>CP126191.1:332500-10332500 GCA_030272155.1 Tetradesmus obliquus
CGAACTCGTCATCGTCGTCATAATAACAGCCCTGCCCCTCTGCTGCTTCTGCTTCCAGCTGCTCATCTTCATCTTCGCCCCATGGCTCTGCATCCCGCATGCCCTGATCCAGCCTACTGTAGCTGCCTGCACTGCGGCGCAGCAGCGGCAGGTCCGCCGCAAGCTGCTGCTGCTGCTGCTGCCGTGCATTTCTGCTGTGCTGGTGCAGCATGCGCAGCTGCGGCGCATATGGCTGCTCAATGTCTGCATCCTCATCGCTGCTGGACAGCTGATTATCATCGCCTGATGCACTGGCCTCCACATCAACTGCTGCTGCATCATGCCCATGCTGCTGCTCCTGCTTGAGGTGCTGCTGGCTAGCCTTACTGCCTTCTGCTGCTGCTGCTGCTGCAGCTGCTGCTGCTGCACCTGATGAAGTGAGGGCGCTGGTGCCATCCTCACTCAGCTCTGCCTTTGCCGCAGCAAGCCTACCCTGCTGCTGCTGCTGCCGAGGCGGGTTGCTGCTGCTGCTGGTGGCCCTTGCTGCTGGGCTGTCAGGCCCGCTGCTGGCTGCAGCTGCTGAAGCATCACCCGCTGTTGCGATGGCGGCTGCTGCAGCTGCTGCTGCTGTTGCTGGCGGGCAGTAGCCAGCTGGCAGGTACTGCTGCTCCACCAGTGCTGAAGGATTCTGCTGCAGCAGCTGCTGACATGCGGAGGAGATTTCCTGCAAGCGGGCATGGCAAGCAGCAGGAATCACACAAGGTGCTCAACCGTTGGCATAATACACACGTGTTACATGTGTCCAGCTCACATACATGTCCGTTGTTTGAACTGAACTGATGAAGGTGCGACAACTGGGCCAACTAGTAAGTACAGAATGGACAAATTGTTGTAGGTCGGTTTTACAACACAAGTGCGCTGACAAGCTTGAACAGCGCAGTGCACGGTGCCTCTGCAACGTGTAACGTCACACTGTGCGCCCCCTTCCCTATGTTGTTCAACGAAGCCTCACCTCGCTTGTGTAGCTGCTCGGCTCAAAGTTCACGTTGCTGCCAGCAGTAACAAACTCAGGCCCGATGATAGAAATGACTGCACAGTCATACAGACGTGCTGCCATCAGGGCTGTTGGCAGGTCCTGTAGTACAAAAGCCCCCTGGGAGCCATCTGTTGTGGGCACGCTGTCCACAGATGCTTGATACGTGCTTGGTTCTCCTTCACAGCACTGCACTCCCAAGTACTGCGGTTCGGCATTGCTGGCTGCATCCATAGCCAAATCGCCACAGCCTGGCAGGGCCTGTGTTACAACAGCAGTCTGCAAAGCAAGGATCACAGAGTTTAAAGCGCACAAATATAGCATATTTGACAACTACATTAATATTTCGTCTGAAGACAACGACTCTATTGCAGCAGCGACAGTACCTCGGGCAGACAAAGCAGCCTGAGAGGCGAGGTGCACGATACCTGCTATTTACACAGATTTAGCAGACGTTTATGATTTTATTTCACGGATCAAAGCATTTGATGACACGTAAATGCACGTGCATGCAGCACTGCCTGCTGCCAAAGAGCACAGAACTCGCTGCCTGCTGTGTACCCGTTGCTAACTCCTGCTCACACGAATCAAACACAAAAAACATTAAAGAACATGAAAACTATCAATTTCCTGGGTATAACGCGCTGCTACTGCCTGTGAGTACTCACGCTAGTGCCTGGCTCCATGAGACATGTATGTTCGTCTCAGGCCACTCTTTACCGTTGAGTTTACTATTAACGTTGAATAACATATACTCGTTTGCACGCTTCGCTACAGAATAGACACCCGCATGGATCCAGAACAGCGATCAAACTTGCAATGAGAACGTCAGACGAACGTATTAAAGATTGCCGGATACTGCTAGTTCTCCGTAACATCACCCCTGTTCTGCTGTGCTAGGGAATCTGGCGGGCGCGTCTAACACCCACGAAACCCTCAAGCACGACGCGTGAAGCGATTCATGCAAATATATGAAATAAATTTATGTTTTAGTTGTCTCGCGTGCCAGCTGATTGTACTGTGCTTCATCGGAGACACTGTGCCTAGCATTGGCGCCCATTGCAACTTTGGCAAGGCCTGAGCTGCTGGAGTTGCGAACCTGCAGTCCGCTACACGTCCAGGAAAGAGAACACATCTTGCAGTAACTGTGTTAAATTGCACTTTCGCTGGTTTATTGTGATGAAACAGCGGCATAGGGGCCGCATGCAGCCTGCATCACTGACACAGTTGCACTGGCGTAACAGCCGCTGCTGGCCAAGCTGGAGTACTATGACAGCAACATGCATCTCATCCTCACCACACACCACTGGCAGCATTTTCATTAAAATAATCCTAACATTTCACAATGAGTTGCTGGTGCAGGTCATGACCTGATCAGGTGCATTTTCACTCGTGTCACTGCCACAGCGGCAGTGCCGCATGGCTGAGCAATCTCTGTCTGAAACAGACTTTACCAGAAGCACCGTAGAGTCTGTGACAGCAGCAATTCAAAACGGTTGTTTTCAGGCACGAAGTCACAGCAACGGCCATGTACAACACACCCACAACTGTAAACACATCACAATCACTCGTTGCCCATGTCCAATGATACACACTGTACACCCAACACCTTGAGAGGCCATGGCATTGTGGTCCCTACTAGGGATCCTGCTACTAGCAGGGCTTTGTTTGATCAATAACCTGCTCTGTCCTGTCCCGCTCAATCATGTCCTGGCCATCAACCCTACCCGCCACGTGCCATCAGCACTGACGACACACAGCATTAAGCAGTACTGACCTCCACCCGCACCACACCAAACTAGTGCGTTGCCCTCCCTGTAGGCTGCAACACCCTGACTCTGCTGCTTTGCCGCTGCTGCCGCCGCTGCTGCTGCTGCTGCTGCTGCTGCTGCTGCGCTAGCTCTTGCTGATCTTTCTGCTGCTGCTGCTGCCGCTCCTGCATCGCCTGTGCAGCCTCCTCCAGCGCCAGCTCCAGCACATACACAGCAGCCCCGCCAGCAGCCGCACAGCACAGCAAGCTGCGCCCTGCATTGCCGCAGCGCCCGTGCTTCTCTCCCACGCGCAGCAGCGCCAGCGCACAAAAGTAGCAGCTCCCTGGCCGCTGCAGCCGCACCTCCTGCAGGCCTGTGTCAATCTCTCGCACCAGCTGGCCTGTGGCGAGAGAGAAAGCTCCCACCACGCCACAGCCCAAGTTCATGAGGAGGTACTCGCTGCCTGTGGTGTGCAGCGTGGGCGTGAGCGCGTAGGCGGGTGCTGCTGTGCCGGCTGAGGGGTCGTGCACGTCGATGCGGGGCACCAGCTGCCGCATGGACGCCAGGCTGATGACCTGGACAAAGCAAAAAGAGCAAACACAAGCAGGAGGTGCAGGGGGCGCTGTGAGACTGAGCAGGCAGCAGGCATGGACTCCAGGCTGATGACCTGGCGGCAGAGTTGCAGCAGGTGCAGGCGGGTGTGGGGAGGTGCAGGCAGACGAGATGAGGACGGGCAGGCAGGCAACTACTTCAGCAGACAGGTCTTCAGCTAAGAGCTGCTTTGACGCCATGGTGCACTTTACTGAGGTGATGCTTGCGTTTGTGCAGACAAGAGGTGCGCAGGCTAGACTGGCAGCTACTGGGGCAGCGCCATGCCTTATGATTGATGCGACACAACGGCTCTTCATGCTCAGCAGCAGCAGCAGCACGCACTGCACCCTGCACAATTTGCAGGCAAGCTGGCGGGCTTGCTCTGCCCTTTCTCGAGACGATTCTCTCCCTCACCAGCACTGCAAAGGTGTGGCTGGCTGAGGGGTCCTCCTGGTGCGGCGCCACCAGGCAGAAGATGAGCAGCTCGCGCCTGCTGGGCGTCAGCTCAGCAGACACCACCTGGCAGCAGCCACACAGCCACACAGCCACACAGCCACACCACAGCAGCAGCAGCATTTGGTTGATGGCAAAGTCGCATCACCGGACAATGACGTCACCTGTTGGGTGGCGGCGGGCTTTCTGCTGTGGCATGATGGCAAGGTGGGGCTCTGCTGCCTGCCTAGCCAACTGCAACAGAGCTCATACTGGGGCGACAGACACCGCACACACAAAACACTTGATGTACAAGCACACTTATGCGCAGATGCAGGCGGGTGCATGCGGCCACAGGGGCCGCCACTTCGCACAAGTGAGGCTTGCAGGCATTTGAATTGTCAAGCCGCAGCCGCACCTTCATGCCTGCGCGCACAAACGTGCAGCGCTGCTTGGCGCGCATGAGCAGCTCCCTGCTGCGTGCATCGTAGCTGCTGATCAGCAGCACATTGCTGCCTGGCTGGCTGTTGTCCAGTGGCCTGTGCAGCACCTGCCGCAGCACACGCCCGCTGCTGCCGCTGCTGCTGCTGCTGCCAGCTGGCAAGTAGCGCACCTATACAGCAGCATGGAGATGAGGCAGCAGATTTCACCGACTTTCAGCCTGCCGCATGCGGCACAGTAGCAAAGACACAGCAGAAATGGCTGCGGCACAAAGCAAGACATAGCGCAGCCTGCTGTAAACTGCCAGGTGCGGCAGCAGGCAGTTGCAAGTGTCTGCTCACCAGCCAAGGCAGGCGTGGCTGTAGCAGGAAGGCTCCTGTGGGGTCCTGCTGCAGCAACTTGGCATCAGCCCGGTCCTGTACACAGCAAGACAGGCAAGCAGCGCGCTATTCATGCAAGGCAACGCACAAAATTTGCAGCAAATTTGGAGATTTTATGATGCAGGATAAAAGACAAGCACGGTGTGTTGGTGCGTAGCGGTGCTGCAGAGCAGGCTGCAGCTGCAGAGGTGCTGCAACAGTACGACAGACGTGCAGCTGCTGGTTGTGCAGTCGAGCAGCACAGCTGCACCTGCTGCTGCCAGCAGCAGATCAGGTCAGTAGTGTTTGATCAGTGTTGCTGCTGCTTGCTCACCTGTGCATCAGGGCAGTAGTCCGGCACCCATGTGCCCCCAGCCGCGGTGTTGGTCTTGCTGCTGCCTACACGCCCTGCCCTGCCCGGCAGTGCTGGCCAGACGGGCTGCAGGTTGCCCCTGCACGGCACACAGCACCAGCAACATTACAATTGTTAGCGGATGTTGTTCGGACTAGTTCGGCGCACCAGTGCACGGAGCAGCAGATCTGCTATGGTGGGGCAGTGAGCTCTGGCTGCTTTCTGTCACACAGACAGGAACCAATCCAGATAACTAACACGTCCTTGCAAAGCAGGCTGTTAGTATTGCATTTCAAACCCCACTCGCACATGTTGTGGATGCATGTGCTTGTGCTAGCTGCGTCACGTTTGCACATCCAGCAAGCACCAGCCAGACACCCATCCTGGCATCAGCTGCAGCTGCCCAAAAAAGAGCATCGAAACAACCGCCGCACACCTGGGCTGGCAGGTGCGCGTGCTGTGTGGCAGCTGCCAGCACTTCCTGGGCGTGAGCCAGCCGAAGCCGCAGCGCTGGCTGGCGCTGGCAGGCCACTGCGCCAGGCAGCCGCCCGCGTCCAGGCTGAGCAGGCTGGCGTCAGGCAGGAAGCCCAGGAACACCACGTGGCTGCTGTGGCCGCGGTACAGCGACTGCCGGTGTATGTACACAGTAAGGCAAGAAGGCAGGCAGGCACAAGCATCAAGTGCTGAAAGAATGCAGTTGACATGAGGCCCAGGAACACGGCGTGGCTGCTGTGGCCGCAGTACAGCGTGTGCCGGTGGTGATGGGCAGGCAGGCAGGCAAGGGGCATGCATGTATGGTGTGAGAAGGCCGGGAACACGGCGTGGCTGCTGTGGCCGCGGTACAGCGACTGCAGGTGATGATGGACAGGCGGGCAGGCAAAGGGCATGGTTCAAGAAGCCCAGGAACACCACGTGGCTGCTGTGACCGCGGTACAGCTACTGCAGGTGATGATGGACAGGCAGGCAAGCAGGCAGGCAAACAGCATGGTACACAGAGCCCAGCAATACCACATGGCTGCTGCGGCCGAGGAACTGCTTGAGCACGTACGCAACAAGGCCAGAGGGCAGGCAGGCAAAAAGCATGTAAGAAGTTGTGGCAGGTGTGTTTGTATGACGCCCAGGAAGGCGGTGTGGCTGCTGCTGTGGCACTACAGTGCGGCTGCTGCTGCTGCTGCTGCTGCTGCTGGTGTGTTATGCAGCTTGTTACACAGCCCTCACCTGAGAAACTATGTCTGCATTGATGGCCTGCGGGGGCATCAAAAAGTCCACCACTGCCTGGGGCATGGAGCCGCCAGCAGCATCGCCAGCAGCAGCACCAGCGCTGCTGCCTGCGCGGCCAGATCTGCCGAGCCCTGCCACTGCTGTTGCTGCTGCCAGGCCTGCTGCACCAGCATTGGCTCGCTCTGCAAACGCTGAGGGCCCGAACCCCGGTAGCACTGGCCCGCCAATGTCTGTTGTCAGGGACAGGATGTCGCCGGTGACCTGGCACACAGCAATGCAGGCAGCAGTGCGCTCTTGTGTGGTACAAGTTGGGTGTAGGACACCAGTCACCAGCTGTAGGACAGCTGCTGAGCTGTACAAGTGATTCTGTAGCCATGCATGCTACCAGCCGCATGCTACCGCTTGACGGCTACTTTATCTCATGCAAGTGGCAACCCAAACACACCTAGATCGACTGCAACAACAACACGTGAAAGCACACAAGCTCACCTGGGGAATGACAACTGTCGGCTGTGTGCCTGCAATCGTGAAGGCTGGGTGCAGCACCGGCCGCCACTGGCGAGGCGGCACCTCACGGGCAGCACCGGGGCCCTCCGCTGGCAGGAGCCCCAGCCACTGCCCGAGCTTCTGGGTGAGGGTGGCGCTGCTGCTGCTGCTGCTGCTGCTGCTGTTTGTGGCATCGCCTGCTGCGGCTTTTGCGGCTGCGGCTGCATCGCTTTCATCGGCGATAGGCGCCTTGCCTGCAGCAGGACACCAATAGTGGCAGGCGTGAGGCATAGCCGGATGCTGTCATTGCTCCATACCAGGTATCAGTCACTCATGGCGAGCTTCAAGCACTTTGGGCCTCACTGCACTGCAGGCGATTCATGCAGCACTGCACTGCTCTGTGGCCCGCAATGCACATGTGTGCAGACAGCAGCAGCAGCAGCAGCAGCAGCAGTAGCAGCAGCAGCAGCAGCGCACCTGACAGCGCCACCATGAAGGGGGTGATGAGCACCGCCAGCTCGGGCGTGACTGGCGCAGCCCTGGCCTGCAGCTCAGCCACAGACTGGCCTGCAGGTGGATGCACAGTGTACAGAGCAACTGTGTGAACGCAGTGCAGGGCAGGCTGGCACACATTTGGCTGGGATTGACTCCCCTTCGGCTGCTTGAGCTGAGCCGCAGCTGCTGACCAGCATGTTGAGGGTGTAATAAGGGCAGCATTGCAGTAGCTGTCATGGCGCAGTTGTAGTGCTATGCGACTGCACAGCAGCATCTGCTGCAGTGCAACCAGTCGGTAGTTGGCCTGGCGCGCACCGTCCTCGCGCTCCTCGGGGCGCATCCACCACATCTTCATGTTGCTGCTGGCATCCAGCGCAGCCAGCTGGTAGCTGTCGGCCGACCACGCAAAACCTGGCAGGCAGCAGGCCCAGCACGACGCATTAGATGTATCAACGACGACTGCTGTGAGACAACCATATGATGATGTACCAGCTTGGAAAAGGACAAATGCATGAGCAGTTTCATCAGACAGGAAAATATACGTGCATGCTTTGACGCTGTATAGGCTATGCCTGCACGTGCCCAGCAGCTGGTGGCTGCAGCAGGAGCTGCAGCAGCGGCGAGTGCTGGCTGCAGCCGCACCTGCAATGGCTGGCTTGCGTGGAAGCTTGGCGGCCCAGGGATTCCACCAGCGCCGCTTGTACAGCTGGCCACTGCCAGTCACCTGCAGAGGAGCGCAGCGGGCGCAGCAGCCAACAGCAGGATGCAGGAGTCTGCGATTTGAGTCTGGCGTACTGCAGCAAGGACGCACTTGCTCGCGATGTAGCACACAAGCTGGCCCACATGCAGGCATTCTTGTGCTGCTTATAATGCACCAGTGGCAGTGGCGGCGGCGGCAGCAGAAGCAGCGGCAGCAGTAGCAGCAAGCATGATGCAAAGGGAAGGAAAGCAGGCCCACCTGGAACCAAGGTGTCACAGCAGCATCCTTGCGCAGGTCCCACACCAGCAGAGCACCCCTGCACAGCAACCACGGCACAAACATTACATTACATTACATTACATGCTCCACTCAACGAGGAGTGGGAACCCCAGTCAGGAGTCAACGAGAGGCTCATAGGGGGACTCAACGAGGAGTGGGAACCCCAGTCAGGAGCCAACGAGAGGCTCATAGGGGGACTCAACGAGGAGTGGGAACCCCAGTCAGGAGCCAACGAGAGGCTCATAGGGGGAGAAACAAACAAAAGTCCTCGATAAGCGAGCAAAATGGCCCTGTCTTTGTATGGTAATCCATAATAAGCAATGCCTCAGCCATCAATTCACCATGACTGCAGTTGAAACATTACGCACAGGGCTGCAGCAGCGCTTTCGAGACTAGGTTCTCCACAGGCAAGCCATGTGATCCTATCAGCCCCACCTGCTTGTGCCGGCTGCCAGGAACGTGCCAGCAGGGCAGCCCGACAGTGCTGTGACAGCCCCCAGTGCATCAGGCACCAGCAGGGAGGTGTTGTCCAGGCAGGCAGGCCCAGGCAGCGACGCCCGCTGCATGCGGGGTCGCAGCACGACCTGCGAACAGCAATGTGATAGAGAGCAGTGCAGCGTGAGGTATTGCACTGTACATCGGCACAGGCACAGCAGCAGTAGCCGTGACAGCTTGCGTCTTCTTGCAGAGCACATACAGCCAGCGTTTGAAAAACCGTTTTTTTGCGTTCTAGGGGTGCTGCAACTAAAACAAAGCTGCACTGCTGCCAGCCATATCATCACAGCAGCTTTCAACTTTACAACCCTATTCTGGTTCCTAGTCAGGCAGCTGGCACCAAACACACCTGCCCCCAGAACTCGCGCTCCCGCATCGCTGCAGCCAGGTGTGCCGCTGTGGGCCAGCCGCCCTGCTCCAGCCGCCCCCGTGGCGCCTCACGCCGCGCCCACACGGCAGCAGACGCAGCAAGCGGCGGCCGCTGCCTGCTTACTGCGATGCGCCTGGCCTGCGTGCAGCGGACATCAACTAGACACATCTTGGGCTCCAGCATTAATATAAGTCAGCGCCGCACGCATAGTGGTCACAATGGGCGGACAGCATTGCATGTACGCTGATGACAGAAAACACTTCCAAGCCAGCAGCCGGCTTTTGATGTGCGCACCTTGCTGACTGCTGCGCCAGCATGGAAGTGTGGCGCCAGTGGTTGCGTGTGGCCGTACGGCGTGCCGCGGGGCCGCCGCTGCCGCATCTCCCACAGCATGCCCTGCAGCCCAGCTAGGTACAGCGCACGCGCCGGCACTGCCTGCTGCTGCTGCTGCTGCTGGCGCTTGCTGGCACCTTGCCTGCCTGGTGCCTGGTCCTGCTGCTGCTGCTGCTGCACTGCAAAGGCGTGGTCTGCTGCAGCAAAATCTCGCCGGGCCAGGTAGACGTCTTCCTCGGCTATGTCTAGCTGCACATCACCAGCTGCAATGACCAGCCGTGGCGGGCCGCGCTGCTGTGCGGCTGCTGCTACTGCTTCCGCAGCAGCCTCTGCTTCTACTTCTGCTGCCTTCTGCAACAGCGCAGCCTCGCGAGCCACCCCACCAACAACACTGGCACCTCTCGCCCTGCCAAACATCATGCTGCCAGCTGCATCTGAATCTGCATCCTCTGCAAAGCTCACACCTGCACCCCTTGACCCATCTGCACTGTCACCTGGCTCCAAAACCTGCTGTACATCATCTGCTTTGAACCCCAAGTCGAACTTGCCCTGGCTGAAGGCCACTGCTGCCACCAGCATGTCGAAGGCGAAGGCGTCCGCTGCTGCTGCAGCCTGTGCTGCCTCTGCTGCCACCTCTGCCAGCAGCTCCTCAACCACCTCCTTGTAGATGCTGTGGCAGTGCACAGGCAGCAAAGCAACAAGCAATTGAGAGAGGTAATTGCTCAAGGCCATGTCCACTATGTGTAGATGGATCTAGCATGGATTGAGGTGTTCGGGCGTGCCCAACATCCTGCCAGGACATAATCTCGTGTGCAGAGGGCTGCACCACCCAGCTGTCAACACCCTAGTGTCACTTGAGATGCTGCCCTGCATCTTGGACCCTGCCACCCCTACTGCCTCACCTATCTGCCACATGTCTGCTGATGCCTGCCAGTGCTGCCGGCCGTGCCGCCCTCCACTCCGCCATCTCCACCGCCACCTGCTGCTTGGTGGGGCGCATGGCGATGTGGGCCAGCGCCGCATCCAGCAGCTCCTCGATGATGCTCTGCGTGTTGAAAACCATTTCAGCAGCAGTCGACTACAGTTTGTGGTGGTCCAGCTCAGGCAAGGGTTAGTGTGACTGGCAGGGACAGCATGTGCTGGCTTGTACCTTGTGCGCAACACACCTTTCCCAGATACGGGTGAAAAGGCAACAACTTGTGGTGAGTGTGCACAGAGCTCAGCAGCCGCAGCATCCCACCTGTGCCAAGCCCTTTATGCTGCGCTGGTGTGCAGTGAGCGCCAGGTCTCCCGCGTATGTTTGCGGCCGCACAACCTGCAGGTCCAGCAGCAGCAAAAACGTGACCGCACAAATTCACCGCTCACAGCACCAGCAGCAGTGGCATGCAGGCACCTGTGCCCTCTTATTGACCGTGCTGTAAGATGAGCTGCAGGTATTGCATAAGACCGCACCTACCTGCCAGCGTAGGCGAGTTGATGTGACTGCTACTCTACGCCTGATGCTCGCCAGCTGCTCCTGCTGCTGCGGCATGCCAGCCTGCACAGCAGCAGCTACATCAGACAGCTGCAGGCTGCTGCGCTGGCCCCGCTGGCGCTGCACGCTGCACGCAGAGCAGCCAGAACAGAGTGTGTTTGTTTCCGTCATGTTCGTGATAAGAAAGTTTGCAGTAAGTTGTATGCAAACGGGGTTGTCGTAGATTATCAACCCTAGGCAACACGTGCAATGGTACTGTGCGTGCAACTGATGGTACAGACAGCTTTCACCCCGTCCTCAGGCGCTACATGTGCTATGCGATACCTCATATGCTGCAGCATAGCCGGCAGGCCCTGCGTCACCAACGCCTGACGTTGTACAGCAGCAGAAGGAGGATGTTGGGGTCCTGTGCTGTTGGGACCCTGCAGCAGTGGAGATTGCGCATGTGCCACAATTTTTGGTGTTGCCACGTCTGGATCTTTGGATGCTGCTGGCAACAGCTTGGCAGGTGCAGGCACCCGCATCTGCTGCAGTGACGAGTGCCATTATCACACAACAACCAACACCATTCACATCATCAACAAAACGCACAGAATGCTGCTGCCAGCCACCCTCACCTGCCCATCATCTGCAGGGCCCGTCTCCTCCTCATCGTCACTCCAGTCTTCATACTCATTCTCATACTCATCTTCATACTCATCTTCCCCGCCTCCTTCGTAGCCACTGCCATAGTCACCACCATTTGCTTGCACATGCCTCTGTCTTGCTGCTGCTGGGTGGGTGGGGGCACCACTGCTGCTGCTTATGTGATGCTGCTGCCGGTGCTGCTGGTGCTGCTGGTACTGGTGCTGCTGGTGCTGGTGCTGGTGGTAGCCCCAACCGTTGTTCATCCCAATGTTGAGTATCTGCTGCTGCTTCGCTGCATCTGCAGCCTGCACACACAGCCAGCAGCATGCTGTTTCTTAGACATGGCTGCTACTCGCTGGTGTCTGCTGCAGTGCAGTCAAAGACCATAGCTTTATGCTACCTGCGTCTGCAGCAGCCTTCTGCTGGCCAAGCAGCAGTTATGACAGCAGTGCAATTGGACACGTCCGTCTGCTCCAAGCTGCTGCTGCTGCAACCCAAGGTACCTGCTGCTGTTGCTGCTGCTGCTGCTGCTGCTGCATGCTCACCTTGGTCCTGACCTGCTGCAGTATCTCTGCCTCGCTGAGCCCCTCCAGCGCTGCATCCTCCTGGATGGCTGCAGCCAGAGAGAAGCGCCGCCGCACAAAGCGGCTGCGCAACTTGTCTGCAGGAACACGGCCACACACCACAGAGTGCATATAGTGAGTCTTGCTGCAGTGTGCATAGGCTTTGTCTCTCTTTGGCAACAGGGTTGCAGCACCTGCTGCCTGCTATGCTGGCGTGATAGTGGCCCTTGTACCCTGCACGATTGCTTTGTCCTGCAAGCAAAGGCTGCTGCTGCAGCGCACTGCTTTTTGTCCATGGCCAGGGCGCAAGCTTTGCTCACCCTCGTCTTTGTCCAGAGCTGCTGCGCTGATGTGCAGCACTGCGATGTCTTCTGCAATGGCTGCCAGCTGCTGCGCATGCGCCTGCAGGAGGGACAGAACAAAAACTTGACTGCGGCATCGTGCTGTGCAGACGGGCTGCAGCAGCTTGCTTGGGCATGCGCTGGCGCCTCTGCGTCCACTGCGGCAAACGGCAGGGTCTGCACACATGCTTTTCACAGCTTTCGCAGTACAGTGCCGCCAATGGCAGTGGCAATCCAGCATTTCCCACCTCAGCATGCTGCAGCTTGGCACTCTCAAGAAGCATCCTGCTGGTTCTGTCTGCAATCTTCTGCTGGCCAAACGCTGCTGCGCTGGCACCAGCGCTGCCAGGCCCTGCTGCTGTGTAGTGTACAATGGCTACCGTCTCATCAGCAATGAGCCTGACAGCTGCAGGAGTAGCAGCGTGATTGGTGTTCAGGTGAAACACATTTGCCAAGGATTCTTAGTATGAGCAGGTTAGAAGAACAACAGAACCACCATCCCGTGCTTGTGTATCATTGCTCGTTGAAATTTATCCTGCTGCCATAGACACAGAAATCAACCAGACGATGTAAGCCTCCTTGACAACTCACCTACTGTGTCCTTGATACTCTCACTGGAGAGCAACCCAGACCGCTGCACATGCTGCTGTAGCAGCTCTGTTTGGCCCAGCGCTGCATTCAAGGCCTGCATCACATGACATGTTAACTTATACTTGGCCAAGGTGGAGATCTAAGACTCAAATTCCATGTTACGTGCCTTTTTGTGTCGGTGCCTGTCTGCTTGCAGCAGGGACAGATGGTCCACTGCTGCTGTTGATGGCGATGAATCCATGCGTGCTGCTGTGAGTGGATCCCCGCCGGGTAGTATTCACGAGCAGTACTGTAAATATTTATTATGGTGTGACGGCGGTGAACTTCGGCTGTGGCTCATTTTGTCAATTTCCCTCGCTCCCGCAACAATTGCTGTTCGCGGCTCAGGCCAGACGCATCAAAACTGCGATGGTTTTATGATCGCGAACAACTGCATGATATTAAGGATTTCGCTGCCGTGCAGCCGTTGAAGCCACATAACAATGCGTCAGTACTGCGTGTGCTGAAACCTCTCTCGGTTCTGTGTTTTGCTTATGGCTTTATCGCTGACATATCAGAGCTTCAACGTTGAATATGCCGTCTGCTTTTACGAGATGTCACATCATCACGCACGCACAGGGTCCGAAGTAGCCAGCTCTGTGCTGGCAGAAGAACAGGCTGAACTTGCTGTAATAGCAGCACATGCACCAGCACAAGCACTGCTCACTTGAAACGGATTCGTTTAAATACAGCCAACCAGAAGCAGCCATGGAAGGCCGCAGCACCAAGCAGTTGCCACTTGAGATGTTGTGTGAGGTCTTGCAGCATTTGGACACACAGCAGCGCTTGTCTTGCGGGCGAGCTTCACGTGCCTGGCTGGCGGCATCCGCTGCGGCTACCACAGACGTCAACATCACCAAAGAACGCACTGCCGACACTGCCGCCTCACTTGCTGTGTGGCTGTGGTACCATGGCAAGCATGTCAGCAGCATCAAACTGGCAGGCCCACGCAGCAACTGCAAGGATGTGTGGCTGCCTTTCATGCAGCTGCAGCACCTGCGCAGCCTTACAATAATGCAGCACCACTCCTGTTTTCCACTGGTTCTCCTTCAGAAGCCCACTGACAAGGTCCTAGCATACGGCAGTGTGCCAAGCAGCAGCAGCTGCCAGGCCGCGCATGTCAACCCCTTGGCACATGTGGCGCCCACCCTCACATCCCTGAAGCTGCACCGCGTGCATCTGAGCGGCTTCCCTGGCGGCTGGCAGTGCCTAGGAGCATTGACAGGACTGCAGCAGCTGGATCTGCAGCAGGCACCACACATCCCGCCGGTGTACTACTCCTACAGTATGGGGCAGCATATCCTCACAACCAGACACCGAGACTTTGCTGGCCCAGGAGAGCTGGGTGGTGTACTGCTGCAGCTGGAGTGCCTCACGCAGCTGCGGCTGGCATGGCAGATGGACATCACAGTGCGCGCAGCTTTTGGGCTCATGACACAGCTGCGGGAGCTCAAGCTGCAGCGCAGGCCTCCGGGGGAGGCTGCGTCAGCCGAAGCAGTCACCAGCGCCATCAGCTTGCCCCCAAACCTGACACGGCTGGAAATTGACCTGTGGCAGGCGCTTGACCGCAACCACGCGCCGGATCTGGCAGCACTCACAGCGCTGCAGCACCTGCAGCTGGTGAACATCAAGACACTAGACCCTGGTTTGCTATCCAGTTTGCAGCAGCTGACACATCTACATGTAGCCATGCGCAGGAAGCAGCTACGCAAGGCAGGCATGACAGCACTGCTGGACGTGCTGCCATGCTTGCAGAAGCTGCAGCACCTAGATCTACTACAGGACCATGGGTATGATGAAGAGGATGATGATGATGATGATGATGATGATGATGATGATGATGATGATGATGATGATGATCAGGAGGAGGATGGGGATGATGAGGGCCATGGGTCTGCGCTTGCTGTGCCGTTGCAGCAGTGCACTGCCTTGCTGTCATCAAGCCGGCTCACCAGCTTGCAGCTGCAAGGAGTGCAGCTGCCTGCAGCATGTGGGGTGCGCATGTTTGGCACGCGCTTGCTGCCACAGCTAACAGCAGTCAAGATCAACTTCCTGCAGCCATACCACAATCGATCATCAGTGGTAGCAGCACCAGCCCTGGCCACTGCGAACCTGGCCAGCCTGGTGGATTGCTGTCCTTGCTTGGCGGAGCTGGACCTGGCAGGAGCAGTGATGGCAGGTGCTGATGTGAGCGTATTGAAACACCTGGCTTCTTTGACTGCCTTGGTGGTAGGTGGAGCATGCACAGATGACAGATGTGCAGAGGGGTTAGCACAGCTGGCAGGCTTGAAGCGGCTGTCGTTTACCGGCCTTCCTGCAAGCAGCGGAGGCTGGGATGACAACGACAGCGATGTGGACGATGGTGCTGGCACGCCCCAGCTCACCCTCCACGGGCTGCAGCAACTGATGCACCTGACGCAGCTGACGCGCTTGACTGTGGGTGCTGGCTGCTGCTGGCTCAACAAAAAATTTGGGCACAGGGAGCTGCAGGAATTCAGAGCACCGGTGAGTGGTACAGCTGGTGCTTGCTGGCTGCTGACAAGCCGTTTGCAGCGCTTACAGCTTCTGTGACTGCGAGCAGTACCACAGCGGCAGTGATGTGCGCCATGCTACATAGCTTGTTTGGTGGTTGGTTGGTCCACAGACTTGCAGGCGCACCAAAAAGCAGAGTCATGAGGATTACAAAACTGAACAACTGGTACTTTACCTGCTGGCATTGTAGCCTGCTAATATGGTGTGCTGGTGTGGGTTGGTCAAATTGCACAATGATGATTGCATTTGTCACACTGCCCACAGGCACCAAGCAGCAGCGCATGGGATGACCCCAAGCTGCAGGTCATGCTGCAGCAGAACCGGCGATGGCTGGCGCTGCTGCTGCAGCAGCGTGACCACGAGCTGGCAGGTGAGGCGGCTGAGTTGGCTGGCAGGTGATGCCAGAGTAGAGATCTTGCCAGGGCTCCTACAAGTGCTGCCGTTACAGTATGTTGGCATGATATATGCAGTGCTCAGTGTTACGAGCAGTAGCATAAGTAGCTGGCTTGCTCCTGTGTTGCATTGCTGCTCTTGCACCGCGAGTATTCATCATGGCAGAAATTGGCGTAGCCGCATGCAGCCGTTGACACCGTGAATATGGCTGGCCATTTCTACACTTCTGCCTGGCAAGCTTCACCCGATTGCCACGTGCTGAACTTTCGTTTGTTTGCTTTTCAATGCTGTGCAGCTTTGAAGGCGTCTGCTGCTGCCATGAAGCACGAGCTTGCTGCAGCTCATGAAAGGATAGCAGCACTGCAGCAGCAACAGCAGCAGCAGGCGCAATCCCAGCAACAGCAGTAGCAGCTGCGGCAGCATTCTCGGGGCTGCTCAGGGCCTCGATGATGTGCGTAGGTGCAAACTACACGTCATTGTTGTCCTGGGTGCCACCCATCAGTGATGCATTGATGACCATGTCGTCATGGCACTGATCCACAACAGTTGCGGTTCATGCATTACAATGATCAGCGTCATTCTCAGCATTCCATAATGTGTTGGTTACTTTCCTGAGTCCTCTACGCCGTTGTACACCTAGCACAGCAAGCCTGGTCAGAACAACCTGGCAGGTGGTGAGGGTCTGCCTCGGGCCTTGCGATGGCATGCTTGCTGCCTTCATTGGATCCCTGGATTTTATTGTTCATCAACTCAAACGTATATCGAGTGGTGCATGGGCTGTGTACTTTCACTGTGTCTCCACTGGGCTGTTTCCCTCGCTCTGGCAACAGACGATGCTGGCCGCGCAAGCCAAGCCCATTAACCTCTATATTTACAGTACTATGCCGCACAATCAATTCCATTTACGATGCTGCCTTACGTCTCTTTTTGAAGAACATAACATAGCAACAGTATTTGAGCACCTCGGAACCCTCCGTCCTTCTGTTTTGCTGATTACGGCATTGCTTGGCGCCCCTTTTATTCTTCTTTGGAGTCTAAAGACCATCAGAAAGCCACAGGGTGGAAGAACTCAGCGGCACTGTTCTGGCAGTAGAACGAACTGACTTGGCACCACCTGCACCACCACTACTTGTCACACTAAGTCGTTGAATCAACGAGCAATGGACATCAGCTATGGACAGCAGCTACGGAAAGCAGCTATGGAAAGTCGGCGCATCAAGCATCTGCCAGTGGACGTGTTGTGTCTGGTGTTGCAGCATTTGAACACAAAACAGCGCTTGCCTGCAGGGCAGGCTTCAAATGCCTGGCTTGCAGCAGCCACAGCAGCTACAACAGGCATCAGCTTAGTCAAGGCAGAGCGTGCGGACACTGCTGCTTCTCTTGCAGCATGGCTGTGCCGCCACAGCAGGCACGTGCACAGCTTTGCACTGGTAGACCTGCTGCACAATTACAAAAGATACACAGTTCCTGCAGGCTACACAGATGTGTGGCTGCCATTCCAGCAGCAAAGCGCCTGTGCAGCCTTGTCATTGCACAGGAGCGAGAGTGCATGCCTGTGGTGCTGCTTCACACTCCCAGTGACAGCTTCAAGTTGTACAGCACCTCGATAAGCAGCAACAGCAGCAGCTGTGAGGCCATGCACGTCAACCCCCTGGCACATCTGGCAGCGTCCCTCACATCTCTGAAGCTGCACCGCGTGCTTCTGGACGGCTTCCCTGGCGGCTGGCAGTGCCTGGGAGCTCTGACGGCACTGCAGCAGCTGGACCTGCAGCAGGCACCTCTCCGGCAGTTAAAGCGTGGCACCATACCCGGCTTTCCCAATGTCGGCTGTGCCCTGAGGCATACCTGGAAGCCGTCGGAGCTTGCCCTTGACGGCAAAGACATTCCAGATGAGCTGGGCAGTGTGCTGCTGCAGCTAACGTGCCTCACACAGCTGCGGCTGGCATGGGAGATGGACCTCACAGTACGCGCAGCGCTAGGCCTCATGAAACAGCTGCGGGAGCTGGTGCTGCAGCGCAGGCCAGAAGCCGAGTTTGCGCCAGCGCGCGATGCTGCGGCCAGCCCCATCAGCTTTCCTGCAAGCCTGACGCGGCTGGAAATTGACCTGTGGCAGCCACTCGACCACAACCACGCGCGATGTTTGGCTAAGCTAACATCGCTGCGGCACTTGCGGCTGGTAGGCATCAGCGCGCTTGAGCCGGACTTGCTGTCAGGCATGTGGCAGCTGACACAGCTGCACATCTGCATGGCCGGCGAGCTGTTCGGGGATGCAGGCATGGCTGCGCTGCTTGGCGTCCTGCCACGCTTGCAGGAGCTGCGGCACTTGGAGCTGGCTTTCAGCAGCGGCCCCGCGCCTGCTG
Source organism: Tetradesmus obliquus (assembly GCA_030272155.1). NCBI lineage: Eukaryota > Viridiplantae > Chlorophyta > Chlorophyceae > Sphaeropleales > Scenedesmaceae > Tetradesmus > Tetradesmus obliquus. The sequence goes on from CP126191.1 coordinate 350,738, forward strand.
TGCTGTGGCACCAGTGCGATGCCTTGGTGTTTCCCAGCCGGCTCACATGCTTGCAGCTGCACGGTGTGCAGCTGCCTGCAGCTTGTGGCAGCCACATGTTTGGCTTGTTGATGCTGCCACATCTGACATCTGTCAAGATCAACTGCCTTGAAGCTCAGCCACCATACCGAGCAGCAACAGCCACACCGAGCTTGGCAGCTGAAGATTTGCGGAGCCTGGTTGGCTGCTGCCCCTGCTTAACGGATCTGGACCTGGCAGGCGCAGTGATACCAGGCGCTGACATCAGCAGCTTGAAGCACCTGGCCAACCTGACAGCCTTGGTGGTGGGTGGTGCAAACACAGATGATGCTTGTGCAGAGCAGCTAGCGCAGCTGTCTGGCTTGAAGCGGCTGACCCTTCTTGGCCTGCCTTCGAGCATAAATCACTGGGATGACAGCGACGTCGACAGCGAGGCCGATGCAGATGATGATGGTGATGGTAATGGTGGTGGCGCTGGCGGGCCCAGCTTCACTTTTCTAGGGCTGCAGCACCTGATGCAGCTGACGCAGCTGACCTCCCTGACGGTGGGCGCTGGCTGCGTCTTGGTGCCCTCACCACCCTACAGAGCTGATGACATTGACGCGCTGGAGTTCAAAGCGCCGGTGAGTGGCACAGCTATTGTTCGGGCTGCTGTGTTCAGAAGCAGTACTGCTGCATTAATGATGTGCACAGCGCAACATAGTGCGGCTCTGGGTTGGGCGATTTTTCCAGGAAGCAGCAGCTGCAGGCGCACCTAGGTCTTCAAACAACGTGTAGCGTATGGCGGTGTTCACAACTCATTCCAGGGTCGGTGTTGCAGCTTGATTGGCATGATGTGCTGGTAATCGGTCACCGCGCTGCAAACAAACAATTCACTGGCCGCCCCGTGTCTCCTGCAGGGACCTGGCCGCAGTGCATGGGACAACCCCAAACTGCAGCGGTTGCTGCGGCTGTCGCCACGATGGCTGGCGCTGCTGCTGCAGCAGCGGGACCAAGAGCTGGCAGGTGAGGCGGCTGGGAGGGCTGGCAAGCACGCCAGTGTTGCAGATTTCACCAACATCACCTGCTGGTCCTGTGTACGCACTGTGTCAGGCTGCTGCGTGATTTCACAAGTGCGGTGTTCACTGTGTCGAGCTGCTGGCTTGCCTGCTATAGCATGCAAGCAGCACACTCGCCTGTGTAGAGGTGCTGTTGGCGCAAGGCAAGGAGGCATTCTGGCTGAACCTTGTTGTCTTTAGCTGCTTTGCATTTTCAACTCGCAGCTTTGCTGTATTGACAGCGATTGTTTGCAGCAGCAGCAACATTGCTCGACTTTAATCTGCTGTGATTCGTGCGGCTTTCTTTACTGCTGTGCAGCTCTGAAGGCATCTGCCGCTATCATGGAGCAAAAGCTTGCTGCAGCTATGAAACAATAGCAGCACGCCAGCAGCAGCAGCAGCAGCAGCAGGGCTGCGCAGGGCCTGAGCAACGCATGCAGGAGTGAGCCACGTTCTGCGGAGGATTGCCGAGCCGATCCCTGCCATGTTGCCCTGGTGCAGCGCAACAACTGCACACCCACAACTAGAAGATACTCCAATATGATCGTATGATTGTGTCCTCCGTTACAGCGTCTGTGACAGCAAAGCCACATATGGTACACCTGGCACAGCCGGCCTGCTTTTGCAGCAGGCTCGCAGTGCTCAGCTATTAAGCCGCCAGGTGGTAGGGGTCTGCCTCGGGTCCTGCATGTGACGAGACTGCTGCTGATGCTGGGTCGCCGCCTAGCTTGCTGGAGTCCATGGCCAGGTCTGGCAGCTGCCCTGCGGCGCCTGCCTGAGCAGCTGGGCCGGGCGCCAGGGACACCTGTGGTGATAGCGCCGGCAGCAGCCCAGCGGCAGCAGCAGCAGGCACGCGGCATTCAGTTCAAGGCCTGTAGCCACGCATCAGTGTAGTTCCACTTCCGCGCTTTGCCGTGCTCTGTGATGTTAAGGGCCAATGAGTCCTGCATTTAGTCTTTTCACAAATATGTTGGTGTGCAAGAGATTTCCAGTAAGCAGTGAGACTTCGCTGGCTGGTTCAAGCATCTTGTACTGCTTATGCTGGACTGTTCTCCTGTGTCACTTCTCCTTCTCTCACTTGCGGTGTCATAAATGGCAGTGCCATTTTCTGCAACCCCATCCACGTGGCACACCTGTGTTCCAGGCTCATCTGGCAGTGCAGCTGTGTTCACTGCTGCTGCTGTCTGCCTCACCCCTGCCAGGCCACCCTGCATGCAGCAGACAGCAGTGGGTGTAGAGGTTACTGTGCTATACAGAATGGTGTACTCCATGCATTTCCATGTTTGTTGTTATAGAGCATCCAGCACTGCCGTGGCTGCAAACTGTTGCGTATTGCAGGATCGACTGTAAGATTCAGTGCCATCTGTGTGCAACTGGCACACATGCATGCATGTGATTCTGTGCAGCATGCGCTGCCAGGCTTGGGCTGAGCTTATGTACACACTGTTCATGCTACCAGGCTGCTTTAAGCAAAACCACATATGCATTGGCAGCGCTGCCAGCACTGTGATCATCACACAGCAATTGCTGGTTTTGCAAAACTAGACAGAAACGCCACTGCACTGCTGCAGCTAGCCCAGCTGCTCATATCTGGGCATTTAAGCAACAGTGGCGTGGCGTGTATGCGCCTTGAAAATGCAGCAGCTGCTGGTAGATGGCGACGTTCTGCATGCAGGATGCCTGCCGCTGCAGCATTCACCTCAAGCTCTGCTGAGACAGGCGGTGCAGCCACTGGGTCAGGTGCTGCTTCGCGGCTCCTTTGGTGCCCAGCTGGCCTAGCTGCCAGTAATCCCGAAGTGCCAAGCACATTCACTGCTGTGTTAATTGCGTTTGGTAGCTGGTGCGCCATTGTACCCAGTTCGTTGCGAAATGCACTTTGGTAAGCTGTCCAGCGTTTGCAGCAGCAGCAGGTGTGTGCACACAGGTAACCGACACCAGCAGCAGTAGAGCGAGAAAGTCGGTCCGTGTAAGTTCAGATGCAAAACAAACTTCAGCATGCACGAAACCTGCATTTGCAGGCCGTGTGGGCCACGATGTCGTATCGCTAAGCACCACACCCCGGCAGTTACCTCAACCTTGGCCAGCTCAGCTCAACCACAAGTTGTTCCGGCAGCGATCAGCTGACAATGAAGTGATTTACTTTATCAGATATTGCCTACAGGCACTGGCGCAACTAATCGCAGCTTCGCCAGCTGACCACGCTGATCACGACACATCAGCGAGCATGAGGTCCAAGCACGCCATCGTCGCAGCCTTGGCTGCCTGTCTGCTGCTCATCATCACGCACAGCGTTGAAGCTCGTCAGTTTGCCGGCTCCTCTGCCACTGCTGCAGTGGGCTCTGCTGCTGCAAGTGCTGCTGCTGAAGCCAGTGCTGCGCAGCATGCTCTTGAAGATGCAGGCAACAGGCCTTGGTTCTGCAGGTAAGATCAAAGTGATAAACGTGAAATACGTGTGAACTCCACCGCATATTTGGTCAGCTGTACCACAGCTGGACGGTGCGGCGGGCTGTTGCATGCTGGGCGTGCATGGACACCATGCTGCTGATTGTGCATGAACTGCCTGTGTACACATGCTGAGTGCCGTCCCTCACTGTCAACCATATGGAGTATGACCTTTGGCATAATTCAGTCCTAACCTGCAATACCGGATTAACCTCTTGCATGTTACATGCAAAATGCACCCACCACCGACTGCTGCTCCTGCTGCTGCTGAACCCATTGCTACCCCACCCACCCATCCTTCCTCCCCCCTCCCTGCAGAGGTCTGGACTGCCCATCCTTTGAGGTGGTGGAGATGCACACTTATACACATGCGGATCTGTGTACACAAATGCACCTGCAACCAACCGCTGCTGCTGCTGCTGCCACTGCTACCCCTGCACCTGCTGCCACCCCCTCACAACCCCCCACCGCCAGGGGCCTGGAATGCCCCTCCTTTGAGGTTGTGGAGACGCGCATATTTACACACGCGCGGGGGCTACAAATGCGCCTGCAACCAACTGCTGCTGCTGCTGCCGCCACTGCTGCCCCTACATCTGCTGCATCCCTCTCCCACCCCCCACCGCCAGGGGCCTGGACTGCCCCTCCTTCGAGGTGGTGGAGACGCGCAAATTTACACAAGCGCGGATACACAAATGCGCTGCAACCAACTGCTGCCGCTGCTGCTGCCGCCCCTGCTGCCCCTGCACCTGCTGCATCCCCCTCACAACCCCATACCGCCAGGGGCCTGGACTGCCCCTCCTTTGAGGTGGTGGAGACGCGCATACATACACATGCGTTGTGTACACAAATGCACCTGCAACCAACTGCTGCTGCTGCTGCCGCCACTGCTGCCCCTACATCTGCTGCATCCCTCTCCCACCCCCCACCGCCAGGGGCCTGGACTGCCCCTCCTTCGAGGTGGTGGAGACGCGCAAATTTACACAAGCGCGGATACACAAACGCGCTGCAACCAACTGCTGCCGCTGCTGCTGCCGCCCCTGCTGCCCCTGCATCTGCTGCCTCCCCCTCACAACCCCATACCGCCAGGGGCCTGGACTGCCCCTCCTTTGAGGTGGTGGAGACGCGCATACATACACATGCGTTGTGTACACAAATGCACCTGCAACCAACTGCTGCTGCTGCTGCTGCCGCCACTGCTGCCCCCGCACCCCCTCACCGCCAGGGGCCTGGACTGCCCCTCTTTTGAGGTGGTGGAGAGACACATATGTGTACATGCAAACTACATAACTGCGCCTGCGACCAACTACTGCTATTGCTGCTGCTGCTGCTGCTGCCGCCACTGCTGCCCCTGCACCTGCTGCCACACCTGCGTCTCCCCTCACCCCCAGGGGCCTGGAATGCCCCTCCTTTGAGGTTGTGGAGACGCGCATATTTACACACGCGCGGGGGCTACAAATGCGCCTGCAACCAACTGCTGCTGCTGCTGCCGCCACTGCTGCCCCTACATCTGCTGCATCCCTCTCCCACCCCCCACCGCCAGGGGCCTGGACTGCCCTCCTTCGAGGTGGTGGAGACGCGCAAATTTACACAAGCGCGGATACACAAATGCGCTGCAACCAACTGCTGCCGCTGCTGCTGCCGCCCCTGCTGCCCCTGCACCTGCTGCATCCCCCTCACAACCCCATACCGCCAGGGGCCTGGACTGCCCCTCCTTTGAGGTGGTGGAGACGCGCATACATACACATGCGTTGTGTACACAAATGCACCTGCAACCAACTGCTGCTGCTGCTGCCGCCACTGCTGCCCCTACATCTGCTGCATCCCTCTCCCACCCCCCACCGCCAGGGGCCTGGACTGCCCCTCCTTCGAGGTGGTGGAGACGCGCAAATTTACACAAGCGCGGATACACAAATGCGCTGCAACCAACTGCTGCCGCTGCTGCTGCCGCCCCTGCTGCCCCTGCATCTGCTGCCTCCCCCTCACAACCCCATACCGCCAGGGGCCTGGACTGCCCCTCCTTTGAGGTGGTGGAGACGCGCATACATACACATGCGTTGTGTACACAAATGCACCTGCAACCAACTGCCGCTGCTGCTGCTGCCGCCACTGCTGCCCCCGCACCCCCCCACCGCCAGGGGCCTGGACTGCCCCTCTTTTGAGGTGGTGGAGAGACACATATGTGCGCATGCAGACTACATAACTGCGCCTGCGACCAACTACTGCTATTGCTGCTGCTGCTGCTGCTGCCGCCACTGCTGCCCCTGCACCTGCTGCCACACCTGCGTCTCCCCTCACCCCCAGGGGCCTGGACTGCCCCTCCTTTGAGGTGGTGGAGACGCGCGGCTCACTGCAGCTGCGGCGCTACAAGGCGGCCTGCTTCATCGTGACGCGGGTGGCGGCAGACAACCTGCTGCAGGCCCAGATCATTGCCACCAAGGTGGGGTGTGGCCGCCGTGGCTGGTTGGCTCGTCATAATCTTGTTACCCAGCAAGTTATCCATCAAGGCATGGCATCAACGTGGCTTGTTGGCTACTGGACTGTTGACGGTTGCTTAGTTCAAGCTGCCTTTATGCTGTGTTGTGAAGTGGGGTGACACAAACAGCCTGCTGCAGGCGCAGGTCAAGGCCAGCAAGGTGAGCTGTGGCCGCTGCGATAGCTGCGGCTGCGCCTGTGGGGCTGTCGAGAGTTGTTCTGCTCGATCTGCATGCAGCTGCAGCTCGTCTACACCACGTAAGGGTAAGCCAGCTGTGGCTGGCGCTGCTAGTTGCTGAGCCTGCCTGGGTGTGTTGTCCATGTTGCTTTCGAGCTTAAGAAGCTTGAGTACGGTGGACAACACAACCAGCCAGGCTTGCAGTCGGGCGTGCCGTAACAGCTTGCAAGCATAGTCGTGGAATTTCTTAGCTGTTTGTGTGTTGGGCGAGTAAAGTCATACTATCACTGTCCTGCAGCAGTGATAGCTAGTCATTTCACACACCACGTCACGCGCATGCAGGCAGATAACCTGCTGCAGGCGCAGACCATCGCTACCAAGGTGGGTGTGGTTGGTGCATCTGCCGACTACTGAGCATTATGTTAAACTGTTGCTGAGTGCGAGCTTCCCCAATGAAAGTTTGTGAAGCGGGCTGGTGCAGTAGCGCAGACCACTGCCAACAAGGCAGGTGCGACCGCTGCGTCTGCGTTTGCTGTTTGTTTCTGTTTTGATTCCGTGCTGGCTGTGAGCACTGGCACTTGTTGCTGCCGCGGCTTTATCTCAAGCTTCACAACTAGAAGTACTCAAAGCCAGCACGAAATCGTTGATGCGCGTGGCGGCAGACAACCTGCTGCAGGCGCAGATCAGCGCCACTCAGGTGTGGTGGTGATGTGTGTGGGTGGGGTGGGGTGGCGTGGGGGGGGGGGTCAAATCAACTGCAGCTGCTGACTTCCGGACTGTGGCCTGTTGCTGTGGACTGTTGCTGAGTGTGAGCTTCCCCAATGCGGTCTTGTGAGCGGGTTTGAAGCAGACAGCCTGCTGCAGCCGCAGATGGTCCCCACCAAGGTGGGCTGTGCACGTGGGTACTGTTTATGTTGTTGCTGCTGCTGCTGCTGCTGCTGCTGCGGCTGCGGCTGCGGCTGCGGCTGCGGCTGCGGCTGTGGCTGTGGCTGCGCTTGTGGGGCTGATAGCGTCTCCCTGCACAATCTGCATGTTGCTGTAGCTCATCAACACCAAAACGAAGAGTAGGCCATCTGTGGCTGGCTCTGCTAGATGCTAAGCCTGCCTGGGTGTGTTGCTGACGTGCTCTCCGATGCTTGGAGAATCTGTTCAACACCACAACCAGCCAGGCTTGCGGTCAGGCACGCCGTACTGACTTTGCGAGCGAAGTCCTGGAATATCTTGGCCTGTGTGTATGTGTGTGTGTGTGTGTGTGTGTGTGGGGGGGGGGGGGTTATGACCAGCCATCACTGTTATAGTTTTGGTGCGTGGCTGATTTTCTCACTCCTTTGCTAAGTGGAGTCTGTAATGTACACAGTAACGCGTTTCAATTAGCTCAGCAGAAGGGATCATGACCTAGCCTGTTCAAGAAACGTACCGCGAGGTTGCACCATTCTGCAGCAGAACCTGCGTAAGGTGCACCTTGCATATTGTTCATTTGGTGGGTAGTTTGATGAATGTTCAATTTAGCAGCAGCAGCAGCAGCAGCAGTCTGCACAACTTGCATTGCCTGGAGAGGTGGGTTCAAGTGCAGCGGTGTCACTTTTGCTGCGACGCGCACACCGCGCAGGCAGTGCTCAGGTTGGGCCACAACATCACGATGATTCAACAACTGCTGTGTTCAGCCACACCGCAGCTGTGAATGCTGCTGCTGCTGCTGCTACCGCTGCCGCGGCAGCGCCTGATCGGCTACCTTGGTGGTGACGACAACAACTGAGCTTGCTTGCTTTAACATTGCCATCACTGCTGCCGCCGCCACTGCTGCCACCGGCCCTGCTGCTGCTGCTGCCGCAGCGCCTGGTGGGCTACCTTGGTGGTGACAACGAGGACGGCATGAAGCTTCCTCCCACTGTGCCGCTCAACATGCAGCAACATATAGGCCCGCAACCGCCGCCACTTAACCTTGCTGCTGCTGCTGCTTCTGCTGCAGCGCCTGGTGGGCTACCTTGGTGGTGAAGACAACTGAGCTTGCTTGCCATCAGTGCTGCTGCCACTGCTGCTGCCACCGACCCTGCTGCTGCTGCTGCTGCTGCTGCCACCGACCCTGCTGCTGCTGGCGCAGCGCCTGGTGGGCTACCTTGGTGGTGACAACGAGGATGGTGTGAAGCTGCCCCCCACCGTGCCGCTCAACAGCGTGCTGCTCACGGCCGACAGGGCCAGCCGCACCGTGAAGGGCCACTTCTACTTTGCCATCTACCTGCCCGATGAGGTGCAGGTGGGTGGTGTGTGCGACTTTGAGGATGCAGACTGATGTTGCTGCACATGCAGTCAGTCAGTCGGGGCTTGACAGATTGCTGTAGGCAAACTGCCATGGTGTTCAGCCAGCTGGTGTTGGTTGGTCCACTTGCCTGAGGATGCATGCGCAAATTGTGATCAGATGTTTGTGTGTGTGTGTGTGTGGGGGGGGGGGGGGGGGGGGGGCAATGCCGCACATGACATTCATATGAGCGGGCAAGCATCAGTGTATATGATGCTGTGGAGTGCAATCATTTCTGGGCAGGCCAGGACAGGCTGCCGCTGCATGTAGCAGCTTCTGCATTACGGAAGGTTCTCACCCTGCCGGCCTGCAGCAGCTGCTGGATGCATTGGCAGGCGCCCTTTTACAGCCTGTATAGTTGCAACATGTTGCTGGGCTATCAGTGTGATAGATTGCTGATCATTCTGTGCTCACCCGCAGTTGCCGTAACAAGTAGCGCATTCTTTTGCTGATGCATTCCCTGCACGCCTCTGATGTGCCTCCACCCTTGCATCACCACCCATGCACCCCCGCAGCAGCTCCCACATGATGTGCCACTGTCTCTGCGCCGACTCACCTTTTACTTCTGCCTTTCTGCCTGCACCGCGTGTGGCTCCCCCCACCTGCCATGAGAAGGTGACACACACAGACCCAGCTGTAAAGGCAGGGTACATGCAGCACAGAGTTGGATACTTACCTTGTTGCCTACCCCTGCGCTGCCCACTGCTGCCCACTCTCCACGTGTAGGGTGACGCGCCAAGGCCCAGCAGTAACGGCAGTTACATGCAGCATAGATTTATAATCACCTTGTTGCTTGTTCCTGCGCTGCCCTCTGCTCCCCACCTGCTGCCTGCAGGGTGACGCGCCAAGGCCCAGCAACCGCGACGTGCACCTGGTCAAGCTGCACAGGCGCGCCTTCTGGGTGCAGGCCTTCGACTCACCCATCCTAACCGAATCTTCCCTCATCGCCCGCGGCTGGCAGCTGATTGAGCAGCTGCAAGACATGCGGCGCAAGGTGGATGACCGCTTCTTTGTGTTCTCGCTGTACGAGCCGCCGCTGCCGTTTGTGCCGCATCATTATGAGATTGCGGTGCGGGCGCGCTGCAGGAGGCATGGTGATACACCTGATGTCACACCTGTGAAAGCAGAGGTTGGGCTTGCAGGAGATGGAAAGGGTAATGATGATGTTCATGCTGATGTTGATGAGTGGCTGGGAGCAGTTGACAAGGAGGTTGAGGTCGGGGGTGTAATCGCCCCGGTGGATGACGCCGTCATAGGCGATGGCGACGACGACGACGATTACCCGCTGCCTGAGGAGGGCGGCGGTGATGCGGATGATGACATGTGTGAGGATGACAGCCCTGATCTCAGCGAGGTGCTAGCAACGATTTGAGCGGCGCATGGCTTCCGTCTTCATGTTGTGCTTGCAGGATGAGTTGATGTTGGTGGCTGTGTTGGCTAGCTAGCCTACATGTGGTTGCAGGGAGCGGTTAACAGGGAGGCAGGCTCAACAGAGCACGTGGCGCTGGTAGGGCAGAGCTGCCGTCCATCATGTTGCTGGTTGGTGCTGACACTCGGCATGTGTCTGTTGTACATCATGGCATGCATGTGTATGTGTGCTTCTGGCAACACTGCACATCATGCTGTAGTTTTACCTTCAAACCTTATTTGTGCCGCACAACCTTGTTTGTGCCGCACAGTGTGCCATCAAAGCTCTGCCGGTACAAGGTGTCTTGAGATGAATAAAGTGCGGCGCTGACATTTGCGCAGTTGCCTGGATACTAGGAACACGCCTTGAGGGTGTTCCGCGCCTTCACGTTGCTGCAGCAATTGTACTTTTATGGCCGTCATTCACAGGCTTTGTACAGTCCCCAGTATACATTGGATAGATGTTTGTAGCACCAACCGCCATTTTTTTTTCAGGACTCTCATCAGGCTCTCTTCCTTCATGTTTTGGTGTGTGTGTTTGAAGTGTGCTGTCAGGTGGATAGCGGTGCTTATTGGCGGCTGCAGATTGGCTGCAATCAGGTCTGCATTGGATTGACAGCTGGTAACAATTCAAAGCGAAGATGCTTAGATGGCTCATGTATCGTTGCAATTGACCGTTTTATCATGTAAAAGATACGGTCTGCATACCTGTAGACATGTCTTTCAGATACATGGGAAGTGCGCATGAGATGCACTGGTGAGATAGAAGGCTCGCTAAAGAAAACAATTTCCAGCAACTCTCTCTGGATGGAAAGCAATTGCAGGTGACAGAACAGCAGCCTACCACCGTCCACGATATGCCAACAAGGTGTACACAAGGCCAGCCTACTGCAGAGTCAGCTGTCTTGAGATAAATTGCCTGCAGGCTTTTGTGAGCTGCGTGAACAGCATCAAAGCCACTGCAATCAAGTTACAGCAGAAGCTGCAACTTATGGCAAGACAAGGCAGAGAGGTACAGCCAACTGGCCAGCCACCCAGGACAGGGCCCTCTCACCAACAGTGCCAACAGCACGACCAGCACGCACATCAACGTAACCACTACAGTGGCTAGCTAGCCTGCAGTACAGGCATGCGCTGGTAGTGCGACGACATCACAAACAGCGACAGACCAAAATGCGCCGCGGGCAGCTTCTAGCTCAGCAGGTCTGCAGCTGCGCTGTTGCGCTGCAGCCACCAGCACCACCCCTGCTGCTCATCCTGCTGTCAGCCCAAGCAGGCCTGCTGTCAGCCCAAGCAGGGTTTACTAAACCCTTCCTGCTACAACAGCAGCCCAGCAGCTGCCACTTCGCGGCGGTGCCACATCTGCTGCTCACCACGCAGTCGGGCCACGCAGTGGGACCAACATCCTGCTTCAGCAGCGCCAGCAGCTGCCACTACGCTTGCACAGCATGCATCCACAACGTGCGCAGCACGCGCTGCCGTTGCCTCAGCTGGGCTTGAAGTCGCTGGCAGGCAGCGTGGCTGCATTTACGCGCGCCCAGGCAGCCTTGAATCTGCAGCAAGCAACAGGCACAAACACAGTTTTATTAAGCATTAGCATTAGCCGCAGCAGCAGCAGCAGCAGCAGCAGCAGCAGTAGCAGCAGCAGCAGGAGAAGCGTATCAAAGCAACACCCATCATGGAATGACGGCTGACCTAGGATGGTGACGGCCAGTGCACCATCGCCAGCTTGCCTCCAGCAGCGCAGCCATATCACTGCGCTGTACCATTGTAAACATACGCACACCTCAACCACACCAGAACAGAAGTGCAGCGACCCAGCCCAGCCACTGCTCCAGGCCCCGACCAGGCTGCCACGCTTACACACAACACAACAGACGCTGCTTCAAACTGGCCACTATTCAAAACCAGGCAACTCGAGCTAGGTTATTCTCCTTCCACTCACATGGTGTAGTCCTCCAAGCTGAGCCCCACAGCAGCACACATCGTGGGCTCACTTGCAGTCAGCCAGAAGCGCAGCGGCACCTGCTGGTGCGCCAGCCACTGCTCCAGGCTCAACCCCGGCTGCCACGCCTCGTGGCTGGGCAGCAGCAGCCGCACCTGCATTCATCATTCATATGCATTCAAATTTGCACAGGGTGACAGCTGTTGGCAACCAGAAAACACTGAGACGGCTCACAGACGCTTGCATGTGACCGGGCTGACCATGCAACAAGTCCAGTCAGCACCAAACATTCATGTGCAATACGCATAGTTGCATTTGTGGAACTGAAAGCTAGCCAAAGCACCAATGGCTGCCACGCCTCATGGCTGGGCAACAGCAGCAGCCGCACCTGGCGCTTGCGCGCGTACAGGATGCGCGGGCCTAGGCGGCTGCGGATGGGCAGGGAGAGGAGCTCCGGCAGCAGCACTACGTCGGCCAGGCTGGCCTGCAGCAGCAGCAACAGCAGCAGCAGCAGCAGCAGCAGCAGGGTTGCAGGAGCAGCAGCAGCGTTGCAGGAGTAGGGGTTTCAGCAGACGGCAGCAAGCGGTGGCAAAAGAAAAAATAGCGTACATATACACAGGAGCTACAGACGGCGTACAGGATGCGCGGGCCCAGCCGGCTGCGGACGGGCAGGGAGAGGAGCTCCGGCAGCAGCACCACGTCAGCCAGGCTGGCCTGTTGGCAGCAGGGGTAGCAGGGGTTGTAGGGGTTGCAGGAGCAGCAGCACAGGGTTGCAGCGGCAGCAGGCGTTTGCAGCAGGCAGGCAAGGCATAGGCGCAAAAGCTGCAGCTGGTGTGCACAGAATCACAACTTCTGCAAGGACGTTTGCGCGCAACACATGTGATGCTTTCCATGGTTTGTAGCAAGCACGCAGTCGTTGCACCCTTGGTGGCGGCTCCCAACACCAAATCCATCACGCTTGCAGCTGTCTTGCTACTACACCTGCACCCGCAAACTTACGCACTCCATCCCCGCAGCAGCACCGCCTTAACACACGCTTCCCTCAAAAGCATCCATCCACCAAAGCTGGCAGCTGCCACCACACTGTGCAAAAGGCCTGCAACCACAGCTGCACGCTTTCCCACCCAACCCACACGCCGCCTCCCCAGCACCCACCTTGGCCACCGTGGACACAAGGTGCCACTGCGCCGTCAGATCCTGCAGCGGGCGCACCAGCCACTCCGCAATCCTCATAGCAGCACACCAAATGCCGACTAATTCTCAGCAACCACGCATGCCAATACACACCTCTTGCCCCTAGTTCGAAGCATATCTCACCGATTTGCACCTGTCATGCTACACACACACACACACACCTGTAGCTGCAGCTACACACCCTAAACCATCACAAACACCCACCTTGGCCACCGTCGACACAAAGTGCCACTGCGCCGTGAGCTCCTGCAGCGGCCGAGCCAGCCACTCCGCACTGCGCAGCACCATACCCTGCAGCTCCTGCTGCCTTAAACCCAGGCCCACCAAGAACCCCAGGTTTAGCGAGGCAGGCCCAGCACCAGCCAGCAGCAGCTTTGGGTGAGTCATCAGCAACTCCTCTGCTTGCTGTTTTGACAGCTTGAGGCGGTGCAGCAGCAGCGTGAGGAACTCCTCTACGTGCTGCTTTGTTAAGCTGAGCACGGCTGGTGCTTTCTTCAGCAGCTGCGGCAGGGGCAAGTCTGGCAGCTGCTTGTGAAGGTGCTGCAGCATCTCCCCTGGCCACGCTGCTGCCGCTGCTGCAGTGGCTGCTGCTAGTGCTGCTGCTGCTGCTGATGGTGTTGGTGACGCTGATGATGATGGTGCGTCTGCTTCTGCTGCTTCTGCTGCTTCCGCAGCCGCTGCCGCCGCGGCTGCGGCGGCCTCCTTTGCTGCTCTTTTTGATGTCGGTGCAGATGTGTTTCTTGGGCCCCAGAGCAGTGCCGGCCGCTGCAGCAGGACCTCTAGCACATCTCTGTTGTACATGTGTGCGGCGCTAGCCACCTCGTCAACAAACGCGGCTGCATGCCGCGGCTGCGGGGCTGCCTTGCCGCGCAGCGCTACGTTGCGCGCAGTGCGCGCCAGAGCAGCAGCAAGCTGATCTACTAGCGCCTCACAGCTGCTGCTGCTACTGCTGCTGCTGCTTTCCGAAGAGGGTCGGGTGCGGCTCACGTCCAGCGCACTCACTACTGCCTGAGCCACCTCCCGCAGATGCTCGCTGCTGCAACCCGGCTTCTGCTGCTGCTGCTGCTGCTGCTGCTGCTGCTGCTGCTGCCCTTTGCTGGCCGAGCCCGGTTTGATGCCCTGCTTCTGGAGCATCTTCATTCTCAATGCCGCCTCATGCACTAGCATCATATTTATAAGGATGTGGAACTGCTGCTGCTGCTGCTGCCGCTGCTGGAGCTTCTTGGCATCCCTCATGAGCACCTGCAGGTGGGTATGAAAGTGCAAAGTGTAAGCAGTCTGCTGACGATAGCGCTTCCGGGTCCTGCTGTTACCTCAGATTTCCACTGTGCGGTTGTCACACCAAGGGCACCAAACAACACACCTGCAGGTGGGTGGCCAGCTGCTGCAGCACAGATGCGCTGTGTGCCTGCTGCTGCTGCTGCTGGTGCAGCAGCTGCTGTATGCTAGGGCCAGCTAGCACCTGCTCCAGTGCCTGATGCGGCACCAGAGCTAGCACTGCACGCAGCTCTGCAGGAACTGGCTGGTGGCTTATGCCCAGGCATCGCAGCAGATGCAGGTTGTGTGCAAACGTGCAGCTGCTGAAGTCTGTCTGCAGGAACGTCTGCAGCTGGGGCTGCTCGTGCAGCAGCTGCTGCGCCTGCGAGGATGTAAGGCCTGCTATCTGCTGCCATACGGCAACAGCGTATTGTAACGAGGCTGGAGCAGCAGGTGCTGCTGCTGCTGCTGCTGCTGCTGCTGCTGCTGCTGCTGCTGCTGCTGCTGCTGGCTTCGACAGCTCTCGTACAGTGTTCTGCTGTGCTTCGGCGCTGCTGGTCGAAGAATATCGACGTGTTAAAGATGAAGCCGCGTTGATTTGCAAAGCAGTGCAACCGAGTGCCTGGAGAGCTCGAAAGCAGTCAACACAGATGAAAGTGCGCAACATAGTTATGCGTTCACATCGCTGCACTAGACGGGTTAAGTCATCTATAGCTCAGTATGAAATATACAAAACGCGCACGCGCCTGCAACGGAAGGAGACACGACAGAGCCCTGCACTCAGTCCTGTGTTTCAGGTCTTGCAGGCAATGACACCACAGGTTGCTGCTTCTTCCCACAAGCAGCAGCAGAGATGCAGCCCTTGCTTGTGCATGGAGGTGAAGAAACCACGCTTTCATCAATGCTTCATGACATTTTGATTCACCATGATGTGGCCATGCCGCGATGGCAATAGGCGGGCTGTTGCACGGCCAAAGGCCATGCGCATGCAAGATTAGCATGCTTGGCGCAGGCTGTAAAACTTCAGCCAGTTGTGCCATCATCATAGCGTCAGCAAGGTGAACAAGGAGGAGCCGATACATGCTGGCCACAGGGGAGGAAATACGGGCCACTTGGTGCGGTCAGCATCAGCTGATGCTGCAGCCGTACATTATCTTGGTACGCAGTGCATGATCAGCAGTACTGCAGCACGGATGGCTGACGCATTGAAGCAGCCCCAGTGTAATTGCTTCAGCAACCCATGCTTCTAGGCGCTGCATCATTCTTGGACAGGTGGGGCCCTTAGATGTACAA
Source organism: Tetradesmus obliquus (assembly GCA_030272155.1). Lineage (NCBI taxonomy): Eukaryota > Viridiplantae > Chlorophyta > Chlorophyceae > Sphaeropleales > Scenedesmaceae > Tetradesmus > Tetradesmus obliquus. The sequence goes on from CP126191.1 coordinate 366,277, forward strand.
CATAAGGCTCAAATGTGAAGTTCAACAAGTTCAAAGTTCATACTCTCACTGTCACAGTTGAGTGGCGTCCACAGCTGTGACAACTGCTGCAGGGCGCTCCGGCTCAACATGCATGCTGATCATGCATGGTCTGAGACACGCGATCAGTCTGCAGAAGGCGTACGCATGGTGGCTAATGTGGAGTCGCATGTGGCTTCAGGGTTGTCACAACCACGTCCCTAAAAAACCATACATCAGTATTGTAGCTGTCTGGCAATGTCTGGAATGTGTTTGATGTCCAGACATGGCAAAAGCCAGTCCTGACAAGGGAGAGCCGGACATCAAAGTGACTTGATGTCCAATGATGCAAGGACACCGCGTTGACCACGAACGGCGCCCAAACGCAGCAAAAGCTGCACCAAACGATATGATAGGTAACGTTTTGTTAACAGGCACAGCATCCATCCATTACTAGAAAGAAATACGGTCTGTCCTGGCTTAGGCCTGGCTTAGGACCTGGCCGTTGAACCCCAGGGCGATTGGATAATGTGCAGAGGAAGCAAACGAGAGTGCGAGAACAACAGATAAAAGTTAGTGTAGACATGTGAAGTCGTTTAGAAGCCGTGGGCTGGGTGCAGCGGTGTTCTGTTGCGGGGTGCTACTGCAAAACATCACGGGCTACAGCAGGAACAGCAGGCAGTGAAGCAACGATATCTGGGAAGCGATGGCGTGAGAATATTACTTTCAGCGAAAGGCGAACGGGATAGGGATGATCATGGGTGACTTCTCAGATTGCAGGTGTTGCAACTGCTGCCCTGAGCACAGCACCAGCAACAAGGGTGCCTCCCGTAATTACTAGATAGGAGTGACGTAGTCACGGGAAACTGCTAGTCAGGGCGAACAGGGCTGCTGCAACTGCATTCAACCCTGTCACAACATGTGACAGAACTCAAACCTATCGACAGCTTCGAGCCATGCGTAAACGTTCGTCAGCAAGAAAAAGATGTTATGCTGTAAGTGTCCGATTGCAATCTTCATGGGAGTAACGCCACTGCATCGCAGCTGTTTGCGACCTACCACAGGTTGCAGACCGTTCGCGGCCTGTACATGCTCGACTGCAAGCCTTTAAGGCAGTACTTTACAATATTTGAAAGCTTGGTTTGTGTAGGTCGACGTGGGAATCAGCATGCACCTTGAGGACGTGCTACCAGGTGCTTGCCACAGTAGCAACTGCAACCACGTCCTGCAGTGACTGCACCCCTGCACTGCACCAGCACTCACGAAGAAGCCCTACTTGGTTGAATATGGCAACATGTGAGGCGCTAAAACCCTGGCTGGTGCGAGAGAGAGAGAGCGGCTGGCAATAGGTGAACACAAAGAGCTTCAGGCACACCAACACTACTGCTGCAGCTGCCAGCAGTACCTCCAGCAAGCAGCGCCTGGAATGCCAGCAGGTCTACTGCTTTCGGCAGTCACAGCATAAATTACCTCCACAGCATTGCTTGCAGTGCGACAGCCTTGTGTGGTGCACGCCCTACAACCCTTGCATCTGCTGCTTTCATGCTGACAACAGCGTCGCAAGCAGGTGTGCATGCATCTGCCTGCCTGCCGATTTGTCATGTGTGCCGTGCCTATGCAGGTGATCAATGCATTGTATACTTCCGGGCCCACTGCAGCTGTCATGTCCTACCCTCCGCTGGTCATCTGTTCAACCACACGCCCTGTAAGCAAGATGCTGCCCGGAAGATCAGCATCACGCACCTGGACATCCTGCGAGACCTGGTCTGCGCCCAATCAAGATCCACTGCCAGGAGGTGACAACACCACAGCAGCCACCAAGCAGCAACCTCTGCGGCTACAGCGCTGCCTACGCCTTCAGCTGCCTGCTGAACAGGGTTGCTCAAGGCAACGACCTGCGCCATGGTAAGCCACGCACCTGAGCGATTATGAGGACTACCGCTGACCAGGTGCACTGCTGCATAACACATGTGTGTGTGTGCCACAAAGACTGCTCAGCCAGCCCGTTTCCGTTGCTGCAAACCTCCTCCTTTTTTTTTCTGCTGTTTTGCTTGCTTTCAACAGTGCCTTGTGTCTAGATGCAACAGTCAAATGCATTTACAACAGCCATGCTGCATCGCCTGTGCACGCTCCTGCACTGCATGGCTGCAGCTCACGTACTCTACTGCTGTTGGCTCTCTGATCTTGATTCGCTGCAGAGCGCGCGGGCATGGAGCCGCTGAAGTACAGCATGGCGAACCTCATGATGATGCGCACGCAGCTGCTGGTGGGAGGCTTACCAGGCTGTTGTGGAGGGTGACATGGAGATGCGGAGGATTGTTGATGGCATCAAAGACCCCTTAACTGCTCGCGGCTACCGCTACATTGATGCCGCAGACTATGACACAGCTGTGCTCAGCGAACAGAATGAGGCCTTTGAGTGAGTCGACTGATCAGCTGGTGCTCTGCATGGGGCTGGTGTTGATGCCTGTGTCTTTACTGCAAGATTGCGCCTGGCATGCTTCATGCTGCTGCATTATGGCACATCCGCAGCACTGCAGCTACATGCCCTGCACATCATCTGACTGCGCCTGCTCCCCAGCCTGCCAGTACATTGCTTCTGCCATCCCGTCATTATGTCATCCTGCCACTAGCTGTATGTCCTGCCTGCCTGCCTGCCTGTCCCACCACCGCTGCCCTGCCTGCCTGCACGCCATCCTGCATCCTGCCCATAATTGCCTGCCCTGCTGCGCTGCCACTGCTGCCCTGCCTGCCTGCAAGCAGTGCCTGCGTGCATGCAATCCCACCACTGCTGCCCTGCCTGCCTGCAAGCCATCCTGCGACCAGCTGCCTGCCCTGCCTGTCCCACCAATAGCTGCTCACTATGCTTGCATGTCCTGCCATCTGCCGTCTGTCATGTTATTGCGCAGGAAGTACACATCGTACCGCGACGACATCTGCATGACCAGGAGCAAGTCACCCATGCCCAGCCGCAGCGCCACGCCTGCACCTGTCAAGCTGAAGAAAGAGAGCCAGGCCTTACCCTCCTACGGGGTCTACGGGGCAGACAGCGGCAGCCAGTACGAGCCCAGCAAGGAGGCTGCTGACGAAGATGATGCAGCTGATGCTGAGATGACAGAGCTGGAGTCTCAGACTCCTGTGCATTTTCACTCCTTATTATACATGTTCATCAATGACTCTCAGAAGCTGACCTTCTGCCATGCCAGTGCTATGCCTTTTTGTAGGTAACACTGCAACCTAGCATACACCTACAGTGCAAGAGGAGAGCCGACGTGGCCTGTAGTGCATGTAACTGTACTGGCACACTCAACAAGCCGGATACTGCTGTGTTTCAGGCGGAAACTGACCCTGATGCTCGCGATGTACTTTCATGTATAGTAGATGTAAAACGATGTCCTGGACATCCAGTAATCGACACCCACGGGACATCACGACATCTGATGTCCGATGTATTTTCATGTATCCACACTGACCGTGGACATGGACGAATGTCCATGGATGTATGACATGGATGTAAACATCGCACTAGGTTTTGGGGACGCAGCAGCGGCTGACGTCGCTGCCATCGTCAGCGCGGCTGTTGCTGTTGTTGCTGCCACTGCTGATGACATCGCCCGAGCATAGAGTAGCTTGAAGTTTGGAAGGGGGGCAGCAGACTCATGGGCAGTGTGCAGGTGGTGGTACATGCAGCAGAACTTGCACGCCTGGTTGTGGTTGGCATGCATGCCGGTGCCAGATACTCAATTGCTTGCTTGCACACGTAACTGGCGGCGGGCCAAGAGTGGCGATGCACAGCCGAGCAGCTCTGCGTTCTGTGGTGACTGGCGTTACTGAAATCCAGCAGCAGTGGCATCAGCCTCAGCAGCAGCATCAGCAGCAGCAGCAGCATCATCATCAGCAGCAGCAGCAGCAGCTGCAGCAGCAGCAGCAGCAGCAGCAGCAGGCTACTGCATGTCACACAAAGTTTTATGTTGTCAGCAGAGAAGAGAAGAGGGGTTACACGGTGTGCACAGGCAACTACGTTGCAACGAACACCCGAAAATCTGGAACGTCGCAGATGACTCAGCAAAACAGGCCGTCACTCAAGGAGACTCACCCCAGAAAGTCTCTCTGTGTGTGTAACTTCACATATGGCCTTGCAGGCAAAGCCGTCAGTCACAGCACACGCAGTGTTGATGCTAAACAAAGGCAGGACTTGTGTAAACAGTGTCAGTGACAGCAAGCTGCACTTTATGCAGTGCAGCGGGCGGGCTGAACCCACTGAACAACACCCACCAGCAGAAACACAGCCTGGCAGGCGGTGGCCTGAGGCGACAAACTGGGGAGAGAGAGCAGAGAACAAGCCAGCTGCTGCAAGGGCCGCACAACTACATTTTGCAGCAGCGATACGGCAACTCACAGCTCCTGCAAAGCAAGACGGCTAGCTCTGGCGTGTCAGAAGCTCACAGAGAAAGCATGTACACACAGTGAGAAGAAGGCCATCACCGCCGCACCACACACAAACACCATTGCCACGCAACACAGTATGCCAGTCAATAAAAGGCTGTTGTGTGAGCAGCCGATTTCTATACCGTGACGGCACCCTAGCCGTAGCAGCAAAGTCCGCCAGCGCATCCCAAAAAGCACCTACTGCTGCTCTCACAGCCACTTGCTCCACCAGCTGGGGTACCCCAATTGCAAGGTCACTTGACACAGCCCACGCTGCCCTGCGGCCTTTCTCAAAAGCATGCACTGCTGCAAGACAGACCATGTCCCACACCAACCGATGTACAACGTTATGAGGGGGGCACGCCAACCATATAGCTCGGCACGGCAGTACAGCACCTGCCGTCAACAAGTTGAGCGCCCTTAGTTGACTTTCCACCTCACGCCGCACCGCCACAGCAACATGACATGTCCAAAAATGATGCTCCACCCCAGGCCCTGCAGCAGAACATGCTGCACACGCAGCAGTAGTCTGCAGACGTTGAGCAGTAGGGAATGCATCCAAAGCCAAGCGCCACGCCGCTTCCTTGTACATGTTAGCCACCCGCACCTGCCACCAACGAGACAACACCGACTGCACTGCAGGCAGGCTGACTGCCATCGGCAGGGCATCCAGGGCTCTAACCCGAGTAACAAAGGCAGCATGGCGGGGCGCAATGGCATTAAGCGCAGCAAGACGTTGTAGCTGCGTGTCATCAGCAACCTGCAGATAAGCCAAACGTATAAAACCGTCTGCCCCTGGCAGCTGCCAACCCAAATCAGCACACAACTGTTCGCGCGCAATCAAAATGTCCACAGGAGAAACAGAGGGTAATTGTGCAACGCTCGTACCGGCAGCTTGGGCAGCCGCCAGGTGCGCACGTGCTGCAGTATGCCACACAGACGGCACAAATGACAGCAGATGCTGCACATGCTGCCGAGCCTGCTGCCGATCACCATACTGCGGTCTACTGCGCAGCCACGGGCCCCATATCTCGCGCTCATAAGCGGAGCGCTGAGCAGAAAGCCCTGGCAAGGCACAGACACGTTCAAGTTCTGACAACAGCAACACTGCCTGACCCAAACACTGCAGCTTGGGGAGCTCCAGCAGGCCACACGGCGCCACCTGTTCCAAGCCCACCTCCACATGACGCTGCTGATCAAACCATTGCCATGACTGTACCACTGTAAACAGAGGATTGGCCCACAGCGGAGCCTCCCAGCACAAACCATCCACGTCCAAAGGCTGGTTTCCCACATGACGCAACGGTGGCAGGGCACGCAAACCCATCGCCAAAACACGCAAAGGCGATGGCAAGCAGGCATCCGCAGGAGCTGCAGGGAAGATATGATGACGGGCACACAACGCAAGGCCCCAAGGGCTACTAGCAGCAGCGCGCGTGAAACAATCCACAGCGCTAGCCCACTGTGCCCACAACTCCCGTCCCACTGTCACCCACGGTGCAGCACCGCCCTGCAGGAGGGGGATTGCTTCACAAGCCCAGCGGGACAACAAGTGATGGTGAACGGGCAGAAGGCCAAACCCACCACAGGAAGAAGAAGAGGGGTTACACGGTGTGCACAGGCAACTACGTTGCAACGAACACCCGAAAATCTGGAACGTCGCAGATGACTCAGCAAAACAGGCTGTCACTCAAGGAGACTCACCCCAGAAAGTCTCTCTGTGTGTGTAACTTGACATATGGCCTTGCAGGCAAAGCCGTCAGTCACAGCACACGAAACCCACCACACCTAGGATGTGCAGCCATCCTAGGTTTATGTTGTCAGCCGAAGAAGAAGAGGGGTTACACGGTGTGCACAGGCAACTACGTTGCAACGAACACCCGAAAATCTGGAACGTCGCAGATGACTCAGCAAAACAGGCCGTCACTCAAGGAGACTCACCCCAGAAAGTCTCTCTGTGTGTGTAACTTGACATATGGCCTTGCAGGCAAAGCCGTCAGTCACAGCACGCGCAGTGTTGATGCTAAACAAAGGCATGACTAGTGTAAACAGTGTCAGTGACAGCAAGCTGCACTTTATGCAGTGCAGCGGGCGGGCATGTTGTCGGCCGGAAGAAGAAGAAGAGGGGTTACACGGTGTGCACAGGCAACTACGTTGCAACGAACACCCAAAAACACAGGAAAACTGCAGGAAGCTCAGCACAGGCCGTCACTCATGTGAGGCCCAACCCCAGAGAATTGGCCCCCGTGTGTAAGTTTCGGCATATGGCCATGCTAGCACAGCCGCCTTCCTTACTCCACACAGTTCGCCCCCATGTTGTCAGCAGAAGAAGAAGAAGAAGAAGAGGGGTTACACGGTGTGCACAGGCAACTACGTTGCAACGAGCACCCGAAAACACAGGAAAACTGCAGGAAGCTCAGCACAGGCCGTCACTCATGTGAGGCCCAACCCCAGAGAAATGGCCCCCGTGTGTAAGTTTCGGCATATGGCCATGCTAGCACAGCCGCCTTCCTTACTCCACACAGTTCGCCCCCAGAAAATGTATCCTCATACGCGAAGTGGAAAAATAAAGTGCTGCCAGCAGTGTCAGTGACGGCAAGCAATGCAGAGAGAACACAGGGCCGCCATGCACTAACTGCATTGCGGGCGGGCTGAGCTCACCAAGCCGCAGCTCAGCCTGGGGCGGAGCGCAGCTTGGGCAGTGAGAAGATGGCTGGAAAAATGCAGAGCTGCCCAGAGGCACACAAACAGGACCGCATGTCACAGCGGCTTGTCAGCAGCCACTCAGCAGACCAAACAAGCTTCCACCCAACGGGCAGGTCAAATAGCAAAGGCAAGGCACTATTGTGCAGAATGCCAGCGCCAGCGCCAAAACATGATGCACTACCTTCGGCTGCCAGTGTAAACACGGCATGGCCCCAAAAGCAGTGGCAAGGCATGCAGCACAGGCACAGACAGACTCGGCCAAAACATGCAGAGCCTTTGGTGAGAACACGAAGAACCACGCAAAAGGCTGCCCAGCATGTTGTCAGCCGAAGAAGAGGGGTTACACGGTGTGCACAGGCACTACGTTGCAACGAACACCCGAAAATCTGGAACGTCGCATATGACTCAGCAAAACAGGCTGTCACTCAAGGAGACTCACCCCAGAAAGTCTCTCTGTGTGTGTAACTTGACATATGGCCTTGCAGGCAAAGCCGTCAGTCACAGCACACGCAGTGTTGATGCTAAACAAAGGCAGGACTAGTGTAAACAGTGTCAGTGACAGCAAGCTGCACTTTATGTTGTCAGCCTGGTTCGAACTGCCGCCGCCAAAATCGCCCTTCACAAACCATTGGTTCTGCTGCGATCGCCAGAAACGCCATGGAGGTTCCCTTGACCCCAGGGGATTTAGCTCAATTGGTAGAGCGCTCGCTTCGCATGCGAGAGGTCGGGGGTTCGATTCCCTCAATCTCCAGATCACGTTGTTGCTGAGAACTGTTGTGTGCCTTGTGGGTCTGGCCTGCTGACGTTCACCCACGGTTTTGCAAGCCTGACACTCTAGGGCTGCTGCCAGGGGCAACCTGACCTTCAGCATGGCTGGCCCACCAGCGCTGAACATTGTACGTGCACTGCAGATAGCATGTGCATGTTTGTTTGCAGTGTGCAATGTTGCAGCATGTCTTGAAAGCTGCTGCCACATCTCGACAAGCGGCCTGTGTTATCATGCAAAGCACACTGCTTCAACTAGACTCCTTTCCACGCTTCATTGGCAGCAACAGCGTATTAGTATTGGTATTGGTAATGCTGCAACAGCGTATTAGTATTGGTATTGGTAATGTTCACTGCACCATGGTGACCACACAGCACTGGCATCAACAGCGCTCATAACCAATCTGTTACATTCGTCACATTGACCAAAACCACGTTAGCTTCACTTGGCTTCACTTGGCTTCCTTGGGTGCGGCTGACAGCCCAGCAGTTCAATAAACCGCTGTCTCAAGACAAGGCCTGATGCCAGGCTGCCCTACAAGGCTTGCACAACCATGCCATGGCGCATCAACTTGGATGATACACAACACTTGACTGATCCTCTGTTGGTACAGTGCCGCAACTGCATGGCATTGGCAATACCCCTGCTTTACAACCTGCAATGCATTCCTGCATCTGAAACAAAACAAGATGCAACATTTTCTGCCATGCGCATAGCAGCGCTGCACAGGGTACTCTGTAAGCACAGCAATGTCTCTGCAGTCCTCCACCAGCTACTGCACAGTCCCATCATGGTGCACGATGATTGTGCTGCGCATTTGCCCTTTGATGTGCACCTGCAGCCCCTCAGCCCAGTAGACTACTGTGGCGGACCGAGCAGCATCAAGGCCACTGATGCCATGTTCAGACAGCAAGCCCACACACATGTCCCCATGCTCCCTTCATCAGCGCTCCCAAAATAACATTGAGCAGCAATGCCACCCTCATCCTCACTCAAGCAAACACAGCGCTGCTGCCGCGCCGATGCCTCCTACCACCAGCACCCCCCGGCACACCCTTCGCAGCCGGCTGCTGCTGCCGCTGCCGCTGCCGCTGGCGCTCCTCCTGCTGCTGCTGCCGCTCCTGCCGTGCCTTAAACGCCCAGCCGGCCGCCCCACCCAGCAGCAGCAGCGCACCCCATGAGGCCAGCTTGCGAGTCAGGGCCAGCATCTTCTGCCGCTGCCTTACCTCCCACCCTTCAGGCTGCGAGATGTCAAACATCATGCGCTGCAGCGTGCGCTTGCGCAGCTTGCGGTGCCGCCTGCCGCGCTTCTCATGCTTGGCTGCAGCACTGCTGCTGCTATCGCTCGTGCTGCCGTCGCCGGCTTCAACTGCTGCCGACTTGATTTTGCCTTCTGTGTATACGTTGCCCCTGATGCTGCTGCTGCTGGCGGTGGAGTCTGCCGAGTGCTGCTGCTGCAGCAGCTGCTGCTGCTGCCGCGGCGACATGTGCGGCTGCACCTGCTGCTGCTGCTGCTGCTGCCGGCCCTCCAGCAGCATGCGGGTATCAGGCAGGTGCATCGGCAGCACCCGTGGCAGCACCTCAAACAGCAGCCTGGGCAGACAAACAAACAGACAACAGCAGCAGCGGCAGCACAGTCAAGCCATGCCGGTGGTAAATGCACACGTAACTAAACCGTGGAATGCAGCTCTGATGTGTTGCTTGCAACAGGACACTCTTGTAGGATAGTAGCCTGTGCAGCATACCGCACACACCTGCTACCTCTTGTCCTACCCTTGCATACGTACACAAAGCAGCCCAAGATCCACATGCGCACGCGCACAACAAGTACACATACGGCTACTTCAGCACACAGTTGAGCACAGCATTTACATCTGCAAACTCATTGGCTGCACGATCATGTTCCACGCTCGCACGTGCCGCTCGCCTCCTCAGGCTCCCCATCCCTGTTCACTGAGATACATAGTAAAAAAAAATTCACATACGGCGGAGACAAATACAACATATCTAATTGACTGCGCGCGCACCTGTGGCTGGCCTCCTCAGGCTCCCCGTCCCTGTTCACTGGGATGGGCCCAGCCCCCCGGGGCAGTGCAGCGCTGTGCAGCAAAAAGATGAATGGCAACCAACAGCATTTGTACCATGCCTTTGACACCTGCTGGCTCTTTCCTACCTTGTCCCCTGCACCTTCAAACCACACGCATGTGCACAATCGACTTGTGCATAACTGTAAACAATCTGCATGCCCCCACCTGTGGCTGGCCTCCTCAGGCTCCCCGTCCCTGTTCACTGGAATGGGCCCCGCCCCAGGCGGCGCCTGCAGCAGCAGCCAGCTGGCGCGCAGCTGCGCGATGCCGCGCTCGACTGCGGCGCGGCCGTTGCCACCACCCACCAGCGCACCCAGCAGTGCAGTGGCCTGCAGGGAAGGGGCAGCAGTTGTAGAGGGGGTGTTCTGAGGCACAGCAAGATTAAGTGCAAGTACATGAACCAACTGCGGCGCGCCCATTGCCGCGCCCACCAGCGCACCCAGCAGCGCTGTGGCCTGCGGATCGTGCAGCAGAAGGGACACAGTATTTCTATATATCAACGGGAAAGCAAGAGATCGATGGGGCAATTGCCGCCACCCACCAGGGCTCCTAGCAGCGCTGTGGCCTGCGGATTGTGCAGCAGAAGCAACACAGTATTTCTGTTTATCAGCGGGAAAGCAAGAGATCGATGGGGCCATTGCCGCCGCCCAGCACCGCACCCAGCAGTGCAGTGGCCTGCAGGAGAGGAGACACGGCGGGGAAAGCAGAAGGAGGGCAGGACGGTGACATGGTGCCGCTGGCTGAAGTGCGCAATGCCGATCAGGCGTGCATTGGGCTGTGGATGAATCACAGCTTGAGTGAACATAGCGGTATAGATCGGCAGGCAAAGAGAGGCACGCTAAAGCCACCGCCAGCAGGCTTGACATCGGCTCGCAGCACACATGCGCACAGGCGCGCACGTAGAGGCCCCTGCCAGCCAGCAAGCGCATATACGACAGGAGCAGTGATATAGGGTGACAGAGGTGTGCCGCCAGTGCAGCACTCATGCTGCTGCTGCTGCTGTGCTGCTGCCACTGCTGCCGCACCTCGCTCGCGGCGCTCTCCCCTGTCCACAGTGTAAAGTCCAGCAGGCCGTCATCCAGCAGCGCGTCAGGGCACACCTGGCGCAGCAGCAGCAGCAGCAGCAGCAGGTGCGTAACGTTAACACAGAGCGGCAGCACATAGTACGAGAGATTCCAGCAGGCGGTCACGCAGCACCCGAATGCGAAACAGTTGACGCAGCAGCACACAACACAGCACGCAAAAGCGAACTGTGTGCAGTATGTGAGCGAGTGAGCATGGCAGCTACCAAAGCAGGAACGCAAAAGGTTGCTGCTGCTGCTGCTGCTGCTGCTGCTGCTGCTGCTGCTGCTGCAAGGTTCGGGGGCATGGTAACGCGCCCCGTAACCCGTCAGGACCAACACTGTTCATCGCGCATGCACATGACTGCGCTGCACCCCTCATGCGCAGCCTCACCTTGACGCGCCGCCCCATCTGGCGGCTGTTGCCCACAGCCAGCATCAACACGTCAGCAGTCAGGCTCTTGGCTGAACCACCACCTGCACCACTGCTGCTGCCACTAGCCCCAGCAGCAGCAGGCGTGCTGCTGCGGCTGTGGCTGCGGCTGTCGTTGTTGTCACTGCCGGTGAGAGGTGGCGCTTGCAGCTGGCCTGCAGAGCCGCCTACACCTGGAGGTGGCTGCAGATGCCCTGCGGTCAACGATTGCGTTGCATGCCACGCCAGCATGCTCAGGTTCTCTGGCTCAGCAGCTGGTTCAGAAGCAGCAGGTCCCTCATCTTGTGGCGGATGTGCACTTGTGCTGGTGGCAGCTGCTGGGGGCGGTGCTGCTGCTGCTGCTGTGCCTGCTGACTGGCTGCAGAAGGTGATGGCTGTCTGCTTGTGGGGCTCCATTGACCCCGGGGTGACCACACGCTTGAGCACTGAGCAGCAGCAGCAAGTAGGAGCAGATGGGTGGCAGTTGCGTTTGGTTCAAAACATAATGCACATATGGCACTTTTCAAGTGCTTTGAGGCTCCATTGACCCCCGGGTGACCACGCGCTTGAGAACTGGCCATGCAGCAGCAGCAGCAGCAGGCGCAGATGGCGGATGTAGGGTTGTAAGGCATTCGCATGCATTCATGACTGTCCAGATGTAAGCTACACAGGTTTTGTGGAGTGCAGGCGCATCATAAGCCAACGTGGCCAGGTTCGGGCACGGCTAAAGCAGCTCTACTGCTGGAGGAGACATCCGCCTCTTATCTGCCATGCCTCATGCCTATCAGGGGTGCTGCCAACGCCAGCATATTCGCAACTATCAAATTATAGCTCAGCTTAGCACCTGCCGTGGATGGTGTTGCGTAAATCATAAGCTCATGACTGACAGCACACCATCCATGAGAGGTGCTAGCTTCTGACACCAAATCTTCCTGTACAGATCACAAGAACGAAAAACACTAGGCCCCCTCAAATTTTGCGATCAACAGTATACACCAACACTCAACGTGGAAGCCACTTGCTGGGTTTGATGGGTTTCAGCAGCAGCTTCAGCGGGCTGTCCAGCTCCTCGGGTGACACCAATCTGCACAAAGAACTTGCCACAGCACTTGCTGAAACCCGTCACGAAACAGCTTCATGCGTTGACTATCATTTAAAGCGCGTTTCAACTACGGTGCGCCGTCGGCGCTCTCACAAATTGCAGAACACGCCATCCTCTCACCACCCCGCAAACACTCACCATGAAACCCGATTGCAATCGGCCCCAGCAGCCGCTTGAGCGGGCTTGCCAGCTCCTCAGGTGACACCTCAGCAATGCTGCCCGCCACCGCGATGTTCACAAAGTGCTTGCCGTTAACTGCAGCCACGTCGATGGGGCGGATGCAGCCAGGGTCCAGCGCGGTTTTAAGCGCAGCCAGCGGGTCCTGCAAGCACGGCAGCAGCATTAACACAGACACATACGAGTACTGCAGAGAAAAGAGGTGCTGTACAATGTCTTCACACCTCAAGAAGGTAATGCAGCAGTCCAGAAAGCCTGTACGGCGCATGCATCGCCACATGATGCAACATTGGACAGGTCCACAAAGGGAAGAGCTTGCCGTGCTGCTAGCGTGCACAGGGTTGGCTTCAGCAAAACCTTGCAGCAGCAGCAGCAGCAGCAGCAGCAGCAGCAGCAGCAGCGGACGCATGCCACACACCGCCGCATGCCCCACATGCCCCACGCCTCACCACTGGGATGCCAGCCGTGCAGGCAAAGTGCCATTCGTTTGCTGTGCCCAGCGGCAGAACCACAACAGCACACACAAGCACGGCCGTGTCACTTCCACCTTGATCTGCCCCACTCACCACTGAGATGCCAGCAGTGCAGGCAAAGTCGTTGGCTGTGCCCAGCGGCAGCAGCGCCACTGCCAGGCCCAGCTTGTGCACAGCCTCCTTGTGGTCCATCATGGCAGCCACCACCTCGTTGAGGGTGCCGTCACCACCGCCTGCAGCAGGCAATGCATGCAAACGCATCGACTGGTTAATCAATTCATACATATGCACAGGCGGCAACCATTTGGTTCAGCGCAAGTCCAATCACAATCAAGAGATATGTCCCTGCCGTGCCGTACTCTGTGCACACAGAGCAGATGCTGGCAGGGGTAGTGCAGTACAAGGTGTCAAAGGTCTTCTGGCTCCGCATCCACAGTAAAGGCGCTGCCACAACAGCAGCAGCAGCAGCAGCAGCACACCTGCCACGATGGTCTCGTAGTTGGCGGTGCCTGACTCCTTGAGTCGGATGGCCTCAGCCACGAATGCATCCACGTCACCACGGTCAAACGTGACACGCACAGAGATCTGCAGCAGCAGCAGCAGCAGCAGCAGCAGCAGCAGCAGCAGCAGCAGCAGCGGCAGCGGCAGCGGCAGCGGCAGCGGCAGCGGCAGCGGCAGCAGCGGCAGCAGCAGCAGCAGCATAAACTGCATTTTACCCCAGCACACTGACAGAAAGCCGCAAGCATGCCGAACCACGTGACAGCCCATCACATCACTGTGCTGCACCAGCTGCAGCATCCACAGTTGGTCTGCAGTGTACTGACTGCCCATGTGCGCATGTTCAAACAACACATTAACACAGAAAGCTGTGCCTAAACAGCAGTCACAGTAATGCCACCGCACCTGGTGGCCCTCCTCCTTGAGGCTGCTGATGGCGTCCCGCACCAAATCATCATCCACACGCTTGCCATGCAGGATCACCAGCAGGCTGCGCGTTGTTGCAGGGTCTAGCCCACTGCCAGCGCCGCGCCCTGCCGCTGCTGCTGCTGCTGCTGCTGGTGGTTTCTTCTTATCCTTTTTCCTCCTGGCAGTGCTGCTGGGGCCGTGGTCTGACGCAGCTGCAGGTGCTTCTGCGGGGGGATCTTCTGTTGGTGGCAGCCTTGTTGGCTTGGCAGGGGCAGCAGCAGGAGCGGGCGGGGCCGCCTGCAGGTAACAGCAGGAGACCAGAGTGGCGTGTGTTGGTGCATGTTGTTGCGGGACATGGTACGTGCATTGGCAGCACATACTACGTGCTGTGCCTGATGCCACTGCTAGCAATGACTGCTGGGAGGAAGGTGTGGATGTGATATAGCGATGTACAGGCGAAGCAGGTATTGACTGTGTTGCATGCCTGTCCATGCGATCAATGCACAGCAGCTGCTGGTGCTGTATGCGCACTGTGCCACTGTACACGCTGCTGAAGCATCTGCTGCAGCTCCACGGCAGCTGTCCTTGTAAAATACATTGTAGCTGACAAACAAGCACATCACGTGCCTGCTTTGGCCGAGCTTTGGTGGTGGTGGCCATGTTTCGCGTCAGGACCCGCCTTGCTGCTGTCTGCTGTGCTGCCGGCGTTCGTGCTTGCTGGCAAGCAGCAGCGTTATGCTGAAGCTTCACATCGTGTGCGTGATGCAGTGTCTGGGTTGTGTTTGCTCGGGAGGTTTCAAGACACGCCGGTGTGCGTCACACCTTTGACAACAGCTGACGGCAGCGTTTCGCAGTCCTCACCATGCCTGCTGCCGCAAACATACCTGTCTGCATCTCTATTCTTGATTATTGGGCTTAAAAGAAGGTTTCAAGCGTAGTACCAAAAACCCTAGTGCAGGAGGAACGGCACACCATTTGTGACAAGCATTAATGCATTCATTCAAATATTTGAATGCGGCAGGCAGCTGCGAGCTGCATGATGCACAGCCCGCCTTGCTTCGTCGCTTATTGAGCATCTTGTTGCCTAACCCGAGCTTCAAGTCGAACAGTTCATTATGGTCAGGCCTATTCCTGCATCAGCTGTGCTGCCAGCACATTAGGCTCGGAGCAGCTCAGCAGGGCTGACAGAGGCCCAATTGCAAAACCATAATCTGAATATGCGTGACTAATGCAGCAGCACGGTTACGCTAAACAGCCACAGTTGCTTACATGGAAAGGTCTAACCTACCCGTAACCTACCCGTAAAGTTGAACTTCAGCCTGAATTGCACACTGCATGACCCCAACAGCAGTGACCATGTTTCACTGAAACGGCTGTGCAACAATTGCTTCCAAAAGTTGTAAGACACAAAAGGGTCACTCTGTTGAGTCAATCTGTTACCATGGCACTTCACTTGATGTCACAGGGAGTGCAGCGTGCGCAGCGCACAGCCCTGGCTGTGGCACTGGTACAACAGCACACGAAACAGAGCTAAGATTCATGCAACTGCAGTAGCAGGCACACTTGTCACAGTAGAGTACACAGCGCTGCCTGCTGGCATCAGGCACTGCCATGGCATGCAGCAGCTGCTGGTTGAGTGTGCTGCAGGACTGCAGCCTGTGGGCACAAACTGAAAACACACATAATTGAGACGCATAATGCTTCATCCGTTGTACGAGCTGCCAGAACTCAACAATTCAAAGGGGCCCATGCAGCACACCGCTGCCAGTTGATCTGAAAATGGAAGTTGATGAGTGCAAGACCACGCTAAGAAACATACATGCATCGTATACCAGGTGGAGTCTGGAACAGCGCTCCAGGGAGAACATCAGTGATTGCATCAACGCTGACAGTGATGCACGCGCTGAGGTGAAACAAGAACGATCGATTGCACATGCAAGGTACTCTACCACACTGCCCAATCTGAGACGCTTGAAAATGGGAATGGAACATGGGCGGGCATGAGGCCGCGCAATTGAAATGTGAACAGGCTGCAAAGCCGCAGTGAAGGATGGCTGGCACAGAACATGGCACGCCTGCGCTGGTAACCACCGCAGCACCATCAATGCATGGTTGGCACAACTTCAAGTTTGGCCATGAAAACTGTTCAGCCTCGTGACACAAAGCGTCCCCCATGCCAAGCGTTGCATCCAAAGCAAACGCGCCATCATCATCGCGTGAAGAAAACTGTGAAATGAAACATCCTTCCAAAGTATGCAAACATGATGCAGACTAGTCAAGAAAGGAATGCACAGCACTGCCGTTGGGATGCAGGGCCATACCATATGGTGCATCAGCACATCAAGCGGTGTGCAAGTTGAGTCCTGCAACCAGTGGCATATATAAGTGAAGTTGGCATGTGCCAGGCAACATATGATGGCAGCGATCATATGATGCAAAAAAGCACATGTATATGTGCTGCCAGCATAAGCATGAGGCGGCGACCTGCCTGAAAGAGGAAGTGCCGCCACACCATCATCAAACCGACACAGTATGCACTGTGTATTGCAGCATACGCTGCTCAACTATGATGACTCAGCAGGCAAATTCTCCCGCTGCTTCAGCATCACCCTATGCAACCAACGCAGTGCACTTGCAGGTAGCAGTGCACTAACAGTGCTGCGGCCGCCACACAAGTGGCCATGACCAGATCACCGTTCACAACTTTGAAGCAAAGGCCATGATGACAGTCAGAGGAATGCAAGTGCTTTCATGTCAGCTAGACATTACAGCTCAAGTTGCTGCCAGCTACGTACATTGCACTACTGCCAGCTGTGCTGCTTGTGTGGCGGCTGTGAAATCCCACCTGACCACACATCATCCTGAACTTCACGCATCATTAATCTAGGCTGTTCAACCTGACGTGAAGTTCACGCAGTGGTCGCCCAGACTGAGCAGCCCGGGGCCAGCATGCCGCCTACATCAGGGGCGTCCAGGGGTTGGTCTTGTACATGCCAAAGGGTCCGTCACCGCCGCAGCGGTCCTTGCGGATCCAAATGTAGCCTGCACAGCAGCAGCAGCAGCAGCAGCAGCAGCAGCAGCAACACTGTGCTTCAGTACGGGAGCATTTTCTGAAGTGTGCAGTGTGTGACTTGCACCAGGTGGCATTGTGACTGCACAGCACATGGCCGTATGCGCTGGGTAATGCAGCTGGCGCGCGACCCAGCCACATCCTATGTTGGAAGCTAGACAGCCGCTGCTTGCAACAAACGTTCAGGAACCCCAAGCACATGCAGTCAGCACCCCAACACAGTGCATGGTACAGCGCAGCAGCAGCAGCAGCAGCAGCAGCAGCAGCAGCAGCAGCAGTTCTCAGCAGGCAGCACACTCACCTGCATTGTTGAAGGTGGGTCCCCAGCTGCAGGGGCAAAGAACGTCAGCAGCCAGCCACAGCAGCAGGTGAGATGCATGCATGTACACTATGTGAGCAGGGTCTTCTGCATGACATATCTTCTGTGGCATGACAACAAACATGAGATCGCTTCACTTGCTGTGCACCACCCAAATGTAGGGTAGCTGATGCCTGTTGCTGTTGCTGGTGAGGATCGCGGTTTCCTAGCCTGAGTGCATGCATGCGTGCTTGCTTTGCACGAATTCATGTGCGCTTGACTCTGAAGCATCACGGACCAGCAAAATTGCAGCTCACCTGTTCTTGACGTACCAGAAGTCCCACCTGCAAGACAGCAGAAGCAGCAGCCAAACCGGACAGCAGTCAGTTTAGATGTTACATTTGAGACTGCCGCCTGCTGGCACGTCCTAAGTGCATCAGCAGTCCCCGCATGCGACGAAACAAGCGCCTTTGCAGGGTAAGTAAACACAGCACTTCACTTTACATGCTGCAGCAGTACAAGTACTAAGCAGAATACAACACTAATCTTTACTCCTACGCAAGAGTCTGCTGTACATGTGAGCTGGTGCTAGTTCATCCACGGGCTGGTTCACTCACGTCTCTCCGTTGGACATGGGCACACCGCCCACCCAGCCCACCACCAGCACGGCATGGTTCAGCCGGGACCAGCTCTCGCCACAGTTGCGCACCCAGCCTGCAGGTGTGCATCGACAAAGTTGATGAGCAAACAGTGCACTGGCCCAGCCATGCTCCTAAGCCCTGGTTGGCTCATTGTGCTAGCTTCCTTCAAGACAGCTAGGACGGCAGAACCCTGTCAACTGCAAGTCAGGCGGCTGCAACAGCTGTGCTGCACAGCTGTGCTGCACAGGCATCTTGGAAGTTACAAGAGTAACCTCGCCCGTTGGGGAGCCAATGACAGGCTCATTGGGCAAAGAAAGAAAAGCAACCTTGACCGGTCCTTTGAAAGGTGTGGCAAGGTGTGGCAGCCGCTAACAGCAGCCGCAGCAGTGGCAGCAGAGTGTGAGTCAAATAACCCTAACAGCACGAAGCTCACCCGCAGCAAACGTGTTCCATCTTGACGCGTCCAGTGCAATCACGGTTGGGTTGACAAACACGCTCTTGGCCAGGCTGGCGCCATCCTTTGGCACGTACGAAAAGCCAGTTGCGCCGGTGATGTAACGCGGAATGGCGCGGCAGTTGTTGCCGTCATTGGCATTGTAGGGCTGGCTGGCCTCGAAAGGAGCACCTGTAGGGTTGAGGGCAGAAACACATTACATTACATTACATTACATGCTCCACTCAACGAGGAGTGGGAACCCCAGTCAGGAGCCAACGAGAGGCTCATAGGGAGCCAACGAGAGGCTCATAGGGTAGCCAACGAGAGGCTCATAGGGTAGCCAACGAGAGGCTCATAGGGTAGCCAACGAGAGGCTCATAGGGAGGCAGTATGACTCGGCTACGTCAAGATTGTGATAGACAGGCAGTATGACTCGGCTACGTCAAGATTGTGATAGATGAAAGGGGTGGCGTGCAAGTGTGTCCAGTGGCTGAGATGCTGTGCAGCCCCAATGCAACAACCGCTATCACCAGTGGTTGACGGCGCAAAGGCTGCTATGCATCAATACCTCAACACGTCGCAAGCAAGCAGCTGTGGCTCTCACCGTTGCAGATGTAGCGGTCAAACACACTGTCAGGCCAAGCTCCATTGCACTGGTTGCCTGCAGCAGTCCACCAGAACACAGCCTCAGGCAGTTGTACACAGTCACCACACTTGATCACGTAGTTACATGGCAGTTGTACACAGTCACCACACTTGATCACGTAGTTACATGGCAGTTGTACACAGTCACCACACTTGATCACGTAGTTACATGGCAGTTGTACACAGTCACCACACTTGATCACTTAGTTACATGGCAGAATGCGACAACACAACGAAGCATCAACAGCAATGACGTGTGCATTGCATTGGACAATCGCTGCTGCAGCAATCTTTGTAGCACTCGCTGGTGTGGCAGTAGCACCAATCACTCAAACTCATGGTGGTTGGCTGCAGATGCATCTTGTGATTTGATGAGCTGGATACTGAAGTACACCATGCTTAAACGCACCTGCAGTGCACTCCAGGAAGTCATCCTCTGAGAGGTCTGTGTTGCTGGCCCTGTAGCCACGGTCGTACCACTTGCGGATGAAGGTGGACTCAAGGGCACCTGCAGGTACAGAGAGGTGGCAAAAGAGGCGGCAGCAGCAGCAGCAGCACAGGCGGCAGCAGCAGCAGCAGTTGCACCAGCAACGTGACATTCATACTTGAAGCGCCAACACAAGTTGTTCCATTGCTTGCTTGCTGATCAGCTGTAAAACCAGTGAATGAGTCTGTGCAGGCACTGTTGGTGCACTTGGCAGCTCGTAGGCATCCATAGCATTCTGGCTGTGGCTGGTGCCCTGATCTGCGCATGCTCGGCAGCAAAATGCAGAGCAAACAGACGCACGATGTTTGCAGCTCAACAGCAACTTGCTCAGCAGCCTTATGCTGGCTCACCGATGCTTGCATGGGCCGAGCAGCTCCCACACTGCAACGCAGCAGAGGCAGGACAAGGAGGAACCTCTCAGTGTGTACGCAGCACATGCAGTTCTGCGCATGTCTTGCCCCAGTCAAGTGTGAGAGTTTGCCAGAGTTTATGGTGTGTTAATTCAGGGTAACCGTCTGCCACAGCGCGTGATAGCAAGCAATAGCAGCAAGCATTTGATACATAATGTGTTCTAGAATGCATGGAAGCGCCAGCAGCTACGCACGCGCGCAGACTCACCCCCAGCTGGTTCCTAACAGGGGTGATGACACCCGCATTGCGCCAGTCCCAGGACTGAGGGGTGCCCAATGCGCCGTAAGGGAAGGCCTTGTTGGTGTGGCACGGCACGCTGCCCTGCATCAGGCGCCTGCCGGCTCCTGTGTCTGCAGCAGGTGCCTGGGGCTCGACTGGTGTGGCTGCTGCCGGCTCGACAGCATCGGCTAAGGGGCGGGACCTTCTGGTGGGTTCTGCAGGAGAGAGGGTGTAGGTGCGGGACGGGGCGGGGCCAAAGGGGTGTTAAGGGGACATAACCGCTGGAGGGAGGGCAGCATTCAGTGCTGGCGCGTGTTCTTGTATCAGGCGGAGCTGTGGGATTGGTGCTGTGGCATGTGATGATATGCATGTGAGCAGAGTTAAGGTGGTATGCTCAGCGCTGCTGCAGGGCGAGTGTCGGCAGGGTGACGTTGTACTCACTGAATGTGGTGGGGATTGTGATCTCCTTGCTCATCAGAAAGCTCTTGTCAAACTCGTCCTGGCTCAGGTGACCTGGCGGCACAGCATGCAGCACGCAGCACATGCGGCAGCATACAACACTGTTGTAACATCATATTATATGCTTGCAACAGGGTGAAGGTTGCTCTGCAGCTGTCGCAAGCACACGTGCGTCAATCACTGGCTGAGCAATGCAATGCCAAGTCTTCTGTCAATGCAGCAGCAGCAGCAGCGGCGACAGCAAACAAGTGTCACTCACTGAACTGTGTGATGCCATGTGCCATCAGCTCATCCTCCTGGCCCTTCAGGTCGGGGTTGCTCTTGGCGGCTTCTGCGTTGCGGGATGCAGCCAGGGCCAGGTTCGCCTTGAAGTACTGCAGTCACATAACAAGATAACAAGCAGCCAGTCAAAGGGGTCAGCATGCGGGTGCAGAGATATAGCTTCATTTTGATGCATCACTGCTGCCCAGGCAGCTGCAGCTTAAGCAAGTACATGCCCAAATGCTGCTGTGCCACATGTGGTACAGCAGCCATACGGGCTACCCAGCTAGGTATTTGTGGGCCACAACCCACTTACTGCTTAGCTGCGGCAGTGAGTAAATGCTGTAGCAGAATAATGACAATCTGGGAATCTCGCTAAGCACAGCAGCAACAGCAAGCTGATTTGACTGCTGTGAACAAAAAAAGGGCAAAAGCAAGGCTGCGCCCTAGCAGCTGCCGAGAGCAAAATGGACAAACTGGAGGTGGCTTGAGCTGGTAAGCTTACCGTGTAGCGTGTGGTGTCCTGCAGCATGTGGGGACCATACTGTGCGCAGTGCTCTGCCCATGCTGCCACAGGGTCCCTGAGGGCAGCCTGCAGCTTCTCCTTTGCCGCCCTCACAGCCTCTTTCGTGGCTGCCACGTTGGCAAGCATCTCGTCGTTGCTTGGCTGCCCTGCATGTGTTTGCAGCACGCAGCAGCATTGCAGGTTGGTGCGCTGGACTACATAATGGCATGCTGCGATCACTTGCAGCAAAATGACCTTACGTTGTAGGAAGTTGTAGGAAATGCTTACTGATTCGGTTGTGAAGTTTTTCACTGAACGCATCCAGTGACAGGCTGCGCCAGTGCTAATGCACTTCAAGATAGCTCCAGCCACAGCAATTGCAACTGCAAGGGCCTTGCCAAGGCTTACTTGATGCAGCCTGGTTGGCAGCCTTGATATCGAAAGCGCTGCCGGAATCGCAGGCAGGCCAGGCGGTTGCATAAACCTTGTTTGGCTCAATGCGTTGCGCGGAGCTACTGTCGCACAGCAGCAGCACGGCCATGGTGAAGATAACCGCGTTCATTATCATGGGCTGGGTTGACGCACAGGTAGTGTCCTGCCTTCAAGTAGAGTCTACAAGTCAAAAAAAGAAAGATGCAGAGCACTTGAAGGTCAGTTGTGGATTCGGGGCTCTTCCCTGCGAACCTCTTGCTGCAACCGGACCGGATGAGGCAACTTATATGGCATGTTTGAGGTGGAAAAACAACTTGCGTGATCTTGCAAGGTTTAATGATGAGATGATCAGTGAAAGACGACCCCACCCAAGCCCGGGTAGGGCCGACCACATGTGCTCGCGGGCTGTGCACGAACGCACGGTGCCATAATTTATTTACATATTGAAAAACTGCTTTGTATGTGTATGAAACAGCTCTTACACTCACCGCTTGCGACTAGAGTGCACCAGCTTTTTGCGTTCGCTTGTCAGAGTTTGCTGCACACATTCACACTCTATGTGAATCTAGATCCGTTGATGATGGTCTGGAAAACATATGTGGTGCAAGAGCCTTATCAACGCTCTTCGTGTGTAATTGTCATTGTCACAACGCAGGGTGGTCGAAGGTGGCATTGAATGCCAGTGGAACGGCTAGTTCCTTGTGCGGGTTGGCCGTCGGTTTCAGAGTATAAGAGGTCTTATTGTATTTGTGAAGAACGGTCATGCTCACACGTGCGCCCCTGCTGACGGCATGGGGTGTAGCAGCAGCTGTCTGTTACTGCCGTTGTGGTGGAGCTTGATCAGCAGTCTAGACTGCCATCAGCTGCCTTGCTGCAGCTTTTCATTCCGAACAAGCACATAGGCTTCCTCTATATGTTCTCAAGGATGCAGCCGACATGCTTCACAGCCGCAGCATTGTTTCACACTGTGACAGCACTTACCTGCTCAGCAGTACTAGTACTAGTGCCAGGCTGGCAGCAGTAAAGTGCTGAACAGCAGTTCCTTCAGTGGGCTCAGCAGACTGCAGGAAGTTACCTAGCCACACGACGGCTACCATGGGTTGCTATTTTTATCATTTGATGTGTGCTTCCAGCACCGCAGTTTGGTAGGGTGACCGGCTCTCTCACAAAGGCAGCATGAGTGCCTGAAGACCTGCTGTGCAGGGGATGCACGACCGCGATGTAGGCTGCATACAACCCAGTAATATGGCTTTCAGTAGGATTGAGCTTTTAAACTGCGTTTGTTTGCCGCCTGAGAAGTGCACGTGCGCTGTATGTTAGGCTGTAAAAGTCAAATTTCACAATTGATTGACGAAGTGGCTGTGTAACGACGTGGCCAGCGCTTGAATGTTTTGTTTACTATTACATAGAAGATCATAATGCTGTTGTTCAGGCCATACGGTATCGATCGCTTCGGTGCTGCTGCCATCTACTGACTGTGTCCTCAATTCGCTCGAGCAGTCGGGAAAACGTGCTTGAATGCTGTTACAGGCTAGCAACAACGATTGAGGGATTTGGCATGCAGCGGCCACCTGGAACTGGGCAGGATGGTGCTGCTAGGCCAAGGTGCGCTGGATTTGCTGCTTGTGTTCCTTGCATGTTTGCTTGCCTGTGTGGCTTACAGGCCAGAAATGCCCTCAGTAAGCAGGTAAGTTTGTTATGCAGTAACTACTTATGTGTTGTGTCTTCAGTAAGGGGCATGCTAGCCACTCATGCTTGCATGCCCAGATGCTGCCAGGTCACATCCTGAGAAACCAGTCCTGCAGGCATCCCTGGCAACTAGCAACTGCTATCGCTGCCACTACACAGGTCTGGATCCAACCCAGGCGGCGGTCCTGCTGCAGCTGCAGCAGGCCGGCGAGCAGCAGCCTCCTCATCAGGAGGAGGTGCTCCGCCCAGCGGTCAAGCTGCTGCTGGCTACCGCAACACCTCCAGCCCCAGTCCTGCAGGAGGCCTCAGCCCAGAGCTGAGCCAGGACTTGGAGGGCATGAACCCTGGGGGTCCAGACTCGTCTTTTGCAGGACACGAGCTGTACCGCGCCCTCAGGGGCAGCCAGGGTGATGACCCTCTCACTGATGAGCTGCTGTGGGATGGCGACTTCCTCACCTCACAGCGCGAGTTCATCCAGAAGAAGCAGGAGGAGCAGCTGCTGGAGCGCCTGGAGCGGCGCATGGGTAGGTATAGGTTACCAGCACATGTGTGGCGCCCGGCTCTTTGCCAAGCAGCAGCAGGTACAGCGGAGTCAGCTTGCACGTGGTGTCGAAGTGCTTACGCCTGCGATGTACAACGATGCAGCATAAGCGGCAGAAGCAGCAGCAGCAGCAGCAGCTGCAGCAGTTGCAGCTGCATCAAGAGCAGCAGAAGCAGCAGCAGAACCAACAACAGCAGCAGCAGAGCAATACTTCGCCAATGCCTGCACCTCTGCATGTTAGCATACCTGGCTGAGGCCCTGACTTCTGTTTCTGGCTGCTGTCACTGCTGTGCCTTGCAGGACGTGTCAGGGCCACGCCAAAATCTGATATGCCAGCACCGCAAGTGGATGCAGCAGGTGCTGATGGCGCAGCAGCAGCAGCAGCACGCGTATCAAGCAGCAGCAGTGGGGCTGCAGCTGCTGCGTCTCTGGGAGCAGCTGCAACTGCTGTTGTGACAGGCAACAAGCTGATGAACTTCATTGGCCGCATGCGCCCCAAAAGCAGCACAGTTGCACCAGCACCTCTTGAGCCTGTAAGTGCTTCAGGCGGTGACACGACTCCCAGTCCTGGCACGTCTCAGCCACCTTCACCTGTGAAAACAACTGCGGCGGCAGCAGCAGCGGCAGCTGGTGCAGCCGCACCTGCAGCACCACCAGAGCAGACGCTGACAGCAGCAGCAGCTGCAGCAGCAGCAGCATCCGCCAACGAGCGCAGGCAAACATCAGATGCAGGAAGGTTCAGCAGCAGTGGCAGTGCCACCACCACACCTAGGCTGTTCACACGGCTGCTTTCTTCGATTGGTGTCAGCAGCCCAGGTGCCAGCCCACGCACAGGCAAACTGGGCAACCTTGTTGCCGAAGATGACAGTGCCAAAGCAGCAGCAGCTGGTACAGAAGCAGCAGCAGCTGGTGGTGATGGAGTGGTTGAGGTGAGCGGCTGCAGCTCTGCAAGCTCTGACTATCACAACAACCCCAGCATGTATATGCATGTTGTGAGTTGTGCAGCTGCTTGTGCACGCCAAGTGGCGTACATGCAGCAACTGTTATGTTCTGGGCCGGCTTGATAGCACACCATCGCTTTTGCAAGGTGTCCTGTGCTAGTTTCAGAGCCCGCTTGTATACCTTCTGCAGGTAAATGCACTGGCTGCTCGTAAGGCATCAGTAAAGGCAGCAGAGGAGCAGGCTAAGCAGCAGAAGGAAGCACTGGAGCGGTTAGACACTGCCCAGAGGTTAGAGGTGGGTGACTGCAGCAGCAGCACCTGCAAGCAATAATGATGCGCTGGTGCCAGCCAAGTGCCACTGCTGTGTCTGTTGAGAGTGTGTGCTAAGCCATGGCAGTTGCACCATGTGCAGGAGCATCAGAGCTCATCTCTAACATTGCATTAAGAAGACCTGTTTCTGCTGGCGCAACTGCTGCTGCTGTGCTGCTGATAGGTTGAAGCAGAACATGCCGAATATTCCTACATAAGGCGCACAGCAATCAAGGTGAGCACACTGTGATTGGGAACTGCAGCGTGCTGTGGTACAAGCTGTGTGTAATCTAAGATGCCCCTGCCATATGAATCCGCAACTGGGCTGTGCAGCAGCGCAGATTGTGGAGCATGTGTGACAAGCTGTCCTCTGACTTGCGCTGGCTCTGCTGCAGATCTGCACCCACTCTGACTTCGAGCTGATCGTGCTGCTGATGATTTTTGGCAACTGCATCAGCCTGGCAGCATACGACCCAGTCAATCATGACGGCCCCCGCAATGCGATGCTGGCAAAGATTGGTGAGTGCCTTCCATTGTGTGCAAGGCATAGCTCAGGATGCACCTGCAAAACGCATGTGCGACAGCTGGAGCAAAGCAGCAACAGCGTTATGTGCACGTGCATGCAATGCCACGAGCCTCGGCAACACCACACCAGCTAATCTACAGTTGATACGACATGCAGCAGCAAGTGCAGTGTTCGCGCACAACTACCCCCTTGTCTGACACTTGCTCTGCTGCTGCTGCCACCAAACACTTGCTCCTGGCTGTATTTTCTAAACAGACCTAGCGCTGAACATCGCGTTCACGGTGGAGATGGTGCTGCGCATTCTGTCCATCGGCGGCGTGCTGGCCTACCTGCGCCACCCCTGGAATAGCTTCGACTGCGTGATGGTGCTGGCGGGCTACACCACCTTCATCCCCATGGATGCAAGCAGCAGCGGCGGCGGCCTGGAGGGCCTGAAGGCGCTGCGGGCGCTGCGCGCAATGCGGCCGCTGCGCACAATTACGCGGTAGGCATAGAGCGCTGCCAATTGCTTAGTGTTTGAGGTGCATGATAGTCTAACAAGCATGTGCGGATTTTCATTGCAGCTGGTGCAGTTGGCAGGGTATGCTGGTGCAGCAGCCGCAGCATCAGCATCCAATGCCTGCGCACGTGGTGTGACGTCACAGAAATGCATCTGGTGCCCGTTGTTGACACAGCTGCTGGATGGTGGTCCTCACCCTGCACTGTGCTGCTGCTGGTGGCGATTGGTTCCACAATGTACATGCACTGTTTGCTGCAGGTTTCCTGCGCTGCGCTCCATTGTGGTGTGCTTCCTGGAGGCCATGCCGCTGCTGGTCAGCGTGGCAGCCATGCTGCTGTTCTTCCTGTTCATATTTGCAGGTATGGTGGGCTGTGATGTGCTTTTGCTGTTGCTGTGGGTACAGCAAAGCAATTTCACTGCTTCACTCACCAGGAGCTCCAGAACCTGCTAATGGTGCTGATACAGCAGCTGCACATGAAGCACTGGTAGCTTTCACCAAAATATGTTCATCACTGGCATGCAACGCCTTGAAGTACTTGCAATGGCAGCTGACACAAGCATTTGTATGTCGCGCTGTTTCTCGCTACCTCTGCAGTTGCTGGCACCGAGCTGCTGGATGAGGCATTCCACTACGGCTGCAGGGACCCTGCCACAGGGGAGGCGGAGTGGGCAAACCTGGACGGAGTCCAGGACGAGTTTGGCTGTGGGGCACGGCAATGCCCAGCAGAGTTCAGCGAGTGCTACGTGAGTGCGCCGCTAGCTGTGTGCTCGGCTGAGATTCTGCAGGTTGATGGCTGCCAGCTGAGATAGCAGCGATTAAGTGCCAGAAAGCATCCGTATACCGCTTGAAGGTTCTTCATGTGCGGCTCTTGTACTGATGCAAATGTTACCTTGCCGCAGCACCTGTGTCCTAATCTTGCTGCTGCTGCTGCTGCTGCTGCTGCTGCTGCTGCTGCTGCGCCCGCAGAAATTTGACAAGAGCACTGCCAGGGAGATGGCTGGCTTTGACAACGTGGGCCTTGCCATGATCAGCGTGTTCCAGTCGATGACGCTGAGCAACTGGAGCTTCACCATGTACCGCACCATGGACTTTTTGAGTCCTGTGATTGTGATCTACTGGCTGGCCATGATCATCTTTGGCGCCTACTTTGTGGTGAGCAGCAATGCATTGCTGCGCAAGAAGGACTTGGCTGCTGATTGATGTTTGTCGCTGCTGCACGTGTATTATAGGGCTGGAGGGCTGCCGCATGTTGGCTGCAGGTCGCAATCGCGCAAGGGACAGCGCTCAATGGCCCAGCGTATCCAGTATTCCTGTGCGACAGTGCAGTCTGTGCAGCTACCAGTGCTGACAGAGCTGCTCCTGCTTCACAATGTGTGCTGCAGCTGAACCTGTTCCTGGCCGTGCTCAAGACCAAGTTTGCCAAGGCGCAGAGCCTGCTGCACGAGAAGCGCCGCCACAGGAGGGCGCTGAAGGGCGAGCAGGGCCGCGCAAAGCAGAACATCCTGATGAAGGCGGCAGGATGGGCCAGGGGTGAGCGGCAGTGCAACAGCAGGAACGAAGACTGGCTCACCATGCATCCTTAAAAGCTTGGCTGGTGCTGCCAACAGAGGGCCAGTTGCTTGCTTGCAGGCATACGTGATAGCACAGGCAGCAGGTGGTGTAAATAGCAAGGTCGGATGCTACATGTGTTTGTTGCTGGTGCTACAGGCCAAGTCAAAGGGTTCATGGCTG
This sequence comes from Tetradesmus obliquus, assembly GCA_030272155.1. Taxonomy (NCBI): domain Eukaryota; kingdom Viridiplantae; phylum Chlorophyta; class Chlorophyceae; order Sphaeropleales; family Scenedesmaceae; genus Tetradesmus; species Tetradesmus obliquus. The sequence goes on from CP126191.1 coordinate 394,493, forward strand.
CACGTGCCAACAAGGATGCCCTGGCCAGCCACATCAATGAGGTGGTGGCCAAGAAGGCAGCAGCCATCGAGATGGGCGAGTTCGACACACCACGCAGCAACATCACAGGCTTCACAGGTGCGGGCTGCAAGGACAACTGCCTGGCGCTGGCCATCCTTGCACATGCAGCTGATTGACTTCCACTCTGGTGTGCTGCACCGTATGCTTGCGTTTGAAAAACTGAATGCTGGTTGGAGACACGATGGGAAGGTCCCAGGAAACCTCATGAGGTGATCAGCTGCTTGCTCTTGCTGCATCTGCTGTTGCTGCTGCAGAATTTGTTGCTGGCGTGCAGGCGTCCGCAGCCAGTGCGCCTGCAGCAGGTGTCGCCTGGGTGACTGTTGCCCCTGCTGCTGACGCAGCACCGCAGCCCTTAGCTGCCAGCGTCGGTGCTGCTGCCAGCCGCCCCTCTGCAGCAGCCCTGGCGTCAAACTCAGCTAAGCCGGTGCTGGAGAGGCAGATGAGCAAGTGCGTATGCTGCAGAGCAGCTTGGGCTGCATTGATTGCGGAATGAATGCTGTGACAGCGGACAGTGCTGCCTGCATTTGTATTGCAGCCTCAGCTGCAGCCATTCCCTATGTTGAGTGTTTGATGCTGGTAACCTGTCGCCACAGGGCAGCACACGCAAATCTGTCGCCTGCGCGTGGTAACCACGTGCTTGTGTTGTGATATACCGCCTGTGTTCCCAACTGCAGGAGCAGCATGGGCTCAGGCATGTCCGGCTACTCCGGGTACACCGGCGTGACAGGCGTCACCGGCACCAGCGGCATGAGCGGCACCTCGCAGTGCCTGCTGAGCATCGAGGAGTTTGACGAGAGCGTGGAGGTGGGCTGGCTGGTTCTGTGGCAGTTGGGTTGCCTGAGCTGGGTGTTGTCCAACAGTCCAATCTATTAACCGCTAGGCAGCCTGCAGGAAAGGCAGAGATGTCTTGCACCACATCTGTGCAAGAAGCTTATGTGCCCATCAAGCGTTTCATTGCGAGGCAAGCTGCAGCGCTGACTGTGCATTTGCCGCTTGCAGGACCTGCCTGCCGCCAAGCGCTACGCCATGATGCTGCAGTACCGCATCCGCGTGCTGGTGACCAGCAGCATGTTCAACAACATCTTCCTGCTGGCGATCATCGCCAACACGGTGGCGCTGGCGCTCACGCACGAGGGCATGACCCACGAGTGAGGCGCTGCGACCCCTGATGTCCTGCCACATGCCTTGTTTCTGTAGTGCCTGCAGCTCACCTTGCTGTTGCTGTACCTGCTGCCGGGGTTCATGCTGCTCAAGCCCTGCTGATGCCTGTTGGAATGATTTCCACTTCCTTACTTTCTGGTCTTGGCCCATGCACTCGTCATGTCGTGGCTCATACCGTCTAAGCTGGTCCTGAAACCCACATGCAACCACCGTCTCTTTAACAACCTGCCATTTTTTGTGCCGCAGGTTCGAGGAGGGCCTGCATCAGGCCAACCTGGCCTTCACCATCCTCTTCACAGTGGAGATGCTGGCTAAGATCGCAGGCTTGGGCCTGTTTGCCTATCTATCAGATGCCTGGTCGCTGTTTGATGCGCTGGTGGTGGCATTCAGCCTGGTGGAGATGGTAACGGAGCTCATGGCGCGCAGCAACGCGTCAGGGCTGACGGCGCTGAGGTGCGCATGCGCCAGTGCAGTGCAGCACTGCAGGCTGTGATGGATCAGGGACTGTACCCTTGCTGCTGTAGTGTGCATGTGATGTATACAGCTACCTGCTGGCGGCAGCATGCAATGGACCAGTGATAACAGTGGCAAATAGCATATTTCCAGCGATTAGATGGTCACAAATGGTAGGCAGGCCGCCATCACATGCTGCTGCTGCCGCCTTGGATGCGTCTGTGCTGCTGCAGGTCTGTGCGGTCGCTGCGCGTGCTGCGTTCGTTCCGCGTGCTGCGCGTCATGAAGATGTTCAAGTACCTAGACAGCCTCAAGATGATCGCTGCGGTGCGTACTGCTGCGTGTTGAGGGCTCCAGCATGATCTGCTCATGCTGTGTCATGTTGTGCCAGCAGGACACCTGCATCTGGCGGCCTTGCAACACAGCATGCCTGGGCATTGTTGCACTCTGTTACAAGACCACCTAATCATCTACACCCACACAATGTGGTCACCTCGCCACCAAAGCTTGAGCGCTCAGGTCCGGCTGCATCCGTCACTCTCTGCTGTACACACAATAATGTTCCTGCAGGTGCTGATGTCGTGCATGAGCTCCTTTGCCTCCATCGTGGTGCTGCTGGTGCTGTTCTGGCTGGTCTTCTCCATCATGGGCCTGCACGTGTTTGGGGGGCTCAAGCTTGACGAGCCCTGGCCCAACCACGATGATTTGATCAACGCCCTCATCATGAACTTCAACGTGAGTGGCAGGCGAGAGTGCGGTCCAAACCTCTGGCTTCGTGCAGGCGGGATACGGTGTGCCCTGTAGCTGCGCACAGGTAGGGTGGCGTGCTCTCTTCAGCTGTGGAGCAGCGTGCTGCCTGCACTGTCAGCAGTGAAGCAGTAGCTCAATCAGCTGGCGACTCGATCCCGCGGCAAAGGCAGCTGCTCTCAATGCAATCCGCTGCACGTGCCGCACTGCGTTTCTGCCTTGCTGCAGACGCTCAACCTTGAGAACTTCCAGACACAGATGTATTCCGCCATCCGCGCCACCAACTACGCCTCCAGCGCCTTCTGGCTGGCCTGGGTGATCATGGGCAAGTACATCCTGCTCATGCTCTTCCTGGCTGTTACGCTGGACGCGTTTGAGCGCAAGTACGAGGTACGGACTTTATGCAGGTGATGTGCAGTGGTATGATAGGTGTTCTGCAACAGCAGCGACGGCGCATAAGAGAGGATGCCAGGCAGCTGCCACAGCAAGGTCATACCCCGTGTGCAACTGCAGCAGTTGAATTGACAGCGGTAACAATGCTGCTCTGCCGGCGGGGCTGTCATGCCACCAACTGTGTTTGCAACATGCTGGAGTCACGTCGGCCGATTTCCATTGCCAACATTATGTCACAGCTATGTGACGTGCCAGAACTGTTTTGCCATGATGCAGAACAGGCAAATGAATGCCCACGCTGCTGCTGATACGTGCGCTGCAGGCAGACATCAAGAAGGGTGTGCGCAGCCAGAGCATGGCCAGCAGCATGTTCAGCCGGCTCAAGGGCGCAGGCAAGAAGCTGCGCGGCATGGCCTCCAGCATTGCAGGCAGCGGCAGCGGCAAGAGTGCGTTTGGAGGCGTCTGGGGTGGCGGCAGCAAGTCGAAGGACGGCTGCTCCGGGGTGGGATCAGGCAAGGCAGCAGCTGGCGCGAAAGCATCTGCGGCTGGTGGCGATGCGGTGCAGCATGATGCGATCGCAGCATTCAGGCCGACAGCGGAAGAGGCGCCTGGCGCGCAGCGGCGCAGCACCACAGAGCACCAGCGCAGGAGCGTGGATGGCGGCAAGCAGGGCTCACAGCAGCCGTATCACAGGAGGCGCAGCTCAGAAGCGGCAGGCAGTGAGATGCCACATCAGCCAGAAACGAAAGGCCCTGTTGCTGAGTCTGCATTCAACAGCCAGGGCAGCGGCAGCGGCAGCTGGGGCACAGGTCTGATCAGGCGGCGGCGCATGTTGGGGTTGCAGATGCAGTATGAGGTTGCTGTACCGCAGCAGTACCGCAGGTCCAGCAGTGCCAGCGCAGGTAGCAGCAACAATGGGGGCAGCAGGCGCACAAGTTTGGAGGCAGCAGGCAGTGGCCAGCTGGCACTGCAGCAGAGTGGAGCAGTGACAGAGAGTGCTGCAGGCATGTACAGCACTGGCTCAATGCGCAGGACCAGCAGTGGCGGTGCCAGTGCCATCTCCAGCAGCAGCAGCAGTGCGAGCCTATCAGTGAAGCGCGAGGCAGCAGCTGCGTTTGCTGCTGCAGCAGCCGCCAATGCGCTGCTGCCTCCTGAATTCATGTTTCCGGATCTGCTGCACTCCTCATCAGAAGAGGAGGGCCCAGCGAAGGTAAATGCACGGAGACGAAATGATGCTGCATCACCAGATGGGTGCGGCAGTGCGCTGTCAGCTGCGCTTGCAATTACTGGAGGTGCAGCTGCAGCCAGCAAAGCAGGCAGCAGGCCTGGCAGCAGCAGCAGGAAGAAGAAGAGCAGCAGCAGGCACGGGAACAGAGGCAGTAGCAGCAGCAGCGCAGAGGATGACGGGGATGCACCCTTCACCTGGCACGAGTTCCTGGCTACTGTCGCCGCAATTGATCACCCTGACATCGTCAGGCAACAGCGGCAGCAGCTGTTGCAGCAGCAGCAGGACGCAGCAGAGAGCTTAGTGGGGATGCTTGCGCTGGGGCCTATTGCTGAAGGTGTGGAGCCTGCACCTAGCCCTATTCCTGGCATGCACAGCAGAACAGCACCAGGATACACACTGGCTTTGGAAGATGCCGGCACTGCCACCTTCTCAAATGGTGTGGCAGGTGCAGCAGCAGCAGCAGCACTAGCAGGCAGAGCATCGCCGCCTGCCAGCTCGCGCCGCGTGCCGACACCACCTCTGGACCCGCGGCCAGCAGCAGCAGCAGCACCAGCAGCAGGGGCCAGAAGAATCATAGGTCAGCAGCCGCTGGCACTTGATGTGCTGGAAAATGAGCTGCAGAGCTTGGGGCTGGCTGCAGTAGACGCAGAACCCAAGACGCCATATCTGCTGGTGCATGGTCCCAGCAGCAGCAGCGGCGCAGCAGCGCAGTGGCCGCCAGGAGAGGCAGCAGCAGCTAGCGCAGAGCGCAGCAGCAACCCCCGCAGCAGGTGGCCAGGCCTGCAAGATGAGCCGCGCCCAGCCTCCCCTCGCACAGCAAACGGAGTCAGTTGGGGTGCTCCCACAGAGCTCTCCCCTCGCACAGCAGCTGCTGCTGGCTCACCATCTGGTGTCAGGGCGCAGCCTGGTATACTAGTCACACCAAGGGAAGGGGAGCAGCAGGGCTCTGGCAGCGGTGGTTCACCTCCGCGACAGCAGCGCAGGGTCACTCTGTTCACAGAGAGCATGCGGCAGCGCGGCGAGAGCCCTGAGCCTGGCACCAAGTCCATCTACAACCACCAGCATACAGCTGCAGCAGCAGGGCGCAAATCAGGCGGGCTAACCCAGCCAGATGCTGCAGAGGAGCTGCTTGACTTGCTGGGTGGTGCTCCTGCTGGCAGCAGCACTGCTGCTGGGAGGATTTACGGCGGTGCTCAGGATGTGCTGGGAGCTGCTGTGCCTGGCAGCAGCGCTGCGGACATGCTGCTGCTGGCTGGCATGGGCAGCTCATGTGTGGAGCCGTCCATCACAGCCAAGGCGATCAAGCGGCGCAAGGCAGCAGGAGCTGTGCGTCAAATGCTGAAACAAGCATATACGGCATGCGCAGTAACCAAGAATGCACGTGTCTTGTGCTTTACAATGATACGCATAGCGCTGCAGCTACCAGGCAGAGCAATTGCTTGTCCCAGCCAAGGCTTACGAAAAAAGAGTTGTGTTTATGCTTAATGCTGCCGGTACCATGCCTCTTGCTCATGTGACAATAATGCTGACACCAATTTCTTATACTGCAATGTGCAGGTGAGCTTTGCAGCAGTCGACACCGCTGCTGCTGCTGCTGCTGCTGCGCCTGTGGCAGCTGAGCTGCCGGGTGGCATCGAGGATGGGTCATCAGGCATGCAGCAGCCAGGGCGCCAGGTGTCCTGTGGAGTGGTGAGCACTGCTAGCCACGTGCCTGCTGACAACCAGGCAGACTTCTGCATGTGGTTCTCGTGCTAGCCATGCTTCTGCACGTGTGTTTCGTGTGTAATTGCCGTTTTTGAGCTCACCTGAACTGTGTCCGCATCTGCTGCGTCTCGCTTGTTTTCCCTGCAGTCTGATGCTGCCAGCAGCGCAGCAGACACAATGGGTGCAGAGAGCTCTGCTGCAAGTGAGAGCCGCTCTCAAGGCGGTGCTGCTGCTGGCGGCGGCGCCAGGCAGCTGACACGCTCAGCATCAATGGGCAGCGAGGCAGCGCTGAGTGATGGCGGCCAGAGCTACATCAGCGGCGGGCAGGGCTCGCAGTCAGGTGGGGCGCTGGCTGCAGCGTGAACGACACGCTGTTAATGGCACGTGCGCATCAACCCGCAGCTATGCACAGCACGGACATTGTGTGACGAACGAAGCAAGAGAGTGGTACATGGAAGTCCCGCTTTGTGGAATGTAGCACCGAAATCAGCATGCTGAGCTGTCATTGAGGCTGCTTTGCATGACAGTTGCTGATTGTGCTCACCAGCTGATGCTGTGCTGCTTGCTGCTGTGCGGCCACGTGCATTCTGTGCGCAGGCGCATGGAGTGTGGGCAACTCCAGCCGCCGCTCGCGCACCTACCCAGACATGGCAGGCACCAGCCTATGGCTCTTCAAGGATGACAATGCGTTCCGGCTGCATCTGTACAGCATCGTGACTGCGCGCTGGTTTGACTACGTGATGTTCTTCTTCATTGTGCTCAACTGCGTGGCGATGGCGTACGAGTACCCACACATGAGCAGGGACAACCTGGACGGCGCCATCCTGTTCTGGAGGTGGGTGGGTGGCTGAGCTGTGCACCAAGCTGTCATAGAGGTTGCAGATGTGCCTCACTGCTTGAAGGGGCGAGCATGGTCACATCAATGAACACGATCTGATGCTGCGATGTAAATTGCTTCTGCTGCTGCTGCTGCTACTGCTGCTGCTGCCGCAGCGACATGGTGTTCACCATCTGCTTCGCCATTGAGGCGCTGATGAAGGTCGTTGCATTCGGCTTCAAGCCCTACATCTCCTTCTTCCAGAACCAGGTGGACTTCACCATCGTGGTCACCAGCCTGGTCATGCTGGCGCTGGACACCATGAACCTCGAGATCATCAAAGTGAGGGGCAGCGCTGCTGCTGCTGCCGCTGCTGCTGCTGCTGCACAAGCAGTTCACAGCGCTACATTGTTGTGACCTTGGTTTGCTGGCCACCGTAAACTTGTCTGGCTTTCCTCCTGCTACATCTACTGCCACACCACCAAAGCAGTGTTAGCTTGGGCTGTTGTGGACCTGCATATGTCAGCATGCGCGTCTGCGTGGGCCGCAATAGTGGGCAGTATTCTGCATGTGCACTTGGAAGTGCTGTTTCATTCAGCTGACCATTCACCCGGCATGCTGCCACGCCGCCGTTCACCGCTGCAGGCGCTGAGGGTGCTGCGAGCCATCAAGCCGCTGCGCGCACTGACGCGCTCCGCCGGCATGCAGCTCATCTTCAAAAGCCTCACGCTGAGCCTGGCAGCCATGGGCAATGTCAGCATTGTGGTGATGCTCTTCTTCCTCATCTTTGCCATCCTGGGGGTGCAGGTGCGGGGATGCTGCATAAGTGCTTGCCACGGCTGCTGCTGCTGCTTCTTTGTTGACACAGCTGGCATGTTGCCCACATGTAGCGCTCATGCGTTTGGTCAGAACGCAACTCCACAGTGCCTACCAAGTCAGCTGTGTCATCAGGCTTGGCGGATTTGCATGTAAAGTACTCTGTCCTTGCTTGATTGTGCTGCAGCTGTTCCACGGCAAGTTCTGGAGCTGCAACGACACCTCTGTGGCTGGCAAGGATGAGTGCTTTGGGACCTACATCACTGCTGATGGACTGGTGAGCCGCCAGAGCTTGCTGTGCATCCAGCTCAGATGTCAAGGGGATAGCTTCGCTTGTGTATTTATTATTGGTGGTTGTTTGGGGCACATCACTGCAGCTGGCTGAGCAGCGCTGTGCTTGAAAAGAGACTCCACATCCGTACGCTGTTGTGCATGTACAACAGATCGCCTGTCCAGCTAGCTGTGCTGGCCAAATCATAGGCTTGTCTTGCTCCTCTGCAGGAGGTGGCCCGCATGTGGTCAAACGCGCCGTACACCTTTGACCACCTGGGCATGGCCATGGTCAGCCTGTTCATCACTGCCACACTCAACGGCTACACAGGTGTGGTTGGGTATTAAAGGCAATGTCCTGCAAGCAACTGCCTTGATGTCCTGCCACATCCACTCAGCATCAGTGCTGGGCTTCAGCAGCGCACCCTGCGGCATCGTGTCCTGTGGCTGTAGCTCCCGACTAAAGGCACTGCACAAAGCAACCTGCTTGCTGACTCAGCCCATGCTAGCACAAGTTACACATTGTTACAAGCTGGCCGTACTCATGTCTACTTATTGCTGTGCCCTGCAGAGATCATGTGGGCTGCCATGGCTGCACCTGAGGAGCCCGGCCTGCAGCCGAAGCCCATGAACAACTGGAGCTCGTTCTTCTTCTTCGCTGCCTTCGTGCTGGTGGTGGCATACACGCTACTCAACCTGTACATCGGTGAGTTACACTTGGTGCATCGCTTACAGGAAAGACGCACCCCAGCTTTGTACATTCATCGCAGCAGCCTGGTTGCCTGGCATGCACTGATTTTTCGCTTTGCCGACCTCTGCTGCTGCTGCTGCTGTCAATGCCCTACATCTGCTGCTGCTGCACCTGGCAGGTGTGGTGTTTTACCAGTTCAGCCGCATCCGCCTGCAGAGCCAGACTGGCAGCGCCTTCCTCACTGATGACCAGACGGAGTGGGTGGAGCTGAGCAGGCTAGTCTTCAGGCTCAAGCCACCAGAGAAGAGCCCCGTGCCAGTCAACAAGCTGCGCAAGTGAGGCTCGCTGCGCTGCCGCTGTGCGGTGCTGCTGTGTGATTGCAGCCAGCAGCGTGCCTACTGCAGGGGCAGGTAGATCGGCTGCTTGCTCAGCAGACAACTTCTCACGTGCCACGCTCTCCCGAACGATGCTGCTGCTGCTGCGCAGGAAGCTGTACTACTTTGTGATGAGCAAGCAGTTTGGGGTGGGGCTGATGGTGGTCATCATCGCCAACAGCGCGCTCATGGCCACCGTGCACTACAACGAGCCGCACGAGATGATTGTGGTAGTGGAGGCACTCAACTACGCGTTCACGTGCATGTACGTGCTGGAGTTCCTCATCAAGGTGCGGCTCTGGGTTTAACTTGCATATGCAGCTGTGTGCAGCCAGATGGCATGCACGCCATGGTCATGGACAGCTGCCTGTACGCAGCAGTGGATTGCAGCTGCTTCATTGGTCAGCACTGCTGCTAGCACTGCTGTATATCATTTAGCCACTAGAGCCACGCCAATCCTTGTGCTAACACTCACCCCCTGTCGTCATTACCTGCTGGCTGTTGCGTGCTTGGCTGCTTTGTGCCTTGCCTGCTGCAGCTGGGCGGCCTGGGCTGGGAGGGCTACTGGAAGAACAGCTGGAACAAGTTTGACCTGCTGCTGCTGGTGTCCAGCCTCGCGGACATGATTGTGGCACTGGTCATGGGTGAGTGTGCAGCTCCAGCGCTGCGCGTGCCAGGGAGCCATAGCAGGGAGTGCGGCAGGGATGAGCAGCATGAGCTAAGAAGTTGAGCACGATAACTGCACGCCAGAACCATGCTGTCTTGATCTTATCTGGCAATGTGACCAAGCTGGAACTTGAAGCTCTGACCAGCTGCCGCCTGCACCTGGCCCGCTGTGCGGCCCTGCAGGCAGCCACGCCAGCTTCCTCAAGGTGCAGAAGATCATGCGGCTGCTGCGCCTGGCCCGCGTGGTCAAGCTCATGCGCAGCATGAAGGTGCGCAGAATGGGTTTCTTGAGCTGCAGTCCCTAGAGAACTGCCAATGCAGTGCGTGTGTGTGATGCATGCGATGCGGCTGGTCGTACAGCAAGGTTGCCATTAATTGGTGCTGCCGGCTGCTGCACTGCTGACGTGAAACCCAACTCCCTGCAGGGCCTGCGCAGCCTGTTTGGCACGCTGATCGTGTCTCTGCCCGCGTTCTGGAACGTGGGCGCACTGCTGGGGCTGCTGTTCTTCGTGTACGCCTACGTGGGCATGCTGCTGCTGGGCAGCGTCAAGCACAACGGGTGAGGCAGCTGCTAGGCGCTCAGCACCGCGTTCAGTGTGCAGACTGCAGCATGCAGATGTGTGGGTTGACTAGAGTGTATGCAGTGGTGCTCATGTGTCATGGATGTGGGCACTGTCAGCAGCTCCAGAGTAAACATGCATTGCACCCGCGCAGCCGCTGTGCAACTGCACCTGTAAACTGGTGCCTGCCTGATGTCCAACCAGCAGCTGTGGCTACTGTTTGTCTTGAGCTAGGAAAGCGTAGAACTCACTGCGGCGCAGGACGTGGTGGGGCTGCTGACTGTGCCGGGGTCCTTGTGCTGCTGCTGCTGCTGCCTGCAGGGGCTTGAACGAGCACACCAACTTTGAGCGCTTCTGGACGGCTGCGCTGACGCTGTTCAAGGTCGCCACCAACGACAACTGGACAGACGTCATGGTGGCGTGCATGATCAAGGTGGGCAGCAGGGGCAGCTTTTGGGGGTGTGACTTCCTGCACTGCCCTGGTGCGAGCTCTGGCTGTGTTCCGCAAAGATAGCAAGATGTTGTTGTGCAGGCGTTTGCAGACACACGTGTGAGCTTTACAGCAACAGAGCTGTGCATGGCGTGCACGGCTGCGTGGCCTGTGTCCTGCAAGCCTGCCATTGAGCACGTCATAAGCTTGTCATAACCTTTGTGACACCTATTCTCTGCTACGCCTGCTGCATCCCATCTCCTTTTTGCCCCTATGCTGCAGCCCCCGGACTGCGACCCGGCGCTGGGCGAGTGCGGCTCCTGGGTTGTGTACCCCTACTTCATCAGCTTCGTGCTCATCGTGTCCATCATCATGCTCAACCTGTTCACGGCAGTCATCCTTGAGAGCTTTGAGGCACAGCAGGAGCAGGACGTGAGCGACGCGCTGGTTGGCAGCAGCTGGCACTGCGCAGCATTTGCATGGCCGGCATTAGTTGCTGCCAAATCTGGATGAAGGCTGATGAGGGCGCAACCACTGAAGTGATGCCGCTCCACAGCATCAACAGCATGCCTTTCCAAAGTGTTCTGAGGCGCTGTAGCTCATGTCTCTGCTGCTGCTGCTGCATCTGGGTGGCTGCTGCAGCGCTGGAAGCTGCGCCCGGACCACCTGGATGAGTTTGTGGACCTGTGGGCTGAGTATGATGACGGCAGCGGCACCATCGACCCCAAGGACCTGGAGGGCATGCTGCTGAGGTGAGAGCGCACACTCCTGCGGCAATGGCGTGGTCGGTGGTGTCAGCAGACGCTTAAACTTACTGTACACCACCTCAGTTACTCTTGTGAAACCGCCACGGTCGCAAGATGCTAACATCGTTGACAACTCCTAGCTAAGGACACTACAACACCACACACCACACAACAACTCCTTTGCTAGCTTCTGTCCCAAGGGTTCGGCTGACTCGCGCCTGCCCTCCCCCTCCCTCGCCACAACCACCACCATACACATACCGCCTGTCCTGCAGGCTGTCGCCCCCGCTGGGCCTGGGCCCCGGCGCCAGCAGCACCGACGTGCTGCGCTTCGTGTTTGACCTGGACATCCCGCTGCTGGCGGGGCGCGTGCCCTTCCAGCGCACCGCGTACGAGCTGGTGCGGCGCTGCAGCGGCGCAGAAATCCCTGAGGGCATGCTGAAGGACCAGGTGCGTTTTCTCAACAGCCGGCAGCAACACGTAGTGCTTTGCAATGTTTTCACAAGAAGGCGCCAGCGGCGAGGAGATGGCTGAGGGCATGCTCAAGGACCAGGTGCGCACTGTGTCCTAAGCCGGCAGCAGCCTGACAGATAGATATAGCCAGGTCCAGGGTGCATGAACACGAGGCTCGACCTGCCGCTGCTGACGATGGTGGCTGACCAGGCGTGGCAGAAGCCCTATTCAAGTAGCAAGCTTACACACGTGCTTGTTTTGGCTGAGCATGCACAAGGGCAGCAGCAGCGGTGGTCAATACAGTTCACAACGCACTTGTCTGCATTGCGCTGCTGCTGCTGCTGCCGCAGATCGACCGGCTGGTGAGCCGCGCGTTCCGCAACCTCAAGGCGGACGAGGTGCTCAACTTCAGCGTGGCGGTGACCGTGATGCGCGTGCAGCGCAAGTGGCGCGCGCGCATGCGGGCAGCCAAGCTGAAGCGCAAGCGCGAGGTGCGTGGAAGTTCACAATGCCATGCCATGCTTGGCAAGTGAAACACAGAGATACGAGGCAGAGCATGCACACATGGGATCCAACAAACATTGCTTAGCATCGCCCGACATGGGCAGTTGACAGTGGCGGAGTGTACGGGAGCCATGCTTGTTACAAGCTCGCGGCTGCTGCTTAGATTGATTTACAAACAATGGTGTTCATCTGCTGTGCTGCAGTTCCGTGCGGAGCGTGGCGTGGCGCCAGCCTACTCTGACGTGGTGGCTGCGCGGCACGGAGTGCTCAAGTCGGCTCTGCAGAGGCGGCAGGTTGGTGGCTGGATGGATGTGTGCGCACCTGTGCATTTGCTTGGTGATAAAGAAATTCAGCAGCAAGACAACATACACTCTACTTGCACAGCTCCATTCGTACAGTGTGCATATGCAGCATACAGGCCTACATGAAAGTTGCAAGGTGGCAAATGTTGCTTGAATTTGTGGTGTGCCTGCTGTGGCAAGTTTTCTTATGCTGAACGGCTGGCTGCGTGGCTGCGGCGGTGGTGCGGTGTAGGGTGGTGACCTGCGCTGGCGGCCCAATGCGGCATACAGCCAGCAGTGGGCGGCTGCTGAGGCGGAGCTTGCAGCAGAGCAAGCCGCAGCAGCAGCGGCAGCGGCGCTCAACCGCAGCAGCAGCGGCGGCATGCGCAGGAGCAACAGCAGCAGCGGCGAGGTCAATGCGGATGCTCAGCACTGGAGCTCCCTGGCGCACTTCCGGGCTTCTGCGGATGGCTGGGTGCACAGGGTGACAGACGGCTTCCAGAAGCTGAAAGTGACGTCATTTTTCAGCGGCATGGCGGAGGGTGCTGTCAGCGGGCGCTCCTGGTTTGGCTCCAGGTCCAGCAGCAAGGCCATCCCCAGCAATGCGTGCAGTAGAGCAGTGAGCGAGGCAGCGAGCATGGCGACGAGTGTGGCAACTAGTGTAGCGAGCAAGGGCGGCAGGGCAGCAGGCAGCGATGACGGCTGCGACAGCTGCAGCATGGCAGTGAGCACAGTTGCAGCCGAGTCCAGCGGGGGCAGTGAGGCTGTGCAGGCACTGCAGAGCAACAGCCGGCCTCTTTCAAGGAAGCGGTGAGGCGGGTTTGTTGAAGAGCAGTACTGCTGCAGCTACTCATCAAGAAGTTTCAAACCAGGTGCATCCATTTTGCAGCTCCATCCAGATTTGGTTGCTATCTTACAAAATGCAGCGCTGGAAGTTGCGCTTGCTTACCCTGTGCTAAAAAGCCCAATATAAGCTGAACTGGGGCACAGACACGTCACACGGCACAACATGCTGTACAGCTGCAAGTCAAAGAATTTTAAGGCCGGGTAGTTGACATTGTGCATCTCAGAGCTCAGGCTGATTGGCGATTGATTCTAAGCTCAGGAGCAGAATAAAAATTGCCTGACAGGTTTTGTGTAGGCAAGAAGAACATCTTGTAGATTTGCTGCTGGTGCACCTTTTGAATGTAACAGCTGCAAGCGGTATGCGCACGACTTTGATTCAAGTTGCGGTTGGTGTTGGTCACACAGCATCGTTCTGCGGTAGTGAATGCTACAGAGCCTACGTGAATAGCCTGCTAGCCTAGCACGGTGGGCCGCCCACCAGTGGCAGGTCACCTAGGTAGTGCTGGGCAGCCCGGCTGGGCAAACCGCCCAAAGGCTCTTCATCACTGCTGCTAGCGCTTGCAATTGATCATGCAACGATTATCGATTCAATAATGCTGCAGGCGCAGCCAGCACACTGCACAGTGCCACATGCCATGGGCCACTTCAGCAAAATGTGGACGCAGCGCACTGCGCTGCTGGCAGCACCACATCGCCGTTCACTGAAACTGAGCTGCAGCTTTATGCTGACACAGCGCTGATGTAATGAACCGTTCAAACCATGCTCATGCATAGGATATGCTGGTGCAAAGCTATGCCGTATCAAAGCGCTGTGGTGGTACTGCATGCAGTCAACAGTCATGACAAGGCATTCGCGGTTTCAGGGTACCATGTGTCACACCAGATGTCGGAGCACTTGAAAACAATAAGGCCTGTGTGCCATAGTTGAGGCACCAGGTGCAGGGTTACGAAGGCTTTTGACTGCAACAGACTGCAACTATATGCAAAATCATCTTGCACGTCAAGCAATTCTTGCTCAGCTTTACATCATCACACCGGCCGACAGAGTTTTGAGCATGACAAGTGCTGCTGCAAGCCGCTGAGTCGTCATCTGCATCCACGTGACACGGTGCAGCCCACAACGTTGGACGCGGCTTGATGGTATTTAATGTTGATGAGGAGGTGGACTGATGGCTTCTTTCTTTAGAATGGTTCCCAGTGAGCTGCTGGTGCTTGCAGTGTTTCTGGCTCACCTTCTTTGATCATCACCATGCTGGCCACTGGCCGCAGGCCACTGAGCAGCGGTGTAAAGCACGTTGGCTGTTCGCATGCATGCTGCGCTTGGGGAGCACGGCGCCTGGCCTGATTGTTAGGCTGAAAAGTACACTGTCTGTCTCTTAACTTGAGGCTACAACCATAAAGGGACTGCATGACAGAGAAGAATGGCTAGCAGCCCTGAAACCTTGGGTGTTACTGATCAGTCATGACCATCACCGGTGCAGGAGAATCAAGTGCGTACAGGGTAGTTAACGCAGCATGAATGCAAGCGTTTTTGTCATGACATTTTCGTGAAATAACAAGTTGGCATGATTGCAATGTCGTTTGTACTGCACATGCTCAGCAGATGAACCGCCCTATCTAAAAACAGGCTGCACCTGGACAGCACGGTGCACTGACTGCTCATAAGAATATTGCACAGCAATTACGCGACGTTCAGCAAGCATGATCAACCGCTGCAGGACGACTGTTCCACAGCATCGCAACTGTCTGCTCCTGTCTGGTTAATTGCGTAGCATTGGGGCCGTGCGAGCTAGGACACACCAGATCAGCAGAACGAGCTTTATTAAACCTTTGTGATGGGCTCCAGGAAGCGAACGACATCGCTGGCTCGTGAGCAGCAGGACAAGGAGCAGCAGCACCAGCAGCAGCAGCATACAGCAGCAGCAGCAGCAGCCAGACCGGTAGCAGGAAGGCACGCCCTGCAGCAGAAGCACCGCTCAAGATGGCGACAAAGCTTTGCTGGCTTTGCCTGTGCAGCTGTGCTGCTGGCAGCAGCCAACCTGCTGTACCCGCAACTGCTGCAGCAGTTGCTTGATAGAAGCAGTAGCAGTGACTTTGCACCCATCAGCCAAGTGCACAGCACAGTGATAGGCAACAGAACGTTCAAGCCGGCGCTTGGCATCTTCCCTAGGGGCTGCAAGTGGCGGGACGTTGTTGAAAAGGGCAGTACAGCAGTACAGTATGAGTACTGGCAGGAGGCTGAGCAGCAGTGGGTGCAGCAGCAGCCGCTTTCCTGCAAGCTGCAAGGAGAGCCTATACCTGGTGCGTCAGATCAGCAAACTAAACCCAGCAGCTGGCGCTTCCACAAAGGCAATCCTCGCACAGAGGTAGTGCCGTCCAAGCACCATGTCACGTACCGCAACTTGTGGTACAACAACGGCCGCTGGTATGCGCTGGTTGAGGGGCCTCGCCAGGTCAGCAGCTGGAAGTTCAGCAAGAACCAGGAAATAACAGCGCTACATGTGTTAGATGCCAAGGCGTGGTCAAAGTCAACAAAGTGGCGAGCAGTGCGCGGCGACACGCTGCTGTTTGACTTTATCTTCTTTGTGCACCCCACAGCCATTGGCCACTGGTGGGAGATGATGGGGCCGTTATATAGCGTGTTAATACAGCCAGGGGTGGATTTCAAACGGCCATGTGATCAAATGGTGCTGCTGCACCTGAAAAGGACGCACCTAATGGAGTGGGTCCGGGCAGTGGTGGCAGTTGCGCTGGGGGTTGGCGTGCAGCAGGAGCTGCCGCCGATTCTGCTGCAGCAGGAGAGCAACGTGCCATGGCAGCAGCTAGGTGAGCTTCAGCATCGTTCAGCAACCAAGCAGGTGGTTTTGGTGTAGAGTGTGCAGAAATTGCAAGGCGTCTGTTTTACCCCAAACCTTCAGCAGCATTTATGTCCAACTGCACGACAGGTTTGCCTGCAATAAGCATTGACAGCCGCTTGCTATTTCTGCCTAGCCTGCTGTTGAGCAGCCGTGTCAATTGCAGGCGCACGTCTGCTGTCTGCAGCCTTCCCTACTGATTGAAACACATACATGTACAGCTCCGCAATGTGCTTGCCTGCCTGGCCGCCTGCTGCTGCTGCTGCTGCCGCTGCTGTGTTGTGCTGCAGGCATGCCGCTTGAAGGGGTGCCCGCTGATGAGTGGGTAGTTTTTGAGCGCGCGGTCATTGTGCGGGACCTGTTCACGGGCGGCACACGCACTTTCACAAACAGCGCCGATGCGCGCGCATTCAGGGCAGAGGTGTACAGGCAGTATGGTGAGCAGGAAGGCAGTACACACCCAACTGTAGTGCTTGTTGACATAACATACTACATGGCAGAGGTGTACAGGCAGTACGGTGAGCAGGCAGGCAGTACAATGCAAGAGCATAGTGTGCAATGCATTGTCACTGTGTGTTGTAAAGGGGCCGTCTAGTGCAGGCAGGACCGTGTCTGTTGGTGTATTGTCCTGTGCAACTAGCACAACAGTGCAAGGCAGCAGCGGCGGGGCAGGCATGTGTGCAGTGCTTCTGGCACTCTGGAAGTTGGAAGTTCCAACTGCTGCTGCTGCGTCTCTGCTGTGCTGGTCGTGCTGCAGGCCTGCCGCTGCCTGCAACGCGCAATCAAGATCTGCCCAGCTGGTTTGCTGCAGAGAGTCGCATTATAAACTGCCTTGTATGCTTTCTGTGCCCTGCCTGCAGGCCTGCCGCCTCCAGCAGCGCGCCGCCGCGTGCCCAGTGTGATCACCTTCCAGCGCAAGCGCGCCAACCGGCGCATCGTCAATGAGGATGGCCTGCTGGAGCTGCTGTCGCGCTACGGCAGCCTGCGGGTGGTGGAGTTCAACAGCAGCACCTCCTTTGCGGGTGCGTGCCCGGGTTGGGGTCGGTTGTGCTGCTGGCTGTGTGGCAGACACACTGTAGGCAGGGCTTGGTGATGCCTGCATTTGTTGGTGTTGACGCAGCAGTGCAGTACAGCGCGCTTGCTACAGCTGTTCTGCATGTAGCTGAGGACGGAGGTGTTCTGTTGCACAGCAGCAGCGCCTTGCATCCCTCGCAGCCGGCGCTCCTCACCTGTGCCTGATATGTCAAGCAGCCGTGACCCGCCCATAGCTGCAGTGACAGCATATCAACGGGCTGCAATGTCGCCGGTGTTTCTTTTCGATGCTGCTGCAGACCAGCTGGCCACGATGCGTGACACGGGCGTGTTTGTGTCAGCGCACACCTCCAACCTAGCCAATGCTGTGCTGCTGCAGCCAGGCAGCGCAGTGGTGGAGATCATCCAGGTGGGCAGCTGCAGGTTTGACCAGTTATCTGTTGCGGCGTAGACGCATGAACGCACATATGTAACCCCAGTCTCTATTGTCCAGGTGAGCCAGATCACGCAAGGCTGCCGCAAAGCAAACACAGCAGCAGCAGTAGCAGCAGCAGCTAGCCTGTGCAGCAGCCAGGCAGCGCAGTGGTGGAGATCATCCAGGTGAGCCAGATCATGCAAGGCTGCCGCAAAGCACACACAGCAGCAGCAGCAGCAGCAGCAGCTGGCATGGTGCACTCTCTAGGCTCTGCTGTGGTGTGGAGATCATCCAAGTGAGGCGGGCCGTACGCTGTGACAGAAGGGCAAGCAAAACAAGCAATAGCACAGTTGCAGCAGCAGCAGCAGCTGGTGTGTACCATTGGATGGGACCTACTTTACTGTGCTGCATTGCATTTTTGCACATTATTCCCAGTGCATGCTGCAGCTCTGTGCATGTGTGTTGTGTCATGGCACGGCAGCAAGCACTGGTGCTGCTGTTGGCCAGCGTGTGCGCGCAGCACCCCTTGATGTGTGATCCCCTCAAAAGCGTTGCAGCCTCCCTGTCCTTGCTGGCACTATCTTGCACAAGCATCCTTCATTGTCAGCTGTGCCTCAAATGCTGTGTCGACTGCCTTCCTTGCATGCTCCCCCGTGCAGCGCCACTGGACGTGGAACCGCATGGACCAGAGCTTCAGACGTGCACACACGTTGCTTTACCATCAATGGTGCCTCACACACAGTGTCCATTCCCTGCATTTCATGTGTTCACGCACCGCTGTGCAGCGCCACTGGACGTGGAACCGCATGGACCAGAGCTTCCGCGACCACACCGCCATGCTGGGTGACATCCACCACTTTGCGTGGCGCGCCAGCCACGCCAACGAGACAGTGTACCAGTCGCAGCGCGACGAGATTCGGTGCGTGGGGACGCTGGATTTCTTTGTGTCTGGAAAGTAGCCATTGTTGCTGCTGCATGCATTTGAGCTCTTGTAGCGCTTGCGCCTCGCCAATGCATTGTCAAACGTGCTGCCTCTGCTGCTGCTGCTGTTGCTACTGCTGCTGCAGGTTTGCCAACTGGAGCAAGTCTGAGTGCCTCACGGAGGACTGCACGGAGGCTGCCACGCGCGTTGACATTGTAGTTGACCTGGCAGCATTTAAAGCGCTGCTGGACAGCAGGCTGCCGCTGGTCTTTGCTGGAAAGTCAGTGCAGCAGGCGGCACTGCCGTGGCCAGAGGCCCTGTAACATGCCCGTGCAACCGACAAGTTGTGGGCTGAACTGGCTGCATTCGAGGCGCTGCTGGACAGCAGGCTGCCGCTGGTGTTTGGGGGAAAATCAGTGCAGCAGGCGGCACTGCAGTGGCCGGAGGCACTGTGATACTGGGATAAAACCGGGTGTCCCACGGGACTTAGGTGTGGTGTGGCGGTTCAAGGCTGCTGCTGGACAGCCGGCTGCCCCTGGTGTTCACAGGCAAATCAGTGCAGCAGGCAGCACTGCCGTGGCCGGAGGCCCTGTAACATGCCCGTGCAACATGCCAGTTGCCAGTGGTGGTGTTGCCTTTTTTAAGGGTGCTGCTGGACAGCCGGCTGCCGCTGGTGTTTGCAGGCAAATTCAGTGCAGCAGGCGGTACTGCCGTGGCCAGAGGCACTCTGATACTGGGACGCACCTGGTCTTGGTGGCGGCGTTGCGGTGCGGGGTGGTGCTGGACAGCGGGCTGCCGCTGGGGTCTGCTGGAATTGTGGTGCAGCAGGCGGCGCTGCCATGGCCTGCGGCCCTGTGTAACGCGTTCTTGTATGATATCTGTGATGTTCAGGCTGACAACGGGTTCCGTGCGGAAATGTAGAGCATCTCAACAGTTGAATGCCATTAACTTCACGGCAGAGTTGACAACAGAGGGAGGCAGGACTCCTGCTACTGCTGAGCAGTTACATGTGCGGCCAGGCATGCGCACCATCTGAAGAGGGTGTGAGCACACCAAAATGATGGCGTGGACTTAAACATGGAGACACGGCTTGAGACCAGACTGGAAGAGCAGCAAAAAAAGCAGCACACTGTAGCACCGTGACTCAGCGCATGGATCAGATGCTGACTGGCAGCCAAGGCCCGTGCATATGCATGCATGCGCCTACTTAATGAACACAAGCAGGCACAGATACCAACAGCTAGCTAGCTCAAACAGTGCGCTTGCAGTGCTGCGGAGCTAGAGCCTCTTGATGCAGAACTTCTGCAGCTGCTGCATCACGACACGTGACTGTGTTGCTAACATGTTAGCCTTGTACTAGTGTTTAACAATAGTAATAGACATCACTGCACACCATGCATGTGCATGCAAAGTGCCGCACTTCTTCAGAATGAGTGTAATCAATTAAGGCAGGCCCTATGAGCCTCTCGTTGGCTCCTGACTGGGGTTCCCACTCCTCGTTGAGTGGAGCATGTAATGTAATGTAATGTAATGCAGGGATGATCAGAACAGAACAGACAATACATGCCTCGTTTTATTCACACCCCGCTGCAATTGCCAAAGCACCTGTGCCATAGCACGAATATGCATGATAACACACAATGGGGCCAAGTGGAAGTGCGACAGCGGCTGCCAGCACCCCCCACAGCACGCACATGCGCATTGTGCATGGCCCATGCCACCGGGTGGCTGCAACTGCAGTGACACACCATCCCAAGAGTCTCAGGTGCAGGTGCAGCACAGCGCATCAAGGAACACTAACAACAAAAGCACAGCACCTGCAGGCGTTTGCTTCTGAAATGTGCAGTAGTCATAATCAACAGCCATCCCTGTTTTTGCGCGGCATCAGCAACCCTGATGTGACGGCAGCGCAGCAGCATTGCAGCAAGGCCGCTGTGAAAGCTGTTGGGCAGTGTACAGCCAAGCCACCTGCACCGCACGTTGTGGCGCAATCCACCACGTCTCAACCCTACATGTCGTGCCCAGCGGCTCTGCTGAGTGACTGCTGTAATCTGCTGCACTTCTCGGGGCCGCTGGCTGCTCACTGCGCCTGCAGCTTATACATGCCCAGGCCGTGCACGCCAGCTGCTTGGCCTTCATATGACACCAGCAGCACCGGCACGCTGCCTGCATCACCCTGACTGTACCTGCACAGCAGCACAACAGCACAGCAGCACGAAGTGGTCAGCCATGGCTAGAGCAAAACCAGAAAGCGAGCTGGTGATGTGCTCCGGCAAGTTCTGCAGCGACTGACAAACTTGTGACCATGCATGGTCCATATTGAGGCCCACCAGCCAGCATATACAGCAGTGCCGTGCGCAGCGCTGAGGTGATCAAGTCAGGTTTGCACAGCTGCTGTGCCTGCCTCTGAGAGCTGTTGCATCCACTGCTGCAACAACAGTTATGTGCTGCAGTGACTGCTGGATCAATCACACCACAGCAGCAGCACAGCCCGCTCACTTGGCATAGGCTATGCCGCTTTGTGCATCAAACGCTGAAGCCTCAGCCCCCGCTTTGGCCTTGGGAGGCAGCACCAGGCTCTGGAACACCGGAGCTGCTGGATCGCTGATGTCATACACAAACACAGCTGCAATGCCCCGCACAGCCACAAACGCCCAGCGCCTAGCTGCTGCTGCTGCTGCATCACCAGGGCAGTCCCCGACTGCAACGCCGGCACGGCCAGCTGCAGCTGCTGCTCCTTCAGCCACACCAGCTTCATTCGCAATGCTGCTGAGCTGTGTGCCGCTGTCAAACAGTGCAGTGAGCTGTGCAATGCGCTGCTCCAGGCCCTTGCGGGGGCTGCCAGGCATGCGGGCCTCAGGCGTGGCAGCAGCAGCAGCAGCAGCAGGCTCGTAGGCTGCGCGCAGCACAGAGAAGCTGCTGCCTGCTGCAATGAGCAGGTAGTCGGTGCCCTGTATATAGTAAAAGCAGCAACAGCAGCAGCAGCAGCGGCGGCGGCGGCGATCTCAGCAGTAGTCAGGCCATTCCATGGTTACAGTGTGCTGCACAACAGAATACTGGTGCAGTGCTGGTGCACGCGATTAACTGGGACTTCCGTATTCTTTGCAGTGCTTGAAGGCGACAGCTCAACACTTGAGGTTGCGCACCTTGTCACTGAATGATGTGATGGCCTCTGGCGCCAGGGTACTGCTGTCTGCTGTCCCCAGGGCCTTGATGCTGCTGCTGGGCTTGCCCTGCTGCTGCTGGCTGGCCAGGGGGAAGATGCCTGTGATGCTCGCAGAGGCAACATGCAGCACAGCCACAGCAGAAGCCGCCTGCAAGATACAGTGAAACCAGTGTGAGGACAGCCAGCAAAAGTGAGTGTCAGCAACCTGACAAACCCGCATGTGCTTGCTTGGCACAGTCAGCAGCAGCTTGTCACGATGCATTTTCTCCTATCGTGCGCATAGCCACAGCTGCTTTTCTAGCCATGCCTTGAGCACATCATGACCTCTGCAACAGCAGTAAGCCGCATCTGCAAACGTTTGGCATGTGCATGCTGCCAGCCTACACAGCTGCATTGATCCATTGTCACGCAGCTCACCTTGAGCGCCACAAAAGCAACGGCCTCGTCCTCTGAAAAGGTGACGTGCTCTGGGATTAGCTCCTGCAGTAGCAGCAGCAGCAGCAGCAGCAGCAGCGCCATGTCAGCACATCGTTGGCAGGCAGTTCTTACGAGAACCCGGCAATTCAGCAGAGGGGCCTAGCGTAACACGGCAGCACCAGCCGCAGCTTGCTGACACGGCACACACAGGCTGTTTAAGCAAGTGCGGCAGTTGCACAGCATGCATGCCCCTTGCACTCGCCTGTAACACCTTGACAGCAGCAGCAAGCCTCTCGTCAGCTGTCCGCCAATAAACAGAGTAAGCGCTGGCAGTAGCTGGAAATACATTACATTGCGCCGGGGGACCTTGGGCGGGAGGTCTCCTGGACAAGCAATGCTTGAAGGTGCTCAGCTTTGCATTTTTCATGCTAGACTGTCCATCTTTACATTACCTTACATTAGCATTTTCCACTCAAACGAGGAGTGGGAACCCCAGTAAACAGTGCATAAAAGTCTGCAGCAAGTGCACCAAGTGTGCAGCATGCATGCCATTCCCACTTGCCTGCGACACCTTGGAAGCAGCATCCAGCCTCACGCCAGCTTGCAGCAGCGCCTCCCTCTTGTCATCCCATGCAGCAAAACCTGCCGTGAGCACCTTGTACCTGAGCCGTGACTCGCCACAAGGCGCGGCTTGTGCAGGGTCGGGGCAGTACCTGGCGGCAGCAGCAGCAGCAGCAGCAACAGCAGCACCGGAGGCATAACAACGGTACCTGACAAGAAGGATGTGTCTCATACTGACAGACTGGCCCTTCTTTCTCGTGATGGCAGCTGTATTTTCTGTATACAACAGAGCACCTGCACGTGCATTGACCAGCAATGTTTTCACCTAGCAGCAGGCGACACACTACATGCTGCAGGCTGCAGTGCTTTTGTCACAACTCTGCATCTTGGTGTGCTGTATCCTTACCTGATGATCACCACACTCACGGAGCCCTCAGGGTCTGGCAAAGCATGCATGCTGCAGGCTGCATTGCTCCTGCCGCAACGTTGGGTCTACCTCTGCTCATGCTACATCTGTTTTCGCCCTACCTGATGATGACCACGCTCACTGAGCCCTCAGGGTCGCTGCAGCCAGCTGCCCCTGCTGCGCAGTCTGCCTGGCCGCCATTGGCCACCAGCAGCGTCTGGCAGTCCCTGCTGAAGGCGGCGGATGCAGGGGAGGCGCCTGCAGACACCACAGGACACGCATGGCAGTAGGCACATGTGTGAGGATGAGCTGTATCTAATGGCCAATGGGTGGTGGACAACTGTCAGCATAGGGGTTGCCTGGGGGCCCAGAAGCAGCATGCCTCATGTGACACTGTTGTTGAGGGCAGCAAGGCCTTGCAGAAGGCCTTGATGATCAACCTCAAGAAGCTGAAATACAGATGCAAACTCACCAACTGTGATGTTTGCCAGTATGGACAGCCCCTTGCCCTCCTCCTCACTATCAGCAGCAGCTGCTGCTGCATTCTTGTCGTATGCGGCAAACAGCAGCAGCTGCCCTGGCGCTGCCTTGCCCCCCACACCCTCAGCAGCAACAGCAACCAGGCCACCACACACTGCCACATCAGCTACAGCAGCTGGCAACTGCTGCTGTGACAGCAGCGGCAGGGCTGCTGCTGCCAGGCTGCTGCTGCTGCTGCTGCTGAGGCCTGGCAGGGAACCTGCTGATGCATCCAGCGCAGACAGCTGGCTGCTGCTTGCAAGGTAGACGACCTTGTGCTGGTCATCAAAGGCCACCTGTGGGTGCAAAGTGTTAAGATACAGTGCTGAGTTGGTTGCAAGCAAAAGGTTGCAACATGCACATGGCTGTCAAGTGGCTGTCATTACACACAGCATGCACTGTGGCGGGGACACCTGCAGCTGGCTATGGCAGGCATGCATTCACTGTGACAGGGCAGGTGATGTGATGTGTAATGCCGCTTTAAGTATCTTCATGCTAGCATCAATAGAAATGCTTGCACAGACAGGTGGTGCAAGCAATGCAGGCTGTAGCTTGTCGCACTGCAGCGCTTCTGGGGAGGGATGCTCTGCATGCCATACAGCTGGGCCAGCTACAGCTCTGCTACGCACCTTCTCTGTTGCGCTGCTGATTGTGTCAGGGGCAGCATATCCGACCATTTGCAGCCCCACAGTTGGAGCTCCATATACTGCGGTTGACGCCGCAAGGCCTGCCAGAAGGCCAAGCAGCAGGAGCTGTTGCCGTGCCATGAGACAGATGCTGCTCACAGCCTGTCACAGCACCTGCACCGCCAGTGCAGCAGCAGCATGCACGCGTTGAGTTGACAGCACAATGCCATTTGATTGAATTCGATACAAAAAAGGGTTGGCAGGAGTTGCTACGTGCATCAGCGCATTCCGTGTGAATGCAACGTACGTGCTCTGCGTGCTCAGGACGTGCTAATCTGGATGTTCAACCCACGTGAAAGAGCTTGTTACTTGCTGTAGGATTATTGAGGAACCTCAAATCTCACGGCAAATTCTGAAGGCTGAGGGCACATTGAGGATGTGTCGAGGATCAAACAAGTACGCCGGCGCGGACTTCCCGAGGTGCGTACTTCCGAGGCAGGGAGAGCACCACCCCCCGGCGCCAACATGCCTCGTGTAAGGACAATAATGTCAAACCAACGTGTCTATTAATTCCCAGGCATCTGTGATGCAGCGTTGCTGCTGGCCTGTCTGACAGACACATCAGCTGGATGTCAGTCCAGGACGATTGTTTGGACGCACCCGGCGCTCTTGAGCAAACTCATAAAATAACATGAGTATAACTCTTCCTGCATTCAGGTTACGAACAGTCATTCGCTGTATCCAGCCTTACGAGGGGCTTGCTCCTTTGCAAGCAGCAGCTACTCTGCCTGCCACGAGATGCAGTGCTGCGCTAGCAATTTGTGCATCCATGGCTCCATGATGCTGATGCAGCGCTGCCTCACCTCACATGTCTGACATTCAGACAACGCGACTAGCAACTCTATGTTGACAACAAACAAAGCAACAGTTGTGTCTTGTTACAGGAACATGGTTTGGTCCATGCAGGCGTGCATGCCGCAGCTGCTGCTGTTTGCAAGGCTGCCATGTCTGCCCTGTTCTTCTGAGCTGCAGGAAACATGTGTTGAGCAGCATCAGCAAGCACTCAGCACAATATGTTGCTTCGTGCATTCAGCACGGGTGCTTTTTTGCATTCGGTCATCATGACCGGTCATGGTACCATGCACGCATGCACGCCAAGCCACTGCCATGCCAAGTTCTGACATTGCTGGTTTGAAAGTTGACCTTGAAAACATATCTTCCGGTTATGTCTCCATCTGCCATATCTAAAGCAAAACCAGGGGTGGGTCAACCAACAGCACCGACCCGATGCTCTATAGTTCACTGTACTTCACTTCAGCACTGCTCACGTCTGAGACGTCTGCAGTGGCAGCAGTAGCTAAGTGGCAGTGGTAGCAGCAACAGCAGCAGCTGCAGCTGGAAAACTGAACTCATTTATCGGTTATATAGTAAGTAGCCAGCCGAACCAAGCAAGAGTAAACGCATGCTACAGGCGTTCAAAGGTGGACAGTTGCGATGGCAGCTGTCAGCGACAGAACATTCACAGCAGCGGCGTACTCACAACATAGCGTTTCTGATGATGATAGTATACCAACGTGAAATTGCGCAACCAGCGTCACAGGTGCTTTGGATGACAGCCGGGCCCGCGATACAAAAGGCGCGCAACACGTGAGCGCGTCCGACCAACAAGACACGTTTGCTGCTGCCACAACAGCATGTTTGAACAGCGAAACTGAAACACCAACATAATTCATTTCATTTGTAGTTTCGTGCTCAATCACGGTTGCGGTTAATGCGGGCAGGAAACGTGGCGCTTTGCCCGCTTTCAATAGCTCGAGCTTGCTGTCGCTCTCAGCATCTTAACTAGAAAAAGAAAACGCATGCAGTGCATGATAACTTCCTGCAGAGAGAAAGAATGAGTACTGGAAGAGATGCAGCAGAGGCGTTCAACAAGGCAGCTAACGAAGCATACAAGCAAGGGGACTTCAGGAAGGCAGTAGACTGCTTCACACTAGCCATATCAGCATACCCAAGCAGGGCAAAGCGTTACCTCACCAACAGGGCCAATGTGCACATCAGGTGAAGCCTGGCTGGATGCAGCCCTGCAGTGCTGAATGCTGAACACACAGCCTACTGCCAATCTTGAGCTATGGCAGGGTCATTCGCTCCAATCACACCTTCAACTGCCTACTAGCAAAGTTGGCAGCAGTTGTAACACCAGACATATCAGTGTTAGCAGCAGCTGCAGCAGCAGCAGCAGCAACGCAGCAGCAGCAGCAGCAGCAGCAGCAGCAGCAGCAGCAGCAGCAGCAGCAGCAGCAGCAGCAGCAGCAGCAGCAGCAGCAGCAGCAGCAGGGCCGATGGCGGCAATGCCAGTGGCATGCACAGCAGCAGCAGCAGCAGCAGCAGCAGCAGCAGCAGCAGCAGCAGCAGCAGCAGCAGCAGCAGCATCAAAGGGGTCGACAGCTACAACCCACAGCGCTTCACAGCACTCACCGCGCAGCTCATGTGGAACCGCCTGCCATGCGTGTGTGTGCAGGCTGGGCGACCCGCACTCTGCGCTGCTAGATGCAGAGGCATCACTGCAGCGGGACGACAAATGGATCAAAGGGTACTACTACAAGTGAGGCCCTCCTCGCATGTCAAACACGGAGTTGTGTCACTGCAGCTGCAGCAGTGCCGTTTGGCTGTGCACTGCTAAGCATCAAATACAGCAAGGTTGGCATCATCAGTGTGACCTGCACATCGCTGCTGCCTGCTCGCTGCATCGCCCACAAGTGCCTAACCAGCAGCTGGTCTCAGCAGCTGCAGCAACAGCCTAGCAGCAGCAGAAGCAGCTCAGCAGTAGTAGCTGCTCAGCAGCAGCAGTAGTAGCGGCAGCAGCTTGGCTGAGCACCAACAGCCAGCAACTCTGTTGGCTGGCAATGGCTTACGTGTGCGATTGGCACAGCAGCAGAGCTCACACTAGCCTCATGTATATCTTGCAACTTCCCGCAGGGGCGTGGCGCTGGAGGCGCTGGGTCGTCTGCTTGACGCGAAGCAGGTGCTGCTGGTGGGGCTGGCGCTGGACCCGGGCGGGGTGCATGCACTGGACCTGCAGGACGCCATCTACAGGTGCGGTGCGGTGGGGGGGGGGAGAGAGATGCCGACCACTGCGCAGTTGCAATGGCAGCAGCAGCAGCAGCAGCAGCGCTCAGCAGCAGCAGCAGCGCTCACACACACTTCACTTATATTCAGCAGCGGCAGCGGCAGTACGGTGGCGGCAGCACTGCGCCTTGTAGTTCAATAGTGGCACGCAGTAGTGGGGCGACCGCCTGTGCCGCACCTGGCGCATATCACCAGATGATTGAGATGCATACACCCGGGCGGGGTGCACGCACTGGACCTGCAGGGCGCCATCTACAGGTAGGGCGCCAGCTGCCAGCTATTATCTGCATGTGTGGAAGCAGCAACAGCAGCAGTGGGCAGGAGCAGCCGCCGCAGGAGCAGCAGCTGTTGCAAATGCTCACAGGCAGGTTTGTTTGTATGCTGCCGCTGCTGCAGGTGTGGTGCTGCCATTGACGAAGAAGTGGCCAAGGGCACACTGCAGCCGGAAGATGGGCCGGAAAATGCGGAGATGCGCTACCAGGCAGCCATGCGCCAGGTGCGGCACAGGCGGCAGCAGCAGCAGCAGCAGTGTTGGTGCAGAAGCGCATGACCTGGCTGCTGCGGAGCATACAGCCAAAGGCAGTGTTTGCAGCAGCAGCAGCAGCAGCAGCAGCAGAGAAGATGTGGTGCAGCAGCACACCCACCACCCTGAAATACTATTTCTCGCCTGTGGCGAAAGCCCTGCAGTCCTTCATCAGCCAGATTCGGTGTAACAGGGTATGTTGTAAAAAAAAAATATTCGGTGACCAAAAACAACGGCAATAAGTGAAATTAATGATGTCCCCCGCTGTGCCCCCGCAGGTCATGGCGCAGGTGCGCCGCCAGTCCCAGGCAGCAGCAGCAGCCAGCAAGGCCCGCGACTACAGCATCAAGCAGCTGCTGCGCTACCGCGGTGTGCCGGGTGCGCGGCCGTTTGTGAAGGCGCGGCTGCTGCGGGAGGACGGGCACAACGCGCTGGCTGAGGGGGACACGGAGCGTGGCGTGGTCAAGCTGGCGGAAGGTGCGGCTGCGGGTTTGTTGTCTGAACGTGTGGTCCTTGCAGCCATGTGTTGGTTGCGTTTGCACACAACCTGCATCATGCTGTGGTGTGTAGGTGTCTGTACAACTGCAGCAACCCTGCTACAATAGTGCTCCTGATCCAATCACACTGCCCTTCACCAAACGCCCTGTTGCAGGCTACCTGGTGCAGCCGGAGGCCATGGGCCGCACCACCAGCCGCACTGTGTGAATGCAACTGCAGTAACCCCTGCTACAACAGTACTAAAACATATCCGAGTACATTACATTGCCCTCCTCTGACTCCCTCATGCAGGCTATCTGGTACAAGCAGAGGCCATGGGCCGCCCCAGCAACCGTACCGTGCAGCTGCTCGTGCAGCGCCTGGACGCCTTCTCACGCACCCAGCCGCAGCACTCTGCAGTCCCCCTGGTGCTGGCCTTCCTGCGGGCACCCTGCCAGAGCAGTGACACTAACAGCATTCTGTTGCAACTGATCATCTGCTGTACCTCTTCATCACCTGCTTTGCCTCCAGGCTACCTGGTGCAGGCGGAAGCCATGGGCCGGCCAACCAACCGCACCGTGCAACTACTAGTGCAGCGCCTGGACGCCTTCTCACGCACCCAGCCGCAGCACTCTGCAGCCCCCCTGGTGCTGGCCTTCCTGCGGGCACCCTGCCAGAGCAGTGACACTAACAGCATTCTGTTGCAACTGATCATCTGCTGTACCTCTTCATCACCTGCTTTGCCTCCAGGCTACCTGGTGCAGGCGGAAGCCATGGGCCGGCCAACCAACCGCACCGTGCAACTACTAGTGCAGCGCCTGGACGCCTTCTCACGCACCCAGCCGCAGCACTCTGCAGCCCCCCTGGTGCTGGCCTTCCTGCGGGCACCCTGCCAGAGCAGTGACACTAACAGCATTCTGTTGCAACTGATCATCTGCTGTACCTCTTCATCACCTGCTTTGCCTCCAGGTTACCTGGTGCAGGCGGAAGCCATGGGCCGGCCAACCAACCGCACCGTGCAGCTGCTGGTGACGCGCCTGGACGCCTTCTCACGCACACAGCCGCAGCACCCGGCTGCCCCGCTAGTGCTGGCCTTCCTGCGGGCGCCCTGCCAGAGCGGGGCCTGGCTGGCGCAGCAGCTGAGAGGGCTGGAGGGGCGCGTGCCTGATGGCTGGCGGCCAGGGCTTTTGAGGGAGCTTGCTGGCATCTGTATTCGGGACGATGTGGCGGACTATGAAGGTGTGTTGATGGTAGATGTGGGGTGGGGTTTACGGCGGAGCCTGGAGGACGCGTTCCGGACGGCTGGTGGCCGGGGCTTTTGAGGGAGCTGGCAGGCATCTGTATACGGGGACGATGTGGCAGATTATGAAGGGGTGCGGGTAGTGTGGACTACGTGCTTTAGGTTGGGGTCCGGGGTGAGTTGCGAGGATGGCTGGCAGCTGGGGCTGCTGCGTTGATTGGCAGGCATCCGTGATGTTGTGGCAGATTACGATGGCGTTGTGAGTGGTGTTGTGTATGGTTGTAGGTCTTGAGTTGGTGGGGGTGGGCGCTGGAGGGGCGTGTGCCTGATGGCTGGCGGCCGGGGCTGCTGCGGGAGCTTGCAGGCATATGCATCCCGGGTGATGTGGCAAATGATAAAGTGGGCGGCTGGTTGCAATAATAGTGTTGGTGGCCATTGGCAGGGCCTGCATGAGGACGGCTGCCATGCGTGCCACACATCCTCGGCCGTCAAACTGTGCTGCTGCTGCTGCTGCTGTTTCATTCCTTGCTGCAGGTGCTTACCAGGCAGCTGTGCAGGGCCTTGCAATCAAGCCGCGCAACGCTGACCTGCTCTTCTACAAAGCATGGGCGTACAAGGTAACAGCAGCATGGCCATGGCGTTGTAAAGCCTGCTGTGCTGCGTTCATGCTGTATGTTGTGCAACACACCAAAACTATCAAACAACCTGTTGTACACACTGCATACATTGTCGCTTATGTTCTGCCCTCATGGTATGTTGTCGCGACACTGCACCGCACCCACTATGCCTGATATGGATGGTACACCATGCAGCAGCTGCATCATCTGTGGTGCTTCGACCTGCTGGTTACGTGTCTCATTGCTTCTGTCCCGCAACTACGCTGCTGCCGTGTCGCTGTTGATGGGCAACAGGCGCCTGGGCAGCAGACAGCAGCAGTTGCGCCACAGCAGCAGTTGTGTGTGTCTGACCTGGCTGTGCATCTGCACTTTGTCATTCGCGCTGCCCTGCGCTGCAGCTGATGGGCAACAGGCGCCTGGGCAGTGAGGAGTGCCCCGCCCTGGGCAGCCCCGGCTTCTGCGTGTGGGTGCAGAAGCGCATCGACGACACAGCAGCAGTCAACAAGCTCTTCCAGGACTTCATCGATGCGGCGCCACCACAGCACCCCAAGGTGGGTTGTACGGGTTGCTTCTTAGGGTTTGGATGTTAGCATTGTTGGATTGGGGTGCTTTTTTCACGCCGCAGTCAACAAGCTCTTCCAGGACTTCATCGACGCGGCGCCACCACAGCACCCCAAGGTAGGTGTTACGAATTGGTGCTAGAGTCATGGGTCGGGGTGTTGTTGGGTTGATGCTGCAGACGACGAGCTCTTGCCTTCATCAGGGTGCTGCAGGGCTGATCCCACAGCAACGGTCAACCAGCTCTTCCAGGACAGCGCTGATGCAGCGCCACCGCAGCACCCCAGGCGGACCGCCGGGAGGTGATGCTGTAAGTGTCACTGGCTTCACTAGTGTCAGTAGTGACACTAGTAGATGCTTAAAGTGTCACTGGCTTCACTAGGACCACTAGTGACATTACTCACACTCGTGACATGCAGGACTCCATCATCAACATCATCACAGCAGAGACACCCAGTTGCAACGCAGTTCGGCTGACCGGATGCTTGTCAACAGCCAGTGGCTCATGGCTAACTTACAGTACACTGCTGCTTGCTGCAGGTGCCCAATGCCTACTACTACATGGCTGAGCGCGTGCTGGTCAACACTCAACGTCCCACAGCTGACCGCTGCTGCCTCAACTGTCACCATGCCCTCTGCAGGTGCCCAATGCTTACTACTACATGGCTGAGCGCGATATGTATCCTACACGGCAGTGTGATATGGTCTTTGCCACTTCACGGAACGCCGCTGCTGTCACCGCAGGTGCCCAACGCATACTACTACATGGCTGAGCGCGTGCTGGTCAACCGCATCATCAGCCGGGTGCCCATGTCCCGCTGCATCCCGGGTGACGCCGCAGTGGCAGAGGAAACCATGCGGCTGTATGATGCAGGCATGGCAGCTGAGAAGGAGCTGCCGCCGTTCTACCTACCAATTGTTTGTGCCAGCCGAGAGAGCACACCCATCTTCCTAGAGGCACACATGCCGGGGTACCTAGCCAGCAGGAGCAGCAGGCACAGGGTGCCTAGCAAGGGCAGCGCTGACGGCAGCAGCGATGGCAGCAGCAGCAGCAGCAGCAGCCCCAGCAAGAGTGGCATTGGCAGCTGTGTGAGGAGGAGTGCCGAGGAGCTGCAGGTCCGCAAGAGCCTGCTGAAGCCAAACAGCCCTAGCAGCCACCTGGGAGACAGCAACAGCAGCAGCAGCAGCAGCAGCCCGGTCGCATGCAGCCATAAGGACGGCAGCAGCAGTCAAGGCACGGGCAGCTGCCGCAAAGGGCGTGTTGCGGCGGCTGTTGCAGCAGCAGCTGCTGGCGTGCACAGCTGCAGCCGCTGCAGCGTGCAGGCTTCCAACATGAAGCAGTGCTCCGGCTGCAGCGCGCGCTACTGCTGCATCGACTGCCAGATGGCAGACTGGCATGCAGGCCACAAGAAGTCCTGCGAGCGCTCCTTCCTGGGCAGATGGCTACACAAGTTCTTCTGATCTGTGTTGAGATCAGACGCCACAGAACTAACATTTGGGGCTCTTTAAAGCCTGAGAAGCCCCATGCCTTTAGACTGCAGTCACCTGCTGGGAGGTTGATCAATCTGTCAGGCTGATTGTGTACTACTGCTGCTTCTGCACAGATGCGGCACAGCTGCCACAGATCTGGCTTGACTGCCAGGTGGCACGTGCAGCACCTGCACCTTCACCCTGCTATTGGTTTTGTGGTGCCAAGAGTTGGGGCAACAGCTGGCAGCAGCCACTACGCTTGTGTGGTGTTCTGAGGCAGCACAGCTTGCAAGCCCCTCAATGTCCAGCAAATCTCCTGCGGCGCTGTTGGCCACGCACATGCTCCGGCTGCTGCAGGTGAGATTGCGCGTTCAGCCAGTCGACTTTGTTCTTGCGCTGGATCAACCTGCATCTTCTCAATTGCAAGCCTTAGTGGTGCCACTCTGGAGGAGCTTTGCACACGACAACGCATCCACGCTTGCAAGCATTGGCGATTACTGCACACCCAAAAAATTGGTGATGCTGCAAGCTCCTGCAACACCATGCCTGGTTTTGTGTTGCCGCCATGCTTGCAGGCGCAGTTTGTGCATCGCCATGCTCGGACCATGCAGTGGCTCAACACACCAGCAGCCAAACACCCCGCCAGGTGAGCTGCATTGAAGAATGTGTGCGGCCAGCAAAGGCTTGTGCATCACATACAACCAACCTACTGGTATGTGTGAACTCCTCTGTCTGCTAATTCCGCTATTGTTGCATCAGCACACTGCAGCAAAGACACACGGCTAATAAAAACAGCCTGGCCCCTTCCTTCACACCCTGGCATCTGCATATGCCGCCTTGCGTCGCGTTGTCTGCAGGGCTCGCCTGATGGTGCTGCTGCAGCGGAGTGGCAAGCAACGGCCTGGTTTCCTAGCTTTGGCTGGTGAACCAACAGTGGCGACAGCAGCAGCCCGCAGACGTCACATCTGCTAGCGCTGCACAGCAATATGGTCCGTTTAGGTATTGCTTGCTGCTGCTCAGATGCTTTAGCTAATCTTTCATGCATTTAGTGTTGTCATGCGCTTCAGTGCTGGTGAGGTGATCAGTAAGACTGCACATGGTGTGCTAGTTGCAGAGGACAGGAAATGAGATGGTGATTGCATATAATATGGTTGGGGAGAGGTTTCCAAACACTTTGTAAACCAGTTGCAGCTCATCAGCATGTACGGCTGAGCTGGCACACACTGGGCAGGCATGCTGGTATGATTACACTGCATGTGCACATTTGCTGTCATATGTGTATGCAGCATCCATTTGTGATTTAGTTTCTTTCATAATACTTGCTTGTTGCTGCATGTTGTACATGTACTATGGTGCTCTGTTGATTGGTGTTGCATTGGTTTGAAAAACCTGCATTGGTTTGAAAAACCTGCATTGGTTTGAAAAAACTGCAAGCAGAGGCATCCAGTGTGCTTGGTCAGTGGCGACGCGTTCACCAACGCTTGGGGCGGCCATGTGACTTCATGCTGGCAAGCAGTGCACCCTGATGTTTGATGCATGGACCTGAGTACTGTCTAATACAGCGGAGGCTGCCAGCTGCTGCTGTCGGCGCCTGAGCCCAGCGTGCATTGTGGCAGGTGTGCCGAAGAACGGGCCAATTCTGTGCCTCAAAAAAAGCCATGTTGGCAATATATCTGTTGTCTGTTTGGCGTCGATTGGTTCTAGATGGTTTCAAGGTTTCAAAGCTTGCAGTTTGATGACACATGAGCAGGCTGCTGCTGTGCTGCTGCTGTCTGAATCTCTAGCAGCCACTGCAGCGCTCGCCTGCATGCATGCAGATCTGGCGCGGGTGTAATGTGTTGTGCCACATCACCCAGGCCCTGCTGTCGCATGCATTACATGCTGCTCCTGGCCGACGCGCTAGTGAAGCAGCGCTGCCATGCTACGCCTGAGTCATTAGCAATGTCGGCGATTTGTGGAATGCTTTGGTAGTGCTTGCCACAGAGCACCACTGCGTTGCTTTGCTCACACTGGTTGGTAGCCTAGAGCAAGCAAGTTGCGGTGTGCGCCTGCCTGCCAGTACTGTGTAGCAGCGCCGCGCTGCGGTGGGTCGCCGCACATGGTGTTGCCCCGTGGCTGCATGTTGCGTACGTTGCCGGCTTGGCACACAGGAAGGCATAGCTGTTGCTACTAGGCCAGTAGCCCAAACGCCTCGTAGCTAAGCTGATGGATCGGCTGCGCTGGGATGCGGCATAGCGAATGTCATAGTTGCGGCGCTCCACCAGCTCAATTGGGGCGCGTGTTGTGAGTGCTGTGCGCAGCACAGCGTGGGTTGTTCATTGATTTGTAAATGCCAGTGGTAGCATGCTGGGACATGGTGACACATGGGGGCACATATCCGGCGCTGTACCATGAGGCATTTGACAGAGATAAGGTTACACACAGGGCTGCAGCTTGTAACACGTACGTTTCACTGCTGCTGCAACCCTGCCACTCGCAGCAGCGAGAACTCGCTGCAGCATTCAGGAGCCCCCGTGTTGATATCCATACTGTACACACCATACCCAAGTTCAGCAAGCGACAAAAAGAACAGCCCCATGCCCGGCAGTGCATGCGGGATGTCTTTCGGCAGCTTGGCCAGCCAGGTTATAAGCCACGGCCGTGCCGAGGGTTTAGGCTTGATCATCATGTGCACCTCCATTGCGATCTCATCTGGCAGCACCAGCTTGCTGCTTCTACTGCTGCTGCCATCCGCTGCTGCCGCTGCTGCTGCTGCTGCTGCCCCTGTTGCTGCATACTCCCGCCCCCAGTCCCCAACTATCTCATACTCATAGCCGTCCACATCTATCTTCAAAATATCAATTTTTCTGTGGCCCAGCTTCTGTGTGATCTGCATCCAGCTGAAGTAAGGAGGTCCACGCTTTGCTGCTGTTGCTGCTGATGCCACACACCACTTGTGGTAGCTGTGCCGCGGCCCCTGAGAGGTGCCGTTGTAGGTGCAGTCCAGGGTGAACAGCCTGCAGCTGGTTTTTGACAGCACCTCCTGCTCATACTTGAAGTCACCCTGCAGCAGCAGCAGCAGCAGCAGCAGCAGCAGCAGCATGCGGTCCTCTGAGCTACACATCACTTGGTGCAGCTATGAACGTGCATAAGCCTCCTGCTGCTGCTGCTGCTGCTGCTGCTGCTGCTGCTGCTGCTGCTGCTGCTGCTGCTGAACGCCTTTGCAGGCGGCGGCAATGATGCAGTGAAGGTACGGCTGCCTGCATGTTCACAGCTGCAGCTGCTAGCTTTTGACAT
This sequence comes from Tetradesmus obliquus, assembly GCA_030272155.1. NCBI lineage: Eukaryota > Viridiplantae > Chlorophyta > Chlorophyceae > Sphaeropleales > Scenedesmaceae > Tetradesmus > Tetradesmus obliquus. The sequence continues at coordinate 429,899 of CP126191.1, forward strand.
GCCAACACAAACCTGCTGCACCTGCTAGTCATGCCTGCATCGCCGCTGCAATCCAAACAGCAGTTTCCCAGCAGCTGCTTGCTAAGCAGTGGCAAGCCCTCACGTTGCTGCCCAGTGAGTAGATGAGTAGATGAGGTGGCCCGATGAGGTGGCCCACCCTGCTACTCCACTGCAATCAGCCAGCAGCTGCTGGTCCTGCACTCACGTTGCTGCCCAGTGAGTAGATGATGCAGTCCTTGCGCAGCTGGCCAGCCTGGTGCACCGCGCACAGGTACTTGGAGCCGTCCTCCTCCCCAGCATACTTTGTGAGCGGCCTGGGGGATAAAACATGCATGTGTGTATGTTGCGTCAGCAGGTGAGGGGAGCAAAAACAACCCAAGGTGGTTAGGTGGTGCGGCAGCGGTCTGTAAAATCTGCTATTGAGCTGCACAGGGCCTCGCATGAAGCATGAAGGGGCTGCAGACCTGCTCACAGAGTACGGCAGATTTTGGCTGGCAGTTACACCGCAGGTGCAACCAGCAGCACACCAGGCTCACGCACAGCCCTGCTTGCCTTGTGCAGCCACCGCTTTGCTGCTGCTGCTGCTGCTGCTGCTGTTGCTGCTGTCGTATTGTCTGGTGTTATCATGCTCATCCTGGGGTGGCATACTCCTCCTCATACAAGGCACGTCACGCTCATTGCGTGATGCTGAACCCACACACCTGCAACTAAATCATCGCATCTGCAGTCTCACCTGTTCGGTGGGCAGCTGATGAAGGGCCTAAACAGCTGCCAGTCCTTGTCAGTGAGCCCATAACCAGGCAGGGAGGCGTTGTTCTGCTTGGCAAAGTGCGGCACCATGCCCGCCAGCAGCTGCTGCTTGAAGCGAGTTATGTTGGCAGCAGCAGCAGAAGCATATCTGCTTTCACTGCTGCTGCTGCCGCTTTGAATTACCAATGGTCTGGTTTGGGGCTGCTGCCTGCTAAAGGCAGCATTGTACAGCAGCACCACAGAGAACACTGCAGCAGTGACAAGCAGCACCCGGTGGGTGGTGCTGCTGTGTCTCTGCTGTGACATGCCGCCGGTCAAAGACTTTCGTGTTTTTGATGAGAAGTGATGCGACCCATTCCAGCAGTTTTGACCTGGCTTGCGGGTGTTTTGCTGTTGGAGTGTTCAGTTGGTGCAGCAGCAGGGTTGGTGATGGTTGCCCGCAGCCAACCTATATTCGTGGCCGATACACGCAGCTATAGGTCGACTTGGTATAAAACGAGCCTGTTTCACCGTACAGGGCGTGCAGCGGGCGTGGGTTACATGGACGGAGTGCTACGCTCAGCCTGCTAGGAAAAGCACGAGTCGCACGAAAGGTACCAACAACAACATTCGACCGGATAGAAACCGAAATGGTCAGCATAGTTCACATGACCGTACCTCTCCAGTCACTAACAGTTCATCCAGGGTTTGCAGCAGCTGGCAGCTCTAGCCAGCTGGCATGCAGCAGGCCATGTTCAGCCCACTTCAAATGCACTGTACCACATTGCAGGTTGTAGCTGATGCAGACGTGACAGGTATCATCTGCAAGAAACAAAACACGCCACGCACAGCTCTGTGCCAAAGATGCCTAGCCTGCGTCTGCCGCAAAGTCTCCGAGCCACATGCCGCCTCGGAAGCCCCTTGCGGGCTGCTGCACAGCTGCTGACCTCTGCGCCTGTCTTCTATGCTTGCTGCACAGAGCAGATGTCGCTGTCACCGCCAGCCCTTTGCGTCGTTGAGCTCGTCATCAAATGAAACATGGAAGCCCACGCAGCAGCCGGGAGTGCCCTCGTCCTCGCTGCCGCAGCAGTCCCAGAACCTGCAAGCGTTCACGGCAGCCGCACAGGGATGCAGGAACTCCATGTCACTGTGCAGCAATACGCCAGAATGGGCCACAGTGATGTGGTGTGTTCCAGTTCTGGTATTTAACTGCTGCTTGTGACCGCAGGTGAGCCGCCAGCCACTGCTTGCCGCCACCTTCCCATGTGCACCGCAGCTTGTAAGCAAGTTGCAACCAAAAGCACCCAGTTGCCAGCCTACATTCAGAGGAAGCGCACCGCATGTAACTGCTGTGCCCTAATGCTCCAGCTGCCACTGCTCCCCTCTGCTCTATTCTAGATTGGCAGCAGCTATATTCCACCACTGCCTCACCGCATGAGCCCCGTGCGCCCCAGCCCCACTGCTGCCAGCAGTGCTCGTAAGTTGGGGTGACAATCCCCCAGCTGCTGTTAAAAACCACGACACCCAGCCTCACCGCATGAGCCCTTTGCGCCCCACCACTGCTTCAAGCTGGTCCTGCGGCGCGTCACTGGCACGCACAAAGCCGATCGCCTGCAGGACGAGGTGCACAGCAGCTCACGTAATGACAGCTCGCACTCTGACAGCAGCTACATTGTCGTCATGTTTTGCTGCGGCTGCGTGAATCTTGCAGCACAGACAATGCAGGCAGATGTGAAGGTGCCGTATGTCTGTGATGCTGCTGCTGCTGCATTGCGCACCTTTGCTACCTCTCCTCCAGAGTACAGCGCTGGGTGGTACCTGCATGCGTCTCTGCTGTTGCTGGCCTCATTGAAGCGCTGCTTGCAGCGCCTGCATGTTATCAGCGATGTCGATGCAGCAGCTTGTGGTGTGGAGCTGCTATTTGCTGCTAATGTTGATGCAAGCCGCTTGCTAGCTATGCGCGGGCATGCTGTGCTGCTGTAGCCCCGACGATTCAAGTGCAGCAGCTGAGATGGCCAACACGTAGAGAGAGCTGGTACATCCGTCCTTCGAGCATGCCCAGCGCAACGAAGCTGGCATTTCAGCATAGCTGCAGATGCCGTTGAGTGTTGACAATGCTGCCCACCACTCCAGCAGCAGCAAGTGCTTGATGTGGATCAGCAGTCGGGAAGTACTAAATCAACGTACTGCTGGTAAGATGAAGTCAATGCGCTACTACCTGCACGATTTCGACGGGTGTTGCCGTGAAAATTCGCTTGTGTTCTTGTCACTAGGGCTTCATAATCTTTAGGCCCGCCACGTACAGGTTGTTGCGAAGTTGATGCTTCCAAGCCTCTCAATTATATAACCTAACTCTGTTTCCTGGCGCAAGGAGTGCCTTGCTGTCCTCGTCAAACGGTGAGCCTCTGCATGTTCGCACAGGTGCAGCTTGGCGGAGCGACACTGGAAGATAATCTTTCAGTTAGACTGAAGTTGATGTATAATGAGCATCTTTGTTACTGCCTGCAGCTGGTTGGGTGGCAGCTGCACTCACTCCTTTACCGTCTGCATCTGTGTCCACGTGAACTGTCTGTATGCTGAACTAGGCGCGTCCTAAGCTCATCATTACTGTCCCTTGTCCCCTTGCAACCGCATGCACGACCATGCACCGCATGTGCACAGCACACTAAACCTTTCCAACCTGTTGCTGTCCTGGTGTCCATGCTTTGCCATGCAGGCAGCAGCCAACAGCCTGTCTCAGCAGAGCAGGCAGCAGCAGGCAGGAGCAATGGCAGCGCTGCCTATCCCTGCCCGTGAGCTGTTCATCAATGGCCGCTGGGTTGCCCCCGTCAGGGGCAAGTACCTGGACGTGGTGTGCCCTGCCACAGAAGCAGTGATAGGCCGCATCCCTGCAGGTGCGTTGCACAGCTGCACACCTGGATTGTATCTGCAGCAATTTAGTGCAGCAATTGCTTCACTGCAACTGTTCTTGCAGCCAGCCAGCGGCACCAAGGAGGCTGGGCATGCAGAGCAGGTTTCAACTGCGACTCCTGCACGGCTGCCAGCTGCAACGCCCTAGATGACACCACCAACCACAGCAGTGGTTGCGGGAAACACCGGCAGTAGTGCGTATGTGTGATGAGTGCTGCGGCTGATGGGGCCCTGCTGCAACTGCTGCTGCCGCCGTTGATTTGTTGACCTGTCCTGCAGGCACCAGGGAGGATGTGGAGGCAGCAGTGGCAGCAGCAGTAGCAGCACACAAATCTGGCGTGTGGGCAAAGACCACTGGTGCGCAGCGTGCAGTGGTGCTGCGAGCCATAGCACAGAAGGTGAGCAAAGTTTTGGCTGAACGGGCAAAGCAAGCGCAGTGTACATGGCGTAAGCTGGTGGCAGCTGGCACAGCTGGTGCCGGCAGTTGCAGCAAGCAGCTGCTGAAGTCCATGTGCACTCGGCGCATGTCTCTGTATCGCGCTGTTGTCAGCGACATTCCCTGTTGCGCGAGTAGCGGCGGCAAAGGCAAGCAGTACTACTAGCAACCACACCGACGCGCTTGCTGTCGACTGAAAGCACGCACGCCGCCGCTCCCCGCGTGTAGCATGTGTCAGCTGGGTGACAGTCTGCTGCTGCTGCTGCTGCTGCTGCTGCTGGGCCTGCTGCAGGTGCGTGCCAACAAGACCGCGCTGGCCAGCTATGAGACGCAGGACATGGGCAAGCCCATCGATGAGGCGGAGTGGGACATGGTGAGCCGGCCAGGCAGCAGCCAGGGTTTGCTAGGGTGGAGCCTGTGATGAATGGGGAAAGCTCAGGTCCATGCTGAAATCGTGCAGCGCAGCCTCTCCATATATATCATTGTTTCACAATGCACTTTGCAGGATGACGCTGCATGCTGGGATGAGCAGTGATTTCAGAGGGCAGCCCTTGCACACAGCAAGCCCTGTCCTGCAAGCACTGTATGGCAGCCCCTTGTTGGCCTGCACACCTGATGATGTCTCTCTGTGGCACTGCCAACACTGCTGCTGCTGCTGCTGCTGCTGCTGTCAGGATGACGTGGCGGGCTGCTTGGACTACTACGCAGACCTGGCTGAGAAGCTGGACGCGCGCCAGGGCAGCGCCATCGACGTGGGCATGGAGGAGTTCAGCGTCACGGTGCGGCGGGAGCCGCTGGGCGTGGTGGGGCTCATTACGCCCTGGAACTACCCGCTGCTCATGGCCACGGTGCGTGTGGCTCTGTTACATGGTGGGATGACCGACGTTGCATCATGACGCAGCAGTTGATGCAGTTGACGAGGTCTATCAGACGGGCTGAGGCGCCGAATGAGCGCTGGACAACCTGTCCTGCCAGCAGCAGCTGCTCCCCAGCGCTGCGCAGCATGCTGCCAGCACTTGGTTGATGCTCAGGTGAATGATTTGTTGTCTGTTACCGCACCCTCCTCTCCTGCATCTATCTTCCCTGCAGTGGAAGGTGGCTCCCGCGCTGGCAGCCGGCAACTGCTGCGTGCTCAAGCCCAGCGAGCTGGCCAGCGTGACCTGCCTGGAGCTGGCGGGCCTGGCTGGCGAGGCGGGGCTGCCTGCTGGGGTGCTCAACGTGGTGACAGGGCTGGGCGCTGATGCGGGCGCACCGCTCAGGTGCGGGTTCGCCGGCGCGGGTCATGCTCATGCTCTGCTGCCGCAACTTGCAATCGTTGTGACACTTGTGTCAGCTCCAGTCGCAGCAGGCGTGCTCTGTCTGCCTTCTTGAAAGAGACCCTGCTGCTCATTGCTTTGATGAGTGAACATGTGCTGTGCTCACCTGATGTTGCTGCTGCCGCAGCTCCCATCCAGCACTGGCCAAGGTGGCATTCACCGGTAGCACAGCCACAGGGCAGCGAGTAGCACAGGTGAGCGCTGCACACCCTCGCAGCAACAGGCGCAGCGCCTGTGTGTCGCACGTTGGGGTCTGTCTGAATCCTCCTGGGCTGGTTATATGCACAACACATGTATGCACCCTGTAGTTTGTGATACCCATGAAGCTCTGAAGAGTGCAGGAGGCTTTCTGCTGCCAGCGAGCGTTTTCCGCTGTTGGTTGTCCCTGCAGGCAGCCATCGCCAACCTGCGGCCTGCCACCATGGAGCTGGGGGGCAAGAGCTGCCTCATCATCTTTGATGATGCAGGTGGGCGGGATGGCTGGGTTGTACAGGTGCAGAGCGCTTGTCGTGCATGTGCCAGTGATGCTAGCAGTGGAATGGCTGCAGCTGGGCTGTTGGGCGTGGATGCCGTGGCAGCGCAGCGAAGGTTGTGGTTGTAGGGTGTGCATACACAACATTGTTGCGGCTGTGGCAGGAACATGACCTAATATGTTGTACTTGCATCCACTGCCGGCCTGCTGATCTGTTGCTGCTGCTAAGACCTGGACAAGGCGGTGGAGTGGGTCATGTTTGGCGCCTTCTGGACCAACGGCCAGATCTGCAGCAGCACCAGCCGCATCCTCATCCAGGAGCGGTGAGCACACGGCAACAGGATGCTGCAGGGGCAGACGTGACTGCACTGTGGCCAGCAGTAGCAAGCGGCCAGCGCCCGGCTGTTGTCAAAACTGATCGGTCACTGCATCTGATTCTGCGTCCCAGCACGCCATGTGCACACCCGCCAGTGGGCCAAGCAGCGAGCGTCTCCAGCCTGCCTTCCTTGATCCCACTCCCATTGCAACATATCACAAACATCTCATTGTCTCGATGTTCTGTGCACTTCACCTTGCGCTGCAGCGTGGCTGACGCGTTCTACGCCAAGCTGAAGCAGCGCGCGCAGTCCATCAACATCGGCGACCCGCTGCAGCCCGGCTGCCGCATGGGGCCCATCGTGAGCGCGGCGCAGTACGAGCGCGTACGCAGCTACGTGCAGGTGCGTGCGGCGCCTGGCTCATTGCTGCTGCAGCCGCTAACCCTTGCCGCCAGCACCGGCAGATGTATTGGCATTTGTTGCTTGGGGCCTGGCTGTGTCGCAGTTCAGAGTGCAGCCAGCAGCTATACTCGGCACTACTGGGTTGCTGATGGCGGCACCTCTCCCTTTGCCATACCTGTACCCGTACCTACAGCTGATGTACTTCTCATGACATGGCTGGTGTAGTGAGCATCACGCTGCTGCTGCTGCTGCTGCTGCTGCTGCTGCTGCTGCTGCTGCTGCTGCTGCTGCTGCTGCAGATCGGGCTGGACGAGGGCGCCACGCTGCTGACTGGCGGGCGGCGGCCGCCCAGCTGCCCCCGCGGCCACTTCCTGGAGCCGACCGTGTTCATCAATGTGGCGCCACACATGCGGCTGTGGAAGGAGGAGATCTTTGGGCCGGTGCTGTCAGGTGCGTGGCGCTTGTATGAGACAGGAATTTATGAGTGAATTGCATTGCTGCACGTGCAGCGGTGTTGCGTTTGCTTGTGGCTGTGGAAGGAGGAGATCTTCGGGCCGGTGCTGTCAGGTGCGTCATGTCGTTCCAACATCAGAGAGCTTTTGGTTTGCCTGTTCCTCCTGAAACGTTGCAGGTACAGGGTTATGCTGCCGTCTTTGTGCACGCAGCTGTTTTCAACAACACTTGCATAGCAGCAGTGCTGCCATCCTTGCTGAGCCACCCACCTACAGTGCTTCCCTCTGCCGCATTGCCACACTGCCCCACGCATATTGATATCAACAGTGTCCACCTTCAGCAGCGAGCAGCAGGCCCTGCAGCTGGCCAACGACAGCGAGTACGGTCTGGGCGGCGCCGTGATCAGCGCCGACGCGGAGCGCTGCCGGCGCGTGGCTGAGGGCCTGGAGTGCGGCATCGTGTGGGTCAACTGCAGCCAGCCCTGCTTCTGCCAGGTGAGGGGAGAGGGGGCTGTTGCTTTGGGATAACAACAAATTGTGCTATTGGGGGCTGCTGCTGCTGCAATGGTGTTGCAACTGCAGCCAGTGTTGCTTTTGTCATTGGACGTGTTTTGGCAATTCAATGGCTGCTGTCAGGCATGGCTGTGTTGTACGCGCCGTTGGCAGCTAGGCTCCGTCTTTAGCGCCAAGAGTAACAGCAAGTCACGTGTTTACATCATCACTGCTGTTGCTGGTACTGCGTCAGGCTCCTTGGGGTGGCGTGAAGAGCAGCGGCTTTGGCCGTGAGCTGGGCGAGTGGGGGCTGGAGAACTTCCTGAGCGTGAAGCAGGTGACGACTTACGTGAGCGACAAGCCCTGGGACTGGTACAGCCCGCAGAGCAAGCTGTGACTGCTGATAGCTGTGTACATCAACGTCAGTAGTCAGCCTCAGGAGCAGAGTAGCAATCCGTTGGGCTAGTTCCAGGCTGCCGGTCTTGATCATGTCTTGTATTGTGTGTTAGGGAGGATGCGGGGATGAGCCCTGGAACTGGTGCAGCCTGCAGAGCAAGCTGTGACAGGGCAAGGCTGCCCTTGCATGTTTCATATGGAACCTGTTTGTGCCTCATTGGGGCCAGGACTGTGTGATGACCCTCATGGCGGAGTCACAGCTCGCTGGGCTGGTACCTGAGGCAGGTTCCCAGTCCTGAGAGGATGTACAGTATCGTGTTGGGAAGGTGTGGGCTACGCTGAGAGCAGGCAGCGTGGGCTGGTCAGCAGCAGTGCTTTGCCTTTCTGCTTCTCTTTGTCACTCATTAGGCGGCCAGAAACTGTTGTGATGCTTAGTCTTCCAATTGCAACATATCGACATGTGACTGGCAAGGCGATTTTGAGAGGCTGGGGAGGTGTAGAGCCATTGTAGGATGCATGACGCGAGCAGAGCTCGAAGGGGCCCCTGCTGGTGGTGCTGTTGCAAGACAGCAACTACACGTAGCTGTTATTGGATTTGATGAGACACGGGGTACCTCAGTCATCTACAGCCGGCAACATGCAGTAAAGCCAGAGATCCTCACTTGTCCAAGGTTGCAAGCTGCGCACAAAGAAAATTGCAAGTTTGTTCTATCACCAGCTGACCACACCACTGTGTAGCTGTGTTGACAAAACTACTCAGGTGTCATCAATAACATATGAGATCTTCAACAGCGTGGGAAATGGATGGGCAATGGATGGGCAAGGGAGGGGTTCTAACAGTTTGACTGCACAGCTGTAGAACAGCCGCAAACAACCCAAAGCCACAACACGCATGACCTACAAAAGAACAACCTCGATACTGTACAAAAGCTCCCTTACAAATCAACAGAGCAGACACCCTTTGATTGGGTTTGCAAACATGCCACTCCGCCTGCCATCACAGCTCTTCGTGCACAGCAGCAGCCCTAGGCAGCAGCTGCTGCGCCTGCAGGCCTGCCGCGAAGCCAACCGTCAGCAGCGCGCCCCACAGCAGCGTCCTGCCCAGGGCACGCCGCAGGCCGGGCAGCAGCCTGGACAGCCTGCCTGGCGGCTGCTGCGCCCCCCACAGGTCCAGCAGCAGGCGCGGGCGCGGCTTGTGGCCTGCGGGCAAGCACAGAACTTGGCTTTGAAAGCAAGCAGAGCGTTGCAGCCAGTGGGCCCAGGGTGGCAGATTGACTGCCTGTGGGTAGCATGCCCACCGCCTAAGGTGCTGCAAGGCAAAGGGTGACACACTGCTTCTGCAAGGCTAGCTGAATGTGGCGTGCTGATGGTGCAAGGGGCAGATGTGTCTCAGCAGCTACACTGGTTTGTCCTGCTGGACTGGCCAGCTGCCACTGCTGCTTTGTTCCAGTCGACATGCACGGCATAGTGCCAGCCACACACCACAGCACACAACGCATTCTACCCAACAATGCACTGCCGCACCTGTCCTCATAGCCTGTTTGCGCAGCTTGCGCCACCAGCGCTGCCGCTGCTTGGCCGGCCCTGCCGCTGCATCCTCCGCTGCTGCCGCCTGGCCCTCCAGCAGCAGCCTGCTGTCGGGCAGGTGCAGCTGGATGCGGCGCGGAAGTACCTCAAATACAAGCCTGCAGGCAGCAGCAACAGCAGCAGCAGCAGCAGCAGCAGCAGCAGATAAGTGAGACAGTACTTGTCACAACCATGTCACAACCATGTCACAACTATGTCACAATATGCAGCACGGATAACTGCCTCTTTCAACAGCATGCTTCTTGAGCCCTGAGCCAGTGCTGTGCTGCAAGGCCCCTGCCACAGCAGTTCAATGTACCCAGCTTACTTGTTTGCGGGTGGTGACGGCTCTCCATCCCTGTTGCACTTGAGGTCCTGGTCTGCCTCCACCACCAGCCAGGGCAGCCGCAGCAGCTGCATGCCGCCCTGAGCCTTGCTGAGGCCTAACGACAGCACATCGGACGCCAGCGATGCAGCCTGCAATATGGCAGCAGGCAGTAAGGCTTGTAAGTGAATTATAACTCAACATGCCGCCCCGCGCGCGGTTAAGGCCGGACGACAGCACATCCGTCGCCAGCGCTGCCGTCCGCAGGGTGGCAGAAGGGCAACTGGGCTTGCTGGTGGGTGAAATCCAGCTGCACGCTGTCTGGTGCGCAATTGAGGCTGCGGACAGCTCATCAGAGCATGATCTGGACATGATGATATCCGTACAGCCCTGGAGCCTTACCTACAGCATCGCGTGCCGTCCCGAGGACCCAACTAGCAGAAGAGCTGAACACACCGATAACTGTTGGCCCGCCTCACCTGCCGCCCTGGGCTGCCAAACAGCAGCGTGAAGTCCAGCAGCCCGTCATCCAGCAGTGCATCAGGGCACACGTTGAGCATGCGGCCCATCTGGCGCGCCTGCCCGGCAGCCAGCACCAGCAGGTCGCCAGACATGCGCGACACCTGCAGCAGCAGCAGCAGCAGCAGCAGCATTTACAGCAGCAGCAATAGCAACAGCAGCACGGTGTGTCCCTTTCTCGACAGCAGACGCAACTCAACTCCTGCACAAGCTGCGGGCAGTCTGCTGCACAGCAGGCATCAGCTGTGACTCGCAGCAGCACAGCAGCACAGCAGCAGCACAGGCACTTGTAGTCCACAGCGCGCACCTGGTCAGGGCTGTAGCTGTCACGCCTGCAGTCTGCTGCCCCAGGCAGTGTCACACGCAACTGGATAGACACGGGCCGCCAAATAACTTACTTGGTCTGGGGAGTAGCTGTCGTGCCTGCAGTCTGGCGAGGTGGGCAGTGTCACTTTCACACAAAAGGACGGAAAAGGATCCATTCATCATCGAAGACATTTACCTGGTCGGGGCTGTAGCTGTCGTGCCTGCAGTCTGGCGAGGTGGGCAGTGTCAGCCTGACGCCCCTGATGGGCTTGAGCCCAGTGATGAACAGCTGGCGGAAGCCTGCAAGCAAGATGAAGCAGCATGAGGCACCATGGTGCGGCGTCAGCACAGCATGCTGCTGTCTCACACACACCGCACTGTCAGCGCCAACTAGTTATATGGCACTGGTTTCCATGAGCTGTGCTCACATTTGCATGGCAGTCATGTTTGTTATGCTAACAAGGGTAATCACTACGCCCCTGATGGGTTGCCAGGGATGAACAGCTGGTGGAAGCCTGCACACGACACATCAGCACAACACATGTTCCGGCCAACGCTTGTATGCACAGGATGCTGCATCGGGCAGCATGGTGCGGCATCAGCACAGCACATGTTGCTGTCTGCACTCTGCGCTACCAGCACTGGCAGTCATGCAACACTGGTTGCCACCGACGTTTAATTTGTAAGTTGCATGGCACTGCCATGAGTGGCGCTCATGCTTAAAGCTACAAGGGCATACACTGCAAGCATTCAATGCTCTCCTTTTGAACATGGCAGGGACAGCAGTCGCAGTTGCTAGACGCCAGCTCTGCATGCTTGCTCACATACCGCCCGGCCTCTGCTGCTGCAGCTGTTGCTGGTTCTCACCTGCCACCGCCACAGCCGCAGGTCCCAGCAGCTTCTTCAGCGCGTCGCTTATGCCCTTGCTGCTGACCTGCTGGCCGGGTGCATAAGGACTGCTCCATCAAAAGAACCAGCCAAACGTCTTGCGGCACTTTCTTGTAAGCGCAAGTCCCCTGCCACAGCACTGCTTTTACGCTGTCTCCTGCAAGCTGCCTCTCTCACCTGCAACGGCCACGGCCGCGGGTCCCAGCAGCTTCTTCAGCGCATCGCTCATGCCCTTGCTGCTGACCTCACTCACAGGCCCTGCCGTAGCCAGGTTCATGAAGACCGCTCCAGCAACAAACAAGACACAAACCTTGTAGCTGTCCCGTAAACACAAGTCACCTACCACAGCCCCGCTTCTGCGCGTTTCCTGCAAGCTGCCAATCTCACCTGCCACCGCACTGCTCGTGCTGTTCTTTGCAAGCTGCCCCTCTCACCTGCAACGGCCACAGCCGCGGGCCCCAGCAGCTTCTTCAGCGCATCGCTCATGCCCTTGCTGCTGACAGGCCCTGCTGGCGCCACGTGCATAACTGCCAAAGTCTTGTGGCGCATTCTTGTAGAGGCAAGTCACTTGCCACAGCGCATGTAATCTTGATGTCTACAGCGCCGCTTCTGCGCCGTTTCCTGCAAGCTGTTGGTCCTAACCTGCCACTGCACTGCTTGTACTGTTTCCTGCAGCTGCCGTCTCTCACCTGCCACCGCCACAGCCGCGGGCCCCAGCAGCTTCTTCATCGCGTCGCTCATGCCCTTGCTGCTGACCTCACTGACCGGCCCTGCTGTGGCCAGGTTCATGAAGACCGCTCCAGCAACAAACAAGACACAAACCTTGTGGCTGTCCCGTAAACACAAGTCACCTACCACAACCCCGCTTCTGCGCCGTTTCCTGCAAGATGGCCAATCCCACCTGCCACCGCACTGCCCGTGCTGTTTCCTGAAAGTTGCCTCTCTCACCTGCCACCGCCACAGCCGCAGGTCCCAGCAGCTTCTTCAGCGCGTCGCTCATGCCCTTGCTGCTGACCTCACTGACCGGCCCTGCCGTGGCTAGGTTCATGAAGACCTCGCCGTTCACCAGCGCCACATCGATCGGGTGAATTGTACTTGGGTCGAGGGCGAGGCGCAACGCCTCGAGGGGCGCCTGCAGCAGCAGCAGCAGCAGCAGCAGCGGAAGCAGCAGTGGCAGCAGATCATGGAATCTTCATCATTCACCAGCGCCACATCGATGGTTCACAGAGACCTCCCCGTTCACCAGCGCCACATCAATCAGGTGGATTGTTGAGGGGTCTAGGGCGAGGCGCAGCGCCTCCAGTGGGGCCTGCAGCAGCAGCAGCAGCAGCAGCAGCAGCAGCAGCAGCAGCAGCAGCAGCAGCAGGCGTTGCAATCACATGCGGCAGCAGCAGAGTTGACGAGCACTTCGCCGTTCACCAGTGCCACATCAATGGGGTGGATTGTGGAGGGGTCGAGGGCGAGGCGCAGCGCCTCCAGCGGGGCCTGCAGCAGCGGCAGCATGCAGGCGTTGCATTCATAGGCGGCAGCAGCAGAGTTGATGAGCACTTCGCCGTTCACCAGCGCTAGCCGTTCACCAGCGCTAAATAATGGGGTGGATAGTGGAGGGGTCAAGGGCAAGGCGCAGCGCCTCCAGGGGCGCCTGGTGCAGCAAAATGAGGCATTGGTATATTGTTTTTATTCCATGTGGTTACGGCAGCAGGAGGGGGCGGCAGTGCTACCTGCGATGCCTGATGCTGAAACCTAATGCAACTGTTTTCTTACGGTGCTGCCATATATGGCGCTGCAGTGCAGCGCCTGCAGCGCATGGCTGTCCCACTTGGGCTGCTACTACTAGCAAAAGCAGTACTTCTGCTGCTGCTGCTCACCAGAGAGATGCCTGACGCGGATGCCAGGTCACTGGCCGTTCCCACGGCGGCTGCGCTAGCTGCTGCTGCTGCTGCTGCTGCTACTCGCAGCACTGCTGCTGCTGCTGCTGCTGCTGCTGCTGCTGTTGCAGCTCACCAGGGAGATGCCTGAGGCCGAGGCCAAGTCATTGGCAGTGCCCAGCGGCAGCTGCGCAATGCTGATGTGGCGTGGTGCATCATGCTTCAGCAGCGCAGCCACAAGCTCGTTGAGAGTGCCGTCACCACCACCAGCAACCAGCGTGTCATACCTGCGGCATAATCAACAGGACAGAGTATGTATAATAACAAATTTACACAAGAGTGTGCACAAGAACGAATTTACACATCCTCCGAGTCCTCACGGACCGCAGTGGATGCGAAACTGCGCATTCAAGCAAAGTATGTGTGTAAAATGTGGCGCGGCGCGGCGCGGCGTGCTTCAGCAGCGCAGCCACCAGCTCAGTGAGGGTGCCGTCGCCGCCACCAGCTACTACCGTCATCATCATCATGTTGCCAGTGTGTCATACTTGCGGTGCCAGGAGGATTTACGCAAGCATTAGTGCATTACTGTTGTGAAGAGGAACATGAGGCCGGCAGGCTGCTGCAGCGCGATGATGCAACAGCAGCAGCAGCAGCAGCAGCAGCAGCAGCAGCAGCAGCAGGCCTCACCGCTGGCTGTCCCACAGCTCCACCGCCTCCCTCACAAACTGATCCACATCGCCAGAGTCCCACGTCACACGCACCACCACCTGCAGCAGCAGAGTGCGGCAATAGCGGCAGGGGAGGCAGCTGAATGCTCACCAACATATGCCGATGATGGAACGAAGCAACTTGTAGTGCTGTGGTATTGTACACGTGACTTGGCCCCTCCCAGGTTGCACTTTTAGGTCCAATGTCCAAAGCATTGAAAGTTGATTGTGTAGGGCAACAGCAGACAGCCAAGCTGGCAGCTGCTGCTCAAAGCCACGTGCATCACCTCATGGCCTTCCTCCTTCAGCTGCTTGATAGCATCTCTGACTTGGTCGTCTTCAATCCGCTTTCCATGCAGAATCAGCAGCAGCTTGCGTGGGGCGACCTGCTGCTGCTTGTCCTGCTGGTCCTGGCCTACTGACGTAGCAGGCACAGTCTGCTGCTGCTTCTTAGACGTGTTGAATTCAGTCTTTTGTGCCTGGTCGCGAGCAACTGCGGCGTCCATCGCGTGCTGACGGTTCTGTTGCCCAGTGTTCTCAATGTGAGTTTCAAGGCTTCACGACCCTTATGACCCGAGCTACACAATCGAAGTACTCTCACATATATGCGTCCAGGTAGAGCCGTGACCATACACGAGCCAGCGATCCTGTCGGAGTAGGCTACGTCATCACCCTCAACTCAGGAACGGCTGCTGTTGTCAGCATGCCGTCGGTTTCTTAATCCTTGTCTATCACATATCATTTAGCTACACGTCGAGTGTTCCTGGCAGTCTGAGGCGTAGCCTGGGGGCAGCTGATGAACTAGGGTTGCTGGTTGGCAGCAGCAGGAGCAGCAGGAGCAGCAGGAGCAGCTCGCGAGTTCGCCAGGACGGGCAGCATGTCTGCTGTCACGGAGCACTCCGACACCTGGTTCACGCAAGATGTTGTTGTGCCGGATCAGCTCAAGCTGCGGCGCTACTCCAGCTCCAGCAGCAAGAGCAGCGGGAACAGCAGCACCAGCAGCCTAGGTATGCTTGAAGAGGCCATAACGTTGCCTCGACATCAGCGCGTGTGACAATTATCGTGCTGAATTTGCATTTTTGGCAGCGTCTGTCAGCAGCTATCGTCCTCACTATGACGTTTTCTGGGAGTTAGCTGTGCCACGAGACACTCTGTCCATTTCGTTGCGGAACCCCTATGGTTGCGGCAACCTACCTCTGCTGCAGCATGGGCCGCTGCCCAGCCATTCCATCGAAACATGTATACATTGCACACACCTGACCAGCATGCATGACCTGGCTTACTAACAGTTGCAACACGGCAATACAGCTACGCAGCAGCGCAGGTCAATCCAACCTGCACCTTGCAACCGGGCCTCCTGCTGCAGCTGGTGATGCCAGCACACATCCTGCGCATACCTCAAGTTCAACAGTAGCCGCACCTCTGCTTACCTCCGCACTGCCCTGCTGCTGCTGCATTGCTGTATGTCATGCCTCATCAGAGCTGGAGGTGTCGCGTCTGGCGCAGGCGCTGCGGCGCATCACGGCGCCCTGCAACATCACGGCAGTCGACTACAGCAGGAGCCGCGCACGCTTCTACTCAGGTGGCTGGTGCCTGGCACACGCGACAGTGAATGTTTTGTAGCACAACAGCAATGTCGCACAAGCGGCAGGCGCTACACCTGCATCCTGCTTGCAGCAGCTGTCGCGCGGATCATCCTGCAGCTGCATGCACGGCGTTGCATGGTTCTACACCGAGCTGCAACTCCTCACACTCTGCTGCTATGCTGCTGCTGCTGCTGCCTCAGACCTGGATGGCAGCAACCTGCCGTCCTTCCTGGCTGCTGGGCGGCCCGGCTGGTCTGCTGTGCGCTGGATCGTGGTGGACGGCGTGTCGGGGGACGTGCTGCAGGTGCATGGATGGCAGGCAGCAGGCTATGTACGGGCTGTAGCTGCAGCAGACAGTGAATTCAACTATAGTCGACAGGCTACAACATCGCTCTGCACCCAGGTTTAACCAGCTTCAGCAATTGCACTGCAATGGTAGCAGCAGCGGCGCGGTGGCAGGGTGCGCATAAATGCATCAGCCGCTGGTGCCAGCAGAGCCACGCCACAGCACAAACCATAGAGATACCACGTGGTATGTATGTTGGTGCTGCTGCTGCTGCTGCTGGCACCAGACGCTTGCTGAGCACTACGACCTGCACCCGCTGGCCATTGAGGATGTCATCAACTTCCAGCGCATCAAGTGCATCAGGTGACACCCTGGTGCTGCTGCTGCTGCTGCTGTCCCCGTGTGTGATCGCAGTTGTCCTTGGGCACAATTAGTGGGACTTCAGGTTGTCTGTGATGGTGTTGGGAAGGTATGCCATGCACTTCATGTCCTCTGCTTGGAACTATGCAGGCTGACTAAAACTGCATGCAGTGGGGGGCAGTCTGCAGTGTGTGCACCTGCTGTACTGCTGTATCAACTGGCTATGCTGCCGCCACTGCTGCCGCTGCTGCTGCTGCTGCTGCCGCTGTTCATACTGCAGCTACCCTGGGCACATGTATGTGGCTGCGCACATATGGCAGCTGCAGAAGGTCAAGGGCTTCGCTTCTGCAGCAGCAGCAGCAGCAGCAGCAGCAGCAGCAGCAGCAGCAGGCAGCGGCTTCAACACCTCAGCGCCGCATGGAGTGCACAATCACCCGATGCCACCGCAGCAGCAGCAGCCACAGACAGCTGCCAGCCCACAACCCTCACGAGCAGCAGCAGCAGGAGGGCAGCCAGGAAGCAGCAGCCATGTTGGGTCGCGGCAGCAGCAGCAGGACGGGGCGGATGAGTTTCGGCTGTATGTTGGTCCTGGCAGCTCAGCAGCCGATTTGAAAAGTAACAACATCAGCCGCCGCCCTGCTGCAGCCGACGCGTCACCTAACGCCACAGAAGATCTGGCGGCTGAGCTGTTGGATACAGAAAGTGACACGTCATCACTTGTCAGCAGCCTCGACAGCGAGGAGGCACTTCACGGCGGCAGGGATGAACTTGTGTATGAATCTGACGATGAAGATGAAGATAAGCGGGTGACGGCGCGTGAGAAGATGGGAGGGGCGGTGTTTGCAACACACCCGCATGCAACGTGGATGGCCGGGTTCCGGGGCAAGGGCGCAGCAGAGCAACAGCAGCAGCAGCAGCAGCAGCAGCAAGATAAGAAGCAGCAGCAGCAGGGGTCAGTTCGGTTGAACAAGAAGCTGCTAGAGAAGCATGAGCAGCTGCAGCAGCAGCAGCAGGGGCCAGTGGGGCTAGGAGAGCAGCACCAGCAGCTGCAGCAGCCGCTGCTTGGCACAGAGATGCCTGCTGAGGCAGCAGCAGCAGCTGGCGACTCAGCAGGCGTCCAAAGTGCAGCAGACGCAGCAGACGAGCCAGATGCAGCACAAGCACAAGCAGACGGTGTCACCACATCTGCTCAGCAGCAGCAAGTGCAGCAGCAGCAGCTGCTGGGGATTGATGCTGCCATGGAGGCAGCCACAGGCGCAGGCACCCTCAGCGGCCACTTTGCTGGCTGCGCGGCTTGTACCGCATGTGCCAGCAGTGTGCGGCTGGTGGTGCCGCTGCACAGCAGCGCCTTCAACTATCGGCCGACACGCTCCGTGATGCGGCGGCGGCGACTGATGATGCAGCAGGTGATGCTGGCCACGCGGGCTGCTGGTGTGACCTGGCTGCCACGTTGCAGCAGGATGTTGATGCTGCTGGGTTTCCGCTGTGCTAACGCATCACTTCTGCAGCGTTTGCCGGCTGGTTGATCACACCGGCTGCAGCAGCTAGTTAGGGCCTAAACAGTTTACGGCTGTGGCTAACACAAACATGCTGCGTTTTACAAGATGCTGCGCGCCATGCTGTGCCTTGTGCTGCTGCTGCTGCTGCTACTGCTGCTGCTGCTGCCAGGTGTCCATGTTCCTGCACTCCACTGGTGTGCTCATCACCATCTTCCCTGGCAGGGCGGCAGGGGGTGGCTCCGCGGCAGCAAAGGTGCGGGGGCACGGGCAGGCAGGGCGCAACACGGCCAGTTGACGCATGATTTAAGCAGCAGATAATGTATTGTTCAATTGTTAGTTGGCCAGCGGTGGGATCTGCCAGCAAGCATGCCAAATTGCAAACATTAACACGGCTGCTTGGCTGCAGCATGGTCTGCGTGCTCTCTTGCTGGCCACCTGCTCAGCAGCTTTGCAACACCAGCAAGCAGCAACACAGCCTTTGTCCTGCCATGTGCAAGTAATCAATGCCAAACTCAGGCAGCTGCTGCTACTGCTGCTGCTGCTGCTGCTTGCACTGCTGGGCCAGATTGCTGGCCCTATCATGCGTGGCATCCGCGGCATGAGCAGCCTGCTGCTGGAGAGTGAGGACGCTGGCTTCCTGCTGCAGGTGGGCGTTGATGACACACACGGGTGGGGGCAGGGGAGGGTGGGGTGTTATAACCCACTCTGGCACACCTGCCATAGTTAGGGCAGGTGTGCCAGAGACGCTCCAGTCATTGTGGTGCATGCAGGGTGGAGGACGAGGGCGCCGGACTCCTGCTGCAGGTGCGCCAGCTGTGCTGTGTGGGCTTTCGGATGCCGCAGGGATAGCATTAGTGTTCAATCAGCATTTCCCACGCCCCTTCTGCTGCTGCTGCTGCCGCCCCTCGCCCACCAGGCGCTGCTGCGCAGCTGCATGTCGTACAGCCTGCCGGTGTTTGGCCGCCTGGCTGACGTGCTGTCACGGCTGGACGCGCGCGTGCTTGAGGGCAGGGCAGCCATGAAGCTGACACGGCGGCTGCACGTGCTGCTGATTGATCTCAGCATACTGGCGCGCAGGTGCGCTTGCCGTCGTGGCGGTCCGTTGTAGCTTGTATGTCGAGGCCGGTGTTGTGATCGTGGGGTAATGCATTGACTTGAGCATACTGGCGCACGGTTGCAGCTTTTCAAGTTATGTTGTGGCAGCTGGGTCATGGTTCGGTTGTTGGTGATGGTGGGTCACGTGCTGCTCATCAACCTCAGCATACTGGCGCGCAGGTGCGCTTGCTGTTGTGTTCGTTTGTTTTTGCGGTGGTGTCATGGTAGTTATGGTGGTTGTGGCTCAATCTTGCTGCTCGTACATATCTGCCGCCTGCAGAATGCCAGCTGCGTACAACACTGCACAATCAGGGCAATTCCATGCATCACACGAAGCCGCCCCCAACAGCCCTGCTGGCGCAGCTTCCAGCCCATGCAACCGCATTCTGAACATGCAGCCTCCGTTTGCCCTGCCACATGCTGCAACTTCCAGCCCATGGAGTCGCTGCTGCAGACCAGCCTGGTCAACAAAATCCCGCCACCCTGTCACCAGCATACCACAGCATGCACCGGCATTCTGAACATGCCGCCGCCGTTTGCCCTGCTGCCACATGCTGCAGCTTCCAGCCCATGGAGTCACTGCTGCAGACCAGCCTGGTCAGCAAAACCCTGCCACCCTGTCATCAGCATGCCATAGCATGCAACCGCATTTTGAACTTGCCGCCGCTGTTTGCCCTGCTGCTGCTGCTGCAGCTTCCAGCCCATGGAGTCGCTGCTGCAGGCGCTGGCCACCTCCAGCAGCAGCATACACCACATCTGGCCGGGAGGGCCGGCAGCAGCAGGCAACCGCACACTGCGCGGCAGCAGCAGCAGCAGCAGCAGTGACACTGACAAAGATGACAGGGATTGTGTGGCTGGTAGGAGCAGCAGCAGCAGCAGGCTGCGCAGGAGGGGTTCAGAGCACCACAGGGCACTTGAAGCCTCTGCTGCTGTCAGCCCGGCTGCTATCAGGCCAGCAGCAGCTGGCAGTGCAGTGCCGCAGCAGCAGCAGCAGCAGCAGCAGCAGCAGCAGCAGCAGCAGCAGCAGGCACCGCAGCATGATGGGCTTCAGCAGCAAGGGCAGCAGCATGCACAGCATGATGGTGAGCTTCAGCACCAGCAGCACCAGCACCAGCAGCAGCAGCAGCAGCAGCATGCACAGCACTATGGTGGGCTTCAGCAGCAAGGGCAGCACCAGATTCCGCAGTACGGTGGACTTCACCACCAGCAGCAGCAGCAGCAGCAGGCACAGCAGTATGGCGGGCTTCACCAGCAGCAGCAGGTGCAGCAGCAGCAGGGTGTTGCCACAGACCAGCCTGGACTTGTTCTGGATGGCAGCAGCAGGCGGCGCAAGCCCAGCAGCAGCAAGAAAAGCAGCAGCAAGAGCAGCAGCAGCAGCAGTGGCAGCAGTGGCGGCAGCGCACCCGTCATCATCAGCGGGCTTGCTGTGACGTACCTGGAAGACCTGCTGGACCAGGTGGGGCTTTGCGGGCTGCAAGGGGATAGGGTTTTGTCAGGGTGCAACAGGCTAGGGTTTGGCTGCTGGAAGGTCGAGCAAGACCTGCTGGACCAATTGGGGGGTCTGGTGGGAGCAAGATTGTTATGTACAGCCACCCTTCGAGAGTCTAGGGTGCAGCGGGGGTTGCTAAGGGCGTGAGCCTTCTGGGCCGTGTACAGGGATGAGCAACTCAAGGGCTGCCAGATGTCACGTTGAGTTCTGACCAGCTGCTTGTTTATGTTCTCGCATAGCGCCGTGCGTCTGGCTTGACTTTCACCTCCCGTCACTGCGTACGCCACACACTCCGGTGTACGCCCTGCTGCCTGCTTGTCTCAGGCCGTTGCTGCGACTGGCGATCTGTCAGCCGCGCCTGACCATGTGATGCAGCTTCAAGCCGGTGGTCACCAGCCTTGTCGTTTGCAACAACCAAACATTGCAGTGCATCTGTGACTGCCTGTTGCAGGTCGTTGCTGTGCCAGGTGGCCTGTCAGCCATGGCGGATCACGTGACGCGGCTCAACGAGCTGCAGCTGGTGGTCACGTGCACTTCTCTGCTTGTGCTGTTCATCAACATCTATGTGCTGCTGCTGCTGCTGCTGCTGCTGCTGCCTGCCACAGGCTGTGGCCGTGACTGGCGACCTGTCAGCCATGGCTGATCACGTGACACGGCTCAATGAGCTTGTGGTCACAACTGTCGGCCACGCCAACAACAACGCCAACCTCACGCTGGCACTGCTGGGCACAATATTCCTGCCGCTGACCTGGATCGCAGGTGGGCGGATGTGTTACTTTGTTAGGTTGTCATCTTGTTATGTAGCACGCACAGTGTTCTGGGTCGCGCACCAACAACGCCAACCTCACGCTGGCCCTGCTGGGACCGTATACCTGCTGCTGAAATGGATCGCAGGTGGGTGGTCGTGTTATTATTGTGGTGTTGTTGTATCATGCTGCATGTAAAGTTTGCCCAGCCACGCCAACAGCAATGCCAACCTCACACTAGCGATGCTGAGCATCCCTGACAGTGACGCAGCAAAGCAACGTGACGGCGCTGCTGCTCTTGGAACCCCTGCCTTCGTTCTCACTGCTGCCCCTGCTCTGTCTGCCGTAACGCTTCACTGCCGCCTGCTTTGCGTCACTGGCTGCTGCGCTGGCCCTACCACAGGCATCTACGGCATGAAGTGAGTGGATGCCAGCTGCCAGCAGATGCTGTGTGCACTGATAGCGTCCAAACAGGCACGCCTGCCTGCAGCTGCCAGCATGTGCTACTGTATGACTTGCTTAGCCCGCCAGCATTCCAGCTGAGCCATGCCAGTGTGGGGCGCAGCTCTCAGCATGCCGTCTGATTAGTCGCGGACACCATGTGCATTGAAAGAGGATAGACACATGTGGGTCCTGGCACCATCTTAAGTATGAGCCGCAACAGGGTGAACACATGGTCTGAGACCAGACCAGGATTGATGCAAAGAGCAATGCTCTGCCTCGTCCCCAGTCAGCTGCAAGTACTGCAGTGTTGCCGCCCTGCTCACGGATGTCGTGCAAAGTCTGGTCTGCGCCCAACCCTGCTGCTGCTGGGGCTGCTGCTGTTGCTGCCGCCGCCGCTGCTGCTGCATCAGCTTTGACGACCTCCCGGAGCTGCACTGGCGCTTCGGCTACCCCTACTTCTACCTTCTGAGCGCAGGCGTGGTGGTGCTGGCGCTGCTGCTCATGGTGCACATGCGCCTCATCAAGGTGGCTTGTCATGGGGAAGGGAACGGACCTGCACAATGCTGGTTGCCTGCGTGCGGCTGACAACCTTGCTGCTTGTATTCGGAGAGCTCTGTTCGTTGCTGAGGTTGAGTTTGTTCTGCAAGTCATGCATGGCGTACCTCTGTGTCCGCAGGGTAGACACCGGTAGCTGTGCCAGTGTTTGCTGCTGCTGCTGCTGCTGCCGCTGCTACTACTGCTTCAGGTGAAGGAGCCTGACTGGCTGCGCAGTGTGCGGCATGCACTGAAGCGGCTCAAGCGCAGGCTGCTGCCAGGCAGGCACGCCTACGGCCTGCACTTCATGCTGGGCAGCACTGCCAGCGCAGCCGGGCGCCGCAAGAAGGCCAAATAGGGTTGTTTAGCTGCGTGATTTCATGCGGCATGTTTTGTTTGACAGCAGCAGCCAGCCAGGGCAGCAGCACATTGCTGAGCAGCTTGCCCCTGGTCCATCGACAGTGTCCATAGGTACGGTGCGCAGCTGGAGTTGGGGTGATTGCATAATTTATTTGCGCACAGGAATTGGGTTTGACAGG
The DNA here is from genome assembly GCA_030272155.1 of Tetradesmus obliquus. NCBI lineage: Eukaryota > Viridiplantae > Chlorophyta > Chlorophyceae > Sphaeropleales > Scenedesmaceae > Tetradesmus > Tetradesmus obliquus. The sequence continues at coordinate 452,578 of CP126191.1, forward strand.
AAGCTGATGTCTTTTGGTATGCTCAAGGGCTGCATGGCTGCCGGCCATTCATGAGCTGGACTGCGTCATGTCAGTGCCGGCCTGGTTGTGACCTGAGCCCTGACAGTTGTTGGACTTCAAGTGTGCCTGAAGTGCAGTGGCACATGAGGGCAGTTGCTTGACATCTGTGGTGTTACAAGTATGTGACTTGTTGACACAACGTTCCCTGCTTCTCTGTTTCTGGCTACTGCCACAGCATCGTCTGCAGCACACTGACCCTGAGCACATGCAGTATGCTGTTCGCATGTTACGACTAGATAGAAACGTTTTGGGCGGCAAATTAGGAACACCGCAGGCTCTCTTTAGCAGGCGCATCGGAGCTTTTAGGGCGTTGGCCACCAGCAGCAGCATGGAATGCGAAAGTAGCCAGCCCTCGACTGCACGTGGTGTTGACTACGGCAAACATGGAAGGCCTCTGCTAAGCATCGCCCCCATGTAAGCATGTCAGATGTTGAGCAGCAGCAGCAGCGAACCCGCGCCCACCACTTTGTGTGTTGTTTCAGCCTCCAACTCGTTTGAGCATCACAATATCGTTACTGCATCACATGCCTATTTGTTTGCATGATGCAGCAGCATAGCTGTCACCACTGGTGCTACTGGTGCTGGTGCTGCTGGCTGACGCTGTTGTAGCTCTCCCACACACGCTTTCATGTGCTTGGCTTTTGCATCTGCACAAAACTTTGGCACACTCTCAAGCTGGCCGCCAACCTCTGTGCCTGTTGACTTGCTGCCTGATTGGCCGCTGCTCAGTTTTTCACACCGTTTTCAAATCCGCTCACTCGCACTGTCTCCCTGCCTGCAGGATGGAGTGGACAGACGTGCACTACCGCCAGCTGGCCCGCCTGCTCAGCAAGCACACCTGGCTCTGGACAGAAATGGTGGTGGACAAAACCATCATCCACACCCCACTGCTGGACAAGCACCTCTGGTTCCCTCCAGAGCAGCACCCCATCGTGCTGCAGCTGGGCGGCAGCGACCCGGCACTTCTCCTGCAAGCAGCCAAAGTAGCAGCCACGTACGGCTATGACGAAATCAACCTCAACTGCGGCTGCCCCAGCGACAGGGTGGCTGGCGCAGGCTGCTTCGGAGCAGCACTCATGCTGCAGCCAGAGCTAGTGGCTGACTGCATGGCAGCGATTCAGCAGGGGTTAGGGCACAGCACACCAGTCAGTGTGAAGATCAGGCTAGGAGTAGATGATGATGACAGTTACGAGCAGCTGGCCAACTTTGTGCGGGTGGTGTCGGAGCGCGGCGGGGTCAGCCGCTTCGTCATCCACTCGCGCAAGTGCCTGCTGCGCGGTTTAAGCCCCTCGCAGAACCGCAGCGTGCCGCCGCTGCGCCCTGACTGGGTGTGGGCGCTCAAGCGGGACTTCCCGCACCTCTCATTCCAGCTGAATGGCGGCGTGCTGAGCAGCTATGCAGTGAATGCAGCAATCAACATAGATGGATCTGCGCAGCACGCCGCACTGGGGCCTGGCTCGATCGACGGCGTGATGGTGGGCCGGGCCGGTTATAACGACCCCTGGGGCGTGCTGAGTGACGCTGACGTGGCGGTGTTTGGCGCTGCCAGCAACCCGGCGGTCAGCAGGCGCCAGGTCATTGCTGACTACTGCAAATATGCAGATGGCATCGTCGGCAGGTGCGTGATGCCAGCAGTAGTCTTGGGCTGGTGGATGACAGCTGTAGGCAGATAGCAGTGTCATTGGCAGCTGGTTTGGGGGACACAGGAGCAGCAGCAGCTGCTGGAGCCTGCCAGCAGCTGCCCACTGTTCCTGCAAGGATGTGTCACTGCCACTGCAGCAGCTGCTGCAGCATCTGCCATGCTCAGCTAGCTATGAACTCTACACTGTTTGTCGCCTTCCACTTTGTGGCTGTGCTGAGTTGTTAGCCTATAATCTGCTGTGTTTTGTTATGATCCTTGGGATGTGGCTGCAGGTGGCAGGTGAAGGATGACGGCTACCACGACCCCAACATCCGCGTGCTGGTGCGCCCCATCCTCAACCTCTTCCATGGCGACCGCGGCGGCAAGAAGTGGAAGAACGCCGTCGACGGCGCCCTCAAGGCCGGCGGTTTAGCCAGCTTCAGCGACCTCATGGCCAAAACCCTAGGCGAGATCCCGGATGAGGTTTTAGACGCGCCGCCGCGCAGCTCGCGCGAGGCGGCGCTGATACTAGGCAACGGGGAGCTGCATCCGTGCTTTGATGCACTGCCGGGGGTGCTGGCGCAGCCGGGGGATAGAGCCCGGGCTGATAATGAGCGGCGGCGTGGCGGCTCCTCACCCACCCGCAAGGAGCTGCGCAAGGAGCAGCGGCGCCAGCAGCAGCAGCACCAGGTGGATGCGGTGGCGGAGGCAGCAGCAGCAGCAGAGCAGCAGCGGCGGCAGCAGGAGCTGCTGCAGGGCAGCTGCTGCGGGTGTGGTGATGAAGCAGCTGCAGAAGCAGCAGCAGAAGCTGATAGGGAGCAGGCTGATAGTATAGGTGGCAGCAGCGAAGCGCAGGCAGCGGCTGAGCAAAAGCAAGCAGTTGTCGCGGCTGTGGGCGCATGACGACTAGCACGCTTCTGCATGCGCATCATGCATAGCCGGCAAGGCTCATATGCTGACTTTGCTGTCCTACCAGATAGATACGTTATATAGTACTATATAGAGCATTCGACAGCCTTTGTGCCCGTGGCTGCACAGGTGAATAGTATGACTGTGATTGGTGTACCAGCGCTTGGTGCAGCAGCCATGCTCTGCACCAAGTCGTGCAGCATGTGTTTCCACGAATGTTGCTGTGACATGCGCATGCATCAGCAGCAGTGACCGCAGTTATGGGCTTTATTGAGGCTTATACTCCAGCGCTGCAGGCCCCGCAGTGGGCCACCCTATCATGCTACGTATGGTAGTATATGGTCAATCTGGCGCCAAGTCTGCAGCTGCTGCTTGGATCTTGAGCGCTGTAGTTGGTTTATTGCGGCACTGGAACCAGACCGGGGGCGCTGAACAAGCAGTACAATGCGACAATATACTGTAAGCCGCAAGGCTTCTGCTCCAGCTCCTGCCTTGAGGACTTGGCGTATGCACGACATATGCTTTGTAAAGGGTGAGTTTTCATTCTACAACAAGTAAGCAGGGCTTTGTGTGCAGCATGTGTGCAATGCCGGTGCTGCTTTGGCTCACATATGTCACTTGGTCTTATTATGCTGCCGTCATAGTATGGCACACTGCGGCTCCCAGAAGCCAGGCTGGGCAGCGGCTGGACATGGAATCTAGTTTTTTTCTTGCGCTTGGCCTTGCAGCAGCTGCAAAGCTGTAGAAAGCCGTTGGTTCGTTTGTAATGACATCGTTACACCAAGGCACTGCGGTAATACAGCAAATCCACAAAGCGTGTGGACGGATATGTAAAGCAAGCCAGGTCTATCACAACGGCCACCACATGTGGTAGAAGTGGCTGGCCAGAAACAGGGTCAAAAAAAGCAGACAGCATGCACGCATTGTCCCTGAAGGCAACAATGCACAGGCAGTGACTGATCACCAAAAACATCACAGTGGATGTGAATGATTGTCCCTGTGACTCAGCAGCACCAGTTGCAATACTTGTTTCACAGTAAGACATACAGAAAACACATAGGCAAGCACAGCATACCGGTACACACAACCTAATCTCTCTGTCAACACACATCACACATCTCAAGTTTTTCACCTAACCTAGACACAGCACTTCACATTTCAAAGCAAACCAGTCAAAGCTGGGCGCAGCAGCCTTGAAAGCCACAAGGTGGCCAGCATCAGATGTTATCATGCCACTGTCAATGCAATCTTGCACGGAGCCTTCCATGCTGACCACATTGGCATAAATTACAACGTGGCCATATGCAGGCTACGCTACATGCATGTTTGTGCTGAGCCTGCCTTGCAGCAGCGTCAGCCAGTGGTTGCCCAGCGCTTATACAGCCAAGGCACAAGCGTCAGCCAAACAAAGCTTGCTGACAAGAGCACCACCCTGTTGTTTGAGCCGTCACAGGACAGTCTGCTGTCACATGCACGGTCGCAAGCCAGCGTGGACAGTCTGCTGCCACTTGTATAGTTGCATCAAGGCAACTGCTGCCTTTGCGGCAGGTACATACCCTCTTTAGTCATTGTGAGGTAACAGGAAATATAGTAACAGAACATTGGCAGAGCAACGCATGCTTACGGGTCACAGCGTGAGCAGCACTCATATGCAGCGATCATTCACACGGTGAGGCTCTGGCCAACACCTGACCTGACAAGCAAGTAATAAGTCCTGGCTATTCATCGCAGTGACCGGGGAAACCATTGAGTTCTGCTTGATCATTTAGGATGCATTGAGGCCAGGTCATTTAAATACGTGCAGCACACAGACACCAACAGAGCACACTATGTTTCTTCACACGCTCAACAGGCGCCTGGCTCCTAGCCCAGTGGTGAGGGTTCTGCTTGAGGGCACTGCCTTGGTGGTGACGGCAGGGGTAGCTTTGTGGGCTGCAGTGGGCACAGCTTTGGCAGGTGTTGCAGGGCGTGCTGCTGGACGTGCTGCGGGAGCTGCTGCTGGACGTGCTGCTGTGGCTGCTGCAGGACGCGTTGCAGGACGCGTTGCTGGACGTGCTGCTGGGGCTGCTGCTGGACGTGCTGCTGGAGCTGCTGCAGGGCGCGCTGCTGGCTTAGCAACACGTGTTGGTACCACTGCGGTGCTGGGTGTGGCGCTGGTAGGCTGTTTGCCAGCACGTTCAAGCTGGTGGGGTGGATGTGAGAGCAGCATCAGCAGTAAGGATGATGCAGGGACAGGTTAGCAGTCGATCCAAAGCTCACAGAGTCATGCTGAGCTCTGCCTGTTCCAAAGCTAGACACAGACAGCACAATCGCTTGTCAGGCATCAATTCCGCAGCAAAAGCATCAGTACCAGCCCATGATTGGCGCTGCGGAGACTTCTCACCTGCTGGCTGTAGCGGCGGACAGCGAACTGCTTCTGTGGTGCCTGCGGCAGTGCCAGGCCCACCCCAACAAAGCGGCCTGCACTCTCACTGACTGCAGTCATCGCTTGCTGGCGCAGCACAGCAGCCTCTGGAAGAGGAAGTGGATGCACTGCCAGTGCTGTCCTGTTGGTCCTGGGTGTCCGGATGCGTGCTGTCCTGTTTCCCTTGGTGCCATTGATGCCCAGTGTGGCATTTGGGTTGATGCCTTCTGTGATCTTGTAGTTGGTGACAGGGAACTGGGGTGTGGTCTCAATGTCGCCCACAATGCCAGGCACTGCGATGGCGTTCTTGATCACCACCTGCATTTGAGAATAGGAGCAGTGAAGTGAGCACAGCAGCAGTCGCATATCAGCCAGCCTGACCATAAGCGGAGTGCAGCAGGTGGTGCACCTGTCCTGCAACAATGACCACCACCAGCAAATACGGCTGCATGCTGCACAAGTGATCAGCGGAGAAGCAGCAGCCACAGCACGGGCGAACAGGCAACAACCAGCCAAACAGGCGATTGTGCTTGCCGAACAACAGATAGCAATCATACACAGACACCTTCGCAAGACAGAGGCACAGACAAACACACACCTTCTCTCCTACACTGTTCGTGATGCGGATGTCAAGAGGGGGCTCTGGCAGCTGGCTTGCCTCCCACACAGCTCCAAATGAGTTGGCCATAGACAGCCATGGCGAGCTGGCGTTCAACACGCGCGCCTGTCGCACAATGACACAAAGCAGCAGCATAAGCGTTTACTTACGAGTTGGCATAGTGTGTTGCAGGCTTTGCAAGTAAGTCGTGTGTTGCTGCTGAATGTGGCAGCCAAGCCTACTGTGGGCCCCGCTGCTGTTGGCAACAAAGTTCGCTGGCTGCAGGAAGCATGCTGTCCAGATCGTGTTGCTCTGTATTAAGCCTTGCGCTGCCAGGGCTGCGGAGAGCTGTCCTTGACCGGGACGATGAAGGCGGCTCAACAGCGGCTGAGTTGCAGCGTGCACTGGCACCATGTCTTGCAAGCACTCACCTGGGCCCTGAAGTCGCTGCCTGCAGACGCCAGCTCCACTGCCGTGAGCCCAGCATTCCCTGCCACGTTCTTGAAGGCCAGCCTGATCCAGCCGCCCAGCGTTGCACGGTAGTCCTGGATGTGGACAATGATGGGGTCTGCGGGAGTACATGTCACCAGCCTGCAGGAAACAGCAGCACGAGCATGAGTTAGTGAATGTTTGAGGCAGCAACTTCATACTGACATGAAGGCCTGTCTCCCAGTGAACTGTAATGCATATAGCACGCTGGACCGAGTTCGAAGTTGCGCTTCATACAGCCAGGTCATCAAGGTTTAGCGTACGACCTTTGCACTGCGCCATGTCATGCCGGGGCTTTGTGGCTAATAGGGATGCTCAACCACCAGCAGCTTGCAGCAGGCAGCCAGGCAAAGCACCTGTATCGGACAGTAGTCCTGCCGTATTTGAGGAGCGCCAACTGCTCAAAGGCAAAGACGTGCATGTTGATGTTGGTGGCGTTGCAGTCCCAGTTGCAGGAGTCTGTGATGACCACAGGCAGGGTGGTTACGTTCTTGTTGCAGCGGGGACCGGTGCACTCGATCTCCAGGCAGGAGCCACATGCACCTTGCGGACGTGTCTGCGCAGGACGAAACAGGTGATGGAAAGTGTTGTGAGATACATAGCATGCCATAACCATGAGTCCCCTTTTCTTCAAGAAAAGCAAGAGCAAAGTTGCTAGAAGGGACATGTCATTTGCTGTTTGGCGCAATTAAAGGGGCGCATGAGGCACTACTTGCAGGAACAGCCGCATACACGTACAACTTCTTTCTGGCACAAATGTTGCACCTAAAAATCATGAGAATACTAAGGAATAGATGTGCGCTGCACAAGTAAATGCTGGCAGGAACACGGCTTGCTACAACACTGCTTGCAGGAACAGCGGACACGGCACGACAGTGCTTCAGCAAGCAGAGTATGTAGCAAGCAGAGCTGCTCATGCGACATGCATGCAGGTGCATGCTTGTGCCAGCTGTTTTGACAGCAGGAAAGTCTGAAAGCATAATGGCCAACTCCTGCAAGCCTCACCTTGATCAGCTCGTTGTTGGGGTTCAAACCCACGACTGCACAGCGGCAGGCAGAGTCACAACAGCAGTGACAGGACTGGTGAGCACGGCACTTGCAGGCTTGCAGGAGAGGTGCTCAGGCATAAACTGCAGACAGAGCGCACAGCAAATGGATGTGCCAGTTGCATGCTTACCATTGTAGAAGGGCCACAATTTGGGGTCCAGGTCGCCATAGCCTGCAGGAACAACAGCAGCGTGTCATCAACCATGTCTACAGCGCGACAGCAAACTGCAACAGCGAGGTGTCTTTGAGCTTACCGCATGAGCCGGAGTCAATTGTCACCTTGAATGTGTCAGCCGCTGTGGCCTGCACCACAAACAGCAGTGTGAATGAGTGTGGTCTCCATCTGTAGCAAGCACAGTGAAGGTGTCCACATGTGGCATTGCCACTGCTGAGCTTTACCCCTCGCTCACTTGAGGGCCTCCGAAGAAGCTTGCTGTTCCCTGATACCAAGGTCCGAGGGGCGTTGGCTCCAACTCTGCTGCGACCAAGCTCTGAACGGTCGGCACAGCAGCAGAGTCGACAGCGGGTGCCCACAGCGATGCCACCAACAGGGCGGTCATGAGCACAAGCTGAGCTGATGACTGCTTATACATTGTGAGCCAGCTGCTACTAACAGCGTTCTATCACAAGGCTGTGATGGCGCGTGGCGTTGATGTTGACGTGCACGGCTAGCTGGTTATGCTGACTATGCTACAAGTAGAGCTCCAACGCTACGGAAGACATCGACGCGTGCATGTCAGCATGAACGGGGCTCTAAATGTACCTGTTTTCATACGAACTGTGTTAGTAACTTCTGACAAATTGTTACAGCGCCTGCTCGTGTGCTCTGCCCAGCATGGACACATGGGGTCGCAGGACCTTATGCACGGCATTGTTTTGTTTTACAATGACATTGTAATGTATCGATTCATGCTCACCGCTATCCATTTTGCTTCAAAACGTGTTGCGTGAGTTGGGTGTCGCGTGACCTGCATACACACAGACCACATGAGTGCTACTCCGAAATACGCTACTCGGGAGTCTAGGCTTGCATTAGACTTCCATGCTTGCCTGCGGGATGAGATGGGCGCACCGGAGAACTGTCGAGTCAGCGTGCTCTCTGAGCCTGCAGGAGTGGTGCCAGATGTGAATGGAATGTCATTTCGATACATGTGCTTTGTAGAAGGTAGCCCAGTGGTAGTGCCGGAGCGCTTCCTGGGCACGCAGGCGGAAATGCAACATGTCATCGAGCGTCTCAGCCCGCTGCTGTCAGACCCTTTCATATCGGGCGCAATCCTAGCTGGAATGCCATACAAGCCGCATTTGGATGCGGTGCGAACCGCAGCGCTGGTGGCAGCGCTCTCTGGAGACACGCCTCACCTCGGTCAGGTGCGAAACGGGATGCGGTGGGCATGCTACCCTGGAAATGGTCAGCTGTGGTGAACCGATGGACCATGAATGGATATACATTTGATTGAACACGGGCACAGGGGGTTGCACCCTCCTGTTTGCGCCCGCCTGTATTTGGCACACTGCGTGGTGCGTACAGGACAAACCGATGGACCATGAATGGATATACATTTGATGGAACACGGGCACAGGGGGTTGCACCCTCCTGTTTGCGCCCGCCTGTATTTGGCACCCTGCGTGGTGCGTACAGGACGAAACGCGATGCTCAGATGTTCTCATGTCAAGATAGTGATCTTGACCTGGGATTGAGATAGCGTCACTGCTGACATTGCTCACCAGTGGATGATTGAAAAGCGCTCAGGCTATGCATATGGATGAGGGGCAAGTCAGCATGCGTGCTGCCTATGCCCACCTAGTGTCCTGTTGAGCTGTACCCTTCGTGCTTTTTTGCTGTTGACCTACAGGTGCTGGCCCCAGCAGCTGGCCAGCCTGCAGTCGGTCAGCCTGTAGCTGGTCAGCCTGCAGTCACAGTGCCGGATGTAGCTGCAGCTGCAGCTGCAGCTGCAGCTGGGGCAGCAGTGGTGACTCCCATTCAGCCAGCCTCCATTGAGCTTGTCAACAGAACTCAGGAGGCATTCATGACGATGGGCAATGAGTTCTTCACGCAGCTGACTGACCACTGCAGTGAACGGCAGTATGAGCCAGAGCCAGCACGTATGGCCAGGCTAAGTAATGAGCTGCAGCAGCGCAAAGCACAGATCACTGATGATCTGCTGGGCCTCAAGCACACCAAGCTGTTCTGGGACTCAGTGAATGCGCAGCTGTTTGTGCCTGGTGTGGGTGAGGCGCTGCGCGCCAGCAAGCTGGAGGTGTCAGCCCAGCATTTGTCTGCTGCTGCCTGGCATGATCTGCTGGCAGGCGTGCTGGCTGTCAGTAAGCCAGGCCCTGAGCTGCTGCTAGAACAGATCAAGAAGTGTGAGGAGCTTCTGCCCACCTACTGGCAGAAGGTGCCTGCAGTGATAGAGAAGCACCAGCAGCAGCAGCAGCGGGAGAGGCATGACCAAGCTATTGAGAAGGTGGCTGCGGCAGCTGCAGCAGCAATGTCCCGACCTCTGGGCCAGGCCTCTGCCGGCAGCAGGCTGCCTGCCATGGGCAGCTACCCACGTTCTGGTGCTGCAGATGCTGCTGTGAACAACCTCCATGCTGCCATGGACCCAGTGGATGCTGCATGGAGGGCCAAGCCAGTAGGCGAGCGTGGCTGCCAGTTCTGGTCAGGCATAGAGGGCAGCTGCCTGCAGCCCGGCTGTCAGGCACAGCATGTGCCAGGACAGCCCTCAGCCTGGTATGCAGCCAGGGCTCAGGTGTGGCAGCAGCTTGGCTGCAAGCCTGATGAGAAGGGCAACTACCGGCTGCCTACAGCAGCTGGCTACAAGAGGCCTGCGTTGACTGATGCAGGTGCTGAGTCAGTTGCCAGCCGCAGCTTTCGCCGCTGACATCTGCCAGCAGGAGCTGTTATGGGATGCTGCAGCAGTGCACGTTGCTGCTGGTTTTGTGCCATGTAGTGATACGGAGGTCCCAGGCCTAGAAGCAGTCCTGCAACCGTCTATGGAAGATCAGTGGCGGCCTGCTGAACCCTTGCGTAGCATGTTGCCACCAGGTTGGAGTGAGAAGGATTGTATACATTCTATGACTGCGGCATGGCATGATCTTCTGGACTTTCATGGGCAGTTGACGTCTATATATAGGGATTTCTCTGATGAGCAATGGTTACAGGTCATACAACAGCATTTGCTAGCAGGAGATACGTTTGCAGCCGGGTCCCTGCACAGGCATGCTGCAGTGTGGCGGTCATATGGGCAGTTAACTGGCATTGCTGGCATGCCAGTAGTGCAGAAGGTGTTGTCATGGATTGATGGCGGATACCACATGACGTTTGTATCACCCTACGCTGCTGAACAGCAGCTGCACCCTCACTATGAGCAACGTTTGGCCCGTGTGCAGCGAAAATTGGCAGCAGCAGTGGGAGCAGATGAGGTGCAGAGGTACTTGATGTCAGCAGAACCGCTACCAGTGGTGTTCTCCAACAATGCATCATGTGCTGAATATGCTGACTTTGTGCAGTTAGAGCTGCAGACTTTTTTGCAGGTGGGAGCCATAGAACGATGGGATCCTGAAATGCATGGACCTGCTGTTGTGCACCCTATGTCGGTTGCAGTACATCCTTGGTCTGGCAAGAAACGCTTGTGCATTGACGCCAACTACGTCAATGTGTTTGAGAGATATGAGCCCGTGCAATTTGAGCTGCTGCCTGATGTTTTCTCCCTCATACAGGCAGGTGACTGGGGGTATGTGACAGACTGCACCAAGGGTTACTTCCATTTGCAAATACACCCCAAGGCACGACGTTTTCTCGCAGTATCCTTTCAGGGCAGCACTTATGTGTTCAGTGCGCTACCTTTTGGCCTTTCTTCAGCTGTTAAAGCCTTCACAGATACAATGGCGGTAGCTTACATGCCAATGAGACGTCAAGGTGTACGCTTTAGCTCCATGATTGATGACCGCATTGGGTTGGCGCCCTCCCGGGCTGCATGCTGGCTGGACATATTTATTGTAGTGCGAATCATGTGTGCTCTAGGTTTCCATTTAGGTTTAGCAAAGAGTGTGCTTTGGCCACAACAGTGTTTGCTGTACCTTGGATTGCTACTCAGGTTAGACTCATTGCAGTGCTTGGGGCCTCAGCAGAAGCTGCACAAATTTGACCAGATAATCTCCAGCTTGATAGGGGTTGCTGAGATAACACCACGAGCCCTGGCCAGCCTAGCTGGTTTATTGATCAGCTTGTCACTGGCTGTACCCCTGGGCAAGCTGTACACTCGTCAATTGTTTTTGGCGTTGTCGCACAAGCTGGCATGGGATCAAGTCTTACCTGTCAAAGCTGAACTGCAAAGTCACTTGCTATGGCTGCGCCAATACGTCCCCAGGCACAATGGTCAGAGGTGGTTCAGGCGCCGGCCTGGTGTGCTGCTGGTATCTGACGCATCTGTGAAGGGTGTAGGGGGGCTGGCTGCATCTTCAGACGCCAGCGTTCAGGTGACAATGCAGAGCCAGCTGCCGCAACAGTTGTTCGTTGCCTCTAGCACATGCAGAGAGGCAGCTGGCATGCTGTCTTTGTTGCAGACTCTGGTGACGCGGCCTCCATGGAATGCCTGGCTGCGTCACAGAGCTATCAAGATTCTTACTGATAATCAGGGCGTGGCCAGTGACGTGCAGCATATGAAGGGTGGTGCAGCTGTGTTTCCGTATATTCAGCAGTTGTATGAATTGTCTGCTCATTATGATTTTGATCTGATAGTGGAATGGCGGCCCAGGGAGCATCAGCTGCTGCAGATTGCAGATCTGCACAGTAAGGCAGTTGATGTAGCTGATTGGGGCCTGACGGCAGCAGCCTATGATGAAGTGTGTCAGCAACTTGGCTGCCACCCTACAGTGGACTGGTTTGCTAGACCATGGTCCGCCAAGTGCCAACAGTTCTACTGCAGGGTAATGATGCCTGGTTGTGCAGGTGTGGATGCTTTTGATTTTTGTTGGGCACTTCCATCAGGGGCAATATCCTTTATATGCCCTCCTCACATGCTGGTTGCCAGGGTGTTACGCAAGGTGCTTGACGAACAAGCGACATGTGTGCTGGTTTTGCCAGCATGGTATAAGGTCTGGCATGCACTGCTGTCTCTGCTGCCAGTACACAAGTCTGTCAAGCTCCCAAGCACAGTGATTACATGGGGAGACCGAGCACCTGTACCGGCTGCCCGCTGCTCTGCGCTGGCAGCAGGATTGCAGGCATATCTGATCAAATTTTGAGCACAAGGTGGTGCTGCCCGTAAGGTAACCTAATGTCCAATGACCTAATAGCACTGATGATCTACCTGACATGCCTGTATGGATCAACATAGGTGGCCACCACTGCAGGTGTCTCTATATCTGCTGCTTCACCCACAGCCTGCAGGCTGACGCCACACACATGCACTGCATACTGCATGGCACCCCTCTTAATGCTGTACAAGGTTTCGCCCTCATACAGGTGCAGCCGCTTCAAATGACCAATCACACGCTGCTCCATGGCTGCTGTGCTCAGCCCCTGGTTCTCCTGCAAATTCAGTCGGTTAGGCTGCAGGGGACTGAACAAAAAAGTGCCTATGCTGCGACCTGAGCGCTGCAGACACTGCTGGTACTGCAGCAGCAGGGTTGCCAGCTGCTGCCCTGCTACACCCTGTACGTCAACTGGTCGCGGTCGCCGGCTGCTGTGGCTAGCATGACACATCTTGCTGACACTGGGCTGGGTCACCACCTGCCCACCACTGCTAGCACTCAAGTTCACCTCCACCTGAGCAGACTGCAACTGCCCAGTTTCAGCAGGCCTGCGTTTGCTGTACCACAAGTACTGGGCTATACATGCATCCCTCCTGAGCAAGGCCTCTACGTGCCATGGCTGCTGCTGCTGCTGCTGAGGAGTCAGCTGCTGATAGCAGTCTGCCTCCTCCACTAGCTGCCCCACCAGCTGCTGCAGCTTAGCCTCACTGATGGGCTTGGCTGAGGTCTGTTGAAACCCTTGCTCCTGCATGATGTTGGCATAGCCACCCTTGAAGGTGCGCAGCTCCATGCTGTCACAAGGGTTGCCACGGCCTGTGCTGCAGTCCCAGGGGCCACGACGCCCCAGCTCCTGAAACCTAGTGCTGAGATGTGACACAGCATTGCTGACAGTGCTAGGTGCTGCACAACGACTGCCATCTGCAGCCACCTGCCTGCCGTGCTCCCGAGTGAAGCTGCTCTCCAAGTACACCAGCAGGTCGTCAGGTGTGCATAGCAATGCTGGCTTGCCTAGCTGTTGCTGACTCCAGCTGTCCAGCTGCTGCCACTGCATATTCCTCTGAGCATTAGTAGCAGCCTGCCAATTACGGCTCATGACATCCCGGCTGCGCTGCCAGGATTCGTTATAAGCCTGCTGCTGTTGAAGCAGCAACATCTCCTGCAGCAGCTGCTGCTGCTGCTGCTGCAGTGCTGGGACTGGCACAGCCCTGCTACCACCACCACTGGGGTATTGCAACCCAAGAGCAGCCTGCTGCAGCAGTGCCATTGCCTGCTGCTGCTGTTGCTGCTGATGCCAGTGTTGCTGCTGCAACACTGTGTCCTGCACAGGTCTGCTACTACTACTGGTCCAGTCCTGCAGCCTGCTAGCAACCTGCTGCAACAATGCCAGCGTCTGCTGCTCCTGCTGCTGCTGCTGCTGCTGCACAATCCTGCTGCTGGCCTGCACATCGACTCCAGCCGGTACTACTACTCTAATGCTGCCTGGCATGGAAATCTGTATGGGAATGTTTAAAACTTGACAGGTTGGGGGGAGTGGGAGTTGGGCCGCTGGGTACTGCTGCTGCTGTTGCTGGCCCACCTGCATGGACAAGGAATGGGGCCAGCAAGGGCAGCAAGTTACCATAGCGATCACAGCTCCAAGCCCCAACCTTCCACACTGCTACATTTCAATAATCCAGCTTGTTACAGCGCCTGCTCGTGTGCTCTGCCCAGCATGGACACATGGGGTCGCAGGACCTTATGCACGGCATTGTTTTGTTTTACAATGACATTGTAATGTATCGATTCATGCTCACCGCTATCCATTTTGCTTCAAAACGTGCCCACCCGCCCTCCCGGACGCATCCTCACCTGCAGGGTTCTGGGATCGGGGCCGCTGGGTACTGCTGCTGCTGTTGCTGGCCCACCTGCATGGACAAGGAATGGGGCCAGCAAGGGCAGCAAGTTACCATAGCGATCACAGCTCCAAGCCCCAACCTTCCACACTGCTACATTTCAATAATCCAGCCCCTAACATGGCTCGTCCGCAACGCCAGCGAGCCGTGAAACAAAAGAAACAATCTTATACTTGCAGGGCAAACAAAGCATCTGCTCACCGACTCCTAGTGGTTTCGTTACAGAGCAGAACCTGCAGCAAGCCTTTGCACAGTGTACACACCATGAGTACACTGTCGGCAATCTAAAACGGCTCATTAAAAGTTGGTGACTCTGCTTACAATGCGCGCTCGCCGTTCCAGTCCGGGACTAATCAGGGACCAGGCAAGGAAGCGGGGTCCCCAGGCACTGGAGCAGCTGCAGGAGTAACTGCAGCTGGCACCTGCTGTAGCTCGAGCTGGCTCAAGCTTTCACAAGCAATGGCACCGCCGCAGCAAATGCGGGTGGTTTCTCAGCCTCTCGCAGAAGTTGTAGGGCATGGTGCCAACGCCAAGCACGTGAAAGGTGAGATGCACGACGCGCTGCAGTGCCAATGCACCTGCTGGCAGCTGCAGCCCCGTGCTTCAAAAAAAGATGATACCCTCAACTGCCTGTTAACAACAAAATTGCAAAGCAACCAGCTTGAAACAGTTCTCTGCCTGCTCAAAGTGGCTGTTTGTTTGAATGTTTGCGTGTCACACTTGCAGACTGCACAGAGCTCTACCTTGGCGGCAAAGGCATCGAGCAGCTGGCTGGCTTTGAGCGCCTCACAAACCTAGAAGTGCTTTGGCTGAACGACAACAAGCTAACAGCAATCACGGGCCTGAACAGCAACATGCGCATCAAGCAGTTGTATGCTCATGTGAGTTGCACTCGTGTGCTCATGCGCCATTCGGGTTTCAGCAAATTTGCCGTCATGTGCAAGACACCAGAGCCACTGGTAGCAGACATGGCGGCTGCCAGCGTCTTGAAAAACGCAGCAGAAGTCTCTCTGTCAACAGCAGCAGATACAACAACAGGGCATGGTGTAGTGGCTATGCCACCGATGCAGTAACGCATAGTGCCCCTGCTGCAGCAGCCATGGCTATGCACTAAATGCCTCACATGCCCCAGCAGCTGCACCACCACACATGTCCTCAGCTTCAATCCTGCAGGACTGCTTGCCTCCACGCCTGCAGAACAACGCCATATGCACGCTCAAAGGCAGCCTGCTGCGGCTCAAGTTCCTCACTGACCTGGACCTCAGCCACAACCAGCTGCGGGACTTGCGCAAGCTGCTGCAGGGCCTGGCACGCCTGCGCTTCCTGCAACAGCTCAATCTGCAGGTGAGTGAGCTGCGCTACATGCAGAAGAACAGCAGATGGGCTCTGCAGAGCAAGACTCATTGCATGGACAGCGTTGCTGTCAAACAACCTCAAGCACCTGTGGCTCCTGCAGCATCCCAACGTGCCGGTCAAGCTTCGCCAGAAGCAGGAGGATGCCACAATCAACTGGCCTCATGGGGATTGTGTGTGTGCCTGCAGGGCAACCGCTGCTGTGAGGAGCCGGACTATCGGCTGCTGCTCATCCATGTCATGCCCAGCCTGATGGTGCTGGACCACCACCAGGTGCGGCTGCTGATGAGCAGGCGCGGCTGTGCCCTGTGCGCACACTCAAGCTGCAGCCGTTCCTGCCTAACACTGCATACATGGCAGTACCATGTTTCACTGATCTTTATGTAGCACACATGAGATGTCGAGTTTAGACGCCATGGATAAACCAGGATTCTTTCTGGATGTATGATTTGTGGATGTGCAGGTGACTCCAGCAGAGCGGCTGCAGGCGGCAGCGCAAATTGGCAATGAGACTGGCATTCTCAATGTTGCGTTTGGCACTGGCGTGCCACAGTCTGTGCTGCAGCACCGCACAGCTGCTGCGGGCCAGTGCCAGGACCGCTCAGTGCTGGAGCAGGAGCTGACTCAGGTGTGCTCAACAGTGTACGAGGCCTGCTCACAAGTTTAATTGCCAGATGGCCCACAACCTGTGTTCCTTGCTTGTTGTGTGGCCTAACTGTTGCATGACACCCACTCTTGCCGTCTAGAAGCAGCAAGATGACTGGCATCTTCCTGCTGCTTGCTTTCCTGCAGAGGGCTGAGGCAATCCGGCAGAAGCAGCAGCAGGCAGCAGCGGATGCAGAGGCAGCGTTGTTTGCGCAAAATCCAGATGCAGACTACTGGGCACCCCGCAGCAGCTTGCCGCCGCCTGCAGGACTTGCGAAAGCGCAGCAGGCGTGGGCAGCTGCAGCAGCAGGCACGGCTTGCAATGGCACCGGCCAGGCACTGCACACGCAGCACATTGCTGCTTCACTGATGGCACCTGCTGGCGTGCAAGCACGGGACTCACAGGCGCAGGTGCTGCAGCTGCAGCTGACCGGCAGCACAGCGTCAACAAGCGTGCTGCTTGGCACTGGCAACAGTGCAGGCAGCAAGTGGACTGCAAACATGTCTGCAGGTGAGCCGGCACTTGCAAATGGATTCATTGCTTGCGCCGTCTGTTGCTTGAAAATGCTTGACAATGTCAACGACACTGCGGCAGCTGTTTGCAGGATGAAATGCAGGCGCATGGCACCTGCCACACAATGCAGGTGGATAGCCAAGCAGATGAGGCAGCCTTCCGACGTGCAGAAATAGCTGTGATCTGAGTGATATGCCCATCACCTCTACACAGTTGAGTGTGCAGTAACTCCTGCTGTGGTCACAGCATGCCCAGCAAGCCGCAGGCAGCTGCAGATGGCTGGTGTGCTGTAACAGCAAGGCAATGTTCAACTGTTCCATTGATTGAAATGCTTGCATGCAGGTTCCCTGGCAGCTGCAAGTGCCGTGCAGGCTGCAGCAGCCAGCTATTCCCCGAAGGATGTGCTGGTGCTGCACAGCTACAGCAAGTGCAGCTCTGCAGATGACGCATGTGGTGGCAGCAGCACGGCGTGCAGCAAGAGCAGCAAGGGCATTGCAGCGGGGGCGCGCTATTTGGATGGCACGTTTGCCCATCACCTGACACAGCGAAGCTGGGAGGCCGAGCCAAAGGCGTTGAAGCTGTGAGCAGCAATGTTACCAATACAACACCTCAACCTTTATCTGTGGCAGAGAGCGTTGAAGCCCCAGACAGGCTCTGAGTTTGGTGATTCAGCAGGGGCCCTGCCACAGTCGAGGGTTGTGTCATCAAGTCAAAAGCGGTGCTGTGCTTCCTGTCAATTTCTTTGTGTCATGCAGAGCCAGGATTGTGAACAAGGGTACAGAGATTCGTTACAACTTGTCTTCAACTGATCTGATCACCAGTCTGGTGACCCTGTCATGTCAAACCTTGCACAGCACCAGGTCGCCAAGATGGCTTTGAGCATTTGGCCGTCGACTTTATGAGTGTCACTGGTGACCAGCAAAGCCACTTCAACTAGCAACCCAGAAGTGAGTAAGCTGAAACAAAGCACAACTCCATCTATACAGGTGGGGACACTATCACCACCCGCTGCAAACAGCGAGGCATCGACAGCAAATCACACATGCGGCATGCAATCTGTACAGCATGCTTCGCTGGAACGCTTACATGCAAATGTCTTGAATACGTCAACAACCCGCCTACACTACACTGTCGATGCCACTATGCCAGCCACTACTCAGCGTGCTGCCACAGCTCGCTGCTGCTACTCTGCAGTGCGCTGCCTGATGCGCCTCACACGCCCACTGGGGCTGGCGCGGCTGGCAAGAGATGCTGCAGCAGCAGCAGGCCTGGGTCCGGCCTCTGCAGAAGCATCTGATGGCTGCTTGACTCGCTGTTGACCCTTCCTCAGCAGCGCCTGCTGCTGATGATGCGGCGGCGGCGGCTGCTGTGTGCTG
Organism: Tetradesmus obliquus; assembly: GCA_030272155.1. Taxonomy (NCBI): domain Eukaryota; kingdom Viridiplantae; phylum Chlorophyta; class Chlorophyceae; order Sphaeropleales; family Scenedesmaceae; genus Tetradesmus; species Tetradesmus obliquus. The sequence continues at coordinate 470,742 of CP126191.1, forward strand.
TTGTCAGGGTGCTGCTGAGTGGTGCTGCCGTGAGCAGGCTTCCTGCGAGTGCTTGGCAGTGGCTGCTGCTGGAGGGTGGCACCACCATGCTGTGCATTGCTGACTGCCTGGATGGCTTTGTTGATGAGCTGCAGCAAGTACTGCTTCTGGTCGGCGCCGTTCAAGTGGTACAACTCAAAGTAGGGCACACTGACCACAGCGTAGCCGCGTGCTGCCAGCACCCTGTTCCTGTGCTGACTGCTGCCATCCAACCGCATGTCAGGCCACAGGAAGTGGAAAGGCCCATCCACCTCAATGGCCAGCCGCACACCATCTGCTGTCACGCCAGCAACGTCTATCACGCAGGCACCATCAGGCTGCGCCAGCTGCTCCATTGCTGGCGGCTGCTGCCAGGACAGCTGGCCTGCTTCTGCGAGCTGCTGCTGGGCAGCAAACACCTGCTGCTGAAAGTCTGAGGGAGGCTGTGCTGCTTTAGTTTGATGGCTTTCAGAACAAGCATCACTGCACTGCTGCAGCTGCTGCTGTGTCAGAGCCCCTGCCAGGCCCCTGCCACCCACCAGCTGCCCATCCAGCAGCCACAGATGCACCTGATGCAGCTGCATCAGGTCTGCTGCGATGAACTCCCTCCACCGCTGCTGGCTGCTGGCAGCTGCCTGCACCAGCTGATCGGCACTGCCTGCCAGCTGCTGCAGGTCCAGCACTGCCACAGACCAGCACAGGTTGCACAGCTCTTGAGGGTTGAGCTCACCAGCTGCCTGCAGCGCCAGTGCATGCTGCAGCAGGCCAGCCAGCAGCCGCTCATCCCTGTGGCGCAGCACTGCACATGCCAGCGCAGTGTTGGCCAGATTCTGTCCCGTCATGGCTGGCAGTAGTCTGCCCCAATGCTGCTGGCTTTCCAATGCAGCAAACAACTCAGCTGGGTACACCCTGAGCTGCGCACATGCCCACAGGCTGTTGGCTACATTCTGGGGGTTGGCAGCAGCTACCTGCCCCGCAAGGCATACCAGCAGCTGCTGCAGGTGCTGTGACTGCTGCAGTTGCTGCTGCTGCTGGTCAGGCAGGTGCTGTGCAATCTTGGCAGCTGCCCACAGGCTGTTGGCCAGGGCTTGGGGGTTGGCAGCTGGCAGCAGCCTCACCAGGGCAGCCAGCAGCTGCTGCAGTTGCTGCTCTGTTGGGGCCTGGCCCATTGTAGCTACTGCTCACAGGCTGTTGGCCACATGCTGGGGCTCGGCATCCGGCAGCAGCCTCACCAGGGCAGCCAGCAGCTGCTGCACCTGCTGCTCTGTTGGCACCTGACCCATCACAGCTGCTGCCCACAGGCTGTTGGCCACCTCTTGGGGCTTGGCAGTTGGCAGCAGCCTCACCAGGGCAGCCAGCAGCTGCTGCACCTGCCCACGATCCATCTCCCACCCTGCCTTGGCTGCACCGTACAGCACATTGGACACATGCTGCGACTTGTCATTGAGATGCAGCTGCTGCATGAAGCGGTCCAGGCAGGCAGCAAACAGGCCTGTGTGGGTGTGGCCCAGCAAGCCCAGCCCCCACACCAGCTGTGACAGCTGGTGGCAACGGCACTGTACCAGCAGCTGCTGCAGCTGAGGCAGCTGCTCAATGCCTGCTAGCAGCTGCTGCGCCTGCTGCTGCATGCTGCCTCTCAGCTGGCCTCGCTGCTGCCAGTTGCCCAGTGTGTTGACTATTGCCGCCATGTGAATGTGGTCCATGCTGACACCGTGCTGCTGCACCAGCTGTTGCAGCTCTGCCACTGTGGTTGCCTGCTTGATCTTGGCTGTCAGCAGAGCAGCGTCAATGGCCTGTAACAGCAAAACCGAAAGCAAGAACACACAGGAATGTCTGCAAAACACACATATCATTATCCTCACACCAGCTGCTTCAAGCATAGTTGAGTGGTGAGCGCAAACTCAACGTTGTTCATATGATGTTGGCCACGCCTGCAGCTTGGATCACTTGCAGCGTGCATCCTGCCTCCGCACCTTGCCATTGCCTCCTCTGTTGGCCTGCCGCGCAGAGCTGCCCCGGCCACCAGCAGCAGCATGGGTGCCACCTGCGGGGCTGCTACTGCGCAGCCTACTGCTGCTGCTGCTGCTACTGCTGCTGCTTTATGTGCTTTCCTGGCTCCTGCCTGATGCGCTGCGCCTGCCATGCCAGCCTGCAGATTGGCCACTGCTGCTGGAGCTCCTACTGCTGTGCCTTTCACCTGGCAGCTGGGCAGTGTCATTGTCAGCCCTGCTGCTGCTGAGGTTGCGGTCATCTGTCCTTCTGCCAACTGTGTTGTTTGGTTGCCTGCTGCGCTTTTTGTCACCAGCAGCAACACCAGCATGAGCAGCAGCTGCAGCTGCAGCTGTTCCTGAATTCACGCCCTGATCCCTGCTGCTGCTGCTGCCGCTACTGCTGCTGCTGCTAGCATCGTGCCTCTTGACTGCTGTGACCTGCTGTAAGGGGTGCCTGACGAGCCGGGGCCGCCTGCTGGGGTCGCTGCTGCCCCCAGCATCCCCAACACCATCATCAGCAGCAGCTTGACACAGCAGATGCCGACGCACTGTCCTGGGCTGTTGCACGGGAGAACACGCAAGGCAACGATTTGCTGTTCGCTGGAGGACTGCGGTGTTGCAGGCTACTGGCCTGCCTGCTGCTCCAGCAAGCCTGCTGCTGCAGCTGCTCTTCAACAGCATGGTGCTGCACTGGCTGCTGGAGCAACAAAACACGTCGGACTCAAGGCAGAGACGGACACAGTTCTTCGAGCAGTAGCTGCAATGCGCTACAGAGACGTTCGTGCGCGTGCCGGGACTTCAGGCGCTGTGACGGTTCACATCGCTAGGCATCCTCTTCTTCTGGTGGTGGCCTTGCATTGCACTTTGCATATGCCTTTGCTTGACACCAACTGTAACAAGCATTCTTATGCTTACACCCTTAAGCTGACTACGAAAGGACGCTTCGCCTTGAAGGAGTGATTCAGCAAACAACGCACCGTATTTAGGCAGCAAGTAGGAAACGCACCATCCGCGCACCAGATGCAGTGCCTGCGTAGGGTAAGTCGAAAGTAACTGCTGTTCAAAACAACAGTTGGACCCTAAGGCCTAGGCTGAGCCTGGCTCAGCCTGGCTGACATACAGCAGCAGCCACGGCACATGGCAATGCCAGGTCTGCAGTTTCTGCTACAAGTTTTAGCACGTATTGTCATATTGCGCAGCTGGCACATCTTGCCGCTGGCTTGCCACCAGTTGGCCAACCACTTGGTGCACTGTGCGGGCTGCAGGAGCAGGCAGGACTCGGAGAAGGCCTGAGACACAGGTGAACGTAGTGGACTGCTGACAGCCCTGATGACAGCCTTTGACCAGCTTTCAAACTCGATACAGCTGCCAACATGCAATCAAGCCCGTCACCTGAGTGCCAAGGGAGCTCCTTCAACAGTCAGGCAGCACACTGAGCTATAGCTACTTGCTGTGTTGCTCCTCACTGCGTTGCTTCCACTGCAAGCCGTGACTGGTTGCGTGTGCTGAGCATGTGTGCTTAGACGCGGCCGTATGACGCACTGGTAGGCGCAGTAAAAGTTTCATGGTTGTTCTGTTCTGTTACAGTATGCAGAACTGGTGTGAGCCACATCACCCTCAGGAATCACATCTCACATACACGTCATACACAAGGTGAGCATTTTGTTTTCCGCAATCCTGGTCTATAAACAAACCGACGCCTACTTCACGCGCCAGCATACATGTCAACTTCAATATCTGTGCAAACAAACTCATGTGCACTTCAGAGGGCTGCTCACTCCAATGCAGATAGATGCCCATGAACTGCAGCCCGTGTACTTCCAACCGTCACCACGTGCAGCATGACCTAATGATGCTGTGCTTCCAGAAAATTCACAGCATTACCCAATGCGTATCGTCACCAGCAATCAGCACAAGCATTGCACCAGCGTGTCATGTACAGCAGTCAAACACCACTGACCGCCACAGCAGTTCTTGGAATGTCGCCAAGCATGCTCAAGGTGCAGCACCTGCTGCGCCCTCTGCTGCTGCGGGCTCTGGTGCAGGGCTCAGGTGCACAACAGACAGCGGAGGGACCTCAGTGGAGCTGGCCACAGCTGCAGCAGCAGGGTCCACAGCAGCAGCAGCGTCCACAGCAGCAGCAGGGTCCACAGCAGCAGAAGCTGCTGCAGATGCCACAGAGGTGTCTGCAGGCACTGTTGCGGGGTCCACTGCTGCCGCTGCTGCTGCAGCAGCCTGGCCTCCAATCCTGCGGGCTGCGCGGCGTGCGGCGCGGGCGGTCCTGGTGCGGCACATGCAGGGGCAGGTGGTGGCCACGCCTGCAGGAGGTGGTTGAAGAGGCGGCACATGCAGCAGGAACAGCGCAGGGCAGGGCATGGTGAGTGTTGTTACCAGTGCCACTGGTACGGCAGCGGCTGCCAGCAACGCAAACTGGTGAGCAGCTGCGCAGACTCTGCATCAGATGCAGCATGCAGATGCTGCCTGTCCTTGCAGCTTGGTGCATGCAGCTGGCCCAAGAGCTTGCAGGAAGTGGCACCACACACGCAGCATTGAGCCGCAGCGCTGCGTAACACTCAAGACACTACATTTCCTGCAAGCTGCTGTGTCGCCTCCCCCCACCTGGCGTGCTGCAGAGGCCGGGGCCCCAGGCGGTGCAGTCGGCGCGGTTGTCGTTGCAGGTGGGTGGCGGTGGGGTGGGGCCGGGTGGGGTAGGGCCGGGTGGGGTGGGGCCGGGTGGGGTGGCACCGCTGCGGCACATGCAGGGGCACGTCGCACGAACGCCTGCGCAACACAATGGCAGGGACACCAACCGATTGTCAGTCAAAGCGGTTTGAGTAAGCACACAGTGCAATGTTGCTCATCTGAAATTATGCAGCACAATGTGGGGCGAAGCTGATGACAGGTATGCCACCAGGCTTCCACTTTTGAACGAATGGTACTAATGCCAGTAGGGTGAAGCACCAGCAAGCCCGTGCTGGCATGTCATTAAGTACAGAGGGAAGTCGCGCAAGCAAAGCTGCCATGCTGCAGCTAGCAACACCGCAGCCTGCTCAGACAGTACTAGCAGCTGCCAGTACTAGAGTGTTGCTGCCAGTACTAGCAGCTGCCAGCGCAAGTGACCAGCTGCGCAGCCGCACTTGCTGATGCTGCAGGTCCTTGCAGCTGGGCGCATGCAACAGACCAGAGCGCTTGCAGGAAGCGGCGCCAGCTAGGCGCATGCAGCGGACCCGAGAGCTTGCAGGAAGCCTTGCCACACAAACAGCAGTGCTGCATAGTACACAATACAGCACATCCCATGCAAAACTGCACCAGCAGCGCTCCCCACCTGCATTGCTGCAGAGGCCTGGGCCCCAGGCGGTGCAGTCGGCGCGGTTGTCGTTGCAGGTGGGTGGCGGTGGGGTGGGACCGGGTGGGGTTGGGCCGGGTGGGGTGGGGCCAGGTGGGGTGGGGCCACTGCTGCCTGTGATGACAATGTCAGCGCAGTTCCTGCAAGCAGCAGCAGCAGTCAGGCCAGGCCAGGGCAGTGGCATCACAGCGCAGTTAGTGGCAGGCAGAAGTTCACACTAATTGCAGTGCTAGAGCGCAGAGCGCAAGGTGCACACTTGTGGTATCCTTGCTTGACATTTATGCACTGGATTGCAGCGTGTTTGTCAGTGCCGCAAGCCCTGGGTGTACTCACAGGAACACCTGTGACACAACCGAAGCGGAGCAGCTAGCGCCCAGGCAGCAGTTGCCCATGTTGCCAGCACGTGTCACAGGGTTCAATTGAAAGCACCAGCTGGCTGGCGCCTGCCTGCGCTGTGCTGCGTCGTGCCTACCTGCGCAGCATCTTGGACACAGCACGACTGCGTGTTGCATGCAACATGCACTGTCAGCACAACCAACCAACTGATAGGGCACTCACAGGAAGATCTCTTGAGTGCCACCAGTGCGGCAAATGTCCTTCGGGCCCTGGATGTTGACCGGGAGGATCCTGTTCATCCTGTCTGCGTAGAAGCCACAGTCTTCCCTTGGGCACTGCTCAACGCTGCACACAGAGGCAGCAGCATCAGGCGGCATACAGCACATGTCACATACTCTGCGAGGCGGCTGATGGTTCTGCTTTTACATGACTCATGCAGGCTGTGCAGAGTGGGCTGAGCTGCACTGTGCATCATATCCCGCTGCTGGGTGAATTTATGTTCACGAGGGCCCACTCTGCACGGCCTGAGAGCATATGTTCTTGAAAGCTGCGCCAGGCAAGCAGTCAGTGTCATGCACTGCACAGGCTGCGTGATCTAGCACCATCAGGACAGTAGCCGTGAGCGCTCACCAGGAGTTGTAAGTGTAGTACTCCCTGCAAGCAAACAGCAGCAGCACATGTCAGTGAAATTGCTCATGATGACTTGTCTGATGTAAACATTGCAATGCAATGCAGCCCATGCAACGAACTGTGTATGCAGCACACTATGCTGCTGCGACCTCTGCGCGCCACCCTCTCTCTGTTATGGAGCATGGGCAGGGACACTAGCACGACTGCTGCAGCAGCATGCATGCAAATGCATGGCAGGCCAAGACAGCATGCAACCAACAACAAGCAACTCGCTGCAACCTGGCGCAAGGACCCCCAGAGCCACGACTCACATCTGCAGCACGCATCCGCCGGGGCAAGAGAAGCCTGCAGGCAGCCTGAGGTCAATGTTGGCAAATTCGGGGCGGCCTGCGTTGGTGCCTTCCCAGCTGCCAGTCAGGATGTACCAGTGGGGCTTGCCGTTGTCGGCCCTGCAGGTGGCAGAGACAGGGCAGGTGGCAAGAGAGTGCAGGTGGCAGGCAGCAGGTCCTAAGGGTGAGTTCATGTGGTATGGGACTGTCCAGCGCTGCAGTGCCACAGGTGACCTGCCACACTGTGCTGTTGGCAGAGGCTGCAGCACCATGAGCATTAGAGACCCAGCTCTCGCAGGGCGTACCCTTAGAAATAGTCCTGCTGCATTTTCAATAGCCTGTTTGTTCAGGTGGCACGCCATCTGCTGCGGGGCAACAGCGGCCAAGCCTGCAGATGCTGTAATGATAAATGTTGAGGCCTGGGGGCTGCAAGTACCCCCACCTGACAAGGGTGCGGGCATTGAAGCATCCCTGATCCAGGTTTGTCTTCCTGTCACACAGCCTGAAGGTCAGGCGGCCTCCATGGTTGACCTGCAGCCTCACGCTGACCCTGATGGTCTGGCCGGATTGGTAAGCGGTCACCGGCCCCTGGAAGGTTGCCATGTTGCTGGCGGGCGACACTTCTTGGTAGGGGTCTCCACACACACCTGGAAAGCGCAGCACGAAGGAGCGCAGTGGCTCAGTAACACACATACCATGTGTCTTGACTGTGTTGCATGCTGCGCTGTTAAGTACCAAGTGCAAATAGAAGTGTTGTTGGGCAGCTGCAGCTGCTGTTAAGCGAGCTGCATGCAGCTGCAGGACATGCCCAGCGGGGCAGTACTGCGCAGTACCATGCTGCTATCACAGCTGCAGACCTGCCCATGAGCACAGAAGGGAACTCACCAGGGCTGCCAGCAGGACGGAAGGGGCGGGGACCCAGACCGTTGCCACCGTTGGCGTACCAGTTGTTGAAGAAAGCCTCATTGCGGCTCCTGGGAGTCGTCAGAGATGCGTGTGCATGAACCGCAGATGGCAAACTGCCGAGTATGCAAGCGGCCAGAGTCACCAGCAACAGCTTGCTGCGTGCAGCGGGTTTTGGGCGCCCTGTAGCCATCGCGCTGTTAAGCTTGCTCTGCGTGATGGGCTGCAGCAGCACAGGCAGCAGAGGCAGCAGGCACAGCAAGTGTGTCATGCTGTGTTGCCAGAGTTGCACGGGCAGGGCAGTATGGCATCGACGCAGCAGGTACAAAGACGGTATGTTTTTTACACTTATGTTTATACTGCGTCGCTGCAGAACTGCATGGGACTGCTTGAGCACAGCTGCTGCTTGCAGATCCTCCGAACTGCCGTGGCAGGCAGCCAACTCCATGCATCGACTGGCTGCAAACAACCAGAGCCAACTGATCTTCGCAAGCTGTAAATTACGACGACATTTAACTCTGCTGCGTCGTTTGCTGCTCACCAGTGTGGCGATTGTCGGTGACCCGCCCTTTGCGGTTGGTGTGTGTGTGTGGGTTGATACTCGACCAAGACATGTGCAGGCTGATCGACCCGGTGCAGATGCACAGAACTGTTTGCCTTATATACACAGCATCTATGGGACGGGGACTGCCTCCATGGGACTGCTTGCAGCGCAGCTGCAGCTGCCGAGCAGCTAGGTCCGGAGCTCCGGAGGATCCTCAAACATCCTACGACACGGGTGGGACAGGCCACGCTGCGACGTGTCTAAGAGTTGATCGTTTTTTGGCAGATAACTTACCGTGTTACACCACGATGGGTAATCAGCATGAGGGAGCATCTCATTGCACTACACGGTATGGGCTGCTGTGCGGTCGTGGGACTGGTATCCACTTTGCATGCACGCCAGCGCCTCGCCTGCTGCTATGCATGACGAAATGTGTTGTTATTGAACCGCAATAGTTGCTGCGGGTGCGCTGACCCGGATCCGATCCACCATGCTTGCCTAAGGTCACGTGCCTGAGACCTGCTGCATGCACATGCAGCGGCAGCAACAGCGAAGGATGATTCACCCCCACAGCACACATCAGAGCAGCTCTCATGCCACTGTGCCTGTTACCACTCACGCCGCGTGAAGTGCGACAATTGTCGCTGGTACCTGTCTGATGCGCCCCGCATGCCGCGTGCCTTGGGCCAATGCTACGGCGCTACTGCGCTGCTGTGCAGTGCGCTGCCTGATGCGCCTACCACGCCACCAGGGGTGGTGCGGCTGGCTGGAAGCACAGCAGCAGGCCCCGGGGCCGCACTTGCACCAACTGAGGAGAGCTGCTGTGTTGACCTTGCTCTGCCGTTGCTACTGCTACTGCTGCTGCTGCTGCTGCTGGATGGCTCTGTTTAAAAGCTGCAGCAAGTACTGCTGTTTCTGGCGGGCGCCCTTCAGATCATCCCACTCAAAGTAAGGCACACTGACCACAACCTGGCTGCGCGCTGCTAGCACCCTGTTCCTGTGCTGGCTGCGGCCATCCAACCGCCTGTCAGGCCACAGGAAATGGGTGGGACCATCCGCCTCAATGGCCAGCCGCACACCACCTGCAGGGTGGCAAACACCTGCTGCTGAAATGCCGAGGGAGGCTGTGTTGCTCTAGTTTGATGGCTTTCAGAACAAGCGTCACTGCAGTGCTGCAGCTGCTGCTGTGTCAGGGCCCCTGCCAGGCCCCTGCCACCCACCAGCTGCCCATCCAGCAACCACAGGTGCACCTGATGCAGCTGCCTCAGGTCTTCTGTTTTTAACTCCCTCCACTGCTGCTGGCTGCTGGCAGCTGCCTGTGCCAGCTGCACAACGCTGCCTGCCAGCTGCTGCGCGTCCTGCACTGCCACAGACCAGCACAGGTTGCACACATTTTGAATGTTCAGCTGCTGGCCGCTGCTGCGTGTCTGCAGCTGCAGTGCATGCTGCAGCAGGCCAGCCAGCAGCTGCTCATCCCTGTGGCCCAGCACTGCACATGCCAGCGCAGTGTTGGCCAGGTTCTGCCCAGTCATGGCAGGCAGCAGCCTGCCCCACTGCTCCTGGCTGTCCAGTGCACCAAACAGCTCAGCCGGGTACACCCTGACCTGTGCACATGCCCACAGGCTGTTGGCTACAAGCTGGGGGTTGGCAGCAGCTAGCTTTCTTGTCAGGCCTGCAAGCAGGTGCTGCAGTTGCTGTGACTGCTGCACTTGTTGCTGCTGCTCATCAGTCAGCTGCTCTGCAAACTTGGCAACTGCCCACAGGCTGTTAGACACACCCTGGGGGCTGGCCTCAGCTAGCCTGCTGGCCAGGTGCTGCAACACCACCTGCAGCTGCTGCATCTGCACTTTCCCACCCATTGTAGCTACTGCCCACAGGCTGTTGGCCACATGCTGGGGCTTGGCATCTGGCAGCAGCCTCACCAGGGCAGCTAGCAGCTGCTGCACTTGCTGCTCTGTTGGGGCCTGCCCCATTGTAGCCACTGCCCACAGGCTGTTGGCCACTGCTTGAGAGGTGGCACCGGGCAGCAGCCTCACAAGGGCAGCCAGCAGCTGCTGCAGCTGCTGCTCTGTTGGGGTCTGCCCCAATTCTGCTGCTGCCCACAGGCTATTGGCCACATGCTGGGGCTCAGCACCTGGCAGCAGCCTCACCAGGGCAGCCAGCAGCTGCTGCGCCTGCCCAGGCTCCATCTGCCACTCTGCCTTGGCTGCACCATACAGCACATTGGCAGGCTGCTGTGACCTGTCAATGTCATGCTGCCGCTGCATGAACCGGTCCAGGCAGGCAGCAAACAGGCCTGTGTGGGTGTGGCCCAGCAAGCCCAGCCCCCACACCAGCTGTGCCAGTGCAAAGCAGCCGCACTGATCCAGCACCCCCGGCAGCAGCAGCGAGTCCATATCCGCCAGCAGCTGCTGCACCACCTGCTGCTGCTGCATGCTGCCTCTCAGCTTGCCTTGCTGCTGCCAGTTGCCCAGTGTGTTGACTATTGCTGCCATATGGATGTAGTTCATACTGCTGCCGTGCTGCTGCACGAGCTGCTGCAGCTGCGTCACTGTGGTTGCCTTCTTGATCTTGGTTGTCAGCAGAGGGGCATCAATGGCCTGATTGTGCGTGCAGGGAGCAGCACACACAGAGTGAGTTGCAGGAGATCTACCACACGATGGGAACACATGGTAGAGGCATGCGAAGCGATGTGCTGGCCTGCTTGATCTCGGCTATTGGGTGTTTTGAAATGAAAGCATGCAACAAGCATCAGTTTGGTATGAGATCACCACGCATGCACTCAGCAGCTGCACGAGCTTGCCGTCAAATGGTCAACAAAGCCATTGCTGGTGCACATGATAGGTGCACTGCCATAGCTGCACAAATTTGCACACACACACACACCGCCAACATACCAGCGAATGCATACCTGTCGTCCCTTCTTCCAAGTGCTTGCCCGCCCAGCACGCCTGTCATGCCCAGCAGGCACACCTGCCCTGTTTGGGCTGCTATGGCTGCTGAATGTGCTGTTGTGACTGCTCGTGAGGCTGTTGCGCGCTACGCCTATACCTGCCTTTGCAGCAGGCACTTTCCCTGCGTCTGCTGCGTCTGCTGGGCTGCTGCTTTGCCCTCTGCCACTGCTGTTGGAATCGGAAACGTTTTTGCTTTATTTAATCTTTTTTATCCTGTAGGTCTTGCAGCAGGCGACTCCTGAGGCTGCCGGGAGCATCCCTGCTGCCAGCAGCAGCGGACTGTGCTGGTGCCCTGGAGCTGCTGGTGAAGTGCTGCTGCAGCAAGGCAGGCGCTGCCCATTGCTGCTGCCCAGCACGCCGCAACAGCTGCTGCGCATTGCTGCTGCCAAGCAAACGACTGTTGCTTTCTATAACCTTTGTGGCAAGTCTGCGTCCTGCTGGCCTGCCAACTAGCAGCAGTGCCTGCCCAACAGTAGCAGCACCAGCAGCAGCACTGCCAGCAGCTGCAAAGCTGCCTTTCACAAGGGCTATCAGCATCACTATCAGCTTAACAAACCACACTTATCTTGGGACACACCCCATTGCAATAGGGGTGAAGGGCCACGGCCTGAGGGCTTCAGCAGACTGTTTCGACGCGTACGAGTTGTGAGCCGGTGTTGCCTGCTAGTAACAATGCGACCGTTTAACTTAAAGAGTATACAAATATGTTGAGAAACGAGTGGGTTGGAGACGCCAACTTACCCTCGGTTTCGGGCAGCTGAACAGACAACTGCTTCCGGCACCCGGTGCACTCGGGTTCCCTCGATCTGTGTGTAGGTCTGTGTGTAGAGGGGGCTGGCATGTACAGGCGGCTGGCCCGGGTCAATGACCTGGTGCGCTTAGTGCAGGTGACTGAAGTTGCAGCCTCTGGCCCTGCCCGACTGAGCTGTGGCACATTTGCACTTGCAGTGTGGTGAGCCTGCTGTCACCGCCCTGGCCAGCACGTACCAGCGTGCTGCGAGCGTGGACTGCCGGTAACAACGGCGACTCAGCAGCCCTGGCGCATGTTTAGGCTAGGCACCCAGTACTGACATTTGGTATGGACACCAGATCCCGCAACCCTGAGGCCTGTCAACTCAATCGGCTCACGCCCAAACTCGCAGGCCTGCATACAAGTTACAGTCAGTCCCCTACCAACGCCAGGGGGGGTTCACCCCCAGTGAAATGAGTTTACTCAAGGCGGTTTACTCCAGATTCCAGTGGCGGATTACGGTGTAACCTTTGCGCTTTGCGGATAACCCGAGTTACTCCCAGGGGTTTACTCTGAGTAAACGTAGTTTATCACGGGTGACGTGCTGGATAAATTCAGGGAGTAAACCAGCTTTACCTCGCTATCCTGGAGCAATCCAGTCGGAGTAATCTCGAGTGAGTAATCGTTGGTTACTCGCAAAGCGCAAAGGTTACCCCGCTACCCTTGGGTCAACAAGTCGAGTAAACAGTTGTGCTCAGCACAAGATCAACAGCAGAAGGGAACAACCAGCTGCTGCTGCTGTTGCCCGCACTCCTGGCCTTTGTCAGCTACCTGCTGCTGCAGCTGCTTCTCCTCTTCTTGCCACCGTCTAGGCTGCCAACATTGCTGCTAGCATCACCAGCAAAAGAATTATGGCCTCATGGCCTGACAATGCCACGACACTGATCACTGCATTAGTTTCTGCCTTCTAAAGTTATGCCAAACAGAGCAGAGCACGCAGACAGCAACTCCACCAGCAATCCTGATGGAGGTCTGTCATCACTCGCATACAATGTTGCAAAAAGCCCGCTTGGCAGGCAACCGCATAGCAGTGCTGTTGTACCAACACAGCTAATCAACCAGCGTGACACACCAAACTATCTCTGATCACCTGCCATGCCAGGTTCAAAGCCAGAATACAAGTGCTGTCGCCCACCAACACCGTCAGCAGATCAATGGCTGAGCGTGCGCCCATTCAGGGCTCTGACGGCAGGCACTCAAGGTGCTGATGCTGGACAGCCGTGTCCGCCTTGTGAGTATAAGGACAAACTTGGGTGCGTTCGTGTGTGCTTGGTTGTGGCATCTCTGCACAAAGGTCAGCAGGCAGAGCAGGCCGCATGAGCTGGTCAGTTACAGGTTAACCAAAACGCACCTTACACAGATGTTATGGTTATCCATTCACAACTGACAACCAACAATCAAGCGCAAGCAGCAGCGCAGGATGAGTACGCAAGCCTGCCTCAGTTGCACCTGTCTCTGACGCTGCTGTGGTTGCCTAGTGCAATGTACAGCACACCCAGCTGTTGCAGCCTGCCAAGGGCAACTGTGCCAACTGACTCAGGAAAGATATAATCAATCCTCTGTGGCGTGCTGCTCCCTGCACACTGGCCGCACCTGTAGCAACGAACAATAGTGCTTTTACTGCAGGATTTGTCACTGGTTGTGCACCACTGGCTCGGGAGCCGTCACTGCTGCCACATCATAGAGCCGCCAGCGGCCCTAGGCCGCGGGGCTGGGAGGTTGTTGTTGTTGGTGGTGGTGGTGGTGGGGCGGGGGCGACGGCAGCTGAGGACCAGAAACACCTGCAGCCATGGAGAAAACTTCAGGAGTGTAAGTGCTGATTTGATGTCGTCATGCAGCTGTCTTGGAACATGTCTGCAACCTCGGCTTCGCCTGCACATGCGCATGTAAACAGTTGCACAGAATCTTGCAGCACCGCAATTTGCTGGTTTTTGATACAAGACTGCTCACAACCACAGTTCCTTCATTTTATCGGAAATGATATACGCTGTGCTGCAAGTGCCAAAAACGGCCCCACGTTGCCAAGCTGCTGTTTCAAACAGCAAGTTGCTGTGGGTGCCACAGTACAGGTGCTGTAGGTGCTGGCAGCAGCAGCGGTGGTCTGCCCTGCAGCCCCTGGTGTTCACCTCCAATACAGACGAGCCAGCGGATGACAAGCCTTCGGTTGTTGCGGAACACCCACAAGACGTTCATCGTAGGTGCTTCAGAAGACCGCAGACTGCGGTTGCAAGGCAGCTGGGTGGTTGCAGCTCGGTGCTCCTAGCAACCCCTCGAGATGCATGCTGCTCCTGGTATGATGATACACCGTCTTTAGAACATCTGAATTTCCATGTTTGCGAGTCGGCATGTACATAGCGCTCGATGCGAGCCGTCTGCACCTGGGCTGCTCCGGTGCTTAGTCGCAAGGAGCTGCGATCAGCTGTCGTGCGTTCCTTAAGCAACCTCATGAACGAAAATGTCAATGCAGAAGTTGCCTGCCCACGGTGCTTCCTACAAGCGAAGCCAGTGACAGGCAGCTTGAATTCTGTCACATGTTGTGACAGCGGTGGAACGTGTTTCATTGGGTGATGGGGTCCTCAATGTTGAAAGCGATTGAAACAGCTTAACACTGCGTGTCTGTGGCCAGACAGTCAGCAGCAGGCAGAGTTATCCAGGACACTGCTGGCAGCAGCAGCAGCCGAGTAAGTGTTTACTCGTGAACGACAGCGGATACCCAGCCGGATAAACCTGTGTTGGAGTTTTAGTCCGAGTAATACACCGTTTACACTGGGTAAAGGCCAGAGTACGTGGTTACCCGCCAGGCTAAGCGGGTATCCCCCTGAGTAAACAGGTTGCCGGGTTTACTCCGAGTAAAGCACCAGGTAAAGCCCCTAATCCGGGATAAGTAGCCGGGTAAAACCCCCCTGGCGTTGGTAGGGGTCACACGCCATAGCTGCGCAGCCTTGCGGCATGCCATGCCACTTGCAACACATGCAGCATGACTGCAGCAATGTGGTGCACGCCATCAAACAACCAACTCAGCTGAGCCGGGCCCACAGGCAGCCAGCGGCACAACAGCTATGCTGTTGCCATGCAGTACTACAGCACGCCCAAGCAGCCTGCCCTGACGGCTCTGATAGTATTCTTAAACACCACTTATTTCCTGAGTGTGGTAGGTGTGGTGCAGCACCCAATCAGCTGAATGCCAAACCCAATTCTTGTACACAGACATCAGCCTGCAGGAATTCGTCATCTGGATCAGGCATGACTATCTCCCAATCGCAGGGTGGTGCTGCTCTACACGCCGGGCACAGGTCACATGTGACCTGGATTAGCAGCAGTACGCTCACACATCCTAGAGCAAAACTGCACACATGCATATGCATAATGCACAACATCGGAAGGCCGGTCAGTCAGCGGCAAAAGGTGGACGCTGAGAAAGACTGACATTGGGCATGCCTGCTGCACAACGCAGTACATATGGCTATTGCTGCCAACACTTGCCCGCCAGCAGCAGTGCAGCTTGCAAGTTAGGCACAAGCTGCCTCTGCAAACCGCCATCAACAGTTATGAAAACTGCCAGATTGCCGGCCCATCCCCTCACTGCAAACCTGCAACAGGGTATAGAGACAACGCGCAACATCCCCTGCTGGTTGGACAAGGTCATAAGCAACTTGCGAGCGACACAGCATATGCTGTTGTGTGGTGCATACAACTTGCCCACCAGCGACAACCGAGCCACAACATCAGCTGATCGATTTTATCACTTCCCACGTCCGCTGCAAACGACAAACCACACAAAGCAACACAGCAGAAGTAGTTCAGTGCAGTCAGTGCGCCGATTCACCCGCCGTTGCGACATGACACGAACAAAGAGTATGGACGTGCGACTTGCATCTCACATAACTTGCACCGCCACACAACATGTTGCAAAGATACAGCAGCGCAGCTTGGCTCTCAGACAAGCCCACTGCTGGCATCAACACGCTCTTCTCTCCAGGCCAGCTGCGGCAGCTCCTGATTCCCGCTGCACTTCCTGGTGCGAACTTCTCACAGGAAGTATGGTGTGATGGCCTCCGGGAAGTTGAGTTTCAAAATCTCGCGTTTGTTGCTCTGGCCGTCCTCCACCCTCCACACCTAGCAGCAGCAGCAGCAACAGCAGCAACAAACAAGAATTGCAGGGAGTGCTCAACACCAGCAGAGAGACAACTGGCGGAACAGCAGCAGCAGAATATACAAGCACTTCTGCAGCCTGTCGAACCTACACATCAAACCATGCATGCATCACCACTCGCGACTGCCCAGTTGCATCATATGACACACGATGCTGACTATACTTGTTATTGTAACAATGTAACATGTTATGTAGCAACCTGTGTGCACTCCAGGATGCCGTCTGCCTTGACCAGGTCGGTGAAGCTGGCTGTGCTGCCGCCCACACCAAAGTAGAAAGACTTGGCAGCCACATATACCACCCCATGCGGCGGCTGCAGCACCTGCAAGCAGCAGCAGCAGTAACAGCATGTCATAACCCCGCAGCAGCCACAGTCTTAAGGTTGTGTTCTGTGATCACTGCAGCTGCGCTGAACTGCACCAACAGACAACGCTTACAAATACACTGCGCACGCCGCTGCACGCATGCATGTTGTTGTTATGTTGTTACTTGTCCAGAGTCAGTCGCCGCACCTGCTTTATGCAGCTCAGCAGCCGCGCCTGGCTCTCTCTGCTGTAGATGGTCTCTGCTGTGAGGATGATGTCGTAGTAGCCCCCTAGGCCGTGCATGGCCATCATGTGGCCCACAGCCTCCCAATCGCCTGGCGGGGCAGCAGAAGGCAGCAAACAAGAAGACAGAAGAGTTCTCAGCGCACCCAAGAGTGGTGCTGACACATGCAGGTGAAAACTCCCAGCGCGGTTGATCCAGTTGGGTTCATTGTTGCTAGCTGGACTGCCGGAGGCTGTGCCCCCAGCCTCCCGGTTGCCTGGCAGCACAGCTAGTATCACACATAGTGTCACGCATGCCATTACACATAACATCACACATCATGTGTGGAGGTATGATTGGCTTATAGAAGCCCACGTTGTGATCTTGCAAGGTTGCTATATTGTAAGGTTTGTGGATGCCGTGTTACAGATGTGCAAGGAAATCCACACCCCAAAGCTGCACACAGCAGGCTGCACAGAAGTGTCGCGCAGGGGCAAGCTGCGGCTGCAAGGTAGCACAGATGTAAGCGGCCTGACAATATGATAGAATGCAGGCTGACACCTACCTGCAAAGTAACGTGCTCCCTCTCTGCACACTCCCTGCTCTAGGCGCGCTAGGTTTGCCCTGACATTGGGGATCGTCAGGGAGGTGATGACCTGCTTATTGAAGTCCTGCAAGGGCACACACATCACACGGTTGCAGTAAAGGCATGTGAAGCCAGTGCCCGCAAAGCTGAGTGCATGTGCATGAGAATACATACACTGCAACCCATCAAAACTGCAAGCACAGCTGTCAAGCCAACCAGCCGTGTCCCCAGCGCATCGCACCTGGTAGTGCACAGCAGCACCTGCCAGCTGGCACAGTATGCCAGGCAGGCCGTGCCCACAGCCCAGTTCCAGCACCTTCTTGCCCTGCAGCAGCCAGCAGCAGCAGCAGCAGCAGCAGTAGCAGCAACAGCGGCAGTGCCACAGATGTAAGGCGCAGGTGCAGTGCAGCAGTATCTATGCAAGCATACTCTGTGTTGACATCCAACACCATGAACAGCTGAGCGCTTGAACAGCCACGGTTGCATATGCGCTGCCAGCGCGTGCAGTGTCCCAAGCTGTCACACATGCACTCATGCAGCATGTGTGCTCTGCAGCTGCATTGCCTGATGCTAGTATATGTGCTGCTCCCATGCACCCCTCCTCGACACTGCTGCTGCTGCTGCTGCTGCTGCTGCTGCTGCCGCTGCTGCTGCTGCTGCTGCTTTGACCCACCCGCAGCGATGTGCGTGGTGTCTGCTCCTGCAGCAGCTGCGGTGTGAGCTGGTGCTGCTGTATGAGGAAGTTGCACAGGTCAACTGCACCCTCCCACAGCTTGAAGCCGCCTGCATGGCAGCAGCAGCAGCAGCAGCAGCAGCAGCAAGTTGGCTAACAATGAAGGCAAGGGCGTGCACACCACCGCAGCAGCCGAGGGAGGCTACATGCGGAAGGAGCTTTGAAGTAGCTTGCTGTCTAAAGCCTACAAGCATAGCTTACATGTCTGTTCGCAGGCTAGCTTAGCATTTGCCACGGCTGCTACTGCGACCCAGCAGCAGCTGCTCATGCTGGCACTCCTAGAACAACTGTGCTCCAGGTATTGCTGGGGTGCTGTTGCGACTGCTGCTGCTGCTGCCGTCGTGTTCACCTTCATATTTGCGCGGCACCAGGTCGCTGGCTTGCAGCTCCGGCTCTGCCAGTGCTGCTGCTGCCTGCTCACTGGTCACCACACCCTGCAGACAGGCACCAGGCAGTGTCAGTGTGGTCACACTGCGGTGTCACACTGCGGTGTCACACTGCGGTGTCACACTGCCGTGTAAGCAAATGGTGCTTGTGTTGCCGGTGCGCAACAACGGCACTGGTGTACGCGCGTGACCAGGGTTTTATATTATGACGGGGGCGCAAGCAAGCACAGCTGCATTGCAAAGGGTGGGCATCCTGTGGTGCGCAGTGCCAGCTGCAAGTGGCATCTGCCATGCCAAGACTGCTTCAGGACAGCTGGCAACACCCCGCAGCCATGCGACAGCGATAGAGACATAGTCTCTGGCCCTACAACTGCTGCTGCTGCTGTTGCTGCTGAGACCTGCCTTGAGCAACGCCACTTCATTGTCCAGCGTCACGATGCTTGGCTCATCCTTGACCTGCAAGCCCAGCAAGCAGCATGCACCACGCATCAAGAAGAGCTGGTTACACTATACTTAGCTGTTGCATGCTGAGTTTGTATGGGGCATGCAAGCTCACCTTCAACCCCTGCTGCTGTGGCACCTCTTCTGCTGTAACCCCCTCTTCTGTTGAACTTGTGTATGCTACAGGATCGCTGTTTGCTTGTGAGCCTACAGCTCCAAAGAAGTTGAAGGAAAAGTTTTCCATGCCTGAGTGTACCAGAGGCACACGATTGTCAAAAAGCAGAACTAGCGGAATCTCATATCTGGCAAGAGACTACTGCTTCCCACTGCTGCTCTGAAACCAGGTCAACGACTTGCTACGCCGCACAAAACGAAAGTTTAGGAACGTATGCAGCGGAAGGTGAACCATTGTTGATCATGACGCACTACCACACTCCAAGAACGACTCGGGTTTTGCGTGCAGTGCCGGCGGTATCGTTGAAGGCCGCGACGCTCACGACATGGCCACCTTTCCACTGTCGCTCTGCTGCGATCGTTTTCTGCTTATTCATACATACAAAAGCTGGTCAAGATGGTTTCGTTTGAGGCCGCAAAGGAGTTCCTGAAGGCACAGCACCTGGCTCCTTTGCTCTCTGAGGTGCAGCAGCAGCTGATCACCCTGAACAAGTGGAGCACCGTTGGTCAGGCTCTGCAGGTGTGTATTCTGCGCTGCTATCAGTCAGCTGTCGCTTGCAAGGATCGGAGTTGGAGGCACTGCTGGCGTATGCAAGTGCCGCGAGCCGAGAAATTGATCGAAACTATCGCTTTTATAGATCAAACCGGCGCTTCGATCCACATACGTATCAGTGCAACAGCCTGGGTGACGAACTGATTCCTTCCTGCTGCTGCGTGCACTCACGGCCTGCCGCTGCTGCTTTGCTTGCTGCACGTAGACTCTGGGCGGCCGCAACATCCTCAGCGCTCCCGTGTTGGATGAGGATGGCGAGTACTTCGGCTGCCTGTCTGTGAACGACCTGCTGAAGAGCCTGTACAAGGGTGAGCGCACGCTGCTGCAACAGCCCTGCAGTACACAGCAGTACAGCAGCAGCAAAGCAGCAGTGATCCTGTGCAGCACAGGTCCGCTGATACTGCCGCATGCTGCACTACAGACACATGTGAACATGGCTGGTCTGAATTTCACTTCTTCTAAGGACTCACTCATGTAAGGCATCTTCTGCTGCTTCTCTTGATCTACTGATTGATCTCTGCCGTCTCTTTTGCACTGCCCCCTCTTCTGCACTGGCAGTGCTGGCTGCCAAGGACCCCGAGTGGTTTGAGAAGATTGAGAGCATCACCGCTGCCGACATCATCGCTGTTGCCACCGAGTTCACCAAGCAGACCGTCGACAAGATCCAGCACGGTTAGCAGCAGCCGCTTGTTCAGCTGTCTGTTCGTTGCCAGCAGCATCTGAAGATCGTCTGCTGCGTGCCAGTTGTTCTGCGCTGCAGCCTGCAATAACAGGTTGCGCTATGCTTGCGCATGTGCTTGAACACTCATTCTCCCTTGGCATCTGAGTTGGCATGTCATCACCCAACACTGTCACGTGCATGACCGTTGGCTTCAAACCAAGATAAATCATATTGTATCTCTGATGTGCGACTATGCGTGTGTCTTTGCACGTGTAACGCTGCAGCCGGCGATCTGTGGCTACTGAATGCCGATGACGCCAGCACACTGCTGGACGCCGTGATGGAGTCCTTCCGCATCCAGGACCGCGCGGTGAGCACAGCAGACTTGCAGGAAAGCTGCTTGCAGGAAAGCTGCTTGCAGGAAAGCTGCTTGCAGCACAGCGTGCAGCAGCTGCTGAGCGGGACAGCGCACAGCGAGCAGCTGAGCAGGCAGCAGCTGGTCAAGCCTAGAAGCTAGAGAGCTTGCGTTGGAGAGCTGTAGACTCTGCACAGCTGCAGGGACGCTGTAACAGGCAGCAGCAGCAATGCGAGAGGGGCAGCAGCTGCAGACACTCACACACTGCATCTCCTAGCAGGCAGCCAGTGCACTTCGTCGCGTCCACCTTTGCCTGGCTAGTGACTGACGCGCTTCGGGATGTGGCTGCGCCTGCTCCTGCAACAGGTGCACCACCGCCTGTTTGTGTGCTCCAACGCGCGCGAGCAGAAGAGCAACACCGTGGCCAACACCACGGTGATCAACATCACCCCGGGCAGTGAGCGCCTGTCTGCCACAGGGCTCAAGGTGAGCCAGCCGCTGCAGGTGACACGCGTGGTGTGGCGCTGTTTTGACACGTACCCTAGTCTAAGATATGTCACGTATTGTGACGCTAGACTAGGGTATGCAGCCGCTGCAGGTGACACGCTGCTGGCGGCGCTGTCTCACATTTAAACTTGCAGTGTGAACCATGTTGCGTGTTGTGTGATGCAGCGCTGCACATGCTACAGCCACAACCACGTGCTGTGCGATGCCAGGTGTTGCTGCTGTTGTCACGCTTGCAGCAGGGCAGCAGGTCTGGACGTGCACATGCCGTTGCAACTGTAGCATGCAACGTTGGCAAACACCATGTGTCCGGCTTCTGCCTGTGCACCTGTTTGTTCAAATCAAAGCCACCATGTTTGTGTTGGCAGTCAGTTCCATGGTGTGCACCTCCGCATGCACGGCAGCTGCACCGACCATCTTGCCCTGGCGTCACGGTGCATGTTACGCTTTCCGCTGTGACTCATGCGCACTGCTAACTGCTGCCACTGCTGCTGCTGCTGCAGGTGACGCACGTGGTGAGCCAGAGTGACGTGGTGAAGCTGCTGTGGGCCAACAAGGCCGTGCTGGGCGAGGCGCTGGCGCAGACCGTGGAGCAGTTGGAGCTGGACGATGTGAGCTTTTGGCACAGCAGATGTATTAGTGCATTCAACACTTGTTATGAATGTGTGACGGCAGCATTTGTTTTGCGGCCTTGCGTGCTCGTGGCGCAGACCGTGGAGCAGTTGGAGCTGGACGACGTGAGCCCTGCGGCACAGCAGATGTGTTTGGTTGATCAACATCTGCTAACCATGCATGTATCTGTACAGCATATAGTCATGGCTGTGCCTGCTTGTGCCCGCAGCATCTGCACCTGCTACATGACAGTGCCAGGTTTGTAGCTTTTAAACAAAGTTTGCTGATGTGTCTCTGTTGTGCGTTGCTGCCGTGTGAACACGTGTCGCCGCCCACAGGGCAGCATGTACACCGCCCCTGCCAGCATGCGCACGGTGCTGAACAAAGTCTGCTGCTGCTGCTGCCGCTGTGTTTCCTCTGTGTTGTCCCCTGTGTTGCCGCGCTGTTGGCTGTCCTGACCCACAGGGCAGCGTGTACACCGCCCCCGCCAGCATGAGCACGCTGGAGGCGCTGAGCCAGATGGCGCGCGACCACAAGAGCAGCATGGGCGTGACTGACCCCGCCAGCGGCAACCTCATCGGCAACCTCAGCGTGTCAGACCTCAGGTGCGGCCACGTGGCCTCAGATGCAATGTGGCGCGTGTGCAGTTGTCCCTGAACATACATTGCCAACTTCAGCGTGTCTGACTTCAGGTGGACACAGCTGTCAATCAGCGATGCTTGATCAAGTGCTGGGAGAGCTCCGACACAGGGGCGTGTTGCTGCTGCTGTGGCCGTCGTGCTGCGCGTTGATGCGTGGTTGCGTGTTGCACCTTTGCTGATGTGGCCCCTAGTGTGTCTATGCATCAGGTCAGTGTGTGTCACTTGGGTACACGTGTGGCGTATGCACACTGCATCCAGCCTTATACGCCCACATGCTCCATGCTTGCCACTCTGCTGATGTCTGTCTCTGCTGCTGCCTCCCTCTGCCGCTACTGCCAGGGGCCTGACCATCGAGGAGTTCCCGCTGCTGCTGCTGTCGGTGGCGGAGTACATCGCGGTGCGCCGCGGCCTGGCAGGCCTCAGCAAGGCCGACGCACTGGCCGGCAAGCGCGCCGAGGTGAGCTACAGGCGCTGTTGTTTGATGTGAATCGATTTGTAAGAGCTGCTGACTGGCTGCGTGTGTGCGTCGGTGTATGCAAAGCAGCGTAAAGTGAGACCCAGCACTGGTTGCATGCCAGCGGTCGCAGATGCATCGGTTGTCGCACTTGCCGGCAAGCACGCCGAGGTGAGCTGCAGGGCCTGCTGTTAATGTATGTGTGTGCGGTGGTGTTTGTGAGGCAGCGTGGAGTGAGACCCAGCACTCGTTGCACCACAAGTGGTTGCACCACGCGTCAGCTGCCGCTTTGCCCGGCAAGCGTGCCGAGGTGAACTGCAGGAGATGCCGCTATGACTGTCTGTACGCGTGTGGGCAGCCTCAGAACAGAAGCGAGCACATGGACCATGGATCAGTACCTGTGATGCATTCGTCTTGATCACCCCATCAGCTCCCTGCACTGCTTTCTCGCACCCAAACACACTGTGCAGGCCGCCGCCACCGGCAAGTGAGCCGAGCTGCTGCTGCTGCACACATTCATCACGCTGAGGCTGACTTCCCCCGCCCTGCCCTGCTGTCTGCACCTGCACCGCAGGCCGCCACCGCCGGCAAGTGGGCCGAGCTGCTGTCTGGCGCTCCCGCCATCAGCGTGACCGGCGCCACCACCTTTGAGGCAGTGATGGAGCTGCTGGCTGTGAAGGGCCTGCACCGCGTGTATGTCACGGATGCTGCCAGCAAGCCTGTCAGCATCATCACGCTCACTGACGTGCTGCGCCTGATCACGAAGGTGCCTGCACCCCCTCCTGTTGCGGCGCCGATTGAGGCCATGGATGACAGCGACGACGAGGATGAGGATGAGGACGATGAGTAAGCAGCAGCAGCAGCACAAGGCAGCAGCAGCACAAGGCGGCAGGGCAGGAGGAGCAGCAGTTGCTGCTGCTGCTGCTGCTGCTAGTGCGCTGCGTGCCTGTTGCTGTGTCGTGCGCCGGGCAGTGGTCTGCTTGTGGCAGCCGTGTTGTTTGTATGTGCCGTGTACCAGTTGTATACAAGCGCGTTGGAGTTGGCGCATGTTGTGCGTGCCTTCGCTTGTAGAACGTGGTGTGACTGGTGCTTGCCCTGGCATCGGCTGCATGGAACCTCAGGCAGCAAACCTTCTCTCTTTTGTGTAAATGCTGTGGGTGGCAGACTGGACGTGATGTCAGCAGGACTAGTACTTTTGTATGCATGAAAATGGCGTGGTGCACCGCACTGGCAGAGTCGCAGGGTGGGGATGCACAGCATCGTGTTTGGCAGTTAGCACTTGATGCCGTTGCCAACTTGGCACATTCAATGTGCAGCTCCACTGCATGGACACACATGCGTGTGTTCTGCCTTCGTGACTGCAACGATCCGCAGCAGCAGCGACAGCATCGAGGTTGGCAGCACGCCAGCCGGCTGTGTGTGCAGCATTGCCCCTGTCTTCTTTCCAGGGGCCGTCTGTGTTGAGCTGAGACCTGGCAGTGTAACAGAACCTTGCCATACTATGCCTCAAGCATCTACAGAAGTGTTTGGTATTTCCATCATAGCCGCTATGAGCCTGAGGCTGAGCTTACATCACTGCAGGCACGAGGCACCACCAGCACACAAACGGCCGAGCGCCAAGCAAGAGTTCTTTACCACGACGCCAGCAATAGCATTGCTGGGACGCCACATGCCGCAGCAGCAGGGGCGCAGCTGAGGGCCCCTGCAACCATGCAGGAATGCAATCGGCAACTTTCTTTATATGCAGGCTGGAATTCCAGAAACTCGCGCATCTTTCAGCAGCAGGCATCCTAGCTGCCAGGCCTGGCTGTGTCCTCAGGACGCTGAGCTGCGCTAGCCACCATGACCACACTCCAGGATGACAATCATGGCATACTACGCCACAATGCCATTGTACATGACCTATGCTCCAGTTGCCATTTGCAGCACCAACAGCAGTGGCACTGGAGCATAGGTCATGTACACGGCCGCCGCAAGTGTCTGGCACCAAACTGTTTCTGTGACGGCAGCCCTGGTCACGATTCAAGTATCTGGCCGTCACCTATGCCCGCCTGCCCTTCCCCTGCTTGCGGACTACGCTGCTCCTCCTCCTCCCGCTCCTCGTGCTGCTCCTGCTGCTGCAGCGGTGGCTGGCGACTGGCCGACCAGCTCTGCAGCCCCTGCAGCTGCCGCACCCTCCTGCTCAGCGGCTGCCCGCAGCCATCCTCACCAAGATCCGGCAGCACCTCATCACCCGCTGCTGCTGCTGCTGCTGCTGCTGCTGCGCTGCTGCTGCCAGCCATATGGTGCTGCTTGAGGTCCAACTTGGGCACTAACGGCCCGCCTGCCGCTGCTGCTGCTGCTTGATCCCCAGCTGCTTCAGTGCCGTTGCTGGCCATCAACCCTGCGTGTGTTGGTGATGTCACCACCTCAATGTGACCAGCCACGCCAGGCACTCTCACCCTGACTGACTTGCCACCAGGTGACGAGCACCTGCCACCCGCATCTGCTGCTGCTGCCGCTGCCGCTGCCTGCTGTGACGCAGGCGCAGTCTGCACTGCTTGCTCAATGTCTGCAGCCGCTGCTGCCGCAGCCGCGTCGATTGGCACCGGAGCCACAGCAGCAGCAGCTGCTGCAGGCCCACCGGCTTCAGAGCCCATGCGGCTGCTGCGGCGTGCACCGCTACTGCTGCTGGCACCTTCCAGCGGAACGCCAACAGCCCTGCTGCTGCCACCTGGCCTTGCTGCTGCTGCCGCCACCACTGCCCCACTGTCGCCACCAACATTCCCACCACCTCCGCCTCCACCACCAGCAGCAGCTGGCACTGCTGCGGCTGCCTCAGCATGCCCAGCTGCTGCTGCCTCGCCCCAGTGCTCAAACAGCACGGGGCCGATGCCCGCAGCAGCAGCCATGGCCTCCAGCTCGCCCTGCCCCACGCCAACACACTTGCGGATGAAGGCCAGCAGCGGCAGCGCAAAGCGTTTGAAGCGCAGCAGCCCGCAGCTGACCACAAAGTCCGCCAGCTTGTCGACCAGCTGCTGCAGCAGCGGCGGCTGCAGGAAAGTGCCGCCCTCCAGCAGCGCCTTCACCTGCAGCGCAGCAGCGCACAGCAGGTGCTGGTTTGCGCATGTGAGTGTGGTAATTTCAAGCGCTCCCGTCGTTTATGTAGCCATTGTGCTAGATACCGTGCCCTTGAAGCAGTCACCTGGAGGAACAGAGCAAGGTTCCATTTACACAGCAGATGCAAGCATTGGCAAGCTGTCACCCTTAATGGAACTTGTGCAGCATGTGAAGGGCAAGCCAGGTCCTGACCAACAACCAGCAACACCTGCTAATCAACCCTGGCCATCACGCAGCAGCAGAGAACTCAGCCGCACCTGGTGCACCACGTAGAGTGACAGCGGGTCGCTCAGCCGCTGCCGCTCCACCAGGCCACACAGCGCATCATAAAAGTGCTCCAGCAGCTCAACCTGTGGCGCAGCACAATGAACGGTGGAGCAGCACACGCAGGTAGAAGAGGCCCAGGTTGCTTGCTGAATCCTACCAGCAGAGTGAACCCCATACGCAACTCTGCACCAGCATACCTAACAGCAACAACTTATCCTTAGCACAGTCATAGCTTACATCTCACTCATGCATGCAGAGCTGTCAACTCGCTGACTGTGCCATGCCATCTCATTTTTGTGCGCAACGACAGCTGCACGCCACATACACCCAGACACAAACCTCCGTTGCCTTGATGTTGCGCGTCCCTGCTGCTGCCGGCCCCTCTGCGGCCGCTGCAGCTGCAGCCGCGTGCTGCTTGCTGATGGTGTAGGGGTTGTCGGGGGTGGTGCCTGCACGCGCCACAGCACACGGCAGCATAGAGAGCACATTCAGCATGATACCGCATGACAATGCATTGCATGCGGTCGGCTTCATCCAAACAAGTGCTGCCTGCAGCCAGTGGTGCAAAGCATACTTGCAAAGCCCACACGCACAGCACAGCACAGCACAGCACAGTACAGCACAGCACAGTACAGCACAGCACAGCACAGCACAGCACAGCACAGCACAGCACAGCACAGCACAGCACAGCACAGCACAGCACAGCACAGCACAGCACAGCACAAGCACAGCACAGCACAGCACAGCACAGCACAGCACAGCACAGCACAGCACAGCACAGCACAGCACACAGCACCAAGCTACCCACCTGGGATCCAGCCAGGCGCCAGGCGCCCCCGCACTGCGTCCAGGCTGTCCATCAGCCCGCTGCTGAGCTGCGCCCTGCCCTCGGCGGCGCCACGAGCGACAGCTCGCGCCTGGCTGCGCTGCCACAGCGTCGACTGCAGCGCGGTGTACCCGGCATGGCGCACCTGCGGCAGCAGCGGCACAGGCACAAATGTTACCCAAGGTAATCTATGTGCTGCTACTGCACGGCCGCCAACAGCTGCTGCTGTTGTGTACCTAAGAGCAGGATGCACTGTCTGCAAAGTGATTCCTGGAATCCCAGGGCTGCTGCAGCAACACAGCATAAAGTGGAATTTAGATGTAGGTGTGCCTGCCCACCTTCACAAAGTCATTATGCCAGCTGGTGACTGGGTTGCTGCTTCCTGGCTGCTGTAGGGTGAGCTCAGTCACCGTCTTGAAGTCTGGCGGACTGCTGCTACCAGGCCATGGCCCGCATGCTTCACCACCTGCTGCTGCTGGTGGTGGTGCTGCCACGCCTACTGCGTCGGATGTTACTGACATGCGGTGTGTCGCCGCGACTGATAGCCTTGCAGTGCCACTGCCACCCACGGTCGTCCTGCGGCAAGCAGACCAGCATGAATCTTCTGCAGATTACTGGCCAAGTGAGCTGTCATGTACGGAATCCATGGCTGTTCATTGCACATCCCTTACTAATCAGGCGTAACTTGCACTACACGCATGAAGTCTGTTGGTTCTGGCCGCACCTTCTGGATAGTGCCACTGCTGCAGAAGCTGCTGCATCTTCACTTCCGCCAGTTGAGCCAATGATCGCCAGCCGCCCCGACTTGCCAGCCCTGCTCCTGCTGCTGCTGCTGCCGCCGCTGCCTGCACCAGCCTCGCTGGCATGCCGGCTGCCCTCCCCATGCTGCTCCTGCTCCTGCTCGCTGCTTGAGCCCCCAGCTACTGCCGCGCCTGCTGCTCCTTCACCTGCTGCTGCTAGCTGTGAGGCAAGCGTGGCAGCACCAGCAGTAGCACGCTGAGTGATGAAGATGGAGTTCCTGTTGCCTAATGCCTCGCCAGCAGCAGCAGCAGCCAAGCTGCCTGGCCCAGCTGGGTGCATGGATGCTGCTGCCTCTGCGTGTGCTGCTGCTGCAGCTGCTGCTGCCTGGTGGTGCTGCACCAGATGGTGCCCTGGTAGCTGCTTGCAGGACAGCGTGTGCGCGCCATAGCTGCCTGATGCGTCGGCTGCGTCCGCCTCTGCCAGTTTCCTGCAGCAGCAAGCAATTGTCAAGTGGGTAGAGTCTCGCGGAAACGAACATGGTTTCAGTGTATGTGACCGGCGGCAGGCCAGTGTGCAGCTGCTGCTGTTGGTGGTTCTGCCTGCGAAACGCTGTATGGCTGATGGCATGCAAGGTTTGCACATTTTCATTGCTGAGGTGCTGCGCAAGCAGGGCCTTGCAATGGTCTGCACAGCCAGCAGGAGGCCACACACTTGTTGAAGAACTTGTGCGGGTGCACCTTGGCTGCTTTGCGCCGCGCATTGGCCTGCTTCACTGCTGCAGCTGGGAATGAAGCTTCAAGCCTGCTCTCAGAAGCAGCAGCAGTAGCAGCAATAGCAGCAGTGGCCGACCAACATGATGCTTTTGCGCTGTTGCTGATGCCCAGGCCTACCCACTTGGTCAACACTGCATAAGACATGATCCTGCTGTTAGCATCACCGAGTTCTGTGCTGTGGCTCTGCCCTGCAGCTCTCCTCACCTGTCAACTGTTGAGAACTTCATCACTGTCTTGTGGTGCAGCAGTTTGGCTGCCTCCTGCTCCTTGCTGCTGATACCAGCGGCACTGCTGCCACCGACGCCTGTGTGATACAAAGCAATACATCATTACTATTCACAACAAAACGGCATGAACCTCTCAAGGTCACGAGACGGTATGACATCAAAGCACTGAGAGTGCTTGCAGCAACATTGCAAGCGCTCTATGGCTGTGCGCTGCAGCCGATGCTGCAACATACCACTGTTGCTCACCTGCAGCAGCAGCTGCTGCTTCAGCGGTGCTGCCCCTTGCCGTTGCTGCTGCGCCCTGGCTGCTGCTGCGCGCGCCCGGCCTGCGCTGCTGCTGGCTGCTGTGCAAGTAATCCCTGTTGAGATGCGGTAGCAGCGAGGCTGCGCTGCTGTCAAGCTGCAGCAGCAACAGGCGTTACATGGCAGCACAACATTGTTCATGTGCACGGGTGTGGACGTAGGATACCTTGTCAGGTTGTGCAGCTGTACTGTGTTCATCAGACACTAGCACATATCTTTGCATGTGCCGCTGCTGCTGCAGCAAAGCAGCAAGACAGTGCAGGAGCTGCGCCGCACCTGCTGCAGCTCCCCCAGGCATACACTAGCACATGCCTTTGCATGGGCTGCTGAAGCAGCAGCTGCTCACGCAAAGCAGTAGACACAGCAGCTGCATCCTCACCTGCTGCAGCTCCCCCAGGCATGCGTAGGGCTTGCCAAAGCTGGCCCACACACCAGCTGGTGCTGCTTCTCGCTCTGCTGCTGCTGACTTTATGAAGTCTATCAGCCGAGCCTGCCCCTCTGTAAGTGTGTATGCGGTCAGCATGTGACAATTGCAGTGCAGGCTCGGTTACTTCCAGTATTACAAAAAGCGTAACGTCAAGGCCAGGCATGGCAGTGACAGGCGCTGTTATGCCTCACAGGGCAAAGTGTGTTGCTGCAACGTATGCTGGTGCTGAAGTTGAGCTGCTGCAGTGCGTATGATTGACAGTGCATTGCTTAAAAACATGCGGAACACATGGATTAGTGTGCTCCAAAGCCATGTCTGCAGCTCACAATGTTCTGGGTGCTGCGCTGCACTAGCAACAGTGAGGCAGCCTGTTGCTCACCAGCTTCCAAGTCCTCTATAACCGGTGGTGCTGGAGCATCATGGCCATGGCCTGCTTTGGTGTTTCTTTTCTGCCTATCTCTGAACTCCTTGAAGAGAGGATTGGCATGCAGCGTGGCACACTCCCGCTTCTGCTCACGCAGCATGACACGAATGACATCTGTGTTGCCTTTACTGCTGCTCGGTGCTGCAGGCGCTGCATGAGCTTCGTCTAGACTGCTTTGAAGTGTTCCCGAGACTGAAGATGCTGCCATAGCTGCCAGCCAGCTGTGCTGGGGGACCTAGAGACAGACAGCAGCAGGAACCCCAAGCAGAGCTTGCCTGCCAACCAGGCAATCGTGCACGGTCACGACGGCATTCAGCAAGCCCGACAGTCGTATGTGGGTTGTCCTTAAAGCAATGAGCAGTCGCATGTCGAGTCACTGGGCCTGACACAGCGATACTCGAGTTCACTTTCAGGAGCGCCTGGCTTACTCTCATACTCAATTGAAACAATAATGTGGTTCGCAGATGCAAAAAACAGGTAAACCAGCTACTGTTGATGAGGTTCACAGCAGTTGTCATACGAAACATTAAACAGTTCACGCGCTCAAACCTGGGCGGCAAGGCGGGCACCTTGAACTGTAGGCTTCAACCACATGCCCAGTCTTGGGTGAAACCACTTGGCCAAACTGGCCTATCGCGCACCAGCCACCATATGCATACCTTGCCCTGTCAACCAGGCATGCTGCCCTTCAGGCTGATGACACTTTAGCAATCAGCAAAGTGCTGAACATGCGCCTCAAACAGGCGCTTATGGGCACACGGCACAAGCATAACGATCAACATCAAGGTGTGTCTCAGCCAGTGCAGGGCTTGAAGCCAGCCCACGGCACACGCCAAGCTTGCGCAACTGCTGCATCCCACGCAGCCACTGCAGGCCCAGCTCTGTCACACCAGTGTGCATCAGTTGCAGAGAGCTCAGGTGCTGCAGGTGGTGTGCAATCACGGGCAGCACACTGTCTCCCAAACGAGGGTTGTAAGGAACCTCCAGCGCCCGCAACGCAGTCAGCTGCAACGCCAGCACATTCACGTCATAATCCACAAGCGAGCAGCCCACCAGCTTCAACTGCGTCAGCTGCGATAGCCCAGACAGCTGCATGGCTGCCTGCCGCCCAAACTCCACATGAGCCAGCTGCAAGCTCTGCAATTGCGACAGCCCCGCTGCAGCTCGCACAATTTGCAGCGAATGCTCTGTGCTCGGAGCGCCATCGGGCACGAACATGCCGCTGCCGTGCAGCTCAAATGCTTCTAGCTGCTTCAGCTCCCCTAACACAGCTGCCAGGTCACTGCTGGACCATTGTACATATGTCTGCACGAAACGGTCTGGGCGATAGATGTTCAACTTAAGCGACCTCAACCCTGTCAGCCCTGCGATCAGGCGCAGGGACGGCAGCCTGAAGTCCCCTTCTGCGGTTGTCTCCAGCGACTGTAGCGGCAGGCAGCTCCAGCCCGCTGCTGCTTCCACAGCCACCAGCGACATATGGTAGCAGATATCTACGCGCTGCAGTGCCGTGAGCGTGGTGGCGAGCTGCCGCAAGCCTGCAGCTGGCATCGTGTCGCCCATTGCCAGCAGCTGCAAGCGCTGCAGGTGCAGCAGCGGCTCGGGCGATGGCACGCTGCTGCAGCGCAACTCCACAAGGCTAGCTGGCAGCACATCGCCAGGCAGCAGATCCTCCCCTACCCCCCTCACCAGCGACAGCTTTGTCAGCGCTGTCAGCTGCCCGAAAGTGAAGTTGCCTAGCGGCCGCTCCCAGTTCTCATCTGTTTCTCCATATTCATTCGACATGGCGATGATGTTCAGCTCCAGCAGCGCGGCAGGCAGGTGGTGCAGGACCTGCGGCATGCCGCGCGTGATGCCGATGTCCAGAAACGTCAGCTGCTGCATGTGTGATAGCACTGGCACCAGCAGGTTAGTGTTGGTGTCCTCCACCATGCCATCCCCTTCCACCAGCACCAGCCGCTGCAGCCTGGTGAAGTGCCGCAGGCTGCGCTGCACACACGCTGCTGCTTCCCAGTCGTCGGTCTGTTTGTGTGCTTCGTCATCTGCAATGACGAGGCTGGTCAGGCTGTGGCCCGGCAGACACAGCAGCAGCGGCGTGAGCAGCGGACCCCTGAAATGCTGCAGCTGCAGGGCTGAGGCGCTGCTGCTGCTGTGGGTAGCTGCTGCGCCAACTGCTAGTGTGTGTAATGATGCTGCGCCTTGTGGTGCTGCTGCCTGCTGCAGTGCTGCAGGGATGCCTGCTGCCTGCACTGCTGCAGCAGGCACAGCAATGTCCAGGGACTGCAGCAGGTGGGCGTTCCTGGGCAGCCACTGCCTGAATGACTGCCGAGCATCCAAGGCAGCCTTTCCTGCAGCACTGGTGCTGCTGTCGCTGTCACTGCTGTTGCTGATCTTGCACTGCATCTCTCCAGCAGCTGCCGCATGCAGGCATGCTGCCATGGCCTTGCTGACACATAGCAGCACGCAGGCTTGCTGCTGCTGCAGGAGCTGCGGCTGCTGCAGAAGCAGCACCCAGGCTGGGTGCAACTCTCCACTGTGGGCGCTCATTGGTGCTGGTCCAGCTGCAGTGCAAGATGAATGACATAAGAACAGCACAGGAGTGTCAGTTGTGGGTCTGTGGTTGACAGGGTGGGCAAAAGCAATCGCAAGAGCAGCATCACCAGCAAGTTGCTGCTTGTGCCGGGATTTTGCCGGCTCAAGCACAGCCACCTGCCGTCATTTGAAACAATAAATGCTTCAGAATGAAACAAGTCACGAAGCACTTGCCTTGTGCGCTACAGGTGCCGAGCAGAGCCGTGGTGCCAAGCAGCCTACTGACTAATTTGCATGCTGCCGAGATATCTGCAGGCATCTCCATTCAAGCACAACTACGCTTCATTGGCACGTTCACGGTGAATGATCATTCAGCGCAGCACACTGCTCAAACTAGTCATAACCAGTGTGAGCAGTTTGAACATGGGCTTCGCGCCTGATTATGTCCCTTGTGTGTACCTGCAGCAAAGTATGTGCATTTGATAGCTGCGTGTTTCGAACGTTTGATCCGTGGCAATATACTGAACGAGCGTGTGGACAAACGACATACATCAGGGACCTTTCTGCTCAAGTTCTACTTGCCATCTGCACCTACGAGAGCCCTGCATCTGGTGCAAACTGCAACCAGAATCATTAAGAGTCTGTCTGTTGCTGAACAAACCGCTGCACAGACACACGTCATCGGAAGTCACACAGCAGCAACACCATGGGCACCCTGGACCTAGAGAGGCCCACGCCTAGCACAGGGTGCGCTGCAGCAGGCTGATTCGCATCCCTCAACGTCATACTGCAGGACATGTAGGACTATGAACTCGTGGCCACTTGCACTTGCAGGCAGAAGTACGATGAGCTTCTCAGCATGCCAGGCGACATGATGTGTGCTGAGGCAGCAGCGATACCCCGCGCCACAAGCGAGTACACCCCAAGAGTAAGCCTCAACATGCAGCTGTAACTTCACAACCTTTCCTATTCTCTGTTACGGGCATCAGAAGTAACAGCAGCACCACGTGTTGTCATGCTCAGCACACCAGCTGCACCACAACAGCACGCACCAACAAGCAGCTGCTGAAGCAATGCTTGGGCCAAGCCTGCACACAGTCATGAACACCAGGTCACTGCAGGTGCTTGCTTCTGCCGCAGTGACTTGGCAGGACACCAGCAGTAAGTGGCACGGCATCAGCTGATGTGAGCAACGCCCCCATGCTTATGATGCTTCAACACCCTACGCCGCACACTGTAAACACTGTACCTTTACCGCACACAACATCATGCTGCTGCTGCTGCTGCTGCTGCAGGGCCAGGGCTTCCTGCTGGGCAAGCAGCGCAGCTTTGACCGGCAGTACGCGCAGCTGTACTTCAGCAGGCTGCTGAAGCTGCGGCAGGTGGTGCAGCAGCAGGTGCAGGCAGCCTGGCCGGGCACGCCAGGTGGGCTGGCGGGCTGCACCTCAGATAGGTGCTTTGCACATGCAACTGCAGCAATATTGCTTGCAGGAGCACTGCAGCGGGTTGATTCCAGCATGGTATGCACTGGTTCGTGCTGCGTCACAACAGCCATGGACAAGCTGCGCAGGGTGTCTGTGCCGCGCAACCCTTTGCAAACTTTCGCTGTTGCTTCATCGTCAAGAAGCTGCACACCAGCAGCTGCCACGCCTACATGCGCAAGCGCAGCATATATCGCCGCCAGCACGCTGCTGTGACCAGCACTCTTCTGTTCTTCTCTTGATCACCTGCGGTGCCACCCATCCCATGCAAATTATCCTTCAGTGGTCAAGATCCTGTCAGTGGGTGAGGACCAGGAGGTGGCTGTGATTGGCACGCTGTACAAGGACATGAAGCTCAAGCCCAGCATCCTGGACGAGTACGCAAAGCAGCCGGGCTTCAAGCAGGCCCTGGGCGGCACAGGTGGGCAGGCATATGGCAGTCACACAAGCACATGGTGCTGGCTGACAGCACAGCGTGCATGTTGCCGGCAGACATGTGAATGGTGCGCGAGCTTGTGCATCGCTTCCTGTTGGTGCTTGTGAGTGCTGCTTGCCCGTGTACGCGCTCCAGACACTTGCTGCTGCTGCTGCTGCTGCTGCTGCTGCTGCTGCTGCTGCATACTACGTGTTGTCCTGCAGGCTTCTGCAGCGATGACGACAGCCTGGTGCTGGAGGACGAGGGGGCACGCATGAGCATGCGCAGCGAGTGCGCAGAGCTGCAGCCAGACAGTGTGGTCACAGGTGGGTGGGGCGTGGGGCTGCATAATACGCCTGCCTGCTACACGGCGGGATGTGTGTGCAGCTGTACATGTGCACAACAAGTATGGGCACCTCGGGATTCACAGCAGGAACCTGCGCATGGCATATTGTGGCACCGTGCTTCGCCTGCAACACATCTTATGACCACCCGTACCTTGTTTGACGCATGGTATGTCGGCGGTCTGTTCTTCTGCCGGTGTGATTTCCTGCCGTGCGTCACAGGCGTGGTGCTGGCGGTGCGGGGCCGTGCCGAGCCGGGGGGCGACTTTGTGGTCAGTGGCGTGCTGTGGGCGGGGCTGCCCGAGCAGCCGCAGCGGCCGCTGCCGCAGGAGGACGCGTACGTGGCGCTGGTCAGCGGGCTGCAGCTGGCCAACAGCAAAGCAGACATGATGCAGGTGCGATGCTTGGACCTGCAGTGGTTGGGCTGTGTTTCAGTGGTGCAAGGTTTCAGTGGTGCATCGACGGGTGCTTGCTTAGCTTGATGGACAATAACGGTGCGTAACGCATGTCGGTCGTACAGATTGCTACAGCACAGGTTGCTAGTGTGCTCAGCCTTGCGACCAATGTCTGCGCTCTGCGCCAACAGTAGCTCCTGTTGTTACTTGCTGCCGCAGGTGCAGCTGCTGGTGGACTTCCTCACAGGCAACCTGGGCGCAGCGCCGCAGCAGCAGCTGGCGGCAAAGGTGGTGCAGCTGGTCATTGCTGGCGGCAGCCTGGGCCAGCTGGAGGCGCTGGCAGCAGCCAACCCATACAGCAGGCAGCAGACAACAGACATGGAGCCAGTCAGGTCAGTGCCGTGCCGAGATGCTGGGACAGTAGGGGCTGCCTGCTTAGACAGAGCCAGTCGCAGTAGCTGGTGTGCTGGCTGCCAGCTGCTGCAGTTTTGTGGGCGCGCCTCAGCAGGTGTTTGCATTGTCCTCAGCGATGCTCTGAACCTGCCGAAGTATATATTCACCCACATAAACGGCACCACTGTGTGCTGCTCGGACCTAGTCAAGAGTGTCGCTCTTGACAACTGACAGGTTTTCGAACCAATTTCAACTGTGCCTCCTGCAGGGACATGGACCTGGTCATGACTGAGCTGGCAGCAGCACTGCCAGTGGACATCATGCCAGGCCCGGATGACCCCGCCAACGTGTCGCTGCCGCAGCAGCCGCTGCACCAGTGCCTCTTCCCCGGCGCCGCGCCCTATAGCAGCTTCCGGCGCGTTACGAATCCGCATGCATTCGAGCTGGGCGGCTGCCTGCTGCTGGGCACGGCGGGGCAGAACATCGACGACATGGCAAAGTACACGCGCGGCAGGAGCAGGTGAGCAGAAGCAGCTGCTGCTGCGTTTACAACCTCCAAGCAGCTGCGTCAGTTGGTGCCGCTTGTGGGTGGATATGCTTTGTTATAACACTGTGTGTCATCTCCTTGTCCTGCAGGCTGGACCTGCTGGCCTGCTGCCTGCAGTGGCGCCACCTGTGCCCCACCGCGCCAGACACGCTCACCTGCTTCCCCTTTGGCGCAGACGACCCCTTCGTGCTGCAGCAGTGCCCGCACGTCATGTTCGCCGCCAACCAGCCAGAGTTTGACACGCGGCTGCTGGAAGGTGCGGAAAAATGTCCAGTGTATGGTGTGGGCTGGTGCAGCCCTGTGTGTTGCTGCTAGCGCTGCTGCTTGGCCATGTGCAAGATGTGACTGAAGTGAGCATGTGCGACAGGCCTGCATGGCATAATCAACAGCAGCCCTGCGTATGTGGCTTCATGTTTTTACCCGAACCTAACGCTAACGCTGCCTGTCGAACTCAGCAGTACATTGGTGGAGTATTGTCCTCCGCACGCATCAACAAACTTCTCAGTTGCTGAATATTTACCATCCCTTTCTGCAATGTCGGCGTTGCGCTCCTTTTCTGCTGTGCAGGCCCTGGCGGCGCGTCTGTGCGGTTGGTGTGTGTGCCCAGCTTCATCAAGACAGGCACGCTGGTGCTGGTCAACCTGCGCACGCTGCAGTGCCAGCCGCTGACCTTCCAGTCAAACTACACCAGCAGCTGAAGCTAGAGGAGCAGCAGCTCTGCCACGGCAGTAGGAAGCAGTTGACTTTCGGCAGGGATGAGTTCAGCAGGCCAGTATATACCTTCTAAGGGTCCGACCCTGCTTAAGGCTCGTTTCTGCAGCGTTGTGGAAGCGTTGTGGAATTTTACAGCGTTGTGGAACTCCAACCAGGGGGAGGGCATGAGGGAGGATTGTGGAGACTGACAAGGACCAAATAACTAGCGCTTCCGCAACGCTCCACAACGATGGCAGAAATGCAATCGTTGTGGAAGATCCACAACGCACCGTTGAGGAAAAGTTCCACAACGCTCCCTCGTTGTGCTGCAGAAACGTGCCTTTAGCCTGGGCACCGGTGTTGCCAGTTTGGGCTGCATGGATGCTTGGCTTGCTTGAAGGTACAGCTGGGTTGGGTGAGTTGCACAAAGAGCTGGCGGTGTATCTTGCGTCATCAGGCTATCTTTTTTGAGGAGCGCAGTCTGGAACGCTGGTCCAAGCTTTGTTTGGCACACATATTTGAGCCACTGTTGCGTTGTTTCCCGCTGTACCTGGTTGGTGATACTTGGTAACATGCTCACGAGTGAACTGCTGGTTCTGCTCCCTCCCTTTTCAACAGTGAGTGCCGGCGGCAGTCCCATCATCGCAGCGTTTGAACAGTGACACACTAGTCACTCGGTACTGTGAACATCGTCAGGGTGATAGAAGCATCCGTGTCTCCTCAAAACGCTTAATTCGCCTTCACCTTGCTTTCGGAAGCTTTTACAGTCACTGAATCCTTCACTGGCAGCAGGGTAGTACTGGAGACGGCTGCAGGCATGGCGAGTGCGACTGAAGACGCAGACGCCATCAGGCTCAGGTATTATAGCTTTCTGCTACACCTTACGGCTACCTACCATGCTGATGTGTGCAACTGGTAGCTAGCTACACGAGCAGCACTGTTGCTGCTTCCTGTCCTGCTGCTGCTGCTGCCACTGTCACAGCTGTTACCAGCACCAGCTGTTGCTAGCTACTGCCCCAGCATGTCTTATACGTCATATAGTTACCCCAGCTTTGTCTGTCAGTGCCTTGTGCAGCACCAGTGCTGTGGCCATGGGCTCAACTGCACTGCCTGCTCTTTGCATTGCTGTGCACTCATCAGCTCACATCCGCACATGCGTAGTTCACAGCCTGCTCTTTCATCAGCAGTCCGCATCACCACATCACTTGTCTACTGTGACTGCAGGAAAGAGCTTGAGCACCTGCGTCAGAGGCTCTCCTCGTGCAAGACGGTGCACGACCTGTTCCTGCTGACTGAGAAGGCCGCATATGTTGCAAAGACAGCAGCAGCAGCGTGCCGCAAGAGGGCAGCAGACAAGGAGCCGGTGAGCAAAGCCCTGATGCTGGCTGCAGTAGTTGTACACGGTCGTTAAACACACTGCTTGTAAGTGCTGCTGGCAGGAGCATGTGTACAAGCATTCCTATCTCTGTTTGGGTTCTCTGGTGGCAGCTGGGACTCATCTCTGCGCAACATGCAGTCCAGCGTGTGCACGGATTCATCAAAGCATGCATGCCCGTCAGCACCTGACCTTTCGCTGCCGCCGCTGCCATCCACCCAGGCACCTGCAGCAGCAGGCGAGGGCGAGGACGCAGACGGCGCAGCAAACGCAGCAGCAGATGCAGCAGTGCGATCCGGGCAGCTGCCAAAAGAAGATGACGGCGTCAGCTGCCTGCTGCTGCGGCTGCCCAAGGGCTGGGGCCCTCCCCGCCTGCAGGCCTTCATTGAGCGCTTTGGGGCAAAGCCGGCTAGCGTGAGCAAGAACGCAGGTGAGGATTGGCATGCTGCTGTGCTGTGCTGTGCAATGCTGTCTGGAAGGCTTTTTGACAGAAGGACCATACTCGTATGGGTGTGATCGCTCCTGAGAGTCAGCAGGATGGTGCTTTGGCAACGCGTAACACAGTGGCTTACATGTGCAATGTAATTAGTTGATGTCTGTAGTACGTGCTTGTCGGCACAGAAACACAATCACATTGCAAGGCTTGTAGTTGTGCTGGTACACAACAACTGCAGCACCTTGCTCACCGAATCAATGCGGCGCCCCTGCTGCTCCATGCTATCAGGCGAAGCAAGCGGCCGGGTCAAGTTTGAAATTTCCGCTTGTACTTGTGCATCTACAACCATGCGTGCACTTTCCTCACTTGACTGACATGATGCCCCTCCTGCTGCGCTGTGTCTCCAGGTGAAGCCAGTGGCCTGGTCAAGTTTGAAAGCGCCGAGCACCGCAGCCTCTTCTACTCTGAGTTCATCAAGGCAGAGCAGGGCGGCAGCTCCACCGGCTCCTCAGGCCAGTTCACAGTGAAGTTCCCGGGCGGCGGAGCTCCCGGTGTGAAGTCCGGCGTGAAGCGGCCGGCCGGTGACGCCGCAGCTGCTGGTGACGCTGGTGACAATGACAATGGCGGGGCGTGCAAGCGCAAGGCGAAGCAGCTGAAGAGTGACATTAGGGAGGTGGTGTGCCCGTGGTGGGAGCGGCCGTATGCAGATCAGCTGCAGGATAAGATGGCTGCTGTGAACGGCACACTGCGCGCACTGGCAGAGAAGGTGCGCCGCGCGCGGTATAACATGACACAGCTACAGGAGCAATACTAGTTTGGCAGTATCAGTTTGACAGCGCATGGCGCTGGTGGTATTGTTATATCTGCAAAACTGAGTAACAGTGTCATCGGGTGCATCAGCCGACCCTCGCATGCTGCTGGTGCTGCTGCCGCTGCTAGGCGCTGGCGCAGGTGGCGTACAGCTACGGCCGTGAGGAGAAGCCTGGCTGCAGTATTTATGCACACATGATTCAAACTGCTGCTGCTGCTCCTGCTGCTGCTGCTGCCGTTGGCACTGCTGTTGCAGGTGGCGTACAGCTACGGCCGCGAGGAGAAGCCGACTGGCTGCAACCTTGTATCTTGCACACATGATTCAAACTGCTGCTGCTTCTGCGCCTGCAGGTGGCATGCAGCTACGGGCGCGAGGAGAAGCCTGCATGGCTGCAACCTTATATCTTGCACACATGATTCAAACTGCTGCTGCTTCTGCACCTGCAGGTGGCGTACAGCTACGGCCGTGAGGAGAAGCCCGTCTGGCTGCAGGCT
Organism: Tetradesmus obliquus; assembly: GCA_030272155.1. Classification (NCBI taxonomy): domain Eukaryota; kingdom Viridiplantae; phylum Chlorophyta; class Chlorophyceae; order Sphaeropleales; family Scenedesmaceae; genus Tetradesmus; species Tetradesmus obliquus. The sequence continues at coordinate 510,364 of CP126191.1, forward strand.
GCGCTGCACCGCCCCGGCAAGCAGGCGCTGCCGCTGGCAGGCATCCTGCGCAGCCCCCAGCTGGATGGCTACAGGAACAAGGCTGAGTTCACGATTGGGCTGGATGGCCAGGAGCAGCCGACGGCTGGCTTCCTGCTGGGCAACTACGTTGTGAGCTGAGTGGGAAGTTTGTGGTGTATGCATGGGCGTTTCATGGTGAAGAAAGTCTGTCAGCAATGTGTGTTGTGGGCTGGATGGCCAGGAGCAGCCCACTGCTGGCTTCCCGCTGGGCAACTGGGCAACTGGGCAACATGGTGAGCTGATGAGCCGAGTGGTGAGCTGGTGAGCTGAGTGGGAACTTGATGATGAGCAGATGAGAACTTCATGGTGAAGAACTTCATGGCATGTCGGCCATGTTGCGTTGGAGGATCTTTGGAGTTGTGTGTGCAATACGCTGGACGTTGAGCTTACTCGTACAGGACGTGGCAGTTTGGCAGTGTGTTTGCTTGATGAAACCGCCATTTTCACACACGCTGATGTTGCTTGTTCCGTCTTCTGTTCTCTCCTGCAGGACGGCGTCACGCAGGTGGCAGACCCCAGCGGCTGCCGCCACATCAGCCCCGCAGCGCTGGCCTACGCAGCAGCCATGACAAGCTTCCTGCGCAGCAGCGACAACCAGCTGCCGGTGTGGGACAAGCGCTTTGGCAGGTGGGGATGTTGTATATTGGCTGTTGTCATCAACACTTTATGAGGATCTAAGGACATTATGGCACGATGATAGGCGTTTGCACCTGGCAGAAGCACTCACGTTTTGGTGCTGCACGGCTGCACCTGCGCCGTGCTGCATGGTTTTAAGGCAGGTACCGGTACATAGCTTGCTCAGTCCATGGCTGCTTGTACTGAGTTCACTGCGCCTGTCCACACTGCCGCCCTGCAGGGGCTTTTGGAGGCTCAATGGCGACAGAAAGCCCGCTCATCCAGTTGCTGCATTTGATGATTGTGCACCACCTTCACTGTGCCACCCTGCAGGGGCTTCTGGAGGCTCATCACTGTGCGTGAGGGCCGCTCCAGCAGCTTCCTGCCGCTGCCAGCAGCAGCAGCAGCAGCAGCAGGCGAGCAGCAGCAGCAGCAGGTGCTGGACCCCGTGCCGGCGCTGGCTGATCTGCCTGTGGGCCGCTGGCTGGTCAAGAGCCCTGAGCTTGCTGGTGATGAGGCAGACAGCGGGGAGGGCGTGGCCATCATACAGGTATGTTAACCTGGTTAATGACACAAATGTGACAGGCTGTTGAGGAATGTTATTCACATGCTTTGTCATGTGCATCTCGGGGCAGTGAGGGTGTAGTGCTGGCAGGAGCCGTATGTTACTGTCATAGTCCTTATCCGGCTGCTGGTTGCTGCTGGCCTGTGCTGTGTGTTCCTGCAGGTCAGCGAGCTGGAGCCGGCAAATGTGTGGCCCTACCAGGAGCAGGTGGCTTTTTTTGCCATCCAGCCTGCTGCTGCTGAAGATGTTAACGTTTGCACACCTGTGATGTGTGTGTGTCCGCGCAGGTCAGCAAGCAGGAGCCACCAGCGTCGCTGCCCTCCCATGCCGTTTGTCTTCAAGAACATCCTCACCTTGCTGCTGGTTGCTGCTGGCCTGTTCTGTGTGTTGCCCTGCAGGTCAGCGAGCAGGAGCCCCCAGCGCCGCTGCCCTCAGATGCCATCGTGATGGTTCAGGTGGACCCTACAGCAGCACCATCCGGCGCAGAGCAGATCGCGCAGCAGCTGCAGGCCCTAGCAGCAGTGCTGAAGGCTGCTGCTGCTGAGAAGGGGCTGCCGCTGACAGCTCTGCTGGTGCAGTACCACTCTGGCGTTGCCAATGCAGCTCCACAAGGCACGCCCCTGACATATTTTCCTGGAGAGGAGCAGCAGCAGCAGGATGGTGACGGTGCTGGGCAGGTCGGGGTGTTCAGTGACGTGCTGTGCGAGGTGAAGTTCAGGGTGTCACCCAACGCCTTCTTCCAGGTGAGAACTTCGCACTGCAAACTTTGCTTTGAGAAGAGGCAGCAGTGATGGTGCCTTTGTCCATCCATGTAACAGCTGAAATGCTTTGCATTTGTTGGCAGTGCAGGCGAAAGTGCGTTAGTGATGCTGCTGACACTCGCAGCATCATGCTCTGCGTATTGGTGCACCTGCCTTGCTTCATCAACTACGATGTGTACTAAGCACACACCAGCTACATGTCGTCCACCACTGCTCCGCCACAATCAGCGCTCTCACGGCGTCATTGTTCTCCTTCATCCGCGTCACCCGTGCCTGCCTCCTGCTGCCTGTCCTGCCTGTCCTGCCTGCCTCCTGCTGCCTGTTCACGTGTGCGTCTCAAGATCAACAACGGCGGCACCTGCCTGCTGTACAACACAGTGGGCCGCATGGCGGGCGTGGGGCCCACCACACTGCTGCTGGACGTGTGCTGCGGCACAGGCACCATCGGCATCACACTGGCCAAGCAGGTGCGGCGCTGTGGTGCTGTGTGCCCTGTGCTCAGCCAATGTGTATTGCAAGCAGGAAGCATTTGTGCACAGGCACCATCGGCATCACCCTGGCCAAGCAGGTGAGCACTCCGCAGTTTTGAATCAACAGCGGGTGCGGCGCTGGCGCTGTTTCCTGCTGTGCTGCCAGTCCGGTCAGATGCTGCTGAAAGCGAGTTCAAAATGCGTGCGCACCGCCGGCATCATCCTGGCCAAGCAGGTGCAGCGCTGGCGCTGTGCGTGCTGTGCTCAGGCAGTTTCATCGCCAGCAGTAAGCATCTGTGCTGCGTGATGGCTGTTGGGGCCAACTGCACGTGTGTTGGATTGTCAAAACTCAACAGCCACTGCTTGTCACTTTGCTACAGCTTTGGGTTTGCTGCTCGACCAACATGACTGTCACTTGATGCCGGCACCACTGCTGCTGCTGCTGCTGCTGCTGCTGCTGCTGCAGGTGGCGGCTGTGATCGGCGTGGACAACGTTGAGATGGCTATTGCTGACGCGCGCGTGAACGCGGCGCTCAACGGCATCAGCAACGCCACCTTTGTGTGCGACACGGCAGAGAACGCGATGGAGCAGCTGCTCAAGGTGCGGCTGTGTACAATTAAAAAAACATTTCTCTGAGCGACCTCATAGTGTTAAGGAGGGCTAGAGCCCCTGTGGATATGTGCAGATCTGCTGCCTGGGGAGGGGAGGGAACCCTGCAAGCACTTGGCCGTCACTGCAAGCACTGCAAGAAGTGATAATCTTTATTTCTTATTGTTGATTCAAATGTCGATGATCATGTGTCACAAACCTGACACCCTGCAGGAGCACGCGCCCAAGTACGAGCACATCGTGGCAGTGGTGGACCCGCCCCGCGCAGGCCTGCACCGCAGCGTGCTGCGCGCGCTGCTGGCCTGCGCTGCGCTGAAGCGGCTGGTGTTTGTGAGCTGCAACCCTGACACGCTCGTGCTGAATGCGGGGCTGCTCTGCGCAAAGTACAGGCCCGATGGTGCTGGAGGCGGCGGCGGCAGAGGTGCGGCTGCGTTGGTGGTAGTGGTAGCTGCACAAGTGTGGATACATCTCTGTGGATTGATTGCTTGGCTGCAGCATGGGTCGCGTTCTGCTGCTTAGTGTCCTGCTGGCACGCAGCCCAGCGATGACGCATACTGGCAAGCTCTGATATTATGACATCAAGGTGGCAGCTAGTCGTTGTCAAACATGCCACCAGCAGGCTGCTGCAGCACGCTACAGATATGTTGCAGCCGCAACACAGCAGACGGCAGCCCACGTCCTCCTCACCCGCTGCTGTCACATCCACATATCTGCACCACCTGCTCTATCTGCTGCTGCAGGTGGGCGCGGCGGGCGTGGCGGCAGGCACAGCCGCCAGCCTGACCTGCCGCCCATGGCTCCCTACGTGCCCTTTGCGCCCACCCAGGTGGCTTGCTTCGACCTGTTCCCGCACACCAAGCACGTGGAGATTGTGATGCTGCTGGAGCGGGAGTAAACGGCACGTCTCCTGGCACAAGCTGCATGCAGGCGGTTGAGCTGAAGTGCGCCTACAATTCACCGCACCAAGCACGTGGACATCGTGATGCTGCTGGAGCGTGAGTAAACGGCACGTCTCCTGGCCCAAGCTGCATGCAGGCGGTTGATATCTGAAGTGCATCTACAACTCACCGCACCAAGCACGTGGACATCGTGATGCTGCTGGAGCGTGAGTAAACGGCACGTCTCCTGGCCCAAGCTGCATGCAGGCGGTTGATACCTGAAGTGCATCTACAACTCACCGCACCAAGCACGTGGACATCGTGATGCTGCTGCAGCGGGAGTAAATGGCACGTCTCCTGGCCCAAGCTGCATGCAGGCGGTTGATGTCTGAAGTGCATCTACAACTCACCGCACCAAGCACGTGGACATCGTGATGCTGCTGGAGCGTGAGTGACAGGCGCAGCTTCTGCTGGTGCCAGCTGCATGCAGGCGGTTGATGACAGGTTGATGGCGGTTGTTGACAGTTGATCTGGGGTGTTGCCGCATCCCTAGCATGTGGACATGTAAATGCCGCTGGAGAGGGGAAGTGAGGCAGCGCTAGGCATGCAGGCGTTTGATGGCACCTCTGGTCTTTTGTACGCTGATTTGCACAGCCAAGTTGGTGTCGCCGCTTTCATGTAACAACAGGCGCTGAATGTTGTTACAGCGCTGGTGAGGCGCCTGCCGCGTGGCAACCAGAGCAGCTGAATCGCAGCACTGGCCGACGTGCTGAGCATGCCATTTGGTGCATGCCAGTTCGTGCTGTAACACAGTAATGGTTCATGAGTACGTCATCTGTAGCAAGTTGTTACCAGACTAGCTAAGGCGGAAGCTTTCATTCAGGTTGAGCACTCACACTCAGCACTCACACTCAGGCTGTGCAGAGGCAAGCAAGCTGCAGGCCTAGGCCCAGCATGCATGTGGAGTGGGCGCTGCTGCACCACAGGCAGCACCTGAAATGACGCGCTTCCCCTTACGCCAGCTGGCGGCAGCCACAATGGGCCGAAGTGCAAAGCGAATACACAGACCTGGCGGCAGCTGCTTCAAACATTAAGCACACACTCCTCAAGCACAGCACATTGCTGTGAATGTAGAAGCAGCCCCAAGATATGCGATACGTGAGGGCTTCGAAAACCCTTCAAGCATCACCCGACCAGCATGCTGTGGCCACGCACTGTTGCTGTAGGTACACAACATCCTGCGCAGCCAACCCATTGCACACCTGCATGCATTCTTGGAACGCCCCACCAAGCTGGCGTCCAGGTCAACGGCAAGACTTGCACACTGTGCAGGCACAGTGCACACGGCGCCGCAACCAGGGCAAACTGCACGAGGCTGTCACAAATCAACTTAATCCAAAGCTCAATCCAAGGTTCGACAACGCTGTTGGTCTGCACTGTATTACTACCAACTGGGCCTCTGCAAGAGTGAACCCACCCCATGACGGTGGAAGCAGTGCAATTGCCAGCTGGGCTGCGGGCAGCATGTGTCGCAGTCATCACAACATGCAATGCAACCACACTGCTGCATGTGATGTGAGCAGTGCCGCACACTGCTCACAACTATGTCTTTGCAGCAGGTTCACAGTATATCGTACGCACCAGTACTGCCAGCAAGCAAGGACTGGCTGAACAAAGTGCGTGCACGTGCACACAAGGTAGCTGCAGGCACACAGAGTCATGCGTGCGTACTCAAGCAGACGCACAACACTGACAGCCTGCCAGCTCACTTGCTGCCAGACGTGTTGACCGGGCCTCAGCACAACGAGCGGTGCTGAAAATGCTGATTTACTCTGCAGTATATCGTAATAAGGGTACCACCCACCCTACACGGCAAGGTGAGTCAGATATCAGCAGCTCACAACAAGCCCGAGGCATGCGTTGACTCTGCTGTTGTGGCAAAAAGGACGAGACCAACAGCTTAGTAATCAACAGGCGGCATCCATTGTTGTCCTCTAAACCAAACAAGCGCAGTCCACACAAGCAGCACAGATCGGTGACACTGTGCAACCACGTGGAAAGGCAAAAGCTGACTGATTGATGGCGTGTGGCGCCTCAGGCGTAGCAACAAAGCGAAGGATGCTAGCCGTTGCTATTATATTAGCGCATTCACACAGCCCGCAAGGCATGTGGTTGCAATGTCAGATAATACCAGCAGATATTACCAGGCGGCACTGCCTGCAGGCACCAAGCAATTGCGCCGCCGCTGCCACACCCAGCCAATGCTAGCCAGGCGTTAGGATGCACAGCATGGCAGCCAGCACAGTGCAAAAGATGCACCACCCTATCATCAGCCAGCTGTGCGCTTGTTGTTCAATGCAAAATGCATGCTTACACATGGCCAGCATACGCACACAATGCATAATGCATGCTTACACATGGCCAGCATACGCGCACAGCGCTTGGCTAGGGAATGACTGCACCAAGTGCATAGCCAGGCTCGCAGCAGCAGCGGCAGCAACAGCAGGGTGCCACGCGAGACAGTGCGCTGTCGCTCTGCCGAAAGGGACTCGTTGAGACACACCACAACAAACGGACCCACATCTCGCAAAGCAGCACAGCAGCCGAGCTGGCGGCTGCTGCCCACCCTGCGAGGCAATGCTGCCCTCATCAGTGCAATAGGATGCGCTGAGCTCTCACAAGCAGCCAGCCAGCACACTAGAGGTGCGTCCTGCAAAACCGCAAGGCTGCGAGTGCAGCGCATCACCCAGTTCTCAGTGCAGTGTCTGGGGGCTGGCTGCTCTTTCAGCTCTGTTCAACAGCCAGTAGTGTATATCCATGGCGCATGCATGCCGCGTGCGCCACAATGCATCAGGCCCCCGGCTGTACGGCAGTGTGTGTGCCGGTACAGCCTGCCGTGGTGTACGAGTCAAGTGCATTGCAGTGCTTGTCAGCATAAGAGCCACCAAGGCCTGACAGCAAGCCTCGGTCAGTACCAACCCTACAAACAACCTCTACTAGGGATCAACCAACAACAGGGCGAGAGTAGTACACAGGACGCAAATGTATAGTAGGGCATGCCGCTTACGAGCGCAACACGCGTACTAGTGCAGCGTCGTAAGCAAGCCTGTAGTGCTGCCAAAAAGATCAGTGCAATGCTGAACAACGAGACATACGCCGCTGCTGGTGCACACATACACCACTGCTGGTGCAAGCAGCCAGAGGTGGCACAAATCAGTAGCTACGATGCCAAGCAACAGGTCTTGCAAGAGACTGAACTGCCAAACCCCAAATCATGCAGTAGTAAAAAGGTTGTAAAAGGTTGACTCTACTTCCTTGGGGTCGCGCACTACTAAGAGCCCCCATCAGCTGTTACTAGCACCACTAAGAGCCCCCATCTGCTGTTACTAGCACCACATGCAAAGGTGCAAACTACTACTACAAGTCAAGAGAGAGGCTCCCTCAGAGCCCATCATCAAGCACACACTCGTCACACAGCTCTTGACAGGCACATCAACCTGCCCGCCCCCTGCCCGCAACTGCCCAAGGTGCATCCCTGCCAGCGGATGGAACAGATGGACCACGCTGTGCCTCCAGAAATCTTTGCTGAGGGTGCATGGCAGCCTTGGTAAAACACCGCATGGGCTGCTTGACAGCGACTGCACACTATGATGGCCCCCTTGCGTGCTGCGATCAGTGCAACAGCACACTTGAACGACGAGCAGCAAGCAAGCAAGCACCACCGTGCAGTGTCGATGGTGCATGTCCAGACCCTGATTGAAATGCAGCAGAGATGTGGTGGGGGACTGCATGCCATCCATGTGTGCCCTTGCAGAGCCAAACACACTTCATACACACATTGGATAAGCAACATGTGGCAGCCCTTCTTGCAAACAGGCTGATGCTAGCAGTAGTAAGACACCTCACTTTGTAAGACACTCGCTGTGGTGTGCCGTGCACATGGTGCAAGGCTGTTTAGTGGTCTTGAGGCGCAGTCACGCGTAGCTGCTCATGCAGCAGCTGCTGCAGCTGCGTAACAAACCCTGCTTAACATATGCATGTGCGGTCAACGCACGTGCACCTCACATTTTGCGGCCCCATACGTGCCTGTTTAAACCAGTTGTCCAGTGTGATGCTGAGTATGAGTGCCAGAGAAGCGCCTCCCCTCTCTGTATGCTCTTGTGCTTTATAATCGCAAACACACCTTGTGCTTATGCAGCAACCCCAATTGATCGCAGCAAACATGCACTGCACTTAGCAGCAACTGCAGCTGCACCCTTGCGCAGTACACACTAGCCGCCATCCACGGTTGGGTCGCAAAGCTGCCAAAGCAAAACACGTGGCGAGGCCACTCACACAGAGACGATGGCTGCTGCAAACTGCCGCAGCAGCAGGGATAGTACTAGGTGTCATGCCTTGCGACCAGGCGCTCCCAGAACGTGGCTGGGATGGCATGTGCTGAGGGTCGCTCCATCAGACACGAATTTCACACAACCTCCCTCGTGCTTTGATCTGCGGCAAACCAACTGTTGCTCACATCCACAGCCCACCGGGGACTGTCTGATGAAGCTGGCAGGAAAGGCGGTCCTGGTCGCCGAGCACTGCAGTGGCGGGAAGCCAGCTGCTGACTGCCAAATGCCTGCAGTGCACAACAAGAAGTTCCATGAGCATCAACTAAAAGCGGACAAGGCAAGCAGCAGCAGGGCAACGCCAGCGGTGACTCACCGACTGACGAACCACACTGGCCGTATTGCACTGCTGGCACGCACGACTATGCATACCTGAAGCATTATAGACACATACAGAAACGTGTCATGCACACAGATGCAGCCTGCGCCAACGCTGCCGCGTTCAACCTGTCCTCACCTTGAACGCTGCTTCAGGCTGCGCTGTCGATCTTAAAGCGTAATACAATGATGTGACTAGCCAGTAAGCAGGGGTCGTCGTGGTGAGAATCGAGCTGGGTGTAATTAGTATCGTAAGTGGCCAGGGGCCCACCTGCACAGCAGTGCTGAACGCAGGCGAGCCCAGTTGCGTTAACAAGTACACTAGTAGCAGTGCAGTGGAGCGCACCGCTTTCGCATGAGCGGTCGACAGCGTAAGAACAGAAGGTGTCATGACCTGGTCATGACTGTTAGGTCCGCCCAGCGGGTTCACTACGGACAACTACGGATTCAGGCCACACTTGTGACCTCGTAAGCTAACCGTCACAAGCCAAGAGTGAGACCAGCGGGCGCGCATCACCCCTGATCAGCGTGCACTTCTTTCAGATGGCTGGAGAGTGACTTCTGCCCCAGGCTTGGCACACCAACACCCCCAGCGACTGCTGCTGCTGCTGTTGCAGGGCAGGTCAACACTTTTGCAGAGTCCTGCACTGCCTGGAGGCAAGCTCGTGAACGAAAGCTGCTTAATGCTGGCTGCCTCATCCACTGCAACGTGCTGAACTGCACTGCATGGTTGCAAACAAGTAGTGCTAGTGCCAACATCATCAGCTGCGACGTGCACAGCAGTACACGCCGAAAGAACGAGACGCGCAGCTGTCAACATGGAGTTTGCAGCTGTAGCAGAGTGCGTTGTTTGCAGAATTACACATGCAGATCCCTCCCAGCAACTCAGCCGGGTTCATGCAGCTGGCTGACTGGCTGACGTGCACATCCAGCGCTCAACAACAATGGTTGCGTAACTCGGCACAGCCAACCTGGCAATTCGCATACATGCACACATATGCGGAATGCCAGGCTGGCTGTGCCAAGGTTGCGCAACAATGGTTGTTGAGCAGCGCTGGATGTGCACGTTAGCCAGTCAGTATGATATATATCATCTGATGGTACATCAACAAAACAGGCGGCATGGTGATCAGCAAGGGCAGCCAACACTGGGCGTACCCACGTGCACATGGCAGGACCGACAGGCCCACCCCAACGCAGCTGACGCCGCCCCAGCTGAAGAAGACACAAGACACATTTCCGCAAGCTGACAGTGTAAGCAGCTCAGGTCGACAACAGGGTAAAAAAACAGGGTGCAGGGACGCAGCAGCTGCACCAGCAACTGCGGGGCAGCTACTCATTCCGCACCAGTACAAGTCAAGTCAGGTGTTCCGGCTTGTGTCCAACGTGCGCGTGCAGCTGCATCAAGCGCAACCACGCACAGGGCCAGCGTAAACCAGCCAATGCAGCACCCCCGCCCACATGTTGAACCCCACCCTAGGGGCCTCTTGCTTCACTCACCCAGGACCCCCACGCAATGCATCCAGCCAGCTTGCAGAGCACATCCATTGCGGGTAGGATGAAGTGACAGGCCTCCAACACCTTAACGCAGAATCAATTTGGTCAAGCAATCCAACACGAGCTTGTGCACTGACAGCAGCGCCACACAGCAATGCACAGGTCAAGGCGAGCGGGCGTCAGGCAGATGCGATGCAGATGTTGTAGCAGGCTATGCTGTATGCCTGCATACATAAATAACATGTCATATGTAAGGTGCGGTGACCAGTTGGGCCAAACTTGTGCGCTGCCACGCAGCGTCCAACCTAATTTCCCAACTGCCCACATGTCAGCCGCACAGCAACACGCCAGCCTGAGTAGCAGCTGCGGCCTGAATGCACGGTCGTCATGTGACAGAGAAACAGGAAGCGAGCGCCTGGCACATGCGCACCGCCCGACATACACCTGCACAACCGCCAAGCACCATGCTTCAGCACGAACATGTATGCGCGAGGCATCATGTGCTTCAGCACCACACCGCAGACGGGTGGCAGCTGCAAGTGCTAACAGTGCTAAGCGCAGCAGCACACCAGTGCCGCAAGCACGGCTGCCTGTTGCCCAGCATCCAGCGCATGCTGCAACGGCAGCACAGCGGCGCTGCAGTGTTGTGCTGGCGCTGCGCAGGCTCACTGCTCTGCGTCATCTGCGTCATCTTCGTCAACAACATCATCGCCGCCATCCAGGTCATCATCGCCATCCTCGTCTTCTGCCTCCTCTCCATCATCATCCTCTTCATCGTCGCCCTCTTCTGCATCGCCCTCTACTTCTTCATCTGCAGGCGGTCACACAGAGCACACATAGGGCAGCAGGGGCAGGACATGAGATGCTACACCAACCACTGCTATGCCATGCGTGGTGCTGCCCATGCTGCTGGCACAGCCGCCATTGCAATGATACCAGCAGCTGCATGCTAAGTGTAAAGGCATGCAATTTCTGCACTGCGACAAACGATTGTGTCACACATAACACAGCCGCTGCACAGTCACTTCAAGCGCATGCTGTGCTTGTGCGTTGTTGGGTCTGTGCTCCCTAGGTGTTGTTGCCTGCCTGGTGCTGGCACAGCCGTACAAGAAAAACACCACAGGCCAGAGCTCAGCACACTGCCCACCTTCATCTTCATACTCATCTCCCTCCACATCTTCCTCTTCCTCCTCCTCTTCTTCTTCCTGCTGCTCCTCAGCAGCAGAGTCTTGCTGCTGCTGCTGCTGTAGCTGCTGCTGCTGTTGAAACAGCTGCTGGTGCTGCAGCAGCTGCTGCACGCTCGCTGCCGCCCAGCTGCCTGCTGCAGCTGCTGCTTGCAGCGCCGGCAGCAGCTGCGAGGCGTCCAGCGCCGCTCCAGCAGCCACCAGCTGCGCTGCTGCTGCTGCTGACCCCCCGCCAGCAACAGCAGCAGCAGCCTGGCGTGCAGCGCGTGCAGCCACTGCCTCAGCAGCGACGTCCCCGCTCACGCCAGTGGCAGCAGGCGGCTGCAGGTGATACAGCCCAGCCTGCTGCTGTTGGTGCATCTGCAGCAGCGCCTGCTGCTGCGCACCAGCGGCAGCGGCGGCCGCTGCCGCCGCTGCTGCCGCAGCAGCCCGCTGCTGCTGCATGTCGCCCGCGCCCATGCCAGGCAGCAGCAGCTGAGGCTGCTGCGCCTGCTGCTGCAGCGGCAGCGCGGCCATGGTTGCCGCTGCTGCTGCGGTTGCTGCGGAGGGCTCTGGTGTGGAGCCTTCACCCACCGGCATGTCCAGGTGTATGCTGAAGAACTCGTGCTGCAGCGCCTCGACAGCAGTGGTGCGCGTGGCTGGGTCGTACCTGCGGCAGCCACAGCATCACAGCAGCAGCAACAGCAGCAGGCAAAAGTTCAGCAAGCCTGCTGTCTAGCAGGTACAGTGCTTGCCGCGCCTTAATGAATGAGGCTGCAATGCAAACCGCACGCTGACCGGCAGATTGCACGCTCACACAACACTGCAATGCGGAGCATGTCAACACACGCAGCACATTCCGCACAAGCTGGGCCCTCCCGTGACACCTCCAAACCCGCACCCGCAATTCTCTTCTTCTAATCACAACACAAAACAACATGACAACACTGCGCACCTAAGCAGGCCCTCAATCAGGCCAGCCAGCGCCTCCACAGCCTCGCCAGCCCCCGGCAGCCCCGCCTGGTCCGCGTGCGAGGCCAGCAGCGAACGCAGGTCGCTCAGCCGCCGCACCGCACGCAGGCTCTTGCGCGTCGCACCCTCCGGCCACGCCAGCCGCAGCGAGCCGCCAGCAGCAGCAGCAGCAGCAGTGCTGGCTTCAGCTGCTGCTACTGCTGCTGCTAGAGCTGCTGACGATCCGGCGTCGCCTGCTGCCGCTGTTGTTGCTGCTGCGCCGGGCGGCGCTGTTGTGAAGTAGCGCGCGGAGTGCTTGTCTGCTTTGCTGGACATGGCCTCAGGGATGGGGCCCAACACCTGCAGGAGCGCGCGGTCGAGGAACAAGCAGCAGCACGTGTTGGCAGTGCTCAACTGAGCATGACAGACCGCGCGAAGGCATGCGCTAAAGCTCCTCCTGGCGCGCCGGACCTAGTTGCGGCTCACCACAAGAGGCACAATCATGTCGCAATCTGCCCCTGGCCCTCACTGCGTACCCGCTGCATCACGGCCAGGTGCTCTAGGTCCTCCTGCCCAACCGCGCCATGCTCCCCACACTCTGCTGCCAGCACAACCCACACCCACCTGCTGCATCATGGCCAGGTGCTCCAGGTTCTCGTGCTCAACCACGCCCATGCTCTCCCACACCCTTCCCTCGGCACACACCCCGCATCCACCTGCTGCATCATGGCCAGGTGCTCCAGGCCTCATGACTGACTGACCCAATGATCTTTGCCTGTTTCTGCTCCCAGCACAACTGACACCACTTACAGGGTTGTGTGTCGCCAACCAATTCACTTCAGCGCGTACATGCAAATGCAATCTCAGTGTCAACACCCACCTGCTGCATCATGGCCAGGTGCTCCAGGTTCTCGTGCGTCTGGAACAGCGCGTCGCCCACCGCCAGCTCCACCAGGATGCAGCCGCAGCTCCACAGGTCGCACGCAAAGCTCCACCCAATGCCCAGGATCACCTGGCCAGGGTTGAGGGTTGATGGTAGCAGCAGGCAGCGCGGCAAGTACAGGGCACGGCAGGGCAGGCAAGAGCTGCGTCAGCTGATGAGGAGACGCGTGGATCAAGCGCGCTGCGTCACACACAAGGTGCAGAGAGCACACCATGCCGCTGCGGCAGCTGCGCAGCCACCAGTGTACTCTGTAAGCTGCTGCTGAACTGCCCATCACGCTGTCTGCAAGATGCTTGCGCACACGAACACGCATGCACGTGGCCAGCAGCCTCACACATGCCAATTGCAGGATAGTTGCGGTCAAGCAGCTGGTGTCCAGCAGCTGCATGTGTGTGCCGCACCTCAGGCGCGCGGTAGTGGCGCGTGCTGATGATACTGCTGTGGTAGCCGTCCTCAAAGGTGGCGCTGCCAAAGTCGATGACCTTGATGGTGCTGTCGCGCGGCACGCGCCGCTCCACACTGCGCGTGCGACAAGAGCCAGCCAGCCGGAGCAGATGAAGCACCAAACACTTAAGCGCAAGATGAGATAAGCGGCCATGTGCACGAATAGCGGAAAGTCAACGATAACATATGTCTGCAAGACACTGCACAGTAAGCAAACAAGCAAGCAAGGTACACAGCAAGGCCAGCACACATCAGCAAGCGTCTGCAAAGATGCACCCAGCTAGGCTCACGTTGCAGGCGGCACTGCTGGCAGCTTCATGTGGTCCTGCGCAGCCAGCAGGATGTTCTCCGGCTTGAGGTCCGTGTGCACCAGCCCCAGCTCGTGCATGTACGCCACAGCTACCAGCAGCTGGCGCGCAACAGCCTGCAGGCAGCAGCAGCAGCATCACGCTCTCTAGTGCTTGCCAGGCAGACGTCGTTGCAGCCTAACTACAGCCAACCTCGCCAGCACGCACATGCCCTACACACCGCAAGTATGTTGCTGTAATGCTGCAAACTGGCAAGCGCCACACGCACATGCATGCTTATGCACACCACAAGACGAATTGTGCACATACAGCGCAATCGATTCGCTCGCCGCACCTGCACAAGCGCCAGCGGCAGCGGCTGGTACTCGTTGCGGCGCAGGAAGTCGTACAGGCTGGGACCCAGCTTCTCAAACACCTGCATATGCATGGGGTGTGGCGCAGCACAGCATGACAGGCCGCCAATGAACACTGTAAAAGACAGCACAAGCTGCTGACTCGAGGCGAGTTGGAGCAGGGCACCATAGCATATGCAGCAGTGTGATGTGCGCAGCGCACGCCACGGCACACGCAGCAGGATGGTGCGCGCAGTACATGACTGCCAGGCGGGCAGCTGTCTGCACCACGCTGGCATGCACGCTGCAAGGCAATTAGTGAGGAAGAAAACACGCTGCTGCTGGCGCCGTCGCTCACCATGCAGACGTGGCCCCTGTACTGGAACCACTCCTTGAGCTTCACGCAGTGCCTGCAGCAGCGCCAGGACACCACAACCACAAAGTGAGTCGGGCTACCAGAGCAGCGGCAGCAAGCAACGCAATGTGCAAGCAGCGTACAGCCGGCGCTCTGTAGGCTGCTTCAAGCAGTCTCACCACAATCAGTATCAGCTGCGGCTGCTAACACCATCTGCTGCTGCTGCTGGCTGCCCTAGCTGCTGCAAACATTGCGCCCACACTTGCTGCTTTGCCGCTCGAGCCTGCTGAAGCATGCTGAGGCGCTGATGAGCCAGCAGCTGCTGCTGCCGCCGCCGCTGCTGTTGGCATCCACCCCTGCTTGTTCTACCAAAACTGCTGGGTACGCCCACGCACCGCTTGGCGTCTGGGTCGTTGCGCTCCAATGTGTTGAGCACCTCCAGCTGCAGCCAGGCAAGCAAACAAGCAGGAAGGTCAGCAAGCAGGTCAGCTGCAGTAGGATGGACCAACAAACCCTCCACACAGCCGGCCTCAGCTACTAAACAACGACGCTGGCAGAAAGATAAGGTCGGGCAGCTTGCGGCGGGTGTGGTGCAACTGCAGTGCCGCAGCCAGCAGCGCTCACCTCGATCATTGCTGCGTGCCTGTACTTGTCCACGTTGCGCACAATCTTGACTGCCACATAGTCCTTGTGCTTGCGGTCCCAGCACTCCAGCACCCGGCCAAACGTGCCTGTAAAACGAAAGATGGTGCATCACACGTGGCTTTAACGTGCGCACAAGATTGCAGCAATACGCTGGGTTGCTGCCTGCTACTCAGGGCTTGCACTGCCAGCAGCATCACGGCGTGCAGAAAACCTCGTTGCCGTAAAACTGCTGCTTTGAGGCCACCCACCTTCGCCAAACTTGCTGAGGATCTTGTCTGCAGGTGCACAGAGAGAAAAGACAGAGTTAGTTGAGCGCTGCTGCTGTCACACACTGCAGCAGGCTAGCAGCAGCACAAGTGGCAGTGCTGGCCAGCAGCTGCTGATGTCAGGCTTACTCACATCGTGAGCTGATGTTTTCGCCCAGCTCATAGTTGTAGTGGCCCTCCTGCAGACATCAGCAGGGGTGTCAGCCGCAGCCCGCAGAAATGCACGTGCATATGCACTCCATGTGCCCCCAGGTGTGCCCTTCCGCACCTTGTCATCGCCACGTAGCGGCGGGCTGGGCTTGTCTGCTAGCTTGAAGGCTGACAGCCGGATGGGGTTAGGTATCCCAGGCCTCTGCACCTGCTGGCTGTGCCTGAAGCGCGATACCTGGGTAGGGGAAGCGCCAGTGAGGTCCTGTGCTGTCCCAGCTGGGTGCTGCTGCTGCTCCTCAGGCCTCTGCTCCCCAGGCACCTGCTGCTCCGCACTGTCGCTGTAACGGGCGCGTTTCTGCGCCTGAGCGGGTATGCTTGAGCTACTGCACGGTTCCTCGCTGGAACACGCCTCATCCTGCTTCTCCTGCTGGTAAGACCTCTTGCTCGACATGCATTGCCTGGGCCACCCTGCGGCCCCTGGGAGATGCGGAATCGTAAGAATCGTATCAGGTCATTATCCCATCGATGAAAAATGGTTCGGACTGCGAAGCAAGAGTTAACTCAACAATGCAGTCAGGGTCAGGGTCTTGGCAACTTGAATGTGCAAATAGTTAACGTCATTTACGCGAAAATGCATCCTACGCGTTCGGGTGCCCTCAGAGAGGCCGCTTCGCTGACACCTAACAAGCCAGGTTCAAAAACGAAAACACGCCACGCACCTTACTCATTGCTGGCTGTTTCTTAATTTCTTGTTGATAAAAAGTACGCCATCTCATCAGCGGGGGCTTGCCTGCATGCACATGGTGTTCCAGGGTGGGAACAGAAACAGGGCATCACAGCAGCGATCCATCCATGTGAACTTAATGAAACAAGCACACTACAGAACCCATGAAGCCGAGCGTACAATGTGTACAGTGTGCGTATCTTGCCCAGAGGCTGGCGCTGGGCTGCAGGGAGTATGCGGCATGAGTACTGCCATGGCCATGTTGCTGAAGAGTGCGCCACCCTGCCAACGTGGACTGTGGAAGCACACACCTGAACACCATTGTTGTCGCAATCTCCCCAGCATCATTGAAACTCAGCAGGGAAATGCCTGCAAACTCCACACGCTTGCCAGTGGGTGGCTGTTCGCGGATGTTGCCCAGATTGGTGCCTGCAGCTTCCCTGCATGCACACGTGCAGGTTTGAACGTCAGATGCTGTGCAAATTTGCCAGTTTTGACTTACCTGAAAACTGAGGACCCTGCTGGCAACACTCTGACGACCCAACCGTTCTGCTGCCCTGCAGGCTGCTGCTTTTGTTGAGAGCATACATACTATGCATGTATGATAGTACACACATGTCGACAGCCGTTCTATGACCATGCCTGCACATATACAGAACAGGCGCTGGAATCTATCAGTGCACAGTCGTGCTCTGCATGCGCCAGTCATCTGCTGGCAACAATCAATGAACACCCACTCATGAAAGCCCTGCGTGGTGCAGCTGAATGTCGCACTCACCAATGCACGAAAACCTGGTTGTCTCCCTCAACTGGCGCAATGGTGGGAATGGTGAACCTGCGATGCACAGACGTCTCGTGAAAATCACTCTCAATTCGGGCCATCATGCGCTGCGCCGTGTGTGCCGGATACGCCTCGGGTGCAGCACGCCTGGCCTGTTCCGCTCTGCTTTGCATGCAGCACTGCTGGCAGCTGTGTGCGCTGGTGTGTGCGCTCACTTGATGTCTGGGTACGCAGCGCGGTACGCAAGCACGCCCCGCTTCATGCGGCGCCGGCTGCCGCCAGCAGTTGCCTGCCACACCCTGTCCAGCTGCTGGTGGTCCTCCGCCATGATGCTGTCCAGCAGCAACACGCGGCCCTGAGACCACACATCCTCGTAGAGCTGCACATGATGGGAACCACCGATCAGCGCCAAGCGACCGCAGCAGCAGCACAGCGCACAATCAAGCATGGAAATGCAAGTGTGACGATGCTTCAGGCAAGCAGCCGACACAAACGCATTGCTGTGCTGCTGATCTGTAGCCTTGCAGAGCACAGGTACCTCAACAACTGTGCCAGCCAGAAGCGACTGCTTAACAATAGCCCACCTGACGTGCACGCTGCACAATCAAACTGCGCCTGCAATTGAGGCATTCACGCACCAGCAGACCAGCACACAACACTGTTAGACAGGCCCCCAGCAGCAAAACACAGCAGCATTCAGGCTGAGCAGCATCGCACAAGCTGGTGAGGTCAGGCTCCTTGCATCCAATGGCAAGATTGCCGCAAACAAGAGCATCGGCGTTGCACAAATTCCGAGCAGTGCTCAATTGAGGCCATACAGTGTGTTTACTGCGGATGACACATGCCCGAACACCAGCCGTGACCAACTTTTCGTGCACAGGATCTTAAAGAAACAGCCACTACTTTCACCTTTCACTTCCTGCGCGGCCAGCCTCCGCCCGTACACACAGAGCCTGCCTGCTAAACGCTGGAACTGCAGATGTCCTGCGGACGCTGACAGGAGCTGCCTTGATGTAGCAGAACATTGGTAAATTGCTCAAAGATAAGGAAGCAGATGAGATACTCCAGCAGAAAGCGGCGAGCGCGGCGATCTTGTAGACCTGCTTACGACGGTGAAGTGCAACCTGGGCTTGAAAGTGCATAAATAGAGCAGCAGTAATCGATAACTGCCACACATACAGGTATGCAACGGTCGCTAGCCTGCGCAACCTCCAGGAACCCAAGTCCTACACCCTAGGTGATGATGCACACACTGTTGATGGCCAGCACTCAGAAGATGTCCTTGAGCCGTGCGCCATACCCTTGGCGTCGACAGCATGATATCGTTTTATTATGTGTGCTGTCATCTGTCAAGTTGGCAGCAGCATGTCACACCTGAACAGCATAGCATGAGCAGTGGTGCCAACTGCAGCCTGCCGCATGCGCAGTAAGCTGCAGTGTCATGGCGATTTTTGATTTTTGAACACAGCTTACATTGCTGTTGTGCAGACCTTTGGACTGAAAATACGCCCAGTAGGCCTGATCAGGATATTCGTTTGCCCTGAAGAGCTCAGCCAGCAGGAGGCACCAAACTCTGGACGATGGCTATGCCGTTCGACATCCATCCAGCAAATGATATCTTTCATAACATCTTTTGGTTTGGACTCACCTGCCCTTGAAGCGCTGTCGACGCTTTCGTGTCGTGAGCCTTTCGAAGATTTTGCAGTTGGGCGCCTGTGCCCCTCAGTCACCGGCCTCAATGACTTTTGACAACATGGCTCTTAGCACAACACGCGAGTTCATCCTCGCAGCTTAATCGACTTTCAGTCACAGTTTTACTTTGCTGCAAACGCTGCTGCTGATCGCTGCTACTTCTACTGTTGCTGACTGCTGCTCCTCCTGGTTGGGTGACTCCTTTGTGGCCTGGTCTTCAACTGGTTGTAACCTCACACAGTAGTATTAACCTTTGATTCCATACTCAACAGCAGTTTGTAGGTGATCAACTTGTAAAGAGTCATGTTGCATAAGTGGGGAGCAGCCCAGCGCTGCGCTGCCCGGAACGATGGCGTCAAAAGCAATAAACAAGTTAAACGTCCATGCGTAGCTCGGCTAAGCGTGAGGTGGGGCGATCTGGCAGGCGTTCCGTTGTGTGCCGGTCTCGACAGTCAGTGCCTCGGTGACTCAGGAGTTTGTGCTCGCAGATCTGCGCTGAGCAGCAGGCAGATACGCTGCTCGGCCATTGAGCAATCAGCAGGTGGGCCTCGCTGTCGCTCATGCATGAGGCAGCTGCCCTTCTGCAGGGTGCTGCTGCTGTGGCGCTGCAGCTGTCTGAGCAGTGCTGGGTACACAATGCTGCAGGGCATAAGCAGGCACTGCACAGCCTGCACAAAGGCAGAGATGGTAAACAGCAAGCAATGGTTCTGCTATTTCAGCGCGCGTGCAGCAGCAGCAGCAGCTGATGCAAGCATAAGCAGCAGGGCCGCAGCCATTGCTAGTCCCAGCAAAACAGGCTGTGGCCGGCACGTCTACATCAATGCAAATGCGTGCAACCACCAGGTTGGTTGCACACTCATGATTGCATGCATGCTATCCCACTCCCGCACATAACCAGTGCACACACTGCCCGCCTCCTGCACGCCCACCTTGCACACCCGCTCCATGCAAACTCTTGCAGCACCCACTCTCTCACGCGCCAGCAGCAATGGCAGCAGCAGCGGCGTGGTAGCAGAGCTCGACGAGAAGCAGGAGGCAGAGCAGCAGGCTGTTGCAGCAGACCCCGTGCTGGCATACAACTTGGAGAAGAACGATTGGACTGCCAGCAGCCTGAGCGTGGTGGTGCTGGGTGCCAGTGGTGACCTGGCAAAGAAGAAGATCTTCCCTGCGCTGTTCAGCCTCTACTATGAGGGACTGCTGCCAGAGGTGAGCTACGGGGCACTGCTTTGCGTTGTTGTTGTGTCAAGGCCTGCCGCAAGGCGCGAGCAGGCGTTGCCCTGCCGCGGTGCCCTGCGCTGTTTAGCCTCTACTATAGATTACTGAGGGCCTGCTGCCAGAGGTGAGCGGAGGGTGCACTGCAGTATGAAGGCGGTGTTGCCATGGCTTGAACTCCAGCATCGTGATGGTGGTGACTGTACGTGGGTGTGATGCCTGCAGTGTAGCAGTTCAAGCAGAGGATGCGTGTGATGCAATACAGCAGCAGCTGCAGCAGTAGCAGCAGCAGAAAAGCGCTGGCAGCAAGGAGCATCTGGTTGATGCCTGTGGCTGCAGTCAGGCCAGACCAGCAGTTGACGCTTGGGCACAGCCAACATAAGCACAGCAGACTTGTGTGGAATGCCGGCATGCATGGGTGCGGTTGAACTGCTGGTTGTGCATTGACATCACCAGATGCCCAATGACGCCAGCAAGCAGCAGCGGCACACAGCAAAAGCTATGCTGCTGTTAGCATCTGGTGGCGGTTTGACCAATGGTGATGTCTGCTGCTGTTGGTGCATGCAGAACTTCCAAGTATTTGGCTACGCACGCAGCAAGATGACAGATGCAGAGTTCAGAGACATGATCACATCCACGCTGACCTGCAGGGTGAATGCAAGGTGAGGCAGCTGCTGCTGGGGGTAACAAGCGAAGGTATTGTCATCTGGCAAACAGATGTGCAGCCCATTGCATCACAGCTCGCGTCACAGCATGACATGCGTGTGTTGCAAGCAAGCATATGGCCAGCTCGTGCTTTTCCCTTGCCTGCTGACGTGCCCAGTGCCCAAACCCGACTACAGCCATGTTGCTGAGCCGCATGCACTGCGCGTGATTGCTGCTGCTGCTGCTGCTGCTGCTGCTGCTGCTGTTGCACCGCAGGGAGCGTTGTGCAGAGGCGCAGGAGCGCTTCCTGAAGCGCTGCTTCTACCAGGCGGTGAGGGCACTGCAGCCAGGCACATCCGTATGCTAGGCACTGACACGGGATGCGCACGGCTTACTGTAACACTGGCGAAAACACCATGCAGATGTCCCTAGCATTGTGTGCAGTTGCCCATGGCTCAAGGTATTGGCACGTTTGCCGTGTGACGGAGTGCTTGCATCCTTCTGTCCCCGGAGTATACCGTGCCAGACCTTGATGGCGTGCATGCAGTCCAGCATATTTGCAACCTATGGTTGCAGACGTAGGCAGCGCCAACAACACAACGAATGGCATGCACATGTGGCTGATGTACACCTATGCTGCTGCTGCTGCTGCTGCTGCTGCTGCTGCTGCTGCTGCTGCTGCTGCTGCTGCTGCTGCTGCTGCTGCTGCTGCTGCTGCAGGGCCCGTACGACGAGCCGGGCGGCTTCCAGGCGCTGTCCACCCGCCTGGGCGAGCAGGAGGCAGTGAAGCCGCGCGCCAACCGCATGTTCTTCCTGTCCATCCCGCCCAACGTGTTCCTCAGCGCCACAGGCAACGCAGCAGACCACGCGCGCAGCAAGTGAGCCGCCGGCAGTGAGATTGCTATGCACGGACATTCAACAGGGCAGATGCTCTGCAGCTGCTCAAACTTGTACGCGACCACGGTCACACACAAACAGCCTTGCACGGTTTGCCGGCTTTGAATCCTCGTGTGCTTTCACCGCTTGCGCTGGCAAGCTTTGCCAATCTATTTTATGTTCAGCGGTGGTGTGACTGTCACACATTTACCTGAACATGTGCTACATGCGTCTGCTCTCCCTGTCCTGCTGCAGGTCTGGCTGGACGCGTGTGATCGTGGAAAAGCCTTTTGGCCGCGACAGCGCCAGCAGCGCAGAGCTGGGCCGTGGCCTGGCGCAGCACCTGGCCGAGGACGAGATCTACCGCATCGACCACTACCTGGGTGAGTGGCGCGCTGCAACTCTGTTCACACTTTCAAAAACATTATATGTCATTTCTCCTGGATGGTCTGTATCAGTGCCAGCAACATTAATCATGTGATCGTACTGTCAGAGGTTGCACTATGCCATTGCAAAGGGCCGCCTGACTGGGCCTGCGCAGCGCCGCTTGTGTGCGTGATTGCCACTCCTGCCAACTCTGGTGTGCCTGGCTGTCCCTGCCCTGCTGCTGCTGCTGCTGCTGCTGCTGCTGCGCTGCCTGCAGGCAAGGAGCTGATTGAGAACCTGACAGTGCTGCGCTTCAGCAACCGGGTGTTTGAGCCGCTGTGGAGCAGGCAGTACATCCGCAACGTGCAGGTAACCAGGCGCGGCTGTCATTGCGAAGCATGCACTGCCAGCTGCGATGTGTCACTTGGTTTGTTGACTGTGTGGATGGTGTCCATGGTGCAGCCAAGTGTGCCCTGCTGCTGCTGTGGTGCTTCCTTCATGTCACGAATTCACATCTCCCTCACAGTGAACATTACTTCGCGCCCTGGCTGCAGATCATCTTCAGCGAGAACTTCGGCACTGAGGGCCGCGGCGGCTACTTTGACCAGTACGGCATCATCCGCGACGTCATCCAGAACCACCTGCTGCAGATCGTGGCGCTGTTTGCCATGGAGCAGCCGGTGCGCGCCAGGCGGCACACATGCACACTATTGATTTCAGCAATGCCAATTGCGCTGCAGCCGAGTGCTGCAGCAGGTTGTTGTGCCGTAGCCAATGCGCCTGTCATGTGTCCCGTGCCCTTGCGTATCTCCATGCTGATGTGCCTGACTGGCGGCCGCCAATGCCGTGCTGCGTGCTCTGAAAAACGTGCTCTCTGAGCCCTGGTTCAACGCTGTCCTGCCATGTATTTACCGCCAGGTGTCTCTGGACGCTGAGGACATCCGCAATGAGAAGGTCAAGGTGCTGCGCAGCATGAAGGTGGTGGCACCTGAAGATGTGGTGATGGGGCAGTACAGGGCCCGCGGCAAGCTGCCCGGATACCTTGACGACAAGACAGTGCCAGAGGGCAGGTGAGGGGCTGCAAGGATTGTCTTTTTATTATTTTTCTGCAGCTGCAGTTGCTGGCTGGCTAGCTGCAGGTGTAGCTGTTTATGTGCAGCGTTAGTCAACGACTGCAGGGCAGGTGAGGGGCGGCACGAGAACTGCTGCAGCTGCAGTGACTGCATGTCACGCCGGGTGCTGGCGCAGCTGTGTGCATGGCATGTTGATGGGTAACCTGCAGCACCAACGCAATGTGGTAAAGGACATGTGCCGACGTTTACAGACGTGTCCGAATCAATGCTAATGGTTGCTGATCCCTGCTTGCTGCTGCTGCCGCGTCTTAATGCTGCAGCTTGACGCCCACGTTTGCAGCGATCGCCATGTTCATCAACAACCACCGCTGGGACGGAGTGCCGTTCCTGTTTAAGGCCGGCAAGGCGCTGCACAAGCGCTATGCAGAGATCCGCGTGCAGTTCAGGTGAGGCGCATGCTGTGCCGGCATGCTGACACATTGGACAGTTGCCCGGAGTATGCAGTGACACAAACGCGTCGACTGTCTTTTGGTGTTAGAAGCAAGTGGCCTCCTCACGGTCAATGATGTATACGGCTCCTAGCCTTGACGGCCAGCCTACGTTGATAGTTCACCACGCTTTCAACAACTGTTGTTGTCAGCATGGGCTCCTGTCGTCTGACTCCATGCACGCGTGCTGTCCCCATGTGCCGCTTTGGCTGCAGACACGTGCCAGGCAACCTGTACAGGGACAAGCAGGGTGCTGACCCAGATGCTGCCTGCAACGAGCTGGTGATCCGCATCCAGCCGAAGGAGGCAATCTACCTGAAGATCAACAACAAGGTGCGTGGCTGCTGACACCTGTCAGCTGCGCATGGATGTAGCACATGCCGCTGTGTTACTAGTGCTTGACGTCACAGGTTTGTCTGACGGACTGCTCTACTTGCTCGCCTTAGGATTTACTGATAGGTTCACTGTCGTTGGTGGAGCCTTCAGTCCGATCGGATCGCTTCGACTCGCAGCACTGTACTGCCTGGTACTGCCCACACAGTTGACGGCGTTGACTGCTTGGCATCGGTCGCCTGTTCGCCCAGCGGCTTCACGCCGAATGCCGTTTTCTATAATTTTGAAAATAATAAGTTTCAAGCACCGAACTTAGGTAGGCGTTGCCGGTCTGTTACTTCTCTCGGTCACAGTTCGATGGTTCGCCATCGCGCGGCAACACCCCTACATAAAGATAATGGCATGCTTCTCCATTGCAAATCACGATTTTCAGCAATAGAATGAGAGCAAACGGTTTCTCCTGCTATCTGAGGCCTGGTCTCTGTCCTGCAACAGCAGTCAACCACAACCCCTGACCCCCGCTTGCACTGCTCTATCACACGCTTAGACCCACCAAATCCTTCCCTTACTGGCCAGTTCAGCTGACTGATCAATTTGTTTGCTGTGTGATTGTCAGCGGTGCACGTCTGCCACTGAGAGCACACACACGCAGCTGCTTTGCACCATGGCAGCCCTCCTGATAACAGCAGCTTCTGCTTCAGCATCAGCCAGCGCCCCCACCTGTGTTCCGCCTGAAAAGTTAGAAGGCTTCAAGTCCGCAGTAGCTAACGCTTTTGACCTCTTAAGGCGCTGGAGTGCGCCCGTGTACTCCCCGCTGCATGTTGCCTGGTACGCAGCCAGTTCTCCTGCAGCTGCACACCCCCAGCAGCAGCACAACAGCCAGACATGAGGTCCTGCAGGAAACTGTGTTTTGTAGAGGTATTGTTCTGTGACCTGACCCAGCTCACTCCTTAATCCAGGTACTCTATCATCATGGATGTCAGCATTAGGGAGCTGCCAAAAGACCACAGCCGTGTTGCAGTGCAGTATGCATACAGCATGCTGTGGCAGCAAACGGCTGATTGGATGACGGGCGAGCAGCAGCACAACCGCCTGCAAGCATTTAAACAGCGTCTGCACCAGGTGGCTAGGTGTCTAAGGTGTGAATCAATCCTGTGGCGCAGCATTTGATGCAGCCTCTCCCAACAGCAGCAAAGGCAGCGGTGACGGCAAGCCTTTCAGGCGCTTCCTGCAAGCAGCAGAACAGCTAGTAGCATTGCTCAGCCTCAACCCTGCAAGCAGCCCGTGAACTCAGCCAGCGCTTTTAACTCAAAGCGAGCCGCCTAGCAACAGACTGAAGCAGCTGCAGCAGCTTGAACCGCCCGCTGCTGCATCTTTTGCTTTATCCTTGGTTGCACATCCCTGCCATCTGCCCACAGGTCCGTGCACTGGTACATGGGCAAGGACCTGCTGCCAATGGAGATGTTTGAGGAGCTATCTAGCAGCCTGATCCTGCTGTACACCATGAAGCAGGGCCTGCAGGCAAAGAACATTCCACTGCCTGCAGTATCACAGATCATGCAGGCCAGCCGCAGCAGCTGCCCACAGCTGCCGCAGCTTCAAGGGCCCCCAGCAGACCTGCTGCTGCTCTGACTTCACCGGCTAGCAAGCTGTCTCGTGCGTAACATCGCTCGCTGATGTAGTAGCTGGTGTGGTTGATGATCGCCGCTAGTACAACTTTCACGCATGGCGCTAATAGAACACCAACACACATTGGTTTTCACCCTTAGTGGTACTCAGTGAAGCTGTAGCTTTTGCGGTGATGCTGTCTGTCTGTGGTAAGACAGGCCTATCGGGGCTCGGCAACCGCTGACCCCATTGGCGGCTGCTGCTGTAACGTGCCGCTGTCCCCCGCAGGTCCCCGGGCTAGGGCTGCGTCTGGAGCAGACGCGGCTGGACCTGCAGTACCAGCAGCAGTACCAGGTGGAGCTACCCGACGCGTACGAGCGGCTGCTGCTGGACGTGGTCAACGGGGACAAGCGGCTGTTCATCAGGTGAGGAGCGACGCTGGGCTGGCCCTGCTTTGCCGGCGCAACAGCTGCTGGTTGTGTTGTTGCTGGTGGTGAATCATCCTGCTGGCTGCTTCATCTCACCTGCGCCTGCTTGCGCCTGTGTTGTGGCTATAAGCATGTTGCTGTTGCCCTTGCTCACTCAGTCACAACGGCAGCAGGCACTTGCGCAATCCGTGTTCCAGTTATGGTTTGCTGCTCAGATACTTGGCAATCGTCAGCACACCCTCACCACCTTTGTGATCTGCCCTGTCTCCCTGTCTATGCGTACGCTCTTCTTTCACGCTGCAGGTATGATGAGCTGCAGGCAGCATGGGACCTGTACACGCCTGTGCTGCATGAGCTGGAGCGCAGCCAGGCAGCTCCAGAGCTGTACCCATACGGCAGCAGAGGCCCGCTGGGGGCACATTACCTGGCAGCAAGGCACAACGTGCGGTGGGGAGACCTGGCGGACGACGCAGATGATGAGTAATGTGTTAAGGCAGCCATGCAGCAGCATCGGCAGGCTGATGCTGCCTAAATAGACACTGCGTCGACCTTGTCGCACCTGCAGCCTCGCAAAGTCTCTAGATGTGTTCTCCACCATTGTTCCACGTTTTCCACCGTGGTTCTCATGTGCTGGGCACATATGTGCCTGTTGTCCTGCATCCTATCGGAGTGGCGGCCTGGACACAGCCATCTATCCAGCTGCTGGCAGGCACATTGATTCATATTTGATTGTACATGTTCCATATGATGATGATGATGGTGTTGTTCGGCATGTGGTTCAAAACTGAACCCATATGATAGGGTGCATGCAAGTCCTTGGTTCCTGTCGTTGTACTGCTGCAAGTCAGCAGTTGCTGGTACGTGTTCAGAAATAATTCATCTCCCTGCAGATGCATGTCAATGCAGGGTGCTGCTGATGATTAGCACTGCCACAGTTTGTCTGCGTCATTGGGCATCTGCACCTTGCTTTCAGGGTGTCTCAGCACAGCAGCATGGCAGTCACAGCAGCATCAGTGGCCAGTGGACAGCAGGCCGATGCATCGTGCAGTGGGCATGGCAGTGACACCTGAATCAAACGTTTCTGCAACACACTGTTCAACAGGCTAAAGGTTAGCCTTGTGGTGCAGCTGGTGCTGCTGGAGCGAAGGCTTGCTTTGGTTACTGCAGCTGGTGCTGCTGGAGCGAAGGCTTGCTTTTGTTACTGCTCAGCATTGCCAGGTGATTGTGGGTCATGGGGTCGTGCATTTGATTGCATAATCAAGCACGGCATCTTACACACACTATGCTCCAGCCCGACGAGGTGTTGTAACACTAGTAGCGAGCGCTGAGCTGATGATGAAGAGCGCTGACTTGCATGCTGTAAATTGACGAAGTCTAGTGCTGTGCATCGTGCGCTGCTGCCATGTTGTCAAGCCTGTGACTCACTTTTTTTCGGACAAAGGAGGACGCATTGAGGCATGCCATGCCGCAGTGCGTTATTGGTTCACAGCAATGCGCTTAACAGCAGTCTCAGGAACCCTGCTGCCGCCTGCCAAAAGCAGCACCAGAGTGTAGTTTTGCCTCGAGCGTGTCGTGGCCACAGCCAGCGCTCACCACAGCGGTGCGGTTACACAATTGGCTGCCGAGCTGATTCAACTCAAAATGTGCCAGCATATATGCTAGCTGTGCGCTTTGACACCAGGCGGGCTCTCTAGGCCATGGCACCAAGACTGCGTCATTGTCATCAATCATCATCATCATCATGATGTTACCAACAACACTGCGTGCCGGCAGAAAACGATGCATGACTCAGCAGACCATTGGCACCTGAAAATTGTAGAATTAACAAAAAAAGCACTGGCAAAATGCCCTGGCAAAATGCCTCTTTGCCACCAGTGTGTCAGAAATGTGTACAGGAATGAGCTCTATAGCTACAACAGCTGCGATAACCAGTTGGTGAACAAGAGTCAAAACTGATACTCTCCTGCGTGCTTTCTCATCATCAGCAACCCCAGCAGAAACCCAGCCAGCCAGCCAGCCAGCCAGCCACTGGCAGTGACTGCCACAGGACATGCTTCACAGCCCGTGGCACCCCAGCAGCTCACAGACGAGCAGGCAAACACAAGTGGAAGTAGCACAACTGCAGACGCAGGTCCATACAACTAGTGATACACGTCATGTCAATGATTGTACAACAGCCAGCAGCTACAGACGCCGCTGGGCTGCTGCCGCGCACAAGCACACACCAGCTTCACATTGCATTCATCCACGAGCTGTGCTCGCAGAAAATTTGCGGCCAACCCACATTGCTGCATGGCATGCAGTGTTTTGTGGCACAGCAAGTACTTACAACCATGCAGTGCTGCCAGCCGAACAATCCCTCCATGGGTGCATAGCAGCCTAAATACATGAGCACTGTCACAACTAATGGACACATAACAGCACTGAGATACAGAGGAATACAAGGACCATTAGACCAGCACAGCTGCCACGTGAGGCAGCAGCTGCAAAAGCACACCAGGCATTACCGCCTGTGCTGCTTCTGATACAGGCTTAGCAGGCTCACCCACACCGCTTTTGTAAGCTGCACCTGTGCGGTGCAGGCATCAAGACACCAACCCCAGCCATCAATCTGACCAGCCACCAGCCCCAGCCATGAACATCGCCTAGGCAGACACACATCCTGGCAGGCAGCCGCTCATCTGGCTCTGATGTGTGACCTGGGGTGTGACCTGGCACATCCTACATAGCTGAGTGTGTATGCGAGACACGCAACAGACAGGCTATCAAGTGCTGATATGACAAGCTGCACCTGCCACCGCATGCCCCTGCTGCGCATGACCTTGCTGGCCTTGGAACCAGCAGTATCATCAGGTTCCAGCAACTGCCCACCATTACACGCTTCATCCACTCAGCTGCTACTGCACAGCACCACAACTTGTGCAAACCCTGACCACCACAACCTGTGCTGCGCTCACCGACATTAAACACTGCATGTGACCTGTCTAACGACTACCGTGCTGTGAGGGGCAGGTGCTTGTGACACGCGGCTGCATGATTTGCACGCCGCGGGCTCTGCACACGGCTGCTGCTGCTGCTGCCGCGGCCGCCTAACATCATACTTAGGCTTCACCCAACTCCAGCACAGCACATTGCCTAAGATACTGCGACGGCATGACGAATGCGCAGGCAGGGCTGACTGTGGTACCCTGATTGAATTGGTCCTGGCAATAGCAGTGCACTGGCATGCCGCCTTATGCTGCAGCAGAGACGCTGCCTCACAAAAGGGGCACAGCTGCACAGCTTGCATAGCAATGTGCCAGAGCTCAACACACATACCTAGCAGCATTTGCTGCCGTGCACACAGCACCCTCCTGCGCCTGACAACCCATCTACGCTGTTGCAAACGGCATGCAGCGATGCTGCTGCTCGCTCAGGTGCTGCTGCTGCAGCTGCGCAGCAATCAGGTGCCCACGCAGCCACTCAAGCAGCTACTGCATTGACCTGCCCACACAGCAATCCCAGTCATGTCACATCATACAAAACAGATGCTGCAAGGCGTACCAGGCTTTCATCCACTGCTGGCCCCGCCCGCTTCATTCGAAGGGCCACGAATGTGCAGCACATGGCCAGCAACAAAGCACCATGTAGTCAAGCTTGTGCTGTTACCAGACCTGAAGGAGGGCACAGGCCAACCCAGCCTAGTCCTGCGGTGCTTCATCCACCCACAGGTAACGCCACCCACCACTGCCGCCACAACCCATGCTGCCACAACCCATGCTGCCATCAATCTACTGCTGCCGATACAACCAAACCATGAACATCCGTGCGCTGCACACAGCACGACTGCAAAGTCACAGCACACGATGACACCATGCGCGCATGTGCTTTGCATCCGCTGCGGGGCAATCATAGAGGCCCAGGTTCATTGTGTTTGAGTGCGCTGCACCTGCCTACCTACAGACATTCCACTGCATCTACGCACGCACCTTCCCTGCGCATAAGGGGGCAAGATGCAGGGAAGCACATACCCACAGATGACAAGACCATACACAACAATACTACTACTGCATGATAGCTGAGCCTGCTGAAGCGCCGGGGCATGATGCTGCAGCTCCACCAGAGGGCAGCTGCGTTGCTGCGGCGTCAAAGGCCTGCCCTGCCTGCTGCGCGGCGGCCTGCTGCTGCTTGCTGATGCGCTCCGCGGCGGTCAGCGCTGCGCAGTGCGTGGCGGCGTCAAAGGCGTCGATGCCGTCCAGGTGCAGCGTGGCGCCTGCAAGGAGGGGTGGCACGACGACAGCGCGGCAGCATCAGCACCAGCAGGGAGTCAATGCGCATGCGGGGTAGAAAAGATAGCAAGAATGGCACATGCATCAGAGTGCGGTCAACAAATCATCCTGTCCATCGCTCGCCAACTCCTACATTACAACACAGGTCATCCTACAGGTCATCCTGCAGCGTCAGCCCCACTTTCACCATCACGTGTGTCAGGTGCCTTGAACTCAAACACCACGTGACAAGTTGACTCGCAGCATCAGTCCCTGGTTCACCCCAGGTCCCACCAGTGCCTGGCAGCATCATACACAGTAGGTTGATGACAAGAACCACGCCCGTGCCTGCACGCCACACACCCTCACCTGTGTCGGGCGCCTTGCACTCAAACTCCACGTCAAACTCCTCGCCCTCCTCCAGCTGGATCAGCTCGCGGATCTGCGCCTCGAAGCGTGCACGGCCCTCCACGCCTGGATACACCTGCAGGGGTGCAACAGTAGCAGACCAAGGGCGGCAGCGGCAGACAGCATAGGGACAGGTCAGGAGCAAGGAAGGCAAAGAGTACTTGTAGAAAAGCGAGCCACGCAGTGTTGGGTAAGCAGGTCAGGTGCGACAAACAGTTTGATGGCAGATGCCGGCACAGCATTCCAAGCGCAACCTGCGTTCCTGCAAGTGGCACCGCCTTCGCCAGATGCTGCTGTGTGCGGTTTAAGTGCCCATGTCTGCGCTGCAGCTCGTGCTGTAGCTGCGGGCCTCACCTTGATGTAGTGTATCTGGCCCTCAAAGGAGATGGCCATGATGGGGGTAGCAGGCCTTGGTGGCGCTTCTGCGTTGTGTTGAGGTGTGAGTGACTGGCGCCAGTCGCCATATGCTGACTGGCAGAAGCGGCAGTGCGTCTCCTCCCTGCAGACATTGCGATATGTTTGTGAAAACTTGACTTGTGGTGAGTGAGTGTGACAGCAAGTGCTGCAGCAGCATCACTGCATAAAGGAGCCGCAGCAGCAGTGCCAGCAGTAGCAGCATATGCAGCACTTTCAAGCACACAAGCAGGTAGCTGCTGGCGCAAAGCAACAACAAATTGCTCCTGGAACCGCTCTGCAAACATCAGAAGCAGCAGCTGAGCCATTCACGAAAGCTGCCAACCCCTATAAAAGCGACCGGGTGCACAGCTGAAGCATCTGCAGAAATCGAAACTGTGCATTCAGCAAGAAAAGGACATCCATAGCAGAAACAAGGCTGGATGACACGGCCACGGGCCTTTGCTGACGATGGCACTGCACAACCAACTCCGCTTTCGCTGTCGGGACCGGGTGGCACAGCAAGCTCACCTGCGACCAGCCTGCTGGAGCTGCCAGCGACCCAAGCACCGCAGATGCACACGCCGTGGACAAGCACAGGGGGATTGAAGCGGCTGCTCCGGTGATGCACCTGCCATGCAAATCCAGCAGGTGTCCTCCTCCTCATTGATGTGACTGACAGCACTATTACAGCTATCGTTTGCCATTGTAATGCCCGCTATTGCTGCTGTTGGCACCTTAGGATTTGCAAGCTGCTGAGCTGCTGCTGCAGGGCCTTTGGAGGGCAGACGAAGAGGTTAGTATAAACAACTCAATGACAACTCAAGTAGTGCGCCTGTCCTTCGCTGACTTTAAGTACTGCTGCTGCTAGCACCACTTCATGTGGCAGAGGAGTAGGGTTCGGGGTTGAGTCACCTCAGCCTGGGCAGATAATTCAAACCGGCGTGCAGTCGAGCGATGCCCAAGCAATGAAGGATGGCGATTGTGCTGAGCAACGTGCATTAAGTAGGTGCACAGTGCTGCTGCAACTGGTGACAGGCTTCCGCAGCACTGGCAACTTGCTGCAACATCAAGTTGATGTTGAACATTTTGAACAGTGACAACTGTCCACTACGCACTGCTTGGCAGTAGAAGCAAAAGACGCTTGCCTCCATGCATCATGACAATGTTGTTACCATTTGCCTCAAAAGGGACGCCCAAGCAGCAACACCACCAACTGCCGCTGCATTCGCAAAGCAAGGCACTCAGCTGGTACATTCCCTGCTTCCCATAGCGCACCCATTGCCACCTTATAAACAACAATCCACCATGACGTAACAAATGCACACATGCACGCCAAACCAGGTGAGTACAACAGTCCTTGACGCCACGCACATGACCGTATCCACCACCACAGACAGTCAAAGTATGCGCACACGTAATGCCATTTGATGTGCAGCAGACTCCCTGATTCACTACACCATGCATGCTACGCAACGCAAGCTGAAGTGTTGGTGTGCCAAGGCCCTGAGGCTGCACATAATTCACAAGGGTGCGTGCCTGTTGCCATGTGACAACAGCGACAATGACCGTCCTGCAAGGAGCATGCATGCACGCACGTGCCAGATCGCCAGCCGATAACGAGCAGCACCTGTCGCCAAGACTCGGCGTGCTGAGGGCATCAAGGCGAGATGCACAAACATCAACGGAGGGCACGTGCGACATGCACACAACCGCAAGATGTCAGTAACGCCATGCAACTGTTGGCATGATGTGCATGCCTGAGGCTGCTTTGCTTCAGCAGCTGGCATTGCTATCACTGATGCAGTTGACAACTGCAGTGCTCAAAGTGTCCTGACAATGAGTGCAGACCTGCCACACGCACAAACGTAGTCACTTGGCCACATCAAGCGCCAGTGTGCTGAACAGCAGTGATCAAAGATGTGTCAGTGTGAAGGCATATGCCCTGGCGGGAGACCACGTAACCAGGCTGGCTGTGCAGTACAGCACCAATGCGTGTACATGAGCTGATCATCAACCAGGTGGTCTCATATCGCGCTTTTCTCAACCCCAAGCCATCCTTTGATTCAGTCATGCACACAGACACGCAAAGCATCAATAGGCATTTGTCAAAGCAATGCCAGCTGTCAACACAACCACATGATGATCATGTCAGGCTTGGGGTCAGGCTTCCACTAACGGGACAGCTGCTGCCAGACCCTCAAAGCCACATGCCACCAGTATCATGCACAGTTCCTGCAGTACACAGGGATCCTGAGCACAACGCAGGCAGCTGCCAGCTGAAGGTGGCACCAGTAGACTTTGTGCAAGGAGCAAATGCTGATTGTAAATGTTATAGTCGAGTGCCTGAGCAGCTGTCAGCCGACTCAACTGCTGAGAAGCTCGAGAACGCTGCCCCGCCATTGTGCTCATCCTGCTTCCTGAGTCAACACGAATCAAGTCAAAAGACAACAGCTGTATCGCTATCCTGCTTGCATGCATCCACATGCAATCCTTATGACATCAGCATGCTCAAGTCTGCTGCCGAGGGCAGGACATGTGCCGCACAGCAGCTTGAGAAATGCAGTGCAGCGCTGGCAGCATATGCTGCCGTGCGCATGCGCTGTGATACACTCTGCCACCCAGGTAATCACTCCCATGCCCTCTGCCATGTGTATGCTCAACACAGCAGCAAGAAGCCGCCGCCTGGGTGCGTGTATGGGCGTTCCTGGGTGATGCAGGCGACCTGCTCACCAGCAACATGTGTGCATGTGCCACACTTTGCCACCTCCGCACGCCAACCCCAGCACAACCATGTCATAGATAGTCCACCACAGCACTTTAGGTGGCAACAGCAAGCAAAGAAGTTAGTGCTGCCATGCACAACAGTCAAGTGAACCAACTCAAACTGCCAAGTGCTTGCAGGAGTTCCCTGTTGAATTGCTAAGGTGGGTAAGCACACTATGTGATGCCGTTGTTTGTGACAGCACACCACCAGCCAGCACCATGCAGCATACACGCTGCGCAAACCTGTTGCATTGTCGTCAAAGTCTGCATGACAAAGTTGGCAGTCAGGTGGCCTGGATGTTGCCAGCCTGTGCCTCAAAGTGTTTGCCAGAGCTGCAGCATACTCTGCACATGCACACACACCCAACAAGCACATAATGTCCTATGCTACAGCCTGTGTCTGAACAGTGTCACAGCAGCAACTGAGTAATTCAGTCCATGTGAGTCTATAGAGGCTGGTCAAGAACAAACACAGACCACCAAAGTCGTTGACACATAATAGCAGCCTAGCTGCCCTCAAGCTGTATTGAATTTGCACACGACAAAGCACAATGCGAAGGCTATAGTGAGACGCACTACACTCTCTAAGCGCCTGATGGCGTCAATGTGTGTCTAGCAGGGCTGCATGCATGCCATGCACAAACACCCAAACAACACAAGGTTATGTTGCACCAGCCAAACCACACACCAGCTGCTATCTGAAGCCGAGACGGATAGCTCACAGCATGCGCCTGGGCTTCATTGATCAATCAATTGCATGGTGTGCTGTCAGGCCGGGCTACATGGCATTGCACAGATGCTAGCCAGACTGGAGCAAGCCAGATCAATAGCAACACACACCTGCACGCACACACAGATCACACACCCACACTTACACTCACTACACTACTGTACAGTTCCACTACTGTACACACACACCAACAGCTGCAACTCAAGACACACAACCGAGCCTGAAACACCGCAGCAGGTTTGTGATGCACAGCAGGCTGCTGTCAACAGCGTCGACAACAGCGGCAGCTGCCGCAACAGCAGCAGCACGCATCCCTGCCCCAGCAGCTGCAAAGAGGTACAGTCGGCGGATTGTCTGCCTGCTGCTGCGCCTCACAAGGGCGCGTCATGCTGCTGCAGCCAGCCCATTATGTGCGGGTACACCTCCTCTGCTGCGTGCTTGCCGCTGACAATGTCAAAGTGCCCATAGTGCCGCTTGCTGGTGCCGTGCTGCGGCCCCAGGCACACAAACTGCTTGGCCTCACTGCCAAACAACTGCACGGTCTGCCTGCCGCCCACTGCAGGACAGAACAGGTCCCAGGAGCCATTCAGCCCCAGCACTGGCACCTGCACACTCGACAGCACCTCTGGATCAGCATACCTGAAGCTGCTGTCGCATGATGTCAGCCCCTGCTTGCTGTTCAAGCTGCCCAGGAACTGCCGGATCACCCCTACAGGGATGTACCGGAAGCAGCCCGTCATCAGCTTGCGCGCACACGCCTGCGGCATGTTGCACGGCATGTAAAACAGCGCCTCCACAAACCACAGCGCAGCAGCAGAGCCCACAAGGCTGCCTACTGCTGCGCAGACCAGCCCTGCAGGGAAGCCGTAGCCGGTGAGCCGCATTATGAGGGGCGCCAGGATGCTGTGCCAGCTGCCGCGGCCGAAGCAGCCACTGGCCAGCAGCGTCACGCTGCGCAGCGCGGCTGCAAAGGGGCCCTGCTGTGACAGCAGGCCCACCGCCAGCATGCCACCCTGCAGGACGGCAGCGTCATGGAATGGCAGCGTCAAGAAAAGTTGCAGTGCATACGTATCTGTAACAGTGCTGATTGGAGAAGGTCCTCAAACACATAGACATACGCATAGCGCACAGGATGGGAGGTTTGGGGCTCGGTTGCAAGCAAGGCGCCAGCCCGCAGGAGCAGGTGTGTTGCTGCAGCAGGCGAGTAGGCGCATGCACACGCAACAAGGCTTCAGCTGGTTTTTGAGAGCTCACGCTGCTTTATATATGGTTGCTGACTTGTTTGTAGTCAATAATACACATTGTACTGCCTGCCACATTATCCAGGGTACAATTGATAATGCATGATGCTGTTGTGTGTGCAAGGATACTGCTGGATGGAACGCACAGCTGCACCATGCTGTGCAAGCAAACTCAGAGCTGGCTCTCTTGCCACTGAAATGCATTTTAGTGCCTCCTGATAGCTATTCTCAGGTGACCTAGCTGGAGGCAATGCCACGCTCAGCTGCAATCACAATGCCGGCAACGCATTGAGCAACACAAGCAACACCAGCTGACAAGCTGCGCCGGCTTAGCACACCAGCTGCCGGTCTACGCCTGTCTGCTGTGACCCAATGAGCTTGTAATGTTGCCACTCACCATGCTGTGGCCGATCCAATGCAGCTGCCGTGCGCCTGTCGCCTGCAGCACATACTGCAGCACTGCAGGCACGTCATGCTGCAGGTGGTCGTCCACAGTCCACCAGGTGCTCCTGTCAAAAAGGCAGGGCTTCTGGCTGTGGCCGTTGCCTGCAAGTACATGTACAGTGATGCAGGGTCAAATTAGGTGCCATTTCAGTGTTTTGCAGCAGTGCTGTGTGGGCCGCGGCAGCGCAGGGTGTCAGAGGGCCTTTGCTGCTGCTTCTGTCACTTGCAGGCCTCCACTGAGGTTGTGGACAATGCTGCATCAACCCCTAGCTGACTACTGGCACTGTACAGCCTGCCCAAGTGCTGCTGTATACCAAAAGCTCAGGATGTGAGGGCCACTGCTGGGGTCATCCATCTGTCAGGCCTGTCAGGCTGGCTCATTGCTGTCCTGCAAGCTCACACCCTGGCAGAGGATTCGTGCTAAAGCAGAGTTGCAGCTGCTGTGTGTGCTGGCCTCACCTCTCAGGTCAGCCACCCACACGTCGTAGCCTCTAGCCACCAGGGCGTTGACCAGGGAGTAGTCAGGCAGCAGGTCAAACGTGTGCTCGCCTGACGACGCCAGGCCTGGCACCAGCAGCACAGGGTGCTGCGGTCGCGGCGTGTCTGCTGCTTCTGCTGTGGGGTCAAATACATGGCTGATGTGCAGCCTCCAGCCGTCCTGGGTGATGCAGACGTGCGACTCGCGCTGGCAGATGTCCCCGGCCTCACCAACAGACAAGGCATCTGCCTCGCTGCTGTCGGGGGTGCTGCTGTTGCTGCATCTGATGCTGTCAGACGATGTGCTGGATCGTTCTAGTACAAACTCAATCTCTGCAAGGAGCAAGGAGGAAGGTGACCGCGATAGAGTGAGAGCCAGCAGAGCATTGAGCATGCCTCTCATGC
This sequence comes from Tetradesmus obliquus, assembly GCA_030272155.1. Taxonomy (NCBI): domain Eukaryota; kingdom Viridiplantae; phylum Chlorophyta; class Chlorophyceae; order Sphaeropleales; family Scenedesmaceae; genus Tetradesmus; species Tetradesmus obliquus. The sequence continues at coordinate 547,420 of CP126191.1, forward strand.
ACGACCGCATGCACGATCGGAGCGAGTCACCGCCGCGGTTGCTTGTAGCATTCAAAATCAGCCGGAAGTGCTGTGCGGCGCAGCATGATCGCACCTGAGCAGCATGCGCTCTCTCTCGAGCTGCTGTCGTCCTCCAGCCAGCCTGCCAGGATCCCTCCAGGTGCTTCATCGCAGGAAGCATCTGTAATTAAATTCAACACCTGAGGTGCTTTTAAGTCCACCAGAGACATGGCAGGCAACACACTAGCTGTTGCTTGCGGCTCTCGATCCCGAACGCTCTTTCAAGGACTCATGATGCTCTAATACAGCCTCTTTATAGGAAAAAGCCTGCTTGGGAGACCGGTCGGAGCTCCTTCAAGCAGCTAATCGCTTGGGGCACAACAAATTGCCAGGTCACTGTCAGTGCATGCAGCTACTAATCAGACCATGTAGCAGTCGCCGATAGCTTCATAACCATCTCTAATCATCTTGCAAAGCAGCTGTACCAGTGTTGGACACGCAAAACCTGTCGCGGGGAATCATGGATGTTTGACGCGTAATCGGGAACTAAGCAGGAAGCGAGTCAAAGGACCAAAACACACCCACATCATTGTTGTTGCTTTCGATCGTTTGCTTGTCGATCGATGTTTGTGCCATCAAGGCGATAACTGCTAGATTTCATCGGCCGGCGAAGGGTGGTGCCATCTTTGTCAGCTGGTCAAGGCTGCCTTTGAAGACGCAGCAGGATCACACTTTCCTATCATGTCAAGATTTTTAAACACAGCATATGTGCTCTTGCAGCCAGGCTGCCCCAGTGCCTGAACTCACCCGTGGTGACTGCACCGTGCAGTCGGCGGCGCCTGTTGTAGTCAGAACGTAGTGAAAGAACACATGGGAACTTGATTTGTTGGAACTCCCAGGCTCCGTTGTGCTTGAATCCTTGTCATGAATTGCAGGGCACGAATTGCAAAAAGTTTCTAGATTGTACTTTCATGTGCATGGGGCTGGTTGTGCACTGGCCAGTCCGACCAGCGGCGCTGAACTGCTGTACACGCCGGCTGCCGGGCTGCCGCGGCGCCTCTAGTATAAAATTGGTACAACGTGCAAGCAGGTCAATCATTTTCAGTAGATGCAGCATAATGAGTACTCACATGGCTAGAAGTGGTCCCCCAAAAGGCCACCATGGCTGCTGAACCTCAGATTGCAAGCATGTGCTGACGTAACATACTAGCGCTTGGCAGATAGGCGCCAAGCCTGACTGTAACCCACTCTGAACAGTACTTCCAGGCATAGCTGACACTGGCAACACTGCTGTTACAGTTACACCACTGCCATTGACTGACTTCCAACTGTTGGCACAGAGTGCCTTGAGAGAGCCCTGGTTACTGGCACCAAACAACCCCCCTGAACAACACACAAAAGCTGGCGGAGGTGTGTTTGTTCACAACCTGCCAGTAACATCACACTACACACTCCAGATGACTGAAACATAATCCTGCAACCTCACGGCTGTGAAGTCACAATTCTGAACCTGAACACACTATGCAACCTTGCAAAATCAACATTGCCAGAACTGTCGAGATGCTTAATCGCACCACACCACAGTGCACTCACGCAACTGCGTCACCAGCAGCCACTGCGAGCTAACGCGCATTGCACTTGCAGTGCCGCAGCTGCTTGTGGCACTTCACAAGCTGATCCTTGAGCTGCTGCTCCCTTTCAGCACTCTGCTGCAGCTGCTCTCTCAGCCCATCATTCACTGCTTGGAGAGCTCCCACCTGCATGCTCATGTCTGAGATCTTGCCCCACTTGTCATCCACATCCCTGCGGTGCACCAGATACTCCTGGCTACTGTGCTGTAGCATGAGGCGGATGGAGCGGTGGTCTTCTGCAGCTGGCACAGGCACTGACACTGGCGCGCCGGCTGTCATAGCGAAGCCGCTTGCTGGTTGCCTTTTGGCGCTTTAAGGTTCCTTTCGGAGCGTGACAATGCCTTTCGGCGCTTTAAGATGCCTTTCGGCGCTGGATCATGCCATTTGGCGCAGAAAAGAGCTTTTCAAAGAACAATCTCCAGTAGCAGACGTAGTGGACGGACTTGGGCACTTGGACAGGTCGCCGGGTCGGCCTTGGTCTGGTCGAGAACAAGAACCTTCGGGGTACCTGGCCTGGCAGAAAGCTAGGCTGCACTGCTGCAACGGCTGCGATCTGCTTGCTACACAATATAATGCAATTGCTGCCACACAAGCATGCAAGGTGACGCCGAGTATAAGAGAATGCGCTGCAACGCTGAGTGACTGCAGCTGCAGGTGTGTTCGCGGTTAGATCGAGCTAACCCAACACTCTTACTTGCTGTGGGCAGAGAAGCTTCGCCTGAGTTTACACTCCTGCAAATGACACAAGGTTACACAGTCACAGCTGCCAGCTGCTCTATTCGTGCTCTGCTGTGTTTATCACTGGCAGGTTCGCACTGAGACAGCAAAGGCGACAAGTTACACAGCCGTCGACGGTCTGCGCTGCACAAAGGTTCTTCAATGTGCAAATGTCTATTCACTGTGATTCATATGTAATTCCAAGCAACCTATGCATCTGGAGCCATACTCGGCGTGCCCTTGCACGCCCACTGCAACACCTTAATGGCGCTGCCAGGAACCACACATCGGACACCGTGTCCTGACGTGCATAACGTAACTCACGTAACTCACATCATCACATCGAACATTCAGATCCTCCCTGATCGACCTCACCAAAACATCACAAATCCTCCAAGGATATTTACTATGCAGCACAAGTGCTGCTCAGTGACCAACAGCACATTGGCTGTGGGAACAGTACTTCACTAGTCAAAGGCAGTACACTACTTAATAACAGAAGGGCAGCATGACCAGGCTAGCCCCAATCGGACAAAGAGCCAATCGGTCCTGTCAGTGCAGCTCCTGCTTCTGCTCCTACGTGTCTTTTGCATTACCTGCATTCATAACAACACCTGGTCAGTGCCGCCCCAAAAGGCCATGATGCCTTTTGGGGGCAACGGCACTGACGGTCTTCAGCGCTCTAGTGGCACTGCCAGTGCAGGGGTATCCCGCATACACACGTTTACTGCAACGAAGCAGAACAATCTTGGCAGCCCTCGACGCGGCTTTGAAGCTTGTTACTTCGAGCAACTCACTGATGAACAGCTGAAGCCCTGCTCCTTCATGGCAACCCTTCACGGCAGGTTGCACCAGCTGCGCTGCACAGCAGTGAGCCACCATGAGTGGCACAACAGCAGCCAAACCGACCAATAGACCCAGGTTGTTGAACCATACATGCATGCTCTATGCAAAAAAACCCTACCCACCCTTTCAAACCCCGTTGCTGGACCTCCCCCCACCACCCGGTAGTGGGCCACTATGTCGGCTGTCCCCTGCTAAAAACCCAAGCGTCCTTGGCGCTGAGCGCTGCTGGCTGTTAACATCTGGCTTGCAGCAAGGCACCGCTGCTAGCTGCCAGCGGTCACGATGACAACAGTTCGCAGAGCTTCAAATGCTCTGCTCGCCCCTTGCGGACGCGCCTGCAAGCTGCTGCCTGTCCTGCAAGCGGCCGCCTGTCCTGCAAGCGGCCGCCTTTCCTGCAAGCCCTTCCTGCAAGCCCCAGCCGCCACCAGCTGCCCGCTCAGCCGCGCAGGTCTGTCTCCAGTTTGAAGACCAGTGCGTTGAACTCCTCCAGCTTCTTGCGCACGCTCATGTCAACCAGCCGGTCCTCAAACTCAAGGATGAAGCCGCCCACCAGCTTGCGGTCCACCTTCTCCTGCAAGGACGCGAATGCAAAGCAACATAGAAAAAGGGCAAATCATGTTGAGTGCGGTGGCTGCAAGCGAGATGAAGCCGCCCACCAGCTTGCGGTCCACCTTCTCCTGCAGGGACACGCGACACGACAGCAGGATGGTAACTGTTATGAACATCAGACAACAACAAGACGCGTCTCAAAGCACTGCCGGGCATGGCAGCACCTGCGGCTGCTGGAGAAAGCCATGCTCCAGCAGACAGCGGGCAAGCTGCAGTACAACAGGTCGCTGCGCACAGCTGTGCGCTTCCAGCACGGTCGCTGTGTGCATTAAACGAACGTGCCAGCCGCGCGCGCCGGCATGACAACAGCAGTGGATTCTACAACAAACTACAACAGCTCACTGTGTCACCATACAGCACAGTTGCTGCGTGGCGTCAGCAGCACTGCAGGCCCGGGCCGCACCTGCATGACCAGCTTGAAGCCCGGCTCCACAAACTGCTCCGCCTGCTTGCGCAGCTCCACACGCTCCAGCTTGTCCAGCGGCTGCAGCAGCAGCAAGGATTATGGTTGGTACTAGTAGCACTTCCCGCACTTGTACGCTGTTTCACGAGCACTGCACCCTCACTCAGTATCCGACAGACTGCTGTGGACTGCAAAGGCAGACCATGCTTGTGTTGCAGCTGTCCTGGTGCCCAGCTGCTGGCATGCATGATGCGATCTGCCAGTTGCAGCACCAGGGATGCAGCCCACCTCTGCTGTGATGATGTTGCAGTGCACCTCTTTCTTGTGTGCCAGCATCAGCTCATCGAATGCTGCTGACACCTGCAGCGTGGCTGCCAGCGCATTCTCCTCAGCCAGGGCAGCTGCAGCACAACAGCAGCAGCAGCAGCAGGCGATACAGAAGCAGGGCCCAATGCCAATTGCATCGTGCAATGTGTGTGCATGCAGAGCCGCTGGCGACGCTCGGTTGCTTTTCTGATCACCACGCACCACAGCACGTGCAGCGCAACAACACTGCTGTTCATTGGCCGATCCCCATGCTGCTCCCTGCTGTCAGCGCGTACTAATGTGCTGGCCATGCACGCACCCAACTGCTGCCGCTGCTGTTGATGCTGCGTCTATGCAATCTGCAAGCGCACAAACAACCGCTGGCTGCTGCTGCTGTTGCTGCTGCTGCTGCTGCTGCTGCTGCTGCTGCTGCTTCGCGCCTGCAAAATCGAGCAAAGCGCACGGAAGAACCTCTTGGTGATCTCCGCGGCGCCGCTGTCCTTGCTGGCTGCTAACGCTGGCTTCTAGGTGCTGCTAGCTGCTGCTGCTGCTGCTGCTGTGTACAAGCACACGCACCGAAGAGGCGCTTGGTGATCTCTGTGGCGCCGCTGTCCTTGAGCACCGCATTCACAATGTTGGCCTTGAGGCGCACGTTGAGGAAGGGGTCTACTGCCACACGCGCCAGCTCAGGCAGCTCCTTGAATGCAGCCACCATCTGGACGCAGCAGCAGCAACAGCAGCAGCAGCAGCAGCAGCAGCAGCAGATGTGGCAGTGAATGCGATCAGCCAAGCACAAGCAGATGACGGGGAAAGGACGAAGGGTGCATGGAAGTGTGCTTGTGGAAAGGGCGATTGACAGCAGGCTATGCGCATTACACCTTGGCAGCCCATGCAGCCAGCACAGCCTCCTCAACTCGCAGGCACATGCGCGGCTGGTGATGCCGGCCTACGCTGCAAGTGCCGTTGGTGTCACCAACGCAACTGCTGCGCACCCCATGCTGCACACACATGCTGCGTTGCTGCGGTCAATGGCTGTTTGGTAGCGCCTTGCTGCTGCCTTGCGCCTGCAGGATGGGGTGGTGCTGCTGCTACAGAGTGCCTGTGCTAGCTGCATAGACACTTCGCAGGAATGCAACAGCTGGTGCTGCTGCCCCTCACAAGACCAGATGCCTGGCGCGTTTGCTGCTGCTGCTGCTGCTGCTGCTGGCTCGCTTCCAAAACAGGTGCATTGCAAGCCTGTACTATTCGTTGCTGAACCGCCCTCATTGCAACCGTAACCACTGATACAGCTGCTGCTCCTTGCCAGCTGGCTGGTCGGCAGCTGCATGCTGCGTACTGCCAGGCCCATGTACTGCTGCTGCAGCTTGCTGTGCATGCTGCTGCCCTGCCAGTCATCGCAGCACTGCATTGCTGGTGACGTGAACTGCAGGCAGGCGGGCTGCCTGGTGCATTCCATCCACTGCAGCTGCTGTGATACTGCCATGCCAGCTCTGCATTTGCTGCGTTTTCAAATGCAAAAAGCAACTCCACACGCCTTGCAGCATGCTCACGCTGCCGCGCTGTGTTGCTGGGCTGCCTTCCCTGCTGATGTGGCATGACTGCACGACTGCTCATGCTACTGCTCATGTCCACTGCTGCCGGGGCCTCACCTGGTGCAGCTCATCCTGCACCTTCTCCAGCTGCTTCTCCTTTGCTGCCACCTGCCATGTGAGCGTGGCGATAGACGCTGAGGTGCCGCTCAGGCTCACTGGCGCATCAGGCTGCAGCAGCAGCAGCAGCAGCAACACGCAGCAGAGAACGGTGTAAAGGTAAGACCTTTGCAGCTGTGGACAGACGCAGAGGTTGAGTACGGCAGGGCAAGGCACGCCACTGTGCTGCCTTCTGACATGCACACACACACACACTCACACACAGCTGCGTGACCGTTTGAGCGCTGCTGGAATGCAACGCAGAAAGAGCAACTGCTGCACGGCAAGGAGGTGCTGCTTTGGAGTGATTGCGCAGCTGCAGGTGCATGCCAAGACGCAGTGGGGTTGCTGCTGGTGCCCATCATGCTTGCTTCTGCTGTCACAAGGCAGCCTACTGCATGCACGGCCCAGCTCAGATCCCCACTACTGAACGCTCATGATGACTGTTTGGCTACATGCTAACTGCTCTCAGCTCAGATCTGCTGACTGCTGGTGCTGTTGTGCTGCTCACCAGCTTGATCTGAGTAGCTGCTGCAGCGAAGGCCCGCGTGCCCTGCAGTCATCAACACTAAGTTAAACTATTTGATAAGGATATACAGTAGTATCGTGTGCGGTTGACGCTTCAACTGTGCCCACCGTCGCTTCCAGGACACGGCCTGCTAGGAGGGCTGCACCGCGGGCCAGCATCTTGACATTTGGTACAGAACAAACGTAAGACGGAACTTGTGTGTTCGTAGTAAGGTGCTGAGGTGCTTGTGTTACTCGCTGCTCGTGTTCTTACGAGTGTGACCTGCCCGGCACGATTCCGACGCTCACAAAAGTTGATCTTTACAAGAGGTTGTTGCTCCTGCTGTTTTTCTGGCTGGTTGCACTGTAGGGCTACGCTGCTCCACCACACTTGCCACCTCACCACCACCCTCAAGCATGCAGGCACTACGTCAACCAGCACTGCAGCAGCGGACGCTAGGGAGCCGCAGCAGCTGTTTATGCAGCTCTCTGCATCTTACAGGCTTGCGGCAAGCCCGTCAGGCTGCAGCATTGTGCCCCAATCATGCAGCCAGGCCAGCAGCAGTGCCAGCGCAGCAGCTACAGCAGCACCGGCAGCATCGATGCTCGCATGTAGCTCGGATCACTCCATTTGACCAGGCATGGGGCACACAGATTGATGGCCAGGTGAGGCTGCATGTGATGCTGCTGATCAGCTGCTGGCACAATCGTACATGCGCTTATGCGCCGCAGCTGCATACGCATGCAGGCATTATGTACACCTCCAAGCACCTGCAGTATTTGTGCACACGCAGCTGCCATGCCATTTGCAGCTGCCATCCATTTCAACACCAGCACCGGTATGTCATGCTTGTGTGCTTGTCATGCTCATCATGCGTGTACATCACAACCAGCACCCTCTTGTAGGCTGCCATCCTCCTTCCTGCCACCCGCCTGTACCTTCTGCAAACCTCACATGTGCGGCTCCCGCCCTCCTCCTGTGGCACTCGTTGCACACTCTTCATATTCTTTTCCCCAGAGCCTTGCCTCTCAGCTGTTTGCGGCCAGCCTGTTCCCCTACCTGGCTTTCCTGTTCTACCTCACGCGCTCAGGCAAGGCCCCCAAGCTGATGCTGGGCGGCTTCTACTTCCTGCTGGCCTTCGTGGGGGCCACCATCCCGGCAGGCATCTACGGTGAGCCTGCTGGCACGATCACAAGCAAGTAGCAGCCCCCGCAGCAGCAGCAGCAGTGGAGGTATAGCTGTCATCAAGCCTTCACCATTTACAGCAGCAGCACTTGCAACATTGCTATGGTTGATCATGATACGTTGCTGCAACAAAAGCGTGGCAGCTCTGTATCAGCGCGTGCCAGGCCGAGTGCAGGCAATGCAGTGCTGCTGCTACCCCACGCTTTACTGGCTGTCCATCTTCACCTCCTTCATGCTGCTGCTGCTGCTGCTGCTGCTGCTGCTGCTGCTGCTGCAGCCAAGACGCACTACGGCACCTCGCTGGCCAATGTGGACTGGCTGCATGGCAGCGCCGAGTCGCTGCTGACAGTCACCAACCTGCTCATAGGTGAGGGAAGGGCGCCCCCCTGCAGTGCTGCTGTCATCTCGGTGCCCACTGTTGACAGATAGTTTACACTGTACATGTAGGCAGTGGACCTACGCTGTGTTGTTGCTGTGGAGGTAGTAGTGCAACTGCTGCCGAGCCACATCATTCTAGATCCTGCGCCGCAGCGAAGCCCCCGTGTTGCTTCTGCAGCAGCATGCGCCTCTCTGACCATTCATGTGTGTTGCAGAGACTGAAACTGTGTGCTGCTGGTCCTGCTGCTCCTCTGCTCGCGCAGTGGTGGGTCTGCGCCAAGCCATCCGGGAGGCGGAGGCAAAGAATGCAGCAGCTGCAGCAGCAGCGGCAGCTGAGGAGCAGCTGGGCACACCCTCCAGCAATGGGACAGGCGCCAAGGCTGATACCAGCGTAGCCGCCAATGCGACGAGCAGGTCAGAGGGCCAGTAAGGGCGACTGCGTGGCTGCTGCTGGTAGATTTGGCTGACGATGGTGTTATTTGGGCGTCGCGTGTGGGTGGTTGTGCGAGTGCTGCAGCAGCAGCGCAGAAGGTTGGCTGTTGCCACGTTTTGGGTATGCCGTGCTGCGGCCAGTCTGTTTGCTGGTTGGGAGCTGTGCGGCAAGCTTTGGGTATTGGATGGTTCTTGACTGCTGAGCCCCAGGCTTGGGGTGAGCACCATCATCAGCAAGTTATCTTTTTAGGAGGGCTGAACAGCATCTCAAACTCTCTTGAACACTTGTTGAGCCACTGGTAGCCGCAGTTAGCAGCATGCTTTCCCGTCAGCGCATGCTGGGCCTGTGCGTGTATCATTATGAGCTATGCTGACTGGCCCACTGTGTAAGCAGCCCTGTGTGGTATCGTACACTGCTACGGTGCTCCCATGAAGCTTGGGGCGCTTGGGGTTTTTGATCTTGAATGGGGAGTGGCCTTGCAAGGCAGGCACGTGTGATGCTGTCATCGTGTGGTTGGTGACGACGGCTGGCTAATTAGGCTAGCCTGCGTGCTGAAACGCTTTATTTAAACACGGTTGGTGTTTGCCGTGACATCGATGGTGTCACTGCGAGTGGGTGTGGCGAGGGGGTGAGCAGTAACAAACTCAAGTTACTCTGGACTCCAGACCAGCTGAGGTCTGTTAAATCTCAGGTGTGATCAGTGATCAGCGATCATAGCCAGCAGTCGTTACGAAATCGACATTCAAAACTCATAGTTCAAAGCCTGCAGTTTAACAGCTGCAGCACGGAATCAAGGCAGGTGTGCTGTTTCCGTGTACGTTCTCCTCACGTAGAGGTTGTCGCGTTGCTGTGATTGTTGCTTTGCTAAAACGAAATCTCGCTACACTTTCAGTATTTTAGCACGCTGTGCGTGACGACATCAGCCTCAGGGAGTTGGGCAGCAGGTTCAATCCTGCAGCTGCAGCAGGCAGACCTGCAGATGTAGCCTATTGGCAGGTGGAACCGCCATCGCCCCTTCAAGCTACTTGCTTGGTAAACAGGAGCTGGATCCATGCTGCTGAATGTGGCAGGCCGCTTCACACGGCAGCTGTGCTGCTGCAGCGATGTGGTGCTGCCGCGCCTGCTGCTGCTGTAGACGACGTTGTTGGAAGCAGCTGCAGCAGCGCATACAGGCATAACTCAACAAAGGAGCCCCAGCAGCAGCAGCAGCGGCGGCAGCGCTGTTGGTCAGTTCATAAGTTCAGCTAGCGCTGCAAGCCCCTCCAGCAGGGACAGCAGCCGCAGTACAGGCCCTACTAGTAACCACAGCAGCACAGGACGGAGAGGGCACTGGCTCCGCGTGTTCAGCACCAATGTGCCGAGCCTGTGCAGTACGCCAGGTGTGACTGTGGATGCAGCCCCTGCCAGGCTCATGCACGCGCGCAGAGCTGCCGGCAAGGTGCGCAGGCAGGATGCAAGATGCAAGATGCTGTCTTTAGCAGATGAGCAGCAGACGCACACCACAGCGTTATGACCTGCTGTTCCCCATGCATTTTGCCTGTGTTGGCCTGCCTGCTGGTGCTTCTGCTTGTTGCTCAAACCGCAGTGTGTGGCACTCTGCTGGGTTGCTGCATGACTTCTAGCTAAGCCTGTGGCAACTACTTGCTGACATGACCCAGCACTGGATTCAACAAGGTTGCTGATGTGGGTGGCTATTGTATGGCGACTTGAGCTGATTCGCGTTATGAATCAAAAAAGAGCTTATGCTTGTTCCTGTCGCAGGCTTTCAACCCAAGACACCTAACAGCCGAGATCAAGCAGGCCAGCACAGTGCTGTGCATGCCTCTATCGTATATTCTCAATTTGTGTTCAGTTTTCTGCAATTTACTATGTGTGTACTGCTCCCTGCGTGTACAACTCAGGCTATTGATGCCCCTCTGCTGACAGCCAAGATCAAGCAGGCCACCACAGTGGCGCAGCTGCAGCAGCTTGTGCAGCAGCACGGCAGCAGTATGAACTACATACACCTTTCAGCAACAGTCAACACTCTAGGCAACTGGCAGCAACGCGGCAAGCTGAGCAGCACCCAGCAGCAGCAGCAGGTGCAGCAGCTGCTGGCAGACGTCGAGCTGCTGCTGCTGCCGGGGGTGCTGGATCAGTGTGGCTGCTTTGCACTGGCACAGCTGGTGTGGGGGCTGGGCTTGCTGGGCCACACACAAGGTGGTTTGTTTGTTGACTGCTTGAGAAGATTCATGCAGCGACTGCATCTCAATGACAAGTCACAGCATGTGTCTAATGTGCTGTATGGTGCAGCCAAGGCTTGGTGGGAGTTGGAGGCTGGGCAGGTGCAGCAGCTGCTGGTCAGGCTGCTGCCAGGTGCGGAGCCCCAGCATGTGGCCAACAGCCTGTGGGCAGCAGCTGTAATGGGGCAGACGCCGACAGAGCAGCAATTCCAGCAGCTGCTGGCTGCCCTGCTGAAGCTGCTGCCACATGCCAAGCCGCAGGAAGTGGCCAACAGCCTGTGGGCAGTAGCTACATTGGGGCAGGTGCCGACATTTCAGCAGTTGCAGCAGCTATTGGCTGCTTTGGCCAGGCTGCTGCCAGATGCCAAGCCCCAGCATGTGGCCAACAGCCTGTGGGCAGTAGCCAAGATTGCACAGCAGCTGACTGAGCAGCAGCAGCAACAACTGCAGCAGTCGCAGCACGTGCAGCAGCTGCTGGAAGGTCTTACGGGCAAGCTAGCTGCTGCCACGCCGCAGGCAGTGTCCAACAGCCTGTGGGCGTGTGCGCAGCTCAAAATGTACCCAGCACAGCTGTTTGCTGCACTGGGCAGCCAGCAGCAGTGGGGCAGGCTGCTGCCAGCCATGAACGGGCAGGAGCTGGCCAACACTGCGCTGGCATGTGGGATAATGCACCACAGGGATGAGCGGCTGCTGGCTGGCCTGCTGCAGCATGCACTGCAGCTGCAGACAAGCAGCAGCGGCCAGCAGCTGAACACTCAAGAGGTGTGCAACCTGTGCTGGTCTGTGGCAGTACAGGACGCGCAGCAGCTGGCAGGCGGTGTTGTGCAGCTGGTGCAGACAGCTGCCAGCAGCCAGCAGCAGTGGAGGGAGTTCAAAACAGAAGACCTGAGCCAGCTGCATCAGGTGCACCTGTGGCTGCTGGATGGTCAGCTGGTGGGTGGCAGGGGCCTGGCAGGGGCCCTGACACAGCAGCAGCTGCAGCAGTGCAGTGACGCTTGGTCAGATCAACACCAAGCTGGAGTAGCAAAGCCTCTCTCAAAGTTTCAGAAACAAGTGTTTGCTGCTCTGCAGCAGCTGACAGAAGCAGGCCAGCTGTCCTGGCAGCAGCAGCCGGCAATGGAGCAGCTGGCGCAGCCTGATGCTGCCTGCGTGATAGACATTGCTGGCGTGACAGCAGCTGGTGTGCGGCTGGCCATTGAGGCGGATGGGCCGTTTCACTTCCTGTGGCCTGACAGGCGGCTGGATGGCCGCAGCCAGCACAGGAACAGGACGCTGGCAACACGTCGCTACGCTGTGGTCAGTGTGCCCTACTTTGAGTGGGGCTGTCAGAAGGGTGCCCACCGGAAACAGCACTTGCTGGAACTCATACACCAAGCCATTCAGCAGCTCCAGCAGCAGCAGCAGCAGCAGCAACGGCAGTAGCAGCAGTGGCAGAGGAAAGGGCAGAGGCAGGGTGGTGGGCATGCACTGTCTTTCCTCGAGTGACGACGCCATAGGCATCAGCGTTGCCGATGGCCAGCAGCAACACCGCCAGGACAGCACCGAATTTAGTGTGTGCTGCTGTGTGCTGTAGGTGTGCAGGAAGGCAGGTGCATGTAAGTCGTATACAGAGGCGTACCGCCCAGGCTCACATGTGCTCGCATGGCGTGCCAGCTAGCTGCCAGCTAGCTGGCAGTGTGGTGTGCACGGCACACAACACACGCAGTCAGGGTGATCACTACAGGGGTTTGGGTGGCATGGCGTGACGTGCGGTGCTGCAGCATGGCGTACAGGTGACTAACGCTGGAACTCGAATAGCATAACTGCAGGCCTGTGGGCCCTATGGTGCAAGATGACCCAGCTGGCAGACAGCTGTCAGGCCTCAGGGTTGCCGTCATCTGGTGTGTGCTGAGTGCAGATGTTTGGTGTGTGCTGAGTGCAGATGTTTGGTGTGTGCTGAGTGCAGATGTTTGGTGTGTGCTGAGTGCAGATGTTTGGTGTGTGCTGAGTGCAGATGTTTGGTGTGTGCCGACACACATCGGTTGTCTGGACAGGGTGTCAGGGCTGCTTGTGGAGTTGATACTGAAGGTGTGTTTGTTTGCTGGACATGCTGCCAGGGAGGTGACAGCAGGCTGCTGCTGCAGCACTGTGCTGCACACTATGCCGAGAGGGGCTTATTTGAACCACGCGTTTTGGTGGTTAGACAAGGAGGACATCAAGGGTCCGACTTAGGTAACAGGCTTCGTAGGCCCTGGTACCCTTAGTAGGCCTCGCGAGGCCTTGGTAGGTCTCGGACGACCAAGCCTTGACCGAGCTGACAAGGCTTGTCATGATCAATGCTTGATTACTAGCCCTGGCGTGTGCGCTTATCAATGCTTGTTTCATAAGCCTTGTCAACAAAGCCTTGGTCGTGCAGCAATCAAGGCTGCGTAGGCACACGTGCCGCTAGGGCTTCGCAGTAGCAGGCCCAAGTTCAGTAGTCTTTCCTGGTGCTCTGTTACACTGCAAAGAAGCAACACGTACAGCTTTGTACGCAACAACAACCCAGTAAATGATTGCAAGGCTCAAGATAAGAGCTCTCTAGGTGATAGAACTGCCTGCAGCAGCCCGTACTGCTGCATGCAAGTGCCCAGTTGCCAGATTCAAGGTGTGGATCCACGAACCCACAGCTGCTGACCTAGCACCACAAAACATGTGGCACAATTTGGAAGGAACAAACGGGGAACCTCGCCCGTGGCAACACATCATGAGCAACAAAGCAACGCGCCAACAGCATTGCCTTCACAACTGCATGGAAGGGGCGCGTTGCTACTGAACACGCTGCTGCAGTTGACAGCAGCATACACACCAACAAACTGCTATAATTGCTGCCTATCCTTGTTTCCTCTCAAGATGCTGAATGTTGCTGCTAAGACATGCTCCTGCTTGTCCTCAGTTGACTTCCCAACTTCAGCAGTCGGGCCTGTGCAATTGGGCATGTGCACCGCTGTTGCGGCTTTGCCTGGGAGTACCCTGCACAGTACAGCAGAAAAATCCAGCAGCAGATTAGAACAGCAGCAGAATACTCTGAAGAGGGGTGGGCAGCACACTGTGGACCTGCTCAGGCGAGCCTGGTCCCTATCACAATGCACACCAGCATGTCACTGGCATCTGTCACGCACTAAGCACATACTTATGCATATAGTTGCCGGAATCATATGTAGCGGTCAATTCGTCAACCACTATATGCACAACACAACTGCAACTGAGTGGTGCAGCAGCGTCTTGAAGGCAAAGTGCTGGCAACAGCAGGCGACTGGTCAGTCAGCTCACCTCAGTGCACCAGCAGCATCATGTTGCCTGACATTTGCTGTGCCAGATTGATGCCATGCCAGCCAATGATCACCCCATGAAGTACGGCTTGTCTTTGCGCGTGATGGCTGACCCTGGAGATAGCAGCAGCATCAAGACTTCTTACTCATTCATAAGCATGCAGGCAACATGGCTGAAGTGAAATTGGTGCGCACGGGTACCGCACTGCATGCATGTGAAGCAGTTGCAAGCGTAAAGCATGCGGATAGGCTGTTCTGCAGGATGTACCAGTCAACACAGCACAGCCACAGTGCTACCTGCTACCCACAAAAAGCTGTCATCTCGCAGGGAGCAGGTTTTTCACTTACCTGTGAGATTAAAATATGGGAAGCACACTGGTGATCCTAGCTGCTGCTTGCTTGCAAGCGCACAGCATTGGAACCAAACAGCACCTGGTGGGACACCTGCAAGCACCCAGCTCGTCAGTCAGCACAGCCTGTTGGTGTGCACACAGACCTAACTTTTGCCGATCTGCAATAGGGTCTGTCTCGTCATGCCAGCCATTTTCCACTGCACTCCTGGGGCTGGCGAGCGCTCAATGCCGCGGGCAGCAGCAGCTGCTGCTGTCTCTGCAGATGCAGTTCAGCAGGTTACGAGGCTCACCAGGGCTCACCAGGTTAACTTCTCGCTACTTAAGGTTCATTTAGGTTGAAGTCGCGGATGCAGGTGCATGGAACAGCCACAGCCATTCTGACCAGAATGCACCATGAAGCCAACAAATACTGCACAGCCCCTACTGTTTGATCTGCGTCCGTTCGCAAGATCAGTGCATGTGATGCTCGCATATGAAGCCGAATAGCTATTCAGCTTCATCATCGACTTTCGAGAGCTGCGTTTTGGTGCGCAGTCGCTGGCAGTCTCTGCAGCAGCAGCATGCACCAGCTGCAGCTGCGGTGTGCGATCATGTGCTATCACGCCGAAACCTCGCTAGATGCTCATGAATATCTTCGTTTCTTTCTATCCGGTTGTTCAGCTTGAACGGGCGGCGTGCTGCCTGTCTTTTTTGTATCGTAACACATGACAGAGCTTCATTGGGGCATTACTTATGGTAGTGCGTGTCTGATCGATATTTATTACAAGAATGAACAACATATGAGGCTCATTCTGCGGCCGAACGCCTCAGTCAGAGCCGCACTAAGCAGCAACTAAGCATGACCAACGTTTGCTTACGCAGTCTTGGTCGGTTTCACCAGGCGAGCAAGCCCTGGCACCACTCCCTTCGTCACTACTTAGTACCCCCTAGTAGCACTTAGTTGGCGGGAGAGGCCTTGGTAGGCACCCTAGCAGCTGGTTGGTAGACAAGGAGGACTTGGTTCACTAAGGCTGCCAAGGTGCAATCCACTGGATCAAACAAGCCCCTCTCGGCATAGTGGCAGCTAGGCCAAAGATTGAAACGAGATTGAGTATCACTGCACGCCAGCGCAAGCTATGAAGTTTGTAGCAGATGCCAGCTTCCTGCGAACCAACGAACCCCCACCTGGTTTGAATGCTACCGGCTGCCAGTAGCAGTTGTCTGTTCAGCTGCCGGAACCGAGACCAGGATGACTTCACCCGGGGACCATCGCTAATGGACACACAAACCAACCAACTGTGCTGAGATATCCTTGTCTCGCTTTGCATACGTGCCCTTATCTCACTAGCTGCGAATGCACTGGTCGTTGCATGCAAGATCAACTTCTGCCGTACGTGCCGATGTCCTGAAAGCGGTGCCAGCCACAGCCTTCAACACCTGCTGCAAATGACGTGAAGTGAAACAAATGCTGGTTGAACGCAAAAGCCATGACGCTGCTCGGCCTGCTAAGAGGCAGTCTTGCAGCTGCTGGCACTGCTGCTACTGCTGCTGCTGTGAGTACTGTTGGGCAGTTCCTGCTGTTTAGAGGCAGACCAGCAGGAATCATCCGGTCGACACCACGCCTATGGAGCAATAGCAGCATCTGGCGTGCTTGGCAGCAGCAATGGGCAGCGCCTGCCTTGCTGCAGCAGCACTTCACCAGCAGCTCCAGGGCACCAGCACAGTCCGCCGATGGTGGTAGCAGGGATGCAAGGTGCAGCCGCACCAGTCTAAGGAGCCGCTTACTCCAAGAGCTTCAGGAGCAAGCAAGCCAAGAACTTTGTGACGCCAGCAGCAGTGGCACACAGCAAAGCAGCAGCCAGCCAGATGCAGCAAGCAGAGGAGGTCGCCGGGCTGCAGAGACAGAGGTAGGCATCATGTCAAAGAGCAGAAGCAGCAGCAGCAGCAGCAGCAGCAGCAGCTGAACTGGCAGCAACAACGTAAGCAGCCACAGCAGCTCAAGTAGGGTTGGTGTACCTGCTGTGCAAGCCAGGCACTCCAAGCTAGCAGACACCTGGACGCGGAAAGGACAGGTATGCTGCTTTGCTGGCATGTGCATAACTCTTTGCAGCTGTAAATGTGCACCTATGATGTTGCACTGTAGCCTTGCTTTTGCACTTGCACCTGCTGGGTAACTTTGTGGAGGTTACAGTCACCAGCTACTGCTTGCTGTTGTTGCAGGCAGTCAACCCAAGGCACTTGACAGTAGATATCAAGCAGGCCACAACAGTGCGGCAGCTGCAGCAGCTGGTGCAGCGGCACGGCAGCAGCATGGACCACATCCACCTTGCAGCAACAGTCAACACACTGGGCAACTGGCAGCAGCGAGGCAAGCTCAGCAGCAGCAAGCAGCAGGTGCAGCAGCTGCTGGCAGGCATTGCGCAGCTGCCACGGCTGCAGCAGCTGCTGGTGCAGTGTAGGTGCTGGCAGCTGTCACAGCTGGTGTGGGGGCTGGGCTTGCTGGGCCACACCCACACAGGCCTGTTTGGTGCCTGCCTGAACCCGTTCATGCAGCGGCAGCATGACATCGACAGGTCACAGCATGTGTCTGTTGTGCTGTATGGTGCAGCCAAGGCAGGGTGGCAGATAGAGCCTGGGCAGGTGCAGCAGCTGCTGGCTGCCCTGGTGAGGCTGCTGCCAGGTGCCGACCCGCAGGCAGTGGCCAACAGCCTGCTGGCAGTGGCTACAATGGGGCAGACCCCAACAGAGCAGCAGCTGCAGCAGCTGCTGGCTGCCCTGGTGAGGCTGCTGCCAGATGCACATCCTCAGGCAGTGGCCAACAGCCTGTGGGCAGCAGCTACAATGGGTGGAAAAGTGCAGATGCAGCAGCTGCAGCTCCTGCTGCAGCACCTCACCAGCAGGCTAGCAGATGTAAACCCACAAGACGTGGCCAACAGCCTGTGGGCAGTTGCCAAACTTGCACAGAAGCTGACTGAGCAGCAGCAGCAACAACTGCAGCAGTTGCAGAACCTGCAGCAGCTGCTGGCAAGCCTTGCAAGTAAGTTGGCTGCTGCCACGCCGCAGGCAGTGGCACACAGCCTGTGGGCATGTGCACAGCTCAGGGTGTACCCAGCTGAGCTTTTTGCAGCACTGGACAGCCAGCAGCAGTGGGGCAGGCTGCTGCCAGCCATGACTGGGCAGGCACTGGCCAACACTGCGCTGGCTTGTGCAGTGCTGGGCCACAGGGATGAGCGGCTGCCGGCTGGCCTGCTGCAGCACGCACTGCAGCTGCAGACAAGCAGTGACGCGCAGCTCGACATTCAAGCTGTGTGCAACCTGTGCTGGTCTGTGGCAGTGCTGGACGTGCAGCAGCTGGCAGGCAGTGTTGTTCAGCTGGTGCAGGCAGCTGCCAGCGGCCAGCAGCAGTTCATCGCAGAAGACCTGAGCCAGCTGCATCAGGTGCACCTGTGGCTGCTGGATGGTCAGCTGGTGGGTGGCAGGGGCCTGGCAGGGGCCCTGACACAGCAGCAGCTGCAGCAGTGCAGTGACGTTTGGGCTGATCAACACCGGGCCAGAGCAGCACAGCCTCCCTCGGCGTTTCAGCAGCAGGTGTTTGCTGCCCTGCTGCAGCTCACAGCAGCATGCCAGCTGTCCTGGCAGCAGCAGCCAGCAATGGAGCAGCTGGCACAGCCTGATGGTGCCTGCCTGATAGACATTGCTGGCGTGACAGCAGCTGGTGTGCGGCTGGCCATTGAGGTGGATGGGCCGGTCCACTTTGTGTGGCCTGACAGGCGGTTGGATGGCAGCAGCCAGCACAGGAACAGGACGCTGGTAGCGCGCGGCTACGCTGTGGTCAGCGTTCCTTATCTTAGGTGGGACGGTTTGGGGCTCTACCAGCAACAGCAGTGTCTGCTGCAGCTCATAAACAGAGCCCTCCAGCTGCAGCAGCAGCAGAGGCAACAGCAGTAGCGGCAGAGACAGCGTTTGAGGCAAGGGCTGTGGACATTCGGTACCCAGTGAGCATGCAGTGGTCGAGAGTGTTGCTGGCGGCCAGCAGCAACACCAACAGGCAAAGCATGGGAGGCAGTACGTGCTGCTGCATATATGGGCTGTGCAACAAGGCTGTTACAGACTGGCTGTAACAAGGTGTAGCTTGCGTCGGCCTGCGGGTCTCATGCCACAGCTGCTGCAGCCCTTCAAGAATTGACCTACTATGCTTGCAAAGACATCTGCATACAGATGATGCTGAATTGCCCGCTGATATCGCTGTCACGGCATGCCTGATAATGAGCTTTGAACAGTTGCAGCTGCAACGTGTGCTGATACCTCATTCTGTTGTGGTTCAAGAGCAGCCTGGTTGGGTGAAGGACAGGTTGTCCCGCCATTCATTGCCACTGTGGCTAGGGTCACATGCTGGGTGTCAGTTTAAGCTCAGTACAGTTTCTACAGTGTTAACTTTTACGTCGCCACAACTTCACCGCCCATGCGTTGATGAAACACTCAAGGGTGTGACCGGACAGTTGTGTGCCGTTCAAACTTGGCGCGTGAAAGATGACAACCCCCGATGCTACACCCCCATCTGATCTTAGAAATGCGATACGACAATTTGAAAACTGGGTGTTTTGGGAATGAATTCATTGCATTGGGCCAGACGTTGCTTTGCAGGGGGTTTTGGCTACAGGAACGGGCGTGATCGCAGCTTGTGAGGGTCCATCGAAGCTGCTGAGAGCACTTAGTGACATCAAACTCTGGTACAGTATCTGAACGGCTTACCCAGTCACAGCAATGGGTGACTGGGCTGGTGAGGAGCGCTCAGGCTGTCTGGTGCTTCGGGAGTTGCCTCCCAGGCCTACACAGCGGACGTGCAAGGTATCTGCAGACTTGGAGCAGAAGACACAAGGTGCGAGCATGCGCTAAACGCATACGCTGCGGCAGAGAGCTGCTGGATCATCTACTTCTGCTGTTGTCTTACTGGCAGCAGCAATTGCCGCTGAACTGCAGCTCCATGTCAGCTGCTAAGATCTGTGTTGCCCTGGTATCCTTGTAGCATTGGATCTCGATTGCTTTCCTGGAGAGCATGGCGAGCAGCAGCTGCAGCTGCAGGCCTTTCAAGAAGCATGGGGCGCCATCAACAGTACAATCAAGGTAAGCCTGTCACCCTGTTACAAGAGAGGTGCTTGGTCTCATGTAATAGTTGGTGCGCGAGCTTAGCAGGCCAGTTGCACTGCACCATGGTGAAGCATGTCAAGTCATCCGGCAGTTGACAACTGGTCAAAGCAAGGCGCTGTCTTTGGGGCAACCTTCACAAGCCACTGTATGTTCTGCTGCTTGCTTTGTGCTTGCAGGATCTGCGGGAGCAGCACCTTAAGCCTGTGTTCCAGCAGCTGCAGCAGTGGGCGGCTGCAAGCGCCCCTGCGCTGCAGCAGCAGCCTAGCGGACTTCCCCCAGCAGCCACCAGCGCTGGCGCAGCACCTGCGGCAGCAGGCACCAGTCAAGCAGCAGCTGCAGCAGCAACCAATGTCAGCAGCAGCACAGCAGCAGATGCGCGGCAGCTGCCAACAGCCGTGCTGTCTGTAGCGTCCAGCTCCAATATTGCTGACACGTATGCACACCTCATCGCTACGCTCAAGAAGCAGGTGGGAGGGCTGAGCAGGCTTGAGGCCATGCAGGGGGCTATGCAGTGACGCAGCCGCATGCAGTTCCGACAGTCGTGCGCAGCAGCAGGCATAAATGCAGGCAGGCGGCAGGTGCTTGGATGGGCTGTCATGATCACAGGTGGCAGCCCCCATTGATGCGGTACTGCGTTGCTAACTAGTCACACAGTGCATACGCAGATCTGGCTACACAAGCGCAGTGCGGCTTTGAGTGGGAGAGGTTTCCTGCAAGCAGATGTCGTCATCACGATAGCTGCTGGATACCAACCAAAAACCCTCGAAAACTGCTCTGCAGGGCCACCCCGTGGCGTTGGTGTCTGCCCGCGAGGCAGCAGCAGGCCTGTCAGCAGTGCTCAACAGCGCCATGCGCCGCTTCCTCAACAGCGCCACAGCAGCAGACGACATGCCTGCGCTGCTGGCCTGGTGGCAGGATGAGTGGCAGCGTGCCTACGGGGCAGCGGCAAGCAGCACCAGTGCTGCAGTAGGGCAGCAGACGCCCAAGACCAGCAGCAAAGCTCGCAGCAGAGCAGCAGCAGGCGATGCACTTGAGATGGACATGGACCCTGACCTGGCAGCTCCAGCTGCTGCTGCTGCTGCTGTTGCCATGCCGCCACGGACAGCCAGCAATTCAGCAGCAGCAGCCACGCCTGCAACAGCTGCCCGAGAGCTTCGCGCACGCCCTGCCCCAAAGACACCACGTGGTGGCGCTGCTGCTGCTGCTGCTCAGGGTGGCGGCTGCAGCAGCAGCTTGGGTGTGCCGGTGCTGGTCCTGCAAGAGGCGGATGGGGGTGACCTGGAGGCACTGGAGGAGCTGGTGGTGGCGCTCAGCGAGGTGCGCAGCAGCATCGCACAAAGAAAGCACAAGAAAGAGAAAGTCAACGACGGCATGGGAGATCAATGAAGCGCCAGGCACAGCTACAGCAAGAAAGACAGCCAGCGCTGCACCCCTGCACCAGCTGCATGCCCCAGCGTGTTGCTTGCTCGCCAGTGTTGCGGCAATGGTGCCTGTTACGCAGGCACATCCAGCGCGTGTGTCTGGTAGATGCTGGTGGTACCGCCTGCTATGCATTGCAGCGGGCGTGCATCAAGGTGCCTGTGTACCTGCTGTCAGGATATCTTGCATCACTGGGCTGCGCAAAGGTCGCCAGCAGCAGCACCGTTTTCTCATTTATTCTGCTTCTCTGCCTGCAGGCACGTACTGCCGGGCTGCCCATCGTGCTGGTGCTGGGCGTGAGCTGCAGCCCTGCCTGCCTGCTGCAGCTGCTGCCCAACGCGCTGCTGCGGCGCGCCAGCCTGCTGAGCCTTGCGCTGCCGCCGGCGCGGCAGCAGCTGGTACAGGTATACAGGTGTGTGTTTGTGTGTGGCTGCAGCGGGCTGGGTGGTTGCGTACATGCGCATCTAACTTCACCGTCGAGTGTTGCTGCGTGTTTGCATGGTGATCATTTGCATGTGTCCAGAGATTCGTAACAGGTAATGCATGCATGCGCAGCGATGTGCTGCTTGCGTCAAAAATTGTCATCTCAACTGCTGCTCAATGTCTCACCTTCTAGTTTAGGCAGCACACCTTGCAGTGCTTCACTTTGTGGCTGCCTGCTGCGTGCCATGCATCTGCTTGTCGCCCCTGCAGGCAGCTGCTGCTGTGTGAGCCTGCGCTGCTGCTGGGCCCGCAGCTGTCTGCATGGCTGCTGCAGCACTTCAGGGACGCAGACTGCAGCGCCAGCATGGCGGAGCGCGTGATGCAGGTGAGCCCAGGGCTGCTCTGTAGTTTTGGTGGCGATGCGTAGAGTCAACAATATCAGGTCTTGCTGTGTGGTTTTCATGCAGAAGTGGGTTCTGGGCGCTATAGCATGCTTCATCAAGGGCATGTTGGTGGCACTGCACACCTGCGCACGGCAGCTGCAACATCACAGCGATCTCGACAGACACGGATAGCACTGCAGCACGTGCTGTCTTGCAGCTTGTAGTTCCTCCCTGCCTTCGTCTGCCAATCCTTATCAACTGTGCTGCTATGTGGCTTGCCACATCACCTGCAGCTGTCATGTGTGGAGCACTTCAGGACGCAGCCGCTCAGCTGCCTCACAGCAGCAGCAGCCAGCGGCAGCCGGGCAGCCCTCTCCAAGGCTGTTGCTGCGCTGCCGCAGCAGCAGCTGATGCGCTGCTGCCAGGCGCTGCTAGCACACCCATCATCATCAACAGCAGCAGCAGCAGCAGAGCATGAAAGCAGCAGCAGCAAGCGCAGCCCTGCAGGCCCTGGTCAGCCAGACACAGCAGCAGCAGCAGCAACTACAGCAGCAGCTGAGAAGCTGCAGGCATTCTTGCACCCTGCTGGCGCCAAACAGCAGCGGGCTGGTCAGGCTGCTGCTGCTGCTGCTGGTGTGCTGGAGGAGGCCGTTTGGGGAGCCATGAAGGCCTTTGGGCGCTGGCGGCTGGGGCTGCTGCTGCTGCACGTGCTGGCAGAGTTCACAGGTAGGCTCTGCCTGCTGTGCATGTGTTTGCGCTACCTGCTATGCCTGAGAGCGTGTGCGTTTGGTGCAGGCTCATGGTATGCAACACAATGTGCAGCTCCAATACGACTCATGCTGCAGAGCAGCCGCCCACTGAACATACTGACCTCGTTGAGTGTTGCCTGTGCTATTGCCTCTGCGTGGCGGCTGCTGCAGGCCTTGCCAGCAGGGACGCCTCGCTGCAGCTGCCCAGCCTGTTCTCCGCAGCCAGCCAGCAGCACTTCCTGCAAAGCAGCAAGCGCGGCAGCCTCAGCCCCTGCGGCCATGTGCTGCTGAAGCTGCTGGGCAACAGCAGCAGCAGCAGCAGCAGTGGCAGGTCGGGGGTGGTGGCGGTGAGGGACCTGTCGGATGCAGACTGCGAGCAGCTGCTGCAACGGCTGCTGCATGTGGTGGCAGCTGGCGGGCAGCAGCAGCAGCAACAGGATGGCGACAAGCAGGGGAAGCAGAAGCGTGCTGCAGCACGTGGTGGTGCAGGTGCAGCAGGCATTGTGATCATTGACAGTGAGGACAGCAGCAGTGATGATGACAGCATGGCGGGCAGCGACAGCAGTGATGATGATGAGGAGCAGAAGCCAGACCCAGCCACGGATGGTGTGCTGGCGAGCTGCGAGGAGGTCCAGCAGCTGCAATCAGCATTGGCAGCACTGCAGGCAGCTGCAACAGGCAATGCTGAAGCAGCAGCAGATGGTGCTGATGAGGATGCAATGCTCACCAGCCCGCAGAAGAAGCAGAAGCGCCACCACAAGCAGCCACAGCAGCAGCAGCAGGAGGAACTGCTGGCAGCATTCAGGGAGAGCTTTGCTGCGCTGCTGGCACCCTTTCCAGAGCTACTGCAGCCGGCAGCAGCGGCAGCAGCAGCGCCGCGCACCGCTCTGCTGTCGTCCGGCACCCCAGGATCTGTCAGCACACCAATCAGCAAGGCTGGCGGCAGGGGCAACGCTGACTCGCTGCCTACCCCTGGCGGCCTCGCCAGTGCGCTGCGCAGGCAGGTGCGCTTTGCGCCCGACACGCCAAACCATGCAGCGAGCAAGGCTGGCGCTGCTGGCAGCAACATGAGCACGCCTGATGATGCAGTTGCTGTCGCGGGGCACATCAAGACGCCCAGCAAGAAGGTGTCAAAGCCAGCGCAGCCGCGCAAGTCGCTGTTTGGGGCTCCAGTTGCAGCTGCAGGGCCCGCGGCAGCAGGGGCAGCAGCGGCAGCAGCATACGGCGGCAAGTTGCGCAGGAAGCGTGGCGAGAAGCAGAAGGTGGAGGAGGGGGACATCGCAGGCACGTCTGCGGCAGCACTGGCAGCAGCAGTGGCGGCGGCGTCTGGCAGCGCAGCAGCTGCAGCGAGCGCCGCATCCAAAGCAACGAACAAGCGCTCGCAGCGGCTGATGCAGCTCATGGCAGCTTCAGGGCCGTCTGTTGGTGCCGCTGGCGGCAGCAGCAGCAGCCCTGGCAGCGGCAGCAGCACGCCAGTGAGTGCTACTAAGAGGGATGTTGCTAGCGGCAGCAGCAGCGGCAGGGGCCTGCTGTCTACGCCGCAGCCTGCGGAGGATGCAGCAGCAGCAGCAGCAGGTGGCTCGCCTGAGACGCCACTGTCGCCACGTGGCAGGGCCAGCAGCAGGCAGCGCGCCAATGCTGCTGCAGCAACAGGTGATGCAGGTGCAGCTGGCATGTTGGTGTCGCCAAGGGGTGGAGGCAGGGGGACAAGCAGGCTGTCACGGCAGTCACAGCCACAACACACAATGGCAGCAGAAGCAGCAGATGATGCAGATGATGTTGATGAGATGGCTGTTGAAGAGCAACAGGAGCAGCAGCAGAAAAGCAAGGCTGCAGCAGCTGCAGCGGCTGAGGCAGCCGCCTCACCTGCTGCCAGCTGCAGTGCTGCCTTGGCAACTCTTCTGGCAGCAGTCATCCCTAAGCTGCTGCTGCCATGGTGCTGCCCCAGCAGCAGCAGCAGCAGCGCTCTGGCAGCAGCGGGTGCATCTGCCTTTGTGTATGATGACCTGGCACACGTCACCTCGCTGCTGTGCGCTGCGCCGCGCTGCGCAGTACATGCTGCGCTGACAGAGCCATCCGCACGCATGCCAGGTCACCCTCAGTTGATGGAGCCAGGCTGGGAGGACACCTGCCTGGCTTACATGCTGCTGCAGCAGCAGCGCGAGGATGGCATGCCTGTGGCAGACTGGTTTGGGCTGTTCTGCCAGGCGCAGGGCGTGCAGGGCTTCAGCAGTGCAGCAGATGCAGCAGCGATGGAGGCAGATGAGGAAGGGGCAGCAGCACCTGGCACGGGAAGAGCTGCGCGGGCGCGCGCGAGGCAGGGGCGCAAGGCGCGCGGGTATGCAGAGGCGAGGGACTCTGCAGCAGCAGCAGCAGCAGCAGCAGCGCAGGCACCTGGCAGCAGCAAAAAGAAGGCTGGGAGCAGCAGCAGGGACCAGGCGACGCCAAAGAAGCGCGGCGCAGCAGCGGCAGCAGCAGTAGCGGATGCCGACAGCGCTGGCGTTGATCAGCAGCAGCAGGTGGATGCACAGGAGCTGATGGTTGCTGCTGCGCGCTTCTGCCAGGCTGCTGCGGAGCTGCAGCTGCTGGGTGTGTGGAAGGCATCTAAGCGGCGGCGGCTAGCGGCAGTCACGCGCATGTTTGCTCCGGAGGGGCCAGGCATGGTGCTGCGGGGTGCGGCGGCCGACGGTGCTGCTGCTGCTGCGGCGGCGCTGGAGTCTCTGCCTGACCATGACTATGACTACTGATGGATGCTGCGTGAGTGGCGTGTGGTGTGGTTGCCCTGCGTATTGCGGCTGGTTGTTGCTGTGGTTGGCTAGTCTGCAGGAGGTATCAGTGTGGTGTCGTCCTGTCAGACAGGTAGTCAGGTAGAAATTTAGCTGCAAGTGAGGTTGTTGGCAGTTCACAACTTGAAGGTGCTGTCCCTGCAAAAGGTTGTTGACCAGTCGGGCGCTGGAGGCGCTGCAGCGGTATCAGCGCCCAGCTGAGCTGAGGTCTCAGGCCCCTAGAGGGCAATTGACCTTTGCAAATCCTGCAGCATTTGTGGGTGCCGGAAAAGCCTGCCAGGCGCAACTGACTGTATGCGATCTTATGTACGACGGTTTTCAGGATGAGACCTGGTGGTTTCTTTCTCTTCAAAGGACCGGTCTGGTTGCTCTTTTGTCTTTGCCCAGTGAGCCTGTCATTGGCTCCCCACAGGCAAGGTGGCTTGTGAAACTTCCAACGTGTGAGGGAGTATAGGCTTTGCGGGAAGGAGGCGAGTTAATGCGGGAAACGGTTGAGGCTCGCGGGGAACAGCGGGGGCTGGCGTGTAACTGGGGGCCCTGCGTGTAACTTGGCGTCCACGTCACCAGGGTTCATGTTGGGCGGGTACACGCAGAGGGACACGGCATTCATCAGAATCCCGGTCACCACCCTAACACACATCGTGGCCCTTCTGTTAACATGAATGCAGCTGCATGGCTGGTGGTGCTGCTATTACGTTCCACTCGCTTCAAGTTGCGCCCTGCCAACACACGAGTTTTGAAATTTGTGCGACTTGTTACAAGTTCCAGGCCCACCCAGCATGGGGTTCAACAAGTACCGCGCTTGCCAACTTCCAGCGTGGGTTGCCACACAAGCCACACAAGCTTTCAATCGCCACACAGTGTGGAATCTAGATCTAGATTAGACTGCATTGTCATGACACGTACACGTGCTGCATATGATGTGCCACCATGATCACAACGTGACAAAGCACACGCCACATTCACAGAGTGTGTGCAGTCAATGTGCGCACAGTGCACGACAGGCAGCAGCAGTGCTGGATGTCATGCCTGGCATCGGAGACGCTGCCTGCAGGATGCCAGGATGCACACACACGCCACAGTCGCTGCAGCAATATATTACAGCCACTGCAGTAGAGATTTGCGCACAGTGTGCACCAGTGGCATTCAATGCCACCAAATTGGTATCATGTCTGGCATGTGGGATTCAAAGCGCTTGAAGTGAACTGGTTCAATAAATTCCTTTCAGATATAAACAAATCATGACGTCATCAAGATGTCTCATCAATCAATTGGCTGCAACAAAGTTCAGGATTGCCTGCAATATCAAGCAGCTTCGATCAAGGAGCTGCTGCAATGACATCTTTCAACAAATATGCAAGCAAATTTCACGGCGAACCCATCATAATAACCAAAGGAGAGCTACACACAATCACGGCGGCTGCAAGCACATTGCTTTAATCTGTGCTTCTAGCAGCAAACAAGCAAGCAGAGGGTCACAAACATCAGACACAGGGACCTGTGAGCTGTCACAGCGTGCTCAGGTTATGTGCACCCCGCGCGCTGCAGCTACGCCAGGTCAGGCCAGCAATACTCTCCGGCCCATTCCAGGCCTGTCCTCATCCTCCTCTAATTTACGCAAGCAAGAGCATAGGTTCAGAAAGGCTGTGATTTGCAACTGGCCAGCTGGGGCACCGTCAGCTCAGCAGCTGTTGTTGGTCCATCAGGGCAAAGGTGCTGTCACAGGGCCTGCTGTGATAGAGATGTCATTGTCGATGCGGGTGCGCACCAGCGTGCGCACAGTCTCAGTCATCGTCACAGCGCCCTTGAGCAGCGTGCAGCTGGTGATGGTCTTGGCGGCGCTGCTGTAGCCGTCCATGCGCACTGCAGCGCACTCGGACTTCAGCGTGCAGGTGCTCACACAGACTGCCATGCTGCTGGTGGCAATGGTGTTGACGTAGATGCCCACCTCCTGTGCAGCATCATCCACCCACCAGGAGAACAGGCCAGAGCCCATGCTGGCTGCCAGCAGGTTGGAGTTGGGCACCACCTTGTAGGCAAGCAGCGTGCTGCAGACCAATGAGCACAGCAGCAGCGGCAGCAGCAGCAGCAGCAGCAGAGCAGGGGGAGAGCGTCAGCGGCTGTAGCTTGTATCCGAGCCGTCTGCAAGTGGCTGACCGCTGCAGTATCGCCTGGCTGTTTTACAAGCCACAATGCAGCTGACAGCATCGCAGATCATGTCCTGCTTTGCAACAGATGCACAGCACACAATGGAATCAAGCACTAGAGGCACATCATAGCGGCCACTGCCGACACTCACGTTCCGATGGTGCGCGGGGTAGACACGCGCAGCTGGCACCTTGTGGCCACATCACCGGCATAGTCATAGTTCAGGAACTGGCACTCTGGGTTGGCCCTGCAGGAGGCCACACAGGCGTCCAGGTCTGCGCTGTTGCCTGCCACATTGCTGCCGCTGCTGGTGAGCTTCCAGTTGCCATCCTCCACCTGGCCAAACTCAACGCTGCACTGGCCCACGCTGCTGGCACCGGGCTTTGTGACCACGGCAGAGGTGAACAGGTTGTCGCTGGTGCTGCTGGGGCCACTCTGGAAGCGGAAGCGGTAGATGTTGGAGCCGGCAGGGCAGCGCTCGCATGTGAAGTTGCCAGCAGTGCGGGCCTCATCACCGTAGAAGCTGGAGGGGCACAGCTGGCAGCTGCTACCACCCTCAGCAATGCCCTGGCCAGCTGGGCAAACTGCACACATGCAGGCAGTGACAGATGGCAGCAGCAGCAGCAGCAGGTTGGTGTTGTAGAGTGGGTGATGCCTCAAGCAAGGCGGCCATGGGAGGCAGCTGGTCACATGGTGGCAGTGAATGCCAGGGTGCTGCTGCGCCTATTGCTGCGCCTATTGCTGCGCCTATTGCTGCGCCTATTGCTGCGGGTGCACTGGACTGCACTGGACTGCACTGGACTGCACAAAAACACTATTGGAGCAAGACTATTGGAGCAAGACAATGCGGATCACCCAGCTTGCAAGCAACGTGCGGCACTCACTGTCGCAGCGGTCGTCGGATGGTGAGCCAATCTCCCTGGTGGTCTTGCCGTTGGGGCAGGCTGTGCATGCACCTGATGCATTGTTGGCCCTGATCTCCCTGTCAATGGGCGAGAAAAGCCTGCAGAGTAGGGACAGCAACATGACAGCAGCAGCAGCAGCAGCAGCAGCGGAATTACAAGATGCAAAGCATGCATGAGCACGCGATGTGGCGGTGCGGGTGGAGAGACATGCACCAGCAGTGCAGCGTTGTAATTGTGGTGCATCAGACATGACTGGTGAAGTGCTGCTGGCAGGGCTGCTGGGCTTGCTCTGCTCAAGGTCTAGGTAACAGGATAGGACTAAGCTCTGGCTGCAGAACTCTCAGTTTCATGCCAGGCCTGTCCTATATATTAAATATTTGCGCTGAGGAGCACAGGCTGAAGCAGGCTGACCTGCTTCTGATGCGCAGCACTTTTGTAATTGTAACTGCTTGGGCGAGGCCCCAAAAAAGAGCAGTTGCCATGGCACCCAAGCATGCTGTGTGGAAGGACGCAGCACTGAATGCATGCTTGGAAGGATGACTCACCATAGTCGCACTTGCTCAGGCTGGCGGCAGGGTCGGCAGCGTTGGGGAACTGCCAGCCGGGCAGCACATACTTGCAGTCGGCTGCGCTCTGGCTGTCCTCGCTATATGTGGTGGTGCCATCAATTGGGCAGACCGAGCACTTGTTGGCATCCTCGCCGATAGCGTCATTGTACTCGCCCTTGGGGCAGGGCGTGGCCTGGAAACCATCAAAGCCATAGCCGGGCTGAGTCAGGCAGGCCAGAGGGTCATAGAAGCCGCCGGTGGTCGTGTCATAGAAGTAACGGGTGGGGAAGTTTGTAGCAGTGGTACGGTCCATGGTGGTTGTGTACTTGGGGCAGGTCTTGCACTCAGTCACAGTCACCTTCATCAGGATGCCCTGGTCGGTGCCGTTTGTGCCATAGTTGTTGGTGTCGCAGGTGACGGCCATGTAGATGGGCTTGCTGACATTGGAGCCAGGAGCCAGCACCATACCCTGGCCGCGGCGGATGTCTGCAGCAGCAGCAGCAGCAGCAGCAGCAGCAGCAGCAGCAGCAGCAGCAGCAGCAGCAGCAGCAGCAGCAGCAGCAGCAGCAGCAGCAGCAGCAGCAGCAGCAGCAGCAGCAGCAGCAGCAGGCAGCCGTGTTCAGCAGTGGTGGGGCCGTGCAGCAGCAGCGTACTGCGACAGTGCGGCACAACATGCTGGTACTGCCAGTCAGCAACATAGGCACCTGCCTGCAACAAACTGCCAGCAACACTGCGGCAGAGCCATTGTATGCTGGTACTAGTACTGCTACAAAGTAGCCCCTTACAGTATTGCTGCACGCATCCATGCTTCAAGCATGCATGGCAGTCTTTCCGAGGCCCCACTCACAGCAAGAGTCCGAGGTCATGGGCACCAGCAGTGTCTCGGCAGGTGACCAGGTGGTGCTGCCATCGTCGCTGGGCCGGAAGATGGTCAGAGACTCCAAATCAGCAGACAGGATGCCAGCACCGCAGGCAGTGCATGATGTGGCCACACCGGTGTACTGCACCCAGTTAGGCTGGTAGAAGCCGTTGGGGTTGGCAGCGTCACCGTTGGCGCACTTGACGGTGGTGTTGGCGGCGGCTGAGAAGTAGTGGCCAGGGGGAATAGCTGCAGGCAGGCAGGCAGGTTGGTGCGATGCAGAATAATATGGTTACCTTTCTCAAGTGAAGGTGATGTGGAATCTTGGCAGCTACGCAGCACCAACGTGTCATTGCTGTTGCTGCACTTGCCTGCACTCAGTGTTGTGCCGGCACCCATGTTGACAGGGCAGTGGCTGGCTGCGCAGGGTTTGGGGAATTGGGCAGTGACTGGCTGCACATGGTTTAGTGCATTGGCTGGCTGCGCAGGGTTTGGGGTTTAGGCAGCCGCTGGCTGCGCAGGCACTCACCACACTGGGAAGGAGCCACAGCACCCAGGCCCTTGGTCCAGAGGCCAGAGACAATCCTGTCGCACGGCTTCCGGCCATCTCCGTTGGGGTGGACACCTCCAGGGCACCAGCTGTTCTGCAGGCAGATGGAGGTGGTGGGCTCTGGCTTCTGCATCTGGGTGTTGGAGTTGAGCCAGAAGCGGCCAGGCTTGAGCACTGCGGCACAGCACACACAACAGTCAGCACTGCAGCATGTAGCAGAACAGCATGCTTGCAGCAGGTGCCTTGATCCTAGCAGTGTCTGCATGCACCGGACTGACTGACGGGACCGCATTGCTGCCAGCTGCCTCATGTTTCATTGCATCAAACGGGCAGCACATGCCTGCAAGTGCGTTCTAGAGACCTCACCCTTGCAGTCAGTGAGCAGTGTGCTGTTGGAGTGCTCGGTGGTGGAGCCGACCGGGCAGCTGTCGCACTTGGTGGCGGCAGGGCTCACAGCATACCCCCCCCCCCCTGTACTCGCCCTTGGGGCAGCGCACAGCAGCAGTGCCGGTGTAGAACCAGCCAGGGGGCACCTCTGCATGGCAGCAGCAGCAGCAGCAGCAGCAGCAGCAGCAGCGGCGGCGGCAAGGATGTTACAACAAGGTGCAGAGCGCATGCGGAGGCACAAGGAATGTGCATCAGGCAGATCACTGCAGGAGTTGAAGCTGCATGCATGCAGCAATGTACTTGCAGACTGTGCAGTAGTGGGCAGCAGCAAGGCACTTACTGCACACAATAGCATTGATCTGCAGGCCGCCGACTGAGGGGTCGGTCTTCAGGCCACTCTGGCAGGGCGTGCAGGCCTTCTGCTTGTTGAAGCCAGGTGCGTGGGTGTTAGGGCCACACAGCGCGGCAGAGGGCTTGCCGACAGTGCTGGGCACATACTTGTAGCCGGGCTTGTTCACTGCAGGGGCAGAAGGGGTGCGGCAGCACACATGGTGTGAGGTGCATGGTGTGATGGAATGGCAGTGCAATGAGCCAACATGCCATACGGCGTATGCCGCATAGCGTGGCGCATGCAATGATGTTTGAGGCGTAGTGAAGGAGCACACGCGCACAGAGCCATACACAACTCAGGCCACTAGCGACACCCAACTCCAGGGCATAGCACCAACCGCTGATGTTGCTTTTGCTGCGGTGGTCTCACCGCATGCAGCGCGTGATGTGGAGCGCTCAGCCTTCGTGGTGAGGCCAACAGTGGTGTCGTTGCTGGCCCAGTTGCAGCTGTAGATGACAGACTTGTGGCGATGCCTCCAGGGCAGTAGGAGCCAACTGGGCACTTTGTGCAGGTGGCAGGGTTGTTCACCAGGTAGAAGCCGGCAGCGCAGCCTGCGGTGACGGTAGCCAGACAAGCAGGAGCAGCAGCAGCAGAAGCACACCGTTGAAGGGAGTTCTTGCAGCAGCAGCAGCAGCAGCAGCAGCAGCAGCAGCAGCAGGAGCAGCATTCTAGCACAGTTGCTGCCAAGCATAGTTGCTGTACTTTCCAGTCAGATGCATCCGGACCATGCAATGCTCTCTACAGCACACCTGATGTTGCTGCTGCTGCTGCTGCCACTGCTGCTGCTGCTGCAGCGGCGGCGGCGGCTGCTCACAGCAAGCTGTACCACGCAGTATTGGCCGCCGTAAGAGGCCGTAGCACGACACTGCTTCACTCACCGCAGCTGCCATCAGCAGCAGGCACCCTGTTGTTGAGGCACTTGGTGCACCTGTAGAAGGCAGATGTGCTGTCAAAGACGCAGGCACCAACAGTGGTGTCACAGCCAGCAGGGCAGCTGGTCTGCTGCAGCAGCTGCCGCTGACCTGTGGGGAGCAGGCAGCACAACGTGGTGCAGAAAGGTACCAAAATCTCAGTTGGATCGGAATAATAGGACATTGCGTGTTAAGCTGACCCGGCACTGCGGGGTTGCTGCTGCTGCCTTCAACGTGCATGCTGCCACATGGAGAGATCGCGGCTAGCTGCCATTGGTATGATATTATACATAAAGACAGCCGTAAGTGATATTATGGAATGCAATGTCGCTGACAGTCAACGCCGCCAAAGGATTTGGTTCGAACCCGAAGCGGGCAACACCGGCCCGGTCACCGCCACCATCAACCAGGAGCGCAATGCTGCAGACTCACCAAACACTGAAATTGCTGCACAGGACAAAAGGAGGGCCTTGAGCACCTTGGTGTTGGCCATGGTGGCTTGATCGGTCGAACGCGACGCTACTGCGACCGCGGGGCAAACAAGATAGAACGCTGGCTGGATGGCTTGCTGTTGCCGGCAAGAGTTTCCTCTTTTATAGGCTGGGTGTGTAAGCAACAGCTGTGCGTGCTGGGATCCCGGGTTGATTTGCTAATGCTGCAGCTAATCTGCCGGGAATTCCTTCGAAGGATGAGTAACACTGTGAGCTGACCCCCCCTGTTTCAGCAGACATTAGGCAAAATTCAGCGCCTGCACCACTGAATTCTGCTGACTGCGGTGAAATTTTCAGCTGGCCTCTGAAGTTTGGCGAAAACAATTTGATTTTTTAGGTGCACACTTTCAGCATTTTTCACTGCTGAGTATCCCTGATTTTATCATGCCTTGCCTGATATTTCAGTGTTTCTAGTTGTAGCTCGCTCTCAAGCTCGCTCTCAAGCTCTATGTGTCAGCACTATGATGCATTTTGAAGTGATTTTAGGCTGATAGCCGCGAATATGGGGAGCCTTGCAGTCATCGACCGAGACAGGTAGGTTCAAATCCCTGGGAGCATATGTTAAGCCCCAAGCACTCACGCAACGCACATGCCGTGCAAATAAGGCGATTCTATATCATCATGATGGCTTGAAAGCTTCGTTTTAGTTGCCTGCGACCGTCCGGCACTGAGAGCAAGTGCACACGCAAATGCTCTCAGGCGTCGGTTCTCTTGCTGTTTACGTTTGTTGAGCTGAACAATTTTAACAGTTGTCTAATACTATGTTTTGAAGTGCGCGACACATCTAGCAGGCACACAGGCCAGGCTGCTCTCAACTACCGGCCTTGACCGTCTGTCAGCAGCGTGCGAGTGCTGCTGGGCACAGGCAACACAGGCCTAGGGATACACAACGACAAGCACATCCAGTCTCTGCTGCTGGCCGTTGGAGAAAGGGACGTGACAGAGCTGGTCAACGGGTTGCAGTGCACTTGGGTACCTCTGCAAATCATGCCATCTAAGCATGTTACGTAGCATGCACAAGACAAAAGACTTGCAGCTGTGAAGACCTTTGAGTCATTCTGGTGTCCTACTGGCTGATGGTTTGTGTTGTGTCTTCAACTGGCTGATGAGCAAGGCTGCTGCTGCTGCTGCTTCTACTGCAACTGCTGCTGTTTGTTGCCGCAGGTGGTGCCCTGCATCGCAGCAAGCGCTCTGACTGTTTTCTGACCGCTGCCTGCTGGTGTTCGACCTGCAACAGCCCACGATGCATGCAGTAGCAAGCTGTACCAGCTTGGCAAGGCTGTCTGCTGCTGCTACAACAGTGCTGCCTAACTGCGCTTGAAATGAGATGAATCTTTACGCGAAATTCGATTATTCAGCGCCTTTCGCTGCTGAAACACGCCGCTGAATTATTGCGCGCTTTTACTTGCGCTGAATTTTTCAGCAGCAGCGACTGAATACTGCTGAAAAGCACGTAAAAAGCGTCGCTATCAAGCGTATTCAGCGTAATCAGCAGTATTAACTGCACAGAATTCAGCACTGAATGCTGCTGAATTCACCAGCTGCCAGTGGCTGAAAGTCGCTGAAACAGGGGGTGTCAGCTCACAGTGTAAGACTGGCAAACGAGCGGGAACATGGCTGGCACAGCTGTTTTCCAGTGCATTTGCTGTTTCATATCAAAACTGGTTTTTTATGTTGTGGGGAGTGCACTTGCAAAAGCAAGCGTACATCAGCAGCGAGAACCGGGTGGTCTATCGGATGCTAGCATCGGTACTTCAGCGCTGAAGTACAGGTATGTTCTGTTGTACCCAAGCGACGTTGATCGCGTGCAATCCTCGAGTCACAAATGCTTTCTTTTGATCCTCTTTTCACCAAGCTTGTGCCCTAGGGCGCAAGCCGACAGGTAGAAGGTGTGGAGCCCAGGGGCGCTGCCCCTGGCCACACACGTGCACGCACACCCTCTTCGTCTGAACTTACCCAGGAGCTGCAGAGCTGCCTGGGGTAGCCACTCACTCACTCTTCATTTCATCTAAGCTGCCTTTCCGCTGGAGATCCAGGTTATGGTGATGCGTGTTGGGCTGTTCACACAACATGTTGTAATGCAGCAATTGTGATGCTACGTAGCAGCGGCTGCTGCAGCAGCTGGGCAGCTGCAGGTGTCGCTGCGGCTGTCACAGCAGCAAAGGTGGCTGCTTACGGGCTGTACCTGCCTGCTGCAGAAGCCATGCAGGAGTTGATTGCAATTTTAATTCCAATGAGTGCACCAGTGGTACCATTTTGGGTTACCAGGGGCGGGGTGCAGCATTTCGGGTTACCAGGGCGGAGTGTTAAAGGCGTTGTTTAGTGTAAATGCTTCCAATGGCTCACCACACAGCAACAACCAACTGAACCCAACTTTGGCACTGATGGATGGCATGAAGGCACCTGCCTGGCGATGCAATGCAACACCCCCAACTAGGACTTGAACGTGGTGGCTGCAGGGAGGATGCGTCCTCTCAGCATATGCTGGCGCATTATGCGCAATGATTTAAACACTATGAACTTAATCACCGCCTGAAGCGGCCGTTGAGCAAGGCTGGAACCGATCTCTCTTGGGGTGCTCACGGTGTAACCGCTCTATAGAGAGCTATCTACTTGACCAGCGCTAGCGAACATCAAACGCCGCATCAGCAGCTGTACAGCTGTCGCAGCAGTACAATCTTTGAAGCGGCTGAGCAGGCATATGTCCAAGCATGCAGGAGAGGCTGTTGCATGTCAGGTTGGTGCGCATCGCACACCGTGTCAGGTGTGGCATGTGGCATAGTGTGGAGACTGTACAGCAGAGCAACTTTGCAGCAGACCATGTCAGGCTGGTGTTGAGCAGCTGCAGGAGCATTAGGCCATGGCAACCAGCTGCAGCTGCCTTGGTGGGCAGGTGCACACCGTATGCAGGCTGCAGGTGATTGCATAACGTTATGCACATGCTTGTTGACAAGCGTGCTCACAAAGTTATGCGTGAAGCACTGCCCAAATTGTGTAACTTGAAGCCATTGACTGCATCGAATGGTTCAATGGTTGATGGTTTGGAACAACCGAGGCCAGACTGATGCATCACACATTTGTAATGATAATCCCTGATGTTCTCACCCAACACCAACATGAACTTACATGTGAACATTCACATCGACGTAATGATGCATATGCACTATCTTACAAGTCCAAGAACGGATTCAGTGATGCATAGACGCGTTCAGTGCAGGTAATCACGCGGTATGGTGTCAACCTGCACTGGGCGCGCGCCCCGCGCCCGGGAGCTCCCGGGCACCTCGAGGCACATTTGCACATGTGTGGCTGATCTGATCAGCAGCACTTTGTAAGAGCAAACTATTTTTTTTCCTGCCAGCTGATTTTTTAAAGTTTTTGAAGCACTTTAAGCTGTGAACAGTGCTCGTGTAGCTGTCTATCCTCCCGCCTTTGTCAATCTTGTCATCCTTGTTAGTCGCGGCTCTTGTTCCTGGCGATGCTCATGTATGGGCATGAGTGTATATAGTCCACCCTGATCATTGGAAGAGATTAATCTGGTGGCGGGTAGCGTGTTGTGATCGATGAACCTTTGAATCAAAGTCTCCAACAGGTTGGGAACAAGCCAGCCATTAAGGGCGCGAGCGGCACTCTGCAGGATCACAACACAAAGCAGATTAAACACATATCAGACTTGATTAATTTTAGGTGAGTATCTCGGCTGTCGCACTGCCGCAATGCTGAGGCGATCGCTCTTCCGGCAACCCGTCGCTTTTGTTTTGCAGAGGGGTGAACAATGCGGGCGGCATTGCTTTTGCTAGTAGTTGCGGCTGGTTTGGTCCTTGCAGCAGCCCAAAGTGAGTGACCTCTCGGTATTGTGTGGCTGCCCGGGAGACAGCACACCGGGCCGTCACGCCACTGGCCATGTCGATGGTTCAGTTGCCGCTTGTAATCAGTTCAAACATGCAGTCATCAACGTTACCTTATATAGACTTGCATGCATACTGCAGAAGGATAAGTCAGCACATGCAGCAGCAGCAAATGCCGTTGCTGCAGCTGCCAGTGTTGTCACACTTTCATGCAGCACAGCTTGCTAAGCAGCCACAACTGCTAAGCAGCACACAAACAACATGTCAGCCGGACTCCGCGCATATATGTCATACACTCTGACAACAGTACCCTGACATAAACCTGCTGCCTCTCCTGCTGCTGCTGCTGCTGCTGCTGCTCTGCTTGCTGCCCTGCAACACCACAGTTACATCCCACACCGTGCAAGGCGGCTACACACCCGACCCCGTGCAAGGCGGCTATGACTGCCCAGGCAAGATAAAGCGCATCTGGTGCTACGAAAACCTCTCTGGCGTGCTGACCGGCGTCATCACCGAGAATGAGAGCGGCGGCCGCAGCACCTTTTGCAATGCCGGCCTCAACAACGTGCAGCCAACGCGCCTGCTGACGCTGTGTGACAATGAGAACATCATCCGCATCACGGCCTGCAGGGGAGCTTACTACGGCTACACCAAGATAACATTTGATACAGACAAGGGCCAGAGCATCACGTGTGGCTCTGCTTCCTACACCTACAAGCCAGATGGCTACCAGGCATATGGTGCAAACTACATGTCCAACAGCTGGCGCAAGCCTGACAGTGAGAGCGTGCACAGGCCCAACAGGACCCGCAACTCCCGCAACCTCCTGGACGATGCTGCTGCTGCTGCGTCCTCTCCTGCGCCGACAATTTCTGACGCTGCTATCGGCAGCGCGTCTGCGGCTTCGCTGGTGCCTGTGCCTGGCAATGCGACCGGCAACGCGACTGGCAACAGCACGCAGGTCAGTGCCGCCCACCATAATCGGGAGAGGCGTGAAGAGCGCAGGCGCAGGAGGGAGGACACTGACAGGTTTTTCAGGGAGCACAAGGGCTGGGGCTGGAACAGGTGGGAGGCTTTGTGTGTATGCTGTAGTTTTGCATGTTGCACCACTGCTACTGCTGGGTCAGCTGCAGCAATGCTTGCTGGCTGGGCTTGTAGTGCTGCACCGGTGGGAGGCGCTGCATGATCTGCACGTGCATGCATGGTGATGCTCACGTGACCTGAGGGGTGGCCTGTATTGAGACACATTGATGGTTTTAATGAGTGGCAGTCGTGCATTACATGTGCATGCAAATCTCTTTGAGCTGTTGGAGTGCTTTGCTGTTTCCGCAGCCTGCTGGATGCCTCAAGCATGCAGCATCCTGCCTGACAGTAAGCATGCTGCGCACCGCAACTCGCACCCCTGTGAAAATGACAATCGCTGCTTTTGCTGCTGCTTGCCACCGTCTCTTGCTGCTGCTGATGCTGCCTCCATCACCCAAATTCCCCACCTGCAGTGAGTGCCAGGTGTACACCTCGCCCAAGCAGCCCTCCTGGTCTGGCACAAGGCGCGACTGGGAGAAGCATCACGACAGCTTTAAGCACGACGAGCACAGCCGCTACCGCAACTCATGGCAGAGCTATGGCTCCTACTACAGTGACGGCAGCAGCAGCGGCCGCTACTATGTCGACTACCGCACCTACAAGCGCCTTGCAAAGAAGAGCCTGACCCAGAGCCTCGGCTACACCCCCAAGTACTACTACGCTGAGCTGTTCCCTCTGGCAGACTTCCGGGCGGCATGTGACAACAATAACAACGTGTATGACATGTATGGCTTCTGCTGGAACAAGGCCTACGTCCCTCCCAAGCCAGTTAACGACCTGATTGTGCAGTTGAAGGCAGTCAAATACAACACGATTGCGGCAGATGTGTGCCCTTCCGCTGCGCAGCTGCAAACAGAGGCCCTGGCTGTGGTGCAGGCTGCAGCCAACTCCCTGCCCCCGGTGGCGGCTGCCATGTACATTGCCTCCGCAAATGCTGCTACCTGCGTGCCTGCGGTGAGTTGAGGGTGGACGTGGTTGCTTGCAATTGGTTTGTGCTGATTACACTTGCATTTCAGTGGTTGACCGGCTGCGGATGCTTGTTGTCAACACATGCGTGGCATTGCAGCAGCAGCAGCAGCAGCAGCAGTAGCAGCAGCACAGGACTGGGGCTGCCTGCAGCTCATGGTCCTGGACAGCATGCAAACAACGCTTGCTTGCTGCTGCTGTGCTGATGGTATGCTTGCAGTTTGAGACGGCTGAACAGCAGCAGCTGCTACTCAACCTGCTGCCCTACACAGCACTTTTTGCAAAGCCCACACCAACAACCAATGTGCCTGCTGCTCTGCTGCCTTCCTGCTTGCTTGCTTGCTGCTGCTGCTGCTGCTGTCCTGCAGGATGCCACCAAGGGCACCAACACCACGCTGCTCATCCCTGCAAAGGTCACCCCCATCAACGGCACAGACCTGGCCGGCCTTGTCGAGGCCATAGGCGGAGCAAAGCCTCCTGTGCTCAACGTGGACCTGTGCGCTTACGTCATCTGCCCTGCTGATGTGTTGAAGCTCTCTATGAGCTTCAACAGCAACATCACCAGCCTGCAGTCTGTGCTGACGTCGCGCGTGGTGCGGCGCCGCATGGCAAAGATGACGGTGAAGGTTAGCAGGAATGCGAAGCGGCCCACCACCAAGCGGGGCACAAAGCAGAAGGCGCACCGCAGGAAGAGCAAGACGGCTGGTCCCAAGTAGGCTGCTGCTGGTCGTTGGTGCTGCCGCGGGGTGCGGTTTACCATGGCGGTGCAGCATGTGTCTTCCTGGAAGTGTGTGTGTTTTGAGTGGCCAGTGGCCCGCCACTTGCTGAGTTGAAACGCCTAGCCAGGCTTGATAACGCATTTGTGGATCAGTGTGTATTTATAGCATGGCAGGTTGTTTGACGTTGCTGCCGCGGTTGTACAGCCGACTATGGTGATTGATACGCCATTGCTCTGTATAGGATTGTTTATTGGTCAATGATTGAGGCGATTTCATTTGACTGGCTCACACCTATGCACTGTTTGAGGCAGTGCTTTGTCAGTGCTATTGTTTGACTGCCAAAAGCAGTGCATGTTGGCTTAGAGGCTGCTCGCCTCTTCTAGGAATGCATATGCAAGGGTGGGAGGTGTTGCCGCAACACATAATTCAGCAATGGTCGTAGCTCATTACTCCTCAAATCATTAGTTGTTGATGGTGCTCAACAGTCCTGAGTGCAGCAGACTGATGGAATGTCTGGGAATGTCACTTCAAGATGGTTGCTCTAGGGCAGGCTGCCTCTTTATGTGTCACCTGCATAGCTGCGACTGAGATGTACATGTAGTCTCTGTTGAACCTTTGTGTAGAGTGCCAAAGCCACCGCAGCTGCTTTTGTGGCTTTGATGATCCCCTGATGAACCCAACTGGCAACAATGAGACGTGTTGGCATGTCAATCCGACTCTGGGCAGGATTGGTTGGCATGGTGCTGACTGGAACAAGCATTGCACATCTGATGTTGGCTGTACAGCAGCCGTGCACGTGCTGCACAGTGCAGTTGTAACAATTGACCCAAAAGTAACCCCGCCTGGCGTTGCACAGATGGAGCCCTGACACTACAGGATACTTGAATAGCTACAAAGAACCATACGCGCCGCACAAGCAGCAGCACATGAGCCAGCTGGCGGTTGCTCAGGGTGCTGTGCACCGACGGGTGTAACACATTCACCGCGTTGCTTGACTGCTTGCATGCACGTCCAATCCCTGTGTCAACATGCGGCATTGTGCACACTGCGCCTTGCCTGCGGGGTGACCCAGTGTTGCCAATGCAGAGCTTGACCAGCAGTGCAGCAATGTGCCTTCCGAAGAGTAGGCTGTGCGCTCACTGTGGAGCGCTGTAGCTTGCACATGCTGCAGATTTCCAGTTACAGTTTGTCAACTGCGCTGCGCACTCAGCAGCACTGCAGCACGTTGCCGCACTCAGTCACGGAGTGCTGTTGGCAGCCGCAGCACTGCGTTGGCTGGCGGCAGGCACCGCCAAGCAGCCACGTGCACTCTGCTCGCTGCAGTGCAGCACTGCAGCGAGCGCCCACTGTGATGGCATCACAGTGCACTGTGCTTGTTGCAGCGCTGCAGCGAGCGCCCATCACAGCAACGTAGTGCTTGCTAGCGCGGATACCTAATTGCATGCTGCACCTCGTCCGTTTGCACTTCAGAAACGGGGTCAGGAAGAAGGTCACCCAACACCATGTTGCTGTGACAGCCAGTGATCCTGCAGGATCCCAGGCTGGTGACAAATCACTCGGGGTTTCGCGAGTGGAATGTGATCGAACGCAGCAGTAGGAAGACCTAAATGGTAGCTTTAGACTCATGGATCGATGAACAACAACAACTAGCTTGCCTCTCTTTTGGTCTGTACGATTTTGAGAGAACATGCTCCGTGACACCCGTAGCTGGTATGTTGCTTTCCAGGAACTGCGATTGCGGCAAGAAAGGATCGGCCATCACCATAACATTTTTCGTGTTGTGCATCAATTGCCTGCTTCCACATATTTGGACGTTCATCATTTTGTGCCTGCTGAACATTCAGCTGCTTCCCATCTAGCTTAATTATTTGCAATAGGTATTATTGTCGGAGCTGACTGGCACGGAATAACCTAAAAGGCACCTGTCGGGGCCCAAAGTGATTGGCTGGCCACGCGAAGGTGAGTCGATCCAGCAGGATAAGCAGAAGGCGAAAACCAACGCATAACTTTGCAACAGTTTAACCCGCTTGCTTCAGCGCCGCGACTCAATTCGTGCAACAGGATGACCAGCTCTTCTCGTCCAGGGTGAACAAGAGGCCAGCGGCCCCTGCAGCCAGCTGCCCGGTGCTGCTGTCATTCATACACACACTAAACGTTCCAGGTCTGCTGCAACCGCATTGCTCTTGCAGGCATGGTCGCAGGGGCAGCCATGTGCAGCCGCAGCAGCGCAGCCTGGCTGCAGGCCTGGCCGCTGCTGCTGCTGTTGCTGCTGTGTTCACAAGCTGGGCTAGCAGCCGCGCGCCCGCAGGCACAAGATGTGACTGAGCGCCAACAAAAGCAGCAAGTGCAGCAGGCGCAGCAGGCTCAGCAAGGCCAGCAGGGCCAGCAAGGGCAGCAGTTTTTTCCATTGCTGGCGCTGATTGGCACTCGCTGGTTCAGCGAGATGTCACGCCAGCAGCAGCAGCGGCAGCAACAGCAGCAGCAGCAGACCGTGACTAGGACCACCACCACAACAACTACAACAACTACGCCATCAGTCAGCACGGCTGCACCAGCAGCAGCTGCACCTGCGCAGGTCGGGTATGTCCAAGGGGCAGGGGCACCTGCACCCCTTTCCTCAACATTCACAGCAAGCAAGCCGGCAGTTCCTGCAGGCGACGTCATTATACTGGACACTGCAGCAGCAACTGCAGCTGCAGACACTGCAGCAGCAACTGCAGCTGCAGCACCCAATATCGCAGCACCTGCGACACTCGTGACAGCAGCACCTGCCCCTGCTGTAGTGGCCACTGACATGCCTGATACACAGCAGCAGCAGCAGCAGCAGCAGCAGCAGCAGCAGCCTGCAGCCGTTGACTTGACCGCTGTGATGGTCCCTGGTCAGGGCAGCAGCAGCAGCAGCAGGCAGCCAGACGCCACCGCAGAAGGCGAGCCAGTCGTGGCAGAAGTTGTGTGTGACGATGATGGCGAAGACTGCCTTGAGTACTACGACGCAGAAGCGCCTTCGCCAGCACCAGCAGCTACACCAGTGCCAGCACTGCCACCCCAAGCTGGAGGCCGCACTGCAAGTGCAGCTGGGCCACGAGGTGCGCCAGGACCACAGCGTGCATCAGCAGCGAAGGTGCAGCGGCCTGGTGTAATGGCTGAGGCAGGGCCGACTAACAGGCCTGTTGCAATTCCTGTGAGGCCGCTGCCATCCAGAGTGCCTAGCAGCAATGGGCAGCAGCCGCGCCGGCGGCGCAGGCGGCAGCCGGCATCGCCTGCAGTGGCGCCGGCCATTATGCCGCTGACAGAGGTGCTGCCTAAGCAGCAGGTGCAGCTGCAGGGGCAGAAGGAGGGGGCGTGAGGGTTGTGTGGCTGTTGGAACATGCTCATCTGGGCTGCTTGGTCCTGGGGGGGTGGCTGCTAACTATACCTTGGTACAAGCATATGAACTATACCTTGGTACAAGCATATGAACGTGATACAAAACAGCAGGGCATGCTAGTTGGTGATAAAGCTCTAAGGTGTGGAGGCATGCGTCAGAATGTGTGAGTTGTGCTGATGTGTACGATGGCGGCTGTGCACAGGCAGTGGTGGCTGGGCCAGCGCTGCTGCACTCGCCACCTTGCGCACCATGCAGCTGCAGTGGTGGACTTGACCAGCCCTGCTGTTGCATGCCTGTTGCACTACTGGCAGGAGCTGCTGCAATGCGCCGAGTGGGCAGTCGGGTGTGGCACAGCAGCCACCACCTGTTGCAACAGCAGTCAGCAAGTGATGCATGCGGAAAGCGACTGCAGCTGGCAAGTGATTGCAGCTGTCAAGTGATTGCATGCTGCAAGGGACGGCATTCGACAAGCAGCTGCAACTCATGGTATGCCGCAGATGGGGTGGCTCTCTTGACAAACTGGGGTTGTCTGACAGTGGCATGCTTGTGACAAGCTTGCTACCTGCTGCTTGCATGTTACGCTTTCATCTGCCTTGTCATGAATCCCAGGGTGTTTGCGCATGTAATAGCCAACAAACAGCTGCAGAGCACAGTTGGTGTTCTGAAGTCGTTGACAATTTGTACCATGCACGGAGGCAGCAGGTGGTGATCTGACACTGACCTGTGTGAAATGGCTCAGCACATACGCTCAGTACATATGCTCAGTACATATGCTCAGTACATATGTTCAGTACATGTACATAGCCGTTCAACTGGCTGGGACAGCATGCAGCATTCCAGAAAACCATGTGCTGGCATGCTGTACCTGTCTGGGTGATTACAGGGATGCGCACTAGTACGCAGCCACACTGAATCTGGCGGCGGACGTGATGGCGGGTATGTGTGGCAGCAGTGGGTGGTGTTGGCCGCCACGATGCCAGACTCTGGCAGTTCGGAACTGACTGGTGGTGCTGCGCCTGCATGTAAGAATTGCAGGCATGATGCAGCATGCAAGCTGCTTGTCATGTGACAGTCACTGCTGCATGACCGGCAAATGCCCCTGTGTCAAATGCATGTGTTGCCAGAGGTTGATTCGTGTGCTGATGTGGGCTAGCAGAAGGCAGGTGCATTGTGGATGCTGTGGCTGTATAGCGGCACAGCAGCTTGCATGTCAGTGTGGTCAGGGTGGGCAAATGGCACAGAACATATGCTACACATGGCATACTGAGGGAACTGAGGAGGGGACAGAGCAGCTTGTAAGCTGTGTTGCCAGCAGTTGTGGTTGCTCAACTGCTCCCGCTGTGAAACGACTGCACGCGTGCATCACTTCTTCAAGAAGTTGTAGCTTGGACAGCAACGCATAACAGGGCAAGGTGGCTTAACGTTTTAGGTCAGCCCGTGGTTGCTGCGCGCTGCTGTGGATGCAGACATCGGCGTCGCCTGCAGGAGACAAGGCATCCCTCTTCTGCCTTGCGTAGCACGGCTGTAGTGCTGCGCAGCATGCTGCAGATCACAGTTGTCGGGAACTTCTTGTTCACGGTTGCTGCAAGTTGTGACCGTACTTCTATCCATGATTGAATCTTGAGTGCCTTGCTCTGCAGTGCGCGCCCGCCGCCGTGGCGCGACAGCCATGACCATGGTACGCCGGCATCCTGTGGTGATTGCAGCTCTCGGTTCCTGCTGCCAGTTGGCTGGCTGTGCCTTGTCGATTCAGGGTCAACGGACCAGCACTCTGTTTGGCACCGAGCCAAGCACGATTTGTGTGTTTACATCCTGGCTTTGTCTCGAATTCGTCATTTTACATGACCGGATAGCAGCCTGTTTTGGAGCCGAAGGCAGGCTCATCAGACAACCACTTACTTCATCAACACCAGGAAGTGGCCACTGGCCACAACTGAGTTGTCACAAGGAGTCTAGCTTACTGGCAAGCT
Source organism: Tetradesmus obliquus (assembly GCA_030272155.1). NCBI lineage: Eukaryota > Viridiplantae > Chlorophyta > Chlorophyceae > Sphaeropleales > Scenedesmaceae > Tetradesmus > Tetradesmus obliquus. The sequence goes on from CP126191.1 coordinate 592,019, forward strand.
GCACTGTGGCAAGCAGCCCCTCATTTTGACTATACACTCAGTCACTGATGCACTTTGTCGCTGACAGGTCAGCAGCATTGGCCGGGCCAATGCGGGATGCTTGCGCAGCAGCTGTGGCGCGCCTTGTTGGCTGGGCTGTGCTGCTGATGCTGATGCTCTTCTTGAACTTTATGACTCAGAGTGCTGCTGCTTATATGAGCTGATGGCACCACCGCTGAAGCTGCTGCTGCCTGCACTGGTGCATTTGTAAGCCGCCTTCGGGACAACCCCTGCGTGATTGTTTCCCGCCGGCGCGTATGAAAGACACGCTGCTGGGCTTTTGAGCTGTGAAATAGTAACGACTATCAACTTTACATTGTGTACGAACTTGTGATGCGCGTGCGTGCGTGCGTGCGCATCTTCCCAACACTCTCATTACTTGCTCTCGTCATCAGTATCACGGTGGATCCTGCGGGGTTACACCCGACCTGAGGCTTCTGATGGTGTCTGGGTTCAGGGTGCACTGCGGTGCGGAAGTCCCGCAGGTCCCGCAGCTTGCGGAGCAGCGCCGCACAACCCCGCAAAGGGAGTCTGACACTGCGGACGAGTGCGGAGATGTGTTATGTAACATAGCTCGCTCTTGAGGCTGTGGAACTCAGATATTTGCGCTGCAACACCTTTTTTGACTTTTAGTTTAGTGTTGTGCGTGCCATAATGACGTCTAGGGCAAGCCAAGTTGGCACAAGCCAAACAGATCAGTCCTCCACTCATGAGTCCTCTCAGCAGCAAGATAAGAGCACTGATCTTCGCAAAGCTGAGTTCACTGCTGTCGGAAATTCAAACAAGTCCTCTAAGCGCCCTGGTGCCAAGTGTAAGCACTGCAAGCAGGAGATTGAAGCCAAGGCAGCAACGCTTGAGAACCTGAAGAAGCACCAGCAACTGCTGCCACAGCAGCGCCTGCTGTATCTGCACCAGCTGCAGCAGCAGGCACGTCTGCAGCAGCAGCAGCAGCAGCACCAGCAGCAGCAGTGAGCATTGGTAGTAGCTGGAGTGCAGTGGCGCGTATTGTCTGCAGCAGCAGCTGTGCTTGCAGCAGCAGCAGCAGCAGCAGCAGCAGCAGGGTTGATAGCAGCTGTTTCTGCAGCAATAGCATTTGCTGCAGCAACAGGTTTTGCTGTGTATTCATTCTTTGGCAATGAGGGTCCTTCAGCAGCTGCAGCAGTTGGCATGACTGCTGCAGCAGGACCCATACAGCAGCAGTGATCAGGTAGCACAGGTGCAGTGGTGTGGCCGTTGATGTCCAGATGGTAGTTATGTAATTGTATAACACGTACATACATAACTGTGGTGTATACTTAGAGGTTGAAGGCTCAGAAACCCTTCCGCAAGTGCCGCAGGGCTCCGCAAACCCCGCAAAAAGGGCCCCGCAGCCCGCATAGGGCAAATCGGCTCCGCAGTGCACCCTGTCTGGGTTGCTTAAGATTATGCTATGCACAGCTTTGCTCCGCACTGCTGCTTGTGGTACGTTGGCAAACACTGTTATGGCTGGTGGTGACGCAACAACTTTTTGTGCCATCCCTGGGAGGATGGGTGCTGCGGGGTCTTGGATCGTAGCTTAAAGACCACTTCGCCTGTCCGCACTGGCTCCTGCAGCGACTTGGCAGATTTTGTGCCACTCGTAAGACGTCAGTGGATCACGTCGAACCCAGCTGCTTGCCAGACTTGCGATGTATTTTTATTGCTTTCAAACAAAAGTTTGGAAAGCCCTGGCACGGTAGCCACTGCTCAATGGCCTGTTCGTCGTGAGTGAGTTTCGCTTCCCATGGTACATGACCGGAGCACCGAGGCTACTGCCACACTTTGTTGACCAGTCGAAAATCCATCGCATCTTGTTGCCCGGAGGAGGCAGGGCCCAGCATGTGCCCCCGGTCCGAGCAGACCTCCTGTAAAAAGGGAAAGAAAGGGACGCTACTTAAACATGGAATCAGTGGTTCCAACAGATTTGTCATCAAGAAATTGGAGGAGCAGCTGCGGAGCAAGCAGCAGAGATGTGAAGAGGCAGAGAAAGTAAACAGGGAGCTGCGAGCCAAGGAGCAGGTATGGTTTGTGCTGGGCGATGCTTTGCAGACTTATTCAGGGCGGTGGTCTGTTTGCCGAACAGCCTGGACCAGCCCTGAACAAAGCTGGCAGCGCCCTGCACTTGCTGCTGCACCCTGCCGGCTGCTGCTGAGCTCAGCGGGCTGCCTCTGACCATGCGCCTGTCCTGCAAGCACCCAGCAACAGCTGCACACTGCATACAGCTCTTGTGCACTGCATACATGTGCCAAAACACACCATGAATGTAAAACTCCCTGTTGACACTGCACAACGCGTGCTGCAACCTGTTGCAGGTGCTACTGGAGAACATTGCTGCGCAGGGAGAGACGCTTCACTTTGTGGCGCTTGCGGCGCTGCAGCAGCCAGAACTCAGTGGCGATGGCAGCGAGGGAGGCGAGGGCACCATGGCTAGCATGGCTCGCATATTGATGGAGGATGTGAAGGTGACTGCCTGGTTGCTTACACCAGTTTGTCCAGGGATAAGCAGCTAGATTGTGCACCTTCTCTCCCTTCATTGTGTCTCTTCCTCTTCTTTGTCACATCACAACCCTCACTTGTCAGCACGCAGAGCACACACACCATGCAGTGCATACTGTGGCGTTGTGAAAGGAACCGTCGCCAGCAAGGCGCGCTCACTGATAGAAATGTGCAGGTGCGGCAGCCGCTGCGATCATTGCAACCGTTACTGTTGACTGGTGGCACCTGCCTAGTAACATTCACGTGTTCACACCACCACCGTCACTTTCCCTCGCTCTCGGCACCCCTCTCTTCCCCTTCTACGGGGTCGGCTGGGGTAGCACTGCAGCTGCAGCAAGGCAGTCCGACAGCAAGCTCAGCAGTTGAGCTCTCGCTGATCGTGATACGTGAACATTGTTGTTACATTGCACATCCGCGCATGCACACTGATTGCCATCCCGGATTGCGCTGCGCATGCGCCGCTGACGCAACCCACCACCCTTTGCGCCACCTCATCACACAGGTGCATGCCATGCTTGAAGATGTGGGCCGAGCAGCAGCACGCGCTGCAGATGAGGAGGAGTCCTACACCAGCCGCTGCATGCGCGCAGCCTTCACGCCGCAGCGAGTGTCCGAGGTTCGAGGCTACAGCCTCGCGCAGGTCGTGCAGCAGCTGCAGAGCCTCACTATGAAGCTCGCGTTGCTGCTGCAGCACGACAACGGGGCAGCGTGCGGCGCGCGCAGCGGCAGCGGCAGCATGGGCGGCAGCAACATGCAGCAGCAGCAGGAGGAGGACGAGGAGCTGCCGCCGGCACTGTCTTTCGGCATTGATGGAGTGGTGGATGAGTACACTGAGCTGGCGATGCTGCTGCATGTGGCGTCAGACAAGGTCAACCTGCAGCTAGGTGAGTGCTAGGGATAGCCGGCAGCAGCATGCCGAGTGCGGTGCCAGGGCTTGGCAGCAGCAGTAGCAGCAGCAGAGGTGGTGTTGAAGGCAGCAGGGGATGTTGCTGCTGCATGTGGCATCAGATAAGGTCAACCAGCAGCTAGGTGAGTGGATGGCTGGCACTGCTGGCAGCAGAATGCCCAGTGCGGTGCCAGGGCTTGGCAGCAGCAGCAGCAGAGGTGGTGGGGAGGGTGTTGATCAATCACCGGCCGGGCTTTATTTGCGCATGTGGCACTGCCAGCGGCTGCTGCAAATGCCAGCAGGGTGGTCCAGCTGCAGCTGAATATGTGCCTTGCCAAATGCCGCGCTGTGGAGAGTCCCCAGTTTTCCGTGAGCTGCCAAATGCATGACAATCTGCCCGTGCATCTCTGCCAGGCTCTGGTCCAGGTGAAAACTGCTCAGCACCTGCAGCCGAGGAAGTTTCAGAGGAGCGGCTCAGACCAAAACCGGAAGTGACAGAGAGCTTGTGCAACGACGCCTCAGGCATGTGCGTGAAGTGCCGCTGCTGCTGCCGCTGCTGCATGGCAAACTTCGTGCTGCTGCTGCTGCTGCTGAGTGCTGCCTGCAGGCACGATCAACCTGGACACGATGCAGCCGCACGAGCCGCCGCCGGGCCACTGGAAGCGCGTGGTGGGACACCTGCAGCTGCGCCCCGACCAGATCGACCACGTGTGCACCGGCTTCCAGGTGCGCTGCGCTCTTCTGCTGCTGCTGCTGCTGCTGCCTGTCAGCAATGAAGAATTTTCAGCACGTCGGTCCACAACAAGGTGTCATGCAGTAATCTACCGCTTGTGTTCGGCATTGCCGTTTGCTCACTATCTGTCAGCATCGCTTAGCCATGTGCAGCAGCAGAAGCAGCAGCAACAGCAGCAGCAGCCAGCAGCTTGATGCCGCAGCACAAGTCCTTTCAAGCTTGACACATCCTGCACATTGCGTGATCCTTGCTGCAGTATGTACTCATGAAATCCCTGCACCCCCGCTTTGTGTTTGTGCCAGTCCAGTTGGTGTTCCTCACTTGCAACACGCGTGTCCTTCTGCCTTTGCAGATGTATGCCAGCAAGTCGGCACCGCTAGTGGCAGCAATGCATGAGCTGGTGCGGCTCATGCGCACCATCACAGGATCAATGCCGCCGCCTCGCAGCATACCCCCGAGCAGCTCCGGCAAGCCTGCTGCTGCTGCTGCTGCAGCTGCCGCCGCTGCCGCCGCTGGGATGCATGAGATCAAACGAGAAGACAGCCCCAGCTGCAGCGGCAGTATGTGGTCAGCGATGTCGTCAGGTGACGCACACAGCGCGCCGTCTGGTGACTTTGTATTCCGCAGCGGCAGCGGCGAGGGGCAGGCGGGCAGCAGCAGCATGCCTTGGCAGCAGCCACAGCAGCAGCAGCAGCAGCAGCAGCAGCAGCAGCAGCACCAGGCGTGTGGGTCTGACCCGCAGCCTCCAATGACGCTTGAGGATGCTGAGAGGCTGGAGCAGCTGCTGCGGGAGCTGCTGCACAACATAACGCGCATGAGGGAGGTGCACAGGTGCGGCGCAGCAGCAGCAGCAGCAGCAGCAGCAGCAGGATGCCGCTGCCAATGGCATGCACGCATGCATGCACCGAGGGCGTTGTTGCATGTGAAAGTTGCTGAGCTGTGGTATGTGCAGGGATGGGCTGCATTGCTTGCTGCACAGCAGCGCCAGTTGAGTAGCTTTAAGTTAAATTGGAGCACTGTATGCAGGGTTTAATTTTTGCCAGGCGAGTGGTGTCTGATCCACTGACAGGGTCGCACTGCAAGTTTTGATCACATGCTGAGAGCTGTCATTACTGTTTTTCTTGTATGCGTGGTGTGCCGCTGCAGGAGTTTCACTTTCTTGTGGCTGAACACCTTGGATAAGCGCCAGAAGGCAGTCAGCATAGTCAAAAGCTTCCCTTTCTGGAGCCAACCGTTGTCAAGTAAGCGCTGCTCTGCGCCGCACTGTGTGCGTGTGCCAGTGCTCGTCACGAGTTGCCCTACTTTTGCATCAAGACGATACATACATCATATGACGGGGTGACAGGTGCAGCTGACTATGGAGTAGACGATTGGCCTCCGCGGCGTCCTTTAGTATTCACCCTGCCCCCACTGCTGCCGCTGCCGCGCTGCATCGCAGTGTGCAAGGTCTTGCTGGAGCAGCAGCAAGCGCAGCAGCAGCAGCTGCCGCGCCAGCTGTCGCTTACACATCAGCCGTCACAGCAGCCATCACAGCAGCCGTCGCAGGCACAGCAGCAGCAGCAGCAGCGCAGCAGCCATGGCTTCGACCCGGTGCTTTCCACACCCGTTTCGCAGATGAATGGCCTGGGGCTGGGCTAGCAGGCTGGATAATGGGCTGCTGGCTTAGTAGGCACGCGCATGAGCTGGCGCAGCAGGCCTGCAGCAAGCAAGCTCATGGGCTGCTGGCGCAGCAGGCGTGCTCATGGGCTGGCGCAGCAGGCAGGCTCATGGGCTGCTGGCGCAGTAGGCAGGCTCATGCGCTGGCGCAGCAGGCAGGCTTATGGTCTGGCGCAGCAGGCAGGCTTATGGGCTGGCGCAGCAGGCAGGATTATGGGCTGGCGCAGCAGGCAGGATTATGGGCTGGCGCAGCAGGCAGGATTATGGGCTGGCGCAGCAGGCAGGATTCTGGGCTGGCGCAGCAGGCAGGCTTCTGGGCTGGCGCAGCAGGCAGGCTTTGGTCTGGCGCAGCAGGCAGGATTATGGGCTGGCGCAGCAGGCAGGATTATGGGCTGGCGCAGCAGGCGTGCTTATCGGCTGGCGCAGCGTGTGCCATGCACAGCAATCCTGCAGCTGCATTGACGGCGGCGCGAGACTGCCTGTTGTCGCAGCAGTGCATTTACAGCAGCCCTGCTGAGATTGCAGCTACTGCCTGCGTGAGGTGCTGCTCTGGTTGTGCTGCATAAGGCAGCTCTTCATGCCCGGAGGTTGTTGCAGGTGCATCTGGAAAGTTTCCTGGCTCATATTTGCAGCCCGCGCCTGACTCTCAGACTGCTGTGTTGTTGCGCCGATGTCAGGTGGTAGCTAAGCATGTCTCACGCCTGTGCATGCGGTGTTCTGCTGCTGGGTGTGCCAACTTGCTGCATTTGGATGAGGCAGCAGCACCCACACAGGCTGACTCGCGGCACTTCTTTCGTGCTGCTGTAAGTGGTGCTGACAGCTTGCAGGTTGGCATGGAGCCACCAGCTGCAGGCGTGGCGTGCAGCCGCCAGCGCATTGATTGGTTGAGGATGCGGCATGGGCACGCGCTGATGCATCGCATTGAAGCAGTCGTGCATGGGTTTGCCGTTGCTGGCTGGTGTCTGGCCTGTGCCAGGATGTCTACAGAAGCTGTGTGTTGGCCAGGCAGTGTGGTGGGCAACAGATGCGCGTGCACAAACAACAAACGTGGTTCGCTGACAGCTGCTGGCTTGGATTGGTTGCTGATCGCGATCAGAATCTGCATGCAACAGAACATACACAAGTGTCACGGTGTGGTGGGCAGGGGCAGGGGCATGTTTTGCAAGAGCTCTGTTATAGTTGATATAGTAAATGACATGTGAAGTTGACGACTAATATTGCATGTTGGGGCGGTGAGTGGGCCCCGCAGGCTGTTTGATCAAGGTTCGGAGGGTTTTGACTGGCTTGCGTTTGGTGTTTGTTGTTTGAGCTTGCATGGCAGTCCAGAAGTGTTCGCCTGTTACAGCAGCGGCTGTAACAGCGTGGAGTGTCTTCCCTCCCGCTCTGAAAGTGAATATTCACGTCATTACGCATGCGCCTGCCAGTGATGTGTTTGCCAGTGATGTGTATGCCCAGCACGCGCAATGCGCAAGTGCAATAGCTGCAGCATTCACTCAATCCGACTTTAGCCTCAGGCCTGCCACCTAGATTACGGGCTTGTGAACTCTACAGTGTTGCATGTACCCGCATCTGCAGTTAATTTGGTCCGGATCGCTGCAGAAGCAACAGAAGACAAACTCTTGCCGAGTTTGTTCGTGTGATGCTGACACTCTAGCCTGGCAAGGCATTGCTGTTGGTTTGTGGAGCAGCGTCCTTGATCTGCTGTTGCCACATCTGCTTAGCAAGGCAACGCTGCCGGTTTGTTTAGCAGCGTCCTTGTTCTGCATTGTCTACTTGCGGTCTTGGTGTACACAATGTGTCGACACTTTTACAGCACACAACTGCTCCAGGTCTTTGTCAGATCTGTTGAGCTCTGGGCAGACCGTCTGCTTTGCGACAGTATGCAATGGGCACTGCTTTATCTGCCTGCTTCTGCTGTTGCCATGTTGTGTGTGGTAGTTCAAAAAACATTTGCCACTACTAGTGCCACCGTCAACCACTTTGTGGCACTATGAGACGGCAACACAACACGGTGGCGGTGCATTGGCGGCCAACAAATTCAAAAGCAGTACAGCTCTCGATATCATATGCGTAGGTGGGGGCTAGGCAGGGGCTAGGGACATGAAGCAGTTGATGGGTTTGCCTGCCCTTGCTGGGTTGCCGGTGCTTGTGTTGGCCGTGCATTGCGCAACGAGGGGTTGCAGACGCTGCGGTGGCGCTGTCACAGAGTACATGTGGCCAATCAGTTTTTGTTCAGCAGTTGTGTGGCGGCGGCAACACTGGTGTGCGGCGAGTGGCGCGTGTTCAGTTCTTACTGCATGCTGGTTGAGTGCTGTACCCAGTGCTTGGTCCAATTTTGGTTGAGTGCTTGGCTGGTTGAGTTCCACTTCGGCATGAACCCTCATGCCCCATTGCTGATGACCGCTAGTACGTAATACACTGTGTCCATGTCATGTATAGACACACCGAGGTTGGGGAGAACTGCATGCATTATAGGTGTTTAGTTGCTTCCGGGGGAATGAAAAAGAGCGGCAGCTGATGCGTGCTCTCTTCATGCAGCGTCCGCTGCAGTTGCCAAGGTTTAACTGATCATTATGCAGCAGCCTGCTTTGGGAGGGTCAGAGCAGTGCTGTGGCAGGATGGCAGCGGGTGTTGTGGAGGTTGAAAGCAGTGTTGTGGGATGGGCACAGCAGCATACATCACTTTGTGGCGTCAGCCGCCTTGCGGGGCTGCCAGGCTGATACCAACTTTGGTGCACCCTACAGCTGTGGCCGCGTTCCTCTGGGCTTGAAAGCTGAGATGTGTTGTTGACAGAGAGATTGTTGTGGGATGGCGGTTTTCATGTGATGTGGCAGAACCGGCGGGTCATGAGGTGAATGAAGGCTGCGCATGCTGATGCACATGCGCTTGCCAGTTCCTAGGTCTGCACCGACCATTCAACCTCATAATCATGGCAGCACTGATGTATGCATCAGCTGATACGCTTTCGTTGTTGCCAGCCGTTGCAGCGAGTGGCTTCACCACAACTCAACTTACAGCAAATGTAATCACTGTGTCAACAACTTCGAGTTGTCTGAGATTGTGCATGCACTCCCGGAGGCCTGCAAGCACTGCCTTGGAATCTTGTGCAGCAGCCATCCAAAGCTCTGCTGGGTGGCTGGGGTTTCATGCTTGGGTACCAGCCAAGGTAAAACTACTGTCTCTTGTCATGTAGAGTTTTGCACATGGTAATCACTACCAGTGGTGGAGGCACCAGTGGTAGGGTGGAGGCAGGGGCTGCAGAAGGCTCCTGCTGATACCATACGTGGCGCACACAGACCCAACTGAACCAGCGCCGCGCAGCGTGCGGCACCGCCGACGCGCATGTAATGAATGCAACCGGCAACTTTATATGTTGCTGCTAAAAGGCGGATGTACTAGATGCTGCAATAAACCATACACAGGCGGCCCTGCTTGAGACTAACAGGCAGAACACCAAACGTATGATGCAGCTGCTTTAGACACAACAACAAGCAGCCTTCGTTGTTGTAAGCTGGGCCGCCTGTCCCTTGCTGCAGCAATGATGTAGCGCTGCAAGAAAAACTTCTCTTGAGACTGATGGCTCTGCGCAGCAAGTCGCCTGCTCAAGCTGGCCGCCGCTGACACTGCCAAAGCCCTTGGACAAAAGCCATTGCGAGCTACATTGGTGCATTGCGACCACAGCGCAGTTGGGCTCGTAGTGAGCTGCTCACCATGCCAGCGTGTGCACAGCCGCTGCACAGCGCGCGTGTTGGAGCGCGCTCCAGATGGCAAGCAGCATAGCACATGCCGGACATGGTGGGTGTGTTCATCAATACATTGATTGTGATTTCATTTCGCAGTGTGTTGCAGTGGCGCCACCAGCAGCTGGTGCAAACCGCACAAATGCTGCCAGCTGGTACGCAACTGGCACACCTGCTGTCGCCAGAGTTGGAGTTGTTGCAGCACGATGGCCAGTACCCTCATTTGACCTTTTATGTTAGCAGCCTAATGATTTGCCGCAATTTTGGCATTTGCATGCCTAGCATCATGTTCCCAGCAATAAAGCACCCCAACCCTACCCAACAGCAGTTGTGTCTGTTATCCAGTGGTTCAGGGGACAGGCAAGACCAGGCCTACTGTGTGCGGCACGTCATCCGAAAGCTTGTTTACCGTAGGATTTCTGCCACGTTTGACTGCGTCCTGTGTGCTGCTCTGGGACGCTTGCTCAATGGCAAAGTAAAGGCTCCCCTTTCCGATTGCTATAGAAAGCAAATATGGCAGCTACCGCTCAGGATTCGTTAGCACCGCTGAGATCTGGGGAGGGCAAGAAGGACGAGGACCGGGAGGAAGAAAGTACGCTTGGCAACAGTGCAAGCACAATGTCAGCTGCTTGTCGCTCGCTGCTATTGTTAAGATCAAATGCTATACTTAAACAAGCCGCACGCACAGCACTTGCAGACGCGTTGTGCAGCAAGAGCAGCAGACCACAACCACCGTTAAGTTGGTGCTGGCTTGCTGTCTGCAGCCGAGTACTCCCCGTTCTATGGCATCGAGAAGGGAGCAGTGCTGCAGGAGGCTCGTATTTTTCATGATCCAAACCTGGATCCCAGGCGTTGCTCGCAGGTGGGCTGCCTGGGCACCAGCAGCAACTGTTGCTGCTGTTTCATTGGCGGTGTCATCCGCAAGCAGCAGCTGCTGCAGGCACACCATGGGAGCAGGTGTTGATATCAAGGTGTTGTTACTGCAGGTGATCACAAAGCTGCTGTACCTGCTGCATCAAGGAGAGACGTTCACAAAGGCAAGTACACACCACCAGCAGCAGACAGCATATGCTTTCTTCTGGGCGAGCATCCGACCTGCATAAGCAGCAGGTCTGGCTGGCGGTACTACTTGCAGGAGCCAGCTGTGCTTGTGTTTGCAAGGCAGCACTGTTAATTTTGTGGCAGCAAGCAGCGCATCTGCCAGTGCATTTGGCTCACCGCAGCAGTGCCAATGGTGACAGGCTGGCAATTGTCCTGCAGCTTGCAATTTCGACGCGCTACCGCCAGTTTCAGCTGCCGCTTGCAGGAAAGCAGCTTGCTGCAGTTGCACGTCAGCCACGTGCATCACCTGCAGCAGCAGCAGCAGCAGGAGGTCTGCAAGCAGCAGCGGCGGCAGCAGCAGCAGCAGCAGCTGTGGCGACAGGTGCACCATCTGCAGTAGGAAACGCTGCTGCAGCACACGCTGGTGCAGTGCAGGCTGCCATACACAGCAGCAGGGGCTCTGGCTGCTTGACCTGCCTGCAAGGGTGGCGCAAAGCAATATCTCATTCTGCAGTCCCACCTCCCACACCCAGTGGTCTCAACCCAACACCTGGGCATGCATGCTCACAACACACACCCCTTGCACCCCCGGCACTGCTGAAACCCACTGCTCAACATCCATTCCGTTACACACATCTGTTACTTACCCGCAGAAGGAGGCCAGCGATGTGTTTTTTGCGGCCACCAAGCTGTTCCAGGCCAAGGACCCGCACCTGCGGCGCATGGTGTACCTGTGCATCAAGGACATCTGCCCGGGCAGTGACGAGGTCATCATCGTGACCAGCAGCCTCATGAAGGACATGAACAGCCGCGTGGAGCTGTACAGGTGCGTGGTGTGCAGTGCAGCAAAGGAGAAGCAGCACTAGCAGCAGCAGCAGCAGCCTCATGAAGGACATGAACAGCCGCGTGGAGCTGTACAGTGCGGGACGGTTGTCTGTGTTTCAAGGCGTGGGTGTTGCAGCAGCAGCAGCAGCAGCAGCCTCAGGAAGGCCATGAGCAGCCGCGTGGAGCTGTACAGGTGCGAGCAACAGCAGAAGCACCGCAAGTCTGTTTGTGTGCGTTTACGAGCTGGCCGGCAGCAAGCAGCAGCCTCGTAGAGGCCATGAGCGGCCGCTTGAAGGTGTACAGGTGCCAGCGGCTACGCATGTGGCGCAGTGCAGCAAAGTCGCAGCAGCAGCAGCAGCACTAGCAGCAGCCTCAGGAAGGACATGAACAGGCGCGTGGAGCTGTACAGGTGCAGGAGCTGCCTGGCAAGCAGCAGTTGCAGCAGTGCAGCACAGCTAGGCTATCTTGCTCTAGGCTGCAGCAGCTGCCTCAGGTGTTCATGAAACTTCTCGATCTGAAGTTTGCCGCTGCTACCGTATGTTGGCGTGCTGTGCTGTCATCCCCCGCAGGTCCAACGCGGTGCGCGTGCTGTGCCAGATTGTGGATGGTCAGCTGCTGGCGCAGATTGAGCGCTACCTGAAGCAGGCGGTGGTGGACAAGAGCCCGGTGGTGGCAGCCAGCGTGCTGGTGTCAGCAGTGCACCTGATCAAGCACGTGAGTTGATTGAGAAACATTAGCAGCAGCAGGAGCAGCAGCAGGAGCAGCAGCAGTGCTCGTTGGGGGTGGTGGCAGCCAGCGTGCTGGTGTTAGCAGTGCACCTGATCAAGCACGTGAGTTGATTGAGAAAGATTAGCAGCAGCAGTAGCAGCGGCTGTAGCAGCAGCAGTAGCAGCGGCTGTAGCAGCAGCAGTAGCAGCAGCGGCCCGAGCAGCGGCAGCAGCAGCAGCAGCAGCAGCTTGCATTGGGGTGGTGGCGGTGAGCGTGCTGGTGTCGGCGCTGCACCTGTTTAAGCACACGAGTTCACGAACAACAGAGAGCAGAAGCGGCAGCAGCAGCAGTAGCATTACATTGCCGTGGTGGCAGCCAGCGTGCTGGTGTCGGCGCTGACCTGATTAAGCTCATGGGCAGGGGGAAGGGTCGCAGCTGCAGCAGCAGCAACACAGGAAGGCGGTTGCCAGCTGTTGCAGTGAAGCGCGTCAGCTGCAGCAGGAGATTTGCGGCAGCAGTAGGTGCAAGGCAGCACCAGGCAGCCTCGCACAGAGCTGCAGTTAGTACAGCAGTGACCGGCAATGACGACACTTGAGCAGCATCCAATTCGTGTGGCTTGAGCAGCTGCAGGGCTGGCAAGCTTGTTTTAGGGCTACCTGCTGCTGCACTGCAGGAGCTAGCGCAGCACTGCGCTTGGCAATCGGCGGCAGGCAGCAGAAGCATAGCAGATCAGCCTGGCTGTGTGCGGCAGTTTCAGTCAGCAGCAGCAGCAGCAGCAGCGGGATAACAAGACGGGGGTTTGATGTGCCGACCGTCAGCAGTAGGCCACTCTCCCGCATCCGCCCTCCCCTAGCCTTGTATCATCGTCTGTCGTCATCGCCACCCTTAACGTTCGCTGTGTCAGAGACTGCCATCGTCATACCATGCCACTCTGTCACTATTCAAATGCAATCTTATCGCCCGCAGAACGGCGAGATCATCAAGCGCTGGGTGAATGAGGTCACCGAGGCCGCGCAGAGCCGGCAGCCCATGGTGCAGTTCCACGCCGTGGCGCTGCCATCAACTAACATGTCATTTTGTCACTTGTTACAATGCAGAACGGCGAGATCATCAAGCGCTGGGTGAATGAGGTCACTGAGGCCGCGCAGAGCAGGCAGCCCATGGTGCAGTTCCACGCCGTGGCGCTGCTGCACGCGCTGCGCGCCAGCGACAGGCTGGCAGTGAGCAAGCTGGTCACGCAGCTGACGAGGGCGCAGGTGAAGAGCCCGCTGGCGCAGTGCCTGCTGGTGCGCTACGTGAGCCAGGTGAGGAGAGGCCCATGATCAGCAGCAGCAGTAGCGACAGCAGCAGCAGTAGCAGCAGCCGTAGTGGCAGCAGCAGCAGCGGGCTCATCAGAGGTGCCTGCTGGTGCGCTACGTGAGCCAGGTGAGGAGAGGGTGCAGCAGGATGGGTGGTGAGGGATGTAGCAGCAGCATCAGCAGTGGCAGCAGCAGTGGTAGCAGCATCAGCAGCGGGCTGATTGGCGCAGTGCCTGCTGGTGCGCTACGTGAGCCAGGTGAGGAGAGGGTGCAGCAGGATGGGTGGTGAGGGATGTAGCAGCAGCATCAGCAGTGGCAGCAGCAGTGGTAGCAGCATCAGCAGCGGGCTGATTGGCGCAGTGCCTGCTGGTGCGCTACGTGAGCCAGGTGAGGAGAGGGTGCAGCAGGATGGGTGGTGAGGGATGTAGCAGCAGCATCAGCAGTGGCAGCAGCAGTGGTAGCAGCATCAGCAGCGGGCTGATTGGCGCAGTGCCTGCTGGTGCGCTACGTGAGCCAGGTGAGGAGAGGGTGCAGCAGGATGGGTGGTGAGGGATGTAGCAGCAGCATCAGCAGTGGCAGCAGCAGTGGTAGCAGCATCAGCAGCGGGCTGATTGGCGCAGTGCCTGCTGGTGCGCTACGTGAGCCAGGTGAGGAGGCGAGGGTGGTGGCCAGCAGGAGCAACAGGAGCCGCAGCAGCAGCAGCAGCAGTGAAAGGCTCATCAGAGGTGCCTGTTGGGGCGCTGCGTGAGCAAGGCAAGGGGTGCGTTGCAGGAAGAGGCGTGCAGCAGCAGCAGCAGCAGCAGCAGGCGGCGCAGCAGAAGACCAATAGCAGCAGCAGTCGCAGCGGCAACGGCAGGCGCATCAGCAGTGGTCTGACACTGAAGCACGTGGGCCGCAGCTGCTGTGATTGAGTTGGGCATGAGAAGGGTGCAGCTGCGGCAGCCAAGGCTTGCGCTAAACTCGCGCAAGTTTGGTGGGCGGTAGTCTGGGGGGTGCGCTAGCTGCAGGCCTGCGCGTAATGTTTGCACATCAGCAGCACCAGCAGCAGCAGCAGCTCATGGACAGCAGCAGTGCTGATGACGCCGCACCCCTTTTTGTGTGTGCTGCTACAACCTGCAGGTGATTGCTGACAGCCAGCCGGGCCCTGGGGGTGAGTCGCGGCCCTTCTACGACTACCTTGAGGGATGCCTGCGGCACAAGTCGGAGTCGGTCATATTCGAGGTGGGTGGGGGCCTTGCCACCAGGGTGGAGGGTTTTTGACTGGCTCTGCTGCGGTTGTGGTTTTGTCCTTCTTATCTGAGGTTAGGGCTGTGGCGCGGATGTTGTGCTGAAGTGCCTTTGCTCTGGTCCTTCGCGCTTTTTATGCGCTGCAGAGCAGAATATGGCTGGGCTAATTTGATTGAGCCAGCTGCACAGCGCGGTGAATGCGACTATGCCACGCAGCAAATGTTGCCGTTTCTGTTGCGCCTGTGCTGCTCTCCTGCAGGCCGCGCGCGCCATCTGCAACCTGCGCAGCAACAGCCGCCGTGGCATGCAATAGCAGTGTCCTTGACACTTGTGTACTGCCTTGTTCTGCTGCAGGCTGCGCGCGCCATCTGCAACCTGCGGGATGTGACGGCGCGCGAGCTCACGCCGGCCATCACGGTGCTGCAGCTCTTCCTCAGCAGCAGCAAGCCCGTGCTGCGCTTTGCGGCGGTGCGCACACTCAACAAGGTGGGTGCGCGCAGCACGGCCGCATGTGCTTATTGGCTTGCTTATTCCTTTCAATGCATTGGCCATCCCCATTCAATTGTCTTTGCCTAGAGCAAGCCCGTGCTGCGCTTCGCGGCGGTGCGCACACTCAACAAGGTGGGTGCACGCAGCACACATCAGGCCGCGTGTGTTGATTGGCAGGCTTACACGTCTCATCACATGGACCAACGTAGACAAGACAGCATACCTGCAGCCGCCTTGCACTTCCTCCTTGAAGCCCCACGTGTGTTGCTGCTTGTGCCTGTCTCGTAAAGGAGGCCATGAGCCACTCCATGGCGGTGACTTTCATCTTGCAATGAACCGCTTTTTGTTCTTGTTGCTGTCCCTGCTTCGCTTTCCGTCTGTTGCATCGCTGCTGTCCCAGGTGGCCATGAGCCACCCAATGGCGGCGACCAACTGCAACATTAGCCTCATATTGAACCACCCTTTGTGTGTGTTGCTGTCCCTGCATTGCTTGCTGTCTGCTTTTGCCAGGTGGCCATGAGCCACCCCATGGCGGTCACCAACTGCAACATCGACATGGAGTCGCTCATCAGCGACCAGAACCGCAGCATCGCCACGCTCGCCATCACCACGCTGCTCAAGACAGGTGCGGCATGTGCCAGGGTGACTGCGCATTGATCTGTACTGCAACTCTGTCGTGTGCACACGCTGGCCACCACCACGCTGCTCAAGACAGGTGCGTGGCATGATGTCATTTGCATGGCACGCTGCACATATACAAGCTGCTTTAGCAGTGGTATATTTTCAAATGCCAAAGTGCTGGCTATCACCCCGCTGTTCAAGACAGGTGCGGATGGGCACGCGCAATTGCGGCGTTGCTTGTGTTTGCTCTTTGTTTTGCATCCCTGCAGGCAGCGGGGGCAGCGTGGACGAGCTGCTGCAGCAGACCAGCTGCACTGTGACGGCACTGCAAGCTTGTTAGAAGACCTAGACCTGCTCTGCGGCCACACTATTCGACCGTGACCAACTCAATATTTGGTTGATTTCTTGCACCCCACAGGCAGCGAGGGCAGCGTGGACAAGCTGCTGAAGCAGACCAGCCGCACTGCAACCCAAACATGCTTTCCCGACACACTCTGTGACTGTGACAAAACTTGATCTTGATTGTCTCTGCGCTCGCAGGCAGCGAGGGCAGCGTGGACAAGCTGCTGAAGCAGATCGGCGGCTTCATGAGCGACATCGGCGACGACTTCAAGGTGGTGGTGGTGGGCGCCATCCGCAGCCTGGCGCTCAAGTTCCCGGCCAAGCAGCGTGCACTGATGGGCTTCCTGGCCAGCGTGCTGCGGGAGGAAGGGGGCTTTGAGTACAAGAAAGCAATTGTGCAGGCCATCCTGGAGCTGATCCAGGTGCGATTTGAAGGAGCTTGTGTGCTTTATGTCGCTGTTTTGTTTAGTTATTGGTGTGGCCCATTGTCGGGGCGGTCCTGGCACTGATTCAGATGTGCTGCAGGTTTGGTTTATTCCGGGGCCTGTGGTGCTTTGTGTGTTGGGTGCTTGCGATGTGCCAGCGCTGATGGGCTTCCTGGCCAGCGTGCTGCGGGAGGAAGGCGGCTTTGAGTACAAGAAGGCGATCGTGCAGGCCATCCTGGAGCTGATCCAGGTGCAGAAAGGCGGCTGGTTGATTGTTTGTGTGTGCTGTCTCAAAGAAGAGCCAATTCTGGTGATGTTCGGCTGGTTTGTGTTACACATATATCACTCATCTAGGCGCGCGCTTGTGTCTTGCGCGTGTACTGTGTTGCAATCTGTGTTTGTGTCAGCGCTGATGGTCTTCCTGGCTAGCGTGGTGCTGGACGAGGGCCATCGTGCAGGCCATCGTGCAGGCCATCCTGGAGCTGATCCAGGGTGTGCCCTGGGTGCACCTTGAACTGCTTGGGCCAGGCCAACTGAGCCAGTTCGCGGATGCGCTGACAACACATCAAAAGCCACTGACTCTGCTGCTGCCGCTGCCGCTGCCCTTTGCATGTTTACTCTGGACTGTGCAGGAGATCCCTGACGCGCGCGAGGCTGGACTGGGCCACCTGTGCGAGTTCATTGAGGACTGCGAGTTCACCTTCCTCAGCGTGCAGGTGCTGGCGCTGCTGGGGCGCGAGGGGCCCACCACCAAGGAGCCCGCGCGGTGAGTGCCTTGACAGTCATGTTGTGTGCAGCAATGTGATGAGCAGCAGCAGCAGTGTGTCAGCACCTGCTGGGGCGAGAGGGGCCCACCACCAAGGAGCCCGCGCGGTGAGCGTGCAGTCACAATAAAAAAACAGCAGCAGCAGCAGCAGCAGCAGTGTGCGTGCTGTTGCTGGGTCGCAATTGGCCCACCACCAAGGAGCCCGCGCGGTGAGTGCTGGTGCCTGAACCTGCCTGAACCCTGTGGCAGCAGCAGCGGCAGCAGCAGTAGCAAGTTTGGGGTGTGGGTCGCAAGGGGCCCGCTACCAAGAGCCAGCACGGGGAGTGTTCAGGCCTGACAGCTCAACCCTGCGGCAGCAGCGGCAGCAGCAGCAGTGGATTGGGGAGCAGCAGCTGTGTATGAGAGCCTGCAGCGGCTGCCTCCGCTACATCTGCAATTACATCATCCTGGAAAACATCTCTCAACAATTTGCATTTACACCCCCTGACCGCAGCTACATCCACTACATGTACGCCCGCATTATCGTTTCAGGTTTCCATCAACTTGCACTGATAATATATTTGCTTTGTTTGCGTCCCTTAACGCGCAGCTACATCCGCTACATCTACAACCGCATCATCCTGGAGAACGCCACCGTGCGCGCCGCAGCTGTGTCCGCACTGGCCAGCTTTGGCGCGCGCGTGCCGGAGCTCACGGCGCGTGTGGTGGTGCTGCTCAAGCGCGCGCTGTACGACAACGATGATGAGGTGCGATGTCTTGTCTGATTGGTGTGCTGGCTGTGTCGTGCTGTTGGGATGCGGGTGGTTGCCCAGGCGCGCAGTGCCATGCATGTGGCTCGGTGTCCAGGCAATCCAACCCCCTTGCAGGCATGTTCAGATGCTGATCAAGCTGTGCACATGCTCACTCCCTGCGCGTCTCCTTTGCGCACAGGTGCGCGACCGTGCCACGCTGCACCTCACGCAGCTGGGTGGTGCTGCGGGCGGCCCTGAGGCCATCTGCCCCAGCCTGCAGCTCAACCTGGCGGCCATGGAGGGGGCGCTGGCTGCTTACTTGGCAAGCGACGACACGCAGCAGCCCTTCGACGTGGTGGGTGGCTGCTTTCAAGTTATGTTGCATCGATGCACATAGCTTGTATTGCATACTTTGGCTGGATTCAATTAGAGGTTGTAGTGGCAATATAAGGGGCGCTGGCTGCTTACCTGGCATCCGATGACACGCAGCAGCCCTTCGACGTGGTGGGTGCTGCATCTTGGCTGGGCAGCTGCTTACTGTTTACATCGGTTGCAAATGAGTTGATCGCTGGCAGCAGAGCAACAGCCTTGTGCGTGTGCAGCAGCTTCAGCAGGTCTCATTGCGTCACATACAGCAGCACTGCTGTCAAAAGTTCGCATGTTTTTCAGTCTGCATGTATACAAGCTTCTGTGGCCCTGACAATTCTATCCTGTGCCAACACCATCCCCCACTGCAGTCCGCCGTGCCCAAGGCAGCACCAGAGGCAAAGCTCCCCAAGCCGCAGGGCGGCCTCATGGCAGCAGCAGCAGCAGGCGGCACAGCAGCAGCAGCGGGCGGCGCGGCAGCTGGCGGCGCCGCGGCAGCAGGTTCTGCTGGCGGCGCTGGTGCTGCTGCTGGCTACAGCTCGCAGTATGAGGCGATCATTAAGGCCCGGCCAGAGTTTGCGTCGCTGGGGCCACTGTTTAAGAGCTGCGCGCCTGTGCGGTGCGTGGGTGGAGCATGTTTGTTGTGTGGGGTGGGATGAGGAGCTGCTGTGGCACGGATTACCCGTTGCAACAATGGCGCTGGCAGCTGTGTGCTTTTGCTGTAGGGCTCTTTGGTGTGCCTGTCTAATTGTGTGAGTGAACTTGCAGTAACTGAGCACTTGCACGCTCAACAAAACCTGCAACCGCAGGCTGACCGAGGAGGACACTGAGTACGCCATCCACGCGGTGAAGCACGTGTTTGCGGAGCACCTGGTGCTGCAGTTTGACTGCACCAACACCATCGCGGAGCAGCGCCTGGAGGACGTCAGCGTGATGCTGGACCTGGCCGAGGCGGTGAGCTGTGGAAACACATGATAATGTTCTTTTTGGCGGCAGAGCTTTCACTTTGTGCAGAGCATCTGCCAGTGGGCGCGTGCGATGCTGCTTGTTTCGCGCCCTTCTATGCTGCAGCGAATGCCCTGCTGCTGCTGTCACAAACTCGCCGCCGGCTGCTGACACTGCTGCTGCCGCCGTCGCCGCTGCTGCTTTCACCCCGCCACCTTGTTACATTGTTACAATGTCATATGTTAAAGCCCGAGTTTGAAGCAGAGACAGTGCTGCCGCTGGCCAGCATGCCCCTCAACGAGGTGGGCCAGTGCTTCAGCGTGCTGCGGCGGCCGGCTGGCATTTCAGCCGGGAAGATGGGCTGTGTGCTCAAGTTCACGGTGAAGGAGATCGACCCCAGCACAGGGGAGGCGGAGGAAGAGGGCTATGAAGACGAATACCAGGTGCGAGCTGCAGTGGGAAGAGGGAGGAGAGAGGGCAGAGAGCATGCTGAAGTGTAGTGTAATGCGTATACCTAGCACATGACAAAAAGGATATCCAGGTGCACAGATCAGTCGGAGGGGGTGGGAAGTGCAAGTTCCGAGCGCTTTTGCTGCAGGTATGGCAGCTGCCGTGCACATCCGTTGTGCATGAATGCAGGCTTGATTCATTGGGACACATGTCTTGTGTATGCGGTGGAGGCGTATTGCACCTTACGTACCTGGTACAGGTGCATTCCTGATGTGTTACTCATTTTGAGCACTGTTCTGCTGCTGCCCCATGCCACTGGACTCTGTGCACGTGCGTAGTTGTCTCTGCACACCGTGTTGGCCCCTCTTCTTCTTATGACCCTGTGCAGTTGGGGGACGTGGAGGTGTCGGGCAGTGACTACATCCGGCCGCTGGGCCTGGGCAACTGCCAATGCACAACATCACCAAACATCTGACTCCTGTGCTCTGCCGACTCGCTGCTGCTGCTGCTGCTGCCGCCGCATTATCAGTTGGAGGATGTGGAGGTGTCGGGCAGCGACTACATCAGGCCGCTGAGCCTGGGCAACTTCCGGGGCGCCTGGGAGAGCCTGGACCCCGTCACTGAGAGGGAGGACGACTACAGCCTGGGGCCGCGCGAGGCGCTGCAGGTGCGTGAGAAAGAAGAGTGAGATAGTATGCGCGTGTCACACAGTGTGATCGTGAGAGTGAAAGTGTGAGAGGGAGGACGGCTACGGCTTGGGGCCACGCGCAGGTGCGTGAGAACAAAGAGTGAGATAGTCAGCGAGTGTCACACAGTGTGACAGTGAAAATGAAAGTGTGAGAGAGAGGACGGCTACGGCTTGAGGCCGCGCGAGGCTCTGCAGGTGCGGTCACACGGCATGAGGGTCACACTTGTGGGTTGTGTGGATGTGCGTGACAGTGAGAGTGGCGACTACGGGTTGGGGCCGCGCGAGGCGCTGCAGGTGGGTCTGATGTTCTCATGGCGGCTATCTCGTTCTGTGTTGCCGCGGTCATGCACTTTACATTCACTGCAGCAAGCACACTCAGCTGGCCACATTGGTTTCCTTACTTGCCGCTCGATAGTCCTTGGGTGGAACTTGCCTTGTCCTGCCCTGACCTGTCCATGTTGTCCAACTGCCCATCATGTCTCACTGCACCGCAGGACACGGTGGAGACTGTGATGGGCATCCTGGGCATGCCCTCTTTGCTGTGAAAGCGGCTGAGGAAGTTAAACAATCATTTGCTGCACCTTTGTTTGCCGCAGGACACGGTGGAGACTGTGATGGGCATCCTGGGCGTGCACCCCTTTGAGGACACTTCTGTCATGCAACCTCACAAGGAGACCTACATCGTGTACAACTCTGTTGTCTGTTGTTGCCTGGCTGCAGGACACGGTGGAGACAGTCATGGGCAACCTGAGCATGCACCCCTTCTGCTCATGCCGTCCAACAGAATCTAACCGTCATTCATTTCTTCACCGTTGCCTGCCTGCAGGACACTGTGGAGACTGTGATGGGCATCCTGGGCATGCACCCCTGCGAGGGCACGGAGGCGGTGCCGCCCAACGCGCGCAGCCACACGGTGCTGCTGGCCGGGCAGCTGCCGGGCGACGTGCGCGCACTGGTCAGGTGAGCGGCAGGGAGGGGTGACCAGGCTGTTGCCTGCTGCTGCTGCTGTTGCTGCTGTGATTGAGGGCAGAGAAGCTGCACTGTAAGTGTACGCCCTCAGTTGTGCAGTGTTAATCCGGACTTGTTTTTCTTGCTCAGCAGTTGTGCTGAGCTGGTTGAAGGTGGCAGCTCCAGTTGCGCAGCCCTGGCATGCACAGTTGTGTGTTGTTGTCTGCAACAGTCACCAACGGCTACCACACAACACCAAGCGTCGAGTGACAAACCGTTGTTGCTGCTGCTGCTGCTGCTGCTGCAGGCTGTCATTCGGCATGGGTGCTGATGGCCAGGTGGCGATGAAGGTGGTGTCGCGCGGTGACAGCGAGGAGGCCAGCGAGGCGGTGCACGCTGTCATCCAGGAGGCGTGACGACGCTGCAACACAGCATAATCCAGGAGGCTTGATGACACAGCAGCAAAGCATAATCCAGGAGGCGTGATAACAGCAGGTGGTGACAGCTCCGGTGCTGCAGCTGCGTGAAGTTGTCGTTATGGTGCCGTGCACTGCTGCACCAGCACGGCGATAGCGGACACACGGCACCACTAGCGCAGCAGTGCTACAGCCGTCATAGCACAGCTGCAGCATGCGCCGATGCTGCAGGGCTATGGATCTGCTTGTTGTAGCAGCAGCAGAAATTTGGGCAATCGTGAACCTTGCTTCTTATCGTATCGCATACAGGAGCGCTGGGAACATATGGTCCATCTTTATCTCCTTCTCTTGTGTTTGTGTGTGCAGCATTGTTGGTATGCGGTCGAGCGCAGCACACTACCTGCTGGTGCACTGCAGTAGGTGTGCGTGTCCCCTACAGTCCAAGCATACGCAGTGCTTTGACAGCTGAGTTAATAATGCTGTTGCAGACAGGTGCTGCAGCAGCTGCAGAGGCTTCACATGTGTCATTGCTGTCACCAGGGCTGTAGCTGCAACTGCAGCTCTACTGCATGTTGGTCTTTGCTCCAGGCCTGCGTGGATCAACATAATGATGTGTGTGCACAGCACTCAGCTGCTGCTGGCATGTCAGCGCGGCGTGTTGCAACTTAGGTGCACCACGTGGCTTTGCATTCAGTGGCTCTTAGATCCGCAGTGCTGTGTCTGGCATAAGCTCGCAGCCACCAGCATAGCCCACGAAGCAAGCTGTGTCGTTGCGTGCTTTGTGTTGTAGCGCTCTCAGCTGCTTGCTACATGCTCATCATGCGTTGGTCCCTGGAAGGCCGTGGAAGCATTCATCCAAGCTTGGTGCACTTTTGTAGCATACAAGATCTGAATGGGTGTCTTGCTGCAGTTCACCGGATCCGGAGTGCTTGTCAGTCAGAGCCCAGCGCTGCATGTTTGTGTCTTGTGTAGGGGGCAGCATGTGCTGCATGGGACTTGTGCATCGCGGTAACTGAACGATCTGCTGCAGCATGAGCAGCTGCTCAGCGTGATAAGGGTTACTAGTAACTACTGCACCTTCACCACAACATTGCTCCGCCACCCAGCACAATCAACACACCCATTAAAGTCGATTCGACTTTTGACATTTGACACTTGAAATGCAGCTCAGCTTCCCAGCACAGGCAGTCTAACACTGACAAGGGTTGTACCTTGATTCAATAACAGCCGTACGCAGTTGACGCCACTGACATACCATGCAGCATGCTGAAGCACAGGAGGTTACCAAGAGCAACCAGATGAACAACCACGCGCCTTTATGACAGTCCACCACCTGTGAGGGTACAGTACCACCACAGCGTGATGCGAAACGATATTGTGAACAGGTCTTCCTGTCCACACGCCACCCATAACATGTACTGCACAAGTGATGGCAGCTGTACTGTGAGCACAGCACAGGCGAACAGTCCTGCTTCCAGTAGGGGGCAAGGCTGGTGGCGGCGTTGCCACGGCCCGGCTGTTGACGTGGAGGTGATGTGGGTTGGCTAGATGCCCTGCCTCCCACGCCTGCAGCTGCTACCTGGCAGAGGCTGGGGTAGCACCCTTGTTGATGTGGCGGCAGCCGCAGCATCGTGATCAAGGTGGCTGTGTGACCCCTGCAGCAAACAGCATTGCAGCATGCCGGGTCATGTCAGAACCTTTGGATGAGGCTGCCTGTTGGCACCAGCGTCTGAGCAGTACACAGCATGATTGTCACACCAAGGTCAGACGTACAAAACTATGGGTTGGATGTGGCTTGGCTTCAGCACAGATTTCTTCTGAGGGCTACCGGGCAACGTACAAAGCTGCTGCTGTATATACTGCTGCACATATGCAACTGACAAAACTGCAGCAGGGTTCCGTTATCGCCAGCTGATGAAGTGCACGTGTGCCATGCAGCCATTCCTGCAACACTCCGAAATCTTTTCTGTTGGTGCTGCTCACATTCTCATTACATACGCTGCTGACTGCTGCACGGCAACGTACAGCAAGCACTGTTACACATGTTTACCCGCTGAAGCGAGGGTCCCGGCCAGCCAGCCTGCTGCCATCACTCACCTCTGCCGACATCAGCTCGTGCTGTTGAGGGCCAGCCTGCATCATGATGTCACAGAATGCACGTACAGTGGATGCTCCTGGCGTGTGTCAGCCCAGTTGTGGGTGCTGCTCAGTGCAGTACAAAAAGAAGCATGGTTGCCTTACACTGACGAGTGCACTCATGAGCTGATCAGCTGGCCAGCTGGCCGCTCTGCAGCAGCTGCGAGCAGAGTGCCATGAAGCCAACAGCGTTGCCAGGGAGGCCAGATGCTGCACAGTTAACAGAGTGCCACGTGCCCTTGAGCGGCGAGGCAGGCGAGTCCGGCAGCCCGCCACCCTGCAGCAGCTGCAGGTATAGTGTACACTGCGCGCTGTAGAGAGCCATGCTGCGCTCAGCCTGCCAGCTGGCCGCTCTGCAGCAGCTGCAGGTGCAGTGCCATGAAGGCAGGCAGTGTCGCCAGGGAGGCCAGGTATTGCATCACACTCGGAGAGCCAGGTGTGCTCAACGCTGCATCTGCGCGCTAGCCCGCCAGCTGGCCTGCTGCAGCAGCTGCAGGTAGAGTGCCATGAAGGCAGGCAGCGCCAGCAGCAAAGCTATGTGCTGCACAATAGCCTGCGCTCCCAGCGCTGCAGCAGGCTAGCTTGCCAGCTGGCCGCTCTGCAGCAGCTGCAGGTACAGTGCCATGAAGGCAGGCAGCGTCGCCAGGGAGGCCAGGTACTGCCAGAACAGGTAGCAGGACACCTGGTCTTCGCCATTCTGCAGCAGCAGCAGCAGCAGCAGAAGATGCAGCAGAATCGAACGCAGCAAACAGAACAGAAGCGCAGCTGAAGGAGACTGCTGATGTTAGGAGTGCTGGCCGCACACAAAACAGTCAGCCCTCCTGCATCTAGTACTCTTTTACACGCCCCTCCAACAGCACGATGCATAACGCACATCATCAGCGCATGCGCCAGAGACAGCAGCCAGCCAGCCTCACCTGCGGCATGGTGGCCAGCGAGTGCACCAGCACGGCAGTAGGTGTGGCCCACACCATCATCATCACCAGCGGCACCAGCCGGATTAACCCGCAAGAATGAGAACAGCTGGCCAATAAAGCCACCCGAGCAACTTCGTGCATGCACACTTCATGAAGAAAACAAGAAACCGCCACTGACGACAGTCATACAGCACCTTACACCAGACCGCACAGCAACACACAACCCGCCGCACCCGCAGCATTGTTGCCAGTGAGTGCACCAGCACAGCAGTGGGTGTGGCCCACACCATCATCATTACCAGCGGCACCAGCGGGCACACTAGGCTAACTAAGCATGCACACCTGCTAAATTTCTAACCACTACTAGCTGCTATGCTGATGACATTCGTATGATGAAATTTGTACGGATGACAATTGTGCAGCACCCAGCAATAGCGTAGCACATGAGCCACGGCCAACACAGCAAGTGGTTGGCCTCACCCGCAGCATTGTTGCCAATGAGTGCACAAGCACGGCAGTGGGTGTGGCCCACACCATCATCGTTACTAAGGGCACCAGCGGGTCCAGCCCCTGAGGCAACTTTTAAAGGATTACTAGCCAGCTGCTGATGAAATTAGTATGATGAAACTCGTATGATGACACTCGAGCAGCACCCAGCCACAGCGTAGCGCATAAGCAACAACCAGCACAGCAAGAAGGCAGCCTCACCCGCAGCATCGTCGCCAATGAATGCACCAGCACGGCAGTTGGTGTGGCCCACACCATCATCATCACTAGAGGGACCAGAGGGTCCAGCCCCTGAGGCAGCAGCTGCAGCTTCAGGGCGCCCAGCACCAGGGCCATGCCTGCCAGCGGGTGCAGCAGCAGCTTGCCGGCAATCATGCTCAGCAGGAACTTGGGTGGGACCTGCAATGAGACAGCACCAGGAGCAGCAGCAGCAGCAGGGAGTTGCAGCAGCAGCTTGCCGGCGATCATGCTTAACAGGAACTTTGGGGGCACCTGCAGTAAGGCAGCGGCAGCAGCAGCAGCAGAGGGTTGCAGCAGCAGCTTGCCGGCAACCATGCTGAGCAGGAACTTGGGCGGCACCTGCACAGCGGCAGCAGCAGCAGCAGCAGCAGCAGCAGCAGCAGCAGCAGCAGCAGCAGCAGCAGGGAGACGGAAACATCACATAGAGAGGGTTGGGGCCAGCAGGGCGCAGAGCGCTTTGTTGCCATGGTTGGGAATATTGTTGCTCTCACTCCAACTGTGCTTGCTGCAGGAGAAAGTTGAGATACTAACGGCTGCTCAAATGCTGCTGCTGCTGCTGCTGCTGCTGCTGCTGCTATGCACCGCATCAGCCCACCTGTGCTGCTCCAGGCCCTTCTGCCAGGTTTGCTCCCAGCACCAGGAACAGGCAGGGGATGAGGGGGGCGCCCAGCATGGCCAGCGCCTCACCCAGCACATGCAGCCCACCTGCGGCAAAACACCGGTAGGGTCACTCCTAACATCAGTGGCAACATGAATGAACTGTATGGGTGGCACTGAATAACATCGAGCCCAGCATGGCCAGCGCCTCGCCCAACACATGCAGCCCATTTGCAGCGCACGAGACACCATCAAATTGAATACCAACAGAAAGATGTGGCAATCTACTTGCACAGGTGGCGCAGTAGGACTTGCGTCTACAACTGGGTACTTCAGCTGGCAACACAAAGGCAAGTGATGCAACTGCTCCTGATAGAACTGATACACACAGGCTGATGGACTGGCTGACACGTGGCTTAGATGTGGCACACACCTGTGGGTGTGAACAGGTGCTCCTTGAGCTCAGGCACAGCAGCCACTGGGATGGCCAGCAGGCAGGCAATCACAGGAGGCGTGAACACCCCTTTGGCGAGCGTTGACAGCTGACCCGGCTGCTGCTGCTGCTGCTGGGGAGGAGGCTGCTGCAATATACCAGCACTGGCGGCAGCAGCAGCTTCAGGACCTGCTGCTGCTGCTGCTGAAACTGGAGCTCCTATTGGCACAGCAGTTGTGCTGACCAGTGCTGCTGCTGCTGCAAGCTTAGGCTGCTGCTGCTGTTTGTCAGTGCCCTGCGCTGCCGCCGGCCGCTGCAGCAGCAGGTAGCCGCAGGGAAACTGGATAAAAGACGCCACAAAGAACCCCAGCATAACATACGTTATGGCCATCTCCTTGCCTTCTGCGCTGATCAGCACATCTGGGCTGGCAATCAGGGATGGCACCCTTACGAGTGGCAGATTTCCAATGTTTCCTGCTGTGTTCATGACTAGGGTTTGGGCCCGCAGCTCTGGCGGGATTCCTGCAAGCTGCACCTGCAGCAAGTTGACAGTCCAAAGTCGAAAGTTAACAGTTGAAGGTTGACAGTTGAAATTTGATTTCCAGCAGCGAGACAGCAACAATAAAGCAAGACAGCAACAAAAAACGCAGCAGTTGAAAGTGACTGCATTCTCTTTTCAGCAGACTGGCATAGCACAGAGCACAGGGCAGGGTCGTGCCGCTGCTCACCTGCAGCCAGCCGATGCCGAGGCCCGCTGCATGGCACAGCAGCATGTTGGCTGCCAGGGGCCACAGGGACAGCGCGAGGGACACATCCACTGAGGAGCCCAGCTTGCTCAGCAGCTGCAATGGAACAACATCAAAATCAGCGCAAGCAGGCAGGGGGCAAACAGGACAGGTGAATCGAGCCAATGCTGCAAGAACACCGGTGCAGCAAGGATACATCCACTGAGGACCCCAGCTTGCTCAGCAGCTGTAATAGCATAGCAATGCAAGCAAGAAGGGCAGGTTTTGTCATCGGGAGTGGGGACAGGGACATTTAGTCACTCCTGCATTTCACAACGAGGTCCATTGCACGCAACTCTACTGCATGGGTCTGTGCACTAGTGCAACTAGTGGAGTTCTGCGTGTCGGCAGTGTGGTACATAAGTTGAGGCTGATGTTGTTGCTGCTGACAGCACAACAACTACGAATGGTCAAGGCGCTGCAACCCTGCATGCAGTGTTGACAGCATTATCAGATTTATAGGCTCCCCAACCACCTACCAGTGCTGGAGTGAAGACATTCATAATAAGCACACTGAGCATCCTGCGGCCCTCAAGTGTAAGGATGCCCTGCTTTGCACACAGCGCTCCCCCGCCACTCAGCAGCGCCACCTTGACCACTGGCTCTGCTGCTATGGCTGCTAACTGGTACGGCTGCAGCACAGCTGCTGTCCTGCAAGCGAGCTGCCTCGCCTTGGGAGAGCTGGTGCTGCTGCTGCTGTTGCTGACAACAGCAGCAGCGCTGCACCTGCTGTTGCTGCCACGTGGGTGTGTTGCTGAGCTGTGACGCGGCCGACTGATGTCGAACGGTCTATAAAAATTGACATGCTCCATCGTCGTTCGGTGACAAGCGTGTAGCTGCGCGTGGCACGACATCGTGCTGTTGGAACAGTTGTGCTACCAGAGTCGAGATCCTAACAGCTGCTTCAATTACTCTCGCTGGTGAAAAACCCACAAATCTCTTTGGCAAGTGGAAAACGTCAGGAGCTGGCAACTTGCCGGTTTTCCGAGTCAGATACACGAATGTCACATGCGGGATTTTACTGTAGGAGGGTTGCATAGGGTTGTACCCTGAGGGGTTATCCGTCGCCTTAAACAGCCAAACCATACCAGCCCATGAAAACCTGATTCTCACAGCTGTGCCTAACAGGACTGTGGCTTCACGCAGGGCTTTGAAGTGCTGCTGGCAGGCAGCACATTGCCACCTCAAGCCGCCGCAGCAATTTTGGCAACATGGGATTCTGCCCACACAGCGTGGTGGGATGTATACTCCACATGCCTTGGTGCAAAAACACGGCACTTACAAACAGCAGTTGCCATGCCGCGCTACCAACACACGTGATGCTGCAAGATCAGCTGCGCAGCTGCTTGTGCAGCAGCAGTCTGCGAGGCCGCCGCAGTGCTCGCGCAAAGCCTTCAGTCTCTTCTGTCTCCTGCTCATAGCCCATGCTGCTGTACAGCTGCAGCGCTGCTGCGTTGTCGTGCACCACATGCACATACATGTGCTCAACACCTGCATTCAAGATGAACAGCACAATGACGCGTAGACGGGTTGGCAGCAGCAGGCGAGCATTTTGAGTGTCTGCCTTTGTTGCTGCACTCACTGCTGTTGGCATACTATGGGCTGTGAGGATAAGAAACTTGCAGTAGAAATCTGTTTGCACAAGCCCGGCAGCCAGGGTCAGGCTGCGCCGCGCTGTGAATGCCAGCAGCACTTCACTCCCCTATGGTAGAAACACACACCTGCTGCCTGGCTACCATGATTATGATGATTTCTTTACTAAGTGTTACTTGTGTTCAGCAGAGAGACGATGCACGATGCACAGAGGCCGAAGTGGCCAAATGGTTTGCTGCTCTCTCACCCAGCCCAGCTGCCACTCGTTCTGCCTCTGCCATGAGTGCGCCCGCAATGCCCTGCCGCCGTGCACCAGCTGCCACACAGATGTTGGACAGGTAGGCGCGCCGCTGCGCCTGCGCCTCCTGCGGCAGCAGCCGTCGAGCAGCAGCAGCAGCAGCAGCGAGCAGCGGGAAGTTTTTGCTGATGGAGCCCAATGCAAGGTTAGTAAGGCACGGCTGCGTCGGCAGTGCATCCTGAAAAGGGCCGCCATAAGCGCAGCCATCTGCGGCTGCCTTACAAACCTTTCCCGATCCTCTGCGCAATCTGAAACCCAAATCGTTTTGTTGCGTGTACAACGTGTCACACCTGCGGCTGCCGGCCTACGAGCTCCTCTCTGCTGGCAGCACTGCGCCCTGACTGACATAATGCAAGCCAACGTGATGCACACAACGAAAACAACATTTGAAATACAAGATGCTACTGTGCCACACCTGCGGCTGCCGGCCCACTAGCTCCTCTGCTGGCAGCACAGCCCCTTGGTTAATGTCCAGGCTGCCTACCACCAGCTGCGCAGCGCTGCCAGCTGCAGCATCAGCAGGCAGCTTTGTGGATAGCTCCATGTCAGAGCCGACCTGCAGTGCGCATTCGCACATACCGTCAGGGAAATGTCACAACATCATACACGGGGGCTCTGCATGGGCCAGTCGGTGCAGGCAGCTTTGTGGACAGCTGCATGTCAGAGGCAACCTGCGGTTGAAACATTGGCACACATACCATGCTACTTCAAAAAAAACTATTCGTTGCTGTGTGTGTGGTGTGGCAGCTGTGTAGATGCCTTGCAGGCAAGACATGGTGCAGCGCTGCGCTGCAAACGGCTGCTGTGGCAGAACCGCAGAACCTGTACCGTCAGAGCTGTCTGCACAACGCCTCCTTCCTGCATTGTAGAGTTGCCCTCATAAGCAGTAATCACTGCAGCTGCTTTTGCTCATCGCTCCTGCTGTTGTTGCTGCTGGTACTGCTGCTGCTGCTCACCGCTGCTGCTACTGGGCATCCTGGCTCGTCCGGCACTGTTGCGATGAGGCACAGGATGTGCATCACCTTGTAGTCAGGCTCCGTGCCTGGCAGCAGCAGCGGCAGCAGCAGCAGCAGCAGCAGCTTCAGAGAGGAAGCAGTAGACTCTTACTCGGAGGCAGCACAACGAGCACCAAGTGTGGGTTGGCGGCTGCACACTTGCAACTGCATGTGCGGCAGGGGGATTAAGATTACACAGACTTCTGCTGCTGGTGACTGCGTTGCACAGCCCATGGCGTTCGTGGCCTCCCAAACAGCAGGTATGAAGACCATTTCAGCCAATCCTGTTGCTGCTTCTGCTCTTGCTGCTGCTGCTGCTGCTGCTGCTGCTGCTGCTGCGTTGGCTGCTCACCGTTCACTTTCCGCGTGACTGACTCCCACTCTGCATCGCCCTTCATGCGCCGGTGCATCTGCAGCAGGGCAGCACACCAACTGCTGAAGCCTGGCAAACACAAATCGGCTACGTGCCAAAAGGCAGTTCCATTGTGCTGTAGCTGCCCACCAACTTCTTTGCTGCTTCACGACACATACGCAGCATAAGGAGTAGAAGCATGACAAAGCGCCATGCAGGCAGCATTGCTGCAGCTTTGACTGCAAAAGTCATCTATTCCAGCTGTGCTTCAGCAAGGGCTTGCTGCTTCAGCATGAGCAAGCCCAAAACAATGAAATGCTGCTGCTAGTACTGCTGCTGCTGCTGCCAATTGCAATTACCCTAGCTGAGTACTCGCTGCGGTCGGGTGGGTAGTGGTAGAAGCTGTGGGCCCGCAGGTAGCCTGCAGCACGCAGCTCTGCAGGACTGCTGGCCTGGCGGATGCTGAACTGCACTTGGCCCTGTAGCAGCAGCAATTGGTGGTGCAGCAGCATGAAATAGATTGTTTGACGTGTAATGGTGATGCCTTTGCAGGTGGTGGTGGTGGTGGTGGTGAGGGGTGTGCATGCCTGCTGGCAATGGCGTGTTATACGTGATAGTCGCTATGGCACGGCTGTACTGCAGTGGGTGATTGTGAACTGCTCAAGCCCTCACTGCCAGCACCACAAAACACAAACAAAGTACAAGCTCTGTACCTGTGAATTGAGCTCCTGCACTGCTTGGCAGATGTGCCTACTGCTGCGCTGCCTGCAGTGCTGCTCCAAGGGGCAGCGCTGCAGCACAGACAGCTGCTGCATTGCTGGCCAGGCCGGCAAAAACTGCTTGCAGCTGGTTCTTCTGTTAAGTGACTGCATGCTTAAGAACGTATGCCAATGGTGCGGTGCCGATGGTTGGTACACTGCTGCTGTGCTGCTGCTGATGTAGTAACTTCGCCAGTAGCTGTGCTTCCACGGATCTTGGAAAACATCACAGCAATGAGTTTCGTATTTAGAACACATGTAGGCTTGAAATGCTAATGTGTCGGAGAGCGACCGAGCAGCAGAGCTGTGTCACTCGCATGTTGTAACGCTGAAGCGGCCGCGCACGTGTACGTGCCACAAGCATACATAGTTTAATTTTTAGGTCTTACTCTTATCAGTATGACAGCTGGACGTTCAGTCGTACCTCCACGTGGCTGCCAGTCCAGGGTTGCCCAACGGTGTGACGACACCGGTTCGTCATGATTCGCACGATAGCTACGAGCTGCAAGAGCCACAAATGCTATCAACGTGCCCGTATGTAGCAGATTGTTCCTATCTGCACAAGAGCTTGCGCAAACGTCGCCAGACAGCTTTCTAGCAGTAAACAGGGAGCACACAGTACAGGAGAGCGTTTTTCATCACAGGTAAGCACGACTCTTGCGACTCCCTTGTTTCAACGGTGATATAGGTGTCCCATCAGACCTCATATAGGCTGAGTAGCAGTAGCAACAGTAGCAGCAAGCGCTGCTGCTGTCGGTCGTCGCAGTCTGGGTGGATGGCTGACTAGCCGCTTCCAACAGCATGGAGCTATCCGCCACACAGACAACATGCCTGCAGCAACAGCTCTGCCGTCAGGCATTTGCATCTCAGTTGTTTGTATTGGCCCTGCGGCATGTGCAGCTTTCCTGCAAGCTGATCCTGTTGTGAAGCTTCGGTACCTGCACAACAGGATCAGCTCGCAGGAAAGCTTCACAACAGCGGCTGTGATGTACTCGCGTGCAATCTCATGCTGCACAGCCAGCATGGATAGCTACTGCCTGGTCAAAGCAGCACACCCAGGTTCATGCTCCTAGTTCAGCCACCATGTGCATTTGTTCACTAAACATTCCCAGCTGTTTTCCATGCTGGCTGAGCCACACAGTTGCACACCTTCCTTTATCTGCCCTTCGTGCACCACAATCTGCTGCCCTGCCGCAACTCTCCCCGCAATGCGCAGCCACACGTCTGCTGTGACTCATTATTGTTTGTCACCAAGCAATAGCACTAACACCATCTGCTGTGACTTTTGAATACATTGCAGGCAGTACATCAGGCAGTACACCAAGCAGTACAGCAGCCACCATGTCGTCCCAGCTGGTCACCGCAATCGCCTCTGTGCCCATCACAGAGGCACGCCCAGTGCCCACAGGCCTTGACAGCAAGCTGCCCCACCCAGGTAGGCTGGTGTTACTGCTGACATTTGAGACATGGCAAGGCATCAACAGTATAGCAGCACAGCCCTAGGTGTGTTTGTCATTGGTGCTTGACAGCAAGCTGCCCCACCCAGGTAGGTGGCTGAGCGCACTGCTGACATGGCAAGGCATCAATGCACTAGCATCATAGCTGGAGTATTGCGTGTGGTGTGCGGTGTGTGGTGTGCGCTGCCTCGCGTTGTCCGCAGTGGTGATTGGGCATTGTGTGGTTGGCAATGCGCATTGCTCATGTCAGCCGCTGCTCAGCTGCCAGCAAGCTACTACACAGCATGTCACTCGCTCCTCCCAAACATGACACACATCCTCTTTTTTTTGTCCCACGCAGGCCTGCCGCGTGTCAACAAGGCGGTGTCTGCTGAGAGCCCCAATGGCAGCCCTGCCCACCTGGCCCGTGAGGACCACAGCGTGATTCAGCAGCACGTGGACTTCTTCGACAGGTGCGTTGGTTTGCAGCAGACTGGTGCAGTTGTTGCAAATGATGCAGCAGCACGTGGACTTCTTCGACAGGTGCGGGTTCGACCGCAGCATGTCGCAGCTGTTGTGCCGCACTGTGCCACATGTACTGTGCAGCTGCACGTGGACTTCTTTGACTGGTGCATGGGTGTGCAAGCGCTTAACATGTAGTCCTTTGTTCCGTTGTTTTGCACCTGGAGCAGTTGCTGCAGGCATGCATGATGCAGCTGTGTTAAGCTCCAGCCAGGACACTGGAGCCTGCAGTGTGGCAAGCAGCCTGACGCTGCTGCTGCTGCTGCTTCTACTGCTGCTGCTGCTGCTGCTCTTTCTTCTTCTGCTGCTGCTGCTGCTGCTGCTGCTGCTGCTGCTGCTGCAGGGACCAGGACGGTGTAATCTGGCCCTGGGACACCTACATCGGTGAGTGTGTATGGGAGGGCGGTGTGTTAGAACTTCTAATTGCACTGTGGCTCTCCATGTAACACCGCCCTTG
The DNA here is from genome assembly GCA_030272155.1 of Tetradesmus obliquus. Taxonomy (NCBI): domain Eukaryota; kingdom Viridiplantae; phylum Chlorophyta; class Chlorophyceae; order Sphaeropleales; family Scenedesmaceae; genus Tetradesmus; species Tetradesmus obliquus. The sequence goes on from CP126191.1 coordinate 625,899, forward strand.
TCACGCCACAACATGCAATTACACGCACGGTAGGGGCAGCCGGTGCAGCCTTCAAAGCCTTAGCTAAAGCTGCTCAAAGCCTGCTCAAGCAGCTTAGCGCATGGTGCTCTGTTACACCTGCAGGCTGTCGCTGTATTGCCAGGACCAACATGTAACTTCCTTTCCCTCATTGTGTCAAGCGACAATGCAGCTATGCACTGCTCGCTCTTGCTCAAACAGTGGCTGCGGTGGCCATGTGCATGTGGCACCTGCTAGAGAGCGCCAGGGTAACACATGGCAAGCGTGTACATGGTTGGTGTAGTCCACAGGATGCATCAACCCGTAATACGCATGGGATGTGTCACTGCTTGCTGCCCTTGCACCAACTACAAGCAGAGCATCACAAGGTGCTATCCACCGCCAATATTTTCACCGGCGTTTTTGTGTATTGGCGGCGTTCTCGAGTGACCGGCATTTTGCGCAGACCCTAAACACCTTAAAAAGCCCATACATTGCACCGCCCACAGACAAAGCACTCCTGATCAGCCTGAGGCAGCCAATGTGGGTGTAAGGAGGGACATGCAGGCCACCTGCAGGGCCTGCTTTATATCCACATTGTCTGCCCAAGACGTGCCTCATGTCAGCGTTGTGAAGACCTGCCTCACCTCTTCCTATAGTTGTCACACCTGTCGAGCATACATGCGTACACATGCATCCCTGCACGCGTCCGCCACCCGGGCATCGACAGGCTCATCTCCGGACCCGTGCCCTGAAAAGGGCTAACCACCTGCTTGAGCATCTCCATCTCACACTCTGTTCCCCTGGCTGCGCATGTTTGACTTTCTCAGGCATCTCCCTGTTCTGGCTTCTTTCTTACCCGAAGCGTCAATATTTGATGTATTGTTACTGCTTTCCCGCAGGCTTCCGCCGCCTGGGCTTTGGCCGCATCATCTCCACCCTGGCTGTGCCCTTCATCCATGGCAGCTTCTCCTACCCCAGCGGCACGGGGTTGCTGCCAGACCCCTTCATGAGGTGAGCGGGGTTCTAGGGTGTTTTTGGTTGCTGTGTGGAAGCAATCTGTGGCACGAACTGCTGCCAGGCCCTTTCATGGCGTGTGCGCAGTGCGACAGCGCACGCAATGCTTGCGTGGCTGTTGCTGCAGCCTCTGTTGTGGGATGCAGCTTCTCCTACCCCAGCGGCACTGGCCTGCTGCCAGAACCCTGCATGAGGTGAGCAGGTGGTGCAGACCACATGCTTTGAGCTTGCACGGCTATGGTTTACACCTCAGTGGAGGGTGGCAGCTCCTCCCACGTGGGGTGCACCCCAGCGGCACCGTCGTCCTGCTGGAACCCTTCGTGAGGTGAGGCAGCAAGATTGAGGAGATTTTTGCAGTTACTAATGACAGCACTGCCCACTCGTATGTGGCACAGGTTGCTGCCGCCAGACCCTGTCATGACGTGGGTGAGGTTCAAGACATTGTTGCAGTTGTGCTGCAATGATAAATGTGGCACAGCCTGCTGCCAGGCCCTTCCACAGCGTGAAACAAAGCATGTTGCCGACAGCGGGCTGTACGTCATAAAGCTTGCGGATGTGTGGCAGTGTTGACCCGTATAGCTCTGCAAGTGCTAGAGCCAGGTTAGCTGCAGTGCTGTGCTGTGCGCTGCTTCTTTGCGAATGACAAGCAGGCACGCACAGCACAACACTCCAGCTCACCGGCAGCAGGTGGCAGATCCTGTCTGTTTTTGCTGTGGCCTTTGCTTTCAATCAGTAAGTCAGTTGGAGGGTGGAGTCTTGGCACATGTACATGCGCACCCCCGGGCAGCGCCGTGTGGCATACATCATGCACTGAGTGTGGCCTGCTGACACAATTTCCGCTGACGTACATCAGCTCAGCAACTGTGAATATGTGCCCTGCCATGGTGCCGCCTTGCAGGATCTTCGTCAAGAACATGCACCGCTGCAAGCACGGCAGCGACTCAGGTGCGTGACGGCAGCATGAATGGTGCAGTGCAGAGGTGTGAGCGGCTGCCCGATATAACCACCATGTGTGGCGCTTCAGCTGGTGGCAGTTGAACAGCGGCAGCTGCCATGCTTAAGCTTGCAAGTGCCATGAGATGGATGTGCAAAAGAGCGTTGATCACTGCTGCCGACGCCCCTACTATTGCTGCTTCTGCCATTACTGCTGCTGCTGCTGCTGCTCCCAGAGGTGTACGACACTGAGGGCCGCTTTGTGCCTGAGAAGTTTGAGGAACTCTTCAGGTGAGAATTTGAGCATGAACTTCTGCATCCAATGCATGATGATCTTGTTTGTTTGCTTGCTTGCATGGCCACTGCACCTGCTGTACATACCTGCCCCTAAATGTCAACGCTTTATTGTTGTTTAAAGTTTTCTGCGCAGCGCTTGTCAGCCAGCAATTGCCGTTTCATCAAGGCAGCTGTTTGACTGCCTCTGCCGCTTGAGTGTTACAACTATCAGGACAGGATGCTGTCTACCATCTCCCATCTGCGCCTGCACTTGCAAGGACAGCTCACCATCCAGCTGCAGCAAACATGGCTGAACTGTCATGGCAAGGCAGCAAGCTTCGGCAAGCTTTTGCTGCCTCTCCATGACATCTTGGCCAAGTTGGCAGCAGCACATTGCATGGACATTGGCCTGCGCATTTCCCTCCCCACACTGCAAGTGCAGTGTACTCACCCGTCACCACCCCGTGCTGCACCATCTCGTCTGTGCCGCCCATCGCCACCCCATAATGGAAACTGACGACAGTCATTGACATCACTGCCTCTGCCTTGCGCGACTCTGCTGTGCTGCTGTGTGTTTTATGTCATGCCCCCTGCAGCAAGTATGACAGGGCAAACAAGGGCGGGATGTTTGGACTGATGCTTTTCACTCACTATGACACTACTGTGTGCTGTGTGCTGTGTGCTAACCCTGCAGCAAGTACGACCGCAGCAACAAGGGCGGTCTGTCCTGGGAGGACATCCAGTCCATGATCCTGGGCAACATGAACATCGTGGACCCCGTGGGATGGTGAGTCTGTAATGCATTTTGTATTGCAGCAATGCATGGAAGGGTGTCAACAGCTGCACTTGGTTGGTCCTGCATATTCCAACGCCTCTTGCATGTCTTGCATATTCCAACGCCTCTTGCATGTCTCTGCTGTGCTCCAGCTGCACTTGGTTGGTCCGGCACTTCCAGCAACCTTGATGCTGTATTTGCGACGCTATTTGCCGTTGCTGCATTTTTCGTATTTGCCTTCAACTACCTGCCCCTTGCAGGACTGCGGAGCGCCTGGAGTGGTGGGTGCTGTACCTGCTGGCCGCTGATGACAACGGCATCGTGAGCAAGGAGAAGATCAGGGGCAACTACGACGGCAGCCTGTGGTACAAGATCGCTGAGGAGGTGGAGGCCAAGGGCCAGGCCCGCGCTGCCGTGCAGAAGGCCAAGTGGCAGTAGAGTGGTTATTGGGCAATGCATGCACATGGAGCACCATCTCGCAAGATTTGGTAATTGGCGTCAGAGAGGCAAAATTAAGGCGGTGGTGTACAGTGTTGCCAACATCTGTCAGCTGGTGGTTGGCAGTCAGCGACCGCAATGTTGCTGTGCTAATGTGCAGGCTGGGCAGGCAAGTTGCTATTAGGGTCATGTGGTGTGCACGGCGCTGCAGATGAGTTGTTGCTGACTAAGCAAGTGGAGACCAGTTGCTGTTTGTGGCATGGAGGGGGCCTTGGCGGCTTGGATGCTATCTGACGGAGCGGTGCATGCATGCCAGGCTGGTGATGGTTTTGCACTGCATCAACTGCCATTATGGTGGCTATGAGCTGCAATTCGGATGGTGCATGCTGGTGTCCAGCACTTGCGGTCGGGAGCAGGACGCCCAGGTTGTTTGTAATATCATTGCATCTTGCATTGGCTGCTGCTGCTGCTGCTGCTGCTGCTGTTCACAAGCAATGAACGGCTGGTGTGGTGTTGTGGCGCATGTTGCTGACTCCAGTACGTTTGGGTGACACCACGTTATGTTACATCAACACCTACAAAAGGAATACGGACGTGGTAGCGTGCTCATGTGCGAGTTGCTTTCTGTCAGTCATGCAGCACGAGGGCATGGCCAAGCTGCGCGTCGAATTGTTGTACATTGTAACGTCATTGGCAGATCAGGACCCTACATGTGTAAAAGGTGCGAGTAGGCACGAGCCCCGGGCACAGAGACGTGTGCAGTCGTTTGCCAGATGGGCATCACCAAGTTATCTGCCATGTGCAGTAGTTGACGCAGCAGGGCAACAAGGGACAATGTAAGACAGCTGCCACATGCATGAACGGTTAGTAGCCTGACAGCAGCAGGCTGCTGAAACGCAGTGCACAGGCTCCGGGGGCCTTTTACAGTTGCCAACGGCCTCCTGGGGCAGCAGTAGCATGTCACCTGCCCGGCAAGTGCACGAGCCGTGCGGGCTTGCCGTTGCAACCACACACATTCCAGAAATAGCTCACATAAGAGCAGTCTTGTGTGGAAATGCACGCATTGCACAAGCCTGTAAACCAGGCTTCCCACCACCCACCCGCTTGCACACCCCTGCCTCTCTGCTCTTTGATAAGGTACTATGCACTCTTATCAGCAGCAGAGCGCTGCTTGAGCAGCATCAGAGGCAGTGACATAGCAGCAGGCAGTTATCTGCCTCCGACTGCCCAGCAGTACAGGCTGGTCCAGCAGTGGCGGCACAGCATGGCAGGGTTGCACGAAACGTGCAACTTAGCAAAATGGAAACGTTTAAAACGCATTTAAAACGATACGTTTTGAAACGGGCTGAAACGTCAGTGGCACCCGCCAGTGCTGGCCTGTGACAGTGAGGCACAGGCTGAGACTCACCGGCACTGTTTGATCAAATTTCAACGCCGGTTATAACACCTTATAAGCGAGTAACACCCATACTGCGGCGGCGGTGCACCTTATAGGCGAACATACGTGTTGATCAGGCAGCATGTAGTGCAGCACGTGCTGCCAGCTGTACGACATGCTGTGTGCCCGCGTTTTCTCACCGCGTTTCAAGGCAAGATCGAAGATATGGAAACGGTTGAAACGCTTATAAAAACGTATCGTTTCAAACGTATCAAACTTATGGTGCAACCCTGCAGCATGGTGCAAAGCAAATGAGCTTCCCATGAATGAGCCATCCACACGACAGTAAGGATAATGTGTACATCTTGCAGCAATCCCTTGGCGGCTGCCAACATAAAGCACACATTGCAGCTGCTTGCTATTACCCCCCCCCCCCCCCCCCCCCCGTCTTCACGCTGCAATCACGGCAGCGGCATCTATCTCGCTGCTGGCAGCGCTGTGACACAGATCAGGCGGCCTGGCAGCAGCTGTGATGCATTTGATTGCAGCTGGCCCAATCATGGGGCCAAGGAGCACCGCAAAAATAGTTGCCAAGCACCCACCACAAGCCGTGCATCATACATTCAAGCAGCATACGATGGCACGGCTTCAATGACGACATTGCCCATGACCTGAGCTCCCTCCAAAGTTCAAAAACACACCACATGACATGGATGGTCCACCCTACAAAGCCCACAGTGTCACCCCAAACTGTCAAGCATAACCACACGTTGCCAAGCCGGTCATTCAAACTGCAGGATTTGTTCTGCTAGCTGCTCACACCTTCAATCGTGGAGCTGCCATGCATCGCCATCATCCCTTGCTCTTGTGAAGCAAAATCATCATCATTTGCCAGGCCACGCATTCAGCGCACAAGCGCATCTAGTTTTAGAGTGACTACAGTACACCAGCATTTGCTCAAGCTCTTCTGCTCAAGCTGCATCATCATGTGCCAGACCACGCTTCAGTGTACAATCACATCTAGTGGTAGTAGTGGCTACAACACGCAAGCATACGTGCTGCTGCATCTACTACTGCTCAAGCCTCCTCATCACTCAAGCTGCTGCTCTTAGGCCTCCTCGTCGCTCAGCACCAGCTCTGTGCCAGGCGCCGACACCATCAGCCGCTGCAGCAGCACAGCATCAGAGCCGCTGCCGCCATCACCACCAGCAAAGCCTCCTCCTGCTGCTGCTGCTGCTCCGCCGCCACCAGCTGCTGACGCAAACGCACCAGCAGCCATGTTGCTTGCAGCGCGCAGTGCATTCAAGCTGCCACGCACCAGCCGGCCGCCTCTGTCCCTAGCCCACCTGCCCCCAGCCTGCAGGTGTGCCTGGATGCTTGCAGGAAGCTCGTTCACAGTGTCCTCATCTGCTTCATCCCACATGGACTGTGCAGCAGCAGCATCTGCTGCTGCGGGGCCTCTTGCTGCTGCCTGGTTGAAAGCCGTGCCTTGGCCGGTGCCTGCTGCTGCTGTGCGGTTTGCAAAGGCGTCTTTCAGGCTGCCTGCTGCATGGCTGACTGCCATGACAGATGCGCGGCGCACTGCAGCCACAACTGCAGCTGCACGGGCGCCAGTCGTTGCGTCTGCTGCCGTTGCCGTTGCCGGTGCTGGTGCTGCTGCTGTGTCTCCATAGCCAAATGGGTCTGAGGAATGAGCAGCAGCAGCAGCAGCAGCGCTGAGCTTCCTGCCAGCTGCAGTGTGCTGGTCATACCTGGACGCATCTCGCAGTTCAAACATGTCATCATGACGCGGGTTGCCTGCGCCGTTCTGTTTGTGTTGCTGCTGCTGCTGCTGCACTGCTACTTGTCTGTCGTTGCCCGTAGTGCCAGCAGGTCCTGCTGCTGCTGCTGAAGTGTGGCGGCTGGCAGTCTTGCCTATGGCCCTGCCAGCAAGGAAGGCTAGCAGCGCCAGTGCTGCTGCTGCCAGCAGCAGCTGTGCAGGTGATGCGCGGATCGTGAGCTGCTGTGTGCTGCCGTCAAAAGCCAGCAGAGGGGCAGCTGTGGCTCGCGCAGCACCAGCAGTAGGGGTGCCAGCAAGTCCAGCACTGCTGGTGTTGGTACTCTGCTGCTCTGGAGCGAGTGGAGATGCACCGTCCTGACTGCTGCAGCTGCGGCTAGCAGCTTGCAGGAAAGCCGGCATTGCCGCATTCACTGGCCAAGCTGGGCAGGTGCTATTACTGCTGCTGCTGCTGCTGCTGTCTTGGAAAGCCAGGGAGGTTCTGCCTGTCCATGCAGCATGATCCGGGTGGCGATGCAGCAGTGCTGCAACTGCATAGGCAGCATCTGCTGGACTCCAATCGCCGCAGGCAGGCAGCTGCTGCAGCAGCGCCGAGCAGCTGGTGACGCTGCCGCTGCTTGCTGCTGCTGGTGGTGTCGCCGGGGGGCACTGCTGCTGCTGCTGCTGTTGATTGCGCTGCATGCTGGTAGTTTTATCAGCCGTAGCGCTGGTGGCAGGTGCAGATGAAGAAGCTGCCGCCTGGTCTTCGTTTAAGCCGCTCACAGTAGCACGTGATGTGTTGTTACTTGCTGGGCAGGGCTTGCAGGGGGTGGCAGCTGCAGCTGCAGCTGCAGCAGCAGGCGCTGCAGGCTGCGGCACAGTCCACGAGTAGGTGAAGTTGTGCATGTTGATGGCTGCGGTGATGCTGGCGGCTCCTGCAGTGCAAAGGCAGGATGGTTTAGGTCAGCAGGATGTGCGATAACAACAGCAGCCTCAGGACGTGTGGCATAGCAAAGGCCACATGCTTATTAGTATACATGCAAGCAGCAATGTACCTCTTATTGTGAGCACATATCCGCATGCCATGCACCCATGTGATCCAGCAGTAATCAGGCCATACCGCGCAAGACATATGCCACAGCCACCTTACGAGCTTGTATGTTGTGAGTTACCTGGCATCACCAGCTGGCTGGCAGTCCACAGGTAGGTGCTTCCATCCAGCTGCTGCTCTGCATACAGCATGAGCAGCAGCGGCAGTGCCGCGTCCCTACTGCTGTCATGTGCGCTTTTATTAGCACTGGCATTGCTGCTTTGCGCGTCAGTGTGTTCGGCAGCTGCAGCTGCTGCTGTTTTGTTAGTTTCCTGCAAAGGAATGAGTAGCACAACCTCCCGCACAAGCGGTGACGTTGCTGACGCTGCTGCCGCTGTCTGTTTGCGCTTGTTGCCTTTGGCGTTGCTGCACACTCTGAACCGGGAAGCATGCTGCTGTAGGGATGATAAGCCCATAACTGCTTGCTCTGTTGAGTCTGCTTGCACTGTTGATAGTACTGCTCTGACGCTGACGCAAGCGCGCTGCTGCTCCTGCTCCTGCTGTTGCTGCTTTGTGGGAGTGTGCACGCTGCTGCCTCCAGGCGATGTGCCGTTGGCACTTGCACGGTCCAGGAGCGTGACAGTACTGCAAACACATCAGTAAGCAAGTGCAGCATACGTTTAGCACAAGCACAACATGCGCATCATGGCTCTGTGAGTGGCAAAATGTTGTCAGGTTGCTGTCCTGTTCACCTGAACACCAGCAGCTGCTGTGTACCATGCAGCCGCTTGGCTGTCTCCTGCTGTGGCAAGCTAGCTTGTCCTGAAACTGCTGCCATGCTTGCTCTGCCAGCATCGCTGCTGGATCGCAGAGCAGCGCCAGCAGGCTTGCTGAGGTCAGCCACAGCAGGTGCTGCTGGTGCAGCAGCAACAAAGCCTGCCAGCAGTGTCGTGAGGACAAGCCATACAATTGATTGGTGCTGAGTCGGGCTGGTCATGGATGCTAGCTGGGTAGGACGCTCTAAAGTTCACGTTTTGCACCAAGGTTTATTATGGGAGCATCAGCAGACGTCTTAGTCTGGCATCATGAACCTCGATTAATTGTGCAGCTTCGCACGTTCACGTGTCTGCAGGTGTGATAAGACGCTGTCATCGCGGCCACCTCAATTCAAACTGCTGTACCCTGACACACTGGTCGCTGGGGTCACCCACGACTGTCAGCAGTAAACCAAAGGCTGCAGTACTGTTATCATTGCATGTGAACGGCCGTTAAGGTGCTTTGTATCCCGGCTGAACACACCGTGCCATGTCGTGAAAGCAGCAAGTTGCACAGCCTGTACAATTGAGAGTTGATCAGATGGCTGATCAGGTAGTTGCAGCTATCACAGCACTTTATGGATCAGATGATGCAGCAGTTCGCAGCGAAGCAGACCGCTGGCTGGAGCGGTGGCAGTCCTCTAGTGAGGCCTGGACGGTGGCCAATGCAATCCTGCACAACCCAAGCAGCGGCGCTGAATACACGTACTTCTGCGCTCAAACGCTGAAAACCAAGGTGGGCTTGCAATGAGTGCCGCAGGTCAGCCAGTTCGGTTGGCAGTTGTCCTGCTGCTACAGCTTCTGCTGTTCTGCCAGCTGCATCCAGCTGCAGCAAGCAAAGGCTGGCCTGTGCGGTGCTCAGTGAAGCAGTTCAAATCTTTGCTATTTTCACAGAGCTGCTGCTGCAGGCCCTGCTGCTCCACCAAGTTGCTGACTGCCTTGATAAATTGAGGTCAACTGCCAGCGACCAGCCTTTGCTTGCTTCTGCTGCTGCCTTCCACTGAGGCATTAGTGATATGTCAGCCCCAGCAGCAACATCTCCCCAGAAACCAAACAAAAAAACAGTTGTGCATGTCCCCTGCAGGTCCAGCGTGACTATGAGGAGCTGCCAGCAGAGTCAGTGCCGCAGTTGCGGGACAGCTTGCTGCAGCTGCTGCTGCGCTTTGGGCATGGCTCTCCTGCAGTGCGCACACAGCTGTGCCTGGCCATGGCAGCGCTGGCTGCACACCTGCCGGCAGCACAGTGGTCAGAGGGCGGGGTTTTGCGCTGGCTGATGGAGCGGTTCAGCGGGCAGGACCCTGCAGTTGCCATGAGCTGCATGCTGGAGCTGCTGACTGTACTGCCGCAGGTGCGTTGTGGTGAAAGTATGCTTGCAAGGTGTTGTTACCTCAGCAGCGCAGATGCAAGATCGGCTGAAGAACTTGCAGGGGCAGCAATGGCGACATGAGCCGCAGCAAGCAGCAGCAGCAGCAGCAGCAGTGGTGGCCGAAGCATTCTGGGATGTCAGCGTAAGCACGACAGTCACAACAGCAGCTAGGCAGAAGCATAGTCATCATGTGCAGTATGAGCAGTAGACCCGGGGCACAAAACTGACAGCCACAGCAGCTGCCTTGCGCTGTATGGAACTGGCATGGCGTGCCGCCACTACTCGCCACTCTCTGCATGCCATGTTGCGTTTGCTGGCTGCTTGCAGGAAGCTGACAGCCGCAAGATTGCCTGCCGCCCTGAGCGGCGTGCAGCATTTGCTGCTGAGCTGCGCGCAATCATTCCAGATGCACTGCAGCTGCTGACTAGGTGCGCGCTAGAGCTGGCGTCTTTTGCAGCAACTGGGAGACTGCTTGGCAGCCTAGCTCAACTTTGCACGCATTGAACAGCTACATTCTGGGCTGTGCGGCAGTGGATATTTTGCAGAGGGCAGCAATGTGGACAGCTGCTGCCTTTGCCTCGCGCATGTGAAGCACAGCAGCAGCAGCGACCGCAGCAGCAGCAGCGTGTGTGGTGCAGCAGTAAGGGGCTCGGCGCTTGCCAGCACAGCAGCGCGGGATCATTCAGCCAATGTTGCCGCCTGCGGCAGCTGTTCAGTATGCTTGCAACTCACATGCACCGCTGCTGGCTGTGCAACCGCTGTAACTGCTGCTGGCTGCACCTTCCCTTCCTGCAACACCTCCACTGCTGCTTGCAACACGCTCACAGCTGTTGACTCCCTGCTGCGCACTTTGCCACAAACGATGCACTGCTGCCGCTGCTGCTGCCGCTGCTGCTGCCGCTGCTGCTGCTGCTGCTGCTGCTGCTGCTGCTGCTGCTGCTGCAGCTGCCTGGGGCAGCCCGGCGAGACTGCGTGGCCAGGTGCTGGAGAGCCTGGGCTGCTGCATGTTATCAAACAAACTTCTTCTGCTGCTGCTGCTGCTGCTGCTGCTGCTGCTGCTTCTACCACTGCTGTGCTGCAGCTGCCTGGGGCAGCCCGGTGAGACTGTGCGTGGCCAGGTGCTGGAGAGTCTGGGCTGCTGGCTGAAGCTGTCTGGGGGCAGCGACCTGCCTCAGGGCCTGGCTGGCAGCGCGCTGGTGACTGCTGCGCTGGAGGGGCTGGGCGTGGACGGCACCTTCCATGCGGCAGTGGACGCGGTGAGCTAAAAATGGTTATGTTGGTTGTGCAGCAGTTGGTGTTGTGGGGTTGTGCGATGTATATGCTGCGCTGGAGGGGCTGGGTGTGGATGGCACCTTCTTATGCGTCCATGGACGCGACGCGGTAAGTCACTGATGTAGTAGTTGGGACGTTCCGTGCGGCAGTCGAAGCGTTGCATTCTTTGCCTGAAACGTTCCCATGCTGCGCTGGAGGGGTTGAGCGTGGATGGCACCTTCCAGATGGGAGTAGATGCGGTGAGTTCCTTTGCAGTAGCTGGGACGCTGTGGAAAACCCTTTGAATACTTAATGCTGCATTCTGCAGGTTGCGGAGCTGATCTGGATCACTGTAGACCCCGCCAGCTGCAAGCATTGTCACTGACTGTGTCAAACACCCTGTGGAATGTCGAACCCTGCATTACAGGTTGTGGAGCTGATCTGGATCACGGTGGACCCCGCCAGCTGCGTGCCCTTCAAAACATGCCAACACCCTGTGCAATGTCACTTTTGCATTTTCCCTCTGCAGGTTGTGGAGCTGATCTGGATCACTGTGGACCCCGCCAGCTGCGTGCCCAACCCTGAGATGACCGGGCTGGCGCAGCTGCTGGTGGGGCGCGTGATGGCGCTGCGGCCGCGCTTCAGTGTCGCGCTGCACAAGGCGATCGCAGGTAGGCAGATATAGAGGCTATGGCAGCGGGATCAGGCTGTGGATGCGGCAGCAGTAGCAGGATGAGGCTGTGGATGCAGCAGTAGCAGCAGCAGCAGCAGCAGCAGCAGCAGGAAGAAGTTGAACCTGTCACTGGCAGCACTAGCTGTTCAGCGTGCCGCTGCACAAGGTGACTGTAGGTGTGCATGTGAGGGAACGAGTGGGTGTGGGTGTGGCTGCTGGTGGGGCGCGTGATGGCGCTGCGGCCACGATTCAGCGTTGCGCTGCACAAGGTGATCGCAGGTGCGAGCGGGTGTGTTGATGTGTTGATGTGCAGCAGCAAGGTGGTGAGCAGTAGCAGCAGCAGCAGCCACTAGGCAGTTCAACTTAGCACTGGCAGAATGAGGGCTGAGTTGCAATACCCGTCAGAGCTTCCACCTTTCATGTGTTTGCAGCCCATAGCTTGCAACCGCACATTGCATTGCTTGCCGCAGACTTGAAGGGCCGAGGCGGTGGCAGTGGTTTGTGCGTGTGTCATCCGGCAACAGCAGCATCATGCTGTGCACATGTACATGCATGATGCACCTGTGGTGCTGTCTTATTCTCTTTTATTGTTTTTCCTTTTATTGTTTTTCTTGCCGCAGAGGCTGACGGCCGTGACGGCGGCAATGACAAAGACGTGGATATAATTCCAAGCTGCCTCAACAGCCTCGTCATGTGTCATCGCGCTCACACACATTTTTCTCCGCCATTACTATGTGTTGCTGCAGAGTCTGAGGGCCGTGACGGCGGCAACGACAATGACGTGGATGACGAGTTTGACGACGACAGCGAATCCGTCAAGGGCATGGCGCGCCTGTTCTGCGAGGTGGCGGAGGCCTACATCCAGCTGGTGCTGGCTGCAACACCAGAGGTGAGGCCTGTGGTGGTGACACCTGTACACACTATTGCTCAAAGCTTCTGTTGCTGCCTAGTACAATGTGTTTGTGAAATGGCGGAGGCATGCATCCAGCTGGTGCTGGCTGCAACACCAGAGGTGAGGCCTGTGGTGGTGACGCCTGTACACACTATTGCTCAAAGCTTCTGTTGCTGCCTAGTACAATGTGTTTGTGAGGTGGCGGAGGCCTACATCCAGCTGGTGCTGGCTGCAACACCAGAGGTGAGGCCTGTGGTGGTGACGCCTGTACACACTAGTGTTAACTGCTGCGTTGTTGCCTGGTGCAACATTATGAGGGATGATGTTGCTTGCACTGCTAGGCGTGGCCGCTGCTCTGTGTGTCCCCGTGAGGTGGCGGAGGCCTACATCCAGCTGGTGCTGGCTGCCACACCAGAGGTGAGGCCGCTGCCAAAGTGCAGATGAGGCTGATGCAGAGAGTGATGAGAGTGATGCTGATGCGGAGAGTGATGAAGGAAGTATCCTAACAGTTACGTATTTGTGACGCAGCTTGATCAATGCTCATTTGCATACAGGTGGTGATGACAGTGCAGTGACTGTCATGCATTTGTGATGAGTGTCTTTCGTTTGCGCCTTGCTCCAAGCAGCTGCCGCTAGTGCTGGGCGCCACGCTCAAAGTGAGGCCGACGATGATGGTCACATGCCTGCAATGCACATGCGGGCCTGCTGCTGCACATGCCTGCTGCTTGCAATTGTATTAATTGCTGCGCTGCTGTCCGCAGGTGCTGCCTCCTGTAGAAGCGCTGCTGGACGCGACCGCACACCCGGAACACGACATCTTCTCAATGAGCTTCGGCTGCTCATGTGCATGGAAAGCTAAGTGGCTGCTGCTGCTGCTGCTGCTGCTTGCAGGTATTGCCACCCGTAGAAGCGCTGCTGGACGTAACCGCACACCCGGAGCATGACATCTTCTGAATGAGCTTCTGCTGCACAAGTGCAAGCCAGCAAAGTGGCGGCTGCTGCTGCTGCTGCTGCTGCGTGCAGGTGCTGCCTCCCGTAGAAGCGCTGCTGGACGCGACCGCACACCTGGAACACGACATCTTCTCAATGAGCTTCGGCTGCTCATGTGCATGGAAAGCAAAGTGGCTGCTGCTGCTGCCGCTGCTGCTGTGTGCAGGTGCTGCCACCCGTAGAAGCGCTGCTGGACGTCACCGCACACCCGGAACACGACATCTTCTCAATGAGCTTCGGCTTCTGGCACAAGCTCTCAAGACAGCTCAGCACAGCAAGCTTAATGCAAGAACAGCAGCAGCAGCAGCAGCAGGCGCCGGGCTCGCCGGTGCAAGCTGCTGCCGCGGCGGCCACGAGCGCGGCAGCGGCGGAGCAGCAGCGGCGGCGGGAGTTCTTCCGGCCTGCGTTTGAGAAGCTCATCAGCCTTGTGCGGGGCCGCATGAGGTGGGTGGAGTGCGCTGCAAGCTGGCGGCTTGTTTGTGGTTGTGTGTTTGTGGCAGGCGTGACTGCTCAAGGCTGGCGATCCCACGTGAACAGTGTGGTGGAGAGCCGAGCCTTGTGCGGGGCCGCATGAGGTGCGTGGAGTGCGCTGCTGGCGGTTATTTGTTCCTGGGTTATGTAAATTTGGCAGGCGTCATCAAGCGCACCATGTGCTCAGCAACAGCATGCCGCAACGCACGCCTTAAAGCTACAGGAGTTTGCTGTCATGCATGTCATGATGCGCTAGCGCAAAAGAGACACACCTCCATTGCAACACTTCCTATTGCGCTTTTAGAAAAGTGTGATGCACTCTTCCATGTCATTCACTGGTTGAATGTACCTGCAGGCTGCCAGATGGCTACAGCAGCATGCGCAACAGCGAGCGCGCCGACTGGCGCCGCCACCGCCACGCCTGGGCAGACGTGCTGGTAGATGCCTGTGACGCTGTGGGGCAGCAGCGCGCGCTGCAGCTGCTGCTGCTGCCGCTGACGGAGGTCAGCCAGGGCGTGGCTGCTGGGCGGGAGTTTGACTGGAAGACCGCTGAGCTTGCTCTGCACTGCGTGAGGTGGGTGTTGGTTCTTGAAATGAGGTTGCTTTTTCTTGACAGCCTGACAGATGGTGCTTTCGCGAGGTAACCGGTTGCAAGAGTGATTTAATGATAGCTGATCTTGCAATGCACTGCATGAAGAGGGATTGAACGTGGAATGCTAGCTTTGCACACTGGAGCAGCTACCGACATCGCGTGTGGCTGCTGCTGCTGCTGCTGCTGTTGGCGTTTCCATCCGCGCTGAAGTGTGGCGTGCATGCCGTCTGCCCCGCTGAACCTATGCCGGAGCAGCTGCTGACATCATTTCTTCTTCTGCTGCTCCTGCTGCTGCTGCTGCTGCTGCTGCTGCTCATTTCAACCATCCAGGAGTGTGGCTTGCATGCCCTTCGCGCCAACAGAGCCCATGCTGGAGCAGCTGCTGACTGCGCTGCCCACGCTGCCGCCCAAGCCGCCACAGCTGCCCTACACCTCTGCACTGCTGCTGTCTGCGTATGCCGAGTGGCTGGACAAAGCCATCAGCGCTGGGCGCTGCGGCAACATCATGCCACAGTGAGTAGGCTTGCACACATTGCTGAGTGTTCTGAGTCAGGGCGCAAACAAAGGACAGCAAGTATTTTTCGTGTGCAG
Organism: Tetradesmus obliquus; assembly: GCA_030272155.1. Taxonomy (NCBI): domain Eukaryota; kingdom Viridiplantae; phylum Chlorophyta; class Chlorophyceae; order Sphaeropleales; family Scenedesmaceae; genus Tetradesmus; species Tetradesmus obliquus. The sequence continues at coordinate 641,140 of CP126191.1, forward strand.
CGAGTTACACGATGCGTGCGCAGCTCCACACGTAAAGCGCAACCCACGAATGTCTGGCAACCCCTGGGCATGTGCAAATGATGCTGTCCCTTGTTTTGAAATGCATGAAACTCTCCTGAGATGCATGTTTTTCCTCGTCTATCTGTTTTCCGTCATCTACGTGCGTGCAGGCTGCTGCCGATGCTGCTCACAGCACTAGGCGACCCAGTGTCAGCCCCAGCAGCCGCCATCGCCATCCGCGACCTCTGCGACTGCTGCGGCAAGCACATGGGCACCCCCCACATCTTAGAACAGCTCATGGCGCTCTATGCAAAAACCCTAGAAGCAGGCGCAGCCACTAAAACCGCAGCAGCAGCTGCAGCGGCAGCAGCTGCAGGTGGTGCGCAGGGTGTGATTGCAGGGCCGGTCATGACTGCGGCGCAGCGCACGGCGGCGGCTGGCGCTGCGGTTGCTGCTGCTGGCAATGCTGTGGCTGCGGCTGGGGCGCTGCATGAGGATGACGTGCACTGTGTGATCCAAGGCATGGTCATGTGCCTCAGCAGGTGCGGGTTGTTTTGTAATGCAATATAGTTGAGTAGTTGTGATAATATGGAGTTGGGTGTATGCCAGTGAGATTCCTGTTTCACTGCATGATACAGGGCATGGTCATGTGGCCTCAGCAGGTGCGCTTTATGACACCGGAACGACAGCTTTAGTGCAAAAATGCAGTGGTGTGTTTGCTGTTTGTCTTCAAAGTAAGGGTGTAGGTCAATGTTGGAACTATGCTCAACCGTGCACTGACTCATACAGAGCATGGTGCTGTGCCTCAGCAGGTATGGGGCATACCGATTGCGCATGCTTGCACTGTCGATGACAACCAGGTGATATCACTCTGTTTGTCTTGGAGTACGGGTGTTCAACTGTTTGAAATGGCCTACTGTGCTCTGGCGCCGCTGCCAACCATGTGACCTCATCAACAGCCTGCACACACACTTGCGCCTACACATGCAGGTGCCTGCCAGAGCAGCAGTCGGCGGCCATGTTCTTCTAGCGCTGTTGCCAGCTCCATTTTATGTGACCCGTGCCCAAGCCTTCTTCAACACCTAAAATCATCGCGCCTACACATGCAAGTGCCTGCTCCTTTTGATGCAACTCACCTGAGCGAGGCACTCACACTTGCTTCTACACATGCAGGTGCCTGCCGGAGCAGCAGCTGCCGGCCGGCCTCATCACCCTCGCCCGGCCGCTGCTGCAGCCAGTCACAGCAGCCATGCAGCAGTTCACTCCCAGCCTCGGCGCAGGCGAGACAGCACTGGCAGCTCACCTGCCGCTGTTTGATAGGTTGGCCACGCTGTTCCAGAGCATGAAGCAGCAGCAGGCGGCAGCGACGATCCTGCAGCAGGCGTGGGTGCCGCTTGATGTGGCGCTGCTGCGGGGAGCCACGGATAGATCGGCGGTGGAGCGGCTGTGCAGGTGGGTGGCAGGGTGCTGCTGCGGCTGCCGCTGCGTGCAGGAGTGGCGGAATCAGCACAAGCAGTGGTGTGCTGCTCAAAAGCAGGATGTAGTATTTGCATTATCTTGCAACTTGTATAACCCTAGTGCTGCATGATTCGGCCTGCTGTCGGGTGGATGTGCTGTGGCTGCCGCTTGATGTGGCGCTGCTGCGGGGAGCCACGGATAGATCAGCTGTTGAGCGGCTGTGCAGGTGGGCGCCGGGCTGCAGCTGCTGCTGCTTGCAGGAGTGCCAAAATGTGCACCAGCAGTAGTGTGCTGCTCAAAAGCAGGACGTAGTGATCACATCATCCTGCAGTTGAAAGACTTTACCTCTAAAGATGGGGCCGCATGATTCGGCCTGCTGTCGGATGCATGTGCTGTGGGTGCCGCTTGATGTGGCGCTGCTGCGGGGCGCCACAGATAGATCGGCGGTGGAGCGGCTGTGCAGGTGGGTGGCGGACTGCTGCTGTTGTGGCTGCTGCTAGTAGAGTCAGCAGCAGTGTATCTCAGAAAAGGATGGCGCAGTGATAACCTCAACTTGCTAAGCCGATGGCTTGCAAAAGGCCTTCGCCTTCATTTTGATGGAGTCTGCATGATTTCGGGTGCTGTTGGATGCATGCGCTGTGGGTGCCGCTTGATGTGGTGCTGCTGAGGGGAGCCACGGATAGATCGGCCGTGGAGCGGCTTTGCCGGTAGGTGGAATTGGCTGGTGCTGCTGCTGCTGCTGACACTGCTGTTGGTCATGCTGTCAATCTCTTCTTACTTTGGCTGATATGCCTGTGCTCCTTGTTTTGCCTGTCCAGGATGCTGCGCTACGGCATCAAGGCCTCAGAAAACAGCTGTGGTGTTCTCTTTAGGAAAGCTGACAATACCTCCCTATGCGTATCACTCTTCTCCCGCAGGGTGCTGCGCTACGGCATCAAGGCCTCGGGCAAGTCGTGCGCGCCGCTGCTGCCCACGCTGCTGGAGACGCTGCCGGGCCGCTTCCAGCAGGTGCGCCTCTGCCTGAAGCTGACGCAGCAGGAAGAGAATGGGTGTTTTTGGCTTTGTGCATGTTGGTGCTTGTGCTCAAGCTTGTTGAGCTTGGTGCCTTAGAGAAGTGACCGTGTTACGTATACATGCTGCATGTGAGCAGCTTCAGCGCCAAGTTGCGACTCCCGCTGTGCACCAACAGGCGTGTGTGCGCACCCTGCTACTGCTGCTGCTGCTGCAGACGCGGCACCCAGCCTTCATGTACGTTGTGAGCGAGCTGCTGAAGATCTTCTGTGCGGAGACAGCCACTGATGGCAGCATGCGGCCCATCCTCACGGCACTCATAGGCAGCAGCTGCGCAGGCCTCACCACGCTGCAGGTGAGGGCAAGTGCAAACAACCATTGCGCAGAGGTTTGTAGTTGCAAGGCGGGCGCTGTTGGGGGTGGTGGGTGTTGGTGTGGTGCATGCTGCTTGCAGCTGCTGACAGCAGCATGCCGCCCATCTTGACAGCACTCATAGGCAGCAGCTGCGCAGGCCTCACCACGCTGCAGGTAAGGGCAAGTACAAACAACCATTGCGCAGAGGTTTGTAGATGTAAGGCGTGCGCTGTTGAGTTGGTGGCTGCTTGCAGCTGCTGGCGGCAGCATGGGCCAATTGTCAGGGCACTCATAGGAAGCAGCTGCTGTGCGGGCCTCACCACGCTGCAGGTGCGCAAGTGCAAACACCCGTTGCGCAGAGGTTTGAAGTTGTAAGGCGTGCGCTGTTGGGGGTGGTGGGTGCTGGGGCATTGCAGGCTGCTGACGGCAGCATGCAGCCCATACTGACAGCCCTTGTAGGCAGCAGCTGCGCGGGCCTCACCACGCTGCAGGTGCGCGCAAGTGCAAGCGACCATCGCGCAGAGGTTTGTAGTTGCAAGGCACTGCACTGTTGAGTTGGTGGCTGCTTGCAGCTGCTGACGGCAGCATGCGGCCCATCTGAACGGCTCATAGGCAGCAGCTGCGCGGGCCTCACCACGCTGCAGGTGAGGGCAGCACTTGCACAAGTTTCTGCTTCTGAGAGCGGGTTGGGCAGTGTTATACTGCTTGCTTGCAGCTGCCCTTGACCCAACCATGCTGCTCAGTATGCCGCATAACTCTGTGTGCTGCTGGGAGTGTTGGTTCTTTGTACGCAACAAGCATACGTGATGTTGTTGCTGCTGTCTGCTTTCCTGCAGGCCATGGATGATCAGCCTGACCTGGTTGATGACACATTCCTGCTGGCGGGGCGCGCAGCAGCATACTGCCCGCGCCTGCTGCTCGTGCCGCAGCTGCTGCCGCAGCTGCTGGACACTGCGCTGGTGAGTGGTATGCCGCTGCTGCTTGTTGGTGGTCGGTTCAGGTGGACAGCTGCGGCCAGGGCACAGCCGCGCACCTTTCATGTCTTTGCCAAAGACGGCACTCTGTACTTGCTGTGTAAACAGCAACTTCCTGCAAGTATTGCCACGGACCCCAACATGAATGCTGAATCATATCCTGCAAGGGACCGTGGGTGCAGTCTCCTGCTGCTGGGCATGGTCACGCAACAGCAGTACCTGATCACCTGGCCTGCTGCGCTCCAAGTTGGGAGGTGGAGCGCAGCAGGCCAGGTGATCAGGTACTGCTGTTGTGTGACCATTCCCAGCAGCAGGAGCAGCAGGACCTTGAAGGTAAGGCCTGCCTGCGCCACTCGTTCCTACATCACCTGACCACCTGCTGCTATGCCCTGCCTCTGTCTGTTCTCCCGCCAACCTCTCATCTCAACCACCCTGCAAACCAAACCAAACCGCAGCTGGGCGTGCTGGTGCAGCACCGGGAGGCCTGCCGCAGCGTGCTCAGCTTCCTCTCCCGCCTCTTCGACCCAGCCTCAGCCCTCACCAGCTTGCAGGACCACCCAGGGCTGGACCAAGCAGCATCTGTGGGCCTGCTAGAGCAGCAGCTGCTGCGGGTTGGGCCTGCCCTGACCCGCATGCTACTGGGCGGAGCTGTCGGGGCACTTCCTCAGAGCCGGGTCGAAGATATTGCACCTGTCCTGCAAGCGATGCTGAAGCTTGCAGGACAGAAGGGTGCTCTGCAGTGGATTACAGAGTGCGCCACGCTTATACCGGATGTGGCGCTGACGGCGGGGGATAGGCAGGCGTTCCTGGCAGCAGCAGCGGCGGTTGTGCAGGGCAATACGGGTATGGATGGCGGGTGCCCGGGGTTGGAAGAGGCACTGGAGGCGATGTCGGACCTGTGCAGGCGCAACAAGCGCGCGATGAAGGCGGCGCAGTGTGCGCTGCTGCCGCAGCAGCTGCATGGCGCACTGGGGCTGGCGTGATGCTGTCTTTCTTGCGGAGATTGTGTTGCAGGAATTGTGTTGGCTGCGCAGTGTGCGCAGCTGCAGCAGCAGCAGCAGCAGCTGCATGGCGCGCTGGGGCTCGCCTGAGGCTGTGTTTCTTTCGGGAATGTTTTCTTATGTTACCGAGGGTGGACGGAATCCTACTGGATCGCCATCACAGCAGAAATTGATTAATGCGGGGGCTGCCCTGGCGATCGCTATCAGCAGTTTGTGGTACCGTTTAGAGCACCATGGTTGGCACAGCTTGAACTTGCGCTGGCCAGATTTGGCAATGTACAGCAATATAAAGAGTTACAACGTGCATGCAGGCAAGCATTACAAGCACAATGCAGCGTAATGCACAATGCAGCAATGGGTGCAGCGGTGTAACCGCATGCCATATGGCACCATGGGCAAGGCTGGCGCGTCAGGCAGCGTGTTGGGCGCCCTGCAATGCACAGCACATCTGGGTGCATGCTTTTTGTCTGTAGCTGTGTTGTGCCACCGGCAACTGGCCACAAGTCAACGGTAAACCACTGATTTCTCAGGTCACCAAATGAAGCCACCGGCCCATGCAAGAAGGAGCCAAACAAAACTCGTGGATTTCGCAAAGCATCAGAACAGACACTGATACACTCAGTTCAGAATGCACTTCTTAAGGTCAAGCATACGTAATTATTGGGGGTATGGTTGAGGCACACCTGCCACTGGGTGGCCACCCAGTTTGGGTGGACAGGGGCTGGGGTAGAAATACCAAGTCAAAAGACGTCTGTACAGCGGGACCTAGGGTTTAGGTGCGTTGATGATACGCCCCTGCTGGTCACCACTAGATATGCTGAAGTACTTGCTTGGGCTGAACCAGTCAGGCTGCTTTGCCTGGCGTGGATGGGGCTGCCGCTGCTGGAGCTGCTGCTGCGTCTGAGCTGTGAAACTGCATGTGAGCATATTTAAAGGGCTGTTTTCATCAGCTTCTGCTGCTCTTCGCTCAGCAGCAGCGGCCTGAAAGGCCGTCCTGGCAGCAAGTGTCTGCTGCTGCTTGGCTGCCTTCTTCGCCTGCTTCAGGGCGTTGAGGGCGCTGCCGCGGCTGGAGAAAGTTTGAACATCTGCCATCTGCGCAATGAAAGCTTATAAGCTGGTTTCGCATGTTTTGTGATCGTGTCAACAGGTCTACGCCCAGCCGAACTCACCCTCACTACACATGCGTGTGAAGCCCGATCCCTTCCCTAACACCTATTATTTTGCAATGGATTTTGTTCAAGCGGAAATTTGAGGGTCTGGACTGTGTAACTCGTTGCAGCGTAGGGCAACAACGCGTGTCTGGCAAGGTCACATCTAGTTTATATCACCGCCTCATGACGTTCAAAACGACCCCTGCACTGTCAACACACCGCACGGGGCTCCTTGCTCGATGGGAAGTGATCACAGTGTTTGTATATAGTACCCAAAACCCGCTAAAGTGGCGGTGGCTAGCTAGATAAAGTGATAAGTGCCCTCGCACCCCCCCCCCTCCCTGTGATTATGCATGACCAAGTCAAGCCACCATGACAGCATTTGAACAATCCATCGGACCAACCATGACCTGCAGTGAAACCCCCTCCCAGGTGGTGCAACTTGCACCACATTGGCAATGCAAACATCCGAAAAATGCCACTCCCTTTACATCCACTAACATATCATCCGGTAGCATGCAAGCAGGGTATGTGTACTTCTCTTCTTGTCACTCTTCCTCCTCCATCGGCTGCCCGCTGTCATGCTTTGGGCTTATGGCCAGCACAGCAGCACAGGCCGCCACACACGCAGCAGCAAACACGCCCTCTGCTGCCGCAGGTGCCCCCAGCGCAACCAGGTTGATGGCGGCAAAAGGAGACAGCAGTCCGCCAATCCTGTGGCAGCAGGCGATGCAAACGCAACACAGCCGACTGCTTTATGTTTCGCAAGCTGGCCAGTACATGTCTCGCATCCAATGCAGTCCGTGAGGACTCAGCGGATGTGTAGAATCGTTCTTATACATGTCAGACTGCCCAACCGAGTGTGCGCGCAAGCATGCCACACAAGCATGTCCATGCAGAGCTGGCTCGGCACGTATTCTAGCCACAAACATGACATGCATATGCCAGCGACTGCGACGTCGGCTGAGCTGCATTCATCACCCACCTGGCGCACGCGTTGTTGATGCCCAGCCCGAATGCGCGCACGTGTGTGGGGTACAGCTCAGGGGTGAGCACCCACAGCAGCGTGAAGGACGACATGATGAAGAGCCGCGCACCAAACATGCCAGCAGCTGCGACACAGCAGACCCAAAGCAGCGCAGCAGCAGCAGCTACTGGCTTAGCTCAGCATTCCAAGTCCACAGCAGCGTGAAGGACAAATGATGAACAGACGCGCACCAAAGATGCCAGCAGCTGCAACACAGCAGCAGCAGCAGCAGCAGCAGCAGCAGCAGCAGAAAAGGTACAGCAGACACATCAGGCAGTCAGCGGATGCCCACAGCGCGTGCGGACGACATGATGAACAGCCGCGCACCAAACATGCCCGGAGCTGCTACACAGCAGCAGCAGTACCATCAGACATGCAAGCCAGCAGGCCGTTGGCCACCTACAAACCCTAGCATATCATCAAGCCGCATATCACCCAACCAGCACAGTTACTTCCACTGCCCACCTCCCCCCACTTCAGCCACTTGAGTAGTAGCAAAAGGCACATGCACATCGGACAATGTGACACCTTGCAGCTCACCCGACGCATTCACTGCCCAAGTGCTCCACCCAGCAGTGTCACCATCCATCCCCACACCCGCACTGCCACCGCCCGCTGCTGCTGCTGCTGCTGCTGCCATGCAGGGCACCAGGCAGGCAGCAGTCAGCCCAAGTGAGGTGGCAATGGCGGTGCGCCGCCCCAGCCAGTTGGCGCTGGCTGCCGCCCATGCCACCGCAGGCACCTCAGCTGCTGACGTCAGCAACACTGAGAGGTACTCACTGCTGGGGACCTGCGGGCAGTGGCAGAACAAGTCGGGCAGGTTTTGTTTGTTTGGCACTGGTGCAGTAGTATTGTGAAACTGCAGGCACCTCGGCTGCTGACGTCAGCAGCACCGACATGTACTCGCTGCTGGGGACCTACGGGCAGCAAGATGTGGCAGGCTCGTTCCAGCATGGGTGCAATCAGGGCACGGGTCGAGGCGCTGCATGCAACCCAGTAGAGGTGACCAGTTGCTCTGCTGACTGCCATGCTAAATGATGAGGTCTGGCTGGCCCCAATACAGCCGAGCAAAGCTCAAGATTTGGTAAAAGTCACTGTCACCTGCAAAGAGCCATCCATGCAAGTTGGACCACTGCCTTCAGCTGCTGCTGCTGCTGCTGCTGCTGGTGCTGCCACCTCCAAGTGCAGCTGCGCCACCAGCTGCACCAAGCCATAGTACGCAAACGATGTCGTGCCCCATGCAAACAGCAGCAGCGTAGTTGTGGATGCGTAGGGCGGCCGAGACAGCAGTGCTGCTGCCAGGCGAGCCTCTGCAAGCAGCTGCTGCAGCTGCTGGCTGCCAAACACACCCCACTGCTGCTGCTGCTGCTGCTGCTGCTGAAGGTGCTTGCTAGTTGGGCTGGAAGCGGTGTGATACTTAGGACTGCTGGCTGGGGTGTTGCCACTTGTCAATTGCTGCTGCTGCTGCTGGTGTTGAGTTTGTATGTCTGGTGCTGTGTCTGTGTCCCCTGGCTGGGTTGCTCCTGGCACTGGGTTTGCACTTGCTGTAGGCAGCTGCTGCTGCGACTGCCTGTGCTGGTCCTTGGAGGCGCTCTGTGCAGCACGGGCGCAACCTGTCTTCCTGCTGCTGCTGCTGCTGCTGCTGCTGCTGGTGGTGCTGCTTTGAGCACAGTCTGCCTTGCCTGTTTCAACATCAAGAGCATGCACGGCAATGTGTTGCAGCACCTGCTGCTGTGCCTGCTGCTGCTGCTGCTGCTGCTGCTGCTGCTGTGGCTGCTGCTGCTGATCTGTGCCAGCATGGTCAGAGAAGGTGTGCTGTTCCTGTTCCAACAGCCGCTGATGCTCACTACTGTCAGCTGCATCTGTACTATCCAGCCTGCTGGCGTTATCTGTTGCGCATTGCTGCTGCTGCTGATTGTTGGCAACCATGCTGCCTGCAATGTTACTTGCCGTTGCTCCATCAGCTGTAAATTGCAGCTGCTTGCCATTCACAGCAGCAATGCGCTGCAGCACTGCCTGCGCTGCTGCTGAGTCACCTTGGGCCAGCAGGTAGCGGGGTGACTCTGGCAGGTGCTGAATGAGCAGCAGCAGCAGCACTGCAGGCGTACAGCACCGCAGCAGCAGCAGCCGCCACACGCTTCGGCCACATTCTCTGCGCAATTCAACCTGCTATCGCCACATGGTTAGATTGCCCGTTCCATGCAACCTGCTTTTATGCGCAGCAGGACTTGCATGCTGAAAGCTTCCAAACAACGCACCGCACAGCGCACCACAAGCAGTTCAAGCATGCACGGCAGGCTTGCAATGCTTCAGTTGGCACACAAGTATGGAAGCAAAACAAAGCAGGCTCAGAACGTGCTTGTCGAGAAGAGCTGATAACTCTATGGCAGCAGTGCCAGCTGCCGCGTGCTCACCCAGGGGTGCCGCTGGCAGAATTTCCAGTACTTGGCACAGCACACCGAAATAGGCAAGCCAAACAACGTAGGCACGGCATGTGCTATCCAAAAGAGCTTCAGCTCTGCAACAGCAGTGCCAGCTCCCGTGCTCACCCAGGGGTGCGACGGAGGCCACGAGCAGCGGCCGCCAGCCAAAGCTGTTGAGCAGCGCCCATGCAAGGCCTGCCTCCAGCACAGTGCCTGGCGCAGGGAGTGGAAACCACATGTCATAGTTATAGACCACCCAAGAGGGGTGATGAAGTGACAATTCAACAAATTGTGCAAGAATCTGAAGCCGAATCGAAGTAAGGAAAATGCTCAATGTGTGCTGTTGGCAGCAGAGCTGCGCATGCCAACCCTGAATAACTGATTGCTCAGTCTGCAATGCAGCTGTGATCCAAGCCTGAGGTGTGCTATCTGTGGCACTGCAGAATTGCCTAACGTTGTTGGTTCATGTAACAACAATAGGAGCAGCAGGCACCCCCACCTGCCGTCCACGCCAGCTCAACTGCTGTGCCCCATGTGGCCCTGCTGCCTGCAGGCAGCAGCTCCATCAGCAGCGTGAAGCCCACGGGGGCACCAGCAAGACCAAAGCCCACACAAGCCCGGGACAGCAGCAGCACCTGGGACACAGCATGGGACACAGCATGGGACACAGCATGGGTAACAGCAAATGACACAGCATGGGACACAGCATGGGACACGGCATGGGTAACAGCATATGACACAGCATGGGTAACAGCAAATGACCAGCAAGGCCAAAGCCCACACAGGCCCGGGACAGCAGCAGCACCTGGGACACAGCATGGGACACAGTATGGGACATATCATACGTCATATCAATGGACATGTATGTGAAGCAGCGTGAAGCCCACGGGAGCACCCGCCAGGCCAAAGCCCACACAGGCCCGGGACAGCAGCAGCACCTGCGGCACATATTAAGACACATGATTGGATACATTCAGCGAAGCAGTGTGAATCATTGAGTCTTTGCTTTGAAAGCAACGGGGGCACCCGCCAGGCGAAAGCCCACACAGGCCCGGGACAGCAGCAGCACCTGCGACACAGCATGAGACACAGCATGAGACATATCATAGGTCATTTCAATGGATAGTATATGAAGCAGCGTGAGGCCCACGGGGGCACCAGCCAGGCCAAAGCCCACACAGGCGCGGGACAGCAGCAGCACCTGGGACACAGCATGAGACACAGTATGGGACACATCATCGGATACATAAGTGAAGGAGTTTGAAAGGCAGCGTGAGCCAGGCCAAAGCCCACACAGGCCCGGGACAGCAGCAGCACCTGGGACACAGCGTGGGACACAGCACGCATTGCAGCACGTGACACGTGTGCACAGCAAATGACACAGCACGGCAATGCTGCCTGATGCACAGCGCAACGGCATGGGACGCAGCAGTCAAATGCTAGTCAAATGAAGCAAGCCAGCAGGCACAGAAGCAGCTCCTAATCAGGAAACAGCTTCTACTTCAGAAACCACTCCAAAGCCATCACTGCACAGCCAGTCAACAGTCACTGCTGCCTAACCCATGGCATACCAGCTTCGTAACCCGGATGCCTCAAATCCGCCACAGCACAACCCTCACCGCATAGCCAGGAGCAGTAGCAGTGGCCAGTCCCGCAGCCACCACCACGCCTGCTGATGTTCCTAAGCCACCGTTACACAGATACTCTACAATCATGGCTGCCAATTCCAGCACAGCCCTCACCGCATGGCCAGGAGCAGCAGCACTGGCCAGCCCAGCAGCCACCACCACAACAGCTGATGTTCCACAGCCACCACTGCACAGATACTCTACAATCATGCCTGCCAATTCCAGCACAGCCCTCACCGCATAGCCAGGAGCAGCAGCACTGGCCAGCCCAGCAGCCACCACCACAGCCGCTGATGCCGCCAGTGTTGCCCGCCTGCCAAGTGCATCTGCAGCCAGGCCCCACGCTGCAGCGCCCAGCACCATGCCTCCAAACACTGCCGATGACAGCAGCGACTGCTGGCTGGCACTGAAGCCAAACTGGCAGGCAGTCTGCAGCCAAATTGCAGTGAGGATATGTTGTGGCAGCAGCAGCTTGTGGAGGGAATGCAATAGTCCGCCACTGTATCAATGCATTCTTTTGCAATAGAGCAGCTGACAGCAGCGACTGGCTGGCACAGAGGCCAAACTGGCACACAGCCTGTTGAGCGCACGGAGGTGTGGATTGACGAGTTTGCAGCAGGCAAGGTGTGGCAGCAACAGCTGATGGAGGGGTGTGGGGCATGGCAAGTAGGGTTAAGGGTTTGAGAAGCCTCAGGGGACTCAACCCAGAGTTCTGCCTGCAGGAGCAGCAGCAGTACAGTAAGCTTGCTACCGTAGTACGCAGCAGCTCTGCTACATGGTGCTGCAAGTCCTCTGTGCAGTGCATAGTGCTTCAAAATACGGTTATTGCTGCTGCTGTTGCTGCTGCTGCTGCTGCTCACCGCAGGCCCCAGGTAGGAGAGGATCATCACCTCCATGGCATCACCTGCATGCAGCAGCAGCAGCAGCAGCAGCAGTTCACAGGGCTCTGTTGCAGGAACCCTGGAGCAGGGCCTTGGCATTGAAAGCTGCATTGTGTGCAGATGCTGCGTGCGGCGACGCTGCTGTTTGACTTTGCTCAAGATGCAGCATAGGAAAAGTAGCTATCTTCGGCGGCCTTCTGCTGCTCAACACATGCTGATGCATTTGCTGCTGCTGGCAGTGGCGCACCTGCCCAAACCAAGGAGACACAGAGCAGCAGCAGCACATGAAAGCGCCCCAGGCCTATTGCATCAAGCGCATCCTCCATTGCTATGCCAGCTGCAAGGCCCGTGGCTGCAGAATCTGAGTTTGCGGAAGGTAGGGCTTGCAGGAACAGTACACCCTGCTGCTGCTCCTGCTGCCCGCGATGTCCGTGCATCGCGGCAGCGCTGCCTTGCCGCTGCCCCTTCGCATTGACAAGGTTGTTTATAAGTCTGTACCGCGAAGATGGCATGCCGTGTGTGCGCAGAATCGGTTTGCAGAGCTGCGTGGGGGCCAAAGAGGATAGTCCGGAGAACCGCATAGGAGCACGTCTTTGTGTTTACTAGTTAACTTCGCCGTAGCGCCTATCGGCACAGAGCTTACCCGGATGCTCTGGCTGGAGCCGGAGCTGCTCTGTCCAAGGCCCGAATCTCTGGACTGTCATGACAGCTGAGAAGCAGCACTTGCTGGTCAGGTATGTGATCCTTAAAGACGCGGATCCAAGCGCCGAGATAGCGATGATTTTGTAATCGAGTTGGCAGGATGAGTGCGCTGATCTTCAGGCATAAGCAGGGCTGCCTGGTTGCTGTTGCAGCAGTCACTGCTGCTAGTACATGTACAGTTCAGTCTCTCAACGCCTGCACCAAAAGACACCCAAAACAGCAGCAACCCCTTCTTGATTTGTTATATGCAAGGTATGATGACGTGGCAGTACCTGGCATACCGTACATTAGCAACTACTGCAGATGGGGCCAGGAGGGCAATCACCCACGCACCACTCACGCACAAGGACTGCCCTGCCACACTTCTTGCAAACACATTGATGTGTGTAGAGGCTAGCTGTTTGTTCTAGTCGGCTTCTGTGTGGCCTCTTTTCGGGTCCCGGCAGAGCTAGGGCTTCAGATGCTTGCGGGTGACACAAAGAGCTGCTCGCGGTGCCTGCCCGTTCGTAGCGAGCTATAACTCAGGCTGCTATGCTATAGCAAGGTTGATACCCAATGAGGGTCACTCCCGGAATGAACATGCGTCTGCACCTGCAGCGCTTGCTTCGTGCAACGGTTTACTGCTTCAACATACACACGCTCGTGCTATGCGCGGTCTCGTGCCTATCATGCTTCGTTGCGGCTCGGATGAACTGGAGTTACCGCTTGGAGTTCAGCTTGATGGCCCTAGGCATAACCATTCCACTCACCTTCAACATCACACAGGCAAGCAGCTGGGAGCAGTAGCAGCAGCAGCAGCAGCAGCAGCACTGAGAGCACACAGGCACAAGTTGTGGGACTTGAGATACAAAGTGCACGCTGCATGTATGACAGTGTTGTGGGTGTGCAGCTGAAGTGGCAGCAAGTGGGCGTATCTGCTGCAGCAGAGCGCAGGCAGCAGGGACACCGCTGAAGTGCTTCCCTCCTAATTGTCAGTCCTACACCCAACATCTCCGGCATACTTGTCGCCCTGTAACTGCAGCGCCGGCGTCACAGCGGGTCCACTGCTTACATGTACAACGAAAACTGTCTCTCAACAGCAGCCAGTGCAGCATCAGCACTCTTAAGCTTGCACGGGGTGCGTGCAGCCTTGCCTTTCCCCACACTGCGCGCAAACACACCCAAACACGCCGCCCAAACATTGTCACAGTGCTGCTATCCAGTCGCTGATGAATTTGTTGCCAGTGCAGGCCTTCACGCGGCGCGAGCGTGCGCTGATCACCCTGGCTGAGATGAAGGCCAGCGTGATTGCGCTCTACTGGCAGCACAGGGACTGGCCGCAGGTGAAAGGAAGCAGCTAGGGGGGCTCCGGCAGTTGGAGAGGTGCATTTTGGTTGCGTTGTAGATTGCATCATCACAACCGTAGGTGAGATGAAGGCTAGCGTCATTGCGCTGTACTGGCAGCACAGGAACTGGCCGCAGGTGGGTACAGCAGTCCAGCCAGCAGGCGGCTGTGGCAGGGGCATTCAGCAGTTGCTGAAGTACATTGTTGCTGTGTTTGCGATGTAAACGGCATCGTTACAACCTAGGTGAGATGAAGGCCAGCGTGATTGCGCTCTACTGGCAGCAGAGGGACTGGCCGCAGGTGAAAGGAAGCAGCTAGGGGGGGCTCCGGCAGTTGCAGAGGTGCAATTCTGCTGCGCTTGCAATGTAAGTTGCATCACCACAACTCTAGCTGAGATGACGGCCAACGTCATTGCGCTGTGCTGGCAGCACAGGGACTGGCTGCAGGTGCGCAGTCGGCATGAAGGTTCAGGGCCTCAGCAAAAAATTAACCCTACTGGCGATGGGCTCCCTAATTGGAAAATCTTTATGTTCTTACAACCTAAGCGGCTGCAGAGGCGCAGCAACGGAATAGAGAAGCCTTGTTACCTGCTTCGTCACCAAGTGTGACACACTTGGTGACGAAGCTGCTGGTAGCGAAGGGAGTGGCCGCAGGAGACGAGCAGCAGATGCTGCGAAGCGCTGGAAACCCCCTGGAGGTGTTGACATAAACAACCAGCTGATTCTGCGTATTGACATGCATCCAAGAGCAGAGCCCTTGGCTTGCTGCAATCGGTCTATATGCTGGGCAACAGCCCCCCCTGCGCTGCCATACTCAATCACACCTGCTGCTGCTGCTGCTGCTGCTGCTGCTGCTGCTGCTGCTGCTGCAGGATGACAACTACCCAGACTCCCTGGGCAACGACAGGACAGCCTGGGCGGTGCAGTTTGCCAATGTGTGCATGGAGTTCCTGAGTCATGTGCAGCAGTACATGACAACACCAGGTGGGCTGTACTGCCTGTACAACATGCGGTGTGCTGCTTGTATGGCTTGTAAGTATTGCTTGTACAGCCTTTGCAAATGTGGTGACATAGGTTCTCAGCCATGTGCAGCAGTACATGACAACACCAGGTGGGGTGTAGCGCCTGTGCTGCATATGATGGACTGCTTCTGCTGCTGTTGCCGAGTCTGCATTAGAGTTTTCAGCCATGTGCAGCAGTACATGACAACACCATGTGAGCGTACTGCATGTTCTGCATATGCTGTACTGCTTGTTTGCATATGATGCACTGCTTCTACTGCTTTTGCCGAATTTGGCAACGACGTTCCTGAGCCAAGTGCAGCAGGGCATGACTGACCCACCCGCAACGATGTACATGTGTGACGATACTGCTGCTGCTGCTGCTGCTACTGCTGCTGCTGCTGCTGCTGCTGCTGCTCTGCTGCTGCTGCAGAGGGTTATGAGAGCCTGTCAGAGATCCGGCTGCGTGCCAAACGCTCCACGCTGCTGGCGCTGCTGCTGGGTGACACGCGCATGCAGTCGGTCACTGACACAGACAGCGTGGCTGCGAGCTTCATCATGCGCGTGCAGCACATCAACAAGACCCTGCCAGGTTACGTGTGAGTGGCAAGTGGTTGCTGCTGTTGCTTGTTGGTTTATGTTGTGTGTGTAGCACATCACAGGAAGGTGCCGGACTATTTGTGCGTGGCCAGTGCCGGCTGCCTTGCACTTGCATGATGCTGATCACGTGACACATGCAGGCACTCATCAGGGCACTGCCAGGTATGTCTGCGTAGCTTGCGGCTGCTGCATTGCATTTGCATGTGGCGGCGAGCTTCATCATGCGCGTGCAGCACATCAACAAGACGCTGCCGGGCTATGTGTGAGTGACTAGTGGCTGCTGCTGTTGCATGTTGGATTATGTGGTGTGTGCAGCTCATCGACACGACGCTGCCGGGCTATGTGAGTGACCAGTGGTTGCTGCTGCTGCTGCTGCTGCTGCTGCTGCTGCTGCTGCTGCTGCTGCTGCTGCTGCTGCCTATTGGCGCATTTTGTGTGTGCAGCACATCAGTCAGGTGCTGCTGGGCTATGTGTCGGTGACCAGTGGCTGCTGCTGCTGCATGTTGGTTTGTGTTGTGTGTGCAGCACATCAACAAGACGCTGCCGGGCTATGTGTGAGTGACTGAAAGGGTGCTGCATGTGCCAGCGCTGAAAGGGTTGATGGGACTGTTTCTACATGATTTACTGCAAGTGGGACTGCCCAGTAGCAACCTTCTAAAGCCGCGTTCTCAGCCTGGGTAGCACACCACACAGGGTTGCATCACTGCTGGGTATGTTTTTGCGTGTTGCTGTGCAGGCACATCAAGGCGGCGTACGGCTGCCTGAGCCGCATGGCTGTCATGAACGAGTACCTCACCTTCAAGGCCAAGTACAGCAAGGGAGGTGAGGCTAGCGGCAAACCTAGTGCCACACCTAGTGCTGAACCTAGTGCTAACACTGCTGGTATGGCAGCATGGTAAGATTCGTATTGAGGTGGTATGGTAGCAGTGTGGCGATGGTGCCTTACTTTCAAGGCCAACTACAGCAAGGGAGGTGAGCGCCCTTGCCATGTCTGTGGTTTGAACATGTGCCATTCTGATTTGATAGCATGCATGTGGGGCTGCCATGCGGTCAATTAGTATCTCACCTTCAAGGCCAAGTACAGCAAGGGAGGTGAGGGCCCTATCGATGTACAGTATGTTGTTTGAGCGCGTGGTGATCGGTCCAAGGTTCTGTCTTGAATGATCGGTCCAAGGTTCTGTCTTGAATGAGCACCTTGCTTTTGAGACCAAGTACAGCAAGAGAGGTGTGACTGGCTCATTCTCGGTGCATTGAAGATTTGCATGCTGGGGTTGCAGGGCGCAGCATAGCCATGCCAGCCGTACTGCCGCCGCTGTACTGCTGAGGGCTTGTTGCGTTGCTGCTGCTGCTGCTGCTGCTGCCAGGCGAGGGTGGGCTGTCGCGCACCTCACAGTATCTGCGCTACCTCATGGCACAGATGGAGCAACTGCGGATGATCAAGGTGGGAGGCAGCAGCAGCGGCTGCAAAAGAAGCAGCAGCAGAGGCGGCAGCAGCAGCAACGGCAGCAGCAGCAGCACCGGCAGCAGCAGCAGCAGCGGCGGCAGGGGAAGCACCTGACCTGTGCAAACTGACAGTTTTGGGCATTGTAAATGCACAACTGCGCACCTTCAAGCAATGCTGGTCCAACGTGCATGCAGTTCGTGGTGGTAGTAGGGGTGTGGCTTGCTCCGGCGATTCAGGGCTGGTTCGCCCAGCTGCATTTTATGGTGGTAGCAGCGCACAGGCATGTTGGGCTGCGGCTGCACTAGCCTGCTGCAAGCTCAAGGCCGCAGGCACCCCGGCAGTGGTGTTGCAACTGGACAGGATGTTGCTGGCATGCTGACCAAACCCTGCACTACAGCTGCGGCAGATACTTTGTGACAACTGGGCATGTAGAGCAACAGCATGGCGAGTAGAATGTGCTCCAAGCGCGCTGCTGCTGCTGGCTGCTGCAGATCTACCGGACGCCGTTCATGCTGCGCTACTGCTGCAGCATCCTCATCCACATCGGCGCTGTCGTGCTGGGGCCCTACTTTGTGCACATCGGTGAGGCAGCTAACAGCAGCTGCTGCTGAGCGATTGTTACTTTGACTGGGGTTTGACCAGATAAACTGGGTAGTTGATTTGCCCGCTGTGGTGCTGCGGCCCTACTTTGCGCACATCGGTGAGGCAGCTCCTGGCTGCTGCTGCTTAGAGTGTTGCTTTGACTGCAGTTTGACCATTTTGACTTGGCGTTTAATTTGCTAGCTGTTTTGCTGGGGCCCTACTGTGTGCAAATTGGTGAGGCAGCGCATGCCAGCTTCTGCTTTGATTGTTACTTTGACTGCGGTTTGACCATTCTGGCTTGCTTTTGTTTTGCTCAATGAGCCCTACTTCGTGCACATCGGTGAGGCAGCGCATGCCGGCTGCTGCTGAGCGGTTGTTACTCTAACTGGGGTTTGACCAGGTGAACTGCGTATTTGATTTGCCCGCTGTTGTGCTGGGGCCCTACTTTGTGCACATTGGTGAGGCAGCTAACAGCAGCTGCTGCTTAGAGTGTTACTTTGACTGTGGTTTGACCATTTTGACTTGGCCTTTGATTTGCTAGCTGTCGTGCTGGGGCCTTACTTTGTGCACATCAATGAGGCAGCACATGCCACCTGCTGCTAACGGGGTGTCCTACTTGCTCTGTGAGTTGCCCAATGCACCTGTCGTTGACTCTTGTGCACATCGGTGAGGCAGCGCCGCCAGCTGCTGCTAAGCAGTTTGACCAGGTGTACTGCGTATTTGATTTGCCCGCTGTCGTGCTGGGGCCCTACTCCGTGCACATCGGTGAGGCAGCGCCCACCAGCTGTTGGTGAATGAAATGCTGATTCAAGTAGCTGGGCCATTGCGACCTGTTTGTAGCGCCCGTTGAGGCTGTATTTGTCTCTAGAAGCTGGCACAACTTGCCAATGCAGCTTCCTCTTCTGTTGAATGCTGCTGCGGACATGCGGAAATGTCGACAACAGACACAGCTCATAATGAGATGTGTGCTGCTACTGCTGCTGATGCTGCTGCTGCTGCTGCTGCTGCTGCTGCTGCTAACGTGCCGTAGGCGTGTGTGACGTGGACGCTGTTGATGCGTGGGGCCTGGGCTGCCCCGCGCCGTACGTCATGGCCTGCATCTACTCCGTCATCTGCATGCTGCTGCTCAACGTGCAGGTGCAGTGGGCAGATTTCTGCAGCACACTAAGTAGGCTGTACGCCTGTGCAAACTCAGTGCACGTGCAATGCCAAGGCCAGTATAATATCAGCTGCTGTGTGCATTCGTGGGTGGACCGGGACTGTGTGGGGTGAAGTCTGCAGCTGCATAGCCTAGCCGCAGAACGTGGGCCAAGCAGCATGTGTAGAACGCGGGCATCAAAACGGCGCATGACCAGCCTGAGCACAGCAAGACACCCACTGAGTGACTTGCAGGCAGCTGCTGTGCTCAACCTTCATGTTGTACTGTCCTACGTCGTGCTGCAGGGCACATGCGAGATGCCATTTGACATGACAGGGCTGGGTGAGTAGCATGACTGCCAGCAGCCTGCCCCACACATGCATATGCAGCGCACCGCAGTTTTGCAGGCGTGCATGTGTGCTGAGCAGGTGGCCGTCGCAGCTCGTTCTCTCTTGCTGAAACGCCATACAGATAAAGTCTTCTTACGCAACAAGGTGTACCACAACAGCGTGTATGTGTGCACTGCAGCTACAACAACACCTGTGCTCAGCTGCACGTATCATAGCCTGCGTGCCACACTTGCGGTGCATGACACCGACCCTTGCCTGGGACGCCTTCTGCTGCTGCTGCTGCTGCTGCTGCTGGTGCTGCTGCTGCTGCTGCTGCTGCTGCTGCTGCTGCTATCGCTGCTGCGTCAGACGACGTGTTCATCGAGCTGACTGATGAGTTTCAATCGTGCTGGAGCTGGAGCGCTCACTGCTGCTGCTGCTGCTGCTGCTGCTGCTGCTGCTGCTGCTGCTGCTGCTGCTGCAGATGACGTGTTCATCGAGCTGACTGATGAGTTTGCTGACGTGCTGGAGCTGGAGCGCTCCTGCTGCCTGGTGGATGATGGCGGCAGCTGCTTCGACCCCATCCGGAAGGCACGAAGGGAAGCTGAGCGAGCGGCAGAGCTGCAGCAGAGCGCAGACGCGGCTGCGGGCATGCTGTGACTCTAGGTTTGATGAGGCCTGCTGCCTGATGAAGATGGAAGCAGCTGCTTCGACCCCATCCGGAAGGCAAGGCGGGCAGCCAAGCTAGCGGCAGAGTTGCAGCGGAGCGCAGACGCAGCTGCGGGCATGCTTTGATGTTTGGTGCCTGGTGCGCCCTGCTATTTGGATAAAGTCGGCAGCTGCCTGGACCCTATCCGCAGGGCGCACGGGAGGCCATGTGGCGGCGGAGCTGCAGCAGAGCCTCCTTGATAAAGGCCTGCTGCTGAATCCAGGGCGGCGACAGCTGCTTCGACCACATCCGCAGGGCGCGGCGCGAAGCCGAGTTGGCGGCAGAGCTGCAGCAGAGCGCAGATGTTGCTTCGTGCATGCTTTGACGCAGTGTCTGGTACGGCCTGCTGCTTGCTCGCCTGATCTGAGGTTGGCGGCAGCTGCTTGCTCGCCGGCAGGCGCAGTGGCCTACTGACGCAGGTGTCAGAGCTGCCGCGCAGTGTTTTGATGTGATTACTGCAGCAGCTTGGGCAAGTTCAAGGTTATGCGGGTGTGGCCGGCGAGGCGCAGCAGGCGGCCCAGCCCAGGGGCCCAGCCCAGGGCGCACTGCACTCAGAGCCCGCCGCCTGGGCCTGCAGCTGCCAGCTGAGCGCTCAGCTCAGAGTGAGCGAGGCGTTGGATAGCAGCACCACAGCAAGCAGCACAGGCACGCGAGATCTGTTGCCATGGACGGTGTATTCAAGTTCCTGAATCCTGTGATCAATGGAGCATGTGTAATGACGTGCAGTAACCCGTTGTTATTAACCAGCGTCCCATCCCATCTGGCAGCTGAAGCTATCAGCATTGGCGATCACGGCGGGAGCCCTGATTGCACGAGGCAGACACCAATTGACCGCAAACCCCGGCAAAGCATTAAACCCCAGCCTCTCATGTGACGCTTGAGCAGTGCTCTGCCCTCATTCTGGAGCATTATGACAGGCAACTCGCCAACAACTTTGAAACACAACGATTCAAAGTCGAGCAGAGTCCCAGCAAGACAACGCACCCCGGCTCCACTGCGTGTAGAGATTCGACGTGTAGAAACTGTATGAATGCCTGGCGGCAGGGACTTCAAAAAAACAGAGCAGTGCCGCTTTGTGCAGTGCGCCCAAATCCTACGCTGACCACAAACATCCTGCAAGCATGACATGCACACGTAAGCAACACCTGCAACCTGGCTATCTTCCTATACCAAACTTACACTTGTAATACTCTGGCAGCGGCAGATACACCCTGCAGAAGCCATACAACACCTGCAACAAATCAATCAAAAGCAACCTGCCTGCAACACCTGAACGTCCAACAAAACACGTGTTTGCCTTTGTCATTCAACATAAACGGAGCCCAACAGTTTCAAGGATGATGCTACCAGCCACCACCGCACTAAACATTTGTTTTATTGGTTGTACAAGCCGCGTGTCAGCAGCACATGCATTGCAGAACACGCAAGCCACCACAAGTGACAGCTGTCTAACCAAACGACAGGAGGTGTGACGTGACATGACGGCAGCCGCCAACAGGAACAGGCTGTGCCAACGCATCCCCTGGCATCTGCTCGGCAAGAAACACCGAAACCAAAGACACCAAGGGGCTACCTGTGAGTAAAAATAGTTTGGTTGTGTATGTGGGGAGGAACAAGGCCTGACACGCAGCACAGTTGTTGAGCTGCCGTGGAACTGCCCACTTTGTGCAGATCACACAAGCTGCATGCATGCACACGCATTGAGCAAGTAATGCTTGACAGTGCGCTTTAGCGTGGAACTCTGCGGGTGGATGCTGAAGAAGGTAGCCCACGGGAAGTGACCCAAGCCGTATGTCACACTCTGACATGCGTTGCTGTTGCTGTTATTAACAGCAACAGTAACAACACACGATGGGCACCCACAGGCAGCAAAGCTTGCAGCCGCTGTAGCCGGCATGCAGCTGCAGCAGCTGCAGCTGCAGCTGCAACAACCATGTCAGCCCATGAAACTGGATTGAGAGCGGCTACCCAAGGTAGAGTGTAGAAAGTACAATGTACTGGGCTGCAACGGACATGCTCTTCCAGCCTGCCGCCCGGCAGCAGCAGCTTGGAGGCGAAGCCCTGCTACTTCCGGCAGTCACTGCTGCTGCAGCATGAGCACTGAAGCAGAGGCCATGCTGGCAGGCTGCTGCTAGCAGCTGGAGCATGTAGTGCTGCCGCAGGCACAGCAACACAAACAGACACAAGGCTCATGTGTGCAGAGCAAGAAGCGTGTGTCTCGCCAACCGGTGCATATTCTGCCCCCTGGGGCTGCAGCAGCTGCATCTGTGTGAAGCACACCAAAGGTGCAAAGCGCATCGCATGCTGCCAATGCATATGGTGCAAGCAGTTGCCCAGCTGACCAGCGTTGCAGGACAACCACATGAAACAGATGCAACAAATTCACCGGCACAACCGCTACCGCACAAAAGTAGCAATGTTTGGCCGGATGGAAGCTGGGGATGCAGCTGAGGATGAACGCGGCTGCTATGCAACTCAGCCGCCGCTGTCCTGCAAGCTGCCAAACCCCTGCTGGCTGCCGCAGCATGCTAGCCACCGCCCTGACACGCTTGTAACGAAGCTATCTGTAGCATCCGCTGCCAGCAGCAGATGTGCCGACATCCACCCGCGGCCTGCCGCACACACCTGCATGTTGTTGTGGCACACATACAGACTGCTGTGCTGCTGCCGGCATGTCTGTATACACAACGCTGCCGACTTAACAAATGCCACAGAAAGCCCTGCCAAACCGCAAGGCTGCGCCACACCTGCAGGATGGTGCATGCAGCCATGCTGTCTGCATGTACAGGGCATGACACCGCAG
Organism: Tetradesmus obliquus; assembly: GCA_030272155.1. Taxonomy (NCBI): domain Eukaryota; kingdom Viridiplantae; phylum Chlorophyta; class Chlorophyceae; order Sphaeropleales; family Scenedesmaceae; genus Tetradesmus; species Tetradesmus obliquus. The sequence continues at coordinate 663,679 of CP126191.1, forward strand.
CTCATGCCGCACACCACATTGGCTGGTCTCCTTTTGCCAGGCGTGAGCCAGGCGTGGGTAAAAACACAATGATGTGCTCGTTCCACACACGGACTGGTGTACAACACTGTTGCTTCAGGGCATGCTGCTGCGCACCCGCCTAGTCACAACAAGTGTCTTTGGTGATGTGCACACAAGAGACAACGCTGCCAATGCAATGCTGCTTCTCACACCCCAGATGTCCACAATCAAAACTGCCAGCTACAGCCAGCATGCTGCTGCTGCCGCCCCTGCTGCGTATGTACAAGTGCTGGGAGGATACAAACTGCTGGGCAACGCACCGCAGCACACACTCGTTGGCGGGCTAGCACGCATGCACCACACCGCATGCTGATTACCCGCTAGCGCGTCCCATCCCTGCATGCTGCCATCAGTGCTGTAAAACACAGGCGATGCCCCGAAGTTGCACAAGCAGGTGCACATGCAGCAAGTCTACAACTGTCATTCCATGTAACGCATTTTGACTCGCCGCACACGTTTTTGAAGTAGACTCTATGCATGCGTCGGCGCAGCAGCTGCTGGGCCTGTGGAAAGCACAAGCACACGCAGCCACAGCTGCCAGTGCAAATCACATGCTACCAGCATCACATGAAAACACCCATGTCCCGCCGCATGCCTGAGCTTCAAAACCACTCCAATGCAATGGGCAAGCTGCAACCATGGAGCTTGCTGCTGCACCCTGGCCACATGTTGACAGCAACACAAGTGGCAGCAACCAGCCTCACTGCTAGCCCTAAAGCCATGCAAGCAGTAGCAGCATAAGTAGCAACACAAATGAAAGCAAGCACACCAACAATACAATCCAAATAGGTGCTGCCATATCGCATGCACCCCCCACCCCCACATGCCAGCAGCATGTCTCCCCTAATCTGGCTGCTGGAGCTACTACTATTACCCGTAGATGTACTGTTGGCAACCCTACTCGCACACAGGCGGTTCCAAAATAATAGCTGCTGCAGCAGCAGCAGCAGCTGCGTGGTCCCTGCCCTGCAGCGTGCCAAAGCCAGCTGTGCAGCTGGCCACCCCAACTCAAAGCTGCTCTGTCACTTCTGAATACGAGCAGCAGCACGCCACAGCAGCAAAACACACTGATTAAAACACCCGAACAACACAAGGCGGCGCAGTGATGCAGCAGCACGCCACAGCAGCACAACACACTGATTAAAACACCGGATCAACACAAGGCGGCACAGCGCTGCATGGTAAAGTCCATATGTAGTACATACTGCAGCATATGTGCGTGCATATGCTGCAATCCAATCCAAAGCCGTGCATTACCAGTCATCCCACAAGTAGCAACAGGAGATAAGCCGTGCTGAATAAGCACGCCGCCCATGTGTTGCGCTGCCTGCCCCGTCATATTGGTACAGTCGATGCACCCTGCATTGGCCTGACAGCCTCAAAGGTGCATCAAGCAAACTCTACTGCACTGAAAAGCTAGTGCTAACCTACATGCTGGGAAACTACTCCAGCCAGGACAGTGCTTCCCCACTGCACTCAAAAGCACTTGCCAAGCGTTTGCGCATGCTCACGCAAGCAGATGCACTTGGCAAGCCCACGGAAGAAACCAGCAGCAACGGCTGCTGCAGCTGTGGTGTGATTATCACAAATGTGCTATCGCGTGCAAAGGAGCAGCACGCGAGCACCCAGACGCATGCAAGCATGCACATTGTCCAAGCAAAGCAACAGCATTCCAACACTCGTTCCAATCGGCAGCTTCAAGGTACACCCAGCTGCTCTCAAAGATGCATGCCGACAGCAGCACCCGCAAGCTATAGCCCAGCCCGGCCTTGACAACAGCCCTTGCACCTGTGCCTCCCATGCCCCGCACAAGGAAAAACCACTCAGCCGGTGCAGGTGTCTGTCAGCATCTGGTAGATGCAGTGCGACACCAGACCGCTGCACCTGCCTCCTGCCCTCCCCCCACACACAACAGCACTCAGCCGGTTCAGGTGTCCATCGACATCTGATAGCTGCAGTGCGACACCTGGCTGCCGCACCAGCTGCCTGCCTCTTAATGCAACACCGCCTCACTCAGTCCACACACGTATCAGTCAGCATCTGGTAGCTGCAGTGCGGCAGCGCGCGCCCCACCTGGCTGCCCAGCCTCCTCAGCGCATCCAACGCCCCAAACCCTAACCCCACCCGCAACACCACCAGATTGCTCAGCTGCGTGAGGCAAGCCAAGCTGCGTGCAAAGCTAGTAGGGTAGTCTGGGCTCGTGAGCAGCGTCAGACTCCTTAGCTGCGACATGCTGGAGATAGCCCTCCGCACGTTCTTGTTGATGGCGCGCTCATGCGCATGGATCGAGAGCTGCGTGAGGACTGTTAGTTTGGTCAAGATGGTCAAACCGCTGGCCCTGATGCGCGCTGAGTCATCAACCGCCACAAGCTTCAAGCTGCGCAGGCTGCAGGGGCAGGATGCTGCAATGTGTGCCAGGTGGCACTGGTTGAGCTGCGAGTGGTGCAGCTCCAGGGACTCTAGGCTGCTGCATAAGCTTAAGTCTGGCATGGCGAGCCGCCGCTCAGCGCAGGGGCTGGTGCTGCGTAGTATTAGGCGCTGCAGGTGCGGCGTGCGCAGCAGCAGCACGTCCTGGGGGTCCGAGGCGTCCTGCTGCTGCTGCTGCTGCAAGTGCTGGTCTTGTGGGTTTTGCGGCTGCAGCTGAAGGCATGCGGCTGCCTCGCTGCTTGCTGTGCGGCGGTGGCAGCATCCTGCAGGAGCCAGTGAGATGAGCACCTCTGCATCTGCGCCTGCTATCACTGCTGCAGTTGCTGCTGCTGCTGCCATGTCCTCAATGCTGCTGCTGCTGGCTGCGAGGTTGCACAGGTTGCTGCCGACGCTCGACAGGCGTGTGCAGAGCCCTGAGAAGCTGCAGTAGCTGCTGCTGTGCCGCATACTGCTGCTGCTGCTGCTGTTGCCAAAGCAGGTGCTTGCAGGCAGCTGCTCCATGCACCACACATCCAAGGCCTCCAGGGAAGTGAGGGAGGGAGGCAGCAGGGAGGGGTACAGCAGCACAGGAGGGTCGCTGCTCCACACTGCAGGCGGGAAACACAGCAACACAACAGACGGTGTTAGGGTCAGCTGGCGGATGCAGGGCGTTGGTTAGCTGGGCAGCACAATCTCCAACTCATTGGTCGCGCACGAGCTGCTGCACACACAGCTTGGCGCTACACATGCACTGCATACAAACTACTTTGTAGTCCAGCTCAAACAGCTCAAACATCACAACAAACACACCACAACAACAACCAAGGAGTGGGCCACTCACCGTCCCACTTGTACGGCTGCACGCGCAAGCTGCGCAGCGCGGAGAACTGCTGCAGCCCCAGCGTGCCATCCGGCATGTTACAGCACAGGTCCAGCTGCGTCATGCTGCCCCAGCACCTCGCCAGCTGCAGCAGCAGCTCCGTTGACAGCTCGCACTGCCCTTTGAGCGTCAAGCTGCGCAGGCTGCGCAGCTGCTTCAGCTGCAGCAGCTGCCTGCCTGCTGCTGCGGCCGGCAGCGTCCCTCGCACCGGCTGATGGATCTGCACGGCTAAGCTCCGCAGATTAGTCAGCGGCGCCAGCTTCTGAATGTCTGCCCACTGCACACTGCTGAGCGCGAGGCTATGCAGCCGCCGGCAGCTGGCCAAACTATTGCACTGCGGGCCGCTGACTGGCTGAGATTGCTGTAGGGTGAGCTGGCGCAGCTGCGGAAGCGCTGCAAGGCTGGTGAGGCAGGGCACTGGCACGAGGCTCACGCGCATGCGCACGAGGCTGCTGAAGCGGCAGAGTGCTCGGGGCCCGCAGAACACGACTGCTGATGCGAGCTCCAGCAACCCTGCAGGGTAATGAATGCAGCAGTAGAAAAGGTTTAGAAGCCAGCAGCGGAATTTGTTCAGTTTGTTGATGAAGAGCCCAGAATCAACGGTTGGTTCCTGCAGGGTGATGATTCCAGCAACGGAAATAGGAAGCCAGCAGCGTGATTTATGAATTTGTTGATGAAAAAGCATGAATCAGCAGTTCGGTTTTAAAGAGCAGGACATGTGCTCGGGGCCCGCAGAACACGACTGCTGATGCAAGCTCCAGCAAGCCTGCAGGAGGACAGTGCAGGGAGCCAGCAGCAATAAGATTTGAGTGCCATGCACCACTTTGACCCTGGCATGTGCTGAGCCCTGACACACGTGCTAACCAAATGCTAGCTTGCAGCAGAGCAGCTGCGCGCAATGGCTGCAAGCAGCTGTGCACGGCTCCACAGCACGATCCAGCGACTGTGAAGCTGATATGCTCAAACTCTTCCTGCTTGGTCATCCCGCAGTGCTCAGCACTGCCAAGTCAATGCTACCTGCAGCTGCCGGCCCAACCACTGCTGCTCAACTCAAGCACGTGCCATGCCACACCACCAGCTGCAAGCATAATCTCACCGGTGTACTGCACGTCCAGTGATGTCAGCCGCACTAATGCGGCCAGCGGATCCAAGCTCAGCGGCGCATGCGCGCTGCCCTCAACAGTCCTGAAGCACAGCCCCAGCTCCTGCAGCTGCGTGAGCCCTGCAATAGCCGCCAGATGTGCCTCCTCCAGCCGGCTAAAGTGCGGGCTGCGGATAGTGAGGCGCTGCAGTGCGGTAAGTGTGTTGAACTGGTGCAGGCTGGCCGGCGGCGGCCAGCAGATGTCTGAGAGGGTCAGGCCGCGCAGCTGCGGCGCAAGGCACTGCATACTGTCGAGTGCTGCACGCCAGTGAACGGGCTGCAGGATTCCTGCAAGCTCCAGGCGCTGTAGCATCGGCAGGTGCGCACGGGAGGTGTCCATTGCTCGGGCCAGCACCCAGGCGTTGCAGGTTTGATTCTGGGGCTCGTTTTGCAGCAGGGCGAGCCGCACTTCCTGCAAGTGTTTGAACACGCGCAGCAGCTGGTGCAGCTGCAGGAGCTGCCCTGGGGCCAGCTGCTGCCAGAGGCAGGGCGGCAGCTGCATGCGCTGCACCTGCGCGGACAGCAGCTCGCGCCAGTCCTTGCACACCAGGCGCGCTGCTGCTACATCGGCTGGCTCCAGGTAGCTGCCCAGCATCTGTTGGCGGCAGAAAAAAACGAAGGAGATACGATTGGTTTAAAATGTGTGTGTGTGTGAAGGTACAAGGAGGCACGGCGCAAACCGTAGATAGGGTGCGTCTGTGTTGGGAGCTGGTGACAGAAGCGGCATGCGGTACATGCTGTAATGGACAGCCAGGTGCTGCCATTGCCCTCCACGCTCAACTAAACAGTAGTAATACGTTTGCGTGCATCCGATGCTGGCAGCCCCACGGCCTGATCGTGCAGATTGAGCAAGATCCCAGCCAGCCTGAAGAGAGGGCGGGCTGACAGGCCACGCAAGCAACCGTAACTGTCCCAAGTCTACATGCAGCAGTGTCGGCAGCGCCCAAAAGAGCGCTGGCTCCCACCTGGAGCAGTTGCCGTGGTGGTGAGCGCCGAGACGCTGCGTGGCCAGGGTGGGCAGAGTGTCGGGTTCGTGCTGCTATAGCAGGAAGGCCATGTAGGCCAGGCGCTGCAGCTGTGATCCAGTCTAGAGCCCACATCCCGCTATGCTTCTTCACTATGCTCGTCCAGCTGAGCACAGCATGCAGCAGTATTCGGAAGAACAAGCAGAGGCCAGGAATGCAGACCGAGGCTAGGTTGGGGTCTTCAAGGCTGTATCCCATGCTTTTAACTTCGAGTTGGGCGGCAATCCAAGCACCAGCAGCAGGCTGCCTGCATTCCAAAAAGTGAACATTCAATCGTGTGCATATACTGCCTGCACCGGGCTTAAGATCAATTGCTCTGCCCACCAACAAAAGAAAGCTTTGATCTCGTGCCTTGTAGTGGTCGAAATAATGTGCTTGCCTCGGGAGCGTGAACCCTGGGGAGCGTACGCGACAAGCATGGCCACCAACCAACAAAACGTTTGTTCTTTAATCATGAGACTTACAGGTTTTGACGATACCTGCAGGTCACCAGTGGCACAGGGCCCAGATGGCCGCGGGCCGTCTGTTGACCTGACTGAAGCCCACCAGGCGAATGATTCAGCCTCTGTTGATGGGTGCTGCTGAGCTAGAGCCCAACTCAACCTGAAAATATGCAAAACAACATTGGATGACAGGGTCGACCGCAGCAGCAAACATTGGTCGCACAGTACACACGCGTCCGGTGGTGCCCAGGCCTGACAGGTGACGTATACGGAGTTAGCAGTTGAACGTCCTGCCTGACAGGGCATGTCGCCAACACAAAAACATTGTTTCACGGACATGCTCACGGCCGACCGCACACGCCATTGTGTGACTGGCACAGGCAGTACCATCTGCTGCATGCACTGAGGCAGTCACTGCGAAAGCTACAGCACGTCATGCACAGCACAACCAGTACTCAGCACAACAACAAGCTCTTGTTATGTGCTGCCACGGTGCTACCCTACCCAACCCTTCGTATGACACTGCATTGACACTGCAGCTAGCTACTGACTGCCACTGCCTTGCTGCTCTCTGCTTCTGCTGCTGCTGCCGGCTGCTGCTCTGCCTTGCTGCCGCTGCCTGCTCCGCTGTCAGACACTGCTGCTGCGCGGCCCTTGCCCCGCCGCTTGGCTGCGGCTGCTGCTGCTGCGTTGAAGTACTTTCGCATCTCGTATGCATCCTCCCCATTGGCATAGTACTTGGCCTCCACGTCTTGTATCCTGCAACCATGAAGCGAGTGCGCACAATCTAGAATGAAAACACAAGGCTGTTGTGCATGCGTGCAGCCAGATAACTCGCACCAAACGCATGCTTATGTTGCTGCTGCATCCAGTGCTTCCAACTTGCACATCAACTGCTGCACTTGCCCTTCCCTGCCAACTCGACAGTGTTGTTGAACACCAGAAGCAGCGACAGGCTGGTCCATCTGGACAGCAACATGCTTCCCTCACCAAGTATGTGCAATGTGGAATTCAACACATGCCGACTACAAGATCTGAGCACACATTCAATGGCTTGAATCGTTGTTATTTGGGTCACAACATCTCAAAAAGAAGCATGCACTCACTGGTAGCCCAGTGTCTCTGTGTACAGGTGGATGGCGCCCTTGTTGGACACGCGCACGTGCAGCGACACATACTCCGCACCAAACACCTCCTCCATGGCCTTGTCTGTGTGGCGGCACAGGGTTGCAGCAGGAGACAGCAGGAGGCAGCAGCAGTGAGAAAGGAACGCTAAGAAAGTGGCTATCCCAACACCTCCTCCATGGCGTTGTCTATGTGGCGGCGATGGTTTTACTTTGCGGCGTGCAAGCGTCAGAGGAAAACAACAGCAGAAGAAGGCTTGTCAAATTCTATCTCAATCACCTCCGCCATCGTCTTGTCTGTGTGGTGCTGGGTTCCGTTTGAGTTTAGCGTGGTTCTGCCAGAACTTGCGGTACAAGCCATCAATCCCCAACGTGGAGGTGTGCGGCAATGAGGCAATGCTGGCAAGCACCAGACACATGACGGCAAAGCCATGCTGCATTCAACATACCTAAACAGCTGCAGCTTGCATATGGCATAACAAATCCTGCTGTTGCTGCTGCTGCTGCTCCTGCTGCTGGGTACCCAGAACCATGCCAACACTGCTGCTGCTGCTGCTACTGCTGCTGGTGCTGCTGCTCACGTGTTGCTGACATCAGCTTCGCTGCGATGCCCATCTTGCGGTGCGTGCGCGCCACAGCCAGTGAGGTGATGTGGCCGTGCACAGGGTCGGCTGCCTCCTCCTCCCTGCAAACATGCACATAGAGCAGCAGCGCGCCACAAGACACATGAGCACTGTCTAAATACACAGCTGCACAGGGTCTGCTGCCTCCTCCTCCCTGCACACATGCACATATAGCAGCAGCGCGCCACAGGACACATGAGCATTGCCTAGATATACAACTGCACAGGGTCTGCTGCCTCCTCCTCCCTGCACACATGCACATAGAGCAGCAGCGCGCCACAAGACACATGAGCACTGTCTAAATACACAACTGCACAGGGTCTGCTGCCTCCTCCTCCCTGCACACATGCACATAGAGCAGCAGCGCGCCACAAGACACATGAGCACTGTCTAAATACACAGCTGCACAGGGTCTGCTGCCTCCTCCTCCCTGCACACATGCACATAGAGCAGCAGCGCACCACAGGACACAAGAGCATTGCCTAGATATACAGCTGCACAGGGTCTGCTGCCTCCTCCTCCATGCAGCCACACAGAGAAACACAACACCACCAAGCACATGAGACTGTGCACATGCACCAGCTAGAGGCAGTTGTTCCTTACCGCACTGTACATGTACATGTATCTGGTGATACAGGCACAGTACAATCATGTCAAAGTCACTGCATGGTGTGGCGCTGCGCAGGTGTGAGTAACGCCCCTGCTGCCAACACAAATTTGTGCCCCATACATCCACACATCCCTGCACCAGGCGGGGCACGCACACCAGCTGCTGGCATATTTTGCACCACTGCTGCTTTGCATCACACGCAGTTCAAAAACACCGCAGCTGCTTGCTCACATCTTGGCTAGCACGTATCCCACAATCTTGCCGTTGTAGTCCTCCGCTACATGCAGCAGCTGCGGCCATGACAGGATGTGGTAGAAGTAGTACTGCACGGAAGCAAGCACCAGGAACAAGCAGCAGGCCCAAAGTTATGGCGATGATAACGAAGCAGCAGCAGACGCAGGAGGCAGCAGGTGACATCAAACAGCGCTGCCGCCGGTGCGTGATTGCTGCAGCTGCGGAGCCTCAGGCTGGTTGCACACTGAGACGTACGCATCAGCACATGCTGTCTAGCTATTAGCCGAAGTATGCAGTGCTCAATGCAAACAAATGTGTTTCTAGTGCCAGCATCATGCCTAATTGAAGAGCTGAGCAGCAAGATTGATCAGATGCAGCCGTGGTGTAGATGCTGCTGATCGCACGACGCCGCGCCTCACCTTTAGCTGGTAGTTCTCAGGCAGGCTGCACAGCAGACACGTTCAGGACACAAAATCAAGCATTGTGCTGTTTCTTTCAAGACTGCTGACCTCTGCAGCCTCAGACGCTGGCAGCATCAGAAGTACAGCTGCCGGTGCAGCAGAGTGCTGCTGTGCCAGCCTGCTGCTGTGCTCACCACAGCAGGTTGCATCTCTGCATCTGCAGCAGGTCGTCGATGGTGGCTGGCCGGATGCAAACCATTGTGTCAGCTGTTCCTAAGTCGCAGACTCGGGTGCTGCAAAGTGCAGACTGAGTGACAGGCAGTCGGCCAAGTTCTGATCTGCGGATTGCAGTTAGACGTGCGGCTATTGACAAAAGTTTGAGATCAATCAGATAAATTGAATACAGTTAACGGGCTGTTGAGTAGTTGCTGTTGTCCCCATAATCGCCCCTGGTGTCATGTTGTCCTGCCTGCTCGGTTCCCATTCATTGTCACTCGTGAGCTGTCTTATGCCGAGTCCCCGCTTTACTACAAGCATCAAATCCAGAGTTGATGCATCCAGGCCGATCGTAGTGTACAAGGAACTAGAAGTTGGTACTAAAAGCAGCAGCAGCACTCCAGCAGCAGCAGTGCATCCTGCCATGTGCACACGCAGTAGCACCGTTTGAAAGCCTTGACATAGGTATAGCAACTACTTAGGTATCAAACTGCAGCTGCAGCTATGGCTGAGCGTATCGTGTTCAGCCTGGAGCAGGAGGAGCAGCAGCCCAAGTCTGCACTGGAAGAACAGCGAGAGAGGCACAGGCAGCGGTGAGCAACTGGAAGCTGTCAAAACTGTAGTATGTTTGTTCTAAAATGTCTTTGCAGCAAGCTGAGCAGGGTGTGCAAAGCAGCTGCCAGTTTTTCCATGCCTCAGAGCTGCTGCTGTGCGTGGTGCACAGCTGGTTATGTGCACTTGGTGCATGTTGTTTAGTGAAGTGCACCTCTGGCATATGATAACAAGAGCAGAACCTTTCACAGCAGTGTTTCAGCGGCAGCAGCAGCAGCAGCAGCAGTAGCAGCAGCTGCTCAGCCGTGTTTGGTAGAAGCACTGCTGTCATGCATCGGCTGGTGATGTGCACTTGTTGCAGTATTGGTTGAAGTGCACCTCTGACCCGCCATAACAACAGCAGCAGCTGCACCGCATTAAGCTAGCAGCAGAAGCAGCAGCAGCACCAGCACCAGCAGCTGCTTGCACGTCATCAGGGAAACAGCAGTAGCAGCAGCATTGGCTGCTCAGCTTCATCTGCCAGCACAGCTGTTTCTGCTCAGGGTCCTGCACACCCAGCTGATGCTTCGAATGCGCAGTGACCTAAAGCTTGCCCGCTTTACCGCAAGCAAGCAACAGCAGGATTGCACGCATCAGCAAAAGCCAGCAACCGCACACCATTGTCCAGCCAGTTGTTCATTCGCAGATATTCATGGCAGCAACATTAGCAGCAGAAGCCGCAGCAGGAGGGGGCACCCGCCAGCCCTGCCGCCACTACACCACTAAGAAAACCACCCTACCAGACACGTGGTGCTGCTGACGTGATGGGCACGCCTCTTACCATGTGTACACTGCTCTGCTGAATAAGCCGTACTGCTGCTGCTGCTCCTGCTGCTGCTGTGCCTGTGACCTGTTCTGTCCAGCGCTGAGCGCTTCGGCACGCAGTACCACGACCCCGCAGCGCTGCCCAAGTTTGCTCAGGAGGCGCGCAAGGAGCGCTTCCGGCGCGAGGGCTTCGCCACCGGTATAGACCTGTTCTCTGAGGTGAGGCTCATGTGATTTGTAATCAATGACACTGCGGATGTAACAGTAACATTCAAAAATGCCACCTTACTTGTCGGCGCAAGGGCGTCGCCACCGGCATGCTCCTGTTTCCTGAAGTGTGGCTCTGTAACATGTTGGTGACACCACATTCAAAGGTCGACATATTATGATGTAACAATTTGTGCAAGAAGCGCTTCCGGCGAGGGGGCTTTGCCACAGGCATAGACCTGTTCCTTTGAGGTACGGCGCCGTGCAGTGACACTGCGGTTGTAGCAGTGACATTCGCTACTGCTGTCTAGTTGTCGTGCTGAGTCGTGTGTTTAGTGCTCGGTTATGCAGCAGGCGTGCCTGCCACCTGAGATCAGGACTGGACCCAGATGCAAGTGCTCCATCTGTCAACAATGAATTTGGTTACAAGCGAACCCTGTATACCTTCCTCTTTGATTTGCTGCTGCCATGCAAATGATGTTGCATTGCAGGAGGAGATAGCAAAGCGTGCCGCGCGTGCAAAAAAGTTTGGGCTGCCAGAGGAGCGCCAAGCACCAAGTTATGCGCCAGACCCTGAAGATCTGAAGCGCGAAGCTCGCGCTAAGAAGTTTGGCGTGAAGTATGAAAAGCCCACCCCGGACACGCTGCTGCAGAAGCAGGGTGCGCGGCTGCTGAGAGTTGACACACTGCATGCCTTGCATCATTAAAACATTTGGAAGTTTGGCGTGAAGTATGAAAAGCCCAACCCAGACACGCTGCTGCAGAAGCAGGGTGGGTTGCTGCTGGGCACCAGCAAGCACTGCATGTACCCAGCAAGACGCTATAGGCTTGACAGACAGTTGACGGATGTTTGACTGACCTTTGACCAGCCGTTGACCAAGCGTTGACTGACCCTCTGACTTGCCTGCAGTTTTGTTTGAGGCGCACAAGGACGTGCCTGCCGACGTGCCGTACCGCCATGTTGTCATCTACAGTCAAAGGCCTTTGACTGACCTTTGACCGAAGTTTGACCAACAAACTACTGTCAACTTGACTGCCTTCAGACCTGTTTGAGCAGCGCAAGGACGCGCCCGAGGACGTGCCGCGCCGCGAGGTTGCCATCTACAGTTCAAGGCCTTTGACTGACGTTTGACCAACGTTTGACCAACAAACTACTGTCAATTTGACTGCCTGCAGACCTGTTTGAGCCGCGCAAGGACGCGCCCGAGGACGTGCCGCGCCGCGAGGTTGCCATCTACCTGTACGGCATTGACGTGATGAGCACCAGCGATGTGCTGGCCTACTTTGACGAGTATGGCCCTAGCCTGGTGGAGTGGATCAACGACTCCAGCTGTGAGTGGGCTCATTGTTGTGGTACACATTGTGCCGCTGGTACAGTTATGGTTAAAAGTTGCGTTGATAATTTTTGCCTTGACGAGTACGGCCCTAGCCTGGTGGAGTGGATCAACGACTCCAGCTGTGAGTGAGGCGCATTGTGGTGGCGCTGGTTGCTTCATCTAACGATGCATTGAGTTATTTTTAGTTTTTGCTGTTAGTGCCAGTCTGAGCTTCTCTGGTGAATGGTTAAATGACTCCAGCTGTGAGTGTGGTGCATTGCGGTGCCGCCGGCACAGGTCTAGTTGACACAGTTGTTTGAGCTGAAAGCGTTGCTGCTTCTAGTGTCAGGCCTACCGGGCCAGCCTGGTGAACTGGATCAACGAACGCCGCTGTGAGTATGGTGCAATGTGGAGCCGCTAGCTGGTTCATCTAACGTTGTGTTCACAACAAGGTGCGATGAGTTATGTTCAGCTTGTTGTTCAGATGCTGCCACCACGCGCCTCGCCACCGCCGGCTGCTATTGTCTCACCGTGCTTTGTTGTTGCCGTGGATGTTTACTACAGGCTGTGTCGTGTTTGAGGATGCCGCCACCACGCGCCGCGCCATTGCGGGCTGCGGCCACCCCCTCACAGCGGAGGAGCTGTCGACAGCGCCAGACTCCATGGATGAGACCATGGGGGAGCTTGATGCTGCTGCTAGCATCCCCATGCTGTGGCACAAGGGACGGGACTTCATCAAGCATGTGCAAGGGAAAGATGTGAAGGTGCGGCCCTGCAGCTGACTGTTCCCACTTTCAGGGATAACACCTGGATGTAGTTTGCAGCAGCAGCGGCAGTTGCTAAAGGGCACGGATGCAGCAGTCCAATGCATCCAGGTAAGCTGCTCACTGCTGCTAGCGCCAGACCCCATGGATGAGGCAATGGGGCGAGCTTGATGCTGCTGCCAGCATCCCTATGCTGGGGCACAAAGGGCGGGACTTTGTCAAAGGCAAGGATGCACAAGGGAAGGACGTAAAGGTGTGGGTGTGCGGCTAGCGCTTGCAGGCACAGCACTGCTGTGGCGGCCACAGGCACACAAACATGTGTAGGTTCTCCCACGATCTGCAGCAGCAGCAGCTGGTCTAGTATGCCAACAAATTTCATTGATGTACCGCATAGCCACAGAGAAAACAAGTAAACCTGCTGTGCTGTCATCCGCCGCCTGCCGCTGCTTGTAACGTTGCAACAGATTCCGCTGATGTACCGCATGGCCGCTGACCTCTGATATCATATGCTGGGCCCCCATCCACCGCCTTCTGCTGCTTGTAACGTTGCAACAGATCCCGCTGATGTACCGCATGGCCACAGACATCAAGCTAACCTGCAATGTCCTCATCCATTGGCGGCGGCTGCTGCTGCTGCTGCTGCTGCTGCTGCTGGCATCCACTGCAACAGATCCCGCTGATGTACCGCATGGCGACCGACCTGGACCAGAAGGACCCCCACGCGGAGAAGCGCAGCAGATACCTGTGGAAGGTGCGCACGCCACAACTGCAGTTTACCCACAGCCACGCACGCCAACTGCTTGGGATTTTTGCTGCATGTGCGCTTGTTACAGCCACCTTCAGCAGCCTAGATCACCCAGCCTGCTGTGCTGTTGTTGTGCCAGTGCCAAGCTGCAGCTTTGATTAGTTTTGGCGCAGCTTTGTAATAGTTTTGGTGGCAAAGAGGACATGGGCAAGACGTGTGGGCACTCAGAAACAGCATGCAGCGCGTGTTGGCTGATGTGCTAGGTAAATACTAAGCGCTGTGTGCAATCCTCTGCTGCAGGGCAAGCGGCGGCGGGATGACGGCTATCAAGAGCAGCAGCAGCAGCAAGGCAGGGGCAGGGGCAGGGGCAGAGGCCGGCAGCAGCACGGCGAATATGAGGGAGATGACTGGCAGGAAGAAGGGCAGTGGGGGGAGGGCTATGCAGAAGGAGATGACAACATGCAGCAGCAGCAGCAGCAGGGCGGGCGCGGCGGCAGGAATGTGCGGCAGCGGGCGCAGCAGCCGGGTGATGTTGACATGCATGATGCAGAGGTGAGCTTGCGGAGGGTGCTGCTGCATTGTGTTGCGGGTGTGTTGTGGCGCACTGCTGGGTTGCGGGCTGGCTGGCAGGGCATCTTTGTGTTCTGATCTGCGATGGTGCATAGTGGGTACTGTTCTGGGATGGGCATGCAATTTGCACAGCACAGTATCATCGCCGCAACAGGTTTGCATTGACTGTGTTGAATCTGCTAAAGCTCCTTCAATGGCCCCTCAACCTGGCAGCACGTACCTCTTGTTGCGGCCTGCCGCTCTATCTCCCCAAAACATTCCGTTTGGCCCTTCAGTTTGCTGTTGTGGATCTGCATGCTGTTGTTTATGATCGTGCTGCCCTGCTGTCTGGTGTGCTGCTGTGCAGGAGGACCCAGTAGCAGCAGCAGCAGCAGCAGCAGCAGGTGGCGGGGAGGAGCTGGATCCTGACGCGGCACGTGACTTGCGCGAGCAGCTCAAGCAGCGCGATGCGGCGCGGAGAGCAGCAGAGGAGGATCTGCCATGGCTGGAGGTGCCGCAGCCTGAAGGGGATGCAGCAGAAGAGGATGATGATAGTGCATCGACCAGTGGCTCTGGCTCACTCAGTGAAGACTGAGTTGATTATTGTGCTGTTGACTGTGGCACCAAGTTCAATGATATCATGGGTCTCTCCTCAATGCAGCAGAAGATGATGATGGGTATGCACCGGGCAGTGCCTCCGGCTCGCTCAGTGAGATTGAGTTGAGGGGAGGTGTTGAGCCGAATTTGCGAGGCGAAGCAAGCCCCCATTGCACTTGCACACCCTATGAAGTTGAAGGTGTCCTTCTCCACACAGTATATATATAGTTCAGGGCTCTGTGAGAGGTACACTAGTATGTCCGTACAGCCTGCTGTACGGACAGCAGGGTATACACTGCAGCCCAGGCATATTGTGGTGTGTCCCGTTGGGGCTGATGCCGTTGCCAGCTATGTTGCGGCTGGTGCTGTTGCCCGGCGGCCAACGGCTGATGCTGTTGCCGGTGTAAACTCAGTGTACAGCAACAGTGTTGCTAGGCGAGCATGGATGCTTGTTGAGATCACCTGTGTGTTGCATGCGGCGTGTCGCACATACAGCATAGCTCCTGGCCATGCCGGTCAGCAGTGCTGGCGAGCATGCTGGCTGTTGTATTGGAATGATCCATGCATGATCCAATTGGCACTATCCTTTGGCGCGGCAAGCGCGCTTACATGATGGTGCTGTGACAGTTGTACGCTGTAAGTCACCATGGCTCTGATGTCAGTGTTATTATGGGTCTTCTCGCATTGAAACCAAGCAAAGACGAGGACTGTTACATCTGGTCGCCATGGCACATGCACGCGAGCGCGGTATCATGTGCTATCACAGCATGCATGATGATGCATGATGCGTAGCAAGCAGTTCAAACGTGCGGCCTACGAGCAGCACCACGGGCAACTTGCCCTGCCTTGAAGGCTGATAGGAACAGCACGAAAGCAGCAATTCAGCGCTGAACAGTGCGCTGGCCTGACACTTCGATGCATAAACAATAACACGGCCTTCAGCTGACAGCTGACAAACAGCCGTACGTGCTGTGGCAGCATTTGATTACGCGCGCGCGGCATACACACAATTCCACGCAAGACATACTGCAGCCTGAGCAGCTGGACACTGTCCTGGCATCATGCTGATGCGGCACAGCAGAACAGCACAGTGATGTACACGCACACCACCAGGTGCCCAGCCCGAACAGCCGAATGAAATTGCCGTGTCTGCACACCAATCAGCATGCACAGGACTGTCCAAAACAGCAGCAGCAGCAGCAGCGCAGCCATGTGTTTTTGATTGAAAAAACGAAATTGATGCGTCATGCGTTCTGCAGCTGGGAGAGCCCACAACCAGCTGTTGTCCTGAGTACAGTCAAGCACAAGGACCGGCCAACTGCACATACAGCCATGGTCAGGCTGTACAAAACCGTCTCCAGCACACAGGCAGTCCTTGCAAGGCGACAGCTGTGCTGCTGCAAAGCAGCAGGCTGCCGGCTTGCCCTCACATGCGCTTCACTGCTTGCACCAGCACCTGCACAAATCCACTCTGCAATCTGCCTTGCAATAAAGCAGCAGATACACATGCAGCAAGGTACATATTTGTAACAATATTCAAAACCAGTCACACCATGCAGCTCATGCATCATGCACTTGCCCATGACCGCCTGCACAGGCAGCTGAGGCCCATCTGGTCACACACAGTGCTGCTTGCTGTACCATCCAACATAGTCAGAAGCAGCACGGCAGCCTGCACACACTCACAATGATTGTAACAGTAATATGCACACCGCCCAGCCTCGAGCTTCTGTATTAGGTTGCTGCCATGCAAAGAGATTCACTTCCGGTCCACACCATGCAGCAGCAAGCAAAGCTTCACCAATCCACTGCCTTGGAAGCAGCCAACAACCGGGTTTGGGCAATCCGCAAAGGCCTCTGTCAAGCCCCTGTTGCGCCATCACCAATACCAAAAGCGTCACCCTAAAACTCCTCTGCCGTCATGCATCACCACCACGGATCAAGCAGGGTCCATCCGTCACACCTGCAGGAACTTGCAGGAAGCTCACCCTCACCACCCGCTCATCAACTGTGTGCAGTGTCCAGCCCTGTCTGCAGGAGCTGCAACGCTGCTATGCAACACTCGCCGCCCAGCAGGACCACCACAGCCAGAAAGAAATCAGTCAGCTCAAAGCAAGGATGCATCTTCCAGTGCTCATGACATGGCAAATAACCGCAGCAGCACAGACAGCACCAGCAGCAAGCCTGGCTTTGTCGCGTCAACAGCTTCCACCAAAAGCGTCAGCAGGAACCAGGCACAAAGCAAGCAGCAGCAGCGATGCCTGAGCTGCGCAGCAACACCCTTCTCTGAGGACGCATCCAACCGCTGCACCCCACTCAGCCCACAGCAGAAAACCTGTGCCAATTTTCCAGCCCACGCAGCGCATGTTTGTGCTTGGGGCACCCACTGCTGCACCGGCATGATGCAAAAGAACACCAAGCTGCAGCACTTTTGGTGAGGCACGCACCACATGCTGACCTGGTAGACGCAGCATGCAATGCTGTGGGCGTCAACAGCAATGAAATGTGAGCCAGCGGCACATGCTGTTTCATAGTAGCAGCAGCAGCAGCAGCAGCAGGCGTGCAATCCAACAGCATGTGCTGTTGGTGTGGGTTTGTGGCAGTGAGTACGAGGTTTGGCACAGTGCAACACACACACTCATATTCAAAGAACACACACACTCGCATACCCACGCAGTTGCCCACAGCCGTCAAACCAACCACCTCAGAAGGGTGGAAAGGGGTTTCGACGCAAGCCCCACTACTGGTGCACGGCAGCACCACGCACACAGCCTTCAACTCACAGTCCTAAAGGCTGCAGCAGAGGCCGGCCCTCTCACAACACTAGCAACAACTGAACAGTTTGCTGAGGTACAAAGTAAGGAAGATCCTAAGTGTAAAAACGATCAAATTCCAGGCTCCAGCACCCCTGCTGCACCTGTGCGGCGCGCAGGCAGATGCTGTGCCTTGTTTAGGGTTGATAAATCAGTCATACAAGCAGCGGGCAGAGCAACACACCCCTGGCAACACCCAACACTATGCCCTTCATCCCAGACGCACACACACAGCTGGTCCAGCTCCCCGCGGCTATCTTGCTATCCATGCAGGCACACAATGATATGGGGACCTCGCTTGTGCATGCACGCAAACCAGTAGCTCCTCACAGCACCTCACTAAATCAAACCAGATCAAATCCGCCACAGCACAAAACGTCAAGCCCCGCATGTCAACCAGCTGGCTACAGGTACCAACAAACGCCAGGCTGCCTGCACCACACACTGCAGCAGCAGCTGCTGCTGCCGCCACAGTAGCTGCTAGCGTCTTAGCCCATTATGCACGGGCAGGACATCATGTTGCTGGCGGCTCGGCAGGATTTGCAGCGCCTTGCAGCACAGCAGCACGCTTGTGGAGTGGAGTATTGCCACCCACACGTGTTGTCAAAATACACCACCCTCAGCTACCCATGATACTCCCAAAGGAAGCCACTAGGAGCTGCTGCTGCGCATTTGGCTTGACAGCAGCTCTGGGTAAAACGTGGCAATGAGTCCCCTAACAAAACACGCACACACATACAAGCGGCCAGTTTCTACACAGAAGACACACACGCAAGGACTCAGACACACATACAAGCGGCCAGTTCCCACATAGGAGAGATACACGCAATGACACACACACACACACACCCACCCACCCACACACACCCACACCCACACCCACATTCTACAGAGGAGCACTTATCCTGACAGGCGAAGAGGCCTTAGGCGCAGGAACACAGAAAACAGTAAGCAGGCCAGACACAGCAGTTGTGCACCGCCGGCGGATCGGCCTGATTTAGGAATGTAGGGTGAATGCCGTAGTAAGACTGGCATACAGCACGAGGTCACTATGACTACCAACTTTTGACAGTGTACAAGGCCTAAACCCAGCCCCTAAACCCAGGTGCTGAGACCCGAAACACAACACTTGGCTGCCTGGCTGGCAGCCGGTTCCTAACAACAATGAGCACAAAGCAGCAGCGCAGCGCACACCAGCACTGCTGTACTGGTTGATGCTGCTGCGGCACCATGTTTCTGGTATTGTATGCAATAACTAGCAACAACCCTAATGCAAAAGTAGTCAAGCAGTACCCTGTAACCTTGTACCATGCAGCAGCTGGTGGCGGCAATCGCTCCCCAGCGCTTGGGTACATGGGCTCAGTCAAAGCAGTCAAACTCCATGATATGGTCAAACTCTGGTCAAACTCAGAATCAACGGTCAGCTCCAAGGCTCCTTCAGCAGGTCCTTGGAGCCCCTCAGCGTGGATACAGGCCTCAATGAGTAGCTGTCAATCCCGCTTTCCCAGCTGGGCGTCCACACGTTGTTATAACCCATCGAGCGCATCAGCCCTGCACACTTGTCGTGGCTGAACTGCTGGCACGGCACCCACTGCCAGTCGGCAGTCCATGTGCCGACGTTCTCTGGTGAAACGGCAGTGCCGCGCATAGCGTCTGGGTCCCTGAACCCTCGGTAGCCATCCTTGGCGTTGACATATGGTGCCCATTGGTTGTTCTGGCGGTTGCTGGGGTCGAAAGGAGCCCAGGAGAAGGGCCTGTCCTGCAAGATGTCGATGTGATCATCAGGGCACTCGGAGCAGCGATCGCCAACCTGCGGTTTAGGGTTGTGGGGTGGTAAGAGGCAGGACAAAGGCGGCAGGGGAAGTGCAGTGCAGCAGGACGCATGAGATATACAGTATACTTGTGCGGGGCTGCTGCAAAACAGCACTGAGCCTTGCATTGCAGCATGCTGTGCTACAGCTTTGTTTCGTACAGCATGCGCGTGAAAACATGTGGATGCAGGCAGTGCTATGCAAAGTAGCAGTTACATTGCAGTAGCCTGTAGCTGCTAATGCTGCTGCACCCTGATTTCAAATGCTGCTGCTGCTGCTGCTGCTGCATTTCCTGCAAGCACACTGCTGCTGGTGGTACATGGCTGCTACTGCTGTGGCACATGCAGCAGCTGCTGGATTCTTCACCAGCACCTGCCAGCGACTGCTACCCAAGCTGCTACTGCTGGTGCTTCAAGCTGCTGCTGCTGACCCTGCTGCTGTTGCTGCCATAGCTCACACACCTTGGCCAAAAACGTAAGCCCCAAGTGCTTGCGGGCGTTCTCCTTCTGGATGCCTTTGTTGTAGTCATCATCGCCGCCATGCATGCGCACACACATGCACCTGTCACATGCGCCCTTGTCGCCAGCCCAGCCGCCTTGATACGTCTTCAGGTACTTTGTGCTGACTGCTACCATTGCGTAGTCATTGTCCCCACGCAGCACCTTATTGCAGGCAGCCAGGTGCTGTGGCGAGGAGCCATACACTGGACCGCGGTAGATGGAGGCACGCCCAAACTTCATGCACTGCTTGGCACGGTTAGTTGGCCATGTAGGCCATGATCCCATCCTGCCATTTCTGCACCAGTGGGACTGGGGCCTCAGGTGGGATTCGATTGCTGACGAACACTTGCCGTACATGTTTGGGTCCGAAGGCGACTGGTCAACGCCGTTGACTGTGGGCACCTCCCTGCAGGGAGAACCGGCAGATGCTGCTGCAGCAAGCGCCAGCAGGCAAACTGCGAGCAGGCCCATTCTGGCGGGAAAGCACCTGGAGTAGAATCACACACAAGCAATGCAACGTCAAAAGGCTACATATGCATTGAATATTGCGTTGCCAGCAAGATCATGCAGAGCTATCGGTGGTTGAAGCGGTCAATCGGCCTGCAGCCAAAACTGCCTGACATGCGAATGATCATCACAGACTGGAGCAGCAACACATAATTCAACTATGGTGTATACGAAAAGCCTTATGCAGGGGAACAGCAACCTGCTGCAGGCCCCTAGCAGCAGCACATGTTGAAAACATACGAAGAAGCAAACTTGGCTGTCTTCAGCCCATAGCAAAGAAACAGGTTATCAAACCTGTCAAATACTCACAGAATTTAAGCAAATTGTCCTCTGCGGGGCTCTGCGCGTTTATAAAGAGAGAGCGGACGCCTCTACCTTTATCCTGCTTGTGCCTAGCTGGTGATCAATTCTTAGATGATAGATATGAACCAACACCAAAATGTGGAGCTCCCAACCTTCCCTGGAACTGAGAAGCTGCTGAGGCTGCATCCTTCAGTTGTAGCCCGACAGGGCAGGTGGTTGTTACATGCCTGCCCGACAGCACAGGCTGCACTGATACGTTGCAATTTGGCATCGTCTGTTGTTAATTTTGATCAACATCATCCTTGTCGGCTGCAGCTTGCCCACCCTTACAGCTCGGGACCACAAGTTACACCAGCCCGTTCTCGCATTCAAACCATTGAATGTTCAAGGAGGCCCAAGTAATAATGTCTTGAGTCCCTTAGGTTGCCACATGGAAGCTTTCAGGGTCTCACAGCTGTGTTCTATCCAGTTTATCACCGGTGGGACTGCTAGTGACTGCCCAGGAGGCTAGTCTCCGTCGTTGTGACCGTGACAACGATTCTGCAAGCGTTTATATCAAAGCAGTTGAAGCAATTTCACTACTGTTATGGCAGGGTGCTCGTTGGATCTGCCTCAGCCATGACACTGGCCAACCGAATTAGCTCATCAATTGCTGAGCAGTGCTACACCGCTGTCAAATGAACAATTACATGATAAAATGCACAAGTGTGCAACCGCTGTTACCAACTGCGATGGCCAGCCTGGTCTCGTACTTTCATTGGTCTCGTCTCGTCTCGTTGAAGTGAGAAAGAGACGCGGAGAGCCAAGAGCATCCACCAGCACGTGTGAGACGCTGCAAGTCATATTAAAAAATCGATTCACATGCGGCCTTCAGTGCAGCAGGGCTGAGCGCTCTGGAAATGGCCTTGACTCCTCTGTGGAGTGAAACCGGTGACCGTCACCATGGCCAGGAAGGTGACCTTACAAAAGAATCATAAGTTTTGTTTGACACTTGAGTCAGGCAGGTGCACAGCTCTTGCATTGCTGCAGGGGCTAGCGCCCACACGGTCACTTGTCAAGACAGCACTGCCGCCGCGGCAGTGCCACTCAGTGGCACTGCAGTGCAGTGCAGTAAAATGGCGATTTCTAGACAAAGCCAGGATCCGAAGGACGCTGGTGATGCACAGCTGCGCATCTTCAAGCAATGCTGAGCCAGAAGACCCCCGCCAAATTCTGCAGTGCCAGCGCCTGGCAGGAACATGCGCATGCATGCATCCCGACTTCTGACTCAATGGCGTGGCCGCATGCCATGCATGCGCAGCGCATGCGGAGATGGTGCGCTCAACACTACAAGTTGTAGTCTACAACGCCAGCCGGTGTCGCTGCCACTGTCACTGTCAGTGCCGACATTGAAGGGTGGGCCAAGCGCATCCGTCACCAGTGAAAAATGACAGTTTCAGGCATGGTAAATGCACAACCGTAAATGCACAACCAGTGTGTTGCCAACTGGGCAGTGCCTAGCCCATCCGCCCAGCACACGCGTGCCGTGGCACTGCAGTGCCATCCATCACCCAGCACACACAAGTGGTTTTTGCACACACCAGTTGGCATGATGTGCACACCGTGTGAGGCTGACCAGCTTCAACTCCCACCCACCAGCTCACGCTCTAACACCTACAACCTGCTCCACCGCTTAAAACCGCCGCAGCTCCTCAGCTAGAAACCGTGCCTGGTACTGCGTGTCCCGTGCCAGCACCCAGAACAGCGGCACGCCAGGTATCACATGATCTGGTGCCAGCAGCACCTGCTGCAAGCTGAGGCTCTCATCCACAGGCACCCAGTGGCTGCTGCTGCTGCCGTAGCGCTTGGGGCCGGCTTGGGGGTCCCGCTCTGGCCATTTGCCATGCAGCGCATCAACGAGCTGGTCCTGCGGCAAGAACGTAGTTTGAACATAGCAGCAGCAGACAGGTACTAGTGAAGAGGATACAATCTAAAAGCAAGGAATGTCCTGCATCATGACAGTCAGCAGGGCTCAAAACAAGCACAACGTGGGTTTCAATCTGATCCAGCACAGGACATCAGCCTGCCTGCCTGGTGCTTTTGTGCGCACCTGCTTTAGTGGCTGCCCTGCGTTGCTGAGGTAGTAGAGCTGCACGCGCTGCCTGCTGTACTCCCCAGCAGTGTCCCAGTCTATGGAAGGCGCATCGGGGCCAAACATCTGCAGCAGCAGCAGCAGCAGCAGCAGCAGTGAAGTCAGCATGTGTTGCAAAATCGATGCCTCACGCACACAGATGGGACGTTATTTGCAAGAAACCCCACTGTCTCTTCACCTCATCAGCTGGAGCTGCTAGCTCAGCACCCTGGCAGTACACTACACACTTACGGCACCCGCTTTGCTCGCACACTCTTCCATATCACACTGCAAACTCTCCGTCATTAACAGCAACAGTGCCACACCCCACTCACCACATCTAGGTGCTCTGCCACTAGATCCTCTTCATGCCAGTCCTCAATCACATCCTGCTGCCCGGTCTCCGGGTACAGCAGCATCACGGGCCAGTGCAGCGCCCCTTGCTTGTCTACATACGGCTGCTTGGACCCCACATGCACCTCCGGCAAAGTGAGGCGGTAACCCTTGAGTACGATTGCGGCTGCAAGCTTGCGCGAGGGAGCGAGTGCTGCCTCGCGTGCTGCTGCTTGTGCTGCCTGCTGATCTTCGTGCTGCTTGCGGGAGGCTGCCAGCTCCTGCAAGGCAGTACGTGACAAACACCAAGGTGTCGCACTGTTGAGCAACACCCTTGGTGCAAAGCAACACAACGCAGCTACTGAAACATGCTACTTGCAGGAGCTTTGCGGTCCAGCGCGGCATGGTAGGTGTCGTATAGTGCATGCATCGAATAGTGCATGCGTCGAATAGTGCATGCATCGAGACACGGGTTGTGTCTTCTCAGACACGGGCACCCCACCTGTTGTATCTGCAGCAGCTCTGCTGCCTCAGGCTCCAGTTCCAGCCCCTGCTGCAGCAGCTGCCCCCAACTGTCCCACTTACTCACCTGCTGCACTACTCTGTATGAAGCCCTGCCCTGCCAGCTCACCTGCTGTATCTGCAGCAGCTCCGCTGCCTCAGGCTCCAGCGCCAGCCCCTGCTGCAGCAACTGCCCGCACACATCCCACTGCCCCAGCTTCAGCGCAGCGCGGGCCCCTCTGAACACTGCCTTGATGCTGGCGGGCTCCAGCTGGAGGGCCGCCTGGCTGTCCTGCAAGGCGCTGCGCCAGTTTCCTGCAAGCAAGATGGCAGCATCGTAACAGGAAAGGCAGGTGCCGGAGTTGAGCTGTGCAATGTATGTTGCGTGAACGGCAGTGTTGAAGATAAATCTGGGTGGTGTTTGAGTTTGCAAGGCGCTGCGCCAGTTTCCTGCAACCAGGATGGCACTGCAGTGACAAAATGCGCGCTTCTCAAGCATGCTCAAGCATGCTTGATTTGTAGCAGTGGCCGGCTGGAGCGAGGCAGAACAAGCGCACTGCTTTCCTAATCTATTGAGCTGCCTGCTGCTGCACACCCTGCATTGCACAACCTCTGCTGGGACGACTGCCACACAGCTGCTGATGATGACAAATGCTTACATGCGAACTGCAATCTGACTGCCACACAGCAGCCTGCTATTGCCTGCAGCGGCCCCTACTGCTGCCAGGCTGCTCACCAAGCAGCGAGTGCACGTGTGCCCTGTTGTTGTGCAGCGCCAGATTCAGCTGCAGCAACACGCAGCACAGCATTGGCAGAAGCACGTCAAATGTGAGGGTGCAGGGGATCGCTGTGGGACAGCTGCTGCTGCTGCTGCCGCTGGCGCGCATGCTGTGAGCGTCTCAGTAACACACTTGCTGCACAGCAGTCTACTGCACTTCTGACTGCCATGCTCATGTTGTGCAGCAAGCTGCCTCACAATTGAGCCTGCTGCTGTAACTGCATACCTTGAAAGAGCCAGGGCAAGCCCCTCACCTGTGTGTCGCTGCACTTAAGTGCCAAGCCTTTAGTGTACGCCTCCACTGCCTCCCGCAGCAGCAGGCGGTTCTTTGACTTGAGCCCTACACGCAGCTTGTTGTTGCCTTGTTGCTGCAGAAGCAGCAGCAGCGTACAAAAAGTTGAGGTGACTATGTGCTTTACAAGCAGATGCGTCATAACAACGCTTTGTGCATGTGTGTATGCTATATACAACAGTTGCTGCTGGACTTCAACCCTGCTTACTGTAGCGTCAAAGATCGATGGAACACACAGATGTAGCACCTGCTAGCTGACTGCCTACTGGCGTGCTGCGGCTCCACAACACAAGCCCTGGCAGCGATTTTCGCTGCTAGTGCTGCTGATGAGGGCCCTGCTACAGCTGCTGAAGGTGGCATATGGTTGTGGCAGTGGTGGTGGCTGTTGCTGCTGCTGCTGCTGCCGCTCTCATCATTTTGGCAGGCTCCGCTTCAAGCAACAGCCCATCGGATTGTTGCTGACCCACTGCTCAAAGCAAACCCTTCCAAAGACAGCTCTCGTTATACCAGCCATTGGTGATTGTAACACAGTGAGCTCACGACAGTGGTTCCGTGCTCAAGCTGCCATAGCATTTGCTGCTGCTGTTGGCGTCGCTGCTGCTGCTGCCGCCGCCGCTGCTACTGCCTGGCACTGGCAGCAGCAGTACACATGCAAGCCCCAGGCTGACCTTGAAGTTCTCAGCACGCTCCTCCGGCGTTGACTCTTCCTCTAATGCTTTCATTGCTATGTAATCAGGATGCTCTTCTGCATTGTCGGGCATGGAGTCCCAGAACAGTGCTGGCAGGTCGGCATTGTCATTTACTGGCTGCGAGGGCGTGATGTCCTCGCTATCTGAGTCTGACATGACTGTCAACTGTCAAATTTAATGCACCAGCAAATATGAG
The DNA here is from genome assembly GCA_030272155.1 of Tetradesmus obliquus. Classification (NCBI taxonomy): domain Eukaryota; kingdom Viridiplantae; phylum Chlorophyta; class Chlorophyceae; order Sphaeropleales; family Scenedesmaceae; genus Tetradesmus; species Tetradesmus obliquus. Next base: position 689,209 of record CP126191.1, read on the forward strand.
CCTTGAAAGAGGGCGACAATAGGAACTTCGTCACTGCAGAGGGCGGGCTCGGCACACTGCGAGCGTGATATCACCATGAATCAACGATAGAAGCATATCTTGAACTTGAACGTGCAAGTATCATCAGCAGTGTCGTGAGTGACAGTTTTGACGGGTGTGTAACCAGGGTTGGCCCTCACTCAACTTGAATGATCTGCGGCATCCTCATTGCTACTAATTGCTACTGCAGACACATATGATTTTCTAGCGTTGCTCAAAAACAGCCAGCACACACATCACAACAACGCTCTCGCTTGCTGCTGCTTGCACCTGCACTGAACACCAGTACATCGTCGTGCGACACTAGAAGTGCCCGCAACCCCAGCACTCGCAAGCACTGTAGCATATAGTCTGGTTACGGGCAGGTGCAGGAGCCAGCACTGGCAGCAGCACCAGCAGCAGTGCCAGCAGCAGCAGCAGCAGCAGCAGCAGCAGCAGAGCCAGCTCACAGTCCTGCGCCTCGCAACAGAAGCAGCAGCAAAGGCAGCAGCCATGCAACGACAACTATCACAGCAGCTGCTCATGGCTGCGCGGCGCATCCTGCAAGCACCCAGCTGCAGCTGCGCCGCACAGCAGCAGCAGCTGCCTTCCCACCTGCAGCACGCCCGCAGTATGGCTGTGGTTGTGGATGTGCAGCGTAACAATGTAGATAGGGCTTTATCAAAGCTCAACAAGCACTTTAAAGAGGCAGGCATGGTGGAGGAGTGCCGCAGCAGGGAGTACCGGAGGACGAGCGCAGAGTTGAAGTTTGCACGCAACAGGGCAGCACACAACAAGCGCGTGGGAGTGCAGATTTCGGAGCGGCTGAAGTGGGTGGTGCGCCGGCGCAAATTGAAGATGTAGAGCACTTTGTCAGCTCTACGAAGTGGTTGATTGGCTCTGGCAAGGTGAGGGCGTGGCAAAGATGATTGTGCGCAGAGCTGAGTCTGTGTAAAGAGTTGCGGGAAGCACACTTTGCAAGTGCACAATGCAACATCAGGCTCACTCACATGTTCAGATCAGCCTGGCATGCCAGGCGCTGCAAGTGGTTTGTTGGTCTGTAATGCTGGCCAGCTGTGAAGGAGAATGTGGCGTATGTGGCTCCTGGTTCTTAAAGCACCCGGGTACATGCATAGGATGCACCTTCAAGCAATGCTGGAGTGAGTGTGTGCAGAGCCAAGTCCAGTATGCCAGGCACTGCCGGTGGCCTGTTGTGTGATGCTGGCCAGCTGCAAAAAAGAGCGGCACACTGCAACTGTGCACCTGTGCAGCAGCTGTTTTGCTGCCCCTGCCGTTGGGTTGAGCATAACGTGTGTGAGGCATGCCCACGATTACTGCTACATTACCACAAGAAGGATTATATATTTGCTTTCAAGACCAAGACAGTGTTCCACTATGCTTCGTATCTGCAAGCACTAAACAAGCCTGTCACATGTGCTGTGCCATGCAGGGAGACCGGCAGCAGCGTTGGCGCCAACCAGACCTCATCTGCGCCCTCACATGGCCCCAGCGCAGCTGTGGCAGCTTTGGCAGCTGATGTGAAAATGACGAGTTCTAGACAAAGCCATGGCTTCCTGGCCAGGATCCCGAAGGATGCTGATGTACAGCTATGCTGGCGTTCTACAGCAAGCATTGCAGCAGCCTGGACACGAAGCAGCACGAAACAGCATGGGCAAAGGACAGCAGCGCTGCCAAGGCCTAGTGTTGTTTTGTGGCTGCTCGATTTGGTGCGGCAGCTGGCCGTGTGATGGTGGGCCACCATGGCTGCTGCTGCAGCACTTGCTGCTCTTGGGTGTCCATGATAGGGTCTGAATGCCAGCTTTGATCGATGTTTGCAGTGGTGCTAAGGGCTTACGCTAGAGGGTGGTGTGCATCTGTCGCAAGGTTTGAACCATGTAACATGGCTGTCAGATGTAGGCGTGTTGGACTTCTGCATTACACGGACGCGGCGTGCCGCCAACATGCTGCTTACCAAGTACATGTATGCATGCAGAGCGAGTATGCATTGCCGTCACTAACCATCATGGACATGATGTCCTGGGCTGCTTACATGGTTTGGAATAAGATGCTTGCATGGATGGGCGGTGTGCAGGCTTCAGGATAGAGTCACTCAGCCAGTGAGTACTGCCACTCCATCTGAACTTCAGCAGTTCAAGTTCAAGTTCAAGTTCAAGTGATGCACTTGCACCACGCAGGCTATGAAGCCCTCGCATCTGCAGCATGGCATGAACCGCGCGCTGAGTTCTTTTTCTGCGATGATATCTGCATTGCATCTGTCGCGCCTGATGTAACACCATAACGTTATGGCTGCAAGGAGTGTTGTAGGGTTGGCCGGGATACAAATGAGCCAGATATCACGTCACACGCACATCCGCCACCGTAGCAGCCGGCCAAAACTGTATCTTAGTTGTCGATCGTGTTGTGACACACCTTGCAAGATGAGCAGCGCGAGGATGTCTGCGGACGAGGCATGGGCCAACCCCGAGACCAGGTGTGCCTAATCATATTGGTACATCAAACATCATGATATGCGTATGTTGTACATGTACTAACCTTGAAAGCCCACCATCTGTCGCAGCTGCACTCACGAACGCAGGACGCTTAGACCAAACCCTAGTTGCCCTGCCATGCTTACTGGGCGACTTGCCGTGTGCTTGCAGAAAGCTGAACGTACAGCTTGTCATTGGTTTGCTGTTTGGCACGGCCTTCGAGTTCTACGATTTCGCAGGTGCGAGGACTCAGGTTTCGGAGTATTTCCCGGTGCTACCCAGCTGGGTAGAACCATGGTCCAGTCATCCTTGAACATGCTTCACTCTTAATTTCGCACCAGAACTCTGTTTCTACCAGAGTCACGCATTGTCTTGAGCGCCATAAGGGGTCAGCTCACTTCAGCACGCTCCACATATCACTGTCAGCCAAACCATATCGGCTAGTCAGCATTGCGCCGAGATCATGCACAGCGTGCTTGCTGTTGCTGCTGCTGCTGCTGCTGCTGCTGCTGTTGCTGTTGCTGCTGCAAAGCAAATAGCAGCCACATGCTCATTGAAACATGTAACCTGTCTTGCGCTTGCTGTTCTGTAACCCTGTGCAGTCTACAGCCAGCTGGGCAAGTATGTCGGCCCAAACTTCTTCCCTGCCGGCAACCTGTATGCGGAGCAGCTTTCTTTTTGGGCTGCATATGCTGTGGCCTTTGTTGTGAGGCCCCTGGGTGCCATCTTGTTCGGTAAGCTGCTGCTGCTGCTGCTGCTGTGGCTGGAACAGATTATGCTGTGCTCCAGATGTATGCTGGTGCTTACGCTGCCTGCAGCGAAGTTTGCTACTACTGCTGCTGCTGCTGCTGGTAGGCTGCTGCATTGCGGCCCAACCTTTTAGCAATGAACCCTTGAATGAACAACACATTTAACATGGTGTGCATGCTGTCGTGTGTGCGCGCAGGCCACTGCGGCGACAGGCACAGCCGCAAGACCAGTCTCGTGTACTAGCTGCTGCTGATGGCTGTGCCCACCACCCTCATGGGCTGCCTGCCCACCTTCCAGCACATCTCCTGGGCGGCACCCGTGCTGCTCATCCTGCTGCGGCTGGGGCAGGGCTTGGCCATTGGAGCAGAGAACGGCACAGCGCTTGTGTGAGTGCGGCACCACCAGCTAAAGTTAGTGTTTAAAATTTAGTGCAGTCTTGGCCCTTTCTTGCAGGAGCGCCATCCTGAAGACACTAGTGTTGTAGCATGCTGCTGGCTTGATGTAAAGCGGTTCGACGGCCTTGCTTTGTCAGCGCAAGCTTTCAATATAGATTTGGCATGCAACCTAAGGACAGCATGTGCTGCGTGGCTGCCGCAGGTACCTGTATGAGATCGCTCCCACCAAGTGGAGGTGCTCCGTGGTGGCCTTTGGCTGGTCTGGAGTGGTGAGTGGGAGGAAGCAGAGCAGCTGCTGCTGCTGCTGCGGGTGCTGTACAGCAGGCTGCCGCAGCCCAAACGCACGCTGCTGCGCCAACATCAACTGGTAGCATGTGCGGCACCTTGTCACTGGACAGCTTGCCCATTCAATGAGTCACGGTGACAGTGTTGCTCAACCCCGCTAAACAACAATGTCAAGTGCATGTTTGTGGGCCGATACAATCAACGCCCCAGTCCGATCGCTTCGCTTGCCCTGCTGCAGTTCTCCTGCAAACTTCCTGCGAACCTCCTGCAAACTTCCTGCAACTTTCCTGCAAACTTTCCTGCAGCCCTTCGGCATCTTCCTGGGCATCGCCGTGGTGCTCATCCTGCAAGAGGCCCTGAGCCCCGCAGCCATGATGCTCTTCGGTTGGCGCATCGCATTCCTGCTGGGAGCTGCTACCGGCGTGGTGGGCGTGCTGCTGCGGCGCCGCATGCCGGATCCTGCGCTGTTCCTGCAGCGCAAGCACCAGATTGAGGAGCAGCTGGGAGTGACAGACGGCAGGTGGGTGTGGCAGTGCATCTGTTTGTGCGTGTTATAACAACCAGCGCAAGGCAGACGGATAGTGAGCTACCCACACGGAAGTGTACAGAAGCATAGGAAATGCAGCTGCATAGCCTAGCATCGCATTCCTGCTGGGCGCAGCAACCGGCGTGGTGGGCGTGCTGCTGCGGCGCCGCATGCCAGACCCTGCGCTGTTCCTGCAGTGCTAGCACCAGATTGAGGAGCAGCTGGGAGTGACAGACGGCAGGTGAGGGCGGCGGCAGTGCACTGGCAGCTGTGTTGATCTATCAACCAGTGCAAGGCAGACGGATGGTGAGCTTCCCACACGGAAGTGTACAGAAGCATAGGACTCCTGTCAGACAGGTAGCTGCACAGTCCAGCATGCCACAACATCAGACACGTTGTATGTTGTCTGTCCAAGGCCCCAGGCAACGCTGTACCATAAATTGTCGTGAATGTTGTGTCCTTTGTGTTCCCCTGCAGAGACATCGAGGGCCATTCAAAGGATGCTGACATCAGCACCAAATCGGTAGCTTCCACCGGCAGCAAGGACCTCACCATGCGTATTGAGGAACCTTTCCCTGCAGCCAAGGACGCGAGCATCGACGCAACATGTACAGGCAGCGCAGCAGGCAGCCTGCCTGCTGTGCATGTGACCGGCGGCAAGAAGTTCTTCCCGGTGCTGCAGATGCTGCGCTTCTACTGGCTGCCGGTGCTGCTGCAGTGGACGTGGCAGTTCTGGTTTGCTGCTGCCTTCTACTGCTACACCTCCTACATGCCTGGGTGAGCTAGCTGATGTGTACACCGTCCCCAGCTGTGTATGGCGTTTTGTACCCTGTGCTCTGTTGTGCTGTGCTGTGCTGTGCTGTGCTGTGCTGTGCTGTGCTGTGCTGTGCTGTGCTGTGCTGTGCTGTGCTGTGCTGTGCTGTGCTGTGCTGTGCTGTGCTGTGCTGTGTTGTGCTATGCTGTTGCTGCTGCTGCAGGGTGAGCCCGCTTCGCCGTGTGGATTATGAGCTGTGCTGTGTCAACATGCCAAGTCCAAGCTCCTCATGTGTGCTGCATGCACCGCAGCGCACGACCTTGCATGCCACAAATGCCACCTAGCATCATCTCCTGCACACAGCCGCCAACTTCACCTCCAAATATAACTTAGAGCAGCACCGCTTCAAGAGCTGAGCAGCTCGCATGGCGGTGATGCTGCTGAGTTTTCACTCACGCTGTCACCTCCACTCTAGCCTTGCACCTGCTGCCTCTGCTTTTCTGCAGCTTCCTGGCCGCAAATGTGCCTGGCATGACCCGCGGCCTGGCGCTTGGCTCCACACCGGTGCACCTTGTCGGCGTGATGCTGGTGGCGTGGCTCACTGAGTTCCAAGCACGCCCATAACCCCACAGCTGTGGTTGATGCACGCTGACCTTGCACCTGCTGCCTCCCCTTTGCCGCAGCTTCCTGGCCACGAATGTACCTGGCATGTCCCGCGGCCTGGCGCTTGGCTCCACGCTGGTGCACCTGGTGGGAGTGATGCTGGTGGCCTGGGTGACCGGCTTCCTGTGTGACAAGGGCATGCCACGCATGGTCACCAGCGGCATCGTGTTCATCGTGGCAGGTGCGCTCTTATTGGTGAATCAGGTGGACTTGTGATGGCTTTGCTGGGGATCCTGCTGCTGCTTAGTCTGAATACACAGGCACTGCAGTGCAAGTCGCACGACTGTGATAAATGTGAAAGTCTGCACCGCTGCGCAGCTGCAGTCACTGCAGCGTCTGTTCCTGTGCTGCAACTCTGCAGATACCTGTGACATGCCATGCATGCAGTCATGCCTGCCTGCCTGCCTGCCTGCCTGCCTGCCTGCCTGCCTGCCTGCCTGCCTGCCTGCCTGCCTGCCTGTGCGCCTGCTCATCGTCCCTGCGTGCCTGCAGGCGCCAGCCTTGCCCCCGCTGCCATAGGCATGCGCGCGGGCGGCGTGGCTGCCGCCTGGCTGCTGCACCTGTGGTTCCTGCTGCTGGTTGGGGTGGTGGGTGGGCTGCTGGCTGTCTCCATGTGCCCGCTGTACCCGACTGAGGTCCGCACAACAGGCATGAACTTTGCCCACCAGGTGAGAACCGTTTGTAAATGTGACGTACTTGTAAAGGAAAATGTGATACAGCATTGCACAGGAAGCGAAAGATTTTTGGTCTGGCAGGGTCCAAGTGACGGGCGGTACCAGCAGCAGAACTTCTCAGCAGCGCCAGCATTGCGTCCGCGTGCGTGTTGGCTACAAGCTGTGTTGGTTTCCTGCACCGTTAGACAGAGGCTCATGTCATGGCTGATGCATGATGTATTCACTCCGCACCGCGCTGCTGCTGCTGCTGCTGCTGCTGCTGCTGCTGCTCCTGCTGCTACTACGACAGATGGCGGTCGGCCCCATCGGCGGCATCACCCCTGTCATCCTGGCTGCCATCAAAACAGTCAACGGCGATGTCTTCCTGACAATTGTGCCGTGGCTGGGCGCCTGTGCTGGCGTGAGCCTCATCGCCACTGTTGCGCTGTACTACATGCGCCCTGAGGCCAACAAGGACACCAAGCAGGCCTGAAGCCTGTTGCTGATGACGCTGCCCTTCAAAAGGAACGGTTGCGTGGCTGGCCGCCTGTGCCGGCGTGAGCCTCATCGCCACTGTTGCGCTGTACTACATGCGCCCTGAGGCCAACAAGGACACCAAGCAGGCCTGAAGCCGGTTGCTGACGAAGCTGCCATTCAAAAGGAACTGTTGCATGGCTGGGGGCCTGTGCTGGCATGAGCCTCATCGCCACTGTTGCGCTGTACTACATGTGCCCTGAGGCCAACAAGGACACCAAGCAGGCCTGAAGCCGGTTGCTGATGAAGCTGCCATTCCAAAGAAACTGTTGCATGGATGGGGGCCTGTGCTGGCATGAGCCTCGTTGCCACTGTGGTGCTGTACTACATGCGCCCCAAGGCCAACAGAGACACCAGATGGGCCTGAACCAGCTGCATATGCATGAAGCCAGCTTGTGTATTGTGTCATGAGCAGTGAGCTTCTTTGAGTTGAAGCTGCCGCTGAGAGGCCATTGTTTGCCAGGCTGTGACAGCGCTGCTTGCTTGCAGCCGCTGTAGCGTAGTATCAACTTTGTGCGGACGGGAGTCATACTGCTGTTCCTTTGTGTCAAATAGCAGTTGCTGGGCATATGGGTTGAAAGGCCTACTGCATTTATTCAAACCCAATGTCGTGTATGTGGTCGTACATGCTGATGATCCTTCAACTCAGACCACAGCAGGTTGAATCAGCTGCTGAAGCCGGATATATATGTGGTTGCTGGATTCAACCTCACCTTCAGTGGCATGTTTGGTGTTTGGTGCACGTGCATTGGTGCTGCCGAGTGGCCACTCTGCGCAGCAGCACAAAACGGCTTCAAATCAACTGTGGTTTGAACTTCGGCGTCTGAACTTTTGCTTGCCATAGCGGCGCTGCCTGTTGAGGCAGCAGCAGCTTGCCAGGCTAGCTGTGCACAAGAAAAAAAAGTGTTGGTGACACGAATCAGCATGAGGTTACGGTGAAATTGGTAATGCACCCCGTGTGACAAAGGGTTGTGCAGTATTAGTTGCCGGGCTGGCAGTGAATGTGGCTAGAATTTGTGACGTTGTGCTGCAGTTCTGGAGGTGTGACCGCAGCGCTGGCAGTGGTGCTTGTGCATACATGGGCAGGTGTACCTGCAAACCAAGGGGCGGATGGTGTGCCGCACACTGTCAGTGTCCGACACTTGGTGCTGTTAAATGGTCACCAATCAACCTGGTCAGTGACCAGCAATGATTGCGATGGTGTCTTTGGCAAGCTGACGTTTGCAAGCTGGGTGGTGGACCAGCGGTCATGATGCACAACCGGGGCTAGCCGTCGTAGCAGCTGGTGTGCCAATGGGTGCAACTTGCAAGGTGGTGCAGCAGCTGTTCAGCTGCAGCTGCTCCGCAGCAGCTTCCAATGGTTGCAAAAAGGGACGAACTGTGCAATTACCGCCGCAAGCTGTGTTTGTGGAACAGTTGCAGGCTGAATTGCTGCGATTTGGGAGGATGGTTGTTTGCTGCGTGGACATCAGCACCCTGATGATCTGCTGCAATCGCCTGTGGTTGGAAGCCCCAGGCGGCGTGCATCAGAGAATGGTCATGTTCATATCTTGGTCTGTGTTGTAACCAATGAGCACAAAACTCCTGTAGCTGCTACATGACACGTATGATCAGGCAAAGCAAAATTTGCTCAAGTACCTGTTATGCAGCTGTCACGCTTTGAATTTTTGAACTTGCACCCATGACCCAAGTGACACTGCACCGATCCGCTGACCGACAAAGCAGTTCAAGGGCGTAGAGGCCGCAAGCAATCTTTGAGACCGAATCAAGCCGGCCTTTGTGTCGTGAGTGCAGTTTTGTGCGACAAGGCGGACACATTTAAACCGAGTGTGCACCTTTGTCCGTGTGCGTGTGACAGGAAGCCGCGATGGACGCAACCATCCATGTGGATCAACAGATACCGGCAGCGAGTAGCGTGAACTGGATGCCATTCGGCATAGCCCATGACGGACCATGCAATGCAGCAGAATACTTCACACCTACACAGGAGCAAGGTGTGCATATAGAAACATCTAGCAGCAGGCTGATCATAGTGAAAAGTAGCTTCACGCTGCTGTACATATGCCAAATCTGCAGACGTGGGCCCATCACAAAGCAGTGACAACAGCAACAGCAGCACCCACTTGGCAGCGCACTTCAGGGGCAGGCGCTTGAAAGGTATGCCAACCCTGCGTCTATTGCATGCACGGAAACGGAAGCTTTGCACTGGCAGTTGATGCTTTCATTCGGTGCTCACATGCCCTGTCAGGTGAAAGGTACACTTCTGCATCAGCTGTTTTCCCATACTGCCGAACTGCCTGCACACATGCTGCTGCATACCAGCATACAATGAGGCCCGGGCCATGCCTGCAATGCTTCAAGCAGCTGACTCAGTTTTATTGCATTCTCTACCTTATGCACATCATATTGGACACTCCATCGCGTCCAGCACACACGCAGCTGTTGCTACCCTGCTTTGCTGTTTCACTCTGTCCTGCAGGCACGCCCAAGCAGCTGCCAGAAGGCTACCAAGGCCTGCTGCTGCAGCCAGCCGGCGGCGCCAAGCATGGCAGCAGCAGCTCCGACACGCAGCAGCGCAGCTGGAAAGCCCTGCAGCGCTTCCAGCAGATAACGGTGTGGAACCACGACACGCTTCCTGCAGCTAGCGACTGGCACATGCGCTGCATCGACTTCCTGGCCCTCGCAGATAAGGTGGGAGGGAGCGACTGTTACATAGCTCAAGTTATTTTAATGTGTTATCATCATCATCTCCCGCCTCTCCCTCTATTTTGCAAGGGGTAATCATGTAACCAGCTAAGCCATAGCAACGTCGCCATCAATATGTTTTGTGTTGCGTGGTGTACATGGCGGTAGGTGGCTACTATGCTAGCACGTGGCATGGACTGCCGGCAGAATGACCACAGTAGCAAGCAAGCAAATGCAGCAGCGACGGCAGCAGCAGTTTGGGCAGGGAATACACGGCTACTAGACACACATTTGCGTCAGACCATGCATCCAGATGTTTGTATGCGCGGCTTCCCTCGCGCTTCACAACTGGTATGCCAGCTGCCTGCAGGCCTAAACGTTTGCTGCCTCTGGTAGAGACTGCGCCTGCTGATGTATGCCTGCATGTTCTCATGTGCAGGTGCATGCGCCCATAGACCCCTCGCAGGTGGAGCAGGAGCTGCAGCGCATGCAGCAGCAGCAGTAGCAGCCTTGCGGCAAACGTGTCAACAGCAACAGCAGCACGAGCACAGGTTGCGCTGTAACAGCAGCAGCGCCTGCCGCAGAAGGCATGTCCAAGATGGCTTGACAGTGGCACCCAGCTGGATGGCTTGAGCCACAGCTGCAGCACAGCTGCATCCACACCTACAACCAGCGACCTTTGGATCCTGGCTTTGTCTAGAATGTCATTTTACAACTAGTGCGGCCAGAATGGAGTGCGTGCGGTGTGACTGTTAACATGGAATTTGCAGAGTTTTTAGCATGTAACGCAGATGAAAGTACTGTGTGAAGCATCGCAGCACATCTGGGCTGAAGCTGCCTCAGGCACCAGCCCCGCAAGCCGCTGCTGAGCTCATGAGGGTTGACATTGCACAGCGTCCTTTCTTGGTTTGAAACTCGGTGCAGCTGTCCGTGTTTTGGTAACTGTGTAGCACTGGAGTTGTTACCTTGTGGCACTGGATGGCCACACCGTCTGCACACGCTTGACAGCGTTGCAACATACTTTCTTTTGTCTTCTTGATACATGCCAAACCCATGGCATCTCGTAACCTGCAGCTGTGACTGTTACGCTGACTCAATATAACAATGTTATAACAGCTGGACCCAGAAGCGCAGCGCCTCAGGCTGACCTTTGATACAACAGGCGTACACACAGCTTCTGAGAACACCCTTCCATCCTGAACTCACAGCATGCTGCGGCTGTAGCAGATCACACCACAAGCTCACAGTGACGTCTAGCGTCCGTCAGCGCCGTGTGTAGCCTAGCCCTTAAGTGCTAGGGGCTGACCCCCTCCCAACTTGTGCCACTAGTGATGTGGCGTCAGCATGTGGTGCGGTGAGATCTGGACCAAGTGGCTTGAGACCCACGTGCTCAGCAAGCACTGTTAGTGGCACTGGCTTTGAGAAGTTTAAACGTGCACTGCCATATGAACACGCAACAGTGGCCACCATCACCAAGCCCTTCCTGCAGCTGCAAGTTGCAGCCTGCATCGCGCTGCAACTAATCAGCGGGCAGCAGCGCCTGTGCTGCTGCTGCTGCTGACTCCCTGCCTGCCAATGGTGTCCTTCGTCTCCACCAGCTGCTCAGGTTTCAGCCAGGTGATAAACCGCCCCTGGGCCCCGCCCCATAAACCCTCAAGGTTGTAAAACCGCCGCGCCCGCTCCGTCAGCACATGCACCACCACAGCACCAGCATCTAGCACGGCCCAGTCTGACGATGCATCTCCCAGCACACTCAGCGGCGGCAGCAGCTGCTCAACATCACTGCTGCTGCTGCTGCTGCTGCTGCTGCTGCTGCTGCTGCTGCTGCTGTTGTCAGCCACATCCTGCTGCTGCTGCTGCTGCAGGTGCTGCCGTGCTTTTTCCCGCAGCTGCCAGGCCACAGCTTCTGCGCAGGCGTGGCTGTGGCGCTGGCTGAGGCCGCTGGCTATCACCAGCTGCTGCTGCAGCCCAGCCCGGCCCCTGCAGGATCCCAAAAGGTATGCAGAAGCAGAAGGCAGCAGCAACAGCAGCAGCGGCGGCAGCAGCAAGGGCAAAAGCAGAAACAGGCGTCAGCGCTGACACAGACGAGGCAAACACAGACATGGGTAACATGTCTGGACAAGCAGCACTTCTGGTGACTGTAGCAACCGGCCTGCCATCACACTGAACGTGCAACAGTCTGCTGGCACTGCCTTCCAAGCAGATTCACAGGCAGAACCTGAAGGCAGTTAAGATAGCAGCCTGCCGGAATTGCCTCTCACCTGACGTTAATAACACATACGTCCTGAGCCCGTGCAGCCATCAGCCAGCCGCCAACCTCGCCAGCATCAAGCACACGCTCCAGCAGCTGCTGCCGTGCTGCTGCTGCTGCCAGCACCTCACGGCTGCGTGGCCTGCCTGGCTGCTGCTGCTGCTGCTGGGTGTGCTGCTGTCTTGTACTACTGCCTGCTGTGCCGCCATCAACGCTGGTGCTGCTGCTGCTGCTGTCTATATCAGTGACAGAGCTGTCAGCATCTAACTCGCTGCTGCCGACCCCTGCTGCTGCGTGTGCCCATGCATCCCCAGTTTGCTGCTGCTGCTGCCGCTGCTGCTGCTGCTGCGCTCTTGCTGCCGCCTGCTCCTGCAGCAGCAGCACCACTCGCCGCACCAGCAGCTGCTTAGAGCCGTAGGTAGGCGCCTGGCAGTCATCAAGCAGTGCCACCAGCTGCTTTGTCTGCAGCCTGCTCAGCACTGACAGGTGGTTAGCACCCTGGCCCTGCCGCTGCTCCTGCTGCTGCTGCTGCTTGCTTGTGGCTTGCTGAGCGGCTGCAGGGAAGTCAGCTGCAGCCTGATCCAGCGCTGCTGCTGCTGCTTCTGCAGCGACACCTGCCTGCTGCAGCAGCTGCTGCAGATGGCTCGGTAGGCGCTGCCTGCGGGTGCACAAAAAGCATGAGTGTGAGACGCAATGGGCCCCACTGCGCATTCATTTACACCTTCCAGCATCACATTGGAGTGCCGAGAGACTTTGGCGGGAGTCTTCTGGCTCAGCATTGCTTGAAGGTGCGCAGCTGTGCATGACCAGCGTCTTTCGGGATCCTGGCTTTGTCTAGAATTCGTCATTGTACATCCACCCGGTAGCCATTCACATCTCCTAGGCATGATTGCTTGAAATGCATGTTGTAAAGATGGACAGTAAACATGTCATGGCCGACACACAGCCAGCAGCAGCACCTACCTTGCAGCGACTGGGCTGGGCAGGGGTGCCCAGGGGTCCATGCTTAGCAGCGGATGCCACGCAGCAACACGCGGCGGGCTGCTGTTGCTGCCGCTGTGCTGTTGTGGTGCCTCCCACAATGCTCTGCCTGGCGCTGCTGGGGCAACACCCGGCTGAAAGCGCTGCTGCTGCTGCTGCCACTGCTGCTGCTGCTGGTTCTCATTTGCATTGTCTTGCTGCATCTCCTGGCTTGTTGCTGCTGGTGGTGATGCAGGTGCCGTGGCACTGCTGCCTTCATTGCTGCTTGGTCCTGAGCGCTGCTGCGGGTTTGCATCCGCACTGGAACCAGTGAAGGAGTGCGGGCTACTGCTTGTAGCAGCAGCTGCTGCTGCCAGCAGCCTCTGCTCGAGCTCTGCATCAAACAGCTCAGACAACAGCTGCTCAGTCAGCTGCTGCTGTGCAGGGGCATGACTGCTACTGCTGCTGCTGCTGCTGCTGCTGCTGCTGCTGCCATGAGCGGCAAGGGGCGAGCCCTGCAGCAGCTGGTCAAGGGTGACTGGCTTCACATGAGCTGCACTGCTGCTGCTCTGCTGATGAGCTGCAGCTTCACTGGCTTGCTTTTCTGCATCGCTGCTGCTGCTGCTGCTGCTGCTGCTGCTGCTGCTGCTACTGCTGCTGCTGCTGCTGCTACTGCTGCTGCTACTGCTACTGCTGCTATGCAGTGCATGGCGAACCAGCCAATCTGAGAGTGCTATCGTACGACAGTGTGAAAAGCCTAGGCACTGTAGGCATGCAACTGCATCCGGCATGGCAGCAAGGATCGTGTTGCCTGCATTGGCTGCTGAAGAGTGTGATGAGGCTAATGCTGCCACAGCAGGCAGCAAGCGTGCTGCTCTCAGCATAGGGCCGTGGATACAATAGCAGTTCTCCAAGAGACTGGGCGAACCGAATTTGCACTGCGAAACGTAGCGTCTTTGCTCGAAGGGTGCGCAGTTCCGGTGAACACTTCGTGTGCAGCAAAAGACGCAGCTAAGCCAGCACCAAGCCCATCAGTTTTGCAACGAAGCCGTCTCACACACCAACTTCAAGCAGCAGTACTGGATTTGACGTGTTACCAGCGTCTCCAGCGTCCCCAACAAACCCTGGCTGGCAGGCTGCCGGTGGCAGCTGGCTGCCGCATCAGCATCCCTGCTGCGTAAACTATGAGCACACGGTGATACAAAGAGCGCAATTTATTGAATGTAGCACTCACCGAGCCAGCTGGCGCGTGTCAGCCGCTGCCTTGGACAAAAAATGGGTCACTGTGAACTTCACCACACTGTCACAGTGCTGTCACGGTGACAGCAACCAACGTTGGCACCCTTGCCTTACACAGCAACACCACACCAACATCCTTCCGCCGCACAAAGCCTTGTCTGTAAATGAAGCAGCAGTACAACAATCTGCCACCGGCATAGCAGCGCTGTCACACCAGCCCCACCCTACTGCGGTACTGCTGGATGAACTCATCAGGGTCCTCTACTGCCTTCACTGCCCGCCAGTACACGCGCCCAGGCCCCTGCCGCCCCTGCGCCTGCTCAAACAGCGCATACTGCACCCACAGCTCCGCATCACTGCTGCCGTACGCTGCACACCACGCATCGTACACTGCCCGTACCCGCTGCAGTGCATCTGCTGACAGCGCCGCCTGACTAGCTGCTGCAGTTTCGCCAGCCTCCAGATGCACCATCGCACTAAACATGTCCCCTCCAGCTGGTGGCAGCAGCAGCAGCCTCTGCCACAGCGCTCGTGCTGCATCTGCTCCCTGCTGCTGCCACGTCAGCGTCAGGCATGCGCCAGCAGCAGCACCCAGGCCACCCCGGGCAGGGCCCTTTGCTGCTGTGCGCGTGACTGTGCTGAGCAGCAGCTGCTGCAGCTGCTGCAGCTCGCCAGGAGCGTCGCGGCACAGCTCGAATGCCTGCAGGCAGGCAGGCAGGCAGGCAGGCAGGCAGGCAGGCAGGCAGGCAGGCAGGCAGGCAGGCAGGCAGGCAGGCAGGCAGGCAGGCAGCAACAGGCAGAATGTCGATGTGTGCTAGTCAAGCCAGCGCTGCAATGTTGGGATCGTGGTCCAGGCAAATCCTGCCAGTGCGTCAACACGCAACGGGGCATTTCTGAGCAAGCACCTAATGTCTGCCGCAGCTTCGCATTGCTATCTGATGCTGCCGCAGCTTCGCATTGCACCTTTAGCATCGCACCCTTGAACTGCATAGAGAAAGCCTGCAGGTGCAGCTACACCCACTCCTCTAAATTAGCTGTGACCCATGCAACTGCCTCAACGCCCCCTTGCATCTAAGCATCCAGCAGAGCACACACCCCCAGTGCCCATTAATCTACCTGTTGCATCCCAAATCACCACCTCCCACCCACCTGCTGCCACAGCACCTCAGCCTATGCGGCAGGCACCTGCATAGTGTGCAGCACAAACAGCTCTACTGCCCATAAAGACACTCCTAACAATACTTTTTGCAGCATCATGACCCACCTGCCGCCACAGCACCTCAGCCTATGCGGCAGGCACGTGCATAGTGCGCAGTACAGACACCCCAGTGCCCACGATCGGCACACAAACAATGATTTCTAACACGACATTATTCACCTGCAGCCACAGCACCTCAGCCTCTGCAGCAGGCATAGTGCGCAGCAC
This sequence comes from Tetradesmus obliquus, assembly GCA_030272155.1. NCBI lineage: Eukaryota > Viridiplantae > Chlorophyta > Chlorophyceae > Sphaeropleales > Scenedesmaceae > Tetradesmus > Tetradesmus obliquus. The sequence continues at coordinate 704,837 of CP126191.1, forward strand.
AGACACCCCAGTGCCTATGTATGGCACCCAAACCATAGTTTTGAACATGATATGACCCACCTGCAGCCACAGCACCTCAGCCTCCGCAGCAGGCACCTGCCCCAGGCCCTGCTTGATCACATCCAGCAGCTGCACACTCCCCGCTGCAGCAGCGCTGCTGCTGCTGCTGCCGGCCTTGCTGCCCTTGGCTGTTGCCTCCTGCTGCAGCCGCAGCTGCCATGCTGCTGCTGCTTTTGGGTGGGCCTCGCATGCTAGCCGTGCTGCTCTCAGGGCAACCTGCAGGCAGCAAAGACAGCAGCACGCACAGCAGAATCAGGCTGCTGGGTTTCCAGCAAAGAAACAGTAGTACTGATGCGAGCGGCTTGACACTTATCATACTGGGCCTTAGTTCATCAGGGAAAGCAAGAGAGTGCTGCACAACACACCAAAACACTTGAAACAAGCTGCCTAAATGAAGCTCCAGCACACAGTGTGCACACGCGGCCAACAGCACGAGCAGCTGCCCTGGCAAGGCTCAGATAGGAGCGAAAGACTTGATGGATAGTTATCTTCAGCGGATATTCAGATGAACTATGCATGAAGGGGATCATCACCGCCTGCCAGGGCATGCTGTTCTACAAGACACCACTTTACACATCACAACGCAGCCTGCAGTTGTGCTGCCCAGCAGTCACTCGAGTGCATCTGCACCACCCACTCCAACCACACGACCTAGCTGTAGCAAATCAAAATCTTATGCTCATGCAAACACCACAAAACACTTGCCGCTGCTACAGCTACACCTGAAAGCCCTCTGCTGCACCATACCCACCTTGCTCTGCTGCAGCTTGCATGCCAGCGCCACCCACTGCTGGTAAAGCTCCACGTCAGCAGCAGCAGCCTCATGCGCTCTTAGCATCAGCTTGAACAGCTGCTGCGCACAGCCGGCAGCTTCCAGCACACGTGCTTCATCACCCAGCAACACGTCAAGCCGCTGCGCCAGGTAAGCACAGTACAGGCGGTACAACTGTACTGCCGCTGCCTGTGGCAGCTGTACCGCCTGCTGCTGCTGCTGCTGGCTGGCCGCATCTGCTGCTGCTGCTGCTACTGCAGCAGATGACTTGCGCCGCTTGCTCTGCCTGCCACCACCTGCTGCCGCTGCTGCTGCTGTGCTGCTGGGAGTTGTACTGCTGCCTCCCAACAGCCGTTCAAACTCTTGTACTGCCTGCTGCACGTCTTCCTGGCTGGCTGCTGGGTCTGCTGGGTCACAAGCAGCTCTTGCCAGCAGGTCTGCTGCCTCAGGCTCCTACAAGCACACGATCAAAAACAGTGAAGGACGGCAGGTGGTACAGTGCAAATGGTAAAAAACCATGCAAGCGATGTATTGCTTTAGGTACACAGCAATCCCCTGACACCAGTACTGCTGGGGGCAACTGCCTACGTGGTTTAGCAATTGCAAGCTGCAGGAGCACGTATTGCTGCAAACACAAATGGGCTCACATAACTTCTCCTGATACTACAGTTAAACCCACAGATAACTTCTGCAGCGCATGGTGCAATTACCCTGGACCCTGCTGGACTCACTCTGCCCCTCACCTCTGGAAAGTCCTGCCTGATGCTGTCAAGCACCTCCTGCCTCAGCCCTGCCACACCAGGTGACTTGTAGCGCCCCAACACCTCCAGAAACCCAGCCCTGAAACCCAACCCCTTGCCATGCCCTGCTGCTGCCGCCGCTGCTGCCGCCGACGGCTTCAGGTAGTTGCTGCTGCCACCTCTGCTGCTGGCCGCTGCTTTGAGTGCGTTCTGAAACACCAGCTTGGCCACAGCACCTGTCAGGACTGCCCTGACAGCAGCCTGGGGGTCCTGAGAAAGGTCCTGAGGGGCAGCATCAGGCTGGCTGCTGCCAGGCTGAGCCAGCAGCAGGTTGTCAGCAGCCTCTGCTGCTGCTGCTGCCCGCTCTGCAGCCTCTTCGGGGCCCTCCCCATCATCCTCTGCTGCTGCTGCTGGATCTGTGCCTGCTGCATCCTCAGCATCCGCGCCGTCCTGCCGCTGCCGCTTCTTGCCTGCTGCTGCTGCTCCAGACTGCTGCTGCTGCTGCTGGCCGTCGGGCTGAGGTACGTCCAGGCCCAAGATGCGCCGCCGTGCCACAAGCTTCTCCACATACATCAGCTCCTGCAGGCAGCCCAGCAGCAGCAGCAGGATCAGCAGAGTGACAAGTATACTATACTAGTGACAGGCATGGCGAAAGGATCTTCTTCCTGGCGCCGAGTGCCGGCTGCCGGGAGTTTTGCCGGACTGCATGCATGTATGCATGCGAGGCGGACAAGCAGGTTTGCGACCACAGCACTATCCATTGCTTTGAAGCGTATAGCAGCAGCAGCAGCAGCAGCAGCAGCAGCAGCAGAAGCAGCAGCAGCAGCAGCAGCAGCCGCACCATGTCGAAGTAGTCCAGCCACATCTTCTCGCTGTAGCGGCACATGCGCAGCCCCTGCTGCATCAGTGCCCGTGCCGCCCCAGGGTTGCCGTTGGCCTCAAACTCCCAGGCGGCTGCATACACCCACAGGCCCGGCTCAGTGGGGTGCACCTGCAGCAGCAGCAGCAGCAGCGGCTCGTCAGGCCAACTGTTTGGTGCGTAATCACTGCAATTATCGCCGGTTGGCGGCAGACTGAGGCATGAGTGTGTCAGCAGCGCTGAACCAAAGCCGATGTAGCAAATGCAAGACAAATTCTAGAATGACAATGAATCAGACACGCACCTGCAGCGCGCGCCCCACCACTCGGCCCAGGCGCCTGTTGCTGCTGCTGGCGCGGCAGAACTCCAGCCACGCCGTCCACAGCGCCAGGTCGCTGCGGAAGCGGCGCACCGTGCGTTCGAATATGAAGTGGATGCGGCGCACAATGGCGTAGTCGGCCAGGCTCTTCTTCTTGCCTGCAGGGGCATAAACGTACCAGAATTACTGACCAACCATTTGTTGGGTGTCAGCAAGCACAGATGGCGTAATCGGCCAGGCCCTTCTTCTTGCCTGCCAGGGGATTTGAATGCGCACAAGAAGTGAGTGCAGGCGATGATGCCAGAGAGGTTTGGCAGGCGCCAGCTAGCGTAGGAACATGTGTAGGTCGTATTGATACTCTGGAAGTGTGAAAGTCAGCAATGGATTCTGCAGCAGCACTGTGGTTTACATATAGCAGGGCTGCTTGCAGGCATCTGCTTTGGTTTATTGCCAGTTAGTGCGCCAAGTGACAGCACAGGCAGCACTCACCCCCTGTGTCCAGGCCCTTCCTTCGGTGCTGCCTCAGCTCCTCAAGCTTTGACTCATACTCAATGTACCTGAATAACAAGCAAAAGGCAAATTAATTGAATTAGAAAACATCAACAGCATGTGCAGCAGCAGGTACTGGTACATGCTAGCATTGCAGCAGGCTGCTCGCCACACCTGTCAGGTACTGCTGTGGCTGCCGGCCCTAACACCAGCTGCTGCAGAGCTTTTCCGCTATCCACTCGCACCTGAGAAAGTCCTCCTTCAGCACTGATCGTCGTTTCAGCAGATACTCGAAGTCCTGCCGCCTCTTCACGATTTGCTTGACCTCCTGCTTGCTGAAGTACTGCTGCTTCACCATGTCCTCCAGCTCCGGAATCATCTCCTCCATCATATAGCGCACGGTGTCTGCCATGGCTGCTGTCCGTGCTTATGAACGGCTTTAACGCTACGAGCAGAGTGCCAGGTCGCTTGCTTGTCGAGTGACTGCTGCTAACGACGGCAGCACAGTCTTCAGCGATGAAAGGATGTCAGCAGTTTCTGAGATGGTACAAAATGTTTGCGCTGTCACTAATAGTATATGAACTCTTGTATCCGCCAGATAAGCTGCAATTGAGACAACTACACTATGCAACTTGCACCCGGTTGCTGTGTGTTGCAAAGGAGCTGCATCAACAAACAACGCTGATATTTGATCAAGCCAAGGCATCTTGCGCTTTCGATGATACCCACACTGCTGCTGAGCAGTTCAGGTAACAAGTTCACATGTTAGTGACAGCTGAGGTGACCGTCGCTGTGACAGCCCTAGTGGGGGGCAGTGTCTTATCTTCTGTTAAGAAGCCAGTACCATTTGAATGGCTAGGGGCAGGATTCTACACTTCCACAGGAGTTGATTCAGACCACGTGTCACAGTGCCACCATTGCCATCCGGCCCCCCTGTCACCACCACACAAGCTCTGCAAGCATCCCACACCCAGACGTTGCAGGTCACCTTATTCTCGGCACTGCCATGCTACGTGCCAAAATGAGTCATAAGCACATTGCAAAGTCAGCAGGTGTTGCTGGCACTGCACGCCATACAGCCAGTCGCCAGCAACCATCAGCACCAGCACTAGTCGCAGCACCACACCTTGCTCTGCAACACCCCCCACAGCAGCAATGGCGCCTGGAACTGTTCTTCAAGTCACAGCAAGAGCTGCAGGCTCAGCTGCCTTTCCTGCAAAGCCATGGCATCACGCGAGTCAACCTTACCAACAAGTCAAACGATGACCAGCTGCTGCAAAGAGCAAGCTTCCTGCAAGCAAACATACCCGGGCTGGATCTGTGTGTGCACTACTCACTCAAGTACAACTACTGCAGAAGTCCTGCAGCCACCCTAGCAAAGCTGCAGGCTTTCCACAGTGAACTGCAGCAGGTGTTCCTGCAAGGACAGCAGCGAGAAGCCACAGGCACCACCACGCAGCAGCAGCAGCAGCAGCAGTGCTGTCAGTGCCACATCCTGCTTGTCAGTGGCGGCGGCAAGAAGAAGGCATTTGACACTGTCGCAGCCCTGCGGCAGCTAGCTCAGCAGCAGCAGCAGCAGCAGCAGCAGCAGCAGCAGCAGCAGCAGCAGCAGCAGCAGCTGGTGTCATCAGTGCCTGTGGCAGCAAACCAGTCAGCTGCTAAGCGCCAACGCACAGCAGCCAGCTCACCAGCGGCACCATTCAGCAGCAGCAGCAGCAGCAGCTGTCAGCCGGCTTTTGCTGTGGCCTTCAACCCCTACCTGCCTGACGAGGCTGCTGCTGCTGAGGAGGTGGCACGGCTCAAGGCTAAGCTGCAGACAGGGCTGGTGGGCAGGGTGTACATACAGGTGGGACGCCGTGCCAGGCGCAGTGGGATGTTAACATGTTGCGTATGACAGGTTGATGCTTTGCCATTTGTGACATGCAGCAGGCTTCCGGGCAGCGCATGTTCACAGAGCGATTGCGTTTAGGCGCATGTAAGTAGTCTAGTAATGCAGTCTGCTAGTACTGGCTGGACTAGGATAGTGACGATCGTTTGGAACATGTTAGACAGGGCTGCATGTCAGCAGAGGTGGTGATCTCACAATGTCAAATTCCAGTGAGGTGTGCTCAGCAGATCTGCAGGCTGTGCTGCCGCAGCAACAATATGGGCTACTGCCTGCTGCTTGTGCGCAGATGGGTACTGACCTGCAGCGGCTGTCTTGGGGCTTGCAGCAGCTGCAAGAGCTCTGCAGTGAACTGCCTGGAGCTGCTGACAGCAGCAGCAGCGGCAGCGGCAGCAGTAGAAGATCCAGCACGCAGCTGCCGCAGCTGTTTGGGTCGCTGTTCATCCCCAGCAAGCGGCTGCTGGCTCAGATGCGCTTCAGGTGGGCAGCAGCTGCTGGCTGTTTGTTTGACATAATCACTGTCAGCTCGTGTGAAGCCGGAGGCAGACGCGTGGCTTCCATGATGCAGTGAAGCGTCACCATGACCCATTCTGACACGGTACAGCCTCCTTATGCACGTCTGCTGCAGTGCGGCACTGTGATAGATTTGAACCGCCTGCTGCACACCCACTTGATATTGGGTTTCAACTGCTGCATCTGCAGGGCGTGGTCGGGTGTGTACCTGTCAGACGAGTACCTGGGCAGTGTAGCTGCTGCTGAGGCCATCACAGCGCAGCTGCTGGCAGCATACGCAGCAGGCGGCGTGGTGCCGCTGGTGGAAACTGCAGTGAAGAAGGATGCTGAGCTGGAGCATGTGGTGCAGCTGCTGCAGGCAGGCAAAAAAATTGATACATGTGTGTGATGGCACCACCAGCGGCAGCAATGTGTGGCCCACGCGGCGAGTTGTGTTGGCTGTTAGTGCCTGATCATCAAGGGCGCCGGCAACAGCAGGCTTGAATCTGTCGGTGCTTGTGCACGCTCGCTCTCTGTTGCAGCTAGCTGGTTGCAAGTTGAGACTTTGGCGAGTTGCGATCGTCCGCCGTATCATTATTGATCATGATCAATGAAGGTGCGCAGCTACTAGCTAGCATAGTATGCATGTATACATGTACCATGGTCCGTCGGGATCCTGGACACTGGAGCCGCATGAGAGCGTCCTTTTACATGAACCCGTAGGTGGTGGCTGTCAGGTCATCCAGTATGCTGCAGCAAAGCCGTTTGCTTGCAGGCTGCGATCATGCATCTCAGCATGTCGCATGCAGCCGAGGCAGACACTCAAGTCTCTGTTTAAAGCTGACTCTCGGAGACACACACGAAGTTACACAAGTAACTTCTCTGGTTGACAGACAAACAAGCAGGTTTGATTGGATCCAAAGAGAATCCAAGCCAGTGGCGCCACTGCCAGCAGTGTAAAAGAGCGCAACCAGTAGCCACCTCCTCACACATTCTGAGCAGCACGCCAGGTAATGACACAAAACCCTGGCAGCAGATCCGAGCATAACCTCCATCCCCAGCGTTTGATCACGAGGCCAGGCACTGATCTTGTCAAATGTCCTGCACCATTGCCTCAGCTGGGCTGCAGCCCGGCCCCTCCTGCATCAAGACAGCATGATGATCATCATGCATGTGCCAGGGGCTTGTGTGCCACAAGGTAATCAGTAAGGAACTGCCAGGGGTCATCAGGCCGGGCCACATCCAGGCCTTGAGCCCCTCACGCAGCCAACCACCATAAGCACCAGCAATGCCACCGCATACCTCATCACAAAGTTCAGCAGCACGCCAGCTGACAGCAGGAACACCCCGGGCTGCAAACTCTGCATCCAAGCACTGCTCAGCCTCCCCGGCTAATGACGACAACGACGACCACATGGTCATGCATGTGCCAGGGGCTTGTTTGCCACCAGGTAATCAGTAAGGAACTGCCAGGGGTCATCAGGCCGGGCCACATCCAGGCCTTGAGCCCCTCACGCAGCCAACCACCATAAGCACCAGCAATGCCACCGCATACCTCATCACAAAGTTCAGCAGCACGCCAGCTGACAGCAGGAACACCCCGGGCTGCAAACTCTGCATCCAAGCACTGCTCAGCCTCCCCGGCTAATGACGACAACGACGACCACATGGTCATGCATGTGCCAGGGGCTTGTTTGCCACCAGGTAGTCAGCTAGGAACTGCCAGGGGTCATCAGGCCTCGCCGCATTCAGCGCCTTCAGCCCCTCACGCAGCACAGGGATGACAGTCACATCCATGTACTGCCGCACAGGCATGCCTTTGGCAGCAACAGCAGGGCCCGCACTGGCGCCAAACCCAAAGTCCAGCAGCGTGCTCGTGCCGCCGTTGCTGTGCGCCACAGCGGCTGCCGCTGCCGCTGCTGCCGCCGCTGCCACACCTGCGCCTGCTGCTGCTGCTGCTGCTGTGCCGTTTGCAAGTACGGGCTCCGGTGCTGCTGCTGCTACTGCGGCAGGTGCGGGTGCCGCACTGCTTGCATCTACATCTGCATCTGCTGCAGCCATCACAGCTGGCTGTGTGCTGATGGCGTCCGCACTGACTGCTGCAGCTGCCTGCTCTGCCTCCTGCATGGCTGGTGCAGCAGCAGCAGCTGCTGCTGCTGCTGCTGCATCTGGCTCAGGCAACAGCCCTGGCACGCGTTTGTTGATGAGCTGCTGCAGCTGCAGGTAGGCCTGCTCCAGGTCACCATTGACCAGCGTGTGGTGGAACAGCCCAGCCTCCTGCAAGGCAAGGCAGCAGCACAGCAGCGGCGAGCCACACGTCAACCACAAGGTATGAGATGCTGCTGGTTGCCTGTTTAGTGGTGCCAGGGCAGAGTCTGCCACTCTGCCTCTACCTGAATCTGGAGCAGCAGTGCAAAGCAAGCCTCGTACAGCAGCAACGTGCATGACCCTGCGCCAGCCCTTTCTCTCGACCTCACCTGTGCCTTGGCGATTTCCGAGGTTGCGTTGGCCAGGCGCTGCAGCACCTTCTCCTCAGTTTCCGTGCCCCTGTTGCGCAGCCGCCGCTCCAGCTCCTGCTCACTGGGGGGCGCCACAAAGATGAACAGGCAGCGCTCGCCCAGCGCGCTGCTGCGCACCTGCATACGCGCAGACACACGCGATGAGACAGACACAGCGATGAAATCTTGCCGGCATCGACTCTTGCAGCATGTGCTAGCGGGGTGCTGCTGCGTCACGCTTGACGGGAATCACAAACATCTGCTGGGGCCCTCAGGCTGCGAGCTGTGACTACTAGATAAGTAAAAACTGACTGCACTTTCCCCCTTGCCAGCATCACCGCCAGCCTAGCGGGCGGCACCTGCTGCGCGCCCTGCACGTCAATGTCCAGCACGCAGTGCTTGCCCTCGGCGCTCACGCGCGCCACCGCAGCCAGGCTGGTGCCGTAGCTGTTGCCGTGCACGGTGGCGTGCTCTAAAAACATGCCGCCAGCCACCTGCGCAGCCATGGCCTCTGCGTCCGTGAAGTAGTAGTGCACACCGTGCTGCTCGCCAGGGCGCGGGTCCCTGACAGTCCGCCAGGCAGCAGCCAGGTGGGTGTAAGTGCATCAGCGTGATCGAGTAGTGCACGCGATGCATGCCTCGCCAGGAGTCCATGCCATGCAGTAAGCTGCAGAGCTGTCACGCAGTGCATTTGCCGACAAATATTGCACCCGCAAAGCATTAAGTGGCGCGCCGATGGTGTGTGCACGCAGGCCAATACATGCACGCCGCACTGCCACCAGGCAAGCTCCACACCGTGACGCACCTGGTGGTGTGACTGACTGAGAAGCCAAACTTGGCTGGGTGCTGCGCCATGAGCTTGCCGATGAGTGTGCCCTTGCCCACACCGGAGGGCCCGCAGATGACGATAGGGGTGCGGATGCCCGACAGATCCATCTACAGTGCAGCAACCGTCACAGCATGAAGCACAGCACGCAGCGTAAGAGCAGGTCCGTCCATTGAAGGATGGCAGATGAAAAAGGTGTGTGCGTACGCCCGACAGGTCCATCTGCAGCATGATGCGGCACATGCCACAGCGTGAAAAAACGTGAGGCATGGCTTGCAGTGTCAGCATGCGTAGGAGGTCTGCGCAACAGCTGCTTTCAACGAGCGCGGCACATGCTGCTCGGTGCAGACTGCTGCTTACTCGTAAGCCAGAAATGCCACACGAGCAAGCATGCCGCTGGAAGCTACACAGTTGGCTGTCAGGTGGATGGAAGTGTGCATACTGCAAGGCATGAATAGAGCAGCAGCAACTGCTCCTTCTGGGTGTGCCAGATATGCATCTGCTTGGATTAACTTGATGTACATAGAAACAGTACAGGAATGTGCCGCCTCACCTGCACTGCTGACAAGACAGCATCCGCGGGTGCGGCAACCTCAGCAGGTGCCTCAGCAGCAGCAAGTACTGGTACCGCTGCGGGCGCCTCGGCAGCTGCCGCATCTGCTGCAACCGAATCTGCTACTGCAGCTGGCGCTGCTGCTGCTGCTGCAACTGGCACAGCAAGCTCCTCCTGCTCTTCAGCCGCCGCAGCAGCAGCTGGCTGTGCTGCTGCTTCACTGCTGGCAGCTGCCTCTGCTGCAACTGCTGGAGCAGCAGCTTCTGCTGCTGCTTCTGCCCTGTCAGCAGCCCCAGCTGGGCCCGCCTCTGCTGCTGCTACTGCTGCTGCTGCTGCCTCTGATGCCGCTAGCTCCTGCTCTAGCTGCTGGATGATGCGCTTGGTGGCTGCATACACCTCCTCTGGCGCCGCTCCTGCATCCACCTCTGACAGCCTGCACTGCTCCCTCAGCGCTTCTACCACTGGCATGCTCTGCTCCCTGCAGGACATATATGCAGGCAAGCAGCCGCAGGCAAAGTGTCAACATGCTGGTTGGCAGGTGTATATGGCCAGCAGCCAAACAACGGACAAGGTGGCAGACAGCAAACAGGACTACAGTAAAACTACCACTGTAGTTGCAACCAGCGCTGCAGTGTTCTAGGTCATTACGCAGTAGAACTGCCTGCATGCTGATGTCGGCAGCTGCTTCTAGCCAACAGCTAGTAAAGCGAGCAGCTATGACGTCCTGCAAACAAGGGTATTGCTGCTGCAGCTGCTGCTGCTGCTGCGTTGACAGGCCAGATTGTCAAGCGCACTCAGTCCAGCTGCACTTACTCAAACACCACAAAGCGCTTGTGGATGGTCTCCTCATTGTCATCAACACGCCCGCTGCTCTCTGCGCGCTGCAGCAGCCGCTGCCGCGCAATGTCCTCTGCCACGTTGTAGAACAGTGCTGTGTTGCAGGGGCGCACCTGCAGAAGCGGTAGGAGCATGAGAAGCAAGAGCAGATCTGCTGTAGATGCTGACCACAGTGTGCATCACTCCTCAACTCCCGCCGCTTAGAGATTCACAGCCTGTCACGCTGCAAGGAGCGCTAGGCAGTTCGCGCTGCTGGCGCTGCATGTGTCTGACATGGAAGAGAATCCTCTGGCCAGTGTAGGGTTGCTGTGTCGCACTTTTGCACGTCCTGATATGCTGAGCATGCGCATATTGATGACATCAGTGTGGACGGCCCACCTGGCCAAGGATAGGTACGTCACAATTGCCACGCCTGCACCTGCCTCACCTCCTGCTCAAAGTCATGCAGCTGCTCCAGCACACGGGGAAAGCCGTCCACCAGCACCTTGGTGTGCTCGCCGCTGCTGAGGGCCCCCTTCAACAGGCCTGCAGGCACAGCAAGAGCTGTTGCAGCGCAGTCCCGCACACGCTGCTGACTGCTGGCTGTGCACCGCTGGTGACCAGTGCTGCAAGCCGCTGATAGCAGGGGCTGTGCTGCTGTGCTCACCAATGATCATACTGCCGGGCACCATCTTGCCCTCCCGCATGATGTCCTCAGCTTGCTTGCCCTGCAAGTCAACGTGCAGGCCAGGAATCAGTAACAGCAGTCTTGATGACCAGGCTCAAGGCCAACTGCCAACCAACGTACCTTGCGGCTATGCAGCCACAATTCGATGATGCAATGCATTTAGAACAATCAGTGCTGCATCTTTGACCCACTTAATAGCCACCAGCGCCGGCAGGACGGCGGTTTGGCCGGTTTGGCGCTGAGAGCACAGCTCACCCATTCTGTGCCCTTCTGCACTTCCGCTCGAAGAAGATCGCCAGCAGAGACATGGGTCCAGCCAAACTCCTTGACAATAAGATCAGACTGAGTGCCCTTGCCGGCCCTGCGAAACAGGTGCCAGCTCGGTCAGCTACTGCTCCTAGTGCAGGCTAGCGCTACAGGACATGCCTTTGATTCCAATTTTATTGGATTCAAAGCTTACCCTGGTGCTCCCAGAACATAAACAAGCAGCTTGGGCGTCGCCATCGTCCCAGCTCAAAGTTGAACGACTGTACAAGCCCCTCCCAGAGGATGTACGGGACCCGAAATATTTCTCAAAGCCACGCAGCAGAAGTTGATGGGCAATTGATGGGCAGGCTGAGCTCAAATTCTGCGTATGTCATACGCGCCGATTAAGGTGCCGGAAGCCTTTACTGTCGCGTCGTTTGCTGACTTGCCTGTTTTTCGAGAACACAGTGCACCTGAAATCAGATCTACGTGGTCTGTCAATACGAACACAGCGTCTCTGGTGGTTGCAGAAGAAAACTCCCAGCTTTCTCGTTGCAGCACGCTCATTATCGCCCAGATCTTCTCGTTGTTCTGCCTGGCTGGCATTTACGTCAATATGTGTTGCCTTTGAGCAAGTGCTTAGGCACCATGGGCCGCTAGTGGCCGGAGGCACCGGAGCAGCAGCAGCACAGTACAGCTAGACAGGTTAGCACCGCATGGGCAACAGACGCAGCAGCCGCCTATGAGTAGCAAAGACAAATTCCGGGAGCGTCCCCGTGATCGGGTGAGTTCAGCTGGGATTGTCTCACATGGCATGAGCAGCATCAGGAATATGTCTGCCAGGCACTGCTCACTGTGCACAGGAAACACCAAGCCATTGAGCATGCCCACTTGGCCATGGGATGTTTTGATCATGATACCTGGCTTAACGGAATTGTACTAGGATCATCTGGCCAACAATGACGGGAGCATGCTGTAAACCTATTCCGCGGCATGCGAGCAACTGCAAAAAGCACGCCCATGATGGCGCTTGCAGTCAAGGTACCTTTGCCTGCCTTCTCCTGTCTGTGAGATAGTCCTGGACTAGTGAAAACAAGAATTGATAACTGTCAGTTCATCATGTTTAATTGTGTTCAAGTCTGATTCAACGGGTTGACAGCCTTCACTTACATGCACGAGCTGCTGCTGGCGGCGCTGCTGCTGCTTGCAGGAGCGGGAGCGCAGCCGGGAGCGGGTCAAACATTTAAGCAGGGACGAGCGGGACAGGCACGACAGCAGGCGGCACGAGCACAAGCAGAAAGACAAGGACAGAGACAGAGATAGGGAGCGGGAGCGGGACAGAGACAAAGAGCGGGAGCGGCGGCACAGGTGTGGATTTATGCATGGAGGCTGCTGCAGCAGCAACAGCAGCAGGATTGTAAGGGGAGATGGAACATCTGGTGCATGCACCTCTTTGTATACTTAGTAAGCAAATATATCACATGATAGCAGCGACAAGCGCCTCACTAGCAGCGTGCTTGGTGCTCATATGTACCCGTTTGTTGACTTGGAAGCAACATGCTGCACAAGCATGCTGTGAGTTGTGTGCTCCTGCATGAGCACTGCGGCTCTTTCAAGCAGCAGCCACTGCTGCCAGCATCCTCAGGCTCCATTGTTCACTGTTTGTTGCCTTAAACAGACTGCTGTTCGGATGCCGTATGCTGTTCTGCAGGTCACGCAGTAGAGAAAAGCCTAGGGACAAGGATAGGGAGCGACACAAGTCAAGGTGCGGGCGCGGCAGCACAGGCATCTCTGCTGCTCACGCCTGTGTTGTCATCGTGGCTAGCAACCACCTTGCATGGCAGCAACAGATGGCGTCGTTCAAGCACTGGCTGCTGCATAGTTCTGGCCAAGCAACAGTGATGAGTCATTGACTACCCTCTTTCGTTGATGATGGGTGATGGTTGGGACGCTGGGCTGTGCGCAACTAACATCTGCTGTTGCGCTGCGCCTTGCTGCCTTACCTTGCTGCAGGGAGCATGATGGCAGGCGCAGGGACGGCTCGCCTGCAGCAGATGACAGCAGCCGCAAGCGACGCAGAGTCGAAGACGACAAGCAGCAGCAGCAGGAGAAGCCGCAGCAGCATCGGCAGCAGCAGCAGCATGGGCTGACAACAGAAGAGGAGCGGGAGGCGGCACACAAGAAGCAGCGGCAAGATGAGCAGGTGGGCGGCACAGCAGCTGCATGCCACAGCAGCTGCGGCATGGTGCTCTCAGCAGAATCAGCAGCAGCAGCAGCAGCAGCAGCTGCAGGTTGCTTACATGTGTATGTTGTTGCAAGCTGATCCGGTTCACCGCCTGCGGCATTGCGGCATAGTTCCCCCTACAAAAGCGTCTTCCAACAACACACCTGCTCATTGTACTTCTGCAACGAACCCGCAGGATGCACTGGATGCTGAGATGGAGGAGCGCCGCAAGCGTGTGGACGAATGGCGCAAGAAGCGCGCAGCAGAGGCAGCAGCAGCAGAGCTGGAGCGCAAGCAGCAGGAGGAGGCTGCTGCTGCTGCCGCTGCTGCTGAGGCTGCTGGCAAGGGCTGGTCGCTGGAGGATGACGATGATGATGAGGCGCATGAGCAGCAGGGGGAGGTGAGTGTGATCTTTGGGATCAAGGTGTCTTGCAAACCAGGAATAGGACAGATGTCCGTGGTTTGCTGTTCATATCAGATCTTGATGTGCTGCTCCTGCTGCTGCTGCCTTGCAGCAAACCACTGACAATAATCTGCATCCTGCTGCTGCTGCTGCTGCTGCCACCGCTGCTGGCGCCGCTGCTGCTGTTGATCCTGATGCATTTTGAACTGCTTGCAGGATGAGGTGGACCCCTTGGATGCTTTCATGGCAGGCAATGCAGCAGGCACAGTGGCAGCAGCAGCAGCAGCAGCGCCCCCACAGCAGCCCTCCAAGCCTCCGTTATCAGCAGCAGCAGCAGCAGCAGCAGCAGCAGCAGATGGTGGTACTGATGTGCAGATGACGGGTGCTGACGGTGGCGCAGCAGCAGCAGCAGGCGGCGGTGAAGATGAGGTTGATCCTCTGGATGCATTCATGTCTGAGAATGCTGCAGCAGCAGCTGCCGATGATGATGTAGATCCTTTAGACGCCTTCATGGCTGCAACAGTAATGCCAGAGGTAGCAAAGGTGCGCTGGTCAGAGAATGTAGCAGAGCCGGCTGCAGAGGCAGGCGCAGCAGGAGCAACAGCAGCAGCAGCAGGCGGCAGCACTGCAGCAGCAGGCGAGAGCAGCAGGCCTGGCAGCCGGCCAGGCACTCCAAGCAGCAGCAAGCGTGCGGCATCCAGCAAACCCAAGTCGAGTCGCGTGCGGCGCTACTATGGCTCCTCTTCATCCGAGGATATGTCAGACTCTGATGTGAGTGCATTAGGACGCTTCTATTCTTGCCTGGCATTGCAGCATGTCAGTGTGTGGTTGCTGTGGGTGCATTCCCTTGGTTGCTTGCTATGGTCCTGGCTTTGGCACGCCCAGTGCATGCTTGCAGGCGTCACCTTGCAGCTTGGTGAACTTGATGATACTGTGTCAGCGCAATTCATCTGCATGCAGCTCTCAGCACTGTTGCCCTACCAGCGTGCAGCCCTTCAGATGCTCCATCTCAAGGCAGGAATACGTGTCAGAGCGATGAAGTAGCGGCATGGCTCGTCTCTACCAAGCTTTCATGATTGCCGTGCAGCATTGCCTCCAAATCTCCACCCTTTCACATGAATCTCTTGTAAACTCCCAGGATGAGGACGATGGTGAGGAGGTGGTGGAGGAGGAGCATATCCCGGCATAAACCCCTGTCACAATCCCACCTGCCTGCATTAAAATCAAACTGCCTGCATTCAAATCAAACAACAACATGATGTGAATGTCATGATGCTTGCTTGCAGGACGACGGCGATGGCGAGGAGGTCGAGGAGGACACACATATGTCTGGCATAGTCACCTGCCATAATTCTACATCCAACCAACATTCATGTCATCTCTTGCTTGCAGGATGAGGGCGGTGGTGAGGAGGTCGAGGAGGACCAGCATGTCATGGCTTAGTCACCTGCCATAATTCTACATCCAATCAACATGCTTGTAATCTCTTGCTTGCAGGATGAGGGTGATGGCGAGGAGGTGGAGGAGGACGATGCCACGTGGGCCAAGAATGTAACAGCGGGCAAGCTCAGCAAAGGTGACAAGCTCATGGCGGCTGACCACGCCTCCATAGACTACCCGCCCTTCAGGCGCAACTTCTACATTGAGGTGCGCTGCGGCTGGCTGGTGTTGTATTTTGTATGAGGGCTGCGGCTAGAACACGTGCTTGTCTGCCGATGCGTGCTTGCTCAGTGTTTTTCGTGCAGCAGTGCAGCTTATGTTCATCCATGCTAGCCTGTGTGTAGCTCATGCTGCTGCTGCCCCTGCTGCTGCTGCTGTTGCCGCCAGGTGCCTGAGATCAAGCGCATGAGTGATGCTGAGGTGGCGGCGCTGCGCAAGGAGCTGGACGGCATCAAGGTGGGGCCACACGCTGCGCTGCTGTCATTTAAGTAGTCTAGATCTGAGCACCTCAATTTGTTTATCATTTCATGCGGTTGCGGCGCTGCGTAAGGAGCTGAACGGCATCAAGGTGGGGCCGCACGCTGCGCTGCTAGGCTTGTTTTCTGTCTCAAAGAAACCTGGTTATGGAACAAGGAGTAGCTGAACCTGAACGGTTTCTGTGAGTTGTGTCTGCATCGTGCCCCAGATAGTGTTAAGTTGATGTGATGCAAGGCCTGACACGACTGCATCGCACACTGCTAGTCGGCTACAGCAGTCATAACCTGCTGCTGCTGCTGCTGCTGCTGCCGCCACAACCAGGTGCGCGGCAAGAACCCGCCGCGCCCGATCCGCGCGTGGACGCAGAGCGGCATCAGCAGCAAGGTGTTGGAGCTGCTGCGCAAGCAGGGCTTCGACAGACCCCTGGCCATACAGGCGCAGGTGGGGACAAATAAAGGGTTCAGCTTTGTTTGCTTTGTTGCTTTTTGCAAAGCCAGGGTTTCACGGTGCAATAAGGCAGCTTTGCATGAAGCGGCTGATGTCAGTGGTGCACATATGCATGTGTCTGACAGGCCGCTGGCCATACAGGCGCAGGTGGGGACACTGCAGCGCTGAACTAGACATAGCCAACACTGAAGTTGAATTGAACCTGCTCTGATTTGATTGGCCGCTGGCCATCCAGGCGCAGGTGGGTGCAGATCAAGGGTTCCAGGGTGCAATACGGCAGCAGGGTGCAAGAAGGCAGCTTTGCATGAAGCGGCTGATGTCAGTGGTGCATATGCATGCGTTGATGGGCCGCTGGCCATCCAGGCGCAGGCCTGTTTTATAATTTAGGGTACAGCACGGCAGCTCAGCTGGAGTTGAACGGTGCAAGGTCCTTAGCTGACAGCCCGTTGGCCATCCAGGCGGCGAGGTGCAGTCACGGCAGCGGCACATGACACAGGTGACAAGGGCAAGTACGCATGCTTGCCTTTTCCACCTGCTGGACATGCACATGCCTCATGCACCTTGCCAAGTCCTCCTACTTGTGCGTCCCGTGCATCCCTGCAATAATGTGTTGAAGCTCCTGCCGTTGTTATCCGTGTGTGTTTGCCGCCGCCAGGCGCTGCCCATCATCATGTCTGGCCGCGACTGCATCGGCATCGCCAAGACGGGCAGCGGCAAGACGCTGGCCTTCGTGCTGCCCATGCTGCGCCACATCAAGGACCAGCCGCCGCTAGCGAATGGGGACGGGCCCATCGCGCTCATCATGGCGCCCACACGCGAGCTGGTGGCGCAGATCTCCAAGGTGCGATGTGACAGGTGACAGCTCTGTTGTATGCTGGCTCTGTTTTTTGCCCGGCGAGTGGGGACGGGGTCATTGCGTTCATAATGGCGCCCATGCGCGAGCTGGTGGCGCAGAGTTCCAAGGTGCGATATGAAAGGTGGCAGCTAAGTCATATGCTGGCTCTGTTTGTATGCCGGCGCGTGGGGACGCGCCCATTGCGCTCATTATGGCGCCAACGCGAGCTGGGGGCGCAGATCTCCAAGGTGGGCTGTTGCATGCGGCATGTCACACGCAGCGTGGATTACACACGTGTATTTTTGGAAGTGTTTTTGGTACATTGGGCAGGGGGGCATGTTGCATGGCGCCAACACGCGAGCTGGTGGCGCAGATCTCCAAGGTGGGCTGTTGCATGCGGCATGTGACACGCAGCGTGGATTACAGACGTGTATGTTTGGAAGTGTTTTGGGTACATTGGGCACGGGGGCATGTTGCATGGCGCCAACACGCGAGCTGGTGGCGCAGATCTCCAACGTGGGGCGTTACAGCAGCTGGTGCAAGTTTAACGGGGGGGGGGGGGGGGGGGGGGGGATGTTGCGTACAGCATGCATTCAATTGATGGCATACAATCGATGGCTTGTGAGCACACATCACCGGAGGGTTGCGATGTTAGCGCGGCTATTGCGCAGCACGCAGTGAAGTATCAAGTGCACTTGCTATTCCATGCCATGCGTATCAATCGCTTTTTCCTTCTCGCCTCGCCACGCCTTGGCTTATTTCGTTGTTTCGCATCTATTGCCTTTTCCTTCGCCGCTGCTGCAGTAGGTAAAGCTGCTGGCTTGTGCTGTCCTGGACACTTACCACTCTGTGCTGCTGCTGCTGCTGCTGCTGCTGCTGCTGCTGCTGCTGTGTTGCTGCCGCAGGAGGTGAAGCGACTGGGGCGTGCCGTGGCGCTGTCGTCAGTGGCCGTGTTTGGCGGCAGCGGCGTGGCCAACCAGATCAGCGAGCTCAAGCGCGGCACTGAGGTGAGCCCCTGGCTTACGTAAGCGATGGCTAGTGTATGCATGTGCATGTGCATGTGGAGGTTGGCAGCAGGACACATGCATGTGCATGGCAGCCGCGTGGCCAACCAGATCAGCAATCTCAAGCGCAACACAAAGGTGGGCCTTTTCATGTTTGATACGCGCACATGCACAGCGGATATTGCATTGGCGCATGTGCAATGCTCCAGCGGGTCCTATCTTGTGGAGTGGAAGGTGGCTGTTGATTGGATGGCCTGCTTGCGGCATGTGTTGAGGTCTGCAGGAGTATTAGCAACACCGCGTGTTGCTGACATTTTCGCTGCTGCTGCCCATGTGCTGCACCCTTCTTATACAACCGCAGGTGGTGGTGGCTACGCCGGGCCGGCTGATCGACCTGCTGGTGTCTGGTGGCGGCAAGATCACCAACATGCGGCGCGTCACCTACCTGGTCATGGACGAGGCCGACCGCATGTTCGACATGGGCTTCGAGCCGCAGGTGCGCTTGAGACTTGCTTGACCCCATCATTGACCACATGTCTGCCTGTATGGCCAACCTTCCGCATTGTTGACCGCATGTCGACTGCAAGTCGTGGGCTTGGCAGTTGGATTACTCTGGGCCGGCAACAATTAGACAGCCTATGCATGGCTGCGGATTTACTGCCCGTTGCACAGCTGCTTGGTGTCTGTCTCGGCTTGAGCAGCGACAATGCGTGTGCTGCTAACCGCCACTGCACACTATCCCCTGACCGTGCCCTTTCTCTCATCCTGCTGCTACCTCCCATTGCTGCTTGCTGCCTACCGCCCCGCCTGCGTTAGATCATGCGCATCGTGGGCAACATCCGGCCTGACCGCCAGACGGTCATGTTCAGCGCCACCTTCCCGCGCTCAGTGGAGACGCTGGCGCGGCAGGTGCTGCAGGACCCGGTGGAGATCCAGGTGGGCGGTAAATATATTGCGGCTCACACACAAACGTATTGGCCTAATTGGATTGTTGGCCTTGTTGCTGTTATGGTTCTGAGTGTCAGCAGCAAAGCGGCATGCGGGGTGCTGCAGGACCCCGTGGAGATCCAGGTAGGCGGCCTGCTGCTGCTGCTGCTCCTGTTGGAGCTGCTTCTGCTGTTATTGCTGTTGCTGTTGTTGCTGTTGCTGCTGTTACTGCTGCTGCCCCCATTACATAGTGCAACGCATCAGGTGTGGGGCTGCAGCGGGGTCAGCATGATGTTTTGCTGCGTGTGGAGCTGCGGCAGAGTCAAACAATCAGCAGCAATCAAACCTCCAATTATGCTGCTGCTGCTGCTGCTGCTGCTGCTGCTGCTGCTGCTGCTGCTGCTGCTGCTGCTTGTGTACAACCGCAGGTGGGCGGCCGCAGCGTGGTGAATGCCGACATCGCTCAGTTTGTGGAGCTGCGGCCCGACAGCAACACCAAACGACACTCGACCTATGTTGCGCTGCTGCTGCTGCTGCTTGCTCACAACCGCAGGTGGGCGGCCGCAGCGTGGTGAATGCGGACATCGCCCAGTTTGTGGAGCTGCGGCCCGAGGGCGATCGCTTCCTGCGTCTGCTGGAGATCCTGGGCGAGTGGTACGAGGCGGGCAAGATCATCGTGTTCGTGCACAGCCAGGACAAGTGCGACAACCTGTTCAGGGACCTGCTCAAGGTGCGGCATCACGTTTCTTGCAGGATGTTTTGGGTGTAGACTGGGGTTGCGGGCATGGTTTTGTGTGTACGCAGCCAGGACAAGTGCGACAAGCTGTTCAGGGACATGCTGAAGGTGTGATGCAATTGTCTGGCTGCGGCTTTTGATGATGTATTCTGGCATCTGCTGGACTTGTTGGGTCAGCTGGGTGTCTGCGGTTTTGTCTGCGTTGCCTAGCAGTTGCTGGTACATCCCCCTACATGCCACCCCGTCTACTTCTTTTTCTTGCGCCTCCTTCTACATCGTCTCCGTTCTTGATAGTACCCTCGGCATTACGTTGGCACCTTTGTCACCAGCACTTCTATTTGCTGACCTTCGCATGTCCCTGTGTGCTTGCTGCCCCCCACTTCTACTGCCTGCCTCTCCCCTCCCACCAGGCTGGCTACCCCTGCCTCAGCCTGCACGGCGGCAAGGAGCAGTCGGACCGCGAGTGCACCATCGCAGACTTCAAGGGTGCCGTGTGCAACATCTTGGTGGCAACAAGTGTGGCAGCACGCGGCCTGGATGTGCGGGAGCTGGTGCTGGTGGTGAACTACGACGTGCCCAACCACCACGAGGATTATGTGCACAGGTGGGAGTGGTTTGACTGGCTGTTTGACCGACTCTTTGACTAGAGTTTGACCGGCTCCTGTGACGTGCTGGTGCTAGTGGTCAACTATGACGTGCCCAACCACCATGAGGACTACGTGCACAGGTGGGAGTGGTCTGACTGGCTGTTTGACCGACTGTTTGACTGGAGTTTGACCGGCTCCTGTGCCGCGTTGGCGCTGGTGGTGAACTACGACGTGCTCAACCACACCTGGGACTATGTGCGCAGGTGATTAGCTGCATCCTGTGCTGTAGCTCTGCGCGCAGGGCAGTGTCACACTTGCCTGATGCAAATATAATATTTTTCTAGCTGAGCATGCCCAATTTGCACCTACCCTGTGCGCCGAACCTTACAACGTATTTGGCATTACAGATGATTGCTGCCACTCCAAACACACGCCAAATGTTCTGCCGCAGGGTGGGCCGCACGGGGCGTGCCGGCAACAAGGGCACGGCCATCACCTTCATCGGCCCTGATGAGGAGCGCTACGCGCCAGACCTGGTCAAGGCGCTCAAGGAGAGCAGCGCAGCCGTTCCCCAAGATCTGCAGGTGGGTGGGACCATGACAAGCACGTGATGCATTTGCTTCTTGAAACCGTTTGGCTGTGATCTGTTTGCAAGAGCTGTGTGTGTGCCTCTTTTCCTGCACTACGTCCCAATGACAATCTCAGGCCAGACATGCTTCAGCCCCTCAGATGCTGTTATGCTCCAGCTGACCTTTGCAGCTGCGTCTTGCTGGTATATTGGACCGTACCACCTACAACTGCTCATCCCCAAACCAATGCTACAGTGCCGAACCTGACGAGTGTGTTTGCGTGCGCTGCACCTGTCCCTAATCATCACCCGCACAGGCGCTGGCGGACGCGTTCCAGGCCAAGCGCAAGGCGGGGCTGGTGCAGGGCCACGGCAGTGGCTACGGCGGCAGCGGCTACAAGTTTGACAAATCAGAAGATGCCAAGATCAAGGCGGCGCGCAAGAGCAAGGCCAAGGTGTGTGAAGCTGTGTGGGGTTGTATGACATACGTATGCATTGCGCGTGTATGTTACGTGCAAGCTTCACAAGTCGAGGGATGCCAGCATGAACGCGGCGAGCAAGAGCAATGTGTATGCGGCTGTGGTGCGGTTGGATTGATGTGTATGCAGTGCTGGGCTCACGTCATTGATCTGCGCTGTCACTGTGACCCTGCTGAGCCTCACCCTTCCGAAACCTCGATCTTCACAAGCCTTTGCACATCTTCTCCTTTTACACCTTGTTCCTTTACCTTGCCCGCGCGTGTTCAGGAGTTTGGCATTGTTGATGATGAAGAGGATGGAGAGGGCAAGGCAGCAGAGGACTCTGATGATGACATCAGGCCAGCCAACCAACCCTCTGCAGCAGCAACAGCAGCCGCAGCAGCAGGAGCAGCTGCTGCAGGGGCTGCTGCAGCAGCCGCAGCAGCCAATGGCGTGTCCATCGTACCGAGTCAGCAGCCAGTGTCTGCAACAGCAGCAGCGATGCTGGCAGCGGCAGCAGCAGCGGGTGCGGCGCCGGCAACTGGAGCAGCAGCAGCAGCAGGTGGGCAGAAGTTCATGCCCTCGCTGCCTGGTCAGCAGTTCCCAGGCCAGGCCATACCCCAAACCCCAGCAACCCTGCTGGAAGCAGCCAAAGCAGCAGCACAGCAGGCAGCGCAGCAAGTCATGGGTGCTGCTGCTGGCGGTGCTGCAGGCGCAGCCAGCGCAGCCGCAGGCGGCGGCAGCGCCGCGCTTGCTGCTGCCCAGGCGGCTGCGATGCGTGCAGCTGCCCTCGCTGCTGCCTTCTCGCAGGGCGGTGGCACGCCGGTGGCTGCGGCGCAGGCGGCAGCGGCAGCGCAGCAGCAGCAGCGCAACACCGGCTTTGAGGCTGAGATGGAGATCAATGACTTCCCGCAGAATGCGCGCTGGAAGGTGACGCACAAGGGCTTCCAGGCTGAGATCACGGAGCTCACCGGTGCTGCTGTCACCACAAAGGGCATCTATGTGAAGTCAGGTGAGGCGCGGTGTGAGTGCAACAGTGTGCGCGGCCTTCTGGGTGTGTGTCTGACAAGCTGGCAGCAAGAGAAAGGTGACTGTGTTGACACTGGTTGCAATTGTCACAGAATGGCAGCTGTGTCTTGACTGAGGGGTTGATTTTGCTCATCGTCACCACACACTGCCGGCATGTACTGCTGGCAAGCTGTTCCTGCTAGTCCTAAATCACAATCACATATTCGCCATGCTTGCAGGCGAGCCGCGCGGAGGTGAGCGCAAGCTGTTCCTGCTGCTACTGCCTCACGCTCAAACGGTCAAGTCTAACCGTGCCTGCATTACTGCTGCTTCTACCGCTGCAGGCGAGCCGCCGGAGGGCGAGCGCAAGCTGTTCCTGCTGATCGAGGGCCCCACAGAGGGCCAGGTGCGCCGCGCCAAGCAGGAGATTCGGCGCGTGATCGAGGAGCACGTAGAGAAGGCCATGCGGCGCGACACGGGTGCCGGCGGGCGCTACACGATCATGTGATCGGGCGCGGCAGCCTATGGACCTCTTCTCCCGATCAGCTGGCTGGCTGGTTTGCTGGCTGGCTGGCTGGCTGGCTGGCTGGCTGGCTGGCTGGCATGGGCACAGCTCCGCAGTGCTGTGCACTGCTGCAGAGGCAGCGCTGGGTTGCTGAGTGCATGTGTAGGCAGCCTTGGAACAGGGTCGTGCTAAGTTTGGTAGGCATCAGGCAGGAGATGCATGGGAGCACGGGCAGTAGCACATGGTGGCAGTTGGCAGTGGCAGTCTAGTTTGTACAATCAGAAGCTGCCCTTGTCACAGGAGGCTAGCTGTTGCAGAGCAGCGGGCTATTGAAGGGTAGGGGGTGTCCTGCAGCGTTTTGTGGCAGTTCCTTGGGGGCACATCTAGCTTTTTCGCTGCAGTGACAGCAGTGCAGGTCAGCGGGCTTGCAGCACATTATGTGTGCTTGATGCAGCAAGTATAGCCAGGCAGTAATCAGTGTCACTCACAGCAACCTCTCTGTGAACAGCTTGACTGCTTCAACGCCTCAATGTGGGGCTACTGACTGCTGCTGAGTCGCGCTGCCTGCTGCAAAGGCGCAACCAAGCCGGCGCGTTGGCTGCGTACTCTGCACCGTTCATTGGTGGGTTTCAGCTGTGTATGTGTGCGCTGTGCACTGCTCAATAGGGCTACTGTCTGAAGCCATGCATGTGGTTCCGTGCAGGCTCCAGCTGCTGGCTCAGGTAGTGCAGTGCATGCGGTCCTGCCTGTGCTGGCACTTGATGCGCATTTTGGATCGCAGTAGCGAGTATGGCTTGCATGCTCATGCACTGCGCGGCGCTGCGCGTGTGTCGCTCCTCTGCAGGCCTGAGCGGCAGGCGGCCTCACGCGTGCAGCAGCAGCGCTGCCGCGCACGTCAGGACAGCCATGAGTCAGGCTGCAGCAGTTGGAGACTCAAGTGGCTCTGGTCGTGCTGTTACACACTCAGCGAGCTGCACCTGGAGCCAGCTGCAACAGCTGTGGCACTCGGTGGTCGCAGTGTAGGAAGGCAGTTTAACCTTTGTGTGATGGCCATGCAGTGCCAGCAGAGCCTTGCTTTTGCAACGCACTTTTGCGCATGGACAGTGTGCGTGCATTTGTGAAGGCAATGTGATGTATATGGTATGTGTATCATGTGGTGGCCTACGGGCATCTCTGGTGTATGAAAATGTGCCATGAGGGTGCCTTGCCTGGAGTGCAAGCCCTTCAGCTTGTGAGGTGCAAGGCTGCATCTTTGCGTTTGCCGTGGGCTTGTATTGTCGCTTGTAACGGAAGCATCAATACGGTTTTCTCTCCCGTCTGAAAAGTGTTTTACGAAACATAGCAGCGTTCACGGCTGTGCACCATGGGCATGTGGATCTGCCAGATCAGCAACCCTTGAAGTGGCGAAGCTCACGAACTGGCATCGCAGCATGGCAGCTGGCACAAGTATGCCGCAGGTTATATAAGTATACCATGAACGAGGGTCGCAAACGCTAAATGTATCACCAAAAACAGGCACATGACGTCCGCCTGATTACATCTAACACACTTCAAACACCCTGTGTTTCTAGTGATTATTACTCAGGGGGTCTGCAAAGGGGGTTAGTTGCGCTTGCATGAGACGCCTGATTGTTCTTCTCCTTGACTAGCTGTGTCGCTACGAGCCGTGTGTGTCCATATCATGCAAAACAGCAACATCATCAGCGCTATCAAACATTCGACGGGCAACG
Source organism: Tetradesmus obliquus (assembly GCA_030272155.1). Classification (NCBI taxonomy): domain Eukaryota; kingdom Viridiplantae; phylum Chlorophyta; class Chlorophyceae; order Sphaeropleales; family Scenedesmaceae; genus Tetradesmus; species Tetradesmus obliquus. The sequence goes on from CP126191.1 coordinate 729,429, forward strand.
CTCACTGAACTTTCTGTACTTCACAACCCTGTATTTTCGTCAAGCCATGTTGGGCGCACCTGCTCAAGGGTGCTGAACACAAGCATAGTTGCCTACAAAGATACTTTCACACTTGGCTTCACAATGGAGCAGCTTGTGCCTTACCTTGTATCATTTCTAAGCTATAGAGTGGTTTCTACGTGCCTTCTGAGCGTGCCATGCACGCACATCCTAGGCATGTACCTGCGCAGGCCCCAGGGGCAGGGGCGCTGGGCGTCGCTGCTGTTCCCCTTTACTGGCGGCAACAGGCACATCGTGCTGCAGCTCATGAGCTGGGTAAGCCGCTCGTCTCAAAACAAGGTTTAAACACAGCTGGACAACATGCCAGTTGCTGCTGTTCTGAACGCAAACTGCTAGCAACTGCCACTAGATCAGCTGCTGCAGTGTTCCACCTGCGGGAACCTTGTTTGCCCACATGCCTGCGCTAGGCACTTCTTTACTGTAGCATCATCCTACTCACAAGCCTGTTGCTGTTTCTGGTGCTGCTGCAGATCTTGTGGGGCTTTTCGCTGCTGATGTTCCTGCCTGTGCTGCTGGCGCTGATGCCTGGCAGCTACAGCATGTCCAAGGACCTGCCCACCATCCCACACACGCATGTGGACATGGTGTCGGGCGCAGCAGCAGCAGTCAGCTTCATTGGGGAGCTGCTCATGATCAAGGCAAGCAGCAGGATGGTTGACAATGGCTGAAACGTGCAGCAGCTGAGCAGGACGGCGGGTTGGGTTGATCATGCTGCAGCGCACAGCAAAGTCCAAGGTAGTTCTGTCATGTGCTGCTGCATGGACAGCTGATGTGAGCTATGGCAAGCTGGATACAGCATTAGATGTTGCAGCGGGCACCAGGGCAAACAACGGACGCATATAATGCTCCGATAGCAGCTGCAGGCAGCATGGCCACATGCAGCTCATCCTGCGTGTGTTGCTGACTTGCTTTTGGTGCTTGCTTGCTGCCTGCAGGCCATCTTGGTGTTTGATGAGCGCAGGCTGCCTGCAGGAAAGGGCGGCAGCGCTACACCGCTGCACCAGGCGCTCACTGTGAGTGACGTGGGGCGGCTACGTTGGAGCAGCTGCGCTTGCTTGCAGCTGCAGCACATGTGCTGTACAGGCCATGTAGCAGATGCAGGCTGGAACAGCACGTGCTGCTGGATGCCTCCATCCCACCCTAGGTTGGAGATTGGGAGAGTACTGCAGACTGCAACACTCCTCTCAGTAACACAGCTCGAGTTGTGCCCCAGCAGCTGCAGCCATGCATCAGCAGCGGCAGGCCATCACCATCACAGCTTGCAAGTCACCACGTTTGCTGGCATGTGTATCGCGTCCTGTGTGCGGCGCATCCCGCCGATTGTTGATGCTGCTTCTGTGGCTGTAAAATTCTGATGCTGTACTGCTGTACCGCTGCACTACAGCTGCGGCCCGTGCTGGCGTCTGCGCTGGTGGTGGTGCTTGGCCTGTTGCTGTCGGTCACGGGCTTCCTGCTGCTCATGGCGCTGGAGTACCTGCCTGACCTGCCCTCAAGGTGGGTGTGCTGACAGATTCATCGCAATTGCATGCACACAGGCAGACAGGCAGGCATGCTGGTTCTTGCTAGGAACCGCTAGGACATCGTGCTGGTTATGTGTGATGGTGTGGGTGTGCATGCGCGGCTGGACTTTGCACACTTCCTGCAAGCAGCAGCACCAGCCAATGCAGATGCAGAGGCAGCTACAGAGGTCTGCTGCGAGCATGCCTATTTGTGCTGATGTTTGCGCTTGTTGTGACAAAACTGTGCGCATGTAATGGATGTACTGCCGCAGGGTACTGTACTGCTGCCTGTCGCTGTCCTGCTTCCTCATCGCCTCGAGCACTACGTATGGCCTTGGGGGCTTCCTGCGCTACGGCAGCAGCGGAAGCAGCAGCGGCAGCGATGGCAAGGCGGCATCAGGCGGCGATGACGGCATGTGGCAATTCTTCCAGCCTTTTTCAGGTGGGATGCGCAGCAGCAGCAGCAGCGGTGGCAATAAGGAGTCGGGAAGCTGCTGCCAACAGAGCCCTTGGCACAAGAGGAAGTGCTGCAATGACGCATGTCAGGTGCTGGCACTCAAACGGTGCTTGCTGTGTCATTGACGCTGCCTTTGTGTCGTGCTCTGCATGTGCGCTTGCGTTGTGCTGCTGCTACGTGTTGTGCAGGTGGCACGGCCTTTGTGGCTACGCAAGCTGTCAGCTGGTCGATGTTTGCTGCCACGGTGGTGCTGCTGGCTGTGATGATGCAGCAGCTGGTGGCTGGCGTGGCGTACTGCTTCAGGTGCTGGGCGATCGGCGCAGGCACGCTCATGGTGCTGGCGCAGGCGGTGAGTGGGGCGGCAGGCGCTGCTATCGGCTGGCGCAGTGTATGGCTATGCTGCCTGGACAGTAGTGAAGGCTTCGGGCCCGGTGCTGCAAGAATGTGCAATTGCGCCGTTGTGCATGAAGGCATGTGTGTCTCCCTGTGAACCTCATAGTGTTCATGCCTGCCCAACTGTCGGCATTAACCATCGTTGTTTGTGCGCCCCTTCCTGCTGCCGGTGTGCGTTGATATGCTGCTGCAGATGCTGGGCCTTTCGCTGCTGTTCTTCCGCAGCCCCAAGAGCACCGCGGCACGCCTCATGCGCGCAGCATCCGGCGCAATCACCGCCACCATCAGCAGCAACGGCGGCGGCAGCAGCAACAGCAGCCTCCCAAAACAAGGCTGGATTGGCGCCAACCTGCCCATCATCTTGATGTACTCGCCGGTGCACGTGTTCTTCTCAGCGTGGGTGCTGAGCTACGTGTTCCTGCCGCTGCATGTGGCGCTGGCAGGCTGGGTGGCATTCCTGGTGCCTTACTACGGCTTCACGCAGGGAGGGCGGCCGGCACACACAGGTGTGTATCTGAACAGGATAATTGTGTGCCAAGGGATGGCTGAGATGTCAATGAATGACAAATTGTGTATTCTATTTAACTGGAGCACCAGAGCGGCTGGCGAGAGTTGGATGACTGTTGGCATGGCAGCTGCTATCTGTCGTGTGGCGGCTGCTGTTTCAAGTGCTGCACTGTGTTGTGTTTTGCTGTCCATCTGCTATTGCTGTTGCTGCTGTTGCCGCAGGGTGCCGCCAGTGGCCGTGGCTGATGGCGTGGTTTGCAGACAACATTGAGGGCGCACTGCAGGCCTGGTTCGGCAGCCTGACAGTGGTGTACGACGGTGACGCTGCCGCTGCCGCATTGGCAGCAGCAGCAGCAGCAGCAGACACCAGCACAACTACCACCCTGGAGAAGCAAGGGGCTGATCTCCAGCAGCAGCAGGGTGTGGACGGTGACTCAGCATCAGACGAGTCTGCTCCTGAGTGCTGTGGGGGCGGCAGCTCATCATCCTCTGACAGCCTGCAGACCCAAGCACAGCAGCAGCAGCAGCAGGGTACAGATGAACAGCAGGACAAGCAGGAAGAGGCCAAGCAGCGATACATCTTTGGCTTCCAGCCACACGGGCTGTACCCGACTGGGGCCGGCTTCCTGCCCTGGATGCCCTCCTTCAAGCAGCACTTCCCAGGCGTGAACCCTGTCACGCTGACCGCTACCGTTATCTTCTTCCCGCCCTTCATCCGCGACATCTGCTGCTGGGCCGGCTTCCGGCAGGTAGGCAGCTCCTGCTGCTCTTGCATGGCGTTGTATATGCTCGTACACCTGCCTTGCTCTGGTCCGTTTGGATGCTTGCTTTGTGCTGTTGATGCGGCAAGTTTGCTTAGGCAGTGCTGCCTGCAATGCGCAACACAAGCTGAGCGGCGCTGCTGCCTCACCTGCCGCAGGTGTCCAAGCGCACCTTCCTGTCGGCGCTGGCGGAGCGCGGTGCGGTCATGTTCTGCCCTGGTGGCCAGGCTGAGCTGGTGCACGCGTGGCGCTCTTTCCTGCCTGAGGGGCAGCGGCAGCTGGTGCTGCAGACGCGGCACAAGGGCTTCTGCAGGTGCGCGGGTTGCAACAGCAGGGGACGACACTGTTTCTGGTAGTGTTTCAATGGTGCTGCGTGGTTCCTTGCTTGGCAGACGTTCATGACCCTGCAGTGGCAGCCTTGCACTGTATTGTCGATCATGCGCGTGTGCATTATACATTGACGGGTGGTTCATTGTGGGGCCGCTTCTGGAAGCGACACTCACTTTGGACGTGTGATGACACGCACATGTGCCACACGCTTGCAGGATTGCCATTGAGCAGCAGGCAGCGCTGGTGCCAGTGCTGGCGCTGGGTGAGAGCCTGCAGCTGGCCAACGCGCTCAACCTGCCGTCGCTGCAGCAGTACACCTACCGCAAGCTGGGCTTCCCCGTGCCTTTCATCCTGCGCGGCAGGTGGGGGCTCAGCCCCTTTCCGCGCAAGGTGCCGCTTGTGTATGTGATTGGCAAGCCGCTGGTGCCGCCGCCACATGCTGGGCAGCCGGTGGCGGCTGCTGATGTGGATGCGCTGCATGCGGCGTATTATGGGGCTCTGGAGGACTTGTATGCGCGGTACCACCACCTGCACCCGGCCTTCAAGGGGGCACAGCTGGTGCTGACGGAGCACTGATTTGGAGGGGTGTGGTTGGTTGGGGGTGTGCGGGTGGATGCGGGAGGTTGCATGTGCAGCAAGTGCAGGTATAGGAGATTGTATGTGTTGTGGATGGCTTGCGCATGTCGGAAAAGGCGGTCGCTCCTGCTGCTGCTGCTGCTGCTGCTGCTCAGGTGCTGGGGGCCGTTGGCGTGCCTTGCTCAGGGTTTGCAGAAGTTCACATTGTGACTGATGCTGGTTTGCGCGTGTGAGTTGTGCAGTGGCTGGTGCCTGTGGATGTGCCTGTGTGTTGGGGCTGGGTAGCAGGGGGCTGGGTAGCAGGGATTGCTTGTGTTGTGTTTGTTGTGAGAGATGTACGTGAGTGGATTTAGGAAGGGCAGGGACACTACATCATGCACTGCCACATGTAGGCACTGCCACATGCAAGTGGTGTACATATTGCGAACATGTAGATGTGGTGTATGCTGTGTATGTGAATGGAACGCAACCCACAGCCACCCGCCAGGTCACGCGCCCTGCAGCTAACCCTGCTTAGGTGCTGCGTGCCTTGTGCGCTTGGCGTGTTGCGCCTCCCAGCGGCTGCTTTGTATGACCAGCAGCAGCAAGGGTAGGCAGCACCATGCGTTATGCGTGTCGGCTGCATCTGTGCATGGTTTGAAACCGCGCTATCGAGGAATATCCCTTATGTTGCTCAGCAGAAAGCGATGGCCGATGGCCGTGCGGGCTGCGTGCCCCTGCAAGGGAAAATTCTTCTGAGCTGAGTCATCATTGTGTGTCACCCAGTACATGTGCTTGCTTGTAGCAGCGCAAGGCTGGGTTGCTGGCTGTAATGCTGTGCCTATGCTGGTATGTAGACCTGGATCTGAAGGTGTTTCAGCATCTGCTTGATGGGCCAGCCGCAGCCTGCCAGGGTGGCTACCCTCGCAACATTTGTATGTGTGTGCATTGGTTGCCGAATGCATGCTGCCAAGCCTGCCGACACTGCAGGGGTACGCCATGTGTGTATGTTGCCAAGATTGTGATGGCTGGCAGCGCAGCCTGCTCTGCTTGAGCAGCGCGCATTGCCTTGCTGACCTGTAGTGCATGCAGGTGTGTGTGTAGGATGCGTGCTATTGGGGGGTCTTGCTGTTGGTGTGCAGGTGCTGCCATGGCTGCACATCCGTGGGTGTGAGTTTGCAGCAGTTGCTAGGGTACTGAGCAGCTGCTAGTGAGGGCAGCAATTGATGACGAGCGGTGTCGGGGCACTTGCAGGACGAAAGCTGTGTGTGTAGGTGTGCATGTGCTGCCGGGCTGGAGAGCATAAATGTACACTTGACCTCTTCTTTAAGTGATGGCGCCTGCAAACCCAACTGGTGGCGTTGGCAGCGCCATCGCATGCGGGTCTGTAGCCTCGCAGCACACATTGCACTTGTAGCAGCAGCAAGAGTAGCCGGCGACCACCCAGCACAGCGTAGCAAGGTAGGCAGCAGGTGCCGATTTGCGCAACGGAACTTTGCTGATGACTGGTGGGGAGTGGCAGCAGCCGACTCGGAGATGTTGCTTACGCCGCGAGCCGTAGTGGTGGCTGGTTCGGCAAGCCATGCCATTATCAGTTGCCAGCAACCCAGCATGCAAAGTTGATGCAGCTGGTTTTGTGGCTCCGCGCACCTGCTGCAACGCAGTGTGCTGCATAAAGTGTTGAGGGTACCACTGCTTGCGCAGGCACTGCACTGCGTGAAGTGTAGCACCGCTGCACGGGCAGCAGAGGGTATGTTGGCAGCGCATGCCGCACCAGGATGGATGTGCCTGGTAGTGCTGCGCGTGCCACTGCTTGGTTTGGAGGCTGTGCCTGTTTTACAGACATGCTTCAAGCTGTCCCTATGGCCTGCATGTGGTAGCTGCTTTGTGGAGGCTGCATTGACTCAACAGAGCCTTGCTGGCAGAGCACCCAACACATGCAGCAGCCTCGTTGTCTGCCTATGGTTCCTCGCTAGAGGATGCGATAGATCCTCCAGTGAGTTTGTGGATGTCTTTAGCCTTGTTTTGCCACTAGGCACAGCATGACACTGTGCAGGGAGCTGTCTGCACGGTCTGCTGTGCAGCTCCATGTGTTGCTGCATGTCCCTCATCTTTTTGGTGGCGCCGTTGTGTATGCTTTGGCACAATGCTGAGGCCTACAGGTGCGCACAGGCTTTCCTTTTCCATTCTGCCAGCTTCTGGCTTACATGCATCGTCACTGAGTATACAAGACTGCCACAGCCATCCTAGGCAAACCCCCGTGTCAGTTGCTGGGGCACTGTGAACTCTGGAATAACATCTATGAACATATAGCTCACTGCGCGAGGTGTGTGTGCTCTTGCCTTGGTTGTCTTTTGCGTATACTTTTAATGTGTGTGAGCGGTTGTCGTGGTGTTCATACATAACAGGGTTGTTCACGTGTTGTTCTCAGGTGCTTCAGGACAGGTTGTCGGCCATGCTTCCTCTTCTTCAGGGTGTTGTCAGCGAGGTCATGCTGCATCCCGTCCTTTGTGCTGGCAGTTGTGGCGGTAATGACAACCCCTTGTCATTGCCACCAAGCTGCTCGTTCTACCTTGTGTGCTTATCCTATGTATTGTGCAGGTGTGTGTGCAGCACACACTGGGCCTGAGTTTGGTTGGGTCATCGAGTCACGACCTGCTTACTGTGATAGCAGCTGGCACCTTGCATGCATAAAAGCCACTCCAGCTGAGCCCATCTAATACCATCAGTCTAAGGTACAATGCTGGTTTATGACTCGCTGATCAGCACGGCATGCTGTGCTTGCTCCGTTGTATGGCTGCTCAGCATCTGCCCTCTCTGAGCAGCAGGGATCATGTGCGCTGGCAGGTTGCAACAGTTGTGTTTGACTGGCAGCCAGCAACTGAGCAAGCCATGCTGGCTGAGCCAGCTGGAACTGGTTGCTGCTTGCAGCAATGCTTGTGGAGCTCAGATATAACCAGTGCTGCTGGTTATGAATGCAGTGTCGTAACACCACTGGCACGAAGGTCTGAGTTGCCTGACACATATGTGCTACTGCGTGGATTTCATGTCCCTGTTGCGAGTGGTGCTGCATCAACGGCATCGCCAATCAAGTGTGAGCAGTGCGGCCCATGCTAACGTGCATTCCCTGTTGAGTGTCGCCAGGCTGTCAAGGATAGTGACATCAGTATGAGCAACTTTGAGAGGGCACTAACACGTGTAATGCGCAGGCATGGTTTAGGGTTTGGTGAATTGTAAATCGGCTGTTTCTGCCCCTGTTGCTGGCAGGCAGCGAAGGTCTCGCCCATGTTCTACGGATGCTAAATGTTGTGGCAGATAGCTAGCTTTGGCAATTGTTCAAGCCATCAGGGTGAATGGCTGTAGCTGCAGCAACAGCAGCAGGAGCAGCACGACTGCCCTTGTCCCGCCAGCTCCGTGCGCTCCACTTATGTCGCTTCGAACATGAATGTAACTTACGAACTCGGTGCAGCGCAACAGCGGCAGCTCTGTCACCACGAGCCCTCGATGAACACTTCATGCGACTTGCTCTACAGCAAGCACAAGCCGCGTTCGATGCTGACGAAGTTCCCATCGGAGCAGTGCTCGTATGTGGCTCGAAAATAATATCCACGGGGCAGAACGCTACGGAAGCTCGACGCAATCCGCTGGCTCATGCCGAGCTGCAGTGCATCATGACAGCAGCAGACAGCAGGCAGGCTTGGCGCTTGCAGGATACTACGCTGTACTGCACAGTGGAGCCTTGCCCCATGTGTGCTGGCGCTATCCTGCAAGCACGTTTGCAACGGCTAGTGTATGGTGTGAGGCAGCCACGCCTCGGAGCAGATGGCAGTTGGGTGGCACTGTTCCCGCCACAGCCAGCTGTAGCAGAGGAGGGGCAGAAGGATGAGCCACCAGGTGAGCTGGACGGAATGCTGGATGGCATGTACAGATATTTCAAATGCATTTATATATCTTGCAACTGCACTTTTGTCGATGCTATGACTTGATTAGTGACATGCTGCTGTTGATGGTGATGGCAGAGTTCAAGTTGTCACTACGACTTTCCCAATCAACCTGCACCTCGACGTTCACACACATGCTGTGCTCGTGGTGCTGCATGTAGGCCCGTTTGAGCCAGAACAGCCGCAAATTGATCAATTGGAGAGTGCGGCCTCCGCGCAATCGAACAACGTTGCTGGGCAAAGGAGTCCGCCGCCCTTCGCAAACACCCATTCAGCACCAGCAGCTGCAGCAGCAGCGGCAGCAGCAGCAGCAGCACCTCTCCAGGCTCCTGCACGGCTGGCTGCAGTGCAGCCAGGCCTTCCCATCATGCCTGTTGGCAGCCACCCATTCCACCCTGACATAATTGTCACTAGGGGCGTGCTGGAGCAGGAGTGCAGGGAGCTCATGGTGAAGTTCTTCAGGAGAAGGAGGAAGCAGGCAAAGGAAGCAAAGGCAGCAGCAGCCGCAGCAGCAGCAGCAGCAGCTGAGTTGGCTGGGAGCGCTAGCCAGTCTGATGGTAGCAGCGAGGGGTCGCGCAGCAGCAGCAGCAGCGGCAGCGCGGGTGAGGATGTGGTGCAGCAGCGTGCAGTGTACTTGGGTAGTGCGGCTATGGACAGCGACAGTGAAACAAGCACACCGTAAACAGGTGAAGCCGCTTGGTATTGCAGCTGGTGCACACGTACTGCCCACCCACCTGGTGATGTTCTCCGTTCATGCACTTGCAAGGTGGCAAATGGTTCTGTGTGGTATTGAGGCTTTGCAGCACTTGGGACAGATGGAGCTGTTCACGGTGTGATGCGCTGAAAACTTGGGTGTACATGGGGCTGTGCAGTCTGCATGACACGCACATGCAGTTGACGCATGCGGGAGTGGCTGCTTTTGCAGAAGTATGTGACATGAACAGAATGACAACATGTTGCTTTGAGGCTTGGGTGTGGCGTTAGTTGATGTTCGTGCGGAAAGGTCAGCTTGGGTTGTGCCTGAAACCAGTGTGGTTTATAGGCTGAGCGTTGGCTTTGCTTCCACGGTTTACCAAGGACGTTGTTTCAAAAGCGTTGAAGTGAAACTCAATGCTCTGTCAATCAATGAATGAGATGATGCCTCACATGTGTATGCCACGTATGTGGCCAGCATGCATGCTGGCAGTTTCAGCTGAACTTCATGCAGCGCTGTTTGGGTCACGCTGTCTAGAGCAATGATCCTGTGGCAATTGCATGCTGCTAAGCATTGTGTGCCTTGGATGAAGATGCACAAGATATTTCATCTGTGTTGTTTGGGTGTTTAAGCAACTTGGGTGAGGCATGCAGCAGTAGCCCTATTGCATACATCCATACATCTATGGTATGTGTGAGCAGCACATCTTCCATTAAATATATCTTACTGACTTCTTGGCAGAACATGAACGATGAGTATGATTCCTCTGGGCTTTGAAGTGGTCAATGATGGTTGCTGGTGGCCCTGCAGGGCTTGCAGTGGTTCTGCAAAAGCCCTGCAGCTAGTCTTCCTCTCGCCTGCAGCGCACGTATGGGTATATGCAATGGCGGTAGTGCATTTTATGATTGATGGGTTGGCTTGAACTGTTCTTACTTGTTGCTTGATGATCGAAACTGTACTCACCAACATGCTCCAGCACAGCGGGGCAGCATGGACTTGACACCTTTCATCAGACGTTGGCTTCCAAAGCAAGTAGCTGCCATTACATCGTCTCCCCAGCGTTTCAGAAGCAAGCTGCTTCCAGATGACGATGCAGCAGAACTTGAACTGGGCGCGTTGCAGCATTGTTCGTCTGACTATGAGCTGCGACAATTAGCTCGTGACGGTAGTGCTGATAGTACCGCAAGCAGCGGCCACGATGCAGCAATCACTCCCGCACCTCAGGCTGACAGCAGCAGTAGGGCTACTGCCTCCTCTCAGGCTCATCAGGTTGATGACCCACTAGCTGATGCCAGCAACGTGCAGAGGCATCCAACCAGTTCAAATGATGCTGCTAACAGCCTGCAGCAGTGGCAGGAGTCAGCTGCTGACGTCAGGCTGGTGGTTGGCGTGCTGCTGGAGAGCTCAGGCAGCTGCAGCAGCTGCAGGCAGTTTGTAGAACAGCTGCTTGCCTGCAGCAGCTGGAGCGAGGCATGCCAGCGTTGCAAGGACACCCTGCTGCTGTGGTGAGTGCTGCTTGAGCAACGACGGCATGGCTAGGGGCTACTTTGTGCTGCTTGCAGCAAGCAAACACCTGAGGTTTGCATGTACGTATGCGTGCCATGCACCACAAGATAGCACACAGCGTGCTGCATGGACTCAATTGTGAACTTACATCGCTATCATTGCAGCTGCCTTGTGCATGCATGCACGCATGAATGCATGCGATGCCGATCCAGTTGTGCAGTGAAGCATCTGTGATGGCTGTCCATCCTTGTCTCGTCAGGGGTCGCTCAACCTGTTTTCTGCACAGCACCTTCTGGGCGGGTTGTCCCACCTGTTGGTGCTGCAAGTCTCTGGCCTTTTCGTATAAGAGATTGCATGCTTGTCTGCTTGCAGGACACTGCTGCAGCACTACTTCCCAAGTACAGCAGAGGTGCAGCAGCCTGCATCACCCAGCAGCAGCCATCAGACCTGCAGCATTCATCACCTTCAAGGCAGTGAGCCTCTCAAAAACAGCAATGCTATAGAGCTGTACCTGGCTGCTGCTCATGCAGCAGGCATGCAGCTGCCATCTGGTTTCAGCAGCAGCAGCAGCAGCAGCAGCAGCAGCAGCGGCGCAGCAACAGACCCGCAGAAGCTGCTGCAGTTGTTGGCAGCACTGGTTGTAGCAGGTGAGCTGCAGCAGCTCTTGCAGGACAGCGTGTGCGGCCCTGTATTGCAGGAGCTGCAGCAGCAGCAGCAGCAGCAGCAGCACCCAGCGGAGCATACAGCAGCGGCATGGCAGCTGCTGCAGGCTTGGCTGCTGGCTTTTGCGGAAGCCTGGCAGCGTCTGCCAAGCATGTCTGCTGAAGGCAGCAAAGAGGAACAGCGGCGCTTTAGCAGCAGCAGCCTGAAGCTCAGGCATGAAAGCACTGCAAACATGGCACAGAGAGAGCAGTGCGTGCTGGATGGCACAGCTGCTGCTCCCTGCAGCTGGCAGGATGCTGCTGGTGTGCTGGTGCGGCTACACCAACAGCAGCAGCAGCAGCAGCAGCACCTGCACAGTACTGTTGACAGAGGTATGCTGAGTGCGCTGGGTATTTACAGCAGTGATGTTGATACAGCCAGTGGCAGCAGCAGCAGCAGCACGCTCTGGCAGCAGCTGCAGCAGCTGGGCTGCAGCATGCCTCTCTTGCAGCAAGCAGATTTTGATAGCTGCTGCCTGCATGGTGCTGCAGCAGCTGGCGCAGGGGAACCAGCAGCAGCAGCAGCAGCGGAAGCACCTGTGCAGAACCTGCCTGGCCCATTGCAGCTTGTAATGCTGCTGCGGCTGGTCGGCAGGACAAGTCATCTGTGGCTGCCATCTCTTCACAAGCAGCAGCAGCAGCAGCAGCAGCAGAAGATCAGCCCAGAAGCAGCTGGTGACGATGCTACGCGGCTGCTGCTTGGCTGCCACAGCCGCAGCATCAGTAGCGATGCAGCAGACCACGCAGCAGCACCACTCCATGACGTGCAGCTGCCAGGCAGCAGCGATGGAGACACTGCAGCAGGCGTGACAGCAGCAGCAGAGCTTGGAGGCATGGGCAGCAGCGAAGAGGACACCGAAGCAGCATCAGGGCCAGCAGCTGAGCTTGAGCGCACGGGCAGCAGCACACTAGCCAGCCCACGCAACAGCTGGCCGGCAGAGCTGCTGACAAGCTCTCAGTTGTGGCCTGGCGAGGAGAGTGAGGTGGATGCAGTAGCGATCAGTCGAGAGGAGCGCACACTGCGCTGCTGGATCAACTCCCTGCTGCACCGCAATGCAGCAGCAGCAGATGATGAGCTGCGTGAGGTGAGCAAGACATCTTGCCGCAGCTTGAGTGTTGAAGAGGGCCGTGGCAGCAAGAGTGGTGCTGTGGGTGCATCAGACTGGCAAGACTTGGCGGTGCTGAGCATCACAGCATCAGCTACAGCAGGGCAGCCTGCGCCGCGCAGCATCAGCTGCGATGCAGCAGGAGCAGCAGCAGCAGTTGCTGAAGCTCCTGCTGCAGCAGCGCTAGGCGGGGACAGTTTTGGTAGCGCTTCTGGTGCTATTGCCAGAAGCAGCAGCGGCGGCCAGCAGCAGCAGGACCCGCTTCAGGCGGGATCGCTGCTTTCAGGACCTGTCAGGACTGTATCCAGTCCGGCAACAGCGCCAGTGCCTACAACAGCACCAACACCAGCAGCAGCAGCAGCAGCAGCAGCAGGGTGTGGCCATGTGCGCTTCAGCTTCCGCAGCATCAGCAGCCTGTTTGGCCCTGAGCTGCGCAGCGGCGTGCTGCTGCTGGAGCTGCTGCAGCTGCTGCAGCCCGGCTGCGTGGACTGGCGCCTGGCCAACAGGCTGCTTTTCAGGAGGGGCGGGGCAAGGGTGCAGCTGCTGGCGCTGGAGAACTGCCAGATGGCGCTGCGGATTGCCCAGGTGGGTGGGGCTGGCAGCAGCAGCAGCAGCAGCAGCAGCAGCAGCAGGGGAGGACAAGTTGCAATCTTGCTCACCAGAAGCAAACGTCAGTTTCATGGATGGCTGCATTGTCGCTTAGCGTTGGCTACTGTACCTTCCATGTGACAATAGCTGACACTGCAACTGTGTGCCCTAGCTGACGCTGGACACGCCTGTGCTGCTGCTGCTGCTGCTGCTGCTGCTGCTGCTGTTCACCTGCCCAGGAGGAGCTGGGGCTGCCTCTGGTGAGCATGTCCCCTCACGATGTGGTGCTGGGGCGGCGCAAGGTCATCCTGAGCCTGGTGTACCAGCTGATGCGCTACCACACCATGCAGCTGCTGGAGAGCATCACGGCAGCCAGCCAGCAGCAGCAGCAGCAGCAGGATGCGGATGGCTTGGAGCTGGCTGGTGAGCCAGCAGCAGCAGGGGCGTCACCATCTGTGACGCCCCGCGCAGCAGCAGCTGCTGCCGCTGCTGCTGGTGGTGGTGGCAGTGCTGGCGGGCGTGTGAACTTCTTCAGCAGCAGCAAGAAGCAGCGGCGGCTGGCCATATCAGAGGCCGACATCCTGCGCTGGGCCAACAGCAAGCTGCAGCTGGTGCAGCCACTGGGGGCAGCAGCAGCAGCAGGCGTTGGTGGTGCTGCAGCTGTGCCAGCTGACAGCACTGTGGAATCTGGCAGTGGCAGCGTTGCTCAGGGAAGCAGCTTAGACCGGCCAGTCCAGCTTCGCAGCGGCTCAGCAGCACAGCCACACATGGTGAGCGGCAGTGCTGCTGCTGCTGATGATGATGATGCTGTGCTGCGGCCAAAGATAGCGTCCTTCAGGGACCCAGTGCTGCGCTCAGGCGTGGTGCTGCTGCAGCTGCTGCACGTGCTGGAGCCGTCCGCAGTGGACCTGGCCTTTGTGACGCCTGGCCTCACGCCAGCGCAGCGGCAGAGCAATGCGCAGTATGCGCTGAGTGTTGCTGATAAGCTGGGCTGCAGCTTGTTTTTGGTGTGGGAGGATCTGGTGGATTTGCAGCCTCGTATGGTGCTGGTGCTGCTGGCGTCGCTGATGTACATGGACCAGACGCGCGGCCGGGGGCAGCAGCAGCAGCAGCCGTCTACAGTTAGCAGCAGAGAGTAGCAACAGCGGTCGGCGCCTGCACAGGTGTAGGCGTGCTGAGGTGTACGGCGCGGCATAGCAGTAGCTCAGGTTATGGTGTCGGCGTTGCTGGCAAGCTGGGCTGCAGCTTGTTCCCACATGTTGCTTGTGCCCTGAGGGGAGTACTCATGTTTCTGTGTTTTTGTTGATGTACTCGTATTTGCGTAGGTGGAGTGCGTCTGTACAGCTGTGTATGGTTGGCCGCATGCGCGGCAGTGTTGTGTGCGGGTGTGTGTGGTGTAGCAGCGTGCATAATGACTTGGCAGATTTCTGTGTGGCTCCAGCGCCGCATCTTGGGAACCGAGGGCTAACGATATTGCTGCGCAACTGCAGGATGCCGCATCCTGCAGTGCTTATGTGGGTTTGATAATGCAGAGATGGCTGAAATGACTGATGACTGCAGGATGGCGCGCGTATTGCGTACACAACAACTCGTTAACGTCAGACGTCGACACACAGTAAATGCAAGGCTGCGCATTTTCAAGCAAAGCTGGACCAAGTGTGTAGCGTCTGAGGTGTGTGGATGGTGCTGACATGACTGGTCCAGCAGCATTTGCCGCATGTGTTCCTGCTCACTCCTTTTGCCTCATGCTATGTGTGCTTGTGCATTCTCTGCACAGCATTTGACAGTGCACGGCGCACATGCATTGGTTGACGGCCAACATATGGTCTGTATGGCGCAAGCAGCCCAGCATGATCAGCATTACATGATCTCGTGTCTTGTGTTTTATGTTACCAGGGGGGACGTGTCTTGTTTCAACAGCCACAGCTGATTACAGACGCTGTCTTTGAGATTGTCATCTCCATCCTATTGCAACCCAGCGTCAAACCCAGCGGGGGGATCCGTTACATGGAACCCAGCGTCAAATATATTGGTATACACCACGCATATAGTGGTATATACCACGCATGTGCGGCTTGTACGTGGCAGAATCAACCCTGGCCGGCAGCGGCGCAGCAGCGCAAAGCGGCACTCAGCACGCACAGGCTTAATGCGGATGTACACTCAGACAACACACCAGGCGCTGTTCCACTTTGGGAGCAGCAGCTGTTCTGCCACATAGCACAAAACCCTACGACATAGTGGCAGCATTTGGTCAACAAACAACAACTGTACACACACTAGGAGTGCATGTTGACACCCCCTAGATGTAGGTGGCAGAGTAATGCCATCAACAACACAACAGAGCACTACAGGCCTGACAGGCCTCATATCATGGCAGATATCAGTGCAAATGTACAGAAACCTGCCAACGTCATACAATTGTATGCCAGCGGTACATGCATGCTTACTGCAATTGAGTAAGCAAACACATGTGCCGGAGCTAGCTTGCAATGAGTTTCGACCCCTCCTGACTGTTCCAGTGCTCTCAGGTCTACAGTGACCCAGCAACAGCTCTCTCACACGTTAACGTCAACTTTTTGAAACAAAGCAGGTCCAACCCCACAGCAACAACTAACCAAAACGCCCAGCTGCGCGCTCTCACAGCCGTGCGCCAGCATAGTGCACTGGAGCTTCGTGCTGTGCCGGTGCTGCTGCAGCAGCAGCAGATGCACATGGCATGCGCCAGCACAGCAAGAAGCTCAAGTGGCTTGCTGTTGAAATGAAGCAACTATGCTCTGGCTGCAGCAGCCGGCACAGCTCCTCTGCTGCTGCTGCTGCTGTGCTCAGCTGCTGTGCCCGTCCTTTAGAAAGAAGGCCAGGTGCACCCCATGCATGCACATTGCAGCTGAGCTGCTATGAACGCGCCCGCTGCTGCGCTGTGTGCCAGCTCTGCTGCTGCTGCCGTCCCCTGCACAAGCGGTGCCACGCTGCGCTTGCCCTGCTCTCGCTGCGCTTGCCTTGCCCATCAGCCAGTCAGCTTCTGTGCTGCTGCTGCTGCTGCTGCTGCTGTCGAGTCTGCGGCCGAGTGATGATCAGTGCTCCCTGCCCACCAGCCCGAAGAGCCCCATCAGCTCAAACACACCCACCACCAGCTCCACTGCAGGGGCAGGGTCAGGGAAGCAGGGTTGAGGCAGGCAGAAAGCACAACAGGACTGTCGTCGTAAGCTATAATGGCAGCTGTAATGAGACGACAACGTTGAAGAGCACAGCTGGGGCACCCATGCAGGCGCAGCAGGTCAGGGATGCTTGTACGGAAGCAGGATTGAGCAGGGGCATTTGCCATGACGCACCAAGTGAGGTCAACAGCTGAATACAATTACTATGCACACAACTGCTGAGCCGAAGCACAGCCGCCGCGCAGAAGCACGCGCTGCTGAACAAGTTCACAGAAGCGCAGTTCTGTTGAGCAGCAGCACGCACCAGCGATGAGCCAGATGATGATCCAACCCAGGCGCACGTTTTACTTGAGCACGCAACACGATCAAGTCATGACACGCCACATGCGGCCACAACTGAACACAACTGCTGCGGACATGATTGCTGAGCAGCAGCAGCACGCACCAGCGATGAGCCAGATGATGATCCACTCCAGCCGCGCGCTGTGGTGGTTCTGCTGGTGGTCCCGCAGCATGTCCAGCATCTCCTGCAGCACCTGTTGGCAGCAGCAGCATCGGCGGTGGTGGCAGTAGCAGCTGAAGCAATTTGCCACACCACAGAGATGTTCTGAGCTATACAGATGCAGCTGCCCATCCATGCTGCTTGTGGCCTGCGCAAACCTGCCTGATCACCACACCATGTAAAACGTAACAAGAAGCAAGCCCGCAACCACCACGCAGTATCACAGCACACCAGTACAGTGTGCTGTCCACACTGGTCATACAGCAGCAGGCCTTCCACCTAGCATCACTGCCAGCAAGCATCAATGCTGTCTAGCAGACCTGCCAGTGATGGACCGTGACTGCAATGGCAGTACTGACTACTATTACCGCACCTGGAAGCGCGCGTTGAGCACCTCCACTCGCGTGTCCAGCTCCAAGTAGTCACATGCACGCTCATACAGCACCTGGCGGTGACGGTACAAGTGCAGTAAGGCGCGGCAGTTGCAAGCGGCAAGTCAATGAGACACTTGCAGGCAACGGCAGTTACGATTAACGCTTGCAGGCAGCAAAGCTACACACAGTGAGGCTGACAGGCAACGGTGTTGAATAATGAAAAGCAAGCAAGCAAGCACAGCAGCAGCAGACAGGCAGCAGGCATGAGCGGGTGTCCAGCTCCAGATAGTCACACGCGCGTTCATACAGCACCTGCCAGTGACACGTGCAGCAAGGCGCTACAGTGGCAGATGGCAGAGTTGAACAGCGAGGCGATTGCAGACAGCAGAGGTGACGTAGCAGGGCTTGCAGGCACAGCTGCAGCAGATGAGGCCGGCCGACTGACAGGCCTAGGGACAACGGAATGACAGCTGCACAGCAGCTGGCTGACCGACAGACCACCAAACCAGCGCGGGGTGTAGAGTGCAAACCCGAGCGGCACGCGTATGCTAACAAACAAGCAAACAGGCAAGACGAGCACCGCTCTAACATCCTGCGGCTACACCCACCTGCAATTGGTCTGGCGCGGACCAGAAGAACTCTGGTGTGTCCAGCACGCTGCTGAGCAGGTTGACAGCGGAGCGCTGCAGGAAGACCTGCCCGATGCGCTGCGCCACCTCCTGGCTGCTCACGCTGACCTCGCCGTGCGTGGCCAACGCCTGTGATGCAAACAGAGTTTGGGCAACAGTTGGTGTGGTCAGCAGCAGTGGCAGGCACCTGCAGCGAGTTGCGGCAAACCTAACGGCTGCTCACGCTGACCTCGCCGTGCGTGGCCAGCGCCTGATGGCATGCAGCGGCAACAAAACAATGCACAATACAGCGGCACCGGCAGTGGTGTCAGCAGCAGTGGCAGGCAAGTGCAGCGGGTTGCGCCGAACCTCCTGGCTGCTCACACTGACCTCGCCGTGCGTGGCCAGCGCCTGTGACCACACCAGAGCAGGGGCAACAATTGGTGTGGTCGGCAGCAGTGGCAGACACGTGCAAGAGTTGCGCAAAACCTCCTTATGACCTCAAACTTTCATCCACCCGCCAGCCCACCTGTGGCAAATGTTTTGTCTCCAGCACCAGCTCAACAACCCGCTCCTCATACACACACAGCTTCGTGCTCAAACATCCAGCTGCACGCTAGCCCACCTGCGGTAAGTGCTTTGTCTCCAGCACCAGCTCAACCACCCGCTCCTCATACACGCACAGCTTTGTGCTCTGCGCCAGCGCATGACAGATCGCCAGCTTCGTCTGGTGGTCGTGCGAGTGGTGCCTGCTGATTGTGATCGTGTCGTTCTGCATGCTTGGTGGCGCTGCGCTGCTGTAGTTGTACTCGAAGCGGTCTACTTCGACTTCGCGAGGCGGCAGCGGCTGCTGCTGTGCCTTTTTGGCCACGCTCTGCAGCAGCTCCTGCTCCTGCTTGGCGGTAGGGAAGCCCCAGCAGCCTGCAGAAGAAGTTGTGCATTGACAGGTGCAGTGTGCATGAGTATTTGTTGGTCAGCAGCTGCAGGTGCATGTACCGCATGTGCCAATCGAGTGCTGCAGGTCCAGCTGAAAAGCCCCAGCAGCCTGCAGGCACATGCGTGACATGTGTTTAGGTGTGCATGGCAAGGATTGTGTGTTGACAAGTGCCTTGCAGCATAACTGTTGCTCCTGCTCCTGCTTGGCGGTGGGGAAGCCCCAGCAGCCTGCAAGAAGAAGGTGTGTGCATTGACAGGTGCAGTGTGCATGAAAGGTTGTCGTTCAACAGCTGCGGGTGCTCTTGCGACACGTGTCAATTGACTGCAGCACCTCACTGTACTTGGTCATGGTGGCTTGCTGCAAAATGCATTGAGCTATTGCGGCTGCCACTAGGTTCACCATGAGCTGCCGCTCCTGCTGCTGCTTTGCCCTTTCACCGCAGTGCACAGACCCCACCAACCCACCCCTCAGCTGCCTCCCCCACTACCCCTGCTAGCCCTCCACGGCAGCAGCAGCAGCAGCCGCACATACGACGCCGTACAAAACATAATCCAGCATCCAATACCAATTCAACATCAGATGTCTTTCTAGAGCACATACAAAGTCTTAGATCAAGCAACAGGCAGCACGTGACTGCCGCACTCACATACAACGCCGTATTCAAAGAAGAAGGCGTCGCAGGGCTCCCCCACGGGTGCAGGCAGCGCCACATGCAGCACCTCGCTGTACTTGGTCATGGTGGCCTGGGGGTAGCACTGGGCCAGCAGCGGCTCCATTGCTTCCCTGCTGAGCGACTCTGCTATGCAGTAGACAGTGATGCGGCCACGCGTGTCTTCCACCTGCCACAGGTAGGTGGTTGTGATAGCGGTTGTGAAGGGTCATTGATGCCTGTCAGAAAGGTATAGCAGCTATGCAGTCGAAGAGCGCGTCAACTGCTGCTATGTGCAGCAGTGCTGCTGGTTTGACACGTGCCACGGCAGGTCTACTGCTTGAGGTTGTTGCGCAACACAAGAGGATGATGTTGTTTGCTGCCGGTGCTATCGTACACACAGGCTTGCTCCAAACACCCAACAACGACCACCAGCATACAGTGCACCAGGCGGCATCTGGGTCTGGCAGAAGTCCATTGCACATGCACATACATCTTCCACACCTGCTGCGCCAAGTCTTCAAACAAGTGTGCCGGCTGCCCCATACTGCTCATATCTAAAACTGCATCACCCTCCGCCATTGCTGCTGCTGCTTGCACCAACGCCGCCCGTGCCGCTGCTGCTGCCGCTGCTGCGCCGTCTTGGCTGCTTGTTGCTGCTGCTGCTGCTTCGCCCGCGTCACTACTGCTTGCGCTGCGCGGCAGCAGCACCAGCTTATCTTTCTGCCGCAGCTGCACTGGCTTCTGTGAGGGGATCATAGCTGGCAGTTTGATGTTGACATTTCTGGCTGGGACTTCCTTTTTCTGACCAGGGCCGGTGTTGAGGCCTGGCATGCTGCGCGGCTGCAAGTTGCCGCCTGGCCGCTGCTGCGTGGCTGATCTGCTGCGGCGCTCGGCTGCATTGCACACGGCAGCAGCAGCAGCAGCGAAGAGGGTGAGGGACTGCACCCAAAGGACCACTGCCACTAGTACATGCAGGTTCTCCAGTATAGGTGATGTGCCTTCTTGTTGTTGAGTGCGATGCTGCGTCTGTTTCAGGCTTGGAGCTGAGGCAGTGCCACTGCCTGCGTGCAATCATATGGCCACTGCACTGCTGGCAACAAGCATAGCAGATGAGGCAGCTCTACGTTTGCAGAAAGCGATGCTGATTGTGATACACAAGTGCTTCTGCGCGGTGGGCCATGCAATAGCCAATGCACTGAGCCGGCGTTCAACATGCTGCTGCTGCTTTTGCAGCTGTTGCTGTGCTCCTTGCGGCATACGCCTAGCCCGCCATGCTATAGCTCACGTGCCAGCTATACTTCTCCTACATCGTCTTATTACTATTCCACGGACTTTCTGAACATCATCTGGCTGGATCTACCACCAGCATGTGTGTACCCACCCCTCTCTGGTGCGATGTCTCTTCTACTGCTTCTGTGCGGTCTGTCTGCAGCGGGAGGATCTGCCGCCAACGGCACGTATTGCCCGTCATGCCATGAGTTTTTTTGATGGTGATCCATGGAGCAAGCGATAGGGCCAGCGCTGTGGATCCGCAACCGATGCTGTCCTGGTGCTGTGGACGCGATTCTAAGGGGACGATCACAGCCTTGCAGTTGTCTCGGCTGCCTCACGTTGCTGGTTGATATGCTTTGCGTTGTTTTGAGACCTTTCGTCAGTCCGTGCTTGTCGACTTGTACAGAGCAGTAGCACCGACAAGTAGAGAAGCGCATCAAGAGGGTATCACTTGAAACAAAAGCAACGAACTTTCAATGCCTGGCATGCTGATGTGGACTGCGTTGAAAGTCGCGTGCTTGCACACAAACGGGCGTCTGCTCACAACCCTAATCAGTGACAGACGTTCAGCCTGACGGCATGCAGTCCACTTGCGAGAAGGCCAGCTACGCCGAAGCATTCTGGGTCCCATGAATCTCACCTGCTTGAGATGTGTGCTGTGAGCTGCTTTGCACCTTGAGCACAGAGCACAGCCTGTTGGCCATGCAGCAAGGCCATGCGCAGTGTGCGGCACACTTACGCCAAAATGCGCAGGCACATGTGACATGCTGTGCTGCTTCATGCACGCATTGCACCATGCTGTGTCGAAGGTATCATGATGTATACTGGGCACGTTCGCAGTGATGGTGGCAGGCCATACAGTGCCATTTTGCTGCTACCGCCTGCAGCTCAGAGCGCTCAGCCCGGCCGGCCGCAGAGGCATGTGCATGTACACCGGTTACAGTACATTGTCTTTGCACCTGCACAGTGCTGCATCCAAATCAACCCTTTCCCGGCTGGTGTCTCTGTCACACACAATCAGCACCCCAGTGCAACTTGCTTCCGCCCAGGACCTCGAGCATGATCAAACAGCACGCTCATTCAGGCTGTTGGGCCAGGTGCAGGGTTGCTGCAGCCTGAAGCTGAGCTTGCACCTCAAACCTTGCCGCTGACTTTGGCACTGATGGTGCGTACGCCAGCATAGACAGTGCACGTGCACGCTAGTGCTGATGGTGTATGCAGTTGAGCTTGAACACAGGTAGGATGCCATCCTACTAGGTAGTACCAGGTGGTGGGCCTGTCCTGTGCATGCATGCCATGCTGCTTGCAGTCACAGGTGTCAAGACAGCTGCAGTGCGTTCTGCAGCAGATTGTTGCAGCGAGGCTGTGCATGCTGTAGTATCTGTTGGCAAGCAACTTGCTGTCGGACAGCAGCAGCAGCAGCGGCAGCAGCAGCAGCAGCAGCTCCAGCCAGCTGGACAGGGTTGTAGACAAGTGCAGCTGCATTGCAAGCTGCAGCCTGTTGTCACGCGCCTTGGCGATTGCAGGCCCTTAAGTGAAGAAAGGCCCTTACGGCTGTGCCAGTGTGGCAGCCGGGCAGTCAGTGTCCTGAGTGACTGTTCATGAGGCCCCATCACGAGCCCCCATCATGGCATGATAAAGTGGGCATGGGTGTGAGGTGGAATACAAGTAAGGCCGACACTACCTTATGCGCTCGTGTATTAATCACGTTTTCCATCCCGCTGTTCAGCTACATTCAAGCAGATGGCCGCAGCCCAGTTCCCGCGTCGCGGCGTGTTTGTTTAAGCTCGTGCACGAAAGCAGCCGCTGTACTGATTGTAGTGATATTTATCTGTAAAGAAAACTTCAGACACCTTTCGACGTGATTGCAGGGCTGTCCGCGAAGGTTGCGGTTTTCCACTTTTCCGCACGTATCTACGGCCGCTGCAAATCCCCACGCGTCCCGTCAACGCAACGTTCAAGACGGTACATGGCGTCGATGCACATACAGCTTCAGCGCCTGCTCCATTCGAATCCTGTTTTCGGCAGGTATGTATTGAGCCTTGCTCGTTGGTGCTGCCAGACGTAGTAGATTGGTGCATTGCTGCTTGACCGGCACTGCTCGCTGAAACACTCAGGTAAGACTATACAGTTGAGAATAGTTTTATAAATAGTTTTCATGCATGTGCAATCGGCGTAATGATGGACATGAACTGCATCGGCGAGATGTCGGTCAGTACCGCTTGCTGATGTCTCCTACGACGATAGTCAATTGCGACTCCACTGGACGGGCGAACCAGCATTTAAACAGTCAATAGTCATTGTAATATTGTTTCATGTATTGCAGGTGGTCTTGCTAGTGAGCAGAAGACGGTACTGGCAAAAGCAGCAGCCCACCACCATGAGGGTCCAGGTCATCACAGCATTGCTGCTGGCTGCCCTGGTAGCAGGTCAGTTGAGCTAGCAGATTACTCTAGGATACATTTAAAGCAGTGCAGTGCCGTCAACAGCGTTGAATGTGCCCACATTATCAGCAATCAGGCAACAGACGTGCCAGCCAGCAGCATGCTAGCGCATGTACAGCTGCAAGACGAGACCCGAAAGGCAAAAGACCAGACAGCAGCACAGCAGCCTGCCACAAAAGTCGCATAAAATCTACAGTACTTACAGCTGTTGTTGGCTGCTCGTGGGGTGGCACCTGTGCGTCATCATGCTTCGCATGCAGCAGAACTGTGCAGACTAAAGTACAGCTAGCCAGATCCAACCAGCAGAGCAGCACAATCATGCACACGGCAGCCTTGACCCATGCACACCTACAGGATTACTTTCATCCAACGGAGTTGAATTTTCACTTTCTGTACCCTGCCATCCCTGCTCAACCTGCAGCCGAAGCCACCCGCCCTTTGTCCCAGCAACCTCCTGCAATCCCCTCGCAGCTTGAAAGCGGCGGCGGCGGCGGACACGGTGGCGGCGGCGGAAGGGGCGGCAGCGGCGGCGGCCGCGGCGGCAACGGTCATGGCGGTGGCGGTTTTGGCGGCGGCGGCGGTATTGGAGGCGGCGGCAGCTTTGGTCCAGATGATGACTGGGCAGGCTGGGGCCGAAGGCTGCAGGAGCTGCAGGCTGTTGAGGCACTTTCACACGCAAATGGTGGCAGTTACGGTGAGTTTTCTGCTGTTTCTGCAGCAGCAAATTGTGATGCAGATGTAATATTGGTGGGAGTGTGCAGCAGCTACGAAGCTACCTTGCTTAGCAACGGAATCCTGCAGAGAGGTTTGCATGTAGCACAATGAGCTACTGGTGCAGCACCATGGCTTGTGCGCACGGCATGTCCAGCTGTTGCTGTGTGTACTTTTGGTTACACGACAAACTTCAGAGTCATTTCTCGGCTGCTGCTTGCACCCTTTCAGGTCCTGGCTCATGGCGCTATTGGGATGAAGCAGCACCCATCAACAGGCACCTACTGACACGCAACAGCCAGCAGTATCAGCAATACCTTGCTGCAGCAAATGAGGGAGGCCACTCTGGCCCCGATTCCTGGAGGGGAAGACTGCTGATGGGTGCTACAGTAATCCCTGCAGCCAGCAACAACATCAACAAGGCAACAGCAGCACCTGCTGCAGCACATGACGGCCTGCAGGAACGAGGCTCTGGCGGCCGAGGCGGCTTTGGCCGTGGTGGCGGTGGCGGCTGGGGTGGTGGCGGCAGCTACGGCCCCGCCTCCTACTACTATGGCGGAGGCAGTGCTAGCAGCCGCTTTGACTTTGGCAGCATGTGGTCGGGCGGTGCACGCAGGCTGCAGGGCGCCGCAGGTGAGCGTGCACACGAAAGGCTATCTCTTGTGTTTCAGCATCACTGCTGCAGCTGGAGTGACATGTAAACTGGCAGCACACTGCTAGTCTGGCACATTTAGGTTGACAGGAAACCTGTTTGCACTTTTTGGCAGATCAGCTCAAGCAGATCCTGGCAGGTGCTTCCTGCAAGCAACTACACGTCCGGATTGATGTATCCCGCTGCCTACAACAGCCGATGCCGCATGTGTGGCTGCAGCCCACCCTTTTGTGTGAGCAACATCTGCGTGACACCATTCTGCTGCACCTCTGCTCAACTCACCACACAGGTGGCCCTGCTACAGTGCAGCATGCAGCTCAAACCACCAGCCAGCCAACAGCAGTGGCAGCAGCAGCAGCACCCAGCAGCTTGCAGGAGCGCGGCTCTGGCGGCCGAGGCGGCTTTGGCCGTGGTGGCGGTGGCGGCTGGGGTGGTGGCGGCAGCTACGGCCCCTCGTCCTACTACTATGGCGGAGGCAGTGCCAGCAGCCGCTTTGACTTTGGCAGCATGTGGTCGGGCGGTGCACGCAGGCTGCAGGGCGCCGCAGGTGAGCGTGCACACGAAAGGCTATCTCTTGTGTTTCAGCATCACTGCTGCAGCTGTAGTGACATGTAAACTGGCAGCACACTGCTAGTCTGGCACATTTAGGTTGACAGGAAACCTGTTTGCACTTTTTGGCAGATCAGCTCAAGCAGATCCTGGCAGGTGCTTCCTGCAAGCAACTACACGTCCGGTTTGATGTATCCCGCTGCCTACAACAGCCGATGCCGCATGTGTGGCTGCAGCCCACCCTTTTGTGTGAGCAACATCTGCGTGACACCATTCTGCTGCACCTCTGCTCAACTCACCACACAGGTGGCCCTGCTACAGTGCAGCATGCAGCTCAAACCACCAGCCAGCCAGCAGCAGTGGCAGCAGCAGCAGCACCCAGCAGCTTGCAGGAGCGCGGCTCTGGCGGCCGAGGCGGTTACGGCCGTGGTGGCGGTGGCGGCTGGGGTGGCGGCGGCGGCTACGGCCCCTCCTCCTACTACTATGGCGGAGGCAGTGCCAGCAGCCGCTTCGACTTTGGCAGCATGTGGTCGGGCGGCGCACGCAGGCTGCAGGGGGCCGCAGCAGGTGAGGCCGGCAGTTGACCGCGTTCATAAAAAAAACCTTTCGTTGCAAACTTGCATGTTTTTTCTGTCAGCAGTTGCTGAAGGCAGTAGGCCGCTCTTGTCTGCCTAGGTTCTTGTGCACGCCAGGTTGATGAGTAACACCGCCGAGAACAGCCATTGCTGCGCCAGCTTGCCACGACCAAAGCATCAGCTGTGCGGGCTTACTTCACCAGGCCCTTGTTGAGCTTACACCTCTGCTATCTGACCACTATCCTTGCAACAATGCACCCACAGGTCCCAAGTCAGCACCGCTCACTGCTCCTGCAAGCAGCAACACACCCCCGGCAAGCCTGCAGGCCACCAACAGCCCCGTAGCTGCAGCTGCTGCAGCAGCTGCTACAGCAGCAGCTGCACCTTCAGGCCTGAAGGAGCGTGGTCATGGTGGCCATGGCAGCCACGGCAGTCACGGCAGCCATGGCAGGCACGGCTATGCGCGCGGCGGCTGGGGTGGCGGCGGCAGCTACGGCCCCTCCTCCTACTACTACAGCCCGGGCAGTGCCAGCAGCCGCTTCGACTTTGGCAGCATGTGGTCGGGCGGTGCACGCAGGCTGCAGGGCGCGGCAGCAGGTGAGGCTGGCAGCTTTGGCGATTGGCGACTAACATTGGCCAAAAAGCTTGAAAGCTTTGACGTGCGTACGCCCTGTGCACAGCGACAGACGCAACACTGGGCGCTCCCTGCAAGCATATCACACCATGCACCCTTGCATTGTGCACGTCTTCTGCGGCAGTGCAGCCCGTAGCTGTGTGTGCTTTAGGCTTTGCTACATTTGTCAAGCGCGACGTGTGCACCCCATCACAGTCACATACGCAAGCAGATTTGGTGCTGACTAAACGTTTGCTCCTGCTGCTGCTGCTGTCGTTGTTCACATCCGCTGTCACTACCAGCGTAGAGCACGAGGCAACTGCCACAGCAGAGCTTGTGTTGAGCACCAAGGACGCACCAGAGCCCGCCAAGCAGGCCACACAAGCACTGACTGATGGCAAGGATGCAAAGCCAACCAGCACTGCCAGTAAAACTCCTGCAGCCAGGCCTGCCAGCAAAGCTCTTAAGAACAAGGCTGTCACGCCAAAAGCCAGCACCAGCACAAGTAACAACAAGGCTGCCGCAACAAGCTCACCAGCCAAGCTCAGTACAAGCAAGCCAACCCCAGCAGCAGCAGCAGCAGTAGCAACTGCAGGCAGTGAACAGGAGCGTGGCGGCGGCGGCGGTGGCGGCCGTGGTGGAGGTGGCGGCGGCCGTGGCGGCGGCGGCGGCGGCCATAACGGCGGCCGTGGTTATGGCGGCGGCCGCGGCCATGGCGGTTATGCGCGCGGCGGCTATGGCACCTCTGGCTATGGCGGCGGCGGCGGTCGCTACGGCCCAAGCTCATATATGTATGATGGCGGCAGCAGGTTCTCGCCTGCTTCACATTCTTCGTATAGCAGCGCAGACAATGACGGCTGGTTTGACTTTGACTCATTCCTTGCACAGCATGGGAGGAGGCTCTAGAGGGCTGTGCTGACAATACCGTAGTGTGTTCTTGCGCACTGCGGCAGTCACCAAGATATGGCTCATGGCATGCAATTGCACTGCATTGCATTGCATTGCACTGCACTGCACTGCATGGCATGCACGTCATGGCATGCAATACTGGCACCTGCAGACACGCGCACTGCATTGCTAATAGTACGGTAGCATCTCAAAGCTGCAGACGCCTCCCGCTGGTTTGCAATGCGCATATATTCCATTCAGGCTCATTCATCACACTGCAAGCATCCTTGCATACACGTTGCACACTGAAGACCAGCATCAGGTTTGGTTGGCATCATGTTTGTTCATCAGCAGTTTTTGGTTTTTGTTGGGGTTTGTGAGCAACAAGTTGTGCCAGTTTGTCTGGTCATAAGCATGTTTTGACAGCAGAGCTTCTGTTTGCTCATGGCGGTCGCTCAGCTCTGCCGTGCATGTTATCAATTTTCTTCGTAAGCCTTAGCATTATTGCTAGCGCCATCATGTGCATCCAGAAAGATTCTTGGTGCGTTATGTTTGTCCCATTTCTGTGATATGCATTCTGGAATACGAGTGGGCTAGACTGTCCATCTTTACAAGTGGACGACCATGCTGTAGTATACAGTAATATGTTACAACGGCCATCTAGATCTTACCATAAGCACAGCTACGCTGTGGGGGTTTAAGCTTAATGCATAATGCGTCGTTCAAGAGCACTTCCAGAACAGGCAGTTGCAGTGCAGGCATCGTGTACGTATTGCTTCTTGTGGGCTGTTGCCAAGCAGTTCAACAGCGCTGCAATCGCGCAGCTGGGACAACAGCAATGTGTTTCTTGGCAACGGTGGCTGTGCCAGAGGTCTGTGTCAATTATCCCAGTAACAATGCACAAGATATGCGCACGTGGATCACATCAAGATTCAAGATCAAAAAGCTTCAAAAGTTACACAGGTAACCTCGGACCTGCAATACTGTTGTAGTACAACAAAGTTCCACTTCAAGTGGACGCAACCAGCATCATGAATCCGCCGCTGCAGCTCAACCAGATCCTACTAGTGCGTTGCAGACCATGCTGCGCATCAGTGCAGCAAGCAGCCTCGCTTAGTCATAATTTGTTTGCCTAGTCATATGCCAGGTCACTGCCCGAGCTGGCAGCATCAGGGTTCTGCCTAGGGTTGTTCTTGTACGCAGGTACATCCACGCCCTCCGGCAGCACCTGCAGCGGCGGCAGCGCAGCAGCAGCAGCAGCACTGCTGCGCCGCGTGCGCCGCACTGGAGCACGCCTTACAGGAGCTGGCCCCGCTCCTGGCGATGCTGTTGTGCTGCTGCTGCTGCTGCTGCTGCTGTCTGAGGTGGTAGTGCTGCTGTTGCTGCTGCTGCTGCTGCTGCTGCTGCTGCTGTTTCTGGCCCGAGGCGCTGCTCTGCTGAGCACCTTCCTGGCTGCTGCTGCTGCTGCTGGCTCAGCAGCAGGGGCTGCTGCCGGCTGCTGCTGTGGCAGTGATGGTGGCTGCTGCTGCTGCTGCTGCTGTTGCATTGCGGGCGGCTCCTGCTGCGCTGGCTGCTGCTGCCGCGGATACTGCTGCTGCTGCTGCTGCTGCTGCCACGGCATCCCAGTTGCTGCGCCGTCCCGCCTGCCAGGTCTCTGCTGCGGCTGCTGCTGCTCGCGCCTGCGTGATGCTGCATCCACCATCACTGCTGAGCGCGGGTCATGCTCATACGCCACCACAATAACCTCAGGCTTGCGGTTGTTGAACCAGCGGGAGGCCCGCATGCATGCATCCGTCACGTTGCGCTCTACTAGGCCTAGCGACGCATCGCCTGGCAGCTTGCTGACTGCTGAATTGACAGCCTGCATATGGCAGCAGCAGCAGCAGCAGCTTAGTTAGTGTGTGTGCAGCAGCAGCGGAAGAGGGGTGGGCAAGCAGCAGCAGCAGTTACGAGCCGCATGCGTAGTCACAAGCACGACAACTAGAACGGCTGCCTCCACAGCAGCAAGCACACTACCGCTGCCTCACCCGCTGAACCGCGGCAGCACCACAGATCAACACCGGACACAACATCCACAGACACATCCAAAGGTCCCTGGTTCGAACCCCACCTGGTGCAGCGTGTCCAGCAGCTTGCCCTGGTCAGTCCACATGGCACGTGTAGTCAGCCGAGCCTTGCAGGACAGCCCGCCAGCAGCAGCAGCAGCAGCACCGCCTGCAGCACCGGCCCAGCCGCCGCTGCTCATGGCCGCTTTGGGTCGGATGACGTCAACTGCTACAACGATGACACCCTCAAAGGCCAGGGTCTCGCGCTCCGCAAGGGCCATCTCTGTGGCAGTGCCCGTGCCCCTGAGTTATGACACCAATTGGCAGCGCGGGACATGCTTGTTTAGCTCACGTTGCACACCAGCTCATCAGCAATGTTTGGTGTTTTCGGTGCCGGTGCCCCCGCGTGTCAAGAGATGAGCATGTCAATTGGAATGCTACAGAGCGGTCAGGCGCTTCATGCTCTGCAATGGCCACCTCAGTGGCAGTGCCGGTGCCGCTGCTGCAACCAGCTGCAACAATATGGGAGCAGCATAAAGAGCTACAAGTGCAGCAATGCTCCTATTCCAACTCGTATATTTTAAGCAAACTGCTGTGCACTACACTGTGTCACTCACTTGCCACCATCGTTGAACAGCCACAGCAGGTCCACCTCGCCTATCACAGTACTGCAACACCAAAGCCTGAGCTACAGCAATGCATGTCAACAGCAAGCACAATACAGATTTGGACCACTCACTTGCCACCGTCATTGAACAGCCTCAGCAGGTCAACCTCGCCTATCACAGAGATGCCACTGCGCGGCTCATCCTGAGCAGTGCCCTGCTCTGCCTCTGCTGCTGCTGCTGCTGCTGCAGCCGCCTCTGCCTTGACTGTTGCTGCTGCCATGCTGCCGGTGGAGATGGTGTTGCGGTTGCGGCGCTCGTGCACACCCAGCATCTGGCCGTTCTTGATGACCTGCACACGGGGAAGGCAGTACAACACAACACATCCAGCTTTTTGAATAGCTGCTGGTTAGCTGCTACGGTGGCATAGCACAGCAGCCCACATGGTCATGTGTCCGGCCTGGCGCACTGTGAAGCAGCGCGACATCGTCTTGCCATACAGCGCTGCTGCAGCGGCTGACCACAGTACTGCATCTTGTGCCAAAAGTACTGACACATCTTTGCTGAGCAGTGTCAGGACATGCTGGCTGCACCCCTGCCGCACCTCTGTGAACAGCACCCCGGCCCTCTCCCTGGCCAGGTGTGCGTGCTCCACCAGGAAGCTGTACTCGCCGTGCAACATAGCACTTCAAACCAAGACCTGAACCCGCTGCCCTAAACCGCCGCACCTCTGCAAACAGCATCCCCGCCCTCTCCTTCTCCAGGCGTGCTCCACCAGGAAGCTGTACTCGCACGACAACAAAAGCACTGTTGCACCAACCCAAACCCTGAATGCTAAACCCTCTAACCTAAACCGCCGCACCTCTGTGAACAGCACTCCCGCCCTTTCCTTAGCCAGGCGTGCGTGCTCCACCAGGAAGCTGTACTCGCCGTGCACAGGCAGGAAGTGCTGCGGCTTCACAAAGCGCAGCACCTCCTCCAGCTCACCCTGCAGCAGCAGGAACAGAAGAAGGGCCAAGCATTTGAGTTGCACACAGGGCAGAGTGACACAAGGAAAGGCATGTGCTTTCGCCGCCTTCACAAAGCACAGCACCTCATCCAGTTGACCATGCAGCAGCAGCAGCGACACAGGGACACAAGGCACACACATGTGATACGCAGATTGACAAGTGTTGTCTGGGGCTTCACAAAGCACAGCACCTCCTCCAGCTCGCCCTGCAGCAGCAGCAGCAGCAGCAGCAGTAGCAGCAGCAGCAGCAGCAGCAGCAGCAGCAGCGATATGTGTGCATGGGGCATGAGCAGGTGGCAGACGGAATAAGAAATGTGGTGTGTGGCCTCACAAAGCGCAGCACCTCTCCAGCTCGCCCTGCGCGGAAAGAGCGACAAAGACAACAGGAACGACACACACTGCTCTGTGCAGGTTGCAGACAGCTTGGTGCGTGCATCAACACATGCAACGCAGGCAACTGGTCAGAGACAGCCTTGCACCGGCCTCTGCATGACCCGGCGCACCTGGAAGGTGTGCCCGCTGCCCTGCAGGTTGTCAGCAACAATTGCGCCACACACAGCAAGGCGGCAATCAGCCGCTGATATGAGTAACGTGTGGGCTTACCTGGTAGGCATGCCCGCTGACGTGCAGGTTATCAGCGCGCCCTGCCACCACGCGCGCGCCCTGCAGCGCCAGGCTGTTGAGCATCTCCGACACCTTGGTCTCGTTGCCAGGAATGACCTGGCAGCAGCAGCAGCAGCAGCAGCAGCAGCAGCAGCAGCAGCAGCAGCAGTGGTGAGGCAAGCAGTGCCAGGCTGTTGAGCAACTACAGAGCCTTGGTCTCTGGATTGACCTGGCAGCAGCGGCAGCAGCTGTTGTGCAAAGCTGCATCAGGACACCTGACAGCAGCAGCTTGTGTACAGCTGGATGCTCTGTCCTGCTGCAGCTGCAGGCAACTGCCACGAAGAGACTGCACACCGGCCTACACTGCAAGCCTGCCACCCAAGCACTACTCAATGCATGCATGAAGCTGCTCATACAGCTCAGACACATAGAACAGCTGAGAAAGGCTGAAAACCCCACAGCTATGCCATGCACCAGAAGGAGCTATAGCTAGGGCAGCTGCAGGAGCAGTGTTGCGCCGCACCTTTGCCGAGTAGAGGATGAGGTCCTGCGGGGAGATCTTCAGGTTGTTGCTGGCGGAGCGGGACGCCAGGCTCAGCTGCGCACGCGGCTCAGCCTGCGGCGGTGAAGTATTGTGATATGCAGAAAGCAAAGGATGGAACAGTAAGCAGGATGAGAAGAACCAGCATGCCTTGAGCTGGACCCCCTTGCGCGTTTGGCTGCATGTTGTCGCAATGCACACCTGTTGTCCATCCAGCACCACGCACCAGCGCCAATGCCTAGTTACAACAGTCAAATAAATGTTATTTCTGTTACTGAGAAACCGACACTCACCTGGCTGCCTGTCGTCACGATGAGCACCTTGTTGGGGTCCATGTGAGGCAGCTGATCGGGCTTGATCAGTTCAGA
The DNA here is from genome assembly GCA_030272155.1 of Tetradesmus obliquus. NCBI lineage: Eukaryota > Viridiplantae > Chlorophyta > Chlorophyceae > Sphaeropleales > Scenedesmaceae > Tetradesmus > Tetradesmus obliquus. The sequence goes on from CP126191.1 coordinate 761,633, forward strand.
GGGAGACAGCGGGGCCCTGCGGGACCCGGCAGCAGCAGCAGTGGGAACAACGCACACATTGTTGCATTTTGGACACATCAGAGGTTCAGGCAATCACGCGGGGGACGGTGGATGTTCGGTGACGCATGAAAAGCAGGAGATCAGGCGCCGTGGTTGATGAGCAGCTTCATATGCCCTACACGCCGTGACATCTCATGCACTTGCGGAGCATAACACATACATGCATACATGAGCACCTCTGCAGCCGCTTCAGACCAAGGCGTCAGAAATCACAGGTGAATGCAGTTGCCTCGCCCACCTGCCATCTCTGTAAGCCGCCTCCAGGTATGTATTGAGACTGGTGCCAATGAAGCAGATGCCGCGCCCTGCTGCGTCTGCTGCTGCCTTCACACTGGCCAGGCGGTGCAGGTTGGACGCAAACTGCAGCGGCAGCAGCAGCAGCGGCAAAAGCAGCAGCAGCAGCAGTGTTACCCCAGTAGATTCTGACAGGCAGCTGCCAGCATCATCACCACACCTTCCTTTGAAGACGAACACCAACATCAGCCGCAGCGCACACATCAATCCTCAGCACCTGCCGGCACACACTGAACCACGGACAACGCCTTGCAACAGAAACAGCAGCATCACCAGAACAGCAGCCGCACCTGCGTCACCACCACGCGCCCCTTGCCCTGGTGGTCCAGCACCTTCTAAACCGCACCTCATAATGTACAAAACAACTGATCCTATACATACGCAAGCTTGCAGCCCGCACCTGGGTGACCACCACGCGCCCCTTGCCCTGGTGGTCCAGCACCTTTTGTCTCAGGCTCTCCTGCAAAACCCCTTTGTAACACAAAGAGCAGCAGTAAAAGATCCATAGCCGCACCAGCGCCGCCCCTGGCCACACACGCCCTCGTAGCCTAGGAGCTGCAGAGCTGCCTGGGTAGTCACTCACTCACTCACTCACTCACTCACTGACCGCACCTGGGTTACCACCACCCGCCCCTTGCCTTGGTGGTCCAGCACCTTTTGGGCCAGGCTCTCCTGCACTATCTTTTCGCCTGGCGTGCGCCCCGGGGACAGCACGTTGGTTGAGTCACTCATCATCAGAGAGATGGGCTCCTTGCCTGGTGACAGACCAGAGTGAGACAGCAGCAGACGCGGCAGCAGCAGCAGCAGTGACAGCACGTTGGTTGAGTCGCTCATCATCAGAGAGATAGGCTCCTTGCCTGGCAGCAGCAGCAGCAGCAGCAGCAGCGGTGGCAGCGGCAATAGCAGCAGCAGCAGCAGTAGTGAAAGTACGTTGGTGGAGTCGCTCATCATCAGCGAAATAGGCTCCTTGCCTGGCAGCAGCAGCAGCAAGGAGGCAGCAGCAGCAGCAAGGAGGCAGGCGTTACAGCAGAGCACCAAGGCAGCATCAGCAGCAGCAGCAGCAATGGAGGCAGCCGTTACAGCAGAGCACCAAGGCAGCATCAGCAGCATCAGCAGCAATGGAGGCAGCCGTTACAGCAGAGCACCAAGGCAGCATCAGCAGCAGCAGCAGCAACAGAGGCAGCCGTTACAGCAGAGCACCAAGGCAGCATCAGCAGCAGCAGCAGCAACGGAGGCAGCCGTTACAGCAGAGCACCAACGCGGCTGTTCTGATGTTTCAGACGGGTGCCTATACGTTGTCATTGGGCATCACACCATGCAGCACTGCTCATAGTCAGCGCCACAGTCAAACTTCGGTCAAACTGTGCTGGTCAAACTCATTCAGCAGGTCAAACGTGGTGCGGTCAAAGGCCTCCCCATCCACAGGGTCCTCGTCGATCTTCCATTCCCCGGTGTGCACTGAGCTGTTTTTAGGGGAGTGCAGTCACACTGATATAGCGGAAACCAGATCCATGGTCAAACCACGGTCAACCCTTGGTCAAACTTCGCTGGTCAGACTCACTCAGCAGGTCAAACGTGGTGCGGTCAAAGGCCTCGCCATCCACAGGGTCCTCGTCGATCTTCCAATCTCCAGTGTGCATTGCGCTGTTGTGAAGGAGTGCAGTCACATTGATATAGCGAAGAACAAATCCATGGTCAAACAACGGTCAACCATTGGTCACACTCGCAAACCAAACTCACTCAGCAGGTCAAACGTGGTGCGGTCAAAGGCCTCGCCGTCCACAGGGTCCTCGTCAATCTTCCAATCTCCAGTGTGCACTGAGCTGTTGTAAAGGAGTGCAGTCACATTCATATAGCGAAGAACACATCCATGGTCAAACCACAGTCAACCATTGGTCACACTCGCCAGTAAACTCACTCAGCAGGTCAAACGTGGTGCGGTCAAAGGCCTCGCCGTCCACAGGGTCCTCGTCGATCTTCAGTCCCCCGTGTGCACTGAGCTGTTGTAAAGGAGTGCAGTCACATTCATATAGCGAAGAACACATCCATGGTCAAACCACAGTCAACCATTGGCCACACTCGCCGGTCAAACTCACTCAGCAGGTCAAACGTGGTGCGGTCGAACGCCTCCCCATCCACCGGGTCCTCGTCGATCTTCCAGTCCCCCGTGTGCACGATGGAGCCGTGCTCGCTGCGCAGGATCAGCCCGCAGCAGTCGGGGATGGAATGCGTCACGCGCAGCGGCGTGACCTGGCATAGGGCGAGCGGGCGCAGCAGAGTCGATGAGACATATACAGTAAAGCACAATCGGGAAAGGAATGTGTCACGCGCAACGCTACCCGACAAGGAGCAGATATTGCATCAGAGACGATGACGCAATCAGTCCTGAAGTAATCTGGAGCTGCTGCAGTAGGTGTACAGGCAAGTGACTTGCCGACTGCTCAGCTGCGTGCCCAGTTGCCCAGAGAAGCACTCGCACACAGTTTTGAAGTACACACCCGCCTTCATGCGGCTGTCAGCTGTTTTTTTGTCGTTGCTGCTGCCGCTGCTGCTGCCCACCTGGAAAGGCCCCATCTCGTACTCCTTGAGCATCTCAATCACCTTAAATCTGGCGGCAGAAGAACAGCAGAAAGAACAGAGAGAACATGGAAACACACAGTTGCTTGCTGATGATAGATGCCAGCCCTGTTGCACAACAATGCGCGACACACCCTGCTATATTGTGCCACTAAAGGGCAGCATGGACGCAAATACAGCCATTCATGCACATGTGCTGCAGAGCCCCAGCCATGCATAAAACCTCTGGCCACTTGCTGACGCCTTGTGTCACTGCCGCATCGGTTGAAATTGTTCAGGTTTACTCCTGCAGCCGCCGCGCAACCAGCTGCCCCTGCCATGAACCACAAACCCTAGATCCTAGAGCACACGAGTCACAGAAACCCAAAACCCTGCACAGCCTCTTCCCACCTGTCGGGGTTGTACAGGTTGTACTCCTGCAACCGCCGCGCAACCAGCTGCATCACGAAGCTGCCAGCATACACGGGCGTGGCAGGGTCCAGTGCAGGGATGACCCACGGCAGCGCACCGATGTGGTCCTCGTGACCATGCGTGATTACAACCTGTGGCGTCAGTTATACGTTCACACAGTGAGTTTTTGTATAGAATTCAAGTTCAGCCTGTGGGATAAAACACACACAAACAGGGTTCGGCATGTACACCGTGCAGACAACAGCTGCGGCAGCAGCCACCTGAGCGGAAAGCGTGCAACATGTAGCCTTCTGGCTTGATTTGCAAGCACACATGTAGCTACTAGAGTCTTTGGAATGACTGCAAAAAACCTTTCTTTGCTGCTGCTGAGCTCACCGCCTCGATCTTGTCCCTCCACTGCGCCAGGAAGGACACATCGGGCAGGATCTTCTGCATGCCAAAGTCCTGGAAGCTGCAGGTGTTGGGGAGCAACAGCAACAGCAGCAGCAGCAGCAGCCAAAGCTTCAGCAGCAACTTCAACAGGAACCTCACAAACAAAAATCAATGCAACGCAGCCAATGAAGACGTATAACATGGGCGCTCAAGTCTGCTGCTCAGCTGCCAGCTTTCCTTCAGAGGCCAGCAAGCCTGCACAGTGGCAGCTGCCAGCCGCCCCAGCAGCAGGAATCGGCGGGGCGCTGCTCTACGACCGCCCACTTTACATGTTGCTGCTGCTGCAACCCTCAGCTGAAACTGCACCCGGACATGCTGCTGCTGCTGCTGCAGAACGCGCACTCACTCTGGGAACAGCAGCCCCGCATCAATCAGGCTATTTGGTTTCCTTGACCCTCACACAGACACAGCCGACCCTGCTGCTGCTGCTGCAGACTCACTCAGGGAACAGCAGCCCCGCATCGATGAGGATGTATCTGTCCTTGACCCCCACCAGCATGCAGTTCATGCCGATCTCGCCCAGCCCGCCGATCGGCAGCACGCGCAGTGGTGGGCCACTGGAGGGCGGCGGCCCGGGGAAGGGCCTGCAGGACACAAGTGTTGGAAAGGCTTTGTGAGGAACAGATTTTATTGGTTTTGTTGGTCGCCAATCGGCAGCACACGCAGCGGCGGGCCGCTTGAGGGCGGCGGCCCGGAGAAGGGCCTGCGGCACACAGAGGCAGCACACACTTTTAGTGGCACAACACATTTATAAAGCAAATTGGGTTTTGGTCCCTCACAGCGGGCTGCTGGAGAGCGGCGGCCCGGGGAAGGGCCTGGGGCAGCCAGTGAGCACACATAGTAAATTCAGTGGCATGACACTTTCTGATTGCAATTTGCGTGTTGATCATCGCAGAAGGCCGCTGGAGGGCGGCGGCCCGGGGAAGGGCCTGCATATGACAGACACGGGTTGGCAGTGGCAATGTTTGTGAGACACAGATTTGTTTTCTAGTGTTGGTCACTGCCAGGACACACCACAGCCGCGGCCCGGGGAAGGGCCTGCAGGAGACAGCCCTGCAAGGAGCAACCACAGTCACACACTGCCGTGCTCCTTGAAGCTGTCCGTGTGAAGCTGAGTGCCACAGCTGCCTGGCGGCTCGTCAGCCGCATTGTGCACAGAACAGTGTACAGTGTACAGTGTAGCAGTGAGTGCAGAGCTACCAGCGCCGCTGAATGTTGGCAGTCAAAGTGATGCCTGGAACACAGTGTTTGACTGCCAACACTGAGCGGCGCTGGTAGCTCTGCACTCACTGCTTCACTGTACACTTTACTGTGCAAATGAGCCTGACGCACATGCTGCTGCCGCCGCCAAACCATTCCATCATCTGATTTGTCGTGCCTTAGCCGCTAGCAGCAACACAGCCACGCTGCAGGGATGTCGCTGCATTGCCTCTGATCCTGCAGCCAGCTGGGCGCCACGCCTGCTGCTGTCATGCTTTGCTGTGCCTGAAAATAGTAAGAACAACGGCCCACACTGCATGCCACTGCCAGTTCAAGCTGCTGATTCCTGCAGTCACCTGGGCGCCATGCCTGCCAGAGTTGACCCCACGTGGTTGCTGCCATCGCTGGCCTTCCACGACTTCTTGATCTTCCAGGCAAAGGGGTCCGCTGCCTCCTCTTCGCCTGCAGGACAGTGCAGCAGATGCAGAAAGTTCATAGCAACATTTACGGCGATGTTTCAAGGGCTGTTGGTGGTATTGGATCAGGCGAAGGGGTCCGCTGCCTCCTCCTCGCCTGCAGGACAGTGAAGGAGATGCAGAAAGTTCACAGCGGCGTTCACGGGGATGTTTACAGTCTGCTGTTTGAAGTCAACCCTGCCAGGTGATACCTGCCATAGCTTGCGCCTTGATGCTGCTGCCACTGTACAGCGTACCTCAGCTAACAAATTGAACTGAATTAACGCCCCTAGCTGAAATCCAACAGTGTGCTGTGCAGCTAGATGCTGGGCACAGGTGCACATGCTTTGCTCCCAACGTGCACTGCCCTCTCTGCCATCTGCTTCGGCCGCTTTGCTGCAAGAGATATTCAAGCTTGCTACATCTTTAGTAGACTTCAATTTGGATCTGGCGCTATCAGCTGCACGCCTGATACCTGCTGCTGACTGTGCGGGCATGCAACAGCAGCAGCTGCAGCAGTAACAGCACATGCACGCGATCCTCACCAGAAGTGATAACGTCCGGTCCTCCGTAAGCAACTACCGAGCGCCGTGGCACTGTTGGTCCGCTGCAACGCGAGAAAGCCAGCACCTGCTGCTTTCCAAGAGCCCTATGTGGCCCGTTCATGCGCAGGGGCATCTGAAGGCCGGCCATGTTCAAGGAAGGGTCAGGTATAGTAAATGATTTATTAGCAGTACAAAAGCGTCCTCACACTAGCAGCGATCAACAGCGGAGCCGTCTCGGCACAACGCCGAGGCCACAGCGGATACGCTGTGCAGCAGCAGCTCAACTTTTGCACACAGAAACACTGCAAATCCCTTTGTCAGTCGACCAGCAGGCTAAGTGTGGGCCTAACGTTCGCCTCACTCAAATGGAGTAACACGTCACACTGACAGCTCAGCTGCTGCTTGAAGTTCAAAGACGGAAGCGAGCACCGAAAATCAGCAGGTCCCAGCCCGTGCACGTCACACCTGCTCAGCTGCTTCAGAAGCATCCATCAACTGCCTTAATGGCCGGCCTACAGCAGCTTGTTGGCACTACAACACCTGCTGGTGCTGCAAACCCTACATGCTGCAGCAGCTGGCCATGGCGCCATCACTCACACACAAGGTGCTGCGCTGATGCTACGACAGCCACCCTCAGCTCTGCAGAGCTCACTGCTCCGCTGCTCTGCCTAGCGCTCGTGCTGCAGCTGTGCCTTGCCTGCCCTGCAGCGCTGCTATGAGCTGCAGCACCTGCTGCTCTGTCTCCTGCATGCTGCAGCCTGTGTCCAGCACAAAGTCTGCCAGCCGGCGCTTCTCTGCATCAGGTACCTGCAGCAGCAGCAGCAGCAGCAGTAGCAGCAGCAGCAGGTGTCAAGCCCCTTTTCAGCAGGTGTCGTCCTGCAAGCCACCAGCTTTTCTGTGCTGCACCGCCAGCTGCACTGCAACGCCATCATCAGCACACTGCCAGCTCAACGCATCTCCAGCGCATCACCCCAAATGCCAGCGCATACAGGTCATAACAAAGTGCTGGCCCAGTGTTTTTGTGACAGCGACAGAGAATGAGCCCTGCTTGTCGGGCTCATGATCTGAAACGCTCCACTTCAAAACTCGAAATTTAAACAAAAAGCCGCACCTGCCGGGCGAGAATGGCCTCCAGCTTGTCCGCTGTCATGCCGGGCCGTGCCATCACCCGCTGCCGCTGCTGCTCAGCAGGCGCGCTGACCACCGCCACTGCATCCAGGCCTTGCTGCGCTTGTGTTTCGAACAGCAGCGGGATGTCAAACAGCAGCAGCGGGCTGCCGGCGGCCGCATGCTGCAGCATATGAAGCGCCAGCCGCGGCAGCAGGTCGGTGATCACAGGATGGCGTGCGTTAGGTTAGCGGGCAAGCACTCAGCACAGGCTGCAGGCCGTTGGTTGCCTGAACTATGTTGATGCTTATTCTGATGAACCGCAACAGAGCACCTCGGGGCAAAGGGCAGCTACATGTTGACAGCATTGCCACTCCACAACAGAGCATGCCATTGTTACCCGTTGTACCACAGCCCCTCATCTGGCCATGGTCTACCCACTGCAAGAAGCCGCTCATCATCACACTCAACAGTGCTTGCAGGGGAGCAGGTTGCAAGCTTGCACTGTAGACTGCAGCTGTCCTAAACTCCACACATGCCAGCTGCACAGATGCGGCAAAGCACATGCTGCACACTGCAAGCTGCAGCAACAGATGAGCTGCTGGACAACATCTGGACTTAGCAACCAAATGCCGATGCACTACGCACAAGTCAGACTGCTGCAGTGCACCTTCACTGCCACGCGTTCGCTGAACGATCTCGGCATTTTCATGTCTCACCAGCTGTTGTGCAGCGCACAATCACTCACCTCCTGAATGAAATGCTTGCGCTCCTGCTCCACCAGGGGATGCACAATGCCTTCCAGCTGCTTCATGGCAGCCTCATCCCCCACCACACACTGTTCCCTCAATGCAGACAGAACAGCGTACAGCCATATGCTCAGGAACCACACTTTGGCAACAGCTGCTGCAGCACACTATCACGCACCTCCTGACTGAACTTGGCACGCCCTGCTCTGCTGCACAACCTCAGTGTTAGAGCTGAGAAGTCCCGCCCACCTCTGCAATAAACTGCTTGCGCTCCTGCTCCACCAATGGGTGCACAATGCCTTCCAGCTGCTTCATCGCAGCCTCATTTCCCACCACACACTTGCTGAGTGCTGCTCTATCAATGGCTCCATCCACCACTGCAGATGGGAAGGCAGCACCCACGGGTGCCACTGCTGCGCCGCCTGCCGAGTACAGCTTGTGCACCACTTCATCTGCACATAACACTGGCACGCCCTGCAAGCACACAGCAGCGGCAGTTGACAGGTTGAGGTTATGTGTGAGGCCAGTGGCTGGAGTGGCAACAGGGATGTGTGCACTTTCTCATCTGCATACAGCACAAGCACGCCTTGCATTCGCACACATAGCAGCAGTTGACAGGTTGAGGCAGTATGTGAGGCCAGCAACTGCAGTGGCGGCAGTGGGCAGCCTGGCACCGTGCAACAGCGCAAGCATGTTGCTGTCTGTGACATGACATGCATGACTACCAGCTCTGTGCTGCAGCTGCTGGCTGCTATGAACTGTTGCTGCATCACACCCATACTCTCTTGTGGATGCAGCAACCTCTGACATATGCGCTGCAACCGTGCGACATTGAGTGCTGCACTGCACTTTGTGAATGCAAGCAGCAAGAACAGTTGCCCACACACCTGCTGCTTAAAGAAGGCAGACACCGTACTCTTGCCCATTCCTATCGATCCAGTAAGGCCACATAGGAATGGAAGCTGCTTGATGCTGCTGCTACTGGTGCTGCTTTCCATGCCTGCTGGTGCTGCTGATGCGCGCTGCAGTGAATGCGCCTGCTGTTGCTGCCTCTGCTGCCGCTGCTGAAGTGCTGCTGAGATGTTGTGCAACTGAAGCTGAAGCTTAGTGTTGTAAGAAAGGCGACAGGTGGGGATGCAATTGTGGGGAGTGTGGGTGGCGTGTGCGCGTGAGCAGGGCTGGGTGGCAGTTGGCAGGGCCAGCATTACATACAATGCCAAAGCAGCAAGTTCCTCTTGGGGTCAGTTCAGAACGGATTGTTGCTGTGAAGAGCTCATGACAAAGGGTCTTCAAATGCTGGCTGAGCTGAAGGCTGTGCTGTTGTGAGCATCACTAGATGTGTCAGCAGTGAACCGCGCCATGACGCCCCCCTGTCATGTGATGTGTATGTTCAGGCCTGCAGTGCTGAAGGAGGCCCTGGAGGGCTTGGCTACGCACCAGCCAGCGTAAATGTGTGTTTTGGGTAGATTTACGTGCTTCACATCTTGCAGGACAACATAATGAAACAACCCTTGATTTTGGTTCTGCCTTGGCTCGCTGCACCGTATGGCACGTAGACAGTAGTCCTCAACACTGTCTCGAAACTGCGTCAGACATTGCTACGATGTCTTTCACGCTGTCCAGCCCCTTCGCTTCGATAAGCGGAGAGGCCCTTGAGGAGGTTGAGAACGCAAATCCCGATGTTTTGGGTCAAGAAGAGGAGATCATATTAGATGATTATGCTGGAGCAGACGACAGCGCATTCGAGGTGCGCTGTGCCTGCTTCACCGGACCTGCAAGCGGTGTTCCGTTTTGCCACGGTAGCTATGGGTCCGCAGTACTCAGACAATGCATGTTCGCCAGATGTTATACGGATTTATATGTAAGACGCAGCTGTCGCTGTGCACCTCGCACGTGTCAGTTTCAGTTGCCTGGCCTTCACACCAGCAGCAGCAGCAGCAGCAGTGCAACAGCAGCAGTACTGATTCCAGGCACAGTGCTTGCTGGATTGTTTCAGCAACAGCAGTGGATGAGTCAAAGTCTGGCATCCTAAGCTTGCTCTTATGTCTGCGCTTTCATGCTGCTGTTCAGCCACGTTTGACATACCGGTGCTGCTGCTATGTTTTTCTGCTGCTCATGGTGACAATCCCGTCTCGCCCTGCCCACTGAACTCATTTTGAATTCATGTAACAACAAATGTAACAGGTGGAGGACCTGGACCCACTGTCAGCCCTGGAGAAGTACTGCCGCAGCGACTTGCCAGCTCAGCGGCTGACGTATGCAGCAGTAAGTGCAGCAAACAATCCACCAGCTCAGGCTCAAAAGCAGCACTTGATATCATGCAACATGTCAGCACAGCAGCTAGCAGCAAGCAGGTGACTTCCAGCAACCAGCTGGCCCTCTACACATCTGCAACTGTGTGCCAACGGCGTACGCTTGCACTCGGCAGCTGCTGCTATCCTGAAACAGCACATTGCTGCCTAATGTGTCTGTTGACGCTTATGACACCAGTGCTGCTCCTGCTGCTGCTGCTGCTGCTGCTGCAGGGCATCGGTGCTGCTGTGGTTGAGCTGGAGTCATCAGCAGTGTCAGGCAGCCTGGTGTGCCTGCTGCGGGAGCTGCTGGGTGATGTGTACGCAGACGTGCGCCTCACCGCACTGCAGCAGGTGCTGGCAGTAGGTGAGCGTGTTGAATGTCCATACATGGAAAACATTGGGAACGCATGCACTTTGCAGCTGCTGAGCGGCCTCCAGCGTGCTATGGCTTATCACAAAGCGCGCTTCAAGCGGCAAGTTGCGCCATGCAGATGCCGACTCACCACCAGACTGATTCGCTGTCGAAGTTGCAATGCAAACTCCTGCAATACCTGAGCAATATCTGAGTTGACACAGTAGCACCTGCTGAGGATGTGTCCTTCCTCTCTGTTTTTTGCCGTGCAGCACGGCGGCTGCGTGCCCCTGGCATGACGTTTCAAGGCGACCTGGAGTCACTGTGGGACATGGTGCAGCCGCTGCTGCTTGACGCTGACGTGGAGGTGAGCCGGTGGCAGCAGCAGCAGCGGCGGCGTCGGCCGCAACAACAGCAGCAGTGGTGGCGGCGGCGGCGGCAGATTTTGCGGCTGCAGCAGCAGCAGCAGCAGTCTGGACACTGGCTGAAGCTGTTGCCAATTGTTTTTATAACACTGTTTGCAGCAGCAACGCCAACAACAGCAGTAGCAGCAGCAGCAGCAGCAGACCGTTGTTGGAGCACTGTCAACCTAAAGCTGTCAAGTTGCTTCTTGACGTGTCATGTGTTGCCGCCTGTGCAGAACCAGGAGGCAGCTGCATCCGTGCTTGCTGAGCTCACTCACCTGGTGGCGTGGGGCAATGCAGTGGCAGCCAGCCAGAAGCTGGTGTGGGCAGTACAGCGCCTGGCGAGGCTGCCTCAAGAATTGGCAACTGAGGGAGCTCTGGCAGCACTGCGGCTCATCACAGAGGTGTGTTCAGTATCTGATTGATAAGGCTGTAATGCGGCTGTGTCACAGTCTGAGTGTGCAGCAAGTGCAGCAAGCGCAGCGGCTGCCTTAGGATATGACTGCTGCATTTGCAGTGGCATTGCGTAAGGGGCCTGATGTTGGGTTTGGGGGTGTTTGCTGCATGGGCTGTGGCAGCCAGCCAGAAGCTGGTGTGGGCAGTACAGCGGCTGGCGAGGCTGCCGCAGGAGCTAGCAACTGAGGGAGCACTGGCAGCACTGCGGCTCATTACAGAAGTGCGTGCTGCAGCTTCGCATGTGTGTCGACTTGTCGCAAAGCAGCAGGTTGCGGTATCTGCAGCGGCAGTGCGTGTGCGGACGACTGCTGCATGAGCTGCCCACTCAGGGGGCGCTGGCAGCAGCACACAGGTGCACAGGTGCATGCGCGCCTGTGCCTCACTGTAATGCTGCTGCTGCTGCTGCTCCTGCTGCCGCTGCTGCTGCTGCTGCTGCTGCTGCTGCTGCTGCTGCTGCAATGTCAGGTGGTGGTGCCGCGGCCGGGCTCCCCGCTGTGCTTTGCTGCCATTGAGCACTTTGCAGTGGCGACGTTCAAGGACATGGCGGCCTACGAGCGCAGCGCTGACGTGCGGCAGGTGAGGCAGCTGCTTTGCCTGCTGCTGCACTGTTTTGGCAGATAGCAGCAAGATAAAATTTGCTGTGGTACCTATAAAATCAGGAGCTGCATGCGACTCATGACAAGCTGGTGGCCCTGTGTGATGTGCTGCTGCTGCTGCTGCTGCTGCCTCTTTGCAGGCTGTTGCGCTGCTGCTGCCGCGCTTTGTGCGCCACATGCCGCCATCAGTGCGAGCCATGGTGCTGCCAGGTGCGTGTGGCATGTCTTCTGCCTTTCAGGTCCTCCTTTGCGACTTGGATCTCAAAAGATGCCATGTCGTTCAGCCGTGACAGTTTGCACCTTCACTCTTCAGTTGCCTGCTTGCTGGTTTTCGGCAGAATTTCTGCGCCTCCTACAGAGCACTTGGCGATTTTAGCAGGAGCGCTTTAAAATCGTGAGAGTGTTTTCATACGATGTAGCACCTCACATCTCGCATCCCCCACGCTCAAAATGGGTGCAAAACTTTTCTCCCTATTGGCTGCTGGTCTGCAGTTCGCTGCATCTCACCAGCGCACCGCACTGCATATCACCTTACTGCTGCTCACCCATTGCTGTCGATCCATCAACCCCTTCAATCCCGCAGGTCTGCTCAAAACCCTGGCCTCAGACACGCACTGGAACGTGCGCGCTGAAGTACCCGACATGCTGATCAACCTGCTGGCGGTGACTCAGCACAACCAGCAGTCAAACCTCCACAACTCGGTCAACCCTCAAGGCCAGGGTCAAAGTAATGGTCAAAGTAACAACCCTGGGCAGTTCGGCACAGGGCTTAGCGGGTCGTTTGACCCTTTCAGTGAGACGCCGCAGCAGCAGCCGGGTGAGACCAGCCATACTGCTGCAGCAGTGGGTGAGGCTGCTGCTGCCGCTGCTGGTGCTGCTGTTGGCGGGTTCACTCTGGAGGAGCGCAAGGCAATCTGGTGAGAGGCACGAAAGACTGGCAGGGCATGCAGACGAATTATTCAAGTTGCTAGCTGCTTTGGTGATTGTTGAGGTCGGGCTGGGCCATGTTGATGAAGATGATGTGCCAAACGCCAACAGATAACCGACATCTGCAATGCATCTGCATGCTGTCGCCAGATTTGCGGCAACCACCACACGTGGCGCTAGCAGCCATCGCCATTTTGATTTTTTCAAACATTACTTCTGATGCACTGCTTCGATGCCTGCAGTGAGGCGGCCGACAAGCTGTGCAAGGACCCCAGCCACTTAGTCAAGGTGCCCGCACTGACTTACAGCAGCATATACTGCACTGCTCTCTGATGCACCGCTCTCATTTGTACTGCTCTCTATTGTACCGCCTGCAGCGAGGCGGCTGATAAGTTGTGCAGGGACGCCTTTGTCTCATGTACTGCTCTGTTGTACTGCTCTGTTGTACTGCTCTGTTGTACTGCTCTGTTGTACTGCTCTGTTGTACTGCTTGCGTGCCTGCTGTTTGCAGCGAGGCGGCGGACAAGCTGTGCAGGGACGCCTCTCACTTAGTCAAGGTGCCTGCGCTGGCCTCACTGGGCCAGCTGCTGCCGCTGCTGCCGGCAGCAGACGCAGCAGCAGCCAAGCCGCCGCTACTGGCGCTGCTGGCCAGTACGGCCAAGCCGCCGGCCACCATTGCAGGTGTGAGGGCATGTGATTTTTGTGCACAGCCTGCCTGCATGCGTTGCTGTGTGGTGAATGTTTGCGTGCATGAAAATAACATGGTTGTGTGTATGCGCATGCGTTGCAACCTATGTTGTGCTTCGCTCTATTTCATGTGTTTGTATGTCATGGATCATCGAATGTGACTGATCGAACATTGCGGATACATGTAACATCCCAGCCGCCGCTGCTGGCGCTGCTGGCAAGCACGGCCAAGCCGCCGGTTGTCATTGCAGGTGCGAGATGCTTCATGGCTTGCTTGCCTGCGGCGTCTGCTGTATGGTGCATAGGTTGTGTGTGTACTCATGGGTTGTAGCCTGTTGTCACGCAGTGACAGTGAAATGCCCACAAGATGGTGCAGTGAATGCACATGCAGTTCCACCTTCCGCTGTATATGTGACACTGCACTTGATGCAAAGGAGTTAGTGCATTTACCCATCGTTGCACACTCGTGTACGCCTGCACTTCTTGCAGGTGTGCGCGTGCCTCCTCAGCTCTGTGCGCCAAGGCTGTCTGGTAGAGCAGCACCGCCAAGGCAGCGGCGGCAGCAGCAGCGGCGGCCAGGCAGGGCCCGGCAGCAGCAGCAGCGCAAGCAGCAGCAGGAAGAGCAGCCGCATGATCAGCAGCAGCAGCAGCAGCAGCAAGATGGCGCTTTGAACCATGTACTGGAACAGAGTGAAGGTCTTGCAGAACAGCCAAGCAGCAGCAGCAGCGCTACGGAAGCTGCAACGCAATCACAAGCAGTAGATGTTGCAGAAGCCGAGGCGTCTGCTGCTACACTTTACAGCAGCCCTGCTGAGGACAGCACGGCTGCAGCAGCTGAGCCATCCACCACCAGCAGCAGCAGCAGCAGCAGTGATGTCAGAGGTGCCGCAGACATTGTTACTTCTGTGGAGGCTGCTGAGGCACCCAGCGGCAGCAGCAGCAGCAGCAGCATGGCAGACGAATCTGCAACCACAGAGCCTGCAGCGGAAGCAGCAACCACAGCAGAAGAGTCTAGGCCTGCTGTGTTGACAACAGACGCACCATCAGCAGATGCAGCAGCTGCTGCTGTTGATGATGCGGCTCAGAATTCAGCACAGCAGGTTGAAGCTCCTGTTGACAGGTTGCAGCAGCAGCAGCAAACTGCAGCGCAGCAGCCGCCTCAGCAGCAAGAGCTGCAGCAGCAGCAAGAGCTGCAGCAGCAGCACTCGCAGCAGCAGCAGCAGCAGCAGCGTGCTGTGCATGTTGCGCCACGGGGCACTGCTGCTGCTGAGCTGCCGCTGGCGTGTGCATTCCACCTGGGCAAGGTAAGGCCTTGCTGTGATCGAGCAACAGCACAGCAGCAACAGCAAAACACGTGTTGTATGCATTCTGATGAGTGCCTACGCCCTTGTTGACCAGAACCTCTGCTCTGCCAGGCTTGTCGCATAAACATGTTGAAAACCTCCCATGCGACAAACCGCACTGACATGTACTGCGCAGTGCAGCTGTGTATTACCCGCCAATGATAAGCAAGCAAACACATCCACAGAACCCATCTGTTACCGTTTACATTTTCATGCACCTGGATGCTAAAGCCTGTGTTTCAACCCTGCAGGTGGCAAGGCACGTGGGCGGCAGCCACTGGCCAGTGCTGCAGCATACACAACACTCTGCTAGTGGAAACCTGTCCATCCAGCTGTATGCCACCAACACTTGCATGTCAATAACACCTGCATGTTGCACTTCTGCAGGTGGCAAGGCACGTGGGCGGCAGCCACTGGCCAGTGCTGCAGCCCGCCTACATCTCCCTGGCAGCAGCAGCAGTAGCAGGGGACGCTGATGTGGCCGCTGCGCTGCTGCTGGGCTTCCCTGACCTGGCAGCAGCACTGGGGCCGGGGCCCACGCGTGCTGTGCTGGTGCCTGTGATGCTGGAGCTGCTGCACGGGCAGCTGGTAAGTGGTTTGTTACGGCTGATGTTACTTTGAGTTGCATGTCCTGTAACAGAGCATGCAAGTCTGTTGGTGCCGGTGATGCTGGAGCTGCTGCACCGCCAGCTGGCGAGTCGCATGTTGTGGCCTTTGGATTGTTGACTAAGCAGGAGGTGCAAGTTTGCCGGTGCGCTGCTGCTGGGCTTCCCTGACCTGGCAGCAGCACTGGGGCCGGGGCCCACGCGTGCTGTGCTGGTGCTGGTCATGCTGGAGCTGCTGCACGGACAGCTGGTGAGTTTCTGTGTAACGTCATTTGTGTGTTAGAACACAGTGGGTATTTTGGCAGGTGCTGGTGCCAGTGTTGCTGGAGCTGCTGCACGGACAGCTGGT
Organism: Tetradesmus obliquus; assembly: GCA_030272155.1. Lineage (NCBI taxonomy): Eukaryota > Viridiplantae > Chlorophyta > Chlorophyceae > Sphaeropleales > Scenedesmaceae > Tetradesmus > Tetradesmus obliquus. The sequence goes on from CP126191.1 coordinate 777,476, forward strand.
GAGTTGGGTGTCATGTCATTTGTGTGTTATTACGCACGTTGGTCTATGTGGTGTGTTGGAGGTATTGGAGGCAGCGTCAGCTGCAGTGCCACCAGTCAGCTGGAGTGATATCAATATGACAGCATGCTGGTGCTGTAATTTTTCCTGACTTAACAAGTACCGCTGCTGCTACCGCTGCTGCTGCTGCTGCTGTTTTTACCTTTGTAGGAGCTGCTGGTCCCTGTGCTGCCAATGATGCTGTACGACGTGCCTCTGCTGTGCTTTGGTGACTGAAAGAGTGCTGCTGCTGCTGCTGCTGCTGCTGTATCTACCTGGTCAGGAGCTGCTGTCCCCTGTTCTGTCAGTGATGCTGTACGACATGCCGCTGCTGTGCTCTGCTGACTGAAAGCTGCTGCTGCTGCTGCTGCTGCTGCTGCTGCTGCTGTTTTTGCTTGTCAGGAGCTGCTGGCCCCTGTGCTGTCAGTGATGCTGTACGACATCACAGCAGCGCTGCCGGGTGACCTGCGCATCTGCCTGCTGCAGCTGCTGCCCAGCCTCGCCATTCAGCCAGGTGCGGCATAGCTTGATGATGCTATTATCATATGCATATTACGCAATCGTTGCAAGACCTTCATGGGGCATCAGCAACTGCAGTTGAGATGGCTGCCCAGCCTCGCCATACAACCAGGTGCGGCAAAGTTTACTGACGACTGCAAGAGATCTGAAATTGCTGTAGTTGTGACTGAGTGTGCATGAGGTGGCGGCGGTGGCAGCAATTGCGAGAGCTATACGATATTGCAGAGTGTGTGTTGCTGATTTAAGCTGAAAGTGGATTCCTGGTGTGGTGTGGATCACAAAGTGCGCCATCGTGCATCGCGTTATACACACGTACTTTAATCTGGTTTCCATGCAATTGCTTTACTCAATTTGGTTGAATGGCTGTTTGCTGCAGACCGGGAAGTGGCTGGGGACTGGCGGGCGCGCATGGCAGTAGCGCAGCACCTACCAGCAGTAGCACGCGTGCTGACGCCACCCCAAGTGGCCTACTGCGTCTGGCCGCTGCTGCTGACGCTCGCCAAGGACCCTGTGGCAGCAGTGCGTGCTGCAGCAGCGGCACAAGTGGGGCCGCTGCTGCTGCAGCTGCCCGACACAGACACGCCTGCAGAGGAGTGTGCTGCGGCGGCAGCGGCTGCTGCTGCTGCCGCAGATGCGGCTAGCACAAGCAGCGCGGAAGATAATGCAGCAGCTGTAGCAGCTTCCAGGGGCAGTGCTGACTGTCCCACCAGTACAGCAGCAGCAGCAGCAGCAGGAGTGGCTCCTGCTGGCGAAACAGCAGCAGCTGCAGTTGGCAGCTCAACACAGGCTGGCAACCATCTGCAGCAGCCTGAGAATGAGCAGCAGCAGCAGCAGCAGCAGCAGGCAGCTCCAGGGCTTGGGGCTGAATTGTATCCCCATTACCTGCAGCAGCAGCAGCAGCCTGACCCAAGCAGCAGCACAGCTGCAGCAGACACTGCTGCAGCAGCGTTCAACAGCTCACCACCCCTGGACACGCACCAGCAGGAGCTCGACTTGCAGGAGGAGCAGCAGCAGCAGCAAGAGCAGCAGCAGGGTCTGCCGCCTCAGTCAAAACCAGCGAAGCAGCCGCAGCGTCAGCGCAGGGGCAGGCTGGCAAAGATGAAGAAGGGGCTGCTGAGTGGGCTGCAGAGCCTGCAGCAGCACTTGCAGGACGGCCTGCAGCAAGGGGTGAGTTTGACCAGCTTTGACCAATGTTTGACCAAGTTTCAAGAATAATCAGGTAGCACATTATGGGTACTATTCACAGGTGACATGAATGCTTGCAGGCGGCTGTGGCTTGATACTGGTATGTCAATACAGCATGTTTGAGCAGCGACAGTCTCCAGGCGCATAGGCGGCTTGACATGACCTTGCCGTGACATGTGCTGACATGCCAACCTGCTGCATGACCAGTGAACCTTGTTATTACATGTTATTTTGTCACTGTTTTTTGACCGCAGGTCGACATGGTCAAGGAGTCAGGCGGCCTGCAGCGTCAACCTACTGCATGTCCATTTGGCTGTGTCATAACATGTTATTTTGTCACTGTTGTTGACCGCAGGTTGACATGGTCAAAGAGTCAGGCGGCCTGCAGCGGGCACTGAGTGAAGTGGACAGCCAGCTGCAGTGGCTGCAGCAGCAGCCCACTGGCACCATGCTGCGAAACATCGGGCAGAAAATATCTTCTGCAGCAGCCGGCAGCAGCAATGCAGCAGCATCGGGCATGTCCGCTGCAGCTGGGACTGGCGCGAGCAGCGCTGCTGCTGTGTGCCCGAATGCGTACTACTCGCTCGGGCAGTTGGAGGGGCAGCTAGGGTCGTTAAATGCTATGGAGGCGATTGTAGATCCCTGCAAGTATCTGCCGACTCCCTCGTGGCCTGCGCTAGCAGTTGACTTGGCAGCGCTTGCTAAAGGCAGCAGCAGCACGGAGCGCCAGGCGTTTGTGGCAGCAGCGGGCAGCATCCTAGCAGCACACAAGCAGCGCACAGCGGCCCAGCAGCAGCAGCAGCAGCAGCAGCAGCAGCCAGACCACCAACAGGTTCTAAGCCTACAGCAGCAGCAGTCAGCAGCCAAGCCTGATGCTACTGCTGAGCAGCAGCAGCAGCAGCCAGAGGAGCAGCAGACCATGCAGCTGGACCAGCTGCTAGCTGAGCTGCAGTCACTAGCTGCTGATCCTGTGCCTGGGGTGAGGTGTGGTGTTGCAGCTGTAGCTGGTAGCTTGCTGGGTACTAGCGGCAATACAAATCGCAGCAGCATCAACAACCACAGCCACAGCAGCAGCAATCCTGCTGGTGGTGTTGGTATGGCTGCTGCCAGCAGTAGTGCGTGCGGCGGCAGTGCTGCTGCTGCAGGCGCCGGTGCTGGAGTAGGTGCTGTTGATGATGTCAGTACTGAGGATACTGAGATCTTGGGAGAGGCTGACAAAGTGATGAACAGCAGCAGCAGCAGCAGCAGCAACGGCGGCAGCAGCGTGCTCAGCAGCAACTGCACAGACGCTGCGCCAAAGCACGGCAATGGCAGCGGTGTTGCGGGTGACGGCTGCATGAGTAGCAACATCAACGGGTCCGCCGCAGCAGCTGCAGCTGTTGCTGCACCCATTGCAACAGCACTCGCTGCGCAAGCAGCAGCAGAAGCTGCCGCGGCTGCCGCTGCCGCCGCCGGCGCTGCTGCTTCTGCTGCTGCTGCTGCTGCTGATAATGATGATGATGATGCAGGCACCTCGAGTTCATCCACGCCAGCTGCCAGCAATGGCAGCAGCAACACCAGCAGCATTGGCGGCAACAGCGTTGCCAAAGACAGCAACAGCGCAGCCGGATGTGAGGCGGCTGCTGCTTCTGCTGCTTCACTGGCTTCTCCAAGCAGTTCCCTTGAACAAGAAGCAGCTGCAGCCGGCCCTCCTGGTCCTGCAGGTGCAATTTGCAGCGACGCAGGCGCTGCATTGCAGCCAGTTGATGCTGCAGATGCAGCTGCAAGTGCAAGTGCACATGAGCAGGAAGCCGCGAGCTTGCAGGAAACTCCCAGCTTGCAGGAAACACCCAGCTTGCAGGAACAGCCTGCGGCGACCGTGGCAGCAGCAGACGAGCTGCCAGGCGCTGCTGTTGCTGATGCGGTTGCAGAGGCAGCATGTGCAGCAGATCAGGCCCCAGCTGGTGATTCTGGCGCAGCAGCAGCTGCCTGCAGCGCTGTAGCAGCAGCAAGCAAGGCAGCAAAAGCACATGCCGCTGAGCTGGACACAAATGGCGCAAGCTCTGACACTGCTGGTGTTGCAGCTGCCTCCTGCAGCCAGGAGGCTGACTCAGCAGCAGCAGCAGCAGCGGCTGCTGCTGCATCAGAAGCAGCAGCAGCTAATTTAGCTAAGGCCGCAGCTGCATCTGGCCTGTCAGAGGGGATTGCTTCTGTGCTGCAGCAGTGCCTGCTGCAGCTTCAGCAGGACCCCTGTGGCGCAGTGAAAGATCTTGCTGCTGTGTGAACTATGGGCACTGCAGCTTTTGTGGAGACTGAACTACCTGCTTGCTATTTGGTGCTTGCTCTTTGGTCTTGCTATATGGTTGATGCATGCGGTTAGTCTTATGTTTACAGGTTCAGATTATGTGGCGGAAACAGGACCTACAGCTGGTTTTGTGTGAATGGCCCAGCTGTAGTGATGTTTTCAAATCAGGAGGTGCTGCAGTGCAGCGCTGTTCAGCCATGTTCGATGTGCTGTACGTCGACTGTGAGGGCGGTACCGCTCTTGCCACTGGTGAAAAGTGGGAATTTTGCCAGTTATTGCCGTGAACGTGTCAGTTTGTCATGCCTTGAGTCACAGCGTAGTGAAGGTGTGGCAGGAGGCTTTATACAACGATAAGGGGCCCGCCGGGGTGGGGGATTGTGCATGACTGGGTTCTTGACAAGGACTGATGAGCATTTGATGTGGCTGCGTTTGGCACGTGAAGACGTGCATGTACGATATTTTGGCATGGTTAAGCGTAACTTGTGCATGTGTTGTGTTTGTTGTTTTCCGTCTGAAGCATGCCTGCCCCCGCTGGCACTGCTCAAATTTGTGCAGGCAGTTGCGGCAGTTGAGCTGAAGAGCTACAGCTGTTTTCAGCAGGCAGCCAATGTGTGCCTATGTTACGCACCGAAGGGTGCTTCATGCGCTTTCAGGTACATCGTGACCCGCCTATGCGTTGAAAGATAAAGGTACCGGGGAAACTCATCTTCTGGATCCGTGTTACAGATACGATTTTTCATAGGGTTTTCCAAAGTGGACACATGCGCGCAGTACCATTTGATTCCGCTGCAAAATCACTCGTCTTCGCAGCATAATGCTCTTTAGAGACTGTCTGCAACACTTTGGCATTTGCCGCGCTTTCACTGCCCGGAAGTTGCTTCACGAACAAAACGACATTGGCTGAGCTGCGTCACTGCTAAAGCTGCTCATAGTTGGTTTCAGCTTACCAGCAACTGTTTGGAAGCTTTGCACGGAGTGCAGTGACAGGCGTCGGTGTCATAGGTTCCCCAGCAGCAGGGAGTGCATCGGCCGGCCACCGCACCCCTTGCGACATGCCAACGCCAGAGGATGAATCCGATGCCAAAGCTGTGGCTCGACAGCCATCTCCCAGTGAGCTTGCAGCGCAGCGGATTTTGGTGCTGCTGCAATCTGCACATGAGGAGAACCAAGTCACAGCAGCACATGAGGTACGCACTCAGTAACAGGCAGGTGATTGCTGGGTCATGCTATTGAACTCGCCGGCACAACAGATTGCAGCATCTTATAACTGATAGCAACTTGTTGATAGCCTGCAGGCATCTGTGACTGTACGTACTGCCAATGTGTCAGCACTGTGCTGGCACTGCATGTACAGCAAGAGCACCACATGACGTGCCACAGCACCACAGCAGTAGGCAGACACATCGTTGTGCCCAACAGTTTGCTCAGTGACTGGAAAGTACCTTCACATTGCAGTTGCTGTTGCCTGCTTGTACAGTTTCAGCAGCTGGCCAAGGCAGATGTTGCAGTCGCCCTGGCTGCTGATGTGCTGCACCACTTCGTGGCAATGCTAAGGACAGAGCAGATGTAAGAATTGCAGCGAAGGCCAGATCCTGCATGGCCGAAAGATGATGCTACTGTGTGTTGCCAGCTGCACTTGACGCAACATGCTCAAGCTTGTGCAGGCGCTGCACTGCAACATGACAGGCAGCACTGCAGACCTGTCCTGCAAGCAAGTGTGGCAGTGGTTGCATGCATGCGATTGAGGGAATGAGGCAGCATGGATGCATGGTCAAACACCAGCCTGGTCAACGCTGCCTGCGCATGTCCTGCAACCCTGCAGGCCGCTGCAAGCCGCAGCTGCAGCTGCCCTGGCAGGCCTGTGCACCTATTGCAGCGGCAGGGATGCTGCACGCTTGAGTGGCGCCCTGCAGCAGCTGGTGCATGTGGTGCAGGAGCAGCAGAAGGACCCGGGCTGCAGTGCTGCTGAGCACGCTGCAAAGGCGCTGATGAACGCAGCAGCGTGTGATGCAGCAAAGGTGAGGCATATGGAAGGTGTCCTGCAAGCAGGTGGTTTACCATGCGATAGGGTGCATGCTTGGACAGTCGCTGCACTGCTGACAATCCGCCAGCCTGTATGCTAGTGAATGCTTTTGCCATATACTGCTCACCATGGTAGTGCCAATGTCTCAGCCTGTAAAGAGGCATATGTCAATACAAGCTTCATGTAAAGCCAGAACTGAGTACTGTTCCGCCTGCCACATTTCCTGATTTCAGGCAACCATTCACAGGGCGGGCGGCGTCCCAAGCCTGATGCAGCTGCTGCGCTGTGGCAGCGACCTGGGCGTGCTGCCCTTTGCAGGAAAGCCCTGCCCTGCTGCTGTGTATGCAGTGGGCGCGCTGCTCAACATGGTGCTGGTGAAGCAGATACAGGCGACACTGGTCAAGGTGCGCAGCAGCACCCTGCACTGTGGACTCTCATGCCACAAAGCCCAAGCAGCACACAGGCATGCACGCCATTGGAACACAGGCTAGGCTAGAGTCATCAGGCACTTGCAGCATACACAGCACTTCAAGCAAAGCACATCCAAGAACCCCGCCCAGCCTGGCTTGCTGGGTATTTAAGATGGCTGCTGTGTCTCCGCCTGCTGTCAACCCTGAACAGCTGGATGGCATGGCGCTGCTAGAAGATGTAGCAGCACAGCACGGTGGCAATGTGCTAGGCGCCCGCGCACGCTCTGCAGTCAGCCTGCTGCAGTTGCAGCTGACCGCCAGCCACTTCCAGGCGCCAGAGGGTGTACAGAGCAAGGCAGATGCAGATGCACAAGTTGAGGCAGCAGCAGAGCTTGCGGGGGGCACAGCCAGCAGCAGCACACCATCACAGCCAGACACGCCGTTGGCAACGCCCAAGCAATGTGCAGCACTGCCAGCAGCACCACCAGCGGCTGCTGCCACGCAGCCGCTGGCAGCAGCGTTTGGTGCATCGTTTGCAGCAGCATTTGCAGGGGCAGGCCTAGTGCCAGCAGACGAGCGTAGCTCAGCAGGTGGTGCAGGCATGCAGGCCCAGCAGGGCAGGAGCACGCAGCCTGAAGTGCTGGCAGTGACAGGTGGCAGCAGGATGGTGACGTTTGACATCCCCACAGCAGCAGCAACACCAGAGCAGCCAGCAGACACCTTCAGCCCTTTGAGTGGTGCAGCAGAAGCAGCAGCAGCAGCAGTCAACGTCAGCCCCGACAAGATCAAGCAGAGCAACAGCAGGGGTCCAGTGCCAGCAGCAGCAAAGAAGCCAGCAGCCCCACCGACAGCACCACACAGCGAAGCTGGTGCAAAGGCACGCGCACAGCGGGCAGTGGGCAAGGCAGCTGGTGTTGGCCCCAAGGGTCTGGCAGCAAGCAAGGCTGACCACGAGCCGGCAGCGCAGCAGCCAGGCAAGACAACAGGCGCAAGTGTGACTGTGGGCCGCGTGTGCTTTCCCGCATGACTCCAGCCAGCCATTGTGAAGCAGCATCGAATGTGTATGCTGTAAATCAGGCTGTTTTTTTTCGTAAATGTTGGTGATCAGCACCCATTTGCCTGGAGAGAGCGGGCATGGCGCATGCCCCGGGGGTGTTTGTGACCTGTTATGACTTGTAACCCACTCCTGCAACTCTTTGCCACCTGAAAATAACTGCCCACACAATCAAGCATGCGTGTGTTCATTGCATACAGAAAGCTTGCAGCAACTGTAGCTGATGAGCCTTATGTGCCCAACCACCATCTGTGTCTGCACAGCTGCTAACCTCTCAACGGCTTCAACACTGCATGAGCACAGCAGAGCAGGCACAGTCAGGCTGAAGCGCTACAATGGACAAATGTAGTCTGTTTATGACGATTCTTGTGCTTCTGGGTAGTCGGAACGCCTGCTGCGTAACAGCCACGGTCATTCTAATCAAGGCAAGTGCACGTTTGGTGTCTATCGCTGTGCCGCGAACAACAGTTTCTGATGCTGTTTGGTTTGGTCAACCAATGTTGTTTGTCGGTTTTCCACGATTGCAAGCCTGTAAGCTGCGGGTTTTCGGAGGTCTCACTTGACAAACCCCAGTTCAGTCTGATGCACGTGGATCAATCGTCGTCACCATTGTCTGCTCGGTTAGCTGTTTTAGCCTCTAAGCAACTGAGAAAGGGACATGCAGTCACGTGAGCTGCTGCAGCAACGTGGTGCACCTTTGCTGCTGCTGCTGCTGCTGCTGCTGCTCTGCAGGGCGGAGAGGTGGTGAATCATGACTTGCAAATGAAAGCTGATGTGCTCATCAAGGATGGTCTAACAGCAGAAGTTGCACCAAACATCAAGGTGACTCAGCAGCAGCACCGTATCGTCGCGTTGCAGAGCACAGTGTGTTGCTATCACAGTTGTGCTTGCAACATCCGCACATGAACACACTAAGGTGACTACGAGCAGCGCTGGTGGCAAGCCATTTCGAGGCTAGGGACCAAAAGAGAGAGCTATGCAACTGGGTTACTCAGGTCTTGAGCAAACAGCAGCTGGCGCATTGTAGCTGCATGAAGTTTCTCGCCTGCGGTTGCTGCAGCGCAAGGAGTGACATTGTTACAGCATGCTTGCACCCGCAGCAAGGTACAGAAGTAAGACGCAGTAAGCATAGGTAAAATAGCCTAATGCTTGCTTGCTTTTCACAAGCCGGGTGTATGCTTGCCCCACTGCAGGCGCCAGCAGGTGCCAAGTTGGTTGATGATTTGCCCTAACCATTTCTGCCCTCTGACCAGCCGGGGGTCTGTGTGCTACACTGCAGGCGCCAGCAGGTGCCAAGGTGATTGATGCATCTGGCAGCTACGTCATGCCTGGGGGCATCGACCCGCACACACACCTGGCCATGCCATTCATGGGCCAGGTGGCATGCGACGACTTCTACAGGTGAGAGCGCAACTCAAACAGCATTCATAAGTTGTAATCTACACTCCAGCAAAATGACTGATTTGTGTGCGCTGCCACAGTGCTGGGAATCCACTGACTGATGGTTGCTACTGCATCCTCCGGCGCATAACGCAGCAGCAATGTGCACCCCAGAAAACACCTTGTCACTGCCGCACAGTGCCATATGTACGTCTGAAGGCTTGCATTTCAATCAACTGGATACAGTCATGGCTTTCCATCCTATTTCCTCACCTGTTGCAGCGGCCAGGCGGCGACACTGGCAGGCGGCACCACCATGCATTCTCACTGCTATGCAGCCCTTGTAGACACTCGCTTTATGTCAGCCTTGTTTCATTTGAACCTAACAGATCCTATTTCCTCACCTGTTGCAGCGGTCAGGCGGCGGCACTGGCAGGCGGCACCACCATGCGCTTACATTGCTATGCAGCCCTTGTATCACGTTGGGCTTTCATGATTCTTATCAATAATCAATCTGCATCCTTTCTTGATGCAGCGGCCAGGCAGCGGCACTGGCAGGCGGCACCACCATGCACATCGACTTTGCGCTGCCGGTAAACCACAACCTGCTGGCAGGGTTCAAGGAGTGGCAGGCTAAAGCGCAGCTAGCATGTGCTGATTTTGGCTTTCACATGGCAGTCACAAAGTGGAATTCTCAAGTAGCTGAAGACATGGGCAAGTTGGTGCAGCAGGGCATCAACTCCTTCAAGTTCTTCATGGCGTACAAGGTGAGGGCTGTTTTGCTACCCCTAGGGTTTTGCTCGCCCTGCGGTGGCAGATTTGGGCGGACTTGAGCAGGTAAGTGTGTAGGGGATGGGCGCGTTAACAGCTGTGTGTGCAGCAAGCTTACAGAACTGCAAGCTCAGGCCAGCAGACAGAGTTTGTGAACTAGCCAGCACTTTGTGCACGAAAAGGGATGGCCAGGTTGCTGAGGACATGGGCAAGTTGGTGCAGCAGGGCATCAACTCCTTCAAGTTCTTCATGGCGTACAAGGTGGGGGCTGTTTTGCTAGGGTTTGCTTGTCCTGCGGCGGCAGGTTTTGGCGGATGTGAGCAGCTAAGGGTTGTCGTGCTGGACAGGGTGACCAGCTGTGTTTTCATCAGGCTCACACAGCTGTGAGATCAGCAAAGCAGTCAGAGTTGTCGAGTGACCAGACATTCCGCGCATGCAAGGTTGGCACACAGGCTGTGGCTAAGTTGTCTGTGACGATCACTTCTACTGGACATTTGGCGAGCTCTGCAGCAGCTTAGAACCCTGGCTCAGCACAGCAAGTGTGACTGAGGATTTGCCAATGCTGCTGCTGCTGCTGCTGCTGCTGCTGCTGCTGCTGCCCCGTCCTGCAACAGGGTGCGCTGATGGTGAATGACGAGGAGCTGCTGCAGGGCTTCGTGCGCTGCAGGCAGCTGGGAGCACTGCCCCAGGTGAGCACTGCTGCACAAAACACAGCACAGCAGCAGCAGCAGCAGCAACAGCAGCAGCAGCAATGACAGCAGCAGTGGCTGCAGTGCGTTGTCATTGCATATACCAGCCGTTGCTGGCTGAACACCGCAAGTGCTGGGCCTGTCTGTTCAACTTCTGTTCAACGTGAGGTCATACTTCCTGCACTCGCCAGCATATCCTTTCATTGCGCTTGCAATTGCTGCAGGTGCATGCAGAGAACGGTGAGGCAGTTGCGCTGGGGCAGCAGCTGGTCTTTGAGGCAGGCATCACAGGCCCTGAGGGCCACGCCTTGTCACGGCCAGCTGTGCTGGAGGGAGAGGCCACTGGGCGGGCCATTCGGCTGGCAAGCTTTGTGGGGGTGCCATTGTATGTGGTTCATGTGATGAGCATCGATGCGATGGAGGAGGTGGGTGGGGCTGGGGTGGTGGGCTGGCTGCAGCGATTGTGTAAGGTTGTAGTTGGAAATGGAGCCAGGGTAAGGGACCTAGGAAGTGGCCGTTGCAGTTGAGAGCCTGTGCAGGTCTATCAGCGCTACAGCTGAGTTGCATGGCAGTTGATCGGCGGCCGAACATCACACATATGCTGTCCGACAGCGGACAGCGCCGAGGTAGTGAATTGTGCTTCAACACCCTCTGCATCCACCGCACAAAACAAATCAATTTACCCCATTACTGCCGCAGGTTGCGCGCGCCCGCAAAGCAGGCCTGCCCATTATCGGCAAGCCTGTGGCTTCGGGCCTCGCCTTGGACGAGTCTGCCATGTGGGACGCAAACTGTGTGATCAGCAGCCTTGCCCATGCTGCAACAACCTGCGCTGAGGCAGTGCGGCTGCGCTGCAACAACCTGCCTGCGGCCTCAGGCTTTCAACAACCTGCTGCCCCCCCACTGCACAGTCAACAATCACAACTCCCTGTTCCCTGACTCACGAATCCTGCAGGTTGCGCGGGCCCGCAAAGCAGGCCTGCCCATTGTCGGCGAGCCTGTGGCTTCAGGCCTCGCCCTAGACGAGTCTGCCATGTGGGACGCAAACTTTACAAAAGCAGCGGCAGCAGTCATGAGCCCGCCCATCCGCAGCAAGCAGCATGGTGTTGCGCTCAAGAAGGCGCTTGCAGGAGGCCTGCTACAGCTTGTGGCGACAGACCATGCGGTGTTCAACAGCAGCCAGAAGGCTGTGGGGCGGGGAGATTTCAGGGTGATACCGAATGGGGTGAATGGCCTTGAGGAGCGCATGCACGTGGTGTGGCAAGAGATGGTCGTGTCAGGTGAGGAAAAGGAACATTTGCAGGATGTTAGCAGGATGCTGTTTGCAACTTTGTACTGCGTGTTTGCCGTGGAGGAGCGCATGCACGTGGTGTGGCAGCAGATGGTGGTGTCAGGTGAGGGCGGCAGCTTGCAGGATGTCAGCAGGGATCATGTGTGCAACCATCGACTGTGTGCTCTTGAGCTTTGCATGCAAGCGGTGTATCACAAAGTGACCGCTGCATGCCTGCGATGTGGTAGGACGTGTGGCCAGGTGACGATGCCGCTGCTGCCCATGCTGCTGCTGCAGGCCTCATAACGCCCCGCGACTTCGTGCGCATCACCAGCACAGCAGCAGCGCAGATCTTCAATGTATACCCCCGCAAGGGCCGCATTGCGCCTGGCTCTGATGCTGACGTCATCGTGCTGGATCCAAGAGTGAAGCACACCATCAGCGCGGCAACACACCATTCACGCATTGACACAAATGTATATGAAGGTACGAGGCGTGCAGCTGCTGGGATAGTGTAGCTGCTGGGGTAGTGTACTGGGATAGCCTGCTGCAGTGCATGCTTGGTGATGCCACAGCACCTCGCACATGTTCATCCTCGCAAGGGCCGCATGGCTCCTGGCTTTGATGCTTACGCCACTGTTGCTGCTGCTGCTGCTGTTGCAGGCAAGCAGATCCAAGGCAAAGTGACAGTCACCATCAGCAGGGGCAGGCTGGTGTGGTTTGATAGCAAGCTGAATGTAGAGCCTGGCAGTGGCCGCTTCATCCCGCTGCCAACACACGGACCTTTGTTTGATGGCATAGACAAGGCCGGCGCAGATACTGCTGCTCGGCTGGTGAAGGCGTTTGCAGCAGAGAATGGGGCCACGCCAGTTGTGCGGGAGGATGCTGGGGGCAGTGGCAAGGCAAGCAAAGATGAGTTGTGATCTGCTTGTGACTAGTCTGATGCCAACCTGGCTGTACATGTAGGGTGCACGTGATATGGTATGGCTTGCAGAAAGGAACTCCATGTATTTGGCGGTGAGGCAGGCATCGCAGCTGCATCAGTAAGCTTGTACAAGCATGTGTGTTGACAGCCTGAGGCGGGGCAGCCGCTGTTACGCTGGACAGGACTTAGTTCGTGTCACATCGCCAGTGCCCAGGAAATACTGTTTATCTGAGGTCCCTGTGCGGCCACAACTGTCCATCCTGCTATGCTGTGTCGTGTCTTATCTGTACTGCAGCGGCACTGCACGCTTGTACTGCTGCATTCTGCATGTCCGGTGCTGGCTTATAGGCTGGCTATCAACTTGTCAACAACATAACCGTTTGATGATCAAATGATTTACTGCTCGTGGAGTTCTCATGCATCAAAGGGTCTGCACATGCACATGCAAGAACTCACTGTGCAACGCACTGCGACACAAGGGACCCGCTGCGGGTTGACGGGGTTCACGATCCGGGATCGACATCCATTTCGAGTTATGTGGTAATACAGTTGTTGCACCCAAGGCGGTGCTGGGGAACGATGTTCAGGCAGTGACCCCGCGTGACACACGTAGGCTGGTCCGTTCCATCGCTGCAATCGCCTCAAGCACCTCACCAACATCTCAATTGCTGAATATGAATAATAAAATTACATAATTTTCAACATGTACACGTTCCCTGGACCAGCAGCTCTCTGCAGTCGCCTTCAGGCTGGCCAGCCACTCCCTCCAAGGCAGCTGCCGCTGTCAAACCTTCATAATTTCCGGCGACTTCGCCACATTAAAGGTCAACCCCAGCAAAACACACGCAACTGGCATTGTGGCACCAGTACCACCCCACCACGCAGCTGGCACAGTGAACGCAGCAGCGCTGCTAGCAGCACACAGTGCTGCAGTGCGCTGCACAAAGTTACAGAAGCCCCCCACAACACCACCAACCACTCAACCATTGGGGGACATCAACTACTTGAAGATGACTCAGAAGTTCTGTTAGCAGGCCCTGCAGCAGCAGCCGGCCGTCTGCCAGACGTGTTGGTGGCCACGTTCCCTGCTCGCTTCAGCACCATGACCAGCGCCAGGAAAGGTGAGCCAGCACTGCCAAGTGTCCACAACTGCAGCAATTAATGTTGATGTGATGATGATATGATAATAATTAATCTGGTCTCCTGTTGTTTTGTGCCTTTTTCACAGCTTCCTGCAAGCACACAGGCAGTACCAGAAGACTGCTTTGCACAGCTGCTGCTGGGGAGGCCGAGCCTGGGCTTCACTTTTGACAATCAATTTGCCCGCTGCCCGGAACCTTGACAGCAGCATGAGCAGGAGAACAAACAAGCTGTAAGCAGGTGCGCCACCATCGTTCGCTCTACAATCGACTGACATCAGATGCTGGGTCTGCTGTCACTGCCTGCAGTGTGCCGCAAGTGGACAGTGCTGGTAGACAGCAAGCTTGGCAACTGTGCCACAGATGTGGCAGCAGGGCAGCTGCTGCAGCTGCTGGACGCCCGAATCCCACACCCAAGCAGCAAGCAACGCACAGCGCTGGGCGCCACCGGCAGACCAACTAGCAGTGCAGCAGGACAACAGCAGCAGCAGCAGCCATGGCAACAGCTGCAGGTGCTGCATCTTGATGAACATTTGGCGGTTGTGGTGAAGCCATTTGGGCTGCACATCTATGGCAGGGGCACGGGGCACCTCAAGCACTGGCTGAGCCAGGCCATTCCTGCAAGCAGCGCAGGTGCGAATCAGCGTCAGGCACTCCGTGCCCATGCAGCACTTGAGAGCGTGTGTGACCAAGTGTGTGTGTTGGGTTGGCAAAACAGGAAACAGCATGGCAGCGGCTGTTGCAAGGAAGCTGGCAGTTGACAGGTCCCTGCAGCCATGACCCAACTTTGCTCAATTCTTCAGCATCTACACCATTTCGCACATGTGCACGCCTCCTCGCGCTGCTGCTGCTGCTGCTGCTGCTGCTGCTGCTGCTGCTGCTGCTGCTGCTGCTGCTGGTCTGGCAGCGTGCTTGACGTTGCCTGCTGCCGTTTCTGTGCCGTTCCTGTGCTGTGCAGTTGATGCGCTGCCAGCCGCCTGCCCTGTGCACAGGTTGGATGCGCTCACTGGCGGGCTGGCGCTGTGTGCGCGCACGCTCACTGCAGCGCAGCGGCTGACACAGGCATTTGAAGACAGGTAGGCTGTGACAAGAGGCTTGGCCTGAACGATGATGATACAAGACATTTGTGGTTTGAAAAGAAAGCAAGAAACGTGGCTGTTTGGTGGTGCATGTGTTGTGTGTGGTGCCCAATCACCAGAGCACATGCATCACCATTTGCCGCATCCAGAGGGAAGCTGCACCCCTTGACCACACCTTCTGGTGTTCACGGCGCTATATACTGCAGTTGCTTCTGCAGGTTGCTGTTCTTGCATGATGCTGACTTGTGCTGTGTCATGCTTATGCAGGCAAGTGAAGAAACAATATGTGGCGCTGCTGGCAGGCCGCTACCAACCCAGCAGCAGCACCACAGCTACCGCAGCACAATCAGCAGCAGCTGTGCCAGCAGCAGACAACACTGACAACCCATCCGTGCGCTATGACAGCAGCAGCGGCATCACCACAATCAACCCTTGCGTCGCCGGCAAGCCTGCTAGCACTGCGCTGCGTGTGCTGAGTCAAACACCATCCCTCAAGTTTGACTGGATAACAACAGCTCAGCTGTGCCCCACTACAGGCCGCAAGCACCAGCTGCGGCAGCACATGTCTGCCCTGGGTCACCCCATACTCGGCGATCCATTGTATAACCAGTTTGCAGGAAACGGCGTCAAGCTTGCAGGAAAGGGCATGTGGCTGTGGGCGCAGCGGCTGGAGTTTGACCATCCGTTGACTGGGCGGCTGCTGCAGATAGGGACTGAGGAGCCAGCGCGGTTTGAGAAGGTTCGGCAGCATGAGGCGCAGCGCCATGCCAAGTTTGCAGTGCCGGAGGTTTGACCAAGCTGATGAGCGTGCTGCGGCTGCTGCGGGATTGTTTTGGCTGCGGTGTTTTGACCGTAGACCAGCAGAGACAGCATAGCAGCATCTTTGAGTTCTCTCTTAATTGTACAGCAGGGGCCTGCAATAGTTGGACGTTACCTGATAGCATCAATGTGACGCATCTTGACTCGAATTCTGGATTCAAGCAGTGTGGAATGATTCCTGCCAGGCTGGGTTGCTTTGCTACACAACTTGTTCACATGAGGCAAGTGCTTGGCCCAATTACATAGTGTTGGCCAAGTGCAGATGCTCTTTGTGCACAACGTCGCCAAATGGAAGCGTGCTCAGCTGCTGCCTCTTGCAGTATTGCCAAGTGTGCTAGATGTGCACTGCCACGCTGTGTGGGCCATGGGCTGGCAGTACATGTGTGCACATCACATCTCGTTTGTTTTGGCATAGCCTGTAGAATTCACTCGATATACTTGCGATGACTTTGCTCAGATGTGGGAACCTGCTGCTTCTGCTGTGGATGCCATGGTGTCACTGCCGTGGTGACCTAGCTGGTGCAAAATGCTACAACACCCAGTGCATATGATGCGAAAGGCATTGCCTGCGCCGTCGACACAATTGCGTTGTAGTCAGATAGGATATGCTAATGGAGCATCAATAGGATCGTAGCAGTGACCGATGTAGGACTTCTTGGCATCTGTCAGGTACTGACAGCAGCTTTGCAGTACAGGGTCGCGTTGACTAGCGAATGTGCATCCATGCATGGCACACGTACATTAAGAATGTCCTAAAAGCGGCCAATGCACAGGTGATCGCGAACAAGACCAGCCAGGCAGGCAGAGAAGGTTTAGTTCACGCACCGCAAAGCATAAGGACTTCCGAACAGCCTGCATCCCAGTCGATCGCTCTGAACAGTCAAACATAAAGCTGTTTGTAAGCCACAATTCATCCGGCGGCGCTCACAGAGAGAGCACCAGCAAAAACCTAGGCACAGGTTCTAGGCGCTCGATCAGAGGCGTATTTACGTCCTGCGGCCAGCATTGCTCCTCACCTTCCTCTAAGCACTCACCAAGGTCACTTCCAACACAAACTCCTGCCAAAATGATGCTCGCACGCAAGTTCCAGGCTCAGGCCAAGCCCACCAGGGCCACCCGCGCCAGCAGGAGCACCGTGAAGGTGTCTGCCTACAAGGTGACCCTGAAGACCCCCTCCGGCACACAGACCATTGAGTGCCCAGAGGACACCTACATCCTGGTGAGTGGCTAGGTGCTCCACAATCGCAGCCACCCACCCCGTGCGGGACAGCCAACGTCGTGCAGCATGCACATTGGCGAGCTTCGCATTGGATGTTGTAAGCTAATTGAGCGAATTGGGAGGCGCCTGTGACCTTCTGCCTGGTGCTTCTGGAATCCTTACGCTGGATGCGTGGCTGCCTTGCAGGACGCTGCTGAGGAGGCTGGCCTGGACCTGCCCTACTCTTGCCGCGCTGGTGAGTAGCCACGATCAGCGACCAGCAATTGCTGCAGCAGGCGGTGCAAATGGGGGCCTGCACCAGTGGGATCGACTTCAGCCAACCAGGCAGCGCCTAGGCGTATGCACCACCTTCAGGGAATTCAGCAGCCGCAATTGGGGCATCATTTACTTGAAATGTCAATGTCATACGGCAGGCAGCTGTATCGTGCAGGCAGTGCTAGTACCTGTCAGCGAGCGGGCGAGGTCAGCGTTGCACAGCCAGCAGTCTCGCAGCATTGCAGCGGCAGCCAACGGCTATAACATTCGAAAGTGAATCATTTGCGTAATCATGCAGCTGAAACAGCCACCTTTGTACTGAGTGGCAGCTCCTGGGACACCACAGCAGCAAGAAGTACTGCATTACTGCCAGGTGTATGTTGACCATTCAATACAATCAAGTCCAGGATTTTCTGTAGATCAAGAATGTTATTCGCCAGCTGAATAGACAGCACAGCAGCAGCAGCTTATGACACACCCAGCTGGCAAACACACCACAGCAGGGCAGACAGCAGCAGCAAGGCATTCAGGTGCTCCCCATGGTAGCAGCAGTAGTGGTCGGTTTCCATCCTGCTGGGTGCATCTT
This sequence comes from Tetradesmus obliquus, assembly GCA_030272155.1. NCBI lineage: Eukaryota > Viridiplantae > Chlorophyta > Chlorophyceae > Sphaeropleales > Scenedesmaceae > Tetradesmus > Tetradesmus obliquus. The sequence continues at coordinate 795,119 of CP126191.1, forward strand.
CATACTAATGCACAGCTTGCAGATGGTGCAGCACGGTTGTTGTCTTGTTGCAGCAGTAAGAGCGCAGTCCACTGGCCTGGGCAGTTCTCTGCAACGCTTGCAGGAAACCGCCTCTCCCCTTCCCTTCCACCATCGCACCCGCCACAGCACCGTGCCTGACAACTTCTCTGCCTGGTTCTATCGCTGCTGCTGACCCCAGGTGCTTGCTCCAGCTGCGCCGGCAAGGTTGAGGCCGGTACCGTTGACCAGAGCGACCAGAGCTTCCTGGATGACTCCCAGATGGGCAACGGCTTCGTGCTGACCTGCGTGGCCTACCCCACCAGCGATGTGACCATTACCACCCACCAGGAGGAGGCCCTGTACTAAGCAGTTCTTCTTAAGAACAGCTTAGTGCTTGGTGCTTGCCTCAAGCAGTGCTGCTGCTCTGCCTCAAGACAGCTTGCTGCGATGCTGTAGCCTCTTTGAGTGCAAGAGGTGTGATGCGGCAGGAACAGGAGCAGTTTTGATGTGTGTGTTTGTGTGCTAGGGGTATCTGCAGGAGACGATTGCTGCTCGAGTTGTGTGTGTGAGCACTGACTGGTGCAGAGAGAAGAAACTGGGTAGCATGCAGCAGGATTTCGCCACCACAAGTTTTCTGGGTGCGGCTGTGACAGTTCGCAGCAGCGGCCCTATGGGCAGTGCAGGGTTCGCGGCAGTTATGAAAATGGCTGCCGCCGCACCTCACCTGCCGCAGCGAAGTGATGTGGGGCAACAGTTGGTGCTTTAGCCGCGCAACGCCATACGCATATTGTGTGTTATTCTGCAGCTGGCTGCCTGTCCCCACAGCAGGCATGCCACGGCAGATTTTGTTTGCTATGCTTACGACTGTTGCTGCTGGGTGTATTACCTGGTAACACCTCATTATACCAAGTTTTGCGCCCATGGGTGAAGACGTTGGGAGTTCTCTGTCATGTGAACTGCAGCTACTTGTGTGCCCACATTGCGTATTTAGTGCCACAGTGTATGCAGCAGCCATGAAATAAGCTGAGAATCAGATAGGCTGCTGGCCAAATCAGTTGCAGAAGCTAAATTGAGTCAGCGTGCAGCGAGTTTGCGATTGCAACTTGAAAGCGAACACATTTGCAGTGCAGACAGTAACTCTGCCATCAGACATGGCAACTGTCTACCTGTCAATGACAAATGTGACAGCACAAGCAGTTCAAGCGCCACAAATACTCGATCGAGCACATCAAACACTGTTGACAAAGTTCCACTATGTTCACAGCCACATATCCAGTCGAGCTGATGCGGATGCACTGTACGAGGCAAACCTTGTTCTCTGCTGCTGTCGTTTGCTGAGCTTCAGCAAAGGGCCCAGCACGTAGCAGCGTAAAGTCTTGAAGATCTAATCTAATTCATTAAAGGAGTTTTCATCGTGCCTGCGTCAAGCGCCAAGGGACTGCAATGAGGGCTCCACGCAGGAGGAACGCTTCGGGTTACCCAAGCCCAGCAACAAAGCGCAAACAGAAGCCACTGATGAATAGTTTCAAGCGCAGGTGGGGGATCTGGATGCACTTTCCAGATCATGCTGTGTTTTGTAGGGGCAGGCCATGGCGGGTGTGTCCGTGGGTGTGAGCAGAAAACTCGCTCACACCAGCCGCATTAAGCCTCGAAACACTGCTCAACAACTCTTCACAGCAATTAGAAGACAATTACGTGCTGCAAAGACTGCTTAGGCAGCAACACAGCATATGCGTATCTGGTGCCTTGCCTGCGGGCAGCAATGCTGTTGCTGACATTGCATTGGTGATGCTGTGGCTTAGCATCTCAGCATATCAGCCGCTTCAGAGCATAAGTAAGTACATGCAACGATTACTGTAATCAATGGAAACCTGGCAAGACTTGCAGACAATCACACCTCTGTGTACTTTGTTGCTGGCCTGACAAATCATGCACTCAGTCTGCAGTGTTGCATGTATGAGGCACCGGTACGGCAGCACATTGCAGCTGAAGGCCAGCTATCCCTCGGCCTCCACTTAACTCCACTGGGCTGTTCTGTTTCTCCAGAGCAACATCAATCATTTATGTGCCCAACCACCCTAGCAGGTGCAGTGCAGTGGATGTCGACATAAGCGTAGTTTCCTTGCACAAAACTGCTGCGTTTCCCTCTGTGCTTGCAGGATTCCAGTTGCACCCGACAGCACCTCCTCCGTCACTACACGTACACGCGCTGCACGTGCTGCCGCAGTTGCAGCACCCACAGCTGCTAATGTTGATGCAGCAGCACCTCCCGCAGCAGACGCAGGAGCAGGCTTGACCAATCACACAGCAGCACCCCAGCAGCGCCTTGCAGGAGCCACCACAAGGTCCAGGGCTGCAGCAGGAGGCAGCAGCAGCATCTCTGCTGCAGCAGCACTCTCAGTGGGCGGCAGCAGCAGGCGCAGCAGCAGCCAGGACGCTGCCGCTGCTGCTGCAGCTGCAGGCGCAGCTGGTGACAAGGGCAGCAGGGGCGGCAGCAGCAGCAAGCAGGCTGTGAAGACGCTCAGCTGCGGCATCTGCCTGGATGACGTCAGCAGCAGCAGCATGTACCGCCTGGGTGAGCTGCAGCATGCATCCAGTAAAGCCAGCAGTGAGATCAACTGCACAACTCCTGCCGTGTTGCCCTCTTCCACAGCAGCAACATAAACCTTTGCCGCTGCATACACTTAGTCAACCTTTTCAATGGCGTCTCACACAGGCACTGCCCCTGCAGCTGCATGGCTGTCCTGTAAGCATGCTGCGAGACCCACAAACCATGTCCGAGCTGCACACCTACTTGCACAATGTAAAAGGACGACGGACAAACCATGTCTGAGCCGCACACCTACGTATCTGTTGCGTTGTCGTGTGTGTCGCTGCATGCAGGCTACTGCAGGCTACCGCCACAGTTGCTGCAGGGCCTGCCTGGCCTCCTACCTCAACGCCCGCTTGCAGGACCAGCAGCTGCAGCTACAGTACTTACTCATTTCAGTGTGTGCTGCTGCATGCAGGTTGCCGGCACAGCTTCTGCAAGGGCTGCCTGGCCTCCTACCTCAAGGCCCACTTGCAGGACAACCAGCTGCAGCTACAGTACTTACTCATCTCATTCTGTGCTGCTGTTGCAGGTTGCCGCCACAGCTTTTGCAAGGCCTGCCTGTCCTCCTACCTCAACGCCCGCTTGCAGGACCAGCAGCTGCAGCTACAGTACTTACTCATTTCAGTGTGTGCTGCTGCATGCAGGTTGCCGGCACAGCTTCTGCAAGGGCTGCCTGGCCTCCTACCTCAAGGCCCACTTGCAGGACAACCAGCTGCAGCTACAGTACTTACTCATCTCATTCTGTGCTGCTGCTTGCAGGTTGCCGCCACAGCTTCTGCAGGGCCTGCCTGGCAGCCTACCTCAAGGCCCGCTTGCAGGACAAGCAGCTGCAGCTACAGTACTTACTCATGTCATTGTGTGTCGCTGCTTGCAGGCTGCCGCCACAGCTTCTGCAAGGCCTGCCTGGCCGCTTACCTCAAGGCCCGCTTGCAGGACCGGCAGCTGCAGCTACAGTACTCACTCATTTCATTGTGTGCTGCTGCATGCAGGCTGCCGCCACAGCTTCTGCAGGGCCTGCCTGGCAGCCTACCTCAAGGCCCGCTTGCAGGACAACCAGCTGCCTGCTGCCTGCCCCAGCGCTGGCTGCAGGAGGCCCGTGAGCCAGGTGAAGGCAGCGGCGCTGCTGGCTGGCACGCCTCGCCTGTGCAGCAAGTTCCTGCAGGTGAGCAGGTTGCAGGCATTCAACGTTTATTTGTGATATCAAGGCGCGTGTGCCATAAACATGCTGCTGGAGCTAGGCTGAGGCAGCGGCGCTGCTGGCTGGCACGCCTTGCGTGCGCAACATATTCCTGCAGGTGAGCAGGTTGCAGGATTCCTGTTGAAACTTATCATCAGCGCTGGCTGCATGAGGCCCGTGAGCCAGGCTGAGGCAGCGGCGCTGCTGGCTGGCACGCCTCGACTGCGAGACAAGTTCCTGCAGGTGAGCAGGTTGCAGGCATTCAACGTTTATTTGTGATATCAAGGCGCGTGTGCCATAAACATGCTGCTGGAGCTAGGCTGAGGCAGCGGCGCTGCTGGCTGGCACGCCTTGCGTGCGCAACATGTTCCTGCAGGTGAGCAGGTTGCAGGATTCCTGTTAAAACTTATCATCAGTGCTGGCTGCATGAGGCCCGTGAGCCAGGCTGAGGCAGCGGCGCTGCTGGCTGGCACGCCCCGCCTGCGCAACAAATTCCTGCAGGTGAGCAGGTTGCAGGCTTTCAACGTTTATTTGTGATATCAAGGCGCGTGTGCCATAAAGATGCTGCTGGAGCTAGGCTGAGGCAGCGGCGCTGCTGGCTGGCACGCCTTGCGTGCGCAACATATCCTGCAGGTGAGCAGGTTGCAGGATTCCTGTTAAAACTCATCATCAGCGCTGGCTGCATGAGGCCCGTGAGCCAGGCTGAGGCAGCGGCGCTGCTGGCTGGCACGCCCCGCCTGCGCAACAAATTCCTGCAGGTGAGCAGTTTTGGATGTAAGCTTTGGTACTGTTTGTGTCCTCAGCCTCGAGGCTCATGGGCCAGGGAGATGCTGCGGCGCTGCTGTCTGGCACGCCCCGGCTGCGCAACAAGTTCCTGCAGGTGAGCGGGGTGTGTTGTGGACTTGTAATGTTTGTGTCGTGAGATTTGGTGAGCCAGGCTGAGGCAACGCTGCTGCTGGCTGGCACGCCCCGCCTGCGCAACAAGTTCCTGCAGGTGAGCGGGGTGTGTTTTTGAGTTTCTGCTATCTGTGCCATGGCAAGTTGTGAGCCAGGAGGATGCTGTGGCCCTGCTGGCCGGCACGCCCCGCCTGCGCAACAAGTTCTTGCAGGTGAGCGGGGTGTGTTGTAGGGTTGCTATTACCTATGCCGTCAGCTTGAAGGCCCCTGCATTGAGCTGTGGGCTGTGGCTCTTGCGTGGTTTAGCATTGCAGTGTACAGCAGTTACTGCCTGCTTGAACCCAGCAAACTACATACTTACAGGGCACGGGTATGCTGTCAGGATAGCAGTGGATGATGGCGTTCGTGTCGCACCTGCATTGTCCATGCTATGCAGGCCACAAGAGAGGCATCCGCCATAGCCAGGGGCACCGCCATCTACTGCCCCCACAGCAGCTGCAGCAAGCTGGTCAAAGTGACACGCCTCACACCAGCAGCAGCAAGGGGGCTGAGTGCCGCTCAGGCGGCCGCCAAGCAGCAGCAGCTGGCTCGCGTGCAGTGCAGCCACTGCAGCCATGAGTGCTGTACGAGGTGGGTGGGCTGCTGGTTTGTCATTACATTTGTGCGATGTCATTGCGTTGATTTTGTCATTGTTGTTTGACCAGGTACTGTGCGGGCAGCATCAGCTGGTACCTGTCTGGCATTTGAACAGTAGTTTTGCCCTGGACGGCGCACATACTCTATCTCAGAATCAGCATCGTTATGCTAGGTATGTTGCTGAATGTTGTGTTGCACACAAGCCTTTACCACCTCCTGCTGCTGCTGCATTTGCACTTTGCATGTTTTGCAGCTGCCGCTGCGCCTGGCACGCTGGCCTCAGCTGCGCGTCCTACCAGGCGCTTCCTGCAAGCGAGAAGGGCGAGGCTGACCTGGCGCCTCAACAATCAAATAAAAACCCCTTGATCCTACCATACTCAGCATGTTGCTGCATCTTGTGCTTCTGCCTGAACACATGCCCAACTGCTGCTGCTGCTGCTCTCGTATGCCTGCACTGCTCGCAGCTGTCGCTGCGCCTGGCACGCGGGCCTCAGCTGCGGCGCCTTCCAGGCGCTTCCTGCAAGCGAAAGGGGCGAGGCTGACCTGGCGCTGTTCCAGCTGGGCAGCAGCCAGCACTGGAGGCGCTGCCCCACGTGCAGGTGGGTGCGGGTGATGGGGTTTTGTTGGTTTGAATGTTAGGGTGAGGGTGACCTGGCGCTGTTTCAGCTCAGCAGCAGCCAGCACTGGAGGCGCTGCCCCACGTGCAGGTGGGTGCAGATTGTGGGGCTGGTTGAGTTCGGTTGTTTTCAACGGCTAACACAGGTTACAGCAGTGCATGGCATGTCTGATGGCAGCCTAAGTGCGCTGGCAAGGGAAAGCCTATACAGACGGATGCTGCTGTCCTGCAGACACAGCTGCAAAATGTTGCTGCGGCATGAAACAGCTGCAGCTGCTGTGCCCTTGGTTGTTTGCAGGACAGTATGCCGGGGGTGGGGCGGTAAGCAGACATTGCTTTTTCAAAAACCACGAGCACTGCTTGTCGCACTGCGTATCGCACTTGTGTCGATTCTTGTTCATTGCGCCTCATTTGTTTCTCGGCAGGGCAATGGTGGAGCGCATCGAGGGCTGCAACTACATGATGTGCCGCTGCGGGGAGCCCTTCTGCTACGCGTGCGGCGCCCCCATCAACACATGCTACAACTCCGACTGCGCTGCGGCTGCAGCAGCTGTCTATGACTAAGGATGTTGCACTAGCCATGTGGTGTACGAGCTGTAGCATGTTCTGTGACATGAATCCAGCTGCATGTCTGGTGTGACAGCTGCGTATGTTTTGAGTATGCGGCGTGCGGCGCCCCCATCAACACCTGCCACAAGACCGGCTGTGCGGCGGCTGCGGCGGCTGCGTATGACTAGCTGTGTTGCACTAGCCATGTGGTGTGCGAGCTGTAGCATATTGTGTAACATGAATTCAGCTGCATGACTGGTGTGGCATTTGCATATGTTTGACTATGTATGCGACGTGCAACGCCGGCATCAGCGCCTGCCACAGCTCTGGCTGCGCAGCGGCGGCAGCGGCTGTTTACGCATAGGTGCTGCACTAGCGATGCCGTGTGTGAGCCTTATCATATCCTGTGACATGAATCCAGCTGCATGACTGGTGTGGCAGCTGCGTATATGTGGGTATGCGGCGTTGCAGCATCGGCATCGACGCCTGCTACAGATCCGGCTGCCCGGTGGCTGCAGCAGCTGTGTACAAGTGGCTTGTGAGTTGTATAGGGAGCAAGCCGTACACATAGCCTGCACAGGTTATAACATGTCCGGTGCTACAGCTGGCTGTTGCCTGTCAATGTGCTGGCAGGGCTGCACGGAGGTGGGGCTGCTGCAGGCGCAGGGCCAGTTGTACAGTGATGTAAAATGACACTTTTAGGCATGGTAAGTGCACAACTGCGCACCTGCAAGCAATGCTGGACCAGGTGATGTGTTGTCTGGCAGCTCCTGGATGGCCAGGTTGATCTATCTGGATGGCCAGGTAGATCTATCTGGACGGCCAGGTAGATCTATCTGGATGGCCAGGTAAATCTTTCTGGATGGCCAGGTTGATCTAAAGCACTATTCTTTGGCCCCTGAGTGGCGCTTCCCGTCGTCCGTTGTTGATTGGCGCATGCAAGTTGGTGCGAAGTTCTGGTTGCCGCATGATGTGTCTTCGCTAGCAGTACACTGGTGGATGTTGTGTGGCTGCCCAGCTGAACTTGATATGGGCTAGTTGTTAGTGTTACAAGAGCCGAGGTTTGCAGGGCTGGGCTTTCAAGATCATAATGCCGAATATTGTGTTAGCAGTTGGGTCAGTCACTCATCCATCACTTTATAATGCGTTGTGCATGGTGGATGCTGGATGCCTGGTACAGTGCGCTGCATAGGGTTGAGTCGACGCATGTCAGCAGGATGATTGCCGTGTGGAGGAGAGGTTCAGCAGCTGCCTGAGTTGCTGCAGTTGTTGCTGTTGCTGAAGCAACTGCTAGTTGTTATGACTACCGGTCGCATGTTTGTTGGAGATACGGAGTAGGGTGAGTTGCGCAGTAGCAGTGCCTGGCTGGTGGCAAGGGTTGATGCTGTTGTGGCTGTTGAAGCCACGATGTTGTCTGAACACGATGTTGTTGAAGCCACGATGTTGCCTGCAAGTTGAGGTGCAGGGTGCTGCCGGTTTGTTGGTGCCATTGAGTTTTTCTGCCATTCACCGCAGCACTGGCAGTAGCTGCAGGGGTGCCACTCATGATGAGTAGCATCACCTGTTGTTTCACGAATGTGTAGTTGTTGAGCTGGTAGAATATGTTGCTGCTTGCTGGGCTGACAGGGCGTGCTGCAGTCTCAGACCGCCAGGCTGGCGGAACATAACGGCATGACGGTGTGATTGTGCCAATGCGGTGCCAATGTTGGCTTGATGGGTAACATGATGATGATGGTGTGATCGTGCCAATTGTAAACCCTTGAGTTGGACATGTCTGCAGCGTCTTTAATGTTTTACGCGAATGTGAGCGGCTCAATTGTGTTGCATCACTGCAGGGTTTTGGTGGCCAGCTGGCCACCTGCAGGCAGCTGCCTGTTGCACTGTCGCATTGTGAAAACGAACAGCGGCTGCACCCTGTCACAAGTTGGCTGTTACAAGAAACCAACCCCGCACGTGTTGCAACTTCGACGGCAGTATTCCAACATTTGTTACATGTATTGATGCCCAGGCGTCTCTGTAAGCATTGAACGTCAACAGGTTGACCTGTTTACAACGTTGTAACAAACCCGGGACAGCATGACAAAACCACCATCGCTGACAAATCTTTCAGTGCGCTCAGCAAGCATCCAAGTCACCCTGTCAATTATCACCAAGTCAAGGCCTTCTAGAAGGTCTGCAGATCTGCAGTAGCCACTGCACTGCGCATTCCCTGCTCATGCACAATCGAGTGTGCTAGAAACTCTACTCCTAGATGTCAACCCCTCAAGTATACCAGCCTTGAACCAACGTGCTGCATGCTACTACAAGTAGTACAGAGGCCGAAGCGGCGGCCATGCAAAGCAGCGGACAAGTTGTTGTCTGCTCCACACCGATCGTTGCTCGCACACCAGGCCTTGATTGACGCGGTTGAGCTCATCAAGGCGGCCCCACCATGCAGTCCCTGTTAGCTGCGCTGGACACCTCCACCCTGACGCGTCCGCTGCTCAGGATCCCAGACTGCTGGATGCTGCTGGCCAGAGCAGCAGGATCCATGCAGGGGTTGTCACCCAGCAGCAGCAGCTGAAGGCTGTGGGCGGGGGCCCCCAGGCGGCCCCACAGCAGCGGCAGCACACCCGACAGCATGTTGGATGATAGGTCCATGCTGCGCAGCTGCGTGAGGCCCACCCAGATCTCTGGCAGAGTGCCTGAAAGCAGCAGCAGCAGCAGCAGCAGCAGCGGCAGCAGCAGCAGCAGCAGCAGCAGCACACCAGACAGCATGAGAATTGACTGCAGGAAAAGTGACAAGAGCATGAGCAGCGGCAGTGGCAGAAGCAGCCTTGCTAGTAACAGTGTGGCAGGCAAGAATGCTGAGCAGTGAGCAACGACAGTACTGCTTAACCAACTTGGTGACTTCACACCGTTGGTCGCACTGAGCGACCTGCACAAGCTACGCTGAATTGGTCAGAGGTGTGGCAGGGAGAGCACCCACCTGTGATGTTGTTGCCGGCCAGGTCCAGCGCCAAGTATTCTGAGCAGTGTGCACCAGCAGCAGTGCCCAACCAAATCACCAACACTGTAAGTCACCCAGCTTGAACAGCAAGCGTCAGGCACAGTCAACAAAGTCGTGCCACCTCGAGCTCCCACCTGATATGTTGTTGCCGGCCAGGTCCAAGGCTTGCAGCTGTGACAGCCGCGCAAAGCTGTCAGGCAGCGAGCCGCTCAGGGCTGTGGCGCGCAGGCGCAACTCCTGCTCAAGTCACACGTGGCAGCATGAGTGAGAAGCATGTTATCGCATTCTTGAAGGTGCTGTGTGTTGCAAGTATGCTTTGAAATAAGCAGGTGTCCCAATCGTCATGCTGCTGCTGTAGTTGCAATGGCTTACAACTGGCTGTTGCTTTCAACCATTTAAGGTATCCTTTCACACTTCAAACAGCAAGGCTGGTGTGAGTTCAAGGTACCTTGTCAAGCAAATCTGCTTGTGCTTTTTTAAGGTAAGGACAGCTGGACAATGCATTGCAGATGTGACTGCCAACAACAACCAATTCAGCTGACATGCTTCAAGAGCACGATAATGCAGCCCTCCAGCTGTTGCAATCCCGCCACGTATCAGCATTGCTGCAAAACAGCACGACTTTGTGCAATACAGTCGCTGCTAGAGTCCCCGCCAAGCGCTCACTGCTGCGTCACTAGCAGCCCTACATATTTTTGCTTACTCAAAAAGCAATGTGAACCACCACCCACCTGCAGCTTGCTCAGCATCATCAGCTGTTGCGGCAACCGCCCGCCGAGGCTGTTGCCTGACAGCTCCAGCACCCGCAAGCTGCCTAGCATCTCGATACCGCTGATGCTGCCGTTCAACTTATTCCCTGCAAGCCGCAGCTCCTGCACCTGCGTGAGGCCCGTTGTCATGCCTGGCCTGCTGCTGGCTGCTGTTGCCGCCTGCTCTAGCGCATGCACAACTGTTGGCGACAGCGCTGGTAGAGTGGCCTCCGCATGTGTCAACGTCAATGTCGAAGCCGCAGCTGCCGTCATGATGGACTGTCGGGCTTTCATGCTTGCTTGAGCGTCAAGCAGCAGGGCTCGGGCTTCTGCTTTGCGTGCTGCGCTGTCAAACCATGCAGCAGGGATGCTGCCGGTGAGCTGCGCATTGCTCAAGTCCAGCACCTGCAGCCATGCAGCACAAGAAAGAGGCTTACGTAAATTTCGATGAACGCCATGACATGTTGTTTGACCTGTCAGTCGTGATGTGCACAGTGCAAGTCATGCAAACAGAATCTTGTCATACCAAATTCGCTCTGTTTTGCAACATATGGCAAACGTCAGGCAAGTCTTTGACTGGCGCACAACTATGGCTCCATGCAATGTCTTGGAGATGCTCGGCGAGCAGCTGACGCTTATATAGCCACATGTTGCATGAAAGGGTGAATGAATCGCATTGAGCTACATCACCTGCAGGCTCTGCAGCAGGCCCCAGCTACCAGGCAGCTGCCCGCTGATGCTGCTGTTGGCGGCACGGAACTCCCGCAGCTGCTGCAGCGCGGCATACGCAGCCGGCAGCGTGCCACTGACACCGCAGCCGGACACGTCCAGCGTTTGCAGGAAGCTCAAAGCAGCCAGTGCAGCAGGCAGGCTGCCGGCAAGGCCAGGGTTGCTGCTGAGATCTAGGTGCCTCAGGTTGGCTAGATTTGACAGCTCTGCCGGCAGCGCTCCAGCAATGCTAGAGCCTGATAGACTGAGTGACTGCAGGGGGGCGTGGCATGACAGGCAGAGGGGGTAAGCAAGCACGTAGTACTATGCGTTGACATGCATGCGCCATATGGCCAAGAGCGTGTCATTTCAACCCTTGAACAGCTGAAAGTCAGCAGGCCACACACAGTTCACTCAACTGCACAGACAAACAAACATTTCGACCTTGAGCAATGATCTGTGCGCAACAACCACAACCGTTGCCATGGCAAATTCTTCGTCTTCTCAGCGAGCCTGCCTGCGCCTGCCCCTGTAGCGGATGGGCTGCGCAGTCCATATGTGCACACCCACAAATGTGCCATTAATTGCCAAGCAGCATGCATGCTGCAGCAGAGGCTCACCTGCAAAGCTGGCAGCTGCTGCATCACTTCCAGCACACCCGCAAATGCGCCATTGATTGCCAAGCCGTCAAAGTCCAGGCCAGACACTTGATTTGACTGGTCGCAAGTCACCCGTGCCCATTTCCGACACCAGTAAGGAGACAGTCCTGGGGGTGCACCTGCGCAGAACATCAAATGCATATGGCGGCGGTGTTGACTTGAGTATGATTGTGCGCAGCAACGCGTGTGTAACCTTGATTTGGTGGTGTTGTGTAGTGTGCTCCATGGCAGCAGAGCCGGGGGATTTCGAAGGCACAAGCAATTGTACTTTCACAGCGGTATGCCGCCATGTACAAGAAGATTGCCGTCCAGCGTGCATCTGCAACTCCACATGGCTGGGAGTGCATAGTTCTGCACAAGCCTCCGCCATGTTCGTGACTGTGCAGCTGCATTGTAGGCTGACTCAGCGCACACCTTGGAAAGCAGCTACCACTCAGTAGTGCATAGCCTGCAAGTCTAGGCTAATGTATCGAACAACAGCAATGGCAACACCAGAGCAGGGCACACATGCGTTCCTAAAGCACAATATACCTACAAGAGCCACAGTGCCGCCGTCTCCCATGGTTGGTGACGGTGCTTGATGATGAGTTGCAACATAAGTCAGGGTTTGCGATACAGTCAGTAGTGACCACTACATTGCGGTGGCTACAATTTTGTTGTCAATGACATTTCCGACGCCACAACATGTAGCAGCGCTGACCACAAACTTGCATGATACAGTAACCCCACACATGTGTCGATTTGGTTTGAACAACAACAGTCACCTTCCGTTGGATCGGGCGTGAAGTCGCTTGGGTCCTCCTGCCAGCTTTGTAGCGCAGTGCCCTCCCTGTCGATCACCCCTTTCAGTGCCTTCAGAGCTAGCAACTCTGTGTTGTTTCTGGAGCACCGGGCAAACCGCAGCGGCCGCACCGTGTTTACCAACTGGTCTGGCACACACCCGGTGACGTTTGTGCCATCCAAGTTGATCTCTTTCGCGGCCAGTGTGGACCACGCGCCTGGTATGGTGCCTGACAGCCCCCTATTATCCTGTAAACGGAGGTATCGCAGGGACTTGGACCAAGTGGCTGAGCCGTAGCTTGCAGGAAGCGTGCCGGTAATGCCGTTCCACTGCAAGTCCAGAAACTTGAGCGACTTCATCCCCACCCAGTTTGGCAGGGGACCATTGACTCCCGCGTTAAATCTGATAGCCAGCTCCTCAATCGTATCCCAAGAGCTCCACTCTTCTGGCAGTCGGCAGCATAAGTTCATCCCTGTCAGGCTGAAGATCTTCAAAGAGGATGGTGCAACTGCAGCTAACTCAGTAGGGAAGGGCTGCTGCGGGCCTTCATCTCCACCCGCCATAAATGACCGTAAGTAAGGCGTTTGTGGTAGCAACTTAATGAGTTCTGGGGTAGCGACGTTCAAGGTGACGGTGAAAATCTCTGTGATGTAGAACGCGCCATTGATGGACTCAAACTTCACAGTGAACTGCAGGTCCCCGCCTGAGCCTTGGTACGGGTCTGTGAAGGCGAACGTTGGTGTTTCCTCGAGCTTGCCCTCGCCATAGAAGCCTGACAGAGTTGGATACATCTCCAGAGTCTGGTTGATGTACAACTGCCATAACGAACCGTTCCAAGAAGGACCCGGGTAAAACATAGTTGACAACAGGTCCATCGCCTTCCGCTGCTGCGCCTCGATTTCAAGCCGTTGGGTGGGGCAGAAGCCAGTGATCTGTGTGCCGGATATAATGGTCCAGGAATCAAGGGCATCTCTCTTCTCCAGAGGAAGCGGTACGCAACCAGACAAGCTGCATGAGCAGCCAGAGAATAAGCAAAACCTGTTGAAACCAATCCTATGTGGCGCAAGCTTCAGCTGATGGATACATGTCATTTGCAAATAATGGGCCTCGCAACGGCATGTGTCTTGCTCCACTCAACGACATATGTGGGAGCCCCATTTAGGGACCGACAAGCGGCGTGTATCCATTTACAACCTCTTGAATACCTGATCACTTGACTCACCGTCATCTGAGATCTGAGCTGAATAGTAGGAGACGTGGAGGCGCTTGAAGTATCCTCATCGCCACACACGCCCATGTCCTTAACTTACGCGGGTGTTAAGTGTGAACACACCAGGCATAGCTCATTTATTCGAATAAGTTCATTCATTCATACATTCTGTCATCTGAGTTGGAACCGCCATCGCTCAGAGCAGTGGAGTCCGCGGCACAATATGTGGGCGTTCAACGCACGGTTGATAGCTCACACACAAATCTGCATCAGACTCTGTGGCGGTCTCACAATACTTGTATGCTACATTGTCATTGCACACAAGGCTTGACAACTATGCCAAACACTGAAATGTAACCTACTTGGAATTGCCATACAGCTGCAGAAAGTTGAGCCGTTTATATTCTGACCAGGATAATGGCACCTGCAGCAAGAGTCACCAGTGTCATATAACACGCACGTTGTGCCACATAGCGCGGTTGACTTTGCTCAAGCCACGGGACAGTGTGACCCAAAGGAAGGACAAGGAGGTGCATGCATGCCATCAATAATTGATGTTGATCATGAGCACTGTCACAAGTTGTGCAACTTGAAATGAGCCTGATACATTGTATGACTTGTCAAGTCATTAGCCATCAACGCAGCCAAGCCAACCTGCCCTTCCAGCTTGTTGTTTGATATGTCCAACTTGAGTAGCTTGGAGAACCTCGGCCAACCCAACGGCAGACTGCCTGCAAGCAACATACACATTTCGAGTTAGGGCTGATGACAACATTGCTATGGGCTCAGACTGCAACATGTTTATCCCTATTCCAGAGTAGACGGAGAGCGCAGGAGGGACAGAAGGCGTCACAGCGACAGCGACCTGGACCGCGGCCCTGCGGCGCGGCGCCCTATGCACAAGGCGCGGCGCAGCGCGGCGGCGCCATATTGCGCCGCCTGCAACTGGCGTTGTTTGGCTGAGCTGAAGCCGGTTAGGCTCTTCCTTCGTGCCGCGTGCTTGTTGTTGTATGTGGCAGGTAACTTTGGCAATGATTTGACAAATGTTCGTGTGAGCCTGACAATGTTCGTGTGAGCCTGAAACATGTGGGGATACAAATTTCAAGTTGTGACCGCGCAGTCTGCATGCAGCCTTGGCAGTCTGCTTGCCAAGCGTCCCGGCCGCCAGAGTGCGATTCTGTCAATCAACAAGTACAATGCACGATCACACCTTTTGCTATGTATCGTGCTACAGTATGCCTTGGCAGACCGGGTGTGATTGGGTGTGGCTCGTACCGGGTGTCATCACACATGCTATGCTTTTACTATGCCTAGAATCGTCCTATTTACATGTCATGACAGAGCCCTGCACCATTACTCACACTTGCCTAGGCTTACCTGTGAGAGCGTTTTGGCTTAGATCCAAAGTTTCAAGAGATCGCTGTAAAGGGCTGGACCCGTCATGCCCATCGAAGGATGGCAAGCCACCACTCAGTTTGTTGTCACGTACAACCAGGGTTGTCAAAGGCAAGCGGGCAAGTGCCGTAGGTATGATCCCCAAAAACTTGTTCTGGTGCAGCATCAACACTTTCAGCTTTGTCCATCTTCCCACGCTGCGCGGCAGGGTGCCTTCCAAAGCATTATTCACCAGGTACAACTGCTTTAGTTGTGGCATCTGCTGTGGCCATCCAACTGGCAGTGGCCCAAGTATGCCGCAACCTGGGGGCATTGGGGGGTGGTAGACATCTAATCCTGACAACCGTGGCGGTTGAACAACACCCACAAGTAATATGAGTAGATTGGGCCACTGCCATGCTGTTGGAAGGGTGGTGCGGGGCAAGCACGTATATCTGATAGAAAGGATCTTCAAGTCGGTGAGGCCTGCCAACTGTAGCGGCAAAGAGCCACCCGCAGAGTCCTTCAAGGGCACGCGTACGAAGATGTCGGCTGCTTGCAGAAATCTCAAAGTCAAAAAAGCGTCTATGGTTGGCGCGTCAAACGACTCAACTATTATGGGGCTTTGGAGGTCTTCAGATGTGATTTGGGATAAGATTGCGCCACATGCATCCGTTGTTGTGTTGTTGAGGAAGCATAGCAACCGCTCGAGAGAATAGTAGCTCGTTGACCAGATGTATTTGACATACTTGTCGCCGTTGCAGCCAATTTGCATCCATGGTGCTGACGGGATCACTTGGTAACAGTAGTCGATGTCCTCCTTGATCACGCCAAGACGCTTCATAGCACGTGGCTGCATCCACAAACATAGATGTATGTATGATTCACGCAGCATATCACTGTATAAACATGTCTTGCCAGAGTCTGTGAAAGTATGTCATATAGCATACACAGCTACATGCAAACTGCAAAGTCTGTGTCAATAGCTTGGGGGGCTGGAGTTGGTAATATGCGGTCGCCATCATGCAATATGTTGTTTGGTGTACGGCAGCACATGTGCCTGCTCATCATCATCATGTTACCAAGCAAGACATAGCAGACGTGCACACGGTGCAGCTCCAACAGTGTCTTACCTGAGAATCTCGTGGGTCCTTGAAGTATGGGTGTGTGATGTTGCAGACAACCACCGTGTTGTTCTTGCTACCCATGAGTGTTTCTGGCACTGCAATGTTGGCGTAGTGCAGCGCACAACCCACAGTGCCGTTGCCGTATCGAAAGCAGGAGCTTGCGCCCGTGCGTGAGTCACACGTGGTGTTTCTCTGCACTCCCGCGCTATCATAGTGCCAACATCTGATGTAGGGCTGGTATGGAGCCTGGTTCCTTGCCTTGAACACGTCATCAGCCACCTCGAGCATCTTGTCAAGCACCTCAACGTCAGTGTTGTCAACAAGCTTGTATGTCACGTTTTCGTAGCTCCAAGGGCTGCCGTCCGTCAACTTTGGGCCGATCTGTTGCTGTAGCATCTGCTGCTTCAGCACAAGATCCTCGATTGTCAACCCAAGCCCGTCAACAACAGCAGCAACTGTGTCACGGCCCTGCATGTTGTACTTGAAGCAAGACACACCCAAGTCCACCCTGTCATTTTTGGGGTTGATGAACTCAACCGGCAGGCGGCGCTTGTAGCCGTAAAACTGATGAAGGCCGAAACGGTCGTCTTTCGACCCGGGCATTGGCGCACAAGTAACGCCATACCTACATGCAACAAGGACGAAGGATTTGGGTTCCGCAGAGCATCCAAGCATGTGTGTGCAGTCTACGATAACAACAATTATGTTGCAAGTGACTTTCTGCTGATGTATCCTTGATTGTGCATGTTCAATTACACAACACCATCACCCAACTGTGCAAATAAAGCCATTACAATGTATGCTGGCTATTCTAAGCACTGACAGGCTTGGCGACAAACAGTGGCGCAGACATAGCAGGCAAGCTGACTCATGATGGAGATTATTGCACGCAAAGTCGAACAGTAGTGACACTAGTGTAGTTTGCGCAACTGACGTCTGTGCAGGAGTGCCGACGCCTGGTATCCGTCGATGGACAGCACATGCACGCACACAAAATGCAAGTCAAGGCTCAGTGGTCAAGGAAAGGAAGAGGGATCACATGTATCACACGTTACATGACGACAACATGCAGCAACCATTATCAAGAGTACAACCTCAACCAATGCAAATGTTAAAGCATGTGCCATCCCACTGCCAAATTATGAGTGGACATTCACATGAGGAGCGTTGCTGTGGTAACTCACCTGCAACACCCATTTGAATCTTTTTTTTGAAAGGATTAGCAGAAGAAACAGCAGCAGCAACAGCAACAGCAACAACCGATGTCAGCAACATCAGTGCAACAAGCTATTTGTTCTGAAAACCCCATTTTTCAAACAAAAAGTGACACCACCACCACCACCACCACCACCGCCGCCACCATGGTGGCAATGGCGAGCACCAGCAACAACAACAAGACACGTGTTGTCTGGTCATGAGCGGCGCTCTGCATGTTGGTGCATGCATGGCTGCTGCGGCAGCTGACGTGTGATGGCCTTGCTTTGGGCTGACCCATGCATAAAAATCTGCCGTGTCATTATATTGCAGCAACTCAGCTCGCATGGGATCGGGGTTGTGGCATCAATGATGGCAAGGCGCATGCAGGCAGGACTCGTCAAAACGGCAGCTTCCAGCTCAAGCACCAGGCGGAAAGGGCAACTGCAGCTGGCAGCACTCATCTGGCAGCAGGCATCACTCAAATGCAGTCACTGCAGGGGCTGAGATTAGTGGCAGAGGAAGGCCGTACCTTGAAAAGTCCGTCCGCGGTAACACCCTTGCTCCGAGTGTTGCTGGCGTCCTTGCCAGAGCCCCAACTGTTGAGCAGCGTCCACGTGAAGTTGTCATTGTCTGCACGCACAACCAAATGCCACTTTGAAGTTCAGCTCCACAGGTGTGCCGGTGGATGCATGAAGGTCTTGATGCAACGTCTGGCAGGCACCGACTGCTACACTGAAACTTTCATTGCAGTGCAAGCACATGTGTACTGTACAGTGCAGGATCTAACAAGCTCAAGGATAACATAACCCAAATATATATATATCAAACAGCCACATATGCACAAGGTGAGACCCAGCCCCTGACCAACTTGAATGCGTGGCTTGATATCGCAGCAAAGCAGCTCACCATAACCGACAATCACAGCTGCATGGCCATCTGCGCAGTGAGGCAGCAGCAAGGATGAGAAACGTGTTTGCCAATGAAAGCATGACAAAGCCATGTGGCTGTAGGCGAGCGAGGCTGCTTGCTTCAGATGCATGTGCACAACAACAAACCACCCGGGCCAGCAGGCAGTGCATGCACATACATGAGACATTGACTGGCACACACAAGCATGGCGGTATCCACAAGCGCAGCACTGTAAGAACACATACAGAGTGGTTTGGCTGTCTTGTTGAACCTGTAGGCTGGCCAGTCTTCCCCAGGCACCAGCTTAGCCTTCTTGTTGACTTGGACGTTGAAGTCATCATAGATGGTGATCCTGCACAGCAAGTTTTATACACAACACTCTGCTCAGCAATGTCTGCCGATGGAAACATGGCAGGCCCTGTAGTGCAGGCTACCAGACGCCTTCAAGGCATATATATGGCGATGCACCGGCGGCGCCACAGCAGGTGCTGCCGCTCGGTAATATCAAACACCTGCAGGGAGCAGCAGCTTACATACATGCGTGCAAATCTTTGTAATGATGTATGTAAAAAATTTGGATTGGCGGCCGCCACAGCAGCAGCAGCAGCAGCAGCAGCAGCAGCAGAGACAGAACCAGAACCAGCACCAGCTTTGAGGTTGCTGCACATCTTCACAAGAAACAACACACATACAGCCTGATAAACTTTCAGCAGCAGCAGCGCTGATGGTGGCAGCAGCAGCAGCAGCAGCAGCAGCAGCAGCAGAAACACATCCAGAACCAGCACCGCAGCATTGAGCACGTTTGCTGCGCATCTTCACAAGGAACAACATACCTAAAGCCCGAGAAACCATTCGACGTATCTTTATGCATGTGTGACGCAGTTTTCGCGAAGCGCAGCATGTGCTCCGGTTGTCTGGGCAGTGCAAAGATGCCAGCAGTGCAGGTGACAGCCGGTGCGGTTGTGACAACGCTTTGCCAAACCAGCACTGTCCAAAAGCAAACCAGCAGCACCAGCAGCCGCTAACGTGATGTACATCATGATGTTGGTGATGGGGTTGTCATGTCACCTGGTCACAACTGCCCCATGGTTGCGGATCCAGCGCTGGATCTCCCAAAAGGTGCTCAGCGACGTGTAGCTGCACTTGAGCCACGGCTGCTGCCGGCTGGTAGCGTTGCGGCAGGCCTGCTGCGCTGCGCGGCACACCGGCAGCCATGAGTTGACGTTGGGCTCGCTGGCGGGATCTGCAAGCTTGGGTGCTGCTTTGCGGGTGCAGCTGCTGGGGCGGATGAGCTCAGGAGCCTTGTCAATCTGCAACAGACAGAGTGTGGTGTGATGTATAACACATGTGGTTTTGCAGAGTGCTTTTGCCTAGCAGTGCAGGTGGTCACACGGGCCGCTGCTGAATGGTGCAAAAATGCAATGTCGAGCTAGCGGACGTTTGGGATTTGTTGCGCAACATTGCGGCACGCGGTGCAAACTGGCAGCTGCGCAGTCTGCAGTCTGGCTGCAGTCTGGCTGCATTGTGTCTGGTCAATTCCCTGCTGTGCAGACCTGGGCTGATTGATGGCTAGACCGGGCAAGCCCTGCTAAGGTGGCCAGGTAAACCACGCCCATTAGCTGGCCACTTAGCTGGCCCTAGTCAGTGCCTAGCTGGGCTATCTGAGCCCTTTCGACCCCAAATAATATTTTACAAGTCTCTAGTCCTGCGCATCAGAGACAGGCAAGGCCTGCTTAAGCCTATGCTCTTCTGTACCTAACTTAGAAAAGGACAAGGTAATTCCTTGCTAGCGTTTGCAAGGGTTGGCGGAAGACTGGCCTTCTGCTGGCAGAGATCCCGCAGCGCGCTGCAGTCTGTCATTTTTGCTGCTACTGACCTGCACATAGAGCCACCGCCCCAAGGATGGTGGAAGTGCACACACATCACATGTTGCTGCCAGGTACTGTATCTGTGCGGGGCTCACCACCTCATGCAGGTTGGGCTGTATCTCGTAGCCGGTGCTGCAGCTGCGGCCGCCATCCGTGCAGTAGTACATGCTGGCTGCATTTACCTTGCCAGCAGTAGCCCGAAGTTTAGGCAGGCAGATACGTCAGGAAAGGGAGGAGACCAGCAAAGCATTGTAGATAACCGAATCTGCTGCGCAACACAGCAAAATGGAGCAACTGATGGGGCTGAGCATGGCAAAGATGTTTCATTGCTGCCAGCTCTCTGCCAACCGCCTGCTGCCGAAATGCAATGCTTGCTTGAAGACTGCTGATCGTGACCTGCATGCAGCAGCCCAAACATCACACACAATGACAACCAAGCAACACTCAGTCACCGCCGCAGGCAGCAGCTGTGCTGCTGAGCCGCTGCACCCAAACAGCTGCAGCGGCTGAACCCATGCGATCTTGCTTCGCAGCAGCTTAGAGATGCATCGAACGTGTCTGTCTGCAGCAGGCCAGTTGCTGCAAAGCGTGTGCTATATTGTTCTGCTTACGGTTGGGCATGCACCTGCCTACAATGTGCCTTCATTGCAGCAGCGAACCAACTCTGCTGCTTCTGACTGAGTGCTGCTGCTATCAGAATGGATTGCCGCGTGTCACACCCACCTCCCACGAGTCAACATCCGCCTCCAATGCAACAGCAGCTGCCATCTGCATGGCTGTCGCAACGCTCTGTGACACGCACGTCGAGCAACCTTTCTGCGGCAGCAGGAAGCAGCATACATGAGCAAGTACAGCGACTGGTAATTGCCTTCGTTTTGCTCTTGTTGGTGGGCTGCCACGTCAAGCAGTAGCAGCAGCAGTTTCAGCAGCAGTAGCAACAGCAGCAGCAGCAGCAGCAGCAGCAGCAACAGCAACAGCAGCAGTAGCAGCAGCAGCAGCGCTGCATTGTGGACAGGCGCGTGTTGGCAGCAGTGCACCGCTGCACACCCTGCACTAACACCATGGGGCTACACCCTACAGCAGCAGCACCTCACAGCAGCATCACTCCCTGCTGTGATCACTACTCTCCACAATCAAAGCAGCAATGCACTTGTAGTCCGCACCTGGTCGCGTGGCTTGCTGGGCACAAAGTTGTTGCAATCAGCTTGCAGCAGGGTGTCACCCGAACGCCGCTGCGTCCAGCCGTACTTGTGCTGGCAGCTAGGGAAGCTCTTCGCTGCTGCTGCAAGGTAGTATATCCCCCTCTGCATCTGCTGCAGCTGATCTACATCTGTAAAAGCAGAGGCTCCCAGCCTGCCAGAGCCGCCCCTGCCGCCCCTGCCCCTGCCTCCAGTGGTGGCAATGTTGAGAGAGTCCTCAAAGTAATCCAGCTGCATTGCTGTTGCTGCCTCGCCTGCACCCAGCTGCTCTGAGCTGACGTCTAAGCCTTGGCAAGCAGCAATGCAGATGCCAAGTGCTGGGCAGTCATTGCTGCTGCTGCTGCTGCTGCTGCTGCTGCTTGGCGGGCATGCTTGCCATGGCAGAAGCGCTGCCGCTGCTAGCAGCGCAGCGGCCAGGCGCCAGCGGCCACATCGGCTCATTCAATGAGAGCAGGAGCAGAAAAAGTTCAGGATCTGCAATCCAACCAAATTCATAGGTTTATCCGGCAAATCACAGTCAGCGAACAGGGTCTGTGGCTGGGTGCCCTTGAGAGTTCTGCAGCAGTAGCTGTTGGTCAAGGCGTGACTGAGTGAAGACCCGGTGCGTGCACAGGTGGAGCGTGGCGCGACTGGTGCAGTATCGATATTTTTGTAATTTGATGCACCTTTTTTGGCACAAGCAACGGACAGTTAAGCACACAAGAAGGTGTCAGAACTTCACAGTAGGCGCAACAGGCAGCAGGGCACTATCACCTGTGCGTCTTACAAGAGGTCACCCAAAGCCACCAACGTTTATAGTTGTTTCGCGGCAATTAAACCGCCTGAAACCACCTCGGAGGAGCTCTGCAGGACATTGTACGCAGTAGGTATCGTCTTGAATGAAAGTCAGGCGCATTGGCTGATCTGGAACCTTTCAGGTGTTCAGCTTATCGCAACAGAACCCAACAGCGTATAGTGTTAAAAACGTGGGCTGTGGCTTGAGATGTGCCCCTCGGCGTGCAGTTCACCAACGTGACACATAAGTTCTGCGACAGAACGGGTGCCGCGCCAGCACCACCCTGACATGTAATGCCTGCTTAAACTTATTTCGATGCAGTTTGACTGTTCAAGATCACCAGTAGCCTCAACCCTCCTGCGAGCGACGGAGCGTGTTTCGTAATGCGGGCGGTGGCTGCTCGCACTATGACACCTTCGGCAGCTCAGCTTGGCAGCTGCCAACTTCGCACCTACCTGCATTCATGCTGCAGTTTGGCAAGCACTGTGCCTCGGCTGTCTAGATTACAACCTGTGTAAGCTGTGAGTGAGGCAGCAGATGTGGTGAAGCAGCGTTTAGGTTGCCTGCGGGTGCCGTCATGGCACGGCGCCGTGCCATGGCCATGCCATGATGGTAGCCTCCACATGTGTACACAAGTGGCAAGCAGTCGACCAGCAGCAGCAGTTCACTGCAGACCAGCAGCAGCCATGCATGGGCTGTGTCCTGCTCAGCAGCAGTTCACAAGCTAAAGTGATGATTACTATCCATGTGTTATGTGCACGAAAGCACTTGGTCCACGTTGGGCTTTTGCAGACAGGGTTGAGACGGTCAAGACATGCCCTCCCGGAGTGAAGTGACTTGAGTGCCAGATGAGCCTGAAATGGGAGCTGTGGGGATCTGCTTACGTCCTTGTAACAGATTTGAAGCCGTGCTGATGCAGAAACGTTATTACTCGCTCGCCAATGCAAAGCCACTTGCATATGTAGCTGTACCTCAAATGCAGAATCCCAACCCCTCAGCTTAGCGACGCTGACGTTGTCACATATGTTGCAACACAGGTGCTGGTGCACCAGCACGTCTTATGACGACGTGGGCGAGTACTACCACCTCAAACTGGTAACCGAGTGTACACCTCAAACTGGTAACCGAGTGTACACCGAGAGACATTAACACCACCATAAATCTGGAGTTGCGCGCCCACCATCTAGCATCTAGCCTACTTGGGTCATCTGCACTTGGTGTCCTGGTCCTGCAACCCTGAGTTTGCAGCCATGCCAAGCTCTCGTTGGTTGTGCCAGCAGCCGGTTCCAGGCAGCCAATGCTCAGGGTAGGCTTTGCTTGTTGAATGCTTTGATGCACTCTTTCCTGGTCACACAGGGCAGCACCATCGTCTTGTCTACAATGTGGTAAAAATGCTGCAAGAAAAGGCAGCACGAACACCCATGAGGCAACACCAGTCGTTAGACATTGTCAAGAAAGCGGCCGACCTACAGTGACTTCGGCAATTCCTTATAAGTAATTACATTATTGCGGCCGTTCAAGATGAGCTGAAGTAGGAGTATGAACGAAATGCAGGCTAGTAGCATGCATTCTGCACAACATGAGGGCTCCACCGAATTATTTCCACAAGGCTGCCTTAGAAATGCTGTGTTGCCGTTGCATGACAGCTGAGTCTGCACCAATATAGCATTGAACTATGTTGACTTCAGCAGAATGCAGATGTACAACAGTGCGCATATGCAAATGCATGCAGCTGCATATGCAGTGTCACTTCAGGTGCCACTCACAATAACATCAGATGATTGCAATGTGCCATGCAGCTGATCAGTCTTATGTGGGTGACATGCAGCCACAGCTACTACACAGCAGAAATCATAAAGTGCTTATCAGCTCACCCCAGGTGACTGCAGATTGACGGAAAACTGCCGTATTCTTGCTGTGGCAATTCAGACTACGTTGTTCACAAGCGTAGGGTACTGAATGCTGCTTCCAGCAAGACATATATATCATCGATGATGCATCATGGAAGTCGCACAGCACCGATGCCATACGTCATCCATGCATCATCCATGCACACAACAAACAAACACGCAGAGGTCGCATTTGTTAGTCATAACAGATCGGAATGTTGGTTATGCCGACATGCAGCTATGGCATGCAGCTCAGCTGGGTGGCGTATGCTACAGGGTGCCACCCGGGGCCCTTGCGGCTTCTCTGGTGTTTCAGTCAAGCATGGGGTGCGCATGCACGTGCCCAGTGCAGCAGAATGAACCATTGTGCACATGCACCATCTGTGTCAATGCAGTGGAGTGGGCGCTTGAATTTTTCACGGTAGCGGCTCTAGCAAGAAACTAGGCTAGCTGTGCTGTTGCCCAAGCTCGGTGCATGGCTTCTGTGCCGCGGACAGCGAAAACTGCTTCTGCCAACCCAGCAGCAATCATATTGCACATGTATATGTTTTGACAAAGCATATGCTGTGCATGCCTGTCAGCTTACGTGAAGCAGGGTGATAGCCCATCATCCCCGCAACAGCTACTGGTCGCCGAATAGGAGTGTGTGTAAGATGTGTCGTTGCGCATCTGGCCGAGGAAGCTGCGCCGTGTGCGTGGTGCAGGGAAGCCTCCACTCCGCTTGCTGTCAAAGCTCTGCAGAAATACACAATAGAGCCACAGCACATCGTGCAGCAGGCACAAGGTCAAGCAGCGCATGCGCATGCAACCCATGCTGTTGACATGCACAGGCTGTACATTGCATGTTGTACAATGCATGCTTCAGAAGCTGCTGGCATCCATGTGACATTGAGATGCATGGCCAAGCAACAAGAATCACAACCAGTGGCTGACATGTAGCAGCAGCAGCAGCAGCAGCAGCAACAGCAGCAGCAACACCACCACCACCACCGACTACACCTTGGCTCACCATGAGCAGGTTGCTGGCTTTTGGCACGCGGGCACTCCCAGCAGACACGAAGTGATTCTGCACGATTGGTTCCCACACTTCTGGGTCTATCTCCTGTGGGAGGCCTTTGATGAATGCCTGCACATGTGTGATACATTGTGGCAAGTAAGGTGCCTTGATATATCTGGGGTTCACAAGCTTGCCTAGCTCCGGGGTAGCTCATCGTTGCTAGTTTCGCAACATTACTGCTGCAACGTCCCGGTTAAGGCAGAACGTCCCGGTTGTTGCAGAATGACAAACACATACCGCTGAGATGTGGTGACTAGATAAACTAGCAGCCCATGCTGACGTCATTGTTGACCCCGCACAACAATGCTACAAGGCTCACAAAATGTTGCAGCAGCCTCCTAAGGGCAGGCTGCATATGCCGTTTTGGCGCGTCTGCCTCACCGTATCACTAGGCAGAATGAAAGTGCCAGCGTAGCGTTCAATCCCATGTGTGCCGCTTGCCAGCGCCCTCTTTGTCCTCTTATCAACATCCACCAAATCGTCAAACGCAGAAGGACGCGCGTTGCTGCCGCTGTTGCTGGTGCCGTCACGCCTGCTGCCTTGTAAACCGCTGACACCTGCTGAAGGTTCATATGTGATGTTGCTGCACCCCACACTGCTCTGCCAGCAGGGGACGCACGAGTCGCTGTCAGATTGTGGCATGTCTTCATATGCTTGCCCTCCGTATGCATCATCGCTGATCCATATGCAACTGTCGGACCACATCGTTGTCAGGTTCAACGCTGCCATGAGCCTCTTTATGTTGCTGCATGTGCACAACGTGGAGTCAGCAAGGCATGAACAATTCAAGCATGGGTTGGCCTCATTGACACTCAATACGGGGTCAGCACACAACAACTAGGCTGCCATTTGGCTACTGAATCTTGACAAAAATATGCATGCGTGTTGTGGCACTGACATGCGGCATCTGTGAAGCTGCCGCGTGGAAGGCTTTTCTTGCCTAGGTAGGGCACGCGTGCTGCGCAACTTCAGTCCGAAGGGGTGACATCAGCCTACCTCAGTTCCGGGCGTGAATACATATCATTCATGGACGCGTACAAGTCATCAGGCCGCAACACCTGCAGTACAATGCGCATGTAGCACAACGGTTGCGGGGACTGCGGCAAAGTGCATTGCCACTTGGCATTCAGATCATCTGCCGCAGTGCACGTGGTGATGCGACACTTCATGCAGCGAGCCCTACCCTGCCGTGGTTTGCACTAAACGGTCGTGACTCACGACAGCCTGAATTACGCTGATGCATAGGGAGCACAAACACAGCTCTGCAGAGGTGCATATGCGTGTGTGTGGGTGACCGCACTCACCGCATCAACAATGTGGATCAACCCGCCTCCAAGCACGGCATTGTCCCTCGACACAATCTTAACCACCCACGATCGCTGCTCAGGCGTAACAAACACCGCAGTGGCACCGGGAGTCATCTTCAGCATGTGTCGGCGGATGAGTGATCCGCTAGGCTCCCGGAGGTGGTTGGTACCCACCGTGATGCCTGCTGCCGGCAGAGTTTTTGTCGAGACGGCGCTGTAGCGCGACAACAGAACGCGCATCGCATTTTGCAATCAATCATTGACGGTCAAAGGTAGCTTCGCCAATGCTCTGCGACAAGCGCAGTTTCTTGCTACAAGCACTTCCAACAATGCGGCATGCAACTCTGGCGATGCGTATGTGACAGTAACCGATGGTGCCTCGCCACCTCTTGTGCCCAACGTAAACAAAACTATAATCATAGCTTATAAGCTCTGTATGTTGTGCCACATTGCTGCTACTGCTGCAGCTACTGGATAGGTGTATATAATTGCTGTTGTTGCCACATCAGCAGCTCAGTTTGGCCAGCCAGGCAATGCTCTTCAAGAGTATTCCTGTGGCCCTTACTGCTAGTACAGATTGATGTGTGGGCTGCTTCTTGACAATGCTTGTTTTGCACGCATCAGGTTTTGCTCACCGAGGCAGCATGTGGTACTTCATCAGTGACCTCCAGAAAAGCGTGTCTGATCTGCCACCCAATGGGTCCGGGGTGGGTATGTAGTTGACTCGGTCCACATACAGCTTCCATGCCTGTTGACCCACGTACAACGCCCGGCAGCAGTGGTTGTTGACGGAACAAAGCATTATTGCAAGCAAGCACTTTCCTGCATGCGTGGTTTTCCTATCAATGCACAATGAACTTGTTCATTGTGGTTAATCAGCAGTAGGCTGATTCCCAGATAGCCGTTCCTAGGCTCAGCTGTGGGTGCAGTGACTGTCACTAACAGTCATTGCTGCACTCTCCCCATGCACATAGGCAACATGCAACGGGTTTACCGTTGTGTTTGCTGTTGTTACCACAACAGTGCTACAAACGCTTTTGAAATGCGTCGTGCTTCTGCAATAACATGTGATGCAACCGCGTGCTGGATAGTATGCTTGTGTTGCAGCAAATGTGCCAGCTGCAGTTCCTGCGTGCACGCTGTGCACCTGTACCGTACAACTCACGTTCACAGATATTGCTTTAGCGACAACAAAAAAATCATCTGCTTAGAGTACGCCTGACGAATGGCCGATGCACTATGCCAGGCTGAGGGTTGTGATGCATACTACTGCACAGCCTTGATAGGTCATCTGTTCGAAAGTCTCAGAGCAGTAGCGTAGCTTACAATGATGATCATCAACATCAGTTGCTGCCGTACTGCTCACCAGCACCTAGTCAGGGTCGTGTGCTGCTGCTGTTGCTGTTGCTACCACTGTTGCTGCTGCTGCTGCCACTGATGCTGCTGCCATTGCTGCTGCTGCTACTGCTGCTACTGTTGGTCATGCTGCTCTCACCGCGTTGGTTGGCAGCAGCAGCGTGCCCTTGAAAGGACGTCTGAGCATGGCATCAAGCCCCACGTCAATCAGCAGATCAGCGCTGCGTCTGAGGTCTGGTTCCATGGTGAAGTCCCATGCTGTGGTTGCTGCTGCAGGGCTCGGTGAGGGTGTAACTGCAGGGCTCTCAGGCGGCGGATAGTACTGCAGTGCAGCAGCTGCAGGAGTGGCTCTGGGTGCAATATCGGCTGCTGTTGCCAGTCCTGCACACCATCGACCCGACACAAGGTGCCGTGGTCGACGACTTAAGGACATACAACACTATTTTGCTTCGTGCCGCTGGGCTGACCCTCATGATCACAATGTACTCATAAGTACCAGTAGAACAGCATACACCTTATGTGCCGGCACTGCATTGTTTCCTCTCAATGTACATGTACCAAATCCAAGTGTGGGTAACAGTACACCTTTCAAGTTTGACAGATTGAAAGGTGCACTGCCATGGAAGTGCCATGGAAGTGCACTTCCAGCTCAGCTGCAGTGCAGCTGGAGCAGCTGCACCCACCTGTCAGCACCAGACACGCAAGCAGCACGGCAATTGCCTCCTGCACTGGTGCAGCATGCTGGTTGAAGTTAAGCTTCAAAGATATATGACATCTGCCGCTTCGATGCATCGCTGGAGCAAGAGAAGGTTATAATCCCTATCCCTGCTGTAGCCCTGCAGGACGATTGAGGCGCCACCAGCAGTTGATTGCTGGTTAAATCGGTCTCTCTGCTAGCAAAACGAGGATTTTAGGAGGCGCATGCAAGCCGGACGTGCTTGCGTGCTGCTAGTGTGCGTTGGTCGCACGAGGACCTTGGTCGCAGGTGACCCTGCCAGCCATGAAACTTCACATGTTCAAACCTCGATATGCTGTTGCCAAGACTGCAGAGCCAGGTAAGGCACAACCCATGCCACTACTACGGCTCGGTCAGCGGGCTAGGGGGCGTAACCCACGCCCGATTTAAGACGCAGTCGGTGCCTGGTGCGTGTCACTTGCAGCACGCAAGCACACATATATATCTTGATTCTGGCATTACTTCCTGAAGCTCGATCAAAACGACGCTCACCTCGTCTGCCTGTCTGCACAGCTGTCCCACGGGTGTTTCAGACGCTGCACTCGCTATTTGGTTGGCTTAAAACACTGATATACTGTTGCAGCAACATCAGCGCCGTTCAGCTGCTGTCGGCCTGTTGCTGCGTCTGTCGTGAAGTTCCGATTTCTTACTGTGAAAGCAATTGTGAGTTGCTCGGGCTCTGCTGCTGCACAAAAACTTAAAGGAGCGTCAGATTTCTTTTGGATACCTCGCACAGCGATGCATGTGCTCAGACGCTCTTCCACACCCTGCTGCTGCTGCTGCAACGTCTTGGGAGCTCACAGCCCTACAAAACCCTTCCAAACAAGTTCAAACTTCTGCTCAAGTCGTCGTGCAGTTGAATTCGTAAGTAGGCGGATCGAGATGTGCGGAAGAGCGCACGCCGGAGCAGGCGTCTGGTGCGCTGGGGACGTATGTCCCTTGACGGCTTGAGTCTAAACAAGCCCCTGTACAATCCACCCTATCTTCTTCTTCTTCTTCTTCAGTTGAATTCAGGAATGAATGAATGAATGAGCTACGCGTGGTGTGTTCACACTTAACACCCGCGTAAGTTAAGGAAGGGGACGTGTGTGGCGATGAGGATACCTCATGCGCCTCCACGCCTCCTACCATGCCTACCGTACCCGAGGGTCCGGCAGGAATTCAGGATGGAAATGTATGGGTTGGGGCGCTGGCGCCTTGTGCTTGCGCTGCTGGCAGCAGCAGTGCTGCTGCCTTGGCATGTGAGCCCGCCCAGCACTCGGCGTAAGGCCTTGCCGTGAGCTCAGAGCAGCTGGGTGCAGGTGAAGCAGCAACAGCAACGCAGCTGGAGTACTTTGAGGACTCCCTTAACATTGCGACCACTGGAGGCAGGGGCAGGGGCGGCAGGGGAGGCTCCGGACTTCATGCTGCACTTTGGCAAGCACCAAGGGCCTCAAGTGTTCAACTTACAACCTTTGTAAGCTGTGGCTAAGGCAGCAGCTTGAGGAGCTGATAACACGGTCCTGTGCAGATCATTGCTACCGTAGCAGTGGCACTGCTACGGTAGCAATGATCGGACTGCTGCCTCCTCACAAGCAGTCGGACTGCTGCCTCCTCACAATTCTGCTGTTATGGTGTAACCAGTCTTTTGGCGCTCAGGGCAATCTGCCCCCAAGAACTCATCATCATGTTACCCATCACACCATAGCATCAACGCCATCGGCCCCGCGCCCCAATGGAGCGGCAACAGAAGGGACTACCCCATCATGTTTGCAAGCATTACGCACACCCCAAGCCTTTTCAAAAAAATCATCAATGCAACCTAACAGAACCCCAAGCATCATCCGACACAAACCGCTTCACCTTCACCTCAGCATCTGTAACAGACAACAAGTTACGCAATCTTGCAGCGCAACCAGACAAAGAACTCTGCCTTCACCATGCTGCTCAATGCCACGATACACTCCTGCTGCTGCTGCTGCTGCTGCTGCTACTGTGCTGATGCTACTGTGCTGTTGTTGGTGCTATTGCTGTTGTTCCAAGACCTGCCACGCCTCTGGCGTGCAGCAGTGCTGCTGTTGCGCTGGCTGTTGCTGTGGCTGAATACCTGACGGCAACAGGCTGCTGCTGCTGCTGCTGCTGCTGCTGCTGCTGCTGCTGCTGCTGTCCAGCCTGTGCCAGTAGACCTGCTTGTGGCCCTTGCTGGTGTACTCCTGCACCATCTGCCCCACGAAATGGACACAGGCAACACGGCATGCATGTAAAATGACGAATTCCAGACACAGCCAGGATCCAAAGGACGCTGGTCATGCACAGCTGCGCAACTTCAAGCAATGCTGAGCCAGAAGACCCCCGCCAAAGTCTCCTGGCACTCCGAGTGGGGCTGTTCATGTAGGCACGGCTGCCCGGCACCATAGCATCATGCGCAGAGAGCATGTACATAGCTCACAGGTACATCATACAGGACTTGCGGCGCATGACATATGAACTGAGTGCTCAGACAGGCGCAGAGAGCAAACAAAACAGACAGCCAACGACATGTTGCCTGCTGCTCTGCAGCTACCTTACATGTTGAACCAAGTCCCTGTACCCAGATTATGCTCACCTGTTCTGCTTGCAACAACTCTAGTCCCCTAGCAAGCACGAAAGTGTTTGCATTGTCATCTTGCCGGACAACTTCGTACAACTGCTTGTGCAGCTCCCCTCCATCTGCACAGCTATGCTTGCACCTTATTCCTGGCAGCTGCGCACGCGGATATGCTACTGCTATCAAGCTACGCATACTGATGCCAGCATGCGTTACTCAACAGCAATGGTGTTTTGGTACTGCAGCCTTTTGCCTGTCAGATTTGTACAGCAGTGCTGCAATGCAGGAACGCTAGAGCAAGCAGGCATGACATGGAAACCAGAGCAGATTTCAAGGTCATATAAATGACCTTATTGCATATCTGTGGTACTGTTCGCATGGTTGCTGTGCAGTCAACCGTCTTGAGGCCCTCAGGCTACTAGGTAGGGTGCTGCAATGAATTGCAATGAATTGCAGCAACGGCGCTGGCAGTTTTTGTTTCCGGCCGAGTACAGGTACGCAGCAGTGGATGTTGCGCTCTCAAAGTTCAATTTGGAGGCTGTTTAGTACTAGCTGCATGCTGCGCCGTGCAGTTCAAGACTGCAAACCACTGCCGTGCTGTGCATGTCATGTGGTTCAACTGACAATGCCGCCTGTTCGCCTTCCAGCCGGCTGAGCTGTAGCATACAGGGATGTCTCTGAATATACTCCGAGCTTGTATACATGTCAGCTTCCGTCTCACGGTCACACACATGGCGCTCCTGTTCAAATAGTGACC
Source organism: Tetradesmus obliquus (assembly GCA_030272155.1). NCBI lineage: Eukaryota > Viridiplantae > Chlorophyta > Chlorophyceae > Sphaeropleales > Scenedesmaceae > Tetradesmus > Tetradesmus obliquus. The sequence goes on from CP126191.1 coordinate 826,800, forward strand.
ACAGTAATGAGTAGCAGGCAGTATTTACACCCTTGATCTTGCAGAAGATGAGCATAAGTTCCTTTTGTCTTTTATGAACCGGAGGATAAGCCCCATGGCGGACCAGGTGGCGAACCAGGGTGAAGCCTTTGCGCCCTTTCTGGCAGCAATAGCTCACTACAAGGCGGTGTTTGGAGAAGGAAACGCCAAATCCGTAAGCCTTTAGCACTCTGTTCGTTTAATCACGGCCAGCTGCCGCTTGGTGCTGCAAGCACTCAAATGAACCTGCTGCTGCTGTGCAGAAGCTTTGGCTGAACAGGACACACGCTCTTACGCACCGGCCAGAGAGTGCAAGGGCCAGGCAAAGGCGGTAAGCTTTTGTTTTTATCACTGCCTTCAGTGCTGTGCCCAAACTGCTGCCTGGCACAAACACAGCATGGTGGGATTCAGGCCAACACAAGCAGCTGCTTGGTCTTTGGCAAGCAAAGGCTACCTGGCTTTTGAACACGTCTGATTGACCTGCAAGTCAGCTGCCTTCTTAGTTCACGCTCTAACAGTTATCCTGCTGTACACCTGTGGCAGTGGCGGCCCTTGCCTGCAGCACATCATTCTGGCTGCTTCTGGCTACACCCAACACCCTCGCCACATTCTCCTGCAAACTCCTGCTTGTTTCTCCTGCAGGCTCTCTGACCTCTGCCTCAAGGGCCAGCAGGTGCCTGGCGCAGCAGGTGTCCTGCAAGTGACGCTGTGCAGCTGCAGCCCAGCTGCCTTTCCTGCAGCCCCCCACACGCCCGCGCCCCCAGACCCTGCCCAAGCAGCAGCAGCAGCAGCATCAAACCCCAGCGCTTCCGACGCAAGCACAGCAACAGGCCACACAGCAGCAGCAACAGATGAGGCAGCAGGGCCTGGCAACAGCAGCAGTAGCCAGCAACTGGCAGCCAGCAACCATGGCTATGGGCTGCTGTCGCTGGTGGCTGTGCTGGCCGATGGTGTGCCGGTTCCTGCAGCTGATGACAGCCAGGAGCCTGGCCTGGTGAGCATATGTTATGTGCATGTATGTGCAGCAAACATGATGCATGACTGATCAACGTTTCATCAGGTTTGTGAGCGCGATATTGTGTTCAGCAGTGCAGCAATGTGCAGCGGCAGCCGCAGCAGCAAGCTCCTAGCCAAGTTGCACTGCGTCAGCCAGCTGCCATGCAATGACATGTGTGCCTTGGCTCCTGGAGAGCATGGGTGGCGTGCGTGGCTGCCAGGCCGCGGCCATCACACAGCACACTGACTGTGGGCATTCAGCATCACCGCACACAGCCAGGCACGACTGCATAGTGCACATTGGCGCAAGCGCACCTGTATGCATGCGTGCTTCGTGTGCATCCTTGGTGTGCAACTTGTGTGTGTGTGTGTGTTGCTGTCAAAGGGATTGCCTGTGGATGTTTGATCTGACACCACAGCACAACCGCTGGCTGCCGCAGGAGTTCAAGCCGCGAGCAGCTGCCCTGCTGCACACGCCCATCACCCAGCAGCAGCAGCAGCAGCAGCAGCAGCAGCAGCAGCGGGATGCTGCGGATGCGAGCCATCCAGCAGCCAAGAAGCAGCGCGCTGGCAGCCAGAGCAGCAAACAACCTCAGCAGGCTGTGGACGCAGCACAAGGCAGCAGCAGCAGCAGCAGCAGCAGCAGCATCGGCTTGCTGCTGCCACCGGGTGGGCTTCAGGGTATGGTCAATCCCCACCTGCTGCTGATGATGAACGAGCTTGCTCCTGCTGCTGGCGTGCTGGGCGGCCCTGCTGCTGCTGCTGCTGCTGCTGCTGTACAAGGCACAAGCAGTGCGCAAGATCCAGCAGCAGCAGCAGCAGCAGCAGCAGTTGGCGGTAAGCGCAAGCGGCCAGCAGCAGGTGCTGCAGCCGCCGATGGCAGCAGCAGCAGCAGCAGCAGGCCTGTTGCTGTTCCTGCAGGCCGCCACATCATAAGTACCCTGGAAGGGGGCAGGTGGTTTGGGCTGTGGCCTACGCAGCGCAGCAAAACAGTGCTGCCCAGCTCCACCTGCGACAGCAGCAGCGGCAACAGCAGCCCACAGCAGCAGCAGCAGCAGCAGCAGCAGCAGGAGCTGTGGCCAGATGGCATACTGCCTGTCATGTGGGCAGCCCTGCCGCTGCTGCCAAATGCTGCTGTTCAAGGCGATCCCCAGAGCAGCACCGCTGCTGCTGCTGCTGCTGCTGCTGCTGCTGGTGGGCAGCGACAGCCGGCAGGTGGTGGGTTAGGTCCAGCAGTGCAGGGCTTGTGCTGTGCAGCTGGTGGCACCATCAGCCTGCTGCCTGCTGCTGCACAGACTGCCACCTGGTGGGTGCGCAGCGAGCCAGCTGCTGGGGCCCCAGCAGCAGCAGCCCCCCCTGCAGCAGCAGCAGCAGCCCCAGCAGCAGCAGCAGCTGCTGTTGCTGCTGGTGGTCCAGCAACTTCGCAAACCAGCGGCAGCAGCCACGGCCTGCAGCGGCAGCAGCAGCAGCAGCAGGACCCACTGCAAGCACAACCCCAGCAGCAGCAGCAGCAGCAGCAGCAGCAGCAGGGTGGTGGTGAGGAGCGCAGTGAGACGTACCTGCACGTGGTGCCCTGCCCGCCTGATGTGCCCTCCCCTGAGCTGTTCACATGGCAGGAGGTGACACTGGCGCTGAAGCTGCAACTAGTACTGCCACGGCAGCAGCAGCAGCAGCAGGACATGCCTGTCGAAGGCGCTGGCGCTGCCGCTGCTGCTGCAGCAGCAGCAGGAGGGTCAGCAGCAGCAGCATTGGACGAGCCGTTCTCGCGCCGCTCCTTCAACATGGATCTGTTGTATGGCCCTGGGGCCCCTGGATCATCTGCTGCTGCTGCTGCTGCGCAGCCGCAGCCTCCGCGCAGCAGGCACAGCAGCAAGAGCTCGCGCAGCCGGGCCCCACCAGCAGCAGCAGCAGCAGCAGGGGATGTGCTGAAGCTGAGCGTGCAGCTGCAGGGGCGCTGCCCGCTGTGCTGCCAGATGTTTGGCAGTGTGGCGGCGCTGGCGGCGCACATGGCCTGCAGCCATGACAAGCTGGGCTGCTGCTGCCCTGATGCTAACAGCATACAGGTGCGACACTTGGCTTCTGCGGTTGAAGTTCTGTTGCGTTAAGCTGATTATGGTTGGGTGTTTGTAGATGTGCAAGCAATGCAGGTGTTGGCAGTAGGGGACATGTCTGGTCCCGGCGCACATGGCCTGCAGCCATGATAAGCTGGGCTGCTGCTGCCCTGATGCTGGCAGCATCCAGGTGCGGCACTTCGTTTGGTTGGAGTCCTTTGGCTGTAAGGGAGAGTGGATGTGTTGTGTGACATGGTGCAGGCAGCAATCAGGTGCGGCCTGTAGCCTGTGTGATGTGACGCCACAAAAGAGACAATGTACCACATAATGGAGGTGTTTGTTGTGGTGCTGGTGGTACGTGCTGGGTTCAAGTTGTGGTTGGGTTCTTGGTGCATGTGCCGGATACGCGGGTGTTCGCAGTAGGAGACATTTGTCTTGACCTGGCCGTATGGTGCTGCAGTTAAACACATCATTGATTTGGTCATGCAGCTCTTCCCCTTAGATCCGAATGGTGAAGAGCAAGCATCATATTGTGCTGCTGCTGATGTTTGTCTGCTGCTGCTGCTGCTGCTGCTGCTGCAGGTGTGGGTGGACGGCAACGCTGAGCAGCAGCAGCAGCAGCAGCCAAACAGGCGGCGGCGCGGCGATGATGAGCTGGCAGAGTACGAACAGGTGAGGAGGCAGCAGCCAGGGGGAGCGTGTGCGTTTTGCAAACACCCTCAGAACGGCAGCAAGTGTGTTTGCCTATCTGAGCGATGAGGCAGCAGCCAGGGCGCGTGTGTTGTGCTGTTTGCAAGGGAAACCCCTCAAATCAGGAACTTTAAGCAGGATTGCCCACCTCAGAGGTGCTTGGTCACATGCAAATTGCTGTTGCAGCACTGCTGGCATCGCTGCTCACAACAACTCAACACTTATATCGCTCTTTTGCATCACTTGCCAGGCTGCCAGAAACCCTGCTGACCTTTTGTTTGTTTCGTCACCTGTGTGAACACTTCTGCTTGCAGCCGTACTGCTTCCACCGTCGCTCCATGCTTCCCCGCCGCCTCAAAGACCTAGGCCTGGCTAAACCCCAGGCCACACAGCTGCTAAACCCCAGCTGGGGCGCGCCGCTGCTGCGCGCGAGCCGCATGGCTGCCCGGCAGGGTTTAGCCGCTGCTGGGGCAGACGGCAGCGCAGCAGGGTTTAGTTCAGGGCCAGATAGTGGCGCAGTCAGTGACAGCAGCGCTGGGCTAGGGCTGCTGCACAGCTTGGAAACTGGGAAGGCTCAAAATAACAATCCTGCAGCCAATCTGACAGGCCCTGCAGCAGCAGCAGCAGCAACGGACGGCAAGGGCGGCAGGAAGCGCGGCACGACGGCCAAGGCCGCCGCAGCAGCCACGCACAAGGGCCGCCAGCAGCAGCAGCAGCAGCAGCAGCGGGGTGCTAAGCCGCCGCTGAAGCCTGGATCCAAGGCTGCTGCTGCTGCTGCTGCTGCTGGCAAGGCTGCAGGGGGCCAAGGGGCCTTCCCTGTTGCTGCTCGAGGGGGGTTAGGGGTGTACTATCACAGCCAGGGCGCGAATGCGCTGGGGTCTGCTGAGCTGGGCAGCGGCTACCAAGATGACGTGGACAAACAGTACCAGCGGGTGAGCGGCGGGTTGGAAGCGCAAACATCTTATGCATTATCTGTGCTTGCTTTGGCTTCCAGCTGGTCTGTTCTGGCTTCAGGTGAGCCGTCGTGCTTATGTGCGTATTAGCAGCGGGTGTGTACTATCACAGCCAGGGCGCCAATGCGCTGGGGTCTGCTGAGCTGGGCAGCGGCCACCAGGATGACGTGGACGAGCAGTACCAGCGGGTGAGGCAGGTTGGGTTCTGACTTTGCTGGATTGCTTTGTGAATGGCAGGATGCTGCCAGTGTGTGCTGCTGCATGTGGCTATGGGGATGACGTGGACCAGGAGCACCAGCGGGTGAGCAGGCTGGCAGGTCTTGATGATGGTTTGAGGATTATAATGCCTTAGGGGTTACATGCCTGGATATGTAATTCCATATTGTGCCGCTGCGTGTGACTGTCAGGATGACGTGGACGAGGAGTACCAGTGGGTGGGCGCATGGCTGGATCTGTTTCCGTGCCTTTTTGCTTATGCTGCTCATGGCTTTGATATCCCTGTGATGGCGTGCGGCTGACCATTCAATTGAATCCTGTGTTGCTGCATGCCAGGCGTTTGACCTGCGCGCCTTGTATGAAAAGGCAGACACCACACTGGCTGAGCTACATTGTTTGTGAATCCTCTAAGCAACTGTCGCTGACAATCACTGATAACTCTGCTCCTCGCGCTGCCGGCTGCCAGGTATTTGACCTGCGCGCCTTCCAAAAAAGCAAACACCACCCTTGACCTTTTCTTTTCTCTAAACCCTGTGTTGCTGCTGCTGAACCCTGCCGAACCCTGCTGCTGCTGTACCAGGTGTTTGACCTGCGCGCCTTCCACGAAAAGGCAGACACCACCCTCGCAGAGCGCCAGCTCATGCTGGCCTGGAATGCCTTCATGAACTGGCCACACCTGCCGCCACGCCCCAGCAGCAGCAGAGTTCAGCAGGGTTCAGCAGCCGCCAGATCAGGAGCAGGGTTAAGCTACACGCTAACCCCTGATCTGGTGCTCGACTGGGCGGCATTCGCGGCGCCGCGCTGCGCACTGCATGCGGCGCTAGAGCGGGTTTATACCGCGCACCTGCTGCAGCTGGCAGGGTTTGGGGTTTTGGGGGCTGCTGATCTGGCGGCCTGCATGCAGCGGCTGAAGGATGCCAGGGCGGCTGGGGTTCAGGGGCAGGGTTTTATGACAGCACATGAGCTCGGGGTTGTGGGCGCTGAGGCGGAGGGCTTGGGGTCTGGTGCTGCTGCTGCAGCTGCTGCTGCTGCTGCTGCTGCTGCTGGTGGTGGTAGTGGGACAGTGGCGGAGCGGCAGGCGTCAGCTGCAGCAGGAGGGCAGAGCGAGGCTGCTGCAGCAGCTACTGCGGAAGCTGCTGCCGCTGCTGCTGCTGACCCCCCTGCAGCTGCTGCTGCTGCTGCTGCCGTCAGTCAGGAACAGCACCAGGGCAAGCAGCAGCAGCAGCAGCAGCAAGGGAAGCTGCAGGCTTGTGCTGCAGAGGGCAAAACAGCAGAGGCAGAGCACGGCGGCGCTGCTGCTGCTGCTGCTGCTGCTGGCCAGGGTGCTGCCACACGCCTTGCTGCTGGTCTGGTGCAGGCAGCAGCAGCAGCAGCAGGTGACAGCGGTGCAGCGCAGCAGGGCAGCACCAAGCCACGGAAGAAGGCGGCATTGAAGCCACAGCTGCAGCAGCAGCAAGACAAGCAGCAACATGCGGAGCAATGTGCAGCAGCAGCTGCTGAGGTGTCAGGCACAGCAGCAGCAGCAGCAGCAGCAGGCAAGCCGCCACCTGACGACGCTGAACCTATGGATGTTGACACAGCAGCACCAGCAGCGGCAGCAGCAGCAGGTGGTGCTGGTGCAGCGCAGCAGGCCAGCACCAAGCCTGGTAAGAAGCAGAAGCAGAACCTGCAGCAGCAGCAGCAGCAGCAGGAGCAGCTGCTAGGTGCAACAGCTGAGCTGTCAGACAAGGCACCAGCAGCAGCAGCAGCAGCAGCAGCAGCAGCAGGTAAGCCACCAGCTGCTGCTCCTGCGCTGCCTTCTGCTGCTGATGGTGGCGGCGCTGATGTAGCGCAGCAGGGCAGCACCAAGCCCCACAAGCAGCAGAAGCAGAAGCCCCAACAGCAGCAGCAGCAGCAGCAGGATGGGCAGCGACGCCTAGCACCGGCAGAGGGGCCAGCAGCAGCAGCAGAAGCAGCAGCAGGTGCCGCTGGCACAGCGCAGCAGGTCAGCACCAAGCCACATAAGAAGATGAAGCAGAAGCAGCAGCAGCAAGATGAGCAACGACCTGTAGCACCTGCAGAGACGGCAGCAGCAGCAGCAGGTGTCGCTGATGCTGCACAGCAGGCTGCCAGCAAGCCACGCAAAAAGATGAAACTGCAGCCCAAACTGCAGCAGCAGCAAGGTCAGCAGCAGCAGCAAGGTCAGCAGCAACCTCCAGCAGCGGCCCTGCCACCACTGCCAGCAACAGCAGCAGCAGCAGCAGCAGCAGCTGGTATCACCAGCAGTCAGAGCTCGCCGCTGCCTCTGGGCCAGGACAGCCCTCCTGCTGCAGCAGCAGCAGCAGCAGCAGAAGAGGAAGATGACAGCCCTCCTGCTGCTGCTGGTGGTGATGAGCTGAAGCACCTGATAGATGACCTGACAGGGTTTGGCTCGAGGTCTGCCTCGCCCGCGCCGCTGCAACTGGTCCTAACACCACATGTTGCAAAACGCGCAGCAGCGCTGCCAGCAGCTGGTAAAGACAAGGACGCTGGCAATGCAGCAGCAGCAGCAGGTGGTAGTGGTGTAGCTGTTGGTGCTCAGCATGAGGGTAAGCAGCAGGCAGGTGCAGCAGCAGCAGCAGTGGCAGATGCTGTTGCTGCAGCTGGTGGTAAGGAGCAGGCATGCACACACGCAGGAACAGCAGCAGAGACAGCCACAGCAAAAAAGAAGAAGCACAAGAAAGAAAAGAAGGAGAAGAAAGGTAAGGAGGGTAGTCAGAAGCAAAAGGCAGTGTCTCCAGGCACAGCCGCACAGTCGGGGGCTGGGGCGATGAGCGCCGCCGGCCAGGGTGGCGCAAGCATGCAGCAACCTGCAGGTGCAGCAGCACAGCAGGCTGAGCAGCAGCAGCAGCAGCAGTTGCCAGCTGGTGTGCAGCAGGCCACAGGCACAGCAACCGCAGAGAAGAAAAAGCACACGAAGGAAACCAAGGAGAAGAATGAGAAGAGTGAAGTGAAGGAAGGCAGTAAGAAGCAAAAGACACCGCCACCAGGCGCTGCCACCCTGTCGGGTGCTCGAGCGACAGGTGCTGCTGGCAGCGGCAAGGCGGGCCCAACTGTGCAGCAACCTGCAGGGGCAGCAGCAGCACAGCAGGGGCAGAAGCAGCAGCAGCAGGGGCAGGGGCAGAAGCAGCAGCAGGTAGCAGCTGGTGCCCAACCAGCAACAGCCACTGCAGACCCCAAGACAGGCAATGGTGCACAGAGCACAACAAAGCAGGCCCAAGCAGCAGCAGCAGCAGCAGCAGCAGCAGCAGCGGACACCCAGGAATCTGCCACAGCGGCAGCAGCAGCAAAGAGCGATGGCAGCAGGCCACCTGCGCCAGCAGCAGTCACAAAGCAACACTCTGCGCAGCAGCAGCCGCAGCAGCATGCCGCGGCGGCGGCGGCACCAGCCAGCAGCAAGGCAGCAGCAGGCAATAAGCCACTGCCAGCAGTGCAGCAGCAGCCTGATGCAGCGGCAGCGAAAGCAGCAGCGGCAGCGAAAGCAGCTGCGGGAGCAGCAGCAGCAGCAGCAGCTGGTGCAGGCAGCAAGCCACACACCCCAGCAAAGCCAGTGGCTGCCATACAGCAGGACAAGGCAGCAGCAACACAACAGCAGCAGCAGCAGCACAAGGCGGCGACCAACCACGCTGAACCTCCGGCCTTGCAGAGACCACCACCACCAGCAGCAGCAGCAGCAGTCCCCAAGCTACAGCATCAGGCAGCTGCTGCTGCACCTGCGGATGACACAGCTCCTGCAGCAGCTGTAAAACAAGAGCAGAAGCAGCAGCAGTCGCAGCAGCAGCAGCAGCCGGAAGGTGTGCTATGGCAGGGCAAGATGTGGCAGGTCAGCTACCAATTGGTGCGCCCTGCCGCTGCTGAGGCGCGCCCCGCAGACAACCAGCCTACTGCTGCTGATGATGATAAGCTCAAAGTCCAGCAGCAGCAGCAGCAGCAGCAGCAGCAGCAGCAGCAGCAGCCAGGTGTGCTGTGGCGCGGCAGGATGTGGAAAGTCAACAGCCAAGTGGCGCACATTTCTGCTGTTGAAGCGCGCGCTGCAGATGTCACGCCTCCTGCTGCTGCTGCTGCTGCTGCTGCTGCTGCTGCTGCACCACTCCAGACTCAGAAGCAGCAGCAGCAGCAGCAGTGGCAGCAGCAGCAGCAGCAGGTGGCTGGCACTGCCCCATTGCATGAGCTGCCGCTTGACCTGCTGGCTGACTTCAGGTGAGCCCTGCAACAATACGAACTTAAAAGTTTAAGGTTTAGCGTTCTTGAACTTGCAGTCAAAAATGCAGCACTGAGCCCTGCAGCAGCGTTGCAATGAACAGTCAGCCCCCGGCCTGTGACTGTGAAGGGTTGTCTCATCGCCAACCTGCCCACAAATGCGTGACACGCACTGCGGCAAACAAGGCACAAGCTGCATCAACCACCAACCAATCACACCAGGGTCTTGACATGACAGTCTCATGCATGCTGCTTTACTGCTTCTGTGCATGGCCTCCGTTCTGGTGTCTCACCCGCGCAGCCGCTCAACTATGCATCTGCTGTGCGCGCTGCTGCTGTGCCGCAGGCACAAGATTGATAAGGCCGTGAGGTGGTACCAGCAGAACCCTCCACAGCAGCGGCGGCTGTTCTGGGTGCAGCCTGACCCAGCAGCAGCAGCAGCAGCGGCGGCGGCAGCAGCAACAGCAGCAGGCCAGCCGCGCTTGCCGCACCCTGCAGCAGAACCCCGGCAGCTGGCAGGGTTTATCCAAACCTTAGTCAAGAAGGAGCGCTGCGCCCTGGTGAAGATCAAGGCGGGGCTAGCCTTGCCTGCTGAGGGTACCCACCCAAACCCTAAGGTCGCTGCTGCTGCTGCTGCTGCTGCCAAAGCAGCTGCAGAGTCAGCAGCAGCAGCAGCTGGTGCGGCGGCTGGTGGTGTGTTGCATGGCAGCGGCCATGACTGGTATTTGTTTCTGGTGGTGCCGAGTGCTGAGGTGTGCAGAAGCCTAGGAGTGGCACTGCCTGTGGATGGCAGCGGGCAGCAGCAGCAGCAGCAGCTGCTGCTGGGCTTGCTGGTGCCTCCGACACCTCCATCATTAGGCGGACCTGCTCAGCAGCAGCAGCAGCAGCAGAAGGGGCAGCTGCAGGGGCAGCCACAGAAGGGGCAGCAGCCAGCTCATGGACAGCAGCAGCAGCCGAAGATCAAGCAGGAGCCAGCAACCAAGCAGCAGCAGCAGCAGCACCCGCTCAATGCGCCAAGCGCAGGCCCTGTGGGAAGGCTGCAGACTGCAGCAGCAGCAACAGCAGCAGCAGCAGGTGGTGCAGGTGGTGGTGGTGGTGCTGCTCCTTCCCGCAGCAGTGGTGGTGGTGCTGTGCCTGTTTCCTTTGGCAGGTCGCGGCTGCTGCCTGATCAGTACGGCCCTGGCCAGCAGCAGCAGCAGCAGCAGAAGCGCAAGCATGGTGGGGGTTCACTGCCCCAGCCCAAGCGGTCGTTGGGTTGAGTCTGTCCGCCAGGGTAGATGTGAGATGTGGCTTGATGTCACCTGCTGAGCTGCATGCAGCGATGCCAGCTGCTGCGCTGGTTTCAAACTACAAACGATGTGCATGTGTGAGAGATGGAGCGGTGCCTAAGGCGCTTCTGATTTCAAAATAGCGCTGGCACATGATAAGGATGTCAAGAATGGGTCAATAATCCATGGGTTTAGGGGTTGTAGGCGAGTTGGCTGGTGCGGTTGTCCCAACAATAAGCTACCAATCGCTTGCTGTGAAATGTTGCTCGTTGTGGTTTTGCTGTGTGGCTTCTTCAGGGTGGGGTCAGCAGACAGCAATGAGGTTGCGCACCACAGTTGACAATTGGTGGTTGTGATGGATGCGTGCGTGCCTACCAACATATGCAGGTGGTGTGAGCTTCCATGCATGCTTGAGTACGCAACCCAGCTGCACCAGCATGGTGCTGCGGTGTTGCAATCGCACTACGGTTGCAACATTTGTGTTATGGCGCTCATGCTTGTTGTAACAGGGATGGTTTGCTGTGCCAGCGCCTGCTGGTTGGTTGATTTGGTTGGTTGATGACACACAACCCTGAACCCTGCTCAGGTTTTGCTGCCTGACCATTGCTGCAAGCATCGCTGCCTTGCTCACTCGGTGCCCTTCCGCAACTGCTGTCTGTACAACCGTTACTATCCTGCCAATCCTTGCACGTTGCAGCTGGCGTGTCTCGTGTCTGGCAAAGCATCTCGAGTCCAGTCAGCCTGCTGTGCCCACAAGATCCCATGCTGCAGCTACGCAGCCATATTGTGCTGAATGGGTGCATAGCAAGGCCAAGGAATGGCTGCCTGCCGCGCTATGCGCCTCAGCGGAGCGGAGTTACTTCCAAGGTGCGTTTGATTTCAGGCCGATCCTTCGCAACACGCAGCATGGGTGCCTGGAACATCTTAAGATGTTAGAAAGATGCCAAACTAGGTTACGGCTGTGACTGTGCCGGTGCTATGCCCTGTACTCACCGTCAAGCTACTACTACTGATGCTGTGGACAGCTAGTCACTGTGCAAGTGCATCAATCAACGCCAAGGACAGTGTCCATGTGCTGTGCTTGCCTGGGATTGAATATATTAGTTGATTTATGCCGCTTTTGAGTGCATGCAGCAAACAGTTCTCGCTGGCTGGCTCCATCTGTTGCCGACTGTTGCTGCCACCATGCCCCAACCCCTGCCCAAACACTTTCCTGGCTGCTGCATGCCCTGCAGCTCCCCCAAGTGCTGCAGCGCAGCAGGCTGCAGTTCCTGCAAGCAGCAACACGCTCCAGGGATGCTGCTGAGTCAGCAGCGCCGCAGCAAGTGGACCCAAGCGCACGCTTTGACCTGCCGCTGGCGATCGCGCTTGCTGCAGGTCTGGGATGCTCTGTTACAGCAGGCTTTGTAACAAAGCAGCAGACATCAGCAGTCACTTTAGATTGAAGTTTTTGAATAGAATGAATGCTGCGGTAATCAGGGATGGCATGGCCAGCAGCAGCAAACTGTGGCACTTCATGCACACAGGCAGCTGGCGGCAACTGCTGGCAAGGCTGCCTCCCTGTAATGTGCACACTTTGCTGATTTTCATCAGCAGTATCTTGCAGGAACTACAGGCGCGTGTGCGGTCCAGTATCAGCCATTCACCAAGTCCTGCAAGGAAGAGAATTCATGCATGCTGCCATGATGATGCTGCCGCTGCTGCCCTGCTGATATGACTCAGCAATCACCGTGTTTCACAGCCTATTTCGAATGACTTCAACACGATCCTGCCACTGCTTCTGCTGTTTGTTGCTTTTTTTCCGCCTGCAGTTGCTTTTCAGGCCTACTTGGAGCCCAGCGGCAGCGAGCAGCAGTACCGGGAGGTGCTGTTAAATGACACGCAAGTAACATACACAGACAGGTGCGGGCGTGTGTGCATGGCGCAGCGCTCGGGGCAGTGGCATTGGGATGGACAGCACGGAAGGGATCTGCAGCAGTGCAGGCAGCAGCAGCAGCACCAGCATGCCTGCCGAAGCGGCGCCACCACACAGCTAGGTCAGCTGCACGAGCTCTCCTGGGGCTGACAGCGGGTAGAAGCATCGGTATACTCCGGTGATGCAGCTGCAACATCAGTTCCTCCTGGAAGTCTTGCTGCACACCACCTATGTGCGGCGCCCAGCCCCCTGCATGCAGCTCCAGCAGCTCAACGTGCATTCACCTCCCCTGCCTGCCTGCCTGTTTGCTGCAGCACGTTGCTAGAGTCGGCTGTCAGTGACATGCTGCACTGTCACTGACGTGCCGCACTGTGTTTTGCTGCTGCCATGGCGGCTGGCTGCAGGGACTTCCTGCTGTCCACCTTTGCCGGCCTGCTGTAAAACAGTGCTATGCGCTGATCGGTTGACATGCCGCACTGTGTGTTTGCCGCTGCTGTGGCTGCTGGCTGCAGGGACTTCCTGCTGTCGACGTTTGCTGGCCTGCTGCAGCTGACCATCCACGGCGCAGAGGGCCTCAAGGCAGTCAACGTGAGCGGCTTGCAGGACAGTCTGATCCTGCTGATGCAGCTGCTTACATACTGCAGCAGGCTTGTGTCAGCTGTGCTGCCTGCTTCTGCTGATGCAGCTGCCTGCATCATGCAAACAAGTAGATCTGGGACGCTCCCAGCTGTCCTGCGGGCACCTGCGTCATGCCGTGGCGCACCATCATGGCGCACCATCATGGTGTGGGGTGCTGTCTGCATGCTAGATGGTTTGCCAAATCCTACACAACTTGTCAACTTGGCTCTTGTTGTCCTTCATCAGCCCGGCAACGCGTTCCGCCGTACGCACTCTTTCTAACCTGCACCATTGCTGCTGCAGATCACGGGCGGCTCGGACCCCTACGTTGTCGCCACGCTGGGCGACTCCTCCGCCACCACCGCAGTACGCTGGGGCGAGCTCAGCCCCAGCTTCGAAGAAACGCACACGCTGTACGTTTCAAACACCCAAAAAGACGTGCTGCGGTTGCGCGTGATTGACAAGAACAAGCTCATATCCGATGTGGACCTGGGCGTGGCCATGCTGCCTGTGGCTGCAATCATTGAGCAGCAGGGGCAGCGGCTGCAGCTGGAGCTCAAGGGTGCGCTGCTTGCTGGGTGTGCTGTAGTTGATAGATTTGTATGTCGAGGTGCTTTTAGTGTGTTGAAATTGGGGCAGGTCTCCATTTGCTGAGCCGGCTGCAGCAATGAATGCCTACATGCCGAGGACTCTGTTTGCGCTGTGTGATGGGTGGACCTGGCCGTGGCGATGCTGCCGGTTTCTGCTCTGGTTGAGCAGCAGGAGCAGCGGCTGCAGCTGGAGCTCAAGGGTGCGCTGCTGCGAGCATTGTATTGGTCTATGTGGTCTTTAAGCTGCTGCCTACCTACGTTGTGTGTCACACCCTGCATGCTTGCAGGTCACATCTGCTTGCATCATATTGAGCCCTGCATGTGTTGGCGGGTATATGTGCTGTTACTAGTCTCACTGCTGCCGCGCTGCTGCTGGCCGTGCTGCCCTGCAGGCTCCAACAACGCGCAGGGCAGCCTGACCGTGTCGGCGCAGTTCCTGCCCTTCAGCGAGGCGCTGCTGACAGCGGCTGTGGCAGACAACACGCAGGTGCGTTTGGCATGGTCATCTGCTTTGTTTGATGGGTGTGGATAGTGGTCCTGCCTTTCAGCGAGGCGCTGCTGCAAGCAGCTGTGGCGGACGATACGCAGGTGCGTTTGGCAAGGTGGCTTTCGGTGACAGGCTGGTTTTCTGATGAGTGGCTGTATGTTCTGCTGCTGATGCGGCTTTTGGTTAGAGAATAGGCTCGCCTCAGTTCTGCAGGGAGCAGCTGGCTGCATCATTTGCAAAAGGCACACAGGCAGGTGAGGGAGGGTGGCGATCTGCGGATCACATTGCGATGTGCCCTTTTCTGGCAGCTGCCCGCCTGCATTATAGCGAACCTCAGCATGTGCCCCGTGCCTTTGCTGCTGCGTAATCACAGGTGCCTGCTGTGCCAGACAACAGCCTGGCAGTGATTGAGGAGCAGCTGCCTGGCGTGCTTGAAGATCAGCTGCGGGCAGCGGCTGAGCTGCAGAGGCCGCTTGCACACGCATCTCTGGCTAGCTAAACATGCTGTGTTCACTGAACCTCAGCACCTGTGTGCCCTATCACTGCTGCTTCAGGTGCCTGCTGTACCTGACAACGGCCTGGCTGTGCTTGAGGATCAGCCGGAGGCAGTCTGACAACAATGAGTGGCCTGGTTGCTGCTGCTGCACGTGCCTGCTGTGCGGTACAACAGCCTCGCCAGGGTGCACCTAATATGAAATCCTCTGTGCTACTCTGCTTGCTGAGCAGGTGCCTGCTGTGCCAGACAACGGCCTGGCCGTGATTGAGGAGCAGCTGGATGCCGTGGCTGAGCTGCAAGAGGAGGTGGCGGGCTGCTTCAGCGCACAGGTGAGCAGCAGCAGCAGCAGCAGCAGCGGCTTTTGACTGCTTAGTTGCCAGCCCAGCGTGCCACTGTGCTGTGGCTGAGCTTCAGGAGGAGGTGGCGGGCTGCTTCAGTGCACAGGTGAGCAGCAGCAGCAGCAGCAGCAGCAGCAGCAGCGGCGGCAGCAGCACTGCGCCAGCGGCACAGCATCAGCAGCCTTTGCGGAGACCGGCCGGCTGGGTTGATGTGAGCCCAGCGTACGTGTGTGTACAGCACAGTGTGCGGCTGCAGCTGCTTCATGGTAGAGCAATGCTTTTCCTGTGTTTTTCTTCACAATCAGGTGTGTAGTGTATCATAGGCAGCACGCTAAGCGATCACAAGCTGATGGACTGATGCTGTTCTGATCTTCAGCGCTCTGCGCTTGACACGCAGGCCGGCGCAGTCCAGGCAGAATTGGCTCCAGTAGTGGAACAGGCGGCAGCAGCAGCAGCACCAGTGGCAGAGACGGTCAAGCAAGCAGTAGCACCTGCAGCGGAGCAGGCGGCAGCTGCAGTGTCGGGTGCGGCTGCTGCTGCAACAACAGCAGCAGTGGTGGCTGTGGCGGAGGCTGCGGCTGGTGCGAGTGCGGCAGATGGCAAGGCGCCTGCGCTGGGGCAGGTTGTTGAGGGCGCAGCAGAGCAGGCAGTGCAGGTATGGAGCGGGCTGAACTAACAAAATAGTTATGAGTCTGCCTTGCAAGCAGCATGGCTTGTTGTACCGTCCCCTTGGTGTTTCGTCCTATGTTTGGGTGGAACGGTTCCAGGAGCAAATCCTTTGCAGGTGTCCATCTTGCGTGCAGTGCATCTGCAGCCTGACTGCATTCAAACATCACTGTCAACGTTTTCTGACGCTGCGTGTCGCACATCGTGCGCGTTTGACACTCTTGTGTGTCCTGCAGACGCTGACAGGCGCGCCAGATGTCTTTCAGGGGGCTGGCTCAGTAGCACTGTCACCACCATCATGCCTGCTGCTACATGATATCTGTCATCATGCCTTTTCTGCCTCGCAGACGCTGACCGGCGCGCTGGACCGACTGCAGGGGCGGTTGCAGCAGCGCGGCCTGAGCCAGCAGGCTGATGCCATAGGGGGCGCCACCATTGTGCCTGCCGTCACTTGTCTTCTGTTGATCACGCTCTGTATTTGTGTCATTTGTGTCCTGCGAACGCTGACGGGCGCTCTGGATCGCCTGCAGGGCCGGCTGCAGTTCAGCACTGGCACCACCATCATGCCTGCTGTCACTTGTCTTTCTGTTGATCACGCTCTCTTGTTTGTGTCATTTGTGCCCTGCAGACGCTGACGGGCGCTCTGGATCGCCTGCAGGGCCGGCTGCAGCAGCGCGGCATGAGCCAGCAGGCTGACGCGATTGGGGGCGCCAAGCAGAGCCTGGTGGGCAAGGTCAACGAGGCGGCAGGCAACATCAAGAGCTACGTGCAGGTTGGTCGCACAGCTGCTGCTGCTGCTGTCTCACTTCAGCGATGTATGCAGCGGTTGCTTCTGAAATGTCGCTCAGCGTACAAGCGCACGCACCCCATGCTGATGCATGTGCCAGCCCCGCCGCTGCTGCTGCTGTGTTCAAATTCTCAGCCGCTGTAGCCTCAGGACAACCCTTGGCTGCGCTGCTCCTGCCGCGCTTTGGTTTCTCTGCCACTGGTGCTGCTGATGGTTCAACCGCCTGAACGCTACATCATACGCAGTCTGAGGGGCTCAGCTCGTTGCCGGTGACAGACCTGCAGGCCATCATCTCCCGCATTGCCGCCAGCAGGGCAGCAGCAGCAGCAGCAGGCAACACAAGCAGCAGCTCACCAGATGCAGACACTACAGACGCAGCAGACGCTGCTGCTGCTGCTGCTGGGGCTGAGTCAGCCATGCCTACATTAGCACCTGAGCAGATGCCTGGTGCCTGGAAGGCGCTGGCGTCTGTGGCTGGGCGCATGGTGGAGGATGTGTTCAGGCCTATCGCATTCATTGATAACCCCACCACAGACACGCAGGTGAGCCCTCCGGTCTGGGTCGGAGTGCAGTGAAATGAGTGGCTGGGCGCATGGTGGAGGATGTATTCAGGCCAGTGGCGTTCATTGACAACCCCACCACAGACACACAGGTGAGGGTGTGTGCAGGCCTGCAACTTTCTGGGGTGGAGTGGGGTTGCAGGCAGTGGCTGGACGCATGGTGGAAGATGTGTTCAGGCCGGTGGCTTTTATTGAGAACAACACCACAGACACGCAGGTGGGGATGTGTGCTGCGGCCTGCAGTTGCCGGGTGGGGTGCAGTCAGTTGCTGGGCGCATGGTGGAGGATGTGTTCAGGCCGGTGGCTTTTATCGAGAATAACACCACAGACACACAGGTGAGCCCTCCAGTCTGGGTTGTTGTGCAGTCCGTAAGTGGCTGGCAGGATGGTGGAGGATGTTTTCAGGATGTGTTCAGGCATGTGATCTGCATTGACAACCCCACCCCAGACACGCAGGTGAGGATGTTTGCGGGTATGCATTGGCCAGGTGGGGTGCAGTCGGTGGCTGGCTGCATGGCGAAGGATGAGCTCAGGCCTGTGGCGCTAGAATGAAAACAACAGCACCATCACACAGGTGATGGTGTCTGCAGGCCCATGTTCCAAGGTTGGATGGGACATGCAGCAAACGGCGCAGCGTCCCTTGGCTTGGCGTCCCCCGTTTCTGCAGCTGCCAAGTTTTTATGTGTGCAATGCATTTCTGCAGCGTCCACATGCGTAAAGGGTCGGTGAGCTAGGCTGCAGCAATTGTTGTATGGCTCGCTGCCATGTGCCGGCAAACAGCTCAGCATCCCTGCCGCTCAACTAAGAATGGCTGCTGCTGCCGCCGCTGCTGCTGCTGGCCAGGTATGGGTGCATGTCAGCAGAGAGCTGCGAGAGGTGGTGGTGGCCTTCAGGGGCACGGAGCAGGTGGGTCGGTGTGCCTGCACGGATCTGCTTCAGTTGCACAGCATTGTTATACAGTGCGCTCTGCATGTGCTCAATCAGGGCAAGCTGGAAATGCGCACAGTCTGATGAGTGTGCCGTCACAAACTGCACTATCCTTCACTGCCGTGCCCCCGCCGCTGCTGGTGCTGCTGCTGCTGGTGTGCTTGGCCCCTCCGGTTACGCATGCTGCTGCATTGCCCTCAGGTCAAGTGGAAGAACCTTGTGAGCGACTTGGTTCCAAACTCGCATCGTGCTCACTGCTCATTGCGCTGCGCGCCCTCAGGTCAAGTGGAAGGACTTTGTGAGCGATATCAACCTCATCCCTCAGACGCTGGACGTGGAGCGCACAGGGGGGCTGGACCTGGGCATTGGCAGCATCCCGCTGCCCTTTGCCACGTTCAAAAAGAGTGAGTGACGCTGCAGAAAAGTAGACGGCGGGTGTTTAGTGACCCAAGTGCAGACAATCGCATCACTCCGCCCCTCTGCCTTCAAACAGAGTTAGTGACTGCCAGAAGTAGGGACTAGGGTTTGTGTTTTAGCAGTTTCAACATCATGTAGAGCGCACAGGGGGGTTGGACCTGGGCATTGGCAGCATCCCGCTGCCCTTTGCCACGGTCAAAAAGAGTGAGTGACGCTGCAGAAGAGTAGACGGCAGGTGTTCAGTGAC
Organism: Tetradesmus obliquus; assembly: GCA_030272155.1. Taxonomy (NCBI): domain Eukaryota; kingdom Viridiplantae; phylum Chlorophyta; class Chlorophyceae; order Sphaeropleales; family Scenedesmaceae; genus Tetradesmus; species Tetradesmus obliquus. The sequence goes on from CP126191.1 coordinate 845,258, forward strand.
TCGAGTGCAGACAATCGCATCACTCCGTCCCTCTGCCATTCGCGGCCCTCAAAAAGATTGAGTGACTGCCAGAAGTAGGGGCTAGGGTTTTTGTTTTGATAGTGTCAGCATCATGTGGAGCGCACAGGGGGGCTGGACCTGGGCATAGGCAGCATCCCGCTGCCTTTCGCAACCTTCAAAAAGTGTGAGTGAGCGATAGCTGCCAAACGAATAGTAGACAGACAAGGCAGCTGACGGTGCGCAGCAGCGTATACTCAGCCACTAATAAGCATGGCATTTAAAATATCATACATGAGTTACACCATGTACCTTGTTGCCATTTCCCTCCCATCAACAGACAAGGAGCTGATGGTGCACAGCGGCTTCCTCACCGCCTACGACTCTGCAACAATCAACCTGATGCAGGACACTTTGCATGCCTGCTTTCCTCTTTTGCCTTCTTCCTACAGGCAAGGGGATCCTGACGGTACACAGCGGCTGATGCACCACTTATACTTGTGCTGTGTTGCGCCCCCTTTTGCAACTTTTAACAGACAAGGAGCTGATGGTGCACAGCGGTTTCCTCACCGCCTACGACTGCGTCAAGGTCAAGGTGCTGCGCCAACCCGATGCCCCCTGAATTTCTTTCGCATCTCACCTTCTCTTCTAACTATGTCCACCGTATAGTCAAGGAAGCTAATGGTGCACAGCGGCTGACCAACAGCTGTATGGCTTTCAATCAAATCAAATAATGCACCTTGTTGCCGTTTGGATCCCTGCTCCTGCTGACCAGACAAGGAGCTCATGGTCCACAGCGGCTTTCTGACCGCCTACGACTCTGTCAAGGTCAAGGTGCTGCGCCTGGTGGACCAGCTCACGGCAGACGCAAGCGCGCAGCAGCCTTGGGACGTGTTCATCACGGGGCACAGCCTGGGGGGCGCGCTGGCTACGCTGTGCGCGTATGACCTTGCGGGGCGCAGGTGCGTAAAATGGTTGAATATACTTCAAGGATTGTTGTTTTCGTCACGGGGCACAGCCTAAGGGGCGCGCTGGCTACGCTGTGCGCGTATGACCTGGCGGGGCGCAGGTGCGTAAGATGGTTTCGAGTTGGTTTGAAGAGTGTTGTGTTCATCACGGGGCACAGCCTTGGGGGCGCGCTGGCAACGCTGTGCGCGTATGACCTGGCGGGGCGCAGGTGCGTAAAATGGTTGAATATACTTCAAGGATTGTTGTTTTCGTCACGGGGCACAGCCTAAGGGGCGCGCTGGCTACGCTGTGCGCGTATGACCTGGCGGGGCGCAGGTGCGTAAGATGGTTTCGAGTTGGTTTGAAGAGTGTTGTGTTCATCACGGGGCACAGCCTTGGGGGCGCGCTGGCAACGCTGTGCGCGTATGACCTGGCGGGGCGCAGGTGCGGCGAAGATTGCTGGTCCGCATCCGGTTTGACAAGTGTGGCAGTCCACCCTTGGCATTGCAGGTGGTGTGCGCTGGCCACGCTGTGCACGTACGACCTGGCGGGGCGCAGGTGCGCAGCATACATCATGTGTTTGTATAAGTGATGGTGTGCACTGTATGGTTGTAGAAATTTTGCTTCAAACGCGGCGAGGGGCTGAGTTTGCGCAAGAAACACAAAGCTTGAACTCTGGCATACAGTGATCCCATGGTGGGAGTATGCGGGGTGGTAGGCGAGTGCTGCTGAGGGCCTTATGACAGCATCTGTCACAGAGGTGGGCATTGCTTGTTCTGACAACCGTAGTTGCAACATGAAACATGACCGCACCTGTCCAAGCTCTGCTGCTGCTGCTGCTGCTGCCCGCTGCCCGCTGCTGCTGCTGCCTGCTGTTGCTGATGTGCCGGCGTTGCAGGGGCCCTGCTGCTGCGGGCCGGCGCGTGCACATGTACACGTACGGCGCGCCGCGCGTAGGCAACAAGGCCTTTGCTGACGCCTTCAATGAGCGGCTGAAGGGCGACGCCTGGCGCATCACCAACAAGGCAGACATCGTGCCCAGGTAATGCTAGATGCTATCTAAATGATTTTGCGCTCTATGCACTTTCATTGCACCATCAACGCAGCTGTGGTATACCATGCTACGTAGCATGCATGTGGTACGTGGCTGTCTCCCAAAGGCTGCAAAAGCGCATGCTGTGCTGATGCTGTCTTGATCTCTGTACATGATGACCTGCCCTATCAGCTGTCGTCTATCATCGAATCAGCTTGCTGCTACATGCTCTGCCAGCTGTTTTCGCATTGTTGTTCCACCGCAGCGTGCCGCAGCCCATGGGTGTGCGGCTGGACGGCAGCCCTAAACATCACTGCACTGCTTTGTCACTATCAATTGCTGCAGCGTGCCGCGCCTGATGGGCTACGCGCACGCGCGCACGGGTGTGTGGCTTGACGGCAGTCCTAAACATAACTGCACTGCTTCGTTACTCTCAATTGCTGCAGTGTGCCGCGGCTGATGGGCTGCGCGCACGTGCGCACTGTGCAGCACCCAAACTTTGTAACCCTACATCTGATTGCAACAACAATGTTGCTGCTTTTACTGTGGCTTGCTGCAGCGTGCCGCGGCTGATGGGCTACGCGCACGTGCGCACGGGTGTGCGGCTGGACGGCAGCGGCTGCCTCACCTTTGTTGACGCCAGCAGGGACGTGCTGGGCGAGGGGCGCGAGGTGGCAGAGGTGGTCATGGTGCGTGAGATGTACGGCTGAGTAAGTTGAGTTGTACGTTTGCTGGTGCTGTATGCCTTATGTCTGCTGTTGCGTGCAGTGTGTTGTATGCAAGACCTGCGGCTTGCATGTGCTGTTGGTTGGGGATGGTCAGTGTGGGTTGAGAGTGGAGAGTGCCTCACCTTTGTTGACGCCAGCAGGGACGTGCTGGGCGAGGGGCGCGAGGTGGCGGAGGTGGTCATGGTGGGTAAGATTTGTGGGCTGTGGGTTTGCTGCTACTGTGTATGTGTCTGCTGTTGCTCCAGTAAAATTATTGGGCTGTGGGTTTGCTGCTACTGTGTATGTGTCTGCTGTTGCTCCAGTGTGTTGTATGCAAGAGCTGCGGCAACGCTTTCATGTGCGGTTAGTCAGGGATGCTCAGTGTGGGTTGGGAGTGGAGAGTGCCTCACCTTTGTTGATGCCAGCAGAGGCGTGCTGTGCGAGGGGCGCGAGGTGGCGGAGGTGGTCATTGTGAGTGGTTTTGTTTTTGCTGCTGCTGCGGAGTCTAGCAGCAAGCGAATGTCTCAGGTGTTTCTGTTGCATGTGCGTGCAGCGTGCACTTGGTGTGAGCAGCGCTGACCTACTACAAGCAGCCTTTACATGTCAGATCGTCACAGGGCCGAGCGCTGTTGCGAATGTCTCAGGTGTAGCAGGGTGTGCTGCAAAGCGATCTGCCGCCACAGCTGCCAGAGCTGCTGCTGCTGCTGCCGCCGCTGCTGCTGCCGCTGCTGCTGCTGCTGCTGCTGCTGCAGGAGCTGGCGTCTCAGGCGCTGGAGGTGGCTCAGGGTCAGCGTGCACTGGAGGACGTGGTGGATGCCATCCAGGAGCACGAGATGAGCATCCTCAACGCCCTGGTGCGCCGCTTGATTTGTGTTGCCAACGGTTATTGTTGCTGCGTTGCCGCTGCGCTGCATTGCTGCGCATGCATCAGTGCATGTATGTTGTTGACGCCATCCAGGAGCACGAGATGAGCATCCTCAACGCTGTGGTGCGCCGCTTTTTGTTGTGTTGCATTGATGAGTGTGCTGGTTTCAGTGCCTGCAAGTGGTTGGTGCCATCTAGGAGCATGAGATGAGCATCCTCAACGCACTGGTGCGCGGCAAACTCCTGCCGCTTGGCTGCGTTGCTGTGTGCATGTGGCATGCTGCGTGTGTTCTTGCTACCCGTCAATGCCACTGGCCTAGGATGGGCTGCGCGTCCCACGGGCTGTGTGCAGGTAGATGTCAGCGCTGCCTTGTCACTGGCATTGTTGTTGTCGACTCATTGGTGCTGTGTGTTGCTGCAGGCAAATGGTTCAGCGCTGGGGCAGCACATAATAAACTTCTATCTGGCTTCATTGCTTGAATCAGCGCCTCACTTTCCTGTGGATTTCCTGGTTATAATGCACTGCTGCAGGAGCAACGTCTCTGCGCTGGGGTGGCCACCCCCCGCCATTCACAGCCGCAGCCAGTCACAAACACTTTATTCGTTTCGCACTTTCTCTGCAGGTGGACGGCTCAGCGCTTGGCCAGCACATGGAGGACTTTTACCTGGCCACGCTTAAAGAGGCAGTGCTGGCAGCAGACCCCGCACTTGCCGGGCAGGTGCAGCAGGCGATGCAGGAAGCAGCTGATAAGGTGGTGTCGCCAGCGGCTGAGTCAGCGGCAGCAGCGCCGGCATCGCGGTGAGCTGGGCAGCAGCAGTGATGTAGGCCATGCAGCAGCAGACTTTGGGAGCTGCAGCGGCGGCAGCAGCAGCAGGAGAGGAGGGCAAGGCAGCAGTTGCAGAGCCAGCAGCAGCAGCGGCCATGTATTGGTCAAGGAAGCAGTGCTGGCAGCAGACCCTGCACTTGCCGGGCAGGTGCAGCAGGCGCTGCAGGCGGCAGCAGACAAGGTGGCGCAGCCCGCGGCTGAGTCAGCAGCAGCAGCAGCACCAGCCTCTCGATGAGCAGGGCAGCAGCAGTGATGTAATGCAAGCAGCTGCAGACTTTGGGAGCTGCTGCTGCAGCAGCAGCAGCAGCAGGAGGAGGAGAGGAGGGTAAGGCAGCAGTTACAGAGCCAGCAGCAGCAGCAGCAGCCATGCATGCGATGATCAAGGAGGCAGTGCTGGCAGCAGACTCCGCATTGGCCGGGCTGGTGCAGCATTCGCTGCAGGCGGCAGCAGACAAGGTGGTGCCGCCAGCGGCTGAGTCAGCAGGGGCAGCAGCACCAGCAACACCAGCACAGCGATGAGTGGGTCAGCAGCAACGATGCAGCGCATGCAGCAGCAGGCTGTAGCAGCTGCAGCAGCAGCAGCGGGACTCCCACTTTGTTGGCAAGGCAGCAGCGGCGGCGGCAACTGCGGCAGCCTTCAAGCAGTATGTACGACTGCCTTCCTGTGGTGTTAAATGCCAGGCAGTGCTTTTATAGGCTGCAAATATCAGGCTGTCAAGCAATGCACTATTGATGGCTTGTTTGGCGTTGATTAGGGCAGAAATATGTCCAGCTTGCAGCCAATTGCAACAGTAGTGATGGTCATGACACAACACGTACTGCAGGTTGGTGCGGATCTCTGGTTTGCTGCACAAGCACAAGTCACTGCAACAGAGCTACATTGGTGCTGATATCGGTGCTGCCCAGAGTGCATGTGAGATCTGCAAGCGGCACTGTATCATGTTCTGGGGCACAGTGCTCATTGCTGCTGACCTTGGCAAAATGTTGACGAGGTCAGCCGCAGCTGCGAGATGGAACCAGAAGAAGGTGCAGAGCAGCACCACCACCCAAATTGCGTCGTTCAAGTGACGCTCTTGTTTGTGCGTATCCCTGTGTGTAGGACAAAGCATCATGTGGCCACATGGGGTTGAGTGTTGCGGCAGACTGAGCTGGTGCTGTGCTGCCACCCCTGGATTCAAGCACTTGGTGGTCTTCCGTTCACCGTCCGCATCATCAGCATCTTTATGTTGTCATTTGAGCCATGGCGGAAATGCCGTTGGCCCCTTGCGCCATCGCAGCAGAAGATGGCGCTGCGTTGGGCATTTGCCCTGGGCGGAGCCTTTTACTTGCAAGTGCATATGCACCTAGATACGCATATCTCAAACGTGCAAGTGGGCGTGCAGGCATTGTCATCTGGCGACTTCGCCACAACAGCATCGTGCTGGCTGAGCCTAGAATATCAAGAATGGGCAGGCACATGTGATGCGTGGGCAGGGGTTTGTTTGTGTTCGCTGCTGGCGGTGCACCGAGTTTGCAGCCATAGCATGCGCAGTTGCTGCTGCGCTGTTGCAGCGGCGCTGCATGAAGCATGGTGCTGAGCATGTGTAAGCTGCAACCCCGCATGAGGGTCTACCCTCTTCAAGACAAACAGTTTGAGTTCATAGATGGCGGGTAAAACTGAGATCGCGGGATCCGACCTTCAGGAGACATACTCCGCGGAGACTGGGCTGTTTTGAAAACTGTGACAGCAAGCTGACCGCATAAGATGCGCTGCACGAGTAACCGCGCCAACGCTTGTGTGCTGGTGTCGGTGGGTTTGGGTCCCACCTGCGGCAGTGGCCACTATGGTTTTGAAATTTAAATCTGGGGTTCAACCAAAAACCTTATTTCATGCAGCTGGGATCCTGCGATCAGGCTGCCATTGTTTTCGTATCTAATTTTTTTTTCGTATCTAAATTTGTACGCTCAACGACCTTTTTGCTAAATTTTGAAGTCTTCAGCACCCTTGCAGAAGGCAGCATGGACAAGTTGCTAGACATCCTGCAGCTATGCCTCCCTCGCCTGACCCCCAACGACATGTGCATGCTGAGATGCACCTGCTCTGAGCTGCGAGACATGAAAGTGTCCTGGCGAGACCACAGCATTTTGTTCCAGCTGGACGGGTCGATCTCGGCTCTCGCCTGGCTGCAGAAGAACATTGTGTGCATGCAGACTCTGAGGCTCGACATAAACTTCAGCTTGCCGGGTGAGCTGCTGCATGACGCCATGAAGGGTGGCAGGTGAGCAGCAGCGCTGAAAAAGCAAGAGCAGCAGTAGCCTGAACAATGGACTGGCCAGCAACTGCAGCACCAGCCTAAATCAGCAATTGCAGCAACTGCAGCACTAGCCTAACCAGCAGCTGCAGCATGGTGCAGTGGTATCCTTTACGATAGTCTGTAATGTAGCCTCTAGATCTTGCGCTGCTGCTTGGCGGCAACAGCGCGGCATAGGGCAACTTTCTTGCAACAACAGATGCGCATCATGGGCAGCCCATGGGTTCGCCATTTTGCAGTAGTGCACATGTGTACAGCTAAATGTTATGTTCGATGGTGCCTGCGATAGCTATGGAAGCTGCTGTTTGTGTTGGCGTAGTTGATATCTGCACCTTCACTTGCTTGCAGGAACTTGACGCACCTGTCCATTGAGAGCCAGTACATCGAAAAGCTGCCACGTTTGCCACCAAAGCTGGAGTATTTGGAAGTGGAAACCTGCACCAAGCTGCGCATGCTGCCAGCGCTGCCACTTACACTGCGCCAGCTGCACTGTGTAGGTTGTGACGCACTGCAGGCGCTGCCGAGCAGCCTCAGCACCACTGCTGTCTCTCTGCTTGACTGCAGCAGCTGCGGTCAACCCAAGTGTCTTCCGCAGCTGCCGAGCAGCTTGATTGAGCTGAGGTTCAGCAATCGCTGCAACCTGCTGCGCTGGCCGGTGCTGCCTGAAGGCCTGAAGCGCCTGGACCTGAGCTATTGCAACAAGCTGACGGCGGTGAGCGGCAGCTGCTAGACAGTGCCATAGTATGGTTTGTGATGATCCACAGCCTGTTACAGTGACCAGGCAAGAGTAACAGCAGCACGGTGCTGTTTCTCTCCATTGATTGTTAGCTCTAATGTAGCATATTGTCCGAGACACAGTACCGCGTGTGTTGCGCTATCGCTGTAGGCCACTGTAGGCTATGGTGAATGGCCGCGAGCATTACCATCATGTCACCGATGTAAGCAGACTGCACCACCTACGCACTCTCAGCAAAGATCAAGTAGTTGCGTACTGCCGGCCAGCTGTGTTTCGCCGGGCCATTTAAGCAGGTATGCGACTGATTGTATGCCTGCTGTGCTCCTCTTTGGCTGCCGTGTGCCTTGCAGCTGCCAGAGCTGCCAGCATCGCTGAGCAGCCTGGACTGTTTGCACTGCTACTCTCTGCGCAAGCTGCCGCAGCTGGCACACACGGGCATCACTGGCCTCAACCTCGAGCACTGCTTACTGCTGGAGGAGCTTCCATACATGCCAGACAGCCTTGAAAAGCTGAACGCACAAGGCCTCGCACGAGTCACCAGGCTACCCAAGCTGCCGACAAGGAGTTTGCGGCAGCTGCGCATCAGCACGACAGCCATCAGCGTGCTTCCCGGCTCACTGCCGCGCCTTGAGCAGCTGTGATGCAATGTCACCCCCATTCAGCGGCTGCCGCTGCTGCCCAGCTGCAAGGAGCTCTGTGTGGCTGGCTGCATGCAGCTGCGGCAGCTGCCGGAGCAGCTGCCTGCCAGCCTGACACTCCTAGACTGCAGCGAATGTAGAGCGCTGGATCGGCTGCCTGCACAGCTGCCACCCAAGCTTGGGTATCTGAACGCTAGCTACTGCACAGCACTCAAGCAGCTGCCGCAGCTGCCGCCTGCACTGAAGACGCTGAACTGTGAGGCCTGCAGCAGCTTGCAGCAGCTGCCGGACTTGTCCAAGTTCCGATTGAAGCACATTTTCGCGAAGGGATGGCTGTGAAGAATGTTCGCATGGGTGGCTGCATGCTGCATTTGAAGTAGTGCGGCTGAAGCGTGTTGGGTGTGGTGGTGTGTTTGCTGCCACACACTATGCAGTGTACCGCCAGAGGCTGCGGTGCAGCAGCATACGCAGGGAACATTGTGGCTGTGGGCAAGGGTACCATGCACAGTTCACCAAAAGTATGTATGCGTCTCAGTTTTTGCAGTACGGTATGCACCGATCTGCACCGGTATGGCGGGCTCGGCCGATCTGAACATACCGGCTCTGGTGACCTGTCACAGTGTGGATGTGTGGTGCTGCCTCACAGTGGTGCACATGCTGCAGCAGCCCTGAGTGCCTCTTTTTCTTCTGAGTGACTATGTGCTGTCTAGAGCTAGCTGTTGCACTATCGCCGCACTGCATGCAATCACAAGGGTGTTCAACAGGGTTCCCTTTGGCCAAAAGTGGGCTTTAGCGAACCGACACAACAGTTGTAACAGTGTTACGTCAGAACTCTGGAACTCGGCTGCGTGTGCAGCCACCGGATGTGCTGAACACAGCACAGCATAACCTGGGGTGGCAACCTCAAGGCCAGCATATGCCAACTGATACAGCAACACCTCGTTAAATGCTCCAACTTGGCATTCAATGCTACAGGCTGATCGATATCATCAGCCTGTAGCGCAAGCATAACGTTTTGCCAACAAAAACGGATCGGAGCCAGACAAGAAGTGCTAGTGCGCTAATGTGTTGTAACAGTGGTGCGTCAGAAACTCTGGAACTCGGCCGCCTGCGTAGCCACCATATGTGCTGAACACAGCACGGCATAACCTGGGGTGGTAAATTCAAGGCGAGCATCTGCCACCCAGTACAGCAACACGCCGTTGGATGCTCCAACTTGGCATTTAGTGCTACAGGCTGATCCACATCATCGGCCTGTGGCGCAAGCACAACGTTGTACCAACAAAAACGGCTTGGAGCCAGAGAGAACTGGGCAGTGCGCTATTGTGTTATGTCATGGACGCAACAAACGGAAGCCTTCTGGTCAGAAAGACAAGGCCATGCACGTGAACAGCAGACTGCCAGGCCGGGCCCACGAATGCAGTCAAAGCAAGCCTGCACCACAGCATCATGCTGCTTGATGCTGCCTGTGACTAGCCAGTAGCAGTTCGTCCCCCTTGGTAACACAAAAAGCAAAGCAAGCCCGCCAACGACTGCAAACCCTTCTTCTGCTCAAATCACTGAAGCTGTGCCGTACACGTATACAGCAGCAACTGTGATGGTACCAGAATCAAGCACATGACAGCCGTGAACAAGGCACTGGCGCCATACTGAATGAGAAAGTTAGTCAACTCAAGGCCAGCGTGTATATCCGATATCAAGAGTCATGATGATCACCAAACAAGCGGCAACTGCCGCAGGCTGCAACGCCTGTGCAGCGGTACAGGTACTATGGTGTATGCATAAGCTGAAGTTGCATACAGGTGTAGGCATATTGTACATATAATTTATGAATGTAAGGCTCCTGACTGGGGTTCCCACTCCTCATTTGAATGGAGCATGTAATGTCACGTAATGAAATATTTATAAATGTATGTACGCGTGCATGTCAAACTGCAAGCTCTCGGTCAGCAACATTTGACTAGCCAGTAGGATGTCGGCCCCCCTGGTGACAACAAGAATGCACCACGAGGCAGCAGAATGCACGTTGTTGCTATCAGACTCCCCGCAGCTGATCCCTGCACTTCCATCAAGCCCAGAAACTGTCACGGCCACAACACTGCAGGTAGCAGCTGCTATACAGCTGCTACCGCCCTCAACTCAACTAAACCGAACCTGCCATGCACAGGTGCCTTGCCAACAGCTGAGCCAGCTGTTGCTTGCTGACTCTGCAAACCTTGCATGAGATCCTCATCGCCACACACGTCCCCTTCCTTGACTTACGCGGGTGTGAAGTGTGAAAACACCACGCGTAGCTCATTCATTCATTCATGCGTTCATTCAGGCATGGAGCTCGCATCCCAGCCGCCTGTCAGATAGCCACATACTAACTGCTTGCCAAACTGCCACATAGCCGACCACCTGCCAAAATGCCACATACCGCCTCCCGCAATGTGGCAGCATGCATGGCAAGACAATTCAGGCACGTGTCAACATATCTGCTGTCACAACGAGACGGTGTCAGTGATGTGCTCAAGAACTGCGCTGTCTCCCCTTGAACAAAGCAGCAAGGTGCAGAAGCATGCATTGAGATTGTGATGTGCAAAAGAAACCAAACATGGCAGGCTGCTGCGTACAGTGCCGTGCACGTACTGGGACTGACTACTGTGCGGCAACGGTGCATGACCTGTAATAGCGAAAGGGATACGGGCAGCAGAGACGGGACACCGAAACAATCCACTAACAGCTGCATATGACGAGGCAATAAGCAAAAGGGTTGCAAAGCAGAGCGGCGTAGATGCTGCTACAGACAAGGCATGCCACAGGCCACACGTTCCAGCTCCCCAACACCACAGTTCAAATCCACTCCTTGGTTGCTAAGATGGCATGCCAACTGCTGCTGCTGCTGCTGCTGCTGTTGCTGCTATGTGCTGGATGCATCCACAACTGCAAGATTCAAGATACCCATCTGCAGCAAACAGGCACAGTGCACTGCTAATCACCCTGTCACCTGATCAGATCTAGAAGCACCAAATCAAACACCATGGAAGCTTCATGACACACACCGCAACGTGTGATGTTTCAAAACATCATCGTTGCCGTTTTGAGCTGCGTGCATGCATGGTGCTTAGGTGTACAGAAAAACGTGGTAGCCTGCTGCCTATGGCGCTTGCATGTACTGCAACTGACTGGTGTGCGGTAAACGTGCCTGACCTGCAGAAGACAAAGAAAGAGATATGTGCAGCAGGGACTGAAGCTCAACTGAAAACGACATGTGCATGTGAAATCAAACACACACTGCAGAAGATGCTGGCGCAGACATGTTCACAGGCGCACACTTCCCATCTTCCCACCTTCCCATCTAACCAAACTGCGGTTTACTGCTGTTCAAACCCACTCCTTGGTCACAGCGGTAATGCTGAACGGTGCTACAGGGCAGAATGCATTCCCAAAAGCAAGATACTGAGCACTTATCCAAATATCTGAGGCAGTCACAGCCAACAGTTGATCACCTCTCAAAGCAAGATGCAGCTATCTTAGACACCTATAAAAGCGCCACCACACAAATCACAACATGTGATGTTTGAAACGTCGTCATTATGGTTGTAACGGCACGTTTATCTTGCCCCCTTATGTTCAGCAGCATGCACTGCATCTCTCTAGTCTTTCTTAGCTGATCCCATATGTTGTCCATTCAAGCAGCGGCAACTGAAGCTCACAGCTTGGTGGCCAGTGGCCACCTGTTATAATGCTGCTGCGCGTACTGTGCAAAACCACAACCGTACAACAAATCTTCCTGGCTGCTGCCACTTCAAACAACAAAGATATACCCTTCCCCTGCACCTTACAAGAAACTGTGTCTCAGAGTCGCCCTGCCTTGGTCATGCCGAATTGCTACATGCATTGCTACATTTGCATGTAATGCATATCACCCAAACCCAAGGTGGTACAACCAGGGCTGACCAAGAAACCAAGATCAAGACAAACTATAGATCAACATAAGCGTTGCAGGTGAAGCTCCGATGTACAACAACATCAACAACATCAAATGACCAGCTCTGCATCAGACCACAGCCAGTCGATTGCTTCTTGCTCATCGTCATGCGGCTGCCGCAGCTGTTGCGGCTGACACAGCTCCTGCTGACCCAGCAACAGCTCATTCTGTTTCTGCTGACCCTCCTCCTGCTGCTGCTGCTGCTGCTGCTGCTGCTCATGCTATTGCGGCTGACGCGGCTCCTGCAGACCCATTGACAGCCGGTTCTGTTGCTCTGCCGATACAGCAGCTGCTGCAACTCGTCGACCTGGTGCAACCGACCGAGCAGCTCCTGCTGCTGCTGCTGCTGCTGCTGCTGTTGCTGCTGCTGCTGCTGCTGCTGCTGCCGTGCTATGTCATGCCCAGCACCCACCTCGTCAGCCTGCGACCAGCCAGCACAGCTTGATGGCTCAGACTTGATCACAAACCGCTGCTGCTGCTGCTGCTGCTGCTGTTGCTGCTGCTGCTGCTGCTGCTGCCGTGCTATGTCATGCCCAGCACCCACCTCGTCAGCCTGCGACCAGCCAGCACAGCTTGATGGCTCAGACTTGATCACAAACCGCTGCTGCTGCTGCTGCTGCTGCTGTTGCTGCTGCTGCTGCCGCTGCAGCGCCAGCAGCGGCCAGAAGTTGCCATTGTGAGGTCCTAGCTCCCATGCTGCGTCACCAAACTGCTCCCGTTCCTTGTACAGCTGGGCAGCAGCGTCAACCAGTGAGTCTGGTGTGTACGTGCATGGGAAGCACTGCACGTACAGCAATGCACGCTGCAGCTGCGTCAGCGTGTTCAAGGTGACGACTTGCGCCAGCAATGTATACTGAGCGTACTGCAGGAGGGCAGTCTTCAGCTGATCCTCAATCACGTCTGGAGATGGCTCGCAAACAGCTGCCTCATCCTCCTGCTGCTGCTGCTGCTGCTGCTCCTTACGAGACTGTTTGTTTGCTGCACTCCTGCTGCCGCCGCTGTCTCCTCCGCTGAGGCTGCTGCCGCCGCCGCTGCCACCTCTGCTGAGGCTGCTGCCACCATCGCCGCTGCTGCAGCCTCCGCTGCCACCCCTGCTAAGGCTTCCGCCGCCGCTGTTGCCACCCCTGCTGAGGCTGCTGCCGCCGCCGTTGCTGCTGCCGCCGCCGCTGCTGCTGCCACCGCCGCTGCTGCTGCTCACATCTAGCTGCTGCATCTGCGCCGTCAGCGCCTGCAGGCTAGTGCTGCCAGCAGATGCACTCAGCTGGGAGATGTGTGCACCCAGCTGTCCGCAGGCGCGCTCCAACAGCTTTGCACACACACTCAGTCTCAACGCCTGCTGCCTTGTGAGGCCGATTGCTGCTACTGCCTGCACCACATGGGTCTGTGGCGCATCTGCAGATTGGTGTGTGAGCACGTTGCAGGAGGCTGCCACTGAGAGAGGGTAGTAGTTGAAAAGCAGCGCCAGCACTGTCAGCGCAGCATGCCTGCAGACAACCGGCAGCAGCGGCAGGGCACAAACAGGTCACTGAGAGAGGGTAGTCGTTGAAGAGCAGGGCCAGCACTGTCAGCGCAGCATGCCTGCAGACAGCCGGCAGCAGCGGTGGCAGGGTAGTAACTGAAGAGGATGGCCAGCGCTGTTAGCGCAGAATGCCTGTAGCACAGTTCAAGGCAGCAGCGGTGGCAGGGCACAAACAGGTCACTCCACAGCGTGAGAGACTGCTGTGTGAAGCCTACTCAGCTTGCCTAGTCTTACAGCAGAGGAAGCCGGCTGGACGACAGCCAGTGTGCAAACAGCAGCAATAGCTACGATGCATGCGACGCTTGCCACAGCTGCTGCATGCGCCACATGACAGATAGTCCATCCATCTACAGAGTTGTGTTGCTGTGCATGGCCTGCCTTGATTATATAGCATGACAAACGGCTTGATGGTGAAGCTTTTGCTCTGCTGACTGTGCTGCAACTGCGCTGCCACGGGACTGCGAGGTGCTCACCTATCACTAAATGCATCCAGCTGCTGCAGGAACCCTGCAGCTGCAGGGCGGCTGCCCTGCTGCTGCTGCTGCTGCTGCTGCTGCTGCCATGTGACAGCTGCGCTGCTGTCATTAGCTTCAGGCTTTATCAGCATGCTGTCAGGTGGCAGTAAGTCGGCTGGCTCCTCTTTGATGATGGGCACAGGCTGCAGTGTAACTGGCTGAGCCCCTGCTGCTGCTGCTGCTGCTGCTGCTGCTGCTGCTGCTGCTGCTGGTGTATGAAATATCGACTGCATCTGCTGCACCTGCTGCTGCGGCTGCTGACGCTGCCTGGTGCATTCCGCAAGAGCTAGCTCCAGCAATCCTTTCAGGATGTCATAGTCAGCCCGCAAGACCTGCACCCAGTCATCTGCTGTCATGCTCAGCACACACTGCAAGTCCTGCTGCGATGCGTTGCGCAGCAGCTGCGCCACATATGAATTGTAGGCCACGCTGCTGCTGCTGATCTGCAGGTTGAGACGCCCCTGCTGCTGCTGCTGCTGCTGCTGCTGCTGCTGCCTTTGTGGTTTGCCAGGAGTTGCTGCTGCTGCTCGAGCAGCAGCATCGTCTGATGTGATGCTTGAGCCCTGCATGCTGTCGCTGCTTGATGGCCTGCTGCTGTTGTTGTTGCACATGCTGCTGGGCTGATCGTACTACTGGCTGCATTCAATCTGGTGTGAGGTTGAAGGTGCATCTGCGGCATTGTCGTGCAGCTGCAGCTGCAGCTGCATCTCCGGGCACTGCTGCCAAGCCTGACAGGTGCAGCAGCAGCAGCTCCTGGCTGCCTACGAAGTCCAGAAGCGCCTGGCAGCCACGTCAGCAGCGGAAATACATCAATGTAAGTTGCTTCAACGTAATGGCTGGGGAAGCGCGTGCGTGCTAGCTGCCAGCCTGCGGGTACCCCCACCGGTAAAAGCAGCTGTACTGTTTGGCTCAACGAATCGCAACAATCGACTCACCAGCTCCTGCGCTGCCGCATCCTCAAGTTCCTGCTTCTCTGCCTTGCAGCTGGCACTGAGCACGTTCACGACCTCCTCTAGCTTGTTGCGAGACCGGGTGTAGGTATTTCCTTTCCGCAGCTTCCTCTTTGGCTGGTACAACCGATCCTGCGGTGTTGGCCTCAACGTTTTGTATGTCATTTCATTTATGTACCTAGTGCGCTTCTGCGGGAAGGCAACCGAATGGCACGACACTACATGTTCCTGCAGAATTTCGGAAGCAAGCAGAAAGTCATATTGCAGGCATCAGACACTTTCATCCGCTCAAAGACCAACAACATCAAAGCGTTATGCAAAAAAGCAAGACGCCGATGGAACAGAACCTGCAGAACCCCGACAACATGATTCGGACAGCCACTGTTACGGACCTGCACACCCTCATTGAGTTGAACGGCAGTGCTATGGCAGTCGCCAAACCAGTGCACAAATCGGGTGGAAGAGCCGAACACCCAGACCAACGGACCTCAATGACCGAAGACACTGCAACAGAACAACCTTGGAAGGTTGTGTACACATCAGAAATGCATTTAAAGGACATGCGGCTCCACAGCTTGCCTGTCAGCTGGCACGCTCTGCATGGGCAAGTACAGACTTGCTCCTCAAAAGAACACAGCATAGTATGCATAAAATCGAGGCCCCATAGCCCTGCGTACGCATACCATGTGGCGCGCGTCACCAACAGTCAAAGCACAGCAGACTGCTTCATCATAAACATTGTGATAGACATACCAACGTGGGTATGTCTGCACAATGTTCGATATGTTTGCACGACGTGTCCGTACACGGGCAGAAACACGTCACAACAACCTTGCAGCCGGGCCAATAACAGCAGGCACTGCCGTGGCACACACACTTCTCCGCATACCAGCCAACCTCCCAACAGGCGGCAAACTGCACTGCGGTTGCTAGCTTAGCTGCTGCTCACCACACATGCTGCGACAGCAACTGATGCAACCCAACAGACAGCAGCTATGCCGCATAGCGGCTGCAAAAGTGCCGCCGCTAGGCCAGCAGCTGCACCACACGGCTACACGCAACGCTGAGCGGTACAACTTCAAGCAATGCTTGAAGGTGCGCAGCTTTGCTTTTCTCATGCTATGCTAGACTGTCCAGCTTCACAACTGCATCACTGTGTTGCACAGCACTGCCCTGGCAAGTGCTGCAAAACGCTTCGCACCGCTCGCTTGGCGTAAAAGCTGCGACACTGCTGCACCAGTAGACCTGGAGACACCACGGCTGCAGCCTGCAGAACGCGTGAGCACAATGTCGCTTGAAGCTGACACCAAACCTGCAGACGCATGCCACATGCTGTTGCACCCGTCTGCGATGGCAACGCCCTTGTAGTGCAGCTCAGGAAACTGCTCATGTATTGCAACCGCCAATACCTGCCAAAGCCAAGACTCCCCAACTAGCTGCTGAAGTTGGGAGACATCCATGCGCCATCCCGCATGCTGCAGGTGCTGCAGAAGTGTCTCTCAACAGCAGCACAAGCCGGCTTGCCAGCTGTGTGCATTGCCAGCCGATCATGTACTTGCGACGGGCCCGTGGCATAGCCGCTGCTGCTGCTGCTTCTGCTGCTGCTGCTGCTGCAGCAGCAGCTGCTTGCTGCTGTCTTGCCGCTTTGAAATGGACTATTAGTAAAAGCAAACATGGATACAGTGTGAAAGAGACGTTTTGCTGAAAAGCCTGAGGCACCAGCATCTTGGGGCCGCCGCAGCCACTGCAGCCGCCGCAGCCGCATCACTTGGGGCGGCCGCTGCAGCAGCCGCACAATTTGCTGAAAAGCCCGAGGCCGCCGCATCACTTGGGGCCGCCGCCTCCCTCCACCTTTGACAGGTAGTAGTACCTGCGCAGGCGCAGCAGCACAGCAGGCAGCAGCGGCCGCAATTGTCAGTCGAACAGCCGTTTGCGGCCACATACATGCACTTGCCCATGCGCTTCATGAGACAACAGCGCACCACGATTGCAACATCAATCTGCTGGTGATATGCTGCAAACCGCTGCTTCAACAATAACCTCAGCACTTTGTGCTCGTTGCGCCCTGCTTGCACATGCTGAGAGTGCAGTATGTTGCGGCCCACTCTCAATTGCTTAGATGCTAGCTTGGTGCCAATGCTGTTGCTGCTGCTTATGCAGGCGGTTGCTTTTTTGCACCCTAGGTCTGCTGCTGCTGCTGCTGCTGCTCACCACAGCTTCTTTGCTCCGTGCATGTTGCCGTAGCGCCCTGGCACAATGCCCATCTTGATGCGAGGGTTGTCCGGCCAGTACCTGCAAGCATGCAGAGTACGCATAAGTCATTAACTGGTGGTTGGTTGGTGGACAGCCGCAAGGGATGTCAGCGCAGTGCAATAAGTCGTGCAGTCAACTGACAAAGCCTGACTCCTGCATTATGCCGCAGTTGCTCAGCCAGCAGCAGCTGCAGGCACGGCAGCAGCACATGACAGTAGCATATGCGTACGCAGCTCGTGCGGGAGTGCAATGCAGCCCAGCTGCAGCAATGCTGTGCAGTAGCGGGCTTGCAGGGTAGCAGATCAGCCAGAGGCTGGATGTCAGCAGCGTGCATCATCCCCTGGACCATCCTTGCTGCAATGCATTTGCTTGCTTGCTGAGAAGAGACGGTGCACAGCCAGCTGCTGCGCTGCCAATCCTCCACCTCTGTTGCTGCTGCGACATCTCGAACTGCTGCTGCTTCCTGCTGCTGCTGCTGTTGAAAGCACCCGCCCCAATCCACGCACCCACCTGTCAGGCGGCATGCCTTCGAAGCCCCAGAATGCTAAGTTCCACGCAAACAGCGCCAGATGAAAGCCCGCTGCTGCTGCGGCCAGCACATGCTCCCGCTTCATCGCCCAGTCTGCATTTCTCCGCACTTGTCGCAGCTCTGCTGTGCTGCACAGCGCGCTTGCAGGAACTCTGCGGGGGTCGTGCCGTGCTACCAGCAGCTCCAGCGGCAGCTCATGCCGCGGCATTGTGATGCGCCTGCCGCTGGTGCTGGCTACTTCTGCAGCAGTAAATACATCAGGGAAGTAGCAACGTGAGCTGCAGGCTGCTGTGCAGAGACAACAGCGCTGGCTGCTGCTGCTACTGTTGCTGCTGCTTCAGCTGCTGCTGCAGGTGCATGTGCTACCGGCTGGGCCATTGCTGCTGTCACCCGTATACACAGCAGAAAGTGCTAGGTGCTTTGTGTAGCGGACATTGCATCGGCGTTGCAATGCCTTGACACGAGACGAGCACTGCCTGCAGGACATGTTGGACCCTCACCAGAAAAGCCGTCTGGCTGTGGTAGCGACAGAGCACGCTCCGCCATCGAGCCTAAATACACTAAGCTTGATCAAACTAGCGTGCTTGAAGCGTGCAGCGAGATGTGTCGTGTTTTGATGTGCACTCGCGATTTTTCCCAATCCTGCTTACAAAGGACGGTGCTGCAGGTTTAAATACTTGTTAAGCAAGATCAAATGCATGTCAAATCAGTCTAAGCCGCTGGAAACTGCAGTTGCTCAGCATGAGGACCCCACCCTGCAAAATGACAGCTGTTGTATGTCATGTCCTTTAGTCATGTTCTGTCAGGCCAACTGCAGTGTCTGCCGTGTCGATGTGCTGAACGTAGCTGGGAGCACAGGTAGAATGTGTTTGTGGTTCAATGGCATGCAGCGCACGGCACACACGAAGAGCATTCTCGCCACAGAGCGTCACTGGCCATGGCTGCACAGTGCACATGTTGCTTACAGCAGCATGGCACCGACGTGTGGCGCATGGGTGCGTAGACTCCCCACAGGTAACGCTTACCCAGTTACCAGTCACCAAAGTAGGGCCACAGGCCCACCCACTAAGGAGCCGCACAGGTAACCTGACTCCACATGGGGCACAGGTATGTTGACTAATGTGGTAGGTTTGAATTTACCACAGAGGTATGTGACACAAGCCAGGTGTGTTGACTACTAAAAGGTATGCTGACGCCCCACAGGGGTGCTGACGCCACACAAGCACGATGCCCACATGCCAGCACGCTCCGTCGCATCCGCACAGTTGCAGCACTCGCATATACGGACGGTGGCACCAGCAACGGCAGCACCGTTACTGATTGTTGATTGCTCCAATACAAACCCTGCAACTTGGTGTTATATTAAGCTGCATTAACATCATGGACTGTCCCACATAGCCATGCATCAGCCCGGCTGTTGGTCCTGCAGAAGTGCTACACTCACGCGTGCCAGCGTTGAGTTGTTGCTGCAGCATCAGGCACAACAAGCACCAACTGAGGACGTACTTGCTGCAGTGCAGTGCAGCCTAGCTGCTGTATTTTGCTCATCTACCGCAGCTGTTGTCCATCGCCTGCTGCCAATTGCAGCTGCAGGACGCACGCAACCCTAGTGGCGCTGTCAGGTGTGCCACTGGCAGGCCGTCACTGCCAGGCTGGCAGCGTAAGCAGCCAAAATGAACTCGGCTTAGAAGGAAGGCGCGATAGCTCAGCTGTACAGCCAAGCCGGCAATCAAGAATACCATGAAGCGGTAAAGAAGAAGAGGGGTTACACGGTGTGCACAGGCAACTACGTTGCAACAAACACCCGAAAACACAGGAAAACGAAGCGGTAAAGCTTTGCAAGCCTGCTGTTGCAGCAGCAACTTTCTTCAATCGCAGGGCATGCCTTAGTACGTGTCAGCGCGGTTGAGCTGAATGCTTGTACATGTGCACGTTCACTGCCTGTTGTCTGTATGCTTTGCCTCTCTCGCCTACAGCAGCGCTTGCTGGGGGCAGCCCACATGGCTGATGCCACCCCTGACCCTTCCCTGCAAATCGACTGCTGTGATGAAGGCACGGCACATGCACACGTGAGCAGCGCTGCACTATCAACAACCCTGGACATACTTATACCGCCTGAGAGAGGCGCAGCAAGCACAGCTAGACCCAGACTGTTGTTTTGTTTGACATGAGGCTGCTGTTACGTCCGAGCACGCGCTGATCAGACGTGGGACTTGTTATTCCAGACCCCATCACACAACCCTGTCATTGCCTGCCCCACAGCTACCAAGGCAGGCACGTGATCAACCATGCAAGGATCACATTTGTAGCGCTTTGTATTACAGTAGAAGCGTAGCATAGGTTACGTGTGCCCACTAACCAGCAGCAGCAACCCCCCTTTCGGAGCACTTCAAACTCACTTCACAAGGTGTGAGGAGCTTGTCCATCAGCTTCTGCTTTGGTAGTATAACTCTTGTTGAGTAGATTAAGTAGCGTGGTGGTACAGTGCCTTGTTTTGGGCTGTCCTTGGGCAGTGGGACACGGTTGGCTCTCTGGCTGGTGTAGCCATGCTCTCAGCCACTTGTTAACCACATTTAGGTCTCTTGTAAACGTATCTGTGCTTCAGCAACACAGGCCGCAGAGACGTAGCACTACAGGCGATTCGCAGCAGTGCGGAGGTTGGAAGGCAGCAGGCACTCTTCAACAAGCGCAACCATGCGAATGCAGTTCTAAACAATAGTTCCCTGCGTGTGCGACGTTTGTGCAGAAGCCATGGTGGACCTCAAGGGCAAGGTTGCGCTGGTCACTGGCGCAACATCTGGCATCGGCCAGGTCACTGCAGAGTACCTTGCAGGTAAACCTACAGCACGTTTGCACCAGACGTTTTCTTAGCTTCTCACATCAGCTGCCAGCCAGCAAAGGCACCGGTCAGCTGCGCAGCAGGTACCATCAACAGCAGTGTACTGGAGGTAACTGAACAGCAGCACCCCAGTGAGCAGTGCAATGCAACAGCCTTCTTGCTTTGACGGTCGTCAAAGGCAAGAGGAACACCCCTCTGTTGCTTTTTAGGCAAGCCATAGCCGAGTGAGGCAGTGGCTGCTCGCAAGCTCTGCTGCTGCTGATGCTGTTGCTGCTGTGTACCTGCAGAGCATGGCGCAACTGTCATCCTGGGAGTGAGGAACACAGATGCCGGCAAGAAGCTGGCACAGGAGATCATGTGAGTAGCTGTGCAGCTATTATTACCAGCAGCAGCATCAGCAGCAGTATCTACAGGACAGTGTTCGCAGGCAGCGGCAGAGCAGCAACATAGGGTGGCGCTGAAGGCACCGACTGGATACCTGCAGCTGCCGCAAAAAAGCACCAACGGCAAACCTACCCCAGGCAGCAGAATCAGCAGCCAAAGTACTCTGCCCACCTCATTCCCGCGCTTCCTGCAAGCTCCTGCAAGCACCCACGCGTCTCCTGCAAACTCCCTGCAGGGCCAAGTACCCCGGCTCCAAGGCGGAGTGCGGCCCGCCACTCGACCTGATGAAGCAGGACAGCGTGAAGGCATTTGCCGAGGCCATCAACAAGCGGCCCGGCTCGCTGGATATCCTGGTCAACAATGCAGGGCTGGGCTACACCAAGAAAAGCTTCACTGAGCAGGGAGTGGGCATGCTCACCCAGGTGCGGCGCGCAGCAGCTTCTTCGCTATCTTTGATATGTTGTAGTGCTGCTTTTGGCGTGCAGTATGGGTGTGAGGGTGGGGTGGGATGATGTTTGGCCAGGGAGGGGTTGCGGGCGGCAGAGGGGTTGCACAGTGTGCTCACCGCGGCGTTTAGTTAGTGTTTGTTACACATGGGGCGGCCTGAGAGAGGTCTGTTACAGGGGTGGGCAAGCTATTGCCTTAGAGCGAGTCACTTGCCCCTCTTTCAGTTCACATATCATGAGAACCCGATAGCAAGCCACAAGATGCAACCAAAGTAACACTCCAGAGGCATCTTGCAGCCCCTACCTCCCCATAAACCAACAAGTACATGCAGTGCAGCATGCGCGAAGTGCAGCCCGAAAAGCAGCAGGGTGCTCAAAGCACAGGGCACAAAACGCACAAGGGAAGGCAGGCATGGTCCAAACAGCAAGCGGGACGCACAATGGTGCTGCTTACCATAGGTGTTTGGCATGATTGCACCAAGGCACTGCTGTACACACCAGACTGCAGCAAGCAGGAGCACGCGGGACCGACAGGAGACACTGCATGTGACATGCAAACCAAGGTGCTACTGCTTCTGCAGTTCTCATGGCTGACAAGCATAGAAGCACGCAATGCGACACACAGAGCTGGAAAATCAAGCACAGTGACACACGACATGCAACATGGCCTTGCCAGAAAGTGGAAATTGGACAACTACTGACAGCACATCATGTAAAAGCAGGAAGGTCAACCAGAGCGGGGCGCCAGTACAATGCGCAGCTGTGCTGGATCAGAACGCAAGAACGGGTGATCTCCAGGCACCGCAACACGCCAATGAGCCGGCGCAGCCTCCATTGCCTCAAAATCAGCAAGCAATTCCCAAAACCGCAAAACCGCCTGCTGTTTTGCCTCCTGTAACACCTGCGCTATTAGTTGCTGCCGCTGTTGTTGTTGTTGTTGCAGCTGCTGCTGCTGCCTACGCTGCTCAACCAACGGGCGGCCTGGCATGCACAGCGAAACGCGCTGCAGTGTGACTACAGTGCCGCTGCTGCTGCTCCAGCCATCCGCCTGCACCGCCCAGCTCCCTCTGGAGCTGCTGCCCTCCCCCCTCTCACCAGCAGTTGGCCTGGTGTCGCCGTAGTATAGTGGTCAGTATCCCTGCCTGTCACGCAGGAGGCCCGGGTTCAATTCCCGGCGGTGGCGTCGCTTTGTCTTTTGCCACCATGCGTTTGCATCTTGTAAGCGCAGTGAGCAGGCGTTGAACACCCTTACACCATTATCCATGTTGACCTCAACAGTTTGGGTGCTGGGATGCTGACAGATGGACTGGCATGGACACTCAGAACACTCAGCAGCAGCAGCAACCCTCCACTGGGCAGCAGCAGCAGCAGCAGCAGCAGCAGCAATCAACCCCGTCACTGCATGCACACCTGGAAGTACAAAAGCGTTGCACCAGGACACTACGTGGTGCACCACCACACAGCAGCTGTCGGGAACCAATCGTTTTCACTTCAGGTTGGGGCAGCACATTTGAGCGCATAACCCACGCTCAACATAGGGTTGTTATGCAGCAGCAGCAGAGCAGCAACACTGGAAAAGATAGGTGACGGCACATACCTAGAGCTTACTATATCAATGACAGTCTAGAATGCCAGCAACCATCGTGATCAGCCTCAGCAGGCACTGCCATGCATCCCTCAATGCGGTGCATGGCCGTTGGTGGCAATTTGCTGTTGCAGCAGATGGCACGGTGACTGGTGCGTTGACAGGCAGCTGCATTGCCAGGTACAGCCAAAATCGCCGGAGAGGTCTGTTACAGGGGTGGGCAAGCTATCGCCCTACAGCGAGTCACTTGCCCCTTTTTCAGCTCACATATCATGAGAACCCGATAGCAGGCCACAAGATGCAACCAAAGTAACACTCCAGAGGCATCTTGCAGCCCCTACCTCCCCATAAACCAACAAGTACATGCAGTGCAGCATGTGCGAAGTGCAGCACGAAAAGCAGCAGGGTGCTCAAAGCACAGGGCACAAAACGCACAAGGGAAGGCAGGCATGGTCCAAACAGCAAGCGGGATGCACAATGCTGCTGCTTACCATAGGTGTTTGGCATGATTGCACCAAGGCACTGCTGTACACACCAGACTGCAGCAAGCAGGAGCACGCGGGACCGACAGGAGACACTGCATGTGACATCATCATCATCATGTTACTCATCAAGCCATAGCATCAACGCCATCGGCCCCGCGCCCCAATGTGACATGCAAACTAAGGTGCTACTGCTTTTGCAATCCTCATGGCTGACAAGCATAGAAGCACGCAATGCGACACACAGAGCTGGAAAATCAAGCACAGTGACACACGACACGCAACATGGCCTTGCCAGAAAGTGGAAATTGGACAACTACTGACAGCACATCATGTAAAAGCAGGAAGGTCAACCAGAGCGGGGCGCCAGTACAATGCGCAGCTGTGCTGGATCAGAACGCAAGAACGGGTGATCTCCAGGCACCGCAACACGCCAATGAGCCGGCGCAGCCTCCATTGCCACAAAATCAGCAAGCAATTCCCAAAACCGCAAAACCGCCTGCTGTTTCGCCTCCTGTAACACCTGCGCTATTAGTTGCTGCCGCTGTTGTTGTTGTTGTTGCAGCTGCTGCTGCCGCCTACGCTGCTCAACCAGCTGGTTATGCTGTTGCTGCGCAGCAGTGAGAGCTGCAAGCTGAAACAAATTTGTAATAGGTACCTGCCATTGCGGCGGCGGCGCAGACGGCCGCGGCGCGGCAGGTGCGGGCGGCGGAATGCGCAGCTTGTTAGCCTGCCGTCTGCCAACATCCATGGCATTTAAAGCAGCTCAACAGACAACCCCCCAAACACCCTGGTGGAGCCGCTTAGGGCCAGGAGGCCGCTGCATCAACCAGACATGCCGCATAGCAAGCGGCGGGCGGCCTGCAGCCCGCGTACACCATGTTGCAGGCAACGCAGACAGTAGGCTGTCAATCACCGCTACCGCAACCGGGCACTCCCAAAAATGGTGCACCAGACCAGGACACGCAGCGCCACACATGCAGGTATCATGCTGCTGGTGCATGCGCTGCGACGTAGGCAAGCCATCCATGACCAGCCGCCAATACGTCTCCTTGTACGCAATCTCCCAGCGCATCTTCCATAGTGCGCCCTGGACGGCTGCCACACATTGCAAACCACGAGTCAACGCCTCGGGCGGGGCACCCGCACCGAGCGCAACACTGACAAACCTAGTGCGCCGCTCCTGGCGCTCAGCACGCAGGGGACCAAGCTGCAGTGAGGTAGCTTCACGAACAGACAATTGTGCAACTGACACCGTCTTGCCACGATGATTCCGCCAGCCTAGCCTCGCCACCAACATGGCCTCAACATGCTGCTCTGCTGCAGAAGGCATACATGGCCGGTCTGGCACAGCTGCAGGCGGCCAGGGCCGGTCTGCTGCAGGATGC
This sequence comes from Tetradesmus obliquus, assembly GCA_030272155.1. Classification (NCBI taxonomy): domain Eukaryota; kingdom Viridiplantae; phylum Chlorophyta; class Chlorophyceae; order Sphaeropleales; family Scenedesmaceae; genus Tetradesmus; species Tetradesmus obliquus. The sequence continues at coordinate 870,162 of CP126191.1, forward strand.
CGCACAACAGCCAAGGCAGCCCGATGCCACGGCATGGGCAGCAAGTTAACCAAGTCTGTCAAATCTGCCGATTCGTTGTCTGCATTGCTGAAGTTGGAGCCGTACGGCAGCAATGGGTGTGGCAGCTGCTGCCGTGCAGCATGCTTGATCACATGCCAAGCGCGACAGAGATCGGCCACAGTGCGGATGCGTGGCGACACTTGCCGCCAGAACATGCATGTGGCCCGCGCACAGAGGGCACGGGATGCATTTGCAGCCCACCGGGCACAAACCCAACCATTGCTTGCAAAAAAGGGTTAGCAAAGACAGGAGCCAAACTACACCAAGCCCCGGGCTGCAGCACCGGCGCATCCTGCACAGCCTGTAGCTGTGCACGCAACTGCTGCATGTCTGACAGCTGTTGAGGATGTGGCGGCGGCAGTGCAGGGGCAGGCGCCGCAGGCGCCAACGCCTTCACATCACAAACTTTGCCTAGCGCTTGAAGACCAGCAATCATGCGGCGCAGCGGCGGGGGAGGGAGGGACTGCTGAGGGAACGCCTGCGACGGCTCCATCGGCGTTTGCGTGTCTTCAAAGCTGTCAAACAAGGACAATGGGCCCCACCACTTATGCTTAGAACGCAATAGCGCCCGCCCAATGCGGATCCAAGGCAGCTCAGTGTCAGGCGGTGCAGTAGCAAACTGCGCGCCCCACCAAGCATGCCGTGCACGTATGTGGTCAACCCATGGCAAAGCACCAAAGCCACCTTCAGCCGGCCTGCCCGCCAAAAAGCGAGCAGCCACACCAGTGAAACGCTGCACAGACGAAGCAGGTGCCAACCCTCTATCCACTAACTTCCCAACCGACGCAACAAGGTGCTGACGATCAACATCAGGCGGCAAATCAGAGAATTCAGCTGCATAAAGCAAGGTGCTCACACCATACGCAGCGCTACCCATACCTCTGCCAAACACCGAAAGCTGCGGAATGTGCGACAGCCGCGCGAGCGCAGCATCCACAGAAGCCAGCTTCTGACCCCAATCCATCGGAGAGTCAGAGCCCACGCACACACCCAACATATTGGCTTGCAGGACAGGGCTGAGCGGCAACACACCAGCAGCATGCTGCTGAGAGAGCGTCGCGTGCTGCTGCCGCGCAGTAGCACCCAGCAAAAGCAACTTGGATTTATGCAGGTTGAGCTGCTGCCCAGACGCGGCTGCCATAACCTGCATATGTAGTAAAAACTGTGCAACCTGTGCAGGGGAGCGCAGGTAGACCTGCGTGTCATCAGCAAACTGAGTCGCTGACAACTGCACACCTTGCACGGTGATGTTGATGCCTTTACTCTGCAAAAACCTCAACAATGCCTCACCAACAAACAAGTAGAGCAGAGGAGACAGGGGACACCCCTGCCGCACTCAAGCATCAAACCTGCGCATGCCAGAAACAAAGCCATTCATGCACGCGCACGCATGCGTGTTGGTGAGCAGCAACTTCACCCACTTACAGAACTCAGGCCCCACGCCCATAGCACTCATGACAGACAGCAGGAAGGGCCTGTCCAAGGTGCCGAAAGAGGCTTGTTACAGGAGAGGTGCCGCGAGAGAGGCTTGTTACAGGTGCCGGGAGAGAGGCTTGTTACAGGAGAAGGCAAGCTATCACCCGAGAGGTGCCGCGGCATGCACGGCGAACTGCGTGCAACAGTGTGAACATTGCCGCTGCTGCTGCTCCAGCCATCTGCCCTCACCGCCCAGCTCCCTGTGGAGCTGCTGCCCTCCCCCTCTCACCAGCAGCTGCCTGGTGTCGCCGTAGTATAGTGGTCAGTATCCCTGCCTGTCACGCAGGAGGCCCGGGTTCAATTCCCGGCGGTGGCGTCTCTATGTGTTTTGTTCCTGCTACAAACGGCTTCCGGTTCAATTTGTTGTAGGCTTCTGACCTTACCTTGAATGCCACGTGTTACACCACGTTTCACAACACATATCATGGCGGGCTCCAAGCAGCAGCAACGCCACCATGTAGCCACTGCTGCTTACATGCTTTTGTCTCTGCTGCTGTTGCTGCTGCTGCTGCTGCTGCTGCTGCTGCTGCTGCTGCACGTCAACCACCTGGCCCCCTCCCTACACGCTCACTCGGCTGCTGGAGAGGAAGTTTTTGATGTGTTTCTGTCACTTCTGTTTCTGTCACTTCTGCTGCTGGAGAGGAAGTTTCTGATGTGTTTCTGTCACTTCCGCTGCTGCTGCCGCAGGTGAACCACCTGGGCCCCTACATGCTGACTCTGCCAGTGCAGAGGAACCTGCTTACATGTTCCTCTCCCTGCTGCTGCTGCTGCCCCTGCAGGTGAACCACCTGGGCCCCTACACGCTGACGCGGCTGCTGGAGCAGAAGTTGGTGGCCAGCAAGGCGCGCGTGGTCAACGTGGTCAGCGTGACGCACCGCATCACCACCATCAGGTGGGTTGAGATGACTGTAGAAAAGTAGTATTGTAGTAGCTTCCGGCTGAGCTGTTTAGCAACACGTGATGTGGTGGTTTGTGGTCAATGTGGTCAGGGTGACGCACCGCATCACCACCATCAGGTGAGGCAGTGAGGTGCATCTGCCAGCCCCCCGGGCACTCATCAGCTCATCAAGCTAGCTCCTGCTTTCTCAATAGCCTACCTGGAGGCTCAATGAAGGTCATGAGGTGCACATGTGTATTGTTCTCTTGTCTTATTGCCACTGGGCTTGTGCCAGCTGCTGATTTTTAGCTGACATGCTCGCGCTGTTGTGTCGCGAACGACTGTCACGATGCAGGGACGCCAAGGCGCTGTTCACCGACTGGAAGGGCGGCTTCTACCAGCACAACAAGCTGGCTAACGTGTACACAGCCTTCGAGTTGCAGCGCAGGTGCGGATGTGATTGAGCTGCAGCACATGTAGATCTGCCAGAGTCAGTGGCTATGCATACATATTTGGCCACAGCTGCTTTGCACTTGCTGGCCAACGTGTACACAGCCTTCGAGCTGCAGCGCAGGTACGGCTGTGTGATTGAGCTGCTATAAGTCCGGCTGTGGATACATGTTTGGCCACAGCTGCTTTGCGCTTGCTGGCCAATGTGTGGTCCCCGAGCTGCAGCACAGGTGCGGCTGTGTGTTTGAGCCGCAGCGCACAATTGCTGCGTGAATGAATCCAGCCACAGCTTGGTGCATGCTGCGCTGCACCGCGCAACAAAAGGAGTCGCAGCGGGCAACCCTGGCGCTGACTGAAGTGCTGGTTGTGACAGAGCTTTGGCAGGAAGTAGCATAGCAGCCAGTACAGTCCAGCAGCTGTGCACCCAACCCCCTATCCTTGCAGTGTGGAACCAATGAGTGTGCTGCCTGCCTTCAGCCGCCAATTGTAATTGTCGCTTCAACCAGCTGTCATCTACTCAATTCTACATCCTGCACTTGGCGTGGCCTGTCGCTGCAGGCTGGGTGCGTGGGGCCTGCAGGCCGTGGCTGCCTGCCCTTAACCAGCCGCCATTGATCTCACTCCTACTGTGCTGCATGCTTTGTGTGTCCCTGCAGGCTGGGCGCACTCGGTCTGCAGGCCTAAGCTGCCTGCTTTTCACCAGCTGCCATGTATCTCACTCCTACTTTGCTGCACATGTTCATCGTGGTTTGCTGCAGGCTGGGTGCACGGGGCCTGCAGGCCGTGGCCGCCGACCCCGGCGCTGTGCGCACCAACATCTACAACAACAGTCCCAAGCTGGGCCGCGGCTTCATCAAGACCATGATCGACAACTGCTACGCGCCACCAGAGGACGGCGCGCAGGTACGGCTGCTGCTGTTGTTGCGTGGCTTAGCTGCCTTTCTGGTATCGTTACGCAGCAGCCTAGATCGACAACTGCTATGCGCCACCAGAGAACGGCGCGCAGGTGCGGCTGCTGCTGTTGGGGTTATTGACATGCAGCAGCCTAGATCGACAACTGCTGTGCGCCACCAGAGGACGGCGCGCAGGTGCGGCTGCTGCTGTTGGGGTTATTGACATGCAGCAGCATAGATCAACAACTGCTACGCGCCACCAGAGGACGGCGCGCAGGTGCGCGTGTGGCTGCGCTGTAGCAAGAGTGTGCATGCATTTTGTCATGCAGCAGGAAAGGGCCGCAGGAGGTGCACGTGTCGCAGTGTTGTGAAGCGTATGCATGTGGCATGCTAGCAGCATTCACTGTGCAGCAAGGGGAGTTTGCAGGAAAGTCCTGCAGCATCAGGGCAGCAATGTGTAGCAGGCACCTGCATTCACATGTGCTAAAATCAAGCATGAACCAAATGATCAAACTGCCGACCCCGCAGGCGGTGATCTACGCGGCCACCTGCGACTGGGCCGCCGACCAGCGCAAGCGCAAGGACGGCTCGCCCCTGCAGCCGGCGGAGGACCTGCGCTACTACGCGCGCGGCGTGTTCACCTGGCCCCAGGTATGTCAGGATTTTCACTGTATGTACTGCAAATTGGTGTTGTCCACTGCTGTAGATGTTTGCCTTGCTGTGCATGCCGCGTGTTCACCTGGCCGCAGGTGCGTGCTGCGCTTGCAACACGTCGCGTAATGTGCCTTACTTCAAAGAAAATCTGCTGCTTGTTTCCCTTGCTGTGCACGCGGTGTGTTCACTGAGTTGTACGCGCATGCCCTGTGGCGCCTTGAGAGCAAGCAGCAGCACTGCAGCGCAGGCATATGCTGAAGCGGGCATCAATCTGGAACGTTAGTTGGGTTTGCTGTGCACTGCTGACACATGTGTGCGCTGCTGCTGCTGCTGCTGCTGCAGCTGTGCAACGACTGGGCGCTGGGCGGCAAGGGCATCAAGAAGGTTAAGGGAGACATCTGGGGCGCCAGCACCGTGGTGCTGTCCTTCCTGGATTGGCCACTGCGCAGGTGGGTGTGCTGCAGGGCTGTGCTGCCGCATGTGCATGTGGTAACTTGGAATGTTGGGGGTTGTGTTTCGAATGCTGTGTTTGGTGGTGGTGCTCAGCTTCCTGGACTGGCCGCTGCGCAGGTGGGGTGCCGCAGCGCTATGCTGCTGCACATGCACGTCAGCATATGATCAAAGTGGTCTGTGGGTCAAATGCTGTTAACATGGAGTTTTCAGAATTTTTAGCTGTGTTTTGGTGGTGGTGCTCAGCTTCCTGGACTGGCCACTGCGCAGGTGAGGGGCTGCAGTGCTGTACTGCAGCTGGGCTGGTGCTATGCATGTCCGGCACTTATGTATGCATGTGCGGCACTTCTGTTTGCATAATGTGTGGCACGTGTCGGCTATCGCATCTTGTGTAGCTGCGTGCGTTGTTGTGCATAGGATGTCGGTGAACTCCCTGTGCGCGATCCCTGCTGCTACTGCTGCTGTTGCTGCTGCTGCTGCAGGCTGCTGGGCAACGGCCTGATGGGCAAGACCAAGCTGTGCAGGCCGGGCAGCCACGCGTATGACGCAGACATGTCGGCGCAGGTGTGGGAGGCCAGCGCGGAGTTTGCCGGCGTGCCTGTGCAGCCACAGGTGTAGACGGGCAGTAGGAACAGAAGGAGAGGGGTGACACGCTGTGCACAGGCAGCAGCAGATGGGTGTAGCGCAGATCGAGGCTGTGGGTGGTGGTAGAGGGCGTGTACAGAGCTTGGAGAAAAGATGGAGGTGGACAGTTTTGCCGTGTAGGTGCTGCAGCCGCCGGCATATTCGTCTGGCAGTGGGTGCTGCATAAAGACATTGGCAGCTATTTTGCGTTGGTAGCCTGTTGGTAGCCGGGGAATTGGGTTTTAGCCAATTTCGTGGTCTGCTTTGGATAATAAACAGTACTGGTGCTGCTGCTCGATTGTTCGAAAAACCTTTGTAAGCGCCCGGATTCGAAGGGGCTACCTGCAAAAACGGCCTTCAAATGAGCTGCATTTGCTGAATTGACATCAAACGCCGGCACCGCCCTCTCCAAGAGATCTGTCCCGCAGCACCAGTTGTGTGCTGTCGCCGTAGTATAGTGGTCAGTATCCCTGCCTGTCACGCAGGAGGCCCGGGTTCAATTCCCGGCGGTGGCGATAGTTTTGTCGTTCCACACTGCTGCTTCAGGATCCCACTGTTGCATGTCTCCGAGACAGCGGCTGCTTGACACTGCAAGCTCGCCTTGCAGGCTCTCCCCTGTAAGTTCTTCTTCTTGCTTTGCTGGCAGGCAAAAATGCACGGTGTGGTTGCAGTTGCTATCCAAGTCGCCATTCCGTCAGTGCTCTGCCAAGAGTTGTATCACAACATGCAAGTCACGCTTGGCGCCTTTGCGCCATGATCACTTCCCGGAGTGTCATCCACTCGCCGCAGCTGCCACATCACGAACACATGTCCAGCGCAGGCGAGGTGGCACAGCCAGCCATGAACTGCATACTCTGGCTTTGGCATGCATCAGCATCCGGACCATCCAGCATCAGCATCAGCTGTTAATGAGCCACCACCAACAACATACACACGAAGTGAAGCCAGGCCATATGCTGACCATGGCTAACAGAACAACAGCTCATGCACCCCAGCTTCGCATACAACCTCCCAAACCACCAGCTCCAGGCTGTAACACCCACACAAAACACCACACGCCAACAGAGCACAACCGCCTCCTGCTCTCTGAACTGCCAACCGCCGAATGAAAAACACAGCAGACTGCTTACACCAACCTAATTTGAGCGACACATCACTAACAAGCCGCCGCCAGCCCTGCAGCCTCCCAGGGTCCCAAGAAGGCATCAAGCCCATCCACACTCTCAGCCTCGCACGGTGCGCTGCTGCACGCACTGCACCACATCACCCCACTTGTACCCTCTACCGTGCATTGCGCCTACAACCGCCAAGTTCGCCCCCCTCCCTGCTCCTCCTGTAACCGCACTTCATCCTGCAGCCTGCACCACACTGGCAGCACATCTGCACACGCCTAGCTACGCACGGTGCGCTGCTGCACGCACTGCACCACATCCCCCGGCTTGTAGCCCCCAAACCGGCCCTCATCCAGCACCACACCACACTCCCCAGCCTTGCCCACAGCTGACACATCATTCTTATGCTGCCGCAGGCTGCTGCAGGGCCCCTCATACACCACCTCCCCATCCCGCACAACCCTAAACACCACCCCAGACGCGAGCTGTAGGGAGCCCTCCTGAACCCTACACCCTGCGACGCTGCCCACCTCCCTGCGGTTGCGCAGCAGCGGGAACACTTGCAGGACGGTTGCACTGCCCAGCACCTGCTCAGCCAAGCTGCCTTGGCCTCCAGCCACACCTGACTCTGCTGCAGTGATGCAGGACTCTATTTCATCTAACAAGTGGTAGATTACGCGGTGCTGCAGTACCTCCACCTTGGCTGTTTTCAATGCTGCATCTACATCAGCAGCAGGGGCCCGCAGGTTGAAAGCAACCAGCCGAGCGCCAGTGGCAGCTGCCAGGTGTACATCAGAAGAAGTGATAGGTCCTACACCGCAGTACACCACCTTCAAGTGCACCTTGCCGGCTGCTGCTGCTGTCACTGCATCACGCACAGCCTCAGCCGAGCCCTGCACGTCCGCCTTTATAACAAACGTTATAACGGGCGCGTCAGGAGGCAGTGTTGCTGCCTCGTCTGCTGCAGCAGATGTTGCGTCCGCTGCGCCTGCTGCTGCAGGCGACGGCTCATCATCTGTAGCCGCGTCTGCTGCTGCGTCGCTGGCTGTTGGCTGCATGCCTGCAGCTTGCTGCTTAAGCTGCTCCTCTTCGAGCTGCATGGACTGCTGCAGCATTGACTTGCGCTCGCTGTTCGTGTGGCGCTTGAAGCCGCCCAGCTGCAGCTCGCGGATGCGCTGCCGCAGCTGCCGCTTCCTGCAAGCAGCAGCGGGACAGGTGTTACTGGTCAAACATGGTCAAAGATGGTCAAACGTGTTTTTGAAAATCCGAGAAAGCAGTGGCGAAGCATGCAGGGGAGCTAGCTGGAGCAACGTGCACGCACCGGAAAGGACACCGAGGCAACATGCAAGGGCAAGCGGCAGCCTTGCCGCGTCATCATGGTTTGGTACCAATTCCTGTGTTGAGAGTGTTGCTGCACTTGCAACTCTCACATCTCATGAATTGATACCAACCCATGCTTAAGATGAACCAACCCATCGAGATGTCATAAAGACCATGACAGGCCGTGTGCAACACCCCGAACAGCACAGCTGCAGCTGCTGCCAGGTCACATGCGCTACACAACATGCTAACATGCAAACTGCAATCTCACTGTCAACAACACCTGTGTGTTGAACTAAATCACATACAAATGCAACCACAATGACAACAACACGCCTGCAGCCGCCCCACCTCTCATACTCCTGCTGGCGCAGCTGCGCCTGCCGCCTGCTGTGCTCCGCCTGCATCCTTGCTAGCTGCCCCTGCCTGAAATCCTCCGCCCGCGCCGCCCTCGCTGCAGCCATCTTTGCTGCTCTCGCATCGCTGCCCACAACAATGAGCTCGTCTCCTGCAGCTGGGATGGCTCGCAGGCCCGACACGACAGCGGCTTGGCCGGGGCCTGCTTGGGTGATGCTGGCGCCACGGCCGTCCTTGATGGCGCGCACCTGACGCAGCAGAAGGCGGTGTGTGCGGTGTGTGCAGCCATGAGATGGACTAGCTGTATGTGAGTGGGCGTGCAGGCGCTACAGACCCAGGCCCACTGCCAAAGAAAGGGACACAGCAGGTACTGCGCTGGACACCAGGCGGCCGCTGCTGCTGCTGCTCCAGCACGAAACAAAGGGAACCCAGGAGGCTGCTGACACAGCCGCAAGCCACGCCGGCAACGGTACAAAAGCGGGTACTGAACAGGGCGTGTGGCACAAACTTCTGCTGCTGCTGCTACTGCTCCTGCTAACCGTAAGTTGTAACTAGCAGTTGCATGCAGCAGCATGCGCTCACCTTGCCGTGCTCTGTCCCGACCACGATGGGGTCGCCCAGGCGCAGCGTGCCGCTGCGCACAATGACCGTGGCGACAGGGCCCAGGCCCTTGGCAACCTGCAGGGAGCACCAAAATTGTGCAGGTGGGTCAATTGCAAAACAGTTGACGTCTTGTTGCTGGGACTTGTCACACAAATGCAGTGCTGCAGCATGTGTGGCATTAACCATGATGCAACTGCAGCAAGAGCAGCAACACCCAAGGAGACCACGGGACCTGAGGTGTTGAATGTCAAACATCAGCGTGATTGTCTTGCACCGTACTGCCTACATCACAGTTAATGGTCAAATGTAAACTGCTTCAGGCAGAGCAGCCGCACCTGCGCCTCCACCACCACCGCCGTGGCAGGCACGTCGGTGCGCGCCCGCAGCTCCATCACCTCAGCCTGGCAGCAGCAGCAGCAGCAGCAGCAGCAGCAGCAGCAGCAGCAGCAGCAGCAGCAGTGCGTAGGTAGTGATAGATTATTACTAGCTGCACATCGCCACCATACTCCTCCAGCTCCAGCCCCTCTGACATTATGCCATTCCTTGCTCTCTCGGTTGATTGCCATGCTTGGAAACTAATTCAACAATCACACACGTTTGACAAAGCACCTCATCAAGACCGTGTTTGCTGCACTACAATGTGTGGTGTGCAACAACAGCAGGTGACACCCACCTGCAGCAGCAGCGCCTCCTCTAGTGCGTCCAGGCCCTGGCCCTTCCGTGCTGCTGTCTCCACCAGCTGCACGTCCCCGCCATACTCCTCCAGCTCCAGGCCCTCAGACAGCAGCTGCAGCTTCACCTGCTCAATGCGCGCCTGCAGAAAATGAAAATGGCACAAACAGCAACATATGGGTGGCTGAGACGAATGAGATTGGGCTGAGACTGGGATTGTTTCAAAGACCCCCCAGAGTAAGAAAAAATATGGTTGGCAGCACACGGGTGCTGAGCTGCCTGCCTGTCTGTTTGGCTTCCTGCTGCAACAAATTCAGCAGCTGCAAGTTCAAACATTCACAACATGAAAAAGTAACACATGTGTGAGAGGCCTCACCCGGGGCAAGTCACACTTTGTCAGTGCCACCACCACCAGCACCTGCCTGCTTGTCTGCATGGCTTCTGCTGAGGCAGCATCTGCAGCTCGTACTTAACACTACAACATCACAAAGTAACACATGTGTAACATATCCCACCTGGGGCAGGTCACACTTGGTCAGCGCGACCACCACCGGCACCTGCCTGCTAGTCTGCATGGCTTCTGCTGAGGCAGCATCTGCAGCTCGTACTTAACACTACAACATCACAAAGTAACACATGTGTCACATATCCCACCTGGGGCAGGTCACACTTGGTCAGCGCGACCACCACTGGCACGTGTGCGGCACGGGCGTGTGCCAGCGCCTCACGCGTCTGTGCCATCACTCCATCATCGGCAGCTACCGCAAGCACCACAATGTCGGTTGCTGCTGCTCCGCGCGCGCGCATGGCGCCGAATGCTGCGTGGCCGGGGGTGTCTAAGAAAGTGAGGCGCTCGCCGCTGCCGGGCATGACAACTTCAAAGGCGCCGATGTGTTGTGTGATGCCGCCGGCCTCTGCAGAAGCAGCAGCAGCAGCAGCAGCAGCAGCAGCAGCAGCAGCAGCAGCAGCAGCAGAACGACAGCAGCAGAGCACGCACAGCTTTAGCTTTGGCAAGACGCCACAAGACAAAGCAGGGGACACAAGAGGCAGCAGCAGAGCATAAATAAACTTGGTTGTGACAATATGGTCCACAGCATGCTGTTCAACGCACCTCCCGCAGTCACGTTTGACCAGCGCAGCGCATCCAGCAGACTGGTCTTGCCATGATGTACATGGCCCATCACCGTCACCACAGGTGGACATAAACCGCACAGCTGACCAGCATCCAGTTTGCAACTAGCAACTACAAATAGATCATTCGGGGCAAAACAATATATCAGTGGAGGTCAAACATAAGATGCGATGTATATTTCCTAAACATAACTCAACGCTTTCACAATACTGGTTTAAACAACGCACCTCCTGCAGTCACGTTTGAGGAGCGCAGTGCATCAAGCAGACTGGTCTTGCCATGGTCAACATGGCCCATCACCGTCACCACTGGCGGGCGCGGCGCTGCTGCTGCTGCTGCTGCTGCTGCTGCGGCGGCATCTTCTGGAGGCCTCAGCAGAATCTTGCCGAACTCAAGCGCTGCCAGCTCAGCAGATTCGAGTGAGACGACGTCCTCGGCTGCACAGCACAGCAGCAGCAGCAGCAGCAGCAGCAGCAGCAGCAGCAGCAGCAGCAGCAGCAGCAGCAGCAGCGCATCACGTCAAAATTAAGCAGAATCGTGCCCAAGTCGAGCGCTGCCAGCTCAGCTGATTTGAGTGAGACCACATCCTCGGCTGCAGGGAGAGAAGGGACGTCCGCAAATCAGCAGCAGCAGCAGCAGCAGCAGGGGCAATAGAATCATTAAGAATCTGCCAAAATCAAACGCTGCCAGCTCAGCTGATTTGAGCGAGACCACATCCTCAGCTGCAGGGAGAGAGGGGGTATTTGTAGAAAGCAGCAGCAGCAGCAGCAGGGGCAGTGGTATCGTTCAGGATATTGCCAAACTCGAGCGCTGCCAGCTCAGCTGATTCCAGCAACACCACATCCTCGGCTGCAGAGAAAATGGCAGGAGGATTGCAGACAGCAGCAGCAGCAGGGGAAGCAGATGTAGTCAAGAGAGCCAGCATCCTCAGCTGCGTGACGAGGTGCAAGGCAGGTGCAACAAGCCCCGGTTGCATGCCAACCACCACCACACGGCTCAACTACAGCACAAACCACAAGTTGTCATTATGTTTCACTTTAGTAACAGCTACATGACTGTTACGCCAGTCACCAACCTGATTGCAGCTCCTCTCCCAGCTGCTCCTGCAGCAGGGACTCCCGCTGTGCCAGTTCAGCACCCAGCAGCAGCGCCAGCTGCTGCACAAAAAGCACATGCCTGTTATCAAGTCAATTTGTAACATTTGTAAGAGTTATAACACATCCTCACCTGACTGCAGCTCTTCTCCCAGCTGCTCTTGCAGCAGGGACTCCAGCTGTGCCAGCTCAGCACCTAGCAGCAGCGCCAGCTGCCGCACAGAGCACATTGCAGGCATCTGAACCTCTTGCAACTGCCGCTGACCGCTGCTGCTGCTGCTGCTGCTGTCGGCCGCACTAGCTGCACCGAAGTTCTGCTGCTGCTGCTGCGTGTGCAGCTCGTCGTCGGATTCGGAGTCTGTTTCGGAGTCAGACAGCAGGTCATCTGCTGCTGCTGCTGCTGCTGCTGGATCAGTGTCGCTGCCTGGTTTGGCCTGCTGCAGCTGCTGCAGCTTGCTCGCCCAGCGACTGCTGGCGGCGCTGCCCGCTGCTGCGGCGGCTGCAGCAGCAACACATACATACGACAGGGTTGGCGTACATACAACAGCGTGGCTACACAGCGAGAAGGAAGAGCAATTTGGGGGATGTGAGCATGCGGCACGCGGTGTGGTTTATGACCATATAATGCATATGGCAGGATGGGAGACATGTATGTATACAATGGTGCAGGGCGTGGCACAAGACAGCACTTGGCACTGATTGAGCGGTCATATGTAGAGGCGCCGATCCCAGCTGCCTGCATGCTTGCATGTATAAGAACGAATTTACACATCCTCCGAGCCCTCACGGACCGCAGTGGATGCGAAACTGCGCATTCAAGCAAAGCTGAGCCACAAGACCTCTCGTCCTAAGTCTCCTGGCCATCCGCGTAGGGTGCAGCTGGTGCATGCAGGCATAGCACTCGTCAGCGTGGCTGGCATGTAGGCTTAGCATGTGCTGCAGCCAGAGGAGCAAGGCAGAATGACTGCTCACATGCCAGGGTGCGGCAAACTTAGCTTTAGATGCAACAAAAGCACAGCGCTGCACAACACAAACCCACCTGCTCTCCGCGCAGCTTTCTTCTCAGCCTTTGCCGCTGCTGCTGCTGCCAGCCCAGCCTGCTTGCCCTTGGCCTTCACTTTCCTTCGCTTTGCTGCAGCCGCCTTTGCATCCAACCCCTCATCAACTGCAGACTCCTGCTGCTTGCCGCGCCCTGCTGCTGCCGCACTACTGCTGCTGCTGCTGCTGCCGCCGATGTTTTGCAGTAGCGCCCTCATGCGCGCCTCTGTCTCTTGCTCTAGCTGCCAGCTGGCAGCAGCAGCAGCAGCAGCAGCTGCTGCGTCTGGTGCTGCTGCAGTTGGCGTTGCTGACCAGGAACCAGACGGCGTCTGTGTAACTGCAGCTGACTCTGCTGCTGTTGGGGGCCGAGAGACAGCGGCCCACGCACGGTCTGCTGCAAACTGCTGCTGCTGAACATGCTGCTGCTGCTGTTGCTGCTGCTGCCACGAGCCAGACAACACATCCGCAATGCCACTACTGCTACTGCTGCTGCTGCTGCTGTCTGTGGCGGCAGTGGAGCGGAGCAGCTCAGCGTCTTGCAGCAAGGCACCCAGACCCTGCTGCTGCTGCTGCTGTTGCTGCTGCTGCTGCTGCTGCAGGCCTGCAGTATCTGCATTACTGCTGCTGCTGGCTGCTGCGGGCTTCCCTGCTGATCCAAAAGCTGCTGCAGCTGCCTGCAGCCGCTGCTGCAGGGTCTGCTGCAGCTCTGTGGAAGGTGACAAACTGCCATCGCTGCTGCTGCTGCTGCTGCTGCCGCTGCCGCTGTTATCAGCTGCAAGCACCTTACTCAGATCAGACTGCCAGCCAGAGCCGTCAGCAGCCTGCTTCATAACACCGCTGCTAGACCCTAACACACCGGGGTTCAGCAGCAGATCTTGCAAGCTGAAACCTTCGGCTGTTGGTGCTGCTGCTGCTGCTGCTGCTGCTGATGGTCGCTTTGCTGTTGCTGCTGATGCAGCATGGCTGGCCTCCTGCATTATGGCACTCAGATCGAGCTTAGGGGCATCATGCATAGCATCAGCAACATCAGCAACTGCTGCAGTTGTAGCTTCAGCTGAAGCACTGGCAGCAGCAGCCGCAGTTGAGGTGTCTGGTGCTGCTGTTGCCGCCTCCGTTTCTACTGCTGCTGCTGCTGGTGTGTCAGCATGAACCACCTCTGCAGCTGCAGGTGCATCCGCTGTGCTGCTGCTGCTGCTGCTGCTTGGTTGGAGAGCTTTCAGGATCGCTTCCAAGCTGCTCCCTGCTGCTACTGGTGCTGCTGCTGCCGCCACGCTGCTGCTGCTGCTGCTGCTGCTGCCAGGTGCTGCCACTGCATGTGGTCTGGCCTGCTGCTGCTTGCCCAGGCTCTGCAATAGTGTGGCTAAAGATACCTTGGCCGTCTGCCGCTGCTGCTGCTGCTGCTGCTGCTGCTGCTGCAGGCCATGCTCCAATGTTTCGTGATCTGGCTTGTGAGCTGGCTTATGATCCGGTGCTCGATCAGGTGCTTGATCTGGCGTCAACTGATCCTGCCTGGGCCCCCGCCATTTCTTTTTCTTATTCAGCACAGCTTCAGCATCTGCTGCTGCTGCTGCAGCAGCATCTGCCGCTGCTTCAGTGTAAGCTTGAATGGATACTTCACCAAGCGCTGCCCCACTGCTGCTGCTGCTGCTGCTGCTCTCTGCAACAGGCGGATGCAGAGTATCCAGCCCCGCTGGCCCGCTGCTGCTGCTGCTCACTACCCTGCTGCTGCTGCTGCTGTCTGCCTCAATGCTGCTGCCAACTGCAGCAGGTAACTGCAGAGTATCCAGCCCAGCTGCCCCGCTGCTGCTGCTGCTGCTGCTGCTGCTCACCGCAGCAGGTGGATACAGCGAATCCAGCAGAGCGGCCAAATCCTGCTGGGTTCCTGCAGACTCTTGCAGTCCCTCTGCTGCTGCACTTTGCTGCTGCTTATGCCTGAAGTCCGCAAGCAGCTGCTGCAGTGACACCCGTGCCTGCTGCAGCTGCTGCTGCTGCACCTGTGTGCTTTGATTCGCCTGCTGCAGCAGCTGCAGCACATGGTGCGCCAGGTCACTGCTAGATGCTGCTGCTGCTGCTGCTGCTGCTGGTGCAATTTCATCCAGCAGCTCATACAAAGGAGGTGCTGATGTGGCAGCAGCAGCAGCAGGGGTGGCAGCAGTAGCTGCTGCTGCTGCTGCTGCTGTTTGCTGCTGCACGTCCTGCAGGTTCAGTGGCTTGGTCATGGCAATAACTCGCTCCATAGCCTCATGCACGTCTCGCTGCTGCTCCATTGCTGATGCTGCTGCTGCTGCTGCTGCTGCTGCTGCGTCAGGATCAGAAAGCTGTGCTGAATCTGGCGCTGCTGCTGCTGCTGCTGCTGCTGCTGGTGGTTGAAAGTCTGCCAGCACAGCATCAAAAGATGACAGCAGCTCGCCATCTGAAGCAGCAGCAGCAGCAGGGGTGGCAGCAGCAACTGCTGCTGCTGCTTGCTGCTGCAGCTCCTGCAGGTTCAGTGGCTTTGACATGGCAACAACTTGCTCTGTTGCTTTATGTACATCTCGCTGCTGCTCCCGTGTTACTGCTGCTGCTGCCTCTGATTCAGCAGGAACAGACAGCTGTGCTGCTTCCGGCGCTGCTGCTGCTGCTGCTGCTGTTGGCTGAAGCTCTGCCAGCAGCACAGCAGCGAGTGATGACAGCAGCTGGGCTTCAGAAGCAGCAGCAGTGGCTGCTGCAGCAGCAGCAGCGGCAGCACTGCCACTGCTGGCTGCTGCAGCGGCAGCAGCAGCAGCCTGTCGGTGCTGCTGCAGCTGCTGCTTCAGGTTCACCAGCGGAGCCTGCTGCTGCTGCTGCCGCTTCGGTTTCGCCGCCTGCTGCTGCTGCTGCTGTACACTGGCAACCGGATCCTTGGTCCGCTGCCAGCGCTGCTGTGCTTTTGCTGTGGATGCTGCCTCCTGCTGCTGTGCTACTTCCGGCACAGCAGCAGCAGCAGCAGCAGCAGCAGCAGTGGATGGCTCAGAAGGTGCTGCATCAGCAGGCCTCGTCTGCAGCTGTTTCAGGTAAGCTGCCCAGCCAGAAGGCTGCTGCTGCTGCTGCTGCTGCTGCTGCTGCTGCTGGGGAAGTGTGTCCCCTGCCTGCCAATGATCCAGCCGCTGCTGCTTATGCTGCCTGTGCTTGCGCTGCTGCTGCTGTTGCTGCTGCTGCTGCTGCTGCTGCTCTGCAGCCTCACCTTCCGCATGCAGCTGCTGCAGGCGCCGCCGTGGCCGTCCCTGCTGCTGCTGCTGCTGTTGCTGCGCCTGGCGCGTCTGCTGTTGCGAAGCCCAGTACTGTGTTACCGCGCTTTGTTTTTGCTGCTCTCGCTGCAACTCTTGCTGCAGTTCTGAAGCCCCAGCTTGCCTGGCCCTCCTTCGCAGCTGTTTGTAAATAGAAGCCACCTCACGCTCATAAGCTTCTGGCGCCTCGCCTGCTGCTGCTGCTGCTGCTTGTGGGGGCGGCAGGGGTTTAGGAGACAGCACCATCCTAAACCCTCCTGGAAGCTCGACAGGCACAGCTGCCACATCAGCAACTGTCACGCCAGCTGGCTGGTTCTGCTTGACTTGCCATGATGATGAGGGCAGTGCAGCACCAGCAGCAAGCTGCTGCAGCAAGCTCTGCACACCTGCCTGCTGCTGCTGCTGCTGCTGCTGCTGAGCTGCACTGCTGCTGATGCTGCTGCTGCCATTGCTGCCACTGGACGGGCTTGGCTCCTGTGGCAGCCGCCGCTGCAGCATCTGCTGCATGTCCTGCCATGAGGGTGGATCCTGACCCAACCCACTGCTGCTGCTGCTGCCGGTGCTGCTGCCGCTGCTGCTGCTGCTGCCGTTGCTGCTGCTGCTGCCAGCCATCATCTGTGTCATGTGACCTAAGCTGGATGCAGCAGCAGAGCCTTGCCGCAGCACATGCTGCCCTTCAGCAGCAGCAGCAGAGGGCTCACTTGAGTGTATGTGCAGGCGTTGCTGGAAGCTGTGGCTCGCCCCACTGCTGCTGCTGCTGCTGCTGCTGCTGCTGCTGCTGGGCCGCCCGGGGCTCACACTGCGGCCAGGGCTGAAGGTTTGGCTACTGCTGAGGCTGTGGCTGGTGGCAGCTGCCACGTCAGCATGGCAGCTGGCGGCTGGCTCAGTGCTACTGCCAGCAGCAGAGGGTGCAGCAGTGCTGCTGCTGCTGCTAGGGTTGCTGGCGTGCTGCTGCAGCTGAGCAGTGCCTGCAGTGCCTGCAAGAGTGGTGGCGTTGATTCCCAGCATGGGCAGTGATCAATGAGTGATAGATGACAAAATATCACGTCATTATAATCATGCACAGCGCAAACATACTGCCAGGCTGTGGAGTGTGGAAACTACAGTTCAATACAGCATGCAGTTGACAGCAGCACAGTACCCACTGGGTAACCCGGCACCGCAGCAGCGACGTGGGCAGCTGCGCTGCTTCAGATTGGCTTACCTGACGTACTTCCTTCATATTGAATGGCAGCTGCGTCCTGTGCACCGTGATCTACACCATTAGTGCTACCACTTGCCGCAGCGGCGTCTTTGCAGAACGTTCTCGCAACAGCTTCGCATGCAGCTTGTTCGATTGCAATGCTACCGTTCTGCAAAAGACTGCTGGCCCGCTTCAGCTCGCTGCCCAGCAGCGTTTTGCATGCCGCTTGTTTCATTATT
Source organism: Tetradesmus obliquus (assembly GCA_030272155.1). Lineage (NCBI taxonomy): Eukaryota > Viridiplantae > Chlorophyta > Chlorophyceae > Sphaeropleales > Scenedesmaceae > Tetradesmus > Tetradesmus obliquus. The sequence goes on from CP126191.1 coordinate 887,641, forward strand.
GCAGCACGCAGTAATCATTCAGCCATTTGAATGTGTTGCTGTTTCTCAAGTTGTGCGCGTGCCTGCGCTACAGGTGATCTGCGCAGTGCCTGCGATGTGCTGCTCAAATGAAAGCAACCAGCTGCTTGCGCAATGTCGCGTTGGACGCTTTCCCAGTACTACGAATATCAAGAGCAACAGTATTGAAAGTGACCCGTGCACTCAACATCGGTCATGATGAACTGTGACTGTCAGTTTCAGTCAGCCTGGCATCCCAGAGCACAGCAGGCCTGACACGCCCATGGTGCTGCCACTCTGCCTGAAATCAACCAGAAACAATACATTGAAGCTACCAAAACGTCGTGAGTGGGCTGCAGCTTCAAGCCACAAGGATGTTAGCTGGACGTGACCGCAACTCGAACTGGTTCCTTTCATCAGCACAGTCTGCTGCATGGGATGCGCGGGTGATGGCACACTGTACAACAGCGCAAGCCACGAAGCAGCCAGCAGACCTGACACCTTCATGCAAAGGCCTTAGCAGCATACAAATGTACACCCCACATATGCAAACTCTCTGTGAACACCCCACCCTTAGTTCAAGCCAACTCAGTGCAAACCATCCTGCAGGCAACTAGTTGCACTGAAACGCAACAGGCAAGCGGACGGCAGGCACACTGCAGCATATAAAGAATGTTGCAGCATTCAGGCCTGTAGGTGTGCTTTCCCTGTAGCAGCGCGCGCTGCCGTCAATCTTAGCCGCCTCACCCACAACGCACCACCCAAGTGACACCATGCATACAAGCTGTGCCCAGCCACCCCAGGCACTAGTCAGGTGAGAGTGATGACTGCCACAGCTCACGCCGTACTGCCAGCACTGCTGCTGCACATGCTGCATCCTGCGCACTGCAGAGGCTGCTTCTTGGTGCGAAACAGCAATCCCCACACCACCATCTGATTTGTCTACATGTGCCAAGTACCAAGTGGACATTGTGCTTATTGTGTGTGCGCGCAGCACGCGTCAGCTCAGCACTCACAGGTCAAGCTGATGCTTCGTTTAAGTAACAAGTGAAACAAGTGCTGCTTCATAAGCGCCGCTCATGATTGCAGCAGGCACAGGCCGCCAAACAAAACACACGGCACGCATCACGCTGCAGCAGCAGGTGCGTGCAAGCGTAGCATGGTAGCACACATGAACAGCCCAGCAACTCTGCAGCTGTATGCGGGCAGGCAGAGGCCGCCTTACACAGCAGCACACATCACGCTGCAGCAGCAGGTGCGTGCAAGCGTAGCACACATACACAGCCCAGCAATTCTGCAGCTGTATGCGGGCAGGCACAAGCCGCCTTACACAGCAGCACACATCACGCTGCAGCAGCAGGTGCGTGCAAGCGTAGCACACATGAACAGCCCAGCAATCCTGCAGCTGCATGCAGGCAGGCACAGGCCGCCATACACAGCAGCACACATCACGCTGCAGCAGCAGGTGCGTGCAAGCGTAGCACACATGAACAGCCCAGCAATTCAGCAGCTGTATGCGGGCAGGCAGAGGCCGCCTTACACAGCAGCACACATCACGCTGCAGCAGCAGGTGCGTGCAAGCGTAGCACACATATACAGCCGAGCAACTGCAGCTGCATGCGAGGTGGCAGGCTTTCTTTGAGTGCGCTTGTGCGCGTGGCAGCACTGCCGGGTTGATGATAACAACCAATGCCTGGGCTGCCAGGCTGCTTGTGCAAGCTGCACTTGAGGAGCGAGGAGCTGCTAGTAATGGCAGCGGGGCAGGTAGGGGAGACACGCTGCACAGCCGCAGCAGCAGCCACGAGCAAGCAGGATGCTCCAACAGCAGCACCAGGCTCGCAGCTACACCGCCAGGCCGTGGTCGCTGCACAAGTGATGTGTACAGATGGACAGTCTAGCATGGAAAATGCAAGTCTGCACACCTTGATGGTGTATGGTGGCGGCATTGCAAGCCACAACAGATGGAGGGACACCTCAGCACAGTGTGTGCATCAGCCCAGTACCCCAACACCAGCAGCCCTGGCAAAAGCACAGTGTGTGCATCAGCCCAGTACCCCAAACAACACCAGCAGCCCTGGCAAAAGCACAGTGTGTGCATCAGCCCAGTACCCCAAACAACACCAGCAGCCCTGGCAAAAGCACAGTGTGTGCATCAGCCCAGTACCCCAAACAACACCAGCAGCCCTGGCAAAAGCACAGTGTGTGCATCAGCCCAGTACCGCAAACAACACCAGCAGCCCTGGCAAAAGCACAGTGTGTGCATCAGCCCAGTACCCCAAACAACACCAGCAGCCCTGGCAAAAGCACAGTGTGTGCATCAGCCCAGTACCCCAAACAACACCAGCAGCCCTGGCAAAAGCACAGTGTGTGCATCAGCCCAGTACCCCAAACAACACCAGCAGCCCTGGCAAAAGCACAGTGTGTGCATCAGCCCAGTACCGCAAACAACACCAGAAGCCCTGGCAACAGCTGCGCTGCGCCTCTGAACCCGGTTCCGTTCACCTCATACACCAACCAACCAAAGAAAGCACACATTAGAACCCCGTTTGACAGCCAATCGTTTGTTTGTTGCTGTTGCTGCTGCGCAGGTGCTGCCGCCCAAGCTGCAGGTCCTGCTGGACAAGCTGCCATCAGCACACCAGCAGCGCAGCAGCAGCAGCAGCACAGCGGCAGCACACAACAGCACTACCATGGAAAGATGGAGAGTCACAACCTGTGTTGCGGCACAATAGCCGGGCCAAATCAACCAGCACCCCTCCGACCTGCCAATCAAGCGTCTGAAAGCATAACTGCTACAGCCTGCAGTGCGCCGCTGTGACCGAAGCACACAGTCGCCCGGCATGCACTGACGTCTGCAGCACTGCGGCTCTCAGCTGTCACATGACCCTTCAGCTCCCCTTGCAAACACTCACGCTGCTGACTACTGGAACACACAGGCAGCATTGGCGCTGCTTCTCCAAGCTTCGCAGGCATGCTGCACCAAGCTGCAGCGCTGCACTGCGAGCAAATGACCTGGGGATCTCATCCCGCCAGCCACCACAGCAGCAGCGATGTGCTGCAAACGCACCCATGGTAATGCACATATACGCCCAGGCATGGGCTGCTGCCATAACGCAGCATGCTGCAGCCCACAAAAGGAGCAGGACCCCAAGACACCAGCCACCACGGCAGCAGCAGCAGCAGCCATGTGCTGCAGCAACATGCACGGCAATGCACAGCCTGCTGCCCTCCCCATGCCCAGGCATGGGCTGCTGCCATGAAGCATCACGCTGCATCATGCCGCAGCCCACACGAGGAGCAGGACGCCAGGACACCAGCCACCACTGCAGCAGCAGCAGCAGCAGCGATGCGCTGCAGAAGCACCCATGGCACTGCACAGCCTGCTGCCCTCCCCATGCCGCGGGCGAGCAAGCAACCTGGGAATCTCAGCTCATGACCCGCCACACGGCAGCGATGCTAATGCACATAGACGCCCATGCATGGGGTGCTGCATGAAGCATAAAGCTGCATCATGCCGCAGCCCATAAACGGAGCAGGACCCCATGACACCAGCCACCACAGCAGCAGCAGCAGCAGCAGCCATGTGCTGCAGAAGCATGCGTGGCAATGCACAGCCTGCTGCCTCCCCATGCCGCAGGCGAGCAAGTAACCTGGGGATCTCAGCTCATGACCCGCCACACGGCAGCGATGTGCTCCAGCAGCATGCATGGCAATGACCTGCAAGCCACCACAGCAGCAGCGATATGCTGCAAAAGCATGCATGGCAATGCCCTGCCCGCTGCCAAATTGATGCACACAAAGGCCCACAAAGGCCTAGGCAGCAGCAGAAGCCGAAGACACCTGCGCTGCGATCGCAACATCTCATCAATTACATGCCAGACGCATTCCATCATCAAAAAACAAGCACGCAGTGGCACACATGCATTCTGTTCTTTGTGAACGCCCATTCTGCGCAGGGAGTGATGAGCTCTGATGCCAGTACATGCATGCAGCGTGGTAGCTGGTGCGAATGCCTGACGCCCAGCAGCAGCATATGTTGCAACCCATAAATACATAAGCAACCCATTAAAACAAGCCCCAGTCCAAGCCAGGGCAATACAACAAGTCCTGCATATACTGCTGCCCCTGCAGCTGTACTGCCTCAATCGTACCACCATATGAAAGCCCCGAAACCAACACGAGCAGGCGTGCAGCGCCGTCAATGAATGTGCATCCGCTCCGCAGCAGCTGTACAGCTCTTCACTTGCAATGGGCATGCATGCTTGTGGCGTGCAACACAGCACACACGGGAACACACAGCACAGAGGTGTGCAGCACACCTGCATATCCTGCAGGATCGCTCTGCATAGCAGCCGTCGAGCAACCTTCCGCCTAGGCTGGCATTGCCTGTGCAGATATGCAGCTGCGGCAGCACAGCATGCGCGGTCAACACAACAGTCAACACAACGGTCAACTCAACGGTCAACGCAACGGTCAACACGTTGACTCTGCAGCCCCGAGCACTCGCTGCAATCCCGCCACACATCCCCCCCCTCAGGGCAGCACGCTGCCTCGCTGTACGCCTGCCACCAGCATACCTCCACCTCACAGCCGAGGCAGCAAGCTACCTCAACTCCCCGATACTGCGCTGTGTCCGCTGTGTTTGTGTGACCAGCAGCCACACAATGTGTGACCAGCAGCCACACAATGTGTGACCAGCAGCCAATGTTTGACCAGCAGCCACACAATGTGTGACCAGCAGCCCACCACTCGGGCAGCTGCCTCAAATGCACACTGCTGCACTATACAGCCGTCAACTCCACATCCACCCATTACTTGACAGGACTCATCACCAGGTTGGCCACAGCGCCAGTCAAATCCTCAGGTACCGTTACAGTGGCCGAGGCAGTCTTAAACCCAGGGTACTGCGCCTTAACTGTATACGTCCCAGGCTTCACAGGGCGCGCAAAAAAACCGAGGTAGCTGTCCGCAAAAGTTTTCCAGGTGCTGCCGTCCACGGTAATCGTCGCGGGGATCGGCAGGCCGTCAGACCCGGAAGTCACATCGCCGCGGATGCCGCCGAGCGCTGCAGTGAGCGGCAGCGCGATCAGCGCCTCCTTGTTTTCGGCCCAGATATTTAAAAGCTCGCTTGCAGGAGGGTACTTGTTCTCGTTGAGCTCCAGCGTGAGCTCCATGCAGGAGCCCGCCAGGTAGTCCCAGTCCTGCATGCCGCCCTGCAGTACAACAGCAGAGGTAGGTACAAGCAAGGCAATACAACAGTGTTAGTTATTGTTGCTGAGTGCTACCAGTGATCTCCATGCAGGAGGCCGCCAGGTAGTCCCAGTCCTGCATGCCGCCCTGCAGGCTGTACAATAGCAGAGGTAGGTAGAGCAGCAGCAGCAGCAGCAGCAGCAGCAGCAGCGGGCGTCAGAGCAGTGTTCCAGGTGACAAAAGTAGCTGAAAGGTGAGCAGCAGCGCAGCAGAGAGCATATGTGTGCCTCAGTTGACAAAATCAAGGTGCTGATGTGTCCCAAGCCAGCGCGTTATTAAACTGCATGCATACACATGCGAGGAAACACAACAAATTCTCAAGCTGTACCTCAACCCTGCTGCTGCTGCTTCTGCTGCTGTTGGGCGCTGCACAGCTGCACAACCTCAGAGCCCAGCAGCACAACAACACCAGCTGCATACCAGCATGCCTTGCCAACCACAGCAGTACTCACATATACGTCATACCAGCCTGCGCCGTTTGTGATGCCACCTTCAGGGAACTCCCAGTTCCTCGTGGTGTTTGACATCCACGTGTGCGTTGTGGCATACGTGCTCGCCAGAAACCTGAAAGTTGCGTCATCAGGCGAAGCATGGTAGTTGGCAGGCCGCGCACTGCTGCTGCTAACGCTGCTGCTGCTGCCGACATCCGGCCTCGCAGGCCTTACTGTGGTGCCAGGGGCGCTGCCGCTGCCGCTGCCTCCTGCAAGCTGCTCGAGCGCTGCAGCCACGTCTGTTGGCTGCTGCTGGCGCGCTGCTACGATTGCTGCCGCGGCTGCCTCCATGTCACCCTGGCCCGCAGCTGCTGTTGCTGCTGCTGCGCCGCGCCCTGCAATCGGGCTGCCATCAAAGGGGTAGTTTGCAACCACTGCTCCCTCGTGTAGGTTGGCAGCAGCAGTGAAGTGGAACTGCCGCACGTTGCGCGGCGGCTGTGGGACGCTGACGGCGCTGCTGGTTGCGCTGCGGCGGCGCAGCAGCCGGCGTGCGTTAAGTGGCATGGACCATCGCATGATGGCCTGTACCTCTGGAGCGCTGCTGTTGTATTTGCGCATGAGGGATGCTGCCGTGCAGTTCTCCAGGTTTGGCTGGCAGTCGAACTGCGGGTCTGAGAAGTTGCGGTTCAGGTCGATGCGCTGCGCGTTGTAGCGCTGGGAGCGGGTAAAGCCGTCTGGGTTCATGGTTGGCATTATGAAGAGATGCATGTCACGCACCATGCGCGTGGCGCGCTCGTCTGTCTGGTAGTTCTCGCAGAGCCACTCTGCCAGCAGCGGCAGCAGCGCGCGGCCGCTGGTCTCATCCCCATGCATGTTTGCCACATACTTGAAGTTGGGCTCGGCTTCCTGCAAGCCTGGGTTGTCTGAGATTTCCAGAACCCATAGTGGCTGCCTGTCTACTGCGCTGCTGCCAATTGCAAAGCGGCGCGCCAGTGGAGCACAGCGCTGCACATACTCCAGCATCCACCAGCCCAGCTCTGCGTTGCTGAGGTAGGTGCTGTTGAGCTTGTCCGCCCATTCCCGGGGGTTTGCTGTTACGTTTGACTGGGCGGGTGCTGCACGCAGCGCTCGCCTGGGCAGTGATGATGCCTGGTCAGAGCCAGCTGCTACTGCTGCTGAGCATTGCAGGCAGGCTGCAGCCAGCACCACCAGCAGCGTCAGGCGAGCCGGAAGAGGGCCGGAGCTGCGTGGCGTGGAGGCCATTGCAGCCAGCGTGCTGCTTCTAGCCTCCGCTGCTGTCTTTGGGCTGACCAGGGCTGTTCCGCTGTCCTTCCTGATGATGTTGGGCAGCTCAGCTGAAGCAAGCCGTGAGGCCTAAGTAACTTGCTGTTTATTCAGGGTAGTTCACTCCTGAGACAGTCTGGTACTGGACGTATGCGATCGAGGGCAGACTGTCCTGTGCTCACAAGACGCTGCTCAGAAGCTGCGGAGCAAATCGTTCGAACCTATCGTAACCGTTCAAAACAAAACAACCACAATTCACATTTAATTGTGTGCAAGATTACTGCTCTGTGGCGGTGATGTTTGGCCCGGCGAACAAAAAGGAACAGCTGCCACGGGTGCACTTGCCGGGTTGCCAATGAATCGGTAAAAGTCAATTTCAGCGACTGTTTCAGGCACACGTTGGTTATGGGACTGCAGTTCGGCAGGTCCAAGTCTATCGCAGTGACAGTGGGACCTGTGCGCAGGTCTCAACCCAGAAGCAGCCACGCCATTTAGGCGAAACACTGTGGTTCCTCAAATATAAGTGGTAATTTATTTCGGCCCTTTTACCCCAGCAGTGATAAGGACAGCCCGCACTACGAACGTTCGTATGACTGCACCAGCCTGGCAGGTGATTGCTGAGCACATCGCCCACACACCATCAGTCACCTGTTGCAGTGACCCTGTATACGTCAACCGTGACTGATGTCAGCATTGGCACCAGCTTAAACGCTAACGCCACGGTTGCAACCCAGTCTGAGCACACAATACCAGTAGCGTGCTGCTGAGCCAGCCTGGCAGGCATTGCTCATCAACACAGACAGCTGCAATAGTCCAACCACTGAGAACATATGGTACATTCAATGCAACGCCCATTTCAGTTTTACGATTCCAGGCAAACAGCAAACTCTCCCTGCACAACTGTAACAAGGAGTATGGCTCCAGCGGCGCATAATTTTTTTCGCAAACAGGCGCAAATTTTGCACAGTGTGCAGCACACCCCCGACTCAACTTGAAGGCCTCTGCCGTAGAGGTTTGACAGCAGCTGTCTGCTGCAGCCACCACACAGCGTCCACCAGCAGCATGCCAGCGCGAGACCCTGCGTGCATGCTGCCCTCCACGAACACCCAGCAGCCACCAGACCATGCAGAGCTATGCTACAGGGTATACCTTGTTACATAACATATACCCTGTTGCGTAACATATACCCTGTTGCGTAAGACGTGGCTAACGCACCTAGCATCACTCTGCTGCTGCAGCTCCTGCAGGCAGCCGGCCTCCTGCGCTTAGCCTGCCACTGGCTCCTCAAGCAGAAGCAACTTGCAACATCACTGCGCCTGTCATGTTCAGCTGGGTATGTTGTGTGCCCAGCAGCAGCTCACAGCGAAAGTTGCCGTGCTACTCTTGAGGCCTGCTCACGCTCATGTGTTGGCTGGTTTGCTTGCTTGCTTGCGTGCAGCAGCCGCAGCTCACGCACCAGTCACTGATGAGGTTACACGTGTGCCCAGCTGTGTGTGTGCAGCTCACAGCGGGATGTTGCCGTGCTTCCTCCAAAGCCGGCTGACGCACTTGTGCTTCAGCAGCCGCAGCTCCCAGATGAGCCGCTGACCAAGCTGATCATGTTACCACTGGGCAGCTTCTGTAGCAACTCACAGCGGGATGTTGCCGTGCTTCTTCCATGGCCGGCTCACGCTCTTGTGCTTGAGCAGCCGCAACTCCCGGATGAGCCGCGCCCGCGTGTCGCGCGGCGCGATGACGTCGTCCAGGAAGCCGTGACGCGCGGCTGACAGCGGCGTGTAGAACTTTTCCTCGTATGCGGCCACCTCCTGCAAGGTTTTGCACAAGAAAACATGCACAAAGCGTGTAAGAGGAGGCATGCGTACGTGTGATGCAGCCAGACTTCTGTGTGAACACCTTAGTTGTGGTGTGGTGTTGACAATTCTGCAAACTCGCTGTTAACAGTGGCGTGTAGAGCTTCTCGTCATATGCGGCCACCTCCTGCAAGTTGTTTTCACATGCAGGGTGGGAGTTGCAGCAGCTTAAGTTTGACATGCAGGCCTCAATTGAAGCGCCGAGTGCTGCAGCGCAGACTGACAGCGGCGTGTAGAGCCTCTCCTCGCACGCGGAGCTGCAAGCATAAGCAGCACGCTGTACGTGTAAGCATGTCAAAAAGAGATACAGTTGGTCCAAGCGTGCCCAAACTACAGGCTCCGTGCTGAGCAGCATCCTGCTGCAGGGCTGCGCAGCTGAGTTGCCCCTGCTGTAACAGTCGCCGCCGGATGCCGCTGCTACAAGCTGTGGTGTATGCTGCAGCAGGTGCGCAGTGCTGCCACACCTCGCCCAGGCTCTAAAGCAGGGGAACCCCTTGCCGCGTCCCAAGCAGAACATGAACGTCTGTGCCTCCTGCTGTGCGTTTGCTGTCTCACATTCGTCACAACATGGATGCCATACAACGTCTCACCTTGTCCATGCTCTCCTTGCTGTGGCCTTGAAGATGACATTTTTGGCTCGTGCTGTGCATTTGCTGTCTCACAATGTCACTTGATGGACTGTCAACATGCATGTACAAAGTCTTGTACACCGTCTCACCTTGTCCATGCTCTCCTTGCTGTGCCCCTTGAAGATCACTTCAATCGCGCCCTTGCTGCCCATCACTGCCACCTCAGCAGACGGCCACGCCAAGTTCACATCGCCACGCAGGTGCTGCACCGGAAGCCAGGACAGAAGCGTAAGAGTGTGCTAGGACAGAGGGAGGGTGTCGGACAGCCGGTGTGTATGCAAGAGGGAGTGTGTCAGGTCAGACAGGAAGGGAGTATCAAGGCAAGTTGTCTACGGAAGCGAACTGCATCAGCTGATGCTCCATCAGACACAAATACAACCCAGCTGTTGCAGTACCATCCAAGCACTCATTGGCACAAACCAGACGCCGACGCGCACGGCATGCGCAGCGCCACGTGTCTCATCCTTATCACCGCATCACACAACATCAACATCACACCTGCGAGCTCATCACGCAGTAGGCGCCTCCATACGCCTTGCGCGTGATGACTGCAAGCTTTGGCACAGTGGCCTCAGCATACGCGTACAGCAGCTTGGCGCCGTGCCGGATCACGCCCGCGTGCTCCTGCTGCGTGCCTGGCAGGAAGCCCGGCACGTCCACAAAGGTGATGAGCGGGATGTTGAAGGAGTCGCAGAAGCGGATGAACCTGCGCAAGCAGCAGCAGCAGCAGCAGCAGCAGCAGCAATAAGTGTATGCGAGAAGTGCAAGATGCTGTCACCTGGCTAGCAAGTTGTCTACTTGCTGGACACACCCCATGAGCTGTTAGACAAGCCAGCGTCTAACACAGCATGTTCCCAAACAGTGCGAGCAAGCACAGGCGGGGGGTACTGTGCGTACGGCTGAGCTGACACAGTGGTCAAACGTGGTCAAATACTTGGTCTAACCTTGGTCAACGCACCGTGAGGCCTTGATCGCGGCGTCGATGTCCAGCACGCCCGCCAGCACGAGCGGGTTGTTGGCGATCACGCCCACCGTCTCTCCCCCTAGGCGCGCGAAGCCGCTGATGACGTTGCGCGCAAAGTCGGGGATCATCTCAAACACATACCTGCGCACCATGGATGCATTTGTTGGTAGAATCCGGACTTGAGGCATCGATGAATCGAACTGATTTCAGCTCTTGAGTGCCGCATTGACGATACTTGCATCGTCACTGGCATGCACAGCTGGAGCACCTTCAGTTGCAGCTTGAACAATGCAGCACAGGCCTGAGACGGCCAAGCTAGTACATGCAGGCTATGTAGCCTGACATATATGTCACACACAGTGTTGAAAGTAGACGGGGTTGCTCCTTGTGTGAGTGCATGTGGCGTGACTGCACGAGGCCGCATGGGAGTGACTGAGCAACTTTGTACCCGTATGCTATCATGTGCAAGTGCTGGGCATGCATGCGATTGTTGGGCAAGGCCCTGCAGGGCCGCCCACCTGTCATCTACCACCTCTGCCAGCACATCGCGCATGTCATACGGCACCTGCAGGACACAGCAAAGCACAACAGTGCGCGACTGAAACACGGCACAGCTGCGGCAGCAGGGCAGCTTGAGGCGGTTGGGCTTGATGATAAGGCAGCATGGTGTCTTGTTAGGCGGCAGCACCCAATGCTGCAATACTTTGCCAATGTGGCGACCACAGCAATACACAGCTATCCTTGACGCCCTTATATAAAAGATAACACAGTCGTGCATTCTTCAGTAATCCAGCAAGTCTTGTGCGAAGCGCACCTCTGCGTTCTCCGGGATGATGCGGTCCAGCGTGGGGCAGGGCCTGTCATCAGGGTCGGAGCTGGGGTACAGCGGCGGCTTGTCTCTGCAGGTCACAATGTACATGGCATGGCTGCATGTTATTGTGTGTGGCAAAGCAACACCAAAGGTACAGTAGCAGCATGTCCCTGCAGGGCGCAGCACATGCAGGCTTTGGGCTACAGGCACTGTGCTGAGTAATCCCGTTGCAGCACACCCACGCAGTGTCAGCAATGATTTCCCTCATCTGCACAAGCAGCATGCACAAACACCAAGAAACCCTCTGCTGGAGTGAGAGAGATCAAGGCCACTGACACAGCACATGCAGCTGCAGCCGCACCTGTTGTTGAGGGGCAGGTATGTCACCAGCTCCCGCACTGCTGACAGCAGCTCCAGCTCATTGTCCCACGCGCCCTGCGCCACACCTGGCAGCAGCAGCAGCAGTAGCAGAAGCAGAAGCGCACCATATGCTGTTGAAATACGTTGCTGGTCCTGGGCTGTTGAGAGATACCTTCCAGCAGCTATCGCTGCGGTTGCCGTTGACAGCGGCCGCTGTGTTGCTGAGCTGGGGCGCGTCCCAGCTCGTCTTGCGTGCTGGCATACCTCCCTGCATCGACTGCAACAGCATGCACCTGCTACCTACCACAGCCGATTGTGAGCCTGCAACTGTCCACAGATGCACATGCAGCGACAGGCTCAGACGTGTCCTACTCCTATCCCTGTGCATGCGCAATTCTTTTTAGCATAATAATGTGATACCTGAGCGCGTGGTGTGCACCTCAGCGCCGCCCAGCTCCTCCTGTGTGACCTCCTCCATGGTCACACTCTTGACCACATCGGGGCCCGTCAGGAACATGTAGCTGCTGTTGCGCACCTGCGGCAGCGGCAGCAGCAGCAGCAGATGCATGGAGGAGCGCAGACTGTGGGAATGGTGAGCTGACACGTGGGTCGCATCTGTACCTGACTGGCTGAAAAAGGGTTGATGCACGTCATTGATGAGCAAGCCCTGGCTCAGGCAAACGACTACGCTGCAATCCTAAACTCTGGGTCTGGCCAAGTCACTCAGACACCTCCACGCACAGATCCAGAACCCTGAACGGCTCAGGCTAAACCTTGACCCCCTCACCATGAACACAAAGTCTGTGAGTGCTGGCGAGTAGACAGCGCCTCCCGCGCAGGGCCCCAGGATGCAGCTGATCTGAGGCACCACCCCGCTGGCGTCCACGTTGCGCTGGAACACTTCGGTGTAGCCTGCAAAACATTATGTAAAGCATGGTGTTGACAGGATGCTGTGAGCAGGATGCAGCTGATCTGAGGCACCACGCCGCTGGCATTCACGTTGCGCTGAAACACCTCGGTGTAGCCTGCGCGAGTAGAAGCAGCAGAATGCAACGAACAGCATCTGCGAGCAACAGAGCTGATGTGTGGCACCACGCCGCTGGCGTCCGCGCAGCGCTGGATCAACTCAGCGTGACCTGTGAAGTACAAAATGGACATTACATGTATCTATCAGCAGCAGCGCAGGGCCCCAGGATGCAGCTGATCTGAGGCACCACGCCGCTGGCATCAACATTGCGCTGAAACACCTCGGCGTAGCCTGCAAAACAAAATGCAAAACACCTTGTTGACAAGGTGTTTGTGTGAGCAGCGACACAAACTCTCAACTCAGCATCAAAAGCTCGCTCACCTGCAAGGCTCATGACACCCTCCTGGATGCGCGCCGCGCCGCCGTCGTTCAGCCCGAAGATGGGTAGCCCACACTCGTAAAACCCTAAAACCAAACCTAAAACCTAAAACTCCCACCTGCCAGGCTCATGACGCCCTCCTGTATACGCGCGCCGCCGCTGTCGTTCAGGCCAATGATAGGCGCCCCTGCCTTCATGGCGCGGTCCATGAGCCGGCAGATCTTGGCGGCGTGGCTCTCGCTGAGGGAGCCGCCATACACGGTGAAATCCTGGCTGTACACAAACACAGGCCTGCCGGCAATGAGGCCGCTGCCTGCACAGCAGCAGTGACAGGTGGCAGCAACGCGTAAGGACGGTTCCCTCTTGGCTGTGGATGAACATCCACCTGCCGGCAATGAGGCTGCTGCCCACAACAGGCATGGTGCAGTTTTAAAAACCTGAAGCGTGCTTGGACTGCATGAAAACAGCATGGCAGATCTTGGCGGCGTGGCTCTCGCTGACGGAGCCGCCATAGACGGTGGAATCCTGGCTGTACACAAACACGGGCCTGCCGGCAATTCAACCACTGCCTGCACAGCAGCAGATGGCGACAGCATAACACGTTATAACAGGCAGCAACAGACGTGCGGCGTGTCTCTCACTGAGGGAGGCGCCACACACAGTGAGGTGCTGGCTGTACACGAACACTGGCCTGCCGGCAATGAGGCCGCTGCCTGCGAGTATAGAATACAAACAGTGCAACAAGTGGCAGCCAGGCATGTACACGGGGAAATCCTGGCTGTACACAAACACCGGACGCCCGGCAATGAGGCCGCTGCCTGCACAGCAACAGCATAACAATAGCATAAATCTTGAGTACAGGCGTCAGCCAGGCATGCAGCGTGGCTCTTGCTGAGGGAGCCGCCATACACGGTAAAGTCCTGGCTGTGGACAAACACCGGCCTGCCCGCGATGAGGCCGCTGCTTGAACACACACAACAATGTAGACAACACATGTTGAAGCGGGTAGCAGCAAACACGTGTCATGGTGAAATCCTGGCAGTAGACTAACACTGGCCGGCCAGCAATGAGGCCGCTGCCTGCACAGCAGCAAAATGGCGACAGCGTACACATATGATGGCTTGCGTGGAGGTGCGTAGCTATGCATTTACCCCAGTTCCGCAGATTCAGCTAGCCTGCACTTACCAAATGTTAGGAGTGAAACTGTGATGAGCTGGTGATGGATATAATCTACTAGATTTGTGTACACAGATCTAGTGGATTGTATATATCACGAGCCCATCTCAGTTTCACACCTAACAGCTCGGTAGTGCTGCAATCATAGTTTCACTCCCGACAGCTCATCATAGCTTCACTCCTAGCAGCTTGGCAGCGCTGCATTGCACCTGGCTGCACCTGCTGACAGCCCTGCCGTACATCGTGGCTGCACTTGCGGACAGCCCTGCCGTATATCAACCACCCACTTTCCAGTTGTTGCAATGGTCTCACAACACGCATGTACAACCCTGGACATGCCGCAATGCTGCCAGTGCTGAAGCCAAATCTGTCCATGCCAATGTCCACCCAAACTCTGCCTGCCGTACCACGCATGTTACAAAACACCACGCACATGTTACATAACACCCCGCACCTGTTACAACACCATCGCCGCTGAAGCTGGTCTTGTCCATGCCAAACATTACCCAAACACTGCTTATGTTGTAACAGCATTCACCTGTTACGAAGCCGTTGCCGCTGAAGCTGGTCTTGTCCACGCCAAAGCCCCAAAAAACCCTGCTTGCCTTACCACACATGCTATGCGACTGTTATATAACACACTCCGCACCTGTTATAACGCCGTCGCCGCTGAAGCTGGTCTTGTCCATGCCAAAGTCCCTGCAGCGGTGCTCCACAAAGGTGCCACTCTCCAGGAAGCTCCCCGGGTCAAGCAGCACGCTCAGCCGCTCCCTTGCTGTTAGCTTGCCCTTCTTGTGCTGCACCTGGATGCGCTTCTCGCCGCCACCCTGCAGGCAGTTGCGAGAAGAAAAGTGTGTGTAGGGTGTTTACATGTGTGTGTACAGATTTGCTGTCAGCTTGCCCTTCTTGTGCTGCACCTGGATGCGCTTCTCGCCGCCACCCTGCAGGCAGTTGTGGGTGAAATATGTGTTTAGGGTGTGTGTTTGCATGATTGCAGTTAGCTTGCCCTTCTTGTGCTGCACCTGGATGCGCTTCTCACCACCGCCCTGCAGGCGCATTTGCAAAAACAGTGTGTTTAGGGTGTGTGTTTGCAGGCATGCTGTCAGCTTGCCTTTCTTGTGCTGCACCTGGATGCGCTTCTCGCCGCCACCCTGCAGGCAGTTGCGAGGAGGATGTTGTTATGTGTCTGTGTGCAGAGTTGAAGGGTGCACCTGGGACGTGCTCGCTGCTGATATGCGGGGGAAGTGCAGCTGAGCTGCTGCTGGCTGGCAGGCCGGTTGCTTTCGCTGCATAAGTTTCTGTTTCTGAGCTCTTGCAGTGTAGTGGCCTGGATGCGCACATGCATGTTGGTGAACGCATGCCCGTGTGCTTAGCAATCCATGCATTACTGCTGGAACTAACGTTGTAACTGCCAGTCATGCAAGGATACAGGTTTCACCACCTGCACATGACAGCACATTTGCTTGCGCTGACTAGGCATGCGCCTGCTGCGCTACTGCTGCTGCTTGCCTGGACATGCACAGCTTACAAAACAGCTGTGCAGCAGATGTAAAAACCGTTCGACTACCCTGAGATACTTACCAGCATGGCCTTTTGCCGGATAGCTTCGATTTTCTCCAGCCTAGGATCCTTGTGCTCCCTGTCTCTGGAGTCGGGCAGTTCATCGTCGTCTGAGATTGCGGAGTGCTGATACCGCACATGCAGCGCGCTTACAGACGATGCTATTAGTTTTGGCAGCCCACTGCTGCCCAGTGCTGCAAGCACAGAGTGCGAGAGGGGCAGGAGTGACATCGTTTGGCTCAGCATTGTGCTAGCCTCGGTTGATCTGGCTCGATCTGCACATATGTATTGCTTTATGGCTTTTTCAAAGCAGCGGGAGGTTGCAACAAAGGCTTGATAGAGTGCTGAGGAGGTTTGAACTTTCGGAGCAGTTCACGGGCACAAAGCAGGCGTACAAATGAGTGCGTTCGCGTTCGTTACATGTGACCGGCAAACAAGACTTCGTTGTTTTCGACGGCACCACAAAATTACAACAAGTACTCATGTCACAGGTGCCAGCTCATGTTGTGCTGACTGGATGACAACCCAGCACTGCCAGCAGTACACCATCACGTGTATCTCGCAACTTGGGGACAAACAGCTGCCCAGGGCTCAACTGCATCATCAAACACCTTTTAACAGAAGAGTATCCAGGCGATTTTGACAGCAGTACCAAACCGTGGTCACGGCCGCACTGCCCACTGGGTGGCACCAGCATGAGGCGTCATTCTGATGTAGCTGGCTAGCAGCACTACATCATGTGCATGATGCACAGTGAGCTGAAGAAGCACCCTCCAAAACATGAGTTAAATAACAATGCTGCTACCCGCTGCTGCTACCGCTGCTACTTGGCTGCCACCGGCTCTATCCCTACCAGCGCCTTCAGCCGGGGCGTCAGCCCGGCTAGCTGCTCCTCTAGCTGCTGCTGCTGCTGCTGCTGCTCGCCAGCCCCGCTTGACTGCGCCCGCAAGCTCTCAACAACCAGCGCATGGTACTGCTGCATCAGCTCCACCTCAGGCTCCTGCAAGTGCGGCTGCAGCGCTGCAAGCACGCCGCCAATCGCCCGGCCAGGCGTGTTGACCAGCTTGCCTGCTGCTTTGACCGCAAGCAGCGGCAGCGCCAGCGCCAGCACTGCCGCAGGCGACTGCTCGGGGGTTAGCAGGCCCAGCAGGCGTGCTTTCTGCTGCACCAGCAGCGCCTTTTCTGACTTTTTGTCGAGGCGCCGCAGCCGCATGCCACATTCGGCGCCAGCGGCCTCTAGCTGGGACAGCAGCTCCTGCAAGCAGCACAGTGCATCATGAACTGAGCGCCAAGTGCATGTGTCTGTCTCATCACGGTACCATTCGAGCCATAGCAACGTCGTCATGGGTGCCGCGCCCCACAGGAGCATGTGTCTGTGTCATGTTCTGCATATGAGATGTCGTTGACGTTGCAGAACCACAATATCTGTGACTTTCATTTGAGCATTGCAGGATGCAAAGGCGCTGTTTCCTTGCTCGCTGCATAGCTCGCAATTGCTGCATAGCTTGCAAAGCTTGGAGTGCAAGCCTGCAGTGTTGCAGCTGTAACACCTCTCAACATGCCGCTCCAAAGCCTGTTGTCTAATGTCATCATGCGCGCACCTGCACATCTGTCCCGCCAACAGCCTCAAGCGCCTTCCCCACCGGCTGCCCCAGCTCCGGCGGCAAACTCTTCGCCAGACCAGCGCGCTCAGCCGGACTACTGAAGCTGACCACTGCTGCTGCTGCCGCTGCCGCCTCGCCTGCTGTTGCTGCTGCTGCGGGAGGCTCCTGCTCTCCAAACTCCCACTTGCACCAGCTGAGCAGGCAGTCCAGCGCATCTGTGCCTGTGCTGCGCAGCAGGTGGCGCTGCATCACTGTCTGCACAGCCTCGTCCGCCTGCAAGCAGCAGCAGCAGCAGCAACAGAACGTAAACCAAGTGCACAGCAAACAACGTGATCATCGGCTCAAGCTGCAGCTCGTGTGCTGCGCTGCAAAATGCCACACACACTGAACGTGACTGCAGATGCCACAGCCCTGCAACACAGACCGACTGCACCAAATCCTGCATGTGCAGCTCCAGCGCTCTGATCCGTCATCTGTGTTTAGAATTACACGTAGTTTGAGATATAAGCATACTAAGTGCGCGCAACATTATGATCTCAAAACAAACAACCCCGCAGCACCTGCAGCAGCTCGCAGCCGCGCTCGTACAGCTGCAGCAGCGCAAACGCCTCCTCCAGCGCCTGGCTGTAGAAACATGCGTACTTTGCGCCATAAGCATATCATACGTGTGCTAAACTTCATGCAACCTAAAACAAACATATTACGCACCTGCAGCAGCTCGCAGCCGCGCTCGTACAGCTGCAGCAGCGCAAACGCCTCCTCCAGCGCCTGGCTGTAGAAGCGTGCGTACTTTGAGCCATAAGCATATCAAATGTGTGCTAAGCTTCATGCAACCTAAACCAAACATCCGCACACACCTGCGGCAGCAGCGCAAACGCCTCCTCCAGCGCGTAGCTGTAGAAGCATGAATGCTTTGCGCCACAAGCATATCATACGTGTGCTAAACTCAGCTTCACGAAACCTAAAACAAACATATCACACACCTGCAGCAGCTCGCAGCCGCGCTCGTACAGCTGCAGCAGCGCAAACGCCTCCTCCAGCGCCCGCAGCGCGCCGTCCTTGGCCTTGCGCCGCGCCTCCGCGCCGCTGGTGAACACGCTGGCCAGGGCTCCCTGGTAGGCCGCCAGCGCTGCGGGGCGGATGGTTTCGGCGATGGCCTTGGCCACGCCGCCGTTGGGGCCTGCAGGGCAGACAGCACACAGGACAGTGTTACAGCAACGACATGGCATGTTTCTTCCAAGCAGACACCAGGCACGCAATTTGATGCTTGTGCTACCAGGCTGTTTGCAGCAGCTGCTGCACGCTGCCACTGCATGATGGTTTGACACGCTCTCCTGGTTGCTTGGCTGCGGCAGTGCTTGCTGATGTTGAACGAGCTGTAGCTGTGGCTGTGCATCGGCTGTGCTGCCCAGACTAGACGCTTCGTCTCACCTGCAACTCCAACATACATTCCACATGTCTGGCTGCAACAGTGCTTGCAAATGGTAGAAGCAGAGCTGTGGCTGTGCATTGATTGTGCTGCCCAGATAAATGTTTGTAGATAAGTTTTGTAAAAGCTCACCTGCATCCTCCATGTCAGGGTGCAGCTCCAGCACAAGCTCCGTCAGCGCAGACACGCTCAGCGCAGAGCCGCCATTGTCAGCAGCAGCAGCAGCAGCGCCCTTGCTGCCGCCCTTGCTGCCGCTTCCGCTGCTGCTGCTGCCTGCTGGCTTGCCGCCTTTTGCTGCTGCGGCCTTGCTGCCGCCCTTGGCTGCCTTCTTGCCTTTTTTGCTGCCCATGCTCCAGTCGTCATCGCTGTCGTCATCCTGCAACGGTGTTCAGATGAAACCAGCACGCACACAGTACAGCGTAACCAGTGACATCCAAGCGAAATAATGACCCAAAAGCGAAACATGTGAATATACGCCAGCCGATAACTAGAAAGAACTGCAGGCTTGCACCGGCAAATGATGGTGGGGACAACAGAACAGAACAATCTGGACCATTAAACAGGCACAGCACACAGTTGTGTGCAGCGGCAGGCGGGAACATGCCTGCAGGCTGCATTTCTGCAAACACTTGTGATGGCTCGCCAGCAATACACACCTTGGATGCTGCTGCCTTCTTGCCGCCAGCGCCTGACTTGCTGGCGTCTGCCGCACTGCTGCCGCTGTTGCTGGGTGGTGCTGCTGCTGCTGCTGCTGCATGCTTGCGCTCCGCTGCTGCCTTGTCTGCGGCCTGCTTCGCAAGCACCTCTGCTCGCTCCCTGGCTGCTGCTATGATCAGCGCACTGACAACGCAGGTGGACGCCAGCACCTACAAGCAGAGAAGGGTATGCATGTCAGTCATGTGAGCACACACAATGACCTCAAAACGGCTGCGGTGGGAACCAGCTTGTGCGACGGAGACAGCTCGACAAGCAGCCAGGTGGCCAGTACAACACAGGCCAGCCATGCATGGCTCCTTGCTGCTGCCTGCGCACAGCACAGCCCAACCCATAAAAACTGCGCCTTGCACTGGCACACAGCTTACAACACCTGCATGCTGGTGCTGCTGCTGCCCACAGCCCACCTGCCCTCTCCGGCCGTCTTCTTCCAGCCCCAGCCCGCCGCACTTGGCCAGCAGCTGCGCCACGTCCTGCAGCGCCAGCGAGGGGGGCAGCACAGTGGCAACGTCCAGCCAGGCCCCGTTGCGCAGCGCCTCGTCGACAGCAGCCTCTGCCTGAGACACAACTGACGGGGACACGTACACTGCAGCCAGTTGTTTTGATGGGGTGGCAGCAGCAGCAGCAGCAGCAGGAGCAGCAGCAGCAGCAGCAGAAGCAATGCAAGCGTCAGCAGGGCACTGACAGCTGGGCACTGACAGCTGAAGCTTTGCAGGAGTGACAGGCAGGTCCATTTGTGCAGTGCTGAGATCCTCATGTGAGCTGCCATGCTGCTGCAGGCGGACACTTGGAATAACACCAGGCACTGATGAGCAGCTCGTACTATCTGACAGCACGGTGAACTGCAAGTGCTGGTACGCCATCGGCTCCACTGCTGTGCAGCTGACCAAACGTCGCGGCAGCCATGCCTGCCATGAGCATCTTTCACTCTTTGAATCAAGCGGGATGCATCACAATGCTCACCGGACTCTAGCGCCAGGCCTTCAGGGAACGATTGCTTCAGGTACGCCTTCTCATTGCTGATGCCTGCCTTGCGCACCAGCTCATACCCCACCCAGCCGTTTTGGCGCCAAAACCCAGCCACAGCGCCCTGCTGCGCAGCAGTGTGCACACTCGGCACCCAGCTGCCACCTCCTCCTTTTGTGCTGCCTTTCACTGCTCCTTCAGCTAGCAGCTCCTCCACCAGTTGACTAACCATGCTGTTACTGCTGGCGAAGCTGTCCAAGCCCAGGTCTTTGACCAGGCTGGTCAACGCAACCGGCGCCGCTGTGCCGCGCAGCGCGCCGCGCAGCTGCGCCTTGATGTTGCGCACGTAGGCTGGTGTATACAGCAGGCCTGCATCTAGCTTGCCTGAGATGGTGCTGCCCATGCGGCTGCTGACTGTGCTGCGCAGCAGCTCCGTGTTGAGGCTATAAGTGACCGCTAGGTCAGCCATGCTAAGCACGCCAGATTCCTGCAAGCATTCAGGCACAATCATTGCTTGAAAACTGCGGCGCTGTGCAGGAACTTTGAGTTTAGGGCGCTGATTAGGAGGCAGTAGGTGACCGCCAGGTAAGCAATGCTGAGCACGCCGGATTCCTGCAAGCACAGCACACAATGCATGTCTTTTTATGTGCGGCGCTCTGTAGAAACTCCCAACTGGTGTTGGGGCTATAGGTGACCGCCAGCTCAGCATGGCTGAGCACACCAGATTCCTGCAAGCACACAGCACAAGTAATGCTTCTGTGTCCATTGCTGGGTATGTTTAGTGCTTGCTCAACGACATCGCGCGGCTGCTTGTAAAGTGGCCGCCAGGTCAGCCATGCTGAGCACGCCAGACTCCTGCAATCTTTCAAGGCACAATGCTCTCCTTGTGAGTGTTGGCTGTGTAAGTAGTTCATGTTTGCGACACTGGTGTGCATGCAACCTGATGTAGCTATTGCCAATTTCGAGCAATCATACAATGCTGCTAAAGCGTTGCTGCCCGACCCTGCCGCCGCCGCCATCTCGGCGCTGCTGCTGCTGCTGCTGCTGCCGCTATGAGCTCCTGCACACCTGCAGCAGGTCGTCTATCTCTGCTGCCAGCGAGTCGAAGTACTGCGTGGTGATGAGCTCCCCTTGCGCCTCCATGACCTTGCCGGCAGACTCGCTGACGATGAGGGAGGCCTGCAGGGCAGCAGTAGCAGCAGGTGCACGCAACACAGGCGCAAGCAGGGCATGGGTGCACTGGTAAGCTGTGACGTGTGCTGTGCTGTTCTGGCGGTCGTCCTGCAGGGAACAGAGCTGGCGTGGTGCAGCTGCCACTTATGCTGCTGCTGTCTACCATTATAAGCACGTAGTCTACCTCAGATTATAGGCAGGTTCTATTGAACTGCGCTATGACGGAATACGCGCTGGGTGGTCATCTGCTGAGCGTGCTTGCTGCGCTGCACTACCCCACAACAGAGCATGCGCTAGCTGCCAAGCGGCACTGCAAGCGCGTGCAGGTTACATGGAAGGTGTTGGTGTACTGCTAGCTCCCTGACAGCACGCAGTAGGATTTGGTTCTGCGGTGCTGCTGCTGCTGTCGCGGGTGGTTACAACTGACACCCACCTGCTTCTCACAGTGCGCCAGGTCCACCCCGACCAGAGCAGGCAGCTCAGTAAGCTCCAGGCGGCCACCAGCTTGCCGCAGAGCTGTTTGGATATCCACCTTGAGCCTGTCTGTGGTGATGTACTCCTTTCCATTGATGGTGTGCAGCAGCTCATCGCCAAACACGCCCAGCTGTTTCAGCTTGATGATCAGCTCGACTACATTACGTTCCGAAAGCCTAACAGACGATTTCTTTTCCTGCGTGGTCTGCAAGGCAGACAGCAGCGAGGAAATGTCCATGTCCATGATGGCGTAAATGCCTCGTTTGGCCGTACTACAATGTCCCAAACGTTTCAATACGCACGAAAGATGGTTCAAGACCCTTTACGGCATCAACAAGGCTGTTGCTGCCCCGTGCACTACAGCAGCAACTGACTCCAGAGTCGGTTGGGCAGCAGCTGAAGCTGAAGTGAACTTCGAAACCACTCAACGTTTTAGGATCTTCAACTTTCACGTGATTGCCACTTCAAGTGATGCGATTGTGTGTGGCTTGGGTTTGTCTTTTGCCATGTCATCCAGGAACGCTGCGATTAGACGTGTGCAGCGCTGTTTAAAGGCGCAAGCAGGTCTGGTGACAGCACTGACATGTATAAAACGTTATAAAGCATTCATCACAACCTACCTTTACCGTTTACGAAAGCTTCAGTTCAGCAGCACGACAGCATCTCTTCCGCTGGTCTTTGCAAGCGCTCGCAATGCATCACTGGCTTGCTGTGTTTGATAGGGAGACGGCACGTCCGCCTGAGGGGCTGGAAAGCTTCAAGGTGGCAGAGAAGCCTCATGCGTTCCCAGGAGAGGACGAGAGCAAGGCAGAGGTGCGTTATCACACCTGATCTGGCATTCATTCACAGCGTATCTGTTAATTTGAAGCCTCAAAGCATCTTGGGGCGTCGTATGTGGATCATTGAACTCGCTGTGCGTGTGCAGCACAGCAGCACGCGACTGTTCTAGATTCATATGCACCTCCGACACCGGTATTTGCCGGTGAAAGTGTAAATCAGCATTGATAATGCGCAGCGGAGCTGCTGTCTTTGACGAAACGGCACTTGGTGCACGAGAACTGCTCAACTGTGTGCCACCTCAGCGCTGCTGGCGCTGCACACATGTCCATGCACATGCTGCAGGTCAGCACATGTTTCTGTGCTCACCACGTCTTGGCCAACACACATTCATAATTGCGATCTGCAATCCCTTACACACTGTTGCAGTGTCGGACAAACATCAAGATGCTGCTTTCGCTGCAACTCCAGACTTTCCTTGCACCCCCTGCTCTCTGCATCGCTCAACCTCCGCCGGCCTGCTGTGGCGAAATCCTATTGCATGCAGGAGCTCTTCATGGCTAAGCTGAGCTCTGCCTATGTTTTGCAGCACCTACTCACCGTCTGTGGCAGTACTGGACCTGCAAGGCTGCGCCTCTGCCTGCTCTTTGCTTGCAGGAGCTCTGCAAGTCCCATGCATGATTGCTCATGGCATTGCTCAAACTTTCACTTGCCTGCCGTGGCACCACCCTGCCTACTGCCTGCTTGCAGGAGCTTTGCAAGGCCAAGCTGAGTGTTGCATATAAGCGCAGCCAGCCGGAGGCGCGCAAGACCCACGACTTGCTCACTGCATGTAACATGGTTCAAATGGGCTCATTGCTGCTTGCGGGAACGCTGCAAGGCCAAGCTGAGTGTGGCTGCCGAGCACAGCAAGCCGCCAGCTGACCACTTGATGCGATGCTTCGCTGCGTCCTGCTTTTCACGATTCGTGCTTGCAGGAGCTCTGCAAGGCCAAGCTGAGTGTTGCATACGAGCACAGCAAGCCAGAGGCGCGCAAGATGCACCGCCTGCTCGCTGCACGTAACACTGTTCAAATGGCCTCATTGCTGCTTGCAGGAGCTGTGCAAGGCCAAGCTGAGTGTTGCATACAAGCACAGCAAGCCGTCGCCTGACCACTGCATGCGATGCTTGGCTTTTGTCCTGCCTTTCACGAATCGTGCTTGCAGGAGCTGTGCAAGGCCAAGCTGAGTGTTGCATACGAGCACAGCAAGCCAGAGGCGCGCAAGATGGCTGTGCTGGGCCACGGCAATGGCTTCTCCTTTGAGGCCTCGCCCTACTGCAGCTACGCAAACCGCGAGGGCGTGCACGTGGTGCTTGCAGGAGAGGTCTCCGACTGGCCAGGCATCAGCGCAGTGGCAGCAGCACATGACGGTGCGTGGCTGCAGCAGCGTCAACGCAGCATCAGCTGCTCCTTGTTGCATCAGTAGCAGTGAGCTGGTTGTGCGCAGCTGCAGATGCACTTTAGGCCCTGCAGGGGTCTTGCTTGCACGCTGACGTTGCTCTTCGGTGATGATCAGCGCGTTGTACTCCGCACATGCTGTACCACCTGCTGCATACTGCATGCGTCCTGCTGTCGTACAGCAGCCATGTTTGAACCACCACCTGAAACTGCTACGCTGCATGCCTGCCGTGTATATGCCTGTGCAGCATTCGTGCGCAACGAGGATCCCCCAGAGCAGAATGACGCGCACTGGCTGCTGGACTTCTACACCAGCTTCATGCAAACTCACATGATGCTGCCTTCCCTGCCTGCTGTTACCTCATCAACTGCAGCGTTTGTGCGCAACGAGGACCCCCCAGAGCAGAACGATGCGCACTGGCTGCTGGACTTCTACACCAGCTTCTGCAAACTTAGATGATTGCTGCCTTCCCTGCCTGCTGACTCTTTATGAATTGCAGCGTTTGTGCGCAACGAGGATCCCCCAGAGCAGAATGACGCGCACTGGCTGCTGGACTCTTACACCAGCTTCATGCCGACTCACATGATGCTGCCTTCCCTGCCTGCTGTTACTTTATGAGCTGCAGCATTTGTGCGCAACGAGGATCCGCCAGAGCAGAACGACGCGCACTGGCTGCTGGACTTCTACACCAGCGTCATGCCAACTCAATGAGTGCTGCCTTCCCTGCCTGCTGTTACTTAATGAACTGCAGCGTTTGTGCGCAACGAGGATCCCTCAGAGCAGAACGATGCGCACTGGCTGCTGGACTTCTACACCAGCTTCATGCAAACTCACATGATGCTGCCTTCCCTGCCTGCTGTTGCTTTATGAACTGCAGCGTTTGTGCGCAACGAGGATCCTCCAGAGCAGAACGATGCGCACTGGCTGCTGGACTTCTACACCAGCTTCATGAGCAGCAGCAGCGCAGATGACACCACAGGCAAAGCGCTTGAGTGCCTGGCCAAGGTGCAGGGCAACTTTGCGTTTGTGATCTATGACGAGATCCAGAAGCGTGTGTTTGCGGCCAGGTGCGCGCGTGTGTGGATGACAAGGGTGTTGTGGATGTCGCAGGGCAGGTTAGCAGCAAGCAGCAGCAGCAGAGGCCAGGTGTGTGCGCGTGTGGATGCAACGGGTGGTGTCTTTCTTGGTGTCGCAGGACGGGGTAGCAGCAAAGGCAGCACGAGCAGCAGTGCCTGGTGCAGTCCAGCATGCTGCGCCGCTGCCAAAACCTGCATGTTGTACTGCTGCTGCTGCTACTGCTGCAGCTGCAGGGATGCGGAGGGCGGGCAGCCGGTGTACTGAAGCAGCTTCTTGTATGCTGCCTTGCATTGGTCAATCTGAGCAACACAAAATGTCTGCCTGCAGGGATGCGGAGGGCGGCCAGCCGCTGTACTGGGGTGCCACTGACGAGGGCCAGCTGCTGCTGGGCAGCCACCTCAACGACCTGGACGGCTGCGAACCCACAGCAACCATGTTCCCGCCAGGTGCGCGCAACAGCAGCAACAGCAGCAGCAGCAGCACCAGTGAGCGTGCGCAGGGACATGATGCAGGCCAGCAATCACGGGCAGCAAAGGGGCAGTTCTAACTAGTGCAGGTGTTCTTGCAGTCACTTGAGCGCTGCACACAGCCGTGAATGACGCGCTGCATGACAACTCTAGTCTGCCCTGGTACATGCAGGCATGCTGTTTGCCAGCACCCGGCACAATACCACCCACAGCCTTGGCAACAGGCGGCATGGGCGTAGCTCACAGCCGTGCATAACAACCTCTGCTCGCGCATGTGCTCTTCTGCTGCAGGCACGCTGTTTGCCAGCACGCGGCACACCATCGCGTTCAGCCCCGGCAACCAGGGCTGGGTCATCAACGAGGGAGACTGGCCCGGCCAGCTGCTCAGCTTCCTGGTGGACAGCGACGGCACGCATTGGCGCGGCATCAAGGTGGGGCAGCGCTTGAGTCTATTTGGCAACTTGTAGGAGTTTTAAGGTTTGTAACATCGTTCGAAGTTTTGGTGTGGCCAGCTGCTGAGCTTCCTGGTGGACAGCGACGGCACGCACTGGCGCGGCATCAAGGTGGGGCTTTGTGGGAAGTACGAAGCAAATGAAACTTGTGTGCTGATTTTGTGCTGACTTTGTTACCGTAATGCTCCAAATGTTCACCTCTATTAAATCTCACCGGAAGCAGGCAGGATATTTTTGAATATTTAAACATCACCGGAAGCCCGCGTGGCTTTTTTGGGGCTTTTCTCAAATATCACCGGCACTGGCATATGTGTTAAAAACAATGTTGCCGAGGGGCTCAACTGCAGGATGCATCAGTACAACACAGGCAGTGCAACATGCAGTGAATGCTTAGCATCATCCTGCTTAGCATCATCCTGGTCCGAGGACCAGGCCTTTTGTTGTGTGCCTGCTGCTCCTGCTGTGCGCTGCCTCTGCTGCTGCAGCAGGGACAGCTGGTGCTGCGGCTGCTGCTGCTTTCTGACACTTCCCACTGCTAGGGTGCCTGCCTAATCTTCTCTGTAAGAGTTGCAGCCCCGCTAGCTCCAGCCTCGAGAGCTCTCGATCTGCAGCTAGCCTTTCGGAGTCTTCTGTCGATGCTCGGCTTCACGCACGGCAATCAAACCGGCGGCGGCCGCTTCTAGTTGCGCTTATATGCTTTAGGATTCAAATCTAAGCGTATACAGCGTTAGTGAAGGCGATTTGGGCGGAAAATAAGGCCAAGAAACATTTTCCGAGGTTAAAATTAACTATCACCGGAAGCCGCAGACGTATTATTTGGTTTTTTAAGTCAATCACCGGAAAGGCCAGAATAGTTTTCTTTTCCGGTGATAATTAGGAGCAATACGGTATCAAGTGTTTGTGGCAGTGTCAGCAGCCTTGGTGAGCACCGTGTGATGGTCCATGTGTGTGAGCTGCAGCTGTGTGCGAGTGGTTTCTGATAGACACTTGAAAGGCCGGCAAGATGGTTGCGCAGACAATTGAACTATGTGAGCTTGTTAGCATGCCCTACGTGTGCCACTGCAATTACCGCAACATGGGCCGCGTGCGCTGCTGTTATTCGGGCGTGCTGCAGGCCACTCCCGCACATCAGCAACTGTGTTGCTGCTGAACTCTGTTGACATCCGCTCACCTATGCTGACCTGTACAACTGCTGCTGACCTGTGCTGCGCTGTGCTGCAGGCCATTTCGCGCATGAACTCCTGGGGCCAGCTATTGAACACTGCTGACCTGTGCTGCTGCTGCTGCTGCAAGCTGTGCTGCGCATCAACTCCAGGGGCCAGCTGCGGGAACATTGCTGACCTGTGCCGACCTGTACCAACTGCTGCTGACCTGTGCTGACATGTGCTGCAGGCCATCCCGCGCATCAACTCGCGGGGCCAGCTGTTTGGCGCTGTCTACAAGGTGGCCTCCATGCGGGAGGTGGTGGAGACTGTGGAGGTGCCCGTGCCGCCGCCCAAGGCAGAGAAGATGCAGTTCCTAGAGGCCAACAAGCAGTAGCACTGGCTCCAATTTCTTCAGTTGCTGTGGAAGCTTGCTCTTTTGGTGTGTGTGTGCGGAAAGTGGTGGGTGGACAGTGCAGGCAGAGAAGATGCAGCTCCTGGAGGCCAACAAGCAGAAGCGCTAGCTCCAGCTGCCACAGCGGCCGTGAGAGTGTGCGATCGATGTGTTGATCTGCAGGCTGGGTGTGGGTGGTTGTTCTACAGTGGGGAACAATAGCGCAGATGGCACCGTACGAAAAGCGGGATGGGTGGGCTTCTCGGGTGGTTGTGTGGGTTGCTGCACCAGCGAATTGCTGCTGCGGTTATCACACCACGGCCAGCGGCTGGCAGTAGACTTTGCGCTGCCGGGCAGCTGCTTGATTAGCAAGCAGCCTCATGCCGCGGTGTTTACATGGAGTTTTCAGAGTTTTTTAGCATGTGAAGCAGGTGGAAGTAGTTGAACGAAGTGGGCGTCGCAGAGCATGCCGCGGTGTTGGCCTGGCAGGCAAAGTGATGCTGACATCATCTTGCTGGAGGGTATGTATGCGAAGCCAGAGAGGGCTTGTTACACATAATCTCACCCTGTCATACCACTTTGTCATGTTTTCTGGTGGCAATAATGCAGTGTGATGGTGCCTTGCCCCATAATGTCATATGGATCCATGCATGCCAACACGCTGCGCTGTACGGTGTCTAAGAAATGTGTTGTTTTGTGCTGCGCCAATGACAAAATGTTTCAATCAAGCTTGTGAAACTTGGCTTGCGTACGCTGGTGTTGTCCAGCTGTGGCAATCTCAGATGAAGGCTGCTTTGTCCCGCGCCTTGAGCAGGTTGCAGCGAGCCTGGTGTGCAGTTTCTGGACGCTGTCATTGCTTATCTCAGCTGCCATGGTTCAACAGCCACAAGGGATGCAGGCTAGGTCAACATAAGTGTTGATTAATGCAAGATCTCAATGCTTCGATCGTGAGTTTCGGCTGAAACACATGCGTGTGTTGCCTGCGTAACCCGCCAAGTCGGGTTCTTTTTGTTGCCAGGGGGGGCGGAATCCTACTGGCTCGCCACACACAGCACAATTGAGCGAATCCAATTGCCGGGAGCGGGAGGCAGTGCCTCACCAGCAGAACACGCCACAAGCTGCCTTTGCATGCCAGCAGGCTGCCTGCTGCCCAAGTGCTGGCCTTTGCAGCGAGGCACAGAAACGATACCGACATCAACCTTCCCACCATTTGGAAACGACACGCCCTCGGACCCTCTCCTCTGCTCCACGGGTCTGACAGTGGTTCAGGCTTATGCGGTGTGCTGTGTTATGAAATTGCCTACTACTTCATATGCGCCAGAAAGTCCATACCACGTTGCTCGACTCTTAAACCAGCTTTCATCATACCCTGTATCTTTGATTGTGCCTCGAAGCTCCCGCGCGGTTCTGTTCGGCAACCACGTCCAAGCCAAGCTGCAGTCCGTCGGGTTCCTCACCTAGGCAACGATACATCGCTTCCTGCTTATTTGGCACAATATACTCCATTTGTGCGAGCAATCAAGTCATGGCGCGCACGAAGCAAACAGCACGCAAGAGCCTGGGAGGCAAGGCCCCACGCAAGCAGCTGGCGACCAAGGTCAGTTTAATATCATATTTTATAACCAAATAATTGAAATTCGGGGGAATTACCGATATTTCGGACCTGATGCTGCTATGCAGTGGCAGCATGCTGTGCGTGCGCACACAGCATGCTGTCCAGAACATCTGCCTCAGCTGCATTCATGGCCATGACATCAAACAGCAGACCTTGAGCTGCTGCAGTTACTCAATTCTTTTTGCTCATTGACTGCAGGCCGCCCGCAAGCATGCCCCAGCAACGGGTGGCATAAAAAAGCCCCACAGGTACAGGCCAGGCACCGTGGCCCTGCGTGAGATCCGCAAGTACCAGAAGTCCACAGAGCTGCTCATCAGGAAACTGCCTTTCCAGCGCCTGGTGCGTGAGATTGCCCAGGACTTCAAGACAGACCTGCGCTTCCAGTCCAGCGCTGTGCTGGCCCTGCAGGAGGCTGCAGAGGCCTACCTGGTGGGGCTGTTCGAGGACACCAACCTGTGCGCCATCCACGCCAAGCGGTAAGAGCAATTGCGGTTCATTAGCAGGCATTATGCACACATTTCACTGCGCATATCTGCTCACAATCAACAAGCCAATGCACAGGCATTTGGTTTGCCCTTGAGTTGGAGCAGGAGTTGCTGAAATTGTTTGTGGTGTCAGCAGTCTTGCAGCCAACTGCACGCCATCAGACTGCATCTGATGATCTTGCTTGGATGCCATGGCGCATGCAGCAGGTTTGTGGCTGTTTGTGCATGTCGTAACACAAAGGTGACAGAACTGTGCACTGCATGCCCACCTACATTGCACACCAGCCTTGCTGACTGCGCTCGCTCATACGGCCTGTCTGTGCTGCTGCTGCTGCTGCTGCCTGCAGTGTGACCATCATGCCCAGGGACATCCAGCTGGCACGCCGCATCCGCGGAGAGCGCGCATAAGCAGCTGGCTGAGGCGCTGACGGCTGCGCCCTGGTGTGCAGCAGGGCGAAGAGGAACAGACAGCACACCTGGGACAGCAACAGCCTACCTTGGTTGGAGAGAAAATTGCACCTATGTAGCAACCATGCCTCTGGTCAGCAGATGGTGAGGCAGTAGCTGAGGCCCTAGCTGTGCTGGCCATGGTTTGTTCAGCGCACAGCAGCGACAGCTGCCGCCTGGGGCTGCGTGGCTGCAGAAAAGCGACATGCAAGCATCTGGCTGTCGCGTGGTGTTGAGCACATGGCGTCTTGTGTATCGGCTGTCACACTCTAAAAGCAGTACCTGGTGTAGGGCTTCTAAAGCTCTGTTGTGTGGTGTAAGAAAGCCGATGACTGAAGGCCATGACTGAAGGGCATTTGGTGTTGTACACAGGCCTACTGTACACTTCCGACATGCAAGCCTACCATGCTACACTTTGACAACTGTAACATATTGGACCTAAGCACCTGGGATGCACCAGGCTGGTGACATGCATGTCCATATGGTGGCATGTTCTGACTTGTGACTTTGCAGTGGAGTTGGGGTGTGCAGGCTGGCTGCCAGGTCTACTGCTGATTGACTTGTAAATCAACGAACGTATGCAGTAAATGTGCAATTGCACATGTGTATGCTCGTATGCCTGGAATTACCGCAACGATTGCAAGCAGAAGCGGTGCAAGCAGAGCTGATGCAAGCAGGGACTGTTGATTTGGAGTGTTGCTCCCTCCTCCTTGGCTCCAGTGGGGCAGGACTCTAACTGCTGCTGTAATCCAGCCGATGCTGATGTGCTGCATGCAATGCACAGGATGACATCCCAGTAAGAGCAGCACACGTTGCACCGCTGTGGCATTGGGCCAATGACTGCGCTGTCACACTTCCCGCTGCAGGAGCCACTGGCAGGCTGGTTGGCCAGCAAGCTAGCGACTAGTGTTGGCACCAGGTGCTACCACCACCGCAGTGTGCAGCACGCTTTTTCATGTACAGCATATTTAATTGCCAATGCAGAAGTTGCCGGAAGCTGCTTTGCATGCTGGAGTGCTGCCCACCCTGGTGCTCCAGCAACCATCTGTCCACCTGCTGGCGGTTCCGGCAGCTCATGGGCAGATGAGGCTCCAAAACGATTGTTGGTGATAGCCTGTCTGTCTTATTATCAATAATTGCACGCCCTCGGACCTCTCCTTTGATTCTGGTTCCTGACAAAAGTGTTTTAGGCTTTTGCTGCGTGCTGTGTGCTGTTTTTTGCCAGCTGCTTACATGGCCCAGGCCGTTCAGGGCAAGCACATCAGCTCTTGTGTGGACCACTTAAATTTCACACAACCGTTCACCCATCAGACCACAAACGATCAGACATGGCTCGCACCAAGCAGACAGCTCGCAAGAGCACTGGAGGCAAGGCGCCACGCAAGCAGCTGGCGACAAAGGTGTGTACTTGAACAGGTTTTACAAGTATGTGATCAACAGCCCGAGTATCGGATTCGCAAGAAGCAGCGGAACATCGAAGTTTGATGCCACTGCTGTGTATGGTGTGCTGCGGTCATGGCCAA
The DNA here is from genome assembly GCA_030272155.1 of Tetradesmus obliquus. NCBI lineage: Eukaryota > Viridiplantae > Chlorophyta > Chlorophyceae > Sphaeropleales > Scenedesmaceae > Tetradesmus > Tetradesmus obliquus. The sequence continues at coordinate 919,477 of CP126191.1, forward strand.
AGCGTTGCATGATTTGCTCCAGTGTCATCTTGTTGCTTCATTCTACGTTTGCAGGCCGCTCGCAAGTCTGCCCCAGCAACCGGTGGTGTGAAGAAGCCTCACAGGTACAGGCCAGGTACCGTGGCCCTTCGTGAGATTCGCAAGTATCAGAAGTCTACGGAGCTGCTCATCCGCAAGCTGCCTTTCCAGCGCCTGGTGCGTGAGATTGCCCAGGACTTCAAGACAGACCTGCGCTTCCAGTCCAGCGCTGTGCTGGCCCTGCAGGAGGCCGCAGAGGCCTACCTGGTGGGGCTGTTCGAGGACACCAACCTGTGCGCCATCCACGCCAAGCGGTAAGAGCACCAGCAATAGTTGAAGCCTGCTGCTGCCCTAGCAGTGCTGTCAGCTGCTGCAGTGGAGAGAGGGGCCCCAGGCGATCAAAGCATCATCATTAAAGCAATAATCAAGCATCATAATCATGTAGAAGCTTACCACCTTGAACTATCATTCAACATTACCTTGCGAAGGTGGACTGCGCAACTGCTGCACGAATGTTTCAAGCAGCATGCACAGGCCTTGTGTCTTCTTCATGCAGGGGCGGCCACAAGTGCCTGCAGTGTCAGCAGCAGTTTTGCAGGGTAGCCACCAGTGCTGCTAGCTGCCATGGTGCATGGAGTTCAGGTGGCCGTGGTTGTTTACTGTGCACTGCGTACGCACCTGCATGATCGCTCAGCACGCACTGCTGTTTGCACTTACCCTGTGTTCTGTCTGCCGTTGCCGCTGCTGCTGCTGCCTGCAGTGTGACCATCATGCCCAAGGACATCCAGCTGGCACGCCGCATCCGCGGAGAGCGCGCATAAGCAGCTGGCTGAGGCGCTGACGGCTGCGCCGTGGTGTGCAGCGGCGCTGAGCAGGGCAGCAGCAAGCAGCTGCGGTGGCTGGGCAGCTGCAGCTTGCTGCCTGAGCAGGGAACAGGCAGCCCAGCAGCAGCACGTGCCTTTCAGCAGCTTGCGGAAGCAGCAGTGGCAAGCACGGGGTGCTGCAGCAGTTGGATGCCTAGTTGAGGTGGTCAGCCGTTACTTGAGAGGCTGCTGCTGGTGTCATGACAAGGCACCAGCTGTGCTGGCCTGCACAAGATACATATAGCAGCGACAGCTGCGTCTTGGCCGCTGCGTCGTAGCAGGAAGCACCACATGCAATTGTCTGGAGCTTTTGTGCAATGGTGATTCGTATGAATCGTGTACATGGTATCAGACTGTCATCTTTCGGGTGTAAGGTTGATTGTGGGGCTGAGCACAGCGGCTGATCGAAGCCAGTTTGTGCTGCGTGCATGCATTGCTGGCGTGTTTGCTGCGCGTGGTATTGCACTGCCAGCGTGTGCGGTGTTGTCATGCTGCAGCTGTGGTTGCAGCTATGTGAGCAACTGATTGACAGGTGCAGCATATGCAGCATATTAGGTTGGTTGATGCGCAGTGGTGCACAGCGCCGTCAGGATGCTAGGTGTTGTAGGCGTGTAGCAGCTTGCCGGCATGGCAGCATGTCAGCCAGGATGTCAGCAGCCTGCTGTTTGCTCTTTTGTACTATAGGATGCTGGTGGACGGGGTCCTTTCATGTGTTATAATTCTATATACATGTTTTTGACTTGTACTGACGGCTCAGATTTTGCAATGGTGGGCCTGTATGGCAACGCGCCAAGCGGGTTTACGCACAAGCAATGTGTGCAAAAGCAAGGCACAGGTGGTGTGCTAGTCACAGCAGATGCACTGATGCATTTGACGGATGATAGTTTTGTTAAAGTTCAAACAGTTCAGTCTCTGCCACCGAGATGCAGGCACAGCAAGGACTTTCCCTCCGTCGTAGTGTGCAGCAGCCAGAAGCTGTACAAGTGTAGCAGCTGTACATGTGTGCACGTCTAGTGATGTTGACGGAAAAGCCCCGCAATATTCGTCGTACCAAGTGGTTAGTTTGTAGCAAGGGAATCGTGCATGAACACTGCTCAGCGGTGCGTTGGCTTGTCAGGTCGCCCGCATGTTCATGTCATGTTCTTGCAGCGGTTCAAGCACAGGGCGTGCTGTTCACGTGCTAGTGAGTAACGTTTGGGGCAACTTACATTGTCTTTATCACAGCGCGAGGGCTGGGAAGTATGAGCAGCAACCACTCGCAACCAAGCGAAGAAAGCGCGCTTGTTGGCAAAGTGCACCGTTATTTCAGCGTCGACACCTTACTTGAAAGCGTGGATTCCAGATCGTTGGCTGTCCTGCGCTAAACTGAACGTGTCCCGCGTTTGTGTCCTCCCGCTGCAGCTTCCTTTGTTCAGAGCTTGGCAATCTACCTTATAGAAGGTTTATTGTAAGCAGAACAAAATGTGTGGAATTTTCGGGTATTACAACTACTCGGTGCAGCGGGACCTACGGTCCATCCTAGACATAATGTTCACAGGCCTCAAGCGCCTAGAGTACCGTGGTTATGACTCCTCAGGCATGTGCATAGATGCCATAGACGCCCCAACACCAACTGGGAGGCGGGAGAGTGCCTCTGGTGATGGCTTGGCCAATGGCACCAGCGCAGATGGCACAAGCAGCAGCAATGGTCGTGTGGAGGATCGCAGCTCCCCCATCATTGTCAAGTGCCCAGGCAAGATCGAAAACCTGGAGAACCTCACAGCAGAGTATGTGCAGCAGCATAACTTGGACACTTCAAAGGTGTACAAGCACCATGTGGCCATCTCTCACACCCGCTGGGCCACGCACGGCGTCCCCTCATCAATCAACGCCCACCCGCACGTGTCAGATGCTAACGCTGACTTTGTGGTTGTGCACAACGGCATCATCACAAACTACCAAGCACTCAAGGATATCCTGGTGCGTGGGGTGCCAGGCGCTGCTTGCGCATGCAGGCATGAGCAGTGGACGTCTGTCCACATGCAGCACAGCAGCAGCAATGACAACCATACAGCAGCTGTATGTGCCCCGATGACAGCTCAGAAGCATGCTAATGCAGCAGGAACAGCTGCAGTAGCGGCAGATGCAGCAGAGCGAACTGCTCGTGGCTGTCACAGTGCAGGCGCACCTGCACAACGGCTTGCAGGACTTCAGAAGAACGTGCCATATATAGCTCAGGGGTGTCAGCATATGGGTACATCATGCATATACTTCAGCTTTCGGCACTGCTTGATAGTAAGAGCAGACGCACAGCGTTATTGCGCAGCTGCATGAGCCAGCACACGCGCAGCAGCCAGGCAGCTTAGCAGGCTGAGGAGTATGCTTGCAGCAGCGATGTGCTGATACTGTCCTGCAAAGGTAAAGAGTGAGGCTAACGTGCAGCGGCGCGCCATCGCATGCTCACCTGCCGCAAACAATGCTGATCTCAACAGAGGCAGTTGGCAGCGCGCCACATGACGCACCTCCTGCAGTTGCTATGTTTCATGCAGTTCACCCCTCACCAGCAGCGACAAGCCCCTATCATGTATGCTGACTCATCACTTGTCACTTCACTTGTTGCTCGCCCCGCAGAAGAAGAACGGCGAGACGTTTGTGAGCGAGACAGACACGGAGACCATCCCCAAGCTGCTCAAGTTTGCGTATGACGGCATGACTGCGGAGGCAGGCAGCGGCGAAGCGCAGGTGCCCTTCCCCAAGGTGAGTCCGGAGCTTGGTTTGCAGCGAGATGGAATATCTGTAATGGATCACACTTGATCAGTCGGGTATGTTTGCGTACAACAGCATGACTGAGGAGCAGCAGCAGGAGGGCGGCAGCGGCGCAGAGCAGGTGCCCCTCCCCTAAGATGAGGCTGGAGCCTGGTGTGTGTTGCAGTGTGTGCGGTGGGTGCGCTGAATCGGTGGCTTTGTACAGCACAGCAGCAGGAGGGTGGCAGCGGCGCAGCGCAGGTGCCCTTTTATAAGGTGAGGCTGGCGCCTGCTTTGTACCTACACATCTACATACACATTTACAGGAGGGGGTGATTGTGTACAGGTTGCTTCATATGGCACAGCAGCAGGACAGCGGCAGCAGAACAGTGGCGCAGCACAGGTGCTTCCAGCACAGTGAGGAGCTTCCTGCTGGAGAGCGGCGATCGCTGCTTATCTGCCTTCTTGCTGTCGTGTTATAACATATTTCAAACACATCCAAACTGCCGCCACCCCCTGCAGCTGGTGATGGAGGTGCTCACCAAGCTGGAGGGCGCCTACGCGCTGCTCATCAAGTCCCGGCACTACCCGGGCGAGCTCGTGGCCTGTAAGCGCGGCAGCCCCATGATTGTGGGCATCAAGGAAGGCCCTGATGGCAGCAGCAGCAGCAGCAGCAGCAAGGTCAGCAGCGGCGGGCTGGGGCGCGCTGCGAGCATCACGCGGCTGCGGGACCAGTACAATGACAGCCACTGGACGGGGGCGCTGGAGGCGTGGGTGGCGAGCGATGCCAGCGCGGTGATTGAGCACACCAAGAGGTGCGGCGGGGACTGCGTCGTGTGTTATATGTTGTGGCTTGCTTGCTGCTGTGAGCACACCAACAGGTGCGAGTGTGGTAATCGAGCACACCAAGAGGTACGGCTGCAGCGGCGGCTGTTCTGTGCAATGGTTTTATTGCCGATGGTTGCTGTGTTGTCTTTTGTTTGTTGTATGTTGCGTGCGTGCAAATGTTGAATGCGCACGCTTTGTTGTTGTCAGAAGCAGCGGGAGCGACGTATGCCCTGTCAGTGATGCTGCATGACCGCCCGGCAGTTGCTGTGCGTTGATCAACTGCAAGCTGCTGTCGCTAAAAGCCTGTCCTTAATGCTGCTGCTGCGTTTGGGTGTTGGTGCTGGAGGACAACGACGTGCTGCACATTGTGACAATCTGATCATTGCTGCTGCTGCTGCTGCTGCTGCTGCGTCAGGGTGGTGGTGCTGGAGGACAATGACGTGCTGCACATCGTAGGCGGCGGCTACGGCATCTACAACACGCGCCAGGCTGACGTGGAGACGGCCGTGCCGCGGCGGCTGCAGGTGCTGCAGCTGGAGGTGGACCAGATCATGAAGGTGCGCAGCAGATCTGCCACCCTTTTGTGCTTGGTGATATGTATGGTTGCTTTGGATGTGTGCTGCACGCCCTGAGCGCGCATGTGCACCAGTCGCATGTTGCTCTGCCGGCTTGTGGGCATCTGCACATCTTTACTGCCATGGCATGCATGTATCAACCATCAGGCTACACACTGTGAATCTGTTTGCGCACGCTGCTGCTGTGTGTGTTCCTGCAGGGCGGCTACGAGCACTACATGCAGAAGGAGATCCACGAGCAGCCAGAGGCGCTCACGCAGAGCATGCGCGGCCGCGTGAAGCAGCAGAAGAGTGCCGAGGTAACACACTGCTGTGTGCTGCATGTCCAACCAACGCCATGAAATGTGCTGTAAGATGTGACATGGTTGCCTCCTTGCCTGCGTCCTTTGCTTGCCTGAATGTTAGCTGCTGCTGTACAACATGCACACCCCACCAGCATTCAAATGGCCTGGTTTTGTTAGGCACTCTCTTGCCTTGTAGCTCACACTACCTCTGCACATGGTGCTGCCTGCTGCTGCTGCCGCCGCTGCCGCAGCAGGGCAACCCCTACCTGCAGCAGCGCATCAAGCTGGGCGGCCTGGTGGAGACGCGTGTGTCCTGCAAGCTGAACCTGTTGCTGCCTGCTGCTGCTGACACTGCTGCTGCTGCTGCTGCTGCTGCTGCTGCTGCTGCTGCTGCTGCTGCTGCTGCCAGCAGGGCAACCCCTACCTGCAGCAGCGCATCAAGCTGGGCGGCCTTGTTGAGACGCGTGACACCATCCGGCGCAGCAGGCGCATCATGTTTGTGGCGTGCGGCACCAGCTACCACGCGGCGCTGGCAGCGCGCCAGACGGTGAGCCTGCATGCGTTGTGGACAGTTTAACGTGCTCATCTGATGTGAACTGTTGCACCTTACAGAGATTCTGGTTTGGCTGCAATGAATAGTCTGACAACACTTCTGTTTGTGTGTTTAGTATCCTGTACAGGTGGAGGAGATAGTGGAGGTGCCTGTGGGCTGGAGCTGGCCATCAAATGACTGCCACATCTGATTGTGTACGTGCTTTTATATTTCAACTTACTTTGGGCTGCAGGTGGAGGAGATGGTGGGAGTGCCTGTGGTGCTGGAGCTGGCCAGTGACCTCTCAACAACCATAGCATCTGCTGCCCTGTGCTGCCCTGCTATTGTTTTGCGTCCATTCTTGACAATGGGGGAGAAGGTGGAGGAGCCCATGCTCTGACTGCTGTATTCAGCACAGCAGTCAACCACCTGCTGCCCTCTATGCTGTTTGCGTGCACCTGTTGTATTTCACCAGGTGGAGGAGATAGTGGAGGTGCCTGTGGGCTGGAGCTGGCCATCAAACGACTGCCACATCTGATTGTGTACGTGCTTTTATATTTCAACTTACTTTGGGCTGCAGGTGGAGGAGATGGTGGGAGTGCCTGTGGTGCTGGAGCTGGCCAGTGACCTCTCAACAACCATAGCATCTGCTGCCCTGTGCTGCCCTGCTATTGTTTTGCGTCCATTCTTGACAATGGGGGAGAAGGTGGAGGAGCCCATGCTCTGACTGCTGTATTCAGCACAGCAGTCAACCACCTGCTGCCCTCTATGCTGTTTGCGTGCACCTGTTGTATTTCACCAGGTGGAGGAGATAGTGGAGGTGCCTGTGGGCTGGAGCTGGCCATCAAACGACTGCCACATCTGATTGTGTACGTGCTTTTATATTTCAACTTACTTTGGGCTGCAGGTGGAGGAGATGGTGGGAGTGCCTGTGGTGCTGGAGCTGGCCAGTGACCTCTCAACAACCATAGCATCTGCTGCCCTGTGCTGCCCTGCTATTGTTTTGCGTCCATTCTTGACAATGGGGGAGAAGGTGGAGGAGCCCATGCTCTGACTGCTGTATTCAGCACAGCAGTCAACCACCTGCTGCCCTCTATGCTGTTTGCGTGCACCTGTTGTATTTCAACAGGTGGAGGAGATGGTGGAGGTGCCTGTGGTGCTGGAGCTGGCAAGCGACCTGCTGGACCGCTGCTGCCCCATCTTCAGGGACGACACCTGCGTCTTCGTCAGCCAGAGCGGAGAGACCGCGGACACGCTGCGCGCCCTGGAGTATGCAAAGGTGAGAGGGTTGAGGTTTGAATGCGAGATCTGTGATTTGACTGCAAATTGGCTGCACGCGCTGAAAGAGAACAGCTGAGGGCTTGCAAGGGACTTGCAGCAGGCCACTACGCGTCTTGCAGGAGGTCTGCGTACCTCTGCAGAAAGCTTGCAGGAGGTTAGGCACACCATTGCAAGCGGCTTGCAGGGTGATTTGCAAAAGGTCCGTGGTGCTCTCGTACTGCGCGATGCGAGCTGTTCTGCATGCGCTGCCGCGCAGGCGCATGGCGCTCTGTTGTTGGCAATTACCAACATGTATTGCTTTTGACGTGGCACAACTCTTGAGCGTGAAATCGCAAGTCTGTATTTCTGTCTTTAACTCTGCGTCTAACCTGTTGCGCTGCAGGCGCGCGGCGCGCTGTGTGTGGGCATCACCAACGTGTGTTGCTCCTCACGTGGCGCACTTCTGAAGCATGATTTTAACTGTGACCACCGTGTCTGTGTCTGTCTGCCCTGCGCAGGCGCGCGGCGCGCTGTGCGTGGGCATCATCAACACAGTGGGCGCTTCACGTGACGCACTCCCGAAGTGTGACTTTCAGCACTTTGCTTGTGTTATCTTCTGCCACTGCACTGCAGGCGCGCGGCGCGCTGTGTGTGGGCATCACCAACATGCATTCTACTCATATGCAGTGCGCTGCCAGTGACAATTATCAAACCACGTGTTATATGTGTTCATTCTCGTGTCTTGCAGGCGCGCGGCGCGCTGTGTGTGGGCATCACCAACACGGTGGGCTCCGCCATATCCCGCGCCACGCACTGCGGCATCCACCAGAATGCCGGCTACGAGATCGGCGTGGCGTCAACCAAGGCCTACACCAGCCAGGTGAGCCTGCAGACATCCCGGCAGCAGCAGCATCTGCATCACCATGATGACGACACGGCCAGCATTGCAGCAACCAGATTGTTTTTTGTGCTTCACTAAAGCTATGTACAGTATACGTAGTGTGATTTTGATCTGCTGCTGCTGCCGCTGCTGCCCAATTCGCCTCCAGATCATCTGCATCACCATGATGGCGCTGGCGCTGCAGCCTCAGCTGCCTTGCTAACATAAATAATATCCTCACTGCAGACTGTCGCAACTGCTGCTGCCGCAAATCATCTGCATCACCATGAAGGTGCTGGCGCTGGCGGAGGACTCCTGACATTGAGAGTGTTGTATCAACTGCACCAGCTACGTAGACGCAATGATCTTGATCTGCTGCTGCTGCTGCCATGCAGATCATCTGCATCACCATGATGGCGCTGGCGCTGGCGGAGGACTCCATCAGCAAGCGTGAGCGACGTGACGCCATCATCGACGAGCTTGGGGCGCTGCCGGACAAGATGCGCAGCTTCATGCAGGTGTGCTCATACCTTTCACTTGATCTGAGAACAACGAATGACGATCTGGGCACGCTGCTGTTGCTTTGAGTGTAGTTTCGGATCAGTGCAGTTTGACGCCATCATTGAGGAGCTGGGTGCGTTGCCTGACAAGATGCGCAGCTTCCTGCAGGCGTGACACATGACCATGATCATCACAAGGATTATGACAAGGATCATGACCATACTACATTGTCGTGATTTTAATTATAAGAGTGACAACTTACAATGGGTGACCACTGGTCTCAATGCACCCCGTGTACCTTATGTCCCGCGGGTGCAGGACGTGGCCATGAAGGAGCTGGCAGCTGTTACATATGGTAATACATATCTTGTGGTTTGAACAGTGCTCAAATGCGTTGAATCACTGTGCTGCAGGTTCAGGGCGTGGGTATGAAGGAGCTTGCGGCGCAGCTCAAAAACAAAGACACCTGTGGTGCGTTCTCACTTCTGTTGCTGATTAACTGTGTGTGTCTCATGCCGCTGCAGGTTCAGGATGTGGCCATGAAGAAGCTGGCGGCGCAGCTCAAGGACAGCAACAGCCTGCTGTTCTTTGCGCGCGGCAACAACTACGCCACAGCGCTGGAGGCGGCACTCAAGGTAGGAAACGGGGCTGGCCAACATTACCTTTCAATTTCTATTTCACTATGCCAGCGGCGCAGTTTGTTAGGATGGTGTGTGCGTGCTGGCTACGACACTGGAGGCTGCACTGAACATGCGGCGCAAGGCGTGTTGTAGCACCAAGCAGTTGCCATGCATGTGCCGTTTGTTGTGCGCTTGCATGTTTGGTGTCGTGCCTCTGCCTCTGTCACGCTACCGCGCTACTCCTGGTGCTCTCTGCTGCATCTCGCGCAGTGCAAGAGGTCGTGCGTATCCACGGTGAGGGCACACTCACAGTTTGCCGCAGCTGCAACTCATGTCCCTGTGCACTGCGCTCTGCTGCATTTTGCTGCGCCACTTGACCACAGTGCAAGGAGGTTGCGCTCATTCACAGCGAGGGCATCCTGGCAGGAGAGATGAAGCACGGGCCTCTAGCCCTCGTAGATGAGCACCTGCCCATCGTTGTTGTGGCAACACGAGACAGCATGTACAAGAAGATGGAGAGCGTCATCCAGCAGCTGCTGGCGCGCAGCGCACGCCTCATCATCCTGTGCACGGCGGGAGACGCCACCATGCAGGAGTATGCGAAGCGCAGCGACTGCCAGCTAATCGAGGTGGGTTTGTGTGTGAGTTGCGGAGGTGTTGGGGGGCGACTGTGTGTGCGATGCAGCGGTGGGTTGGTTCGCTGCACATGCTTGCGGCAGCTTGCTGGTTGGCAGCAACTGCCAGCTGGTTGAGGTGGGTTGGCGTGTGTGAAGTGCGGAGGGGTGGGGAGCGGTTGCATATGCGGTGCAGCGGCGGGTTGGTTCGCTGCACATGCTTGCGGCAGCTGGTTGGCAGCGACTGCCAGCTGATTGAGGTGGGTTCTTGTGTGGGTTGCGGAGGTGTGGGGAGCGACTGTATATGTCTTTGCAGTGCGGGGGAGGGATGGTCAGCTGCACATGCTTGCGGCAGCTTGCTGGTTGGCAGCAACTGCCAGCTGATTGAGGTGGGTTGGTGTGTGTGAAGTGCGGAGGGGTGAGGAGCGTATTCATATGCGGTGCAGCGGTGGGTTGGTTCGCTGCACATGCTTGCGGCAGCTTGGTGGTTGGCGGTGACTGCCAGCTGATCGAGGTGGGTTGGTGTGGATCGCGGAGCGGTGGGGAGCGACTGTGTATGTTTTTGCAGTGCGCGGGAGGGATGGTTGGCTGCACAAGCTTGAGGCAGCTTGCTGGTTGGCGCTGCGTGTGGGTGTGTTTGGCTGCCCACACTTGTGGCAGGCTCACTCGCTTGCAGTGCCTGCCAGCTGATTTACGTGCACACACAAGCCTGCATAGCTGTCTTTGCTTGACTGCCGCCCCTGCTGCTGCTGCTGCTGCTGCTGCAAGTGCCCAGCATCGCTGAGCTGCTGCAGCCCATCCAACAGCGTGCATTACTGCTGCTGCTGCTGTCATCCCTGCTGCTGCTGCTGCAGGTGCCCGGGACTGTTGAGCTGCTGCAGCCCATCCTCAACATCGTACCTCACTGCTGCCGCCGCTGCTGCTGCTGCTGCTGCTGCAGGTGCCTGGCACGGTTGAGCCGCTGCAGCCCATCCTGAACATCGTGCCGCTGCAGCTGCTGGCGTACCACATGACAGTGCTGCGCGGCCACAACGTGGACCAGCCACGCAACCTAGCCAAGAGCGTAACAGTTACGGATTAGGCAGCTAACACAGCCGCCCAGGGTGCCGCATCATATGCACGTGCAATTGTGCTGCTGCGCAAATGTGCGCAAACCCGCAGATGTGCCGGCTGTTGGCTGCAACATTGTTGGGTAGCATGTGGCTGGACAGATCTAGATGCTATGACGCTGTTGCCAAATGGAATTGTGGTGCCATGCATTTCTGGGGCATGACTGAGCTGCCGGCACAGGCCAGAGCTCTGTGATCTTCAGCACACAATGGCACAGCTGCACACATTGAAGATGTACACATTGAAGATGTACACAGCCTGCCGTCTGCATATGCGAGTGTTGGCTTGCCTGCTCTGCAGGTCGTAGTTGTGTGCCTGCAGGCGCATTGAAGGTCAGTATATGAGGCAAGGTGCATACATGTCGAAGCACTGCAGCTGCCCAGTGATTGCCCGGTCTCTCTGAGCTCAACAGGGGCCAGGGTTGTCATTCAAGCACTGCCATGGCTTGCGGTGCTGAAGCGTGCTGTGCACTTGGTGTGAGCCGTCTGGCATTGCACCGTTTGAAAGACTACTGTTGCGTGCTGAGGAGGTGGAGAGGGCATGGCACGTGCATTGGCTCATAAGAGACAGGCGTTATCGTCATTGTCATTGTCATGCAAGCTTGCTTCATTGTCATGCCAGTTGTGCAAGCACCCGAGGCCGGTGGGCTGACTCAGCATGATGCACGCTGCTGCCACAGTGTCTCGTGTGACAATGCTGCTTTGTAGCTTGTGCTGCAGTTGCCACAAAAGCGCAGCAGTGGCCGCATGATGTCCATGTAACAGAGCCTGTTTGAATGTTGTCACAATCGTACAAAACTGTCAGTGCCTCCGATAATGAGTATGCAGCCCTTACTCATGGGCACAGCTGCAGCTGCCTGCCAATGTGTCAGTCAGGGATCTCATTACGCCAAGACAATTTGACCTGGATAACAGGGATGCTGCCAGGGTGAGCATTGAGGTGAGCATTGGTTTCTGCGCAGGTTTTCTTGAGGATTTGTTTGTCTGAACATCAAACAATGTCTGAAATTTGGCTTAGTCCATGACGTGCAATTAGTGCGTGTCTGTCTGCCTGCATGCAGCAGCTGACCTGTGCGCATCAGTGTTACTTCCTTTCCTGAGTTTATTGCTGTATGAAACGCAATATGCAGCTAGAGAACATCCGCAGGTGGGTTGAGGCTTGCTGAAGTCATGTGATCTACAACACCATGGTGAGCCTGGCCAGGCTCAGCCTGGTAAAGTTTACCACCAAGCACATATGTAATTGCAGCAGCATAGCAGCATTGCTTCCCGCACCACATGTACCGTGCGAATTGCATAACATGCTCAGCTGCTGCTCCGCTACAGAGCGGCCCTGCTGCTGTAACTTTGCAACAGGACGCTCAGTTGAGCGGTCAAATTTCGCTTGCAGCAACGGCCGCACCAAGCGGACGATGGATGCAGCTAGCTGCATCTGTTGCATTGTGAATATCATATTTGCTTCCTTTAAATTAGCATGATCACGTCGTGCCGCGGTGCGATCTTTCTCCTGCAGGAGAAGGTAAACCCCATGGGGTTTACCGGCCAGGTCCAAGGTGAGGCTGAAGCGTCTGACTGACGGGCTGGCTGCATGACGGACCGACGAGACGCACAGTGCCGCAATGTTCCAGCTGTATGGCTGTGTGTGCGCTTTGCTGTCCGCGTTAGGACCAAAGCCTCGTAGTGTTTGATCAGTGTCCCAGAGGAACAGTCAGCTGCTGTGCCTGTTCAGATAGTGTGTTTGTGCGTGTCGAAGAGCTTTCAGCACGCGAACGCCCTTGCCATCAACCTTGTTGTCTGATCTGGAAGGATAAGGGTGGTCCAAGGCCGATGCTGTTTCCAAGTGAGGGCCCTGCCAGCTAGCAAGCTTGCAAGCATTTTTGGGCAGCAGGACTAGCAGCAGTGCCTTGATGTGGCTGTTGCATGCCAATCCTGCTGCTGATCCTGCTGTTATCAGTCCAGCTGGCTGCAGCACGAGCAGCAACAGCAGGAGCAGCAGCAGGACTGGTAACTGTGCCTTGCTGTGGCTGTTGCATGCAGCAAGTTTGCATCGCCAGTAGCTCTCTGTCTGCATGCTTCTGCATGCTTAATCCTGCCTGTCTGGACCCTTGGCTACATCATACAGTCTTCTGCAGAAGACATGCAAACGTTGAGATGTTAGTGTCAAGAGAACCTCCTGTACACTTCTGTATGTGCAGGCTTGAAGGCATCCCTGGCCAAATATACCAGAGATGCACGCCCAGTGCGCGAGGAGCTATTCAGCGTTGGTACTGCAGCTGAGCAGGCGGAAGAGAAGCTCAAAGGTCTGGCTGAAGATGATGCCAAGCGGCCAGCAGCAGAGCAGGCGCTCGCAGCTCTGTATGCCTGCGAAGCCCTGCTGGCGCGGCACCTGGTGGCACTGAACAATGGAATGCGCCGGCGCTTACAGCAGCACCCAGCCACCTTTTGGGTGTGGATCTTTGCGGTGCTGCTGGCCTTTGTGGCAGGCCGACTGCCATTCATGTTTGAGAGCTGCAGGAAGGCAGGCCCTTCAATGCTGGGAGCTGCTGTGGAGCAGCTGTCCTGGCTGGTAGCAATGGCCATTGCCTTCAAAAAGCTGACAGCCTGGGAGACACTCTTTGTTTCTGTTTTTTGGACTGTCATGACTATCCAGACTGGCAAGTACCTCTGTGCAGAGCACAACGTCACGCAGCTGTGCTAAACAAACTCTGCTGCATGAAGCGTGAAGCAGCAGCCTTTTGTTTGGAGGCTCAGCTTAGGCTGAGCAGCAGCACCATAAGCAGCCTGTTGCTGCGGCGGCTGATGTCAATGCAAGCCACATCTGTGTGTGCTGCAGTCTTGTGCATTAGTCTTGTGCTGTGCGATTGTCGCTGTGCAGTATCTGCATGCAAAGCAACTAAGCCGGCATTCGTCTAAAACTGATGTCATTCAGTGCGGTGTTGCAGTCTGCGGCGGCATGCAGCGCAGCCGCCGTGCGCGTGTGCCTCAGCACCGTGCTGTACTATGTGTGCCACATAGTTTGAAAGGGCGACTCAAAAAGTGCCGTGTGCTGGTGGAGGGAAGTGTAGGTTGTCCTGACTCAGGACTTGGAAGTGTATGGATGAGGCATGCGTAGGAATAGGCTGGTGCAGCAGGCTGTGCAGCCTGCGCATGATGATCATTACCACCAGTGTTACTGGTGGTGGTGCAGGTCATGGTGGCTACAGCGCGCTGCAAGACCGCACAACCTTCCCTGGTAACCAAAGAAATCACAGGGTGTTACAGCTCAAGCTCTTTCCAAAAGAGCGCTCGCAGCGCTTGTGAGCGCAAGGCCAGTATCTGATTGGAACTGATTGCCACAAGACATTCAAAATTGCCAAGCCCGAGTTGCTAGGCACAGCAGCACGCGCTACAGCTCTGAGTGAATGAATAAACCCCTCAAAAGATGGGTGCGTTGCAGCCACCCCTTGGCTGAACTTCTGCCAGTTGGCAAGTAGAGTATGTTGAACATACCGGTGCTCACGGCAGCGCCGAGAGTCTTGCTGTACAATGGCTTAGTACATGCAGCTGCAACCACACCGCACTGCAATGACTGAGTCATCTCACGAAACTGGTGCTTCAACACTGCAGACTGGTGTACGTGCGAGTACATGGACCATGTATGAGAACGAATTTAGACACCTACCGAGGTCCGAGGACAACGGACGCCATGCATGTTATAAGACGCTGTAAACGTTCGCCAGATGCACCTACATCTGGCTACAGTGAGGCAGCCACCTTGAGGCCATAAGCTGACTCAGCCGCTGCATCCGATGATGATCAGTGTTACCCATGTACAGTGAATGACATTGTTGTGCAATGAACTTGTTCATTGCGGTCAATGCAGCGTAGATGTGTCCCCCCTGGCAACAAAAAAAGTGGGTGTCACCAGCTCAGAGCTAGTGACTGATGTTCAACATCAATGCCCTGCGACCTGGCTTGTCACTACCATCAAGGGCTCGCACATTGCCTCATCTTCAGAGCGATCCGTTGCACAATGGAGATTGTCTTGAAAGGTCTGTAAGGCCCGTTGCTTCTGAAGCACATCTGATTCCGCACAGCGCATGCAAAACTGTATCTTTCTTCTCGAAGCACCTGAGTTCCGCTTATATAACGCTTTCGCCTTTTCTTAGTTTTTTGAAGAGATTCTTTGGTCCACGGCTGCGCTACTTCACGGGCAAAGCAAGAGCAGCAGCATCCAGTGTACCTAACCTACTGCGTGAGGTGCGGTGCGTGCTGCGGTGCAGCAAGAACAGCGAAACGTGCGCTGATATTGCAACAGTAGCATGCCGCATTGCTGCCTGCAATAAGCTTGGGGAGGGGGTGCTGCTCTCCCTGAGTGCACTGGCATTGTCAACAGACCTCTGGACCTGTTGGGCCATAAAAGACGACTGCTAGCACAATAGTTCACACATTTTGCTGATCCCAGAAGCACTGTGTGGGCTCTGGACACCAGCTTGCGAAATGGCGGCTGCTGCGCAGCAGAAACTGGCTGTCCTTGTCACTGCTGCTGCTGCTGCTGCTGCTGCTGCTGCTGCTGCTGCTGCTGCTGCTGCCAATATTGTATCAAGTCCCAGCACGCCTAAACAAACGCACCAGCTTGCAGTCAAATGCGTGCTTGGTGACTATCCATTGTGTGGCTTGCTTCCGTGCTGTAGGACAGCAAGAGGCACCATGGCTGCATCCGGGGACCGGCCAGCCTGCGGGCTTCGAACCGCGGAGTGGGAGCACGTGCAGGCTACATCTAAAAGATTGCGGCAGCAGCTGCGAGAGCAGCTGCAGCTAGGGCCTGCCAAGGACAACGACCGATTGGTGGAAATTGTTGCTGAGTTGATAAGACTTGGCAGCATTCAAGCCAGGCTGATGGATGAGTATAATGCTGGCCAAGGTGCTGCAGGTGGGCGCCGGGAATGCTCGTCCTGCCCTGTTTTTATCCAGGCATGCCGTGGCGCGCCCTAGGCTGGCACTTGCTGCACAGCTGTAGTTGTATTAGAAGAGAGCACTGGCACAGCAGATGGGCAGCGTCCAATGAAAGTATATGCGGGCAGAAGGATAAGGCCCACGCAGCTGATGGTGCGGCGGTGTTCATGGTGCCTACAACAAAGCGTTTGCGGCAGCTTATGAGCGTGAACTGCCGAGCGCGCACAACGCCGCTGTCGCACTGTAGCATGGCAAGCGGCTCACATGCGTAGCGCTTGGGGGCGAGCTGCAAGCTAATGACGGCGGGTGACAATGAGGTCGCAGTCTGCAGATCAGGCAGCCATCATCATCTGCTCAACCCACTCCCCGTATGACGCGCTTCAACTGCTGCAGCAGCAATGTGACGTGTTTGCTACTGCTGTTGCTGTTCAGGGGCGTTGAGGGAGTTGTGGGGGGGACCTGAAGCAGAGTGCACAAGAGGCTGGTGACTGTGTGGTGAGTCAACCCTTTGCTTCAGCTTTCGTAGCATCAGCTGCGTTGCAGGTTACAAGGGAGTTAACGCGGCATTCAGCGTGTCATGTGCTGGGACGCAGCATTCAGCGTGTCAAGGGAGTTGACGCAGCATTCAGCATGTCATGTGCTGGGCGCTTGGCTCAAGTGCGCCTAGAGGCTCAGGGTTTGGCCTGTGACAGTGTTGCATGTATTGCTCAGAGCCCAGCAAAGGAGCGGGACCTTTTTGGACAGCCAATTAATGGTGCTCACAGGATGGCGCTTACCATGCGATTCCGTGCGCCTGCCTGCCCTGCCACACAGAGCAATCTGCCAGTATTGCAATGGCTGGGCTTTTCAGCCGGTGACTCAGCGCACATAACAACTTCTGACTCAGCGCACAAGAAGGACGACAAACCCGCCGGCAAGAAGGCGTCGTGACATTCGAAGCTGCTGGAGTGTGCAGCGATATCTAGCAAAAAAGCAGCAGCAGCAGCAGCAGCGGCGGCGACGGCGGCGGCGGCATGCAAAGCAGCTTTGGAGCACATGCGTGCTAGGCAGCAGCACATCGCACCAGCAGCAGCAGCAGCAAGCCAGCTGACAGCCTGGCAGCAGCACAGCCTGCAGCCACCACCCAGAAGCAGCAGAATCTGTTATGGATGCTTTTGCTGCTGCTTGCAAGGACACCCTGGCAATGCTGGACGTGCAGCAGCAGCAGCAGCGGCAGCAGCAGCAACGCCATTCGTGAGGCCCCTTTGCTCATGCTGGCAGCCAACTCCCCACCGTGTTGCGTGTGTTGGGCCCCACATGAGCCGACCTCTGGCCTTGCACTTGCGCTGATGCTTCAGCAGCAGCGGCAGCAGCAGCAGCAGCAGAGTAGTTTGAGGGATGGTGCCAGCCTCAGGTTGCTACTCGCTGACGGGCTGAGCGTGCGGTGCCGGCTGCCTGGTGCCGCTGCTGCTGCTGCTGCTGCTGAAGCATCAGTGAGTGCCAGGCCAGAGGCTGCCTGGTGCTGCTGCTGCTGCCGCTGCGGCTGCAGCATCAGCGCAAGTGCCAGGCCAGAGGCTGCCTGGTGCTGCTGCGCTGCCGCTGCTGCTGCAGCATAAGCGCAAGTGCCAGGCCAGAGGCTGCCTGGTGCTGCTGCTGCTCGCAACGTCAGCCGCCTTGTTGCTTGCTGCGACGGATGTCACCAGCAGTAGGGTGCAGGTTGCTGACGGGGTGACAAAACAAAACTGGCATTTTGAAGCAGCAGCAGCAGCAGGATGTGCTATGGGTCAAGGGGTGTGCGAGCGAGCTGGTGCTGCCGGCGCCTGGCCAAATCAGCGAGGCAACGTATCTGGTGTGTGGTGAGTGGGGCGGTGTGTGACTGTGGGTGGTTGTGGTGGGTCTGGCAGCCGCTGGGAGAAGGGTGCTGAGTTCGCATCCTGCCGACAACATTGTTGTGAGAGTACTTTTGTATGCCTGGGTGTGCACTGGGCAGCTGCCTGTGTGCTGTCGGCGGGCACATCAACGCTTGCTACGCCCATTCATATGAATGCATGTTGGCAACGCACATGCAGCCAGGGCTGCCCAGCATGCAGCTGCGTGCACGGCTGCATGCGTTCACCCAATGCGCTGCTGCACACACATCTCATGAATCGTTGTGTCTTTGCCAGTCCTAGCAAGTCGATGGTTTTGACGCAAATGTTGATTGAGAGTGCTCAGGATGCCTACATGCTTACATCCCAGATGCAAACTCTCTGTGAACATCTAGCTGCCAGCACACCTCTTCACCCATAGCTCATCCTGCTGCTGCTGCTGCTGCTGCTGCTGCTGCTGCTGCTGTGTTGCGCGCTTTCCGCACGTACTCCCTCAGGCTGCCGTTTTGCAGGCGACATTGCTCATGAGCTCCCGAGCGCGGCCTGGCCCCAACATCACTGCAGCCGGCATCATCAGCCAGCACTGGGTCTGCTAGCACAAGGCTTTGAAGCTCTGGCCACCACCTTGCTGTTGCCCCTAGCTCCCAGCCAGCAGCCTTGGGCACTGGGCCGCAGCTGCCTCATAATCATGGTACCCATCAAGCCATAGCTTACTTTATATGGGCGGGTGTGCCCGGTGTGACCAATCGACGCCATCGGCCCCGCGCCCCAATGGAGGGCAATGTCAACGGACCACTGGAGGGGCGCGGCTCCCTGGGCTGAGCTCGCAGCTCGCACTACCACATGGACCCCAGTTGACCGAGCTCCCTGGCCGCCTGTGTTGGACAGTTTCTGGCCACCAGTCGGACAGTTTGAAGCGTCTGCGGCACCTGCATTCACCAGCCAGTGGGATGGTGTTGTGCACCCTGGCATGCGATCCCTGGCCACCTGTTTAGGACAGTGTCTGGTAACCAGTCGGACAGTTTGAATGAGCATCCACCTAAACTCAAGGATGCGCCAGCATGTGCTACAAGGGTGGGCTTGGCAGCTAGCAACTTGGTGCGGCCAGGTGCAGTTGTGGCGCGTTCATGTGACAGCAGCGCTTGTGTGGGCGATAACAGCGCGGTGGCCCAGGTTATCATCATGTTCAGCATCACCATCATCATCATGTTGCTGATCAAGCCATAGCTTGCTTTATATGGGAAGGTGTGCCCGGTGTAACCTGCATGCCATTGATGTTCAGCATCACCACTGGTGGTGCAAGTTCAGGTGGCTACAGCGCTTCGTGACTCTAGAAACCTTGTACAACCTTTCCTGGTAACCAAAGATACAATTGTGTGAGCACCCACTGTTTTACAGATTGAGCTCTTTCAGCGCTCCTAGCTCTTGGCCAAAATCTGTTGGAACGCGAGTCGCACAGGGCTACATTGGAATTCAAAAACGCCAAGCTGCAGTTGCTAGGCACGGCAGCAGGCACTTCAATCAACCTGAACTTCAGGTTGAAGGAAATGGGTGCATTGCCAAAACAAGTTGTGCTTTGCACCCCTTGGCACTATATACCCGTTGCAACACCGGGCCCAGGACTCCCGGGAGTCACTTGCTCAGTACATGCAACTGCATCCAGTCTGCAGTCAAATCAAGAGTTGGTGCCTCGACACTGCAACACTGCTGACTGGTGTGCGTGATAATACACGGTATAAAGAGGTTACAGCGTGCATGCCGATCAGACATTACAAGCAAGCATAATTCAACGTAATGGCACAACACGGTCCATGTATAGGTTCATTGCAGTAGACATTGCCTCCACCTGATCCTCACCGACTGCATCCAATAACAGCACACTTAGCTCATGGAATGTGGCCGACAGTCACTGCCACAACCCCTCAAATACCATAGCTGCTGCTGCTGCTGCTGTCCCTGCCGACAGTCACTGCCCGCATGCTGGGCTGCACCGCTGCAGCCAGCTGCTGCGCAGCAACAGCCCGAGCCATGCCATCCACAGTAGCTGGCCTGCACACTGCTGCACCCCACGCACTCACCATTCCGGTAACAACACACACCGTGCCTAGCGTGAACGCATCCAGCAAGCTAACCGTATCAACGGCAGCAGCAGCACCAGCAGCAACGCTCGACGCCGTAACTGCTGCCGCCAGGGCCTCACCCACCACACTACCCTGCACAATTAAACCATATACCTCGCCCACGGATTCAAATGCTGTTACTTTGAAGCCGCCGCGGCGGGCCTCAGATGAGACGCTGCGATTGGCCTGTCTGCTGCCACCCATGCCTGTTACTTGCAGGACTCTTCGCGCAAGCCGCATTAGCCCGAGTGCATTGGTGGCATGCACGCCAAATGGCACGAGCGCCAGCACCCCTCTCTTGGCAAAGTGCAGCGTGGTGTCAACCTCCCTGCGGGACGTACAGGAAGACACAGCAGCGGCAGTGTGTGGCAATTGCATTGCACGTTGAATGCACTGGCTACTGCGAGCCTTGTGATGCATGCAGCCTGAGCACAGCACAGAAACGAAAGCAAGGCATAGGCGAGCCAGACCACCGCAAAAAGCCACGCCTCAAATGAGCGCGTCAATCAACCGCCCCGCTTGTGCCCTAGGGTGCAAGCGGACAGGTATAGGGTGTGGAGCCCAGGGGCGCCTCCAGCCGTAACGTACTCAGGAGCCGCAGACCTGCCTGGGAAGTCACTCAATCACTCACTGCATGCAAAGGACACTTCAGAACCGCATTCCGGCCTGACTGCAACACAAGACTTTGACAGTGACATGTTCACCATTGTATGCCGCATCGGTCTCACCATGTTCATCACCACATGCAGGACCGCTTGAAATCGCCTGCATCAGATACAAAATTGTGTTTCATCTCACCTGTAGGGTGCCACTCTGTGACTGATGTTAGTCAGCAGCTCCTTCCTCAGCGCTGTAGACCAGAACAAGCCGCACCAGCACCATATGCAGGGGTTGCACGTAACACATGCAGCAGGTCTCACCTGTAGGGTGCAACTCTGTGACTGATGTCAGCAAGTAGCTCTTCTCTCAGTGCTGCTGCTTCTCATAGACCAGCACAATATGCAAAGTTGCACTTGAAACATGCAGCAGGTCTCACCTGTAGGGTGCCACTCTGTGACTGATGTCAGCAAGCAGCTCCTCCCTCAGCGCTGCTGCTTTATGCAGGTCACCGCGCTGCAGGTCGCCCCGCAGCCGCTGCAGCAGCACAAGCATGCGGCAAATGGAGTACCAAACAGCAGTTGAATCGTAACAGAGTTTTTGTTTGGACCCAGCAATTGTCTGGATGTAT
This sequence comes from Tetradesmus obliquus, assembly GCA_030272155.1. Classification (NCBI taxonomy): domain Eukaryota; kingdom Viridiplantae; phylum Chlorophyta; class Chlorophyceae; order Sphaeropleales; family Scenedesmaceae; genus Tetradesmus; species Tetradesmus obliquus. The sequence continues at coordinate 940,415 of CP126191.1, forward strand.
GGTGATGGGTACTGGAGCTCTGCAAAAGCATCTGCACATGGCTCGACTGTTTGTCTGCTTGCAGAAAATGCCCATCAAGGCTGCACACATGCACCACACATGCTGCCCTCTGTGCACACTTCCGTGTGGCAGGCAAATGCACATGCTGCCCTACGTGCACACCTCTAAGCAGCAGGCAAATGCACATGCAGTCCTGTGGACACACTTCCAAGCAGCAGGCACATACACATGCTGCCCTGCGTGCTCACACTTCTAAGCAGCAGGCACGCACACATCCTGCCCAGCTGCTCTTTCGAAGTACATCACCCAATTACACCAACCACCCCATTACACCTCTTGCAGGCATGCACACACTTGCAGGAGAAAAGTGTTACTGTTACTGCTGTTGCAGGAGACATACCGGTTACACCTCACAGCTCGCACCTCTTCAAGTTCCCAGTAGCTGCTGCACACGCCCCACACCCTGCCTGCGGGGCTGCTTGCTGCTTCATCCACAGCTGGACACCAATTTGCTGCCACAAATGCCACTGGTACACAGCTCAGCAGCGCAAACGCAGCAGCACATTGTTCTGCATACGTCAAGCATGCAGCTCCTGCTTGCAGCTCTATCAGCAGCAGGTTGCATGCTGGCGGCAGCTTGCACGCGTTTAGGATAGCTATGTGGTCTATTTCCTGGGCTGCAGAAGCAGCAGCTGCATCATTGTCCTCTTGTTGTGGCAGCTCCTGCTGCTGCTGGGACTGCTGCTGCCCTTCCTGCTGCTGCTGCTGCTGCTGCTGCTGAGCCGGCTGCTGCTGCTGGGACTGCTGCTGCTGCTGCTGCTGCTGCTGCTGCTGCTGAGCCCGCCGCTGCTGCTCGTGCTGCTGCTCACACTGCTGCTGCTGCTGCTGCTGCTGTTGCTGCTGCTGCTGCTGAGACTGCTGGTCGCTGTAGCTGACCTTCCACTCGATGGCTCCTGCTAGTCCCGCTGCCAGCAGGCACGTGTACAGCTCTGCAGACAGGTTGAAAGCTTTGATGTGCAGTGCAGGAAGCTGCTGCACGTGGTAGAAGCCAGGTGGGTGCAGATACTCAGAGGCCAAGGCTGCAAGGTATTGTTCGCGGTGGCAGTTGAGTTGTATCGTATGCTTGAATGTGGATTCTGCAGAAGCAAGGGCTGCAGCAAGCTGGTTCTTTGCTCGTCCACGCTGCGTGAACGCGATGGACGGCATTTGGAGAAGCAATGATGTTATGATTATTCCAAGCGTACAATAAAACGTCAAGCACAGCGGCTGCCAAGTGGCATCTGAGCGGACCCGGGGGAGGCTAATCCTCTGTGGAGTTGAGCACGAGGGTTTGAGAGCGTATCTGTTCTTTGATTCGCTTTGAAGACGACGCTTGTGCTCTCGGTATAGTTCTGAATTGTTCCGGCAGTTGGTGTGAAGCATGCACAATAGCGGCAGAGCGAACACCTGTCAGGGCCATGCTGCACTCCAATGTTTGCAGACAGGCTGGTTGACTGCAAGCTGGCACACGCCTGAGCTGCTCACATCGGCTTCAAATGCACGAACTCAGCGCTATCAGTGACTGGAGTTCACAAGTCTTACAACTACATCTCCACAGAACACCCTGCTGCTTGCTCAGCAGAACACCGTACTTGCACAATGCATGACCTGACCTTCACTTGAAGTGCCAATACTATCATCATCAACATGAGCTACAACCCTCTCGATAACCAACAAGCAGCTGCACATATCATGCATGCGCTGTGCGCGCTCCCACCTGCTGCTGCCCTACAGCCATAGCAGCAGCGCAGTTCAGCCGCTGGCAGCAACCAGTGCCACTGCAGTGCTGCTTTGACAGTGCACACAATCAAGGCGTGCAAGCTGCACATATACGCTTGCAGCAGGTGCATGCAGCAGTAGCTGAGCAGTAGCTAAGCAATCGCATAGAGCTTCCCCTTATCTCTCCCTCGCTCCCATAGCACAACACTGGCTTGCGTTTGCCACAGCAAAACCAGCACGCATGTTGATACCAGAGCGGCGTCACGAGTAGAGCACACACCAATGCCCCTACACACACGCATGTAGTTTCAAAGCACAGCTCTGTCCAAGTGCTATCTACGTTGCACCACCAAGCATGAGAAACCTCTCAGGCAGTAGCATGCAGCTCTAGCTAGCTCAGCTGCATCTGAACAGGCTGCCAGGCAGTGCCTGTCAGCAAGGCAGCAGCTGCGTATGAGCAGCCTGTCAGCAAGGCAGCAGCTGCGTATGAGCAGCCTGTCAGCAAGGCAGCAGCTGCGTATGAGCAGCCGCGTATGAGCAGCCTGGCAGGCAGTGCCAGCCAGCCAGCTGGAGCAGACTATGCCAGCCAGCCAGCCAGCTGGAGCAAATTGTGCCGCTACCACAACATCACAGCCTGCAAGCCCCACTGCAGTTGACCCACAGCTGAACAGCTATGCATAAAAGGCAAGTTGAACAGGGTTGACATGGCAGAATCACACGCAGGTTCTGCTCAAACAGGTAGGTCTGCATGAGGCCTTTGAGGCCGCTGCATGCATGCCCAGTAAGAGAGGCCCGTGACTTGTACTAGCATCATCCTACAGAACACTTCAGAAATGCTTCTTAACACTCGTGACCACTTGCAAACCGGGTTCAGCTTAAACGTGTGGCGATGAGCAGGCAGGGCCATGCTTGGCGCACCATCATGCAGCAGCAGCAGCAGCAGCAGCAGCAGCAGCAGCAGCACGTGTCCATATAACACCTACACCACATAGAGCGGTCTGCTTTGCAGTTGCATGCGTAAAGAATCCCTGCCTGTGCTGCAACCAGCTGCAGCACAAGGATCAGGCGAAGCAGCAGATGGGGGTTCAATAGGGATGCCCACAGGGGCTGAAAACAGCATGTCATGGGCAACAGGGAACGCTGCAGGCACGCCTATCAACCAGCGCAGGGGCTTGAAACAGCATGACTGTACACATACACATACTAGCCTGCAGGAAGGCATGCTGTGTCACTTGCTGCCCTACAGGGCTCAAGGCACAGCACTCTGCCTGCTGCGCTGCTTCATAGGTGTGCCAGCAGCGTACCCCTTTGCCAGTGTCTGCTTGTGTTTCTGCTGGAAGTCACTCGACCCTTGCATGCACATGTGCAAAGGCACAATCATGATGGACGCACTGCCGTTAGCCACAACCCTGGTGTGTGCTAATACGCAACATCAGTCAGTCAAGGCTGTTGCTGCGAGTGGCTTGATCACCCAGAGGGCTGCTGCATCATGCACAGAATGCACATCATGCAGCAGCAGCAATAGCAGCAACCGCATGCAACAGCATGCAGCAGCAGCAACAGCATGCAGCAGCAGCAACAGCATGCACGTCATGCACATGCTTAGCGCCATCAGCCGTGCATCATGCCCTGAGGTCACAAAAGCTGTGCTTGCGCAAGGTCGCACCAATGCATCTTAAGAGGCGATGCAAACTGTGCATGCTACAAGGTCAACCAAACTGTGCACGCTGAGGTAACACAAGCATACCCAGTCCCAGTCATCTCTATGTGCTGTGTTGCAGCACACTAACGATACTCGTAATACTGTGCAAGCTTCTATGCTGTCTTGCCTACAGCGGTCAACGACAACACAGCCAGCCTCATTCCAAACAGGTTTTCAAACAAGATCGCCAGCAAGGAATGCAAAGGCAATGCCAGAGCGCCTTGCAGCGCATTTGCAGCAACAAGATGGCGACGGTAGCTGCTAGCAGTGCAGATATCGCACAGGCTGCAGGCCCCGGCACGTAGCCAATACCAGGCACGCCAGCCTAGCAGCATGTCGCATGCTCAGGTGTTGCTGCGCAGCATGCACAGCACCAACTGTGAGCAGTCAACATGGCTGCTCTGCTGCGCACACAGCGCTGAGACGTTGAAACCTCAGCTGCCCCAGTAGCGCACAGCTGGCCTAGCCGGCACGTCTGTCTTTCCTGACAGTTGGATCAGCCGCTCCGTAGCCCAAACCCTAAACCCGTAGTCTGACGGCGGCTTGCCGGTTGCAGCGATCACAGATCTTACAAACTCCTGGGCATCTGAAAAGTACTGCTGATATGCCCTAAACAGCGGCGTATCCCTGTTGCCGTTATCAACGAGCCAGTAGCCGCGATACGCGCCAGATCGGGTTTGTTCGTTGTCATAAAAGGCCCACCACAGCATATGCGGCGCTCCCCAGGCCACGCCTGCAGCAGCCGCCCAGCAGCCGCGCTGCTTTTGCAGCTCTGGGGTTGGCGCGTAGATCGCAATGTTGTCGTCGCGGTTGCTGTTGCGTTGAAAGGCAGGCGGCGGTTGCAGAGAACAAGGAGCAGCAAGTGAGGTTTGGGAAGTTGATTGTTGAAAGTTTGGCATGCATGTTAGAGGTGAAGATGCGCAGGTGGGCAGACTGGTGTATGGTGGTGGGCAGTGGAGCAGGGCAGCCCCATTTAGGCGCTATATATGCGCTTCAGGCTGCATCGTCACACACAGCACGAGTCACACACAGCACAAACTTTGCAGCCAACGTCAGCAAGGCCACATGCTAGCTGCTGGCAGTACGAGCAGCCTTCGGCCTCACCATACTTACAAGTACCTGTGGTGGCGTATGCCGCATGAACACACCATGTAACCCCTCTATCTATACATCGATCTATTCCAAAGTAGCACTCAACGCTTAACCACACCTCCTTTCACTAATCACCTTCCCGTATGTGTAGCTCGACGCACTGCGTATGGCATGCCAGGTGTCTGTGGTGGCGTATGCTGCATGAACACACCATGTAACCCCTCTGTCATTCTATCTGGCATGCCAGCAAGCACCCACCGCATGTCAAAGTAGAACTCGCCAGCAAACACACGCGGCCCGGGCACACCAGGCTTGGCCGGCAGCTTCTGGTTGGCATAGTCCATGGCCTGCGGGCAGCACGGTTGCATGAGGCACTGGATAAGGCACTGGGTGAGACTTTGGGTAATGCGGTACAAGGCAGTGGATATGGCTTGTTGGTCATTTGCCATGGAAGGGCTTTTCATTCTCAGCACGAACACAGCAGCGCAACAGATGTGCAGCACAAGCTGCAGCAAAACGGCCCTGGTGCATTACATGCTGTCTTCCAGACGCCACATACTACCTCGCAGGTGCTGTGTTGGTTCAGAAGCTGCCCTCTGGCACATCCTGCATTCAGTGCGGCCGTTGCACAAGGCTCACCTTGTGCAGTGCTGGCGCAGGGTTTACCTCTCTCAAGCTGTCGCCACCCACACTGATCGACACGTAGTCAATCACGGGCCGCACCGCCCCTATCACTGTGTTGACCATGGAGGCCCAGCCAGGCCCCTGCTTCATTGACTGCTCCACAAGGTTGGCCTCGGCGTAGTGCCACACAAAGACCTGCAGCAGCAGCAGCAGGAGCAGCAGCAGCAACAGCAGCAGCAGCAGCAGCAGCAGCAGCAGCAGCAGCAGTATGTGACTGACTCTTTGAGCTAAACCATTTTCGGCGCCCTTTTGTGGACATGCCTTGAGGCTCACTGGCTGCCATCAACTGCATATGCGGCCATACACAGCCTGTTGCTGCTACAGCAAGCCATCACCCGCAGCCTCAACTGCAGCGCACTCACATTCTTGGCCCAGGGGTTGTCCTTCTTGGCTGCGTCCACTGCTCGCTGCTTGTCTGTCAGCAGCTTTATCATGGTCTGCACTTTCTTGGGGTTTGCGGGCGCGGACTTGTTGTAGGTGTCGCGCAGGCACCAGTCGCCCTCCCAGTGCCCAATGTAGAACGTCTTGCCTGAGTTGTTGTACCTGCAGCATGTTTGACACTTTGGCGTTTTAACGGGTTTGTTGAAATTATTCTCAGCAGCACTCATTTCAGAATCATGCAGATGTGCGTCGCATTTGTAGCGCAGTGCCTGTACCTTGCCTTGTGTGGCTGTTGCTGTCTGCACCAACACAGACATGTGCGCGCCTTGATATCTGCCTCATCCTGGCACTACACTTGCAGGCTCCATCCAAACTGTCAAGCAGGCTTGCATCCTATCGAGCTTGACATGCTGCCTCACCGCTTCAGCAGCCACACCACCAGCCTATACATCTCCTTGTAAACATCAATGCCATCAATGTCAGTCCAAGTGATGTCACGGCCGGGCGCTGGCGTGCGGCCGGCCCAGAAGAGGAAGTGACGGAAGGGCATGTCAAATAACGTTACATACGGCAGCTCGCCATGCGTGGCAATGGACAGCCAGCCTTTTTTGTCAAGCTCCTGCAGGTGCCAGCGCAGCACAGCGCAGTGCAGCAGGAAGGCTTGCTATGGAGAGCAGCAACAGTAACGTGGCAGCTGTGTGGCTTTCATAAGCCAGCAATTAGGTATGCTTCTCGCACACGCTGCTGTCAGCTTCGGCTACTGCTGCTGTGCAGGCGTCCGCTACCAACTTTCGTGCCTGGCAGTCAGGCACCGCCGCTGCTGCTAGAAGGTATGCAAGCAAACATGGTTGCTGCCCGTTTTGCTGCATCCACGCCACATCAGCGAGCCACAAACAATTGCTACCGCTGCTGCTGCTGCCACCGCTGCTCTGCTGCTGATTTGCTCCAATGTCCAGAGCCAGTCGCCAGCGCAAGCCTGTCTCTGCTGTTGCTGCAGGTTGGGCACAGCGTCGCTGCTGCCTCACACACCTTGATGGGTTTGCCGTTTGCTCTCTGGTTCTTTAGGTCAAACTTGAAGCTGGTTGAGCCTGACTGTAGCAGCCGCCGCGCTGCCTCGAGCACATTATGCTCGCTGGTAAACTGATATAGCGGCATGGCCACCTGCAGCAGCGCAGGGAAAGGAGGCAGGGGCATGCGGCGTGATGCGCTGGCACTGCAGTTGAACTGCTGATAAAGAAAAGTCTGGTGAGGACATGGTGTTCATGATGCGCTCCTGAACATCAAGCACGTACTGCTGATGTTTTTGGGAGGCTTTTGTATACTCCAGCGGAGCAGACAGTGCTGCTCCCGATGCTGCTGCTGCTGCTGGCAGAGGGAGGGCAAGTGACAGCTGCTGTAGCCAACTCCCAGCACGTATGTAAACTCCTGGGGGCCATCACGCACCTGGGACCCAACAATCTTGGGGTACTGAAACACTTGAAGCTCATTCACCGGCTTTGCTGCGGCCACACGAGATGATGTGGAAGCAGGCTGTGTGGTGTTGTAGAAGGTGCACTGCTTCGCGAACGGCGGGCACTCGAACCCGATTCTGACTTTTAAAGGGTATCTTACGATCTTTGTGCACTGACCCGGTTTGCTGCAGACTTGCAGAACATTCGCAGCGTCCAGAGCTGACACCTGCGAGAAGGTGAGAGCAAGGCCAGGCAGGTTACCCCCACCGTAAGATGAATTGCAGCTGCCGCTGCAACGATCGCATTATATCGTATACATCAGCCGGCATGCGGGGCCGTGGCTGCCCGCTCTGATCCAGTATGTTTCCCGCACCTTTTTGCTCGCAGCTGCTGCCTGAGGTGCCGTTGTTGCGCCATAACCGGACCTTAAACAGCACAGTGCGATCAAAGCCAACACAGGGGCCAGCCTGCGTGCTGCCAGGCCCCCTGCAGGCATAGCGTGTGCTTCGTCTTTCTGCTGCTTCTGCACTGCGTGTATGCGATATGATCGATGTCGGAAGAATAAATGCGTCGTTTGTACCTTGGTGCACTGAGCAAGAATGCAAGGGGCGAGCTTGCGGCAATAGTAGTGGTGTCACCCGTGCACACAGCTGCCTTGGTGACACTATCAGGCTGACTGTCCTTTGACCTGCCTGACACGTTGCTTTGGTCGTGGTACACCACTCCTGTCAACTCCTCCCACCTCACCGTTCAGAGCTTCCGAAAACAGCAGCTTTTGGGCTGATCAGTCCGCCATTCTGTTCTACACAGCGTGCCGCACCAGTGTACTGATGAACTCCGAGTCACCGCACTAGTGTACTGATGAACTCACCGCACTAGTGTACTGATGAACTCACCGACTGACTGCCGGCTCGTCAAGCGGCAAAACGGCTTGTGTGTGCAGCACAGCTGCTGTAGCTTGATGCATCCAACTTGAACTCCGAGTTCAAGTCCGGAGTCCGGCACGGTGCTGGCCGCCAGCACAGTGTGCCTGCGGCAAATTGAACGGCTGTAAGCCGTCACAGAAGCTTCAGACACTGACAGAACTTTGTAATGAAATTGCAACCAATGGGCAACGGAGAAGCTTCTTGAGACTCTCTGTGGCAGAACTTCGTATTGAAGTTGGCAATGGAGCCGTGCCAGCCATGCTGCCAGGCGACAGCCAGGGACCATGCCTCAATGTAGAGATATTTACATTACAACTCTACAGTTGCAGGATACACACTTTTCACAACTTGTGCTGAGCACAATGCATCACCGTGCTTGCTCACATGTCCAGACGAGGCCCCCGCCACTGTGGCTGAAATTCTTGAGGCTCAGATGTTATCATATCATGATGCTCTGCTCTCTAATCGGCAGCAAACCAAAGCAAAGCAGGCTAAATGACGCAAACTGCTGCAGGTGCAGCCTTGCAGCTGGCGTTGCAGAGCCGCGTGCGCATGGACCGGCCGCGGACAGAGCAAGCACGCAGCACCTCTCAAGCAGCATGAAGATCTAGTCTCCTGCAGCCCAGCTTGCTATGCACCGAACTGCATCCAGCTGAATGTGACCAGACTCAAATAGGCTGCCATGGAGACGTACTGACCATGTAATGACCTTGCTATTTTGTAGGCCACAGCACAGCACTACACATTATGAGCTGCCAGCACCGGCATCACAGCACCCCACAACAATTCTAGCATTAAAGAAGCCCCGGCTGCGAGACTGCGGCAACTGCAGCACAGCACAACATCAGAAATCAGTTCTGAACCAGTCACGGGTGTTTCCGGACACACGATGGCGTGCCGGCTGTCAAAGTGTCAGTAAAACTATACAATGAATGATGTCCGCGCGAACTGACCTGAAGTCATTGAGTGCTCAAGCCAAACCACACCAGGGCCACCAGAGCAGCAGTTGCTGGCAGCCTCTGTTTACAATCAGAGGAAACACGGCTGCCAGCAACAGTGCTTCTGGCTAATACACTTCACAGTGCACTGCCAATCACGGTGCTTTATCAACTCCACAAAGCAGTGCATGTGCATTTGCAAGCACCACGCTACAGACATGACCAATGCTATCACTACAACAGCATGCTAAAAGGCTGGGGGCATGACCTGTGTATGTGCCGAGTTGGCTTGCTGGTGTGCTGCCTCTGCTGTCTGGTGCAGCACAGCCTGGGTCCGTGCCAAGTCATATGCCTCCATGAACTCACTGCTGGGATACTCCAGTCGTGCACCCCTCGGCACTGTCGCAATGAACTTCACATCAATTCCAAGTATGCTGAGGTCAGCGCATGACACTCCCACAGGCAGGCAGTTGCAAAGGTCGCTGCTGCATCCCTCCAGCCATGAGTGCAGCACCAGCTGCACGTCCTCCTTCTCCCGCTGGTTCATGCTGGCGCTGACTGCCACTGACAGCGAGGTGTTGTGTAGCACATACGTCAGAGGCGGCTGCATGCAGAAAGGCAGTTGGCAGGCAGTAGAACGGGACACAGATTGCGTGTCGGCACTGCTGTGCCGCTATGCTGCTGGATCATGCTGCTCATGTGCACAAGCACCTTCAGCATGTAGCTGCTGATTTGACATGGTTGCCTGTCACCAGCCAAGCTGCCTGCTACACAACCAGGATTCTACCCCTTACAAACATGCTGCTGCCCATGCCATCAACATCTTTAGCCTGCCATACACACGCTAAACACAACCGCTGCTGCTACACCTTAAGCCCTGCCTCTCGCCCTCACCTTGCATTCCAGCACTGCCGCCTTCACCTTAGCATCCATACGGTACTCCAGCAGCTGCTCAGACACAACGTACGCCGCAAGCGAGCGCACATAGTCCGAACGCTGCTCGTCTGGGCAGCCGCCAATGCAGCCTTTGCAGTCACCGCTGAACTGGAAGGTGACTGCCAGCACCACCAGGTTTGGTGCTGGCCGGTACTCCTGGTTCCAGCACGCACTCTCTAGCTGCTGTAGCCGTGTGCCATCTGCTGAGCAGGAAGCTTCCAGCTGTGCTAGCGGGTACACCTGTGAGCAGCAGCAGCAGCAACCAGAAACGCCTAGTGTTGATGTTTCAGCATGTTATCGAGCTGCATATGTGAGGTGTATGTGGCAGCCGTTGCATGTGAGCTTGCGCATTTGCAGCACACGGCAGAGTGCCGGCTGGCCAACCTGCAACTATGGCAGAGCTCGGTTGAACAGGTTCCGGCCCTAAGCATATCTATTGCGCACACCAATTGCAGCAGCGTCGCTTGCCTGCGTGTAGTAGTAGCCTGCTGGGCCGCAGTCGCTGCACTCCCGGCCTGTTGCCGGGTCGATGTTGCCAAGCTTGTCGTACGTCTTGCCATCAATCGTGTAGCGCTCGCCATGGAAGGAGCTGTCAGCGTGCCTGAGGGGAAACAACGGGTGCAGAGCAGATGCTGAATGAGTGATGTTGCAGGACAGCCAAGTGCTGGTGGCAGCGCACTGAAGACATACCCTTTGCAGGACATGTCTTGGATTGACATGTTCAGCATGCTAGCTGCTGCTGCCGGGGCTGGTCACTGCCCAATGAGGGCCTGATGCAACAATTGTGCAAACTGTGCTAGCCTGCTGAGCTTTATTAGCAGAGGCGTCTGCGGGTACTGCTAGCCCCACGGCCTGCGACTTCTGTCCTGCAGGACAGAGTTGCCCTCCAGCCGCATGACTCACCATCTGGCTGCCCGCAGCTGTTGCTGCTGCTGCTCGCGCCTGAACCAGCGCGGCACGCGCCCGGATGTTATGCTCTTGCAGTTGCCAGGCACCTTTGCATGCGTCTTCAGCCGCAGCTCGTGCTTGCTGATGCCGTAGTATTTGTAGCGCTCCCCCAGCCTTGCTGCCTCTGCAGCATCATAATCGCTGAGGCCATATCCGCACTCATAGCCGTCATCACTGCCATCTGTCAGGAACTTGATGAGGCTGTAGCCACTGTCAGGTACCAATCCTTCGCATGCAACAATCTCCACAATGGACTCATGCGGCCTGAGTGGGATGTACACATCAGGCTCGCCATGGCTCTTGCACATTGCAGGAGATTTGACGCCATAGTCGTCCTCAAACGCCAGCCCTGTCACAAATCCTGCCTCATCGTGCCAACACCCGATTGCGCCCACTTTGCCAGGTGTGTGGCATGAGTAGACGGTGTCCAGCGCATGGGCTGCAGCATGGCAGACAGATGTAGGCAGGGGTGGCAGTACAGTTGCTGAATTTTTCAGACGGTACATGCTTTGGCCTCTCGACAGCTACAGGCCCAACATACGCGTGGTGCACTATTGATCAAGGAAAGCACAATCGTGAAAAGGTTGATTCCTTGCGTCATATGACCTGCTGTGCTGTAAAGGTGGTCAAATTGTGGCAGATGACCTGCTCTGCTGACACACTTGCTGTACTGCTGCTGGGGCAGGACAGCAGTTTTGGAGAAGCAGCATGATGGAGGAACAGCTGCTTTTAAAACATAGTTATTCTGTGAGATCATCTGTATCGTGCGCTCTCGAAGCCTGAGGCGCCCATCATCAGCAGGTCAAGCCCAACGAACTGCCACGGACGCAGGACCCACCTGGCGAGACCAGCAGGTTGAACAACAGCGCCAGCAAGCCCACCGATAGCATACAGCCTAGTGAACAATACTGTTCTTGTGGTCCCTGATGTTGTCGTTGCATGTTCAGGCTTCTATCAGTGGTGCAGTTTCGAGTGTTGGTGTGGCAGGCGATGGACTGAAGAAGCGGTGTGTTGTCATTCAAGGAATTGTGCACATTGCTTCCGTTTTGCTTGCACCGCTCTCGCTCAGCGCCGCAAGAACAGCATGAGCCCCAAGTTTTTGTCAGGTTCGCAGTCAATTCATCAGAACCCTCGTCACAAGTATAAAATTGGTACAACGTGCAAGCAGGTCAATCATTGCAGGTCTATCATTGCATGCAACATAATGCGTACTCACATAGCAAGAAGGGGCCCCCCAGGACCAGCATGGCTACTTCAACTTCAGTGTTGTGGTGCTGCTGCTCCTCCTACTTGTTCTAGTATTACCTGCATTCAAAAGAAAACCTGGTCAGTGCCGCCCTCAGTAGCCACGATGGCCTGGGGGGCAACGGCACTGACGGTCTTCTGCTCCTTTGTAGTCAGAGGTAGTCCTGGTGCTGCGTTGTCAGTAACATCCTCAGTGTGTCACCTCCAGCAAAGACGTGTAAAGTTGATATTTCCTCGCAAAGAAGCAGGAGCAGCAGCAGTGGTTGTAGTACATGTGTAGGTAGGGGGATGCCTGTATACAAGTCATCAGACGGTCACAGACCCAAACTGCATACGGACCACTGAACAATCAATTGCTCTTGAAGGCGCGAATACCAATGCGTGCCTGTCCCATGTCAGAGGTGCTGCCACAGCTTGGCTCAGCAGCAGTGTGGGTGGCCAACATTCGCCGAACCCCAAGCTGCCGCGGCAAACCACACACTGTCAGTGAGCAATTTCTGTGCACGGCAAATTCACCAGTCAATTGCTTGACTGCTGTGGCATGAACCCTGGCTAACCAAATTGGTGACAACTGGCAGCACCTGCCAAGATGCAACCTGGCAGTCGATTCAGTAGCCAACCACATTGAGACACAAACATCACAGAAACCAACCAGCCAATGCATCTTAAAGGAGATAGCGTCAGCTGCTCACAATAGTGGCTGACCATGACCTGCAATCCAGTCGACAGAGACAGGTTCCGTGTCACCCAAACATGCTGAGCCTGGCAAACGGCATCAGCCCTCATCCATAGCTGCCGCGCTGTCCTGCTGCTGCCGCTGCTGCTCCTCCTCCTCCTTCCTTGCAAGAGCAGAAGGCATGTCACCCGCCTTCAGCGCCTGCTCCAGCCTCCAAGCATCCTCAAGCGTCTGTGCATTCGCCACAGCAGCCTTGATGGCAGTCAGCTGCTCCGCTGATGGTGCTGCCGTGGGCTTTGCTGCTGCTGCTGCCTCGCCATTTGCGCCCTCCTCATCGCCAGCCTGCGCTGCTGCCTCATCTGTGTCCATTGCTGCTGCGGCTGCTTCAGGCAGGCCCTCGCCTGGCTCAAAGGTGTTGCCGTCCTGCTGCTGCCGCTGCTGCTGCTGCTCCAACGTGCCGTACAGCTTCTCTGCCTGCTCCCGCTCCTGCAAGCAACAACAGGTTTGCGGCACCACACACAGAGCACCGTCAGCAACTGTCAAAATCTGCCACCAGCGCCTGCAACCTGTGGGCAAGGTGTGCATGTGCACTCCAACGCTGCTGCTGTTCAAGAAACGCGCAAAGATCCCACTAACAGCCAGGGCATGCTGCTGCATCCCACCTTTTGTTTGACCTTTTTGAAGTCCAGCACCTTCAGCTTGGGGCACCTGCTGATGGTGTACAGCCTGGCAGCATGACCGCAAATGAAAACAGCGACATGTTGTGAGTTGGCGCAAATGAGACGTGGCAATTGACGCGACATAATGGCAATGTCCATTTTAGTGGTGACAGCACAGGATGGACCAAGGCAGCTGCTGCGGGCGCTGTACTTAAAAGACAGGCATTGAGAACGACGCCACAATGTATGCTTGCAGGATGCTGGCAAAGAAAGGTGCAGCACAATTATGTACTGTCCTGCAACGTGGCAAAGGCAGCCAAGCTGACGTGCAACCATGCGGCGTGTTCGTTGCATGCTGTGTGCTGCTGCCGCACCTGTACTCCTTCTTGAGTGCCACTGGGTTGCCTGAGATGCTGAGCGTGGTCAGCTTCGGCAGTGATGACAGCGGGTCAATGTCCTGCAAGCACAGCGAAACCAGGTCCGTGTTTGACTGCAGGACAGTCGAATGGCATTTAGCTGCGTAAGAGAAGACTTGTTGGTCTTGCAATTGCTTCAGCTGCCGCCAAAAAACCCCGGGATGCGCAGCTACTGCTTCCTGCAACAGCCGAGTGCTCAACAAAAAAAGGGTCCCTTCACCCCCATCAGCCCCTCCTGTAGCTGCTAACACGTGTTACGTGCTGCTGTTGAGGCACTGCAACAAACCCCACCCTGTAATGGCTCCATGTGCTGTGCTGTGCTCACCCGCAGCTCCGAGATCTTGTTGTTGGTCAGCACCAGTGACTCCAAGTGCCCCACGGACGCTGCAGGCGGCGGTGGCAGCAGCAGCAGCAGCAGCACCAGCGTTGTTGGGGATGAGAAGCGCGTAGGCGTTCGCCGCATACGTCACCCACTCCAGGTGTTGCCTCCACGCAGCGAGATGTATGTGCGCACTCGCCTGCACGTGCAAGGGATGTGCATGCCAGTACCGTGCTGTTCTTGCGTGTGCAAGCACTGCCAGCTGTCAATTGCTGGTGTGGCTGCTCACCTTCCAGGTTGCGTGCAATCTTTGCGATGCGGTTGTTGCTGAGCAGTAGCATCTTCAGGCGCGGCAGGCGCGGGAAGCCCTCCAAGCGCACAATGGCATTGTCGCTGAGGTCTATGCTGTCAAACTGGTTCTGCAGCACGGAAAAGACGAAGAGCCCAGCAGAAGCACATGAATGAGGGAACACGCTGCTGGGGGCAGGGAACAAGCCTGCTGAACAAGCAGGAGTTGTAAACATGGCAAGGACTGCTGCAGCGAAGTTGCCTGGCACTGCCTCCTCACCACACCTGTGCGCCTATCCTCAGCCCCCAAAACCCGTGCATCATGGCGTGTGCTAGACGCAGCGACAGGACAGTGTTGATATGCCATGGCATGCTGCCAGCGCAGGTACAGCTCGCAGCAGCGATGGCTGTCCCTCAAGCTTCACCCCATGTGCTATGCGGGTACATGAGTTGCTGCTTGTGACCATGCCATGCCATGACTCACGCATCAGCACGCATCAGCTTTACCACAGGAGCACTACATTGCATACTGCTGCTGCAATGCCAGCACCCAACCTACTACTGCATCCTTACCTCAGTCACTCCCAGGTTCTCTATGGCTCCAATCTTGTTGCCTGGCAGGCACAGGCAAATGGTTCAGCTACAGCTGTTGCCGAACACATTGCAGCGGCTGTCACAGCAGCGGTGCCTACCCCGCAGATCTATTTCGTAGTACTTGATGCAGCTCATGTACTGAGGGCTTCTCAAAATCAGGTCAGCTGTGAGCCTGCCTGCCAGGCGAGGCCCCAGCGAGCCTGTAGGTCGAGCATCCCCCATGGCTGCAGGTGCTGCTGCTGCTGCTCAGCCAGCAAACAGGCTGCTGCAGCCCCTAAGGAGTCCGGCTGCAGTCAACACGGTCACTTAAAATAAACGTGAAATAGATCAACAATGAAATAGCGTCACAGCGGACCAGCAAGAACTGATTCGGCGGAGAAGCTCCCAATGATCAGTGACAAGACGTATGTGTCGGCTGAAGCACGTTCAAGGGTCTGCAAGCTGTTTACACCACAGGGACATCACGCGCATTGGCTGTGATGTGTTGTACATCATGTAGTTGCACCCTCCCTCAACAACTGTTACACGCCTTTCGTGGTGTACCCACGGATAAGTTGCCTGCAAAGCGCGCAGCCAAGATTGTATGTGGCGTTCACATCGTAATTATCACCTGTTTACGCCAGTACCGAGGTGTTGCACTGTCTCGACGCCATTTCCATCGAAATCTGGGACCTGTTCTACGTGCGTAGGCGCAAATGGATAGTATTGAAGATGTTTTGATAGATGACGAAGCGTCTGGAGCAGGTGCGTGGTCCGAAGATCAGCACGGACCTGGCCCTGAACTGCCTACCTTCCTGCCTGACCAAGGCGTGTGCGTGCGTGTGTACAGGGGTTCAGAAACGCCCATTCTATGAACTCTGTGCGCCCCTCATCAAGGTGAGCCTTGCATGTACTAGATCAGGACCGCCTGCTGGTCCAAGGCCCAGTCAAGTGGTCAGACTTCGGAGCTGCTTCGCATGCAAGGCTGACGAGCCAGGCGGTGTTCTGTGTGACAGTTATCCTCACATCACATCGTACAGCATAGTATGCAGCAACACAGCTGCAGGAAGCCGGCAAGAAGCAGCCTTGCATGGAGCACAGCAGCAGTGCAAGAGCCAGCAGCATGCAGTAGCCTTGCACAGCCTGCCCTCAGACCTCTGCTACAGCAGCACGTGTATCTGCAGCAGCAATCAATGTCAACGTCACGCTCCCCATTCGTAGCAGGCACGGCTTCTTGTAGTTCTCAGCCCTGTTGCTGCCAGGAGGACGTAGGGTTTCAGCACCTTCTTTGGTGGTGTCCAGCGCAGGGCGATCCGAACGTGGCAGATTGCAAGCAGCTTGCAGGAAGTCTTTGCACTCCCTCCACAGCACCTGCACAGCCTCTCCAGCGGTAAAGTGCTTCAAATCACACAAGCAGACGGTAGCCACAGCCCAGTCAACTATGTGTTACTTGTGTTGACCACTGCGCATGCACAGGTCCTGCGGGAGCAGCTGGGTCCTGGGGAGCTCGATGCAGCAGCGCGCGTGTGCAAGGCCTGGGCAGCGCAGCTCGCACATGACGTGGTGCACTGCGAGATGTGCATGCCAGCCAGCCATGAGCAGCTGCTGTGCCAGCTTGAGCAGCTGGGGCGGCGCTTCCGTAATGTGCACAGCTGGCACCTGTGGCTGCCGGCTGGCGCTGACTGGGCGGCCATTGATGACCAGCGCCTGCTGTGGCTACTCAGCAGGTGCGGTTAGTGGCAGCAGTGCTATCAGTGGTAACACTGTGCTTGCACTGTCAGCAGTTACGGCGTGGCCATGGCTTCCTGCAAGCACTTGTGGAGGGTGGTGGCGGCGCCTGCTGTGGCTGCTCAGCAGGTGCCGCCTGCCAGCAGTAATTTGATTAGTACACCGTGCTTGCGCTGTCAGCAGTTGGTCATGGCCTCCTGCAAGCACTTGTGGCTGACAGCGGCTGGCAGTGGCAGCACATGCTGTGGCTGCTGAGCAGGCGCGGCACGGCAGTTCTGTTGCTGCCACATTAATGCTAGCAGGTGCACACAGCTGTGGCCTCCTCCTGCAAGCATCTATGTATGGTGGAGGCCATTGCATGCACCACCAGCGGGGCGTGTGTTTTACATGGCAAAGCATGACGAAGCAGCGTCTAACATTGGACTGGTGTGCTTACTTGTGCTGCGCAGGTACAAGGCGGAGAAGCTGCAGCTGGATGGCCGGCTGTACTGGAACCCGTGCGAGTGCAGCCTGCCCTTCCTGGACGTGGATGGTGAGGGGCCAGCAGCAGCTGAAGTTTGGGGCACAGTCTGCTCAAGTGTGTTGTAGGCATAGCTGCACCAGCAGCGAGTGCGGCAAGTGCAAGTCATAACACAGATGCTGTCGTTGCTTGATGCAGTGTAGTGGCTATTGTGCTTCCCGTCCTGTGGATCGTATGTAGAAACAAACCAACCGCAACGCCAAGGAGCCTTGCTGCGCTGAAGACGCTGCGAATACATGGTGACTGTTGCTTGAATGTTGACATTCCGTGCTGCTTGTTTGTGCTGCCTCGCAGACATGAAGTGGCTGTCATCGCTGCGCTCGCTGCAGACGCTGCAACTGTCACACTGCAGCATCACATCACCCGCAGGTGCGCAACATTCTCGGCGGCAGCATCAGCAGCATCAGCATCAGCAGCGTTATCTGCATGCCAGCTGCTTGCAATGCTATGACTGCACAGGCATTTCGGTTCTTCCATCCCATTCACATCCCATTCACAATACCAGCAAGGTAGCCGGGCAGTGATGCAGGCCAAGTTGCCTGCTTGTGTGCAGATTGTACGTGAAGAGCAGATACTACTGCCGACACTTATACAGGCTTGCGGCATCTTGTCTTTTGAGTCAGCCATGCACATCCAGTAGGTTGTCTCCAAACTGCGCGCCGCAGCTATCACCTGCACTCCACGTGCTCTTTCAATCGACCCCACAGTACCCCCCCCCCCCCCCCCCCACTAACTGACTCACCTTGCAATGCCGTGTTTTCCCGCGGTGCTCGGCAGGCCTGCCCTTCCTCGCGTTCCTGCCGGACCTGCGCACATTGGTCTTCGGCATGCAGCCAGAATCGAACGACGCCTGGCTGGCAGCAGGCCTGGCACCGCTGCTGCCACACCTGCAGAAGCTGCAGCAGGTGCATGAAATTGAAATTCATGTGGAGGGCGCAGTGCAACTGCCAGCACATTTGCCGGAGCAGGCTCAGGCGCTGTTTGCCTCATGTGCACGGCTGCAGCGGCTGCGGCTGCTGCTGGGGACTGGCTGGGGCATGGTCAAAGACGCAGAGGCAGTGGTGTTTGACCGGGTGCAGTGTGGTGAGAAGCAGGCGTGTTGGATGGCGGTTAAGGCAGGCGCCGGCGGCACTGCAGCGGCTGCTGGTGATGCTGCGGCCAATGCACAACCGCAGCAGCAGCAGCAGCAGCAAGCGCCTGGTACAGTGGCAGCAGGAGGAGGAGCAGGGGAGCTGGAGGCAGTCGAGCCTGGCCAGCAGCAGCAGCAGCCAGTGCAGCGGCCGCGGGCAAACTGGCTGGCAATGATGGACCCTCTGGCAGCCAAGACAGCAGCTGCAGCAGGCCTGGACATCTCACTCTATGACCTGCCTGCGCCTGGCGGGCTAAACCCCTCAGGTTCAGCAGGCGGGCTGAACCCCTCAGGTTTAGGACCGGGCTTGAACCCTGGCTTTGGGGATGATGATGATGAGGGGCTGTGGCCAGCGCCAGCGCCCCCAGTGCCTGCAGCTCGTCTGACGCCGGGGCCTGCTGCTGCTGCTGCTGCTGGGCCTGGGCAGCAGCAGCAGGGTGCTGCTCCTGCTGGGTTGGGTGGCGGTATGCATGGAGCAGGCCCAGCAGCAGCAGCAGGTGGTGGGGGTGGCGGGAATGGTCCGCAACAGCAGCCTGCAGCAGCAGCAGCAGCAGGTGGTGGTGGTGGTGGTGGTGGTGGTGCAGCAGCTGCTGCTGGTGCAGCTCAGGGCCCGGCGCTCCAGCAGCAGCAGCAGCCACACCATGCACCGCAGCGGCCTGCAGCAGCAGCAGGGAGTGCTGCTGGTAGCTTGCTGGCCACGTTCCCAAGGCCGTACCTTGCACGGCGCGCTGCAGCTATGGAGCGCCGAGCTATGGCGGCTGCACGTGACCCGGCAGCTTCAACAGCTGCTGCTGCTGTTGCTGCTGCTGCAATGGCGGCGACAGCGGCGGCGGCGGCAGCAGCAGCAGCAGCAGGAGCTGATGACCGGTTCTTGAGCCCTGAGCCGATTCTTGATGACATTGATGAGTTCTTCGACATCGTATCGCCACAAGCAGCGCTTGAGGCAGCGGATCCCATGGATGCTGCAGAGGGGGCAGCAGCAGCAGCACAGGGCAGCCAGCAGCAAGCTGCTGAGGTGGCAGCTGCTGCCCCTGCTGACCCAATGGATGTCGATGCACAGCAGCAGCAGCAGCAGCAGGGTGATGCCCATATGCCCGCAGCAGCATCACCTCCACCACCTCCACCAGTAGCGGCAGCTGCAGCAGCGCCTGCAGCAGCAAACAAGAAGCGCCCATCACCAGCTGCACACGGCTGTGGCCAGCAGGCTGCTGCTGCTGCTGCTGCTGGGAGCAGTGCTGCTGCAGGCCTGACCGGAGCAGCAGCAGCTGCTGCAGCAGGTTCTGGCAGTTCAGCCGCCGGCGCTGGCAGTGGTGGCAGTGGTGGGAGTGGTGGCAGCAGCAAGGCGAGTCCTTCTGGTATGCTGACGATGCGCATGAAGCGAGCACTGGCAACAGACCGCTTGTTCCACAGCAACGCAAACAGCCCCACCTCCGGCGGAAATGATCGCCAGCAGCAGCAGGATCCGGCTGCCGGTTCTGGCGGCCCTGCTGCTGCTGCTGCTGCTGCCGCTGCTGCTGCTGGCAGTGATGATGATGATGATGATGATGATGATGATGACGATGATGAGTCAGGGCATGGGCGGCGGCGTGGCCGTGTGGTGGCGAGGCGCCGCTGCGGCAGCAGCCCCAGGGACTCTCGGCATCAGCAGGGCAGGGATGGCCTTGCAGGAGATGGAGCCAGAAATGGAGCCAGGGGGGAAAGGATGGGCCGGCCAGGTGGCAGCAGCAGCAGCAGCAGAGACGGGCTGGGTGGGTACCTTGGAGGCGTGGCCGGCACAGGCATGCTGGGTGGCATGTCGCAGCAGCAGCAGCAGGAAGAGGGTGAGCATGCAAGGCGCAGGCGGCGGCAGATTCTCCGCAGGGCTTTAGATCCACTCAGCCAGTCGCAGCCGCCGGCGCAGCAGCAGCAGCAGCAGTTGGGAGGCTTGCCGCCTGCTGCTGCTGCTGCTGCTGCTGGCACTGGCACTGGCACATCTCTCGCTGCGCATCCTCTGCTGGATCTGTCTGGCTTTACTGATGAGGATGAGCAGCAGGCAGCAGCAGCAGCAGCAGCTGGGGCTGGCGATGCAGCAGCTGCAATGGGCATGCAGCGAAGTGCCAGCTTGGTCACCAACAACAACTCAATGAATGGCGCGGGCAGTGATGCTCTGAATGCGGCAGCAGAGGCAGCTGCTGCTGGGCTTGAGGCTGCTGCTGTTGCTGCTGCTGCTGCCGGCAATGGTACAGCCCAGCACGCATCATCTTCAGCAGCAGCAGCAGCAGCAGCGGGGCCAGCACAGCTCAATGCAGCAGCTGGCTCAGCACCCCAGCAGCAGCAGCAGCAGGGCCGGCTGAGCCCTGGCAACCCTGGCCCTCGCTGGCGCAGAGACAAGGCTAGCTTGCTTGCTGCGCGGCGGCGCGAGCGGCTGCGGATGCTTGGAAGTGCATTCTACGATGACGAAGATGATGATGACGATAATGACAATGATGACGATGATGATGAGGCAAGAGGGCGGCGCCGGAGAGGAGGAGGCTGTGCAGACGGCTGGCTAGGCCAACGCTGTGGGGCGAGCTTTGGAAGCTTGAGGGGCCTGGCTGGCTTTGGGCTGGGGCGCATGGACAGGGGTGGTTCAGCAGCACGCGGTGACAGCAGCAGGGCAAACGAGCAGCAGCAGCAGCAGGCGGGTCAGCCAGCAGCGGGTGGGCATGGTGGTGGCGGCGGCAGCAGCAGCGCTGCAGGCGCAGCTGGGGTGCATGCATTGCCACTAAACCTGCTTGACCGGGAGCTGGGGCATGCGGGCTCCTCTGCTGCTGCAGCAGCGGCGGCGGCGGCTGCTGCAGCAGCTGCTGCGAACCTGTCACCCCTGCAGCTGCTGGATCGTGAGCTCGGCAGCAGCGGCCACCAGCCGGTGGGTTCTGCTGCTGCTGCTGGGAGTGGTGGCGGCGCTGGCAGCAGCAGTGCCGCACAAGCAGCTCCGCCTGCGGCACCACCGGCAGCAGCAGCAGCCGCAGCACCAGCTTCAGCTGCCGCTGCCAATGATACATCGCAATCTATGGTACCTCATGCTGCAGCAGCAGCGGCAGCAGCGTACGCGTCCTCGCAGCGGCAGCGCAGGGAGGCTGAGCGCATGGGGCGGCCGGGGCGGCAGCAGCAGCAGGAGCGAGAGCTGGCTCGGGCGCAGCGCGCTCGGCTGCGGATGCTTCCTATGGAGCGGGAGAGGGAGCGGATGCAAGCCATGTATGGCGATGCTGCCGCTGCTGCTGCCAGGGCAGCAGCGCGGGCTGACTTGCGGGATGAGTGGAGGATGGATCCTATGCGGCCTTGGGGGATGGGAAGTTCCGAGGATGAAGATCTTGATGAAGTTGAGTGGATGATGGCGGCTGGCTTCGGCCGTGAGGGGCGGTACGGCATGCGCAGGCACATGCGTGCCGAGGTGGCGGCTGCAGCAGCAGCTGTTGCCGCCGTTGGGCCG
Organism: Tetradesmus obliquus; assembly: GCA_030272155.1. Lineage (NCBI taxonomy): Eukaryota > Viridiplantae > Chlorophyta > Chlorophyceae > Sphaeropleales > Scenedesmaceae > Tetradesmus > Tetradesmus obliquus. The sequence goes on from CP126191.1 coordinate 962,235, forward strand.
GCAATGCAGGGAGATCAGCCGGCAGCAGCAGCAGCAGCCGGGCCAGCCGACATAAACGGGCCTGCCAATGGCAATGCTCCAGCGCTGCAGGCTCCTGCTGCTGCTGCTGCTGCTGCTGCTGCTGCTGCACCTGTGCCGCCACCGCCACCTCACGCAGCCGCCCACGCAGCAGCAGCACTTGCTGTTGCTGCAGCACATGCCGCAGCGGCAGCAGTAGCACCCGCTGCCGCCGCAGCTGCAGCACCCGCTGAGCCGCTGCGCTTGGTGCAGCTGAACCGCGTAGCTGTCAAGCCAGACAGCATCCTCGTCACTTCAGTGCGGCTGCTGGGGCTGCCTGGTCCTTCTGGCTTGCAGCAGCGCCTGCAGCAGCTGTTGGCGTGCTCGCCTGCGATTGGGGTTCAGGAGCTAGATCTAGGGTTTGGCGGCGCGGGGCTTGCCGTGCAAGGCGGCGGCCGCTTTGTGCAGCTGCTGCTGCGGCAGATGCTGCTGCTGCGGGGGCTGCGCCTGGCTGGGCTGCGGGGCTGCGAGTCTGCTGCAGATGTACCGCACCTGTGGGCGGCGGTTGCGCAGCTGCGCGGTAGGTGCAGAAGTAGGCTTTCTGCCTCTGGGTAGCGAAGTTGGTGATGGGGAGTGTGCTTGCGCATGATTAAGACCTCAGACATCACCTGTGCATGCCTGCTCAGCTGGCTGGAGTCAAGTGCTTGTCTGGCTGATACTACCATGCATGTACTGAATCTTGTCTTTTTTATTCCCTGCATTGCGAAATTTCTCGTCCTGAGCATGCTGTGCTCGCCTCCCCTTCCTGCTTGTGCCTGCAGGGCTCACGCGCCTCACCCAACCTTTTGGCATGTACTGCTTTTTCCCTTCTTTCCTGCCCAGTGTTTCTCACTCAATGCAATTGCTGTGCTCGCCTGCCCTCCCCACTGATGCCTGCAGGGCTGACGCGCCTCAGCTACAGCGCCAACGGCGAGAGCAGCGCAGTGCTGCCGCTGCCAGCGCCCGCGGAGGGCAGCACGGCAGCAGCGGCAGCAGCAGACCGGCTCGGGCCGCAGCCGGAGCCGCCAGCTGCTGGCATGGTCAGCAAGCTGCAGCTGGATGCGCTGTTCATGCATGTGAGTGACAGGCTTGAGTGAAGGTGCTTCTTTCAGATTGCACGTGTATAGGAGTCTGACGCAGCTTCGATCTTCAGCATGCGCACGCCTTGGTGCACCACTCTTGCGCTGAGTTGCAACCCCCTGCCTGCCGGTGGGTTGCTTGCATTCGCCATGTTTCCTTGCCTCCTGTTGATGACAACACCTTGTGACTTGTGTGCTGTGATGTGGCGCGCGCTGCCTTTGCTACTTCTCCCTATAATTTGGCTGTCACAGGTGCTGGTGAGCCGCCTGCGGCGCCTAGAGGTACTGGAGTTCAGCGGAGACATCCCCCCGCTGCCCAACGTTAGTAACACTGTCACTATTGGCAGCAGCGCAGGCAGCTCCTCAGCAGCAGCAGCAGCAGGCGCCGGCAGCAGCGCGGGTGTGCTGTCGATGCTGGTGCACCTAACAGCGCTGCGAAGCCTTACTCTGGAGCATGCTGGAGGGCCCACTTGCAGCCGCAATGGTGCAGCGCAGCTTGATATGGCTTGGCTGCCGGCTGGCCTGACCAAACTCAAACTCAAAGGCCTGAGTTTGTGTTGCCACAGCATGAAGGCAATGCCAGACAGTGCGGCAGCAGGTTATGCAGTGCTGCTGCTGCAGGCGCGGCGCGCTAATACGCCGGAGTCCTGGGCTGCTGCTGCAGCAGCAGCAGATGAGAAGGGCAAGGTGCCTGCAGTGAAGAATTTGGCGGCTGCAGGTGCTGGCAGCAGCAGCAGCAGCAGCGGTGTGACGTACAGGTGGTATCAACCAGAGCCGCCGCTGCCACCTGTGCTGCTGCCAGGCCTAAGCGAGCTCAGCTTGTCAGATTGCTCCGGGGTTCATGCTGCAGTGATCGGATGCCTTGCGCACAGCACGGGGCTGCAAACATTGGAGCTAGCTGTGCGACGTGAGCTGCCGCCGCTGCCGCTGGCAGCTGTTGCGTTGATGTGGCCGCGCCTGCGCTGCGTGACGCTAAGCGAGCTGAGTTACAGCAGCAGCTTGGATGGCAGCAACAGGCGCAGCTTGCAGCAGATTAGTCCGCGTGGAGGGTTCAGTGCTGCTGCAGGCGCAAGCAGCAGTGCAGCTGCTGCTGGCAGTGCGGCAGAAGCAGCAGCGACAACGCTGCCAGATCTGTTAGATCCAAGGTTGAATGCCGAGCTGGTGGCAGCGTGGCTGTGGGGCTGTTCCTACTCTGGCAGCGGTAGTAGCAGCAGCGGTGGCAACAGTGTGGCAGGGCAGCTGCTCTCAGACATCCAGCAGCGACCCAGTCGCAGCTGCAGCAGCAGTGTGGCATACTTCAGTTGGGCAGACCCAAGGGGCCTTCAGAAGTTTGCTTCTGGCCTTGCAAACCTATGCAAGCTGAAGCTGTCTCTGCCACATGCAGGCGGCAGCAGCAGCAGCAGCAATGGTGGCAGGTTTGGGGCAGCAGACCTGCTGGGGTTGTCAGCAGCGCAGCGGCTCCGGGAGTTGACTGTGGAGCTGCCAATGCAGTGCGGCTACACTGCTGCTGCTGCTGGCATCAGCAGGTTGACTGCACTGTCTCGCCTGCGGCTGCTGAATGTGAAATGTGCTGTGGATCGGCCATTGCCAGAGCAGCAGCGAACGGCTGCAGCAGCACGGGAGCGGCAGCAGCAGGCGCAGGCAGGGCTGCGGGACGCTGCACGGGCAGCTGCTGCTGCTGCTGGCCGTGGTGCGGCAGTAGCTGTACCAGCTGTGCCGGTACCGCCAGCAGCTCCTGCGGCAGCAGCAGCCAATGCAGGCAATGCAGATGATCGCAATGCACTGCTCGTGATGCTTGCAGAATTGGCAGCAGCAGGAGGCATGGGTAGGGCGGGCGGTGGCAGGCCAGACGGCCGGGGCTTAGCACGAGGCTGGCCTGCACTGCTGGGCCAGCAGCAGCAGCAGCAGCAGGGACAGCTGCAACCTGCAGCACAGCAAGCACCTGCTGCTGCTGCTGCTGCTGCAGGAGCCGGAGGGCCGCTGGGTTTCGCACCGCCACCGCTGCCACCACCTATCCATGCTGCTGCTGGGGGTGCAGCTGCAGGGGCTGGCGCAGCTGTGGTTGCTGCTCCTGCAGCAGCAGCAGCAGCAGGTGGAGCAGCAGGTGGAGCAGCAGCAGCAGGCGGGCAGCTGCTGCCGTTCAACGATGACGACTTCTTTGACGCCTCTGAGAGCGACGGCGAGGCAGAGGCAGAAGCAGAGCTGATGCGGCATGTTGAGGCAGCTGTAGCTGATGATGAAGCGGTTCCCGCTGCTGCTGCTGTTGCTGCTGCTGGAGGTGCTGCCGAGGGTGCAGCAGCTGCTGCTGCTGGTCCTGATGCCGCTGCGGCAGCAGCAGCAGGTGCTGCTGGAGCAGCAGCGCCAGCCGCCGGCAAGCGGCGGCGGCGGCGTCACCGGCCGAGTGAGCTGCTTGGTGAGATGCGGCGGCAGATGCCCGGCACGAGTGTGTTCCTGCACATCGTGCGCGCGTAGAGGACATGCAGTCAGTCGCTGTTGTGCCTGCAGCTGCGGCCGAGTGAGCTGATGCGGCGGCAAATGCCAGGTACCAGCGTGTTCCTACACATCGTGCGTGCCTGAGGCTGTCAATGCATTGGTTACTTGGCAGCCTGGTGTGCATCGGTGGGTTTGGGGAGGATGCCTGGTGAGCTGCTGGGTGAAATGCGGCGGCAGATGCCTGGCACAAGTGTGTTCCTACACATCGTGCGCGCGTAGAGGACATGCAGCTGTGTGTGCGCCTGGTGGCTGTTGTTACTCAGCAGATACCTGTATGCGTGGGCGAGATGCGGCGGCAGATGCCCGGCACGAGTGCGTTCCTGCACATCGTGCGCGCTTATGGGTGTCAATATCCCAGGGTGCCTGACAAAACATGAATGGCCTGCACCACCGTGTTTCAAAGACATGCAGTCACAGCAGTTGTGCGTTCAGGCTGTTGTTACTCGCAGCCTGGTGTGCAATTTGTTGGTGCGGGCAGATGCCTGACACGAGCGTGTTCCTGCAGTTCCTGCGCTCGTAGAGGTACGCAGCCAGCTGAGCTATTGCCTGCCAGCTTTAGCCAGCAGCGCAAACTTGATCGACGGGTGCAGGCAGATGCCTGGCACGAGCTTGGTCCTGCACATTGAGTGCGCTTAGTGTGCTCATGGTGTGGTTGTCATACACTACTTGAGCAGCTTGTAACAGTGGGGGCTTATAACAGTGAGCAGCTTATAACAGTGTGGTCGTGCCCATCTTGCGTGCCAAGGAGGGTACTCCCGCGGCAGCAGCAGCTGCCAGCCAGCAGGAGGTCACAGCAGCGGTTGTGCCTGCAAGCAGAGTACTCTGCACACTAGTATGCGCGGGTTCCAGGGAAGAGTTGTTGGTGGTTGAGTTGTGTGCAGGGATTGATGAGCATTGTGCAGGGCAGAGACGCACTGGCCAGCTCCGCTGAGCTGTAGCTCGTGTTTGGCTTTGTAGCAATGCATTGGTGCTGATCACATGACAGTGGCAGGTGTGTTTGGGTGGTAGGCAGTAGGCACTACCATGATGTCCTGCTGTACCGTCATGTGTTGCAAACTGTTTAACAGGTTCAACTACATTTCGTGATCAGGGCATCGCTTTGGATAATTTGCGTCCCGGCCACAAGAGTGCAGCTGCAGATTACGTCGTCAGCCAACGTACGACATTGCGCGTGATGATGGCATCAGTACATCAGCTGCATCAACGCTCCGAGTGCCCACAGCCGTCCAAAACTTTACTTCTACGCTGAAATAACGTAACCAGGTAGCTTTTGCTGCACACCTTTTGGCTCATCGAACACAGACAGACAGCCGGGAAACAGCACACGTGCACCATGAACAGCCAGTCGTGCCTTGCAAGGCCTGCCAGCTTTTCAAGCACCGTTTGTGGTGCGAGGCGTGTCTCATCACGCCGCGTGAGCGTTGTCAGGCGCTACAGGGACGATAAGAAGGCGGAGCACCTCAAGGAGGTTGCACAGCTGCAGGAGGCACCTGTCACAGTCAAGTTCCAGCCCCCATACGACTTGCAGGACGTGCTGCCCAACCCTGGTGAGGGGTTGTTATGTTGCAGCTGAACATGGCTGTAGCTCTGCTGCAATATCTTGGGAGCTCACTGGTACATGGGCCAGCCATGACAGCGCTCAGTGCAAGGCTGCCAGCCGAGCGAGAGCAGCAGAACATATCCGGACTATACCTTGCTGGCTGAGAGCTAGCTGTTATAAGTCCTTTCTGCTGCCCAGCAACTAGCACAGTGCTCACTGCAGAGAATGCTCGCGGGTGCTCAGCAGTGGTAGGAGTCAGGCGGTGTCAATGTTACATGTCACAGCCTCTTGGCAGAACGTAGCAGACACAGTCGGAAGGCCACAGCGCATTTGCCAGATGTAACCTTGCAGGGCGGCAAGTATGGTCATGACAGCAGCGAGCACAGCATGCGGATGCAGTACAATGCAAATGCTGCTGCCACCTCGCCTGCTGCCAACATGAGGGGGGCTTCTGGACCAGCATTGCTTGAAGGTGAACGGTTGTGCATTTACCATGCCTAAAACTGTCATATTACATGACAGCTGCTTCCAGCAGGCGGTCACAAGGCTGCCCTCTCAATGCTGTGCATGTACGGCGGGTACCCACAACGCAGCAGCAGATATGTGGTGATTCCATGGCTTGATGCTACTGCAGTCAGCAGCTGCTGATACGACAATGCGGACCATCGCGTGCGCTGCTGCTGCTGCTGCTGCTGCTGTTGCTGCTGCTGCTGCTGCTGCTGCTGCTGCTGCTGCTGCTGCTGCTGCTGCTGCTGCTGCTGCTGCTGGCGCAGGCTCCCCCCGTGCATACAACGTCCCAGACCGCCTCCACCCCGAGGAGGATGGCGCGGCGCATTCCCGGGACCGCCTGACCGTGCTGCAGCAGCACGTGGAGTTCTTCGACTACGTGAGTGAATGAGCTCCGCCAGCCTCGTCTAGCTTCGCATACCCATCAGTTCACCTGCAAGGTTCAGGCTGTCAATTATGTGAGGTTCAACTACAATAACCCTCACGTGTCCCAAGTCGTGGCGGCCTGGAGGGAAGTATTGCACCGCATCATGCAGCAGGTTGCCAACGCAACGTGGCACCGCTCCTCCAGCAAGCATCAATGTAATCACTGTGCTGCTGCGTCCTTTGTTGCGTTGATGATTGCAGGACAAGGACGGCGTGATCTGGTAGTGGGACACAGCAGCTTCAGGGACATCGGCTACAACAGCAGTTGTCTTCAAGTTATTGAACTTTTTGCGCTGCTGCTGCTTCCTTCGTTGCTCTGACAAACACAGGACAAGGACGGCGTGATCTGGCCGTGGGACACAGCACGCGGCTTCAGGGACATCGGCTACAACCCGCTCATCTCCTTCCTGGCACCCTTCTTCATCCACAGCGGCATGAGCCTGCCCACACAGGTGCGCGCTGCATCGTGGGTCGTCGAGCTTTCAGAGCATGTGTCTTGACTTGAAACCAGAAATGCATGAAATCGGCTGCAACTTGCGCATATCAAGTCTGGCTCCATCCCTCGTGTACGTATAGGGGCATGAGCCCGTCTACACAGGTGCACATCAGGCCCACAGCGTCACACTGTAATGGGTTGGCGTGAGACTTTCTAGAACATTGGATGTGCCGCACATGCTGTGGCGCACCTCGTGTTGCGGCTCTCTGGTGCTGTGCAGAAAGCTTGAAACTGTCCACAAGCTTGACAGCTGCATCAGCCGCTTGGCTTTTTTGGTGTAGTTGGCGTGATGTTGGCTGACCATTGCTCGCTTTGTGGGTGCGGTGCCAGTGGCTGACATTCATGCATTTCCCCCCTTCTCTCTCCATGTGTGCAGGAGGGCTTCCCCAACCTACTGTTCCCCATCCACATCAAGAACATCCACAAGTGTATCCAGTGAGTTACCATATGGTTCATGCATGAACCCTAAAATGGTAATCAGAAGTATGGACAGTGCCCGCCAGAGTTGTGACCTGAATTGACATAACAAAACTGCTCAGTTAGTTGGGAATTATGTACAGTGCCGTGTTGAGTGCAGCTCATTCTATCGTGTATCTTACTGTTCACAAGCTGTTGCTGCTGCTGCTGCTGCTGCTGCTGCTGCTGCTGCTGCTGTTATCTACCGCCTGCAATGTTGCTGCTGCCGCCTCATTGCTGCTGCAGCGGCTCCGACTCAGGCTCCTACGACCACCAGGGGCGCTTCGTGCCCCAGGCCTTTGAGGAGATGCTGTCAAAATATGACAAAGATAACAAGGGAGGGCTCACCTACAAGGTGCGTGGCGGTTGCACGGTTTAGGGATACATTACCTTTGCGGAAATGCTGTCAAAGTGTGACAAAGATAACGTGGGAGGGCTTTACTACTACAAGGTGCAGTGGTTTTAAGCTAGATGCGTTGTTATAGGGTTTTATAGGGTTTTACATTTTCATTGTGTGCCTCAGGCCATCGAGGTGTTGCTCTCAAAATACGACAAGGATGGCAGGGGGGCACAGTACTACAGGGTGCGGTACAAAGACAACATGTTGACGTGACTGATGATGATGATCATTATTATGATGAACGTAACAGTAATCTAATGTAATGAATGTAACAGTAATATAATGAACAGCAGCAGATTGAAACTTTATATGGGAGACCGTGTTTCTCACGTTCAGGTGTAGGTAGCCCATGCATCATGCTCCTTCCTCAGCACCACGCTGTAGCGGGAGTGTCATGCAAGGGCTACATATGGCATCAGTTCGCACATGTCGTATGCTCGTGGGTTGCATGTCGAATGCCTGCGTCAAATGCTCTTCCATCAGCTTGTGTCTACGAGGTGAAATGCAGCACGCAGGGAGGGAAAGCCTGTATAAAGCAGCAACACCATCAGCTCCCCTCCCAAACACGAGGAGGTGGGGCACCACTCCGTTATGCGCGCTGCGACTGTGCACCGCTGTGTCGTACATAGCGCCCTCTGCCATGCGTGTTATCTGTGCGGCGCTGTGCCAATAATAACACCCAAGCCATGCATGTCATCTGTGATCTGCTGCAGGAGGTGATGGAGATGGTGTCTGAGCAGTCTGACCTGTATGACGTGTTTGGCCGCATCGCATCAACCCTGGAGTGGACAGTGACCTATGCAGGTGCGCGCCACGCTGCGTGCACATGAACCAGCAGACTGGCACTGTCTTGAAGACACGCTGAAGTAGTGTGCATTAGTATGCTTCATGGTTTGATAGCATTAGCAGCCTGTCAGGCTGGGCCCTCAAGGCTGAGACACCTGTGTCAGCAAGGACTGAGTGATATATAGCGCTACACGTTTGTTCAAGACTGTCCGCATGGTTGGCGACCGGGAATACTGCAAACGTCATCGCCGACGCTGCTGCTGCTGCTGCCGCTGCTGCTGCTGCCGCCATATCCAGGCTTTCAAGACAAGAACGGCGTGCTGCTGCCTGCTGCTGCCACTGACGCTAAGGCTGCTGCTGTTGCTGCTGCTGCTGCTGCCGCTGCAGGCTTCAAGGACGAGAACGGCGTGCTGCCCCGTGAGGCGATGCGCAAGCAGTTTGACGGCAGCCTCTTCCACGAGTATGCAAAGAAGATGGGCAAGAGCATGAAGGAGAAGAAAGGACACGGCAAGCACCTGCAGTGAGAGGCTGATCAACATTCCAGCGGTTGAAAGTGGCAGGCTTGTGCACGAGTACGTCGAGAAGATGGGGAAAGCATGAAGCAGAACAAGGGCCACGGCAGGCACTTGCATCGCAGAAAACGTGCTGTTCAACAACAGTCGAGGAGAAGAGGGCCCCCGGGGCATGGCAAGCACCTACAGTGAGCAGTAGCAGCATGCGGCGCACAGCATGTCAGAAGAAGGGCTATGGCTAGCACCTGTTGTGAAGTTGTTTTTTTGACATCCTAGAACTGTCAAATCAGTGTGTATCATATGCGATGTTTAGCAACAAGTGACGCTAACTGTTTGCTTGCTGGTTGTTGTGGCAGTTGTAGTAAGCAGTTTATGGCCATTTGGAGCTCACTGGAGTGATTTTGAGCTAGTCCGCATTTGTTGCACAGGCATTGCAGGAGGCAGGGCATGCACTGCTGCAATGCAGTATTAGCGCTGATGTGGAGCGGGTGATTGAGCTGCCACGGTTGAATTGGCGGAGTGGTGGTGCTGCTGGGGCTGCATGGTTGCCTTTTGCAGGGTGCTGTGCCGCGTGGTGCAGGCATCTACTGTGGCAACACCACTAGTTGGAACACGGTTGAAAGCCTGAGAGCGTTGGAATCTTGGTGAATACAGCATGTGCAAGATCGGAACAGCCGCCTCGATGTTGGCAACCAGCTGCTGGTGTTGTTGATGAAGAAGAAGGATGGCACAGCAGATAGCTGTCGGTTGTACGGAAAGGGCAATACAGTGCGCTGTCTGTTACACTGTGTACTGCGCGTATGAATGCTGCCACACATGGCAGCACTGCTCTGCCAAAAGGTAGCTGCCATGACAATGGATGAGCTGCCGTTCCTGGCATGTATAGCTGGAATCACAACCTGCAGCAGACCAAGCAAAAACAATGAGCAGGCATACTCAGTGCACACATGTACAGCACCTGGACTGTGACCGGGTGAGGTTCACAGGGCCAGCCTGCACATGCTTGCCAGCAACTCGGGTGAGAGCAGGCCGGCCACCTACCAACAGTCGAGAACCGTGCCCAGGCTGGCAGCAACCACGAGCTAATACGTGCATAAACCAGAGGAGCGCGGAGTCTGCACTGCTGTCAAACCACCACGCACAAGTGCTGTGCTTTGTTCAACAGCAGCGCAGAGTAGCAGACTCTCCAGTTTTTACGTGCCCAGCAGACAGCCTTTGATGCATGAAGCGCGCCTGGCTGATCACAACATCCTTCGACAGCTTTGTGGCAAGGCTCAATGCACCACTTGGCACCACCACAACCACCACCACGCTCAGAAACAGCATGTTACACATGCCCAGTGCCATGCAATGTCTAGCTTGTACATTCTGTACAGCTGTCACATCACACCACCACCACCTTACGGTATGAGCACACAGCTCAGCAGATCGCTGTAACAGGTTATAGCACAGCAGTGCTGTGTCCGCCAAAACCAGTCGTCACGAGGTACTCAAGTAGCAGGTCTAAACAACATAGACTTGGTGTATCGTGCAGCAGAAAACAACACACACACTGCGGTGCTGTGCCTGCTGATACAGCAGCAACACGATGAAGCCCCTTCAGCAGCAAAGCTGGCACTGACCATACTCAACAGCAGCGCTGCCGCAGCGCTGTTTGTCATTGCTGGTGCAGCCTGTGCTGAAGCCCATAGCAGAGTCATCACGACAGCCCCTATCCCGCCAAACACAGCGCCAATCACTTTCAAATGACGGGCACTGCCAGCTGCTGCTGCTGCAGCCCTTGCTGCTGCTGGTCCTGCTGCTCCTGAGCATCTGCTGCTGCTGCTGCTGCTGCAGCAGCCCCGCGCGCCTTGCCCGCAGCGCCAGCAGCAGCGCCGCCCACCACAAATTGGTGTGGGTTGATGGTGACTGTCTTGGTGGCGTTGTCGGTCTTGTAGATGCCCACCAGGCGGTCTGCCAGCTCAAACATGTTGTTGCGCAGGCTGATGATGACAAACTGCGCGTTCTTGGTGCGCTCCTTGATGTAGTGGCCCACTGCAAACGGCAGGAGCGCAGCACATTGACAGCAGGGGCAGTTGCAGGTACAATACGTGTGTCAGGGTCATCCTTGGACCACGCCGCCAGATGCAGCAGGAACAGTGGCTGCCAGATGATTGAAGTGGCAGTGCTCATCACATCAGCAGATGTACTGCCAATGGCGTAGCTGAGCTGCAGAGGGCCTGGGACTTGTATACAATTTTAGTGCGCGTATCCTCAAGCGTCCTGCCGCACTGTGCCACACTGTGCGGCGTTGGCACGCCGCTCACCAATGGACACGTTTGTAAAGTCCAGCGCCGTGCGATTTCTTCCATCACAACTTGCAGCACCCACTTTCGAACACAGTTTCATGAGTCATTCAGTGCAAAATCTTGGCCAAACTCACCGATGGATACGTTTTTGAAGTCCAGCGCTGCGTCGATCTCGTCCATCACGTACAGCGGCGTGGGCTTGTAGTGGTGCAGCGCAAACACCAGGCTCAGGCTGGACAGCGTCTTCTCGCCACCACTCAGGTTGGCAATGTGCTTCCAGCTCTTCTTGGGCGGCCGCACGCTGAACACGATGCCCTGCAGCAGTACAGCACACCACAGGCAGTTTTGATGTTGCATACGCTGAAGACGATGCCCAACAGCGGTGCACCAGCACCCATCACGCGGGGTGCGGCAGTGATGCTTTGCAGAGCACAATGCAGCTGTGCACTTGTGACTACTTGTCCCTCACCTCGCTGAAGGGGTCCAGGGTGTCTACAGCTCCAGCTCCGCATCCCCTGCCCTGCACCATGTTCTACAAATGTCCCGCTACTGTCTTGCTAGCTCCCCACCAAGTGTCCCCTTGACCACTGTCGCACCTGTGGCCCTGGTGCCACTCGCCTCACTGAAGGGGTCTGGTTTGGTGTCCACCAGCTCCACCCCTGAATCTTTGCGCTCTGCACGCACGTCCCACTAGTGTCCCCACTAGTGTCCCAGGTTGCCGCTCACCTCGCTGAAGGGGTCCAGCGTGTCCACCAGCTCCAGCTCCGCGCCCCCCTGCTCTTCACCACCTGGTGTCCCACATACGTCCCAAAAGGCTCATTCAAGGCCCCCTAATAACAGTCCCCTGGCGTGCTAATGCCGCTCACCTCGCTGAAGGGGTCCAGCGTGTCCACCAGTTCCAGCTCCGCATCCCCTCCCAGCGTGATCATCTGGTACATCTCCTTGAGCTTGAGGCTGATCACGTTGAAGCCGGCCATGAAGCCGTCCAGGCGGCTCTTGCGCAGCGCGTCGTAGCGGCCACGCACCTGGCGTGTAGCAGCAGGAGTGATGCAGAGACGCAGTAGTGAGAGGCAGAGCAGGGGAGCAGCGGAGAGAGGCAGCATCAGTACAGGCAGTGCAGACAGGCAGGGCAGAGAAGCAGAGACACAGTTTTGAGGAAAGGCAAACAGGTTGCAAACAGCCGCCATGCTGCACATGCTCCCACGATAGTGCGTGTACAGCCCTTTGCATTGCATGCTGCTGCTGTCCCTCACCTCATCGCGCTCTGCTGTGACCTGTGCATACTCCGCCTGGCGCGCAGCAAAGTCCGCCTCCTTGTCACGGTACGCCTGCAGGCATTGGCACACAGCGCACCATGTTGACATGGATATGAAGATCTGCATGGTGTAATTCTGAGGCAGGAGCTGGCTGCCAGTGGAGGAGTGCCCTAGCACCATGCACGCGCTGCCAGGAACCTTCATAACCCGCACGTGCTTTCAGTTCTAGTGCACACCAATGCTTCCAATGCTGCTAAAGAACCTTCATAACTAGCATTGCTGCCAGTCAGCTGCCAAGAGATGTCCCTCGGTCCTTGGTGGCCCCCAGGTCTGGCGCCATCTCCTAGCCTTCCCTATGCATTGTGCAACCAGCCGGCAAGCCAGGTGCAGACCTGCCACCTCATGAGTTCCAGCAACACCCACCTGTATGGCCCCCAGGTCTGGTGCCATGACCCGCAGCCCCTGCCCCGGTCAACTGCAATGCATGCCAAGCCAGCAGACACACCAGCAAAAAAACAGCTCTAATGAGGCTCACCTGGATTGCCCCCAGGTCTGGCGCCATGACACACCTCTCCTAGCCTTCCCTATGCAATGTGCAACCAGCCGGCAAGCCATGTGCAGACATGCCCCTTCATACATTCCAGCAACACCCACCTGTATGGCCCCCAGGTCTTGCGCCACGACCCGCAGCTCCTGCCCCGGTCAACTGCAATGCATGCTAAGCCAGCAGACACACCAGCAAAACGCAGCTCCAATCAGGCTCACCTGGATTGCGCCCAGGTCTGGCGCCATGACGCGCAGCTCCTCCTCCAGCACCGTCACCCTGAAGAAGGCCTCCTGCGCGCTGCCGCCCTCCAGCTGCTCAACTGGCACCACATACTCCTCCGCGTCTGCAGGTGGGACACAACACGCAGCATCAGGGCGGCAGCAGCAGCAGCAGCATGGCAGCAGCAGCATAAGGATGTGAGTGCTGTAGGCGCGCTACAGCTGCTCAGCAGGCACCACGTACTCGCCAGTGTCTACGGGTAGCAGCAGACAATCAGCAGCAGCACAAGGTTGGTGGAATGTGGCGGGCACGTTGCAGCTGCTCAACCGGCACCACGTACTTGCCAGCGTCTGCAGATTCATCAAATTCATGATGGGAAGCAGCAGCAGCAGCAGCAGCAGCAGCAGCAGCAGCAACAGGGTTGTTTGTGTCATGTCACGGCCACTATGCAAGCTGCTCTGTTGGTCCTTCTGCACTAACACTGCCGCCAACAAAAGCCAGTCAAAGCCCCCGTGCGCCCTTCACTGCACAAACCCTGGCTGACATACATACATACATACTTCGTAAGCTCAGCTGCTCTGCTGCAATGGCCTCGGCCAGCTCGCGGAGACTCTTCACCTCACCCTGCAGTGACATCTCTCACCTGGCTGGTACTTCTTGAGCTCCACCTGCTCTGCTGCAATGGCTTTAGCCAGCTCGCGCAGGCTCTTGGCCAGGTCCTTCTCAGCGCCCCTGCACTTCTCAATTGCGGCCTCCAGCTCCACCTCCACTGAGGCGATCACAGACACCTGATGCAACAGTATCAGCAGCAGCAGCAGCAGCAGCAGCATGTGTTGGACACCAGCCGCACTGCGCAGCTGCCTAAGCAACTCCTGGATGCAAGACCAACAAGGAGCCGTGCGAGCAAAGAATCTCCACCCGTCGTGGCCCAAACCGTCATCAGCTGCTGTTCAAGTCCACGTGTATACACCTGGCGCTCACAAAGCCGTGCAACACAACCACGAATTCCCTGCAGCCTCACTGCTGCCGCGCACCTCCTCCTGCTTCTTGTCCCGCCGCTCCCGGACCTCCTGCAGCGCCGCAGCCAGCTGCTGCGCCGCCTCGCCCGCCTCCTCCTGCTGCGCCACCACCGCCCCGGCCTCCTCGGTCAGCGCGTTGAGGGACTGCATGGCTGCCTCCACCTCGCCCGCCAGCTTCTCCTGCTCAGCAGCTGCGGCGCGGTAGAAGGGACAAATTGATATGTGAGTGGTGTGTGCAGTCAAATCGACAGGCACGCAGTCAGGCACGGTTACAGCGTTGCTGCACAGCGCTTCACTGTACTTGTCAATCCTGCAAGCTAGCTGCAGGACAAGGCAGGCTGGCATGGCATGCACAGTCTAAAGGCCGTCAACAGCAGCAGCAGCAGCAGCAGCCAGGCACCCAGCTTGCTCACATGACTTGCTGAGGTCCTTCTTGAGCTTGTCCAGCTGCTTGCCTGCTGCCTTGAGCTGCACAGCCTTCTTGGTGGCGGCGCCTGACGCCTCCTGCTGCTTGGACTGCACGCAGCAGCCGCAGCAGCACAAGGAACAAAGCAACAGGTCTTAGCAACGCAGGTGCCGGAACGCACGGCAGGGCAGGTGTTGGTCTTCTGCATGCTAAAACCGCTCAGGCACTCAGCCCAGCTGCTTGCACCATCTGCTGTCAATGCAGCAGCAGCAATTCAAGGCAGCAGCGCACACAACCCAGCACGCCCTGCTACCCTGGTGCCCATCCCACCTGCAGCGAGGCCACGCGCTCCTTCTGCTTGCGCAGCGGCTCCCCGCCCGCGTTGTCGATCTTGTCCTGCAGCCCAGCCACCTTCTTCTGCAGCCCTGCACAGCTGGCCCGCAGCTTGGCCAGCTGTGCGGTGGAGGCTGCCAGCTGGCTGCTGAGCTCTGTCAGGCGGGCAGCATGCTCGCTGCGCACCTCTGCTGCAGCCTGTAGAGCAGTGACGTGGCAGCCACAACCGTTTGCAGCAGGTGAGTGCCAAGCAGGTCTGCTTCTGAGCTCTAGACGTAACAGACATGCACAAAACCTCGAAGGATTGAGAAGAGGTTGCCGCAGAAGCAAGGCGTTTGCAGCGCAGCTTGGCCAGCTGTGCAGTGGAGGCTGCCAGCTGGCTGCTGAGCTCGGTGAGGCGGGCTGCGTGCTCGCTGCGCACCTCTGCTGCAGCCTGCGGAGCAGTAATACGGCAGCCACAACAGTGCGCAGCAGGTTAGTGCCCTACAGATATGTAGTCGAGCTCTGAACGTGATAGGCACACATCACTACGTCAAAGGGATTGAGAAGTGGTTGCCGCAGCAGCAAGGCAGTTGCAGCGCAGCTTGGCCAGCTGTGCATTGGAGGCCGCCAGCTGGCTGCTCAGCTCGGACAGCCAGGCAGCATGCTCGCTGCGCACCTCCGCTGCGGCCTGCGGGGCGATGGTGTGGGCAGTTGGGGTTTGCAAGCAGCAGATAGGTTGCAGATGCACAGCTATGCTGTTGTCAACATGTTGGGACAGACTCAGTTCTTGCCTGCTGCTTGCCAGAGCACAAGCAGTATATTTGAACAACTCATCCTGCACTGCCACACACACCTTGAGCTCTGCCAGGCGCGCCTGCAGGTCTGCTGCCTCCTCGCGCTTGGCCTTGGCCACCTGCGCCGCCTTGGGCGCAGCCAGCTCCAGCTGAGCCAGCGCGCGCTGGGCAGCAGCCAGCGCCTTCTCAGCAGCGTCCCTGCAGGGATGCATGGCAGGTCAATAGGCCTTGGGTTGCTTGCAATATATTCAGCGGCTGCATGTGCTGAGAAGCAGCCAGCACGCGCTCACCCGGCCTCCCTTTGCAACGTTTACATGTATTATTGCACAGCACCATGTCACCTCTGAACCTTCAAGCACTCGGCACGCCAGCCCTGATAGACATCAATAGGCACTGATAGGCGGTGCGCATGTGTAGGCCCGCAGCTGCTGAATGCCTGACTGTCCCCACCCATGTCCCTGCCCGTACCTCTCGTTGCGCGTCTGCCGCAGCTGGCCCTCCACCTCTGCCAGCTGGGCCTCAGTGGCCGCCAGCTCCTTGGCTGCTGCCTTGCCGTCTGCTGCTGCTGCTGCGCGCGGCGCCGCGTTGCCCAGCTTCATGCGGCCGCCGCGCGGCTTGCCGCCTCCTCCAGACATGGTGCCCGACTCTGCAAGCAGCAGCAGCAGGCACCGTGCGTGTGAAGCACTACAAAAAACTGTTGAGGCACACATGTGAGGAGGTACAGCTGACGGCGTATATGTACGGTGAACGCTACAGCTTTCCAAGAAGCAGGAAACGAACAGTGCAAGCACTGCTGAAGCACACCAGCCACCCCCCCACCGCGCACCTGCGATCAGCTGCCCCGCCATCGTGACCACGCGCGAGAAGCGCTTGTCGCGCGCGCCGTACGCGATGCGTGAGGCCTGGTCCAGGTTGTCGGCCACCAGCGTGTGGCGCAGCGCGTACCAGAAGGCCAGGCGCAGCTTGGGGTCGGACACGCTGACCAGGTCAAACAGCCGCGGCACGCCTGCGATGATTTCACAAAGGGGTTCGAAGCAACACATGTTCGGTGACGACTGGTGCCGACCGGTGATGCTGTTGCTGTTGTGTGAGACAGGCAGTGCAGAGAGAGGGAGAATGGTGCTGATGTCGTGGCAGAGTACCTCGACATGGTTGCGGTGAAGTCAAAGGGTGAGGAACAGGTCACAGCGCGCACTGCAGTTACACAAGAACCAGCGCTTGCACAAAGCATCAGGTGCTGTAGAGCCTCATGAGGCGCCTCATCGCATCATTCCGCACCTTCTGGCGTGCTCACGCGCTCGTTCATGGCTGCCGCCAAGTGCTTCTGCTTCTCCAGGATGAGGCAGGTGGCCACGCCCAGGTGCTGCCGGCGCAGCAGCTCCACGCAGCGCTGCGCGTCGCTGGTGGACTCGACGACGATGTAGTCCAATGCAGTACATGCGGTGCTGATGGCCACGTCGTACCTGCGGCAGCATGGAATCAGGCAGCAGCCAGCACGAGTGTGAGTGCCAGGCAGGACTGGCCTGTTGTTGACAGGAGCCTGCACGCGCCAGCTTGGACACTGCTTTGCCCAGCCCAGGCTTTTGTGATTTTTACAGCGCAACAGCAAAGTGTAGGCCATGCGCTTTGCATGACAAGCAAATGCGAGGTGCCCTGTATGTCAAGCAGCATACAACACAAGCATGCTGAGATGCATATCAAGCGGAACAGAGCTCACTTGGCGTCGATGGCGCCCAGGTCTCCCAGGCGGCCGTATATGCGGCGCGCAACAAACATGAGCATGCTCAAGGTAGATAGAAGTAACACATATGTTTATATCAACATATATTGATCAGCTCACTTGGCGTCGATGGCACCCAGGTCTCCCAGGCGGCCGTACACGCCGGGGATGTCGCCGCTGGCGCGCGCCGCCAGCAGCGCCTTGACCACCGCTGACTGGCTGGCCGCGCTGCTGCTGTCGGCCTTGAGGCCTGCAAACACACAGGGAGCAAGTGCAGCAAATCCCTTTTGATGCATGATGATGTGCGCCCGTGGACATTTTCGTGTCCGCAGGGGTACACTGCACCATGGCTGTGCAGCTGATGTCAGAATGCAGGCGCAACAAAGTCAGTCTTGGGCTGTACCACAGATGTACCATAGGTGCATTGGCAAGCATGCGCACACATGAGGGTTGAGGCCTGCATGCTGATAGGCAATGTGCCGCCGGCCTGCTCACCCGCGCATGTGGTGCGCAGCCGCCGCAGCTGCCCCTCCAGCTGCTGCTCCTGCTGGCTGCACACCTCCAGCTGCTGCTTCGCCTGCTCAGCAGCGCCCCTGCAGCAGCCCAGCAGCAAGCAGCACGCATGCAACAGGTTGTGTTGTGAGCGGTTTTACCCACATCAAAGGCAGCTGGTCATAGCATACGCTACATGGTGGTGAGCTAGCTGTACCTTCCTCCACCCATTGCAGCAGGCAGCGTGTTATAACACCATGCACATCATGCTACTCTCTGTCTGCCGCATCCTCGCCGCACCTCTGCGCCTCCATGTCGCTGCTGATCTGCTGTATCTCAGCCTCCTTCTCCGCTGCCACGCGCTTGGCTGCAGCCAGGGCCTCCTGGGCCCCCGCCAGCCTGTCCTTGGCCTCCTGCTGCTGCTTCAGCAGCAGGTCGCGCTCGCTGGTAGCCACATCAATGGCTGACTGCACCTCGGCCATCTGGGACTCCCAGGGCGCCAGCTCAGCGCGCACCTGCAGGAACACATTAACCCAAGCGGTCAAACACAAGGGTCTGCAAGCCTGCAAATGCAGTGATGCGTGTATCGCCGACTGGGACTCCCAGGGCGCCAGCTCAGCGCGCACCTGCAAAAGACAAGGCACGCACCATGTGGTGAGTCACCATGCTGCTGGCTGACGCGCTGCTGGCTGTGTGCAGTTGCTACTCATCAGCTACTCTGCTACCATAATCACAACCGCAGTGCCAACAACCCCAAAGCACTGGCAGCTTAGTTGGCTGCGCATCTCACCTTATTCCTCGCCTGGTGGTGCGCCTCCACTCTACACGTTTTGATGCTGTCCTACAGCTGCTACCATCATCACATGCTCCTCCAACCAGCCACTTCACAACCGCCTGCCTTCCTCTTATGGCAGCACACCTGACTGCTCGCCTCACCTTGCTCATGGCCTGGGGGTGCGCCTCCATCCCCCCCCCCTTGCTGTCCTGCAGCTACCATGAATACAACCATGACTACAAACATTGCGCTGGGTCCCACAGCTCAACCAACCACTCCGCTTACCTTGCTCATGGCCTGGTGGAGGGCCTCCACCTCACCCTTGATGCTGTCCTGCTCAAAAGCTTGTGATGCTGTCCGGCAGCTGCCGGCCTTGCAAGCACCCCAGCCCCAGTCACAGCACTGGCAGCAATCTCACCGCCAGCCTCCTCACCTTGCTCATGGCCTGGTGGTGCGCCTCCACCTCCCCTTTGATGCTGTCCTGCAGCGCCTCCAGCTTGGCCTCAGCCTCCTCCAGCTGCTGCCCCAGCTGCTCAGCAGCAGCCTGGTCAGCGGGGATCTCTGCCTGCCAGCGCGCCACGTCAGCCTCCAGCGTCTGCAGTTTCATGGTTGCAAGGGATAAACACGCAGGGGGTATGACTCATATAGTAAGAGCAGTCATGCGCAGCGCATGATCAGCGGGGATCTCAGCCTGCCAGCGCGCCACGTCAGCCTCAAGCGTCTGCAGGAGTGATGTGATTGAAAGGGCACACGCATGCAGGACAAGTGAGCGGCCTTATCCAACGCGTGTGCAGTGTTTGATTTTTTAAGTTGCTTTTCACACTCTGGTAGCAAATCACGTGTCTTTGTTGTGGCTTAACCTTTCTTCAGAAGTGGCAGGACCCACCTGCCCACATGCAATACCAAACAGGGGATACGGTTTGCCATTGTTTGATGTCTATGGGCAACGCTTGAGGTGCTTGAATGCATGTGGGCGTGTCACACAGTAGATCCAGCAGTTGATACTCACCGCCAGCTGCTCCGACTCGTTCTTGTGCTTCTGCTGCGCCTTCTGGCGCTTCGTCTTGAGGTGCTTCAGGTCCATGCGGATCTGCAGACATGCAAAGAGGATGTACATCAACACACACCCAATCCAAAAGCCAGCAGTAGCACAGCACAAAAGTCGCACACTATCATCGTGTTGCGCAGCACTGCAGGCCACTGCACAATTGCGCGATTCAGCGGATCAAGCCCTCACATCTCACCCAACTAAGCATGGACTTATAGACGCCCATGCACACGCACCTTAACGTCCCGCTGCTCCAGCTCCTTCATCGCTGTGGCAGCAGCCTCCGCTTTCCTGCTGGCCGCCTCCAGCGCCTTCTCTGCAGCGCTGTGCTCCGCCTCCACCGCCTTGAGCTCCTTGTCAAACGTGCCGCGCTTGGAGCGCTCGTGCGCGAGCCGCTCGGTGAACTTGGTAGCCTTGGCCTCGCTGTCGGCCAGCTTGGCCTGCGAGTGGGCATTACGGCAACAACCAGGCAGCGTGAGGCAGCTTGCAGGACGACGTATGTTACAGCAGAGAGCACATTGTTGGCCTTGGCCTCTCGTCAGCCAGCTTGGCCTGCGGCGAGGTATGTGGCGATGCAGTGTGGCAGCACGTGCATCAGCATCAACGCAGCGCGTGTAGCTTGCAGGTCTGGTGCAGCTGATCTTGCTAATGGTCTGCAGAGCGACATGGTTAGTGACCGGCATGCAGGCCTGCCACAGGCATTGCCGCAGCTTGTCCCAGCATCTGTACTCCAGCTCTCCAACCGCATCTGGCCTTATCATCACCTACCCCCTTGCCCGCATCCCGCGCACCTCATCACTGTGCTTGTTGATGCTGTTGCCCAGGATGCTGCAGCGCAGGCGCTCCGCCTGCTTGGAGATGTAGGCCTCCGCCTCCACCTTCTTGCCTTCCAGGCCAGACAGCTCCTTCTCCACGCCCTTCAGCTTGCCCACCATGGCCCCGCGGCGCTCATTCATTTCCTCGAGCCTGCAATGTGATGAAGAGTGATGAAGAGGCAGCAGACATGGTGCATATACGAGCATATCAGCAAGTGCTTATGCATGTTGAGCTTGCCCACCATGGCCCCGCGGCGCTCATTCATCTTCTCCAGCCTGCAGAGTGATGAAGAGGCAGCAGGTCAACACGCACATGTAACATGTGCTCAGCTAAGTTGGCTGGCTGGCTGGCTTGGCGCACACATTCATCAGACGCAGCAGAACTGCACCACAAGGGTCACACTCGCTGCAGCACACAACAGCCTGTACAGAATAAGCGGATGCAGCAGACGGCAGTTGCAGGCCTTGCGAGTTGAGGTGCTCCGTGCAGCAGCAGCATGGTGGGTGGCGGCAGTACCACCAGCAGCTAGTGCACCAACACAGTGCTGTAAGCACATCATGCATGCATGCGCAAGCACTGTACCATCACCATAACACCATCACGCTGCTGTGCTCCTCACTTCTTGGCCTCCTCCTCAATTTGCGGGATGAGCCTGTCAGTGCCGATGATGTCCTCCAGGTACTCCAGCAGCCCCGTGTCGCCCTTCTCCTCAGCCTTGGGCTTCATCAGGCTGATCTGCTCCACCTCACCCTGAGTTGCAAAATTACAACATGTGCAGTGGCAGATGCAGGAGGTTGGTGAGCAACAAGCTCCGGCTTTCATCAGGCTGATCTGCTCCACCTCACCCTGCGTACAAGACATATATACATGCAGTGGCAGGTGCAGGAGGTTGGTGGGCAACAATGCATGCAATTATTGTATTGGCAACTCGCCCCCCGCAGCCTTGATTGCTGCGTGGCCACTGCGCTTCTTGTGTTTGCAGGTACAGCCAGGCGCACTGTCACACAGCTGCTGTGCTGCTGGACGCGCAGTCACGCCAGCTCGTGGTGCGGTCATGCACCCCGATGCTGTGTTAGCAACAACACCAGGCGCACGCACTACAACCGCCACAGATGTGGGTCATCCGCACCTGCAGGATGAGGAACCTGTTGTTGTCCAGGTCAATGCCTTTGGCCTTGAGCAGCGAGGTAACCTCCTTCACATTCATGCGCTTGCCGCTGACGTAGTAGTCGCTGGTGTTGTTCCTGCAGGCCAGCGCAGGGCAAGGCAGGATACGGCAGACCAGGCAGCAGCAGCTGCTGAGTTGGGGATGTGCAGGCTGGATGTTGCATGTTTCCTCTCGTTTGCTTAGAGGCGACCAACCAGCTGTGTCTGGCAAACATTGCCGTTGGCGTGCACCAGGCATGTCTGCCACAGGAACACAGCAGCTTTGTTTATGGCTGCAGCGCACTGCACTAAGACAACTGCTGCATATGCCAGCTGGCTGGCCCAATGCTGCTGCGTAGTCATGCTGTTCGCACTGCCACGTGCTTGCTGCGTGCTGCTGCTGCAGCTGCCGGCGCACCTGTTGGCTGTCCTGGCCACAGTGAACTCTGAGCCTGGGATGACCTCATAGTCATCGCCCTCCTGCAAGCAAACGCACATTCGCATGTGTCGATGTTTAGACGAACAGCACGTGTGAGCGCTGCAAACCAAGTGCTGGCCCTGCAACAGAAGCAGGAGTACCAGCGCTGTCTTACTTGCTGCCATTAGTCTGGCAGTGCCAATGCTGCCAAGCAGCCATTGCTGCAATCAACAGCTATGCCCACATACGTGCACAGTTGCACTTGCGTGTCTGCGGGATACACAGCTGCAGCAGCTACTCCTGCTGCTGCTGCTGCTGCTCTTGTAACAGCCGCGCCTGCCGCCTGGTGCCCACCAGGTCGATGATCTCCTGGAAGTGCACTGTCACGCATGCGCGCTCCAGGTTGCGGTGGTTGGTGGAGTTGTGGATGAGCTCAGCAACTTTGTTGAACCGCAGCTGCAGCGCAGGAGCAGCGAGGCATCAGGAGCAGCAGTGGTGAGCTGATGCTTTCTGCAGACTCACCGTGGCACAGTGCTGGACATGGCAGCATGTTTGCACGTGTCTGTGCAGGTGACTGGCTGTCACAAGCATTGTGTTGCTTGCTTTTCTGCTGCTGCTGAAGCAGGCAATCCTGAAAACATGACGGCAGGTAGCCATTGCTCATTACGTTGCTGCAGGTACAGCAGCTTCCAATAAGAAAAAGCAAATTGTTGTGGTGTCCGCTGTACTTTTGCTCCCCCATCATGCCTTGCAAGCTGCTGCCAGCTGCATACGCCATTCAGCTATTGCCTGCTTTCACCTGCTTTGCCCTTCTGCCAAACACAAACAGCATGGCATCAATCACGTTGGACTTGCCGCTGCCATTTGGGCCAACCACAGAAGAGAAGCACTGCACGGCAACACAACTTCAGTGAGGCCTGCTACCATATGCAAGCACAGCCTCCACTAGTGACGGTATGTTCAATGCCATAGAACGAGGAAACAGGACATGATGCAGCAGTGCAGCACAAGGCTTGCAAGATGCCAGCAGCAGTGCAAGCAGCAGCACTAGAGTACCTTGTGGAACGGCCCAACATGTTGAGCTCCAGCATACGACTTGAAATTCTCCAGGACCATCTCCCGGATCATCAGTCGCTTTTTGGGGTGCTCTACCTCCATCCTGGCTGGCGGTTTGCTGCTTCAATAGCACACTGCTGTTCAGGGTTGTGAATGCTGTGCCTGCTACGCCATGAGCTGCGTGCGCTGTGATCAATGCGTAACGACTGTAACAAAGAGCATTCAATAAAGAATCAACTGCAATAAAGTACAAGTACAGCTAGCAGGACGGTTTGCTGCGAAATGTGAAGCGATTGCCCAGCAACAGCTCGTGTCCAGGTCACACTGAAAGGTTCCGCGAGCCATTACCTTCAAGCTCATATGGCTCGCTTCACCAAGCACGGTCTGGTGGTTGGCGAACAATGTTACCACGTTCAAATTTTGTGTCATTTGCGGGCCTTCCTCGAGGGACGACGTGCGTTGCTCCACCATCAAAAGCAAATAATAGAGCTTGGGATAGTATTCATTCATTCTGCAAACAAAGGTGCACGATCAAGCAGCGTCTTGATCATGGCTCCTGTGTGCACCCGCACCGAGGGCCTGTCGGCCCTGCCCCAAACATCCAGCCGCTGGTTCATGTATTTTATTGCTATATGACGTTCAGTCGCAATGACTTGGCTCGGCAATGACGTGGCACAGCAGCTGATGCTGCTGCATCTGCAGAACACGCCTTCAGGCTGAACAGAAGACTCACACTGAGCAGTCTACTTCGGCAGCCCTGCAAAGTATAAAGAATTGCAGGTAACACACATTGCAGTAGCACAATGCAAAGCCACATACACGTGATTTTTCAACAGCCAAATCGAATAATGCTGTGTTTGTTTTACAGCAGCCAGAAGATGGCTATGATGCCGGCAGCACGAACAGTGGCATGCATGCAGATGATATACTGAGTACCCCTGCAGCAGTGTACTGCTGCCTGCTGACATACAGGATGGGATCTCTAGCCCAAGGTGCGTTGCATCATATCAACATGAATTGCTGTAGTCCTGCAGTACATGATACACTTCACTGTATCCAGTGGGCATGCCCAAACCACCGTGGCAAGCAACATCAGCTGCATGGCCAGGCCATGTGTCAGATATTCACCGCATCAGCAAAATAGGAGCGATGCACGTATCTCACGACACATGCTCACGTTATGTGAGGCCAGAACTTGGTCTGAATTTCAATTGCCTGTGATGATCATAAGAAGCAGCTTGATGAGCAGTTGCTGAAAACCAAATGAGGAAAACCAGCTGCTGTACACGAAAAACTGTGCAAATCAGCGCCGCAAATGCTGGCAGCTGCTGCCAGCAGCAATTGCTGCTGGCCGCTGCTGCTGCAACGCACGCATCCTGTCTGTGGCACACACGAGCTCATGCGTGATGGGCGGATCATACATGCTGTGCCCTGCCCCAGGCACCAGCCGCAACTCCATCTCCGGCCAAGCATTGCTCAAGTCCACTGCTGTTGTAGGCGGGCACACAAAGTCCATCTGCCCCTGCACAGCTATGCATGGGATGTGCCGAATGCGCTGCACATGCTCCAGCAGAGGCTGCTCCAACAGAAACGCTCCGTGCACGCTGTAATGACACTCCAAAAGCGCCTGTGCGGCGCCCTGAGCAAAACCCTGGTGGTTCAAGCCCTGCCAAATCAGCTGCTGAACCTCAGGGTCCTGAATGTTGGCGCCCTGTGCTGGTAAGCCCCAGACCCAATCGGGCTGCGGGGTAGCTGCTGCTGCTGCTGCTGCTGCAGGCGGTGGCCTGCGCGTGTTGTCAAGTGGTAATACAGTTGCTGAGCTGATGCTGCTGTTGTTTACATTATTGCTGCTGCTGATTTCCGCAGCTGCGGCAGGGCCAGATGGGCCTGCTGCGACAGTTATTGCTGTTGGTATAGTAGTACAAGTGCTGCTGTTGTTGCTGCTGCTCTCGTGGTTGCTGAAGCTGCCAGCAAGCACCTCTGCAGGTACAGACGCTCCTCTCTGCAGAGCTGGAAAGCCAGCTGCCTCGGCTGCTGCTGCTGCTGCCTCTGCAGCAGCTGTGCTGGCTGGCCGCGGTGCATGCGGCAGCTGCACAGCCTGCTGCTGTGTAGCTGGAGCCGGTTGGTTCTGCCACTGCTGCCCATCCCAGACCCACAGGTCTTGGTTGTTGCTGAACCCCACAGACATCTCCCAGCCCATCCAGGCCTTCGCCTGCAGGATGCCAGCGACAGCAGCAGACCAGCAGATACCGTTGGTCAGTTCAAGGTCGCCGGCAACGATCACTGTGCATGACAAAGATTGTCCCCGACAACTGCTACATCTGCACAAACAAACAAACGTTGCCCTGGCAAGGCTCAGATAGGAGCGAAAGACTTGATGGATAGTTATCTTCAGCGGTTATTCAGATGAACTATGCATGAAGGGGATCATCACCGCCTGCCAGGGCAAAGAATGCACCAGCATGCATGCACAGAAACATACACACACCAAAGCAACAATGACGCCATCACTAGGCCTCAGTGTCCGTGTATCGTCACTGTGTGACCTTGGATATATGCTTGTCTATTGGTGTTTGGGTCATCAGCGGCCTTCGTCGACGTCAAAACATGTAACCCACGCGTACATCTTGACACCGGACATACAACACAAGTATGTGGCACACAAAGAACACGGGCTGTACACAGTCCACCACACCGCATACTTTGCTTCAAGTGCTTCAAAGTGCTGCACTGTGCCGAACACCCCACCCTCACACACATTAACCACGCAACACACTCCATCAACTGCCAACTCACCGCTGCCTGGCGTTCCGCAGCGTCACTGCTCAGCATGCGCTTGTAGTACGACAGCAGTGGGTTGCCGCGCTCCCTTGCAGGACAGTTTCCTGCAAAGCGCCCCCATGCCAGCGGCTTCAGCGATGCCGCGCCGCCTCCATACATCCACTGGAGCTCGCTCGGGCGCATCAGGCACACGCCTCGCAGGATTAGGCCCAGCACACGGTCAGGGTGTGCTTGTGCATAGGCCACGCTTAGGGCAACGCCCCAGGAGCCACCCAGCAGCAGCCAGCTGTGGACGCCTAGGGTTTTGCGCAGGGTTTCCAGGTCAGAGACGAGGTCTGCGGTTGTGTTTTCGGCAAGGCAGCCGCTTGGGGTGCTGCGGCCGCAGCCTCTCTGGTCAAGCAGGACTATGCGGTAGGTGGAGGCGTCAAAGAAGCGCCTGCAGGACAAACGATGGATGGATGGACAAAGGGAAGATGATGTTTCAGCAAACAGTGAGTACGAGCCAGGCTTTCAACAAGCGAACAATGCAGGGATGCTTTGCGGGCAAGCAAACGTAACGAGGCACGCACGAGGCAGAACAAATTCCAAAACTCTGGCAGAGGTACAGGTTGCAGGCACTCACGCATGGTTGGCGTAGCAGCCAGCGCCCGGCCCGCCATGCACCACCACTGCTGGGATGCCTTGTGGGTTGCCGTGCACTTCATAGTAGACCTTGTGAAGGTTTGACACTTGCAAGTAGCCACTGGTGTGGGGTGTAGTGGCAGGGTACAAGCCCCGCAGGCCGCTGCTGCTCTGCTGCTGTTGTGGTTGTGCTGCGGCACTGCTCACAGGACAAGCCATGCGCTGCCGATTCTGCTGTGTCACGCCTGTAAAACATTCAATGAAAATGGTTTTAAAGGCGCCAGGTCCAGCCTTGAGGCACACCAGAGGGATACACTGCAGTAGCAAAGGTCTGTCACAGTTCCAAGTACTGCTGTACCCTGACGCAACTGCAAAGCACAAGCCTACAAGTACCCGACGGAATGTACATAGACTAATATTCCGCACCTGGCTTGTTGATGGGCGTTAGCAGGCCCTGGGGCAAACCAGACCGCACAAGCGTGTGTGGCTGCTGCTTGCGAGCAGGCAGCGCGTGTAGCGCAACACAGCCCGCAGCCACAGCGCCACGTTGTGGCAACACGGCATTTTCAACGCAATGGGAGATCATCTGCTCGCTTAGGTGGCCGCTGTGCGGCCGGTGCCTTTTGTCAGGCCATTGTGAAGTGGTCGTCCTCAGAGCGAGCTACAACATCTGAAGAACACTAAGTGGTTGCATATCACAGCAGCGTGAACAGGCTCATTTAGGGTGGCCGTTCAAGCTGACGGCTGCCTGACGTTGTTACAACAGCACACCACCGACTGTTGACCTGCCCCCAGCAAGGTCCCTGTCGCGTGGCACACGTCGGACGTGTACAACGCTTGTGTATGCCGCTTCTGCTGCACTTAGAGTCTATCGAGTGGCGCGATCAGTGCATGGCCCTTTCCACCAGCATATGTGCGGTGTCACGGGTGCACCATGAGCCTTGTTGTGAACTCACACAGGCATGAAAACAACAGGCGCAATAGCCGCCGAGCTGAGCATTTGGTAAGTGAGATCAAGATTTACCCAGTCAATGCATGAAAACCAGCAGCATGGCCAACAATAGGTATACGCCGTAGGGGCAAGGGAGTCCAACACTTTGGTGAGTCACAGCAGAATGCCCCACGTGGACTGCCAGTCAGCCCATCAGTAACGCAAGAAGGGCGAGCTCCGCTCCATACTCTAACTGCCACACTTGGCAGCCGCGACTGTTCACAAACAATGCAGCAGTAGTGCCTTCAAGGCGGTTCTGTAAAACCCAGGGTACACGTCCGCCATCAGCACCGACACGGTGACAGGACCCATCAGCCGATCAACAAACCCTCACGAGAGAGTGTTGCAAGCACAGCCGTCATCCTGACAGATGCTGGCTCGCATCGTTGAATGGTAGAGCCGTGATGCCAGAAGAGCAGGGCAACAAGCACCCGAGTACACAGACACTCAGTGACAATGCCATTGGCGGTTACGTCACAGCTCCACGCAATGCACTGCGCGATGCACACAAGCTCACATTCCCTGCAGGGCAGCGCCACTGCTGGGCAAACTCTGCTGCAAACGTGGCAGCCACTATGGCAAGAAAGTGCCGCAGCAGAGAAACAGCATACGAGCCCTCGTCAGCTGCTGACTGATGCGGCATGCACCAGGCATTCAACCAAACAATCCATGATGCACATGCCCCTGCTGTCACCCGTGTTTCAGTGCCACCCCTGCATTTGGCTGTTACTAGTTCTGCCCTGCACTGCTGCGTCTGACCGCACTGCTGCATCTGCCTGCACTGCTGCAGCTACCCGCACTGTGCTGGATTCGGCCCCCCGCACCAGCTACCGGTTACGCATGAGCGGGCTGCCATGATGGTGTGTCATGACCCACTTGCCCTCCTGCAGCTCAAACAGGTTGGTGGCCACCGTCCTGCAGCAGCAGCAGCAGCAGCAGCAGCAGCAGCAGCAGCAGCAGCAGCAGCGTGTCAGACGCAAGCAGGAGTTCTGCGAAAACAAACGTGCTGCACCTCCTCGCCTGCCGCTGCTGCAGTCGACTGCCCCTGCTGTCATCGCCACTTGCCGTGCTGCCTTGCCGCACCCCTCACTTGTCCCTGCTGCCGCGCCGTTTACCCTCACCTGACCCTGCTACCGCCCTGTTCCCCTCACTTGTCCCTGCTGCCGCGCCGCTCCGCCTCACCCTGCCGCTGCTGTCCTACCGTTCCGCTCACCTGCCCCTGCGTTGTTGTCTGCTGTTGTTGTCTGCAACTGTGGCCTCTTTCACTGGCCCTGCTGTCACCTGCCATCCCATACAGCCATCACCGCCCTCACCTGCCCCTGCTGTCGTCCGCGTCCATCACCTCCAGGCACGTTACCAGGCCCTGGCTGTCGCTCAGCGCAAACACGCGCACGTCCTCCAGCCCAATCTTGAAGGCGTTGGGCCGCACACCCCTCAGGATGGCCGCCCAGCTCTCTATGACCTGGCAATGTAACAGGCCACAGCAGCAATGCACACGGTTGAAAAGTACTGCACTCCCTGCAGCAGCAGTGCGCACTGTCTGGGCGACGCACCCCTCAGGATGGCCGCCCAGCTCTCCATGACCTGGCGACGCAGCAGGCCACAGCAGCAATGCAAACACCTCAGCAGCAGTGCACTCCCCTCAGGCAGAGGTGTACACTATCTTGGCGCACACCCCTCAGGATTGCCGCCCAGCTCTCCATGACCTGGCAGCAGGCCGCAACATCTGTGCTCAGTCACGGATTCAGTTGTGGTCCCCAAAATGCAAATCTACACTTGTATAATGGCGTCGCGACATGTCTCGTGTACTATGAGGCGCAATGCAAGCAGCAGCAGAGATGAAGTGCGTGACAGCTCATCTGATGCAATGCCAGGGTCCCAAGCGGCAGAGCGTCATGTGCATGCTGACAGCACATCTCACCAGCTCCCTGCCTGCGATGCATGCTGAGCCCGGGTGCACAATCTGCACGTGGTCGCCCTTGCCCCACACCTTGTCCATTTCCTGCAAGCAGCGCCAGCAACACAGCATGTTGCACGGGCTCAGTTGAGCTACCTGGTGCTATAACTGCCGCAGGTTGCTACAAGCCCAACCTCCAGCATGTCAGCCGTGGCATGCAACCTGCAGCACACATGGCCTGTACCTAGTCCAGATTGTATGCAGCAGCTGCAACTGGTCAACGGTGACAACTGCTGTGCTTACCTTGATATTTCCAGACCTGAATGCAGCGTAGAAGCGCTCATTTGCGTCCTCTATAGCCAACCTGGCATCTGTTTGCCTTTGCCTGAACAGCGCAGCACAAAGGACGCAGTTGACAGGTCATTGCAATGCCGCGAATGATTGCTGATGTACACCCCGTAGGCTAACTGCTCACACGTTCAAGCAACATCAAGTAGCGCCCAGAATACTTACTGCTTGCCCTGCACAGCATGCTGTTGCTGCTGCTGCTGCTGCTGCTGCTGCAGCAGCAGCGCTGCTGTGAATGCTGCTGCCCCTACTACTACAACTTGCAGCCATGCCCAGCTGCCTGTAAGCTGATTGAACCAGATGTTATGCACATTGAGATGTTGCTCACTGCAATGTGTCACGGAGGTTGGCTGCTAAGGCGTAGTCTTCCTGCTTCACTGCTGTATCTAGCTCCTTCCTGAGCTGCGCCAGCGTCATGGACTCGTCCCACACGGCACGACACGTAACAGTTGACTTGAAGTTACGTTTATGCTGTGCCGAGCAGTGCCGAGCACATGGCGGTGTGCTACGGAAGGGCTGCTGCGTGCGTGAGTTGGCGCATGCCGAGCGTCCAACGCGGCTACCTAGCATGCTGGCGACTCGTGAAAACCAAAGATGCACTTATGTTTTGTTATGAGGCTGCCAGCGTTGACCAAAAAGCTGATCAGTGAGAACACTGGACCGAAACAGGTGCAGCAGGGTAGGTGGACTGCAAACGTGCTGAGAACGTACAGCCCTATGACTGAAGAGCAACAGATTCAAGTTGAAGCACGGTCATCGGCGTGCATTATACTCCCCTCCAGCTGGTGAGGCTGTTGGACAGATACGTGAACCCTGGTGCAGGGCAGTGACGTTCTCTACTGAGTAGCGTCTGCTCGCCTGCTGCCCTGTCCATCAGCACCAGGCTGCTACGGGGCTGCCGGGAATCCTTGCAATCAGCTGTTTAATTCATCTCTACCCTGTTTGTCTCCTGATGCTTTTTGCTGTTCAGCGCTGCTGGTTCTAGAGAGGCCCAGGCTTGGCCACGCCTTGTGCTTGGCATTGCAGCCAGCCAGCTGGCACAATGCATGACTTGCACAGCTGCTAGACCTCGCTCCCTACGCTACTAGATGGCTTGTATACAGGCTCCCCAACACTCGGAGCAGAAAACTGTGTGACACTGGAAACTTCACAGCATTACACAAAGCAGCCTGGGCTAGGCCGGCTGGCCAATTGCAACACACCGAAAAGCTACCAACAAGTAGCACTGTACAACCATGATGCTGCAGTTGAAAGCCGGTGCAGCTTGCAGAAGCAGCATGCAGCCACTACGTGCTATGTGCTGTGAACTACCTGAGTAGCAAGAGACCATGTGTCTGCACATATACTACCAAGAGTGCGGCAGTACATACCTAGCAACATCAACAGAAACCAACAACAGACCCAGCGCCAAACCTAGTAGCGCAGCTCTCGGATCTCGGCACACGCCAGCAGGACCCTACGCCCGCAGGGGCTGCCTTCTTGCGCCGGCAGAGGCTTGAAGCATCACCAGCAGCACACGGGGCTGCTTACAGGGTCAGCTCCCTGCAAGACACGGCAAACAGGCAGCAGCAGTGTAAGTAATATGTTGCTGTACTGACTGTTGACTATTGTTACAATACCAGCTGCCGCTGAGGCAGTGAACCAGGTAACTCAGCAGACGATGATACTGCAACGCATCAAGGCCTCCTCTGCTGTCCAACGCTGCGGCACACCACACAGCTGCGGCAACGCACTGAAGTGCTAGCACCAGCCCACATGCCAATCCCCACCTCACACACATGATGGCGGAGGCAATGTCGTCGCTGCTGGTGCTGGCACATGCACTTCATCCACACCCCTCTGTTGCCCACAACGCACAAACAGCAGGACGCACCCCACAACCTCCACGCTACACAACACCAACTCCCACCGCACTCACATGATGGCGGACACGATGTCGCCGCTGCTGGCCTTGAGTGCCTTGACCGCGCGTGCACGGCTCACGTTGGCCTGCGTCATGACCAGCTCGATGTCCTTGGCCTCCACGCCAGACTCATCCACCTCCTCGCCATCGTCCTCCTCAACTGCAGGGAAAGCAGCAGCAGCAGCAGCAGCAGCAGAGAGGTCAGAGGTTTGGAGGAGCAGCTCAATGTCCTTGGCCTCCACGCCACACTCATCCACCTCCCCACCACCATCCTCCTCGACTGCAGATGATTAGCACGCAGCAGCAGCAGCAGCAGCAGCAGCAGCAGCAGCAGCAGAAAGGTCAGAGGTTTGGAGCAGCAGCAGCGTGTCCTTGGCCTCCACGCCAGACTCATCCACCTCCTCGCCATCGTCCTCCTCAACTGCAGATGATTAGCACGCAGCAGCAGCAGCAGTACGACGCCAGCACAAAGGTAAAGACTTGTTTGTGAACAGCAGCTGCACCAGCGGCACCTTGCAAACATAAGCATAACAAGCGCTATCTTTCATTTGCGCAGTATCCCCTGCATCAATGACTACAAGGCTACCCTACATCAGGAGCTGCCGCCAACAACACCGCTGCACCCATGACTGTTGACCGGCCACTCACTTGCTGCTGCTGCTGGCCTGCTCTCCTGCATCTGCTCTTCCGGTTGCATCTGGAAGGCCTGTGCTGCCTGGCTCTGTGCTGCTGCTGACAGGTCCTCGATCTTGGCCTCTCCGAAGATGATGTAGGTGTCGCTGGCGGGGCTCTTGAACACATCCGGCTGGTTGATGACAAACAGGATCTGCAAGCCAGGAAAGGTTGAGCAGGCAGGGGCAGGAGCAGGAGGAAGAGCCAGATCAGTGAGGGCGCTGAAAACCAGGGGTGAACAGCCAGATGGTGTTCAAGCATAACGCAGGGGTGCGTGCTGCATGTTGCCTTGAATCAAATGTATCCTCAGATCAGCTGCAGTCAACAGCTGCTGCCGACCAGAGCCGTTGTCAGAGGTGTACAGCAGTGCTGCTGCCTGCCGCAACCGAGCTCTGCTAGCACACATTGCGCTGTGCTACAGCAGCCACGCCTGGTCAAGGTCAACTGATGCTGAAGCGCTGCTGCTGCTGCTGCTCCAACATGCACTCTCGGCCTGGCTGGCTTGCTGCAGGGGTCTGCTGCTGCTCACGTTCTTGCTCTTCTTGATGGTCACGCGGGACACGCCTGGCACTGGCTTCATGCCCAGCTTCTGCATGGCCTTGCGGCTCTTCTTCTCGGAGCGGCTCTGCTTGCCGCCCTTGCCCATGCCGCCCTCCTCATCATCTCCCTCGTCATCTGCAGGACGCGCACACACGAGTGATGCAGGTTGTGTCTACACACTGCGTGAAAAGGATAACAGAAGATAACTGGGGAGAGACCAGATGGCAAGGCGGGCAAGCCAGCAGCAGTAGCACTCTGGCAAGTTTGGGACCGAGCAAAACGGTACTGTGCTCCTGCTTTGGACTGGAGCTGCCGCGCAGTTCAGCAGCCAGTCCTACTGCTCGAGACAGGCGCTGCCAACAGCATACTGCAGCTGCTGCGGTTGACCTGTCCAGACTGCCTGGCACCAGGCTGGTGAGGTGGCAGCCTGCGGGCTGACCCTGCTGCACCGCACAGAACTGCCAGCAGTGCCACAAACAGGGGCTGTAGCGCGGTGCTCATGCACTCACCCTCATCATCGAGATCTGGTGCCTCCTCGTCGCTGCTGATGTCCTCAGCGTCGTCGCTGTCCACCTCCTGTGCAAGCAGGTGAAGATATGGGCTCAGAATCAGCAGCCTGAAGCACACAGTGCCTGCTACTGCTGCTGCCACGAGCTAGCCAGCGACGGGTCCGAAGCACTGCAGCGTTTCACGTCAAATTCACTGGCATTGCATCCTGCCTACTGGCTGCATTTAAGCGCGCTGCATCCTTAGGCGCCAGGCGGCGCTCGTGTTGCCATCCAGCGACCGCTCAATGTCCCTACTGGGCATAAGGCTCAGACGTGTTCAAGCGTATCTCCAACCAGCAAATTACCTCGATCTGCTCGATCTGCTCCTCCTCAACCTTTGCTGCGGGAGCCATTTTTGCTGCTGTGAAAGGAAGCGACGCGTGGGCTGCTGAGCAACAGGCTGATGAAGCAGGCAAGGTGTCACCTGCGTCTGAAAGAGCTAAAAGAGGCCGAGCCTGCGCGATCGTGTCCCTACATCCCAGGCACTACTGCTGTCAGAACATGTGTTACCTTTCTTTCAGCACTAGAATTGTCTAATACGCAGATGCTTCGTGGTCAGCATCCAGGTTGTTTGCGGATTTTGCTCGATTTGGTGCCTTTGCAAGGGCTACAGCGTTTGCTGCGAAGCACTTTGGACAACCCCTTCGGTTTGCGTTTGTTTGCACGCTTAAGTAGATCTCCATTCTGAAGGGTTTTTCAGCTTTCACAGTGCAAGGCAGGACCGTGCGTTGCTGCGTCAGTCGTTGGCGAGATTCCCCGCTAGCCTGGCAACCAGCCTCCCTCTCAGGACCGCTGCAGGCTTGGAACTTAGCGTTTGACCCTTGATTGCGTGCTTGCAAGGTGGGTTTGCTGGCTGTCTTCACGTTTGTGCGTGCTCCCGCGTTGGCCACCGGAGCCGAGCTTGTCTGATTCCAACGCCTGGCATATCCAGATGCTCAGCAGTTATCCGCGATTTAATTCGAGCATGCATGCTGCAGCCACATGCGACGCACTCATCTGCAAGTCACGTAGTGCAAGCGAGCCAGCAATACTCGACAGGACAGCAGCAAACCAGCACATGCACTGCCTGCAAAGTTCACACGCGGTAGGCTAGCTTAGCGGGCAAAAGCAGCTCAACCCAGTGGCAGGCATCATGTAGCATCACACATGACAGCAACCCAGCACGTTATGCCTGTTTGATGTGAATGCATGCCTTGTGCACGTATGTGCTGGCCACCTGTTGAGTCAACATGTGTGTGCTGCTGGCTGCTCCACTGCATGCACATGTGCAGGTGCACGGTGGATATTGAGCTACTAAGTTTCAGCGACTAGCTCTTGCCACAGCTGAGCACGTGTGGCCAGCCTGCAGCAGCAGCTGACACACGGCCCGGCCACGCAGCTGCGCAGCAGCTGCATCACAACCCAGCAGTTCAGCAGGGGCAGAGGTCAACCCCAAACAGCCCCTGCAGCACCAGCAGGAGCAGCAGCAGCATCTCCTGCAAGCAGCAGCCAGCCCCAGCAGCAAGATGTTCAAGCTGCTGCATCCCCGGTGGGACCCGGTGGCGCTGCATGACTACTTCAACCTGGTGGTCATCGCCATTTTGAATGTGGAGAACCTCACGTATCTGGCCACAGGCAAGGGCTTTGAGCTCTTCTTCACATCTGCCATGGTCTACTTCCTGCTAGACACCATCTTTGTGGGCGTCTACCCGCAGTCTGTCAAGAGCCCTGTGGTCATCCTCAGCCACCACATCTGCACCGCGCTGTACATGCTCATCCCCTACAACTACCCGCACTACCAGTGGTGCATGGCCTACTGCATGCTGGTGGAGATCAACACCTGGCTGCTCATCGCACGGCGCCAGCTCGGGGGAAAGGTGTTCGAGGTGCGGTTCTGCCTTGCTGCTGCTGTTTGCCCTGCTTTGTTTTGTGCTGTTGCTGCTGGTTGAAGTAATGTCACATGCGCACAAGAGGGTGAAAGGGGTTTGTTGCTGCTGGCTTACATGCTCGTTGACACACTAGCAAACCAGAGAGCCTCACATATGATTCGCATGCACACTTCGCATGCACACAGCAGATGGGGTGCTTCTGTTGCGGTGACTCATCACTGCTGCATGGTGCTGGTCAAAGTGTGACCCCAGGCTTACAGTGCTGGCCCATCCTGCAAACCATTGGCTGTTGACATGCTGCCTCTTTCTTTGCCTGGCGCTCCTGCAGGTGCTGTTTTACATCTCCTGGGTGCTGCTGCGCAACATCTTCTACCCGTACCTCATCTGGGCCTTTTACAAGGAGTGGCAGCTGGAGACGCAGCTTGCAGGAACGCCCTGGAACTGGATCCTGGTCACGCCAGTGTGCCAGGCCTTCCTCACAGGCCTCAACTACCA
This sequence comes from Tetradesmus obliquus, assembly GCA_030272155.1. NCBI lineage: Eukaryota > Viridiplantae > Chlorophyta > Chlorophyceae > Sphaeropleales > Scenedesmaceae > Tetradesmus > Tetradesmus obliquus. Next base: position 997,945 of record CP126191.1, read on the forward strand.
CTGGACGCTGCAGCTGGTGGTCAAGGTCGCCCAGCGCGGGGGCAAGTATGGCAAGCACCTGTAAGCAAGGCGCGCGGCCCGCGCTGCTGCGCCATCACCACAGGGATCCTGTAAGGCCGCGGCTTGTAACGGGGAGGCGGGGACCGCAGGGGCGCAGCAGCAGCAACTGCAGCTGCAGCTGCAGCGCGGGCTGGTTATGTTGGGCGGGGCAGGGCGTATGCTGCGTTTCACTGCCTGCAACACAGCTGATTTTTCTTGCTCGCAGATGCTAGCCGTGCTCACCAGTAGATGAATAGCTTGACGGCTGAACGTCAACAAGGCAGTCCTCCTATGCCTGTTGTAGTGCACAAAACTTCGTCTTATGTCAACTTGCGGTGTGTGTCAGCATGTTTCCGCCCTCGCTTGGCTGCTGCCTCACCTCGCTGCTTGCACTGTTGCTGCTGCTGCAGTCGGAAGCGACGAAGTGCCCTATCATCAATGGCAGATGTGGGCAGCAGCAGCGGCGGCGGCAGCAGCGCAGCGAGCAGCAGCAGCAGTATCAGCAGCCAGCTTTCGAAGCAGACGTGAGCGCTGCAGTGGCTGCAGTGCTGCTGTGCAGTGCTGCGTGCATGCTGAGAAGCGGCTCTGTGAGCGCCTTGCGCAGCCAGCTTACCAGCTGCTGCTGACCAGAGCATGGCTGTGGGACTTTATGGGGTGGATGAGCGTCAACAGTGGGGGCATGCAGTGCCATGTGCTGAGGCTGGTTGTGAGGAGATCTGTCAGTAGAGTGTGCTGGCTTTGTGCATGTGTGTGCATGGTTCAGCACGCATCCTGCTTTTATTGCTCTGCGCATGCATCATGGAGGCGAGTGCACAGCCTGACGATGCACGGATTGTTGCAGTCAGACTGCCGATAGCTGAGGCAGGTAGCTGCACAGCGGGTGTGTTGCTTGCACAGCTGTTGGTGCTGCTGCTTGACTCTGGCATGCTTTTCTTGTGGCCAGCCAACTGCTGTGGTGCGGCACATTGCCTGCCTGGCAGGCCTTTTGGTGTGTATTATGCTCAGTGCGGGACCCTGTTGATGTGTGTTGCTTGCATGTGCGCCTCAGGTGTGCGTCATGGTCATGTACTTGCAGCGTGGGTGTGGCATGGCACGGACCGGGTTCAGGGTTCAGGGGTATTCCAGGTTCCAGATGCTGCAGACGGCCCTGCATGTTGCCAGGAGCACTCATCAGTCCTCTGGCAGCAGCTGTTTGCATGCATGCGTGGCAGCACGCACTTGCATGCTGCTCTTCCTGTGTTTGTACCTTCCATCTGACTTTTAGTAGGCTAGGATATGACTTGCGCGTGTGGCATTTAGTGTAGCACCTGGTACTAGGCTTGTCAGGCTTTTGTACCAACTAGGATAGGTCTTGTCTTGGAGCTTACCTGCTGTTTGGCCAAGGCAGTCTTGCGCCTTGCATGCAGATGCAGTGGAGTGTGCTACATTATCCATTTTGTTGTGATATGCAAGCAAAGCAAAGCAGCAATGTGTGGGGCCCTAACAGTGGGGCGTTTTGACACCCTCATGCTGCTGCCATCTGTGTCTGCAGTTGGGACTGCTGCAGACCCACAGAAAGGGCTGCTGCGGTTTGATCGGCCTGCTTGCCATGAACCATGGCGGCTGACGTGCGTTTTTAACTCGTGCAGCTGCTGCTGTAGCTGGTTACTGGGGCACACGCTGTGTGCCCCTGAGTTATATGGTACCATTGCTGCGACTATGAAAGGTCTTGGGTGCTGTGGCTGGCAACGCATTCTCAGCAGCTGCCTTGTTAGGGTAGGTTCTGTCTGTGAGCTGTGAGCAAGCATGTGAATGCAGTCATCTAGCGAGTCAGCTGAAGTCAGCTCACTGTGTCTTGTTCCTTTTGGTGTCTTCACGCGAGTTTTGTGCAGCAGCGTTGTACAGAGCAGTCAGTGTGGCAGATTGTTAGGCATGTTCACACACGTGAGTGTTGCACCTTCTTGACTTGTCTTTTTGCCGTGGTCAGGCTTTGTCGTGCTTGCAAATTGCTTCCCTTGGGCTTGGATGACTTCCTCGCTGGCTTGGATGGCAGACCTAACTTGGCTGACAGATCGTCGCACTGTGGGTAACCCACCGTAACTCTGGCTGCCGCCGACAAGTGTACACACGGCTGCGAGAGTGATGCATATTACCCCAGCCTGCGGCAAAGACATCAGGCACGCTAGTCTGTTACCAACCAGCCGGTTAAGATGCAGGAATATGGCGCTGCCGCAGCGCGCCAGGCAGGCATATAAACGTAGGCCGTACGTCACATAGGCTGAGCCTGCTGCTGCAGCATGGTGAACACGACATGATCAGTGCAATGTCACCAACAGCAGATCAACAAACATGTCAACATGCATGTACGTGGGCAGTACAAGTGACAGTAATTCAGACTGACATGTACACAGGGTGCACAGGCGCAAGCAACGAATGGTTGTACGGCCAGGTACGGCACAAAAAATACAAGGCACACTGTGCATGGCATGCAGTGCATGTTCGTAATGGAAGCATGATTGACGAACCTGGACACCAGGCCAAGACTCTGTCGGACAGGCTGCAAACTTCCATGCGCTACTTCCAAGAGCCAGAGCATTTCAAACACAACAGGTTCGCACCCAGCACAACTCCCACGCTTGCGTGTGTGCCCAGTCAAACATGGCACGCAGCACCTGCTGCAACAAGTGGGTAACACCACGCTGTTCCAAAGTATAGATACTGGCCGGCTGCAGCACGTCAGCCGGCACAGCTGCATTCATCGCTGAGGTGTTCAAACAGCACCAATGGTAGCAACCAGCCCGCCAAAAAACACACAGCAACACCTGTAGGCATGCATCTGGTACATGTACAAAAGTGGTGCAGCAGCTGCCCACCCAACTGCTGCTGAGCCACACCAACTGTTGTGCTGACTAGCCTGGGCAACAAATGCAGAACTACTACGGTACTAGCATTGCAGGTATGGCAGAGAGGGCATGAGCAGCTCACAGCCAGGAGCTGTCCTTTGTAGTAATAGAAACATCAGTCCTGCAATGTGAGTGGCAAACCAGGTACTGTGATAGCAACAACAACAGGACAAATACTGCGATGCAGAGCCAGACATGAAAGCAAGCAAGGAAACTTTCAAACTTTGGATGGCGCAAAAACCTGGTGGCGGGTGTGTTAGTAACAGCCAGGGAGCAGTTCATGCCAGCAACTACGTACCAAGTCTTTCAGACAAGCCTGCCATGCCGCAACAGTGCATCTCAAACGAAAAGGCATACTGACAGAACAAGCCACACACAACGTCCCAAGTTCTTTGCTTTTCTAAGCCTGTCGCAGACCAGCCAGCATGTCACTCTATGGCAGAGCTGACGAGCACACTGATATGTCGCTGCGAATGAAGCAAGCAGCACGATGATCCACCTTGCGTCAGGTGTTGCAACACCACCAAACGGCACAAACGCACGACAAGGCCCAGACCGACAGGTCACAGCATGCGCATGGCAGTGCTTGTCCTACCTGCTGATTGCGCATGCTGCGTTGTTCAAGAACAAAGCAGCAGCACATCGTCCAAGCTGTGCACTGCGCCAGCGCCATCATATGGTCAGCCTGACACAAGGCAGCATATGCACCATCACGCATGCCTCATGCTTCCCCTTACCACCAGCCGTCCCTGACCTGACTGAAAGCCAATCAGCGCGCATACCACGTGCCTATACCATTGGCATTGGATTAACAATCAGAACATGGAAGGTAGTACCTGCTGCTGCGGGCGAGCAATCGCACAGCAGCCTCTATCTGATCTGCAGTTGATCACTAGCTCAAGATTTAACAGAAGACAAACAGGCACACGCACACCGCATGCTGTACCAGAATGCCCAAGCCACACACACCAGCACACCACACACAAAGAGATGAAAACCGGCACTGCCCATCACCTGTGCCGCAGAAACACATGCGACCTGCACCCTGCTCGCTAACCCTGCAGGTAATGCCAAATCCAGCTATTGCAAGGCTCCAACTCAGCTCTGTGCAGCAGCAGCAGCAGACACACCACATGCATTCGGCTGCAGCTGCTTTCCAGTGTAGTGCAGCTCCATCACGCTATGGTCTGTGATTGCTGGTGCTGCTGTGGCATGCATTGCAAGCTCCAAATATTGCTGGGAGGGCTTCAACCCTGCTGATGTACATCACAAACGCGCAACGGGCTGCATCTGTATCCACACAACAACCTGGTATCTGTGCTGCTGCACAGCTGCCACTGCTAGCCTGCAGTGGTATTGAAGCGGCAAACAGACCACAATCTGTGTGGCATAAGGCGTAGGCCGACATACAAAAGCATGCATTCGCCACCTTTCGTGCATGTATATGTCCACTGCATGTATACTCGTCCTCACCGCTGCAGCCACCAAATGACACCATTGTATGTAAGTGTCACGTGGCTACGGCAGGTCACACATGGGCAGCATACACAGCAGACAAATCTGCCTGTACAACTGTACCAGCATAACACGGGCCTCCTGCCGCCGCAAAACAGCAGCACAGCATACGCCTGCCTAAGTACAACCTGCTGAGATAAGAGCAGTGCAAATCAAGCTGTGGCTGAGATGTACAGCTGCAACAGTGCATCACAATTGATCACGTATTCCATGCCTATGCCAGCCATACACTCAGCCTCGTTTGAATGATATTGCAACATCTGTAGAACCTTGTTTCAACCAGGCATGCACGCGCAACCCCCCACGCGTAGCACCAACTAAACGGCACAACAGCAGCACCATCCGTGCATGCACATGCACACCATAGGCAGTCTGCTCTAATCAGAGGATTGAGGCCATACTACGCTGCTTTATGTTGACTTGATCTAAATCTCTACGCCAGTGTACACAACCATGGGAGAGGGTCATACTATACCCAGTGCCCAGCATCCCTAATCATCTGCAAATCCGTTTACACAGCATCCCCTGCCAGCCATTTTGGCACCTCTGTGCTGGCTGAGCTCAGTCTGTTATGGTCAAAGTTAGTCAAACATGCAGAGCTGCAGCTGCGCCTGCTGGTCAAACTTGGTCAACATAGAAGGCGAGCAGCAGCTCCCACACCTTGTGACCCCCAGCAGACATGCTGCTTGCATTCAAAACTGCATGACAGCTGGTCATATGTGACAGGTCGAATTGTAGCAAAAAACACGAGCAGGGCAACCATGTGACAACCATCAGACAACGCCCACCCCCTGTGCAGAACTGCTGCTGCAGATTGCTCGCTCTGGGCATGCCGATCAAGACCTGTGCAGCAAGCACAGCAGCAAGGAACAATCCACCCACCCCAGCCATGCAGACATGCACCGCACAACACAGCCGCACACGCATGTGCCTGTTGCTGTTGGGCTGGCATGCCTGCAAAGCACACTGCACAGCAGCGCTCGCACATGCATGCTGACCAAAGTCCTGCTGTGTCGGTCACCCTCACAGGCATATGCACAGCCACCAACCCCATACCATGCAGCCCTCTGCAGGCATAACATGCCATGCAGTGCAAACTACGCATGCGATGCCCCACAAACACGCGCCTGACCTTGCCAACATTCCAACCGCACCCCAACAACCCACATCAATCAGCTTCACTATTTCTTCAAACTCACACATCAGGCAGCAGATTCACAGAACCCCACAGTGCAGACCTTTGACCTCACAACGCCAGGTCATCATCGTCAGCGAACAGATCACCAGGCAGCAGCGCAACGCCAGTCGAGTAGCTCAGCTGCGCCTCACTCAGCTGCTGCTGCAGCCCCTGCTGCTGCTGCTGGCATGCGCTTGACAGCATCATGGGTTGTGTCAGTTGCAGCATCACCTCTGGCTGCAGCATTGCCGCTGCCCCACTCACCGCTGCTGCCGGCTGCAGCGAGTGATGCACAGCATAAACAGCAGCGGCTGGTGCTGCTGTCGCTGCTGGCCTGTCCAAAGCTGCATTCCATTGCAATGGCTGGAAGCTACCAGCTACAGCACCGCCGTGCATGCTGCTGCTGCTGCTGCTGACGCTGTTGTTGTTGTGCTTGATGGCAGCAATGGCAGCGCTGGCACTGAGATGTACAGCAGCACGCGAGCTGGCAGCTGGAGGTCCAATTGGGCTCGGCTGCCTTGGCGGCAGCGCAGCCTGCTGGCCTGTGGTTGCTGCTGCTGCTGCTGCTGCCACGAGTGCTGCTTGCAGGGGAGAGGCTGAGTCACCAAACAGGTTGTAGGCAGCAGCATTCCTGCTGACAGCTCGGAACACCTGGAGGCGTGCAGCTGCTGCCGCTGCTGCTTCTGCCTGTGCTTCTGCTGCTGCCGCTGCTGCTGAGGCAGCTCCTGTAGGCGCGTCTGGCTCTGCGGCAGAACCCCAGGACTGGAACAGGTCAGGCTGCTGCTGCTGCGGGGCCTGCATTGTGTGGGTTGGCAGCAGCGCTGCTGCAGCAGGTGCTGATGCAGCTGGCTGCCAGCTTGGTGCAGCAGATGCTGAGTGTGCATTGAAAGCATCAGATGCTGCCTGGGGATCCAGCCCACACTCTGCTGCTGCTGCAGCAGCTGCAGCAACATACCCCAGTGAAGGGATGGCAGGCCTTGTGGTTGCCCTCTGCGCTGCTGGTGTTGATGCTGTTGGAGCCTTTGGTTGTGCTGCTGGGACTGCTGCTGCTGGTGGTGGTGCCGGTTTTGCTGACCTTGCAGCACCAGCAGCAGCAGCAGCAGCAGCAGCAGCAGCAACAGCAGTTGGTGTGCCGGCATCTTGCGGGCCCATGAAAGGAGACCTCAGCTGCATCTTGGGTGTGCCTGGAGTCATTGGTGATGTGGGTGAAGGCAGGTCACTGCCGGCTGCCTGGCTGCTGCTGATGCGCTTGGGCTTAGCTGGCTGTGCTGCGGGTGGTGTGGCAGGGCCAGCTGCTGCTGCTGCTGCTGCTGTTGGGGAGGGCAAGGAGGTGACGGCAGGCCTGGCAGTGGCAGCACCTGCTGCTGCTGCTGCTGGCTTGCCTGGTGGCTTCTTGGTGCCCCCGGTGCTGCTGTTACTGCTGTCAGTAGTGGCGCTTGGCTTGAGCACTGGAGGAGGTCTGATGGCGTCAATTCCTGCAGGCAGCATAGTGACACAACGCAACAGGGCAGCAAGCAAACACGGTGTGACGTCAGTGCCAGGTGATGCACATAATGGAGCTGTATCAACACCAGCAAACCAACTGATCTGCTACCACACCCAATAAGCACAACCCACAGCTGCATGCATGCATGCCTGACCTGCCTTCCTGCTAGCAACCACTCACCATCCTTGCAGAGTCTTGTCGCAGTGCGATTGCAAGCCACCCACCTGATGCACCCTTGGCAGCCTTGTCCCTCTTGCTCTTCCCGGTGCTGCTGCCGCCACCATTGCTGCTGCGTTTGGTGTCGCTGGCTCCTGTCAGCTGGTCCCGGCTGCTGGTGCTGCCTGGAATGCTGACACGCCGCTTTGCATCAGCAGCAATTGGAGATTTGGGAGATGCTGGAGGCTGAAGCATAGGACTGGCAGCTTGGCTCACAGCAGCCTTGCTGGGTGAGGCAGCAGCAGCTGCTGCTGCTGCCTTTGCTGATCGCTGCTTGTGATCAGGCTGTGTGGTGGTTGCCGGCTGAGATGCTGCCGAGCCCGGCATAGGTGATGATGCAGCTGCATGGCTGTTGACAGCAGCAGTTGCTGCAGGTTCTGATGCTGGCACCGAACCCTGCTTGCTTCCATGCTGCTGGGCCGCTGCATTGCTGCTGCTGCCCCTGTGTGCCTTCTGCTTGCGGCCGCGTTGCTGCTGCTGTTGCTGCTTGCTGCGGCTGCTGCCGCTGCTGGTGCTGCTGCCGGCGCTGCAGCTGCTGCCGGTGCTGTCGCTGCTGTGCAGTCTCAGCCCATCATCAAGTTCTGAGCAAGCTGAGCAGTCCAGCGAATCTGCTGTGACGAGCACAGCCACATCACCATGCTTCACCCAGCTGCTGAGCCACCGCACGCCTCGCAAACACAACAACCAAATGCCAGATGCGTTTGCTACAAATTGCCAGAGAATGTGTGCTGCAGCATGCCCAGAAACAAAGACTGCTGCAACAGCAAACCCTAGCAAGCGCAGCAGCACATGCTGCAGGATGACCACCAGCAGCACCATCCAATCCCAGTGGGGCCAGATGAATCCCACTGATGCTGCGCCGGCGATGAAAAAGCACTGAAACAGCAGCGACGATGTGTGCCGATCTATCAAACTGACAAGATCGGTTGGTGTACTGCCGTCGGATACAGCTGACAGGCCAGGCACTTGCCGCAGCTTGCGCAGCCATTGCCGCTTGTACTGTCGATTGATGCGTGATGCAATGAAGTACAAAAGTAGTGCAGCCACAAGCACCGCTGTGCCAATGACCACCCTGCTGTCCCACCAAGGTGGTGACTGATCAGCAGCAAGAGCAGCAAGAGTGGCAGCAGCAGCTGCTACCTCTTCTGGTGTCTGGGGTGGCCAGCTGCTGGGCAGCTTAATAGGTGGCTGCTGCTCGTTCTTTATTGGTTGTGCTGCACGACCATTATGCGTAATGGTCAGTTTGATTTCTTGCGTCGGCATGGCTTGCCCTGCTGGCATGGCACCTGGTGACCCTGCCGGTGCTGCTGATCCGCAGCCACAGCCACAGCCACACTGTTGCTGTGGAACATTGACGCAGAACTGCACGGGCTGTGGAACGGCCTCATTGTTGGCTGGGCGTTTCTGCTGCGCTGCAGAGCCCGCAGCGCACGAAACCGCCGCTGCCAGTAGCAAGCATATGAGACAATGAACCTTTGACATCATTGAGGGTTCTATCCTGCGGCTGCACTCATGATCATCAGGCTGTATAGGTGAATTGCTAATAGGTGAGTTGCTGGTGCGAGGAACTCAGACTGGCTGCACATGCGCGAATTCAGTCGTAAATTTGTGTGGATCGACAAATCTTACGCGGAACAGGGATTTCACCGACGGCTCGCGCCAACTGAGAGTAACATCTCCGATTTATAAGCACGAAGGCGCGGTGACAACCTCCAAGTTTACGACCAGCCACCTAGACCTGGCATCCGTTGCAGCTTTGATTTATTAGCAACTAAATGTTAAAATCGAAAGGCGCGCATCTTTCATGCATCGTCTAGAAGCGCTTGAGTGACTGCAGCCAGGGGCAGTGAGAAGGTGACCAGTGCTTGAGCCCACAGAAGGCACTGGTCCACAGCTACCTGCTGTGTCCTGCCAGCTCCCTACCAACACACTTTTTCTTGCAGTTTGGCAGCGCTCAAGACTCACAGATAGCAGCTCTATAATGCGTTGATTTGAAGCACTAGTCAGTGTGCTGTCAGTGTGCTGTACATTTTGCCCGCCCGGCATATCACCGGCTTTGGAGCAAACAGTCTACAACATGCATGTGATCTGCAGATCAGGCATCCTCGACGGTGTTTCTTAAGTGTAACCCGTCCGTGGTTGCATCACGTTCTCCTTGTCCGACCACCCCAAGGCGCTCACTGTGCATGGCTGCATGATCAGCGATGGAATCTTGCTAAACTTTAGCGGAAATTGATACCATGCACAAAGTATCGTCGCACCCGGCGCACGGACCAGTGCGCATGCTTGATCTGGCGATTGTCAGGCCACCTCAGCCAACGGATTCCGGTACACACGCTCCCAGGCAAGTCGGAGTGGAAATAAAAGTTTCCATCATGGCATGCCAGCCGTCACTGGCCCCAAAAGCAGCACACTGCATGAGGTACTGCAGCGTGCTTCTGATGCGCAGAGACTGGGGAGAGCCATTGGCAGCCTGCCAGGAGGCCGCCTGAAACGTTTTAATGATGTACAAACTTGTATGTTGAGCTGGTACGTGCCGTAGCAATGCATACAGTGACAGCACATGCACGGTCACAGGTACGCTGTAACTGCTGTGCATGTCACAGTGTGACTGCTGCATGAGTCATGCAGCGCCTCTCAGAGTCTTCGGGGCACTCCGGGGCTGTGAGGCCTTCTATTCAAAGCGTGAGAACAGCACATGTACCCCAACTACTCCGACTGATCATCATCGCTGTCAGCCAGCGCAGAGAACAGTAGGCCCATGGCTGTGCCTGCTTGAGCTGGCCGTTGCCGCACACCCGGCTGCTGCTGCTGCACTGCAGCCGTGCCCGCCTTCCCAGTGGTGTTGCTGTTGCCACTGGCAGTGGCGTTGGATACAACAGCTGGCTGCCCCACGTTGTTGCTCACTGACCCTGCTGCTGGAGCTGCTGCTGCCGCTGCTGCTGGCCTTTCAGGAATCATCACACCAGCGGCCGCTACAACAGTTACTGTGGTGTATGTGCTGGCTGTTGCTGCTTTGACAGCTGATTGCACCTGTCCAACAGCAGCTGTAGCTGCAGCTGGCTCCTCCAGCCGCCCGTTGCTGCTGTCCTGGGCTTTGCATCCCACGCCGGCTACCACAGCAGCAACAGCTGCTTTACCACCCTGACTTGCTCCTGCTGCTGCTGCTGGTGGCGCTGGCGGCGCCTGTGTCGTCCTGACTCCTGCGAAGTCAGCATCTGCAGGACTTGGCATGCCTGCTGCTGCTGCTGCTGCCGCCTGTCCCTGTCCAACTGAACTGCAGGCGCCAGCATGCGGGGAGGCAGTTGAGCCTCCAACAGGCACCACGCTGCTGTTGCAGCCACGCATGCCTGCTGTTGCTGCTGCTGCTGGTGGTGCTGCAGCAGTACTTGCCTGTGGCTGCACCTGTACCTGCCTGCCGGGAAGACTGCCTGCTGCAGCAGACATGCCTCCAGGGACTCTGCCATATGTGTCCTGTTGCCGCTGCTGCTGCTGATGCAAGGCCTGGCGCGCTGAAATGAGCGAGGCAGGCACAGCTGCTCCTGCACCAGGCATACAGCCAGATGGGCGCTTCTGCTGCTGCTGCTGCTGCTGCTGCTGGGAGCCCCCCCTGAAGACAGATGCACCCCTAAAGATGTGGTTTGCGGCCGCAGCCTGCGATGGCAGGCGCCCTTGCTGCTGCTGCTGTAAGGCACTCAGTGCAGACACTGCTGCACCTGGCAGGCTGCGCTGCTGCACATGCTCATGTCGCTGCTCCTGCGACAGGTGGCCGTGGCCTTGCTGCTGCTGCCATGGCTGCTGCAGCTGCACACCATCTGCGGCAACTGTGCCTGATTGTGCTGCTGCTGCTGCTGCTGCTGCTGCTGCTGACCTCTTGCGCCCTTGTGGTGCTTGATCCAGCTCTGCTGCATTGTCACTAGCCTCTGAATAGCCCCGTTTGCACCCAGACAGCAGCTCTGCTTTGCCTCTGCCGCTGCCAGCGCCAGCGCCGCTACTGCTGTTGCCGCCTCCTGTGCTCCTGCTGCTGCCGTGCACTGGCCTGCACTCGGCACCTGTGAATCCTGGTGCTGTGCAATCTGCAGGCCCTGCCACTGAAGGCACTGTTGCTGTCATCGTGGAGGTTGTTGGCGCTGCAAGCATGTTGACTGCTGCTGCAGCAGCGCCTGCGTTGCTGCTGGTGTTTAGCTGCTGGATGCTGGTTGCGGTGTTGTGAGTACGGGCAGGGTGAGCTAATGCCTCATGCTGCTGCTGCTGCTGCTGTGGTGGTGGTGGAGCAGCGGCGACCACTGGTGTATGGTCAAGGTCAGGCTGAACTGCTGCTGCGGCTGCCTCAGTTGCTGCTGCTGCCATGGCCTCTGCTGCAGCTGCCTTTGCCTCTGCTGCGGCCGCTGTCGACTTTGCAGCAGCTGCTACTACCTCTGCAGCAGCTGCCGCCTGCTTGGCAGCAACTGCCTCACCAGCTGCGACAGCAGCAGACTTGTTGGCAGTTTCTACAGTAGCATGTGCAGAGGCTAAACTTGCAGTAGCCTTGCAGCGCAGTGCAGCATGCGCCTGCTGTGCCACCACTGCTGCCAGCACAGCAGTGTTGCGCTGCTGCAACATGCTTGATATCGCAGCTGCTGCAGCAGCGTCTACTGCCGACAGCTGCTCCGCAAGCTGCAGCTTCTGTGCTGCTGCTGCTTCTTTGTCAGCATCAGTTTCACCCCGCAGCTGCTGCAACTGAGCTGCCAGGTCACTGACTTCGGCTTGCTTGTCTTCCAGTTGCTGCTTCAACTGCTTCTCCATGTCTGCCCTGTTTGCCTCATTTTCCTGCAGCTGCTGCTGTGCTGCCGCTAGCTGCTCCTGCAGCTGCTGCTGCGCGGCACGATGCTCCTCATCATGTGCTGCTCTGCTTGCCTGCAGCTCCTGCAACTGCTGCTGCGCTGCTTGCAGCGCTGTGGTCTTGGCTTCCAGCTTCTCTGCCAGCTTCTCACCAGCCTGCAGAGTGCAGCAGTTATGCAGACAGTGGTCACAACAGCAGCAGCAGCAGCAGCAGCAAGACTGCTGGCAAAGCCGACGTGGTGCTGCTTGCAGCAGCACATAGAGTTCAGCACAGTGGGGTGTACATGGGCACCTTGTCAATCCATCCACAGCTTGCCTGCACATGATTGCAGCACTATGGGTTGCTGTGGACGCTGCAGCCTAGAAGTCCAGCACAAAAAAGCACATGATTTGTTCAACAACAATAAGTTACTGTTACACTGCAGCTCACCTGCACCATCTCCAGCAGCTGCTTCTCATGCCCCTTAAGCCCCGCCTCCTGGCCCTGGACCCTGGCTGTCACTTTTGTTAAGCCCTGCTGCAGCGCGCGCAGCTCCGCTTCGAGGGCATCTGTGAGGGGCTCCACTGCAGCCAGCTTGCGGGTGAGCCCTGCTGCCTCTGAGGCCTTGCAGGACAGCTGCACCTGCAGCTGCGCAACCTGCGTGGTGTGGGGTGGGGTGGGGTCAGAAGCAGAGGCAGGTTAGGAGAGGTTGGGGTCAGCGGTTGAGGTTGGTTGCTTGCAGGAAAGCAGCACCGCTGCGCTGCACAAATGGGGATTGCAGGAAAGCATCGCTGCAGGAAAGCTTGCCAGTCAAAGCTTGCAGGATAGAAGCTGCATGGAAGAGGTGCTTGCAGGACGGTGAACAATGGATGTGCGTGCACACACAGGGCCAACAGCAATCGTGCACGGTGCCCTCAAATCAGTTGCATGAAGCAGATTGCTGGCTAGTGCTGACTCATGGAGCAAAATGTGCTGATACTCTCTTCCACTGCTTCTGCGTTGCATGCGGCGCAGAATTGGCTAATAATGAAGAACTCTACAACTCAAATTGTACTGAACGTGTCAACTCAAAGTTTGCTGTACCTGTGCCCGCAGCGCCTGGCTGCTGCCCTCCCTTGATGCCAGCAGGGCGTGCACCTCTGCCCTGGACGCCTCCACCAGGTGCCTCGACTCGTCAGCTGCTGCGCAAGCATCTGACAGCTGCAGGCATGCAACAGGAACAGAGTATGTCCAAATGGCAATCGCTGCACAGCAAACTGGTGCAGGGTGCTGGCCTGCGAGTAAAGCTGCTGGCTGCTGAGAAGCATGCAGCAGCAGCCCAACTGCGTGCACATCAGCGCATGGAACTGAGTTGCCGCAGATTCGCTGCCGCACATGGACTCATTGAGCTACTAGCATGTCTTGTGCTGTAACTTGGGCTGTGGTCTCACCTGGTTCTTCAGCTGCTGCATGTCATCCTGCAGCACTGTGAGCTGCTGCCTGTGGTGCAGCTTGGCTTGGCTGAGCTGGGACATGCCATTGATGCAGGACTGACAGCAGCAGAAGATAGCAGGTAATCAACAACTGTGTATGATCATACCATACAGCTTGCAGTACAGGCAGGAACGGCACAAGCAACAGGTTGCTGCAAAGTGTTCAACAACATTGGAGGCCAACATGCCACATCTCATGTAGTCTGTGCATGCTGCTTGTGGCGTGCCGCACCTGCTGCAGGTCAGCCACTTGCTTTGACAAGCTCTCTTTTTCGGCGATGAGGGCGCCGTTCTGCTCTTGCAGTTCATCCAGGCGAGCAGTAAGTCGGGAAAGCTTCACTGCCAGCAAGGCCCCACCACCATCCTCTTCCACTTTGACAGAGATTGCAGACATGAGTTTTGGAACGCGCAGTTTGATTAGTGTCTGCTTTGCGGTGATCAGCGAGCCTGCTTCATACGGACGACACGTTCTCTCTCTAGTAAAGGCTGTACGTGCTGATCCGCTCTGCTCAGCTCTGATTAATGTAAATATATGAAATATGAATTAGTGTAGCAACGACATCGCCACGCGCTGCGAACAATGAAGTAGCTAGATTATGCATTCAAAGTGTGTCAGTGACAACCCTAGCCTGCAGGATCAGCCAGCCAAGTTCAGGAGCGGTCCCAACTGCTTCGGATCACAGCAAAACGTCTTCTTGGCCCATGGAATAACATCAACCGGTCACTTCGCTCTACCGGCAACCCGCAGTATAGAACGGCACAGCAGGCACACTGGCAGGCCGCCTGCCCGGCACTGGCCAGTGAGGCTCAGTGGGGACCGAGCACCTTCTCAGTTTCGAATAACCACCACAGATGACCACCACAGAGATGCTAAACCGGGAGCAGCTGTTTGATGAACCAGCACATGCACAATACGTATTTGGCATACCAATTCGCGCTGCAGTTGGCATGTGACCGGCCATGAACATCAGCCCGCCCTTGACCAGCCAGAGCCCCGCTCTTCGACAATAAGTATAGGTGGACTACAGCAGCTGCTGCGACAACACAATCTTCTGCAGCAGCTACTGTACAACAGCCGCTCACCCCTAGCATCACTCTCAACTGTCACACAGTGCTACACACTCTGTGCTCCAACACTTACGGGTCTGCACATGCACAAGCACATGCACGAATCCCTCCTGGTGCTCACACACCCGAGCATCACGCAGTGCACATCCAATCACATCTGCACAGTGACAACACACCCAACCGCCACCCTGCATCACTTCATCTGCGTGACTGCTGTCGCAATCGCTGCCGTCGCCAGCACTGCCACAGGCGGCGCCAGCCGACTAACTGCCAGCGCTGCTGCAGATGGGCTTGCAGGACGCACGGAGTGCATCAGGGTGAGCACAGCAGTGAACAGCGCCAGGGCGCCAGCCTGGTGTGCCGCACCCAGGGAGACTGGCACGTAGGTCAGCAGTGTGGTAATGCCCAAGGTCACCTGCAGGACAGCGCAAACAATACAGTCATGAGTGTTATTGAGAGTGTTACAAGCCAACAACACTGCCCGTTAATGAAGCCAAAGCTAATGACAGGCGCAGAGGGCATCATCGCCACCTTGAGTTTGGCAAGAAGTGGCAGTGCAACAACCAAACCACATGACACATATGCGCACACCCTTTCCTGAGCTGCAGTGCACAGACCCTTTCCTTGCACATTGCTTTCCCACCTGAGCTGCAGTGAAGGCCATCGTCACATTCAGCGCTGTTCTCGCCGGCCCAGGCAGCGGCATCTTGCGCCCCGCAGCCCACACCGCCGTCACTGCTGCCAGCGTGGACAGTGCCAGCGCGCGGTGGTGCAGCTGCACTGCCGCCGTGTTTTCGAACGCATTTCGAATGCCTGGCAGCCCCCAGTAGTCATCCGGGATCAGCTGCCCGTTCATTAGCGGGAAGGTGTTGAAAGCCCTGCCTGCATCCATGCCGGCCACAAACGCCCCGGAGATGGCCGTTATGCCAACCAGCAGCGACAGCGGCAGCACGCGCGCGCGCAGCGCAGCGGCGGCAGCTGCCTGCTGCTTCGCTGCAGCGGCAATTGCGGCGTGGGCTGCGTCGGAGGCCTTAGCAGCGAATGCGCTGAGCACTGGCGCTGGCCGGGCGAGGTCTAGGGTGGTCCACACAAGGGTGGCGTAGATTGCAAAGGCTGAGGTCAGATGTGCTGCGAGGCGGTAGGGGCTGACGCGTGGCACTGCGTGCTTGTTCTCAGGCTCCTGCAAGACGTCACACCAGGGGCATCGCAGCATTAGTACACCGTGCTGAGCCTTACATAGACACAGGCCAGCTTGGCATTCAAGAGGTTTGTAATGTAGCTGATTGCTGAGGGAATTAGGCGGGCGGCCTTGCAAGCACATCCCCTGTCGCCCACCGCACGCACAGAACGCACATAATCAAGTAGCTGCACAACTGCACATGTCCAACCAAGGCTACCCACAATGCCCTATGCATAATACATGCATCAATATAGCACTATGAACCGCCGGGCTGTATTCATCGATATATCATGATGAACAGTTGAATTCCCAACTGCAGCTCCGCCTGCCTCACCTGCAGGCCGCTGCGCACCATCCACCAGCCCACCAGGCCCTGCGCCCCGCCCATCATGAACAGCAGCGCCAGCCGCCGCCCCAGCGGGCCGTTGATGTGGCCCCGCGCAGCAAAGTACACGGCAGGCACCGCAAACGCGACACCCAGGAACCTGCCGACGAAGCAGCAGCAGCACGAACGTTGTGCAGCGGCGTTGCATGACGCTGGAGGAGGACGGCATGTGCTGGCAAACGCAGAAGAAAAAAATCACCAATATATACTGGATCGCATCCCAAGCAATCCCAGCTGCTGACCCGACCTCTGGCTGCAACTGCAGGCCCTAGGCTGGTGGGACCTTGCCGTGCTTCCTCCACGCTGCGACTTACTGACTACTGCACTCCTCACCGCAGCAGGCAAACCCCATGCGCACCTGCCCCACATGCGGTGCGCACACTCCATCAAGTAGTTAGAAGTCGCACTCCTCAACATCCATGTGGCTGTGCGCCAGTCAAAAAGCAGTTTCCTAACACTGCTCCAAGAAGTGCCGCAACACCAACAGCACAACTTCTGTGCATCAGGACTGGCCAGCAATCAATCTCCAACAAAGCGACCCACTCCGATGGCACACTGGAAGAACCCTACAGCCTTCCGCACCTGCCCCACATGCGGTGTGCCCACTCCATGAAGTAGATGAACTTGAACTCTTCAACGTCCATGTGGCTGTGCGCCAGCCTGAACTCGGGGCTGGCCTGGTACTTGGCAAACTCAGCCAGCCACTCCTCCTGAGTGATGGGCGGCCGCTCGCCTGCAGCAGCAGCAGCAGCAGCAGCAGCAGCAGCTGTTCAGGGCTGGCTTCTTGCGTTCTGCATGATGTGACAGGACTCAAACTTCTCGCAGTAGGGGGGCCTGTGGTACGCGCTTCACCTCCGTCACTAACTCTCTGTTCGTAATACCTGCGTGCACACACGCCTGTCCTGCAGCTGATGAAAAAAGTAACAACATTGTGCAGCCAGCTTCACAATGTGAACTCCTGCTAGCTCACCTGTGAACTTCCAGTCTGTCATGGACAGCCCTGAGCGCATGAGCCGCGTAAATCCACCAAGCACCACTATGCTGAACACCGCCGCTTCACCAAGCTGCGGCCCTAGTTCACAGTGTGAACTTCCCCCCACCCACCTGTGAACTTCCAGTCTGTCATGGACAGCCCCGAGCGCGTCAGCCGCGTGAAGCCGCCCAGCACCACCATGCTGAACACCCAGGCGCTGCAGCCGCCCAGCCACCAGGCCAGCGCCTTGCGCGCTGAGTCAGGCAGGCCGCGCGACAGTGCTAGGCTGGGTGAGGCAGCCTGGGCAGTGGCAACAATAGCAGCAGCAGCAGCAGCAGCAGCAGGCCTTGAGGTTTTCATGAGTAGTTTAATGGTGTGGTAAACCTGCATAGTGGCGTCTAGTCGGGCAGGCCCCGCGACAGTGCGAGGCTTGGGGAGGCAGCCTGAGCAGTGGCAACAGTAGCAGAGATAATCGCAGTGCATGACCAACAGAAGCTTTGTGTGGTGACGGTTCAAAACCGTTTTGGTAGAGGCAGCAGCAGCCGTGCAATGTGTGCTGCAGTGTGTCTGAATGTAGGCGGATGGGTAATTCCAGGTTGAAAGGGAACAGCAGACAACAGAGCAACATGCAAGCTTCATGTCTGTCAAACCATTTTCCAGCTGCTTCGTGCATTGCATACCGCTGAAGCACCATGGCCAAGTGATTCATAGCAGACAGTCATCCAGCGCCACTCAAATGCCACATCGGCACACCGCACCACGCCGCACAGCAACTGCAAAAGTTTCTTGCGCTGCATCCTTAAACTGCTCGAGGCACGCAGCGTAATCACATTGCTGCTCTGTGCTACATGCTGCCCATGCGTGCATGGTGTGCTGTCCAACTGCAGAGGCCACCAATTGCTCCCACCCCACGCCAGCAGCGCTGCATGGCCCTCACCTGGCTTGCTGCAGCAGCTGCTGCTGCTGCACCGCCTGCCTTTGCTGCAGTAGCTGCATCTGTGGCCACTGTAGACATCAAGCGCCGCACCGCATGGCCGTACCAAGCAGCAGTAGCAGCAGCGCCTGCCTGCCTGCTGCAGCTGCTGAAGCCTGCTGCTTGCTGCCTGCTGCTCAGCTGCAGTGCCTGCTGCCACTGCATGCAGCAGATCGCAGCATGAGGTGTTAAAGTCTGGCGTTACTCCGTGTTCTGTGTAATGCGAAATTGTGAGGCACTTACCGCAGGCACTCTGCTGCTGCTCAGCCACAGGTGGGCATGACCCCTGCCAAGGCCGCTTGCTACCGCCTGTCCATGGCTGGCCGGCACCTCAAACACGTTCTTGAGTGCGCTAAATAAACGTAGCGACCGTTGCTGCTTGCTCATGCTCTGTGTGCTCAGATCGCGATGCCGGAACAGCAGGTGAACGCGGTGACAAGTGGTGTTGACCTATGAAAAAACTACAACGGAGGGATCCAGGATAAGTAAGTCGGGCGCGTGAGTGTTGCCTTCGCTGTGGTAAGCCCTATTATGCTGGGCTACGTGCCCGTTGACTAACCCGTGTCACTCGTGGCTTGCCCCAGTTGCAAAACGCGTGCGAATCTGGTTAAGTTCAATGTAAGTTTCTCAAACTCACTTGCGTAAGCAGGGAGGCCCATAGCAACAGCACTCCCTGCACCGGATGCCAGGGTGCAGAGTCTGCACTGCAGACTGGCACAGCAAGCCTTGCAAACAGTTTTGCTTGAGACCACATGTTCATAAGGGCAAAGAATAGGTGTGGAATGGTTTGAGGATTATAAGACAAGTAACAGCGACAGTGCTCTGATTGTTCAGCGCAGAAAGACATGATTGCAGAATGCTGCTACTGCCAGCAGTACATTGTACAGGGAACCAGTCTACATATCGCTCAGCGGTTCGCAGCATGACCAAAGCATACTACCAGGTTCAAAGATGCGTATTCGACTGTGGAACCTTCTCCTTGACCACGCCCCACAGTGTATCACAGCCTGAAAGCCCAGCAAGACAGTACAAGCTTTGCCTGCCACCACACACTTTTCGATTCAGCGTGTTACAGTATGTGTGCGAACAAACGTACCGTTTTCAAGTGTTTTATTGGTCAATGGGCCTCCTTCCTTGTCTCCTGAGTCACGTGGACTTCGCTGCTGAACCTCGGTCCCTTGCTCAACGGTGTGTGTGCTTCATTTTCGCGCACGCATGCCCAATGGTTTTCAACTGACTTGATCCAAGTTATAGGACACACACTGCTCGTCTCCGCGTTGTCTGCCGCACCCACCCACCTTCGACTCCCTGTCACAGAAGAGCGAAGAAACAACGTAGAACAGCAGTAGCGTGCATGGCAACGCAGTTAGGCCCCAACGGGGCCAGCAGATGCGCAGCTGGCTCCAGGTAGAGCCCTGGCCGATGATCTTCAGTGCAGGACTGCTTTCCCAGGCACAGCCTCACACGCAGCTGCCTTTAAACATGCAGGCGTGCAGTTAGAGTACAAGCTAGCGGTGTGGGAGCGTACGTAGGCGTGAAGTCAGCAGGTAGGCTGCAGCTGAGCTTGACACCCCATGCTGCTGCTGTTGCTGCTGCTTGTTTGGCACGCTCTCACTGCTGTCTTGCTTGTCATGCTTGTGTTGTTTCCATCCTGCAGGCCAGCTGCAGCAGGTTGCAAAGCAGAAGCCTGAGGGCTTTTGGCAGACAGCAAGCAAGCAGATCAATGTCCGCAGGTGGGTGCGGTTCTGGCAGTGCTGCAGGTGCATTGTTACACGCACCAGGAGCAGCAGCAACAGCAACGCGCAGCTCCATCAACAGCGTCAGTAGTTTGGGCCATGTTAATAGGCAGGAGAGGCAGATGTTGCCGCTGCACCCTGTCACACATGGCCGGTTAGCATGCATCGTATGGCGGTGCAACTGCACAAGCTATACCAGTGCATGTGTTCCATCAGCAGCTCAAAGCACCGCAGTTGCAGGAAGCATTGCTGAGCATCGTTTCTGTTGCAGCAACTGTGCTCGCACCTATGCTCTCCTACTCCGCCAGCCATGGCATGCACAGCAGGCTGTGTCTCTGCCAGGTGCTGCTGCTGCCGCAAGTGGAAAAAGCATCTGTTGACGGCATTTTAGCAACACCAGCACAGCAACTGACCGCATATCATACAGCTATCAGCATCGCACCACAGCGCAGCAGATCAGCAACCACGTGCAATGCAGGCATCGCCGCACCCCGCCACAGCACCCAGCTCTCATCGCGCTGAACTTCCTCGCTCTCTGTTCAGCCACTTGTTTGTGCTGCCCCTGGTGCTGTGTTGGCTGTAATTGATATGTCCGTTGTCACGCCCGCAGCCGAGGCAGCAGCGGGCCGCGGCGGCGTGCCGTGACCATGATGCCCGTCAGCACGCCCAAGGTGCTGGTGCGGCCCGTGGGGCAGCGCCAGTACGAGTGGGTGGACCTGTGGGAGAGCTACGTGAGTGGCTGAATGAAGCTTGCAGCAGCAGCAGCAGCAGCAGCAGCAGCAGTGTTTTGTACTTGATTGGGGTTTGGGGCAGTACGTGTGGGTGGACCTGTGGGAGAGCTACGTGAGTGGCTTGATCGAGGCCTGCAGCAGCAGCAGCAGCAGCGGCGGCGGCAGGTAGCAGCAGCAGCAGCAGCAGCCTGCATGGGTAGGGCTTGGAACAGTACGCGTGGGTAGGCCTGTGGGAGTTATGTGTGAGTCGCATGCCTGAGGCCTGACACAGCAGCGACAACAGCCGCAGCTGCTGCGTTGTGCACTGGCTGGGGTTTGAGGCAGTACACATGGGTCGAACTGTGGAAGCTTAGCAGCAGCAGCAGCAGCAGCAGTTCTGCGAAGGCTAGGGTTTGAGGCCAAAACCAATGGGTAGAGCCGTTTGCATGCGTAGAGTGCGCTGTAGCAGAGCAGTGACCATACTGTTGACCATACTGTATGACCAGTGTAGCTGTTATCGTGCTGTTGTCGCACACCGCCGCAGACCATGAACAAGGTGGTGTTCATCCGCGAGGCCATCAGCAAGGACCACCAACTCAGCTGTCTTCTGACACCTCTGCTGCTGCTGCTGCTGCTGCTGCTGCTGCTGTGCCGCATGCCTGCACCCCAACCCCTGTTATGTACCTCAGACCATGAACAAGGTGGTGTTCATCCGCGAGGCCATCAGCGAGGATGTGGCCAACAACATGATTGCACTCACGCTGTACCTGGACAGCCTGGACAAGAAGCGCATCTACTACTGGCTCAACTGCCCGGGAGGAGACGTGAGTTACCTTTTGCTGCTGTGTTGTCATTCTGTTGTTATTTACAGTGGTTGCATTGTACCTTGACAGCCTGGACAAGAAGCGCATCTACTACTGGCTCAACTGCCCGGGAGGAGACGTGAGTTACCTTTTGCTGCTGTGTTGTCATTCTGTTGTTATTTACAGTGGTTGCATCGTACCGGGACAGCCTGGACAAGAAGCGCATCTACTACTGGCTCAACTGCCCGGGCGGCGACGTGAGTTACCTTTTGCTGCTGTGTTGTCATTCTGTTGTTATTTACAGTGGTTGCATTGTACCTGGACAGCCTGGACAAGAAGCGCATCTACTACTGGCTCAACTGCCCGGGCGGCGACGTGAGTTACCTTTTGCTGCTGTGTTGTCATTCTGTTGTTATTTACAGTGGTTGCATTGTACCTGGACAGCCTGGACAAGAAGCGCATCTACTACTGGCTCAACTGCCCGGGCGGCGACGTGAGTGCTGTGCACAAGTGTTTCATCTGATTGCCTGGTTTGGTATGTTGTTCTGTTGCTGCCTCCCTGCATGTGAAGCCTATGCTGGCGCTACATAATACCATGCAGGACATCACTGCTGCTTAATGCTTGCCTCAACCTATCTTGGCATGTGGCTGGCGTGCTTGTTCTGTTGCCGCCCTGCAGGTCACGCCCACGCTGGCGCTGTACGACACTATGCAAGGTACCACGTATGGTTCACCGCCGCAGTGTGCGTGCCTCACTTCTTTCATGCCTGCTGCCCCTTTCCTTGATCTGTCCTGCAGGTGACCCCAACCCTGGCGCTGTACGACACCATGCAGTACGTGCGCAGCCCCACAGCCACTGTGTGCTACGGCATGTGCCTGGGCATGGGAGGATTCCTGCTGACAGCAGGAGGAGAGAAGGTGAGGGGGCAGGGGTGCAGCGACAGCAGCATGCAGCAAACGTTGTGCTGCTGTGCTGCATGTGCCTCGGCATGGGAGGATTCCTGCTGACCGCAGGAGGCGAGAAGATGAGGGGGCAGGGGTGCAGCGACAGCAGCATTTGGAACCCTGTTGTGCAACACTGTTGTGCTGTGCCGCATGTGCCTGGGCATGGGAGGATTCCTGCTGATCGCAGGAGGCGAGAAGGTGCGCTGGGCGTGGCTAAAGTGCTGCGAACAGGGATATTCATGGGTATAGCAGCAGCAGCATGCAGCGCTGCTGCTGTTGTGCTGTGCTGCAGAACCTGTCGCCGTCATATTGTGATGTTGACTGCCACTAAGCCATGCTGCACTCAAAGCTGGTGATGCGTCCTGCAAAAATCTCGACTTTGACACACACGTGCGTCCTGCTGCTGTTTTCTGCAAACACAGGGCTACCGCTACTCCATGCCCCACTCCATCCTGATGATGCACCACCCCAGCGGTGCCAGCAGGGGCCAGGCCAGCGAGATGCACATCGAGAGCAGGGAGCTGGTGCGCGTGAGGGACTACCTCTCGCTCGTCATCAGTGACAGCACAGGGCAGCCATACGACAGGGTGAGTGCGGGGCATCTGGCGTTACATGTTTTTGGTATGTGGGTGACTGCAGCAATGGATGCTGGGTTCAGGGTCAGTACTGTGCGCGTGAGGGACTACCTGTCACTCGTCATCTGTGACAGCACAGGCCAGCCCTACGAAAGGGTGAGCAACAGGGGCTGAAAGCAGCATATATTGTGGTTGTGCAACGGGGTTTTGTTGCAAGTAGTGCGCGTGAGGGACTACCTGTGACTTGTCATCTCCGACAGCACAGGGCAGCCCTATGACAGGATGAGCGGGGTTCACATTTCGAGGTTTATGGTTTGGGGCTTTCCTGGCTGCGCAAGTGGTGTCGATGGGCGCTGGGTTGAGCGTTAGGATTGTTCAAGAAGGTAGCTGGAAACCAGTGTTGGAGTTGTTGAGGCGTCCTGTGATTGGATTCATCTTGCACATTGAGAGCAGGGAGCGGGTGCGCTTGAGGGACTACCTGAGCCTGGTCATCTCTGACAGCACGGGGCAGCCCTACGACAGGGTAAGTGGGGTTGTGGGTTGTATGGTTTAGGGTGGTGCAAGTGGGTGGCTGTGCAAGTGGGTGGCTGACAAAGTCTGGTTTCCAGGGCTGTGCGCGCGAGGGACTACCTCTCGCTCGTCATCTCCGACAGCACAGGGCAGCCCTACGACAGGGTGAGCGGGGTTCAGAGCCAGTGTTTGGCGTGTATGGTTCATGCCTACTTGGTTGCGCACCTGGCTGGCTGGTGGGCGCTGGTGCGATCGCTTACACCTTTCAGGTGGGTAGTTGAGAAGCAGTTTTCACAAGATTGCCTAGGCCTGTGGCGCAATTGGCATGGTCTCAGCAGTGCTCTGGAAGTCTGCACGGGCGTATGTCATCTTACCTCCACAGGTGGTGGTCGTTTGACGTACGCACGTGCGGATTACGGAGCACTGCCTAGACCATGCTGTCGTGCGCAGGCCTAGGCAGCAGCAGCAGGCAGTGAGGCTACAACTGGCAGGTGCCTGTAAGGCCTGGTGAATGCAAGCGCAAGAGGCAGCAGCCGCTGCTCGTGCTGTACGCAGCAGCGCCTGTGTTCTTGGTATCTTGTAGTAAAACATTTGGTCACTTTCAGGTTTCCATACAGGTTGCATGATCGACATGGTGCTCACTCATACAAAATGCCTCACACTTTTGCCGCCCTCACACCTCACTCGTTTACTGCAGGTCATCCGTGAGCTGTCACGCAACAAGTGGATGAACCCCACGGAGGCGGTTGACCATGGCATTGTCGACAGGGTTACCAACAGCACGGTGCTGATTTGTCTGCCCTGCTGCTTGCCTTACTGCCTGTTTGTGCCTCTGCTGCACACATAGGTCATCTGCGAGCTGTCGCGCAACAAGTGGATGAACGCCAAGGAGGCGATCGAGTGCGGCATGATCGACAAGGTGCTCACTCATACAGAATCCCTCACACTTTTGCCGCCCTCACACCTCATTTCTTTACTGCAGGTCATCCGCGAGCTGTCGCGCAACAAGTGGATGAACCCCAAGGAGGCCATCGAGTACGGCATGATCGACAAGGTGCTGACCACACCCATGCCCAAGCCCCCAAGCATCGGCCCCAAGTTCAGGTTCGACAGGGAGCAGGGCACTGGGGAGGCAATGCAGTCACGTGATGTCATCTAGGCGCAGCTGTGGAGCTCTGAATGCAGGCGCAGCAGAAGCATGCCTGGTGCAGCAGCAGAAGCATGCCTGGTGCAACCTGGCGCTGGCAAGCCTGCATCTGCGGTGGACGTTGTCATGTTGGCAGAAGGACAGGGTTTTTTTGGCTTGATAAGGTGCTCACCACGCCCATGCCCAAGCCCCCGAGCATTGGCCCCAAGTTCAGGTTCGACAGGGAGCAGGGCACTGGGGAGGCCATGCAGTCACGTGATGTGATCTAGGCGCCGCTGTGGAGCTGAATGCAGGCGCAGCAGCAGAAGCATGCCTGGTGCAAGCTGGCGCTGGCAAGCCTGCATCTGCGGTGGACGTTATGTTGGCAGTAGGACAGGGGTTTATGGTTTGATCAGGTGCTCGCCAGGCCCATGCCCAACCCGCCTGGCGTTCAGCCCAAGCTAAGGCTGGACTGCGATGTAGCTGACGCTCATAGCTGAACGTTCAGGTTGCTGAGGTGGCTGGTGTGGCTGTACTTGTTGTTGGAACCTTATGTAGGGTCCGCGGACGATTGCAGCAGCAGGCTGAGGCTGCATGGCAGGCTATGCTGCTGTAGGCAGCAAGCCACTGCACAGCAGCGCGTCGACCTGAGCTTGCAGATGCTTTGTACCTGCTGTGGAGGATGCCTGATGTGTACCTGTGGGGCAGCAGCAGCTGCTGCAGGGTACACCTATGGTTGTCTGGGGTTGTCTGCTGACATGCGTGTGGTGAGCTCCAGGCAAACCAGCCCCAACTGTAACACTATACATGTTTCCAGCGTCTGCTTCACCATTTGAACGCTTGAATACAATAAAAGCATTGCCATGAACCACTCATGCTCAAGCCACGACAACCAGGCGCAAACCCAGCGCCCCATGTGTGCACAAGAGCTAAACGGCCCTGCACGCCTTTGTGTCCCCTGCAGCCAGGTTCGCCTGACTGCTGCGTGTGACTAGAGTGCTCACAGGTGCCGCACGGGACAGCCTGCTGCGGCAAAAGAAGAACACAGCAATGATACATGCTGACATGCAGGTGTAGCAGCAGCAACACACGATCCCTCAGATGCTTGCAGCATGCATGCTTAGCATGCTATGCTGTGCACAGCAATCTTGTGACACTTGAAAGGCCACTTGCTTTTGCGCAAACGCGCGCATGTGCACAACAACCTGCACAGCGCTACAATGCAGGCATGGCAACTATACAAGGCAAAATGAACCCGATGCTGTACGTGTACAGGCATGCCACCAAGGATTGCTTATGCTACTGCTGCCGCTGCCCCAGCACTGCTGCCCACAGCATGCGCAGGTACCGCCAACCATGCGACTGCAGCAGCTGCTCCTGCACAACAACCAAGGCCGCGCACATGTGCTGTGTCTCACCCCACACGCAGCAGCTTCGTACTGGGTGGAGCATGCTGAAGGCTGTACAGCTGCAGCTGAACTAGTACCAACTGTGAACTTCTTCATCAACATCATCTTCCATCCACCTCAGCCGCTGCAGGCGTGGCAAGCCTGTCAGCTGCTTCAAGCCCTGCTGCGTGAGCGCATTGCAGCGCAGGTCCAAATGCGTCAACTGCGTGAGGCAACGAATCTCGTCCAAGCAAGCCAGGCCCTCTGCAGTGTCCAGCTGCAGGCCGCAATCAAACAAGCACAGGTGCTGCAGCTGCCGCAGCTGGCAGGCTAGCGCAATGCATGCTTGTCCCACTCCATGTTCTGCCCGCCACACATGCAGCCGTGTCGAGCTGGTGAGTGCTGTCAGCGCACGGGCATCACCCAGAGCCAAAATCACCCGGATTTCACCGGTGCCGCCATCATCTCAGGTGATGGCACGGTCCTTCAAGCGTGTCAGGCCAGTCAGGCTGCCACACACTGCAAGCTCGCGAGGCGGGGCATCCCACGAATAGTTCTCATGATCAGCCCTTTCATTATAGCCAGGTCTCATGCGCGCGTCCAGCTGCAGCTTGGTGAGGCTGGTGGCTGCTGCTGCACCTGCCAGGCTGGCCGACCAGCTTCGCTGAGTAGGCACTCCATCGATGTAGTATGAGCGTCCTCCCTCAATCACCAGCTCGCATAGCTGAGGCAGCAGCCGCCACGCTGCAGCAGTGGCAACTGCAGCTTAAACTACAGGTCTCGCAGTGTAATGAAGGGCCAGGTGCTGCAGCGCTGGCAGCTGCGCCAGCTGCAGCAGCGGCTGCTGCTGCCTGAAGCGCACACACAAGCTGAGGTGCTGCAGCTTCGGCAGCCTGTTGACTAATGCTACGCTTGGAGAGACCCTTCTGGTGTTGAGCGTCAGCCGCTGCAGCTGCACTGGCAGCACTGACTCTTCAGCCAGCATGCAGTCACTGGCCTCCAGCTCGGTCAGGCTGGTGAGGCGCGCCATGTCCAGCACTGGCAGCTGGCAATCCGACAGCTGCAACTTCAGCTGCTGCAGTGGCAGCGGCGCCGCCAGCAGCTGCTGCAACGCTGCTGCCAGCTGCGGCTTGAGCCGGCTGCGGAACTCCCAGCTGCTGTCACTGTCACTATCATATTGGGGGTCCCAAAAGCCGCCCATCTCAAGTGACGTCAGGTGGCGAAGCTGAGACAGAGTGGTGAGTGCACTGCCAAGCCTGCCGTCAGCAACGTCAATCAAGACCAACCGCTGCAGGCTGCTGAGCCTCAGCAGCGCTGCAGACAGTGCAGAGCTGTCTGTGATGAATGCAAATGTCCGGCCCAGGCTTAAGCTAACGTCTGTCAGGTGCTGTGGGTCCAGCACCGCCAGCATGTCCACGGCCTTTGACAAGCCGCAGCTGAAGCTGTGCAGCAGTAGGCCCTGCTGGCGCTGCTGCTGCTGCTGCTGCTGCTGCTGCTGCTGCTGCTGCTGCTGCTGGCGGTGGATGTTTGGTGTGTGTGAAATGACAGCTGCTCCTGCTGTTTCCAGCAGTGCTGGTACTGCTGGTGGTGCTGCTGCCCCTGGGGCTGCTGCTGCTGCTGAACCAACTGCTAACTGCTGCTGCGCAGCTGCTGTGTTGAAGTTGAGCTGCAGCAGCTCCTGCGCTGCTTGCATGTGTGTGTCAGGCGCAAAATCATCAATGGACTGCCAGAGCGGCTTCCCTGGTTTGATGGTAATGCTTCTGACAAGCGCAGCATGCCTGGCTAGCCACTGCGCAAAGCTGCTGAGCTGAGGTGCGGCAGCATCAAGCACCACTGCTGTGTTGCAAGCACTGCACTGCTGCACTGCCTCCCTCCAGTCTCTGCACACACCGGCTGCTGAGCACAGCACTTGGGGGTGGCTGCTGAGGCATGGGTGCTCAAAGCGATGGACAGGCCCTCCATGAGCTTGCCTGCTGCCTCCTGAAAAAAACGCAGCGCAGGTGCACAGGCAGCAGCAGCAGCAGCCACACTGGTGAGGGCCCGATCTGCTGTTCAGCGTGTGATCTACAACAATGAGCGCTGCAAACTGTTTCTGCTTGGGTGTGGAAGCGTGCTCGGCCTCAACTCAGGCTGTTGGGGCAGCTGCTGTCCTTCCATGCTGCGTTGCTGCGCGAGGCTAGCAGCAAGGCCGGATGCTGTGCCACAGCACCTGAGTACTACATATGTTAGATTATTAGTAACAGGAGGCGCTTTCAGCAAACGCGGCCAATGGTGAATGGCAAGGGCAGTTTTCTTGAGTCCAAGGTAAGGAACCGATGAACCTCAGAAGACGTATTCAAGACGCATAAGTGGATAATCGTATTTTGATGCTGACGCTGGGCGCCGTGCACATGTAAGCTGCCTTCTCTTAAACAGGCCCCCGGGGTTTAGGCTGGGGCGGAAGGCGTTTTTGAACAGCAGAAGTCGAGTGGGTCCAGCACCGGTCAAACTCGCCGTTTCAGAGTGCACATACCTCAAGTAAGCGCTGATTGGTACATCAGAGAACATCAACGATACCTAGGCCTTTGATTTGAGCTCACTGTGCTCCCCTCCAGCATGTTGATAAGAGACCCTGCTGGTGCGCACCTGCGAGGTGCATTCAACAGAGCGATCCTGTTGCCGCAGAAATTGTTTGCTGCAGCAAAACACCAGAAGCATCCGCCTATTGCAGGTTATAGTGTATAATCTGCTCGTAGAGCTCGCAATGAGCCGACACTGCAGTAGAAAGCCGCTAGGTACAGCCCAATTGGGCTGGTTGCAACCATGCTGCTGGCAAGTAACAACCGCAACCTGCTGTTGAAGGAGTGCTTTGCTTATTATGAGAGGATAGTTACATGTGGGTCCTGGCACCATCTTGCTTAGGCGCGTTCAACAACTACAGTTGCTTGCAGGGATGGCTCTTGCTACAGATGCAGCTTGCCAGCGACGACAAATGATGCGTGGCTCTGCAGCCATGCGTTTACTGCAATACCATGCAACTGAGCTCTTGCTGCTGGCACAGCATCAGTAAAGCGCACAGCAGCGACTAAAACCGTCGTTTTACAGTTGCTGTCAGCAGAATCCTTTGATTTGGGAGTCAATCTCCAGTGACTGAACGCGCTTCCAAGATGCAGGGAGGCAGCCCTCCAAGTTGCTCCATAAGGAAACCCTCTTTCAATTCATGCATGGCAGACCAAGAGGCAGGCACGGTCCCAACAAACCGGTTCAAGCGCAAGTGCAGCTCTTCAAGTCCCGTCAGCGCCTTCCACGCGTCAGGTAGGGTGCCAGTCAGATCATCGTCCGATACTGACAGGGTTTGCAGCTTGCTCAGCCTGCCAAGTGCGGCAGGCATGGTGCCTTTGAAAGCGTTGGTGTGCAGTGTCAGACGTCGCAGATGCTTTAAATCGCCCAGCCACGAAGGCACCGTGCCAGTCAGTGCGCTTCCTCCAGCTCCTTTGCCCCCGCTACCGGCCAGGCCTAGCTCTTCCAGTGACGCCAGCGCCTTGAAACTATCTGGGATGTGTCCTACCAGCATATTCCATTTGACGTTCAGCACCTTCAAGTTGACGAGGCTGCCCCAAGATGGGGGGATTGTGCCGGTAAGCTGGATCCTCCACAACTGAATTACTTGCAGCTGCTTCAGGTTTGACCAATCTGCAGGGAGCGTACCACTGAACCAAGACTGATGATGAAAGTCTATTGATGTCAAGCCATCAAGCCCAGAAAAGGCAGCTGCAGGTGGCAGAGTACCTTGTAAGGTGTCCATGAGAATTGACAACTCACAATGTGTAGATTGATGTCACGGTGGTTTGCCAAATTTACCGTCTGCACACAATACTCCAGACCACTTGCGATAGCCGCCGTTGGTACCTGCAACCCTGGTCCACCAGCTGAGTGCATTTGACGGATCAATGGCCTCCTTCATCTTCAGCAACGCCTCAAGTTGGCTGTCACCCGAGGGCAGTTGCACACAGGTGAGGCTGGCTTGAACCCGGACGCAGCAATCATTGCTGTTCCCGGCCCCATGACATTGATTGTGCCTGTGATGAGACACAGTGATCAAACACCGCGCGTTCTCAGCACAGGTGACACACCTGCAACCTCAAACCTGTGTCTGACACTGCTGCACGCACAGGCGTTGCTGTCACTATTCGGGACGCTTGAAAGTGTTGCGGTCGCAGCAGCAGCCGTGACTTACGCTGCAACAGGCTGGCGTATGCATGCATGCTGCAGCAACGCATGCAGTGCATCACACATTTAGTTTGCAACTCAAAACCTCACCTTGCTTGGGGTTGCACAGCAGCAGCTACACTCCCTGCAGAGATGCATCCAGGTCCTTAACCTGCCCGGTGTTGTCCAGCATGAAGGCGTCAAGGGGGATGCCAGCCAGCCACGCAACCTTGGACAGGTAGTCACCAGATCGCGCCTGCAGCAACCAGAGCTTGCGAATGGAAGCAGCCACCAAACAAGCACACGTGCAATGCATATTCCCAGGGACCCCATGCACATGCACAGCGCGTCATGCTGACCGTTGCGCTACTAATATTGCACAATACAGCGCACACACATTGTTGCTCATGTTGAGGCGCCACTGACGTAACAGCATATGCAGTAACCCACCTTGTACCAGTAGCAGTTGGCACGTGGTCAGGTGACACTGGCAGCTGCAGTGCTCCAGGCAAGCTGCTGGGCGTCCACATGATACCATAGGCCTCTCCCTTGTCTGCTGCTAAGATGGCACACACTCCATATGCCACCTGAGCACATGGCAGCAGCCACAAAAGCCCAATGACTCAACCCGCCAACCTGCAGCAACTGCTGAGGTGGCAGTCGAGGTACACGCCAAAAGAAACACGGCAGCAAAGCATGCACGCCGGATGGGCGGTTTTGATGTGCACATGCTGCTGCAAGGCTGGTTCGAGCTCATGGCTGGCCATGTGCTGCTGCACCCACCTTGAACAGACCTATGTATCCCCAACTGCTGCCATAGCTGTTCCTGGCAACCCAGTACTGCTGCTCATTGTTGTAGCCAACCTGCAAAATAGTACGGCAGGAGCATGTGTTTGGTGACCTCTGAATGCACATGATTTGTTGAAGATGGCAGTTTTGCATGCACCTATGTCAGCCATGAGACACCCGACATTCAAGGATGAAATGAAATGCAGTGCTCGCATCACAAGGAGGCAAATAGGAGCTGCCAGGGAGGTTGTGCTTGCTTGACGCATGCGGTATTGCTGTGATGTGCTGCCTGTGCGGTGCTGTGCGCACAGCAGCGCACAGGCAGCACACCACAGCAAGCACTGCTTTCGGCCTTACCAGAGTGATCGCGTGGTAGTACTGGAAGTAGGCGCTGGCACTCGGCCTGTACACTGCCCGTGCATTGTGCCTGTCAGCAAAGAAGGACTCACAATCGCTGTACACCTGCAGAAGCAGCGGCGGCAGGGACAACCAACATATGCACGTGTCGTATGAGGCGTTGCATCATACACCACTGGCTGTGTGTTTAGCTATTGCCGCACATGTTGTCAAACCCGAGCAGTTTGCGCAGCGCGGGCGGGCTGGTGTACAAATCTAGATCATCATGCGCAGATAGCAGCTGCAGAGCAAGTTGACTCACACCAAAGCGTGAGACCACAGATCCGTACTGCCGTATGTGCCGCTGCGCCTTCCACACAACTGTGATGCGCTGCGAGCTGAACTTTCCACGGCCTGCATGCGTGCTGGGTTGCTGCAGGAACCCTTGCACAACGCTTCTGCTGATTGGTCCCCAACAGTATCGGGCTTGTAAGGTAGGCATGCTGCAGTGGGCAGCTTCTGCCCTCGCTGTTGCAGCTGCTGCAGGGCATCCTGCAGACTCCAGCCAGCATCTCAGCTCCTGATGGGTGCATTGGGAGTGCAAAAGAACAGCGCTTGCACGCTGATGCTGCACTGCTGCACATCAACCTGCAGGGCTGCTGCCATGGCTGTCTCTGCTGCTGCTGCCACAGCAAAGGCAGTGCAAGCATTCAGCCTGGTCCTGTGCAGGTGCAACCAGCTGTGTTCCACTGCTGCTGATGCTGTAGTAAGCTTGAGGTGACGTGGCAAGGTACAACTGTGCGTGTGCTTCTGTTGTGCTTGTTCCTTGAGCAGCACATAGGCTGGCGCTGCTGCCACTTGTGCCACATGCTGCTCTTGGCTTCTGTTTGTATGCGCGCTTCCATGACTGACTGTTCTTGTACTGCTGTTGCAGCTGCGTCAGCGTGTTGCTGGCCCCAAACTGGAGTTCATGCGCGGGCAGCAAGCCCTGACCTGAGGTAGTGGCTGGCACAGCAGCATGTGAGTCAGCAGAAGCACCACCTGATACTGACACACGCACATGAGGCAATCAGATGCGGGTTACAGGCACATGTATGCATTTTTTGAAGCCAATGTGTTGACTAAGTAGGCACTGCACACCCCTATTGCTTGTTCCGGAATGCCCATCCCCAGCACCTGCAGCTTGACAGACAGCACAGGCCCAGATGATGACAATCAGCAGCCAGGGCAACATTTTCTCGCCCAACTGTTTGTCAAGTTGCGTCCACGGTCGTAAATGCCCCGCAGCGCAGCTGCAATCTCGAACAGCTCTAGCCATGCAATCAAACCGCACTGGTGGTGTTGCGATGAACAAAAACTTTGCAGCACGCTGCATTTGATTTAAGTAGTGAGGGAAGCTGTGAGGGGGCGGTTTAGCTAAATCTGAGGCACCCAGTTTATAGTTCGTATGTGGAGGAGTGACGACGCCTACCGGCGGTCAGCTGTTGTCTACAGGCTGGAAAGCATCAGTGGATCAACCTGTTGCACGCATCATGTGCATCCTGTGCCACGGTGGCCTCAAACTCCAGCACAATGGCACTGTTGCAACAGTACGGCAACTGCACTGCTTTCAACAACAACATCAAGACCAGCAGGGCGACACCACCTTCAACAATAGATTCGAAAAACAACAACAAACAAACAACACACTAGCAGTGCAGCAGCTGTCACCCAAGGCACGTGGTGCCCTGCCTCAGCTCGCCGTTGACAGCTGTTACGAGTTGCCCAACTGCTGCTGCCAGCATTGCTGCTGTGTTGCCTCTGACTCAACATATCATCTTCTACTCTTTTTCATCTTCTTGATACTCGTCATCAGCAACACCATCCAGCTGGCATAAGGCAGAGCGCTCTGCCGTGTACTCGACATTTGCCCTGCAGCCCGCCACCTGCACCTCCACACCAAGCATACCATTCAGCTGCCGCCAGCCAGCCAAAGACAGCGTCTGGCTGAAGAACACTCCCAGCCTGCCCTGCACCTGCATTCTGTGCCCTAAAACCTCCACAGCAACAGCATCATCCACCACATCACCGCCAACCGCCAGCTCGGTCAACGCAGTCAACGCGGTCAACGCAGCCATGTCCGTGTCAGGCGCCACCATATTGGTCAGCCACAGCTGCTGCAAGTTGGGGGAGCAGCGCACCAAGCTGGCTACATCACCCTGCTTCAGCGCCCACATGTTTCGATCTGCTGCTAGAAGCTCCTCTCTATCATGCTCGCCAGACCAAAACATGTTGTCTAGGCCATCACCAAACGTCCAGCCCATCTGCAGCTGCAGCAGCCGCGGCAGCTGCACGCCAGGCGCAAACACAGCAGCTCCAAAGCGCGGGTCCAGTTCAACATGCAGCAGGCTCAACAAAGTCAAGCCAGATGCAGCAAACAGCCATGTGTAGTAGCCAACAACCTGATAACTAGGCCAGCCGAGCACCCCAATCAGCTGCAGCTGCGGCAGCACTCGTAGCAACACCTCCTCGCCGTCATCAGCAGTAGTGTTTCACCAGAAATCATCGTCGTCGTCTTCCGCTTCGTGCTCTAGCTTGAGGCTGGTAAGGCCAGTCAGGTGCGACAGCAGCGCCGCCTCCAACCGCACCACATTCACCAGGTCCAGGTGCTGCAGCCGGGTCAAACCAGCAAACATCCCAGGCATAGCTTCATTGGTCAGTGTCAGCTGTTGACCGCTTGTGACGTTGGTCACGCGCAGCGCGGTTAGGCTGCCAGGCAGCGCCGCGAATACGCTGCTGTTCGCGTCCAAGCCTGGGCAGAAGCACAGCTGCAGGTGCTGCAGCTGCTGCAGGCTGCTGAGTGCTGCAAGGTCGCCTGGTTGTAGCAGCTGGCAGTGAAGATCCAGGCGTGTCAGGTGGGTGAGGGCCCGCAGCGAACCGCCGAGGCCGCAGCTGTCTGCGTCCGCATAGTCCGCAGGGGGCAATGCTGCTGCTGCTGCAGGCAGCTGAGGTGCACCAGCTGCAACACTGCTAAGGTGCAGGTGCCTCAAACTGGTGAGGGCTGGAAGCCCACATGCGGACATCGGTCGTGCGAAGGTGCAGGCCACAAGTGACAGCTGTGTGAGCTCCTGCAGAGCTGCCAGCATGCTGCTGCTGCTGCTGCTGCTGCCAGATCCATTGCTGGGTGCGTCACTCTGCAGATCTGCGTCCCATACTTCGAGGCTTTGCAGCTGTGACAGCTGCTGCCATGGCAGTGACAGGTCTGTGTTGTGCCTTCTGCTGCAATGGTCGCTGGCCTTCAGCTGTGTAAGGTGTGAGCCATGCTTCTGCAGCCAGGCTGCCAGGCTGCCTGCACGGCTGCTGCGCATGCTGCTGGTATCTTTGTGCTCCTGCTTGTGCTTGTGCTGTTCCCGACAACCCAGCTTAGTGTCTGTGATGCTGGTGGTCTCTGACACAGCTGCTGCATGCCAAGCACGTGAGACGCATGCACAGCTGCTGATGCGCTGCCTGGTCTGAACATAGCTGAGGATGTGCGCCAGCACAGCGCTGGGGAAGTCAAACTGCTGAGCTTCCTGCAAGCAGGCAGGCAGCAGCGAGAGGTGATCTTTTAGGTGATGTGGTCACAGCTTCAGCAGCAGCATGATGACCGGTTAGTCCGATATGGAGCAGTGTACTGAGTTGTTTTGGGTGGTGCTGCGGTTCAAAGCTGTTGCTTCTGCTGCTACTGCAGCTGTTGTAACTGCTGCTATGCTGCTGATGCTCATGCACTTTCGTTGACAGCAAGCCGTCCCTTCCATATGAACCGCCTTGAGGCTCACCCAGTGCGGTTTACTTGCCATTTCTGCGGCTCTGATTTTGCTGTACTTCTTCCAGCTCGCAGCTGTCGGCAAGCGAAGTTCCTGAAAAGATGCACTCTCCCTATGGACGCGTTGCAACTGGAAACCTCTTGTTGAGCCTTTCTGACTGTTCAAAGCAATGTAGACCTGAATGACAGCTACGTGCAGCGCGTGCAGCGCACTGGCGTCGATGCGAGATCCTACAAGCTGTCAGCTGTGCAGTGACAAGCCCTAATCATCGGGGTTCCGCGTTTTGGCGGGTACAGCTGCAGCGTATACTTTCCCACAGCTCACGTCATGATCGTCTAATACCACCACCACTAACAGGCTCGCCCGCGGAACCAGCACCTGCCACACTCTGCCTGAACCTGCCAACATGTACGCCTTCACCATCTGTTGATGCAACAATCTGCACAGTCCGTTGATTGCAGCCTCAAGCCTGCTAGTCGCCACACCATCAGCCATGAATACCATACTGTTACAGGTAAGCAAACGTCTCCAACGCACTTCATGCACCAGCCAGTGCAACAGCAGCAGCAGCAGCAGCAGCAGCAGCAGCAGCAGCAGCAGCAGCAGCAGCAGCAGCACCAGCAGCACCCACAGGGCTTTGCTGCCAGGATGTTTACAGCCATGGGGCAGCACGCATACCGCACAACATTGTGCTATGCGCTGTTGCCAGCTGCATTACCCCGCACATGGCGTGCAGCAGCATGTCAGGGGTTGGAGCAAGTAGTCTGCCACCAAACCTTGCTCATGCCCCTCATGTGTTTGCTTGCAGGAAACACCAACTTTCGAGTTTCCCAAGGGAGTGCTGTGTCACATCCTCAGCTTTGTAGACACACAGCAGCGCCTCACCAGCTGCTCTGTCTCGCATGCCTGGCACGAAGCAGCGGCAAGCTCCACCCGCGGCATCACAGCAAGCTCACTGCATGATTTGAGAGACCGCTGCCCTGCTACAGACGAACCTGACCACCTGCAACACCAGGCAGATAAACCGATCACTGTTGAGATTGATAGGCCCGGCTCGCTGGCACTGTGGCTGCACAGGCATGGCAGCAACCTCGCGCAGCTGACAGTCATAAAAGACAGCAGCAGTGAGTGGGGCTGGCGGCCGTGGTTCAGCGTGCGGCGGCGGCTGGAGTGGCCTGTGCCCTGGCAGCAGCTCTCACAGCTGCGCAGCCTGGGCATGCAATGCATACTTGACCCCAACAGCAGCAGCAGCAGCAGCAGCAGCGACGGCACCAGCAGCTGCTGCGGCAGCCTTGCTGTGCTGTGCAAGCTTACCAGCTTGACGCTGCGCTGCTGCAGCTTCAGCAGCTCCTTGCATTCACTCGGGCTGGCCAGCCTGACTCAGCTGAGGCACCTGGGGCTGTATTCAGTGGTGGCTGGGGAGGGGGAGGATCTGCAGCCAGGGCCAGCTTGTGCGGCAGTAGTAGCAGCTGCAGAGGCGAGATCAGCGAATCAGCAAGAAGATGCACCGCCAGCAGAACTAGCAGCGGCAGCAGGAGCAGAGGAGGAGCATGCCGCTGCAGCACCAGCAGCAGCAGAACCTGCAGCAGCAGAACAAGAAGAGGTGTTAGTAGATGAAGAGGAGCAGCAGATAGAAGTAGATGAAGAGGAACAGCAGATAGAAGCACAGGAGTGGTGGGAGCCGGAGGATGAGGAGGCAGAGTTTCCTAAAGCAGCAGTGCATTTTCCGCCTGCGCAGTTCCTGCGCTGCGGCGTGGGCAGCTGCCTAGGTGACCTGGTGCAGCTGACACACCTCTACTTGGGCTGCCTGCGGCTGCTGCCAGCTGACCTGGTAGGCCTCAGCTGCCTGCAGCAGCTGAGGGAGCTGGAGTTTTGCATGTGTGGCGGGCTGCAGCGGGCAGCAGGTGCACTGGTAGAGCTTCCTGCAAGCCTGACAAGCCTCAAGATCATTTGCCATGTGAACTTGCAGTGGCTGGAGTTCACAGATGCGCGCATGCCCGGCATCTTCAACAGCGTGGGCAACCTGCAGCACCTAGAGCTATACGATGCACTGTCGCTGGACCCGCAAGTGCTGACCCGGCTGCCTGCGCTGACCTGCCTGAGGATAGAGCAGTACGACATTAAGGGGTTCCTTGAGTTTGATCCGCCTGGTGAAGCAGGGGAGATGGCATGGATGACAGTCCTGCCTCAGCTGTCCCAGCTGCAGCAGCTGCAGCTGAGCTGTGTGCTGTATGGTGGCGTGCAGGAGCCCCTGCAGCTGTTCAACTACTCTGCGCTGTTCTCGGCAAGTTGTTTGACCGCGGTCAACCTGATGGAGTGCGAGTTTGACGCAGGGTTTGGCTGTGCTGTGTTTGCGCCTGATGTTCTGCAGCTGCCACAGCTGCTGCGGCTGCAGATGGGCTGGGGTTTTGGGGATGACATTGACCGTTTGACCAACTCGGCGACTAATAACTATTATGACAAGGAAGAGTGGCCACTGGGACCTGGTGACATTGGTAGGTTGGTGCGTTGCTGCCCGCACCTGCAGCAGCTGTGGCTGACCACTGTGGTGGCACCCGGCACACCCATGGGCGCGTTGACTGCGTTGACCGCGTTGACCAAGCTGGCGGTTGGCGGCGGTGTGGTGGATGATGCTGTTGCTGTGGGTGTGCTAGCGCAGCTGACGCAGCTGCAGGGGCTGGCTGTTGTGTTCAACGAGACCTTGTCAGTATCGGCTTGGCAGCACCTTGAGGAGGTGCTGCCTTGCGGTGCTGTGCTGGGTCAATGCCGGGCGCTGTTTGAGTGGCAGGGGGACGAGCAGAATGAGCAGCATGCTGCTGATTGAGCACCAGGACTGTTGACAGAGCAATTGCATTTGGAGCCATGCAAGCCATGTTGAAGTACACAGGAGGTGCTGCCCTGCGGTGCTATCGCTGCCAACTGAGTCAGTGCCGGGCATATTATGAGTGGCAGGGGACGGAGCAGCATGAGCAGTAGGCTGATGTAGGATTGTGCACGGATACGTACCCCTTGCCTTTACACAGCACTGCACGTTGCAGCTGTATCACGTTTGATTGACGGCGCTCGGTTCTCAAACCTGTTGTGGCTCATACAAAATCAGATGGTGCCAGGACCCACATGTAACTGTCCCCTCTCAAAACTTTGACGCTCAGCTGCCATGAGCCCATCTGTAGTGTCAGGCTGTGGTGTCTGCAGTAGTTTGGTTACGTAACGTACGATACAAATCACCATCGTGTCACCAACCAAGCCATAGCCAACGATGCCATGAATCACGGAAGCTGAATGGCGCGAGTACAAACATTACCATCACGTGGCTGTGCATCAATGCACAAAGTCGCGCATAGCACTCATTCTGCTCTCCTAGGTCACACCAACAGTCAAACCATGGTTCTGGGCTCTCAGCAATGCTCAATACCCCAGCAGCTCTGTGAAAATGCTGCCAACAGCAAGTCAATCCCATACCAAACAACACGCTCTTGGTATCCCTGGCAGCAATGCAGGTTCCCGTTGAACAATCTGCAGTGCACTGCGCACACGTAAAGCATACGTAAAGCACACCCAGCTTCTGCCTGCAGCAGACGACATGACATATAAATGCTGAAAAAGGCACACCATATTTGGCAGCATACCGTCATGTTGCGCGTGGAGACTGGCTTTAGAACACAGCGCAAATGGTCTCAGCAGAGTTTCACTGCGACAACATGTCTGCTGTGGCACACAGCGCAGCGCAAGGCACCACTTACACACGACACAGAGTACACTGCTCACTCTGCAGCGCGCCCCACCTCATCATCAGCAGCAGTGGCCTCCTGTGCATCTGCAGCACCAGCACCACTACCACCTTCCTCAACACCGCTGCTGCTGCTGCTGCTGCTGCTGCTGGCGTCAGCATCTTCCAGCCCTGCTGCAACCGCTGCTGCAGCCACCCCTGCTGCTGCCATGCTGCCCCGCACAAACTGCAGCAGCTCCGCATACGCTGGCGCCTGCCTGCTGTCAGGCTTGCACACATCAATGTGGTCCTGAGCCCCCAGCACATGCACAGCCCCAAACCCTGGATACGCGCTCTCAAACGGCACGATCAGGATCTTTGGGATGAACCCTAAACCCGCCAGGCTGGTCGGTAAACCCTCAGTGAAGCTCAAAACCTGAACCCTGCCGGACTCGTGCAAAACCGCCAGCCGCGCGTTGAGTGCTGCGAGGTGCGGGCCGGGGCTTAGGTGGTGGATGGAGGGTGCTGGGGAGGCCCCTGGTAGGTGGCGCAGCTTCCAGCCAAGTGCTGCCATGCTGCTGCCAAAGTGCGGGGTGCTGTAGAATGCGATGGCCTTGGTGGCGGCTGCCAGGCGGCCGCGTTTGCTGCCCGGGGCCTCGTCCAGCGACAGCGACAGCATCTCCTGCAAGGCAAACGAGTGAGACAGAAAAGTGAGGCAGAAGAGTGAAGCAGAAGAGTGAGGCAGAAGAGTGAGGCGTCCTGTAGAAGGCGATGGCCTTGGTGGCTGCTGCCAGGCGGCCGCGCTTGCTGCCCGGGGCCTCGTCAAGTGACAGCGACAGCATCTCCTGAATAGGAGGGTGGGGAGGAAGGGTGAGGCAGAAGAGCGAGGCAGACGAGTAAGGGCAATGTGGAGAGGCAGAAGCGTGAAGCACATTGAGGGCGAGCGAGGCACGGCTGCAGCGCACTGTTGTTTTGATTTCAGAGATGAATCAAGCTGTGGCTGGCAACCGACCTAAAGCATCAGAACCCTACAAACGCACCTTGACCAACAGCCCGACCACGCTGTGCGCCACACACATATCACCATGATTGGAGATATGCCGTCATTACTGAAGACCCCTGTCACTGAGCAATGCAAGCTCCCCTACCACCGCCCACTGTGACCAGTGGGCCGCCCATGCTGTGCGGAACCAGCACTGATCACTGCACCTGGCGAAAACACTGATCGGCGTAACTGGCGAACCCGACAAAACCACCCCATGCAGTGACCAAACACCCACCTTGACCACCAGGCCGCCCATGCTGTGCGCCACAAACACCACGGGGCGCTCCCCAACGCCCGCAGCCACCAGCTTGTCCAGCAGCAGCCGGCCGCTGTCAGGCAGGCTCAGCGACTCGCCCTCCCAGCCTGTCACAGGCGCCTGCATTGGTAACAGCAGCGGGAGCAGCAGCAGCACCAGCAGCAGTCAACAGCAGCCGGCCAGAGTTGGGCAGGCTCAGCGACTCACCCTCCCAGCCTGTGACTGGCGCCTGCAGGCAAGGCAGCAGCAGCACCAGCAGCAGCAGCAACGGCAGCAGCAGTAAGACTCATGTGGCTGCTGTCGGGCAGGCTCAACAACTCACCCTCCCAGCCTGTCACGGGCGCCTGGAATAGTTACAATGGCAGCAGCAGCAGCAGAGCAGCAGCAGCAGTTGCGGCGTCAGCACAGTCGGGCAGGCTCAGAGACTCACCCTCCCAGCCTGTCACGGGCGCCTGGTGCAGCAGCAGCAGCAGCAGCAACAGCGGCAGCGACCAGCACATGTGGTGAGAGTTGAATTCACTGCACTGCGACTCGCAAACCATGCGCAAGTACACACTTGTAAGACACCGAACCACCTTCTTGCTTGTAGCAGCAGCTTCTCGACGTGTAGAAGAACCAGGTTAGATTGCACTCAACTTTCAGAACACGAATCCTGACCGCCCCCACCCACCTTGTACTCCACGCTGAGCAGGCGCGCCCCCGGCATGTCAGCCGCCAGCCACGAGGCAGGCCAGCAGTCGGCCCTTGTCATGTGGTTCTTGTGCGCTGACATGGCAGCAGACGGCATCAGCGGGATGCTGCTGCGACCCTTGCTGCTGCTGCCGGACTCTGCTGCTGCTGCTGCTGATGATGTGTCGGCACTGCGTGCGGCGGCTGGGTGCCTGTGTGCTCCGCCTTTGCGCCATGTTACAAAGGGACCACCGCGAATGCCGTGGATGAACACAACATCAAACTCAGGCTCTGCTGGGAAGTGCTGCTGCTGCTGC
Organism: Tetradesmus obliquus; assembly: GCA_030272155.1. Classification (NCBI taxonomy): domain Eukaryota; kingdom Viridiplantae; phylum Chlorophyta; class Chlorophyceae; order Sphaeropleales; family Scenedesmaceae; genus Tetradesmus; species Tetradesmus obliquus. The sequence continues at coordinate 1,038,999 of CP126191.1, forward strand.
TGCTGCTGCTGCTCAGATACTACACCTGACCCTGCATCAGACGTACCGCTCAGTAGGGCCTGTACAGCTGCAAATGTGGACAGCGGCGCAGCAGGGTTGGACCCTTCCTGGCTCGCTGCATGTGCCTGCCGCTGCTGCTCCTGCACAACCTGCTCTTCTTTGATCTCTGCAAACTTGACGAGCTTTTGAGCCAGCCACACAACAGCAGGCTGCAAGAAACCCAGCTCTGTGCTGCTGCTGCTTCTGCTGCTGCTTCTGCTGCTGGCCCCTGCTGTGCCAGTGCTGCTGCTACCACCGTTTGCGGCGCCAGAGCTGCTGCTGCTGCTGCTGTTGACATTGCCCTGCATGCCAGAAATGTTGCTGTGTTGCAGCTGGCTAGTATCAGCGCCCAGAGCGCTGGCAGCAGCACTCGCTGCGGCGGCCGCTGCAGCCGCTGCTGCTGCTGGGTCCAGTGCAGCTGCGTCTGACGCATCTATGTCGAACTGTGACAGGTCAGATGCAGCAGCCGCAACAGCTGCAGAGGCAGCAGCAGTTGCTGCCGCACTGAGGCTCTCCAACAGCGTAATCTTTGGCGGCTGCAGTAAACCCCAGTGATGTGAGTCAGTGGGGTTCAGCAGATGAATGCCGTCTGGGAAGTACATAGGCGGCCGCCACACACCATCACTGCTGCTGCTGCTGCCGTTGCCACTGCTGCTGCTGCTGCTGGTAGTAAATGGCCAGAGATCTTCCAGGAAAGCTGCAAAGTCTTCTGCAGACTGCAACTCCTGCAGCTCCTGAGCAATGCGCTGCCTCCAGCCGCCAGCCTCACTGCTGCTGCTGCTGCTGCTGCTGCTGCCGTTCGGGCCTAACACCCCCAGCTGCTGCTGCAGGTGGTGGTGCCGGTAGCGCCGCTGCTGCATGCGCAGCTCATGCTGATGGTGAGCAGCAGCAGACTCTAGGTGCAGCAGAGCCATCACAGCATAGGAAGACAGCAAGCAGTCGTCACTCGCTGCTGCTGCCAGCAGCCACGGCAGCCAACTGCTGCTGCTGCTGCTGCTGCTGCCACTACCCGCACTGCTGCTGCCGTGCTGCCGACCCTGCTGCAGCAGCAGCCCCTGCGTCTGGGGCCTACTGCCTGGCCAAATGGGGTTTAGCGCATTCCCCAGCAGCCCTAAAACCCCAAGGGCCCCTCCAGGCAGCTCCTGTGCCGCACCTGCCAGCTGTCCTGCTGCTGCTGGCTGTAGCGCAAGCATCCCTAGGAGCCTTGCCACCTGCCGCTGCAGGCACAAGAACCCTAAGCCCTCACCATCAACCCAGCTTGGGTGCTCCTCTGCTGCTGCTGTTATGGCTGTTGCGGCGTCGGCCGCAGGGTCTGGGGTGTTGGTGGGGTTCAGGTCCCAGCTGGCTGCACCCTGCGCAAACTCCATGAGTATGGCAGGTGGCACCGGCGGCTGTTGCTGCTGCGACGATTTGGACTGCTGCTGCTGCCGCTGAGCTGAGCTGCCCGTATCGTTTCCTGCGTCGCTGCTTGCCTGGTCACTGCTGCTGCTGCTGCTCTGGGGGCTGAGTGCTGCTGCTTTGAACTTTGTCAAGGGTCCACCAGAAGCCAGCAAGGTGCGTAGCGCTGCACCGTTGCTGCCTGCAGCTGCTGCTGCTGCTGCAGCTGTTTCAGTGCTGTCACTGTCTCGCCAGCTCTTCACATTGCTGTGAAGCTCACAACCAAATTCACACTCATAATGAACAGGAACCCAGAGCTGGTGCTGCCGCTGCTGCTGCTGCTGCTGGTCATTGTCTGCAGCACTGCTAGTGTCTGCTGCCACAGCAGGATGCTCAGTGCTGCTGCTGTCACCCAAAGTCGAAATGTCAGTGCCGCTGCTGTGAGTCAATATCCTTGTGTCAAGCTGCTTGTCATTGTCACTGGCTGCAGCATCTGCCCCACTGCTGCTGCTGCTGCCGCCCCAGCCCCACAGCCCCCGCCCAATGCGGGCACTCAAACTCAACCCACTGCCACTACCATCCCCACCCTCACCCCCACCACCACCTGCATCCCCACTGCTGCCATCTGCATTCCCACTGCTGCTGCTGCTGCTGCTGTATTTGGCCACAAAGCCCTCAGGGTCTAGGCCTGCATCAGCATGCAGTACGAGCCGCTCCATGATAGGCAGGATGCCGGCAGCCAGCAGCCAGGCCTGCTTGGTGGGGTCTTCAGCCACAACAGCAGCCAGCAGCTGCAGCAGCAGTGGCAGCAGCAGAAGAAGAATGTCAGGTGAGTGATGATAGGCAGGATCCCGGCAGCCAGCAGCCAGGCCTGCTTGGTGGGGTCTTCAGCCACAACAGCAGCCAGCAGCTGCAGCAGCAGTGGCAGCAGCAGAAGAAGAATGTCAGGTGAGTGATGATGGGCAAGTTGCCGGCAGCCAGCAGCCAGGCCTGCTTGGCAGGGTCGTCAGCAACAACAGCTGCCAACAGCTGAAGGAATAACATGTTATAGCAGCAGCAGCAGCACCAGGAAGGAGGAAGCGTCAGGTCGACACTGTGTGGCAGGGAGATGGCTGTGACAGTGCATGTGTGTGCATTTGATGCGCGGGGCGCCAGCAGCCAGGCCTGCCTTGCGCATGCGCTGTGGTACCAGACGCACAGTAAGTCCCAACTGCTTCGACGCAAGCTCATGCATCAAGATCCATGTGCGGGGTTCAGCGGCTTTTCTTCCTTTCACCCACCTCCATCACGTGTGTGGTGCGCTGCTGTGCCACCGAGTAGTCCACCACGCGCGCAGCAGCAGGGTACGCCTCAACAACGGCCGGCGCAAACATGCCCGGCATCAAGTCACTCGGCAGCGCCAGCTGCTGCGCTGCAGCCTGCCAGCTACTCAGCATAGCCAAGCTCGCTGCTTTAAGCTCCTCTGCTGCTGACCTGGCATATGCAGGCGTCACCGGAGCAGCATCGCGCCAGTGAGCCGCCTTTGCAGCCTCCAGCTGGCTCCAGACATTGTCAGTAATGTTGTTACTAACGTTATTTGGCGGCGAGTGGGGGCCCAGGGGTGCGGAGCCGCTGCTGCTGGGGCTGCTGCTGCCCCACCACCACCAGCGGCCACCTAAGCCCCACCAGCTGCTGCCACTGCTGATACTGCTGCTGCTGCTGCTGCTGCTGAGTCCAGCAGAAAGCTCATAACCCAAGCTGGCTGCAGCAGTGCCACCACCAAGGCCTTCAGAGTCTGCTTTGCGTGCAGCATCTGCGGTGGTCGGGCTAGCAGTTGATGTGTCTGCTTGGGAGCCTGGCAAGCCTTGGCTGCCAGGGCCAGCAGTAGCAGCAGCAGCAGCGTCTGCGGCTGCAAACTCTGGAGCTGAACCAGCAAAGTTGACTCCAGCTGCAGCAGCTGGTGGTGAGTCTGCAAGCGCACTCGGCAGTGCACGCCGCAGAATGCTGCTGCCACCGTTGCTATTGCTGCTGCTGCTGCTTGGTGCTGCTAGTGCTGCTGTTGGAGCTAGCGTAGTGATGCTGGTGTATGCCGCCACGCGGCTTGACAGCTGCAGCAGCAGGCGCGACAGCCAGAGCTGCGTGACAGACAGCCCTGCTGGGCCTGGCTCCTGGGAGAGGGCTACAGGCAGGCAGCAGCAGCGCAGCAGCAGGTGATGAGTGACAGCAGAGACAGAGAGCACAGCGCATCGTGCAATGGGCCGGGGCAGACGTAGAAGCAAAAACGCTGGTGACAGCAGTGTGCGCCTGCAGAAGCAACACTGCCTGCGTGACGAGATTTGACCACCGCTGCCAGATCAGCTGCTGAACACTCAACACCAGACAACCTGACCCTATAAGCGCCACACAAATAGCTGCACCATGATAGCATGTGTCTCTTGCTGTGTACCGCTGACCCACCTCTCAATGCAGCCACGCAGGACCGTGCAAGCGCCGCATTAGCCGCATCAGCACCGTCTCCACCCTCCTTCTCACTGCTGCTGCTGCTGCCCTTGAACCAGCTGCTCAGGAACCAGCTGCCGTCCTCCTCCTCCTCCTCCGCACTGCTGCTGCTGCTGCTGCTGGCACTTGGTGGTTTCTTGAGTGTACTGGCTGTGCTGCTAATCAGCCAACCCAGTAGCATGTCCCGCCACCTGGTGCGGGCCTCTTCTGATTCGACGAGGCCAGCTGTTACGAGTGCTGCCAGTGCTGCTGCTGCTCGTGATTTCATGGCTGGGTCGGGTGACAGGGCTAGGCAGTCGAGGGTGGGCAGCAGGTGCAGGCCCCGCGATGCAGCCTGCACAGCAGTGGAAAGGGTGACAGCACACAGAATGAGTGCAAGCAGTGCAGTGTGGCAGAAGCAGTCCTGAAGCCGAGTATCACATCTGGAAGATAGCTGCTGCCCATGGCATGGAGCTACACATGATGCCTGCCAAATCAGCAGCAGCCGGTATGCTAGTGCGCAAGCTCGGCCATAGCAAGCAAGGTCTGCCATCATGCACGCAAGCATTTCAGCATTTCTGCAAGCACAGCAGGCACAGCAGCTGCGTTGTGCTTCCCAGCACGTGTGCAGCTGCAATACTACCACATCCGATCTTTGCGTGCTGTGCATGCTAACCCTCACCCGCACTTCCGGCCCTCCAGCCACCACTGCAGCCGCCAGTGTGGTCATTGCTGAGTCAGCAAGCGCCAGGTCATCAGCCCCAGCAGCCAGCCCCAGCACACCACCACCAGATCCTGCAGCTGCTGCTGCCGCATTCCCTGTGCTGCTGTCTTGTGCAGCGCTTGGGAGAGGAGTGGAGAGGGCAATGATGCCTTTGCCGGCGCCCGCTGCTGCCGCTGCTGCTGCTGCTGCCGCGTCTGCTGCCATGAACAGCAGTGGCTGCATCCAGCCCGCCAACTCAGCGTCAGATACAGCACCCTGCTGGGACAGCAGCACGCGCTGCAGCCTACGACAGCAATCACAACACCGCCAGCAGAACAGCTATAGTAAGTGACTCTAGTGAGCACAACGGGGCTGCAGGAGCAATAGCCCTTGCTGCCTGCAGCTCTCTGCCATGCCTATGCTCGCTTCTGCCTCCAACACCAGACATGCATGCATGCATACGCCATTGCAACTGGCATGCTGCCAAACAAGAACAGTTGTAATTCTCCACAACACAACCCTGCAGTTGTGGTTTTCACCTGCACACTGTTGCATGCAGCCCCCTGCCCGCCTCCCCCTGTGCCACTGCATCCATGGCCAGCCACGCTTGCTTGCCATGCCCAACGTCCAACCACGTTGATGCAGCTGCATTCCTTCACACAAGGCTCTCTGCACAACCCAGCCTGCTTACCTGCACACTGCTGCCTGCAGCCCCCTGCCTGCCTCCCCCTGTGCCACTGCATCCATGGCCAGCAGCCCCAGGGCGGGCGCCAGGCCCTGCTGAGACAGCAGCCGCGCCTGCGCTTGACCTGCTGCTGCCCAGGCAGTGAGGAACTGCAGCGCCAGGCCCTGGACCTGCGTCACAAGCACCAGCAGCAGCAGTGGATTGTGCCGCGACACGAGGGCGACAAGTCACTCGTTGAGCGGCGTATCTGCCGGCAGGTGTGTGCATTGGTATTGTCTGCACGTCAGTAATGTCACTCGGTGAGTGTCCTTTATACTCTGCACTGCATGAAGTCTTCTGCACCCTGCTCTGCTCTGCTCTGCATAACACCGCCAGGCACCCACCTGCTGGCCCTGCCGCCCGCCCAGCATGCCAATCAGCTCCTGCCCATCCTCCTCCCGCAGCCCCTGCTGCTTGAAGTCAGCGCCTCTCGTGTTTAAAACGTCATGCAGCGCTGCTACCAGCTCCTCTGAAGCCTTGCCACTGGCCACATGCTGCAGCAGCCGTGGCACAGCACCCGGCCTCGCCAGCAGCCTGCTGCAGGTGTGGTGTCCTGCAAGTAGCAAGTACAGACAGGAAAAGTTTGAAGCTGTGCACAGGTTGCTGGCCACATGCTGCAGCAGACGCGGCACAGCACCCGGCCGCGCCAGCAGCCTGCTGCAGGTGTGGTGTCCTGCAAGCAGCAAGTACAGACAGGAAAAGTTTGAAGCTGTGCACAGGTTGCTGGCCACATGCTGCAGTAGCCGCGGCACAGCACCCGGCCGCGCCAGCAGCCTGCTGCAGGTGTGGTGTCCTGCAAGCAGCAAGTACAGACAGGAAAAGTTTGAAGCTGTGCACAGGTTGCTGGCCACATGCTGCAGCAGCCGCGGCACAGCACCTGGCCGCGCCAACAGCCTGCTGCAGGTGTGGTGCCCTGCAACAGCGGGGAGTTGGAGGTGTTTGACAATGTGCACAGGCAGGCTGTATGCCACGGACACTGAACAGTGTTGGACAGCTGCGGTGTATTCTGCTGCTGTGCAGGTCAACATGCTGCGGCCCAAGCTGATGGGCGTTGTGATGCATTTGAAAAGCACAGCACACCAGAGGCCAGCAGCAGTCAGCAGCACGGCAACGCCCTCACCTGCTAAGAAATTACACAGCGCCTGCTCCGCATGTGCCTGCTCAGGCGATGGGTCTTCTGTTGCTGTGTCAATCAAGAAGTCCAACAAACGGCGGCTGCCGAAAGCTAACAGTGCCTCTCTTGCTTCCGGATCCTCTGCCCATTGTGCCAGCCATCGAGCCGATGTGGCACGAGCTTTTGCGAGTGCCTCGGACGCAAAAGACGGGCTGTCTGGCTGCTGCTGCTGCTGCTTGCTGCTGCTGGTGGCTGGCCAGAGGGCTGAGGCTGCTCTGGAGAGCTGCTGCTGCAGGAAGCCCAGAGCTGAAGTGGGCTGCAAGGGGGGGTTTTCCTGCAAGCACAGACGTTGCTGTGTCAGCATATGGGACACGCAAGGCAAAGAACAATGCGAAAGGCTATTGCAGCACTGCTTCTGAGATGTGACCATATAACGGCTTACGGTGGTGGAGTGACACAGGCTGCATATGAGCAGGTGAACAAAGGGCTGCATTTGTAGGACCAGCTTGTGCACCTGGGTGCAGCCTGACAATGCACAATGTACTGCAGAGCATGTCACACCATGCTCTGCAGCTTCCCAGTCATCATACTTCTTCTTTTCACATGTGCTGTTGAACGGTTGGTGTACTGCAAGCGCATCATATGCATGCACTACTTCAGCATTGCAGGAGAATATCCTCACCATGTCCGCGGGACCTGAGCCATGCTGCTGCTGCTGTGGCACGACAGTGCTGCTCAGCACGCCAATTCCAGCAACACCGGCTCCTGCCCACAGCCATTTGCGATGCCTGCCTTGCTTTGCTGCACTGTTCACAGCAGCAGTGCTGGCATGCCTCCAGCACTGCTGCATGATGCTTGCTGTCCCCTTGATAGCCAGACTGTGCAGTCAATCCGCCAAGCTTTCGAGTTCATCGAAACAATCGTGCACGCATGTTTGCAAGCGAAGCAGCGGCCACCCTTCTCAACAACCTGCACCTATTGTTGTTGCTGCCAAGTCTCCTACGAAGCCGTGCACATACAACGGTCACAAGTCAACTGAAACAAGCAATCTGCTAACAACTTATCCAACAGCCAGGAGAACAGACGCTGTGACAGGCGTGGTAGGTAGGTCCACGCAAGCACCTTGTAACGCTCTGGCGTTCGCCTCTGTCCGCGGCGTATAACAACTGTGCTATGTTTGTTTTATGTGTTGAATTAACTGCAACCCACGTCACACCCGGTATCAGCTTCCACCCGCATTTGGACCACGTACTCGCCAACCTGGCAGCAGTAGCAGCGGCAGCAGCAGCAGATATGCCACCGCAGCCAGATGCTCCTGTGAAACGCAAGCAACCCATTCTTCTGGTCAAAGAGCAGGTATTAGTTGCACATGAGTCACACTTTGCTGGAGGTATGCACCTCTTCAGCTGCCTAGCTGCCAGCCTGGCAGCCAGCGGCTTGTTTGAAGTGCATCTCTTCACCACAGCGCAGAAGGGTCTAGTGATGCATCATGCACTGTCACATGGACTGCTTGGCAGTTTGAAATCAGTACAGCTGTCAACAGGTTTGCCAGGTCAGCCAGAGCTGCTCAGATGGACATCCAGCGAGGGCATTCAGTACAACGTAGTGGCACGACCTGAAGGCAGTACAGCTAGCAATGGTTCCGCGCAAGGAGCTGCAGATTCAGCACTAAAAGCTGGTTCTAACAGCAGCAGTTGTAGTAGCAGCAAGGATGAGGCTGCAGCAGCGGCCCTTGTAGAGGCAGTAGCCACAGCAGCAGCGCAGCTGGGCCGACAGTGCCTCGTGCTGCTGGACGCTGACAGACTGCAGCATGTGATGGTGCCAGCTACAGTACAGCTGTGTACTGGCTGCAGCTGCGCACTGCAGCAGCAGAAGCAACAGCAACAGCAGCAGCAGCAGCAGCAGCAGCGGCAGCAGCAGCAGCAGCAGCAAGCACAGCTATTGCCATTCATGTATGCTCTAGCCCAGCGTCTGGAGCATCATCATCACGATGATGTGTGTCACCAGCAAAGCACTCAAAGCTCACATACCCACTCCCAGCAGCAACAGCAGCAGCAGCAGCAATGCGCAAGCTTGCAGCCAAGGCTGCTGCTGCTGGTGCAAAACCTGCACCACTTGCCATTTGGGCCTTGTGGCACTGCTCCCAGGACTATCAATACCCTTGCAGCATGGCAGCTGGTGGATGGGGTGCTGTGCGTATCGCAATTTGTGGCGCACTACATGCAGCAACATGCGCTACCCCTCCTACCCCTGGGCAGCAGCAGCAGCAGCAGCAGCACTGCTGGCAGCAGTGGCCGTAGCAGTGTGTTTGTGGTGCATCCTGCTGCACTTGGCGCCTTTGGGAAGGGGCCTTTTGCGAACTTGGGAGCAGCAGCAGCTGCGAGGATCTGGGGACAGCAGGATGCTGGCAGCACACCAGCAGCGGCACCACTGCAGCAGCAACAACAGGAGCTGTTGCTCGCACAGCAGAGTCGTGGCAACATGCAAGGAGATCAACAGCAGGCCAAGGAGCAGCAGCAGCAGCAGCAGCAGCAGCAGCAGCGACAGTGGCAGCGACCGCCTGTGATCGGCATGCTCAAGCTGTCCCGTGACAAGGGCTCCGACCTCTTCTTTGCCCTCGCAGCACAGCAGCCGCACCTGCGCTTCCTAGCTGTGGCAGCAGACGACGCCATGCAGCGCGCAGCAGCAGCAGCTGGCAATGTGCAGTTGCTGCAGCCGCTGGCGGATGTGGAGGGAGTGCTGGCGGCCATGGATGTGCTGCTGGTGCCGAGCGTGCTGCGGGAAGCTTTTGGCATGGTGGTGCTGGACGCGATGCTGCGGGGCATCCCAGGTAGGTGTCAGTTGGATTGGCCTTGAAACAGTGCTAGGGTACTACCGTAGCATGGGCAACGCAGCAGTATAACTGGCGTCAGGCATGATGGTGCTGGATGCAATGCTGCGCCGCATGCCAGGTGGGTGTCAAGGAGGTGGGAGGGGTCCAACGTGCAATGACAGATCGTTGACCAAGAGCTGCTGCTAGTGCTAGCAGCACATTCCTGGCCTTGTCCCTTCCAGTCAACATGTGTTGTGTATCAGGCATCAACTTGACTTGAACTCCAGATCAAACCACAGCCTGAATGGGCTGCGTGTTATGTATAAGTCCAGGGCAGCGTTCATGCCATGCACAGTGTGCAGCAAGTAGTCCGGATCAGCTCGTAAGCATACACCTAGCAGCAGCACAAGCTCTAATCCTGTATGCTGCACCACCCAGTGGCGACCATGGCATAGCTAGAAGTGAACATGCTTGTGGTGTTGCTGCTGCTGTGCACCGCCTGCAGTGCTTGTTGCAGACGCTGGAGCGCTTCCAGAGGCAGCCGCTGGCGCAGCAGCCGCTGTGCTGCCAGTAGGCCTCGTGCAGTTCCCCACAGCAGCACCTGCAGCAACACCACACAGCAGCAACAATCTGGTACAGCAGCAGCAGCAGCAGCAGCAGCAGCAGCAGCAGACATCTGCAACACCAGACGGCAGCAGCAACGACCTGCAGCTGCTGCTGCAGCAGCAGCAGCAGCAGCAGACATCTGCAGGTGGCAGATCTGGCAAGCCCTTGTGGCATGTCCCAGAGGAGCAGCTGCTTGCTTGGAGGGCAGGCCAGTGCTGCTGGCATGACAGGGTGTACCCTCAGCTGCAGCAGCAGTGCGTTGACGCCTGGGCAGCAGCAGTGCAGCAGGTGTTGAGCAGCCGCAGCGTGTATGAAAAGCACAGCAGGGCGGCAAAGGCAGCAGCGCAGCAGGTGGTGCTGCAGGATGGCCCCCAGGTGCTGCGGCAGCTGCTGGACTGGCTGGCGCAGCAGAACCGATGGATTTGACGGATGAGTTTTGCGGTCCTGATTGCTGTATGGTTGCCTGGAAGTGGTGTAACAGCGGTGTGTCAAGCTGAGTGCCCACCAGCAATGGCCGCACACCATGCTGCGTGTACTGAGGTGCTTGCCAACTGCGCATCCTGATCCAGCAGCCACAACAGTGCTGCCATTGCTGCTGGCGCTTCTGCTGATGGTAGTAGCCACTGGGGCATGACTGCAAGGCCTGCTGCACTGTCGTTGCTGTGCTTGAGCAGCCGGGCTGCTTGCACTCATGCTGGTGCCACACCAGCAGCAGCTGCTGCTGCTGCAGTTGGTGCGCAGCTGTCGGCAGCACATCACACCTGCACAGCAGACAGATGGAAATGTGTCAGACAGAGCATATGGAGCTGAGGGCCATGTGGAGTATGCCAATCTGCACCACATAGGGCAGATGCCCTGCCTGCCAGCAACTATACTGTGATGGACATACAGCAACACTGCACAGCCTGCAGTGAAGCGCTGCAGTGATGACAAATATGCCAGAGGTGTGGGACTCGGCGCCTGCATGGGGTTTACTGCAGGCCCGAGACTAGGGTTCTGGGAGGCCCCTTACCACAAAACCCTAGGCCTCCCAAAACCCCCACCCCTGGCTGTGTCCCCTGAGCAGCAGCATGCGATCTGCGGTGCGCGCCAGCAGCTGTGGGGTGCCTGCGCCTGGGCTTCTGCTGCTGCTGCTGTGAGTGCGTGAATCACACTGAGGTGATATGCAGATGATAGCTGGTTGCTCAGGTGTCTGTCCCCCCAAGGGCCACCACCATGGATCACTCTGAGGCCAGTTTGAGAGAGGCATGCAATTGCCGCACGATGCTGCTATGCTGGCGCACACATGCCATGGCATTGTGCATCATGCGTCTGCTGGACAGCTGGACCGGCCACAGGGAGCCTGTTACAGCCGCCCTGGATGCAGCCCAACTGCAGCACATGGGTGCTTGCAGGACAAGTGCCTAGTGCTGCAGCGCAGCAGGGGCTACTGCTCAGGGTGTGATGTGTGGTGCCTGAGTCCCTGTCCACCGCCAGCTGCGTGACCGCAAGCTGTTGGTGAGCCCATGGCCAAGGGGCAGCACTTAGGGAGGCACCACGTATGCAGTATGTGCTGTGCTGGTGGCCAACACTGCCTGAGGGCTAAGGCACAGGCAGCAGCTAGGTGTGTTGATCGGAAAAGTGGCTTCTGCTGGGCGTAGCTCACCGTGTTTGCAGCGCAGTAGCTTTGATGACGATTCTGGTCCCTTGAGGTTACAGTTGCTGCTTGTGTGATTGGACGAAATGTCTTGGAGAGCGATGCACCACGCCGCAGCTGTTCCTGTGCTGAGTGACGGAGGCACCCGTTGGTTGTCGGTCTGACTTCGGAATTAAAACATAATGTCAACATCAAACCAGGCACTTCACAGCCAAATAGGCTGTGTGGGGGGTCGAAACAAGGAAGTTAGGCAGGCTTGGGGTTTGCGGTTGGCGACATGACACAGGCCAGCCGTGCCATGTTGCCGTGTCGCCAAAAAAAGGACTCAAGGTTCTTACTCAGACTTAGCTTGGTTGGACTGCTAGCCCTGCACTCTTTGGTACAGACCTGACCAAACTGCACAGCAAGCTGCTGTGAAGTACAATCAACCAACCAGACATGCTGCTCCAGGTTGCAGCACTGCTGCTGCTGCAGATAGTATGCTTAGCACTCCGATTACTATATATCACCGTTAAACCACGGCCACTGCGACCAGCAGGGCCTGTGAAGACCATGATAGTGCTGGGCTCTGGTGCGTAGCGACACAGGCGATCAGGCCCCTGCAGCCGCAACACAGGCCCCTGCAGTTTGCTGCTCAAGAAAACAAACTTAAATCATCACGTCTCACCGCAGGTGGTCACACTGCCGAGATGCTGATGCTTGTGGAGGGCCTGGACAAGGATTTCTACTCTCCCAGAGTGTATGTAGCAGCAGAGACAGACAAGATGAGTGCCAAGAGGGCCCTCAGCAGGGAACAGACGTGGGCTGGTAGCCAGGTGAGGAACAGGAGCAGCTCTGCACAGATTCAAGTGGCTCTGGACACTGATCAGCTTACTAAGGGCTCTGGAGACTGGGCTTGCTGCAGTACAAGTTCAATCATTGTTCTCACGTCACCACAGCGAGGCTGCTGTGATGCTGCGGTCAACAAGTGCAAGGTACATCGACATATATGGCGTATGCTGCTACTGTAACTGGTGTTTGGTACCCTGGCGTATGGATGTTGAGGGCAAGCATAGCCCATGCACACACCCCTGTCCCAGCCTTGATTATGTTGCCTTTCCTGGCTGCATTTGTCCTGCTCAGCACTGAGCAGGGTGCCACTGCTGCTGCTGCTGCTGCTTGCTATGCCTGGCAACTACTCTTGCAGGACACTCCAGCAGACGTGTCAGTTGAGGTCATCCCACGCAGCAGGGAGGTGGGCCAGTCATACATCACCTCAGTGTTCACCACCCTCTACTCGCTGCTGTTTGCAGCGGGCATGGTGCTGCGGCACAGGCCACAGCTGGTGAGCACTCTGCTGCCAAGCAGCTACAGTCCGTATGATTGAACTTCTGCAGCTGATGCTTGAGATGACAGACTGAGATAAGCCACATTGACAGCTGGCAAGCTTATCTGCAGCCAGTGCAGTGGCGGACTGCAGTTGCTGCACCGTGCTGTCGCTTCTTCAGCAGGCAAGCGGTGCGGTTGGCAGCAGTGGATGCTTCTGACGCACATGCGGCGGTCAAACAGCTGACACTTTCGTGTGCTGCATCTGCCAATTGAATGTAAAGCTTTGAAAGTGGCTGACGTGCCTCCGCTGTTGCAATGACGTTTGCTGCAGGTGCTGGTGAACGGACCAGGGACTTGCATACCAGTTTGCGCCATGGCGTTTGTCAACAGGTGTGTGCTCAGGATGCAAGCAGCAGGGCCCGGGATTACCTGAGCTGCCTTGAGGAGGGTCAGCTAGCTCGTGAAGTGTATTCACAATTTATAATGTATGGGAACGTGTTGTTCCTGACAGTCAGTAATTGCAGCAAGGTTTCCTGGTTTACCAGCTGTGTGCTGTAGCACTGCAATCTTGTTTCAAAATGATGTGGCATTCTTACACCTCGCTGTACTGAAGGCGGTCCCATCTTGACTTGTTTTCCTGCAGGTTGCTACTGCTGTCCGACTGCCGCATCCTGTACGTGGAGAGCATCGCGCGCGTGCGCAAGCTCAGCCTGTCTGGCTACATCCTGTACTACAGCAGGATGGCGGACCAGTTCTTTGTGCAGTGGCCGGAGCTGCAGGCGCGCTTCCCGCGCAGTACGTATGCGGGGCGGCTGTATTGAGGGGCAGCAGGGGGAGGACAAACTGACAGGGTAGGGGTGTCGCAGCCGTGCAGCACAATGGCCACATTCCAGGACCAGTGGGTGAGGTCGTAGTCTGTCGCAGACTAAATATGAGATTTGATGCCAGCAGTGACTGAGTGACCACACAACAAACAATTATTCCATCCTGCTGCGAGATGCAGAGGCTGCATGTGTAAAGGGTTGTGCAGTGTTCCCAGGAGGCTACATTGGTCGGTCTGTGAGTGCTCTGGATGGAGTTGCTTGTATGGCGTTGGTGTCTGTGAACTGGATGTCTCCTGTGTTGGCACAGCGTTGTGGCACTGGAGTGTGTGGGCAGTGCCTCTTTTGGAGTGTGTCGGCAACTCATGAGCTGCAGTCTTTTAAGCCCGCATTGCAAGCAAGCCCATTGCTGTGCTACCAGCAATGCTTACGCACTACCATAAAAACCATCGACTTGTTTGCTTGGTGAAGCACGTCTGTGTCTAATTCAAAGCGAACCATGGCGAGAGGGTTTTGGGAGGGTGGGCTCCTCTCTTCCTGGTGCCAGCAGCCACCTATGCTTAGCTCAATCACAGCACCAATCGTCATGTACGTGCATGCATGGATGCCTCGTAGCTGTCAGACCTAGCTGGAGCACCCCTGGATTTGCCGTACCCGCTGTTGTTGCATGCTTCCAGACCGTAGAGACCTCAAGCCAGGTGTAATAGCTGGGTTTTGACAGCTAAAAGGGCTGAACTTGTCGAGGCTGTCGTTCTTCCCGCAAAGGACTTTCAGCTGGTGAGTCTGTCTAGTTCACAGGCACCCTGGTTTACATTGCAATATTGTGATCGCTGATTGGCCTAAATAAGGGCGCAGTCACTCCAAGGCCTTTGCAACGTTGCTACCGATAGACAGGTGGTACAGTCGTGCATTCGCTGCATCATCGTCCTCATTGCCTCTTTGTGAACTATTCATACTTGCAGATGGCCACGGGCAGCTCGGACTCGCCTCCTGCAGAGGCAGCATCAGCTCAAGAGGCAGTATGCGCATCAGAAAGTGCATCGCCAAAGGCTACCAAAAGTCACTGCTCACGCTTCTCCGCGCGCGAACAGCGCGATGAGCAGCAAGGGCAGCAGACTAGCCAGCTGCGCAGGCGCCGCAGAGGCCCAGTGCATGCAGTGCGCGCTGTGGGCAGCAGGGTGCAGCACAGCATCAGCAAGCGGCAGCAGCAGCTGCAGGACCTAGAAAAGGACCTGCTGTGCCTGCGCATCTTCAATGAGGTCCTTCCACATCAGGTGGGCAAGCGCTGTGAGCAGCACAGCCTGGTGCAACCGCCTCGATCAATCGCATGACTTGACAGCACTGGGTTGATGCCTCGCTCAGCAACAGCTGCACGGTGGGAATTGCTGGTGCACAGCAACGTGTGTATGCGGTGTGACAGTACCACCCCAGCTATGAGGCTGTGGCCAGCCAAAACGCATGATGGCACCAACGAGCTGTTCTTGCATGCATATGCTTGCATGCCAGTATGTGTGCAAAGTGAGCATGTGCATGCATATCCTTGCTCCTCTGCTTGAACAGAAGTATCCTTGCAGGATGTGCCCTCCAGCTTTTTAAACCCAGAATGGTCAGCATGCTGCTGTACTCTGCACGCCCTTTCTATTCCTGCAGCTGGTGAATGAGGTGCGGCAGCAGCTGCAGGAGGGCGCTGGTCATGCAGCAGCAGTGGAGCACGTGGCGAGGACGCGCCTGCACCACCTGGTGCGTGGCTGCTGCATGCATAACTGGAGCACGTGTTTACTGACCAGCAAGCGTGCATGCAAGTTGCAGGACAGCACATGAGCAGTTGACTTTCTTCTACCTCTAGGTAGACTGACAGCGCATCATGTGGTGGTATGTGGTGGTGATGCAGCTGATGTGGTGTATACCAGGCGCACTTGGACAGTCTGTTCCTAAGCTGACCAGTTGTCCGCATCTAACATCGCTCTGCTATCTGTGTCACATTGCTGCTGCTGTTCCGCAACTGCAGGCTGCTGCAGAGGTGCGCCGGCTGTTCCTGGCACTGGCAGGCGCTCTCTCCGCCTCCTGCGCTGCAGTGCACGTGGCAAAGCGCATTGTGCGTCGCGTGGCTCGGCCGCTGCGGCTGCGGCGGCCAGTCGGCCTGCTAGTCAATCCGGTGCTCATGCCTACGAGCCTGTATGGGCCGCTGCTTGGAGCATATGTCATAACGATTGCAGCCAGGGGCGCGCTGCGGCAGATGGCGCTGGAGGTCCAGCAGGAGCAGCAGCAGCAGCTCAAGCCAGATGCTGCTTCAGGGGATGACGCGCTGATAGCAGCTGCAGCAGGGGCTGACGCAGCAGCTGGGGAACATGTTGAGGAGACTGCTGCTGGTGCTGCTGCGGATGCAGCACAGGGAGGGCCAGCTGCCAGCAGCAGTGCTACAACAGCGAGGCGCATTGCAATGTACCAGCATGCCGTGCGCAGCAGCAGCACCAGCGTAGCTGAGAGCGTGCCGCAGGCGCTGAACAAGGTGCGGTCAGGCAAAGGCAGCGCCAGCAGCAGCAACAGCAGCAGCCCACGCGTGGCGGCACTGCCAGCTCAGCAGCAGTCCAAAGGCAAGCCATGGTGGGCAGTCTGGAAGCGCAAGCAGCAGCAGCATGAGGCAGGGCACAGCAATGGTCCTGCACCAAGCAGCAGCAGCACAACCTGTGCTTCAGCCGCACCGCAACGTAGCAGCAGCAGCACCAGCGCACAGTCAGCATCCTCAGCTGCCAAGTGCCCATCGCTGCCACCTACGCCAGGCAGGCAGGACACTGCTGCAGCGCTGGCTGCAGTAGCACTTGCAGCGGCATCTGCAGGTTCTCCAAGGTCTGTTGACAGCTGCAGCAGCAATAGCAGCAGTGCGCATCACCACAGCAGCAGTGCGTTGCCACTACCTGCTGTGGTGCTGCGCTCGTCAGTGTCACCACACCAACCGCTGCAGCAGCAGCAGCAGCAGCCAGCATATGAGCACTACGAGCTTTCTGCAGTGCCTGCCAGCACGCATGCAGATGCTAGCGGCAGCAGCAAGCCACGGCAGCAGTCTGTGCCCACCAGCAGGTTTGCAGCTGCCGCAGTTGCTCCTGCAGGCGTTGCGGTTGAGTCTGAGCAGCAGCAGACACAGGCTGAACATGACAATGATGCAGATGCAGACAATGAGCACCTGGATGCAGATAAGCAGCAGCAGCAGCAGCAGCAGCAGCAGCAGCAGCAGCTGAATGTGCGCACAAGGCCATGGGCCTCCCGCCAGTCCTCTGACGGCGCTGCTGCTGCTGCTGCCAGCGGCTCAGAGTCCGAGGTTTGCAGCCCCAGCATGGCAGAGCTAGAAGGCCAGGTCAGCAAACTGCAGCGCAGGTGGAGCAGTGCAGACAATGAGGCCTTTTTGGATGAGCTGCAGGCAGCAGCACTGCGTAAGGCACCTTTCAGGCCTCCTGTGTTCAGCCGGCTAGCTTCTGGCAAGGGCGGCTGCCGCATCACTGCGGCGGCGGCAGCGCAGACGGCTGAGGAGGCGTGCGGAGGGTGTGGCGGCGCGTGTGGAGGTGCTATGTCACCGAATGCAGCGGCGAGTGCGGCGGCAGGAGGTGCAGCAGCATTGTCGCCGCAGCGTACAGTGAGCTTGGATCTGGGAAGTGAGAGGCAGGTGATGATGCAGCTAGAGCAGCAGGGACCAGCAGCAGCAGCAGCAGCAGCGGCAGCGGCAGCGCCTGCAGCGCCTGCAGCTGGGTCGCCTGTTGATGTTGAAGTGCGCATGTTGGGCAGCAAGCAGCAGCAGCAGGTGCAGCTGCTGCAGCAGCAGCTGGTGCAGGAGCAGCAGCGCAACTACAAGAGCTTGGACTGGGGGCACCGGTTGATGACACTCTAAGCCGCACCATGTACCAAAGCAGGGGCACTGCCAGAGCAGGGCTGTTGTTGACGCTGCTTTTGATGCAGGGCAAGGGGGCGTGGTGTGCACATTTTGCTGTTGCTGCTTGCTGCGCAACAGTGCTCGCGCATGCAACACAAACTGCTTTTGAAATTGCATTTTGTATCTATCGTGCTGGTCGTACGCATGTGCAGCATCACAAACACGCTCATGCAGCGAGCGCTGGGCAAGTTGAAGCGCAAAGAAAACTGTAGAAGAGGTGCACAGTACATGCGCGCGGGTCGCTGAGATTGTTCCTGGTTGCTGAAGTCTATGAGTGCCAGGTGATGAGGAGGGGGTTGCTATTTGGCCTTTCGAGAGCACCTACGCCACGAAGTTGAACACTACTGGGTGCTGGGGTTCAGATGCTGGAGGTGTTTTCGCAAGGAGCAGCTGGCGGAGTCTGGTGTCAAGTAGCAGGTGGTCCGTCAGTTGAGCTAGCTAGGATGGGTGCTGATATCTGCACCATGCATTTGCACCCTGATGGACCTCTGCTTTTACATCACACAACAGCCACGTGGCTAGCAGTGCAAGCTAGACTGGAAGGCACCCTTTCTATGAGGTGGCGGCTGGTGTATCAAGGTGTCGCGCAGTGCCTTGAGACATGGTTCGGCACTGGTTTTGGCTGATCTGACTGTGCTGATGCAGACAGGCGTGAGAAGACAACAGGACGTTGAGGGTGGTGCATGCTGATGGTACCGTGTTGATGCAGGCTGCAATGTCCTTACAGCAATCAGCACCTATAGTACCTGTCACATGCATGTCGGGCTGGAAAGCTGCTGTGATGGTTGATGCTGTCGCACGCAAAGTTGTTGCTGCTGTGCTGTTGGCAGACGTTGGAGAGTGTCATTCATTTGACAAACACATGCCACTCCCATGCGTCACCGTGCTGCTCTGGCTGTTTTGCTATCGTCGTATGCTGCTTTTGCGACTTGCTGCTCCTGTGCCGCCGCAGCTCCGGCTCCTGCGGCTTTTTTGACGCAGTAAACGAGAGTGCGTTGATCCGTTACTGACATGCGGCAAACAGCAAGCTGCGTCATAACGTCGCGTCAACGACCAGTGTCTGCCTGAGTGACGTTTTCCTTTTTTCTGAAGCGATGCACTGGGTTTTGATGGCTGGGCTTAACCATCAGTGTCTTTTTGAGATGACATCTGCTGTTCTTCTGTTATGATGACATGTCAGGGCGGCAACGCTGGCTGGGATTCTTGAATGCACCTGGTCAGTTTCAATTCTGGGCCTGGGCGTCAGTGTTTGCCTGGGTTGTATTGTGGCTGTGGGCAAGGGCCCGTGCGTTTTGCTACTATCATCTGTTGGAGCGACCTGTCGGCTGTCAAACTCATTGCGCCACAGCTGCGTTTCATGTGTGTAATTCAGCACCACGCACGTGCTCGCACACCTGTGTTGCGAAGCGTGCTGTGCTGTGCATGCATGCACAACAGGTGCTCGGCAGATTGGCGCTGAGTCCCTGTTTGTGTCTGCATGCCAAATGCATGATTCCAGGCTTCATGCCTGCTGGTGGATGAAGGATACACCTTGCAGCATGCAGCCTTCGTGGCTGTCGACGGTGTTTGGCATGACTGCGCGCAAAGCGTTGCTTGCCTAGTCAACTCTTGCTGCGGGAGAGGTGCGTGGTGACAAGCAGCAAGTGCTGCATTGCTACCAGCTGTGTTGCTGACATATAAAATGCATCCGTTGCATGCAAGGAAGCTGCATGCAGCTGTTGTGCTTTGCAGGAAGGGGCTCAGTGTTGTGTGGCAGGCTTGAGCTGGCTTGGCAGAGCCCTACACTGCACAGCCAGTTCAGCAGCTATATGCAAGCACATAAACATCATTTACCAAGAGCATGCGTGTCCTTGCTCCTTTAGGATGTGGCACATAGCAGGTGTCTGGCCCCATCTCTCAAAAGGGCCAGTGTTGACAGTGCCTGAAGTGGTGCTCAAACGGGAACGCAGCGGGTGCGCTGTGGCGTTTTGTGGCAGGGGTTGGAAAATATTGTCCAGCGCACAACACACAACCGCTGCAGGATTGTGTCACTGCAGCGTGGTGGTTGAATTGAACGAGTGGAGGCCGCAATCGAGAGCAGCACAGCAGTTTTGCTGCGTAAAGTGCAGCTGGTGCCGCTGTACGTCCTTAAAGTCTGCTTGGCAGTTTGTTGAGATTGCATGTCTCTTGGTGCTGATAAGCGCACGATGCGGAAGATACAGGCTGCATTTGACTGCTTGCTCTGTATGGGAAGCCCTGCGATTGTGGTATGCTGAGGTGACCTTAGCAGTTGTGTGTTGAGCACTGGCAGTTGATCATCATCATCATGTTACCATTTAAGCCATAGCAACGTCGCCATCGGCCCCGCGCCCCACAGGAGCGGCTGAATGAACAGGCGAAGGGGGAAGGGGAGGGAGCACTATTTCATTATCCCGCTTGCAGACATTCCTGTGATTCCAGGCAAGAACAAGGTAGTCAGCAATCAGCCGAGCAGCCAACCTGCAAACACCAGATCCACCCCAAACATCGTCATGCCTTCTAAGCAGGGCTGGTCAGCCATCCTTGCAGGCGCAGCAGCAGCAACCGGCCTTGCCAAGCTATCGCTGGATGTTCGTGTAGCGGCTGATGGCGACGGCTTATTGGGCGCACATTCTGGCAGGATTGATTACGCGTTTTGGGGTACACCTGCTGTCGAGGTTGCTGCGTGTGCGAGCCTGACTGGCCTGACACGCCTGAAGGACCTTGCCATCGACTGCAATGATATGAACGGCTACCAAGGCAAGCTGGCGCCGGGTGATGTCATCGCGCTGACAGCACTCACCAGCTTGACTCGGCTGCATGTGTGGAGCGCCGAGCATGGAGTGGGTGCAGCTGCGGCCACAGCGCTGGCTGGCGCGCTGCAGCAGCTGCAGCACCTGTGCATGTACAACTGCAAGCTGCAGCTGGACTCTGCAGAGGGCCTGGCTTGCTGTGAGGCGATTGGCCGCCTCACACAGCTGATGCACCTGGACCTGAGCAGCAACAGGCTTACGCAGCAGGGCTCGATGCAGCTGGCAGGCTTGTCACGCCTGCAAGAGCTGAGGTCGATGGATGATGAGGTTGATGACAGCCATGATGGTGCAGAGGAGGGTGACAATGTTGATGCAGATGATGGCGCAGGTGACGATGATGACTCCTCATCGTCTGAAGATGATGATGATTGGTAGCAGTTCGAACTGCTGAACACAGCTGAGGGCAGTTGGCATTCTCCATCCACAGATGAATGCTGTGCGGCCGCTGTTGATGGCATGACAAAGTGGCACATAGACACAATCTGGACAGCAGTGCATGGGCAGCGGCAGCATCAGCACTGCTGGCAGCTCCTAGGCCAGCCTTGGCAATGTGGCGCGAGCAGCAGCAGTAGCATTAGCACATGTGAATGCCATGCATGTGGCAGTACAACAGCACCATGCGTTGGCATGAGGGTGGTGGACAACAGCAGCATTGTGTGTCATCCTCACTACGTGTGAGTGGCAGTTATGCTGCTTATGCGAACTGCAGGGCCTCTGTTATATCTATATGATGCCCGGCAATCGATTATTTGTCTCAGCCATCAACCAGCTGTGCCAGCAGGTTAGCTGGTGCGTGCTGGCACTGCTTCAAGCAGGGCACATTCACCTCAGGTGCATTCACCTGCTGCGTCTGCTACATCAGCCTCCAGCAGATAACACGCCGATGAAGATGCCTGTTGTGCAGCAGCTGGCTTGAAAGTCAAATTATGTTGTTGGTACGGAACTCATGCTGCACAGTAGTGCATAACAGGCGCCTGGGGCCAGGACGCTGCTACTGCACACATGGTGCTTGTGTGCTGTTAGACGTTGCTGTGCTGCTGCATCAGCACAAAATTGATATAGAACCACGAATTTCATTATTGTAATCTTCTGAGCAGGGTCTCAACCATTCTAAAGCAGTTGCTGAAGCATATGTCATGACATTTTTTGAACTAGCTGCTTGTACAACAGGTATTGCATGTCACGTCGCACAACGGGCGAAGATATTGCGATCTCATTCAAGCTATTTCGCTGGCTACGCCGATAGCAGCTTTGAGTTTGGTTGCCAACACCACATCAGACGCGTATCCAGCTCAACACAAGGCCTCACTACAGAAACTATCCTTGATAGTTGCTTCGGTTGATTTCGTTACTCAAAGCAGGGCCCTGCGTGAACCGGCAGGCCAGTCACCAGCGACAGGAGGAGTAGTATGCCTCCCAGAAAGCGAAAAGCAACAGCAGTGAGCGAGTTGCCCTCCGTTAACGATGCAGTACAAGCGGTGCACGTAGACCCCAAAGCGCTAGAGGCCATCCAGCAGCGGCTGAAGCTCATAGATGCAGCAGGTAGGCAGCCAGCTGCTGCTTCCAGTTCACCTGACCAACCCACACTTGACACACAGTGGTGCACCATACATTGACGCACCACACACTCACACGTCTAGCAATTTCCATGGTTGCTACGATTGCAGTTGAGGAGCGCTGCGCGGCCATCACAGCTGCTGCTGATGAGGCTGTTGCCAAGCTCCTGCAGGAGCTAAAGTCACGGCTGATAGGACTGCCAAAGAAGGTACGAGCCAGCAAGTGTTGCCAAGCCAAGCAAAGCAGGAGTCGAGCACTGGCTCAGTCTGGCTGAGGCAAAAGGCGTGGCATGCAGCAATACACATGAGTAGGCATAGTGGCATGCCCCAACGGTTGGGGCCAAGCAATGCAGCTGAATGCCTTGCATGGTGCACACCTGCACCTTGGCAGTGTCAAGTACAAACTATCTGGCAGACACGCAAGGGTTAAGGCACTTGTAAGGTGTCTGCTCCTGAACGTTACCGCAATTGCTGACAGAAAGTACTGCTGCTTGCAGATCAGGGCAATGCCATACAAAGAATACTTACAGACAGTTGAGCAGCCGGCACCTCCAGCAGCTGCTGCAGACGCTGCAGCAGCATTTGTGGACAACAAGCTAGCACAGATGCAGCAGCGCTCTGAGGCCGCAGCAACAGCAGCGCCCACAACGCGCAGCCTGCGCAGCAGGGCGCGCTCAGCAACAGCAGCACCAGAGCCAAAGACTGTGCGCACCACACGCACGCGTGCGCCAGTGCCCAAGTTCAACGCTGGGGCTAGCAGCAGCCAAGCAGTGGAACCAGCGCCAGCAGCAGCAGAAGATCCTGCTGCAGCAGAGGCTGCGCCAGCGCCTGAAGCAGCAGCAGCAGCACCAGAGCAGCCCTCAGCAGCAGCCGTGCCGGAGGCAACACAGGCAGCAGACGCTGCTGCTTGCACCCCTCCGGCTGCAAACGAGGGCCGCAGCAGCAGGGCGGGCCGCGGCCGCACAGTAACGCTGCTGGAGCCGCCTGCAGAGGAGGACGAGGACAGTGAAGGCGGCAGGCAGGGTGCAGCAGCAGCAGGGCCAGGTGCTGATGCAGAGGCCAGGCGGGCTGCTGCTGAGATGAGGGCCAAGGAGAAGGTTGATGCCAGGCTGGCAGCGATAGGCCTGGCTGCCAGCACTGCAGTGACGGGCGGCGGCAGGACAGCAATGCGTGCAGCGCAACCTGGGGAGGCATGCTTCTCAAAGAACGGTAAGCAGCTGTCGCATTCTGAGCACTGATCTGCAACACTGCTGTGTACCTGTAAGAACTGCAAAGAAATGCGATATCTTGGTGCGTTGCAGCTGCATGGTCGTTTGGCTAACAGCATAACAAGCAGCGGCATGGGAAGTCGAGCATCGGCTGCAGATTTGTTCTGGCGCTGCATTGCAAACACGCAGTATCACGGGTCTTCAGCACCTTGAGGCCTGGATTGAGTGCCTGAGGCGAAGACCCAGCATGCTGCTGCTGCTGCTGCTGCGAGTTGCATGATGCAGCTGCAGCACATCCACGCTGATGTACCACTAACTCCACCTGCTCATGCGCAACATCATGCCTGTCCTGCAGGCTCTCCACTGTCAATCCACCCCAACATCACTCGCGCCAGGGGCAGGACTGGCGCTGCCCGGGGCTGGGCGCTGATGACGCCTGCATTGGCAGCAGCAGCAGGCGAGGCAGCAGGGCCTGGCGGCGCCATGCTGGGCTGCTTCACCCTGGTGAAGAAAGGAGGGGCAGCTACAGGTGCAGCTGCAGCGACAGGCAGGGCAGGCAGGAGCAGGGCAGCGACTGGGGCAGGCAGGGGAGCTGGTGCAGCAGCGGCGCAGGGTGCGGCGGCTGCAGAGGCAGCAGCAGAGGATACTGCCATGGTCATTACAACTGAGGGTGAGCTGTTGCACCGCACGCTTGCGGTTTGCTGCAAACGGACTTGCAGGCCCCTGGCTGCGTGATGAGTG
Organism: Tetradesmus obliquus; assembly: GCA_030272155.1. Taxonomy (NCBI): domain Eukaryota; kingdom Viridiplantae; phylum Chlorophyta; class Chlorophyceae; order Sphaeropleales; family Scenedesmaceae; genus Tetradesmus; species Tetradesmus obliquus. Next base: position 1,062,833 of record CP126191.1, read on the forward strand.
CGATTACATTTTTCATAGAGCCAACTGTCAGGCCATCACATTTCTACAAGTCGCACCTCAACAACCTCAGTGTTACCTTCTAGGAGCGCACTGGGATGCGACCTGCTCAATTGCATTTTCACTGCCATCTGCCCTCCCGCCGGCTGCTGCTGCTGCTGCTGCTGCAGACGGCGCATCCTTTGCAGTGGATGCTGCGGGCGGGCTGGAGGCAGTTCCTGCAAGCCACAGGCCAGAGGTGGAGGCGAAGCTGAGGGCCATCCAGCAGTTTGCAGCAACTGCGCTGAGGGCGGCATAGCAGCAGCAGCAGCAGCCTGGAGCCCAGCAGCAGTTGCGGGAGGCCGGTGCTACCGCAGGCTGAGCACGGTGGTGTGCTGCAGCGATGCAATGTCTAGCAACTGCAGTGTACATGGGTGGGATCGCTTCTGCAGCACCTGCTTTCTCAGCATAAGAATTAATGCTCCTATGTAACCTTCCCGGGACCTGACGTGACAACTGCTTTACCAGAATGGCGCGGCAGTTACTCAAGATGGCCAGTGCGGGTCGTTGTGACCACGTCCGAAAGCACACTCACCGCTTTGGAGACTGTTGAATGCGTTCGCAAGGTCCGTTCTTTGAAGCCAAGGTTGCGGTGTGAATGGGAGAACGCAGTGGCTTCCTGCAACTGCATAGACTTTGTTACTGCCGATTCCAGTTCCCAAAGCACGAAAAGTTAGCAGGTAGGACGATTGAGCTGGCGTTAGCAAGTAAAGGTGGGGCTGCAGACCGAGGTGCCTCAGGCCGAGTCCCGCAAGTCAGACGAGCTGCAGGATCAAGCCCTGCAACATTTCCTTCCTCTCTTAGTTCATTCAAGCGCTTGTTATGTGCTAGACGATCCTTACAGTCGCCCTTGCGGTGCTGCTGCTGCGTTTGGTGCTGCTGCCCCTGCTTGCAGTCGTCCTGATGCAACACCAGTTGCGTTCATAACTGGCAAGCATACAGGGCACCAGCTCAACAGCATCGTAGCCTGGCCGACCAAATAGCAGCACAACACAGTTCACAGCTGCAGCACGTGTGTAACAGCACTGCATGCCCTTGCTGGCCTCCATGCTTGGTCAGTCAAGGTTTGCCGGCGCTGCGCTGTACAGCCCTGGCACATTGCTGAACAATGGGCGCTATAAGATTGAGAAGAGGCTGAACAGTGAGTGAACAGGGAGCGGCTGTATCAGCTGCTGACATGCACTTGCAGGAACAGGGAGGCGAAAGGCACCTCAGGCTGACAAGTAGCAGTGCGGCCTGGGTGAATGCATGCATTGCCGGAATTATGCAGCAGTGCTGTCATTTCTGTTGGCCACGCCAGACGTGTGCTGCAAGCACTTCGTTGCTGTGTATGCATGCTGAATGTGCATGATGGCTGTTGCTGTGCTGCGTGCTGTGTGCTGCGTGGTGTTCCTGCTGCACAGAGGGTGCCACCGCCATTGTGTATGCTGCTACAGACAAGCAGACTGGCCGCCAAGTGGCACTTAAGGTGGGGACAATGCAAGTTCAAGAGAGCCTGGGTTGTCTTGCTGCAGCGAGGCCTATCAGCGCCATGCTTTAAATCGCAAGCAAGTACACAGGTACAAGCTGTTTGCAGTGAACCAGCAGACCCGCAGACGCTCAGCACTTACCAAAGGTGTGCATCAAGTGCAGCCACGCTGTTTTGCTCTTATCCAATTAGCTGTTGAGAGTGCTGCCGTTGCTGCTGCCACAGGTGGTGCAATGTGGCAGCGACAAGGTGCCTGTCAGCGTGGTGCGGCGCGAGGTGAGCTGCCGACTCTGGCATACACATCAGCAGCACAGATGCAGCAGCAGTCAAGGCTTTCGAACCGCAGGCCAGCGGGCGGACTCACAGCAGGGTGATTGTTTGCATCAGCTGGTGGTTCTGCGTTTACTACTTCGCTGTGCACAGCCACCTGCTGCAGTGCCAGTGTCCAGCACATGGCGTGCGCCATGAGCCTGTGACATGGTGTCGCTGCCTGGCGTGCCTGCTGTTTGGCGACCTAGTTGATTTGCTGCTGCTTCTGCTGCTGTTGTCGCTTGGCCCTGCCAGGTCACGCTGTCGTCGAGTGTGGCGCATGAGAACATGGTGCAGCTGCTGGACGTGTTTGCGGAGGGCACAGAGCTCATCATCGTGGTGAGCGCACTGTGGAACGCAGCAGCGTGGTGCATGGCAGCAACATGCACATTTGTAGCAGGCACAGCATGTCACACGTGATTTGAGCACTGTGCCGGCTGTGCGCCGCATGGCTGGCTAGATGACCATCTATCAATGAAGGCCGTGACTGTACAGCTTGGCTCCTCCCGTGGCCGACAAGCAATTGCTGCCAGCCCTGCGCGCATATTGCTGCTGCAGCATATAGACATTACGCACAGGAGATTATCAGCAGATGCCCATACATCAACACGTTTGCAGACCGATCTGGCTGGCTCTGTTGCCCCCGCCCTTGTACCTGCTGCTGCTTCTGCTGCAGTGGGAGCTTATCGCGGGCCCCGACTTACTTGAGCTGCTCAACGAGGCGCACGGCCGCATGAACGAGCCCGCGGCCGCCTTCTACTTTGTGCAGCTGCTGCGCGGCGTGCTGCACATGCATGCCATGGGCTACTGCCACAGGGACATCAAGCCTGAGAACTGCATGGTGGAGCGCGCCAGCCAGCGCCTCAAGGTGGGTTTGCTTGTTGACACAGTAGGCGGGCCCGCACGTATTTGTAGTGACAGACACTGCATACTTCCTAAGCGTCCTGGTACGTCTGATGCTGCCATGTCCGTATCATCGCACCAGAGAACTGCATGGTGGAGCGCGCCAGCCAGCGACTCAAGGTGGGAACGTCTGCATTCAGCATTTGCATTGCGCAGTGAATGACCCTGCATACGTCAACAGCCTTGTGATCATGCTGCCATGCCCCCAACATCAAGCCCGAGAACTGCATGGTGGAGCGCGCCAGCCAGCGGCTCAAGGTGGGTGGGGCTGCACTGAGCAGTTACTGGCCCTGCATGTTTACAGCCGACTAGTCACACTAAGTACTTGGTGCTGAGATTGGTGCCACGTACATGAATCACACCAGAGAAGTGCATGGTGCAGTGCGCCAGCCAGCGGCTCAAGGTAGGCCTGATGAGGCAGCCTGCGCGTTGTCTACATTAGCTGTCAAACATGCATTTCCCGCAATGCGGGTTACAGCAGTGTTGCACGTTTGGCTGCCGCAGCCAGCTTATGGCATAAGCTTCCTGGAGACGCCTGGCCCTCCTTGATCCGCTGCATGCTGATGCATGCTGACGCTGCATGCTTTCTGCCTGTGTGTGCATGTGCAGCTGATTGATTTCGGCCTGTCCAAGCACTTGGAGTCTGTTGCAACGCTCGGCGTGGGCACACCCGACTACATGCCCCCAGAGATGGTTCGCTCTCAAGTCAAGGCCCAGCAGCGCAGCCAGCAGATGCGCTCAGCAGCAGCAGCAGCGCCTGGCAGCAGCTTGCTGCCGCATGGTGGGCGGGCGCCTCCGTATGATGCGAAGAAGGTTGATGCGTGGGCGATGGGGGTGCTGCTGTACCTGCTGGTCACCGGCACCTACCCATTCGAGGTGGGGCGTTGTTATTTCTGTTGATTTGCTCTGTCTCTGTGCCTGAAGGGTGCCTGAAAGTTGCATTTTGTTGTGTTTCAGTTGTGTTTCAGTGATTGTGCATAGTATGATGCGAAGAAGGTTGATGCGTGGGCGATGGGGGTGCTGCTGTACCTGCTGGTCACTGGCACCTACCCATTCGAGGTGGGGCGTTGTTATTTCTGTTGATTTGCTCTGTGTCTGTGCCTGAAGGGTGCCTGAAAGTTGCATTTTGTTGTGTTTCAGTTGTGTTTCAGTGATTGTGCATAGTATGATGCGAAGAAGGTTGATGCGTGGGCGATGGGGGTGCTGCTGTACCTGCTGGTCACCGGCACCTACCCATTCGAGGTGAGGCGTTGTTACTTCTTTTGATTTGCAGTGTTTTTGTGCCTGACGGGTGCCTGAAGGTTGCTTTTCATCGTGTGAATCATTTTGTGTCCTTTGACCCAATTGGCGTGGGCGATGGGGGTGCTGCTGTACCTGCTGGTCACTGGCACCTACCCCTTCGAGGTGGGGCGTTGTTGCTTATGTTACTTTGCAGTGTTTTTGTGCCTGACGGGTACCTGAAGGTTGCATTTCGTTGTCTTTTGATGAGTGTGCATCGTATGATGTGAAAAAGGTTGACGCGTGGGTGATGGGGGTGCTGCTGTACCTGCTGGTCACTGGCACCTACCCCTTTGAGGTGAGCTGGCAGTTGCTCTTCAGCAACTTTTAATTAGCAGTGCACTGCTTGTGACACGAGCGCTTGCAGTGCCAAATGCTGCTTGTCATAGACACCTACCCCTTCAAAGCGAGCAGCTGTTCTAGCAACGCGCAGCTGCTGGGGACTTGTGTAGTGCTGAATGCAGCTCAGCTTGCCCGGCAGCCCAATACGTCGGCAGCTGATAACCTGACTGACTCCTGTCATTTGTGCGCCAAAACATGCATATCTGTGTAGTGTAATATGATCAACAATGTGTGCTGCTATCCCAACTCACAAAAACCCGCGCAGCCCAACGGCCTGGCAACTCCCACTTGACTGACCCGTACCCATCACACAAGTTTTATTTAATCTCCCAAAGATGTGCTTGACGCTTACACATCTTATGGGCTGTTTTGCCCTGCAGAACCCCGCGCAGCCCAACAACCTTGCGGCCACCATCATGACTCGCTGCTGTTCCGCCAACCTTGTGCCAAAAGGCAGTGCTCGACTATACCATAACGCAACCAACTAATGCATGCTGTCCCCGCCGCCCCGCAGGACCCTGCGCAGCCCAACAACCTTGCGGCCACCATCATGAACGTGCAGGCGGGCCGCTGCAGACCGCTGCCGCCTGCCATCAGCACCGGCTGCAGGGCAGTCATTGCGGGCCTGCTGAACCCCAACCCTGAGGCACGCACGCGCCTGGAGGTGGGTTTTTACAAAACTATGGTTCAGGGGTTCAGCACTTTCGGTCGGGGTGCAGGGCAGTGCAGGGAGGTGGATTTTGGATTGTGCTGTGCACAACGGCACGTTGTGTTTTGGTTTGCCGCTGCCGCCTGCCATCAGCGCTGGCTGCAGGGCAGTCATCGCTGGCCTGCTCAACCCCAACCCTGAGGCACGCACGCGCCTGGAGGTAGGTGGTTTTAGGTGTTCAGCAGTGCAGCCTGCCGTCAGTGCCGGCTGCAGGGCAGTCATCGCTGGCCTGCTCAACCCCAACCCTGAGGCACGCACACGCCTGGAGGTAGGTGGTTTTAGGGGTTCAGCAGTGCAGCCTGCCGTCAGTGCCGGCTGCAGGGCAGTCATCGCTGGCCTGCTCAACCCCAACCCTGAGGCACGCACACGCCTGGAGGTAGGTGGTTTTAGGGGTTCAGCAGTGCAGCCTGCCGTCAGTGCCGGCTGCAGGGCAGGCATCGCGGGCCTGCTCAACCCCAGCCCTGAGGCACGCCTGGAGGTGCAGTTTAATGGTGTTGTCCTGTTGCGAGTTCCGGGTCCCAGGCAAAGTCAGGGTGGGGACATTTGCACACGGTGCAGGCAATGCGCAGCAATCCTTGTTGTGCTGTGCTTTGACTTGTTGCTGCATGCTGATTGACTGGGTTTGTAGCGGCATCACCTTCAAGTTCATGCATACCTGCTGACCATCGTGCTGCTGATGTGACCACTTGTGTTGCTGTCATGCATTGCAGGATCGGGCGAGCTGCGACTGGCTCACACACTCCGCTGCAGCCCACGCAGCGCAGCTGAGCCACTTGGCCCTGTGGATCACCAGGATCTCGCATCAAAGTGTGACACACTTGGCTGTCTGTTAACAACATCCTCCTCTCTGGTGCATTGCAGGACCTGGCGAGCTGCGAGTGGCTTACACATTCAGCTGCAGCCCACGCAGCGCAGCTGAGTCACCTGGGCTCCCGCTTTGAGCCCACAAACCCTGCCTGGATTTGTAGCAGCATCACCTCGGCCTACTTGCTGTGTATTTGATCCCAGGGACTCGTACGAAGTAAATGAACACTTGCTGCGCAATCGTATTGCTTTGATGTTGTGCAGGATCTGGCAAGCTGTGAGTGGCTCACACACTCTGCTGCAGCCCACGCAGCACAGCTGAGCCACCTGGGGTCCCGCTTTGAGCCCACAAACCCTGCCTGGATCCTGCCCACTCAGCATGCAGTCAATGCATCAGCAGCAGCTAACAGCGGCGGCTTTGCAGAAGACCCAATGGGCACTGCAGGCCTGCCTGCTCGCAGCAACCCCGCTGCTGCTGCTGCTCCTGCAGCACCTGCAGCAGCAGCAGGCGGTCTGCAGCTGTCTGGCCCTAGCAGCAGCCTGCCGACAGCAGCAGCAGCGAGCTATGGCAACAATGCTGTGCCGGCTGACAAGCAGCAGCACCAGCAGCAGTTCCACAATGACCACCTCCACCACCAGCAGCAGCATTTCGATGCAGGCAGCGACACAACAGAGTTCATGGACGTTGATGAGGGGCCTTCAACAGCAGCAGCAGCAGCACCTGGTTTTGGTGGCAACGGCGGCAGCAGCAGCAGCAGGCCTGCTGCCATTATTTTGGCACCAGAGCCAGCAGGCTCACCTGCAACAGCAGCAGCAGCAGCAGCAGGGGGTGTGGGTGCTGGAGGGGGTGGTGTGGCCTTGAGCTTCCTTACAGCAGCAATGGACAGCAGCAGTGAGGGCTTTTCCAGCCACCTCAGATATGGAGCAGCAGCAGCAGCAGGGCATGAGGCGGCAGCAGCAGCAGGGGCAGCTGTTCAGCATGGTGCTGCTGGTAGTGGCGGGATGCTGCCAGCTGGTGCGGCTGGGGCAGCGGCAGGCGGCAGCAGGAAAGGCATGGGCTGGCTGCCTGAGTTCATGCGGCGCTGCATTTGAATGTTGGCTGGATCAAGCAACACTCGTTGCTGATGACCATATACACTGGCGTGGACTGCAAGTTGACAACGGCTGCTCTACGGCCTATATTGACCCTTTACAGGCGCTGAGCCTGCAGCCCACACCAGTGTGTTGCTTGCTGCTGATAGTTGTGCTGGGTTTGCGCCTTCATGTTGTTGGTGGCTGTACTAAGGTTCTGGTGCTGCAGTACAGTGTTGGGAGTGTACGTCGCAGTTCCTGGGGCTCGTGTTTACACAATGCCCCTCACACCTCAGACACGGGGTCGTGTCGCACTGAACCAGGCACGTATGTGTAGTACAAGAGCATTGTTGTAAAGCCACTGGCTCTGTGGCCGCCGCTGGAACAGCTTCCTCATCAGCCACAGCTCAAGTTGGTTTTGCAGTATTGCTGGTTGATGGTCAAAAGCCTGGAAGGAGGCAGGGCTGTGTGCCCAAGTTCACGTGGCGCTGCACCTGAGCTACCGGCTGACACAGTAAGCCGTGCTGATGGCGTGTACAGTTAGCCATTATGCTAGTTATGGTCCTGGGTTCAGCAGTGCAAGGTGAGCAGTATCACAAGGCTTTGGCTGACTGACTGGCTCTGTGGCCGATCCTTACAGAGCCTCAGGGTTTTGATGGCATTTTTGTGGGATACAACTTTGCTTGCATGATTTTTGTGTGGTGTTTTTCTTTACGTTGTGTCGCACACGTGTGTTTAGAAGCCTGATAAGAGGCTTGGCAGCCCACTTGAAGCCGGGCAGGCATCCTGTTGGAACTCAATGCTGCACTGCAGCCCTGGCTAGGTTGCGGCTTGCATGTATGCACACAGTACACACATAGCGTCAGTTTGAAGCAGCGTGTTGTTGGGAGGTTGGCAGGTGGAGGTGTGTGTGAGTGGCCTTCCACTCGCATGGTTGTTGTCCCTGTGATGCTGAACAGATCTGTAGATATATCTAGATTTCTCTAAATATCTGGATACGTGGTCAAGTTGCTTCAGTTGCTGATAGTGAGATTGCAGTTTGCATGCAAGAAATGTTGCTTAGTGGGTGCTTGCTGTCACAGCAGCGGCTGGCCATCCGGTTGGGTGTGTGTAAAGAGTTGCAGAAGCACACCTTGTGTCGCGAGATCTCGCAACGTATCTTGATACAGATGCTAATGTCAGACATTGCACTGTATGCAGCTGCACCTCATGCATTGCAGAGTCGAGAATGACGTAAAACCCTGTACCGTCTCAAACCTACATCCATTTGCAACACAGACGCGTTTTTGGCTCACGGCGAGTCGCAGACACGCGTGTCTGCATGCGCACTACTGCTGTCTCGAGCATCTCATGAGCTGTCCGCCTTCTCCATCTCCCACTATGAAACATTGGTCGCTTTTAATATGTACTTTCAAGGGTTTTGGGGAGTTTGGTTGTGAATCCTGAGCGTGATCAGCTTGACATCACATGCCCCAGTGGATGCCGCCTAGCTAGGTCGCCCACCGCCGCCCACCACCGCCCACCAGCACAAACCATGACGGGTAACGCTTACATATAGTATTACCCGTCACAGCACCGAGCAGTCGTATTCAATCGGTAACTTTGTGATTTGGTTTCTGTGTCGGAGTTCGTATTGTGTTGTCAGACAGGTTGGCAACTGAAAGATCGCAGCTATAAAGAAGCCACTGCTTCAAAACGGCGGGGTTCTAACCAACGCTTCCTCAGGGAGCGATCGGGCCCTGATAGGCTTACGCCTACTGGTCGAACTCGCTCCCGGTACTTTCGTGGTGACTCGCCCGCCTATGCTCAGGGTGCAACAGTATTGCAGATGAACCCTGAAATGTATATTTGCAAACTGGTGGGGCGCCTTGGTGTGTCATGGTGCTTGATTTTTCAGCTCTGTGTGTCGCACTGCGTGCTTCTGTGCTTGTCAGCCATGAGGATTGCAGAAGCAGTAGCACCTAAGTTTGCATGTCACATGCAGTGTCTCCTGTCGGTCCTACGTGCTCTTGCTTGCTGCAGTCTGGTGTGTACAGCAGTGCCTTGGTGCAATCATGCCAAACACCCATGGTAAGCAGCACCATTGTGCATCTCGCTTGCTGTTTGGACCATGCCTGCCTTCCCTTGTGCGTTTTGTGCCCTGTACTTTGAGCACCCTGCTGCTTTTCATGCTGCACTTCGCACATGCTGCACTGCATGTACTTGTTGGTTTATGGGGAGGTAGGGGCTGCAAGATGCCTCTGGAATTTTACTTTGGTTGCATCTTGTGGCTTGCTATCGGGTTCTCATGATATGTGAGCTGAAAGAGGGGCAAGTGACTCACTCTCGGGTGATGGCTTGCCCACCCCTGTAACATACCTCTCTCTCGCCCTGCTGCTGCCCCTGTACAATCCGCCCAAGCTTCTTGCACCCTGCTGTCGTCACACCACGATGCCCTGAGTAATTCGACTGTGACAACAATGTTGCGGACGTGTTACTATTGCTCAATGTTGCGACACAGTATGTGCAAAACTGCCTACCCATGCATACTGGCCTGACAGCTGGCAGACCAAATGAAGAAGAAGAGGGGTTACACGGTGTGCACAGGCAACTACGTTGCAACGAACACCCGAAAATCTGGAACGTCGCAGATGACTCAGCAAAACAGGCTGTCACAAATCCGCTCAACGGTGAAGCAGCATGCCGTTGGTGCAACTTGATGCCACTTGCATCTGCAAGTGCCAAAAACAGAGGTCAACACGCTCGACTTCATTAAGGCAGGTGCGGGCACACATTCATATGCATGCCTCGACCTGCAGAGGTCATGCCTGTTGGTACAGCCCAAGCTGTTGATACAAGAACAAATGGCTGATGCCATACCTGTATGGCAGCATAGCCTTTTCAACAATCACATCACAAAGTAAGCAGACTGAAGATGGGCTGATGTACAATGGCCACATAATGTGCAGGCCTGACTCCTCACTTGGTGTCCAGGCCCACATATGTCTGGCGCCCCCCCCCCCCCTATCTCTCTCGTACGTGCCACCTACAGCCCTGCTTGTTGCGCCACTGCATTATGCGTTCATTTGGCGCAGCGGCAGGCTCTGCCAAACACTTGCCTGCGGCTGATGCCCAGATGGCAGTTGATCAGGACACCCGCAACTCCTGCTGCTGGCAAGCGAGCTGCAGCGCAGCACGCGGCAACAGGCCACCGTGCTGCTGGTGCTGTTGCGCGCCCCCTGCTGACAAGCCTCATGTGCAGTGCACAATCAGTGGCTGCTGAAAGTTACCACTGTAATGTGCCTGTTGTTGCTGAGCAGCTCACACGTCGTGCTGGCTAATCACCTCCAGGTTCTCAACTCTGGCTGGCTGTGAGGTTGTCCAGTGACTGTGAGGTAGTGCAAGTGCCAGGAACTAATCCAAGCGGCCAATGACGCGCTCACACGTCATGCAGGTTGATCACCTCCAGGATCTCCGCCATAGCGGTGAGGTAATCCGAGTGGCCGTTGACAAGGCGGGACAGGTTCACGTTCTCAACCTGCACGTGTGGCGCATAGATACAAGGAAAGTGGAGGGCAGCTCAGGCTGCTGTTGACAGCTGCATGGCTGCTGCATGCATGTTGAACGCTGGTGGGATGCAGCATCTGGATGTTGGGGACCTCAGTAAACAAAATCTATGCGCCTGCCTAGCCAGAGAAACAGCAGCACAGTGCATTGCGCGACTGCATTGAGCACAGATGAAACAATGCAGCCGTGCAGGCTCCTACCAACCCATGCTGTGATAATCTGGCAGCAGCCATGGTACATCCGCCTACTCCTAATCGACGCAACGGTTGATGAATGACTGCTGCTGCTGCTGCTGCTGCTGCAATAATTCAATAACTCATGCACACTCACCCCTGGCACGTCCACCTTCCAGATGCCAGCTGCCTGCAGCCAGATGCTGCTGCTGCTGCGCTCATAAGAACATGCCAGGCAATTACACCGGCAGGCAGCACGCGGCGAAAGGCACAGCAGTATGTCATCAGTGGGGTACAGAGCATGCTTGCATGACGCTTAGCGCTGGACGGCATCAATAATGTGCCGCAACTGTAAGCAGCATGCCGCGACAGCTGCCTGCACCACTACGACAGCCAGCGGGAGTGCCTGCCCTGCCCCGAATGCAGCTGCAGTTTTTTTTTTATGCACTGCAGCGGCGCAAACTGAACAGCTGCTGACCTGTGCACGTGGAACAGCAGGCCCAGAATCCACACCACCATATGTGTGCGGGCAGCAGCAGCAGCACATATGCCTCACATCACTCACCTGTGCACGCGGTACAGCAGGCCCAGGGTCCAGTCATTCACGCTGTAGCCGTTGATGAGCCGCCCTGACACCACGGAGCGCGCGGCGCACCACCTGTCAGGCCTGCAGCACCGACCCACATTGCAGAGTGAGATCAGTTGATGACAGGAGACATTGAAGTGTTTGCAGATGCTGTGACTAGGTAGGGAGGCACAGGCGGGCTGGAAGCTGTCAGTTCTGATGTATTGCATGCTGCGTATGCAGCAATTGCTGCGATGTGTTGTCAACGCCTTTTTGCCTGCAGAGGCACCTTTCAGCAGCGTGCTGTTCACTCAAAAGCATGTGTTCTGTCCTGCATGAAGAAAGCACCCACCTGCAGCTGAGCGGTGCCCCCAGCAGGATGACGTTCTCCACGCAGCCATGCGCCCCCAGCCGTGACAGCTCTAGTAGGGTGTGGAAGATGAGCCGGGCACCCATGGAGCAACCGATGAGCGTGACTGGCCGGCCGCCATGGCAGCCCTGCAGACAACACCAAACAAGGCGCCGCTGGTCAGCCATGCAACGTGTGGTATGCAGCAGCAGCAGGGTTGAGAGCAACCATACCTGCTCGATGTGATGCTGGAACTACTGGACTTCTTCATGATGGCGCTCTTACAAAATTGCCACAGCTGCCATGATGTTATAATATGTGGAAAACAACTCGACGCGCACCTGCGCCAGCTGCATCACCAGCAACTTGCCAGCCGCCTGTGCGCGGCGCAGCACCACCAGCCACTTGCTTGATCATACACAATGCCTAGAGATTGCACTTCACTCATGTTGCGTGCAGACATCATTCAGAATGTCATGTGGAGCCACGCGCACCTGCGCCAGCTGCATTGCCAGCATCTTGCCGGCCGCCTGTGCGCGGCGCAGCGCCACCAGCCACTTGCTGCCAAAGGCCACCTTCATGGCCGTGGTCAGCGTCATGGGCAGCGCCAGCGCGCCCACGAGGCCGGTGTACAAAAAGGCCTGGATGGTGCGCTGCAGATCAGAAGGTGACAGCAACAGAAGCATAACGATGCGAGACAGGGTGGTCAGCGTCATGGGCAGCGCCAGCGCGCCAACCAGCCCCGTGTACAGGAAGGCCTGGATGGTGCGCTGGGCGGGCAAAAAGAGAGGGAAAGTACCCAGCAGCAGGAGAAACTTGGAGGAACACAGAAGAACCAGGAGCACCGAGGAGGGACTGCAACAGGATGCTTGATAAGTAAATACCATACCCATGCATAGCCACGGTGCAGCGCCCTAGGAAGACACACATGTACTGCACGCTGTGAGCGGAGCAGCCGAAGCGGTGTTACCTGTGTGACCTGCGTCAGCGCCTGCTGAGCGATGAATGACACCAGCGCCCCTCCCAGCTCCTGCAGCCAGGCAGGCAGCAGAGATGTTCAGTGTTAGGCGGTGTTGCCTTTTGCGTCTGCCTAGCAACGCATCTGACATGCAATCCCACAAGATATTGTACCACTCACAGAAGCAAGCCGGCAATGCTGGCACTGCATACATGCAGCTGGAGCCTTCTTTACTTTGCTGAGGGCACTGCCAACAAATGCTCAGGGACGAACTGTCTTCCTCTGCCACCATGGCTGTGACAGCCCACCCCTCACCTTCAAGCAGGCTGACTCCCAGACCAGCGCAAACCTGTCACAGTCCCTGCTAGGCAGGCTCAGCCAGGGCCTCACAAAATCCTCCAAGCTGCTGATGCAGCAGCCATTCACAGCAATGGTCAAAGCCATGCGCATCTCAGCGCTGTGTTTGGGGTTGACCGGCGTGGGCAGCAGCGGCACGTGCACAGGTGGCTGCGGCGGCGCGGCAGCAGCTTTGGGCTTGAAGAGGCCGGTGACGCCCTTGCTGCGTGGACTGCCAGCAGCAGCAGCAGCAGCAGGCGAGCTGGGTGTTGCTGCAGAGCTGGCAGCGGCAGCAGCAGTAGCTGGAGCTTCAGCCGCCTGTTTGTCGCTGCCGACTGCTGGCGCTGCATCTTGGGCCTTGCCCTGCTGCTGCTGCTCATCATCTTCACTACCATCATCGCTAAATGCATCTTCCTGCAGCCTGATGTAGCGTGTCTGCAACGCTGCTTCCTCCACTTCATCATCATCAGCTGCTGCTGCATCTGGCTTGGCAGGCTGCCTTCCCCAGCCCCACAACCTTGAAGGCTGCTGCTGCTGCTGCTGCTGCTGCTGCTGTTGACGTGAAGGGCTGCTTGGGTTGTTTGCCTTGCTGCTGGACTCTCCCACTGCTGCTGCACTGGCTGCTACTGCGGCAGCCGCTACTGCCGAAGCTGATGCCTGCTTCTTGCTGCTGCTTCCGGTGGTGGCGCCAGCAGCGCTGCTGTCCTGCTGTGAGCTGAATAGCCGGTACAGGAAGCTGGACTGCTGCTGAGACTGCTGCTGCTGTACACCTGATTCCTGTTGCGCTGCTGCTGCTGCCCCTGTTGCTGCTGTGTTAGCTGCCGCCGCTTCCCCGCTAGCAGCCTTAGCAGCGGCCTCTTCCAAAGCAGCTGCAGCAGCAGACGTCTCCTTCTCTTGCTTCGCTGCCGCTGCTGTGTCTGCCGCCGCTGCCTCCTCTTCCGCTGCTGCTGCTGCTGCCGCATCCCTGTCTGCAAGCGCAGATCCATCTGTGTAGATGCTGGCATTAAGGTCCCAAAACCCAAACTCCTTCACCTCTCCATACAGCCTCCCTGCAGATCCGCCACCCACAGATGCACCCCAAGCACCAAACAGCCCCGTCACTGCTGCAGTACCCGCAGTGCTGCCAGCAGCAGCCGCCACAGCTGCTGCTGTCGCTGCACCGCCATGCACAAGCGTCACTGCTGCGCCGAGCCCAGCAGCGATAGCAGGTGCTGCTAGGCCGCCTGTAACAGCCAGCAATGCACCGCCGCCTACCGCTGCTGCTCCCACCTTCAGGTATGTGAGTGCTCTGCTGCCGCTACTGTACGTGGGTTGAGCGCTAGGGTCCACACTGAGTGCTTGTGCAGCCCACATTTGCTCAAAGGCCCGCACTTGAGGCCATGGCACGCGCAGCCAGTGTGCCACTCGCTTCACTGCCACACGCGCCCGTGCATCGTACCACTGCAGCACTGCAAGGCCTTGCTGTGTGGCCTGCTGCTGCTGGCTGAGCTCCTGCTGCTGCTGCTGCTGCTGCTGCTGCTGCGAGGCTGGTGCACTGGCAGCAGCTGCATTCGCAGCTTCGCTGCTGCTGTTGCTGCTCTGGCTGCGCGCTGATGGCCCAGCTGCTGTCTGATCGTCATCACCTGCATTTGCTTCTGGAAACCATGCAGCGGACGGACGCTTCGTCAGGCTGCTGCTGCTGCCGCTGCTGCTGTCAGGCGGAGCTGCTGGCACAGCAGCACTGTCTGAGACGCCGCCGCCTGACTGCTGCCGCTGCTGCCGCTGCTTCTGTGCAAGCTCTGCTGCTGCAGCACTCTCTGCCTCCCTGGCTGCTGCCCCGTTCACTATCGCCTCAATCAGTGGCTCTGAGTTGCTGCTGAGGCAGCCGCCAATCAGCTCGTACACAGCAAGCACTGCTTTGTGGCTGGTGCTGTGCTCGTAGTGCTCTGCAGGAGTGAAGGTGGCTGCAGGAACAACAGTGCCTTCTGCTGCTGCACGCGGCAGCTGGTCCACAGTCTGCCGCAGCTCATCCAACTCTGCGGCTGCAGAGCTTGCGCGTGCCAGCGCTGCTGCTGGCCCTGCTGCGGCACCACTTGACTCGTCCAGGTGCTGCTGCTGCTGCTGCTGCTGGCTGGCAGCATCTGCAGCCGCATCTGCTCCTGTGACTGCTGCTGCAGGCCTGTGTGAGGTCGCCTTTGAGGCCTCTCCAGCTGCTGCCACAGCTGCTGCTGTAACAGAAGCTGCTGCTGCAGCAACAGCATCAGCTGCAGGCGCGCTGGCTGGGGCTGCTGCTGCAGCCTGTGTTACAGCACCTGCACCATCAAGGTTGCCTGCATCTGCAGATTTGGCTTCTACACCTTGCACAGGCGTCGCACCTGCTGTGCTGTCTCCACTGCCACTGACAGCACTGCCAGCCACAACGCTTGCTGCTGCTGCTGCTGCTGCTGCTTGCGAGCAGCTGCCAGCCGCCTGTTGAGTTGCAGCCCCAGCAACACCAGCAACGGGCGCTGCCGTGCTGCCATCCTCTACATGCTCTTCGCCAGAGCTTGCAGAGCATCGCCCCTCCTGCTGCTGCGGCTGCTGCTGTGCTGCATCCTCTGCTGGTGCGTTTCCTGCAAGCAGCGAGAAGCGCTGCTGCAGCCTGGCAGCGTGGCCTGTGGTGAAGGCCAGCTCAGGGTCCAGGAAGGCAGAGTACCTGAGGCCACACAGCAGCAGCAGCAGCAGCACATCACCACGCAGCTTAGCAACCTGGGCATCAGCTGTGACATGCTGCAACGAGTCCCGATGGGGCAGCATGCGATAGTGTGGTATCGGACGAGCTGCAGCTACGCAGCTACGAAGCTACTCCTAGGCAGCCTATAAAAACTGCTACTGTGCATCCGCGCTGGGACAAGCAGCAGCTCACCTGCGCACTAGTGCCACAAACGCCTCCACTGCTGCTGCCGAGCCTGCGCCACTTCCTGCCAGGTCAGGCATGCGCAGCAGCCCTGGCCATGCCTTGCGCGGAATCTGCAGCATCGGAAACCACACAGCAGATTATGCATATGATGAGCATGCCGCAAACGCACGTCTGCTCCAGCCTCTGCTACCGCTCTGGCGCAACTGCCATCCTGCCCCTGCAGGAAGCTCCACAGCAGATACCTCCTGCTAGCGCACATTGTACAGGCCATGAGTAACAACACACAGTCCCCAGCTGGCTGTCACACTGTGCGTGCAGCGCAGATGGTGCACAGGCTCCACACCTTGAGCCAGGCATAGAGCCGTGGCGCCAAGCCTGCATGCGCCATGCAGTCATGCCCCCAGAAAATGTCCTGCAAGGCTGCCGGCAGCTTCAGCGGCTCCTGGGAGGCCAGGTACTCGTCAAACAGCTCCTCACTGGGGCAGCTGCAGGCAGTTGGTTTGACCAGGTCAACGGGTGAGTTTGAAGAGGACAGCAGGGTCGCAGCAGAGTGCTTGCAGGACAGTTGAAGGGGCAGGTACTTGGGCGGTGCTGCTCTTGCACACGCATGCATCAGTTGCAAGCTGATTGCCAGTGTGTTAGGAATGGTGACAGTGTATCAGAGCCGTAGATGTGCTGTAGCAGCAACGAGGCATTTGCAGGAGAGCAGCTGACACTGAGCAGCATGCAGCATGCAGCAGCAACAGCAGAGACTGGGTTGGAGCTGCGTGCAGCTGCACTGCTGATCGTTGATTCCCACCCCCATGCGATGTCGCTCTCCGACAAGCTGTTCCCGTTCTTGTCCACGCCTGTCTCCACGTGCGTTGAGTGCAGAGCAAGTGTGAACAGAGCTGCCACTGCATAGCGCTCTGCATCGTTTAAGTCCATCGCGGACTACGATGCAGCCACAGGCCACCAGCTACAAGCGTACGGACATTAAGCAACCATCAAGCCGAGCGAAGGGGAGGGCCAACAGCTTCTTGCAGCATGTGCAATGGTCGCAACTTTCTAGCTGGAAATGTGCATCAACTTCGCTGGTTTTCTTCGATTCCCACAAAACCACCAGCAGAAGCAACACATTGAGCATTAGCGCAACTGCCTCAATTGAGCAAGCGTGGCTCAAGTTCACACGACCTTCATGTGACAACCGGTACTGTACAAGGTTTGAACTACTGCCAGCCTGGCCGCAGTGCCACAGTTACTATGCAGATACCACTCAAACACGTGCAGGGAGGTGGTAAATTGCTCTCCAGAACAACTATGTTCACTGCATGTCCACCAGGAGTGGCGGTGGAGTAAGCATGCTGCAGGGGTGCATCTGCTGTGCAAAGTCTCATGGCCTGTGAACCCAGAATTCTACCACTAGCCGCTACTGACAGTAGTGCTGCACGACCTAGCAGGCAACCTTGAAGATATGACAACATGCCACCCAAAACAGGTGACCCCACCTGGCCAATGCTATCCATCTTGCATCACACATTGTCAACCGCAGCTGTACTGTAAGAGGCACAAATAAATCTTCGCCTTACGTCTGGCGCATCACACTTGACAGCAAAGGCAATTGCTTAACTGCATGCATTGACACTGTGAAGCGTACCAAGTACACCAGGCCAGGCTATCGCCTAGCTGGGCCACCCGCTTTGCAACACTGTCACAACGGTTGTGATGATGACTAGACAGTACGGTTCCGCTCCCCCTGATAAACCAAACACAACTGTTGTAGATTATACGAAGCCACAGTGGTTGCAGCCTCCCGATAACGAAAAAGGTGGTTGTAGCACAGCACAGCATTAAGCTCCTGCAATGACAAAGCACAAAAAAACGCCACAAACCTGGCATGCAGGGGCTGGGGCAGGTGAAGGGATGGTGACTTTGCCTGCATTGTGCGATGCCCTGCATGCAGTCAGTCTGGGTTGCGTGCATTGTTGTGTTACTATCAATCTGCCAGCCTGGCATCACTGAGCGACGATGCACATGTACCCAAGGCATGGTGACACTTGCACTGCAGTACCTCAGGTACCGGTCAGAGTCTGACTCCTGCGTTTTCCCTTGATTCATTTTCGCCTCTTCGGACTCTTATGCATTCTGTGACGGGCTCTAGTGCCCATCAATGGGTCCAAAATGCTGCACCTCAGTACATCCATCCCGCCCATGGACCCCTAACGACCCTGCCCTGTAACCTTCTCTGTGCCTACAGGTGAGAACTTGGCATGATGCTATGGTGCCGGGCAGCCGTGCCTACATGAGCAGCCCACCACTCGGAGTGCCAGGAGACTTTGGCGGGGTCTTCTGGCTCAGCATTGCTTGAAGGTGCGCAGCTGTGCATGACCAGCGTGCTTCGGCATCCTGGATTTGTCTAGAATTCGTCATTTTACATCCAAACTTTGGATGATTTGATCTGCAGCTGCTTTATGGTGGGTGGGCATCCTGACGCGCTGGCACGTCTAACACTTGGTCTTGCTGTTTTTGCTGTTTTTGGCATGCCATGCGGCCTGCATAGACCAGGCTGAGCGGCACACCCTGCCAGGCAACATTGGTCCCCTGCCTGTGCGGAGGAAAACCTCCGGACCGGTGCGGCGATGACCTGCGGTACTCATGCCAGAATTAGGTGATGACCTACAGCGAGCAAAGTAAGGCTGCAATGAAACTTTTTTGGGACCGCACAAGCGGCTCACAGCATCTCAAGTGGCTTCTGTGGCGCTTGGAAGCTGGGGTTTGGGTTGCTGGGCCTTCTCCCAAACGAAGACACAGCAGGATATAACATCCGCTCTAAATGATTTTGCTACTCACAGTGATAACAGTGACACTGCTGCTACAAAGATATACGCTCGGCCCAGGCGCGGGTGCGAGCAGCTCTGCTGCGTCCTCCATCCATCCCTTGTTCCGCTCTCCACACCAACCCCTGCGCGTTATGCTTGGTGTCTTATCTCCTTGGCAGCTGTTGAGCGCTAGCTCTAAGCGCGTGGCTCTGCAGTGGGTGACAGCAGCGTTCCCCCGCTCTTCCGTGCCCATCAGGCATATCCCAGCCGGCTTTGGGCCATCCAAGCAGCTCCATCGCGCCTTACAGCTAACACCTACACAGCCAAGCAGCAATATGCCTCGCCCACTTACCTCTGGTGCCACCAGGGCATCTGGCCTGATATCCAAGCACAGCAGCAGCAGCAGAAGGGGGAGTCAGCGCGGCCGCAGCACCACAACCCGCGCATACGCAGCTGTTCCATCTGTTGTGGATGAATCTAGTGATCCCATCATCGTGGCTGCAAGCTGGCTGGGAGCCAAGCAGCGGCCGTTCAGCAAGTGAGTGCAGCGCAGTGTGTGAAGCCATGCTTGCATGCATGCAAAGCATGTCCTGCAAGCCTTGCCGCAATGCGGGCTGTACTGTTGTCGATGCTGCAGCTGGCATGCACACATCAGCCGCGCGTGCTGGGACCTGCATTCATGTCTGCACTCTACTTCTGCTAACACTGTGTTACTGGCAGCAAGTGCAAGCGCGCATGAATGCGCATGCAGCGTGTATGCATGCGCCAGCCTGCCATGTACCCTCTGTCTCACATTCCAACAATGCTGCCTTTCCTCACTGCCTGTGCCTGTATTTGCTGCCTGCAACCGCCAGGTACAAGCAGCTGTGGCAGTCCCTGGGCTTCCATAGCATCATCTCAGCGCGGCCCCCAATGAGCAGCATTATGGTGCCCGCTGCGGGGCAGCTGCTAGCAGCCAAGTTCACGCACAGGCTGCTGCAGACAGCGCAGCAGCGGCCAAATGCACCCATCCTGGTGCACCTGTTCTCTGGCGGCGGCTTTATTTTCATGGGCTGGGTGTTCCAGATATTGTCGGAGCTGGAGCCACACAATGCGGCAGCGGCAGACGTGCGGTCACGCATCCGCGGCGTCATCTTTGACAGCAGCCCAGCAGACGTGACGGCAGGTGCGGCGCATGCTGTGGCTTCGGACGGCGCACAATGCATTCATAGCATGTGACAGCAGCAGCAGCAGCAGCAGTGGACACGGCAGTTTCCTGTGTGCCTCAGGCAGCTCTGTGCTGATGCAAACCAAACCAAGCAATCATCCTGCTCATTGCTCGCTGCTGCTGCTGAACCTCGTGCCACCCTGCAGATGTGTCGTCGCGAGCGCTGGTCGCTGCTGCCCTAGGCCGCCCTGCTGAGGGCATCGAGGATGAGCTGGGCTGGCTGGTCAAGCTCACAGCATGTGTGTCACTTGCAAACTCAACAGTGCTGCTTGCCTTCTGCTAATTGCTTTTTCTTGCCACCTGCAGATGTGTCGTCGCGCGCGCTTGTAGCTGCTGCGCTGGGCCGCCCCGCTGAGGGCATCGAGGATGAGCTGGGCTGGCTAGTCAAGCCCACAGCAGCAGTCGTAGAGGGCTACCTGAAGCTGCCTTTCATCCGGACCTCGCTGCTGGGTATGGAGCAGTCATGGCTGCAGCAGGCCCCTGCGTGCCCGAAGCTGTTTCTGTATAGTGAGGCAGATGTGCTGATTCAGCCGGGGGTGGTTGAGGGCTTTATGGCTGAGCAGCAGGCGGCTGGCAGTCAGACGTACTGCTACAAGTGGAGTGATTCGGCGCATGTAGATCATTACCGGAAGTATCCGGAGGAGTATAAGCAGCAGCTGGCGCGGTTTGTGCAGCAGGTGCTACCGGAGCAGCAGCAGCAGCAGCAGCAAGGGCAGCAGCTGGGCGGCGCTGGTGCTGATGAGAATGTATGAGCTGATTTGCTGCTGCTGGGTTTGTGGAAGAGATTGCTGTAGCACCGCTTGGTGCTGCTGTTGTTGTTGCTGCTGCTGCAGGCCTGCCACTTGGGCAGGTGCTGCTGTGAGTTCTGCATTGTGTGATTGCGTGTGAGTGAGCGATACGATGTGGAAGTTGCCTGTGAGGGTGCATCACATGGTTGTGGAGGGAGTTGCTGAGGGGCGAGTCTGCTGGGCGTGTGTGCTGTACCAAGTGCCGCTGCCGCGCAGTGTGATGATGAGAATGATGCAGCATGCTGCAAAGAGAACAATAAGGTAGGTCTTCAGGCCTGTCAACAACGTTTGCAACCAATGAGGAGTGTGAGCGATGGGATGGTTGCTGTGGGGGTTTGTTTCAGAGGTGACATTTTGGCTGCTGCGGCGCAACTGCGGTAGCGCAGTCGCTATTGCAGCAAGTTTTGATGAGTTTCCACAAGGTGTTCCTAGCACCAACGGCTTGGCGCTGAGGCATGCGACATTGCTGCAGAAATTGCAGCTGTAGGAACCCAGGTGGCAGCTGTGCTGCTGCACAAGCAGGTGCTGCATGCCATCAAGGATCGAATGATGCGGTTTCTAGCTGACTCGAGCTCACTTAATGAATCAGGAGGTTGCCTTAGGAACCCCTGCGAACTGGCTTGAAGCTGGCGGCATCCACGTCATGTAACGCGCAGACATGCAGCATGGTCACATTCAGCAACAGCGCCACTGACGCAACACATAAGCGCTTGCATGATCAGCGCTACAGACCTGAGGTGTGTACAACCATATGCATGCATGTGCGCATGGCATAGCTGGAACCAATCGGACGGTGAGGGTAATTGATTACGTCATTGCGCCCTCAGGCTAGAAGGCTGCTGGACACGTGT
The DNA here is from genome assembly GCA_030272155.1 of Tetradesmus obliquus. NCBI lineage: Eukaryota > Viridiplantae > Chlorophyta > Chlorophyceae > Sphaeropleales > Scenedesmaceae > Tetradesmus > Tetradesmus obliquus. The sequence continues at coordinate 1,084,202 of CP126191.1, forward strand.
ACAGGCATGTTACAGGCTGTCATGCTGCCCATCCAGCGAGCCATTGACAGGCTCATCTGGCAAAAAAGGGAAGCAACAACAAGACAAAGCCACGAGGCAGAGGAATACACAAACACACATCACGTCACCGTCACTGTGACGGCGCCACAACTCATCCGGTCATTCTTCGCACGCCAATTCCAGCGCGGCGTGTACAGCACCCCGTGATGTATACATCGCCAGATGGCGCTCAGTAACCAGTTGGTTGCTGCTGTTGACAACAGCTTTAGTAAAGCAGGCCTTGGGGCCCAGCTGGCCCACCTCATCGCCTGATCAAGCCCACCTCCTCATCCAATGCCGATCAGCCGATTCGATCCCAGTCAGCATCAAGACCAGCAGCTCGAAACAACCGGCGCCTACATGCGCCAGCCAGTTACAGCCGACACTGGGGTGTAAAGGGGTGTGTGCTGGCTGCTGCTCCCTGCACCACACCTCGACCCAACTGCCAACAACATGCATGTGCCAGTCACCAGCACCACAGCTCAAAACTATGTGTGCGAGGCGGATGACACTGCCATGGCGCTAGATGAATATGTCCGCAACCTTCTCAGCGCGCTGCCGGGCGACACAAACTTAACCCCACTTTCTGATACAACCCGGCTTACTCGTAGTCGAAGTTGGCGTAGCGCCAGTCCCCTGGGTGCGTGCTGGCTGCCGACACGCCCTCCACATCCATCATGATGCTCGCAAACTTGCCCGGCACAGGCAGCACCTTCTGCAGCAGCCGCTGCTGCACGGGCGACCAGCGCTGCTTCAGCACCGTGACGATGCCATTCTGCATGGAGGGCGGGAGAGCAGTAGCAAGAGTTAGGGAACCTAGAGTAAGCGCAAAAGAGACCCAGGAGCAAAGTGCGCTAGAGTGAGCTGATCTGTCGAGTGACATCCTGTACTAATATGCATGCAAGCAACAGCCTGCCAGGCTCATCACACACGCCAGGTAAGCAAGATAGCCAGGAGCGTTACTGCCCCATCAAGCAGTCCTATAATGCGACCCAGCTGCCAATCTGCAAGGTATCAAATCAATTTCAAGGCAGAAAGCGCCAGACACAGCACCTGGGAGAGCCTGCTGAGCTCGCGCATGCACACCGCCGCCACCTCGTCAGCCGGCATGCAGGATGGTGTCATTAAACATAGAGCAAACACAGCCGAACAGCGCACCTGGGAGGGCCTGCTGAGCTCGCACATGCACACGACCGCCACCTCGTCAGCCGGCATGCAGATTGGTGTTAATAAATATAGAGCAAACACCGCCGAACAGCGCACCTGCGACAGCCTGCTGAGCTCGCGCTTGCACACCGCCGCCACCTCGTCAGCCGGCATGCGGTTGAACATCTCCTCAAAGTTCTTCTCCAGGAACAGCAGCGCCTCCGCATCATCCAGCGTCTGCATCATGTTAACGGCCTGCGGGTGCAAAAGCAAACCAACCAAAGCATGCGGCGTTATTAATGGTGTGATGCATCAGCGCGTCCGCGTCATCCAGCGTCTGCATCATGTTCACGGCCTGCAACAGTGATGCACAAAATGAAGGCAAAGGCACGTGTTGAAATGATTCAGCTGTTACCAGACCTGCGTAGCGCCCAGCGATTGCATGATGGCCATCGCCTTTGACGGCAAAATAGCAGGCATGACACCAGCAACAACAGCAGTTGTGACTCAAAATTGTATGGCTGCTGACACACTCAAGATGTCATGAAATAATGCATGTGACGCCGCACCTGCAGCTTCTTGAAGTCTACCATGCCGAGGTTTCCGATGAGGTCGTACTTGCGCACGTCGCGCGGATCAGGAAGGTTCTTGCCCATCATGATGTTCTCGATCAGCGTCTGCGTGGCCTCATCATAGCCGGCCTCCTGCAAAACAACAAATGAAAGCAGTGCGAGCAGGCAAGGCCGAGAACAACGTGGGCAGGAGATTGCAGCACATGATCAGACGGTTGATCAGCGTCTGCATGGCCTCGTCGTAGCCGGCCTCCTGCAACACAAAAAAGCCAACAGCCATGCAAGCAGGGCCGGGTTAGGTATGTACACAGGAGAGACGAGCCCATCATCGCGTTCTCAATGACCGTCTGAGTGGCCTCTTATATAGCAAGCCTCGTGCAGGAGGAAGTCAACAGCAGCGCAAGCAGGGCAGGGGTAGTAAGGCGCGCAGGAGGAAACAGGCCAGCTTCACACGCGCAGTTAGCGCCTATGCAGCCTTATCATAACTGCCCTTTGCAAGGATGACAGGGCGGCATTGCAACAGCAATACAGTGCGTGTTTTTCACAAAGCAGTGCACCTTGACCACCGCCAGCAGCCTGTTGAGTATAACACATTGCAAGGGAGAGATAATGCGTGTACACATGTATAACATGATTAGTGAAAGGGGAACGCACCTTGACCACCGCCAGCAGCCTGTTGGCCAGCCACTTCTTGCGGTCCATCTCCCACTGCCGCATGCCGGGCGTGTTGGGCGCGTAGTCGTCACGCTTGATCTGGGACAGCTGCCAGCTCTCGATGCTCCTGCAGATCACCAAGCACACAGTCTTTTCAGCATAATATACTTGACGAAAAGCAGCGCACACATGCAGTCACAGCTGTGAGCCTCAGCAGTGGTGGTGTGGGGCTCCAGCTTTGGGACAGCTGCCAGCTCTCAATGCTCCTGCAGATCACCAAGCGGCAGTCTTTTCAGCATAATATACTTGACGAAGAGCAGCGCACACATGCAGTCACAGCTGTGAGCCTCAGCAGTGGTGGTGTGGGCTCCAGCTCTTGGACAGCTGCCCGCTCTCAATGCTCCTGCAAATCACCAAGCACGCGGTCTCTTCAGTATTGTATTGGATGAAGAGCAGCGGACACATGCAGTCACAGCTGTGAGCCTCAGCAGTGGTGGTGTGGGGGTCCAGCTCTGGGACAGCTGACAGCTCTCAATGCTCCTGCAGATCATCCCAACAGGTGAGTGAGTGAGTGAGTGACTACCCAGGCGGCTCTGCAGCTCTTGGGTAAGTTAAGGCTAAGAGGGTGTGTGTGGCCAGGGGCGGCGCCCGTGGGCTCCACATCCTCTACCTGTCTGCTTGCGCCCTAGGGCACAAGCGGGGCGAACAGGTGACACAAAGGAGTGACGGATCTACCAGGCTTCATTCAGTTTCACGCGACAGATACATCGCACTTGGTCAGCTAGCAGCTGCATTGCTCCTGCAGATCGCCAAGCAAGTTTTGTGACAAAGAGCAGGCATGCGGTCGCCGCGCAGTAAGCCTCAGTGGTGATGATTGGGCTCCGAACCGTTGACTTCTTCTTGTGCCGTGTCACTGGCCGTGGCATAGCAGCCCCAGGCGCATCAGCAGTAAACAAAGGAGCCTCTTTGATTCCCGCAGCTATCAACTTGCATGCAGTGGTTGTTGTGCTTGTAGCAATCGCCCCGCAGATTCCGCCAGAGCCAAATGCAGACCACACACAGGCCGCCCGCGGCTGGTTTCCTTGAATCACGCATATATCCCCAATGCACTCAGACACTTACTTGCCCCGCGCCAGGATGAGCAGCTCATCTGACGCTTTTGGGTCCAGCCGCTTTACCCACTCTGTCAGCCAACGCGAGTAGGCCAGCCTGGTGCAGCAACAGCAGCAGCAATGGCGAGTTGGCTGGCTTGACTGGCAACAAGCTGAGCATAACATGATAATAATTAATGAACGCTATACTTAATGGTCATTTGCACTTTCCCCAGGGAGCTCTTGCGATGCTGGGTTTCAGCATGCAGTGCACTGCTGCATCTCCCGCTGGTAGCGCTGCTGCTGCTGCTGCTGCAAGCATACTGCCATTGTTCAGTTCCCCATGCCTGGATATGCTTGCCCTGCCCTTGCCCCCCACCCCCACCGCCATCGTTGCTGCTGTTGCTGCTGCTTCTAGCCGCTGCTGACCTGTAAGGTTCGCTGCCGCTGTCTGTTGGCACTTTGGTGGGGTCCTGTGCATTGACCTCGTCTATCAGCGCAATGGCCTTCTCTAGCTGCGGACGCTGCGCTGGTGGGTCCGGCGTCTGCGCAGTAGCAGCAGCAGCAGCAGCAGCAGCAGTCACAGCAGCAATAGCAGGGATGCAAGAAATCAAGCAGTTGGCTATTATATTGACACAAGCACATGGTTGCACTGTGGAGCACCTCACATATGCTTGCAACAAGCCCAGGTTGCTGTGCAGAAGTGTGGCGAAGGCTCTGCATATGCCATACCAACAGCAGTTTTTTTGGCTGTTGAGGTGTAGCGCATGTCTGCAGGATGCAGGGCTAGCTGCTGCGAAGTTGATGTTGCCGGCATGCACATGCGCAGCACTGCGCACTGCTGACTGATAATCCGACCGACAACGGTGCAAATGACACACTGCAGTAATGAAACAGTTGCCCGGCAGTGTATCAATGCACCATAGTATTATTGATATGGTGTCAGTATACTTGCTGCACTGTGCAAGCATGCATGTGTGCATGGCTGCAGCACTCACCATCTGCTTCAGCTGCTGCACCAGCTCCTGAATCTCTGGCTCATCAATCGTTGCTCTGCACACATGGCTGCAACGCTGCTGCTGAGGCTGAGAAAAGGTACCTTCTGCGACCTGCAAAGTGTTCAGAAGCCGATCAGCGCCTGATCAGCAGCAGTGCATGCAGGCTGAGGTATGTGGTCATGCCTGTACCTGCTGCAACTGCTGCAACCTGCGTCCATCCCGCCCTGTCCTAGCCTGGGAGACTATGCTAGTCCTGCGAAACAAATTCAAAGGTTCAATAACAATAGTAGGGGTGGGTTATGCTCCGCAAACGCCTAGGATCTGGTCATACCGAGAGCAAGTGCTAGGCGCTACTGTAGAAGCACCGCGACAGACGGTGCTAGACGAGCCCAGTCCATGCACGGCTTGGAGTTTTAGCATAATCACGTCTTGAGGATTCTGTTTTGTTGATCACCAGGGATAAGGACGCAAATGCGAAAAGCAGGGTTGTCTTGCTGTTGCACACAGAAGATCGGGTGGAGAGACAGTGAAGCAGGCTGAGCAACAGCTGGAACGACTTGTGCAAATTCCTGCACGTTGATAGAGCCGCGTACGAAGTGCTCAGCAGGGTCTGCTTGTGTGTGTTACATGATGACCTGGACAAGGGTTCATAGGCAAAGACACACTGCGGAAGTGCGCACGCTGCACAGGCTTGGAGTCCACATCCTGAGCTCCACAACTCCTGAAGTTCACTCAAACAACTACAACTTGACGTAACAACGTCATGCGCGCTTTTCCATGCCTTGTCCATGCACCAGCTCATAGGCAGTGACTCGGCACTTTGCAGCTCAGACAAGGTGCCATTCTACAATCATAACCGGCTTAACTGCTGCCAGCAATGCCAAACAACCTCCACAATTTGCGTTGCCAGATCATACCATACCGCAGACAAAACTGCAACCTCCTACAATTGCCATCGCGCACAAGCGCGTCACTCCTGCTGTTCCCCGCCAAACATCATCGCCTCAGTTGCTGCGTCAGCAAACAGCGCCACATGCTCCACTGCCCTGTTCTCACCAGCCGCTGCCTTCTCAGCAGCAGCAGCACTCGCACTAGCAATGTCTGGATCGTTGCCACCAGCTGGCACTGCCGCTGCTGCTGGTGGTGGTGAGGCTGCTGTTGAGCGGGGACGCCGCCGCCTGCTGGCAGTGCTGCTGCTTGGCTTGGGGCTGGGTGTCACTGGCGCTGCTGCTGCCGCTGAGTCTGCTGCTGCTGCTGCTGCTGCTGCTGCAGTAGGCTTGCGTGCTACCCGCCTGCGCTTGGCAGCTGGGACTGCAGGGGCAGCAGCACCGGCAGCAGCACCAGCAGCAGCAAGGGCAGCAGCAGTTTGCATGTTTCAGCTTCGAGTGAGCTGTGTGACCCTGCACCTGACAGAGACACAGCACCCAAATGCCCCATTTCCCTCATTGGTTTTTGTAGTATAAACAAACTAAATAAAAACGAAGCACCAAGCCCTAGATTCAACACAATGAAACCATGTACCACGCACCTGACAGGTTGCCTGCCAGCCGCTCCTCTGCCCTGTCCAGCTCATCCTCACTGCTGCTGCTGCCAGCGCCTTGCACAGCCACACCACCTCCAGCAGCAGCAGCAGCAGCAGCAGCAGCAGCAGGTGCAGCAGCCATGGCGGCCTGTGCAGCCTCTAAGCGCTCCACTAGCCGCTGCTTGGTGCCGCGGGCATCCATAGATAGGGCCAGCAGCGCTTGCCGCAGCAGTGCGCAGGTCATCTTGGAGGGAGGCAGCTCAGCGGGGTCGTCTGGTGCGCAGTGGCTCACAAACTCCTGCAGGCAGTCGCGGCAGTTTCAACGGTTATAGACGATTGGAAGCAGCGAACAGGTCATCTTGGAGGGAGGCAGCTGGGCGTGGTCCCCTGGCGCGCAGTGGCTCACAAACTTCTGCAAGCGGTTGCGGCACTTATGTGAACAACAGAACGGTGCTGGCACTGTTACGATGGTTTTGGCACTTGAAGCAGTTGCCAGTGGGTGTCAACATCTCTCAACGGACATATACACATACACACAACAACATCAGCTGCTGTCAGTTGATGCAGCCGCATGCCCACCTTTGCCACTTGTGCTGCTGCCATGCTCTTGAGCCTGCTGGGGCTCAGCAGCTGCTTGGCCGCAGCAGCAGCATCTGCCCCTGCTGCTGCCCCTGCTGCTGCAGTGCTGTCCTGCTTGCTGCTCTTGCTGTCAGGGCGCTTCCGGCTTTTCGACTGCTTGCCAGCCTCAGCAGCAGCAGCTGCTGCTGCTGTGCCAGAGGCAATGTCCAGCTGTAGCGGCTGGCAGGTGGAGCAGCAGTACACCTGCAGACAGATGAGATCCAATTTGCTGTTAGAGTAGCGTGTTGGCGACATTGTACTGTGACAGTGCCAAAGGTGGTGTAGCCGCTGCCCAGGCAGAACAGCAGTAGCACGCGCTTCACGTGTGCAAAACAGCGAAGAATGCTGCGACGGCGACCTAGCAACTGATGATGCTGGCACCCTCTCGTCATCTCTGCAATCCCACGCAGATGGCTGCAGTTGTTACCTCAAATCATGCAGTGTCATGGTGACCGCCACAAAGCATGCGCGACACATCAGGCGCTGCACACACTCACCGTGCGTCCCGCCATGTCCCACGTGGTGACGGGCCCTTTGCAGAAGCCGCACTGGCGCTGGTTGTAGATGTACCTGCATTGCAATGCGGCAACGTGGATACGCAAGGCTAGGATTCATTAACATCACTGCTGGCAAGTCCCAGGGCATGTGGAATCATGCAAACCTGGCTGCCAGCTGAGCATGAAGTCAGATGATGTGCCTCAACAGGCATCAGATGCACCAGGCACAGCGTTACTTGCGCTGCGGTTGCCAGCAGCTGAAAGTAACGAATTGATTCATGAACATCACTCAGCTAGCCAGCTAGCCAGCCGGCTACAAGCCATGCCAAACCCCTCACCTGCGCGTCCAGGGCTTGCCCAGGGTTTTGGCGTCCTCTGGATCAACCGTCAAAATGCTGCCGCTGCTGAACCCTCGCTGCAGCAGCTCCGCGCAGTGGGCCGAAAAAGGTTTGAAGCACGACATGCCTTGCCATGTACCACCTGCCAGCTGACAATGCCAACCCAAGCTCTGTCCACATACCAGCAGTCAACCAAAAGTCAGCACATGAACACCGCTCAGATCGCCAGCCAACTACAAGGCCCCAAAGCCCTACCTGCGCGTCCATGGTTTGCCGAGGGTTTTGGCGTCCTCCGGATCAACTGTCAAAATGCTGCCGCTGCTGAACCCCCGCTGCAGCAGCTCCACGCAGTGGCCCCAGATTGTGTCAAAGGCTGCCCTGCTGATGCTGTTGCCGGGCTGCTCTGGGTGCACGCGGGACTTGAAGAGGATCTCTGCCCGGTAGATGTTGCCGACACCTGCGGGGCGGGTGACACACAACTACTAGGCCTTATGCTTATACCCTCAACTACTAGGCCTGAGCCGTGACATGGCGACTGCATGGTGGTGACTGCATCGTGGCTCTTGGGCAATGCTGCCACATTGGTGCAGTGTCAGCACGCAGCAGTCTCGCTGCAGACATGCAAGCACCCAATGTCCACTGGACACTACAGCAATGCACTGACTGGCTGCTGCAGAGACATATACACACACAGACATCCGCCCCGCACCTGCGACCGCCAACTGGTCCATCAGCAGCAGCCCAATGGGCTTCCTGCTGCTGGGCCCCGCATAACAACAACCGGCCAATGCAGCCATGTGGTAAAACAGGAGTGCTTACATCTGTTTGGGCAGTCGCGAAGCACACCTGGCTGCTTTGGCGCACACGCTGAGTGCACTGGCAGCACGCAGCGACTGCACACCGCAACCAGTCCCACCTGCGACTGCCGACTGGTCCATGAGCAGCAGCCCAATGGGCTTCCTGCTGCTGCTGACACGCGCCCAGAAGCGCTCCTTATCGTCTGATGGGCGAAGAGGGTCGGGGCCCAGCTTTGACACCTGCACCACACAAAAGGACACATTTTTGGTTTGTTTGCATCTGTACTTCAAGTGCTCGACACAGCAAGAGAGTGAAAAGGCCAGGTTGGCGCCGAAGGCGTCAAGCAGCGGTGGCTGCTGCGTTGGTGCATCTAGCAATGCATATTGAAATCATTAGGTTCAGCCGCCTGTGCATGTGCTGGTGATGCACCGCAAACAGCTGCATCAACCAACACATACACAAACATCAGTCGCTCAGCAGCCCCACCTTCTCCTGGTACAGCCCCAGCCCGCCGTGCTGCACCGTCATCGCGCTCAGGTGTGCCATCAACTGACTAGGGCTGTGCAGCAGCCGCAGCCGCGTAGTAGCAGTAGGCTCAGGGCCAGGCAGCAGGCTAGTCCTGAAGGCACCTGACATGCCAAAGTGCACGTGCACGACCACAGTGTCCTCTCCATCACTGCTGCTGCTGCTGTTGTTATTATTGGGGCTTGTTGTGGTGGCAACTGCAGCTGCAGCGGGTTGGCGGCTGCGAGAGCGACCACCCGCTGCAGGTGTTGCGGGGGCAGGTGTAGCTGGACTTGATCCTGCTGCTGCTGCTGATGTCACTGCCCGGCCGATTGATGCCAGCAGTGCACCAGACTGCTCTGGTGTATCTGCTGCAGCAGCTGCTGCTGTTACTGCTGACACATTTGCAAATGGCAGTCCTGCCAGATCTTCATGACTGTGAAGTTCTGCAGTACCCCAGATTTCATCTCTGTGAACTTCATCAGGCTCTGCCAGAGGATCCTCATCCTCAGGTGACAGCACGGCTTGGCCTGCTGCTGCTGCTGCTGCTGCTGCTGGTGGCGGCGTGGTGCCTGCTGCTGCTGCGCTGCTGCTGCCGGGGCCGCTGCCGTTGCTGCCGCTGCTGCTGCCGGTGAAAAAATAGAACAGATTCTTGCCTGCACAGCACGACAGCAGCAACAAGGCAAGGCGTCACAATGCCATAGTGATGCAAGCAGCGTTCTGCAAACGAGCGACAAAAATGCTTCAATCGCTGGACATGCAGACAGATGGGGCTTTGCTAGCCATGCGCAGGACCCACCGGCAGTATGAAACTGCAACCCATTTTGCTGCTCTGCAACGAGCTCACTGCACAGCAGCACACTGCATACACTGCAATTCACTGCACTGCGCAATACTCCATTGGGGTGTGCTGCTCACCATGCACCTCAATGCGGCTCAGCACCTTGCCAGTGATGGCAGCAGCACCTGCAAGCAGCAGCAACAAAACCAGCACACAGCGTCCACAGACTCACAACGTGTCAGTAGTGGAGGACCCCGGCACATACTGGCATGTGTCGGCAGCTCATAGGAACTTAGCTGGTCAGCTTCCAAAAGAGCTCCTGCAGCTGCCAGGTACGCCTTTACAGCAACAAACAGGCAGAAATCCTTATGCTGACTCACCTTCCACAAATCGGCCATTAGGTGAGGTTGCCTCAAAGGCCTTTCCTATGAGCAGCCTCCTGTGTGCTGCTCCCACGCGGTGGCACTGGTGGCCCTCAACCATCACTGGAACAATGCGGCGCGGCGCACTGCTGCTGCTGCTGCTGCTGCTGCTGCTGCGATACCTAGGAGCCTGCAAGATGCAAGCCCTGCTCCCTGTAACCAGACGTGCTGTGGGCTGCTGTGCTGAGGGTGTAGGGCGCACAGCAGCAGCTGCTGCAAGCCTCTGGTTGCGTAGTGTGAGGGAGCTGTGCACTGTTACAGGTGCTGCAGCTGCCTTGTGTTGCTGTGTTGTGCCTCTGCTGGTTATAAGAAAGCTGTGGTTTGATGAGCCTAGTAACATGCCCTACAGCCTACTCTGGCAATTGGAGATAAGCAGCAAAGGCAGCAGCACCAGCAGCAGCAGCAGTGTCAGGGCAGTCAGGGCAAAGGGTAGTTTCTGTCTGCAGACCTGCCAACAGTGACTGATTACGTAAAGCACCAATGAGCAACAAGCACGCAGTGAATGGCAGCAGCCTGAATGATCGTGAGGACTTTCGTGTGTGGTGAGCATGTGCTGCAGGCTGTAGCTTGCAGCTGCACCTCTGTAAAGCAGGATCGCTGTGGGCTCCGCAGTGAAGCTGTGTCGACTGCTAAACGTTGGTATGCTCACCACGCGCGCGTTGCTGACAGCGCACGTTGTGCTCCAGGCCCGGCAAATCACCCGTCCTGGCCACAGCCTGAAGGGGCGTCTTCACAAACGCAACGTGGAACAAGCTCGACGAGAACAGTATCACTGATCAAACACGAGTTGTAGTGGACGATGAAACGGTTACAGAAGGCCTATGATCAGCTCGTGGGTGCTTTAAGGGTTTGGCAGGAGTTGTCAGTTGGCAGATGACATCTTGTCAGATGACATTGCGGGAGTTCACCGCAGGCTGTGGGTTCTTGACAGGCTTCATTCCTGCCCTATCACAAATGACTCACAGCGTCTCAACATGGTGCACAATTGCCACCCACAAGGGACACACTGAATGCATGACACATTTTGCATGACGCCACCCAGACCGTCTAGGGTGACCCTAGCCAGACTGGCTGCAGCACCAGCCCACCAGCTCAGTGCTGGCTGCAGCAGCATACACTGGAATGCAGGGTGTAGTAAGAAGCAACGGCCAACAGCTGTTCAATACGCCACTGCATTTGAGCCAGCGCTTGCCGCCTGCCAACAACCTGAGCAAGCTAAGAACTGCCAGCAATTGGCACTGGCCACAAGTCAAACACTGCCAGGGCCGCACAGCATGCACATGCACGGCACTGCATGCGGCGTGGGGTGCAAGTGCAGCAGCAGGGGCATCCCTGCGTCAAGTGTATTGCGCTCCACCCACACAGCTGAATCACGCTTTGAGACGCTTCTGGGTTGCTGCACACCCCGGTTCCTGTAAATAAGCATGGCGGGCACGGAGGAAATTAAAATACCTGAGTGCCAGTTTCGATCAAACAATCAACCGCTTTGTTAGCGGGGCACATTATACCGGCCGGGCAAAGAATCTCACCGCTTTGGCACAGGCCCCAAGCCCTGCAGCAGTACAACTCATTGAGTGCCGGCCCCCGCTCTGAGGTGTGAGGGCGCAGTTCAGGCTACGGCAGGTGCGCACTACTGGCAGGCAGCCTTTGCAGCTTTTGGGCTGTGAAGTTCATCGTAGCAGATCGTGCAGGAGACACCACTAGTACACCACTGCACTGTCCAGCGCCACTGCAGCTGCAGCAGTGCTGCACACAGCACTGCGGCAGCCTGCCGCCACTGAGTGTGGTGAGCAGTGCTGACTGGTTGGTCTGCTGCTGGCATGCACCGCAGCTCCATGCAAGTCAAGTAACCAGCAAATAAGCTGTCTCACAGTTAGCGAGTGCTCCTGCAAACTCCAATCAACCAAGTTTGGTGTAGACAGCCAGTCCTACTGTCGCTGTGGCTATGCGGTGCATGCCAGCTCGCCAGCGCCGTCGCCCGCTGCAAACATGCTTAATGTAGCATGTAAATAACATTGCATGCAGTTTGTGCTCAGCAATTTCTCAGAGATCCGTCTGTCGTCATGACGACGATTCGTCCTGGTCCGTCCTGGCTGCACAGGTTCGTGAGCCCCATTGCGTTATAGAGACCACAGGTTCGTTTGAGTGGATAGAGTGCTTACTTTTGGTGTCGCACCTAGACGATCACGTAGGAGGGCGATGGTAGCAGCAGCCACGGGAAGCCGTGTGACCAGCCAGAGTGGGTGCCAGTTGACGGAAATTATGCAGTAAAGGCGATTACAAAACTTATAGCTTGCGGTTCGCAGTCAATGTGGCCTGCGGCATGCCCTGTAGCTGCAGCAGGACACGATGCACATGGTCGCGAGCAGTGCCAAGTCGCAGCACAGCACACAAGCGCAGCCTTGCCATGATCAGAGCTATCACAAATAAAGCATTGCATGCAGCTAATTTGATTCGCCTGAGGCACATCACGTTTTGCAGCAGCAGCAGCAGCAGCAGCGCCACCAGCAGCAGCAGCAGTCACCGCCTTAGGCTCAGGGCGGGCCCAAAGTCATGGTGCCAGATTGTGGTTCTGCATGCACATATAGGTCATTTGATTTATTGTACGACGTTATGCTGGGTTTGTTGTGGCCTCTGGCACGTGCCACTAGGCATGCCGGCGCCCCCCAGAATTTTATGTTCGTCTCTCAATGCTCAGTCTGAGGTCAGCAGATGAAGGCGGCACTCATCATCATCATGTTACTCATCAAGCCATGAAGGCGGCACTGGCATCCCCCAACAGTAATGATGCATCCAAGCACTGCTGCTTGACATTGTTTGTCGGCTGATTGCATATAAGCCTTGCTCAACAGGACACATACCACACGATGCTTGCAAATACCAGCTGCATTGGTGTTGCACGCGTTGCACTGGCAACACCGCTTGTGCAGCAGACTGAGCCGTTCAATGGTGCAGAAGCAGCCAAAGTGTGCTGCAATGCAATGTGTCACAAGTAAGAGCTCTGATGCATAGATGGCACCATGCCAGCATTGCACGTTGCTGCAGGAACCAGGAGGTCGCAACAAGTCAGATGCAGCGCCAGTTCAACGCCTCTGGCACGCTGCTAGTATGCACCAGATGCAACTTCAGATCGGCTCTATGCTGAGCGTACGCTGGTGCGCATATACATGCATGTCTCACAAGCCTCTCGGCGTTTAACATGCTGCTGGTGCATATGCATATGCACATAGTTGCACATGATTGCTCTCAGCACACATGCCAGCATCAACGGCCAAGAAGAGTCGCTGATGCTGACTGCACACAACCAGCTGAATTGCCATTGACCCGGCTGTCAGAACACCGCCTGACAGCCCACTACACATGCCATAGCAGCATGCACTGCTGCACGCCTAAACAAGGCTTCCAATGATCGCTGCTGTTTGTTTGCTGCCAGATGGGCGGCAAAAACAGCAGGCCAGTCCGCTCGGGCGGGGCTTCTAAGACAAAAGATTCTAATACATAAGAAGGCGATCCTGCCTCAAGTCAAACAGCGGTCTGACACAGCAGCAGGCGTGCGCACAGCAAGTACGGCAGAAAAACCTGCTGACCCCTGAAATTGCCTCAGAAGGATTATCATGCTGAGGTGACGCCCCAGCCTTTCCAAGTGCCAGTGCCAAACAGTCAAGTGCGAACCGCACATTTGCGCCGCCAATGTTGGTTCACTGTCCCGGTGCCAGTTCCACACGTTCAATCACAGCTGGCTAAACTTCAGCAATGCAGCTGCTTGATGGTTAATGCGTCTCCTGATGCCACTGCACAACACACGCGACGACCCTCCCTCACCAAAAAATTCTCTGGGCAAGCCATGCAATAAGCACTTCCCAGCAACAGCAACAGCAACAGCAACAGCAACAGCAACAACAACAGCAGCAGGGACACCATACTTCCCCAGTACCACTCCCCACCTCAACATCCAGCACAGCTGAACTCCGATCACAACTGATTGACAATAGCAGCAGCAGCAGCAGGCGCCTCACGCCTCTTCTGCCTGCGGTAAGTTGCGCATCGCAAATTCCCAAGCCAGCCATTGGCACGCATTGGCTGGCACAGCCCGTGCTACTGTCGGGCTGTAGCCGGCCCACAGCCGCCGCCGCCCTCCCTCCCGCCACAGCAGCTGCAGCTGCTTGAGCACGCCAGTGTCCATGCTGCTGCCCGGCTGCGCAGTTTGGATGCGGGTCTTGGCCACGTCTAGTGGCAGCACTGCGCTCCACATCTGTGGCCACAGAGCGAGGGGCGGGAACGCCAGGGAGCAGGGTGACATGACACTAAGTGGCAGTGCCAGAGTGCAGCAGAGATGGTGACTACATGATAATAGGGCTGGGTGTAGAATGCGAACGCTCAAGCGGCTGATACAATGATCAAACTGGCCAGGGACAACAGAATTGTGGTGCTCAATTGATGGTTCCCTTGCAATACATGGCAGAGCGCACAGCATACCCCAGCATGCTGCCATACCAAAACAAGAGCAAACAGCACTCACCACGACGCCCGCTGCCGCGCCACACAGGATGGCTCCGCCAGCATCAACCGCCACACGCCACACACCAGCCAGCGCATTGCTGCTGCTGCTGCTGCTGCTGCTGCTGCTGCCGCTGCCGCCTTCATCTCCTGCTCCTAAAGCACCCTCCTCTCTAGCGGTAGCTGCAGGTTTAGCTGCTGCTGCCGCTGCTGCAGCGCCACGGCCCGGCAGCACGCGCCGCAGGCCTTCGTATGTTGTGAAGAAGATGGCATTGCCCGGCAGCTCCCTGCACAGGGTGGGCAGGTAGCCCCTCCAGAGGCCTGGTAGGCCTTCGGAGCTGATGATGTGGCGCAGGCAGGCAAGGGGGCTGGTGTGCTGGGCCATCTGAAAGTGATCAGAGAGGGAATGAGCAGCAAAAAAAGCAGGAGGATGCAGAATCAATGCAGCGTCAGCGGTTGGCCGGCTAACATCAAAGTGGCTGCGAGGTGAGAAAGGCATTGATGACAGGTGTCAAGAATAATATGGCAGGTAGCCCCTCCACAGGCCAGGCAGGCCTTCTGACTGGATTATGTGGCACAGGCAGGCCAGCGGGCTGGTGTGCTGCACCATCTGAGATTGTGAAGTACAAATAAAACGAGCAGTGAAGTGCAACACAGGACATGATGAATCAGTACCACAATCAGTATCAGGCCTGGCAGGCCTTCTGACTGGATGATGTGGCGCAGGCAGGCGAGCGGGCTGGCATGCTGCGCCACCTGAAGTTAATCGAATGATGTGGATGGCATGGTGAGTGGAGTGCAGCACAGAGCAAGATGATCCAGGCCGGAGTCAGTGTAAGGAGGTAGGTGATCGGATCTGAACAAACGGACTTGCCGGCCGGGCAAGGTGTTGATGGTAGCAGCAGCACGTGGCAAACATGGCAGGGTCTAATGCTGGTAGCTGCCGTTCGCTGCTGCAGCTTTGAAGATAAACAGACTGGCTGTCATGCTTGATAGCTGGCGAACGTATCAATGTGTAGCTGCAACAGCTGTTTACTGTATTCTGCCCCGGCATCTGCTCAGGTCTATGTGCACCGGCCTAGTTTTGCTCGACTGTGTACGACTACATCTATGGCTTGCACTGCTGCCAGCAGCGCTGCTGCGCCCACCTGCATCCTGCACTTGACCAGCTCAGTCGGGCACAGGATCAGCGGCAGCACCATGCCAGCCATGGCGCCAGCGACTGCAGCACAGCAAACAGATCAAACACCATGTTTAATCAATAATATTTGTCATCATGCAATCAGCCGGCAACAAATGGCTGCGGTAAAGGACTGGGTCTAGCACAGCTGCTGCATGCATGCAACACTGTTGATGCATAAGTTGTTATGACGTGCATATGATAAGCCACTGCAGCGGCATCTGCTCCCAATTGCCTGCTGAATTGCATGTGATGACCGCTGCTGCCGCTGCGGCTGCTGCGCAATCGATTTTTTTTGCTGCTGACTTGGCACTGCGTACAACGGTGTCTGGGCGCCTGGCCACATAGCATGGCAGTACTGCTGCTGCTGCTGCTGCTGCTGCTGCTGCTGGGATGACCTCCCCAGGGGCAGGGCCTGCTGCTAACTCGGCACTGCGTGCAGCAGTGTCTGGGGCACCTGGCCTTATAGCATGGCAGTACTGCTGCTGCTGCCGCTGCTGCTGCTGATGCTGCTGCTGTCGTACGCTCCCCCTACTCACTTGGCACTGCATGCAGCGGCGTTTGCGGCTCCTGGCTACCATTGCTGCCATGGTGTGGTGCCACCTCAGGCCTGAAGTACTCCATGACACGTGAAAACACGAGGAAGGACACCCCATTCTCCATTGCTACGCCACACAGGGGCGAGCTGAGCCCGCGGTACAGCCCGCGCAGGCCTTGGTGCCTGCAGCAGACATCATCAGCGCACGTGCAGCGGGACAGTGAGTACATCAGCGCATGCGCAGCGGGACAGTGAGTACATCAGCGCACATGCAGCGGGTGAGCAGTGTCATCAGCTGTGACCTGGCCCAGTGGTATGATGTATGCGGCGGCGCTGCTGATTGCGAATGTTTGATCATTTATGTGCGAGCGCTGCCATCATGGCTGCATGTGTGCTCCGCAATGTGCAGCTGGTTGGTTGATGAAGGCGCCAGTGCTGGCATTTTCTAGTGGAGCATCTTGCGCGCACCTGTAGATCTGTTTGAAGCAGTCTCCCATGCCACTGTAGGTGCCTTTGCTGCTGGCCTGCAGCCGCACCTTCACCCTGCAGGACGCAGCAAACATGCGGAACACTGTTGTCCTAAAGTATAGAAGAGGACGATGTGCAAAGGCTCAACACAACGTGTTGCAGGAGGCGTGCCAACAGATGGTGCTGCTAAGGATGCACAGCAGCTCCTTGATGACACAGTACAAACTTTCATTGGTGTTGGACTTGGTATGGTGATAGCACAGTACTTCAAGCCAGCCATCATGGCAGCTAGTCTTGCAAGCTGACACATCACAGGATTGGCATGCAGGATGCGCTGTAGCTTGAGAGCTACTGCTTGCATGATGCACGCAGGCAAGGCGTGCGCTGTATGCACCACATCGCAGATATACGGATAAACCAACGCGTTGAAGATCAGCAGCCGTGCTCTGGGGCATTATCGCAAGCCATTCGCCCATCTGCACAGAGCTTGCTGTAATCGGTCCCGGGCCGGGGAGCAGCAACTTACGTGTCCATAGGGAAACCAGAGCATGCGTTTGCAACTCCAGCAATCATCCCTGCAGCTAGATCTCGCGTGGCTGGGTGCCAAAGCCATCTCCACTGCACTTGCGTGGGTGCTTCCAGCTGAGTTGCGGAGCACCCAAGCGGCTGCACTACGCCGACCATTGACATGCCGCTGAGTTGTTTAGAGCACCAATAACCTTTGATTGTCTGCTTCTGTATGGAGCAAAGAGGTTGTTGGGTTACTCACGGCTGTCGCTGGGATGACGGTGAACGATTAACAACGTTTGAGCTACTAAATGGTTCGCTGACCTGTCTTGATTGAAGACATGCGTTCCATGACGCGACACACGTCGATGCTGTCGTAGTGACCAGGTAGTGACAAGCATAATGCCTGGTTACCGTGAACACAAGCATTCAGAAACGGTACAAAGCTTCAAGATAGACGGTACATAATTTTTGATCAAACTAGTCGCCGAAACTGCTGGAGGCAAAGTATCCTTTCGCCAAGGTTTAACCTGTAATACTCTGGACTCTGGACAGGACTACACCATCGATCAAGGCAGGCGTACTTGCTGTGAATTTGAGCCAGAATGGCATCATCCTGGGCAATACATTGTGAAGCTTACATACCGCCTATATGACATTTGCATCGGGCTGAGCTGTGCAGCTGCACAGAGGAAGGGACAGTGCTGCTGCCACTGCTGGTCAACAACACTCACTGTGCTGCCACTGCTGGATCAAATGTTGTGGGATTTTTGCTTGTTACATTGACCAGCCATATGCAGCAAGCATCCAAAGCAACACCACGTGCTTTGGGTGGCATGAATTTTGCCATGTGCCGCACATGTGATACCGCTTGATGTCATGTCCTGAGAACACAGGACACCAAATGCTACAGGCATGCGCCGTGCAGCCAGAGAGCTGCCACTCGCAACTTGGATAGTACGAGTGCAACATGCGAGACTGCCGATCAGCCTCTTAAGCCGGTCAAGTGTGCTGGACCAGCACGGGGTGCAAACTGAGTAACTAGGCCTAGGATTCAGAGTATTATACATGCCACACGTCACACAGCACAGAATATCTTTGCTGCTGCACCATCCTCAACCTTCGATGGATGCAGCATCCGCACCAACATAAAACAGTGACAATGGCATTGTCGTGTGCACATGCCAGGGGAATATGTATGGGCACGAATGAGTGCAGACGCGACACACCTATGCCTCTCACAAAACATGCCGTCAGAAGATCAGCTAGCGCATTCTGCGCTCTGTTTGGTGAAATTTTGGTGACGTCTAGTGTCAAACAACAGCCACATCACACACATAAGGTACACATGCATACACACCACCCAAAAGGACTTCACTTGCCCTCAAAACTGTTGCGGCACAGCGGTGACTGTGCCTCACCGCGGCTGAGCACCAAAGGGGCTGGCAAGCGCCTGCAATCCCAAACACACATAGCCATGGGCATTTGCTGCCCAGCCCCGGTCAACGCAGCCCATCCACCCACCCATCTTTCTTGCTCTACCTACATGCGACACATCGCCTTCGAGGAAAAAAGATCTGGCTATTCACACTGGCTATCAAACAGGACCAGCCTGAGACTGGAGACTGGACTGCACTGCCACATACACACCCACCCACTGGCAGCTGCTGTGCATCCACAAAAGATATTCCTCAGCCTGACTGCGGTGCTCAAAAGCATCAAGCTGCAACAGAGCAGCGATGAAATGGCACTCAGCAGTTGCCCCAAGCCACCCTCACGTCCCAACCACATAATACTACAGCAGATTGACCACAGGGAGTCAGGCAGCAGGCGTGTGCTGCCATGCATCAAGTGTTTTCTACAGGAGGATGTACAAGTACAAAAGAAACACACATCACGCCATGCACACACACACACAAACGTTGGATGCAGCCGTGCAACTTCTGCACAGGCGTTGATGAGTTGCTGGCGACCAGAGCACACAACGATTGTGTGTCGCCAAGCAGCATGAGGCGATCAACATCAGGTAGCCAAGACAAAGCGCCGTAAGTCCTTGGCAGCAGCTCAACATTGCAGCTGAGCACAAGCTGCAGAAAGGAGCAGCGCAGTCTGAGTCGATCAGACTTGCCATCGCATGCATGCCACCAACTGTGCCAAACAAACAGCATCCTGCACTCCACACAGCAAGGAGCAGATCACTCATCATAACTGACAGCTATCACACTCACCAGAACCCCTTGATTACAGCACAGGCTGTCTGGCTGACAGATGTTGCACTGTAGGTTACTGTGCTTCACAGCAGCTGTAACCCTCAAGTCTGAAGCCCGTCTGCAAGCTGGGGACAGCTGCAAACAGCAGTTGCTGCTGTTGCGCAACACTGAAACGCTCCACACGGACACTCAGCAGAACCAGCAACCACAGCTGTCGCAAGACGCAACACCAAGTACACAGCAACAGAAGCTGCCAGATAGCTGATAGCAGCGCCAACAACATGAAACGTACGTCAGAACAAGCTCTCAGCACTCATCAAACCACTCGAGCGACAGCTACCAGGAGTGACAGGCACACAGACCTAGTGCGCTGCACTCTCATGACACACCGGCCTGATTTTCAGATCATCCAGCCTGTGCGGTTACAGCACAATGCCTCGCGCATACGCCTCCACCGCCTGCACCAGCTGCAGGAAAACATCCCTGCACTCCTCACCAACACACCTAGGGCCTGCGCCCCAATCACTGTGGCTGTACCTGTGCCATAAAACCACACATCCCTCATGCAGACGCCTCCACGGCCTGCACCAGCTGCAGGAACACGTCCCTGCACTTCACCATCACACCTATATGGCCTTAGCCACAATCACTGTGCCTGCCCTTGTGCCATCAGACCACACTCACCCTCACGCAGACGCCTCCACCGCCTGCAGCAGCTGCACGAACACTCCCTGCGCCTTAAACACACCCATAGCCTGAGCCACTGTAAGTGTACCGCCCAGTGCCCTGTGCGGTCAAAAGCACCAATCCTTCCTCACGCAGACGCCTCAACCGCCTGCACCAGCTGCAGGAACATGTCCCTGCACCTTCAACACACCTCGCACCAAATCCACAACACACCAGCAATTGCAACAAGCTGTGCACTAAAGCCTTCAAGCAGACGCCTCCACCGCCTGAACCAGCTGCAGGAACACGTCCCTGCACTCCTCATCATCACACCTCATGGCCTGAGCTACGATAATTGTGCCTGCCCTTGTGCCATCAAACCACACCACCCTTATGCAGACGCCTCCACTGCCTGCACCAGCTGCAGGAACACGTCCCTGCACATCACCAACACACATAGGGCCTGAGCCACAACAAGTGTGCCTGCCCGTGTGCCATCAAACAAGCAGCTTTCACGCAGACGCCTCCACTGCTTGCACCAGCTGCAGGAACACGTCCCTGCACTCCTCATCCAGCCCTCCCGCAAACTGGTGCAGCTTGAACACAAACGACACCGCCTCGTGCAGCTGCTGCTCGCGCCGCTGCTTGTGCTGCGCCAGCTGCCGAGCGCTGCGCTGCTGCAGGCGCTGCTGCTGCTTGGGATCCTTCACCTCGCAACCCCAAAGCATGGCAGCAGCCTGTACAGCAGACCCTGCTGCTGCTGCTGCAGGTCCTGATCCTGCTGCTGCTGTTGATGATCCAGCTGGAGTCTCCACAACTGCAGCTGCTGCTGCTGCAGCAGCTGCAGCAGCAGCCTGCTCCTTCTCCATCTGAGCCAGCAACTTCCCCTCAGCCTCCGCAAGCATCCCTAGCACTGCAGACACATAACAAGTGCCTAATGCCACACTCGCCTCTTTCACAGCAGCTACCAGCTTGCTGCTGTTCCAGGGCACGCCCTGAGCCCTCATTCGCTTTCCAAATGCAGACTCCTGGCGCTGGAATGCCTCCAGCTTTGACACAACATGGCTGTACGTCTTCTGCGCTGCTGCTGCTGCATCAGCCAGGCTCGCCGCCTTGCTGCTGCTGCTGCTGGAAGGCAGTAGCGGCGCCTGGTGCCGCAAGCACATCTGTTGAAGCTCCAGCATCTGGCCATATACCACTACTGCCTCCCACATGGCTTCCCACTTGGCTGCTGGCCAATCTGCAATGTGCTTGAGTACTGCACGCTCGTCGTACAGCTGGTCGAGCAGCTGCTGCTGTGCATCGGATACAAACTCCACCAGCTGAGTCATGCTGGAAGGTTTGAAGGCTGCAACGGATGCTGCTAAGGCTTCTAAGGCTGTGCGGTGCTGCTGCAGGTCTGCCTCGACCTTCAGCTGGTAGCTGCCGCGGCTGAGGATCTGGTTGAAGAGCTGTTGGCAGGGGAAGGAAAGGAGAGGGTTGGGGAGGATTGGCGGGGGCAGGTGAGGAGGGTGGTAAGTATGAGGCAAGGATCAGATTGATGGGTTAGTGTGAGACAAAGTGGCTTCGGCTGAGGGCGCCCACAAGAGTGAAGCTGGGAAAAAACTGAAACGAATCACAAACCGCACAACTACTCGCCCATGTCACATCATCATCCATACATCCCAGCGCGGCTCACCTGAGTCGCGTCAACATCCTCGCCACCAGCGCCGCCAGCAGCAGCAGCAGTGCAGCCCACATGCGCACCACCCTCGCCCCCCTGAGAGCCTCCAAACCTCGCACCAAACCTGCTGCTGCTGCTGCTGCCGCCCGTGCTGATGCCTGCTGCTGCCAGCTGCTGCCTTCGCAGCTTCTGGTACACCTCGAGCACTGCGGGGCAGCGGCCGAGCCTTCCGCTGCCGAAAGCAGACAGGTTAAAGCTTGCGCTGCTAATGCTGGGGCTGCGTGCCAGCGGTGGCGGCGACGGCGCTGCTGCTGCTGCTGCTGTGCCAGCCTTGCTTGGTGTGGCCTCTGCGTCTGCTGCGTCAGCTGGGGTGCAGGAAGCAGCAGCAGCAGCAGCAGGCGAGCAGAGCTGCCAGGCCATGCAGTCATCATCATCCAGATGCTCCTCAACCGGCCGCATCCTGCTGCTGCTGCTGGGGGTGCCAGCTGTTGCTGCTGCTGCTGCTGCTGCTGCTGCCAGAGCCTCCGTGAGGTTCAGGTCTGGCGCTGACGCATTGCGGTGCAGCGGCAGCGCAGCAGCAGCAGATGAGGAGCCGCTGCGCTTCAGCGGGGAAGGGGTTGCCATTCGCGGCGGTGGTGGTGGCGGCGGCGGGGGTGGTGCAGGTGCTGGTGCTGGGGGCTTTGCCACCGGCTTGAGCTTTGGCAGCTGCAGCTGCTGCTGCTGCTGCGCCTGCGGCTGCTTCTGCTCAGGCAGTGGTGCATTCTTGAGCACTGCACGCTTGCCGAGGAGAGTTGGGGACACCCCGGGGCTACGCAGCAGCGCAGGGGGAGGGGGTGGGGGTGGCGGCGGGGGTGCCGGCTTGGGAGCTGCTGCTGGCTTTGGAGCAGGAGTGACCGGCTCCGCTGCTGCTGCTGCTGCTGCTGCTGTTGTTATTTCGGCAGGAGCTGATGTGGCAGCAGTTGCTGCAGGGGTGAGAGGCGGCACCGGACTGCAGCTAGCACAGCGGGAGATCACCACCACCTGCTGCTGCACATCCTGCTGCTGCTGCTGCTGCTGCTGCTGCTTGCGCTGGTACTGCTGCTGCCACTGCTGCTGCAGCAGCGACAGCGCCCACACCTTGCGCCGCTGCTGCAGCAGCAGCTGCTTTGCAGAAACAGTGCTGCTGCTGCTGCTTAGCAGCCTGCTGCTGCTGTTGCGGCGCAGCTTGCGGAATGAGGGGCAGCTGGCACTGCTGCGCAGACCCTTTGGCTTGCTGCTGCTGCTGCTGCCGCCCTGCAGCTGCTGCTGCTGCAGAGCGCCAGCAGACGCAGCAGATGGGTTCGCAGCATCTGCATCCTGCCTGCCCCAGCTAACAGTCCACTGCAGCTGAGGGTCTAAACCTAGGGCTTCCAAAAACCTGTCCCAGCGCTGTAGCTGACTGCTGCTGATGCTGCCAGCCTGACTACCCAGCAGCTGCAGTAGGCTGCTGGTCAGCTGCTGCAGCCTGCTGCGCTGCTGCTCATCACCCTGCTGCTGCGCCTCGGCAGCAGCAAAAGGAGAGCCTGCTGCTGCTGCGGCGGATGAGGGTGTATCAGGTGCATCCGCTGCGTCCTCGTCTTGCTGCTGCTGCTGCAGCTGCTGCCTAAACAGCTTCATGCTGCTGCTGGTAGGCGTCAGAGGAGTCAGCAGATCATCAATCGACCCGCTGCTGCTGCTGCTGCCGGGGGTATCCACCATGCTGCTGCTGCTGTCAAGAGAAGTTGTGCGGATCCTGCTGACACGCTTTGGTGTGTCCAAGCTGGTAGGCGATTCAGGACCCTGAATCTCCTCAAACTGCTGCTGCTGCTGCTGCTTTAGCAGCTTCAGGGACTGCTGCTTCTGCTGCCGTGACTGCTGCTGCTGCTGCTGCTGGGGCTGCATCTCCTCTAGGAACGACTGGATCAGCTGCAGCAGCTGAGTGGCCTCCACCAGCTTGTGAGCAGGCTCTGCTGCTGCTGCTGCTGCTGTGGGGTCAGCTGCTGCTGACTCATCCTCAGCAGCCTCCTGCTGATCATCATCAGCTGCGTCAGCTGCATCAGCAAATGTAACAGAGGGCGGCTCCGCCACAACAGCTGGCTCAGCAGCAGCAGCAGCAGGGCTGGCGCTGCTGCCACGGCCACGCACATAGGCTGTAGCAGCCACTGCAGCTGAAGCAACAGCAGCAACAGGCAGCGCCACGGCCGCTGCTGACGCAGCGGCAGCAGCTGTAGCTGTTGTGGCTGCTGCTGCTGTGGTAGCAGCTGTTGCAGCAGTAGCAGCTGTGGCGGCAGTAGCGGTGGCAGCAGTGGCAGCTGTAGCGCTTGTGCCGAGGGCTGTGGCAGCCACGCCGCCTGCTACTGCAGAGGCTGTAGCTGCCAAGGCAGTGCCCACACTGCTCAAAGCAGAGAACCAGCCACCACTGCTGCTGCTGCTGCTGCTGCTGACAGTGTTGTCGGACGCGCTGGCATCGCCACTGCTGCTGCTGCTGCCGCCGCCAATGCTGCCGATGTATGCTGCAGGTGACAGCACAAAGCTGTTCTGCTGTGGTGGGATGCTAGCAGCAGGTGCAGCAGCAGCAGCAGCAGCAGCAGCAGCAGCAGAGGGCTGCTGACCTGCAGCAGCCTCGCTACTGCTATCGGTGGTGCTGGTTGCAACAGCTGCGTCATCTGCTGCAGCTGCGGCAGGTGCACTGCTGCTGCTGCTGCTGTCAGGGCTGTCAGCTGGCTTAGCAGCACTCGGCACTGAGCAGCTCTCATACACTACTGTGGGCTCCTTCTTTAGCTGCTGCCACCACGGCCGCACACTGAAAGCAGCAGCAGCAGCAGCAGGCTGCTGCTGCTGAGCTTGTGGCGCAGCAACATGTGCCTGCACAGGCTGGACAATAGCAGCAGCTGCCTGCTGCTGCTGCTGCTCAGCCTGCACAGTAGCCTTGACTGGCTCAGCAGCAGGCTGGGCTTGTGCCTGCTGCTGCTGTGGCTGCTGCTGCTGGGGCGCAGGCTGCTCCTGCTCCTCTTGGATGCTTGGTAGCTGCTGCTGCTGCTGCTGCTGCTGCTGCTCTGGCTCCTGCTCCATCACAGGTGCTGCTGCTACTGCACGCGACTCGTCTTCAGGAAGGCTACTGCCGCCACTGCTGCTGGTTGGCTCTGGCAGCTGTGTATCAGCTGCTGCTGGAGCAGCAGCTGCCTCCGCCTTGCTGGCAGGCTCTGGTGCCTCATCCTCAGTGGAGGCCTCAGCAGCAGTGCTGCTGCTGCTGCTAGTAGGCTTGCCAACAGGCTTGCTGGCAGGAGGCTGCACTGCTGCTGCAGTACTGCTGGTAGGCAGCCCTAGTGCAGCTGCCATGCGCGCTGCATTGGGAGCAGCAGCAGCAGCTGCTGGCACAGCAGTGGCGGACCCAGCTGCTGCAGCAGCTTCCGTCGCTGTTGCTGCTTGGCTGCTGCTGCTGCCTGCAGCATCTGCAGCCTCACTGCTGCCAGTGGCAGCAGCTGCATCTGCAGTTGCTGCACCTGTGCTGCTGCTGCTGCTGCTCATGAGCTCTGTCATGTAGCCGCTTTGAGATGAGTAGAAGTCTCGTAAGCCAGCTACTCTGCCTCGATTCAGCACTTCACTGCCCATGCTGCTGCTGCCGCCGCTGTTCAAGCCAATACCCTGAACCCCACCCGGGCCTAACCAGCCCAACCGCCGCGCTGCGTCATCTGATGCGTCAGTTGATGTGTCAATGACGGTTACGTCATGCTGGCCTGCCCCTTCCTCGGTCAACAGGTTCTCTGTTACGTTGACCGTGGCTGCTGCTGTCATGAAAATGCCTGCTCCCTTCATGAGCATGACGCCTGCCTTTCCTGCAGCCGCGGCTCCTTTTCCTGCAAGCGCAGCTCCCTTGCCAAAGGCGACTGCTCCCTTGCCTGCAGGACAAATAGGCCAGGCAAGGTTGGCAGTGCAAGCCAGTGCGGCAGCACAAGTGAGGTGGTATCTGGTGGAAAGAGCTGCGTTAAAGATGGTGTGCATGTGACAGGGGTACCACTGGGATGATTCATGACAGGCGGTTCGGCAAACAGGCTGGAGGGGTGACACTAGGGTTTCGCTGCAGCAGCGCAAGGCGCTGCTGCAGAGGAGTGGCAGCCTGTGACATATTTGCCTACATTGCTGCATATCTGCAATTGCTGCAAGTGAAGCGTGTGGCGCTACTAGCGACTTGATGATGTTGGTTGATGGGTGGTTTCATCCCAAACACCCATGCATGTTGAGCAAGGTTTGGCCCACCTGCTGCTGCCTTCTTGAGAAGACCCTTGCCACCAAGCTTAGCTGCTTTAGCAGCAAACTTGGCAGCCTTGGCTGCTGCCTGTGTGCTCGACATGCCTGCAGCTGCAGCTTAGGGCTAACTGCAATCCTGCTGCTGTTGGTTTCTGATTGGCCCGAGGTATAACAAGCAACTAAAACTTAGTTGATTGCCAACAACATGCTGCTGCCTGGGCTGTGTGTCGCCATAGCGTGGACGTCGCTCTGGATTGGCTGTAGCTGTTGATTGCTGCTGTCCGCTTTGAAACGTTTCGATCGTGCCTTGAGATCGTTCGACACGGCTGCAAAGTTCCGAGCGTGTTGTGAAATCGAACGCCAGCAAGGTACAGCGGGCTGTCACGCAGCAGCAACTTGTCAACGGGTTAACGAGGCCTGATAACTTTCGTAGCAAGAAGACAAGCGAACTGCACTTAGCGGAAAGCCAAGGACTGTGGGAGTTTCAAGTTGTTGGTGAGTGTGAGGGCCGTCGTTCGAGTTGGAGGAATAGGGTAGCGCTTATGGCGATGACCAGCATCGTCCCAGCTTCTCGTGCTTGTCAAGTCTGTTATAGTTAGACAAATGTTTCAAGTTGCATCGCGAAAGAGACAGTGGCGGTGCGCACCGGTCAGACTCCCGAACCCAGCATGCTTCACCAGTTGCCTGCACCAAGCACCAAGTAAATCTTAGTTACGTACATGAATGTTTTTGCGCCTCTTGCGGCGATCGAAGGCGATCGGCACCGACAAGGTCTCTCTGCTCCTACACTGTACAGCTTGATGGCAACGTGGAGACATTCGCTCCCTTTTAATGAAGTAATAGTGCTATATATGTTGTTTGGTGGCTTTCATCACCCTGAATGCAGCATCGCTGCTTGCCAGGCATCGCCACGGTCGTAGTCAGCTTGGTTCATGGGAAGGCCACCTGCAAGGTTGCATATACCTTGTCATGCAGTGGATCACGACTCAAACAACCTTGGTGATTTTGGTATGCTCGGTCAGGCCTAGAGTGCTTGACGCCCCTTTTACAAGCAGTCGCTGCTTTTCAAGAGCACAGATGGCGTTTGGTGCACCACTGATGCTGGACTCAGTTAGGGTTTGTTGAGTCGTCCTTTAAGCGCTCTACCACTCGTTTTACATTTTCCCCTGCTTTTTGCTCAAAAGGTGCAGCAGGCAACACGCATGCATGTGCTCAGCGCTGCTACGGCAGAGGGTACGATCAGCCAGGACATCTGCTGCTTTACATGGCTAAAACCTGCGCCAATGCTGAGCTTTGAATGCATTGACAGCACAGTGTTTTTATATTGTACACGCGCTAGCAAATTCAGCTGGCCATCACAGATGGGAAACAAGTAGCGGCATCACGATTCATTGGCAGTCACTGAGTGCATACAAGTTGAGCAGCCTGAGGCAAGTGGACAGATGACAACCGTATTACAGTAACCTTTGGTGTGCACATACACGCGTGCATACTGCTGCAGATTTCCAAAAACCACCGCGAACATCTGCGCCTCTCATCCCGCCAGTTTTTGAAGCAGCCGCGCGTTTGCTTGCAGCATATCATCAACTGCCTGCTGCCACGATGCCCCTTGAGGTCCATCTGACAGCTGCAGCCCTCCAGCCATACTGCTGCGCAAGCTGCCAGCAGTGCACTGTTCCAGGTGCACATCGCCCAGCTGGCTGCCTCCACCTGCCCATGAGCTACGCTGACTCTCATCCCACTCTGCCACTCCTGCAGGCACTCCAACCCTTGGGCCTGCTGCACCTGCACAATCAAGATCTACTTCTTCTGCTGCTGCTGCATCATGGCCGTCATACTGGCCACTGCATGCTGCAGCCGCCCATGCGTTATCTCCAGCTTCCATAGCAGCAGCTGCATATGCTGGGGCCGAGGCTGCTGCCTGCGCTGGCAGGCGCTGGCCTGCACCCCACTCGCAGATCGCGGCCATGCGTGCAGAGCTGCGCAGCTCAGCAGCTACCAGAGCCTGCACAAACGCGCAAGCACAGAGCAGGCGGGTAGTGTTGGTGTGCAGCAGCAATCAACCGCTGGGATGCCCAAGCGTCACATGCTTGGCATGATCACTCGTAAAGAGATACAGCACAAGCATAGCTGTGCACTACAGCGCATTGAGGCAGGCTGCTTTTGCATGCAAGCCGCTGTGACACCCTTGCGCTCTGGATGCCAGTAAGCGGCTGCCATCCCCGCAACACGCACCTGCATCCGCAGAGCTTCTGCTCGCTGTGCTGGGCTGGTCTGTGCCCAGGCAGCAAACTCCAGGGCAGCCTGGGCAGAGCAGGCAGCAGCAGACACCATCCACAGCCCGTCGGTCAGCATCATGTCTTGGTACAGGGGAGTAAGACTGCAGGCAGTATGCTGATGCACTGCTGTGCCGGCCTAGTTCAAAATGCTGCTGGATCCGTCATGGCATCAGCTCTGCAGCAGCAGTCAGTGTTAGGCAGCCTATTATATACACAACAACCCCTGCTGCAGCCTCACCTGCACATACTCCTCGGCGCCCATCGGGTTGGCTGCTGCCACAGTGCGCCTGCTGCCGTCCCGCATCACCAGATCAGCACTGGCCCGATCAGCAGCAAGGCTCAGGATGGTGCGGTCCTCAAAGCGCACCCGCACCCGGCCATCCATGGTGGCAGTGAAACGGCCCACATCAGGCACCTGCTGCTCTTCAAGCACCTCTGTGCTTAGGCCCTGCTGCTGCTGCTGCTGCTGGCTGTGCTGCTGGGGGTGCCAGGGCAGCTGCAAATGGGCCTGCTGGTACTGCTGCTGCTGCTGCTGCACAGCAGGCCCTGCTGAGCTGGCAAGGCAGCGCTTGACCCGCACCATCGTGCTCCTGCCGTTTTGGCAGTGGTGCAACATGAAGACATGAGCAAGACGCTGTGCTCATCACCAGGCCCCAGCGCAGCGCAAGGATATGCATACATCTGGTAGTTTGCCGTTGCTCGTTGAATGTTATCTGCTTGCAATCCTCACTGTTCCTGCACTTTGCAGGTTGCGCCACACCACTACTTCCTCACTTCTGCTTTCCACCATCATATCTACCCTCACAATTGCACCTGCACAGCTGCACAAACCACAGCTAGCCTGCCTGCCTGGTGCAACAGCCCACCCTCACCTGAACTTCAGTGCGCGGGCAGCCACCTGCCCCACCGGCAGCTTCAGTGCAGGGCCTCCACAGCCAGCTATGCTGCTGCTGCTGCCGCCACTGCAGCCGCTGGCCACTGCAGCAACAGGCACCTCCGGCAGGGCACTTGCTGCATACACTCTGCTCATCTGGCTGGCGTCTATGGCACCATCTATGAGGCCATCTGTCCCGCAGAGGGCAGTTGCTGCTGCTGCTGCTGATTGTGGCCTGCCAGAGGACAGAGCACCATGGTCAAGCCCGGCAGAACGGGCAGCAGCAGCACTAGAATGATGGCCATGCCCGCCCGGCAGCCTCAACTGGCGCAGCTGCAGACTGAGGGGCGCTGCTGCTGCTGCTGCTGCCATGTCATGTGCAGTGTCTGCTTCAAGCACGCGGCTGCTGAGGTCGCCGCGCACATCATGCCAGCTGGACAATCCATGCTCTGCCATGTGAGGCAGCAAGTGCTGTGCATTGCTGTTGATGTCCCCTGGCCCATCATCGGCTGCTGCTGCTGCTGATGTGGCTGTGTCCCAGGCTGCTGCTGCTGCCCTGGGCAGCAGGTGTGTGACAAAGCCGCCTGACTGGAAGCTGTACATGCAGGAGTCGTCTGCATGCAGCCACACCTCCACCTCCTCGACATCCTGCGGCAATCACATAGAAATCGGTTGAGCAGTAAGCAGTTAGCACTGGCAGATTCAGCACACGAAAATGTTCAATGGCACAAGCAGCTTGTAGGCAAAGCAGACCTGCCTGGTGCCATACATTATCCAAGCAGGTAGGTTCGTCTGCTCTGCCGCTTCACACAGTGCCTGCAGCACCAGAGTCCAGACCGCCCTGCAGCCACAGGTTCCCACGCACCTGCACAAACAGTATGGTGGCGTCACGCATCCACACCATCTGCAGCAGCTCATCACTAGGCAGCAGCAGCGAGGGCTCCAGCCACCAGCCCCTGCCAGGCCCGGCAGCCGCTGCTGCAGCGGCTGCTACGCTGTGCCGGTGCCCTAAGGCTCGTGCTAAGCCCGCTGCTATGCGGCCCTGGCTGCTGCTGCTGCCGTGTGCGCTGTTTCCAGCTGTCTGCTGTTGGTGCTGCTGCTGCTGTGGCTGCAGGAATGCTGGGAGTTGTTCCATGAGCTCGCTACTGATAGGCAGCTGAGTGATGCATGCAGAGCTGCCAGTCCCTGCTGCTGCTGCAGCTTGTGCATCACCTGTGGCTTCTGCTAGCCCAGCACCTAAGTGGCCAGCCTGCTGCTGCTGGAACCTCGTGGGACTGCATCGTGGCGACCAGGCCGCAGCCGGCGCCCGTGGCGACCCTGCTGTTGATGAATCGCAGCCATCGCAGTCCTGCTGCTGCCAGGCCCTGTGCTGCTGCTGCAAGGGGCTGCCATAGCGCCTTGGGCTGCTGCAGGCGCTGCCGGCTGCTCTGCTGGGGCTGCCGTAGCGCCGCACAGGGCTGCTGCTGCATGCTGAGCTGGCTCTTAGCACTGCACTAGGGCTGGCTGGTGGCCACTGCCGCTGCTGGTTTGTGAGGTCTGCAAAGAGCTGTGGTGTCTGCTGCTGCTGCTGCTGTGTGCTTTCCTGCAGCTTGAAGCCATGTGCCGCGTTGTCAGCTACTGCACAGGCGACAGCGAGTGCCGGCTGCCAACGCTGTGGGTACTGGCTGCGGGAGAAGACCTGCAGCTGCCATGAGTATGTGTAGCTGTTGCTTGCAGGATCGTATGCTACTAGCAGTGGGTAGCGCACAGCAAAGCGCAGGCCTGTGTACTCCAGCATTATGCGTGCATAGCCGCACTTTGACAGCACAGCGATACGCGTGCTGTCTGGTAGCTCGACCAGCCCTTGCTGAAAGGCCTCTGCGGCTGTTGCTGGCCAGCAGGTGTAGGTGATGGGGAAGTGCAGTGTGAATGTTTGACTGCTGCGCTGTAGCTGCTGCAGCAGTGGGCGGCTGACAGCTGGCATGTCGACGTGCTGGCTGCATGCACGCCAAACACAGCAGTTGTCAGAAACAGCATATTAGCATGGAGTGGCTTGCAGGAGGTATAAATGCTGCAAGGAGGTGCTCCTGTTGCTGTTGCATATGCTTGAGATAATGCCTTTGGTGCAAGATCTGCACATCTGCAGTAGTATGGCAAGGTAACATTTCAAATCCACAGACGCATGCGCTGCCTCCCTGCTCTGTTAACAGCAGTGCCCTCCACTTACTTGCGGAAGTCCAGCAGCTCTGTGAGTAATGGGACAAAGCGTGACAGGCAAAACTCGCACAGCTGCACTGTCCTGGCCCCTGCAGGGCTGATGTGTGTGAAGCTGCTGCCATCCGCTGACAGCACAAGCAGGGTGTTGTCATGGTAGACTGCCTTGACAGAGGCATCAGCAGCAACGTATATGGCCTCAAGCCTTGGAGGTTCTGGCGTGTTACGGTGTCGGTCAAGCATGAGTGATGTCAGCTGGGTGCAAGGTTGCTGCTGCTTAAGCTCAACGGCTCATGTTGCTCTATTGCTGATTTGCGAAACATGCATCAGTTGTAAGAATGCAACCCTCATAAAAAGTATCATCAGAAACACATTATCGTCGAGATGGAGAGTTCCCCAGCAGACAGACCGACGAGTTTGAACGAGCGGGTCTGTGCGTGACAGCCATAGCGTATGTCTTCCGTTATCTCATCGCCGGCCTCAGCAAACTGCATCAAAACATGCGAGAAAGGTATTGTCAGCTGTGATTGTGGTGGCTTGGTGTGGGTGTGGCTGCTCCTCTGACATCATGAGCTGTCAAGAGCCGTGTGATCGCATCGGCAGAGGGTCGCTCAAGATAAGAACTTTACTAGGTCAAATCGTTCGTGCACTTTCACCTGCAATTGAGCTCTATCTGCATGATCTTGCAGCCTCTGACAGCACCAGCAGCAGCACTGTGCAGTGCAGCAGCACAACAGCACCTGCAGCCACAGCTTGCAATTCGAAGACTTACAGCCGTGACCAGGAAGCTTTTTGCCACAGCATAGCCATAAATGGCGCCCAGGGAGGACTTTGTGTGGGAGACAGATGTGGACACTGCATCGCTGACCGAGCCCAGGCAGCAGCTCAAAGCCAGCGTGTTCGAGGGCAAGCTGCACGTGCACATCAAAGATCAGACACAGTAAGTAAGACCTTTACTTTATGTGCACGAAGCGTTGGGAGCATGCCCACAATGCAGTTATTGGTGTCAATGGTGTCGAGTCGACCTTGGTTGACGATCATTCTGTTGAGGGCCATCAAGCCGCTGTAATTTTCCCAGCATGCTTATCTCATGCGTCTGAAACATGATCTTCCGGTCCGAGCTCACCAGCCGCAACACTGCTCGCGCTTGCATCTGCTGCCTGCAGTTCTCTTAGCACACATTTCCCTGCCTACAGCAGTCGCAGCTGTGCACATTCACACACACCACACTGACTGTTCATTGTCTCGCTCCTGCAGCGACATTGATCTGCCAGAAGACGCCTTCACAGACGACATCAGCGCCAGGCTGGACAACCGCAAGCTGCACGTGCGCATTGCACGCAGGGACCCCGAGGGGCCGGCAATGCAGGTGCGGGTGCAGCTGCGCCTGCAGAACATGCTGTAGCACATGGCACTTGTGTCCACTGTGCACCTCCAGCAGCTTGTGCCCATGTGAATCTCACAATTACGTTGACAACGCATTCCACGCTGCTGCTGCTGCTGCTGCTGCTGCTGCTGCTGCTGCTGTGCCCTTGCAGGAGAAGCGGCTGTTCAACCCTGACCGCCACCCTGTGGAGCTGGACATAGACATGCCCAGGGAGCTGGCAGCACGCGGAGCACCGTGAGTGCCTGCGGTGTGACTGGTTTCGAGTGCCATGGTTTAATTGGCTTGCAACCTTGATTTGCTTGTGATGTTACCTGCTGCACTTTAGAGAAGAATATGACCGTATCGCAAGTCTGATTTACAGCTCTCCTGCATCCTGCATGCTGGACAACTAATCCTCAACCCGGACCTTTTTGTCTCAAATGTGCTGCTGTTGCAGGCTTGCCAACCCCACTCTGTCCTCCAAGACACCTGCAGAGCAGTCTGCAGTCGAGTTCAACCCAGCGCTGTTTGCCGACCCGGCAACAGCACACAAGATGCCCCAGGTCAACATGGGCAGCTCCATTGTGACTGCCATGCCTGTAATGGTGAACCAGGTGAGCATGTGGTGCTGCATGCGGTGCTGCATGCGGTGCTGCTGTGATCTTCTGCAACAGATTGCCGCCGGTCAACATGGGCAGCTCCATCGTAACCACCATGCCTGTGATGGTCAACCAGGTGCGCTTGCTGTGCTGCTGTGTTTGGCTGTGAGCTGTGTACGGCAACACCTCTGCATTTGCCAACTGGTGATAAACAGTTGCTGTGGTGCTGCTGCCAGGGCTGTCCTATTCTGTTCTGAACACGCACACAAGAAGGGCATAGGCCAAAGCAGGCTTGCCTGCTGTTCATGTGCAGAACCTATCAGTAGTAACACTTTGCTGTCATTAATCTCACTGCTGCAACACTGCTGCTTCCTCTCCCTCTCACAGGGCGGGGCCATGGACACTGTGAGCAAGGGTGAGACTGTGGTGCGCGTGCCTGGCAGCACTGAGACCAAGCACCTGAGCGGCCTGGACAGCAGCGCCAACCCAGAGGAGCTGGCTGCAAAGCTGAGGGACACCGTGGTGAGTGGGACACAGCTGTGTTTTCGTTGAGACTGCCGTGAGTGGACACATATGTGGTTGGGACACTGTGGCAAGTGGAGCAGCGCTGACCCAGAGGAGCTGGCTGCAAAGCCGCGGGGCACAGTGGTGAGCAGGACAAATATGTGTTTTTAGGGAGTATGACGTGTGTGGACACACATGTGTTTGGGGGAGCAGCACTGACAAGGAGGAGCTGGCTGCAAAGCTGAGGGACACAGTGGTGAGTGGGACAAACATGTGTTCAGGGAGTATGGCGTGAGTGGACACACATGTGTTTGGGGGAGCAGCACTGACAAGGAGGAGCTGGCTGCAAAGCTGAGGGACACTGTGGTGGGTGCACACAGTGTTGGGATACTGTGCCGAGTGAAGTAGGCGTCTGGGACACTGTGTGAGTGACAGAGGCGTCCTACTGTGGTGAGTACAGCGGCTGCGGCAGCGTGCTGGGTGAAAAAGTTGATGCACTGTGGTGAGTAGTAACACGATATGCAGTCTGCTGACCGACACATGGGACGCACCTTGTGAGGAACTCAACTGCTTACTTATGCGTGTATTTTCTCATGTACCTGCTTAGCCAGAAGAACATCTGCTGGTCCAGGTCGAGCTGCATGTGTCACACATGCAGCTTCCTGGACCAGCAGATGTGCATCTGGCTCAAGATGTGGCCGGTTTGTGGATAGATGTTGAAGCGGTGTGCACTGGTTTGTTGTCATTCTGCTGCAATTGCGGCAGCAGCGGTGATGGTGCGCTGTCACTGCACCTTGAGCTTGCTTGTGCGAACGCAGACTTATCTGCAAGTGCTGGGCAACCTTGGGATTAGGTGTCAATGCCACAGTCCCTTTGCTCTGTCCATTGATTGCCTAGGCTGTTATTGTCAATCGCTGGTTATTGTCAATCGCTGCCTCTGGTTTCTTCTTTCACGGGGTTTGCGGCGATGCCTTTTCATGGCCTCGTTGTGGCGCTTATCGATATCCCTGCACTGCTATCACAAGCTGACAAGTTTGCTGCCTTTTGTCACACTCACAATCGCCGCTGCGACTACACACCGCACTCGCCGTGCCGCTTACCGTGGTGCACGATGCTGCGCCGCCAGGCGCCACGGTGCTGCACGACCAGAAGGAGCAAGAGAACGAAGCACAGCGACTTTCTCACAACTATTATGAAGCTGGCATGTACGCTGTCTTCGTATACACAGCCTGTACCGCTTAAATTTAACCCGCAGGTGCACGACGCCGCACCACCAGGCGCCAAGGTGCTGCACGGCCAGAAGGAGCGCGAAAACGAAGCCAAGTTTGATGAGCGAGCCATAACACCTGCCAAGGGCCTTGCTGCTGGCGGCGGCGATGGCGGCACGATTGGTGAAGGCAGTGGAGTGACTGGCATCGAGCGCAACAGGGCTGCTGCTGCTGGTGCGCCTGCTGGTGATGATGAGCACCTGCTGGCTACTGGAGAGAAAGGGGAGAAGATCAAGTGAGTGGACGGTGGTGGTGGTGTGCAGGAGCAGCAGGTATTGCCTGTGCGTGCTCTGTGTTTGCGGCTGCTGCTGATGCAGGTGGTGTTGTTTGTGAGACATTGATGGCGTGAACATGCGCATGATATGTTGCATCAGGAGTTGGAAGTTGTGGTGTAACAGCTGGTCCGGTCTAGCTTTGCGCAAGGCTGCTGCTGCTGGTGATGATGAGCAGCTGCTGGCTACTGGAGAGAAAGGAGAGAAGATCAAGTGCGTGGCGGTTACTGTTGTGCAGGAGTAGCAGTCACTGATGCATGAGGGGCGTGTGATGCTGTGTTTAAGCAGTTGTGTTTGGGCCTACTGCTGATGCTGAGCATGTGCTGGGGCACGCGGGACATTTGAACAGTTTGAAGCATGTGATGCAGTGGGCAGTGTGTTGTGACAGCTGGGCAGGTGAGCGAACGGACGTGGGACCACCAACCACCCGCTTCTTCACCTGTCCAGCAGCAACAACACAACAGGCCAACTGTTCAACACGTGTTCGGTGCTGTTGTTGCACGCCTGCCAGCCAGTGTATTGTCTTTGACAGCTTGCAAAAGGTGTTACAAGGTCCAGCATGACAGAGCATCTACTTTGTAATGGCCCGCACTGCAGGTTGTGACAAGAAAGCACCTCGCAAGCCGCTGCTGTTCTATACCATGGCAGGCTCCACATACCAATCAGTTTGCCACATCTGTTGTGCACTTCAGGTCGAGCTTCACCAAGTATATGCAGCGTAGAAGGGTAGGCTGTCAGCAATGCACCCCTTCACCCCTCGAGTTTGCATGAACTGCACACATGCCACCACTCCGACTTCTCCCGAACTTCAGCACAGTTTCACCAAGAGCAAGGTGGGCATAGAGTGCGAGGATCTGTCCGCAACCCCACCCGTCTCTCCTGACAATTTGATGCACTTAACTTACACAAACACCTTGAAAACTGCTGTCACACAGGGCTGACTTCACCAAGAACAAGGTGGGCATGGAGTACGAGGAGCGCACCGCAGCAGCCGCCTACGTGGACTCAGAGCATGGCGAGCCCATCAGCAGCATGAAGCAGGTGAGGCCAGTGCCTGATATGCTGTACTTGATGTGAAACTGAAGCTGTGCCTGGAATGACTGGGAGCATGCTGGGCCCATCAGCAGCACGAAGCAGGTGGGGCGGGGTGCCTGAAACAGGTTTGATCAATGTGAAGTACCAGCACGAAAGCTGTTGAGCTGTGTAATTTCAGAAGCTGCAGCCAGCAACAACCAGTGATACGCGTCGATTGCATCAGCTGATGCTCTGAAATCAAGCGCCATGCAAGCCGCATGAGACTGTGCATCGATGCAGCTGCTGCCAGTTGCCGAGTGGCTGTTGTTTCCTGGCCACCTGCAGGCGGGCGTGGAGTCGTGTGTGCTGTGCGCGTGCGCGCCGTGCCAGTGCGGCCAGATGCGCAAGGGCGGCGGCTACGGCAACGACCCTTTCGAGGTGCGGCAGTTGCAGCTTATTTCCAAGGATTATGTTTGTTGTCCTTCAGCACTTCTCTTTTGAAAGCTGCATGGGCAGTTACACGTGCCTGTTGCGGGGCGCTGTTGGTGTCTGCGCATAAGGAGTGTGGTTTTGGGTTGTTCAGCTGAACAACCCAAAACCACACTCCTTACCTGCAGGCCAGTGGTTTAATATCGTGTTGTGGCAGCTTTTGCACACCAAGTGCGATGTGTGAAGCCGACAGTACAGGGTGTTGATGCGCAAGACTGGCGGCTACAGCAACGACCCCTTCGAGGTGGGCAGGGCTGTTGTTGAGCTTTGGTTGTGTAGGTGTTGACAGAACGATTGCAGTTTGCATATGCCACTAGCCCTATATACCACACCTGCGGTTGATGTCAGCGTACAAGCCGGCACCGACCTCAGGTGTGGTATACAGGGCTAGAGGCTGACTATTTAATTGTTATCTTGGCCCATGCAAGGCTGCCTGTGAATTGCTCGTGCTCAATGATCTTTTGCCCGGACAGGGCGTAGCCTGTGGTGGATCTAACGAGTTGTTGTGGTACCGTGGGTGTTATTGCCTTTTCAGCTGTTGCCTTGTTATTGCCTTGATATTGCCTTGTTTCTAGCTGTTGCCTTGTTATTGCCTTGTTATTGCCAAACAAACTGTGGCTGCCGAGGGGCACATGGCTGTGAGCTGGAGGAGCTATTGTTGTGTTGGCTGCATGCATTGCCACTGCTGCTGCCAGTGACAGAGAAAGCCTGGGCCTGCAAGGGTGCTGGCGTGCTATTCATTAGGCTGTGCTTGTGCATGATGCTCAAGAATGGCAGCGGTGTAGCACCCATACAGAGGTCTGCTGCTTCTCGCATTGGGGCAGCAGCTATCGTGGAGTATGCGCGAGGTGTTGCGGCTACTGTTCTGACGGCGCCTGTTGCTATCAGGTTGATCGCCAGTACCTGGGTGCGTGCCGCGCACACAGCCCCGTAGCCCCTGTTTGTGCTCTTTTTGTCTCTTTTTGTCTCTATGGAACACTGGCTCGAGGTTCTGAAGCGTGCACCGTGTCTGCAGTTCTTGCCTTCAGGACCTCATCCCAGTGTGCCTTGGAAATCGGCAGTCACTGCCAAAACAAAGCAGTTATTGATGCAGCAGGTTATTTAATGATTGCTGCTGCTGATGCTGATGATGACGACGACGATGCCCGCCGTCCACAGCAAGCACATGTGTTGCAGGCAATGCTGATCGCTGGTGGCATATGTTTCTGTCTGTTTGCGAGCAGATGACGCCGGCTGAGACCAAGCGCAGCGGCAAGCCCGCCATCCATCATAGCACGTTCATGGCTTTCTTCTGAAGGCTGCTGCTGATAACTTTCGCTGCTGCTGCTGCTGCTGCTGCTGCAGATGACGCCTGCTGAGACCAAGCGCAGCGGCAAGCCCGCCATCCACAGCAAGCACAGGGAGGTCACCGGCCGCAACGCACACGACGCGCACGACTACAGGGGGCACGCCAAGCAGGTGACCGGACAGCCAGGCATGCAATTGTGACAAGCGGTGATGCAGCAATATTGTGCTTAAATTTCATGGTATGGGTGTACAGCCGTTGCACAGCGCTGCAGTTACATGCAGCCTGCTCACCGCTGTCCTGCTTGCAGACGGACGCAAGAATCAGCTGCAATGTATGTTATGCCCTGCAACACCCACACTTGCCTGGCAGCCTATGCTAGTGACATGATATCATTGATCTTGCTTTGGCTCACAGTGCTGCTTCTGCTGCTGCTGCTGCTGCTGCTGCACCTGCAGGTCAATGAGAGCCATGTGGGCATTGGCGGCAAGCTGGCAGACTTCCAGGGCAACGTGCCTGGTGAGGCGCTGGCTGGGACGCAGCTGATTATTAGGGATCGGGACTGATAAGCAGCTGCGTGTGAGGCTGCTGCCAGCAGATGTCTAGGGTAACGTGCCTGGTGAGGCGCTGCACAGCTGCTGGCAGGGGCCGCCGCTACACGTGCCAGCATCTGTGCAAGTTGCTCAATAAGCAGAGGAGGGCGCTGAAATGACTGAGCTGCCTGCAGCAGCTTGCGCCTGCAAGGTCTGCCTACTCTTCATGAGTCAGATGGCATGGATGACCCAACGTCGCCGCTTATGCCAAGGCTGTACGAACCACAATTGCGCGCTAATTCCTTGCTGCTGCTGCAGATGGCGTGGGTGACCCCAACGACCCTGCCTACGCCAAGGCTGCACAGGGCCGCCCCTCACCCCACGGCGCCACACACACTGGCGGCAGTGCCATTGAGTTCCCAGGTGGCCCGGGGCAGCGTCACACCTCTGATGCTGTGGCTGGGGGGCCTATCAAGGGCGGCAGCAAGACCACCTTCACCACCATGGGCTGAATGATTGGATTGCTGATCAGTGATTGTGCGTGTGCGTGTGTAAGCAACAGAGTTTGTCGCGGGCGGCAGGAACTGGAGTGCCTGTCTTGCAGACAGTCAGCAGTGCAATGTAATGTTAGTGAGCGTGCTGGCAGCGCCATTGACTTCCCAGGTGGTCCTGGCCAACGCCACACCTCAGATGCTGTGGCTAGGGGGCCAATTAAGGGCGGCAGCAAGACCACGTTCACCACCATGGGCTGAACAGGACAGATTGCTGAGCAGCAGGGCCCCTGCTTGTGCGTGTGTCGGCAGGAGAGATATGAGGAGGCGCACAAGGATTGCAGGGCTTGCCTTGCGCGTCTATACCAGTTTGAGGTGGTGTGTGTCAGCTAGTTGGCAGGTTGTATGGATGCGGTGGTCGTGCCACAGCGCAGATGCTGTGGCTGGCGCGCCAATCAAGGACGGCAGCAAGACCACGTTCACCACCTTGGGCTGAGATTCTATGGCCAGTATGTGAGGGGCTATGGATGCAGAGCAAGCTGCTGCACAGCAATGGACGCAGCAAGTCAGGATGCTGCCCACGCACATGTAGCAACAAGATCTTGTTCAAGACCACCGGCGGAGGTGGGATGAGATGAGATTGTGGATGAGTGGTGGACGGGAGAGATGGATGGATGCAGCGTGCGGCAATGCGCAGCTGCTGTAGCTGTATCAGCAGGAGAGTTGGTGGAGGGGTGTACGGGGTTGTAGCGCTAGTAGTGGACGCATAGGTGAGGCGGCAGCAACATGCCTTTGTCGTGTTTCCATCCTGCTGCTATTCGGCAGCCTGGCACTGCATGGGGCTGTAAAGTACAGTGCAGGCAAGGTTTTGTGGCAGCTCTGGTCAGATACGGCGGTCTCACGTCAGTTGTGGTAGAAGGTGTGCAGAGCAGCACAATTGTGTAGCAAGTTGGTAATCAAGTGACTGTCTGACGCAGCTGCTTGAGGTGGGTTGAACATATGGTGCCGACGCCGGCATGCCATCATGCCATGCTGCGCCACATTTGTGTAGGTGTGGGTGTGTGCCATATGTTGCTTGTGCATGTGTATGAATGGCAGTAGGTGGCAGCGCAGCTGCTCGCACCATGTGTGGTTTGAGTTGTGCTGTTTGAGCTGTGTTGAAGTTGGCAAATGTTTGCATCTGTCAGCAGTCTTCCTACTGATGGAGTCTTGTCACAGGCAGATTGTTGGTTGTGCACAACCAAAGCACGTGCTTTGAGATGAGGTAGCGGTAGCAACTGATCTTCAATGATAGGATTGGGCCCCACCCCTTTCAAGCGACATATTCTAAACTTGCCACAGCATCATCGACAGCAGTGGCCTCTGTAACAGCAGCGCTGGCTGTTATCCAGCGAAGAGGTGCCTGCAGTCTCGTACAACTACTAGCAACATGACGTGGTGCACCACATGTGTACAGATGTACATCGCCGAACCCTGCAAGGAAGCTGAGCTGCAACGTACCAAGCACCCGCAAACCACAGTGATGCAATGCAATCAACTTCACAAGCTCAGCACAGCTCAGCTCAGCTGTGTGGCACACACTGACTGTGTCAGGATTGAAACCAAGCCATGTTGCTGCACTGCCATATCACTTGCAGCTGAGCAGCGCCTTGGTTAGGGCGTGGTTGCCGTACCAGGCCGTGTACTTGTCAAACAGCGCCACCCAGGTGCCATCAGGCCCCAGCTCAACCCACTGCACTGCACCAGTCATGCTGCTGCTGACGTCTTGCTTTAGCAACATGTCGAGTGTTGGATGCACGCCATTCCAAGTCCAACCACTCCCTAACCGCACAAACCACTCGCCGTTGTGTCCCACGGACAGCTGCTGCACACCATTGTACTTGACAAAGAGCTCGGCAAATTGATCAGTCAAAGACTTGGGAAGCCCTAGGATAGTAGTTCCTTGGCCCCGCTTCAGCACAAACCAGCCTTTGTCAGGCGCAAATGAGACTTTGACAACACGTTTGTCACCCTCGCCTGTGTTCCATATTTCCTGCAACCCGGATGCGCACTGCGGCCCCATGTATGTGGCTGCGCCGCGGTTGAGGCTCACGAAGTACACATCCCCAGGGTTCTCTGATGTTGCGTAGGTGTCACTGCCCTGGTTGCGCCCCAACGCCACACTTGTGATGTCCCTGCCAGCTGCCTTGAGTGTCTTGCACAGCCCTGCTGACAGGCCAGCGCTCCAGGCTGTGTCTCCATTTTCATAAGCAATAACGTAGGTGCTGTTGTCACCCAGTGCAACTGCCCTCAGCGGCAGGCGGCAGTGCACGTGGTGCACCTCACAGCGGCTGCCCTGCAAACATTTTTGGCAACGGTCGGAGCAGTGGTGGCGGAGGCAGTTGCCAAAGCAAGCTGACCTGCAGGTTCTACATAGTAATCATGTGCACTGCAAGCCCAGCAGTCACAACTGGCCAGGAGCGCAAGCCTGCACATCATGCCGTGTCGGTCGGGCAATAGCGAGCACCGTGCACTGCTAGTGAAATCAGGTGCTGCTAAGCACTGCGTTTGCGCAGTCAGTGCACAGGCTGCTTGGCTGGTGTTGCGCAAAGCACGACAGCAGCTGCTGTCACCGGAGTACTGTACTAGTGCCCAATGCAGACTACACTGCAGTCTGTAGTCTGTGTATCATCTGCCAGGGCTTCTTGCAGAACGCTGCCAGCATGTCAGGCTGGTTCAACAGCTGCTGCCGGGGGACGCAGTTTGGAGGTGCAGTGCAGCAGCACTGCGCCTGCACCTGTCAATGACCAGTAGTGTAACGCACCTCGTTTTGCCCTGTGGCTCCTGCCACTGCTGCTGCTGGTGCTGCTGCAACGACCCTGGCATGCGCCAGTCGCACGGATGCATGCCTTCTGCCGTGGGCACTCGGCACGGATAGCGCAGGATGCTGCAAGCAAGATCTCGCAGGAGCTTGAACGTTGAGGTTGCAGCGGCTGAGCAGCATGATTCAGATTGTATGCCTGTATAGAACGCGGTGCGGTGAGCGGAGACTCTGCTTGTTGTGCGTAAGCCGGAGAAGCCTCAGAGTGAATTCCAGCTCGATCCAGCTTAGTCCATAAACGAAACAGTCACAACTTAGGACCTCAGAGCTTCAGAAACACAGGTTTAGACGCTTTGCTGCATCAGGCAGGCACCTCTAGTTCAGGGGTGTTTTATTTCAGGTTTTTGGCTCCTCGTGAAAGAAATTTCATGAACTCTGAAATGAAATGAAAAGTGTGAACGCGGAACGTGTAATAGTGAAAGATGGCTGAGCAGCAGCAACAACCAGCGGGCGGGCAAGTTCAAACTGCAAGCTAGGAGTGGCTGGACAGCTGTCCAGCTGCAGCATC
The DNA here is from genome assembly GCA_030272155.1 of Tetradesmus obliquus. NCBI lineage: Eukaryota > Viridiplantae > Chlorophyta > Chlorophyceae > Sphaeropleales > Scenedesmaceae > Tetradesmus > Tetradesmus obliquus. The sequence goes on from CP126191.1 coordinate 1,126,691, forward strand.
CAGCTGCAGCATCATAGAAGACGAGGAGCAGCAGCAGCAGCAGCAGCAGGGAGAGGGGGAGGAGCAGCAGCAGGGGTAGCGCAGCATGCTAGCTGGATCATGACAAAAGACGAGCAGCAGCAGAGTGGCACTGAGCTGGGAATGTGGCTTTGTTTTGCATATGTTCATGCTTGCTTGTGCTAACCGGTGATGTGTACAGTTGTTGTTGGCATAAGTTGATGATGATGATGATGATGATGATGATGATGATGATGATGATGATGATGATGATGATGATGATGATGATGATGATGAGTTGGTCTTGACAGGAGCGCCCTCCTGCCCCCCACGTGGCAGCAAGCTGCAGGGAGCGCCTTGCAGTTCACTGCAGTAGGTTGCTTTGCATGGGTTCCAGGGACCTCTGCTATGCTGTAACCCCTAAAAGATATATTGCAATGCTAATCGACTATTTCTGATATATCCTTGCGTGAGCCAACGCGTTCCTCGCTCTCCAAAAGCCCATTTCGCTGTCATTTCACTTCGCGCAGTGGAGCCCAGATCGATTGAAATTTGAAATGACATTTCAGTGAAATTACTTAATACACTAAAAGTGAAATCTGTAACGGCACACCCCTGCTCTAGTTCAAACCAAGGTCCCAAACCCTAGACATCGGTTCAACCGCTGACTGCAGTGCCGTTGCCGCTACAGCTACCCTTGCAGGCCGGCAGTTGCAAATCAAAACGCTGAGTCAGGGTAGTTGCATTGAAGAGCTAGTAAGTGATGTGGCAAGACCCTGTTCACAGGTACGACAACCATACATGACGTGCCGCGAGCCCATTCCATGGCTGCTGTGCATGCACTGCAACATGCAACATCATGATGCCATATGGCAGATGTGCTGCTAGTAAGCATGTTTCATCACTCACATGCACTGATGCAGCTTGTGGATTGGGGCATGAGCAAACGAAAGCCTCCGAGGTTGCGTAACACATCACTTATGACCACCTCTCATCATCGAGTTCACAGTGACACCCGTTTGGCTATGCAACAGCAAGGCAATCAACCCCTGTACCAGTAGTGATGGCGGTGGTTCTGGGCGTCATAGACTGCTGCGACCAGCATAGTTCACAGTTGCACTTGCAGCACACACAGTCACGCATTTGTGACCGGATGAATCAAGGATTCAAGATTGTTATATGAGACCAGCTGTGCAACCACCACCTCCGCAGCGTGGATGCATAAGTCACGCCCAAGGCACCCGTTCACATTTCACATATGAAGCAAAACAAGAGCAGCATACAGCACAACAGCGCCTCTAGGCGCAGCAGCAGGCAAATCCTGCAGCCTTCGCACCGCCCTGCCGCATCACATGCAGCTCAGCAGCGCCTCAGTCAAGTCCTCGTTGCCATACCAAGCCGTCTACTTGTCAAACAGCGCCACCCAGGTGCCATCAGGCCCCAGCTCAACCCACTGCACGCCGCCAGTCCTCTTTTGGCCACGCTTGCTGTAGAGCAGCTTGTACAGCGCCGGATGCACACCATTTGACCCGTAATGCCCATCCTGAAACAGCACAAACCACTGGCCATTGTGGCCCACAGACAGCTGCTGCACACCATCATACTTATCCCAATATATGTCAAGCCATTCATCCAGGGAATCAGGGAGGCCGTTCCATGTGGCTCCAACTTGCTGCCGCGCAAACCAGCCATTGCTTGGTGCAAACGAGACGTTCACAACAAATCTGTCGCCCTCGCCTGCGTCCCATGCTGCCCGCAACCCCTCTTCACACTGCGAACCCATGTACGTTGCCCGTGTGTTGCGCCGCATGAAGTACACCTCTTCAGGAACCTCTGCTGTACAGTATGTGTCGTTGCCCTGGTTGCGGCCCAATGCCACGCTTGCAACTTCCCTCTTGTACTTGAGTGTTGTCTTGAGCATGTCGTGCAGCTTGTGTGACACGCCACTCCATGCGGCATCTCCATCTTCAAAGGAGACTACGTAGCTTCCGTTGTCACCCAGGGCAACCGCTGTCAGGGGCAGGCGGGAATGCACGTGGTGCACCTCGCAGCGGTCATCCTGCGATCAGCCAGTAATGATTGCACCAGCAGCAACAGCAGCAGCAGCAGCAGCAGCAGCAGCAGCAGCAGCAGTAGCAGCAGCAGCAGCACCGAGGTTGTGCTGGGCTTTGGCATGCAGCGCCAGCCCTGCAGTGATTCATGCTTATAGTCTCAAACACCCGTCTCAGTCGCCAGATCACACGAACCTCATGAAACAGCATGCGCAATGCATTGCTGGTCAGATCCAGCACTTTAAGGGCTGCCACAATGTTGTTGGCGCCAGGTGCGAAGCTTGTGAGGGCAGCAGCATGGTGCAGCATGGTCACGGTGCCTTACAGCAGCTGCTTGAACCAGCAGAGCCTACTGCTTGCTGCAGGTGCATGACTCAACCTGGCAGCCTGGTTAATTAGTTTAGCAGCAGCAGCAGTAGCTGTGCACGCGCAGAGTCAGCACAGCAGTGCTATGCAGCTGTGCTGCTCACCTCCTCTTCGTCATCACAGCTGTCCTCTTTGTAACTGCTGCTGTCAGCATACACTGCTTGTTCTGTGTACTGCTCGTACGTAGTGCTGTAGCTGCAGCGTACGCGCCTCAAGCCTGCCTTGTGTGATCTTGCTGTTGGAGGGACCTGTGCACGCGCCCTTTCTGCAGATGCATGGCTTCTGCTGGCCCAGCAGCTGCTGGGGGCACTGGGCACAGACAGCACACGCTGTTGCACACAGGTTCGTGAAGAAACCTGGACTACGATATTGGCACGACTGAGCAGCATCCTGTTGTGAACGTGCTTTTTAGAACGAGGTGGGGAAGAGGTCGTTCTGCTGTGAAAGTCCGGGCAACCTCAGACTTCAGTCCAGCTGGAGCGACAAAGCTCGAACAATGCCAGAAAACCTCGGAATATGTTGGCAGAGTAGTTCAAAGCAGCGTTCCACCAAACTGGCGTGCTAAGGTTGGTTAGCAAGATCCCAAACCCTAGACAGCGGTTGCCTGCAGGAACGACAGCTGCAAGCTTCGGCATGTGCTCAGCCACGTTCAAGCCTTACATGCACCAATCAGAAGAGGTCATGTCATGCAGTCGTAGCTTGCAAACCGCACGCATCCCCACAGCACGAGAATGCAAGCTGCATGTGCGGTATTGCAGCAACCTGTGCTACTCGTCAGCCTGTCCACCTCATCACAGGTGATGCTGTGGGTAGCTGCTGCACCACCAAGCTATAAGCGTTGTAGGTTTATAGTGATTTCGGCAGGTCAGCTGCGCGCTGCTGTTGCACAGCAGCCTGTGCAGGGGCACATGTGCCGGACTGATGCAGTGCCCTGCACCCGCACGGCAGTGCCACCTGGTGCTACCAGCTGTAATGCTGCCACTTATGCGCAGCACATCAACAGCTCTCATTGTAAAGTTCGATCAATCTGATGGTCTTGCATCAATGGCTCACTTCCTGCAGCAGAACATTCAGCTGGATGACCCAGTAGTGCACCTGCTTGGGTGTGCAGAGGCACCAGAGTGCCGATGGTACGTTGATCACCGGTATGTCAGCAGGTGTTGTCGAAGCAAATAAGCAACCCAATAAAGATGCTCGGGCTGCAATTGGGGTGCATCGCACACATGTTACGGTGGGCGCGTGGTAGGGATTCCAAGTGAGTCTGCCATGCAAGGCCTGTGCAGGTGCTAGGCCCATTACATGCTCTTACATTAAAGCAAGCAGTCAAGTACTGTTGGCCGCTTTTCAGAAGGCCACCCAGCAGCATCCGCACACTTACGACTGATCTTGCACCCGAGTTGAAGTTGCTTCCAATTCCCTCTTTGAACGTGCACAATTCTGTAGCTCTCATAAACTTTTTCAGCTCCAGTTGGAGCGAGCATCATGCGCTCCCTCGGCAAGCAGTGTCGCGCTAACCAGGTGCAGCACAACGTTCCCAGCGCAGCAAGGATTGGCGCAGCTGTTGGTCGGAGCTGCTTTCAGACACGCAACAGACTGGCGGGAAGTGGGTCACGACACCATGCCAGCACAATTTTGAGGGCCGTGGCGGAAGCTGTGCAGGGGGAGAGCAAGGAGCTGGTGAGCATATAGTTCGTATCATAGCACGTATTTAGTGACAATGGGGCTGCCTGGAGAGCGGCCGATTTACGGCATGCAGCTCAAGAGCCCTGCTCTGCTGCTCTACTCCTGCAAGCAGTGCACACCAGCATGCAATCGTGCTGGCATCTGTGTACAATGCTAAGCACCTAAATGTATCTGTTACAGTAGACTGTGCTGATGCCTGCTAGCTTAGCTAGGAATTTGCAGCGTGGCGTGCGCTGTGCAGGGTGCTGTCTCCTGCCAGTGCATCCTTTCCTTGCGGCGTTGCAACTAGCATCTTGTGTTGTTCATTGATGATCACAACAGAACAATACACCAGTGCAGCGATGCATGATGCAGCTATACACACAGATCCAGCAGGGTGTGGGTTGAAGCACAGCATGCTGGCAAAGCGCCAGTTGGCAACTTCTGTGCAGCACACACCTGCAGATCAGGATATTCTGCTGCATGCTCAACCTCCTGGCAGACCTAATCTCACAAAACAGTGTGTAACACAACCAGTGAGCAGCGCACGTCAAGCTTGCTGGCTCTTAGCATCCTTGTCCGTAGTTTGCATGTTGATCGTTGTTTCATTGGATGCTGTGCTTAGCTGCGCGTGCATTTTATGCATCCCGTGATTGCTGTGCAACAGCATCAGCCCTCTAAAGCAGACTGCACATGCACGTACCTCCATCAGCACCTCACAGCTGACACATGCAGGGAACCTGCAGCATGAAGGCACAGCGCAGGGCTGCGCTGCATTCAACACCCGCACGGCGGCAGGCAGTAACTGGAGTGCAGATCATGTGAAGAAAGCTGGGCCTCACATCTTGTAACACTACTGTTTTATCACCCAATCGTGAACGCTGCACAGGATACCAGATAGCACAATGAATAGATCACCGCCCTCACCACTCCAAGCCTCAGCATGTGCACCTCTTCCAGCATGCACCGCTGCGCTGCTGCGGTGCTGCTGCAGCTAGGGCAACAGCTGCTCGCCCATGTCCCAAAGCACTGCAGATCGCAAGCCGATGTGATGCCTCTTGCGGACCATCAACGCAAGCATGTCCTCCAACACTAGCCCTGCACTCTCTGCTGCTGCTGCTGCTGCTGCTGCTGCACGCGGTGCACCTCTTTGCAATTTGCAGGCGCTGTACAGCGTTGACCAGCAGCTTGAGCAGTGCCGCAAGCACCTCCACTAACACTTCACCTATACTCTGCTGCTGCTGCTGCTGCTGCTGCTGCCACATCACATCACATCACAGGCGCTGTACAGTGTTGACCCGCAGCTTGCGGACCACCGCGAGCACCTGGACTACCGCTGGAACCACTACAAGTGGGTCAAGGGCAACATTGAGCAGGCAGTGGGCAGCTTGGATGACTTCGCCAAGGTGCGCTTCACAACAGTGGCTTGTGACACCGCCTTGACTTTGTTTGATTGGCACAGTATGTTGCTGCATGTTGTCCCTACAGAAGTGTGCATGTTGTGGACATCCTCATTCATTCCTGGATTGGCCAGGACCAGCATGTCCCATGCACATACAACCATGGTTTCATGCCCACACAACCATCATATGCTACTAACTTTGTGCTGCATCCCAAACCTACCATCAACAGCCCCTCGCACCAACCTCCCTCATCTCAAACCTTCGTTTTGTTGGGGTTCCAGACCTTCCCACACTCAAGTCTGAACCCTCTGAACTGCCGCAGGGCTTTGAGTTTTTGGGGTTCATCCGCAAGGATGGCAAGCTGAACTTTTGACTCCTGGTCTGTTGATCCCTCGTCTGCTGCACCTCTAACCCCTTTCATTAAACCGTCATACACTGAACCGCAGGGCTTTGAGTTGCTGCCTTCGTCAGTAAGGATGGCAAGACCATGTACTAATTCATCAATGTCAAACCCTCATCTGCCGCATCCCTCGTTCCAATTCCTAAACCCACGCCCACTGAACCGCAGGGCTTTGAGTCGCTGGGCTTTGTGCGCAAGGATGGCAAGACCATCTACCGCGAGTGGGCGCCCGGGGCCAAGGCTGCTGCGCTGATCGGCGACTTCAACAACTGGGAGTGCGCGTGGATGCAGAAGGACGAGTGGGGCGTGTGGAGCGTGGAGCTGCCTGACGGTGAGCAGCAGGTGTTTGCGGCAGCAGCAGCAGGGGAGGCGTGCAGCAGGGAATGGGCAGCAGCAGCAGCAGCCGCAGCAGCAGCAGCAGCAGCAGGGGATGCATTCAAGGTGAAGGCCGAGTAGCAGTAGCAGCAGCAGCAGCAGCGCGGGATGTCAGCAGCAGCAGGGAATAGGCGGCGGCAGGGCAATGGGCGGTAGCAGCAAGGGGTGTGAGCAGCGATGGAAGAGTAGGCAGCAGAAGCAGCAGCAGCAACAGCAACAGCAGCAGCAGCAGCAGCAGCAGCAGCAGCAGCAGCAGCAGGTGTTGACGGTCCATTGCTGCGCTGGCAGAGGACCTGCAGATGTTGCAACTCCCGCGCCAGGCAATCAGCCATGCACATGCTGCGCTGCGTGCTCAGGCGGATGCAGCACTGCCTAGCAAACATGTGCAGCGTTCTCGGCCTCTATCGGCATGTTTTCCTGGGACCGTATAGACAACATGCAATCCTCCGCGCTGCTGGTTCAATTGTACTGTGCTCTGCTGCTGCAACAGGGCCCGATGGCACCCCAGCCATCCCGTACAACACCCGGGTCAAGACCAGGTGCATTGCTGGGCCATTCGACACAATCCTGTGCATTGTATTGCTATGCTGTGTCGCAGGTCCTGATGGCTCCCCAGCCATCCCCCACAACAGCGGGGTTGAGATTGGCATGCATTTCCCTGCAATCTGACAGCTTGCTGCTTTTGTCACTTCCTGTGCTGTGCTGCCACAACAGGCCCTGATGGCTCTCCCGCCATCCCCCACAACAGCCGGGTCAAGATCAGGATGCAGGCGCATGGCGACTGGTGGTGCGACCGCGTGCCGGCATGGATCAAGTATGCGACCGTTCCCGAGGGCGAGATGGGAGCCAAGTACAATGGAGTGTACTGGGACCCACCACGCGGCGAGAAGCACCTGTGGTGAGTGCAGCAGCAGCAGCAGCAGCAGCAGCAGCGGCAGCGTGGACAACAGCAATATCAGCAGCAGGAGCAGCAGCAGCAGTTGGGGCAGCTATGAGGGTGCACTAGGGCCACATGACGGCTGGAAACAGCTGCGGCAGGCTGCAGCAGGCAGACTCAGCAGAGGCAATCCCAGTCCACCTGAACATGCCTTCCCTGCCCCTGCTGCTGCTGATGCTTTTCCTGCTGCTCCTGCTGTCCCTGATGCTTGCTGCTGCTGTTGTACAGGCGCAACCGCCGCCCCAAGCGCCCCTCCAGCCTCAAGATCTACGAGGCGCATGTTGGCATGAGTGGGGAGGACGAGGCAGTGAGCACGTATGCGCAGTTCAGGGACGAGGTGCTGCCGCGCATCAAAAAGCAGGGTTACACGGCCATCCAGCTGATGGCGATCCAGGTAGGGCTCGAACCGGGGACCTGGTGCTCATTTTTTTGTTTTGGAGGCTGGGCGTGCTGGCTGCATATCAACAGGAGTCTGAGCAGCAGCAGGGCAGGGCAGTGGCCGAAGCAATGGTGATTGCGGGCCTGCTGTATAGTGCCAGCGATTGGCAGAGGCTGGTGTGTGTCAATGCAATGCAATGCAATGCAATGCAGCTGCTCAGATCATGTGTGGTGCCTGCCGTGTACTTGTGCTGCTTGCCTGCAGGAGCACGCGTACTACGCGTCATTCGGCTACCACGTGACCAACCCCTTCGCCATCAGCAGCAGGTGGGCGCTGGTTCAGGCTGTATGCTGTGTTCAGCTCTCTGAAACATTCTGCTCATTCCATTGTCACATCTCCTCTTGGCTCCGTGTCTACCCGCTTGTTTGTGTATGGCATGCAGGTTGCAACAAACATGTTATGACATACTTGTGACACATGTTACATTGTTATTTTTTTGCAGGAGCGGCACCCCTGAGGACCTGAAGAGCCTGATTGATGCTGCTCACGGCATGGGCCTGGTGGTGCTGCTGGACGTGGTGCACTCGCACATCAGCAGCAACGCCGACGATGGCCTGGCAGGTGCGCAGTAGGACATATTGTTTAGATGTATGTATTTGCTGTATTTGTAGCTTGGCTGCCTGATTGGCTAGCTACCAAGTGCACAGTGCACAGCCAGATCTCCAGCAACGCAGACGATGGCCTGGCAGGTGCGTGCCCAGCTGGTAACGACACATCAATCTACATGGCATGTGCCACCGTTTGCGCCTGGACACGCCTGCACACAGAGCTGCTTTGCGCATCTAAAGGTAGCTTCAAAAGTCTTGGTAAAAATGTGTGTTTTACAACAATAATGCTGCAGCAGGCTCATCAAAAAGTCACAGATTTTGATGCTCAGCCAGTGCAGCAATGACCTGCATGCATGCTGCAAGCCCCCTGCTGAGCAGGTCCAAACACTCTCTCCAGGACCACCCAGCATACCAGTGAAATTGCCAACACCAGCAGCCTGAACATGGCCTGAAATGGCCTCTTTTTGCATGCAAAACACACCCAGCAGTCACACCAGCAGGAACCATGCCAACTACTCCAAGCTGCCCAAGGCTGTGCCCCACAAATGAAGTGCTTTGCAGCAAGATGCACCACTGGGCCTGCAGCACACCCAGCCACCAGTTGCCAGCCCAAACAGGACAGCACTGCAGACACCCCATGCAGCAGCACAGCAAAAACACAGCAGAACACAAGCAGCAGCCTCACACACACACCAGGGGCCTACAACTCAAAGTGCTGCCAGGGCATTCAGGCCAAAAAGATACCCTGTTGATTTACTTTTTTGGCTGCGGCTAAGGCTAAGGCTAAAGCTAAGGCTAAGGCTAAGGCTAAGGCGCGCGCGTGATATTTACTGTATGCACGCAGCAGGAATTGATCGTGCGATCTCTGGGATCACACGCAGGCGCGCTACCACTACACCATTGGAACACCTGGCAGAGGTTGGCAGTACACATGTGGTATCGATATAAAACACCGACTCCATTTGAGCTGTGCTGAGACTTGGGCGGCAAAAAGCGGTATGACGCTCACTTTTGCAATAACCTTTACCCTGTTGTGCTCACTCCTTAACGGTTTCATATCTTTTTGCTGGCACACTTCTTTTTGCAGGCTTTGACATGGGCCAGGGCCAGGAGGCCAACTACTTCAGGTCTGGCGAGGCGGGCTACCACAAGCAGTGGGACTCCCGCATCCTCAACTATGGCCACTGGGAGGTGCGGGGTAGCTGCCTGTGTGGCAGTGTGATATTAGTGATCATCAGCATTTGCTGGTTTGCGTTATGGTTGTGGTGGTTGTCACAAGCAGTGGGACGCATCCTCAACTACGGCCACTGGGAGGTGCGGCACACACAGTTGTTTGGTTGCAACTTGCTGTAGATATTGAAAGGGTTCTGTCAGTGAACTTGTAGTGATTGCTGGTTGTTGGTGCTCGCTATATGGGACGCTGCAGCTATACTCTTCTGCACTGGGTGGCTGGAGCCGCTTGCGCCAACACTTCTTCCTCTGCTGCTGCTGCTGCTGTCCTTCTGCTGCTGCAGGTGCAGCGCTACCTGCTGAGCAACCTGCGCTACTGGCTGGACGAGTTCCAGTTTGACGGCTTCAGGTGGGGCCACAGCTGCTGCTGCTGCTAGCATCAGGGGATGCCTGCAGTCTGCGTTGATGCTGCTCAGCACAGCAGCAATAGCATCACTTGCCCTCTGTGTGGCAGGTGAAGCCGAGCAGTGTGAAACCTGCAGGCTTGCATGTGAGTTCTGGCATGCCCAGCGGGCTGCTGACACTGCAGTGAGGGAGCTGCAATTTGCAGCGGAGGCATTGCTGGCATGTGCTTGTCATGTTCAGGCAGCTGCAGCAGTGTCCCTTGCATCCACTTTGCAATCGCCAGCAGCCTTGCAATTACAGCTGGCGTGTACGTCCGATGTGGCAGTGGCTCTAGCACCACACTGCCGGCCTTTTCACCTTCAGCATTCCAGCTGGAAGTGTCTTCAAGATTGCTGAGGTTGCATGGTTGTGCATTTGTTTTGTGTTTCCTGCGTGTGCTGTGTGCAGGTTCGGGGGCGTGTATTCGATGATGTACCATGATCATGGGATTGGCATCGATCCCGCGCGCGCCTACCAAGCAAACAACATGTCAGTAACATGACACAACACCGTTACTTCACCATCCATGCAGGTTTCGCCCCCATGCTGTCTTTGCCTAACCACCAGGGTATCACACACGCCTATCACCACCATGCCTAGCACCCGGCGAGCGTTAGTAACATGTTACATTGTGTCATGTGTCATTCCTGCAGGTTTGACGGCGTGACATCCATGCTGTACCACCACCACGGCATTGACACAGCGTTCAGCGGCCACTACCACGAGTACTTTGGCCCTCAGGCTGATGTGGAGGCCTGCGTGTACCTCATGATGGCAAATGAGGTCATCCACAAGCTGCACCCAGACGTGAGTGGCAGAAAGATACACTCAATTGATCTTTTTGCTTGTTCCTGTACTCTGTTGAGCTTGACGTAGTTGTACTGCCAGATGTAACGGGGCTTCCTGCAAGCTGTTCCGGTGTTCCTGCAAAGCATCTGCACATTGCATCTCACATACTGCACCCCTTGCTGTTGCGCACTGGCTAGGTTCATCAGCAAATTGTGCATAATTTTGATTCTACGGTTTGTTTACTGGTGCAGGCCATCACCATCGCGGAGGATGTGAGCGGCATGCCCACACTGTGCCGGCCAGTGTCTGAGGGCGGCCTGGGCTTCGACTACCGCCTCAACATGGCCATCCCTGACACCTGGATCAGGTGCGGAGATCGATCAGATGTTGGTATTGCTATTGTTGTGGTGTTGGTGTGCTGTTATGTTAACTACCGCCGCCATGTGGGCATCCCGGACACCTGGATCAGGTGGGCTGGCTGCGAATTTGGCTGCATCGCACGCTGTCCTGCTGTTTTCATGCTGTTATTTTGTCAAGCCAGAGCAGAGGAGTTTCTGCTGAATGCTGTGGTTCCAGGCCTGTCTGCGGCTTGCAAACAGTAGTAGCAGCATGGTTGGATGACATATAACAAGGATCATCAACTCAACATGCGCTGCTGCTGCTGCTGCTTCGCCTGCTGCTGCTGCTGCTGCTGCTGCCACAGGCTGCTGAAGCACGTGCGTGACGAGGACTGGGAGATGATGGACCTGGTCAACGCGCTGTGCAACAGGCGCTACACGGAGAAGACCGTGGCTTACGCGGAGAGCCACGACCAGGCGATGGTGAGCCTGCAGGCGCTGACACGCAGCTCAGCTGCAGCAGCAGCAGCAGCAGCAGTTGCAGCCAGCGTACTGCCAGGCTCCATGCAAATGTCTGTCTGGCATAGGACGAACCATTGCCTGCTGCAGCGACAGGAGACCTGCACCATCATACAGCATGCATGGCATGCACACACATCGACACCCGCGACCTCCCCTGTACCTTGTCATTGCGCCTGCACTGCCGATTAAACCTCTTTCTAACACTGTGTCCTCTCACCGCTGTTCTATGCTATTGTCAACTCTTCATTTAGGTGGGCGACAAGACCATTGCGATGTGGCTACTTGACGCTGAGATGTACACCAACATGTCCACGCTCAACGAGTTGTGACTGCTGTCTCCTCTCTCTGCTGTCTGCTGCCTGCTGTGCTAACAACAGGTGGGCGACAAGACCATTGCAATGTGGCTGTTTGACGCGGAGATGTACACCAACATGTCCACGCTCTACAAGTTGTTGACTGCTGTCTCCTCTCTCTGCTGTCTGCGGCCTGCTTTTGCCGACTGCAGGTGGGCGACAAGACCATCGCGATGTGGCTGTTTGACGCTGAGATGTACACCAACATGTCCACGCTCAACGAATCTACACCCGTCACGGAGCGCGGCATGGCGCTGCACAAGATGATCCGCATGGTCACCATGGCGCTGGGAGGTGCGGCGGCTGTCACAAAAGTTGTTACTTTTGTGTTCTTCACACTGCACTTGTCGCAGCACACGTTGTAGCCGCCTGGTGCTGCGCCTGTTTGGTTTCAAGGCTGCTTTGCTCCATGCACACACCTGCTTGATTGGAGCTTATGTACCTTTTGTGACACGTTAATGCAACATGGTATGTAACATGTATTGCAACATGGCTGCAGGCGAGGCGTGGCTCAACTTCATGGGCAACGAGTTTGGGCACCCGGAGTGGCTCGACTTCCCGCGCGAGGGCAACGAGTGGAGCCACAAGCACTGCAGGTGTGCAGTTGGTTGATTGGTGGTGCTGAAATGGGTTGCGTGACTGCATGTTGGGATGCATGGAGCCAGGAGCATTGCAGTTGTGGGGGTGTGTTGTATGGAAAGTGAACACTGATGTGCGGTGGCTGCTGGTGCAATGCAGTGCATCAGGCAGTGGAGCCCTGTTGGCATGGACCGCATGCACTTCCAGATGTGGGTACGCTTACTCTGGAAACTCTGATGCTTCTGCTGCTGCGGATGCATATGTGCCTGCAGGCGCCAGTGGAGCCTTGTTGACACGGACCACATGCGCTACCACCAGCTCAACGAGTGGGACAGGGCCATGATGGAGCTGGACGAAAAGACAGGCTTCCTCAGCAGCAGCACGCAGTGGGTCACAGCCATCGACCAGGAGCGACAGGTGAGGGGTCGTGCCCATTAGTCGATGCCAGTTATACACAAGGAGGGCAAAGACGGGCTTCCTCAGCAGCAGCACGCAGTGGGTCACAGCCATCGACCAGGAGCGACAGGTGAGGGGTCGTGCTCATTAGTCGATTGCCAATGTCATATTTATGGAGTGCAATGACGGGCTTCCTTAGCAGCAGCATGCAGTGGGTCACAGCCATCGACCAGGAGCGACAGGTGAGGGGCTGTGCCTGCTGGCGTGTGGTGGCCATAGTTGGTGTGATGCAGATTCATAGAGACAGAGGCACTCAGGCTGCATGTCGGACCATGATGCTGGTTGAGAGTGATGTGTGCTGAACGCGCAAGCATGGATCCTGCTCTGACAATCCACCGTAGGGTGCGAAGCCGACGGTTGAACGTGCTGGTGACATTCGTTTACTTCTGCTGCTGCTGCTGCTGCTGCTGCTGCTGCGCCAGGTGCTTGTTGCGGAGCGCGGGCCGCTGGTGTTTGTGTGGAACTGGCACCCGTCCGAGGACTACGAGGGCCTCAAGGTGGCGGCACCAGAGCCAGGTGCGGCCCTGCACATGCAACTACAGACAACCGTAGTATCACAGCAAATTACAACGATGAGCTGTGGCTGACAAACAAAACCATGCGTCAGGCTCAGGTTGATGCAACCAAGTATGACGCAGCCAATCAACATGCTGCCCGGTACCTGCCGTTGCACTGCAGCCGACGTTTTTGTGTTGCGATCAGACCCTTCAAACTTACCTGTTTGAGCCGCTGACACTCTTGCAACTAAACATGGCATTACTGTATGTTGCTTTGTATCGCAGGCAAATACAAGGTGGTGATGGACAGCGACGCGTGGAACGTGGGCGGCCAGGGCCGCGTGCACTGGGACGGCGAGCACTTCACGCAGCCGGCTGAGGACGGCAAGTTCAACGAGCGCGACCAGTACTTCCAGGTGCGTGCGAGGCTCGGCGTCTTTGCTTTTAAGAAAGCGGGTATCGGTTTTAGGAAAGAGTAGTGGAATACATTTTTGTGACATGCCGTTTGTGTGTGGAGTAGACATTCCACGTCACGCTGGTCGGTGCACAGCTACAGCTCTGTTTCTTGTTCACATGCTCATGCTCTTCGTGCTGCCCCTGCATCAACTGCTGCTGCAGGTGTTTGCGCCCTCCCGCACTGTGGTGGCTTACATGAAAGAGACGGAGAACATGCGCCAGCAGCAGCAGCAGCAGCAGCAGTCGCAGTCGCAAGACAACGCAGCAGCTTCATCGGGCGGCCGCTTCAGTGCATACATCCAGTCACGCACTCCAGCTGCACCAGCAGAGGGCCCCTACAGGAATGGCAGCGGCAGCGGCAACGGCAACGGCAATGGCAGCAGCAGCGAGGGTGGGCGCTTTGCCGCGTACTACAAGTCACGGGAAGGCGGCAACAGCAGCAGCAGCAATGGTGCGGCCGATAAAGGGGCGGGTTACAGCAGCAGCGGCGGTGATGGTGGCAGGTTTGCTGACATCATCAAGCAGCGGTACAGCAAGCGGTAGGTTGCTGCTGCTGCGTTGATGTGGTTCTGATGCTGCCGGGTGGTGTGGCTGCTGCTGCCATTGCTGCCGCAGCTGCGCTGCTGTGTAGCGCCTGTGTGGGTGGGTTCTGCGGGTGCAGGGCTGGGGTATTCGGGGCATGGGAGCATGGGTCGGGATGCAGGGATTGAAAGGGTGGTGTTGCTTGGTTGCTGCCTTTGCAAGAGCTTGACGCCATCATGTTCATTGTCAGGAGGTCAGCCAGCGCCAGCTGAAGCTGCAATTCCTGCAGCTTTGGCGTTTGGGCAGTATGTGTGCACAAGTTGCTGCAGCGTTGAGTTTGGTGTCAGGCGCTGATATGACATTGTCAGCTTGTTATGCTTGGCGTTGTGCTCCGTTGCATCAACACATATGACAAAATGACTGGTGCTATGCATGTAGGTAACCATTTGCTGGAACGTATTAAATACCAGTTTCCGTTCTGTGGAATCAACAGTGTTGATTGTCTGTGATAGTGGTGTCAAATTTGTGATATTGTGGTGTGTTCGTTGCACAGGCCTTGACCTAGGTTGATGCAGGAGTGCAGTGTTGCGGTTGGTTCTGTTCAAAAACAACACTCGCACGGGCAGGTGCACTGTTATGCCTATCTCAGCAGCATGTGTTGCATTAAGCCCGCGCCGCTCAGTAGTGGCCAGGGCCTGTGTTGTGGCACTACCAGTGCTCGAGCCCGCAGCGTGGAGCAACTGTGGTACAGTTGCAAGCAGGAGAAAACAGATGCAGCCAGTGTGTGGCTGGTCGCTTTGTGTTTGCATTGCTGATTGCTGTTGAGCCTGAAGATCTGGCAGACCTTAAAGTGAAGGTGAACTGACAGGGTGCCCCGAGGTGCCTGGGATGTTTGAATGCACTCAGTGGCAGCTGATGTCACAGCCAAGTTCTCTCACTCTGTAACACTTCGAATGTGGCAGGCAAGGTTGAATTCCCTTATGCAATGCATGCACGTTATAACCCTTATATACTGATGTGATGTGCAAAGGCAGGTTAGTGTTTCGACCGAGTTGTGTTACCTGCAATTCTCTATATCTCAGAGATACTGTGTTGCACTGCAACGCAGCAGTCAGCGCATGCACTTGCTGGAACGCAAGATAGCTTTGCGCCGCAGGGGAGGTGCACGTCGGACGCTGCCACAATGATACTTGTGTTACGCCTATTGCAAACTGGTCTGAGACTCGGCCTCCAAATTCGTGGGCTGACGATGAAAGCTCCGGAGCTCGAGTCCATCACTACAACTGATTGCGGCCGGGCCTGAGAGCGCACTACGCACGGAATGATAAACAGCTTCTCGAATGTTTGAAGAAGCTGCGGGTCCATATACGCAGAGTTTCGTGTGCACAGGCGGGAAACACGCTGCTCCCGCCAAAGCGCAGATGACGCTGTGTGGAAGCATCTTATGGCATTTCAAGAGCTAGACACGATATGAGCGCAGTAGCCGGGTGGTAGAAGCTTGTGAGACACATGTGCTGACCCTAGAGCCAGCACTGCAGCAGCAGCAATGCCCGACCCTCAAAATTCATTGCACATGGACAGCTGGCAGCTGCATGCACATATGCAGATTATTTCCTACACCGATGTAGGCTTTACGTCAAAGCAGCAAAGCTTCCTGTGCAAGTGAAAAATCAAATGACAAGCTGATGTGGCAGCTGCCATGACCGGCAGCCAGGCTATGCCTGCTGGGCTTCCATGCACGTTTCAGCTATAAGTGACATAGCGTTTTACAGCAGCTACAACTGTCGCCTGTCACACTATTCACTGCAGTATGTTATACTTGTACAGCAAAAGTGCTGCATTGCAAAACGGTCAGATGCACCATATGCCCTCCTGCACAGTGGCTTGTGTAGCACCATGCTCCTGGCTGCTGCTCAGTGATGTGGCACCATCTGCCCTCCTGCACAGTAGCTCGAGTAGCACCATGCTCCTTGCTGCTGCACAGGAAGTGGCACCATCTGCCCACCTGCACAGCAGCCTGAATCTGGTTGGCCTAGCTCGTGCACCATTTCTGGTTGGGGGCCAACACATGGTGCACTACTGGATACCTTGCACCAGCTAACAGCCCGCAGATTCAGCTAGAACTCAACTCGACCCTTTGGCTGTTGTGCATCACCACTAACACTACTAGCTCTCCTGCTGCTGCTGTTGTCTCTAGCATATGCTCCATCAGCAGCAGCAGTGCGTCTGCCCATTGGCTCATCTTGCCCTTGCTGCTGTTCTGCTGCAGTCGCATCTCCAACTGCTGCTGCAGCTGCAGCAGTTGCCAGAGCCAGCTCTATCTCATCTGCTGCTCGTTGGAAAGGGTGGCGCTGCAGCACATGCTCCTGCAGTGCGCCTGACAGGGCCTCGGCAGCAGCAGTGTAGCTGGAGTTGTGCAGCACCTGCAGCAACACAGCAGACATCAACTTTGTGGTTCCACTGGCAGGTGCAATCAGTTTTCTTACACAAACCCTGTGTGGTGTGTACAGTGTCTGCAGCAGGTGTTGCCTCCAGCAGTCCCAGGACCTCAGCGCGACAACGTCAAGTAAACTACCACTGTTCTTGTTGGCAAAAAGCCTTCTCGCAAAAAGCCTGTTCAGTGGTGAGCCCCAGGCTGCCGCCAGGACAGGGTTAGACAACATGATTGAGCAACATTGGACATACCATGACGCCAACGGAGTGCTCTCTGCAAAGTCATTGGTTGAGCACAACCATGCTGTTCAGACCAGACCCACAGACGACACTGACCTCACGCATCAGCTCCACTACAGCCTGGCGTGTGTAGGCAAGCTGGCTGTCTCCAGCTCTGGGGGCAGGTGCGTGGCGGCTGATCACTGCAGCGCCTCTGTGTGCCAGCTTCAACGCTTGGTCCAGCTGCAAGCCCACACACAAAAGTTCGCTGCCTGGTGACAACAAAGTGTGTGCAATTTTTTTGTTTTTTGCAGTTAGTGTAGATTGAAACCATGCTGGCGATCTGCGCAGCTGTTCATGCAGAAAGACAAGCAAACTAGGACCGTTCGGCTGCAGCTGCTGCACTCCAGGAGAATCATTGGCGACTGGTTTGGTGGCTGAATCACACTAGAACATAGCTAGCTACAAAGATGCACTACATCTGAAGAGGCATCTGCACTGCAACAGCGTTTTAATTCTCAGCGGCTCAGTAGCTCACGGACTCAAAATGGAAAGGAACAGCCGCCAGAGGCACGCCATGGAATGCAGCCTCGTAGACGGAGTGCAGCCCAGCATGGCTCACAAAGGCTCGTGTGTTGGGATGCCCAAGCACATCCTGGCAGCAGCAGCACACCCCGCAGCAGCAGCAGCATAACAGCAGAGTCATGGCCCAAGTCACTCAAGTCACTCCAGTTGTCAGGTGAATAGCATCATCAAGCCGCGCAGCGTGCGACAGAGTTGTGCAGCTGCACTGCAGAGCCTATGCGTACCTGCGGCAAGAGATCGCAGCGCATGCATGCTGTCAGCAGCGCAGCAGGGCCCGTGCTGCGTAAACCCCAGCAGTGCTCATTCGGGCAGCAAAAAAGGCAGCAGAAGCCAGGCTGCAGCACAAGAAAAGAAGAACGTACCACGAGGTTGGCACCACCAGCTCACAGCTTTCAACAGCGCAGCACACTGAAGTTTCTTACGCAGCGTTTGTACGCACGTTTTGGTCCACCCATGGCACGATCGTGCAGTTGTCACCCAGTGGGATGTCAGGCAGCTTCAAACCTGGCGGCAGGCCCGCCTGCTTCATCGCCCACAGGAAGCGCAATGCACAACCTGACAACCCCGCTTATTTGTGTCTTGCTGTCAGCACCAAAAGGCTACAGCTTGCAGAGCATGGAACACTAGTCTAAACACGTACGAGCTGTTTGTACGCACGTTTTGGTCTACCCACGGCACGATCATGCAGTTGTCACCCAGTGGGATGTCTGACAGCTGTAGGCCTTGCGGCAGGCCCGCCTGCTTCATTGCCCACAGGAAGCGCAGTGGAGCCAGGGCCACAAAGGCGTGAGCCATCTCAAGAATGTCTGCAGAGCATGGCAAAACAGATCTGATGTGCAGGGTGCATGGGTGTATGCATTGCATGCGGCACAGCGCTGAAAACGCAGATGACAGGTGGTGGTGTTGGAGGACCCAGCATGCATGATTGCAGAGCTGTTGCTGTTGGCCTGACTCGTGCGCACATCGCTTGCACTGCAAGCTGGCATCTGCGCTGTTTGAAGCTGAAGCAGCACATATAGCCCGGATCAATGGCAGAGAGGCAGCGCAGCAGTCGCACCTGTTGCCTTCGGTGATGTGCCAAACACAGGCAGTTTGGCGAATGCAACCAGCACCATGCCACTGCTGGCAGTAATCGCTGCACCGTGGCATCTATCTTGTCTGATTCATAGCAGACAACTGTCAGGCTGAGGCGGCACCTGTTGCTGTCAGTGAAGAGCCCACCACAGGCATCGTGCCAAATGCAACCAGCACCAAGCCGCTGCTGGCAGCAGCAATGAACTCTGCCACTTCTGGCGGCGAGGTGATGGGCTGGGCTGCCCTGGGCGAGCCTGGCCCCACCATCACCTACAACAACAATAACAAAACACATAAAGCAGCAGCAGCAGCAGCAGCAGCAGCAGCAGAGATCATCCCATGGCGTCAGGGCTGCCCTGGGCGAGCCTGGACCCACCATCACCTGCATTTGCAGAAGACAGCAGGCACAGCATCATCATACTGATGTTGTTCACGCACCAAAGTTGAGTACAAGTGCAAGGTGGCTGGTAGGTGGCTGGCAGAGGCCAGCCAGCGTCATATGCAGCTTTTCCGCACCCAGTGAGCAGTACCACAGTAACACCGCGGCCCAACAGGAGGTGCTACACTACTTTTAGTAAAGACAACACAGTACATTGCATGCAGTGCCCCTGCAGGCACGCACCACACCTGGTTGGCTGCCAGCGGCCATGGGTACTCCACCAGCCAGCTTCCAAGTGTGACCTCCAGTTGTAACAACGCCACTGCTGCTAACACATGGCAGGACCCCACAGCATGTTGCATGCCGTGTCTTGTTCATGCATGTGCTTCACACCTGATTGGCTGCCAGCGGCCGTGGGTACTCCACCAGCCAGCTGCCAAGTGTGACCTCCAGCAGCGCCTCACACTTTTTGCTCCTCACACCTCTCACTCTTGCCAGCATGTTTGACAGCGGGCAGCAGCCAGCAGCCCTCGGCAGGCCGTGTGCGGCTCTGATCTTTTGCACAGGGAAGGGCAGAGCATCTGAGAGGTGCAGCAGGGCGTGCTTTGTGGCGTAGGCGGCCAGGTTTAAGGTGTAGCCTTTGATTGTATTGAGGTCTGTCAGTGACAGCCCGGCACCAAACTGCAGCAGCAGCAACAGCAGGTGCGCCGCACCAATGGTCATTGGAAGGGGCTAGGCAAGGGTGTGGTGATGATAGTTGCACAGCCTCAGACTTTACTGGCGTCAGACTGAGAGAACAGCAGCCGAGAACGTGCACTGTACAGCAGGCGCTTATCACACAAAAAGTGCCCGCCCGCCTAGCAGTGCAACTGTTGCACACCTGTGGCACGCTGGGTGGCCCCGTCAGCAGTGCATTGCCGTTGATGTCAATAAACGGCACTCTGCCCAATGCATGTGACAGCAGGCAGGCCAGGTTGTCGCTAATGACACTGCCAGGCAGCCCCACAGCCATGACTGCATCTGGCTGGAAGTTGCGCAGCCTCTGCAGGAGGCAAAAAAAGGTTTTGAAATGGCAGCGGCAGAGAAGGAGGCATCATGTAGGCCCGGAATGGTAGTCGCTGCTGCGGCAGGCTGCTGTGCAAGCATACGCAGTCCATCAGCAGCACAGCAGCTTAGCGGGACCCTGCGTGCATAGGCATGCAACTGCTGCCACTAGAGGAACTTGAATACAAGGCCAATCACCTGCTAGTGCTGTTGCTGCTGCTGCTGCTGCTGCTGCTGCTGCTGCTGCTGCTGCTGCTGCGCGCCCACCTGCATGAGTTCCACGTCTCCCAGCACGCCCTCCGCAGCGCCTGCCCCCGCCCACTTGAAGAACAGCAGCATGAGGCCGCCATTCAGCGCTGAGCCAGTGACACTGCCTGCGGCTGCATAACCGCAGCAGTGCAAGTCATTTGCGAGCGAGCATGATGGAAAGACCCAGGTGCTGAAATCAGGGGACAACAGAGGGCTAGGTAAGGCTACAGTACAGCGCTGCATCACGGCGTGCTTGCGGCACATGCAGCAAATGCTGCTCTTTGAGCTTGCAGCTCACCTGTGAACTTCATCATGATCTTCATCATACCACTGCTCTTTGTCGTGCTGCCGTTGTGCTGCTGCTGTGTGGTGTAGTTGTACTGGTATGCGATGCCATGGTACTGCATGGCTGCTGCTGTCGCTGCGCTGCTGTAGCGAGCCGCGGCATCCTTTGTGAACTGCACTGCGGACTCTGAGCACACCACCAGCACAGACTGGCCCCTGCAGGAGAAGATTTGGAGGCATGGAGTCAGGTGTACACATGTGCGCAACGCAACAGGTTCTGCATGTTGGCGAGGCTGAGACGTGGAATCCAACAAGCACCAGCTGCAAATGCTGTTAGCCAGTTGCCATCAGCCATACTTGTTGCAGGCAGCTGTTGCAAGCGACAACACATATGCACAAGTGCGCCGCGCAGGCCCTCAGGGACCAGGCACACAGCAGCACGCACCGGCTCTGCAGCTCAGCTGCAACGCCCATCAAGTCAAACGTGGGGCTGATGGCATGTATTGGCGCCACAACAAACTTCAGGGCGGTTGTGCCTGGTGACAGCTGTGACAGCAGCACCAGCTGTAGCAGCAGCAGCACTTGCTGCTGCGCTTGCCCACCGAAGACGATGCTACGACGTGCTGAGACGCGTTCTCTCGTGTAAGCATGCATGACGTGTGGATAGTCGACGTAGATCGGCTTGGTCAGCAGCAGTACGAAACTTACGAAGAAAGTAGCTGTCAATGGTTTGTGCGTACCAGGATAGAAAGTGAGACACATTGCTTCGTATATTCATGACTATACATAGTGCAAGCATCACAGTCGCTCCAGTGCCTGCAGCCTGTAAGCGAGCCCTTAACAGGCTTTGAACTTCATCTGTGTCAGCCATTGAAGTAGCGGGAGTGCGTCAAGCCTAAAACACATCATTTAATGACAACGGTTTCTCTCATGCTCCGGTTCAGGCGATGACTGCTACTACTGCTGAGCCGCGCGCACCTGCAGAGCTTCTGATTGTGAGAAGTCCACACCTGAACACCGTGTGTTATTCTTCATACCAAACTGCCGTTATACCTATACACGACGAATATGATACCGTTACCGTCAGTACGGCGTGATTCTTAGCAAGCTCCACACACTGTAGCCTACAGCCATGAGCAGCAGCATGCCGCCCAGGCGTCAAGAGCAGCCACACGAGCAGCAGCATGAGCAGACGCTGCGTGCTATGGAAGCCTCAGCACGCCAGCTACATGAACTGCTGCAAACGCGCTCTGCCTCGAGACTGCTGCAGCAGCCCCCACCTGCTGCTGCTACTGCCACGCATAAACAGAAGGAGCTGATAGCATACAGTGACATCTACACTGCAAAAATGTTGAAAGCATTACAACTCCAAACAGCAGAAGCAGCAGCAGCAGCGCCCGGCCGCATGCTAGGCCTGCTGCTGCGTCACAAGGCAGTCCACAGCGTAGGCACCCTGCTGGCTTGGCTGCAGCAGCGGCCAGAGAAGCTGCAATTCCACCTGATGCAGCAGGCCAACGCAGCAAAGCTCAGGGGCTCCACCCCAACAGATGTGTGGGGTTCAGCTTGCAATGCGCTTATGGCACTAAGCAGGGAGCTCTGGGCAGCTCAGCAGGCGCCCCAGCCAGCCTGCAGTGCGGCAGCGCTGGCAGCAGCAACACTGCAGCAGCTGGAGCAGTCAGGTGCGCGCCTGGGTCCTGTGTGCTGCTTACTTGAAAGCTGCGGGAAGCCTAACTGCGGAGCATTAGCATGCTGCTGCTGCTACTGCTGCTGCTGCAGCTGCTGCTGTTTCAGTTCATGCAACTTCAGTTGCGCATCAATCACCTCATTGCCCTCTGCATTGCTGCTGCGTTACACATTATCACATTTGTTGACGTTGCTATGGCTTAAATGGTAACATGATGATGATGATGATGGTTATCACATTTGTTTTACTTACAGAACGCTTGCTGACAATTCAGGCTTGTTGATCAGCAAGCCCAGCAGCAAGGTTCCATCCCACTCAGCTGCTTGGCTTCTTACCCTGCGGTGATGATTCTGCCTCTGTTGCTGCTGCTGCCGCCGCCGACGCTGCTGCTGCCGTTGCTGCTGCTGCTGCTGCTGCTGCTGCTGTGTTGGCGATCACGCAGGGCTGCTCAGCAGCTTGCATGCCAGCATGGTGCCGCTGGTGCAGGCCATCAGGCAGCAGTGGGGCAGCACCCAAGAGCGCTGGACTCCATTTTACTTGGTGTTGGGCACCATGCGGTCCGTGATGTTTGCGACAGAAGTGTGCTTCTGCAGCGCACGTGAGCTAGTGCCTGCTGCACTGCAGCACGCTGCGTTGCAAGCAACTCTGCTGATGCTGCAACAGCTTCAGGGCTGTGCAGCACTGTCACCACCTGCCACGACAGACACACGTGCAGCCAGCAGCCAGGGTGGCAGCAGCCGCAGCAGCAGCAGCATCAGCAGACTGTACTCATCTGTCTTTGATGAGCAATGGTTTGAGATTGGGCTGCTGTACACACTTCACACCTTGCGTCAGCAGCAGCAGATGTCAGCAGAAAATGCGTCGCTGGTGGAGCAGATGCTGCTTAACGAGGCAGTGCAGGGGTTGCTGTGGCACCCCGTGGTCGCCTTTGTCTCGCTGCTGCACCAGCAGCATCAGGCGCAGCAGCAGCAGCAGCAGCAGCAGCAGCAGCAGCAGCGGAGGCCAGCGTCAATGCTGCAGCTGCTGCCCATCCCCGCCTTCCACCAAGACATAACACTGCCAGGTGGCCAAGCATACCTGGACGCAGCAGCAGCAGTATTGCAGGTGGACCTCAGTAGGGGCACAGACGAGAATGTTGTGCAGAACACCTGGAAGCGAGCCAACTTGGCTATTGCTGTCCTTGATGGCAGCTTGCGGGCATGGGCTGGCCGCAGCATCCAGCAGGGGATGCAGGCAGCAGGTGTGCAAGGTTTGCAGGACCAGGCCTGCAGCCATGTCATGCTGTCGCCAGCTGCTGTACGGGCGGTGCTGGAGCTGCAGCTGCTGGCTGCTGCCGCAGTGCAGCAGCAGCAGCAGCAGCAGCAGCAGCAGTCACCGGGACTGCAGGCGGCGCTTGCCTTGCTGTTAGACTGCAACAGTCTGCTTTTGACGCAGATTCGTCTGGCCATGCAGTGTGCGCGCAGCAGCTGCCTGCCGCTTGAAGTGCTGCAGCAGTCAGGCCTGCAGCTGCTGCAGGCGCTGGCAGCACCGCTGCAGCTGCGCCAACTGCTTGGTCTGCGTGCAGTCCCCTGCGATGCATCATCAGCACCATCAGTGACGCTCAGCAGCTGTTGGCAGCTGTACACACTCAGGGCCGCTGCAGAGGGCGCAGCAGCTGCGGACGGCGGCTCAACATGTGAGTGGATGTCCTTCGAGAGAATAGTTACGTGTGGGTGCTGGGGCCATCTTGATTAGTAACAGCCACTACAGCGTTGACACACAGGGTCTGAGAACAGGGAATAAGACAGTGAGCAGCATATGGCTCTGCACTGGGATTTCAGCCATGCACTGCATGCTGCTGTGATCAGTTAATCGCACAGCAGATGACCTGCTACACCGCTCACTGTCTAGAACCAGGCCGTTAGCCCGGCATAGATGTGGTCAGTTCAGCGTTGTAGCTGGCATTTGTGCAGTGTCCCCTCCACTCGCGCTGCTTGTGCCAGCATGTAATGGTTAAGGGGGAAAGATGGTATTATCTGGGGTGCTGGGAAACACAATCCCTGGCACAAGCGCGGCAACTGCACGCATATAATCAAAGATAATATATGTTTTGATGCCTCTTCGGCGCCAAAGGTCAATGGGACTGGGGTCTAGGCACTAGTCAGGCTGGCTGAAACCTGTTAATCACTGCCTATTCTAGTCCGCCGCAACCACAGCCATGTCATGAGTTCCCTCTCTATGCGTCACAGCAGCAGGTTGCATGTGTCACAGCACGATGGCAGCTGCTGTAACATCGCCTTGTCCTTATCTTGCCTGCAACAACGCTGCTAATGCTGATGTGCGGTGGTGCAGCACGCTCAGCTGACGGCCCTGGCAGCAGCACACCCAGAGGCCTGTGTGACTGGATAGAGAAAGCCACTGAGCATTGTCTCCGTCACTGTTTCTGCTGCACACACTGCGGTTGTCCTACTTTGCAGCGGTGCAGCAGGGCCGCCTAACTGCCCTAGCAGCAGCACATCCGGAGGCCTACACAGCCCTCATCGACTGCTGCATGCGCTCAGACCTGCTGGGCCCAACAGACATGCTGGCAGCTGCTCAGCTGCTGGCGCCTGCAGTGCATGCAGTGCTAGGGTGTGAGGCAGCACTGGCCAACACAGCAGCTGTGGCTGGCGTGGCATCTGCCCTGACCAGCCTGGTCAAGCGTGCAGTGCAGTTCATAAAAGCAGCAGCCAGCGTGCAGCAGGCACAGCCGGCAGCAGCAGCAGCAGCATGGCCTGCTGCATCTCTATACTTCCCTGCAGCAGCTCAAGGCATTGTAGATACTTTATGTGTGCTGCCTGTAGTGGACACAACGTCAGCACTGCTTGCTGCTACCAGCAGCAGCAGCCAGGTGCATGCCAGCGCTGCGCTGCTGGCTGTGGTGTTTGCGCGCAGCATTGTGCAGCTGGCAGATGCCATGGAGGCAGCAGGGCCGCGGCTGCTGTTTGACTCGCTGGTGGCTCGACCTGCATTCTCTGTGAAGTGGGGGCATGCAGTAGGTGCAGGGATGACTGCAGAGCAGCTGGGGCCTTCGCTGGACGCTCATGCAGGGACGACAGTCGAAGGCCAATGGCGTGGAGCATGGCAGCGCTGTATGCTCTGCAGCACGCTGAGCATGTGGGGCATCGTCACAAACCTGTGCCCGCCACCACCACCAGCAGCAGCAGCAGCAGCAGGGGAAGCAGCGGGAGCGTCCAATGGTGATGGAAGCACAGGCAGACAAGCCAGCAGTGATGCGGCAAGCAGCAGCCGCACAGCTGCGGGCGCGGCTGGCGACAGCAGCAGCAGCAGCAGCAGCAGCAGCAGCGGTGGCAGCAGCCAGCAGGCAAAGTGGAGCTACCTGCGGAACCTCCAGCACTTGACCCCTCGATACACAGCAGCAGTGGCTGAATATCGGGCAGTAGTTCAAGCTATGGATGGTCAGCTGAACGAAGGTGCTGGTGGCATCCTTTCCGACGCGCTAGTGGTGCAGCAGTATGCAGCTTCCCTGGAGGTTTGCAGGGCTCTGGCAGCAGCAGCGCCGCTGCCAGTGGTGTGCAACAACCCCGGCTGTGAGAGCCTGGCTGGAGTGAGCGAGGCGGCAGTTGCCAGCAAGGCGTGCGCTGGCTGCCGCTGCCGCTACTGCAGCGCTGCCTGCCAGACGGCTGACTGGCGGCGGCACAAGCGCGCATGCCGGCTGATGGCTGCTGCTGGGCTCACCTGTGTGTGATCGTGTGGTGCCCATGTTGCCGTGTACGACTCCCACAAGCAGAAGTGTCGTGGATGTGAGCTTTGCAGTGCCACACGTTGGGGAACGAATGTTTAAAAGCTCTAAGCGTTTTCTTTGTATTCGGTTGAAGGACGAGGGGGACGCTATGTCAATGTGCAGTTCGTGATTGGGGCCCTGAACTCTCAGAAGGTGCTGCTCACGGGTTTAGTTTCATTTCGTATGCGGATCCTGGATGCTGGGCACACTTGTGTGTGATCATGAGCGGCCTGCATAGTGAGGCAATGGTGTTTGCAGCTAAGCTCTGTTTCACCCTAGTGCTTCATGTGTGATGGAGCATCATGAGAGCAGCAATCCCAGCTGGTGCTTTTAGTAGCCATCATTGAAGTGTCTTTCACGAGACAGCCTATTGCTACATGTATTTATCGTTTAAGGTGTGCCGGGTGGAACACAACATTATACCACCTTCACTGATGGCAACTCTTGATGCCTTTGGATGGCGCTGTGGGCCCTGACTGGAGTACGAGAAGGAGTTAACACTGCTCAATTGCTTGGTCTGGTCAACCTTCATGCGCACTATTATCAGGTTGACAACACATGCATGTAGGCTGGCTGCTTGTGCTGACTGACTGGCTCCCTTGAGGAGTCCAGGGTGAACTGCTTACAGTTCCACTCCCATTTTCATTTTCATATCACGCAATCTGCCAGTTGTGTGGAGGTGCACATGTTCAGTACAAAACGGCGTGATGCTGTGTGATCGGCACTTGTCTGTTGTTTCGAATGCACCTTGGACGGTCGTCCTGCTGTGCTGTCATGATGCGACATGACGTGCAGTGGCACCTCAGCCCTCGAAACCGCAGACATCAGCACATTCCTCGACTGCTGATTGGTGAATTGTTTGGTGCGATAGAATTCGGCGCGTGCATATTGTCAAAGCAAACCACGGACTTGGCTGCTCGACGCAAACCTGCTGCCAAGACGTCTTTCGCCTCGATCGCCCACTGTGGAGTGGCTGGCAAGCTCTGTTACGGCCCAGGAACCTCCCGGCTCGATGGCGACGCCAGACACTGCGAACCCGGTGTCGCAGGTCCTCAACACTGCTGTTGCAGCAGCAGGAGACGTGCCTGAGCAGCTGCAAGAGGGCCTCATGAGCGCCCAGGCAGCCCTCACGCAGATGCTGCGTGGCTATTTGGGCCAATTTCAAGAGTACATCGGAGAAAGTGGCGAGCTGGCGCTTGCTGCTGTGCTGGGCACTGCTGATGCTGCTGCCAGCGGCAAGGAGGGAGTGCTGACCAAGCGAGAAATCATCGAGAAGGTAGGCAGCTGCATACTCAGCCACAGTGTGGAAAAAACTTTATTTCCCAAATGCATAGCATAGCTGTCTGCTGCAGCTTTTTTTTGCAGCGACTAGTGTCGGCTGATGGGGTGAGCCGTCCTGCTGCTGTGCGCATTCAGGCAGCTATGCATGCAACACGCGCATGGATGTACATACGCTGCAGCAAGCCGTGCCCGCGCACCTGCTGATGTTGCAGCACATGTAGGCCGTCAGCAGTGCATGGTGGCTCGGGCGGGTGCTCATGCTGTTGTGTGGCGCACTCCATGCAGACAATGAGCACCCTCCTGCACCATTGTGCTAGCACAGCGCCTCTCATCTGCAGTGACAGCTGCATTCAGCATGCTACCCTATCAACTCCTACCTCACACTTCATGCAAGCGCCTACCGTCGCCCGCTTGTATCATGCCCTGCTGCTGCTACGATTGCTCCTGCAGGACTTGATGGCTGCTCTTTTCAAGGCCCTGGCCAGCTGCCTCACCAACATGTGCATCCTGCTTCCCAACGACAATCAGCAATCCAAACGCTGCTGCTGCTGCTGCTACCATAGGGGACGTCGATGGCCACCGTGTCCAAAGCCCCATCCTGCAGTTTCACCATTTGTATGCCGGTGTTCCTCGCTAACACCTTCTTTGGCCTCTGCCGCTGCTGCTGCTGCTGCTGCTGCTGCCGCTGCCGCTCCTGCAGGACATGATGGCTGCCCTATCCAAGGCCCTGGCCAGCCGCCTGACCCACCTGGTCAGCCTCTGGTTTCAAACAATGTAATGAACATCGATGGCATTAACACTGCTGCTGCTGCTGCCGCTGCTGCTGCTGCTGCTGCTGCTGCCGCAGGACATGATGGCTGCCCTGTCCAAGGCCCTGGCCAGCCGCCTGACCCACCTGGCAAGCTTGGTCCCTGCTGATGGCTCCTCCCTGAGTGACGAGGACGCTGCTGCTGCAGAGGCTGCTGTGAAGGCTGCGCTGCAAGCTGAGCTGGACAGGCTGGTGCAGGTGCCCTTTGGGGTGCCGCTGCTGCATGAGATTGGGTAAGCATGTGTTAGCTTGTTGGGGTTTTAGGTTTGTTTTGTGGTGTGCTGTGAGGCTGCATGAGATCGGGTGAGTGGGGGCTGGTGTTGGGGTTTGTAAAATGTGTGGTGTGCTGTTTGGCTGCTATCAAGGCGGCGCTGCAAGCTGAGCTGGACAGGCTGGTGCAGGTGCCCTTTGGGGTGCCGCTGCTGCACGAGATTGGGTGAGTATGGCTTGAGTGTGGTGTGAATGGCTAGGGGTACTGCAGGCTTAGCTGGACAGGACTGTGTAGGTCCCGGGGAGTGCCGCTGCTTACTACTACTGCTTTCTACATCTGGTGAGTGTGATGTGGTTTGTTGGGGCTCAGGTTACTTGTGTGGTGTGCTGTGCGGTGGCTGTGAAGTGAGCGCCGCAAGCTGAGCTGGACAGGCCTGTCCAAGCGCCCTTTGGCGTGCCGTTGCTGCATGAACCTGCCTCTATGCACTGCGCCGTTAGTCTGTATTGCAGACCCCGCTTCTGCTCTATAGCTCTCTATTTTTCCTCAATCGAGCGAGGAGAGCTACATTTGGGTCCGGCACCAATGCGCGTCACTTCGTGTGTCCTTTTTTAGACTCCGCTTCTTTCTCAAAGCTGCCTCTTTCTCTCAATCGAGCGAGGAGAGTTATACTTGGGTCCGGCACCAATGCGAGTCACTTTGTGTGTCATTTTTTATGACATTTTTTTTTGTTTTTCCTGTGCTGTACCTCCTAGTGCCAAGCTTGCAAGCACGACTGTGTGGGCCGCTGTGTGTGTGCAGCGGCATGAAGTCTTGCAGCAGCTAGCCAGTTTGGCGATCTGATGCAAGACCATGTGCCACTATGCACTAGCGGATGATCCAACTAGCGGCACCATCTTGCTTTGTCCCTATCTCAGAGCTTGCAAGTAGGTGCAGCAACTGTCGTGCTTGGAGCTTCTCAGTGCCAAGCTTGCAAGCACAATCTTGTGGCGGTTGTGGTGTGCAGCGGCATGAAGTCTTGCAGCATGTAGCCAGTTTGGTGATCTGGTGCAAGATTATGTGCCACTGTGCACTAGCGGTTGATCCGGCTAGCGGCACCATCTTGCTCTGCCCTTAACTCAGTGTGCGCAAGCAGACGCGGCAACTGTTACCGCGTGGAGCTGCTCTCCCCTGGCAGTGCCACTGCTGCTTGAGGTGGCTGGATGTGGCGCAAAACATATGTTTAGGTTGATGTGTGCATGTGGATTACATGCCTAGAGCTTGTCCCTGTGCTGGCGGCTGTGTGTATCAACAAGCTGTCCTGCTTTGTATTTGCTGAGTCTGCAGAGCAATCTGTGACAGTGTGTTTTTGTGCACAATGCTTATCAAGACCATGCGCCGCTATGCACATTGTGTCTGCACAGCGCAACCGCTAGCTAGTGTCACCGCCCCTCATTGCACAAGAAAGTCTTTGTGCTGCTGCATTGGCAAACAGTTATTGATGTAGGCAGCATGTGCACATAACAAACTTGCTGCCGCTGCCGCTGCTGCTGCTGCTGCTGCTGCTGTGTGCTGTGGTTGCAGGCGCGCCTACTGCCGCGTGTCAGACAGCTGGCGCGGCAACCTGCTGGTGCAGGGCCTGCGCAACGTGGCCGACAACATCTCACACAAGGTGGGTGGGTGGGTGCGGAGTAACAGCTTTGTCAAAAAGCATGACAGCTGAGGGGTGATACCATCTAGCTACAGCTGCTGCTGTTTGCGCTTGTGCAGCGTGGTTGACAGCATCTCACACAAGGTGGGCGGGTGCGGCCTGCTGCATGTCTGATGCTGTGAAACTGCTGATGGCAATGTCCGAATCGGCGAACTCAAATGTGGCAGCAGCACCTGCATCTCTGCTGTCAGTTTCAGTTGAGTGTGGCTGGAACCCTGCTTATTGCCACAGAACAATGTGGATTTTGCAAGGAGTGTTGCATCGGCTGGTCTTGCTGCTGCTGCGGCATCTATGTCCTGACACTTGCACACCGTGACATCATGACCCTTGCCCACACAAGCATTTTGGCTGAACAACACCTGCCGCTGCCACCGCCGCTCTGGTGCTTCTGCTGCTGCTGCTGCTCCTGCTGCTGTTGTCAGGTGTCTGCTGTGACTGGCGCTGTGTCCCTCGGCTTCATGTCCCAGACCATGCAGGCCACTGGAGAGGCGGCAGCAGCAGCAGCAGAGGACAAGGCCGCGCTGGCTGAGCAGGGGGCCTACCCAGAGGCTGCAGAGGCGGCTGGCAGCAGCGGCAGCGGCTTCAAGAGCCCCCTGCTGCAGGTGAGTGGCTCCTGGTTAGGGTCCCTAACTCCTTGGTCGAGTGGAGCATGTAAAATGATGTATTGTGATGTCTTCAGGCTTACAGAGCCCGCTGCTGCAGGTGATTGTTGTAGGGCATAGGAAAAGGTCATCTAGCCATAGCAAGTGATTCTTGCAGCTGATGTGCTAGTGGGCAAGGCGATTGGCCTGGAGTTGTGTTGAGCAGCTTCCGCAGCACAGCACAAGCAGACGCCTTTGCTGTTTAACTCCTGGGCGCTTGCTTGTTTACATCCGCCATTGCTCTGCGGCTCCTGCATCCAAACATCCCTCCCTGTTTGCATATTTTCTCTCCCCTGCAGCCTGTCATTCCCGAGCCAGCTCCATTGCTAGGCCATTGTGTTATTTGATGTTGCTGCTGTGCTTCATCTGTCTTGCAAAACCTCCTCTCCACAAGCCTGCCTGCTGCAGCCTGTCATCCTCGAGCCATCCCCCTGACCGGGTCCACTTTGCTCACCCTGCTATCGTTGCTCTGCTGTTTCGCCCGCTGCTTTGAACACTCTTTTGCCAACCCTCCGCACCTGCAGCCTGTCATCCCCGAGCCAGCACCAGGTGCCACCTCTAGCGAGGCCGGCACAGCAGCAGCAGCAGCGCTCGGCTCCGCCACTGCCCAAGCCCTGTGGCTGGAGTCCCACCTGGCAGATGTTATTAACGCGTTATGGCGGCTGCTGGCGCACGATCTGGACCGGGTGCTGCGTGGTGCTGCTGATGGGGCGCTGAGGCAGCTGAGGGATGTGGAGAAGAGTGAGGAGCAGCAGACAGTTGTGAGCGTGCAGCAGGCTGCGTGGGTGCTTGGCATCATGGGCGGCATCTTCAAGGTGGGCTTCTGTTACATGGCTGTTACATGAGTGTTACTGTGGTGTTTTTTTTTGTGGCAAGCCGTTATTGTGCTTGCGGCAGCAGAAAAAGGGTGGAGGATAGTGGGCAGGGTGCTGCGTGGTGCTGCTGACGGGGCGCTGAGGCAGCTGAGGGATGTGGAAAAGAGTGAGGAGCAGCAGACGGCTGTGAGCGTGCAGCAGGCTGCGTGGGTGCTTGGCATCATGAGCGGCATCTTCAAGGTGAGATTCTGTTACATCATTGTGTTATATGACCGTCACTTATGTGTTATTTTTGTAATGTGGCGAGCTGTTTAGTGTGCTTGCGGCAGAAGAAAAAGGGGAAAGGTTGGTGTACAGTTGGGGTGGGCAGGGTGCTGCGTGGCGCTGCTGATGTGGCGCTGAGGCAGCTGAGGGATGCGGAGAGGAGTGAGGAGCAGCAGACGGCTGTGAGCGTGCAGCAGGCTGCATGGGTGCTTGGCATCATGGGCGGCATCTTCAAGGTGGGTTTCGTTACATGATCGTTACATCAGTGCTACATGCATGTTGTTCTGTTGCATGGCCGGCTGGTGGGCGGTTTCATTGTTGTAAGGCAGGCTGGTGGTGCAGCTGCGGCAGCAGAGGGAGGTCGAGGTAAGCAGGCGGTTCTTAGGAGATGGCATCCCCTGGAGCCCACAACACCTTGCCACCTCCGGAGATCTCCTTGTACATGCTGTGTTTGTGCTGCGTTTCGTTCTGCAACTTCTCCAGCTGCAGTGCTAGCTTTTCGAGCTCCCACACCGATTTTGGGGGCTGCGCCCTTCTGCGCCCGCCAAATTATCGCCTTGCTGAGCATCCCGCGCAGCTGTTTACACCTTCTACTGACGCACCATACCCGTGTGTGTCTCCTTGTGCCACCTTGCAGGGTGCGCTGCACCCTTTAGTGCCCCCGCCAACGCCTCCTCCTACTCAGCCTCTGCTACTGGTGCGGCAGCACATGTGACTGATCTAAACTGTCTTCTTGTCCACCTCGCAAGGCGCACTGCGCCCCTTTGCTCCTGCCAACGCCTCCTTCTACTCAGCCTCTGCTGCTGGTGTTTCAGCACAACAATTTCAAACTATCTTGTCTGTCCTGCAACGCAGGGCGCGCTGCGCCCCTTTGCCCCTGCCAACGCCTCCTCTTACTCAGCCGCTGCTGCCGCCATGTCCCATGGCTCGCTGGCCCTGGCAGCAGCAACAGCCCTCACACGCCAGGGAGGCACCGATGCAGTGCTGCCTCTAGACAGCTTTGGTGTGCAGCAGCAGGGCAAAGCTCCTGCAAGTGCTCACTCATCATCAGGCCAGAAGCAGCAGCAGGGTGAGGGAGGTCTGAAGGGCTTGGTTGGAGAGGCGGGTGAAGCAGCAGGTGCTGCTGCTGCAAGTGTGGTGGAGGTGGGTGATTCAGCAGCACAAGCGGCACAGACGACAGTGGAGTCAGCAGCAGAGCAGGGGTCAAAGGCGGCAGTGACAGCAGCAGATGTTGCGTCTGCGCAGGCGGTCAAAGCAGCAGAGATTGGCAGTGCCAAGGTGCAGGAGGGGGTTGATGCTGCAGGACAGGCAGCAGAGGAGGGTGCAGCAGCAGCTGGTAAGGTGGCTGGGCAGGCAGAGGCAGCTGCAGGTAAGGCAGCAGCTGCTGTTGATGCAGCAAAGCCTGCAGCAGCAGATGCAGCTGGGCTGGCTGCTGCAGCAGCGCGTGACTATACAGTAGGTGTCCTGCAAGCAGGGGATGAGACGCTGTCAGCAGGCGCAGCAGCCAGCAAGGAAGTGTCAAAGATTGCCAAGCCAGCCATTGAGTCAGCAGCAGATGACCTGTCAGTGAGCATTGACCAGACAGCTGAGACAGCAAAGCAGCTGGTTGATGATCTGGCTCCAGAGGTCAACAAAACAGCAGAAGTGGTTGGCAAAGAGGCGCAGCGGGTTGCTGCTGTTGCAGCAGATGCAGCAGTGGACGTGGTGCATGCAGCTGCAGAGGGCGTGGAGTCCACAACAGAAGTAGCAGCGCAGCAAGCGCAGCAGCTGCTCAAGCAGGGCGATGCTGCAGCAGAGGCAGGCATCTCTAGCTTGCAGGATTCAGCCCAGCAGGCGGTCAAAGCAGCACCTGCTGCTGTTGACCGCGCTGCTGCGGCTGCAGCTGATGCTGTGAAGCCAGGGGTGGATGCAGCAGCAGGCCAGGTTGAGGCTGCAGGACAACAGCTAAAGGCTGCTGGTGGGGTGCTGCCACAGAAGGTGCAGCAGGCACAGCAGCAGCTGCAGCCTGAGGGTCCGCTTGCTGCTGCAGGGCATGCTGCAGTGGAGGAGGCAAGCAAGATGGCACAGCAGGCAGCAGAGGCTGCAGGAACGCAGCTGCAGCAGGCGAGCAAGGTGGGCAAGGGTGGTTGCTGCAAGTCTGCAGGTGGCCTGCTGCCTGTGTATGATACACTGTGCTCTTGTACAGATGCCACGCGCGAGCTAGCAGGTGGCGTTGCCAAACACATTTCTGCATCTGGCGTAAGCAGCATACAGCCAGGGAGCTGTGCAGGGGCGCCAGCTGCAGAATTGTGTTTGGTGCAGCAGCCTGTCTTAGACAAACTTGATGCTGGGGGTCAACTGCATAGCCGCTGTAAAGGCGTAGCAGCTGCTTTTTTGAGAGGCAACAGTGGTGACAGCTGCTGCGCTTCACACCTGCTGTGCTCCATTGTTCTTTGCTGCATCGTGTACCTGGACTGCACGGGACTAGTGTTGCCTGGTCATGCATAGCTGCTTGTTGTATTGCTTCTGCACAAGTGATGCTACCGCCAATGCATGTGCTGAGCCAAGCTACAGCAGCTGCCTGTTCTTTGAGCCGAGCGACTTTCTTGTGCACTTACAGAGGTTAATCACGTCTTTTTGTCCATCAGAGCTTTGGCTTTGACCTCACAACCTGCCCACCACCTTCTGCGCCGGCGTCCATGCCTTTCACCAACCACCTGTGCGTGTATTTTGTGCCTTTACGTGTGTGTGCAGGACGTGGCTGCCCAGCTGGAGGGCGCTGGCACTGCTGCTGCCACGCTGCTGCCTGCTGCTGCTGGCAACCTGGCGGAGCAGGCGGCTGCCATCAGGGACCAGACAGCACCTGCGGTGAGCAAGCGCCGAACTGCCTCACCTGCTGCTGTTGATTGCTTACGCTGGCGCTGTAGGCTGGGGGAAACGCGCAGTGGCCTGCTGACTACGCATGTGGCAGGCATCTGATAGCGCAGGCTTCAAACCTGTGCTGCTGCTGCAGGCTTGTTGCTGCCACTGCTGCCAGTGCCAGCCCGAGTGCCTGCACGCATCTTACAGCAGCTGCTGCTGTCATGACGTCAGACCTTCACTGACGTGCCCTGCTGCTGCTGCTGCTGCTGCTGCTGCTGCTGCTCCTGCTGCTGCTGCTGCTGCTGCTGCTGCTGCTGCTGCTGCTGCTGCTGCTGCATTTCCTGTACTTTGTTTTGTGCGCAGCTGGGCCCTGCTGGTGCAGCTGCTGGAGCCAGCCTGGCCACCGCCTCAGAGCAGGCCGCAGCCGCCGCTGCTGCTGCTGCCGGCCAGGTGGCTGCTGACCTGCCTGGCATGGCCTACCGGCTGGTGGAAGGCCACCTGAAACCTGCTGCTGCTGCGGCGGCTGAGGCGCTGCCTGAGATGGCAGAGCAGCTGGGCGAGCAGCCCATCAAGGAGCAGGGTAGGTGGATGTGTTATTTAAGTCTTGCTTCATGTTCATGGTGAATACCCGGCGTGCTACCATCTGGTAGAAGCAGCTGGCGAGTCAGTTGCTGCAAAACCATTGGGCCCATGTTCATTTGTGCGTCTAGCACACCACACGCGCTTGCAAGCTGCATGGCACCACATATGTCAATACTCATTCTACAGCTCGCTATTGTCCAAATTTTAATGTCTATTTGTTTTGCACACCACGCAGGCGCCATCCTGGCCGCCGGCCTTGCCACCATTGCAGCCAACCTCGGCGCAGGCACACAGGGTGATGATGGTGTGCTGTCAGCTGCTGGAGTCGCTGTGGCCGCGCTGCCTGATGCGGTGGCAGAGGTGAACAGGGGGTTGGTGTTGCCTGGGCTGGAGGCTGCGGCTGGAGACATCACCACACTGGCAAAGGGCGCGGAGCAGCAGGTGCGCATGTGCAGTTGTAGGTTATTTTGAGTTGAAAACAGAAGAGGTGGGATATCTGATGCTAAAGCGCTGTCAGCGCATCTGCTTGAAAGTATGCGCATGTGGCTGTGCTTCGACTTTGCTGCGCTGGTGTGGTGTGTTGTGTAAGACTCTGACTGTGTGGTGGAGGTGAACAGGGAGGTGGTGCTGCCTGGGCTGGAGGCTGTGGCTGGAGACATTACTACACTGGCCAAGGGCGCAGAGCAGCAGGTGCGTGGTCTATGCATTTTCGGCTTGTGCTTGTCGATGTTGGTTGAATCAAGCTGTACTATGCTGTGCTGCTTTGTGGCATTAGGGGTGTGTGGATTTTTACCTGCGAAGTTCCGTGCAGGAAAATTGGACGTGTATGAGGTGCTGCTGCCAGGGCTGGAGGTGGTTGCGGGTGATATCAGCACATTGGCCAAGAGCGCAGAGCAGCAGGTGCGTGGCTTGTTTGGGTATGGTTGTGTGTTGTGCTGTGCACTGTGCTGTGCTACGATGTGCTGCGATGCGAGTGCTGGACAGATGTTGCTTTTCGCTTGGCTGTCAGATGGGGGTGAAGTGCTGCCGAGGCTGGAGGCGGTGGCTGGAGACCAGACACTGCTGGCCAAAAGGCGCTGAGCAGCAGGTGCGTATGGCTGTCGGTCTTGCGACACCAGCACGTCGTGTGAGATCTGTTTGCTCGTATGTGTGCGGCCTCCTGCATCTCAGCCTTCTGTTGAGCTTGGCTTTTTTGCCTAACCCAACACGAAGGCAGAGATGAGGGCAGCCCTCAGATAACACAACCACACAGTACAAAACTCTCGACTACGACATAGAAACCAAAGCTCTCCATCTTCCAGCTACTGCCAGGGCCGTACCGCTCGGCTTCGCCATCTCCTGAAGGGTATCGCATCCTCATTTACATATTCGATACAATGTGCAATGCCGGCAGTCACTCAACAATCTCTGTTTGATTCTTTGCCATGCTGATTGTTCTTGCTGCAGGCCACGCTGGTGCTGCCGGCCTTGTGCCGCTCAGCTTAGCAGTGAATCCATCACCCCACCTCACATAACAACCCTCCGCTTCCTTGCTGTCGCATGCACTGCCTTGTTGCTGCATGTATTGCTGCTGCAGGCCACGCTGGTGCTGTCGCTGCTGCCGGCCTCGTGCCGCTCAGCCGACCCGCAGCTGCTGCCTGACCTGCGGGGGGAGCTGCTGTACATGGCGCGCATCATCGAGCAACCGGTGAGGCACAGCGTCAATGTATCAGCACTGTTTGCCTTGCTGTAAGGATGCCTTTGCTGTGTCGCTTCAGCTTTTTACTATTTTAATCCTGGGTCAGCCAGCTGATGGTTAGGGTGAGCCGCATTTGGCTCAACCGCAGAAGCTGCAGCTGGCGCAAACAGCCCAGCCTGCTGCTGCTGCTGCTGCTGCTGTGCAAAGGGTCCTCAGCAGCTCACTACACTCCTGCTGCTGCTGCTGCTGCAGGTGTCATCTGCACGTGCTGCGCTGGAGTCTGCCGACCTGCCAGGCCACGCTGAGCAGCTGCAGGAGACGCTGCTGCCAGCAGCAGAGAAGGTGGGTCGGCAATTGTGGAAACAGGGAAATATGCCTGCATCATTTAGTCACTAGTAAACAGTCAAAAAGATTTTGTGTGAATGATGTAGGCTCTGCCAGCCCATGTGCAGTGGTTGCATGCTCCCAAGCACAGTGGTGTGGCTTGGCAACCTAAAAAGGGTGTTTGTTGTGATAGTCATATTGCTGACTGAGCGCCGTCAGTTTTTCCTGCACCTACTGGTACTGCTTGTGCCATCCCCTAAGATGAGCAACTCAGCGTGAAGGATGGCAGCAAACGAGCACCGTTGCGGCAACTTTCACTCTCAAGCTGCTCACCTCAGAGGGTAGATGTACATGTAAATACATGACTGGCTTAATGATGTGCCTGGCACTCCCAGTCAGACCTTGTTTGGTGCTGGTAAAGCTGCTGGGGAGCATCATGCAGCAGGATGTAGGCAGGAGTGAAATGCATGCTGGTGATGGGGTGCCTGCGGCAGACAAGAACGAGCGTCAAGGCAATCATCAGGTCGGCCTCCCACCCCTGTGTCCTGCCTGACCTCGCCTGCCTCTGGGAACACATGTGCTGCTGCTGCAGCCCAAAACACATTGTTATGCTGCTGCTGCTGCTGCTGCTGCTGCTTCCGCTGCTGCTGATGGCCAGGTGGCTGGCATTGTGGAGTCTGGCGTGGCATCTGCCGCCCCTGCCATAGCCCAGCAGCTGCAGGAGGCGGGCCAGCTGCTGAGCCAGGCGGGCCAGGAGGGTGCTGGGCAGCTGCTGGTGAGGCTGCTGCTGTGTTGCTTGCTGCTGTTGTGTTTTGTCGTTTTGCTGCATTAAAGTTGCTGAGCCAGGCGGGGCAGGAGGGTGCTGCGCAGCTGCTGGTGAGGCTGCTGCTATGTAGTGTTCTGCTCTTGTGTTTGGCTGTGGTGTTTTGTTGCTTTAAAAGTGCTGTTGCCAGGCGGGCCAGGAGGGTGCTGGGCACCTGCTGGTGAGGCTGCTGCTGTGTTGCTTGCCATGTTCGCTTGCTGCCGTTGTGCCGCATTGACAGTGCTGTTGCTGTATCAGCACCTCTGCTCACCTGCTGACCTAAAAGCTACACTGCTGGTGCCAGCACCAGCTGCTTTGAGAGCGGCAGGACTTGAAGAATGAACCAACTCGCTGCACACACGTGACGGCTGTCCTCTGCCGCCACTGCTGCTGCTGTCTGCAGGATGTGAGTGAGGAGGCTGCCGCTGGTGTGTCAAGCCAGGCGCAGCAGCTAGCACTGACACTTCGCTGCTGCTGCTCCCGCTGCTGCTGCAACGGTGTTGCTGCTGCTGCTGCTGCTTTTTGCAGGATGCAAGTGAGGAGGCTGCTGCCACTGTCTCTGACCAGGCGCAGCAGCTGGCAGGCAAGCTGGAGCCAGCCGCAGAGCAGGCTGGTGAAGTGCTGGTGGGAGCTGCAGAGCAGGCTGCTGCTGCTGCTGAGGGCGGCGGGGAGCAGCTGGCTGAGGGGCTGAAGGCGGCTGGGCACACACTGGGTGAGGAGTCTAGTGCTGCTGTGGTGTTATACACTTTATTTGGTGTTTTTGTTGATTGGATCAGTGATGCAGGCTGCTGCTGCTGCTGAGGGTGGCGGGGAGCAGCTGGCTGAGGGGCTCAAGGCGGCTGGGCACACACTGGGTGAGGATTCAGTAGTCCGGGGCGTTGTACGGTGTTTCTTGTTTGCGCAGTTTTGCAGGTAACTGCTGCTGCTGCTGATGAGGGTGGTGGGGAGCAGCTGGCCGAGGGGCTGAAGGCGGCCGGGCACACACTGGGTGAGAAATTATATTGAGTTGCGTGTACAATGTGGCATGCGCTTGTCATTGAGCACGAGCTGTGTTCAGCAGTGCAGTGCGTGCTTGGCTGCGAATAGCAATGCTGTAGCACGAGTGGTGCAGCGGCAGCATCCGGCGCTGTGTGCGATGAGTGGTATTGCGGTTGTACGTCTGTCTTCCTTTCCCCTCGTGTTTGTTGTTGGCTTCCCCTCCTGTGTTGTCCCAGTAGGTGGGGAGAATCTGTCCACCTGTGCGGGCAACGTGGGAGGAGTAGCCGACAGACTTTGGCCAGCAATGCAGTGTCAGTATCGCTGCTGTACGTATGTTCTTGCTTCCCCCTCCTGTTTGTTGTTGGCTTCCCCTCCTGTGTTGTCCCAGTAGGTGGGGAGAACCTGTCCACCTGCGCGGGCAACACTGGAGCAGCAGCCGACAGACTTAGGCTTGAAATGTAGTGTCAGCTGGTTGATGGTCTGCAATGCCAAGCAAACAGGCTCGTGCTGACCGATAAGGGATCACTTGAGAGCTATGATGCGGCTTCTGCTGCTCATGATGTGTCATTGATACTATCAGTGTTTTGTATGCTTGGTGCATGCTTCTGTTTCTTAGAAGTATTCCGTTGGTAGTTTCGCACGTGTGCCCAACGTGGCACACGTTAGTTGGTGGCTGCATCAACGGCTGGGACTGTTGCAGCTTGGTCGCAAAGACGTTCCAGGCCGCAACAATCACAGCTGTTTTTCTGCTACCAGTTCCTTCATTAAAACTTGAATAATGCCATGATTTCCAGCCACCTGGGTTTGAATCATATGGGCTCAGCAGGCAGCGCTTATGCAAGCTGCGCCGGGTTAGTGAAGTCCCAGCAGCGCCTTGTAGTCCCAGCCCATCCAAAACTAATGTGTGAGGCCTGCACGCTCAAAGATTATGTCAGTAGCTGCTCCTCTCCTGCACAGCGGCTGCGCACCTCGCTATTTGTTGAATTGCATGTTGCTGGGTGGTCTGGCGGCATTATCTGTCTGAGCCAAGTGTGTACGCTACAGGATGTGGCACCGCTTCCGTGGATCTTGCCGAGTCATAGAGCGTGTTGATCACTGCACATGGGCATGTGGGCTTGATGTGTGGCAGAATCGTACAATCGATTCAGCCTCATTTGCTACCGCTCATGCTGACTTTTTGCCTGCTGTCCACTGCCTCGTGTATTGGCACTTCTCCCGTGCAGGCGAGGCAGCAGCAGCCACATCTGCGCACGCCGCCCAGGCCCTCGCAGCAGCAGCAGACGCCACCGCCACCACCGCTAGCGCAGCAGCCACCGCCGCACAGCAGCAGGAGCAGCAACAGCAGGGCTTCGCAGCCGCCGGCAAGGCAGCTGCAGAGGCTGTGGCTGCTGCTGCCAGTGGTGCTGATAAGGGGTTGCAGGAGGCTGCGGGGCAGGTGGCTGAGGTTGGGCACAGCGGTGTGGAGGCTGGCAGGGAGGCAGCAGAGAAGGTGGTGTCAGGTGGGTGGAAGTGACTAGATCGATTTAGAATTTGCCTCACCTTTGTTGTTCAACAGCTGCCAGCTCAAAAGTGACGGTGCAGGCATGCATATGCTTGCGAATGTTTGCATGCACTAGCGAGCTTATGCAGGCCCATGCGTTGCTACAATCAACGGATGCGTCGTAGCGGAAGTGCGCTAAGCAGCGCTCACTCGCACGTTGGCCCGCAGCAGGTGTGTAAGTTGGCACAACACATTGCTGCCCTCCCTTAGCTAGTGTCACTACCTAGGACGTGTTTGTCATTAAATACTTCTGCTGGTACATCTGCACACTGCTGCCATGCAGGGTCGGCTGCTGACGCCGCCCAGAAGCTGTCAGGCAGCAGCGACAAGGCAGCAGCAGCCATCACCAGCGCAGCAGCAGGCCTGCGGGATGCTGCCAGCACCGCAGCCTCAGGCGCTGATGCCAGCGGGACAGGTGCATCAACAGATGCAGCTGCAGCTGCTGCTGGCAAGGCAGCTGGTGTTGTTGAGCTTGCAGGAGAGAAGCTGGCAGGAGCTGCAGAGGGAGTGACAGATGTGCTTGCAGGAACAGCGCAGGAGGCAGCAGCAGCAGCTGGCGATGCTGCTGAGCGCTTGCAGGACAGCGCAAAGCAGGCAGCAGACAGCGTGGCAGCTGCAGCAAAGCAGCAGGGGCTGCAGGAGGGGGCCCAAAAGGGCCTAGACGAGGCTCCTGCAGCAGCAAAGGCAGCAATTAGTGGCGTTGTGGAGGGTGTGAAGGGTGCAGGAGGGGAGCAGAAGGTGATGCAGGCGGGAGATGAGCTGCAGAAGGCTGGTCAGAGCCTGCAGCAGGGGCTGAAGGCAGCAGCAGGGCAGCTGGCAGATGCTGTGCTTCCTGCAAGTTTGACCAATGAGCAGGGGCTGAGGGCAGCAGCAGGGCAGCTGGCAGATGCAGTGCT
The DNA here is from genome assembly GCA_030272155.1 of Tetradesmus obliquus. Classification (NCBI taxonomy): domain Eukaryota; kingdom Viridiplantae; phylum Chlorophyta; class Chlorophyceae; order Sphaeropleales; family Scenedesmaceae; genus Tetradesmus; species Tetradesmus obliquus. Next base: position 1,168,058 of record CP126191.1, read on the forward strand.
GCCTTCAGGTTTGACCAAGGGGCAGAAGAGTGATGCGGCGGTTGACTCAGCCACAGAGGAGAAGAGTGAGCAGCAGGGCGGCAAGGAGAGCTATGTGCCAGTGGTGGCAGCAAAGATTGAGGAGGCGGTTGCTGGTGCAGGCAAGCAGGGTGAGGGCGAGTGGCAGGTGGTTGGAAAAGGCGGGAAGCCGCTGCACGAGGCCCAGCAGGAGGGTAAGGTTCTGGCAGGGCAGGCTTCAGCAGTGGGCACTGCAGTGGCAGCTGAGGCTCCTGCAGGCTCAAATGAGTAGATGGCATGCTTGCAGGATGGTAGGGTCGGCCCTGGTCTGATTAGTGTTTCAAAGGCGGAGCAGCAACGTGTGCCTTTGGCCATGAAGCCGCTGTGTCAGATGTTTCACAGCAGCGTTGGTGGCTTTTGTACGATACCATGCCATAGGATTTTGAATGACCCACGAGGCCCAGCAGGAGGGTAAGGTGCTGGCAGGGCAGGCTGCAGCTGTGGAAGCTGCAGTGGCAGCTGAGGCTCCTGCACTGCCTGAGGCTCAAATGAGTAGATGGCATGGATGCAGGATTGGCCCTGGTTGTGGTTTTGATTGGTATGTGAAAGGTATTCGAGAGCCAGGAGCAGCGTGTGCTGTTGGCCATGCGTGTGCTCATTATGGCCTGTTATACGGCAGCGTTGGCGGTGTTGCCTGATTCCATTCCATGGTATTAACACGCTGTATCTGCTGCGATGCTGCACAGCTGCGCGGATGGCGTTGATGCAGTGGGGATTTGCCAGTGCGCATGTGTACGCGGTGTTGGCCAGTTTCGGCAGTGCTGCTGCACAAGCGCTGTATGCAGATGATGGTTTACCCAGTTGCTGTCAGATGTGAGGTACTTTTGTAGTTGATGTTTGCTGGGGAATGTTGTAGGGTTTTTTTTGCTATGGTTGTGCCTGCGTGCGTACGGCGTGTTATCTTCACTGCTTTTTTGCCGCCCTGGGCGCATTTGCAGGTGATGAAATTTGTGCAAGTGAACATGCCGGTGCCGCACGCCGGCAGGTTGCACGCTCCTGCAGAGTGATTTCATGTCGCTTGTTCGTATCAACCTCATGTAGCAGCAATGTTTGCAGGGGAGTACTTCGTGTGGGTAACGGCGCAAAGCTCGACAGGTGTGCACATGCTTTTGCAGATGTGCGGTTGAGTGTGGTGCACACTACAGTGCTGGCAGCGCAGCGGCTGTGGCTGATGTTCATGCTGCATAGCGCAGCGTACCGGGTGCAACAGCATGTGAAGGCGTGATGCGAGTTGTTGCTGCGGCTTGTGTAACGATGCCCATTGACCTGCAATGATTGACCTGTATGCACGTTATAACTCTTATATACTGATGGGCACCTGCTGGTTTGCTGCCTTCCAGGCCCTGCAGTACCTGCACTTGGCAGTGCTGATGCTGAACTGTACCATAACATAGCCACGTGACAAGGCCATGAGTTCTGCATACTCTCAGTTTTACAGTGAACATGTGTTCTTCGGTGCCTGCTCGCTGTTGCGAAAGAACGAACCACGATTCGCTTCTCGCATCAAGCCACATCCAGCTGGGTTTGCGTGCTCTCATATGGTTCATGCTGCTCCTGCGGCGCGCAACGCTTGTGAAAGCTCATACAACCACACAAGTCATTGCTTTCAGTGTCTCTGCACGCCTGATCAGCGCTAGGTATGCAGACACAGTCAGCAGCGAGGGGTCTCGGATGTCGTTTCGTGTTGTCCGCACAGCCCGTACAGCCTCACAACTGACACCTGAACGGATTTAAAAACGGTTTTAGAATCGCCAACGGCGCGATCCAGCTGTATGGGCGTAGGTCTCGCCAATGTGCACGTGTTTACTGCTGCAGGTCAAGCTGCAGTGCCAGCAGGGCTTGGGTGGCCACCCAGTGCTCGGCATCGTATCAGCAGCGCACGAGCTTCGCTGGGAGGCTTCCAAGCCTACGTGAGTAACTCCTCAAAGGCAACCGTGTTCATCATCGTCGGCCGCGTCAGCACATAACAGCATATGCAGAAGCAGCGGCAGCAGCACTGTCTCACCAGAATGCACATTTTATGCTTGCTGCATGTAGCCTCAGCATCAACGCCTTGCTGGAACACCGTACCATGGCATCAGATATAAGCATATTCCGCCAACCTTGCTTCCCCTGCACACTCACCGGACCCCCGTGGCTGCTGCCACGTGCATGCACAGGTATCAGCCCATCCAGGCAGCACCCCCAGCAGCAGCAGCAGCAGCAGCAGCAACGTGGTGCCAGGGCCATGGCCTCAGCCAGCAGGAAGCTGGAACTGGAGGTGGTGGACATTGAGAACCCAAAAGAGTACAACTTCATCCTGGGGCATGGTGAGCGCAGCCAATCATGCTCACTGCCATACACATAAGCTCAGCAGCATAGGCGCCTGCACTGCAGTCTGTGAGGGCGTGTAAGCTGACTGCAACACCTCACACTGCCAGCACACATCCATGGATGCTGCTGCTGCTGCTGCGCTGCTGCTGCCAGCGCACTTCATCAAGACGGTTGAAGACATCTACGAGGCACTGGTGCAGTCCAGCACGGCCCTCAAGTTTGGCATCGCCTTCAACGAGGCCAGCCCGGGATATGAGGCGATGCCAGGTGCAGTCTCAGCGCAGGCGGGCCTTGTCACGTTACTCTTCTTCATATGCCTTTGCGCAAAATGGGTTAGCAGCGCCAGTGTCAGCGCATGCAGATGCTGTTGTGCATGCTTGTAACCTCATCTGACGGTGTTCTGTTCGTCTTGTAACCTCTTCTGCATATTTGCAGGCCGCAAGGTGCGCTTTGACGGCAACAGCGAGGAGCTGATTGAGCTGGCAAAGGTGAATGCCATGGCGCTGGGGGCAGGTGAGGCAGTGTGCTACAAGCAGTACATTGTTTGCTGGGGGCAGTGCAATGGTTGCCGGGTGCAGTGAAATGATGGCAGCAGCAATGGAGCTTGTCAAGCTGGCAAAGGTGAATGCCATGGCACTGGGAGCAGGGGAGGCAGTGCAACGACTATTTGAGGCATAAAGCTGCTGCTTGAGGCATTCCAACGGCTGATTGAGGCAGCACAATGGTGCTTGAGGCAATACAATGATTGCGTAGACTGTTTCTCATTGTCTTGAGCATGAATCTGCGCTTAGATATGTGTAGCAATCTGCAGAGTGTGTGCTGTGTGGAAAGCAGCCAGGGCCAGCAAAAGGAAGCAGCAAGGGCCAGCAGCAGCTGCTGTTCTGGCGGTACAGCTGCCCAGCTGCAGCTGTTGATGCGAAGTCAGTTTATTATTAAACCCTGAGCCAGAGTGGGCATGATGGCCTGCATAAGTGACAACGTGCATGATCTGTGTGTTCACGTGCTGCTGCTGCTGCTGCTGCTGCTGCTGCTGGCCAGGCCACACCTTCATCGTGTTCCTGGATGGCGGCTTCCCGGTCAACTGCCTCAACGCAGTCAAGAATGTTACCGAGGTGTGCGCTCTACACCCGCACTGCACTGCAGTGCAGCACGGCAGCAGCATGCACGCTTGGTTTTTGATAGGCTCAAGCTGCGCCAAGCAGCAGCTATCTCAGGCGCCCGGCTGGCCAGTCGTAACACCACCAGGGTGTTCACAGCCTCGCCAGCCGCTGTCCATGCTTGCATCATAATTGCCACGGCGCTTGCATCAGCATATGAACTAATGGCTGGTTCCAACGCCTGCTGCTGCTGCTGACTAGCTGCCTGCTGCTGCTGCTGCTGCTGCTGGTGCCGCTGCTGCCTACCGCAGGTGTGCCGCATCCACTGCGCCACCTCCAACCCCACCTCGGTGGTGCTGGGCAAGACCAGCGATGAGGCAGTGGTGAGGGGCCTGCTGCTGCTGCTGCTGCTGCTGCTGCTGCTGTTTGACAACTGCCTGCTGCTGCATGCAGCCATGCGTACAAAGCTGACAGGTTGATCCGGGTGTGATTTGCAGGGCAGTGCGTTAATCAAAGCCTCTGCATACAGAGTACACTCAAGACACACAAAGTGACCCTTGCGTGATGATGTAGTACCGTAGTAACGCTTGATGATTTGACAGCCCGAGAATTAATTCCATTTTATTATTTGACAGCGATTTTGGACCATATTTGCACTTTTGACAGGGCTCATAATAAGGTATTTTGAACATTTGACACCCCAAATAACCCTGTTTCGTCAATTTTATGCTGTAAGACCCTAGCTTTCAACTCTTAAAGCTTCTTTTCAAAAATGCAGCTCAACGAGTTACCAGTGATGCAAGCTTGCTGCCCAGGTCCATGGCCCAGCATTGTATGCTGGCAGTTGCCATGGTGCTGCAGCAGCGGCTGCTATGGTGCCTGTTGCTGCCGCTGCTGCAGGCTGCGCACCATTGCACTGAATGTATACTAGCAGGTGTGCTGCAGGCAGCTCTGGCACGCGCAGCTCGTACGCCCTTTGCACTGCCTGCTGTGCTGCCTGCCTCTCAGCAGCAGACGTGTTTACCAACTTGCAGGCAGCAGAGTGACATTGCGGCAAGGTGGATGCCTTGATACCACCATTAATCAACCGTAGTCACAGGTGCATGATTTTAATGGTCATTGCTGTGCAGCGGTGATCGATCCTGCCTTGGGCTCTTGGCGGGCCGGTGTGACCTGGACCGGAACGAGCGCCTCACTCGCCCCGCGAGATTTCGTGAGCTTTTCGCGGCTATTTCGCACGTTTGCTAGTATAATATAATACAAAATGACAGTCAAAAAAACTCTTATAATGATAAAGCCGATAAAGTGATGTCAATTCATCATGTGTCACTACGGTAGCTCTGGTGTCACTGGGAAGTCCAGCATCCAGTTGCTTCACTTCGGTCGGCACGTTTCAAAAACCAGCGTTCAAACTTCCCGCCGTTTGCAGGGCATCCTGGGCGTCATTGACGGCGTGAGGCCGCTGGAGTTTGAAAATGACGACGACAAGAAGAAGCGCCACGAGTTCCTGCGCATGATCGGTGAGTGGCCCATGGGCTGCGCTGCAGGCTGAGCCAATATATTAGACTCAGTCAGTGGCTGAGCGCAGCCAGTGTGAAGAGTTGTGTGTGTGTGCATGTACAGCTGGGGCCAGGTGTGCTGGGGTAGCAGCCTCATTGGTGAAGTTGATGGATTCAGTGCTGCCCAGAGCAGTTGCTGCGCCATGAATGCCACTGTCCTGGCAGACGTTCCGACTTCCGTGGAGCGCAGCGCAGCCAGCTGCACTGTTGGCACATTGTGCATGGTGTGAGCTGCATGTGTCTGAAACTGCGGGAATCTTATGTAGCAGCTGCACACTCATTGAGCATCATCTGTGCCTAACTCTCCGCACCAGGTGCCTAACTGCTGCTGCTGCATCTGTCTGCTGGGCGTCTGCAGGATACAAGAGGTGATGCAGCTCTCAAGGTTGAACGGCAGTGGTGAAGCAGTTCCAGAGGTTGCATAGGCAGTTGTGATGATTGGCTGGTGGCAGATTTGGGAGCATCATGCCTGCAGTGCGATTACTGCCCCTGTTGTCGTATTGGGTCTAGACGCCCAGGGGTCTGCCAAACATCCACCTGCCTTTTAGTATGATCTCAACTGTGCTTTTTTGGTTCTTTGTCTCTCAAGGGCGCGTCATGGGGGACCTCATAGCAATCGTCACGGGTTCCGCTTTATGTCACAACGGTCCACACTTCCGGCTGTGCTGATACCAATCAATGCATGCAACAGTTAACAGCTGACAGAATACAAGTATTTGGCACGATGTGCATATAGGCGTCTGCATACCATTCACATTGATCTACTTCCTCGTTCACCTCAATGCCGAAAACTGGCGTGAGGAAAAAGACTGTTGTGGATGATATCACTTCTGAAAGCGATGATGACAAGCCCAGCACCAGCGAGGATGATAAGCTGGCTGTTCGCAGGGCGAAGAACCGTGAGGCCGCGCGCAGGGTGCGCGAGCGCCGCATGAACACGATCAAGTCGCTGTCTGATCAGGTGGAGCAGCTGGTGGCAGAGAACCAGGAGCTGCGGGACAGGCTGTCAGCAGCAGAGCAGCAGCAGTCGGGGCAAGTGCCCATGACCCAAACACCCTCTCCGGCCGTGTCAGGCTCAAACGCAGAAGTGGAAGCCAGGGACCAGTCATCGGGCCCAGCCACTCGTTCTATCGCAGTGCAAACAGAGCCTGAGCCTGCCAGTGCTGTTGCACCACCAGCCTCATCTCCTGCCGCATCAACAGGGACGCAACCGCTGCCACCGCAGCAAGCGCAGCAGCAGCAGCAGCAACAGCAGCAGCTCTGGAGCCCTCTGATGCAGCAGCTGCAGCAGCAGCAAGCCGCGATCAGCCGCCATCCGCTGATGTTCCCACAGGGCCAGCAAGCTGCTGCAGCTGGGACAGCAATGCAATCAGATGCCGCAGCTGCCAACCTGATGAACCTGCAGCAGATGCAGGTGCTGCTGCAAATGCAGATGCAGATGCTGCAGGTGCAGGGCACCAGCAGCAGCGGCGGTGCGCCACCAATGCAGACCACCAGCATGATGGCATCACCCAGTAGCAGCCACCCCATGGTCAAAGCAGAAGCAACGCACAGCGTCATGCAGAGCCCTCCAACGATCACACCTCCAGCAGCAGCAGCAGCAGCAACGCAGCAGCACAATGCAGCAGCAGCTGCGGCGGCGGCGGCAGCAGCACCACAGTATGATGCAGCAGTTGCTGCTGCAGCTGCAGCAGCAACTGCCTGGGGAGCTGCACCTCAGTTGCAGCAGCAGCAGCAGCAGGTGAGCAACTGGGGCTACATGCCTCCGTCTGCTGCTGAAGCCAGTAGCTCCTCTACCTCTGCCGCACAGCAGCAGCAACAGCAGCAGCGCTTGCAGCAACGTGGGCGGCAGCAGCAGCTGCCGCCACAGCCGCCACACCGACCACAACAGCAGCAGCAGCAGCAGCAGCAGCAGCGGGTGCCGCAGCCGCAGCAGCGTCCGCCAGCGCCAAAGGCAGCATCAGCAGCTGCTGCTGCTGCTGCTGCAGCAGCAAGTGGGGCGGCACCGGCATCATCACCAGCAGCAGCAGCAGCAGCACCGGCAGCAGCCCCGCTGGGTGATGCAGATGATTCTCGGTTCAGGTCAGTCCCCGGCGATGATCTGCTGTGCGAGCTGGGCAACCAAGATGACCCCATGCTGCTGAGCGCAGACAACTTTGGGATGCCGCCTCCACTCAACACAGCAGACATGAACATCAGCACGGCAGGTCTGAACATCAACACCGCAGATCTGAATGCGATGCTTGCAAGTGAGGAGATCCTGCGCAATGTGCCGCTGCCTGAGGAAGCTACAGCCTCGCGCAGTACGGCCTGGCTGTAGCAGCACGGCGTGGCTGTAGCAGCACCGCCTGGCTGTAGCAGCACGGCGTGGCTGTAGCAGCACCGCCTGGCTGTAGCAGCACCGCCTGGCTGTAGCAGCACGGCGTGGCTGTAGCAGCACGGCGTGGCTGTAGCAGCATGGCATGGCGGCAGCAGCACGTATGGCTGTAGCAGCGCAAGCCACAGCGGCTTCAGCCGTGTTGATGGTGCGCTGCAGCAGCAGTGCCATGGCTGTTGCTGCTGGAGGCGCTTGCAACTTCATCGAGCAGCTTCAGCAGCAGCAGCAGCAGCAGTGGCCGTTGATGTACAGCTGGTGGAGGCAGCAGTGTTGGCTGCTGGCGGCTGTGCGTGCTGGCGGTAGTGCTGCTTGATTAAAGAATAGCACCACTTGTACGGCGTGTGTGTAGTAGTAGTGTTGGCTGGCAGCCCAGCAACTGAAGTGTGTTGCACGGTGTGCGGCTGTCAGCTGCTGGCGCTAGGTGCAGACAACCGGGGTTGTCTACTGGTGTGTGCATTGTGCGTTGTGTGGCGCTGTGTATGCATATGTATGGGACACATAATTGCGACCCCGGGCACACTTTGTGTTTGGTTGCAGCACGTCTGTTGCTGTCCGGATGCAGCTGCCGCTGCCTGTCAGCAGGCAGATGTGGAGCCAGGTGTTGCCTTGCCTGGTTGAAGTGTGGAAGCAGCACGGTTGGCGCAGATGCATGCACCACTCAATGCATGGCGATGAGCTGCACTTTGTGCACAGGCTTGCTGCTTGCTGCTTGCTGCTGGCAAGCGCTGCTGATCTGTTTTGTGCACAGGCTTGCTGCTTGCTGCTGGCAAGCGCTGCTGATCTGCCTTGTGCATAGGCTTGCTGCTTGCTGCTTGCAAGCGCTGCTGATCTGTGCAAGGTGTGTGCTGTTCCTTAGTGGCACCCCAGGTGGGGTTTCAGGATCTGCAACTTCAGGATGATACAGTTTGCACCTGATCAATAGCTGGTAAAGTCACTTGTATCGATTCGCATGCAATGCATCGTGCCAGCACTTGCTGTGTGCTTGATTTGAAAAACGGATGCGTTGCTTTGCCGCTGAGGTGAAGCGTTCTGGTTGCAGCTTCACGCACCAGCGCTGCTGTTGAGTTGTTGTGTGAACACAGCTGGACTGATGTTGTGATGTCTGCTGTGTTGTGCCCTTGCAGTTGTCAGTTTGACTGCATTGCTGGCTTGCTCGTGGAACCGTCTACGCTGGTTTGCGCCCGTGCCTGATGCTGTTTAGGGGTTTTGGACGTGCCGCGGATGAGTTTGTAGCATGCACAGAGGGACTTTGTGCAACTGAACAGAAGTACTGCTGCGTATGATGTGTTGCAGCGGTGCAGCACATCATACGCATCTGCCTTTATGTTGAGGAACGCATGCACCGCACGCCTTGCTGGCGTGCAACACCCTGTGTGGCTTCTTTTTGCTGTTGCTTTTCATCGCAACACTGCTGCAGGATCGCTTGCAAGTAGCTTGCTGCTACATTGCTGAACTCCACCCACACGTACATGGCTACCATTGCAGTGGCCCTGCCGTGCCATGCTTTGGCAAGAGGCTATGTTACAGCAGCAGAGTTTGCCGGGTGTGCATAGGTGTGCAAATTGCACAATCAGCGCTTGTCTGCGTTGCGGCTGCGAAGCGTCCAGCACTGGTAGCGTGATGTGTTTGGGCGTGTTGTTGCATGCACACGGCAGGTGACTGGCGCTGAGACATGCAGGATGCAGCACCGTCTCATCAGCAGATGGACAGTGGCTAGGCCGAGGTTGGTGTGCAGGCCGTTGCTGTGCTCTTTATCAGTGCACAAAACAGTGCTGCGGTAGTGTTGCCAAGCAGCGGCGCTCTGCAGGCTTTGTGCCGAGGTTGAACGGTGGCAGCAGTTCAGTTGGCAGACCCTCTGCAGGAGGCTTGTTGCTGCACGGGCGTTGGAAGCGGCTGTGTTGTCATGGGCGCTGGAACCGGTCTTGTTATAATGGTGATAATTGTCCGGGAGGTTCGCTGCCGCCTGAATTGTCTAGCTTGTTCTGTCTGTTGCATCACTTCCCGCATGATGTTGCCACTGGCAATCGCAGTGGCCTTGAGACTTTTGGTGGGTCAGCTGTCTGAGATGGGGACTCGCAGGCTCGAAACGCCTCAGGTAATGCGCCGCGGCTGCTGTAGCTGCGCTTTGAACCCAAGTGGCACTAGTCCTGCGCAGCAGCGGCAGCCAAGTGGCACTGGTCCTGCGCAGCAGCTGCAGCGTCTTGAACTGTGCCCAAGTGGCACTAGTCCTGCGCAGCAGCGGCAGCCAAGTGGCGCTAGTCCTGCGCAGCAGCAGGTGGTAACTGCAGCAGCAGTGGAACTGTCTGGCTCTTTGGTGTGAGGCGGCTGGTTTCTAGCTGTTCACATGTGTGTGCACAGCCTCTGCAGCTGCACAGCACTGGTTGAATGGCCGTGCATGGGGCTGCTGCTGCTACTGTGGTGTAGATTCTCTTGCACTAAGGGTGGTGCATGTGCTGTATTGTGCCTGCCACTATGTATATGCGCTGTGCGTTGGCACAGTGCTTGCTGCAGCACGCACATGCTTGCCGTAGGTGTGGGACTGCACCCGTACTTTTTTTGCAAAGAACTTGCAAACGGCTGTGGAATGCAGAAATGTGACGACAGGGGAGTCAGCAAGTCTTGCAAACGTACTGTTTCTGGTGCCCTGGCTGTTTAGATGTTTTTGGCTGTCATGCCGTCATGATGTAGACGGCGCAGCAGTACCGGGTGATGGCAGCTCACAGCCTTGGTCAACACAGGTCAACCCTTGGTCAACGCCAGGTCAGCGTTGCCTTTGACCGTGTACCGCGCTCACATTTCATGACATGGCAGTGGCAGTTGCGAGAGCCCGGGTATCCCCCTGCCCTCGCTGGTGTGCTAGGTGTGCCACATGCCGTTAGCGTTGAATATCTTGTGGATGATCTTGTGTTGATATGATGTGCAACACGAGCTTGATCAGGCACTTCGCTGGCTGCGCGAGCCACAACTGCAGTGGGGCGGCACGGCACGCTTTTTGTGACAGCGTGCAGCGCAGCGTGCATGCATAGAAGGCTGCTGCCGCACTCCCGGATTCGCAAGATGATTGCGGAGATGCTGCTGACGTGCTCTGATTTGCATGATGATTGCGGCGTGCTGCGTGTCTGGCTGCAGTGCCTCTGCTGGCTGTGGATGGATTGCCTCTGCTGGCTGTGGATGGATTGCCACACACACAATTCTCTGCGCACTTTATTGGCCATGACTGACTTCTCTGCCATGCTGTTGCGTTTTGTTTCTGACGATGTTTGGGGTGGATCTGGTGTTTGCAGGTTGGCTGCTCGGCTGATTGCTGACTACCTTGTTCTTGCCTGGAATCACAGTAATGTCTGCAAGCGGGATAATGAAATAGTGCTCCCTCCCCTTCCCCCTTCGCCTGTTCATTCAGCCGCTCCTGTGGGGCGCGGGGCCGATGGCGACGTTGCTATGGCTTAAATGGCAACATGATGATGATGACACACAATTCTCTGGTGTGAGCCGAGTGGCAGTGAGCTACCAGGTGGCCTGATAAATGCATGTGCCAGGCATGTACAAGGACTGTACGGCTCCTGGGTCCCCAAGAACAGAGGTAAATGCATGTGTTGTGCCAATTGCTCGCGCTGTTGGCCCAGCTCTTTGCGCCTTTCCTTAGGGAGGCTGCCTGCATGGTGCGTTGTGCTTGTGCTTGTAACGAATGCAACCGGCAACTTTCTTTATATGGTGCCGAGGCTGTGTGGCTGGGGCCCCTTCCAGCTTTGAGTACGCTTAGGTTGCATTGTGCTTGTAATGTGTGACCTGCATGCGCGTTGAAACCGATGTGCTGGGTTGTGTGGCGCTTGGCACGCTGTGGTGAATGGGCATTGCTGAAGAATATGGAGAAAACCTTCTCGCTAGGCTGAAAGGCTGGCTGCTGTAGCATTGTAACCCGCTGGCTCGGCTGTTTGGCCTTGCATGGGGCTGGAAGCTTGCGTACTGATTGACCCAGGGCGAACTCGAAACGTCATGCCGTTGCCAGCTGTGTCACATTCGCCAGCGGAGTGGCAGATAACCGGCTGCTGCAGCTGGAACACCCCAGGCAGCGTCATTCAAGATGCACTGCAACCTGCATCTTGCGACTGCTTCAGCGGTAGCTGCTCTATTCTATAATCACAATATGCGCTCGCCGGTGTTGGCTTGCAATCAATGGTGTGGACTGCTGCCAGCAGTAGTTTTGTTGGAGTGACAATGTTACAGGATGTACTGCAGTACCGCTGCAGCAGCGTCTTGCAGGAAGCCGCTGCTAGGCTAGTATGCCTGGACACCTTGGGCGTTATGCATTGTCTTGCATGAAAGTGCGGTCGTTCCTGGGCCGCGTCCTGCTCCCTGCAAGCAGTGCAGCAGCCGGTTCTTAGGGTTTCAAAGTTCCAAAGGAGTTCGTAATGGTTCAGGGTGCATCACCGCGGCTCATCGATGGCTGTCAATCGCCATCGTAGTTGGAAAAATTAGTACCTAGAATATACATGTACAGTGTGCAGAAGTACGCTAGACGAAGTGATATCATGAGCCAGCCGGAGCTGTTTTACCTGCCGCCTTCGCCGTTCAGCTGGCGGGTAAGAAAATATACAACGAGGCGCCTATTTAACGTATGCTGCCCCGGGATCGTGCAGGGCAACACCAGAGTCTGCTCCAGCTTGTACGAATGATGCAGTGCTGCCAGGACTAAACAGGTCTTACGCAGCACGCTAGCTCCTGCAGTCCTCTATCTTAGGTGCATAACATCGTACTTCAGATGCGTGATCAGGCGGTTTGCCCTGCTGGTCTCTGCAGCGCCTGCTGCTCTGCTGCTGCTGCTGCTGCCTGCTGCCTGCTGCATGCTGCATGCTGCATGCTGCATGCTACCACATGGTACTGTCACATAACTTTCCCTCGCTGCATGGCCCAAACTTACTTGTCTTGCAGGCAAAGTGGGCGTTGGATGCTGCGGGCATAAGCTACAAGTGCAGCCCTTATGGCTTCAGCCCATTCTACCTGGGGGAGCTGCCATTCCGCTGGCGCATCGGCAAGCTGTTTGAGCGCATCACGGCACCCATGATGCTGCTGCCAAGCGAACAAGGTTAGACATCCAAGCAGCTGAATTGCGAGCAGCAGAAGAGACGGTTGATCCAGCAGCTAGGGATCATCACCTAGTGGCTGGTCTCACCATCTGTTGGCAGCAGTATTCTGTCCAACTCGATGCATTTATGTTGTGTCGCCTGGCCCAAGCGGCTCGAGTAAGCTGCACTTTTCTGACCATGACCACCGCCCGTGTTGCATGCTGCCGGACATAATGTGCACTCCACGAAGTCTCTTCTGCTGCTTGCTGCTGCTGTGATGCTGCTGCTGCTGCTGCTGCTGCTGCTGCTGCTGCTGCAGGTGGCGGCCTGCTAACAGACTCGACCGACATAGCTCGCTGGGCGGATGCGCACAGCAGCAGCCCGGGGCAGCTGTTCCCAGCAGACAGGCTGAAGGAAGTGGACAGGTGATGTTTGGCAGGGCAGCAGGCTCAATGCGGGTGCAATGCATGCGTCACCTGTATACGCTGCCTGCACGGTGGCTGCTGCCGTACATTCGACCTGCAGTGCCGCCTAAAGCAAGTTGACGCTCGTGACCTAAAAACATCGCACTCATGACTGCGGATGGTAAGAGCACCCTGCTAGCAGTTCAGTCGCAATCGCAGGCATCTGTCTTCCACAGCCATGCATGTGCACTGCAGGTGGCTGCAGGCAGCACATGCATGGCTCGCTAGGATTTAGCCTAAGATACGATTCAGTCCTGAGATGTATTGTATTGTATTGTAATGCTGCAGGTGGCTGCAGGCAGCAGATGCGCTGATGTCGCTGTTCCGCAGGGAGATGGCGGAGGCTGGCCTGAAAGAGCCACGCATTGTGTGAGCAGCAGCACATACAGCTGAGGCCAGCTAGCTGTGTTGTTTCGTGCACGCTGCTGCTGCTAGAGCTACAGCAGAGGCGACAGGTGTGTTTGGCTCTGCCCATGTACGCAACCATACGAGCACCGTCCAGTCACACCTGCATGTGAGTGCCTTGTTTTTGACGGCAGGAGCGTCGGCATGCGCTTGCTTGTCATGCACTGCGGCCAAGGTGCCTTACTCATCAGCACTTCGGCTGCTGCCTGCCTTGTGCATGCACATCTGCAGGGACTCCATGCTGCCTCCGGGGCTGAGTGGTTTGTCGCTGGTTGTGGCGCGCTACAGCGTGCGCTGCATCTTCCAGCGGCTAGCAACCAAGTACAAGCAGGACGATGCTGCGGCACAGGCTGACCAGGTGTGGCTTCAGGCTTATCACACTTTGAACCTTTGTACATTTCAGACACGTCTGTGGTATTGCTGCAAGTCATACACCGTGGTTCCACCTGCTGAAAGCTTGTTGCATGCTTCCACCAGCGTTACTGGCAATACATAGCGAGTAATGGGCCTCAGGCCCTGGAGTGCAGGGCATTGCATTATGAGCCTCTCGTTGGCTCCTGACTGGGGTTCCCACTCCTCGTTGAGTGGAGCATGTAATGTAATGTAATGTAATGTAATGTAATGTAATGCATTGGGCTGCAGTTGTCTGTCATCTGTGGCATAGGTATGCGCTGCATCTTGCAGCAGCTGGCAACCAACCAAAAAGCAGGAGGATGCTGCAGCACAAGCTGACCACATGGGCCACAAATAGCAAATAAGTTATTTGAAATAACAAACTTTGTGACATGTTATTTCAGTTATCCTGTTACACCATGGGCTTGTTGGGCTGCAGGAATAATGTGTTCACCTGTTCACCTGGCTGTGTATAATTGGTGGCGCCACTGATTTTCCTCGCTAAAACAGCATCCATGCGTTGAGGGTTTTGGACATTTTATTGCAACTGTAATGTTGTTTGGCGCCGCCGCCGCTGCTGCTGCTGCTGCTGCTGCCAATCTGTGCGCAGGTGGCTGCTGATCTGGCAGCGGCTGCTGCAGCCATCGCAGCGCATCCCGCAAAGCTGCTGCTGCCTGGCAGTAGCCGGCTGACCTACGCAGAGATAGCCCTGGCATCAGCTCTGAACAAAGCAGCAGAAACAAACAAGCCCTTGTCAGCTGCTGCTGCATCCTCATCATCGACAGAAAAAGCCGCAGGAGCAGCAGCAGCAAGCGCAGGAGATGCAGCGAGTGCTGCTGCAGCTGAGACAATGGCAGACTGCATGCCCGTGGTGCAGCAGCTGCTGCAGCAGTTCCCCGAGCTGCTGCAGTGGGGGAGGGACACAGCGCAGCAGCATTGGGCTGCTGGCGCGTCTATGCCAGTCTCGTGAGGCGCTGATAGTGCCTATTGAGCGATTGCAGCCGCGCCGTTTGTGCAGATAACAAGTTTTGTGCAGATGCGGCATGTTTGGGGCGCATCTCAGGCCGTCATCCATCTGTCAGGCATGTAACATGTTGACTATCGCCTGGAGCGCGGGGCGTGTACTAGTTCGGACCATGCGACTGAGTAATGCAGCTGGCAGGCTCGGTAACTGCGGCTGGGCCTTGTTTGATTGTTATTTGATAGCAAGCAAAGTTGTTACATAGCTAGCTGTCTGATAGTTGTTCGGCAACGGCACGGTTGTATGGCAGCGCTGCTGCTGCGTAATCAAGCCTACTTGAATCTCCAGCATTGACATCAACGTCAGCTTCAAGATAGCTGCTGCACACCAACAGAGACAAAGTTGGGAACGCAGCCAGCTGTGCCAATATCAGCAGACATTTGCTGACAGGCTCAAAGTCTATGCACCTGCTGTGCAAACCAGATGCTACGCTTACTTATAGGTCAAGCAGAGGCTCGTCACCACGCAGCTTAGCAAATCAAAGTGACGTCTTCACAACAACCAGGCACGCAGCACCAGCGAGTACGAAGTCTGACATCTGTTGCCAACAGTGGCACAAACACTGGCAGCTGCTCAACAGCAGCAGCTGCAGTCCATGTCAGTCCATCATCATGCCTTCAACAACCACCTAAGTTGTGAGTGGCAGGAGGGCGCGCCCTCGCCAACACCGTGCTTTGCACGTGATACATCACATTGGGTTCGCCTGCTGCAGGTTGCAGGCTGCTAGTCAAAACCAGACAACAGACGGCGCACACGCACTGCGTGGCACCACAGCACACACCAACAGTAAAGCGGCAATGGGCCAGCTGTGTTCCCACCAGCAATGCAGCAGTACGCTAAGCAGCCAGCAGATGGCGCCAACATGCGCAATTGCAGCATGCACACCAACCTCGATAGTGCGTCAGCCTCATGTCTGGCTGTGTGCAGCAATTGTATCAGACATTGGTTTGCCTGCTTGCAATGCGCAAGTGAAAACGCAGACAATGCACCGCCCTCGTTCTCCTCGCCCAGTTCCTATACCTGTCCCGCTCACTGATCCCCGCCCCATTTCAACACCACCTGAGGAACAGCAGCCTGTGGACAATGCCCCAATGCTGGTGGTGTAACTATGTCCGGCTAGTACCCCTGCCCCAGTCCGACTCTGCAAGTCCTATGAAGAGATCTTGCCGAAGTCGAATCGTCCTCTCTCAAAGCACAAGCATGGCAGCGCCAGGCACAGCTCACACAGCTGCTAGTGAAGCCATGTGACGACACAGCAGTAAGCAACGAACAGATGAGCTCAGCACCATCCTTTGCACTAAGCAGCACCACACACACACACACCAACTGCCCTCATGATGCAATTAGAAGTGCAAGCAGCACGATGCACACCACTCACTGGTGGTGCTGCGTGCTGTGCGAATGGCTGGCACCATTCACTGCCACTGCCTGCACCAGCTGCTGCGCCTGCTGCACCTGCTGCAGCTGCTGCGCCTGCTGCACTTGCTGCAGCGACAGCCCCTGCTGTAGCTGGCCAGCTGTTGCCCCAGCAGCAGCAGCGGCAGCGGTGCCTGCAAGCTCCTGTAACTGTAGCTGCTGCAGTGCAAAATCGCCAGGCAGGCAGTCGCTGACTTTGCCGCCTGTGAGCTTCAGGGTGATGGGCAGCAGCGCATTTGCATCTGCTGTTGTTTGGTTGATGCCTGCCTTCACCTCATCGCAGTAGCTCTGCAAAGTGCAGCAGAGGCAGCAGCAGCAGCAGCAGCAGCAGCAGCAGCAGCAGCAGCAGCACACTCCAAGTCAAGGAGCCGCACGCCTTGATGCACAAGCATGACAATGTTGAACAGTGCAACCGCACTCGATTACTGCCAGTGAAACATTGTGTGCATTTCAGCACGTGCGCGATCCACACAGAGCACGGCTGAAGCAGCAACTATGCACAATAACCCCAAATGCTTGCCAGCATTGCTGGCACCCACCTCCAGCGCCAGGATGCCGAAGGGCTCCTCGATCTGCACGCCGATCTCCTCAATGCCAAACAGCAGGAAGCTGACCACCATGCTGATGGGCACGCTCAGCCAGCCCAGCTCCTGCAGCAGCAAGCAAACGACGACATGTCAATGCAGTGCAATGTCAATGGAATGGAACAGCAGAGAGCTGACCACCAGGCTATTCGGCACACTCAGCCAGCCCAGCTCCTGCAGCAGCAAAAGCGAGCCACGCGCAACAGCAGGTGAGCGCCAACTCAGTTTTATCACAACACATACACGCAATGTCAATGCAATATCAAAGCAAGAACAACAGGTGCACAGAGGCAAGCTGTCTGATGAAGGGAAGGCATTCATCGTACTACACTGCCTGCCTGCACAACAGCTGTGATGGCAATCTCCAAGCCAGGATGTGCATCCTGCAAGTCTCAACCCAAAGAGCATTATGCCCGATATCATCCCCACCATAGGCCAAAGCACAGCCACCCACCTGCCAGATCACAAACGGCAGGCACAAGGAGGCTAGCTCGTGTAACAAACAGAACAACAGGACGGCAGGAGAGTATGCTGGCAGATCCCTACACCCCTGCAAGTGCTGCTGCTGCAACTCTGCACAGACACAAACACAAGCAAAAACCAAAAACCTTCCACGCCACCACCGCTGCCTGCCAAAGCCACAGTCACCACCCACCTGCCAGATCACAAACGGCAGGCACGTCAGCCACAGCACCAGCAAGCGCCCCGTGTGCCGCGTGTAGCTCAGCTTCAAGCACTGTTGTACGTCACTGCAAGTCTCAGCCCGCTGAGCATCATCCCTACCATACTCCCCACTATTGGCCAAGCCATGCGCTCACCCTGTCGTGGCTCACACCATCTAAGATGCTGCCAAGAACCACATGTAACTACCCTATCTCTCATAAAGCGCAGCCGCCCACCTGCCAGATCACGAACGGCAGGCACGTCAGCCACAGCACCAGGAAGCGTCCCGTGTGCCGCGTGTAGCTCAGCTTCAAGCACTGTTATATATCACTGCAAGTCTCAGCCCGCTGAGCATTATCCCTACCATATTCCCCAGTATTGGCGAAGACATGCGCTCACGTGGTCGTGGCTCACACCATATAAGATGCTGCCAAGAACCACATGCAACTACCCTTTCTCTCATAAAGCACAGTCACCCACCTGCCAGATCACAAACGGCAGGCACGTCAGCCACAGCACCAGGAAGCGCCCCGTGTGCCGCGTGTAGCTCAGCGGAATCGGCGTGGTCAGCAGCTTCTCACAGCTGCCCAGGCTCTCCTGCAGCACGCGCACGCTCTCATCCATGTGTGTCTTGGACTCGATGCGCATCTCGCTGACCGCCATGATCTGCCCGATGGCGGACAGCACCAGCAGCGGCGGGTTCTGGGCGCGCAGCAGCAGCTCCAGCTCATCCGGCGGCAGCAGCCTGCAGCAGCAGCAGCAGCAGCAGCAGCAGCAGCAGCAGCAGCAGCGACGGCAGATGTGTCAGCGGCGCCTGCCTGAGAAGCAGCCACAGTCTCGTCGCATCATAAGCACACTGCTGCCGACAGCTTCCGTGCCACCATCACCACCCTAAGCACATTGCCCGCCGCGTGACTCACCCCTGCACCTCTTGCCGCAAGTCCTCCTCATGCCCCCGCAGGTGCACCATCAGGCTGATGGGGAACACGTGCAGCCAGCGCAGCAGCGCGCTGCGCACTGGCTCAGAGGCCGGCCCTGGTAGCCACTGCTCAGTCTGGCGCGCCAAGTGTGTGCACTCGTTGACAATCATGCGCCAGCAGTCGCGCGCCTCCCACCAGCTGCAGAAGCAGATGCAGATAGAGTCAGTGATGGGCGGGATTGCAATGTCGGCACGGTCAGCAACGATCAGCGGACAACGAACTGTGGCAGTGCGCAGCGCCTGCTGCAGAGTGTGCACAGCAGTCGCGCGCCTCACACCAGCTACAGGTAGAACGCAGGAGTGCAGCATGGGCCAGCAACGATCAGCTGAGCACACAGTGCATAATTTGGCAGTGCACGCTGCAGAGCAAGCGCTGCTCTGTTGCGCACATGCTGCGTGCCAACACTGCAGATTTAGGTATTTCATCAACGTGCGGCTAGTTGCGCACAACAGCCGGCGCTGCTCACCGCTCGTAGCTGCTGTTGGTCCTGAACACCAGCAGCAGTGACAGCGCAAAGGTGGAGATGCTGAAGATGCCGCTGCTGTTGAGGTTGATGGTGGGCCAGTCAAGCTGCAGCACAGGCAGCAGCAGGCCAGCACACACAACATATAAGAAATTAAAGAGTGCAGGTACAGCGGGGATGTGATTGCAGCTGAGGATGCCGACTTGACACACAAGAAGCGCTTGATGCAGAGCAGGAAGTGGGTTCAATGTTTGCTGCGGTGAGTTTGACTTGCGCTGCCAACGACGAACCTGCAAGGTGGGCGTTGCTCAACAACATCACCTACTGTACGCGGCACACCAGCTGCTGAGCAAAATCTGACGTCTGCACCCGCAGACAGCTGCAAAGCAGATGCCACGCTACTGTGTATTTGTGTACAGCGGTGCATGGCAGCTGCAAGCGTTCCTGCAAGCCGACACTGCTGTCCTGCAAGCATGATCTTCCTAGGGAGCTGACCCCAGGCATCTTTTCATTGTGCTGTTGCACTCACATCTGGCGCCACCCACTGCTGCAGGATGTTATACTCCAGCAGTGAGTGGTACAGGCACACACCGAAACAGATGCTGGCCACATAGCTCATGGGGCCAAACAGGCCACGTGCGATGCGGCTGGTCAGGATTCCTGCAGGCAAGAAGCAGCAGCTGCAGTTGGCTGGCTGCACGCATGCACAGCTGCGCCAGTGCTGCGGCTGTTGCCAGTTGCTTGAACGTATGCGGCTGACGACACTGATTGGGGCTGCTTTCCATTCATGTTGGCACACAGAAAGTCACACATTCCAGCACACTGCACTGCGCTGCACTGCACTGCAGGGAAGTTGCCAGCTGATTGGCAAGCACTGCCAGGTTCCATGTTTAGCACAGCTGCTCACCACTCATGTGCCAGGCATAGCGCTGGATGCTGCGGTGCTGCTCCCATCGTTTCTGGTCAAAGACCTGCAGCACAAGGTTGCAAGTGGGTCATGTACTGCTGCCATGGGTGCACTGGCACCATGTTGCTGCTGTTGCTCAGTTGTGAGCGAAGCTGCAGGTGGCAGAACGCTAGTAGTCTGAACAGCATGCAAACTGATTACGAAAAAAGGAACTGCATTTGCTGTTACTGCTGTGTGCAGGGCAGGACGGGTTGTAGCACTTGCTGCAGCAGATGTGGGCCACAAGTCAAGCCAAGTCACCGGCTAGCTGAAGCCGTGGTTCCGGCCTTACCACTCTGCGATACTGCCTGCCTTGCTCCCTGTCTTCGTCGCTAGTTATATGGTCCGTGTCCACAGCTTGAGCGCCCACCGGCAACGCTTTTGCCGGGGTCTTACATGGTGCCGGCACTCGTCTACGTAAGTGTATCTGTTTGTGAACCTTGTTTGCGGTTCTAAAGTGAGTTGTCGTTTCAGCGGCCTGCATCTTGGCAAGCATTTTCACCGGCTGCTTCAGGGTGTGGTCATGCTTTGCTGGTGCGCTAGTTGCTTGTAAACTCAGTATCACACTGCAATCTACATGAGACTGCACACATGTGCACTGCTGTCCAAAGGGACGCCATAACCCAGTCAAAGTTTGACACGGTCACTGGCACCCATGTGACACTGCCAGCGATGCAATGGGGTATCAGGAATGCTCAGCAAACAGGCGAAAGAAAGTAGATTAACAATTCAGCGCGGCCAACCACGCAGGATCAAGCAGCCAACCAGCAAAGAGGTTACTGCCACCACCTGCAGCGCACCTCACAGCACTGAGTGAGTACATTTCTCACTTCAAGCACAGGTGCAGACCACGCAAGCATCCTGCCTGCAGCTACAGCAACCCCTATGCAGACCAAGCATTGTGCTGCACGAACCACCCTTGAACAATGCCAACGAAGACACACCATCACAACTAATCGTAACACTGCCATGGGTGACAGCGAAATGCGTCTGTCCGACTGCAATATAACATGTTCCGGCACATATTGTGTCCAGTGACACAAAGCATCATACATCAGCTGTAAAGCACAGAGCCACCATCAAGCACAGTGCAACCGCAACTACCTGCCCTGCCAACACGCCAAGTCAGCATCAAGTTAGGGTACTCGTTGCACTTTCCACTGCTTGCTGCGCCACCACCAACCGTCCCCACAGACGTCGGCACAACCTTAAACATCAGACCTTAAACATCAGAAGAAAGGCACGCCTGCCTTGTACTCCAGCGCTACAAGCACTGCAAAGCCCAGCATGGCTGCCCTGCCATTTGTGATCTCAGCACGTGGTGTGAAGAAGCCTGCAGTCAGATGAACAGGGGCTACTGTCAGTACCCAAGGCACCTGTTCAATAAATTACATGCGGGGCAACTACTAACTGCTCATGTGCCTGGCAAGTGTCCTGCAAGCATGCACCTTGCTGCTTCAGCAAAGCTTCTGCACATGCACACAATGTCCAGAATTGACACTCAGTTATGGCTCGCTGCTGCAAGAGGTGCATACTTGGTTGTCTTTGCTGCTGCATACTTTTCTGAACTCTAGCCATTGCCACATGCAAACATGAATGCTGCAGCTGTGCGGGGCTCTCTACAACTGCAAACTCAGCAGCATTGCCCGTCCGCTGCGCCGCAGCTGCCTCCTGCAAGCAACGGCTGCCTGCTGCACACTGCCATGCCACCTTTTTTCAACAGCCACACGTCTTGAACAAAATTCCTGCAAGCCTCCACTCACCAAAGGCCTCATGCCGCACTCCCTTGAGGATAGGCACCATGGAGGCATACACCCACAGCCCCAGCGCTGCATACAGCCATGGCGACGCCTGCAGCGCCTGCTGCAGTACTGTTGCGCCCGTTTCTGCCTCGTGCTTGGCTGCTGCCAGGATGCCTATCATGGCAAGCCTGCCGTTGATGAGCTCAGGGGCAGGGCCGTTGAACTTCATGGCATCTGCAGCAGCGGTTGGTAAGCAAACAGATGAGCAAACAGATGAACCGTCAAGCATGAACAACCGATTGCTGGGCATGGCATGAACTTCATGGCATTTGCAGCACTGAGTGAAGCAGCACCCGCGCAAACAGGGTGACAAAACAGGGTGACAAAAAAGACCGGCACTGAAGACACAACACACGGTGCGCAGTTCTGCTTTTACTATGCCTAGATCGTCCTATTTACACGACTGCCACTACCATGCATGCGCAGGCCTTGCTTCGCCTGGCATGCACAGCAATGCCTTCATGAGCAGATGTTTGCAGGACGTGCTGGCGTATACTGAAACGTGCCACGAGTTCATGCGCCACTGTGGTGTGGCTCACTATACCGCCAAAACTGCAGCCTGTTGTGGCAGGTGCTGCAGCCTGAGGCCAGCAAAGTGCGCTATCACGAACTGCCGCCTGCACAGCTGATGTCAAATCAATGCAATCAGAAATTCAGCAAAGCATAAAGTTGTGTCAAATTGAGCCTATAGCATGCTCAGACTCACCCCAGAAGCTTCTGCTAGGCGGTGGCAGCTTTCCTGCAGGCACTGCAGGCACTGCTGGCTGCGCAACCACTACCACATCCTGCTCTGCTGCTGCTCGCACTGCTACTTGCGATGGCTGCGGTTGAGGTGATGATGAAGCTGGAGGTATCGATGGTGGAGGGCGGGAGACAGCTGCTGGTGTGCTCTTGTTGTTGCTGCCCTGGTCCCAGTTCAGGAAGCAGCACTTCGACACTGAGGACGACCGCAGCAACCCTGGCCTGGTGTGAGCTATCATGATGATGTATATAGACGCTTATAATGTATACGCAACGGCCGCAAGCTACAGAACCACTTGTGCGCACAATTGCACGGGGCAGGTGGCACTGGTGTCCTGATGAGAAGGCTTGGAGGTGCTGTTGAGAGTCAACACAGCAGTAACTGAGTACTTGTGTTCGTTCTGGTATTTTTCTGATGACTAGCCTCTCAAGGCTTCGACTCTGGTGTCGTTCTGGTGACAGTGTCAGTTCCCGTCCACATGCGACTGGTCTCCTTGGTTTCAGGGACGTACGCAGTCAAGCCAGCCTTCAACGCTTCCATACTGTTGACAAGGTTCGATCTGTGGTTGCACTTCCTGCGTAGATTCCCTGGTGGGTACTGCTGCTAGCTCTGCTGTGAAGTGTAGTAGTGCCTGTGCCTGTTCTTGTTGCATGCTGACCATATCATGCCAAAAACGCATATAAATACCTACTATATACATAGTCAGCCAATGGGGTTGCCTGGTGTCGTCATCCAAGGCACAGTGGAAACCTGGGAACCACCTGGACACCCTTGGAACAGCAGCCTGGTGCTGACCCATGATTAGCAGGGTGCTGCCAAAACTGTGATGATTATAGACAGGCAGAAATACTCGCTCAAGCATTGCCTGTCACTGCTTGCCCAATCTTGCTGCAGGGTCGTGAAGCTGCTGCTGCTGCTTCCTGCTGCACTGTTCGGTGCTCTGCTGCTGCCACTTCATTCCCTGAGGCCTCCCGCGGCCCAAGTATGCAACTTGCTGCTACACACCAGCGAGCAGCTTTCTCAGCACCACGCACAGTAAGAGCTGGGACATTGAGCTTGTGCACTGCATACAGCTGCTGGCAGGCTAGCCGGAGTGGCATGTCACACACATTCTCGCATGCAGATGAATGCAAACTGTCGCACACTGGCATACAATGTGTTACAAGCATAGCAGTGCAAGGAAACATGCGGCCATTTGGGCCCATTGGTCCTGCATCTGCGACAAGTACAATGTCTTTACTGACCTGTTGCTAGCTATGAGCAGTGCTTGACAGCAAAATTGCTGCTGCTGCTGCTGCTGCTGCTGCTGCTGTGGCTGCTGCTGCTGCTGCTGCTGCTTCGCATAGCAGGTAACAGTAGCTCCGCGCTCCGTCAGCACTGCAGCAACAGCAGCAGCAGCGCAGGGCAGCATGGCCGCACCAGCCACCAAGGACCGCGCCAAGGGCGCTGTGGTGGGCGCACTGGTGGCTGATGCAGCAACCATGGGCCTGCACTGTGAGTGCTGACAAGATCAAAACCAGATTTGTCGTATGACTGGCTGCCGCATTACATTGGTGCCGAGGTCGGAAAGCGTTCTTGCTGGCTGGTCCCAAGGGTATACAACAGTGCTGCCAGCAACGCAGTCTGTGCAGCTGTGCGGCAGTGATGTTGCTGCATGGCACTCAGCAGCAGCGGACATGTGCCAGCAATGCCAACCGCCGCAGCACTATACTCAGATGTTATGATGTTGGCTGTTTTCCACTGTAATTCATACAGATTGTTGTGGTTTCCGCAGGGATCTACGACCAGGGCAAGCTGCAGCAGCTGCTGGCCAGCAAAGGCAAGCAGGCCGCACCTGAGTTCTTTGACCCGCCCAGCTGCCCATTCTATGAGGTGCGCAGCGGCAGCAGCAGCAGCAGCAGCAATCAGCAGCTTGAGCCGCCACTGCTCCTGCGTATGGCTGGTGTTATTAAAAGGCAAAGTAAGCACCGCCTGCTGCTGCCGTCAACAAGCTGGCGCTGCAGCTGCTCGCTTACCATGCTTGTGTCTAGTCAGTCCCTGTTCTGTCACTCTTCTCTCTCCATGTCCTCAGACTTTCCTCTGCCTTCGCATACGCCTGGTGTTTGCCACCCCACAGATGCCAAGTGGCGCGCTGTCCCCCTATGGCGGCGAGCTGCACGCGCTGCTGCGCTACATGTCCCAGCCCACCCAAGCAGCAGCAGCTGCCGGCAAGGCCCCTCTGGATGGCCCCAGCTGGGCCGCTGCTCTGGCAGGCTACTTCAAAGATGTGTATGCAGGCTACAAGAACAAGTCGGTGAAGAGTGTGATTGCAAATATCGAGGCGGGGAAGGCGTACCCTGCTACTGGGGATGCAGAGGACACACAGGCCAACTCCCTGTGCAAGGTAGGAGGTGATGATGCAAGGGAAGGGTGCGGGATAAGTGCATTGTTGGTGTCCTTGAACTGCAGGAGTTGCCACCTGAAAGTCGTGAGTGCTATGCCCGCCGTGCTGCTGGGACAGCGTCGGTTGCTGCCATACTAACTCAATTGTTGAAACTGATTCTCAAAAGAGTGTGTCACCATCACCAAGCCTGGACGTTCTGGTGTGACAACTGTTTGCAGCCCTGCAGAGCACCATACCCAGCTGGCTATTGCTGCTGCTGCTGCTTTGCTGCAGCTGCCGCTGATTGCTGCGGTGTATGCCGGTAGCCCGGAGCTGCCTGCTGCCGTGGAGGCCTCCATCCCTTTCGCTGCAATGCACAACATTGGCTAACCATTGTGGCTGCTGCTGCTGCTGCTGCTGCTGCTGCTGTGTTGCAGCTGCCGCTGATCGCTGCGGTGTACGCGGGCAGCCCTGAGTTGCCTGCTGCCGTGGAGGCCTCCATCCGCGCGCAGCAGAACAACGACGCCTCAGTCACCATGGGCCTGGCAGCAGCAAAGATCCTGGAGAAGGTGAGGGTCAAATGATTGGGATGGATGTCTACTTTGTCAGATGCAAAGACATCATGTGCATAATGTGTCGGCAGAACAACAACGCCTCAGTCACCGTGGGCCTGGCAGCAGCAAAGATATTGGAGAAGGTGGGTTACTGCAGAGCTCTGCTGAATATCAAGCTGCACAGAGATGCATTGTGGTAGCTGCTCTCAGCAACTGCTGTATCAAAGACTGCCAGCCGCCATCTCACACAGTCATTCATTCATTTGTTTTGATACTGACGATGCTGTGTTGTGCAGGTCATCTTGGGCTCCAGCATCAACAGAAAGGGATTGAAGTCTTGCAAAAACTGCCAGCCACCGCTTCAATGGCCTGAAGATCCTTTTCTTGCAAGTGCATTTGCAGGTCATCCTGGGCTCCAGCATTGATGAGGCGCTGGCCTGGGCAAGTTGAAATCAACTCATGTGGCTGAAGAAAAAATATATGCTGCATCTGCATGTGTTGTGCAGGTCATCTTGGGCTCCAGCATTGACGAGGCGCTGGCCTGGGCAAGTTGAAATCACTCATGTGGCTGAAACGAAAAGAACATAATATGCTGCATCTGCCTGTGTGCAGCTCATCCTGGGCTCCAGCATTGATGAGGCGCTATATACAAAGACTGCCAGCCGCCGATTCAAATAGATGACACATCGGCATGTTTTTACTGATGTGTTGCAGGTCATCCTGGGCTCCAGCATTGACGAGGCGCTGGCCTGGGCAAGTTGAAATCAACTCATGTGGCTGAAACAAACAAAAAACATGCTGCATCTGCGTGTGTGCAGGTCATCCTGGGCTCCAGCATCGATGAGGCGCTGAGCTGGGCACAGCAGCAATTTCGAACAGATTACACAGTGATATGTTCTTACTGAGGTGTTCAACACCTGCATGTTGCAGGTCATCCTGGGCTCCAGCACTAATGAGGCGCTGGCCTGGGCAAGTTGAAATCAACTCGTGTTGCTGAAACAAAAATATCATGCTGCATCTGCATGTGTGCAGGTCATCCTGGGCTCCAGCATTGACGAGGCGCTGGCCTGGGCGCAGCAGCAGGGCAACCTGCCACCCGCTGAGGCGCAGCTGGTCAGTGCGGCACTGGCGGCCAAGGGGGAGCCCTTCAACAGTGAGTGATGCACACAGCAAGAGCTTGGCAAGAAGTGCGGCATGCAGGCTTGACAAGTGCTGTGCAAGTGCTGCGTGCTGCGCCAGTGTCAGCTAAAGCGAATGCAAAATGTTGTGCATCAGCGCGTGTGCAGCACAGCAGCAGCAGCAGCAGCAGCAGGCGCGGCGCTGCTGGGCATGCAGTTTGAGCTCAGCTCTTCTGATGGGTGGTTACATAGGATCGGTGCTCCGTGCAGCAACCTGCCAAAGCCAGCCGCTGCTATTCAGCAGGTGCACCAGCAATCCCAGCCCTCATTGCCGCTGCTGCTGCCGTTGCTGCCTCTGCTGCTGCTGCTTCTGCTGCTCTTACACATCACCTCGAGAATGCAGCCGCTGCCCAGAAGTTTGGCGTGGCTTGCTCCATGCCCGGCGCCTTCCAGAACGCCCTGCTGGCCGCAGCCGGCGCGAAGAGCTACAGCGACGGCATCCGCACCAACATGCTGGCAGGTGGTGACAATTGCAGCCGCAGCGTGTACCTGGGAGCGCTGCTGGGTGCTGCATACGGCGTGGATGGTGTGCCGCAGGAGTGGCGGGCCAAGGTCACTGGCTGGCCAGAGATGGAGGCGGCGATTGATGCTGTGGTGGTGTGAGCCGGACCGCAGGATGTGGTTGAGCGATAGCCAGTGCGGCAGGTGTGTGGTTGGTGACTTGCAGCACGCTGCTGTGGCTTGTGGGTGACGCCACATAACAAATGCGGGGCTGGCATTCTGCAGCCGCAGCGTGTACTACACGTAGTACCTAGCTAGGCCCTATAGGCGCGCTGCTGGGCGCTGCGTATGATGTGGATGGTGTGCCGCAGGAGTGGCGGGCCAAGGTCACTGGCTGGCCAGAGATGGAGGCGGCGATTGATGCAGTTGTGGTGTGAGCTGGACCACAGGATGCAGTGCAGCGGCAGCTGATGCGGCAGTGCTGTGGCTTCTGGGTGGCGTCACATGATGCATTTGGGGCTGACATGCTGCAGCCGCAGCGTGTGTTACACGTAGTACCTAGGGGCGCTGCTGGGGGCTGTGTACGGTGTGGAGGGCGTGCTGCAGGAGTGGCGGGCCAAGGTGACAGGATGGCAGGAGATGGAGGCTGCAATTGATGCTGTGGTGGTGTGAGCTGGATGAATCTAAGAGCCTCTTGCAGCGAGGTAGTTGGTGCGGCAGGTGTGGTCAGCAACCTGCAGCATGCTGCTGTACGCATGTGGCTTGGGGGTGGTGTCCCATGATCAATTCGAGGTTGCTAGGCTGCAGCCGCAGCATGTACCCGGTCTGGGGGCGCTGCTGGGCGCTGCTTACGGCGTGGATGGTGTGCCACAGGAGTGGCGGGCCAAGGTCACTGGGTGGCCGGAGATGGAGGCGGCGATTGATGCTGTGGTGGTGTGAGCTGGACCGCAGGATGCGGTTGAGCAACAGCCAGTGTGGCAGGTGTGTGGATAGTCAGTGGCTTGCAGGCCGCTGGTGTTGCTTGGGGGTGACATCACATGATCAACTTCAGGGTGGCAGGCTGCAGCCGCAGCGTGTACCTGGGAGCGCTGCTGGGTGCTGCATACGGCGTGGATGGCCTGCCGCAGGAGTGGCGGGCCAAGGTGACTGGCTGGCAGGATATGGAGGCGGCGATTGATGCTGTGGTGGTGTGAGCTGCTTGATTTGGGATGTGCAGCGGTTTCACCGCGCACGGTGTTTGAGGTTTGGCTGGCATTTTTCGTTCACTTTTGAACTTTTTTCAGGCACGGTGTACCTTTTGTCTGGGTAACATGGTGGCGTGATTTTAGATATGAATCTCAGTGCTTGGACCATTCAAACGTGCACAGTGTTTGGGAGACAGACACTGGACATTTCTGTGTGGTCACCTTGATGGCCAGCCCACAGCTCCAAGCCACAGTTTGAATGTTACACAGGTCCCAACTGGACCGTGCTTGCCAATGTTCACCATTGCTGCAGCTACTACCTTGCTGCACACCACAGATGTAACAGACATCACCCGCTTGACACAGCTGAACAACAACACATGATTGCTGCCTTCACATCAAGTTGCGCTACGCATGCGCACACTCCACACCGCTCAACTGAACAACGAAACACTCAAAATCTCACAATCTGGATCTCGTCACACCAAAACATCATATGTGACGCCTGGATGGGATAGCGCGCCAGTTGTGCACTACAGTGCTTGCAACACACTATCTCCTGGCACCGGTTGTAAGAAAAACGGTGACTGTGCTCATTGCTCCAAGCAGCCACTGACACCAACAGAACAAAACAGCCTACAACACACTGCGAGCTTGCCCCTTATCACATCTCAGGCGATGGGCATCAGCCAGCAGCCCAAAAGTCAAAACTGCGGCAACACTGCTCAACAACGGCTGCAATCAACAATGGCCGCACTCGCGGCATGCACACACTCACTGTACCAGCAAAGCGTCATTGCTGACTGCTGGCTGAATCATCTCTGCCCAGCACTGCTTTGCTGATGAGTGCTGGATGACTTGGCAGTAGTCAGCTTGCATCACCAGGCAGCTGCTTCACTTGATGTAGCCGTCCATCCTGTCCTGCTTCTCTGCCGCCTCGTTTGCTGCATTGACGCCCTTGAAGAACAGGAAGGCTGCAGCAGCAGCAGCAGCAGCAGCAGCAGCAGCAGCAGCAGCAGCAGCAGCAGCAACAGTGGCACATTGCCTGTCAACACATGCTGGTGTCAAAGTTGCGTGCATGATGAGTTGAAGGAGCAACTCACACAATCACAGTTGCTCCTACACAGTCGACTGAAGCATAGCGCAACGCCAGCAACCCCTTCCCTTTAACACTACCTGTTCAGTACGCGACACATTGCACAGCAGCAGCATCCTACACCATCCGACAGACACATGTGTGCATCACCCCAAAGCGCATGGCATACCTGCTGTGGGCAGTCCTGTGATTGCAAACAGGCCGATGATGGGGAGCCACAGTGGGCTCTCTGGCTGGATGACGCCAAAGATTGCGTTCTTGTCAAAGTACTCAAACACTGAGCCGACCTGCAAAGGCGCAGTGGACAGCAGCAGCAGCAGCAGCAGCAGGAGCAGCAGCACGCCATGGTAACCACGCAATTCTGCACAATCACACTACCAGCACTTGCGGGTGATGAGTACATGCTTGCACGCTTGACCGTCACGACTGCCAACCAGCAGCAAGCCTATCCAAACTGGCATGCACTGCAGGCCCTGCTGTTGCTGTCATGTGCTGCAGCTGCATGCCACCACTGCCATTTTGCTTGCCTCATCCTCACAACAGGCACAGGCAGCTCTGTCTGCTGGCAGTGCTGCAGAGTTTTAGAAGCACACAAGTACTACAATCAGTGCAAGTTGTGCTATTTCTGTATAGGATTGTTTGTTGCTCACTGATGCAATTGCCACGAAGCTGCTCAGCAGCAGGTACAGCGGCCAGGGCAGGTCTGGCTTGGCCTGTGCATTCAGCTCCCGCATCTTCTCACGCTGCACCCAGATGGGCAGCTCCTCGCCCCCTGGCTGCTGCTGCTGCTGCTGCTTGGCATCTGTCTGCTGCTTGACAGATTGGTGCACCAAACAGAATGGTACAGCAAACAGATTGGTACACGGAACAGGTTGGTACACCAAGCAAGTGAAGAGCATGCAGCAGGCAGCTTGGTGAACAGCATGGTAGTGGCATTGAGCTGTGGGATTGTTGAAAGATACTGCGTGCTGTGTCAGTGTGTGCTGGACATGTGATGTTCAGGATGTCCAAGTGTGGTCGTTGCTGTCTAGAAACAACAGTGCGGGGCTGTTACGCACATGCTGTGGATGGCATTGGGGTGCTATAGCAGCAGCCATTCTGCTGGGTGGGGTGCATGTGCAGGAATGCAGTATGCAGATGCTGCTGCTATGTGCTCCTGCTGCTGCCTTGCATGGGCATGTGCAGCTCAACAAGACAGTAGCCATGTAAAATTCGGCATGATACCATACATCTTGCAAGATCATGCTTGAATAGCCTCACCTGCGTGGAGTTATCCTCCTGTGCCTGCACCCTCACCCTGCTTGCAACTGCATGCTGCCTTGGTGAGCAGATGCCTGCTGCTGCAAAGACTCGTCTCTGTGATAGCGAGACCGGCTTGAACGCAGCGACACGCGAAGCGGCCAACATGTTTGCTGTGTGGGTGTGGTGCTGGTGTGGTGCGTTCGTGGGTGCGTAAGCAAGCAACTGCGATCGTATCTCGTCAATGGTACGAAACTTATGTTGGGATTCAGAGGCCACCTTGGTAAGGCTCCTGCTGACAGCAGTGGGTGACAAGGGGTCCAGCAGTAGCAGTGCTGCAGCCTTGTTGTGGGCAACTACTTACCGACCCCACATACTTGACGACAGTTCAGAACTCATATTAAGTTGTTTGTACAGTTGTTTATAATTCAGAAGTTGTCGCTCACTACAGTCCTTGAATTGCAGCAGTACTTCAGTTGGTCACTACGCTGGCTTGGAGGAGCTGAGAACCATTCATAAGTTTCAAAATCATACATAGTCGGCTTAACGACAGCTTTACTGGCTGCAGTGCTCGGACGCACTTTCATTTCAGGCTGAGGACGTGGCAGCAGAAAACAGGATGGGCTCCCAGTTTCTGAATTTCAATGTGGCCGGGCACCGCTTCACAACGTCGAAGGACACCATACTCAAGGAGCCAGCGAGCAGGCTTGCCCTGATTGCCAGGTATGGCCGAGGTACTGAAGAGATGTCCACAGCTGCTGCTGCGCTGCTTTTCATGGCCAAACACAGAAGGTTATCACACATGTGCGTCCACAGCAGCCAACAGCACACAGCAGATAAGCTGCAGGACTCAGCAACGGTATGAAAGCAGCGTCTTGGGCTTTTAGATGCTACTCCTGCACTATGTCAGAGTGCACTTCATAACGCCTGCAACCTCCACTTGCTGTCGCACTGTACCTGAATGCGTCTGCGTGTCAGCGTCCCAAAGCCAAGAAGCATGCAGGCTGCACATCTATGCGGCCTTCTAGCAGCGGCCACTCAGCAGCTACACTATCCTGTGCACATTAGTGCACTCAGGGTTCTCTCTTCCTGCAAGCTCAGCACCCACACCCCACACAGCAGACACCACCCTGCCCTATGACGTACTTGCACTGTGGACCACTGCTTCTGCTGCTGCAGGGGCGTGCTGCCAGCCAACAAGGATGAGGCCGGCTGCATCTTCCTGGACCGCGACCCGCGCCACTTCCAGCTGGTGCTCAACTACCTACGCGACGGCTGGTGCGCGCTGCCAAAAAGCCTGGAGGAGCGGCGCGAGCTGCTGCAGGAGGCCAGGTACTACCAGGTGAGGAGCATGCAGATGGAGAGTTAGTGCCAAGTCAGGTAAGAGGTCAGGAAACAGCGGCACCAGCTGCTGCAGGAGGTCAATTGCTACCAGGTGAGGAGGTTGCGGTTGCCCCTTCTGTTGTGCTTCCAGAAGGCCTGAAGCAGTAGCAGCCGATTAAGCACAATAATGCCTGAGTCCTGAAGCGCGAGGCAGCCTTCGCTCAGTCACCTGTGCGTACTGCCAGCTGCCGGGAGAGGATACAGCAGCTGTAAGCCAGGGTGTGAAACGCTGGCTGTTCTTAGCGC
Source organism: Tetradesmus obliquus (assembly GCA_030272155.1). NCBI lineage: Eukaryota > Viridiplantae > Chlorophyta > Chlorophyceae > Sphaeropleales > Scenedesmaceae > Tetradesmus > Tetradesmus obliquus. The sequence continues at coordinate 1,200,086 of CP126191.1, forward strand.
CTGTGGTCAAAATCTCAACTAAGTACCTGCAAGTACCCAATCTACTCCCCACACATTTCCTGCCCTGCAGCTGGCGAGCATGGAGGCCTGGGTGCGCACCCAGGATGTGCTCGGAGAGGCCGCGCTGCGCCCGCAGTCCCCGGACCCCTACAGCAGCAGCAATGCGGCGCTGAGCCTCAACCTGATGCCTGCAGTGGGCAGCCCCGGCACGCCGCCGCAGCAGCGCGCGTCGCTGTCAGCGCCCGGCGGCACTGCCGGCTATGCAGGATACTCTACATACTCGGCAGGATCCGAACCAGCCGCAAGCTTTGGGCCAGCAGCTGGCTCGTTGTCCATGCGCAATAGCTTCCTGAATGGCGCCAACCAGGACCTGCTGGCAGCAGGGACGGCAGCTGCTGCAGGCATCCGGTTCAGCAGCATCGGCCCTGCGTCTATTGCGGGTTACACCAGCAGGAGCTCTGCAGCTGCCAGCCCCGAGCCGACTGCTGCTTTCAGTGTGTTTGGCGCTGGTACCTCTTCCAGTCTGGCATACAGTTCACTCGGTGTGCCGGCCCGGCCCTCTTCTGCTTCGCCGTACATTGGAGCCATGGGTGCCAGCAGCAGCAGCAGCAGTCCTGCTGGTGACGTGGCGGCTGGCTACGCTGCCGGGTTTGCTGCTGCGCAGCAGAGCATGCTGGCCGCCAGGCGCTCCGTGGTGAGCCGTGAGTGTAGCCAACAGCAGCAGCTGCTGCTGCTGTGCAGCAGCAGCAGCAGCAGCAGCAGCAGCAGCAGCAGCAGGAGCGCTTGCACATGCAGACCAGTAGTTACAAGTATGCAAAGCAGTGGAACATCTGTAACAGTGTCCTTGCTGCACACACAGCAGCAGCTGTAGCAGCTGTCTCACATACTTCCCCTGGTGCCGCAGTGACATCCTTGTGACACACGCATGCATTGCCTTTCTTGTTCCTTGTGCAGTCAGCCGTGGACTTGATGGCTCTGCCAGAGACAAGCCCTCCAGCTACACCTGCCAGCAAGTTCCTCCCTACCCCTCAGGTAACAAATAGCTCTCTACCAGAAAGCGCACTGCAGGCATACATATATATGTGTACACACTCTCTGTAAGGGATGCATGCCCGCTGTTCCTTGCACAGAATGCAGCAATGGCACCGGGTACTGTCGAGCTCTGCAGGTTGTGCCAGCACAACCCCAGTAGCATCAACCAACGCAGCAGTTGATGCAGCTACATGTTGCTCATGCCTTTATAATAAAATGATAAATCACGTGGTTGGTTGCCCTGCAGGCACAAGATGGCTTCAAGTGGACCAGCAGGTGCGTGGCGCTGCTGCTGCTGCTGCTGTTGCTGCTGTTGTGTTGCAACGCTGGCAGTACGCGCATCTCATGTTCGTCTGTGTCAGCACTGTCATCAACAAGGCACCAACAACAGCATGTGCTGCTGCTGCTGCTGCTGCTGCTGCTGCTGCTGCTACTGCTGCATGCCGCAGGTACCTGGCCAGCAATGCACAGATGCAGCAGGTGGCCACCACACTGCTGGAGCTGCTGTGCCTGCCGCCACACGCCAGCCTGCATGCGGGCAAGACAACGGTCAGCATCAGCAGCGAGTGTGACCACGACAGGATCAGCGGCCTGGTGGGGCTGGCGGCGGGCAGCAGCGACAACAGGTTCAGGTATCAGGTGCGCCCCCTTGTACAGCGAGCTGGTGTGTAAGTGAGGATATGGCGGCGGCTTGCGTGAGGCCACAGCAATAGTACGGCTGTCGAACAATGCCATGAGCTCCTGTACAGGTGTGGTTTCAATTGCACAATTGCACTGCTGTCGCAGCTAGGTGCAGCGCACGAAGTCACACCATCTGGCAAGCTTGATGGCATGCACAGCACAGGGTGAACAGCGCACAGCCTGTAGTGGCTGCAGTTGGGCGCTGCTGCTGCGGCCGCAGCACGTGCAGAGCTCAATCGCCTCCTCAACACTGTCTGCTGCTGCTGGCGCTGTTGAGCGCTGCAGGTGGTGCGTGTGAAGAGCAGCGTGGGCTGGAGCTTTGAGTTCAGCCTGCGGCCCTCCTCCGACCTGGCGCTGTACGACAAGTACAACATCGCGGAGTACGTGCAGGTGAGGCGGGGCACAGCTGCGTTTGAGTCTGGTTCACAGTTGCTTCAGGAAACAGCAGCGTCCTGCTGAATATAGATGAATGAGGATCACGCTGCAGGATGCAGCAGGACAACGCACACACCTGCATACCAACTGTTGGTTCTGACTGCTGAGGTACTGCTGCTGCTGCTGCTGCTGCTGCTGCTGCTGCTGCTGCTGCTGCTGCTGCTGCTGCTGCTGCTGCTTTTAGGATAACTGGTTTGTGCTGGCTGCATGCTTGAAGGACATGTATGGCGTGGTCATGGAGGAGGACAGCAGCGCAAAGCCCAAGTGTGTGGCTTGCAGGAGGAACAACGTCAGCCTGATTCTGCAGAAGGTTATTTGATGAGCACGAACAGATGTATGGGATGTTGCAGTGGTGCAGGTGGAAAGCCAGCGCATTTGAAGTGGCATTCGTTGCCTGGTGCTGCTGAGAAGTACTGTGAATCCAGTGTCAGCGCTCAGCGGCTGTACAACGGCTGTACTGGCTGCCTGCAGTGCTGTTTGGCACTTACAGCCGTTGTGATCTCCTGCTGATATAGCTGATGTGCGATCAGCGCGCAAGCGTATATTTGGATGAGACGCAACAGCTGGGGTTGTTATTAGCAGCAGTATGATCGCTGCTTGCAGCCCCTCACTTGCCGGCCCGGCAGAGGGTCGATGTTGGGTCATTCACCTGGTCGATATGGTAGGTATGGCATGTATTTGTCCGCTAGATGTTTTTTAAACGCTTAACATCACTTTGATAGAATTATGTGCTGTTATGGTGGTCCACGTCAACACATCCGGCATGTCACCCGGGCCCGTGCGTCGGTTTCTAATCTTTGCGGCCGTCGCAACAGCCGTGTGACCATGCATGCGGATGGTGCATTCCCAGTATTGTGTGTGGACGGTATTATCTGTAAACTGAGCAACCAAAGCTGCCGATCAGGTGTGCAGAACGGACGGAGAGCCTGCAGCTGTTCAGGCTTTCCTGTGCTTCGTCGCACTGTTATATCAGCTCTTTCCAAGTTCAATTAGTCCAAGAGCAACTGTTCCTCCCTGAGATTGGGTTGAGTCTGGTGCCGAAGGTGAGAGCAGCTGCAAGGGTTGTTGGGAGCAGCATTTCGCGACTCCGCTCTTCAGGCCGATAAAGATGAAGATAGAAAACAAGCAAATCATCTGACACTGTACGTACGGTATTGCCGAAGTGTGTGGTCTTGCTACTGTCTGCACTGTACTGCTGTACTCGCATTGCAGTCTGTGCCTTGTCCCATATGGCTGTTTGACAACAGAAGGACGCATTCGACGTTAAGAAGCAATGATACCGCTACATGCAGCAGTGAAGCTGCTGTGTGTGCTTGTGGCAGCGCAGCAGCACACGTGTGTCAGCGGGGCACGCATCCCATGGATGCCACGCCTGGCTGGCAGCAGCAGCAGCAGCAGGCAGCTGGCTCGCCAACTCCTTCAGGGTAAGCTATCATCGAACACAACTTTGGTGCATGCATTTTACTGGCAAACACTCGCAGCTGCTGGCGCTGATGGCAATGACGCTTTTGAAGGGTGCGCGTCTGTCAGACAGGCTGTGTCTGGCTTGAGCCAGTGCCCTGCACGAGTATGTGACTGTTCATGATGAGCTCTGACCTCCCTGCTGAGCACAGACATTCTGCTGAGCGCTGCTGTACGTTGCTTGCTCTGCAGATGCCCCGCCCCCGGACCCGTGCGCAGGCAGAAACTGCGGCTCGGGCAGCTGCAGTGGGGGCGCATGCATTTGCAATAGCGGCTGGTCTGGCGGCAGCTGTGAGATTCCTCCAGATCCTTGTGCTGGCAGAAACTGCGGATCAGGCAGCTGCTCGGGTGGCTCATGTATCTGCAATAGCGGCTGGTCTGGCGGCAGCTGTGAAGTGCCTCCAGACCCTTGTCTGGGCAAGAGCTGTGGTTCTGGCAGCTGTAGCGGGGGTTCATGCATTTGCAATGACGGCTGGTCTGGAGGCAGCTGCGAGATTCCTCCAGATCCTTGTGCAGGCAGAAACTGCGGATCAGGCAGCTGTAGCGGGGGTTCGTGCATTTGCAATGCCGGCTGGTCAGGCGGCAGCTGCGAGATCCCTCCAGATCCTTGTGCTGGCAGGAACTGCGGTGCTGGCAGCTGCTCTGGTGGTTCATGCATTTGCAATGACGGCTGGTCTGGTGCAAGCTGCGAGGTGCCTCCCGATCCCTGCGCCAACAAGAACTGCGGTGCTGGCAGCTGCTCTGGTGGTTCATGCATTTGCAATGACGGCTGGTCTGGTGCAAGCTGCGAGGTGCCTCCCGATCCCTGCGCCAACAAGAACTGCGGTGCTGGCAGCTGCTCTGGTGGTTCTTGCATCTGCAACAACGGTTGGTCAGGTGCAAATTGTGAGGTTGCGCCAGACCCGTGTGCCAGCATGAGCTGCGGTGCACACGGCTCCTGCAGCAATGGGGCCTGCTCCTGCACAGATGGCTACAGCGGTGCACAATGTGAGGTGGCACGAGATCCCTGTGCAGTTGTGAACTGTGGTGCGCAAGGGACTTGCAGTGTAGGAGTCTGCAGCTGCTCTGGCGGCTACACTGGCAGCAGCTGTGAGATAGGTGAGACCTTGCTGAAGCAGTGGTTAGGGTTGTTCAAACACTCTGCTGCATGTTACATAGAGCCACTGCTGTTGTTGTGTGGATGCCTACAACCACATCATGCAAGGTGCTGGTGATGCTGTGCACACCACCATTGATGTAGGCCTGACAACTCAGCATCTGCTGCTGCTGCTGCTGCTGCTGCTGTCGGTGGTGCATTACATGACTGCTTGCAGCACCCAACCCGTGTGCCAGCATCAGCTGCGGTGCGCATGGCTCCTGCAGCAACGGCGCCTGCTCCTGCACAGACGGCTACAGCGGCGCTCTGTGCGAGGTTGCGCCTGATCCCTGTGCAAACATTAACTGCGGTGGCCATGGCACATGCAGCGGCGGCAGCTGCAGCTGCTCTGGCGGTTACACTGGCAGCAGCTGTGAGACAGGTGCGGCAGCTACTGCGGTGCTACAAAAACATTCTGTGACAGCATGCTTTAACCAGATGTGTGCCATTGCTGCTGAACAGGTTGAGGATAGAGTGTTACTACTGCACTGGATGTGAAGCGGCAGCTTGACTCGTGCAACTTATACCATACCATGTGTAACAGGTGCTTTGGACTTTTGAACATGGGCTTTTAAACATGGACTTTTGTCGTGTGCTGCTTTGCAATTCTGCAATCCTGGTGTGCCTGCACACAGTTTGCCAATTAGCTGACAACCAGCCCAATTTATTGGTGATTGCTGCTGTGCATTGCAGCCCCGGATCCCTGCGCTGCAGTTGCCTGTGGCGCCCACGGCAGCTGCAGCAACGGTGCATGCACATGCTCAGGGGGTTACACAGGTGCCACATGTGACGTGCCACCGCCTGCAGGTGTGCAAAATCGGTGTGCAGCCCAATTGTGTGGCTTGGGAAAGAATTGCACAGGATCTAAATGCAATTACAAACACCATATCAGACACGTGTTGCGCATTGCAATGCTGAGAGGCCAACACTGCAAACAATATCATCCATCTGCACAGCAGTTGCTGCCCTGAAACACCTGCCGACTACTGCTGCTGCTGCCTGCTGTCACTGCCTCAGAGCCCACTCCCCCAGCTGCCTCAGCCACCACACAGCCGCTGCCACAAGCCCCTGCCGACCCATGCGCAAGCATCAGCTGCGGCCCTGGCAGCTGCACAGAGGGCCGCTGCGGCTGCCCGCCTGGCACCACTGGGAACAACTGCGAAATAACTGTACCAGAGCCTCCACTGCCGCATCAACAGCCCCAGCAGCAGCAGCAGCAGCAGCAAGAGCCAGTCCCATCACCTATCATTGAGGATCCTCCTCTTCCTCCAGTCATCGACCCACCAGCAACGCAACAGCAGCCCCAACTGCAGCCGCCGCCTGTTATTGAAAACCCCCCATTGCCGCCTGTTGAACTTCCAACGCCACCGCCGCCAGCACAGCAGCCGGAGGGCCCCAATCCTGAGCCAGCCGCAGCACCCGTTATAACACCAGAAGTGACAAACCCTGATCCAGCGCAGCAGCAGCCGGCAGTGACGCCTGTTGAGCCGTCGAATGCACCAGCAGACCCCTCGACAGCGCCTGTGGTTCAGCCTGTAGTACCAACAGGTGCAGTTGGTGAGCTTTAGCGCTGTCATGTATGTACTAGATTGCTGCAGAAGATCCTCATCTACTACTGCCTGCGGGACGTAGCTGGCTGCAAACATACTTGCTGTTGTCAGCAGTGGCGCCCTCGCACTAGATGAATGGTGCAATTCACTCCCAAGATCATATCCTGTCATGCTGTACCACACAACCTGCTAAGCGCTCACATTTCCTGCTGCTGCTGCTGCTGCTGCTGCTGCTGCTGCCATGTTCCTGCAGATCCCACCACCGCACCCACGCACGGCCCTGCAGACCTCCCAGCCTCAGGTGCAGTGACAGCACCTGACAATGCACTGGTGACCCCAGCAGCACCAACCAACTCTAACACAATACCCAGCCCAACACCATCTGACCCACAGCAGCAGCAGCAGCCACAACCACCCCAAGACACCACCCCTACTGCGCTGCAGCCAACTGCAGATCTGACTTCCAGCACTTCCCCAGCACCTGCAGCAGATGGCCCAGCAGTAACAACAGCGCCAGATGCAACCCAGGCACCTCTGAACAGCCAATCGCCCGCTCCAGCAGCAGACACAGCTCTGCCGACAGCGCCTGCTGGCCCCGCTGCCCCTGCTTCACCTGGGCCCTCAGCCATCGACCTTCTGTACAAGCAGATGCAGCCAGCTGATGCAGCGTCGCCTTCACCAGCACTACTTGAGCCTCTGGTGACACTGGCGCCTGCGGATCTCACTTCCACCAGCAGCCCCAACCCAGCAGGAGTACAAGATGGTGTTGCAGATGCTACAAACAGCACTATTGTTTCTAGCCCAACCCCGGCGGCAGATGGCACCACAGCACCAGACGGCAGCAGCAGCAACAACAGCACAGAAAACAGGAGCATTGGCGTTGATACCAGCAGCCCCATGCCAACAGATCTGCCAGGCGCCTCTCCTATTACAGGGACCACTACCAGCCCAGCTCCTGATTTGGGGCCAGTTGTGTCACCAACACCTGCACCAGTTAACAGCAGCTCTCCTTCCTCACCAGCACCTGAAGATTCCACCGCTGAAACAAGCCCCAGCCCTGCACCAACTCCATTTGCAAGCCCATCGCCAGCTATTATACCTTCAAACGACAGCAGCAGCAGCCCCAGCCCCTCATCAGATGCTGCCACGCCCCCTGGCGCGCCTGCAGGCAGGAACAGGAGCAGCAGCAGCAGCCCTTCACCTGCGCCTGGAGACCCGACCAACACCAACAGGTGCGGGGGCTTAGGGGGTGATATGCGGGTTGTACAATGCAGACCATTTGTTTGTTGCGGGACAACAAGACCTTCCTATGCTAATAATTCACGTTGCCACCCCTGCTCTGCTGCTGCTGCTGCTGCTGCTGTTGCTGCTGCTGTTTGCAGCCCCTCGTCACTTGCTACAACCAGCACTTCATCTCCATCCCCAGAGCCACCTACTGATCCCTCCCAGTCACCATCACCAACCCTGCAACTGCTGATCACTTACACTGCCATTTCTACTTCTGCTGATGATGATGATGTTGCTGTTTGCAGCCCCGCGCCAACCCCTACACCCAGCACTCCATCTCCATCACCAGAGCCACTTACCGATCCCTCCCAGTCACCATCGCCAACCCTGCAACTGCTCAGCACTTACACTGCCATCTCTACTGCTGCTGCTGCTGCTGCTGCTGCTGCTGATGATGATGATGATGATGATGATGATGATGATGATGATGATGCTGTTATTGCAGCCCCGCGCCAACTCCTACACCCTGCACCCCATCCCGTCACCAGCACCTCCTGCTGATCCCTCCCAGCCACCAACACCAACCCTGCAAACTGCTCAGCACTTACACTGCCATTTCTACTGCTGCTGCTGCTGCTGCTGCTGCTGTTACTGCAGCCCCTCACCAATTGCTACACCCAGCACTCCATCTCCATCACCAGAGCCACCTACTGATCCTTTCCAGTCACCGCCACCAACTCTGCAACTGCTCAGCACTTACACTGCCTTCTCTACTGCCGCTGCTGCTGCTGCTGCTGCTGCTGCTGCTGCTGTTATTGCAGCCCCTCACCAACCCCTACACCCAGCACCCCATCCCGTCACCAGCACCTCCTGCTGATCCCTCCCAGCCACCAACACCACCCCTGCAACTGCTCAGCACTTACACTGCCACCTCTGCTGCTGCTGCTGCTGCTGTTCGCAGCCCCGCACCAACCCCTACACCCAACACCCCATCCCCATCACCAGAACCACCTACTGATCCCTCCCAGTCACCTACCCCACACCTGCAACTGCCAATTAATTAATCTGCACCCCGCTGTTGCTGCCACCTTTGCAGCCCCGCGCCAAGCCCTACCCCCAGCACCCCATCTCCAGAGCCGCCTACTGATCCCTCCCAGTCACCGCCACCATCTCCAAGCCCTAAACCTCGCCGCTCACCGCGCCCTAGGCCCCCAAGGCCAGGTGGTAACGGCGGGCATAATCACGACGATCATTACCACTACGATGACAACACGTACGATGACATGCTCTACAACTACGATTACGGCGGCAGGGGCGGGCCGTACAACCCGCGCGGCGGCGGCTATGGCCCGTACAATCCCTACAGTGGCCAGTACGATCCGTACAACAGTCAGTACGATCCGTACAAAAACCAGTACAATGGCCGTGGAGGTTATCCTGGCTATAATGGATACAATGATTATGGAGCAGGCGGGTATCCCGCAGGAGGGTAAGCACAGCAGGATTGCAGCAGCAGCAGCAGCAGCAGCAGCTGCAGCTAGCGACCAGCTGGGCGATTACACAAGGGTTACTGCAGCAGCAGTTTGGAGCAGTTTTGTTGTGGGCAGCGACGGGTGGGCAGTGCTGCATGAACAGCAAGCAGCAATGTGCCGGCATTTTGATCATGCTGATGTTTTTGAGTGATCCAATTTAACCCTGATTACAGCATTAGTCGCTATCCTGCTGGAACAGTGCGCAGTGAAGCCCCTGTATTGCACGCGGTTCTGATCTCGCAGCAATTGCATCCTCCACAGATGCAGGCGCAGTGTACGACAATGTCACGAGTCTCTGTGTGCTGGTGCCGCAGGTACAACCCAGTAATGGGCGGTGGTTACAACCCTTATAGTGGTGAGTGGCTGCAGGTTCCTTGAGGACGAGAGTGCCAGTAGCATCTGTGCCAATCGAATGAGAACCAACCAGCTGCAGCAGCGGCAACATGCTGTCGCCCAACTGTACAAGCTACAGCTGTTGTTGAGCAGTCTTCATGCTATTGATGATAACCGGCTGCCACCAATACAACACCGCGAGCCTTGTGCTGCTGCCTTGTCCCTTTCTAACCACAGGAGGTGGCGGCTACGGTGGTGGCGGTGTGCCAAACAGTGGTTACTACAACCCAGGTGTAACCCAGACACCATCGTATGGTGGCGGCGGTTACACTCCCACACCATCCTATGGAGGCGGCGGCGGCGGCGGTTACACCCCTACCCCGAGCTCAAGTTACACCCCATCTGGTGTCACTACAACTCCCAGGGGTTCAGTGACAGGTGGCACTACAGGATCTGGCGCCGTTCCAGGTGTAACTGCAGGCACACATCCCACTACTGGCGGTTACACCACACCGACACCCGGCAGCAGCAGTGGTACCGGCGGTACATGGCCAACCAGTGGTGTGAATTCCACCTTGCCACGTGGGAATTCCTCCCTGTCAGCACCTGTCACCCGACCAGGAACTTTGTTTGGCACAACATGCACCTTGAACGTCACTGTGAACTCAGGAGTGAGCACTGCAGGGAGGCCGGCGAGGTACGCCTGGTCGGTGAGTGTCACTAGTGACGCTGACAACAAGGCGGTGACGCTCTCCGAGTCTGGTGACACCTCTGTGAAGTACTTTGCAAGTGTCACCCGTGGTGACACCCCACAGCCAGTGTATGCAGCCACAGGGACCATCACAGTGACGAACCCTAGCAGTACCCAACCTGTCACTGCTTCTGCTGTCTTAGCAGTTCTTGGTGACGGCCAAGGCAGTGCCGGCAGCAACAGCAGCAGCCAAATTGTTGCTGCCCGGGCGGCATGCGGCCAGCCTTTCCCACTAACTATCGCAGCAAATGCCAGCGTGCAATGCACATTTGATCTGGAGGTGCCTACTCAGCAGGCGGGCCAGGTTAGTGCGGTTGTTATGTTGCGGTCAGGTGACAGGTGCTACAGTCAGCAGGGAATGCCCTTTGCATTCTCATCATCTGCAGCACAACCTGCGCAGCAGCCAGCTGCAGCTAGCGCAGCAGGTGACTGCACAGTGCTGTCAATCAGGTTCCCGAGGCGCGACATGACTGTGTCAAGCATTGTGCTTGATCAAAGTGTGGCTGATGAAGACGGCAGCAGCAGCCGCAGTACTGCAGCAGGGCAGCAGAATGTCAGTGTGCTGGCCAGAAGGACGCTGTGCAAGCCAGCCAAGTTTGGCTTCACTGCGAACTTCAAGGCTCAGCCAGGCTTCCTCAACTGCTCAGACACCCAGGTGAGGCACTTGAGCAGCAATGTATGAAATGTTTCCAGTAGACTTGTATGTTTTGATGTACATCGACTGACAAATCTGCATGAAAATCTGCTTTACGAATGAGTCAGGTGGCTGCTGCATGTCTACCAGCGCACTGTTTCATACATTTGAGTGCGCGCAGTGCAGCAGTGATTCAGCTTGAGCTGCTTTGTTACGTCTCATTGCAGGTGCCAGTCTTCGCCATGGTCACACCTGTCAACAGGACACAGCCCACTGGCAAGTCGCGTGCGCTGTTCAACCTCACCCGCAGTGCTTCCTGTCCTCCAGAACCAACTGGCAGCAGCAGCAGCAACAGCAACTTGGCTTCAACAGACTCGCAGCTGCAGCTAGCTGCCAGCCCTCCTACTGTCACAGCTAACTCTGGTGGCGCAAGCTTTCGGTGGATCGCCAGCAGTGTAGCACTGCCAGCAAAGGTGACAATGCAGCATGGCCAGGCATCAGCTGTCAAATTCAATGTCAGATGGGAGAGGGTGGCTGTCAGTACCACAAAGGTAGCCGGCACAGTAACAGTTACTAATCCTTCATACGCTAGGCCTGTGAGTTTGAAGGCGGTTAGGGTTAGGGTGGTGGCGCAGCCCCAGGAAGCAGCTGCAGCAGCTGCTGCTACAGCTGCTGTTGCAGACTGCCAGAGCCTTGAGCTACAGCCAGGTGCCTCCACAAGCTGTAGCTACAGCACAGATGCTGAGCTGGCATTCCCTGGCAGCAGCAGCAGCAGCGCTGGCGGTTACGTTGCGATTGATGCAGCTGGCAAAGATGGTGCCTTGGTCGCCACGACCACAGTTCCTCTCGCTGCCGGCTCATCATCCACACCAGCAGCAGCAGTAGCAGCTGCACCTGAGGCTGCTGCTGAGTCCTGTGTCGAGGTGGTGGCTGGCCTAATGCTTAGCCCTGTGCTATCTGTGGCTGGTGCTGCGGGGCCAATGGCAGCGGAAACATTCAAGGCGTGTGAGGGTGGCAGCAGACTGCTGAGTCAGCCTGTGGGGCCCTTCCCTGCTGATGCCTGCGCCACATACACGGTGAGGGCGTGCTGCAACGGGCCATGTGTGCTGTGGGTGACGTAGCGGCCTTCCAGAGGACAATTTTTTTAGCTGTGTGTACCATCGACGCATGTGCTGTGTGTACCATCGACGAATCTGTATGATGCATGCAGCAGCTCATGCGGCTTCAAACTTGGTTGTCATGTATTATGTCGGAAGCAGCTGCCAGGCAGGCCCTACAATACCAGTCCATTGACCTCTGCTTTGTTGTCATCTCACCTGCAGGTTACGTCAACCCTCAGGATGCGTCCACTGACAGGCACCCCGCTACAGCCAGCCTTCTCCAGCCTCGCTACTGCCCAGCTCGAAGTGACAGGCTGTCCTGCAAGCAGCAGTCCTTCAAACACAGCCGCTGCTGCTGCTACAGCCTCTGCTTCAGCAGTCAAGGTGTCAATTGCCAACATCAAAGCCACAACCTTCTACTCTAGTAGCTGGAGAATTACTGCCAGCAGCAATGTGACTGCCGGGAAGCTGGTGGTGCAGCAGGGCAAGGCAGCAGCAGTGGAGGTTGTGGCGGCGCTGAGTAAGAGCGCAAAGCGGACAGAATTTGCTGCTGTCAGTGGTGTGGTGGAGGTGGAGGGGCTCAGCAGCGCCGCCACAGCACTGAGCAGCGTCCAGGTGAGCGCCCAATTGTGTTTTCTTCTGGCTGACACTGCCGAGGGGGAATCACTGTGGATAAATAGCGACAGCTGAGAGCGCCAGGGTCTAGTAGCAGTAGCAGTGGGCTGTGTCCGGCAAAGCATGACGCAGCTGTTCATGTGAGCCAAATGTGTAGTCAGCTACTACACCGTAGTATCTTGATGGCTGCTTTGTCTGACAATTGTTGCATTGCACAGAGTTGTGCTCCTACCAAGCAGTCACTGAGCCATGGCCCCTTGATCCGCATACAATTGTTGGTGCTCCATATACGCCTGCAGGTGACAGCATTGACGCGCACTTACCATGCTGTTGCTGCACATAAGTGTCTTTCGTACAATATACGCCGTGATTATTGCGTGCCTGACTCGCATGCAATCGTTTCCTGGCTTGCATTGCAGGTGACAGCATTGACCCGCACAGGCCAGCCTCTGCTGGTGGATGCAGCATGCCCTGCTGATTCAACCTCAGCTGATGGAGCCATTGCAGTGCCTCCAGCACCTGCAAAGCTATCCTGCTCCTTCACAATCCAAGGCATGCCTCCCACCCCTGGTGCTGTATCAGCACTCGTGCGCATTGCTGGCGCTGCTGCACCCCTGCCGGTGCAACCGGCAGAGTATGCTGTGACACCAGGCAGCAGTACTACTGGCAGCAGCAAGGATGCGATTCAAAGCAGCTGCTTGAAGGTTGGACCGCTGCGCAATCAGCTGGTCAAAGCTTCCAAGGGTGCTGGTGAGTCAGCAACTGCTGCTGCTGTGAAAGGTATGCCGGTGCTTGATGTGGCCAGCAACTTTCCTGTCGGCAGTGTGTGCGACAGCCTTGAAAAGACGGGTTACACACTTACTTTTGGGCTGTTTGGGGCCAAGGATAGTGGTGTGTATGCCTTCCAGAGTGAGTGGCAGGTGACTGGGGCTGGGTCAGCAGCTGCTGCACAGCCCTTGCTGCTGGAGCGGCCAGACATCAATTTTGCAGTGGAAGTGGTGGGCTGTGTTGCGGGCGAGTAACGGGTGCAGCTGCAGCACGCAAAGATGTGGCGTGGCATGGCTTGCAGCTTCGAGCAGTGACTTCAAGCAGCATGCTTGCATGGCGGTTGATGTGTGTGAGATGTGTGTCCCGCAAGGTTGTGATGAGTGTTGATGCCTGCTACCAACACTTGGTTGCTGTGGGTAGTATAAAGCAGTCAAGCAGTTGGGGTGCTTGTTTGAACCCTGAGAGCCGTAATAGGTGACTGGGTCTAGTTTTAGCAGGTGGCAAAACCCTGAAAAATCCTGAAAGTGTTTGTTAGCTGGCGCAGCTTGGCTGCACTCCCCACTTGGCTGCATGCTTCCTATGGTCACCCTGCTGGCCTCACTACCGGCACACCACCATGGCTGCACCACAGCTGCCAGCCAAGCAGCAGCAAGTGCTTCCTTGAGACATTCATTGATTGATTGATTTGTTGCTACACGGAGTCTTTGCTGGGTTGGTTGGTTGACTGATTGATTGGTTTGTAGACCTGGGAATACAGCCGCATTCAACAGCTAACACAGCCTGTGTCAGCTGGTGGGTCTGGGCCTGCGCTTGGGGAAGTGTTCCGCCTGCTGTTGCTGTTGCGCCAAGCGAAGTGTACGGCACACATGGTTTGCAATATGCAGTTACATAGTGCAACACAGCTTAAATGCCCAGCCCGCAGGCGGTTCAGAGCACCTGCCTGACTAGCACGTGTTGTGAGCAGGCGTATCCCCTGGTTAAAATAGAAGGCCACAGAGCAAGGTGTGTAGTGGCCGGTTGCAATTGAGGATAGCGCGCTGAGAAAGCGTTGCTTGCTATAGTGTTGCTGCAGAAGTGCCAGTTTCCCGCCGAACCTGAGGATCTGTTCAGATGCCTAGATACGTACACAAGACTGCACTTTCTTACCTGGCCTTTAATTACTGTACTGCCGCGCATGCTGGTTTTGTTTCTTGGGTTCTGTGCCTAGTTAGGGTTGCTGCCAGATGCGCTGTAGCTAGGGTGGTCTGTCTCTGGGTGTTGAGATACCATGAGCCTGCGGCATAGATGCCATGAACTTTACTATGTGCTTGGCTGCATTTTCTGTGCTCAAGTTGTTTGGTGAAATTAGTGCGTCGGGCAAGCAACTGCTGCTAAGTGGTTTACTAAACCTCTCTGAGAGCAGATGCCTTACAGGTGTTGGCGGAAGGGTCATCAGTGAGAGTTCTTTCCTTGGCAACCGCGCCGCACATGCATGCAGATGGTTTCAAGTGCAGGAGATTCTGTCATGCATGTTGCTCTCGGAGTTGTCCAGCTGCAAGGAAATGCCAAGCTCAATACGCCGTGCTTCAAGAGTGATCCTACTGTTACACTGTTGGCAAGCTTCCAACTGCAGCACCACTCGTCTGTCATGTCCTACATGTTGCATGCCGCTGCAGGATCAAGTGAGCCGTTACAAAGCACTGCTCCCAGAAGGAACAGCGCGCAACTTGCACAGCGCCGTGTATGCAATTCAGTATTGCTGGCAGCTGCTGCAGCCCAACAGCCTGTGAAACATACAGCTGCAGCTGGCGCACCATGCATGCACGACACAGCCGCACGCAGTTGCTGCAGTGACCACCCATGATGTAGATCTAGATTCCAGATCTGAGTGCGTTAGGTGTGTGCCAGCTCAGCTCATGCAGATGTAGCAACCAATACAGCAGCCAAAATGGCATTGGCACCCACATTATATAATGGCCACATAGCTGCAGAATAAGCTTGGTCAAACCAGACTGTGCTGAGTCAGCATGGTGATGGCAAATAACACTGCCCACCACCCAAGCGAATCAGCATTGCAATTGATCGTCCAATCACACTGCAGGCAGCTCTTCCACTATAAACAACGCGCTACACAGCACTCGGCGCCCACACAAATACACACATCCTAGCGCATCACTCTGTTACAGCTGGCCCTGCAGACATCGCATGCTAGCTGCTGGTCAACCCCATCCTGTGACGCCAGTAGAGCTGCTGCAATATCAGCAAACGCCAGCACCCTCCCTGCTCTAAGTCAACACATCAAAACCAAGTAGTGAATTCAGCAACTTCACATGGCGCGCAGCGCAGCCATCAGCGCGCCGGTGTGCTCTGCAGGTACGACTTGATAGCTGCTGCTCAACCCTGCACAGCAGCAGCTGCTGCACTATCAGCGAACACCAGGCCCCAGCCCCAGCTACATCCACATGACGCATGCTTCACATGGCGCGCAGCGCTGCCATGAGTGCATCGGTGTGCTCGGGCTTGCCCACGCTGACGCGGATGTAGCCGGAGAGCTCCTTCTTGGCGTAGTGCCGCACCATGATGCCCGCCTGCGCCAGGCCGTCCTTGATCGCCTTGGCGTCACGGCCCTGCAAACGGCAGCAGCAGCAGCACTGGATCAGCTTCATAATTGCCTACAATTCTTGGTTACAGGATGATAGAGCCCTGCTAGATGACAATGCAGTCAGCCAAAAAGCACGTATATGCAGTCCAGCAAAAACAGGCACAGAGGACGCAGTGCTGTTGATGGTATGCACCGCAAGCACCTTGCAGCTGCAGGTGGCTGCCCACAAGCATATCAACGCTGTGCTGCACACTGACCTATGACTTGTGTTTGTGACACAATACACATATCGCTTGCCGATCAAGCTGACGCATTAAATTTATCAAGACCCTTGCACAGCCCCTTACCTCTGTCACTTTGCACAGGATGAAGTTGGCCTGCGAAGGGTAGGGCTGCAGCGAGCTGATGCCTGCCACCAAAACCCCAGCCCCACCAAAACCCTTGCACCACAGCCGCTAAACCCTCACCTCTGTCACTTTGCACAGGATGAGGTTAGCCTGTAAAGGGTAGGGCTGCAGCCAGCTGATGCCTGCCACCAAAATCCCAGACCCACCAAAACCCTTGCACAACAGCCACAAAACCCTCACCTCTGTCACTTTGCACAGGATGAAGTTGGCCTGCGAGGGGTAGGGCTGCAGCCAGCTGATGCCTGCCAGCGCGTCAAACAGCCGGCTGCGCTCCAACAGCAGCGCGTCACGGACCTGGTTGATGTACGGCAGGTTGGTCAGCGCGGCACACGCCGCAACCTGCAAGCCAGCCGGCAAAGCAAAGGCAGATCAGCTGTCGGCTGTCAGTCATGTTTGAAGCTGGCAGGAGGCACGCAGGCACCTGTGGGAAAACCAGGATCAAGGCATTCTTGCATGCATGCATCAAAGCAAAGATCGACAAGCTGTGTGCACAGCATGCATACGCCAAGCCTTGGGGCACAAACATCTGGCTGCTGACTTATCACAACATCACACACGCTCGTGCTGCCGCCGCGATTCCCTGCCGCGCACCTCAGCCGCCACTGACACGTTGTACGGCTGCTTGGCACGCCAGAGGTACTCAATCATGCCCAGCGGGAACGCTCCATATCCCACCCGCAGACCTGCCAGCGCAGCGCACTTGCTGAAGGTCCGCAGCACCACCAAGTTGTCATATTGCTGCACCCACTTGATGCGGCTGGGCTCATCAGTGCAGAATTCGATGTAGGCTTCGTCTAGTACGACCAGCACGGGTAGGGCGAGGATCTCCAGCAGGTCTGATTCTGCGATGATGGAGCCGTCTGGGTTGTTGGGGCTGGTGAGGAACACGATCTTGGGCTTGTGCTCGGCCACAGCGCGCCTGCGTCGAGGTTGACAAGGAGATACAAGGCAAGCGGTATGGTGGAGCAAGCGGGTGAGCGGGCTGAGTAATGAGTTAGTTAGTATGGAGAGCGTCACGGGAAGCAGCGAGACCTTGAGTGTTGCTTGCACATGATAACCATTGTATGGGTTGCGCACAGTTGTTTGTTACGACCCTGTCGCCAACTTGGGCAGTAATTCATATGCGGTGACACCTGGTGCAGCAGCTGCTACGCGGATCCCAAGCCAGCACAGCTGCCAAAGCGCGACGTCAACATGCCTGATGCGGAGTGGCGGCATCTACAGAGCCAGTGCTCCCGCTGCTGCTGCCGTAACATAGCTACTGCCGTGCCACTGCTACTTAATCTCCAGCTGCCCACCATGCCCACCATGCAATGCTGGCTGTGTCAATGCTGCTGCTGCTGCCGCTGCTGCTGCCGCCGCTGCTGCTGCTGCAGCCACTGCCACTGCTGCTGCTGCTGCTGCTGCCGCTCACTTTATGCCCTCCACGTCTGTCTTGAAGCCCTCAAGGCGCGGCACTGTGATGGTGCGCGCAGCATTCACGTCCGCGTCAAATGCATACATGGTGAAGGTGGGAGGGCAGTCCACGATGCTGTCTCCTGGATCCAGCGTGCAGCGCATCAGCAGGTCTATCAGCTCATCTGCGCCACAGCCCACCTGGTGGAAGCAGCACCAGCAGCAGCAGCAGCAGCAGCAGCAGCAGCAGCAGCGACAGGGATGGCATCAGGAGGCTGCTCGGGCCATGTTGGGCGCAGAGCAGGTCGCTCATCTGCCATTGCTAGACCTGCTTCTGTTCAGTACTAGTGCAGTTGAAAAAAACACCGATGGGCGCCTATTCAAGGTGACTGGCCTGCAAAAGCACTGCAGAATTCAGTTAAGAACGCACCAGTTAAAGGATGGCTGCTTAGAGGTAAGTAGTTCACATGCAACCCCTGCTGCAAACCCATGCAGCTGCAGCTGCGCAGTTGCACTGGCAGCAGCTTCCGCCATAGCTGCCCTGAGCTGCTAGCTGCTGACTGTCATGAAAGCTGTTGCTATGCCTTTCACCGCTTGTGTTGTGTCACTCCATTTGCTCTGTCAACCAAGACGCTTGCAGACACGAAGCCAGCCAAACTATCCAGGCCCACACGGACATGCGAACAATATCGCCGCATGACTACCTGTGCTTGATGCCAACAGCTGTCTTTGCTCACCAGCAGGTGCTCAATTGGGATGCCGTTCCACTGCTACTAGTGCTTGTGCAAGCTGTCACCACTGCCGATGCTTGATGCTTTGGGCTGCTGCTGCTCACCAGCAGGTGCTCCATTGCGACGTCATTCCACTGCTGGACCTTGTGCGAACTATGACCACCGTCTATGCTTATGGCAACAGCAACTTTTGCTCACCAGCAGGTGCTCCATTGGGATGTCATTCCATTCAGCCAGCGCCTTGCGCAGCTGCCGGGTCTCTGGGTCCGGGTAGATGTGTGGGAACGGCATGTTTGCCAGTGCCTGCCGCACCTCAGGTGGCGGACCGTATGGGTTCTCGTTTGCATCCAGCTTAACTATGTCCTGAGGGTCCCTGCCATAACGTTTTGACAGCACCTCGAAGGGCTCGATGGGTGTGTATGCTGCCAGCTTCAGTAGGTGCGGCCGCAGGAACTGCGTGGCAGTCACAGGCTGTTGCTGTTGCTGCTGCACTGCCTCCTGAGTGCTGGCTGCCTGCATGCGAGGCCGCACTGCACGCCTGCTGCTATGCGTTGGCGTTATGCGAGCTCCTGAGGGCGCCGAGCAGCCGGAGCAGGTGCCTGTCCTGTACACCTGCATTGTGGCCAGCACCAGGCAGCCAGGTGTGTGCGGGGTGGGGCCTTTTGCAAATCCCCCAGCACGTGTAACTTCTTTCAAGTGCAAACAGTTAGTAAAAAAGCTTATTTGCTGGCGAAGATCAAGTCAGTGGGACAAAAATCTGTCAATGGCAGACGGACACTTCGGGGACCTGATTGACAAGTGACCACTTGAGCTAAAGTCCAGTTAGATGTATGAAAACGATCGAGACAAGTCACTTCGTAAGTTCCGACTTTCGTTTCGTTTTCCCTGCAGCTGCATAGCGGATTGGTCTGCAGTAGTGGCAGGAGCAGCGTCGCCTTCTGCTTCTGCCAATGATGAATGTCTAGTGCAATACTTGAAGGAGCATTGTAAAGATTGACTGAAGTCGACATACGCAGGTAGGCCCTGATGAAGTTGTTGCACCCGTTTTCGCCCGTCCGGTAGGACCGGTGTCCCAGAGGGCAATGTCAAGGAATTTTACAGCACATGCAGCTCTTAATACGTGCAATGAGCGTGCTGTGAATGGGGCATGGCCATCTGCTACCCGATAACCTCCACAGCAGCAGCACCTCTTGGCCTAGGTCAGCACCTACAGGGCGTTGGGCAATGCTACTGGCCCTGTTGGACATATCTGTGCTGCATACGAAAACACATTGAACCTTAATGCTGCTGATTTGTTCTTTCCTGCAGCAAAGGCACCGCCTGACTGGCCATAGGCCCCACCACAGCTGCTGCAGCAACAGCAACCAGCATGGCTACCAGCAGCCTGGCTCGGCAGTCAACGCCGCTGGCTGGAGCCCGCCTAGACAGGACAGCAGCACATGCAGCTGTCAGGAACCTGGCAGAGTCCTATGGCGTTGACTTGCTGCCACTTGAGCTCAGTCTCATGGCTGACCTGGACGCTCCCACGCCAGTCAACATTCAGCGCCGCAGCTCAGAGCCAGGCGGCCCCCCAGAGCGGCAACTCAGCAGCCCAGCAGACTTTGCCGCCAGCCACTTTGGCGCTGATGCAGCAACACCAGCGATACCAGAAGCTGCCGTCACGCCTCGCCAGCGCTGCTCGCCAGCAGATGCCGCAGCCACCTGCTCGCCGCGGCTTGCAGGAACAGCAGCCGAGTCAGATACAGCATCAGCAGCAGCAGCATCAGCAGCAGGGTGTGAGGGTGCAGCAGCACTAACATCTGCAGATGGAAGGGGTGCTGCTGAGCAGGCATGGCTGGGCAGCAGCGGTGATGCCGATGACTTCATTGCAGAGGGAGATGAAGAGGAGTACTTGGAGTACGACGTGGCTCCGGAGCAGCGCATAGCACTTCTGGAGGTAAGGCAACTGACTCCAGCTGCTGGTGTTTTGCGGAGTTTGCTGGCAACTCTCGCCTGCTGCACTGCGTGCCAGGGCCCCTTTGTCAGCATTGTCAAGGCGCCCGATCCTAGCTGCTTGCCTGCTCAGCGGTGCTGGCTGGTGCACAGTCTGCGCCTGCTCAGGAGCGTGCCTCATTGCTGCAGCGCCTTGCCCAAAATGACGCTGCTGCTTTTGTGGCGCTTGCAGGAGGAGCGTGACATCTTGGTGGACAAGCTGCTGGCCACAACAGAGGCACTGCATGCCAGTGAGGCACGAAACAGGCAGAGCCAGGCCTCAGCCTCCCAGGTGCGGCCACATGCCAGGCGCCGCAGCACCAGCAACAGCTATATCTGCACTCCATTGTCACAAGTCACGCTGTGTGGATAGTACAAACATGCGGAGAGGCACCAAATGCAAGTGTCATCTGGGACTGGGCTTGTCATGCAGTCATGCTGACACTTCTGAGACATGCCGCTGCTGTTTACTGCCGTTGCTGCGGCTGCTGCTGCGGCTGCTGCTGCAGGTTGGCGCGCTGCTGAACCAGCTGCAGGAGCTGCTGCGCCGTGCGGAGGTGGAGCGGGACAGGGCCAAGCTGCAGCTCAAGCGGCAGCGGGTGAGCTGCAGCAGGACAGCCATATCCACGTTCCTGTGGCAGGCAGAGGCGACTGCATGGCCCATGGTCTTGTGCATGTGCGGCAGGCAACAGCTGGTGGCTGCATGGCCATTGCTGGCTTGATTGCATGCATGTAATGCTTGCTTCAGCTGGCAAGACCGCTCACTTGTGGAGCTGGTTCGGTGCACTAGGCGGCGTCCTTGAATGCGAGCCTGTGGGTATGCTATTGCCCACTCTGTTGCATAACCATCTGCCGTGTCTGCTGTCTGTCTGCCGGTTTGCCTGCTGTATCATGTCAGGTGTCTGCCTCTCAGGTTTCAGCTGAGCACGGAACCTCAGCACTGGTTGCAGTGCCGCTTCTTCCGCAGTGCATGTCCGCGCCAGCTGAAGTCGCCCCCACTGGGACACTGCGCAGCAGCAGCAGCACTGGTGATGCCAGCAGCAGCAGCAGCAGCGCAGCAGCTGCTGCCAGCCAGCCTGTTGTGAGCGAGCAGCTGCGGCACAGGAAGAAGCACAAGAGCAGCAGCGAGGACGGCTTGCTTGGCCTAGCAGCAGTGACACAGGCAGGCTGTGCAACTGAGCATCAGCCACAGTCTGCCACAGCAGCAGCAGCAGCAGGGATGGCTGCTACTGCCAGCGTCATTGGGCGCCGCAGGCGTGGCAGCGGCAGCAGCAGCAGCAAGGGCGGCGCAGCTCCTAGCATAGCAACTGGCGAGCCTCCTGCATCTCCAAGCAATGAGCCGCTGGAGTCACCGGTGACACTCACCCCCAGCAGCAATGAGGTGCGGCCGCCAGTGAAGAGCGTGATCAATGGCTTCGAGGCCCTAATGAAACAGCGCGCACGCGCAGCTGCCGCGAAAGCTGCTGCAGCGCGTGCGGCTGCTGCAGAGGCGGCTGCAGCAGCGGCGGCGGCGGCAGCTGCGCCAGCAGGGTTTGTGGCAGCAGCAGTGGCCAGCAGGGAAGCTGGCGAGGTGGCAAGTCCATCGAAGATGCAGGCAGCAGCAGCTGCAGCAGCAGCCAAAGACAGCAGGGTGCGCAGCATTGCTGCAGCCCTGGAGCCTGCCGTGTCGCCGCAAGCTGCAGCAGCAGCCGCTGCTGCTGCAGCAGCCACAGCAGCTGAGCTAGCTGCGGAGGCTGCAGCAGCTGAAGAGGCAGCGGCAGCAGCAGCGGCAGCAGCAGGTGTTGAGGCCGCGCAGGCTTGCAGTGGGTTGAGCGTGCACGTGCCACCCATCCGTGTCGGCCGGGCAGCAAGCGAGGACGGCGGCAGCGGCAGCGCAACAGTAGCAGCAGCCTTGCGGCCAGCAGGCAGCAGTATGGGCAGCGAAGTGTCGACGCCGACTGCTGCTGCTGTCTGCAATGCAAGCCCTGCTCGCTTCAGAGCTGAGCTGCTGTCCTTAGAGGATGGCTTGAGTGAGGGTGAGGTAATCACCTCGAGTGATGTGATGGGCCCCAGCTATGCTGATGTTGTGTGCCGCAGCAGCAGGGAGTGGAGCCGAGCCAGCAGCAGCGCTACCTCCAAGTCTCCTTCACCTACTAGGCCAGCTCAGCGTGCAGCAGCAGGCGGCAAGGGCAGCTCGAAGCAGCAGCAGCAGCAGCAGCAGCAGCAGCATGCAGAGGTGGCAAGTGATAGCTCTCAGCCCTGGAAGGAGCAGGAAGCAGCAGCAACGATCAGTGCCGTCGGCAATGCTGCTGCTGGCGTCTTCTTTAGCTTTGGCAGCAGCGAAAGCGGAGCCAGCAGCGGCAAGAAAGGCCGCGGTACGTCTCCTGCAAAGTCACCTAAGGCAGGTGGTGCATCCCCCAAAGGCGCATTTCACTCACCAAGGGGTGTCGCTGGCGCTGCTGGTGTAAAAGGGCCTGCTGCGAGCCGTTTAGGCAACGCTGCTGCTCCTGCTGCTGCTGCTGCTCCTGCTGCTGCCCCTGCGTCTGCAGTGGCAGCAGCGGTGGCTGAGGCAGCAGTGGTGAAGCAGCAGCAGCGGAAGGGAAAGGTCTACAACCCCAAAGTGTTCAAGGGCGATGGCAGCAGCAGCAGTAGCAGCAAGGAAGTAGGTGCTGGCAGCACAGGAGCTACAGCTGCAGCTGCCACGTCTGTGGTTGCAGCCGTGCCGGTGTTGGCTGATGCAGCATCTAGCAAGGTGCCGGCAGCAGTGCCAGCAGCAGCCTCTGCAGAAGCTTCTGCAGCTGACATTGGTGCAGCTGCGGTGACGCCCTGCAGCAATCAGCCGCTGCCGCAGCAGGCTCCTCACAAGAAGCAGCAGCAGAAGCACAAGCAGCAGCAGGGGCAGACACAGAAGCAGGCAGGCAAGGAGCAGCAGGCAGCACAGCAGCAGCAGGAGCTGCAGCCGCAGCCGCAGCTGAAGGTTGAGGTTGCAAAGAGCACAGCAGAGGCTGCGCCGCCAGCTGCGGCAGTGCCCACCCCCGGATCCCCTGCTGACTGTACTGCTGAGGTCATCACCTGTGACAGCAGCAGCACCAGCAGCAGCAGCACCTGCAGCTCCGGCAGAGGCCACCAGAAGCGCAAGCAGCAGGCTGCAGGGCAAGCAGCGCAGCCAAAAGCTGCACAGGCTGGTTTGCAAAGCAGTCCTGCACAGGGACCAGCTGCAGGGGCGGTGAGCAAGCAGGTTGGCAGCAGTGGTTTGGCCCAGGCTGGCATTCTGTGGAAGGTTGCAGCTGTGGTGCTGCTGCTGTTGAGTGGCGGGCTGCTTGCTGCACTGGCACTGGCCAGGCATGGGGGGCACCAGCAGCAGGCAGCTCTTGTGGCAGGCGGCAGTGAAGAGCTGCAGCAGCAGCTGCAGGCGATGCAGGAGCGCGTTGCTGTGCTGCAGCGGCAGCTGAGTGAGCGGGAGCTGCAGCTGTCGGCCTGCAGTGCTGGGGATGCAGCAGCAGCAGCAGGTGCAATGCCTGACCATGCTGAGCTGTGAGCCAGGAGTGCAGGTAGCAAGCCAGACCGGGATTGTTTAGTATCAAGTTTTTGTGTCTCACCAATGGTGTTGGAAGTTGGAGGCTGGGGTTTGCTGCTGCCAGGACATGCACTGGCAGGGCTTGTGCAGCTGCAGGAGCCTGCATGTGTGGTGGAGGGACCACATGTGGTGAGGGTGTGCAGCTGTTTTGTGGTTGCATGTATCATCTATCGCGGCCTCTGGAGTAGGCTGGCAGCATGAGGTGTCATAACACACTGGCTCGTATCGGATCGGTGCACCTGTTGTTTTGTGCTGGCCAGTCGCCAGGGCTGAGTTAGTGTGTAGCGTTGTGGCTGGCATTTTTGTTTGTTTCGTTTAAGCTATCATACATGAAGTCTGCTGCTGCTGCTTTGCACCTTACATGGATCCGTTACACGTGTGATATCAACAACAGCACAACCTGCAATTCAGCTAGCGCCCGGACAGGAGTTGCCAAGCATACCTCACGTGCCTGATTGTGCGCAGCAGCCCGTGCATTTGCAGCACAGGTGCTGCAGTTCTGAGGGCGAATGATAGGGCCAGTGATTATCCTGTTCAGACATCCCTATGAGTTCTGACATTGATGTGTCTGTATGCAGTGCTGCATCGTGGTCATATGCTGCAGAGCCAATGCATGGCCCAGTGGCTCAGCTGTGCAAGAGGAATGGCATGGCTGGTTGTGGCCAGCAGCACCTGCACACGGCGCTGACTTACAGCTTGCAGGAGAGCTGCGAAAAGCTATGAGCTAGGTTCTGGGCTGTCTGCCATCTGTGTGGCAAAAAGAAGCTGGGTTTCTATCGGACCGGCAGGTGCATGTTGCCGCGTATGCTGCAGCGGCAGCCCGCTAGTGGGCTGGGAAGCACATGCAGCATGCTGTTTGAGGCACGACAAGCACAGCAGTGTATATTGCCTGGATTTGAGCAGCCACGAGGCCCCGAGGCCTTGCAGGTGGCTGGGTGTGGTTTGAACATCTGTGGTGCGTCTGGCGCTGTGCCGGCCGCAGGCAGACGCAAAGCAGGTGCCTGCATTGGTTGGTGATGGGCATGGATGCGTTGCACTTCAAGCTGTCGCTGCGAGTTGCGCGGCATTCAGCGCATCTGCTCGTGCAGATTAACATATGCATCTGCTCGTGCAGTTCAAGTTACAATCGTCACTACTTTGGGCATGTTACATGCCAGTGTCCTGCACACAGGTCAACAGCAGTTGGTTGTAGGCAGACAGCAGCGTTTTCGAATACAAAATATGGGCAGTAGCTGCATGCCACTGTTTACCTGTATGCAACAGTAGGGAAGTTGGGCTGCTACGTGATGGTCTGCGCAAGCGCTTGCAATTTGTACTGAGCTTACTTGAGCTGCATGGTATCCTTGCTGGACGAGCACTGCAGGATGTTGCCATGGCCCATGGGTTGCTACAGCGACACTAAACGTGGTTTTTTTGTTACGTGGTTTCTCTGTAATGGTTTCACCCTCTGTCCGGACAGGCTGCCACAGCCGGGCTTTCACTCGTTGATTGCAAGGAGCCATTGCGCAGTCGTAATGCTTCAAAGCCATGGCCTGATTGCGAATCATGTCATCAGCTGTCATCTCTCAATTGCTGTACTGGCTAAAAGCGCAGGAGCACCAAAACACCGCTGCTCAAAGTATTTTGACCGACCGTTACACATTTAGGAAGTTCAGACCGGGCTGACTGAGTGCCGTATCCGGGTATGCTATGTTGCCAGTTCAACACACGATTAAAATCACAGCATACAGACAGTCTCTGTCTAATTGGTCCTGGGGCTGCCCACTGCCAGTGGACAGTTGGTGGCGCGCCCAGTCACTAAACATGCAGGCAGGGCTGCTGCTGCATGCAGCACGCGAAGCACCACGAGCAGCAGCACCCCTTGCAGCAGGCTCTCGCGTGAAATGTGGCAAACTCGCCCTCTAGGCAGCAGCTGCAGCAGCCAGGGGTTTGCAGCCTTTGAATGCCTCGCTGGAACCACACACCTCTATATAAACAGGTACTCACTCAGGTCAGACCATGCTATGGGCACAGGCCACTTCATGCTACACCGGACCAGGGGGAACTGCGCTGTGCAGAAGCACACGACAAGCCGCATTGCACAGGCGAGCGGACCCACAGTCACGCCCCTCTCACCACTTCTGTAGTCAACAAACGGCAGCGTGCAACAGAAACTGTTCCACTGAGGCGCGCTGCCAACTCCTTATGCATGCGAAACCCGTACACGCAGCTCGTATTGAGGTTAAATGCACACATTTTTCATGCATGATCACACAATCCCACATCTTCACGATGGTCGGAGGAATTGAAAGCTCTGGCCCGAGTCAGAAGCTCAACGTGCCACCACACACAAATTATCTGCGGTGCCCTGCGATTGATGGCTCCTAGATGGATGTCACTGTGCATTGTGAGCTGTGAAAGCACACACTGCCCATCACTGCTGAGGAGTTCCATCAGCACCGTCCGCACACCAACTAACCGGCACATGCTGGCACACACAAACTGTATGAAATCAATCAATGCAAGCAGCAGCAGCACCACCAGCATGCATGCAACGGCCCTCACTGCACACCCTGTCGGATGTGCGGTGCATGCGCGCACAGAAATCAATCAGTGTGCAGCACACATGCCATTGCGCACGCCTCCATCCAACCCTGGGCAGTATCCACAAGGCGATGCAGCAGCACAAGCGGCAGCACGGTATTTCACGTGCAGCTGCAGCGCTGAACCACACCCCCTGGCACGCTCGCCCACCAACCATACATCAGCCGCTGAACTGACCCAACACAGCCCTCACATTCAGCTGTGTATGCGCGCACCCTGCTTCCCTAAACTCCGCTCATCAGTTATCAGCGCTGAGCTGCTACAAACTAGCCGCAAGAAACTGCTGCTAGCTTACAGGCCCTTGGTGATGCTCAGGCTGGATGACTTGTCACCCTTGCCGCCGCTCACACTGATGCTGACAGACTTGGCAGCAGCAGCGGGGGCCTCAGCAGCCTTCACTGGTGCGCTGGGGTTGGCAGCTGCGGCAGCTGCGGGGGCAGCAGCGCCCTTGCCGAACATGGGCAGGGTGATGGTGGGCTTGGTGAATGTGGGCATGGTGATGGTAGGCATGGTGATGGTGGGCTTGGTGATGCTGATGGTCTTGGCAGCAGCGGGGGCCTCAGCAGCCTTCACTGGTGCGGAGGGGTTGGCAGCGGCAGCTGCGGGGGCAGCGGCGGCGCCCTTGCTGATGCTCAGGCCGGCACCCTTGCTGAAGCTGATGGTGGGGAAGCCCTTGCCTGCGCCAGCGGTCTTGCTGATGGTGGGCATGGTGATGGTAGGCATGGTGATGGTGGGCTTGGTGATGCTGATGCTGCCGGAGCCAGCCTTCTGCAGCTTGCGGCCCTTGCCAATGCTGATGCTCATTGACTTGCCAGCGGCGGCGGGAGCCTCAGCAGCCTTCACTGGTGCGCTGGGGTTGGCAGCGGCAGCAGCGGGGGCGGGGGCAGCAGCGCCCTTGCCGAACATGGGCAGGGTGAAGCTGGGCTTGGTGAATGTGGGCATGGTGAAAGTGGGCTTGGTGAAGGTAGGCATGGTGAAGGTGGGCTTGGTGATGCTGATGGTCTTGGCAGCAGCGGGGGCCTCAGCGGCCTTCACTGGTGCGGAGGGGTTGGCAGCGGCAGCTGCGGGGGCAGCGGCGGCACCCTTGCTGATGCTCAGGCCGGCACCCTTGCTCATGGAAATGGTGGGCATGGTGATGGTGGGCATGGTGATGGTGGGCTTGGTGATGCTGATGCTGCCAGAGCCAGCCTTCAGGAGCTTGCGGCCAGTGGTGGCAACAGTGGCGGTGGCAGCTGCGGGGGCAGCGGCGGCACCCTTGCCAGCCTTGCTGAAGTTGATGGTGGGCATGGTGGGCTTGGTGATGGTGGGCATGGTGAAGGTAGGCATGGTGATGGTGGGCTTGGTGATGCTGATGGTCTTGGCAGCAGCGGGGGCCTCAGCAGCCTTCACTGGGGCGGAGGGGTTAGCAGCCGCGGCAGCGGGGGCAGGGGCAGCAGCGGCGCCCTTGCTGAAGCTGAACTTGGGGAAGCTGAAGGACTTGCCGGTGCTGGCAGCGGGGGCAGCTGCGGCACCCTTGCTGAAACTGAAGGGGAACTTAGGAAAGCTGAAAGACTTGCCAGTGGTGGCGGGGGCCTCAGCAGCCTTCACTGGGGCGGAGGGGTTGGCGGCGGCAGCTGCGGGGGCAGCGGCGGCGCCCTTGCTGATGCTCAGGCCAGCACCCTTGCTGAAGCTGATGGTAGGGAAGCCCTTGCCTGCGCCAGCGGTCTTGCTGATGGTGGGCATGGTGAAGGTTGGCATGGTGAAGGTGGGCTTGGTGATGCTGATGGTCTTGGCAGCAGCGGGGGCCTCAGCAGCCTTCACTGGTGCGCTGGGGTTGGCGGCGGCAGCTGCGGGGGCAGCGGCGGCGGCCTTGCTGATGCTGATGGTGGGGATGCTGATCTCGGGCTTGGTGATGCTGATGCTGCCAGAGCCAGCCTTCAGCAGCTTGCGGCCAGTGGTGGCAACAGTGGCGGTGGCAGCTGCGGCACCCTTGCCAGCCTTGCTCATGCTGATGGTGGGCATGGCAATGGTGGGCTTGGTGATGGTGGGCATGGTGATGGTAGGCATGGTGAAGGTGGGCTTGGTGATGCTGATGGTCTTGGCAGCAGCGGGGGCCTCAGCAGCCTTCACTGGTGCGGAGGGGTTGGCAGTGGCAGCTGCGGGGGCTGCTGCTGCGCCCTTACCGCTGATGCTGATGCCAGCCTTGCCGATGGTGATGGTCTTGGTGCCGACAGTTACGGTGGCAGCCTTGGCGGGGGCAGCAGCTGCTGCTGCGCCCTTGCCGCTGATGCTGATACCGGCCTTGCCGATAGTGATGGTCTTCACGCCAGCATCAGCAGTGGCTGCTGCTGCAACTGGGGCTGAGGGGTTGGCTGCGGCGGCAGCTGGGGCTGCTGCTGCGGCCTTGCCAATGCTGATTGTTGGCTTGGTGATGCTGATGCTGCCGGAAGCACCCTTGCCTGCAGCACGCAGCAGGAGGAAGCAGAACAGCGACAGGTGAGTGGACGAAGCTGCTGTACAATGCAATGAGGCAGGTCCCATGCTGCTGACCTGCTGCTGTTGTTGCTTCTGCTCACAACGGTTTCCGCAGCTCGGCAAGCGGTACTGCTGGTGCAATTATACACTGGAAAATTACTGGCTGCTTTCTCGAAGGCCACGTGGCTGCTTGCTGCGGATATCACCAGTGTCACCGCAAACACTGTTGGCATCGTGGACTGCGGCGTCGGTGAGACTGGCCAAGCAGAGCATGCTGCGCCGTCTGATGTGGTCAATGGTAGCCGAAATACTGTCTGGTATGGGGGTAATGCTGTACTGGCATGTTTGGCGGGGAGTCACCAGCAAGGCGCTGACTTGCCGGGCTGCGACGGTTTTGAATGCTGAAAGCTGCACAGCTGCCTCAAATCGCTCGTTAAGAAGTTGATTCAGCTGTTCTGCTCACCGATGTTGGCCTCCACGGAGTGGAGAGCCAGCATGCCCATAAGGGCAACTGCGATCAGTGTAGCACGCATTTTGTCTGCGGATCACAAGAGAAAAGAAACACAAGCACGTTTAGCAATTGGGAGGATCAGAAAAAGCGGCATATGAAAGGCTCAATGCTGCCCTCGGCCATATGTCTGACAGTGCTAGTACTACTGTTTTGCAGGCATCTGAACGGCTCCACAAGACTGCATTGAACTGATCTGCAAGGCTGAAGGTTGCTAACATGGCTGATCAAGGCAAACTCTCATATCAGCACGCCGCTAGTGAGACCGTGCGTGAGGCCCGCGGTGGCTGGCTGCACGACGCTGATCTAGCAGGCTGAATACATTTAGAACCAAGATACAGTAAATTGGCTGCAAGATAGAAGGGCTAGCTCACCTGCGACAGTGAGCTGAGGGTGGTCGTGAAACGGTGATACAGGGTGCTATGCGCCACGAACAGCGCGATTGTAGCAGACGGTGCACAACACTGATTTGAGAGGCAGGGCTGCTTAAGCGGTGGCGCTAGATCGTGCTGTCACACCTCAACAAACACCTCAAGCGCGGTTTTAAAACCTCTGCGGGAGCGCCTGGTCAGCGCTATGTGGACAGCAATCCTTTGAGCTAAATTTGCTGTTTCGAAGGCCGCGTGGCTTTGTTGAGCTCCCAGGAGCCTGTGTCTTACGGCCAGCTGGCAATCGAGAAGCGTCCCCCTGATCGTTTCAGAGCATTTCCCGCCTTGATTCTTATTCCAACTTGACTTAGTACAAAGTGATGAGCGATACAAAACAAGGAGAGGCTCTGCTTCAGGTCCCACCTGATAGCTAGTGACACCAGGCTGCAGTGACCTTGCTTGCCCTACTCTAGTAATCGTGCACCATGCAGCAGCACACCACCATTGACGCAAAACAGAGACATACGACCGATATATATTGCTGATTTATTGCCTTGACGGGGCCAGCAACAGCAGCAACAACAGGTGCTGTTGAGGGAATGCCATGCTGGTGGAGTTTTTGCAACAAGTTGTGGCGGGTGATCACTTCTCTGGATGCTGGCACCTGAACAGGTAGTCACGTGGTACCCAGGTTGCTATATTTCTAAATCTTGCTGCTTTCTACTGCTTTAACAGCTGCGCATGCTGAGCATGGCTGGGGCACATGCAGACCAGCACAGCACTGTGTACTCGGCAAGTCCAAATCTGCAGGACAGCACTCAGCAGCCAGTGCTAAGCCACCCACCAAGAAAATGCGTCATGCCGCATGTTAACGTGCTTTTTCTGCTGACATGCTTTGACACAGTTCTACAAGTCCAGACAGCCTGCGCTCATCACTGCATGTGACTGTAGTGTGCCATGGCCTGCCGTTGCGTCGTCCTGATGCTGATCTTTCTTTTTGATGCTGATCAGCAGTTTGGCAGCGGCCGTTGCTGCTCAGGCTGAGGCTTGGGCGTCCATCGCTGGCTTTTGCCTGACGGTGGATTGAGCGGGGTACGTGTACGTCTCTGTTCTGACCAGCGGTGGCATTCTGCACTTGGCTGCGCAGCCAAGCCCTGAGCAGTTTGCAAAGGGGCAGCAATGCGCAGCGCTGTTCGAAGCTTGCATCTGCTGCTGCCCGTGCTTGCCAGGAGCAGCAGCACAGTGGCACTGCCGTGAGCAGCTGCTGCTTGTGATAGTGGCTTCCCTTCCACAAAAGCTTTGCTGATGTCCAGCAGCTCATCAGCTGAGCACTAGCACCTGTGCAACAGCAACCTGCAGTGCCACTGCAGTGCTCCTGCAGTCTTGTTGTTGACATAGGAGCTGCATCACGAGTTGAGTCTTACAAGACGGGAACTTGCAACAAAGTTTGTTTTCGAGCCAATGACAGGCTCATCAGTTGCATGCAAACAGGCTGAGGAAGCATATTACAGGAAACACATTTTCCTAACACTGCTGCTTGGAGCATCGGGACTCCCAATGAGTATGGCGGAGGCTCTCCTGGTCAAGCGTTGCTTGAAGGTGCGCAGCTGTGCATTCACCTTGTTATAATTTGTATTTTACTGCTGCAAATCTGAGTATTGGTTCAACTCAGATGAGAGTCATGATCATTGGGTTACCAATCATGTCATACGTAGTATACAGCGCAGACTCTGCGTTGAGTCAACGGCGTGCCTGAACAATGTATATGGTGGCGCGTCAACATGTTTATTGTACAGTGACGCAGGCACAAGCACATCATAATTGTTATGATAACGAGTTTGTCAGCAAGCTGCTGTTCATGGCCTGCCCACAAGCTACATGCTTTGTCCACTTGCACAACAGCATTGCATGCATGCAACAAAAGAAGCGCAGCCCCGGCCCCTTGCTGCATGTTTCATTTCACCTGCAACAGAGGCGCCTGCCCAGGTCGGCAGTGCACGCTGGCACACGCACATCAGCAGAAGTAAAACGACGAATTCGAGACATAGCCAGGTTCCAAAGGACGCTGGTCATGCACAGCTGCGCACCTTCAAGCAATGCTGAGCCACAAGTATCAACGAGCCAACGGCGCCGCTGCCTTCTGCATTCACAACTACTTCAACTGTCAGCCTTAACCGTCAACAAAACAGAGCAAACCACACACAGCGCAGCCCAGCCCAGAAAGCTGCATGCTTGCCGCAATGCGGCAGCAGTAGTATACACCAAGCACCAGCAACGGTGGCCTGCTAGGGGGTTCATAGGTCACATGCATACATAGTGTCAAGGGATCAGGATCTGCTGCACAATCATGTGCTGCGCCGCTGGTTAGCCTGCTAGGCACACATGCAAAACACATGATGCTTTGTACAACGACCGTTCAGTCAGCACAGCGGCACTCACAGCACAGCAAACGCAACATGCATAGTAGATACAGCTCAGCAGACGACACTATCGCGCTCAACACGTGTGAGTTACACTATAGCAGTAGAGGCTCCATGATGTATACTTATACAAGAGGGTGCAGCAACCACATTCCTCACAACAATGGCTCATCTGCACAGGAAAGCACGCATGCAACAGCAGATGACTGCATGCTCTCGCAGGACCGTGCAAAAGGAGGCAGATATTGGCGTGATACTGCGGCAGGTGTTGCAGCACTCCTTATACTGCCATGCTGCATGCCAAACTGCCCTGTCGCCATGCGGATAGGTGTGTTGGATATGATCATTCCCAATGCACCCAACAGCACAGCGCTGCAGCCGCAACCCGCAGTACTCACAGCACGAGATTTCCGAAATCTGTAGGAGGCCTACAAAGTTGCTGCTGGCAGTTTAACAGTAGATGCACACAACAACGGTGTCAAGATGACTATGGTGCACTACAAAGCACCAGCCGTGCCTCAACAAGGAACCCGCATGCTGTGCTGCCACCAGCACAACACGCCGCGAGCCATGCCGCTGCTTTACAAACTCTGCTACAGCTGGTGCACATACTGTTATATACACGCTGCCATAAACCCTTTGAATACAACTCAGGCATCCATGGCCCAAATCCAACAGCAAACCAACGCTACAACGATACATGCATTTGGTAGCGCAATGGGATGCTACTCGATACAACACAGCGTTCCTGCTCACAGGCGTTGCAACACAAAGTGAAGAGGTGCTGGCAGAGATCAAACAGACGTCACAGGCCAGCAACCGGCAAGCTCTTGCAAGGTCCGCTGCAGTGCTCTCAGTAGTGCTCAACGACGCAGCGCATTGATTCGCCCATCATTCAGCATAGGTACACACACAGCACATATGACATTGACAAGGCAGTAAGTCAAGGAGCCAAGCCGCCGCAGGCGCTCATAGTTATGCAGCTGCCGCTGCTGCAGCAAGAATGTGCCTTGCCGAGCTCAGCCGCAGCTTGGCTGCAGGGAGTGCTCAACAACACAGTGTTTTTTTGGACGACCGTACATCATATATACACACACAGCAGAGCTGAGATTGTTGTAGCCATCAAAGCGATCAAATCAAGTCCACGAGCCAGGCCGTTGCAGGCACTCAGTATGCAGCTGCCGCTGCTGCAGCAGGCATGTGCTGGCACGCGCTCTGCAGGCTAGCCTCTGCCTTGCCCAGCTCAGCTGCAGCCTTAGCAGCAGCCCATGCACTGCGCTGATCCCATCCAAGGTTCAGCATCCACACACCGCTGCTGCTGCTGCTGCTGCTGCTGGCGCGGGAGCAGGGCTTTGCCACTCCCGTGGGGCGTGCAGGCGCAAACGCAGTCCTGTATTTAGATGCGGCTGGCACTGCTGCACGCGTTTGCGCAGCAAGTTGCCAAGTCAGTGGCAGCAAGGGTCCCTCGGGGACTGCACTAGCATCAGCATCAGGAGCGGCAGCAGCGATTGACTTGGCTGCAGTGCGGGATGCTGCTGCTGCGCTGTAGCTGCGCAGAGGGTGTGTCCTGCGCAGCTCCACGCCTCCTACCGGACCAAGTGGAATTGCAAAAGCCGCAGCAGCAGCAGCAGCAGCAGCAGCAGCAGCTGTCTTTGTTGCAGCTGCTGCAGCTGGCCTTGCTGCAGCCATGTGCGTGTTTTTGTTGTATACTGCAGGCTGCGTGGTGGCAGTGGCGCTGCTGAACAGAGCGGCTGCAGTGGAAGATTGGGAAGGGCTGCGCTGCTTGAACACTGCTGCTGCAAGCTTGGCCTGTAGATCGCGGTGAGCCAGGCCAACCGCAGCACACAGGCTCTGCAGCTGCTGCCGCTGCTGCTGATTTGTCGTGCCTGCTGCAGTTGAAGCAACAGTGTGTGCTGCACGCCAGCTAGACTTCTCGAGTGACACAGCAGCTGAGAACAGCTGCCGGGATGCTGTGAACGCTGCATCGTTTGCTGCAAACGCCGCCGCAAACGCCGTGTACCCGCCACCGCCAGCACTGCTGTTGCTGAATGTGCTGCCACTGGCATCATCTGTTGCAGCCGGGATTGTGCACTGCAGGCTGCGAGAGCGCGCTGTTCCAGCAATTTGCATGACTGTCTGCGCTGGCTGCAGCAGCGCTGCGGCTTTGCTGTTCACACGTGCTGCCCAGCTGCGGAGGGCCCTTGCTGCTGCTGCCATGTTAGCTGGAGACGCCGCATTGCGCCCAGCCTGCACTGTGGCGGATGCTTTGAAGCTGCGTGCTGCGTGATAAGGTGCAGGAGCTGCTGCTTGGGTGAAAGGTAATGGCTGTTTGACTTTCGCTGTGCTGCGCGCAGCTGTGCGCTGTCCCTTGATGCGGTGTGCGCTGAAGGCTGGTGCTGCAGCCCAGGGATCGCTGTGCATGTCAACAGCAGCATGTTTCTGATGCTGCTGCTGCTGCTGTGCAGCAGGCTTGTTGCGAGCGTCACCTTCGACTGGCAGTAGCATCGGGAAAGACACCCAAGTTGCCACCCAGCTGCCGGAAGCAAAGGCACCAACGCCTGCGCTGCTGCTGTTGCTTGCGCGAGTGATGGTAGCATCCTGGAGGCTGGCTGTGCTGTTGGATTTGCTGTGCACGCTGCTGCTGTTGGCCATGGCAGGTGCCACAGCTGCTGTGTTTGTGCCTGGTGCTGCCTCTTGGGCTTTATCTTGAGCACCTTGCAGGTTGAGGCCCAAGTGCTGCTTGATAGCACTTGCAGCAGCACTGGGGCTGCCGCTGGGCGGCTGCTGCTGCTGCTGCTGCCAGCCGGCAGAAGTGACAGCTGGCGGCATGTGCACCAGCAAGACACCGCCGCTGCTGCTCTTGCAGCTGGAAGCAGTAGTACCACGCTGCTGCTCCTTCGGCTGCAGCTGCGGCAGCATGTAGCGCTGATTGTACTGCAGCTGGTACCGCTGCTGATTGTACTGCTTGTACTGCTGCTGTGTGGCAGTACAAGTGCGTGGCGGTGGCATGGGGCACGTCGGCTGCTGATCTGCCGGCGCAAGCACGGGCTGAGCAGCAGCAGCAGCAGCAGCAATGCGGCTGCTGCTGGGGGATGGCAGCAGCTGCAGGTGTTTGCCGCATGCTGAGCAACTGATAGGTGGCAGCATGGGTAGGGTGAGCCCAGCGGCCTCTGCACCGTGACCCACAACCGGAGGAAGCATCGGCAGGGTCAAGCCAGCATCCAGGCCAGCAATCTGTACAGGCTCGGCACTGCTGCTGCTGCTGCTGCTGCTGTTGCTAGCGCTGCCTGGCTGCGGATACACCACAGGTGGCAGCATTGGCAGAGTGAGGCCTCCGCTAATGCCCGCAGCTTTGTAGACAAGCTTCCTGATGGCTGCAAAGTCCAGTGCCTTACTGCTACCGCTGCTGCTGCTGCTGCTGCTGCGGATTGGTGTGGTGGCCTTGGAAGCTGCACTGCCACTGCGGGACTGCACACTGCGGGGATCACGCTGCATGCTGGCAGTTGGCGTACCCAGCACCAGGCAAGGTGGAGCCGGATGGTAGAGCAGGGGCACGGGCTTTGTGGGTCTTGCAATGCGCCAGACAGTTGCTGCTGCCTTGATAGGGAGATGAGGCATGGTGTCTGGCAGCAGGTCAGTCCACCACTGGGTGCCATTGCTGACTGCTGCGGTAGCTGCCTTAGCTGTGCGGTCAGCAGCAGCAGCCAGCAGGCCGGCCGCTGCCTGCAGCCATGGGAGCTTGCTGCTGAGCTTGCTGGTGGTGCTGCTGGTGTTGCTGGCAAGCGTTGGCTGCTGGCCGATTGGCGCCTGCTGCTGCTGCTGCTGCAGGTGCTGGGTGACTGTGCACTGCACGATTGGCTTAGCAGGCGCTGCTGCTGCTGCTGCTGCAGTGTGCTTGCCAGCATGGAAGGACCAGAGGTATGTGCAAAGGCGGTGTGCTGCTGACATGTTGGCAGCCTTGCCAGGGCACTGCGCGCCACCAGCAGCAGCAGCAGCAGCCTGGCAAGCGCTTGGGTTGGCTGCTGCTGATGCCTCAGGGACGCGGCTTGCAGCAGTGGCCTTGGAAGCGCCTGCAACAGCACAGTAGCAGGCAGCAGCAGGCACAGGAGTGAGCACAATTGACCCAACAACATACAGTACATTCTCAGCTCCGGCAGAGTTGTGGCGGCCAGCCTACATTGTTCCTGCAGTGTTCACGTTGGGTACCTACCTTGTGCAGCTGCCGCTGTAGGGTGCCAAGAAACATCCAGAGTCACCGGAACATAGGAAACATGAAGAAATGCATACCTGACCAGCGACTGTGAAGGACACGTATGCAACCATGCTGCACGCTGTCCTGTCACGTGCATGCTTCTGTATGACACTGACACTAACAACGCAATGGGTCACAATTATGCCAAAGCACGCCAAGCAGACACGCACGCAGCGCCTTACCTGCTAGCCAAGGAGCCAACTGGGGCTTTGGGTAGCGGCATTGCCACTCTCTGGGGCATGACAGCATCATGTTCACTAGCACTGGTGCTGTGATTGGCTGCTGCGCTGCGCCCTGAGGGCCGTTTCCATTTGCTGCTGATCGTGCTGCGATGGCGGCAGTGCTGTTGCTGGAAAGGCCTGCTGCTGCGCGTGCAGCGCCAACTGGGAAGGTTGGCACAGCAGCGGTGGCAGTGTAGCGGGCGTAGGGCGACAGAGGTAGGGCGTGCTTAGCTGGCACTGCTGGCGTAGGTGTGGTGGTGAATGCGATGGAGGCTGGCCGCATCAGCAGGAGCGGCAGCAGCATTGCAATGGCTGCTGCCGCGCACGCGCCAAACAGCAGCAGCAGCACTGCAAAGGTGCTGTTGTTGCGCGCGGGAGCCTTGCTTGAGGTGTTAGGGTTGTCTGTGCAGGTGGGGGTGGTGTCCTGAGAGCTGGCTGCTGGGATGCCGTAGGAGGCAGCAGCACCAATTTCACCAAAGGATGAATGCTTGTCATTGCCAGCGGTTGTCTGCAGCGATGCTGCCGTGTGGCTGTCAGCCGTCCCCTCGGACTCGAAAGCCTGCCCCTGCTGCTTCACAGCTGCTGGGCTGGCTGGCACGCAGTGGATGCTTGCCATGGCCTCTTGAATGATGTCCTGCAACAAAACACGGGTGTAAGGTTAAATATAGTCTAAGCAGCGTGCGACGGTGGCGGGTTCGAACAGGCTGACGTGCCAGCCTACAGGATCAGAACCATCCGTGGCTTCTGTGCGTCTACGCGATCTTTTGACAGCTTACCTGCAGCTGATCGAACGGCCCAGCATCTTCCAGAGCTGTAATCACAGCGGCAGCAGCGGCACTCGGAGTCCCGCATCCTTCGCTGGCACTGTCCTCCAGCGAAATCACCCCCAGGGAGTCTGCGTCATCCTCATGCACGCCAAATTGCTCCGAGTTCCTGCTAAGGGGCCGCTCCACCCACTCAAAATCCATCTGATCCATTCTAGGCGCACAGCGATGCGCGATGGAGCCGTCGTTTGCTAAGAAAAGCTTAGAATAGCGCAGTAGAGTATGTGACGTAGAGGGTGCGAGTTTAGGTGCTGCTACAAAAAATATCTGTGTGGTTCCCACCCTTGGAGCTGCGCCCGCCCTGACTGAACTGAGCTGACCTCACGCAAAATGAAAGATCCAGCCTTGCCGAGCGCCAGCTGAAGGTGAGTTAGGGCCATCCACGTGAGCCCCAGCCTGGGTTACTCGGTCAATGTGACAAGGGTTTGCACTCTCTGAAGTTCCTCTGCTCGTGTCCGGCAACTCATGGGAAGGAGCCAGCGCTAATGTACAACATGTAGGTGGATTAGTGGGTCGCTGCTGACACAGCCTGCTGAGCCAACCATGCGCAACATTCCAGGACGATAAAGTGCTGCTGCTGCTGCTGCCGTTATCAGCCACAGTGTGGTTTCAGGCAGCAGCGGCAGCACATACAGTATCGTCAGAGTCACATTGCAGATTGAGTCAGTGATTGCGAGCCTGCAGTTGCCGGCAGCACCTTTTTTACAAGGCACAGCGTTGTGTGGGGTAATCACATGGTGACAGGTGAAGCAGGGGCCCCTTATCATAGAGGCAGCGACCCAGCCCAGTAGGTGTTCTGCTCAAATTTTGACAGGTGTTACCTGGAAGCTGCAGATCACGAACCCGCAAACAATGCCTGGTCTCACCTGGTGAACATCACCACTGCTGAGCCCTAGGGATCAGATTCGTGACATAGTTATCGCTTACAACCGCCAAGCACATCGAGTAACGAACGAGTAGCACTGTTACTGCTGATGTCGATTGCCCAAAGGAAGATGCGCACTGTAGCAGTCGTGGCTGGTTCCTGCCTGTAGACGTTTGAACTGCTCCACGCTAAAGCGAGGCTGCCCGAAGTAGAGCCATTGGAAATATATCAGAAGCCCCAGCACACTTTATTTGTTTCGCTCCTCCTCACACGGAGGTGTTCTCTGTGGCCTATCCCGCAGCAGCAGCAACAGTAGCCATGGCAGATGCTGATCAACCGAAGAACTTGGCGTTCTATATCGGAAAGATAAGGCAGCGAGACGCAGCATCCTGGGAGAAGGTACAGCAGCAGCACACCGCAGATGCACGGCCCAAGCAGCTGCAGCAGCAGTGCAGCCCAGCATCAGCATCATCAGCAGAACTCATGGTGGCCATGCTGTTTGCTGTTGCAGGATGATTTGCAGGACGTGCTGTACTGGTTTAGACAAGTGATAGGCATCGTATTCGGGCTGGTGTGGGGCTTTGCAGGCATAACAGGCTTCCTGGGCTTCATGTCGTGAGTGCAGGCTGGCTGCTGCTGCTGCTGCTGTTGCTGCTGATGTTGGTGTGAATCACCATTAACGACCAACTTGCAGCAGTTGAAATAGATCCTGGATCACAAAATGGCTTTGGGCCAGTGACGCAGCAATCAGTGGAGGCCTGTGTTCAGCAGCTGCAGGCGGTGCAGCGGTGTAGCAGCTGCTGCCAAGCAGCAGCGGAGCAAAGCAGCACACTTGACACACCGGCAGCGCATGATGCTATGTGACATGATGCATGCCTGCTGACCACCGCTCAGCCTGCCTGTCCGCTGCTGCATGCACACCCGTGATGGCAGCAGCTGCTGTGCTGCTGAGCTGTCAAGGGCAGCATTCAACTATGGCTTACGACCACAGTGCAACCACCGCTTGTATTCAGTTGAAGTGTCTGATTGCTGTGCGGTGCTCAACATGCGCTCCTGCAGGTTTGTCATCTCCAGCTGTATGCTGACAATGGCCGCCTACAAGAGCGTGCTCGGGTGAGGCGCCTTGCATGAATACGCTGCAGCAGCAGCCAAGCCAGGCAAACAAGCAGCAGGCATACCAGACTGTTACCACAGCCCCCAGGCACAAGTAGCAGGGTGTTGTGCACTCTGCATGATGCCAGCAGTCAACCATTAGGAGGTTGGAGTGAAGCAGCTGCTGCTGGCACACCTTGTTAGGAATACGAGCAGCTTGCACAGGAGTACATGCGTTACGCAGCATACCAGCACGTAAGCTGCTGCCATCACCCACAACCTGCAAGTAAACATGCTTGCTGGTCATTCAAAACCTCCACATAACATGTATTGTAACAACATGTGACATGTTATGTAACAACAGGATTGACGAGGAGGACTATGGCGGCCACGCGGACCTGATTCAGGAGGGCTTGCCGGGTTCCATTGGCAGCTTTCTGGTGAGCTGGCTGATGGATGACACAACCCATGCTCTGTATACTAGAGAAGCAGCAGCACTAGCAGCAGCAGCAGCTGTAATGCCTTGCTGTTGCGAATGTGGAGGCCATTGGTAGCTTCCTGGTGAGCTGCATGCTTTATAACACCCGCCATGCGTTACATTCAATGGCAGCAGCAGCAGCAGCAGCAGCAGCAGTTGCAGCTGTGATGCCTTTCTTTTGCGACTGCTAAGGGCATGAGGGGCATGCATGGTGGTGCTAGGCTTGAAGTGCTAGCTGCATTGAGGCGGCCCCGCTGCAGCTCACTTGACCAACACATGTACATCAACAGCAGGTTGTCAGCAACTCCAGAGCAGTGTCACATCTGGTACGTCTCAGCAACTGCTGACTCACGTGTTCTCACGCCACTTTGCCGTGCTGCTTTTACACCGCTTCTGCCTGCAGCTCACTTGGACGCTCGCGTACACCGCCATGCACTCATAAGGATACACAGCAGGCAGGAGCATGGGCATTACTGATGCTCGTGGCAGGCCGGCAGCAGTGCTGCAGCTTCTGGTTGTGAAGCACGGCAGTAAACAGCGGACCACAGCAGGTGCCCCAAGACCAGCTGGGCCAGCCGGCAGCAGATGTTGCTGGCAGCAGCTGCGACCAACGTTGCTGATGTGTCGGCTGCTGCGAGGTGGCGCTGCTGCCGTGCCCTGTAGGCACACACGGCAGATCAGTGCTGCTACCAAATTAGATGGCGGCGGCGACAGCAATTGAAGTGCAACGTTACGCCTGCCATGCTGCAAGGCGCTGGCAGGGTGGCTTGCTGGCCCAGCAAACCCGGGGTATGGTTTTGTTTTGCATCAAAGCTAAGTCATGGTGCAGCACATTGGTGCTCTGGACACTTCGGGTACAAAGACCGCTAAAAATTTGCCCGCTAAAAATAATTTCGGCACCGTTTCCCCTGCAAACAAGCGCATTAAGACCGCCGTAAATAACCTTAATTTCCGTGTGGCCTTGGGCTGCAGTCACGCTGGTGCCCATGTACTGCTTTGTGTGGCCATCATCTACTGGACATGTAGCACTGGAATCAACACTACCTTTGTGGCCTCAGACGATTGCACCGTCTGAGAACCTTTAAACCCATCGTTGCAACAGACGTCTTTATCTTGTCAGACTTCTTTATCCCAATAATGTTGCTGCCACTGACTCATGGCCGCCATGGAGTCCATGATCGCGTGTGACCAGCACGGAATGTGATGTGCCGTCACGGCGCTGATGAGGCAATAAGCACGACGGCTGAGACGAAAAATAAAATTCCTGCGGCGGCAGCTGTGTGGCATCGTGCCGCAAACGCATTCACGTAGTACCTCAACAGCAGTGCCATCAGCAGCAAACGTCATGAGCCGCAAGTTATGCCACACCAGCACGGCATGCTGGACACACATCCAGGCAAGATCACTTCAGCTGAAGTAACAAGCAGCGCCTCTCAGCGTGCGCGTGCAGCCTGCAGCCGCTTGCAGGCGGCCTTGTGCTGCTTCCAGTGCTGCACCTGCAAGCCAATCCAAGCAGCGAGTGTTGCAGTAACGATGACAGCACCACGTTCAGGTTGCAGGACGATTTGTAAAGCTTACTGCACTACAGGAAGTACCTCTTGCTCTGCAACAGTGCTTTTGTGAGGAACACCTAGGCTGTCGAAACCTCAGTGGCACCTGTGTGTTCACATGCAATGCGGATGCGGAGCACACAAACAGTGAAGCAGAACAGCACAGCGGCGCGGTGTCTGCCAGCAGCACACAAGCCATGCACATATTTGCACCCTGGTGTGCTGCTGTGTTACAAAGCTCCTGCAGAGTCCTGCAAGCTTTGCACGCATGAAGCCTGCCGCTGTATGCTCACCTGGCAGTCCTTGCCACAGTAGCGGGCCACCTTGCAGCCGCTGCAGATGTTGCCTTTGCCTCCCACCAGCGCTGACTCACTCAGCTGCTCCAGATTTGAACAGCCAGGCCGGTTGCAGCATAACCTCACTGGTAGCTGTGCTGCACTGCTGCCCCAAACGCCTCCAGCTGCTGCGCAACTGCTGGTTTGACTTCCCGTCTCGTTTCCTGCAAGAGGTCTGCAGCTGTCACAACTTCTGTGTTTGACCAGGTCTGCAGGGCTTTGATCGCCTTCAAAAGCCCTAGCTCCAGCTCCTCCTGCTGCTCCTGCAGCTGCTGCAGAACCTTGGCCGGCACTGCTGTACCACCACCACTGCTGCTGCTGTCGCTGCTGCTGCTGCTGCTGCTGAGGGCCTGCATCTGCTGCATCAGCCACTCAACATCATCAAGCTCCGCTTTCAGCATGGCTGACAGGTTGTGTGTCACCGCACGACGCTGGTTGACTACATGACGCTGCACAGCCAGCAGAGCATACGGCAGCAGGCAGCAACAGCATAAGGTGTGCAAAGTAACGTTTGCAACTTGGGTGGACAACCTTTTGCTTGCTGTGTCAGCAGTGCGCAGCTACGATGCAAGCGAGCTGACCTACATTCAAGTTGCTGTTTCAGCAGGTGTCCGGTGCGATGCAGCCACTTGAGCACACTGTACAACACATCTTGACCCCCTCTTCCAACGAGCACGCCATCACAAGTCCAAAGCAATGCTATGCAGCTATTGCGCTGCATCATGCATAGACACATGCATACCAAGTGCCCTGCTCAAACACAGTATGCCGACAAGCAAAGCACGCTGCGGTAGAGCCACATAACCCCAATGCAAACGCCTACCTGAGCAGACTCAGGCGTCAGCGCTGCTGCTGCAAATGCAGCCCCAGACAGCTGCAAGCAGCGCGCTACCAGCGCCACCCAAGGCACTGTATCAGCAGCAGCATCTGCCTCAACCAGCTTGCTGCACACTGCCTTGGCTGCTGCCCTGGTGGTGCTGGCTGCTTCAGCAAACTCCAGGGCTAAGTCCTCACGCAAGCTTCGGACCCCAAACATTTGAGCAGCAGACTTGCAGCCCGATGTCAGCAAGCAATGCAGCTCCTTTGCTGCTGCTGCGATCTGTGCTGGGGCAGCACCGGCCCTTGCCAGCTTCACTGCTGCTTTTGCTGCCTCTACTGCTGCTGCTGCCGCCCGCTCACTCGCAGGACTGGGCCTCGCCTGCTTTGCCCTGGTTGCTGACAGTGCTGCTAACGCTGCCTCGCGCGCTTTCGCTGCAGCTGCTGCATCGGCTGCAGGAGCTGTCTCCTGCAGTTTCACCTCCTGGAACCAATGGAAGGTACAGCCTGCTGTTGCTGCAATGGTGGCCGCAATGCGGTGTATGGTGTACAGCAGCTCTGGAGGCGATCCTTGGAATGTTTTGAGCTCAGAGACTCGGGGCCTGCTCAGGCACCTGAGTGCTGCTTCAAATGCTGCTGCTGAGCCCGCCAGGTCAGCAGACACCACAGGCACCAGCGGCACAGCATCAGCTGCAGCAGCAGCAGCAGCAGCAGCAGCAGGCAAGAAGCAGCGCATTGCAGTACAGCACGAGGGCAGGACATCAGCCGTACAGTGAGTCAATCCATCGTAGACAACGTCAGCTGCAGCAGCAGTCGGCTCGCAGCACAGCAGGCACGCAGGGCAGACATGCAGCTACCCCAACTGCAGCACACAAACAGCACACAGCACGCAAACAAAGCACCGAGCGCCGCCAAGCTCTGAATGCAGCTCACCCCTCACTGCCACAGGTGATAGGCACACAGCGAACATGCAGCTCATCCAAAGTTCAGCACACAGACAGTATGAGAGCAGCACCATAACAATGCACGGACAGCTGCGCAGCTCTCAATGCAGCTCACCCCTCACTGCCACAAGCGTCAGCAGCCTCCCAAGCCCATACAGCGAAGCACTCTCCAATGCAGCCCAGCACCTGCGGCCCTCCGGCAGCTTGCTGCCAGCTTGTCTGCTGTGCTGCACTGCAGGCACCAGCAGCGTCAGCATCTTGCGGCAGCTGTCAACTGCAGTCGTCTCTGTCCACAGCGCCTGGTGCCAGGGCTGCTTCTCTGTTGCAGCGCAGGTGTAGCTGCAAGCTAGGTGTGCCATCGCCAGCGCTACATCTGCAGCTGACAGGTCTGGCTGCAGCAGCAGCAGCTGAGTAGTGGAATCCAGCAGCCCTAGGCAGACCTCGGGCGTCAGGATCTGGCGCCACTGCTCCTGCTGCACGCTCTGCCGCACCCTGCTGCTGCTGCTGCTGAGGTCAGCTGCAACTTCAGGGTCCCCTAGCAGCTGCAGCGCAGTGCACACTGAGCTGCATGCCTGCACAATACCTTCTGCTATCAGATGCTCATCCACCTTATCTTCTGGCATCCCCAGCACCTCTGCAGCATTTGGGCAGTCCAGTGCAGCAAACAAGTGATCATGCATGGCGGGAAACTCCTGCTTGCGCTGCTGATGGCTGCTGCTGGCCTGCTTTCTACCCGAGTCCTTGCTACTGCTGCTGCTGCTGCTGCTTGTTTGGCTGCCTATCTGCACGGCGGTCTTGCCACCCATCTGATAGTACATCTGGCTAGCCATGGCTGCTACATTGGTGAGCAGCAGCTGCAGCATCTCAGGGTGCTGCTGCAGCTGCTGCTGCACACGTGCTGGGTCTGCCATGACGCTGAAGCCGAGTGCTGAAGCCAGCACTGAGCCTGTGCCAGCCGCCTGCTTCATGGCAGTCTCATGCAGACTCATGCTGCTGAGCGTGCTGCTGCTGCTGCTGCTGCTGCTGCTTGCAGTGCTAGGAGCTGTGGAGGCGCATGCATGGAATGTGGCCATTGCAAGCTGTGTCATTGGCAGCAGACTGGGCTGGATCAGCGCTGGCCCCCGCCGCTGCACCAGCATGGGAACAAACTTCCAGGTGTGCAGCACTGCACCGCTCAGCCGCAGGCAGTCCTGCACATTATACTGCTGCATTGCGTCTGGGAAGACTTGCTGCTGCTGCTGCTGCTGCTGCTGCTGCTGCTGCTGCTGCTGCTGCTGCTGCTGCTGCTGCTGCTGCTTCAGCGCGATGGTCAAGCTGGCGGCAGTCCTGGCCAGCGCTGGCAGTAGGCCTGCAAGACATGCCGGCAGGCAGCAATATGTACTGTCACATTGAAT
Organism: Tetradesmus obliquus; assembly: GCA_030272155.1. Taxonomy (NCBI): domain Eukaryota; kingdom Viridiplantae; phylum Chlorophyta; class Chlorophyceae; order Sphaeropleales; family Scenedesmaceae; genus Tetradesmus; species Tetradesmus obliquus. The sequence continues at coordinate 1,245,085 of CP126191.1, forward strand.
GAGCAGACAGCTGTACAAACCTAGATGTTGTGGCAATGTGATGTCACTTCCAAATTCAGATGCGGTAGCAGCAACACAGGCTTGCAGCTGCGATCTTACTGCTCACCTGTAGTGACTATTTGCCGCTCCAGAGAGGGTTGGCTGCCAAAATAGCCCGGCTGTATCATTGACATGCCTTGCCAGCCACCCATACACTGCGTGAGGCCTATGCAGACCTCCCAAAACAAAGGCAGCTCCTCCCTCCTTAAGTCCTGCTGCTGCATGCGTGCAGTCACCACCGAGAGCAGCACGCGCAGCACAGGGGTTTGCCGCAGCATGTCGGCAAAGGCGGCTGGAGTGGGTACGCTCGACTGGAGATAGTCAGTAAGCTCCTTGATCTTGCCGGATTGCTGCTGCGAGAGGTCGCCTGCTGCTGCTGACAGTGCATCGACAGCCTGCTGAACTTTTACATGGCTCCACGCTGCACTTTTCGCTTTCGGAGCCATTTTCGAAGGTAGTACCGCGTATTGAAGGAACTTTGAACGGGTAAACAGCACGATCGAGTAGAAGGGTTTGGCTGCGAGCTACATGGAGTCCTAATCGGCGATAAAACAGCACAATTGCAGACCTCCGTTGCCCTGCCCTCATGATGTTTTCCCAGGAAATGAATGCGATCCCGCCGGTGTGTTTTACGGGCACCATGTAAGTGACATGCACACAATGCGTTGCTGTTCCAATGCAGCAGTCTGCTGCAGCCCTCTAGGCATGCTGCCAGCCTGATGACAATCGGTGTTTTAGAGCTTAAGCAAGCTGAGGCTGCTGCAGCCTGCAGGCAGAGCACCTGTTCTAAAGTGTTCACACCGTACGCGTGTGTACACCGCTGCAGCAGCGCCACGCGGCTACAGTGCACCGGTGACATGTGTCGGCGGATATCCACCCCACAAGAGTGATCCTGCCACCAGCTTGCAGCACACATCAGATATGTGCGGGATACGACAAGTTTGACGTTAATACAAAAGCGAAGATTAGTCTAGACTAGATCTTGTGCAGTTGCTGTCCTGCCAGAAACAGGAGTGTGCGGCACACAGTGGCCATGTACAGCTGTGGCCCACTTGGAGAGTTTAGGAAGATGTAACATGTTGCCAACAATCAACTGTTTGTTGCACGATGGCGCAAACTAGGCTGGCGACCTCATCGCCACCGATATGCCGGCACACATGTATGCTGTACATGGCACAGTGATACTTCCCGCCAAACAGCTGTGAAGGAGGCAATGAAGTCGCGCGAGTGTTCCAAGTGTGCAAGCAAATCAAACATATGAATTGACTAGTAAAACGAGATCGTGCATCACAGAAGGTCAAGAGTCAGCGCGGCTTAAAGTTTCGCAGATACGCGCGCACTACTTCTGCCACTCATGCTGCTGCGCGAACGAAACAAAATCGTCCATAAAACAGTTACACTGCTGTTGCACCATTTAAATCTTGCTCGACTTTGTTTAAGACATCGCAACAATGAAGGCCGCTGCGCTAGTGGCTCTTTTCGTGCTAGGCGCCGTCTGTGAGTCCTTTTTTGCTGTATGAAACGATTGTGATTTGTAGGAAGCGCAGCAGGAATGTAGCAGCAAACCAAAGCATCGACCCGACCGCATCTCCTGTTCTCCTGAGAACCGGGGATGTCACGAGTACGGGACAGCTCGACTCATGTGCGCTACGTTAATCGCACTCATTAAATTGCAACGTGTTGTCTGTATGCAGGCGTGCAGGCGCAGCTGCCACCTGGTCTCCAGGACGTGCTGAGCAACATCGGCAGCCAAGCAGCAGAGCAGGTGCGCGCCAGGCATCACCGATCAAGCTCCAGTTACACGTTCTGAACTCAGAACATCGGGTGCAAGCTCAGCAGCAACACGCCTGAGTTCCATCTGCCGGCATCGCGCCAAGCTGCTGCGCCACGCGCTTGCGCAGAACCTGTCAGCAGCGTGCTACGACATCATCACATACATTGCTTCGTGTCCAATAACATCCATCGTTAACCCTGCACCATTGCTTGCCTTGCAGGTTGTGAAGCAGAGTGGTGATCAGGGTGCAGCCAATGTTGCAGCCAAGCAGGCCTCAGAGGCTGCCAAGACGGCTGCAATGAAGGCCCTGCAGGACGGCGGCAACCAGCAGTCAGCGCTGGATGCAGCAAAGAAGGCAGGCCAGGAGGCTGCCAAGCAGGTGACCTGGCATGCTGCCGCAGCGCTGCTCACAGTACTGCTGCTGCTGCTTGTGATGGTGTTGATGCTTGCACTCAACGACATCAGCATCAGCAGCAACAGTAGCAGCCTCAACCAGCAATTGCAGTATCTGTGATGTTGATCGTAGCTGCTATGATCCACTGAATTGTCGGCAATGTGCCAACAATGGGGTAGTAACACCACATCATCAGAACAATGTGTTGCAGTCCATGTGCCCTGCAGCAGAGCTACGCCTGTTCCTTCCTATCCCATCAGCTGCATGCACATTCACCTCTGCTGCTGGTCCTCATTCACACCGCAGGCCGCCTCCAACGTCCCCGCCCTTGCTAAGCAGTCCAACCCCTCCGGTGTCACCGGCATCGCCCCCGAGGTCCAGTCTGCAGTCTCCAAGGCAGCACAGCAGGCAGCAGAGGCCGTCGTGAAGCAGGGAGGTGACAAGGCAGCAGCCAACGCCGCAGCACAGAAGGCCTCAGCCGCCGCCGTGTCTGCATATACAAAGCTGCAGAAGGACAACCCCAACACCCCTCCCGCTACCCTGGCCCAGGTTGCCAGCGATGCTGCTCAGCCAGTGGTGAACCAGATCGCTAAGGGCGCACCAGTGGAGGCCACACCCGCACCCGCTGCTGCCGCACCCGCTGCTGCCGAGCCCGCTGCTGCTGATGCACCAGCGCCAGCTGCCGGTGGTGTCGGCCCTGGCGCCGCTGCTGCTGCTGCAGCTGCTGAGCCCGCTGCTCCCGCTGACCTGCCGCCTCTGGCCAATGTGACTGAGAAGGCCACTGCTGAGAGCCTGCCCAAGCAGGCCAAGCTCAACGTGACTGGTGAGGGGACAATGCTGGCTGCAGCATATGAAGTTTGGTTCAGTGGCTGCATAGCTGCAGCATGTGAAGTTTGCAGCTGCTGTAGTGTCAAGCTGTGCTTCTGTCACAAAGCAGATCGATACGCAGCACAAGCAATTGGCGGCGTCATCGTTGCAGCGTACATAGGATTATGATGTTGGTTATGCTTTGATCAGCATTTCCACAGCACGCACCAGCAACAGAGCCATGTCATTCTAACAGTCCACAGTTTTTTTCAGCCAGTTCAACTCATTGACATGCGTCCGCTGCTGCTCTGCGCCCTGCCACCATGCTGCCGCCCACCGCTCCCTACAACAGCCTCTGAGGCCAACGCCACAGCTGCTGCTCCCGGCGAGCTTCCTGCTGAGGTGCCCGCTGGCAATGCCACCAACGCCACCACAGCATCCCGCGAGGCTCCTGCAGCCAATGAGACCATTGCCACCCCTAAGGCCCCCAGCAGCGCTGCCACTGCTGTTGCCGGCTTTGTGAGCATGGCTGCTGCCGCCCTGGTGGCCCTGATGCTGTAAGCAGCCTGCTGCTGCTGCTGCATGTGAAATGCATACAGGACGCCAAGGGTGGATGGTTACCCTGGCCGTGGGCCGTGAGGCGTTTTGAGTGACACTGACATGCCATGCTCTGTGAACAGCACGGGCTACTGTCAGCCGCAGTGGTGATGGTGGTGTGAATGCAGCCTGCAGTGCACTGTGAGGTGCGCTCAGGCGGCACTGCGGCATGTCAAGTTGCACAGATTTTGAGTCGGAGAAGTAGAGGTGGCAGCCACTCCAGCCACATGGTGGCACTGCCAATGTGCCACACTGCCAAAAAGGAATGAAACTTTTTTCACAATAATCTGTATGAGGTTGCCAGTTTTGCATATCATGCGGGTGCATACTGTTGTGCTGTGATTGATTGTGGGTTGCCCAGTACACCACTGGCATCGCTGCTCTGCGCGGTGTAAGCTTATTCTCTTGTTGTTTTTACGTGTTTGCCCTGGTTGCCAGTGCTCAGCCATATATACTCTGGCATGCTGCATGCCATACGGCTGTCTACAATACAATACAATACACTTTCGGGACTGAACCCGACCCCAGGCACTAGCCCAGCGAGCCGCTATTCCGCTCATGGGGGATAGTAGTAATTGTACCCAGTCTTTCCTTCGTTGTTTGGGCGATCGAAACCACCCGCGCAAGTCCGTCAATTCCAGTTGCTTTTTATCCCCAGCCACATTTCAAAGCAGCACATTTCAAAGGGACTGTGTCAGACAGCAGCAGACTGCTAGGCGGCCGGCATCCACCGGTAGAGCGTAACACGTGTGATGACGTCAGTTGCAGTTTTCACGGATCCGCAACAGCTGCTGCAATCAAGTGTCCCGTTTTGCAACTAGACGCTGGTACGACAGTCGTCACAAGCTAGCTGTGCATCCACACAATCAGTTTGGGCTCACATTGGCCCAGCACCCTTCGCAATCTGACGGTGTATGGCATACTTAAGCCGTGTTCCAACCTTAAGCGGTGTATTGAAGAGCAGCGCAAAACCAGAGACAATATGGGCTCAACGCAACTCCACTCAAAGTGCAAAGAACTTGTTGTCTCCATCATTTGCGCTGCACACAGAAGCACAGCATATGCTGTGACTGGTCAGGCGGCCAATACCCTGCAAAGACACCACATGCATCACCACGACATCACTGTGATGCGGCACACGCCCTTGCTGCCCATCCTGCGGCAGCAGCATCCTGCTGCTGGAAGTACCAGCGCACAGCAGGCGCAGCGCTGCCTGTTATACTTTGGCTACGCTCCGCAAACATAGAAGAAGAGTGTGGCGCTATGCAGCCAGCTGCCGTACCCAAATTAGCAGCGGCACCATCTACGCCTCCACTGCACTGATACCGCTGTGCCGCAACACCAACAGCAACAACAGTCTCCACCAGGGAACCAGGTGCTTGAACACGGCGCTGGCGATAGGTGCAGCAGCACCATGAGTGAACACACTCAGCGCATATGCGCTGCAGCAGCCACACCACCACCAACAGTAGCAACAGCAGCAGTGGTGACAATCCCGTTTGCCTCGACAGCCTCCACGCCACAGAATCGTTGTACGTGACGCAAAGCGGCTCAATGCGCTCCAGCCTGTGCTGAACCCTGCACCACACCCTTCGCTGAACCCCACACCCCTTAGCCCCTGCGCTTGGACAGCCTCCAGGCCACGGGGTCGTTGTATTTGTCGTACAGCGGCTCGATGCGCTCGTAGCGCTTGCGCCGGGAGAGGCGTGTGGGGTCGGCTGGCTTGAAGAAGCGGGGGGCCAGCTCCACGAGCCACTTGGGGTCGATGGACATCACCTGGAGGAGCGAGTGGGGAAGGATGAGTGAGAAGAAACTGAGTGAGATATGGTTGCAGACAACTGAGAGTGAGTGAAACGTCGGCGGGCGTGAAGAAGCGGCGGGCAAGCTCCACGAGCCACTTGGGGTCGAAGGACATCACCTGCGGGGTGAGGACGAGTGAGGACAAGTAAGCGCAAGTGAGCGAGTAAGTGAGTGGGTGAGTGCACGTCAAGCACAGCGCAGCGCATGCTACGGCAACAACGCTGGCAATCAGCACGATAAACTCAAATGCACAGACACATGCTGCCTGCCTGCTACAACTCTTTTGCACCAAATCAACAGTAAAGTAAGCCTTGCACATACCTTGCGCATGTACTCCTCGGTGCTGAGGATGAGCTCGTGGTAGATGACCTAGTCTGGCTGCTGCACCAGCAACCATACTAACACTTACACTTGCAATACTAACAACTATACTAACAGTCGCATACCTCGCGCATGTACTCCTTGGTGGTGAGGATGAGCTCGTGGTAGATGACCCAGTCCGGCTGCTGCTGGAAGGTGGCGGAGCTGGGGTGGATGTACACGGGCTGCTGCTCCACCACCGTCTTGTAGCCCTCCTGGGGGTCCTTGCGCGCAGCGTGGAAGAAGAAGCCGGACGCAATGGCCTGCAGGAGCAGGGTGGAGCAGGCATAGAATGGAGAACAGTCAGGTGCATGAGCGAGTGGCAAAGATAACATGCGAAGTAGTGCACGGCAACATACATACACGCCAGCATCAGGCATAATGCCCAACAGCAAAAAAAAAGACAAAATGCGGGCACCTTGCACAAACGTTTGTACTTGCCCGCGCTGACAAGAAACCAGCAAACAGTGAGTCAACAAGCACCTCAACCGGCTGCGCACCTTGCACACGCGCGTAGTTCTTGCCCGCGCTGACCAGGCCCACACAAAGCGCACAGATCCAAACCAACATACTCAACATCGACAATCACATAGTCAACAACAAGCATTTCAACCGGCTGCGCACCTTGCACACGCGCGTGTAGTTCTTGCCCGCGCTGACCAGGTCTAGCTTGTAGCGGTCCATGATGGCAATCAGCTGCTTGCGCACGTCCTGCGCGCGCTTCATCGCGCGCGCCTGCAGCAGGCAGCGCGGCGGAAGCGGGAGTGCGGCAGCACAGCATGCACAGGCGGCAGGAAGGAACAGCGGCAGTCAGTGCACAGCGTGCTTCATGGCCCGCGCCGGCAGCAGAAAGCGGCACTTACGAAACCGACTGCAGCATGCACAGGCAACAAAGGATCAGCCCTGTTACAAATGAAGCACCTGCAGCACGCTGTCATGAATTACCACACCTACGGATCAGACACGACAGCGCAGCGCGGTGACACAGTACATGTTTGTGACACCGCTGGCCGCAGCGCACCTGGATGAAGTTCTCGTGGCACCAGGGGTTGCTGAACTTGTTGGCCTTCCAGCCCTCATACACTGCCAGCAGCGTGAGGTGGTCGCCCTCGGGCTGGAAGAACTTGGCACGCTTCTGGTCAGCCTGAGGGCAGCAGCAGCAGCAGCAGGAGCAGCAGCAGGAGAAGCAGCAGCAGCAAGACGGAGACAGGAAGATACCTGTGAGGCCTGACGGTCGCATGTTTGTCAGGGCACCACCTGTGATTGCATGAGCCACAACGCTGCGTTACTCTGAAGCAGACACGGCACGTTCACCCATGTTCGGTTTTGCTGCTGAGATAAGCAAAGGCCTTGGGCACCCAGCATAACCACATAGCCGAAGACACGACATGCATGCAGCTTGCCACTGACCACACAACCACGCAACCCACCTGCGCCTGCTTCTCCTTGGGCCTGTAGAAGATGTTCTGCGCGCTGAGCATGGACAGGATGGTCAGGATCTCGTCGCTGCAGCCCAGATCCACGCTGGCAATCAGCACCTTGCTCATAGGCGGCTCCAGCGGGAACTCCGCCATTTTGCGCCCAAGGCGCGTCAGCAGGCCCTCCTGCAACATGAATGTAACAAAGTAACATGTTAAAAATGTGGAAACGTTGAGTGGCGATGATCAGCACCTTGCTCATGGGGGGCCCCAGCGGGAACTCCGCCATCTTGCGTCCCAGGCGCGTCAGCAGGCCCTCCTGCAGGCGCGTAACAGTGTAACACAGTACATGACGTGTGTGATGATGTTATGTGACATGTGTGTCAGCACTATGCTCATGCGAGGCTCCAGCGGGAACTCCGCCATCTTGCGCGCAAGGCGCGTCAGCAGGCCCTCCTGCAGGCGCGTAACAAAGTAACATGTTATATATCAGGTGCACCGGTGTTGTTTGACGTGTGTGTCAGCAACTTGCTGATGAAAGACTCCAGCGGGAACGCCGCCTCCTCCGCACACACACGCACCTCGTCCAGCGCCCCAAGGTTGTACAGCTGCTCCAGTGCACTGATCAGTGTGGCAGGCGGTGGTGTGTCCATGAAGTCAAAGCGCAGCAACTGGCACCACGCACCACACAAAAAAAAAACACAGCAGCACTCCCCTGCACACCGATGCACAGCACAGCCGCACCCAAGGCCTCACGCCGCATGCACAAGCTGAACTGCAAGAAATGCTGTGCTGCCGTTGTCCTGCATCAACCGGCCACCTCATCCGCATAAACACGCACCTCGTCCAGCGCCCCAAGGTTGTACAGCTGCTCCAGCGCGCTGATGAGTGTGGCAGGCGGTGGCGGGTCCATGAAATCAAAGCCCAGCATGTCATTGATGCCCATGGCCTTGAGCGTTAAGACAGTCATGGCCAGGTTGGTGCGCTGGATCTCGGGCACGCTGGTGGGCAGCATCTCGTTCTTGTAGGCCGCCTCTGCGCAATGCAAAACGCAAGAGTGCGGATGCGCAAAGTGAGGCAGGTGGATCAAGCAGTGAGGCATGCGAGAGTCAGTGTTCGGCAGCATCTCGTTCTCACACCGCCACTGCCCAGTGGCAGGTTGGTGCGCTGGATCTCGGGCACTGGTTTCGGCAGCATCTCGCTCTTGTATGCTGCCGCCTCTGTGAGCAGCATGTAACAGCTCAATGCGCGCGTGAGTGAGGGCCAAAATGTTCAGTGCATCAGGTGACAATGGTTGTGAGCAGCATCAGCATCAATGTCAGGGTCCACCGCCTCCACCAGAAAACCATCCAATACTGAGCATGCGCATGGCATGGTGTGCAGCTCAGAAGCATGTCTGGCAATGTGTTGCGCCACCAGCCTTCCTTCTTGCAGCAGACATTGATGTCAGCAACAGCAGCAACCGCACCTGTGTACAGCCTGTAGCACTTGCCGGGCCCCGTGCGCCCTGCACGCCCCGCGCGCTGCCTCGCACTGGCCTGGCTGATGGGTGCCACCACAAGGCTGTCCATGCCATTCTTGGGGCTGTAAACCTGCATGGAATTGTAACACATATGCAACATGTCATACGTTTGCACACTGTGTGTTTTCTCCAAAAACTGACAGGCAGCTCGCAACACAAAGCTGGGCATTGTGCAATCGCTTGCACAATGTAAGCTGACAGCACGCCCCGCAAAATGATACACCTAGACACAAACGTCCGCACCTTCTGCTTGGCGAAGCCCGGGTCCACCACGTAGTAGATGCCGTCGATGGTGAGGGAGGCCTCCGCAATGTTGGTGGCCACCACGCACTTGCGCGTGCCCGGCGGCGCGGGCTCAAAGATGCGCGTCTGCAGACAGGCAGGCAGGCAGCAGGCAGCATGTCAGCATAACAGTGATGTGCCTGGTGGCGCGGGCTCAAAGGTGCACATCTACAGGGCAGCAGGCAGCTTGTCAGCAACATATGGCGCTTCACACGGCATGCGCCCTCCCATGCATTCAGCTGCGCAGATATGGAAGCCGCAGCTGGCGCGGCCCTTTCGCAGCGTGTGAAATACAAGCTAGTTGTTTGAAGAACCTGCCAAGCCCTCCCACCTGCATCTCGCTGGGCAGCGCGCTGTACACCGGCAGGATGATGAGCTCCGGCACAGCAGGCCCCAGGCTCTTCATGCGCTCATACAGCGTCTGGCAGGCAGTGTCGATCTCATCCTGGCCTGCGCGGCAGCACCGGCAGCAGCAGCAGCAGAAGGATTGGCAAAAGCAGCAACGCAGCACTAGAGGCACTTGCAAGCGTGCAACAGAAGCTCATGGCCAGAGCATGGAGGCAAATGAATCCCCTGAGACAATCAAACCAGCAGTCTACTGACATCGGCAGCAGCAGCAGCCGCCGCACCTGTCAGGAACAGCAGAATGTCCCCCTCTGGCTCGCTGAGGTGGATCTGCATCACTGTGATCATGGCTGCGTCCATATAGCCCGCCTCAGACCCTGCTAATACCCCTTAGATATGAAAAGTAACGGTGACAACAACACCAGCAAGTTCATACCTGTCAGAAACAGCAGGATGTCCCCCTCCGGTTCGCTCAGGTGGATCTGCATCACCGTGATCATCGCCGCGTCCATGTAGTCGGCCTCAGACCCTACAAACACCCCTTAGATATGAAAAGTAGCAGTGACAACAACACCAGCATGTTCACACCTGTCAGGAACAGCAGGATGTCTCCTTCCGGCTCGCTGAGGTGGATCTGCATCACTGTGATCATGGCTGCGTCCATGTAGTCAGCCTCAGGAGCCTTGGTGTACAGGATCTCCACGGGGTAGGTGCGCCCGGGGATGGTGAAGATGGGGCAGTTGAAGAAGTAGCCCGAGAACTTCTCAGCATCCAGCGTGGCGCTGGTCACAATGAGCCGGAAGTCCTTGCGGCGCTGCACCACCTGCGGGGGCAACAGTAACAGCAGCCTGGTGAAATGACGGCACGCATTGGCAGTCCATGATGTGGCAAGTACCAATGCGGTCCAGCGTGGCGCTGGTCACGATCAGCCGGAAGTCCTTGCGGCGCTGCACCACCTGCGGGGTCATTTTGACAACATAGCATTGGTGATGACAACACGCGTCAGCGGTTCTTACATTGTGTGTGGCAGTCGATACCAGCGTGGCGCTATGAGACAGAAGTCTTTGCAGCGCTGCCTGTTGATATTGATGATGCGAGGGCCAGCCACCATGGATGTGCTACAGTTGCAAGCATGCTAGGGTTGTGTACATTGACCACACGCAAAGAACCAAGCCGTACAGAGCTGCCGCACCTCCTTGAGCAGCCCAAACAGCACGTCTGTGTGGATGGTGCGCTCGTGTGCCTCATCCAGAATGATCACGCTGTAGATGGCCAGTGTGTCGTCCAGCAGGCACTCGCGCAGCAGCATGCCGTCGGTCATGTACTTGATGTCGGTGGCGGGGCTGGTGCAGTCCTCAAAGCGGATGGAGTAGCCGACCTAATTTGCAGCAGCAGCAGCAGCAGCAGCAGCAGCAGCAGCAGCAGCAGCAGCAGCAGCAGCAGCAGCAGTGGCGGCAACAGGGTGTGTCAGTTCCAGGTGTGTTAGTGGCGCAGACCTTGCAGCAGATGAAAGAGTCGGCCTACATATATTCAAACAAGCACGCATTCATGCATGCTAGCAGCAACCCACAACGCTGCCTCAACATGATAGACTGCAAACTCAACCTCGACAATGCCGCACATGCTTTCCCCGACGCACGCCCTGCTCCATTCCGCTGCCTGTACTCGCATGCCAGATCTTCCCGCAGCTGCCATCACACCCGTCAACACACCCATGCAACCCTCCTCCATGTGCTAGGAGTTACATCTCGTTGACAGCAAAGGCCTTTGCAAAGTGCAAATGCAAGGCAACCACCATGTGCCCGCACCTCCTCCCCCAGGCGCACGCCCTGCTCCTCCGCCACGCGCTTGGCGATGCTCATGGCCGCCACACGGCGCGGCTGCGTGCAGCCGATCTTGCCGCGCTGCGTGAAGCCTGCCTCCTTGAGGTACTGCGTCATCTGCGTCGTCTTGCCGCTGCCCGTCTCCCCGATCACCACCAGCACCTGCGGCCATATGGGTGATGCGGTTGCAGCGTGTTGGAGTTGATGAACACGTGCAACGTGTGTAAACGACACATGTGCAAGACAAAGCGTCAGCAGGGCCTGTGTTTGAACAACCAGCAGAAGCGCACGGCTGCAGCGTCAGTACTTGAACAATGACAAGCAGCAGCATATGGGTGCTGCATGAAGCCCGCCTCCTTGAGGTACTGCGTCATCTGCACGGTCTTGCCGCTGCCCGTCTCCCCAATCACCACCAGCACCTGCAGGTTGATTGCAATGAGTGACAAAATGCAGTTTGTGACACAGTGCTAAACGCAGAAGTGCATGGCTGCAGCGCGTGCGCATAACAACCAGCAGCAGCCCATAAGAACAGGTGCAGCACCGCTCAAACACCTGCGTTTCAGCTGAAGCACCAATCAGCCCTCCGCTTGCAACACTGCAGCCCAAACCTGTCACCAGAATAAGTACACCAGTACGTTTCGATGGTTCAGCCCAGAGCTGCACAACAAACATACTGAACCCAGCAGCAGCAGCTGAGTATCCCCGCCTGGTTGTCCTTCACGGCCTGTACTAGCGGGTCCTTCAGAGCGTAGATAGGCAGGCTGCAGCGCTGCTCAAGCTCTCGCATTTGCACTCAATAGCACCTCCATGCATGTGGGCCACTGCAGTCACAAGCTGCCACCACAACACAACACACATTCTCTCTGGCATCGCTGCCCTACAATCACACCAATATCACAGCACCAGCTGAATATGTGTCAAAAGCCCACCTGGTTGTCCTTCACGGCCTGTAGCAGTGGGTCCTTCAGCGCGTAGATGGGCAGGCTGCAGCGCTGCTCAAGCTCTGGCGTTTCCACTCATGATGCACACCAAACGCCTCTTTGCATGTGTGTCACTGCAGCCGCAAGCTGCCTCGATCACTCAAACACCCATCCGTTTCGGTTTACTGCCATACACAGGACGACAATTATACCAGACACCACAGCACCAGCTGAATATTTAGCTGGATATGCATCAAGGCCCACCTGGTTGTCCTTCACGGCCTGTAGCAGTGGGTCCTTCAGCGCGTAGATGGGCAGGCTGCAACGCTGCTCAAGCCCTGGCTTTTCCGCTCATGATGCACAAACCAAACACCTCTCCGCATGTGTGCCACTGCAGCCGCAAGCTGCCAACAACACACAACACCCATTCTTGATCACCCTAAACAGGACGACTGGTACACCATAAAGCACAGCACCAGCTGAATATACTGCTGAATATGCATCAAGGCCCACCTGGTTGTCCTTCACGGCCTGCACCAGCGGGTCCTTCAGCGCGTAGATGGGCAGGCTGCAGCGCTGCTCCAGGATGCTGCGGCTGTCCTTGATGCCAAAGGTGGGCGCCTTGCCCAGCGCAGCCACCTTCCACTCCGGCTCCTCGTTGGTGGCAGTCATGCCCAGCCCGCGCAGCTCCTGCATGCCAGAGGTTTTATTGAGACCAGGGGATACAAAATCAGTGCAAGCTTTGATGTCTGTGCCAGCTATGTCTGTGGCAACGGTGCTTGTTGAAAAAATGTGCGCGCATGCCCAGCCCGCGCAGCCGTTGCATTGTGTTTTGAGTTGAGCATACTTTGCCAGGTTCAGCAGTTCAAGGCCGCTGCGCAGAACATTCTGCATCAACTATGGGCTCCTCATTGGTGGCAGTCATGCCCAGCCCACGCAGCTCCTGCATGCCAGGTGATTTGCGACGACCAGGGTGTAAGGATGCCGGTTTGCGCATGGGATTGGCAAACCATGTGGTGAAGTGGCAAGCTGTGCAACACATGACACCCAGCACAAAGCATGCCATGGCCGTTCCAGGGGCGGGACAGATTAACAACCTGCATAACATGCAACACATACCACCATGTCATGACAAAGTTCGGAACCCTGCTGCTCACCGCCGCCAGGTGTCGCTCGCCCTCCTCAGGCATGGGGTCCTCCCAGGGCCGGGAACTATGAGATACCCTTGTGACACATCACGACACATGTGATCATAACACATCACGACACATGTGATCATAACACATCACGACACATGTGATAATAACACATCACGACACATGTGATCACAACACATCACGACACATGTGATCATAACACATCACGACATATGTGATCATAACACATCACGACACATGTGATCATAACACATCACGACACATGTGATCATAACACATCACGACACATGTGATCACAACACATCACGACACATGTGATCACAACACATCACGACACATGTGATCATAACACATCACGACACATGTGATCATAACACATCACGACACATGTGATCATAACACAGCCAGGGAACAATGGACTCACCGCCGCCAGGTGTCGCTCGCCCTCCTCAGGCATGGGGTCCTCCCAGGGCCGTGACAGGTCCTTGGGGATGGCCTCCAGCAGTGTGCGCTGCTGCTGCTGCTGCAGCTCGCGCCGCTCCTTGGCCAGCGCGCTCTGGTCGGGCAGCATGGGCGGGAAATGCATCGTGCGACATTGGGGGGGGGTGGCTGGCAGAGCCCGACAGTGTTCAGCTGTGTAGCAAGCGCTCATCAAACACATAGACATGGCAGATTGATCGCAACGGTCGTCTGGGCCAGCATTGATCATTACTGAGGCAGCTACGCGGATGCTCCGGCCACACCTCACCGCCGTCACTGCGTCAGCAGCAGCTGAGAATACACAAATAACACACCAGGCACATGCTATGGCAGGTACTTTGCATGCTACGGCACCTGCAGCAGACAGCCAGGTGACTCACCGCCGTCATTGCTGCGCGCTGCATGCTGCCCTCAGGGTTCTTCACAATCTTGATGGGGCTCATCTCGATGCCGCTCCTGCTGCTGTGGCCCTTGAGGAACTCCGGCTCGTCGTCGTTCAAATCGATTTCAAACTCCTCCTGGTCGTCCTGCAGGGTGTTATAACGGCATTTGAAATTTTCGGTGCAGCTATCACAGCGCTGTGTGCTGCAGTCCAGGCCAAGCACACAGAGCGCGTGTGCAGCAGCACCCAACACACATAGCAACACAGACGCACATGCACAACTCTAACTAGTCAGCACTAACCACTCAGCACAATCACCTTCCCTCACCTTGCCTCATGTACCGCAGCCAACATACCCTGGCCGCCTCCTCATCAACCAGTGGGCACTCGCGCACATCCACAAATGCAGCAGACAGCCGCAGCCCCACAAGAACACCAAGAACGCCACCCTGCAGCACACCTCGTCCACACCTGCAAGCAGGCCCTGCCCGCCCTCCTCACTGGGTACCTTGTAGCTATACCAGGCCTGAGACGATTCCTAGAAATTCAGCAACTGCCGTAAGAGTGATTAAAGCAGCTTCAGTCTTGATACTGACTACACAGTCAGTTCTCACCCTGTCCCGTGAAGGTCACATAGCGGGCACCCCCCCAGCAACGCAGCAGCACATGGCCACCACAACACAGCAACAACAGCATGTGACGCACCTCGTCCACGCCAGCCAGCAGGCCCCGCCCCCCTTCCTCGTCAAACAGCGGGTGCTGGCGCACACCCACAAACGCAGCAGCACAGCAACAGCCCCACAAGAATAAACATATGCCAGCGCACCTCATCAACGCCAGCCAGTAGGCCCTGCCCGCCCTCCTCATCAAACAGCGGGTACTCGCGCACGTCCAGCACGCCGGCCATCTTGAGCTGCTTGTACTCCCACTTCTCGTACTCGGTCAGCTTCTTGGAGCGCCTGGCAGCAGCAGCAGCAGCAGCAGCAGCAGCAGCAGCAGCAGCAGCAGCAGCAGCAGCAGATCTAAGACCAGCAGAACAACAAGTCAAGATCAGCAGCGGAGAATGGCATGGTGAGCAAGCTGCAGGGTTGTTAGATGCGCTCTGCAGCGCAGGTCAACATCACGTACAAAGTAGCACAACCATATCCTGCGAACTTTGTGACGTAGAGCACGTGTTAGTGTCATTGCTACTCCAGTCACCTCACCTCTTGGTCTCCTCAACGTCCTTGGGTCGACCTTGCACACTTGCGGCAGACCAGCAGGCCTCCTGCACCGGGCTACTGCACCTAACTATCATGTTACATCGACCCACCTCTTGGTGGTCTCCTCAAAGTCCTTGGGGTTGACCTTGATGCCGCTGATGCCCATCAGCGCGCTCTGCTGCTGCACAGCACCCCCGGCAGTGCCCTGCGCTGCTCGAATCTTGTCCAGATCCAGCAGATCTCTGCCTGTGGCCTGGTCAACGTCTCGGATGCTAAGCCCCAGCTTGCCGCCGCTGACTGAGACGCATTTGACCCACACCTCCTGGCCGCGCTCCACTGCTTCCTTGGCTGACCCGAGGCGCGCCGAGGAAATGTTAGACACGTGCACCAGGCCCTCAGCCTGCAGGAAAAGCAGCAGGTGAAAGCCACAGTCTTGTAGATTCCTCAGCACAACACAGGCTGGAGATAGGGTGCAGGGATGCGCACAACAGGCAGATGCCAGTATGCAGCATGACCCGAGGCGCGCAGAGGAGATGTTGGACACGTGCACCAGGCCTTCAGCCTGCAGGAAAAGGGCAGGAGGTGCCGCAGAAATGGTGAGCAGATGCCGGAGAGATGGCGGTGATGGTAGGTACATGCTGCAGATGTGCAAAAAAGCAGGCAAACGCCATGGAGATCAGCAGAGTTGGAATCACAGAACACACCGCCGCACCTTCTTGCCCAGGTGCCCGAAGCCAGTGAGCTCCACAAAGCAGCCAAACTCCAACATATGGCACAGCAACCGACACTCAAATGAACAGCCGCCACCCATCACAGCGCACCAACCGCCGCACCTTCTTGCCCAGGTGCCCAAAGCCTGTGAGTTCCACAAAGCAGCCAAACTCCATGATGCCGGTGACCTTGCCGCGGTACACTGCACCCAGCTGAGGGTCACCACCCTGCTGCTGCTGGTGATGCTGCTGCTGGGGCGGCGGTGGGAGGCCTGCAGCAGCAGCAGATGCGAATTGGAGGGAGACAAGGAGTCAAGACAGGAAGTCAAAAGACCAGATACAAGGAGGCGAAACACAGCAGCAGAGAAAGAGCAGCATGTGGAATATCATGGCAACTGCAGAAGCTGCGGCCTGATCAAGACGCTCCGACGGCCAGCGCTTGCCAAGTGCACAAAGAACGCAGCAAAAGACGTGCCATGCACAACGCACCACAATGTGCAGCTGCCTGCCTCGCCTCACCTGCTGCTGCTGGTGGCGGAGGCCCTGGGAAGCTGCTGCCGCCAGCGCCGCCGCGTGCTGCTGCAGCAGCGCCTGCTGCACCCGGCCGTGCCCGCTTGGGCTCCCTGCTGCGGCTGCGGCTTCTGCTGCGGCTTCTGCTGCGGTCGCGCTCGCTCCTGGAAGTGAAAGCAAAGAAAGAGAAGCAGCAGGGTGCGGAGACCAGCAGTTGAGCAGCGCAGCATATTGCCTGGCATGGTGTTGGATGCCGGGGTGCACACACACATGCATATCGTGTCTGCAACGCCACATGCAGGCGTCAACACCAACATCATTGCAGGTGCAGCGTGCTCATGAGGCGGCTGACGCTCCTACCACTAGCAGCAACAGCCCCGCTCTGCACCATGCACTGCTGCTATTTCAACACCCAGCACTGCTGTCGCTGCTGCACACCTGCGGCGCCTGTCCCTGTCCCTGCTGCGGCTGCGCTCCCGGTCTCTGCTGCGCGACCTGCGGCGGCAACACAGCATGAACAGGTGTCGCTGACGCCAAGCATAACAACAGCTTGAAACACCCCAACCACTCTGCTGCCCCTGCTGCAGATGCTGCCTACCCTCCCTCCCTCCAAGTGTGCTAACACTGCTCATGGACAGTACAAGCTTATTGCAAACAAGTAGATGATTGCATGCTGCTGCAGGGGCAGCACCAGCTGCTGGAGCCAGATGCAGCTCACCGCCGCCGGCGGTCACCGTCCCTTGTTCGCTGCCGCTCACTGCTCCTGTCTCTGTCCCTGCCCTTATCCCTGTCTCGGTCTCTGCTGCTGCCTCCGCCCGCTGCTTCTGCTGCACTGCCTCTGCGCAACTCCCCTCCAGCTGCTGCTGCTGCTGCTGCAGGCGCTGCTGCCGCAGGCTTCTCCGGCTTGTGCTTATCAGCCTCCTCCAGCAAAATGTGATCCAGCTGCTTTGCATACTCGCGCGTGTTCTGCAGCGCAAGGCCAGGGATAGCTGCGCCAGGCCGGGCCTTGGGGTGTGGCCTGAACTCTGCTTCGCTGCTGCCGCCGCCACCTTTGGCTCTGCTGCTGGGGTCTAGGGCTTGGATGATGTTCCACAGCCGCTCCACGACTGCGTCTGGCAGCTCACCGCCTGCCTCGGACAAGTCCTGCAAGCAGCAACACCCAAGACAGCAATTGCAAGTGTGAGCATGGAGCAGCCATGGCGAATGGTGGCAACGATGTTTGCTTGCAGCTGGATGGTCAGTGCATGCATGGACGTGTACCTATGAGATGTGCAACAGAATTGCTAGTGCTGCTGAGTTGCTGCTGCCACTGCTAATGTGCCGTGTAGGCAACATAACAGACGGCAGCATGATGGCGACTGACCCTGTTGGCAAGCAGGCATGGTGACTGCAACAATAGTGCTTTGAGGCACTGCCGTACACTGTGCCAAGGTGCGCTGCTGCTGATTTGCTCAAAGCTTTTCCTGTGCTTTGCTCGGGCGCAGGCAATCCTTCCCCCGCATTACCTTCTTGAACCCATCAACGTTTCTGGAGCCTTTTGCAACATCTATTATGAACTCTGCAAGAGTCTTCTCTGCAATGCCCAGCTGCGCCTCAAGCTCTGCACCACGGCAACAGCACAGACACACGTCTCAGCAATGCAACTGTATGAGCACTTCACCACTGCAGTGTCATGACTGACTTGCGAGCAAATACATGTGCAGGTCTTGCAAACACTCTGCGGCCCATGGATGCCACGCTGCTGCTGCTGCTGCAGTTGCCGCTTGCAGCGTGCCCTTCGGCACAACATCAGCTGCATGCAGTGGGTTAGCAGGCTGTAATCAAGCCATTAGGTCTATACTAATGCGCCGACATACCTGCTGTGACCTTCGAGATGACGGACAGGTGCTGCAGCTGCTTCAGCTGCGAACTCCCCATGCTGCTGCCACAAGGGCTGGGCAGCAGCCCACGCCCTCGGAGATGTTATCCGCTGATGTGTGGTTGGCAACAACCACAACTCGTTATGATCGAAACATGGGCATGCCGAAGCAGCAGCTGCACAGCAGTGGCAAGTCACGGTGAAACTGCAAGTATGCTCCGAAGCTGACTGTGTACTATGCGCATCAAGAAATGAAACAGCAGCTTACTATACGAGACACGAGGTTTGCTCATGCTGCTTGCTACAGCATGAGCTTATTGATGTGCACCCTGCAGAACCCTGCCACAGTGTCGCCTGTCATAACACCTTGCAGGGAACAGGGCACTGAGAACATTTTGAAGGTCCTTAGCACGATACCCCAGGCCCCGTTACGCTACGAGTTGGGTTTGGTATCTGTCACCATCCCTTCTGCAGTGGTTGCCACCTGCCTTGCATCGCAATCGCGTGACGCACGTGTTGCACCATCATGAGTTGAGGGGCTCATTTGAGCTGTACGGCATTTCTGTGTCATGCAATTTGCAAGCATCAATATAGTACGCATGTGTCACGCCGCTTCGCATCAGCGCGGTGCCTGCATGGTGTTGCCACCAAAGACCATTGCAGGCACCATCGTAGCGTCTGAACATGACAGCGCAGCAACATCTGCCAGGCTAGTGCGGCGCTCTGTGCCCTGCAGCAAAGTGGCTTCATAGAGAGCCCATCAATGTTCTATGCATAGCCTTGTGATTCATGAAGACAGCGGAGCAACACTGCTGTCGCGCGCATGCCAAGGTCGGCATGGAAGAAGAGCATGCTCAGGTTCAATCTGAGAAGTTCTCAGGTTGACACCATTTTATCACAGGCTGGCAGAAGCACAACCCGCTAGGCTAAAGCCCAGGCACAGCAGGGGCCGTCTTCTGCTGATGTCACCGCACCCTGGGGTGCCCGCTGACCAGTGGTGTTCCGCAAGCTCTGCCTGCTTGTTCCCTATCAAGGGAACACTGCAAGCAAGAGGTCAAAGTGTCCTGCTGTTTTTTCTTGTTTGAAGTTCAGTGTCTAGTATATCCTCTTAGTTCTTTTAGTGCTTGCGTATGTCATTCACTGACAGCGTTTGAATCAGCGATGGTCCTTCGCCATCGGAGGCAAGAGCACACAGTTGATTTTCCTATGAGCCACTGCGTCAAAGTTTTGCTGCGGGCGCTTCAGCGGGGATTTGCAGAGGAAAGCTCTGCAAGCACTCAGCTGGCGCCATGCCAGTATGACACTGTGCTGTTGAAAGCGTGCAATTGGCTCAGCAACGGCACATGTCTTCATCAAGGAGTTTGAAACAAAACTTCTACACTTTTTCATCTGTGTCATGTAGCAGCAGCTGGTACTGAGCTAGCTTTTGGCCCCTGCAGCCGGGCAGCCTGGCACCCCGTCTGTACGAAAGCACTCAACGCAGTGACTGCGGAACAGGACCACGGCAGCCCCCAGCCCACATCGCCAGGCCCTTTCAGTACCCACCTCATAAACAATAACTTCACTCAGATTTCGTTACTAAAAGCTCTCAAGGTGACGCCGCACGCCTGTGGCGTGTCGCATGTTTGATTTTGATTTCGAGTTTGTGCACAGCCGATCTGAACTCAGCTCGCTTTCAATGCTAGAATAAACATTTCAAGACTATATAACTATCAAATATGGCCAACAAAGACTGTGCTCGGCGTCATTGTGAGCTAGGGTCCCGTTGTGTCAGTGTCGTCTCTGACCCAGCTTGTTGTGCAACACAGGCCCCTCGCAGGCACAGTCTTGCGGTCAGGGTCATTTGTTGAATGCTTTAGTATAGTGTAATAACACTATGAAGAATGGTTGCTTGAACTGCGGGGCCGAACAGAACATGGCTTGATTGATTGTTGGTGCGGGGCCCCATGGAGACACGCGCTCGGAGACAAAGCTTGCGAGCTGCAACAGCTGCTGTGCCCTCTGAACTGTGGCTGCTGATCCTCTCGCTGCTAGAGCCAAAAGACGCCATTGCAGCGAGCTGTGTGTGCTCTGAGTTCAGGCATGTGGCACCAGCAAGCGCTAAAAGGGCTATTCAGCGCCTGTTCCCTCATCATAGCGCCAGGGTGGCTGCAAAGATCGGGGCGACGGGCGTGCAGAAGCTGCTGGCGCTCATCGCGCAGCATGAGTCCGAGGCCAAGGGCCATCCAGATGTGCAGAAGGCCACACAGGTGCAGAAGTTGGTGCTGCCGGAGCATCGGCAGATTGCAGTGGAGTGGTTGATCGAGGTGAGAGCCCGGAGGTCTAGCCCACCGTCTCCACAGCAAGCAGCAGCCAGCAGGCTCATGTCAATTTCGTTGTTTGTGCTTGCTTTACTTGGGATCAAGCGCTGAAGGTGGTCCAGCCATCGCCTGCCCTTCAAATATCCCTCCGGTGTTGTGCACCCGGCCTGCAGCTTGTTTCGGGCTAACAGCGCGCTGTGCGTCCTGATCGTAGTTGTAATACGTATTTGTTAGCTATTCTACGGCGTACTTGCGCAGTACTCGCTGCAGGCAGCCCGTTGTTGCCGCAGCAGGCCGACTCCACAACACCTGTTGTTGCCTCCCTGATGCTAGCCCCTCTGTGGTCGGGCTGCTTGGTGCAGGGCATGAAACTTCGATCAACAACCTTTGATCAATGTCTGCTTACGTTGCAGTGCTCAACCTGCATGCTTGTCCCTCACCCACCAGCACCCCCACACTTGTCGCTGACATCCTGCCTGTGCTGCTGCTGCTGCCCGCGTGTCTGCCTCGCCACTCACAACATACAACCTGCCAGGTTGCCTGGGACTGGCAGCTGGAGTCCACAGTGGTGTACCGCGGCGCGCAGTACCTGGACCACTACCTCGCCTCCTACCCAGTGCCAGCCCTCAGCAAGTTCCAGATGCTAGCCATCTCCAGCCTGCGCACCGCGCTCAAGCACAGCAGCAAGCTGGCGGAGCGCGAGCGCGCCCGCCTGCCTTACAAGCACTGGGCCGAGGTCACCGACGGCGCATGCACAGAGGCAGAGGTGCGCTCCACCTGCTCTAAGCTGGAGCGGCTGCTCGGCACAGCGCAGCGCGGGCACCCCAACGCCAAGCAGCGCCTGCGCTACCTGTGGTACCGCCTGTATGATGCCGGCGTGGTCAAGCAGGAGCACGTGTACGCCTACATGCTCGCGAGCTTCCTGCTGCACCTCTCGCTGCTGGACTGCGGGCTGAGTGCGGTCACGCCGACGCTGCTGGCGGTGGCAGCGCTGTCGCTCTCGCTTGACGTGTTTGGCTTTGCCCCCTGGCCAGGCGCGCTGCAGGAGCACTGCCTGTACAGCCAGGGGGAGCTGCAGGAGGTGCAGCAGAAGCTGCGCACAGCACAGGTGGGCCGGCTGCGGGGTTGCAGTGGTCCTCTGCAGCAGCTAGGGTTTGACCATGTTTGACTGCTGGTCAAACATGGTTTGACCAAGATGCGGTTTCAAGTGCAGCAATGTTGCAGCGTAGCAGTGATGTCTTGTAGTATCCTTGCAGGATGTAGTGCCCACATGTTTCATTATACCTTTGCAAGCTGACACTGTCTTTCACCACAGCCGGTTGCTTAGCTGACATTGCCCTCATGTTCTGCTGCCACATCTGCTTGCAACTCTGCTGACTGCTGCAGGAGGAGCTTCCTGCAAAGCAGCTGCGGGCCTTGTGGGTGCACAGCTACAGCTACATTGGCACCAACCCCCTGCAGCAGCCCGCGTACAGCCACCTGCAGCTGATTGTGTCATCACGTGGCAGGCTGCAACAGCTGCAGCAGCTGCTCGGTGGCGTCACCAGCCGCACCGGCAGCAACAGCGTTAGCAATGGCCATGCGATTGCAGCAGCGGCGGCAGCAGCACTTGCCAGTGCTGCAGCAGCAGTGGCTCTGGATGGTGCGGGCATTGCAGCAGCAGCTGGCATGCCGCCTGCAGCAGCAGTTGCCGCCGCATCAACAGGGCCGGTTGATGCCACAGTCATTGTTGGTGTCGTACCAGCTGCAGTGGCAGCTGGCGCAGCAGCTGCAGCACCCGCAGCAGGTTCCCAGCTGCCTCCAGCAGCTGCTGGCAGGGTTGTAACTCGTGCTGCAGCAGCAGCAGGGCAGCAGCAGCAGCGCCAGCACCAGCAGCAGGCCGTGCACACGCGCCACGGCGCAGCAAGCGGCACCCGCCATGCTAGCCCCCCTGCAAGCATCACTGTCCCTGAAAGCCAGCAGCAGCCGCAGCTGGCCTCGTCATCATCATTAGATAGGCTGCTGCCAACCCCGCAGCGCACCTCGCTCACCCCACTGTCAGCAGTTGCAGCACAGGAGCAGCAAGCCGCACGGCACGCTGCACACCACGGCGCTGGAGCAGCATGTTTAATGGCGGGCTTGGGCAGCGGCAGCGGCAGCAGCAGCACACAGCAGCTGGCAAACGGCAGCAGCAGTGCAGCAGCAGCGGCTGCTGCTGCATCCGCACCTCGTCGCTGCCTGCCTGTGCGCAAGGCTGTCACTGTGAGCCGTTACGGCTGCAGGAGCGCAGGCGGTGCGGCAGCAGCGGCTGCAGCTGGCAGCAGCGGCGCCGGCAGCAGCAGTGCGGCAGCTGCAGCTGCAGGCAGCTTCAGGGCAACAGGCTTCTGGCCTCCTGCAAGCAACGCTGCTGGCAGTTTCACAGGCAGCAGCACCTTCGCAGCAGCAGCAGCTGCTGCAGCTGCTGGCGCAGCACCGCCAGCTGGCAGCACCACGCCTGCCAGCCCCAAGCACTCTGCAGCAGCAGCAGGCCAGCGTGGCCTCGCGGCGCTGTTTGCTGGCGCGTCGTGCCACGCTGCGGGCCGCGGCGGCAGCGCCAGCGGCGGCAGCAGCAGGAGCTCTGCCAGTGAGGGCCTGCAGCTGCAGTGGAGCCTCGAGTCGGATGAGCTGGAGCGCCGCAGCTTGATGGAAGGCACGCCGCAGCCTCCGCAGCTACTGCTGGCGCTTCAGCAGCAGCAGCACCAGCACAGGGCGGGCAGCGGGGATGCTGCTGTGGGCAAGCACGGCTTGGTGGGTAGGGCTGTGGCAGCTGCTGCAGATGTGAGCGAGGTGACGGCTATGAATGTGGATCTGCCTTGGGGTGGTGGCTCGAGTGGTAGCCACATGCTAGCAGCATGTGAGGCGGCTGCCTCTGCTGCTGCGGCTGCGGCCGCTGCATCTGCTCACGGCAACTGAATACATCTCTGGATACGGGCTCAGACCGCATCAACCTGGTGCCTAGTCGTGCTGGGGCACGGCGTTTTGACGCTTGACGCATTATTACCATCAACACTGTACCAGCACTTGATACTATTACACTCGTTCGTGCCGACCAGTACTGCACATCACGTATCGGCGCGAAGGGGCTGTGTCTACATCTTTTTCAATCAGCACTTGGTGTTTATAATGGCTGGTCAGTGGGCAAGCGCTGGCCTTTGCTTGTTTGGCAGCCTGTGGCATTAAACGCGTGTGTTGTGAAGGTGTCATGGCTGCTCAGTGAGTTTGAGGCTGGCCTGCTGCCCCTGGCTGTGTGTGCCTTTCTTGGCACCTGCCTTGTTGAGCATGCAGTTTTCTGCCGCTGGTTGCACACTGCGTGGCAGCGTACAAGCTGTAAAGCACACTTGCGTTGATGTGGCAGCAGGGCGGTGCGTTGATGCATCGGGCGCTGTGGATTAAAGACATGGCATGTGGCAGCCCCTGTGCCCCTGTGTCTTTCACAAGCCGGCTCTGCACAGGGCCTCTAGCTTTGTTTGCGGAGCGCGCAGTGCAGCAGCAGCCCCTGCCGCTAGCAATGTGTGTGTTATTTATTGGGGTTGATGGGCCGCAACCTACACCTGTCAGCCGATCACAGTGATGATCACACACGGCGGATTTTTTAGTGTTACGTGCGCATGGCGGGGGGCCAGTGTCGGGGGTGAGGTGGTTGGACAGGTCTTGTGTCCACCCTCATCGACTGGTATGACATTCCATCAACTGGCACCACGCATTCAAACAAGTGCATGCTGCAACCCACGCGGGCTGCAGGACTGTTTGTTTTGCATGACCTTGGTCGCTGACCATACAACCCACTGACTGACCCAAGTACTGACGGTTGCATTGTTTGGACATGTGGGTGGGTCTGTGGCTTGCCTGACATTAGTTCTTGTTACTTACCGGACCCTTTTGACGGCTGGGCGCAATGGCTGCTGCTGGGCTCTGTGCATGCTAGCTTGACCTCGCTGCCTCTGGCAGCTGTGTGTCTCTGCTGCGCAGCCCTGTTCAGCTCCCCCAGCCCTTTGAGACGAAACAAAACTTGACTGACGC
Organism: Tetradesmus obliquus; assembly: GCA_030272155.1. Lineage (NCBI taxonomy): Eukaryota > Viridiplantae > Chlorophyta > Chlorophyceae > Sphaeropleales > Scenedesmaceae > Tetradesmus > Tetradesmus obliquus. Next base: position 1,269,803 of record CP126191.1, read on the forward strand.
CTGCTGACTGGCACTGCCTCTGTGTATGTCATCCAGTGCGTCGTGTGCGTGTGATTACAGTGATGTATGTGTGCGGTTGGTGGCTGCCCCGCAGCCCCTGGAGTGTGTTGTGCTGGCTAGCTGATGTCCTGCTGCAGCGGCGGTGATGCTGGGGTGTGCAACTGCAGCCCCTGCCCTGCCTCACAGGCAGCAGCTCTGCCAGCGTGTAGAGTGGCGGCAGCGCTACCGCTGCCCCATCACTCGACTGTGTATGTTCCCGCATGGTATGCGCTTATGCATGCGGGGCTGTGGTGTGCTGCAAAGGGTGTCGTATGCTGATCTGCTGGCAGCACCCCTTGCAGTGCGCAATGCAGCCCTGAAGCCGCATGCAGCGCGCGGCAATGCGGCCCTCTGTTCGTTTCGGGTCTTCTTTCTCCTCAAGTGTGTCTGCCAGTGGCCTGTGTTATCGGCTTGATGATCAGGCCAGCACAGCTAGGACTGCCTACCTGCCTGGCATACACCTGCCTCTCACTGGAATGGCCGCACGCAGGTGTCCTGTGGCGCGCCCTGATGGATTCGGCAGCGATGCAATTGTCTGCTAGCACAGAGAGAGGCAGATCCTGGCTGCTTAGCCTGCTACAGCAGCACCCGACAACAGATGCTCGTGTGTGTGGTATTGCGCTGCATAGCACATTGGGCGCCCCAACTTGGGGCGCATTGGACAGGAACATGGCGCCTTGCGCCTCAACTGGGGCTGCAGGCAGCCTGCTCTGCCAGACCTTCAATTTGTGCAGCCTAATTTGGCAGTCTGTTTGGCTGTAAAGTGGACGCGCTATGGCTTGTGCTTTGTTACTCGGGTGCTGCTGTAGCAGGGAGGTGCAGCCCTCTCGCTGCAAAGCGAGGGAGTGTGCTTGAGAGCGGGGCACTTGGCGGGATTCTAGCTCCCATGCGCCGCGCAGCCGCGCAGCGCTCAATCTCTTTTCTTTCCGGTGTGGACACAGTCCACGGCAGCCCTGCCATGCATGTGCGTTTTGCGCATGTTGCAGGCTGCTGCTGCTTCTTGTACAATGCCCCCGTGGCACAGTCAGCGGTTCTGAAGACGTGTGCCTGGGGCACAACACAAACACATGACGCCTGTGTTACGGCAGGCTGCAGGGATTTGCGCTGCGTGGGCGGGCATTTACCCGCACTGCAGCTACCATTGCATTACAAAGTGTTCTGACGTGACCACTGCTCTGCATGATGACGTGAAGCTCTCTCTGCTGCCCAGCAATGGTTGGCTGGCCTTGGAAGCAGCCAGGCTTCGTGGCTTCATGGTGCATGTGTTCTGGCGGGACAGCTTGGCAGTGCTGCGCTGGTTTCCAAGTTCTTTTCTCTGTTGCAAGGTCTGGACGCGTGCGTGATGTGACCCACTAATGCATAGGCAGGTGCAAAATGACAGCTGCTTGTGGAGCACAGCTAGAGGCGTGCTGCGCCAGCGAGCATGATGTGTTGTATAGCCTGTGATCAGATTGGCATGTGGTTCCCGCATTGGGCAGCTGTCCCTGGTTTTTGTCCGTCCGTGCGGCTGTGATTGATTTGTACACGGCGGCGGTTGCATGGCACGTATGACTTGTGCACACTGGTTGTTGTCCTGTGCAATGGACACATCAAGCGAGGTTCTAGCAGCTTGCAAGCAGCTTGCGAGCAAAGCCTTTCCTTGGAGCAGCATGTTTCTGTTATGATACGCTATGCTGCTAGCAGCGCTGCCCAGCGTGCCGCATGCAGCAGCTGTTTGTCAGGCAGCCGTGTTGCGTTGCATCTGCATGTCTATCAACGTATGAAGATTACCAGTCCAGCTGCAGCAGTTGTGGTGTGGCGTCTAATGCCCCTGCTGGTGGGAACCTGGCAGGCACCATGTCACGGTGGCACTAGTGTGTATCAGTGCCGTCATCAGCATCATGTTCTGTAACCAGCCAGTTGTCATTACAGCGCCTGTACACGCTGATAAAGCCAACTTGAAGTGCAGCTGTACATGTCTTTTCTGCAACCCAGCAGAAGCAGATTTACCACTGTCCTTTGGGATCCTGGAGCCTTATCAATTCCGTCCTTTTCCCTTCACACATGTACACAATGGTGCGTATACAACAGCATCGCCACCGATGCCAAAAGATGTTGGCCGCCATACGGACGCGGCAACTGGACTGGGTCACATAGCGGCCCACTGCTGGGCACTGCAAGCATTCTCCGCTCTACCAGCGGCTGCAAAATTGGTAAATTTGACTGGATTTTGAAAGTGCAACACACAACAAACTCCTAGCCAGCTGCACATCGTTTTCAACTGCTACCATACGGAAAGCGTGATGTACCCAGCATACTGACCGGCCATTGTGGTTTGATCAACTGGCAACTGTTTGCCATACTGTCCGACAGTGGCACTGCAACAGCAGCACTCTTCGACTCAAGCCAGTAGCGTTGCTACGCCAGTCTGCAAAGCTTTGGTACCACCAGTACTGACTGGGCCACCAGCTTGTTCACAAAAACATGAAGTTGATGCTGCCCCACTTCTGACAACCGTGTACAACCAGGCCCTGACATCTTCCAGCCTAGCAACAGTACGAGCCTTGCGACGATGCTCTTTCACACCACAGCTCTCAACATGTCTGTGTAGAATTACAGCTGCTCACTGAGCGCTTGGCAAGCGGAGCTGCCCTCCCTGGTGTTGCTGCCGCCGGGGGTCTTGGCAGTGTTGTCGCCCTGCAGATTATGCTGACCCGCGAGCATAGTCACCATCCATGTCGCCCTGCAGAGGGAAGGACATGCACGCAGACAGCGGCAAGCAGCGGCTATGGCTTCATGGGTAACATAATGATTATTCTGCACGCAAACAGCGTCAGCAAGAACAGCGATGCTACAATCGACAACACCACTTTGCGTTGGCATAATGCACGAGCGGCTGAGTACGGAAAAAACAGCACAACTTGTGAGCCCCATATGCTGCCGTCAGGGCAAAGCATCATCAGTATTCAGGCGGCAACAGCATGCTGGCGGCAAGTCTGACGCACAACACAGCATGCAAGCGCACATGGGGTGTCAAGCTTCTACTCTGCACTTCAAGAAGCCGTGCACACCTGTGGAGCAACATCATGCCTGTCCCCGGCACAGCTCCATCAGGTGGCTGCTGTAGTTCTGTGGCAACGCCCCAAATTTGGGACTACTGCATTGCAACGGCTGCCAGCCTGTGTTGGGATTTGGCAGCAGCTTGCAACGGGCCGCTGAAATTGTGCACACTCACCGTCTGCTCCTCGCTCTTCCTGGTCCTGTCCTTTGATGCCTCCATGGCCTCCTCTGCAGCCTCAGCAGAGCCGTACTGCAGCGGGAGAGGTGTGAGGCAGGCAGGCAGATAGAGGGTTTACACGGTGTTTTAACTTTGGCAGACGCCACCACAGACAAGCAAGAAAGCAAGCAAGCAAGCAAGCAAGCAAGCAAGCAAGCAAGCAAGCAAGCAGGCAGGCAGGCAGGCAGGCAGGGAGAGGTATGACATCAGCTGGACAGTTAGGCTTGTGGTTGCACTGCAGCGTTGGGAGGATGCAGAAGTGGCGCTGTAAGGGGCAGCACCCCGCAGCAAAGCAGGCAAACTGCATCCACAACGGCTCAATGTGCATGCAGAGTGCTCAGCATGGCAGTCATGATTTGGCGTGTGGAATGAAGCATGCACATGTGCCAGCCGGTCTTCGCTGTGGCCCCTGGCAATCAGCAGCGCTGTCTCACCCGCTCCTCTGGCGTCTTTGCAGTGCCCTCAATGAGCTGTGTCTTCTGGCCAATGATGGCCTTGTCTCCCTCGGGCGCAGCACTGCAGCAGCAACAGCGGCGGTGGCAGCAGCAGCAGCAGCAGTTTTGATCAGCTGGCATCTTACAGGGCACATTTGTGCAGCTTTAGGGCCAGGCCAGCACGCAGCAATCGGCATCACCCTACACCCTACACGTGCTGTACACTGAAGAGCAGTACTGCTGCAGCTGAATGTACACTGGCAGTGCAAGCAGTACTGCAACACTGCGGCTGTTCTCTCACCTCTGCTCGGGGGTGCCTGCCCGCTTGGTCTCGCTCATTGGTGCATCCCTGCCGGTCCTTGGGATTTCGTAGTCCTCAGGACTGGCATCTGCAGTAGGGGGCTCGGAGGGCTCGGTTGTCTTCACAACGATCATGCGAGAACGCTGGAAGCGGGGCACAGGGCCGAAGCTTGACCGAGTTGGAGCTGCAAATACGGTGCCTGGGCGGGCAGTTGCCCTCAGAGTTGTGAACACGGGAGCCATGCCGAGTGCGGGTGCTGCAAAGGTTCGGAGAAGTAATCGCTGCTGTTGAGGTCGTAGTTTATATGCGTTGGCTGTGAATGTGCGAAGCAGGAGCCTTATAAGCGTCGCCTGAATGAGGACGGCCAAGGAGGATCATCAGTACTCAGCTGACAGCGAACGTTGGAGTTCCAATGTAACACACGTTGGAGCAGCACGAGTTCGTCCCGCGCAATACGGGTTCTTTCGCGCAAAGAACACAACTGATTTACAACAGCATACACCCGGACAAAATTTGACACCTGCACAAGGCGCACACCACGGCGACTCCACCATACCATAGGGATCCCGGACCTGCTGTATCTGAGGTATGATTTGCCAGGACTGACTGTTCCTCAATGTCTTCAAATTGGTGGCATGCAAACTGTTGCACAGAGGCAGCGAATGCGCGCTGCTTGACAGGTGCATTGCAAGCGCTGCGACAACACTCGAGCAGCAAGCATGCATGTGAGCTTCATATGAAACTGAGGTGCCGTGTGATGCATGAACGGCATGTACCGTTGAACGTGCCGCCCTGGCACGGATGCAATGCCGCGCAAAAGGCCAATTCCTGACCTCCACCCATGTGCCGCGAAGCACACAACAAGCTCATGTGAGCGCTCTGTCTAAACCATGTGACGTGAAGCACACACTCCAAAAATGATCAAGCACGTCAAACATAGCTGCTGAATGTTGAAGCGCTCAACTGTTGAACAGCATGAAATGCTGCCACGGTGCCTGAAAGCAAGCGCACAGGCTGGCCAAGGTGTGAAACACACTCTGCCACTCGCACTTGCTGCAGCTGACAAGGGGAACCATGCAGGCATATGCCAGCCGCAGCAAAGCCAACGCTTAAAGTGCATGGTGCGATAGCACACAAGCAGTGGTGCAGCTGCAGCTATGCATGCTGTGACAACAGTGCCAGCCACAATGTTGACTGCTGCTGCCTGTACTCTCAAGACAGGGAAGAAATGCACTGCACGCCAGCGTGCGCCGTATGCACCTGCAGCTGCGTCCTTGGCACCACACAGATGCAAACTCAGCGCTGCACGGCGCAGCGCAGGCTGGTGTAGACAGCAGCTGGGGCCGCCTGCACCAGCCGATGAGATGAGGCATGGACGAAGCATGTGCGACGGGCTGAGCGTCTGCTCATGTGGCGCAAATGCGATCTTGTACAAAACAACGTTGTGCCTTTCCACCTGACTCCAACACAACTGCACTGAAAGAAGACCGCTGGCGGGATGATGATGCATACTGCAACTGGCAGCGCCAGCCCAATATGCTGGGCCTGCAGGATTGCAAGCGCTGGCACAACATGACGGCATCATGCTGTGCTGTGCTGCGCCATGCCAAAAGGAAGGCTGCAGCGCAAGTATAGGATTGGCGAGGAGATGATACGGCTGCTGCTGCATCATCAGGTGCGGGGTGCGCCACCAATGGTTGCCTCTGGCAGGCGCTCGATGCTGTAGCGGTGCTGCGACAGGTACATGATAGGCACTCCAGGGATCTGCGGCGGCAGCAAAGGAGATCAGACATGTGAGTAGGCCAGCGCATGCGCTGGGCAGGGCATGCAGGGAGTTTAGACATAGAATCTTCAGCATCACACAAGGCAGCTGCAGACAGATGCGCTTGATGCGTTTGTATGCAACCGCAGGCACGACGTAAGGTGCCATATGCTCAACAATTACCAACAAATGCAACAGCAACAGCAAAACACGCAAGCAGCCACACACGCCATGCAGCACCACCCAAGGCAGCAGCGAGGCGGCTCAGCGATTGTTCACCATTTGCAATCACCGTGGATGGCTCTTACGTGATGAGCCATCCCTCTCGCAAAAAAAAGTTATAATCATTGCCGCCTCCTGCCCTTTCAAACACAAATCGCTGCTCACAAGCGTGCTGTGTATGGTGCCAAACACCGCCCAGTTCACCACACACGCCACATACATACGAGCCAATCACACACAACACCACAAACTCAGCACCGTCCGCCACTGCATGCACACCTTGCGAATGCGGCGCCTCAGGTCCTTATCACATGTGGCCACGATGTAGCACTTATGCTGCCGCACGCGCTCGCACAGGCAGTCGTCAGCGTAGGTGCCCTTGTGTGTGCAGGGGATGCGGGCAATGCGCGGATCCTGTAAGACAGCAGTAGAAGCAGCGGCAGGCGGCAGTTGTGGCAGCAGCACGTCAATAGACAGCCAGGGATCAACACTATGGCAAAGCAGGCTGCTCTATAGACTCTGCTGTGTCCACTCTGTTCTGCAGTAGCTGCTGCTGCTGCTCACCTTGCCCACCTTGAGCACCACGCGGTACTTCTGGCCCAGCATTACACAGTATGCAAGTACGGCCTTGTGCTGCTGCTTCCCTTGGCCACCTTGAGTGCCACGCAGAACTACAGTGTGCCAGCACGGCTGTGTGCAGTGACACTGCCTCATGCTGACCACTTTCAGTGCCACGCGGTACTTCTGGCCCACCTGCCCACCCTACAGCGTGCCAGCACGGCTGTGTGCCGCTACAGAGCCTCATGTGCTGTTACATTGCCTCGCCTTGGACCCATATGAGACTATCCTCTCTCATTGCCTCACCTTGGCCACCTTCAGCGCCACACGGTACTTCTGGCCCCCAACCCTGTTCCCCTGATGTGCGACACACAGCAACGTTTGCTCGACTTGCAATCAGAAGGTGCCTCACCTTGGCCACCTTGAGCGCCACGCGGTACTTCTGGCCCAGCTGCCTCTTACAACGTGCAACCGCACACCAAGCTACCACAGTCGTGTGCTGCTGCTCAACCTTTTGTGCGCTCACCTTGGCCACTTTCAGCGCCACGCGGTACTTCTGGCCCAGCTTCTCCAGCTCAGCCATGACGCAGTCGGTGATGCAGGGCGTGCACTCCGCGTACAGGCAGTCCATCATGCCCTTCACCAGGTCGATCTGCGGCGACACAGAGCAGCAGCACATAACAGACTGAATGGCCTGAAAGACAGGTGCAAGGCAGTCCATCATGCCCTTCACCAGGTCGATCTGCGGCGACACAGAACAGCAGAACATGTTCAGCAACTTGGTCGGCAGCAGCAGAAACAAAAGGCGCAACATGCTCCAGACGCGATGCGTAGTTGAAAGCACTAACGGCAGACGGCTGATTGGGGTGCGCATGGGGGCCGGGCGGCAGCCGGTAGCCCTCAAGATCAGCCTTGCATGGGACCGCATGCTCCTGCAACTGCCAAGCACTGTGCCGAGAGTGCAACTGCTGCGAATGCTAAGAATGCTGGCCCGCCCACCTTGTTTTTGATGGAGAAGTTGATGAAGTTGGTGTCCACCAGCACCTGGTAGGGCGGGCCCAGCTGCGTGTTGTACTTGAAGAACATCGCAGACGACACCTTCTGACTGCAGGCAAGCCATGATGGCCGCAGCAGTGCGGGCAGACATAAAGGGTGTCAGATGGTGATGTTTCAGTGTAGGGCATGTTGATGGCATCGTAGAGATGCTGCTGCTGCATGGCAGCTGTTTCAGCAAAGACAATGGCATCACAGCAGCAGCAGCTGTACTCACATGTGGCGCACTTCATCCTTCTTCTGCTGCTGCTTCTGTTTTGGCCCCCTGCAGCAGCGACATCGATGTAAGTTAGAGCGCAAAGATGGCGTGAGGATCTACTGCAGGCCCTGCTGCAGCACTTACTCGATGTCCTTGGGGCTCAGCAGTCTCTTCACTTCAGCGAACTTTCGCGTCTTCTTAGCTTTGCCCATGGCAGCACTACCAGCTCCGAAGGCCCAAAAATGTGATGAATGAGCTCCAACGAGGTGATGGTGACTACAACGAGTGCAGGCACGCAGCAGCAGCTACAGTGGGCGGGCAACGAGTGAACGGCCAACAGTTGCGACAATACAGCGCGGTCGGGAGGTGCGGGCTTATATGAAAGCGTGCTCGGCACCGAGACCGTGCGTAAAGAGCGCAGGAGTTGAGATATAAGTAGCAGCGCAGCCTTGTGACAGTCATTGACAGTTACAGGCGGGCGCAGGAAGCCCCAGTGTTTATCAGACTCGTAAACAGGTTATTAACGGTTGTCTGCGAGTATTGGTGTAAGTGCATGTCTGAGGTGCTTGCAAGGTTGTGCCAAATTAACTTCGAGCGTAGCAAGCGAGCAGTATCCGGTTCAAACATCCATATTATATCGTTGTCTTTCTACAACTACAACATTTCGTGCCTTATTGCACGCCAGCAGCCCAGTCACCTACATACAGTAGCCTGCTGCTGCCAGCAGCACTGCAGCCATGCAGCAACAGCAGCCAGGCCCGGGACATGATAGCCAGCAAGGGGAGGCCACATCTCGGCTGTGCGTGAAGAACATTCCCAAGCATCTTAACGAGCAGCGCTTGAAGGAGCACTTCTCGGCAAAGGGCCAAGTCACAGATGTGAAGATCCTTAAGACGAGGTGAGCCAGGTGGCATGCACTTTGGCATGACGGTTGCAGGAACCTGTGTGCATGGCATGACTTACAATAACTGCTTTATGCATAGCTTTTGACAAAGCAGCAGCTGTGCAGCACACCCTTGCAGCCGCAGTGCCCGCCAATGAACTCAGCTGCATCAGCCAGCAAGGCCCTGGCTGGCAGCCCTGCCAGCTGCTGCCTGTTCATAAACATGCCCTGCGTCATGGTGCTTGGTGCACAGTAACAACCTGCTGCTGCTGCTGCTGCTGCTGCTGCTGCTGCAGGGATGGTCACTCGCGGCAGATGGCGTTTATCGGCTACCGCTCTGTCGAGGACTCTACAGCTGCCATGAAGTACTTTCAGAACACATACATAGACACCAGCAGGCTTAGCATAGAGGTGAGAGGCGTTGCCACCCTGTTTCTATATCATAAGATGTTTCAGCAGCAGCAGCAGCAGCAGCACCTGGGTTTGCTTGCTTATGTCAATGGTGGTTGCCTCATCTTTCTGACCATAATGATTAGTCACACCCTGTATGCGCCCCTTGGGCTCTGGTTACAGCAAGTGCTTGTGTCGTTTGAGCTCCGCTGATCAATTTGCATGTTCATCGCCACCGTGCTGCGCAGTACGCGCGCCGCTACAGGGCGCCAGCAACAGCAGCAGCAGACGCCTCCGCAGCAGCCGCTGCAGCAGCAGCCGACAAGCAGCACCGCCCCTGGAGCAAGTACTCTGAAGGCAGCAGCAAGCACCAGCAGCTGCTGGCTAAGCAAGCCGCCGCCGCTGCAGCAGCAGCAGCTGCGGCTGCGGCAGGCAACGACCCTAAGGCAGCAGCAAAGGCAGCGCGTGCCGCTGAAAAGGCAGCGAAAGCAGCAAAGGCGGCCTCAAAAGCAGCAGCAAAGGGCAAGCTAGGGGAGGCTGAGCAGGCTGACCCAAAGCTTGCTGAGTTTTTGCAATTGATGCAGCCGCGCAGCAAGGCGCGCATCTGGGGCAACGACGAGCTGCTGCCACAGCAGGATGCAGGCGCAGGCAGCGGCGCAGCAGCAGCAGGCGCTGCTGGCGTGGCAGGTGCGGGGAGGGGCTGCAGCTGCCGTGTGCTGCTAATGCTGTGGTTGAAAACATGTGTTCTTAACTAGCGTTGTGCAAGTGTTGTATCGGTATTGCTGCGTAGATGAGTGCTGTTTGTTTGTAGTCTGATAGAGGTAGTTGCGGCAGTGCTGGTGCAGCTGCTGATTGCTATCGCACTTGCAGCGTGCTATGCGTGAGGCAACCTAGCTTGGCTGACCATATGCAAACTCAATCTCTTGTTGGCATGCTTCTGCGTCTGCTGTGTGTGGCGCTGCTTGCAGTTGACCCTGATGACGAGGCTGATGAGCTGTATGTTGACCTGGCTGACCTCAAGCAGCAGCAGCAGCAGCAGCAAGGCAGGCACAAATCATCAGCAGGGCAGCAGCAGCAGCAGCAGCAGCAGCACACGCACAGCAGTGAAGGAGAAGACGATGACGAGGATGATGAAGGGCAAGAGGGCGAAGATGTGCTTGCTGCTAAGGATGCTGTTGTGGTTGATGAGGGGGTGTCTGACCTGGACTATTTGAAAGCACGCATGCGCAAGAGCTTGGCTGATGAGCAGCAGCAGCAGCAAGGCAGCAGCAGCGAAGATGAGGATGAGGAGATGAGCAGCAGCAGCAGCGAAGGGGAAGACGAAGATGAAGATGCAGCAGCAGCAGCGGATGAGGATGCAGAGGTGCTGGGTTCAGAAGAGGGAGGGGAAGACGATGCAGAGGATGATGAAGCAGAGGGAGACCAGTTTGATGCAGCAGCAGCAGCAGCAGCAACAGCAGCAGAAAATGGCGGTCGTGCTGCTGCTGCTGCCGGGGGTGCTGCTGAGGCGGAGGTGTTGGAGACTGGCCGCCTGTTTGTGCGCAACCTGGCCTACTCGGCTGGCGAGGCTGAGCTGAGCCAGCTCTTTGGGGGCTTTGGTGACCTGGAGGGAGTGCACCTGGTGCTGGACAGGTGGGTGGCGCGATATCTGTGTCGTATGGGAGGTTGAGGTTTGTAAGGGCTTAAGAAGGTAGGGTGGAGAATGTGAGCGGTTTGTGTGGTTGGTGACCTGGAGGGAGTGCACCTGCTGCTGGGTGGGGGCTGCGTCTCTATGAATCTTTGTGTTCGAGGGGTTCTTGAACTTCCTAACCTAACTCACAGCCAAGCTGCTCTGCAGTTCTGAGGCGGGCCTCAGGTGCTGAGTAGATGAGGGAGGGGTTAACTGCACAACGATTCTGATGTGCTGCTGCTGCTGCTGCTGCTGCTGCTGCTACCTGCAGGGAGACGAAGCGCTCGCGGGGCATTGCATACATCAAGTATGTCATGCCAGAGGACGCACTGGCAGCATACAGGTGGGGCTGCTGCTGCTGCTGCTGCTGCATGTTGCGATACATAGACTCGGTTGTGCGTGCTGCTGGTGCCGTGGTGCCCATGCTATCACCTGCATGTCTGCTGCTGGTGCCGATGCAACCACGTGCATGCATGCTGGCTGTGCTGCTGGCGGCAGTACCTTCATAGTGCATCCCTGCTGGCTCGTCAGACATGGTTGAAGCTGAAATTGTGGCTGCTGCTGGGAGTGGTTTCTCATTATGCAAGCCCCACACGTTTGTCTACTGCCTGATGAGTCCTAAAAGGCTTAGTCGGTTGTTCATGGTCGTGTAGTAGCCCAATGCAGTCATTGCAGGTTGTAACTGTAACGTGACGGCTTGCTGCGCTGCTGCTGCTGCTGCTGCTGCTGCTGCTATTGTGCCAGGGCGCTGGACATGAGCCCCTTCCAGGGCAGGCTGCTGCACGTGCTGCCAGCCAAGCGGCAGCCAGGGGAGGACCAGCAGCAGCAGCAACAACAGCAGCAGGAAGAAGAGGTGAGGCCGTGTGAACTGGCGGTGGGATGAAGGCAGCAGCAGCATTACCAGCAGCAGCACAGTTGCCGCAAGATGGGTTCAGCGCATATGAGCAGGGTTTCACTGACGCGCAACTGCTGACGTGGCATGCGTGTTCTGCGCCTGCAGATGCCTACATTTTGTATGCGCTACTTGACGTATGCGTTTTGCTGTTTGGGACCCTGCTGCGCTACATTTGCTGGCCACAAACACCCGCACATTTGCTGCTGCTGCTGCTGCTGTGTTGCTTTTGTAGGGCGGCAAGCCAGGTAGCAGCAGCTTCAAGTCGCAGCGGGAAGCACAGCGCAAGGGAGATGCAGGAAACAGGTGTGCCTCCCCAGCATCTCGTGCTGCTGTTTCACCTCTGCCTCTGTAGCTGTCGTGTTCACTTCCATGTGCACTTCCATGTGCAGCTCTGTGGAAATCACTGAAGTACGGATCTTGCAGTAACATCACTGCAACACGCCCGTGTACAACTGCCTTGGACCGCGTTATTAATCACATCAGAAGCTGCCGAACATAACATAGGGACCCTCGCTGCCGCCAAGTTCTCACCAAAGCTTCCGCCTCCCCACTCCCCAACTCCTGTTGTGGTGGTGCCTGGCTATGTTTTGCTGTGTTGCAGGGCTGCCTGGAGCAGCCTGTTCATGCGCGCCGACACCGTGGCAGCAGCAGTGGCAGCGCATTACGGCGTGAGCAAGGCGCAGCTGCTGGATGCAGCAGCAGCAGACCTGCCACTACGCATGGCGCTAGGGGAGGCACAGGTATGCGGGCAAAAGCAACTACTGCTGCGGTTTTGTTGTGTGTGGTGCAAGTGTGTGTTTTCTGCTTGCACTGGCTGCCAGCTTCTGCTGACATCGTCACTGCGTGTGCCAGTTGCAGCTAGTGTTGTGGCAGGTCTGTGAGCTACGGCACTATGGTTGTATGAGACTCCATCACCGCATGCTTAGACCTCTGCTGACCTGCCGCTACGCATGGCGCTACGGGAGGTGCAGGTGGGCGGTCCAGCTGTGGCAGCGTGTTTACTATAGTTCAATGGAGATAGAGGTTACGCCGGTATGAGTGCGCTGGCTGCCAGTACCTCTGCGTGCGCTGCAAGTCTGCTTGGGCATGTGAGCGAAGCTGATACGCTGAAGTAGCAAGACGCTGCAGTGCCGTATGCACGAATTTCTTCGTCTTTTTGACCGCTGTGCCTGCTGCTGCCCCTGACTGACCTCACCGTATCACCATCACTCAACCCTTAGGTCATCGCGCAAACTAAAGCAGCGCTGGCAGAAGGTGGCCTCAACGTCCCCGCACTCGAAGCAGCAGCAGCCGCCTCCGGCAAAGCCGCAGCCAAGGCCTCAGTCGCGCGCAGCGCCACTACGCTGCTGGTCAAGAACTTGCCATATGCTGCTGATGAGGAGGAGCTCCGGGCGCTGTTTGCTGGGCCTGGCGGTGGCAGGGCGGTGGTGCGGCTGGTGCTGCCACCTACGCGCACGCTTGCGTTTGTGGAGTTTGGGGAGCCGCAAGACGCGAGGTGGGTGGGATTAGTGCTGCGCATGTGCTGTTTTGCTGCAGGAAGTGGTGATCAGTGCCACGCTGGCGTTTGTGGAGTTTGGGGAGCCGCGTGTAGTAGCCAATGCTTGGCTTGCGTTTGTAGAGTTTGGCGAACCTCAGGGCGCAAGGTGGGTGGGAATGGTGCTGTGCATGCCTTGCTTTGCTGCAGGAAGTAGTAGCCAATGCTGGGCTTGCGTTTTTAAGGTTTGAGGAGCCGCAGGATGCGAGGTGGGTGGGGGTGGTGCTGCGCATGTCTTGCCTTGCTGCAGGAAGTAGTAGTCAGTGCCACGCTGGCGTTTGTGGAGTTTGGGGAGCCGCAAGACGCGAAGTGGGTGGGAGTGGTGCTGTGCATGCCTTGCCTTGCTGCGGCTTGTAGTAGTCAGTGCCACGCTGGCGTTTGTGGAGTTTGGTGAACCTCAGGATGCGAGGTGGGTGCAGGGGAAGACGGCACAAAATAGTGCAGAAATGCTTTGGTAGTCAATAGCAGTGCAGACATGGCTCAGCACTGCTGAGCAGTGCAGCAAGTGTTAGTAAGTGTGCTTTGGTGGCTGGTGTGGTTGTTGGCAGGCGGGATATTTTGCAGTGTTCGTTGTGCTGGTGCCAGGTTCTTCTGTCGTGTCTGAGCAGTCTGCCGGGTTTTACTGTCCACACAGTAGGTAGCCGTGTTGCCGCTGCCCCTGCTTCTGACCGTATGTTGCATTCCCCACTGAGCTTCATGCTATATTCACTTGCATTTCACGCCGCAGGTCTGCCTTCAAGGCCCTGGCGTACAAGAAGTACCAGCAGGTGCCGCTGTACCTGGAGTGGGCCCCCAGGGACATCTGGGACACACCAGCACCACCAGCAGCAGCAGCAGCAAGCAACGCTGCTGCCAAGCTTGCTGCTGCTGCTGCTGGGGGTAAGGACGCTGCTGCTGGTGGATCTACAGCAAACGCTGCTGGTGGTGATGCAGACAAAGCAGCAGCAGCAGCAGCAGCAGAGGATGAGGCTGAGGAGGATGGCCAGGCTGCTGCAGCGGCCTGTATCTACGTGAAGAACCTCAACTTTGCCACGGGCGATGCTGCGCTGCGCAAGCACTTTGACAAGGCCGTGTCAGCAGCCGGCGGCAGCATACACAGCGCAAAGGTGTGTGCTCTGGAATGTGGCACATGCGTCATGTGCTGCAAGATGTGCTACATGTGTGAGAATGCTAGAGGATTGCAGCGGCGGGTTGTGTTTTGTCTGGCGTTGCTGCAGGTGGGTGGGTGTACGCTGCGCTGGAGGATGTGTCTGGGTGTGGTTTGGGCAGCGTGAGCTTTGGACTGCTGTGGTAGCCATGGTTGTGGCGGCAGTGGGGCTTTCTGCTTGGCAGAGCTGGCGTGCAGAGTGAGTGTGCACGTGCTTCAAGCTGCCCAGGGGCTTCCCACCTCGATCGCTGCCTGTTGTCTTGTGCGATTCAGAGCGCGCGTTGCAAGGCCCATCGGTACGCGTTTGTAGTTCTCTTCTTGGTCTCAGTTGCCTCAGAGCCGCCCGCGGGTTGTGCTGTGTATGTTCGCAGGTGGCGCGGCACAAGGGCGCTGACGGCAAGCTTTTGTGCATCATTCTTGCTTGCCACTTGCTCGTCTCGCTGCCTGTTGTTTTGCGGTGCTCGGGTGGCGCGGCGCAAGGGCCCCGACGGCAATCTGCTGCCTTAATCTGCCTCTCTCTCAGCGAATGGCCGCCGTCTGCGCTGTTATATGCACTGTTGCATTGGCAGGTGGCGCGGCGCAAGGGCCCTGACGGCAAGCTGCTGTCCATGGGCTTTGGCTTTGTGGAGACTGACAGCGAGGCGGCAGCCAAGGCGGCCATCAAGGCGCTGCAGGTAACTGGCTGCGTTTTGCATGGAGTGGTTGAGGACGCTGCTGTAATGCTTCAAGCGTCTACTTGGTTGCTGCATGCATGTGGAAGCCAGTGTGTCCCCAAACCACCGTCCATGTGCAGGGCTGCAGCTGCCTGTCATGTGCAGGGCGGACTGTTGTTGTCAGCAGGGACCCAGAACAGCTTGCGACGTTCGGTTCTGATCGTGATTCCTGCGCCTGCTGTATGTCATCTGATACAGGGCTCTATGCTGGAAAAGCACAAGTTGCAGCTGCAGCTGAGCAAGCACGGCGCGCCAGGCGCAGCAGCATCAGGCGCCGCCTCCAAGAAGGCTGCTGCAGCCAAGGCCGCTGCTGCCAAGGCTGCAGGCACAAAGCTGGTGGTGCGCAACGTGGCGTTTGAGGCGACGCGCAAGGACCTGATGGGACTGTTTGGGCCCTTTGGGCACATCAAGTCGTGCAGGTGGGGGCTGGAGGTGTGGTGAATGTGCTGGATGCTGCTTTCTTGTGGTGCTTGCTACGCAGGTGTAGTTGCTTGCGTGTTGCAGGTGCATTTCACGCCTGGGCTGGGAGTGGCAGAGCAGCTGTTTGGGTTGGGTCTGCTAGGTGACCTGGCTGATGCACATTGTAGTGCAAGCTTTTACAGCTCCAAGGCAATCAGCGACAACGTCTTGTGCAAGCGCCAAGTGCCGTAGTATCATTCTAGGCTGTGCTTCCCTAGTTCCTGCTGCAGCTGCTGCGCTCTCTATCACAGTTAAATACGTACTGCGCTGTCATGTGCTGCTGTGTGCTGCTGCCAGGCTGCCCAAGAAGTTCGACGGCCACCACCTCGGCTTTGGCTTCCTGGAGTTCACCACAATGTTTTTTGCTGCGTTGTGTGTTTACGTTCAATTTCATGTGCTGCTGTGTGCTGCATTTAGGCTGCCCAAGAAGTTTGACGGCCACCACCGCGGCTTTGGCTTCTTGGAGTTCACCACGCAGCAGGAGGCGCGCAACGCGCTGGAGGGAGTGGGCGGGACGCACCTCTACGGGAGGCGCCTGGTGGTGGAGTATGCCCAGGTGCGGCACTGCTGCTGCTGCTGCTGCTGCTGCTGCTGCTGCATGTTCATGTGTGCGTGCGCTTGAAACCTTGCAGGGAATGGCACGTGTGGCACGTGTGGCTTCAGATTAAGTGTGGGCCTTGCGCTGCTCTGTTCAATCATTGAATCTGTTCAATCATTGAAGTTATCATTGCATTAAAAGGGTGGGTATGTTTCCTTTTGACTCACTGCTGCTGCTGCTGCTGCTGCTGCTGCTGCTGCTGCTGCTGCTGCTGCTGCTGCAGGCTGACGATGACGCTGCTGGTCTGGATGAGCTGCGGGCCAAGACAGCAGCCAAGTTTGCAGCAGGCCAGGAGGAGGTGGAGCAGGAGGCGCCAGCACCCAAGCGGCTCAAGCGCAACCTGTGAATGATGCCCCTACAGACAGCCGCTGCGGCTGCAGCAGCAACAGCAGCAGCAGCAGGATGGGTGATATGTGGTCCAGTTTTCTGGTAGATGATGGGGCTGCATGCAGCAGCATGTGTCGTTTCCCTATTTTGTACATCTGCTGATGTCATTGCCGCAGTGCGAAGCAAGTGTGGGTTCAGCATCGCCGGACGTCTGACGATGGCATGCCAAGTATGACAGCACCTTGCATTTCACATTGACTGTGCAAGAATTGTGACCCAATTGCCTTATATTAGAGTTTTGAACCTTTGGTTGAAGAGTAGGAGCGTCGGGGCACCACAGAATTCGCTGCGCGCGCTTGTCCCATCCAGTATCGCTGCTGTTTCCGCACTTCAGCTCTTCAGCATACACAATGCTTACAATATATATGTAGTATGTTTGATTAGCAGCGACAGCAACACAGGCGCAGCTAGCGTGGCTGGAGCGGTTTCCCGTCTGCAAGTCTGGTTCCCGCGTCGGGCTCGATCCAAGCAACCACAGCTTTAGCACAAGTCATAGTTGATATGGGACGGTGGCGCTTGTATGCAGTGTGCTTGGCCTTGCTGGTCGCAGCTTGGGCCCCCACAGTGAGTGCCAGCAGTAGTGCAGCAGTGGCAGCAAGCTCTCGGTTCGTCGACAAGTGCTGATGGTGGTTGCGCAGTGGAGAACTGGAAGTCATAAGTAAATGCAGGACCAACGTAGAACACAGCAGCCGTCTTGATTACAGCAGTATGGCCAGCAGCAGCAGACCAGCAGCAGCAGCACACCAGCAGCAGCAGCACACCAGCCGCAGCAGCAGCAGCAGCAGAGCCAGCCAGCATCACCTCACAGTGTCACCGTTGCCTCTAAAACCAGCATCAACAACCGTACAAAGCTGTCATGCACGAATGAACCTTGCTTTCGTCACCCTGCCTGCAGTGCTACAGCAAGCGCCACTTGCGCCTGGACTCTCCTCTAGCAGCATTCACATCCAAAACAGCGTACGGCTGCCCCAAGCACAAGGTCTTCAACGACCCATGGGTTGCTGACAACGTAGCATTCACTTACGCGGTCGTAATCAAAGACGGCTTGGGCGGCCAGGTCACGCGAATGATGGGCGTGTACGCGCTAGCAGAAGCCATGGGCGTGCGCTACGTGCATTCGCCGCTGTCCTGCATCGGACACATCGGGGGACAGCCGCACTGGCGCAACCAGAGCTGTGATGGAATCGATCCAGCAGATGCAGCGAAGATGCAGCGCCTGAGCAGCTTCTTATCCCTGGCCAACACCACAGCAGCAGACACCAGCAGCTGGGCACAGGAGCTATTTACAAAAGGCAGTTGGCTCATGCTCGCAAACGTAACAGAGACGGCACTGCGGCTGCAGCGGCCGACTGTTGTGCGCATTGAATGGGTGCACAACTTCCTGTCGGACTGCCCGGACCTGTTCTTCCATGTGCCTGCCTGGCGGCCCAGCAACCCGCAGCCGCAGCCGGTGAGTTGTTTTGCTGCGACCAGGTTGTATCGTCGCTGTGCTCATTAAGCCTGTCATTTGCTCCTTTTTTTGGCAGCCCAGCAACCTGCAGCCGCAGCCGGTGAATGCACGGCATAGGCAGTTGGCACAGCAGCAAGCCGTGAACTGTTTTGACGCTAGCCATGTATGTATGTAGCAACCTGCAGCCGCAGCCGGTGAGTGCATTGAAGCAAGGCATGGGCAGCGGCACAGCAGCAAGGCATGACTTGGGTTGGTATCATGGCGCCACCCATGGTACACATCGTCTTCTGCAGGCATGGCTGAAAGGAGGCTGATTTGCATGAGGCATCGCGCCGTGCAATGCAGCATAGTTTGCCCAGCAGGACCTGCCGGCTCACCTCAAAAACAACCACAGCCTCCTAAACACACTTGTTGCAACTGTTGCTGTACCATGTTGTAAGTCAACAGAATGAGGCATCATGATTGCAGCAGCGGCAGCAGACGCAGCAGCAGCATAACTGTGCTCATGCATACAAGTGTACATGCTTGCAGCTAGTCCTGCAAGCCTGTCAGTGCTGATTGCACACAGCACATATGTTCATGCAGCACAGCTACGTGCTCTGCTCACAAATCCCATCTGCTAGGACTGCATCATACCTTGCTGAAGGCAGCATCTCAACACACGCCCCATGCTCCTCGTGTACGCAGGTTGACTGGCAGGGCTCATGGCTGCTGGATGGCAGCGGCAGCAAGCGCATCGTGGTGCACATGCGGCGCGGCGACGTGACCAGCCTCACCACCAAGCGCGCGCTGCCCACCTCTTTCTACCTGAATGTGGTGAAGCAGGTCATCCAGGTGGGCAGGCAGTGCTGTGGATGAAGGGTTCTCAGCGACAAGTGCAACACTTTCAGCTGTGCTAAAATTGAATGCACAGCCACTACCCATAGCCTACACAACCAGCTACATTAATTGACTGTGTGATGACCAATGATGTACTCGAGCCATGCAAGCATGTTTTTTCCTAAACTTCCCTGCATCACCGGCTGGCTATCTGCTGCACGTGCAGGTGTGTGACTTCCTTGGGCTTGACTACACAGTCGAGTGGTTCACTGAGGCAGGCAGCACCGCAGCAGATCATGAGGACCTGCTGCGGGTGCGGCGAGAAATCCCCAACCTTACTGTGCTGCTCAACAGTGACATCCTTTGGAACTGGCACCAGATGGCTTCTGCAGATGTGTTTGTCATGAGTAAGAGCGCGTACAGCATGGTGCCGGCAGTTGTGAACCCTAACGCGCTGATTATTCGGGCGCCGCCGGCGACGATCTGCAAGGTGTCCTGCCAGCCGAGCAGCTGGTTGCTGACGGAGGACTTTGAGGGGAACTTGTCACAAGAGGCGTTATATTACGTCAGGCGGCGGCTGTCTGGCGGCGCGGCGGCAGCAGCGCAGGAGCAGGCAGCCACGCACACCGTGTTACAGCAATAGATGTTTTACTAGCGCACCCTTCTTTTTCGTGGCAATGAGGTCCACGTTTTGCGGGAGGGGGCCATCTTGGGCATTCTGTCAGCTGGGGTAACCTCTGTTGCGGTGACAAAACATCACCAATGTGCATAGTATGCAACATCTCAGATGCGTAACAGCATGACCAGTCATGGATGCCACATGTACAAAGTGATTACTGTACGCTTACATGTGAAATGCGCACCAGACCTGTGTGGGATAGTGGCCGCTGGTGCAGGGCCCACTCCAGTTGGAAGCAGTGCGCAAATTGCAGCATCCTGCAGTGATCGTGATCCTGTTGCATTGTGTCACCTGGACCTCCTGACAGGATCTATATCGGGTGCTGCATATGATTAGGCATCAACGCCTTGCATGTAAGGCACGTCGAAGATAACAGGCTGAGCTGTCGTTCTGTTGTGTCAACTGCTGCCGTGCTGACGGTGTTAGGGCTTGGCCCGGTGCTGAACTGCTACGTGAATGCCTCACAAATAAGTCTACCGCCGTTGAATAATTGAAAGAAGGGCCCGGGCGTTCGGGACACGCTTTTCAAGCAATATCGGGGCCTGGGCTGGGCAGCAGTTCGCGGGCGCACCATCATCTTGCGAGAGTACCGATTATAAAATAGTTTCTACTTTGAAATCGATTCATGGAGTTTTACGATTCAGTGATAGGCAATGGCACTCACAGGTACGTCCAGGCTTGGAGGCAGCAACAGTGAGAAGTCCTTCGTAATGCTCTGCATAATGCTCTGCATATCAGCATCTGCATGAACGCCTGTCTTATTTCATGGTTCGTGGTTGGCTGTATTATTTTGTGCTTGCAGGGCAGCACGGGCGCGCATCAGTGTGGTGCCTGCCCAGCACTCCTGGGTGGCCTTGCCTGGCCCTTTTGTGAGCAGCTTGCAAGGCATGGAGGTGCAGCGGCCGCTCGTGATTCGTCTAACAGTCACATCTGCATCTGGTGAGCGACATCTTGCAACAGTCAGCTGTTCAGCACATGGAGGCAGCTGCAAACTGGTGCTCCGCCCTCTCATAGCAGCAAGCAGCTGGCGCCCTGCTTCCCCAGATGTCCAGCTCCTGGTTGGCGGATGTTACAAATGTCAAACCGTGCACACTTGCCAGCACTCGCTGTGACGTTGCAACCCCTGCCCCTTGTACCCTGCAGCGTTTGCCCGCACCGCCAGCGCCTACCCTCGGCAGCAGCAGCAGCAGGCCAGCAGCAGACCAGCCAGCAGCGCAGCACCTCGCTACGTGGCCTGGTCAGGTGACGAGTGCCCCCCAGGCACCATCCAGCTATCAGCAGGGCTTGCAGGAGTGCTGCAGCTGCCTGCAGGAACGGAGGTGCTGCTGGAGGCGCTGCCGCGGCTGGCTGCTGCTGCTGCTGTGGTGGTGGAGCCTGCCAGTGCAGCAGACTGGGAGGTGGTGGAGCTGAATGCGGGGCTGCTGGAGGATATGTTGCTCAGCCAGGTGCGGCAATTGATTTGTCGTCAGTGGCTGTGATCTTTGTATGGCTTTGGGCTGCTGCAGGACATGCTGCTGAGCCAGGTGCGCTGACTACTGCTGCTGGTCCGTACTTTGTTGTAGACCCTTAAGGACCTGAATGCGGGGCTGCTGGAGGACATGCTGCTGAGCCAGGTGCGGCAGTTGCTTGATGTCATTTTTGTGGTTTTGATGTGTGCGGTTGTGATTGTGGGGCACGGCCGAATGCTGGGCTGCTGGAAGATATGCTGCTGCGCCAGGTGCGGCGGTTGTTTTGTGATTGCTTGCTCGTCAGCGGCTGTGACCTGCGTGTGTGTTTGCGTGGCTGATATGAAGCAGCTGGCGTGCTTGAATGCGGGCTGTATTGGGGTTGCTGGAGGACATGCTGCTGAGCTAGGTGCGCTGACTGCTGCTGATGGTCCTTGGTTCCCGTGCGCATACATGTGTGTTATGCTGTGGTACAGATACGGCTGGTGTGAAGCAGCAGCTGTGCCAGACGAGCGGCGGAGACATGCTGATGAGCTCAAATGCGGACACCTAGATGTGACGTGCTGCCAAGAAGCGGCTCGTGGTTGGAAGCGCCTGCAGCTGTGTAGTTTGTTGCACTCGCCTGCTGTGTGGACTCATGATGAAATGTATTGTACTGCCTGTGCTGCTTGCAGGCTGGCGTGGTGTGTGTGGGGCAGCCGTTCCCACTGTGGGCGCGCCAGGCCAGGGTGCTGCTGCGCATCACATCCATCATGCACTGGCCGGATACAGCAGCAGCAGCAGGGTCAGCGTCAGCAACAGGAGCCAGCAGTGGGCCCCAGCAGCAGCTAAGGAATGTGGCCAAGCTAGTGCCAGGCACTGAGCTGCACATTGCACCAAAACCCAGGGCGGTGGCAGGCGGCGGCTCCTTGGCCGCTGGCCAGCTGCCGCTGGCTGCCGCCAGTAGTGGAAGCAGCAAGGGTGCTGCCGCAGGCCCTGAGCAGCAGCAGCAGGCAGCAGGGAGTGCTGCTGGACTGGCAAAACAGCAGCAGCAGCAGCAGGAGGAGGAGGAGCCAAAGGAAGCCGTTTGGCTGAGGGTTCAAGCAGCAGGGCTCAAGCACCTGCTAAACACTGCAGATCTGCAGCCTCAACAGCAAAGTACAAGGCAGCCAGGTGCCAGTAGCAGCAGCAATGGGCTGCTGGTGAATGGGACGACTCACTTGCAGTCTAATCTGTCCACAAACTGCAACGGCAGAGGCGGTGATGGCAGCAGCTATGTGATGAAGAGCAGTGGCAGCAGCAGTGCTGCGGGGCCTGCAGGACCAGTTGTTACATCTTGGATGACAACCTCCGTGTTTGTTAGTGCAGCAACAGCCAAAGACCTAAACCTCAAGCCTGGTGAGCTGGTCAGATTGTACCAAGGCAGCAGCAGCAGCAGCAGCAACAGGAGTGTACTGCCACTGCAGTCACTTGTAGTGCTGCTGCTGCTTGACGCTGATGTGGCATGGGGTCATGTGGCTGTAGCACCTCCGCTGCAGCAGTGCCTGGCTGTAGCAGCTCACCAATATGTGAAGCTACAGCCGCTGCCGCAAGCACAGCAGCTGCAGCAGCTGCCTGGTCTGGTGCTACATCCTCTGCTGCCTGCAGCTGGCACTGCTGCTGCAACAGACACAGCTGCTAGCGGCAGCAGCAACAGCAGCAGTGTTGCTGAGCTTACTGCTGGTTTAGGTAGCGCAATGGCATCGGCTGCAGCGTCTACAAGCTCTGGTGGCAGCAGCAGCAGTGCGGCGCAGTCAAACCGCACAGCCAGGGTGTCTATAAGTGAGATAGAGGAAATGCCTTATGAACCTACCACAGCAACACAGCAGCGGCAGCAGCAGCAGCGGCAGCAGCAGCAGCAGCAACACTCCTTACAGCAGGCCAGCAGACAGGAGCAGCAGCAGTTACAGCCGCAAGATAGCTTCACAGGGCTTGGTCTGCTGCTGGATGAAGCGACGATGCTGTTCAAGCCGCGGCAGCTGCTGTCGAGGCTGGGAAGCAAGTCACCTGTAGCAGGCACGCCGCCTCAGCAGCAGCAGCAAGGCAGGTCAGCCGCATCACTCACAGCAGCTTCAACAACAGCAGCAGCAGCAACCAATGGTGCGGGCTCACTGCCAAGTGCATTGCTGCAGCCAGAGGTGGTGTCAGCTGCAATCCAGGTGTGGCTGCAGCTGCAGCTGCAAGCAGCAGCAGCAGGTGAAAGTCAGGATGCGCCACAAGCCCTGCTGCCATGCTGCGGTCCCATGCTGGTGCACTTCTGCATGCAGCAGCAACAGCAGCAGCCAGGTGATGCTATTAGCAGCGAGCATCAGGGTGTCGCACAGGTGCAGCATCACCTGCTGCTGCTGGTGCCACATCACGGCAGGCAGGGCGATGCAGCAAGTGCTGCCACAAGCAGCAGCTGTCACGTGCTGCCTGCTAGCTTGCTAAGCAGCAGCACCCAGCAGCAGCTTGACGTGCATGTGGCTGGAGCTCTAGTCTTCGACCCTGCTGCAGCAGCAGTCGCGCAGTCGGCAGCAGCAGTGCAGCACAGTCCGCATGTGGCACTGATTAGCAGCACCCCATCAACACCTGCTGCTCTCACAACAACAACTGATCAACCACAGCAGCAGCAGCAGCAGATCTTAGACCCTGCAGGCTTCCCTTGGCTGCAGCCAGCGCTGCAGTCCTGCCTGGCCCGCCTGGGCCCCCGGCTCAGCTTGACCAGCTGGCGAGCCTTCCAGTCTGCTGAGCTGCCACTGCCGGGTGGGCTGCTGCTGGTGGGCGGCAGCGATGGTGGGCGCGGCTGGCTGCTGCAGCTGCTGGGCCAGGCAGCAGCGCAGCAGTATGGGGCACACGTGCTGCAGGTGGGTGGCGGAAACATGCAGCAGTGTTGGTTGCAGGGGTGATGGTGATGATGATGTGGCGTGTATGGCGGTCAGGAGAGGTGCCTCGCAAGCTGCTGCATGCTGATGCTGCTAGGACCTGCTGGCCCCTCATTCTGTGCTGCCCTCACCAGTTTGCCACCCTTCGTCATATCCCAAACCAAATGCTGCTGGCCTCTGCTGCTGCCAGGTGTCCTGCAAGGGCCTTGCTGGCCAGTCATACGATGCAGCAGCGGCTGTGCTGGCTGCTGCTGCTGCCGAGGCTGCCTGGTGCTGCCCTGGGCTGCTGCTGCTGGATGACCTGGAGCTGCTGACGCCTGCAGCAACTGGCGAGGGAGGCCATGAGCAGGTGAGGCTGTGCCACTGCTGTTGAACCGGTGCTTCTCATGTGCATGCTGTTGAACCCGTGCTTCGCCTGTGCATGCTGTTGAACGCGTGCTTCTCCTGTGCATGCTGTTGAACGCGTGCTTCTCCTGTGCATGCTGTTGAACACGTGCTTCCCCTGTGCATGCTGTTGTGATGGGCATGTGCATGTGCATGCTGTTGTGATGGGCATGTGCATGTGCATGCTGTTGTGATGGGCATGTGCATGTGCATGCTGTTGAACGTGTGCTTCTCCTGTGCATGCTGTTGAACGCGTGCTTCTCCTGTGTATGCTGTTGTGATGTGCATGTGCATGTGCTGTTTTGTTGCTCACGGTCGCTTTGATAAGCACACCGCAGGTTCCTCCTGTTGCCGTACGAGCTTTGAGCTCGTGCTGCTCCTGGCCAAGCTTCGCTGCCCATGCGTGTGCAATTGAGGTGTCGTGTGCGTTGTGGTTCTGCTATGGTTCTTTTGCTGCCTGCAGCAGTTGAGGCGAAAGCTCCGCCGCAGGTATGGCTACCCAGGGCTCTCGCTGCTCCTGTGCCAAGCATAGCTGGGCTGCTGTGAATGTGTTATTCTGCCGCTTTGCTGTATGTGTGCGCCTCCTTCCTCCCTGCTTTCATGTGCTTTGTTACATGATCACAGTCGATTCTGGTATCGCCTGCCTTGCGGTGCTTGCAGGACCAGGCAACTGCAGCCCGGCTGTCAGAGTGGCTAGCTGACCTCATGCACTGGACAGCGCAGCAGCCGCGGCCTCTCGCCTTTGCAGCAACCTGCTCCTCTGCTGCTGCCCTGCCAGCAGCGCTTAGATCTGCCGGCTGCTTGGATTGCGAGGTCAAGGTGCCTCCCTTTGGGGTTCAGGGCAGGGCGGCGCTGCTGCTGGCAGGGCTTAAAGCCAAGGGCATGGGGTTCAGTGGCGGGGTTCAGGAAGTTGAGGGTTTAGCGGGGAAGGATCTCGAGGGTTTTGATGCGAAGGATCTGCGGCTGGTGGTTGATAGAGCAGTGCATGCTGCGCTGCGGCGGCACATGGCTGCTGGCAATGCTGCTGCAGCGGCAGCAGGTGTTGCTGCAGCAGGTTTGGCAGGCACAGGCAGCAGCTTGCAGCTGCAGCAGCAGCAGCAGCAGCAGCAACCACTGGCGGTTTCAGCAGAGGATGTCGCCTCAGCGCTTGCAGGGTTTGTTCCTGCAGCCTTCTGGCGGGCTGGGCAGCAGAAGGGCCAGCAGCAGCAGGAGGGGGGTATCCAGGGCTGGGAGGATGTAGGTGAGGCCTGTCTACTGTGTGGTGATGCTGCTGTGAGCGCTGTCATGTTCAGCTGTGCCTGTTCATGTGTGCTGCGGTTGGACTGCAGGCAACTGTGGCAAGAGTCCAGCAGCGCGGCAGCATGCTGCTGCATGTGCCGCTTTGGGGCCACAATGCTCAGCGCTTTGCTCGCCGCTATTGCTGCTGCCACAATGTGTGATCTTCCCTGCTCATGCTGCTTCTGTTGCTGCTGCTCCTGCTGCTGCTGCTGCTGCTGTGCAGGTGGGCTGTCTGATGCCGTTGCTGCGCTGCACGAGGCGCTGGTCATGCCTGCAAAGTACGGCCAGCTGCTGGCAGCAGCGCCGCTGCGCCTGCGCACAGGTGAGGGCCCAGGGGTGCCTGTGCATTGCCAATCAGGCAGCTGAGTGACCAGCACCCACAGTGCTATAGCTTGAGACACGCGCTGCAATTTGAACATGCCTTTGCTGATGAGCTAGGTTCTGAACGCAAGGCATGTATGCCCAGAGAGAACTCAATGCTTAGCAACAACCTTTCAAATTGTGTTTGGCGCTAGTGCTTTTGCATTCGTGTGCCGTGTTCAGCCCGCAACTGCTCACTGCACATCGAATGCTGTGCTGCTGCAGGCCTTCTGCTGTTTGGGCCTCCTGGGTGTGGCAAGACGCATGTGGTGGCTGCAGCAGTGGCAGCAACAGGAGCCCGCCTCATCTCAGTCAAGGTGCGGCAACACTAGCTGCAGCAGCTACATGATGCGCATGTCCACGCCTTTGTACCTTGGCATATGGTAGATTGTGCATACTGTCTTCCTGCAAGCTGATGTGCAGATTGTGGCTGTGAGCATTATGCAGATCTGCAGCGCAGACCCTGTCCTGCATCTGCGCCAGTAACAATAGTCCTTCGCCTGCCGTCCTCAATCCTGCAGGGTCCAGAGCTGCTGAACAAGTACATCGGCCAGAGCGAAGCAGCAGTGCGGGAGCTCTTTGCGCGCGCAGCAGCTGCTGCGCCCTGCGTGCTGTTCTTTGACGAGTTTGATGCCATTGCTCCACCCCGTGGCCACGACTCCACTGGGGTGACTGACAGGTGGGTGCGGCAGCCACAGCAGCTGGGTAACATCTTTCTGCATGACACGTGTAGCAGTAATTGCTGTGCTCTGTTGCACCGCCCCGTGGTCACGACTCTACTCGGGTGACTGACAGGTGGGTGCGGGGCTGGCAGCCACAGCAGCTGAGCACTGTCCTTCTGCATGACGCTTGTGGAGTGACAACAAGTGCGATGCTCTGTGTGTTATAGTCCATACAACGAGGCTGACTTCAGGATACTTGGGTGTGGGTGTAGCTATAGGTAGGTGTGCTGTGTATTGCAGGCGAGGAGCCGTTGCGGCTGGGTTGCTTACATGCATCTGGTGCCGCAAGCATCCACGCTGCTTTCAGGCAAACAGGAACAGCTGCGGCTGCCTGTCTGCTGCATCCTTTGCTTCTGCAACCTCTTGCTGTGGCAAGGGAGATCTCACACCCAGCTGCTGATCCCTCGCTGCTGCTGCTGCTGTTGCCGGTACTGCTGCTGCTGCTGCTGCTGCTGCTGCCAGGGTTGTCAACCAGCTGCTGACTGAGCTGGATGGTGTGGAGGGGCTCAGCGGGGTGGCGGTGCTGGCAGCAACCAGCAGGCCAGACCTGATCGATGCGGCGCTGCTGCGGCCAGGTGGGCGGCAGTGCCTGCAGGCATGGGGCTGGCAGCACGACTTGCTGTGATGCATGGTTGGGTGTTTTGTCTCGCCTGATAGCATGCATGAGGTGTTTTGTCTCGCCTGATAGCATGCATGAGGTGTTTTGTCTCGCCTGATAGCATGCATGAGGTGTTTTGTCTCGCCTGATAGCATGCATGAGGTGTTTTGTCTCGCCTGATAGCATGCATGAGGTGTTTTGTCTCGCCTGATAGCATGCATGAGCAATGATTATTAGCCATGAGGCACGCAAGCCACTGTAGCCATGGGCTGCACTGCCTAAATGGCAGCAGAGGGCCTAGCATCAGCTACCAGCTGCTGCAGCGACGATCTCTGGCACCTTGCCGTACTGCCCCAGTGCCTGCCTGCCTACCTGCCTGGCTGCCTGTTGCTTGTTGTGCAGGCCGCCTGGACCGCATGGTGTACTGCGGCTTCCCTGATGCAGCGGAGCGCCTGGCCATCCTGGGGGCCTGTGCACGCAAGCTGCCTGTGGCTGCTGATGTTGACTTTGGGGCTGTGGCGCAGCTGACAGCCAACTTCACGGGTGCTGACATGGCGGCTGTGCTGTCTGAGGCGCAGCTGCTGGCGGTGCATGAGCAGCTGGACAAAGCACAGCAGCAGCAGCAGCAGCAGCAGCAGCAGCAAGAAGGCGCTACTGAAGGTAGCAGCCTTGCGCCTGTGCTGCGCATGGAGCATCTGCAGCGTGCACTGGCACGCTCGCGGCCCTCGCTGCCTGCGGCAGAGCAGCGGCGGCTGGCTGCTGTGTATGGCCGCTTCCAGCAGAGCAGGGACCCCGGGCTGAGCAACAGGACGCTGCTGGATGAGCAGCAGCAGCGGGTCAAGCATGCCACGCTGGCATGACGTGTGTGAGGTGCATCAGGATGTGAGTGCGCATGTGCTGGCCTGCGAGTCTGTGTTGTTGCGTGTAGCAGCTTATGAGCTGCCAGCTCAGATCAGTGATCTGTCGGACCCAGTCCAATGGATGGCATGCCGTCACGACGTGGTCATGCTGAGCTGCACAAACCTGTGCTACTGTTCAGTTGGAATCTCGAATCTGGAATCTTGGAGCCGGTCATTGGGTCCTCGAAGGGTGATGCATGTCTGATCCTGGAGCTGCTAGCGGCTAGCTGCTGGCAGGTATCGCGATGCTGCAGGAGTGTGACCCAGATGTGACAGCTAGCGTGAATAGCAGTCGCCGACAGTGTTACTTTGACCTCCAGTGAATGCAGCAGGTCCCAGGTTCTGTTTTCCTGGCTGGTTTGACAGGGCTATTGCCGGCATGCCAGCACACTGTGACAGCTGCCAGCATGGCAGACCCAACCCTGGTGCAGTGATGCAGCCCGAGCCATGATGGCGTTACTTTTAACTAAAAATATACTTCACACAGAAAGGCTCACGTTCTTCCTCAGAGGCCATATGCACAGGCGTGGGCTACAATGGCTGTTAGTCTGAACAGAACACACCACCTGCTCCTGTCACAGGGTGTAGACGCCACAGGCTGCACAGTTTACTCTAAACAAGCTGATAGCATACGGTCGTACAAGGCTGAACAGCTGCCGCAGCGTAGATTATATCGCCATCGATCGCAATCGCCGTGGACAACGAGACTGGCGAAAGACCCGTGAGTAGGAACTACATTTTCCCTTTTAAACGGTATAGGCAGCTCTGTGTGTGTTAATGTAACACGGGTGTTCGCCTGGGGCTAGATCTTGGCGCGCACCAGTGGCCTGTGTATGACGCGCGTTTGTGCGCACGTGTACCGCTGTCAAGCTGTTAATCATGCATTCATAGCAGTTTCCGGCCTGGGCAGTGGGGTGCAGTGGGTGCAGGGCAGCGAGCTTGGGTTGTACGACGAACAGCGGTGGAACAGCTCCTAATCCGCTCGTCAGAGCGTCCAGCTTGATGTCACCAGTTGCTGTTTCAACTCACCAAGCTGTTGGCTCCTTCCTGTGTCCCCTTGCAAGGGGTGCAACATAGCTGCTTGCAGTGCGCACACCATGTACAGTGACTGCTGCTGCAGCAGCAGCATGCTGGTGCACCTTGTGCAGCTTCTTAGGGGGGGCGGGGGGGTAAGGTAGGGGGTGGGAGACCAGGGTTGGAAGGGAGCTGGCTTAAACCCTTAAGCTAGGCATCCTCTTCTTCTGGTGGTGGCCTTGCATTGCACTTTGCATATGCCTTTGCCAAAGGCATATGCAAAGCGGCTTGACACCAACTGTAACAAGCATTCGTATGCTTACACCGTGTAAGGGGGCCCCTAAGCTAGCTTCACTATTGCTGAGGTATCAACTGCAGCACAACTTGCAGTAGGGCCCCGCCGAGTAAGCGTAGCCTATTATTTTGCAATGGGTCAAGATGGGATTCATGTGTTTCGCACAAGCAGGCGGTGACAGCCTGCCGTGTCTTGTGTGCTGTGCGGGGGGTCCTGCTGTGCACTGCAGCAACCTGCAGGAGGAGTGACCGCGGCTGTGACTCAGCCAGGTGAAAGCTTGTGAGCCAAGCAGTCACCACAGCACTAATGATGCTCCCCATGTCATCAGCAGGGTCTGCAGCTTGCTGCAGCAGCGTTGGCAGTCAGGCTGCAGGGTTGTCCGCATGCCACAGACCGGCACGCATGCTGATGTGCTTGCTCTCATGCACGACAGCTAGCTCTCATTTGTGTCACTGTCTCGGCATGCTGTGTACCAAGTTCCGGCAGCTGCATGTTGCGCACAACGCCAGAGCATATTGACACCTGTTTCTATGCCTGCAGGCTGTGTGTCTGCTGGTCACGCTCACCACCCTGGCGGCGCTGCCAGCTGGCGCAGCCCGCTCAGTGC
The DNA here is from genome assembly GCA_030272155.1 of Tetradesmus obliquus. Lineage (NCBI taxonomy): Eukaryota > Viridiplantae > Chlorophyta > Chlorophyceae > Sphaeropleales > Scenedesmaceae > Tetradesmus > Tetradesmus obliquus. The sequence goes on from CP126191.1 coordinate 1,299,734, forward strand.
TCAGCAGCAGTGCACTGAACGCAATGCCCCAGCCGGTTCACCCCTTGCCGCAGACAGCAACGTCACGCCTGCCTGGGCCACGCGGCAAGTTTGTGCGGCCCAGGCCAGCACCCATGCTCGGCCGCCCAACCAAGGCGCCGCGCAAAGCCACAGCCGCTCCCATGCAAGAAAACGCTTGCAAGCGCATCCTTTCAACCGCCAACTCCACTGAGGTCTGCAACATGGCGGCAGTGACCTTACCTGGATGCATGCACTCATGCTGGGATAAGAATCACACAGCTGAGAGGTGTGCCTGCTGCTGGAAGGGCCAGCAGCTGGTGGGCGGCCGCTGTGAGGCCTGCCCTGTTGGCAGCTATGCAGGCAATGGGTGGAATGTGTGCCGGCAGTGCCGCACCGGCTACTCCACCTATTCAAACGGCAGCGAGGCCTGCAATGGTAGGTTGTGAGTGTGAGTGTGCATGGCAGGGATGCCAGCATGCTGCAGATTCTAGACAGCACTGCCAAACATTGTGCAAATTTGTTGAGCGCATGACGTGCTTACTTGCACAACATCGATCTCTATTCAATTGAGCAGTAGCAGCAGCAGCTACAGCAGCAGCAGCAGCAGCAGCAGCAGCAGCAGGAGGGATGCTGAAGCACCTGAAAGAAGCAGTACAGCAGCAGGAGCGGGAACATCAATAGCAATAACAACAGCAGCGGCAGGGGCGAAAATGATCAACAGCCGTGCATCATCAAACATTAGCAGCCGTATCAACATCATAATCAGCAGCAGCAGCAGCAGCAGCAGCACCAAAATAACGCATGGTTTTGAAGTATGCATAAACACACAATCACCACCGTTACTGCTGCTGCAGTGTGCAGCGCTGGCTACGGCGTGCCAACATTGGCTTTCCCAGAGCCCTACTGGATCTGCCGCAAGTGAGTGGCCTGCAGGGCAGGCAGCTGCAGCAGCTGCTGCACTGCTGACATGGGTGATAGCCCGATTGACAATGGGTGACTGCTGCAATGCTGGCATGTACTGTGTTCTCCAGTCAGCAGGCAGCAGCAGCCCTGCAGGCAGCATGAAGCGCCTGGCAGAAGGGAGCTTGTCATGCATACACATCACAAGTGCACACGCAGTCACACATGAAAAGAACAGCGCTTTCAAAGCTTTGACAGCGAGGCACTTGAGAGAGCAGCAGTCAGCGTGCAGTCAGCGTGTGCTGCGTGCTTGCTTACTTTCTACACCTGCTAGTACCCACAACCTTGCTGTGTGCACAGCGCCCCTTGTGTGTGCACAACACCCCTCGTGTGTGCACAACGCCCCTTGTGTGTGCTGTCTTCCCCTTTCGCATGCTGTGCCAGGTGCCCTAACGGCTCCTACAGTGCCGGCAACACCAGCCAGGCCTGCAGCAAGTGTGATGACGGCCTCACGACAGCTGCGGCTGGGGCGACCGCTGCTGCAGAGTGCATCCCTGCAGGTGCGCGTACCGCGCTGCAACACTCGACCTCTGTGCTTACTCTGCTGCGTGGCCGGACCTGCTTGGACTGAGCATGCACGCATGCTTGCATGACAGACAGCTACAGTCACACAATGTAGCGCTCACACTGACATGCAGCACAGCACACTACAGCACGCGCCCAGCACATGCAGGAAACCCCTAAAGACTGGGTCAGCAGTGTAGGTCACCTGCTGCATGTACAGCGCCCAGCACGAAACTTTAAGCAAGCTCCAGATCATACACTCTGGCCCCTGAACCATGTGGCAGTAGCACCTTCCCTTATCCCTAGTATATTCGCCTAGCAACTCTGACGGTGGCATGTTTCACTGCTGCGTATGCCTGGATGCAGTCTGCATCAGCGCACCTCCTGCCGTGCCTGGCATCCCTGCCTGGCCCTCTGGCTGTAACGGCACCTCCTCCTGCACTGCTACATGCTCAGGGGATTGGAGTGGCACTGTAACAGTGCTGTGCGGTGCCAACAACAGCTGGCTGCCACCCAAGCAAGGCTGCCAGCTGCAGCAGCCAGGTGGGAGTCCTATGCCGCTTGCTTGCTGCTGCTGTACTGTGCTGCTTGCTTGCTGCTGGCTTACACCCAACAGTGCATGCTGTGGTGTGACCAGTAACTTTGATGATTTGCAGCATGCTGGCTTACTATGCTGTACAGATGCAGCACGTGGCTGTCTCATTTCACGACTTGAGCTGACTGTTGTGCTTGGTGCATCGCAGTTGACATAAGTGGCGAGTTGTCAGTCACACCTGCCCAAATCATCGTGAAGTCTGAAGGCCAGATCAAGTTCACCATGAAGTTCAAAGCCAGCCTGTCAGCAAAGGCTGGTGCTGTGAAGCTCTTCACCTGCAGTGCTGCTGGCGACACCCTGCAGTACCTGACAGACATGCAGCCAGATGCAGCTGGTGGCAGCACCTACTCAGCCAGCCTGGCCCTGCAGGGTGCTCAGCTGGGCAGCCTCAGCAGCAGCCCAGGTGTACTGCGCTTCACTGCTGTGGTGGGCAGCGGCAACACAGCGACAGGTGCAATAGTGCAGATGGAGCTGCTGCCAGGTGAGTGTGCGGCCACGCCTTGTTTGTGACACAGCACTGCAGCAGTGTCTGTGATGCATCTGCCAGAGGTGATTGGCATGAAGCTGCTTCTATCTGGGATACCTCTTTATTGCCGGTAATCACTGCTGCAAGACATGCGGTATGTACCTCCGTGCACAGATTTGCAGAGTGAGGCTTACTGGGTTGCAACAGTCTGCAAGCCACCAGCGGAGTGTGCACTGGTGAACATGCCCGCATCCAAGCAAGGGTTCTCAAGTGCTATTCAAGGTACAGTCTGCCCATGCAGCCTGCCGTCAACATTGCTACTGCCACTGCTGCTGCTGCTGCCGCTGCTGCTGCTGCTGCTGCTGCTGCTGCTGCTGCTGCTGCTGCTGCTGCCGCTACTGCTGCTGTTGATGTGCTGCAGGCTGTGCAGCTGGCCCGACCGCTCCGCCTCCTGAGGGAGGTTGGCCCTGGAACGCCGCTGCTTGCTCAGCGTCAGCTGTTGGCCAGCAGTGCTTCACCACCTGCAACTGGCCTGCTTTTGATGGCAGTGGCTACTACACCACCTGCATGCCAGATGGCAGCTGGAGCGGGCCAGGCGGCTTCTGCTTCCCAAGTGGGTGGGATCATTCAAAAGCCTGCAGCATGCAAATACACAGCCAACAGAGAACACCAGTGCACACTTCTCTTGCTGCCGCCTGCTTTTGCCCAGCAAAGCTGCCGGAGAGATGCCATTTTGTTGTTTGCACCATAACTGTGCAACACATTCATAGAGCAGACAACAACAAGTCATAAGTGAATATCAGGCATTTTGAAGGGTTTTTGTAGTTTAGTTATGGCACAAAAACTTGCAGCAGGGCGGAAGGAATCATTTATGAAGTAGCATTAAAGTGCTTGCGCTTGCGCATGGACAGTCAATGTTGCTGAGCACGCTGAACGCTGCCGCTCGTTACAAGTGGAGCTGGTGGCACTGCTGCTGCTGCTGCTGCAGGGTCATGCAGTGGCAGCCCTGGCGCAGAGTGGGCCAACAGCGGCTGTGCCTTCATGAGTGTGGGCTCCCAGTGCACCGCGGCATGCCCTGAGGGCCAGCAAGGTACTGGGTATGCGGCAGACTGCACCATTGCAGGTTGGCAGGTGACTGCCAGGGACTGCTCCAACATACCGACAACGTGCAGCTTCCTGCCGACCCCCAACGCACCTGAAGGCAGCAAGGGCTGGGCATCTGACTGTGCAGGGCGTGCCAATGGAGAGAGCTGCCAAGCTGCATGTGACGGCCTCAACTCCTACTTTGGCCGCGGCTATTCAGCAGTGTGCCAGGCTGGTGAATGGACGGTGCAGTCTGGCGGTGGATGCAGAGGTGAGGACTAGGCGGCGTCAGGCTGCTGTGCAGACCCTGCTGTAGAGTTTGATTGCACAGTGCTTTACACGGCGTTAGTACACGAGCAAGCGACTTGCTGAGAAAAACAGACCGACTATCCCTAAGAATCTGGCACCTGTCTTACATATATCTAGGCTCTGTCATGTTACTGTCCTTTGTTGGCCTTTGATGCGTTCCATTGCGTATGTGTATATCAGGAGGCAGATGCATATCAGGTTGCAAGGATCCCTGCACACCTGATGTCGGAACAAAGTGCACATCATATGCACACTGTTTGCAAGTGCTGATGTTCTCGCCCGTTGAAGGCTGATAGTCACTAGTGTGGGCGAGCTTGCCCTTAGATCTTTTGGCGTGTCTGCTGCTGTTGCTGCTTCTGCTGCTGTTGTTGCCTGTAATGCAACATGCTGCTTGCAGTGTGTGCCACCAGCCAGACCTTTGCGGGGAAGGGATCAGGTGCAGATCAAAATGGAGGCTTCCTATTTGGGATACGTCCCACAAACGACCGACAGTTTGTTCTGGTGGCTGACACCCGTAACAACAGGGTATTGAAGTTTTCAGCACAATCCCTCGCCTACATAGGGGTGTTGGCGAGCATCCCATACGCAACGGGTCTTGTCCAGGCACCAGGTGAACAAGGTAAAGTCTATGTGTCAAGCGCATCCACCAACTTCATTTCCACTGTTGACCCAACACAGGGCACCATATCTACTTTCGCCAATGTTGGAGTCAATCAAAACTATGGCCTTGCGGTTGCCAACGACCAGAGTGTGTTGTGTGCCAGCGTGCAGTACAACAAACGAGTGACGCGCTGGGCAGCTGGTTCACAGACACCCAGCTCCTTACCGGCACCGCCAGGAGGGTGGGCTCCGTTTGACATTGCTGTTGACAAGCGCAACGGCAACCTGCTCGTCTCTGACCTCGACAATGGGCGCGTGCTGTCATTCACACAAGACGGCAGCCTTACTGGGACGCTCATCAGTGGTTTTGCACCCGGAACATTGTCTGGGCCGGCAGTCGATTCTGCTGGCAACATATACATCCTAGATTGTGTTGAGAATGGCAGGCTCCTGAAGTACGACAGCAGCGGCAGGCTGATTGCCAAATATGGCGGGCGGCTGCGCTTCCCTAACGGTGTTGCTGTTCAAGCTGATGGCGTGGTCTGGGTGGTAGAGGAAAATGGAGGCAAGGCTGATGCGATGCCTAGTGCTCACAAGATCACATGCATGGTGTAGCTGCTTCGGATCCACGTGTGCTTGTGCAGCCGGACGCGCACAAAGAAGAACACCTAGCGTGGCGGGTGCCTGCCATTGCTGCCAGCAGCTCTGCCAGCCTGGCAGTGCTGAGCGCTGAGCGCAGCAGCAGCAGCATCAGCAACAGCAGTTCTGTCAGCAGCAGCAGGCCTGCACCTCTGCGAGCAGCATCAGCAGCATCAGCAGCATCAGCAGCATGCAGTAGTAGCAGAGCAGCAGAATCACTCTCCAGTTGTGAGTAGGAGGGCAACCAGCTGCAGGCGCTCCGCAGCTGGAACTCCAGCCGGATGCAACTCATCCATAGCAGCGTTTTGCAGCAAGGTCCGCCAACAGCAGCCGCTGTCGTGTTCTGCCTCTGCTAGCAGCAGCGGCAACAGCCCGGATAGCACCTGCTGAGATGTACGTACATGTTGGTGATGCCTGCTCGGCAATCCGGTTCCAGGGTAGTTGGGCTTTCTGACTTGCACTGCACTGCTGGCAGCACAGTGCTGTTGCCTCGCACCACTTGCGGGCGCTACAGCCCTGCAGTCATTTGAGCTTCGTTTTCTGGCTGCAGCCATACACTTGAGGAACAGTGCACGTTACATCGTTTTTTTCTACTCAACCCAGGAGTGGGAGCCCCAATCAGGAGCCAACGAGCGGCTCATAGGAGAGTACTGTTGAGTGTTAGGGAGGAGTATTGACTTGTGTCACTACTGCTATGTTTGTTTCCTGACAAAAGCTTGTAGGCCTTGTCATCCATCTGTGGAAAGTTGTTCATGTTTGTGCTTATAGTTGCATTGCAGGGACACTTGCATGCATGTATGCACACACGTGCGCCTGGGACCATGTAGCACTTGAATGCTCCTTGCGTACGGTGAGGGTACATTGCCGTGGTTGGGGATGTGGTGTAGAAATGGTGGTGACGCAGATGCACGGCTGTGGGTTGACAGCTCTGCAGGTGTGACATGGTATAGGAGTGTGTGGCTGATCACATTTTACGCCCTGACACTCCCCAGCGCGGCAGCTTTCGCGTACTGCCGCATAAGTGCAGTCAGCAGGAGGGTACCCATGCCGCTGTTGTGGTTGTCTGCACTGCCGCTTGGCCCAGCTTTGGGCTAGGCAGACATACATAAATGCTCTCTGAGTTGGTTACATATTCGTCAGAATCTCGTCCAGCTCCAAAACATGGCCGTCTGGAGCATTTGGTCTCTAATGATCATCCATTTACGTGCAACAAGGCGTGCACACGTGTGTGATGCCGCCCTTGCCTAATGTGCCCAGCAAGGACTGGCTTTGCTCCAATCTGCTTTGTGGTTTTACATAACTTTGAGGTACATGGCCCCACCATAGACTTGCAGTCTGGGCTAGATGACTTTCTGTTTGGCGGTTTCGTGCTTGCTGATGTTGGCTGTGGTGTGCATCATGATGTGCATGCAAGGTATGGCCTCGCAGCAGGGTAAGCACCTTGCACACTGCTGTGCGTCATGTAAGGCGCAATAACGTTTCCCCCGCGGCTTTGCCGTACCGTGCAGAAGGACCAACCCCTGGTGCTGTCCGTGTGTGTAGTACAGCTGGTATTAATTTGGCAAAAGGCATGATGCATGGGTCATGTTCTAGTTCAGCAAGATTGTGCCGGGCGGCAGCGGCAATTCCACTGGTGACAACTGGTGTGGCTTGTCTGGTAATGTTCAAATGTGTTGAACTCAGTGCGGTGAGTGTCAGTGCCGGCGGCTGAGACTGCAGCGGCATGCCGACAGGCATGCCTACACCCTTCATGAAGCATGGGCCAGCGCTTGCAGGCCGTGTTCAGTACGTGCACATCCGCTTGCGTGGTCATCATGCTACTTCCTGCACTGATCGGCGGTGTCAGCTGTGAGGGCAACGTGCTGTGCTCTGTGCTTGTGCACGGCCAGCACAATCGTAGCGGGACGTCCAAACGTATGACAACTGCACTGCTGGGTTCTTTTGTTTGGTTGCTGTTGCGCTATGCGGGGGGTTGGTTAATGGGCCCATCCTGCTGATGGCTTGTTACCAATTCTGTGCCGCCTCTGCATGTCCCTGGTCAGTTCCCGTAGGGTTTGGGCCGTTGCTTTTGCATGTATGTGTGTAAAAGCATATGCGCCAGCAGCCATTTGCTGATAGTGTGGCGCTGGTGCGCTTGTATACAACTCATGTCCCTCTGTGCCTGTTTTGCAATTGGCGCGTTGTATGCAGCAGTCAGATGGCTGAAGCAGCATCTGCTAGAGTAGAGGGTGGAGTTGGCCTGAGTCGGTTGGTTGAAGGTAACCAGCCTTGCATGCAGCACCGTGGCGTCATCAGCTGGCGGCTGGGAAAATCTTTGGGATGGTTTGGAGTTGTTTCAACTGAATGCACGCGCTTGGCCCCTGGGTGGCGCCTGCCGCACTGTTGACGGCTCTGATACTCATAAGAAAGGCAGTCTTGAACTGCAGCACCAATTGGAGGTGGTTGTCGGCCCTGTTGCCAACTGGAGGTGGTTTTTGGTGTACATCTGGCCCTGTTGCCCACCTACAGCACGCTGAACTAGGTGACGGTGTTCGTGACCCTGTCATTGTGTTGAAAGTGCGTGATTGTGGTGCGATTTTGTTCTCGGCTGGCAGCGTTTGTTTTGTGATGCTGCAGCGTTCACGCAGCACATCAGCACTTTGGCTCTATAGCTATACCTGGTTCAGCGCTCTGTGTGTGCTGCTCTGGCAGCGTCCTAAGTTTGGAGGGCTGCAGCTTACATGCGCACAGCGTTATGAGCCAATCCAGTGCTGCATGGTGTAGTCTGTATTCTGCAGCTCGCTACTGTTGCTGTGCCCCGCTTTGCACACAACCCTAAGAAATGCATGCCCTGCTGTGTGCCTGTCTATAGCCAGCACACCCGCAGTGAAACACTGTAGGGTGTTTCCCTGCGGTTCAATCGAGTTGTGCTTGGTGACTGGCATGTGTGGGTACCTTGAGTTACCACTTATGTGGTGCATCTGCACTTCCCAGGTCGGTACGGACCCCGAGCACCGGGTGCTCTGTGGTCGTTTTGCATTATCTGCGCCGCTGCCGCACGTTGCGTGCGTTGCCCGTTGGTTGTTTCAATTCCGAAAAAAAAGAACAGGCTGTGCTGGCTTGCCTGTGCCTCAGTCGTTATCTTAGGGAGGGGGCGCAGCCCTAGGCTACACACAACGCCGACTAACAGACTTGGCATTGAGCCTCGTCATCATCATGTTACCCATCAAGCCAACGCCAGTGAGCCTCGTTGTGCCAACTGCTAGCGCTACAGCGGCAGTATGTTGCAAGCTGTGATTCAAGGAATTGGCGTCAGAGCTTCTGTGTGTGTGCCTGCTGCGCTACTAGATACAGTTGGTGTAACAGTGTTATGTTGAGTCAGCGTAACGGTTACAGCTGCAGGTTATGAGCTGCGATGAGTCGGCGGCAATATTCGATGAGGAAAACCAGTGAAGCAAATCAGCATGTATGGTTACAAACAGGCAATGCTCCTGTCGCGCCACAAAACGCGCGCACACATCATCTACAGGTACAGTGTGTACTCGTACACTTAAGCCATCAGCTCGCAACGTTGCTGGCGCGCAGTCATGTGCGAGCTACCCGATATTGGCAACGAACACTCCTAGTCATGCCGTCCATGCGTCCAGTCCCCGCCGTATTCACTTGCAAAGTGGGCGCTGTACTCAGGAGCCGTCATGCGCGGCGGCGGCGGGTTGCGCGGCCGCTGCGGGGGCCCGTATCGCTCTGTGTAGCGCGCTGCTAGATCTGGATCTGTGAGCCATGTGCCGTCAAGCTGATTGCCCAGGCTGACCCATCCCGGGCGCACATTGTGCTGGCGCGCAAAGATCTCCAGCTTGCGCGTGCCTGCAGCAGCAGCAGCAGCAGCAATGCTGAGGAACAGCTGCATGCGGATCCTGGAAGATGACCAGCAGGCTTCGCATGCTACATAAACAGCATGCACTTGATGTGATGGCTGTGTCGAACAAGACAAATGCACACGGCAGGCTCCTGCGCCCCAGCTTGCAGCGCGTCACCACATCCTTGGACACACTGAATGCAGCTGATGGTCTGAGATTCATCTTGGGTGACATCAGGCCTCACCTGGCGACAGCCGCTCCAGCAGTGGATACATCTCATCGGGCTTGCGGCTGGTCTCACGCACCTCCGACACCAGCACATCACAGTCAACAAACCTGCAGCAGCGCCAGCAGCATTTATAATACCGTACGGTTGTCTGTTGCGTCATGTCATGTCTGCGCCGTGCATTGCGTAACACACAAGTGTCTGTTGCGTCATGTTAATTTTCACCATGTTGTATTGATTACTTCAGCACGTCACGGTCAACAACCATGCAGCAGAGGCAGCAGCCATCAGGAGCTGCATGCAGGTGCGTGACACTGCAACTGTGCTGGTCGCTGCATGGCCAAGGCGTGACAGGAGAGCAGATGCGAAGAGATCGCTGCAGTGGTGCAAAAATTGCAACATGTTGCAGGGTACCACCAAGGCATGCTATCCACCGCTGCTGAGCGCGATTCATTAGGCTAATCAGCGCCCACCCCTTGAATGCAACTGTACATGCAGCCACACAGTTTATGTGCTATTCCCAACCGCCAACCCCGCCCACCTGTTGATGTGTGGGTTGCCCTTGTATCCCACCAGGCAGTGCTCCTTGCTGTGGTTCAGCCAGTGCCCGGTGCGCCCCGTGCGTATGAGCCGCTGCAGGCTGTTGGTCTTCACCCAGATGAGCTCATCCACGCGCCTGTAACCCCACTTGGCCAGCAGCTCACGGCCCAGCTCCAGCGCACGGCCTGGCAGCGCCACAGTTGCAGAGACGATGCTGGTTGATTAGAGCAGAAGGGCAGCAGTTAACGACTCTGCTAAGCGCACAGCCTGAATCAGGGGCAGGCCAGGAGATGAGGTGCAGAGACAACAGATGCACGAGCAAGCAGAGGCTGTGATGGTTGGAAACGAAGAAACAGTTGGGCTCCATATGCCTGTAGCCCCACTTGGCCAGCAGCTCACGCCCCAGCTCCAGCGCACGGCCTGCAGGGGCAGGCAGGTGACAGGTAAAATGATTTAAAACATCCTATCTCACTTGGTCAAACAGTGGTCCACCGCAGGCATGCGCATGACATGCCTCACCTGCCACCCACATGCAGACACCAGCCAAGCAGGGGCATCAGCGTCCCACACAGCCTATCTCAGCCGGGTCAAACTTGGTCAGACCTTGGTCAAATAGTGATCAAAACCGGGTCAAACTCACTCACCTGTCACCCACATGAAGATGACATCATCATCCTGCACCTCTGCTACCCCCATGTTGAGCAGCTCGTGGTCGCTCATGGTGCCTATCTCAGCCGGTGAAACTTTCGTCAAACCGTTGTCAAGCCTTGGACTAACGCTGGTCAACGTACGTGCCACCCACATGAAGATGACGCCATCATCTGCAGCTCCGCCACGCCCATGTTGAGCAGCTCATGGTCGCTCATGGTGCCGATGTCACACAAAACTTTGGTCAAACCTTGGTCAAATGCTGGTCAAACACTGGTCAACTCACCTGTCACCCACATGAAGATGACGCCGTCGTCCTGCAGCTCTGCTACACCCATGTTGAGCAGCTCATGGTCGCTCATGGTGCCTATCCCAGCCGGTCAAACCTTGGTGAAACCTTGGTCAAACACTGGTCGACTCACCTGTCACCCACATAAAGATGACGCCGTCGTCCTGCAGCTCTGCCACGCCCATGTTGAGCAGCTCATGGTCGCTCATGGTGCCATAAGGCAGGTCCTGGTGGATCTCCCAGGGCGGGTCTGTCATGATGACCCCAAACTTGCCCAGGATAGAAAAGTCAAAGCTGCGGATGTCACAGCGGATCCACTGCGGCTCCTGCAGCGCCTGCGGATGATTTGTAGGTTGGATGCAGCAAGATCCAACTGGAGCTCAGCAGGCACGCATGGGTTGCAGCACAGCTGCAGGAGTGGCTGAGCAGTTGTGTAAAGTTGCACTGTGCCTGTCAGTGTAATGGATGACGGCAGAGCAAGCAAGCATGTAGACAGACAGCAGCACCGGTGGCAATAGGTTGCACAGCCAGCCAGCAAGCTAGCTGAGCTGCACAGAAACGCTAGCGCTGCTCAGTCAAACACATATAGGATGGTTGACCACAGTTGACCAGATTTTGACCAGTCAAACAGCAGCAGCGCACCATGAGGTACTGGGGCACCACCATGCCTCCTGCGCCCAGCTGCTGCCCTGCTGCTTCCTGCCCCGGCTGGTCAGACTCCAGGTCAAGCTCGTAGTGCACAAACCTGCAATTGCAACAGAAAGGGTATGATGAATTCAGGCTTTGTAATGTTATGCCAGACAAGAGCGTAGTACCGAGTAACACGTGCTCACAGTTGAGGTGAGTGTTGCAGCATGCGTGCATTTGCACCGGCGCAAGGTCAGCTCCTAGTGCAGAAACCTGGCAGAAGATACATGCCGCACAGGAAGGTTATGTACCAACAGTCTCTTCACGAAAGACATGTTGTGGGGGCTGAAGATAGTTGAGATTAGAAGCAAGTGCTGCAGCGAGCTCAATGTTGGGTGAGGGTGGGTGTGCTTTGGTTGCCGCAGCGAGTACTGTGGCATGCACTAGCCGTCCAGCCCAAACGTGGTCATTTAAAAGATGCATCTACATGCATGCATGCTGTAACAGCGCTCAGGTCCCTAAATATAACCCTAAACCAGCTCAGATCTCTGCGCTGCCGAGGCTCACTTGCAGCGCCGCACGTCCCTGCACGTGTCCAGGTAGGAGCAGTTGCCCCGCGACTCGTCAGTCCAGGGGTACAGGATCTTCCTGCAGGCAGCAGCAGCAGCAGCAGCGGCCGTATTGGCAGCAACAGCAACTATAGCCGCAACTGCAACAGCAGCAGCACCGGCACCAGCACCAGAACCAGCACCAGCAGCAGCATAGAATCTGCCCGTGGCTTGCTTTGAGCGGATTGCCTGCCTGCATGCGCACTGCTGCACATGCATGGCCCTCCGCGCAAACCCCTCGCGACATCACGCTGCAGGAACCTACATGAAGAGGCCTTTGAAGGAATCCAGCAACACCAGACAGGAACAGCAGGCAGGCGCACCTGCAGGTGCAGCCTGTGGGAGGCGTGCGGCTGCCCCAGTCTGTACATCACCCAAGCAGCGGACTGCACTATCACACCAACATGCCAGCAACCCCAAACAGCAGGCAGGCCCGAAGCCCACCTCTGGTGCAGCCTGTGGCAGGCGTGCGGCTGTCCCAGTCCATACATCACCCAAGCAGCAGACCACACAATCGTCACACAAACATCACATGCCAGCAACCCTAAGCAGCAGGCACGCCCGAAGCCTGCCTCTGGTGCAGCCTGTGGCAGGCTTGCGGCTGCCGCAGTTCTTGCATCAGCCAAGCAGAAGACTGCACTATCGTCACACAAAGATCACGTGCCAGCAACACCAAACAGCAGGCACACCCAACGCCCACCTCTGATGCAGCCTGTGGCAGGCATGCGGCTGCCCCAGTTCTTACATCATGCATCCAGCAGACCTCATTGTTCCACACGAACAGTACCTGCCTGCAACCCTAAACAGCAGGCAGGCCGAAACCCCCACGTCTGATGAAGCCTGTGGCAGGCGTGCGGCTGCCGCAGTTCAGACATTCTCAAGCATCCAACGCACTACCACAACAACATGCCAGCAACCCTAAGAGCTGGCACACCCAAAGCCCACCTCTGATGCAGCCTGTGGCAGGCGTGCGGCTGCCCCCGCGCTGCCCTGCAGGCCTCTTTTGTGAGGTGCGGGCAGTGCTCGCGCACAGCAGCGCCGCCTGTCTGGTACTGCTGCAGCTTCTGCTGCTGCCGCGCTGTTTTCCTGTCAAGCAGCTCCATCAGCTCCTCACCCTTTTCCAGGCGGTCACTGCAGCACAAAAGAGTGAGAAGGTTTATGTTGTTTGTTGCAGTCAAGCAGCTCCATCAGCTCCTCACCCTTTCCCAGGCAGTCGCTGCAGCACAAAAGAGTGAGAGGGAATATGTTAATTGTTGCAGTCAAGTAGCTCCGTCAGCTCCTCACCCTTTTCCAGGCGGTCGCTGCAGCAACAAAAGAGTGACAGAGGAGGTGCCAGTGTGCAGTCAAGTACCTCCACCAGCAGCTACCCTGCAAGGTGTGCACTGCAGTGGCCACTGGCTGACTGACTGAGGGTGGTGTGTCACTAACAGAACGTAACACGGTGGTGAATATCAGCTGTGCTGCTGCATGGCATCCCCACTCTCACAGCACCTCTTCTGAACTCTTCAGAAATAGCAAGAGTGCGGCTGTGGCTGACATTACAATCAGCATGCTGCATTGCTGTTGCTACGCCCGGCTGTTACCATGCTGGTAATAACACAACGACAACAGTGTGATGTTGATCATGCCAGCCGCCACACGCCAGATGCAAGTACAGCAGATGTACATTGACAGCCCGCCCCTCACCGTTCCTTGACACTCTTGAACTGCAGCAGCTGCGCCAGGTCATCGCTGTGCTGGCTGTCCGTGCGCTGCCGCTTGACTAGCGGAGGGCCCTCCGCACTGTCTGCGTAGCCCGGCTGCTGCTGCTGACTGAGCTGGCTTGAGTGCTGCTGCTGCTGGCTGCCAGGCTGCCCTATGCTGTAATCTGCCAGAGGATCTGGCACACCAGAGCACCTGCAGCGGGGCGGGAGATTGTTCCAAGCAGCAAGGAGCAAATAAAGGCGGCTAGATTCTCCTGGAACAGGTATGCTGGATTGGGCGGCAGGGACAGCTGCTACAGCGGTGTGCATACTACTAAAGCAAGACAACGACACAGTGGATATGAGCATGCAATGTTGCCGAGCACTGTGTGCAATACCCTCCCAAGCTCCCGCCACAACGACTGCTGCTGCTGCTGCAACGGCGGCTGCAGGTGCAGGTATGAGACACAGATTCACAGCGCAGCGCTGCCACCACTCACTGCGAGAGCGCGTGCCTGTCCACTGACGTTATGACGAGCGTTTGAACGCCATTCAAATCCAGCATGCGAGCACTGAGCGGCGAGGCTTCGCCCTGCAGCGCAAGCAGCGCCACCAGCCGGGACAGGCAGGCTTGCCGCAGCGTGCTGAGGCATGCCCGGTAGGCTGCTGCGTGGCTGCTGGCGAGCATCTGCAGCAGCAGCAGCAGCAGCAGCAGCAGCAGCAGCAACAGCAGCAGCAGCAACAGCAACAGCAGCAGCAGTACGTGTGGCAGATCAGCGCTGATGCACTCGGTTTACACTGCAGCTTGCGGCACAGCACACATCGCTGCATGCTCGTGTCAGCAGCTGAAGTGGCTGTTGCACTCACATCTTGCGTGACATACAGGGCGGCATGCGCTGCGCCAGTGTGCCAACCGCCGCTGCTTTACATGCACACCACTGGCTGCTGCCGCATGTTGAGCATTTGTGTGCAGGGAGGCGGCTCCAACTCAGGCAAGTGGGATGCTTACGCCCAGCAACACACTGCCAGCATGGTACCCTGGACAACAGCTTATCCAAAGCGTGTTTGGAAGCAATGTGGTACATATGCGGCACGTACCTTCCTGTGCAGTGCATCTGCAGGTATGGGCAGTGTGCAGGCAGGGTCCAGAAGCTCTGCTGCTACTAGTTGCTGCAGCTCCTGCAAAGCTCCTGCTTCCAAGGGGTTGGCTAAGTCTGCTGCTGGTCCCAGTGCTTGCAGGACAGCCTGTGCGTCGTGCAGCTTATTCCTGCTGGCCTGCCTGTCGTAGAACTTCGACTTGAGTGCCTGCAAGTCCGACTTGATGCTGTGCAGCTCGGCTGCAAATGTTTGCTTCAGCTGAGCCTCGTCTGCTGTAGCTGCCATGGCTGCCTGTGCACTCAAGTGCTGGAGTTTATGAAGGCACTAAGTGGGGTGGTGCCATTGCTTGCAGTGCATAGCGTTATGGTAGTACTTGATGCTGCAGCTGCTATTACTGCTGCTGTTGTGCTGTGTCTGCTGATGTGGACTATGTGCCAGTGCCAATGCTCTTAGGTGCCAGATCTGTCACGATGCCCAGAAAAGTACGTGATGACCGTTGGCCTGCCATTCTTAGCAGGCCCTATGCGGAGCTCCGCGACGGATGATCTGCCAATAACACTTTTGCCGTCGTGCGTCCAGCCTAAGCGCTCCGCTCGCCAGATAAGCGTCGATTTGCAACCCTCTGCTATTGAGGAGTCGTTCAAATGGTTTTTTGCAGCCAATAGACGCTGTATCGGCGAAGATCATTCATGGCACTGAAGTGTCGGGCATCTGCCTGCCGGGAACGCATGCGAGCGCCTACTGCAACAATAAACACTTTGGGCTGCTGAACCTGCCCTTCGCTGGCGCTATGTAGTACTAACAGTTTTGTAACATGCACTGCAGTGATGCAGCAGATCCGCACTGCACAGGAATGCCGCAACGACAGCTGACATTCGCTCAAGAAGGTCACTTTAAAATTCTTTGACAAGAAATGGCAGGCTCGCTCGCTGACATGCGAGCTTGTTTGCATGGCGTTGCCGGGCAAACAAAATCGAGTTGTTGGCAGCCCAGGGTCTAGTCAGAGGCACCACAGTGACAGTGACAGAGTCACCAGCTCAGAAAGTAGCCCGATCGCCCACGCTGCGGTTGTTTCAGTCTTAAGTTAAGTTGAAGTTGCACATTCATATCAGCCATGGCATACCGGGGCTATGAGAGCTACGCCATGGGGGCCTATGGCATGCCTGCTGCCCCCTATGGCTTCCCAGCTGCAGCACCGCTTGCCGTGCCGCCTTATCAAGCGCCTGCAGGTGGATATGGTGGTGTGGATGAGCTGCGAACAGTGTTCATTACGGGCTTCCCTAACGACATCAAGGAGCGGGAGCTGAACAACCTGCTCAGGTTCATCCCCGGCTACGAGGCTAGCCAAATGAACTGGAAGAACGGACAGGCAAGAACTGTAGCAGCAAATCAGCTGATGTGCGCTGTACGGCACCGGCAGTAGCACGCAACACCTCACCCAAGCTCCCTCCACACCCATACTGCTGCCACCCACGCTAACGCTGCACTGCACTGCACTGCACTGTCCTTCAGGCACAAGGGTTCGCCCTGTTTTGCAATGGTGGTGCGGCACGTGCTGCATGTGATCAGATAGCAGGACTCTGGTAGGCACTCGCGGCTCTGCTACAGCAGCTGAAGCAGCAGTTAGCTTGCAGCAGCTGGCATGCACTCTGCATTGCAGCCATGTGTAGATTTCTACGCATATCAAATGCTAGCGTTCTATCTCATGTTTGGGCTGATCTTAACTGATAAGCATCTACCGGCATTTGCAAATGCAGCTTTGACGACAACGTCAACCTGCGTGCAGAGATGGCGCACAAGGTGAGGGCTTGCAGCAGCTGCGCTCTGCCGCTGCATGCACTTGACTTGAAATTTGCAGCCAGTGGTTTCAGCATGCATGCAGTGTATGGGCAGCCCATGGTTACCGTGCCTCAATCCTTGCCTCATGCTTTGCCTAATGCTTGCTTCCCTGTAGTGCAGCACGTGTGTAGCCTGACTGCCACGCGTCACTGCTGCATTACACACGCTTTTTACTGCAGTGCTGTTCGGCGCACCTCTCTGCTCTGAAGAGACATGCACAATACATGTTTCGCAATACACTTATACGGGCTGCTCCTGCATGGTGTTATTTTGCAGAACATGTACATCAAGGATGAGGCAGCAGGCCCAGGCAGCGGCGGCGGCGGCGGCGGCGGCGGCGTCATCAAGCGCGCACGCGTCTCCGGCGGCTACACCGGAGCAAGCTCGGGTGCGCTGGCACGCTGTCTCTCCCGCGCAAATGGCCAGCTGGTTGTGTTGCTGCTGCATATGCACACCAACCGCTGTATCTTGCAGTGGGCTTGTCGCCCAATAGTGGAAACGGCTACGTCTGCCATGCCTGCTGACTTACCCTCCCCGCCCCTCCCCCGCAACAGCACTGCTAACCTGTGCCCACACACATAACCACCTCACATTATATACTTTTTTACAAAACTATACACCAAATATGCTGCAGGCGGCGGCAGCTTTGAGCCGCTGAAGCAGCAGCCCTCGGGCCAGTACGCGGCCGTGTCCAACACCAAGGACAACCCGCCCTGCAACACGCTGTTTGTGGGCAACCTGGGCGACACCGTGGACGAGGCGGAGCTGCAGGGGCTGTTCGGCGGCCAGCCGGTGAGTTTGGCTGGCGCAGCGTTTTTGCGCTTGTGCCTTAAACTGCACACGCAGCTCTCAGCAGCAGCAGCAGCAGCAGCAGCAGCAGGGTTGTGAGGTTGCTGCGGTAGCTGCTGTTCGTGGGCAACCTGGGCGACACCGTGGACGAGGCGGAGCTGCAGGGGCTGTTTGGCGGCGAGCCGGTGCGCCTTTTTGCTGCTGTTTTTTCACCTTTCGTGTGTTGACAGAGCGTACAGGGGTTGTACTAGCAGCGTGAGTGCAGCGGTGTGCTGTACATTAAGTCGTCGCAGCACCAGCAGCAGCAGCAGCAGCACCTCTTGCAGCAGCGGACCCACCAAGGCTGTGGCAGTAGCTGCAGCCTGGATCTGACTCCTTTGCCATGCAATGCACA
The DNA here is from genome assembly GCA_030272155.1 of Tetradesmus obliquus. Taxonomy (NCBI): domain Eukaryota; kingdom Viridiplantae; phylum Chlorophyta; class Chlorophyceae; order Sphaeropleales; family Scenedesmaceae; genus Tetradesmus; species Tetradesmus obliquus. Next base: position 1,317,466 of record CP126191.1, read on the forward strand.
GCCTGGGTGCTCGCCTCTGCAACCCCACAACGCACAATATGCACACGCACGCTGATGCCTGCAATCCCGTATGTGGCTGTGTGCCTGCCGTGCCTGCTGGATGCTGACATGTTGATGCCTGCATGCCTTGCATTTGTAGGGCTTCCAGCAGCTGAAGCTGCTGCGCAGCGCGCGCAACATCAGCTGCTTCGTGGAGTTTGAGACCGTGGAGTCTGCCATGCAGTGCCACAGCACGCAGCAGGTGAGGCGGCGCAGCCCGGCAGTTGCTGCATAGCCGCACTTGCACCTGCAACATGGCGCAGACGTTGCCACATGCTTGTGAGGTGCTAAGACAAGCAGGCCATGACTTTACTGTCTTTGTTTTCAACAGCCGGCTGCGGTGGGTTTGATGTAGACGTAAAATGACAGGAACAGCATTTCATCCATATGTGTTGTCCTGCAGGGCGCCGTGCTGCACAGCAGCAGCAGGGGCCCCATCCGAATTCAATTCTCCAAGAACCCATTCGGCAAGAAACGCGATGTGAACGGCCAGATGATTGATACCAGCCAGGGTGGAGCACCAGTGCCACCTGAGAAGGCAGCAGCGCTGAGTGCAATGTACAGCGGAGGGATCCCCGGCGCTGGCAGCGGCGCATATGATGGCATCGTGCAGAACCTGCAGTGATGCGGCTGACATGAGGATGGGGTTTGTCGATGGTCCCGCGGCAGGTGAGTGGGTGGTGGGAAATGCGGAGGCGGGTGGGTGCATCTGCTGGCAGCAAAGTGCAGCAGGACCTGCAGTGATGTGGCGGAGCTGGCGGTGGGGCTGTGTGGCATGCCTGGTGCAGGTGAGTGGGTGGTGGAGAAACGGGGAGGAGGGATGGGTGCTCATGTGCTTCAGAGGTGGAGATAAGCTTGCATCGCATGCATTGCATGGCTACAGACAGAGTTCAGGTGCATGCAGTGCGAGAGCATGCATGCTTGCCTGTGACATGCAGACTGCAGGGCGCAGTGCACAACATCTGGCATCATCACCATATGCTTGCTGCTTCTCTTGCACTTGCACCTTGCACCTGCAGAGCCGCAGCAGCACTTGCCATGCACTGCGCATGCTGCATGCTGCATGCGGCACCGCATGGCACTGCGCTGAGCACCACACGCAGCAGCATGGCCTGGCATGGCACATGCAGCAGCACAAGATGCAAGCACGGAAGCAAGCAAACAGAAGCAAGCACGGAAGCAAGCACTGCTGCTGAGTGTCATGCGGAGGATGAAGGAATGCATGTGCATTGGGCACTTGCAGCAGATCCACTGCCGGGCACAGCAGGGCATGCTACAGCTGTCAATGCATGGCATGTCATGCACACAGTGCGGCGCTCCTTGCAGCAGCAGCAGCAGCAGCAGCAGCAGTAGCAGCACTAGTGGACAAGCAGTAGCAGCAGCTGCTGTGTGAGATTGCGTTGCAGAACTGCTTGCCATGCTGCATGGATCTGTTGCTGCCAGCCACTCTGCCTGCGCTTGTTTTTTGTTCACAATTGCACAATGTTTTGTCACAAGTTGTGCGGCAAACCATTTGTTGAGAAAGCAGGCTATGAGGTCTGCCTGTTGCTTGGCAGATTGAGTATCTGGTCTGAAAGCTGCTGCACAGGTTGTACAGTTGTGCATGTCTGTTGCTTTATTTGTTGCGCTCGGATTCCCTGGTAGTTCTCAAGTCATTCTGTGTGAAGCATCAGGCTGCTGGCGTATGTAATTCAGAGAAGAGATGCCATCTCTACAGTGTAGTCTTGCCTCCTAGAGAGTTCGGTTGGATCAGCTGGTGTTCAAGTGTTATGTGAGCATCTATGATGCACAGGCTGTTTGTCACCATTGTCGTGTTACCGCGGCAACATCGCAACGCTCCATCAAATCATAGCCCATGACTGAATGCACGCCAGTGCAGCTCAAACAACTGGGCCCGCTGGTAGCTCGACTGCTGCCAGTTGTGCCGCAACAATAGCCTGCGGTGGCAGCAAGTGCAAGCACAATGACGACTGCCGCAATGGCTTCCCTGCACGGGCCGTCCTTTTTAATAACCAACTGCAACTCAAGCAGGCGCAGCTGCGCTACTTTTGCTCTTCTTCTGCTTCTTCTTTGCTGCGGCTGCAGCAGCGGCAGCTGACTGTATGCTGCTGGCTGGCCTCTTGTTGCTGCGTTTCTTGCCTCCCTTCTGCTGTTGCTTGCTGCCAGGCTTCTTCACGCCCCTGTCTTGTGCTTTGTCTTTGCCTGCATGTCGTCAACAGGCAGGCAGCGCCACCAGAGTGCGCGTCAACAAATACCGGGGTGGCTGTGCATAGGCATGGTTGGTTGCTGCTGTATGCCCATTTCGTGCCGCCAACGGGCTGCGGAAGCGCAGGCATGTGCTGCTAGCACACAGCAAGCATCACCTGTAACAGCTTGTCTCCACACACAGCACATCAGGCGTCACGCCAGACAGTGTCTGCACCGACATGCCGGCATCCAGCACTGCAACAGCTGCACAATGGTGCTACGCCACATCAGACTGCTTGTACTTGTTGCAGTTCAGCAGCTTATAATGCACGCACCGTACGCAAAGCCGCTGTGGCAGGCCATCTTGCGCACCACCACCTGTTTGCCGCCCTGCAGCTGCAGCCGCTTGCTGTGCCGGCCCATGCTGTCAGTGAACACGCCACCTGCACGTACAGGGCAACAGCACGGCAGCAGCAGCAGCAGCAGCATGGCACACCATTGGCTATGTGCCTGCGCACAGCAGCCACCGCAAAAATAACCTGCAAAAGACCCCGCCAACGATTGTGACATGGTTGCGCAAGCAATACACCAGCAGGCTGGCAAGCGCAAGTCAATCGTTTTTGTCATACAGAATGCAGATGAGGCAAAACCGCTCACCTGGAAGTGCTGCAAAGGCATCATTTGCAAGCCCTGGGTGCAGGAATGCCAGCAGCAGCTGCGGCTTACTGCCAGGGCCCCCAAGCTCCTGCACTGCCGCTGCCTCCACTGCTGCTGCAGCTGCCTCAGCGGCTGCAGCCTCTGCGCCTGCTGCTGCCTTCTTGCATGCCGCAATGAAGGCTGACACCACTGCTGCTGCAGTGGTGCCGTCCGGCAGCTTGTGCACGCAGAGCTTGCTCTGCTGCTCCTTATCCACCTGCAATACACCCATATGCATGGAATCAATTGTCTTTCCAGCCAGTTGATAAGACTGCTTGTAGCGTAATCGTTTCATAAATAGGCAGATAATGTTGTGCACTTGTGGGAGTCGCCGGCATTTGAGGGAGCCGCTGATGCATACCTACCTGGACATGTGCTTGCCCCTGTGCCTCCCTGAGCTGGCAATAGACTGCACCTTCAGTTGACCATGGTCTCTTTACGTTTACGTTCACAAGGAAATATGTCATTACCAGCTGCCGTGTAACATGTAACATGGCCGCACCTTGTTTGCTGGCGGTGGCAGCGGTGGTGTGGGCCCCTCCTCGCTGCGCAGCCGCTCCAGCTCAGCTTTAACCAGCGACAGCGCAGCAGACGCATCCTCAACAGAGTCGTGCGGCTGCTGCTGCTGCTGGCTGCTGCTGCTGCTGCTGCTGCTGCCGCCGCGCAGCTGCTGGCCCAGCAGCTGCTCTGCGAGGTGAGTCAGCGAGGGTGTGGCGCTGGCGAGGCCCCTGCAGCGGAAAAAAAGCAGCGGCAAGATTCATGCGTCAGCCTGTGAGCCGCAACTGAATATGACACCGCGGCGAGGCGCTGGCAAGGCCCCTGCAGGATGGTTCATAAGAACATAAAACCGCAGAGTGAGGCGTGCATCAGCGCCAGCAACTTGCAACAGCTGGTTTTACACAATGGGTATGACGTTGCTGCAAAGTGCGTCAGCGAGGTGTGGCGCTGGCGAGGCCCCTGCAGGGTGATATCATTGAATCATTGATAGCTTTGTGAAACTCAGACACGCCATGCAATTTGAAGACAGACACGACCCTGCTGCAAATTGAGCGTACAAAGCGTGCAGACAAGCACATGGCACTGGCATGGCCTTTGCAGATTGAGAAGACCACCCAGTGCTCAGCATCTAATCAACAGATCATAATGCAGTGTGCCACCATTGATGCACGTCACTCACTCGTAGCTGAACAGCAGCGCCGTGTCAATCACTGGCTGGTGGTCAAGCTGCAGAGACTGCAGGTCATAATGCAGCGAGTGGCCCACCAGCACAGTGCCTGGCTGCAGCAGCGCCGCAACACGCGCGGCAGCAGCCTTGCGTGTTGTGGTGACGCCCTGCAGGTGCTCCGCTGTGATGCCTGTTAGCGCTGTGCGGTAGTCGAGCACTTCTGAGGAGGGTTGTACCAGCTCCTGCAGGCGGCAGCAGCAGCAGCAACAGTGCGCACAATGCGAATGCACAGTAAGCAGCAGGTGTGCACCCCAAATAGCACATCGCAAATCTACGCTCACGGTGACGTGAGCTAAAAATGATGTAATATGACAGTTTTAGGCATGGTAAATGCACAACGATGATGTTCAATCACAAGCTGGCAGCCATGGCGGCCACATGCAACAGCGCATGCATCACAGCAAAGAGAAAACAAAGTGCCAAGCCGAGATTGGTGCATGTCGCACCTTCATCAGCTGCTTGCTGTCCTGGTCCACCACAGCCGCACAGCCCACCATACAGCTTACAATACAGCCCACCGCACTGACCAACACACAGCCCATCTTCATCAGCTGCTTGCCGTCCTGGTCCACCACCACCATACAGCCCACCATACAGCTTACTAAATACCCCACCGCACAGCCACCGCACAGCCCAGCACACTGACCACCACACAGCCCACCTTCATCAGCTGCTTGCCGTCCTGGTCCACAACTGCCACCTGCAGCAGCTCCTTATCACTGCCTGCTGTGGCACACATCTCGCAATCTAGCGCCAGCAACACCAGCGGGTGGGCCGGGTCAGGCAGCACCAGCCTGTGGCGGTTGCAGCAGCAGCAGCAGCAGCAGCAGCAGCAGCAGCAGCAGCAGCAAAGAGCAGCAGGAGGCAGATGGTGGGTCACAAGCTATCAGCGCTCTGGTGTTGCCTTACGCAGCACATAGTTTGGGCTGCCAGCGTGAGTTCAGCAGTGCCGCACCGCAGTATACTGTACCGCTGAACGCTACTTGCCGACACGCTGCACAGTGGAGGGTGTCCTCCAACACATCAACTTGGACAGTTTAGATGATCACATATCCCAGTCAAACAGACGCATATGTGTGCTCACTCACCGCTCCGTGCGCGTCCAGCCCTTCTCATAGGAGTTGAAGCTGTAGTTGGGCTTGAAGCGTGGGTGGCGCTGCGTGCGCTGCACCAGCGACAGGATGCCCGCCTGGCAGCAGCAGCAGCAGCAGCAGCAGCAGCAGCAGCGGCAGCAGTGAAGCAACCGCAGAGTGCAGCCCGTGGTCAGTTGCTTGATATAACTCTTGACTTGCGTTTGCCTGTTGAAGCATGCTGCTGATCATCTGCAAGATGGCTGCTCAGTGGTTGTGCTGACAAGACAGCGACACATTGATGTCGCTGTCAGTATGAAATAGTCCCTGCTTGTGCAGCAATGAAAGCTGGCAGGCGCTGCTGCTGCTGTCGAATGCCATGGAGTGTCTGCCGCACCTGCACAGGGTTGGCAGGTGCTGCTGCAGCTGCCTTCTTCTTGGCCTGTGCCTGCAGCTGCTGCTCCTCCTGCAAGCAGGCCAAACACAGTGCACACAGCAGCAGCAAGAGATACATAAGTGAGTTGGTACTGCTAAAAACAGAATTTGCACATTGTCATGACTGCTGCATTCACCCTGCTGTGAACGAATGTTAGGCGAAGTGTCCAAAGGAAACTGACCGCAGGCAAGAGCTGCCACCCTTGCTGCTGCGGCCCTACACGCATCCGGGGCAAGACCATTGAACATCCTTGACTCTACAGGGCGGCTATGCTGCTGTGCAGTGCCACAGATTTGTTTCCTACCTGCCTGCATTTCTGCAGCCACGGCAGCAGCCGCTTCAGCAGCTTCTGCGGCTGCAGCAGCTCCCGTGCGGGTGCCCTGGGGTCTGGCTTCTGGCTGCTGAGGGCTGCCAGGAACTCAGCCAGGCGCTGTACACTGTGGTGCTTTGGGTCTGACAGCTTGGCATTGGGGTCAACGGACTGCAATGACACAGCAGACAGACGTGCATGGTGAGGTTGCAGGGGTTTGCTGCAAACGGGAAATGAGGGGTTGGTAGGGTGAAGCATGCTGGGGTGGGTGGGGCTTGATGCTGTGTTTACGGCAATGTTTTGAGTGTTGGCTGCTGAGGGCTGCCAGGCACTGAGCCAGGGGCTGCAAGCTGTGGTGCTTAGGGTCTGACAGCTTGGCATTGGGGTCAACGGACTGCAATTGACACAGCAGATAGATGTGCACAACAGTGTAAAGAGATTGCAGGGAGCTGCTCCAAACCAGGCATGAGAGGTTGGTGAGTGTGGAGCATGCTGGGGTGGGTGGGGCTTGATGCTATGTTTGTGGGTGATGTTTTGAGGGTTGGCTGCTGAGGGCTGCTACAAAGAAAAAAACTCAGCCAGGCGCTGCACGCTGTGGTGCTTTGGGTCTGACAGCTTGGCATTGGGGTCCACAGACTGCGAGTTCATACGAAGCATGTGCGTTGCACCGGAGGCAGACATTACCAGAGGTTGGCAGCATCTGCGTGACTGTGTTGGTCAGGCGTGTTGCACGCTTGCGTGACTTTAGTCTGATGGCCTTATGCAATGTCTGTCAACTGTGTCACGACCGTTGCTTGTGAGTACCTCATCAGGGTCACTTGCAGGCATGAAGTAGGGTTTTTTTTACGGGTGAGAGTACTGTGCCATTTGTCAGTCAAAGTCGGCAGATAACATTTTCTTGTGCTCAACAGGCTGCGTTGGGTGCTGCCAACCCCAATATAAAACCTTTGCTTTGCACAGTAGCAGAGCTGAAGTGCGAATTCATTCCACTTTCTGTGACCTGGAGGCTTTTTGCTGAGGGTGCGAGTGCAGGACAGCTTGAGCAGCAAACTTGGCGGCAGCAAGCACTGTCGCCATGCTGCCAGCGTTGCTGCTGCTGCTGCTGCCATATGTGTTGCTCAGCCCCAAAACGAGCACAAAGCTATACACAAAGTACGCATATATGTTCACTTCAGCCTAAGCGCTTCCAGGCTTACCTGCAGCCACTCCTTCCAGCCTCCCTTGTCTGTCAGCAGCTGCTTCCTTTGCGAAAGCTTTACAGCGTTGACAAGCACCGGCTTTTCGTACTGGGAGATGTCGGAGACTTTCATTTTTTAGTTATTGCATATAATGAACGACTGATGTCCAGCGATGTAGCAGCAGTGCAACAGGCAGACTGCACGTTCTGTCGGCGATCAGTCGCTTTACTTTGAAACAATACATACAGAGCCAGTATGGGATACCACTAGACAGTTCAGAGAACACATTATGGACCTGCTTCTCATGTGTTACCAACTGGGGTTTGCCAAAGACTGCGGTCCGGCCAGGGCAACAGCTGTGTCACTAGACCCGACACCACAGCATGTCAAACAGCACGCAGCTTCAAAGTGCTGGGTGAATGGCCCACATGCACCCCTTCATGCTTGCCTGCTGCTTCCTGAAGGAGAATGTAACACAATCAGAGGTGCAAAGCCGTGCTGTGCCACCGCTGCCTGGCTACCCCGCAAACCTGCTGCTGCAAGGCACACATGATCACTGTCCACGCCAGCTGCACAGCATAATGCCAGCTCTTGCTTTTGAATGGCATACCGTGCTCATCACTATCTTAGACTGTACTCAGCTCAGCTGCTGCTGAGTACCCTGCACCAGAGCACATGCTCAGTAGTAAGTAGGCTGCACAAAACTACTTACTAATTGCTACTGACGACCCCACTGTCATGCAACCATGCTGCACCAGGTCGCGCCAACTCCAAAATGCTATTGGTGGTCTTCAGCCTTGCTGTAGTAACTTGCTACGCCCGTATAAACGCACCAGCAGCGCAGCAGCTGTGCCGGGTGCCTGCAAGGAAACTTGCATGTACAACGCTGCCCCTCCTCCTACTGCATCATTCGCCCGACCTGCATGAAGACGCCGCAGCAGGCAGGCAGAACATGCAGGCGCATGTTATAAACAGCACTCAGCAGGCACACCGGAGCAGCAGTGCAATTGCGCCTGTAGGTATGTCTATTGCATGAACATGCTACTGAACTGCTGTGCCTGCGTGATCAGCCCACTTGGAGCCCAGGAGCCTTCCGGCAGGGGGGCTTCTGGTCCAGCATTGCTTCCAGCTGCGCAGTTGTGCATTTACCATGCCTCAAAACTGTTATGTTGCAACTGCTGACCGAAGCTGCATGTGTGCAACGACGTCTGCATGCATGCTCTTTGCCCAAGCCTACATGGTGCAAGCAACGCTGACATTCAGCACATACAAAGGCCAGTGCATGGCATGCTGCACCCCGGCGCTTGCAGCTGCTGCCACCGCACAGAACTAAAATAGATGGGAGACCAGTACACGAGGAGACAAGCAGGCGCAGAGAGGCCAAAACAGTAACTGTGCAGATATAATACAGCAATGAAGGCAGTGCAGCTGCAGCCCTCACCGTGGCAGCCCCTCCCCCGACTTGACCAGCTCCTGCAGCTTGCTGCCCACACCCGCTGCATCCAGGCCCTGCACAGACACAGACTTCTCCACACCAAAGTCTGCAGCAGCAGCAGCAGCAGCAGCAGCAGCAGCAGCAGCAGCAGCAGCAGCAAGAGGTGCTTGGCAACCACTGTCTTCAATCTCTACACCTGGGTAAAGCAAACCCGTCTCTGCACATGCTATGCTGCTGGCAGGGTATGGTTTTGCAACGCAGCCGCACTCTTGCTGGTGCAGGTACGCACAGGGAGCCACCCCAGCTTGCGCATCTGTCATCAGCCAATGTCAACAGCGCAGCCAAACCTGAGCATGAGCACTGCCCCGCAGCTGCAACTGCTACCATCATTGCAACAGGCTGCTCCCACCCCAGTACTGTCCACAACCATGTTTGATGCTACTTCCTTCTCGCACCCTGCTGGCCTTGCCGCCCTGCCCCTGCCCTGCTGCCAGTGCCCACGCTGTACGATGCCCCTGCTGCTGTTACTGCTGCCGCCTTGCTGCTGCTACCGCTGCTGCTGCTGCTGCTGTTGCTGCCGCGCACCGAAGCGCGCTGTCAGCTTGGCCTCTGTGCCGGAGCACTCCCGTACGAGGATGGGCGTGTCAGGGTTGGCCTTCTTGAGCTCAGCATAGCTGCCCAGCACAAAGTCCCTGCAGCAGCAGCAAGGTGACGCAGGGTTTCAAAAGGTGGTTGAAACATACACCAACATGGCAGCGCTGTAGCGTGTGCAGACTAAGGCTGTCATACTGATGATTGCTCCCTGCAGGTGCTGTAGCGGCATGACGCCTGAAGGACCGCTTCCGAGCTGCACAGGCTGTGTGTCAGGATGCTGCACCTTGAGCCTTGCTGTAACCAAAAAAATATCACAACGGTACTGACGAGATCAAGTGTGAAGCATCAGCAAGGCCACGATGCCGCTGCTGCGCGCTGCACCGTTGTCCTGCAAGCTTTGTGCGCACCTAGCGCCCTTGCTTGCTGCAGAGGTCTGGCATAGTTGTATCCTGCAGATGAAGGCACGAATGTAACACTGGCAATTTTGGCGTCTGAGTGCGAAAAAGCACGCAACAATGTGTAGCTACAGCTGCAGCAGTGCATCACATGCTGCGCGTCTGCAGGTGGGTGCTGCTCCTGCACTGCTGCTCCTGCTGCTGCTGATGCAGTGAAGCTGCCCTGCTCTCAGCAAGGCTGAGCAAGGCTAAGGCTTTCATTTAACAGCTGCCTGAACAAGTTATGTTGCTACGGAGTGTTGAACCGAGGAAGACTTTGCCTGCTGCTCACCTCAGTTCCTGCACTGCCTTTGCGAGGCCCTGCTTCAGCGCCATGCCTGCACTGCACTATAAAGCTTCTAAATATCTTGCTTGACGTAAATGCTCTTGAATTCCAAGTGGGATCGCGACCCTGGGGCGTGATCTGATAGGGCGAGCGAGGCCACGAGGAGCAAGTGCGTTGATCGGACGTCTGAATATTTTCGATGAATCCTTACCGAAATGGCGATGCTGGTGACGTACGGACCAAACGGGTGAGGACTATGACAAGCTGTTGAACCTCTCATGACAGTGGGTGTTGGGGTGACACACTTGTGCCGCCCAATCCTTGTGCTGGCGGTCCAAGGGAGCCAAAGACCGCAAGCATACGGTGTTACCGTCATTGCAGAATCAAGCCACGCCTGCGGAAGCGCTCAACCCGGCGCTGGCAACATACACATCCTGTTGCAGCACTCAGTGACTGCCCAGCAGCAGCGCTGGTTGACGACAGCTACCTACTAGAAACAAGAGCCTGCACATCTACCTGCACAACTACCTGCACGGGTCGCAACAATTCCAGTGCTGACGCCGTCATCACCTTTGCTACAGCCGGTGGCCGCTGTGCTGCTGCAGCTCAGCAGCCAGCTTGTCCACAGCCCCGCCTGACAGCGTTTGCTCCAGCTGCAGAGATCCATGCTGCCGCTCAAACACACCCACCCCCGGATGACGCACTGCTGCTGCAGCTGCCCTGAAAGCGGTGCCCAGCTGCTGGCTGGCGCTGCTAGCTGCTGCGCTGCGCTGCGCAGCAGGCTGCGGCTGCTTCTTTGGTTTGACCAGCTTTGACCACAGCTTGTGATGCAGCCAGAGCTCCGTGATGTCTTCCAGAGGCACCTTGGACGTTTCTGGCACGAGAAACATTGATAGGAACTGCAGCAGGGGCAGTGGTTGGGCAGGTGTGCACAGTGTCAGTAATACTGAACAGACACTGCCATGTGAAGCACCATCAGGTGACACAGCGCAACATCGACACAACTTCAACTGTCTTATTGCATAGTTTGCCACTCCTGACATGACTGCAAAGCTGCAAGCCAAAAAGGTGGCACCGCTGGCGTACACCTCTGTACCAATGCTGTATCTGACGTCCTCGGCACATGCATCAGCCATGCATACACTCAAGGCACAGCACGCGGCAGTCACAACCCGACCCCGCCATGTTCACCAATAGCCTACGGCGCGTGCACATGTGCGTATTATCTGGCAATCCGCAAGTGACACACATGGAGTCCGCATACCACACTCAGAGAGTTGAGTGTCTTCTCACCAGGCTCGCCAAGCTGACCGCCAGCAGCACGATGTAGTAGTACCAGCTCAGCTTGCACAGCAGCTTCGTCTCAATCAGCGCGGCGCCAGCGCCAGCAAAGGAGATGCACAGCGCCACGCCGGCGGGGCGGATCGACAGCGCCTGAGACTCCATTATAATCACCCAGGAAGCAGACGACCAGGCCACGCCGTTGGCAAACTGGCAGTACATGCAGCATTGAAAGAAGCAGCAGCAGCAGCAGCAGCAGCAGCAGCGGCGGCGGCGGCAGCGCCTAAGACTCCATTATGATCACCCAGGAAGCAGAAGATCAGGCAACGCCATTGGCAAACTGCAATCATGCAGCAGCGGCAGCAGCAACCAGCAGTTGCAGCAACAGCGGCTCATTTCAGTTCTGCCCTGCGGGCTGCCCTTCTGGCTGTCAGCACGGGTGCTGCCATGGCTTAGAAACACCAGACCTAAAGTCTCACAGCCTAACATGCTCGTACTGCTACAAGCCAAACCACCACAGCTGCCAGATCACCCAATGACACGTCGCAGGCGCAGCAACTGCGCAGTAACGCCTCTTCAGCCATCACCGTGCTCATCTTAAGATGAGCTTCTCTCGTCACTACTCACCGACAGCACCGACAGCACGGCCAGCTGCAGCCAGGCCCACTGCTGCAGCGTTTGCGTTTGCGTTTGCAGCCCAAAGCTGTGGCCAGCCTCAGTGGCATGGAAGCCGCTCAGCCCCACCAGCACGGCCAGCGTGGCGATGGCCAGGCATCACCACACTTGCCTTAGCTCATCCCTACTCACCGACAGCAAGCCAGCTGCAGCCAGGATACTATTCATGCGGCTGGGTCCCGCTAACGACCTGCAGGCTCCCAGCATGGCTAGCATGGCCGCACACATCACAAAGACTACACGACACCACCGCAGCCTTATCACACATTGCATTGTCACAAATTCAACGCCACAATGTCAGCAACACTGCGACATACTGATCAGTATATCACATGCGCAGCGTTTGCTTGCTTAGGCTACAGCATCCTCACGCACCATGTGCTAATACTCACCGACAGCACCGACAGCACCGCCAGCTGCAGCCAGGCCCACTGCTGCAGCGTCTTGAAGGAGTGGCCAGCCTCAGTGGCATGGAAGCCGCTCAGCCCCACCAGCACGGCTAGCGTCGCAATGGCCAGGCCGCTGCTGCAGCGCAGCAGGATGAGGCGCCCCGCCCTGTCTATTATCAAGGAAGCAAGAACGATACCTGCATCGGGGCAGCAGCATCAGCAGCAGGATGAGGCGGCCCGCCCGGTCTATCATCAAGGACGCAAGAACGATACCTGCATCGAGGCAGCAGCAGCAGCAGCAGCAGCAGCAGCAGCAGCTGGATGAGGCGGCCCGCCCGGTCTATCATCAAGGACGCAAGAACGATACCTGCATCGAGGCAGCAGCAGCAGCAGCGGCAGCAGGATGAGGCGGCGCGCCCTGTCGATGATGAGGGTGGCCAGGATGATGCCTGCGTGGCCGCCGCCGCCGCAGCAGCAGCAGCAGCAGCAGCAGCAGCGCACATGCAGCAGTGGAGTGAGTACAGAGGAGTCAGCTACAGCTCCTAAAACTTTGTTGCAAGGCCATGATGATGCCTGCATAGGAGCAGTGCCAGGGCCAACCCATCAAATGAGTTCTCGAGGTGCACATGAGAGTGGTTGGCCTTGCTGAAGCCGGCACAGACTGTTTGTTGATTCATATCAATGAGCGCTCAGCGCTGCACATGCCAGCAGGCATAATTGCAACCAAGCATATGCATTGAACCACACCGCACTGACATTTCACATGCAGAATGTGTGCCTGCATATGCAACTGCCGCATCTCAACTCACCGAGTGCATACGCGCCAGCCATGGATATGCTGCTCATAAACACAGCCCAGCGCAGCCCAGCACCCCCCAGCCGCAGCGACGTGTAGCACACATATGTCATGCTCATGGGGTTGAGCAGCGCAGACAGCAGCGCCATGAGCACGCCCGCAATGATGGCGGGGCGGTGCACCGGCTTGGACAGCAGCTGCTTGTACATGCTGGCACTCTGCAGCAGCAGCAGCAGCAATGCGGCATGTGCAAAACATGGATGCTTCAAGACTCTCTCGGGCGTCCAAGTCAGGAGTACCGGCAGCCTCACCAAGCCGTAGTGCGGCGCAAAACCACGACCAGCGACAGCCGCACATGCCACAATAAGCAATGCATGTAGCAGTGCAGATAACAACACCAGAGGACGACGCAGCGCTGTCACCATAAGGTCCACCCTCCCAAAAGCACCGCATTGAGCAAAGCCCCTCTGAGCCCTCACTTACATGTGGTACTGCTGCTGACGCCGCCACGATAGCTTGAAACTCCGGGTACGCATCATAGAAGGGCCCCCGCACCTCCCTCAGCGCTGCCCAGCCGTCAGCATACTTGTGCCGCTGGATGAGGCTGGACAGGTCACATACGCAGGCACACATATCACATAAACCAGCAGATCTTTGCAACTGCTGTTGACTGAGGCTGCACACGCACAAGTGTGCCGCTGGATGAGGCTGCACAGGTCACATACGCAGGCACACATATCTGTGCCGTTGAGTGAGGCTGCACAAGTCGCATGCGCAAGCACACACATTTGTGCCGCTGGATGAGGCTGCAGCATGTGCGCAAGCCGAAAAGGCCGCAAGGACTGACGTCGCCACACATGACACCAGCAGATGATTTGATCCATAGAATTGGCACTGCCAGCATACATGCCACATGCACACAATGTCACACAGCTGGTATGCTTGTGTAGAGGCCCACAAGAGCTTGCAAATGCTACATCATGCAAGCAGCTTGCAGGATACAACATGATCAGTTGGAGTGCAAGGCAGGTGAGTGCTAACACACACTCAAGCACACATCAGTCACTTGACAACATAACTGTAGCGCATGCCGGCAGCTGCTGCCTACCTGTGCGGCGTCTCGTACAGCCAGGGCACCACCACCAGCACCGCAGCCGCCGGCAGAACCGCAACACCAAACAGCAGCCGCCAGCCAAGCGCACCCTGCAGGCATCCACACAGACAACACCATAACGATGTAACAAGCCCTGCAGGTCGGCACTGCGCTCTACAAACTGTGCTGCCATGCTACACAACAAGACACTGGCTGTGCAGAAGCAGCGGGTACCATGCGTGCACCTAAACGGCAGGCAGGTTGATGTGCACATGCACAGGCACGCCCGCCCACTGCAGTAACATCAACCCTACACATACTGCCAATCAGTGCTTTGCAGCCGCACCTGATCAGCGATGAAGAAGCCCAGCACTGCAGACAGCACCGTGCCAAATGCCACTCCCAGGTGGTGCCCCATGAGGAACCTGCCGCGAGAGGTGCGCGGCGCAACCTCCACAACCTGCAGGCCAGTGCTCTGCAGCAGCAGCAGCAGCAGCAGCAGCAGCAGCAGCAGCAGCAGCAGCAGCAGCAGCAGCAGCGGCAGCAGCAGCAGCAGCCAGCAGCGTCTGTTTCATTCGTGTGTGAGCATCAGACAGCGGTCACTGGTGTCTGTTGCTGGTGACTTTGCTGGGCAGCCGCGTGCATCACACATCCCAGCGCTGCTGCCGCATTGCTGAGAGGATGCTCTACAATATGCAGCATACAACAGCACAATGCCAGCTCACCAAGTACAGTATGTCGGAGGCCGACCTCGACACTGCTGCGCCAACATACAGCATGGCCACATGCACTGCCGCCGCCAGCAGCACCTGCAGGCACGTGGCAACACATGTCCCAAACATGAGCAGGTGGCGAGCTGCGACAATCAGCCATCAGGCAAGACAGCACGCTTGTCCTCAACTCCTACTTGCCTGTGTGCACACACCAGCATACATATGCGGCCCAAGCTGGCCATCCCAGCCCGGTGCCAGCCGCAATTGCATGCAGTGGCACCTGGATACACAACTGGTTACAATTCCTGCAAGCGAGGCATCTTCCTGCTAGCTCAGCGCACAAACAGGCAACAGGCATTCACATCAGCTGCGCCATTCCGCCGCAGCACATGTGCCGCTGCTCCCATTTGCATCACACATCCCAGCGCCACTCCCATCTTCCTGCCACTGCTCTGCACCCAACCAAAATGTCCAACATGCATCACCAGCAAGTGGGGCTGCTCCCTGCTGCCTCCTCATGTACACACAGGTTACAATATCAATCAGCAGATGGCTTGCAAAGGCTGCTGTACGTGTGCCGCCGCTCCCACCTGTCCAACAATCGCCATCACGCAGCCCAACGCCACTCCCATCTTCCTGCCCCTGCTCTGCACAAACCCCGCCGCCAGCAGCGCCGCCAGCAGCGGCAGGGACTCGATCACAGTCTCGTACCAGCTCAGGCCTGGCAGGCCGTCTATGCCTGTTGCGCAAAAGGCTGATATTTTTGCTAGGATGAAGGCTTGGGGTAGGCCGCTGAAGGTGTAGGTGTATGAGGGGGTCTGGCGAGCTGCGATGGTGTTGGAGAGCATGTAGCCGCGCAGCACGCCGACTGCGATGCTGGTCCACAGCACCTGCAGGGGTGAATGGGGTGATGTCGTGCAGTGTGTATGTGCGTGAGGGAGAGACAGATGCGGTGAGTCAGGGAGTTAGGGGAGAAAAGAGGGAGCGCAGACGCCCACTGCAAGGCTTTCTTACAGCACTTGCAGGGGTGGCGTGTGGCATGCCGCACTGCGCTATGCAATGTTGCAATGTGTGAGTGGTTTTTTAGCACGTCTGCTGGGCCCTGCATGTTGCTAACTATGAGGAGCTGCCAGGCTGTGTTGTGGTGTGCGTGGCTGCTGCTGGCTGTGCTGCGCTCTCGCCCATTGTCTTGCTATTTGGCAGCTTTGCTAGCGCACAGTAGTGGAGGTGAAGATAGCATGTGCAATAATGAGATGGTGAACTACGTTAACGCACGGGACAACAGCACCAAATGAATTCCAATAGCTGCGGAGTCAGCAGAGTTGGCCCGTGCTGTTGGCGTGACTGCACTATCCTGCATGACGCGTGCTGGGTGTGAACTTGGCACTGCTGCAGCTGCGTTTTGCCTCACCAGGTACACAACAGGTGTCATGGGGGCATCATCTGGGTGCTGTGCCTCCTGTGCTGCTGCTGGGGCTGCTGGCAATGGCGCTCGGGTTGCTGCGGCTGCTGCTGCAGCTGCTGCTCCTGTGACAGCTGCTGATGGGGGTTGATTGTGTGCCTTGTGCTGGCTGCCGGGTGGTGCAGCGCATGCTGCATCAGCCGAAGCTGAAGCTGCTTTCGCTGCTTCGTTTATTTCTGTTTGTGGCTCTCGGTTGGTTAATGGTAAGCTGCTGCTTGCCATGTGCTGCTGGAGCCCCTCGGCCCAGCTCTACTGCTTCTTCTGCTGCTGCTGCATGGTTGCTGCACTGTGGTGCTCCAATGGCTCAGTGGTTGACGAAGAGTTGAGTATTTGCTTCAGGGAGGCAATGACTTGTGCGGAACCCTCGCCTGTCTCCTGCCGGTTCTATCGGAACGTCCTGAGGGCTTGGTAGGTGAGTTCAAACGGTTGCACAAGACACAGGAGGCAGCGGCGGTGCCGAAGGACAAAAAACAACCTGTTATTTGGCGTGTTAACTTTTGATACGACCATGCACTAACGATCCCGTACATTCCGCAAAGCATGCGGGTGTAGGAGAAGGGTGGCCAAATAACACAACCAGAGCGTGTTGATCACCAGAGCATTCTTGCTTGCCGGCGCAACCTGCTCATACGCAATAACTACAGTAACTGTGTCATTGCCGTATGCTGACAGTACCATGGGAAACCAGAAGCACCCCCGTCTTGTTGGGAGTGACACAGTGCTGCATGACTCATTTTCAATGACAAACAGGTAGAGACATCCTATCAACAGTTAGAAGCAAGTGCGAGCCGAGCCTGGTGCATCATACAAACAATTGGGAAACCCTTGGCGGCAAAAAAAAGGGTGCTGGTGCTGCCCACCTCCTCAAATCATTCAAGTGGCATCATGTGCTCAGTCAAGTTGACTGGCTGCGGGAGTGCTGCCAGCAGTGCTATGACTGATGAAAGGCCCAATATGGGTCCAACTTGTGGTGCAACATCTAATTTTGAAACATCTGGGTGAAGCCAAACATCAGCAAGAAATGCCAGGCCTTGAGAACACAATAGAAACTGACATTGTCATAGCAATGGTATAGCTGAAGCGAACACAAAGCATTCAAATTCTGAACCATCTCGCGCTGGTACAAGCAGGTGATGCGCAGCGGGCAAATGCCCTCCAGCACACAATGCCACACAAGGTCAGAGGAGCTGGCTGGCAGCTGACAATCAGAGCATCTCTGTGCAAGCCGCTGCCTTTGATTAAATGTCTGCAGAAATTGCCGCAACTGCACCCCACAAACTTCGGGTTATACTACAGAACAAGGTGGTCATCTGCACCATCAATAGACTGTTGAGGTGCCAGAGAACTACTGCTGTCACTGATGACCTGCTGCTGCTGAACAGGAGCAACCAGCGGTGGAGCGACCTCAGGCACAGCACGTGCAGGCTGCAGTCCTGTCATTGCAGCTATGTACTGCACTGTGGCTTCAAAGGTGTAGTCTGCTGCATCTGCAGAGGATGCCTGCCAGGAGCCATTGGCGACATTGCCCTCCTCTGCCATGTCAATGCGCCTGTGCTGCTGCTGGTGGTTGTGAATGAAGTTGCTGTGTCCCTGTGTCTCCTCAGCAATGCGAGCCTTCCTGGTACTGGAGAGCCCCCTTGTGTCACGCGTCACCTGTGGGCTTGGGGCCTGCAAAGTGGCAGGTGCTCGAGATCCAGCAGATCCAGCAGCTGCCTGTACATGCACACGCTCGCTGCAATGCCCGGCGCTGCTGATGCACACTTCACCAGGAGGCCTGGCTGCCCACTCTGAGAGCCTGCCGCTGTTGCCAAGGCTGTCCCAGACATTTTGCGCAGAGCCTGGCTGTGGCATGACAGGCTGGTGCTGGTGCTGCTGCTGCCGCAGTGGGTGCTGCTGCCGCTGCTGTAGTGGGTGCTGTGGCTGTGGCTGTGGTGGCTGCTGCTGCTGTGGCGGCAGCGGGTCGCTGACACCGGTGAATCCAGCGAAAGAAGCCTGTATGCTGGCCCTGCTCCAGTAGTTGCTATGGCGTGTAGGCTGCAGGCACACGCTGTGGTTCGCTGCTGCCGGAATGAAAATGCACCACAGTGCAAACACCAGCCTTGTCACAAAGGTCCAGCACAGTACCAGTGCTAACCCCACAATCAGCACAGTGTGCGCAATCAAGCCGATGACAGCTGCAAGCACCAGAGTAATAACTGACCTTAGCCCATCAAGCATCAGCCAAGACACTGTCTGCAAATGCAGCCCAGAACCAGTGCAGCCCACCACAGGCCGGTTGCTTGTGCACTGGCACCAGCAGTCCAGTGGCAGCCGGACCTGACTGTGCAAAAGTCACTCTGGGCGAACCTCCTGCAGCTGCTTGTGAAGATGACGGCGCTGACATTGCCAGTTTGGCAGCTGTGTCTGGCGAGCCTGCCGCCACCAGCCCCAGCACTGCAGCCCTGCGGGCACGCTGCCAGCTGCCCTGCCCACCCCCAAGCCTGCCACTCAGCCGCAGGCTCACTGCAGCCGCGTTGCGAGACGCAGAGTGCCGGAGCTGCTGTGATGTGTCCATGCTGCTAGGCTGCTTGGTGGCCGCACCTTGCGGCATTGGATCTGATGTCGATGGCCTGCCTGAGCCTGCCCGGCTGTTGGGATCCGGCTCCAATGCAGCTGCACCCCAGGTGTCACTGAGCCACATGCGATGGCCCTGTCGGGCATACCACAGCACACCGAACGGCACGTGTGCCACCAATGACAGCAGAGCCAGCACGGATGCGATTGGAAATACAGTGCAGTGGAAAGCCAGCCACCCAACTTCAGCCGGGCCTGTGGCAATGAGCAGCTCAGGCGCGGCTGCTGCTGCAGCAGGGGTGTAGCCATCCAGCCCAGAAGGCAGCCACAGGGTTTTGAAGCACTGGGTGCGGACCCTGAAGCCGTTGGGGAGCCACAGCAGCAAAACCTGTAGGATGTTGGCTGGTGCTGGGGCCAGGCCGTGCCGGACTTGTTGGTGGTAGCACTGTGCAGCACAGAAGCAGAACGACAAGGAACGGCACATGAAAGGTCACAAGGCACAGTACAAGGCAGTCACATATGCTCTATGCAGGATATGCATTGCTGTGGGCGGACCAGCTGAACTGCAGAGCGGCAAATTGCTGCGTACACAGAACACCAGCAATGCCCTTCGGCTAAGCAATGTTTCGACAGTTACCTGCTGCAAAGGAGTGCCACCAGCAATTGCATGGTCAGGTGCTGCAGGAAAAGCAGTGACAAAGGTGACATTCATTGCACCCACCTCCACAGTTTCTGCCTGCATCACCACTGTCTCTTTCTCGACAAACTCTGGCTGGTATGTGTGGTTGATGATGGCAATAAGCCTGTAACACCCAAGCAGCAAGCAGAGCAGCAATGCGTTATGTGCTGGTCCACTACAGCGGCATGCAATCTGGGAAGGTTGATCTCCTGAACAGGCGGTGCAGGACACAGGTCAGTGTGCACAGCACTTCTCAGGCTGTAAGGTGGACCACCTCACCGCTGACGCAGAAGCAAGGCATCTGAACCAGTACACTCACAAGGCATCCGAACCATTACA
Organism: Tetradesmus obliquus; assembly: GCA_030272155.1. Lineage (NCBI taxonomy): Eukaryota > Viridiplantae > Chlorophyta > Chlorophyceae > Sphaeropleales > Scenedesmaceae > Tetradesmus > Tetradesmus obliquus. The sequence continues at coordinate 1,337,336 of CP126191.1, forward strand.
CTCACAAGGTCATGAGGAGGACGTTGACCACGCCTACGTACAGAATCTCAATAACCTGCAAGCAGTATTGGGCACCACAGTGTTGACGGTTACAGCCAGCCGGCCTGTTGACCAAGTGGCAAAAAGTACATGAAGCTGTAGGCAGGTTCAAGCACCGAACACAGGCAGGTGCAAGTACAAGATGCATGGTTGGTTGTTTGGCATAAAGCAATGTGATGACGCCGCAAGTTGCCACTTGAGTTGCAGTTGAAAGTCAACAGTTGTTTATGTGCACCATGCACTGAGCGGGCTTCTTTACCTGGCCCCAAATCTTCAGGAACGGGTTGTCAGCAGCATGTGTCTCAAACTCCTGCCACAGCAGGTGCAGGGGAGTGGTAGACAGCAGACCATATGGCGTTGTCACTAGGAAACAACGCAGGCCGGCATGCAATTGCAATGCGCGCTTGACAACGCCCTGTTGGCAGAGATTATCATTATAACATTGCCTGCTGTGGTGTCCGTAGCTAAGAAGGTTTTGAAAGGAAGATGCACCCGGATGTAGACGCTTTGTACATGCTGGGCGCTGATGAATATTCATCTGTACAGCCGTAAACAGCAAAGCAGGCTCACCATAAGGTCCATGTTGCCGCCAGTGATGGCTACCAGCATCCGCAGTGACCCAGCCAGATTGCTGTACTCGGGCACCACATCCTGGTACACAGCGCACAGGGTGGTGCCAAATCCTAGCACCACTACCACCAGCACAGGCACCAGCACGCAAGCCTCCTCTGCTGCCTTGCGCAGGGTGCACAGCATCGCCCCAAGTTGGGCGCTCAGTGGCAGAATGATGATCAGCGCACGTGCCCATACCAGCACTGCAGGCAGGCAAGCAGGAAGAGTAGTGTGTGTGCCGCTGTGGTGAGTTCAGCACCGGAAACTGCATATAGATTCTTGTACACTGAGCAAAGTGGCTGGCAGGACGTTTCTATTTGACAGGCCAGCAGGCATTTCCAACTCTGCGGCACTGCTGCAGCTCACGTCTTGCGGCAAAGGCTGTGACGGCTCACCTGCACATGCTGACGCTGCTATCCACAGCCAAGTGAGCCCTGCCGCAGCCAGAGTGTGCAACTCCTCGGCGAGCTCGTGCTCAAGGCTGTGGCCACTGTGCAAAGCCAGCCTCTCAATTGACGCAAGCAGCAGCCCCAGCAGCCCAACGTTGACGAGCACATCGAGCTTGGCAGCGTGGTTGGACAAGAAGCGCCAGACGTTGTTGTGGTGTTGGTAGTGGATCTGGAAGATGATGTCTGTGGTGTTGCCAACCACCAAGCCTATGAAGCACACTACCCACCACCTGTGCCCCGCAAACAGAGGTTTCACATAGCCCATCATGGCAGCCTGCAATAATGGAAAACAGAAACAGATTGAGTGTCAGATCATCTGGTACTGGCAGCCCATATGATCTGCTGCCTGCTTTTCAGGTGCCAGGTCAAGCACCCATTTACCACTGCCTGAAATCATGTTCAAACCAAATTACAGGTAGTTGAAGCAGCCGCTGCGACATCAAATCAAATGCAGCCATTGCAACACAGCGCCATAAACATACCCCCAATGCTAGCACGACATGGTAGCTCACCTGGTACATGACCAAAAAGATAGCCTCAAACAGGCAGCGCACCAGCCAGCGGCCCCCGGGGTGCCAGCAGCGCTGCATGCAGCAGGGAAGAAGCAGCCCTGGCAAAGGGCTGCCTGCCGCTGCCTGCTATGCCCATGTTCTGCATCAGCTCCAAGCCTACGCCTGGGTTTAGCCATGGGTCATCATGCTTTGGCTTCTTGAAGCTGAGCGATGACAAGGTAGCTGAAGCACTGCTGCTCTGGCTGCTGCTATAGCCAGCCGCGGGTGAGCTTTGCCTGCAGGTGGCTGCTGTGCTGTTGCACAAACCCTGGCTGTCAAACTCCACGCCCTCAGCAAAAGGTCCTGGCCCTGTTTGCACAACAGCTTCTGCCTGTTGCAGGTAGGGATGCTGCTCTGCAATTGATGACTGGCGGCTGTTGAAGTCACTGGTAGTGTTTACAGTGCCTGGTGCACAGACAGCCAAGCTGCAGATGGCGTCACCTGCTGCATACCCCCCTGCTGCACCTGCTTCTAGCATCATGCCTGCAGGCCAGCCGTCATGCCCTTCAGACAGGTTGCCAAGCCAGCTGCCAGGCTTGCTGCTGCTGTCAGCATTGCACCCAGCAGCAACATTGCTGCTGTTGTTTGCTGCACCGGCATCCATGAAGGCAGCTGCACTCATCAGCTTGAGTTTGCCCCTGCCCAGTGGCCGACTGCTAGACCTGCTGCTCCGATGCTTCATATCAAGGCCAGGGCGCTGATCACCTGCTTCAACACCACCATGCACCAAAGTCTGCATCATCTGCAGCTCTGTGCCTTGCCATAGGCTCTGAGTATGTGCAAGGATAGCTGGAAGGCGGAAGAATGCTGCATCTCGCATCATGAGAGCAACAGTGTAGGGACTGCCATCGTGAATGGATAAGCTGCGCTCGCCTGCTCCGCGTCCGATGGACTTGATGACACGCTCATGCAGGCAATCTGCCAACATGTCCTGCACAGGCTTCCTGGCTTGCTGCTGCTGCGCTGCCCGAGGCGACAGTGCAGGCGCTAGCTGTGGTTGCTGCTGCTGCTGTTGTAGCCGCTGCAGCAGTGGTGCCACAGGCACATCGCAGAGGTTGAGCGCCTTCATGCTGCCGCTCCTCAAGTGCTCTGGCTCCCAGCCAGCATGCTCCTGCACGAGCTCCTGCACTAGGCTGTACTGCGCAGCCCTGAACTTAACAGCGAGCTTGAACATGTCCTGCTGCTGTGTCATGGCCTTTGATGCTGACACCACCTGCGAGCGGCACGTGACACATTGGTGTTGATGATGCATTAGGCACAAAATAGCTTATGGCATGTAGCGCGCTGACGGCCATCTGTAGCAGGGAGACTTTCAGTAAGCAGCAGGCATGAAGCCCCTGGAGGCGCTCAACATCCGCAAGACTGTTGCGGTATAGGCTACGCATTGACTACAGCTGCCTTTTATTAGCAAATCTGCAGCATGCTCTCTCACCTTCATGATGGCCTCCTTGATTGCAGCCACAGCAGACAGAGGGTTCCGGCGGGTGATGCAGTACCGCCCCAGCAGCACTTCAGCGTGCGCAATGTTGCCTGAAGACAGCAGGTGTGGCACCAGCCAGTGCAGCACCTGCAGCAGCAAACATGAGCAGCAGGTGTGCTTGCAGGAAGGACGCCAGATATAGAGCCCTTATCAGTCGCTGAGCTGAGGCGACACCAGGCATTGCATGCCATACCTGCAGCATGTTGGCGGTCGATGTGCTTCTTGCCATGGCCTTTGACCACTTGCAGGAGAGCACACATTTCAAGCACTGCCAGGTGCTAGCAAACAAGGCAACCATCTTGGTTTGCAACAGCACAGGAAACAAACAGCGCATTCAAGACTAGAGACTCGACCCGTCACCGAGCACCACAGCAAAAAATGGTCAACAAATGAGTGCAAATATGCGTGTCCCCTTACCTCATGTGTGAGCTCAACCTCCGTGCTCTGCACCACCAGTTGCGCCAGCGATGGCAGCTCTTCCAGCATGGCATACTGCAGGATCTGCTGGAGGCACACAGGGCCCAGCGCTGTACCCATGCCAGCCTCAACCAGCATGAGCAGCAGCTCATCATCACCAGCCAGCAGCACACGGCTCAGCAGGTCGCGTGCTGCAGTAGCATCCAGGGTCGAAGGGTCCAGCACACCTTCATCAACGTTGGTGTAGATCTGTTGCAGTGTAGCCGTGGCAGGGTTGCTGTCTTTTGAGTGCATGAGCTGCGTTGCAATGGATGCTGTCCGTCCAGGTCCGCCGGCAGACCCAGCTGTAGCACCACGCGCTGCGCAAAGGCACAGCACATAGCCGAAGGCAGGGGCACCAGAGCCTGAGCCTGCAGACTCGGAGTTTGAAGGCACTGGCAGGGAGAGCTCAAAGCCAGATGAGTGGGGCCTGTGTGCGCGCCAGACTGTCAGGGCCTGTTCTTGGTACGGACGGCGCTGGTTGGTGAAGTTGAGGAACACCCGCTGCCGCAGGCAGAAACTCCAGCGCACCTGCAAGGAGGGCAGAAGGAAGCATGCAGGAAGCTGAAACTCAAGTAGTTCACCACCACAGATGGGCCAAACACCCACTTGTGCTAACTGAACTGTGTTTGGTCAGCCAACGGGCAAAGGCTGGTGCTCAACAGTCGTGAGCTGCTGAATGCATTTGTTAGGCCGTAAAGTGGTTCCTGCAAGCAGAGCACCATGCACCAATAGCAAGGCTGCATGCAGGAATCCTAACTGCCATAGGCAGATATGGCACCCTGGCAGTTATGGTGGTTGTCAGCTCCTGAACCATTGCTTACTTGAACCTCTGCGCCTCTGACCATTTCATACTCCTCAGTCAACCATGATGGTGGCTCCTGCAGGGCTGGCCACAGGATGCAGACGCGCATGGGCTGCATTCCTTTGACAAACAGCTCACTGCCACTGCTGCTGGCACCTCCGCCGACCCATCTTGCTCCAGTTGAGCTTGAAATGATGGAATCATCCACTGGTAGGCAGAGGACATCATCTTTCAGGATGGATGGCAAGCTTGTGACTGTGCTCAATGGTTCCCCTCTTCTGGACGTGTGCAGATTTACACAGCAGCGCAACCGCCTGAGAGGCAGTGGCACAGCTTGGCTGCCAGGCTGGTGCCATTCAGCATGTGCCAGCAAGCTGTGTGCATGGTGCATGGTGGTGCCTGTTTGAGCTGGGCTCTGTCAAGGCCCGGTCCAGTCCCAAATCTGTAGCATGCTGTAGCTGTCACATGAATTTCAAATAGGCTGGCTGCAAGGTGCTCCCCCGAGCTGAAAGAGATGAGGACGGTGTTTTTATTGGATGTCTCTCTATTTGTTTGTTCGGGCCACGTCTTCAGCGACGGCGTGTCAGGGGCTAGTCGAACGAGGCGCAACTCCAATCACACCGTGAACAGCACTGCAGGTATCAGCAAGAGGCTTTCATAAAAAAACCAGGTAAGGCGTGGCGGATCCCCGGTGGTCTTGTTACCTTGTGTATTGATGAGCCTAACCCCCGAGTAACTTTTGACAACTGCCGAATCAACTAGGATTTTGCCCTCAACCGCACGCATTGGCATCATACACGCCTTCACGTAACGAAGCTGCTGAGTCGTCACAATCACAGGCGTTCATACTTGGCAAAGTCTGGACTGCCGCAGTCAACTGCAGTCAACCTGTGTGCACTTGACAAGCTTTGACCAAACACTGTGCTGGCAGCTGGCATGATTGCAGGACAAAAAATCGCCAAACACAATGCTGCAGATCAGCAATTACATGTGCAAGCATCGATGGCCTTCACTTGTCTAGTAGACAAGTGCAGCCTGCTGAAACGCAGAGGTGCTGTTGATGTTGTCTGTAAGCAGTCACGTCCTGGCATCTCAATTTGCCAGACACACGAAAGCTAGGTGAATTAGGTTCATTGGCGGCAACCCCATACACCCTATCACGGTTGATACGTGAGAGGCCATCACCTGCTGCTGCTGCCATGCTGGCCCAGGTGAATGCTGCGCTGCAGCGTGTGCTGCCTCAGCTTCACACCTGCCATCATCAGCAGCCGCTGCGATGCCACATAACTAGCGTCCAGGTCAGCAGTCGCCCCAACACTGAACGCCTGCTTCTTCTTCTGTTGCTTTGCCTGCTGATAGCCGCTGCTTGGCTGCGTTGAGCACTGCTGGTCTGCTGCGCTCACTGCTGCATCCATCCCGCACGCCGTGCTGCTGCCGCATCCGCTGTCCCCGCAGCAGTGGCTGCTGCTGCCGCTGCCACGGCCTGCATCTGCCTCTTCCAGCGCATCTGCTGCTGCCTCTTCTGCTGCTGCCTCCTCCATGGTGCCTGGCCGCTTGCCTGTAGGCTCCAGCTTGGCCTGCAACCAGCATCAGGAAGCAGCATGTGGGCATGATCAGCATCGCCCCAGCCATCACCAAGCACAAGCATAGACACACCATGCTTATGCACGCAGTGATTGCATGTTGCCCATTTGTACAGTTGGTGTGCATAGCTGCTGGCAGCCTGCGCATGACATTATGCATGCCACTTAAAAAATCCCCTGCTGCTGCAGCAGCTCTCACCTCATGGTACACCACCTCCCGGATGCCTGCCTGGATGAGCAGCTTGGCGCACTCGTTGCAGGGGAACAGGGTCACATAGATGCGCTGAGCACAGCATGAGCAATAGCAGAAGCAGCAAACTGATCAGGCGTGGCACAACAAGACGAGGAAAACACCGTCAGGTACACATAGTAGTGCACCGGCCTATGAACCGAGCCTGGGCATGCGACTTTGCGAACATGTACAGCTGCAGGCAGTCCGCACTAGAAGCCAGAGCAAATTGAGGCCGCTGTGTGCAAGATGCATGTGTGGGCGCTGCACAGTAGCTGCTTCAAGTGCATCAACACCATGTGAAAGCACAGGATAAAGAGAGCTCACCGCTCCTGTCACATGTGCCTGGTTCTTGTTCAGCAGCGCATTGGCTTCTGCATGCACCACCTGCGCAAAGTCACGCACAAGGTGCAGAGCAAAAAGTAACGTCACAACTCTCTGTCAACTGCTTTCAGGTGCCAATCATCTGCACTACACAGTAAAACTACATGTACATCAGCAGGCTTGTAAACCAGAAAATGGTGATGTAACAGACCAGAGAGTCACCGCTTCACACCTCATCCTCATGCACAGCAGGCAACACAGTCACCAAGCACTGCGGCTGGAGCCCGCCCAAACTGCGGCTCCTTCTCGTCAACACAGCACTGTACTAGCACACCTGCAAAAACAGGCTTACACCAGTCTGCAAACACTAAATGCTGTCTTCACAGAAGTGCTGTACAAGTGCAGTTGTGCGCTCACATAGGGGTACTTGGTGTCCAGGATGCTGCCCGACTCTGCGCGCTTGGCCCATGGCAGCCTGCTGTCCGCGCAGCCGCGGGGGAAGCCGTTGTAACCGATGCTGAGGATGATGTTCTCGTCGTTCACAATGCACGCGCCAACCTGCACAAACAGCAGCAGCAGCAGCAGCAGCAGGCACGCATGCAGTGTTGCTGCAGCACCTTGGCCCATAACGCACTCGTGGCACTGCTGCAGTGGCGCGTTCAAAGGCACTGTTGGAGTATCCCACAACAGAGTCAGCAGTAATAAGTGCTTCCCAGTCCGTGCAATGCAACCATGTTGACGTTATCTAACGGCCAGTCTGCAGCTGCTGCCAGCAGGGGCTCGCTGGCCAGCTGGCTGGCTGTAAATGGATGAAGCTATACAGTAAATGTAGCAAAAGCAATGGCTGTGCTCACCTGCTTGTTGGGGTCCTTGGAGCGCTCAGCACTGAGGAAGGCCACTGCCATGAAGTAATCGTCCCAGGACAGGTATCTGCACCAGCAGCAGCAGCAGAAGTAACACAGAGCAGGGGCGCAGGCAAGATCTTGTTAGACAGCGCTGTTGGCAGGGCTGGGGCAGATGCAGACATTGGAAAGCAGGCGAGCATGCTGCAGGCTGAACTTGAAAACTTAATGTGTGGCCAGCAGGCAGGCAGGCAGCGACTTGCACTGTTATCAGGTACACCAACCCTGCGCCCTCTGTTGTATGGCCGGTCCTTTTGCACCTGTTTGTCTACACACCGCCTTACACCGACTCAGGTCTGTCTGGCAGAGAGGCGTGCATCGTATACAGCACCACATCCGCTGCTACTCCGTACCGTTGCAAGATGAAACAGCATGCATACAAACTCACGTGTGCCGTGCTCGCACATCGTAAGGGTCCGGCCGCTTTTGCGGGTTGATGGGGCTGAACAGCGCCACGTCTGCTGTTGTTCCTTGCTGCTGCTGCTGCTGCTGTTGCTGCTGAGACCTTTGCTGCGTTTGGTGCAAATGCTGCTGGTGCTGCTGTTGCTGTTGGTGCTGCTGCAGCTGGTCCTGCTGATGGTCAGGTACACCTGGCAGGCTGGGCTCTGGAGTGGCGCAAGAGGCCCTTGCTTGAACAGCTGCCTCAAACGTGGATGTGGACATGTCATCACATTGCCTCTGCGCCAGCAGACGCTGCTGCAGCTCTAGCTTCTGCTGTTCTTGTTGCTGCTCTTGCTGTTGCAGCTGTTGGAGATACTTGGGAAGCAGGTATGCTGCTGCCAGGCCAGTTATTGTGCAGGAAATGGCAGCAGTGCTGGCCACCAGGGCGACGATTGACAGGCGGCCACCATCCGCCATTTTCAATGGACTACTGAGACGGTAAGCTGACAGCGGCTGTTGGTGTCGCCGTTGGCCTCTTGCCTGAACTGCTCAGCAAATGCGTTCAAAAAGTAGTAACAGTGGATCGGCTTCTCCAAGCACAGTGCAGGCCGTTGAAATCCACAGACAAGTAAAGAAAGTATTTCTTTGCAGGTGAACGCTGTTGTGGGATAAGCTGCAGCGGCTTTCTGCGGTGTGCCCTCTTCTGGGGGGGAAATCAGCCCGTTTTGAAGTGCAGGCCAGCTTCAGTCACTCCCGGCTACCAAACCAACCGTAATGCAGTGTAGACGGTAACGTGCAGTCACCAAGCATGGGCTTCTGAGGCAGCCAGAACCCGGTTGGGTGTCAGGAACTGACAAATGCTCAGTGTGAAGCCCTCGCCCTGCCCTCCGCCAGATCAGTCCCTCGACAGTGTGTTTCTGCAGACTTATACTAAAACAGGTTACTACCTGCCCGATCACACACACAGGCAAGACAAAGCAGGTCGCAGTTGTTCCTTGCGTGCGCACCATGAGAGGCCCCAACGTGATTTACGTTGGCAACCTGCCCAACGATATTAAGGAGAGGGAGCTGCAGGAGCTGTTCGAGAAGGTGAGCTCTGCTCATGGAACAGCAGCACAGGCTGCATATGAGCTCAAACATATGTGCAGTTGTCGAATAGATGAAAGATCATCAGTGTAGGCTTGATTTGCTGTCCTGCTGCTTGTTGTGACCTGTGCTCAGCTTCCGTCTGCTCTTGCTTGCTGCTGCTACACAGTTCGGCAGCATCCGTGCCATCGACATCAAGATCCCACCTCGCCCTCCACCCTTCGCCTTCATTGAGTTTAATGAGGCCAGGTAAGGCGCACCGGCTGCGCGCTAAGCACATGTCGGAGTTGACCAGCAGCAGCTGCTTTCCCTCTCTTGCTGCCCCTGCAGTCATGTTCACCTGCAGCTCTTGGCTGATCTGTTGTACCCCTTTACCACGCTTGCTATTGCAGGGACGCTGAGGATGCAGCACAGGCGCGCGATGGCTATGACTTCTATGGCACAACACTGCGTGTTGAGCTGGCCAGGGGCGGCAGGCCCTCGGGGGGCCCGCGGGGCGGTGATTTTGGTGGCCGTGGTGGTGGTGGTGGCGCGCGTGGGCCACCGCGTGGCGCACGTGGCAACTTCCGTGTGCTGATCAAGGGCCTCCCTGCATCAGCCAGCTGGCAGGACCTCAAGGTGTGTGCAGGCAGGGGGAGTGGCTGTGTGGCGTTGCTTCAACTCATGGTGGCGATCACAGCAGTAGGCATGTTCACGCCGATGCAAGTTGCTGCGCAGCGTGTCGCTAGCAATTACTGCTGCTGGTCAGGACAGCAGTGTCGTGCTGCGAGGTGGTGGCCCTCTAGCAGCCGATCCACGTGCTTCAGGGGATGTCAGCCTTGCATGGTGCTTCTGCGAGGCCACTTGACAGTCTGCGTGCATGCGGCAAATGGCTGTTGTTTTGAGATGTGCCATAGGCATGCTGCTCATCACGGGCATATTCTCATCGCTTAGTCGCTGAACTGCTTGGGTGTTTCCCTTTCTGCTTGCAGGACCACTTCCGGCAGTACGTCAAGCCCGCCTTCACTGACGTGTACCGCGACCGCGGTGAGGCAGTCGGCGTGGCTGAATTCGAGACCATGGACGACATGCTGTACGCCATCAAGAAGCTGGACGACACTGAGTTCAAGAACCCCTTTGAGAAGAGCTACATCCGCCTGGTGGAGGTGAGCGGTTACTTTTGCACGCGCATGGTGCATTGTGAGCTTCAGCGCAGACAGGGTATTGTCATTTTCAAGAGAAGATGGTTACCTGCAGCAGAGTGGGACTGCCTAAGATCAAATGATGTTCAGGTGCCTCCACAGCTGGCTTGAGTACTGTACATGTATCAAAATGCATGCTTCTAAGCTACGTGCGTTGGCTGCTTGCTTGCATGGCTGACATTGGCTGCTGTGGCTCTCGCTGTGTCCGCCTGCTTGCAGGACAACTCCGGCGGCCGCGGTGGCGGCTATGGCGGAGGTGGTTACGGCGGCGGCGGCGGCGGCTATGGTGGCGGCGGTCACGGCGGCCGCGGTGACTACGGCGGCCGTGGCCGTGACGACTACGGAGGCCGGGATGACAGGGACCGCGAGCGCAGGCGCAGCCCAACCCCTAGTCGCAGCAGGAGCCGCTCTCGCAGCAGGAGCAGGTGAGCGCAGGGCACGGGACATTGGCAGCAGGGGTGAGGGGTTGACAGCACGTGCTCTGCAGCCCTGCCAGGCACAGCTAGCAGCCTGGGTATCTGTGGGTGACAGTATCCAGCCAACGTCAAGGGTGTTATGGGTTTGGCAGACTAGAAGACTTGCGCAGATGCAGTGAAAGCATTCAGCTACTGCACATGCTGTGCCGCAGCCACCTGCATGCAGCAGCCTGTGTGGCCCTAACCGGCGTCTGTTTCACTGTCCGCTGTGGCAGCTAACACAGTGGGCTGGAGCGAGCTGGGTGGCAGGCTGTTGGGGACTGTTGGGCTGGATTGCGGCGCGAGTGCTGCCGTGGACTGGACTGCTCAGCATTGCTGGATGTGCCTGGATGTATGGGCATCGCTCCCCTGTTGAAGTGCTTGCTCAGCCTGTGGAGTGGGGCTGTTCATCTTCTTGGCGGTTTCGTGGCAGTCTCTTGGAACCCCGTGGCGGATGGTCTGGATGGTCTGGATGGTTCATCGCGTTGGTGCTGGAGCTGTGGCGATTGGGTTTGTTGGATGCATGTTGCTGCCTGCCTATGCTTGGTCATGGCTTATCTCACAGCTGTGAGGCATGCATGCTGCCTTTGCATGCATGCGGTGTCTCGCTGCATCACCTGCATGCTGGTCTGTACACCGTGCATGGTGCATGCTTCCCTTGCTGCACGCATGGTTTCTGCATTGGTCTGGCACATGTACATGCAAGCACCTCTCCTGCTTGCAGCTGCTGAGCGCCTGGAGCAGCAGCTTGGCCTGGCTATGCTTGGCGGGCGGCCATCATGTACTGTGGCCATCATTCGCTGGTGGCGCGAGCTTCAATAGATGATGGTGCTTGCTCTTTGGGAGCACGGCTTTGGAGCACTTGCTTTTGAGCTGGACGCGTTGGGCTGGTGCTGGGCCAGTGATGGCGTGCGCCTAACGCAGCCTTCCTTTGTGTGCTGGTGGAGTGCTGGACGTCCTCTTCTGGCTGTTGCATTGGAGGGAGGTGGAGGCGCATCTGTCGCGCTCTGCTGCTGCTGCGGGCTGGATTGGCCTGGCGGGATGGGGCTGTGGCGTTCAAGCGCTGGCTGCGCATCCCGTGCTGGGCATCCTGAGGCTGCTGCGGGCGGCACAGGGGGTGGCTCGTTGTTACTCAGCGCAGCATGCAGCACACTTCGGGGTCCTTCAGCAGCAGCTGCGCTCGGCAGCATTGCTGGGAACATGCACGCAGCCGCAGGCACAGCAGCAGCTGTATCACCGCCTGCTTCCCAACTCCTCGCCCACTCATACCCTGCTTGCCTGCTTTCTCCCGTGTCACTGCCTGCCCTCGCTGCGGTTGCAGGTCTCGCAGCAAGAGCCCTGTGCGCGCTGCCAGCCCTGTTGCACGCCGCGCAGCATCCCGCTCCCCCTCCCGCAGCAAGAGCAGGAGCAGGTCCCGCAGCAGGAGCAGGTCTAGGAGCAGGAGCCGCTAAGCAGCGGCGCAGCACTGCTGCATGCAGGGTGCCAGGCCTCGCGCCAGTGCAGCGGCAGCTGCAGGCAGACCTGCGCAGCTCAGCAGTCAGCAGGTGTGGTGCTGCAATGTGCATGCATGCAATTTGATGCTTTGCTGAGGCTATGCTTGCTTAGGCTTTGCTTCAGATTGCAGATGTGACTGAGCCAGTAGGCTGCAGGGACGCCAGAGTTTGTCTGGTGTAGCTTGGACACCAGGCTGGGTTGATTCCATGGTTGTCGCTGTGGTTGCTTTGCGTGCATGCGGGCTCTGCTCCGTGGTGTTTTTTCATGCTGCTTGCAGTGTATGATGCCGCTTGTGGGTCAGTGCGCGCTTGTCAACAGTGGCTGTGCCATCAAAGGTGCTGCTTGCTGCATGACAGGACCACTGTCAACACGACAACGTTGGTCGACATGTTGCTGGCGATGATGGTGATGTTTGTGGGGTTTGTTAGAATTCCTGTACAGCCCACGTTGTGCATGTTTGTGTAGCACATCTACTTGTAACATCATCAGACAACATACATATTGTGATTGTCCCCGCGAGTGTTTGACTGTCCCTTTTCCAGAGTAGTTGATGATGATGACAATGAGCCACAATGGCCATGCCGTTTCAGCTGTTACTGGAGTTGCATCAGCCAGCCAGTCAGCCTGCTTTGCATCAGCCAGCCAGTCAGCCTGCTTGCATCAGCCAGACAGACGGTAGCCCCCAGTCACATGCAAGTATCCTGAATGTTACAGGAGGTTAAGGGTTTCTGACCAAGTGCATCTGATAGCTCTAAGTCACAGGCCATGACAGCTGGCCAGCCCCCACCGCTCCTGGCGAGCCGCAACCCTCCCCGTGCGGCGCAAGCGCCCGCCTTTACTCCCTACTCCCTTCCTCCAACTTCGCCTCTACCATTTAGACAAAAGAACTACAAAAAAAAGCAGGGCGACTGAACTTAGATATGTCCCTACTCCAGAGCATAGGAAAAGGGGAGAGGCGTGTAGCACTGGATATGTCACCTTGTGGCAGTAGACGGCCGCACCGTCTGCACACGCTTGACAGCATTGCAACATACTTTCTTTCTCTTTTACCAATTACCAAAGTAGGGCCGCAGGCCTACCCACTAAGGAGCCAGACAAGGCTCATGGGGTCCAGAAAGCACTGAGATGACATCTGTAATCAAGCAAGATCTAATCAAGATCAAGCGCAAACAGCACACACTGTGCTAAGCGGCATCCACTGCAACCATCATCAGCACCAGCACTGTGCTAAGCAGAGTCATAGGGGCGCAGCAGGCCCACTCACAATCAAAGCCAAAAGAGGCTCATCTGGTCCAGCAAATCACTGACAAACCTCAGTAGGCCTAAATCAAGCAGAATCTGACGCACATACCTGCCAACTCACGGCATATCGTGATTTGTAGCTGTAACTGTTACTGACTCAGCATAACACTTTTGTAACACCTGAACCCAGAAGCGCAGCCTGCAGGGCCTCAGGCTGACTCCCTTCAGAACAGCTGCACAGAATTGTCCTGCAGGCGTAAACACAAAAGCTGTAACACCTCCATCCCAAACGCACAACTCACAACTCACAACTCACGCACAACTCATAGCATGCTGTGGCTGTAGCAGATCACACTAGGAAACCCACAGTGAAGTCTATCTGTCAGCGCTGTGTGTAGCCTAGCCTGTGTGTAGCCTAGCCCCCCAAAAGAAGACTGAGGCACAAGAAAGCCATCACAGCCCAACACCACCAAGAAACAACCGACAGGCAGAGCAAGCACAGCACAGCATAAACAATCCTGCAACAAGCACAAAGCCACAGCAACCAGGGACATGCAAATGCAGCACAGCGGTGGTAACAACCCGCACTAAGTTGAGCCAGTAACCAAGCACCACTCAAAACAGCAGAAACTCAAACAAACACCCAACAAATCAAATGCAAATCACATACTACAGGCGCAGACTGCGACAATGCCACGTTGAACTGTGTTGTTGATAGCAACGACCAGCCTGGCAGAATCAGCCGCCTCTGGGGTTCGATCTGCATGACGCCAGCAACGCATACATTGTGCTGCAGCCATGGCTGCAGCGGCCATTTCTTGGGCGCATGTGGGCCGATCGCGGGCCACATGGCGCCACAACCAGAAAACTACACGGCACCACAACCAGGAAACTACACGGCATTCCACCAATCTAGTGGCGGCTGAAGCACACAGCCACCACACAGCAGCCTCCGCATTCAACGACGTGCGTGAAGAAGAACGCCATATGTGTTTGACGCTGAGTGCGGTGTGTGTGCGCCATCAGCCGCATCAGTTCATGACCAAGCACAGATGCATTCTCGTAGCATGATCAGCCAGACGTACGCCAGGCATACGGAGCAAACCAGCATATGCCACAGTACCAATCGGGTAAGCATGCCGCAAGAGCCAAGGCACACCCTGTGCCTTGCATACACGACAGCATATGCTAATCAGACGGCACAGCGGGCCGGCTCAACAGACACAGGTGACATGAACAGCACGTGCACGTGCAACATTGCCAGAAGGCAACAGGCTCAATGCAGTGCTGGTGCTGGCACATGTGCTGTCGCAGACTGTGGGACATCCGCTTGAGATCGTTGCCTGCCGGTGTGCGGTCGCTCTGTTTGCGCACCCTGCCATAAGTCAGCTGCCAAGTTGCACAGCTCGACTGACTGAGCTCAGCACCACACACCAAGGAGAAGGAGAAGATCACGTCGGGTTGCTGTGAAAATGCAGTTTTTGTCCGCCGCCTTATGCCTGGCGTGCACCCGCTGGTTATCACGTTTGAAGCCTCCTTCACACTGTCAAGCAACACAAATCCACACATGCAAACCTGGGATCGCATCATGCTGGGCAAGCGGTGCCCACCTGGCTCGCTGCATTCGTCGCTAGCCGCACAACTCCCTAGGCAAGTCTGACACTCCTGTACAGCAAAGAGTTCACGAATAATGCTCAAGTGCATGTGACACGTCCATTGCATCTCCACAGCAAAAGCAGAAGCACAAACTGTGCAAACAATCACCATCGGTCCTGTGACAGTTCTCAACCGCAGCATGAACGACTGCTCATCACATACCAGACGCGAGCAGGCCGGTAGACTGATGCACACAGGTGGTTCAAACACTCAGCTTCCCGCTCAAAACCTGGTGCACGGCAGCTGCTGAGTATCAATCGAGCCCCTCCAACTTCAGGCTTCCCACCAGCAGAGCTCCTTACGCTGGCGCGCAATAACTGCGCTGCGCAACGCTGTGTGCTGCTCGATGTTAGCGTCAATGCGCGCTTGCACGTGGGCAGGCAGTGGCGTTACATTGCCGGGAGGCAGCGCCTCCAGCGCTGCAATGCATGCAGCAGCAGCAGCAGCAGCAGCAGCAGCAGCAGCAGCAGCGAGAGACAACATGTTATGCGTTGGGGGCGGTGGTGCCGTGCTGTCATCATTGAGCAGCGGGGTGGGAGCTGCCTCCGACTTGCACGGCCCGGCATGTGGCTGCTGGCTGCCTTGCGCGCAGGCGCGATGCTGATTGCAAGCGCGGGCAGAAGCTTTGTTTTGATCTTGCAGTTCAATCAAGATTCAGGTAGGGCTGCAGTTCCCAGACATGCACAAAGCGACAGTGCAGCAAGCACAGCGCAGCCAAGCACAACATACACTGCAAGGAGCGGCTCGCGAATTGATCATGTGCTGTTATGTGCAGTTGTTACGGACAGTGCTGCTCCTGGTTGCATTGAGCAGGACGCACCTTCTGCCATTGCAGCGGGCTCTGGCATGTAGGGGTAGCTTGCAACCCACATCACGGCGTGCTGGTATGGTGTCAGCACATTGCAACAGAAGGTGTTCACCTGCGCATGCCATGGCGGCAATGAAACACATGTGTGACAACGCCACTTGGCCATAACAGGCGCCAAGAGACACGTGATCATAGCGTTCCAGGGCAAGCGTCCTGCGCATGTGTAATACTGCACGGTGAACAGTATTATACGGCTGAAGGGAAGCACTGCTGTGCTGCGCAAGCAGATGTTGGTACTGATCAGCAGCAACCGGCTGCCGACAGCTGCTGCAAGCTCACCAAATACAGGTTGGTGAAGGAAGAGCTCCAATGCCGCTGCAGCCTGGCGTCAAGCTGCTGCATCGAATCGCTGTTGTGCTGCTCGTCTTCAGCAGCAGCTGCTATGTGCGCTGCGCCCTGCTGCTGCCCACTGCTCCCATCCACAGATATGCCAGGGCCGCTGCTGCTGTGTCCACCGCTCGTCCTGCCCGTGCCAGTGTTGCTGTTGGGAGCCTTGCCGCTGCTGCCGGCCGCTGCTGCTGGCACTGCGGCCGTCGTTGCCGCCGTTGCTTGACTGCAGTGTGTGCTTGCTGCAGCACTGCTAAAGCCCGCTGCTGCTGCTGCTGCTGCTGCTGCAGGTGGCGGCGGCTCAGCGCTTGCCGGCGCTGCTGCAGCTGTTATTTGTTCACCGTGCTTGGCGTATGTTTGGGCAACAGCGGACAGGCTGAACTCCTTGGTGCGCTGCACCAGATCCAGGCCTGCTGCCGTGGAAGCCCTGGGCAGGCAGCAGCAGCAGCAGCAGCAGCATGCATCACACACCACTCAAGTTGCACATGGCTCGCTCGCAGCGCCTCACACCATCACACACACGGCCAACTATTGTAGCCGTGACACTGAGCATCCACTGTCACCAGCCAAGCAGTGTTGCAACCCTCTGCAGCAGCACGGTCACCATGGCATTAGAACACACGTGGCACAACTAGACAGCCGGCTGCTACTACTGTTCCGCCAATCAAGCAGCCTCACAACCAAGCAACTGCTAGAATCTTCACACCGTGAAGCTCACACCGTGAACCTCACACCGTGAACCCCACACCGTGAGCCTCACACCGTGAACCTCACACCGTGAACCCCACACAGTGAACCTCACAGCGTGAGCCTTACACCGTGTACCTCACACCGTGAACATCACACCGTGAACTTCACACCGTGAAATTCACACCGTGAACCTCACACCGTGAACCTCACACCGTGAACCTCACCGGTTGAGGCGCCTGAACTCCCGCAGTGCCATTTTGAAGTGCAGCACCTGCGCAGGGCTGAGGTGAAGCTTGTCCACAACACACCGCCAGAAGTGAGCGCTCGGCCGCTCAAACTGCATGGTCTCCCAGTTCATAGAGCCTGCAGCGGCAGCAGCAGCAGCAGCAGCCGCAGCAGCAGCAGCAGCAGCAGCAGCAGCAGCAGCAGCAGCAGCACCATCACCAGCAGCAGCAGTGGCAAGCATGGTCGCACGGTTTGCAGCCATCGGACAAGGTAACCTCAGCCATACAAAACTGTTGTAGCTTACTGCAACACTGTTCGTCTGTAACTGCTGAAGCCGCACGCTGCAGCATGACGCAACTTGCCCGCGTCTGCCAGTGACATCAAAGACACGTTTTGAACCCCATGCGCATCAGCGTGGCGATTACTCCAGCATGTGTGCGGTGCAAATTGCGTCAACGCCGCTAGCTTGCACGCACGTGCTTCAGTTGTGTCAGCAACGCCCTCGCACCTGCTGCCAGCGCGCGATGGAGTGGTGCAGCAGCGCTGCCTGAGTCTGGGTGCCCTGCCGGCACAGTGCCTCAACCAGCAAACGCATCGGGTCTTGCTCCCAGGGCAAGTTCACGTCACCCTCAGATGACAGCGCGGCTGCTGCAGCTACTGCTGTTGCACAGCTCGCAGCGCCTGCTGAGCCAGTCACGCTCGAGCAGGGCAGCTGCTGCTGGGACCCAGGCTTGCAGGAAGCCGTCTGCCGCAGCAGTTCACCTGTCAGGGCTGTTGGGTTGACGCCCGCTGCTGCTGCAGCCGCTGCTGAGATGCCGGGTGCTGGCTGGCCGACTGCCGCTGCGTCTGTTTGTGCAGCGAGGCATGCCGCCACTGCTGCTGCTGCCTCGAACGCCACTGGGTCGTCCCGGTACAGCTGTGGCGGCCTGTGGACAAACTCCAGCAGCACGGCAAGCTCGCGGAAGTGGAAGCGGCATAGGCGCACCCTGCAGCAGTTGCAGCGTGGCAGGGCGCGCGCGTCAGTGTAACGGTCGAGTGACAGAGGTGAAGCGCGGGCTGCCATGGCGGCGCTGTTGGGAGGTGGGTGGTGGGTGCAGCTGCTGCTGCCAATGTCTTTGGGATAAGATCATGGCAGGCAGGAAGGCCGGCAGAGACATGACAGCCCTGCTTGTTGATCATTTCCTGCAGAGCGCTGCCCGCGCCTGCGCAGCACAGCGTGTATGCGGCACAGCACAGAACCCCTGGGGGTTGCTTGGCCTTACCAGTCCTCTGTTGTCATGGAGAGCACCTGCTGCAGCAGCTGCGGCGTAGCAGCATCCACCAGCCTGAAACAGCCGTGCAGGCTGTACTGGTTCTGGTGCGGCAGCTGCGCTTCATCTGCTGCTGAGGGCGGCTCCTGCAGGTCCTGCTCCAGCTGGCCGGGGTCCATGCCATACAGCCAGGACCAATGCTTCTGCAGCTGCTCCTGAACACATGCCTGTGAGGATATAAGGTCACACAGGAAAATTGCTCGTTCCTGGATGATTCGGCGCTCATCTAGCGCTTCCTGCACAACAGTAGCAGAAGCAGCTTGTGAGCCAGTTGAGCAGCAGCGAACCACGTCTGCTCAGTTGCTGCGGCTGCTACATTGCCCGCAGCAACCCAACGGAATCGTGCAAACTGATCACATCGTTCAGCTGAACCGCACAAGACGCTGCAGCGCATGTAAGAACGCCAACTATGCGTCCGTTCTCGCACCAGAAGCTGAGCTCCAGCCTGATCCAGCTTGTGCAGCTCTTTGTCGAGCGCTTCTTTGTAAGCACCTTTACTTTTTATAAGGGGACGACACGGGCCTATCTTTGCTCGAGAAGACGACATGAGATTCAGCTCTCGAGCGCTCGATTTCCCTCATTAATGTGCATCTAAAGGGCAGGCTTGCGTGTCGCCAACTCCCCCTAGTTATGACACCCAGCCGTTTTGAGGAACCACTTCTGGCCGCTGCACAGAGTTTGCTGTGGTACAAAAGCCACAGATAACTTGCTGTCAGATGACATGCTCACCGCTCTCCAGCCGCGCTCCAACAGATGATGATTGAAAGCAACCGTTGATCTATACGAAGTTTGATTGATTCATGCAGGGGTCTCGGGCGTCACTATAAACCTAGTCACCGGATGACTGTCACCCGAACAACACCCTTACCGTGGTGCGCGTGTCCACTATGGCAAATAAAGGAGTCTTTCACTCCGTATCCCGGACGATTGTTTCCTTGCTTTTGTGCGATGCGCGCGCTATTTCACATGCACGCATTATGCAAAGTGCTGAGCTGCTGTCACAGTTGTTGCGCTGCTGTCCGGCCACCCTCCCACCCCTCCCAGCCGCTACGAGGCACTTCACTACCTTAAATTGCAGTGAGAAGTATATTTTCGTGACGTGCTACGGGATATCACCTGCCCTTAACCTATGGCAAAGTCAAAACCCCACGACCAAGAACACCAGAAGCCATTGAAAGCCTGGTGATTAGGCAGAACTTGGCTTCGTAAATTGCACATTTGCCGAACCAAATTGCTGCATAAATTACGGGGCAGTCATTCCGCCCTGATTCGACGTATTTTGAGACTGCCACCGCTCCACGACGCTCTGCAATGCCTGCGCCTCGCGCGCTCAAAGGTCAGCTATAAAGGTACACCAAGCCATTTAATGCGATGAGCCCTCGCGTGCCGTCATAGCTAAAGTAGGTTCACAGTAATTCGAGTCGGAAGAGGCGGTGTAACACGAAAAACAACGCTGGCCGGAAGGCCACAGTCTCCGTCCTCATTCTATTCGTCCGGGTAAAGGCCCATCCACAACCCATCCACAACACGTTCACAACAGGTCATTCATAGTGCCATTCACAGCAGACTACGGCCATTCACAGGCCATCCACATCCTACATACCCGGTATGATGGGCCATTTACAGCCATCATGGCCTGTACACATAGCTGCTGTGTCAGCCACAGATGTGTCAGCCAAAGATGACACAGATGTTACACTTGCCTTGGGTGTTGGCACGCTGACTTCCCTCTCAGAGGGAGCTTAGTAAGCACTACCGTACGGTAGCATCTTGACCGCCGTGCGGGTGTGCCACACCCCACTGACTGGGCCAGAGTCGAGGCTGCGCTAGTAACGTTCCCAAACCCACACCCTACTAAAGGTGACCGCAGTGTGCCACACTGTGACAGGTGTCCACAACACCTGTGACAGGTGGTCACCAGCATGGCAGTGACCGGCAGCAGGTTTGCCCAGCGGTGACATAAGCCAGAGCGAAGTTCATCAATTGGTACTTTGCACTGTTTGTAGCTGAAAATACATAACCAATGACCGTGTTGACATGCTCTCTGGCAGCATGTTTGAGTACGGCACCTTTCCCGCCCCTGCATGCAACGATGTGAACCTTGTGCCCATACGGCTGCAAGGTAAAATCAATCCATCATTCATCAGTAGGGTCTAGCACAGAAATTACTCCTTGAAGTTGAAGATCGGTCCGTGAGCAACACCCTGCTGGTTGAGTAGCTACAACATACCCCGCATCTACCGGGCGTGGTCGCAACGTTTGGTACCCTGAGCGTTCCAGCAGTGATAGTAGTACCCAGGACACGGGTCAGCGGAGCCACGTCCGAGAAAGATGTGCTCGCAACCAGGCTGTAGTAGCACCGCACTGAATCGAGCATAATACTGAGGATTCTTACGATTTTCTGATTGAATGCACGGTTAAGTTCGGAGCTCAATCACCAAGGATCAAGCATGCATCCCTAGGGCCTGCTGACAGCATACAGAGAAGCCACAGTCCCAGCCATGGGGATCAACAGCCATCCCGTGCCAGGTACGCATGGCACATGCTTTGCTACAGCAACCAAACACAAGTGTTGTCACAGCACTGGCAATCAGCGCGCTGCCTCACTGGTTACATCAGCTTGTTGGTGCATACAGCTCAACACTCAACCCCCTGCTGCCCTGCGCATCTACAGCAGACATGCAGCAACGCTGCCTCACCTCATGTGTCAATCCTGCACTGCAGCCGCGCGATCCAAGTCCCTCAAAACCCCTAGGGGCCTGCAGCATCTGCTGGATGCCTCAAACGCGCCACCCACTCCTCCAAAACAGGCTCCTGCAGCCTCACCCAGCGTAGCAGCAGCTGCTGCTGCTGTCCTGCTGACCACCCCGCAGCCCGCAGCCAGGCCACAAAGCAAGCTGCAGATTCCAGACATAGATGAAGCGCAGATCAACAGCCTCCTGCAGGACCTGAGTGATGATTTGAACACACAACAGCAGCAGCATGCAGCCAGAGAGCTTGGGAACCTTGCCATGCAAGGCCCACAGCACCAGCAAGCCATCGCAGCAGCAGGAGCAGTGCAGCTGCTGCTGGCGCAGGTAGTAAACAGCAGCAGCAGCCAGCTGCAGGGCCATGCAGCACTTGCGCTGGGCAAGCTTGCGCTGCACAACCCTGCCACGCAGCAGGCAGCAACTGCAGGCGGCGCAGTACCATCCATGGTATCGCTGCTTGCACACAGCACCAGCCAAGAGGTTCGGGGCTGTGCAGCATTAGCATTAGCGAGTCTTGCCTGGCACAACGCAGCAGCATCAGCAGCGATTGCAACTGCCGGCGGCATCGAGCATCTTAACAGCTTGCTGGCGACCGCCACATCAGCAGAGGTGGTTGGGCATGCAGCACAGGCGCTTGGAAACTTAGCTGCTACAGAAGGACCTGCAGTGGTTGCAGCAGGCGGAGTGCACTGCCTGGTGCAGCTGATGGCAGGAGGCGGCAGCTGCAGCGGCGTTGCGGCCAGGCAGAAAGCCGCGCAGGCGCTGTGCAGGCTGGCTGCCACAGAAGAGGCGAGCATACACGCGGCCATTATCGCAGCAGGTGGGCGATTAGTGGCATGCAGCAGTCTTCAGGTGCACAGGCTGTTGAATGAAGGCTGCCGCAGTCTTTTTTTGTGCTGGGTTGAATGAGTGCCCGATGCTCAGTACAGCGTACAGCACGTACAGTATTGTGAACGCACCAGCAGCGTGCAGCGCAACTCTGAGTCAGCGGATGCATCAGCCATCGGCAGCAGCTGCAGTGACTCCTGCTGCTCCTGCAACTGTGTTGAACTACTGTGAAATGTCGCCAGCTTGCACTCATCGGACTGCAGTGATATCCTGATGCGCCATTGCGCTGTCGCTGGCATGCAAGTGATGGCTGTCATTGTGTGTGCTGTGCTTGCTTGCAGGTGCTGTGACACCACTTGTGAAGATACTGGCAGCGGAACACAGCAGCGCGGATGCGGATGCAGATGCGAGCGACGACGAGAGCACCAGCAGCGCAGGG
Source organism: Tetradesmus obliquus (assembly GCA_030272155.1). Taxonomy (NCBI): domain Eukaryota; kingdom Viridiplantae; phylum Chlorophyta; class Chlorophyceae; order Sphaeropleales; family Scenedesmaceae; genus Tetradesmus; species Tetradesmus obliquus. The sequence continues at coordinate 1,359,698 of CP126191.1, forward strand.
GACGATGCCGAAGCTGCAGCAGAGACCAGCACCATCTTGCAGGAGAGTGCTGCAGCCCTGCTGGAGCGGTTGGTGCAGTGCACGAGCAGCAATGCTGCAGCAGTGCTGGCTGCAGGCGGCATTCCCTGCTTGCCCTTACTACTGAGCAGCTACAGCGGCCGGGTGCGAAAGCATGCTGCGCTCGCAACAGCGCAGCTTGCATCACAGCAGCCGGCTGCAGCAGCAGACGTAGCAAGGTCAGGCGCGATCCCGCCGCTGCTGCAACTCCTGCACGAGGCAGAAGCTTCCATGCAAGAGGCGGGTGCAGCAGCTGTCGGCAGCTTAGCCAGCTGCAGCTGCGAAGTGGCAGTGCTGGCTGCACTAACAGATGCTGGAGCGATCTCTACATTGGTATCTTTGCTGCGGAATGGTTGCGGTCTGCACAGGGCCAGCAGCATTGGCAGCGGTTGGAGCAGCAGCATCAGCATGAGCCATGCCAATAGTGCCGGCAGCGGCCTTGCGCGCAACAGCAGCGCCAGCAGCAGCAGCGCAGTTGCGGCACTACAAAACGCACCTAGCAGCACAAGCAACAGCAGCAGCTTGGTAGCGCAGGATTGGGCGGCTTATGCACTGGCTCAGATGGCAAAAGGCGGTCCTCGCATGCAGTCAAACATATATGCAGCAGGAGCGCTAGAGCCGCTTGTTCGGCTGTTGGAGCTGCCCAGCGTGCAGCTGACTGCTGCTAACGCGCTAGGCAACTTGTGCGCGAACAACACATACATCCAGAAGGCAATCCTGTTTGCAGGAGCAGTGCCGCCGCTGCTGGCTATGCTGGGGCTGCAGCAGCCGCCAGAGGTGCAGCTATGTGCTGCAGCAGCAATCGGCAACTTGGCTGCTAAGAATGCAGGTGTGAGATCTGAGCTTGCAGCAGCTGGTGTAGCTGAGCTGCTGGTGGCATTACTCGCCAGCAGCAACAGCAGCAGCAGCAGCAGTGAGAGCAGCAGGTTGCTGCTGGATACGAAGGAGTGGGCTGCATATGGTCTGTCACATGTCTGCAAGGGCCTACCAGATGTGCAGCTTGCTGCAGCAGAGGCGGGTGCAGTAGTGCCGCTGCTGCAGCTGCTAGGCCCTGGCAGCAGCCCTGAAGCACGGCAGACAGCGTGCTGCGCACTGGCCAATCTAGCAGCAGATATGCCAGCACTGCAAGCTGAAATCGCAGAAGAGGGAGGCATCCCTGCACTTGTGCAGCTGCTAGGGACAGCACACAGCCTTCTAGTGCACAGCAGCGCAGCAGCAGCTCTTTGGGAGCTTGTACGGCACAACCCGGTGAACAGCATCGCAGCTGCAGCAGCGGGCGGCATTGCGCCGCTAGCGCGTGTGCTGCAAGCTTGTGGCGATGCTGCTGTGTTGCTCAATGTGCAGCAATGGGCTGTACATGTGCTTCAGCACCTGTCAGCGCAAGGTGATGCTGCAAAGGAGGTGCAGCTTGAGCTGCAGCATCTTGAGCCGCTGCAGCAGCTGGCTTCTGGCGGCAATGTGGGTGAGTCCTGCAGCGCGGAACCACAATCGGCTGTCCAGCAGCTGCAGCAGCAGCAGGAGGAGGAGGGGTTGGCTGAGGTTACAGCAGCAGCTGGCTTGAGTGATGCCGCCTGCTGGGCGGAAGCCAGGGGCCCTACAGCAGCAGCAGCAGCAACAGGGAGTGTTGCAGGCAGGGCTGTTCCTAAGGGCTCTGTGATGCAGTCTGTTGCCGCATGGCAGCAGCTGGCAGCAGGCCACGCTGCTCAGCAGCAGCCGCAGCTGCAACGCAAGCCACCAGTGCGGCTGACAGACACAGCAGCAGCAGCAGCAGCAACGGCAGCAGCAGCAGCCAGGGCGGTGGCATTGCCGCCAGACAGGCAGCGGGCAGTGGCGAGTCATGCAGCGCGCTTGCAGCTGCATTCGCACCAGCTGGCTATGGATGAGATCACGCCGGCTTCTGATGATGACAATGGCGATGACACAGGTCGCGTTAGTGACAGATCTTATAACAGCTGGGATGCACCAGCTGGCGGCTCGCAGGCAGGTGAAGATGAAAAGCCATCCGGCGTGGCCCCTCCTCAGTGCCAGTTTGATGTTGCTGATGATGATGTGGCATGGGGTGCTACTGATCAAACTGCACCTGCAAGCTCAAATGAAGCACAGGCTGCACTCAAAGCATCACCACACGCAGACCGCCCACCGGCAGCAGCAGCAGCAGCGCAGCAGAAGGAGCCGCATGGCAGCAGCCGAATGCGTGCACTTGCAGCGTCCTGGCTACATAAGCGTGCTGGGCGGCACAGCCCTAACATGCTCAAGCTTGCTGCTGGTGAGGCTACAGCTGACTCAGAAGAAGCTTCGGATGATGGCAGCCGCAGGGGTACCAGCGCAGGAAGAAGCAGCTGGTTTGGCAGCAGCAGTAGCAGCCACAAAGAAACGGCTGGGGAGATTGCGGTTCCGGCAGCAGCAGCAGCAGCAGCAGCTGGTGTGAATGGTGGCAGCAGTAGTGATGCGGATCAGCACATGAAGCGGCGTAACTGGCTGCCAGTCGGGCTGACGGCGGCTGTTGCAAAGCCCCCGGCTGACATGGCCTAAAGCAATAGCCCAACCCGCTGAGGTTGGCAATGCTGCTGCTTGCTGTGAAGGCTGATAGGTGATCGTCAGCTTTAGAATGCAGTACTTATGGTGTTCCAGGAATGAGGTAGGGCCAGTTACATGTGTTGGCACCTCGCGCAAGCCAGTTGGTAGCCCACAAGAATGTTGCCTTTGTGTAAGTGAGGAGTGTGTAGTGGAGCATTTGAAAGTTGAAGCTGTTCATCTAAATAGTGCAGTGGACAGTTGAGGATTGTGTTATGTGGGAAAGCTGGGCCCGGCGGCTCCTCTTGTGCGCTCGAGTAATGGCATGATGTACACTTCATTCGCATAGAGCCAAGCCCAGCGACTTTCCGTATGCTTGGCAGCTGCTTTGTTAATATGGGGTTATGCCAGTGTCGTACTCAACAGATTGTGTGTTGCCTGATGTGAGAGGCTATGGTAGTGTATGTGTTGGCGGCATGGCAATGGAGCAGCAAGCGTGCTGACAACTGCCCAAGGCTTCAGCCTTTCAAAACCAGCAGCAATTGTAAACAAGCAAGTGGTTGTCAGCGACCCAGGCAGCAGTACGTACAGAGCCTCGGGCTCATTAAGGCTCAACGAGTATGAAGTCGGTTTCCACAAGTTACTTTTATGCAGGCTCATGCCAGCGCACCTGGCTACACACGCCTGTGTGAGCCCAACTGTAGCTTAAGGTTAGTAAGCCATGCCCACGTGTTGAAGTGCAGCCAATGCACTGCACTGCAGTATGCCTCCGAGGCCTGGGAGTCCCAGCAAAAGAAGATGCGCGAGCAGGGATCACATGCAATGAACTGCACCATGCACATACAACCGGCGCCTGCAGGCCAGCTGGCAGGCACTGCATCTGGCGGCCTGCGGCTATGCCAGCTGTGCAGCTTGAGCTCGGTGCACAGCCTGACATGCCAATACGTATTGGTATACCATTGCTACCTGTGGACTATACACAAGCCACACCCATGGCCCCATCCCCGGGTGAAGATTTGCGTCAGCCCAATCTATGCCATGTGTGCAGAGTTTACAGCGGCACAAACACAGTATCAAGTGTGGCATGAACCACCAAGATAATGGTGTGAGTGCAGCAAAGCTGTCAGGTCCTGCACAGCATGGGCTCGAATTTCAAAGCTATGCAAAGCCTTGTGCAGCCTGTCGGAGGCCGGTGTTGACACAAACACCGGCGAAGATATTGAACAAGCGAACAAACACGACAGTGCTGCACTTTCATGCATCCATCCATCCAGCCAGCCATTTAGCAAGCCATCCTATAGCATACTGCCTTGCTGCACCCGTCCACCTGGACAAGCATACATGGAAATGCTACAGACAAACTACAGCACACGAGAAAGCAGCGAGTACTGCTAGTTGGTGCACAGTATGCGAGGCAAGTGTATGCATGGCTGAGCATCTGACACGCTTCAGCCGCTGCAGATTCTGTGCACCTCTCCAGGCACGCTGCTGTGGTGCAATGCACGTTGAAAGACTCACACCTATAGCCTATTCCTTAGTCATGGCATTCCTGCCACCAGCCTCAGAGCGACAGAACAACCAGACATATGCTCACACAAATGCAGCGTCTGCGCGCCGCTCGTTCATCACAAAAATCCACAACAAAAAATGCACGGTGCACTGTACAAGCCCCTGGCTGGGACACCAACCTCAGGCGTGTGAACTGCTCTACACTACCCCTGTAGTCAGGAGCACACTGTTGGCAACAATTTGTGCTCCTTTGTCAAAGCAACAGAGCACACAAAGCCAGGAGACACAACATGTACGAAGCAAAACAGAAGCCTGCAGTTTCAACTGCATGATCCAGGCATGGGAGCTACATGGTGCACATGCGAGTAGCTAAGCGCGCTATCAAGTTTGATCAGCGACTGATCAGGGACTGCCCTCCTAGGCTGAAAACAGGTGTCGCCTGTAGTCGTAGCAGTGCTTTGCTGGCGGGCAGCAAGCACACTCCACATGCTTGCTACCCCGCAAAAGGAATGACAGTCCAAATGCTGTACGACTTTCCAATGCGATATAAGGAGATCCGTTTGATTGGGTGATTGAGATGCAGGATGCATGGAAACCTTTGCCGTCTGCAGTGCAGACATGAAAACAACGTGCTGCAAGTGTGGCACTCCATCTGCGCTGCGGCAAAGTACTGCCGCGTCTGTTTCAGCTTGGCTCTCATTGAAGCCGATGAACAATGCAGCAAAGCAATGCAGGTTGATACAGCAGCGGCAGCTGCATATGTACAGCCACACAAAAAGCTGCTGTGCCTTCACCTGTCAATGACACGCGTACTCAGCTGCACGGAGCACAAGAGTCACTGTAAGCGCAGCCACAAAACTCTGCATTGAGCACACAGCACATGCTGTGGGCAGTGACCTGGCAAGGGACACAGCCGCGCGCCCACAGCACCACAGAACACCTCTACAGCATTTCCATGCACGCAGTGGCTCCCACACACAAATGATGGTTCACAGTACATACCAGACGAGCAGCAGCAGCAGCACGCCATATACAGCTCAACTGCCAGCAGCTGTAAGCACGACGCACCTGCTGCCGCATGAATCACCCAGGCTGCACCACTGGCAACTTTGGCCAAGCAACAGCTCACGACAGGGCAGGCTTGGGCCTGATCGCCCACAGGCAGCAGCTGGTTCTGTTCAGGCTAAGAAATCAATTTAAACATATGTAACTGTACTGGATCAGCCATGCCTCTCACAACAGCGACTCATGTGCACGGCAGCAAAGCAGCAAAACCAGCCGCCACCAAGCGTCCAGTTGTTCTTCTGCTGTACTGCAGAAGAGCTGATGAATGCAATGCCGTGCAGAAAGATGAATGGTGAGGGATGGCATGGCCTGGGTATGCAGCAGCCAGCAAATCAAATACTGCAGCAGGCCGGCGGCCGCACAAGCAGTACAGTAGCTGCGCAATCCCACATATCAACACAGCAGTATACACGGCAGCTTCCGAGTCAAAAAGCCTCCCAAACGTATGGCTGCCTGTGCAACAACTTCGCCATGCCGTTGCTGCTGAGCTGCTTTGCAACAACGCTGCATGCATTGTCTACGCATGCAAGGCAACCCAGGGTGCAGCCCCATCATGCACCAAATGCAGCTGCCAGGTGCAGCACAGCATATGCTTCACTCCTACGAAGCCAGTGTGCTTGCAGTGATCCCGCTTGAGCATGTCCCTGATGACAAGCCCTGCGAGTTAAAAGCCGTCACAAAGCACGTGTACTGCGTGCTGGGCTGCAAGCCAGTCACTGTGCTGCTTTGCGTAGCAGATGCCGCTGCATCCACCAAATCCAATAGCACTCCTTCAGTTGAGCACATAGGGTTTGAAGCTGTCGTATAACACTTCACTTGGTAGCCAGTGGTCACCTTGGGACCAAACAGCCCAGCCTGGTTTGTCTGCCAGGTGACATTCAAACTGCTGTTGCTTGGCGCATCAACTGACAGCAGCGTGGGTGCAGCTGGTGCATAGTCACAGCTTGAGCAGGCGGCTGGCCAGGCACCCGAGCAACCACTGTTGCAGACACAGCCCGTGTGACTGCCAAGCACTGAAGAATCTGCCGGGCACGCCGTGCAGGTAGTTACTCCGCTCGCTGTGTAAGTGCTTCCAGTGCAGGCCTGGCAAGTGAGGTTGCCGGAGGCGAAGCTGGTGCCTGGTGCTGCTTCGTAGCCATAGCTGCATTGGCATGCAGTGTTGCCGGATATTGCAACTGCATTAGCTGGGCAGGAGGTGCACGTCGACACGCCATTCGCTGTGTAGGTGCTGCCGGTGCAGGCTTGGCAAGTGAGGTTGCCGAGCACAAAGCTGGTGCCTGGTGCTGCTTCATAGCCATAGCTGCACTGACACGCAGTGTTGCCGGTAATTGCAACTGCATTGGCTGGGCAGCTACTGCACAATGCAGCGCCGCTGCTGCTGTATGTATTGCCAAGACAAGAGGAGCAGCTGGCGGAAGCTTGCGCTGCAAATTGGCCGGCATTGCACTGTGTGCATTGCAATGCTCCGGCTGCTGCATAGCTGCCTTCGGGACAAGCGGTGCACACGCTGTTCACTGCGGTGTAACCGGCCTTGCAGCGGCAGCTGCCGCCTGTGTACTCCGCATTGGCGTCAATGCAAGCTGCAGGGGCATTGACAACACAGGCAGCACACTCACACTTAGCGCGTGGCGCCACACACGTTGCAAGCTGAACAAGCAAGCTTTCAACGCGCATGGTGCAGCAGTGACAGCCGCCAACCGGGGTGGTGCATCCGATTGCAAGTGGTTGTGCAGCTGCAGCTATGCTTTCTTCACTCACCGTTGCACTGGGATGCATCAGAAGCTCCTGCAACAGCTGTGGTAGTGCCCGTGCCACATGCTGCGGGTTGTGCAGCAGCATCGGTTGTGGGGTCCCCGCCAACGCAGTAGAAGCCTGTGGGGCATAGCGTCACATTCTTGACGCGCGCCCATACAAAGCCAGTGCTGAAGAACACAGAGCCGTTGTATCCAACCGCAGCGTAGCCGGCAGGAATGGCTGGCAGCAGCAGCAGCAGATGCGACGCACATGCAGCAGATACGCACGTCAGCAGCCAAAAACTGACATATGAAGTGCTGATCAAGGCAGCGTGAGGGCAGGCACAGAGTTGGCAGCTGCACGGGTGCACAACGAGAGAATCGCACATCACACATACGTCACACATTGCACTGAAGTGTGAGGAGGCACAACAGCAGTCAAAGTGCAAAGTCTGGCTGTTCATCAAGGCTGTTGTTGTTCTCAGGCAGCAGCAACTCACCACAGCCTGGTAACAAAACACAAACGTGGCTCATATGATCTACGATGGTGCAAGGACCCACATGTCACTATCCTCTTTCAAAATTACAACAAAAAGCTCACCACATCCAGTGGCGCCGCCAATCGGGCCAGATCCAATCGGCACCCCAGCACACCGCCTGCAGGGCCGCACTGTGAGGCCCCGTGTGTAAGTTGTGTATCCAAAGGTGCTGTGCTGGTTGATGCCTTCGACGCGGTTGCACTTGGCGCCAACAAACTGGTACCCATTTCCAACCCTGCGCAGCTGGTGTGCCATGCCCATGCCTGGATACACAACTGCAGCAAAAAAACAGCATGCCAGCAGCACACGACACAGCAGAAGCACGCAAAGTTTTAGGCCCTCGCTCAACTGCCAGCAAAGTATTGATGTTGGTACTCAGCAGCACATGCAATCACAGCAAGTCTTAGGTTCTGGTCTAGGGAACTAGTTAAAGACATTTGGCTGCTGTAATGTACACCACATGTTGTTTAGCCCCCCCCCCCCCCCCCAAGAGCAGCAGCAGCGACGCGTCACTCACAGCATGCAGAGACGTCACTAGCCACGTAGTCTGGCGTAGACGTGTCAGTCACGGGATCGTACACCGTTACATTGGTTGCGGCATCAGAATAGATGCCCGGCCCGCATACTGTGCAAGCAGCGTCAGACCCCCAGCCTGACTTGTATGCGCCGTTCACGCCTATTGTGCACTTTGTGATGTTGCTGGTGCCGTCAGCTGGCAGGAAGTAGCCGGGAGGCGTAACTGCAACAGCAGCAGCAGCAGCAGCAGCAGGAGGAGGAGGAGGACGCTTCAGGAAAAGAGGCAGCACCAACAGTAGATCGCTTGAGCACGCTGTCACCGCTAGCATGCTGACTTCACCTCAAGTCTGGCATGCAAACAACCAGCTGCAGCACCTCATGCAGCAACAGCAATCATCACGCCAGTCACACTCGCATGCTGCTTTGTGAAACAGCACCACATCCACTAAGCACGTCATACTGCTGCAGCAATGGCCCAAGGCTGCATCGCGACACTCACAGCACTCATTCTGCGCAGTCCTGCCGCCGCTTTTTGTCCACATGCCACGGGGGCAAGCTGTCCAACCAGGAGCAGTCACATCTCCAGGGCTGTCTGCAGCAGCACAGCAGCAAGCAGCGCCGTCAGTGACATCAAGCGCAGCTAAGTGAATGCTTCGACTTATGACAATGGTGCATTGCAAGAGCTTAATGTTGCATTGAGTGCAGCAGCATGCGTTGCTCCTCAACCTTGAAAACAGGCCGCAGCACTCAGCTGCTACAACTTAAGCATCCACCCCCGGCATGCAACATGAATGCCTTGCTGCTGACAGAGATAAGTGCTGCCCTCTCGGCCCCATGCATTCATTGCTGGCGTGCAACAAGCACGCCTTGCTGCTGGCAGAGATAAGTGCTGCCGTCTCTACCCCTCACCAGTATGCGTTCTGCCTGCAGGGCCTCACTGCAGTGATCTCGCCACTGACTGCAACAGTAACCGCCTCATAGCCCTTCACAAGGTCTGTAAAGTGGAACAGCAGGCAGGCCAAGCGATGTGTGTTGTGAGCTGGGGTGAGGTTTGTTGAGTTGCGCACGCACGGCCTCAACAATGCTGCTGTTGCTGCTGCTGCTGCTGGGAGCATGGCTGGCTGTGCATTGCAGTGCCATATGCGCTTGCAATGCAACACCAGCACTGACAGCATCTATAGCAACAGACAAGTACAAGCTGTCCAAAACCTGCAGCCACGTCACTCACATCTGCAGTCAGCTGCTGAGGTTGCACCAGGGCCTGCTGTGGTCACATTGGCAGCACAGGGAGTGCAGGTGGCCACTCTGTTGAGGCCTGCATTCCAGCTGCCTTGGTTGCACACCACAGGCTGCCAGCTGCGCAGGTAGTAACCTGGTTTCAACCCTGGGAAAGCAGACGGTAAAGCAACAGGGGAGCAACAGCAGCAGCAGCAGCGGCAGCTTGTTAGGGATGCGCTGCAGCAGGCTTCAGGATCAAGTCGAGACATGCAGCACCTGGCGCACTATACTGCTGGTAAAAGCTGACATTTTGCGGTGGTGATAGCAATGGGACCTGAAAACTGCGGCCGCTGCGGCCTGCACAAGCTGCTGTCTACACGTTATCAAATTATCACCCACAATGCCATATTCGTAAACCCAGCCATGACACGCTGCAGCCAGCAACTTGTGTGTTTTGCTGTTCAAGCACTGCTGCAGCTACGGCAACTCACTGCAGGCGGCTGCTGAGGTGTAGGGTCCTATGTCAGCCGGCAATGTCATGAGGCCTCCAGGGCAGGAGGCACAGCTGCTCTGCCAGCCAAAGCCTGTTGAGTAGGTGTTGGGTGGGCACGGCACTGCTGCTGCTGTTGCTGCACTGTAATAGAAGCCTGGTGGGTTCACTGCAGCAGCAGCAGGTGGCAGCAGCACACAAATGTGGTAAACGGCTGCAGTAGACATACGTCTTGCAGTGTATGTGGGTGATCTTTCTGCAGCAAGCATGCTGACATGCCTTTGCAGCAGCAGCTCAAAAGGCATTGAAGCAGAGCTTTTCAACCATTCAGCTGCAGTCATGCTGCTGCAAACAGATGCATAATGCGTGCTCACCACACTGTGCTGTTGTCTTGGCCCCCTGCTTAGAGGTAAGCCCGTTGCTGCAGCTGTTGATGCCACTGCCAGCTGCATCTGTGCCTCCAGGGCACCTGCAAGCAGCAAAATATGCAACACAGGGGCAGTTAAGCACATGGCATATAACCTATACCAACCATGTCAAAAAGCACTAGCGAGGCCTGCAGATGTGATCACACGCAGGTGAACCAGGAGCTGTGGTTCGGTGTTCTTGCTTACTGCTGGCCAATGCTATGTTGTAGGGCGGGCCAGTGCTGCTACATCTGTTGTCCCTTTCCCACAACCTTTTTAACAACTGCTTTGGATGAAGCGCTGGCACACGTTCTTTTTCCGCGATGGCATGCTGTTGACACACCCAGAAAATGTTGCCGCCGCTGCTGCTGCTGCTGCTGCTGCTGCTGCTGCTGCTGCTGCTGCTGCTGCTGTGTGTATCTCAACCCACCAGCTGCCAGCCGGACACCGGACGCATGTGACAGTCCCAAGAGAGTCCACAGGGTACCTGCCAGCTGGGCACCCTGCGAGTTTTTGATGTTTACAGAACCCAGTCACAGCAGAAGGGGCAGGCGGCAGCGTTAGCCAACGTGCAAGCACTTGATCCACACTGAGCAAAACCAGCCATGCATGACTTCAGTTGCTGCTGTTCCTGCTGTCAAATCTTGGTACCATACACTTGCCTGCCGCAAGGCAGTCAGCACAGCAAAGCAGGTTCACACAGCTCTTTGACCGATGCTGGATAAGAGGCAGGTGCTGCTGCGCAAGGGGCTTCCAGCTACTGCCAATGGCAAGGCTTTGAACAGCGCTTCTGCTGCACAGCGGAAGTTGTCTGCTGCTGCAAAACATAGCATCACCACTCACCGCAGCTGCCCTGCACGGTTGGCTCAAACCCATTCAGGCAAGTGTAGCACCTCAGTTGTCCGTAGTTGCTCAGCAGGCACGATCCGGGTGCACACTGCTTGCTGCAAGCCCAGGCCTGAAGCAGCTGCCTGCCTTGAATGCTGCTGCTGCTGCTGCTGCCATGCCTGCTAACAAAGACCTGAGCTGCTGCTCCTGTGTGACGCTGCACTGCCAAGGTCAAGAGCGGCACTGCTGTGACTGCAAGCAACAGAAAGCCAACAGCCAGTGCTTAGAAAAGAGTTTGAACTTTGTGTGAGATAGCAGATGCTGTGCAAGCAGAAGAGCTGCACTGGGCTACAAGCACCTTAACAGCTTCTGGCTGCATCTCGCCTGCAGTACTGGTACGATTGGCGGCAAGGGTGGCACACGTCACACGTGATGACAGCAGCACCTGCTGGGGCCACCATTTCTGCCGATGCTGCTGCTGAGCTGTTCACTCATCCCTTGTTTGCTGTCTTCAGCTCATGCTTATTAATCGTCCATAGTATAGCGTCTTCGGCACAGCTGCAGTGCCTGGCTGTAGGGGGCACTGTTCAGGCATGCTGCAGGAACAGACTCTCTGCACTGACCTGTCCCTGGTAGCGTCCGACTGCTGCTTGCGGGCGGCAGTTTTAAAGCCACCAGCAGAAGAAATAGTATCCAGTACATCCATGTTCGCTGTGGCATGTTGCCCAGCCAGCGTGCACGCTACTGGGCAATGGTGACGAGGGTGCCCAGTGGACCGAGGCTCGCACGCATAAGAACTCGTCAGTTTCTGCTTCTTAGCGTCGTTTTATGATCTTTGTGTGCCCGCGGCCTGTAGAGCAGATGTGGGCTTCACGCGAAGGCTTCGCTTGATCAGTAAATGTGTGCAACGAAAGTGTCCGGTTCAGAGACGCTTAATTTGGTTTGAAAACAGCTTTGCTCGCACAGCAAGGTCGCCGAACGCTTGTACAGCCACCATCAAACCCAACACGTTACAAGCGCACACTGGTTACGAGGGCGCACAAGCAAAGAGACAGGCGCCGTAAAGTTAGTAATGCGTTCTGAACAATGCTTTGGAAGTTTTTTAGCATGCTGCATCTTGACGCATGTGATGTTTCTTTGCGATAGTCACAGAGCCGAAGCCTTGCATCAGCCTGGCCTTTTATAGGTGAAACCTTTTTCTCCTCAATATTAATACGAACATTTGAATTTCAAGCACTATGGCGAAAATCCGGGATGTCAACCTGAAAGTCAGCACGAAGTTCCCACCATGGTGATAATCCACGGGCAGACGGCGACGTGGTGCAGAGAGGCCTGCGTTGAGGTATAACGGTATTAGTATAGCATAACATATATCAAAGATTGCTTTAGCGCTCTGCGACACTATAGGGGTATTACTCCGCGTTCCCACACCCTCTTCCCTTGCACAAGGGATACCAGCACCTTCCCTGCCAATGAGGCCATTGCTGCAGCAGCGCCTGCATACGTAGCTAGTATCTAAGCATGCATGATGGCGGGGCCACTGCCTGGTTAAGACTTGAGTCAAAGATTTTTTGTTGACAAAACGCCAACAAGCTCATAGTGACTCTTTCGCTGCGACTGGCAGCGTGCCACACCAGCCACACCATCACCTGCGAGTCCTGCTGGCGTATCCACAACTCAAGTACTGTACCACAGCAGGCACCAGGCGGCAAGAAGCACAGATCCTGCAGCCCACCGTTGGCAGGTGACCTGCAACTCCTGCCATGCTCCAGCCTAGGCTGCATGCATATGCAGCCATCAGGGCCTCAACGTAACGCAGCGCAACATAACGCGATGACGACAACCCCCCACCAGGTTGCTGCCCGCTGTTCAACACAAACAGGAAGCACCTGTAACGATGTGGCCTGAGTCCTGACATGAAAGACGCAGCATGCGCCTTTGTTGAAGATATGCCCCGATGCACCAGTGTGAAGGCGTACGCAGCATCAAGATGGCCAGCAGCCGCTGCACCAGCTGCAGCCTGAAGCATCGTCCACACATGCACTGCCTGGTGGCAACACCTAGCACCCGCCCCTTCCTCCCCCTCCCTTCCACACACACAAAGCATGTCAAGCACACTGACTGCAAGATGCGACGACACCCTGCACACAATACAGTCATGCGGACTGCATTGCAGCAAGGCTCTCGCCATTGCTGGGCATGTATGACGAACACCGACACCACATCGCCGCAGCACCATGCAGGGCGCAAGCATGCTGCCATGCTGCGATTGATAGCTTGCAGGCGCCAGCTGATCTCACTTCAGACAAAAGAATGCGCACAGACCTGGGCCTGCATCGCCCCAAAACCAAGATATCAAGTGTATGCCGCTCAGCGGCGGCATTGAACATGCCCCAAACACTCAAACAGCTGTACTACACACCCAGTAGGCGTCTCAACATCCCATATATGTGATGGGCTGTGCCAGCCAATAGGCGCTGCCAGGCCTCGCCAGGCTGCATGTGAGCTGCTGTGGCAGGCCCGCCCCCAGCTGGGAAGCACACGTTACAAGCAGCAAAAGCCAGTTGCAAACTACTGGCTGCAGCAAGTGTACTGGCAGCACACGCTGCTCAGTGCGCTGCGCCAGGCAGATGACACCCTAGACATCACCCTGATCCCGCAACCGGGCGTCAACCCAGTGAGCTACTGTACAATAGTAAATGCAGAGGGGAGCCCATCTGCAAATGTATCCAGCAACCTGTGGGTAGTATTCAAAATTCGATATATGGTGCGCGTGTGTGCACAGCAAGTGACAAGAAGCAGCTACCAGAAGCACAGCCAGGCGCACGACCATCGTGCTATTGCATTGGCATGCTGCTGTGAATGAAAACGCCCAGTCACGCAGTCCATGGCAGCTACGTCGAGCCTGCAAAGGTGCAAAGGCAAACAAGCCTGAACTCAAGTGCATAAAGACACGAACTAAGCAGTGTGACATCTGATGCTAAATGAAGTTGATTAGCAGCATGGCAGGGCTGGGCCACAGCAGTGGCGGCAGCAAGCTGAGTGCCTGACTAGCAGTCACTTTGCACCATCACAGCCGCAGCTGCAAATGCGCGTGCCAGCAACAAGGCTAGTGTCTGACTAGCAGTCACATTGCACCATCACAGCAGCAACTGCAAATGCACGAGCCAGCAGCAAGGCTAGTGTCTGACTACCAGTCACTTTGCGCCATCACAGCACAGCAATTGCACATGCCCGCGCCAGCAGCTCAATTCTACACTGCTAAGTGCATGGGCTTGAGGGCAATGTGATGCCTGGCAGCAGCCATGCTGAATGGATGGCACTCGCAACAGTGATGTTGTTGAATCTGTCAATGTGCATGTAAAGCCAGAGTGCCTATCTTTTGAGCTGATCCAAGCCAGAGGAAGCACCAATGCGCACACACCACTCAGTCGACTGAACACACACCAAAGACACACACACACAGATCACACAAACAGGGCGCTCTTGCCATGGGCCGCTGTCTGGTTGACTGCTTTTGTTCAGTACCGCCAAGCGATGAAAACCCAGCCACAGCTCTCAAAACGACATCCTCACAACTACAGATCCAATTCTGATCCATCCAAAATAGACCACACCCTTTTTACGCACAAGCAACATGCATTGCCTGACCTGTCTGTAGTACCCTCAATACACTGGCTCCAGGCACGCAACAAACAGCTTAGTGCGCATACGCAGAGCCAGGGTGGCTGTGCCGTGGCCACCTTGGCACACCAGCAGCACCCAAGCTGATCTCGCCTTGACTGGCATCCACACAGCTGGACCGCCGCACCCTGCTGCCCGCAGCAGCGCCCCCAGCACCACTGCTGCTGCTCCTCTCCACCGTCACCCCAGGAGCAGCAGCAGCAGCAGGCTGGTCCGCAGCGCTGCTTCCAGTGCTGTGACTGCGCCTAGCAGGCAGATCAACGTTCGGTTGGCCTGCTTCAGCAGATGAAGCCACCACCCCACTCACCATGCCGCTACTGTGCACTGCCGCCCGCCTGCACGTGCTTGAGCTGGCCTCGTAACCACTGCATGCCATCGTCACAGGAGCGCTTCTGCTTGCCTCTGGTGCTGCTGGCTCTACCTGCAACCTGCTGCTTCCTGCATCCAATGGATGGCCCCAGTGGGAGCTAGCGAGCTCAGGTTGCTGCTGCAGGTCGAAAGCTGTGCTGCTGCTACTGCTGCCAATGTTGCGGTGCGCCTCTGTTTGGCGTGGCGTGGAGGGCCTGGCATCAGCAGTGAGGCTGAGGCGCGCAAGGCCTCGCAGCACCGATGCCTTGCTGCTGCTGCTGCTGGCCCCTCCTGCAGCCACATTTGCTGCTTCAGCTGGCGCCAAGATCTGGCTGCAGGCACCAAAAGGAGATTCAATCCTGCTCTTGCTACCATCAACAGGAGATCCTACCCCGCTGCTGTTGCTGCATCTGCTGCTTTCATTGTCACTTGTTGTGCTTCTGCTGCTGCTGTCCCTGCCAGCCCTCTCTGCTTCCCTCCAGCAGCGCTCAAGGAAGGCGCTGCCTCTGCTGCTGTGGCAGCTCGTGTTGCAGCTGCCAGAACCCCCGACACCAACTGTGCCAGCAGCAGCGCTGTCCAGGCACGGGTGGTGATGGTGGTGGTGCTGCTGCTGCTGGCTGTGGCTGGCCTGGCTGTCGAAGAAGGGGCTGATGTATCCGCTGCCGCTGGTGCTGAGGCTGCTGTGGCTGCCGTGGCTGCTGCGCGAGTCGTCTGTGCCGTGCCAGTGCAGGCAGGTGCAGCTGTTGCGGCAGGCGCGCCTGATGCGCTGGCACGCCCTGCACAGCCAATGCACACATGCCAGGAGTCAAGATTATGACTGCAGGGGGCGTGGCTGAGCATCAGCATACTACGTTCGTAGTACGGAAAGCAAGAGGCAACCACAGCTGACACGCGGCTTGGTACGGCAAATCTTGCTGCACAGGCGATTCACGCTCACTACTAGGGCATACGTGCTGCGCAGTCAACACTATGCGCTGTGCCACACGTACCGCTCGTCCACTCCGCTGCACTCGTTCACCACCAGCACCTTGATGCCACCTGCGCAGCAACAACACGCGCACGCAAATGCACCGTTTTATTACTGACCCTGGTTAGCACAGAAAGGCAGTAGTCAGGTGCTCAACCACGTCCTCAGAATGCGCAATTGAGCATGCGCACCACACACAGCTGCGCATCTGTCACAATGGCATCCACATGCAGTGCAGCTGCCGCCAGCTGCAGCTGCCAGGCGGGTGTGGCTCTGCTGTCGTTTCCAGCATCGTAACTCTCTGTAATGCAAATTATTCATTAAATAACTAATTCAACTGACGGGTCCCTCAGTCGAATTAGTAATTCAGTGAATGACTCGCATTAACCAGAAAAGTGACACAGCTGGAAACCCACAAACGACAGCAGAGCCACACCACAAGCCACAACCCCAACAGCAGCCAATGAAGCGGGGTGCGCGGGCAGGTGATTCGACTGACGGGCTGCTGCCAAGAGGCAGCAGCCAAGAAGAGGTCGACCATGGCGACGCACAAGGGCTAAGTACAATGCAAGCACTCACTGAACCCTTCAAGAGCTGCACCCACCCTCCACCCTGGCGAGCCGCGGCTCCGGCCATAAACGCCTTAAAAGGCTGTTTCAATGTTGCGTCGCCTTGGCATCAGCAACTAAACCGACACATCCAACACATGCAACCGCATGAGAAAGCAGGAGGCCATGCATGCCAACCGCACTGAACTCTGGCCCAGCAGGGCAGCTGCCTTCAAGCGCCGCACATTGCCACTGCAACTTCTGGCTTGCTGGCTAGCCTGCTGGCTGGCCCCACACTGTGTTGCTGCTGCAGTGCAGTGCAGAGCAGCAGCGCGCACCTCCGCGGATGAGCACCTCCAGGCCATACTCGGTGACGTGCTCGCAGCCGTCCAACAGCAGAGCAGACAGCTGCGGCGCCTTGCACAGGCGCTTCAGGCCCCTGGCCGCAGCAGCAGAGACAACGTCATCACACGTGAGCTTGAGGGTTGTATTTCCACAGCAACACAGTTGCTTCATGTGTGGCACACAGCGCAGTGCTGCTACTGCGGCCACAGTCACTAGCATCCCCCCCCCCCCCCCCCACACACACACACACATCAGCCAGGGTAGTGATAACCATGCAGCAACAACAGCAAAAGCCGCAGAGCAGCAGCAGCGCCACGCACCAGTCGCTGGCGTAGTAGCTGCCCAGCAGCTGCAGCGAGACCAGCCCCGGGAACTGGCTGGGCAGCTGGCTCAGCGTGTGGTCGTTGCAGGGGCCGCTCAGCGTAAGCAGCGTCACCTGGGACAGGCTGGCGGTTGGCAGCCAGTGACTGCAGCAGCAGCAGCAGCAGGTGCAGCAGCGGCGCACGTGGAGTGGAGTCAGCAGGCTGTACGACGCAACTGCAACGATTGCGTGAACTGAAGAAAGCGCTGAGACGCATGGTCACCGCAGGCAAGGCTAAAGTCACCCCTGCAGTGCACACCACACCCTTGCCCCCTGCAACCTGATGCTGCCAAGACAATGCATGAGCCGCACCTGTTGCAGCTGCCGCTGCTGCCGCCCCCAGGCGACATCAGCCGTGGGTGGCTCCTAGCAGGCGATGATGCATGGCCACCCAGCTGCGCACTCCCATGCCCGTGCGCGTGCGCTGCCGCATGCGGGGGTGCGTGTGCAGGCGCGCGGCCCCTGCTGGCCAGGCTGAGCTGCCTCAGGCTGTCGATGTGCACCAGGTGGGCCAGCTGCAGGCTGCTCAGCTGCCAGCCTGGGCCGCCTGCCTCGATGGCCAAGCTGCGCAGGCAGCTGTGGTGCTTCAGGCACGACAGGTCGGGGCTGCGGGCATGCCAAAGCAGGGCAGGTGCAAGTCCAGGCAACGATTAATCTTGAGACACGAAGATGCACAAGCACAGCAGCAAGGGACCACCGCACATGCTCTGTATGTGCAAGCTTAGCATATGTGGAACACTGCTGCATGCCGCGCACGGCAAGTGCATACACCGGCTGCACCCACACTGGCATGCATTCAGCCACCAAGCGCTGCGCTCACCAGCTGCTGCCGTCGTCCCGTATGCTGAGCTCCGCCAGCCCCGGGAACAGCGCCGCCGCACAATGACCGCCCATGCTGAAGCGCTGGCTCACCGCCAGCACTTTCAAAGCCTTCAAGCCGCCAAAATCTGGCCCAAACTCATCATCTTCCAGCTGCAGCCCAGCCACATGCAGCTCGCTGAGCCTGCTGCAGTCAGCTGTGGCAGCCAGCAGCGGGCAGTCCAGCGACACGCCGCTCAACACCAGCGCTCGCAGCTGCGTCAGGTGGCTCCAGCAGCAGGTGTGCTGTTGCGCATGGGAGCGGCAGGGCTGCTGCTGGTGGTGCGCACTCGGCGGCTGGCCAGCTGCTGCGGGCGCTGCTGACCAAAGCGAGGCCATAGAAGATGAGGCTGCTGCTGCTGTGGGTGAGCTGGCGTCGCTGGTGCTGTGGGGCGGGATGATGAGCGGCGCAGGCAGCAGGGCTTCGGCGCCCTTGCAGCTGCACGGCTGCTGCAGCCTGCGAGTGCAGCACAGAAACACTTGTCGACACACCTTGCTGCTACTTTTATCGTTATTGCAGCTGTCGGCAGTGTGCATATCCACATGCCCATGCACATCAGCGCAGCAGGTGGCCCATCAGCAGCAGCGCAGCACTCACCCCAGCTCCAGCCGCGTCAAGCCAGCCAGGTGCCGCAGCTGCCCCAGGCCCTTGCCGCAGCGCGAGCCCTGCCCAGGATCCAGCAGCTGCTCAAACAGCGCCTGCTGTACCTTGACCAGCGCCAGGCTGCGCAGGCCACGCAGTCCTGCAAGCGCAGGCAGCAGCTCCTCCTGCACGCTGCCGCAGGGGTTGACCAGCTGCAGCTGCTGCAGCTGCTGTAGGTGCTGCAGCTGCAGCCACGGGTTGCACAGGTGCGATGCGTAGTACTCCTGCTGCTGAGGAGCAGCAGTGCTGCTGTTTGGATCGTCCTGCGAGTTGCTGCTGTCGTCCATAGGTGGCTGCTGCTGTGGGGCGTCGCTGCCTGTATCCAAGTTTAGTGCTGTAGGTGGTGCTGGTGCTGCCGCCCTTGATTCAGATAGTGCAGCTAATGTTGATGCGCCTGCAAGCTGCTGTTGCTGCTGCTGCACTGACTGCTGCAGGTTCCCAAGCTGTGGCGCCATCGCCACTGCCACTGCTGTAGCCACTGGACTAATCCCATGTCCGCCATAAGAAGGCAAGTGCTGCCCACGGGGGCTGGTGATGCAGGAAGCAGCAGCACTGCTGCTGCCGCCTTGCAGGAAGCTGCAGTCAAACTCCAGGGAGCGCAGCTGCTGCAGCCGCCCTAGCAGATGCAGCACCTCATGCGCCGGCGCGTGAGCAAACTCGCTGCTGGCTGCGACTTTTGGCAGAGCTAGGTGCTGCAGCCCTGGCAGGCTTGCAGCGAGCAGCTCCAGGCTTGCAGGACTGAGGCTGGTGATGGCAGCAGACAGGTCAAGCGCCACTAGGTGTGGCCACGGTGCTGTATTGTCAAGGAATACAGCCAGCAGGTGCTCGCAGCGCCGGCGGTGGCCTAGGCGTGAGAGAGACACGCGCTGCTCTGGCTCCGAGATTACGAAGCAGGATGTTGCAGCAAATCGCCGCGCCAGTCCCTCCATGTCGTGGCGCCTCAGCTGTGCAAGAGGCACACAGACCAGCCTGCAGGATGCATGCAAGGGCAAGCCGGCAAAAGGAGTGCAGGACTTGTGGGAGCTGCATCAAGGCAACTGTTTGCAGCAGTGCGCCTGCAGGCATGTGCTGCCCATCACAGCAGTTCCTGCTGCTGCTGTGCAAGGGAACAAGGTGACAGGATGCCGCACATTTGATTACAACCGCTGGCTCGGGTGCGAAGCTCTTTCGACAGCTGCAGCAGCAGGCGGTAACGCACCTCCAGCAGCTGTCCACCATCTGCCTGCAGCGCTTGTCAGCCTTGCGCAACTCGAGGCGCGAGCCATGGTCAAGCAGCGTGACCACGTGCTGCATGATCAGTGCTGGCAGTTCAGCCATGCGATTGATCTGAGCCTCCTGCTGCCTTGTAACAACAGCGCCCGAGCCACCCCTGCCGCTGCCAACTGGGCTGTGAGCAGAAGGCCTCCTGTGCATGGAGTGGCACAGGGGGAAGTTGTGCTGCGTGCAGCAGCAGAACCGTGGTGCAGGAGCACGAGTAGGTCAGTTTGAAAGACGTGAAAGAGCAGGACACAGGCTGACATCACAGGAGACAGGGTGTACGAAATGCTCACACAAGTGCAGAGCTGTCAGTTAGGTGGCAGACAAGTGCTTGTCCAAGCAAGACCTGCAAGCTACAACAAATGATAAACAACAAACGCTACTTGATGATTGCATGCTTGCAGCGAGCTGGCACGGACAGATGAGCCTATTATGAGCCAGTCAGAGCGGACTGTGGAAGCTAGCGTACTCCTTCTCTCTACCTCTCTGTAGTGCATGGCGCTCCCCTGTCGGCAAATGCTGAATGGAATTGGCAGCAACTTTGCGTTAATTCGCAGGGGCACTGTGGCCTTCAGTTGACAAAAGCATTCCGAGACAGAGCAGTGCCGCACGAACGAGCACGCTCCGCCACCTGCAAGGCTGCTGAAACTTCCCTCTGGAACAACTTATAACGATTCTGTGCCAAGCATCGTCGGCCAGTCCCAAAGGCCGGCTGTGAGCATGTGAAGTGCCATACAGAGCTCCACATCAGGTCCATATGACGCAAACCGTAAACATTGTGTCGTAAGCAAGCAAAAGCAGCTGCTTGGGTCACCTGAGCAGGAGACCGGACCAGGGTGCAACCCTGTCAGCAATAGTTGGTGCCTATGTACAACCATTGAGATTCAGCAAGTCGAACATAGTGTTCTAAAACCCAAAATTTGATCTTCTGGTGGATGAAGATCAGTTTGCTGGGCCTTGTCCATGCTCTGGGCGGAAAACATCCCGCCAAGGACTATGCCAAGTGCCTTGCCGCCTGAGCTCCAATGCTTAAAATGTTGCATGTTACTGGACAGGTTTGAAGTTCAGGGTAAATCAGGGTGATCACCGTTGAACTTGACCTCCGTCAAACCTTGGAACAGTGACTCAGGCCTTGTCACGGCCCGGCCTACATAAGACGTCGCAACCCACCATGCGAAAGCCTGTTGTCGGTCTTGAAAGCTGCAAAGTAATCAATCTCTTTTCGATACACCATCTGCCTTGTCCAACCTCAACAGCAGCAACCATGCTTGCAAGGAGCTCTGCCCGTGTGCTGGCTGCAGCACAGCCACAGGCCAGCAGTGCTGTTGCTGCCCTGTATGCAACTGGCCGTGACCAGTCCCTTGGCGACAAAGTGAAGGAGACAGTTGGTGGGTTGCTGTTAAAATTTCATGAAACAGCAGGCTACTGTTTGGACTGGACGTCCATGCGGCACAGCCGCTGCTAGGTCATTCGGCCATAACATTATCTTGATCTGGCAAAGTGTACATACTCCAACGTACTGCAGAAGGAACAAGGAATATGAACACCTGCCTAGTCAACAGGACGTTGGCGTGCACGCTTTTCACAAGCTTGGCACTGGCACACCCCTGATCTCACAACTGCTGCCCTCTGCATCTGCATTCCCCGCCTTGCTTTCAATTGCGCTGCCTGTGCAGATGATGCAGCTGGCACCAACTCATCAGAGCCATCCGTCATGGAGAAGATGCGCGAGGGCGTGGGTGAGTGCTGCTGCAGAGCCTGTGCTACAGCTTGCTGGTGGGAACTGTTGCTTTGCGGTGTGCTGCACATCTCAGATGATCATGTGCTGCTGCACGCACGGGATGCTGCATCTGCTCGTGCTCGAGTCACATGGCGCAGCACCTTATTAGTTCAATAGCACACCGCAGGGCTTTGGTGTCTGCTGTTTGTCGCCCTCTTACAATGCGGCCACTGGAGCCTGCAGTACTGCATACTGCGCATGTGCATGCCATGCTTGCTTCGTCTGCAGCAAAACATGCTACTCGCATGCCTATCCTCGCACATGACATCTCCCTGTGTCTTGCTCTCTTACGGTTGTGTGCCTTCTACCTGTAGTGTGTGCACCATGTGCATTTCTCACATTCCCACCATGCATAGCCACAACCAGCTGAACACCTTGGCTGCTTGCCCTGCTGTCATTTGTTGCCGACCCTGCGCAGGCAAGGTGACTGAGAAGGTGGGCCAGATGTTCAAGGAGGATGGCTCAGTGGGCCACCAGTTCACGCCAGACGGCAAGGCAGGTGAGCTGGCCACAGGGATGCAACAGCCCGCTGCTGTTCTAGCACGCTTGGCTGCTGTTGCATGCAATACCTGCAGTTTAAGGCGTGCATGTGAACATGCATCACATGCATCCCTACAAGGCTGTGGCCCAGGGGATGTTTAATTGCATGCGAGTGCTTTTGGCATCCATAGGTAGCAACCCCAGGACAGTGGGCTGCCGGGGGCGGTGAATCAGGCTGCATGCTAGCTGCTGCTCTTTCGTTCTGCCTGGTGCAAGTTGCATCATGTTGGGCATCAGTTGGTCACAGTGTTGTTCCTGTGGTTTCTGTGTGCCTGCAGGCGGCACTGCGCAGGAGGTGGGCGGGCCCTTTGACAAGGAGGGCTCCGTGGGGCACCAGTTCACCACGGACGGCGGCATCGGTGAGTGGGAGGCCCTGAGTTTGGAAATGTATGTGCTGAGGACCAGAGCACATACTGCACAGTCTCTGTCGTACTTGTAATGCCAGGTGAAGATCCCAAAGACATTCCTGCAAAGGTTAGATTTGCATTGTACGTCTGCTAGATAAGTTTTCTGCCTGACATGTACCGGCGCCCGAAACATGCCACATCAGCGGCGTGGGCCGTTATTCGTCCTGCCATGCATCTGCTGCCTGCACAGCTCCCTGGAAGCCGTGCTGCATTGTCCCGTTTGTACTTGTTTTGCAGGGCTGGCATCCGGTTGCTTGTCCTGGACAGGCTGGCCAAGTTGCTCTCTGTGTGATGCTGGAATTGCAACTCCACTGCTGCCGCCGCCGCTGCTGCTGCTGCTGCTGCTGCTGCTGCTGCTGCTGCTGCTGCTGCTGCTGCTGCGGCTGCCCACCTCGTGAAACATGCAGGTGGCACTGTGGAGAAGGCTGCGGAGACAGTTGAGGACAAGGGCCAGGACATGCAGAAGCGTGCACAGCAGAACCAGGGCAAGGAGCAGACACACGACCCATCCACCCGCAAGCTGTGAACATATAGATGCATGTGTTACATGTGTATGTGTAGGGAGGTGGGGGGAACAGGATGCTAGGATGCACAGGTAGCCCACTGTACTGTGTAGTCGACACAGTAGCTCCTGGTAGCACGCACCACTTGTGGTGGTTGTACACTGCATTGCACGAGGTTCAGGTGATGTTCAACTGCCGTTTGAAGCAGCAGTTGCTTGTATTGTAGATCTGCTTGTGAGGCCTCAAGCAGGAGGGTGGTAAGTTGCAGTTGCAGTGTATCAAATTGGTGCCCTCAGATAGGTACTTGTTGCCAGGCATGCATCAGACACGTGCATGGCATGCAGTGGTTGTGAGACAGGCGTGATTGGGACGCGGTAACGCTAAAGGCGGAGCTGTTGACGAGTTGCATGCATGCTTTCTGCACGTCCTATGCACCGCCAAATTATGCAGCATGATGTGTGCAGTCACCTGCACCTGTAACTCAGGAGGCAAGGTTCTGACCTGGCATTGTCGTCGTGGCAGACATCTGCAGATTTGCGCAGTATCAGCACCTTTAAGTTGTGCGTGAAGTGCAGGCATTGCAGTGTAACAGTTTTTTCAACAGCTGCCAGCTTGCATCAAGTCAGTATGATACTGCGCAAGCATGATTATGTTGTTTATCATCATGTGACCGTGACGTTACACATTTGAGTCGCCCAGCAGAGCTGTATATACAGCAATATATTGCCCATGGGCAGCTGGCCAGCTGCACGGCTTCCCTCCGTTACGTCGCCTGACATAATCCAACTCGCCCTGAGCCGACCAGTCAATGCAGCTCAGTGCTTGCCACCACCAGTCGTCGCTGTGCCAGCTGCAGTGCTGGCGGCTGCCTTCTCAATCACGCCCCAGCAGCGCTGCAGCGGGCGCGACCACTCGCTGCTGTGCTTCCAGATGTCGCGGTGGTACAGCACCTGCAGCAGGCAGCAAAATACAGGTTGTTATGATTTATGATAACTGTTAACAATAACAAGAGCCATTTTGAAGCAAGAGGAGATGGGCAGCAGCTGGTGATGCCAGCAGCATCACAAGCAGAGCTGCGCTGCGACCAGTATGTGACCCGTCAGTGAGGTGGGCCCACCAGTGGCAAAAAGCGCAAACAGCCTTGCAGCATGAATCAAGCTCTTGGAAACAACCGCATGAAGAAAGGAACACGCAATGGTGAAGAGCAGCAGAAGGACAGTTTCTGTTTGCACCTTTCGACCGTCCCTGCTCAGCGTCAGTCGTGTCGGCACAGGTGCGGCTAACAAGGTATGATTGAGTCTTGGCACTGCTGCCCCTGTTTCTCATCACACAGTGAGATTGTCAGCAGCGGCGTCTGCCTGCTTCGCCTTGCGGCCATCCCTGCAGCCCAACTCAACTCACCAGTAACATCACGAGAAAAGGGGGCAGCTAATCTTACCTTGCGGCCGTCCCTGCTGACGGTGAGCCGTCAGCACACGTACGGCATAGAAAGAATCAGCAATCTGACCACAGCTGTCTGTGTTGTAAGTAGTAGCGCAGGCTGCAAATGGCATCAGCGGCATAAGCCTGCCCCACCTTGCGGCCGTCCCTGCTGAGGGTGAGCCGTGTCAGCACCGGCAGCGCCAGGTCGCCCTGCGGCAGCAGGATGAAGCGCCACATGCTGTGGCCGCGGTCAAAGCTGTACGCCTGGTTGTTGTTCACCTCCACCTGCAAGGCCGCAGCGGCGCAACAAACAGGAACAGCACAACAAGAGGTCAAAACATGCACCATTGCAACCACCTGCCAGGCGTCTGCTGCCATCTTGCTGGTATGAGCGAGCAGTAGCGCTACATGCCGTGTTTGCTAAGCCTCGCATGGTGTAGCATGGACACTACCCTTAAGATGACGCTGGAGCAGCTGCTGCAGATGATAATCCAGCGGACTACAGCACCTCAACATACGCACACACAACGCACCTGCATGTCTCCCTTGTCGCTGAGGTTGTCCAGTGCCTCAGGGCCAGTGGTGGTGGCCCCCAGCACCATGGGTGCCTCATACTCCACCTTCACCCTGCAGCAGCACATGCGCACATCATGATGCACACCTGCAGCACCAAGATCTGTAAAGCAATGTGCTGGGCCAAGCCTCAACTCGGCGTAAGCCCGGATGTGCAAACGCTTTGCGCTGCACTGCAGCAAGGGTGAGCTCACCATGTAGCTTGGCAAGCTGTTTTCCACTGCCCCAGCACAAGGCAGCACGCTACAAAGCAACGTCTGCGCTGCACAGTGAGGTGTGCAGCGTCGGTTGCAGCAGCGAATGTCAGCTGCCACAGCCGCCCCACTCACTTGCTTGTTGTCATGGGCAGCAGGGCAAACCGGCGCAGCATAGCATCGCGGCCCTGCAGCAATGTCACATTGTTCTCATACCTGCACACCAGCAGCAGCAGCAGCAGCAGCAGCAGCAGCAGCAGACTGTCAACAGCAGCAGCCACAGGACAGGAGGCTAGAACCCATGCTGGAAGAGCAGCAATGCCGCTTGGCATGGCACCCTGCATGAAGCACCTGCTGTTTGCACAACTGCTCAAGCTGCATTATGTCGGCCCCCAAAATCCTGCCTTTCCCCTTCAACAGCAGCCAGCAGCAGTTGCGCGGCAGTGCTTGCATGTGAGCCTCTGGGCAGCGGCCACTCACACCGCGCCCTCATCATACAGCTCTGCGATGATCTCCCGCTGCCGCTCAATGGAGCGGCACTCGTACGCCTAACATGCACAGGCAGCAGCAGCAGCAGCGGCAGCACATGTCAGCATGTTGGCATCTGTTCTGCATACAGTCAGACATGCACCTCCGCATCACCCGGTCCACACGATGTGCTTGACACACTTCTATGCAATGCACATGCATGTTTGTCCTCGCCCCCCTCAAAATCCCTGCGTCACCACCTCACATTCAGACACCCCGGCACTTCACCAAACACCTCTGCAAGACAAGCGCAACCATCCTCGCCCCACACTCTGAGCAGTTGTACAGCAGTCGTACATGTACAGCAATGCAGGTGCACACTTCACCCTCACCTCAAACACCCTGTGCACCAGAGCCTTGATTTTATCCCCTGCAGGCTGCACAGCAATTGTCTGCGAGGAGCGGCCAGCATCATAATGCGCACCGCTGGGCTGGTTATCGCCTCCGCCTGTGTTGCCCAGCACGGGAGCAGCACCAGGGTAGTTCTTGTTTTTCTGGGTGTCAGCGGAATTTGCAGGTGCCCTGACCTGCTCCTCATGCTGTTGGCAGAGAGGTAGCCACCGAGATGAAGTGTGGTGCATGTTGCGACATCGGCAGCAGCAGCAGTAGCAGCAGCAGCAGCAGCAAGGGACAGTCCGGTCTGCGGACAGCTACCCAAAACAATGAGAGAACAAGCCCAAAGCTAGCCGTCCATCTGCAGTGCTCAAACGCTTGTAGCTGCAAAGTGTTTTAATTCAAAAGCAGCTTCAACTAGCACAGTGGTAGCGTGTTGGGAAAGCAACATGGCAGGGGTGCTGCAAGCAGTCCGCTTGGTTCAAACAGACTTTGAACCGCCACTAGCCTGTCCCAGCACGCCACATGCCATGTTGCTGCATCAGACGCCATGTTGTGCTTGAGCAGCATGGACTGCTGCGATTATCGCTCAAGTGCAATTCAGCCATGCTATGCAAGCAAAGCAACTTGCACGTGATGTAGCCAGGCCAGTAAACAGCAGGTGCCTCGCCAGCGCGCACCTGTGTGGAGAATGCAGCTGCATTGGCCTTTGGCAGCCTGAGCAGCACTGCTGCGCTAGCAGCAGGCAAGCTTGTAATTTTTGCTGCCTGAAGCATCATCGTTGATGTGCAGTGTCTGGGACGCGACGGTACTGAACTTGCTGTTGTGAGGCGGCAACACCTGCTGCCAATGTTCTGCTGACAGCAGCAACAGGACACTGCGCGTTATTGAAATGGATCCGCCGCAGCAACAATTACAAATTGAGCAGCTTAAAAACTCGATAGCTATAGGTCAAGCAGCATCGTATGGGGCTGTAGTCGCTGAAATCAAGAAAGCGGTCGAAACGTCACACTCATCATGACGGAAGACCGAGACCGTTGACAGGGCGGATAAAAGATGCTGCAGTTGATATGATGGGTTGATATTGCAACATCGTCAATGGAGCGCCGAAAAGCACATTGCTTTAATGCGTCGGCCTGTGCTGCTGGTGCTCGGCACAGTGCAACTCAGACGCAAAGACCAGCACCTCCCTTGGCCGAGTAGGCCAGCAGCATCCAAGTGAAAGAGAAAACACCCTTTCTGAAGATTTGGTAATTTGCGATGCTCTGCCAGTGATGAAGCAAGACACAGTGCCGCTGCCCTTCCAAGCCGTTGGCCACAACAACGCAAGCCACTGCCACAGCATGCTACAGCTGCGCAGTGAGCCGCTCCCCTAGAAGCTGAAGAGGTTTGTAGTGGGTTTTCCTCGTAGATCAGTAACCTGGAAACCCCTCCAGTGAGCGTGAAGCTGCTTGTGCATCTAGTATGCACGTTTTATACAGTACGTGACAACCGTGCAGCCTGCACAGCCTGTAGTGCCGCAAAGTAGCTGCACTTGTCCAGAGCTTGAGGCCGTGTTCAGGACCACCATGAATAACATTTTAGTACTCTTTCAGCTGTATATGTGGTCTGATCCGCTGACGGTCGTGGCAAACAGTAGTGGCAAAGTACGCGGGTACTGGCATGCGCCTGCTCATCTCCTTGGAACGGCACTGCGCGTTCGCATACATTGATCTACTCATAGTAATGTCAAGTTACTTACATTACGCTTACTGAGACAACAGCAGCCTGCTGTTCAGCTGCACTTCGCCTGCCACCGGCGACATCGGTGTCAGCCCAATGCAGCACGCTGGCTTAATGCACAGTTCGCATTAAGGGTTTCCAATTGTTTGCCTTACCTGCGTGCATAAACGCGAACAGAGGCAGTATGAGCTCTATTTCAAGGCATCACCTCTCTAGGCGTGCTCTACTGGTGATTGCCTGCTTGGTTGCTATATCAGAGGTAAGTTGGTGATGTGAGAGCGTGCAAGCGCGTTGAAACTGCAAGGATCCTGCGGAGTGTGACGGGCACTAGCACTGCTTTGAACAGCCCAGGGCAAGGCGGTTGAGTTCTAGAGACATTAATATGTGGGGCAATTATGATGTGCTTGGCGTTGGAGCGTCAGCTCACAAAACGGTTGTGAATGTGCGTCTTCCACAGGTGCGCTGCAACTCACGCACCATTCCAGGGCGCGCATTGGACCAAAAGCAGTCCCAAAACCACAGCGCGATACTCTCAGTCTCAACGGGCCGTCAGCAGCATCCAGCAGCCAGTATCAGCGCGTCCTGGTGTCAGCCCGCTTCTAGCAGTGCCAGATGGCAGACCCTGACTGCACCAGGCCGGGCGGTGCTCAGCAAGTCCGACGTCCATGCGTGCTCTGTGATACAGCTTCCGGGTTCACACGACCCTGAGCTGCTGTACACACGCACGCAGCTGCTGATCCAGCAGCAGGCAGGTCAGACAGCGGCAGCGCAGCTGTATCAAGTGCTGCTGCTGGACTGTGATGCACAGTCTTGGCAGTTGGCAGGCCTGCAGGAGGAGGAGCACGTGTGCTTGGCTAACACGGCAGCGCTGCGGGCATCCTGCAATCAATGGTGAGTTGACTGACATGATACAACCGAACCTGAGCACAACCGCAGCACAGGGGCGCACAGCCGTCACGGCGTGTACGTTTGTATGGTGATGTCCTGCAAGCTCCTGCTGCTCTCCAACCACATTGCTGCAGAAGAAAACCGGATGGTAGAGCAGCGTGATGCAGGTGCATCGCAACCACACCGGCACATGTAGGGTACGGCTGCAGTGTTGACTGATGCTGTGTGCATGTATATTCTGTGTCCTGCAGGCTGCTGAGGCCACCACTTGCAGGAGAGGCCAGCTCAGAGTCCTGTGCCCCTCCCAGCACTGCCTTTGGCAGATACGGCGACCTCACCAAGCGCGTGCTTGTCCTGCAAGCACACTGGCGCATCAACAGCAACAGCACAGCAGCAGAGCCCACAGCATTGCGCTTGCCAGACCTGCAGCTGCGGCTGGGTGCTGAGCCAGCAGCAGCTGCAGCCGATGGGCACTACACTGCAGCAGCTGATGCTGTGCAGCCGGCTCTGCTTGGCAGCTTTGTGGGTTCTGGCATCTACCCTCCATCCAGTTTGTCACACGGGCTACAGGTAGGCAACGATACTGCAAGGCTCCAATGTTCAGCATGCACAGCAAGGCTGCACGCAACCTGCAAGGTGTCGCATGTTATGTATTCGTATGTACAAGGATGCGACAAGGCAGCGGCACAGACCCTTCCTGCAGGAGCCCCGTTGACAACTTACCATCACTGAGGCACACTTGTTGTTGTGCTGCTGCTGCGCAGGCATTTTCAGTGCAGCCGAGTGAGCTGCAGGCCATATCATCAGCAGACCTAGCCTGCACCAAGCGCTGCACCTACCTGCAGCTCGGCCGTATGCAGCCGCGCCCGGTCAACGTGGTCGGCTACAGCTTCGTTACGTTTGACCGGGCAGTGGCAGTGGCGGTTGAGGTGCAGCGGGGCTGGGCAGGCAGGTCAGCAGGGCATGTCAAGCTGAGGCAGATGCAGTGGAAGCAGACGCAGGCCGCTTCCGGAGGCCTGGTGCAACTGCTGCAGCCATTCAAGGTGCGCTGCAGCTTTGTTTCCAGGTACCAGCAAGCGTGCTCTGCAGGAGACTGCAGTGCTGACTTTGCACAAGCCGATGAATGCTACTTGTGCAGCTGTGTGCTTTGTCTTGAAGGTAGTTTGAACGAGACGCTGCAAGCTTCACTGTACAACCATGTCTCGCCTGCTCACAGGACAACCTGTGACATGTGCAACATCAGCGCTGGCTTTTCTGTGCCAACCCTTGCATAAAATTGCTTTGTCCTTGCACAAATCCCCTGCTGCTCCTTGTTCCTGCAATGCAGCTGTATCCTGGCGACATTGTGCGCTGGCGTTGCAGCTACGACACAAGCGGCGTGCCGCCAGGAAGCACCCTCAAGGGCGGCTACAGCAGCGCAGCAGGCAGCTTGCAGGAGCAGTGCACAGTGGCGCTGCACTACTGGCCGCGTGTACAGGGCCTGCGCGGCTGTGCTGCAGCCACAATGAGTGACGCACTGCGTGGTCAGGACATGTGCAGCAGTGAGGTGGAGGACCTGCTGAGCATCACTGCTGCTGAGCAGAAGGAGCTGCCCATTAGGTGAGCCTGCAAGCGTGGCTGCTGTGCAACTGCTGTACAGCTGCTGCTGCAGGCAAGGGCCTTTCAACATCAGCACGACTTGTGCACCCAATGCGCCTGCTGCTGCTTTGTTCTAGCCAGGAGCAGCTGCAGCAGCAGCGTGTGCACCTGCAGCATCGCACAGCACCGTTGAAATTGCTGTCCCCATGTGCACCCGGCCGCTCTCCGCAGCCTTCATCCCATCTCCCGTCTGCGCGCTGCTGCTCCTGTTTGCATCTGTGCATCGACTCTGGCGACACTTGCAGGCGTATGCTCATTGAGTACGCCTCTCCTGCCTGGCGACTGAGTGACATTTCCATCTAATTCATGCTGTTCCTGCTTGCACCCCTGCCCCACACTGGCGCCACCTGCAGGCGCATGCTCAACGAGCACGCTTTCCCGGCTGGAGAATGGATGGGCGGCTGGAAGGCCACTCACATCTTGGTGCAGATGGCAGGCATCCTGGCCTGCCTGTGGGCCAGCCACAGCATGCTGAGCAGCTGCAAGTGGCTGGGCAGCTGGCACAGGCGCTTCCACCAGCTGGCACCAGGTGCGCTGACGTGGCATAACATGTTAGTAACAATGGGAATGACACATGTCCCGTTTATTGCGCCGTGGATGTGTGGCGTGCTATGTGCATGTGGCTGCTTGGCAGCTGCGCAGTGTTAGTTGAGTGGATCACTGACTGCTTGCCAGCTGCTGTTGCAGTCAAGTGGCAACTACGGTATCCTGCAAAGACATCACCTGCTCAGACACCAGCAACAAACCCACCCAAACCCTGCATGCTGTCCTGCATGTGTGCTGCGCTGTGCTGCCACCCTTCCTGCAAACAGGCCAGCAGCGCAACGTCAGCTTGTATGTCACCCACCTGCTGCTAGACACTGCCGCACTCATCTTCGTGTGCCGGCCGATGATCGAGCTTTGGTTGGGGCTCAATGAGCCAGCCGCCGCCGTGCGCACCGGCAGCTGGGGTTTTACGTACATCGTGTCCTGCTATGCCCTGGAGCTGACGTGGCGGCGCAGAATCGACACCATGCTGGCGGTGCACCATGTGGGGACCATCATCATCATTCTGCTGTATGCTGGCGAGTATCTGGTGAGTTTTGGAGCAGCAGCAGTGGAGCTCGGTCGTGTTCCTTGCTACACTACCACAGGAACACTACGGGCGTAGTGATTTGCCTGCATCACGGCGCCATGTGCGCTGCTGTCGGAATGTGTGGAGCCACGTGCATGCCTTTTGCCTCTGGTCTTGCACTCCAGCTGCGTTAAAGCAGCTGTTTGTTGATAGAAGGCCGCTACGCCAGGTCCGGTTCCCGTCTTTCTGCCAGCCCACCTGCCGGTGGTGCGGCTGATGCTGAACCACAACACCTTGCACACCTTGCTCTGCCTAACCTCCGCCAATGTTGCGTGTCTGTCCCTCGCAGGCGAACACTGCACGTGTGGCCAACACCATCATTGTGCTGGGTGCATTTGCCCTCATGGAGCAGCCTACCTACGTGGCACTGCTGCTCAAGCGCATGCTGCCGCCCACCAACCGCGCTGTTGTCACCGCTGCACGCATCGGTTACATCAGCTGGTTTGCCCTGAAGG
This sequence comes from Tetradesmus obliquus, assembly GCA_030272155.1. Taxonomy (NCBI): domain Eukaryota; kingdom Viridiplantae; phylum Chlorophyta; class Chlorophyceae; order Sphaeropleales; family Scenedesmaceae; genus Tetradesmus; species Tetradesmus obliquus. Next base: position 1,391,682 of record CP126191.1, read on the forward strand.
CGCTGTCAATCGCAATTGCGGTGCGGCTGCTGCACGAGGACTGGCATTTGATGCCCACCTGGATGAAAGTGAACTTCGTACTGACGTGGATCGTGGCATCACTTGTCCAAGGTTGGTCGGGGCTGATCCAGTATGGGATCTACAAGCAGATCCTGCGCAGCTACCGCAAGGCGCAGCTGCAGCAGCAGCAGGCGCTCGGGAATAAGCCGCTGCTGCTGTATGCAGATCCTGACGGGTCTTCCGAGGATGGGTACCAGGGCAACATGAGTCCGCTGCTGACTCCGCTTGGGTCAGACGGCAGCGGCGACTGCATTGCGGCAGTGGATGATGAAGTTCTCGGTGCAGATGCCCAGCGCTACGGGAAGTTCGCGGCGAAGTTTGCGGCAGCAGCTGGTGTTGTTGCCAAGAGCAGGGAGCATGGGGAGCTGCAGCTGAGCCCAACCAGCAGTGGATCAGATGGAGATGGTATAGGGCTTCAGCAGCAGGCAAGGCCAGGTGTGGAAGCTGGACACGTGCTGCTGCGCTCTTCATCTCGTGGCAGCGGCAGCGGCCGGCAGGCTGTTGCGGGCGATCCTCTGCAGCAGCAGGGTGGCAAGCGCAGCTGCAGTCGCAGCGGCGGCAGCAGCGGCGGTGGCTCTGGCAGCAGCTCTGCGCGGCGGCAGGCTGCTCCTACGCTGCAGCGGCGCACAAGGTCAGGCATGCTGAACATGATGGAGTGTGGGCTCAACTGCCAAGATGATTGATGCAAAATTGGATACTGCTTGCAAGTAGTATCCAGAAGAAGTTGAGGGGTTGCCTGGATTGCAGGTGCCACTAGCCCTGGTGCGACTTGCGGCTTGGATGTAGCTGACTCGCCAGCTGCAAGGCAGCGGCAACACCATGTGAGGAGGCGAGTATGTTCCTTGGTGGTTTGTGTTTCCCTGTTGCTGACAACGCTGTATTTTGGCGAGGGAGTGTTGCTTTAGACTAGCGGCAGTTGATGGCGCAACGAAGAAAGCTGGCAGCACCACACTATGGTTGACATATGACAATTTACAGACAGCAACAGCCGTTGCCTTACCCTTCAGATGACAGCGCTGCATAGTCGGCTTTGGCACAGCCTGCAGCATGCATAATATCCGTGTTTGTGTTGCTCGGCACACTACTGCTAGCTGCTTATGATGCGCAACTGGGCTTGGGTTGACTGACGCAAACATGCCCACACAAAATGTGTGCATGTTCATGTGCTCCTCTCACACCCCTCCCCAACTGCTTGTATGGAAGGAGAACCGCGTGGGTTGGGGTCTCTTACAGTGGGTGATAGTAGTGATGTAGCTATTGTCACAGCAAATGGCTCCAGCACACCAGTGTATGTGGGTAGTGCCAGCAACGGCAAATCCGTTGTTATGGTTGGCGTCTTGCCTTATGACTCGACTGACTTGAGAGACGACTGTTTCTGAAGCCTGGAGCGTCTGTGCACAGGTGCAGCGGCAGCCATTGTCATGGCTGCACTGCTGTGGCAATACAGACACCACTAGAGGGCTGGCGGCGACGAAGAATCCGGAGCACGCTTCTAGGCAGAGTTCGTGGGTCTCGCAGTTTTCTGGCACTTGCCTGTAGATTGGGGTGCTTCTGTCGCGGTGGTGGAGTTGCGCAACGGAGCCTTGATGTCGATGGGTTGACAATTTACAGCCCTGATTAGTCGTATGCAGGATCATGTGTGGTGAGAGCTAGGGTCAATTGGCGCCATTCAGCAATGTGCACGGTGCTGTTGCCTTGGCAATGAGACATAGGCTGATCTGGTGCAGATGTTGTCTGGTGTGCTGTGTCACACAGGTCTGTTGTGGTGTCCTGCCAAAGCATGTGAGCGCCAGTGTGCAACGTGCAGATGTTTTACACCTTGGGTTGGCCAGATAGTTGCTGCGCTGTAGCGTGTGCACGGCGTTGCATTGAAGAAATTAGGAGGCTGCTCTGATTGTGGGTTGCTCTTTACATCGGCTACAGCTACAGCTTGTATCGGGTGATGTGTTAACAATCATACGTGTTGGGGTGCACAGCGCTGCAGACGAGGCTGGAGTACCTCATCAGCAGCGGTACATGCCATTGCTGACCTGGTATGTGAGTTGGATGTTGACACGCATAGCCTTGTGCACCCTGGCATGTGTGCATTAGATAAAGGCAAGGGCGGGGTCAGGTTGCTATGTTGCTGCATTGTTGCATGTTCAGTTGCCATGCCATTGCACAGTGTTGTGTGAGAGAGCTGCCTGGCCTAGCACCATATAGCAGCTGGCATGCCATGTCATGCCAAGCAAGCGTGCTGCTGCATACTGGGTGCAGCTCTCCTGGGATACACTCTTGCACAGTTTACCTGGCTGTGTTGCATTGGCCCAGTCACATGTGCCAACCCTTGCGGGCCCATACCAGAGTGCGCAAGCGTGCTTGCAACCGTGCCAGGCACTTCTTGCATCACCACAGCATGGTGCGATGTTGCTGTTGCGCCTTGCCTGAGTGAGGAGGCAGCCACATTCATAGTAATGATTTTCACTGGATGGGAAGGATGCTTTGGCAGCTCTGCTGGACTCTTGTGTGTGCCTGGCAGGCTGCAATCGTGTTTTGTACTGCTGCTTGAGAGCAGGCAAGCAGACGTAGGTGCTGCAGCACGGGCCCTGGCTGCTGTGCTCCTGGCTATTGTGTGATGCAGCGCATTAGCTGACAGAATTGGCCAGACTCAGACTGGCGTTGCGAATTGGCAGCAAGCGCATGCTGGTAGTTTGGACACCTCTGGTTGCTTACATGATCATGACCATAGTGTGAGTGTACGGCTGCATGCTGCAGCAATACCCCTGCTTTGTGGCAGCTGCCACCAGCTTTGGTGCGACAGCTGTCATGCTGATGCATATCAACACCTTGTGCGATATGCAGACGCACTTCAAAAACGTTGCTACCCCTAGCGTGCATGCACTGCTTGAGTAGCCTCCACCAGTGCAGGAGAGTTTGCTGTGGCGTGGTCACCACGCCAGTGGCCGGTACGAATTTGCACAGCATGCTGTCGACAGAAAGTTTGCATTTTGCATGTAAACATGCACAGCATGCTGTTGACTGAGATCTCTGTCAGATCTCTATCTCCAGAGTTCTGCACAGCATGCTGTGTCTGTCATGTCCTCGAGCGCCAGAAATTACTAGCATGCACCTTGCTGGCTTTGACTGACAGGCGTGGAAAGCAAAGCCTCCGTGTGACTGGAAAGACAGACTGCTGACGCATCATCTTGTGACGATTTGGGTGTGCAGCATCCCTGGAGCGTGTCGCGTGGCAGACGCATGCTAGATGCTGCACAGGCTGATACAGTGTTCAATGAATGTCGTGCATGTGCATACTTTGGACAGCGGCTGTTGTAGTGTGTACAGCATGTGGCATGACATACAGCCGCTGTGCCGGCAGTACACACGATCTTCCTCCCATGCAATTAGTGTTTGACTGCAAAAGGTGCTGCGCTCTAGCAGCTGCATATCTCACCAGAGGGACTTGAGTTCATGACAGCTACTGATCAGAAGAAAAAATGGCTTTACACGCATCACATCTGACCTTGACCATTCATCGACCAGGTCAAACCAGTAACATAGTGATACTCATTGGTAACCGGCCTCGTCACTTGTAACATGCGTACTGGCAATGCTGATGTTGTCAGTGTTGCGAGTGCCCTGCAACAGGCAAACAGAGCTGCGCAGAGTTGGAGCTAGAGCTGCTGGTGCAAGCGGACGTGGCACCGTCTGGCTGGCAACCCGCAGCCAAGGCGTTCGGCACGTGCGCATATCCATCTTAACCACTGTGTCACGTGTCACAGCATAGCAAGCTGCGCAGAAACGCCTGGCGGCGTACGCAGCAACGCCATCGGCTGCACAATTCATGCGCACTAGAACGGCACCACCCTGCCGGCACACAACGATAAGCAGACTACTCGAACAAAACTGCATCGACTTCAAGAGGCTCGCTGCAAGCGCAAACAAACCATTATGCTGAGCCGCTGGCGCCACCTGCGGCGCAGGTGCTGCAGCATCGTGCTGCACAGGCTGTGCATGACACAGGCCTGGCTTGGCTGCGCTGAGTCTGCTACCCATTTCCCAACAACTGCCACAACAACTTGTCACCTGCGGCTAGAGTTCTTGTCCTGCTGCCTGGTCTGCCAGCGCGCTGCCCTGCCAGCCAATGACCCGGCATATCGCGTGTCAGGTCAACGCGCTGCAGTGCTGTGGCATCAGGGACGTCCAAGGCTAGGATTCTGCCATCGCCGCAGCAGGTTAGGGCTCTGCTGCGTGGTCTGCCAGCGTGTCCAGCCAGTCATCCTGCAGGCTGGAGCTCCGCTGCAGGGTGCTGGGTTGCATGCTGGTGTGGCAGCTACAGTTCTGCCGCGTTGTCCGCCAGCGGGTCTTGCCCCGCGAGCCACTTCTCCACCATCTCCCGCAGCAGGCCAGGGTGCTGCAGTGCTGGGGATGATCTCACAGCTAGAATTTTGCCGCCGCCGCAGGCTAGGGTTCTGCCATTGCTGCAGGCTGGGGTTCTGCCGTTGCCGCCGCAGGCTAGGGTTCTGCCGTCACTGCAGCAGGCTAGGGTGTAACCATTGCCGCAGCAGGCTAGGGTTCTGCCGCGTTGTCCGCCAGTGGGTCGAGCCCCGCCAGCCACTTCTCCACCATCTCGCGCAGCAGCAGGTTGGGGTGCTGCAGTGCTGGGGATGATCTCACAGCTAGAATTTTGCCGCCGCCGCAGGCTAGGGTTCTGCCATTGCTGCAGGCTGGGGTTCTGCCGTTGCCGCCGCAGGCTAGGGTTCTGCCGTCACTGCAGCAGGCTAGGGTGTAACCATTGCCGCAGCAGGCTAGGGTTCTGCCGCGTTGTCCGCCAGTGGGTCGAGCCCCGCCAGCCACTTCTCCACCATCTCGCGCAGCAGCAGGTTGGGGTGCAGGTCCAGGATGGACACGGGCTCGCAGGTGGTGGGGTCGCTGCCGTGCTGACTCACCCAGCGCCGCACGGCCTCATACTGCAGCAGCAGCAGCAGCAGCAGCAGCAGCAGCCGGCAATTTATTATTTGCTGCGTGAATTGTCAAGCGCGGGTCAATGCAATGTGGTGCTTGCAGCACAGCTGGCAGCAGTGTATAATATGGCGAACGCAATTGCTCTGCTGCCATGACCTGAACCATCATCACACACAAAGTGAGCTGCAAGCACAAGTTATACTCGACAAGAGCGCATCAGCCTACACAATGCCATGCTGCTGACTGAGCTGCCGTAAGCCAGCAGCATGCTTACCTCAAACGTCTTGCCGCTTGGAAGTGTTACCGGCTGCAACATGATCTGCAAGCAGCAGACGCAGCCAAGTAACCAGGTCGGATGGCAACACGGAGTCGTCAGCATCATGGTATGTTATATGTGCTGTGTGCATGAGCAAACCCAGCATGCGAAAGTACACGTTTCTATTCTTCAGCGCCAGCATTGCCCTTAAAAGTTGCCCGAATAAGCAATGAATGCTGGGGAACAAGCATGGTGCTGGTGAAAACACGCGAGCATGTGCATTCTGCAACCATCTCCTTTGCAAACACACCGACTGAACAATGCTCCACACTCAGTCAACACACCTGTCCAGTGATGGGGCAACACAGCAGGTCAGGAGCATTCTCGAGCCGCCGTTGACCACCACCACCATCATCAGCAGCAGCAGCACTCCAGCTGCCTGCCTCACCACGGCTGCCGCCTGCTGCGCTGCTGCTGCTGCCGCTGCTGTCAGGGCTGCCCCGCGGTTGCTGCTCCGCACTGCGGCGGCCTCTACTGCTGCTGTCTTTGCTGGCGCCTTTGCTGCTGCTGCTGCTGCTGCTGCTGCTGAGGCCCACGGCTGCCAGGTGCTCTGCTTGCTGCTGCTGTGCCCAATCAGGTAGCTCCACAGGTGGCGGGATGCGGCTAGGCTGCTTGTGGCTGCTGCTGCTGCTGCCGCCGTTGGCGATGCCTCGCCCTGCTGCTGCTGCATACTTGCGCCGCGCTACGCTGGTCAAATGTAGCCGGGCGATGAAGATGATGGATGGGGGGTCTAGGATGAAGGAGTGGTCCTGCGTGTAAAGCAGTGCAGATACAGCAGAAGCTGGAGTTGGCATAACTAAGCAGCAAAGAGCTGGGCGGCAAACAGGTGGATGACAGAGGGCAGCCTCACTTTGCAGGTGCACAAGCTGGGCACCCACACTCCAGGAGCACAACCGCAACATGCAAGCATACAATGGAATTGCCGCTGGCACTGCATTGAGCCGCTGCGCACGCAGTAGATCTGGTGCACTTGCACTGCAGCAGCGCAATCCTTGTTAACGGTAGCTGCAAATGCAGCAGCACCTGATTCACTGGTGTGCTAACACGTGCAAGCCCTCCCCCCCTGCCTGTCACATCTGCTGCTGCTGCTGCTGCCACATCTGCTGCTGCCACATCTGCTGCTGCCACATCTGCTGCTGCTGCTGCTGCCACTCACTGGAGCCAGGTCAGCCGTGCTGTACCACTCGTCCGTATCAAAAGACCACTCCCAATCTGTCTCCCCACCCACGCTGCGCCTGTAGAACAGCTCCTGCACGCAAACACACAGGCGTCCCAAGGTGCGGCAGCAGGAGCAGAGACAGCACATCACGTTTGGGTGCATGCCAAACATGGCCGTAACAATCAGGTGCAGGCGCTGCGCATTTGCGTGCAACATGGCCTTGACGGCAACCCGTGCTAGCTGTCTTGCTTAGCCAGTGCCGTTGCTGCTGCACCTGCTGCTGCCGTATTGCAGGGCGCCAAGCTGCCAAGAACATGCTGTACAGGCGCACCTATGGCAATCCACTGCTAGCTGTGTTGCTCAGGCCGTGCCTTGGCTGCTGCTGCAGCTGCTGCTAGCCATATTGCAGGGCGGCAATCTGCCAACAAACTGTTTCAAGTCTCACCTGGAGACTGCCGTAGGTGAAGATGTCCTCGATGTCGTCATAAACCACAAGCTCCTCAGGCACCTGCACATCTGCAGGTGTTGGAATGTGCCATACGTAACACAGAACATGTTGCCACGACAGGTGGTGGTTGTAATGGCTTAGACTAAGTGGTGCGCTTGCCTGAAAGGGAAAAGGACACATGTAACACTGCGTCGCTGCAGATCAGCCACTGCCCATACTATATTTGAAAGTTCAAGCAAAATGCAGGGAACAATTTTTCAAGCAACGCATCATATGGCAAGGCTTTCTGCCAGCAAGCTGGTTGAGCAGCTGCTGTTGCACCTGTGCCGGGCCCACAACGCAACAGGGAAGCAGCCGCTGCACAGTGCTGCAACGGTGGCACTGCTGCTCTAGCAAACAGTTGCACCACCACCACTGCAAGCACCCCATCACCATCCGCTCACCTGGGCTGTCGCTGTGTATGGTGGCTGCTACTGCTGTTATGAGCTTGTCTGCCTCATACTCGGAGTCCCGCACAACCGAGAACAGGATCTTTGTGAGCTGGTAGATTGCGAATGCTGCTGAGGCACACAGCACGCTGGCACTGGCGGCAAGCAGCACGCCGCGCTTGGACTCCCAGGACTCTCCACTGCTGCTGCTGCTGCTGCTGCTGCTGCTGCTGCTCCTGCTATTGCTGCTGGTTCCAGGTGCTAGCAGCAGTGATGGGGGTGGCAGCAGGAGCCACCGCATAGTGGTGACCTGCTGCTGCTGCTGCTGCTGCCACTGTTGGTTGAAGCTTCTGGTTCTGCCGCTGGTGCTGCCGCTGTTGCAGTTGCTGAAGCAGCTACGGCGCCTGTGCCGAAAGCAGCCATGCAGGCACATATGGACAGCAGCGGGGTAGGAGAGTGTGGAAGCATGTGTGCTGCTGCAGCAAATGAGTGGCTTCCTTCCAGTGCAGTGCTTCTGCTACAGCTGCTGAATGCAATGCTGATGCAGCCAGCCACATGCCCTCTTGCCACATGATTGTCCGCAGACGCGCTGGCAAATGCAGGGACAGCTGACGCCAAGGTGAGGCAAATGCAGGCAGCAGTACTGCACGTGTAGCATAGCCTGATGCCACCTGGGCCTGTTCCTCCCCACACAGACATACAACGCCATAAAAGACGACAGCATATGAATCCTGAGGCAGCAATACATGGTGCTTGTGTGTGCATGCTGACATGCATGTTGCTGCTGCAGGAGCTGCTGCTGCACACACACCTTCGCGCGTGGGCAGGGCCGATGCTTGAAGAGGCAACCTCTTACACCTAAGCTGCACACTTTTTAATGCTGATAGCGCTGCAGATACAAGCTGGTCGCGGCTGATGCTCAGCTTCACGGTCCAGTTCTCGTGAGGACCTGCGTAGCGCTGCTGGCGTGACCGATCACCAGAAACCGCTGCAAAGGCGAAACATTACACAAGAATTCTTTACAGGACGCTTGTTGAGGGCTTCGACAGCGTTGTGCAGCGAACGTTCTTACAGCAGGTTGCAGTGGGACGTGCTTGCGTCAGAGTAATAACCACCTGCAGTGGACGGTCTAGCAGGGGTATCTCGTACGTGGCATGCTATATCGCTTGAAGTGCATGGCATGTGTTCATCCGGTGCTAACATAACACCAGGACAACCCTTAAACCTGATGTTGGAACACCGACTCGATTGCTGAACCGTAACGGGCTTTGCTCATCTGTTATGCTGCTCCCTTAGCCGGATGAAAGGAAAGGGAACCCATTGCCCCGACTCACCAACCACTGGCAGCTGCAGCAGCTCAGTGCATGTACGCCATCAGCTCATGCAACCAAGGCTGCACCACACAGCTGAACTCAGCCAAAGACACACATGTACAACCACTGGCAGCATTGCCAACTCCGCAGGTCGCTACCCACAGAGTGTAAGTGTGCGGCGCAGATGTGCACACCTTGAAACAGCGACCGCTGCCAAAGCTGGCTGGCCTAAACCTGCTGCAGGTGTGGAAGCGCCACCCCCAGTGCCACGAGATGCGTGCCACCAACTTGGTGCCAATCGCACAGGCACACCCAGATGCCTGATAGCTCCTACTATGCAGGTGGCCGCAGCTGGTTGTGCACAGCCCCGACCAAAAGACTGGACCACCCACCCCTCCAGAGCCATTTGCCCTCACCCGGCCTTGCTGCTTTTTGGGACACAACCCTTCCTGCAAGGCGTGGTGGTGGCAAGACTACCAAACCGCTATGTGTGTCACCTGCATGTGGGGCTGTGCAACTCCACGCCTTGCCACACACAGAACAGCTTGCAGCCCAGCTGCAGCCCATATCCACGCAAGGCTGCTGCCGACTGTGGTGCAGCAGCATACACACCCCATCCAAGCACCCCTGCACGCCGTGCAGCAGTAGCAACCGCTGCAAGAACATCCACATGCATTGAGGCAAACTTGCCTTGATTTCTAGCCAGCCACACAGACCCTGAGGAAGCACCTCCCTCAGGCATATGTGACGGCTTCACAATCAACTGCCTGCCAGATCAGAACGCTCCTAAAGTGTAACACGGTGGACCGCAGCAAGAACATCCCGCCAAAAAAGCCGCCCTTCCAACACCTCATCGCCCTCCCCGCAGGCAAGCACCAAAGAACACCTACATGCTACTAGCGTGTGTGTGTGTGTAGTACACACCCAGCCACTTCCCACAACTCTTCCCGAGCACAGCAACCACACCCCTACCTCACCACAACATGTGCCCCACCGCAGCCCCGCACCTACAAGCACTACCAACAAACCTTCGGGCTGCTGCCAGCAATCCAGGACTTTTCGTGTGGGGCACAAAGCCCGTCCAGACTCGACCCACCTTTCCAACACCTCATCACCCTCCACACAGCTCACCACCCAAAACTACATACATGCTACACATTCAACCACATCCTACAATACTCCGGAACACACAACATCGGCACCCCTGCCACACCACCTCACGCCCCACCAAAACATGTCAACCGCAAATGCAACCCTGGACCTACAACCACCACCAACAAACCCTGGCACAGCGCATTCCTGCGCCAAAGGACTGCCACCACCACCTACCCCGGAATGGTGCCCAGCCTCGCGCATAACATTGTTATGTTATGTTATTCTTCCCTGCCAACCAACCAATGCCCCCAAGACATGACCCCTGCCTGCCTGCCGACCCTGGAAAGTTCCCAAACAGCCAGGTGGTGAAGTTTAGTAGATGACCACAGCAATCAACAATACAAGGCAGCAGACTGAATGCATCTGCTGCAAAGACATGACCTGCATGCACAGCAGACAGACACCCACAAACATGACAACGCTCTGCCTCGTGTGCATGCATGTTGATATGAGTGATTGTCAGGCTGTGTGCAGCTCCCTGGATTGTACATGCTAATGATACACAAGTGCTGTTGCAAACAACACCAACCTGTAGCCTAGCGGTACAACCACTGGCTGACATGCACTGCTAACCACGAGCAACTACACTGCTATGGCGCTTGCTGCAAAAGAAGTCGCACACTACAAGTCACCAAAATGCAAAGCGTAACATAACAACCAACAGCAGGAGCTGAACACAGCTCATCATGCCAAGTGTTCTGCTGTGTCAGCGGCTCACATGCAAGCATGGTATGCATGTTCTCCAACATCGACAAGCAGCAACAAAAGAAGTTGCTGCATATGCGACCACCCTTACCAACATACAACATCAACCAAGAAACCCGCAACTCACCCTACCAAGAATCACCCTACCAACCAACAACATCAGCGCAATCCTGGCACAACTACAAGACTGAGTATGCGCACAAGTCTGTGATGATGTATGCGTGCTGATTTCACTGTGCTCCCATGCACGCACAGCACAGCGCAGCGGCCAAGATACATACATCACTCTGCGGTGCACGGCCAGCATGCACTGAAATACCCCCTACCCCCTCCGCTCCCTGTCCAATGCTGCTTTCTTTCAGCAACACCCCTCTGCTACCATACACAGGCGCGTTGTACACCCTGCCATCCCTCAACCCACCCAGACCAACCCACAACCAACAACACATAGTGCAGTGCCTCTAGACACACAACATGCTTGTGTGCACAGACACACGAGGCTGCTTGTGATGCAGCAATTGTACAACAAAGGTTGTTTTGCACTCTGCAGCCTTGCCTGGCAATGCAATTGACAGCTGCATGGCCCACCAGAGTGAATGCAGTCAAGAAGAGGATGCAGTGTGTGTCTCGCTGCACAACCGCACCTTTTCTGCTGTACAGGTGTGCTTATACTGCCTCAACAACGAGAATGCACTGCCAAACGTTCAGCCCTGAAACACACCTTTACCCCAACCACAGCGACCCCATGCCACACTCCGAAGCATGTGCACGTGCACACACTGCACCGTTGCAGCTTCCCCAGCTGCTAAGTGTGCAGGCTCCCCTCTGTTGATACCAAGTGCCAGCAGTGGCAGCACCGCGCATCCCAAACCCCAAAGTGTAACAGCCTTTGCAGCAAGGCGCTAAATCCACATGCTCCGCTCACGCCCCTGTAAACATTGTAGCCAGGCCCTAAAGACGCTTCTGCAGACACCAAGCCTTTGAAACCAAAAGCCTAAGCCGCTTTATCCAGCCTTAAACTAGCGCTCTGCAACCTCGCCAGCTATATTCAGCCTGCAAACACTGCATCACATACAAAACACAGCAGACCCGCGCAGCAAAGTGGTCTCATGCCCGATCTAACCGTGTCATTCAACGGAAGCGTTCACACATCAACCTGTGTGGCCAAGTTGCAGGAGCTAGCAGCCCACTCTGGTGCACTGCAGCTGCATCTGCCCGCACCCGCTGTGGTCCGAACACAACACCCTCAACCCAAACCCTACACACCCCACTGCACAACCCCGCCAATGCATGCATAAGCATCATTGCTGCACACAGCAAGCCTCATCTGCCATCTCTGCCGGAAGCAGCTGAAACTCCAAGGAGAACTGAACTAGCTGCGGGCACCAGCACAAGCTGCTTGCAGTTCACACAGCTGCCAATTTATGGTAAGCGTTATGGCGAGCCTGGCTGTTGTATCAACAACTGCTGCATGGCAGCAACATTGCAAGCTCAGCGATAGAGTCTCAAAGCTAGCAGCAGGACACATCAGCAAGCCATGCAGTGCGTCCACGGTGCAGACACTGGCGTGACTGCCTCCGCACAACTGTCTGCGCCGTCCCCTGCTGCTGCTGCTGCTGCTGCCGACGCCGGACCTGATGCGACACCTGGCAGCAGCTGTGATTGGTTCCTGACGTCTGAGATGTGCTGCTGCTGCTGCTGCACGACAGAGGCAGCAGCACTAGTGAGCACAGGCTGGGGATGGGGCAGCAGCGCGCAGTCCGGCACAGATGCAGCACCAACCACACATGCAGCAGCAGCAGGTGCAGCAGCTTCTGCTGCCTCTGATCCCGCTTTGAATCCTGCTGCTGCTGCTCCTGCTGGCAGCTGTGCACTCGGGTGCACCGCCAGCAGGTGCTGCTGTAGCTGCAGCTGAGCACACTGCAGCATCTCTGAGCTGCACACAGCATGTGGTGCTGCCGCCACAGCCACCGCTGCTGCTCCCATGTCAACATCGGCAGCAGCTGACGGCACTGCGTACTGCACTGGTGCAGCCAGTTTGCTCTGGGTTTGCTGCTGCTGCTGTTGCTGTGGTGCTGTGCTATGGATGGGAGCAGCATTGAGTCCCAGGCCTGCTGCGATGCTGTCCGAAGGTTCATGCTGGTAGTAGATCGTGCTGAGAGATGTCACCTGCAGTACACATCGCCAACAGTGCAATGCACAGTCGGCCATACAACAATGCACCATGCGGGATCAACAGGCAGATGGCCAGCATTGCACCAGGCCTAGCAGTGCTGGTCAGCGTGTGCCAACCTACTGCTGTTAACGCACATCTGCGTGTTGACAGCAGCGGACTCTGATGGGCATACGACAAGACAGCCTAAGCAGCCGGCATGACTGCAGCACTATAGCGCTACATAGCAGCTCTCTCTCATCTCACCATGTCGCGCAGGCTCACTGCTGCTGTGCTGCTGGCCCCTGGCGGCCGGTACTTCTGCAGCTTGTCGCCCCACTCGTGGCGGGGCCTGCGGGGGTACTTGTGGCTGAAGGCCTGCTCCTGTTGCGGTTGAAGAGCAAGAAAACAACAAGTAAGCACAATGCGCCCCTAGTCGAAACTGTAGGTAAGCCAGCCAGCTAGCAGGCAAGCCAGCGACCTGAGAAAGGAGTCAGGCAGCCAGCACGGCTGCAGCTGGTGGCGCACTTTACACTCCTAAGCTACTTCTGCTCGCCGTCTCCACTGGCATAATACACTGCAAGGCGCAGAAGGCAGTGACAAAGCACCCACAAAGATCTGCTGGCCAGCTGCAGCTCACCAACTTCAATGAAAAAAGTCCACAGCAAGACACAGAAGGCCGCTACCACACAATCTTAGAACACAGCCGCTGCTCAACGCCGCCACTGGCATTAGGCACATACGCATGGTACAAAGCGACCTTACACCACAGCCGCTGCTCACCGCCTCCACCGGCAGTGTTTTGAGGCGCAGCCGCGTCTCCAGGCTGACGTCACTCCACGCCAGGCCAGGGTTCAGGCGGAAGGTCCAAACCCTGCGGCAGCAAGCAATGCACAACACACGTTGGTTTGGCATGCAGCACGTACATGATGTAGTCGTCCCTGCTGCCAGGTGTATGTGCGTTGTTTGCTGGTGTCTGCTTGCAGGAGCGGAGGCTGGGGCTTGAAGGGCAAACGCAGACGGCTGCGGCATATGCCACTGCAGGTGGCTCAATGCACGAATGGTGTACCAAAATGCACCAGCTACGGAGCCCTGCACAGCTCACCCTGTTGCTCCGTCTTGCTGCCCCACAAACAGCACCAGCTTCTTGGCAGTGCGCGGCTGCAGCAGCAGCAGCAGCAGCAGACGTCAGAACGACGCATGACGAAAGATGGCAGCAGGGCAGCGAGTCGTGGTTGGGCTGAAAAAACCCAAGGCAGGGCTGCACACACGCAGCTGCAATGCACCAAACAGCCCTCCATTGCTCCTGCCCACATGTGCATCCATCCCTGTGCCGACAGCTGCGCACACATCAGTGCGCTCACATGGTGCAGGTTCATGCGCAGCCATGTTGTGAGGGCAGCCCACTCCTTGTCTCTTTGGCGAGGCGAGACCTGCTGCTGCTGCTGCTGCTGCTGCTGCTCCTGCTGCTGCTGCTGGGCCACCTCATCATCGTCTGAAGGTGCAGCACCACTGACAGAGCTGCGCCGACTGCTGTTGCCGTCTGATGCACTAGAGCAGTAGTGCTGCTGCTGCTGCTGCTGCGCTGCTGGAATGCCGTCTTGCTGCAGCGTCTGGGTCCTGCACTCCGCTTGCTGCTGCTGTTGCTGCTGCTGCAGATAACAACATAGACACGTTTCTGAGTCATATCTTGATCATCAAACAAGGCAAGCAGGGACACACTGAAAACACATTGCGCATTCAAAGCCAAGCTACAGGCTTGCAATCAAAGTCAAGCCACGCAGAATGCACCTATGGGCAGGTATTGAAGGCAGGCAGCTGCACACCTTTTGCAGTGCCAGGGCGCCCCTATGGGGCCCTCGCCACACATATGAACGTGTGCCGTAGGAGTTTTTGCGAGCTTTGGGCACATGCCGCCCCTTGGACAACTCTGCACAAACAGCACACGGCAACAGGAGCATGTCACGCCAGCTCACAATGAAAGAAGCATCGCGCTGATATGGGTATGCCAACTGATGTGTCAACTTGGGTTCAGCAGTTGCTGTGTGTGCGCATTCTCATGCAAATGCATCCCGTGACAGGGTGAGCATGGCCCACATGCCAGGTAGAGGACTTAACTTGCAGACATAAGCCAGCCTCTTGTTCATATCACGATTAAATGCAGAGAACGCTCAAAGTTATGGCACATGCCAGTCTGCTATTTGCTGTTGAAGGGAAACCGCCATGCATGGCCCCACCTGCAGCTGCTGCTGATGCTGCTGACTTGCTGGTGGCTTGCTGCTGCCTTGGGTCCTTGCAGGACCCTTGTTGCTGCTCTTGAAGGCCTGCACGAATAGCCAGCAGGAGCAGCGCTCCGTCTTCCAGTGCGTCATCAGCGACCTGTGAGTGTAGGTGGCAAAAAAACCAGAAGCACAACTGTCGGTGGTAGCTTAGCAGCATACAAACCGATGTTTGGAGGTACACAGCACAAAGACGAACGCAGAACACAGTACAGGGCACATCAAAGGAAGTTGGGCGTGCAACCTGACGCACCTCGGCAGGAGAGCCCCTGATCCTCTTCATGGCAAACACGTTTAACGCCTAGCAGCCCTCCTGAAATGGATCAATGGTCACGGCAAAGCCAGCTACGTTGCGTTGGTGCGTCTAGGTCTCCTGCCCTAGGTGTCTGGATGAGAACAGTCTCTGCCACGAAAGCCAGCAACCAAACCACTACAGCTTTTCACCGACGTGGGTAGAGAACACCCCAGAGGACGTGTTAGCTTGAAGGTGTTAGGGTTGTTGTGTTTGAAAGAAACCGCAAGCATAGTTGCGCTAACTGCCAATGTAACGCCGTATCATCGTTTGCATGCCTACGTGGAGTGACGGATCATAGCGGTGCTCACTGCGTCGGCGCACCACTTGCACACCAGCACTGCCTCTGAAGCTCAGAACTCTCCTCCGCTGTTGGCTAGTCGGTGATACCGATTTGGCCCCTTCTTACAAGTCCTCCAACCTGCTGGTGAGGTTTAATTGGTTCTGCGTTGTGCAAATGGTGTGTCGTGGACTCTCGGGGAACATGGGGCATTGATCGATTATCAAGGTCATGACCTGCGCACTGTGCCGCATGCTGCCATGCCAGCTGGCAGAGCTGATGCACAGCCCTGCCAGGGGCTGCAGGTCGACTGAGCCGTTATCTTTCGTTTTAAACCTGTGCAATTTGTGCTCAAATGCTGTGGAGTGAGTCAATGGGCTATGCCATGCCAGTAGCTCCAGGCTGTATGTCAGGGACCCCTGCACTCCAGGCTGCATGTATGTCTGCGTTTTATGCTCTAGCAAAACTGTCCCATCTTCCATGCAACTCGACTAGGAGCTTGCATTGTGTCACAGCATCAACAAGTAACGATGATCATAGCCTATGATCCCAGGCGGCCGCGGCCTGGGCCCAGGTTGCCGGGCAGAAAACTGGCACTGCATCTGGGAACTAGGGCCTGTCACAGCCCTGACAGAGAATATAGGTCACACTAAGCTATTGTATCATCGTCAATGGCAGCGCAGTTCTGGCTGTCACCACTGACCACAGCAGATTGCTCAGCAGTTGTCAGTTGCTGCTGGGTGTTAGTAGGCGAGGTTGTCACAACAACCGCAAATTGTAGCTGTTGAGACAGCTGCCACATTTTGTTGATTCACTGTGATTAGGCAGGAGCCTGTGGCGAAGCGTTCCCTGGTTTCGTTTGCATGCCACGCCAGGACGATGGCCGATCATCATTTCAGAGCTGCTTGTCAAAGCCTATAATGGGTGATGTTTGTGTCAACCCGCACCCCACGTGCTGATCAGCTGCAAACGTCACCTGCGCATTACTGCCAGTACATACAGAAGACAGCAGCAAGCATGAGCCAGCAGCAGCGCAGCATCAACGCTGTCTTCTATGACGAGGAGGATTGCCTGGGCTTTGGCGTGTTTGTGGCTGAGCTTGAGCTCATCTTGGGGACCAGCAGGGACAGGAGGCCTGACCAGGTCCAGCTGCTAGAGCTGCTACAGAAGCTGCAGGCCTCTATCAGCACATCAGAGAGCAGCGTGCTCAAGAAGCACCAAAAGCGCTGTGAAGCTGCACTGTATGACATCATTTACAAAGGCGGCTGCGGAGTGGTGCGTACCCAGCATGGACTGCTCGTACATGCAACTGCAGCAACTGCCTGCATGCTCTGCACATGCTTCTATCGGGTAACGGGTGTTGATTGTGATGCTGCAATTGCAGCGCAGCTGGGCACAGGGCACTGCAGTACTGTTTTACAATGTACATATGTTTTATTCTATGACAAAATATGCTTGTTGAAGTTACTAGTTGCTGTCCTGCTTGGCTTGCAGCTGTTGTCTTGCAGGTGCACAGCAACAGCTGCATGCAGGGCAGCTGCTGCAGCCGTGTTCACCACCGCTGCGTGTTTCTTCACCAGCCTCAAAGGCACTGTAAATATCAGGTCGTTGCCTTTGTTTGCTGCAGGTGCGCAACTTGGTTGCCACGTGCCTCTCCAGGCTGTATGCTGCTGGCGACATGTTGCCGCTCTTTTCCAGTGTGTACGCGCTGCAGAGTTTCCTGCAAGACGCAAAGAGCACAGCCACAGAGGTATGCGGCACTAAATGGCAGCAAGTGACCTTGTAGAAGCTGTGCCTCAACCACCTGCAGGTGCAGCAGCAGTGTGTTCACCTACAAAGCAGCAGATGGCATCAGCAGCTTATTTGTCCACAGCAGTGATCAGTGCTGCAGCAGGCTGGCAGCACAGCACGTGCGCCAGTATTTTTGGCCAGTGCACCTGTGTGTTCGTAAAAGCCAATAAGCCACTGCAAACTGTACAGCAATCAAGGCTGTCCTGCTTGCTGTCTGTTTTATGTTGTGCCGCAGGCTGTGCGGCTGAGTGTGCTGGATGTGCTGGTGCACCTGATTGCTACAATGGGCCGCTTCCTGGCCTCAAGCAGCATTGAGTCCATGGCGATAGCTGCCAAGTGAGCACCCTGTTTAGCGCAGCTGCGTCAGCACAGAACAGCTGCTGCTGCTGCTAGGGTGCTTTCTGACCTGGAAGCTGTGATGTTTGTGAGAAGCAGCAGCTCTGCTTCCACCAGAAGCAGTGATACTTGCTGCATACTGATCCAGCTGCCAGGCACTATTGCATGCGACATTTTTTGTATAAGCAGCAGGCAGTGGCTCCAACAAAATAGCTGACCAACGCTTCATCCACAGACGTGCTGTGCTGTGCTGTGCTGCTGTTGTGGGTGCTGCTGCAGGGCGCTCGGCAAGGGCAGCAGCAGCAGCATGAAGCTTGCAGGACTGCGCTTGGCGGCAGCTGTGTCAGAGACGCTGCCGCACAGCGACCGCAACACAGCAGCAGTGCAAGCAGAGGCATGGAAGCTGCTGGAGAAGCACATAAAGGTAGTTGAAAACAAAGTGAAACAGAAAACAGAAGCTAGCTGACGCATGAACTCTTGATCTACTCTAAATCAAGCAGCGGTATGCGCCGGGGCTGCAACAGTACCATTGCATTGTGCACCAAGCATTCCACGCTATTTGACTGATCACACATGCTGTTTTGTGCGTTGTTAATTGCTTGCAGGACAAGGAGAAGGGTCCAGATGAGCTGCGTGCTGCGTATGCTACGCTGCTGGCAGCCATGTGCCGCGCAGGGGGCAGCTTCCTGTGGACAGCAGCAGGCTACTATGCAGAGGAGTCACTGAAGCTGGCAGTGGCTGGGCTCACAGATGAGGCAGTGACGGTGAGCAGCACAAGAGAAGGTGGTGGGCTGCAGGGGTCTCTGTGGTCGCAGCAGACAGTGCTGGCAAGCTTATTGCAGATTGTTGATGGCCAGCTTTGCAGCAACAGCAGCAGCCGCCAGCAGAGAGTAGCAGCAGCTTGCAATGGAGGGGGACTGCAAGTGGTGGCCCTGACTGCTGCACCTGCAAGAGGCAAACGATCCTCAGCTGGCAGCGGCGGCTCGGCTGTGTTTGCTGCACACTGCACTTCACAGCCAAAGAGCCGCAACAGCATTGCACAGCAGCTGCTGCTGTGAACCTGGGGCATTGCATTGCAAGGACACGGCTGAGCGTCCTGCCTTGCTGCTTCTTGCCTTGCTCTGCAGCAAACCACACGCGAGGCGTTTGCAGTAGCACTCGCTGACCTGGCGATGGCAGCGCAGCAGAGCAACCCAGCACTGGCAGCAGCTCTGGAGGCAGAAAAGAAGCCAGCAAAGCGCCAGCAGCTTGAGAAGACAGCAAGCAGCATGTTCCAAGCGGCAATGGTGCAGCCGTTTGTGGATGCTGCAGTGCAAGGCTCTGTGTGCACCTCACCTGCACTGGCGCCTCTGTACCAGGATGTGTGTACAGCACTCGCACTTGGCTGGACGCATTATGCTTCTCGCCTGGCTAGCGCAGGGACACCAGCGGCAGCAGCAGCAGCAGCGCCAGATGCGCTGGTCGCTTTGGCGCTGCGTGCTGTGGCTATGCTGGAGTCGTGCAGCAAGGCAGCAATACAGGCTGCAGCGCAGCAGCCGCAGCTCGCAGCAGAAAACATTGGCGCGTGTTTGGCAGGTGCGCAGGTGTCCAAAACCTCGGCTGGCTACTTGTGCGGATGTGCTATGCATGTAACTGGGACTGCGGACGGAGAATATGATATTTTTCCATATTGTAGCCGGGTGCAAAGAGACAGGGCTATGTGTGCACATGTGCATGCTCTCACACACCAAGGGCTGGGGCGCTTTCTGCAACGAGTGTGCAGTGCATTGCGCAATGCTAGTAACCGCACCCGTTTCACCTCTGCATCCCTCCGTGCCGCCCCCCCCCCCCCCCCCTGCCTTGCTCGCTCACTTTGCACCATAGGCGGCGAGATGCCGGCCCCCACAGCCGCAGTCATCTACTTCATGCGCACAGCAGTGATCTGCCGCCTGCCGGAGCCTAGTCAGCGCCGGCTGCTGTCTGAGCTGGCGCGCGCCACCAGCCACGCCATTGCGCCGCCTGCCATTGTGGCAGCGATGGAGGGCTGCGGCGTGCTGCTGGAGCTGCTGGGTGAGCTTGGGCGGCTGCCTGCATATGTCGTGGTGTGAGCAGATGTTATGTCTGCTGCACAGCAGTTCAGGTGTGTAGTTGCGGTACCCATGGGGAGATGAGATCAGCTGGCAAGTGAAGATCGTGCTGTGCTGTTCAGTCTTTTGCCAGCACGTCACAGCCTGCAGGATGTCCTGTGCTCTCTGGTGATGATGCGCTGCTGCTGCTGCTGCTGCTGCTGCTGCTGCTGCAGGGGAGGTGCATGATGAGGCAGCCATCAAGGCTGTTGAAAATGCCGCCATGAGCAAGCTGTCAGCCAGCAGCACGGTGAGCAAGCTTGGCAAGACGCTGGGCAGTCAAGCACAGCAGTAGTGTCTGGGTATGAACACCCTGCTCTTCCATCACAGGCAGCCAGGATGCGGGGATATGGCCTTGACCTGCAGTAGAACGCCTGCTGCACCTCAACAAACTGGTCCAGAGAGATCGACTGGTTATCAACACACTCTAGCTGCTGTCAAGCATCTCTCTGCTGTCCATGTGCTGCGCTGCTCTTCTCTAACCAAACCAATCTGGTGCATGCAGGCAGTGCGCCACCAGGCAGCAGCAGTGCTGGCAGCACTCGCGCTCAGCAGCCCTGCGCTGCTGGCCCGGCTGTTCGGAGAGTGCCTGGAGGGCGTTGAGACCTTCTGCCAGCAGCTGATGCTGCTGGCTGCGCCCTACACAAAGCCGCGGGCGTCAGCAGTCAGCAGCAGCGGCGGGCCGCCAGGCAGCAACGCCTGGTCGCCAGGTGCGCCTCATACTGCTGCTTTTATTGCTTATCAAGTGTGATCATCTGTGGCTGTGCATGCCCTGCAAGCGAGCTGCTTCTGCGCCTGTTCACCACCTGCAGTGTGCACTCCGTCACACCACAAAGCGATGTTGTGCGAGACTTGACATCTCACCTGCCTGGCGTGCTATTGTTTTTCTTCTTACCCATCCACAGGCACGCCGCGGGGCGCCCCTGACAGCCAGACCAAGCACTGCATCGACGGCTTGCATGGCAACGCACTGGCTGTCGGCGCGCTGCTGGTCGCGTCTGCGCGCTCCGCGCTGGGCGCCCCCAGCCGCCTGACACGCAGCGTGTTCTGGATCGCCAAGCGCATGATCAGCCAGCCCTACTGCAGGTACATGTTAGCTGGGTTTGCGAACCACAAAGGGATTATTGAGACTTGCACTTGCCCACATCAAGCAAGGGCGCCACAGCAGTTGCATACTGGGCTTGGATTGAGCCAGCTTTGATGCGGTGCTGAAGCTCCATAATGTGAGCTGCAGGGTATTCCGCCACCTGAAATTTCACCGGCAGAGACCCCATCAAGTTCTTCAACTGCTGCTGCTGGTGCTGCTGCTGCTGATGCTGCGTGCAGTTGCCCCTGGGCTGTTGCAGCGGAGCGTGAGGCAGGCTACATGCTGCTGGGCTGCATGTGTGCCTCAGCAGCGCCAGGCCTCCTGGCAGGCCGCAAGAAGCAGCAGCAGATCCTGGAGCTCTTTGAAATCGCCCTAGGCCAATCAGCAGCAGACGCGCTGACTGGCACAGCAGCTGTCGCAGCGGCAGCAGCAGCGGCTGGTGCAAGCGCTGGTGCTGCCAGCGCAGCCGCAGGCGGCGGCGCGGCTGGTGCAGGGTCGCCGCAGATCGGGGTTTTGGGGTCTGGTGATGTTGAGAAGGAGCTTGCTGTGTCGTGCTGGTGGAGGGCTGCTGCGCTGCAGGCGCTGAGCGCGTATGTGCTGGGCGTGATGGGCAAGGGCTTTGCTGAGGACCCTGCGCAGCAGGTGGGCCAGGCCAGCAGCTTTTGTTGCCAACTCCTACAACGGTTATCCACACCGTCTCTTGGTCTTAGTGTCATGCATGTGTGCCGGCTGCTGTGGCACTAGGGCATTCAGTCAGATGCAGCGCCAGATCACTGCAATGTAATCCTGGCCTCCTTGCTGCATGTTTCACCATTTACTCTGAGTGCATATCATGCTCCTGATCTGCACCTGTCAACTTTCCTACAGGTGCGCGTGATAGCCTCCCTGTTGTCGCCCCTGCTGGAGGTCATCAACAAGATGCCACACCTGGCTGACCCAACAGCACCATCAGCAGTAGCAGCAGCAGCAGCACCAGGCTCCGCACCATCGCCCACACCCGGGCCACCCCTCAGCCCTGGCAGCAACCCCAGCAGCAATGGCAACAGTGCTGCTGCTGCTGCTCCAGGCGGCTTTTCGGCGGCCGGCGGCGCTGCTGCCGGCAGCAGCGGTTGCTTTAGCAGCAGCCCGAGCGGCGCTGTGGCGGCTGCTGCTGCTGCGCTGCTGCAGCTGCGGCTCCTGGAGGTGTTTTTCTTCCTGCCTGCGCCGCAGTTTTGGGCGCACTGCCATGGACACCTGCTGCACCTGTGCTGCAGGCAGCTGATGGGCACCGGTGGCTCGAGGGTCAACCCAGGTACGCAAAGTAACAGCAGCCTTTGCTTACAACTGATGCGTGCAACTTGCTACTGCCACGAGCTGGTCTAGCTTTATGTGTAGCTGATGAACTCTGCATTCCGCGGTCCCCAGAAGCGCTGGAGGCAAATATGGCTGCAGTGCAGAGCCACAATACTTAAAGTGTCCTTTTCGCGTGCCTTGGTCATCTCACCTTTAACTGATTGACGCATCTGCCACCCCTACCGCTTTGCCTGCAGACGCCGTGGCGTGTGTGTCCTTCAGCAGCCTGAAGCACATGCTCCGTACTCATGCGCCAACTCCTTCCCTGTGCTGCACTTCTGTCTCCTCTCATTTTGTGTGCCTGCAGACGCTGCGGCGTGTGTCTCCTTCAGCAGCCTGAAGCACATGCTCAACAGCCAGGACGCGCTGCTGGGGCCCTGGCTGCCAGGCAGGGACATGCTGGAGGACGAGCTGCGCACCTTTGTGGGTGAGTGAGGACAGGCGCCAGATCTGAATCCGCCACTGTTAATTAGGCGCTGTTGGGATCACACACGTACACATAGTGATAGAGAAAACGGATTCTCCACGGTGTATGTAATGTACTCTCCGCCGACGGCCATTCTGTAAGCAGTTTGTGTTGGAGATTTGAATTCTGTTTGGGTTGTGTGCAAGGTAGTGACCCAGGTCTGGCTGCCGGGACATGCTGGACGACGAGCTGCGCACCTTCGTGGGCGAGACACTGCGGCTGGCAACACATGTTTTGTGATGCGCACTCCATGTCTAATCTATGCTCCCTTCATACACACATGGCCATTTGTGAAGGGATCCACAAGTCCGCAGTCCCTCCGTGTGGGCCTCGCCGCAGCAAGTGTCCGCCGTGTCATGCCTGCACTTTGACAGCAGCCTAGCGCCTGTGCCTGGTGCATTGACGCGGCTGCTGGTGCCATATGATTGACTGCCACATGTAACCCGATGGTATATACACACGTTTGTCGCAGTCAACCTGCGAGATCAGAGCCAGAAGTCAAAACATCATCTCTCTTGCACTGCTGCAGGCGAGCGGGGCGGGCCCCAGCAGCACCCTTGGGAGGTAGGAGCTGCCTTCACCGAGGGCTTCATAACCTACTCGCAAGCCCTACTGCCGCCAGACAACACAGAGGCCGCTGCAGCAGCAGCAGCCAACGCCACAGCCGCCGCGGCAGCCGCAACTGCAGCCGCCGGCGCGGACGGTGCTGCGGCTGCAGCTGCAGCAGCAGCCGCAACGGGTGACAGCGGCAGTAGCTTCTCCGGCCGAGGTGTGGCCGGAGGATCTGGCTCTGCAGATGTGGCGGAGCAGCAGCGGAGGGGAGTTGATGGGGTGCGGCTGCGGCGGCGGTTTATGCCGTACCCTCAACCCTACGCGCTGGGCCCTGCGCTGCTGGAGGCCCAGCTGTGGCTGCTAGGGAAGCTGCTGGCCATTGTGAACAGCTCCAGCCAGATGCAAGTGCTGGAGGTGAGATGCGATTTGCTGCGGGTCTGCTCTGTGTGCATTCTGTGATTGAATGTGTAGCTGTGATCCAGAAAAGGTCATGCAAGCACAGCAGCAGGTGTGCGTCTGGCCGGTGCTTCAAACATCAATCAGCTTTCTCACGCGTCCATAGGTGGCCGACGCACACAAATTGACCTGAAGCCATGTTTACAATCCCTGCTGCATGGCACCCGCAGGTGATGCTGAATGCCGTCAACGTCAAAAGCTTCGCTGCGCTGGCGGCATCCAGCGGCCGGGCAGCCGCAGCGCGGCAGCGCGCCGCCAACTGCACCGCAGTGGCACTGGCAGGGCTGGCTGGCTTGGCGCCGCTGGCAAAGCGTGTGAGGGGTGATGGCAGCGACAAGCTTGCTGAGCGGGTGCTGCACCTGGCCTCATGCATGCTGGAGGACCAGGTAAGGCATGCTGTGTCCTGATGGATTCATTTTGCAAACTCTGGTTTTGAGCTGTGATCACTGTGTCTCCGCGGCTGCTATTCAATGCTGGCAGCCGCTGTGCAGTGTCTGCTGGCCTGTTACATGCCAGCAAGTGCCAGGAGGCCTGCCAACGGCATCAACATATGTGTTTGTGCATCTTGAACAGCAGGCTGTGTGCTCTGCAGCTGCGAAGCATGGCTGCTACCTGCATCCTGTTTGCTGCAGGTGTACAACCCTTGCCTTGTGCGTGCTGGAGCTGAGATGATGGCAGCAGCAGCTTGCATTGGCAGCAGCACACTGGCGCTGGGGCAGGTGGGTGCTGCTGACGGCATGCAAGT
This sequence comes from Tetradesmus obliquus, assembly GCA_030272155.1. Taxonomy (NCBI): domain Eukaryota; kingdom Viridiplantae; phylum Chlorophyta; class Chlorophyceae; order Sphaeropleales; family Scenedesmaceae; genus Tetradesmus; species Tetradesmus obliquus. The sequence goes on from CP126191.1 coordinate 1,416,083, forward strand.
GCTTGCACATTGATGCACGTTTGAGGAAATGCAAGCATCTCTGCAGGTCAGTTGCTGCTGAAGCCAGTTGCTCCCTGCATAAGCATGCTTGAACTTTGACAACACCAGGAACCCTAGTAATGATGACGCAGACCCGGTCGTTGGATCACCTCAACAATCACAGGCATGATGATTGTTTATGTCTGCTGCCGCCAGGTGAAGGCCATCACCACGCAGCTGTCCAGCATGATGGATGACGTGGGCGCTGCAGCATCAGCGGGCTCCACGACAGCATCAGGCAGCAGCATGGACGCAGCAGGCAGCAGCAGCCCTGAACTCAGGTGGGCAGGGAGGAGTCAGCTTAGCGAGCTGGTTTCTGGTTTTAAAGGTGCAGTACTTGCATTGGCGCCACCTGTTTATTGACAGGTCAGAGGTCATGGCACTTCTTTCCCTGCCTCCAACTCTGCTGCGGCTTATGACCCGCGTACTGTTTGCCTTTCCTGCCTGCCCATGCTGCTGCTGCCGCTGCTGCTGCTGCTGCTGCCAGGGGTGTGCTGTGCCTAGTACTGGGCTGCATCCACAGGGCCAGGGGCGGCCCCACCTTGCAGCCCACTGTTGCAGCAACAGTAGAGGCCCTGGTGGCAGTAGCCAGCAGGCCAGCTGGCATGGCACACATCTGGGCGCTGCATGGGCTGTGGCTGCTGGCAAGTGCAGCTGGGCCTGCATACGCGCCGCATGTGAAGCGCAGCCTGCAGCTGGCGCTGGAGCTGCTGGTGGGTTGCGTGCTGCTGCGCTGTTTACTGCTTTGTTGTGACTCCAACCTGGCCTGCAATACAGCATACATATGATTGGACTCGGCCTTTCCGTGGTAGAACTGAGATTGTACAGAATGCTGTATTGCACTGAGGTACATCCTCAAACTTCCACTGACCTGTGTCCATTTTCTGTTGTGTGGTTGCTTACCGTGCCAGGTGAGCTCTTTTGGAGACCACCCAATGCTGCAGCCCGCGGCAGCACGCCTTGCAAACGCCATGATCGCAGTGCTGGGCAACGACTTCACACTCGGATCAGCAGCATACAGCCGCTGCAAAACACTCGTCACTGACAACTCAGGCAGCCTCAGCGCAGCAGCAGCTGCTGCTGCTGCTGGTGGTGTTGGTGGCAGTGCAGCAGCTGGCGGGGCGGGGGCTGCAGCTGGCGGCGTGCCTGTTGCTGCGGGCAGTGTGGAAGGCTTGAAGGGGCTTGCAGTGACCTGGGCTGAGCTAGAACAGGTGTGCTTTGCAGGATGCTGTGTGGTTTGCTATGCCTGCTATGCTTGGGGCTTGCTGTAGTGGTGGAGAATGCAGGCATGTTGTGTTCCTTTGTGGGTGTTGCCTGGGCACAGCTGCAGCAGGGGCAGGTGGCTGCTTGCAGCGCCTGTGACAGCCGCACGGTGCTCTGTATGAAGCAAAGTGCAAAGACATGCCATGTGATGCTGCCTGCTGGACGGCGTGTGCGTTCAGCTGGCGGTGCATGCCATGAAGCATGCATTCAAAGAAAGACAAGCCGGTCAGGCACTGATGTTGATTGGCTTGAATCACACTGCAGCTGGCAGGCAAGCACATCTGTGTCACCGCTTAGCTTGTCCATATCATATGCGTACTGCGCTGCTGCTGCTGCTGCTGGCATTGGTGCCTGCAGGTGCTGTTTGCGCAGCAGCTGATCCTGTTTGCGCCGCAGGCACTGCCGGCTGAGAAGCACCTGCCGCTGCTGCTGCTGACGCTCACCAGCAGCAGGCCGGCGCTTCGGCGAGCAGCAGCAGCAACGCTGCGGCACTTGGCAGACAGAGATGCTGCAGGACTTGCAAAAGTGAGTATCCAGTGGGGTATTTGGACTGTAAGTAGCTGCTGATTGAGGCGTCACAAGATATGTTTTGTTAGTTGTTGACCTCGGCGCCTGCTGAAGGTATGGCAGTGTTTGGTGATGCAAACAAGGTCAAGCAGATGCTTGAGATGTCAAGAGTAGAAACACAATTCTTGGAACGGTGCTGCCACGACTTGGGTGAAGCCAGCACAGCGGCAGGGGTGCAGGAACGGCTCCAGGGGTCACCCTGGCTGTTGTTCCGTAGGGTAGGCGGCCCGCCTACTAGGAGCACTTTCCTGCTGCTGTGCGTTGCTGTGGCTTTGTTGCTGGTGCGGGGTTTCTCCCTGCACCCCTGACTGTGGCGGCACCAACAGTATGCATGGGTTTGTAGTACAGCAGAAGGCCTCTGAGGAGAAGCTACCTCCCTGCTGTCTCAATTTCCCAGGACATTCATACTCTTCGTTTTTATAGTACCCTGCTTTATTGCCCAAGCCCATAGCCTACACTGCACTTACACTGAACTCTTGCAGCTGCACTGCACGTAACTAGCAACACTGACATACACACATTGACATGACCTGTTCTTTGCATCCTCTCTGTGCAGGCCCACATTGAGTCATCGCTGCTTGCTGCGCTTGATGGCGAGTCAGAGTCCAGCACTGCCAGCCAACTGCGCAGCACCCTGGCAGCGCTGCTGGCCGCATCAGCACCGCAGCAGCCGGGCTACTGGCTAAAGCTGCTGGGCGCAGTGGCCCTGGCGGCACCACCGCCGGCTGCTGCTGGCCAGGCTGCTGCTGCAGGTATGACATGCTTGGCTGCTGCCTTGGATGTTGTGTGTAGCGCAGCTTCATGAAGATCGTGCATTGTCTACAGCTGGCTCTTATCCTTAGTTCCAAACTGATGCTGCGAGTGCTTGCACCTGCAGCGCCACTTGCGGCTACCAGCATGCATGCTTGAACCAGGCGCTATGCTGCCTATTGCAGTCCTGTTGCGGCCACCCTGCATGTGCCACCTGTATGCATTTGGCGCGCTGTTTGCCACAGGCGCTGTTACCATAGAGGCAGACGAAGATGATGAAGCAGATGCCCGCGCAGTTACCCCGCCGCCAGCAGCAGCAGCCCACACACCTTCTACTGCACCAGCAACAGCAGCAGCAAGCCAGCCGGGCGCTCCGCTGTCTGCTGCAGCGGCGGCTGCAGCCGCAGCAGCGATTGTGCGGCTGCCGCCAACGCCTCGGCTGCGCACTCGGCTGTTTGCTGCTGAGCTGCTGCTGTCGCTGTTTGCTGCTGTGGGGCCTGACCCCAGGCACCGCTTCCCCAAGCCAAAGTATGATGAAGGGATGCCAGCAGCAGCAGCAGCAGCAGCAGACAGCAGTGCAGCACGGAGGTCAACAGAGGGAGCAGAGGCTGAGCTTCAAGGTGGGTGCTGCTGATCCTCCAGAAATCTGTTTACATTTACAATCGATTGCTGCTGACGTCAGGCCATGCAGCAAGAGATCTTGCCGGAGTGTGGTGCGCGACTCCTCATGTTGTTCCTCATCTGCAGCGCCGTCAACGTGTGCTCCCGCTCCTGCTGCCACCACTAATGTTGCCGCTGCTGCTGCTGCTGCAGACTTCTTAGTCAGCCACCTGCAGCGCCTCATTGATTTGGGCTACAAACTCACGACAGGCAGCGCCGAATCCCTGCGGCCCTCAGGCGCGCAGCTGCTGCAGGCTACGCTGCGCTTCTTTGGGGCAGTGCCAGACCCAGACGTGCCTGAGGTGCTGCTGCTAGAGCAGTACCAGGCGCAGTTTGTGGCAGCACTCAGGGCTGCACTGGCTCCCGGGGGTGCGCCTGCGCTGGTGGTGTGTGGCGGGACTCTGGCTACATCTTTCCTGAGTGCGGGGCTGGCGGCTGGCGATGGCGCAGTAATGCGGCGGCTTATGGATCTGTTAGTTGCGCCGCTCGAAGCATGGCAGAACTTGCTGTATGGCGGGTTTGCGGAGTCGGTGGGGGTGCGGGCGCGCGTGGCGTTGCTGCAAGCACATGCGCAGTGTGCAAATCTGGCGTCATCGTTTGGTGGCGGCAGCGGCAGGGCGTCTGGCAGCTCAGGGCTTTGCCTGAGCCCCAGCAGCAGCAGCAGTAGCAGCAATAACGAGCTGTGTCGCCAGATTGTCGTCAAGTCACAGGCGCCGCACCGCGAGATGCTGCTACTGCTGTGGTGGGGCGTGCTGCTGGACTATGCTGCTTTCAGCAGTACCCTACCAGGGTTTATGCAGAACCACAAGAGCCTGCTGTTTGGAGATACATACCCTGAGGTAGTCGAAGCAGTACAGGGGACATACACATCAGCATGGCCTCCAGTACTGATTGCCTTGGCAAGCAACCTACCGGCGCCAGCAGAGCTTGCAGCAGCAGCAGCAGGCAGCCGGCAGCAGGAGCAGCAGCGGCAGGCGTCCTGGTCTGCTTTTGTTGACCAAGTGAGCAGCGGCGCTCTGCTGGCAGGCAGTGGCGGCTCCAGCAGCAGCAGCAGCGCCAGCGGCAGCAGCAGCTCAGGTGCAAAGGCCAGCGCAGCAGCCCCAGCAGCAGCAGCAGCAGCGGGTAAGTTGTTCCGGCAGCAGCTAGCGCTGCAGTGCGGGGCGATGCATGGCATGCTCACTGATGTGAGTCTGATGCTGCTGTGTGACACGGCAACTGCCTGTGCAGCTGCTCTCGCGGAAGCAGCAGCCCGCAGCAGGGATGGCAGCAATGCATCGCCTGCTGCTAAGCCTATAACTCAGCAGCAGCAGCAGCAGCAGCCAGAGGTGCTGCAGCAGGTGCCTCAGCAAGCTGTAGCTGCTGGGCAGCGGGTGGCTGTAGCACTGCAGGCGCTGCAGCTGCTGCTATCGCAGCAGCACTTTGATGCTGGGCTGGTGCCGCCTGGTGTGTGTCAGGATGTTGCTGGCAGGCTCAGCGCCTTAGCAGTTGAAGTGCTGGTCCCTTGGCAGACGATTAGGCTGGCCCAGCAGCAGCAGCAGCAACAGCAGCAGCAGCAGCAGCGGAGAGTATCTGGCGGGGCTATAGGGTCCAAGTCATTCAGTGCTGTAGGTCGATCAAGTGGTGCTGATCAGTACAGCAGCAGCAGCAGCAGCAGCGCGGCAGCAACAGCAGCAGCAGACAAGGTGTTTGAATTGATGCTGCTTGCTGCCGCAGGGCTGCTGCAGTCCCTGGCATCAGGCTTGCAGAGTACCAGCTCAGCATCAGGCAGCAGCAGCAGCAGCGAAGCTGCAGCAGCGCTGGTTGAAGCACTGCTTGCACTCAGCAGCATAGCTGTGCCTTTTGAGGCAGCTGTAGTGGCTTCCACACCTAGCCAGCAGCAGCAGCAGCGGGACTCTATAGCATATCAGCCACTGCTGCAGCTGCAACAAGCTGCAGACGGTGATGTCGGCAGCTCAGGAAGCAGCCAGCCGCTCACAGCTACACCTAGCTCACAGGCAGTAGCAGCATGCAGCAGCCTCTGTCAAGCTGGCAGCTGCCTGCTGCGGCAGCTATCCACATGCTCAGAGGCCAGCAGCAGCAGCAGCAGCAGCAGCTTGGGGACTGTGCCAGCCCTGAGCAGCCTCAGTGTTAGGTTGTTACTAACAACAGCACCTGGTCAGCAGCTGGTGGCAGCGCAGCAGCTGCTGGACAGCTGCTGCGCTGCTGTGGCTGGTGCTGCTGCGGTGACAGCACCGCAGCAGCTAGGGTCAGCAGCAGCAGCAGCAGCTGGTGCTGCTGCAGTTGCAGCGGCAGTTTGTGAGGCGTTATGTGCTGCTGTTACTGCAGCTGTGCGGCAAATGTGTGGCGGCTGCGCAGGCAGGTGGCAGCAGGTGGCTGATACACCGGCCAGGCTACCAGCACTGCTGTCTGCAATGCTGTCTGCTGCTGCTGCATGCAGTGCAGCTAGTTCTGGTCCAGCAGCAGCAGCAGCAGCAGATGGATCTGCAGATGCCAGCGCATGCACTGCTGCTGTTCAGCAGAGCTGTGGCGTGCTGCAGTGGGTATTGCAGCAGCAGCAGGTACAGCAGTGGCAGCAGCAGCAGCAGCATGCAGACAGTGAAGGTGGTGCTGTTGCAGCGTGCAAGGTGCTGGAGGCTGTACGGATGCTACTGCAAGAGTCTGCCACAACAGCAGCAGCAGCAGCGGTGCCAGAGCAGCGGCTGAGAGCAGGCAAGGCAGCACTGGCACAGCTAGTTACGGGTGCAGTGGTACCTGAGGTGGGTGTTCCGCCACTGCTGCTGTGTATCAGTGCTCTACCTGTGCAAAAGGGCGGAGGTTGCTGCTGCTTTGACAGCTAAACACATGCTCTGTCGTTCATCACCAACAGCAGACAACAACACTGTTTCATGTTCCAGCAGCTCCGTGCTTCTTCAAACCCAACAGTGGAAACGATTTGAGGCCAACTGCAAACTGCAACCCCTGCTGCTAATGACTGCTGCTGTGTGCTGGGCTGCAGGCTGCTGCGCTGATCCACGCTGCTATGAACAGCAGCAGAGGTTTTTAACAACCAACTGCAATTAATGTTGCCAACATCTCATCAACGTCGTCATGTCACCAATCAACAGTGTTGCCAACATCTGGTCATCTTCATCATGTCACCAATTAATAGTGTTGCCAACATCTCATCGTCTTCATCATGTCACCAATTAATAGTGTTGCCAACAACTGCTGCTGTGTGCTGGCTGCAGGCTGCTGCGCTGATCCACGCTGCTATGAACAGCGGCAGGGGGCCCCTGGCTGGATCTGAGCTGGCAGCCGTCACTGAGGGACTCAAGGTGCTGCTGCTGCTGTCCAACCGCAAAGCAGCGCAGGGAGAGGCTGCGCAGGTGAGGCACTTGTGGGGAATTTAACAGTTAAAAGCAAGCTGCACAACTACACAACAGCTGCTGGATGCTGCCGTGCAACTAGCTTTCTGCAAAAGTGCAGAAGGTGCCAGGACCCACATGTAACTATCCTCTATGCTGAAGTAACAGCGTGCATAGCATCACGTGTATGGCTGTTGGTCCTTTGGCGAGGCATGGCAAGGCATGGCAAGGCAGCTGCTGTGGCAGCACAGGTTCCAACAGCACGAATCGACTGTGGCCGTGCATTCTGCACTTGCAGACTGACCCAAGTTAGCACCAAGCAGTCCCGCTCTGGTGAACCCGTGCATCTTCCGTGCGCTGATAGATTATGTTTTGTTCGTGCACATCTCTAGCGCATGTTGCTGTCATGCATGTGCTGGTGCCGCTGCTGGTGGACGGTCCCAGCCATGTTCCCCTGATGAACAATGGCATCTCTTCCGCACTGATCTGTTCTGTCGATGCCCCATCGCAGGTTGCTGTCATGCATGTGCTGGTGCCGCTGCTGGTGGAGGTGGCGGCGCCGCCAGCAGGCACTCCTGTCACGCCTCTGCTGCGGGACATGGCCTGCAAGCTGGTGTCAGCGATGCCTACCTCAGCAGCAGCAGCAGCATTCAGGACTGCTGTGACTGCCCTGCCTGCAGCAAGCAAGCAGCGGCTGCAGTTGGCCTTAAGGGAGCAGCAGGCTGCAGCAGCAGCAGCGGCAGCAGCTCCCGCAGCTGCCAGGGGAGTGGGTGTGTCAGTAGCAGGCGCAGCGTTGCCAGCAGCAGCAGCTGCGGATGCTAGGAAGCCTGCTATCCAGCTGAAGATGAACTTTGCCATGCCAGGTGCTGGCAAGTGAGTGCTTCACAGCTGCAGTGTCACATCGCTTGGACGGGCTGAGCAGCTGTGTCTGAGGCTGCTGATTACATTTCAGCTGTGTCAGTTATAAAGTTCAATGCTTATGTAACTGGTACATGTGAATATGATCAGTGCGGTAGATGCGGGCAATCAACAAATTCGACTGGGGGTTGTAGAAGTAGCCGATGTACGACAGTGTGAGCTCGAAAGTCCGCCTCGTTGCCATACATTGCTGAGTTTTGCTTTGTTGTTGCGCTTGTTGGGGTTTGGGCCGGCGATTCAGCATGTCATGCGGGCGACTCTAACTTTCGTTCCAACTTACGATCCAAACCCTCACGGAGCCAGCGTGCTCCATGTTGCGCAACTTGGTTGTCAAGCAATTCAAAGAGTTTACATAACTCCGTTCTTCTGGTTTATGGTGTGATCAGCAGCATGCCAGGGATTTACGCGGCTGTTGCTGCACAGGCCTGACGAAGCCCTTATCTGCCAGCAGTGCCTTCCTTTCACTGCCAGAACTCCGCTTCCCGTATAAGCTAACACTAAAAACGTGTGTTGCTGGGGCTGGCTGCAGCTATCATACACTGCCATGATGTCTGTTGCAGAACACATGGGTCCTGTAGTGCCAGTGCTGCTGTTGCTGCTGGCTGCCGCGACGGTGCCAGTATGCCGCGCGGTTCACGATAAAACACTTTTATTTGGCAACGACTTGAACCTCGCAGCTGCAGCACGTGCACTGCACAAGCAGTGGCAGCACGATCCTGCAAATAAGCAGTGCTTTGCCTTCTCACTGGATGGCTCCATAGCCAGGGAAGACTTTGAATACCCTGACGCAGCCACAGCCGAACGCAAAACAGCGAAAAAAGGTGAGAACAAGAGCAAGCTATCGGTGTATATTATGCTGCACTGGAATAAATTCACCATGCAGTGCATGTGTTATGACATGATGGGCAGCGGCTGTCCACATAGCTGAGGTAGCTGCTGGTTTCAGATGATACCTCGGCAGCACCACATCAGGTGAACTTGTCTGACCCACACAGCTGCAGCTTGGGATTGTAGAGCAGAAGACAAAAGAGCTGCTGCTGTCAGTGTTTGTGTTAACACGTAGCATACGCTGCTGCCGCCGCCTGCAGGTGACGTCATTAACATGAGGTGTGACAGTGTGGTGTGCCCCAACCCCCCAGTGCCTGACTGTTACATGGATGAAGGCATCTGCGCAGAAGATGAGTGGTGCCAGCTGGAAGATCAAGGTAGGGGCGCTGCTGCTGCTGCTGTTGTTCGTCAGCATGCGCGTGTTGCTGCTGCTGCTTGCCTCTACCCACTGATCAGTGCCACACAGTACATGCAAAATGAGCGCTATAACGCAGCTCTAACAAAATCCAGACTTCCTGCATGGCATGGACCGAGCCGTCATCACTGTTACAACATGTTATAACATGGCCACGCACCTGGCTGCAGTGCGCTTCGGGCCGTGGGCCATGGCTGGCGGAGAGACGCCCAACGTGTCACCGGGGGACTGCGCCTTCTTCAAGCAGCAGGGCTACAACTGGATCTTTGACCAGGTAGGCTGTTTTGATCAGAGATCTCATGTCCGCAAGTCTGAACCTCACAACCTTGACACGCAGCTGCACCTTTGGCAGTTGCAGTGCAGATGCAGGCATCCGCTTCTGATCCTTAGAAGCATGCATCAGGTGCAACGTTAACGATACGGCAGCAGTAGCAGAGCGGCTGGGTGCTGCCAGTTCAAGGCATTGAACGCAACAGCGAGTCAGTTAAATTCAGCCAGGCAGGCGTCATCTATGCTTGTATATGCAGTGAGACTTACGTTTTGAACCCGCCAGCTTCTGGGTCACTTTGTAGTGCGGCGTTATGAATTGCATGCCTGCCTCAAGCTCGGCATTAGCTATCCTTTGGTAAGCATCTGCTGCTCAGCAGGCTGCTGCTGCTGCTGCAGGTGTGCCGCAACAGCAGCCACTGGGGACCCTGGCAAGCAGTGCGAGGCAGGTGCTCAAAGTACAGGCGGGAGCAGCAGAGCTGCAATGCATACTTTGCTGCCATTGTCCCTAGCCTGCCACCTAGCAGGCTGAAGCAGCACTCTAGGACAGCCAGCAGCAGCAGCAGCAGCAGCAGCAGCAGCAGCAGCAGCAGCAGCAGCAGCAGCAGCACTGCTGACATGGAGGCAAATGGCGGTGTCAAGCATTCTGGTGTAGGTAGTGACCTTGCCAATGTCCGCCGGCGATCTCTGCTGTCACCGCTGGAAGCGTTCCACGCGCCCGGCAGCAGCAGCATCAGCCATACAAACAGTGGCCACAGCACTGAAGCAGTACTAGGATCCAGCGGCTTCAACCAGCTGCTGCCGCACTATGCTGTGTCAGAAGAAGACGGCCGCCCTCCTGTGCGTCCGATGTTGTGTGCCCCTGGCCTGGTCTGCACGGGTGATGTGCAGCCAATGCCGAACACATGCGTCAAAGTCCGACCTCCCAACACATGTTACCAGGTGGGCGACACTGAGAATGCTGGTGAGCTTTCCCGGGTTACATTTGGACTTCCGCAGGAATTCATGCTTGAGGTTCTGCTAGAGACAGAGGACTGCATTGCGCATTGCATAGAGGCAATTTGTAGGGCTGCACAATGTTGTGTGGCGCTGGGCTGACCTGCACGGGTGATGTGCAGCCGATTCCTAACACGTGCCTGAAAGTCCGACCTCCCAACACATGTTACCAGGTGGGCGGCGCTGCTCATATTGCTGCTGCGCTTTTGCTAGGGTTTGTCGGGGTTACATGTGGAATTCCACTGGAAGTTATGCTTCAGGTTCTGCTAGAGACTTTGTAAGAAGATTTGCATTGTGCGTTGCATAGAGGCAATTTGTAGGGCTGCACAATATTGTGTGGCCCTGGGCTGGCCTGCACGGGTGATGTGCAGCCAATGCCAACACGTGCATGAAAGTCCGCTCATGCAACACATGCTACCACGTGGGAGGCACTGCTGCTCAGAGCGCTGTTTGAGTTTAGTTTCTCCTGTAGCTTCTGCCTCACACACGCTTAGAGTGCACAAACGCGGTTTGCTGCGACGCCACGTCAGCTCAGTCTCATCCGGGTGCCTTGGTGTTCATCAGTGGCCATGTGCATTGTGTAGTCGCCACAGTCACTGTTTTGTTATACAAAGGGCCATCTGAATATTCATCAATGCATTGTGCTGGCCCTGCAGGGCCCTTGGTGGGACAGCACCAGCTGGTGCAAGGTCGGCAGCAACGCCAACAACCAGTTTTACGCAGGCCTGCCTTTAGAAGAACTAAAAGAGGTCGCGCAGGCACTGCTGCTGCAGCTGCCCGTAGAGCACTTCACCAACCCGCTGTCAGTCAAGTTCTGGCACTCACCGGCCGCTGATGTGGCACGAGGCAAGATCCAAGGTATCTTGGCAGCACTGTGGCCGCAGAGCTACAGGGCAGCCACAAGATTCCCTCTGGACATCCCAGACCCACGGCATGCGGTAAGCGGGGACAATGCGCAATACCAGTGGTGCCATGTGTGGCGGAATGTCTTTAGGTGCAATGTGTTGGTAAGACATGAATGATGAGACAAGCCCCACGTTGCCACTGGCATAGTGCTGCGCTTGCCATTGTATAGGCGGTTGAGTTGCGCCAGCCTTGCAGCTACAGGGCAGCCACGAGGTTCCCTCTGGACATCCCAGACCCTCGGCATGTGGTGAGTGACACCATATATGTACAAGCGCACCGTCTCACTAATGCCATGTGCGACCCGGTGGTTCTAGCTGCATTGTAAGGACCTTACATGGAGTAGTTGCAAGCTGTCAATCGCACAGTGCCGTCTGTGACTGAAGTATGTGCTGTTGAGCTGGGGCAGCACCAGCAGGGTTGAGTCCTGCCGCTAGAACCTGGCAATCTGGTTGCCTTGCTGCCTGTCTGCCTGTCAGCATACATGCTGTATGCCTGTACGGCAGGTGTGCAAGGATCCAGAGAGCACATTGATCATGCACACGTCCTGGACCTCCTGTAGCCCTGAGATTAATTATGGCTGCGTTATGCAGGGCTCTGTACACTCCACAGGCTGGAACCACACAGCAGCCAAGGCAGCTTCACTGTACCACCAGTCAAACAAGGTCTGGTCAACCGTTCAGACACTTGTGCACAACATGAAGGATCCCATGCCGCCGACACAAGTGGCGGCTTCACGTGCACTGGCAGTGTGGCTGCGGCAGCACTTTATGTGCTGCAACTGCCGAGGCATGTGGGCCAACTATGTGAGTACGCACTAGCCAAGAACGTTGTGGGCTAGGCACACAATGCACGTAAGCTGCCAGTTGCCGGTGTTGCAGTCAGCACTAGCAGCAGCAGCTGATGTGTGGTTGTCGGCTTGTTGTGAGCTGATGCGCGCCCCTGCAACTGCCACGGCATGTGGGCCAACTATGTGAGTGCGGATGCGCGAGGAGGCGCTGCCAGCTAGTCACACACTGCAATTAGGCCGTCAGCTGACAGCTTGGCACTTGGCAGAGAGCAGCAGCAGCTGATTTCGTGGTTGTTGGCTTGCTGGGAGCTGATGCAAACCCATGCGGGAGTGAAGTTGCTGTCTGTGCAGCTCGTGCGCTGCATTGGCGCTGGGTCGTCATGAACACCTTCAACGTATCCTTCTATGCCTGCCGCATGCGCTGCTGCTGTTGCTGCTGCTGCTGCTGCTGCTGCAGGTGCTGAACCATCTTGGCCTGCCACCAAAGTCCAGCAGCCGCTACGACCACACCCGTTGGTGGTGGAGGGCACATAACATGGTGGGCAAGCAGATGCCAGCTGCAGCGGGCTTGTGGCAGCAACTTGCCTAAGCCAGCAAGCATTGCAGGGTTGTTGTCGAGTAGTGGACTCCCATTGCACAGCTGTGGACGACACCTGAACGCACTTGTCACACTGTTGGTATTATCTTCGGTCAAACGTCGGAGACAGTGATGCCACAGGGCCCATGTTTGTTGTTGCTCTTCGCTCAGTGCTCTGGTACAGCCCCTCTGCTGCACACCAACACCATGTAATGCTGCTTGCCACTGCAGGTCAGCGAGCACGCTGCATCTTCGCGGGGCGGCCACCCCTGGGTGTGGCCCTCGCAGACAGATGAAGAGTTCAGCACACAGCACGCGCAGTACGGCGGGAAGCTGCGCTGCCAGAACCCCTGGTTCCTGCCTTACGAATTTGCGGAGCTGATGTGGAAGATTCCGGAAAACTAGCAGATCCTCTGAGGCAATAGGATGTATGAATGCTCACGTGAACCAGCAGAGGCCCTCTGACGTGGAAGATTCTGGGGAACTAGCAGATCCTCAGAGGCAATCAGATGTATGAATGCTCCGAGTCATTGGCAGAGGCCCTCTGGTGTGGAAGATTCTGGGGAAACTAGAGCATTGGCAGAATTTCGGCAACTTTGTGAGGCACAGCCTTTCGTTGGTTGAATCGGCCGTGGACGGTTGCCGCATAATTTGTGCGTCATGGATGGTACAGTAGGTGGGGCTAGCTTTGTTGTGGGTCGCCACCCCTGTATTTTGTAAAATGACGAATTCTAGACAAAGCCAGGATGCCGAAGCACGCTGGTCATGCACAGCTGCGCACCTTCAAGCAATGCTGAGCCAGAAGACCCCTGCCAAAGTCTCCTGGCACTCCGAGTGGTGGGCTGCTCATGTAGGCACGGCTGCCCGGCACCATAGCATCATGCGAAGTTCTCACCTGTAGGCACAGAGAAGGTTACAGGGCAGGGTCGTTAGGGGTCCATGGGCGGGACCACCTGTGACCCCTGCCCCCGGCCTTCAAGTAGTCCTGGGTAGGCCGTGGTGTAGGTTCCAGTCATGACACTCGCGGGGAGATCGCAATAGCAGCAGAAAACAAAGCAGTAGGCATTGTGTATCACAGACATCACATAGCAGTGGTGTATATGGTGTGCAAGGCATGCAGGCAGCAGTGGGCGGACAGAGTTTTTTTGATACAAAAGGTGATGGCCATAAATGTATCACGGGCACACAGCCGTCTGGTGCTCCCCATTTGTTCTTGTAGGTGTGAGGCAGACCATGCACTGATGGGCAGTGATCCAGGCTCTCATCCCGCAGCACACAGCTTTAAACACTTGGGACAAACAGCAGTTCAAGTAGTACTTGCACATCAACAGGCAGTTCGGTGCACCTCAGAATCTACCTCAGAAACCAACAGCAACTGACCGAGCTTGTCCACAGATTGCTGTACAGTTTTGTACTCTAGTTTGCTTGCATGCATCGCAGAAGTTTGCTTTTGTGGCAGGGTTAAAACGGCGTAGACGTCGCCCCCGGGCCAGGGTTCTATCTGGTGATGACTTATCAGCATGAGGATGCCGGTGGCTCAGGCTGAGATCAGTTTGTGTGACAGACAAGCAGCCCAGCTGTGCCATGACCACCAATCGAGATATCGTTGCAGTCACACCTGCGTGCAACTGTGTCTGCATGGTGCTGGTTCAGTGCCCAAATGCAAGTTGGTGGGCTTGCTGCTTTGACTGCATGCCCAGCCCGCTCCTCTGGTTTCCTCTGGGCCACGGCGACGTTGCTACGTGTAAATTTGTTAAGGGGGAGTTCACAGTTGACAACATGTAAGCAGTGGGCTGAAGCTGGCGCTGGCGCTAAAAAGGCTTTGTGTTACAGTGCAGCCGCTGACGATGTTGCTGATGATGATGCCCAGCCTGCACATTTTGCAACCCAACGCGTTGTGCCTGATGCGGGCGGGATTTTATCACGCCATTATCCTGTTGTGCGTGGTGGATTGGATGTACCTGATCATCAGGATCATAGGTAATTGACGGTAGACTGCTGCTGGCGGCACAGCATGCGCCCATGCAGCAGCGGACATGCGAGGCATAGACAGCAGGACAACGCCAAGCTTCGATCCATAATGGTTGATAATGTTGCACTGACCTGGTGGCCGACCAGTTGGATGGATCCCAGGGCCACACGTCACCCATAAGTCACTTAGTAAGTCAAACATAACTCTTATTGAGCACCATGGCATGTGTTCACATTGCAAGAAGACCCTGGTTTGATCGCTGCTTGTTGCGCCAAGTTCACGCTACGCAACCTGATGCCAGCAGTAGCCTGCCAGCAGTGCTGAGCTCTTCGCCAAAGATGGTACCGATGCATCCCATCCGATCTTACAATCCTCCGCCGTGCTGCCCTGCTGCCTCAAAAATGAAACACAATGCTGCCATCTCTGCTCATGCTCGTAACCATGCTGCCCACCCCATCTACACTGCCCAGTGCTGCATGTGCATCGTCAACCGCATGAGCATCATGCACAGCGGATGCTGCACTACTTGAGCTACCGCTACTGCTACCACTGCTGCTGCCTGCATTGTTTCCTGCAAGCACCAGCTCCCCTGCTGGTGCACTGCCACTGCTGCTACCGCTGCTGCTGCTGCTGCTGCTGCTGCCTGGCATCTGGTAGTCCAGGCGTGCTACAGCCCACATGGTCAAGCCATGCAGGATGATCGAGCTGAAGTCAGCTGACAGCTGCAGCACGCTCGGCGGCGCAGCTCCTGCTGCTGCTGCTGCTGCTGCTGCTGCTGCTGCGTCTGCTGGCTGAGCACGCACACCGGCTAGCCGCCTGCGCCGCCCAGCTACTGCGCCGCTTGCAGCTGCCGCTGCTGCAGAAGCCGCGCTGCTGCCTGACGTCTGACCGTGCTGCTGCTGCTGCTGCTGAGGCATGCTGCCGCTCAGGGCCACTACCCGATCCAGGAAGCGCTGCATCCAGTCCACCCCAGGCCTGTGCCGCAGCATAGCAAGCGCCCAAATCGTTGCAGATAGCTGCGCACTGTCCATTGTAGGTATGTGCTGCCTCAGCTGCACAAGGTACAGGTCCAGCCACTGCGGCTGCGGCTGCAGATCTAGCTGTGCAAGTGCCCAGATGGTGAAAGAGAAGTCTCTAGGCTGGAAGGCAGGCAGCAGCTGCTGCGATGCAGCAAGGAATGCGCGCGACCATGCCTCTGGGGGCTGGTAGCGCAGCATTGCCATCGCTCCTAAAGTGTTAGCCAGCGTCTGCGGGCAGTACAGGTCAGCTGCTGCTGCAGCAGCAGCTGTACTGCTGGACGATGTACTGCCTGCACTGCTTGTACTGCTGCTGCTGCTGCTGCTGTGTGCAGCCAGCAGCCGCCGGCCCGCTGCTGCTGCTGGCCCAAGGCCCCTGCCAGCTGCCACTGCCCCTGCCACAGAAGCCGTCCTGTTGAGCAGGCGGCTGCTGCAGCTGCAGAACGTGGCCATAAATGCTGCGTTGGGTGTGGCTTTCAGGCGAGCCAGGCACAGCAGTATGTTGGTCAGCTCGCTTGGCGTCATGCCTGGCAGCCTGTGGTGAGCCTCCACTGCAACGCGCTGCAGCCAGCGGGCATCTGCAGCAGCAACGATGACAGTAGGAACAGTACGAACACGTGAGCTCACGCTGTGCTCCTACATCAGAATGTCTCAGACATGAGATACATGCGCATGCTTCAAACCAAGCATCACACAGATGCTGTGTGCCAATCAAGTGCCAGCATGCAACACGCAAGCGCACTGAACGCGGCAAAAGAACCACAGCAAGAATACGCCCCATGAGGTACCAACTAAGTTGACATAATGACGGAACAAGCAGCACAGGGTTTCAACCAAAATCAACAGTAGCAGCAGTGGCGCGGCTCCCAGGTAACTCACCTGGCTGCAGGCGCATGCGCACCACGCCAACCAGCAAGCACGCCACATCCCTGGCTGTGGCTGACCCCACTGCCCTGTAGCTGCAATACATGAACTCAGACAGCCACCGCCCCAGCAGCCTGCTGCTGCTGCTGCTGCTGCTGAAGCCAGTGCTGCTGCTGCTGCTGCTGCTGGGTGGGGCTAGCACTCCCAGTGTGCCCAAGCCCCAGGCTAGCAGTGCGAGGTCGGTGGCAGTGGCTGCCTGCAGCTGCGGCTGCGTCTGCGCCAGCAGCCTGGCAAGCAGCCCTCGGCTCAGCGGCATCTGCAGCACACAATCGCAGAAGCAGAACGATGTCAAGAAATAGTGCAGAGTGCCGAAGAGAATGCGAATGTGATGTAGCAGCATTGCCGGGGGTGAACCTGCTACACAAAGTGCACTTGTTACGGCTGCAGCCACAGGGGCGCAGCATACAGCAGCCTCAACACACCTCGACACTAACCCGCTGTCTGCCCAAACAACAGCACAAGAACGCTTACACTACATGGAAAGTGCTGGCCTACAAGCGACTACCCTTGACTCTGGTTTACACACCTGCAGCTTTGCCATCGCCCACACCAGTGTGCTGCTGCCCTGAGCCTTCAGCTGAGGCAGCAGCCTGCCAGCAGCAGCAGCGCAGCTGGCTTGCCAAGCAGGCCCCGGCTGCTGGCCCCAGGCACACATCACCCGCAGCACATTGACAAAGCCCTGGGCCTGAAACCCAACTGGTCTGCTGCCTCTTGGTAGCGCTGCTGCTGCTGCTGCTGCTGCTGCTGGCTCAGCCTGATGGTCGATGCTGGAGCTGCCATCGACACTGCTGCCGTCTGCGGGAGCACTGCTGCTGCTGCTGCTGGCAAGGTGATCCTCAGTGCTGCTGCCATTGATGCTGGCATCTGGCACATCACCATTGCTGCTGCTGCTGCTGTCGGCTGCTGCTGTACTGCCTGTGGCTTCCAGCTGCACCTGTACTGCCTGCATGTAGGCATCCAGCCACTGCTGCTTCGGCTGATGATTCAGCCGCACTAAACCCAGGCCCAGCAGGGACAGCTCCTGCGAGTTGAAGCTGGGCAGGCTGTTATAACATGTTTTTAAATAGCCTGACAGCCACTGCGGTGATGGCTGTGCCTCCAGCTGCGGCAGCGCATACAGCAGGTTTGCGAGCTCCTGCGGCTTGAAGAACTGCTGCTTGCTGGCAGCAGCCTGCAGCAGCACAGAAAGCAGCAGAAAAGCACAGTAACAGACAGCTAAGGAAACTAGCATCAAATCAGGTACATGGCCAAGTGTGCAATAACCAACGCTGCACTGCACAATTGCTCGGCAACACAGCTACGACAGCATAGTGCCTCGACTGCGATTGCATCAGCATCTTTGTTCAGCTACACGACCCTGCAGGTGGCATCTGCGACTGTGAGTGGAGCAAAACACTCCACCCAACTTCACGCAGATATACACAGCAGCTCAGCCGCCACTGCATCAGCCATGCTCGCCACATCACGATTGCGCAGCTGTGTATTTACTGTGCACATGCGTCATTTTACATCACAAATTCTCACCTGCAGCAGCGCCTGCCGCCACTGGCTAGAAGTGCCCCACCCCATTCCGCCAACTGCCAGCGCTGCATTGCTGATGTGCTGCGGAGCAGCACCAGGCAGCTTTCCTGCAAAGGCTGCCAGGTAGCTTGCCCGAACCTTTTGTGAAACCCTGGCGCCTAAACCCAGCCTGTTGAGCGCCCACAGCGTGTTGGCGAGCTGGCGAGGACCGTAGTCCGGCACACACGCAGCAGTAGCTGAGGTGAGGTCTTGCAGGAGCTGCTGCAGCTGCTGCGGTTGCTGCTGCACTGCGCTCGGCGGTACTGGCCCCATGATCTGGGCTAGGTGGGTGATGGCAGCGCTCACATGCACTGGGTTGAAGTACGCTGTGTAGGTGCTGAACAGGTGCTGCAGCTGCTGCCATGACTTGGAGCGCTTGATGAGTGCTGTTAGCACGGCTGGCTCGCTGCGTAGCTGCAGCTGCAGCTGCCGCTGGCGCTGCTGCTGCTGGCGCAGCAGCTGCCGCAGTGCGAGCTGCTGCTGCAATGCAGCCATGGATGCAGCAGTGTCTTTGCTGGCTGCAGCAGTGCCTAGGTTTGATTGCTGCTGCTGCTGAGCTTTTGCCTTGTCTCGCCGCTGCTGCTGCCGCTGCTGCCGCTGCTCCTGTGGATCCTGCAAGCTGCTGCTCCAGGCTGGCTTTTGCAGGAAAAGCTGCTGCTGATGTTGCGGGGAAGCAGGACGCAGCAGGTGCATTTGTTCTGCAGCCCGCTGCTGCTGTTGCTGCTGCTGCTGTCTAGAGTGCTGCTGCTGCTGCTGCTGCTGCTGGTGCTGCTGCCACTGTGCTTGCAAGTCTGCAGGACCATTCGCCACCAGCTGCTGCAGCTGCAGCATGTCGCTGCGCAGCTGCGAGTCTTGCTCTGACAGCTGCTGGTCATCAGTGTATCCACTGCTGTTGTTGTCAGCATCATCATCCTGCTGCAGCAAACAAACCCCCATGACGTGTGCAGAAAAGGCACTGTGTTGACCAGGTGATACTGATGCAGCAGCAGCATGAACAGGCCCGTCAGCTGTCAGGCCAGCAAACGGATCAGCTGTCAGGTCAGCGCATGCACAGTGGAGCCTGTCATCTGCAGGCGAGCAGGCGAGCAGCAAAACTTTTACTACCTTTGGCATGTAAGCCTCCCTGCACCACCTACCTGCTGCTGCTGTCCAGACCTGCCTCGCCTGATGGCTGTGTGCAGCAGGGCACGTTGCTGGCTAGTCAGAGGCGCAGCAGCCGCCCGAACAAGGACCTGCAGGCACATAACACGGACACGCAAGAAGACAAATCAAACTACGTGCTCTCTGCAAGCCACACCATAGCCAGCCAGACACAGAGCGCCCCCAGCAAGTCGGAGTCCCACCCTGAACACGCACCTTGCTACGCCCGCATCTGACTGGTGGTCTTCCGGTGCCTAGAGAGTTGACGTAGCTATGGCTCGCGTACAGCCGGCTCAATGCGGCATCCATGACTGCACTGCTGCAGCCCTGCATGCGATGCTGCTGGTCAGCTAGGTATGCATTATTTGTCTCAACTGCATTGGTTGGATACCGATCTTCGTTTGTGCAACGCGATTGTCCAGCTGAGCCGTGTTTGTACGAAGAGCAGCAGTGAGAACAAGGTATGGCAGCTAGATGAATTTCTCATGAGCTAAAGCTCCTTAACACAATTAACTTTGGGAACAGCACCAATTGGCATCCTTTGCTCACTCACCGTGCCAACCACACTCACAGGAGCAGTAGAGCTCACCCCAACCCCAACCCTGTCTGATAACAAGTTGTGCCACAGCACTTGCCGTTCACGCAAGCCGTTCATTTGAATGTGTTGATTGTTATTAGGCATCAGTTCCTTCGTCGTGCTGATAGGTCTTGTTTTACTTCGCTGTTTTGATCTGCTCTGTTGCCATCTAGCTGTTCATCGCCTGCCTTGGCTAGCAGAGCCCAGCTTGCCAGGCCCAACTGGGCTTGGCGTGAACAGCATTTGTTGAGATTAGATAGGCTCCCGCATGCAGGGCCTGTAGTAGCTGCTTGACACAGCAGAGCAGCAACCACACTCCAGGCCCTGTTGAGAAGCCCACAGGGCCGAACTCGCAGCCATGACGACCATGGATCGCTTCACGCCTAGCAGGGCACCAGTGAAGCGCGTGAAGGCCATCCAGCTGGGCGTGTGGGACCCCGAGGAGATTGTGAGTCCCCAGCAGTACCTGCTAACGCAGCAGCAGCAGCAGCTGTAGCCAGCAGCAACTGCCAAGCCACGCCATGCATGCCCCTTACTTGCACACGTATGCCTCAACCCGCAGAAAAAGTACTCGGTGTGCCATGTGGAGGCAGCAGAGCTGTATGAGAAGGGCAAGGCAAAGGCAGGCGGCCTGTCCGACCCTCACATGGGCACCATGGACAAATTTGGAGGCATCTGCTTAACAGATGGCGCAGGCATGCACGACTGCCCCGGATACTTTGGGCACATAGAGCTGGGAGAGCCGGTGTACCACTGTGAGCGCCTGCTGGCACAGGCTGGAGCTTTTGCAGCAGCACATGAGCAGCAGCAGCAGCAGCAGTTGAAGCCGCATGGAAAGGTTGTGCAGCAGCACTCAAGCAGCAGCAGTATCCCTGCAGCGCTTCAAGCCAGCTGCAGCAACAGATCAAAGCATGCGAGCCATTCGCAGTCAGCGGTTGGGCTGCAGCAGCTGCTGGAGCGGAGATAGCTGTGCAGTGCACACCAGCTTGTGTTGCACAGCATGCTCTGTTGGACTCGCAGCAGCTGCAGCAGTAGTGGCTATTCCGTATTGTGCTCATAGCATCCAAGCATGTTGCACAACATAGTTATAACTCACAGGCTCGGCAGCAGTGTGCCGCATGCAGGAACAGGACTCACACTTGCAGCAGGCGCCATGCGCAGCGTTGTGCACATGTGCAAGCCTACACAAAAGCACACCAACCACATGCCATGTGCAGCATGCTACGCATGCCTAGCACGGCCACTCGGTAGCTCTGCAAGTGCTGCGCTGTCATCCTGCAAGCTGCGTCTGTTGATCATCCCGCAATGCTGTTGTCGTGCTAGACTTTGCTGTGCTGTGCTACATGTTGTCTGTCATGCTGTGTTGTAATGCTTAGCATGCTGTGCCGTGCTGTTGTCGTGCTTTGCTGCCCTACCTGTTGGGCTACATGCTGTTTGTCACGCTGTGCTTTGTGCTGTGTGCTGCCTGCCGTGCTGCTGCAGGCGGCTTCATCAAGACGGTCATCCGCGTGCTGCGCTGCGTGGGGCACACCAACTCCAAGATCCTGCTGGACAAGGTGAGGCGGCGCAGTGCTGCTGCTGCAGTGCTGTTGATTGCGCTTGACACACTTGGTTGTTGGTGCCGTCCAACAGCCATGTACGCTACCCACGCCTGCAGCTGCCGGGCTGTCAGGACGGCGTGCACAGTGCCGAACGTTTCGCTTTTTGGCTGGCAATGCTATGTCGTGTTAACACGCTGCTGCTGCTGCTGCTGCTGCTGCAGGCTGACCCCAAGTACCGGGCGGGCCTGATGCTGCGCAAGCCGCAGGCGCGGCTGCGCCACTTTGTGGGGGCGTGCGCTTCCAAGCGCTTCGATGACGCAGGAGGTAGGCGCACTGGGCGGGAGTGGCAGCGGGAGTGGCAGCAGGGGTTCGAGCCGTGAGGCAGGCCCGTTTGCATCTTGTTTCTGCTGTTCACAGAGAGTTTGCATCTAAGCATGCAGACATCCTGAGCACTCCTGCTGTGTTGCGGCATGCGCCTCCGAGCGCTTTGGCTATGCAGGAGGTGTGAGGGATGGGGTGGGTGGGGTTGGACAGCAGGGGTTGGAGGTGCGAGAAGGCTGGCTTGCAAGCTGTTGATTCCACTCTGTCGGCACGCGCTTGGCTGCAGGCTCGTCTGTTTCAATGCGCTCGTCTGCTCAGCTGCATCAGTGTGCAGTGCAACATGGAGTGAGCAACTTTGCTGTGTCTGGTTGGGTCATTTTGCAAGCCGGCGTACAAGCTGGCGGGCTTGAAGATCATCATGTGCTGTCAACACATCAGGCTCATACAGTCCGTTTTTTTGTCACCCGCAGGCAACCCGCAGCCGGCGTACAAGCTGGAGGGCATGAAGATCATCATGGAGTTCCCCAAGCCCAAGAACCCCGACGAGGCGGGAGCCATGCCAGAGGTGGAGCGCAAGCAGGTGCGCTGCTGCTGCTGCGTGCCTGAGGCTTATAACCAACTTTCAAAAGCGATGACGGTGTGCGTATCTGTGTGCCAGTGTTGCCGCATGCAGCGTCGCTATCTCTGTGCTGCTGGTCTTTGCTGACTCCACACTGCTCGCCGTCTTCTCTGCCCTCTGTTGCCCGTTGTGCGTCTTCCTCGGGTTGCCTTGTTCTCGGCGCTTCGCCTTGCAGGAGCTGACCGCGCGTGCCGCACACCGCATCCTGTCTGCCATCAGCGACGAGGACTGCCGCGCGCTGGGCTTCAACCCGGCCTACAGCAGACCCGACTGGTTCCTGCTGAGTGTGCTGCCCGTGCCGCCGCCGCCGGTGCGGCCGAGCGTGATGATGGACAGCAGCGCGCGGTGAGTGGCGGCGCTATCAGCTTGATTGGCAGCCTGCATCGCCCGCGGCAGTGTAAAGTTTTACAGTCACGACTACTGACGCGGCTGTGCTGCGTCATGCACACATCTCTTGTGCGCAACCTGAGATTCATGAGGTTTTGCCGCTTCAGCTGCTGCTGCGCGCCTGACAAGTGGCCTCACGACCTCGGACACAAGCTGTCGGTGCATGGTTGGCCACGAACAACTGTGATGTTTGCTTGCTTTTTTTGCTTGCGCTGCGTGCAGCTGCGAGGACGACCTCACGCACAAGCTTTGGATGCATAATGTGCTGTCACACGTCGTCAAATTGACTGCATTCTCTTGCGCTGCGCTGCATTTTCATGCTGCGTGCAGCTGCGAGGACGACCTCACGCACAAGCTGGTGGAGATTGTGCGCGCCAACAACACGCTGAAGCGCATGGTGGCCAACGGCTCGCCGCAGCACATCATCAACGAGTATGTCGCGCTGCTGCAGTTCCACGTGACCACCTACATGGACAACACGCTGCCCGGCATGAACCCAGCCACGCAGAAGAGCGGCAGGCCCATCAAGTCCATCAGCCAGGTGCGAGGATACCTCGGCACAGCGCATGTGGTGGCGTGCTCGTCGAACAAGTGTGTATGCATGCATCGCTGCGCCCGCGAGTGCGCTTGCTTTGATTTCGTTATCCTTGCGAGGTGCGGCTGGAAGGCTGGTTGAATTGCCGCCTTTGCCGGGTGAGCATGCACGCGGGAGTGATGCGCCGCCCCTGCAGCTGCTGCCAGCCACATCATATCTGCCACGCTGCGCTGACTGCACATTTTCTGCCCGCCTGCGCCCTGGCTACTGCCTCCCCGCCTGTGCAATGCGGCTGCTTGTCTGAATACCACTTTGCAGCGCCTCAAGGGCAGGTCGGGCCGCATCCGCGGCAACTTGATGGGCGCTGCTGCTGCTCTGAATCACATGGCTTCAACTCCTTGCGCTGAGTGCATCTTGTCCGCCTGTGTGACAATTGTTTGCCGCGCAGCGCCTCAAGGGCAAGTCGGGCCGCATCCGCGGCAACCTCATGGGCAAGCGCGTGGACTTTTCTGCGCGCACAGTCATCACGGGCGACCCAAACATTGGCATTGATGAGCTGGGCGTGCCCTGGTCCATTGCACAGAACCTGACCTTCCCGGAGACGGTCACGGCCAACAACAAGGGCTAGTGAGTGCTGTTTGGGTGGCAGCGTGTGCCTGGGTGCTGCGTAGGAGTGACTGCCTTGACTACTGGCAAGCAAGCAAGAGTAGTGTGCTGCCTGGATTGCGTGGGGCGGTTTCAACGAATCAGCAAGGGTGCTATTGAGCAGCCAGCAAGCCTGTGTCAGATCATGCAGCATTTGCAGACGTGTTTCTGTTATGCACGTGCGCGCCTCACACTGCATGTTTCGCATTCTGAACAGATCCTGCTGCCACTGCATTGCTGCTGCTGCCGTTGCTGCCGCAGCCTGCAGGCGCTGGTGGAGGTGGGCCCTCATGCGCCCGCGGGGCAGACTGGCGCTAAGTTCATCATCCGCAAGGACGGCCGCCGCATCAACCTGGCCTACCTGCGCGACGGCGCCAGCAAGCAGCTGGAGGTGCGGCGCGCGCACTATATTCGTACACATCTTGTACTGAATGCACATAGGCGTGTTGATCATCTCTGAGCTTCTCTGGTGTCTGCACGTCTGCTTGCTTGAACCTTTCTGCTGTGTTACGCCACATATACAATCAGTTTGCTGCTGTCGCGCGCCGCTGTGCCTTGTAGATTGGCGACAAGGTGGAGCGGCAGCTGCAGAACGGCGACCTGGTGCTGTTCAACCGGCAGCCCAGCTTGCACAAGATGAGCATGATGGGACACCGCATACGCATCCTGCCCTACTCCACCTTCAGGCGAGGCTGCTGGTCATTCGATGGTGTGCTGCCTTAGGGCTCGTGCATGGTGTGTGCACTGAAGGGTGTTGCCAGGGGACCACGGGGTGCGGAGCGCAGTAATCACGGTGTGCTGTTGAGCATGGCGTGGTTGTGTGCGGAGTCTGTCTGCGCTCTGCAGAGAGCAGCGTGAAGCCTTGTGCAGCTGTGCTATGTCTTGTGCCACCCATGCACACGATGTCTCGCCATGCATACTTCTGTCTGGCACAATCTTACAATTCACCTGTATGTTGCTGCAACTCCTGCATGCAGGCTGAACCTGAGCGTGACCACGCCGTACAACGCCGACTTTGACGGCGACGAGATGAACATGCACGTCGCGCAGAGCCACGAGACGCGCGCGGAGATGCGCCAGATCATGATGGTGCCGCGCAACATCGTGTCGCCGCAGGCCAACAAGCCCGTCATCGGCATCGTGCAGGTGAGTGGGGTTATGCGGGTGTGGTGCTGCGATCTGCAGCATCGTGCGATGCTTGGCAGCGGCGTGCAGTGAGAACATGGGCAATGGGCCAGGCATTGCTGACGCTAGAAGACGCCATGAGTCGTGGGCAACTGAAAGCGCACAGCTACGATTATGTCTTGCTTGGCAAGGTGGTCATATTGCGGAAGCTCAAACAGTGGCTTGCTTGTGGTTTTACTCTTCTCCTGCTGCTTTCCAAATTCTGCAGGACATGCTTCTTCTATGTATGTTGAGTTTGTGTTGCATTCATTTGAAAAGTGTCCGCTGCTGTTGCTGTTGCTGCTGCCTCCTTGCGTGCCGCGCAGGACACGCTGCTGGGCGCGAAGCTCATCACGCAGCGCGACACCTTCATTGGCAAGCACCTCATGATGAACATCCTCATGAACATCATGGACTGGGACGGCACAGTGCCCATGCCCACCATACTCAAGCCGGAGCCGCTGTGGACCGGCAAGCAGGTGGGTCTCTTGAACCGAAGTCCACTGGTTTGTTCCTTTGTTTGGAGGTGGCGTCTGTGGGGGCCTGTAACAGACAATTGCGACAGTACATCCTCTATGTCTACCAAATGTCATTCCGAGCCGCTGTGGACTGGCAAGCAGGTGGGCGGCGCAAGGGAAAAGGGGGCATGTGTGTGCATGTACAGGCATGAGTTTGGTTGTAACATACAAGCTCGGTGCGCGGCATGTGGTGCTTCGCCTGCACACACAGAGTATGTACATCTGCGCATTGCACCGTGCACGTCGCGCCAATATCGGTACAAACAGTGGCGGCGTGTTGGTTAGCTGCACACTGCTGCGCCCTGCTGGCCCGCCTGCCTGGCTGTCTCTGTTATCAATCTCAGGCGTTCAGCTGCTTCCTGCCCAACGCTGAGTCTCGACGCAGCTACGGCTGGGCGGACTGCTGCGCCTGTCGCTGAGCTTGCCTGCCTGCGTGCCTGCCTGCCTGCCTGCGTGTGCACCTGTCGCAGGTGTTCAGCTGCTTCCTGCCCAACGTGAGCCTGACGCGCACCAGCAGCTGGGCCAAGGACAACGACGACAGGGACTTCTCTTTCGACGACTCCTCCATCCTCATAAAGCGCGGCACGCTCATCCACGGTAAGCCAAACCCTGCAGCATGTTATGTTTATGTTGTGTTGTGTTTGTGTTGGGGTCTCACAACTTTGATGTTTCCTCTATCCTCATCAAACTCGGCACGATCAACCGGTATGAATGTGCTGGATTTCACATGCAGCGCTGGGATTATGTAACTGGGTTCCTCGTGCTGTGCAGCGTGTGCTGATTGCGTTCAGCACACCGTTGCTTGCGTATAGTAACTGCCGTGGCTGCAAACCTCACCTGTCGCTGCTGCTGCTGCTGCTGCTGCTGCCGCCGCGCTGCAGGCTGCCTGTGCAAGAAGACGCTGGGCACGGGCGCAGCGGGGCTGGTGCACATCGTGTGGAACGAGCTGGGGCCAGATGCCACGCGCTACACCATCAACAACACGCAGTATACGGTCAACCACTGGCTGCTGCAGGTGCTGCTGCTGCTGCTGCTGCTGCTGCTTTCGCTGTCATGTGCAGCTGCCTGATGCTTGCAAAGTTGCACACGCATGCATGCGAGGAGACATGCGGTGACGCTGGCATGAGTCAGCAACGTTCGCTTGGTGGTGCAACGCTGGCTGTTGGGTCCTGCAAATGTGCTTGGTGCACGCGCTGCCTCTTGCAGCCTTCCAGTACGGGGCATGTGATTTGTAGACACACATCTCGTGCGTGTTGTACTGCCGCTTTCAATTTGGCAGCACGGCATGTCCATCGGCATCGGAGACACGGTGGCTGACGTGGCGACTGGCGCGAAGATCGGCAGCTTGATTGACACAGCCAAGGAGGATGTCAAGCGCATCATCGAGCAGTACCAGGTGCGGCGCTGTCGTTTGCCCAAAGAACATCTGGCGTACGCATTTGCACATGTGTGCCTGGCAGCGCAAACCTGCGTGCGGCCGAACTAGATACGCCTGGCAACTCAGGCAGTACAACCGTGTTGAGTGCTGCGGCGGCAGCTGCCTTCTGTCAGCATGGTGGTTGTCGCACAGTAGTCACTGTGCCATGTGGTTTTCCGCATGGCTCCTGCACGTGTGGGTTGTAAGTCAAACTATCTTCCGATCAGTATTTGGTTGTGCTTGGTTGCAGACGGGCAAGCTGGAGGGCATGCCTGGCCGCACGCTGATGGAGGCGTTTGAGCAGAAGGTGAACGCAGTGCTCAACAAGGCGCGCGATGACGCAGGTGGGCGGCGGCGGCGGTGGCGGCGGCGCAGGCAGCCAGGCAGGGCCATGCAGGGTGTTGTGAGATTGGTGTTTTCTGTGTGTTGCAACAGGGAGTGGAGGGGTGGGTGAGGGCGAGGTCGAGGAGTGGTTTGCAGCTGGCCTTCCTTGCATGCATAGGAGCACCAGCTGCTATTGGTTTTGTGTGCCGAGCTCATGTACGGCTGTTCACATACACAACAATTGGCAAAGGTGCTGCGTTTGCACAGCGTGGCGCTGACCTGCTTGCTTGCTGTTGCGGGGCAAGACGATGATGTGTGTGCTGTGTGGTGCTGCTGCGCCTGCAGGCAAGACTGCGCAGAACAGCCTGGACTGGTCCAACAACATCATCAAGATGGTCACCAGCGGCTCCAAGGGCTCCTTCATCAACATCTCACAGGTGCGGCCTTGCATCAGCCTGCAGGCATGCCTTTCTGCCGGCGTTGCTTTCTCGACTTTGCCACATTCAGCAGTCGCTGCACACCTCTGTTAGGGCATTTCTGTGGTGGTGCCTCCAGCGTGGCACGTTGCTGGAGACTCTCACACGCGCGTGCTCGCACGTCTGTTGTGGCGATGCTGCTGGGAACATGCACCACACCTGAGGATGCTGGTGCGCGTAAGTCACTGCTGCACAGCACAAGCTGCTTCCCAAACCAACTCCAAACGCCCGCTCGCACATACCATGCTGTGGGTCCTTCTCTACCCACTTTATTGCCCCCGCAGATGATGGCGTGCGTGGGCCAGCAGAACGTGGAGGGCAAGCGCATCCCCTTTGGCTTTGTGGGCCGCACGCTGCCGCACTTTTCCAAGGACGACTACGGGCCTGAGAGCAGGGGCTTCGTGGAGAACAGCTACCTGCGCGGGCTGTCGCCGCAGGTGCGTGTATTAGAAACCCTGCTAGTGCATGTTGAGTGTGCTCTGCCCCATGTGGGCGCCTCATGTGGGGTGCGGGGAACAGGTGCCTGGATTGTCTGCGCACGTGTGGAGCCGGGGAGGGCTTGGCAGCTTGCTTGCTTGGTCGTTGAGTTGTCTGCTGTTGAGGCTTCGTGGACAGCAGCTAGCGGCGAACGTCCTCAGCCAGCTGTGTATGCTGCGCCTCATGTAAAGCGGTATATCAAAATGTTTCACTGCTGTTGGTTTGCTGCGCATGGCTTGCAGGAGTTCTTCTTCCACGCCATGGGTGGCCGCGAGGGTCTGATCGACACCGCTGTGAAGACCTCGTCCACCGGCTACATCCAGCGCCGCCTGGTCAAGGCCATGGAGGACCTCATCATCAAGTGAGGGACATTAGTATTCTGTTACATTGTTCGTTATAATGTTACAGAATGTGTTATATCAGACAGTATTGTACTGTATGTGTACCGCGTCTTTGCTGTTCACAGGCCATGCACATACATGGTGTGCTTGCTTGCTCTTCCTCTGTGGTGTGTGACATTGAGCGCATCAGCTGCAGGGTGTTGCTGTTTGGATGGTGGGGTCGTGCATGAGTATGCTTCTGTGGTTTGTTGTTCTGCAGGTATGACGGCACGGTGCGCAACAGCGCGGGCGACGTGGTGCAGTTCCTGTACGGGGAGGACGGCATGGACGCAGTGCGCATTGAGGGCCAGGTGGGTGGCTAACGGCGGCTGGCTGGATGCAGCTGGGGGTGCCCTTGCTCTTCTCATTGCATGGGCTGCTTGCTGAGGTTTCATAAGCGCTACGTGCGCCTGACGGCAGCAGCCGCCAGATGTGGTTGCTGCATGCGTGCGGAGCTGCGGGTGGCGCCGATCCTTTTTGTGTTTCACCAGACGGTGGTGTGCCATGTCAGCTCAGCCTTCCTACAGACGGCTAGCAGGTTGTACTTGCATCATCTGGAAACCACTTCTGGCACTGCTGCTGTATGCGGCTGTGTGTGTTGCTGCGCAGTCCATCGAGCACCTGAAGTGGGACCGCAGCAAGGTGGCCAAGACCTTCAGCTACGAGGGCCTCACGCCAGCCGCAGCCAACTGGCTGGGGCAGCAGCAGCTGGAGGACGTGAACAGCAAGGTGGAGGTCCGGTGAGTGGCTTGGCTTGAAGTCGGGCCGGTTTGGCGATGCTGCTGCGGTTCGTGTGCATGTATCTGGCCAACGAGTTGCGCAGAACACGCCAATCTGCACATGTTTGTGGGTGATCAGCAACACACACGCGTATCCTCTTCGGGCCTAAACTACGGCCCTAAACCGCAGTGGAAATAATAACAACACACACCACGTCGCATGTGTGCTGTGCACTCACCTGTTTTTGTTGTGAGCTGCTGGACGTCGAATACCGCAGCATCCTGGACGACCTGCGGTTCATACATCTTGTAACAACACAGCATAACATAGCCCTGCTGTTACATAACGCGTTTGGACACGCTTGCAGCGAGCTGCTGGACGGCGAGTACCGCAGCATCCTGGACGACCTGCTCTTCATGCGCCAGGAGGTGCTCACGCACGGCAACGGCGGCGTGAACATCCCCGTGAACCTGAAGCGGCTGATCTGGAACGCGCAGAACACGTACAAGTGCGGGCCCAACCGGCCGCCGCTGCCGGGGGAGCTGGCGGCTGTGGACGTGGTGGGAAAGATCCAGGTGAGATCTCGCGCACGTGTTGTGTGGGGTAATGGAAAAGCTTGGTCTGAACGGATGCTGCCAGGTGTGGCACACAGAGGTCTAGGAAGTTTGGTTTCTCGCTGTCCTGGGATGGGTCTGCGTCTGCTGCTGATGCCGTGGGTGTGCCCCGTAGCGCTGCTGCGTGCTTCTGACTGCAGCTGCTCACGAGCTGTGCTGCCGCTGCTGCTGCTGCTGCTGCTGCTGCTGCTGCTGCTGCTGCTGCTGCAGGAGCTTGCCCAGAAGTTGATCGTGGTGGTGGGCGAGGACGAGCTGAGCAAGGAGGCGCAGCGCAACGCCACCACCACCTTCATGACGCACCTGCGCGCCACGCTGGCCAGCAAGCGCGTGCTGGGAGAGTACAAGTGAGCATGTTGCACTCATATGCATAAATCCTAACTTGCAACAACCCTGTATTGCTGAAAACAAGTTGACTTGCAGCAACTGTGCGTGAAAAACAGTTCGTGCTGGGAGAGTACAAGTGAGTCAGTTGCGGCGGTGGTTCTGCTGCCGCTGCTTTACAGGGGCAGTTGCTGGCTATGTTTTGGTTGAGCCTACTGCACATCAGAGTGAGAGAGAGCGCATCGCTGCACCTGCTGCAGTGCTTCAGGGCACACACGCAGATACACAGCAGGCATTGGTTTATTCACCAACACGATGTGTATGATTCTGTGCTGTGCCGCAGGCTGAGCCGTCAGGCCTTTGACTGGCTGGTGGGTGAGATCGAGGAGCGCTTCAATGCGGCAATGGCCAACCCTGGGGAGGCCATCGGCACTGTGGCTGCGCAGAGCATCGGCGAGCCCACCACGCAGGTGAGGGGCAGCAGGCTGGGCGCAGATGCAGCCGACATGAGCAGGTCCCCGTGAATATGTGCTGCAAGTACTACTTACAGCAGTAGGCATTGACATGATCATAAATCTGGCGCAGAGCATTCGCCAGCTCATCATGCAGGTCAGGGGTGAGGCGCAGATGTGTGGCAGGTGCCTGCAATGATGTTCTTTGAGTGGTAGTAAGCCATCTTCTGCAGTGCTCCTGTCTGTGTTGTGTTGTATTCACTGCCGGCGTGTGATGTTGGAAGCTCTTTTGCTTCATCGTGTAACGCCTGCTCTGCATGTGCCCGCCTGCCTGGCCTCGCGCGCAGATGACGCTGAACACGTTCCACTTTGCGGGTGTGTCGGCGAAGAATGTGACGCTGGGCGTGCCGCGGCTGACGGAGATCATCAACCTGGCCAAGAACATTAAGACGCCCTCGCTCACGGTGCGCATGTTGGATGCATCATCGTAGCTGGTTTGTATGTTGTGCATGGGGGGGATTTTGCAGAAGGAGGCGCTTGCTGTAGCCTGGCAGCCTGCTTGCTGCTTGCCATGATGTGTGCGTCACCTGCTGAGTGCAGGGGCTGGACGGTGTTGTTTGTGTGTCACGGGTTGTGTGCAGAACATCAGCTGGCTGCGTTTGCTGCCGGTATGAAGCTTTTCTGCTGTTTGGTGTGCATATTGAGTTGCGGCTTGCAAGATTTCGTTTAGCGCATGTACTTAGGCACAGCTCTTCAACAAGGCTGTGCGCCACACATCAATCCAGTTGTCATGCAACATGGCCTTGTTGCTGCACACTTGACTGCCGCAGGTGTGCCTGCTGGGCCAGGCCAGCCGCGACCGTGATGCGGCCAAGGAGGTGCAGTGCCAGCTGGAGTACACCACCATGCGCCACATCATCGCGCGCAGTGAGATCTGGTGAGCCGCGCTGCATGCGTATTTTACCGTATCACAGTGTAGCTGCAGCTGTTGCATTATGTGTTCACCATGCGCCACGTCATCGCGCATAGCGCCAGCTGGTGTGACAAGCTGTGTGGCAGCAGGTCGATTGCGCATGTTGGCGTTGCCCTGACCTTCTCAGATACGCAATGCACTGCAGTTGTTGTCAGGCAGGTATGACCAGCTGCAGGTCGACTCAGAGGCCACTAACGTGGCTGAGGACGTGTCGCTGCTTGAGGACTACTACGCATCTTGTGCCTGGCCTCTTTTCTCGTAACACCTGCACCGTTGAATTGTATATGATTGCAGGTACGACCCGCCGCAGATGGATGCGGAGGCCACGAATGTAGCGGAGGATGTGTCGCTGCTGGAGGACTACTACGCTGTTGAGAACTACGACGCGAGTCGGCTGACGCCGTGGCTGCTGCGCCTGGTGCTGGATGAGCGGCTGACGGTGGACAAGCACATCACGATGGACATGATCCAGGCACGCATCCACGAGGAGTACGAGGTGAGGGGGCTGGATGTGGCATGGCGTGCTGTTGGCCAATGGGTGCTGGTTCAACTGCAGGGATGGTGGATGTTTGAGGTATGGGGCACAGCCGTGGTGCCAAATCGACTATGCAGCCTGTAGGTTGCAGCCTATCGCCAGGCTTTGGGTCGTGCTGTTGCCTGTTGCCTGTTGTGATGCTGGGAGCGACAAGCACATCACCATGGACATGATCCAGGCACACATCCACGAGGACTACGAGGTAAGCGGGCATGTGTATTGAGGCATGTACGGTGTAGGGGCATGGCTGGGCTTGTGGTTGGGCAGTGGGGGTAAGCTGGGATGGTGGGCGTTTGAGGCATTGGGCACGGCAGTGGTGCCAACCTGACTTCGCTGAGCTACAGCCTATGTATGGTGTCTGGCTGTGGGGCTTGTTGTTGCGTGTTGCCTGTTGCCTGTTGCCTGTTGATGCTGGGAGTGCCAAGCACATCACCATGGACATGATCCAGGCGCGCATTTACGAGGAGTACGAGGTAAGCGGGCCAGCTGCGTTGCTGCTAACAGGCCTTGAGCCTTGGTAGCCTGCCACACTTCTGGGGATGCTGATTTTGCTGATGTGTTTGAATGTGCAAACCCCCGCCTGCTACCGCTGCTGCCGCCCCCGCCTAACACGTCAACCTACCCCTCCCTTGCATGTCCCCCTTACGTCTCTAATGGCCTGCTGGGCGAGATTGTGCCCGGACTTGAATCACTCACAGCACTGCTCATTGCTGCTGCTGCTGCCGCATTGTCTCTTCTGCCGCAGGGCCTGCTGGACGTGATTGTGTCAGACGACAACGCGCCCGTCAAGGTGGTGCGCCTGCGCATCGTGGACGACAGCGGCCAGGGCGGCGGCGGCGGCATGATGCAGGGCGGCGAGGAGGGCGACGAGATGGGCGCGATCAAGCCCATGGCAGGCGGCGGCGACGACAGCCAGGTGAGGGGCGTGCCTGTTTGTGTGCTTGTTGTGTGGGGATCGCAGGCTGAGTGCAAGGGATGTGTGGCAGAAGCAGAGGGTGTTTAGGGGCAGCAGATGGGCGCGATCAAGCCCATGGCGGGCGGCGGCGACGACAGCCAGGTGAGGCGCTTATGTGTTGTGCAACATGTGTAAGCAGCAATGTGCCATTCAGCAGCAGATGGGCGCCATCAAGCCCATGGCGGGCGGCGGCGACGACAGCCAGGTGAGGGTCGTG
This sequence comes from Tetradesmus obliquus, assembly GCA_030272155.1. Classification (NCBI taxonomy): domain Eukaryota; kingdom Viridiplantae; phylum Chlorophyta; class Chlorophyceae; order Sphaeropleales; family Scenedesmaceae; genus Tetradesmus; species Tetradesmus obliquus. The sequence continues at coordinate 1,449,180 of CP126191.1, forward strand.
CTCGTCTGAAACAGGCGATGCTGAGTGCAAGCAGGGTGTCCTACAGCAGCGATATGCCCTGGAAGCTTACTTTCCGCTGCCGCCGCTGCTGCTGTGCCAGGCTGTGACTGACGAGACGCTGAAGAAGCTTGACGCTGGATACCTGCGGGACATGAAGCTGCAGGGCGTGGAGCGCATCAACAAGGTGTTCCTGCGCCAGCAGAAGAGCCTGTTCCCTGATGCTGCTGCCGCCAATGGGTACCGGCAGGAGGAGGAGTGGGTTCTGGACACGGAGGGCGTCAACCTCATGGGGGTGAGCGGGCTTGCAGGAACCTGCAGGAACTTGCAGGAACCTGCAGGAACCTGCAGGAACCTACAGGAACTTGCAGGAACTTGCAGGAGCTGGTGATTAAAGGAATGTTGTGGCTTGGGGTGCATGACCGCATGTGTGGCTTTGTCGACTGTGGGTTGAGTGCTGCGGGATAGAGTGGACGAGGCTTCCGCAGGGGCTGTTTGAACATGCGCAAAGTGTGTGCACACAGCCCGGTTGACGGCAGCACGCGTTACAACTGTGTCTCCGCTCCCTCTGACCTGCTGCTGATGTGCCTCGGGTGTACCCTACACTCTGCTGTGTTTTGCGCTGCGCAGGTGCTGCCGCAGCCGGGCGTGGACCCGAGCCGCACCATGAGCAACGACCTGATCGAGATCATCCAGGACCTGGGCGTGGAGGCGTGCAGGCAGGCGCTGCTGCGCGAGCTGCGCAACGTGATTGAGTTCGACGGCAGCTACGTCAACTACAGGTGGGAGGCAGTGCGGCAGCAGCGTGCGGACTTGATGTGTGCAGCTGCGGGCAGTGGTTGGAAGGGGTGCATGCGTGCTGAGGTTGGCGCTGGGAACACACAGCGTCAGATGCAGCTGCTGCTTTTGTTGATTAATTGGGGAAGCGTCCGTGGATGTGGCGGGATCTTCAATCACAGTTGCTGGCTAGCTGAGAGTTGTGCTGCTTGCTGCTCTGCCCTGCCAAACTCGTCATGTGTCGACGTGTCGAACGTGCGCTGTCCCTATCGCAGGCACCTGGCCATCCTGTGTGACGTGATGACGTGCCGCGGGCACCTCATGGCCATCACGCGCCACGGCATCAACCGCACCGAGGCCTCGCCGCTGGCGCAGTGCAGCTTTGAGGAGACGGTGGACATCCTGCTGAGGGCGGCGCAGTTTGCGGAGAAGGACAAGCTCACGGTGAGGGACGGGGGTGCTGCTGTGTTTGTGCTGATGCTGTGGGTTGCTGCTCATGCGGCGTGCCGGGGGTAGCGCTGTTTGTGAGGAGACGGTGGACATCCTGCTGAGGGCGGCGCAGTTTGCGGAGAAGGACAAGCTCACGGTGAGGGACGAAACGTGTAGATGGTGCGGGCGCGTTCTAAGCGTGTGCTTTGACTGTGTGTGTGGACATCCTGCTGCGCGCGGCGCAGTTTGCGGAGAAGGACAAGCTCACGGTGAGCGCAGCGAGTGTTCTCTGGCGCTGCATGGGTGTGGGCTGCACCCGCAGGGCGTGGGGGATGTGCGTGTTGTGCCCATGTTCTGCTGTTGTTGTAACTGATGTTGCTGTCTGCAGGGCGTGAGCGGACCATCATGCTGGGCATGTTGGGCATTCAGGCCTTCGACCTGCTAATGCATTGTTGCACTGCAATTGTGCTGTGCTTACGGTGTGCTTGCTGTACTGTGCCATCTTACACACATGCAGGGCGTGAGCGAGAACATCATGCTGGGCCAGCTGTGCCCGCTGGGCACTGGTGCGTTCGACCTGCTGCTCAACGAGGAGGAGCTGGCTGCTGCTGTGGACCTGCTGGGCATGGAGGATGGCGAGGGGGGCATGGGCTACGGCGAGTACGGCTGGGGTGACGGCGGCATGACGCCAGGCCGCACGCCCGGCCACATGACGCCCAGCAGGACGCCCTACATGACACCCAACAGGTGTGCGGGGTGTGCGCTGAGTGGTTCATCATCATCACGTTACGCATCAAGCCATAGCATCAACACTGCACTGCGTGGTTTGTGGTTGACAGAGTGATTGCATGACTGCCGATGCAGTGCTCTTTAGGCAGATAGTCAGCATGCTGGAGTGTAGCACTGCTTCCTTTGTCGATGTATTGCTGCGCTGGTTGTGTGCTGATGTGGGGTGCTGCATCATTGGCTGTACTGCTTGCGTGCTGGTGGTGTGGGTGGCTGCTGTGTTGCTGTGCTGCTTGTGTACTGCTTGTGGTCTGATGTGTCGGGTGCTGCTGTACTGCTCATGTTCTGACATTGTGGGCTTCTGCTGCACTGGTGTTACTGCTGTTGTACCGCCTGCAGGGACCCTGAGCAGATTGCGATGTCTATGTCACCCATGTGGAGCCCTGTGCGTGACATCGCATTCAGCCCCTCACGGGCCGCCATGTCACCAGGGCTCATGTCACCGGGTGCTGGGGCAGGCTATAGCCCCACCAGCCCCAGCTACAGCCCCACTAGCCCGGGCTACAGCCCAACCAGCCCCAACTACAGCCCGACTAGCCCCGGCTACAGCCCCACCTCGCCGGGCTACAGCCCGACCAGCCCGGGCTACAGCCCCACTAGCCCGGGCTACAGCCCGACCAGTCCAGGCTACAGCCCGACCAGCCCTGGCTACAGCCCGACCAGCCCAGGCTACAGCCCCACGTCGCCGCAGTACTCGCCAACCAGCCCAACGTACAGCCCGACGTCGCCCAGCTACAGCCCAACCAGCCCGAGCTACAGCCCGACGTCGCCCAGCTACAGCCCGACGTCGCCGACGTACAGCCCGACGAGCCCCAGCTACAGCCCGACCAGCCCGAGCTACAGCCCAACGTCGCCGAGCTACAGCCCGACAAGCCCGAGCTACAGCCCCACGAGCCCGACGTACTCGCCGACCTCACCAACGTACTCGCCAACGAGCCCAACGTACTCGCCAACGAGCCCCAAGTACAGCCCCACAAGCCCGACCTACAGCCCCACATCACCCACCTACAGCCCAACCAGCCCAACATACAGCCCCACCAGCCCAAGCTACAGCCCAACCAGCCCCAGCTACAGCCCCACGTCGCCGACGTACAGCCCGAGCGATGCTGGCGCGAGCCCGGCAGAGCCGCCGGCAGCTGGCGCGGCTGGCAGCAGCGCAGCAGCAGCAGCAGCAGGTGCTGGCGGTGGTGCTCCTGCAGGCGCAGGCGCTGGCGGGGCAGCAGGTGGCAGCTACAGCCCAGCTGATGATGGTGATGACATGCAGATCGGCTGAGCTGTTGGTGTGCTGGCGGAAGTGTGAGGGCAGCGTGGTGCTGAGCAGCGCCATCGTTAGCTGCTGGGAGCCGCGGCGTCGCATAGTGTAGGCTGGTGGGTAGCCAGGCAGTTGCTGGGACTTGAGTGGCGGGTGGGGCCTCGTGTGTGCGCTCGTGTGCAGGATTTTGCACAGGTTGCCGCTGGCCCGCTGCAGCAACAGCAGCATGGGCAGTAAGCAGGGTAGCGTGGTTGCACAAACTTTCTTGTGTTTCTGCGAGCAAGTGTGCAGGAATGCAGTGGTTGCTTCCCACGCTACAGCCTAGCCCTCTTCTTAGTTAGCGGCAGGTGCACTCTGCTGTGAGGTGCTTTTGTTTTTGTGCTGCTGCTGAATTGTGGCTGCACACCTCAAGCTGATTCACATGCTGTGGTGTAGACGCACAGCCGCTTGCGCAAGTGCTCACGCCGCATGCAAGTGACAGTGTGGTGTGCTTTTGATTTCATTGGCAGCAGTTTGTAGGACTGGTGGTTTCACCGAAGTCCTTACATTTTTGCACATGCTGTACATGGGTGACTGCCATCGGTGTTCTAAGATGCACAGGGATTTGCCTGATTCCTTCGGAAAAGCAGCGCTTCAGTGCAGCTTGGTGGCTGGTGAAACACCTGCATGTACTACATGCTAGTAGACAGCAACTTGGTGCTTGTCGGCGTGAGTTGTGCTTCGTGTCAGTCATGCACAGGTTGTCGGAGTCGTCACCATCATGCGAGCCTGGAGACTGCATGAGGCTGCTGAGCAAGCAGCCTGATTGCCTTGTAGCCAAGCAGCTCGTCTTTTGAGGGCTGCCAGCCGATTGAGCAGCAGGTCCGTCTCAGCTGCTGCTGCTACGAGCCCAGCCACTGAGCGCAGGTTGAAACGTTAGGGATGTTGCGCCATTGGCGGCTGGATTAAGTTTGATTTGCATGTAACAGGGTTGTCTGATGCGTGCAGTCAGCGGGGTGAACACGAAACAGTCGCTGAGGCCCATTTTCAAATAATGTGAATGTCGGCTTGTACGTATCGTGGGCAAAACAGAGACACAAAGGTGTTTAGCTGAGACAGGTTTCGATCCTGTGACCTATGGGTTATGAGCCCATCACGCTTCCACTGCGCCACTCAGCTGCAAGTGATGATATTGCCGATGGCATGAGCATACAACAACATCAAATCTACCGACCATATTTCGAATCCCGGCGCCGCCTTGTCAGCCGTAAGGATTGCAGAAGCAGCAGAGCCCTAGTTTGCCTTAGTTTGCCTTAGTTTGCTTTGATTTGCCTGTCAGTCGTGCACTGCGTCAGTTATGCATGCTCCTGCTTGCTGCAGTCTGGTGAGTACAGCAGTGCCTTGATGCAATCATGCCAGACATTCATGGTGAGCAGCACCTTTGTGCACCCCGCTTACTGTTTGGACCATGCTTGTCCTTCCCTGTGCGCTTTTTGCCTGGTGCGTGGAGCACATGCTGCTTTTCGTGCTGCTTTTCGCACTTGCTGCCCTGCATGTACATGTTCGTTTATGGGGAGATAGGGGCTGCGAGACGCCTCTGGAGTTTTCTTTGGTGGCGTCTTGTGGCTTGCTATCGAGTTCATACGATATGTGAGCTGAAAGTAGGGCGAGTGACTCACTCTCGGGTGATAGCTTGCCTTCTCCTGTAACAAGCCTCTCTCGCGCCGCTCGCTGGTACCCAAGCTGGCGCCTGGAGTTGTGTCATGGTCACAGCAGTAGGGCTACAGCAGAAGCAGGCAAGGTGCTGGTAATGCTCGAGGTGCTGCGGTGCCCTTGCAATCGCCTTTCACCACATGATGTGATTGGCTAGGCAACCCCTTGTGACTGTTGAGCGTGCTGGACTGCTGGTTCAGTGTCTGGAGTGTCCTTAAATTCCTTCTGCAGGCTGCTGCAGTTGGTGGCCTGCAGCGGCAGCAACGTGTTGCAGATGATGACCCCTGCAACTGCTGCTATGGATCAGTGGATTGCCTGCCAGTAGTGCTGTCTGGGCAGTGTACTTTATTTGGTTTGTGTCTGCTGCGCGTAGGGAGCAGCAATGTGCTTGCATTCGCATTGCTGTTCTCACATCAGCCGTTGTCAAATGCATTACGTGTCTGGGCAGCTACCTGGGGCTGTGGTGGTGCCCTTACTTGTGGCGACAGTGTAGCCATCTGGTGGAGTTGCTGCATGTAGGTAGCGGTAGGAGTGGTTTTTTTTTTGTTTTTGTAGGTCAGCTTAGCTAGCCGCAGCGGTAGGAGTGGTTTTCTTCTTGCTTGGATGTAGTACAGCCTAGTGCTTGTCGTGCAGCAACAGCAGTGTGGTGTTGCAGCCAGGTCTCTGTAAGTGTGTATGCTTGCATGCCCTATCATGCCGTGCGCTTGCATGCTTGCTTGCCATGCCATGCTGTTCCTTGGAGGCGGCCACTCCGTTCTGCTGCAGCATTGTGGTCAATTTGCTAGGCGGGCAGTAAGGCTGCAGACTTGCTGTTCCGTCGTGATGGTGGTGGGGGACGGAGTTGGAATTGAAACCCTACCTGGCTGGTATGATACGCCAGTTCAAGAGGCTGGAATTGCCTGGCCCCCATGTGTAACAAACACAAAAGGCGCCGTGTAACAAGCCTCTTCTTCCGGCGCCGACAGCAGCAGCAGCTGCATCAACAACAACAGCGACAACAGCTGGTAGCGCAGATGTTACAGGAGGCTAAGCAGCAAGCGGTGTTAAGGTTTTGGGAGTTGCTTGCTGATTTTGTGGCAACAGAGGCAGCGCCCGCTACTTGGCGGGTTGCGGTGCCTGGCAATCACCCGTTTCTGTGCTCTGATCCAGCGCAGCTGCGCATTGTACTGGCGCCCCGCTCTGGTTGACCTTCCTGCCTCTGCATGTTGTGCTGTCAGCAGTTGTCGATTTTCCAGTTTCTGTCAAGGACATGTTGCATGTGTTGGGTGTCACAGCGCTGGTTTCTCAGCTCTTTCCTCCGTGCTGCGTGTTTCTGTCCTTGTCAGCCGTAAGGATTGCAGAAGCAGCAGAGCCCTAGTTTGCCTTAGTTTGCCTTAGTTTGCTTTGATTTGCCTGTCAGTCGTGCACTGCGTCAGTTATGCATGCTCCTGCTTGCTGCAGTCTGGTGAGTACAGCAGTGCCTTGATGCAATCATGCCAGACATTCATGGTGAGCAGCACCTTTGTGCACCCCGCTTACTGTTTGGACCATGCTTGTCCTTCCCTGTGCGCTTTTTGCCTGGTGCGTGGAGCACATGCTGCTTTTCGTGCTGCTTTTCGCACTTGCTGCCCTGCATGTACATGTTCGTTTATGGGGAGATAGGGGCTGCGAGACGCCTCTGGAGTTTTCTTTGGTGGCGTCTTGTGGCTTGCTATCGAGTTCATACGATATGTGAGCTGAAAGTAGGGCGAGTGACTCACTCTCGGGTGATAGCTTGCCTTCTCCTGTAACAAGCCTCTTCGGCGCCTGCACAAATTTTCTTCCCTCTTTTTCAAGTGTCCCCCTCTTCTTCCTCCCTCTTTTTCAAGTGTCCTCTCCTTGATTTGAGTCAGCGCCGCCTGAACAAGAACACGTTGCCAGAACTCCCACGTCCAACACGGTAAGCACCATCCAAATAACTCGTTCGCCACAGCGCTGCGGGCCGGCCCTTCTGCTGCTTGCTGCCGCTCCCTGGTAAGCGTGTGCGCACCTGCAGGCAGCAAATCACAGAATTCGGGCTGATCCACACCACATAAAGCATGTTAGATTGCATTACGTCAGCTCACTTGTAAAGCAGTAGTCTATACAGGTATCACCGCAGCCTATCGCAAGCGCACAACCCAGTGGCCCAGCTGCCTACCTCTGGCAACTGCCGAGGCAGCTTCACCAGCCAACCAGTGAGCTGCACACCAAACTCGTCAAACACCACCTGCAGGGCAAGCCCAGGCAGCAGTAGCAGCAGCAGCAGAGGCAGCAGCAGCGACGTGTGGTGAGGATCCACCAAGGCAACACTGCAGAGCTGTTGCCAGAGCTGGAACACAGTGTAGGCTGCTAGCTGGCCGGGGACTGCCGCTGTTCCATCAAGGAGGGGCTCTGCAGCCCTTCAAACTCGTCAAACACCACCTGCAGGGCCAGACCAGGCAGCAGCAGCAGCAGAGGCAGCAGCAGCAGCGGCGGCGGCGGCGTGTGGTGAGGATAAAACAAAGCAACACTGCAGAGCTGTTGCAAGCTGCTCGCCGACTGGGGACTGCCGCGGTACATTCGAGATATCAAGAAGGAGCTCTGCACCTGCAAGAACAGGCACCTGAATGTGTGGCGGATGTTGCCTGGTGCACCTGATAAACAGTAGCACTGAGCAGCATTTCGGAGCCACAGCACTAAAACCTTAGCCCAAGTACCTGCAGAAGCAACGCAGCCAGCCGCATCCATTGCTGCGCAGGCGCTTTCCACAAGTCACGGCTGCCTCTGCAGGAGGTGATGATCATCTGCCTGCTGCCAGTTCAGCAGCAACTGCCAATTGGACAACTAGTGCTCAGGCTGAATAGCTGTGCAGTGGGACTGTTGATTTCACACGTAGCTCTACACGAGGCTGGGGGGCCTCAACAGCACCGAGTCGTGTAGAGTTCGTAGATGTAGTAACCTTTATATTGAACCCAGCCCTCACCAGCACCGTGTCACTCGGCTGCTGCTGGCCTGCAGGCAGCCAGCTGCCGCGTATGGCCACGCGCCAGCTGCCAAAGGGGCCCAGCGCAAACTCCGCCTGGTTGGTGCTGCGCACGCAGCCTACGACAACAATTGCACAGCACACACAGCGCGCAGCGCACGCACGTGCGCACATTTACATGCTAAAACACTCTGAAAACTCCATGTTTACGCATGTGGTCATCATCATGATGTGACCAACCAAGCCACAGGAGAGCTGCACCGTTTGAACACTGTTTGAACACGATTCAAAGATTCGAAGTTTGCCTGTGGTAGACTTGGGCCTCACCTGGGTGCTCTTCGTCTACGTACAGGCTCTGCACGATGTCTGTGAGGCCAAAGCCTGGCAGCCGGCCTGCTAGCTGCATCAGGCCCTGCGCAAACCCTGTCCGTGTGACGACCTGGGTGTTGTAAACGCAACGGAGCAGCAGAGCAGCACAGCAACAGACGAGGGAGATGAGACCGCGCCGTTGCCCACATAGCCAGCGCTGCAAGTGGATGTATTGCAGCAAAGGCATGGTGCTGCAAAGGCAGTACACACAAATTTCTGGAAGCTGTTGCAAGCTGCCTGGTATTTGACACTGCTTCTTGCGGGGTGGCAGGCGCTTGTATCTGTGCAGCAACTCCAAGGTGAAGGCGCTGCGGCGCATTGCAACCAGAGCCGAACCTGTACATGTGGCATTGATGCCCGCATGCAGCAACATAGATCCATGTGACATCAAGCTGTTGGTTCAGCCACTTTAAACCTCCTCACCGTGCCATTGTTGGCATAAACCAGCTCCCAGTCACCCAAAAGCTCTGCTACTGGATTCAGGCCATCCCCCCAACTGCTGCTGGTCTCATTTTTGCTGCCCCTGCTTTCCTGGAAAGAGTCCGGCGTAGGGTTCTGCAGCTCTAGCCGTTCTATAACTTGCAATATCTGGCGCTTGGCCTGCACAGCAGTACAGCATCAGCAGCAATATGCAATTCGTACAGCAGCATATGCTAGCCAGCCCGGCTGGTCCTGCTGCTGACTACACGTGCTGCACGGCATACACTTGACAAACAAAATGCCTCTACTGGACATAATAAGAGGCTGTTCGTGGAGGTAGCTGCACCACTGCTTGCCCACCTCAACATTCCCAGGCAGCACAGCAGACATGCCCTGCAGGGACTTCAGCTGAAGTTCAAGCTGCTGCGTGGACGCCAATTCGGTTTCTGCAGATAAGCTACGTGTCAGTGTCCGCGGTCGCTGTAGTGATCGTGTTTGGCGTACTCGAGGAGCTCCGTAGCTGCAGCTGCCGAGGGATGCCGGTGCAGCATGGGCATGGCAGAGATTCGACATACTAGATTGGTGTATCTTCAGGTTTGGTGCATGCTGCAGGACCCGATTGAGGCCATGCGACGCGCAGGTGTGGTTGATAAACGCTGGACATGTACTGCCAGGTTAGTAGTCACTGCCATGTCATACAGCACTGATAGCAATTCAAAATGCCGCCTCTATATGGTGGTGTAACCCTTCAAGTCTTGTGTCTTCTTCCTATTCAGAGGCACCAGCAAGGCATGCGCATCAAAACGCATGTAAACGGCATAAGCATGCGCAGATCTCTAGAGTTGCTGTGCCAGGCCATGTCAAACTGTTCATGGGTAGGGTTGCCAGGTGTAGTGTTCACCTTGATGTGCAGTGCACGCAGGTTTTAGCACCTAGTTCAGAGCCTTGAGCCGCAATGCAAAACCATCGTTACCATGTACTCAACCTGGAACGGTTCCGTCGATTGCTGGCTACATACATCCCAGCCCTGCCAGGCACGCAGCCAACCGTTTGGGTAACCCCCACCTGCTGCCTGGTGAAGGCGGTGAGGGGGTCTGGGTGGTCTACCCCTCACCAATAGAGAGGCAATAATAGTCGTAGTTTCCGCTCCGTTACGGGGCGCGGTTGCCGATGCCGATAAGGTATGGCTTACAAGAAGACTATTATTTTTATTATTATTATTATTATTATTATTATTATTATTATTAACCTGGAACGGTTCATGATCTGTGTGTTACACGACGGGAACACAGCCAGGTTCCAATTAGTCGTAAGAGTTTCATGCACAATGGCGGTGGTTCAAAGCAAGCTTGTGCAGGTGAACCATGCACCCACTTGTCATGAATTGTGTCCGCCTGAGAGTCCACCAACACTGAAACGTTGGTTGTGACAGCCCTGTTACTCTTTCAGATACTGCAGCGGACCCTGCAACTGACAAACGGTGTGCACAATGTGCGTACCAAGCAGCAACACAGCCACAACCTCCTGTGCATTTCAATGACACCGCCATACTGGCACGACCGAAAACACCTGTTACTAACTTAGTATTTAGTAAATGAGGGACGCGTTGACGTGATGTACTCCATACGCAGTATGTTACTGCAACAGCAATCTGCATCCAGCTGGAACTGTCGCACAGTAAGATGCCCGCCATTGTAAAAATAATCGCGTTGCCCGTCCAGAAATACAGGCATGCAGGGACAAGGACGTCCCATACAAGAACCACACAGCACAGCACTGCACCATCAACAGACCAGCAACAGACAGGTACGCAGGCATGAGGACCACCTTGAAGATGCAAGTTGCATCGAGACCCTCGCAGGGCGCAAAATCATATGCACGATGCCCCTGTGTGTAAAACCCTGACACTGCAGGCAAGCTAGTGCTTGTTTCGACTTGTTGATCTCGTCACCCTGAAGCCCGTCATATCAACACTGTCGCCGTCCGATATTCAAACCTGAGCAGCACCAACAGCAGCATCCTTGCTTTTAAAGTCCTGACGTTCCTGCAGGCACGGTCGTCTTTTGCATGCTGTGTGCTGCCCTGTGCCCTGCCTTGAAAACCCTGGGCTTCAACCACAGCGCCACATACACCAGGCCCAGCAGCACAGGCACCTCAATGAGGGGCCCGACTGTTGCAGCAAGCGCCTCCTGGCTGTTGATGCCAAAGACGCCGACTGCAACAGCAATCGCCAGCTCAAAGTTGTTGCTGGCGGCAGTGAAGGCCTGCAGAAGGCAGCAGGCATCCACACAGTCAGGTCACTGGCCGCGTGGAGCAGCACAAGGATCCTGCAGGGTGCCGAAGACTTGACCATCTGCTTCGTACGTCTGTGCATGCACTTGAACAACAGAACAGGAGACACGCTAGCTTCTGTGCCTCATGCTGACTCAGCAGTTCCGTGCTGAGAATGACAAATTCATACGGCTCCGTGAATCCAAAACCAAGGTAACGTCATAACTACGCAACTTCAAGCATAGCTGGACCAGAAGACTTGCAATCTGTGTGCACATCAGCTGTCCAAGCAGCGCACTGCCACAACCAGCTCGGCTGTGGCTTTTGCGCTTGCTGCGGAAGGGCGTGCTGCGCATTGAGACAGTTGTCTTGCTGTTTTGCTGCAGCGCCAACTGCCACCCACCTGAGTCACCGCTGACTCGTAGCTCATCTTGCACCAGTGTGACAGTGTGAATGAAGCAAAGAACATCACCATGAAGTAGACCAGCATTGGCACTGCCACGCGTGCCACATTGCCAATCTGGCTGATAATGTCTTGGGAGGCAAACATGACGACAATGGTGTAGAGCAGGCCTAGTAGAGCACACGGGCCAAACCACGGCATGAAGCGCTTGTCAAGCCATTCCCGGGATTTGATAGCGATGAGGCCGTAGCGCAGCAGCACACCTGCGCAAGCAAACGAGAGGCACCAAGTCACACACGTAACACCGGGAGTGTGTGGAGTCCTCTAATGCATACACGCGCAGCAACGTGCAGCGCTCGTTGCTGTGCGATAAGCAGCCAGTAAATAAAGCTTAGATCGGCGGCACACCTGCATTTCCAATTGACAGCTGCAGCAAGCTTGTGGCACATTACACGCTTCTTCAGAGTGTGCTGCACCACGCTGGTAGGGGCACTGCTGCAGGGCGCGGATTCATAACGCTTTTTAGAATAACGCTTTTTAGAATAAAACACTGATCATCACAGTGGTGATGCACTCGGTGACACATGCAGCACAACCTGCATCTGCAATGCAACTACGTTCGCGCAATGCAGCTGTTTTGGCGAGTCATGTAGGCAGGAAACCCACCAGCTACAAGGGGAATGCCCAGGAAGAGCAGCACACTCTTAGCCACTGGCCAGAAGCCAACGTGCACTGCAGCACTGCCTGAAACAACCTGCGACGTGCAACAAACAGGCAGCAGAACATACCGTGTTGCGTTGCACCACACCCGCAAAATGAGTCTGAAATATGCTACAGCGTCTGAGGCTATGCGTGCTGATGTTGCTGCCTCATGGGAAGTTCTGCAAGAGCCAACAGGAAGCATGGTAAAGCAGTGCAGCGCAACTGTATGCATGCATGCGTTTTTTGTGCTGAGGTTGTAATGCAGCCAGCCATAACAACGGGAACGAAAGGTGCACAAAAGAGTATGCATTGCGCTGTTGCATGCTGTCTTTCCTGAAAAGCAGAGCTGCATAATGACAGGAGCTGTTGCTGGCCGGGCTGCTGACAGTCCTGCTGCTGCACTGCTGCTGTGGTTCGAGAACGTGTGCAACGCATGGTACACAAACAACAACCCATTTGCAACACGTGCAACAGCCTGCCGCAGCCAAGCAAGCACCCAGCGGGGCACACCTGTAGGTAGAACAGCGAGAGCGGCGCATACAGCACGATCTGCAGCACACTGTTGAATGCCACCATCACTGCGCACAACTCAGCGCTGCCGCGCGCCAGCTCATTCCAGATGAGCACCATGGCGATGCACCTGCAGCAGCAGCAGCAGCAGCAGCAATGCAGCCATGCAGTATGGTGATTTACTGCCAGCGTATAGATCAATAAATCTAATTGCCAGCAGCAGCTGATGATATGGCATCACACTGGCACTCATGACACTCAATCCACTGACCCACGTACATTGACAGGACAGGCTCCACCGGCAGCAAAACGTGCTGCGTTTATATTTTAAACTCGCCGCGACTTTCCACTTCACGCAGCAGTGCCCGTACCACGGCTATCATGGTCAGGCATACTTAGGGCACATGCTGCTTCTCCTTATGAACTGTGCTACATGTGTGCCAGCTTGGCTGAGCGGCGCGACGCTGCTGCTAGCGCTGACACACAGCACGGTGCACTGCACGGCAGAGCAGTGGCTGCTCAACAATGCATGCTGATTGACTACTGTAAAATGAAGAAAATTGTAGAGATGAATTGCATGAAAGACTCCTGGCTCACCTGGCGAGTCCCACCATGATCACACCATTTCTGAAGCCAGGGAGATCAGGCAGGCAGGCCCAGGCAAGGCCAGTCATCAGTGCCGGACCAAGCACCCAGTTCAGCGTGAACGAGAGCCCAAACTGCTTCAGGGCGCCCTTGCTAGTGAGAAGGCTGCCGAGAAGTTCATAACGAACTTTGGTGAGAACTGGCCACATCATCATCCACAGGCCCAGGGCAATGGGAAGGGACACATTGCCAATGTGCAGCACAGCCAGCGCACCACGCACCTGCAGCGCAGGAGCAGCAGCCGACGGCATTGATGCTATGGCTTGATGGGTGTCATGATGACGATCATGAGCGCAGGAGCAGCAGACGCATGTGCTGTTTTCCGCCTTTCAAGATTTCCTGATCTTTGCAGATACACTGCCATACACAAGGGCTTGCTGCACGTGTCCTAAACTGTTTGCTTTTTAATGCTTGAGTAGAAGAGAGGAGGGGCCGAGGTGCTGCCAGTAGTCGCAGCATCTCTCAGGCAGCAGCGCTGCCATCATCACACTCTACTGCTGCCTGGGTCGCTGGCAACAACGTGCTTGTTTCCACAACGCCTCTGCTAACCACCACAGACCATCCCAATGACCGCAGGACCTGCTGCATGTCGAAAAATAACATGTTCATGCATGATAAATCTCACCTGTGGTGCCAGCGATCCCAGCAGCACACCCACCACCATGGCTGCAACAATCCACACCGGCAGCAGCCTATCGAGCCAGCTCAAGCCGGACATGACACCCCTGCCGGCAGCAGCACCAGCAGCAGCTGCTACCGGCGCAGCGCCAGGTGCAGCGTCCGCTCCCTTGTCAGCACAGCAGCTGCCGCCTCCATTCATGAGGAAGGGCTGCAGATTGAAAGAAATAGTCAGTGGAAGGTTGGTAGTGCGGACCGAAGGTGGCCAGATTGAGCACTAGTTGGCAGGACTGAAGGTATGCTGGCAGCTGAGAGCAAGGTGCTCAGAGGATGGGCTAGTGAGAGCAGCATCTGCTTCCCGACCGCATCAGTATGCAACGCTGCAGCTCCCAAGCACGTGACAGGGTGCCATAGCACGTCTCAGGGGGGCCAACGCTGCACAGCATGAGGAAGCTCATAAGGGACAGCCAGCGCCGCTACTTTTGGACACAGCGCTGCTCAGAGATGAAGCAGTGTTGCGGAATAAGCTGTGCGAGCCACGCACCTCGTCACATGTTTTGGCATCTGACATGGCACAGGCACTGCCAGGGGCATCCCTGCGATCAGGCCAGAGATACCAGTGCAGCAGAAGCATGCAAAGGCCTTTCATGGGTCTGGTTGCCTTGGGTGCAGTGATACGTCATGGAAAGGGTGTAGAAGTGCTGTAGGTGCGGCCAGCCTGATAATAGAACTGTTGACTATGTGCATCAGGGCAGCATTGACGGTGATACACGTGTGGCAAAATGGGCAAGGATGGCTGGCACAGGGCACATACACATGTGACTCCTTCCAAAGAAGGTTGCAGTCATGTGCTTGCTTTCAAGATGGTGATTGTGAGTTGCCGGCAACTGTACTAGTGTCCTGGTGTCTCACCTGCAGCAGTTGGAGCTCTTGCAGATGGCATTGCCAGCACCATCCACCACCTCATAGTAGGAGCCGGGCACACAGTGCTCCTGCAAAATTGTGAAACATTGACGTTCCTTGTGGTTCGAAGTCATGACAACTGTAATCAACAGTCACGCTGCCAGGCACCAGCCCCCAGCCACAGCTGATTACAGCAGTAATGTAACATGGGCTACTATTGCTGGTTGCCACCTAGCAGGCGATGACATGATCACTTTTATGAAGCAGGCACCTGCTTTGGTGGCTGCTTTTGTGCACTGCTGCTATCTGATGCGGTTTCTCCCGGACACTGATCCTGAGGTTCTTCTGTCCTCTCAGGCTATTGCTCAAGCTATTGATGATGCTGATGAGTTGTTTTTCTGCGATTTCGTCTGACGGTTTGGACGATGATGAGTTGTTCTTCGATGTTTCCTCCCCCTATGAGCCTCTCGTTGGCTCCTGACTGGGGTTCCCACTCCTCGTTGAGTGGAGCATGTAATGTAATGTAATGTAATGTAATGTAACAGCATCACACCAAGCTGCCCCTGCACGCCAGGCTGGGCTGCAGCAGCTGCTGCACAGTCGAACTAGAATCATGCATGTGATCTTCAGTCGTCTTTTGCAACCTCATGCAGGCGAAAATGCTATCTTAGTTGATGACAAGGCGGGGGCTTCTGGAGGTGGCAAGATTCCCTCCCTGATGGGCATGCATGCCACGCACGTCTGAGCACACCTTGGGCACGACGCAGCTCAGCTTCTGCTGCTCTGGCTCCCACGATGCTGCCACGCTGATGCCCCCGTTGATCCGGCATGTCAGCCCAGCTGAGCCTGGCGAGCAACATGAGCCGCACGACACGACCAAACCCTCCTCAGCCTGCTGGTTCTGCATGTTGTAGGTAACGATGTAATGAAAAGCAGCACATCAACGCTGCTGTGGGAGCTTACACGCGTTCAGATCCGGGCTTGCGCGATGCGTAAGTAACAGTAGCACTGTAACAGCTGGCTACAGCTTAGAGCAACATCCTGGAGGGTCCAGCAGCATTCGCTGCACAGCCAGCAACCATACGCATGTCTTGTATAATTTTGAAGATATTCCAGCAGGGAAAGGAAACACATGTTGTGCGTATCAGCTGCCTGATCCTTGTTCCTCCAGTCTTGGCCTAGCTGACAGCGTGTGCATGGAGGTTTGATCATGGGTGGAAAGCCGTTCGTTGGGCCTGGAGTAGGGTTTGGTGAGCACGAAGCAACCTGACCAGCAGCAGCAGCAGCATGTGGACAGCGGCAGATGTACAGCAGCTAATGTACAGCAGCAGGTGTAGCAGCAGCAGGCACGTGAACGAATGTCCAGGTAGTGCTGGACCACAGTGATGCTTACACCGCTTTGTATGTCACTGCAGGATTTGGAACAGGCTGCGGCTTTGGAGTGGGCTGGGGATTTGGGGGTAAGCAGCTTGCACAGTGATGGTGCGCTGCGGATGTTTGTGTGTGCTTCCCAAAGCATTGCATTGAACAACTGCCCTCTTCAACCAACGAATAGTCAGCAACGCCTAGCTTGATGGCGCTGCTGATGTGCATGTTGTGCGTGTTTCAATTTGCCTACCTGTCCTGCAGGTGGCAGCATAGGCTTTGCAGGAATGGGTGCAGGTGGGTCGACGGCATACAACAGCAGTGGCAGGGCACAGGCGCAGCATAGGGCATGGCCGTACCGGGCATGGCAGTACCAGGCATGGCAGCGCTTGGGGTGCATGATGCATGCCTCAGACAGGCACCCATAGCATCACTGCAGCCCGCTGTTGCACTACTGTAGCTTGTGGGAACGTTAGAGCAAGCAACAGCTGCATTGGCAGACCAAACCATCCACGTGACCATGGCTGCCATCGGCACCAGCAACGCACAGCAGCACCAGCAGCAGCAGCAGCAGCAGCAGCAGTAGTGGCAGCAGCCAAGAACGCAGCAACAGGATAGTCCCAGTAAGCTGGTGCCAACAGCAGCAGCAATACACTGTGCCTGGGGACACAGGCAGATACCCAATAGCAAGCCCTTGTGCGCAAAAACCACTTTCATGCAGCTGTGGTAGGCTCAAGGAATGCTGGTGCCTTTTGTGTCCTGCAAGCTCCTTGCGGCTGCTAGACGCCACTAAAATGACTCACAACTTTTCTGCTTCAGCATGTGCCGGATGCTGCGGCTGTTGCTTTCGTCAGTCACGTGCTGCTGCGTTGTAAGCCTAAATGCGCCCAACGCGTTTATGAATGTTGCTGTACCAACGCTTTTGATGCTTCGTACGTGGTACGTGCCGCATGTTACAAACTGCAATGCAGGGGGCGGCTGTGGCGTGGGTTTTGGCCTAGGCTGGGGCTACGGCGCGGCCTGGGGCAGCAAGTACATCATCATAGAGCCGGAATTTGAATCCGGCAAAAAGGCGGGAGGGCCGCGCTGGCTGGCGCAGCTGCAGCAGCAGCTGCGAATTCAAAAGTTTGAAAAGTCGCACCAGCAGTGAGGGGGTGGCGCGCCCAATGCCTGGGTGGTAAGGCAGCAGGGGTTGGGCCCTTGGTGTGGTGGGTGTAGCTTAATGGCTACGGTGACTATGTCTGGCATTGCTGGCACTGTATTGGCTGCTCGCACATGCTACTAGCATAGCATGATAAAGTAGTTTCATGTGAGTGTCCAGATATTCACACAGTGAGCAGCACTAGTTGGCTTGACGTGGAGTTACTGGTGCACATCCATTAGGCATGAGGCCGTTATGTGCGCCTGCATGTCGGGAACGACTCTGCAATTCTTTTCTCACTGGTCGCTGCCGCTCATTTTAGGCATGCCCTCAAGGCAGCGCTTTTTGGAGACTTGGTATGGCACTGAGAGCTTGTCGGAAATGTTTGAGTTGCCAGGACATGTTTGACATGAATCACGTAGTGGTACTCTGTGGTCTCATCACCTCAAGAAGATGCGGCGGTGCCTTGCTCCCTCAATGGTTGTCAGGATGCACTGCTGCTCAGCAAAGCTGAGCAGCAGCAACAGCAGAGCAGACTTCGGAGCATTTATAACGGAAGTCCTGTGCCGCTCATTCATCGTGTTGTGAGGCGGATATTGTTCGTGATTCCACTGGGTGTCAGCAGGCACCGACGACAACGGGATTACTCCCCGTCATTGACTCCAATCAGCAGGCCTCAAGATACGGACGAACACGGGTAAACAATTAAATTTTGTGTTTGTGCTGTTGGTGTCTTCGGGTTTTGAAACCAACCTGAGACTCTGTCTGCGGCAAGTCAGTGACAACGACACGTGCCGCATCACCATTTCTGGTTGACCTCACCAAATGTAGAGCATGGACACCAGTAGCACCATGATCGCATCACAATCTTAGCTTCAATTATCCGCATATTCTGCCTGCCCAACCTCGCCGGACTGTCCTGAAGTGGCCAACTTGCTAGGATGCGCCACAGCAAGGTGCCACGGATCATATGTGCAGCTAGAACATGTTACGAACCCTCCAAGTAAGTAGTTGGCACAGGCGGTCAACAGCAGAAGCCACCGCTGAGCAGCAGCAGCAGCAGCAACAACAGCAGCAGCTGCAGCAACCAACAGGCAGGCTCTGCTTTGCTTACCGTAACGGTACACATTCATTAGCCAGCCAACTTCTCAGTACAGTAAGCAGAAATCAGGCGGATGCCGTTCACAAAGATGCAGCCGCAGCAGCAAATCCGTCTGTCAGGGCTCCTGCAAGCACAAGGGCCTGATGGCAGTGACAGCGCGGAAGCCTTGTACTGGGCAAGCCCAGAGGTGCAATCGTGAGTGGCGCACGGCTGCTTAAGTTTGTCGGAACGTTGTTGGAACCATATTTCCTGAAGCTGTCCTTGACACTTGGCCTACCAACCAGACCAGCCAATGTGGCAGTTGCCCTGCACCAATGCATGGATGACTAGCCTGGTCCCAAGGACTGCACACAAGTATGTTGGTCAGAGTCATGGCTACTTCTAACAGTGACATAGGCCCGGATTGCAGCTCGTCGCTACTGTAACTATGCAGAAATGCATCATCATGCTTTACAGCGGCGGCAGCTTGTATGTGAGAGAGTACAGCGCGGGAATTATGTGTGAGAGAGTACAGCGCGGGAAAGAAACCATGCCCGGTTGTACGTGCCTTCCTGAGCAGTGCTGCATGTTTCCACTGCCACCACCTGCCCCTGTGCCACACGACTGCTGTTAAGCCACAGGTTCTTTGAAAAGCTGGATGGTTATGCATTGCTGGTTGTGTTGGGCAACAACCTCGGGCTGCTGATTTATGCAAGCAGCGGCGGCAGCAGCGGCAGGGCAGGCGACGTCCGATGGGGTGTACTGTTGACCCTGATGCTCGCGGCCGCGCAGTATCTGCTGCGGCTGCTACGAGCAGATGTCTGCCGCAAGCACCGTCACAGTTTGGCAGTTGGGAACAGGTGAGGCAGCAACGGCAACAGCACAGCAGATGCAGGGTGCAGCATACATGTTATTGAGGCAGCTTGCTACGTTACTGCGTTGCTACGTAGCTGTCAGTTTGGCATTCGGCAGTGGCACAGAAGCATGGCTGCGGAGGTGCAGCCAGCCTGCAACTGCCAAAGATGCAGCGGGAGAAGCACAGCACACCAACAACATGGCTGGCACATCTTGCAGGAAACACGCCACGCCAAGCTGTGGCGCGCGTGCCTTGCAGGAGACGCATGCAGCCTGCGCAGCTGCAGCGGCCTCTTGCACAGCTTGCAGGAAACCCCCAGGGCCGTACGCATCGTCACATCCAGCACCTGTGCCAAATCTTTTGCCTACACGCCTGTCAGACTGTCCCTGTTCAGCTCGTTTACACCTCTGTCACGCCTGCCTGCTTCCCACAAAAGACATTGCCGCTGCTCCGCCGCCCTGCAGGCTTGTGCGCCACATACTGCACATGACTGCTGCACTGCAGCAGTCCTTTAATGTGATGGGCGCAAAGTTCCTGCAAGAGGAGCACTCGCTGGTTGCAGTGCTGGCGCGCCGGCTAGGCTTTGGACCCCTCATGCAGCTGCAGATCAGCTTCAACTTCAGCCTGCCGGTGCGCACAGCGGTGCTGCTGCAGCCGCTGTGCGCTGCTGCAGCGGCTGTTGTGGGCTACAACGCGCCGCAGATGCTGGGGGCGGTGCCAGGCATGCAACAGCTTGCAGGACAACTGTGCATGCTGCTATCAGCATGGCACGAGCTGGTGCTGTTTGTGCTGACGCTGGGTGACACGCCCCCTCCGGGGCATGACAGCAGCTGCAGGGGCCCCCTAGTGTTCAACCAGCTGCTGGTGTTCATCAACCTGCTGTGCTCGTGCTGGCTGCCGCTGTTTGTGGCACATATGGTGGAGCTAAATGCGAAGATGTGCTTCTGGCAGGCAAGGGGTATGGCTGTGGCTGCAGCGCCCTCGCTGCTGCTGCCGCTGCCTCAGCAGCGGCTGCTGTCACACTTATTAGTAGGGCTGCTGGTGCCAACGCTGCTGTGGTCACTTGCTGAGTTGCTGGCTCCGGTTCTAGCAGCCAGGGTGGATGCATGAGGCCACGCCGCCAGCTTTGATTGCTGCTGCGGCTGTAAGCGTTTGGGCAGTGTGAGCTCGTCTGACATGTCATTCTTCGTGTGTATTTGATCGAGTAGCGGTTATGATGGCGGCGTATCATTTCAGCTGTGTTTGAACAGGTGTGGTTTGCCCCATGCGAGCATGTCATCCAGCAAGTGATGGGAAGCACTTGGATACACAGGATAGCGCATTGTGTCTGGGTTGATGCTGTTGCACTTGCTGGTGCTTTTTGGCGACACCAGATGGAAGGGCTTAGTACAGCTGTGGGTCATTGTGCCAGCATGAGCAGCGGCAGCAGCAGCAGCAGCAGTGCAGCTATTGAACAGGTGTGGGCCGCCCCACTCGAGCTTGTCTTCCAGCAAGTGATGGAAAGCAGAAGTGCAGCTGCCTGACCAGCCCATGGGCAGTAGCGCTGACAGTCCTGAAACACGTTATGTTCGTTACTCATGCATGTGATGCGGACATACTGCCGCAGCAAGGACCGCTATGAGAGAAGAGATAGTTACATGTGGGTCCTGGCATCATCTTAGATGGTATGCGCCACAACAGGTTGAACACATGGTCTGAGACCAGAAAAGGAGAGTGAGCACCTATGTTCTTGGATGTTGAATGCATGTGAGCAACGTATGGTTATGTGATTGCTGGCACCTTATCAAACTGCAAGAGCCACAGCTACGTGTGGCTCCTGGCACCATATACACGTCATGATTCACACGGAAGGCGTGCTTGGTTGGGCTGGCAGCTTCAATTCATTCTCATGTGCTGCACGGCATGAAGCAGCCGTCCTTGACCATGTGACAGGATGCGCTGGAGCAAGCACTGGTCTGTTGGTGTGGCTCTGCACCCTTTGGTTACGATCATGTCCTCCTGCATAATGCTCTGTTCGGAGAGACCTCGGCTGACTTTCACCAAGTTGGTGCTGCCAAGTGACACTTGGGCAGTTTGGGCCGGACTAGGATGCATGCTGCAAGCAAGTGTACGCCAGCACATACCTGCTGGCCTTGCTTCCAGCCAGTCACATATGCAGAAGTATTTCCAGGGTGCTGCGCCATGACAGGTCATTACAGTTGCATGCTGTTGGTGATGCCACATGCGTTGCTGCACCTCGTCTTATTGCTCGATATGCAAACGGCAGATGCAAAGTTTGCTTGTGAAAAGTAGCGCATATGCTGGTTTCTTTGTGTGAAGCAGCCACGCAAGGATGCTCAAATGTTGTGGCGGCCCCGTAGTAATCCAGTGTGGGGAGTTGTCGCCTGATGCATGGTTATGTAGAGCAAGCGCTCAAGCATTGCTGCACTGTGCAGCCTCAGATGTTGGAAAAGCAAATGCAAGGGCTCTAGCTGCTGTGGCTGTGCCACTCTTGTTGTGTTGCCTGCAGCGCGCTATTTGCTGTTGGTTGCGGCGGTGTGCTTACGAAGCGGCATCCATGCCGTCTTGATGCAGCTGGCCGCGCAGTCGCGCTAGAAGCAACAAAGACGGCGAAATGCCTTGTTCTCTGATGTTAGTGCATAACATTGGACAGGAATCTTGCCCTGTCACAGAGGGATGTGCAGTGCTTTGTGGGCAATGCGTGCAGGCGGCATCAGCCTATTGCATACAGATCAAAGCACCTTAGTTCTGGCCGCCTTGCTGGCAGCAGTGGCCGTGAGGTGGTGGGACCAGGGGATGAGGGCCACTTCCAGATCATTCTGCATGATGCAGCCTGCCTGTGGCTGTGAGCAGCACTACGCAGTCACTGACCGATCTTACTGAAGGGCAATTGATAGACGGGCCTTTTGTTCGTCTGGGGGTGGGCGTTTCTTGCGGCATTGCGTCTGTGGTTGCGCGGCATCTGGTGCTACCAGTTGGATCTACTCATTCGGGTTATCAACGGCAACTGGCTTCAAGTTGGCGTCCAGATGTTGGGCGGCAGACAGGGGAACGGACTGGCACGGTGATGCACGTATTTTGTTCTCTGGTTGAGGTCAGCACAGTGTGCTGTCGTGTTGTGTAACACAGCTGCTGGCACATGATCATACATATGTCATGACGTGTAGCTATAGCTCATTCCAGCTTTAGCGTGATCATGCAGCAGATCGGCAGAGCCTTCACTTGGTATGACAGCCAGCCGCTGGCTTGGCAAGCCATGAGCATGTGCCGATGTTGTCTTTCAGAGTAAGATTTTCAACATCAAAGTTTGTGCTGCATTGAGCGTTGCAGAACTGCTGTTGGTGCCTGAACAGTAAAGCATTACAAAGTGAGCACAGGCCTGCTACTTGCTGCTTGCAGCAGCATAACCCACATCAGTAACATCACGCATTAGGCACCTTACATGTGCAAGCACATCAGGCAGTGCTGCAGTGCACACTGCAGCACCAAGCCGTTAAAACAAAAGCCCCGCAGCACAGGCCAGCCCCTTATAACGTATGGTCCACACTGCTTCACATCAAACTCCAACGGCCACTGATGATGAGGGTTGCATCCAAGGCAAGAATGGGCAGGCGCTGCAAAACCAAAAGCAACTGAACAGATCAGCTGCAGCTGGCGGCACCTGTTGATAGTGTGATGTTGACATGTGAGAATGATGTAAATGAGTGAGCCATTCGCCGTCCACCGATTCATGCTGCAGTGTAGCACAACATTACTGATGACCAGCCCGCCTGCCTGGTGTACTTATGTGCAGATAGTACAGCACTCCCGTGGCAGCACTGCAAACAGCGTCGCCACACAATGAAATCACATTCGGCCCGGGATGGTAGGTTTGTCTATATGTAACAATCTCGGCAGGCAACAAAAAGGCTAGCCTGCAAACCTAAAAACGTTTTTATGCATGTAGTGCCAGCTCTGGGCACACGCGCGCTGCCCCAACAATGAAGCAGCCATGAAGTTGACATGACATCCTGCCAGCAACGCAGTGATGGGTGACGTGGTACAAGCGCCGTGATAAACGCAGCAGCAGCTGCCACATGCAACAGCAGGCATGCGCAGCAAACAAGCCTGCTCCGCAGTGCTGCTGCACTACAGCAGCGCCGCAGACTCTCCAACCCACATGCTGCTGTCAGTCGTGCAACAGCAGGTGTATGCCCAAAGCAATTTGTTGGGTTTGGACGCCGACGCCACGCCTCTCCTAGCACGCCAACCAACACATGACGCTAGCACCTGGCAGCAGGTGCATGTGATTGGACACAACAGTTGCCCTCTCTCACTAAAGGTTATCTCCTGGCAGGCACGCGCACACTGCAGGGACAGGCAACCTAGTCTCGCGCTCTGGACCCCACATGCTGCGACATGCTGCGGCGCGTGCAGATCCACCTTACATGCCACGACATGCTGCAGCATGTGCGTGCCACCATACAACGCAACGATGTGAGGTGGATGGACAAAGCCGATGAACACACAGCATGACCGGTCCCTCATACAAGTAATCACGAGGCACGAGGTGGCTCAACACACAGCGCCTGTTTGTGTCAAGCGCTGCAACAGCAGCAACACCGACCACGCAGCACTGCTCAAAAAAGCCGAAGGTAAGCAGGTGACGTGCTGGCATGTGCACATGCACAGCACTGTGGACCTGCAACTCTCAACGGTCCACCAGACGTACCGAAACAAGCAAGCTGTAGTGGGGCAACGACAAACTGCAGTCCAACTGGGTATGCGCGTGATGCTGCGCCCTGCGCTGTGCAAGCACAATCAAACTGCGTCTCAATGAAAGCCCACATGAACGCAGCAAGCTGGACGCACCTGCACACCAGCAGGAGAGCAGGCGTGCGGCTCGCAGCATACAACAGACCCTTGACTCCAACACAGCTCATCCTGATTTCTGCCATGCGCCACGGGCCAACCGATCGTTGTGTTGCAGTGTGGTGCATCCCAACAACACCGTCAACAAAGCAGGAGAGCATGCTACCAAAGCAGCCCACGTTGTTGAGTTTATCAGAACCAACGGGTTTACTGCATCCGCAACATTCACCAAAAAACATTCAGAGACCAGCTGCGGGCCGCAGTTATGAGCCTAACGGGGCACAGCCGCTGCTGCTGTATCTGGCTGTGCTGCATGTCGTGCATTCACAACTGACACTACTGCCTGGCAACACAAACCAGCCACACCTGCTTGCCACAGGCCCTGCAGGCCAACGCTGATCAAGCAAGTGAATTGACCACACCTTTGTAGCAGGGGTCGTGCATGTGTGCAGGAGCAACGCTGCTGCCGCTTTCAAGCATGCACGGCAGCAACCCTCAATAAAAGAACTGAAGCCACATGCAGCAAACCTGTGTGAAATAATCCAAAGCACAACTAGACAACTGCCTACACTTGAAAGTGTGCTGCAGACGGCTGGCTGCAGTGTTTGCCCCATGAACTCTTCCCTGAACGATATGTTTCCTGGCATTTATAACTGTTTCAAACAAACAAGCTGTAAGTAAACATTTTGTGCCCTGTTTTTGTGCCACAGCCTGTGCCTTGGTCTGGACACCAACAAAAGCATGTCTGACAGATGCTGCAGCCTGCCCTATCAAACAACATGCCAGAACTAGCCTAGCCACACACATCAAAGCTCGCGCTTGAGGCCACAGCTGCAGCAACCCTCCGGGAAAAGGCAAGGGAACGAAATGCCCACGCCTGCACCGCCACCTACAAGCAGCATACCCCAACCCCACACCCCCATCAGCAGCCAGCGACAACAGAACATCACCCAACGCCTCACGCCCACACCAAGCACAAAGCACAACCCACACAAGCTGGCTCGCTGCAGCCCGGCAACCATGTTTCGCCCCCACCACCTCACGCGCATCCGCTCAGAAGCGCAGCGACACTCCCAAGGCAGTCAGACCCAGGCCCAGGCCAACTGCAACCAGCGCCAGCAGCAGCACTGCACTCACCACAGCCAGCGGAATAATCGGCAGCCGGAAGCTTGGCACCATGCCTTTGGCCATCAGCGCAGCACCCATCTCGCTAATCGTGCTTTCAGGCAAGATGTACGACTCCGGAGTCATGCCCAGATCCTTTGCTGCCTTGCTGGCGTCAATCACAGGGCAGCGCCCCAGCATTGCACAGCACAAGTCGCGCGGCAGGCCCAGCAGCGGCCCGAAGAGCATCACGCCAAACTTAGGGCCCGCGCAAATCGGCACCCATTGCTTCGGGTACTCCCGCCGCAGCACGCGCATTGCATCGACCAACAAATAGCCGCTGCGCGCGTTGATGAGGTAGCGCCCAGAGGCCGCTGGGTTCTCCATCGCAGCCACATGCGCGCGGGCCACATCCCGCACATCCACCATGCCACACGCAATGTTGGCCACAAACGGCCACATCACGCCCGACAGTAGGTCCAGGCACTGGTTGACTGACTCGCCGTCTAGCCGCGATGACAGCGGCGGGCCCCAGATTGCGCCCGGGTTGATGCTGCACAGCGCCCAGCGGCCGCCAGCCTCCTTGCACATCTCGTACGCGCGCTGCGGTGCGTAGATTCGCGTGGCAGCAGCAGAACAGCAGCAGAACAGCAGAAGCCAAGGCGAGGATGTGAGGTGCGGCCATCGGATCAAATGCGAAGTGTGTCGTAATGACATCGTAGGTCTGTACGGTTAGCATGGAAGGGGAGCAAGTTCTACGCTACGCGCTGCCACTGTGATACCTTGGGTGCCGCCGCCTTGCACGCCACATGACTGAGCTGCTGCTACCTGCAGCTGGTGTGTGGGTGCAACTGCTGGCCATAACATGCACATCCAATGCAGTGAGTTCCTATTCCTGCACTCGCAGCATCCTCCTGCAAGCTGTACTTGCCGTACTGCCCTAGTCGGCTGCGTTCTCCTGCAAGCGCAGTCCTGCAAGCCTCACCTGCTCCGCAAGCTTTTTGCTGTAGAAGTAGGGGAACTTGGTTGGCGTGGCGCTCACATTCCAGTCTGCCTCTGAAAAGACGTGGCCCTCGCCGCGCTCGAAAGCATCTGTGAAGACAGATGCAGTGGAGGCAGTGATCACCACCCGCTGCACTGTGCCTGCTGCGTTGACAGCGTTCAGCACGTTTTCCGTGCCAAATACTGCTGGCTTAATCAGCTCCTCCTCTTCCTGCAGGACATGAGAACCGCAGCGGTAGCAGTAGCAGTAGCAGCAGCATCAGCTACCAAACGTACATAAGCAGGTCTCAGGATGCTTTTCAGCCAGCTGGTCGCCACACTTGACCAAGCCTACCGTGAATGCAAGTGAGTTGCTTGGATAGATGCTGTTCTGCCTCATGGCGCTGCAGCATGGATGTATGCATGAAAGCAGCTGCTGGGCATGCTGAGCAGCACCCACCACCCGCTTTCACTGACTCGTGACAATTGCAAGTGCAACAATACCCTTCAGGCCAACAGCTGCACACGCATAGCATTGGCAGCCTGCACACACCTGTCCTGGCTGGCAGTCAATCACATACGGGCTTGCGGTGTGGATGACGTATGTACACCCCGCCACTGCCTCATGGAATGCTCCAGGCGTAAGAAGGTCTGCTGGAAACAGTCTCAACAGTTCTGAGGCATTCCTCATCCGCAGCAGGTGGCCAACGGCCTTCATGCTGGAGGGATCTCTGCATGTGGCGTGCACTATGTAGCCCTTCTCCAACAGCCGCTGCACAATGTGTCCAGCCACGTAGCCAGTGCCGCCAGTCACGCATACTCTAACTCCAGCACCCATAACGTAGCTCCAATGGTGTTTCTAATCAGGGCAAGCAGTCTCTAGGCCCTGTACTCCCGCTCTCGTGCGCCACTGGGCAGGGCCTCCCAGCACCGCAGACTGGCTGTACACACCCTGAAACACCACCAAACTAAGCGTACAAACGCGTTCACGGCAACAGCACTTCCCCCAAGGCTGTCTTTGAGTGGTGAGTAGGAGGGCAGGGCAAGGAAAGCTACTTCAGCGACTCGTTACAGCTGTGAACAATGTCAGCTGCAATGCACCGGCGTGGTTCTTAAATGTAGCTTTTCACTTGACGTTGGCCTCGACCGTAGCTCTCATACATAAAAGCCCAAAGAACCTCACCGGTCGACTTAAACACGCCTAAATCGCAGAATCAGCTTGAACAAATGCTTGATCGCAACTTAAATATCAGCAATAGCATACGACAAGGCGGCGTTGGCGGCCCCCGCTCAACTTCACTCCCTGGGTCCCACAGTACAGGTGCAGGACTTGGGTAGTTGAAATGAGTGTGGACACTCTCTACAACGCGCAGCTGTCACGGTGCGGCAACGCCGCAAGAATACAGCAACAAATCTTAAGACTGCATCGAGCAGCATTCCTAAATCACAGCGATGCTGACTGTTGGTCTGTCAGGCAACCATGCAAGCTGCATGCTACATGACATACAACAAGCGATACAACTGCAGCAGGGATCATTACAACCCCTAGCCGACCACCCCTCAAATGCAAGACACAAGCAGCTTTGATTGCGGCAAGTGAACACATGACAGCGAGCCTGTCAGCCACTACCGTGACTGGCAGCTTGCAGCACGCTGCACCTTGACAACCTTGCTGTGCATGCTTGAAGACTCCATGATGTCTGTGCTCCATGCCGGCTCCATACAGAAGCTGGCGGAAACATACCACATTGCGCAATCATCCACCACCTCAGCTAGCCAATTTCTCAGGCCAGCATTGACTGCGCATATCGCGGGGTGTGGCAGCCCTGCTGGCAGCCCTGAGCACTCTCGGAAACGCCTCAGGCTGCTGCTGCTGCTGCTGCCCACCCACCCACTCCACAACCATCACGCTGCCGCTCACTTCTCCTCCACCTCCACCACCCTGAAGCTGGTCCGGATCAAGTCCAGCACTGGCTTGTCCTGCGCGTACGTGTCGCTGCCTGTCTGCATGCGCAGCTCATACAGCCGCTTGTTGGCCACGCCCAGCGTTGTCAGGAAGCGCCGGTCCCACTCCAGGCCGTAGTCCCGCATCACCTCACCCTGCGTGGCCACGTACGGGCTGCGTGAGGCGTAAGAGGCCATGCGCACCTGCAAGCAGGCAAGCAGGCAGCAAGTGATGTGGGCAGTTCAGCGGCTTGCTCCACATGAAGCGTGTGCAATCGTGTGCCAGGGGTGGGAGTTCAGCATAATCGTATGGAGGGAAGAAGCACTGCATGCATGCACATCAATTGACCACATCACAATGGGCGCGCGGGCCGGGCCCACCAGGCCGCACAAAGCCGTCCACACCACAACGCAGCATTCCAAATTCTCCAGACACTCCAAGGACGAGTCCACCGTGGCCGACAAAGTGTCACACACGGCGGCCGTTGAGGGCCAGTGGCTGTGCACCACTGTGCGGCAAGCCTCAAGCCTTTTCTTGCAAGCCCAGCTGCTCTTTCCTGCAAGCGCGGCAGCCCACCTCTAGGTCGTAGTACAGCCTGCCGTCGTCGCCCTGCCGGCTGGCTGCTGAAATGATCTCGCCCTCGCGCTTGATGCCGATGCGCGTGCTCATGAACTCCTTGTTCAGGTACTTGTCCAGCAGCCGCGCTGCAGCGGCATCAGGGCTGCCCAGGTCCTCCACAGACGCATACCTGCGGATGCCAGTTGTAAAGCACATTTTTGAGTTGAGAGTTGTGCAACTTTTGAGAGCAGGCGGCAGCTGTGGGCTGCTGCTGGACGCATTGCTGGGAGGTGAGGGTGACGAGGTGGCAGCTGCGAGCCGGGCGGCACGCCAGCCCAACCGCGCCTCCTTGTTTTGATGCAGCTGCGTGTTGCGGTTGCTTATCTGACGGTGGCAGCAAGTGCTGGCAACAGGCAGGTGCACATGACTGCTGGTTTCATGACGGCGGCAAGGCGACAGCAGATACGAAAATCAGAATCAGGGCAAGACTGCTTTCAACATTGCATGTAACGAAACTCTAGTTTAGTCTCAGCTGCTTCAACTGCTACGGCAGTCAGTCGCCATCCTTTGCGGATGCAGAGCGCAGCTGGCGGTTGCTGCTGTGTGGTGTTTCGCTGCTGCTCCTGACCTCATAGGCAGGCCCTCAGCCTGCCTGAACTACAACTCAATTGATGTGCATACAATCACAGGCGCACCTTGACGAGCTTGGCGAGGTAATGTCCACAAACAAGTTCTGATCTACGTTGAAGGGGTTGCGCAGGAAGATGTCATTGCCGCTGCTGGTGACGGGCGCCCACTGGTCTGGGTACAAAAACGAGTAGCCGTCCAGCCTGAATGTAAAGCACGATATGAGCATGTTCGAGTCCATGCATGTTCGAGTCCATGCAGTAAGATAAAAAGCCTCAGCCACAGAACGCATGAAGCTGGCAGCTTGTACTGTGTGGTAGGTTAGCCGGCAGCGGCTAAGCATGTCAGGACTTGCGTGCTGCATGACAGGAGCTGAACATACTGATTGAGCCATGTGCAACTGCATGCGTCTGTAAATTATGGACCATGATGATCACCTGCAGAAGCAAGGGTTGAGCATTCACGATCCTTGAATGTTATTCATGCAGTGTGTTCACTCACTTGTCCACCCGCGCTGTGTACCCATCAGGTGTGTCTAACAGGGCGAGTGCAGGTTGTGCTGATGCCAATCCAGCTGCTGCCAGCACTCCTGCAGCTGCTTGCATCAACTGCCTGCGAGATAGGCCAGCATCTGTTGCAGTGCTGTCCACCAAGGACCTTGACTGCTGCTCTGCGTCCGGCTGGCGTGCGGCGTGTAGGCGCGTTCTGCTAACAACAATCACACGAGTGTGTTTGCTGCCGCTGGCTGTGAATGGGCGACTGCAGGCATGCTTATGTTGCAGAGTAGAAGCCATCACAAAGATCTGAAGGCAGTCACTTCAGCCTAAGAACAACTGTACAATTACAGCAACAGTTGAAGCCGTTTCAAGGTTGGTCGCTGCCCAAGCACTTCAAGCATGGAACTGACAGTGGTACTTCAGGACATGAGTGCATGGTTCAGACTGGTGCTTGCGAGGCTATGTACTAGGGAATGCGCCACAGTCCACCGGTTTCCTGCGCTGCTTCTGCGCAAGTCAAGTGCGAAAAGGGGCCACACATCTTCACCTCCCTGCATCGTGCCAAGGCAAGGCGGCACCCGGCTCTCTGGTTCCTTATATTGTTCAATTTTGTTAGTGTTGGTCTTCATACTGACGGTCAGCAGGCCTGACGGTCAGGATGTTGCTGCAACGCTGCACTGGTCCCATCGCGTGTGCTGCTGCACATGGGCCAGAACAGCCGGGCTTACGCAGCCCTCCTGCCAGCACCAGGGCTAGCACAACCCATAGCAGCAGGCTGAGGCCCGCATCGAGCACGGCATCTGCCTCATCCACAGTGGCAGTATCTGCTCCGCCATCTCCGCCAGCACCCATCCACACAACAGCCTACCTGCAGCAAACAAAGCAGCTAGTGGTAAGTGATGGCTGTGGCAGTGCCTGTTATGCTTGCTTAGCGCAGTGCGGGGCTTGCTGGATGTGGCACCAACCTAGTTCATGCATGGACCCTGCTGGAGCACACGGCCGCGTTGTTTCAGCACAGCACAGTGCATCACCGCCATGACTGCTTGCAGTCGCCCAGCATTACTCCTGCAGAAGCTGCAAGCGGTTGCACAGTATGAACTTCCAGCAGTAGAGGTCTGATGGCGCTACTGTCGCGGTGTCTGAACCTGCTGCTGCATGCTGTCCTGCAAGCGCAGCAAGTGCCAGTCCTGTCAACCAGCAGCTTGGACGACGACGAGCAGCAGCCAGACCTCAGCAGCAATGCGCTGGTTTGGGCGCTCAAGAAGTGAGTCTGTGTGTCTTGCATGCACGTCAGCAACGTGTATATGCGTATCTTGGCACTCGTTCTCAGCCCGAGTCCCTGTGGCGGTGCAGCATGTGCGTCTGTAGCTGCAAGCGAGGATGAGGTCACTGCCTTGCGAGCTGATTGGCTGATGCTACTTGACATGCACAGCATCAATGTTCCTGTCTATCTGTTCTGTTCTGTTCTGCTGCAGGGTGGACGACCAGCTGAACCAGGTTGAGCAGCAGCCCTCCGAGCTGCACCAGGCAATCTACCAGTTCACAAACGGACCAGTGGGGCAGGCGACTAGCAAGGGCGTGCAGACTGCTGCCAAGTTCACCATCAGTGCCACGATAGAGACAGCAAAGGCAGCAGCACCCATCGGCAAGTGGGCACTGCAGCAGGTGCGTGTGGGGGGCTGTGCCCTGTACATGAAGTGCGATATGTGGTAGCCATCTCAGGCGGTGGTGTACATCTCCCCCTTGCTGACAGGTTAGTGGTTTATAAATGTAATGTAACAACAGCAATGTGTTATTGTGCGCGCGCGCGTGCGGCAGCCTGTATGTGGGTGCGTGCATGCTGCAGCCTGTATGAGTTCTCGCGTCGTCTGTTTGTTGTTGCTTGCAGGGCTTCAAGGCTGCGGTGGGTCTGGTCGGTGCAGCCCAGGAGCAGGAGCGACAGCAAAAGCAGCGCAAGCAGAAAGGCGGCAAATGAGCAACATAGCAGTGCACTTGCAGGACTAGCCTGCATGGCTGTGTCGGGCAATTAGACGCGCCAGGATTCAACCAGCTGCAGCAGCGGTTTCTTGTCTTGAAGCTAGTTTTGCAAAGCTCCTTTTTGCAAAGGTGTGAGTCAGCCATGCACCAGACTGTGTGCAGCCCGCCAGTGCAGTTGTCGAGTCTGTTGGTGAAACAAGCAGTATCTGCTTGCAGCGCTCGTGTTGATGCGTCAGTGCATAGATGATGACACAGTCAGGAATGGAATGATACGTCTGCTCCTGCTGATTGTTGCCAGAGGCAGCAGCACAGCAGTTTTGTTGTGTTCGTTACTTCAGGCTGAGTGCTAGTGGTGTTGGTGATGCCTTCACGTGGGGTTGGCTGTGGCAGAGATGGCAGAGCAACTGGTATGGGCTGCAGTGGAAGTCGTGGGTGGGCACTTTTAGGGTGGCGGTTGCGGCAATGCAAAGTTTGTGGGGCAGGGTTTGGGCCAGGGCAGGTTGCATATTGACAGCATCGCATGTGTTTCCTTGTTTGAGTGCTGGTGTTGCAGGCCTGCAGCTGTTCAGTTGCTGTCATCTTGTCTGCAGTATCACTTGGCTTGTACATCAGACGCTAGTACATGTTTTACTTGTATCACCACAACATCGCATCTGGTGCAGCACCAGCAGCTGCAGTATAGCACAGCTCGTACATGATTTCGTTTTGGTTGTTTGATGGACTAGGTCGTCTGATGCTGCACCACACTGCGCATGTTGCTCTGGTGACATCGGTGTTGCCATACCACGGGGTTGCTGAGGCAGCTGCAGGCCTCTGGCAGCTTCTGTTCTGTTGCTGATGATGTTGCATGGTCAGCTGGCCACTGCTGCGAGTGCACCTTGTTCATATGTTTTCCTGCACGCAGGCAGTTGTCCTGTGCTACTATGATTGGTGTTGATGCTGGCTGTTGGCAATGCAGTGCGTCAATGCCTTTGTCTTATGCTTGTGGCCCAAGCCATGGCTGAATGGTTCGCGCCTCCTATTTCATGCAGCTCGACGCGCTGATGGGACTGGCGTTGCATTGCGTCAGTTGACACCAGCAGTTGTGAAGCGGGTGCAATTGAAGGTGCTGCGGCACAGGCTGCATGTTTGCCTTTTTCGTGACAGGCTGCACAACAGGTGGGGCGATGTGGTAACAATGGTGGCCCTGGTGTTCTTGATTCGGCTTCAGCAGCGCTCTGTTCTCACACTGCTCGTGTCAGCCTGATGCAGCTGGCAACGGATGCTGTCAGCAACAGTCTCGAGGCTTATATGAGGGACCCTGGTCGCATTGTTGAAGTTGCACAGGGGCAACCTCGCCCATGTTGGGAGCAGATGGCAGGCGCTACTGGGCAGAGAGAAATCCAACCTGGTCAGTGGCTGTGTCAGCACAGTGCTGGCTAGGGTTGTGCCTTTTTTGCAACACCCGCGTGACGGCTTCACCTCACTTTTCGTGTAAGTCCATTATGTTTTGAGACGCTTTCCGTTACACGATCAAGTCCTGCCTCTCAATCAGGGAGCAATCAGAGAGCAAGCCCAGTGGTGTCGAGCGCGGTGCGTCAGCCGATCCGCCACAGTCTTGACTCATTGAGAATTCAGCAACGCAAGTAATAACATAGTATGCACAGCCTGGTGTACGGCAGCCACTGGGGCAGAGCTGGCTGGGGTACCCAGCCTCTGCAGCGCAGACAGCGCCTGCAGTGTCGCAGGCGCGCAGCGTCAGGAGATGCTCTGTCCAACAAAGGGTCATATTTTGACAGAGTCAAGGTAACCTGTGATCTCGAGCAGTAGCACGCAGCAGGCAAGCACCTAGCAGGCATGTTATGTGCAACGCTGCTGTTGCCGCTGCTTCTGCTGCTATGTTAAGCAGGGATTCCAAGGCCCATGGAAAGCGGGACTGACGTCAGGCACTATGTCAGCAGCTGGTGACCTGTTGGCACAGTTCCTGACTGGGCAGCTGGCAAAGGTAGGCAGCAGCGTCAGTACAGTGGGGCATTTGCTACCTCCTGCCATGAGCTTTGTACAGTGTGACAGCTGCGTATGCAGCAACTGCATCGCACTGCCTGCTGATGGGCAGCAGCTGTTCCATCTGTTTAATTTTTCGGCGTAGTGCGGGCTTGCGACCAGCTGCCTTTAAGACTGTCATCTGACACCACATGGCTTGTCCTTCACCCAGCAGCTTTGTCAAACCAGCTTATGCCTGCAAGCCGTGCTTGTTGCCTCTGCAGTCTCAAGGCAAGCAGCCCGCGTCATACGACCCCACACGCACACTGCGCATGTTCGGCTACGGGCTGCTGTGGTACGGCCCCTACCAGTATTACTGGTACAACCTGCTGGACTTCTTCATGCCTGTGAAGAACACTGTGAACTTCCTGACCAAGGTATCGTGTATGGGCTTGCATCAGTTGCTTTTCATGTTATGACAAGGTTGCAGAGCATGCAGTGACCAGGCAGAATGGGCCAATGGTATGAGTTATCAAGAGCATAGCTGCCAGCTGCAGCTTGCAGGAAACGCTAATGTGCTGCCTGCATGTCAGCAAGAGGCAGCCAGCAAGATGGCAGGCGTGCAACAGCCTTGTTTTGCCACCACAGGCGTTGCAAGCGACAGCCACGGCCACCGCAGCGCCGTTGACCAGCAACTGACACAGCTAGTTGCACTGCTTCCCCCTACCTCATTGTGTTGCTTTACATTGCGTTATGTTACGTCACATGCTGCTTGCTGCACGGTGTCCAATGACTGCGCTGCAGGTCACGCTGAACCAGCTGGCACTGGCGCCTGTCACGCTGTGTGCTGTGTTTGCGTGGAACCTGGGCTTAACGGGCCAGTGGCATGCAGTGCCTGAGAAGATCCAGAACGATCTGGTGCCCAGCATGATAAACGGTGAGGCAGCATATCGTTGAATAAGATGACACGACATGACATGGCACCACCTCGTCGCCATATGAACCATCAGTGTGTTGCCGCCCAAGCCATGGCAACTGTAGTAGCATACCCCCCTGCATGCGCTTGCAGAGTTTGCTATGGAGGTGGGCCAGCTTGAGCTGGGTTGCCTGTGCCAGTGCGCCCACCGACATCCACTTCACACTGCGTCTTGCTGCTTGCAGGCTGGAAGTTCTGGGTGCCGGCAGCCAGCCTCAACTTCTACGCAGTGCCGCTGCAGCAGCAGGTGCTGTACATGTCGTGCTGCGGCATGCTGTGGACGGCCTACCTGTCATACATTTCCACTGTCAGCGTAAAGCAGCAGCAGCAGCAGCAGCCCGCGCTGGCGGTTGCTGGGAAGGGAGGCAAGAAGAAGTAGTCAGCCAAAGCCAATAGGGCGATCCAGCGGACTTACAATTATGTTTACAACAAGAAGAACCATAGGAGATTGAGTGGCGATCATCAGCATTGAAATACGCTGCGGGCCGCGCAGTGCGAGAGGACCGTATGGCTGCACCCACCAAAGCACCCTGCGGCTGCCGCACAAATGCCAGTGACTGCTTGCTGTCATCGTGCACGGCCGCCCGTGCCGGCAGACATTGCGGTCGGCCTTGGCAAGGCCCTTGTGTCTTTTGTTTGCAGTGGCAAGCGCCAACCAATGTGAACATATCTACAGCGTAATCGCAGGCCGCTCCGGTCCAGCCTGAGACCGTTTGCATCAGTCTTGTGGAACGTGTCCGGCAGGCTCTGCTTGGCTGTGGTTGGTTAGTGCGGCTGTTTTGTGCCTGCACAGTTCATGCTAGTCCAGTGTGCACACGCACGTGCGGTTTTGGGGGGCATGCCACAACGCCACACCGCACTGGTGTTACGCAACGCCACACTGCACTGGTGACAGATGATGCTGAGTCAGCAATCATTTTCCTGGTCTGTTGTGGTCACCAAGCATGTCTATCATCTTTGCAACTGAGCTACACGGGCTGCAGCTGGTGCAGCCATATGGCCATGCATGGCTTCAACAGCTTCAGTTGCATGGTGCTCCCTCACTCAAGCGCTTGAGCGGCGCACAATGATGACGGCACTGCTTGTCTGCAATGTGGCTGGATGTCAGATATGCAGTGAACGGAAATGCCATCACTGATCGGCATAACCGTGTTGATACGCGCAGCAATGCTGCCAATGGCATGGGGCACCTTGCTCAACCACGGGCCCAGCTCACTACTGAACTCAGAATGCCTTGAGAGACGTGGTGATGACACCCGCTACCAGCTGCATGAGGTTCTAGAAACAGTCCAACGTGAGCTCATGAGAGCTTTGGGAGGTCCCACTACTTGGCTGCAGCTGCTGCTGGCTGCAAGATGGCGGCAGAGTTGCTGTACATGCGCGCCTCCTCACTGTGCACTGCCCGCTCCTCTTGCAGCACAGCAGTGGGCACGCTCTGCGCAGATACAACAGCAGCAGCAGCAGCAGCAGCAGCAGCAGCAGCACATAGGCAGGTAACGTTGAGCAAAAGTTTGGTTTGCTGACATGGAGGAACAATGAGGCACGGCATACTACTTTCTGCAACACACAACCACAGATGGCTGATTAGCTGCCTCCGGTCCAAGCACAAGGTGCAACACCCAACAGAGAACAGCTTTTCAGCCAGATATCTGAACCAGCGGCACAAGCAGGCACCAGAACCATGAAAGCATTGCACAGAATAACTGGGGTTCAACATTCTTCCATCCTGCATGGCACCTTCCCTCACCTGCAGCGCCTGGTGCTGCTTCATGATGCACCCAAAGCCCTCCAGTGCTGCATTCACGCCCTTGTAGGCAGCAACAATGCGGCGTGCTGCCAGGCCAACGCCTTCTGCCACCTGATCCACGCTGTCGCTGCTGCCAGCTGCCTGCAGCGCCAACCCCAGCACCAGCTGCTGCTGTTGCTGTGCGTCCTGGTTGGCTACGTCAGCCCATACAGACAGCTCCTGCGATGCATTCCATGCAACGTGGTCGCCGTAAGCAGTGTTGCAATCAGTTGGCTAGCCTTTATTGGACGCAGGCAGGAGCAGATGCTGCGGCAGCAGCAGTACAACTGTACGAGGCTGTGGCGCCTGTGGCAGAAACTCCAGCAACTATGCACCAACCGTGGCACCACAACATCATGCAGCAATCTTTGCGCAACGCCGGCACCACATCATACGTGGTGATGGACAGCCGGCATGACTACTGCGTGCTGGTGCGCAGCAGCAGCAGCAGCTGCTGCTGCTGCTGCTGCATTGTCATGCCTAGTAGGCAATGGAAGCCGTGGCATGGCCTGCACTGCCGCCAGCTCACCTGCTGGTATGTCTGGTCAAACTGCTGCACCTGCTGCAGCAGCCGCTCAAGCCCCTGCTCCACCTGCTGCACCTGCTGCCGCCAGGGGTCACTGCAAGCACCCTCACAGCTGCTGCCGCTTGACAGGGCCTGCTGCAGCTGCTGCTGCAGCTGCTGTGCCTTGGCGGTCGCCTGCTGGCGCAGCTGCTGCAGCTGCGCCAGCGCTCCTTGGTCACTGCAGGAGCAGCGGGCAACACCGACAGCGCCAGGTACATCAGCCTTGTCCACTGTTGCAGCCAGTGCTTGCACAACAAACTCATGTGCTTGTGCTGCCTTGTGACTGAAAGTGTGCCACCATCTTGTTACGGCGGCTGTGAGCCCGCATGCTGTGCTGCAACATATGCAGCCGGCAGTTGCTAAAATCACCAAAAGCGGTGTAGCAGTTCACCATGTGCACCCCACCTGTACGTCTTCAGCACATCGTTCAAGTCAGCTGCAAACAGCTGCATGCTGTCGCTTGTAAGCTTGGCCAGGTTGCTGCATGCGCTTGTCAACAGCTGCGCCACCGCTGCATCGGATGGCACAGCCGACGCCGACTCCTGCTGCGATGCTGAGGGTGTTGCATCTCTACTTGTGCTGCCGCGCTGCCGCTCCATTGCCTGCAGCAGACCTGCCATCTGCAATAGCAGTGCAGTGTCCTGCTCCTGCTGGCCGCTGCAACCCTGCAGACGCGAGACGCACCAGGACACAGTTGAGTGGCTGACAATCGGCTGTGGGGGTGATGGCAATGTTGCTGTGGCTTGATTGGTGATATGATGATGATGAGCACGCAGGTGATATGCATGAGGCCAAGCTAGATTGCCCAGTGGGGGTGCTGCTGCCTCCCAGCTCTATACAGGCATGATCAATGCGGGCGGGCTCCCTTGGTGCTCACCCGTATCTGCTCTGCCGTGGCTTTGACGTTGAACATCTGCAGCAACAGCCGGCATCCTGCAACACACCAGGTGTGCCTCAGTGCGCGCCTGGCAATGCTTGCAATTGTGTCAGCGAGTGCACCATGCTGTAGTAATGAAGGATAGCATACACCTTGATCACTGGTGCTTGCATCGTGCTGCTGTGTTGTGCTTTGGTGCAGTGACTATGAGAAAATGAGCTTGCAGGTCAAGGCTGCCTACTGCAGGCCCTGGTGTCAGCGGCTGCCTCTTACGTTCAGCAAAGCGCTCATCTCCAGCAAGGCCGTCAAGTGCAGCTCCACCAAGCTGCAAACTATCAAGGCCGGTGCCTCCCAGCATTCTGTACAGCAGTGGAGAAACAGATGAAGCAGATGCAGATGACGCGCAGACTGCAAACCTGGTGGCAGAGAGGCCTACCTGTCAACCAGCCTGCTGATCAGCTGCTCACGGCGGTGCCCAGGGTATAGTATGTGGTGATCTACCGCTTCTTTGAAGCCCAGCGAGTGCACCAGCTGCTCGAGGCTGCACAGCTGTTGCTCCACGGTTGGCTGCATCGCCTCAGGGGTTCCCCTCAGTTGCCTATATTAAGTGTTAAATACAGGTTAATATCGAGGCACAGGAGGTCTGCAGTCCTGCTCTATGCTGATGATGCCAGACAGGCTTAGCAGGGCGATACAGAACGAAGCCGTTGTGCCGAAGCAGTTGCTGCGCTTTCGATGTTTAGGTTGATGTTTTGCCTTTAACCTGAAAATCAGGTGGCCTCGCTGCCTACCCGCACGGGCTGGGCTTGAACCATCAGCCGTGTTTGAATTATGTTACGGCAGTGTTGTGTGACACGTTGGGCCGGGGCCCCGTGCTCCAGAGCTGTTGTTCAGCTTAGACCCATGCCCGACGTCATGCCAACTTGTCGGTGCATGGCATTCTGTGGCAGGCATGCAATGCTTGTGTCACTGGCATCAGGTACATAGCTGAGACATCACAAACATCAGGCCACCTCCAGGTGGACTACATTGTAGCTGGGCATAACAAGAGCGACCTACATGCGCTGCATGATGGTAATAAGCCAGGTCTCCCAGCATGCTAGATTACATTTACAACCACCCAAGCTATGAGCATCGCCCAAAAAGAATGTCCTGTGGGTCCCACACGCAAGTAGCACATGCCATGTGCCGGCAGTGCCAGTCCACAGCCGATTACCACCGTGTCGGCGGCCGACAGCAGTAGGTACAATCACCTCTGGTGTACCATTGAGTGGCTGACATGACTGGTACTGGCCAGTGACACAGTCTGTATGCACAGTTCAACTCAGTTCTCAGAACTTCAGTGGCGGCCACTGAACCAACTATTCACACGCGTTGTCTGCATCTGAAGCGTCTAACCCCTAGCTACACCTTCAGCAACCAGCTACAGGCTGCCAACTCACTGTGCTCCCACATCCACAGTATACACCTACCCTCACTGACACTACTAGCGGTCGTCCCAACTCACTGTCAGCATCCACACAATGCTGACCGTAACTTTCTAAACATGCAGCTGCAGTCCCAGGCCCTTTGCCATTGCTGTCAAGGACAGCACAGCAGCGCTTGCTGTTGCAGATCGTTCCCGTGCAGCCTGCAGCGCAGCAGCTGCTGCAGCATACTGCTCCCGTGCCCACCCAACCTTAGCCAGTGCCGTCATGTGCGCAGCAGTCAGCTTTCCTGCAGCCGTTTGCGCCTCCTGCAGCTGCTGTGCAGCAGCATCTGCCGCCTGCTGGGCAACCGCCCACAGCCGGCCCGCTTCATGTGCAATTGACTGCTGGCGCGCCAGCTGCTCCTGTGCTGCTGCTGCCGCACGCTTTGCTGCCTCTACCAAAGCCGCCTGCGCCTCCGATGCGTCTAATACTGCGCTGCCTGTGCTGTCTGTGCTGCCAGCATCAGCTGATGCTGGTGAGTCAGCTGCAGCCGCCGCTGCTGTTGCATTGGCCAGCAGCAGCTGCGCACTGCTGATCTGCACTTGCAGTGCCGCTACTTGTGCGTCAACAGCAGCCAACTCTGCCTGCCTTTCAGCGAGCCTTGCTTTGGCCTGCTGCAGAGCTGCTTGCTGTGCCTTGACATGGCTCAGTGAGCTCTTGAACTGCAGCTGTGCAGCAGCCAAATCCTCAACCGCCTTACGCACTGCTGCACTTTCTGCTGCAGGCTCCGATTCTTGTGCCAAGACCTGGAGCAAATCATTGGCTGCAGCTGTCGCTGATTTGCTGTTGGACTGCACCTTCTCTTCAGCCTCTTTCACTGCTGTCTGTGCTGCTGCCTCTGCCTCGCTGGTAGCCTGCTTTGCTGTTGTGCTGTACACAAGCCGCTCCTTAGCTGCTGCCGCTGCTGCTGCATAGCTCAAGCTGGCTTTCACGTCCTGCAGCTGCTGCGTCTTGTGCTTGAGAGCTGTCTTGGCAGCGCTGACGTTGGCGGCGGCTGCTGCATACGTGGCCTGTGCTGCTGCTGCCAGCGTAGCGTTGCTGGCAGATTCAATCATCTGCTGCTTGGCAGCAGCTGCTGCAGCCAGCAGGCCCTGCACTGTTGAGTTTGCTGCTGCTTCACTGTCCAGCGCTTCATGCACCTGACTCTCAAGTGTGAACACCTGTGCTTTTAGAGACTCAACTGCTGTTGCTGCATTGCGCAGCTCATTCACCTTCTGCTGCTTCGCCTGCAGCAGCTGTAAGCTGCTGTTCACGTGACCCTCAGCACTGCGCTGCGCCTCTTGTGCTGCGTCAAGTGCTGCCTGCTTCTCTTTGAATGCTGCATGCACTTGGCTGCTGCCTTTGTCTGCACTGATCAGCTCCAGCTGCGCAGCCTCATACGCCTTGAATGCCACATTTGCGGCCAGCTCAGCTGCAATGAGCGAGTCCTTCTGCAGTGTCAGCTTCGCTGCAGATTCCAGCAGGTCGGCCGCATTGAACAGAGACTCCTTTGCTGCTGCTGCCGCAGTTCTGTGTGCTGCATCTGCGCTGCTGTTGAGCTTATCTGCCATGCTGGCCAGCTTTTCATTACCTGTGGAGGTTCCTGCTGCATCGCTTGATACAGCTGTGTTGGCAGCACTGCTGTCAGGGGAAGTAGAGATGACCATAGATGGCGCGGTACCATTGCTGCTGCTGGATTTGCTGCTGCTTGCGTCTTCGGAGGTGCTGGCAGCAGCAGCAGCAGAAGTGCTGCTGTTGTTGCCAGCTGCGCGTGCGTTTGCTGCTGCTGTAGCTGCGGACAGCTGCAGCTGTGCTGTCAGCTGTGCTAGCCGCTGCACCTCTGCATCAGCAGCAGCGTAGCGCTGCTGCGCTGCCTTTGCCTCTGCTGTTGTGTTGTATACAGCCTGCTGCAGCTTCGCAATGCTTGCCTGCATCTCATCAACATCCTCCTGGGCCTCTGCAACCCTTTGCAGAAGCTCATCCTCCTTTGCATCTGCTGCCTCTGCTGCTTTGCTGGTCTCCGCTGCCTTCTTCTCTGCTGCTGCTACACTGCCCTGAGATGCATTCACTGCATTGGAGGCAGAAGTAACGCCAATCTGTGCCTCAGCTGTAGCCGCCTTTGCTGTGTCAAGCTCGGCTGCCAGCAGCTGCAGCTTGGATGCTGCAGCAGATATCTGGCTTGTCAGCTGGTCTGCTTGCGCTTGCAGCTGCTGGGTGACATTGGGATCCTGCAATAGCACAGAGCAGCAGTTGCAGCAATAGCAGCAGGTGAGCTCAACCGTTACATGGAGAGTGACACTATCATGGATGCACGCTACAATACCTCCTTGGCCATGTTCCTGCAGCAACTTGCAGATGTGGAATATGCTGATGTACCGTGTGACAGGTACATTGGCTGAAGACAGGCGCGGCGTATGCCTTCAAAAGCAGCTGCTGTAGAAGTAAGATGACATGTGATGCCGCAAACCTCATATGAATGATGCAGCCTTGATTGCCAGCCTACCTTGGATGATGACACGGCTGCAGAAGCTGACGCCAGCTGGCCCTCCAGCCTTGCTTTCAGCTCCTTGGCTGCAAAGTAGTCTGTCATTGCATTCGCCTCATTCGCCTTGGCATTCTGCAGCGATGCCATTGCAGCTGTCAGCACCTTTTGCGCATGCAGACTGGCAGCCACAGCTGCAGACACCTCTGCAGTGGCTTGCTGGTGTGCTGCACGTGTTGCATTGACTGCTGCTGTCGCCTCATGGAGTGCTTCCTGCTCCCCTCGGAGCTCAGACACTGCAGCCTCCAGCGCCCCCTGCTGCTTTGCAAGGTTTGCAGCTGCGTCTGCGTAACTTGCATTGGCCTTCTGCAGCTGCTGCTGCAGGCTGGTGACGCTGGCCTTTGCAGCCGCAAGGTTTGCAGCCTCCAGCCTGAACTCTGACTCCGCTGCTGCCGCCTTTGCTGCTTCGTGTGCTGCTAGCACCTTTTGCTCTGCCAGCACTGCCGCTACATCCTGCTTCTGCCCCTGGATGTTGAAAACCCTAGCATCAGCCTCCACTAAAGCCTTCCCAAGGGCCTCCAGGCTACTCTTAATGCGCGCCTGCTCATCAGCCGCCGCCTTGGTGGGATCTGCGGCCCTCGCCGTGCTTAGTTGCGAGTGGCTCTTAAAGTACTCTGCCATGGCTGCAATCTGTGTCAGCAAGTTGTTGTGCTGATCCAGCAGCTCATCAACTTTGTCCTCAGCTGCCTGCCATGCCTTTTCCGCCTGCGCTGCTTTCTCGTCAGCCAGCACTACCATGCGTTCAGCTGCATGCACGCCTGCCATTGCCAGCTTCGCTGTAAGCTCTGTAGCTGACACATTGCGCTTTAGGCTGATCAAAGCTTCCTGCAGCTGTGGAATGGCTGATTTTGTGAGGTCCCCGATCTGGGTGTCCAGCTCAAGCAGCAGCAGCGGCACGCTGAGGGCTGTGGACTCAGCCGCTTTGAGGCCCTCTTTTGCTGCTGTGAGCGCTGTAACTGCTGATTCCTTTTGCAGCCGGGCTTTCTTGAAAAAGTCCTTGACATCCTGTGTGCAGTGGACATCACATGCATAGCAGGGCAGGCGTTGGCATTGGTGGATGATCCAGCACAGCCACAT
This sequence comes from Tetradesmus obliquus, assembly GCA_030272155.1. Taxonomy (NCBI): domain Eukaryota; kingdom Viridiplantae; phylum Chlorophyta; class Chlorophyceae; order Sphaeropleales; family Scenedesmaceae; genus Tetradesmus; species Tetradesmus obliquus. The sequence goes on from CP126191.1 coordinate 1,492,132, forward strand.
TTTCTTTGCTGACATAACACATAGGAACCAAGCATAAGCGGTGCATGATTGCCGACCAATCAAGCACTGGCAGCCTGTGCAATGCACATGAGCGTACTGAGCACGATGTCTGTATGCAGCACTCTCTGCGTGAGACGGCTGCAGGGCGGCACATGCACAGCATCTACTTGCATAAGCAGGACTGCCCCCAGCAGCGCTCGCAAGTTTGCAAGCTGGAGACAGCATGCAAGCACACATACCTCCAGCCGCTTTTGCGCCCCCAGGAACTTTGCCCTTGCTTCTGCTGATGCAGGGCCGTCTAATACAGATGCCAGTGTTGCATTGGCGCGCTCCAAAGCCTTTGTGGCAAAAGCCATCTGCAGGTTGGCTGCTGCCCACGCTGCTTCTGCCGCCATTGTCTTGCCGGTAGAGCTGGCGACCTGGGTTGCAGCAGGGTTAAGTTTCAGCAGAAATTGTCGGCCACCTTCACATTGTCAAACACATGCTGCACTGACGCTGTGTGACCACAGATTGCAACAGATGCAAGCAGCTGCTAGCATACTTGAAATCTTAAATCCTATGCTCACCTTGAACTGAGCCGCGCCCAGCTGTCCTGGTACTGCTGCCAGCACACCCACAGCCGCCTGCTTCTTGCCCTGTGCTGCTTTCAGTGCCTGCTTCAGCTGCCCAAGCTGCGCCTGGGCCTTTGCCAGTGTCTGCTGTGCTGCATTGCGCGTGGCGTTGGCCTGGTACGATGCGTTTGTTGCGCCAGCATACAGCTTGGCTGCAACTGGCTTGGCCGCCTGTGAGCATCATCAGTGCAGCAGCAAGCCGGGGTAGGATGATTGCTGCTTGGCGCTCAAGACAACAAGTGCTTGCAACAAGTGCCTTTGCTGACCCTGCTTGTCTAGGCATCTCATACTGCAATCCAAGTGCGATATGCATGCGACATGCCACCTGCCATTGCAGCATAGCCTGCTCACCAGAATCGAGTTGAGGCGCTGCTCGGCTGCCACCTTGACTGCCACTGCTTCGCTGAGTGCTCCAGATGTCTCCGCCTTTTGTGCCATTGCCCTGCTGAGCTCGCCCTCCAATGCACTCACATTCATCTGCAGCAGCAGCAGCAGCAGCAGCAGCAGCAGCAGCAGCACACGCACTTGTTGGCTTGCCCTGTTGCAGCAGCCTGAGGGCTAACAGTGCTTTTTTTGTATTGTGATCGCCGCCTGCTGACGCTGTGTGATGTCTAGCAGCACAGGGTCTGTGGAGGCTCCGCCAGCTCTAACAGAGTGTCAAAGCCCCACCAAACACCATAGATTTGACAATTGCCGTGGCTTAGAGAGTGTGGTACAATCACAAGATCCAATACTGCTGCTAGGCCCCACGTCTCACTCGAGCATGCAGCGCTGCTGCTAGGCCCTACCGCGCACCTGAGCAAACAGTACTGCCTCTAGGCCCCACACTTTGCGTAAGCATACAGCCCTGCTGACGTGCTGCACTCAGCACCTGAGCATAAGCATTGCTGCTACGCCCCACAACTTGCCTGAGCATGCGACACTGCTGCTAGGCCTGCGTTCCGCCCCTCACCTGGGCATACATGATCTGCAGCTTTAGGCTCTGCTGCTTTGCCTGCGCCAGCAGCAGCTGGCTCTTCAGCAGCCGCAAGTCCCGCTCAGCCTCCACAGCCTGCAGCAGCAGCAGCAGCAGCAGCAGCAGCAGCAGCAGCAGCAAGGCCTTAACAAGGGAGTAAACAACACGTTCAGCTATGTATGCACACCTCAACTGCCCTAGCTTGCTGCTCGGTTGCCAGCAGGCTTACTCAGCAGGCGCAATAGTCCCAGATTTGTTGCAATCAGCCACAGCAGCACCAACTGCTTACTGACAAGTGTTGTGATATGCACAGAAGCCCTTCTGCTGTCCCACTGCTATCACAGGTCTGATACAATAGAAGCAACACATCACTACGCACCTTCTGCGCTGCTTCTGCAGCGGCCATCTTGGCCCTGTCCATCTTCTGCCCCGCAGCCAGCGCTGACTTTGACACGTTGAGCAGGTGTGATGAAGCATTGGACGCTGCCTGCTGCACGTACTGCAGCTCCCTCTGTGCCAGCTCGTATGCTGCTTTTGCTGCTGCTTTTGCCACCACTGCCTGGTCGTACGTCTCCTGCTTGGCTTTGATGGCTGCTGCTGCAGCGTCGACGGCCTGCTTTGCTGCATCTGCTGCCTGCTGCGCCTGCTGCAGCGTCCTGTTTGCTGCATCATACGCAGCCTGCTTGCCTGCACACACCAACACAAAATTGGTGCTTTGTGTGGTGAGCGCACTCAGTGGTGTAGCATGACATGTCAGGTGCAAGGAGAGCATGTTCATGGGGTGCACCTCTGGATACAGCAGCTGCGTTATTCACACAGCCGACACCTGACGTCTGCACTTTGCAACAGCACATCTGACAGGTGTTTCAGATCACCACTGCTACATCGTTGGACTTGTCTGTCGTTTATGCATTTAAATGCAGCTTACTTGACAGGTCCATCGTGGCGTTGTGTAAACCCTTCTGAGCATCGTCCAACTGCTTGCTGACAGACATCGCTGTCGTTGCGTTTATTGTCCCGACATCAATGTTTTCCTGCAAGAAACAGCAGACGTTGTGGCAGCCAAAAAATCATAGCTAGCAGAGTTGGTGTCGAGGGGGTTGTAGGATGTATGCTATGTGCCATCTGTATAGTTTGTTGCCTTGTTCACCTCACTTCAGCTGCTGTAGGCGCAACATGCATGGTGTGACGGGCAGGCTTGCGTTGGTTTGAGCCAGTTTCATATCAGTGCCCCACTTTCAACAGTCACGTTATACATGCATCCATGTGTTTCTTGTTGCCAAGCAGTCGGAAACGGTGCTGCTTATGACGATGGGAAAGATGCAGGGCAGCTGCACTCACTGCTTCCTGTACTCACATTGGCAGCAGCTGGTACGCTGCTGAAATTTGATGATGCAGAGCTTATACTCGCTGCATTGGAAGCAGCAGACAAGACCCCAGGTTTGGGTGGCAGCAGCAGCAGCAGCAGCAGCAGCAGCAGCAGCAGCAGCAGCAGCACCAGTAGCAGCATCAGCACTTGGCAGCAGACATGGCAGTGGCGAAACTCCGGAAAACCAGTTATGGACAACATTTGCTGTTAATATCAAGATTGACGGGGGCAATCGCCGCTTTCCAACGCAAGCTGCTGCATCCGCTCACCTTGCGAGGCCAGCCCGGTTCCCGCGCAGAGCACCACTAGCAGCAGTGGCACCACCAGCCCCCGCGAAGGAGACATTTGTTCGTCGCGATACGCAGTTTTATTTGTTTGCAATCATCGGAAACACACGAGCAGGAGAAGCTAGGCTGCCGGTACTCTCTCAGCAGTACAACGCGGGCGCTTGATATGATTGGCTCACAGGTGATAGAAGCTTAAACAGCTGTATTTTGTTAGCCCCTGAACTCCCGTGCATGGCACTAACTGTGCGGGAGTGACACAGCTGCGCGCGCCCTCACACACAGGGCGCATTGCAGGTCACGTACTGCAGGTCCCTGCATGTCGATCGCACTCTATAGGACAGCCATCGTTCCTGGTTTCCATGCTTTGAGCTCAGATCTGCGTGTGCAGCATCGTAGGTCGCTGCATCATCATCGCTGCCACTGGAAGCTGGCATGGCCAATCTTGTACCTGTGTAGGCTGTACTATCGTATAAAGAGTTACAGCGTGTATTGTAAGGAAGTGCTTCTATTCATCCATGACAACCTTCAGAAACTGGATAGCTTTACCCATATTTGACACAGCAGCATCACCAGGTGCCGCATGCTGCCACATTCAAGTGTCCAGGAACACCAACAGGCCATGCACCGCGCGGCCATGTCTGGTACTGACAATGTGGACTTCACGCAATGTGAGTACTCACTATGCTGCATTATACTTGCAATGATTGACCTGCATGCACGTTATAACCCTTGAATACAAGTGACCAGCTGCCACAGCAACCTGCTACTTCTGGAAAGCAAGCAGCCTAGACGGCCCCTACACCTGGCTTTGCCAAATGTTGCATTGCTGCAACCAGAGGCATGCAGGCATCCTGATGCAGCACGCCAGCACTACCTCAACGAACCGCTGGGACTTGGCACGCCATGCCTATCGACCCTGAACCTTGCCTGATCCACGACTGTCCGACGCTTGCTTCTGCTGTGGCGCCTCTCCATGCAGCATGCCGTCTGGCTGCTGCTGCGTGTCCCGCAATGAACGCGATGGCTAATGCTGTGGCGCCTCTCCTTCTGGCGTGCTGTCTGGCTGCTGCTGCTTGTCCTGTGCCGCAAACATCGCCTTGAGCCGCTCACCTTCCCTGAAGTCGGTGCGCACCTTCTTGCGCTCCGCAAGCTGCAGGGAACAAGCAGCACAGCAAGAACAACAGCAGCAAACAGATGACGTTATTGCTATGGCTTGACTGGTGTTGTCAATTTAGTGTGCACCTTCTCCAAGCTGCAAGGTAAGCGGCAGCACAGCAATGGCATTATGCTATGGCCATTGGTGACTTGTTTGACGTTGAGCAGCAAACAGATGACAGCAGGGCCGGTTGGCACCGCAGAGGCAGGCAGCATGGAGAAGAGTATGCTGTGAGATGGGCTGGTGATAACCGCTGCAGCGCAGCTGTTACCCTTGCCAGCATGAGGGTGCACCTCTGTGGCGGCAGCATGGCTGCAGCAGCATAACAACACCTGCGGCAGCATGGCTGCATCCAATCCACGCACCGTCTCCTGCGTATACACCTTGCGCTTGAAGCCCTCATGGTAGTAGCTGCCGGCTGCCTGCCCCGCCTGCCCAGCCTCCTCCGCTTCCACGCGGCCCTCCAGGAAGCCCCGCAGGCTGCCCGGCAGCAGTTGCTGAGTGACAGGCGTGAAGTGGCCGCCTGCAGAAGGCACGTCACACGCGAGAAGCGTCACAATTGTCAGTTCTGCCCAAGAAGCATGGTCGTCTGCTGCTGAGAGAGTGCTTAAACGGGCACAGGGCAATTATCGTACAGCTGTAACATACAGCCTATATGATACAGTGATTCTACGACATGCCACACAGCGCCGCCATCGCATATTCATCACGACTGTGTCACTATACTGTGCTTTGACAGGCATACAGCGACTATGCTACAGCTGTAAACCTGAAGCGGCTCCAGTCGTTGGAATGCTGGAGGCATTTGTACAGCACAGAAACTGCATCCGACAAGTAGCACAAACAAGCAGGCATTCTGGTGCACCCACCTGCTGCTTCCCGTGCCGCAACCCCCACATGCGCCGACTCGGTGTCCAGCAGCAGCACCCCACCCACCACCCACAGTCGGCCCTCCCCGTCAAACGCCACAGCTGCAGGGTTTGCCACATCTTCAAACGCCAGCTTCTGCAGCAGCTGCAAGCTGGCCGCACTATCTGCACCCTGCTGCAGCTGCAGCAGCTGCACCTCTTGCTGCCCCTCAACTGCAGCTGCAACAACAGAGCCGTCAGGCGAGACTGCCACACTCAGCACCGCTGCACATTCCTGCCGCTGGTATGGCCGGCCCTTAAAGGGGTTGGCATCAGTTGTGTCACCACCAGCAGCGCCCTCATCATCCTCCCCTTCACTGCTGCTGCTGCTGCCAACGTCATCACCAGCACCCTGTGCACGGCCTTCTGCTGCTGCTGCTGGTTTGGCCATGTCTGCATCACCTTGCGCTGCTGCGTCTGCTGCTGCTTCCTGCTGCTGCTCTTGGCCGTCTTTCGGCTGCTGCTCCTGCTGTGGCTGCTCTGATGCCACATAGCTGGCCAGCTGCCTGCCTGTGTCTGCATCCCACACTCGGACTGTGCCGTCACCGCCGCCTGTCACTAACAAGCTGCTGCTGCCTGCAGCGACTGCTGCTGCTGCCGGCACTGCTGCGCTGCAGGTGACAAAGTTGGTGTGGCCTAGGCAGTAGTTGTGGATCTCGTAGGATCCCTGACCAAGGTTACAGAAGCAGGGGACAAGATGACACAGCTCAGCATTTAGAGAGTAGTAGTTAAGGCGCCCAACCACAGCTACGCTTGGTGGCTGTGTCATTCATGCTCACACCAAGCTGTACTGCACACAAGGTCAGTCATAGCAGCATATTTCTGCAGCTTTCCGTAGTCCACACACGGTATCGTGTTCCTGCCGCAGCAGACTGTGCGCGCGCCTTGCTGCTAGACACATGGATCTGTGGGCTGCCTCACATCAGCTGCCGCAGCGTGGCACACACAGAAGTGTTATCTTCCATGCCAACTCCTCCAGAACAACAGTAGAACAACAGCCCAGACCATGCAGGCTGCCTGCTGCTCACCTTGGTGGGGTCTGCTGGCAGCACGCTGGCCCTCACTTTGCCGTCCCTGTCTGTGCTGACCAGCAGCTGCTGCCCGGTGCTGCTGACCAGCCCGCTTGCGAGCGACGTGATGATGGCCTGCGGGGGCAGCAGCAGCAGCAGCAAGATGGTGAATGCAGCTGCAGCACACTGGGAGATGTCCTTAGCAAGACGGCAGCAGTTTCCGCAGTAGTTGCACTAATGCAGCTGCCGCTACTTGAGACGAAACAAACTGCGAGGGCACATGAGCTAGCTGGCACGGCAATACCATTGCTAGTTGCGCTGCAGCAGCTGCTGCTGCAAGAGATGATGGTGACCCTGCTGCCGCAGGTGCTCCTGCTGTCCATGCCCTCCCCTGTGCTTCCTGCCCACCTGCAGGTGCCCCAGCAGAAGGGCTGGCTCCTCTGCCTCTGCTGCTGCTGCATCTGTATTGGCTGCTGCTGCTGCTGCTGCTACTGCTGCTGCTGCTGCAGGCGTGGTGGCTGCCACGAGCACGTCTCCGAAGCGGTCAGCAAAGAAGAGGTGGCCGCCGTCCTGAGAGAAGGCGCATGCGCAAGCCTTTTTGGAGGACTTGCTGCAGACAGCGGCAGCGCAAAACGTGAAGACAACAGCAAACGGCTTGTGAGCATAAGGCCATGCAGCAAGCAATATGGCAGCTGTGCTGTTGGATGGGACCTGCAGCGCTGCTGCGTGAAGCAGTGCCACAGCATGGTAGGCGTGGATGTGCAGGCGGAGGCCACAAGGCTCTGCATGTATTTGTCACTGGCGAACAATACTCCCTTTGCGACTGGTCCCAGCAGAGGAGCAACGTTGCAAAGGCTTGTTGCTGTTGCGCTGCGCCACTCACAGGACGCGCAAGCAGCTCCAGTCAGCGGCCTTCCAGCTGCGTGCTGTCTTGTCATCACCGCAGGTCAGCACGTACTGCCCATCAGTTGAGAACTGAATGCCACGCACTGCGCCCTCATGTGTAGTGTCTGAGTGCACCTCTGCTTGTGAGCTGTAGAAGCATGTGTTGTGCAGCAGCAACAGCAGCAGTAGCAGCAGCAGCAACAGAAGCAACAGCTCGCATATACCTCCCAGCTTGGCTAGCAGCGGCGACATAAGTTTATGTCGATAACAAAAGAACTTTGTGTGTGCTCCGCAGGCGTGAACGCGATGCTGTTACCGCTGCTGCTGGCGAGCGCCCACCTGACATCCACAACCCGCCAGCGGCGTCCAGCTGCTATCGCTACCCTGCTGCCATGCAGTGCTATGCTTCTTGTCACAGGATCCGCATCCGTAGAAATTATTGGTGCTGAGAGGCCCTTTGTTTTCCACCTGCGTCTGCGACCCATTCTGCTTGTTGTTCGACAACGATGAACTGTGGCTCAGCAGTATCTACTTAACCATGATAAGCCCCAGCCCAAACTCAAAGAAGACAGATGTCAGGCTGGGCTGTCCCTTGTTTGCAAATGCCTGTCATTGTCACTTGTCACATGTTGATGGTTACGTCATGATCACCCCCTCAAGTACGGGCCCAAACAAAGTCGTCTTGCTCCTTCCTCTCGCAGACGTTATGCTCCTACTGCCTCTGCTGCTTCTGCTGCTCACCAGCAGCACCGCCTGCTGGGCCGTGTGGCTGCTCAAACTGTGCCTGCTGCTCTGCCACTGATTCTGGCAGCACCTTGTCCATCACCTCCATCTCCTTTTCGATATCCTGCAGCATACATCATCAATGTGGTTTATGTTTAGTATGTTAGCAGTTGCATCCAGAGCATGGCACTTGTGGTGGGCATGCTGTGCCTGTATGCCGTTGCCGGAGATGTAGCAGGACTCCAACGGAACACGGCTGTTAAAGTTGGACACCTTCGAGCGTTTGAAGTAGCCATGAGCGGCATTTGGATGTAAGGCTGCTGCAGCTGTAGCTGGCCGGCAGCGCTGACCACCAACATGCATAAGCATGAAACATCAGCTCGCTTACCTGATGCAGCAGTGATGACAGCTGGCGTCCAGCCAAACAGGGCCTCGTGGGTGTAAGTGCAGGCTGGGCTGTAGCTCCTAAACTTCCTGCCAACAGCCCAGGGTGGCTGGCAGTGCCGCAGCAGGGTTTCCTCTGGCCACACAGCCATGCAGAAGGTCTGCTTGCTGCAAGCTCCCACTGCATCGCTAATGCCAGGCCCAGTAACTCCGCAGCAACAAGCACGCTCACAGTCCGCTGCTGGTCTTTATGCAGCAGCAGCCCCTCAAGACTCACCAGCTGCACAATGCTGTAGCAGCTGTACGCCAAGCCCCTCAGCAGCACGCTGCCATTGAGCGGCAGGCTGTGCCACGCCAGCCATCGTGCAGCAGCATCAGCAGGCATGCGCCACACCTCACCAGAGTGCTGCTGCCACTGCAGGACTGGCTCGCAACTGCAAAGGCTGCTGCTGCTGCTGCTGCTGCTGCTGCTGCTGCTGCTGCTGCTGCTGCGAGCCCTGCCGCCTCCTCTAGTTGCTGGAAACCAGGGCAGGTGCTGGGCTGTGTCAGTGCTGCTGTTGCTGCGCTGGTGCTGCTGTCAGCTGCGTCAGGGCTGCAGGCAACACAACGGCTGCTTGTTGGCTCACATTGGCACTGACTGGCACGCTGCTGCCACCAGCATCAGGGCTGGCAGCAGGCAGCCCCAGGGGGGCATTACTCCATGTGGCGCTTGTTTATGCCATCAGCAAGCAGCGGCTGTCGCTCTGTGCTTGTTTGTGCGCAGGCAGCACCTGCATCCCAACAGCAACATCACACCTCAAGGTGGTGGTACCATCGCTGTTGCTGTAATGCACGCACAATAGATTGCTTGTAGTGCATGCCAGCAACTCATATGCCCCAGACAAGCATGATGCATCAGTCAAAGCATGCTGAGCCTTACCCATCGACAGCAGCCCAGTGAAGAAGCAAGCTTACCCTGAGCACCAGCCTGCAGCACCTTGCCCAGGGCAGGCACGCTTGTCCAAAGGCCGTGTAGGCACCCAGGCACAAACACAGCGCGTGCACCAGAGAAGAACTGCGTTGCAGAACCTGCATGCAGCCAAGTAAGCAGCAAGGCAAGTGTTGTGAGGCCATTGGTGTGCCACCACATGTGGGCGTTGCACTCTTGGGGAGATGCCCAACTATGAGGGTTGTGACAGGCAGAGAGGGTAAAACAGGGTGTGCATATACTGTTGCTGTGTTGCATGCCTCCATAAACAAGCAATCTCAGAGTGTGACAAACTGCCATGCGGCGGTACAATACACACGTGGTTGTGAAACAATGAGTAGCAATGCAACATGTGGGGTGTGCGCTGCACGCAGAGGCAGACCACAAAGGATGGGGAAGCAATGCTGATTACTAGCAGACATGCATGATACTCCCTAGCATGCTGCAGATTGAGCTCTGTTTACACTGCAGCTGCAGGGGGTCTTATGGCTGCCTGGCTTGCGATGCCAGGCAATGCAGGGTCAGCAGCCTTGCCACAAGCAACGTCGCAAGCACATGCATGGCTCACCTGCTGCTGCTGTGGCAACGGAAAGAAGAAGCCAGATTGGGAGTCGTGAAGAGCATATGCAAGGACACGGGGCAGGGTGTTGTTCAGCCAAAGGTGAAAAGGAGAAAAAAGAAGCTCACAGCATGAGAAGCACAGGGGCATCGCATGATGCAGCACACATGAGCATGCAGAATGGTGCTGCAGAGGCGGCTTGTTGTCTTATGTGTGTTCATGCATGCCTCACGATACTGCTCCTTGAGTATGCTGTAAGTAGGCCATAGCAAAGCGCTGCTTGGCGGGCATGCACAGCATCTGACCCAGCTTTCTTCATCCATAGATTCGTAGACCAATCCCTGCTGCTGTGGCGATCCAGACATCTCCGCTACATATCAGAGGCTGCAGACTGTGACCAGGGCACCATACAGTGAGGCAGTGCTTCATTGTGAATGCTGGTTCTGGTTATGTTTCGCACCTGACGGTCCTGTTCCTCCTGCAGAGTAAACAAACCACAACAAAAGGAAGTGGTTAGCCAGACACGCTCTCAAGGTACTATCTTGCTGACTGCATGTGACTGGAGAGCTTGCAGCCCATGCAGCAGGTGTCTGTGCCCAATTGCACACTTCAGTTATCTAGCACCAGCTTGTTGTGCACTCAGTGCAGTTGACCTGCAAAAGCATGCACCAGCTCATCCACCAGTGCGGGCTTCACGCCAGCAGCCAACAGACTCTTACGCGACGCCAGCGTCAATTGCCGCGCACCTTTGTAGCCAGCTGCCAGCAACTTGGCTATTTCATCGTCAGTATAGTCTGCCGCTGCTTCAGGGCCAACGTTTGTTACGAACAGCTGTTTGAGTGCATCAGCCAGCTGCTGCTGCTGCTGCTGCTGCTGCTGCTGCTGCTGCTGCTGCTGCATCTCATCAGCCATGATCTGCCCACAGCAACAGCAGCAGAGATGGTGTGTTCTGTTGAATTCAAGCGATTCAAGACGTTTGGCCCCGACAATGCAGAACACAACAGACAAGCACAATGCAACTGGCAGCAACATCTGCCACAACTCCGCGTGGAGGTTGCTCACGTGCGATGAACTTCTGAACCAGGACAAACTCTAGCAGTCCGGGCAACAAACCCAAGACCCTCTGTGCTTCCAGCCTGTTCGAGAGTGCTTGTGCGAGGAGGCCACTGTGTTGACTAGGTGTGGCGTTTCAGCGAGAACCGAATCTTGAGTGAAAGAAAGATGTGAATGGCTGTGAAAGGCTCGAGGCAGGTCACCGAAAATCGGCGACCGGATTAAACACGATGACTCCCAGCAAGCTCTTTGAAGACCGATGTCAGGCTGGGCTGTCTCTTGTTCGCAAGTTAAGGGTGTAAGCATAAGAATGCTTGTTACAGTTGGTGTCAAGCAAAGGCATATGCAAAGTGCAATGCAAGGCCACCACCAGAAGAAGAGGATGCCTAGCGATTCGCAAGTGCCTGTCATTGTCACTTGTCACATGTTGATGGTTACGTCATGATCACCCCCCTGAAGTACGGGCCCAATCCAAAAGCACCTCCTCATCTTTTCAAGGATCGTGCTCCAACTGCCTCTGCTGCTTCTGTTGCTCAGCAGCAGCACTGCCTGCTGGGCCTTGTGGCTGCTCAAACTGTGCCTGCTGCTCTGCCACTGATTCTGGCAGCACCTTGTCCATCACCTCCATCTCCTTTTCGATATCCTGCAGCACAGATTATCAGCGTGATGTATGTTTAACATTTCAGCAATTGCATCCAGAGCATGGCACTTAAGGGTGGGCATGCTGTGCCTGTATGCCGTTGCCGAAGATGTAGCAGGACTCCAACGGAACACGGCTGTTAAAGTTGGTCACCTTCGAGCGTTTGAAGTAGCCATAAGCGGCATTTAAATGTAAGACTGCTGCAGCTGTAGCTGGCCGGCAGCGCTGACCGCCAACATGCATAAGCATGCAACATCAGCACTCCTCAGGCTGGGCCTGACGGCATGACAACAGTACTCAGCTTGGCAAGCACTGCCCCTTGTTCTGACAAACGCATGTATCTACATCACCTGCTGAATCTGCTCAAGTGTGATGCCTGGCCTCTCATGCCCTGAATCCTCCTGCTCCAGGCTCTCAAGCTTCGCCTGTACGCAAAGTTTCGTACAAGCAGGCACAGCAGGCATGGCAGCGCATGGTGTTAAACTGCATAACGCTGAGTGAACTGTACCGCCTTTGCCAAGCTGCAGTGGGCACATAACTACTACCCCTCTTCTAAACTAGAGGGAGAGGAGGGGACATGTGCTGCTTCCAGCTACTGCTATGACAGTGTCGGGGCGAGTACTTCATGAAAGCGGCTGCTTGGCATGCAGTGCAGTTAGATGCTGTTGCTGCAGCACTGCTGAGCAGCACTGCCGAGGTTTACTAGCATGATCCTGGCAGGTGACGGGACTGCTGCGCTGCTCGAAACACAAATGCTTGGTTTATTTGCAGTGTTTGGGTAGCAAATATTGTGGCTTTTTGGCACACGCAGCCCAGCCTGAAGACAGGGACCATTGCATTGCTGTTCACCTTCTGATCAGGAGGGATGTCCGCCATGGCTGACAGCTGTTAGCAGTGGATATGAAATGCAGCTGAGTGTATGTAGCAATGATAGGTATTATGCCGCAGCCAGGGCAAAGTGACAGGACCACCGTGGCTCAGCCTGTAGACGTTTGTCATGTCATGCCCACTATGACGCCGGTAGGTTCACAACGAGGGATTGTGTTCCGGTAAGCATATGCAATCGTTTTACACTACTGTTCTTGCTATGTCTGCTCGTAGACTTCAACCAAATCACCAGCCTTGCCGACAGGACGCACTGACGTATCGCCGGGACGCTCGCACCTGAGACACAAGCATTTCACTTTTTGTTTGATAGAACTTTCAAAAACCGACAGCAGTTTCGTGTGCAAGCTCGAACCAGCAGAACAGCTGATGCAGTCTGACCTGAACGTTTGACTTGCAATGGACAGAGAACAGTGCAGTTAGCAGCACCATTGCACACCGGTGCCCAAAGCGACTGTACCATGAGCCACAGCACACGGCCTCTTGCAGGCCAACTGGGCACTGTGGCTGGCAGAGCAGGCGCTGGCTCGCCAACAGCAGCTGGCAATGGCAGCAGCAAGCGCACATTCAGGGACAAGTTCCACAGCATGCTGCAGGAAGCACAGGAGGCGAACATCAAGGCAGTACATCGGCAGGAGCTGCAGGATACGCGTTCGCTGTCAGTTGCGATGCTGATGCAAGGAAGGCCACATGCTTTTGTGGATTTCTTCATGCTCAGCCAGCCACAGTATGGCAGTGCACCTGCAGCAGAGAACTCAGCTGCAGCTAGCAGCGAAGCAGCCGCTGCACAGACTAATGGCGGCAGTGAGCTATCGTTACAGAGCCTGATCTTGCTGCAGCAGCAGCTGGTAGTGGCTGATGCAGCCAGCAAGGCGGGGCAGCATGAGCAGGCGTTCGCTGCAGACGCCCTGATGGCGAGGCACTTCACACAGCTAGGCATGCTCGACAAGTCAGTGTTCTTCTGGAAGAAGTGCTTGCAGGTGAGGCAGCGTACATGCACTGCTACACAATTTGCAGCAGCATGATGAAAACACCGCCAGCTTCAATTCCAAGCTTCAACTGAATTGCTATGAAGGCGTATGCGTTGCCTGGGAGGCCTTGCAACAGATGCCTTACAGTTGCCCCTGTGTACAACGCGTCTTGCAATGTTCTTGCGACCCTGCTGCACAGCTGCAGGTGCCGTTCATCTGGCAATTTTTTTGGCTTTTTTTGTTATTTAACTGCCAGCCGGTTTACATGGAGCACTGAAAGCAGCTTGCGGCCAACCAGTTCTGCCCTCTCACCCTGCGGCATGGCTGCTCCTGTGTGTTTGCTCGTCTCCTGCAAGGTGTCTGTGTCAGCAGCCTGGGGCGCTGGTGAGCTGGAGGCCAGCTGTGCGCTGGGCCTGCTGTATGAGTCACTGCACCAGCCACACCTCGCCATGTCCTGCCATGAGCGCTGCCTGCAGCTAGCTCTGCAGCTGCAGCGCCAGGATGATGCGGCCACAGCGCATGCGCAGCTGGTGCAGGTGTATGCGCAGCAGGCAGAGCATTGCAGCAGGGAGGGCGACCTGCAGGGCGCAGCAGAGTTCTACAGCAAGTGCAGGGATGCAGCGCTGCAGTGTGGGGATGCTGCATCAGCGGGCGCAGCCTGCCACCACCTGGGGCTGATTGACCAGCAGCAGGGCTCCTGGCAGACAGCGATGGACCATCAAAGGTGAGCGCGCATCGCTTTGCAGCACAATGTGGAGGCACATGTGGCATGGCTGGCATGCGATGCTGCATGGTGCCTTCCAGTCAACAGTATCAATGGGCAGCCGTCATGACAAGCTATCACCTCATGCTGTGCCTGGCTGTCAGAGGATGCCTGTGCAGCTGGCAGCAGAAGAACCAGCTTGACATGCTGATGTGGCCTCTGCTTCTTGCATGGCACTGCCGCTGGGTGCCATACACGCCATGCATGGCTTTGTTTTGTCGACGCAATTGGTGCTGACTGATGTGCTGCAGGGCCTACATGGAGCTCAGCAGGCAGGCTGGCGACCAGGAGGCTGAGGGGAGGGCGTGTGTGGCATACGCAGAGTGCCAGCAGCAGCTGGGACAGCTGTCAGGTGCAGTAGAGTCACTGGAGACGTACTTGGAACTGTCCAGGTCACAGGTAGGTGCCATGCTGTGGTGTTTGGGCTAGAATTATGCTGTGATGCTGCTGGCTGAGGGTGGCACAAGCTGCAGCTGTAAGCAGACCAGTTGGTCATTCGCAGGATCATGTATGCCGAGCAGGCTTGGGAATCGCAAAGAGCCCATGCTGCAGCATGTATTGCAGGAGAGCTGACTGCTGTGACAAGCACGATCGCACCTGCAATGCTTTGAGGGCCACACATTGCACGTGCTGGGGCCTTAACATGCTGCTTCTAACTAGACATGCTTCCTCTCGCTGCTTCTTGCAGGATCCTCGTGGCCAGGCGACAGCGTGCTGCAAGCTCGGCGTGCTGTACCAGCAGCAGGGCCAGCTGCAGCAGGCGGTTGGCTACTTTGAGCGTTTCTTTGAGCTGGCGCGCTCACTGGGTGAGCCACTGCCCCGCACTACTGCATGTTTATACGTGCGCAACAGTAGCTGGGCAGACCGCTAGCCCAGGGCTGCGTACCGCCTGATGCTGCACTAGCATTTGCATGCATGCTGTTGCAGTCGTGCTTATAAGACGATGCAGCGTATCAAGCTGCGCTGTTTTGCAACCTGTTGTGTCTGCGTGCCGCTCGCAGGTGAGCGGCGGCTGCTGGACATTGCGCGCATCAACCTTGGTGCAGCACGCTCAGCGCTGCGGATGCCTGAGTACAAGCAGCTGTGCTGGGGTGATCTCAACGGGGTGCTGGCCTGGAAGAGCACACGGCAGGCGTTCTGATGTAGAGCTGTGATGCAGCGGGGGCGACACATCTCGTGTATCATACACCTAGTTGGCTACATTAGCCAGGATGCTGCTCAACATGAGTTGCTGAACTCCTCAGCTCCGCTGGCACATGGTGTGTGGTGCAAGAGCACATGCCAAGGTTTCTGCTACTGCTGTCTGGCGCGTGTGAATCAGCGGGGTCACCACCTGAAGCATGGTACAGGCACGTGGTCAGTCCTGCACAGGCAAGGCAACGAGAGCCCTTAGTGGTGCTGTTTGAGTGCATTCATCACTTGAGCTGGACGCCCATCGCAGTTGCCATCATGATTGCTTGAAAGACTGCTTGAACAGTGAGGATAGCTGACTGTTGCAAAGGGACCACGCCTTACACAACAGTGTCACAAGTAGTCGTTCAGTACAGCCACGATTTGGCTGAGAATGTTGCCCGTATACTAGGCTGGCTGACTCCGCCAAGGTCGTCAACGCCAACAAACAAGATCCGGCTAAATGCGGTCAACACACTGAGCAGCCACACTCAAACAAAATCGTGCCTAGAGCTCTGTATGATCCGACGCATGCGTTTCTAATCAACAATGCCATCACAGTCGCAGTGGGAGCGTCCAGGCAACAGCGCATGCCAGCACCAGGCGGGCACCAGCTCTGCTGTCCTGCAGCATCCCAAGCAGAGGCAACAGTGCGCATGTGCAGCACACCAACTCTGCAAGCTGCAACCATATATATCTGCTTTTCTGCTACAACTCTGCTGCTGCAACAATTGTAATCAACCAAAAGCCAAAATCAATTGATTGGTTGCAACCAAACCCCAAAACAGACAGCCGAACCAGCCGATGCGCTCACTCGAGCGTAGGCCACTGCACACCCTGCTGCTGCTGCTGGTGGGCATCAGACGCCCGCTGGCTGGCACTGGCACCGCTGCCGCTGCCGCCAGTGTGCACGTTCTGCATGCGCTTCAGCACCTCGTTGGGCAGCGCCGGCAGCCGCGCTACGCGTGCTGCTGCATGTGCACTGCTGGGGGAGCCTGGCGAGGCTGGAGTGTGTGCCAGCACTGCAGAAGAGCGCGGCAGGGCTGCGCCTGCTCCTGTGCCTACAGCCAGGCCCGTGAGCGTGGCGCTTGCGCGCTGCTGCAGCTGCTGCGTCTGCTGCTGCTGGCGCGGCGAGGGGCAGGAGCCGATGCCGCCTGAAGGGGATGCAGTGGGGGCGAGGCGCAGCTCGACGACAGGCGCGTGCGCTGCTGCTGCATGTGCAGGGTGCTGCATGCGAGGCTCGCTGGCTGTGCGGGTGCCGATCATGCCGCCACTAGTGGCAGTACTGCCGGCTGAGTGTGCAACTTCCAACTCATCCAGCCTCCAGGCACCCTTGTTGGCAGGCCTTGTGTTGGTGTCGCTGTTGTAACGGGCAGCTGTCTGAGAGACGGTTGGTGGGGAGCCTGATAGATCAGGGAAGCCTGAGGCTGAGCCTGGTGCTGTGACGATCGTGGCGTCAAAGGTCTGGGATGTGGCCTGCCGGCCGCGCCTGCGGGCCCACCACACGACTGCGATGACGGCGATGATGGCCACGGCGACTGACACGGCGGCGATGATGATGGCGACTGTGAGCAGCAGCAGCAGCAGCAGCAGCAGCAGCAGCAGCAGCAGCAGGCACACCAAGAGACAAAGCGTCAGCGGCAGGTGGATGCAATGCACGATACCCCTATTTCTGCTTTACACATGACAGCTGAGCACAGATTGCATGAAAGTGAATGCGCCAACAACAACATGAGCGAGCCTCACCCCCACTGGCCCCACACCACAGCAGCTGGTGGCATCAGCGCACTCCATCAATCCTGCTGATAGATGCTCACCTGTTGATATCTTAGTCAGCTTTGCCAGCTGTGCAGTGACAGCAGCAAGCCCAGCCACAGATACCGATGAAGTGTCTGGCTCCACCCACTTAGCAGCTGTGATAGCCTGCAAGATGTTGTACTTGGTCTTCACATCTCCGAGAGCTGTATCAGGTGCTGCCACCAGCTGGTCGACTGCAGCCTGCAGCAGTGTCACCTCGCTGCTGTTGTAGGACGCAGGAACCGTCGCAATCACATCACATTTGACCGATCCTTCTCGGACATTGACCACTTGCACAAGGGTTGCGTCAATGCCAAGCGTCTTGGCGACGTTTGCAGCAACGTCCGCCTTGAAGGTGTTCAGCAGGGACTGTGAACTTGAGAGCTCGGAGAACTGCATAGGGAATGTGAGGTTGAGGGCCACAGTGGTGTCACTGGGGCCGGCAGTGCCACTGCCTAGCTGCTGCTGTGGTAAGGGAGATGGGGAGGGTGTAGGGGAAGCCTGTGCTTCTGGTAATGGTGAGGGGCTGGGCACTGCTTGCGGCTGTGTAGGAGATGGAGATATTTGGTTGGCTGGTGCATATGCATTGCCGGTGGTGTTGCTGCCAGGGGCTGTGGCATTGGAGGTGCTGTTGGCGCTGACAGTGTTGTAAGGTGAGGTGGCGTTGGGCTGCGTGCCATTGCCTCCAGGAGGCAGAGGTTCAGGGCTGCTGCTGGTGGTGTTGGTGGTGCCCGTGCTGTTGAGGTTGGTGGTGTTGGAAATGATAGTGGCGTTGGCGTCCAGTGTTGCATTGCCACAGGCAGTGGCGTTGGCGTCCAGTGTCGCATTACCGCAGGCAGTGGTGTTGTCAGGTGCTGTCTGGTTGCTGCCGGCTGTGTCATTGAGTACTCCACCCGTCCTTGTAATTTGACCCAGCATGAAGCTACCAGACCTGGAGGTCCAAACTTGAGCTGTTGTAGCACTGCCAGCCAGCAGCCGCCTCCCAGGTGCTGCTGCTGTTGTGCTGCTGTTGCTCACACCAAGCAGCAAACCATCCGGCACTGGCACCCCTGTGCTGTCAATACGCAGCACAATAGGCTCCTTACTGGAGTTGGAATCCAGTGCACCAATGATTGGCAGGGTCAGCAATGCACCACAGCCCACCGGAAGAGTGACAATGTCGCCACCACTGCTGCTGCTGCCACTGCTTGTGTTGAGGCATGGGATGCGCTCATCAGCGTTGGAGCCAGCAACAGCAAGCACAACCGCACCAGACACAACCTGCAAGCCCTGCAGGGGGTCTGCAGCCGCATTCGTGCTGTTGGTAGCGCCGTCAGTGGCATTGGCACCACTGCTGCCTGCTTCCAGCGCTGCAGCAATGTCTGTGTTGAGCAGCAGCGTGGCGTCCTGGTAGTAGTGAAGCACAACTGACACAGCGCTGTCCGTACAGCCCGCGGCCGCATCTGTCGGTGCACTGCTTCCATCAGTTACCTCGCACACGCCAAGCAGTGGCGCATTGAACTCCACTAGGACATTCTCAGGTGCTGTGGTGCTGGCTGCCTTGTTGCTGCTGGACTCAGCTGCTGCTTGCAGCACCTCACCAACCGCCAGAGGCCCTTCTGCATAGCTGCTGCCCAGAAGGTTGGCTGCAGATACAGCCAGTCCCTGGCTCGCCATGGACAGCAGGCCAGTTGCTGGCGTGCTCTGCTGCAGCATAAGCTGCGCAGCTTGATCCATCACAGACTGGATGGCTGCACCCTTGATGGCAGCAGGCATGGTCGCTGCTGGTGCATCTTCCTGCAGCCGGCGGTTGGGCCTGCCAAGAGGTAAGGCTGCCAGCACGTGCCGCACACCACCAAGCCAGGCAGCAGAAGCTGCGGCTGTAGATGTAGTGCCGTCCACAGACAGCAGCCGCTTGCCTGACTTTGAATTGCCAGAGTTCTTGTTGTTGCTGCCGCTGCTGCCTGTGTCGGATTTCTTGGTAGTGCCTGTGCCTACGGCTGCAATTGAGACGATCTGGCTGATCTGGTCGCTGCTGACGGCCTTGTTGGACATCTGAGCAGACTGCAGACCAGCTTGCGCAATCGACAGCAGGTTGGACTGCGTCTCCTGGCTACTGGCGCTGCTGGTCTGACTCAGCGCTGCAGCAGCAGAGATGACCTGCAGTAGACATTTGTAGCAAAAAAGCACTAGGGTCAGCACGTGCTGATGCCGCAAGTGATGCGGAGTGTGCTTGCATGCGTCGACACGTTAGCATGATACAGGTCTACTGCAGCCAATTGCTTGGTCACCCGGGGGCAGCCAATATGTCACACATTTTCCTGCTACCAACCACCTGCCGCACATGCAGCATCAGATCACACTCAACCCTTGCAGACGAGTTGCTGTGAGCAGCAGACATTCCGTAAAGGGAACCCACCTGCTGCATGCTCTGTGGGTCAGACACCAGGTCATCTGCATTGCTGGCCAGGCTGTTGATCAGCGCCCCTGCCTTTGTGTCAATCTCCTCCTGCAGCTTCTTCCGCTGCTCCTCGTCAGCAACGCTGCTGCTGGTGTCATTGTCACTGTCAGCCACCTGCTGCTGCACGTACGCATGCATGCTCTGGAGAGCAGACGCGCCAGCTGCTAGCACACCCACATCGTTTGTGCTGGTCAGGTGCCCGACATCAAACTTGCTGACAGCATCACTCAGCCGGAAGCTCTCATCTTTCTTCACAGTGACAACTGTCGTTTCGCAAGTCTGCGCACCATCACTGTCTGAAACGCAAGCATACAGCGTGTTGTTGCCCTCTGGCAACATGAGGCTGCTGCCAAAGTAGGCGATTGACGTGTCGCTGTAGAGGCTGGAGCGCACGCCGGCTGCGTCCACAGTGCCAAACTTGAAACTGCACAGCAAAGGCAGGTGGCAGCGGCAGCGGCAGCGGCAGCAGAGGTCGGAAAAGGAATGAGTGATCGCTTGCTAGTCAATAAAATCTGCTCGCTGCTTGGTAGGTGGTCTCATGTGCAGCAGAGCAGCAACAGGTGGCTGGGACCAAACCATAGTTTTTGTAACACAGCACCTGACCCTACTCACTTGAGGGTGCCATCATCCTGGTAGGCCTGCGCATTGACAGCAAACTCGGCACTGCCATACGTGTCACTGACGGTCTCCACCTGCAGGCACTTGGCTGCCAGGGTCTCGCTGCTGTTAAGTGCCTGCGCAGATGCCCTGCACGCCGGCTTAGCATTGAGCCGCACTGTGGCTTCTGTAGTTCCATTCTTACCAGCCAGACTCATTACAGCCACAGCTGTAACTGATGACAAGCCCTTCATGTCTTGCGGCTGCAAGGTTAGCTGCAGAGTGGATCCTGCAGTGCTTGCCAGATTTGGCAGCTGCGGAGATTGCCAGCTGACTGCAGCAGCCTCGAAGCCAGCATCCAGCTTGAGCTGCAGGCTGAGTGGGCCGTCGCTGTTGTGCTTGTCAGGGCAGGCAGCTGCTGCATTGCCGGCCGCGTTGCCCTTTCCGCACAGCTGGATGATCCTGCCAGTGGGAATCGGCAGCTGCGCCGGCCGCGGCGTGATGCTCACAGAGTCGGTCTGCGATCTGGTGTCCATGCCAGAAACCTTGGACACCGTTACTTTGAAGGTGTGCAGCTTGTCGACCGTGAGCAGCGCGGCAGGGAGCTCCCAGCGACCGCCGCTGATGTCACCCCAGCTGCTGCCGCTGAAACAGGGTGCTGGGAAGTCTTCGCGAGTGCAGCTCCAAGTGAACTTCAGGGGAACATTCCCAGCTGGATCGTCGGGATCTGAAGATCCAGTGGCATCCAACTTGATGATCTTGTCATTCTTGACGTCACCGGTGACACCCTTGAGTTTGGCAATCAGAGGGGAGCCGATTGCGCGCAGCAGCAGGTCGGCTGAGGAGGAGGTCTCCTTGGAGCCGGAGAACCACACTGTGAGCCTCACAGGGTAGCTCTGGCCAGGCGTGGCTGGCACAGGTGCTGGAATGACCTGCAACAAACAGAGACAGATAGTTGAGAGTGGTGCCAAGCAGCCCAAAGAAACAGATGGAGCGGATGAAATGGGCAGATGGCGCCTCCTGCTTGCAATGCGGATGGTGTCCAGTCACCTTCTATCATCAGCACGCACTTGCCAGTTTCAATGCATGTTCCAAGGCATGGTTGCTGGAAGGCTACTAGTGAACATGCAGTGTAAGTATAAGCATCCATGTTCCCACTGCAGCACAGCAGCTTACCAAGTCCTTGAGCCTGGCTGCTTTGTCTGGGATGGGCAGTGCCTTGTCAACAGATGCCCACTCAAACTCCACCTGCAAAGAAACACGCAGCACAGATCATGCTTGAGCACAGCATGCTTTGCTTGCCAAGCACTGAATAGAGGTTTAGATGACACACCATAAGGCCGTGCGGCAAACCACATGTAACCAGAACCCAACCGCCACGTTCTACAACTTGACATTTTGCCTATGCAGCGGCTCTTCAGCACCAACTCAGCAGCCACAGCAGCACGCCTAGCAGCTGACCACACACTGCCCTTCCATCGCACCTGCTTGCCGGCACAGACAGACTTGGCCAGCAGCTGGCTGGACACCCTGATGCCATCTGCCAGCTTGAAGTCCTGCTGCTGCCCTCCCACGATGCTCACAGTGGGCGCCTCACCCGCCCCCTTCTTGCTAAACGTTATGTTGCGGCTGCTGGCTGCACCCAGGAAGTTGGAAGCTGTCACCTGCAGGGTGTAGTCCCCATTTGGCAGCAGCAGGATGCTGGCAGCAGTAATGACCAGCCTGCTGGCCTTGGCTGCGTTGGCTTTGTCCAGGAGGTCTTGCAGCAGCGGGTTTATGCCGGACTGTGACCAGGTGAAAGAGAGGCCCCTGCCGGTGACGTCCCTGGAGTAGCTGGCATCAAAGGCGACGTCGAGGGCGCTGCTGGGATCACAGGCCTCAGACACAACCTGCAGCAGCGGCAGCAGCGTATGGTGTGTTTGGGGTGACCTCTGGCTGTGCAGCTGCAGGGACCTTTACACTGACAATGCAGCACAGACGATACTTGTGACAAACGCCACAGGCATAACTGCTCACAACGGTAGCTGGTGAACAGAACAGAACCATGCTGCCGCCCAGTCATCTGCACAACCTCAGCACATACACATGAATCAAGCGCAAAACCGCACACAGAAACGTTGTCAATCCTCTGCACGTACCGTGGGCCCGTCCAGTTTTGCCTCTGGAGGGGTGCAGTAGCTGCCGCAGCTTGACACAGCAACGCTGCCGCTGAAGAAGGCGCCAGCGAGCATCTTGTCGGCCAGCTGCTTCTGGTTCTTCTTCAGCACCAGTGAGTCACCAGGCATCAGGCGTGTTGCCTGGCCAAGTGACATTGTCAACTGCATGGTTGATGACGGAAACAGCAGCAGCAGCAGGTGTAACTCAGCAACTTTTTGTCCATGACAAGCAGCCATACTTGCTGCGGGCCTCATTGATGCTTTGCAAGGCTGCGCCAGCTGCTGCCCTGTGCGGCAGTGCAATGCTTGGTGCAGCAGCAGTGTTTGCAGCATCTGTTCACAGCGACATATCCTTTTGTGGTGGAATCCTGGCGCCAAGCTTGTTTCTGCAGGCAGCTCACCGATTGCTCTGACACCTCACACGTCGCGCCCCCGCCCATGGTGGACACCTCAAACGCAGAGGAGCAGGGGAAGCTGCCCGACTTGGCAGGTGCATTCAAGCTGATAATCACTGCGTTGCCAGCATCTGTAAACCTTGCAGAGGTCAGCAGCCGCACCGCAGGCAGGCACAGCCCGCGGCATTGCACAGGCTTGATGCCAACTCCTGGCTCACAAGTAAGTTCCAGGCATGCGCTGCTGGGCTGGCACACAAGGCCGCCGCTGCAGCTGTTTGGTAGGAAGGGATCGCAGATGACAAGCTGTCTGTTGGCGTCTGCCAGCTGCTTGAGCACTGCCTTGGTCTGGCAGTACTCTATGCAGGAGCCGAGCAGCTCGCATTTGTCCTGGCCGTCAGAGGGTGAGCAGGAGCAGCTGCGGGTGGAGTTGTCCATGGAGCACTTCAAGGTGCTGCCGCAGTCGCTGTCCTTTGCGCAGAGGCCCTGCTGCAAAGTGCCTGCAGGTGCAGAGGGGGAGATATGTTATGTTTGTTGATTAGCTGTGGTGTGTACGGTTGGCAACATATGCCTGTTGGCGAGTGCATTGCATGTTTGGCAGATGAGCTTGGTTGGGTTTGATTGCTGCAAAGCATTGCAAGGCACAGACCCTTGCAAGGACACTTTCCCAGTCACCATACATAAATTCACTGCGCTGTGACATTCCGCCCAATCCTGATCAGCTGCATCTGGAGGTACAAACGCTCTCGGCACTGCCAACCAGCTGTACGGTTGATCACCACTTGCCTGTGAACTCCGGAGTGAACAGGCTGCCGCCGCTGACTCCCTCCACTGCACACATGCTCAGCGTGCCGTTCAGCATTGTGCCATTGCCTCCCCTTGCTGCTGTCAAGCTGCACTTGTCGGCGGCACTGCAGCTGCCCGGCCGGGTGCACAGCACGCCAGCGCGCTTTGCAGCACTGCCTCCGAGAGACAGCTTGATCGCCTTCTGGATGTCATTGCACAGCACGACATTGTTGGCTGTGTAGTTCTGCAGGCATTCCGTCTCAAAGCGAGCTGCCAGGGTGTCGGCATTGTCGCTGCTGGCAGCAGCTGCAATGGCAAACGGCTGCATTGATGTGATGCAGTCCTGGCAGATCTGGCAGGGAGTACGCTTGGGCGGTGGTGGGGGAGGTGGCGGGGCGACGACCACCGCCTTGCATGTGCCAATGTTGTTGCAGCTGCAGCAGCACACAGCACAATGCGTGTCACCAAGGAAGCGTACTGCAAGGGGAGTGCATCATACACCCAGTTCGCTGAAGCTCTGCTAGTCATAGCGCAGATCATCTTCCTAACAACGTGCACCCCCCTCACTTTGCCTCGTTGCTGTGAAGCGAAGCTGCAACACAAGGCGCATCAGCGCTGCAGCAGGCCGGACAGGAAAGCCATGCAGCCGCACCTGTCGCTGCCGCCGAGGCACTTGCAGACTTGCACGGTGGCTGACAGGCTGCACATCTGGCCCTGGCCGCAGCTGGCGTCAGTGACGCAGGCCCCTGGCGGGCCCAGCTCTGTGAGTAGCAGACAGCAGCATGGAACATGAGTCAACGCACCACACAGGGAGACACAGGATATGCACTTGCGTACAACAGCGGGCCGTGCCTGCCAGTACTAGCTTGGCATCCACCAGCCACCAATATGACATGAACGTACAGCAACGCGAGCGAGTGCGCTGCTGCTCAGGGGCGCTGATTGCGTCAGGCGCAAACCAGCCAGCATGTCGGCGTCACGAAGCGCTTGCAATGCACCAAGGCGTACAGGCCGCTTGCCATGTGTTTCTGCGCCTCTCACCTGCATCGCCAAAGATGCCAGGCACGCGGCTCCCGCCAGCAACACCGCTCACAGTGCAGACATCCAGTGGCGCGCCTGCCGTGCCGTTCACTAGCACAATGCTGCATGTGCTGCTGCCGACAAGTGTTGCGGCGCACTCGCCAAGCCTTGCGCACACCGCGCCAGCTCGCAAACCCAGGTTTCCACGGAAGCTTGCCGACACAACAGTAGACAGGGTCTGACAGGAGGTGAGGCTGTAGCCTGCGCCGCTGCACCAGCTGTACAGCGCATCTGTGATGGCCTTTGTGCTGGCATTAGTCGCGAGGAGGCTGCTGATGGTCGGCTGCACGCTGACAACGCAGGTGTTGCAGCGCTCGCAGGGGGTGGCTTCGCGCGGAGGTGGCAGTGGCTTGCACTGGCCAACTGCTTGGCACTGGTCCAGGCCTCTGTTGCAGCGGCAGACTTGGCTGGTGCTGCTGAGGTCGCACTCTGAGGTGGCGTTGCAGTCGGTGTTGCGCTGGCACTTGCCTTCTGGCAGGCCTGCAATGGTGGAGCAGTAGACAGATGGCAGGAGCGCAGCGTTGCTCGCCGTTACTTGCACTGGCTGTCTTTTATCTGGTCACAAAGTAGCGCCGTTTACATGCTGTACAGCAGCGCACACCAAACTGCAGACAGGCTCGAGTCTTTGCTATCCTCGTCGGCACTCACCAGCAGCAAGGTGGATGTCCGCCAGCTGCCGGCCGCCGGCAACACCCTCAAAGGTGCACAGGTCCAAGGTGCCATTCACATCCAAGCCAGCAGGCTGCAGCCTGCAGGATGCACTGAGGGTCGACGAGCAACGCCCAAGCATGCTGCAGATGCTGCCCGCACGCCTGCCAGGGTAACCCCTGAACGCGGATTTGACGTAGTCTGACACCTTGCGGCAGACCGCGCTGCTGCTGCCGTCGGAGCTGCTGTCGTTGCAGAACTTCTCAAAGCGGGCAGCGACTTCCTGCGCTGCAGCTGTATCTGGCAGCGCAGGCAGTGCATCAACCTGCCGCAGGTGTGGCTGCATGCTGTTGAGGCACATGTTGCAGGAGGCGCAGGGCGTCATCTTACACTGGCCATACGACATACATGTGTCCACACCAGCCGAGCACGTGCACTGTGTGACGGGCGCGTCCGTGCTGCAGAAGTGGTCCGGTAAGCCGCAGTCTGCACTGGCTGCTGAGCAGCTGCCTGCAGGTGCTGGCGTGCCTTCTGGCACAGAGCCATCCACCAGAGCCCCGCCTGTTACGCCGCTCGTTGTGCACAAGTCCACGCCACCAGACGCTGCGCTGCTGACGTTGCCAAATGCCTGAACAGACACCCTGGGGGCAGATGTCATGCACAGCAGGTGACAAAGCAGCAACGGTTGTCAGCAAACCAGTCCGCCAACCAGAACTTGGCTTGCACCAGATGTGCTGTGTGCAGCCAGCATGCTGCATTAGAAATCTGCAATGTCTTGAACGTCTGATGGTCATGCATATCACTTAGTGTGCGACAGCGGCAGCAACCTGCTGCTGCTGCGCTGCCGAAAGGGAAACAAACAGTTGCATGGTAATAATGCAACATTGCCACACATGTATGGTGGCTTGTTGATATGGAGCACGTGTACAGCATCAGCAGCAGCAGCAGCAGCAACAGCCTGCAGGCTGGTGTGTATGAGCAGATCAGCACACAAGAGGAAACAGTCAGCAATCTCACCTGCAGCTGAAGCCCAGGCTGGCCACATCACACTCCTTCAGCGCTGCGCACAGCCCTGCTGCACGGCTCGCAAGGTTCCTGCTGCTGCCGATCGCCACTTGAACCGCAAAGCACACAGACGCCGGGCGCCCAGTCGCAGTGCAGTACTCCTGGAACTTTGCAGCCAGTGCGGCTGTGGTGGTCTGCTGCGGTGCTACGCCAAACACAAAGCCGTGCATTGCCTTGATGCAGCTGTTGCAGCTGAAGCAGGGGCTCTCCTTGCAGCCGCCAATCTTCCTGCAGTAGTCAACGCCGCCGATGCAGCTGCACAGCGGCCGCTCGTCTGCTCTGTTGCACTCAAAGCCGTCTTTCTTGCATTCTGCGTTGGTGTCGCAGGTGCCTTCCGGCAGCCATGATGAGTTTGGCGCAATGCCAGGCAGCACATTCATTGGCGCAGCAGCAGATGACAAGCCCTCTGGGGCACAGAAGTCAAGCGTGGTGCTTGAAACAGTAGCGGGAGGTGTAGCCACTGTTGCTGTTGATGCTTTGGCCAGGCTTGGCGCGGTCAGGGTGCAGCCAGTGCTGCCGCTGGCTGCAGCGATGGCGTCCATGTCGCACAGCCCAAGGGAGGTGCAGAGCCCAGCTGCGCGCTTGCCTGCATATCAGCCACGGCAGTGGTGCACAGCATGTGTCAGCATGTGCAATGCCTGCTGAGATGCAGACATGGTGAGGCGGATCCTGCCTGTAGGTTGACCAGATGGATGCAATGCCTTCCCATGTCATTACCTGCACCATCACAAACACGCACACATACACAAGCACATACACTCACTTGCACACTATATGTACCCTGTACCCTGTTCGCTGCTGATTGTGACCTGCCAAATTTGTTGAGGCAAGCTGCAAGGCAGACAGCACTGTTACAGAAACCACTGTGCTGGCAGACGCTGCAGGCCCACGCCTCACCTCTGTTGCCAGTTGGCGTGCTGACATTGATGGCAGCCGCCAGGTCTGTGCACGCAGCAGCAGCTCCCAGGTTGCTGCCAGTGCAGAAGCTCCAGAAGCTGGCAGCAACCTTTGCTGCATCAGTCTCATACAGCTGCCGGCTGATGAAGTCCCTGCCAAGTGAGGTGAGGCAGTCAGAGCAGACCTTGCATGGCGTGCGCACACACGTGCCATACGTGGTGCACTCGTCGGCGCCTGTTGCTGCGTTGCACAGGCACAGCTGCTTTGGGCTTGTGCTCATGCTGCACATCAAGCCAGCAGTTGCATTGCAGTCGGGGGTGCTTGTGCACTTGCCCTCAGCAAGAAGCTGGCCCCTGCTGGCAGCGTTGCCGATGCCAGAGATGGGTGATCCGGCAGAGATGCCTTCCGCAGTGCAGAGCGAGATGCTCCCGCTTGCCGTCTGGTTGCTTGTTAGTAGCCGCGTGGCAATGGAGCAGTTGCCCATGTCGCCCACACAATCTGCAGGGCACAAGAGAGAGTTCAGGTGGTTGCAGTTGGGTTTCACATGCTGCTGCATCTCCAATAGACATGATGCTGGAGCAACCTGTACCGGGCAGCCTGTCAGATGCCAACACCAGCTCCATGTGTTCTGTCTTTCTGTGGTGCCTTTCTGTGTCGCCCATGGTGATGTATGCGTTCAGTGTGCATTGTATGGTGTCGCCATTACAGTTGTGCTTGTACCAGCAGCAACCATGCACCGTCAGCTTTCTCACCTCCTAGTGCTTGGCAAATTGCACCTGCTCGCCTGCCAACATTGCCTGCATTGCTTGCAGTGATGCTGTCAGACACCTTGATGCAGAGGCTGCTGCTGCGCTTGAGGGTGCTGTTGCAGAACGTGCCCCAAGCTGCGGCAACGTCGGCGGCTGCGGATGGCTTTGCTTGGCTGGCCACAAAGCTTGCAACGCCAGCAACACTGCATTTGCAAAACAGCCATTACGTTGGTACGTATGGTAAATATTTCAACTAGCTAGCTATAGTCACAGCAATTCAGATTGACCGTCGCAATTGCACTTCAACAACAGCAGCAAAACATCGGTCACATGCATGTTGTGGCTGGCAGTGGGTTTGCTTGCTGCACTATTACCTGCCAACTTGCAGCCAGAAGCTCCAGCACTCACCACTCGGAGCATCTGCCACATTCGGTGAGGATGCAGGCGCCATGGTCATAGCAGCTGTCAACAGCAGCATCGCCATTCTCTGAGCACGTACAAGTCCTCTGTGCTGCTGCCATGCTGCACCTGTAGGCGGATGCAGCTCCGCTAGCTGCAGCAGCACAGTCAGTTGTCTGTCTGCAGCGGCCAGCAGGCAGGCTGCTGTTGCTGCTGACGCCTGGAACCAATGCGCCAGCAGCGCCTGTTGCACTGCACATGCTGAGCTGGTTCAAGGTAACAGCAGTTGCATTACCAGCTAAGCTGGCAGGTGCTTGCACCATGCAGGTACTGTTGACAGTGGTCCTGCACTCTCCCAGCAGCCTACACAGCAGAGCTGGACGTTTGCCAGTGTTGCCCTGTACGCTGGACTTGATGGTGTTTTGGATCTGGCTGCACAGCGCCGCACTGCGGTTGTTGCTGATGCATGCTGTGTAGAACTGCTCTGCAATGGCCGTGCTGTTTGTGGCTGCCTGCTGCGTGGCTGCAAAAGTAATCATGGTGCTGATGCACGCGTTGCAGTTTGTGCAGGGTGTTGGCTTGCACTGGCCCTGCATGGTACAGCAGCAGGCATGGCGTAATGTTGATTAGCATGCTATCATGCAGTGCTGCTCCTACACACAGCATGGAGTCATCTGCCGCTGCAGCTGCCCTGCACTAGACACTGTTTCACGCAGGCAGCTGATAGGCATCTGCTGGTTTGCTGAGCAGAGGCACATCAGCGCATGGCAGATGCATTCACTACGCGCTCACCAGACTAACACAAGACTCGGCTCCGGATGTGGCGTTGCAGCTGCACTTCCTCGCCACTGTGCCTGCCATGTCACAGAACAGTGCGGCTGAGTTGCAGTCGCTGTCGCCAGCACATCCTGTGGCCGCCCTGTATGTTGCCAGAGCAGCACCGCCTGACGTGCCAGAGGTACTGCAGAGGTCCAACTGCCCTGCAGGGATCACTGCAGTGCTTGTGTTGGAGCCTAACCCACAGTCCGCACCAATCGCGCTGCTGCATTCACCAAGTGCAGAGCACAGCATGCCGGGGCGCTTGCCGGCGCTTCCTGCTGTACTGCTAGCGATGAGCTGCTGCACCTGCTGGCACAGGCTGCTGCTGCGGCCGCTGGACAGGCACCTGGTAGAGAATGCCAAGCCCACAACATCTGAGTTGATCGCATCTTGCTGCGCAGCCATCGCAGACTGCCACGCTGACAGGCACGACCGGCAGCGTGCGCAAGGCGTGCGCTTGCACGTGTATGCGTCGCGGCACGTGTCCTCGCCGCCGGAGCAGCTGCATACTTTTGTGGCTGGGCTAGATGCGTCTGTTGCTGTGTCACAGAAGAGGTCGGCGCTGCCGCAGTCGCTGCTGTTGAAGCAGCGACCAGTTGTGGGTGCTGCAGAGGTCAAACGCCACCAGCAGCATTCAGTCAGTGTTACAGGTACAACTTGCATCATTTGTCAAAGTATGCATGCGCATTCTTGGGCAGATGTGCAAAGCGCACGCAATGGAAATCAACTGTTTACAACCCAAAGGCTGCCAGAGGTATCGCAGGCATGTCTGTAACATGCTGTTGCAAGCCAGGGTTCAACTTTCGGTCCAAACAGCACAAGTGCTCACCTAGAACAGCGCTGAAGCCTGGCAATAGGTCGCCAGTGCTAATGCCTTGCACGGTGCAAGCATCGATGCTCCCTGCACACAACACACCGGTAGATGTCAGCACACCGGCACACGCCTTTGTTTGCCAGAGACCCCAAAACCAGCTGCTGCACTGCATGCACTACATGGTTGCTTTGTGTTGCTGCATGGGCTGATGTTGACGACAGTGTCACAAACACAGCCTGCTCACCATTGATGCGCACTCCGCTGAGGCTGTTGGCAGCTGCGTGGGGTTTGTTGCAGCTGCCTGGGCGTGTGGTGCTGTTGGCCGTGCCGCCAGGCGCACACTCTGCCAGCTGCATGCATACCGCGCCAGCCCTCAAGCCCAGCCGGCCATCAGCGCTGTTAGATATCTTTGCCCTGAGTGCTGTGCAGCTGGTCTCAAGCCTTCCAGTAGAGACACAGAAGTCACCTAACGCCTTTGCAACGTCAGCAGGGCTGCCAGCAAGCGGCAGGTTTTGCCTGCAGGCATCGGCAAACTGCGCGATGCATGCCGAGCATGTGTCGCAGCCGTACGCTGCCTTCACCACAACACGCTGAGCTGGCAGGTCCAGGTAGGGACCAGAGACAGCGAAGCTCTGCACCATGTCACTGCTTTGCAGGTCTGCATGCGTGAAGCGGTACGAGGCCCTGCAGGTGACCTCCTGCCCGACAGCTAGGGTGAAGGGGCTGCTGAGGGCGCCACACTGCACGCCTGAGGTGATGTGGGGTGGGGCAGCCACAGCGACGTTCTGCAAGGCGACGTTGCTTGTGGAGCGGAGCTGGATGGAGAAGGTCACCAGGGAGCCTGCAGCACATGCCAGGTTTGAAAGTTGAGGTAAAAGTGACACACAGCATTTGTTGTGCCTTTGTCACCAGATGCTCTCACTGCAGCACTCAAGATTGTTGCAACCAGGCACAACAAGCAATCTGCATGGCAACTGCGACTAGTCCGCATATGGATCTGCATGCGGTGTTACTATGGCCTCACCTGCCACGGTCGCGTTTGATGCATTTGCGGAGGCTGAGACCGTCAGACCCCGCCGCTGCTCTAGAGCAAGCGCCTTGCTGCTGGTCAGCTCCCCTGCCACTGCAGCGGTTGTGTTGCCCCGTGGTGTGGCTGTTGCTGTGGCTGTTGCAACGATTTGAGCAGCCTCAAAGTCGTCTTGCGTCACCGCAAACACTGTGGTGTTGCAGCGTGCTGATTGCTGGGGTTCCAATGTGCCCAGCACGCAGCCGCCCTTGCCAGGAACCGTGACACTGTCCAGCCTTACGTTGCCGGTGTTCAGCACAGAGGTGGGCACAGTGACGTTGCCAGCTGCAGGGGCAGAGCATACACAAATGCAGATCGTAAGCGCATTGCTTTAGGTCGCAAGCCCGTAAAAAGCTGAGTATCCCAGCAAGGAAGCCTCTTGCTGCGTAATGTGGTAGACGGACATTTGGCTATGACGGGCAACAACAGCAGCATGAGTCATACGGCATGGCGTGTGTGTGGCTGCAGCAGCAGCAGCATACCCTGCTGCACATTGTACTCACGTGCACTTGTTGGCATCAGGCCTGCCTCTGCTGCCAGCACCTCGACCTTCAAGGCAGGTGCATATGCAGGCTGCACAACCACCAGCTGTGCAGCAGCTGCACTGGTGAGCTCCTTGGCTGCTGCAGTGGCTTGCAGGGCCAGCGGCCCAGCCTCAAAAGTGGCCTGATCAAATGTGAAGTTGCCGCTGCAGGTGATTGCTGCGCCCACTTCCATCAAGCCTAGAGGCAGGCTGCTGATGCTGCTGTTGCTGATAGCCCACATGCAGCTGAGGCCAGCTAGGGCGGGTTGGGTGAGGATGGTGACGTTGCGCAGGCGGGTGGTGCCAGTGTTGCTGGCACGGATGGTGTAGGTGCTTGTTTCACCTGCACAAGGACAGCAGCAAATGTTGTCGATGAGTCATGCACACAGCACGAGCGTAGCTAGCTGTGATCAGGTGTGTTGCTCGGAATCATACGAATGCGACGAAGGCCGCGCTGAGTGCCACAGCCCTTACAGCAACTCACCAGCAGCAGACACCCAGCCCTGCTTGACAGAGCACGAGACGTCCAGCGCAGGCTTGCGCTCCACTTGCACCACCTCAGCTGCATCCAAATTAATGAGAAGCTCCTTGTTCACGCCACGCGGAATAGCGGCAGCGTCGGTAACAGCCACCACAAACGTCCCGTTGTCAAAGTCGTCCTGGGTCACATCCTGCTTGATGGTGCAGTACTCAACCTGGCCAGGAGCTAGCTCTGCCATAGAGCAAGTGCTTGCAGAGCCGCCCTTGATGGAAACGGCATCCAGCCGCACGTTGCCAAAGTTGCGCACTTTGACGGGGCAGCTTGACACGCCAGCTGCAGCAGGCACATGCAGCAGGGACAGCAAACATGTTAGCAGGCAGGGCAGACTGCAACTGCATACCTGCGTGCACACTCTTGCAGCATGTGCTTCAAATAATCGCCAATGACACATTCATACAGTTGCTGCTGTGTGCTGACTGTCTTGTGACAGCTGCAACATCACTTACGTGCACGGGGTGGCTTGGTGCAGTTGCTGCCCAAAACATCTATCTCCAACTGCGGCACCGGCACAGCTGTGATGACCACAGGCGCAGTAGTAACTGCTGCATCCAGGTTGTTGGCAGTGACATTGGCCTCGAGCGCATAGCTGCCTGCTTCGATGTCTTCCAAGGTGAAGACAAAGCTGCCTGTGCAGTGCACCTGGCTGCTGACAAGCAGGTCAGCCGGCAGGGCCTTGTCACAGGCCAGCGTTGCTGCCATGGGAGAAGGCAGGTGCAGGCCGACAGCACGGAGGTGCACGTTGCCAGTGTTGCTGATGGAGATGTTGAAGGGTGCCTCAGCTCCTGCAGCAAGGGCAGCGGGCATTAAGTGATGCTCAGGTGACCCTGGTTTCCAGACGGCTGTGCATCATGTAGGAAAATGCTGCGGCTGCAGGTGTCGAGGAAAGTGGCCGCAATACGTAATGCAGTGTGCCTGCTTTCATCAGCACACTACCAGAGGCATATTGCTGCAGTACAGTGCAGCGCTGCTTTGAGCATCTCACTCGCAAACTCAAAGCCAAGGCACAAACAATGAAGTGCGGCGTACAGTAGCCCGTTGGCTGCGTAATTGTGTGGACAAGTGAGCTGTTGTACCATTTACAACACAAGGTTGAGGCAGCAGGTGTACGTGGCAGCCAATACACCAGACAACTCTCACCTGCACTGTTGGCGGTGCTGACGCCAGTAGCTACAGAGACGACTGCAGCTGGCGCCTGCTTGAGCTGTACTGTTGCAGTGTAGTTGCCAGCCACCTCTGTGCCCGCACTGTTGACTTGCACAGCAGTGACACGTATCGTGCTGCTCATCATGCCTGCTTCAAAGTGATCCTGGCTAGCAGTCACTGTGAGGCTGCACATGATGCTGGCATCTACTGCAAGCAATGCAGTGTCGCAGGCAACTGTGCCGGCAGATGCGTGCGGCAAGATGCTGCCTAGCCTGATGTTGCCGGTGTTGGTGACTTGCATGTTCTTGCAAGTCAGAGGTTCTCCTGCAGTCACACACATTGCTTAATTGCCCCTCCAAATAGAACTCTATATGTTGCTCAAACAGCATTCTTATGGTCGGCCAAGCATTGATGAGTAGTTGTGATGCAAAATATGACCGTGCAGCACTTGTGAGAAGTGCAGGTGCATGACATACGGCTAGATCAAAGCAACCAAGCTCTGCGACACATGTGGAAGTGATGTGCATTGCAAATCTCAACATTGCTCAGAAGACAGATGGCTACATCACATCACCAATGCTCTTTGCACTCTGCTGACATGTCTTAGCAGCAAGAACTATGCGCATGCAGGTTATCCACCAGTAGGTCACCAATTGTTGCAACCGGTTAACACAGCCGCAACAGTCAAACAATCAAGTACAGAATGAATGATAGGTCTGCAGTGTTGTTGATGAGAACAGTCAAGGATCAAGACCACCACGTGTGCCCACCAATACACATCCACCGCGTATCTGTGGTGATAGATACGTTCAAGACTGCCGGAAAAATGGAAGTCACATGACCTTGTGTAGGTGAGAAGGAACAAAAGAACACTTCACACAACAAAAGCAGCTGAAGCACAATGAAAACAATAAATAAGCATACAATCAAAACCAATATGAACTACAACAATGTAAGACGACACACAACACCAAATAAGGCATCTAAGAAATGGTCATAAACCGATTTAGCTTTTAACCTGGCTTGGCATGGCCGTGTTGCTCAAGATTACCAAGGTTTATGTGTGGGAATTTAGGTCTGACACATACTGCTGTGCCAGACAAAGCTCATGTTTGATCTTTGTTGTTCATAGCAGACAATGCAGCTGCTTCTAAGCAAGCAAGCAATTACTGCAGGGTTCGTCCTCATCTGATGCATGGCGCTGTGTGAGTCAGACTCACCTGCACTTTGTGGCAGCGTACATCCAGTAGTGTCCACAGCCACTTGCAGCTGAGGCATGCTAGGCACGGCAATGGTTGGCACAGCCACAATAACTGCAGCCGCCAGGTTGGAAGCTGTTGCTGTAACAACAGGGCTGATATCACCAGCTTCGATGGCAGCTTGGTTGAACACATAGCTGCCACTGCATGACAAGCTAGCGCCAGTCGCCAGGTCAGTGCCTGGTGACCATATGTTGCTGCTGGTTGATTCAGCGCATGTGATGCTGCCATCGCTGCTGTTGCCAGCCAGCAGAGGGACCAAAAATTGCAGACCACGGAGTTTGACGTTGCCAGAGTTGACCACAGAGAAGGTGTAAGCCACAGATGTTCCTGCAGAGACAGCAGAGCATTGAAACAACACATCGTCAGGCAAGCGGCTTGTACTCTTGGCCCACAAGCCTCTGTTGCTGTGCCGCATGCACTACTAGAAGTGCGCGTTCTGAACGTTTGCAATGCCCGACAACCCTTTTGCCTAATGCAGTCGCAGGAACCTTTGAGAATGGCATCGTGACAGCAGAGCTGCTGGGCCTCAACAGGTAACAGGGCAGATGCCAAACACCATGCATGCTTTGACATACCTGACTTGACCAAAGTTGTTGGGCTGGCTGCAACACTCTCAATTGTCATGCTGTGCTTCAGCGCCGATAACAGCAACACTGCCTCGGCATCACCAGATGTAACCTCACTGCTGTTGCTGCCCAGGGGTGTGGCAGTACCAGACACGCCAATGCTGACTGTGTATGCTGCGTCAGCATCAGCAGAGTCCAGGTCCAGCTGTGACACCTCCTGCTGCACCTGGCAGCTGACCTTGCCACCTTGCGGCAGCACGCCAATTGCACAGCCGCTGGTGACAGCAGCGCCTGCGCCAGTGACGCTGCCGCCCTGCAGGCGCACGTTGCCGCTGTTGGTCACCTCCACAGCGCAGCTCAGCGCGCCGCCAGCAGCGCCAGGCAGGCTGCAGTTGGAGCCCACCACGTCCACCAGCAGCCCAGGCAGGTTGAGCGGCACAACAGCAACAAGCTGAGAGGAGGCAGATGCAGTCGCGTTGCCGGCGCTGCCGCTGCCCGTGACGTTGATGTGCTGGGTGCCTGCCTCCAGGCCATCCTGGTCAAACGCCAGCAGCCCGCTGCAGCTCACAACAGAGCCGGCGCCATCAACAGACAGCACAGACAGCGACACACCATCACCAGTGGCGGCAGGCACAGCGTCGCTGCTGTCACAGGTCAGGTTCGACAACGCTGGTGAGAGTGACAGCTGCAGCGCACGCAGGGTGACACTGCCTGTGTTGCCAAGGGTGAAGGTGACGCGTACGCTGTCTCCTGCTGCTGCCACATAGCTCTGGTTGACAGCAGCTGACAGGTCCATGGCTGCAGTCTGGTTGAGCAGCACGGCAGCAGTGTCGCTGGGAATGCTGACAAGAGCAGTCACAGGACCACGGGGGTTGGCAGAGGCACCTTTGGCTTCAACCGTCACAACTCCAGCATCAAAGTCATCCTGTGTCAGGGCGCGCGTCATGGAGCAGCGTGCTGTGTGGCCAGGCTCCAGCAGTGGCACATCGCAGTCGTTCTCATCACCAGCCACGGCCACGTTGGCGAGGCGCATGTTGCCGCTGTTGCGCAGCTCCACAGCACAGGTCACATTGCCGGCTGCAACACAAAACATAAGTGGATTGTTGAAGCGACGGCTAAACATTGTAGCGCAAACAAGAACGGCTGGCATGCAGATCATAATGTGTTGCTGAACGTGAGGAATTCCTATCAGGAACCACATACTTTTGCCAGGACTGTGCACGTTTACAAGCTGTCCATACGTTTGGTGATAGCTGCAAGCAAGCACAACGCATGCACAGTGCTCTCCTGCAATGCACAACTGCACTGCTTCAAAGCTACTCACGCATGCGTGCGGGCCTGCTGCAGTTGAGCGCGTCCACATCCAGCTGCAGCTGTGGGCTGGCCGCCACCGCCACCTCCAGCGTGTTGGAGGAGCCGCCGGCACCGCCCAGGTTGGACGCGCCCCCGGCAGCGCTGAAGTTCCTTGACCCAGCTTCCAGCGCATCCTGGTCAAAGGCAAAGCTGCCGCTGCACTGTACTTCACTACCCACAAGGAGGTCTGCTGGCAGAGTAACCGCCCCAGTGCTGTCGCTGCATGTGAGTGTGTCAAAGCCTGGCATTGTGACAGTAACACCACGAAGATGTGTATTGCCGCCGTTGGTGGCTGTCACTGTCAGCTGCACGATAGTGCCAGCCTGGTCAATGACAGCACTGCCGTTTGAGCGAGCCAAGCTCAGCACCAGCTGGCGCCTGACTAGCAGTCCAACTACAACTGATGTGGCGTCAGTGACTTGAGCTGTGTTGGTTCCTGCGGGTGTTGCTGTTGCTGACACAGCTATCGTCATGTTGCCTGTCTCAAAGTCATCTTGGGTGGAGGTCTTGGAGATGTTGCAGGTGATGTTGCTGTCTGTCTTGGGATGCAGCACAGCCTCAAGTATGCAGCTGGCATCACCAGTGGTCTGAGCTCCTGTTATCCTGACATTGCCTGTGTTGCGCAACAGTACTGTGCACACCATGCTGCCGCCTGCACATGGACAAACAACAGAGGCGGGCTTAAGGTGAGATATAGTCATATGTAATGCTTCTGCACAGCGGTGCATGCCTTACGCAATCATGATGGTGCATATGCTGCCATCCGCAGCTCTTAGGCTCCAGCATTTGCAGGAAAAAACACCCACAAATAAAACAGCTTGCAGCATTCTTGTAGGCAATACAGCAGTAGGAGCTGCAAGCTACAAAGCCAAGCAGATGTGCAAAACTTAAACAGGCTCGAACTACGCACCTGCACTAGTGGGCGGTACACAGCTAGCGGTGTTGACGGTGACTGCCAGGCTGGGCGTGTTGGGCACAGCAACGGTTGGCAGCTGCTCAATCACTGCCGCAGCCAGGTTGTCGGCGGTGGCGGTGATGGCAGGGTTCAGGTCACCCGCCTCAATGGCATCCTGGTTGAAGCTGAAGCTGCCACTGCAGGACAGGCTGGTGCCAGCAGGCAGGTGCGAGCCAACCCAAGCACTTCCGCCATCGGTCAAAGTGCAGCTGATGCTGCTATCGCTGCTGTTGCCAGCCAAGGCTGGTGCCAGCAGCTGCAGGCCGCGCAGCTTGACATTGCCAGTGTTGGTGACGCTGAAGCCGTAGGAGACGGAGGTTCCTGCAAGCATTGTGTCAGTATATGAACAGCATTGATGTTGGGAAATCACGATTGCCATGGTTACGGGTCATGGTTGTCTAAGTGGTGATTGTGCGAATATAACATTGGGAGTCCGCCAATGCGGCACGTGTTCAAACACCTGCATGTTCAGAATATGCTGGGTGAGCACTGTGAACACCAAGTGCATAACACACAGGCCACATTGCGGCATCTCTGAAGATGTAAGCTTCCCTGCAGTCCTTAACCCACCTGCATCAGTCACAGTGGTTGGGCTGGTGCTAGTGGCAGTAATGCTAGCACCGCGGACAACTGCAGGTGCCAGGGCTACTGCCTCGGCATCACCGGATGTCACATCACTGCTGTTGCTGCCCAGGGGTGTGGCTACACCAGACACGCCAATGCTGACTGTGTATGTTGCGCCAGCATCCGCAGAGTCCAGGTCCAGCTGTGACACCTCCTGCTGCACCTGACAGCTGACCTTGCCGCCTGGCGGCAGCATGCCAAATGCACAGCCGCTGGTGACAGCAGCGCCTGCGCCGGTGACGCTGCCGCCCTGCAGGCGCACGTTGCCGCTGTTGGTCACCTCCACAGCGCAGCTCAGCGCGCCGCCAGCAGCGCCAGGCAGGCTGCAGTTGGAGCCCACCACGTCCACCAGCAGCCCAGGAAGGTTGAGCGGCACAACAGCAACAAGCTGAGAGGAGGCAGATGCAGTCGCGTTGCCGCCGCTGCCGCTGCCCGTGACGTTGATGTGCTGGGTGCCTGCCTCCAGGCCATCCTGGTCAAATGCCAGCAGCCCGCTGCAGCTCACAACAGAGCCGGCGCCGTCAACAGACAGCACAGACAGCGACACACTGTCACCAGTGGTGGCTGGCACAGCGTCGCTGCTGTCGCAGGTCAGGCTGGACAGGGCTGGTGACACTGAGAGCTGCAGCGCACGCAGCGTGACACTGCCTGTGTTGCCAAGGGTGAAGGTGACGCGTACGCTGTCTCCTGCGGCTGCCACATAGCTCTGGTTGACTGCAGCTGACAGGTCCATGGCTGCAGTCTGGTTGAGCGGCACGGCCGCAGTGTCGCTGGGAATGGTGACGAGAGCAGCCACAGGACCACGGGGGTTGGCATTGGCCGCGCTTGCTGTCAGCTCCACCACACCATTGTCGAAGTCCTCCTGGGTTAGCGCACGTGTCATAGAGCAGCGTGCAGCAGTGTTCGGCTCCAGCAAAGCGATGTCGCAGTCGTTGGCGTCACCAGTCACTGCAACATCATCCAGGCGCATGTTGCCGCTGTTGCGCAGCTCCACAGCGCAGGTCACGTTGCCAGCTGCAGAGACAGCAAAGACAGAAAGACAGTGGTCAGGCAGTGTTTTAAAGCTCCCCGATTTCTGGCACTTTTCTATGCAATGCAAGCAGGCTTGCCCAGGCTTGCGTGCTTGCCAGGCTAACCCAACGTCCAGCATTATAGACACAGTCAGTAAGCAACGATATTAACATAACAGCATGCACACCATATGCACCAAGCAACAACCACAGCTTCAGCAATGCAAAACTAGCAGGCAACTCACGCATGCGTGACGGCCTGCTGCAGTTGAGTGCGTCCACGTCCAGCTGCAGCTGCGGGCTGGCCGCCACTGGCATCTCAAGCGTGTTGGAAAACACGATGGCACCGCCCAGGTTGGCCGCTGTTCCGGCAACGGTGATGTTCCTGCTGCCTCCCTCCAGCGCATCCTGGTCAACCACATAGGCGCCGCTGCACACCAGGCTGTTTACACTCACAAGTATGTCAGAGCCAAGTGGGCTGTTGCAAGTCAACTCTCCGAGATCCGGCACGGTCAGGGTTACGTTGCGCAAGTGGACGTTGCCGTAGTTGTTGGCGGTGATTGTCAATTGCACAACTGTCCCTGCTTTGTCCACAAGGATAGGGTTGTCGTTGCTCTCACCCAGGCTTATCACCAGCTCACGCCGCACTGGCAGCGTCACTGCAACAGAGTCCAAAGCAGTGACCTGGCTAGTCAAGCCGCTGGGTGTTGCTGATGCTGAGAACGTCAGCGTCATGCCGCCCGCTTCAAAGTTGTCCTGAATTGCAGCCTTGGTTATGGTGCAGCTGGTGGTGGCGTTGGGTAGGAGCGGCTGGTTGTCTGGTGTGCAGCTGCTGCCACCAGTAGCGGTGATGCTGATGCTGCTGAGCCTGACGTTACCAGTATTCAGCACAGTGCCAATGCAAGACAGCAATGCTCCTGCAGCAGCAGAAAAAGCAGCAAGCACAGAGACAAGTACTCAGACAGCAGCATCAGTAGCCATTCGGCAGGAGGCTGGTGCAGTGATACGGGGCAAGGTGACAACTGCACAGTGATAACGCGTGCGCAGGACGGCTGCGTATGTAGCGTTGCTTTGCTGGTGACGCACCTGCATCATTTGGCTTTGTGCAGCTTGAGGCATCCACAGTGACCTCCAGGCTGGGTGTGTTAGGTACAGCAATGGCTGGCAGCGGCTCAATCACTGCTGCAGCCAGGTTGGTGGCTGTGGCGGTGACGGCAGGGCTCAGGTCACCCGCCTCAATGGCATCCTGGTTGAAGCTGAAGCTGCCACTGCAGGACAGGCTGGCACCAGCAGCAAGGTCCAAGCCAGCTGTCCAGGAGCTGCCAACACCAACAACGGTGCAGGTGACGCTGCCGCT
Organism: Tetradesmus obliquus; assembly: GCA_030272155.1. Taxonomy (NCBI): domain Eukaryota; kingdom Viridiplantae; phylum Chlorophyta; class Chlorophyceae; order Sphaeropleales; family Scenedesmaceae; genus Tetradesmus; species Tetradesmus obliquus. The sequence continues at coordinate 1,532,467 of CP126191.1, forward strand.
GCTGCTGTTGCCAGCCAGTAACGGCACACGCAGCTCCAGGCCCCGCAGTCTTACATTGCCAGAGTTGCTCACAGCAAAAGCATACGAGAGCCAGGTGCCTGCAGACATAGATTTGTCCAAGCAGGAAGATATCTCAACAGCACAATTCTATGCTTGAATACATGAGTTGCCATTACTGACAACATAGCAAGCAGCAAGACTGCAGCTGTCTTTTGGTTTAGTACATGCAGCCACCGCCGACTCACTCTATTCGTCTACACATTGCAAAATGATAAAACTGAAATCGTCTCCAGAAAGGCAGCCAAGAAGCCCAGAGCACATATATCAACACGTACCTGCGGTTCTAACAGTCGTGGGGCTTGCAGAGGTGTTCGACAGAGTGACAGCTGGCTTGAGTGCTGCTGCCAGGGCCACAGCCTCAGCATCGCCAGATGTCACATCACTGCTGTTGCTGCCCTGGGGTGTGGCAATGCCAGACACGCCAATGCTGACTGTGTATGCTGCGTCAGCATCAGCAGAGTCCAGGTCCAGCTGTGACACCTCCTGCTGCACCTGGCAGCTGACCTTGCCGCCTGGCGGCAGCACGCCAAATGCACAGCCGCTGGTGACAGCAGCGCCTGCGCCGGTGACGCTGCCGCCCTGCAGGCGCACGTTGCCGCTGTTGGTCACCTCCACAGCGCAGCTCAGCGCGCCGCCAGCAGCGCCAGGCAGGCTGCAGTTGGAGCCCACCACGTCCACCAGCAGCCCAGGCAGGTTGAGCGGCACAACAGCAACAAGCTGAGAGGAGGCAGATGCAGTCGCGTTGCCGCCGCTGCCGCTGCCCGTGACGTTGATGTGCTGGGTGCCTGCCTCCAGGCCATCCTGGTCAAACGCCAGCAGCCCGCTGCAGCTCACAACAGAGCCGGCGCCGTCAACAGACAGCACAGACAGCGACACACTGTCACCAGTGGTGGCAGGCAGCGCAGAGCTGCTGTCACAGGTCAGGTTGGACAGGGCTGGCGAGACTGACAGCTGCAGTGCACGCAGCGTGACACTGCCTGTGTTGCCAAGGGTGAAGGTGACGCGTACGCTGTCTCCTGCTGCTGCCACATAGCTCTGGTTGACTGCAGCTGACAGGTCCATGGCTGCAGTCTGGTTGAGCGGCACGGCCGCAGTGTCGCTTGGAATGGTGACCAGAGCCACAACAGGGCCATAGGGGTTGGCCGAAGCGCTCGTCGCTTCCAGCGTCACAACGCCAGCATCAAAGTCGTCCTGGGTCAGGGCCCTTGTCATGAAGCAGCGTGCTGTGTAGCCAGGCTCCAGCAGTGGCACGTCGCAGTCGTTGTCATCACCAGCCACCGCCACGTTGGCGAGGCGCATGTTGCCGCTGTTGCGCAGCTCCACAGCACAGGTCACGTTGCCAGCTGCAGGGACAGCAAGCACCGGACGAGGACACCTAGTACTTTTGAGTTGCTCCCCGAAACTCAAGGCAAGTGTGACTGCATTGCAGGGGCTGATTAGGGACGCATCTACAATCAACCCTTCTGGAAGGATGATCGGCAACATGTGCAATGCAGCTGCCTGCAAAACATTGCAACAAGCAACTACAGCAGGCACAGTATTGCAAGTAGCAGCAACTCACGCATGGGTGCAGGCCTGCTGCAGTTGAGCGCGTCCACGTCCAGCTGCAGCTGCGGGCTGGCCGCCACCGCCACCTCCAGCATGTTGGAGAAGGCGCCGGCACCGCCCAGGTTGGACGCAGCCCCGGCAGCGCTGAAGTTGCGGGACCCAGCTTCCAGTGCATCCTGGTCAAAGGCAAAGCTGCCACTGCACTCAAGGGTGCTGGCGCCAACAATTAGGTCCGCTGGCAAAGTAACAGCGCCTGTTGCATCGGTGCAGCTGAGAGCCTGTAGTCCTGGTACCTCAAGTGTGACAGCCCTCAAGTGGGTGTTGCCACCATTGCTTGCAGTGACTGTCATGTGCACCACAGTGCCAACCTTATCAACCACAGTTGTGTTGTCTGTACGAGCCAGTGTCAGCAGCAGCTGACGCACAACTGGTAGCGCTACCGTTGCAGAGTGCACATTTGTGACGATGGTTGGATTGACGCCATTAGACATTGCATTCACAGCAGCAGTCAGGGTCATGTTGCCAGCCTCAAAGTCATCCTGGGTAGATGTGATGTTTAGACTGCAACTGACAGTCTCGTTGACATCTACCAATGCCGCAGGGGCGTTGCAGCCACCCTGGTTGATTGTCATGCTGCTGAGCCGCACATTGCCAGTGTTGGTGACTGTCACGGGACACACCAAGGACTCGCCTGTACCAGAGGCAGCAGAGGTGACATGCTCAGCAGGTGCTGGTGAGTGAGTGGGTTCGAGCTTCAACATGCTACCTATGTGTTTTACAACTGCAAGTTCGTGGGTTGCGGTTCTGTATCTGTGTGTGGGGGGTCACCTAGGAAGGTGACACGGTGTTGGTCGGCACGATGCCCAACGGCTGTGGCTTAGTAAAAGCCACATGTGTTGGACTGACGGTGATAGGGTGTAACCCGCTACATACAACATATTCAACAACATACAAGCACCACTCAGAGAAACAAACATGTGCAGCGTGTCAAGAGCTGCACAAAACAACCAATGACAGGCGACACACGTACCCAACAGCACGCGCGTCTACAACATGGGAAGATAGAATCATAGCGCAACAACCAGATCTCGGCGCTACAGGCCACTCCACAAATGCCTCTGCATAAGCCCTTCCCATACGGAAGGGGAGCAAGCACAATCTTCAAATTGCAGAGCACCTGATGCAACAGGTACGTGGCAGCCAAGCTAGCTCAGCAGCCGCAGCAAGCAGTGTGACAGAATGCATTTGCACAGTGTCAGCACCGCCACAACAAACGCCAAGCTGATGCGTGAGCCGTTCATCCGCACACCATGCTTTGTAAGCAGGGCGGAAAGGTTGCTCAAACATTGTCTGCTGATGATCCCATGCAGTGACTGCCTGTCAACTGCACTCGTGACAACAGGCATGCATCAACACACAAGCTTGCTGTGCACAACTTGCAATAGTGTGGCATGCTGTGAGGCCATGCAAGTAGAGTGTTGTGCAGACAAAAGACTTGAAGCTGTGTGCGCTAGCAGGTTGCTGCAACCTGTGCAGACAACACCGGGTTCAACAGAACTGAGGCATGCATGACAGGTGGGTTTATGATTTGACTGCTGGAGCAATGACCACTGAGATACATGCACGCACATTGGCAGTCATGTTTGTAGCTACCAGTGCTCAACATGAATATGGCTGATCAACAACAGGCTGGAGCTGCTGCAGCAGCTGCTGTTGAACATATAAGGGCCTGGCCCACCTGCTCTCTGTGGCACTGTGCAGCTTGAGGTGTCCACAGTGACCGCCAGGCCGGGCGTGTTTGACATAGCGATGGTTGGCAGAACCTCAGTAACTGCTGCAGCCAGGTTGGCGGCTGTGGCAGTGACGGCAGGGCTCAGGTCACCCGCCTCAATGGCATCCTGGTTGAAGCTGAAGCTGCCACTGCAGGACAGGCTGGCGCCAGCAGCAAGGTCTGAGCCGGCTGCCCAGGAGCTGCTGTCAGCGTAGCTACAGGTGATGCTGCTGTCATTGCTGCTGCCAGCCAAGGTTGGTACCAGCAGCTGCAGGCGACGCAGCTTGACATTGCCAGTGTTGGTGAGGGTAAAGGCGTAGGAGACAGACGCTCCTGCAAGCATCGTGTCAGCGGATGGGCGGCATTGGCAATGGCAACACCATACTCAGGTGTGCTTCCTGCATGTTGTTCAGACGACAGACAGCAGTCTTGCAGTAAGGTAATGTTACGGTAAAGCAATTCACAGGATAGTTCGACAGGCACCGCTTGCTGCATGACCCCAGCACTCACCTGCAGTCGTAACAGTGGTTGGGCTGGCACTGCCGGCAGTGATGCTGATGCCACGGATAACCGCAGGTGCTAGAGCCAATGCCTCAGCATCGCCAGATGTAACCTCACTGCTGTTGCTGCCCAGGGGTGTGGCGACGCCGGACACGCCAATGCTGACTATGTACGCTACGTCACCATCAGCGGAGTCCAGGTCCAGCTGTGACACCTCCTGCTGCACCTGGCAGCTGACCTTGCCGCCTGGCGGCAGCACGCCAAATGCACAGCCGCTGGTGACAGCAGCGCCTGCGCCGGTGACGCTGCCGCCCTGCAGGCGCACGTTGCCGCTGTTGGTCACCTCCACAGCGCAGCTCAGCGCGCCGCCAGCAGCGCCAGGCAGGCTGCAGTTGGAGCCCACCACGTCCACCAGCAGCCCAGGCAGGTTGAGCGGCACAACGGCAACAAGCTGAGAGGAGGCAGATGCAGTCGCGTTGCCGCCGCTGCCGCTGCCCGTGACGTTGATGTGCTGGGTGCCTGCCTCCAGGCCATCCTGGTCAAACGCCAGCAGCCCGCTGCAGCTCACAACAGAGCCCGCGCCGTCAACAGACAGCACAGACAGCGACACACCATCGCCAGAGGTGGCAGGCACAGCGTCGCTGCTGTCACAGGTCAGGTTGGACAGGGCTGGTGAGACTAACAGCTGCAGCGCACGCAGTGTGACACTGCCTGTGTTGCCAAGGGTGAAGGTGACGTGTACGCTGTCTTCTGCTGCGGCCACATAGCTCTGGTTGACGGCAGCTGACAGGTCCATGGCTGCAGTCTGGTTGAGTGGCACTGCGGCAGTGTCGCTAGGGACCTCAAGCAAGGCTGCAACAGGGCCGTGTGGTGTAGCAGTGGCCCCAGTGGCGGCTAGCTCTACAACTCCAGCGTCAAAGTCGTCCTGGGTCAGGGCCCTTGTCATGGAGCAGCGTGCTGTGTGGCCAGGCTCCAGCAGTGGCACATTGCAGTCGTTGGCGTCACCAGCCACCGCCACGTTGGCGAGGCGCATGTTGCCGCTGTTGCGCAGCTCCACGGGGCACGTGACGTTGCCAGCTGCAGGGACAGAAAGGCAAAAAGGCAGCAGCTACGCAGCATCAGATGCTTCCAATGCACTGCACACAGGAGCTTGCCAGGGTTGCCACAGCCCCATGTTTCTTAGACGCTAACGCAAAGCAGTAACTCAATGCAGCTGCCTGTGCAGCTCAAGCCCCATACAGCAACCGCGACTGCAGCATGTGATAAGCAGCACACTCACGCATGCGTGCGGGCCTGCTGCAGTTGAGGGCGTGCACGTCCAGCTGCAGCTGCGGGCTGGCCGCCACCGCCACCTCCAGCGTGTTGGAGGAGGCGCCGGCACCGCCCAGGTTGGACGCAGCCCCGGCAGCGCTGAAGTTGCGGGTGCCGGCCTCCAGGGCATCCTGGTCAAAGGCAAAGCTGCCACCACAGGCAACACTCTGGTTGACAGCTAGATGTGGCACAGATGCAGACATGTTCTGTCCCTCGCAAAGCAGGTTTACTCCCTCTAGCGTGATGTTGAGCTGCCTCACAGCTACGTTGCCAATGTTTGCCACAGTCAGGTTGAAGTGGATTGAAGTTCCTGCAAGAGACAGCAGCAATGAGCAGTGTGTGTTTGACTGCCTTGATGCAATTGTTCACTCTGCATGTGCAACCAAGTGCTTGGCAGGTGCTTGCAAATTTGCCATTGGTGGCGGCGCATGTGAATTGCTGTGCCATGCATAAAAGTATAGCATGCACAACTGCTGCATGTTCAAGCGCGCGTGCTCACCTGCAGCCGTCACCAGGTTGGTGGACGCTTGCAGGAAGAGTGTAATTGCAGGCTCAAGCAGCAGCTCTATGTGTGCCGCATCCTGCGCAAACACAACCCTGCTGGAGTTGCTCAGGCTGTGTGCTTGCACAGCCACTGCTGCCTCAAACAGCTCGCCATATGCATCATAGTTGTCAAAGTGGGCTTGGGTTGTCAGGTGGTGTGTTTGGCAGGTGGTGCTCATGCCCGGTTTCAGCAAGAAGCTTTCACAGTCCTGGCCAGCCACGGTGACATCATGCAGCCAGTCTGTGCCGGTGTTTGTAATGACTGAGGTGCATGTGACGTTGGCACCTGCAGCAGCCAAACACAAGCGCAGTACACACAGCAGGTTGGTGGTGCAGCTGCACTACTATCCCAATGCCAGGCAAGCACTTCCATGCATACAAAGACACAAGCCACAGCTGCTGCAAGCAGACACAGCATCCGTCCGCCGCCAGTTGCGCAATGCATGGCTGTATTCGTGTACTTCTTGTGTGCGCGCACGTACAACAACATTCGCACAGCTGCAGCGCCTGCTCACCAGCTTGAGATGGGCTGGTGCAGCTTCCATTGAGCACCTTGATGGCCACAGCTGCGGACACATTGCTGTGCGAGTACAGCTCTGACGAAGCAGAGCTCTCCACTTTGCACAGGAATGGCAGGGGATAGTCACACACGGCAAGCTGCCATAAGGACGTACTGTTGCTGCCTGGCATCGTGGCAGCAACATAACCACACACTTCTTGCCCATGTTCCCCTGGGTAGTTAGGCCTCCAGGCGGAGAAGTCGAGAAGACCGCCGTCTGTCCAGCTGTAGCTGCTGTCGTTGCTGCTGCTAGGCAGCAAGCCAAACCAGCAGTCGGCAAGCCCTGCCTGGCTGCACAACTCAAGCAGCACCTGGTTCTCCAGCGGGCTGTGTGCAGATGCAAGCTGGCCGCCAACTGCCGTGCACTGCTGCTCTGCAGCGCTGAAGTTGGATGGCTGCTCGTACAGCAGGTAGCTGTTGTTGTTCAGCACCATAGTGAAGCTTGGAGGTGGTGATGAGTAAGGTGCGGGAGACCAAATTACTTGGTCGGGTGATGGGCTCGCGCTTGGGCTTGGGCTGATGCCATACAGGTTGAGCTGCGATGCTGCTGTGCTGTCAACCTTGCACAGGAATGGCCGGTACTCGCCACAGCTGCTGCTGCGCCAAGCTTGGGTGCTGCTGCCACTGCTGTTGCCAGACTGCCCAGCTGCAACATAAGCACAGTCATCACCAGGGACAGGCTGTAACTCCTGCCAAGCAGTATAGTTGAAAGGGGTGCCATCCACCCAGCTGTGGTTGCCATCTGGGTTTCCTGCAAGGCCTAGCCAGCAGTTGGGAGTGCCAGCATAGCGGCACAGGTCCAGCAGCAGTTGGCTCTCGAGTGCACTGTGCACAGATGCCAGGCTGCCACCAACAGAACCACACATAATGCTAGCGTCGCTGAACGCGGTCCACTGCTCGTACAGCAGGTAGGTGTAGTTGTTCAGCACCATGCTGCTGCTGGGCATGATGGTGTCAGGGATTGGTGAGGCACCAGGGCTAGGGCTGGGGCTGACACCATACAGGTGAAGCTGTGATGCTGCTGTGCTGTCCACCTTGCACAGGAAAGCTAGCGGTGAACTGCAGTCGCCAGTCTGCCAGGGTCCGGTTGTTGAGGTGTTGCTTGCAGGAACATATGCACAGCCAGGAACGATGGTGAAGTTGTCGGTGGGGAGCCAATCAATGATGCTCCCATCCACCCATGTTGAAGTGCCGTTGCCGCTGGCGGTTGAGGCAAGACCTAGCCAGCATCCGTCCACAGTTGAAGCGCACAAGTCCAGCAGCAGCTGGCCCTCCAGCACCCCGTGTGCAGATGCCAAGTGACCACCCACCAACTGGCACATGGAGGCTGCAGCGCTGAAGTTGGCTGGCTGCTCGTACAGCAGGTATGTGTTGTTGTTCAGCACCATGTTGGCGGTCAGCAAGATGGGACCAAGTGAGGATGGAGGTACAGCAGGCTCAGGGCTCGGGCTTGGGCTGATGCCGTACAAGTTGAGCTGGGATGCTGCTGTGCTGTCCACCTTGCACAGGAATGGCCAGTACTCGCCACAGTTGCTGCTGCGCCAGGCTTGATTGCTGCTGCCGCTGCTGTTGCCGGACTGGCCAGCTGCAACATAAGCACAGTCGTCACCAGGGACAGGGTTTGACTCCTGCCAAGCAGTGAAGTTGAGAGGGGTGCCATCAACCCAGCTGTTGTTGCCGTCTAGGTTTCCTGCAAGACCTAGCCAGCAGTTGGCAGTGGCGGCATAGCGGCACAGGTCCAGCAGCAGCTGGCTCTGCAGTGCACTGTGCACAGATGCCAGGCTGCCACCAACAGAACCACACATCATGCTAGCAGCGCTGAAGTTGGCTGGCTGCTCGTACAGCAGGTAGGTGTTGTTGTTGAGCACCATGCTGCTGCTTGGAGTGATAGTGTTAGGCATTGGCGAGGATTGTGGGACTAGGCTGGGGCTGACGCCATACAGGTCCAGCTGTGATGCTGCTGTGCTGTCCACTTTGCACAGGAAAGCCAGCTGGGAGCTGCAATCGCCAGACTGCCAGGGCCCAGGTGTGGAGGCGTTGCTAGTGGAGATGCTTGCAGGAACATGCAGACAGCCAGTCTCAATGGTGAAGTTGTCGGTGGGGAGCCAATCAATGATGCTTCCATCAACCCACGTAGAGGTGCCATTGTCACTGGCGGTTGACGAAAGTCCCAGCCAGCAGCTGCCTGTTGCAGATGCAGCACACAACTCCAGCAGCAACTGGCTCTCCAGCACACTGTGCACAGATGCCAGGCTACCACCTACCAAGCTGCACATTGCACTGGCGGCGCTGAAGTTGGCTAGCTGCTCGTACAGCAGGTAGGTGCTGTTGTTGAGTACCATGGTGCTGCTTGGATACTCATGGCTTGCAGGAACAGGGGATGGTGCAGGGCTGGTTGTGATGTTAGCCAGTAGGTCGAGTTGGGCTGCCACTGTGATGTTTACTTTGCACACAAAGGCCAACTGGGTGGTGCAGGCACTGCTCTGCCATGCTGTTGGAGTTGAGTCGTTGGGACCAGCCTTGTGTAGCGATGTGCAGGCACCATCCCCGCTTGGCTGGTCTGGCAACCAGTTCAGATATTCAAAATCTGTCCCGTCTACCCACACGTGGAAGTTGGTGGTGTTGGAGCTGTTGCTGGCATTGTCTGCCACCAGCCCTAACCAGCAACCGGGCTGGGCATCCTGGGAGTTGCACAAGTCCACCAGTGCTTGGTCTTCAACTTGGTTGTGTGCAGATGCCAGGTGTCCACCCATGCCAGAGCAGACAGCTTCTGCTGCTTCCTGCGGAAGCGCTTCGCTGTGCAGTACATATACGTAGCTATCAAGCGTAGTGTAGCTGTGCGCGGTTATGTTGACAGCTTCCTGCGCCAGCACGCCTGCAGAAGCACAGCAGGCGCGCAAGGTGGATGAGAGACAGTAGAAAACCAGGAGCTGCAGCTGAGGACGCAGTGCTGGATACTTGCAGGAATGCCGCACAGGACGAAAACGAGATTTTAAGTATTGATATACGTGAGTTTATGCATTTACAGGTGGCATTAGTTTCATTCTGGCATCATCTGCACATGCTGGCAGCACTGCTGCCTGCTTGGTTGAGCAGGTATCTTCCCCAAGGATTTGAGTTGTGTGTAATGCCGCAAGGTTAACCAGCAGCGGCACAAAAGTATTAATCATTGGCACTGTATGCTGCTTGCAGCCGACCAACGCCTCAATGATGCAGCAGAGCGAGTACGCACCACTCCCGCTTTGAAAGCCTTGAGGCAGAAGAAGCGTCGCTAAAGCCAAAATACACCACGAGCGAGTCACAGCCGCAACTTTCATGCGAGATTGAGTCGACATTCTTCAAATCAGGCACCAGGCCGGTCTTACGCTGCCTCAACTACATGCCGTGGTCCAATTGTTAATGGTGTCGGAGCAGGCGGTGTGGGGTGGTTGCAGCTTCCTATAGAAGCCGATGATCAAAGTTTTGATGCGATCTAAAGCAGATTTGCAGGCGTGAAGGCGTGGTCGTGTGTGATCAGGCTCGCACAATCGTGATTGATGTACAAGGAGGCAGGACGAGCATGGGACTCGGACAACCAATTAAAACAAACATGTGACCTTCAAAATTCAATGTCGCTGAGCGTGTCGGAGTGGCATGCAAGCAAGCCATGTCATCCCTCCCGAAACTCGTAAGAAGCTTGACCGTCGCAAAGATATTCGGGATATCTCTGTTGCAAGCCAGCGACAAACGAAAGCCTTGTCTACATGTAAGGCAGGTTTAAATTAATTGTTGAGCCGGCAGCTGTTGCCGACGAAGAGTAATCACGCCCCATGCGGCAGGGCCAACACCGCACATGGTCCTTGATGCACAACATACCAAAGTACGGTAGGCGGCATGCAATCAACGTGTGCATCTGGCAGCGATGTCCTGATCAAAGCTTAAAGGCAGCGGGAAACAAGCTTCAAATCCAGCATGCATCAACTTGCTGTATCGAAAGCAGCATGCTGGCATTGCTATCATAGCGATGATCTCTGTTGCCGCTGCTGCTGTTGCTGCTGCTCCTGCTCAGCAGGCATGCTATCCAGGTGTGCCTCATGAGCTGTTTCAAACCAAGTTGAGCGCACCTGCCTGCCAAACCAGCCAAGAAGCAGAGCTTTTCAAAAGGGAGTCCCAGTCACGTCAGGAGTCGACAAGGAACCAGAAGTTGATAGCACACAGCCGGCTGGTTGCTTCACCAGGCTTTCAGCAACCGCTCAAGCCATAACAGTTGCCACAGAGCTGCGCAGGCGCATTGATGCACCCACACAGATACATAGTGGTTTGCGCATGGCTTTTAGGCCACACTTCACCCGGCACAGCTACACGTGGCTGTGCGTGGACGCGGTGACTTGGACCATGCACATTCAAATGTGGAACATGCATTGCAGCCGTGCAACAGGAGGGCAGCAATCCAGGCACTTGTTAGCAGACCACACTACAGCAACATCTGTGTTGTATAGACCAGGGCTGCGTGTTGCAAGTGGGCGTGCTGCAAGTGGGGAGCACACCACCTTGATGTGGTTTCCATTATGCACACGATGAGTTGGTGTGCCTGTAGGCACACCTGCCGCCTGCTGGCACCTACTAGTGACTAGTAGTAGCAACAAGTGCGGCTGGGTGCATGCCTGCAACTGGACTGCTGTCACTCACCAATCTAGTGGCAGCTCACTGCATATGTACCGTGCCAATGGATTGAGAGGACAACCAAGATCACTGTGCAATGGCCAGTGGCACTGCCACTGACATTGCACGCGAGTCACATGTCCCAAGAGACATGTTGGTCAGCAGGCAGGGGCTGCTGCTCTTGCTGCTGCATGGCACAGGTGAAATGGGTGGCCACCAATCACCATTCCAGCGCAGCACGCGCCAGAGGGTTGCTAGCTGGGTTGCCGCTGGAGAAACAGTGTGCCAGCCCAACTGTTATTGGCCCCAACACGTGTAGTAGATGGGTTGCCCACTGCTGTTTAACACATGGCCAACATTGGGATGAAAACATGACCGCGCTTTGGCATGTGCTGTGTTGCTCCTTCCAGGTGGCATTGCCAGCTCAATCCTTGAGAAACGTCCCACAAAAGGGGCAAAACAGGTAGTTGGGCTGCACGCTGTGACCGCATTGGCTGCAGCTCATTGGCATGTTTGGGGCAGAGGCAGCAGCAGATGCATCGCCCCTGCTGCTGCTGCTGCTGCTGTCTGGGGTGCCTGGCTGCTGCTGCTGCTGCTGTGAGAAGTCTCGCCCAAGCAGTTGCCACCCGTCAGCTGCAAGGGACAAGGAGCAAGGTGTTTCAGTGTGCAGGAAAAGTGTGGCAGCCAGCACTTCTGTGGCACAGAGCAACAGAGCTGAAATGTGGAAGCTACCTAGTTGCCATGAACTTATCTGCGCTTGCAGCAAAACACAGCTGCATGGATCTGCATGCAGCAATGATGGCGGTATGTCAAGTGACCAGCACCAGCATGAAAAGATGGCATTATGCAGCAATGCCTTGCAGTGTGGATGCATCGCTCACCTTGCTTGGAGTCCCAGCCGCATTGCGGGCACACCCTGTAGGGCTCGCCTCTGTGCACAGTCAACAGCGGCACGAAGAACAAGCTGAGCACCTGGTTCACCGTCCTCTCTTGTGTGCTGCTGCGGTGGCATACTGCAAGGGCAGCGGCAGCAGCAGCGGTGTGTGCGATGAGAAGCAGCCAGCATGCAAACAACGTCATGTTACAGCTCGACGCCATCCTGCGCGGCTGCATTGGCTCAAGAACACTCATACTCCCAGCGTCATGCGGTGATGCAGTAAAGCCTGCCTTTAGACGTGCGTTTCCATACTGGACTTCGTCAATTGTCGGTGTTGACTGGCCAGCTGGTGAAGCATGAACAGTGTTCAGCACCAGTGCAGGCAGCATTGTGTGCCTTGTGCTGCAGACCCTACCTGGGCATTCCAGGTCGACTGTCTTGCTCTCAACAGAAGGCTGGATGCCTCCTACAAACACAAACATGCTGCCACTTTAACCTGCACAAAACAGTTGACAGAAGTGACGCCCTCACTGCACCGTATGCATGCACCGCTCAATGAGACACTAGCGCATGACACTGTTGAAAGTTAGCATCGCAAATTCAGCATGATGGTCAAACAGCTGCAAGGACTGACTTGCGTAAAGCATTTTCAAGCGTTGCTACAGGCAATGCAAAGGATGCACACCCTGTTACGGCACGCGTGCAGTGCAAAGCTGGTCCTGCCTGTGCTGCTGCTGCTGCTGCTGCTGCTGCTGCTGGCTGGCTGAGCACCAGCGGTTGCACAGACGTGCTGGCATTCACCTGCTAAACAAGCCACCGCTGTAATGCTACTGGAGTTTTGGCAGAAAGCGCAGCGTACACTGCTTGGCGACAGGAGGCACCACGTCAGACGAGTGACTTGTTGCGCAAGTACGCCTCGAGCAACCCAATTCATAGGATACAAAGTAATTGAGCAGAACAGTTGAACTGATTACGGCCGGCTGATCTTTAACCTAGCGCTCTGGAGCAGGCCAGGTGATTTGAAAAGCCCTACTTCTGAGCCCTCCTTGACGTATTGGCAGCAGTGGGCTCACACGCGCCATGCTTCGGTGAATATGCGAGCGTCTGGGGGTTCCTTTGTTTATGAAAAACTTGTCAATATACTGCTGAGGCTATGCGCGACAGTACCTCAGCACCTGCTGCCCTGCAGACACCGCTGTGATCGCTGGTGCTGATGCAGTTGAAGACGCAGTTCAGGTCAGTTTTTGACCTTGCTCAGAACTATGATTCTCTGAGTGGCCATAATGCTCGCTGCCTGCAGCGCATCTTCCAGGTGGGCACCTGCCTGCAGCAACAGCGGCAGATGATACAGCACTGTGCCAGGCTGTTGGACAGATGCACCTGCGGCTTGCTTTCACCTGCTGTGCACTTCAGCTAGCAGTAGCCGTGCTTGCAACCGTTGCTTCGCTGCCTGTACCAGCACCTGTTGCAATGCAGCTGGACCGGCACAGCCCCTGCCGTCCAGCTTTACATTCAGCACACGAATGGCCTCTGTTGCGTGATGTTCACACACAGAAGCATCATGCAAACTTGCCGATGCAGATCACAGGCAAGACAGCAAATTGCAGGGTAGGACCTGAGCTGTCAGCAAAGTACAAAGTGCAGCAGGACAACCAGCAGTTGGTAGTGTCACTATCTAACAGGTGAGGCAAATGCACACAACCAATATGCTGTACACAAGGATGGTGATATGATGCTGATGATGCTGAACACACAGGCATCGAGCTTGAAGCAGTGGCCCATTGTGCATGAACAGCGTCGAGCATATCACTTGCAGGAGAGCTGTACTTTGTAACACTTCATATTAGATGGTGCTGCTGGCATCTGTTGCTTGTTGCCGCGCCAACACAGATACACCCTTGAACAGACGTGGTTCAACAAAGCCAGGACGCAGAAGCCTCAAACCTTCACTCAGGTGCAAAGCCATATACAGCAACTGTTGACAATCTGCGTTTGCATTTGTCCTTCCTACTGGCAGCGCATCACGGCCACCACAGGCAGATGCAGCCACCAGGGTTGCAATGCAGCAGTGATCTCTGCGCAATGCTGCAAGCCACAATGTTGATCTTTCCTGCAAGCCAGCTTCCAGGCTTACATCCTGGCAGCTGTTTGCTGAATCAACAATGCTGTACCCGCCCTGCTGTTTCTGCAACTCTGCCTGTTTGTGCAACTCTGCCTGCATGAACTTCAAGTTATGCTGGATCAGATATAGCAGCACTTGTAGGCTTCACGCAGCCATGTGCACAACATGATCTGCTGCATCTGCTCCGCACGGCCTGTTCGTTCACCTGCCTCCGTCTCAAACCAGTATGATTGAATCAGTTCAGCTCAATAGTAACCAATGTATGTCGTGCAACAAATTCTGCAGAGCTCGGAGTTTCTGGACTCCACAGACAACGGCGCCAAATGTGACTTCTGCAGCTGGCGGCTGCTGACAGCCAGTGACCCAGGCTTTGGACGGATCGAGCTGCCCCATGCAGTGACAGGCAGCAACCTGTTCAAGTATGCAGGTGCGGGTGCTGCTGCTGCTGTGCGTTTGCTGCAACAGGCTGTCACTACTACAGCAGATGCACACAGCTGGGTGCACACTACTACACTGCACACTACTGGAATGCATATGCTGCTACCTTTGCTCGCTGCTTCGTAATGACTTTGATTGCTTTTAACTATTTGCCGCAGAGCCCAGCCACGGCGTGGTGCTCTTCAAGCACCACCAGCCGCTGCAGTTCAGCCAGGCGCAGCTGAGCGACCTGCTGGACGCCTCCTGGCTGTGGTTCCAGGCCAGCCACGCGCTGCAGCCGGCAGCAGGGCAGCCCTTCCTGCTGTGGAACTGCCTGCCGCGTGCTGGCGCCAGCCAGTACCACGGCCATGCACAGGTTTGTGTTGCCTCTGGAGACGCAGGAAGTGCCAACAGAGCTGCAGCTGTGCGGACAGGCTGGTTACGCAAGCAAATCAAGAACTCCTGCAAGCAAATGCAAACACTCACAGCATATGCTGCACGCTGCCAACACAGCAAAAGATTGACCTGGCAGCAGCCTGTCATTTGTCAGTGGTGCTGTATCACGCGGAGGGATGTGTGCACCTTGGCATGCACCTGTGCCTCGTGCTGGCCGCAGCCAGTACCACGGCCATGCACAGTCGTGCTGTATAGTGCTGTATAGTGCCGAGGGCTGTGTGCTTGGCGTGCATTTGTGCCTCGTGCTGGTGCCAGCCAGTACCATGGCCATGCACAGGTGCGTGTGCTGCGCTCACACCCAATGCTTAAACAGCTGTTTGGATATGGTCATGTTCCATCCACTGAGCGAACATTCATGCAGGGGAACCCTTCTGTTTTCCTGTGACATCATGTGCGTATCTGAAGTCTGAACACTCTGTTCATTGTGTCGCCTGTGCAGCTGATGCTAACAGAGGTGCCAGTACCGGGCATCACCCGACTGCAGCAGGCAGCGCACGCCTACCAGCAGCACCATGCGGCGTGCTACTACGCAGACCTGCTGCGAGCACATGCAGCAGCAGGCTTGCTGCGGCAGCTGACCATACCTGCAGCGCAAACAGCAGCAGCAGCTGCAGGGGACCCTGCTGGAGTTAGCAGCAAGGCAGCTTTGCAGCAGCAGCAGCAGCAGCACACGGCATGGGCCTTTGCATCCCTCAGTCCCTACAAGGACATGGAGTTGGTGGTGGTGGGTAGCCACCTGGCCTGCCCTGCCTTCCAGCGGCTGATGCATGCAGCGCTGCGCGCGATGATAGATGGCTGCGGCTGCATGACGTTCAATGCAGGCGTGCTGAACATAGACCTAGATGCAGCAGCGCCGGCTGGGGTGGGCCTAGAGCGGCAGTTTTGGAGCAGCAGCAGCAGCAGCAGCAGCAGCGAGCAGGATGAGAGTGCTAGCACTGGCAATGGCGGTAGCAGCATGGGCTTAGGCAGTAGCAGTAGCAGTAGCTTAGCGAGCAGTGTGAGTGGCAGCGGCGACGGCAGCAGCAGCGCCAGGTACCAGTACTACGGTGCCGGCAGCAGCAGCAGCAGCAGCAGCAGCAGCAGCAGTGATGTCGTTGTAGTGCCAGATGAGTGGCCTTGGGGCCAGCGGCCACCTGTGATGGCGCGGCTAGTGAGCCGGGGCAAGCTGAGCAGCGTTGCGAGTGACTTTGGCTGCCTGGAGGTGTTTGGAGGTGCCAGCATCGGGCACACGGATCCATTCCTGGTGGTGCAGCAACTGGATGAGCAGATGGCTGTCCCCATGTGAATGTAGAGAGACACAGAGTTGGCATGTACAGCAGCTGCATGCGGCTGCGTAATCATGGGAGGACACATGGTCTGCGGCACACATGCACATGCTGTCGGCACAGCCCACCTGCTGGTGCTGCAGATGCACATGTTCAGCATCAGCCGGCTATGTCTGCCATGCGCCAGGGCGCGGTGTTGGCGTTCAGCGTTGTCCGAGATCTGGTAACTCAAGGTTACCATGAGGTCGGCTTGCTGGGTTACCATGTACGCAAGCGTACGTGCGTACTCCCCTGCGTACGCAAACCGTGGTAACCGCCACAGCTGCTGGTTACCACTGCAAGTCGTGGACCGGAGAGGCTTGCGACGCCCAAGCTCTGCTTTAAAACAATTTAATATTTGATTTTACACACTCTGGGCACCGGCAATGCGCTTCGCACGCAGTAAACGATGAGTGCAGCTCAGTTGGGTAGGGTAAGCAATCATCACGCAGGGGCGCGACTGTATCATCTACAATGCACAGCATACAAATAATTTGATGATACCGAATGTTATTCACCTCGGATCATGTATACATGCTTGTCTTTCGTGGCCGTCTGCGGTGGTAACTCGTAGATGTGGCAGTTACCACGGTTTGCGTACCCGAGAGTGGTACGCGCGTATGCGTGCGTACATGGTAACCAGGCAACGCGGGCCTTCTGGCAACCCCTAGTCGTAACAGCACTGGCTGGCATGATGCACCAACAGCATCTCATGTACATAGGTCATGTGCACTGCACAGTGCACAAGCCCTACAGCTGCAGCCACAACCCAGCCGCACATGTTTTGGCACAAGTAAAACTGCTCAGGCATGGCACAGTGGCTGTGGCGCTGTTTCACAGCTGTTCTTCGCCAGAAACTTCTCGGATAGATTGCAGCTTCTGCAACTTCTCCTGCCAGCTGCTGTCACTGCTGCTTCTGCTGCTGGCCGCTGATACTGCTCTGCTGCTGCTGCTGCTGCTGCTACTACTACTACTACTACTACTACTACTACTACTACTACTACTACTACTTCTACTACTACTACTACTACTACTACTACTACTACTACTACTACTACTACTGCTGCTACTACTGTTGCTGCTAGTGCTACTGCTGCTGCCAGCATCACCGCTACTGCTACTGCTACTGCTGCCTGCCTGCTGCTGCCTTGCCACTGCAGCTGCCTTCTTGCTCTGCTTCCTGCTGGGCTTGTAGGCCAGCCGCTTCTGGTATTCTTGCATGGTGGCAATCCTGAGCTGCTGTGCTGCTGCGTCCAAGTCTGTTGGTGGTGCATCTGGGTGGTCAAAGCCCTCACAGATGTCAGCTGCAGGGAGGCAAGTTGCAGGAACAAGGCAGGCAGGTGTGCACAGACCATTCAAGTTACCATCAATCGCAGTGGACAGTTTGCCAAACAGTCTGCACACCACAGGCACAGCATTGGCTGTTGCGATGATGCCAGCTAGGCTGCCAGCAGCAAGGCAGCTCAACTTGAAGCACATGCTTGCTGGAAGCACTGCAGCAAGTTGCCAGTAGCTGTGCACTCTCACCTTTCTCTTGCTGCCACTCCTTCTCGTCCATGAGCTCCGGCCACCTGCACACAACAGCAGTTGGCAGGCCAGCTGGTGTATGTGCGCTGCATTTGATGGCGATCATACGCGCTTCCACCAGTGGCAGTAGTGGCTGAGGCGGAGCTGCTGTCTTGACAAGCACCGTATGCGCCAGACATGCAAACCACCTGCTGTGTTGAAGCATGCAGTTGACAGTGCTGCGCTTGCTCTGCAGGCACATGTATCACAACAGCGGCACTCCACCAGGTGACACCGCCTGCGCCAATCTTGGTGCTTGATTGGTGATTAGCAGCAGCATTACATACAGCGTTCACGGCGCTTACCATGGGTAGGTTGAGCACTGCAGCGGCCGCACTGGGTGGATGGCGCACGTGTTGTCAGGCCGCAAGAAAGTGCAGTCGCGGGTCTGCGGGTGCCCAGCATGCACACATATGCGGAGATGTGAGCCGAAGGCTTGCAGGTGATGTTTGCGAGGAGTATGGACACATTCTACAACAGCTATTTCCAGCACCCAGCACACGGAGTAGGGACCTACATGGAAGCACAAGCAGCGAGCTGCCGACAAAAAAATGCATGTATGTGTACAGCTGATAGTGCACGCAGAGTTGCAGCCTCAGCCTGACCAGCCACAACCACTCACCTCTGACTCCATGTTTGACCGCAGCAGCCGAAAGCCTTCCACCTTGCTGTATGCATGGCAGTGCAGCGCCAGGAAGCGCGCCAGTGGCAGGTTGAGGTAGCGCGCGATCTTGGCTGCCTCGGCATCGCTCACCCACACCTGCGAGGTCAGGCAACAGCCGAGCCAAAAAGATGAAAGAACCACTGCCAGTGCACGCTGTTGAGCTTGATATGACACCACAGGACACGGAATTGACACCTCAGGACACGGAATCGCAACAGAAGAGTTTACGCAGCAGTCAAGGCAGACGCCATGCAGTATCGGCATGGAACCTAGCGCGCAGCATACGCAGAGCAACTCCCGCCTGCCCGCGGCGTGGTCAAACAACGTATCATGGTTGCATTCACTGTCGCTGCTGCTGCTGCTGCTGCTGCTGCTTCTGCTGCTGCTGCTGCTGCTGCTGCTGCCAGTGTGTCCTACCTCTCCTGCGCCCGTGCAGCACTTGCCGCACTGCGTGCAGTGGAAGCGCCGCTCGCCAATGAGTGCTTTGAAGGACTCCAGCCCAGGATCTGGCGCTGCTGCTGCTGCTGCTGCTGCTGTTGCTGCTGCTGCTGCTGCTGCTGCTGTTGCTGCTGCTGCTGCTGCTGCTGTTGCTGTTGATGCCGTGTCACTGTTGGCAGCTCTGGTGCGGCCTGCAACAAGTGGTTGACAAATTGTTTCATCCTGGTCTTATATTACAGCTGATGGGCAGGCCTGAAGGCCTGAGCAGCTGGCCTGGCAGGCTGGCATGCTGCTCTGGCATAGGCAACACAGCACATGCTGAACGCAAGCTGGACCGAGGTGCTCGTGCATGTGCAGCAAATTGTGAAGCAAACCGTGTGCTCCAGAAGGGCATGCTGCCATTCTGCTGCTGCTGCTGCTGCCTGTGGTGTCGCGACCAGTGTGCACTTACCGTGACATCTGTGAGCTGGATGATGAGTAACAGTGCGATGTGCCCCTTGGTGTCTCCACGCAGACACTTGCACGTGGTGTGCCAAGTCATGTGTGCTCTGCAAGCTGGCAATTCCGCGAAACGTCGTCATCACGCTCACTGTCTGCAAATTCCTCCGACTACAAAGTTTTTGTTTTACAGTACCAGGTAACGACGGCCTTTCGCTGGACCTTGTCGCAGCAACCCGTTCATACACCCTAGGGTTCTGGCAAAGCATGCCGCATGTGGCACAGCCGTCAGGCAGGCCTTTCTCCTCTGGGGCCCAAGTCGAGCTTGTCAACAGAGCATCTCGGGAACCATGCCATGAAAGCTGCAGTTATACCGATGTGAGCTACAGCTATATCCAACAGCCAACAGATGCACTGGGACACAACTGGCGTTGCAACAAGCTGCTGTACATCGTGGACAATTCTTATCATGCTTGAGCAACTGGCAACTATGCAGCATGGGGCATGCATAGTCCTGCACAGCACTGTCAAACATACACAAGATACTGGGCGGTGTGTCACACATCATTGCTGTGGCATAGGTGGAATATAATATGACAGTTGTAGGCATGGTAATTGCACAACTGCGCACCTTCAAACGGTGTGGAGCCCCATACCGCCTGACATCACAACTGCCAACACAGTTTCCAGAGCTGCCAATCATGCCAAAGCAATGATGCCAATGGGCCTTCCTGCTCTGTTATCTGCTCCCACATATATATGTGATATGATGCAGCATGCACAGGATGTCCCTCATATCATCCTGTAAGTAATGCCACCTGCGCAGACGCCCACAGATGCTCTTTCCCTGCTGCTGCTCTTTCCCTGCATGCCGCTTCCTCTCCTGCATGCCGTGCTTTCCCCACCTCCAATCGCTACAGCCGACCCCAACCGTACACACAACTCTTACCACCCTCCCCAACACCTCCAAGTACCTCACTTGCACAACTGCATCAAACAGCATGCATCCCGGTTGTTGGGCCCTGCGCTACCGCACTCCAATAGCCCTGCGCTGCTCCCCCTGCTGCCCCTGCCCCCACACCCGCAGCAGCAGCAGCAGCAGCCGCCCCCATGCCTGCTGCCACGGCTGCATCTGGCACTGCCAACAGCGCCGGCAGCAGCGCCGGCTGCTGCTGCAATACCTGCTGCTGCTGCTGTGGGGCCTGCACTTGCGCCCACTGAGTGAGCCTGTAGTAGGGCTCCTTCAGGTCAAACTTGCCGCAGGCCTGCGGCAGAAGCAGCAGCAGCAGCAGCAGCAGCAGCAGCAGCAGCAGCGGCACAAATCTGTTAGCAGCAGTAGTAGTAGGGCTCCTTGAGGTCAAACTTGCCGCAGGCTGGCGGCGGCAGCAGCAGCATGGTTTGCAAAAGCAATATGTTACAGCAGATGATGCATGTTTAATAAACAACCCGCCACACGCACAGCACGCCTCACCTTCTGCGGTGCCATGCCTGGCGCCACTGGCGGCGCGTGCAGCTCCACATGCACGTCGTAGCTCTGCCGCGCATGCGCCACCAGCCGCATGCTGCCGCGCAGCTGCGTGTTAGGCGTGAGCACCAGCAGCGGCTGCTGCAGGCAGCAGCGCAGCTGGAACCAGTGCGTGGTGGGCAGGCCGGGGGCGGTGGAGAGCCAGCGCTGGCTGCTGCTGCCGTTGAAGAGCACGTCGAACCAGCAGGCGACGCCGTGCAGCGTGCAGGGGTGCGCTGCACAATGAGGTGAGAGGAATGAGGCATGACACAGGATGGGTGTTTGGAGAGTGAGAAAATGCATCAGGAGCACCACGTTGTGCAGCGTTCAGAGGTGTACTGCACGAGGCACAGGTCGTACACATAGCACAGGAAACATAACCTTTGGTCAGGGCTAGTGTCAGAGCATCAGCAGCAGCCGCTGCGGCCACTGCAACACGTGCGTGAGTGGACTATCATACACCTCAAACTGCAGCTGTGCTGTGTCTGCTGCTCTTACCAACGGTCAGGTTGAGAGGGATGTTGATGTCGTAGAGCTCCTCCTCACTGAGGAGGGGGGAGTAACTTAGGATGGGTGTTGAGAGAGTGAAAAATGCATAGAAAGTTTTGAACAAGCGCAGAGCAGGAAGCACTAACAACAGTAGCTGTTGCGCGTTCATACAGAACCCAGTAAACACCGACCACCATGCTTTATCACACCAGTACTTGTTGAGAGTTTGGCTTTGATGCGCTCACCCACGGTCAGGTTGAGCGGGATGTTGATGTCGTACAGCTCCTCCTCGCTGACAGTGGCAAAGTCCAGCACGTGCGTGGCGCAGTCTGACACCAGCACAGACGGGTCAAACGCATCCACCACCACCTGCGGCAGCAGCCGCAGCAGCAGCGGTGGTGGTATCAATGCAAGGAAGCAGCAAGAAACAGCAGCAGGTGCCAGTGATGTGCAGGCTAGTGCAAACAGCCAGGCCGGCAAAATGTATTGTGAGCAGTTGCCACCAGCGCATGCTACACACAGCAGCAACAATGTGTTCCAACAGTCTGCGTCCTGCCCACCCTCACAGCATGCGCAACAAATACAGCAACACCAGCTCATGAGCAAGAGCATCCCATCCAATCCAAAAAGATAGCAGCTGTCTCTGCGTGTCACCTGCGTGAAGTAGCCGCGCACTGCGGGCTAGTGCAGGCGGCCTATATCAGCCAGAACAAACGCCCACCAAGTACAGCAATACTAGCAACAAGCCAGTGACAGCGCGTCACCTGTGTGAAGTAGCCCTCCACTGCCGGCTGGTGCAGCCGGCTCATGCCAGCCGGAACAAGAACGCGCACAAACCACAGCAACACTAGCAATAAGCCAACAACAGCACATCACTGTGTTAGGGTGCGTAACCATGCATTTACTTCGTAATCTTGTTCTTTTCATCACCTGCGTGAAGTAGCCCTCCACAGCCGGCTGGTGCAGGCGGCTCATGTCCAGCCCAAAGAAGCTGGGCGTCTGCCAGAACGCCGCCTTGCCCAGCAGCTCACTGTGCAGCAGCGCGTCACTGAAAGCAGCGGCGTGGATGCGGCCCAGTTGCTGCGTTCGATTACATTAGCAACAGGATCGGCAGCGGCAGCAGCAGCAGGACATGTGGTCAGCTCGCTGTGCAGCAGCGCATCCACTGAAGGCAGCCGATGCGGCGTGAATGCGGCCCAGTTGCTGCATTGATATGACAGCAAGAACGGCGATTGGCATTGCACAACACTAGCCACTTGTCTCTCACCGGGAACATCTTGCCGCCCGGTTTCAGGAACTTGTCGCGCGCGTACAGGTAGGTCTCCAGCATGCGCTCGTTGACCAGCAGCGTGCCCATGGGCTCGCTCACAAGCACGTCAACCTGCGTGCCCGGCGGTAACGACAGCTCCTCCACCTTGCTGTGGCACACCTGTCGGGGAAAAATGGCATTTAAAAGCAGGCGACAACATAACATCAACGTGATGTGTACTAGCAGAAACGAAGTGCATGGCGGCAAGCACAGCTCCGCCACCTTGCTGTGGCACATCTGCAAAAGACCTGCCAGGGCATGCATCAGGCTCTGCTGGTGTTCAAGGTGATTGTTGCAGCGATCAGCTTACAGCCGGCGCAAAGACTAGCAGCTTGCAGGCACATGTCTGGCTGGCGATGGTCTGCCAAGGCAGCCAGCACACACCAGATGTACGGCAGAGTTCACACCGTACCTGGATTGCCTTGCCCACTGCGTTGCTGCTGGCCAGGATCTGCGCGTACTTGGCCATGCCTGAAGCCTCCACAGCATACACCTTGGCGGCACCAGCCTGCATGGTTGTGCAGTGCACGAAGCAGAGCAATTGGCCACTGGGTAACCCGCAAGCATAACCGGTGTGTTGTAACCACGAGATAACCTTGTAAGTCATCGCATTGTTAGTCATGCTGCAGCCTAGCAGCTATACCATGCAGACGCGTCACCGCCTGCTGATGACCAACTGGCGGCCAAGCTGTTTTTACGTGATCAATCTGCACCATTGCATTGCACTCGACAGCCATATGCCATCAGCTGCTGCTTGCGCCCACATATGGGCTCTACATCAACGAGCTGCCCGGGCCTCTGCACGCCGCCCTGCACAGCGCCGCACCAGCGCAGAGAACAGCCACAATATGCCGCTGCCTGCCATGTACGCAATGCTTGCAGCAGCAAGCAGCCCGGTGCTCGGCATGCTGTCCTGTGCAGTGCCGCACCTGCGCGGAGAACAGCGACAGGATGGCGCTGCCTGCCCCCACATCCATGACTGTCTTGCCCTCAAAGTCGGCCCTGTTCTCGGTGATGGCTGCATGGTAGGTGCCAGTGCGCGTCATGTCCTGGCAGCAGCAGTAGCAGCAACAGCAGCAGCAGCAGCAGCAGCAGCAGCAGCAGCAGCAGGGTAAACAAGGGAGGTAAGCAGGGCAACCCAGCAGGTGAGGGCTGGATGAACAGAGTGCCCAGTGGAGGTCACGTGCCCTGTGCACAGCAGAATTGAGGCTGACCGGCACGTTAGCCAGTCGCCATGCACGCACGTCACAAGACTTGTGTTGAACACCGCAAGCAGCGCTGCGTTGCTGCTCTACAGTGCTCAGGCTTGCAAGGTAACATATTTTCAGGTTGCTGTATGTGAGCTGCATGTTGCTGTTGCTCGTGCTGCCCGCCACCAGCAGCACTGCATTGGATCTGCCAGCACAATTGCCTGCCGAATCCTGACGATGATGATGATATCACAGTACAGTTGATGGCAACACACGCAGACAAACATGTAGCATGTGCTGGCGCTGCAGGCGCGCTCACCTGCAGCATGTTCTGCTGGTGCATGAGCATGCCGTAGTAGTGGAAGTACAGCTCAGCACTGCCCTTCTCTGTTTTAGCGTCAAAGATGTTGCCACCACCAGCAGCAGCAGCAGCGGCGGCGGCAGCAGATGCAGCGCCGCCTGCAGGCACCTGCGGCAGCATGCAGGACGCATAGTCTAGTAGGCTGCTGAGTTCCAAAGTGTTCTGTGCACAAACGCGGCATGCACAGACAACCAAGCATAGCAGTGCAGCTAGTCTGTTGGCGTTGCTGCAGGAACACGCAATCTCCAGTGGGTCTTGAACCTCCCACAGTTGCAATCAAGTCATGCCCACAGTCACAATCATCAGCAGTATGAAGCTGACACAACACATCATCATTCTTTGTGCCACACATGCATGTGGCATGTGCAAACATAAGCTTGCACACACAGGAGTAACCTGGCAGCTGCTCACCTGATTATCTGTTTCCTCTATGTCTGGTGTGCCTTCTGCTGCTCGTTCTGCAGCCGCTTGCTTTTGCTGCGGCTGCTGCTTTGGCTGCAGTGCTTGCCACAGCTGCTGCGCCTGCTGCGCGCTGCTGCACTGCAGCACGACTGTGCTGCTCTGTACGCTTGCCTGCAGTAGCAACATCAAGCGCCAAGTCAGACTGACTGACAGCACAAGCAGAACAAGCAAGAAGGCTGTGCACGTTGTTGCACTCTTTCAAGATTGGCATAATTTGTTGGGAATATACTAACGGATAGATTTAAATATACTTACATATGCCAGGCAGCTGCAGCAGGCTGCCACCTCTGCATTGCTGCTCAGCCCAGATGAGCACAGGTTGCCCCTCTCACCTGAGCATCTGGTGCACTACTGCTGCTGCTGCTGCCACCGCTGGTACTTGACACAAGAATGGTCGTTGAACCTGCCCTCCATGCCTGCAGATGGCACAGCAGGTGGAGTAAGCCAGACATGCCTCGCTTGCAGGACACCCAAATTACGCCAACATGACAGCAGGCAGCTGCAGCGGAGTCCACTGGCTACTATTACTTTGAGGGTTTCATATTATACACGTCTATCAGTTGATAACGATGCAAGATTCAAACCAAGTGCAGCATGCTTGACCTGCTGATAAGGAGCGCACCGTGTCAGGCGCTAGATGGCACTGCAGCACTGTTGCCTGAGTGCTGCTGTCCGTGACAGTCAGGCTGCCATCCTCAACAGTTACATGAGCGGACCAGGCATCCCCTGCAGCAGCGAGGAACGCATGATCGCTGCTGCTGTGCGATCTTGAAGGCAGGCACCGGCGTGCAACCCACTCTACCTGCTGCTCCTGGTGGTCCTGACAGCTGCAGTCGTGCGCCGTTGAGCTCTGTGAATTCTGGCATTTCACGTGTTTTTTTTTGAGAGGCTTTGGATCAACTGCAGTACCTTATCACGTGAGACAACCCTCGGTGAAAGTCACGGCAGCACGGTAGAGTGTGTGAACTGGCTACCGCATTCAGCGTCCAACGCCTGCGCTAAACGTGATGATTGTGCAACATACAGCTCTAAAAGCGCCTGCGAAGCCTGTTCACCCCCTCCAGGGGCTGTTGACAGGCAAGCCAGCAAGGGTTCTTGTGAGGGCTTTTGTACAGCTTCACCCACCCTCTCCTGTCTGGGCTGGGCACGCACAACGCTTTTCACAGGCAACACGCCGCTGCACAAGATGATTGTGAAAAACGCTTGCTTTTACAGATTGATCTGCCAGAAACTTTGTGCCACACATGCTTCACCACCAATGTCACGCACGATGCGTGAAGTACACAGCCAACTGAGGTGCTTCTTGTCAGCGCTGCATGCACAAATGGAGCTCCAACAGCAGCATTGCATGAAGGCCCTGCTGCTGTTGGCACAAGGGTGCCTGCAGCAGCAGTACGCTACAGGTCAGTGTGTGGCCTTGCCGCCACACACAGACCTGCTACTTTACAGACGGAGTGTATGCAAGGCCAACCCATGTCATGTCCAACCAACCACGCAGACGGTCAGGGATGCGGTGACATGCAGTCAAGACTGCAATCGGTCGGTCAGAAAAGCAATGGCAAGCCAGCCAGGTGGCTAGCAACACCCAAAGTTTTCAGCAGTGCTGCAAGTGCACACAGTACTCCGCTCATCTCCCCACCCAACAGCCCATGCACAGTTGTGCTCAAAGATGCTCCTTTTAGACACATGCTTGCCAGGCCAGTGCATACAACCAGCAGCATGTTTCCAGGCAGCAGAGATAGCCTGACCTGCAGCAGCTGTTGCACAGGGGAACAGACAACACACCTGCAGGGGAACAGACAACACACAACACGAGGGCCGGCACACACGCACAGACACGTGCATGCACCCAAAGCTAATAATAAAATACACGACTGAGCACCACACTGTGGCCAGGCAAGAAGTGTGGCCACACCCGAGACACTGACTGAACAGTCTGCATTTGCATCCACGTGCACAGCAAGCCTGCATGGCACAGCAAGCGCGACGGCAGTCACTGCAGCGGCCCAACTGCACGACAGTGCTGGAGACCCTTTGCCTTTGCTCGGCAATGCAGCACAGGCTGACGCAAGCAGCTGAACAACTTTGCTGGAATCTGCCATGCATGCTATGCACGGCCTGATGCATAGGCTGGCCGCAAATCCACGTGCCTCTCCTGCGCAGCAACCAGCACTGACATTCGCCCGACAACACTTGGAAGCCGCAGCAAAAGCCTACATGCGAGCCAATGCATAGCACACATGTGTGCTTGTTTGCACAAGCAGATACACAGGAGCCAATGGACTCAACAATGTGAATCTTCGGTGCTACAGACACCACCCCCACTGCGCTACCCAACAAAGGTCCAGGAAGGAGCCGAAACACACACACACACACCAACCGCCAACCGCCTCCTACAGCTGCCTGCAACAGACACACTGTCAAGGTCAGCTAGGCCCTGCCCTATCACAACACGTAGTGCCATGTGCTGGCCTCCTAACACATATGCTTGGCCTGCATCAGCGAGTGCAATGACCTGCCAGCAATCCCTGACACCTGGCCCTGCAGCAACTACAGACGCTGAAGTAAAGGTCTACTACCCCTGCCCCGGCATGCCTCAATGGCTAAGCCTGGTAAGCTAATGCACTGTAACCGTTGCTGCACTCAGCCTCTTGCAAAAATCAGGGCAGGGAGCCCTCTGCAGGCAGTTCAGCACACACATCAGACACATACAGGTAGCAGGTGCTGCCCTAGTACGGAGGCCACACACACACAAATGCGTAGGCTAGCACCCTTCAATGCGAGGCGCATGGCCCCACACAGCCAGCTTGACAAAACTCTTCCTCATGCGGGAAAGGTGGGCTGCAGACACAGCGCCGGTGGGGCACCCCCGGCGGCGTAGTACACAGCCTGTGAATACCCAGGGTAGCTGTTTGTAGAGAGTAGAACATACAAAAAGGTGGAGAGCACGTAGCGGCTCTGCGTAATTACAAGTGTACAAAGCACGGCAGGCAGCGATACATGGCAGGCGCGCCAGGCAGGCCAAAGACAGGCTCAGGCCGACACGAGGCAGCAGCCTGCAGCTGCAATGCCACCCGCACTCTGCTGCGAATGCCATGCTTGCGGCAGCTGCCCACTCTACCCCATACTGCGAAGCACGACATTCATTGGTGATCCAGCATCCCTATGGCGCAAGCAGCGAAACCAGCTGGTGGCAAGCTTGCTGCGATGCTGGAAACCTGCCCGGGCAGCAATACTACACCTGCCCAGAGCAGCTGCAACCTTGCCTGCAGCTGCCTAACTAGGCATGCTGTTGCACTTGCCGCCATTTGAACCGCCACCCGCGAACGGTGTGACAAACACAAGTTTCAACAAACCAACACACCCGATGCCATCAGTAACAGTCAGTCCGAAGAAAGCCAGCCCCGGCCTAGCCTAGTGCAGCCAGCCATTGACCCACAGCACAACGTGCCACACATGCTCTACCAGCCTACACTACACAAATGGATGTTATAACAGCGTTATAACACCTGAGCCCCCTGGCAGCACCTCACTGTGCTACTACATCCACAGGCTGCTGCTGAGCCTGCAGCATGTGTGCCATGCTGCCAGCAGCACTTGCGCCAGCCGCAACACTTGCAGCCGCCGCTGCAGCAGCAGGCCCGGCCACAAGCGCAGCACTGCCGGCACTTACAGGCGAGCCTCCGCTGCCTGCAGCAGCCAGCAGCACTGCACACTGCTGCGCTGCTGCTGCGGTAGCTCCACCAGGGCTGCTGCAGACAGCTGCAGATGGCGCCCTGAATGCACCTGTGATGCTCCCCTGCACCTGCTGCTGCTGCTGCTGCATGGGTAGGCTAGCCGGGGCATTGCTGCTGCCAGCAGTGCCGTACCCAACCGGCACTGCTAAGCGCACTGGCACCACAGCAGCGCCAATGCCACCAGCAGGAGGTGCAGGTACTGCATGCTGCTGCTCCTGCTGCTGGCTAGGTGTCTGCTGCAGAGCGAGATGATACGGCTGCTGCTGCTGCTGCTGCTGCCTCATGCCAGTAGGCACCCCCAGCAGCACAGTACCCATGGCTGTGGCAGCTGCAGAGCCAGCAGGCGCAGGCACTGCACTGCTGCCAGTGAAAGACCCTTGCACGCCCCCACGCGCACATGCTGCAGCCGCCTGCTGCTGCTGCTGCTGGTGGTGATGGTGCAGTGCAAGCGCAGCGCTGATTTGTGCTCTGTGCGGCACAGCATACACGGCCTGACTGCGCTGCTGCTGCTGCTGCTGCTGCTGCCCTGCCAGTCCTGCTCTGGCAGCTGCAGCAGCAGCTTGATGCGCGGCAGCAGCCTGCTGCTGTAGCACAGGCAGCACCTGCGCCTGCCAGCTGCCTGCACTGCTGCCAACACTTGGCGCTGTTGCTGCTGCTGCTGCTGCTGCTGCATTATGCCTGTTGGCAGGTGCAGCTGGCTGTGCGTAAGGCCGCGGCTGCTGCCACAACGATGCAGCTGGGGCACCCTGCTGCGGCGGCGGCACGTGCTGCTGCGCCTGCAGCTGCTGCTGCAGCAGCGCATGCTGCTGTGCACAGAGCTGCGGGTGAGCCGCCTGCGGCAGCTGCGTCCTGCTGCTGCTGGTGCTCGCTGCTGGCTGCAGCAGCGCACTACCAGGCCGCAGCTGCAGCTGCTGCTGCTGCATCGCCAGCTGCTGCTGCTGCTGGTGCGTGCTGCTGCCAGCGCTGCCGCAGAACAGCGGCAGCTGGCACGCCCCGACCGTGTTGCTGCTGTTGCTGCTGCCAGCCCAGCTGCCAGAGCGGCCTGCGGCAACACTCGCGAGCAGCCCATCCGCCACATCATCCTGCTTCTGCTGCAGCACTGGCGTGATGTGCCCCACTAGGTTCAGCAGCTGCCCGAGCCTACCACGCTTAAGCGGCTTCAGCGCTTCAAGCACAGCTGCAGCAGGCCCCTGAGTGGCTGCGGCAGCTCCTGCATGCTGCACCTGCTGCTCTCCAGCAGCGCTGCATTGCCTGTCTGCGCTGCGCGAGCCGGCTTTGAATATGGCAGGACCCTGGCTCTTGATGGCTCGGATGCCGCTCATAAGCTGCTCTAGCGGCAGGTACTCATCTGCGCCACTCCCACTGCCATCCACGTCCATGCTGTCATCATGCGGCAGCGCATGCTGATGATTATGCTCGCCCCCCGAGCCGCTGCCACCGCCGCTGCCAGTGAGCCGCCCGGCTGTAACCTGAGCCCCACTGCGGGGCCTGCTACTGCCAGGCGCCAGCATGCTGTGCTTAGCAGCACCAGCCGGCAGCTGCGCCAAGTGCTGCGGCCCCTGCAGGTGCCCTGCAGGACTCAGCGGCGAGGCTCCATCCATTGCCCCGTTGCCAGCACTCAATCCCAGGTGCCCGCATGCCGACTGGCTGCTGGTGCTGCTGCTGTGCGGCCATGCGCCTAGCCCCCGGCCGCCGTTGAATGCAGCAGCAGCAGCAGCCTGCGCCTCCTGCTCGATGCTGCTGTAGCCAGGCACTCCCAGCCGCCGGCGCTTGACCTGCGGCCGCTGGAATGTGCCAGGCTCGTGCTGCTGCTGCTGCTGCTGCTGCGCTGCGTCCCCCAGCTCTGCTTCTGCTGCCATGCCTAGCACTACTAGCGCATCTGCAGCCGCCTCATCTTCATACAACTCCTCCTCCTCTTCCTCATCCTCTTCGAGCTCCTCCTCTGCTGCTGCTACAGCCGCAGCAGCACGCTTCAGGCCGATCGCCCTGCCAGCCGCCGCCGGCACGCCGGCAGCGGCAGCAACAGCAGGATCCAGATCGCCGGCTGCTGCCAGCCCACCAAAGCTGGCAGCAGCAGCAGCTGCTGCTGCTGCGCTGCGAGGGCCCAGCGGGGACAGGCCCAGTGGGCGTGCTACCCTGCCGCTGTTTGGCCTTACAGCTGCTGCTGCTGCTGCTGCTGAGCCTGGCACGCTGCAGGGAGAGAGGCCCTGCAGGTCTTGGGCAGCCACATTGAGCCCTAAGCCCTCCTCTGCAGCGTCCTGCTCAGTCTGCGACCAGCTGCCAGAATCTGCTTCAGCAGCAGCAGTACACAGGGCCACAGCAAGGGACAGGAGGCAGCAAGCAGCAGGTCAGCTACAGCTGTGTTGTGCAACAGCCAGCACCACGCTGTGCAGGCCGCATCCTGATCGCCCAGTACGGATGCTGCACCACCCACAAGCTCGGTCCTGCAATGGCTTGCACGTGCATAACACGACATGCCATGGTAAAGCAATGAGATACGATGAACAACCCACTGTGACTCGCCTCACCTGCTGGCAGGGGCTGCACCAGCTTGCATGCGCACGTCACGAATCCCGCAGCCAATGAAACATAAGCAAAAACAACAAAAATCACTGTAACATGCTTCACCTGCTGGCAAGGGCTGCACCACAGGCAGCGGAGAGATGCGCGGCCCGCGCAGCCGACAAGACGTGATAAAACAACAAACAAACAATCCGACACTGTAACGTGCTTCACCTGCTGGCAAGGGCTGCACCACAGGCAGCGGCGAGATGCGCGGGCCACGCCGCTCAGCGCCAGGCCCTGGGGAGCCGCTGGCTGCCTGCGCGCTGCTGCGGGGTGAGGCGTCACCATCCAGCCAGCGGTGCGGCACCTGCAGCAACACGCGCCAGCAGCACGTCAGATAGCGCAAGGAAACCTTGAGCTGCATCGCGTCACGATCCAGCCAGCGGTGGGGCACCTGCAGCAACACACGATAGCAGCATTTTGAACGGTGCAGAGAACCCCTCAGCTCAGCTCAGCTTCATGGCCTACCGACCACATGCAAGGTCAGGGCAGCAGATAGTGCGGCTGGCAGTTTCCAGGTGGTGAGCAAACTCCTCTGCATCATAGCGCTGCAACACCAGGTCATAATGTAGCAGGCGAATCCCACTTTGACACCAGTGAGACCCACCTGGTCCAGCTTGACGCGCTCGGTGTCGCCATCATCATACATGATGGTGTGCTTGCCGCTGCTGGTGGAGTAGCCTGTCACAGTGCCGCGGTAGAACACGCCGTCGCCCTCCCAGAACACCTCCAGGCGGCGGCCCCAGTCGCGCTTGCGCTCAGGGTTGACGTCCATGGTGCCCCTGCAGGTTTGGCCGCAAGCTTCGCGTTATACATGGTTGAACATTGAAAACTTGAGTCGAGGGCATGACACTTTTGCTGAAACACCGTCAAAACTTGTCGGCTGCATTGGGCGAGACGTTTCACCCTACGCAAGCACCGGCCGCCACCCTGCATGCACTCTCTCCTCGTCATTTGCTGCAGCCTCACCTGCAGTTCTTGGCGCCGCACTGGCACTTGAAGCCCTGCGCCATGCCGGCCAGGCCGTAGTGCTCAAACATGTAGTCGTAGGTGAGCTCCTCGTCCTCGCGGATGTCGCGCGTGGAGAAGATGCCGATGCGCACCTCGCCCGTGGCCGCGTCGCGCCTGGCAGCAAGAAACAGGGTTGGTCAGCGACACATCAAGGTTGATATCAGCACCAAACAACGGCATCGCGCCTGACAGCACACGAATTGAACAGCAGGGTTGAAAAACAGGACCAGACTTCGCATGGCGTGCCAGAATGAGAAGCATACGCACGTGGCATTCATGAGCAGGACACGGGCAGGAAGTATTCGCACGATCCCTGTATGAGATGCACAGCAGCAGCATGGACGCCAAATGGAATGCGCAAGCAGCGCAACCACATCACACGCCTGCCATCAAGTAACTCCAGTGCAGGCGCGGTCACTCATTTTCCTGCCAGTCGCCTGCTGCCCAACACGCTGCCAAAAAGACTCCCCTACTCACCATTTCTGCGTCTCGCAGTTGGGGTCGCAGCAGCTGTTGAGCAGCCGCGCGTGGTTGCCCTTGCGCCGCGCGTCAATGAACAGCCCCGGGCCCATCTCCATGATGTAAAAGTGCTGCTCGCCGCTCTCGCGAGAGGCCTCCATGCGGCGCTGCAGCTCAGCAGTGTCGATGACCTGGCGCAGCAGCAGCAGCAGCAGCAGCAGCAGCAAGGTTCAGTTGAAGTACACAAGGCAGCAGCAGTGATGCGGCAATGCTGGCGATGCGTGGCTATAAGCAGCAAGGTGCGTGGAGGCAACTGGCCGGCACGACTTAGCACCGCGAGCAGCAGCATGACAGGCTGACACAGGAATTGAGCATGGTGCACGACGCAAACACAGACGACGCAACATGCACGAACAACACCACGGCTTCGTGCTGCGCCGCTAACCTCGCCCGCATCTGGCCATACTCCACGACAAAGTTGCCACGTCGCGCAGCATGGCCAGATACAGCATGCTTCAAGATCACTGCATGTCACGAACTAATTGGACAACAATAGCCAAACAAAACAGCTCCGCATTGCCGCTCACCTCGCCCGCATACTCCACGACAAAGTTGCCGCGCCGCAGCGGCTGCGTCATGCGCACGCCGTGACCCCTGTTCTCTGTCAAAAACACGTCCAGCTGCGGCGCCTTGAGCAGGTGGAATGGCTTGTTGCTGCAGGCTTGGCCGCAGGGGCAGGTGCGGGGATCGCAGTGTATGAAGGAAAGCCTGTTGAGGCAGTTGTCTCCACAGCCGGTGAGGGCCTCGCTGCCATCGGGCAAGACGACCTTCTCCACCCTGTGTGGTTGGCAGCAGCAACAGCAGTAGCAACAGCAGCAGCAACAGGCACAGGGAGCCTGAGTCAGCATGAAGTCTAGTCTGGCAACAGAGGCAACTGAACAAGGTCAGCAGATGAATCAAAGCACATGCGACTTGGCACACAGCCACAGCCACGGCAATATCAGCCACAGCACGAAGGTGTTGATTGCGGATCACCTGCGCTGCAAGCAAACTGACACGTGCTGCTGCAGGCAGCCTGCCCAGAGTGCAGGCCACACTTAACGTTGCAACAAAAAAAAATGCACCAGCAACAAGAACACACAACACAGCAGCTGCACACCCACCTGCAGTTGCACACCGACACGTCGTCCTTGGGCATGCGCTTGGGCCGCTCGCGCGACACAAACAGGTTGCGCTTCAAGTACTCAAACTTGGGCGGCCTGTTTAGCAGCATCTCGCGCGGCAGTTGAAAGCCCAAATCAGCCTCGCCATGTGCAACCATCGGCAGCTGCGGCTCATTTTCCAGCAGCAGTGCAGCCACCAGATGATCCAGCCGATTCGGCGGCGTCAGCACGTGCGCGGCAGCAGCAGCAGCGGCAGCCGCAGCGGCGGCGGCGACGCTCGCGCCGCCGTTGTTGCGGCGGCGAGGCCAGTGCACGCTCGTACCTCGGCCGCTGCCGGCGCTGCTGCCTGAGTTCCCTCCTGATGCTCCGCCAGAGGAGCCGCCGACAGCAGCCGCCAGCGCGATCTGCTGCAGCGCCTGCGGCGGCGCCGGCGGCTGCACTAGCGGCCCTGCAAAGGTAGCTCTGATGGCTGCAAGCGCTGCAAGCGTGTGTGGTGGCGCACCAGAGCGAGCCCTGCGGGGCCCAAGCGGCAGCGCTGCTGCTGCTGCTGCCGCTGCAGCAGCCAGCCTGTCTGCAGTGTCCAGACCGCTCTGTACACCTACAGCTGCTGCTGCAGCAGCTGCGGTGGCCTCTGCAGCAGCTGCTGCTGCTGCTGCTGCAAGTGAAGGCAGCGGCGCCACAGCTGCTGCTGCTGCTGCATGAGCTGGCCGGTGCTGCTCACCGCCTGCTGCTGCTGCTGGCAGCTCCTGATGGTGCTGCTCAAGTTCATGCTCTGCATCATGGTGATCAGAGATGGCAAACCCTGCAAACAGGTGCCTGTAGTATGCCGAGTCTGAGCACACAGACACTGCAGGCACCTGCTGCTGCTGCTGCTGCTGCTGCTGCGCCGCAGCGCTGCTGTTGCTGCTGTCTGCTGCAGCAGCTGCTGCAGGAGCCACAGCAATTGCGCTGCAGGGCGGTATGCTGACTGCATACTGCCACGAGCTGCTGCATGGCAGGCCCTGCCCTGAGTGCTCATACTTGCCAGGCGGGTGGTCATGCTGCTGCTGCTGCTGCTGCTGCTCTGTGTGGCTGCCAGGCAGTGGCGGCAAGCCAGCATGCCGCTGCACATGCGGGTGGCGGCTGTGCTGCTGCTGCTGCTGCTGCTGCTGCTGGTGGTGGCCGCCAGCATGCGGCAGGCCATCAGCAGCAGCTGCACCATCCAGTTGCTGCTTCACATGCACTCCCAGGCCCACACCTTCGGCTCCAATTTCCAGCTTGACAGACACAGGGTTGTCGTCCGCATGCTGCTGCTGCTGCTGCTGCTGCTGCTGCTGCTGCAGGTGCATGTCTGCTGCTGCAGGAGCAGCTGCAAGCTCCTGCTGGGGTTCCGGAGCACTCCTTGCAAGCGCTGCTGCTGCTGCTGCTGCTGTGGAACCCGCCAGCGACATGAGCTGCTGCTGCTGCTGCTGCTGCTGCTCTGGCAACAGCTGTACATGATGCTTGACCTGGAGCTGCTGCTGCTGCTGCTGCTGCTGCAGCACATGCGGCTGGTCCCAGCCACCCCCCTGAGCAAGCTGAGCTATTGCCATGGCAGCCATTTCTGTGTCTGTCATGTCGCTCTCGCTACCATCACCGCCAGCCCCGTGCTCCTGCTGCAGCAGCTGCCGCTTGCGCCGTTGCATGAAGCTGCTGCTGCTGCCATAGCGCACGTTAGCCTCAGCGCCCGTATCACCACTGCGAAACTGCTGCTGCTGCTGCTGCTCACCGTCGCTCCATGCCTCGCCAGCTGCTGATGCGTAGCAATAGCCGGCGCCATTGCTGGTGGTGTGCCGCTTGCGCCGCGACTGGTGCACCTGCTGCTGCGGCTGCTGCTGCTGCTGCTCGTCGTGCTCACTGCCTGGCCTGCTCCTACCAGCGCTGCTGCCACGGCCCCACAACTGGCCCCGCCTGCCGCTGCCCCGGCCAGCAGCCGCACCTGCTGCATTCTCATACGCATCCTCTTCAGCATATGCGCCGTGCCTGCCGCCACCATACGCAGCTGTGCCAGCATGCCGCAGCATGCCTGCTGCTGCTGCCGCTGCAGCCGCCTGCTGCTGGTGCGCCATGTGCGCTTCGGCCTCGGCCGCCGCTGCTGCTGCCGCTGTTGCGGCTGCAGCCGCTGCTGCTGCTGCGTAGCGGCTGGAGAGGTTGCGCTGCAGCTCCTGCTCCAGCAGTGCCTCTTCCTGATCCTCATCCTCGTCATCATCTGACGAGGGAGGCTCGTCAGGCACTGGCGCTGCGTTGCGGGCTGGCGGAGCACACCACCAGCCGTGCGGGGACACGCGCTCCCCAGTCACTGACAGAAAGTCCCGCACCTGCAGCAGTGTTGATGACAGCCATGTGAGCAGCATTGAGCAGCAGGTCATGAGGTGCAAGTATAGCAGTGGTTGATCAGCATGCGCGAGCTGCACCACGCGCTGCTGCCAGCACAAATCATTTGGCAGCGGCTGCTGGCAGCACTGCGCCCTTTTTAAACATGTAGGCGATGGTCTCAATGGTAATGCATGCTTGTTGCTGGCTGATAAGGCATTTGCCGCACTCCACTGCTCGACTGCGCCCAGCAGCAGTAGCAGCAGGCTACCCACCTGCTCCAGAGCCACAATGAACTTCTTGTTCTTGCGCCCCTTGGTGTGGTATGTGTTGCGCATGCCCTCCTCCCAGCTAGCAACGTCTTTAGCGCCCACCCAGGCGATCTCAGACGTGCCGAAGAAGATGACCGGTACATCAGACTTGCTTTTGTGTGTCACGTTGCCAAGGTGCTGCTTTGCAGCCTGCTTCGAAAGCACTTGCGCCTGAGATCAAGAGCGAACAAAATGGGTCAGTGGGTGGAGGGTGGTGGCGGGCTTGGTCGCACTCCTTGCAGGAAGCCAACGAGCCTGCTATCGATGAGTGGCGCATGCAGCATCTGGCGCGCCGTAAAGCTCCCAAAGCATTCCGGATTGATCATGACACTGCTGCTGCGCCATGTGATGCACTGAATTCGGCTCCGCAGGCAGAAGCAGCATCGCCACTGCTCGGACCCACTGCTCAGGCACATTCGCTGGCCCAGAGAATGAGTGCAACGTCCGAGAACATTGCTGTGAATGTCCCCATGCTATTTGCTGCCGCATGCGGGCTACCATGCTACAGACAAGGACTGCTGCTCGACAGCAGGTGCTGGCCTCGTCCACACTGCCCAACCAGAGCCCTCATCGCTCACCGGCCAGTGTGGAAAGCCTTTCACGCGCGCATAGACAACCTTTGAAGCTGCGGCGTCCCTACAGAGAAGTGGCTTGGCGAGGACCGAAGCAAGCGGGCCTGGGCACTCATTTTGCCCCGCTGCTACTGCTCCGTCTTTTCTGGGAGGCATCTTTGAAAGTCGCTAGCAGCAGTGCATACACCACCCGGGGCAGCAGCTAGCAGACAGAAGGAAAACAGGTGATGCCATTGTGCTGCGAATCCACGGGCAACTGAGCACGAAAGCGTAAACAATGTTGACGTTTGAAACACAGGGTATCGCCACCACCGCCGGATCAAAGCAGGAGGCACGAAACAGAGGGTTGTGCAGCAGGGAGCAGGGATAACACCTGCTGTCAAGCAGCAAGCGTATGTGCGCCTGGCGAGTGTTTGAACAATCGAACAATTGTCTCATATGTATATTTATAACTCGGAAAGTCCTTCGCAGTGCTGAGCAGTCCACAACGACAGACTGCTGCAGAAGCGGGCCGGTCCTGCAAGCAGTAAATGGGTTCGTTTGGCC
Source organism: Tetradesmus obliquus (assembly GCA_030272155.1). Taxonomy (NCBI): domain Eukaryota; kingdom Viridiplantae; phylum Chlorophyta; class Chlorophyceae; order Sphaeropleales; family Scenedesmaceae; genus Tetradesmus; species Tetradesmus obliquus. Next base: position 1,569,693 of record CP126191.1, read on the forward strand.
TTCATCAATCGGCTGGCTGTGTGCAAAGGCACACCAGCCTTAGTCAGCAGCAGTCGCAGCAGCGGCCAGTATGTGGCAGATCGCCTGTTTGCAGGCATAGCATAGCTCGTCTGCACTCCAGGTACTATTTTCGAATTACATGGAAAGCATGCAAGTGCTCTGGTGCTGTTGGCAGCCGGGAGTGACAAGGCAGTTTTGTTCGGTCTGAGATGCTATGCTGGTGCTGCAGGCCCTCTTACGTGCCCCAAGTAGCAGCAAGTGGTGGTTCAGGTAGCCTCGGAGGCAGCAACAGCGGTGGATGGGGCGGAGGCGGTGGAGGTGGTGATGGCGGGTCAGGGGGTCAGGGCGACAGCGCTGACCAGCCTAAGCGCGGTGGCGCGGGCTTCTACTGGCAAGGCTGGGCAGATCGTGTGGCAGCAGACCCGGAGTTCCCATTCAAGGTCCTGCTCGAGCAGGTAGGCCCCTAGCCAGACCAGCAGCACAGTGCTGGCATTGCCAGCTGCCACTGCACATGCTGCTGTTGCTTGCAGATCGCAGCAGTTGCGTGTATGCAGACCGCAAGCAGCTGTCATGTATGTGAGTGTAATTGTCACTGTATCTTATCAAGGTGTACATAGAGCATGTCAGCCGTACATGGGAAGTGTCAGCAACGCAGCCAGGTGCCGTCACATCACTGTTTCCTTGCCCACTGTGTGCTTGCAGGTCATTGGTGTGGGCGCCTCTGTGATTGGGGACATGTCTTCACGACCCAACTGGGGCCTGAACGAGCTGGACTTTGTGTTTGCTACACTTGTGGTGAGCAGCAGCAGATGCTGAATGAATAGTGTCATGTTGGCTGGCAAGCTGGCAGGACAGAGTAGCAGGCGTCGCGCAGGCATTTGCGTAGCTACAACAGCTGCAGATGCTTGTGAGCGCTTGCTTTCCCTTCAATGTTGCGTGATATGGCAGCAGTGAGTGGTTTTTGGGTGGTAATTGATGGTGTTCTGCACAGCTACAGCATATTTTGTAGTGGGCCCTGAGCATCCGTCTTGCAGGACAGCATGCTGGTGTGTGCTCACCTCCTGTATTTCTCCGACCATATGCAAGCTGAAAGTACAGCGCGACTGTGTATAGCATGCAGGAGCAGATCACCAACAGCCCACCGCTGCATCCGCTTCGTTGCATGTGTGCAGGTGGGCAGCATTGTGAACTTTGCGCTGATGTACCTGCTAGCGCCCACTGCAGCAGCAGCAGGCGGAGCAGTGGGCCAGTCCCTGGTTGTGCGTGCGCTGTCAGAAGAGTTTTTGGTCAAGTGGGGTGCTCCAGGAGGCAACATGTTCCAGCCAGGCTTCCCCATTAGCAAGCGCCTGGTCAACTTTGTGTACAAAGGCACCATCTTTGCCATCATTGGTATGATGGCAGGCACAGTCGGCACCAGCATCTCAAACGGCCTGCTGCACGTCAGGTGGGTGTTCCTGCAAGTGCGCATGCGCGCTGGCACTTGTGGAAGCGCTGCTTGCTGCAGAAGCAGGCCAGTGAAGCTGTGTGTGCGCAGCAGATGTGAGCTGCAGGGCTGGACCTAGCAGTCAGCATGCTGTATGGTCCTGCAAGCATGCAGTGGGGACTTGGCCTCTTCCCCTGCTACGAGCCTGACAACACTTCTGGTGCTGCTGTTTTGAATGTACTTGAACTCCTTTCCACCTTGCAGGCAGCAGCTGGACCCAACGTATGTCAGTGTGAACGAGCCACCTAGCGTGCTGGGCAATGCTGCGTGCTGGTCGCTGCACATGGGCATCAGCAGCAACCTGAGGTATCAGCTGCTGGGAGGGGCCGACACGGTGAGTGCCTTGCTCAAGCATTTTACTTAGTGCTTGCAGGACGGCTTGCCATGCTTGCAGGACGGCTTGCCATGCTCCTAAAAACTTCAGTGGCTCGCAATTCTACGCCTGCTTGCGCAAGCAATACAGTATGTGTGCGGACCTTGCGTGTTGCAGCTGCATGTGTGAGAAACTGCATGGGCACACTTGAACCTGCTTGCAGGAAACTGAGCGTGTTGCACAGGACAACTGGCAGCCAAACGTTGAAGCATTGCATGACAGCTGCCAGCTGGCATTACTGCACATGTTGCTCAGCGCATACACCACATCCTGCTTGGCTCTATGCTTCATTTCCCAGGCCCCTGCAGGTGCGCTGTTCTATTTGATGGCGCAGCTGCTGCATCTCCACTGACGCGCTCCTGGTGCCGTCGTTATTCCTCAGGTGCTGGTGCGTGTGATGCCCATGGGGGTCTTCCGCACCTACTCAGCAGTCATCCGTGGCCTCAACAACATTGTGGGAGGCATGTCATTCGTCACAATCGCGCGGCTGTTTGGCGTGCAGAAGTCAGGCTCCGCAGCAGCAGGCAAGCAGGGCAGCCTGGCCCTGCAGGAGAGCTGAGCCTGCAGCAGCTGCTGGCGCACAATGCGGCCGGCGCAGCAGCTGCAGCAGCAGCTGCGGGCGTGAGCTGTGTGCATAGTACCTCCTGTCTTGCGTGCCACATGTGTCCGTTGCACATGCAGATGCCTTCACAGAGCATCGGGCGCGCAAGTGCAGGTTGGTGCTTGACTGCCTTTGTATAGGGTGGTGTGAGGCCCTACACACTTGTGAACCTCAGTATGAGGGCCAGCCCTAGCTGGTGAGAAGGCATCTCTCTGGCATCTTTCTTTCTTTGACCAGTCAGGTTTGACCAGCTTGTGCAGTCAAGGCGGTACAGTGTGCAGGCACGCTGTCGATTGTCCATGGAGCAGCGCGATCAGCAGATGCCCAAGGACCCCCTGTGCAATGTGTGTGTTTTGTGTTTGTGTCTCTGTCTGTGTCTGTGTGTGTGTGCATCCTTTGTCACTTTGCTGGTGTTGTATGACGGTATCAGCAGGCAAGTCGGGGGGGTGTCAGTCCTGAAATGACATGGACTCATTGCTTACAGTGGCTAGCATTGCCCTCATATGCCACTGTTCACACTCTCTTTGTCGCTGCAGTAGTTTGTTGGCGGCAGGCAGCACGCTTAGGCAGGTCCAGCGCGGCATTCCTGGGTGTGCACATTTCGTCACTGCTGCTGCTCGCAATCTTAGCTTGTATTGTGCTTCGTTCACCTGAGTGTGTGAACTGTCTTGTCTTTTCTCAGCTGGCGCCTGTGCCAGGAACGGCGCGTGGCTTATCCAAACCAACCCTATCTTTCCTAGTTTCAGCCACCCAGTGACCAAGTGACCAAGGGCCTTGGTCAGGCTGCTGCTGCTGCCTTGCTAACAGTGTGGTTTTAGGGGACCATGCTTGGTTACATGTGCTTGCAAGCTTGGTTTTCGCTGTTTTTATGGTTCCGGACACCAGCTGTGCCGGAGCTGCTTGTTGGCGTTAGTGTCGGGGCTATCACTAGGTGACGGCCGTCTGCGTTTTGGGAGGGCTGGTTTGTGGAAGGTGGCACAGCAGCGCGCATTGTAGAGTGTGCTTTGCACAGCTGAGCATCACTCAGGCTGTTGGGACTGGGCTCAACAGTTGGTGGGCGAAGTGGGGTGTGTGCAACATACCTGCTGGTGTTCTTGTTTAGACCAAGTAGGGCCCTCTGCTGCAGCTTGGTGTGGCAGTGTGGTTTGCCGCAGGAGAGTCTCTCCAGTTATTCGGTCATATCTTTTTGGTGCTGTTACTAGCGGAGGGCGCTTCCTGATGTGGTAGACGATGCAGTGATCTGGCTTGACGGCTGCATATGTACGTACAATGGTGGCTGAACGGGCTCAAATCTTGACGCGAGCATGCAATTGCCGAGTGAGTGACATTCTTTTCTCGTAGCATTGTAAAGTGATGAATTGGCAGTAGCAGCAGCGCACGCTGCTCAGCACTAGAGTAGAGCACAAACCTAACAGATCAGCTTCCAACACACTGAGTTATCCAGAACTTTGTTACAATGGGAAAGCATGTGACAAGCAGGCTCTGCTGAAGCACCGTGCTGCCATTCACACTTCTGCCACAACAAGTGTTGAGTGCACTCAAGGCACCAACAGCAGAATGTGCCACAAGCTTGATAAGCTCAAGGCCAGCACCTGCCTCGTGGAAACTGCAACATGCACAACGCAGCAGCTCCAAAGCCGCCAGCATGCCCTAGGCCTGTGGATGCCCACAACAGCACCTGCAAATGGGTGCAACTTGCCGTTGAACGGCCCATTTAAGCCGGGCTGAAACGGGGTCACAGGACACAGGCCTGACCATCAGCACTGCATACAAACAGCGCAATGCATGCCTGGTGTGCAACATGTGGCATTACAGCATGGCCGAGTGCTGCTCCTGCACATTGCTGCGAGGACTTCAGCCCACCTGCTGCAGCCTGTGCAGTAGTCTGCATACAGAGCTGAGCAGATGCAGCGTCCCCATGGACACAGCACAGCAAGAGACAGCACAAAGCGCAGCACATTAAGCAGCAAGCGTCACGGCAGCAGCAGAAGCTGTGTGGCATGCACGCAGCAAGCAAAGGAAGAGTATAATCGGCTGTGACAGCCGCCGGGCTCAATGTATATGAAAAGGATTGCTGTGCAGATGCTCACTTTCGGCACGTCCAGAATGACATGCAAGACTAGCACCTTTCTAGGCGCGTACAGCGAGGGGCCACCTCCAGTGCATCAGGCATATCTACAAACTGCACAACCGCGCGCCGCCCTGCCCTACTGTGTATTGCCACCTACATACTGCAAATGCTCATTCAACCTCAAATCAGTGCACGAAAACTCATAGCCAATTGATTGATGTACGGCTAAGCATACCTAGAGCATAGCTAGGGACCAAGTTTTGTGTGGATGTGTGTAGATACATGCAGCATACATGCATGCAATGTATGCAGCCATGAGCCTCTTCTGATGCTACACGAAATTCAAACACCGGTCAGCCGCAGGCCGGGCTCATTCTGCACCACCATTCTACCGCTTCGGTCCTTTGCGCATATTGTACAGCATTCTATGCACACCCCAGCATCGCGACCAGGCCACTGAACTGCAAGCACAGCTGGCTATACACGCATATAGGCTATGCACAGCAGCGCAATGCACATCTGTTGATATTGCAGCTCTGCATCACACAAACGCACGCAGTGCCTGCGCTCTTTGTGTGCAGAACAGCTATAGCGATTGGTGTTGCCAGGGCGCTCACACCATCACACGATACGCGTTGGTAAAAGGCAAGCAGCCATCACAGCTTAATGCACATGTCCTGCGCTAGCTGCCAGCTGGCAACTGTATGGGCTGGGCAATGCAGCAGGCATGCACAACAAGCAAACCTGCGCTGCTGTTTTGAAGTATGCCCAACAACAAACGAACCAGCGCCGCTGGCTCTGAAAAATACTGGGCAGGCAAGCAAGGCCCAACCAGACGGCCAAACCTCTTGAAATGGCATCCACCATTCAAATCCATACCGTACACCTGTACACAGATGCATTGCTCTCGGCAGCAGCATCCACCAGCAGCCCTGGCGCAGCGATGACTACTCAGTGCAGTAGTACCCACATAACATCCACAATTACCTAGGCAGTGCTGAGACGTAGATGGGCGATGCGACAATGCCAGTGGCTACAGGTGATCTGACGAAAGTGGTGCAAGGCACTTCTTCGCGGCAGAACCATAACAACCATAGACACAGATGCACCCCGCATCCCAAAAACCTCCGCCACCATGAACGAAGACAGCGCACAATGCAGGCATGCAGTGCGCCACACGTGCAGCAGACAGAGCGCGACAACCAAAGAAGACACTTACGGTAATCAGATGCCCAGCAGTACCAGCAGCATGAGAACAGTAGAATGTCCAAATGCCATGGAGTCACAAACGCGCACAAAGCAGCTTTGCCGCATACACTTGCAACTACAGTCCCCTGCCGGTGAAGTTGCATAGCCAATGGCACAGGGCACCTTTCAAGTAGCAGCATGCAACACACAGTGCTGGGAAAGCTATGTCAACTGCTGCAACATCCTTCACACAACATGACCATGAGATGAGATGAGGTGGCCAGCAGCCAACACACCGCCCGTTGCCCAATTGACATCACTGCACTTGAACAGAGTGCGTGGACATGACTCACAATATCAGGATGCATCTGACATGCGTCGGGCACTCAGCTGCCGGCGCAGAGTGCCGCAATACACCGCCCGTGACACTCCAGCTCACCATGCCAGCAAGCACGCACTGGCTCCATTGGCTCTGTACCGCTCACACCACTTCAATGCTTGCGTCTTCAGCGAAATCAGTGTAGTAATCGCCTATGCACAATCCCAAACACCTATGCACGTCCTGCTATGTTGCATTATGATGTCACCATCCCAATCAATCAGCGCAAGGATCCACAGGCACAGTGTCGTGCATCACACGTAGATGTAGACAGCCGCATAGCCTGCAACACCTCTCATATCAACCGAACTTCAACCAACAGCGGTCGTGCTTGCAGCCATGCAGCAACGGCGCCTCCTGCAGATGCCTGGGTAGTGTACAGACCAGAAGTTGGCACCAAGGTTGCTGCGTAACAGTGTGATGTTGGGACACGTATGCCATACAGATCAGGCCTGCTACACCACAGTGCAAGGAGCCTCCTGACCAACAAACTAGGAGTTGTGCTGTCTGCACTGCTGGCCCAGAACAGCGCGTGATGTGGCCAAAACAACACGCAAGCAGTGGTAAGTTTGCAGTCAATGAGAAAGACGCCACTGCGGGCCGCATGGCAATGGGTGTTCCGTACTGCGCTGCAACATGATGTGTCACGGCGCGCTGCTTTGTACGCCTGCTCAGGCGAAACAACTGACAACTGACAACCGACAACTGCTGGCAAGCTCTGGCATTGGGAGCTGCTGTCAATTCAACATGCTGCAGCCCTGTGTGTGTCAATTAAACCGCGCGACAGCGCCAGCACATCAACCACGATGCATGCGCCGCATATGTGCAATCAGCAAGGCCGGGGCTATTGTGGGGCGATGTCAACCAAACACTGCAACGCAGATCACGCAACATACAGGCCTGCTGTTGTCACCGAACACACCATCTGACACCCCACAGCAACCAGATTGAAATCAGGCTTGCCCCTTGTACCCCTGAAGCTCTGCTGATCAGTCCACAACCACCACTGGGCAGCTGCGAGTGCGTGCCTAATGCCACATCCCTGCCCGGCTGCCACCAAGCAAACCAAACTGCAGCACACCAACTGCAGCAAACCCTCAGTCCCCAGCAGAGAAGCCATCTGGCAGCTGTAGCTCCTCAAGACTCTTGATGTGGTTGCTGTGGCCATCCCCACCCTTGCCGCCCTCTGCTGCTGCTGCCTTCGGCCGGTACTCAGCAGCAGTCGCCTTCAGCCGCGACATGGCAGCAGCAGCAGCAGCCGCTGCACCGATGGCACCGCTGCTGCTGCTGCCAGACTGGGGCGAAGCTGAGCGGCGGCCCAGCGCTGCTGCTGCTGCAGCGAATGCAGCGCCAGCAAATGCGCCGCCGGGGCCGTTTGTGGGTGAGCGTGAAGGCAGGCTGCCATCGCCTGTCTCGCCGGAGGCCCTGGGGATGGCTGACCAGCCCAACTGCTGGCTCGCCTGTGAGTGAAGCAGCAGCAGCAGCAGCAGCAGCAGCAGCAGCAGCAGCAGCAGCAGCAGCAGCAGCAGCAGGGCCAGAAGTGTCACACAATGCACAGTGCCTTGTCTGGCAGAGCAGCAGGACGCACGCCTCCAAGGGCCTGTGTCTGGTTGCAAGCGCCGGCGTACAGCGCACCAAATGATTAAGTGCGCGTAATCATTGCTGTATGTGCAAGCTGCAGTTGCCGACAAAGTGCCGAGACACCTAACATGCATGCTGCAGCAGCGGTGCCAGCTCACCAGTCCAGCGTGCACTTTCATAACAGCTGCAAACTAGGGGCAGAGCCGTGGAGTCAGACTACAAGTCGCTGCACAATCAACAGCATACAGTCAACCCCGGTCAAACTCAGTCAACCTCAGTCAAACTTGGTCAAACCACCCACCTGGTGCAGCAACTCGTCCAGCTCAGCAGCCATGCGCGCGCTCTCGCTGTCCGACCTGGCGCCAAATGACGAGCCACTTTGCTCAGGCACTGATACGCTCAGCCACGGCTCGCTCTTGCGCTCCAGCGACGGCAAGCCTGCTGCTGCTGCTGCTGCTGCTGAGCGGCCGTGCGTGCTAGCACCGCCACCGCCTGCATCACTGTATGGGGATGCCCTGCCTGCTGCTGGCCCTGCTGCGAGCTCGTTGGCGAGCTGCGCCCAGTCAAACGTTTGACCGTTAGCAGCAGCAGCAGCGCTGTTCTGCGCATTGCCGTTGCCCTGCTGGAGCGCCGCCGCTGACGCCGCCGCTGCTGTGGCTGCTGCTGCGGCAGCATGCGCCTGCTGCAGCGCTGGCGTCATCGCCAGCAGCTGCTGTGAGGCAGTCGGCATGGCCTGCCTGCGCTGCCGCTGCGCTGCATCGTCGGCAGCTGCTGCCGCAGCAACGCCTGCCGCAGCCTGGCTGCTGCTCGTAGCGCCAGACATAGCGCCAGCAGGCATGGCAGCCATCCGCTGCCCTGCAACGAAGCTCACGCCCGGCCCTGCTGATGCAACATACACAGCATTTGACGGCTGCGCTGCGCCAGCAACGCCCACCTGACCTTGTCGCATGAGCACTCCCTGAACGGCCTGCACGTTGCCGGCTTGTGCCGCGCCCTGCAGCTGCTGCATCATGTGCAGCTGCTGCTGCTGCTGCTGCTGCTGCTGGTGCTGCTGCTGCTGCAACTGCAGTGCCTGCAGCTGCAGCTGCTGGCTTGGCGACATGCCTTGCATGCCTGCTGGTGCTGACACACCCGGCATCAGCACCTGCTGCTGCTGCTGCACATTTGTCCGAGCTACCATGAACGCACCCGGACCGCCCCCGTTGTTGGGCGAGAGCACGACAGTGCCTGGCGGCAGGTGCATCAACCCTGCCTGCTGCTGCTGCAGCTGCTGCTGCAGTTGCTGCTGCTGTTGCAGCTGCTGCATCTGCTGCAGCTGCTGCGGGTGCAGCAGTTGACCAGGAGAGCCAACAGGCATCACGCCAGCTCCTGGTGACACCAGCTGGACACCCTGCTGCTGCGGCACCAGGACCATCAGCTTCTGCTGTTGCTGCTGCTGCTGCTGCTGGCTCTGCACCTGCTGCATGTGCTGCTGCTGCTGCTGCTGCTGTGCTGGCTGCCCTGTGGAGGCCTGCACTAAGGCCAGCATGCCAGCAGGCAGGGCAAGCGACGATGGCGATGCAACCTGCTGCATATGCTGTGCCGGCATGCCAGCTGTTGTCATGGGTTGCTGCTGCTGCTGCTGCTGCAATGCCACCTGCATGCTGAGCGCCTGCTGCTGTGCAGCCATTGGCATGCTCGCAACCCACTGCTGTTGCTGCTGCTGGGCACTTGTAGGCACCTGCATTGCACCACCACTCTGCTGCTGCTGCTGCTGTTGCTGCTGCTGCTGCTGCCAGCGGTTCGCCACCTGTGCCAGCATCTCAGGTGTCAGGCAGTGTTGCTGCTGCTGTGAGGCTGCAGCAATCACCTCCTCCACTGGGTGCTGCCCCAGGATGTTCACCAATGCCTGCAGCTCCTTCGCCCTGGAAGGATGCATTAAATGCTGCTGCTGCTGCTGCTGCTGCTGCTGCTGCTGCTGCTGCTGCTGCTGCTGCTGTTGGCCCTGGGCCATCTGCTGAGTCACACTTGCAAGCAGCGCGCCCGGATTGCCTCCCCTAGGCCTGAACACAACTTCTGCATCTGCCGTCATAGGCAGCACATCCGCAGCAGCCGCAGTAGCAACAGCAGCAGCAGCAGCAGCCTCGCTGCCGGTGCTGCTGATGCCGCTGCTGCTGCGCTGCGCAGCCACGACTTTCGCAACTGCATTTGCAAACTCCCCAAGCAGCTGCTGCTCTGCCTCGCTGCAGTTGGAGGTGCTCCTGGCAAGCTCAGGAATACCTGCAAACGCAGGCGCGGCCTGCTGCTGCTGCTGCTGGCTGGCAGCCGAGCAGAAACTAGTGTCGCTGGCGACAGACGCAGCATCCGACAGCTTGCGCGAGATGCCGCACGCGTTGCCCGCACTGCTGCTGCTGCTGCCGCTGCCGCTGCTGGCGAGCAGCGCGTCGCGCTGCGCGCAGGCGCTGCTGCCGCTGCTGACGTTGCGGTGCAGCGCCTGTGCGCCGCCGCTGAGCTGCATCTGCAGCTGCTGCGTGCCAGCTTTTATGAGCTGGCTGTTGCAGGATGGTGGCAGCGCAGCAGGGCCTGAGAAGCAGCTGTCAACAGATGCAAGGGCCCCAGAATCCGCAGCACTGGTGATGCTGATGGTGCTTGCAGGCACGTTCATGCAGTCCGCAGCAGCAGCGCTGCTTGATGCTGCCCTGCTGTTGGTGCGGCCAGCTGCTGCTGCTGCCGCTGCTGGCCTGTCCTGGTCGCGCTTCTGCTGCACAGCATCGTTGTCTGTAGCGCCAGCAGCGGCAGCAGCACTGTTCCTCTTCTTTCTCTGTGCTGCTGCCTTGCCTCCCGTGCTGCTAGCTGCTGCTGGCGCTGCACTGCCCTGCCCTGCCTTTGGCAATGTGGCCCCTGCTGCTGCGCCAGCTGCTGCATCGACACCACCACATGCTGCAGCACCACCCAAGCCTGCCTCTCCACCACTGCTGCTGCTGCTGCCAACTCCCGGCGGCTGGTAGATCGCCGGCCTGGCTGCCGTCGCTGCTGCTGACGGCGTATAGGGTGCAATGAGTGCAGCATACGCCTTGGCAGTTTGTGCTGCATGATCTGCCGACAATGCCCGAAGCTCTGGGATAGGCACGCTCGCCGATTTGAGCAGGCCAGAAGCACCAGGGGCAGACCCAGCCCTAGCTGCAATGCCGTCGCTGCTCTGCCGCTTACCCTTCTGCTTGCCAGATGCCTTGCCAGCAACAGCAGCTGCAGCAGCTTTGCCGTTGGCTTCAGCCCGCTGCTTGCCGGCTACGCTGGCCTTCGCCTGCTGCTGATCTGCTGCTGCTGGAGCAGCATCTTCACAGCCCGCTGGTGCTGCAGCTGCTGCCGCTCGGCCGCTAGCCTTACGCTTGCTGCTGCTGCTGCCAGTTGCAGCTGTTTTGTTGTCTGTGGCAGCAGCTGCATCAGCTGCAAGGGCTGGCGGCGATGATGCTGTGTCACTTGGGAGACAACCGAATGCACTGGGTGCCTCAATGCTGCTTGCATGTGCCATGTGTGGATCAGTGCCTGTGTCTGCCATTGCATCAGCAAAGCTAGCGAGGTCCAAGATGAGTGGTGACATCAGCTCTGCTGCAAGGCCAGAGCCGCCAGCACTGCCACTGCAGGCGGCAGTTGCTGCTGCTGCTCCTGCTGTGCCTGCAGCGCTGCCGCTGTTGCCGCTCGCGGACGTGGCGCCTCTTGCCTGTGGTTTCACAGCCGTTGGCTGCTTGCCACGCTTCTGTTTGCTGGCGGCTGCAGCAGCGCTGCTGCTGCTGCTGCTGCTACTGCTGACGCCGCCGTTGCCGGTGGGTGTTGCACTGCGTGCTGGTACACTGGAGGGGCCCTCAGTGGCAGCCCTCACAGCTGCCGCGTCAGCTGCACTGGTTGCATTGCAGCTGCTGCTGCTGCTGCCGTTTTCAGGCAGGGTGACGGTATCAGCAGCGCAGGGTGGGGCGCCAGTGGATGCTGCTGCTGCGCCTGCGCTGCTCTCTTCCTTGAGCATGATCACTGGGATAACAGCCATTGCCTTGCCAGACAGGTTGCCGCTGCTGCTGGCGCTTGGTAAAGGACCAGAGGACGCACGAGTCAGCGTCTGCTGCTGCTGCTGACCCTGGCCAGCAAAGCTACCCTTGCGTTGCCTCGTGCCCGTGAAAGAGGCCGATGTAGCGGCAGCAGCAGGCGTAGCCGCTGCTGCCGCCTTGCCTTTCCTGATCGTTGTGGCGCTTGCAGCAGCGGCAGCGGCGGAAGCTGTGGCCGCCGTTGCTGCTACTGCTGCTGCTGCTGCTGTGGCTGCAGCCTCAGTGCAGCTTGCTGCCTGTGTGCTTGTTACGGAGCCGCCTGTTGCCAGCATAGCTTGCTTGATCCTACGGGCTGGCTCTGCCACTGCTGCTCGCTTGCGCACGGACCGCCTCCACAGTAAGCACAGCGTGCTCCACACTGGCAGCAGCAGCATGCCAGTCAGCAGCAGCAGCGCTGCAATATCCAGGACCTCTGACAACCTGGTGGCAGGTGCTGCTGGCTTGATCCCGTCAACGCCGGCGCCGCTGTCCGCAGCACCGGTGGATATGAAGTTTTGGGATACAACAGCAGGGTTCTTACTCCTCTCTGCATTTGCAGCCTGAGCCTTGCTAGCGCTGGCGGCAACAGCAGCAGCTGCGGCTGATGCTTTGATGGTGCTGCCTTTCTTGCTGCCGCTGCTGTCTTGATGCTTGCTTCTTGGGGGGTTCTGTGAGAGTTTGGCGGGTTTGTTGCTCAGGCGGATGATGCCGCTGCTGGTGGAAGCTGTGCTGATGCTGGCAGCAGCCTTTTGCTTCGAGCCAGATGACGACCCGCCGCTGCTGCTGCTGCTGCTGCTGCTGGGCTTGGGGCTGCGCCGCACCCGTGGCTTGCATGGTGCAGGCGCCTGCTTTGAGTTTGGCAGGACGACCTGTGGCTGCGCAAAGAAGCCTTCGCTGTTTGCCAGCTGGATGGCTTGATGCAGCTGCTTGGTGAGCGTGAATATTCCTGCAACCTCGAACGCCTTGCCGGGAGCAACACCTCCCTGCGCGCAGCAGCGCAGCGAGCAAGGAAACATGAGCATGCAAGGAAACAGCAGCAGGGGTAATGGCGTGTGCCATGCGCTGCTGCACACACCTGAATGTTACAGCTGAAGCTGCATTTTGTGTGGCTAGACAAAAGATACCTTGACCACTGGGCAACTGCCCTGCTCCACACAAGACAAATAGTGCACATGACCAGCCAACAGGCATTTGCTACACTGCAGGTGCGGCCCTGCGCCCAGTTCATCACGCAGCATCCATACCAATCTGCAGTCCCTCCCAGCACCCCCAGCTGTGCCTGCAGCCACCCACAGCGCAACACACACCTGCACCAGCAGCTTCATCGCCTGAATGTGCCCATGCGCAGCCGCGCATTCGAAGGGTGTTACATCACCAAACAGCACCACCTGCTGCGGCGGGCTGTTGAAGTGCAGCGTGCCGTGCGCATACAGCCCGGGCCGGTCTGCCAGCAGCTCGCAGTTCTTGCCCTTGCAGGCATCGTTGTTGCGCGACTCGAGCACAATCCTGCAAGCCATGGCAAGGTTTGACAGGTTTGGACGAATATACAAAATGCATTGTTGTGGTTGCATGCAGTAGAGGTGAAGTAGAGCAGAAGGCGGCGATGGGACCACAGTGAGAGCACACACGCGTGTCGCTCGCTGAGTTCCTGCAAGCGGGTTTCCTGCAAGTTGGTACAACTGGTTGTAGCAGCACAGATGCTGAATGTGTGCGATGTTCAAAAGTGCCGGGCAACTCCCCTTGCGCAGAAGGTGTGCTGCAGCTGCCGCTACTGCTGCTGCACCACACCAGTGCAGGCGATGCATGATTTCACAACAGCAACAGGTGCTGCCGGGGCAGCATGTATGCTTGCACGCAGCCTCAGCGCATCCAGATGTGACCCACCTTCGTATTGTCTCCACGCCATCCCCTTGCATCCTGAATAGAACATCCATCAGCTGCTTCAACTCTTCAGCTCGCCCAGAGCATGCCAGCAGGTGCGTTATGGTCATGCCCTGCAGCAGCAGAAGGTGTTTCATGGCGCAGCGTTGCAGGTGTTACTGGAGCAATCCGCATCGGTCATCAGCATGCCACTCTAGCGTTTAGCTGAATGGCCGCTCTGCCAATTCTGTGCCAAGCGTGCATCCATGCAGCAGCAGGGCTGTACTCTGCAGCGGGCTCAACGCCTGACGGATGAGCCGTTTGCAGGTGCTGCTGCCGTCAATGTGCCACATGCGCTGCATACTGACCGCTAAGGAGTGCAGGCAGCAGCTCTGAAGTACACACTTGCGTCTGCAGCACTGCAGGTACCACATGAAAAACCCGCCTCACCGCACCTGCGCATCGTTCATCTGCAGTGCTCCCAGCAGGTGCGGAAAGTTCTCGTGTTGTGCTAGCATCGACAAAGCCTTCTTGAAGCCCGCAAAGTCCCCACTGTACACAAAATTGTGCAGGCTGGTGGACTCTGGGTGATGATGTAGCACTCCGCCGGCGCAAGCACCGCTTTTTTGTTGACGAGAGCTCGCATCTGCCCCACACGCTGCTGCATTGAGCTGAGAACCCGATGCGCCAGATGCACCAGCAGACTGGGCCAAATGGCGGGCTATCCCAGCCTCTATTTTCAGCTGCAGGGATCAAAACGTAAGGTTAATAAACGGCTTCAGGCGTGACCAAGCCTGATCGACAGGTTGGGGGGTACCATCCTCGCCTACACTGACCTGGTGCGGTGGGAGGGCGCTTCCGCTGCTTGCGAAGCTCCCTGCATGCCACAACAGCAGCCACAGCACCCACAGAAGCCTCGGACTGGCCATCACTTGCTAGTGTGAGTTCGGCTGCATTCTCTTCAGAGATACACAAGGGCGCTCTGCCCTTTCTTCAACATTGCGTTCGCATTCTTGAAACTGATCGCATTGATTATGCCGTCCGGATGCTGCCGAGGCTGCACAGTGCCAGCATTGCAAGCAGTGGTGAAGCCTGCCAAACCACGACTACTGAAAGCCCCCGCTGACACTGTGCCTGAAGTACCTCTTTCTGCGTGTAGAACAAACGTAAGAAAAGCGATAGATTGAGCACCGACACCGACAACCCTTCCTTAGCAGCTCAGTTCAAAACTCCCATCGTCGTGCCAGGACAGCAGCAGCAGAGCAACACTTGCACGCGCCGCAGCTAACACAAAAGGGACCATGGCTTCTCCTTTTGGTGGAGGTGCGCTTTGTGCTTATCTGATGCCGCAGGAGCCAACTGCAGGGAGCAGCAGCAGTGGCAGCAGCAGCATGGCCTGAAGCAATACATCTCCTGACATCCTGGCATGCGGCCATGTTTCATCAGGAAAGACAAGATCTGCATGTTTTACCCACAAATCACAACTTTGGTTGTCTGCAGGAGCGTTTGGGGCCTCCACAGGTGGTGGATTCAGCTTTGGCGGTGCCTCGACCCCCGCAGGTTGGTTTCGGTTTTATGCTGGGGTGCTGCAAAGTCAAAGATCACAGCTACATCACAGCATACCAGCATTACACAGCAATCTGCCTCATAAGGCTACAACCGCAGCGCAGCTGTGGCCACCTTGCAAGCACCACAACAGTGGTGATCGTGCAAGCACGCCCGGTACGGACACAGCTGCCCACCAGTTCATAGCGACGCCCGCTGCCTTCCTGTATCGTCTTCCCTGTGTGATGCCATGCTTGCACTGGTTGAACGCATTGAGACCCTCTAACCCTGTGAACCCCACTACCCATCTTGCTGTGCTGTGCAGCAAGCAGCACTCCTGCATTTGGGTTTGGCGCTGCACCAGCAGCAGCAGGCACTGGCACAGCAGGCTTCAGCTTTGGCGGTAAGCAGCAGCAGTGCATTTCTACATGTGTTAATGACGTAACAGCCATGCATGTAGGCAGTGGCACACATTTGGCATGGCGGCACAAGCAGTGCATTCTCTACTGTTGCTTGGGGTGTTTCAACAGGCAGCAGGGATCACTTTCGGGTTGAACCAGTAATTGAGGCTCAGCTTGTATAATTGCTTTGCTTGCTCTGCAGTACCCTGTCCGTGTTGGCAGATGCACACATCCGCAGATGTGCGCACATCAAACAATTTGCGGCTGCTGTCAGCATGCCGGATATAACATGCTACTGCTCTCTGTTGTATTCCTTGCTTGCAGGTGCTGCACAGCCAGCCGCACCAGCTGCATCGCAACCTGCTGCCTCTAGCGCGCCAGCATCCGGCGGCTTTGGAGGGTTTGGCGCAGCAGCTAGCGGCGGTTTTGGCGCTTCAACCGCCGCCCCGGCAGCAGGTAGCACACCAGGCTTGTTTGGGGCGAGCAGCGCAGCAGCGCCAGCTGCAGCATCTGCGCCAGCGTTTGGCGCTGCAGCGCCTGCAGCAGGCAGCGCCCCGGCATTTGGCACGCCAGCTGCTGGCACGCCTTCGTTTGGGTTCGGCGCGCCTGCGAGCTCTGCGGCAGCACCCGCAGCGGCAGCAGCGCCTGCAGCAAGCAGCGCACCAGCAGCAGGCGGCTTTGGGTTTGCCCTTGGAGCTCCAGCAGCTGCCAGCAGTGCAGCTGCTGCGGCGTCAGCAGCTGCCTCAGCGCCTGCTGCTGCTGGCGGCTTTGCTGGCTTTGGCAGCACCACATCAGCAGCACCTGCGGCAGGATCTCAGCCAGCACCAGCGTCAGCAGCAGCAGCACCAGCAGCAGCAGCAGCAGGATCGGCCCCAGCGTTCGGCTTCGCACCGGCCGCTGGTGCCTCTTCAGCAGCGGCGGCCAGCTCTGCAGCAGCAGCAGCAGCAGCAGCGCCAGCAGCAAGCTCAGCTCCTGCTGCAGCAGGCACAGCCTTTGGCTTTGGCGCCGCGCCTGCTGCTGCTGCTGGGTCTGCTGCTGCTTCCAGCGCTGCTGCATCAGCTCCAGCAGCCAGCACTGCAGGCGCGCTGGTTCCTGCAACCAGCAGCGCGCCAGCTGCGGCAGGATTGGCTGCAGCCGCCGGCTCTGGCGCTGCTGCCGGGCCCACCGCCACTCCTCCAGGGCCCACCGCCCCGAAGATGCCCAACCAGCTTGCAGGAAAGAGCCTCGAGGACATCATTACAGGCTGGCAGCAGGAGCTGGAGAAGCACTCAGTGGCATTTGTGGGCCAGGCGCGGCTGCTGGCAGCATGGGATGGTGCAGTGCTGGCAAACAGGCACGCGCTGCTTGATGTGGAGCAGGAGCTGCGTGCTGTGCATGCTGGGCAGGATGCGCTGGAGAGGCAGCTGGACATGATCGAGACACACCAGAAGGTGCGGCATGCTGGCAGGTTTCCTTTGTTTAGCAGTGCGTGTGCTTGCCGTGCATTGTTGTACTGTTGGGCAGAGCTGCACTGGCAGCTGGACATGATCGAGACACACCAGAAGGTGCGGCGGGGCTTGCAGTGTTTCTTGTTGTTCAGCAGCGCTTGCGCTTACCGCGCAGCATGGTGAGGCAGCGGCGTAGGTGGTGAAGCTGGCAGTACAGTGTGCTGCGTTGTGTGCAGGCGAGCAGCTGCAGGAGCCAGCGGGCGCGGTGCAGCGTATCTTTCAGCAGCACATGCTGTTGATCCTTCTCTGCTCTGCACACACCTGCAGCAGGTGCACGACTCGCTGGTGAGCGTGGAAGCAAAGGCTGAGTGATGTGCCAACAATACTACAGCTCCCATGGATCTTGATGCTGCTGCTCCTGCTGTTGCTGTGGATGTCCTTTCACACTCGCAGGAGGTGCATGACTCGCTGGTGAGCGTGGAGGCTGAGGCTGAGCGGCTGTTCAGCGCGGAGCGCGCGCTGATGGACGCCGACACGCAGGACAGGGACAGGCTGTACAGCCGCGCGCAGGCGGTGAGCGGCGCTGCAGCAGCTGCGGGGTAGTCGTTGATTGTGAACAGCAGTAGCTGCCGTGTGAACAGCGGCTATCCCAGCAATCGAGCACTATACCGGTGGCCCTGTTGCCAGCTGTGGAGGCGGTTAATGACAGAGAGATTGCCTTTCGCGCGTTGTGAAGTGTCATGCATTCTGCGCAGTGGCGGGGTTGTGTGTGCAAGGTGCAAGAGAGCAAGCAGCAACTCATTGCTAGCTGTTCTGAAACGCGGCAAGTTCTAACGCAAGTGCAGATGCACGCACGTCTCTTGTGCGTGGCAACCCCTGCCAGCACTCCTCACCTGTGCCTCCCTGTCGCGTGCCTGCCACCATCCTCTTCGAAGGTTGCCTCTCTCATCCTGTGCATTCTTATCCCTCTCTCTCTATCATTGCAGGTCAGTGGTGCGCTGAGCAGCTTGGCCAGCGAGCTCACGTGCAGCGTTGACCAGGTCAACGAGCTGGCGGCTGCCTCACTGGGTGACGCCTCAACACCCATGGGCAGCGTGGTGCGCGTGCTGAACGGCCAGCTGCAGGCGCTGGGGCAGCTGGAGGGTAGGGTTGAGGAGCTGAACGGGCAGCTGGCGGCACTGAAGGTGGCGGCGCCTGGGCTGGGGGCCGGCAGCGGCTTTAGCGGCATGATCCGGGCGGCATGAGGCTGCTGCTAACATCAGGGCGTATGGCGTCATCGCTATGACAAGGTGTTGATGGGGGCTGTTTCAGTCTCTGCTGCAATCCGGGCGGCGTGATCATGCGGCTGCTGCTGGCGTTGGTGTTGGCTGCGTTGGTGGTGGTGTTGCTATGGCAGAAACGGCAGCAAGGTGGTGATCTTGGAGGCGTGGAGGCTCTGCTGGTGTGCTGCTGTGTTGCACAGCTGGGTGAGCTACCAGGGTGTTCAGCACTGCTCCAGGTGTTCAGGGTTGTCGTTCTAGACAGATCTGTCAGTTGGAGGTGTGTTGAAACAGAGGTTGCACTCACTGCGTGCACCTGGCAGTTCGGTCAGCTGGAGGTGACACAGAGGTTGCATTCAGGTGCACGCACGCACTGGCAGGCTAGCAACACATTGTGTGTGGGGGGCTTGACAGCTGTGGGAGAAGGCTCACAGCAGTTAATGCAGCACTCGCAAGGCATGGTCTGGCGTGGCCAACACAAGGTTGCCTGCTACGGTAGCAACTGCGCGGTCACAGGTTCAACCAAGTTGGCAGTGCTTTGTTGTGTGGAGTACAGCTGCTTGTGCCAGGCACCACGGCACCGAGCACCGGCACACAGCACGATGCATGCCGCTGGGCCAACCAGTGTCTGTCTGATTGTCGGCATGTCTGCTTACCTGTCGATGCTGAGACTTTCGAGATGTCACGTGACATCAACATGTGCACGTTGTAACAGATGTCACAACTTGTCAGTGACCTGGATCGTGTCAGAATCCGTCCCGTTAGATGCATATGGGGTGCAGGCTCAGCCGGGCACTGCACGCAGACATTCAAAAATGTGTGACTGCAGGCCCACAGGCTAATTCTGATGGCGTTGATGCTATGGCTTGATGGGTAACATGATGATGCCATGGCTTGGGGTGTGCGTAATGCTAGCAAACATGATGGTGTGGTCCCTTCTGTTGCCGCTCCATTGGGGCGCGGGGCCGATGGCGTTGATGCTATGGCTTGATGGGTAACAACATGATGATGCCCACAGGCTAACTCATTGCAGTGAGCAGCTGCTGCCACCAACATGAAAAGCTAGCCATTGTAGGCCACGGCGCAGCTGCCAGGCTTGCCAACTGCGCTGCAAGCGCGCCATCTCCATAGCACTCAGACTCACACTGTACTCAGAATCACACTGTATACCATAGCACTCAGAATCACACTGTAAACCCCACCATAATGAAAACAACGTGCCACCGCGCATCTCCAGTAGCCAGGCAATCACATAACAACAGTTATGCCATGGCTGGCCAGCGTATCAATTGCACCGCATTGTCCCTACATGCTCACACTTTGGTGTATGTTCAAGGGCATGCAACTGCCACGGTCTAACTAATTCCTTGCAGAAAAATCATGATGAAGGCATCCCCAAAGCTTGTAAAGCAACACCACACCACAAATCAAATCAATGCACGTTACACAACGCTGCATCTTGTACAACAGACATGTCAAGGCTTCAAGCTGAAGCGTATGTGCAGACGTCAATGTGTGCAAAGTACCTCCTGCCTGTCAGCTGCTGCAACCGCAATGATTCCCTGTGATTCTTGGCATCACCGGCTGATGCTTCCAAATACACTAGCAGTATATATAAATATACACAGACATGCCAGTGCTTAACAAATAACAACAAGTTTTGTAGTAGTCACTGCTGCAGGATGTGAGCCGCACTGTGGCCATGGCAGAGGGGGTCCTGCCCCCTGCTGGCTGCCAATCAAACAGTGCATGACATCAATACGCAATCCCAAACGCTGCTCTGGGCACATGCCACCACACCGCTGCATCGAATCAAATATCGCCCTTGTGTGCGCATGCAATGTGTGTGAACTACCAAACTTAGCATGCTACAGCACCACATGGCTGTAGCACCTGCCAGGCTTGCTGCTACTACAAAGGCTGCATCACGACTGCAGTAGTACCTAGCAGCTGCTTCCCACCTGCACCCCCGGCACTGCCCACAGTTGTCCTGTACTCGACCAAGCCCATGTACCTCTGCAGTGGTTGCCATGCCTCCACTGTCATGTTCATACCAGAACATGACACTGACACTTGAGCCGGGACCCCCTGAGTCACTTCAACAGTCGGGGAGGACAGCATGAGGCTGGTGCCGCTGCTGCTGCTGCTGCTGCTGCTGCTGCTGTTGGCAGGGATGAACCAGGCGTAGAGGTTGTACTTTAGCTCGGGGATAGCAGTGGAAGAGTAGTTGGCGTAGACCTGCAAACAACGGGCGGCAGAAGCAGCAGCAGCAGCAGCAGGATTGCCAGGAAGAATTCGCCCAGCACGCGATACAGCGACACTAGAGTCCATTCGAGCATGGTGCAGCTGCGCGTGTACTAATCACAGCTGCAAGGCTTGCTGGTGTTGTTTGCCCAGCTCGAAGTGCTGGTATACTTGCTGGATGAACTGCCTGTCCAGATAACCCTCTCTCATTGCGTCCTACACATTGACACAGTGACACACCAACGCACCAAATTGCATGCTTTGAAACCCACCACCTGCTAAACCCGCACAGCTACACCCGCACCTGCAGTATGTATTGCCCTGGGCTTGGGTTGCGCATCAGGACTGCCTCATCCGACCCTGGTTGAGCTGATTGCCACACAGCAGTCAGCGTAGGATTAAACACAAACAGATCAAGCTCTGGATTGCCTGAGTAGTCTTGCGCAAACAGCGCAAAGCGAGCATATGCCAAGCCTTCTGGTACGCTGAAGCCCAAGAAACTCGGCTTGTCGCTCGCTGTGCCAGTTACAACAACTGCCGGCACTGCTCCGTATGCTGTGAGCTCCAAGGTTCCGCTGAAGGCAGCGGTGACGCTGTAGCGTCCAGATACTGACGGCTGCTGCGCAGTCGACAGCGTTACAGACGCCGGTACAGTTGCAAATGGAACAGTTTTGACCGCCAGAGGGATTCGAGCCGTTGATCCCAAGTTGCTGGTCCAAGTTATAGCGCCAAACATGTATGTGCCGAACGGGGCGCCTGGCTTTACGGTTATGCTGATGGTTAGGGTTTTGATGCGGCCGCGGTTCACAGTGAAGGTTGCCGGAGACACCTCAGCTGACAGGTAGGCTGATGCATTGCCGGAGTTGAAGCTGACAGAAGCAGTGAAGGTGGCATTGCGGCCCAGCTCAACGTTCTGCAGGATGGAAACAGGATGGGTGATGTGTACGCTGCAGTTAGTGAACCAGCAGCTGGGTGCCAACTTGAGGTCAAATCATGCGATCTTTTGCCACAACCACCATCAACACAGGCTCAAAGCTTTGCGCCGAGTCACGTCAGCGCAACATGCCAACCTAGGGTACTGTACCCCAGCGGCAGCGCCAATATGTTTGGCAGGAACGCACAGCATCACTATGTGGTGTTTGAACACAGCTGCTTGTAACCTGCTGTTGGGGAACTGCAAAATGCACACTCCCCTGCACCACGCGAGTGAAGCTGCGCTTCAGCCCAGGCTGCAGGTTCGTGAAATGCACCAACTCGGTTTCTGCTCCACAGCATAACCTGAAAACCTGAGTTAAAGCTTTCAGCACCTGACACCATTTTAACAAAATGAAGACGCAAAGCACACCCCAATTCGTGCTGTCGCAGGCTGCAACCGTCATCTGCCACTGCCACGCTGTTATGGCTCAAGGCTGACCATAACAGGGGCCCCAGCGCGTTGGCTAAGCCACACTCACCTGCACCACGCGAGTGAAGCTGCGCTTGAGCCCAGGCTGCAGGTCTGGCAGCGATATTGAGGGCGCGTTGAAGTTGTCTGGGTTGCACTTGGCAGGGCTGACATCACACACACTGCAAGTGCGGCAGAGCGCAGCATGCCGGAGAACTCAGCGCTGTACACATCAACAAATCAACATGTCGATTGGTTGACATGGGTGTAAGATGCAGAAATGTTGCAAGCTTGGTGCAGTAGTGTCAATCAGGCTACCCACAAAGTCTACCCTGCTGGATCCAAGTGCAGCAGTGGAATGAGTCTGTGGCAATGATAGCGCTTGCAACTCTCGCCCCAAACACGCACAGCAAAACGCCACGCTACTGCTGGACGTTATAACATTGTTAGTAACGCATGCGCACCTGCACCAGGTGTCTTCGGGCTTGCGCTCCACGCCACACAGGAAGTTCTGCCAGTCTTCAAAGTTCGAGTCGAACACCAGCCCGGGGTTTAGGGCCTTGAGCGGGTCAACGTGACCCGACCCAAAGTCAAACGGATCGCCAAACACTTGGCCGGTGTTGCCTGTGCGCGTTGTCTGGTAAGCAGACGTCATCATGGCTGCAGGGTGCAGGGGACGGGGGCAGCAGCAGGGTCACAATCTGTAGGGTGAGGGCACTTGGTGTATGCTGTCCATGCACAACCATCGCAGGCAGCGATGATCCTCCATCAGGATTAATCCGGGCATGACACAGCTGTACTGTTGCTTGAAAGCAGACTGCGTGCGCTTGCTGCTGTGTGAAAGCACACTGCTTGCTGACTCGTGTCACGCAGCAGTGTCTTCAGAGCTGCCTGTTGGCTCACCTGACTTTATGGCCATGGGGCTCCAGCGCGGGAAGCGCTGCCGCAGCAGTACAGCAATGCCGGCCACGTGAGGGGAGCTCATAGAGGTGCCTGCAAGCAGAGAATGTTATGTTGTGATTGCAAGACGACCTGATATGTAATGTTTTTTGGCATGCTGCACCAAAGGTGTCAGCCGCAGGCGTGCATCCCTTGACATGCGCACCAGTTGGTAAAGTGCTGCAGGCTGCTGTTGTGCTGTTGTGCTTATGTTTGGCATGTCTTTGGGTGTCGTTGTGGCATGCACAGCAATGTGTCCTGCCAGCTGGGCAAGCAAACCAGCGCCAATCTTCACACAGCACCCCAAACCCACAACAGCATACACATCTGTTGATGCAGAGCCACCACAGCAGCTGCCGCACCTGACACAATTGCAAAGTTGGGGTTGAAGTCCTGCCTGGGAGCCCATGCAGCCAGAATGTCTTGGCCTGCAGGCAATGGAAGGATAGCAGCGGCAGCGGCAGCGGCAGTGGCCGGATACAAGTAGCTCGTGTGGCCATCACAAGCTGGGCGGCGGTAGCGTGTATAACAGGCATGCTTATAAAAGCACGGCAGTTCTCAGTTCACGATAGCAAGCGTTTGTTCAACCTGCACACTCATAGGCATCCCTAGGCAATGCCAGCAGTCACTGCCGTGCCTGCTGCCTCACCAGGCGCTGTGATGTCTGGCTTCAACAGCCTGCCGCCAGCAGCCCTCGTGGGCCCCCTGCTAGAGAAGGCAGCTATTTGAGGCGCAGTGTTGCCATACGCCGGGAAGAACTCGGTTATAACACCAGAAGCATCGGGCTGCGATGCCAGCTGGCGCACAGGGTCCCTGTAGGCGGCCTTGAGGTGCACCGAGGGCACTGAGTGGGTGTCAGCGACTGTGTTGTCCTGCAAGTGGAATAACTCAAATTGTGTTACTAACAAAACAACAGAGGCGGAGTAACACAGTTAGTATAATGTACGGTGGGTGCCATGGCGGTGACTCCGTGTGGTGCGGAGCACAGTTTTTTGTCTCAAGTGCGGCAGATTTGCTGTTCAGAACGGTATGGAAGGATTTTCAGGGTTACACTCGAGTGCTGCCATCACGCCCAGCTTGTCAGAGCAGCACAAGTTAGACAGATCTGCCAACGTCATGCAGCAGCCGCCGTGGTGAAAAAGCGCCTCACCGGCGTGTCAGGGGTGTTGAGCATGACCATGCCCACTCCACCAGCAGCGGCAACGTTCCTGTTGCAGCAGCGTTGCGGCATTAACATGATCAAATGTCAATATATACAGGACAAAACCTCCAAAAGATGCTGTGAAAAGTGAGTTTATTGCGAGGATGAGGATGATTGGTTACTCAAAAGCAGGCAGAGCTGCACTTGCTGTCACTGTAACCCATGTGATCACAGGCAGTATCACCAGCAACATGCGCAGGCACCTGCTGAAACCACCCATTTCTAGCCCCATTGTGGAATGTCCGTAGAGATTTCGATATGTTTGATGATTGCACTCTGGCACTCACTTGCTCTTGTCAACCCTGGGGATGATGCCTCTGTCACAGATCTGCAGCGCGCAGCAGCAGAAAGCCATGCAGCATCATTGCACAGCTGAGCAAGCACATGGGCCTGGGCCTCCTGGTCCAGCTTTGTTGAAGGTGCACAGCCGCCATCTACTGTGTAACTTGTCACACCACATTACACATGGCATGTCACACACTGCTTGGCGGCAGTTGTAGCACAAAGTGGCAGCTGTCAAATCCTCTCATGCTGCCTCTGGCCACCACAGAGCAGCTGACCCCCGTGATCCCAGCAGCCATGTGGCTGGCACTGCATACTCGGTGTGCATCATCGTATTGGCTGTGGAGCACACACACACCACAGGAGATGTCATGCTGCAGTCACAAAACATGTGCAAGGTTTTCAGCATCAGTCAGCGAGCAGTTTGTTCGCACTAGAGGCCTGTGCCAACCCACCACAATCTTGCCAGTAACAAGCGCCGGGTTCAGGGTGTTGGCATAGCACAGGTTGGCCTCCGTGAGGTTTGCTCCTTCTTTTGCAGCAGCCACAGCAAGCACTGCAGGTGCTGGGCCCACACCCTTTCGATTCACTGAGGCGCCGACAAAGTCACTGCCACTGACTGAAAAGCGCGCTGACAGCGTTCTGTCATGCGTGCTGGCGGCGACTGCAGTGCATAACACGAGGCAATGCAGTTCAGCATGCTGTGTGTATTGTTTGGGAGGTCAGCCTGCACATGTGACAAGCGAGATGGACCATATAAAAGGCAGCGCAGTACAGCTGCACGGAAGAGTTGCGCTGATTGTCATCAACTGCGCAGCTACCTGCCATGTTATCAAATAGAATCGCATGCTGCATGGGTGTCCACAGCACTGGAGCAGATTCTCCCAACAACACAGCTGCAGCATACTCACCAGTGACTGCCCAAGGCATGGAGTTTGTAACGGTGCCGGTGTCCCCATCATTGCCTGCTGATGCCACGCACAGGATGCCTGCACGTGCCACCTGCATGAAGGCTTCTGAGATTATGTCGCGCAGCGACTCCCCTTGGGAGGAGCCAACCTGAGCATTGCCGTACATCCAAACCACAGCATATACGTTGTGAAGCAAACGACGTGGCAGCAGCGCTGCAGGACACCTTTCAGCCCGGCTCTGCTGCTGCTCTGTGGACAGGTATGCACCTATGCTGTTCATATTCAAGTTGTGTTTGCAATGCAAAAGCGGCAGCTGGATGCAAAGCTGCCAAAAGGCACCATTTGAAGAATATACTGGCGGCATTATGCATTGGAGTTATGGGTGCTTCCCCAAGCTTACCGAGTAGTTGATGACATCAACACCTGGCAGTGCATTAGCAGCCAGTCAGCAGCAGCAGCAGCAACGGCAGCAGCAGCAGCACCAGCAGCAGCAGCGGCAATCGCACACAATGAGTGGCGGTGTGAAGTCATGAAGCCACTCGTACAGGTTCGGGTATCTCCATCAGGCGTGTGTAGCATAGGTGAATACAAGGGTTTTACTTGCAACCTATAGCCATACACACAATTCAACGTTTTTACGTCAACATGAGACTGCAACAGACAGCTGGGCAGCATAGGCAGGTCCACACACAACAGAAGCAAACAGGTTGCACAGGCAGCAGCACTGCAGGCCCGCACCATCTTGCACTGCAGCCTCCAAGGCAGCGATGATGTCAGCAGCTGTGCCGGAGCCACCCCACAGCGCCTTGTACGACACGATGCGGGCCCTGCAGCAGCAATTAGCAGATACGCACGGCACCGCAGCAGCAGCAGCAGCAGCAGCAGCAGCAGCAGCAGCAGCAGCAGCAGCAACAGCAGGCAGGCAGCCGGGGTGTGTCAAGATCAGGCAACACACAGAGCAGCTGCAGCAGCGGTGACCACACAGGTCCCTTTGACGCGACCAACAGGCAAGCTGAATGCAGCTGTCAGATTACAGGCACCAAGCAGCCAAACCCTCACCCCCAAACCCTACCTTGGTGCAGCTCCTGACAGCCGTGCCGACCACTGAGCGCCATACTTGTCGCCAGGCACTGACACTCCCCAGTTGCCTGCTGCTGTCACTCACCTGCACTATCGCTTCCCATGTGACAGACACATGAGTGCCCAGAGCTCATGGCAAGGCCTAAACGCAACGTGTAGGTGGTTGCAATAGTATGCTGTTTGTGCGGTGAGCAAACAAACATAGCACTTGAGGCGCTCTCCAACCCAGAAAAAGCAGACCAATGCAGTCAAACTTTCAACCCCAAACCCTACCTGGGGGCTGCTCCGGACAATTTTGCCGTCCACTGGGGTCCATACTTATCGCCAGGCACCGCCACTCCCCAGTTGCCTGCTGCTGTTGATGCCGTGTGAGAGCCGTGGCCAGCGGCGTCGCTGCAGAAACGTAACAAGCAGCAAACGTGCAAGCGCTGTTCGTGACGTGCTTGCCTGGGCGTGCTTTGTGATATGAGGGTATGGGCTGCATAACAGGAGAAGCGGGCACTGCAATGTAAGCGACACTGCATTAATGTGACTGCAATGTAACTCCTGTTGCTGAAGCTGGCAGCTGCGTTTACACATGCTTGCATTGCAGCCAACAGTGATCTGCCATGCAGTGACTTGATGATGTGTTATTCTTGTGGGAAGTAACATGAAGGTAACATGTCACCAGCGCAGCTCACCTGCAGCTGAGGGTTTCGTTTGGGTAGTTTGTGGCTATGGTTGACTCATTGCCCATGCCTCTGTAGAAGAACTTGCAGCCAATGACCTTCAAGCTGCAACAAGGGCAGCACAGGAAAGCACGTCAAGCCTGCATGTTCCTGGGTGCTGCTGCCATTGCCAGCCACAACACATGCTGCATCATGCTGCAGCGCATCATATGCATCTGCCTGCAGTTTTCAGTCACCGCTTCCTGAGGCCTGCAGATAGTACTGATCAGCTGCAGAGTTGTCGGCACGCCATACATAGTAAGCCCTTCGTCACAGCTTGCATAAACCCTTGATGAGTAAGCAAATATCCTCACTTGCAGGTGCTGGTGGGAAAGCCTTGCCCCTCCTGGCAGGTGGTGTTGAAGGTCTTGGCCCTGCGCCTGGTGGGGTTGCTGTAGCTGGCGTCAGCAGCAAAGGAGGGGTGACCTGGCGAGTAGCCAGTGTCAATGATGCCCACAACCATGCCCTCGCCTGCACGTCAACACAGCCAGCAGATTGCCAGACCATAATGCGTGAGGTGGAGAAGATCACAGAGATGCTATGTATTAGAGTTTTTTCTTCAAGCAGATCACCATGCCCTCGCCTGCACGCCAACACACCCAGTAGTATGCCAGACAGTAAAGCGACGAGGACAACATCACAGAGATGCTATGCATTGGAGTATCTCACTCAGGCAGACCACCATGCCCTCGCCTGCACGCCATAACACCCGGCGTGTGGTGTGTTGCAGGCTCAAGAGCAAAGGATCACAGAAATACAATGAAAGGAAACATGCAGACAAGAAGTTCTGTGCTGCTTTCAGGCTGGTAGCAGACAAAAGTTTTGCAGGCAAGGCATGAAAGTACAACAGCAGCCAACAGCAGCCGTTGCACATACTGTGTCCATGCAGTGCTGGCCACGCACCTGCTGAGGCTGTGCCCAGGGTTGCAGGGCTGGGCCTTAGCCTGTCCCACATGCCTCCACTGCCATCCTGCGCGGGGCCTGACACAGCAAACAACAATAACAGAGAAGGCAATCGCAGGCGATGCACATGCATGGTGGTTTAGGTGTGTATACGCTGCAGCATGCTGGGCGCAGTCAAGCCTGCAGAGTTGCGCACACGCTTGCGAAAGCTGCAACCAGGCAGGCAACGCCCCTGCAGCAGCAAAGCCCTTGAGGCGGTGGGCAGGCGATTGCATATGGTTCAACACCTGCTTTCTGCGCTGTGTTATCAGTGCCGTCGATTTCACAATGTTGGCTGCTAGCTGCTTCAGCCAGCAGCCCTTGCCTGCAGAGCCACCAACTGCTGCACCTGTGGCGTCACTGCTGCACCTGCAGAACTGCCTGCCGATGCACCTGCAGAACTGCCTGCCGATGCACCTGCAGAACTGGCTGCCGATGCACCTGCAGAACTGCCTGCCGATGCACCTGCAGAACTGCCTGCCGATGCACCTGCAGAACTGGCTGCCGATGCACCTGCAGAACTGCCTGCCGATGCACCTGCAGAACTGCCTGCCGATGCACCTGCAGAACTGGCTGCTGCTGCACCTGCAGAACTGGCTGCTGCTGCACCTGCAGACGTATCTGCTGCTATACCTGCTGCTGCACAGTGCATCAATGCTGTGGCAGAACCACCGACTGCTGCACCTGCACCTAACTGGCTGGCTGTCATGTGCCTCGCAAAGCTTCCCCACCTGCTAGCCCGAGAAATCGAATTGAGGCATCTGTCATGGTGTGCACCAGCTCATTCCTCTCCACGCGCGCCACGTTCCGGTTACGCCGCAGTCCTGCTAGCTCACTGTCACTAGGGTTCTTCACCAAAAACCCTGCCAGCGTCGTCTGGTACTTATACCCTATGCTGCTCGGCTGCAGCCCGGCTTGTGCTGCTACAGCTGCCGACTGCGCATTCACGTGTGCAGCATATGCTGCGGCGGCGGCACTGCTGACATCCAGCCGCCCGCCACCTGCTGATGCAGTCGCTGCAAGGCCGCTGACTCCACCACTGTAAGCAGATAGCGGCGCTGTTTTGAGCTGCACTATGTATGAGCTTGGTAGTGACGCAGCTAGGCGCTGCTGTGCGCGCTGCCTTTCCACTTTCTGCTGCATGTTGTCATCAGCGTTGCGCCCATATGCGGCTGATGCCATGGCTGCACAGCAGCTGACCACTAGTACCAGTAGCAGCAGCACGTTTGATGCCATGTTGTGTGGTGGTAAACTGCGGGCTCTACCGTTGCTCACTGAGCCAGGCAGCAAGAATGGCGTGCATGTGGCTTGGGTGCCGCTCCTGCTGCTGCTGCTGCTGCTGCTGCTGCTGCTGGCCAGGCGTTGCCGCTCTAGTTTGTAATGTCCATGCACAAGCGAAAGGTGAGAGATGACGAATGCTCTGCAACCCGTTGCTGGTACTTGTGTGGCTTCGGTTGTGTGAAAGATACAATCAGGCTGCGGTGAGCACCCGGCAGCGCGCACGGCACGTCAGCTAACTCGGTTGCGTTGAATTTATATCATCGTTTGATCAGAGCATGTGAGCTGCATGGCGCTTTGCTCGTGTCGGTGACTCCTGATGCTGGGCAAGCAGCAAGCACGCAATATCAAGAGACGTGGCTTGAAACTGCTCGTGATCAAAATGCAACAAGTATTTCTTAACTTCAGGGCTGTGCAGGTGGCTGTGCCCAGCGAAGCCAGCAGGAACAACCACAGAACACGGACGAACAGCGTTCGCACGGCACAGAACGCGAGTGTTGAGCTCCGGAAGTCGTTACTATAGTTTCAAGCATAACTATGATAAAATGATGTAATTGCATGTATGGTACGAACATGCTTCCAAGTTTCCGGCCCCCGGGCAATGCAGTGGCAATGCAGGCTGGCTCCTCTGGTTCAGGCTGGAGTACCACTCGTGCGAGATCTGCAGGCAATCCTAGGCGCAGGGATGCTTTGAATCATATGACTTTAAAGCACTTCACAGAAGGTTTGGCTAAGAGAGCCACACTGTGTGTCGTTCACCACACACCAAGTGCCTTTCCCAGCTGGCCCAGCCAGTGGCTTGTGCTGCTTTTCCACAGACAACTGACAGCAGTGCTGCACTTTCCACCACATCCATCACTGGCCACAAACATTTGCATGGCTGCGATAGGCATTCACACCAGTGAGCATGCCTGCCTTGCATGCAGCACAATGCCACAAGCCGCTTGGGTGGCTGGGTGTAGAACCCTCAAACGGGGTGTAAACCCTCAGGGTTCCAGGCTGGACGCGTCTGAAGAGTCAGCCTGCGTGCGGCATTGCTACATAGTGGATGCCTTACGCCTTTTGTGCTACTTGACAAAGCTTGAGGTAACAACAAGCTGCAACAATCATCAACTGCCGACGACGCAGCACTACAGCCGCTGTATGGGCGGCCCATCAAGAACATATACGCGCAGGACACCGGCCTACCCTCAGCACTGCTTTGTGGCAAAAGGGGAAAATCTGCACCATGCTGCCACTCCTGCTGCCACTCCTGGGGTCTGCCAAATCTGCACCATGCTGCCACTCCTGCTGCCACTCCTGGGGTCTGCCTCATCATCATCACAATTGGGCCTGCCTGTTGAGGCTACTGCCATTTGAAACAAATTGTACTTCTCTCACACATTCCTGCTGTGCTTGCGTGCTTGTGCACGTCTAAACATAATCCCCGCTGTCATTGGCTTGCGGGTCCTGTGCAGGCAACACCACGCTGCTGGCTGTCATCGGCTGCCACGTGTGTTGGGATGCAGCTCTGAAGTCTTCGGGCCCAGCTTTGCTTGACATGCGCAGCTACGCATCCAGCTTAGTCCTCAGGATTCGAAGGGTGTCTAGATTCGTTGTTATGCAGCTATGGCAACGATGCAGAGCGCCTGGCTTGCCAGTCCTCACTGTGGGCGGGGCAGATGCGTGTCCTGCAAGTCAGCGGCAGGGGGCCAGTGCCTGTTGGGTGGATGGAGCACAGGGTGTTAGCTGAAGCGCTGCTGCTGCAGCTGGCAGGGCAGTCATAGCGTGAGCTGTTGCGGCAACCATACGTGCGTCGCTGATGGCATAGATACTGCCGCAAATGCCTGCACGAGGAGTTGAAGCGCTCATGCTGCTGCAGCATGACTTGACTCAAGCCTGACGGCGTGTGAACCTTGGGTTTCTGCTGCACCCACCTGGTGGCCTTCTGAGTGCTCTGATATGTGGTGGTTGCTGCTGCCCACAGCAGCAGGTTGTTCCCTTTGGTGGGAGTCGTTCAGTGCTGGTGCTTGACCAGCATCCAGCTCAGCAGCAATCTTGGCCAGCTTGCTAGCTACCTGGGCTGCCTCAGCTGCCAAAACCGCTGTTTCAGGGTCAGTAACTTCTTTTTCTCGTTGCTCTGCATTTAATAAGGTGCGTCCTTCACATGTGACGCTGATCAGCAAGCACAGCAGCACGTATGCGTATGCAACGCGTCTCATCGTCAGCTGCTTATAGATGTTCAGAAAGGTTTTTGCAGCAGCCCTTTATGTTTTGACGATACGATCAGCTGGTGGATGCAGGCAATCGACGGCAAAGTGGCAACCGGTGAATACGTATTTGGGACCGCTGACAGAGCGTCGCTCAAGGGCTTCTGTAGCGGTTGATGTGTTGTAATAGCGTTTTATGGCTTTAAACTGGTGAATAGTGCAGGGAACAAGCGGTGACACCGTCACAGTCTCGGAAGTCGAGTCGCCTATGACGAACATACCAGGTTCATTCATTCATTCAGGTGCAACCTGGGCAGCTGCCCTGCCAAGCGGGCTGTGAGAGAACAACCGCTCAGAAGCTGCACCTTCACCGAGCTGCAAGCCTGGCAGAACAGTAACACCAGCCAAGACGCGCGTGAACAGCACTCCCGCCAGATACGCCTTCAGCAACAGCGTACTCTGCTGCTAGCAGCAGGCTGTGCAAACTGCTACTGGCAGCGCCAGCGCATTTGTGGCACCGTCAAGTGCTACAGCTACTGTGCAGACCATATCACATATGTGATCTGCTTGTGTTCATACAGCAGCGGCTTGTGCGCTGATGTCCCTCAAACTTGCTGGGACTGTGCCAGCCTGTCACCGAACGGCGCAATTGACAGATGCATGGGTGTAGCAGTTGCTCCGAAGACAACTCAGCAGCAGTGCAGCAGAAAAATTCATATGCAACAAAATATGCACAAGATACAAGCAGCAGCAGGCTGCGGCACCTGTTGCGGTCCGTTTCATCCCTGTCATGACTCCCGCCAGGCACACGACATCTGGCACCTGCAAAGCGCTGTACGAGTGGCAAGAGAATCCAGCAACTGCTGCGACCCTACAACCAAATAGCACCCCATTCCCAACAACTGCGCCTGCCACGCAGCGTGTGCACAAGTGCAGGACATGCGGCTGCGGAAGACAGGTCAGCGCTAGCTCGGGCTGGACAACCAGGCCTAAGGCCTGCTGCTCATCATGATGCATGTGATTGCATGCACTATGCATGCACCCCAGGCAACCAAGAACTGTTCACAACGGTGCTGCCCTGCTACATTTGATTATATATGCAAGATATGTGCAGAAGTCATGTTCATGAGCAGGAGGGGTCTAGCACGGCGTCTAGACTCCCTTGTTAGTGGCAGGCCAAGTTTGGTCCCACGCAATAAAACCACCAGTTTTGATAATATGCTGCGGCAGCATCCACAAATTGTCGGCAGCCTTGCTATGTTATAGGCACACCATCCACCTGCTGCCTTCACATGCTGTCATGCAGTAGACAATTACTGCACAACAACCAATGCACAGCGAGTATGCCCTTGCCTACATTGGCCGGCAAGGGAGACGCCAAACATGCTGCTGCACAACCAACAAACTACAGATCTAGCCTATATTCTACTCAGCGCTTGTAGGGTGTGCAAATGATGCAGCACAATGGTGACTGGCAGTCTGCTCCACCAAACAACACATCCAGATCATGCTCAGGAATGCATACATGCACGTATGCATCAAGCAGGGCAGTCTGGCAGCGCCAACAATGTGCACACCTTAGTATCGATCTCTTTGATCACTCTCAATGCACTTCATGCGTGGCTTTTGCGCAGTGCAATCCTCACAATGCGCATTCCAGTCTTGCAATGCGAGCAGCATGTCGCTGCATTCACAAATCTGCAGGCAATCGCCACAACCCACATACAGCACAGACATCTACTGCCACTGTTGTCAACTGCTACGCTGCACAAGCCTACTGAGCCCCTGCACATGGCTCAGCAGAGGCCCTCGATTCCAAAGCAGCCAAACGTATCCAGGCAGAACTGCACTTCCGCTCCCCCCACAGCTCCAGTGCAACCAGTTTCTTTCAGCAACACAACCATCAGAAGAGCTGCTGCTGCTGCAGTTCACAAATCGTGGGTTGGGAGACAGCACCCACTGAATATGACAAACCATCAGTTGCTTGACCAATGCAAACAGGCTCAAACGCAGCCAGCAGCAGATGCCATGGGTGCAAAAGGGATAAGCTGCAGTACATCATACACATGCAAAAATGCATGTGTCGAATTAACAACCGTAGACACTGCTTGATGGAGCTAGCAGCTGCTGCAAGTCAACAGTCAGCGTAAGCCAACCCAGTCAGCCACTGGTATACATGTGGCTGCCTAAGCAATAGCTGGCTTGGTCTGCATCTGCCATGGTAAGTGGACGGCAGCAGCCCCACTTGCCAAATAATCAAGATGCGTTAAAATTCTCCAGCCGCCACTGCAGGAAGCCTGAATCCAGCAACGCAGCAGCCTGCACCTCACAAAATCATCGCCTGCACATCTTCAGCTGAGTGCCGGCAGCCAGGCAAGTAATATCCTTGCCACTCAACGCCTCAAAGTTGTCAGCAAGAACACCCACAAGCGGCCGCAAGCCTGCAGCTGCACCTCCCATGCTGTGCCAGATCACACTGAGCCTCTCGCATGCAACATTTGTAGTGTAAGTTGAGCAGTCGGCCGGCCGCGCCGCTCCAGAAGATGACGCGGATGCTGCCACGCTGTTTCCAAGCAGCTCTGCAAGTGACACACTCATAAGGGAGAGTCTGCTGGGCCTGGTTCGGTCCTCAGGTAACAGCACCAAGTCATCTGGGTCTATGTCTGGATGCTTGCTGCTGTGCTGCCTGTTGGGATCGATGATAGGAGCCTGGAACACACCAGTAGCTGCAGCACCAGAGGCACCAGCTGTGTTGCCAGCTATACCGCCCTCTGCTTGCAGGGCAGCTGTTGCAGCCTCCTGACCTCCAGGTGCTGCCAGCGGTACAGCCAATCTAGCAGCCGCAGCACTGTCTGCAACTTGGCTAGTGTTCAAAGCTGGTTCTGGGCTGGGGCTTGCGTTGATCGGCGTTGGTTTGACCGTGCCGGCTGGGTCAACCGGCCTTGGGGATGACAACACAGGGTCCAAAGTAACGCTGTCAGGGCCGGTGCGAGGGGTGAAGGAGAAGCCTCCGATCCATGCACCCATGCCCACAGCAGACTTGACAGCAAGCTGCAGGAGGAACAAAATAGTGGAGAAAGAAGGCGAAGGAGTGAGGAGGGCAAGAGGAGTGAGGGGCAGGGGTGGCGCACGCCAGCGGCGTGTGCACCGTGCTAGCATAGTTGTTTGCAAGAAGCGCAAGAAACGGGGCTGACAATAGCAATGCTGAGCTGCTTTGCGTCACAGCGCCGCAACAGTCAATATCTGCACCTGACACTGCTTCAACACACATGCACATTGATGGCATCAAAGCCACATCATAGCTGCCAAACCTATGTGCCTCAACCTGTTGCTGCTCAACTGATGCACTGTGCCAAGCTTGCCCCCAAACACAATGCATAACATAATGGGATCATTACGCGTGAGTTGGCTCACCTTCCAGTACTGCCCAGCCCCTACTCCCGGCAGTGAGTCCTTGATAAGCCAGTAGTGCTGGCTGGCATCGCTGCTGCTGAAGTTGTAGCCAACAACAGCCACAACATGGCCGAAGCTGCAAGGCAGCACACACATCATGGCGTCAAGAAGCAGCAGCAGCACCTTACAGCTTCACTGCAGCATCATGGCGCTAAGCAGCAGCACAGCCATTGAGGCTTCCAGCACGGTAAGCATGCAAGAGGCACTGGCAAGCATGCACTGCTGGCGGCTCCGAACAGCAGCAGCAACAGCAGCAGCAGCAGCAGCAGCAGCAGCAGCAGCAGCAAGCGCACCTGTTCTGCGATGACGTGCTGTCTAGGTCTTCCACTACAAGGTCTCCAGCTGCTGCTGCTGCGCCGATGAGCATGCCGCCACTTTCCTGCAGGCCTGTCAGCTGCTGCAGCATCTCCTCGGTGACCTGCAGGCAGAGAGTTTGCAGGAAAGTGAGTACTCCAGTACACGGGCTTGCAGGAAAGTGGGTGCGCACACACATGGACTTGCAGGAGGGTTGGTTGCAGGAAGCTAGGTGCTGCAGTGCCACTGCAGGCAGGTGATTGCAGCAAGAGTACATTGTAGCAGTCCTGCCACACCTCCACCACAGATGCGTGTGTTAAGGGCTGCTTGGACAGTGTGATCTAGAGTGCAGTGCATGGCAGTGCAGGTGCACACACACACAGCACTGGTTGCGTACATGAGCAGGCTAGCACATCTTACATTGCGCCCCACACTGCACCCCACCGCAGAGCATCGTGATGCAAAGTACAGCTTCCAGCTTACAGGCTATCCCTCACCTGCAGTCGTGCTGCCACTGCATGGTGCTTCTGGATGTGTTCCAGCACAGCGGTGTACCTTGAAGGGTCGGTCTTTGGTGTTAGATCAATGTACCTGAACCCCTTCAGCCTGCTGCAGCCTGCCAAGGCACCTTCACAGCTCCCCTGCAGGTTACCAAGCTCTGCAATTGGATATTGAGCGCCAACAGCATCTCCATAGCAGCTGGCATTTGCTGCGCCATG
Organism: Tetradesmus obliquus; assembly: GCA_030272155.1. NCBI lineage: Eukaryota > Viridiplantae > Chlorophyta > Chlorophyceae > Sphaeropleales > Scenedesmaceae > Tetradesmus > Tetradesmus obliquus. Next base: position 1,605,539 of record CP126191.1, read on the forward strand.
CTGTGCAAGTGTCGCCATGGCTACCGCAGAATGCCAGCCGTTAGCAGTTGGTGTTACCGCGCTGGCGTTGTTGGCGGAGCTGTTGGCAGCTGCCTCTGGGGTTGCTGGCTGTGCCGCGTCACACCAGTGCAGGGCCTTTTCAGACAGATTGATGCCGTCTGGCTTCCCTGCAAGGACAGCAGCAGCCACAGCCGCAAGTCACTCTTGGCAAATACACAACACATGAAACTGAGGAAAGGGTAAATTCAGGACAATCAACTTTCACCTGCACAGAAGATGCTTTGAACCCAACCAACAAGGCACCAAGAGCAGTGGGCAAGATAAAGTTGCTACTTTTGCAGAGGGACATCAATGCAGCAGCGCAACATGCAGAGCACAGAGCTGTAGCTGAAGCCTACCTGCGGACAATCGTGCCGCCACAGTGGCTTCCAAAACAGCAATCGCCGCGTAGCTTGCCGACATCGATGACCGCCCTTGACTCTTGACAGGCGTGTTGAAAGCTGTGCCGTCAAACGCTGCCAGCTGCTCCGCTGCCACAATGACGCCCTGCGCATAGCGCGCAAACGCGAGCCGTTTTACAATGTTGGCCGCTGTTGCAGGAATTTGAAGGGCCTTTGCTGCGGCGCGTGCATCTCCTTCTTTGACAGCTGTGCGCAGCTGCTCAGCCGCAATCGCCATGCCTTGGAATGCATCTTCAAGCCGGTTCACGCTGCCTGCTCTGCTGACTGACAGGGACTGTGTGCCGCCTCCAAAGAGGGAACCTGAAGCAGCAGCAGCGCCAGCAGCAGGGTGATCAACAGTCGAACAACCATGCAAAGGCAGCAATGGTTGTCATCTTACCACTGCCGGATCTCCAGGTTGTGAAGTCACACTATTGAAGCATAGCTTCTGCAACTGAAACGCCACAAATCCTCTCATTCATGCAGCATTCCGGGCAAAAAGATGCACCTTAGCTCGTCATCCACTCACCATCGCCCGTGGTGCCTTCCATGCAGCAGCCGCTGCTGCTGGCTGCAGCTGCTGCAGTGCTGACTGCTGCTACAGCAGCAGCAGAGAAGAGGCGATACCTGCAGCGGCTCGTGCCCTTGCACAAGTCGCTGAGTGCGGCACAACCATCTGATGAGCCTGCAGCAGCTGTTGGTGCAGGAGGGAGCGAGGCAGGCAGATGCATGGGCAGGGTCAGCACCCACCCGCACACAGGTTGTAGCAGACATGCCAGCCGCATCACTCATCTGTAAACGCACGCCACTTAGCCTGCTTGCTCCCATGCATTGTGCAGCATGACAAACCGCAACAATGTCGGCACACATGACATTACAGGCTATGTCAAATAGGCACCATGCATGCAGCTGTCTAGCACGCACCTGGTGCAATCTGCACGCACAGCTGCTTTGTTGTCTGGCCAGGCTTCCAGGCCCCCAGCCGGCCAGACACCAGCCAGCCCTGAGGGCCCAGGCTAAACCTGATTGGCTGGCCGTCAAGGCTCCAGCTGAACCTGCCCAGAGATGCGCTGCAGAGGCCAGGCTCTGTACAGAACCGCAAGCAGCACACCACATGCAGCACCACATATTAGTTGCATGATAACTGCTGCTGCTGTCGTGAGCTGATGCACATGTAGCTGTTGCAGCTCTGCTGTGCTTGCGCTGATGTACATGTAACTGGTGCAGTCCTGCAAGAGGTGCGTGGCCGAAGAAGTGCAATGCTGGTCAGTGCTCGCTGCTCCAGCCAGCATGCAGGCTATCAGCAACGACACCACTTCAAAACATCAGTTTCCTGCCACCGCTTCCTCGGGAGCAATTGCCACAGTAATCTCATCACAGCATGCTGCACAGTCAGCAGATAAGTCACGTGACAGCCAGCCATTCATCATGCAGCTAGCATCCCCAGTGCCCACCTATGTGTACCGCCACTCTGTTGGGGCCCCTAGCAGGATTGCAGCAAGGGCTGCTGGCTGCAACAGTGCACTGAGCCTGTCTACTGATCACGAAGCACTGCTGAGCTCCACCCTTGGCTACTGCTGCCTGCTGTTCCTGCAAGTGCTGCAAGGTCATGGCCCAGCTGCTGGAGGTGCTGTCTGCACTGCAGTATGACAGCCACTTTGGGGCAACAACTGTGGTTGCGTCCCCTGCTGCTGCATCACCTGCTGCTGGCACTGCTGCTGATGGTGTTGCTGTTGCTGCTGAGGAGTCCTGCAGCACGTGGCGGCGCGCTCCCCTGCTGTCTGCTGTACATCAGAGGCGGCAACAGCAGCAGTTACAGCGGTTGGTGGTGGCCCAAAAGCTGTCAGCGCTGAAAAACAGATGGAGCGACACCTGCAAAAGCTTTGCTTCCGGCTGGACGTTGTGCGATGTGCAGATGCTGAACTCATTGCAAACGCAATCCTGATGCTGTTGCTGTCCTGATGCAAGCATACAGGCAGTACTAGACGTGTGTGACAGGCAGCGCCAGCGCAGAGGCAGCAGAGAAAAGTTGGTACATAGAACAGTGTAGATGCCGATGCTTGGCTGAACAAGCGTGATTGTTGCTGACTGCATCGTGTTGAAACTGGTGCTGCAGCACGACTGGTCCACTGGCTCACCAGCGAAAGGAGCGCCGTGTACTGCTAGCAGCACACACGCCAGAGCCATGCATCGCAAGCCTCTATGATTGTGAACCATAGTGGCTGATCAGCTGCTCTGCGTCGAAATTGCGCCCAGTTAGATTGCTGTGCTGTCTGCAGCCTAATAATGTCCACGTTATCTGATGGCTTTGGAAACTTTTGTAATGAAAGTGACGTCAGACAACTGCAGGAACCAGGCTCTGTTTTGGGCGTGCCCTTGTACGCTGTACACTTGTGATGAGTGAGCCCCTTGACAATCAACAAGCAACGATACATAAGAGATCGAGTAAACGGGCAAACCAAAACTTCCTGCTAGCCTTTAAGTCGCCGATATCACCCTTTGAACGAGTGTGTTACGAGGTTTGGTCCAAGCCTACCAGTGAACAGGACCCCACTGGATGCCGGCCTGGGCGCAAGATCCGGTTACAGCTGTTTTTCTGGCGTTGTCTTACGTTGCAACTTGGGCACTCTTCTGCCTGGACACGTGCTGCACTGAACACCTCAATGATGCTGCCTCTCCTGCTCTACAGCAACTCCGGCAGTGGTGCTGTCCGTGCTTTGGCAAATGCATCGGTCAATCAGTTATGCTTGGTGAGACTTGGCGTTAATTTCCCGTTGCCCCTTCACATGCCAGCTGTGTTCACACTGCTATTCACAGTCTTCTGCTGGTGGCCCTAGCTTCGCAGCTGGTCACTGCTGAGTCCCTGCTGCTGCGTTTGCCTCTGCAAGCAGTTGACCAGCTCTTACAGCACGCAGCAGCCTCCAGCAACGCGGCCTCCCCTGCCTCCTTTTGATGAGCAGACAGCACTGCAGAAGGTTAAGATGGCAGAGGCTGCTTGGAACACCAGGTGGCGCTTGTCATGCATTGTTAGGCGTTGAGTGTACTCCACTTGAAGAAGCTAACTCTAGTGTGTAACCGGCGTTCGTGCCGCATGCCTTGCTTGTCAACACCAGAAAAAAATACGATGATAACAGCACTACCCAGCAAAGCTGCGTTCAACCCGCGCTTCAGAGCAGCAGACATGCAGCAACTGCAGCGCCTGCAGCAGCCACATCAGCCACATCAGCTGAGAAGATGCATGTTGTGCTGTGCTGTGCTGCATTTCCCCCTGCAGAGACCCTGACAAGGTTGCGCTGGCATACACAGAGGACTCGGAGTGGCGCAACAGAGCCGAGTTCATACAGGGCAGGGACGCCATCAGAGAGGCAAACTGGGTGCTTGATGCAGCCCATAGTTTGTAAAGCGCTTGACCATAGTCACCCTCAAAGTTGCACATTGTAACCAGAAACTGAGCAGCCTTCATTACAAACGGAACAGCAGCACGCATTGCGCAATGCTGGCAGTAGCGCTAGCCACTATTCCGTGTGCCGTGCGCCATTGATGACGTGCATATTACAGCTGCCGTGATGGCCTATGTGTCTTGGCGGCTCTACAGACAGCGCAAATCAACACGTCCACGTAACAATCCTCTCTGGGGTGGCGCTCATGCACCCGCCTGGCCTTACCATCATGTAACACGCAGATCAGGCAACCTTGCATCAACTGCCAGTCAACCAGTGCTGCGCTGCAGTTCAAAGTCCGCTGCACAGTGATAGGGTTGCTGGCGCCACTGCTGCTGCTGCTGCTGCTGTGTTGTGCTGCTTGCAGTTCCTGAGGGGCAAGTGGGCCCGGGAGCAGGACTACAAGCTGCGCAAGTACCTGTGGGCCTTCAAAGACAACCGCATCGCTGTCTGCTTTGAATACGAGTACAGGGACGGCAGGTGAGACAACCGCATCTCTGTCTGCTTCGGATACGAGTACAGGGATGGCGGGTGGGAGTGTTTGCGTTATCGGTATCTCTGTGTGCGAGCCTCTTGCTGTATTCCTGACAGTGCTGGACTACACATCTGCTGTACCACACGTGCATGTGCAGTGCGGAATCCTGTGATCACGTGGCGCATGTCGTGCTGTTAACATGGAGTTTGCAGAGCAACCGGATCAAATTACAGTGTTCAGCATGTAATGGGCTGAAGCTGTCATCGGACCTGCATCCTACTGTGCTGTGCTTTTGCTGCTTGCGCTGCAGTGGCCAGTGGTGGAGGGCATACGGCAATGAGAACTGGGAGTTCAGCGCGGTGCGGATTAGCAACCTGGCAGCCGGGCTTTGCTTTTGCGTGCTGGTGGCAAAGCCCTGACTTTCCTGTGCAACAGTTTACATTGCATACCCATGCTGCGGAAGCTGCATCGTGCATGGAACATGCAGCGCATGTGCGACGCAGACACATCAGAGGGCGGAGTACACTGTATGTTGGTGCCGGCTGTATTGCTTCGAGCATCCGTAGTGGGTAGGTCATCCGTTGGCCGCCGTCCCAACTGCTACTGCTGCCAAAGGCTGTTGTTCCTGCTGCTGCTGCTGCTGCTGCTGTTGCTGCTGCTGCTGCTGCTGCTGCTGCTGCTGCTGCATTACCTGCTTGCAGGAGGGCCTGATGCGCAAGCGCATCGCCAGCATAAATGAGTCAGAGATCAGGGAGGACCAGCGCCGCATTGCGGTGGATGAGGGCGCTGTGGTGCACAACAGCTGGCTGCAGGAGCAGGGGCTCTCAGATGTGACGGCGGGTGGAGACTTCCCACTGGGCGGCGGCAGCAGCACGTGTTACTGATCTTTGTTTGCTGATCCATTGGTTGAGCACCTGAGAGTTAGGGGATGGAAATGTTTAGGCTAGTCATTGGCATGTGTCACAGGAGGGGGAGTTGGTGATTCCTCTTCAGTTGGTGTGCTGCATTTCACGACAACAAAGCAGCACATTACTTGCAGCAAGGATCCTGTCCTGATAGTCTGGTAATGAACATCACACATAACGGCATTATGTTGGGGAGTTGCCATCTTGAATCGGACCACTAGCCACACGGCATGCCCGTTATGATCACAGGCATGTTGCCAGCCTGGCAGCAGCTGATGCAGCGGCAAGCGGCAGCACCATTGGCGCTCAACTCCATGCGCTGCAACCTGCAGCGATTGCCGCTTGATAACAGCTGTGTGCATGGCGCCAGCTGGTGCTTGGCGATTTGTGAGGCTGCACACCTTGCAACTGCCGTAAGCAGCTACACTGGCAAGTATACATCAAGCAGATGACGAGTCTGGTCACAGTACCAAAGCAAACAGGTGAACACAGTGTACTGCAACTGCTGCATTCAACCCCTTGCGAAAACCATATGCATTGGATCACGTGCACACACGTGCCAGACACGCAGCACTATTGCGAAGGCCTAGATCACAATGCATTGCCAAGCACACGCCTGGAAGTCATATCTACAGGCAGACACTACATTGCCAAAGTACTCTGCAGCACCTCAGGGGGGTGGAGTGTATTCAGAGCAATACATGATACCACACTGCGGACACACAGCGCTGATGTGCTTATATCGTCAGGGTGCCGACATAGCTGGCTCACCAGCATCACCTGCGCACCGTGCACTGCAGCACACAGCCGCAAGGTGCCCTTTATGCTATGGTCACATACCACACCCCCGGAGCTTACTGCTGCCTGCGCCCCAGTGCTGCGCCAGCCCCACTGCCATAGCCGCGCAGGCGGCGGCGCTGGCCGCCCGCTGCTGCTGCTGCTGCCAGGCGGCGCCGCCCTACATTGAAGTCAATGTTCTCGTTGCTGCCCAGCGCCACGTTCTCGCTGCGCACGTTGGAGGACTGCGTGGCTCCCACGTAGTTGAGCTGGTCGGACGCGCCGCCTGCAGCGGCAGCAGCAGCAGCAGCAGCAGCAGCAAGATACAGTATCAGCATGAGCTGCAGCAGCAGCAGCAGGATGGAGTATCAGCATCAGCTGCAGCAGCGACAGCACAGGTGTTCTAGTGTACACCGTTTTCAGGCAGGGGGGCTTCTGGACCAGCATTGCTCGCAGCTGCACGGTTGTGCATTTACCATGCCTAAACTGGGTCGGGTTCAGTCTCGAAAGTGTATTGTATTGTGTATTGTACTGTAGATTGTAATTTTACAAATCAGCAGCCCACAAGCTACCCGTCACGAAGTTGGGCTGATTGCAAGCGTCGCATGCAGATCATGATCGCCTTAACGCGCATGCACAAACGTTGCTCCCGTACAATCAAACAGCTGGCATTCAAGCCAAGCTGCATCTGCTTTGATACAGCGACATCACACTACCATGCACTTGAACCCTGATGACAACAGCCTAGTCAAACCAACACCTGTCAGTCCTCATTATCCCTGCAGCACAAAACGTGCTTACCAGCCAACAGCAGCAGCAACAGGATGGGGCAAATGCAGAAGCAGCCAGTCTCTCCGTGTGCGTCAGTCACTCTGTGTGCAACAGTGCACCTAATGCAATTGCATTTTGCGCAAAAGGCAGCACGTAGGTGCAACAGGCTTGCAGCCCCTCCCACCTGAGATGTAGTTCCTGCTGACGGTGGTGCCTGCATTGCCGCTGCTGATGGCCACTGCTGGCCGCTGGCTGTTCTTCCAGGTGGTGCCACGGATGGCTGAGGCAGCACCCGCACCAGTCTGCTCAAAGGGGTCTGCGCGCAGCACACAGCACATGGGGTTACAGCGCATTTACTTTTAGGGCTGTTTGCCGAGTCGAAAGGTTGGGCTGTCAAACGGATCTGCGCGCAGCACACAGCACAGGTGGTGCAGTGACAGCAGGTTGCTCACTGGTAGACTGACGGATTGGGCGGCAGGTGTCACTTGGGCAGCTGAAGTAGAGAGTGTGCGAAGCTTTAATGTGGGGGCAAGAACAGCATCAGGACGTGCAGCAGACAAACAACAAGCGACAGCAAGGCAAGTCACTCGCTGGGCAGCATGCAACACTCGACAGCCTGGCAGCCTGGCAGCGCTGGTCAACTTAAGACAAGCAAGAATCCTGCTTTAGTTATGAGCATGGCGGAGCACTCACTGGCTGGCACAAACACTGGCGTCCTGCCAAAGATGTCATCATTGGCGCGTGCAGCAGTGGTTCCCCACAGCCCACTGGCTCGCACGTTGCCCCTGGCCACTGCATTGGCAGCCTGGGTCACATGGTTCATGCGGGCAAAAGCAGCACCCCTGCATCATGCACACATGAACAGAGGAATAAAACAATTACAAAAAGTCAGCAATTGATCACGATGTGCTGCTGAGCAGCTGACATACAGGCTGTGCAGCATGGCAGGTTGAACACAGCATCACGCACTGCGCAGGATGAACCTCGAGCCCCAAAGGATTATGTAGAGCCACGTGTTTGGCCCCCTGCGATGTCACTGCGACTGCAGTCGTATTCGTCGCACCTGCCGACGTCGTTGTCCAGGTTTGTCGCTGTGGCGCCGGTGGCGACCGCGCTCTGGGGGATCGCCTGAAGCTGGCCGTAGTCGTAGTCGTACGTGGCCGGCGTGGCGATGCCGGTCGCATCCTCCCTGAGGGCTTTAAAGATGCTGTAGTCGTAGTCTCCGGCAAAGGTGTAGTCCAGGCCGGTGGCAGCAAGCACCTCTGTGGCGGGAGGCAGCAGCAGGGCAGACAAGCGAATAACAATGACAGTCAGGGCCAAGCAGCATCCACTCAGACCAGGGCAGCCCCCCCGAGCTACAGCCCTCACAAATATGGCTGCACTGCTGCACTGGGCACTGCCGCACTGGCAAGGATACGACCGCCGCTGAGGGCGCTAAACCCTACCCCACTATACCACAAGTTGATGGTTATGATCTCAAAGTTTGGCGGCGTTGGCCTCTTAAGGGCTGAGATAGCCCACTTTCAGTGTTTTGGCACCCCTTGATTACTTCCAGTGGGTGGCAGGCAAAGGGTTGACTCGTAGCAGCAGCTACAGCAGCAGCGGTCTGCCAGCCACTGACTTGGAAGCAAGCATGCCCTGCTGCATTGACTCCCAAGCAGATGGGCAGCAAGCAAAAATTCAGACACTCCCACAGCCTCGCCTCTCAGCCAGGCAGACGCCACAGCAGCACTGTTCATGGCTCAATTGCAAACCACCAACCTCAGCACAAGGCAGAACACAACCTCTTGTCTACACTACTCCCATCATAACCATACCTGCAGAACATGGCCAGCTGAGGCTTGTGTATATAAATGCATCCGCTGCTTACATCGCCGCCACTGCTCGTCCCAAGCACCCAGCGGGCAGCTGTCACTGGCGCCAACAGCAGCACAAGGCAGCACGCATCCCCAAACACTACTAGCACCCATCAGCATACTGCGAAGCACATGGCAAAATGAGCTACACACATTGCCGCCACTGCCACTGCTCACCCCAAGCACCCAGCGGTCGATTGTCACCAGCACCGACAAAGGCACGCGGGTTTGGCGTTGTGAAGTTGGCAGGGCCCGCGGGCGCGATGCGCCTCTGCGCGAGACTGTTGCTGCCCTCCGCCACACGCGAAGCAGTTCGGCCGCTGAGTGGCATAGCAATGGAGCGCGCGTCTGCAGCTGTGCGTGTGCTGGCGCTGCGGCGGTCGGAACGGCCGCTGTGGCAGTGCGCAGGGGCAGGGACAGCAACAGCAAAGCAGCCAGGCGGGGCAGCAGGGCAGGACGAAGGTTGAGGCGAGCCAGCAAGTCCAGCGGGGTGCTCAGGGACAAGGCGAGGCAACATGGGTAAACTTGGAGAGGGGGAGGGGTGCCAAGGCGCGTGTGCTGAAGGTGCTAGGCGTACACGGAAGACTGCCCATGGCTGGGCCAGATGGTGCCGCATCTGTCTGCTGAGGCAGGCTTGGTTGATGTGTGCTGCCAGTGCAGCGCGCTTGCCAGCGACCAGCTGCCCCTCAGCAGTAGCAATGCTGTCACCAAGCACCTGTTCGAAGCCCAACCCCCTGCTCTATTGGCCAAAGCAGCAATACACGGGTTTCCAGCCACTCACGTGGCCTGGTAGGTGCCCTTTGTCACGCCTCCAAAGTCCATGTTGGTTGAGCCCACAGCAGAGCGTGCCTGAGCAGTGATGGCTTCCTGAACCAAGGGCTCGGCTGCAGCGGCGCAGCAGGCAGTAGCAGGCAGCAGCAGGCAGCAGCAGGCAGCAGCAGGCAGCAGTGGCGCAGGATGCATTCTTAACATGCATCACAGCAGCGTGCGCTGCATCTACTGAACGGCGTTTGAGCAAACGCTACAAACTGTATGTACTGCCAGTGACACTATTATGGGGTTCATAATGCGCTGCAGGATTGCCTAGGGTTGCCTGTCAGTGCAGCACCTCACAAGCCCCACAAGTCCACATACTGCTTGCTGTTGCGCGTCACACTGTTTAGCCGCCAAACCGCCCAGCCCTGGAATCTGGCGCACGCTGCTTGCTGGAGCTACTGTGCTGCCAGCACAAGTTCACCATCAGCACAGCCAGCGCTGGGTTCACACGACAAAATCGTTGTGGAATGGCACTCACTGTCGATCAGGCTGCCGGCGGTAACTTGGGGAGCAACCACATCATTGTTGTTGGCAATGATGCGCTTCTCTGACACTCTTCCAGCATTGCTTGTAACACGCGTGATGGGCTGCAGGGCCAGTGTAAATGGCTGCAGCAGCTTGCGCCCAAAGCTGACTTTTGGCTGTTGCAGGGGGCTGGCTTCCTCTGCTGCTGCTGCTGCTACTGCCAGATGATGCACAGCGACTGCTGCCAGCGCCAGCAGCAGCATCGAGCTGCGCTGCCGAGCCATTGAATTTTCCCGCAACAATCAATCACGCAAATGGGCCTGCCGGTCTTCGCTGAGTCCGCGTGGAAGATCAGCGTCTGTCAACACGGCACGCGGTCAACCAGGGTTTCACAAACAGCCGGCAAACTCGACAAAGGTTGCATGCCAGCAACGAAGCCAGAATGGTGCGTTTGCTATGCATGTAACCTCAGCAGATGACAGCCAGCGACCTTGCCTCGCCTGATCCTTGTCGCGGTGCACTTTCTCGGACGGCCCGACGATGCAGAAGGGCGCGCGTTGATACGTAACCACAGCGCTGTCGGGCAATTAATATGGTTAAGCAGACGTCAAAAAGACAAAGTTGGGGTTGGGAGCAAGCAGTTGCGAATCCTGCAGCGGGGCTGCTCGTGATCAGCTTTGACACTACAACCTCATTTGCGGGTACACAGACGCACACGTTAAATATTTTAAGCGTCATGTCACTTTTAAATTTACGCTTGCGCCAAAATCACTGTCGTTTTCCTCAAACTCCACTGCGCACGCACCCAGCCAGCCCAGCACTGCCTTTGAAAGGCGCAATAGGTTGCAGGAGGACGGCAGAACAAGCAGTGCTCGACTCAGCAGCGTGCATGCACCAGACATTGCGAACAAGCATCAAATCTAAGTTGAATTTCGTAGTGCCAGGGGATGAGACTTCACATATCAGCAACAGTAATCAGTCTTAAGGCTGACACGCGGCTTCTGCAACAGCAGTGCCCAACATGTGAGATTTCTGCCCTAGGAAACAGGAAGCAACGCCGGCATGCTGCACCTACAATCTGACAGCTGCCAAAAATGTACACTAACAGACTGCGCGAAAACAGCTTGGCAGCAAGGCAGCCCTGCGGCTCGCTCAATATCGCACCAAAGGGCTTCTCTCTGCGCAGCAACTCTCCATGACGCCACATCCCACTTCACAAGCCAGCATATGGATCCCCATCCGTGTCCTGCGCGTCATCACCCCCGCCTGCCTCAAGCGCTGCTGCCAGCCCCTCCGCAGCTGCATCTGGAACCTCCTCATCCCCAGCAGCAGCAGCATCTCCCTCCTCCCGCTGCTGCTGCTGCTCATCAGCTATCTCCGCTGCTGCTGCTGCTGCATCCTCCGCGCCTGCTGCCTTATCGCCAGCAACAGCGCCGTTCTCCTCAGCAGCAGCAGCATCTTCTGCTGCTGCACCGTCGGCAGCAGCAGCATCACCCTCGCCGTCTCCATTAGCAGCAGCATCTGCGCCATCACCAGCATCTTCGTTGTCCCTGTGCCTGTGCTTGTGCTTTTTATCCTTCTTGTGCTTCTTATCCTTTTTGGCCTTCTTCTCCTTGTGCCGGCGCTCCCGGGCACCCTCGCTGTCGCTGCCGCCAGCAGGCCTGCAAGCAACAGCAGTTTGACCGTGTTTGACCAAGTTTGACTGAGTTTGACCAGGTTTGACCAAGCTTGACTAAGGCCAGTGTTTAGAGGGAAGCGCAGCTGCTGGTGACAATGCTGCTATTGTAATGGAGAAAATATGCAGTAAAAGCTGCTCGCCGCTGCACTGGCGCTTGAAGCCGGGTAACCACAGTTTGCATGCGGCTATTGCAGAATGTATTGTCTTCCCTGCACTTTTTTAGATTGCGAAGCACTAGGTGTAGCTGTGGGCGCAGCCATGCCTGGTGCCAAACACCTTGCATGTTTCATTTGCAGCAGCTCTTGCCTGCTGATGCTGTGATGCATGCTGCGCTGTCTCACCTGGCTGGTGACGCGTCAGCCTCACGCTGCTGCTGCTGCTCGTCATCCGGCTGCTGCTGCTGCTCCTCTGCAGCAGCCTCGAGCTTCGGCCGCCTGCAAGCATGCAGCGCAGGGCAGGTGCAAGGTCGGCCGCCAGCTACCCTCCTCGCTGCCTCTACTCCCGTCACTCCTCCACCCGCCCTCACTCCTTACCCTCCCCTCTCTCCTTCTACTCAACTGACGAAGCACACCCTGTCACAACCCACACATCTGCTTGCAAGCAAAACAGCAGGGGCTGCCACTGCCACTTCCAGGTTTACAGACACACATGCTAAAAAAATCCATGTCAACACATGCTTTTGATGCCAACAGGTCAGCCAACGCTGCCCCCATGCCAGGCCCACCTGTCCTTGCTGCCAGGGCTGGGTGGTGACAGGCTGCGCTTGCGCCCGCGCCCGCTGCCGCCATCTCGCTCCCTTGACCTGCGCCGCTCACGCTCCCTTGAGCGCTCCCTGTCTGGGCGGAAGTCCCTGTCACGCTCGCCCCTGCAATGAGGAACAGAGGCATGCGCACGGAACAGGCACGTGAGGTGACCGAGGTCATGAAAGGGAGTGACACCAGCACGCAGCAGGAGCGCTGGATGCTGACAAGGCTGCAGGGAGGTGTTATGCCTAGGGATGTGCGCGGACGTATAATTCTACCTTCTATACTAAAATTTATAGCGTATAACACGTATAACTCGTATAACAGTATAGAAAAAACCCTGTATTTGCAACAGGGGGTTCAATGATGATTCTGACAATGCAGGATTGTTGAGGATGTTGTCAAGTATTATTTTGTTGCTTTAAAGCACCTACAGCTGCCAGCTGAGTGCAGAAATGGTGGAGGTTTTGTGAAATATACCCATTATACTATCTCACTGTTACTAGTATAACACCACTTATACTATACAAATGGTATGATACTCATGCGTTTATACTGAGTATATGATGGATCGTGGACGTATAATGCGTATATGCCGTATAAAACACCCAGTATACACGTAGTTATACGCGTATCCAGCGTATACAGCGTATATTATAACTATACGCAAATTATGCGTATAATCAGGCTCTCAAAAATATACGACGTGTAATACCGTATATTATACTTCCGTATATTATACGTCTATATGTCCGCACATCCCTAGTTATGCCACATGACCGGGATGCTGCAGGTACTTGCACACAGCTGGACAGGCCACTGGTGCTTTGTAGGCTATGGTTGCAAGCAGTGACGTTGACAGATTTCACACTGCAGAGCATGCACACACGACAATGCTGTCCTGATTGAATGCACCCAAGTACAGCTGGCTCAAATTTTGCCGAGGTAAAAGCTTACCCACAGCAGTTTCATAATCCAGTTCACAAAGCAAGATGACTGACCACATGACACCATTCACACATAAAAAGAGCCACGCACCTCCTAGCAGGGCTGCGTGAGCGGCCGCCCCTGCTGCGCCCGCTGCGCTCATCCTCCCGCCTGTGAGCAGCACAGCAGCAACAGCAGACAGCATCAGACAAAGCACCAGCAGCTTGCGCTCGACATGGTGGACTGCCATGGTTGCAATGTGCTGACGCGCATCGCAACAAGCTCACACATTGCAACACATTGCAGGACGCCAGCAGAAACGGCAACGCAGCTCAGGCCAGCAGCAGCAGCAGCAGCAGCAGCAACTGCAGCGCACCTGTCGCCCCTGCGCAGCCGCTCCCTGCTCCTGCTCCTGCTGCGGCTCCTGCTGCCGCGCCGATCGCGCCTGCTGCTGCCACCAACCCGCTCCCTTTCCCTGCTGCGGCTGCGGCTGCCACGCCGCAGCTTGCCGCCCCGCTCCCTACTCCTGCTGCGCCTGTCCCTGCCTCGCTCCTTCTCCTTCCCTTCCTTCCCCTCATCTCCCGCTGCCGCCGCTGCTGCTGCTGCTGCATTAGGTGCTGCTGCTGCAACTAACTCCGCCTTGTCCCTATCCCATCTGTTGAGCCGTTTTGAATTTCCAGCGACAGCTGGCGGCCCAGGGAAGGCCATGCCTGCAGTCAACACCACACCCCCAGGCTGGTCAAACCTGCTGCGGCGCTCGCCGCCTGCTGCTGCTGCTGCACTGCCAGCTGCTGTCGCGAGCTTGGCTTCTAGTGCTGCCCGCTCGCGCTCCGCCTCTGCACGCTTCAGCGCGAGTTGCTCCTGCACGGCAGCACGGTGGATTTGTGAGTATGTTATACTTTGAGTAGCTATGGTTACACAGACGTACAGGCAGCAGCATGCAACACAGGTAAGGTGACTGCTCAACCAAACATTTGTCAATCCACACATTTCAGGTGCACTTCGAAAGACAGATCAGCTTGATGTTGAAGAGGGCCAGCCTCCAAGAGATATACCTGTAGCAACACATGCTGCACCAGTGCAGCTGCAAAACAACGAACACCAGACAGACCGCCGCACATACCTGTATGGCTGCCTCGCGCAGCATGCAACACAGGTAGGGTGGCTGCTGAACCCAACATCCGCCAATGCATGCCGCAACAGCACAGCTGTGCACAAGACAGCGCGCAAAAAAGAAACTGCCGCACGCACCTGTATGGCTGCCCCACGCACGCACCAGTGCAGCTGTGCAGGAAAAAGAGCGCAAAAAACTTCCTGCCGCAAAAAAACATTTTGCCGTACCTGTATGGCTGCCTCGCGCTCGCGCCGCTCCCGCAGCTCCTGCTGCTTTGCGTCCAGCAGCTGCTGCGGCACGCCGCTCTCGTTGCTGCTGGCGCTGGCCAGCATGGACCACAGCTCCTGCAGCAGCAGCGGCAGCAGCAGCAGCATGATGCTCAGCCATATATAGCATTGCAGGTGAGAAGAAGGCCGTCACTAATATGCACACGCTTACCAGTTGGACAAAGGAGACGACATACACGGGCAGCCTACTTAAAACCTGGTCTTACAACACACTGTGGATGGCAATGCACTGCATCACACCACGAGCATCACATTGACAAGCAATCCCAGCAGCAGCCCGAAACTCACAGTACGTGCCAACCAACCGCCATCTAGACATGCTCAGGCACCTGCATTGTCAGCACCCCCAAGCCCTAAACCATAACCCCTGGATCATCCAAACCCTTGAAACCCCACCTTCATGAAGAGGCTGGTGTTCTTTTCCAGGAATGGCAGCAGCTCCACATGCATCTCCTTGGGGCCGGTGCGCTGTATGAGGGCAGCAGCAGCAGCAGCAGCAGCAGCAGCGCAGTTTAAGCAACACAGCAGCAGCAGCAGCGGGCAAGCTCAACGCCGCCGCCAGTTTCCAGGGTCGCTTACAACTCCTGCAAAGACAGCAGGGTGGCAGTGCCGATAGCGCGAGGTGAGATGTGCTTTGTGCTTGAAAGACAGAGCAAACAGTTGGCTGGCACAGCTGTGGTGTTGGCTCGTGATGGGTGCAGCGCCAACCCTCAACATGCTCTGCCGTGTACGCGCAACATCGCGCGCGGTACCGGGCAGGTATCAGTGCAGCAACTTGCTAGGCAGGCATGGTGGTTGAGGTGCAAGCAGCCCCAGTGCACACTGTACCCAGCATGCAAAATTACAAAGAGCACAGCACTTGGACAAAGTGTGACAGGCAACATAACTTTGGCTGAAGGTTGCCGGGCAGCAGTGCAGGGGTGTGGCCCTCACCTGGTCGATGAGGTGGTTGTGGATCATGGAGATCAGCACCTGCGGCAGCGGCAGCAGCAGCAGCGGCAGCAGCAGCAGCGGGCAGCATAGACACGCAGTGCGCATGACTCGGCGGCAAGACATGCATGGCATGCACGAGTTGCATTGACAGTGTGTGAACACGCCAGGGGTGCTGGCAGCACAGGCCCAGACATGCCACTCTGACCAAGCTAGTCAACAAGCATGACGAGCCTGCGGTGTCAGTGAGCATATGCTCGACGGACTTAATGCATCTTTGAGCCAGCATTGTTTGCACAACCTGCAGTATTCAAACTCCTCATGCTTTGCACCCCCTCGATCCATCTGCCCAGCAGCTCAGTGCACGTGCCTTTCGCACCATAAGCAGCAGCAGACTGAAGCTGAGCACACCAAACATGCAAGAAAAAAAGTTAACACCATCACGCCCCGCACCTCCTCCTCAATGCCCAGCAGCTCGGTCACGCGCTTGGCACCACCAGCAGCAGCAACACAGAGCTGGGCACACCCAATGTAACAGAGAAAGTAACACCCCTTATGACGCACCTCCTCCTCGATGCCCAGCAGCTCTGTCACGCGCTTGGCCACCCACTCCTTCATGACCGTCCAGTTGACCTGCGGCAACAGCAGCGGTCTGGATCAGCAGCAGCGGCCTAGATCAGCACACAGCGCCAGCAACGGGGGTCTAGATCAGCACACAGCAGTTGATGGATGATCACCCGGAACCAGCAGCAACGAGTTCATGATTGCTGCCTCGCTCTGAGCATCACACAGCCCAAGAGCACAGCAGCAGGCCGCCCCTGATTGCTGTGCTTGGTATGCATTGCGTCCAAGTGTATTACCGCAAGCATTTATATTCAGGTTTTGATTGAAGTTTGTACAAGTCAATTCATACTCCAAATACTCCGCTCGCGCTGCCCCACCTTGTCCCTATCCACTGGCAAGTCCAGCTCTGCAGGGAACTTCATCTTCTTCATAGCAGCCTTGCTCTTGCTGGCGTTGCCAAAGAACACCAGCAGCAGCACCACGGCAGCAATTGTTCATCAGCTTGCATGTTGGCTGGACCCAAGGCAGTGACGGCCGTCACCGCATAGCAGTAGCTGCTGCTATGGACGGTTCTACTGCACTCCAGCACCGCTGCAGCACACACAGATGGCTTGCCGGCACAGCTTAGATGTATGTTAGCACACAGAGCCCAAGTAACACATGCTTACTTGCTAAACCTGACATCTTGAGCAGCAGAGACGCCCCTGAAGCCTCCTACTCCAGCCATGCTGCTGTACTTGCTGCTGCTTCTACTGCTACTGCTGCACGGCTAGAAGCACTGTGCAGCGGCAGGCTGCCTGCCGCCGTGTCCGACGTAAGTATCGCTGTTGATGGTAACCCTTTGACTGTGCAGCAATCCCAGCAGTGTGCCGAAGACACGCAGCTGCTGATCCACTGCCAATCGCCCCAAGTCGAAAGGTACCAACGTGATCTGACACCGAAATGTGGAAAACCGAAAAGGTGCCCCTAACTAAGCAACTTCAGACCCTCCGCACATGAAGGGGCCTCCCTCGCCAGGTGAGAGTGAGCTTCACTGTTTGAGCGGAATGACAGGTGTTGTTCAAGTGTGTGCGCTCGCAACGCACCCATTGCACTCGGAAGCATTTAGGCGGTCTGGATCCGCGATCACAGAAGCGTTCAAAAGCAAAAGGGCTTTTCCGAATGGCAGCAGCCACCAACAGTATGCAGTGCACAGCTTTGCACTGCAGAAACTAGTGTGATTGATCAAAACTATATAAATAGCGATGTGCGAATCGCACTGTTGATGGGGTTACACCATTACCCTTGACCATCACTAGCAGTGCTGTTGTTGAACAGCAGTAGCAGCAGAGTGCCAACCAACTCCTGCCATCACCTTGGGCTGCAAGTCTTACCTCTTGATCTCTGTTGCGCTGTGTAGCTCTTGAAGCTACTTTTGTGAACAGCAAAGCGAGCCTGTGGCTGTGAGCAACTGTGATTCTGCCTGGTGAGTTCTGTCACTGCTATGCACCATGTGGCACTGGATCAGCAGTTGCTAGGCACGATCTGTTGATACTGTTAGTATTAGATATAGTATGTTATGTATCTGGCTTCTGAGTACTCAAACGGTGGGTGCAACACCCAGCTGCTGCTTGGAGAATTTGGGCGCTGCCGCTGCATGCCCCATAGCAAGCCCTGATGCAGTGCGCCGTGCATATGCTGTGTTCTGTGCACATGTCTGCCACCGTCAGTAGCTGCACAGCACCAGCTGTAGTTAAAAGCAAAGGCTTTTGAATAGCTGCACGTCATCATCACCTCCTGTGGCCTGTTTTGGGAATCATGCGCGTATGTATGAGCAGCATGCTGCGCTGCATGCACACACACAGTCAAGCATGCACCCTGTGCTGCATACCTACAGGTAGCCAACCAGCAGCAGCAGCGGCTGTCCTGCAAGCAGTTTCCTGCAAGCATGGACGGCAGCGGCGACCCGGGCAGGCCCTATGCGGAGATGACAGTGCCGCAGCTGAAGCAGGAGCTGCAGGCACGCGGCATCGATGCCAAGGTGGGCGGGCAGGGCAGCACAACCCTCAGCTATGACAGATGTGCGCAGCATGCTGTGTGTATGTTTGGAGTGGGGAGCAGGGGCATCGACGCCAAGGTGCGCGGGGGCGGCATGCGCACAGCGCTGAGGCGATTACCGCATGATGGCAGATACCTGTGTGACATATTTGTGTTGGGTGTGGGGGTGGGGAGGGGGGGGGGGGGGGGAGGGCGTCGACGCCAACGTGGGCGGGCGGCGCCGACAGCAGCTGCATCAGGCACTGCTTGGCGCAATGCAGTGTGGCAGATGTCTGCAAGTTGTAGTTGTGTGTGTGTGTGTGTGTGTGTGTGTGTGTGTGTGTGTGTGTGTGTGTGTGTGTGTGTGTGTTGGGGGGGGGGGGGGGGGGGGGCGGCCAGGGGCAGCGACGCCAAGGTGGGCGGGCAACGTGGGCAGAGGACTTTCACAGTGCACCATGGCAGATACCTGCAACATGTAGTGTTTGTGTATGTGTGTTTTGGGGGCCGCCAGGGGCATTGACAGCATAGAGCACAGGCGGTGCTCGCCACACACCAGCACAACGCATCTGCGATACGATGTGTGCATGATGTCTGCTGCTGCTGCCCCCGCTGCTGCTGCTGCAGGGCCGCAAGGCTGATCTCATTGCGCGCCTGGAAGCAGATGACGAGGAGTTTGCAAAGGAGCTGCAGCGGCAGGCGCAGCAGCAGCAGCAGCAGCAGCAGCAGGAGGGCGCTGACACTGCTGCAGATGGTGGCGATGGTGATACAGAAGCAGCAGCAGCAGCAGCAGCAGCAGCAGCAGCAGAGGATGATGCAGATGCAGATGCGGAAATGGAAGAGGGTGATGCGGGAGGGCTGCTGCTGGAAGAAGATGAGCAGCAGCAGCAGCAGCAGCAGCAGGCGGAGGGGCAGGAGGGCTCTGGCAGTGAAGGCGTTGGGCTGTATGATGAGATGGATGCAGATGCAGCTGCAGATGATGGTGGTGGTGGTGGTGGTGGTGGGGGTGCAGAAGAGCAGTCTGCAGAGTATGGCGCAGATGCTGCTGCTGATGATGATGCACAGGTAGTGGATGATGATGCGCAGCAGCAGCAGGGGGAGGGAGGTGGGGAGGTTGAGGAGGAGCTGCTGCTGGAGGAGGACGAGGACCCTGAGCAGCAGCAGCAGCAGCAGCACGATGCAGATGGTGATGATGCAGGGGAGCAGCTGCTGCTGGAGGAAGAAGATGAGCAGCAGCAGCAGCATGATGATGAGCAGCAGCAGCAGCAGCAGGCTGATCAGGAAGAGGAGGAGGGCGACTTTCTGGACTTTGGTGATGGGGAGGATGCGGGGGAGCATGATGAGGAGGGGGCTGAAGAAGAATACCAGTATCAGTGTAATGAGGGCGATGATTATGCTGAGGGTGATGGTGATGGGGATGGTGATGGGGTGGCAGCAGCAGGCAGTGAGGGCGCTGCTGCTGCTGCTGCTGCTGCTGCTGCTGCTGCTGGCGGTTCAGAAGAGGAGGATGAGCTTGGGAAGCTGCTAGATGAGGAGGAAGAGGAGGAAGCAAAGCAGCAGCAGCAGCAGCAGCAGCAGCAGCAGCAGCAGCAAAAGAAGGAGAAGGTAGTGGCGCCAGCACAACAGCAAGCACAGAAGCAGCAGGCAGCGGCTGGCGCAAAGCCTGCTGCTGCAGGCGGTGCTGCTGCACAGGCAGCACAGCAGAAAGTCAAGGTAGGAGGAGGCAGGCTGCAGGGTATGACGTGACCACTGCTGCTGGTTCAGTCTTGACTGTGCTTTTTGCTGCGCATACTTCCGTGACAGGCAGGACACCCTGCACACAGATGCAGCCGTCACTTCTGCTCATACATCAAACACCTGCCCAGTACTGCTCAGCTTGCTGTGGCTCAGCCTCCCTGCCTGCCCACCTTCTGTTGCTGCTGCTGCTGCTGCTGGGTTGCCTCAGGCGCCTGCGCCCCCTGCCGGCGCCCCGCCGCAGCCCCCCAGTCAGGAGTGGGAGGCGATGCAGCTGCCGCAGCACTGGGTGCCGCAGCCCATACTACGGGTGAGGCCCGGGCCTGAATTGCCTGCTTTTCTGCAATTTAATTGATGTTTATCCACACATACATAAGTATGTTGTTGTGGCCTGAGAGGTGGTGCATGTCTGCCAATCTGCAGTCGAATCATTGTGCTACGAGTATGGTTGTTAGCTCATGCCCCAGCAAAGCATCGGGTTGTTGGTTGTGGCCCGGCCCGGACATCGACACAGCATGCACACCAGGGCAGCAGCACCCGCAGTCACTTGCCGCAGCTGCAGGTGTGCGCTTGTCTCTGTGTCTCCAACGTTTGCGCTGTGCACTGCGTGCTGACAGAAATTGCCCTCAAAACACAGCTTCCACCCAGGCGCACATCCCACCACGCTTGCCAGCATTGTGGCCAGCTGACAACCAGCATCCAGCCACTCAACGGGCACTCAAAGTCTGCTATCCCTGCCGCTGCCGCTGCCGCTGCTGCTGCTGCTGCTGCTGCTGCTGCCAGGTGTCCAACATCTCCGCAGGCGTCACCCCAGAGGAGCTGCGGCAGCTGCTCACAGGCCCAGGGGGGCTGCAAGTAGACAGGCTGGACATGGCTCCACAGCAGCTGCCCGGCAATAACACCGGCAAGCAGCAGCAGCAGCAGCGGCTGCAGGTGGCGTATGTGCGGCTGCCAGCCACCACGAGGCCCTGGGCTGCTGCTGCTGCTGCTGCTGCTTCCAGTGCAGCTGCGAGTGGCGCTGCTGCTGCTGGCGCTGTTTCAGATGATGCTGGAGCGAAGGAGGAAGCTGCGGGCAAGGATGCTGCTGCTGATGCGGCATCAGCTGGCAATGGTGATGCAGCAGCAGCAGCACTGACAGCTGCACTCGCAGCAGCAGCAGCAGTACCTCCTGCTGATGACAAGGAGCAGCCAGCAGCAGCAGCAGCAGCAGCTGGTGGCAGCAGCAGCCAGGATGCTGGGCAGCTCACTGCAAGGCAGCGGCGCCAGAAGCGGCGGCGGCTGATCGCTGCGACTGGTGCTTCTTCTGGGTATGACATTCTAGGTGTGGCTCGGACAGTGGTGGTGACGCTGGCTGGCAAGCGGCTGGCGCTGCAGGGGCGGCCGCTCATGTTTGAGGCAGTCATGGAGCAGGTGGGTTGTGGGGTTATGGCTGTGATGTTTATTGATGATGGGTTGGTGCTGGATGCATCTTGCAGCTGCAGGGGCGGCCGCTCGTGTTTGAGGATGTCATGGAGCACGTGGGTTCGTGGGTGAGGGTTTTGTTACTGGTTTGGAGTGTGTTGGTGTGGTGGATGCATCCCGCAGCTGCAGGGACGGCCACTCATGTTTGAGGCTGGTGATGGACGCATGTGTGATGTGGCGGCTGATGGGGCATCTCACTGCTATGCCCAACCTTTGCTGCACATGGTAATGGGTGTTATGGCAAGCATCTGACAGCATGCACCGTTGGGCCTTGAACTATGCTGCTGTGGACAGCAAACGTGTAGCTTTGAGGTACCCCACCCTGGTCGTCAGCCTCACGCGTCCAATGCATTGCTGCTGCTGCTGCTGCTGCTGCTGCTGCTGCTGCTGCTGCTGCTGCTGCTGCAGGTGACGCTGTTCATCAGCGGCGTGCTGTGTGACGACGCGGCGCTGCGGGCACTGCTGGAGCCGTGTGGGCAGCTGGTGCGCGCCTTCGTGGTCACCAACCCACAGGTGAGGTGGCAGCATGACTTTGCTATGTTTCTGCAACAGTTTCACCAGTATTATGATCCATGCTGCCACAGAGCAGCTGTGCGCGCCTTCGTGGTGACCAATCCCTGGTGAGGCCGGCCTCACGGCCACTTCTTTCATGTGTGAGAGCCTGGTGTGAGGCGTGTAGTGATTGGCTGTCACTGCTCAACATGGCGTATGCCTCCCTGTCTCGCATCATCTGTCACAACCATGTGCTGTGCGTGCCTGCGCTTTGCCGCGTCCCTGCCCACCTCGTACAACATTTTTTTCTGATAATCAAGTCCCTTGCGTTGTTGTGTTGCTGCAGGGCGGCAGCAAGCACTACGCGTTTGCGGAGTTTGCGCTGCCTGAGGGGGCCCTGGCAGCGCTGCGCGCCATCAACCGCAGCCCCAGCGCTGCTGCTGCTGCTGCTGCTGCTGCTGCTGGCCAGGCTGGGGGGCTGAAGCGGTGGGGCGGCTAGGCAGCTGCTTGCTGCTGGGGTTCTCAGCTACAGGCTACAGTTGCTTGTTTGTGGCTCGGCAGTGCTTGCATGTGGCTGAGTAATGGTTTTTGTTTCTAGTTCAGGTCAGCCGAACATTGCTGCGTAGAGTCGCTTGTTACATGGTGAAGCGCAAGAAAAGGAATGGCCTTGTGTCTGTCACCAACGCACAGCAGCACTGCTTGCTAGTGTGCTATACGGCTCTGAACGCTGCCCCTGAAAGTCACCTCTGCATTTGCTGCTGCTCTGCAGGCCTGCCAGCAGCGGTGCACTGGCTCCCAACGCTGCTGCTGGGTCAGCAGCAGCAGCAGCAGCAGCAGCGGATTCGAATGACCAGGCCAGCAAGAGGCTGAAGCAGGGAGATGGCACAGCAGTGCCCAAGCAGCAGCAGCAGGCACGCAAGCCTGCTGCAGCCAAGAAGCAGCAGCAGCAGGCAGCGAAAGAGGCCAAGCAGCAGCAGCAGGGGGATGGAAACAGCAGCGATGAAGATGTGCTTGCAGGGCTCGTGACAGAGGATGAGGAGGATGAAGCTCGCACTGTGACTTCTGGTGTGAAGTCTGAGGAGGCTGCAGGCTCAGACGACGAACTTCAGCGCGAGGAAGTTACTGTGAAGTCTGAGGAGGACCAGGAACTTCCTGATGTGAAGTCGGAAGATGCTGACCATGACATGCAGCAGCAGGACGACGAAGAGAAGGAGGCAGCAGCAGGCAGCCGGGGTGGTGTGAAGCGCAGGCGCAGCAGCGAAGGCAGCGATGTGAAAGAAGAGGAGGAAGAGCAAGACGAGCAGCAGCAGCAGCAGCACGTCGGGGAGGAAGCAGCAGCAGCAGCAGCAGCAGCAGGTGGTGTGGACAAGGCGCAGCAGCTGCAGGATGCTGCAGCGGCCCTGGCGGTAAGCTGCCGCTGCTCTGTGCTGCTGCTGCTGCTGCTGCTGCTGCTGCTTTGTGCTGCTGCTTTTTGCTGCTGCGTTTTGCTGCTGCTGACGCTTGGAACCAATGTTGTGCGTGATGTTCTGCTCGTGAATCTGTCTGCCTGCATGTGCATCTACGGGGCTGCATTCCAGCCCTGCATGCCCTCCCACCCCTGCTGCAGTCACTGCACCCCACTCACTAATCGCTGACACAATGCATGCGCTGCTGCTGCTGCTGCTGCTGCTGCTGGCCCTCACCATGCAGGCGCAGCGCTGGAAGGCCAGCTACTCCTTCCCCCGCTGCGCCAGGGACCTCTTTGCTACAGCGCTGCAGCTGGTGGGTGTGCCTGGCAGCTGCCGCAGCGAGGCGGCGCTGCGCTCGGCACTGGGCAGATACGGCGCGGTTGCAACCGCACAGGTGCGTCACGCGCTGTGCTTTGTGCATTTGGAGGTTTGCGGCGTGTTGTCTTCTTCTAGTGCTCGTGGATGTGATTTGCTGTAGTTAGCGCTGCTGCTGCTGGCAAGCTGCATGCTTTTTTGGATGGCAAGGTGGGGCAGCGCTGCAGCTGGTGGGGGTGCCTGGCAGCTGCCGCAGCGAGGCGGCGCTGCGCAGCGCACTCGGCAGATACGGCACGGTTGCCAGCGCGCAGGTGCGCCACGTCCTGTCTTGTGTGCAGTCAGACAGCTATTCTGTGCCGTGTGCTGCTGTTGAGCGCTGCATGTGTGCCCTCCACTTGCGAGGTGCACAAGCTGTGACTGTTGCCGATAGCCATCCACCTGACGCATGCTGTGTCTCCTTCCCTTGTTTATGTCCTCTTCCCACCTGACGCATGCTGTGTCTCCTTCCCGTGTTTATGTCCTCTTCCCACCTGACGCATGCTGTGTCTCCTTTCCGTGTTTCTGTCCTCTTCCCACCTGACACATGCTGTGTCTCCTTCCAGGTTGGTGCGGCTGAAGCGTGTGCGCGTTGCTGGTCCAAACCCACAGTAAAGTTCCTATAGGATTTTGTTGTCATCAGTCAAAACTGACCCGAGCTGTTCCTCTGTCCCTGTTCTTTCAACCTGTTGCAGGTGCCGGTGCAGCATGCGTTCCTGCTGGTGTGTTGACTTGGTTTGTGCTTTGCTGAGAGCTGACCAATGCTGTGCCTGTGTCCCTATTCGGTTCGTTTTTTGCAGGTGCCGCAGCAGCGTGCGCGCATTGCTGGCCCAGAGGCTACGGTGTATTCGGTGTGTTGTGTTGTGGCAGTTGGTGGGGCTGCGTGGGCCTGCTGCTGCTGCCTACGTGTTATTGTCATCAGTCAAACCTGACCAATGCTGTGCCTCTGTCCCTTTCATTCACCCTTTTGCAGGTGCCGCAGCAGCGTGCGCGCATTGCTGGCCCAGAGGCCACTGTGGAGTTCCAGAACAGCGGCTCGGCTGATGCAGCATACAGGGCCCTGCTGGGCCTGCCACCCAAGCAGCAACAGCAGCAGCAGCGTGCAGCAGCAGCAGGTGGTGCTGCTGCTGCTGCTGCTGACGCTGAAGGAGGCAATGCAGAGACTGCAGCAAACGTTGCAACAACAAACGTGAATGGCCAGGCAAGCAGCAGTGATGAGCTGTGCCTGATCACCAAGCACACGGGGTATGTCTTTGTGTCTGCTGCAGACCCAGCAGCAGCATACGGCGGCATGCCAGGTCAGCCGCTGTGTGTGGCGGGGCTTGGGGTTGTATTCCTAAACCCTTCCAGGGAGGCTGAAAAGCGCCAAGCCCTGCTGCGAGGAGCAGCAGCAGCAGCAGCAGGCCCGGCAGCAGCAGGGCAAGCAGCAGCAGCAGGCGGCATGCGACCCGGCATCCTGCCTGTCCCTGCGCCGCCGGCCAGGCCGCCGCCGCCCGGTACGGGTGGGGTTCTGCAGCGGGGCGGTTTAGGTGGTGGTCCAGGGTTTGGGGTTCAGGGCCCAGCAGGGTTTGGCGGCAGGGGCGGCCCGCCAGGAGGGCCAGGGTTTATGCCTGGCGGCAGGGGCGGCCCGGCTGGTGGGCCAGGCATGATGGGGCATGGTGGGGGCTTGAACCCTGCGATGGGGCGTGGTTCAGGCCGTGGTGGGCCAGGGTTTAACCCTGCAATGGCAGGTGGACCAGGGTTTAACCCGATGGCAGCGATGGCTGGGATGATGGGCCCCGGTGGCCCTGCCGGCTCCCGGCAGCAGCAAATGGCCGCTGCTGCTCAAATGCAGCAGATGCAACTGATGATGATGCAGCAGATGGCGCTGATGCAGCAGCAGCAGATGGCTGCTGCAGCAGCAGCACAGAAGCAGCAGCAGCTGCCGGGCGCTGCTGCTGCTGGGGCTGGGGCCAGGGCTGGTCAACCTTCGCAGGGTTTACCTAAACCTCCGGGTGTTATGCCAGGTCAGCAGCAGCAGCAGGGTTCAGGCAGGCCCAGGGCCCCTGCCCCTCCCCCAGGACCTCCCCCAAGGGGCCAGCAGCAGCCAGGCGGTATGCCAGGTCAGCAGCAGCAGCAGGGGATGCAAGGCGTGCAGAGGGCTGTGCAGAAGCCTCAGCAGCAGCAGCAGCGACAGCAGCAGCAAGGTATGGGCATGCAGGGCCAGCAGGGCATGCCTGGTGCAGGGATGCAGATGGCAGCTGGTGGCAGGGCTGCAGCTGGGATGCTGGGGCGTCAGCAGCAGCAGCAGCAGCAGCAGCCAAAGGCTGCAAAGCAGCAGCAGCAGCAGGGCTCGGCTAGGATGCAGGGGCAGATGCGTGGCAGTGACCAGGGTGAGGGTTTTGCGGCAGCAGGGTTTGGCACCAGCCCACAGCAGCAGCAGCAGCAGTTGTGGCAGCAGCAGCTCATGATGGCTGGGGCAGCAGCAGCTGGTGCGAGCGCCGGGCGGCAGCAGCAGCAGGGGCAGCAAGGTAACTGGCAGCAGCAGCAGCAGCAGCCTCAAAAAATGCAGCAGCAGCCGGTGCAGCAGCAGCAGCAGCAGCTGGCAGCTTGGGATGGTGCTGCGGACTACACGCCCTGGGGTGATGAGGAAGATGTGTTTGATCTGGCTTTCAGCGGAGCACCTGACACTGCTGCTGCTGCTGCTGCTGCTGCTGGCGGCGGCATGGCTGGCGTCAACATGATGGGCGGGGCAGGTGGCGCTGCGCAGGCCATGCAGCAGCAGCGGCAGCAGCAGACTGCCAGGCAGCAGCAGCAGCAGCAGCAGCAGCCACAGAAGCAGCAGGTAAGGCAGGCGCAAGTGATGCCGGGGCGGCAGCAGCAGCAGCAGCAGGCGGCAAGTCCGTACTCACAGCTGTATGGTCAACAGCAGCAGAAGCAGCAGCCACAGCAGCAGTTCAACGGTTCACAAGACGAGGACGAGTTGTATGGCCAGGCTGCAGGCGAGGGTGGTGCAGCAGGCTTTGGAGGGCTGAAAGCTCAGATGGGCTTTGGGCAGCAGCAGCAGCAGCAGCATGCGCCGCAGCAGCAGATGCTGCAGGGAGGTGGCCAGGCTGGTTACTTGGGTGCAGATGAATGGGATGATGAGGATGAGTTTGATGCAGCAATGACAGATGCTGTGTATGCAGCTGCACCAGCTGCTGGGGGTGGAGCCGCAAGGCAGCAGGGCGGTGCCAGCAGCTGGCCTAACCAACAGCAGCAAGGCAGCATGGCAGGTGCAGCAGGGCAGCAGCAGCAGGCCAGGGGCACATGGCCTCAGCAGCAGCAGCAGCAGCAGAGGCAGGCTGGCGTGCAGCAGAAGCAGCAGGGAGGGGGCTTTGGGGGGTTGCAGGCACAGATGGGGTACGGCCAGCAGCAGCAGCAGCCGGCAGCAGGGGTGCGATCGGGGTCCGGTGGCGGTTCTGGTGGCGGCTATGCGCAAGCAGCAGCAGCAGCAGCAGCAGGAGGAGGTATGGGCAGCTATCAGCAGCCTCAAGTGTCACCCAGGTTTGGAGGTGGCCAGTTTGGCGGGCAGCAGGGTATGGCCACAAACATAACAGAGCTGCAGCTGTCGCAGGATACGGATGATTTTGAATTTGAGGGTGCGTTTGACAACGGGGATGGCGGCTACGGCCAGCAACCTGGGTACGGCCAGCAGCAGTACATGCAGCAGCAGCAGCAGAGGCAGCCGCAGCAGCAGGGGCAGTACAGGGCGCAAGGCGGGTTTGGTGGAGGAATGGGCCAGCAGGTTGGCATGGCTGCTGGGGGTGCTAGTGCCGGGATGGGTGGAGGCAATAGGTTCGGAGGCCAGCAGCAGCAGCAGCAGCAGCAGCAGCAGCAGCAGGGTAGAGGAGGTATGGCACAGCGCGGTGGTGCTGGCGGCCGTGGCGGTTTTGGCGGTGTGAACCAGCAGCAGGCGATGCAGCGGCAGGGGCAGATGGGCTACAACAACCAGCAGCAATGGGAGTGAGGCGTGCTGTGTTGTGAAAGCACATAATGTGCATGACCAGCGTCCTTCGATATCCTCGCTTTGTATAGAAATCGTCATTTTACAAAGGCACAGCCAGTGCATGTGCCCGCGCGTGTTGGCTCTGAGCGGCGTTGCGATGCAGAGTGCTGCTTGGTAAAGGTGCAGCTACACATGTATGTGTTGAACATAGCTCAATGCTCTGGCTGACGGGATGGCCTTGCGCTGGCCTTTGATGCAGAACTGGATTAGCTGTGTTTGCATTTTGCTACTGCAAAGTGTGTTACCTGCAGCTCTTTATATGATCAGCTGCAGCTGGGTGTGTGAAGCAGACACAAGAAACGCGCGCCCCGGAGACGATCAGCGCTCTTAGCATGTACGGTATTTACTTGCAGCGTTAAGGATATCGCAGCACGTCTTTTGGGCGACGACCTGAGAGTGTCACTGACTACACTACACCAGGGCTACCTCAGACTACAAAGGGGCAGAAGCCCGTCAGTGCTCGTTCCCCCCCAGGCATCGTGGCTACTGGGAACAGCACTGACCAGGTTGTATTTTGTTTGCAGGTAATACTAGAACAAGTAGAAGGAGCAGCAGCACTAGAGTGTGAAGTTGCAGCAGCCATGATGGCCTGGGGGAGCCGTCTACTAGCTATGTGAGTATCCATGATACTGCATTATGCTTGTAATGAATGCAATCGGCAACTATCTATTTGGGGCAGTGGTTGTCGACTCGACGATGCGCGTACTTTCGCGCCCATCCAGTATGACAATGGGACAGCATGACGCCGAATCACGTGCTGCTACCCCACTTGATTACAATACTGATACTACATTGTTGAAAACTAGTTAGACGTGCGTACCATCCTTTGCTTCGCACGAGTACGGTTGGCGGAAGTACATCGCGCGTCCGTTTGTCAGCCGAATTTTGTTGCTTCACTTGCATCTGATTGCAGCGAAATCAAGAAATCGTCCAAACTGTTCTATAAATAGGAGACAGTCAGTGACAAGAGGAGCTTCACGCCTGACTCTCTCGGACTGCTGCCTGCTGCATGGCATGCACGCTTTGACATCGCAAGCGAAGCGCAGCAGCATGCGTCTGCTGTTAATAGCAACTGTAGTATGGACGTTTTGTATCAGCGGGACTCACGCAGCAGACCATGCCCTGAACGCTGTGGATGCTGCTGAGGATGTGGTGCTGAATGTGAGTATTGAGACAGAATGCAAATTACCAGGTGAATGCCCTGTTGCAACGATGATGTTTACCAAAACACTCAGTACCGGGCAATTGTACAAAGCACCACAAAGTTCAGGGCGGCGCCGATCTCTGACATGACTGCATAACCAGGTTGCTGCTGCTGCGCCAGCAACACCAGCAGGCGGACAGCAGCGAAAAGATTTTGTAGAGTTGTACCTAATGTGACATAGAAAGTCTCTGCCAGTTTGAGTTTGGTGCCGCACCTGGCAGGTTGAGCAACCAGATCATACTGTCCATGAGTGTTGCCTCTGCATCTTTGCACTTGCAGGACAGCGACGCTCCAGTCGCTGTGGCGGCTGCTTGGCAGGCAGCAGTGCCATCCCTGATAGGAGCAGATGGGCCGCTGCTGACACAGGTGGGCTGGCGGCAGCAGCAGCAGCAGCAGCAGCAGCAGCAGCAGCAGCAGCAGCAGCGGCAGCAGCAGCAGCAGCAGCAGCAGCGGCAGCAGCAGCAGCAGCAGTAGCAGCGGCAGCAGCAGCAGCAGCAGCAGCAGCAGCAGCAGCGGCATGAAGGCCCTGGCCAGAACTACATCAAAATTTGATAACAGCTGACCACAGCCAGTAGTGGCTGAGCAGCCTGGCAGGGTTTTGTGGTGAAGGGTTGGCATCCTCATCCCTGTATCAGCGTTGGCATCCTCGCTTCTATACAGGACCCACATGCAACCTCCCTCTCTGTATGACAATGTCTGTAACCGGCACAGTGCTGCAGTGGCACAGTAGGTGCTCTGGAGTTTCCCAGACCCTTTTGCAAGGCATCAATTCACTCTATGAGTGCCTGCTGCTGAAGATTTGATCATCTTGTGTTCAAATGCAGGTGGAAGCCGCCCAGAGGCTAGGACTGTCAGGCAAGGGCACCACCGTGTGTGTCATCGACACGGGCGTTGACATCAGCCACCCCAACTTTGGCGCGTGCAGCGAGGGCATCCGTGGCAGGGCCTGCAGGGTCAAGTTTGGCTTCGATGCAGAGAGCGACTCCAGGGACCCTGTGAGTGTGCCTGACAGCGGTACTACAGATATGAAGTTGCAGTGCATAGATAGGTTGTACAGAGTTCACCATGCCAAGTGGCATGTGTACCGACAGCAGAGGAGCAGCAGCAGCAGCAGCAGCAGCAGCAGCAGCAGCAGCAGCGGCAATTTAGTCTTGCATTGTGGGGTCCTTCTGCATGCTGGTCTGGATGCTGCAGTAGAACATGGTGGCACTCACGCCTGTTGGCTCACATGGCGCCCATCCTGCGTCACGGCTACAAGGTCCAGCAACAGCAGAACAAGTTGCAGTGACATCAGCAGCGCGGAGCAAGATGCAGCCGCTGCTGCCTGCACATGCCCACATGTATGCTGCATCCCTCTTTTTCCCCCTGCCCTGCATCATTCCAATGCCAGTCCCCCAGGAGAACAGACTCAGCGGAGGCGGGCCATGGCACGCATGTGGCTGGCATTGCAGCGCCATGAGTTGTCAACGCAGCCACTGCTGCCGCCCATACCCATACATGCTGTGGCCTTACTACCTCTCTGTCCATGCCTTCCGTGCAGTCCCCAAGGCGGACCGTCACAGCAGACGCTGGCCATGGCACGCATGTGGCATTCCTGCTGTGCCGCAACACCGCTAACCTCCTTCCCCCTTCCGTGCCTGCAGTTCCCCGGGCGGACCGACACAGCGGAGGCGGGCCATGGCACGCATGTAGCTGGCATTGCAGCGCCATGAGTTGTTAATGCAGCCACTGCTGCCGCCCATACCCATACATGCTGTGCCCTGTCTTTCTGTAACCTCTCTGTCCATGCCTTCCGTGCAGTCCCCGAGGAGAACCGACACAGCCGAGGCAGGTCATGGCACGCATGTGGCTGGCATAGCAGTTGGTGGCTTCCCTGACAAGCTGCTGGACGCTGCAGGCAAGCCCCTGCCGTACCAGCGCGGGGTGGCGTATGAGGCACGCCTGGGAGCATTGCGGGTGAGTGATGTGCACATGGCTGTGGAAATTAATCTGGAGGACTGTGTTGTGCTGAGAATGTACTAGATTATGCTGGTGGATTGGCCTGGTAGAGCTGTTTGTCAACAACCTGTGTCTGCTGACTACACTGTCATGCTGGTACCATTATTGTGTTACCAGGCAGTGAACAAGGACGGCGCGTTTCCAGGGGAGTACATGAACAGGGCCCTGCACAAGACGATACGTGAGAACTGCGACGTCAACAACCTCTCGCTTGGAAGCTTCAACGTCGTGCCGAACCCCTCATATCGGCAAGGCATGGAGGAAACCGCAGCTGCGGACATTCTCACGACAGCAGCAGCTGGCAATGACGAAGGCGCGATTACGCTGGGGCCGCGTCTGTTTGGCACTGCAAGTCCGGCATCGTATCCCAAGGTGTTTGCTGTCGCGCATTTGCAAAACGCGGCAAACCCTGGATCGCTGGTGGAGATCAGCACCCCAATCAGCACTTCTTCTGGCCTCAGGAACATGCTAGGTGAGGAAGCACAGCTGCGCTGCTGTTTGTTTCTTGATGCTTGAACAGCGTTGCGACGCAAAGCCTCAGCATTGACGCTGCCTAACAGTGTAAAGCAGGCCCATGCAACTGCTGGCACACGCGCGAGAAACCTCGAACAAAACCTTCAACAAGTTCTTCAACAGGTTTAATGACAGCGCCGCATCGTAAGTCGACTGACTCACAGCATGCCACATTTGTCACGTTTGTGCTGCCCTGCAGTTGCCATCCAGCGCGCAGACACCCAAACAAGCCTCGCCAGCCTCTGCTCACCTTCCTGCGACAGCCTGCCCCTCCCAATGAACATCCACCTCGTACGCATGGGCGCACAGCAAACCGCCCCGGCGCCGCCATCACTACTAGCTGCAGCTCTTGGCAGCGTCACTGCCACCGCAACAGTGCAGTGTGGCTTGAAGATGATCTTTGATGCATCGGAGTATAAGAAGGGTCAGGCGCTGCTGCTGCACTTTGAGCCGGAGTGCAAGTTCTACCATACAGCACCTGAGCTGTGGCAGTACCTGAGGGCCATGTCTCCTGCATTGGTGCTCATGGTGAGATGCAGCACATGCGGCTGCAGAAGCAGTGCTGGCTGCGCTGCTGCTCAACGCCTGCTGCATTTGAGTTTTCCTGCTGGTGGCTTCATCTGACTAGTTCATGTCAGTAATGGTGCTCATGGTGAGATGCAGCACATGCCACATATGCAGCTGCTGTTTTAGTGCTTGTCAAGCTGCTCCTCGACGTCTGCTGCAACTCCCTGCTAATCACTGATGTCGGTTGTAAGGTGCTGCAGCACGTGCAGTTGCAATGCTGTGGTCCATTGATGCGCTCTGAGCCCTTTCACCAACAGGAGATGTCCAGGGTGCATGCGTCTACTGCCGACTGCTGCTGCTGCCGCTGCTGCTGCAGGCCATGCCCTCCGACAATGACGCCCACACAGGCGCCCTCTACTACAAGAACGCGCAGATCCCGGTGCTCTGGATGCGCTCCGATGACGGCAGGGCCCTAGCTGAGCAGCTGGCCTTCAGGGATGCTCGCAGCATGCCTCCCCTGCAGCTGAAGAGCCTGCCAGGAGCCACACTTGTGCCTGTGCCTGACGAGCAGGCCGGCCAGCCTGCTGCAACAAGCAGCATGGGGCCGGTAGGTGGTATCCTACTGCTGCAGGGGCTGGGGGAGTTGTGAATGTAGCTGCAGCATTTGCTGGGTTGTTGGTGGCTGCTCCATGCCCCAGTTGCCGTTTTCGCAGCTGATGATCGTACAAGCAGTGTTTATCGGAGTCTCGACGACTCAGCTGCCGCTGCTGTTGCTGCTGCTGCTGCTGCTGCTGCTGCTACTGCTGCTGCTGCTGCTGCTGCTGCTGCTGCAGGCCTTTGACCTGAGCATCAAGCCAGACATTGCAGCCCCCGGCAGCTTATACAGCAGCCTGCCTAATTCAACCTACCAGACTTGGCCTGGCACCTCCATGAGTTCCCCATACATGGCAGGAGTGCTGGCACTCTGGAAACAGCACATGCACAACCTGGGAATCGAACAGCCGCCTGGCGGCTGGATGAATGCGGCCTTCACTGCATTCAAAAACACTGCCAAGCCGATTAAGTATGGCAACAGCAGCCTGGTGTGGCCTCCTGCTAAGGTTGGAGCAGGAATGGTGCAGGCGTTCTCTGGCATTGTTACTAACGTAACAGTGACGCCGGCGGAGCTGCTGATGAAGACCGACGGCACTCACCAGCAGTTCACGCTGAGTGTCACTAACGCTGGCTGGAGTGACGCGAGTTACACCCTGGGTCACCAGCCGGCGGTGACGCTGTTACTGACAAAGTCGTGGTATAATCAGGTGTTTGATGCTGCGGCACCTACAGCTGTTGCTACTGGGGTGGAGCGCGTGGTGAAGGTGCCTGCAAGGAGCACCAAGGTGGTGAAGGTGAGAGTCAAAAAGACTGCGCTACCATAACCAGCCCCTGCTAAAGATCCCTTTCTCTACAGCTGGAGTGGCTTGACAGAGTCATGCAGCAGCAGCAGCAGCAGCAGCAGTCCTGTGGGCGAAATGAGCTGCAACTCACTGCACTGTTGTCAGCAATAAAGTGCAACTGCCTACCGGTCTCTAACTGTTATTTATTGCGTCACTTTGTCACCCACAGGTCGGCATCACCATCCCGCCAGAACTCAAAGCCCTAGACGCCATCGTCAGCGGTTACATAACCCTAACACCCGTGGGTGCCACACCACCCTCTGCCTCAAGGCAGCCTCTCAGCACATCCACACCCATCACTCTCTCCATCCCTTATCAAGGCACTAGCAAGGACTACTCGACAGTGGGGACGCCAAACAGTCTGGCACTGTTTGTGCCGGCACTGCCAGATTTGCATGCTCTGGCGGCTCAGCTGATTTCAGACAAGCCTCCACTGTTTGTATGTGACACAGCGCAGCGCAGCGGCTGTGCATACAGCCAGGATGGTGTAACTATCGCAGCAGATAGCCCCATCCCAGGGTTCATGTTTGCATCCACGCTGCTGCGGCCCCTGGCAGATGTGAAGATCCAGCTGTGGTCAAGTGACTGGGAAGTTCACCTGGGAACTTCCGCCAGCCTCGGCCCGGCTCCTGCAAGCTCGCCTTTCCGCAGAACCTACCTGTTCGAAGGCTCCTGGGACGGCAGCTACCTCCCGGTGAACTCCGCAGCGGAAGTTTTTGTTCCTATGAAGACGGGCGAGAAGTACAGGGTGAAGCTGGAGCTGTGGCCGGTGCTGGCGGCTGGTGACAAGCTTGCAGGAAGAAAACAGGGCCAGCCGATGATCTTCACAGTGAACGAGCCGATAGTGATGCTTGCTGACCCCTCAAAGAGCGCCAGCACAATTCAGGTGGCAAGCATTGGGCGGGACGGCAGGGGCGGCAGGGATGGCAGGGAGGGGAGGCGGGACAGGCGCGATCGCCGGGATTGAACAGCAGCGTGCAGTTTGCTCGCGGCATGGGTGGTTTGTCACTGCAGTGAAGTGCCATGTCCCTGGTACCAAGGGAGTGCCAAGCAAGCCACATAATCGTCATCATCCACGTCACCATTGCATTTGTTACATATATAATATAACCATTTCTGTGGCTTTATTCAAACAGCACAATGCATGCCAACTAGGTAGCTGTCAAGCTAGTCTTCACACCTTCACACAGGTACGCGTCTGTCTGAAGTCCCCAGCGACCAAAGAGCAGCAATGACCGCTGCATCAGTTGGCAGCTGTGACTGCTGCATGATGTGCACCACTTGGCTTTGTTTTGAACAGAGTCTGAGGCACAAGCTTTGCATTGGATGCAGCTCACACGCACTGCTGGCAGCAGCTGAACCGTTTGATCCAAGAGTTGGAGCTGCTAGGTCGGCGCCTGTCACAGCTTGCCTGGAGCTTGGTTATCTGCCGGGGCCAGCATTGCACACAGCCTTTGATACGGTGCGTCTTAGTGTATCACAGAGCCACAGGGCAAGAGTGTTTCATAGACCGGCTGCCAGGTAGTATCTGGGTTGTATTTGTGCATCATGTCAGGGGTCCTGAGATCAGGTATCTTATGCCAGGACTCTTATTACTAGCGTAGCTTGCATGATCACCAGGTTATGCGCGAGCAGCAGTAACTGATTGCTGCTTGATTGGGGGCTGGTACTGTTGTGTTGGTCAGAAATGCATGCAAAATGGCCGAGGCGTGTGGGCTCATTAGGGATTACAGGTGGAGTTGTGATGTGTTGTAGCTGCAGCCGTTTCTGTGTCAGGTAGCTCTGCTAGCCAGGCAGCAGCAAGCTGCATATTTGGGCATCATCAACATGATTGTGATGCATGCCGAAGGGATGGGGATGTTTGGCAGCCGTTCAACAGCGGTGCCTCAGGCCAGGCAGCAGCTGCTGTTGCTGCACAGCGGCAACAGTGTGCTTGCGCCACCTGTTTGAATGACTATATAGTCATGATGTATCATCACGGGATACTATCTCAAGTAGTATGTGATAGCCAGTTCAAGAACAGGGATTGGCAAGGCTCAGGATTGAGCATCAACGGCTGCCTGGCTGCTTGATGCATACTCATGCTTTAATCATGACATCATGAGTGTTACCTGGCATTTTCAAGTCGACAACTCGTAAGCTGAAGCATACTTATTGCTTGCCTTGTAACACACGAAGCTGGCTGGCTTGTATTTCATTACTTCATACATGGGTTTGAAAGATCATGCAGCAGGAGGGCGCGGGGGGCAGACTGAGCGGCTGGCCAACAGCTCAACCACCAGCTTGTCCCACAGTGTGCCACGTCCTGTTGTGGCCACATAGCCAGTATCCCATTTCCGGTCGAGGCAGCCATGCCCAAGGCAGATGGGGGGAGATTTAGTGGCGTAGTTTCCTGCTGGAGGTGCACACCACTACTGTTCTGCCCTGGGCAGCGTGTCCCACCCAGCCACATGCATGTGGGCCTGCAGCCGATCCTGCACCCCTGTCATTTGCAGGGTTGTGGCTTGGTGGTGGACACATGGCATGGCATGGCACGACGCGCTGACAAAAGAAGCCATCGTCGAACAACAGACAGCAAGTGTTGCCGCTGTCGACGCGGTTGCTGGACATTTGAAGTTCACCTGGTTACCCACTGGTTACCACAGAACAGCGCGAGCGAGCTCCTGCAACAAAAATCGTTGAATCAACTTACAATTACAGAGCTAAAACATTTATTTTGCTTCGACACACACAGAAAGCAAGCATGCAGACGTGTGGTGCCCACCGTGTGCAGCGCTCAGCTGCAGCATCAAGAGGGGCAGTCAGGCCCGCGGCAGTCTCCTCCCGTCGTGTTATCCCTAGTTCCCCCATCACAAATTTATCGGATGTGGCGGTGCTGCGTGAGATCAAAGCAGATGCCCCTGACCTTGAAAACTTGGAGCTGAGAGATGTGAAGGTGGGCTGACAGCGAAGCCTGCAGCAAGAACAGTTGCACACATGGCTAAAAACATGACTAAAAACATGAATTTGTGGTCAGCTGCCTATGCTGGCATGCCAGGGCACCATGTTGGGCCACTGCAGCTGTTGTGGCCCAACATGCGCTGCTCAGGTCTCAGGACCCTTATGCTTGCATGCGGTGCCTGCATGGACCAAATCATGATACACAGCCGTTCATAAAGTGCATAGCAGCGTGCAACAGGAGGTTGGTGTAGGCTGGGACACGGTGCAGGTGCTTTCAGAGGTGCAGGCGAACAAGCACGCATGGCTTCATCACGTAAAGCAGCGCCGTGCAAAGCACACAGTTTGAGCTGACGTGGTTCAATCATAAAGAGAGATAGAGACACACACCCAGTCATGCGCTTTCCGCAACCACTCCTGCAAGCCTTCCCTGCAACCGTCTCCTGCAACCAACCTATCATCTCTCTCCTGCAGGCCGTCTCATATGTGAGCAGGCGCCGCTTGGATGCACCAGACTTTGACCCGGATGCAGTGGACGAGGAGGGGCTGCCGCTGGTCTACAACGAGGCAAGGATCGCGGCCTTCTGGGGCAAGCGCCCGGGGGAGCTGGCCAGCAGGTGGACGCGCTTCGCAGCCATCAGCGGTGAGCAGCAGCAGCAGCAGCAGCAGCAGCAGTGGCGGTTGCGGCGGGTGTCAGGGTACTAGCAGCAGCTGCAGCAATGACAGCGGCTTGTGGTGGTAGTGGCAGCAGTGGCGGCAGCAGCCGCTGCCGGCTTTTGTGGTGTGGCAGAAAGTTGGTGCATATGGTATGCAAGCGCCCCGGGGAGCTGGCCAGCAGGTGGACGCGCTTCGCAGCCATCAGCGGTGAGCAGCGGCAGCAGCAGCAGCAGCAGCAGCAGCAGCAGCAGCAGCAATGGTGGTGGCGGTGGTTGCGGCGGTTGCGCCGGTTGCCTGCGGTGGCGGTCGCAGCCGGTGCAGCAGCAGTAGCGGCAGCGGTCGCGGTAGCGGTAGCGGCCGTTGATGCTGTTGATGTGGCAGACGTTGGGCAGGCAGCCGGCAGCTTGCATCGGAGGCATCTTTGGACACCTTAGGGCAACTGCAGATGCGGCTCGACAGTGCAGGCAGCAAGCACAGCAGGGCACCTGGCCCTTGAAGCTTGCAGCACCAGCACTGGTGGTGACCTGTCCATTCATCATTGCGTGCGTCTCTTTGTTGCAGCTCCCTGGCTGACCAAGATAGACGGTAGAACTGCTGCTTTCACTGGCTGTTGTTGCTGCTGGCCTAATTGGCTGTGAAGGAGCAGCAGAAGCAACAGCAGCAGAGGCGGCAGACGCGCTGGATTGTAGCCACACACGCCGGTTTCAGTACACTGACCTGTT
This sequence comes from Tetradesmus obliquus, assembly GCA_030272155.1. Taxonomy (NCBI): domain Eukaryota; kingdom Viridiplantae; phylum Chlorophyta; class Chlorophyceae; order Sphaeropleales; family Scenedesmaceae; genus Tetradesmus; species Tetradesmus obliquus. The sequence continues at coordinate 1,643,227 of CP126191.1, forward strand.
GCCGTGGGTGTCCCCTGTGCCGCAGCTCCCTGGCTGACCAAGATGGCGAATGCCTTCCTGACTGGCCGCCTGGAGGCGCGGCAGGCTGAGCTGGCTGCTGATGCTGTGGACAACCTGGAGCGGCTGGGCCCTACGTTTATCAAGCTGGGCCAGATCATGAGCATCAGGTGTGTTTGAAACTGGGGTTCACTGCATGAACAATCTTTGCAGAGTGATGCGCAGGGTGAATAAATAGCCACCTTTGTCAAACTGGGCCGGATTAAGAGCGTCTGGTGAGCGCGGCGGTGTGCTGAGGCTGGGAACTGCTACCAAGGTTGCCGGGCATCAGCTGTCCAGCATCAAGGAATCTATATTCAGGCTTGCGTTGCGGCACCCATCCATAACATACATTTCACTGTACTGCCTGCAGGCCTGATGTACTGCCTCCCCCGGTGCTGGCTGAGCTGAGCAAGCTGCAGGACCGCATCGAGCCCTTCAACACGCCAGAGGCCCGCCGCATGATCGAGGCGGAGCTGGGGCAGCCCATCGACGTTGTTTTCAGCGAGTTCAGCGAGCTGCCCATCGCAGCGGCCAGCCTTGCGCAGGTGGGCGAGAGGGTGGTTAGCGTGTGGAACATGTTGTAGCTGCCAGAATAGCAGTAGCCCATTGATGCTATTTTGAGCGAGTTCAGGGATCTGCCCATCGCAGCCTTGCACACTTGGGCGGGGTTGGGGTTTGTTTCTTTCGTCGCATGCACGGCGCTAATGGTCTGAGGCGGCTCCTATGCAGCTTACCCGCATTCCACGCCTGCACTGGCGTGCTGCAGGCTAAGCTCCGCAACAGACACCAACACGCAGCAGCCAGCTGCAACTGGTGAGCCGTGCCGGCATGCACCGTCACCAAGTTATGTAACATGTTATTGTGTTACTGCCGCAGGTGTACCGTGCCAGGCTGCGGTCAAACGGCCAGGAGGTGGCAGTCAAAGTGCAGCGCCCCGGTGCGCTGTCGACCATCAGCAAGGACCTGTACGTCATGCGGCGCGGCATTGGGGTTTATGAGCAGCTGGTGAAGCGGTTTACTGCGCAGACCACAGACTACCAGCAGCTGCTGTCCACGTTTGCGGAGGGGCTGTACACAGAGATGGACTTCCGCAATGAGGTGTGTACGTTAGTCTGTCACCTTGAAGGTCGGGGTTTAGAATCCTCTTTCTCATGTGGGCACAGCCATTTGCGCAGAGCAGCTGCTGTGTGAGCGCGTGCACATGCCTATGGTGGTAGTGTTAAGGGCTTTTGCGGCGTTGCCTGTTGAGACGTCTGTTAGCGTGCTTGTCGCATGCTGGATGTGGTCAGCTGCGCGGCCTCCTGTGCCCCTCTCCCTTTCTCACGCTGTCTTTACGGCCGCACTGCTGCTGCTGCTGCTGCTGCCAGGCGCTGAACGCGGCCAAGATGAAGGAGGTGCTGGCTGAGGCTGAGGGCATGCGCGGCGACAGGCTGGTCATCCCACAGCCCATCATGGAGCTCACCACAAGGTGAGGGTCGGCGCTGCTTGCAGCGTTTAGGGTTGTGTTCCTCGTTGTGTTTGTATTATGACCCTGCAGCCCATTATGGACTGACCACGCGTTGAGGGCTGAGGGCTGCGCAGCACCTCCTGCTAGTATGTACCTTCTGCGGGCGGCTCTTTTGATTGCGCGGCTGGCGCGCTAGCACCACCCAACATATGGCTATGCTGGCAGGAGCGGGTGGTGGATGAGGGGCAGCTGTCCGAACGGTTGGGCATGGCATGACATGCGCTGCTGCTGCTGCTGCTGCTGTTGCTGTGCGTGCACTGCACAGGCGCATTTTGACCATGGAGTGGGTCACAGGGGTCAAGCTGACCACGCTGCCGCCTGAGGAAGTGCGTGACCTGGTGGGTGTGGGCCAGGAGGCGTTCCTGGTGCAGCTGCTGGAGGTGGGCTTCTTCCACGGCGACCCACACCCAGGCAACCTGCTCAAGGTGAGGCATGTCATAATAACACGTGTTATGACATGTGTTACAACAGTTTTGACATGACATGTTGAGAGTCGAAGGGTTTTGGTGCAGCTGCTGGAGGTGGGCTTCTTCCACGGCGACCCACACCCAGGCAACCTGCTCAAGGTGAGGCATGTCATAACACGTGTTATGACATGTGTTAATTACAGTTTTGACATGACATGTTGACATGACATGTTGAGAGTCGATGGGGTGTGGTGCAGCTGCTGGAGGTGGGCTTCTTCCACGGCGACCCACACCCGGGCAACCTGCTCAAGGTGAGGCGTGTTATAACGCAAGTTATAACATGTGGTAGACAGTCAACATGACATGATGAGAGTCCTATGGGGTTGGTGCAGCTGCTGGAGGTGGGCTTCTTCCACGGCGACCCACACCCAGGCAACTTGCTCAAGGTGAGGCGTGTCATAACTTATGTTACAACATATATTATAACAGTCAACATGACATGTTGCGAGTCGAAGGGGTGCGGTGCAGCTGCTGGAGGTGGGCTTCTTCCACGGCGATCCGCACCCAGGCAACTTGCTCAATGTGAGGCGTGTAATAACTTATGTTATTAGATGTGGTAGACAGTCAACATGACATGTGAGAGTCGAAAGGGTGTGGTGCAGCTGCTGGAGGTGGGCTTCTTCCACGGTGATCACACCCAGGCAACTTGCTCAATGTGAGGCGTGTTGTAACATACATTATAACATGTTTCATAACATTCAACATGACATGTTGAGAGTCGAAGGGGTGTGGTGCAGCTGCTGGAGGTGGGCTTCTTCCACGGTGACCCGCACCCGGGCAACCTGCTCAAGGTGGGCGTGTCATAACATATGTTATAACATGTGGTAGACAGTCAACATGACGTAGTTTCGAGAGTCGAAGGGGTGTGGTGCTGTCTTCCACGGCGACCCGCACCCTGGCAACCTGCTCAAGGTGAGTTGTTACTGGGCTGCAGATATGTTAACATTGTGTGTTCTTGTCATTTTCAAAAGGCCCTGTTGCAGTTGGGCGAGGTGGCGCTTCAGGAGGGGCGCGTTTCGAAATGAAGTGATACGTCAGTGTGGGAAGTGACACTGCCGTACGCTGTGCAGTGCATGTGATGTTTGGTATTCAGCATTGTCATCACCATGCAATGGGCTGTGCTGCTGCTGCAGGTGACGGAGGGCCCTGATGCGGGCAAGCTGGCGCTGCTGGACTTTGGCCTGGTGGCGGAGATCCCCGCACAGGACAGGGCAGCCATGGTGAGGCCAGCCGGCACGAAGATCCAAATAAGTGTGCAGGGGTGCAGCTGCATGCAGTGCAGTTGGCGGCGGCAGCAGCAGCAGTTGCTGCGCTTGTTCACGTGCGCAGGATGTTCTGCTTGCATGTCAACCTGTCACCACATCATCTGGTCTTTGATTTGGGGCTGTGCTTGTGCTCATCGCCGGTGTATGTGTGTTATTGTGCAGGTGTCTGCCACCATCCACCTGGCCAACCGCAACTGGGCAGCACTGGTGGATGACTTCATCGACCTGGAGTTCCTGCCAACAGACGCCAACAGGCGCGTTACAACATCGTTTGTAACATGCGTTGTAAACTGGCCCGCCTCTACACAGCACCTGCATGAACCCTTCGGTCACTGCTGTCAATATCACAACTCAGACCTTCGATGGCATGTGCCGCACAACATGCATGCAGGCTGGCAAAGCAGCGTGCAGTTACTGGTGAGTTCGTTGGCAATGCAGCCATATGGTGGAGCTTTTAAACAGCTGCTGCTGCTGATGCTGATGCTGCTGCAGGGCTGTGATCATCCCTGTCATGGAGCGCGTGCTGGGCCCCTACCTGAGGGGCGGCGGCGCCAAGGCCTTCAATTTCCAGGTGGGCTGCTGCTGCTGGTTCGGCTGTATGGACTGTGTAGCACTACTATGCACGCATGCAGCGCTGAACCCGGACCTCCTGATCACCACGCATATCACATGTTCTGTGTTAGGAATCCCGTTCTCTGTTCCCCTGCATAGTTTGTGTTACATCACGATGTCAACCAGCAAATGCTGACACATCATGTTATGTTACTTTGTGTTGTGTGACGCATGCAGGCGCTGAGCCAGGACCTGCTGACCACCACCATGGAGATCCCCTTCAGCGTGCCCCCTTACATGAGCCTGCTGGCACGCAGCGTGGCCACGCTGGAGGGCATCGCGCTCACGGCAGACCCTGGGTACCAGATGGTGGCGCAGGTGGGCCAGCGTGGCTTCTAGGCAATCCGGCAATTTGATTCATTAGGATTTGAAACCTGCTTCAGGCTTTGTATTGCAAATAATGGGTTTGATCAGGACTTTCAATCCACGAGCGCTTGTGCCACGCTGGAGGGCATCGCACTCACAGCAGACCCAGGCTACCAGATGGTGGCGCAGGTGCGTCAAGATTATTAGGGTTTGTTGATCCTTGTAACATCAGGACTTGGATGTTTAGGGCCTTGGGACCTGAGTGCATGTGCCACGCTGGAGGGCATCGCGCTCACGGCAGACCCAGGCTACCAGATGGTGGCGCAGGTGGGCAAATGTGGCCCACGATTCTCCTTGCACTTTGTTCAAAATGGAGTTGTTTAAAGTAGATTGATATTCACGAGTGCATGTGCAACACGCTGGAGGGCATTACACTCGCGGCAGACCGGGGCTACCAGATGGTGGCGCAGGTGCGTGTGCACGGGCTGTTGATGTATGCACCTCACTCTGAACGAAGATACAGTGTTACGATTGCTGGATGCAAGCCACACGCCTTAGGGAGTGAGGCGTGCAGCGTGCTCAGGTGCCAAGTGATGTTGGGGGGAGGGCTTGCATTGTGTAATTGGGCGTGCCTGCCGGCGCTCGCAATGCGCGCGAAACGTCATGCCCTGTCGGTTGTCTGTTGCACATTTTGCCACTCTGACGCCGCCGTACTTGCTGCTGTGCCTCATGCTGCTGGCTTCCGTGCTGTGTTGCAGGCGTACCCCTTTGTGGCGCGCAAGGTGCTGCGCGATGACGGCAGCGGCACAGCGGCGCTGCTGCGTGACCTGGTGTATGACGAGCAGGGCAAGCTGCGCCCGGGACGGCTGTCAGCACTGCTGCAGGTAGGTGTTTGAGGAGCATGAGCGCCTCTACAATGGTGGGATGGCATCGAATCTTGGCCTGCACCCTGCAATATGAGACCTGCCCATGCCGAGACCCCACACGTTCTGACCCTGCTGTTCCCGCTGCTGTGCTGCGCATTTTATCCATGCTGCGCTCGGCTACGTGAGCGTGCAGGGCGAGGGCTCTGTTGATTTGGTGCCCGTCGTTCTGCGCTTGCTGCTGCTGCTGCTGCTGCTGCTGCTGCTGCTGCTGTTGCCTTGCTTGCAGGCTGCTCTCGGGTATGTGAGCGAGCAGGGCGAGGGCTTTGTCGATTTCGACGCGGTGCCTGCGGAGGGCGCCAGCGCGGGCGAGGTGCTGGCCTTTGTGCTGAGCCCCGAGGCACGTGAGCTGCGGCCGCTGCTGGTGGGCTGGCTGGCGGGGGCAGCAGACCTGGTGATCAGGGACAGGTGGGTGCGGCGGGAGATACTTGTTTTCTATAGTTTTTACCACCTTGATGACGTACATTCAATGATTCGTTGTTCGCAATTTGCGGTTGCTGGAGGTCTGCCGAGACTGCTGGTACACAGGGCTGCATATGAAGCTGCTGCTAGCAACGTCGTAGTGGTTTGTGCTGAGCCCTGAGGCACGGGAGCTGCGGCCGCTGCTGGTGGGCTGGCTGGCGGGCGCGGCAGACCTGGTGATCAGGGACAGGTGCGGCAGAAGATGCGCTGCTTTTCTTTGGTTTCAATGACTTGTTGGCGGAATTTTTCGGCTGCTGGAGGTCTGCTAAGATCAATGGTACACAAGTCATTTTTTAAGCTGCTGCTAGCAACAACATTGTATTGGGTTGGTGCTGAGCCCTGAGGCACGGGAGCTGATGCGGGTGGGCTGGCTGGCTGGAGCAGCAGACCTGGTGATCAGGGACAGGTGGGTGCGGCGGGAAGCTGATTGCGGCACGGTAACCTGGTGTTGGTGCAGCACTTCTGTGCTGCTGCATCGGAGAACGTTGTGTCGCCCTTCATTGGGGTGGAGAACGTTGTGTCGCCCTTAATTGGGGTGGAGGTTTTTAGACTTAACAGAGCACGTGCGTGCGCCTCAACCTCGCAGCCGCTGCTCTCTTCAGCTAATTCATTCGCCTGCCTTTGCTTTCTCCGCTGCTACCGCAGGGCGCGCAAGGCTGCTGCAGCCCTGCCCGGCCTGTTGACCCCCCGGCTGCCGTTTGCCGCACTGCTGGGCTTGCCAAGCCTGCCCAGCCCCCCGCCCCCTCCGGTGTTCCTGCCTGGCCTGGGGCTGCTGCCGCTGCCAGAGGCGGTGGAGCGCCTGGCACCACCACTCAGTGATCAGGAGGTCGTTTACTACCAGAGCCTGCTGGAGCTGGTGGCAGGTGCGTGCTGCTGGTGTTACCTTGTTGCTACATGTCTGTTACAGTTGTGCATGCTGATGTGACTAGGAGGTCAATTATCATTAGAGCCCGCTGGAGCTAGGGCAAGGTGTGTGCGCTGCTGGTGCTTGTTTGGTACATGTAAGGGTTTGTTTGGCCTGGAGCTGTTTGGCCATGGGCTGCTGCCGCTGCCTGAGGCGGTGGAGCGCCTGGCGCCACCGCGGAGTGACCAGGATGTCTTCTGTTGTTTGCCCCTTTTCCATGCAGGCATCCTGGACGTGCCTCCTCTTTCTTTACAACAAGGTAGACCTGCTGTATAAGTCTTTTGTTTTGCTGGCTCTGCCTTGTCTGCTGCTGTTCCGTGCAGGCATCTTGGATGTGCCTCCGGCACAGCTGGAGTCCCCGGCTTAGGCTTGATGCATACGCAACTGTCTTTACTCTTTAAGTGATTTCAGTTAGAAACAGAAAGATTAGTAAAACGGATACATGACAAGTGTCTTGATTTCGCCTTTCTCTTGTTGCCTTTGTTGTTGCCCGTCCGCAGGCATCCTGGACGTGCCCCCGGCGCAGCTGGAGTCCCCCGGCTTTGACACCCTGGCGCGCCTCATCACGCAGCCGGGCGAGCAAGCCAAAGAGCTGCAGCAGGCGCTGGTTGCTGCCACCAATGGCGATGCAGGCACTGCTGCTGCTGCTGCTGATGTGGCGGTGGCAGTTGTTGATGAGGTGGCTCGGGGGTTAGCTGCTAGGGCTGGTGTTGAGGTTGATGTGCTGTTCCTAATGCACCGGGTGATGCTGCAGCAGATGGGGCGGCCTAGCAGCAGCAGCAGCAGTGGTGTGGTCGGCAGCAGCAGCAGCAGCAGCACCTTTGCAGGGCTGGCAGGTGTGCCTGGCAGCAGCAGCAGCAGCATTCATGTTGGGTTGAATGGTAGTAGCAGCGTGATGAGCAGCAGTGAAGAGGAGAGCAGAGGGCGTGTAAGCAGCCAGCATGGCAGCAGCAGTGCTGCTATGGTGGGAGTGATGGCAGCGCAGAGCAGCAGCAGCAGCAGCAGCAGCACTACAAGCAGCGGCAGGAAGCTGGCAATGCGGCAGTTGTGAATCACTCCCGGGCGGGGTCTCTGGCCCTACTTAGGTAGCCTTGGCAACTAGCAGGCGTGTTATGATGCAGTGAGGAGAGTGGTGTCACACATTTGTGTGGTTGTGAGTTTGCAGGTTTGTAAGACGAGTGTCAACTTTTGAGAGAGGGGTTCAGGGGCAGGCTGGCGCAATAACTGCTGGCAGTTGACCTATCACAGTTCAACATCCATCTGTTGTGTATATCTTCTCACGCTGGCTGGGTTAATGGCGCTTTTTGTCAGCTTTTGCGGACAGCACATATGCACACACCTGTTTACGTTGTTGGCCACCGCTTGGGATGATGGGTTTTCTTGGTTGGTATGTGGATTATTGAGGTCGGTTTCACTTGGGGCTGTTGCTAGCCCTTTGGGTTGTGGGGCAGCCTTTGCAATGCAGCCACTGCGGTTGATGCGCCTGTTTGTTTGTGTACAGGTGTATGCAGCGCATGCGAAGGTTTGCAGAACAGCCAGTAAATCACTGTCACAGTCAACTGTGCTCATCGTGCATCGTGCTGGCTGTTGCATTGTCATGGATTGCATTTTGCTGTTGACGTGCCATATGCCTAGAGCTGCATGCAGCCATGGCAGGCACGATGGTAACTCTGCTGAGCTGTCTGCAGCAGATGGGCCACTGATTGGCTGCTGAGCTGCACAATCGGCAGCATTCAAGGGTTATAACGTGCATGCAGGCAGCGTGCACAAAGACCAACAGCTTAGAGCACAACAGCTTGACGCACATCACCAATACACGCACACCACGGCGCACCCCATCACACGGGGCCCCAAAAGTAGCTGAGAGCACAACAACTTGACTTCCGCCAAGCTTGGCAGCCGTGACACTATCACCGACACTGGCGTCAACGCCCAAGCCCTGCCAGCTGGAATGAGATGAGAGTCAATACGAGCATCAGCCGCTGCTTGTGTTTCAACAAACTTGGACTTTTAGGTGCCACTTCCATGAGCGACTTGCAGAGGCAGCACAGCCACTGTGCAGCGGCGCATGTGGTGACAGCGCTGCAGCCGTGCAGCAGCTGCAATGGCAGGCACACGGCCTTCTGTTGTCAAGACTGTGCTGCGGCAACACACAACAACCATAACGTGGAGGAAACCGCCATGTGCTGCTGCTGTTGTGCTGGCCACTTTATAATGATTGAGTGCACAAACGTGAATGCCAAGCTTTGACGCCAATGCAAAATGCCTGTCGTGCAATGTTGCAGGCATGCAGTGGGCATGTGGAATGGCATGTGGGCAACGCGCAGATGACCAGTTGCTTTTAATCCATAAAGTCATGCAGCTGTTTCGAAACCACCAGCACGGCAGAGCCACACACCCGCTACTACAAGCCGCCAGCTACTGCACAAGTTGTGACAACAGGTGTGTCTGAACTCACTAACATCATCATGCCACCCACGACCTAAATGTACCACCCTTTACAGCTGCATGTATGCCTTGATGCACAACTGTGGCTCCTGAAGCATCTTCTGTACCATTGCACCCGACCAGTCGCGCAGTACTGCTGTATACCCCACGTGCCTAGGGCTGCAAGCCTGCTGAGCTGCCTGCAGCAGCTGCTTGGATGCCTTGCTGGCTCACTGCTGCACTGCGATCCTCCAGCCCTGCTGCATTACCCCAGCCCTTCGGCTGCCTCGAGCAGCGGCCTGACTCTTGCTGTGGGCCAGCCAGGGGGACTCTGACCCTCCTGGCAACTTCAAAAAAGGCTGCTGCTGCTGCTGCAGCAGCAGCACCATGTTACTGCTGAGCTGACACACAGCCAAGTTGGCAGTCTTTCACCAAACTTCATCTGGCAGAGCTGGGGCATGCAAGCGGCGCAACTTGCGGAGCGCTGCAGTCATGATTTCCTTGCCATCATCATCAATGCCAGTCAGCTCCTTGGCTGCTGCCAGCAGCTGCTCCACCTGCTGGCTGCTGAGCTGCTCAAGCACCACTCGCGGCAGGCCATCCGCCAACACATGAACTGTATATCCTTTGCCAGGCTTCACAGCTGCACTGAGCAGCGCAACTACTGCCGTGTTGTCAAGCTGCGCTACTGCTGGTACAGCCCACACAGCTTGTGTGCTGCTCCAGCCTCTGCCCACTGCTGCCTGTAGCAGCAGCAGCGCTGCCTCACTGCTGATGCCCGCTGCTGCTGGCAGCCTGCATAACTCTACTGGCACCCGGTTCCGCTGGACAGCTGCCTGCAGCAGCTGCGACACTGCCTCGCTGCTCATGCCGGCTGCTGCTGGCAGCTGGCATAAGCCTTGTATGCATGACATTGCGCCTTTGTTAGCGCGTTCCTCATAACAGCCCTGCTCTACAGCTGCAGCTATCAGCTCTGCCACCTGCTGGCTGCTGAACTGCTCACGCAGCGCTGGCGGCAGACCAGATGATAACATCCTTGCGGTGTGAAAGAAGCCCTGCTTCACAGCCCTATTCAGCAGCCCAAGTGCTGCCTCGCCGCTGAGCTGTGCCGCTGCTGGTAGGGCGTACAGTGGCTTTAGGCTCGACACGCACTTATCCACTGCTGCCTGCAGCAGCTGCAGCACTGCTTCGCTGCTGATGCCTGCTGCACCTGGCAGCCTGCATAACGCTTTTGGCAACCAGTGTTGCTGGATGGCTGCCCGCAGCAGCTGAACCACTGCCCCAGTGCTGAGCTGCTGCGCTGCTGGCAGCGCGCACAGTGCCACTACAAGGTCCGCCATGTCAAATGCATAGAAACCATCACGAACTCGTTCTGCTTCCAGGCGCTGCCCAAGCATTGCTTCAAGCGTTGCTGCATCCACGTGCTGCTGCATGCATGGCAGCGCCACCATGCGCTGCACTGCTCTTACATGCCGCCGCATGGCTGCTGTCAGCAGCAGCCTGCGAGCAACGCGTGGCTCAAGCAGCGCTGCTCCTGCAGCTGCAGCTGGCAGGCAGTCGAGAGCTGCCGCCACTGCCTGTGAGCTGCTGCGATTCAAGGCCAGCTGCAGCAGGTCAGCACCGTGGCCAACAACAAAGGCCAGTGTAATCACGTCCTGATGAGACAGAGCAGCAGCAGCAGCAGCAGCAGCAAAAATCATTGTTTGACCAGTGCAGCAACCGCAAAAACAAGCATGCGCTCAAGCCGCACCTTCAGCCAGGCAGCATCTGCTGATTTTTCGGTGGCCCTGTACTATGAGTCAGCAGCACCAGCAGTGCCTTGTCTCGGACTCCCAGCACAGCAAGCAGATCAAGAAAAAACACGCATATATGTTCAACAGCAATTACTGTTTATGCTCCTTAAAAGCAGCTGCTGAAGTAAGCTGTAGGTGTGTCCCCAGATTTTGAGCCAGAGTAGGTCCACCCTCGCACAGGGCCCACTCGAAGTACAATATGTCCCAACAGCCATGTCAGTCTGGGCTGCACAAGCGCAGGCCTGATCGTACTGGCGGCCATGTGCCTGTCTTGCAACACAACAAATTAGCAACAGCAGCAGCAACACACGTACCTTGTCATCACTGCAGCAGACAGCTGCCGCTGCTGCAGGGATGTCGCTTTGTACGCCTGGTTGCTGCTGCGCCTGCACCCACACCTCCACTCCTGCCACCATGCTGTCAGCTGCAGCCAGCAGCTGCGCATAGGTGATGCGCACGCCAGCATCTACGCCAGCTTGGACCACCCGGACAGCCACTTTAAGGGGCACTGCTGGAAAATTGAGCAGCCGTGTCATCACATCTGCTGCAGCTGCAGGCGCTTTGCGCAGCAGCAGCGCTGCCAGTCACCCTACTGCCTGCATGTCCTTCGCATCTTTGCTCTTTCGTGCCGTGCATGCCGCAGCGTCCAGTGAATGAAGGCCGTTGTAACAGGCGCTATCTTCAACGGTTTGCTGACAGCTCTTGCCACTCGCAGCCAGGCAAGCCAGGCCGAGGGGACCTAGCTCTGCGACCAGAGGGGGCACGGCCTCCAACGCGCACGCTAGGCGCTCTGTGATTGAAGTAGGTTTCATGGAAGCTTGCATGTCTATATGCAAGTGAAGAGGCAGATCGTGAACAGACACCGGGACCGTCGCCGGTGGATGTGTGCAGTTGTCCTCCCAGCCCTTCGCATTAAACATACAAGTGGCTTAAGTTCTTGCTGACAAGAAAGTCAGAGTAGCGTGTGGCGCCTTTGAAGCAAACATTTTCCTGTTCATCCTGGTTCAAAATTACAGCCCTAAACCCACTCCAGCAAGGAAGGCACTTCAGACCTTGCGTTGCTGACCCTCTTTGCCCATGTAGTCTGGAGATCGTGCAAAAAATGACCTCGCTGTGCCTAGTGACTTACAACTTCAACGAAAGAAGCAACCAGTAGCAACTGGTTGCTACAGCACAGCTTACAGTCATTTGCAGCCCTTGAAACGAAAGTTGTACAGCCGCAAAAATCCAGGCAGGACCCGGAGATGCAACCTGTGTTGTTCTCATTACTTGTGCTGCTGGCAGCAGGACCTCAGCTGCAAGCAGCAGCAGCGTCCTCTGACCCTACTGCTCAGCTTGAGGCAGCAGCACGCAGCAACGATGTAGCAGCAGCACAACAGGCCATACAAGACGGCGCTGATGTGAATGCCCAAGGCGGTGGCGGCCAGACACCGATCATGGCAGCAACACTATCTGGCAGCACAGATATTGTCAGGTGTGTGTGCTGTGTTTGCAGCAGTGTCATCGGAGTTGATGCAGCAGCGTAAGGTGCATGCTGCATGCGACAGTACCTCGAACACCATCAGTCTGCCACGCCCAACCTGCTGCGTTGCTGTACTACTGCAAAACCAACTAATTCATCAACTTCACAAGCACGTGTCCCGCCCTCACCCCAGTAGCACTTACGCCATGTCAACCCTGCTGCTGCTGCTGCCAGGTTCCTGCTAGACGAACACAGCAGCCGAGTTGACACCAGCATTGGCGAAAAGGATGGCTACACACCCATGCATGGCGCAGGCTTCCAGGGAAGAGCAGACATTGCACGGCTGCTGATCGCAGCAGGGCTCAACCCAAGTGACAGGCACAGGGTGCGCAACCAGCAGCACAGCAGCTGACACTGCCAGCATGCCGAGAGCATGCACCTGACAGTGATGGAGCACGTCTGCCGGTTCTCCAGTGTGCAGTGTATTATGCCTGCCTGCTGCGTCCGCTGCTAATGTCTTGCTGATGTGCAGGACGGCTTCACATAGACTACAGTTCGACTGCAGGTTGTGCACTAGACTACATGTTATGCGGTGGGCATGTGCACGTCACATGACCCCATGCCTGCCTGCTGATGATATTGGATGCAAATAATGGAATTACAATCACATCGTTTGTTGTTGTGCACAGGACGGCTTCACGCCCATCCACCGCGCCTGCTGGGGCCGGCAGCAGCGCCACACCGACACGGTGCGGGTGCTGCTGGAGGACGGCAAGGTGCGCCGCTGCTGCTGCTGCTGCTGCTGCTGCTGCTGCTGCTGCTGCTAGACTGTATCATAGCTAACAGCCACTGGTGCTGACATGGCAAGCACTACGACAGCTTCCGCGGCAGCTGCAGCATAGGTAACGTGTGTATGTCATCCTTGCGAGCAGCTCGACTTACAGCTGAAGCCATCAGGTGTCTAATGGGCGTGAAGGGGTAAGGCGTCATGCTGTCGGTCTAACATGTTATTTTTGGCGTCTTGCGTCTGCCCTGCAGGTGGATGTGAACGAGCTGGCCAACGGCAACACGCCACTGGACTCTGCACTGGGCTCCGGCAATGAGGCCACAGTGGCGCTGATCAGGAGCAAGGGCGGCCGCACAGCCGGCGACATAGCGATGGATCGGGAGCTGTAGCATTACATCAGTTTAGAGCTTGTAGCATGACATGACATGTAGGATTACATAAGATCAGCATTACATTGCAGCAGCGTTGCTGCAGTCACTTCGGCACCATTTGATCACATGAGTGCTGCGCAAGGCCCTGCACTCACCAACTTGCTGGCTTGAAATGGTGCTTGGGCCGCTGTGGTTTTTGCAGTCGAGTTCTTGATAGAGTGTTGGCTGTATGTAAGTGGCACCTCCCATACATCGTGCATCGCTCTGTCACCATTAACCATTCTATCTCGCTGGGCCACGCACCCACCGCATCAAGTGCCATTTGTACATCATCATCTTGTTACCCATCAAGCCATAGCATCAACGCCGTATGTACATTGGATCGCAGGGTCATATGCATACACCACACTGCAGCAGACTGTTTGCGAGCAGCAAGTCTCAAATATCCTCAGCAACATCTCTGTACACACCGTGTGCACACAGTGACTGTGACAGCATACAGATGCACATCGGGCCGTAACAGATGCATACACAAAGTCAAGAAAGGTATCACACTGATGTGATCGTCCAGCCAGGCATGTACTGCCTGTAGCAGGCGATCGTAGAAGGGACTCTACCACTAGCATACAAATACAGTCGCATCTTGCTCACAACTTGCGGTGAGCGGCAGCGGCTGCCACTATGGCAAAAGCTAGCTCCGCATACCACAAAAAACATTCTGCTACCTCCTGCCAGTTGGCTTAATGCCCACCGCCACGCAGCCGCTGTCTTGGATGTTCTTTTCAAGTGCGGAATTGCAGCAGTCCTTGAACGCCACCATGTCATTTTCGTACTCCTCCCAAGGCAGGCAGTAGTCGTCATCGACTTCGATCGGTTGCGGGCTGTCTGTGCCCCCGTTGCAGCCCGGGATCGCTTTCCTCGTGCGGTCGTCGATGCAGTCGGCGTTCATGTCAACTGCGTCCGACTCATCCTCGTACTCCGTAGACTCGTCTGCTGTCACGCAACAGGCAGGGCAACGGCAGCAGCGTGAGTTTCATGGATGTGCTTTTGGGTTCCATATGCATGTATCTTTACATACAATGTAAGCGACCAAACCAAACTCACTTGGCGCAGGCGTCGGTACTGGCGGAGGCGGCGGGGGTGGCGGAGGCGACCGCCGCGGCGGTGGTGGCGACGGTGGTGGCGGCGGCGGGGGAGAGGCTGCCTGTAATGCGTTCGGTCCCAGCAAGCTGACGCCGGGTGCCCCAGGTGTGGCGGCGGGTGGCGGCGGCGGCGGCTGCGGGTTTGGCGATACCGATGGCGGCGGCGGCGGTGATGGCAGCAGCGGCGGCGGCGGCGGCGGTGACTGCTGTGCATCGGAGGGTGCAGCGGCGCCGTCTGTTTCGGCTGGTGGCGGTGGCGGCGGGGGTGATGGTGGCGGCAGCGGTGGTGGGCTGGGCCCGACAGTGTTGTCTGGGTTGGTGATTGGCGGCTGAATTGGAGGTTTTAGGGTTGAAGGGCTGCTGATGCCAGTCACAGGGGCTGGCACTGGATTGACAGTGGGAGGCTGCATGGGGCCTGGCGTAACCGGCTGCTGCGGCTGCTGTGGCTGTCGGGGAGCAGGTGCAGCAGCGACAGGCTTGGGAGACGGCGGCGCAGTCAGCACCTGCTGTATGCGCTGCAGCTGCTGCTGCCGATCAGCTGCGATCCGCTGCTGCTCCGCTGCTTCGGCGGTGCTTGCTGCTGCAGCTTCCGTCACAATGCTGCCAAAGGCCCAAGCAAAGGGCTGGTCATTGGTTGATGCTGCCCGGCTGCCAGCTTCAGCGATTGGAGCATACGCAGCGTAGCTTCCAGCGGCTTCTGCTGCACTCTGCTGAGTGCCGCTGCTCTGAAACATAGCCTCCTTGGGTACCTGCGTCTTTGCCTTGGTGGCAGGCCGCCGCTGCTGCTGCTGCTGCTGCTGCTGCTGCTGCTGCTGCTGCTGCTTCTGGCTGCTGCTGCTGCTGCTGCTGCTGCTGCCGCTGCCAGCTTTCTTGGCACTAGCAGCAGCAGCAGTGACCTGCTTGCCTGCCGCAGCACCGCCAGCACCACCTGACACCCCCCTGCTGCCAGCAGTGCCGTTGACAACCAGGAAGTAACCCACAGAATCAGTGCCAGCCTCTAAACTGCCACTCCTTTGGTTCACTGCCTGCACTGTCAGGCTTGCTGAGTAGTTGCCAGCTGGCAGTACCACGCTCCGGGCTGCCCCTATGAAGCTCGTACGGAAGGCTTTTCCTTCTGCTGTCTTGCCAGCCACATCCCAGTCCCAGCTGATCAGCTGAGTGCCTGGCAGTGGCTGCAATGTGCTGCCATTGAATAGCATAGTTGAAGTTCCAGGCTGTATGATGAGTTGCTGCTTGTAGCGGGGAGCGCTGATGCGGGCAGTAGGGCCAGCAAGGCCACTGATCCAGTCTGATCCTGCATCTGCTTTTGCAGCAGTGCTACCTTTGCTGCTGCTGCTGCCGGATGCCGCAGCTGCTGGGATCCATGCTGTGCTGTCTGCTGCTGCCTTGCTGCTGCTGCTGCTGCTGCTGCTGCTGCCTGCAGGCTGGGTGTTGCTGCCTTTGGCTGTTGAGCCTGTCAGTGATGCTATCCAGTCCTGCGCTGCAAGGATGCGCCGCTGCATGGTTGCAGATCTGGCCTTACGTGGGTCAGTTGAAGTGGCAGGCAGAGCACGTACCGGCCGTCGATGCTGCTGCAGCTGCTGCTGCAGCCATGTGAGCTCATCTCCTGGCAAATTCCTGCAGCAGTTGGTTGGTGAGGTTGCGTGCAACTCAGGTCAGCTGACGCACCAGCTAACGAATTGTGTTTTGTGAGTATGCACCAGTGATTGGCAGTGTGATTGCGTGGCTATACAGCTGCAGAACGCAACGGCTGCAGGTAAGCAAATCTCCTGCCCACTTACTGCTGGATCGCTGCATGAGCACTCCACACCAACAGTAAGCACATCCCAAGTAGTAGAGTGCCATTGTTGACCCCTTTTCTGCTATTGCAGTCCATATGGAGGCTGGCTGCAGCTGTGGCGCTGCTCGAGTGCTAGCGCAGCCGGCCCGGTCTCCAGATGCTAGCTACTTTTGCTGGCACCGGAGCAATGCATCGCTGAGACAATTGCAGCTATTCACCAGTAATTAGCATAGTTGGTTTTCCAGGAAGTGCCGAAGCGAACTTTTCGGCCAGTGCCCGGCACACGAGAGAGCAAGCTTTGGTTGATGAATGCCCTGGGCTATTACATTATGGTAGAATATGCAGCAGCGCAATTAACTTTCAAGTAAAGTTATATTCACTGCCTCAACCATCGATCATCACTCCACACCAGGGTGAACCCCACGTGAACCGCTGTTCAGCCATGCGGCAACAGCCCGAAAAGGCGCCGCTGGCAAGCCCTGTGCCCTTCGCAAGCCTGTGTTTGGATGCTATATCCATGACAGATTGGCAGTAAGGACATATCAAAGGCGCAGCTCTACCAGCCATGCACACCCTACAGCAACTCCAAACCAGCAACCATATGATGCATCCTGCTCAGCTGCACATTCACACTCACCTGCAAACACACCACGCCCGTCAAGCCGGGTCCAACCCAAAACCTCACCTGAAGCACTCCTTGTCATGTTATCACATTCCGGAAGGTCATGTTGCGCCCTTCTTGCCCTTGCCTCCGCCCTTGTTGCTCTTCCCTGTCGCCCCAGCAGCAGGCACATGCTGCTGCAGCTCTGCTACTGGAGGTGGGGGCGGCGGTGAGGGTGGTGGGGGTGGCGGCGAGGGTGGGGGTGGCGGCGATGGCGGCGCTGGTGGCGGCGGCGGCGGAGATGGCACAGGTGCTGGCGGCGGGGGTGGCGAGGGAAACAGCAGCAGCCGCAGCCGCTCTAGCTCCTGCTGCTTGCGCTGCTCCTCCTGCTGCTGCCGCTGCTGCTGCAGTTGCATTTCCTTGCTGACGCTGCTTGCTGCTGCTAGCACAGAGCCGAAGGCCCAGCCGAATGGGTTGCCTGTGCCGTCTGTCAAGTAGGGAGGAGGGTCTGCAAATGGCGTGGGTGGTGATGCCGGGGCTGCAGTAGCACTGCTGGTGCCGCTGCTCACGGCTGCAAAACCGTTGCCAGAGGGTGATGCTGCTGCAGATACATCGTAGAATGATGCCGACCGCAGCAGCTGCTGAGGCTGCTGTAGCTGCCAAGATGTGCCTGCAGCCGGCGCTGCAGCTTGCACCAAGCTGCTGCTGCTGCCAGCTTGCTGCTGCAGTGGCTGCCCTGCTGTCATAACGCTGAACGCCGCCACGTAATCACTGCCAGCTGTTACAACACCAGTCTTGAGCTGCGCTGCTTGCACAGTCAGCGTCACTGAGTAGGTCCCTGGCGGCAGAGCCACCTGCCGCATTTCTCCAGTGAAGCTCGTCTGAAATGGCTTGCCTTCTGCTGTCATGCCAACTACATCCCAGTCCCAGCTGATCAGCTGAGTGCCTACCAAGGGTGATGAAGCACTGCCATTGAACAGCACTCCTTGTGCTAAGGATGACAGCAGTAGCATTTGGCTCTTGGTTGGGGAGGTGATGAGGGCTGTGGGGCCAGCAATGCTGCTGAGCCAGTCAGACACACGGTCAACATCTGCCAGACTGCTGCTGCCGCTGCTGCTGCTGCTGCTGCTGCTGCTGCTGCTGCTGCTGCTTTCTGGGTTGATAGGTCCTGCGTGAGGCATCCAAGCAAAGCTGTCCGCTGCAGGAGCTGCTGCTGCTAGCATGCGGCGACTCAGCGGCAAGGCCATGCTGCTGCTGCTGCTGCTGCTGCTGCTGCTGGTGCTGGTGCTGCCGGACAGAAGTGGCAGGGCAATCACATGTTGGGTGTCAGCGACTGAGTAGTTGTACAGCTCATGAACGGCATAATCACACACGCTGGCTTGTTGCAATGCCGAGCAGGCTGACCCACAGCTGCGCGCCCACCTGAAGCTCTTTGGCGGGAGACCTGCCGCAGCATGCATGCAGCAGCCGAGCCAGGCGAGCACTAACATGCTCCAAACCATTGTATTGAATGCTGTTATGCGCTCTCGCAAGTCTGGGAGCTCATTTCAGTCTGGAGTGGCTTGTGCCCGTCGTAGTGCAGGCTTGCTGGCATGTGCTGTGCATTGAGAACTTCGGTTGAAATTGATGATTGATGCGTAGTATGTGTGCTGTTTACGCCTCGCCTTGTCATGCCGGCCACAGCGTCACTCGAAATGGCGCGGATGCGGACACTCGGCAGTGCGATTGCAGGGACGCATCACCGGTGACGCATGTATCCAACGCCTTGCAATGAGACTACGTGATAGATAACAAACACACATCTATAGGTGAGGCTGCGTCGCGAAACTCATTGTTGGAGCATGCGGCACAGCCCCCCAGGCTGTACAATGGGCCCAGACCAAATCCTATGCCCAGGCAGCTGACTCGGCAGCGGCAATGAAATGCAGGCATTATAACAGTTTCAGTGTGCATGCAGGTCACACATTACAGGCCAGGCGTTGCTGCACACACCGTGTTGCCTCACCACGGCATACTGTGCTACAGCGTGATTGACATCACGGCTTGTGTGTTACATGACGGGAATTCAGCCCATGTTCGAGCCGTTGACAGGCTCAATGGGCAACCACCGAATCCAACGGTCACTGCTTGTCCAGCAGCTGACACACCCCTCTAGCAGCACACGCCACAGACACCGACACTGCCAATGGCACATGTATATCGGTATACACCGACACCGCAACATCGTACGCTGGGCGTTGCACTAGGAGCCCGGGCATGCGCAATCACCGCTGCTCCCCTGCTGCAGGAGCCAGCAGCTGCTGCAGCGTCGCCAGCTCCCTGCCTGGCCCAACATGCACTGCAGCAGCAGCAGCAGCAGCAGCAGCAGTGGCTGCTGCAGTAATAAGTAGGCCTCACACTACTGCTGCTGCTACTGCTCCTCTTCAACTTGATGGTGCTGCCAGCAGCTGCTGCAGCGCCGCCAGCTCTCTGCCTGGCCCAACATGCGCCGCAGCAGCAGCCATAAACCCGGGGTCTGCTGCTGCCAGCGCCCCCAGGCCCTGCCTCAACATGCTGCGAATGCTGGTGCGCAGCAGCGGGTCGTTTGCATCGGCTGGGTCTTCAGGCAGTGGCGTGGTGGCCTCGCTGCGGTTTAGCATGGCCTCCATGTCTAAACCCTCCGTGACGAGTTCAGGCGGCAGCCTGCAGGAAGACATGCATATGTAACACAGCGTGGCGGGATGGTCTCAACAGCAGCTGGCACAGCAAATGTATTCTTCAAGCAGAGGGCCTGCGGATGCCGCAATGATATGACGCGGAACGTCAGTGTCCAACAGTATGCTGCAGCAGCATCTGCACTTGCTTGTGCCTGACAGCCCATGCTGCACTCCTCTGCAAGGTGTCGAGTTTGTGTTGGTAGGCCTGCTAGGCCACAAGCCTTGAACTGTCACAAAAGCACCTGCCATGCACATCACTTCGCTCGACTGCTTGCATGCAAAATGCAATCCCACTGTCAACATCAACACACCCAACTCACCCCACGCCCTTGAGCCTCATGCCAACCTGTGCAGCGCTAAGCAACAAGTCACCAAGATTATAGCAGGATTCCTGCCACGCTACTAGCCGTGAGCTGTCAGCCAAGCACCTGCCATGCACGTCACTTCGTTGACTGCCTACATGCAAAATGCAACTTCACTGTTGTCATCACCAGGAGCCGCTCACCCCACGCCCTTGAGTTTCATGCCCGCCATAGGACTCGAAAAGTCCCCAGCAGCAGCAGCAGCCGCTGCTGCTGCTGCTGCACCACCTTCCTCCTCGCTCTCAAACCCCTCATCATCCTCATCGTCGTCATCTTCATAATCCTCGTCATCATTATCACCCCCAGCAAGCTCCCAGGGAGCCCCTCCTGCCCTGCCCCTGGCCCTGCCTGCGGAGGCTCCCTCAGCCTCAGCAGCCAGCAGCTGGCCCAGCACCTGCAGCACCTTGGCGGGGGCAGGGACCTGCAGCAGCAGCAGCAGCAGCAGCGGCATGACAGTGGTCAGGCAGTTGTTAGATGCAGCAAGCAGCTGGCCCAGCACCTGCAGCACCTTGGCGGCCGCAGGCACCTTTGCAGCAGCAGCAGCAGCAGCAGCAGCAGCAGTGGCAGTGGCATCAGCAGTGGTGGCGCTTAAGTACAGGGGCAACAACCAGCCGAAACGGAAGTGCATAGAAGCAGGCAGTGCGGGAGATCAGACGGGCACGGTGAAGGCCCTGTGGCTACTGCAGGAGATTGCTGTGGCAAGCATGCAGCAATCCCATCTACAATGAAGCCACCAACAGCAACAGCAGCAGCAGCCTGCTGTGCACCGCACCTGGCTATACTGCAGCCCTCCCTGCTGCTTCGCCCTCGCCCTCGTCACCCTGCCACCGCCGCCCGCTGCTGCTGGCGCCTCAATGGGCTGGCCCTGCACCATCAGGCTGGCCAAGCCCGGGTGGTGCCGCAGCTGCAGCAGCTGCAGCAGCGCTGCTGCGTTCTGGCGGGTGAGCAGGCTGCCGCTGAGGTCGGGTGTGTGCTCCAGCCAGAGGGGGATGACCACTGCCAGCCCAGTGGTGCTGCTGCCATCTGCAGAGCGGTGAGCAATCAAAAGGCAATAGGGAGAGGATGGTCACATGTGGTTCCTGGCACCAAAAGGCAATGTGATTTATGTAAGCAAGCGAAGCATGTGGCCAAGGGAGGGCAAAAGCAGCCAGAAAGGGATGACCGCTGCCAGCCCAGTGGTGCTGCTGCCATCTGGAAAAAGATTGGCACGAAAACTGCATCACTTGTTGCATGTAGGCAAGTCAAGCAGGTGACCAAGGGAAGGAAGCACACCAAGCGCTTGACTGGGTTGCCTGGACCACCCGACGGCTGCAAGGCATGAGGCACTGCAGCTGCCTGTGACTGCGTGTCAACGCATGAGGCATGAGGCACTGCAGCTGCCTGTGACTGCTGTCAACGCGCAACCACCCACCAGCAGGCACCGCTCCCTGCTGTCACCCATGACGCATGGACTGTACTCACACTACCTGTGCAAATCAACCTGCTGCAAAATCCCTAGGATACATGCACTTGGTGCAGTTCCACCTGCTTCACAAAAGCAGCCTGTGCACACGCACCTGGCCGCTGCAGCGCCATGCCGGCCAGCAGCTCCAGCAGCTGCTGCCCATCCAGCAGCAAGCCCTACAAAGGCCCTCGTATGCATGCACTTGGTGCAGTTACACCTGTTCAACCAAAGCAGCCTCTGCACACCCACCTGGCCGCTGCAGCGTCATGCCAGCCAGCAGCTCCAGCAGCTGCTGCCCATCCAGCAGCGCCAGCCGCACCACAAACTCCAACAGGCTCGCCACAACAGCAGCGCTGCAGCCGCCACTCGCCAGTTTCACTGCCACGTCATGCAGCAGCAGCGCCACGCACGAGCTGCTGCCAGCAGCAGCAGCAGCAGCAGCGCTGCTGTCGCTGCCAGCAGCTGCGAGCAAGGCAGCAGGGGCTGGGGCGGATAGCTGCTGCTGGAAGGTCTTTAGCAGCTGAACCAGCAGCGGCCCTGCGCCCATCGAGCAGCTGTCTGGCTGGCTTGGTGAAGTTAGCTGCCTTGCAACTGCCAGGAGATGCGGCAACACCCCTGCTGAGCCGTCGGCTGCTGAGGGCCCTGCCGCAGTGGCGGCGCTGCTGCTTGTTGTGTTGCAGGAAAGCAGGTCGGCTCTGGGGCAGCAGCGCAGCAGCTGCAGCAGCAGCTGCACCGCGCTGTTGAGCTCTGAGGGGTCGTCTGATGCCAGCAGCAGGTGCAGCACAGGGCCCAGGATGCCGCGGCAGAGCTACAGTGTAGTAAAGCAGGCAAAAGACACACAGCAGGCGCTAGAAGGTGCACAGGCAGCTGGATGCAGTGCTCTTCTATCAGCACAGGGCCCAGGATGCCTCGGCAGAGCTGCAGTGCTCAAAAGTTGAGCAGCAGGCAAAGCACGCAGCAGGCGCAGCAAGTCCTGAAGTGTAAGATGTCGTCGTACAGCGAATGCTGGTCTAAGTGCTACCATGCCGGTTACGTGCTCATATGATGTCGGCAACATGAACAGTGAGCCAGCAGCAGGTGCAGCACAGGGCCCAGGATGCCTCGGGTGAGCTGCAGAGCAATGCAGCAGGTGCACCACATGCAGCAGGCGTCAGAACGTGCACAGTTAGCTGGCTGCAGCGCTGCTATGCGGCATCAGCAGATGGTGAGGCTGTGCTAATGCCTCTGCGTGGAGCGCATTTTAGTCACTACATGTATTTGCTAACAGTCTATCTGCCAGCCTCACCTCAGCCGCCACTGCAGGCTGCTCGGGCTGCAGCAGCGTGCCCAGCAAGTCCAAGCTCGCCTCAACAAGCATCGGCGCTTCCTCAACAGCACCACCCGCTGCTGCTGCTGCTGCTGCCAGCCGCGGCCGCAGGCCCTGCCGCTTGGCCTGGCGTGCTGCAGTGCCGCTGCTGAGGATGCCAGCGAGTGTCGGTGCTGCTGCTGCTGCCAGGCTGGGCAGGCAGGCGGGGTGGGCTGCGATGGCTGCGATAACGGCTTGCGCGTCGGGGCTGATGAGAGGATCGGAGGTGTGCGCCACCCAGGCCTGTGCAGCCGCAGTCAACACGGCACGGTCAACACGGTTGGTTACAGGCGGCAGGCATGAGACATTTGACAGACCTACACAGCAGCGCCAGATGGTACACAGCAGCGCAGCAACGGTTTTGCATGCTTGACAGGTCATCTGAGTAGATGTTGCTCGCTACTGCTGCACGGCAAAGCAGAGGCACACACAAAACCGCAAACAGAAAGCCTACAGGGCACCATGCAGGTTACCCCCTCACCTGCAGCACTGGCTGCGCCACTGGCATGCCGTGGCCTGCTCGGCTCACATGCCAGCTGTCCTGCTGCGCTGCTCTCTTCTGCTCTCAAGGCAGCAAAGGGTAAGCATACGCACAAACCGAACAGAAATAACAGTCCACAGCTGCACCGTCCCTCACCTGCAGCACCGGCTGCGCCACTGCCATGGCCTGCTCAGGGCTCAGCCCTCCCTGGCCCCCACCAGCAGCAGCAGCAGCAGCAGCAGCAATCACCGCCTCCAGCACCTCCAGCACCAGGTGCAGGCTCTCCTCCTCTGCTGCTGCCAGAAGTGTGACCAGCGAGCCCAGCAGGGGGGACAGCAGCGGCTGCAGCTGCCCGGGGGAGGTGGCGGGGCACAGCATGGCCAGGGCCTTGAAGGCGCTGATGGTCACGGGGCCTGAGGCGTTGGTGATGACTGCGGGATGGGCAGTGTGGGGAGGAGCATGGCAGGTCGTAAGAAGGCAGACAGCAGGCAGCACAGAGACTGCATGGCCAGGGCCCTGAAGGCGCTGATCGTCACGGGGCCTGAGGCGTTGGTGATGACTGCGGGATGGGCAGCGAGGGGAGGAGCATGACAGCAGGCAGCACAGAGAAGGTGGTCAGAAGGCAGACAGCAGGCAGCACAGAGAGATTGCGTGGCGAGGGCCCTGAAGGCGCTGATGGTCACAGGGCCTGAGGCATTGGTGATCACTGCAAGGGAGGCATTATTTGTGTGGGGAGGAGCATGGCAGGTGGTGCTCGAGGCAGACAGCAGGCAGCACAGAGACTGAATAACTTCGATTGCGCACTGGCACAGGCAGCACGCTGGTGAGCGACCCAGTGAAAAGCCTGAGACAGCTGCGGAGAACTACATGAAAAGCAGTACTTGTGCACTGCAATGCAGCTTTGCCTTGCACAGCAATGCACTGCTACTCCGCAGCCGCACCTGCTGTGGCAGCCGCCCGCAGCAGCAGCTCCCGCTGCTGCGGCGTGGCTACCTCCTGCAGCTTGGCACCAGTCCACAGCGCCCTGCCGGCAACAAACTGCGCCCCTTCATCTCCCAGCTGCAGCTGCTGCTGCTGCTGTTGTTGCGTGATGTTGTATTGCAGCAGCGGCTGCAGGTCACGCTGCAGCAGTGTGTCCAGCACCTGCTGCATCTGCTGGGCTGGCAATGACTGACTCAGCACCGCCTGCAGCAGCAGCAGCAGCATACACGCCCAATGTCCTGGTTGCGGTGTTCCACCAGCATAACAGTGCAACGCAGCCGCTGCCACATGATACTAGCAGCAGCTGCGACACGCCTAACACAGCAGCAACCGCCAACACCAGTCCTGCCCAGCAGCAGCGAAAGCGGTCCGCAGCGCAGCCGCACCTGCACCAGCTGGTCGGAGCATCATCACCACCACCGCTAATACCAACAGCAGCAGCGACAAGACAACAGCACAGCCGCACCTGCACCAGCTGGTCGGCGCACGCTCACAAGATGCAGCAACATACGCCACTGCCGGCGTCAATAAACACCACCACCAGCACCGCGACCACCACCACTAACACCACCAGCAGCAGCAACAGCTCAAAAGCGCAGCCGCACCTGCACAGCTGGTCGGAGCACGCGCACAAGATGCAGCAACATACGCCACTGCCGGCGTCAATAGACACCACAACCACCAGCAGCAGCAACAACACAACAGCGCACCTGCACCAGCTGGTCGGAGCACGCGCCCAGCGCCATAATGCATGCCTCCCGCATTGCCCACCAGCTGCCAGCAGCAGCAGCACCCGACTGCCCAGCAGCAGCAGCAGCAGCAGCGGCGTCTGCCTCTGCCAGCCGCCGGCTGACTGCCTCCAGCACGGCAGACAGCGCTGGGCCTCCAAAGTCCTCTGACAGCTCACACAGCAGCAGCTCCGCGGACGCCCTGCAGCGCGCGGTGGTGCAGCAGGTGCAGCAAAGCCTGATCAGCTGGCAAATTCATGCAACACAGTATCGCTGATACGCCTGTCACGCCTATAAGTTACACACAGAGCCTGGTAATCTGGCTGTGCAGCGCGTGGCCGCACCTGCAGCTGATCATGTCCTCCTCCTCGTCTGCCACGAACTGGTTCACGCTGGCAGCCCACGCCTCAGCCTGGTCCTGCAGGCAGCAACAAAACAACACCAGCAGCAGCAGCAGGATGACGCACAGCGAAGAGAGTCACATGGTGCCAGCATGCACAGGACCTACAGGCGCCGCACGATGCTTTCTGCATGCATCTTTGATAAAGCACGGCGTCCTGCTGCTTGCTGCTACCATACACATTTGTGTTGTTTGTTGATTGATCATCAGGTTCAAACCAACTTCAACCAGCTTCAAATTATGGCCCACCTGCGTCATCTGCAGGTAAGCCACCGCAACGTACACCATCTGTGGCAGTGCCGCCTCCAGCTGCCGCCTGAAGCGGCTGGGGCCCACAAAGCTCAGCAGCAGCTCAAACAGCTGCGGCAGTGACAGCAGCAGCAACAGACAGGCATTGGCAACAGCCAGCAGACAGCATGAGCCAGCGCGGTGGCAGCAGGATGTGATGACAGCAGTGCAGCTGCTGCGAATTCTGAAGCACCGCACTTGGCACTGCCAAGACACCTGCCTACATACTCTGTATCAAACATCTGAACTGACAAGAGCTACTGGCCAGTTGGTAATGGTGGCAATAACTGGGGACGTCCCATCAACACACCAAGTGCAAATCCATTCCATGCAACATACACACCACAAACCACGCACTTAAGCAGGGCCCCTGTCAGAGCAAGGATGACTATTGGCTTGTTGCTTTCATCAGCCAGCGGCAGGGCACACACTGTGGGCTGCCTGCCGCTGCATAGCACAGAGGGGTGGCAGCCACCCTCAGCACTGACAGACTCATCATGCAGGGGCCCAAGCACAGCGCACATTGTGGCAACATAACATAACAGAATAACATTGAATTGCATAAGCAAAGCGCAGCACCACTTGTAAACACCCAAAGGCTCAGCGTATGACACAGCATTGCCTTGCGTCCACCGCAGAAGCAATATAACCAGTGGCGCTCCAGCAACACGCATGCTGCCACTGGCTCCTCGCACTTCTTACTCTTCTTACTCCACTCCACCACTCAAGTGCCGCACCTGGTTGAGCAGGCTGTCCAGCCCCACCGGCTCCTCCTCGCCGCCGCCTGCAGCAGCGCCAGCCTCATCATCAGCCATGCCCTCCTCGTCGCTGCCCTCCACAAGGATGGACTGGTGCAGCGGCTGCAGCCACAAGCACAAAAAGGCAGCAGCAGCAGCAGCAGCAGCAAGCAGCAGCAGTGTCTCGTCAGTGACACAACCATGTCGTCTGATGGCAGCATCACACACAGACACAGCCCCGGGAGCGCTGCAGCAGCAGCAGCACTGTGTCCCTCACTGCTTGCTTGCAGGTTCGCACACCCACAACACCCACACCTATGACACAGGCACGAAGCACTCCCTGAGGTTGCAGCACGGCTCTGTTGCGCACATGTGCCGCTGCCAGCTGTGACCCAGGCACAAATTGATCAGCCTCTGAACCTGCAGCGCTGCAGGCTGTCCTGCCGCACCTGTGCCGCCAGCAGCAGCTGCCAGGTGGCGCCCATCAGCTGCGGCATGCCTGCCTCCAGCGGCTTGCTGAAGTAGGCCACCAGCGGGTGCGCCAGCCGCAGCGCGGCACACTTGGGCGCCCAGCCGGACCGGTCCTGTTGAAGTTAAGCGAACAGGCAGATGCAGGTTATTGCCTCAGCCACAACGCATAAGGCATGTTGCGGCTGCGTGGTCATGATGACAACAAGCGGTGAGCGTGAGAGCTGCTGTGCATGCCTGGAGACCGCCACAGCTGCATCCCCAGCGCACTGCTGGGTCGGCATCAGTGCTGCTGGCTGGCTGTTGTGGCAGCAGGTGCTTGTGCTGCCAGCCGCCCCCCACCTTGATGTCGGAGGTGAGTGTGCTGCAGACCAGCGGCAGCCACGGCTCCATCAGCGGCACCAGCATCTGGCGCACCTGGCAGCAGCAGCAGCAACAGCAACAGCTTCAGCACAACAGCACAAGAGCACCAGGGTGAGCATGTTCAACACGGATTGCATTGGCGATGCTGTTCAGCGGCCCAGCACGGACCGCACCTGGCAGCCAGCAGCAAGGACAGCAGCACCAACTTGAGCATGCTGCAGCCGCCAACATCGGAAAGCCTGAAAGTGGCGGTTTGCGCGCCGAGGAGGGTGTCCAACACTCGCCGTAACATCAGCCACAATAGCCATGCCAGGTGCCTCACCTGCAGCTGGTATGTGCCGGACAGCGCAGCCAGCGGTCCTGCCAGCACTGCCCCTGAGGCGCACTTTCATCACAGCCGTGCCAGGTGCCTCACCTGCCGCTGGTATGTGCCCGACAGTGCTGCCAGCGCTCCCGCCAGCTCCGCCATGATGCTGAAGCAGGTGGCCGCCACGGCAGGCGGCGTGGAGGGGTGACACACCACGCTGCACAGCTCAGGAGACAGCGCCTGCAGCGCAAACACAACATAAGCATCAATGTTCAAGTCATCCGCAACACTCATGCAGCTGTGCAATGCACAGGAAGCATTTGAGGCTGGAGCCGCAAAGTTCAGATGTGTCAGCAGCTGCATAACATGGCACCGCCTACAGCTGCAAGATGTTTGTGTCTTCTGCGCATGCCATGCACACCGGCCATATCACATTAAATGCATCAAGCTGCTGCAAGAGCAACAGCGAAGCTGTGCTGCAGCTGCAGCCAGCACATATGCCCGCACTGCAGCCGCACCTGCACCAGCTGCGGCGCCTGCTCATTGTCCAGGTCTGATGCGATCACGCTCAGGCAGCGCAGGCAGCCCATCACTGCAGCGACAGAACAGCAGCACAGCAGCCACATGTGCTTCAGCACAAGAGAAAAACGTTTCCTAGAAGGTGCATGGCAACGCGTCTCAGCTTCCCAGGCACTAAAAAACAAATACACCACACATCAGGATTTAAAGATGCACGCTGTACTTGTGCAGCTGCTGCAACACTGGTAGCTGTGTCACCTACGCAGGTTGGCGTCCTTCCTGTCCTTGATGCTGTTCACGATGAACTCCATGATGCCTGGCCACGCCTGCGGCCAGTCCCAGCTGACCACCGCTGCAATGGCCATGGCGACAGCTGTCCGGATTTTTGAATCTGGGTCCATCAGTCTTGCAGGCAGGGCTGCGCGTATCTGCTGCTTGTCTGCTTCGCTGGCCTCTGGAGGCTGGAAGCCGCGCTCGCCTTCCTGCCAATGCGCCTGCGGGGCAGCAGGTTGGCAGTGCAAGTGTAGGTTAGTGGGAGTTTGCTGCAGGATTTACCGGCAACGAGGGTGCCGTGGCACGTTGCATTGGAACATGTTGGGTAAGTGCAATTGCACTGGGCCAGAAACAAGACTGCTGAGCTGGTGCAGTGGCAAGGAAGGCAGCAGAGCGAGCGTCAGCAGCTGGCATGCATTGCTGCGTGCATGGGCTGCAGTCGTGTGATGTTGCAGCAACAGCTGCTGCTGAGGCTCGTACATTCCTTGGCAGATCACTGCAGGGCAAAGCGAGCAAGGCCAAGCTTTGTGAACTGGGTAACCAGTACAGCAGCGCACCTTGACGTACTGCTTCAGGAGCACTGCTGCAAGCTGCCTGAGGTGAGCTGGCACGGCTGCGCCTGAAGAAAGCGCAATCTGACACAACACGACGCCATAGCCAGGCTGTTGCGCCTCTAACGCCAGCTGAGCCTCCGCTGCTCTGATGGTTTCTGCATTGCTGGTGTCCACGCTGTGCTGCAGGCACTGGAGGATACGCTGACCCTGATCCATGCTTGAAGCGCTTCAAGCGTAACTTCACGCCGTGGGATGGTTCATGAAACGTCAACTGAGATAAGCGTGGGCGCGGCCAACTGAACTTGAAATTGAACTGAAAAGGCAGAAGACACGACCAGGATATGCGCGCTTGATGCAACGGTGACAAGCGGTAACCAAACAAAACGAAGCATCAGCAAAGTGCTGCGCACGCACGTTCAGGTCGCCCACTAGTGACAACAACGTGGGGCCTTGCAGGAGGGTTTGAAAACAAGCTAGGCTACGCCGAGCGGGCCTGCCATCGTCAATTGCCAAGTAAAATGTAGCTGTTAATGGCTGGTTCGTCGACTTTAAAGCTCCTGTGACGAATGGCATCTGTGGCAATTTCGTCCTATCCACCTGCCAAAACCCCTGCGAGAGCGGGGTGCCAACGATCCACCGTCGGACAGCAAAGGCAGAGCAGCAACCCCACGCAAACAATCATATGTTGACGTGCATCTTGATTGCGCCGCGTCCCACGTCGAGCCCGGCTTGCGTGTGTGACAACAGCTGACCCTCTGCCCTGGCAGTCCGCATACAGCTGCCCACGACCACCCCAAGCCCCACGCTAACTAAGAACTTACTTTATATTATTAGCTTGGCTACTAAGAGATCATTCGGTGTCCAACATGCTCACCTGGCACCTGATCATGAACTGCTTTGCAGCAGGAGATTTCCTTCGTGTCTGCACTGTTCACAGCCGCGCGACGTGCGATACTTATGTTATCAACCCAGGGGGAGTGAACGAAGCCATATTTAGAACGAATGGCGCACTGTGCGAGAGAAGAAAGGCGAAAAGTGTTACTGGAAGAGAAATAGACGCGCATGGTGCCTATAGGCCTCGCCATAAATGGCAGGCCAATGTGACTTCTTTGCACTGCAAAAACGACAGTAAGCCTTGTCAGCAGCTGGAAGAAAAATGAAAAACACTTTGTATGCACTCAGGCCAGAGTGGGGCTGCAGCGACCAGTTTCCAGCTGGTTTGCACGCTGCCTGTTCATCGGTTCTGGCTACCTTGGTGTGAGACGGGTAGTCCCATTTCACACCAGATATGGTCTTGGCAGGTGCTGTGATGAGAGCGTGCCAGCAACTGCCACAAAACAGAGTGATCAGGCTGTAGCCTGGGCTTGTCACCCACCTATCACCAACCCAGTGTTTTGGACCCCTGAACCACCCCAGGGCCTAGCAGGGAGTTGCAGGCAGGTTGTGCAACATGGCTGCCACTACCCAGCTATACCATGCTGTTCAGTGTGCAGAATCAAATGATATCCAGGGCTGCAGCAACAACGCTCCTCTGAAACTGTTGCATAGAGGCACACTCCCGCCACTGGCAGTCTGCTATCATTGTAGCTCTGTGCACAGCCAATTGATCCCTGCACCCATATCCTGCGGCCTTTGCAACTTATTAGGTCGCATTGGTGCGTGTTAAAGGCTGCTGCCGGGAGCACAAGGCAAGCATGGGCACCACAGCACCCTGGGGACAGCAGGAGCACCAAAAACAGACAGCACAGGCATGAGCAGGGCATCTTGCCCCGTTTGCCGCGCCACCAATCGCTGTGCATTCCTCTGCCCCAACTGCATTAACAAAGTTTTCGCCAGAGATGAGGGTCAGACACCTATCGACCAGCTGCGAAAGCAGCGGAACGAATTGCTGGACAGCTTGGAGACCCAGCTGTCGCAGCGGGTAAGTGATAACTGCGTCATCAGCGTTGTATTCACGCAGTGCATGCATGCATGCAGTTGATCAGGACAGCAGTCCGTTGGCAGTAAGACAGCACTGCTTGGTAGTGTTGCACAAGAACCTGTCCTGCAAGGCTTGCCAAGGCACAGCATTGACTGGTGTCTTGTTCGGATGCTTTGTGTATCGCAGGAGGTATCTCAGAGGCAGCAGATACGCAGGTGGCAGCAGCTGCAGGAGCTGAGGGAGGCTCGTGCCAAGGCTCAACGTGCCAAGGATGCGCTGGCAAAAGGTAGGTGCCAAAACAGCAGCGTTAACCCATGGGGTTGTCTTTCTGTTGTTAGTCACATGTTCCTATCCAGCTGTTGTGAGCGCGGCTTGCCAGCAGGGTCTGTCAGCTTGCATCTTCCCCCACCACAGCTGGCTGTGGTGCAGGGCACGCAGCTGCACAGATGCTGCAAGTACATGCAGGCTCTGCTGTATATGGGCCTGTAGCCAATGCCGCCGCATGCTTGTAGCAAAGCATCATTTCACCAGCACCAGCAGCTGTAGGCTTGGCACCAGCAGCAGGAGCTGCTGCAGCTGGCGCCAAACTCCTCTGCTGACCGCCGTTTCACTCAGCTGGTCTACTGCACCACCACCGCCCACTTGTTGTTGACTCTTTGGACGCGTTGTTGTTATGCCACCTGCTGCATGCCACATGTGCGGCCCGCGCCATACCTGCATGTGTTTCAAGTTCTCCAACTGCCATCCGCCTGCAACTGCCACTTGTCTGTTTTTTGGTATTTCACAGCGCAGCAGCAGCTCAGCCAGCTGGCAGCTGCCAACAGCAGCAGGCGCCACACGCTGGAGCACCTCACCCAGCAAACAGCCGCAGCGCGCGCAGAAGTGCTCGGCAACACGCTGCCTACCGTGCTGCGCTACCAGAGCCTCACTTTGAGCCATGTGAATGCAATGCTGGCACGGGAGCAGCGCAGCAGGCTGCGGGAGCTCACCGAGATCTTCCCGCTGCGCATCAACGCGCTGCGGGACTGTGGCGGGCCGATCCAAATAACAGTTTGTAACATCCGGCTGCCGGAGGGCGGCAGCACGCCTGCAGGAGGCTGGCCTGAGCCGCAGGTGTGTGATGCGCTGCATTGCATGCTGCATGCTGACAAGGCAGAGGGAACAGGGCCGCATGCAGTAGCCGACTAACAGGGAATAATCAGGCGATTGGCAGCCTGTGCTGTAGCAGCTGCAGCTGCTATGCCTGTGGCAAGCGTGCGGCAGATGTATGCTGAGTCAGACTCGCGGCACCTGTTGTGTATCGCATTGTCAGCAGAGCGTCCCCAAGCATCCAGCATCAACATCAACCATCCTTCTCCTGTTTGCCGCACTCTGTTGCTACTTCTCTGCTTTACCAGGCCACCAGCGCGGCGCTGGGCTACCTGCTGCTGTTTGTGGACCAAGTTGCGCTCATCATGGGTGGCCCCATGCTGCACGAGTCTGCGCACCAGGCCAGCACCAGCAGCATCTGGCAGCCCAGCAGCTTCTGGAACAGGCAGCCGGCCAGCCCAGCAGCCATGCTGCCGCTCAACGTGATGACGGCTGGCGCGGGCGCGGGCAGCGGCACGGGGCAGGCCGCATACAACTCGACCACCAGCAGGTGGGTGGTAGCAGGCTGCAGCCGTGCTTGCTGTGTTCATGTGCTGAGCTTGCAGATGCGTGGTGTTCACCTGCAGTCGTGGCACCAGCAATGTCGGCAGGAGCCCAAGGTTGACCATTGTTTTAGTCTAAATCAAATGCAGCTAGGCGCGAACGACTGGTAGTGTATGGTACAGGGATCCTGATACGGCCGCTGACATGCTGCTGCTGCTGCTGCTGCTGCTGCAGGTACCTGTCCACTGCCAACTTCTGGTCAGGCTTGCCACGCTCCGACAGCTTGGGCGCCACAGGCAGCAGCGCAGCCAGCTTAGCAGCAGGCACGGCGGCCGCTGCCGCAGCAGCAGCGTACGCTGGCGCAGCATATGCTGCGTCAGCACTCAGTCGGGCTGCTGGCATGGATATCAATGCGCCTGTGGGCCCGGGTGCATGCATGCTTAGCAGCAGCCCTGCAACAGCAGCACAGGCAGCTGCAGCGGCTACAGCACAGCAGCAGCTTGGTTGCAACCCAAACAGCAGCAGCAGTGCCGGGGCCAGCAGCAGCAGCAATGTGTCTGGCCCTGGCAGCAGCAGCCGCGGCAGCAACAGCAGCAGGCGGGAGTCTGACTTCAAGGCTGCGTGGGACCTGCTGCAGCGCAGTTTGGCGTGCTTCCTGAAAGACAAAGCAGCAAAGAATGGCATGCAGCTGCCGAATGCATGGAACCCGCTGGCCTGGCTTGTCGTGTATTGTGCAGTAGTCAAGCGAGACACCAGGCAGGACGGCAAGCTTGTTGCTGCCAGCAGCAGGGCAGACGCAACAGCGGCAGCAGCAGCGGCAGCAGCAGCAGCGGGGTTAGAAGGTGCTGACTCCCTGCGTGATGGATATCTGAGCAGTGTGACCTCGCTGAGCTCTGCTGGGCCGTCAGGGCAGCTGCAGGGTGGGCCGGGTGCTGCTGCTGGTGCTGCTGGAAGCGGCGGGCGGGGCTGGCCAGGTGAGCTCGCGTGTTGATGTAAAAAGACGATTTTAGACAGTAAATGCGCATGCATGCACCGTCAAGCATTGCTAGACCATTAGAGCCCCGCCCATACCCTCCTGTTGTGCAGCTGGGTGAGATTGTGCAAATGCTGATGTGATGCTGTGCATTGCTGTACACGAAGCGGGCTGCCTTGTGCTCGCATGCAAAATCACTTGAGCCGCATTCTTGCACACATCAAGCAACATTCACGGTGGATGCGCCACGCTCACATCATTCATGCCTTTCTGTCCTTGTTCAGCATGCTGCAGGCTTTGACGAGGATGAGGAAGATGAGGAGGATGTGCATGCGCACATGCATAGATCACACATCACGCCGGTCTTTGCTGACTCTGCTCAGCACACATGGTGAATGCGCAATTTTTGCAGGCTTTTGCTGCTTTTTGCAGCCTTGAGGAGGAGGGGGGCGAGGATGAAGGCTGGGGTGCAGCCATGTGCACACACACGCTTGGTTGTTACGTGGCAGTTGCGCCGTTGTCTGCCCAAACAAAGCTGGTGCTGCACTTTCTGCATGCTGCAGGCTTTGACGAGGACGAGGAAGATGAGGAGGATGAGGGCTGGGGCGTGGTGCAGGCGCCCTTCCTGCCGCCACCCCCCTCACAGCCGGACGCAGTCGAGCACTGGGCACGCGCCATGTTTGACCAGCGAGGCGGCGCAGCTGCTGGTCAAACACAGCCGTACTATGCAGCAGCTGGTGGGGGTGCAGCAGCAGCAGCAGCAGCGAGCAGGGGGCTGGCTGCAGTGGCGCTGGGCAGCAGCCCGGGGTCCAGTGCAGGAGGCATGATGTCCATGGAGCGCATTCGCAGCATGTTTGGGCGGGGCGAGTGATGCAGCGGCGGTTGCGGGGCGCGGGCGGCGGCTGTGGGACTTGGATTGTTTGGCGGCGTGGCGCTGCGCAGCTAGGTCGGCCGTCTTCCTTGACCGTGGAAGTAGGTTGTGAGCGAGACTTTGATGTCTGTGTGGGCGAAGGGGGTGATTTAAGTGTGGTACCAAGCTTGGTCTTGGTGCCTTCTGTACATTACAATTGCCGCATGTCGCGTAGCCAGCATTGCACTGTAGGAGTGTGTTGTGTGTTGACAGGTGACAGCTGTTGTCCCGCTAAGCACGTCAGCTGCGTGTTTGATTGTCTGAGCTAGCAGCATAGGCAGCTGTGGTGGCCCCAGCAATGGTAGTTACTGACTGTTTGGATGCACCCGGCCCTCTCACAGGTTGGCGTGATGCAACGGCATGCATTTTGTGCGCACTGTCATGGTGTATGACCTGAGAGTGCAAGACCTGCAGCCAGCATGTCATAGTGTGACTGCTTCCGCAGATTCGATTTCTCAGCTGGTTGTCAGGTGCAAAGTTGTGCGTAAGCAACAGCCAAGGCTGCTGTAACTCAGTGCTCTGTGGTGCGTGCTCTGTGCAGCAAGGATATTACCCTTGCGCCTTGCAGCACCATGCTCAGGCACACTCTACAGCCAGTATGCAGGTTTGTCATGCTCGCTGGATGGTGATTGGCCGTTTATTGGTGGTGTATGCCCTTCCTGGGTCCTATGATAGCATGCAAACTGTCAGACATGAGGTGCTTAAGCACACGAACAAGCTTGTTCTTGGAGTGGCATGCCGGCAGTGGCGCCACTGTGGCTTCCCACCCCTGTTGCTGCGTTCTGATTGTTTGATAGCGACGCACCTCCCTCAGACCGCGTCACTTAACGCTCTCATCCGTCCTGTATGGCGCTTCAGTCGCCGATGCAGGGGCACCTCAAGGATCTTCGGCGTAGCTGCTATAGTAGCAGTATTGCCAGGACAACCTGCAGGTGTACCGCAGCACGTGAGCAGATGCAGCGATGCCGCACGTTAAATGCCCTGAATGGAATTTCCAAGAGCATTGCTGATGCGGTCGGGGCATACAACGCACGCGATGTAGAGAATTTGGGTCTCGAGATTCCTGAGGCAGTTTCATGAGGGTATAAGTTGAGCAGCTGTGCAGTGTCCCGCATCATTGCACGTGAATGTTTTCAATCGCAATCCGTCATCAGTCTTGATACTTTTGCAGATCGCAACTGGCTCTGGCTGGCCACCTCAGCCCGCCTGTGCCTTGGACCTGCGCTGCCAGAACGTCAACTGTTCGTTCTTGCCTTTCGTCAATCGTATTAAGGACTTAGACAGCTCACAATGGGCAGGCCCTTCAAGCAGTACCTGTCTGGACCTCGTGTCTACTGCTGCTCAAACTGCAAAGCCCATGCGGCTGACCATGATGATATAATAAGCAAGGTGACAACTAGTAGAGTCCAGCAGGGCTGTAGAGCAGCCAGCTGGTCTGACCACGCACCCACTCGAACAGGCTAGAGTTGAAACCGTGCGCTACGATGGATGCAGTTTGCTGAGTCTTTCCTAATCATGCTCATTGCAGGCATTTCAAGGTCGGAGGGGCCGTGCCTACCTCTTCAACAGCGTGTAAGTGCGCACTGTAGTCGAGGAGTACAGTTGGTCCGTGTTGTGCTCTTTTGCGCGGATCTTATGTCTGTGCGGCATGCCGACTGCAGGGTGAATGTATCGTTAGGCCCGAAGGAGAACAGGATGCTGATCACAGGGCTGCACACAGTGGCTGACATCTTCTGCACAGTATGTGAAGCCAACCTGGGCTGGAAGTACGAGATGGCTTATGAGGAGGGCCAGAAGTACAAAGTAAGACACATGCAGCTTGAGACACAGTGACTGGGCTGCCGCTGGCTGCTTTCCTGCAGGGCGTGCAGCTGCAAGCAGGGAACAGCAGTGCATGCAATTGCTGTTGCTCGACCAGGTCCCCATAGCTGGTACAGGCTATTGTGATTGCTGAGCACGCGGCTCATAGCACATGCTTAGTTCCATGTGTGCATCTGTGCTCAGCGATGTATGGCATCAGGTCAGAGCATGCACCAGACTGTCTGGTGCGAGGTTCACGTCGCCAGCCTCAAAGCTGATCAACGATGCTACCTGATTGAAGTGCCTGGCTGCTGTCGTTGCTGCAGGAGGGCAAGTTCATTCTGGAGAAGGCCAATATAGTCAAGGTAGAGGTAGGCAGCAGCAGGAGGCACACTGGCAGCAATGCACAGTGCTGTGACCATGCATTGCGCTCGGCATTGGCATGGGTGGTGGCGATGTTGTCTGCACTGCAGCAGTTGCTGCGCAGACCAATGCTCGTCAGCCCTGTCACCCTGAGTACAGCCTTATGGCAGCACGGCTGTTGAGCTGGCGTGACCTGCTGTCGCTGGTGCTGATGTAAGCGCTGCTGTCCTTCTGCTGTCTTGCTTGCAGGACGGCCAGTGGTGAGGGCCACACTTGCAGGACTGGGCCGCACAGTCCTGCTGGGCTGCTGAGCACTCTATTGCCTGCTGCTTACGCTGTAGCAGCAGCAGCAGAGGCACTCTGTACATTATCACGCTAGCAGGCTCGGCAACTCCACCAGGGCGTTGCCGTGTGCTCTGCTGCACTGCTGGCGGTGCTGCACCACCTGTCAGGTGCACGAGCCAAAAGGAGTTTTGGACAGGGTTTTGTTTGGCCGAACACCAGGCAGCAGCGCAGTGTATACTAGCTAGTTTGACAGTTGCAGATGGTTGCTCTTGTTTGGTCTCCCGTTCCACGTGACAGTGGTGAACCTCAAGTCACGTAAAATTGACGGCTGGGCGCACATGGGGCGCTGCAGCTGTCATGTATAACACTCCCTGTTTTGCGTGGTTGGTGCTTTCTGCCTGTGTCAAGACTGTGTGTGGTGTGTATCTATGGGCTGTGTAGCGCCTCCTGCTGGCTTTGAACAGTGTTAGCTGGTCTGCTAATCAAGCATGCAGCAAAATGGAGGGCCGTGCCTGGGAGCGAAGGGAAGGTGCAAGTGCGCATGACCCGCCATGCCTGCTGCCATGTTCATGTCAGAGCGCAGCATTGGGGTTGTATCGATGCTGTATCTCAACACTACTACATTCTGTACTTCTACCGTGTGTTTATGTACTGGTTGTGACTGTTACCTTCCTTCTTTGCAGCAGTGACTTAGAGGAACGGCTACCACCCAACAGCAGCCGGCATAACCTTGTCTGCTACCGTCACTGCAGCTTTATGTGTTTGTGAAGTGCTACTTTACAATAGGCAATGCTCTGTTTGTGGCCTGTCCGTTGCTGCTGGCTGCAGCGCTGTTGTAGTCAGTAGCTACTGAAATGCAGCAGGGTGCTTGGCAGCTGCTGAATGCATGCACTCTAGAGCCCGCAGTTGCCAGCTTGCTCAATGCAGAGATGGATCAGCAGACACGGATGCAGCTAGCAGAGCAGGTTCAAAAGTGTGCTGTGTTCCACATGCTAGGCCAGCAGCTGTCACTGTCTTTACAGAGACACACTCGACTCTAGCGTCGCAGCAACCCTAGCACTGGTGCTTCCGCTGTTGATGGCATTGGCATGTGTCAGACCAGTAGGCAGCTGCTCAGGCTATCACTGCAGCGGGCATGCACGTCCCATGGCACAACACAGTCGGCAGCAACCGCTCTGTACAACAGCAGTTTTCCTTGTCATGTTTTGGTTACTGGCACCTGCACCACTGTGTTGTGCATATCGCGCGCACTGCTCAGTGCCAGGTGCTGCATTGCTTCTGGCTGCCGCCTGCCGCTTTTGAGTTGGGATGGTGTCTGGTGCTCAGGCGGCACCCGCACTGAGATTGCGGGATTTAGCCTTGGGTGCGAGTTGTGGTGGGCAGTTGGGCAGTTGAAGAAAGAAGTATGCTGGCAGGCAGCGAGGCGTCGTTTTAGAACAGCCTGCAGAGAGTGTGTGTGAGTGCGTGCGTGTTTGTGTTCTGACTATTGTTTGCTCAGGCTGGCTGCAGGACGCGTCTATGTGTATTGCCAGCATCTGCATATGAGGGGGTTAGATATGCTTGCTCGCGACCTACTAGGACATAGTATGTACTACTGCAGGTGTTGCTGCGCTATTGCAGAGCCTGCATTTGGCTGCCTTTTGCTGCCTGTGTGTGTGTTTGAGCGCAGTGGCACGCACGGCTGTTTGGTTTGCTGGCTTGTGCCAGCACCACACCGGCAGCATTGCACACCTTGCCAGCTGTGGATCATCATCATCATGTTGCCAGCTGTGGATTTGTGTTTATTTCTGCTCACTCTGATGATGCAGCTGATATATAGTTGCAGTACTTCCCTCCAAAGGGTGTGACCCGCCACTTTAATGGTGGTTTATTGAGGTGACGGGCAGTCTCAGGCCAGGCTAGCGCGCGTAGCAGTTGACGAGGATGACAGGTTTGTCAGGTTGTATCCTGCAGGCAGTCTTTAGGCGCCTCGCTCCTTACTGTCATAGCAGATCATCATGTTGAGGCTGATTGTCCTTGATGTTAGGTTCTGGTACGTTTTGGCATGGTGTGCTGGAGGTCATGTCATCCCTGCATTGTGCCTTCCTCTCGGCATATTCTGTCAGTCAGGGTAGGTGGAATGAGAGGCAGCAGTAGATGGCTATTTTGTTGGCATGGTTGCCAAATCCACACTTGCTGCTGTGCAAGGTGTACTATCGCACGTTTTTGCGTAGTTCTTGTGTGTTGCTTTTTGCGCGAACCTGAAAGTTCGTTAAGTTGTCAAATGGTTACTATGGTCACATGTCTGTTGACGGCAGTGCAGTTTAGAAGAGGGGTAATAATGCAGTTGCTACCAAGGGGCAAGAGTTTGTATTGGCATGCTGTACATCATCACAAGGTGGGCACAACAGCAAATCAAATGCATGAAGCTGACCTGTCCGTCCAGGGCTCAGGTCTGTACGTTGGTAGCTTTTCATACGTTCATGGCCGTAACTGGCGCCTAATCAGTAGGGTACGAGTAAATTAAGCTATAAATCTATCTTCCTGCAGAAGTTGGCGATCAGCACCTCGTAAGACGACGCACGCCCGTGGATCCTGATACGTGGGAGCTCTACTTGCGCACGTAACCCACAACAGCACCTGTGTAGGGAGTCAGCTTCTGTTTATTATCGCTCTTCAACACGAAATCTACGTACTTGGTCAGGCTTGGGGTCTGCTGGTTCACCAGAGCCACTGCTGCTGCTCACGCTGCTGGCAGTAGCAGCAGTGCTGCAGCCAGAAGCATGGCCTGCACAGCCCAGCAAGCCAG
The DNA here is from genome assembly GCA_030272155.1 of Tetradesmus obliquus. Taxonomy (NCBI): domain Eukaryota; kingdom Viridiplantae; phylum Chlorophyta; class Chlorophyceae; order Sphaeropleales; family Scenedesmaceae; genus Tetradesmus; species Tetradesmus obliquus. The sequence goes on from CP126191.1 coordinate 1,682,693, forward strand.
GCCGAGCGAAGCAGACCCAGCATCAGAACTATTCGAAATATGTGACGACTCAGGCAATGTGCTGGGTACAGAGCTCCGGAGCATAGTGCACAAGACGGGGCTACTGCACAAAGCAGTGTACTGCTTTGTGTTTGACACGCGTGGGAGGCTGCTCATACAGCGACGGTCCAGGTACGTCCTGCACCTGTTGATGGCATGTCTTGTGGGGCAGGTATACTGCTGAGGTTGATGTTTCAGCATAGCAAGCAAGCACGTGATGTGCAGTGTGAAGTACTGGACCCGAAAAACATATGTGTCTGCGCAGTTGTTTCCAGGGAAGAAGGCGTACTGCTTAACCGGTGTGTTTATCCTTTCTCTTGCTTACCTGCAGATGTGCTTATTGCTCGCAGTAAAAAGTCTATCGGCCCCAGCCAATGGGACTTGAGTGTGGCAGAGCACTTGTCACCAGGTGTGCTGAAACAGATTCTGCGTAACAGCAGCGCTGCAAGTATGCACATGCCCTGTAGCGCTTGAATGCTGATGCACTTCTTGTTCTCGAGTGGCATAAATTTGGAATCGCTCACCAGCCGCAGCATCAGCAGCGCATCCAAAGTAATTGGGCGACCAGCCAATGCCATTCGCCACCCTGAGTACTGCCAGTGGCACCACCTGCAGGCACTGCACAAACGCCTTCGATTAGAGGCGCGGCAAACCCACCACTACAACCAGCTGTTACTGCTGCTCATCTCCTGCTGCTGCTGCTGCTGCTGCTGCTGCTGCTGCTGCTGCCAGGCGAGGGCTTTCGTGAGGCAGCAGCACGGGGCCTGCAGGAGGAGCTAGGCATAACTGGGGTGCTGCTGCCGCAGCAGCCGCTGGGCCCCATGCACCGGCGCAGCCTGCTGATGCCTGGCAAGTATGTTGACAATGAGCTGGTGGAGAGCTACGAGCTGAGGGGCTTCCAGGGAGAGGTGCGTGGCACTTCCTTCGTTTGTTGTTGTTGTTGGACTGCTGCTGCTGCTGATGATGATGATGATGATAAGGCGGCGGCGGCGGCTTGCGCAGCAGTGGTGGGTGCTGCCTAGCTTCTGCAGGAGAGAGGCTGTGCATGTTCAACTGCTGCAGTGCACACTAGCACATGTGCCGCCGGCCTCATTGTTTGCCCCATTGCCGTGTGGGCAGGTCATGCTGTTGCTCAGCTGGGGCGCCACAGCGCAACCTTCAAGACCACGCTACAATCCACTGGCCTGCTGTTTGTGTGTGACGGTGGTACTGCTGCTGCTGCTGCTGCTGCTGCTGCTGCGCAGGTCAGCTTCAACCCTGCTGAGGTGTCAGAGGTGAAGTACATTGAGCTGCCTGACCTGGTGACACAAATGGCAGCAGAGCCACAAAACTTCACAGAGTGGTTCAGGGATGAACTCACACTGCTGTGCTTCTTCGGCTGCAAGCCAGTGGATGGCAGTGGCATCAGCCAGCAGCAGCAACGTGCCGGGGATCCAAACTTGAATTGAGCAGACTGGCAGCTTGCATGGAGGATCAAAAGATGCTGTGCATGCTGCGTGGTATGTGAGTGGCGCAAGCACTGCAGCATTGCCTGCAGCGCGCTGGCTGCCATTGTTGGCAGCAGGCCCATGTGTCCCCATCCGCAGTGCCTTTTTCTTCTGTCTGCATGATCCCCTTGGACATCTGCACGTGCATCTGTGCAGTCAGAAATCGTGTGTATGGGCTCTTGCTTTTAATGAATAACATCCTCAAGGCAAGCATCAGCTCCTGCACATCCATGAAAGTGGCCACCTGGCCAGCCTGGGCGGGTAGCGCCTCAGGTAGCGCCATCTACCTAGGACAGCAGGCTCAACAGCCGACGTCAAATTGTTTTCGACATCGAGTATGTGGAGCGCTGTACGCATGTGGTGTAATCCGCAGCGTGGGGAGGTGCTCGCAGTCGCAACGGTTTCTCGTGAGGTATCCTTGGACATGGAGCTCGGCGATGCAGCTGCATGATTATCGCATATGAGCATGCATACGCCGCACAGTATATATTGGCTGCCTCAACATGTGATCATCAGTGTTCAAGCAGTTGCGATCATACTATTTTTTGCGATCAGCCGTACGTGCATCTCCTCGGACGTCTATCAGTGCGGTCAAGCAACATGGCGGGACTCAAGGCAACTTTGATCCTACTGGCAATGGTAGTAACATTTGGTGAGTTTCCCGTGAGCGTGCCAGCATGCTACATGCTCTGCTGCGGCGATCAGGGCAGTTTTGTTGTGCTGGGCCCAAAGCAGCAATCATAGCCTCTGCCAGCAGCCCCCTGCCAGCTGCAACAGCAATAAAAACATACTGAAATCCGACTGATGTACTAACTGATATGCTGCACACGTCGCAGGCACCCATGGCGAGGCTGCAAGGATGCTTGTGCAGGCGCCAGCAGCAGGCAGCCAGGCAGTAGCTGTGGCTGATGCCTCAGCTGGAGGTGCAGGTGAGGCAAAACATTACTATTGTATCGTGTCATACCAAGCCAAGATGACACTTTTGGCAAATTGATGAGACAACGCAGCACTGCAGCAATGGTGCTGACAGCGAAACCGCTTTTGTGAACCATCACAGCATGCATTGTGCGCACTCCCGCGCCGCACATGCACCCCAAATCCATACATGCAATGCTGCTGCTGTTGCCTCCCTGCAGGAGGTACTGCCAGTGCAACTGCCCTGGCTCAGAGCATTGCCTCTGGACAGTCTGGTGCTGCCGCGCAAGCCCTGGCAACTTCATCTGCTGCCGGCGGCGCACAGTCCCAAGCAGCTGCGCAGGCCATTGCGCAGAGTGCCAGCAAGAGTGAGTGCTGCAGATCCAGCAAGCTCGCTGCAGTTTCGTTAGAAACACGGCCTTGTGGGTTATATGACCAGTTGCAGCGCGGTGCAGGTTGCAATGCACAGTGCCTGCAGTGTGCTTGGAACAGCAGTAGCTGTGCTGCTGCACTTCTTCCAGTTCGTGGCTACACTGCATTTTTCTGATTGTCATCATCGCTGCCCACCTGTGACCCAGTTGATTGACAGCCGCTGCGGTTCAAAAACGCCAGCTTACAACAGTCAACCACGCCGCTCCCACTGTGAGCCTTCATGACGCCTGTTGCTGCTGCTGCTGCCGCTGCCGCACCTGCAGACCCCTCCGCCACCTCCCAGGCAGCTGCTCAGGCCCTCGCCACCAGCCAGGGCTCTGGCGCAGTGGCCGACACGCTGGCACAGGCCGTCAGCCAGGGCGGCAGCTCTACTGCGCAGGCCATCGCACAGGCGTTCAGCACTGCCAGCAGCCAGGTGGGGGTGCCTGTATCGCTGCACTTGGTAGTTTGGCAGGGACCTAAGCGCCGCACTCCTGTGCAACATGGATGGTGCAGCGTATGCATTCAACGATGTCCATCTGCTTGCAACCCTTTTTGGGCATGCAGCAACTCATCGGCCTTGCTGTGTATTGCGTTATACTGCTGCCTGCCTCGCATCCACACGTTACAGGGCAACTCAGCCGCTGTGGCCAACGCCATCGCCCAGTCATCAGCCAAGGGAGGCTCCAACTCAGCAGCCACTGCTCAGGTGCTGGCCCAGGCACTCGCCTCAGGCAATGGGCAGGCCAATGCACAAGCTATCGGCCAGGCCTACACACAGCAGAAGGGTGGCGTTGCAAGTACTCTGGCACAGGCCCTGACCACGGTAAGGGGTTGGTTAATATAGCATCTTGAGGCGCTCTTGTTGGTGATGTGGTAATGTGTGGCTGGATGCTGCGTCAAGGCGAATAGCGGCTTGCTGCACAGCAACAGCATGAGCAGCAGCAGCAGCACCAAGCTGGTGGTGGTGGAGAGTGCGCTAGCAGCATCGGCACGTTCTTGCAGCAGTCACCCACAAGCCTGGCGTGCAGTCACTGCACTGATGAAAGCCTCTGCGACAACAACATCCTAAGCACTGTTTGAAGCCTACTTACCATCTGCTTATACATGTCCGTTGCATTTCTGCTTGTCCTTTTCCCTGCAGGCCAACAGCCAGGGCGGCGGCGCAGCTACTGCTGCAGGCCAGGCAGTCGCAAACGCCCTCACATCTGGAGGAGCAGAATCACAAGCCTACGCCTCTGCGCTGGCAACTGCACAGGCCTCCGGCGGCTGCGGGGCTGTTAGTAACGTGTTGGCATCTGCAGAGGCCACAGCACAGGCCTCAGGCAAGGGTGCTGCCCTGAGCCAGGCACTTGCGCAGAGCCAGGCGACTGCTGTCTCGCAGTGCCTCATCCCTGCGTGCTCCACCAAGCCATTCGCCCGCAACTGCTGCAGCAACAGGTGGGCGCGGCTGAAGCTGTTGTACAGCTGCCAAAAAGATGTCCTTAAACTATGCCTTCATAGCCAGTGGTGCTGTTCATCTTGCTGTGGGCAGTGGTCATTCAGTTGTGCAGGCTACGCTGCACAACGCTGGTGTCGCTGCTGGTGCTCACAGTACCATCCACTAGCTCCGCGCATTGCGTTCAACTGCACAACTTCCTTTGTAAATCTGCTTCTCCCACTGTTGCTGCTGCTGCTGCTGCTGCTGCAGTGCGCTGTGCCCCAGCTACCGCCAGGTCAGCCCCAAGGTCTTCCAGTCCATCATCGATGCCAACGACAGGTGCTCCTGCGCCGCCTAAAACATCCAGGCTGGCACAAGCCGCCTCTGCAAGTTCCTGGGGATGCTGCAGCCTAGCAAACCTGGCAGACTGCTTGTGGGGTGCAGAAAGTGTGATACTCCACCTGGCGCGTGTCACAGCTGGTGGTCAGGGTAGTTGCCCCCGCATGAGCAGGTTGTAGAGGGCTTGTTGCACGGCTCTCGTGTGACTTGCATTGATGTGATGTCGAGATAACCTATGGTTGGTGTAACAGTGCATTTTTCTTGTTTACAATGGTGTGGCCAGCTGCTGCAGCTTGCTACTGGTGCGAGTTTGTGTGCCGTAATAACGCGCATCACGGATGTTATCAGCACTGTACTTTTGCAGCAAATTTTCAGGGCTATTACTGGCAGAGTTCAGGGTCGTGCTCAGCTTCCCTGTGGAGGCATTGCCAGCAGTGTCATGCTGCCTGTCAATACATGCAGTCTGCTGCTGGGCATGGTCAGCCCTGCTGCTGCATGTGCATGTGCATGCAGCACAAATCATTGTTGTCCATTGCATGTAAGTGTCAGTCGTTGTTGTCATGCATAAGGCATCTCACGAGTTTTTATGACTCAATGGTTGACATGGTGGCACTGTACAGCACCAATTTCAAGCATGCTGCCGTCGATTGTTTTGAGATAAAGCCGCAGTAGGATGCTGCCACCAGGCACGCTACTGTGCAGGACAAGTATGTGTTGTCAGGGTGTTGTATATTTGCTTTCTGCTGGTCAGGTGGTCCGTGCCTTGTCATTGTTGGGCTTGGCTTGGCAATCCACCAGCAATGTTTGTGTCTGATGATGGTAACAAGCAACCACCACGTAACATGCGGCCCAGCTTTCTTCATGATGCTGCCGTGTCGTTTACATCATGGAAACAAAAACTACAGCTCCAGTGAGCAACAGATGGACCAGAAATTAGTGGTATGCGGCACCTGCTCTGTGCCATCTGTGGTGCAGCATGGACGCACCATGTCTTTCAAACGCTGCTACCCTATGATTGCTTCTGCGCTTCACTGAGGCAGTCACACAAAGCCAGTACTGCTTTGGGGTTGCAAACAGAGCCAACATATCATTCAAAGGCAGCGTCGCTGCATCAGGACCACAACGCTTGCCCCCCTGCACGCCATGCCCATGGTACGTGCCTCAGCACATCATTGTTCAGAGTCCTGCTGCCTCCAGCATCCCCAGCCACAGCAGGCACCAGCCATTCCTGCTGGTGCACAGCGCCGCACAAAACCACCCGCACGAGCCGTTGGTAAGACATGGCAAACACAGCTGGTAAAGCCGTCACAGCTGCCGTAACACACTTAGCGCCCTGGCTAGGACAGGTCCCCTCAGGGCACAGGAGCAGGAAAACTCTGCAAACTCCTTGTTCACAGGTACTCTAGCTAGCCAGCCCTTGTGCCCTAGCTAGCTGTGGTGACCAGTGCGCACAACCGTCCTGTCCACTGCTGCTCCTGCAGGCAGCCCCGCCCTGCCGGAGCCAGGCCTGATGCCACCCCGCACAGGCGTCACTGGGCTGCCAGGCTGGCTCACTGCATGTGCCAGCACATGCCCCGACTGCTGCAGCTGCATTGGCAGGTCCTGGAAGCTGTAGCTGATGTACTCTGTCCAGTGCACTTCCGCACTGTCCGTTGTCACCATCCTGCCTGCAGCTCCTGCAGGCCCTGCTGATGCCGGCTGGTCCTGCTGCTGTGCCTGCTGCTTGAGGCTTGGCTCTGGCATTACTGCCGTGTGCAATGCAGACTGCAGCGTGCGTGAAGCTGGGCTGACGGGGCTGTATGGCAGCCCAGCAGGCTGTGCATAGTATGCTGCAGGTGGTGGTGTTGCCTCAGGCATGAAGCCAGGGTGCCACTGGCTACCAGTCAAGCTGTGAGACAGAGGGCTGCCAAAGCCGGCACCGTCAGCCTCCCGTGCGTAGCCACTGGTTGCTGCTGCTGGTGAAGGTGGCATTACTGCTGCTGCTGCTGGCCGTGCCTCTGCCTCTGCTGGCCGCCTGTACTTGGGTGAGGTGCTTGTGATCTGCCTGCCAACAGTCTCCAGGTTGCTGGCTGCCAATGCTGCTGCAGCACGCTTCCTAGGACTGCTTGGCGAGCCTGGTGCTGATCCTGCTCTGTCAGCTGCAAGAGGCGTGCCAACATTCAGGCTACTGGGTTTTGCGTTGGTCTTGCCCCTCCGCTGCGCCTCCCTGGCTGCTGGGCTGCATGGTGCTGCGGCATCTGCAGCTGCCAGCTTTGCTGGAGGTGTGCTCCTACTGCCGCCGCTACCACCACAAGCGCCCAGCGCGCTGGTGCGGGCTGCTGCTGTTGGTGATTTGGGTGGTTTTGGACTCACCGGCGACATGCTGCGTTCCTGCATGCCAACGGCAATTGGGGACGGTGGATGAGAGGCAACTGCTGCTGCTGCAGTGCCTACTGCTGGGCTGGCAACCTGGCGGCCCCAATGTGCGGCAGCAATGCTTGGGCTAGGTGGTGGAGATGCTGCTGCTGCTGCTGCTGCTGCTGCTGCTCCTGCTGCCAGCAGTCCATTGACGCCGGATACTGTTGGGCTGGAAACCTGGTAGCTGTTGGGCTCGCCAAGCATGCCTGAAAATGGTGAGCGGGGTGCTGCTGCTGCATGAGATGCCAGCAGCCTTGTGAACAAGCTGCCGTCAACCACCAAGCCAGGCAGGCTTTTCAGGGCAGCTGCTAACGCCACTGGTGCCACTGCTGCAGCAGCAGTCAGACAGTCAACTGGGCAGCTGGCATATGGCACAGGGCTGCAGGTGGCTGGTGCTCCCGTAGCAGCAGGGCTTGCAGGAACCTGCAGCATGCCGTTTCTGAACATTTCAAGCAGCGCGGAGCGGTCAAGGCTTGCAGCTGCCTCCTCTGCTGCTGCCGCCGCTGCTGCTACTGCTGCAGCCAAGGTGACAACAGGTGGTGCTGTCGTGCTTCCAGTGGCTGTTGCTGTTGTTGCTGTTGCTGCTGTTGCTGCTGGTGCTGGCAATGCTTGCATCACTGTTGTGTTGGCTGTGCATGTTTGCGTGCTTGCTGGAGGGTACTGGGGGTGATAGTAGATCTCTGCGTGCTGGCCGTCAGGCAGTTGGAAGGCATGCATGATGGGACCCATGCCATAGCTCAAGATGCCTGCAAGGCACAGAAAACACGGGTGGATAGACATCAGGCATGAACATGGGTATGTAGCTTCCCAAAGCTGCATGGTGCTGCAGTTTTCAGCTTTCATCACCTACAGTAAGGCAGCCGTTAGGTGCAGCAGTCATTGCAGCAGCTGCTCAAAATGCCTGGGTGCGGTGCGCAGACTGCGTGCAGCTAGGATGTGCCTGTTTTATTACTGTCAAAGCTCCAAGTAGCAGCTGTGCACCTTTAAACATGCGTTGTTGCTTCAAGTGTGTGTAGGCCGCCTCTCACCTCCAGCACAGCTGCCTGTGGTGTCTTCGGTGTCAACGTAGTGCACTCTCAGCACATGCTGTCGAGCAAACTTGCAGCGGTTACAAGGCATTGTGGGCTCACAAGTTGGTTCAGCACAAACCAGAGGCGACACAATGTAGATGGAGCTGCTGCTGCCCTTGAATATGGGTGACAGGTGCTGCTCATAGTCGCCACACATGAGCAGGTCCACCAGAGACCCATAGCACGTTGAAACTGGGCTCAAACATTCGTTCTCTTCCCAGGCTGCATCGGCTGACACGGACTCGTCCAGAGTGGCCATCGTCCCAAACGGTCTCCTGCTGTCGACAGCCAAGCACCGCCAGGTAGCCAGCTAGTAAGGGTGACGTAGTAGACTAGTAATGCAAATTACATTGCTATCGTGTGAAGTGCGGCGGTGCCAGCGGCTGTATGGCAGAAAAGCGCATTGCCGCCAAATCATGCCCGCCTTATGCTTGCGAATGAACAAACGTCGCGCACCATCACAAGTTACAACCAATCAACCTGTGAAGGCTACAAACAGACACGGGACGTCATCTAAACAGTGGAGTGACTGTCACTGGCAGTACCTGACAAGTCTTCTTCTGTACCTGACACTTCATTGTCTGTGACCACCAGCAAGTCAGGCTGGGCAAGTTCCAAGTCTCACAAATGTGCCGTCCTGCCTGGCCAACAAGTCCCAGGAACACACACACAAAGCCTTGGCAGGCGCCAACTCGCATGCGCCGCAGCTGAGCTGGCCTACAACCCGGGGCAGATAACACAAGGTATCAGTATCAGACCCCATGTTCAGGCAAGCCATGACCAGGTCCAGCCTTGAGCGCCCACACACTGCAACGTACGTGCTGCACACTACTGACCGGTACAGCAGCAGATCCTCCTGCAGGTGCACCAATGAATATGCCGTTCCCCAGCATGCACCACACATCCTGAGGCCATCGCTGGCACTCAGGTGATGCAATGCAGCACAGGGCGTACTTTTAAGCAGAACCAGCAGAAGGAGGACAATCACACAGGTGCCGCCTGTCACTGGCAGTAACGGGGCACATGCGCACCTGTACGTGCGGCACATGCTTTGATGGCAGCAAGCATGAAAGCACACAAGCCCTGTTATACGTCCTACGCGTCAGCTGTGCTGCTCAAGACCCTCCAAACTGTGCGCTGTGTCTGTTGCAGCCTGCTGCAACTGCACACTACCTAGCGCGCTCTCTCTCCACTCTGCCAAGTGCGTGCCAGCAACCTTCACACAGATTTGGCACTGTAAAGCAGTACGCTGACACACAGCACGCTGTGTGCAAACACACAGTACCACACACATCTCACAATCTTCTGTATGCCAAGTGCAGCTGCTGCCTCTCAACTGTGCACCGCCACTCCTCATCTCTCTGAGATGCTGCCACCAATACCCCATTGCCAACATGACACCCTTTCTCATAACTTCTACCTGCAACCATCATCTTCTCAATCTGCGCTAGCATTACCCACCAGCGCCAACCCGGCAGGCGGTACCTCAGTTGCTGCTGCAGCTGCCACTGAGGTGTGCTGTGCCCAGAAAATGTTGCAGCAGCGTGGCATTGTTGCTTGCAGCACAGCAGCCATGCCATTGCCCATGCTGCGCTGCTGGACGTCTAGCTGCACAACACGCACTGCTGCTATGCTGCCGCAATGGAGGCGCGCCACCTGCCCCAAAGATGCCCTGCTGCTGTCATAGCTCCACCATTTCCTGCAGCAGCTGCTGCAGCGCTTCGATGATCTGCGGTCGTAAGCTCTCTGCTACACCCTTGTACAGCTCCTGCAGGCAGCGCATCAAACATGTGTTGAGCGCACATGCGTGCAAATGGCATATACACCAAAGTACAGCAGCAGGTTATGTTAGCAGGCCAACACCTTGCACCTTGCTGTGCGCCTTGCATGTTAGACCCGGTGTGCTCTGTACCTTTGCCTGAAACAAACCTGCATGCCGCCTGCTTCGAGTTCCATAGGCATGCTTGCAGGAAGCTGGTTGCTGTGCATGTCTACAAGGAGTTTGCATGTGCTCACCCGCTTGTCTACCTCCCCAGTGGCGTCAGCAGTAACAGTGACGATGTACTCTTCTGGCTCGCTGTGGGACGCAAAGTCGTCCAGCTGCAGCGTGCCCTTGTACTGCAGGAGCAGCAGGCAACACACATGACACAAGCAGCACACACGACAGGTCAGCGGCAGCATCGCAGCCAGACCAGCCGCGCAATGTGTGTGCCATGACACGTTGAGGCAGCCAGTAGAGCAAGTGCGCTACAGCGGATGACTCTTGGTGGCCACATGCTCATGCATAGACTAAAACCAACACAGGGGCAGACTGCAGCGGCCACCCAGCTACTACTCATCCCCTGTTGCTGCTGCTGCTCCTGCTGTCGCTCCTGATGCTTGCAAAAAACTGTTCCAGAATCTGTGATTGCTTTCAGCTTTCTGGCTGCACACCTGCTCTGCATCATCTTCTGCCTGCGCCTCCCACTTCATTGTTATCTTCACGTCGTATATGGCCAGCTTCTTGTTGCCCTTGCGGGTGGAGGTCATGGCCTGGCAATCCAGCAAGCACAGCATATACGCAGCATGCACTCAGTATGCTTGCAGCTGCATCTGGCCAACTCCTGCAGCACGTATCCTGGCCGTGCAAGTTTTCCCCTAGCATTTTGCTACGTGGTTCAGCTGTCCTGCAAGCTGTGATGGCAACGCCCTGCATACAGGGAACCCAGAACTTCAGGATGTATCACAAAGAAACTACCACCTATGACTGTGAGCCGATAAAACCACTGAATCTCTTGCTACAGTAGCCAACCACCCAAAGCAGCTGCAGCAGTGCCTCACCTCTCCTACTACATCTGTAACTTCGCTGATGCGCAAGTTGCCCGTCTCAGCTGCTGGTATGGCTGGCAAAAGCTCCCTTAGTCGCTGCTTGGTCCATTCTAGCCTGTTCTTCTCCTCCCAGTGCCAACCATTTACATTCTTGCCATCATCCCTGTGCTGCACCAGCCACCGCGGGTCACGTTCCTGCAAGGTGAGCAGTGGCAGCAGGCAACCGCTATGATGGCTAGTTGCTCAGATTTCGTTGTAGATGGCCAAATCAATAGCTGAGACTGCAAAAAGTATGGGTTACACCACCTCATGGCACTACAGGTGCTGTAAAGGACCACCTGCTGTCCAGGCTGCTGCTGGAGCCAGCAACTGCAGCGATTCCACGCCTAGTCACATGCAAGTGAAACTCAACAACGACAACAACGGAGCAAAAGATGCTATATTGTGTTTTGAGCCGTGATGATGAGGTGCCTTGATTGAATTGGGCGTTTGGACAGTGAACACTTCTAGAACTGCTTACATCCCACTTGGCCATGCTGGAAGGGCTTGATACCGCTGACGTGTTCCTTCTAATAAGTCCTAATAAATCAGCGTGTGAAAAGCCAATAATTCAGCCGGATCAAGGCAAAACACTTGATGTCAAGAACAGTGCAATGGCGAATAGTACACGCACGTGAGCAGCTTCAAGTTGCAAAGTTGAAAAAGCATCTGGGTCAACTGCTGCTGCTTCGGCGTCTTCAACTCCGTCCCGTGCTCTCGCCCTGACATGTCAGATGACTGCCTGTCTCCTACCCAACATTGAGCGGTGCGAAGCTGTAATCGAGCTTACATGACCGTTGTTTGCATGGAGATGTGTTGTTTGAAGTCACTTGAAGGGGGTGAAAGTAAACAACAACAACTCTGCAGATAGCTTTGTGGCGGGAGGGCCTTTTTCACTGGACCAGCTGCTGATCAGCTGCCTCCAAAAGCTTACACCATGGAGCTTGTTCTTGACAGCGTGCATGAGAGTGTGCTGGCTGGCATAGTGTCGCTGCTTGACGTGCGGTCTCGAGTTTGCCTGATGTGCTGTAGCCGTGGCTTGCACATCTTTCTGAATCGCGTGGAGTACTGGAGTTCTCTTACTTTCGAGGAAGAGGCTGGTGAAGACTGCTACCACATGAATGCGACAGCCCTACTCAGCGTCCTCAAACGGTCTCACGGCAAGGCTCACACTATACAGCTAGCCAGGTAAGCACCAAATGCATTCATGTATGTGCTGTATCTGCTCCAGCAGGGCGCCGGCCATGACGAGCTAACCTTTGACGTGAGCTTATGGTCAGCTTTCCGCAAGCCCACCTATCGCTTACCAGCCAGACCCGCTGCCAGCCTTCGGAACACAGGTGCCCTAACTTCCAAACACAGCACATGGCAGCGGTGACCTAAGTATTCACCCTGCTAGGCATGGGGGACACTCTGGCGTGCTGCTGCTGCAGCCAGCGCCACCCACTGGACAGCGCGATGACAGCTTGTCAGTCCCTTTGTGCCCTTGATGCTGCCACACAGAGCTCAAGCCTGCATTGCATGTTCTGCAAACACGCTGCAGGTCTGAGGAGGCCCGCCAGGCAGAGCGCCAGCAGCGCTTCAGCGACGGTTACAAGTATGACCAGGTGCTGCCACACACCAAGGGCCTGCGTGCGCTGGCGCTCGCAGCCATGTGCCCTGCACTGCGGCGGCTCTCCATTGATGAGCGCGCCAGCTGTGTGGGAGGCATGACGAATGACCTGGCGCGTGCACTGGCTGTGCACTGCAAGCAGCTGACGGTGCTTGAGGTCTACTTCCAGCGCTACAGCCTGCCCAGCGAGCTGTTCACAGATGAGGGACTGATCGCGCTGAGTGAGGGCTGCAAGGGCCTGCAGCAGCTCACGCTGCACAACTGCGACCGCATCTCCGACAGGTACGGTCAGCAGCAGCATGCGCACAGATCGCATTCGAGTGCACAGCACGTGCGCAGCACGGGCTTCGTTTTCCTGCAAGCAGTTCATGTTTGCTTTCATACGGGCTCACTGTGAAGTGGCTATGCATCGTGGTTTTGTGGCAGCATCTGTGCAGGGGTGACGCACTGTGGCGCATGTTTCCTTACCGCGCTGACTTTGCATTTCAGCGATGCGCGCTTGGCGACATCAACACGCACGTTTGCTGGCTCAGCGCATACAGCACACAATCCATTGTGCACACTGCTCAGCACCAGCAGCGCAACCTTTGCTTGCTCGCTGCTTGCTGCAGGTCGCTGTACGCGGTTGCCGCCAACTGCCCCGGCCTCACCGCCATCACCCTGGGCGGCTACAACGAGCACGTGACCGACGGCGGCATGACCGTGCTCTTTGACTCCTGCAAGCATCTCACGCGCGTGCAGCTCAGCAGCAAGCTGCTCAAAGTAACAGACGCCAGCGGCGCCAGCCTAGCAGCCAACTGCCCGGGCCTCACCAACGCCAAGCTCACGCGCGCGATGACAGACGCCACCATCAAGCAGCTGGCAGTTTCCTGCAAGCAGCTGCGGGAGCTGGACCTGCACCGCAGCTGCAGCGTGAGTTGTGAGGCGCTGCAGGGGCTGCTAGGGGCGTGCCCGCAGCTGCACAAGCTGGTGCTGCCGCAGCAGCTGGAGGTGGGCAGCATGCTGCAGGCGATGCACAGCAGGTGCTGCAGCCTGAGCATGTTGGAGGAGGAGCAGCTGCAAGTGCTGGCGCTGCAGCATTGACGGCTGGGAAGGCAATGCAGCACGCACGACAGCATCAAGTTATATATATTCTGATTCTGCGGGCGCAAGAGTCTGCAGAGGGATGGGGGCAGCTCCAGGCAATGATGCTACCGTGTCGGAAGTGGACTGCGGTTTGGTTGCTTTTGTGTGCAGCCTTGAAGTCCTGCTTGGCAGCAGCTGTGCAGTTTGCTGGTGTGGCAAGGATGGTCCGGTGGCATTGGTGGTTAGGGTGAAAGAGTTGGTGCTGCGAGGATTTTGGTTGCTGCAGGGCCGCAGCATGCGGTGTTTGTGGCAGGGTTGCTGGGGTGGTGATGTGAACAGGACCAATAGCATCCGCTTCAAGGTGCCACTTTTGATGCAGGGACAGCAGCTGGCAGCAACACCGCTTGTGGTAAGCATTCCTCACCTTGTTCTGTGCCTGCCCGGTAGTGTACAGCGGCAGGCATCTCACCCAACAGTGCAGTTTTCACTCTTGTGTGAGCAAGCTGCCACGAGCCTTGCAGTGACACGCTGGAGAGTCTGTGTTTTGGCAACTCAGTCACATCAGATGTGTGTGCTGTGCACACGCGATTGTGTGTGATTCCTGTGCTGTTATTTTTGCCAGCGGCTGTACTGTAGGCTGTGATGTAGCAGTTTTGCAATGCTTCCCCTGCTGCTTACTGCAGGACAGCGTGTGCTGCATACGTAACGTTGTGGGTTAGCACAGTGTCGTGGTGTGCGTGAAAGACCAAAACACCGAGTTATATGTCTGCTGTGGCATGCTGTTGTGGCATGCTGTTTTCGGTGCTGTTTGCTTGTTTCCCAGCCGCAGCGTTGGTGCTTTTGAGGGTCCCAAGTGTATGCACCGATGTACTGTACGCTATTTGCAGTGATGATATGCGTGTACGTGTCTTGTCCCCACTACACGAGCAAACACCCATGTTTTGCGGTGAGGCATGATTTGTGGTAAGACATGTTTTGCGGTGAGAATTGCTGCCCTCCATGTTGCGTCAGTGTGGCATCTGCGTCATGACAGCTGACTGTGGGCTGCTGTGCATGCCCTACAGCCAACAGTCAGCTGCCTACTCACCTTGTACACTACTCGTTTTTTGACTGGCTGCGGCACTGACAGGCGCCCTCTGATGCCTGCCCTGCTGTTTGTGCCAACATTGTTGGCCTGACTTGACGCGTAACTTCGGCTGACGACGAACGCAACCTGATGTGGGTGTGCCACACAGTGGAGGTGGCTGATGGCTGGCCTAACCTCCTGCACACGTGCTGCTGGGGCGCCTGTACTACATCTAGTGAATCACTAGTAGTGTTATGTGGTTGAGGGTGTGCTTGCATGCATGCCAGTTTGGTGCTGCTGTGTGTGTTGTGTTTTGACTGTGTTGTACACTCGTGCCCATTGTGTTTTTTTGGTGCAGCTGCCCCCTGTTGCGCTGCTGTGTTTGCGGTGATGTGTGGAGGACATGATGCAGGCACGCAGGCGTGTAGTGTGACTGGGGCAGTCAGGGGCAACAGTGGCATGGTTGCGATGTTGCATCTTGCATCTGGCTTGTGTGTTGTCTTGCTTTTGAGCGAATTGATGCACACAGGTACGTCGCCCTGTTGTGCATGTGTGACCCCTTACTGTTGTTTGCAGAATTGACCTGTCGTGTTTTGCGTCTGAGTGTGCATCTCTCTATGTGCTTGTTTGTGTGTGGTCGACAATCGCACGCTGCTGTTACCATACGTAGGTAAGCCGCAGCGTGGTGTGGGTGGCATGAAGTTCAGCAGGGGGAGGGGCAACAGTTCCTGGTGGTGGGTAGAAACGGCGGTGGTGGCTACTGGTGTAGCGGTGCGTTATTACTTTGTGCGTCATGTACTTTTATGTGTGGCTGGTGCCTGTAGAATTGTTTGGCACAGCGCTGCATGCAGACTGATCGTCAGTTCGCTGATGTGTGGCGCAGAGCTGCTATTTTGCAGCTGCGGCAGTTGCCTGGTGACCATGCAGCGTCTACCAACCGACCTTGCCACGGTCAATGTGGGTCGAGGCTACTGCTGTGACTTAGCGGTTAACATGCCGGCAACGATGATATTGTTATCACTGGAGCATGCCAACGCGCGATTCACCAGCATGAGTGGGAGCTGACCCAACGCCTGTCTTGGGGGCTTCCAGTCCATGTCAGTGTTTTTGCGCTGCAGCGCTCTATGCTGGCATTCAGCGCAACCTTGGCTGGTTTTTGGTGAACATCCTTGGCTGGTTGGTTCCTCGAGGTGGCACCTGTAACGCTTGAGCGCCTGTTGTCTTGAGCCTGCACAGCGGAGACCTTGGCACACTGCGCCGTAGGCTGTCAACATGGCAGGATGGGTGCCAACCGGCACATGCTTGAAACACCAACCGTGAATCATAATACTGCCTAATGTGCGAGATCATCATCGAAGGCGCACAGCAGGTGATGTGTTGTGCCCAGGCTGGCAGTTCAATTCAAACCATGTCCAAGGTCGCCACGTCAACCTGTCGCCAGGGTTTGGGATGTGTATGCCAGGATGAAAAGGAAAGGCGAGAACCAAATAATTCCCAAGTGAAATCCGCGTTGTTGTACGGGAATGCACACCGACAGGGCCGTTCTTACTCCACCCTTCCTCTCGTTGCGTGCTCGCACAGCCATGCATCTGGAACGCAAAGCCAAGCAAGTTTCTTACCATCGTGTCTCCTGCCTTGTCTGCCCTGCACGTCTCGCCGCTGCTGCTGGTGCTGGTGCTGCTGCTGCTGCTGCTGCTCTGCTGCTGCTGTAGGGCCTGCGCGTAGTGCTTGCAAGCTTACTGCCCCTTGTCAGCAGAGCACCACTGGCATTCGGAGCAGAAAGCTACCAGGTAACTTCGTTTAATCATATACCCACGCAGTGAGCATGAAAGATAGCTCTCTGCGAACTGCTGTAGTTCACCAGATAATGCTCTGGCTACATCTCAATCTCTCCATATCATGCCTGCAATGAAGACTGTGTTGTTTGTCAGCGCTTTTGACACAGCCTATACAGGCCTTTACACAGTAGCGCTGCTGGCGTTGCTGCTCCCTCTTCTTACAAACCTCTCTGCGACACAGCACCACAGTTTCAACCATGCATCCGCACGTATCCTGCATGCTGTAGCCAGACCTGCACCTCCAAACAAGCAACATACTCATTTGAATGTGGTGGTCCCCAACACCTCTCCGACCCCTTCAATGTCTTGTATTGTGCTACATGCACACATTGTCATGCTGCAAATGCACCTGATGTTGTCTTGTGAATGCAGAATGCGCCAGTGGAGCGGGAGGCTGTGCTGCTGGGGGCGCTTGCTGCTGTGGCAGCGCAGCAGGCAGCACTGCAGCGCAGCCAGGCGGCTGCAGCAGCAGCAGTCGAGGCAGCAATGCAGGTGGCGGCACGCCTCATAGGTACGGGACACACTGCACAGCATGAACAATGCAGTGGTGTGGTGATACAGCAGGGGCCCTGCAGTGCATGTTGAATTTGATCTCAGGCTGTGCTACTCATGCGCCTTTGCGCAGGATGACAGCATTGCATGTATGCGATGTATCAATAAGCAGAAGGGTTCAAGCACCAGGGCCGTTTGTGATGCGTCTCCTGGCTGGGTTGCTTGCTTGCTGCTGCGGCAATGGCATCACATGGAGTTGGTGGCAGTATTGCTAATGGTTCCGTCATACTTGTGCTGTGCCACATCTGCAGGGTCATACCTCTACCAGTGGCCTACGCAGCGCACTAAAACACATGCGGCGCTCGCGCAGCTGCTCACTGCAGCTGATGCAGCTACAGGCGACGCACAGGCAGCGGCGCCGGCAGCAGCAGCAGCAGAACCTGAAGGCGTTCCATCGGTTGCTGCTGCAGCTGGCGGCAATGGTGGCATGCTACTGGGCGGGGTCATTGACAGCCTTTTGAGGGAGCTGCTGGCTGCAATTCTGAAGCAGCTGACACCACAAGAGGTAGGGTTGTGCAGCCACTTGTTTCTTGCCATCTTTGGCACTTCATGGCACTTACTATACGAGTTGTTGGAGGTTTCCCCACAACGCCTGGCGGTTGCTGGTGTTTCCAAGGCCTGACTGACAGAGCCCTCATGCAAAACGTTTGAAAACCTTGTTGACAGCAGCTCGCAATCACTTCATCAACAATCATAACATTTTTGCCGTGCATGCAGCTGGAGGAGGGCCCCATCATCATCACCAACAGCGGCGAAGCAGCAACAGCAGCAACCAGCCCCTGGAGCATCTACAGCAGCCTTTGGACAGCGCTGCTCGCCAGCAGCAGCCACACACCCACACCTGCAGCAGCAGCAGCAGCAGCAGCAGGCGGTGGCAGCAGTGATAGACAGCAAGCCTTGCCACTGCTGCCACCACACCTGGCGGGTGCGCTGTTTGATGCCTTGATGGAAGCTTGCCTGAGTGGGTTGCATCCTGCTGCAGTGTATGTGCTTGGCAGCAGCTGGGACCTTGCTGCTGCTGCTGCTGCTGCTGCTGGGGACAGCAGTGCAGCAGCTGAACAGGCAGCAGCAGCAGCAGGGCCTGGCCAGGGGGATGCTAGGAAGGCTGCTGCCTCCCAGCGGCTTGCTGCTGCCACGCAGGGCCTAGGGTTTGACGGCCCCACTGCAGCAGCAGCAGCAGGCAGCCGGGTGCAGAAGCGAGGCAGGGAGGGCGAGGCTGCGCCACCTGGGGTTGGCAGCACCAGCAGCAGCAGCAGCAGGGTGGGAGGTGTCTCGCCTGTCAAGCCTAGCCTGGCAGCAGCTGGCATGGGGCGGCATGTGATGGCTGCTGCTGCTGATGGTGATGCTGGTGTTGGTGGCGGCGTGCAGTGTGATGCCTCTGTTCTGCGCGGCTTGCAGGACCTTACAGGTGGGGACAAATGGGCTGACTCAATTTTTTAGGCGAGCTTACGCGTCGTCATCATCGTCAATCAGCAGATACCATTTACAAGCTGCCAGGCAGCTTGCTGTTGAGGTCATGAACGATGTTTTCACAATGCAATACTATGCGGCAGGCGGAGAGGCGTTCAGGATTGTGGCCATCAAGGCATACCCTTTGACATTACAAGCAAACCCTGTAAATTACAAGACATGCGTGCCGCTTATCCAGCTTTTGTGTTGTTGTCACCACTGCTGCTGCTGCAGCCTTCCTGTCAGAGCTGCTGCAGCAGCTGGGCCCCCAGGCCTTTTGCCGCTGGGCCTACCCCCTGGCTCTGAGTGTGGTGGCGGCTGCCACGCTAAACCCCGGCCTGCACGGCCTCTATACCCTAGCCGCCACTACACTGGAGCTCTGCAGCCAAGCTGGCCTGCTGGAAACAGCTGGCAGTGTCACTAAACAAGCTTCAGTAGCAGCAGCAGCAGCAGTGCCAGGTGACAGGGCGCTTGAGCAGCAGCAGCTCACAGAGCTCTTCAGGAACTTCCTACCCCAGGTTGTCACCAGCTGTGAACTTCACAGCGAGCCAGGGCAGACAGCAGCACTGGAGCTGCTGCTGTCAAAAGCTGCACTGCCGCTGCTGCCAAGTAACAGCAGGGCACTGCCGCTATGCATGGCTCTGCGCCTGGGGGTGAGGCATCCTGAGGCTGCTGCTGTTGCTGTGTCAGCGCTTGAAGCATGGGAGCAGCAGCAGCCACAGCAGCTGCAGGCGCTGCTGCCGCTGGTGGTGCCGCTGCTGAATCCGTACTTGCAGGACATATCAGCGGCACCTGCTGCAGAAGATGCAGCGGATGGGGAGGGGTTTGAACAGGCGACCTCTGCGGGAGATTATGAAGACGATGACGGCAGAAAGGTGGACATCACTAGCAGCAGCAGCAGCAGCAGGCTTGCTGGCGCCAGCAGTGTGGTAGGCGTAGGCCTTGCTGCTGCTGAGCAAGCCAGGCTGTACAGGTCTGAGAGGCGCCAGGCGGCAGCAAGCCGTAAGGCCAAGGGCGCGGCAAAGCAGGTGTGCCTGGCAGCTGGATTGTTGTAAGGTTTGACAGGCTCCCTATTCATGATTGACGGGCTGCAGCCTCCCAGATATTGTGCTGAAGCAGAGGACTGCATACCAGCGGCGCTGTGCTTCAATGTGTGTTCATAACTTGCGTCGCACCCTTCTGCATGCACTGCGTTAAATGTTGCTGCCGTAAGGGTTTGCCCAGTTGCACGCATTTGGTGTCACTTGCTGCAGGGCCTGGTGCCACTTCAGCCACGCATCCTGCTGTGGCTAGGCAGGCAGGGCGGCCCTGCTGCTGCTGCACTCGCTACAGCAGCTGCAACCGCTGGCATCCCTGGCGCTGCTGCTGGTGCTGGTGGTGCTGCTGCTGCTGCTGGCTTGGTGTGGTGTGACGCGCCGCTGGTCGGCATAGCTACGTCGTTCCCTGCTGAGCACAGCGGCGGCCAAGTCAGCCTGGAGGTGTGCGCAATAGGATGTTGAGCAGCAGGAAGCATGCTATCGCTGTCAAATTGTGTACATCTGACATGCTGCTCGTACGCCAGCCTGTTTGCAAGACTTCTGCATTCAAGTTCGCCACTTTTGACTTGCGTCACTTGTAACAATTGACATCTGCCCCATGCATGTCAGGGACACGTGCTTGCCCCGCTCGCTGAGTGTCAAACACTTACAAACAAATAATTATAATCTTTACCGTCCTCGCACGCCGTCCGCATGCAGGTGTACCTGGACAGCCTGCTGCCGCAGTTGGTGGGCCTGGCTGAGGGTGACGCCAGCAGGGCGCGGCGCGTGGCAGCCTACGAGGGCCTGCACAGCATCAGCCTGTGGCTGGTGGGCAACATGGCGGCAAGCTCACAGCAGTGTGAGTGCGGCTGGTATGGGGCATTGTAGCCTATGTGCATGTAATTGAAACCTGTGAAGTGCTGCCTGGTAAATTGTAGCAGGTGGGCAACATGGCGGCAAGCTCGCAGCAGCGCGAGTGCGGCTGTGCAGTTGTGCAGCTGTTTGGCTTGCTTGCTTTGCATCGTCGCTATCCAAAGCAAGGCAGCCGCCTCAGTCTCCTGCTGTATGACTGTGGTACTATGTTGGGGCTGCACTTGTTGTGGAGAGCTTATTGCAGACCTGCTGCTTGCTTACCTGCTGGCACTTATATGTAGCGCATGTTTATAGTTGCCTGTTTTAGCAAGCTAGACCTTGTAACTGACCTACTGCTTTCCGTGCTGCATCTGCAGTGGCAAGTGCCGGAGGCAGCGAGCAGCACGCCGCAGCCGGCCGCTACGCGGCGTTGACGCGCAGGCTGTGGCCGGCGCTGCTGCGGCTGGCAGCTGGGGGCGATGCCGTGGCCTGGCAGCTGTTTGGGGCGCTGCTGGACCAAGTGGTGCACTGGCTGGCCAGGTGCGGGCAGGATCAGCAGCGTCGGCGTTGTGCCTGCTATCATTCTGCATGCATCTGCGTGCACAGCAGCTGTTTGGCGCGCTGCTGGATCAAGTGGTGCACTGGCTGGCCAGGTGCGGTGAACAAGATAACAGGAATATCAGCCTTGTCTGTTGCCACGTGCAGCAGTGCTGAACAGTTTGACGTCAAGAAGGGCAAGGAGAGCAGAGTCTAGGATGACGGCGAGAGAAGAGTGTGTGTTTTCTTGTGTGCTGGACACTGCTGCACGTTTGTGAGCTGCTGTCTCAGCCTGAGCTCCAGCCGCCAGACACTGCCCCACATGGTGTTGCTGCTGCTGCTGCTGCTGCTGCTGCTGCTGCTGCTGCTGCTGCTGCTGCTGCTGCTGCTGCTGCTGCGATGCATTGGCTTGTCACACACAGCACCTCGGAGCAGAGCCCGGATGGTGCCGCCAGCTCAGCACTCATAGAGGCCCTGCTGGACGCAATGTGCGGCAGCAGCAGCAGCAGCAGCAGCAGCAGCAGCACTGCGCCAAGCGCAGCAGCAGCAGAGGCTGGTGGCGCTGCTGCTGCTGGTGCTGGTACTGCAGCTGCTGCTGGTGCTGCTGGCGGGCGGGCCCTGGTGCAGCTGTCAGCACTGCTGTACGGCACCTTTTTGAAGCAGGCAGTGCTTGCCACTGGCAGGTCGCAGCGGGCATCATCAGGTGGGGCTGCGTGCAGTGCTCAGTTTGTTTGCAGAGCTTTGTGTTTGCAGCTTGCCAAAGCGCAAGGCTGGTGCTGTAGGAATAGCACAGGCAGTTGCGCTGCTTCATGATTCTGCATGGCATCTTTTTACATGGCACTCCAACCATTGTTTGATGGCATGGCTGCAAGAAACGTAACTCACCTGCTCTATCTGAAACAACCTGCTTCGCCTTCTGCACCACAACTGCTGCGTCCGCTGCTGCTGCTGCTGGCGCAGGCGCTGTGAGCCGCACAGGTGGCCAGCTGCTGCTGCGGCTGCTGGACAGGCTGGGGCGCCTTGGGGCTGAGGCACGCACTGGAGCAGCAGAGGGCTTGGCGGCATGCGCCAAGTGAGCAGCAGCACAGCTGCTGTGTGGTGTGTGAAGCAGCAGGGCACCAGCTGCTCATGATGTGTGCTGCAGCAATCAGGGGTCTTAAAATGTTTTTCACTCTTGCCTGAAGAGTGCTATTGAGGAATGGTGGACAGAGTCAGCATAAGCACAAGCAGAGCGCTAGGTTGACAGTGTGTGCACAGCCTGCAAGCTGTCTGTCTATCTCTTCCATGAGCACGCTTTGGAGCAGCCCCTTCCTCCGTACTAATTCTTCATTTTATTTTTGTGCTCTTGCTCCCCGCCAGGGCGCTGCCATGCCGGCTGCTGCTGGGCATGCCTGAGGGAGCCAGCCTGCTGGTTGAGGCGCACCTGGTGGCGGCGATGAAGCGGCTGACTGGGGCACTGGCGGCAGCAGCAGGTGGGATGCCAGACAGACGCAGCTGCTGCAGCTGCTGCGACCCCGACCCCCTTGGGGATACATCTATGCGGCCTTGTGTATAGCTCAGTGTTGCCGCGGAGTACATAGCAGCACATAGATGCATGCTGCTGCCACACTCAGACAAGGCCACTCTGCACTGCTCAAGTGTCGAAAGCACGGTGGTTGTGTCAACCATGAGACTGTGATATCAAAACCTGCCAAACATATGACTTGCGCCCAACTGAAGTCATTGCTGTACTTGCAGACGACGCGCCAGGCGTGGGTGGTGCTGCTGCTGCGACGCGCCGTGCACTGGCCGTGGTGCTGCAGCAGTGGCTGCCGGCCTGCCTCGACAGGCTGCTGCTGCCAGCAGATGGCGCAGACGGCGCAGAGCAGCAGCAGCAGCAAGGGTTGGAAGGTCAGTTGGCAGCACTGCAGACGCCAAAGCAATATTCATGCTGATGTGTTGATTTTTTCATGCTGTCAGCTGTACATGCTTGTTGTCTGTGGAATGCTTGTAGCACTACCAACGCGTCCCGGGTTCCCTATGTGAGACTATCTTTACACGTCATCTTGCCTCTGCTGCTTTTCAACCACTTGCAGCATATGCCAGCAGCGCCCTGGGTCAGTTTCTGGACTGGCTGTGGCCCCTGACGGCTGCGCCTGCAGCAGCACAGCGCGCCACAGCGCAGCAGGTGCACAGCATCCTGGGGCGGGAGCTGCTCACTGCTGCTGCTGCTGCTGCTGCTGATGGTGGTGGTGGTGGCGCTGCTGCTGGGCTGAAGGAGGTGGATGGGCAAGGTCAGTAGGTTGCATGTGCTTGCGAGCTAGCTAGTCAGATAACTTGGGTTGGCTCCAACCTACTGCGTGTTCTGCTGTATACGCACTCCAGGCACTCTGCTGTGCTCATTAGGTCTGACACCGCTTGCTTGATGTCCATAATGCCTGCAGCTGCGTGCCAGACAATCTACGAACAGACCATGCAAGAGCAGCGGCACAGCAGAGCACGGTTGTTTGCGCAGCTTCAATTGTCATTGCCTTTGTTCGTGTTGCTGTAGATATGACTCCACTTGCAACACCCTATTTGCCGCTTCCTGCAGGTGCCAGTGCAACATGGCTGTCAGCTGTTCATTGTGCAGGCAGCACCAGCCAGCAGCAGCAGGTGCTGAGGCAACTGCTGCAGCTGCACCACCCGGCACCACCCTCTGCACTGCTCACTGCACTGCTGTGTGGCAAGCAGGCAGCAGCAGCAGCAGGCAGAAGTGCAGGCCTGCAAGGCGCTGTGATGGCTGGCGCGGGCCAGGTGATGCCTGCAGCGCGTGATGCTGCTGTTGTGGGCTGGCTGCGGGCTGTGATGGCTGCTGCTGACTGGTGCTGCTGGGCGCTTGATCAAGGGTGAGAGGCGTGCATTGGGGTTACAGATTAGGTGGATGCACAATTTGGGGAAGCTGAACAATTTCAAAAGTGAGAGCTACGTGCAGAACAGATTGAGTGGATGCACAATTTGGGGAAGCTGAAGAGTTACAGACAGTAAGAGCTGCATGCAGAACAGAACAGCACTGGCATTGCTCTCACCAAGAAGCCCTTCAGCTGCCGAGACTTTTGCTTCTTACCAGCCAGCGTTAGAACGTGTAATGCATGCTTCTTTGCCAGCTTGCATGCCGCAGCACGACTGCTCACCATGTCAGGAGCTGAAGAAACTTGACTTGTTTCAGCTCTATACTGGCCATTGCTGCCTTTGCTGCTGCCTTGTGTGCCTCACAGACTGCTAGATGTGCCAGAGCTGTCGTGGCAGGTCAGCCGCATTGCGCCGGCAGCCACCACAGCTGTGGACGGTGTTGCACAGCTGCTCCTGCTGCTGCCAGACCTCATTCCAAACAGCAGCAGCACCACCACTCCATCAACAACACAGGGCGATCCTCCTGCAACGGCAGCAGCAGGTGCTTTAGACACTTTTGCAAGTGGCGAGCTGCTGCTGGCATCAGCTGGATCAGCAGAAGTGCAGCAGGCAGTGCTAGCGTCACTCGAGCTGCTGCAGCGCCTGCTGGGCTCAGGGCTAGCAGAGCAGGCACAGGAACGAGCGATGCAGATGTTGCAGCAGCAGCAGAGGCAGCTGGGTCTGGCTGTAGCAGTCCAAGCTGGTGGTGCCACAGGGTTTGGGTCAGGTGGAATTCCTGTTGGTGATGGGGGCGGGGCTGGCAGCTGCAGCCGGCTGTGCCTGATGGGGCTGATGGCTCCTGAGAAGCTGGGTTTCCCTGCTGCAGGAGGTGAGCTGTGTTACTTTTGCATGTTATTTTTATTTGAATTGAGCAGCTGGCCGAGGTGCTTTTTTGCGTGTAATGCTGTGCTGCTTGTCAGTAGCTGAAGTATAGTCAGCATCAGCAGGCTGCCAGCAGCTGAATCCAGCGTACCGTGCGTCCCCAAATCTGAGTTTACTGCACACATGATACTCGATTGCAGTTTAGGTGAATTCAGGGGCTGTGTTTGTGCCTGACTCCTGCTGCTGCAGTGACAGCACGGGCCAAGCTGGAGGCTGGCATTCAAGCGCTGCTGGCTGCGGCAGCCACGCAGCAGCCGGCGCTGCTGCAGCAGCTGCAGGGTGACCTGCTGTCGCTGCTGCAGCTGGTGGTGCTGCCTCAGCTGGGGCCTGCTGCTGCTGCTGCTGCTGCTGCTGCTGGCGCCATCAAGGAGCCGCAGCTGTCTGCAGTCAGCCGCATCATCAAGGGTGAGCACAGCCGACGAGTTTTTTTGGCAATGGTTTATGGCAGTGATGTTCCAAGACGCTGACACCGGTCCAGCACACTTCCAAGCATCAAACATCGTATACACGTGTCAAGCAGCACTCTACCATGAAGTATTACAACCCCCTACCCACCCCTCCTCACCTGTCCTAAAACAATCTCTCTCCACACCTGCCCACCAACAGAGGAACACAACAAGCGCCCGTCGCCTGCCGTACCATCCCTGAACAACCTCTTGTACCTTGCTGTGCTGCACATCTGTGCTGCTGCTCCGCAGGCTTGATCCTGGCCAGCAACCTGCTGCCTGGCACCTTGCTCGGCCCGGATATGCCTTCTCACCCTCTTCTACAACTCTTCTCCTGCAACTGCTGCTTTGCAGGCTTGATCCTGGCCATCAACCTGCTGCCTAGCGCTGCAGCCTGGCCTGGCGGCTCGCTGCTGGCGCCAGGGGGGCAGCAGCTGCAGCAGCAGCTGGCACAGGCCTGCCTGAGGCTGGCGCTGGCGCTGGTGGGCCTGGCTGCTGGTGGCGGCTTTGCAGGAAATGCACGGGGCGGTGGGCTGCGGCAGCCGCCGCAGGTTGAGGATGCGGCAGACGGTGCGCAAGGATATCTGGCATGATACAGTATGGCTTTGCTGTGTACGCTTTGTTGTGCGTATCGAGCTGGCGATGTGGTTTCTGCTGGCTTGCTTGGTTGATGTATGTTAGCCAACTCACGCTTGCCTAGAAGGCACCGTGCGTGTGTGGCAGTGGCAGGGGTGTTGCACTGGGTGCTTTGTTCGTTGCCGCCCACATCGCCAACTTGGGAAATTCCTGCGTTTTTAGCTCTGTCCAGCATGTACAACGGCACAACACTGCTGCTGCTGCTGCTGTGCAGGTGCCCTGCAGCTGGCGCTGCAGCTGCACCTGCCGCACCAGCAGCTGCTGGACCTGCTGCTGCAGCCGTCACCAGCAGGACAGCGCCTGTACAGCACCTTTGCCCGCCACTTCAACACCTGGCTCATATTCAATGCCGGTGCATTGCTGCCCCAGCTGCTGGATGCAGTTGCTGCAGCTGCTGCTGCAGTAGACGCAGCATCTGCTGCTGATGCAGCAGCAGCAGCAGTGCCTGGTGCCGGTCTGTCTAGAGCTGCGGTGACAGCGCAGCAGCTGCTGCTGGGTGCCCTGGAGGGCCTCACTCCAGCTGCTGGGTCCAGGAGGAGGGACATACGGGCAGGCAGCTTCCTGCAAAGCCTCTGTGCAGGTGAGAGGAGTTGCATGAGCAGTAGCATGTAAATCACATGTTTTGTCTAGCTGGGACTGCAACCAGCACATCATGTTGGGGCCTCAGACCGCAGCAGCCGCTGGCTGGGCTGCTTTGTAAACACTAGACATAGCAACACTGCTTAGCAGTGCTTAAAGCAGCAGACCATGTGGCAGATGAGAGTCAGTTGCTTGCAACCGCAGCAGCAGCAGGCGGATCTGTGCAGTGTTTGCAGCGCTGCACTCGTTGCCACCCATGCTAACAATGGCCGCTGCCTGCCTGCTTCAGGTTTGCCACGGCTGCGGCCGCTGCTGCAGCCTGCAGCTCCCCTCACCTCACGCACAGCCCTGCTGAAGCTACTGTCAGCCCTGCTGGCCCTGGACGCCAGCTCAACCCTAAACCCAGCCACAAACCCTGCGTTTGACTTTGTGTTGACCGCATACAAGCAGCTGCTGTCTGAGCCTGGCAAACAAGTGCAGCAGCGGCAAATGGTCAGTGAGGCGCTGCAGCTGCTTGGCAGTCTGTTGATCGGGCTGCAGCAGCACCTGCAGCAGCAGGCTGCTGCTGTGGCAGCTGTGAAGGAGCTGCAGGGTGTGCTCTCTGACATTGTGGATAGTTGGGGAGTTGCAGTGCGTGCAGTGAAGAGGTGAGATAGGGCAGGCTGTGCTGCACCTGTGGTAGTGCTGCAGGGCGTTCAGCTGTGAGAGCGACAGCAGCTGTAGCATGATCATGCAACTCACAGGGCCAAGCAGCACTGCATGCCATTTCGAGCACAGGGTTGAGCACTTCAATTCCTTGCGGGAAGCTGCCAAGAGAAAGCCTGACTTGTCACTGCAGCATCAACATAACAAATTGCGACTTCATACGGCAACTTGTGTGTCCTGTAGCCATGGCAGGCAAGTAAAACGCACGTTATAACACATTTCCGTGCATGCTGTCCCCTGCAGGCACTCTCCGGAGGGGCTGGCATACCGGCAGCAGCTGCTGGCCATGGCTGATGCACTCATGGCTGTCGCCAAAGCACCAGCAGCAGCCACACTCGCCACTTTTCCTCCTGCAACCATAACACAACTGCCGCAGCAGGTGCCAGGCCCTGCCAGTGGCAGTGCAGCAGCAGCAGCAGCAGCAGCAGCAGGTGTGGCTGGTCAGGGTGCTGCAGCAGGCCCTGGCTGTGTGCTGCTGCAGCTGCTGGATGTGCTGCTGCCTGAGCTGGCAAAGATGGGCCAGGAGCTGACACCACACCCTGCAGGTGAACAACTTGTGCTCACATGTGCGCTCCTCAGTGGTGCTGTAGTTGGTGTGCGTACATCAAGTTGAAAGCATGGATCCAGCCGAGAACAATGGCAGTAGACTGCAAGTCACACATATCAGCACGATGCACCTGCAAACGCACGCCCTTCAATGGGTTCTGGGAGAACTTTCACATCATGCCGTTCCAACCTTGCGCGACCTAATGCTGCATGTGTTTTTGAACCGATGCCTGCAGGTGCTGCACCGTCAGCGCAGCCGCACCCCTTCCATGAGCAGCTGGAGCTGCGCCTGGCAGTGGCAGCAGCAGCAGCATGGCGGCAGCAGCAGCAGCAGCAGCAGCAGCAGCAGCCAGCTGGCAGAGCCACCCCAGGCCTGCCAGGGTCTGGCACATCAGCTGGCACCATGCTGGCACCACCTTCCGCGCTCAGCCCAGCAGCTAAGAGAGCAAAGCTAGGTGATGGCAGCAGCAGCAGCAGCAGCAGCAGCCATTCTGCACCATTGTCAGAGATTCCAGCTAGCCTCAACACAGGAGATACAGCAGCAGACATCCCAAATGCTGTGCAGCAGCTGTTGGACTTCCTTTGGCAGCAGCTGTTCGACCAGGCTTGTGGCCACACCTTGGCACTGCGGCTGTCGCTGCTGCAGCACCTGCTGCTGCCGCTGCTGGAGCTGGCACCCAGACAGCAGCAGCGCGCAGCGTGGTACAGCAGCCGGCTGCAGCAGCTGCGGCTGCTGGCTGAGTACGGATATGTTCATGCTGTTGCTGCTGCTGGGGATGCATTTGAAGAGGAGTGGAGGCTGGGCTCCCGCTGGGCAGCCTACAGGTGGGTGTGAATTGCCCGCGCAGCTGCAAACATAACCTTTTGTGTAGGTATAACGTCATAGACCTGAAACCTTTTAATGTCACGTTTTTGTGTGCGACCAGCTTGTGTTAATGCCTAACCCGGCTTGATGTTGGTTGTTAAGCAGCAACCGTTCTGGTGTGCTTCTTGCTCTGCCGCAGGCTGTTTGAGCTGCTGTACGAGGCCACAGCAGACAAGCAGCAGCTGGATGCTGTGGTGGCTGTGCTGCCTGGCAAGCACGGCAACCTGGTGAAGCTGGCAACCAGCGACGCGCGTGAGCTGGCATGTGCTTTCCCTGTCAACCAGGTGCGCCGCAGCAGCAGTAGCAGTAGCAGCAGTGCAAGACTCACACAGTGCACGGTATTGGATGCATGAACAAAGTCAAAAGACATCAGTGTTTGTGTGCGACCTATCTTGCAGTCCAGCAGTGGCACAGATGCTGTATGGCCCTACATTTAAATAACGGTAGAGGAGGAAAGAGGGACAGACATTGTAGGCTCCAGCTATCCTCATCTCAGGGCACATCCGTGTTTGGTGCATTGCAGGCGCTGGCGCGCAGCGTGCGCTGCGCTGCGTACAGCACTGCCGCTGCTCTGCTGCGGTCAACGCAGTCCAAGGCCAACCTGTTTGCCCCAGCCTTCAAGGGCAGCAAGCAGTGAGTGCTGGTTTGGATTGATCCCTGCTTCAGCTATACGCCTGACTGCCAACAGTGGCAATCTGCCAGCCGACGCACATATACAACACTGGCATTGCAGCATTGCTGGAGCAGTTTCACTTATCAGCGCTGTCATTAGATTGTCCTTTAACACTGGCAGCAGACCCGCTCATGGACCTGCGCACCTTTTGCTGACGCTCCTCAAGTTGTTGGCCAACACAGTGCTTACTGCTGCTGCCTGCAGCCAAAGCCCTGGTGAGATGTGGGGCCAGCTGCTGGCTGTGCCAGGGCTGTCCAAGCTGCGCTTTGAGGACTTTGAGGGTAGTGGTGGTCCTGCTGGCGGCAGTGGTGGCTGGCGGGGTGTGGCTGGCGGCGGCAGTGAGCGGCGCAGGCGGCAACGGCAAGCTGAGCTGCAGGTGAGGCGCACCACAGGTGACAGCTATGATTTTAGCACCGACAAGTGGGGATTGTCAGATAAGGCGGCATGCTTGTTGAGACAGCACTTTAAAGCCTGCATTGACAACGCAATATTCTGAAAATGCTTTCTGTTTCTGATGCAGTCCTGGTGGTGGCTTCTACTGCAACAGCTAGGCTGACTGCATTGCAACTGCTGACAGGTGCTCAGCAGAGTGCATACATAGCTTATAGTGCCTTCATGTCAACAGCCCGCAGCCACTGCCATCGCTCATGCACTGCTACTATGTAGTAGGTGCTGAGTATGTCCGGTGCCTGCTGCTTTGCCGTTGCAGTCCCTCCGTATGGCTGGTGCAGCGCGCACAGCGGGCCGCGGTGCTGCTGCTGCTGCTGCTGCCAGCCAACTGTTCAGCCTGTCTGATGATGGCGTGATGTCACTGGCCTCACTTGGGGGCCTTGGTGACTCCCTGGCTGCGACAGCAGCAGAGGTCAGCCAGCTGCAAGGTGAGGGGGTGGTGCTGGAGGTTGCTGAAGCATCCAGAATGTGGCTCACTGTACCAGCTGAAGCAGAGCATACCTGGAACTATGGATGCCGCTGGTTGACCCGCAGCAGCAGCAGCATCATTGGCAGCGCAGGATGCACGAAACCAGGAAAGCTCTTGCAGGCTAGTCTCTGAGGAAACACAGCGTGCGGAATGCCCAGCTTTGCCTTGCTGCACCTCACATCGCCTGCCTGTTTGCTTGCTTTCACCTGCTGGCTGCTGTCCTGCAGCTGCTGTAGTTGCTGCCAGCCAAGCAGCAAGCCAGCAAGCACCCCACACTTCTTCCTCGCCACCATCACCGGCAGCAGCAGCAGCAGCAGCAGCAGGCGACCCCTCGCAGCATGCAGCAGCTGCCTCCATCTGGCAGGACACCCTAGCCCTGGCAATCCAGGGTTCAACCAATGCTGCTGACGTGGCGGTTTTGCGGCAGCAGCTGGCAGGGTTTGGGGCTCTGCAGCTAAGCCCTGAGGAGGCTGTGGGCCTGGCAGCCAGCCTGAGGCCAGGCCTGACAGTTGAGGATGCGTATGATGCACACCCAGTGATGCTGCCGCTGGTGCTGCTGATGGAGCGGGCAATGGAGCTGCCCTCAGATGTACCGGTGAGCAAATCTGTGCACAACATGCTGCAGCTGCAGCAGCAGCAGTTTCTAGGCGAAGTTGATCTCAGCTGCTTCATTGAACAGTTGCTCAGCATCATAGCAAACACACCCCGTACCCCACGCGCTCTGTTACAGTAGCAGTAGATTGTTGTGTACTGCACACTCTCCTGCTGCTGCTGCAGGGCGACATGCCAAGCTGGATGTCCCTGCTGGTGCAAGCTCTGGAAGAGCCAGCAGCAGCAGCAGCAGCAGCAGCAGCAGCAGCAGCAGCAGCGGCAGCAGCAGCAGCAGCAGCAGCAGCAGCAAGTGGCGCAGCCCCTGGCAGCAGCAGCCGCCTCAATCCAGTCCACGTCTTCCTATTTAAAGCCATCCTGCATGTGGAGATGCGCGCAAGAGATGCCAGGCAGCAGCAGCAGCAGCGCGATACTGGACAAAGCAGCACTTCTGACAGTGGCGCTGGCAGCAGCCCTGTAGATGTCTATGTCAGCAACACCCTGTTTGCGCAGTTTGCAGAGCAGCTGTTTCCTGGCCTCGTGGCTGCCCTGCTGCCTGCGCAAGCAGTAGCAGCAGCAGCTGGCACTTCTGCAAGTGCAGCAGCTGGTGGCGCTGGTGGCAGCTTCCACTATGTGCTGCGTGACCTGGTGATGGTGGTGCTGATGTGGCCACGGCTGTTTGAGCGCACACCAGGTATGGTTTACTAGCTGCTGTTACTCTGCTTGCCAGCCTGCTGCTGGTATGTTCTACATACAATAATGGGGTGCTGCGTGCATTCAGATTCTCTCTATGCAGCCATCAGTCGCTCTCTTGTTCTGTGCTTGTCCTTCTTTACATGTTTGTTTGAACTGCTTGTCCTTCTTTACATGTTTGTTTGAACTGCTTGTCCTTCTTTACATGTTTGTTTGAACTGCTTGTCCTTCTTTACATGTTTGTTTGAACTTCTGCCAGCCCACAGCCTCAATGCTGCTGCTCAACTTATGCTGCTCTGTGCCTGGCTCGCAGACGGCAGCGCCCTGCTGCATGCGGGCCGCATCCTGCAGCCCGCCACTACGCTGCTGCGCCACGTTGCTGCTGTGGGATGCGAGCGAGGCAGGGACCGGGCCGCCAGCAGGGACAACCTGCGCTTTGTGTCAGAGCTGCTGAAGCGCTGGGGCAGCAAGGTGGCCCTCACAGGTGAACGGGGTTGGCGATGATGCACTTACTGCAGCAGCTGCAGCGATGGCAGCAGCAGCCATGCACAGCAGTGGTGTCTGACAGGAAAGGCTGCAACGAGTTATTTGGTGGCTCGTCGGGCTCTGGCAGTTGTGCATCAATGCTGGCAGCAACAGTGCCAGGCTGTCTGCCCTGCGTGCTTGTCACAGCCCATGATGACCACCCAGCTACTCATGGGTTTCGCGCACATGGCGTCAACTCAACATACGCATCACATCAGGAGGGCTATGCGTCTCTGCTGCTGCATCCAGGTGAAGACATTGCACAGCACCTGGCAGAGGCATCCAGGGCAGCGCCAGCAGCAGCAGCCAGGGGCAGGGGTGGCAGCCACAGCAGCAGCGCCGCAGGCCGCTTTGCTGACAGAGCAGCCAACCAGCAGCTGGAGTATGGGTTGGAGCTGCTGGGGCTTGCTGTTGGCAGGGGGCAGACTGCTGCACTTATGACCAAAGGGCCAGCTGCAGGTGAGTGCAGACATGTAGCTTCGTGTTGTGCTGCATGATTGGTTGTACGGCTTTGCTCGTGTATGTTAAGCTTAGCTCTGGGCAGCGGCACTGATGCCCAGAGGTAAGCCTTTGTTTATTTTGCTTATTTATTTTGCTTGTTTGCTTGAAGCGGTATCACTGCAAAGCTATAAAAAGGAAGAGGAGAAGGCACCTGTGCTTTCTGTCAATCATGTTGTCTGACAGCAGTCTTGACCTGTGCCCTGTATTTTGCTGTGTGTGCTTGCAGGACGCCTGTGGACGGTGCTGCTGCGTCAGCTGCAGGCGCACAAGACCATGAATGCTACGCGTGCACAGAAGCTGGGCCGCACTGCTGCGCTGCTGCTGCTGGGGCTAGTGCGTGTGGAGCAGCACCAGGCTGCTGCTGTGCAGCTAACCGCTGGCGGTGGCCCTGCAGTGCACGGGGTGGTGGAGCTGCAGGTCTCTAGCCAGCTGGTGGGTGCCAGGCTTGTTGTGTTGCCTGCAAGTGCTGGCAGGAAGCAGCCCAGACAGGCCTGATGGACTGTACTGCTTGCAGGAAGCAGCCCAGAGAGGCCTGATTGACTGTACTGCTTGCAGGAAGCAGCCCAGAGAGGCCTTGTTGAACTGGGGTGCTTGCAAAAAGCAGCACAGGCAGGCCTAAATCGTCTGTGCTGCTTGCAGGAAGCAGCACGTGTGCAGGATAGCACGGCAGTGGGGCTTGACCTGAAAGAGGCAGCTCCTAGTGAAGGTGTGCAGGCCAGGGCTTGTGCACACTACATGTTGCTCCTGGCAGGTTGTTGCAGCAGCATCCTTGAGCTCAACAAAGATTTGAACAAAGCGTGTCTGCTACTGCTGCACGCAATGTCCTGCAAACTCTCCTCAGGTGGCTGCTGAGCTGTCGGACTGCATGAAGCTGCTCTTCAACCAGGGCAAGTATGCGCCGCTGATCCGGTTCCTGCAAGGGGCATCAGATGCGCTGGGAAGCATCTCCTCAACAGCAGCAGGGCAGAGCTCTGGCACTGCTGCTGGCGCTGCTGCTGGCAGCATTAGCGCAGCAGATGCAGCAAGGAAGCAGGCTGAGCAGTTGCTTTGGGGAGCCAACCGCCTGAGTGTGACAAGCTGGCTGGTTGCTGCGCTGGACCAGGTGGAAGGGCAGTTCAGGGGTGTTGGCCTGGCACTGCTGATGGAGCGGTGGGTGAAGTGGGAGGCTGAACTGGCCAACAGCACAGTGTGTGTGTTACAGCTGGTCTTGTGCAAGAGAACCGCACCAGCAGCCAAGATCATGCTCAAATTTTTGCGTTGAACTTTACACGACACCAGGCGGCAAAACACGCATCATGCTATGCATCCAGGTGCCTGCACGACCCACACGCCATGCTGGCAGGATTTAGTAATTTGCAATGCATGTGGCTTGCTAAACCACTGCTGTGTATGCACCAACCTCGCGCTGCTGCAGGTGTGCATCATCTCTACAGGCAGCCGCCCAGCTGGCAGAACAGCTGCCCCGCCTAGTCCCTTCAACCTTCAGCTACAGCAGCAGTGCCAGTGTGCAGCTGGCTGCCCTGCAGCTTGCAGGACAGCTGCTGCACTGCATGCCCAGCCCTGCTGCGGCTGCTGGCTTCCTGCTTGGCCAGGTGCCAGTGTTCCTGCAGCACAAGTCAGTTGATTGCAGGAGGCAGCTGCAGCATCTGCTGGAGTCGGTGTGGCGTATGCTGGACTCTGCTGTGCTCTCAGTCGCTGCACAGGCAGCAGGAGCAGGGCCTGGTGAACCTAGCGGCCAGCAACCGCTGCCAGAAGACACGCAGCTGCTGCTGCGCCAGCGGCAGCAGGTGGAAGCGTTGCTGTTTGTCCTTGCCAGTGACCGCTCAGCAGCAGTGCAAGCGCCTGCAGCTGCCTTCTGGCACGACACAGCAGCAGTCCCACCAGCCAGCGGACCAGCCCATACACTGCTGCTGCCCAGAAGCCCCGTGCAGCGCTTAACGGCGCTGCTGCAGCAGGTTTCAGGGCTCAAAGTGCAACTTGCCTCAGTGTGGGAAGCAGCAGGCAGGGAGGCAGGGCTAGGGGAGGCGGTTGCAAGGGATGCAGAAGGACGCTGGCCATGTGTTGCTGCTGGTCTTCTGCTGCAGCTGCCTGCAGAGCTGGTGGATGCCTGGGGCAGGTCCCTGTTTGGGAATGACCTGGCGGACTGCGAGTTCACAGATTATCCCGTGCAAACACAGGTGAGCATGAGATGGCTGCAGAGTTGCTTGCTGATCCGCAATTCCTGAAGTGAAGCAGGGCATGCCGTTACCTTGTGCATGGGATCCAGCAGCTTGTGTCTCCAAAGCAGCTGGTAGCGCTGTACAACGCCAGGTGTGGCGGCGTCGGGCAGCTGCCATTAGTCGCCATAATGCTGCGTCACTGCGACTCACTTGCGCATGCAATGCTTCTGCGCTGTAGGCTGGTACAACCATCACTGCTGGCTCAGACGCCACAGCTGTATTCAGCAGCAGCATCTCTTTTGATGCCATCAGCAGCTGCAGCTTGACAGACACTCTTCTACACTCTGCAAGGCTTGCGCGCGCTGGTGCTGGCAGCCACGGCCTGGCAGCTGCCGTCACCACAGCTGGGGCAATGCTTGGCGCTCCTGCCAGTGTTACACTCACGCTGGGTCAAGCAGCGGCAGGCCCTGCCAGGGGCATGGCAAGGAGGGGCCAGGTGAGTGACACAAGTGGTTGGCTGAGGATGGGTGTTATATAGTGATTTGGTTACATCACAAAGCGTTCTATAGCAGGCCACATTGTATGCAGGTACTGCAAAAGAAACGCGATGTAGGCAGCTGCAAGCATGCCAAGGTCCATCACGGTCGTCATCAACGTTGGCTTTGTCACAAATGTATGCTGCCATCACGCCAATTTCAGTCCCCTTGTAACACAGTAGTACTGAGAAAAACAGATATACTATTACCACCCAGGCCGTAGCATGCCATCAGCCCTAGGAGCCAATTTGGACAGCTTTGGTTTGTTACATTCAAAGATGGACTCTGCCAGCGGACCTTTTTACATCGGCACTTTTGCACAACACTCAAGCTTACATGCAGCCACATGCACATACAAGGTGCAGCTCTGGACGAAATCCGTGGTCATCAGCGCTGCTGGTCACAAAAGATACTGCGAATCAAGTGAAAATGCATGTACAGACTCTGACCAACACTGTGCCATCTGTGAGTCGTATTTCAGCTCACAGGAGCTCAGAGGCCATATGAAACAAACGTTGTGTTAAAAGCAAGAATGTGACACTGACATGCACTAGTCAAAAATGCATCTTAGTCCGGCAAGTACTTGCAGGACAGCTTGGGCAGTGCGCCACCTTTAACACCATGATGCTGCGCACTGCATCGTGTGTTCATGTCGCATCCTCACATACACTTGACAAGTTTGGCTCACGGTGCAGGAGATGGGATCATGACAAGGCTGCTGCAACATCCAAAGCCATACACCACTGCATCACGTGATCAGCTGTTGCACCCTTGTATGAACAACTGACATCCCAGCCTCAAAGGAGGCACTAGTTGATTTTCTTGAGGCCTAGTGGGGCAACAGCATCTGCAGTCAGCTTCTGAATGCCGTACAGCAGATAGGAGACTGTCGACAAGAAGTTGGTGGACACATCAGAGAACTGCAGGATGAGTGCGGTGTCCACTGTGACTGTTCCTGTCGCTCCAGCCTTCAGCATTGCCGCCAGCAGTTGGAATGAGACCTGTGCCACCTTCAAGCCGCTATAGGCAACCAGCCATGCGTCTGACATCACGAGGTTGACGCGTTGCGCAATCTTCCTGTTGTTCAGCTGCTGATCGGTTGGACTGTTGATGTTTGCGGTGGTGGCCGTCATGGTCTGCATCACATTGGTGTCGGCGAGGGTGATGCTGGAGTCATCTGCCAGCAGTCCGCGACCTGTATTGACGGTGGCCTGCTGCAGCACGTTGAGCAGGGGCTGAAGCTTGGCCAGCTGCTGCAGCAGTTGGCCTGCCATCTTGAGGGTGTCGGTTGGGATGGAGGCGTTGAAGGCAAATGGAGGCTTCACGTTAACAGTGGCCTGGGTGCCATTGACGCGCAGCAGCTTGGCTAGGGCCTGGGCAAACGGGTTGGTGTTGCTGACTGTGGCTGCTGCTGTGGCGTTGACCTGCAGACTTGTTGCAGCCTCTGTCCTGGCGGCCAGTACGAAGAGCAGCAGTAGGGGAATCGCGTAGCACAGGGGAGTGTGGCGCCCTGCCATGTTGTCTGTCTTGCGTTGTCGTCTGCAGGCACGTCAAGATAAAACAACGAATTGTAGCGTGAGTTGCTGTGCTATTGGTGCAACACAATCGCACTGCCGTCAACGACTGAGTTGGTTGACTCCCCGCTGGCTGCACTCAAGGCTGCTTAGTGTACTTATTGAAAGCTGTTCGCTGTGTTGTAGTAGTTGCATGCTGACATGGGTCGCACGGCACAGGGCGCACTGAGACCGTCGCTGCTTCCTTCGCTGGCCTGTCCTGTCATTTGCACCTGCCGCAGAAAGCACCCTAGTCACCGGACGAAGCTGTTCGCACCTTTAACTTGATTGCACTGACAAACAGCTGAAGAGCCTCCCAGGTTGCTGTGACAGGACTGGAGTGTTCACACGTGCGTTGACGGACGCAAAATATCGTAGATGACTGTGTTTCGCTGAATGTAGCACAAGGAAACGTAGCTAATGAAACAAGTTGATGGTCCCTGTCTTGTTATATAGTGCTGATTTCGTGAAATGCAGAATGACAAGGGAGCACAACCCTAATTCTTTGTGCGACTCTGGCAATCATGGCGTCAAGGCATGCACGACTTACGCCATCAACAAAAGGATCAACCAAAAAGAACTTCTTGAGCAAGATCGTGCTCAGCCTGCCTTGCTTTCCGGAATTCGTTGCTGTCAGCGTCCACTGGTGCCTGCATGCCATGAACACTCCCAGCAAAGTAATGCCAGCTCCATCTGCTCTGTTTCTGCTCTTTCATCAATCGCAGGCATGGCATGGCAGGGCAGCAACCCCAAGGAGCGGCAGCGGGGCGGTAGCAGGCACATCAGCACCAGAGCTGCGTTCACTAGACTTCTCACGGCGCTCTTCAGCAAGGGCATCAACCAGCATCAGCAGAAGCCGCAGTGGTGGTGAGCAGTATCACCGCCTGGAGCTGCGCCGGCGGCAGCATGCAGAAGCAGCCAGGGAGGAGCGCAACTCAAGGATCAAACTCCTCAGGTGGTGCCACCCGGCTCATGCTAGTTTAATGGGTGCCAGATATATGCACCTGTCATGCGCATGCCTGCCAGGGAATGCAGACAACAACAATAAGCAACTGCCTGCAGCTGGCTGCTTTCAAGCGAAAAATCTGTAGCCATAGAACAAGCAACAACGCTGACTCTTGTTGCTGAATGCTAACTGATGGCAAGCAATTGCGCAAATCCGGCTGCCACCTGTGTTTCCTGCAGGGCCTACCGTGCTGGTGAGCTGCCGGACATACGTGCTGTTTCACCAAGCTCGGTGTGGGGCCCTTTGACAGCGTTGGCAGGTCAGCGGCCCGCCATTGCGAGCCGGCTGCTGTCTGCTGTGCTGACCAGCAGCATTGCGCTTGCGGCTGATGCAAGCAGTGCCAGCATACAGCGAGGCAGCAGGCTGTCTACAGGGGCACGCCAAGAGCTACAGGTGATCACCTTCTGAGTTCATGGGCCTGCAGCAGCCCATGGTGGCAGGTACTATTGCTGGTGCCTTTGGCGCACAAGGAACTCCTGTCAACTTTTCTCTAGCTCTCTTAGCAAGCGCTTGCTACAGGACGTCCCAAAGTTGCAGCCAGTGCAAGCACCTTGTCAGGCATGTGTAGTCTGCTAACAAGTACGCCGTCTGCAGGATGCTGCTACATTGACAGCATTTGCACGCGCAAAAGTTAGATTGCTTGAAAGATGTAGGGTCATCTAACAATATGCAAACTATGTTGACTGTGATATCAACGCTACTGGTGCTGTCCTGCAGGCGGACCTAGCACAGCTGCGCCAGGCTGTGTCAGCTGCCTTTGCTGCAGGGCCTCGCGCCCCTGCGCTAGTGGATACCCTGCAGCAGATGGCAGCTGCTGACAGGTCACTGTGGCTAGACCCACAGCACCTACTGGCTGCTGCTGAGGCCTCTGGAGGCCTGGGAGCAGCTGCAGTGCAGGTGGAGGAGCAGATGCTGTATGCAGGTACGCTTGATGCTCGCAGGAAACGCTTGAACCTGGCAAATGTCCTCAAGTATGCTTGTCAGCAAGTGTGGTAGCCTTCTGCTGCTTGCAGGATGCATGCAACTCTTCTGGTTGCTGCCTCAACAGCTATGTTGTCGTGCAGCACTACCCATCTTGCTGCCGCTGCTGCCTGCTGCATCGTTTGCTTTGCAGATTCCTCTGGCCAGGGCCATGCATCAGAGTCAGCAGCCACCAGCAGCAGGAGGCCCACCAAAGGCTTCCAGCTGTCACCAGTGCTGTGCACAGGACCACCTGCAGGCCCCAAGGAGCAGCAGCAGCAGCAGCAGCAGCAGCAGCCTGTTGCTGGGCAGCCTGAGCCCCCTGCCTGCTGGCAGGTGCTGGCTGAGCTGTATGCTGCACTGACTGAGCCAGATCTGCTGCACCTGGTGCAAGCTGCACACCTGGTAAAGAGCCCTGGTGAGTGTGGCTGGTGCCAGGGCTGCGCGTGCAGGCGGCTCCCTCTGAGCAATGCATGAACACAGGCCAGTAGTAGATTTGATGTGCCAGAGCTGCTGGTACTGCCACAGCTCCATTGCCACTGCGCTCTGTTACCCTTGGCTCTAGATCTTTGGTGGGTATTGGCCCCACCATTTTCAGCACTGCTGCTTGACTGCATGTGCATGCCACTGGCATGCATTTTTCCAACCAACACTCATGTGAGGACGCGCGCGTACTCAGTCGTACGGCGCTTTGCTCTGCATCGTGCCTCACCCTGCCTTACAGATGCGCTGCAAGCACTGCAGTCAGCTGCCAATGGCCGCCTTGAGACCTCCTTGGCACTGTGTGAGCAGTTCCTGGAGCAGCTAGGGCAGGAGGGCCAGCAGGCCACAGGGGCAGAGGCGCTGTGGGGTGCTGAGGGAGAGCCTAGCAGCTGTGAGGTTGGGCTGGTGCACAAACAGCGCATGGAGTGCATGCAGCAGCTGGCTCACTGGGCGGATGTCCAGGAGCAGGTGGGTCCTGGCATCATATACATCATCATAAGGCGGTGTTGAGGGTGTATGTGAATGCCTGCTGCTTTCCTGCAAGCATTGGGTTGGTGCTAGGTGCCAAACTGGCAGCAGTTAAGCCACATTTGCAAGTGGTAGTTGGACCATGTGCAGAGCAG
Organism: Tetradesmus obliquus; assembly: GCA_030272155.1. Lineage (NCBI taxonomy): Eukaryota > Viridiplantae > Chlorophyta > Chlorophyceae > Sphaeropleales > Scenedesmaceae > Tetradesmus > Tetradesmus obliquus. The sequence goes on from CP126191.1 coordinate 1,722,396, forward strand.
TCGTTCTGGTGCTGCAATAAGTACTTGGTGATCCAGCCAGCTTCAAGCAAACATGACAGCTACTTTGCCTGATGTCATGTGCAGGTTGAGCTGGACATTCAGCCAGATGAAGATGATGCTGGCGGTGGTGGTGAAGATGCGCTGCCTGACAGGTCACTGCTGTTCACCTCATCACACAAAGAGGTGTGCGGTAGTTGAAGGTCCACGGCAGATTGACAATTTGTTTGTGTGGTTCTCCCATGTCATGCAAATGACGCTACAGCATACGCAGCACTCCATGTGCCAGTCATCATGTGTATTTGAGACTGTTCAACTGTCTTGAAGCTGTTGTTGTCTGGCTCACTGTGTATCATGCCGTGCTTCTCCTAGCATGGTTCCTTTGGATGCCATCACCAACTACTGACTTCTACTGGCTGCTGGACTTGCAGATTCGTGACAGCTTGGTGCCATACGTGCACGCCTGCCTGCTGCTGGGGCGTGCTGGCAAGCCTGCACTGCTTGGGCCAGACGGGCTGCTAGAGACCGCCAAGAGCAGCAGGGCCTGGCTGCAGCAGCTGCAGGAGTACGCAGGTGTGGCTCGACTGCAAGCCGCCAGTCGCAGCATTGAAAACTTCGAATTGCTGCTGCAAGATACGAAGGTCAGGCAGTTGAAGGTGTTCCTGCAAGTAACCCAGTCCCAACATGTTCAGCTGGCAGTTGAGTTGATTTCACCTGCAAAGTGGAGTGCAATTCCCTGTGCAGTGTGCTGCTGTGTGGTTGAGCTTGAACTTGTGCTGTGCGCCATGCAGGCGTGGAGCTTGCGCTGCTGCAGCTGCTGCAGCGGCCCGACAGCGTTGAGGCATGCAGGGCAGCCCTGGCAGAGACAATGAGGTAGGGCCAGGCTGTTCAAGGGCGCGCTCAAACTCGCCCGTGGCCCATCAACGATACGTCGGGTTCTCTGCTTAGGGTTGTGCTATGAGTACAGTCCAAATGAGCTGCAGACGGCCAGAATTCTGATGGCAGTGAGCTGACGCACTGCTGCAGCGACTACTACTCCACCTCACTATCTCTGTCATATGCACTGCATGCAGGTTATTCTGTGCCCGCTGGTCCTCCACTCCCTCTGCCTCCCTGTCAGCGCTGCGGGCAGCAGCAGCCAGCCTGCAGCCAGCCGCAGAGCTTGATGAAACAATGCAGCTGCTGCTCACCATGCGCAGCCACCATGCCATCATCAGCGGCATCGAAGCACTCACTGCAGCTGCTCCTGCAGGATTTGCAGCTGGACAGTCTGATGATATCATGGGGCTGTTGCAGCTGGTGCAGCAGCAGGTGCAGCAGAAGCTGCTGCCCCGCTGGAGACAAAGGTGGCCTGCAATTCACAGCAGCAGCGGTGCAGCGCAGACGCTGGTTGTCTTGGGCTTGCGGCGGCAGTTCCTGCAGTGCTTGCAGCTGCAGGAGGTTTGGCAGCCGCAGCAGCGGCAGCAGCTGGCTAGTGTGGCAGATGTAGGGCTAGTTGAGATGCAGCTGCAGGCAGCAGCAGATATGGCGGCTCACCGCTGCACAGATCCTGCAAGGGTGCTGCTGAGAGAGCTTGAGGCAGATATCCAGAGGCTGCGTGCAGCGCAGCTCATAGGGCAGCAGCATACAGAGGTGCTGGATGCGCGCAGGTGCATTGTGGCTGTGGAGGTGTCAGTGGCACAGCTGCAGGCCTGCCCAGGAGACAGCAGCTGCAGGCAGTCACTGGGAAACAACATGCAGGTGAGCCAAGGATGGGCCCACAGTTACAGCTGAGTCAGCCGCACTAGCGAATGTCCCTATATCTTGAGTATGCAAGGCACAACCAATGTCAGTCGTGTGTCGGTTTGTCAGGCATACTATCCTCACCGCCAAATGGTACCAGCATCGAGCATGCTCTGCTGTTGACATGGTCTGCATTCTCTGTAGGTGCTTGGTCAGCACACAGCACGCGCCCGCCAGCTGTCAAGCAGCAGCAGCGGCACTCAAGCCGCTCTTGACAGCTCGCTGCAGCAGCAGTTGCAGCTGGCGTTGCAGGCGCTGGTGGCAGAAGCAGCTGCAGCTAGCACGCTGGCAAAGCACAGCAGCAGCACAGCAGGTGGAGCAGCTGCAGCTCAGCATCACTATGCCACTGCAGTGCAGGACTTCAGCACAGCTGTGCAGCTGCTGCAGTCACTTGACAGTGCAGCTGACGAGACAGCACCGGGGGCTGGCAGTAGCAGCCTTGGGCGCAGTGCCAGCATGAGCAGCAAGGCAAAGGTGCTGCTGGACTTTGGGTTGCTGTGCAGTCACCTGCACCAGCAGCAGCAGCAACAAGAACAGCAGCAACCAGCTTCAGATGCAGCTGCATGGCCTGAGGCAGCCGCTAGCCTTGTCAGCTCTGCAGGTGGCCTTGCAGCACTAGCAGTGCAAAACCTGCTAGCTGCCATGGCAGCAGCAGGTGCCAGCAGCAATGAGGCGAGCATCCACATCCCTACGGTGCTAGCTGCACTCCCAGAGCAGCAGCAGCAGCAGCAGCTAGGTGCAGCCGCCAGCAGCAGCAGCAGCAGTGCAGCAGCTTGTGCTGTGTTTGCTGCTGGGTGGGCTGCAGTGCCGCTGCATGTGTTCCTGCCCTGGACCTCTCAGCTGCTGGCGAGGCTGGGTGATGCAGAGGGGCAGGTGCTGCAGCAGCCGCTGGAGGCACTGGCTGCCAGGTGCGGCGGCTGGCTGGCGGCAGCTTGTGGTGTGCGCTTGCTGTGTGCTTGGTTGCCTCTCTAATGTGGCTGATTAGGTGGCCTTGAGCGGGCCTGCTGAGACTGTCTTCCTGCTTGCCTCTTCTTGTTCTTGCAAGCTGCCCAGTATTGTGCATCTGCTCAGCGTTCTGTGCATTGGATGTCAATTGCGCAACTACTGCTGCTGCTGTTTGATACTGCCGCTGCTCGCAGATTCCCCCAGCGTGTGTACCTGCCCTTCACAATGAGCAGCCACCACTGGCGGCGCCACACCAGCAGCAGCACCAGCCAGCAACAAACATCCTCTGCTACCGCCATATCACGCTCACAGCAGCTGTCTAGCCTGCTGTCAGGCCCTAGCTTGGGTCCTCTTCCTGAGTTTGTTGCTGCCCTGGATAAGCTAACATACCCAGTGCAGCGCCTGAATGCTTGGAAGGCTGTGTGGGGCCCTCTGGTGAATAGTGTGGCTAACAAGGCCCATACAGCAGTGCCGGCTGCGCTGATGCGGCTATGGCAGGAAGAGGTGTACCCAGATCTGGTCACAGGGCACAAGCAAGCAGGCGGCGCAGGTATGGGTGTGGGTTCGAGGCTTGCAGGCGTGCTGGTGTGCTGCTACAGCCTTGCGCAGAGCCTTGCATCTGTCAGCCTTGTGCCCTTATGCAGTGCAACACAGTATGCCTATCAGCCACTGTGCGACCACTCCACGCAACATAAGCATATCATCACCCTTTGCAGGTAGCAGCACCCAAGGCAGCAGGGCCCGACGGTCCACCCACACAGCCTGCGAAGCCTTCGCAGCTGCAGCAGCAAAACTGGCGGCCTCAAAGCTTGGTCAAGACAGCGTGCTGCGGTCAAACATGACAGTGCAGGCCTTCCTGGAGTTGTGGGGCAGCCTGCATGCTGCTGCATTGACGGCAGATGGAAAGCAGCAGCCCAGGCCTGAGTACCACCCACAGGGTGTGGTGCCATTGGAGCGGCTGTCGCGCTGGTTTGGGCGCTATGCTGACCAGCAAGGTGCGTGGGCGGCTATGACTTGAGCATCGCCCCATTTGAGTATTGGCACATGCTGGTGGGGCTTCATGGGTTCTTTTCTGATGTGGGCCGGCTTACCCATAACTGCTGCATAGCTATGTAACAACACACATGTTTGGTGTGGTGCACACGTGTCCGTGGGTTGTGGCACACTCTGGCAACTCGAGCTGTTTGCATGCCGCTGTGCCGCAGGTGCTGCAGGCACCCAACGTGTGCCGCTGCTGCTGCCGAAGATGCTGAGCATGAGCAATGCAGCTGCCTTTGCACTTGAGTACAGCCTCACACCCAGCAGCAGCAGCAGCACGGGGGCTCAGTTTGTGCTTGCTGACTCAGCTGGGCCTGTTGCCATCCACGACTTTGGCAAGTTTGTGACGACCTTCAGCAGCAAGCAGATGCCCAAGAAGCTGCTGCTGCACGGCAGCGACTTCAGGTGGGGCCTGCAGCAGGGGCGCACAGCTTGGTATGTGTACATCAACGTGTGAGTGCGTGTGCGTGCGTGCGTGCGTGCGTTCTGCAGTCTCCAATACATTTGTTGATATCCCACTGCGTTGGTGGAAACAGCTGTTTGACTTTACGGCATGCCTCAGCGCCGAAGTACAAAGCAGTTCAAAAGTAGCATCAGCAGCATACACCCTGTTCGCTAGTGCAAACACCAAGGTGGTGCAATGCCTCACCATTTTGTTGTCAATTGCCAACACTGCACGCTTGTGCACGCTGCTGCGCTCCATGCAGGGAGCACGCGTTTGTGGTCAAGGGTGGCGAGGATGTGCGCATCGATGAGCGCATCCAGCAGCTGTTTGTGGTCATGGCAGGGCTGGCGGCGCAGCACCCGGGCTGCGCTGCGCGGCGGCTGCAGCATGCACTGGCCACGTATGATGTGGTGCCTGCCAGCCCTCGGCTGGGGCTGCTGGGCTTTGTAGAGGTAGGGTTTGCGGTTGGGGCTGGGTGCTGTGCTTCAATGTTGCTCGCATGCATGTGTGTGCAGCGCTTGAACGAAAGAGTCCCGGCGCTTGGTCAAGGGATGTGCGAGCGCTTGAAAGCATCAATTCAAGCAAGACTAGCTCACTGGGGTTGATTGCAATGCTGGTGTGGAGTTGCAGTGTCCCAGGGGTTGGTACAGTTCTGGTTTGCCTCCACGCACACCATGATCTGCCTGGCACTGCCGGTCTTTGGCATGTTGCCAAATGCATAGCACACTACTGTGAGCTACCGCGATACACACAAAGTTGTGCCAGCCGCTGCAATGACATTGCCACAGCAGGTGACTGCGACGCTGCCGCAGCGCCTGCCGCATACACAACCCATGCCTGTTTCATCATGTGCTGCTGCTGCAGGGCACCGCGCCCATGCTGTCCCTGATCGAGCGCACCGCCCCCAAGGATGCAGTGCACGCTGCAGACATGGCGTACGCGGGCGCCTTCATGCCAAGCAAGACAGCGCCGGGCTATGCGCCGTACAGCAATGCATGGTCTAGGAAGGATGCGGTCATGCTGGAGGTCCTGCACAAGGCGCAGGTGTGGCTTAGATGCTTACAATGTCGCATGGACTGTCCGTAACGTGCCTGCTACAGGAGTGTAGTGTAGTACATGCGGCAGATGCTCCTGTGCGCTTGAGACCCGCCTCAGCTTGCCTTGTAACAGCAAGCTACTCCTTCACCTAATCCCGTACAAACCCTCATGCATATTTGGCACATGCAGCGTGAAGTGACGTGGGACGCGCTGCGCCACTGCCTGCGCCGCCGCGCCCTGCACCCTGAGGCCTGGCTCGCCATGCGCGCCACATACACAGCCAGCCTTGCTGCCTCGTCTGCTGCCGGCTACCTGGTGGGGCTGGGTGACAGGCACCTGGCCAACCTGCTGGTGGTGGAGGGCAGCGGGGCGGTGGTGCCCATTGACTTTGGCTACGCGTTCGGCACAGCTGTGCTGGTGGGTTGAGGAAGATGGTTGTAGAGAACGGGTGACAGCGAGCACTCAGACAGTTTTATTACAGCTGTCAGCGCGAGTGTGAGGCACTGCCTCAAAGGCAGCCACAGGACTGCTGCATGCTGCTGAGTAACACCTGCATTACTGCCTAGCTTGCTGCCAGGCCAACTGAAGAGCCTGCTGCTGTTACTACTGCTGTGTGCAGGCGCTGCCCATTGCTGAGCTGGCGCCCTTCCGGCTGACGCGCCAGGTGGCGGGCGTGCTGCAGCCGCACAGCGCAGCTGGCCTGCTGAAGCCAGCCATGGCTGCATGGCTGGATGCGGCGATGCAGGGCCAGCAGGTGGGCTGGTAGGGTGCTGGGGTCTTGAGTGCTGTTGCAAGCTGCAACTCGGCTGATGGATTGAAGAAGTGCGGTGGCAGCAGCATGTGGCGAGGGCTGCAACATGTTGATGGGTGGCTGTGCGTGTGCACTGCTGTGGGGTGTCAATGTAGATAGGGATGGTAGTGTCCTGGGGTCTTGGAGAGTGCTGTTGCAAGCTCGGCTGATGGATTGAAGAAGTGCGTCGGCAGCAGCATAAGGCAAGGGCTGCAACGTGTTGATGGGTGTCTGTGCGTGTGCACTGCTGTGGGGGGTGCTACCACATCTAGTAGATGACAGACAGATGTGAGCCCAAGTGCACAAGCAACGACCACCTGCTTTGTAAATGGAACAATGCTGTTCCATTACGGTAACGTAACTGATACATCATGTGCATCATGTGCGTGTGCTGACAGCCTGAGGCTATGGCTGAGCATGCAACATGTTGTACCGTGCAATGTCTTCACCATGTGCTGTGTTTGTGCCTGGCTGCAGGTGCTGGGCAGCATCATGCAGGTGTTCCTGGCAGAGCCGCTTGGCGAGTGGCAGCAGGAGCGCAAGGCGCTCAGCCAGCTGGCCTCAGCGGCTGATGCAGCAGCAGCAGCAGGCACTGCTGCAGGCAGCAGCAGCTCGGCAGCAGCAGCAGGGGAAGAGCAGGGAGCTGACGTGGCGCATTTGAAGGTGGGTAAAGAGGGGCACGGAGGCGGGCAGCATGTGCAAGCATGCTGCCATAGCTAAGACACATGTATCGATCATTGCCCAACTTGTACATGCTACTTCCAATAAAAAACTTGTACATGAATGGACTGGGGGGAGAGAGAGGTAGATAGATCCACTGGGGCTGGGCACCATTAACCACCTGTGCTGTGTCTTTCTTGCTGCTGTCTGCTTGTGCAGGTGAACCAGGTGCGGCTGCGCATCGCAGGCCACAACCCTGTGGGCATCATCTGCAGCGAGGCGCGTGCAAACGCACGCCTGGCAGCGGCATACTCAGCCATTGAGCGCGTGCTCACAGGTGCTGCTGCTGCGGGACAGCGCAGCAGGCGGCAGTCGCTGCCTGCGCATGGTGTGGTGGCAGCCGGGCCTGAGGCGATCGCTGAGGTGCTGCTTGAGCTGGCAACTGACGAGCGGCTGCTGTGCAGGGCTTACCAGGGCTGGCGGCCGTATCTATGAACCTTTTGATCACAATACATGTTGAGGGGTTGAGGCGGCTGGCAGTTGTCGGGGACATTGAGCTGCATGTTTGTTCTGTCTGCTTGGCAGCCGCAGCAGCTGCAAAGCGGCCTGCACAGGCAATGGCTGTTGTTACGTGGTGCAGTTGATCCTGGCCGGTTTAGACTTTAGGGTTGAGAAGGTTTGGAACGCAGACAGCACAGCATGCCAAGTGACGGTCACTCTTCTACATGCTGCAAAGCCTGCACACACTTGATGTGAGCTGTCATGATTTGCCAGCTGCTGCAGATCACGCTGAGCCTAGATGTGCACCTCATAACGCGTGGGTTTGGTGTAATGGAGGCAACGATCTGTGAGTGACGATTGCTATTGTTTACGCGCTTGACCAGTTTTGGGCAGCTGATGTTGCTCTGGGCAAAGAGCTTGAACAGAGCTGAAAGGCCACCAGCGTTCCATAACCATTCAGGTGATCATCCCACATCAGGTTGCAGGTTGTGATCGCACCAGGCTGCATCATATACTAAGGGGCTGCAGTGTTAAGTGATAGCATTCACCTTGTCAAAGCAAACACTTTTGTGGCAAGCAGCTGTAACTGCTGTAGCATGATGAAATCGCCTATTACAAATGCGAGCCAAGGCAGCCACTAACACAAGAACTTAACACAGAGTACCAGACCCAGCAGCAAGGTCAGTTCCGCACTCAGCAGGCGCTGGCTCTTTGCCGTGCATTCAAGCAGCCACAGCTCACAGCTGTAGTGCAGAAGCATGCCTGACGTGTTGAGCTGCTACCTGTACACAACAGCACACACCCAAAGGCACAGTACACCTGAAAATGACACGTTCAAGATGTAAGCCCGGGTTGCATCATTAGATGTCACACATGCCAAACATATTGCAGGCAGCTGCCCTGCAGCCTGTCTCGTGAAAGCCCAATGGCAGGGCATGTACTACATAATGTCCATCATCGGCGCCATATGGCATCATGCATGACGGCACCCCCACACGCACACAATCTAACATTTGATGAAAGCCCGCCCGGTTGTAGCATGGTATAGTCAGACAAGCCAATTGGAATTGCTGGTTCATTGAAAACGCATGTGTAACTTTCAGAGTGATAGTCAACAATCCAGACATCATTTGTGCGGCACAAAATGCTTGGCAGTCAGGGCTACCTAATGCTGCAGCCAAAAACACCTGCTGCAGGCTCACAACCCACACGCGCCTGAATGCAAATGTACAAGGCAGGGATGCATTCCACAGTAATATGCAATTGCCAAGCTAAAAGCTGAACTGAAATTGCTGGGAGACAGAGCATGCTTTGGAAGTGGCTGCAAACACCTTGCAGTATGCTGTTCATCAGTAAGACACGCTGCAATGCCAGCTAGTACCATGACCCTGCAAGTGCTTGTAGGGCAGTGCGTCATCTGCCGACCTCAATAAGGATGGTAAATCTGCACAGCACATCGCGCTGTTGACGCTGCAGCTGCTGCACAGCACACCGGGCTGTGCCACAAAACACATGCGCACTCAACTGCTCAGGCTCAAGGCGTCCGCTGCTGTTCATCAGTAAGACACGCTGCAGTGGCGGCTAGTACAATGACCCTGCATGTGCTTGTAGGGCAGTGCTTCATCTGCCGCGCTCAATACAGATGGTTAATCTGCACAGCACATCGCGCTGTTGACGCTGTAAATGCTGCACAGCACACCGCGCTGTGCCACAAACACACATGCGCACTCAACTGCTCAGGTTCAAGGTGTCCGCAGCTTACTTGCCAGGAGTAGCAATCTTTTTAAGGCCGAGTGGCGCAACAGCATCCGCAGCCAGCTTCTGGGAACTATACAGCACATACGATACCGTTGACATGAAGTTGCTGGCGACATCAGAGAACTGCAGGATGAGTGGGGTGTCCACTGTGACGGTTCCCGTTGCTCCAGCCTTCAGGATTGCTGAAAACAGTTGGAATGAGACCTGTGCCACCTTCAAGCCGCTGTAGGCAACCAGCCAGGCGTCTGACATCACAAGGTTGACGCGCTGCGCAATCTTCTTGCGGTTCAGCTGCTGATCGGTGAGGGTTGTGATGCTTGCGGTGGTTGCGGTCATGGTCTGCATCACGTTGGTGTCGGCAAGGGCGATGTCGGAGTCATCGTCTGCCAGCAGTCCGCGACCTGTGTTGGCGGTGGCCTGCTGCAGCAGGTTGAGCAGGGGCTGAAGCTTGGCCAGCTGCTGCAGCAGTTGACCAGCCATCTTGAGGGTGTCGGTTGGGATGGTGGCGTTGAAGGCGAATGGAGGCTTCACGTTCACTGTGGCCTGGGTGCCATTGATGCGCAGCAGCTTGGCTAGGGCCTGGGCCACTGGGTTGATGTTGCTGACTGTGCCTGCTGTGGCAGCGTTGACCTGCAGACTTGTTGCAGCCTCTGTCCTGGCGGCAAGTGCGAAGAGCAGCAGTAGGGGGACTGCGTAGCACAGGAGAGTGTGACGCCCTGCCATGTTGTCGGTGTTGTGCTGAGGGCGTCCTGCAAGAGCAGTGAGTCAATATAGCTGTATAAGATATGTGTTGAAAGCACGCAATTGCTTGTGGGGCGCAAGTTCACGTGCTATCTGCTGCTGCAGCACTGCCGATAGCGAGTCAGTTGGGCGCCTTCCCGCTCGCTGCTATCACTGCTACAGCTGCGAGCGCAAGCGCTCATGCACTTGCTACCATGTAGGTGAGACATCACTGCATGGGTAGCAAGGCCCGGTGCATTCAAAGGACTACAAAGACCGTCGCTACAGCTGCTTACTTTCGTCGCCTGCCCGGGCAGGTTGAAAATGCACCAGCAAGCATTTTTACTATTTTCTCACCTATTGTTGTACCACAACGTTGACGTACGGCTTAGCAGGCTCCCAGGTCAAACAAAATAGGTAGTGTTGACACGTGCGTTGACGAACGCAATCCTTACGTCGATGGCAATGTGTTGCTGACAGCTAAAACAAACAGCTCATCCAGCTATAAGAGGTAACGGTTTGAGCGGTTGTGCCAAAGTTTTGTAATTATCTTCGCGTAACAGCATCAATGTGGACAGAAGCAGCAAAACCCTGATTAGTTGTTCGACTGTTGCAACCACGGCACAACAGCATACCCGATTAAACCATCCTATACAGTCGTAACCGAGAGTAACTACGTGCTAAGATCGCGCTCAGTGGGTCTTGCGTTCCAGACATTTGTCTAGCTGTCAAAGCAGTTGTCCAGTGCATGCTGTGGCAACCCTGGGCACCTTGTAGCTGAGGTTATTCGGCACATCCGCACTGTATCTCGGGTTCTTCTCTTGCAGACATGTTATAGCAGCAAGTGCATGCACCTTTTCAGGCATGAACTGAGCATGTTACAGAAAAATGTTTTGCAGGAAGCTGCAGCAAACAAAGCAGCAGATGCTGCGCGCACATACTACGTGACGCAGCACATCATGTTCAACAACAACACACATAGTCGGTGGTGGTGGTTGTTACACGGGGATTATGGTGTCGTGTTACAGGCAGACTTACAGGTCTGCGCTTGATGTGTCTGGCCATTGCATGTGTGAGTGCAGTACTGTAACAAAACCGGCATCTCTTCATGGAAAAACAACATTCAAACATGCAGAACCCCCGCCAGTACCATTGCCAGTTGCAAGCAGCACAGATGATTCCTGTGCACCAAGCAGCTGGCAGCAGCCCAAAGGAGGTCAGAGCTTGATTCAATATGCCACTCCTGCAGGATGCCCAATTCACACGACACTGGCAGTGCAGGTCAAACTCTTGTGTCGTCATGTGCAGCCTGCAAGTCTGTCATAGATAATTGAATGCTGCCTTAATCTGGCAAGCTGGACGTTGAACACATGTAACACACACCCAAAACACACAGGGGTAAGAGGTGAATATTCATAAACGAAAAGCAAAAAAACAGCATGAGAATGATACCACGAAGCCGCAGGGAACATGCATAAGAGGAAACAACCATCACTCTGATGAGGGACAACGCTGATCAGCAGCAGAGCTGTGCGCACACTTACTGATCAGCTGCCAAGGAATCAAATGAGCTGAGACACACAAAGAAGAGGGAGGGGCGACAAAGCCCTGCATGCAGCACATGTGCTTTTTGGCACATAACTGCGAGCACATTTTAAACTTCAACAGCTTGGGAAACGACCCTTGACCAACCACAAGCTCTCCCCCTTCTCCTTCCTGCAGGCCACACCGGCGCCTGCTGCGGCACTCCCAGCACGCTCAGGAGCCCGCACAGACCATGTGGTCACCCTGCCGTGGCTCATACCATCCCAGATGGTGCCAGGACTGACAAGGACCCACATGTCACTATGCCCGCTCAGAAGGTGCCTGGGCTGAATCGGAAAAACACGTCAGCCAGGTCCACCAGGTGCTTGGCGTTGCGGTCCCACACAAAGTCCATGTGCGCGTAGTCGCTGTAGATGAAGTCGCCGCGGTGCGCGGGGCCAAAGCGCCGCACCTGCGGCAGCAGCAGCAGCAGCAGCAGCAGCAGCAAAGGAGGTTGCGTGCATATCAGTACAAGCACCTGCTAAAGCCGCTAAGTTGCAGCCAGCGGCTTGAGTGGCACTGGGTGCAGTCACAAGTGTTGTGAACAGGCGCCAGCACATGCACATCACATGCTAGGCTGACCTCAGCGTGTGAACTCAGCGTGTGAACCTGGAGCGTGTGAACTTGTTCAGGTGAAAATGACCGACATGTCAAAAAGCGCGACACCATCTGACATGAAAGCCCGCTCCATGCTGCTCACCTCCTCCTCGACATCGGACGCCACTGACATGATGTCATTTTCACCTGATCAAGTTCACATGCACCAGCAGCAGTAGCGGCAGCAGCAAGACAGTAGGAGTCAGTGGCAAGCAGACCACTTGAGAGCCTATAATGTGTAATCAATAAACACCGCATTGCTTGAAGCTCCCGCTTGGAGGGGTGCCACCACCACAACCCCACAAATGTAGACAGGCAAAGCACTACAGGCTTCAAAGCTGCCATGCACTTGATCCAGGCGCACTTTTATCGTGCAAATGTTCATGCAAGCCATGCCAGGAAGTTCTGGAGCCAAACTCAATAATACATTGCACTCTGTCTCAGCGCGCTTACCCAGGAACATGAGGGTGGGTGCAGTGACCTTTGTGAGGTCGTATGCAGGCGGCACTTCGCTGCCGTACTCGTACTGGTTGCAGGTCTCACGGAAGGGCTTGGGCTGGAAGCCGTGCCTGGCAGCAGCAGCAGCAGCAGCAGCAGCAGCAGCAGCAGCAGCAGCAGCAGCAGCAGCAGCAGCGGACAATTCAAAAGTCTGTATTTGACGAGCCGCCTGTATGCGGATCTGGGCTTTAAATTCTGCGAAACATCTGCAGGAACATTGGCAGGCACACTGCCAGCAGCTCTTGCCACGGACAAGATGGCCAGGGTCTGGCTCAGCGACATGCCAGGCGCATGTTCATTTGAGATGGCACCAGGACCCACATGTAACTATCCTCTCTGTCTCATCTGGTCACTGCGTCACCTGAAATCAATGGCAGCAGCACTTAACTTACCCGAACTTCCACTTGGTGACGTTGCAGGCAGTGCCAAAGTCGTACTTGCGCAGCTCCAGCTCAGAGGACCGGAAGTTCTGCAGGCAGCAGCAGCGGCACACAGAAGCAGGCATTTGCATCAGCAGGGTTATGCAAGCAGGCGCGCCGTGGTGCCCCAGCCCACCCCCAGCGTTCAGCATCATGAAAATCGCCCACAGCTGCTGGTAAGTGGCGATTCTGGCATCATACCACTTCATGTGGTAGTGTGGTGGTCGGTGACCAGCAGCATTGTGAATCAGCAATGTGCAACAGCAGGATGCAGCAGCAGCAGCAGCAGCAGCAGCAGCAGCAGCAGCAGCAGCAAGCAGCCCGCTCACCTGCGCCCAGTGCACCAGGTTGCGTGAGCCCACGCTTGAGTGCCAGGTGGTGGCAATGCTCACGTAGTCATCGGGAGTGATGAAGATGGAGGGGCCTGCGTGGTTGAATGCATGCACATGCATTGCAACAACAGCAGCTCGACATCAGTTGGGATGAGACGTTGAGTCAAACAACAGCCAAAAGCAAGATGCAGACCTTCCCCTGGCTGTTGTGCCAAATACAAATGTAGTGCAAATCAGTTGTTTGTCAGCCAACAACTGAGCAACCCTGTGCACTGAGCGCCCATAACAGCACATGTTTAGGCTGACTTCAAATTCCTGTCCCTCACCATAGAAGATGAAGGAGAGTGCGGCAGCGCAGACCTCATCTAGTGGCCAGCTGATGCACAGCGTGCCGTACAGCGGGGCCACCAGGCGGTTGGGCAGGAACTCGCCAATGCTCAGCGCAATGAACAGCTGCAGGGAAGAGGGGGACAGCCACAACACAGCAGCAGTGTTACATGCTGTTGTTGAAAGTGCAGCATTAGTGCAACATTCCTCACGGCATGTGGCCTGCCAGTATAGCGTCATAGCTGGTGGATGATCCACTAGCTCAGGATGCCAGGGCAAGCATTGATCCCACAGCATGTTGCTGCTGTGTTGTGACACAAATGCAGGTGCGGCTGCAGCTGTACGCAGGCGGGCTCACCTGGTCGAGGGAGTTGATGGCTGCAAAGCGCAGGAAGGGTGCACGGAAGAAGTCCACAAACACCACCTGGCGGCAGCAAACATCAGCAGTAGCAGTGGCAGCAGCAGCAGCAGCTGTTGCAGCGGTGCCAAATGATCCAGACAACAATGCTGCTCAACTTGCAAACATACAAACATACACAGCAAGCCCTCGGTGCTGGCACAACCTTTTGATATGCTCGTTGCTGCTGCAAACACAATGCGCGTTAAATCGCGCAAAGAAAATGTACATCCGCATGGCAGCATTGACTGCTGAGCAGCTGTTCATCAAGGGTTTGAAACCCTGGACATGGCTGCGTGTTGTCACCACGCACCGGCCCCATGTGGGCGATGACGCTGAACTTGTTGTTGTACACAGGCTTGTCAGCACACAGCGCAATGGCCAGCGTACAGCCCTGCGCAGCAGCAGCGGCAGCAGCAGCAGCAGCAGCAGCAGCAGCAGCAGCAGCAGCAGCAACAACATACAGACAGACCAGCAGGCAGTACAAGTTCAGCAGGGAGGAGTCCAGCAAACGGCACACCACCAGAAATCATGTTGATTGTGTGTGAGTGGACCAGCTGCAGGTGGCTTACTGTATACAACAGTCAGGGCAGGACTACAAAAAAGTATCTGCCCGATGACATCAATGCAGCTCCTATACCCTTATGAGTGTCTGTTGATGCAGCATGCAGCACTGCGCCACATGCTTCAATCGCCTGAGTCATTGTTGCTGCACCACACCTGTGATATACAGTATAGTATAGCCCCATACCTGGCTGTGTCCCACAAAGGCCAGCTTGCTTGCGCCAGCCTTTGCCAGAGCAAAGTCGATCATGGTGGGCAGGTCGATGGTGGACAGCTGGTCGAATGAGAAGTACCAGAACTCAGCCATGTAGGTGTACAGGCCGTTCACGTTGCGGCGGCTGTAGGTGTTGCCGCGGGTGTTGCCAAACCACACGTCAAAACCTGCAGCAAGGATGGATGCAACGCAACCGTTGACAACAGCAGCCAACAGCATCAACTAAGCAAGGAACCTGATATTGTCAACTGAGAAGCATGTGGCACAGTAAGCAGAACACTTGGTGCTGGCTGGCAGCAGCGCTCACCAGCACCTGAGCTGCTGTGCAACACAGAACATGTTGGTTGCTGCTAGCAACACGAGTCTGGTTACACCTACTCTGCTTGCAGCAGCAGCGCTCCATGCATCCAAAGCATAGCTGAGAACCCACGATCGAGCTGCATTTGACCTGCACTGCAGCCCACACATTCAGCAACGATCATTCAGCCCATTGGCCACATGAACATGTCTTCCCACCTGCATCTGCCAGGACAAAGCCCATGGACTCGTTGGCATTCAAAATGGTGAAGCTGTCACTGGCCAGGGTGACACCATGCGCCAGGAACACCACAGGCTTCTTCACACCCGGCTGGTTGTTCCTGAGGTGATACAGCAGCATGGTGAAGTAGCAGCAGCAGCAGGAGGCGGCAGCAGCAGCTCAAAACCAGGACAGGTGTGTATATGTATTGACAAGCAACCGCTGTAGCGTGCACTGCAAGCCAAACAATGCAGATAGCTAGGGTGTTGCGCCAAATCCATGCATGTTTGCGCTGCCATCAGCATGACGTGCGTGGCTTCAGCAAGCGGCATATGCAGGACTTGCTAATGAATTCATTCAGTGGTGCACATGCATTCTTTCGGCTCACCTGTATTTGCCGTAGGGGATGCGGAACATGACAAGCTCATAGCCGTCAGGTGTGACAACGGTGTACGTCTCAAGGGGGTAGCCACGCTGCGTTACCAGCTCTGCGCCGCACATACAAGCATGCAGCAGCAGCAGCAGCAGGTTGCTTAACAAGAGCCACCCAAAACGTTGCAAAACCCTCTGACAGCTTGCTCAGGAGTACATACAAGGCAAAAGCTAGCAACCAGAGGACAAACAGCGGCCGCCACTACTCATGGCCGATTTACATGCTGTGACAGCAGGCAGAGATTTGTGATTTGGCACATACGTGCAGAAGCGCGTCTGCGCCCACCTACCCTGCATGCGTGACTGATGTTCAGGGTGGTCTGACTCATACAGCGCATCAATGGCAGGGTTGCCTGGCTGGGGTGTGTTGGGTGGGTTGATGTACAGGCTCATTGCCTCAACAGCAGGCTGCTGCGCATTGCGGTCCTGCTTTTCTGTTGGCTCGGGCTGCCTGTAGCCAAAGCCGCCTGTGGGCAGGCAAAGGCAGGCAGGCAGGCACGCGGCAGCAGCAGCAGCAGCAGCAACAGCGGGAGCACAGGTGTTGTTCAAACCTGGGCAAAGGCTGCTTGTAGCCGATAGCCGCCTGCGGGCAGGCAGGCAGCAGCAGCCACACCAGCACTTTAGGCAAAGAACAACATGTTCAGACCTGCTCAGCAGTGGTTGTCAAATGAGATGTCACGCAGGGCTGCAGGCGATAGCAGGTTACAAGCTGCCAAAAGCAAACGGCAAGCAGCAGCAGCAGCAGCAGCGGGGGGTGCACAGCAGGCACCCTACGTTGCACACAGGTCACACCAAACTTGCGTGCTGTGCAACTGGCACATCTGCAGTACCACTCACCTGCCCCGCCCTGCTGGGAGCCCTCCTGCTGCTGCTCTTTCTCATACGCCTCCCGGATCCTGCTCAGAGCAGCAGGCCTGTCCTTGAACACATTCTCAAGGTAGGTGCGCAGCTCAGCCCCCAGCCTCTGGCGCTGCCCTGGGCCGCTGCTGCCAAACCCTCTGCTGCCTAACTCGCCACCAGCACCAGCTGCTGTTGTGTTAGCAGCAGGGGTAGGGGTAGCCGCAGAGGTTTCGGTGGGTCCATCGGCAGCAAGAACAGCAGCTGGGATGGTGTTGAGTTGCTGGGCGCCTTTCACAGCAGCGCTGCCTAGCATGGCAGCAAGGCTGCCACTGCCATCTGCTGCTGCGCAGCTAGCCACGAAGCATAAGGCGAGTATAGCTGCAGCTGTGCGTAGCAGCTGCATGCTTGCAAGCTGTGATCGTGGACCTCTTTGCTACTGCTGCTGCTGGTGGTGGTGCTGTTCCTGCTGCTGCCGCGAAGACTGGCGGAGTATAGGCCATTGCAGTGTGCTTTCCAACGCCTATCATTCCGTTATTTTGTTTGTCCTCGCTTAGGAGATGCAAGCTGCCACCGTAGGCCCAAGAAGCGTGGTACCGCTCGCCAAGGTTGCAGGCGGGTCGACGAATGGTTGCGCTGGGGCACCTCAGTTGTCGTTCATGTGGATTAGTTTTATCTTATGCGCTGATCGTCGTGCGCTGTGTCGGCCCAGTGCGATAAATCCTGTTGCTGAAGCTGGGTCGCAGTAGTTAGGGCTCAGGGCTTGACACTGTGACAATACCTCCTTGGCGTGCTGTGAGCCGCCCGCCATCCTTGCACCATTGTGGGCTCCGAAAAATGAAAAAAATTGTGGGGAGGGTGCTTTTTTGTGCAGCCTACATGTTCGCTGGATGGCGTGTGGGGGGCGCATGATGTCACACGGTGGGAGATACACCCGTGTGCACTGCTGTGAACTCAATTGCAAGGTCTGTGAACAGCAGTTACAGACAAACCGCATCATTACTAGATGTCTCGCGTCGTCTTACAAGCCATGCAAGCTTCAAAGCATTTCAGACATAGCATTGACGAGCATGGTCACTCAATGAAACACCTTGAACCAGTGCAGCTGCAGCTGCGGCTGCGCTTCATGCCATGCAGAGGCTGCCTCAACAATACTCAGGAACAACGGCACGGGCGAAGCCTTGCTAATCGTCACAACGCAATTTGAATGCGCACATCGGCAGCTTACGCAATTGCAGAAACCACCTTGTCATCACGGAGCAGGAAGGCCCTGCTGCTGGTGGATGCTTGGAATTGCGCGCACATGCACAACAAGCAGCAACCCTGCAGGAACTAAAAGAGCGACGACTGCCGTTGAGACTCTGTACAGGTTTCCATACCTTTCCACACCTTTCCACGTACAGGTTTCCACACCTTTCCACACCTTTCCACGTTCTCGCATTGGAAGTGCCATACTGTACAATGAAAGCGGCACTTGCTCTCCCTGCTCCGCATGAAGTGCTATCACACATAGGATGTGCACCTACAAGGTGATGGCTCAGTAACAAGCTGCTAGCCTAGTAACATGTGCACTGATATTAACCACCGTTCTGACGCCTGGAGCAGATGCAGCATGAGACTGCATGTGGCGCGTGTTGCCCCCTAAACCCCTAACAAACAGTGATATCACACACAATCTTGCATGACCACACCACCATTGTGTTTCACCACAGCCAGTCACATGCAAAATGATGCAAGCACCCACATAACGGGTGGTCAACCCAGGCCACAACAAAAGAAAAGGAAACAGATGAATGGCACCGACAGCATGGCACTCCTCAATGTTGATGCCTGCGGCTTTGCAGCAGTGATCGCTGCATCACGGTGTTATGCTTCGCTGCCTCTTTATGAGCCTGGGCTGTACTCCTGCAGCACAGCTATTAGGTCTGCAGGCACTTTGCTGTTCCTGTCCCATACGAAATCCATATGCGTGTAGTCGGGGTAGGAGATGGTGCGCTTGACAGCAGGGCCCAGGCGACGAGCCTGCGGCATGGCAGGTGGGACCGCAGGCACAGCAGCAGCAGCAGCAACACGTTTTGCGCGTGTAAGTTTTGCGCGTTTCGCTGGTGTAAGCAAGAAACCAGGGCTGCAACCAGCTGATCAGATGCTGGGTGCGCAGCATGCTTGAAAGGTGCGCATTATGTGATGCTACTGCATGAGCACGGACCTGCCATGATCCCTGCTGGCACAGCCTGCTTTGCATATGTTGCTTGCCAATCTGCTGTAATACTTGGCATCCCTTGATCTGAGGCATGCAATCTTTGTAAACCATTGGCAGGACCTGAGCGCACCTGCTCTGCAATGTCTTCGGGCGCTGCCATGACGTCCATGTCGCCTGCAGCGCAGCGCACAACAGGCCAAGCAGCGCTCAGGCGACATCAACACTGCTGCATTTGCAATGCATGCAGCTATCCAGCACAGCGGTGAATGCCACACATCACATGCCACAGTCTATCACGCAGGCACCAGCTGGCGCAACCTACCAAAAAGCTGCAACAGCCGTTCATTAGCCGTTCAAATGCTGCTGCTGCTGCTGCCGTCTGGCCATGGGTATCCCAGCTCACCGGCTAAGATGACGATGGGTGCAGAGACCCGGCTCAGGTCATAGGCAGGCGGCACCCTGCTGCCATATGCAGCTGCATTGCAGGTCTCCCTGAACGGCTTCGGCTCAAAGCCACGGCTGGCAGCAGCAGCAGCAGCAATGGCGGTAGCAGCAGCATGTTTACGCAAGTGCAGCAGTGTGACTGGAAGCTACTGGTTGAATATAACTGAAAAACAACATGGTACTTTTGCTGACTGTGCAGGCGGCAGCCAGGCGCTAGCTGGCACCCTGGCTGTGACTGCCCACACACAACATGCTGCACCGTTCAACGCGTGTTGTGGTATGTGCAGCCACAGCAGCAGGCTCAGCTGCAAAGTGGCTGCAGCAGCACACCAATGTCATGCCAGCAAGTGCTGGAAGCGCAGCAGCAGCTGCCGCCTTGCGCCGCTCACAGGGGGTGCCAGGTGGTCACGTTGCAGGCAATGCCGTGGTCAAACATGCGCAGCTCCAGCTCAGGTGACTTGTACATCTGCGGGGTACAGCAGCAGCAGCAGCAGCAGCAGCGGCAGCAGCGGTAGCGGCAGCGGTGACAGCAAGCACCGTATTTCAGCTTCAGCACTGCATGTCTGCAAGCTGACTTGTTGCGGCCTGCATGCACCGCAATGCAGATGAGCCAGCCAACCAGCCAGCCAACAAGCCAGCCAGCCAACCAGCCAGCCAACCAGCCAGCCAGCCGGCTGTTTCTCCAGCACATGGCAGCATTCACTGTAGTGATAGTCACTATCAGGCAAGCTGTCACTGACGAGGTACTGGGACATACACAAACCTAGAACAGCTGCCAGCACTAGGCAGAGCAACTGAAAATCACAGGGCAGTACTACTGTCTCATCGAGCCCTGACACCAGCCCATGAAAGCTGAATGAGCTGCTGCCCAGCTCATTGACTCAAGCAAGACGTTTGTTGATACAGTGTTGCTGTGACTTGTTGCAACATCCTTTGCCTGAGACACAGCTGTCACATCTGCAGCAGCCTCCCCACCTGCCCCCAGTGCACCAGGTTTCTGCTGCCTGCGCTTGAAGGCCAGCTGCCACTCAGGGTCAGGTACTCAGCAGCACCCACATGCATTGAGGGGCCTGCATACACAGCAGTGTGCCACACACGCTCTGGTAAGAACAAATACCCTCTTACTGACAGAACACATAACTCATGGCCAGGCTGAGCATGCGGCAAGCCCCAGCGATCTGAGTTCAAGCTGCACACAGATTGCTTGCAAGCGCAGGAATGCACTACTTGGCCAAACAGTGCACCTCCCAAGTGCTCAGCAAATGTCGGCACCCTGCATTGAAACACTGCACCATCACTCTGCCGGAGCATCAGCGCGAGCATCTTAACATATTGCCCAGGTGAGGCACTCACCGAATGACACGAAGCTGATGGCAGCCACGCAGACCTCGTCCATGGGCCAGTGGCTGCACAGGCTCTGGTACACGGGGCCCACCAGGCGGTTGGGCAGGAACTCGCCACTCACACGCCACGGCTGCAGCAGCAGCAGCAGCAGCAGCAGAAGTAGCAGCAGCATGATCCTCAGCAGCAGCAGAGTGCAACAGAGCTTAGTGGCAGCACAATCCTGTGCTGATTAGTTATCGCACTGGAGGAAAGGTAGCTTAGAGTGTACTGCTACAATCAACGCATTTGCCGCCAAGCAGCTGCTTGCGTTCACTGCACACCTGGTTGATCTCGTTCACTGCACACCTGGTTGATCTCGTTCACTGCACACCTGGTTGATCTCGTTCACTGCACACCTGGTTGATCTCGTTCGTGAACACCTTCAGGAAAGACGACTGCATGTAGTCCACAAACACCACCTGCAACAGTTCAAACAGCAGGGCGCGCACTTCGTTCGTGCCATCCTCAAGATGGTGGCCAAGGTGGGCAGCTACCACTGCAACCTGCACCACCAGGCGCTGCTGATGCTGCTGTGTTTACCGCTGCAAAAATTGCCAGAGCAACCAAGTGAAGTAACGCGCCGAACCATCTATCAGCATGCGGTCAGAAGTCGTATTTCAGCATTGCTGGGGCAACGAGGGGGCATCTGCTCACAATACCACAGCCACATTCTGCGTGCCAGCAACCACAGATCATGCGCAGCACGCACCGGCCCCATGAGCACCAGCACACTCATCTTCTGGCAGTACTCCGGGCGTGACGCACACAGCATGAGGCCCAGCGTGGCGCCCTGTGCATGGCAGCAAGCAGTTGCAGCAGGCAGCAGGCAGCAGTGTAGTTGCACAAATGCATGGCATTTAAATTGAAAAGAATGCACTGAGTCTGCGTGTTGCACAGTTGCGCAGCACAATGGTAGAGCAGGCGCCGCAGCAGACCTGTGCTGTCACCACAACACGCCAACAGTTGCTCGTGCCAGCATTACTAACACAGCCTGCTCAACATGTGCAGTTGTACGCAGGGACATATGCGCAGTGTGTGCTGCTCCCACCAAAACCCACCCCCAGTTTCCAGAATCCTCACCTGGCTGTGCCCCACATATGCCAGCTGCCTGGCCCCCGTGTGTTGCAGCGCGTAGTCAACCATTGCAGGCACGTCATTCAGGGCCATTTCATCCATCGAAAAGTACCAGAACTCAGCCTGGTAGGGGAACAGGCCCTTGGTAGTGCGGCGGCTGTAGGTGTTGCCGCGTGTGTTGCCCATCCACACGTCATATCCTGCAGCAGGCAATGATCATTTGATGCATCAAAGGCCACACCTCAGCACGACAACCTGAAAACCTCACTCTATGACACCTGTGTACACAGAACAGAAAATCTGGGGGGCCTAATCTATCCACACGTCATATCCTGCAGGCAGCCAGGGCACAGCAGCTGAGTGTGTGGGCGGCTCTGCATGCATCTGCTTTCTACACTTGACAGCATTTTGGCAGGATTCATGCGCGCTGCACAGCTGACCTATTGCAACAGACTTGAAATTGGGCAGCAGCCAAGGTGACATCACCATAGTGAAGTCCATAGGTGGCAAGCAGTAGTTAGTGGCTGGTGTGCCAGCTGCTGCACCGGCAGTTGTTGTGGCAGCATACTGCATCCCCCACCTGCATCTGCCAGGATGTATGCCAGAGACTCATTGGCTCCAAAAACAGTGAAGCAGTCACTGGCAAGTGTGACGCCATGCTGCAGGAACACCACTGGCTTCTTCACTCCTGGCTGGTTGTTCCTGTGCAGTGGCAGCAGCAGCAGCAGCAGCAGCAAGCAGCAGCACATGCACGTTACACAGCATGCTCCAGCAAATGTTGTACGCTATTCTTTCGAAACCAAACCAACCCAGGTGAGTTGGCCCTCTGGCAAATGACATCATCTCTAGTTGCTGCTGGCTGCTAGCTGACTGTAGCGGCCGCGCCGATCAAGTTCTTTGTCTGTCTGGACTGGGCTGCACCTAGGAAAACGCTACATAGGCCCATGCATGCCCTCAGCAGCCGCACCTGTCCTTGCCGTCTGGGATGCGGTGCAGCACCAGCTCATAGCCGTCTGTGGTGACAGCTGCATGCCGCTCCAGGGGATACCCCCGCGCTGCCACTTGGTCTGGGTCAAGAACAGCAGCAGTAGTGTCTCAGATAGCAGCAGCACTACAAGTTTCGGCGGTAGACAGTAATGAAAGTGGCATGAGTGCATTGCTTGGTGATGGCTGCAATCATGAGCAACATGCTATGCTATGCCGCAGAGACGCGAGCAAATTCATCAGAAAGTAAGCCATTGTGTTCCTCACTGAGCAGCAGCACATCTAAAGCTGTAGCTTACATTGCTGTGCAAGCACAAGCTGTGGCAGTCAGGTGCCTCTCACCATAGATGCGGGACTTGTACTGCGGCAGTGTTGCCTCATACTGCGCATTGAGTGCCTCAGGATCATCTGCGGCTGACCTGCTTGCAGCTGAGCTGCTGTCTGGAAGCCCATCCATCGCTTGAACCTGCTGCTGCTGCTGCTGCTGCTGATCAGCGTCTGCCGTTGTGGTACCGAACCAACCTGGCGCAAACGAGAACAATCACAATGCAAAGTGAGACATGTCACGAAGAGATAAGTCAGAACACAGCAGCATAGCAGGCGGGGGGCACCTGTGCTGACTTGCATGGCCTGCGGCTGGTTGCTGCTTTCACAACACAAAGCTACTTTCAGTTGCCCCAGCAGCAGCAGGTACGCAGGGTACAGTCACAACCCTCAACAGCGCAACAGCGACTTGCTGGTCTGCTGCATGCGGTGATGTTCAGGACAAGACAAGCATTGCACTGCAATTTTTGAATCTTGGCAACCCCAGCCGGTTCTTTTCAACTCAACTCACGCAAGCTCACCCAGCTTGTCTTCTTGCTGCCCTGCCTGCCCAATCTTCAGCAGTGCATCGGGTGCATTTTTGAAAACCTGCTCCAGGTACGACCTCAGGTCACCAGAGAGCCCCAGCTGCTGGTGCAGCACGCCACCTTCGGTGCTGCTGGCACTGCTGCTGCTGCTGCTGCTGCTGCTGCTGCTGCTGCTGCTGCTGCTGCTGCTGCTGCTGCTGCTGACACTGGGGCTGTTGGGGCCATTGGTCTGGCTGTTAGTCGGGCGCACAGCGCTTGCAATGCCTGAAATACCGCCAGGTTGTTGACTGTTTGGGGTGTTTGCTGCTGTTTGACTCCCGAGATGGTAAGGGAGGCCTCTGGCTGTTGCTGTAGTAGCTGCTGCGGCCATAGCCTGAGTGTCTGGCAGCATGCGGCGTGCTGCCTGGACTGCAGAGCCGCCAACGGCTGCTGCCAGGTGCCCCTGGATGTCATATTCGGAAGAGCTCGCTGGTGCAATGGCCGCAATGGCGGTTAGGTAGCAGACAAGGAGCGAAGCCACCTTGCAGCAGACCCGCTGCTGCCCCATGAGACTATGCGGTTACGGTGCTGTCTGTCATGCGTAAAACTAACTTTAGATGCCAGAACAGCGACTAGAGGTCTCTGCACGAAGCGTTTCATCTTGCACCAACACGTGGAGGGCCAAGAACAGCCCACGCTCGCCAAGGTTGCAGCAGCACGCCTTGACTGACGCTGGGAGAGCTAGTCACTAAAACTACGTTAATTCAGTCGTCGTTGTTCTCAGCAGTGGTGTTACCCGCGCCAGTGAGCTTCACAGCGGATTAGGGCTTCCGTAAAGGTGCCTGATGGTATTCCGTGCTGCGTTCCTGCAATGCTGCGACCAGCTACTGCGTGAATCTTCCTGCCAAAGGTTGCTGGCGAAACTTTGCGATTGAGCAACGCCGCGGCTACTCAAGATGCAGACACGAACACGCTCCAAAGCAGCAGCACTGTCAGACACCAGCAGCACGCTGTCTCCCCTGCCTGAACCTGTGCAGATGTTGATCGTAGAGCATCTTCTGGCGTCGTATCCAGAGCCAGATGCAGCGGATTACATTCTGTACCCCTTCAAGTCCACACTGGGCTGGTTGCTGTCGCTGCGGCTGGTGAACAAGCAATGGTGAGCAGCGGCAACAGCAGCAGCAATGCTCCATTCTCCTAGCATGCAACAGCTGTGCTGGCAGTTGGCAGTGCTAACACAACAATCTCACTTGCAGCATACAGGAGCTTACACAGCAAACAGCACTTTCAGCAATCACAGCAGCATGCCTGAGCATGCACAGCCACTCATTCACTCACCCCTGCTGTCTGCCATCGGCCTTAGCTTGCACTTTGGTGTTAAACCACCTTGCTGCTGCACCATGCCAGGAGCCATACCATCCAGCAGCATGCAACAGTTGCAGCCCGATGCCGCCTGGAGGCCCTGCGCAACCTATCCCTGCTACACGTCTACGCGCATTTCATCGTCACAGCGCGCACCTACAAGGTCAAGCGCCGCAACAGGAAAGTTCCCAGGAGGATCACCCTGAACTTCACAGACATTGACGGCTCCAGCTGTGAATTCACAGTGCCAAGGGCCCTCAGCAAGGCTGAGAGCAGCGGCGGCTTGCCCAGCCACACACTCATGCTGGTGACATGTTATAACGCAGTGACGCTGCCAGCGCTGCAGCAGCTGCTTGCTGACCTGGACTGCCTGGACCAGCAGCATGCAGCACCCATGGTGCTGAAGCTGCTCACAGCTCGAAGCTCCCCAGCAGCAGCAGCAGCAGCAGTAGCAGCAGCAGCAGCAGCGGCAGCATGTAGCCTGCATGCGTCCCAGCCACCCAGTAGCTCTGCTGATGGCAACAGCAGAGCAGATGCAGCTGTTGAATGCAGCCAGGCAGCGCCACTCGACCACTTGGTGCCTGGCAAGCCAGCAGCAGCAGCAGCCACGTCCCCACCCAGCACCCCTCCAACGCACTCGCACACTAGTGTGGCCAATAGCGTGGAAGAGCTGATTGCAGCAGTAGGCCCGCTGCTGCGTCAGCGCCTGGTGCACCTGGTGATGGAGGGTGGTGCTGCCTCGCCTGCGCTGTACTTCATCCCCACCAAGAACGGCTTCCACAGGAGGCTGCCTGCAGCTGCAGGGCCACTCGGTGGTGGCGGCGAGGGTGCTGGCGCTGGCGGCGGTGTTGAGTGACTGGTATGGTTGCTGTGAGGGCCGCACCATGCTGCGGCCCGTGCCAGCGTTTTTTTTTCGGCGCATGCCAGCAGTGAGTGACTTTGAACAGCTGCTGCAATCGCAGCTGCAGGCGGTGCAAGTGTAACACGTGTATGTGTTGGATGGTTGCTGCGGCAGCAGGAAGCTATTATGTTACTCGAGTGTCGGCTGCGTGGTTATCTCAGCAGTCACCACAGTGGTCACAAAAAAAGCAGCCGGGGCCAGCAGCAGATTGCTAACACGCAACTGCTGATTCGCAGAACTTAAGAGCGACATGTATCAATCAACTGTCACAACACGGTGTTGTGGCTGTTCCACATATAGCGTCCCGTGCGCCGTGGCATCTTGCAGCCAACCTGGCGCAACCTCTCAGCAATTTGCTGCATATGTGCGCTGAAAGACCTGGCATACCAACTGGAGCACAGCCACAGGCATGAAATAAGACGACAAAAACCACTTCTCATGTGGAAAACAGCAAGCCAGAAGGCGGGCCGCATTCAGACCTGGAAGGCTCGCCTGGGGGTTGAATACACAACAGAAGCTTGCAGAAGCCTGACAAAACTGCCACAACCACATGTAAGTCTCCTCAAACACTCTTGCACTGCAAACCCGCACCACCATCAAATTCAGAGTATTCTTGGCACCACAGATGTAACAGGTGGCAATGCCGCAAGCTTACAGCAGTTGCAGCTCAGCTGCGGCACATCAAATAGAGCACCAACGCACGCAACAGTCAGCATGGCATGTACTTGGGTCTGCGCACATATACACAGTGACAAAGCCATCAGCACTGCTTAGCACACTCCACAAACATAACATAACAAGGTAGCAGCATGCCTACAGGCGGCTGACCGCCTCACGCATGTGCCCCCTTTCAATACCAGGCAGCATAAACTCACGCCTGCAGGCTGGGCTAGCCAAAGTTGAGCTGCCAAGCCAGGGGCCGGTCAAGCATGACCAATGCCCTGTAATACAAGGTAGACGAAGCTGAAAGTAGGAGCACGTCTCACCAAACCAAATGTTCATGACGCAGTACACATCTCGGCAATAGCCAATTGTCAGTGATCACTCCCTGATACTGTGTTTGGCAAAAGCCAGAACTGGTTTGCACTTGACTGTAGCAATGACAGCAACCAATGACAAGCTGCTTCCTGGCTGAGTTCCCGCACCACAAGGGTCATGTAATCTATGCTACAAAGCTACCTGCCCAAACATTGAGCGCTGCATCATCTGCCTGTCCTACTTGCCAAGCGGCGGAAGCGCCGCCGCTGCTGCATTGCCAGCCGCCGCTGCCACAACCGCCGCCCCACCAGCACTCCTGCCCCCTCCGCTGCTGCTGCATGCTGCACCCACTGCTGCCTTGTGCTTAGTCTTCATGTGCCTCACTAGGCTGGCATAGCTGACGCCTGCTGCTGCGCCGCACACGCTGCAGATGCGCGCCTCTGGCTTTGCGCGTGGCAGGTCTGCCCTGCTGAGGCTGGCGGTGCCGTGCAGCTGCCTGTCTAATGCCAGCAGCTGCAGCATGAAGCCCGCGTTGGGGCAGGCCTCGGGGCGCACAGACCTGCGGCACGACGGGCAGCATGTCGGCATGTTGCATGCAGAGCACGTTGACTATGCTGAGTGCCGTGAGCAGAAGTCGTGCCGTGCAATGCCATGCATTGAATTCGTGTCAGCTGGGGTGTTGTTCTTTTCAGGGAGGATGCACAGCAAGAGGACTGGTGCTTGCAGATGGGCGTCAGGTGATTGCAGAGCGCATGCTCATTGCATTCCTTCACATCGTGCCGCACAGTAACCGGCAACACCAAGCCAGCCCTGGAGCTTGCGCACAATGTGCCGCACCTGATGTGTGCCAGTGCAGCCGCCAGCGTGTGCTGCCTGCTCAGCATGAGGTAGCCCAGCAGCAGCGCCACGCTGCGGCTCTTGCCCTCGTGGCAGTGCACCAGCACTGCGCCGCCGCCACACAGCGCAGCGTCAATCCAGGCCTGCACCTGCACACACACATCGCACCACCACCGCAAAGGAGCAACAATCGGCAGAGAGGCAGGGCTGGTGTTGCAGGGCTGGTCGGTGAGGTCGTCAGCTGCATATTGCATGAGCGCATGTTGCGCATGGCAGCCAGTCCGCACACAAAGACGTTGCAGCGCATCATGTGCTTGAGCTTAAATAGACGCAGCGAAACACACTGCAATTGATCAGCGCACAGGAGCTTGAGCTGCAACCACAGCAACCGGCACACAACACTGAAACGAAGCAGCAGCAGCGAAGCATGCAGGCGCACCTGCATGAAGTGTGCTGCCACGTCCTCCTCCTCCTCATCGCGGATGGCCACCCTGTGCACCTGGAACAGTCCGGGCGCCGACTCACACTGCAGCTCCTGTTTGAGCAGCATGCAGGCGCGCAACGCAAGACAGCCACAGCAGCAATACAAGGTGAGGGGTGGAAGCAGAAGTGGGTTGGCGTCACATGCGCAGCAACACGCAAGGCAGTTGGGCAGGGATGAAGCAGGTGCATAAGCCGTGCGCCTACCGGCCAGCAGAATGGGCCAGCCAGGCTGGCTAGTCCAGTCCATAGCGCCCATCAGCTGGCAGAGGAAGCCTGCGCAGGACGTACGAGAATGTGCAGCGGCCCCAAAGACCCGCAAGGTGATCCCGACTTGACCCACCTGTGCAGCGTTCACCACGTGCGTCACGCCCAGGTACTGCAGCAGGTGGTGGCTGTCCGCAGCCACGGCATTGCCCAGCCACAGCCCCGGCAGCACACACGTGGGCGCCTGCACCATGGCCCCAGCCGCCAGCGCAGCCAGCCGCCGCAGCATGTGCTGCAGCCGCACCCCCAGCTCGTATGCATCCACGATGGGGTGGCTGCCGTCCAGGAAGCCAGTGGACAGCACCGCTGCCAGGTGGTGGCGCGTCTGCCAGGATGCAATGGCCTCCGCCAGCTCAGCACCTGGCAGCAAAACACGGACAGGACACAATGGTATAATGGCAGCTGGTGTAGGGGCATGGTGCTGCACCTTGCAGTAGCATTGTTCGGTAGTTGCGTCAAAGATGCGAGAACGGCAGGTTGCGCAACGTAACCAGCAGCGGTGAGCAAACCAAGAGCATGCAGGTGAGAGATACAACACTGTTCGGAGTGCATATGCGCTGGATGAGCACGCCCCCAGCACTGCATCACATGTGGCACCTGCAGACGCTGCAGCAAACTGGCTATCGTCCTCTGGGCGCTGCTCACCGCGCTCCCTGAAGACTGCCGTCCAGTGCGCCATGCGCTCCGCGAGCGCGCCGTCGTGGCGTGCCTCCTGCTTGATGCTGGCCAGCGTGGCGTCAAGCTGGATGGACGCCAGCACCTGGGGGTGCGTTGCAACACGACGAGCAGCAGCAGAAGCAGCAGCCGCAGCGGCAATGACAGCTGTGTGAGCTGCAGGCTGCTGCACGTGCTGGGTTCACTTGCTTGTCGAAGCTGTTGTGTAGAGACCGAGGAATAGGACGTAGCTGCAGTCTGCTTAGGTGAACAGCCAGCAGCGCTTGCTCTCACGCAGAGTGCAATAAGCAGCAGCAATCCCAGCAGCACCAGGGCGAACTGCATTGTTTCTTGCTGCTGTTTCTTGCTGCTGTTTTGAGAAATAGTACTCGCCTGCAAACTTGAAGAGGAGCTGCGCACAGGAGATCTGACAGCAGCAATGGCTGCGGCCGCTGCAGCCGTGGCAGTTGCGTGGTGCAGCGGGAAGCTGGCATGCCTTGACAGCAGCGGCCCTTGCTGCTGTTGCTGCTGCTGCTGCTGATGCTGCTGTGCATGACCCATGCTGCCATTGCTGCTGCGCTGTGGGCTGTAGGCAGCAGCAGGAGTGGAGGTGGCCGGTACAATGCACGAGGCTGCACGGCGGCCGTCTGGTGCAGCGGCTGGCGTGTTCTCATCGATGGGTGTTGAAGGGAAGAGGTCATGGGTAGACAGCTGCAGCCACAGCAGCCAAGCAATGCAAAACACAGCTTCAGAACCGGTTACATGCCAGAGCTCCGCAAAAGGGCATCAAGCAACTACACCACTGTTGGCAGCACACCACATCGTCATGGGTACAGAGCTTGCACACACCTCATACAACACAGAGAAGCTGTAACGCTGCATGCCCTCGAGCATGTCGCACCTTGCTAGGCGTCGTGTTGCTGTCCTCATGTGCTCCCCAAGGCATGCGCCTTGCACAGGAAGGCTTGCCAGGCCCCACAGCTGTGCCATCTGCCCCAACAAAGCTGCCCCCGCCAAACACCCCAGCCAGCGCCTGCGTCTGTGCCTGCGTGGCTCGCGGGCTGAGTGCTGCCGCCACCGCTGTCGCCACGTCTGCGCCTGTCAGGCTGCTGCTGTTGCTGCTGCCAGCAGTGACTGGCACTAGCGGCGGAATGCAGGCTGTGCTGTGGGTGCATGCTGCTGCTGCTGCTGCTGGTGATGTTGCTGCATCAGTGCTGCTGCAGATGGCTGCCTTGATGGAGGCAAAGCCGAGGTGGCTGACAGCCCTGCAGAGAAGCAGCAAGAATGCCGACCATCAGCGGATGCAGAGCGAGATGCAGAGCAGCATAACACCATGCCATCAACTCAAAGCAATGTGCTGCAGCCACAGCCAGCAGAACTATAACACAGGCACCTATCCAACAGCACACAGCACACGTTTTGCATTGCAGCGCTGCAGTAACTACTGCCACCTTACCTCCTGGCTAGCGGCAGTGCCTTCCCAGCTGGGCTGCCCAGGTGCTTGAAGAACTTCA
Organism: Tetradesmus obliquus; assembly: GCA_030272155.1. Classification (NCBI taxonomy): domain Eukaryota; kingdom Viridiplantae; phylum Chlorophyta; class Chlorophyceae; order Sphaeropleales; family Scenedesmaceae; genus Tetradesmus; species Tetradesmus obliquus. The sequence goes on from CP126191.1 coordinate 1,752,696, forward strand.
GGCCACCGCCCTGGCCATGGTTGCTGCTGCTGCTGTTGTTGCCGCCGCATGGCACACCACCACGACTGCTGCCAGCAGGAGTGGAAGGACCATCGCCTGCTGCATCGCTGCCAACAGGCACAGCAGCGCTGTCAACGGGGTCCCGTGGGGATGGCGAGTCTGTGCCAGGGGTGCTGCTGCGCCTGCTGCTGCTGCTGCTGCTGCTGCTGCTGCTGGTTGTTGAGCTACGGCCTGGGCTGCGCGGGATGGAGCAGCCTGCAGCCGAACCTGCTGCACCAGCAGTGATGTGTGCCGCTGATGGTGCAGATCCTTCTGCTGCACTAAACACAGGAGATGGGCTGCGGCTGCCGTTGTTGCTCCTGCTACTATGGTGGCCAGCTGCAGGAAGCGGCACGCCTGCAGCCGCCGCTGCAGCAGCTGCTGCAGCAGGACTGCCGCATGCAGGCTGACTTGCAGCGGTGCTGCTGCAGCTGTCCGTGCTGTCGGTGCTTGCAGTCACACCACCAGCGCCACCAGCGAACGCCGGAGCAGGCAGCGGCACAAACACCGCACCCTGCTGCTGCTGGGGATGAGCCGCATTGGGAGTGCCGCCGCCACTTCCAGGGCCACCCTGCAGGTACATGTTCCTCAGTGAAGGCCGCGGGGAGGGCCTCGGGCTGCGCAGCAAGCCGCCACCACCACCAGCAGCAGCAGCTAGGCCGCCGGGTGTGGGCGGGCCATTGCCGGCTGGGCTGGGCAGCAGTGCTGGGTTGAGGCGCACCACGTCAGCCACAAACTCTGCAATCCACTCCGCAATCTTGGTGGAGACCATCTCCAGCAAGCCCTGCAGGGCGGCCGAGCAGCAGCGGCGTATGACGTTCTGGTGTCAAGGAGGCCGGTGTTGCGTAAAAGCTCTCATCTGTTTTGGCAGTGCCCATGCAACGGCGTGTGCAGTCCACGTGCCCAACAGCAGCTGCCCTGTCGCATGTACGTGCAAGTACATGGTCATACCGCCCCCATGCGTCTAGCGCAACACAGCAGGATGCACACCAGCTGCAGCCGCCCTACCTTGATCTGCAGCACTCCAGTCAGGCACTTCCGCAGGCCCGCCTGAAACCTAGTGATGTCAGCATCACTAAATGCCAGCGTGCCGCCAGCAGCAGCGCCCTGCACCCCGCCCTGGCTGCCAAGGGCATCTGTGCCTCCTTCTGCTGCGCCGTCCATGGTCAGCCTGCTGCACTGGCCCCTGCTGCACTTGAGGTTTGCCAGCAGCTGCTGCAGCAGGGAGCGGCTGACATCCGGCACCGACAGCAGCAGCTGCGCCAGCCGCTCCACTGCTGCGTCTTCAGCAGAGGCTTTGAGAGCCGGCGGACGCCGCGCAACGCAGCTGTCTATGGCTACAGGTCTGCCCTCATGCCTTGTACCTGCAGCAAGCACAGCACGCAGCAGCAAGATAGCACGCCTATGGCCAACACGCCACAAGTAGCAGCCGCACCCGCTGCACATGCAGCTGCTCACTCCAGCTGCGTGATCACGCAAAAGGACAGCTGCATGGGCTTCTGACAGACCGCCACAGCTTGCATCGCCCTCAGCTGTCACCAAGCCATGTGCCTTTCTTGCACTGTTGACTGTTCCACTGGCATACGCAGCCCACCTGGTGCGCCGTGCAGCAGGTTGTTTGCGTTGCCCCTCCAGCCCAGGTCAGGGCAGGGCATGCGGTCCGCATTGCCCAGCAGCATGTCCAGCAGGAACAGGCAGCCCACATCCTCCAGCAGCGGCTCAACAGCACAGCCCTGCAGCCACAGTGCCAGACACATAGAACTTGCAACACTATGACAACAACACATCCAACAGCCTGCAGAGTGCTTCATGGGCGAAATGCAAGCAAACCAGCCCGCACAGCATGTGCCTTCCACTTGAGCGTGGAATCCCTGCCAGCGGTTTATTCGCCAGAAAGGCAGCGTGATGCAACCTGCTACTTGTTGCTGGCAACTGCGGGCACGACTCACTGCTGTCCTGCACCCACCTGTAGAGCCTGCGGGCTGTCGCTGAGCCTGTCTCCTTCCACGTACTCCATGAGCAGAAAGCATGGCAGGTGGTTCAGCTCACCCAGCAGCTCACTCGGACCACTGCTGCTGCTGGTGACTGCTGCTGCTGGTTGCTGCCCTGCAGTGCCTGTAGCAGGCAGGCAGCCGCCGCAGCTGCTGCAGCGTGAGCTGCCACCAGTGCCACCCCCGCTCTGCGCTCCGCCGCCGCTGCCAGCAGCGCCAGCAGCAGCTGCTGCTGCTGCAGCATGGCTCAGCACATGCGCCTGCTTGCTGGCCGCTGCAGCGCCGCCCGCGCCTCCGTAGCTGCTGCTTGCGCTGCCGGGGCATGTGGCTGGTGTGGTGTTGGGTGACTTGCCGCAGCGGCAGCCTGCCAGGCGGTGCACCGCACGCAGCGCGGACGTCCATTCGTCTGCTGTTGAGCCAACCTGCACGCAGCACAACCCACTTTCTAGATGCTTATCCTACCATATATGAAACAGGTTCCCTGCTTGCTCTCGTGTGCTGTAAAAGTTGAGTGGAGCGGGCCTCGCCCCAGCAGCATGCGAACAGGACAGGTTCTCATGCATGCTAGTGCAAGCTGATGCAAGAGGACTGCAGTTTCAAAAAGCAACGCCTACTGTGCTATTACACGCACCTGGCGCACAATGCGGCAGTCTGGCGCCGCAATGCCCAGGTGCCGGGTGAGCTCGTTGGCAAACTGCTCCGCCTGCATTGCCAGCCTGTTAAAGCCAACCTTCAGCACTGCGATGCCCTCACGCGGAGGCCCAGCTTGCTGCTGCTGCTGTTGTGCTGATGACATTGTGTGTCCCTGAGCAGCACTTGCCACCTGCTGCTCTGCAGCCACCTGCACTCCTGCTGCTGTGGTGGCGCTGACTGAGCTAGCACTGACATGCGGCTGCTGCTGCTGCTGGAGGTAGTGCTGCTGCTGCTTGCGACTGAGCTTGAAGAAGAGGAAGAAGACGGCACCGCCTGTGTTGACCTCCAGCATCTGCGGGCAAACACAGCAGCACGCAAAGTTGCAATCACTTTCCTGCAAGGCAATGGTCAGCGGCTGCAGCGCAGCGGCACTCAACTTCTGATCTGCCAACAACCAGAAGTCGCACATGTGTAGCTTGCAGAATGGCAGTGAGAGTAGGCTGCAGCAGGCACGTGTGTGACTTGCAGGCAGCAAAACTCACCTGTGGCTGCCTGTCTGCTGCCTCTGCCGCATCGCAGGCATCATGCAGTGCATCGTCAGTGGACAGCACGCCAACCAGCTGCTCCCACGGCACAACACCAGCACCTGCAGCACATCAGCATACGGCTTAGACTGGCGTTTGACGAGACATGCAGCATTTGCTGCAGCAGCAGCACAGCTGCAGCTGCTGTGCGGGAGGATTTGCCACAATGTGATGACTGCTGGCCTGACTCCTGTGATGCTGTGGATTGCAAGCTGTTATTGGTGGGGGGGCCGAGGTGCTCCAGCTGCTGTGCTTGTTGCTGTGGCGACGGCTTCCTGCAAGCTGCGCACGCCATCCTGCTGCTGCTCACCTATTTGTATAGGCACTGCGCTGCGTATGCGCTCCCGCGCACTGAGCTTAGTGGGGTTGCCGCTGATGCTGGTGCTGGTGCGCCCAGATAGAGATTTGCTCAATCCGGTGACCTGTTCAGGTGGTTGCATAAGGTGACGTGTACACTGCAAGTCAGTCACATGTTTGTGCAGCACGCGAGGCCTGCCCAGTCCTGTTTTGCAGGGAGAGCATGAGTGCCTGCTGCACGCTCCAAACTTGATTGCTTGTCCCCAGGACACACTGCCTACCTGTATGCTGGATGAAACCTCCTGCAAGACATTTGCCAGCTCGGTGGCCTCCAGCAGGTTCCTGCTGAGGTTGCTGAGTGAAATCCTCCACACTTGAGACATGCTGCCCTCCGGTCTGCTGTTGTGAGCAGCTGTCACAGCTGGTTGAGCCTGTTCACCGGTATTTTACAACTGAATTGAGACCACATCAACCCTGTGTGCAACGTATGGCATCAAGTACAGCGAAGGACGCTGATGTCCCATCCACTGCTGTCGCTGCTGCTGCTTCGGCATCACTGCCAGCAGGCGGAAGAATTGCGCTTCGCATGCCGAACATGAGCTTAACGGGCAGTAGAACGCCTTGAAACCTGATAAGGCTTTCGGCTAACCGTATGCTGTCAAGCTTGCTGCGAGTATGAACACAAACTGCAGTACATCTCGGGGAGACGCTGTGGCTGTGACAAGACCATCCAAAACCAATAGCAAAGTTCAGTAGTCATTTTCAAAGCGTATGTTTTTCGTGCTCAGCACGCCTGCGTGGTTTGACGACTGTCACAAAATTGAACTCTCAGCCATTCGGAGAAGTCCGCTGCTGCAGCGGTGGTGAACGCCTTTCGCTGGATTCACTCATCAAATGACACAACCATTGATCTGGCGCCGCAGCTCGTGACCATCGTGATGTTATGTACGGACCTCCCTTGGCGGGAAAGCCATCAACTGTTGATTAGCAAGCTCTACCGGCTGAAGAACACCCTGGCCGATGCGTTTCATAGTGACAAAACCCTCAAATGTCGCTGTATAGGGCATGCATGTGCACATGGTGCTGCGAAGCAAGCAGCACCAAGTGCTGCAGCATACGCTATGGGTCGCTGCACTGTGCTCAGGCTGAGCACACCAATGCAGCACCCGCTCCCGACATACATTTCTGTCTGCATGGTGCATTGATACACTTGCAAGCGGTGGAATGATAATGACATTGGTGATGATGAACTTAGGCATCAAACTCGCGTCCATCATGTATGCCTTGCCCACCAGCGCCAAGTGCCGCTGGATAGCTGCCACTGCTGCCGCCATAGCCAATGCTGCTGCTGATTGCTGCGACACGTTGCTGCTACTGTTAATGCTGTTTCTGCTTGTCCTGCTGCTTGCTGAGCCAGTCCATCATAATCTCGTTGACCTGGACGGGGTAGTCTTGCTGCACCCAGTGGCTGCAGTTCTTGAGCAGCTTCACAGTCACCTGCAGCAGCAGCAGCAGCAGCAGCAGCAGCAGCAGCAGCAGCAGCAGCAGCAGCAGCAGCAGCAGCAGCAGCAGCAGCAGCAGCAGCAGCAGCACAGCAGCAGCAGCAGCAGCACAGCAGCAGCGGCAGCAGCAGCAGCAGCAGCAGCATGAACATCGAGGAGACCACCAACGGTTGCATCCCATGTCCAAAGCAGCCAGCTGCAGCTGCATGAAGAGACTGGCATTTGCGACGAACCACCCGCGCCTGCCATCAGCATGCACAGCATCAGCGCAACATTCTGGAGCTCCTTGCTAACTGGCACTGCAGCACGCATGCAAGTCATGTGTTGCCATTGACATCCAGCACACAGCGCACACAGCGCATCAGCTCAGTGACATCGCTTCCACACAACAACCCTGCCAAACAACACGCCTGCCGCACTCACATCAGGCACTGCCGCCTCAATGCCATCCAGCAGCTCCTCCCCCAGTGCGATGTCGCTGTCACCGTGCAGCACCAGTGTGGGCATGTCCAGCTGCCGCTTGATCGCACTGCAGCAGCAGGCAGGCGCACAGGCACAGGCAGCTTGTTGCACTACTGCTTTGATTGGCACCTGGAGGATGCTCCATCAAGCAGGGGCACTTCGTATCGCTGACATCAGCCAAAGCATTGTTGTGCAATGTGGGTCTGACTGTCACTGTGCATGCGTAACATCCCCAAAGAGGCGTGCCGTGGCACAGTCAAAGCCAGCATGCACACTGCAGAAGCTACACAGCAAAGCAGCGACAAATAACCAACAGTGCAGCGACATAAAATAACCAGTGGACAACAGAATGGCTCCATCGTGCATGTGTGCCGCATGCATGCCGCGTTTCTGGGCACTCCTCCGGCAGCATGGCACCACCACCTGCCCACACCCCAAGCCAATGGTACCGCAACTGCGCTGCAACCATGCTGCAACCGTGCTGCAAACTTGCTGCACTTGCGCCCTGCTGCAGTCTCCAGCAGCGCTCCATCCTCTCGCACCTCCAGGCAGGGTCTGCAGGGTCCGACAGTGTGGTGAACTCCATCAATGCGCGGTACCAGTTCAGCATGCCTGTCGCTGCGCCGGGCTGGCACAGCGCAGCGCGGTACCATGCCAGGGCCTCATCTGGCATGGTGCCCTGCAGGTTATTGAGGCCGGCGGGCGGGCTGCGGAACGCGCCGTCCAGCATGGCTGCGTTGTCTGCGCTGATGAACTTCTCAGCCAGCCAGCGGGCCTGCAGCAGGTGGGGATGGCAAGCAGGCGTGCACTTGATACCACATTGATTGACACAATACAAAGATGATACAGCTGAGATTAGATGGTCGCTGTGGAGTGGTCGCCTACATAGGCTGGTGCTTGCGGGTGTGCCAGACCAGCCTGAGACATACGACTGAGTAGCAGTATGGAGATTAGAAGCCACCACTCCCTGCAAGCGACAGCAGCTGCGTCATCTGCACTGCTGCTCACGCCTAAACGTGGTGCACATACTGCCACAACGTGCCATGTCCTGTGCTGCCGCCTAGTCGCACCTGGAACAGCAGGATGTAGAGCTGCCGCTTGCGCTGCGCCATGGTGGTGTTGACCATGCTCACACCCGCATGGGGCAGCCCCATAACGATCAGCTTGTCCACAAGCTGCAAGCAAACACAGAACAGCAACAAGACTGAATCACAACATTGCACAGGAAGATAGCGTATCAAGCGCTCTGACATCAAAGTCAGTGCACGCATTCTACTGCCCATACACATGCGGCATGCACTTCGAGCACAACCTCTCCAGGCAGCAGGGTTACTGACAGTTGTTACTACACACTGCCACAGCAAGCCGCCACCAAAAGATACGCCAGACACTGCCCTGTGCAGCACATGTGGCAGCAGGCCCGCACCTGCCTGCCATACATGCCTGCCACCACCCAGGCCACCATGCCCCCCCAGTCATGGGCCACCAGTGTGCAGGAGGAGTGGCCCAGCGCCTGCACAGCCTGCTGCACATCAGACGCCAGCACCTGCAGCCGGTACTGCTCCACACCCTGCGGCAGCGCAGCAGCAGGCGTGCAGCCAGCACGGCAGCGGCAGCCGAAAGCAGTTTGCAGTCAGCTGGCAGGCTTAGTTGCTCAAGACAATGCACATAGAAAGGCAGACAGAAGTACAGCCAGCACAATGTCTGCTGCATTTGATGCTGCTGTGTCGCTGGAAAGAGAGACCACAACTCATTGTGCGCTGAGCGACCACACATGCTGCACCTTCCAAGCAGCTGATGCAGCCCGCACAGCATGCAAGGAATTCTTGCTGCTGCTTCAGTACCATGCCAGGGGCAGCAGTCCACCTGTGGCTTATCACTGGTGTTGTAGCCGCGCATGTCAACCGCCACCACATCCCACGCGCCTGTGGCATGCACGGCAGCCATCTGGTGGCGCCAGCTGTACCTGCAGTCGCAACGTGAGGCGTGCATGTGTGTGGGCAGCAACGCGGTGTCAGCAGTTGCTGCTGCAGTCTTGAGCCTACGGAATAATGTCTTGCAGCAACAAGTGCATGCACCAGCAGCTGATGGCCGGAGGTTGATGCACCATGTGGTGCACAGCAGTCAATGCACAGCAACGGATGCATAGCCGTTCTTCCGCAATCTGTTAATGACACATATCTATCGTCACAAGCAGCAGCAGCAGCAGCAGCAGCAGCAGCAGCAGCAGCAGCAGCAGCAGCATGCTCACCAGAGCTCTGGGAAGCCGTGCACAAACAGCATCAGCGGCTTGTCGCGCCGCCTGCCAGGAGACACCGAATGCAGCCTGCAGCAGCCAGCAGGAGAAAAAAAGCAGCCAGCAGCAGCAGCAGCAGCAGCAGCAGCAGCACCGGCAGCAGTTGTCAGCGTTGGCCTGTTGGTGGAGGCGCTGAGCGCCTGACAGCAGTTCCGCTGCGCTGCCTGAACTCAGCGGCGATGTGTAAACTTTACACTTCAGCTTTGAAAGCTTGCAGGGCCTTAAATGTTCAGCTGCAAAAGCTCCTATGCTCTGCAGACAAACACTGCTGCAGCTGCTGCTTACTTCTTGAAGAATAGCGGGCGACTTACTTGATGCCGTTGACAGTGATGTACTCCTCCTCCAGCGGGAACGGTGGCACCAGCTCAAACACAGTGGGGTCTGGGCTGCCAAACACAGCACCAGGCCTGAACACAGTAGTGACAGCAGCAGCAGCAGCAGCACCAGCACCATCGACCGTGCGCAATGTCATTCCAAAGCAGCTGTCAACAAGGCCTTTCAACTGCAAGCAGGAGAGAGCTGCCGGAGGCCCATGGTCAAGCAGTTTCAGCTGCTGGATGCGCTACTGTTGCTGTCATGCACACATATGGTATAATGCACACATCTATATAATACAACACTCACTCGACCAGCAGGTAGTGTTGTCCTGTCAGTACATGCGCTTGCATGTTTCCAAGCGGTCAAAGCATTACCTATTGCTCACCTAGTGGCGTATTTGGCGGCAAGTCCTACTGCAGTGCTTAGCCACACTGGCACTGCTGCCAGCTGGTACATCAGCAGCTTCTGCCTGCCGCTCGGGCCAATCTGCTGCAGCTTCTGTGCTGTGGCCTTTATCACATCAGGCGGGCTCACTCTGCAATTGGCAACATGGATCTCAGATCAGGTGCGTACTGTGCACTTGACATTAATGCATAATGCGTGTGCCTGCTGCAGGTGATGTAACAAGCGACACGTCTCCCCAGCAACTGCCACTCATTGAAGCCCTACCAGCAAGCTTCAGGCACTTCCTGCATAGCTAGGAAGTGCATGTGCACTGGCGTGCTGCACAAGCGTGGTGCGCATGAGGGTGCTGGGCGACTGCAGCAGTGCAGCAATGGGAAGTGTTGTGTGCAGCATTGACGCTGCTGCGCAAGCAGTTGTCACTAGAAGACATCAGAAGCCCACTGCTCGCCTGTCTATTACTTCTGTGCGGATGTCAGGCGCTTGCATCGCTGTGCATTGTTGCTGCTGTGCGCCAGCAGCAGCAGCATTGGTGCTGTACCGCTGCTGGTGAGCCTCCTGCACGGCTACACCGACTCCGCGCCTAGAGAGTGCATTTGTGACCCTTGAAAACCCCTGACTCAGCATGCCTTCCAGCTGCCTCTGTTTTGCTTGCGAACGGAAGTCACGCAAACACAGGAAGTGTTGCGGCAGAGATACGTCCTCGTCTGATCCACGCACAGTTTTGCTGAGCCAAGCACGGAAGAGCGACAAAGCGACTAGTTTGAAGACGCTACTTCACCTCTACACGCTCACATAAGACCTGGTCAGGACCGGATCAAGTGACATGGTCACATACCACTGCCAAGTGATCTCTGTGGCAGGGCTTGAGTCGCAGTTTCGAAGAAAATCTGCGCAGCCCCGCGTCAATAACAGATGCACTAGCCACATATTCGACTGCTGTCATAGGAGCACCAGCAGCCTGACTCTGCAGCAACCCATGGGTGCTTTGTGACACTGCAGAACACAGCACGACATGCGTGGTGCGCGTGCTTGACTACGCACACCAATGCTTGCAAGTGAATATTTAGCAAACACAATATCAGCTCGTGAGTCGTTTAACAACGCGTGCAATGAACACCGCAAGGTCGTTACGGCGCAAACACTGCCACTGGACAGTCCAATGTTCAACACAGCCAAGCCACAGAAGACAAACTCGTACGCCAAGCATACTCTGATGTTGTACATGCTGCACATGCGGCTGCCAATGATGCCCAAACGCCTGCACACAGCTGTACCACCGCTCACTGCAGCAGGCGCACCGCTGTCAAGTCCTGCCCCATGCTCTCCGCCAGCCTGCGCTTCTCAGCAAGTCCAACACTGCTGCTGCTCACCGAGCACGGCGGGCAGCTGCCGGGCCGCTCCACGCACCTGCCACCACCACCCATCACACCTGCGCTGCCTGCTGCATTAGCTGCACTTGTTGCAGCAGCTGCTGTTGTCCCTGGCCTGCCAGCCTGCTGATTTACAACCCTATTGGGCTCACCACTGAGGCAGCGCCTGCTGCTGCTGCTGCTGCTGGTGGTGGCTGCATGGCCTAGTGCTGAGGCAGGCCGCTGGCGCACGGCTGCTGCAGCTGACCTGGGGCGCTGCTGCTGCTGCCATGCATGCTCCTGCCGGTGGCTGTGGCTGTCCCCTGCGCCAGTGCACAGCCACTGCCCAGAGATGCAGCTGCTGCTGCCACCAGCCACACCCAGCACACTCGCAGCCCCACGTACACCCCACCTGCAGCCCACTGCCTTCATTGCAGCTGGTGCAACGACAGTAGCACCATCACTGCTGCTGCTGCTGCTGCTCCTACCTACGCAGCAAGGGCCGGCACTGGCTGGCCGCCTGCGCACACTGCTTGCTGGCCTTTCACCAACCGGGCTGTGCCTGCCAGCGCTGCTGCTGCTGCTGCTGCTGCCAGGCCTCCATGCTGCAGCGCTGCTCCGCCCTGCAGCCATCGCTGCTGCTGCTCCTGTTGCAGCTGCCAAACTGTTGGCGTCATCTCCAAACGGTTGCACCACTTGGAAGGTGCCATGCAGGGGATCCGCCCCTACCATCCAGCCTGGCAATACATCTGATGCTGGCGCTGCTGCCTTGCCATGCAATCTTTGCTGCTGCTGCTGCTGTTGCTGCTGCTGCTGCTGCGCTGTTGTTGGTCGGGCCTGGCTCCTGCTGATTGGTCTGCTGGAGGTTTCTGCTCCACGATCATGTGGCTCATCAGCACTGCTTTTACCGGGTCCAATGCTGCGTAACAGGCTGGCAGTTTGACCAGGCCTCCACTTGGCCACCCCTTCAACTGCAGACGTGTCTCTGCTGCTGCCACCAAACCAGTGGCTGATTACTTTGTAGCCATCGCTGCTGCTGCTGCCTGCAACAGCCACATGTGTCCCAGCAGTTGCACTGCAGGCCCTGGGCGGGGCAGTTTTGGGCCGCACACGCTGCTGGCACTGCTGTAAACCGCTTGCAGCATCACCAGCAGCACACAATGCGCCAGCAGCTGGCTCTGCATCTGCTGTACCTTCTGCTACGTGCAGCCCAGCGCTGCTGCTGGCTTCAGGTGTCGAATCATGCTCTACGGCAACGGCAGGTGTGGCATCTTGCAGTGGCAGTGTGTTTTTGTGTGTTGCTGCTTGTTCCTGCTGCTGTGGCAGCTGCTGCTGGCACGCAGTGTTACTCGGCACATGTTGTGCAGTGCCGGGCCTTGACACCCGCCCTTTCAACTGCTTGGTGAGCTTCTTGTAATTCAGCAGGCCTGCATTGTCCTGCAGCGCTGCCAGCAGCCGCTGCGCATCCCCAGCTGACAACTGCAGCTGCGCAGCCTGCATGGCACCCTCCAGCTCTTTCGCTGCAGCAGCACAAAAGATTTGCAAGCCATTCGACACCATGAGGATCAGAGCACTGTAAGATATTAACGCATTGACAACAGCCACAGCATGGTTTGAAGCTGCTTGAGCAAGGGGGGTCCATCAGCAAGATGCATGCCAAAGATAAACCTATCTCTTGCAGCTGCCAAGTCCGTGTGAGGAGCGCTGCTGTACCTGTCAAGTAGCCGCTGCCGTCTTTGTCCCGCTTGCTGCAGTTGCCCCACAGCGCTGCTAGCTCCTCAGGCCTGAGCTGCAGGCCTGACAGCACAGCCTGGGCAGCCGCATGGTCAGCCAGCACGGAGGCAGCAGCAGCCCTCTTGCGCTCAAACAGGTGCACCTGCAGGCAGCAGCAGGCCACACATGCGAAGGTGTCACAAGGTGATGCAGCCGCAGCGGCAGCCTAACAAACAACATGGCTTAGTAGAACGCCAGGTCGTTTATGCTGTTAAACAAGGTCTTAGCGAGCACCTGGCTGCTTGTACAGAGTCTGCCATGGCGCTGTTGCAAAGCCACCAGCTGCCACCCAACCGCCCATTGTGGCAGCTCAGCCCCGCACCTTGTCCCTGTCTGCTGGTGCTGCGCCCTCAATGTCAGCCACGCTGGTAGTGTGATTGTGCGGCTGGCGCACACGCATGTCAGCCGACACAGCCCTGCAGCATCAAACAGCAGGCATCCACAGCTTAGCGAGTCAAGCTGAGCCCGGCATGTTTGATGCCGTGCCTGTCCTCCCTCACCGCACTGCTGCTGCCGATAATGATACGGACAATACAAACCATTTTGACTAGCCAAGATGACAGACACAACCAAGCACGGCTGCACATGTCTCCAACCACCACCACAGTAATACCACCCACCTGGTGCCCTCAATATCATCAGTGCGCAGCGAGTTGTCCATCAAGCCAGCGCAGTGCCGCGGCTTCACGCGCGGCTCCAGCTTGGGGCCGTCTGGATGGCCCTTGTCTGCGCTGGCCCTTGGGGCTGGCCTGAAGCGTGCCATGTAGCCGTTGATGTCGCCCACAGCCAGCCCCGCATCACGCGGCTGCACAGCAAGCTGCTGCCTGCACAGGGGACAAAGACAAGGCGCTGCCCATCAGCTGCTGCAAGCACCACCGGTATGTGGTACAGGCTGTGCCCAGCTGTGCCTGCTCAGCAAACCAGCATGTGCCCAGCTGCACTCCAACTGCTTGGCTCAGGTGCCATCAGACAATTCACTCCTGCAAGCTCTCCTGCAAGCTGTCCTGCAAACTGCGCACCTGTGGTGTGGCCGCCACGCTGCATTAGCGCCCTCTATGTCTGACACGTCCAGCTGCCCAGGCCTGCTGCAGGGCCGCTGCTGCCTGCGGGCCGCCCCAGGGATGTCTGTCACATCCAGAGGGTCGCCCAGGCACTTGTCAGCAGGTGCAGGGCCAGTCGGCAGCGGCAGGGTGGGGCTGCAGGGTGGCAACAGCAGGTGCAAGCCAGTTTGAGGTTTCACAGCAGGCTGCTGCTGCTGCAAGCTGTTGTGCCGCTCCATGTAGGCTAGCTGTAGGTCAAGTGCGGCACAAGCTGTTCAGGCTCTTATCAGCGCTGCATGCATGTCGCTTGACATGGCAGAGTGCTTAGTGACACGAGTGTGTGCAGCTGCTGTTCTGACCTGTCAGACAGTTTGTAGCAAGGGTTGAGAGGGTCTGTCTGCCGGGGGTTCCTGAAGATGTTCCGGCAGTGCGGCTGTGCGCCGTCAATGTCCAAGGTGCTGTGTGTCAGGTCTGGCCGGTTGACGGTTTGAGGGTGCCGCACGCGCGGCCGCATGCCTGCATCTGCTTCATTGTCACTGCTGCCATTTGCAGCGCCAGCTCCTGCTCCTGCTGCTGCTGCTGCTGGCTGTGCATCTGAGCTGTCCTGCAAGTGCTGCAGCACAGCAGAAGTGACAGAGACAAATGTGACGCGGTGTCAGGTGTTGCGACCAGCAGCACATAGATGCTGGTGAGCCAGATGCTTGTCCTACTGACACTGCTGCTGAACGGTGCACGGAGTTGACTGGCGCCGGTCACTGCTCAAAGTAAATAAGCAACATTTGCAACCGTAGCATCTGCAGGCTGATGCCAGACTGCGGTTCTGCCAGGTGAACTGATCAGAACTGGTGGCTGGCATGGCGCCCCCACCAGCCCCAGTGCAGCCAGCTGCACACCTTGCCAGCATATTGCCTGGCAGCTGCTGCTCTGGTCAAAGAGTGCACTGCTGGTGATGCTCCAGAGATGTCAGCAGTGCCCATGCCATGAGCATATCCCTCCACTGGCAGGCTACTGATGCTGGCGCCATATGCTGCACGGTCTGCAAAGCTGCGCCTGCATGCAGTACATTCACAGCAATACTGTGCTGGATTGTCGAGGCAGCAGCACATGCGTTCAAACAGCTAGGTTGCTGCAGCACTGCTGAGCAGTAGCAGCACATGATGGTGCATGTCATTCATTAGTGCTCACCTCACAGCCTGTGCCCCCAGCGTGTCCAAGTAGAGACTTTTGTAATGGACTGTGCCTTCATCATCATTAAATACTATTTGTGACTCTGTTCTCAGGTTTTTGGCCTGCATTCTTCAAGCAGAGCAGCATGTGCAACTTCAGATGCATCGTGCGTAGGGACTTCTCATTCGAAGATTGATAACACAACCTCCGCGTTACAGTTGATTGGTGAACTCTATTTTGCCCACGTCTGATTGCCGATAGATGACAGACGCGGGGAGGGTTTTGAAGTGGGGTGCACTTCACAGCGCAACAGTGACGTCCACTGGCGCCTTGCTGCAGCCAGGAATATCTAAACGGCCCTATCATGCTGATGGACTTACAACCTGCGTCGTCCAGGCCACTCACTCGACGCTCGCATCTTGTGCTGCTGTCCCAGCACCACACTACAGTCACCGCTCTGCCTGATACAAGCATCAAGCAGTAGCCTTTTTGCTGCATCGGCCCGATGCTGCACATTTACTCCTGCTGAAAGGCGAGCAGCGGCAGAAAGGCGAGCAGCGGCAGCAGGACCAGCTCAAACGGCAGCAGCAGCAGCAGCAGAAGAGAAGCTGCAGCAGCACTACATCAGCGTCTGGCGCTGTCAAGAAGGAGGCTGCCCTGTGTAGCTTACCCTTATCTGTTGTGTGACATGGGCCATGCCAGCCTAGGATCCTGAACCAAAACAGCAGAGCACCATGCTCATAGCAAGGTTACAAGCTGGTCCGCTGCGGTTGCAGGTGCGCAAGAACATGGGGTGGTGAAGTTTCCTTGTCATGGGGCGGCCGCTTCAGAAACTTGCCAATACTCTGGTAGTACCGCATGCTCTTTGCAAGGTAACAAGAACCTCTGTGATTGTGTTTGCTGTAGGCCCAAGCAAAGGACACAGCAAGCAGCAAGGCAACCCCTGCTGCAGCAGCTGGTGGCATAGCCAAGCGGTCCATCAGCAAGCACAGACAACAAAGCAAGACCGCAGCAGCTGCTGCAGCAGACAAACCCCGCAGGTCACAGCCGTACACCAGACAGCGTGAGGCATCAGCAGCAACCAAGCAGCAGCAATGGTGGCAGCAGCAGCAGCTGCTGGTGGTTAGTGATCACAATGACAAGCATGTGCCTGCCCCCTTTCAGGGCGCCAGGGGTGACCTCACATTCACTGGCGAGCTGCGGTGGGTACTGGCTGCAGCAGACTGCATGAGAGCACCAGCGTAGAGTTCAATGATGGATACGTTCCTTGCTTGACACCATTTGTACCACTAAATGTTGAGTGTACACTTTACACTGTGCACACAAACCATTGTCTTCTGTGTCCCGCTGGCGCAGTCATCAGCAGCAGGCAGCTGCTGATGTCAAGCACACTGCTGGTTCCATATTTCTATACCAAGGCACACTGCTGCACCTTTGCTCTTCACATTGTTTGTGCTGCAGGTTTGCAGCCACCCACAGGGAAGCCAATGCTTGGCTGGACGAGCTGCTGCAGCTGGCAGACGCCTGCAGCAGCAGCAGCAGCAGCAGCAGCAGCAGCAGCAGCAGCAGTGGCCCCCTGGTGGTAGGCATAGACACAGAGACCGCAGTCACGTGGGGTCAGCAGCAGCGCCACACGTCTACCTCGCTGCTGCAGCTGTGCTACCATGCAGCAGGCAGCCCGCAGGTGTGTTGCAGGGGCAAGGGTGCAACAATTCTTCACGCAAACTGCAACTGTGTGCAGCCAGCAGCACAATCAGGCTGATTACAACATCGTTCAAGCCAGTACACCTGACCTGCTGCAGAGTGCCTTCGCACCACGCGCGCAGCAAGCTGCAGCGGCAGCAGCAGCAGCAGCAAGTGCAGCAGAAAACAGGAACGCAAGCAGCTGATGCCACTACGAGCTGCACATTTGCCTCCTTGCGCGCTACCACTGCTGAAGCCCCGTGCAGACCATCGCCAACGTCTGTTCACAACAAGAACTCAACATACCGGCAGACATCTGCCATCTAACGCCCACTGTCCCTTGCTGCTGCACCCCTTGCAGCCGGTGTGCCTGCTGCTGCCGCTGCACAGGCTGGGGCTCAGCCCCAGGGTGCTGCAAGTGCTGCAGCACCCCTGCATTCTCAAGGTCGGCATTGGCGTGGCACATGACATGATGGACCTGCTGCGCAGCTACGAAGTGGAGGGCAGCGTGCAGGTCAGTGCCCACAGGTGTCTGCCTATTTGCTGATTGCAGCCTTGCTGAGTGCAGCCGTAGCTGTGTGATTGTGTGGTTGGCGTGGCCCATGACATGATGGACCTGCTGCGCAGTTTAAGAGGATGAAGGCAGCGTGCAGGTGAGACACATGCTCGTGTTGTTGTGTGCCTGGGCTTGCAAGGCACTGGCGTAGTCAGCAGTGCATGCTGTATCTCGAGATAGCTGAAGCCCTACCAGTGTGTTTTGACTGTGTTGACAGGCTGCACAGTCCAGGTTCCCTGCAGAGTGGACAGGTGTCACCCACGCCTGCGCTTCTTGCTGCAAACTGAACCCGACATTGTGCTGGACCCTGAACCCTGCAGGGCATGCTGGACCTGAGCTGGCTGGCCAGCCAGGCTGGCGTGTTCAAGGAGGGCAGCGCACAGGATGCAGCACGGCAGCAGGCCATGCAGCAGGCTGGCATCAAGACCTTCCAGCAGCCGCTGCAGTGGGGGCTGGCAGGTGGGCAGATTTGTTGCCGCTGGCGCTGCTGCTGTGCCGTCAAATGGTAGACAGTGCCTGCTGATATGTACAAGGGTGTGGCTGGGTGCTGAGCTGCATAGACAGGTGAAACCTTTGCACAGGCTGCACACGCGATACCAGCAGGTGATTGCTGTTTCTTAGGCAGCAGCTGGCAGATGCGCATGTCAAGCTTTCCCCGGCCGGTGCTCAAGCTGCTGCTGCTGCTGCTGCTGCTGCTGCTGCTGCTGCTGCTGCGCTGTTGTGTGCAGGCCTGCTGCAGGCCACGTCAGAGTTCAGCCTGGCCAAGAGCAAGCGTGTCACAATGTCAAACTGGGCCCAGGTGCCTCTCAGCGAGAAGCAGCTGCAGTATGCAGCGTGTGACGCGTATGCAGGTGCGGCGCGGGGCTTGTACACTGTACGCAGGGTGGCTTGTGACGTCTGGTGTTGCAGTGGCGTGGATCCCCATCTGTCACATATAGCCAACGGAGTACCCCAGACCTCCAGGAGTTTTTTTTGGAGTTTAACTTTCCAGTGGCTGGGAGTAGGCACCTACTCCCACACCCAAACTCCCATGGAGTTGGGCCTGGAGTACCCTTACTGGAGCACCAAGGAGTGCTCCTGGAGTACTTTAAACATTTTTTTGAAACTCCAGGAGGTCTAAGGGAGTTCTCTGCTTCAGCACCACTCCCGAAGAACCCAGGCTGACGACCTGCCAGCTGGAGGACCACTCCGGAGTACTCCAACTACTCCCGGCACTCGCCTCCAAAAGCACGCGAGAGTGCATTTACGTCGTTTAAAAAATTAAATTGGTTTCTGATTCGCAATAATACAAACATATTCTGGCTTCGCTCACACTGTCGCCATACTTTCGTGCTGGGTAGCTCGACGTGAACCTTCGGTTGACTGCCCTGTCATCAAACAAGCATTGATTGAACAATGTCATGAACATACAACATTAAACGAATGCGCCTCATAAGGGTGCAAAAGCAGAACGTATCCTCCCTCAGTCAACCTGCAGCTAGCTAGCTGATTGGTCAACCTTGCCACAACAACAGCAGCTGAGCACAGCAGTGCTCAGCCTCCAAACTACAGCTAGTTGCACATACAGCTATTTTGTAACGTCAACTTCATACACACAACATAGACGCGGTGCTGTTTTGTAGAGTGGCAGGAAACCGAGTGATTCGTCACTAACTGTCGCCACCATGCGCATGGACACAGCAGCCGGGGAGCCAGCCAGCAGCAGCAGCAGCAGCAGCAGGGTGAACACAGGCGTCGTCCAGCAACACTAGACGTACACAAAACAACAGAAATACATTTAGGGTTCAGTTTGCAGGGTTTTGTTTAGGTGATGCGGGCAGCTGATGGTTTAGGGTTTAGGGAATAGGGGTGCAGCGATGCGAGCGGAGCTAAACCATAACCCTAGCCTCCTAAAACCCTAACCCTAATCCTAGGACACTGCTAGGCCGTCTGGGTCCCCTGTGGTGTGTGCTGGCTCGGCCGCCCACAGCGGCCGTGCCAGCACAACACCACAGGGAAGCACGGCCTAGCAGTGTCCTAGGGTTAGGGTTAGGGTTTTAGGAGGCTAGGGTTATGGTTTAGCGTAGCCAGTACGCAGTTTAGGGTTCTGTGTGGGGTTTCAATTAGGAGATGTGTGCAGGTGAGGGTGTAGGGTGTAGGGTGCAAGGTTGATTTAGGTGTTAGGGTGCAGGTTCTGATTTTGGTGATGCGTGCAGGTACTTCCACCACCCCTGCTTTCAGCTCACATACATGCTGTCACAGAGTGCATACAACATGGGGCTTGTTGACCTGAAGCTAGCAGCAGATGATGAAGCAGTGGCAGTGGAGATGCAGCTACCAGCCGCTGCGGCATCCTGCAGGAGATGCAGGCATCTGTGCTGCCCTTTGCTTCATGGTATTGTGCTGTTGTGCAACAGCAATGTGCTATACACCGCTGCACAGTGCACTGCACTGTGCATGATGTGCTGTTCTCGAGAGGTACTCGAGTGCTGTTCGGTCACGGAACAGCGTGTAACCTGGTTTGACTTTTGATGTCATGATATCCGTGATTGACGTTGCTGTCATGTATTGAAAAACAACATTCGTTTCATTTTTTCATGTCAAACAACGAAGCAGGGCCGCTCAGCGGACATCGTCGCATCGCATACGATAAGTGAATGTCTGGCTGAAGTACAACTGTTCGACTCAAGATATGTGACAACCGCAAACATTACTTTCCTATTAAATTTCTGTAGATGCGAACGCTGGTTGAGCTGCTGACTTGCCGGGAGTAGCTGGAGTACTCCGGAATCCTACTCCAAGGGCTCGCCTGGGTGGGTACGGGCGGGAGCAGCGGAGTACTCCGGAGTGCTACTCCAGGGTCGTTTAGTACTAGGCCAGTATCTGGAGTAGCGGGAGCACTCTGGAGTGCTACTCCAGGGTCCGTTAGCACTAGGCCAGTATCTGGAGTAGCGGGAGCACTCTGGAGTGCTACTCCAGGGTCCGTTAGCACTAGGCCAGTATTCGGAGTAGCGGGAGTACTCTGGAGTGCTACTCCAGGGGCCTACCCAGGGGGGTGCGAGGTGGAGTAGCTGGAGTACTCCGGAGTGCTACTCCACGGTCGGATGGGGCAACGCAAGTACCTAGAGTAGCTGGAGTACTCTGGAGTGCTACTCCAGGGGCTGGCTAGGGTGTGAGCCACACGGGAGTGGCGGGAGTACTCCGGAGTGGTACTCCAGGGGGGCAGGGCATGTGTCTTGCTGGAGTGCTCCAGGGTAGCTCCCAGGAGTACAAACTGGAGTAAATTAGTACTCCGTTGGCATGACGTCCCATCTGTAGTTATCCGCGTTGCAGTGCTGCAAGGTGTCTTGACCCTAGCTGCTGCAGCATGGTGCATGCCTAAGCACTGCTCGCACATTGCTAGCGATGATGCTATGCAGCCTGGATTTCGGTGCTGCCGCTGAGGTTTTGCGCCCTTTGCTGTGTGCCTCCATTGCTGCAGGCTTGATGGCATTCCACACGCTGTGGCTGGTGTGGCTGCAGCAGCAGCAGCCAGTTGCGGCAGGAAGTGTGTCACCAGTACAGCAGTCGATAGCTTCGAGCGGCAGCAGCACACAGAGCGGCCTTGGCAGCCCTGTTGCAAGGGCAGCAGAGTTTGAGGGGCTGCTTGATTGGCTGCTAGATGATGACCAGCAGCAGCAGCAGAGCCAGCCCCAGCAGCAACCTGGTGCTGTTACTGCATTAGCTGAGTCACCAGCAGCAACATCCAGCAGTAGCACCAGCAGCAGCAGCAGCAGCAGCAGCAGCAGCAGCAGCAGCAGCAGCACCAGTCAGCTGGGTGACAACAGGCAACCTCAGATGCCCTTCACAGTGCAGAAGCGGCATCTCACAGATGGTGCATTCTGGTGCAGCTACGCGCCTGCTGTGCATCAGCAGCAGCAATGGCAGCAGCTGCTGCAGCGCGGCACCAAGGCTGCGCAGCTACAGCATGACAACATGCTAGCGAATGCGCTAGACAAAGCAGCAGCAGGGGATGGGTCGGACTATGACCTGGTTGGGGCAGGGGCGCCGGTGGTTGATGCTGGCGCCGATGCTGCGGCTGGTGGCATGATGTGGCCCTAGCCCTGATCATGATCAGGGTGGCACGGCTTGCAGCAGGTGACAAGCAGTGTAGCTGGAACAGCAGAGGCTGGCAATGCAATGGCCATGCAATTGATATAGCGCGGCTGATGCCACTGCTGGTGGGATGATGTGCACAGGGCCACGTGGCCCTAGCTCTTGCGCTTTGACAGCTTGCGTGGTTCGCAACAGGTTACTCACCTGTGACATGCGGTGGCTACTAGTAGTACCGCTACAGCTATAGCTGTTACGAAGGAGGCAAGCAATGCAATTGCAGTTTCAACTGAAAAGGCGTCTCATGGTGTGGCCACACCAGCCATGGCTGCAGCTGCAGCTGCAGCTCAGACCTGTCATCCTTGGTTATAACGAACATATATGTTGGCAGCGCACTTTGCAAATGTCTTTGCTTGACACCAAATGTAACAAGCATTCGTATGCTTACACCTCATATATGTTACCCAGCCTGTTCAACTTGATCCTAAACATCGTTTGTAACGACTCCAGGGAGGATAACTGGCTTGCTGACCACTCATTCAGCAGCTCAAAGCAATCCAGTGGCACTTCCAACCCCACAGCGTCAACACACTGTGTACCGGCAGTACTGTTCTACTGGACGCACAACTTAGAAATCAGCAGTCTTACCAGAAGCAACTCAGTGCTCGGCACAGTGCGCGCTGCCTGCTCTACCTGTCAACAGTCACAACCGCATCTGCTGCGGGCAGCTCAAATGCATTGTCAGGTGTGCATTCACGCTCCCAGCACGCAACCCACAGACAACGAGCCTTGAAGCAAGCATGCTAACCCAGAAATGCTGTGAATGCTCTCAACAGCTCGTCCCATTGCTCTTGCTATAGTCACATTGCCCTTATTCAGGGCCTGGCGCAGTATCCTATACACTCCTGCAACTCGGCTTCTGAAAGCAATCTCCTCACTGCATTGCTGCAATGAAGCGCCACGTGCAGCTGCATGTCTCAGCCTGCACTGTCTGCGGCTCATACATATCACCCATCAAATCGTGCACATCACCCGTCAAATAACAGTCATTCATTCTACTGCAAACACTACCAAGGCTGCACAGCAGGGGTGCAGCAGTGCAACTGGTGCGCAAATCGTGCTTGCAAGCAGACAGTGTGACAGCACCACAGCTGTCAAGCATAACAACGGCAAACCCCCGGGTGCAGCGTGGCCCACGCATGCCTGCAGTCCCAACCGCAAGCGCAGCTTGCACCTGCGGCGTCCCGAATGCAGCTCTCAAACAAACCACCTCTACGGCCAAACGTAGATCAGATCAACAGCGACAACACACATCTGTACAAGCGTGCTGGAAGTAAGGCTAGACAAGCACAAACATCACACCAACAAGCAGCAGTCCCTGCAGTGGTCTGCTGCACGCTTCCGGCACCAGCCAACGCCAACCAACCCTCCCAAGGCACCTCCCTACACCTTGAAGCTTGCGCGTGCAGACCTCTTGACCACCAGGTATGTGGCAGCAAGGAACAGCACATAAAAGCCGATCAAGATGCCCACTATGGGCCAGTAGCCCAGGCCCATGGTGTACATCTCCACAATAGCATTGCCGCTTGCCACACACTGGCCGCCTGTTGAGACGCGTCCGAGGTTGTCCAGGTTGGTGCGCAGCAGGTTGAAGGAGCTGGTCCTGGGGATCAGCGCTGCAGAAGAAAACACAGTTTGCAGGCGCAGAAAGCAGCAGCACGTGCGGTAAGATGTCTGTTGGGTGGCCATGTGTTGGCTGCTTGGTGGCAGGTCATTGCACATGGATGAAGCATTGCTTGCACTGCAGTTGTCAGCGAATGATGAGCCCTCAACTGCCCGAGATACTTGCTGCAGTCGCATAGCTCGAATAGAACAAAGCCCCGCACGGGCTAATTGGCTGCAACAGTGAGCACAGGAGCAGCAGTGCAATGCTCGAGTGTATTGTTGAATTACCAACAGCAGCAGCACACACACCCACCTGGGATCAGCCCCACTGCCTCTGTGCCTGAGCCGCTATTGCAGTCAAAACCGCGCCCGTTGAACTCGATGTACACCAGCCCCTGCCACGCAAAGCTGCAGGGGCTCACAAAGCGCAGCCAGGACCAGCCCCAGCCCAGGCTGTACTGGTCAAACAGTGACATGTAAGGGTTGACCAGCAGGTTGAGCGCAGTCCAGCCGATGGCATACACGAAGGCGAGGTCCTGACTGCTGGCCACGACGGCGCAGCAGTAGACCGCCTGCAAGGGGAAGGAGGAAGGAGCAGCACGGGCGTGCAGTCGTCAAGTGCTAGGTGATTAAATGGCAGACTTATAACAAGGAAGCGCCTGCTGAACACACACAACAGCACAACACATCCACAGCATACGCAATATTGAAGCAATACACTGTACTGCAATCCCAGCAACCGATCACCAAAATAAAGCACCCACCTGCATGCCGATGAGGCCAGTCAGCACGCAGATCAGCCCACTGGCTGCCATGGCCACCGCCGAGTGCCGCATGCCCGCCATGCCGTAGTACACAATGTGGAACACGATCGCGATGATGATGTTGAATGGCAGCGTGACCGTGACCTTGGACAGGTAGTACTGCGCGGGGTGGTACAGGCGCGCTGCTGTGTCTGCTGCGAAGAAGCGCTTGTCACTGGTGAAGATGGACATGAAGACAAACGGCATGAGGAAGTAGAAGGTGAGCACCGCGTAGCTGACCTGCGCGCATAGAAAAGGGGACAGCAGGGACGCAGAGCAGCAGTTCGGTGAGGGCCAGGTGCCACCAAGCAAGAGGAGCGCTGATGTACATGCATGGTGCGTCCGCAGCGCGAGGGCACCCCGACAACAGGAACCGGAAGATCAGCAGATGCGCGATGCACCTTTTGACATACACTCTAGCCCCGGATGTGTCAGGCGTTATCAGCAACAGCACCAACTCTAACATCGCTCCGCACTAAACTTGCAAGCAAGTTTGCAAGCACTAAATTTGCTTGCAATCTTGGATGTATGATGCACTCACCGACATGCGCTGGAACATGCTCTCAGCGCCGCCGGGCAGGCTCCATGCGCAGATGCCGCTGATGGCGCTGACATACGTGAACGTCATCATGCGCCCGCCCACGTCAGCAGGATTCCTGCAAGGCAGAAAGAACAGCAGCAGCAGCCACAGCAGCTCTGTTCATCAGCATCAGCATTACCAACACCGCTTGGCACGCCAAGCATGAACAGGACACTGCACGTCCTTCCAGCCACGCACAACCTGAAAGATCATAACTCTATTGCAGTGCAGAAACAAGCATAAAAACAGCAGGCAACAGATCCAGCAATCTGCAAGTTCCAGCTGTTGTTCCCTCAAACCACAGACAGCTCACCTGGTGGTGATGAGCAGCTCCCGCCACAGCAGCGCCCGGTACTTTGTCAGCGCCCACACCAGCCGCATCCACAGGCCCAGCTGCGGCCTGCCTTCAAGCCCCACAGGTGCGCCCGCAGCAGCGCTGACAGACCCGCCCACGCTTGCAGGAACAGCGATGCCCTGCTGCTCTACAAAGGGAGAGGCCTCCTGCACAAAGCCGAGCCTAGTAGGCTTGCCTGCTGTGCTTGCAGGGTCAACTGCTGCTGCTGCTGCTACTGCTGCTGAGGAGGGCACCTGCTCCTTGATGAGCACCTTGCTGCTTGTGGCAGAGTACTCGCTCTCCTTGGGTGACTCGCAGGAGTAGTTCCCCTCTGTGGATTCTGTTGCCTCACGAGGCATGTACCTGCGAACAACAGCGCGATCAATTCCAATCAGCAGATAAGGTGGGGTGACCGGCAGGCCCAGGACAAAACCACAGTGTGAAGCAAGCACTGCTGCATGCAGCATGACAAGCAGCTGCTGGCTTCCACGGCGACCAAGCAACGTGGTCGTCTTGACATCACAGCTGCAAGCTGCACTTGTATAATAACAGCAGCCCAACTCATAACAGCAACTTATGAACAGCAAGTGATGCGCAGCGAGCGTTCATGTCCGCACCATTGGCTGCCGGATGGTGGCGCCGGCGCCCCTCCCTTTATACCCGCCTCGCTCCACCACTGCGTACGCTGCAGCTGCACCGCCTGCGTGTGCTTGCGCTCGCTGCTGCTGCCCTGCTGCGCAACTGGCGCGCCCCGGTGCATCATCATCGGTCCTGACATCAGCGTGTTCTGCGTGACCTGTGATGACGCACCAGCCGACTCCTCGCTGGCAGTGCTGGTGTGGCGCTTCACGTATATGCCTGCTCCCACAGGCTCCCCCATCACAGCAGCGCCAGCAGACGCAGCAGGAGGCGGCAGTGCAGCGCCCGCAGCAGGCACAAACACGCTCGCCAGCGTGCTGCGCTCACTGAACCACTCCGGCTGGGTCTGCTGCAGCTGCGCAAGGAATGCTGCAGCCGCCTCATTAAGCTCCTGCTTGCTGGTCATCATGTAGCTGCCAGACTGCGCCTGGCTGCTGCGCGGCTGCATGCTAGCACGCATCGACGACGCCGAGCCACCCTGCTCGCTGTAATACGCCGACGTGTCGCTGCGCGCAGTGTCGCTCGGGCTGCCGGCCTGCTCTGCTGCAACCTCGTCGCCTGCAGGAGCTGCTGCTGCCTCGCCGTCCTGCTGCGGCTTTGTGAACCCTAGTGAGACCAGGTCCAGGGCCCAGTCTGAGGCCATTCCATGCAGCTCTGGGTCGTATGCATAGCCCAGGGAGGTGAACCAAGGCACTAGCTCCTCTGTGGGTCCTGTGTACATCAGCCGGCCACTGGACAGCAGGGTTACCTGTAGCAGGCAGCATGTAAGGAGAAGCGCAGCAGCACGCTGTGAGTGCAAGTGCTATAGCGAATGTTGAGACAGGCTGCAGCAGTGTGCAGACGCAAGCATATGTGCTGCCAATGTGCAAGGGACAACACTGAAAGTGCGGCAGCGCCCCAAGACAGCCAAAAGACACATTGCAGCCCTGTGCCTTGGGGCCTTCGCATAGCAGGTTCCCTCGTATTCCTCATTTTCATATTCAAATTCAAATTTGAAATCAAAACCCTCATATTCAAAACAAAATTTGTAATCAAACCCCACAACAACACCCACCTGGTCCATCTGGCTCCAGATCGCTGCGCGAGGCTGGTGCAGCGACGCCAGCAGCGTCGCGCCGTGCTCCGTGGCCATGCTCTTCAGAAACAGCACCACATTCAGCGCAGCAAAGCTGTCCAGGCCTGAAGTGGGCTCATCCAGGAAGACAAGGCTGGGGCCTGCCACCACGCCGCAGGCGATGGCCAGGCGCTTGCGCTCACCACCAGACATGCCGCGCAGCATGATGCCGCCTGGCAGCGTGCCGCCCACCTGCGGTTGAACATGCGCAAAAGTGCAGCGTCACGTGAGTAACAAGCAGCTGAAAACGGCAGGACGCAAGGCGCGGCGGCTGTTGCGGTCAAAGGCAACGCTCCCTGGCCGCCCTTGCAGCAGGGCATTGGAACTTGGGTGAACACCACCATCAGCAGTGCCTGCTTTCAACATGCATGAACTCCTCCTGTACACAAGGCTGTTGACAGCAGCCGCTCATACTTTGCCTGTGCAACCCGCAGCCACACACAACACTAAAACAACCTGTTCCAACAACTGTTCAACTGCTCTACTCACCAGCGTGTTCTGCGCGTGGCTCAGCCCCATCATACGCAGCACGCGTGCGATGCGCGCCTTGCGCACGTCCTTGGGCATGTCTGGCGGCAGCACGATGGACGCGTAAAAGCCCACAGACTCGGTTGCTGTCATGGTGGGCACCAGGTTGTCGTGCTGGTGACACAAGAAGGCAGCGCGCAGCGGCAGCAACAGCGAGGCAGCGTCAACAACAATACCATGCTCTCTTAATGCCCTGAGATGGTTGCATTGACAGGTTGTATTTGCAGCCGGTTGTATTTGCAGCCGCAAAAGCAGTTTGCTGCAGCAGTAGGATACTGTAAGCGCTGGGAGTACAGGCATGACTGCTGTGGTGTGCGCTGTCTACTCAAGCCCGCCAGCAGCAACAGCAGCAGTTAAAGCCAGCAACAGCAGCAGTTACAGCATCACCTGGGGCACGTATGCGCTGATGGCCATAAAGTCCTGCCTCTTCACCTCCACGCCATTCACAAGCAGCTTACTCGGCGTGCCAGGCACAGCAGCAGCCGCATCATCATCGCCGCTGCCCGGGGCAACCGCAGCCGCCCCGTCATGGTCTGTGCGCATGGCCAGTAGGTCCATGAGTGTGGACTTGCCTGCACCTGAGGGGCCCATGAGGCCTTGCAGCTGGCGCGGCTTGGCACAGCCGTAGATGCCCTGCGGGTATAACATAACATGAACAATGATGTGTAGCGGCACATCAGAATCTGGCCTCCGACACTTGTTCATTTGTGGGGTTTGCGTCAGGCAAGGCTGAATAAGCAGAGTGGATGCACATGTAGGTGGTCTGCCTTGTACAAGTTGCTTAGTACAAGTTGCAAAGAGGGTGTAGGAAAGGCTGAGCCGCCAGCACCCTGCACCAACCAGAACACAAATGGAACAGACATGTAATCTGCAAGTTCAAATACTGAAAGCCTGCCCCATGGCACAGTCTGCCACCCTCAGCAGCCCCTAAAAACACCCTACCCACCTGGATGATGTGCTTCCTGCCTGCAGCCGACTTGACAGAGTAGCACATGTTCACCCACTGCAGCTGCACAGGCAGCTTCGCACCCTCATCATCACTCGAGTAAGAGCTGCAGCTGCCGTCTGCGCTGCGGCCGTTAGCCAGCGCCAGACCTGCTGCTGCTGCTGCTGCCGTTGGCGATGCTGCATCGCCTGCATGCACCTCCATGCTTGGGGTGCAGATGATCGG
Organism: Tetradesmus obliquus; assembly: GCA_030272155.1. Lineage (NCBI taxonomy): Eukaryota > Viridiplantae > Chlorophyta > Chlorophyceae > Sphaeropleales > Scenedesmaceae > Tetradesmus > Tetradesmus obliquus. The sequence goes on from CP126191.1 coordinate 1,779,696, forward strand.
CTGAGAGTGGTGGTGGTGGTGGTGGCGGTGCGAGTTGCTGCCGGCAGCAGCAGCAGCAGCAGCGGAAGCTGTGCGTGCTGGGCCTATGCTGGGACTCAGCTCAATGCCGTCATGAGCTGCTGCCGCTGCTGCTGCTGTCACATTGGCAGTGACAGACCTGCTGGCACTCTTCCTGCCTGCTGCTGCTGCTGGTGGTGCTTCTGCTGTGTCTGCTGCATCTGCTGCATCGTCTAATGCCTGCTTTGCCTTGCGCCGGCTGCCCAAGCCTATCTTTGCCAATGCACACCGGATCTGGTAGGCGATGTGCGGATGGGCGTTCAAAAAGGCCCGAGCCAGCCAAAAGATGGCAAACACATTGCCAAAGATAAACATGGTGAGCCACAGCGCCTGCAACTGACCATACGGCTCAATGGTCAGGCCAGCAATCATGGCGGGTGCTGCAGCAGCGGTCGCATTGCTGCCAGCAGCTGTTGCTGCTGGGCCTGCCAGTGCAGCAACTGCAGGTGCCGGTGCTGCTGCAGCTGCTGTGGTAGCACCTGCTGCCATTGCTGCTGCGAAGGGGGCAGGAGAGCGCAGCACAGTAGTGTTGCTGCGCACTGTGCCGGCTGCCCTGCTGCTGCTGGTGCTGTTTGTGCTGCGGCTGCCTGCTTGCTGCGCTGCTGTGGTTGTTGCAGGTGCTGCTTTGGCAGCAGCAGCGGCTTGCTTTGTCTTGCTGGTAGGTGCTGCTGCCGGTGCAGGTGCAGGCTGCTGTGCTACACGCTTTGCAGGTGTTGCATTCTGCGTTGACTGCACAGCTGCAGCAGCAGGCTTTACAGCTGCCTCTGGCTGTCCTGCTGCTGCAATTTTGGCTGGGTTGACAATTGCTTGTGAGCTGATGACTTCGTAGGTGCCCTCAGCAGCACCAGCAGCATTCCTGCAATCAAAAAAGCATGCACAGGCGCGTGTTCTTGTGTCAGCAGCTTCCAGAAGCAGTGATGGAAGCTTGCATTCACCATGCAAGCAGGTCTGCCAGCCATGTCCAAGATACCCCGGTGCGCGCTGCTACCTTCAGAATGTTTTTTTATTCAATGGCCTACTGCAGCTTGATGAAACATTGAAGGTGGCTCACGTGCTGTTGTAGCACGTGAACATGCAGGGCTGTCTTGATACCACTAGCAGCAACACCCGACCCACACTCAGAGCATGTTGGCAACTGCTTGCTTCAGACACGTTGTCAACTGCCTGTGCCGAGCAACAGCCTGCCTGCTCACCTGCTGCTCATGGTAGGCTTTTTTGTGTGGATGTTTCTAAGAGCTGCTGTCAACTGCTGATGCTTTGGGCATGCATTGGGCTTGGTGCCCTGCCTGCACCATGCTGGTGTGTCTACTGTGATTGCTCAATGATGGTCAACCTGCAAAGGCGTGAACGGTATAGTACGCTTGTCAGTGCACGATGGGAAGGCAAGTCAGCTGCGCAGGTTCCGAACATGCACTGCGGAGGCCATCACCTGCAACACCCCCCTGCACCTGCCTCAACTAAATGCTGCGGGATGCCAGCTGCTTGATGCAGTGGATGAAAACACTCGAGCACACACATATAATTGCATCTAATAAGTTGCAGCAGGTGCTGGCTGTTCTAGGAGGGAAGCCACCGGGAGCCGAGTGAGTGAGTGCGTGAAGCACTCAAGCAGAGTAGGTCGCTACTTTCTGTCATCGGAAAGGTATGTATAGTCAAAAAATGGCAAAGTCGATGCCATCATATGAACTAGCGCCCATGCTCCTTACGCACCTGATGAGGGTTGCATGCTGCTTGGGGGTAGCAGGATCGCTGCCAAGAAAGAAACTATTTTCGACTTCGGCAGCCCTTAACACAGCAAAGTCAAGTGTAGCGATGCCAGTGAAGTGAGATACAGAAAGGTTGGACAGGAGTATGAGCCGCGAGCAAGAAACACGGAGCAACGAGGGCCACGAGATGCTTGCACAAATGGCTTTCGGGGTGCTTGGTTGAAAGGATTGCTCAACAGCGCATGTATTCAACCGCCAGCGCACCTGAAGGCACCTGCTGACAAAACAACACAGCGAAGCAAATCATTTTTGAGGCCGGCAGACAGTGTCACAGTATTTGATCAGAGGTCTTTTCCAACCGGCGTCGAAAGACACCTTCTGCTGCGGACACTGCATCGAAACAAAGCCCGTCGGAAGGTAACCACAGGTCCCAGATCACACATGCAGCCCAAAATCGCACCGTGACCACGTCATACAACCATAGTTGCACGAAACGTGGGGTCCGGCTGTTTATGAAAAGAAACGAAACGTTTAAAACGTGCGTTTTAAACGCCTTCAGTGTGAAACGCTGTATCTAAACGGCAGCTCTAGTGGGGCTCAGGCGTTTGAATGCAGAACCGCTCGTTACTCGGCCTAGCGGCCCGTTCAGGTACTCAGGGCTCTTCAAAACATTTACTGTATATCTTTGTTGGTATTTGAATACTTGTTGTTCTCCTATCAGTCACCGATATGGGCAAGAAGACCACTGATCAGGCTGCCATAGCCTGGCAGAATGTTGACAAGCTAGAGGAAAGAAACAACTACAGCAAAGTTGTGTGCAAACACTGTGATCACTCCTTCAGCGGTGGGGCCAGCAGGATCGTTTCGCATTTGCTCGGCACCGGCTCGGGTGTGAAGGCCTGCAGCAAGTGCCCAGAGGATGTCAGGACTCGCCTGTCAGCTGCCAAGGCTTCCACTGATGCCTCTAAGAACGCAAAACGGAAGCGGGAGGAGGAGGTTGAGGCCATCAAGAACCGCAAAGTTGACAAGGTGAGTTGTTGTTGAGCAGCAGTGAGCAGGGCACAGAGCAGTGAGTGCCAGCCTCTGCCTTCAGATTATACAGCAGCAAAAGCAGCAGCGATATCAGCAGTTACCAATATCCTTGTTGGTCTTCCCTTGCAGGAAACTGCAGCAGCCAGTGCTTCTGGCAGCAGTGTTGCTGCTGCTGCCAGCAACCAGGGCAGCATCGACATGACGGAGCAGCGCGCCATTGTTCGTGCATTCAAGCGTGCTAGGAGCAGCGCTGCTGACAAAACCATCATGAAGTTCTTTGCCTGTGAGGGCATCCCCTTCAACAAGGCCAGGAGTTCATGGTGGAGGGAGCTGATCAGCGCAGTTTCAGCAGCTGGACCTGGCTATGTCCCACCAACTTACAACGCCATGCGCAGCACTCTGCTGGACAACCTCAAGTCCAGCACGGAGTCTGAGCTGCTGCTGTTTGACAGGTCAGCGCTGCCGTGTCATGCGAGCGCAACTGGTCAACATACGACTACATCCACAGCAAGAAACGAAACAAGCTGGCACCTGCACGCGCGCGGGACCTGGTGTACATATTTAGCAACCAGCGCCTGCTGCGCAAGCTCAACTCTGGCACCCACCAAGAGGAGTTTGTGCCTTGGGACAGTGAGGATGAGCAGGAGGCAGATGCTGCTGGTGGTGGTGATGGTGATGATGAGGAGGAAGAGGGGGTGGAGATTGTGGAATGAAGCAGCTGTAATGCATCTTTGGCTGTGGTGCGAGTGCATGTGTTGGTGTCTGCAGCAATGCAACAGCAACATTGGTCATGCAACCAGCTGGGTTGCTGGTGTTGCTTTTGCTGCTTGCTGCTTGCATGGGTGTGATGCATAGGAGTGGAGTCAGCTGCCATGAGCAGCTGCATGTCTTGTGAGTGCCGCTGCATGCTGTGTTATTTGGCATGCTCATGAGCAGCAGCATCAGCAGCAGATGCGCTGCAACATGCCAATGCTTGCTGCTCAGTGTCTGTTGTGTTTCAGCCAGCATGGTGCTGAGGTTTGGATGATTGTGCATTGAGTCCAGCAGATCAACACAATGACATTTAATGTGTCGCGACTCTGCAACTATGTTTACAGTTGCTTGTGTGTGCAGCAGGAGGTGTGCAGGTTGCTCAGCTCTGTTCCTGTAACCAGTGGTCGCTGCTTTCTTGGTAAGAGACTCAACTGCTGCATTATTAATGTTGCCAGTTTGCTTCTTTGCGTAAACCTTGGGATGAAAGCTCATCCCTGATACGCCGAGCAGCCCTCCAGCTGCTGTGGTGCCTCGCTGCACATGGTCCGTGGACATCAACGCATTCACACGATATCACGATTAATAAGTAGATTACGCACTGGCACCTCAATTCATTTTGACTTTGCGAAGAGCTGTCGTGCGACGATCGCCAAGTGTGTTCAAGTGTTGGAGCTGTACTGCTGTCAACTAGTCAAGCCTGCTGCTACATTTATATATCAGGGAAATACATGTCAACCGCCACTGCTGTCGGACAGGACTTCAGAGCTTAGCACTAGTAGTGCAGAACACTGTGGAACTTCCAAGCATCCTAACAGAGACGCGCTTCTGGAACAGTCAACACGCATCATGCATCACTGCAACGGCGTTTAATTTTTTTGGTATAAAGATCATGGTTGTATACGTCTATCAATGTCCGCTGTGATGGTCCGTGGGCACGAGCACTACGGTAGCTTTCTGCTCCGAGCACGGATACCCCTTGATACTGGTATCTAAACAACGATGAAGACGCGATCAGTCACATTCCGTGGTCCACATCTGCAAAACGTGCTTCGTCAGTGCCTGCTCCGCTTTCCCTGTCACTAGCCTGGTCACTGTGTCAGCTTGGGCGGAAGGAGTCACGGCCTGCGTAGCTTACGGTGGGGCGGTATAAACACAGACTCGCACCGAGACCAGCGCACAACGTATAATCGGTGTGAACACCTAAAACTGCTCGGCTTCCGTGGCCGCACCAACCTGCCCCTCATCACCCTGATCCATGTCAGCCTCAGTAGGGTTGTAGTCGCCCTCTGAACCCTCGCCCAAGTCCGCCTCTGTCACCTTATAGTCTGAGCCGCCGCCTTCGTCATCGTCATCATAGTCCTGCTGCTCCTGCTGCTGCTCATTGCCGTCATCGTAGCCGCCAGCATCTTCTTGGGCATCCAGATCATCTACTTGTACATCTTCCGCCATAAAGCCATCTGCACCATCGTCTGCTGCTGCATGCCCTTCCTCTGGCATGTCGTCATCTGCAGAACCATCAGCAGCAGCAGCAGCAGCAGAGCCCGCATGGTGCCCGTTCTGCTGCAGCTGCAGCTGCTGCATGTCCTCCGCAGTCGCGCCTGCACGCAGCAGAGTTGCAGCAAGCAAAGCACACGTCTCAGCTGCTCTGTACCGACAGGCAAGCCAGACAAGACGCAGGCGACAACATACACAAAGGCGTGTGATTCAGCTATGCCTGAATGGGTTGCAACATGGTAAGGATGCTAATGACCTGCAATGGCAACTATAAGCCATCACACAGCTCAAGGATATTGCATCAACAAATTCGCACCTGGCGGAGGTGTGAGGATGGGGCTGGGGCCCCGCATGCCCTGCCCAAAGAACTGCTGCTGCTGCTGCTGCTGCACTTCCGGCGTCTGGTGCCGCTGCTGCTGCTGCTGCTGCTGTTGGCGATGGTGCTGCTGCTGCAGCTGGCCTTGCTGCTGCTGACTAAGCTCTTCCTGCAGCAGCTGGCTGGGTTGCTGCTGCTGCTGCGGCGGCGGCGGCAGCGCAGGCGGCTTGCCCTGCTGCGCTGCGTCTGCAGCAGCGCCGTCTGCTGCTGCTGGCTGCTGCTGCTGCTTGATGGGCTGCGGGTTTTTGATCCAGTCCTGCTCCTGCATGTAAATGTCTGACTGCAGCGCTTCCTCAAACACATTCAGCAGCACCTCCTCCTGCACCATGTATAGCAGAAGTGCATGTGAGTCCGCATGAACGCCAGAAGACAATGTGCACTGTTCTGTTCAACTACGACATAGGTGTGTTTTGGCATGCAAGACACACAGCGCGTGTCTCGCTGCTTCCGTTGTTGGCGTGTGTACAATGCTGCGACAAACCAATGAAAAGGCTCCTGTCCTAGCAACGCTGCAACTGTGGCTGCGCTGTTCTACTACTGTTGCAGCTCCACCCGCCTTTTCAAACTCGCCCAACACAGGCTTTAGTTGCCAGCGGCCTATCACAGCACGCCGTTGTACTACAGCAGCAGCCTGCCAGCGCACCGTGATGTTGTCGCTGATGCTGGTCATGACCTTGTCGAAGACGCTGCGGTGGTTGGCGGTGAGCTTGTCGGGCCGGTCCCGCATGTACAGCCAGGTGCGGCGCTCCACGTCAAAGCTGCACTCCACGATCTGACGCACCAGCAGCAGCAGCAGCACATGAAGTTAGAGTTCACCAGTGTGCAAAAGAAGTGGCTGATACAAATGGTGCGCTCCATGTCAAAGCTGCACTGCACAATCTGCAGCCAACAGATGCCAGCAGCAGCAACAGCAGCAGCACCAGAACATGGTGTTAGAGTTCAGCAGTGTGCAAAAGAAGTGTCTGAAAACAGAATGGTGAGCTCCATGTCAAAGCTGCACTCCACGATTTGCGGCAGCAGCAGCAGCATCACATGAGGTTTGAGTTCATCAATTTGAAGTAGAAGTGGCTGAAAACAAAATGGTGCGCTCCACGTCACAACTGCACTCCACGATCTGCAGCAGCAGCCAACACATGCCAGCAGCAGCACATTAGGCTTCAAAAATGAGGCATGCGGCAGAAGTTGTGCGCTGAAGCATGCTTAGCTGATCAAAGGCCGATGCACTCGGCCACCAGCTGAGCGCATCCACCACACACAGCCTCAGCAGTGAATGTGAGGCGCATACATGAAAATGACACAGCAGGACCACAGGAACAAACGCATGTGAAAGAGAGTTTGAGTATGCCGCTGCCATGTCAGGCTAACCGCTGCACCAGCAAGTGCCAGATCAGTCCACATCGCTGTAGTATGAACTGCATGCCGCTGGCTGGCTGGCTGGCTGGCTGGCTGGCTGGCTGGCTGGCTGGCTGATCTGGATGCGCTGGTCACCTTGCCGTGCAGCGAGGCGGGGTCCACGTCAGCAGGGAACTCCACGCGCTGCTCACCCAGGCCAATGTCTGGCAGCAGCAGCAGCAGCAGCAGCAGCAGCAGCAGCAGCAGCAGCGGAAACAGTTGAGATGAGCACTGATGATCACACAAAGCTGCACAACAGTCTCCGGCGCAGACACGCCAGCAACAGGCAGGTGACAGCCATACCCTGACACTAAGACTACTCCGTAGATGTGCACGATCACATGCACAATGAATCAACCGCCTCATTCCTCACCCTGCAGGCTGAGGTGGTTGATGTCAGCGTTGCCGTGCTTGCGCCGCATCGCGCAGTTGAGCAGCAGCCGCGGCGCCTGCCCCGGCAGCGCCGCCAGCTTGAAGTCCACGCTGTTCATGTGCCGGAACTTCCACTTGAGCAGGTGCGGGTAGGTGCGCGGCACGTAGGGGTCGTCCCACGGCTGCGGCGGCGCCAGCAGCAGCAGCAGCAGCAGGCAAGGGAACCAGCAGCAGCAAGGAGCTTTGTAAGTTGCGATGCCCGGGCATGCCGAATAAGCAAAACGGAGAATTCAAGGGTGTCCCACGGGTGTGTGGGTGGGGCAGCAGTAGCAGAAGCAGCACACAGGTACGATCACCACCAGCAGCAGCAAGGCGCGTCGGCGCAAAGCTCGATGCGACTCGCGCTATGCGTAGCAGTACGTGTGACGCCAGTGCGCAGCTCTTACTTTGGACAGGCAGTGACTCCAGCACGAGCAGTGGGCACCAACAGCAGCGTCCCACCTGCAGGCAGAGGCCTTGCTGCTGCTGCTGCTGCTGCTGCTGCTGCTGCTGCTGCTGCGCGCACCTGCAGGATGAGGCCGTCGCTCTCGTGGCACAGCATGGGGATGAACTGCTCCAGCAGCTTGCGCGCCTTGAACAGCGGCCAGAACTCCTTGCGCCGCACACTGCAGACCTCCAGGCCCCAGTCATACAAAAACCTGCGGCGGTTGATGCGTGTGCAAAGAGAGACTGTTGATTCGCGAGTGTGGCGTGATTGGAAGAAGCTGCGCTGCCTGGCGAATGTCATTTGTTGGCGCTGGTGCATTCGAACATAGCACGGCAGTTAAGCAAACAGACAGCACGGACGGAATTCCACGGTGGTGGCCACAAACTTCGCCACCTGCAACCGGGTACATATACTCCTATACACAGCACTGCGCAGCCGTTGCGCTGCAGCGCTGCAGCAGCTGCTGCGGGCTCACTTGGGGTTGGGGTGGCGCATGTAGTGGTCCTTCTCCAGCCCCAGGGGCCGCAGCAGCTGCTTGTCGATGATCTGGTAGCGGTCCTGCACATAATTTGCACGCAGCACAGTTCAGGGGCAGGTTAGCGCTTCAGGCCCTGAGGGCGCAACGGCAGAATCATGACACAGCATGACAGGCGCAGCAGCAGCAGCAGCAGCAGCAGCAGCAGCAGCAGCAGACCTACGGACTCCACAGCGCTTGTTCCTATATCCAAGAAACGCCGTCAAAAGAGCTAACCAAGGGCTTTACAAGGAAACAAACAAAGCTAAAAACATTTCATGAACAAATGCACCAAGATGCACCGAAATGCCCCACCAAAAAATGCACCGAGATGCCGCAATGCGTCACCTCGAAGCGCAGGTCGCTGATGCCCTCCCCCGCCAGCATCATGCAGTCGTACACCAGGTAGCGCCGCCGCTGCTTGTCGCCCGCGATGTCCACGTCATCAACCACCATCTCGCCTGGCAGCAGCAGCAGCAGCAGCAGCAGCAGCAGCAGCAGCAGCAGCAGCAGCAGCAGCAGCAGCAGCAGCAGCAAGGCAGCAAACCGTCAGCACACCATGCTGCTGTTGAGACAGGGGTGCACAGCTTTGGCAAGGCAACATATGACCAGTGCTTGGTGGTCAACCACCATCTGGCCTGGCCGCAGCCGCAGCGTGTGAACACACCAACAGAGTCCAGACTATTTTGCTTGCTTGTTGAGACAGGGGTGCGCGGGCTTGGCAGGATAGCAACTCAGCAGCTGCAGCTATTCGTATGTCCACACCAACATGTTGCAACAAATCAGCAATAGAAAGGGCAGGAGCAGGATAAGATTGATGGCAACGCGCTGCAGCCACTGGTGATCCATGTTTGACAGCCTGATTGCCGCAGCCTGTGGACGGCTGCTTGTTGCCCTGCTGCTGCTGCTGCTGCTGCTGCTGCTGCTGCTGCTGCTGCTGCTCACCGTCCAGCAGCGTCCAGTGGTGCGGCGGGCCCACAGGGTGTGCACCAGCAGGCGCTGGCTTGGGCAGCAGCGTGGGGAAGCGCATGTGCATGCGGCGCACCTGAAGCGCAGCAGCAGCAGCAGCAGCAGCAGCAGCAGCAGCAGCAGCCTTGAATCAAAAGCGGCAGACACCCGTGCAGATGGGAACAAACACACCAAGCACATACGCGCTGTGCATTTGAACGTCAGCCGGCTTTCATCAAATGCATGACCAAGTGTTCTTGCAAGCCTGCAGGTCCCCGGCTGCAGCTGGCCGCTGTGCCTGACCTAGCCACCCGCCCCGCCTCACCTCCCCCGCCCTGTCTATGAGGTACACTGAGAGCAATGAACCACACCCAGCCACCTCTGCAGCCACGCCCTGCCCCGCCTCACCTCTCCCGCCCTGTCTATGAGGTACACGCCCTCGCGCGTCAGCAGCATGAGGTACCGCGTGCCGTCAGCCTTCCACGTCACAAAGTACCTGCAGCAGCAGCAGCAGCAAGGCTGTCATTCACACAACAGGCATCCGCATCAGCAGCCGTGGTAAACTGACATCCCACTTCGTCAAGTGGTGGTTGATGCAATGCTGCTATGCGGCACTACATCTTTGTCATGCCTTTGAACGCCTGAATGGTTCACCATGAAGTCCGCAAGGGCATGCCAGGACATTGCACATCGCAGCTTCCAGGAGCACTGGGTCCAGTTCCCGAGATGTATGCCGGCTTGATGCAACCACCCTGCATAAATCTACAGTGCCAGCACGGCGGCCATTGTTGTATGCCAGATCACCGCTTGCGCACACCAGGCCCAGCTGGTCCAGGTCAGACTGACCAACTGCCTGTCAACAAAGAAAAATCATCATTAATACGCTTATCTGTGACCACGCTCACCGCTTGCCGCGCACCAGCCCCAGGTTGTCCAGGTCCAGTGAGACCGGCTGGCTGCCCAGGAAGAGGTCCCCGGGGCCGCGCCCAGCCACAGCCATGTGAGGGTAGCCCTGCACCAGCTGGCCCTTCAGCAGGTTGTCCTGCGACAGCAGCAAGATTGAAAAGGAACACATCAACCCCAAACCTTACCAATCCTGAGCTCAGCGGGCAGCCCTGCTGCAGCTGCCCGCGCAGCAGGTTGTCCTGCGGCACTGGCAGCCGTGCCAAACAGAATGTGCAGGGATTTGCAGGCAAACATCAAGTTACAACATTGCACGACACCAAAAACATGTCAGGGAGTGTATTGTAAAGTGCACAAGTTGACAGGCTGAGGATGCATGCCAGTGGCACAGTGAGTAGACATATCAAACGCTTGCGCTACACAGCGCAGAGTTTACGCCCTGACCCTGGCAGCAACTGCAAGCGCCGCGGTCACCTGGCCCTGGATGACGTCGTACACTGTGTTGATGTAGTAGCGCGCCTCCTCCATGCACACCGGCTCACCGACCTTGTCAGAGTGCGTCATGCGCCCACCCGCAGCCTGCGCAAACATGGTGGCAGCAGCAGCAGCAGCAGCAGCAGCAGCAGCGGGCTAGGAGCGATAAAAATGCGGGCATGTCAGGTGGCAGCTGCGGCGCGCTGGGCAAGGAAAGCAGGAGCATGAGAAGGCAGCGCTGTGCTTGCTCGGTGCTTGCCATTCTTGTGTTGCGATCCACCAGTGGATGGTGGTGTGACACCTCACTCAACCACCGGTGGACGACTCTGCCGCTGCTCAGACGCTGCTGCCACACAAAACTGCTATGCTGCTGCTGCTGCCGTATATGGCACCCGTTGTCCATGGGGTGCCAGATGGTGCGCACCTGCTGCATTGCTGCGGGGTTGATGTTGTAGCCCAGGCGCTCGTCCTCGTCCTCGTCATCGGCAGGCTTCCAGGCAGGCAGCTCCGGCGTGAGCACCATCTTGGGCCGCACCTCGTTGTGGCGCCTGCGGTTAGCAGCACAGTGAGGGTCGTGGGTTCAGCAGAATGGTTCAGGCTGGGCAGGCAGGAGAGGAGCAGGGCGTGAGCACCATCTTGGGGCGCACCTCGTTGTGACGCCTGCACTTGGCAACACAGACGGAGGCAGGTGACAGCAGAAGAAAAAGGAAGCTGAGAAGGAGGGAGATGGGCAGGGTGTAAGCACCATTTTGGGGCACACGTCGTTGTGGCGCCTGCGGTGGCAGACGCAACACGTTGTGAGGTGTTTGTTGAACGATGATGGGTAGCGAGAGAAGCAGGGCGTTGCAAAAATCACACAAGCCGGCTATGGTGGCAGGCAGATGTTGGCAGCGGCGGTGTACATGCCTGCATGCAATGCGGCAGGCGTGCTGTGCTGTGCTGTGCTGTGCTGTCTGCGCTGCGCTGTGCTATACTGCTGCTCCCCAATGGATAACTGTCGCTCCGGCCCGCACCCCACTCGTCCAGCCTACACAGCAACAGCTCCATCTCTCCATCTTTACATGTCTATCAGCTGCTGCAGCACAGCGCAGCGCACCTGAAGAGGTCGTTGATGTACTCGTGCTTGTAGATGCCGGGGTGGCGCTGCTCCCTGAAGTAGCGTATGCCGCGCTCCACGCAGTAGCCCTTGTCGGCCAGCAGCCGCATGGCAGCGCACACAATGATGAAGCCTGCAGCGGCACAATGGCAGTTGCCAAGGTGAGCATCTTGTGTTGAGTGATTAGAAGCTGCAGCATTTGTCTGCCAGCAGCCGCATGGCAGCACACACGATGATGAAGCCTGCAGCGGCGGAAAGACAGTTGCAAAGATGCACATTGCTGAAGATGCATAATGTTCCAGGATTGCCTGAAACCCTTGTCGGCCAGCAGCTGCATGGCAGCACACATGATGCTGAAGCCTGCAGTGGCACAGGTGTTGTTGTACAGGTGCTACAGGCAGTTTGTAGCGGAAGTCTCAAGTCAGCGGTAGCACAGCAAGATTGCCAACAGTGCGGCCTTGCAGCGCAGCAGGTGCAGCTTGCAGATGAAACAGCAACCTGGCAGCCACCTCTCAGCCCTCTTAATGTGTCTCACTGCTCTGCTCCAGCCAACGCACCTGAGCGGTTGAAGCCGTGCGTGCAGTGCACCAGGATGTAGAAGGCGGGGTTGGCTGCCATGCACTTGCGGATCTCCCACACCGCCATGTTCACCGCCAGCGGCTCCGGCGACACGCCACGCCCGCGGCACGGCACCTGCAGCACAGCAGCAGGCACAGGCAGGCAGTAGTTTGACCATAACTTGACCATAGTTTGACCAGAGGTTGACCGCCAGCGGCTCCAGCGACACGCCAAGCCCACGCCTGCGGCACGGCACCTGCAGCACAGCATACCAGCAGGCAATGATACAACCATATCTTGACCATGAGTTGACCATGTGTTGACATGGCCTGGCAATAGGTTGACCTGAAGCGCAGCGTCGCTGCTTCACGCCAGAACAGCCACCCACAGTTGCGCTGATGCTGCCTACGCTGCATGGCTGGCGCTGAGTGTTGCTTCGTCTTGCCAGGGCTGACCTTGACGTATCTCACGCTGTTGTCAGTGATGACTTGCGGGTCGTAATACTTGTCGCTGTTGGACAGGTCCAGCACCATGCCCACCTGCCCCCCCTGCGGCAGCAGCAGCAGCAGCAGCGGAGGCAGCAGGAGCGGCAGCCGCTTAAGGATTGCGAGAAAGGTATCGAGGACTGTGACTGCAAATCATCCAGGCGCATGTGTGCTGCACTTGCATCGCTTGCTGCTGTCAGGAACCAAACCGGCAGGCGGCTGGCTGTCAAAAGACGGCACCTGGTGCAGTTGCTGCTGATGTGGAGTTGTTTCGACTGCCCAATGCACCATTGCTGCCGCGACAGCAGCAGGTGTGCTGCTGCTTTCTGCCCCTCATGCCTCATGCACAGCCACAACTGATCTGCGCTATACTGGCAGGGCCGCCTGCCGCCTGCTGCCCTGCTGCCGCAGCTGTTGGATCCACTGCTGCTGTTGCGACTGCAGGGCACCGATGCACCTGTGCAACACACTCAACGTGCTGCTGCCAGCACTGCAGCGGCTGCTGCTGCTGCTTATGTGGCCCTGATAGCTCCCTTCCCTCTGTTTTGGCTTCTTGCCCCCTGCCTCACCAGTTGCTGCCATGCATGCCTCCCGTCCTGCTGTGCTTGCTGCCTCTGCTGCTGCTGCTCCTGCTACCCTGCTGCTGCTGCTGCTGCTGCTGCTGCTGCCGCAGCACGCACCGGGTCCTTGGCCACGATCTTGTGGTGTGCTGCTGTGAGCGCTGCCAGTGGGCTCCAGTGGCCACGCGTCATCTCCTCCATGCGGGGGTTGCGGTAGCTGTTGCCCAGCGGCACCTGCAGGAGTGATATCAAAGTAGTACGGAATGTAGGTAGGCAGGGAGAATGCTGAGGGTTGGCATGCGATGCTGGGGTATGCTTGCAGGAAAGCTTGCTGTTGTTACACCCACCCTTCCTGCTGCTGCTGCTGCTGCTGCTGCTGCTGCTGCTGCTGCTGCTGCTGCTGCTGTCGGTTGTTGTTGGGGTGCTTATCGCTGGCACATGCATCAGCGGTGTTTGGCTGCCAGTGCTTCACTTAAGCTGATGACCAGGCCTCAACGTTTGAGAGTGCACACGTGTGCGTGTATGTGCCCAGGCTATACGTATCTGTTGAGCCTGCAGGCAGGTCATTGATGTCCAGCTTTTTGTTGCTGAGCAAGCTCTTGTTGCACAATCACGTGGCGTCTATATAAGCAAGAATATTCTTGTCAGCGCACCTTCATGGGGATCATGTGGTGCATGTCAGACACCTCTCCAATCTCTGGGCATTCAAACCAACCAGGCGGGATGGGGTTGAATGGCGGTGGGCGCGCCATGCTGCTGCCGCTTCACTACTGCTGCTGCTCCTCTGATCTTTGCAGAGAGAGGCAGCTGCTGACAGCTGCCAGCAGTTACTTCAACTACGTCAAACTGACATAGCTACATGGCTACGTCTTCATTGTGGTGTGGGACTTGGCATTTTAGCACAGGCCTTGTGCCAAGAGCTGCTGCGCTGCTGTTGGGTGACTGCTGTGTCTCTGCTGAACTGCATACAGCTCCGCCTACAAACACAGGGATCCTTGCCTCTGTGTCAATAAATACAAGAAACAAAGCCTTAACAGACCGTCAGCAATACAAGGCACAGCAGCAAACCAAAAAAGTATCAGCTGTCGTAGTGCAAGAGAGGCAAGAACAGGAGCTACTAGCGTCAAGTTTTCAACGTTCAGGCTGTTGCTTCCACCACAACACCTCTTCGTATCTGATTGTGTTACACTAGTGAGCTTTGAAACCCTTTCGGTGATGCGCGATCAGTGCGATGTCGAGCAGTGGTGTGTGTGCGTGTAACTCGCTTGTTTTGCTTAGATTGCAGAACGAGCTATTGATGGTCAATGCGTATTCGCTGTGCTGCGAACAGCGCAAACAAAGCCCGTCCTTTTTCAAACGAGCAATCCAGAACACACGCACCGTCAATATGAAATGTTTTCTTACTCTAATGTTGGCAGTGTGCTTATGGGCAAGCACGACGGCCATTTCAGACAAGGTAAGCTTTCTGGAGCCTTCCATACAGCAGACGCGGCAAACGCACTGCACATCCTGACCAGAGAGCTGGCTGCAGGGAGTCATTTACCTTGATGACCTCACATTCGACAAGGTGGGTTGGCGCTGGTTTGTGCGCTCTTCAGTGGTCAGTTGCAGGGCAGCGTTGGACAAGCAATTGCTGCTCAACCTGCTTTTCTGTTGCTGCAGGTGGTGGATCGCAGCAGGGATGTTCTGGTCAGGTTCGACAAGGAATACCGTGAGTGACATCATCCAGGCTCTCACTACTGCCTGTCTGGCAGAGCTGCAGCAGAAACAATAGCGGTGCCAGCATCAGTGGCACAGCTGCTGCGGCTGCTACTGCTGCTGCTGCATCACGAAACAGCAATGGATTGAGCGTACACATCAAAACCACTATTATCCTGATCAACACAGCAACACTGTTGGGGCCAACACTTCATCATCAACAGTATCATTGCGAGCCAGCGCCCCACTCAGCCGCTGCCATCAGCCATCCAACTCATTGCGTCCCATCCGCTACCTTCCCCTCCACTCCTACCACCACCACAAGTACAGTCTCATCGCAGCAGCCTGCGCAGCGCTGCACAAAATGAATGACTTCTACATGATACACTGCCTTTTGCTAGTATCCGTAACCATCAACCCTCACTCCTCACTCCTCACCGCAACTGCTGTCACACTGTACACACACATGTCACCGCAGCCTGGGGTGACGAGCATGACGCGTTCAAGGAGCTGGCCACCACTTCATCATCAACAGTATCATTGCGTGCCAGCGCGCCCTATTCCGCCGCTGTCACCAGCCATCAACACTTCATGTAACCTGCTGCCTTGCCCGCCGCTCCCACCACCACCACCATCACTCCTCACTCCTCACTCCTCACCTTAACTGCTGTCGCATGTATCGCCGTAGCCTGGGGTGACGAGCATGACGCGTTCAAGGAGCTGGCTACCACTGTGGGCGAGTCAGACACCAGCCTGCTGGTGGTAGGGGTACCCATCTCCAACAGCGACACCTACCCAGTCAACACCAAGCTCTCGGTGAGTGCCAGCCAGTGCAGCAGCTTTACAAAGTGTTGAACCGGGATCTTCAAAACATTAGACCAGCAGCAGCGACACCTACCCAGTCAACACCAAGCTCTCAGTGAGTGAGGGAATGACCAGCAGCAGCAGCGGCAGCTGGGTATGTACCTGCCAACAAACCAAGCTGTCAGTGAGTGTTGAGAAGAGATTGCATGCTTGGCATGCAAGCAGGGTATTGCTTCGTTACCAGAGTAGTGTGGGCTGGTCCCGAAAAGTGTTGGGAGTGCCAGTTGCTGGGTGGGGTGCCTGCGGAAATGATGCTGCTGCCGTCACAAGAGCCTGTGCAAGGTTTGTGCACATCTGCCACTGCCTCACAACAAGCTTGCTTGCAGCAGCAGCAGCAGCAGCAGCAGCAGCAAACTTTGATTTCATCAGCATCAAACCCGCTTGCATTTGTACATTGTCTCTGCAATGCTCGCCGATACTTTGTGTGAACACCCTTTCTGCTGCTGCTGCTGCTGCTGCTGCTGCTGCTGCTGCTGCTGCTGCTGCTGCAGGCGCGCTACGGCCTGGTGGCTCTGAAGGACGAGGGCTTCCCCCGCTACAAGCTGTTCAAGAAGGGCGCAGACACCACCAAGCCGCTCGACTACACGGGCGACATGAAGCAGGCCAAGGAGCTGCTGCGCTGGACGGTGGAGCAGACAGGCGTGTTCATCGGCATCAAGGTGCGGCTGTAACAGTTTTTTTTTGAAATTGAGGCCTGTGCCTGCTGCAATGCGGCATTGCTGGGCTGCAGTGGTGTGTGTTCATCGGCATCAAGGTGCGGCTGTGGCTGTGAGTGCTATGAGTAGGGTGTGCGGCATCAAGGTGCGGCTGTGATGTTTTTCTATTAGTAGGGTTTGTGCGTGTGCTGCAGTGGGGGTTTGCTGGGCTGCAGGGGCGTGTGCACAGCCGCATCAAGGTGTGCGCGATGCGGCTACGCAAGTGCCGCTGACATGCAGCCTATGTGCAGCCTGCGTGCGTGAAGCCTGGGGCAGCTTCCCTTGGCTTGTTTTTGCACAGCAGTGCTCGCAGCACTGCAGTTGAAGTACCACGTTCGACAGCTGGCATTGTCAAGAACACCAACCACATCTCCATGTGCAATTCCATTCATGCACACAGCTGTGTGCTTACATAGGGTTGGTTGATGACAACTTTGCTGTCAACCACTGCTTGTTAATCCCTGCAGGGCCAGGTGGAGGAGCTTGACGGCCTGGCGCACAGCTTCATGACTGCATCAAGTCAATGACAACTGCTGGTCAGAGAGGTTGAGAGAGGCTGCTCATGACTGTTGTTGTTTTGCGAACATGTTTACTGTGCAGGGCCAGGTGAAGGAGCTTGACGGCCTGGCACACAGCTTCATGGCAGCAGCGCCAGCGGACCGCAAGCCGCTGCTGGAGCAGGCGCAGGCTGCAGCAGACGCCGTGGACACCAGTTCAAACCCCGATGCCGGCGGCTACGTCGAGTACTACATTAAGACCATGCAGCGCGTGCTGGACAAGGGCGATGCATATGTGCAGCAGGTGCGGCTGCATGTGGAGTTGCTGTTGGCATATGTTGGTATGTTGGCGTTATTGACATCCAGCGCATCTGCTGATGGTGGGGTGCTGATAGGTGGCTGAGGCAGCTTCCTTGCGAGTGGCTCTGGGCAGGCTGCTGGACAGTTGTCAGCCCAGCAGAGCTCCTGCAAGTCAATGCCAGTCGAACCTTGTCCTGTTGTGTGGTGCTTTGGCCGCCTGATATACCACCTTCCTTGCTACAAGTCAGTCTACACTCAGTCCTCTCCGCAAGCAACAGTCAAATTTACCATCTTGACGCCAACAGTAGCTGCGATCATCACAACTTGCTGCGCTGCCGCCTGCTCAACCCCCAAACCCCATTGTATAACATCCATGTTGCGGCTTGCAGGAGACGAAGCGGCTGGCCAAGATGAGTGAGGACAAGGCTGTGGCAGCAGCCAAGCGTGAGACCTTTGCGTGGAGGCTCAACGTGCTGGCTAGCTTCAAGGCACCAGCAGCAGCAGACAAGGGCGAGCTGTGAGGGGCCTGCTGTGATTGCATCGATGCATGGCGGTAACACCAAACACATTGGTACCTAGGAGCAGGGCGCTGTGATGTTGTGAGACTGGACAGACGAGGATTGGTTCAAGTGCTGAAGTTGAGCAGGGCAGTAGGCAGCATACGCATGACAGCACTGGGTGCTGCACTGGCGTTGCCTCCAACCGGTTCTGGTTTGTGGAAGCGCACCAGCAGTAAGCAGCACGCAAAAAAGCAGCACGCCGTTTAGCTCTGCGTGTTGCAGAAGTGCATGCAGGGCTAATGAGAACATGGCCTGGCTTCTGAAGACAAGCTGGGTGCAGGCTGGTGTAACTTCCAGGTGATTGAGTTGGCGGTGATCCCATGGTGTAACTGTGTCCGGCTAGTACCCCTGCCCCGACCCGACAGTGTTATGTACACTGCTACAATTGCGTGCACACATGGTTCAGGTGGTGTCGCTGTGCCATGCTGAGTCAGCAGGTGTTATCGCGTTGATAGCCAGGCAACATCAACACAACACATGATGCCAGCTAGTACCGCTGTAGGTTGCTGCGGGTATACAAGACACATATGGCTTTGTCTAGAATTCGTCGTTTTACATATGTCAATCAAAAGTTGCACCGAGGTGTGCTGCATGTAAAACAGCCAGCACACCAGCCTGAGTGCCATGTCACCACAGAAGCTGTCATCAGTGTGGCAAATCAACACACGGGTGTTGTGACGTGTTCTGCTGGTGAGGCATTGCCTCCCGCTCCCGGCAGTTGGGCTTGCCCAATTGTGCTGTGGTAGCGAGCCAGTAGGATTCCGTCCCCCCTGGTAACCAAAAAAAAAATCAACACACTGTGTAGCCTGCCCAACATCAACGCTGCAATGCGAGTGCCCATTCTGTTGCGTTGCCCTACTGCAAAGTGTAGCACCTGCAGCTGCAACTCTTTATAGCACCGCTGCAGGTTGAGGCCGGTTATACATAGAACGGCTGTCTGTGCTGTAAAATGACAGTTCTACTGCTGTGCTGCTGCCTGCCCAAGCCCCTTGTACTGCCACAGCTTCACCAGCCCATCATCACCAGCTGATGCCAGCAAGCCCTGCCGGCTGGGGTGCCAGCGCACACAGTTCACATCAGCATCATGCGCCTGCTGCACACTGCACAGGCACTCCCAGGCAGCTGCAGCATCACCAGCAGCAGCAGCAGCAGCAGCGTCGTATAGCTCGCCATTCTGCTGCTGCGCAGGTGCTGGCTGCTCCCCAGCGGGCTGCGGGGTGCCTGGCTCTGCTGCTGCGCCTGCTGCTTGTTGGATATAGCCGCTGCTGCTGTTGGCCGCAGGGTCACTGCCTGCTGCTGCTGCTGCTGCTGCTGCTGCTGCTGTTTCTAGTAGGCTTGGTTGACCAAACAGCTTGATGCTGTTGGCGCCATCGCCTGCAGCAGCAGAGCACCCGAAGGCAGTCTTTGAGAGCGTAATAGTTTGATGCAAGCCACCACTGCACGAGCCTTACACGGGCGGCATTGATGCCGACACTGTGCATCCTTTGGCCACTGACACTGGTGGCTGCACGCTGTACATTGAGCCGCATGTCTAGCCGTGCCTCCAGACTACACAAAGACTCACTTTGTACCCACAGCCAAGCAAAAGGGCACACCAGGCGGCGGCAGCACACGCCCTTTGTGACAACAACACCAAAATATCCATCATAAAGGACTAACATCGTGCATATTGTGCGCAGACCCTACCTGTAGCAATCAGCCCCTGCGCTGACCAGTCCACTGTGAAGATGCAGCGGCTGTGATGCCCGCTGATGCATGCCGCCAGGCTGCAGTGCGGCTCCGGTGGGCAACCCTCGCTCCACTCCACACTCCACACACGCAGCGTGCAGTCGTCACTCACAGAAGCCAGCTTGCGGCCGTCCCTGCTGAAAGCTACTGACCAGACTGTTGAGCTGTGGCCAACTGCAGCACCTGCATTAGTGAGATAGTGATGCCAGCAGAAGTGTGAGTTTAAATCGAAATTAGAATGATGACATAAGCGCTGACACACATGGGACTTTGTATCAACAAGGGAAGTGTTGCAGCAACTGCAGGGATACTGCAGCCGAGAGATGCCTCCCGCTGCTGTACATGCGCACACGGGCAAGGCTAGCTGTGCCACGGCACACCCGCTGACACACCCTTGCTGTATCTCATGCCTGCCAACTTGCAAACATCATCTATTATCAACATGCTTACACACACAGCTGCCAGTCTGGTGGGATGCAGCATCCAGTCAACCCCATCTCAGGCAGCAACCGCACCGTCTCAACAGACACTGCCCCTCACCCTCGAGAGTTAGCACCCAAAACTCAACCTATCCAGCCGCACTCTACCCGCACTGCCCCGGCCAGCTGCCGCCCTCACCCTCAAGCGTCTGCACGCACACCCAGCCAATCCAATCGCATTCTACCCATCTGGTCTCACCCTCATTCTCACCCTCCCCCCCACCCTCGAGCGTCTGCACGCACACCCAGCCAATCCAACCGCATTATACCACAGCTGGCCTCATCCCCCTCACCCTCTCCCTTACTTTTAAGCGTCTGCACGCACACCCAGCCAATCCACCCACACATCATCTGCACATCTAGCCCCCCATACCCCTCCCCCTCACCCTCGAGCGTCTGCACGCACACCCAGTCCGCCTCGTCGTTGGCCCACAGCTTGATGCTGTTGTCGTAGCTGCAGGAGGCCAGCAGCTCGCGGCTGGGGTGCCACGCGATGCTCTTCACATCCTGCAGGGCACAGCTGGCATGAAGGTGAGCCATACTGTTGAGCCTCTGTATGGTGCGCGCAGCACAGCATCACAGATATGACGTGCTTATGGGCCGCTTTTGATGGAGCTGGCGGCTGGGGTGCCACGCGATGCTCTTCATATCCTGCAGGCCACAGCAGGCATCAGTATGGCGTGCAAACTTGGTGTGCGAAGCAAAGCATCTCGAAGATTACGTGGTGATGCGGCTGGGTTTGGGGTGTCACGCAATGCTCTTTACATCCTGCAGGGCGCAGCACATGTGCGTGTAGTGCGTCAGCATGGTGTGCGAAGCAAAGCATCATTCGAGTTGCGTGTGCTTATGGGCCGCTCTTGATGCGGCTAGCGGCTGGGGTGCCAGGCTATGCTCTTCATATTCTGCAGGGGACAGCAGGCATAAGTACGGCGTGCAAACATGGCGTGCAAGGCAAAGCATCCATGGGATCAACGTGCTTATGCGCCACTGCCGATGCAGCTTGCGGCTGGGGTGCCACGCGATGCTTTTCATATTTTGCGGCCACAGCAGGCATGAGCCATACACCTGATGTGTGCGGTGCACGAAGCCAAGCATCCCTGAGATTGCGTGTCGATGGGCCGCTGTTGATGAGGTGGCCTGTGCAAGCGTACGCGAGATGATGCAGGGGGTGGTCCTGCACCGCCTACACAAAGCATGACAGCAGGAGCTAGCAGCACACAGCGCACATCCGCCACAGCCATGCCTTCACCACAGGCATCACTACTTTTCAAACACTTTTACAATTCTACACACCCACCCACTGACCCACGTCATAACGAAGACAGTGACATCCCACCTGGCTGTGGCCGTGCTTCACGTCCATGCAGTCGTACTCGTCTCCCAGGCCCCGCTCCCAGAACCACACCGACTTGTCGCGCCCGCAGGTTGCCAGGAAGTTGCCGCAGGGCGACCAGGCCACTGCCTTGACCTCGTTCTCATGCCCCTCGAGCTTGCTGATCTGGTGGTTTAGGGACGTAGGGCAGTGAGTGAGCAAGCAGCAAATGATGTGGCTTGCAGCGTGTTGGTTGGGAGGATGATCACAAGTGGTGCTGCAATGAGTGGCGGCAGGACGGCTGATAACCTACTGCAGTTTCATGAGCCCAGACATCATCCACTAGGCTATGCTTGCTGCTGGGTGTTTTGTAGAACAGTCGACTGTCTGTCCAAGTGCTCTTGTGCTAACTCATACTGCTGCTGCGTCAACGAGGTGAACGTGTTCCTCAAGTCAAGCCTTGGCCGCCTTGCACACGGATGTCAGACCTAGCAGCAGCCCCGCACAACTGAACTGCATCTGCTGCACTTCCAGTGCGTTCACACAGTAGACCCCACGTTCTCTGCTTCTGTGCAGCACTGGCAGCACCGCCAGCAGCAGCGTGTTACCTCTTCCCAGATGCCACCCTGTAGCTGCCATATTGCTGTTGTGCCATCAAAGCTAGCTGTAGCCAGATGAGTGCCGCCAGGGCTCCAGCAGCAGCACCGTATCGACTTGGTGTGCGTGTCCTCCAGAACAGCAGCACAGCGCCAACCTCTCCCCTCTATGCGACTCTGTTGCCATATTCGAACCGTTCTGTCGCCGCTGCAGCTCGCTAGCGAGGCACCTACGTCAGTTATCAGATTAAATGTTTTAGTGCTACTGCTGTTGTTACTGCTGTGGCGGGCTATGCATGTCGGGCTCTTGCTTCAAAGATCCTACCGTCAGGCGACCAAGCTAAGTGCCAGACGCGGTCTGTGTGTCCCTCCAATGTTTGCAAGGGCTCCAGCGAGTGAGCCAGGGTTGCCATGCTGCCTCGATTATGGACAAATGTACGCCTATCCGTGGAGCGTCACGTTCTGCATCGTCGAAGTTCGAATGGAAAAACAAGTAGGGTGCGAAAAACACCTGCTGCAATGCCACTGAGGTGACTGGTACCCTACGGGTTGACAACGACAAGCATCAGTTACAGTACAGCAAGCTTCATCTCGTGGCCTCCTGTCATCTCGCATCACTCTCACACAGCAAAGATGAGGATAATAGGCCAGCAGTCCACCCGCATCAGCAGTGCTCCAATGGGAAACTTAAGCATGAGGGCAGACCAGATGCACGGCGCTTCCAGGACATTGTACTCAATGATGGTCTCGCTCATGAAAGAAATCATAGTAAACCCTCATCTATGAGTCAGCTATACAAGGAGGCACATGCGCGTGTGCTGCAGCCGCAATAGCACACAGCACACCACGCATGCCCATAGCAAGCAGATACAGCGCCAGACGCACCAAGCAGCAGACAGATCCAATTCCAGCTGCCAACCAAACCCAAAATCGGATGGCAAGAGCCTGTGCTCGCGGCTGTGTGCGGCGTGCACCAGTGCGCAACCATGTGCACACAACAAGTGCTTTGGTGGTGTGCCAACCAGCAGTAGGCGTAAGCTACACGGCCAAGCTGCTATCAGTCACACCACAACAAGCGCAGCACAGCCCACATGGGATATGCCTTGCCACTGACCATGCGTACTGCACATTTTGAGCTACAAGTGTTGAAGAGTGGGTGTCAAAACTAGTCATAAGCCACAGCCTGCCACGACGTGCTGTATCGTGTTATAACATCGTCATCTCCTGCGCAGACTGATGACAGCCCAGCCAGCCCAGCCAGCCAGCAGTAACTGCGGCACAGCAGCAGCCGCCAGCCCCAAATGCACAGTGCTACACACAGGCAGCCGCACGATGCCTTGTGCCCTACATCTGCTCCCACAACCGGTCCAAGCAAGCAGGCCGCCTGCGCACCGCGCCTTCTGTTGATGATGGCATGTTGATTGAAGAGAGTCGGGATACTGCATACATCCACGCCAGGGGAGCTGCGGAGAAACAAGGCCGAGGCACGCCACGGTGGCTGCGCAGGGAAACAAGACAAGGCATGCGAGACGCACCACACTTTGGGAGGTCTCAAAACACTCTCCAGCCCTAGGAAATGCCAACGCCGAATACCGCATGGCGGCCACGCTCCAAGCCCAACCAGCGTGACACCCCTCTCCCAGTATTCCCCAAGTCCAGGAACACTCGCAGCAGCGTCAGTGCAGTGCAAGCAACAGTTGCTACTACGTTGCTGCAATCAATCGCCCGTCAAGGGCAGGGGCAACCTCAGCCCCAGTAGTACACACCACGACACGTAAACAGGCTACTCCCTGGCAGCGCCTTTTTTTTATGCATGCCACCAGGCAGTGCTGCCAGACACTGCGGCAGCCAAATGCGTACTCACAACAGCAGCGCACACGTGCGCCGCGCCAAATGCATACTCCCACAAGCCGCACATATGACACCAAAACCACAAAACAGCAGGGAACCACGACACGGACGTTGTTACTACTAGCACGGGCGGAGGAGTGTTAGGCCGGCTGTTCCCCTGTCCAGCGAGCGCTACTGCCCAGCACCCGGCACAACCGCAGCTGAGGGGTGAAGCCATCGACTGTGCTGCCTTGGACATTGGACCAGCACGCCGGATGTGATGGGTGTGCACCACAGGCGGTGCAAGGCGCGCGTGGTGATGTGGCAAGAGGATGACAACCGCTGTTGCTGCCCTTGCAGGAAAAGGCGGGCCGGCTCTGCACTTGCCAGCAGGGATGCATGCAGCACTCAGTGTACAACTCTGGCACAGTCATGCTCAGCCCTCCACAGTGGTTCAAAAGCAGACACGCACTGCAAGTGGGGGTGCCGTATCACAGCAGGGTTATGCTGCAGCACAGCGTGCACGCGGCACCCCTGGCTGTACTGCTGAGCTGCAGCCCACCGCCACTGACAGAGCTGTGGCAAATGCAGCAGCAGCATCAGCAGCAGAAGGAACACGCCCCAGCAGGACAAGGCAACTCAAAGCCACAGGCAGTGCCTGATAAAGTGCACAGTGCAGCGTGTGCGGCCCGGCCACATGTTTGTGCCGCGCGCTGCAAAGGCTGCAACAGCGCCACACAGCCAGAATCGTGTGTGTTAGCAGGCAACCGACACACTGAGCGGTTCTCCAATCAACACCATGCAGCTGCCTGCTCCCAGTTGCACCAGACAAAGAACATCTGCGGGCGTGTGAGTCCTGCACACCCCGGAGCAGCACCCCACGTCCCCACAATGCAGGCACCGCTAGTTGACCAGCCATGCATACCATGCCCAGCGCAACACACGGCAACGGCAATACTATATTGTATGTTTGGGCCGCAGAGTAACAACACAGCAAGCTTTGCACAAGCAACACCCATACGCGTGCACATGCAGAAGCGGCCAGCCAGCCTAATACCACCGCCACCAGCGACAGGCCGCCCAGTGCGATTACCACCAGCCTGCTAAAGCAAATCAACCATACAACCATCACGCGCACGCACTCGCATTGCATTGCAGACACACACTGGTGTGAAGCAACACAGAGCGCAACTATGCGCAGCATGCGCCAGCAACGCTGAAGCAGCAGCCGCAGACAGGCGTGACCGCCGTGTGCTGTGCTGCTGCCAGCCTACTGGTCTATTGAGTTCAGCCCCCGAACCAGGGCTTACATCGCTCACTCGCGCAACGATATATATGTACCCATGGGTTGCGCAGCCGCGGCATAGCACACAAAACTGCCAGACGGCTGCTGTGACGGCGCTTGCACCTGTTCAGGCCATGCGCAACCATCCGCAGGAGCCAGGGCAAGCGCTGATCATGCACCCAAGCGGCTGCCCTGCCTGCCAGGACCACCTGCGCTGTCTGCTGCCGGATTACATTCCATAGCTCACAATCGTGGCGGGCTGTGTCATGCCGTTTGGTGCTGCAGGGGCGAGCACAGCCCAGGCACAGCACTCCACACGCACAGGAGTGCTAGGCCAGCATACAAAAGGCCTGTGGGACAAAAAACACGGCACACAAAAAAGCGGTACACGGTGCATCTGCTGCTCGCGCTGATAATAAGCCCTGCGGCGACACCCACCCAGTCAACTGCTGCAACAGCTGCATCTGCAGCCGGGCAGCACACACGCTGGCCAGAAGGCACAGCTGCGGCGGTGCGGTGTCCTCTCCAGCCCAAAGCAGCGGTGGTGAACAGATGCCTTTCAGCGCAGCGTGCACTGCCACGCGCAACGCATGTGTACAGCACGCGCCTGAGCCCAGGCAGCGCTGTGCATAGCGCTACTAGATACGGCAGGATGCACACCATGTACAACACAACGCGCGCCATACGCAGCCCCCATCAGGGCTGCCGCCGGTCCACTTCTGCTGAGACTAGATGTTCATGCGAACTCATCAATACGGCGGTGCACAATGCTCATGCAGACCCCAACCCCAACCGCCGGCATCCATGCACACACGGGCATTGATACCCATGACACACATGTGGTAGGCACGTTACTGGCCCCCGCACACCCACCCTCCCAAATGTACATACCCCCGCGTGCACAGCAAAGGCAGCACACGGCCCTGCCAGGCACCCGCTACGCTGTGACAGCACATGCACAGCTGCAGCCCAGCCCAGATGTACCGCATGCATCCTCACCCTCACACTTTTCGCGCTCCAGCAGCGCTAGCAATACACGCCGCACAGCCCATGCAAGGCAGCAGGGAACCCAGCTGCCCTAGCTAGCTGAGCATGTTGTGCTGCAGCCAGATGGGCGCCCTGCCGCCAACCTGCCAACCACCCCAGATGCGGCCCCTACCAACCCTTACCAACCACCCACTGCCGACATGCAATAGCAGTGGCACGCTCGCGGCTGGCACCATCACAGGGTGCCGCCGGCAAGCACCAACCGTTTGTCAGAAAACTTGTCAGCGCTGCCAATTGCTAGCTGGGTAGCAGCTGTGCAGCAACACCATACACTTTGCAGGCATGAGCTGCAGCTCATGTGGCCCTGCTCGCCACTGCTCCTGGCATGCTTGGCACTGCCTTTTGCTGCACAGCACAATGACAACAGCAACACGTCGCAGCAGCAGCGCAAGCTGTCAGCAGATGTGCAGAGCAACTTGAACAGCGATGGCAGAGCATTGGCCACATGCTGTCAGCAGATGTGCAGAGCAACCCTAAACCACAAGATGCATGACGGAACTAATCAACTTAGAACACACTGTCTGTTGGCCAGCTCGACACTTCAGTATCTGCAGGGCATGAGCAGGATGCAGCAGATACTCGGCACCCGCATGCAGCAGCAGCGCTCACCATCATGCAGCCGTCCTCGCCCTTGATCTGCACCATGCCAGCTGCTGCTGACGCCGCAGCATCGCCGCCGTGCATCTGCATGTGCACCTGGATGGTGGCTGATGCGCCGCACTGGCTGTGGATGACGCCGTTCACACCGGGCTGCAGCTGCTGCTGCTGCTCCAGCTTGGGCACCAACAGCCCCTGCTGCTGCTGCTGCTGCGGGTGGTGCTGGTACTGGTGCATGCCGTGCTGATGGGGCTCCAGCGGAACGGCAGCTGGCGGCAGCATCATCCCTGCAGTGCTCGCATGCACCGCTGCCTTACCGTCAGCAGGCGGCGCAGCAGCCGGCTGCGCATGTGGCGGGCCAGCTGCAATCGCGTGCGCAGTCGCACCCGCCCCGCCTGCAGCAGCGCTGCCGCCTGCCTTGGCCTCAGCCGCGCGCAGGTCGTCCATGCTGCCGCCGATCAGCCCTGTCAGCAGCGGGCTGCTGCAGGCGTCATCCTCCAGGAAGTGATGCAGGTGGATCGTCGCCATCGTCGGCGGCTGCTCCGGCGCGCCAAACAGCAGCTGCATGAGGTCCCCGTCGCTGTGGTGGTCGTACGTCGCCTCTGGCGTCCACAGCTCGTCCATGCTGGGCGGCAGCTCCTGCTCCATGCCGCGCGGCATCATGGCCATCTGCTGGCTGGGGCCCTGCGCGGCTGGCAGCTTCTGGCTGAACTGCGAGAAGTTGAACAGCGTGCCCATGCCTGAGGCCTGCGGGAAGTCTGCAGGCAGCGGCGGCGGGCTGGGCGCGCGCGTGGACTCAGGCGCAGCACCAGCACCCGAAGAGCTGGAGCCTGTGCCGGCGGCGGCAGCTGACATGTTGTCGATGTCGTCAAAGAGCGAGCTGCTGATCTGGGTGGTGAGGCCAGGAGCTGGCTGCAGCTGGCTGGGAGCCGGCGGCGGCGGCACTGGCGCCGGCGGCAGCATTTGCTGCTGCTGCTGCTGCTGCACGTGCTGCAGCTGCTGCTGCACCGCCTCCGCAGGCTGCTGCAGCATGGGCTGCTGCTGCTCCTGCATGTGCACCATCTGCACAGGCGGTGGCGGCGGCATGAGGCCTGCAGCTGCAGCATCCTGGCCGAGGTAGCCCTGGTCCTGAGGCAGCATCATCTGCTGGTGCTGCATTGCCTGCTGCTGCTGCTGCTGGGCCATGTACGCGCCGGATGCTGTGTTGACCTGGTGCGCCATGCCCATTGTAACAGGCTCCTGCTTGACCTGCGGCTGCTGCATCATCAGCTGCTGCTGCTGCTGCGGCTGCTGCAGGTGGCTGCTGTCTAGCATGTCCATCATGGGCTGCTGTGGCTGTATCAGCTCAGGGTGTGGCTGCAGCAGCTCCTGCTGCTCCTGCGGCTGCTGCATTGGCATCAGCTGCTGCTGCTGCTGCAGCGGCATCGCTTGCTGCTGGTACTGGTAGCCCTGTGGGTTGCCCATCAGCATGTCTCCAGGGCCGCCTTGCAGAACAACACTGCCTGTGCTGTTGAGCTGGTCTTGAGCCAGCCCCATGCCCAGTGTCGGCGACTGAATGCCCTGCTGCTGCGGCTGCATCTGCTGCTGCTGCTGCAGCAACCCGCCCCTGCAGGTGATTGCAAGCAGCATGGAGGTAAGGTGTGTGCGTCTAGCATCACATAGTGCACGCACTGCGCATGCTGCAGCAGCATGCGTGTTACAAGCATAACCCAATTGCAACTGAGTCTGCAAGAGAAGCTTTTGCGTCGTGCATTGTTGCGTGAACATGCTGCCATGCACAGGCATGTAAGCAAGCGTCATAGCAGAGTTGCGCAGCCGCCCCCACGCAATTAGCTCCTGTGCAAGCATATGCTCCACATGAGGACTGCGTGCCAGTGAACAATCAAGCAGCTAGAGCTACAACCCCCACACGCGCCACTCACATTGGGTGCGGCTGGCCCTGGAAGTATGAGCCAGACATGTCAGGCTGGTACTGCTGATGCGGGAATGGCGCGTACTGCTGGCCATACGCTGCGCCATAGCCATTGGGCGGCATGCCAGCAGGCATGCCCTGCCCGTACGCGCCTGGCATAACCATGCAGTTGCCATACATGGCCTGTGCATCGCCATTCATGCCCTCCTGCACTGCCATGGTGTTGGCAGCTGCAGCTTGCTGCAGCACACGAAGCACAACAAGCAAGCAATGCCAGGTCAGATGCACAGCAGCAACAGCAACAGCAGCAGCAACGTTGATCAAGCTCGGCGTCCACAGGCGCTCAGGCGCTGTCCCAGCAGGAGCACGCAACTGATCTAGCAGCACGGCGTACAGATCCAGGCCCCGGTTGCACTAGGCGCTCGCTGCAGTCGCCTGCATTCCGGGCGACTGTACTTACCCGTTGCCGCTTCGCCTGGCGTGGAGCTGCCTTGCCGCCTGAACAGCCCACATGGTGCTTGCCTGGCTTCAATCCCTTGCCACACCTGCGTACGGTATACAGCAATTGAGCGAGCTGGGCCATAAGGCGCACAGGGCCACGAAATGTGCCCGCAGCTACATGTGCCGGCCTCATGCTCCGTTCGTTGCTTACTTTGGGCAGTGCGTTAACTCCGTGCCGTGCCCTCGCTCCTTGCCGCTGCCCCTGATGTCTGGTGGTGCCCTGCACAAGTGGCAGTTGAATGCGGGCTCAGAGGTGTCCGCAGGTCGCCTCTAAACACATTAATGTGCTAATACCCTGTGAATTTGCCTGCAGGCACACCTGTAGTGGACCTTCAGGCGCCACAGCTCGGCGAAGCTGCGTTTGCATCCAGGGAATGGGCAGAAGTAGCGCTCCGACCCAGAAATCGATTGGTCCTCCTCGGGGCCTTCCCCAGGCTCCATTATTATGTTCTGGCTCTTGGCACCACAACCAAAGTCTCAGAGATAGTGGCAGAACATTTTCAACACCTGAATACCGAAACATCAACCAATAAACGGCGCTCGTGATCAATGAGCTCCCAGCAGGCAGGAACAGGCATGCGAAGCAAAACCCTGCATTCCGCTTTTGCCTGATACGTGTGAGACGCAGATTAGTGCGGTAATTCCTGTTGAATCAACTACTTGGTCTTTTAATAAACCAGTGACAACGCCTCGGGACGACGCGCTGCTTCGAACTGTGCTATAACTCGGACACTGGGTGCTCTCGCTGCACGCAGCTGCTCCCCAACAACTCATTGACAGGTATGATCATAGCTGGATTGGTCCTAAATTTGCAAAGTGCACACGTCAGAAGGCGAGACGTGCAACTGGCATCAGCAGCAAGCAGCTGCAGGTTGGGGTGAGCTGCAGCAGGTCAGCATTGCCCATCAAACGAAGGCGTCTAAGAAAGCCAAATGCAGCTGTCTGTTGATCCCACACCGACCAGCTGCTTAAGCTGGCAACCAGGTCTCAGCACTAGTGCTCAACAGCTCATCATCTGCTCGTCACTGGTACGGCACCATGCTTCAAGTGGATGAAAACATCACCCCCGTAGCATGCCAGCAGTCAAGCTGCTCTCCTCGTTGCAGCAGTACCCGTGCACCTGGTGCATACGCATGCTCCTGTGCCCCAACCACATGCTGCAGTCTGCTGCGCACCACTAGCACTGAACACCAGGTGACTTGATGCCAGCACAGCTCACATTCAACAGCCACCGTTGAGCGCACAGTATCTGCCGTGAGCAGCTGTTGTGCCAGAAGCACGTGTGGCTGTGCCTTGAGCTGCAATCACTGCCTGGCGCTCTGGAAGAACGCCACACCCATGTTGACGGGCTTCTGCAGGATGGGAAAGCGGTACCTGAAGCCTGCAGGCAGCAAGGAGCAGCAGCAAGGCCATCAGCTCACATTGACGAGCCCGTTTCGGAGCAGGCAGTCGTCAGCACAGCATAACATGCTACCTTCGAGCAATGCAGACAGCACAGCACCTGATGTCGTTGTAATGCCCTGGGAGTATGCAGATGAGTCTGGGATGCATGCACTGTCCACAACCAATTCATGGCTTAGTGCTTCTTCTTGTGCAAGCAGTGTCTAACTTTCAGCGCACAAAGCTATTTGTCAGCAGTGACCAGCGCACCTGCTGTCAGCTGGTCGAGTGCTTGCCAGACCTGCAAATCCAGGAGCAGCAGAAGCAGCAGCAGGCTAGTTCATTTGCTTGACCGTGCTGTCAACAGCAAGACAGCAGCTGCCACTGGTAGTACATGTAATGGAATCGCACTGCTGCAGCTGCTGCCAGAACAAGCATGTCCCAGCAAGCGGGAAGACAGTACTGCCTGCGGACAGAACACACATACATCTACGCATGCAGCCTTCTTGATGCTGCTGCTGCTGCTGCTGGTGCTGGCCACACCATGGTGGTCAAACTGCGCAGCTCAGTCAAACCTCTTTGTGATGTAAAACGCACCTGGCGATGATGGATGGCAGCGTCCACAGACCAGTAGCGCAGCCGCAGCACCTGCCACACCATCAGCATCAGCACGGGCTGCCTGCCTGGTGTCAGCAGCAGCGCCAGCAGCGTGAAGCCGTTCATGATCTCAACCTGTGCGGTGACTTGCAGCGCCTGCTGCTTGCGCTGCAGCAGCCACTGGTAGGCTTTGGCGCCATGCTGCTGCCACAGCGGGTGGCTGGAGTGGTGCTCTGAGAGGAAGAAGGCCAGCTGGTACACGGCCAGCACCAGGAATGGCACTAGCAGGTATGTGAAGGGCCTGTTGATTACAGCTGCACGAAAGTAACAGTGCAGGCGTAGCAGATGACACGGAGGGCGGCAGCAGCAGCGGATCGGAATCGCGCCGACTGGATCGACCATGCGTTACGTCACAAGCCTATTCAGCAGCAGTGCTTGAGCTGCGCTGACGTTGAGTTTGGTGTCACCAAGTAATGGGTGCCGACAAAGAGATGTCTGCAAGACGGCCGCAATTGCACATGGTTGCCAAGCAGTTTGAAGGCGTAAATGTTGGAGTGCTGTGCCTGGGTGCCTCACCTGCAACTGCCAGCAAGAAGTAGTGTGCGTCCGTGGTCCTGTTCACGCGGCCCCACCAGGCTTTGGCAGCCGCCAGGTTGAAGCCAGGCATGCCAAAGGCACTGTGCAGCTTCAGCGCCTGCAAGCACATGCGATGCTGCAGGGTCAGTATGCAGACGGTGCATGATGCTGCACTGCAGCACTGCCAAACAGACAGTCCGTCCTCTCACAGATGCACTCTGACTTTCCAAACGGCTGTGTAGCTGCTGCGTCAGCCACCACTTGCCTGTGATGCGACCAGCGTCACTGTGAGGCGCAGGTAGGCCCAGCTCGACAGGCCAGGCCTCAGCGGCTGCAGGTACAGCAGCGCAAGCAGCAGGATCTGCAGGCGGCAACAAGCAGCGGGACCATCGTTTTTCCTGGTCAGTTCACGCCGTGGCTGTGACACCAGTGGAATGCTGCAGTGACATATCATGCTGACATATCATGCTGACATATCAGGAAGGGATCCTCTTGTGGCAACAACCTCAGGCTTGAACAACAACTGATGACAGCTGCTGGTTATAACTGCTGGCAACTGCATTTGTATTGCAGTACAGTGCTTTTTGCATGATGCAGTGAGACCAAGTGGTGAGACAGTCAGGCTGCCTCAACAGTGCACACTCACAATGCCCTGCAGCAGTGCTGTGTGCAGCTGCCTGGCGTAGCCCTGTGGAGCCCGCGCAGCACCAGCGTCCGCACTGCTGGCCTGTGGTGCTGATCTGGCGCTGCTGCTCTGCTGCTGCTCCTGCTGTGGCATGCTGCTCTGCTGCTGTGAGCTTGGTGTGCCTAGGGATGCGGCAGAAGAGAGCAGAGGGTTGGCAGCATGGCACGTTGAGAGATGCAGCAGCCATCCAAATGCAAGGCAGGCTGCTTTTGCTGCCGCAGAAAATGCCATTGTGCTTTTCACTGGAAACTCCAACTGTTCTATACAATGGTAGATGCTTCTATGCACATGCACGAGTGGCAGCTGTCGCAGCGGCTGTCAACAACCACATCATACTCTGCATCTGCTTGCCAGCTGCAGCAGTGGCTGATCACTGCCAGCTGGAGCTGCAGCATAACATGGTTGCTGCTCTGCCCTGTTGCAGCAGCAGTTCACTCACTGCCCGTCAGCCATGCCGGGTCAAAGTCTGGGTCAACAGTCTTCTTGTACCACTTCGACTTGACCTTCAACAGCGCGGCCTGCGCATACACAACTAGGCGATTCAGCCGTTTGACGGTTGCCTGACAGAGTGGCGAGCTGCCTGGGTGGGTTCCTAAAGCATACCCGTGGAATGTTTCGACCGGACATGCATGACATAATGCTGATCCTGGCCAGCAGGACCGCAGAGCAGTTCATGCACCAGTTGACTGAAAATGCACACCTCTGGGTTGCCTGCAGGCAGCTCAACATTGCGCAGGTGCGCATTCCACTCCTCCTTGCCATCAAAATCAAAAGCCCTGCAGGAAAACGCTGAGATTACTAATGCTGCCGCTACCTGGCATCAAGCTAGCCTGCGGAATCCCAGGCACCAGATACACATGCTGGCCTGCTGCAGCGCAGCTGCTGTGGTGTGCGTCCGCACGCGTTGAACCACTCACTTGAAGGCAGAAACCTTTCCAGTATCTACACCCATTGCTCCACAAGCGTGCTCCTGCAGCACACCAGCAACAGCTACTACAGCAGCACTTGCTGCTGTCCTGCCTTGCTGCTGTTCAGGAGCAACAGGAATCGATGATCAAGGACTCGACAGCGATAGATCACACGTGCAGAAAAATACCGAAGTCTCGCAGGGCGCAGAGAACTATCCGTGGTTGGTTTGTGTGTTATCCGCGTTCTAGTCACGTCAAGCCCTTTTGAAGACCACACGTGGCTGGCGTCAGGTGCTGTTGTGCAACAATGTCTTTTCCGGTTTCTGCAGTCGCCGCTCCGCAAGTGCTCGGCTGTGAGGATCACTCTCCTACAACAGCCAAGTGGTTGAAACTGCTGGTGTTGAAGGTACGGTCGCACGACAGCAATACAGCATCAGTGAGCAGACACAAATCAATCTGAACACTATCACAATTGATTTGCGGGCTGCCACCTGCAGTGCAAGGACGAGTCTGGCAGGTGAGGGCCAGGCAGGGTTTGCTGCTGGTTGAACTGCTGCTCAGCCCCTGCAACATGCACTCACAGAGTCTGACTGGTGTCTGCCTGCAGGGAGTACAACTGGGAGTACGTTGAACGTGTGACAAAGTACAGGGAGACAGACGGAGTGGCTGTATTTGCCAGGGTAGGTGCCCTGAGTGTCTTGCCTCCAGATCAGCAACAAGCAAGAGCAGCTTACTCAGCAGCGCCTAGGAAGAGCAGCGGGCGCCTTAGTAGAAAACGGATGCAACAGCCGTTACACACATCTGTGCAGTATTTGTCAACAACACTCTTGCTGACCTGATTCTGCAGGTGGTCGCCAAGGATCAACCAGATCGCCTGCTTGTGATTGCACAGTGGCGTGCACCTCTTGACACCTTTGTGCTTGAGGTGCGAGCAGTGGCGTCTGCCGTATGGGCTGTGCTCTGTGCATACCTGCTGCTCTGGTATGCTGCATGCTTCTCGTGATGGCCGGGTTGGCTGCGAGTACCTCCAGGTCCGCTCAATGACATGTCTACTGCATGCAATCAGCTGCTGGAGTCAGCAACTGCAGGTAGGGCAGATGCAGTCAGCAGACGCAACAACTTGCACAGCATTCACACGTGTGCACATAGAGTTTGTATGGTCGCTTGCCTACTGATTGACTCCTTGTTGCTGTTGCCCCGCCGATGCTGCAGCTGCCGGCCGGCATCATTGAAAAGGGCGAGACCATTGAGCAAGTGGCTGTACGGGAGCTGCAGGAGGAGACAGGTGCGGCTTACAAGGCTCATAAACACAACAGCGGTTGTGAGCCAGCATCTGGCGTGTCGTAACGATGCTGCAGCTGCAACCCTTAGCCGCACCCATCTATGGCGCCATGGCGTCTGCACCCACACACTGATTGCATCGCCTCGCAGGCTGGGCTGTGTGGTGGTGGCTGCGCAGCGTGATGTGCTGTGCTGACAGTGTTGTGTTGTGCCTGCAGGCTACACTGGTGTGCTTGAGCGCGTCACCCCAGAGGCGCCAAACGACCAGGGGCTGACCAACAGCTGCCTCAACGTAAGCACTCACGGCTCCGCCAGCACTGCTGTCCAGCAGTTGCAGCATAGTATCAGCTTGCAGAACAGCAGTATTCAAGGGGTAGAGCAAAGCTGCAGCAGCATAAGCCATCCATGCTTGCAGGAAATCAAGTGCAGCAGGCACCAGTCTGGCAGGAACTGTAGCGTCGCCTGTGGTGCTCCGAGTGTGCCCCATCAGAAATGCTCAACATGAAACAAGTGCACAGCGTGTTTTGCATGCTGATGGCTGTGTTGTTGATTGCTGCTGCCTGCAGTTTGGGTTTGCCACTGTTGACGCTGCAGCGCCAGAGAACGCCAACCCACAGCCCTCGCCAGAGGTGAGCCGAGCGCTGCTGCGCATGCAGGCATGCACATCCCTGTTCATAGGCCTATTGAGCTGTGCCTGCAAGGCAGCTTTCTTCAGCACCGAATTGTAGCATCTTAAAGCTTTGCATGTTGCCGCACTGCCTGCCGGCACATCACGGCACTCGTGCTGCATCTGCACGTGTCACATGCACCCGCTGCACTGCGCACATGCCACACCATGCCATAAGCCCGCCACTGGCCGTACTATCGACGCTGGCTTATGTACTTGCTGTCGCCCGTGTTTCTTAATTGCTGCAGCTGGGTGAGACGCTGCAAGTGCTGCTGCTGCCCATCAAAGGCCTTGCAGGCACACTGCTGCAGCTGAAGGCGCAGCACAGCTGGGCGATTGACAGCCGCTTGCTGGCTTTTGCCTTGGGTCTGGACTACGCAGCCAGCATCAGCAGCAACCCCGCAAGCAGCAACTAGCTGTATTGCTGGACTGCAACAAGCTTCATTTTCATTGCTTACCCTTCTAGCAGGTTATTTGCAAGAACTGCGGCAGCCTAGCAAGATGAGCGGAGACAGCGCAGTCGAGGTCCTGGATCCTGCTGCTGCAGTCGCATCCATTGTCGATCCCCTGCCGACCCCAGAGGAGATTGCAAGCGCAGCAGCAGCTGCAGCAGCACACAGGCCCAGCAGCCTTAAAGAGGAGAGTGCTGCAGCAGCCAGTTTGAAGGGCCTGGGCAAGGGCCTGGGTGGTGCAGGCCTGGCAAGCAAGCGCAAGTCCAAGGGCGGCAGCACCATAAGTGCTGCCACAGCACCTGCTGCACTCGCTGTGCGCAGGGACCTGGCAGCACCCAGCGGCGGTGGCGCTAGGGGCAGCAGTGCAGGGCCATCCAGGGCTGGAGCCGCAGCAGCCGCAGCGGCGGCTGCTGGTGGTGCTGCGGACGGTGGTGCGGCTGCAGGGACGGCAGCGTCTAGCGGCAGCGGGGCAGCAGGCAGGGTGCTTCAGAAGGAGGCTGATGGTGCGCGCAGCTTCAATCTGAAGCTGTCGGATGACTCGCTGGACAATGAGGAGAATGAGGAGGAGGAGTGGGAGTCTGCCAGCACAGATGAGGTGAGCAGCAGTTGAGGTGCAGGGGCCGAGCAGCTGACATATGCGTAGTGTTCTGCGGAAGGCATCTGTGCGGCATGCAGTAGCTGGCAGCTGTGAAGAGCAGGATAAATGTTGTCAGTGCCAAAATCAGCAATCTTGAACCAGATGCATCAGAACATGCAAAGCTGGCATGTCAGCATGTGGCCAGGCACCACTGTGCTCATGCCTGTGGGATCTATATAAAGCATGCAAGCCCGTGCGCCTCATCGTCCGTTGTAATGCCCGACTTCACCATTTTGTGCCTGCTGTGCACTGCAGGACGTCATTGAGCTTGACCTGACTGGCGAGGCGCCTGTGCCGCGTGGCGCCAAGGCTGCCGGCCGCGCCAGCAGCAGCAACGGCCCGGCAGCAGGCAAGGCAGCTGCAACAAGCGTCAGCAGCAGCAGCAGCCCAGCAAGCTGGCGGGAGTGGGTTGAGGAGTCCTTTGACTCCTCTGCCCTGCTGCTGGCTGGTGGGGTGCTGGCGGTGTGTGCTGGTAGCCTGCTGGTGCTAGGTGGTGTGGCCTGGACGCGCAGCAGGGGCAGCTGAGCCAGTGATAGCTCGGCATATTGCCGCTTCTGTGTGGTGCCAGGCTTCGCAGCTGTGCCTGGTTGGGACGTGGCAATGACAGGTGGAGGAGAGTGTGATTGGGTGGCGTCTGAAGGGCCGGCTGCAACGTCAGCAGTAGCACAGGTGTGTACGAAGGGCCCAGGAGCGCTTTGTCTGCCAATGGTGGTTGCAGGCTGAGGCAGCTGCAGCGTCAATCTGCTGCCGGTAGGTTGCGGGTGAACGGGACGCTGTTAGCACAGTTGTAAAGGACATGAGGTGAATTACTGCGGCTTTGTTGTTCTCAGCTTCCCGAAGCGGATCCACGGGTCGCCAGGCCGGTGTACAGCAGCAGCAGTAGCAGTACAATTGTCATGTGCATCTCACGAGCTACAAGCGGCTGCTCGAAAGCGTTATGTAAGGACTTGAGCTAAGTAGCAGACGCACGCTGCAATGACTTGAGTGGACTTCTGTTACTGACACGAGTACAACTGATCAATTCCTCCAATTGCCGTTCCCTAGAGCTCGAGAAATCCTTTAGTCGCAGTATATCAATGATCTTGATTCAAGAAATTTACCGACGTTGCTAAGCATAAGATATTCTCGGTCGTAGGAGCAAGAATGCAGTCGGCGCGGGGCACTGTTGCCCAGCGGTGCAGTCTCCTATCGCCACGCATAGCGCATATTGCTCCCAGGGTAGCACAACCTTCTAGTGTGAGGCTGCAACGCCAGCCTCAGCTCTTGCAGCCCGTGAGTCAGCAGCAGCAGGTTGCAGCAGCAGGTCTAGCAAGCAGCAGGCAAAGCAGCGATGAGCCAAGGGCAAGCAGCGTCGTCTGCCATGCAGCAGCAGCAGATGCAGCAGGTGAGGCTTGCTGGCCTTTCTGAGCAGCTGCTGCAGGATGACACTGTCGGCATCCAACTATTTGACATGCTGGAGCGCACAGCTTGCAGCGCACAGTTTGTAGCGGGCGAAACCTGTTGCAGCGTGCAACCGCCGCCATTTCAACATTATTTGTTTGCTTTTCTGATATCGAGCTATGCATTGCACCTTAGCTTTGGTGGCTGCAGTCAAGATCATGCAGAGATGGTCAACCAACAGTCCACACACAAATCCAGCAGCGGTGCTGGTTGTAGCTCCAGATGTGGCACAGCTGCGAACAGCAGTATGGCTGCTTGTTTCTTTGCAGTTGGCACAGCTTTCTGTGCAGGCACTTGATCATGCATAGGCCTCATAGCTAAGGATGTGTCATTGTATCGTGTTTGTGCACATGCAGCGTCAGATGACAAGCCAGTTGGCAAAGTGGCAGGCTTGGTAGGGCTGGGAGCACTCTTTGCTGGCTGGTACCTGGCAAACATCTACTTCAACATGTAAGCAGCAGCTTGTGGCAATCATCTAGGCAGGCAGGGAGGCAGGCAGGCAAGCAGGCAGCTGTATGCAGCTAGCCAGCAAAGTCCTCGGCGTATTGGTGGGCGCTGCATGCACCATGCAGCGCCATTGTTATGCCAGCACACGGTCCTGCAGGCCTGCCAACGGGATGTTGCGCCGCGCTGCATGGCAACGGGTCCATTCACGAGTGCCAGCACAGCTGTTCATTTCTCCAGCCTGCGATAATGTCGTTCTCTGCCAACCTGCACGCCTGCATACAGCAGGCCACATGCTGCACGCGGCCATCTCCTGCCTTCCACACTCACCCATGACGTTGTGCACTTGTATGCATTGTCTTGCAGCTTCAACAAGACGCTGCTGAAGACGTTCCCCTACCCTCTGTCAATCACAAACATCCAGGTGAGCAGCGCCAGCACACATTGCAGCATCATGCTGTGCCCCTAGCAGCAGCACACGCAACAGCGCAGCCATGTGGTGGTGAGTGTGGACATGCATTGCAGATGCAACTTGTTCATTGCCCAGGCATGTCAACTGCAGCACGAATAGGTGGGTTGCGGCATTGCGGCGGCATTAGAAGCATTCGCGCTTGCTGTATGCCAGCCAATGGTTCGTGCTCCTGCACTCTTTTGCATCACATTAACAAAGCTTCCTGCCTGCTGCCTGGCTTGTCTTGCTGTATGGTCTTTGTGTTGCAGTTTGCGATCGGCATTGGGCTGTCGTGTCTGTTCTGGCTGACAGGCGTTGTGAAGCGACCGCAGCTGGATGCAAAGACGGTGAGCAGCAGCAGCAGCAGCAGCAGCAGCAGCGGTGACCATGGAAGCAGGGATGGCTGCAAGTGCAGACACGGTACTGGGCGCATGTAGCTTGCTCAGCAGCGCTGCCAGCTGCAGCACCAGCAGCAGCGCCCACAGAGGCAATCTCGGCAGCTGCTAACACTATGTGGAAGACACACTGTCATATCTGTGCCGGTGGCAGGGGTGCTGTCCACCGCAAGCAGCGGCAGAGGCATGCTAGTTGAGCACACATTTGTAGGTGCTACGCCCCCAGCGCACACCACTCACCCATGCTTCACACTGAACTGCTTTGTGCATTGCTGCTTTTGCATTTGCTGCTGCTGCTGCTGCTGCCGCAGATTGCGTCTGTGTACCCGCTGGCCATCATCCACGTGCTGGGCAACGTGCTCACGAATGTCAGCCTGGGCAAGGTGGCGGTCTCCTTCACACACACCGTCAAGGTGCGGCCATGGGGCTGTGCTGTTGTCTTATGGTCTTGATTGGTGGCGCAAAGAGACGGCTGCAGCGTTGACTCAGCCCATCAGCAGCGCCTCTGTGCTGTGGCTACAGCGAGAGCAGCGTGCAGCTGCCTGCAAATGCAGCTTGACAGCGTGGTGGCTGTCTTTTGTACCAGACAGGCAGCAGTCGTGAAAGCTTGATGAGATGAGGGCGTCGAGCCTGCGGCACAGCACAGCAAGCAACTGGCGCAGGTGCGCCATGTTGGCGCGGCTGCTATGCTGCTCTGTGCGCAACATAAGGCCGCGGCAATGTCCCGCCGGTTCCTGTATCATAAAGCAACCAGCGTCCTCTCTCAAGTCTTCATCAACTGTCTCGCAAGCATTCTCATGTGTTTTTCACCTGCTTTGTTGTGCAGGCCATGGAGCCGTTCTTCTCTGTGATCATGTCGGCCATCTTCCTGGGTGACGTGCCGCCCGTGCCTGTGCTGGTGACACTCATCCCCATCGTGGGAGGTGTGATCATGGCCAGCCTGAGTGAGACAACCTTCAACTGGACTGGCTTCCTGGCAGCCATGTTCAGCAACATCACCTTCCAGAGCAGGAACGTGCTCAGCAAGAAGTTCATGATCAGCAAGGTGGGAAGTTTGGCGGCGGACTGGGAGGTTTCGAGCGCGAAGTACGAGATGAGGACGCAATGCGCAGCAGCAGCAGCAGCAGCAGCAGCAGCAGCAGCAGCAGCAGCAGGGTATCTGGTGGCTGCAAGCCTCCGTGTTTGCTCCACCCGTCATTTGTCGTTGATTGTCACATGTTCATGGTACTTCAAGTTGCTCACTGCTCACATGTGACCGACTGCCTCCTGCCTGTGTGTGGCTGTGTGTGGCTGTGCGGCTGTGCTGTTGGCGTGTCTTGTGCAGGGTGCGCTGGACAACATGAACCTGTTCCAGGTCATCACCATCATGGCCTTCTTCATGCTGCTGCCGGTGTCCATCCTCATCGAGGGCCTGCCCATCCTGCCACACAACCTGGCAGCAGCGGTGAGCTGCGATTACAGTGTAGATAAGAGAACAGTGTTTGCTACCGTTTGTCAACATATGTTTTTACATGTGT
Organism: Tetradesmus obliquus; assembly: GCA_030272155.1. Lineage (NCBI taxonomy): Eukaryota > Viridiplantae > Chlorophyta > Chlorophyceae > Sphaeropleales > Scenedesmaceae > Tetradesmus > Tetradesmus obliquus. Next base: position 1,820,234 of record CP126191.1, read on the forward strand.
GTGCTGGGGTCCGTCGACCGTACCAGTAAGGGACACATGCATGCAGGTGCTCGGATCGCCCCCATCCTGTACCGTGTGCTGTCTCATGCTAGCTGTCGAGCTGCCCAATCCCTGTTGCTCCATGACGTTCCTGCACTGCCAACCCCCTGCCTTGCAGCGCCACGTCAGCACACCCATACCTCAGTCTCAACCAATGTTGTCTGCTGTGCTATGTTATGTGTGCCGTGAATCGCTGTCAGCACTGCCTCCCCAACTCATGTCTGCTGTCATGCCATGTGCATGCATGTTCATGTGCATTGCTGCAGGGCCTGGACAGTCTAGCACTGCCACCCCACAGGCTCTCACATCATCGTAACTTGTCTACTGTGCTATGCCGTGTGTGCATTCACTGCTGCAGGGCCTGGACAGCGCAGCGCAGGCAGACCTGTTCCGGCGACTGCTGTCTGCCGGCATCTGCTTCCACGGCTACCAGCAGCTCTCCTACATGATCCTGTCGCGGGTGACGCCGGTGACGCACAGCATCGGCAACTGCGTGAAGCGCGTGGTGGTCATTGTGGCCAGCGTCATCGCCTTCCAGAACCCCATGTCCACGCAGAACGCCATGGGTGAGGCCCGCTCTGCGCTGTTTTTTATTTTATGGAATGCCTTGTTGGTAGCCTGTTACATGTGGCTTTGGTCCTGCTGGTGCTGTCCAAAGAGCCTCTGGGGTGCCTGGTGCTGTTCCAGTAGTGCCTGTGACAATGCATACATCGAGCAGCTGTATAGCGAGCCAGAAGAAGACGCCGGCGGCACTTTGCACCTTTTCTCCAGAGCTGTTACCTGTGTGACTTGTGACTGCTGAGCGTGCAGATGCTTGGACTGTAGTGAAACGGTTGCTGGCTGCCCTGCGCTTGGAACTGTCCCGCAGGTACCGCACTGGCCATGTTTGGAGTGTTCCTGTACTCCCAGGCAAAGCGGAAGTACAAGGGCAACAAGCCCAAGGCAGCATAAGCAGCAGCAGCAGCAGCAGCAGCAAGCGCAGGCACGGCAGCAGACCCTGCAGCAGCTGCAGGGACAGGAAGCGCAGCAGCACTGGGTTCGGCTGTTGCAAGCACAGCAGCAGCTCGCATGAGGTTGTGATGCAGCGGTTCGTGTTGTCAGCCGCAACTCAGGCACAAGTGTGGGTGCTGGTGTTGCACTGCCTATGGCGTGGGTGCTGGCATCTGGAGGGCTGCAGGTCAACAGTTGGGCATGCTGCCATCATGGGCAATGGAGGGCAGGGGGTCATGTGCATAGTGCAGCAAAGCCAAGCAGCAACAGCGCGGCCAACGACTGCTGCATTGCAGCAATCATCTTTACTCTATTGTGTTTTGGGCAAATGGCGGAGCATTTTGTGTCTTGCAGGGCGCAGCTACATGCAGGCAGCTGTGTCTGGGGCCGCGTCGCGTGCATGATTATGTGCATGCCTGTGTTCTGTGTCTGGCATGACAATGCCATAGGGTTTGCATGCAGGTCCCTGACCCACCAGGCTTGCACAGCACGTGTCTCTTAGTGGGTATTGTGCCACATGCACAGCGTGCATCTGTGCACATGTGTTTGTCAGGCGGCAGTGAAGTGAGCATCGGGCGACTATGGCAATGCAATGCAACTTGAAGGTGCTCGATCCGCTTGCATTGTACTGCCTAGTGCAGCACCTGCGGTGGGACTCGCAAGCTGCAGCTGTACAGAGGCAGCACCGGTACATTCTCCAAAGGCTGCTTTTTTGGTTGCATGGTGTGGTGGCGGCTGACTGGGTGCACAGGTTCGGGTTCCAGATTGTTGCCAGTGCAGGCAGGCGATTAGTTGCCGCTGCAGGCGCATAGTTGCTGGTACATGCTCCTTGCTGGTTGCCTGCAGATAGCCCTGCATGCACCGCCAGCAGATGACCAGGCATGTATCTGGTGATACCAGACTCTCATTGTGTTTGTTAGGGGCTTGCAGGTTGCCTGTTAGGGTATGATTGACATTGCTGCACTTGGTCACATAAGATGACAGAAATTGACAGCATTCGCGATGTGGTTTGAATCTTGGATGCTGGCTGCCTGGCATGTTGTTGTGGCAGGGCATATAGGTCCAGATAAAGTATCTGTGGTGCATCAGAGGATAGATAGTTCAGGTGCTGTGAAGCACCTGCCACTGGCAAGGCATCATCCTTATTCAAGGTGTGACATCGAGCCCTGCCTACTAGCCATGGCGCGGCCTATATGCCGCATGCATGCTGGGGTATCCTTCACAGACTGGGCGCTCCTAGTGGCACAGGCACATTGCTACAGTAAATCTAGGAGTTGTAACAGTCTCATTATGGATTTCCGGTTACAACGTTGCTAGCATGTTAACATGCTGCGGTCATCTACTTGCACTGCACAAGGTGTTGCATGCGGCAATCGCCAGCCGCCAGAAGGTGCAAGGCTGCTGGGTTGGTGAGGTCCACTGCCGGTGGCTGGGAGCCAGATTGAAGGTCACCGTCTCAGGCAGTCTGAAGCTTTGCTACTAAGTACAATCCTGTTACCACTGGTGGGTGGCAGTGCCACAACGCCCACAGTCAGAACACCAGGAGGAGAGGAGCACACGACCGCAACATGATGCGTGTGCCGGCGTTAGCCTGCTGGGCACCAGCCTGGAGCAAGAAAGCTGCAGCAAGAGCTGCCAGCAAGCAATACGCGATGACGAGATGACGAGCATCAGCACGTGATAACACTGTGGCGAGCATGTTATACACGCTGATGAGTATGATCGTGTGATTGGTGGACGATGGCATGCAGAAACATCACAACAGCACCAATAACAGCATTGATGGGCTGGGTGCTGTAGTCTGTGATTTGCAGCGCTCTGCTGTTGCTGTGCACTGCTCTGTGGTTGCTGAACCCTGAGTAACACATGCCATGCTCGGTGCTTGCCTATAGCCAGCACACTCACAGTGAAACACTGTTGGGTGTGAGATTAAAGAAAAGGTTGTTGGGGCATGTCCTTTTCGAATTCAGTCTGGCCGCCTTTGTGTGAAAAAGTGAAAAGTATCTGGATACACCCAACCCCTACACACGCGTCTGCGATTACGAGCTTGAACACCCCGTGCTTTCATGGAAGCTAATCTTTATGGGTGTTTGTTCGAGTTTCTGCTGTTTTGAGTGGTGCTTGGTTACTGGCGCATGTGAGTGCGGATTGTTGCCACCGCTGTGCTGCATCTGCATGTCCCTGGTTGGTGTGGCTCTGTGCTTGTTTCGGGATTGTTGGTGTTGGCACGCTTTGTTTGCATTGCCTGTCGGTTGTTTGGTGCTAGTGTTGGCTTGTGATGGCTTGCTTGTGCCTCAGTCTTCTCTTTTGGGAGGGGGTGAAGGTGTAGGCTACACACAGCGCTGACTGATAGACTTCACTGAAGCTTTGTGATATACCACAGCCAGAGTAAGGATGGAAAGGTGTTGCAGCTTCTGTGTGTACGCCTGCTGTGATAAAAGAGTCAGCCTGAGGCACTGCGCTTCTAGGTTCAGCTGTTATAACAGTGTTATGCTGAGTCAGCGTAACAGTTACAGCTACAGGTTATGAAATGCCGTGAGTTGGCAGGTGTGAAGAAGAGAAAGGAAGTATGTTGCAACGCTGTCAAGCGTGTGCAGACGATGTGGCCGTCGAATGTCACAAGGTAACAAATCCAGTGCTACAGTGCATTGTGTCGCAAGCCTGCCGCAGTGTGCCATGGAGCCAAGCAACACTGCAGCAGCAGGCGACAGCCGCCGGAGCAGTGCTTGCATTCCATGCAACCAGCAGTATCAACACAGCTGCCACCTGGCTGGCTACAGCAGCACAGACAACAGCAAAGCGTCAGGTGACACAACCGCTCCGTACGGGGCGCGGTTGCCGATGCCGATGACAAGGTATGGCTTACAAAAAGACTATTAATATTAGGTGACACAACCGAACTGCATCAGTCTGCCACAGCCATCCCCAAGTCTTAGTAAGCAGTACAGAATCACAACCTCGCGGTGCAGCAACATGCACGCCAGGCGTTCTCCAGGTGTCACAAACACAGCCACAGCAGCAGGTGTGCCTGGCTTCAAAACTGACCACAGCTGCTAACGGCTGCTGCTCTTCTAGTGCTGTGCCAAAGCAGCAGCAGCAGCAGCAGCAGCAGCATTCAGAGGTTCAACTTTTGGTCAGCAAGTTGCAGAACAATGTCATCAGCAGGGTGCAGTTCACGTTTCTGCGTACACTTGCAGGACGCGTCCGCAAGTCCACTGCTCGCTTGCTTCTGTCAAGAGAATTTGGGGCCCAGCCTTTGGTCAGTTTGTGGCTTCGTGCGGCAGTGAGCATGTGGAATAGGGTTGTGGATATGGATGCGTCCTCCCTTTTGGCCTGTGCTATGCGTGACAACTTACGGCTGTCCACTGCTTCCAGCAGCGGCGCAGTGTGGTGCACACAGTTGCGACGTGTACTTGAATATGTGCATGCCAAAAAAAATATGTGCATGCCAATATAAAAAAATTATGTGCATGCCCACTCACAGCAGCTGGGAGATGCCGTGCAACGGCTGCAAAACTTCCAGTCTCTGGATCTGAAAACCATAGCGCGTGCTTTTGATGGCGTTTTGCATCAGCAGTGGCAGGGGTGCCCTGTCAACCCGCGTGATGCTGCTAGTGGTCATGGTGTCTACAGTACTTATGAGCGGTGGTTTGCGGCATGCTCTTCTGCTGACATGCTGTCTGTGAGCCCAGCTTTATGGTGCCCAGATTATGTCTCTCAAACTGCTGGGATCAACAGAGAGCATCTGGGGTCCTTGACCCGTTTCCGTTTGGGTGCTCATGATTTACGTGTCTGCAGTGGCAGGTGGCAGCAACCACCTGTGCCGCGAAGTGACAGGGTGTGCCTACGCCCTGGCTGCCAGTCTGAGGTTCTTGAGGATGAGTTTCATATGGTCTTTGAGTGCCCTTTCTATGCACCAGTCCGCGAGCGATTTGCTATGTTGTTCGAACCCTTCGGGGACTCGTCACAAACATGGGCTACTATTGCTGGTTGCCACCTAGCAGGCCATGACTGATCACTTGTATGAAGCAGGCACCTGCTTTGGTGGCTGCTTTTGTGCACTGCTGCTGTCTGATGCGGTGTCACCCGGACACTGATCCTGAGGTTCTTCTGTCCTCTCAGGCTATTGCTCAAGCTATTGATGATGCTGATGAGTCTTTTTCTGCGATTTCGTCTGACGGTTTGGACGATGATGAGTTGTTCTTCGATGTTTCCTCCCCCTATGAGCCTCTCGTTGGCTCCTGACTGGGGTTCCCACTCCTCGTTGAGTGGAGCTTGTAATGTAATGTAATGTAATGTAATGTAACATGCATGCAAGGATACGAGGACACACACCCTGAACCAAGTACTTACTATTGTACTAATATGGCCCAAACCAAGTACTTAATCAAATCAAGCACCTAGGTTGCTGCATATCCACAGATGCCAAGGACTGCAGTGTGTATCACGTCATATCGGAATTGGCTGATCACACACAAGTTGTGCTCAAGAAAAAATCCACCAGGTGAACATGCCACAAGCAGCTGAGCATCCAACCACCCTTTTGACCGTATCCCAAAGGAATAGCACATGGCTGCACTGCACACGATGATGACGCTTGCAGGGAGCATGCAGCTGTGACAAGCAAAGTTGCAGGATCACAGCAGCAGCTGGCCGGCCAGCGGCCACGCTCCCTGCACTGCAGTTCATCAGGTGCTGTGTAACACATGTACAGGGGCGGGCCTGTTGCAAGGAAACGCACCATCAACACGCACATAACATGCCATACACCTGATGCACTTTGAGCAGTGACGAGCACATGCGTGTGATACATACAGCCAAGGGTGTTAGTTGCAGCTGTGTTGCTGGGCACAAGGTCGCAAGGTGACCCTGCCTTGTGCCATCATAACTGCATCCATCTACTTTTGATAGCACAAGGCATAAAGGCCTAATCATACTAATAGTAGCAGTACTTTCAAGGAGGCGGAGAATCCGCGTGCACGAACCAACATGCACCGACGGTCAACGCAGCCATGACTCAAAGTACTACTTCAGACAGCAGTATAACATGACCAGCAACACAAACACAGCTCGCCCTCACATGTATTGCCGCCTAAGAGCAGCTAGGGGCAGCTGCATGCACTGTCGTCCCCATGCACGTCAGACAAACGTATAATGTGTAACATTGCTGCTTTTGGTGTGCAGGAACTACGCCAGCAAGCCAGCTGCACCACAAATGCCTGCAACAGGCACCAGCACACAACTGGCCCTTCCCAAAGCACAGCAGAGCTGCAAGAACGGATCATCCAATGCATGCAACAGGCACTTCAGTAATCAGCTGAGCAGCAGCAGTGGGTGCTGTGCCCCGGGGCTACTTGCTGCGGAGTGTTTCTGTCCAAGCCAATTGGCCCACGCACTCGGCTGTCAGTACAAGCAGTTACGCATATTACTAACCATCTTCACGCAGCCAGCTATGGCCGTGCATGCATCAAAGGTGGTGTACGTGCCACAGACCAAACAACAAGATGTATCTAGATTGTTGCTGTGCAGCATGTATGCTGCAGGCTGCAGAGCATGTGCTGCTGACACTGAAAGTAGCAGTGTCAGCTTTGTTGCAACTGCGTGGTATTTGCGGCAGGCAGAGCGAATTGTGTGTGGCCTCTGCAAAGCTCAACCACATCGAACCACATCAAGTAATCACACGCAGATGCAGCAGGAGTCGCGCTCAGTGTGTGATGGCGCTGCGGCTGCGACGTGGTCCTGCAACATGCAAAAAGTGCCACTGCAAGCAAGCAAGCAAGCAAGCAAGTAGCCTGAGGCCGGCAAGCAAGCAAGCAGGCAGGCAAGCAAGCACACAAGCCTCTGCTGCATTTGCGGTGCTGCATTTGCAAGGGCAGCACAAAGTGCAGGACCCCAACCACTGGGAGTGCTTGCACCAGCAGCAGGCGCAGTGTGGAGTGTTTTTGATGTAATAAGATGTGCGGGCAAGATGCTGGCCTAGTTGTACCAGCACACCCACCCAAGCGGATCCAACAGTGCTGCTTACGGTGCTGCAAGTGCTGAAAGCAGTGAGCGCATTCAAAATGGTTTGACTTCGCCTCACACTGCACGTGCTGTGCCGTGCAGTGCGACAGCTCGGGTTACCCCAGCTGCATGCTCTTCACAGAGCTTGCTTGCTGGGCTCCGGTGCTGAAATATATAACGCAAATAACATAACATAACATTTTTTGTGACGACCACAGCTGCTGCATGCCGCATCGGCAGCCCTGCCATCCTGGTGCTAACTACGTGTGCACTGTGCTGCTGCAACGCCAGAGCCCGCAAACAGAACGGCCGGCGCAAGAACATGCACGCACGTGCCTGCAACAAGAAGTGCAGGGGACTGCCGGACAGCCACATCATCAAGGCCCGGCACAGCACCGCAGTGCCTGCACAGACAGAAGCCCTGGACACCTAGAAATTGCATTACAGCCCTTCACCTGCCACCCCCCCCACCAATTATACATAAGGTAGACCAAGAGCGCAAACTGCGCAACGTACCAGACATCACCGCTGTTGTGCTGTCCACATTGTGCTCACTGGCACCTTTGTAGCACTGGATTTGTTACCTTGTGACATTCGACGGCCACATCGTCTGCACACGCTTGACAGCGTTGCAACATACTTCCTTTCTCTTCTTCACACCTGCCAACTCACGGCATTTCATAACCTGTAGCTGTAACTGTTACGCTGACTCAGCATAACACTGTTATAACAGCTGAACCTAGAAGCGCAGTGCCTCAGGCTGACTCTTTTATCACAGCAGGCGTACACACAGAAGCTGCAACACCTTTCCATCCTTACTCTGGCTGTGGTAGATCACAAAGCTTCAGTGAAGTCTATCAGTCAGCGCTGTGTGTAGCCTACACCTTCACCCCCTCCCAAAAGAGAAGACTGAGGCACAAGCAAGCCATCACAAGCCAACACTAGCACCAAACAACCGACAGGCAATGCAAACAAAGCGTGCCAACACAAACAATCCCGAAACAAGCACAGAGCCACACCAACCAGGGACATGCAGATGCAGCACAGCGGTGGCAACAATCCGCACTCACATGCGCCAGTAACCAAGCACCACTCAAAACAGCAGAAACTCGAACAAACACCCAACAGTGTGTCACTGCGAGTGTGCTGGCTATAGGCAAGCACCGAGCATGGCATGTGTTACTCAGGGTTCTGCAACCACAGAGCAGTGCACAGCAACAGCAGAGCGCTGCAAATCACAGACTACATTATGTAGCACTGGATTTGTTACCACCGCTGCGAGCATGTAAGCTGCAGCCCTCCAAACTCAGGACGCTGCTAGAGCAGCACGCACAGAGCGCTTGTCCAGGTACCTGGCCAGATTGCTGATGTGCCGCGTGAACGCAGCAGCATCACGAAAACCTGTACTGCCAGTCGTAAGCAGAACTACACCATTGTCACGCACTTCCAGCACACGGAAAGGCCCACGCACACCATCTCCTAGGTTGGTAACAGGGCCTGAAACCACCTCAAGCACAAGATCGCCTTTATTAAAAGTAACAGAGCTGTCAACAGTGCGGCGGGCACTACGCAGGGGCCAAGCACGCGCATTCCGCTGAAACTGCTGCTTTATCCTGACAAATACATCCTGATCAACAGCCGCCAGCTGCTGACGCAACTGCGCTGCATGCAAAGCCGGATGCTCACATTCAAACAACTCAGGCCAAACCCACACTCTAGCAGATGCTGCTACTGCCAGCACATTACGTGCCAAAGGTAACACAGGCACAGGCTGTCTGCCAAACACCATCTCCTGCGGCAAAATGCCCAAGGTGGCATGTACACGAGCCCAGTACTGCTGCCGCATCACAGGAACACTCTGCACCAAAAGAATCGGATGAGAGTTCACATGCCGCTCCAGCATGCTTTTGAAAGAGCCCACCAACCGCTCCGCCACACCATTAGCAGCAGGATGACAAGCTGACGTTTGAACATGCTTGATGCCCATACGTGCCAGCAAATGACCAAACTGAACCTCAAACTTAGTACCATTGTCACTGGTGACATGGCTGGGCACGAAGTACCGGCAGATCCAACTGTAGTAGAAAGCCCGAGCAACCGAAGCAGCTGTCTTATCATAAATAACAGCAAATTCTGCAGCCTTTGTAAAGTAATCGATCATATCTACCACCCAAGCCTTGAACACCTGCTCCTTTGCTTCAGGCAAATACAACCGTCCATATACATCAGCACAAGGAGTCACAAAAGGGCCACACAAGTCGATATGCACATGCTCAAACGGCCCCCGAACGACTGGCTCCTGCATGGGGAAAGGTGCAGGCAGTGCCAGCCGACGGCGCTGACACGCATCACACTGAGCCAGAAACAGCCGAACATCACCAGGCAAGCCCCGCCAGTGGAAATGCTGTTGCAAATAAGCACATGTCTGCTGGACCCCAGCATGTCCCAAAGCATCATGCATACTGCGCACCAGATCCCAGCGGTAGGACACAGGAGGGCAGACAGACTACACCTTCCCGTGCTGATATGAGGTAGCACCACATCAAGGGCGGCCACAGTAGGCACGCAATGTGAAGAAACCAAGACGAGGACAGGCAACATGCTCTGTGGCACCTGCTCATAATGGTGTGAGGATGCGCCAGCAAGACCGGTGTGGGTAAGGGAAGAGGAGATGGCAAAAGCCTGGATGAAAGAGCACAGGCAACATGCTCTGTACAACCTGCCCACACTGGTGGGGGGTTGCAAAATCAAGGCCGGTGTACATACGGAAAATGGATGTGTCAGTATGTGTGATTATGAACACAGGCAAATGCTCTGTGCCGCCTGCCAACAGGTGTGAGGCAGCACCTCCATAGCTCGCACACAGAAGTGCAAATGCATCAGGTGGCAGAACGAAGCCAAGTGTGTGACAAGGTGCAAAGTATACTGCCAATATGCAGCGGCGCTGCAAAACTGTGCGTGCCTCAAGCCAGCACGTAGCAGCTGCTAACAGCATAGCATAGACACAGTTCTGACAATCGGCAGGGCTGCATTGTGCACATTTGCGCAGAAGACAACAAGTGCTGCACGGATGGAGGCAGCCCCTCACGCAAAGCCACGTGCAGCATAGCTGCACACTGCAAAGGCGTCTCATGCCAAGCAAAGGTTCAACTAAGCGCAATGCATGTCGTACCAATTGTGCACCACTGCACCAACACATGACACACCAAACAAGGCGCGGACGCACAAGAAGGCGGGATGTGCAACTCCCCAAGCTTGCAGCAGGGTGATGCACCACATACCACGCGCTTAGTGTGCAGTGTGTGATGGGCTGAACCAAGACGCACTGCGATGGCAGCACCGGCTGTCCAATTGACATAGCCTTAACACAGTCTTGCCGCCGGCTACACACAAAACACAACGCCCTCGTCTGAGACAGCCACAGGCAACAAAGATGGTAGGTTGATCCAACCAAATCGGACAGCTGCAAGCTTAGACTGCATTTCAAGACAGCCCAAGCACAGCAGCTGCAGTGGTTGCGCAATGTATCCTGACAGCCAACCCATCCGAATAAGGTTAGAGCCCGCACGCAACAATATTTGACGGCCACACCTGCATCAGGAGAAGAGAAAAGATCTGAGGGAGAAACTGCACACCAGGACCTTCTGTGGCAGAGTACTTTCACCAATCATGCAGCCAGAGCAGCACCTGCTGAAAGCGCCATACAGGCGATCGCACTCAGCCCTGCCGGTTGGGTTGAGAGTCAAGCCGCAACACACAAGACATAACCCAACAAGCCACCATTGCCTTGCATATAAGGCTCAACACATCAGGACATACCATGGCTGAAAGCCTCGACAATTGGATTCCTCTGCTGGTGTAGCCCAAAAGCCCGCAGCGACACCACACCAAATACACAGACACCGCCTTGGCTGAACCAAACACAGGGATTGTGCCACAGATATCCTCAGCACTTGTGCTGACTGGGGTCGAACCAACCTGGATACATGCAGCAGCAGCAGCCGCATCTCCGCCACTCACTGAGCAGAAACCTACAAGGCAACCTGTTTTGGTGACAGAAGCAGACAGGCGCATGACATGGATGCAGTGAACCTTTCATGTGATGTGAGGTGCCATTCCACGTGCACACGTGTGAACGCTTGTGAAGGAGCGGAGCCACAGGCTGCTCTGACAAGGATATAACGCACCACAGGCCCATGCATATACCAGGCACACGACTGACCAAAGACAAGGGAGAATGGAGCAGCCGCTTGCTCCTCTGCAGCAGCTGCACACCATAGAGGCGCCGTAACTACCAACCGCCAGGACCTACTGCATAACTGAAGCCACTGTAGACAGAATAGCACACAAACCTGTCTTGTCGCTGCAGTTAGGGTATTGCAGCATGTATGCTGCCATGCGCAAGGCAAATGGCAGTGCCTGCCCACCAAGCGCGTGCAGCGCACACGGCCTCAGCAATAGCCAAGTCGCTCGACAGCACCATGCACCATGCTCGATCAGCCCACACCTGGCAGGCATTGAGCATTGAGCATGCTCGATCAGCCCACACCTGGCAGGCATTGAGCATGCTCGATCAGCCCACACCTGGCAGGCATTGAGCATTGAGCATGGCTGCTGCGGGCAGACACGGCAACTGCCTCGACTGTGCTGCACTTGCACATCCCCACAGGCAACCAAGTACTTTACGCGACCCGCACCAAATTCTCCATAGCGCAACTGCCATGTGCACACGCATGGCTGCAACAGAGGCAGGTACTGCCCTACTGAGCCCAACACTTACCACCCAAGCCTGCCACACCCAAGCCTAACACCCCCTGCCAAGAAAAGAGTCAACAATGTTATTACGCCGGCCTGCACACGACTCGCGCAGGCCAACAGACGACGCTCCAACCCGGATAAGAATGGCATGTTGCTCACAACATGCAGTGCAGTACTCAGCAAACACTCAACCTTATCACCGAACCCTGATGGCACACCCTTGAACACCCGAACCCCGCATCCCCACAGCCCATGGCCCCAGAAACGTCTGAGGCATAACACAACGGCCAAACCTATTCTCCAACCAATGCGGCAGCCATAGCAAATCACAAGTCAAGCCAAAACACAAGAAGCAATCGGGTGCATCAACAACTCGCCCTGCAGCAAACAGGTCTGCTGAGGGTATGGAAGCAGAGTGATCACCTTAGTAAAGTTACGCAGAAAGAAGAGAAGCGCCACTGGCCTCAGATGAGCCGCAAACGCACAAGCGCAGCACTCTGTCGTGAGCTGCAAACCCCAGAATGCGGGGTTCAGTAGAGCTGTGCCGCAAAACCTGCGGAGGCCCAGCTAGCGTCTGGCCCGCCGTGGCCGTTCAGCTGCTGCAGCAATGCATGCATGTCTTGCAGCACCACGAGCTCTGCCTGCAGCGCAGCAAACTGCGACTTCAGCAGGTGCAGGCGAGCTGCAGCGTGAGATGGCACGCCTGCTGCGGCTGACATAGCTGCTGGTGCTGCAGATGCGCAGATCGTCTTGTTGGTGTTGAGCGCAGTGGAATTGTCGCCAATGCAGCCCCATGAAGGCAGCTGCAGCTGCAGTGGCTGCTGCGGGACCGCTGGTGCTGCTGCTGCTGGTGCTGCTGCTGCAGCCGCTGCCAGCAGCTCATGCTCAAGCAGCTGCATGATGGAATCCTCATCGGCATCTTCCAGGTCCAGCTCGCTTGCAGCCAAGCCGTCAGCCGAGCAGCAAGCTTCGGCCAACAGCGCAGCTGCATCAGCCGGCGCCGGGTGGCTTGCAGGTGCAGCAGTAGCCAGAGACATGGCGCATGCATCGCCGCAGCGCTGCGTGCTGTCGCTTGCGCAGCTGTTGCTGTTGGGGGTGGCTGCGGGCCATAGCTCGTAGAAGGTTGGGTGTGGTGAGGCTGCAGGTGAGGTGTCTTCGCTGCGCTGCGCTTCCAGGTGGCTGCTGTTGGTCCTGCGCTTAGCCAGGCTCATGCGGCAGCTGCGCTTCTTGCCCTGAGCCAGCAGCAGACACACAAACACACAGCAGACATACGGCATTCAGTGCTTGCACTGCATGGCTGCCATCAGTGTGAAGCTGGGTAGCTTTCTAGCAGGCTGTTGCTTCTGTTCTTGATGAGGTTGAGCAGGTGGCAGTACACTGACAGTAATATGCTGCGCCAGCAGCAGCGAAGGTTGCTCAAGAGCAGCGGTGGCATGTGTCACAATTCGAATATGCACATGTATGTAACATATGCAGCCAGCCGCACTCGCTTTGACGCTCTCGTGTGACAGTTGGCTCACCTGGAACCTGTTGAGCTGTTCCAGCTTGCCACACTGCAGTACAACAGTGCAGGCAAATGCACAGCAGGATCAGCAGCAAGCTTGGGGTGAATGCGGTGCCGGGAAAGCAAAGGTTGTGCCAGGCAACTGGACTTGGACGGATCTTCTGCACTTGCTGATGACACGGTAATGGCTACGGCTTAGGCGTTGCTGTTGTCTGCAGGCGCTAGGATGTATGGTGCACTGCCGGCTAGAGGCCAGAGGCCGGCCAGACGCCATCAGTACATTGCAGCACATTTGCAGCACGTTTGCAGCACATCAACTAACCTGCTGGCAGAAGCGGTAGAGCTCGTTGCCGCCCCTCTTGCAGCGCACTGCGTCAGCCTGCACGCGCAGCAAGCAGCAGGCGGCGGCAGCAGAGTGGCAACGCAAGGAGCTCGCTGAGCCAGAGTACACACAGAGCGTGGTTGGCACCTCAGCTGCCCAGGCAGGCATAACATGCCGGCTGGTGCGCGCCCAGCTGGTGTACAAATGTCCTGCTATGCAGGGCGCCAGCTGGCGCGTGTGGGACTCATGCGTGTTGTCAGCCTACCTGCAAGTGCTCAGCGCACACCCTATCTGCTGGTATTTGCTGCATCGCTCATCAATGACGGCGTCGCAGCCGAGCACCTGCAGGAAAGCGTGAGATGCCCACAGCAGAAGCTGTCAACAGCAGGTCAACAGTGTTGGTCCAGTACCATGCACAACATACAGCTGTTGAGCTCTGCGTAGATTTTAGATCACAAGAAGAGTTCAGCTGCCGTCCGACACCCAGCACGCCCGCCACAGCTAGCTCGCGTTCGTGCGCGCCGGAGGCACTACCCACCTTGCACAGTTTGCCTCTCGTCATCCTCAAGAAATGGAAACAAACACCCGTGTACGTGTTTCAAGGGCGTGCAGCGCAAGCTGTTCGTTCAGGTGCGGGGAGCACAGAAAACGTGAAAGCGTGCAGCATGTGCAGGGGGGCGTTCGTGTTCCTCCGATAGACTGTACATCCTAAAAAAATGCAGCTGCGTCAAGCATCGACATCACAGATCGTGAAAGCACGACCAGCCACACCTGTTGGAACCAATAGGCAGCTGATACCCTGGATAATGGCAGCTCCCAGTGTGCTGTTATGTCTCGACTACTGAAACCAGGATGCAACCACTGCAAGCTGCACATGCACGCGTGCGCAGGCTTTTATGGGATTAAGATGAGGACAACGCTACCACGCCTACATACACTGGTGGCAGATTTCATTCAACAAACAAGGCAGTAGTTGAAAGATCCAAGGCATTCCAGACGCTACTGGAGCTACATACCTGATGAAAGACGTTCGTCACTGGCATAACCTAAACCTCCTCTCCTTCTAACAGCTGCTGGTTGTGCTGTATGTTTGGGTTTCGGTAATTGTTGAAACAAAGCACGTCGAAATAGATGCATTCAAGGCAACTCGACCGAAACTTCATCGCAGTGACTGTCTTCATAATCACGGTCACTCTCTTGGGTGCTCCCCAGGGCGATCACATGAGCGGAGCGATCGCATTCGCATGATTGCATGGCGACTAAATTTACAGTTTCTGAAGTTCGCCACAGTCTTGTGGGCCTGCGATAAATAATCAAGTCGTAGCTCAGCGTGAAGTGCAGCAGTGCTGCGAAGGCCAATTGATTGGTCAAGTTCCGTGATGCCCCTGCGGCTCTCGTACACCTGAAACCTGCACACAACAATGTTATATCAGCTATGAAGATCCAAGAGCGGCTGCGGAGGTGGCAGGATCCCAGCCTAGAATTTTCCGCAGCCTGCACTGCCTCGGAGTGCCCTGCTGAGCCTGCTACAGTGCTCAGCGCTTGTGTCAGTACCTGCAGCCACAAAGTTGCATGCACGCGGGGGTTACAACATGAGTAGTGAATTGCTGTCGCGGTTGTGGCTGACAGCAGTCCCTGCACGGCACCGCGCCGCACAGCAGCAGCGGGGTCCCCGGGTAGTGCTGCTGACCTGAGGATGCATCAATATGGTTGGCCGAAGGGTTGTCCCTTTACACGCCTCTCGTGCAGGCAGGCGGAGCTGGCCACTAGAGAGGACACCCAATGCTGCACTGCAGTTGGCATACTGACTCAGTTCTACTGCTGAACTGGGGAAACGGAACACGCAACCTTGCAAAGAGTGCAAAGAGTTACAACGTGCATGCAGGTCACACATTACAAGCACAATGCAACATAATGCGTACTCACACAGCTGGAAGGCATTGCTTTCAAAACCCGCAGGAGCCCAGCAGTGACTGAAGCCGCTGAATAGACTCATCCTCGTGCGTCCTGCAGCAGTGAAGCTACGTAGCTAGTTGCATACAAATGGCCTGGAACAAGTTGTCCCAAGCCGTATCATGTGCAAAGGATCACGCTTCCTGCCAGTGAAAAGACAGGCTTAGGCGTGGTAAATGCATAACTGCGCACCTTCAAGCAATGCTGGACCAGAAGCCTCTCGCCCAAAGTGCCAGACAGCTGCGCTGGGGGCTGCATACACCAGCGGCCACTGCATCATGCGCCTGGATAGCATCTCAAGCGCACCATCAACACCCGGCTGCCCAGCAGGGTTGCGCTACATCCAGCTGCCTCGGCCGTCGCAAGGTGCCGACAAATGTGCACACCCATGCATGCACAACTAACAAGGCAAGCTTCAGCACCAGACTCAGCATGCTAGAATGTTTTCAAAGCATTATGGCATGCTTTCAGAATACCGGTATGCATGGAGTACACCAGCAGCCTGAGGCAGCAGCCGCTGCCACAGCACTAACCGCAGTGCTGAAGTTTGCAGGCATGCCTTGCTGCATCCTGTTGAAGCAGGCACACAACACTCCAGCTGTCAAAAAGCATAACTAACACTCTCCTGCATGGTGCTGCTTGACATTTGGAGCTGACTCTGCCATGCGCAGAAAACTTTGTGCATGAGTCACCACAGCCGAAAGCAGCCCACCACCACAGTGGATGCCTCAAACTGTACCAGCTGCCCAAAAAACACAACTCCCTGTCACAACACTGGTAACTGGCATCAGCCGCCACTGCATAGCTGAAGCAGGCAGCTGATGAACACAGGCAGCCCCGGGCGGACAACAGCATCACAACACAAGGCGGGAACCGCTGCCGCTAGCCAAATAACTGCACGCAACCGCTCGACAACACACCGTAATAGAGTGCGTGTTGGTCATCAGCTGGTAGCGGCGGCCGCTGCTGCAGCTGCTGCAGCTGGTACTCTATGCAACGCTGGCTTCACTGCTGTGTGTCCTGCTGCTCCTCGCTGCTGCTGCCGCTGCCTGCTGCTGCCGCTGCTGCTGCTGGCTCTACTGCGAGGCCAAGCGGGATGCCATACACTTCGCTCCACACGCCCTTCACTGCATACACGCTGACCACTGCAGCTACGTCTGCTGCGAAGATGAAGGGGAAGGACTTCCAGACGAAAGGCAGAGCTACGTTGATGAGGGGCACCAGCAGGAACAGCAGATTCAAGGCATCCTTCTCGCGCGGGGCACACTCCTTGGCCCTGAGCGAAGGAATAGTAAACATCCAGATAGACCACATGCCCATGAGGCGCGCAATGCTGGGCTCATCCGTTGGGAAGATGACATTGAATGACAGCAGGCCTCCTGCAAGCAGCGCCACCCAGGCCTGCACCTCAAACACGTTGTACAGCACGCTGCCCTTGACTGCAGGGTTCTTGCCGGTCGAGCCCGAGGCACGTGGCGCAAAGGTGCCTGCTGTCTGGCGAGTGAGCTTTGTGAGCTGCTGGTCCAGGCTGGGCGTGTTGCTCTGCTCCTGCTGCTGCTCTGTGGCTGTGCTGCTGGCCTTGCTGGGGTCCTCTGCCCTGCATGCCACGCGCAGGCTGCGGCCAGCGAGCGGGGCTAGCTGCCGGGGTGCGGCTGCTCGCTGCAGAGAGGCAGTGGGGCACCTGGAGATTTGCATGGTGTGGGTTGCTGCTGCTGTTGCTGTTGCAGTTGAACGAACAGACGAGGCAGTTGAGCGAACCAAGTGTATTATAAACCGCTTTAGTACTACGTGTAATGCGGCCAATTGAGGTGCTGGTCATGCATTTGAACAAGATCTTTCTTTGTCGAGTTCCGTTCTTGTGACGAGTGCTACATGACACCTTGCCCGTTTCCCCGCGGCTGTTCTCATTCCTAAGATCTAGAACATTTTAAATCAATGGGAGCTGAGTTGCGTGACCAATGTGCTGTTTGCGGCACAGCCTGCCTGCATGTGCGGTGCAGACTAGCAACGAAGCAGCTTGCCAAGTTGGCATGGAGCAGAAGCGCATGGCACGGTTTGAACAGGTTATCACGAAGGGTCTGAATGCGAAAAACAAGGCATTTCAAGTTCGTTGTCTCAGTTGTCAAAGACAGGACGAAGGACGCTGTATGCTAGCCTGGCATCAGCCTGGAGGCTGGGCTGCTGCGTCAGGCCTGACCCTGGCTCAAAACTGTCATGCTCAGCGCCATGCAACAGGACCGCCAGCGTGCCTTGCTGGAAACGGACAGCACAAAAACCGCACAGCACCTTGCACAGTAACAGGAGTAATGCTTTTCTGCAGCAGCTGCTGTGCCAGCTGACACCACGGCAACTACAACTAAATTCGTTCTTACACAACTCGCTCAGCCAAATGCTGATACTGCAGTCATGATCATCAGCGAGCTCTAATCAGCTACAGCTGCAGAGGCGCTTTACCAGCCCTCTCCTTCTGAGTCCTCGTCATCGTCACTGCCAGCAAGCGCCTGCCCATTCACATCATCGTCACTGCCAGCTGCTGCTTTATCCCAGTCCTTCATCTTCACGCCTCCAGTTAAGCCAGGGAAGCCCTCCCCTAGCACTTCCCAGCCAGCACCACCATACTGCTGCTGCTGCTGCTGCTGCTTTGCGCCAGCCGCTGCTGCGCCTGCAGCCGCCGCTGCCGCATTGCCTGGCACCAGTTGCTCGCCGCCTGCTGCTGTTGCTGCTGCCACCTTTGCGCTCTTCGCCTTGAGCTCCGCCAGAATGCCTGCCTTTGCCGCACTGCCTGCCTTGCCTTTAGGAGCCTTAGCGCCGGAGGCCTCTGCCTCTCGCTTCTGCTTCTGCGCCTTGTTGACCGCATTGAACAGCAGCACCACGCCACGTGTGGCTAGCTTCTGCAGCTGCTTCTCGCGCGCGTCGTGCACAGGGTCTGCTCCCTTCTTTGGCACTTTCTGCAAGCACGGCAAAACACGGGGTTTGAAAGCAAGTGTTCAGCAAGAAGCTGCGGTAGCAGCAAGTCAGGTAGCTGCACCCTTCCTTGGCACTTTTCACAGGCCGCAGGCGCAGAGTTCATGATGGGATAGGGGCTAGCAGGAAGGAGCACTGGCAAGCAGCAAAAGCGTGCACGAGATATCGCAGCACGTCACCAAACGCACGTGTGGTAACGGCAACACACACAACACAAGCAGCGACCTGCCAGTAGCATGCATGCTGACGCCTGGGCCTGCTGCGGCACCCTTGCAAGTGCTGTGGCTGCTGCTGCCACATATCGACATTGGAGTTGGAGGCAGCAGCAGCAGCAGCAGCAGCAGCAGCAGCAGCAGCACTGGTGCTCACCAGGTGCCCTCGCTGCCGCATCTCCAGCCGCTGCTTCTTGGCCTGCCGCGCTGCTGCCTCATCTGCCTCTACCTCTGCCTTGCGCTTGGCCAGGCCAGCAGACTCCGACAGAATGACACCTGCAGGTGCTGCTGCTGCGGCGGCGGCTGCCTTGCCTGCTGGCTTTGACGTCATGATCTTGGCAAAGGCTTTTGCAAAGGATGCCGACTTTTCGCCCTCTAGGAATGATGCTGGCGGCTGCTGCCTGCGGCCGTCCTGCTCTTCTGAATCCTCTTCATCAGCCTGCTCTCCTTCTGATGCGCTGCTGCCTGGTGGCTCAACATCATCATCGCTGCCGCCGCCGCTGCTGCTGGGGTTATCTGCATCTAGGTCTCTGTCATCATCTGAGACGCCGTCGCCCGCATCTGCGCCTGCGTCTGCTGCTGCTGCTGCATCATCGTCCTGCTGTTCTTCTGAGCCGAGTGCTTCTGCACCTGCATCGTCGCCTGCATTTGGAAAAGCACGCGGAGAGAAGCGCAGCAAGCAGCAACACAGCAGACAGCATGTCAGGATGCAAGTGCACGGCAAGGCTAGCGAAGTGCAGTTGTGGCATGGCGCTTGTAGGTGCAGCGCAGCACGCTGCCGGTTGCAGATTGCAGAGGTGCAGTGCGCTGATACTAGGACTGCAAGCCCAGGCTGGCAAGTTACAGTACCAGGCATGGAACCGCCCCGCAACACCAAGTGCTATGTTTGCTGACCAATGTCACATAGAAGGCGTGGAAACGCACACTACACATCTAATTAGTGCAGCCCCTGAAGAGCCTGACATGGCGCCATGCACACTCACCGTCAACCTCTCCTGAACCACTGCCTTGAATAGCAGCCTGCTCGTCCTCAGAGTAATCCTCGGATGCACCTTCGTCACTGGATTCGTCTGCAAGGATGCCTGGATCCTCGAACTCTTCTTGCTCTGCTGCTGCTGCTGCTGCTGCTGGTGCTGCTGCTGCTGCCGTGTCGGGTGCTCGCCGCTTCCCCATGGCTGCTGCTGTGGTCCAATCTCAAATTTATGTATAAATGTAAGCAATAAAGACGTCAACCAACAACTGGGCTTATCAGAATATCAGCAATGAGTGCGCTGCGGCGGGAACAAACACGGTGGGCGTGAAAGAGCACAGTAAAAAGTCCGACAATTCTCTAAGATGCCTTGTACGGGCTCTTTAGGCTTACAGCGAAGCCGGCCTGTAGAATGTCAGTAACATTGGCAGGACACTGTTCAAGGTGTATCTGTCGTGGGCAAAGAAGTGCTCAGAGATCGCATGCATGGCACATGCTTCTTTGTTTCATCGTGTGTGCTGCGCGTTATCGCACCTTCGCATGCGGTGACCGTTTGTTGCAGCCATGCCATCCTGCAAGGCCGATGCAGCCCCTAGACAGCTGGAACCCGTTTGATGTCAGCGACAAAACATGTTTTCCCGACCTGTGCGAAGCTCTGCAGCCAGGCAGCACCCTGGTACCTGCAGGCACCACTGTTGTTGACATAGATGTACTGGCAAGGCATCAGCCTGCTGACATTGATGAACAGCATCCACCAGAGCTGGGCCTTTTGCCTGAGGAGCTCTCACAGTTGTTAGAGGCCAGGTGCCAAGCCTGGTTTGACGAGCAGAAGCGTATCAAGGCAGCAAGGGTGAGCTCAGCCAGTGTTCTCATGTGTGACAATTCAGCATCTGGGCAGATCACGCCTGTTTGCTGGTGGTGATCAGCTGAGCCACACGACCTGTTCAGCACGCTTGGACGTTCTGGGAGGCATCTTGATTAATAGCAGTGCCTTAGCAGCGGCACCAATAGTGTCTGGCAAGTGAACAGTGGTGGCCCGCACATGTCCTTGCATGCACCGGGCCCTTGGTTCTTTGGCTGCTGCCTCGCAGGGTGATTCGCCGACACCCAGCTGCAATTTTAGGCTACCTGGCATTCCATTTAGGGAAGCATCTGCAACAGCAGCGCTTGCAGGACAACCTGCAGGAGCAGCAGTACTCCTGCAGGAACAGGCGCCTGCACAGCATGCAGCTGCACTTGACACAACACTGCCTGGGGGAGAACCTGAAGCTCGGCAAACAGTTTATGTACAGCAGCAGCAGCAGCAGGTGCCGCACCTGCTGCAGCATGCGCCGCAGCGGCAAGTGGCCGTTCAAGGTGGCAGCAGCAGCAGCAACAGGGACAGCTTCTCCTTTGCGCAGCTGGCAGGGCAGGGCTCGCCCACCCGTACTGGTGAGGTGCCGAGGCACCTGCCAGCAGCAGCAGCAGCAGCAGCGAGTGGACCGGCCACCCTGGCAGCAGCAGCAGCAGCAGCCAGGACAGAAGAGGCACCCCAGCAGCGGGCAGTAGTGATTGGGGGCAGCAGCACAGCCGCAGCAGCAGGAGGTGCTGCTGCCTCTGGTTCCCGCCTCAGCTGGCTGATGAAGGAGAACATGGTGCAGCTGCAGCACCTGCTGGCACAGCAAGGCGATGTCACGGGGCATAGCCAAAGCACACACCAGCAGCTCCAGCAACAGCAGCAAGAACAGGAGCGGCAGGAGCTAGTGCAGCAGCAGCTGGCAACAGCTGAGCAGCGGCAAGCAACGCCTGACACGCAGCAGCAGCAGCAGCAGCAGCAGCCGATTGATGTGTTGCTACGAGCGGGCGATGAGCAGTGGCAGGAAGAGCAGCAGCTGGAACAGGAACAGCAGCAGGAGCAGCAGCAGTGGCATGCGCTGCAGCAGCGGCTGAGTGCGCTGCTGCGCAGGAACCAACAGCAGCTGCACCAGTTGCTGGGCAGCCACCACCAACAGCAAGAGCTGCATGTCTCTGCAGTTGGCCAGCAGCAGCAGCAGCAGCAAGCTGGTCTGCATGAGGAGCAACAGCAGCAGGCTGGCGTGCTTGATACGAAGCAGCAGGAGTTCCTGCTGCCTGAAAGCAGTCAGCAGCTGCCATCCATGCTGCACAAGATGCAGCAGCAGCTGTCTCAGCTGCAGCTCGTCATGCAGCAGCAGCAGCTGCAAACCGCGCCACAGCAGCAGCTGCAGCAGCAGCAAGCATGGGCTGAAGAACAGCTACCGCCTCTGCAATCACGATACGGGCATGACATCATACTGTCACCAACAGCTACAGCATCAGCTGCTGCCATCGGCCCGAGGAGCAGGCAGCGGGTGGCACCACTGCAGCCGGTCACGTTGCAGGGCCAGCAGCAGCAGCAGCGGCAGCAGCAGCAGCGGCAGACGCGCAGCCCAACTCAAGCAATCAGGCGGGCCACAGCAGCAGCAGCAGCAGCTGCGCCGTCACCAGTAGGGCGTGCAGCATCACCTGGAGGCAGTTCTGGCCGGTTTGTGGCTGGCGGCACTGCTGCTTTTGCAAGGCCAAGCAGCGTGCAGCCTCGGCTGCGTGCTGCTGCAGGCAGCCCAAACAGGGCTAGCAGCAGGGCCAGCAGTAGGGCTGGCAGCCCTGCAAGCGTTTGGGCACATGCTGTACCTGGAAGGCGAGGTACTTCGACACAAGCTGCAGCAAGGCTTCAGTTGCAACCAACAGCAGCAGCAGCAGCAGCAGGGCAACAGGAAACAAGCCCAGCAGCAGCAGCAGCAGCAGGGCAGGTGGCGCCTTGGAGGGGGCTGCAGGCATTGCAGCAGCATCGCTGGCAGCAGCGCCTGCAGGTGAGTGCGTATGCGTACTGGAAGCACACCATTGGCATGGCAGTAGTGCCTGCGACAAACGCAGCCACATGCATCATGCAAGTAACCATCATTTGTATTACGATGACTACTTCTGCTCGTGTTATTGCACCAGTGCCGCCAGCACAATCACGTGGCTGCATCACCTCTGAGCAACTCTCATGCACTGGCGTATGCTGCTTGCAGGCAATAACCACTCCAGCCCAACAACCTGAGCAGTACTTCATCAGTCCCACCAAGGATGAAGCATCACAAACTGAGCAGGAGCCTGCTGAGGTTGACAGCACAGCTGCTGGCACTGCTGCTGGTGATCAGCGCTGGAGCCCAGCAGCAGCAACTGCTGCAGCTGCAGCAACCATGGCAGTAGCTTCAGGCGCTGACAGTGGTGTTAGAGTCACACTCAGCCCTGGTAGCACTGCAGCAGCATTTGCAGCCGCATCTCCTGTTGCTGCTGCAGCTGCCATGGCAGCAGCAGCTGCTGTAGAAGCTGCAGCAGCTGCAACCCGAGGCTTGTCACCAGGCGAAGGTGGCGCGCTGACGCAAGGTAGTGGTGTGTCAGCAGCAGTGACAGCAGCTGCTGCGGCGGCGGCTGCAGCAGCAGCAGCTGCAGTGAGTGCCAGCGGATACGGCAGCCCTGGCATGTGGCAGCAGCAGCAGCAGCAGCAGGGAGGCACCCCTGCGTCGGCTGTTAGTGGTGCTACACTGCCGTATGCTGCTGCTGCTGCTGCTGCTAACATACAGGGTGCTCAGCCTGCAGCACATGTGGTCAGGTCGCTATTTGGTCACCGGCCCGCAACAGCTGCTGCAATGCGGCACATCAATGAGCATGCCACCACACCAGGCTTAGCGCAAGTTGGTGCAGGCAGCGGCAGCAGCAGTTACCCTCAGCAGGAGCAGCTGCAAGCTGGGCCAAGCCCATGGCGGCAGCAGCAGCAGCAGCAAGGGCCGTTGCCTTGGCCGCAGCTGCCAACATTGGACAAGCTGCATCTGAGCCCTATGAAGGCTTACAGCAGCGCTGCTGGCAGTGCTGGCGCAGGCAGCAGGGCAGCAGCACTTGGCAGCGCTGCTGGCAGGAGGCCACTTGGCGAGACCACCAACAGTCCTGGGCTGCAGAGGCATGAGGCACACCCCCTAGGGCGAGTTATGGAGAGCCAGTCAGCAGCAGCAGCAGCAGCAGCAGTGGTTGACAGGGCAGGTGGCCATGCTGGCAGCAGGGAACACGCCTCAGCAGACGCTGACGGTGCTACAGCAGCAGGAGAGCTGCCTGACTCTGCTGCTGCTGGTGGTGGTGGTGGCGGTGGCGGCGGCGGCTCAGGCAGTGCGTTTGCCACACCTGATGCCAAGCGGAAAGTGCTTGCAGGCACACCTGCAGGCATGTTGAGGCTGCAGCAGGCAGCTGCTGCACACACAGCAGCCGGAGCAGCAGCAGCAGCAGCATCCCGGCTGTGCAGCACTGCGGGTGGCGTTGCTGTGGTGTCTGGCGCTGTGAGCATGGGCTCGCCTGCTCTGCAGCGGCTGTGGGCACACTACAGGGCCAGCTGCAAGTCGCTGCCAAGCTCCCCAGCGCAGCTGGCCAGCATGCAGGCCCCAGCAGCAGCAGCAGCAGCAGCAGAGCCTAGCAGGTTGTCACAGCAGCCTCCTCCTGCTGCTGCTGCTGCTGCTGCTGGCGGTAAGGAGTCAACTGCCGCCGCCCCTGCAGGCATGAGGGCAGCTGCTGCAGGCCCATCAAGTGAGACAGCAGGTTCAGCTACGCGTGCCGTGGCTGCAGCAACACAGGTGGCTGCAGGGCCGGTGCACATTGATGCGCGCTTCTACCCGCCATCTGCGCGGAAGCTGCTAGGCCAGCAAGCAGTGCAGCCCCTGAGTCAACAGGTTGTCTCAGCACCAGGCATTACTGCTGCTGGGGCAGCTGTTATGCATCAGCGGCCAGGGCTGGGCAGCAGCAGCTTGCAGCAGCATGGCCGGCTGGAGGGTCAAGATGATCTGCTGCAGCTCGAGCAGCTGCTGGAGCAGCAGCTTTCAGAGATGGAGCTGCTCAGTCAGGGCCCCGCTGCCGCTGCTGCAGCTGCGATGCGAGCAGCAAGGCGGCATACTGGAGAGAAGGCACCAGCTAGTGCAGGTGGTTATGCTGCTGATGCGCGTGCTGTGTGGCAGGCAGGGTTTGAGGGTGATGTGGACACTGCATCTGGCAGCAGTGGCAGTGAGCATAGCAGTGAGCATGATGGCACAGATGATGGCAGCAGCAACAGCAGCAGCGGCAGCCGTGAGAGCGTGAGGTACAGGCCAGTTGCTGGTGGCCGCCCCACAAGTGCCAACAGAATAGAGAGGCTGGTGGCTATGTACAGGCAGCAGCAGTCCATCCAGCAGCATCCACAGCAACCCAGCACAAGGAGGGCTAGCGAGGATGCGCTAGCGGGTGCAGCACAGCTGACAGCTACGGCAGTGCCTGATGCAGGGGCCGTCGCTGAAGAAGAGGCCTACCTTTCAGAGATGTTGAGCAGGTTCTTGCAGGAGTGAGAGCCCACGCATGAAAGCATTGTGCAGCAAGTTGTAGGTTCTTGCCTGTCGTGGTTGCAGCAGCAGTGACACTCAAGAACACCGCACACAGCTTCTTCAAACGACTTCAATCCGAGTATCAGACGACATACCTTTTTTCAGTGTGTCGTCAGCGCTCCTCAAGCATTTGATTTGAATTCAGGGTTTAAAGAGCAAGGTCACATAGGCGAGCCTTCTGCCTGACCGGCTGACTGTCCGAAACACTGACGGTGTTGCAGTTTCGGGGGACGTGAGGAGTATCAAGTCAAGTCTGCTGCTTTCCAAGGACAATTTCACCCAGAAAGTCATGTAACCGTCACCGCATCTAGATGCTCGAGATCTCGGTCAAGAGTCCGATGAAAGTCCTTTGGGTCTGACCATGGCGCACCCTGGTCACGTTTATCCTTTCAGCACGACGCCTTGGGATGATCTGAAGTGTTCCACAGAGCTGTTGCAGGTGTACGGATGTTGTACAGAAGTTCACCGCCTTAGCCAGATAGCCAACACCATCATGGGTGCGTCGCGCGCTCTGCTTTGTGGCCCGCGGGAAATGCTTAAAAGCTGCTGTGTGCAGTTCTTGGGTTGACGAGGTGGCTGCCTTTGAGTGTTAGCAGTTGAGCATACCTGACGGCGTGATCTGCTCGTTGGGCGACGTCGCAGCGCTACCGAGCAATACTCTCATTAATGCTGCACTGCTGTCATGGCATGGTTCTTCTTTATTGCTGCAGGAGTCACCTGGTCTGCAGCTGCAGATCAGCAGGGGCCAGAGGCCCCCTTGGACCCAGAAGATCAAGATGATGAAACACTGCAGAGGATGGGAGCCGAAGTTAACCGAGCGAGGCGGCGGTTCGAGGACGCTCCAGCACATTTAAGGGCGAATGTGGGGCAGCAGCTACGGGACTTGATCTCAGCAAGGAGGCTGCGGCAGCAAGAGCTGCTGTTGCGGCAGCAAGCTAGAGTGTTGGTGTTGGAGCAGGCGCCTGATGATCCAGGTGAGCCTGATGGACACAATGCTGTCCACCTGTGCTTAGGGCAATCCCTCAGTCAGGCAGATACGCCAAGAGCAACATGTACCTCTCTGATGTGCAATAACAGGCCATGCGTGGGTGTACGCATTGGTGCAGCTGCAAGTATGCTGTAGGCATGCATGATGCTATCGGCACAGCCTGCTGACCACGCTGCGCAGCCTGGTTGATGCTGGCAACACGTTCTGAAATGCAGTCCGCACACACCAGCTTTTCATCAGGCATGATAGTCTAATGGAGCAACAATTTTAAATCACCCTTGCGTCTGTGACCTGGAAGGCCACCTGGGCGTACTGGCCAGCCCCTGCTAGATACACGATGCAGTTTCCTGTCTTTGATGCAAATGCATTGCGTTTCTTTCTCATCACCTGTACTGAGCAACTGCCCTGCCTGCTTGTCCATGCATGTACTCTCCGTGTCTCTTCCTTGGATCAACCACACCAGCAGCAGCAGCAGCAGCAGCAGCAGCAGCAGCAGCAGAGCCAGCAGAGCCAGCAGCGCCAGCAGCAGAGCCAGGAGCAGCAGTGTTAGCAGAAGCACAGCCAGCACCAGCAGCACCAGCAGCACCAGCAGCAGGTGAGTCCTACCAGTGGTTGCAATGGTGCTTGTGACAGAATGGCCTAGATCTGCACCGCCTGGCATTGAGTGTGAGGCCGCCGTGAGCGCACTTGTGCAGCAACAGCCCTGATTGCCAGGCACACCTCAACCACCCTCGTATGGATCAGGGAGTGTACATCTGTCTCTAGGGTGTGATCAGAACCTAAACAAGGCACCCTATCTCAGGCTGTGTTTTGGATACTGTGCTTCCTTTACCTGCCACGGGATGTTTGTTGGCCAGAATAGAGACAATCCCTGATACCACCCACCCTGCCTTGTGGTTTGACCGCGTGCAGGCGCTGTCAAGCTTTTTGTTACGTGTATGCTTGCGCTACTTCCAGGCGATGTGCAGCTGCACAACGTGATCAAGCTCATGAGCACATGCCTGGGTGCGCTGGCACGGATCCTCAAGGCCGCATTTGATGGTGGGTGGTCTGGTTGTTGCTGTCTGAGCATATTTTTTGCAGCGTTGCTGTTAGGTCATGCAACGGCGCGGCTGCCCTAAACCGTTACGTAGCATACAAGCAAAATGCATGCTCACACAATGCGTGTGTTGCGACGCCTGAGCTTCCTTTGCCTGAGCCTCCCGACAGACACATCAGCAGATGTCCTTCTGCCTTGTGTGTGGGGCTGTTGCTTGGCGCTTTGCATGTCACTTTGTTGCTAGGCGCACAATGCCGTGCTACTGAAGCCCAGATCAGCTGCTAAATCCCAGGTGCATGCGCTTAGCTTGAGCAAACTTGCAGTGACTGCTTGCACACCACGTTGCAAACATCGCATGGGGTAACACTCCTTCACATGTTGCTGCGCAGGGTACCCAGGCGGCCGCTTCGTGTGCGCGCTAGCATGCTTCATGTGTGCGGCGTTCATTGCTGTTCCAACGACAGTGACCTGGCGCGTGCTGGGACGGGCTGCTGGCATTGCTATGTTGATGAGCTTGACTTTTGTGAGCTCAGTAGACAAGCCCATTGACCACCTCTGGCAGAAGCAGCAAGTGCCCCCCTTGTGTGCTGCAGTGATGTGGGGGCTGGCAGCAGTCCTCATTGGGTTGTTGGCAGCCCTGTCAATCATTCTGAGCTGCACTTTGCTGACCCTCTGGTGGGCTGTGTTGTATGTGCTGACTGGAGCGACGTGGTGTCTGAAATGCATGAAGTGTGCACGCCACAGCCACACAAGGCTTGCACGGAAGCTGGACAATGCATGGACGTGTTTGCACAAGCTGGTGGAGCTGCCTGTGGGCCCGTGAGCCTTTGCGGCACCGAAACAGCTGTGGCTGTGCACAAAATGCAGCGACATGTCGTGGTGTATTTCTGTCGCATATTACACGAACCAGATGTACTTGTCCGTGCGGGCTGTGCGCAGTAAGCTTTGCTGCCAACAACTTTGATGTTTGGTCAGGATCTGTGTGTGACAGATGCAGCAGCCAAGATGCAGCAGCCATGATGGCCCGGGCAGCCGTCTAGCTATGTGAGTATGCATGATATTGCATTGTGCTTGCTTTTGCTTGTAATGAATGCAATCGGCAACTTTCTTTATGTGACGCTGTTGGGCGAGGAGCGCTCTGGGCCAGTATAAAGAGTTACAGCGTGCATGCAGGTCAGACATTACAAGCGAGCATAATGCAACATAATGAGCACTCATCGCTAGAGATGGCGTCCCCCGGCACCATGGCTGCTGAAACCTCGGATGTTAAGATGCACTCCTGCTCCTGCTCCTATATGTGTTCCTGTATTACTAATACAGGTAGTACCCATAATCAACACAGAACCTGGTCAGTGCCGTCCAGTGCTATTTCAACTAGACTCTCACTATCCACTCAATTACCCTGGTAGTAAAGTTGTGACTTCAACAACTGGGCTGGCTTGGCGTTGCAGATACTACTGTTGAGGTTCTTGTCAACCAAGTAGCTTGATACGGTTACAAGGAAAAGGCAGTTCAGCACGGAATCTTGACATGTCACCCCCTCCTCTCCCTCTAGTCTAGAAGAGCGGTAGTAATGCGCATCCGTTACGGATTTTGGACGGTTCAGCTGCAGCTCTGGCGAATCCTACTCGGGAATGGGGACAATACTATAGATACAGATGTCAACTGTGTTTCTGCACCCCATACCCACCATCTCAACTCACACACCACATCATCTCAGCTCAACTCACAACTCACTCCCCACACATTTACCAATTGAAGAGAGATACTAACATAAAACGCAGTGGACATCTGTATCTATAGTATCGTCAGATCCGCCCAGAGCTGAAACTGGGCGGATTTGCATTCAATGTAGATTACATTTCGTGCTATACTGCCTTTTCCTTGCATGCGCATGCCATAGGCAAGCCTTTGACTTCTTGCGTGAAACAGACACCTTATACACATTACTCGCTGACACGCTCGTATGCGACCATGCTGCACGCATGCAGCGGCTGTAGGCCTGACTCCAAGCTCCCTGAGGGAGCAGCATGCTGCGCAGCAGCTGTGGTGGAATTGCTGCGGCAGCAGCAATGTTCTGCAGCTCAGATGCTCACAACACAACGCAACATTACTCACTCGACCTGCCACACTCTTGATTACCGGTGCGACATATAAACAGCACCAAGCAGCTTGCATGCAAAGCTCAGTACTGCAAGTGCCCAATGGGCACTGCCCACCACCGTTTGAAGAAGCACATGGCCAGCTAAATAGACTTTGACGTGACAAACAGTACCACGCGTAAATGCTGCTGGATGGCAGTCTGTCATTGACAGGTGTTTGCAGGTTGAGACCTGGGCACCCCCTGCTGCTCCGAGCCGGTGAAGATGCGCTGGTGGTGGCAATGTCACGGGTTCCGCTGTATCGATGCCGTGTAATGGCTTTGTTGATATTTCACTGATGCACATGTTTGTGGTTGCTCAGCCGTAGTGGCAGTGAAGGCAAAGCGCAGTATAGTTGCATTGAGGTGCGTCGCCCGCTCTGAATCGTCTTGCGGAAACACCAGCTGTACATGTGCACTGTAACAATGCTTGCAGAACTGCTGGGTCCTGCACCAGTCGCGGGAGGTGATGAGGATGGCACCTCCTGCTGGCAGTCGCAACAAGGCTTGATGGCTTTATTCGATCACTTTTAGATTTCATAACGAGGCTAGGTCGCATCCGGTTGCCCAGCAACTGATTTGCCCATGCATTTGTGCTGCTGCAGGCGGTCAGGATGCTAGCAACAGCAGACCAGCAGGCTGGGGCATTAACTAACCTCTCAGGTCTTTTACTGAGACTTCAAAGACTGGAAGCTGAAGTTGAAGAAGTGGAGCAGCGCTGGCAGCAGGCGACTGATGCAGACGAGAAGTCGTGCTGGAAGGACCAGCTCGACATGGTGCAGGAAACAAAGGAGCTGCTGCTACAAGAAATCATGCTGGTGCGGAGAGCCGCAGTGTTGATGCAGCAGCAGGCTGAAAGAGGTGCGTGGGTGGCACACAGGGTGCTGCTTTCAGGTGCAGGGGGGGGGGGTCTGTGTGTCAGCACGTTACATGTGGCGCTGCATGGTTACCTGTCATGCAAGAAAAGGGCTGGTTGCAGTATCAAGCACCATGCCTGCATGTATGCTGTCGGGGTGCATGGTGCCCCTGGCACAGCTGGCTGACTTGACATTGCAGCCTGGACAATGTACAACATCACAACAGTGAGATTTTCATGGGGGTGTGGCTGAGCTGTATGCCAGTCCTTGCATATCGGCAGTCAGCAAGGGCGTGATGTTCTAGTTCATGCGATTGTTGCGTTGCAAGCTGGACGTCGAAGCAGCGCTTGACTACGGGGTACTGTCAGTGTCTCAAGGCATGCTTGGACAATGCGTCATCAGAATATCAGGCAGCTCCTGCAAGACCACCATGCTTGCTGCTGTGTGCTGCATGCAAGCATGCGCGGATCGAAGCATTGCCCCCTCACTTTTTGCTGATTGCTTGCCTCGTGTCCCTTCATCGACTATGTATGCCCCCCGCCCCCCACCCACCCTGGATTCATCTTTCGTCCCTGCAGCAGCAGCAGCAGCAGCAGCAGCTGCAGCTGCAGCTGCAGCTGCAGCAGGTGGGTCCTGGTGTGGTGCTTGTGGCATGGCTGCATTGGTTCGCACCACCTGGCATTGCTTGTGAAGCAGCCATGCGCACACCTGTGCAGCAGCAATTCTGGTTGTCAGGCGCACCACACTTTCACTGCATGGATCATGCCAGCCACCAATAGTATTTATGTCTGGCATGTCTGTAATGATCAGCATCAGTGAGGGGTGAATGCATGGCTGCTGCCAATGCCATTACGTCCTATGGTTTTCAACCCAGCCCGCCACCCAGCTACAAGTTCAGCATATATGACACTCTGACCACAATGCCCTGCCCTCCTTTGGTGTGCATGCGCCATCACCCAACGCTCCTTCTTGGCCATGACACCACCACCATAGAACAAGGTGAGTGTTGGCAGGGCTCTCGCTTGCTTTCAGAGCGTTTGAAGTATGTCATGTTCACCTTCATCTTCGAGTCTTCCACTCCCTCATCTCTGTTGTTGACTCAAGATTTACCGTTGTACGCAATGCAATGAAGGCAGCAGCACATAGAAAGGTCTAGCAACAACAACATAACCTGAGTAACGGTCTGTGGCTGTACTCCGCTACACCTTGCACGGTCATCAAACGTTCCAAGTCCAAAACGGCACTAGCTTTGTCGCATGGTGGTGTTGACGGTGATGCAGCACAAATGCTGATCACTGTGCGCCGACTGCCCTCGTTGTCACTGGTGCTTTGCTCTGCTGCTGTGCTAGTGGCACCAGACTCTGGGCGGTTCAAACGCGGCGAGCTTCAAGCCAATCCTCCCTTCACACAGCTTTTCAAGGACATCATGTGGCCCAAGCAGGTGGGTACTCGTCATGGGCTTTATGAAACACCATGCTTGTTGCAGCTGCTTTGTTGAGGAAGTGTCTTTGCAACTTGTGCTGGATATAGCCGAGATGATAGTTCTGCCGTGTAGCTGCGTCGCTTGCAGTGATGACATGCAGGTGTCAATGGGTTTGTCGGTGGTGACTAGGGTGCTGCTTGCCATGCTGTGCAGGCCGGGTACTCGCGCCTCGACGACGGCGGCAGCCAAGATGCAGACAAGAAGAGACAGTGAAGCGGTGGTGGCGGGTAATTGGTGCACTGCTGCGGCTGCGCTGACTGCTTTGGGGCAGAGATGGACTCACAACGCGTACAATGCAGCATGCGCTTGATGCGCTCAGCAGGATTCTGCTGAGCCTGCATGCAGCTGGCAGCCGCGCGCAAGACAGGTGCTGGAGGCGTACTTGTCACATTGGCTGAAATGGTTGGCTGGGGGCGCGTTTGCATGATGGCTGCGCCAGCACTTGTTCAATGAATGGGTTATTTGAGGCGATTGAAAGGACGTATATATATATCAACATGCATCATTTGGGGCACTCCAGGCTATGTCTGTGTCAATCTGCATCCTCTTTACTCCGCAAGTGTAGAGGTATCTGAGATGTTCAACGTGTTGAGTGTTGAGATAGTCTTACAATAAGCATACACGGGTTTGTCTGCGGAGCCTGCAGCATAAGCAGAGATTGTGAGGTACTATTGCAGCAGCGGGAGCCGCCAGCATAGCTTGCGCAGAGTTTGTTGGACTGCCAGCCAGTTGCCAGCTTTGTCTCGGCCCATTGTGCCCAGCTGATGTGGCTTGGGGAAACCAGTATTTGTTTTGTTCCACGACACTGAAGGAACTGATAGAGTCTACAGTGTTACTGCAGTGTTGTTGCTAGCAAGCGGGCTTGCCTCTCCTGCGAGCAATGTTTCGTTGTGCACCGCATTGTACAGAAGGATTAACGTGTCAAGCAGGATCAGATGGTGTGAGAGGCGTGTGACATTGTCTGACAGTGTCAGATGAGATGGCATCTCAGGTGCGGTACACCAGATGCTTTTCCAACCCAGATGGTTCTTCACAATTACGTTGCAGTCACGCTGTAGAGTACACGCCGTTGATTGCATGTTGTTGTGCTGAGCATGGCAGTCACTGTCTGACTGTGGCACTGCATGGCAGTATCCATTGTCGGTGCTCACGCTCGCACCACTGCAGTTGTTGGGCGCAGTGTGTCAGACGGGTCAGGACCAGCCTGCAGCATGCTGTGCTGCAGCCGTCAGCGGCAATGGGCGTTGTGTGCGCGCAGCAGGGGCAGCTGTGTGGCGGGCCCTTCTTGTGACGCACACAGCATCTGTAACAACAAACTGTTGTTTAATCTGCACTGGTTTCACGGATTGCAGCAACACGCTGGACTGAGCTCGTTACACTGTGTCCGAAGTGGAACGTGACGTCGCCATGTTCATCACCTGTATTTGGTAGACTGGCTTGATAGGGAAGCCAGCTTGGCTCAGTGGACAGTCGTTGTCATGAGCATGTGCTTGCTGTCAGCCACATCAATCAACACTCAAATAAGAGATGCACACACGACGACCAAAAGCCTACAGGCAAAAGGCAGCCACTGGTACTACCACTGCAACATCCCATTCACTAATCGAATGCCGTGCCCTTGCAAACCTGGCGGCTGGCAACTGATATGGAGATGTGCCAGCTCTGATAGCTGCAACGTGCTTACATGCTGCTTGTGGCGTGTTTAGGAACACTCGACAACACGATGATACTATCCTGCAGTACAGGTGACTGTGATCTGGTTTGCATCGACGGCACTGGCATGCAGGGTACCGTGCTCCTCAGAAATTATGCACGGTGAGCTGGCTGCGCCATTGCCTGCTGTGCAGTGCACAGTCAGGTGCAAGCACTACCCGGAGCGCAATCAACCCATAGCAACAGAGGCCCATACGCCGTACAGCCCATCACCGCACCACATTCAACGCCAGCAATCCTGATGCACATGTGTGTGTTGTACAACTCTACATTCCTGCACACAATCAGCTTGCAAAAGGCGTAATCCCCTCACAACTCATTAACAGGCAACCCAAGCTAGCCATGCGGTGCACGGCTCTGTCAGGTGTGGGTTGCGCCACCTGCAGCAACATCGTTTGCAGCCAGGTGCATGTCAATCCACCCCTTCAGCCCAGCAACAGCCGCTGCTACACCCATACCCTCCGACCCTGCCCCTGCTGCTGCTGCTGCTGCTGCTGCTGCTGCTGCTGCTGCCAGCCTGGCATGCCTCCTCAGCAAGCCATCATTGAACTGCAGCAGCCAGCGCTGCGCCGCCTGCGCTGCTGCCGCTGCTGCAGCCGCCGCCGCAGCGGCAGCAGGAGCAGGTGCAGCCGGCGTGACAGCGGCAAAACCAGCAGTAGAAGCAGCAGCACTTGGCACCACTGCTGCAGCCGCTGCATTGGTTGCTGCCACCATGAGCTTGGACTCTGCAGCGTCAGTCTGCTGCCAGCTGTAGGGTCTGGTCTGAAGATGTTGCCATTACAGTATGCGTTGAGTGGCTGCCATTACAGCGTGAGGGCCTGTGACATTCATTGCAGATGCAAGTAGGTTTATCAAACAAAGTCAATACAGTGATCATCTAATGGGCACATCAGGTGACCGTTACACACTGGTCGGCCCTGCTGCCTAGGGTGAACTCCGCACAGAGGGGGTCATCAGCGCGTGCTGGTGCACTGACTTCTGCTGCTGCTGCTTCCGCTGCTGCTGCTACTGCTGCCGCTGCCGCTGCCGCTGCTGCCGCTGGAGCATCCTGCACCTCCTGAACTTGGTCTGCTGGTGCAGGAGTGATTGCTGCTGCTGGTGCTGCTGCTGGTGTTGCTGCTGGTGCTGCATCCTCCGTGCAGTCAGACGCCTTAGCTGTGGTAGCACCTGCTGCTGCCGGTGCTGCTGCTGATACGCCATCTGCTGCTGCTGCGCCATCAGCCGCCGCTGCATCGCCATCTGCTGCAGCTGCGTCGCCAGCCAGAGGGGTTGCAGCAGCACCATCAGCATTGACTGCAGCAGCACCCTGCGCACCATGAGCAATATCAGCGCAGCCTGGCAATGCTGCTGGCGTCACTAATGCTGCAGGGTCCGGCACACCTTCATCCTTTACCGGCAGGTGCCTACCAGACACGCCTGCTGCTGCTGCTGCTGCTGCTGCTGTTGCAGGGGCCTCTGGCAGGCTTCCCACGGCTGTCAGAGGCATGGGGCGCCCCACTTTGCCAGGAGCAGCTGCAGCTGCTGCTGCTGCACTGGGCAGCAGCTGCAGCTGCTGCTGCTCCTGCTGCTGCAGCTCCTGTTGTGCCTCCAAAGCACGATGCATGACCTCCTGCCCTTGCCCTGCCCCCAGCTGGGCGGCCCCCTCCAGGCCACGCTCAACTGGCGGCACCTCTTCTTGCTCAGCTGGCTGCTGCCCTTCATCATCCTGCTGCTGCTGCTGCTGCTGCCCTTCAGTGTGCTGCTGCAGCCTGCGCACCTTCTCTAGCTGAGCCAGCTGCTCACGCTGCCGCACCTCCCACTGCTGCTGCCGGCGCCGCTTGCGGCCCGCCCAGCCCTGCTGCTGCTTCTCCATATGCCCACCAGCTGAACCAGCCGCTGCCGCTGCTGCTGCTGCTGCTGCTGGCCCTGCCTCCTCTGCCGGCTCCTCTTTCACAAGCCCTGCCTCAGCATATGCAGCAGCAGCAGCAGCAGCAGCAGCAGCTGGCCCAGGGCAGCTAGTAGCTGCTGCACCAGCAGCAGCAACACAGCCTGACGCTGCTTGACCGCTGCGGCATCGTTGGCCAGCCGACCTGGCTGCTGCTGCATCAAGTGCACCCCCTGCAGCTGCAGATGTGCCTGCAGTGCGGTTTGCGGCCCTGCCAGGCTGCGACCTGGCACCTAGGCTGTGAGCTGTTGCCTGCTCTTGCTGCTGCTGCTGGTGTGCTGCCAGCTCACGGTCAAGAGCACGTGTAATGTGTGCATCAAGGTCCTCGCTCTTGATGCTGCTGCCACCACCAGCGCCACCAGCAGCAGCTGCAGCAGCAGCTGCAGCGCCAGTTGCGTGCTCATGATCTACCTGTGTTGCGTGCTCGTGAACAACCTGAGCAGCAGCGGCCTCGCTCATAGAGACAGCAGCATCACCGCTGCCACCTTCCTCCTGCCCATCACTGCCTGCACCAGCTGCATCACCCTCTTCATCACCCTCTTCATCAGCATCTGCATCTGCAGCGCTGTCTTCGTGTCCATCATCACTGCCGTGCTGCTGCTGCTGCTGCTAGCCCTGCTCATCGCCCTGCTGTTGCTCTTCTTCTTCGTCATCTCCATCTTCGTCTTCATCAACATCATCTTCTGCTTCCGTCTGCTCTGACTGTTGCGCATAACCTGAAGCTGCAGCAGCTGTTCTAAATCTGCCGCCGCTGCTGCTGCTGCAGCCTCATCCCATCCCGGCTCCTGCTCCTCTGCCTCATCCGCTTGCTCCCCACCCCCTTGCTGCTCACCCTGCTGCTCCTCACCCTCTGATGCCGGCCCATCACCACCAGAATCCTCCGCTGCCTCTTCGCTGTCATCTGCACTAGCCTCATCTTCCTCCTCCTCTTCTGCTGCAGCAGCAGCAGCCTCACCCTCCTCTTCTGACTGCCCCTGCTGCTGCTGCTGCTGGCCCTCCCCACCTGGCTGCCCCGGCAGCTCATACTCCTCCAGCAGCGCATTCATGTTGTCGCGCCACAGGCTGCCCTCATCTCCCCTCAGCGTGCCCAGCAGCGCGCGGCCCTTGGCAGCCAGCCGGTCTGCGGCTGTGGCTGACAGGTCCATGGTGCGCTCCTCAGAACCCTGCGGTGGTGGCAGCAGCAGCAGCAAGGCACAATGAGGTCAGGACAGCAGGCAGGTCCATGGTGCGCTTTAACAGAGCCCTACTGCAGCAAGGCAGGGTGTGTGGTTACAGCAGCAGGGCAGACAGGTCAATGGTGCGCTCCTAACAGAACCCTGCAGTGGCAGCAGCAGCAGCAGCAGCAGCAGCAGCAGCAGCAGCAGCAGCAGCAGCAGCAGTGTATTGCGGTGGCAGCAGTGTGTGGTAGCAGCAGCAGCAGCAGCAAGGCATCGCGATCAGGGCAGCAGGGCAAGCAGAACTATCGTGCAGTCCTCCACAAAGTACCGTCTGC
The DNA here is from genome assembly GCA_030272155.1 of Tetradesmus obliquus. Classification (NCBI taxonomy): domain Eukaryota; kingdom Viridiplantae; phylum Chlorophyta; class Chlorophyceae; order Sphaeropleales; family Scenedesmaceae; genus Tetradesmus; species Tetradesmus obliquus. The sequence continues at coordinate 1,857,002 of CP126191.1, forward strand.
TGGCAGTAAGTGCTGCAGCCAGCCATGCGTCATTGACCCCCAGCACCGATATCAACCTGTGCGGCAACCAGATCAGCACGCACTCACACATGAATCCTCACAGATATGCAGCAACATGGCCGCCAGAAGAACCCCACAACCCTGCAGCCGCGCCCACCTTGACATACAGCCGCTTCACCACCACTGCGCGGCTCTGTCCCATGCGGTGTGCGCGCCCGATGGCCTGCGCCTCCACTGCAGGGTTGAGGCACGGCTCCAGCAGGTAGATGTCGCTGGCTGCGGTCAAGTTGATGCCGCACGCGGCGCTGCAGCAGCAACAATTGGCAGCATAGGCAGAGCAAGGCATGCGGTTAGAAGTGCTCTAGCAGAACAATTTCAGCATAGGCAGGGCGAGGCATGCGGGTAAAAGTGCTCCAGCAGGTAGATGTGGCTGGCAGCAGTCAGGTTGATGCCACAGGCCGCACTGCAGCAGCAAAAGCACGGAAGTAAAAGCAGATTTGAGGCATGAGGTTGGCATTGTGGTTCGGCATGTAAATGTGGCTGGCTGCAGTGAGGCTGGTGCCGCCGGCAACGCTGCGGCAGCACAGCACAAAACACCAGGCAGGGTTCGGGCATGAAGTTACAAGTTCTGCAGCAGGTAGATGTGGCTGCTGCAGCAAAGTCGGTGCCACATGCAACGCTACACCACAGCATGACAAGCTGCATGTAACGGTGCGGCCAAGAGCTGCTAAGTATGGTGTATCGTGGCACATAAGAATGCGGTTGGCACTGCAACGTGCACCAGTGACAGCACGTACAAGACTGTACGTGGCGTAAGGGAGGATGCCCTCCTGTGTGCATCGCACTTTCGGGTCAAACCCTTACACTGCAAGGTCAGCAGCCATCAGCATGCAAGGACATAAGCTGCAATGCCGGCCATCAGGAATCGAGTGCTCCTGTAACAGGCGACAGGCTGCCTAGGAGAGGTGCGCGGCGCCACACGTGCCGCTCACCTGCGCAGAGTGAGGATGAAGACTGTGGTGGGCGGGTCCTGCTGGAATGCCTCAATGGCGCGCATGCGCTGGTGCATGGCCATGGCACCTGCGTAGGCAGCGGGGCAGGCCAGGTAAGTGCACAGCCTGGAAGGCTGCAGAAAAGAGCAGAATACTAGATGACGACAAACGCATACACTGCGCAAGTGCATGTCACTGACACAGAAAGCAGTGGAACTACAATCGCATCACCAAGCACAAGGTGCTTGCAGGCAGTAGTGCATTCAGCAGTGCGGTCGGTAGGCAAGGCAAAGGCAGCGGACAACTAGCAAGCCTGCACTGACTCACCGTTGATGTATCTGAAGCTGAAGCCCCAGCCAGGCAGCAGCTGCAGGGCAGGAGGCGGCAGGCGTACAGGTGGCAGCAGCAGCAGGCAGGACAGGCAGTGCAGTAGTACAGTGTCAGCCAGGCGTCCAGTGCATGCTGGGTTGATGCATGGCCACAACACAACTTTCAGCCATGCTGCAGAATTTCGATACAGCAACTGTGTTGGTCATATTAACTTGCAGTGCAACAGTTGAGGCTGCGCAGCGCTCCCTACAGAGCCACAGTGCCAGAGCCACTGTGCTGGCAGGCAGGCTCAAACTCCTTCTGCTAACAGGTGGCCAGTGTGTCGCACTGAAGCTGCTGCACCAACAGCGCAACAGCGCAACAAGAAAACACTTCACACCCCGCTGCTGACGTGTTGGATGGAGTGCACCGCTGTTGGCAGAGCTCCCATAATGGCAGAGCGAGGCACGCCATGTGCTGCTGCTGCTGCTGCCGCTGCCGCTGCCGCACATTGGCTGATACAGTGCTCCAAGCTAGCGCACCAAGACCCTCCCACCCTGGTGCTGATGTGCTGAGTCATGCTGCCGCACCTGCTTGAGGAAGTCCACTGTGTGCTGGAAGCTGCTGAAGATGAGCGCCTTGGCTGTCGCGTCAGCCTGCCGCATCGCCAGCAGCTCCTGCAGCAGCAGACAGCAGACACAGGCGGCAGCAGCACTGAGTCGCTGCGCTGCCAACAGGCACAGGTGCGGCCCAGCAGCATGCAGAAAGACGCAGACGCATCATGTGTTCGCATGTGTTTGCACTACTTCAATATCTGGTAAGTACTGTCGTTGTCATGAACCTTTGTAGCGCCGTGATGAAGTGCTGCAATGTCATGCAGACATAGCCTCCAGTCGGCTGCGCACCTGCCGCAGCTTCTGCAGCTTGCTGTCACACACAATCTCTGGGCCCTCGTCAAGGAAAGGCGCGGCAGCAGCAGCTGCAGCATCAGCCACAGCAGCAGCTGCAGAAGTGCCTGCGCCTGCGGCTGCAACAGCAGCTGCTGCTGGTGGCGGGTTGATGCTCAGCGGCCTGAGCGCGCTGAGCGTCAGGTGCAGCGCGCACTGCGGGCACCTGTAGCCACAACAACCCATGCAATGCATTGACTTTAGTTGATTCAAGTACCAGGGGTTTTGTGCCCAAACTACGCAGCTGAGCCGTCCCCTGAAAGAAGCAGAGTCTCCGAGAAAAGGAAGTAGAATTGATTTTTGTCACCACATGCTGCTGCGGCGATGCACAGCACATCCATTACAGGCGGCTCTCATACAACCTCTCAAATAACCAGCAGCCTACCTCATGTCCTCTCTGAGTGCGTCTGTGATGCGTCCCTTGCAGAACACATTGCCACACGGCGCAGCCATGGGCACCTCAGGTGCATCCAGGCACACACCGCACTCCGCAGCAGCCCCTGCAGGGCCCTCAGCACCCGCTGCTGACTCGTCTGGACCCTCGCCAGCAGCACCAGCAGCAGCAGCAGCAGCAGCAGCCGGCGCAGCTGTCGCATAAGCCGCTGCTGCTTCTGCGGCAAAGTCTCGCACAGTAAGTGCTCGCTCCGACAGCCTGCAGGGCAGCACGTGGTTGTATGTGGTGCATGCAGTCAAGACGCTGGCCAGGGGTGTAAAGCATGGCCCAAAACTGAAGAGCTGCAACCCGACAGACTGCAGAGCAGCACACGGTTGATCAGTGGTGCATGTGTGCAGGTGCTCAGGTGAGCCACAACGTGTGTGACAGCAGCTGCTGGTGGCAAGGCGCTCTGTTGCACGCCTACCCCAAGCACTGGCAGCAGGCAACACACCCACCCCACAGCAGCACAAAACAACGTTGAGCAGACTGCTGCACAAGCAACCCCTGTCAGCAGCAGCTACTCCGCTGTAGCAATCGCCTTTTGCGGTTGCAGCTGTTGCAGGAAAGCTGCCCAGCAGCAAAGCAGACGCAGCGCGCACCTGCCGCCGGAGCAGATGGGCCGCATGGGCTGCAGCAGCGTCATCGCGCGCAGCCGGCACCTGTGCGCGCTGGCGCTGCTGCGCATGACCTCCCACTGCTGCTTCGCGGAGCGCCACGCCTTGCCATACGCGGCCTTCTCTGCAGCGTTCAGGTGCACTGCCCATCAACGTCAATGAATGGGCCAAGCAGGAGGTGCCACTGCAAGGTGAAGGCTCTGTAAAGGGTTGCAGGGAGTTTCAGCTGTGTTGTGCACCGTCGCCATTTCTGTGCTATGGTGCCAACAATTGTTCACAATAACTATGTGTTCAGTAGAAACGCCCGCCACCCCAGCCACTCACCTGGCACGTCCTCTACTGTCTTTGGCGGCAGCTCCAGCACCTCCTTGGTGTAGCACACAGTGATGCTGCGCAGCAGGTGCAGCAGCGGCATCTGCCGCGCCGCCCCAGCCAGGCTGTGGCTGAGGTTGGCTTCATTGAAGGCTGCTGACAGGTGCTGGGACGCAAACTTGCCGTCCGTGAAGGGCCACACCTGCAGGTGTAATCACATAACTTTAGGTTTTAAAGTCAAGTTGGTGAGGTGTAACCCTGCGCTTTGATGAAACTTGTGTGACAGCTGTTGAATGTTGATGAATATGTACTGGGCACCTGGACACGTTCCTGGTACAAGTGATTGCAACGCAACACAAAATGGTCAGAGTTTCAAAGCAGTGGCGCCTTACCTGCAGCGCCCCATGGAACTCCTCCACCTCGCTGTCAACTGCAGCAGCAGCAGCAGCAGCAGCAGCAGCAGCAGCAGCAGCAGCAGCAGCAGCAGCAGCAGCAGCAGCAGCAGCAGCGGTGGCTTGTAAGATGCCAGGCCCTTGCTAGGCACTAACATAAGCAGCCCATGAAAGCAGCTGTTTGAGCAGGCCAATGTTGTGTTGGGCAGTGGTTCCCGTGACTTGCAGTGCTACCCTGCCTATGCTGCCGGCAGCCCAATGCGGCAGGCAGGCAGGCAGGCAGGCAGGCAGGCAGGCAGGCAGGCAGGCAGGCAGGCGGGCAGGCAGGCAGGCAGGCAGGCAGGCAGGCAGGCAGGCAAGGGAGGCTGTGGTGTAGGGCGCATGCGTGGCATTGCTGTGAAAGGTCCCTTCAGGCTGCTGGCTCACCTCATCAAAGATGATGCGGTGCTGCAGCATGTGTCGGAAACAAGAGGATAGAGGCAGGGGCAGCAGCAGCAGCAGTGCGTCAGATTATCAACACCAGTGAGTGGTGTACCTATGCTCTTTTATTTGCGGCTGCACTCAGCGGTTTTAATTGCACACAGTCAGTAAGGTGCTGCGCTTCCACTGCACTGCTGTGCCCTCAGCGTGACACGCCCAGGATTGTCGACATGCAGCTGATCAGCAGCTGACAAGCATGCAGCCACACGCGCTCACCCATTTCATGTGTGCCAGGGGGCTGCCGGTGGCGGAGAACCTGTTGCTGCCACGCTTGCCGCCAAACTCAGCGCACAGGATGGAGTAGGTGGTGACCACGACTGCAGCAAGGAGCACAGCACGCAGCAGGCAGCAGGCAGCAGGCAGACAAGCCGAGTCGGCGTTGTGCAGCTTGCTGACCAAGCGGCCGGTTCTGCTGCTGCTGACATGACTAAAAGCATGCGCGGTGCTGTTTCAGCTAGGCAGGCAACGTGCACAAGGGCAGCACCATGCCACGTCTTCCTGCAACCCTGGATGCACCGCGGAACGGCACACACCACGCTGGCCAGGCTGCTGCTGCTGCTGCTGCTGCTGCACTCACTGTCAAAGTCTACGGCCAGCCGCTCCTCTGAGTACTTGAAGCGGCCTTGGCCATGGTACCTTGCGGCAGGCAAGCAGGCAGGCAGGCAGCAGTCAGCAGTCTGTGCCTTGCAAGACTGCCCGGCATCATACACAGCAATCTTGACAGCTGGTCTTGACCACAGCTAACTTGCAACTCCTGCTAAAGCTGCCTATACCACACGCGCAGAGCGCCCGACTCCCGCAGCTGCAGCAATGCACGCTACATGCAGGTCTCATCTCGCTGTGCAGAATGCCTCAACAGCGCTGGCAGCAAGGGCTCATATGTACAAAGCAGCAAGCGCATCAGCAGTGCTCCTTGTTACTCACTGGCAGATGCGCAGCTTGCCATCAGTGCGACTGTGTGCCTCTTCAGCCCACTGCGGCAGCAGCAGCACCAACGTCAGCAGCAAAGCATGACAGAGTGATGCCTGGGTACATCACATATATTGCAGCACACGCATATCATAAGCAAGTGTGCACCTGCATCTACTGCGGTGCCCTGGCAGCGCCTGCTGGTCAAGCTGTATGCCACCAGCAGCTGCATTACCAGCATAACCTGACTTGCGTACAATCTAAAACTCACAACAAGCACCAAAGGCCTGTCCCCATGCGTTTGCCACAGCCCTCTCACCTGCCCCACCAGGCTGACAGCGCACACCACCAGTGTGGCCCTGCTGTAGCGCAGCCGCAGCGGACCCAGCCCAGCTGCTGCTGCTGCTGCAACATCAGCAGGACCAGCAGCAGCACCACCAGCAGGCGCCCCTGCCGCTGCCGCGCTGGTGCCAGCTGCACCACCAACCCCAGCGGCAGCAGCAGCAGCAGCAGCAGCAGCAGCAGCAGCAGCAGCAGCTTCGCCAGCGCCAGGTGCCTGGTCGCGCTGCTGCTGCTTGTCCTGCAGGCCAGGGGAGCCCCGAGGCCTCTCCTTCTGCTGCCCAGCCACACCCTGCTGATCAACACCCTGCTGCTGCTGCTCGGCTGCATCGCGCATCTCAACATCCTCATCCAGCTGCTGCTGCTGCGGCTGAGCATCACCATCCCCTTCTGTATTGCCGCCACTCTCAGCAGCTGCATCAGCAGCCGCCGCGTCCACCTCCTCAGCTTCCTCATCTGCTTCATCCTCATCGCATGACTTGGCATCTTCATCCGCTGCTGCATCGCCATCAGGCTGCTGCAGCAGCGCATTGTCAGGCAGGAAGCAGCCGGGTGCTGTGTTGTCTGGGCCCAGTGCTGGTGCAGGGTTGGCCAGGATGACTGCCAGGCAGCACAATGTCTTGCCAAGGCCCATCTCCAACGCTGCAAAGGTGGTTTTTGCATAGGAGCACAATCAAAGTGAGAAACAGCAGGGTTCATACAGACTGTTCAGGGGAAGGAAGGGTGCGCAAGTGCAACCTTGCTGGTGCAGCTATAGGGCCAAGAGCTTGCAGACAAGCCCTGCACACATAGATGGCATCTGCGCAGGACAAGGGTAACATTGTTTGCGCTACAGGCAGTGCATGGTTGTTGGTAAGCAGCACAGGCCAAAACGCTGAAGCGCATTCAGGACTAGCACAACAAGCACAACGAGCTTAAAATTGTCCGCTGCTGCAGCATAGGGCTTCTGCATTGCTGCTGAAAGCAACACACTGGGAGAGTGCCGGCATGCAAGCTGGCAGGAACAATTGTGTTGTTGCTTTGGTGTGCTGAGCCTCACCCAGGATGCCTCCTGTGGCCTGCTTGTGTGGTGGGCTGCTGCTGATCTTGTTGGTGGCCAGGCTCACCCACCAGCTGCAGCGGCAGCAGCAGCAGCAGCAGCAGCAGCAGCAGCAGCAGCAGCACCACCACCAAGCAGGCTTTAGCGGTGCCAACAGCAGCTGCTGATACAGCAGCTGTGTCCATGGCCGGAGCTTCTGTTTGATGCACAACTATCGATTTGGCTCTGTGCAGGTCAACCTTTGGCAGATGACACAGCAGCCAGCACAACCCCCTACAACTCAATTAGCCTGCATCTCACACAAGCAAAGCATGCTGCCACACACACATGCAAACGCCTGCGCCCTGCCATGGTGATCTCCCGCTACACCACACTAGCAGGCTTATGTATACCTGCATCCACAGATACACACACACATTGCTACACCTTCATAAACACTATACCGAACATAATGAGACACACGTGCATACACCTGCGCCCGGCCAGTGTCACCTCCCGCCACACCACATCGTTGAAGCCCAGCGGCCGCGCCTCCGCTGCCTGCATCAGCGCCAGCGCCTGCAGCTGGTGTGGCTTCAGAGTCAGCCCGGCTGCACAGCCGCGCGGCTGCTGAGCGGGCTCCTGGGGGCCTGCAGAAACATGGCGAAAGGAACACCAGGCAGCAGTGCGGTGCTGAGGCTTGGCATGTTGCACGAGCGCCAGTGAATGGTGCGGCATGGGATTAGCAGCAAGGGGTCAGTTTGCCACCCAGCAGCACAGTTGTAGGCACTGTTACACGCATTGAGCAGCAGCAAGTGTCACACGGTGTTCAAGCAGCCAGCAGCAAGCAAGCAAGCATCCACCCACCTGTCTTCAGCAGGTGCACCAGCAGGGGTGCTGCTTCCTTCTCCCTCTTGTAGTAGCCGTCCCACTCGCCAGCCTGTTGCAGCCACTCATCAAACACGCTGACATCGCCGCCCTGCTGCTGCAGCAGCTCCCGCAGGGTGGCCCTGAGGGGCAGGCCGCTGCTCAGCTGCAGCAGCAGGCGCTGGCTCAGCGGCTTCTTGCGTGATCGAGTAAGGAAAGATGGGGCATCCGCGTCGCGTGCAGGAGGCGCACCGCCCGGCCAGGGGTCCCTGCAACACATAACATGTCACAAAATCGTTGCTATCGTACTCGGGTCGTGCTGGCATCAGCTGAGTTTGGAGCCATAGCCGTTGTTACGCCTGCCCTGTCATATGAATCTGGGGAGCTCACAAATATGATTTGGCAGCAGCGCGTACCTGTCGAGCTTATTGATGTCGCATGGCTTGTTCTTCCACTGCCCGGCAAAGTCATCCGCAGCCGCACCTGCAGCGGCAGCAGCAGCAACGCACAAGATCACGCACGTACAGCAGCCAGCACCAGTATGACATTTTCATTGCGCGCTTGTGCACCGACCAGGAGGAAATGTGCATCAAAAGAGACGCAGCATGTGGTTTGTGTGTGCCACTTTTCAGGACCAGGAGCAGCAGCAGCAGCAGTGACGCAGCCGCAAGTACAAAAGCTGCTCAGTTGATTCACACCAAGCCGCATATGCATGGTTTGCTTGCTTGAGCCGCACATGTGTTGCTGGCAATGACACCATGCCTCACGAACGACACCAGCGCATGCCCATGCTCCGGCTCGGCCAAACAGGTGGAAACAGTTGCTTCCAACCATACAGCTAAGCTGGACTGTGGGCTCACGTGTGGAAAAGGCCCAGGGCCTGTGGTGTGCTGCCTCCCCAGGCACGCTGTCAATGGTGCGGTGGATGGGCGATGGCGGGCTGCTGTGCGGCCACGTCCACACCTGCAGCGCAGCACCATGGAGCAAGAGACTATCACAGTATGACGTGATGCCTGGCTGCTGGTTTGTACTGTGATGCTCGCCAGAATAAAGCATCTGCCAGCCAGCAGAATGGTTCACAGCTGTCGGTCGTGCGCCGTGGGTAAGGCTGCAGACCATGCAGCTGTTGTGCAAAGCACAAAGAAGTATAGCACAAACTCCGCGGCAATCATTGATAGCTACACACTACTGTGAACTTCACATTGCCTGCACGCCACAGTGCAAACTTCAGAGTGCCTTGCGCACTCACAGTGAAGCATTGGTCACCCCTGCGCTTACTGTAAGCTTCACAATGCCCTCTCACTCGCTTTGAACTTCACAGTACCCTCCCAACCATTGTGAACTTCACAGTGCCCTGTCACCCACCGTGAACTTCACGGTGCCCTCGCGTGCAGTCCTGCCTCTGCCGCCCAACACCAGGTCCACCCCAACAGCAATGCACGGCCGCAGCTTGTAGCCGCGTGCATTGCCGCTGCCTCTGATGTGTGTGAAGGTGGACAGCTGCTGCAGCTCATGCACAACCTCCAGGAAGTCCTGCTGCTCTCTGTATGCGCTGTCAAAGGCCCGCGCCGCCACCGCCGTCTGCGCAAACAGCGACTCTGCAGGTGGCAAGGCAGAGCATCACAAGCAGAAGCAGTGACTGGGTCGTGCTTTCGGGCAGGTGCACGTTACTGCATGCGGACAGCTGCCATCCTGCAGGTGCGGCGATCGACTTCCGCCTAACTTAAAATCCCTCTTAGCCGAAGGAGCCATGCACACACATCACCACATTCAACAAGAGATGGGAGATGATACCATTTGGTGCTGCTGAGGCGGTGGCCCGAAGGTTTGTATCCAGCACACGTAACGCAGATCACTGCATCCCTGCGAAACCTCTGGCACCTGGGCACGTATTATACAACAAGCTGCTGGCACCAGTCCTGCACAAACCACCACATACTGCCAGCGCACACATGATATGTACCTGCTGCCTGCTGCTGCTCTTCTGTGTCCACAAAGGACTGCCGCCAGCCAAAGCGCCCAGGCCCAACCGTGCCTGCTCCCTCTGTGTCCTGCCAGCTCGCATACAGCAGCAGCACCTTCCGCTCTGCCATGAGCTGCAGTGACTCCTGGCTGCTGCCTGCCATCACGGTTGACAGCCGCAGGCGTGCTCGCGTCGCCCGCACCTCCTGTCTGCCTAGAAATTGAAGGTACTCCGCTGCAGTGCGGCCGTTGGTGTGCGGCTCCACATCTGACACCTTGCCGGTGCTGACAGCTGCTGCACCTGTGTACAGCTTGATCTGATGTGGCGGCAGCTGCAGCTGCAGCTGGCTGTCTGGCACCTGGGCAGCCTCCTTGGCGGCGCGCAAAGCCATAGACGCCTCCAGCAGAGCAAGCTGCAGACGGGCAGTGACGTGCAGCAGATGTCAGGACAGCTGTCACCAGTCGATTCATAGTCACAATGTTTTCCTGCAGCCAGGACTCCTGAGCTAGCAGAGGCCCACCCGTCAAGTTCGAAGTCGATGCTGTGGTCTGCCATGACGCATGCTTGTCTCGCAGCTCAGAGCAGGTGCACCTCATCATACACGTGTCTTTTGGTGTCAAGCAAGGGAGGCACAGCTGCAGGGTCTGCAGAAGCTCCATCATGTGATTGACAGGGGTGCAAACCATGTGATGATTGAAGGCCGCCTGTATCGGGCAAAGGATCCGTATAACCTTCGCGGCTGCTACGTTTCAGCAGCTGTTGGGTGCACTCAGAAAGCTGTACAAACTTATTCTCATGTTGTTGACACACGGTCAAATTTAGTCAATGTAAGCACAGTGAACCTGCACATGACACCGCCGGTGACACAGGAAAACCTGAGCAGAAAGCTATCAATAGCCATTTTTGATGCCTCTGGTGATGGACACAGGGATCGTCCGCGACACCATCTGTCTCTCGACTCAGCCAAGCACGACAAACACTTAGAATCAAAGACTGCTGCCTGTTGATCCAAGATTTTAAATTAATGATGTAATAGCTGCATAACAGCGGCACCGTTGCAGCAAGATGCAGGGTCCGCACAGAGCAGCAGGGCAGCAGAGGAGGCCCCGCAATGGAAGCAGTGGCTCCAGGTGCAGCCAAAACCCAGTGTTGCTTATGTTTCAGCAGGTATATCATTCAACACATCTGACACGTTCTCGCTGTGCACTCAGGCAGCAGCAGCAACACAGGACAGCCAAGCGCAGCCTGCTTCCAGCGCTTGAAATTTCAAGGTGAGCTCCCTCTAACAGGTTGCAGCTCTCAGGCAGCAGGCAACAATATTGGTTCTTACACTTCATTTTTATACCTGCAGCCCGCCGTACCACGAGGATGTGGCAGGTGAGGGGGCCGTTGGCTGGGCAGGCTGTGTAAGCAGCTGGGCAGCAGTGCCATGTGAGCCACATCGTGTGTTGCTGTTCTACACAGAGCCGCAAAAAGCTTTCAACTTACAGGAGCAACACTCAAAAGGCGCTATACCCATGTATTGCCATGTCGATGGCAGGTTGATGCGTGCCTTTAGTGGTGGACACAGAATTTCAAAGATTGTCAATGCTTGCTGCTGTGCTTTGCTACCTGCTGCAGCAGCAGACTCACAGCCCAGCCCAGGCGTGCTGCTGCCAGTGGATAGTTCCAGCCAGCAGCTCATCCTGCAGGCAATCGATGACTTCGTGCTGCAGCTGCCTCTGGGTGCTGACCGCACATCAGCAGACATCGAGGCAGCGGTGTCTGCAGAACTTCTCAATCTGCACCTGGCAAACCAGCAGTTGAAGCAGCGCTTGCTCAAATGGTGAGTTGATATACCAGCCTGCTGTGGGCAGTGCTTGATCAAATTGTGACACTGCACCTTCTTTGATTTGCAAATCTGTCAACAGATGAAGATACCTCCATGGCAGCACTGCTCTGTTGTGCTTTGCTGCAGGTGTAAGGTACAAACATAGTACACTGGGCAAGCCATGTGCATGGATCCTTGTCTCTTGAAGCAAAACATGCGCCAATGACTGCTTGTTTGTGGTGGTCCCACCCGCATATGTGTTGCTGTTCACAACAGGACAAACGCGTCCCAGGAGCTGCAGGATCTTGTCCAGCAGCAGCAGACCGAAATACAGCAGCTGCAACAGCAACAACACCAACGTTCAGCAGACGCAGCAGACGCAGCAGACGCAGCAGACGCAGCAGCAGCAGCCTCTCAGCAGCAGCAGCAGCTTGAAACCGCCAATGCAGAGCTAAGGCAGCAGCTGCAGGGTGCAACCAGCAGGCTGCATGAGGTAGAGGCGGCCATGCACAAAGTAATGGAGCAGCAGGTAAGGCCAAGCACATACCCAGCAGCTTGTGCATGGTAAAGGATGTGTAACATTCGGCAGCAGACTAGAGCCATCCCATCCCATCACAGTGCTTGAGAGTCAGGTGCATAATCAACACCAACAATGTTGTTCCCTGTGCATCCTTGGCTGCTGTTAATGGGCGCTGCTTGCCGCTGTGCCTGCTGCAGTCGCTGGGCGCCAACCTAGACAGCTCCAAGCTTGCTGCTGAGCGTGATGCCGCCAATGCAGCGCTGTCAGAGGCGCGGAACGCAGCATCTGCAGCACAACAGGATGCAGCAAGGTCAGGCAGGGTTGCTGATAGTAGAAAGCACACGATAAGGACTTCATAGATTGCCCTGTCACTACCAGCAACAGCATGTCATCTTTTCCAGCGCTGCTGTCCTGCATTTGATGTAGAGATGCAGCCGGACGGCTGCTGTTAGGTCTCATCACCCAATCACCCAATGAGCTGTCCTGCATTTCATGCCACATGCAGGTTGCGTCGTGCGCTGCTGGACGCTGAAATTGATACACAGCGTGCAAGTGTGGCAGCAGACGCTGCACGCCAAAAGGTGGCAGAACTAGAAGCCGAGCTCAGCAGGAGCAGGTGAGCAGTGCTGTGCTGTACAGACAGCAGCTGCCAGCAAAGTGGTCAGCCACAGCTCACACATCAAATGGCAGAGACCAGGTTTAATGCTTGCCGTGTTTGCTGACAAGCGACTGCTGCCACATACATCTCAAACACAAGCACCTGTCCTGTTTTGCAGAGCTCAACTGGTCAGCGCCAAAGCCGAGGCAGATGCCCAGCAGCGACGGCTGGCAGCAGCAGAGTCAGCGTCTGCCACCTCTGGTGCACAGCTGCTGGAGGCGCAGGCAGCCCTGTCACAGGCCCGACTAGAGGTGGCAAAGGGACAACAAGAGGCAGAGCAACGGCTGGCAGCAGTGCAGCTACAGTGCAAGGGCTGTGCAGAGAAAGCAGGGCAGATCATCGACTTGCAGGATGAAGTGCAGGGCCTCAAGGCAAGGCACGTGCGCCTAGAGCTGGCAGTGCAGCATGAGAAGAGCAACAACAAGACGCTCTTTGAGGGCCTGGATGACTGCAGGTCGGAGCTCGACCAGGCCAAAGCAGCCCTGGTTGATGCAGTGCGCAGCAGGGACCAGCTGTTTGTTCAGCTGCATGGCAGCGGCGGTGGCAGCACCGCTGCAGCGGCTGCTGCTGCCGCTGGCGCTGCTGTGGCGGCACCAGGAAGCTGCTGCGGCAGTGACGGGGTGCAGTGTGCTGGCGACGTCCCAATGCTGGCCTGGGGCTCCGCTGCTGGCAGTGCCGCGCACTCGCCTGCCAAGCGAGCTAGCTGTGCCTCCGGCTATGCAGAGCTGCAGCAGCAGCAGCAGCAGCAGCAGCAGCAGCAGCAGCAGCAGCGGCAGCAGCTGCTGCCAGTGCAGCTGGGTGAGGAGGGGCTGATCCAGAAGTGCAGCAGCATGCAGCTGCGGCTGCAGGAGCAGGACGCAGAGCTGCGCAGCCTGAGGCAGCAGCTGCTGGAGCTGCAGCTGCAGCTGTCGGACGCCCAATCTGCCGCATCCATTGCGCAGCAGCAGCTGCAGAACTGCAAGTCAGAGCTGGACTCCGTCAAGGCAGATGCAGACAAGTCAGCTGCTGCAGCTGCAACAGCATCCAGTGCTTCAGAGCAGCTGCGGCAGGAGCTTGCGCAGCTGCAGCTGCAGCTTGCACAGCAGAGCCCTGAGCTGGCTGCTGCCAAGGCACATGCCGAGAAGCTGGAATCGCAGCAGCGAGTGCTGCTGGGTGATGTGAATGAGTCCATGGAGGCTGCCACCTCTGCAGCAGCAGGCCAGGCTGCTGCTGTTGCGCGTGCTGAGGCCCTGCAGGTGCATCTAGATGAGCTGCAGGGCCAGTTAGATGCTGCACAGCGACAGTGGAAGCAGCAGGCGGCAGGTCTGCAGGAGGCAAAGGAGCAGGTGCGGCACTTCCCTGCATGTCTGCGCATGCGGCAGTGGCCAGAAAAGGCATGTGTTGTGTGGCCGTTTGAAATCCCAAGGCCGTGCCTCAAAGCTGCAGTGCAGAGGAGCGAATTCAGTGTCTGTGCCTGCTTGCCACTCAGTTGCCAGCAGGCACAGCTACGGTCTGATGACATGTGTACCATCATGATTGCGCTCAACGCCTCCTCTTGTTGCGCTCTGCCGCTTCTTGCAGCTGGCACAGCAGCTGTCAACAGCAGAGGCAGCCGCCCGCTCACAGCTGAAGCAAGCTGAAGCGCAGCACCAAGCACAGCTTGAAGAGCTGGCAGCTGGCCATGCGGCAAGGGTTGATGTCCTGCGCGGGGAGCTTGCTGCTGATGCTACAAGCGCCAAGAGGGCAGAGACAAAGATGCAGGTGCGCTGTGAAATGCTGGTTGTTTCGAGCCTCAGCACTGCCTTTAGGCACATGCAACACTGTGCAGACATGTGTTGCTATGTGCATAGCAAGTGTTGCGAATGGTGGACGTAATCCGTGTGAACCTCGCCAATGTCCTCACCACATGTTGCATTGCAGGCATTGCAGCAGGAGCATGCTCAGCAGCTGGCTGAGGCGCAAGCAAATTCTGCAAGAGCAACGGCCCGGCAGCAGGAGCTGCAGAGGGCACTTGACGCTCGGGATTCAGAGCAGCAGCAGCTGAAACAGAAGCTGGCTACCGCAGAGCAGGGGCTTGCGGCAGCACGTGCAGAGGCAGAGCAGCAGCTAGCGGCAGCATCCAAGCAGGCAGCACACCTGCGGCAGCAGCTGCTTGAAGTGCGTGGTGAGCGGCTGCAGCTGCAGGAGCAGCTGTCAGCTGCGCAGTCAGCCTCTGGCAGCAGCCAGCAGCTGGTTCAGCAGATGCTTGCTGCGCAGCAGGATGCAGCTGCAGTGGCTGCTGGCTTGCGGCAACAGCTGCAGCAGGTGCAAGCGCAGCTGCAGGAGCAGGAGGCCAAGGTGCAGGTGGTTGCAGCTGAGAGGGCAAGGCTGGAAGGCCGGCTGGCTGAGGCTGTTGCTGGCAAGGAGGCAGCAGCCAGGCAGGCAGCAGCCGCTGGGGAGAAGCTGGCTGCAGCAGCGGCTGCACAGGAGGCACTGCAGCTGCGGCTGGAGGTGGGTACAGTTTGCGTCGGTAGTGCTGGCACGATCCTTGCTTGTCCGCATTGTAGTGTCTGGAAGGTAAGCGATGCCGTGCACGATGAAAGCTGCAGAGCGCCGTGCCTGCTGATGACTGCATGTCAAATGTGTGCTCAGCGATTATGCGCTCTTTGCATGTTGCAGGCTGTCAACATGGATGTTGCGAGGCGCTCCTGGGACCAGCAGCAGCAGCAGCAGCAGCAGCAGCAGCAGCAGCAGCAGCAGCAGCAGCAGCAGCAGCTTTACAACATTCCAACTGCCTGGCGGCCACGCCCTGGCTCCGCTGCATCAGCCTCGCCTCCAACCTCGCCCAGCAGCAGTGCTAGCTGCAGCAGGGCGCAGCTGGAGCGCAGCAGGCAGCAGCTGAACAGGCTGGCGCAGACGCTGGCTGAACGGGACGCTGAGCTAGCTGAGCTGAATGCGGAGCTTAACCAAGCGCAGGCAGAGAACCAGCAGCTGTATGGGCAGCTGCAAGCGCTGCAGGCTGCTGCAGCGCAGGGCAGTGCCGGCGCAACAGCTCCACAGCAGTCGGCGGCAGTTGATCTTAGCACACAGCAGCAGCTGCAGTCGCTGCGCCAAATGGTGAGGGGTCCCTGCTCTCGGATTGTGTTGGAACATGGGCATTGTGGGATCGTCTATGCCACAGCCTTGGCTACTCATTAGTGCCGTGTGCTGCACCTGCAGGGGCTGCCTTCAAAGCGATGAGTCAATTGACTGCGTGCTGTCTTGTATTTGCCCCTTTTAGCAACAGTCAGCTGGCTGTAGCTGACGATGCAATATTTCGCTTCACTCCAACTGCAGGTGCGCCAGTTGAGCATTGAGCTGGATGAGAAAGAAGCGCAGCTGGCAACTCTACCTGGGCTGCAGCTGCAGCTGGCAGCGCTGTCAAAACAGCTGTTATCTCAGCAGCAGCAGCAGCAGCAGCAGCAGCAGCAACAGCAGCAGCGTGGAGCAGGCGAAGTGGATGCTTTGCAGCAACAGCTTTGTGACTTGCGGCAGCAGCTGGCTGCCGGCGAGTCTTCAGAAGCTGCTGCCAGAGCCGAGGCAGCTGCTGTGGCAGCTGCCGCAGCAACCACCAGAATAAACAGCAGCAGCAGCAGCGATGCCACGCTGCAGACGCTGCTGTTTGAGCTGATGCAGCTGAAACGTCAGCTAGATGCTGCAACAGCACGAGACACAGGTGCTGCAGCAGAGGCAGAGCAGCTGCGTCAGCGAGTGGCTGAGCTGCAGGGCCAGCTGCAGGCAGCAAAGACAGCAGCAGAGGCTGCACAGGCAGCCGAGCAGGGCTTGCAGCGTCAGGCACAGGCAGCTGCTGAGGCCAGGGAGCAGCTGCAAGCCGAGCTGCAGTTTTTGCAGCGCCAGTTTGAGGAGGTTACTGCTGAGCTGCATGCTGCCAAGGCAGCAAAGGAGGAGCACCTGCTGCAGGTGCGACGCAACAATTGCTGCTGTTACGTTGGTGGCGCGGCTGCTGTGCATCGGTGGTGCGTTTTGGAACTGGTCACAGTTAAGCAGGCCTGCAATGGATGACAGACAAGCAGAGTCGCAAGTATCATCTAAGCATATGTTCAGACGAGTAGCTGCTGTGTAATGTAACACAACGTTGCTGTGCTGCAGGTGCATTCACTGCAGCAGCAGTCGGCCAGCAATGGCGGCGCCCAACGCGCGGAGCTGGACCTGTTGAAGCAGCAGCTACAGCAAGCGCAAACTAGTGAGGCGGCAGTGAGGTGAGCAGCAGCAGCAACAGTAGATGGTGCGGGCTTTAGTAACTGATGCCGCAACCAATGCAACCCCCTAGCATGCTTGCAGGTATACACCAGGTGAACTTATCTTAATGCTGCGACGGCTGTTGTTTCTGCTGCTGCTGCTGCTGCCCCTGCTCATGTAGCTGTCAGACAAATATACAATGTACAGCTCGCAAGATGATTGATGCTGGCATCTGGCTGCTTGCTCTTCTCCACTGCTGTGCCTTCCTGCATCCAGGGCTGAGCTAGTTGGGGTGCAGCAGCAGCTGCAACAACTACAGGATCAGCTGCTGCTCCTTCAGCAGCAACAGCAGCAGCAGCAGCAGGAGACTGAGGAGCCTTCTGGCACTGCCCGCAAGATGCAGTCCCTTCTACTGCAGAAGGATCGCGACATTCAAAGGCTGCAGCAGCAGCTGCAAGAGGAGCAGCAGCACACTCAGCAGCTTGCACAGCAGGCGCAAGACCTGCAGGCGCAGCAGTTACAGGCGCAGCAGGTGCCAGCAGCAACAGTCAGCGCCGCAAACAACAGACACTCAAGTGATGCCGACATGGCTGGTGCACCCGAGCGTGGAGCTGCTGACAGCCAGCAGCAGGTGGCACAGCAGCAGCCTATTGATGATCACAGCAGAGCCAGCAGCAGCCACAAGCTGGCAATTGCTGGGCTTGGCAGTCTGGATCCCGCACACCTGGCACGCAGCCTGCGCAGCACCAGCAGCGGCAGGTCAGGCAGCAGGGGCAGGGGCTGGTCTGACAGCAGTAGCGCTGGTGCTGATGCAGGCAGCAGAGCGCTCAGCCTTGCAGCCAGCATGGCCCAGAGCATTGGCTGCGACATGCCGAGCCCTAGCCTGTTCCCTGGAGCTAGCAGTGCTAACGGCAGTGGTGCATATGGAGCTGCAGCAGGGCCAGCAGCTTGGAGAAGCAGCGGCGGCAACAGCAGCGGCGGCCAGCTTGGCTCAGCTGGGGTCAGCAGCAGGCGCGGCAGTGAGCAGGGGTTCACAGCCAGCGTGTTAGCACCAGCTGGGGCAGGGAGTCTGGCATCACCAGATAGGCTGAGTCGCAGTCCAAGCAAGCGTGCTGCAGCAGTACTGGTAGAGCAGGGGCTGGCTCGGCTGTCTGGTGCATCTGGTGGCGCAGACACTGGCAGGCACAGCCTTAGCTCTGGACTTGCTAGGCTTGAAACAGCAGCAGCAGCAGCAGCAGCAGCAAGGGTGGAGTCCTCTGCAACACAGCAACCTGCTGCATACCGCAGATCAGGGTCGTTGAGGTGGGAGGGTGAGGCATCACCAGGAGCAGATGCAGGAGCAGCAGGCATCAGAGATGCCGCATTTCTGGAGCGCTCCGCTGCACCTTCAAAGATGCCGTCTAGTGCCGGCTCGCGTGCGGTGTCAAGGCAGCCTAGCCGCGGCATGCAGGCGGCAGCAGCGGCTGCTGCTGTGGCTCCAATGTCGTTCCTGAGCAGCAGTAGCGATGAAGGAGAGCAGGATGTTGGCACTGTGGGCATGCTCGGAGGCATCAGCGCAGCAAGCAGCAGCAGAAGCATGCGGCAGGGACTGTCCAGGAGCAGCTCTCGCAGTGCTGCTGCTGCATCCAACACACGCAGCGCTGACGGTGCTGTGTATGCTGAGCCAGCTGACATTGGCAGCTTAGGGAGCAGAGTGGGCAGCTTTGTGCAGCGGGATTCCGCACAATCCCAGAATGGGCGTGAACTGCAGCAGAGCAGTTCAGAAGCTGGGAGCAGCAGCAGGGCCAAGCTGCTGGCAGCATCTATTGGCGGGTACAGTGCAGAAAAGCTGCAGAAAAGCTTGAGCGCAAAAACAGTGCAGCAGAAGCCGGCGGCAGTTGAGGCAGCAGCAGCAACAGCTGACACAGCGGCAGCAGCAGCAAAAACAGCCAGGCGCAGGGCACTGTCTTTCACTGGCTCTGCTGCACCGGCTGGCCCTGCACACCCAGCAGGGTCTGCTGCTAGTACGGGCATGGTGCATGCAAGCAGTGCGGGTGAACTGCTTGAATCTGCGCACGCAGCGCCACATGGCAGCGCAGCAGTACGGCAGCTGAGGCCTGCCCTGAGCCGCGCTGCGCGCGTTGCCGGCGTCATGGCGGGCAGGGGCAGTGTGAGTTTCAAGGAGCCACCTAGCAGCGACACCATTGCTGCGATGCATGCGCTAGATGTGTCGACGAGAGTGAAGTCAGCAGACGGCGGTA
Organism: Tetradesmus obliquus; assembly: GCA_030272155.1. Lineage (NCBI taxonomy): Eukaryota > Viridiplantae > Chlorophyta > Chlorophyceae > Sphaeropleales > Scenedesmaceae > Tetradesmus > Tetradesmus obliquus. Next base: position 1,876,005 of record CP126191.1, read on the forward strand.
TGCTGCGGTTGCAAGAGGGTGAGAGTGCAGGGGCTGCGGGTGTGGGTGGCAGCAGCAGGGTGCCGCGCTCGGTCAGTGGCAAGCGGCAGCAGGCTGTGATGGAGACAGCTGCCCGTTTGATGGCTGCGTCAGACAGTGATTGAGCCGGTGTGTACGAGTGTGCAGTGACGACAGCACGTGGTGCACAGGTTTCACCTATGCAACTGCACTCGTACCACCAGGCTGCTGCTGCAACTGGGGGCAACTCAAGTACAACATGTTGTATTCGGCAACCGAAGCTGGTGAAAAACACATTATCATCTGCTGGTGTTGAAGGGAAGCACACACAGCATGCTGTACCAGCCTTGCATGTCATCTTGTCACGTGAACGGTTTGCCATGGTTGTGGTCCTTGCATGCTTGCAGGAATGTAACCCACCTGACACTTTTAATTTTGAACAGGCCATCACATGTTGACACATCAAAGTGCATGGCTTGCACATTGCTACAAGTGGGATGGTGCTGTAGGTGCTGCACACTGTAAGCAACACCTGCTGCGAACACAACAGCAGTCCAGACTCCGAGAACCTCTTGCTGCAGGCGTGGGCCTGAAGCGCTGTGGCACTAGCTGCATAAAAAAGAAGCCACTCTCAGCCATTTTCCCATCAGGTTGGTGGTGTTGAGAAACACCAGTTTGTGTTGTTGCTTGCAAACCCACTGCTGCTGCCTGACCGGTACACACACCACAGGCAGCAGCAGCGGCCGCAGCAGGCTTGGAGGCGCTGCTTAACCGCCAAAGCCGTACAGGGTGCGGCCCTGGCGCTTGAGGGCGTAGACAACATCCATGGCAGTCACGGTCTTGCGCCTGGCGTGCTCAGTGTAGGTCACTGCATCACGCACAACGTTCTCCAGGAACACCTTGAGCACACCGCGGGTCTCCTCGTAGATCAGACCGCTGATACGCTTGACACCACCGCGGCGAGCCAGACGCCTGATGGCGGGCTTGGTGATGCCCTGAATGTTGTCGCGAAGCACCTTCCTGTGGCGCTTGGCTCCACCCTTGCCGAGTCCCTTGCCTCCCTTGCCGCGGCCAGACATAGTTCAAGTGTGATTGTAAGTAAAGAAGGAAAGAAGAGAGAGTTGTTGATTGCTTTAGAGTCTAGGGGCTTATATAGCGTGGTCAACATCCGTTCGTTACCCTGCACTCAGCTCAGCTCAGCTCAAGTCCTCGGCAGCTGAGCGGGCGTGAGTGCTGCTTTGAATTCGCCGCAAATGCCCTGGTACAAAAGGCCCTGGTTCTTCTTTACTCGTCAACATCCATTACAGTTTTTGTTCAATCAAGACTTCACACAGCAACCATGGCCGCACCAAGCAGACCGCACGCAAGTCCACCGGTGGCAAGGCGCCCCGTAAGCAGCTGGCCACCAAGGCCGCTCGCAAGTCCGTACCTGCTACCGGTGGTGTGAAGAAGCCCCACAGGTACAGGCCCGGTTCCGTGGCTCTGCGCGAGATCCGCAAGTACCAGAAGTCCACCGAGCTGCTCATCCGCAAGCTGCCCTTCCAGCGCCTGGTTCGTGAGATCGCCCAGGACTTCAAGACCGACCTGCGCTTCCAGTCCAGCGCCGTGCTGGCTCTGCAGGAGGCAGCTGAGGCCTACCTTGTGGGTCTCTTTGAGGACACCAACCTGTGTGCCATCCACGCCAAGCGTGTGACCATCATGCCCAAGGACATCCAGCTGGCACGCCGCATCCGTGGGGAGCGCGCTTAAGCAGCTTTTCTTGCAGCAGCCTGGGCAAACGCAGTACAGTGTAGCAGCGGCAAGCAGCTCCTGCTGCCCACGGTTCACAAACTGGTGTTTTTCAACAGCACCATACTGTTGGAAAGCATTTGTTGTTGTGGGAGGACATGGACTGGCTGTTCTAAAACCACAGTTAACTGTGAAGGCGTGACCTTAGTGCCACTGGAGTGGCTCCGATGCACCTGCCACAGCCTGTTGTGCAGCTTGAATTTGCTGCCCGTTGCATGCCAGAATCCTTACCAGCTGTTAAAATACAAGTCATCCAAGAAACAATTTAGACGGTTTTGTAGGTGAAGTACAGCAAGCTGTTCAGGGTACAGGAAATATAACAGGGACTTCACCTGTCAGGCCTCCAAACTGCATCAAACAAAAAATACCCCTGGGGCCACTCGCATGCTCACTCTGTAATACGCCTAAATGCAGCAAAAGCGTTTCTCTGAACTAGTCATCCGTGCGCAAATGTTGCAACGGTTGCATGTTGCACTGGACCAAATGTTGAAAATGTTGCTGCTGGGACCATGTTGGACAAGCTGCGCATGCCAAGCCTCACATACCCCATGCCACGGTGTGCAGCAATGTCACAGTGCAGTGCCATGGCCAAGAGCAGCGTGCAAGCTGCGACTTTGACAGTTTTACCAGCAGTAATAGAGGGACAGGAAAGAGACAACAGTACTGATGATGACTTTGTTTAAAGGCCAAACTACGTGGTGCAGCACACCGCCTCAGGCACCACTGCTGTCTCAAACGCACAAAACATGAGATGTCAGCACAAGCGATTGCGAAACGCAATGGTCTTGCTTCCCAAAGAGTTGGTGGTGTTAAGAAACACCAGTTTGAGTGTTGAGCAAGGCCAGCAGCTGCAGGCAGCTGCTTTACTCGACCTGCCTGGCAACGAGCCACGGGCTTAGGCAGAGGTGAACTTGGTCACGGCCTTGGTGCCCTCAGACACGGCGTGCTTGGCCAGCTCGCCGGGCAGGATGAGGCGCACGGCAGTCTGAATCTCGCGGGAGGTGATGGTGGGCTTCTTATTGTAGCGAGCCAGCCTGCTGGCCTCACCGGCAATCTTCTCAAAGATGTCGTTAATGAAAGAGTTCATGATGGACATGGCCTTGGAGGAGATGCCAGTGTCGGGGTGCACCTGCTTCAGCACCTTGTAGATGTAGATTTTGTAGGTCTCGGCCTTGCTGATCTTCTTCTTCTTGGCCTTGCCGTCGGTGGTCTTCTTGGCTGGGGCCTTGGCCGGAGCCTTCTCAGCTGCCTTGGGTGCCATTTCGAACTGCTGTTGTTGACTCGAGGTCAAATACGTGGTGTTGAAAGCAAAGAGCGTTGATGTGTTTATCAGCAATAGCTTTGGCTGATATATGGCCTGAGTAGCTGCAGGAGCGAGGCAAGAGCCGGTCGCGCTCAACTCACCGATCGAGCTCAGAGCTGAGGTCGATTCACCAAAAGCGCCGGCTCGACTGCCATTACTTGCTGCTGCGTATATAAGCCTCAGCGTGCTTCGTTGCAACCAACCACTTTCAGATACTCCTTGTTTCACTCTCAAAACATTCAACAGCAACCATGTCTGGACGTGGCAAGGCAGCAGGAAAGGCCAAGGGCAAGGCTGTGTCCCGCAGCTCCAAGGCCGGCCTGCAGTTCCCCGTGGGTCGTCTGGCTCGCTACCTGAAGAAGGGCAGGTATGCCGAGCGCATCGGTGCTGGTGCACCCGTGTACCTGGCAGCAGTGCTGGAGTACCTGGCAGCTGAGGTGCTGGAGCTGGCAGGCAATGCTGCCCGCGACAACAAGAAGAACAGGGTCATCCCCCGCCACATTCAGCTCGCCATCCGCAACGATGAGGAGCTGAGCAAGCTGCTGGGCACTGTGACCATTGCCAGCGGTGGTGTGCTGCCCAACATCCACACCCACCTGCTGCCCAAGAAGTCCAAGAAGGGAGAGGCTGCAGCAGAGTAAACAGCATCGCTGCTGCTCAAGCCTGAGGTGCTCCCTCAGTGCCAAACTGGTGTTTATCAACACCACCAATGCATTGGAAAGCCCATGCAGCCTGTACACCGGCTATATTCAGTGCAGCATGCTGCTGGTTACATGCAGTGTTGCACTTGCCCACAATTACGGCAGCGACACCATTGATATTGACCAATCGTTCCATTGTTCCACTGATGGCATATATTCTCTACGACGTTATTGACAGACGTAAGTCAAACAGCACACCATGAAAGGAGCAGGCGGCGTATGTACATCTCCATATGGAGATTATGCATACGCAAGAGGCCACAGTGTGTGTCAGCCCTCACTCCGCTTGTGGCAAATGCCTTGGCGGAACAAACATCACTATTCGCAATTCATGTGATTGCCTTGCTTCACATTGCATTTTTTGATGCCCCTGCATTGCTGCTGGTGCCACTGCTGGCTTTGGTGCTGCAGGCAGCAAGCCAAGGTGTGCAACATGGCACTGTTGCCAATGCTGCACACTGTGCACTGCTCATGTGCTACTAGCTGTAGTACAGGTTCTGCTCCGGTTGTACGGCCCTGTGTGCACTGCTGATCCCTCATTGCTTGCTGTGCAATGCATGGCGTGCATCCTCTGCCACTGTCAGCAGCCTGCTGCAGAAGCCTACGCATCAGCTGCTGGACTGCTGCTGTAGAGCCACATGTCCTGCAGCTGTAGCTGCATGGGCCGCAGTCACACCCGCTCAGCACTTGCCGCGCTCAGCCAGGGATTGCAGGCGGTGCAATGACGGCCACTTGCTGGTGGTGCTGCTGCTGCGCACCTTCTCCTCTGCCAGCTTGATGCTGGTGGCCTTGATCTGGTCCAGCTGATCCTTGGTGTAGATGTAGTGCACCTGCAGCCGCAAAGTACATGCGCAGCAGCAGCAGCAGCGTGAACCTAACCACCGTAAGATTTCTGCTTGACGGTGATGTATGTCTTACACCACAAGCTCGGTTGAACAAGGGCACAGGTGTTTGAGTGCCTCCTGCAGCCTGCAGCAGCTTCTGTGCTTGGCTGTAAATGAAACATGGCATGCCTGCACGCCCATGACTGCCGCATGCAGGCAAGGCCACAACTGCATGCGTACATCCTCCGCATGCAGGCAAACCCTTACGCCCTCGCACAGACTCTCGGAACAGCACCTCCAGCCATTGCTTGAGGGCGCGTAACTGTGTAATTACTGCTGATGTTTGTCCTTTTACCTCCAGCCAGTCCAGCGCCTCCTGCAGGTCATCCAGCAGCTCGTTGGTCAGTGTGGGGCTGAAGTCCCAGCGGCACACCACGCGCAGCACCTTGCGCGCCTGGTTGCCGGCAGCCAGCGTGTAGCTGCAGCAGCAGCAGCCGTGAGGCAGGCGCAAGGAGCAGGAGCAGCAGCAGCAGCAGCAGCAGCAACAGCAGCAGCAGCAGAAAGGCAGGGGCTCAGTGAGTGTGAGGCTGAGGAGTAAGGAGGCAGCAGTACATGTACTGCCCATGCTGGTGTGAGCCGTCAGCGCCCGGCTGCAGTGCTGCTAGCAAGTCGAGCTATTCCTGCAAGCTCTACCCTGCCTACGTCATGGATTGGGGCATGCTACAGCGCACCCAACAGCGAGCAGCGCAGCATGCACCTGCACGGTAGCTCGTTGTCCTTGCACGCAGAGAGCACACGTACTGTACAGCATGGCATAATTTCATACACAGAGCAGCCGGCTGGCCAGCCCTGCAGCCGCTGCTTGCAATTGCAATTGCAATACAATACAACACAATACAATACACTTACAGGACTGACCCCGCCCCAGGCACCAGCCCAGCGAGCCGCTATTCCGCTCATGGGGGAAAGTAGTAATTGTACATAATTGCAACTCACGCAGGCACCACCCAGCCGAATGTCTTCAGCCGGTCTGCAATGTTGAACTCATCGTAGGCACGGCCCTCCACATCCTTCAGGTGGAATGCCACCAGCGGCAGGCAGCGGTCGCTGGCGCTGATCACCTCAAAGGAGCCCATCTTGACCAGGCCCTCACGCAGCTGCAGTGCAAGGTAGATGTTCAGCAGGATTGGTGCCACCATTAGTAATCTAGCAGGGCACAGCCGACAAGTGCAAGCATTCATTGCCGCAAACTGTTGCCGGTGCGCTTGAGCTGTGGCTGCGGCTGCTGCTGTGTATGATTTTGCAGCTAGCCGCGACCAGCTTTTAGTTGTTGTTTGCGTGTCCCAAGTTCCAGCAACAGCCGTCAGCGCTGCTGCCATCTGCATCAAAACAGTGCGCCGCCTCACCCGCTCCGCGGTGTGCTGCATGTGCCTGTTGATCTCTCTGCCGCTGCCACTGCCCTCAAACAAAACATGGTTGCCGCAAACAGCTTACCCGCTCCGCAGCGTGCTGCATGTGCTTGCCTATCTCTCTGCCGCTGCCACTGCCCTCAAGCAATATGTGGCCGCCAAAAACAGCTCACCCGCTCCACGGTGTGCTGCATGTGCCTGTTGATCTCTCTGCCGCTGCCACTGCCCTCAAGCAATACATGGTGGCCGCAAACAGCTCACCCGCTCCGCGGTGTGCTGCATGTGCCTGTTGATCTCGCGGTAGCCTGCTGCTGCTGCTGCTGCTGCTGTGTCTAGTTTGCATCATGTTGAATCTACTGTGCAGTTTGATGCATGCAGCTGCTAGCCTCCAGGTCAGCGCCTCACCCGCTCCGCGGTGTGCTGCATGTGCCTGTTGATCTCGCGGTATCCTGGGAAGCCCATGCGCGTGAACTGGTAGAGCTGGCCCACCACGTTCATGGCGCCCTTGCTGAAGTTGAGCGTGATCGTGATCTGGTCCTTACCAAGATAGTTGTCGTGGAACACCTGGCCGCAAACATCGGACACGGGTAACAAACAAACATTGGATCATTGTGATGGATGCGAAGCGCGTACCACTGTAGCAGCTAACCTCGCTGTCTGGAGAACCAGTTGGCGGCTAGCTCATCCGCCAATGCAGAACACATTCAGGCCACCGGCAAGGCACTTGCAACTCACAGCAACAACAGCAGCAGCAGCAGCAGCAGCAGCAGCAGCAGCAGCAGCAGCAGCAGCAGGGTTGCCTTACCAGTGACTCTGGCAGGTACTGCCTGCTGCGCCACATCACCCAGCCCAGGCCGGGGTACACCAGCCCAAACTTGTGGCCTGAGGCGTTGATGGACATCACGTTGGACAGGCGGAAGTCCCTGCAGCAGCAGCAGCAGCAGCAGCAGCAGCAGCAGCAGCAGCAGCAGCAGCAGCAGCAACATATTCTTGTTGAACCAGTGGTGCAGCAACATCAACAACCCAGCCTGCTGCGCAGCCTGCCCGCTGCTGTTTCGCCTCACCACTTCATGCCTGGGAACACAGAGGGCGTCAATGTGCAACGACCCAACCTGCTGCATTGCCACCCAAGGGTGCTGCCGGCAGCCTGCCTGCTTACTACCTCTGCTAACCACTTTATGTCTGGGAGGAAGAAGGGTGCCATTGTACAACTATCCAGCCTGCTGTAATGTCACCCAAGAATGCCTGCCCGCTGCTTTGTCTCACCACTTCATGTCGCGGACCACGCAGGGCGCCATTGTGCAACCACCAAAGCTGCTGCAATGTCACTCAAACTCCCCCTCACCACTCACCACTTCATGTCTGGGAACACGAAGGGCGCCACGAAGCCGCCGCTGGCTGCGTCCACGTGGATGCACAGCTGCCAACCGGTCTCTTCATTCTTGGCAGCCACCAGCGAGTCAAGCTCCTCCACATCATAGAAGTGGCCCTGCAGCAGAGGTGAAGTGTGCACAATTTGTGAGTGGTTTGTGAGCGACACAGGGCATGCAGGAGGGTGATTGACTTGATGCGCATTGCACAGTATGCTGGTGTGGTGGAGGTAAATCTTTACATGCCTGCGCTTGTGTGTCTCAGTGCATTGTTGCTGCTGCTGCTGCTGCTGCTGCCAGCTGGTTGCTGGTGAGGTGCTGCCGCCAGCAGGGCAGCGTGCATCTGCGCATGTGCATGTTCATGCTGCTGTGCAAGACACGCTGCAGCTGCTGTACATACTAGTGCTGTGGCGCGCCACAACTCACTGTGTAGGTTGTGCCTAGGATCGCCACCACACCTGTTGGGAGGCGCAGGGGCAGGTGGCAGCAGCATCCGTAAGTGTTCATGGTGGAGCAGCCAACTGCCGTTGGACCACACCATGCGTCATCTGTGCCCGTCTGCGCACACAGCCGCTGCCGCAATGCCCAAGCGTGGCAACCAGCATGCAGTGCGTCATGCTGCTGCAGGCAGTGGCATAAGCTGGTTGCGTCAGCACAGCTGTATGCGGGGCCTATGGCCATGCTGTTGTCAGAGCAGTCCAAAGAGACGCAAACGTAATAGGCTGTGTGAGACGTTACACAAAGAGTTGACCGACCGCATGTACATTCCTATGCCGGCTGCTCACCGATGGTGTTCTCATCACATGCAGCAATGAGGTCCTCATTTAATGCGTGGTAGTGCCCTGGCCTGTTGGTCACCCACTGCACACAGCAGGCAGCAGCAGGCAGCGCCAGCAGTTGCTCTCTAAGCAGTTCGCCAGGCTTACTACAGCTGTCCAGCTCCAAACATTGCTTGCAAGTGGACATGCATGCGCAGCGGTGACACGACTGTGTGAAGTCAGCCGCCAACACTTGGTCTGCCAGTTCTTTGTTGCAGCAGCTCACCTTTGGCTCGATCTCAAAGTACCTCGTCAGCTTTTCCCACACCTGCAGCGAAATGACAATACACAAGTGCACATGGGTGCAAGGGATCAAGTATGACAGGGGCACATGCCGCACTGTTGCAGCTGCTGCTGCCAGCCACTGACAGTGTGTGGGGGCTCACACCGTAGAGCCGCGTCCAGTTCCCCGACACCGTGTTGCATGCGGGCTGCACCGCGTGCATACCACCATCTGCTGGCCCGCTCACCTCCCAAAGCCTCGCTGCTGCGCTGTCGTTGCTGCCGCTGTCGCTGCTGCCGCTGTCGCTGCTGCCGCTGTCGCTGCTGCCGCTGTCGCTGCTGCCGCTGTCGCTGCTGCTGCTGCTGCTGCTGCTGCTGCTGCTGCTGCTGCTGCTGCCAACTCACCACGTGCGTCTCCGTGCCCATCACGATGTTGGGCCGGCTGGCGTTCAGCCCCGCCGCCTTACGCCTGTCCTGCCAGCGCCGCTTCATGGCAAGGCCTGCCAGCAGCACTGCCTCGCTGCTGCCCACAGTGTCAGTGCCGGTGGCCTTGGAGGCGCCGAGGTCTGCAGAAAAGTTGGTACAGCAGCAGCAGCAGCAGCAGCAGCAGCAGCAGCAGGAGTGACGGCAGCCGGCCCCAATTGTGAACTGCTGTGGTGTGTGCTGTCAGCGCAGATGCAGCAACGAGGGCACTGCTGCAGGGCGTCCTGTTGCTTGCAATACTGTCAGTGTGTCTGGAATGCAAACCTGCCCTGTTGCTGGGCTATTCCGCTTTCGTGCAGGCCTGGCCTTTAGCTAAGTTCCCGGCGGCTCACCGGCGTGCCACAGGTCAGCCAGCATGGAGACGCACATCTCCTTAATCTTCTCTGTGCTTGGGTACTCCTCCGTGTCGATGTACTGCGCAGGAGCAGCGGCAACATGTGGGTCACTTATGCTGTTTATCGTGCAGCCAGCGCTGTGTATGGAGGCGTTTCAGAAAAGCATAAGTTCGACAGTCAGGGAGTGCCGCAGCAGCAGTGCTCAAGCGACTCAGGTGCAGAGCTGGGCTATCAACAATGCCCCTGCACGTGTATCAAGTTGGTGATGCAGGTGAACTGCCTGCCGGGGTCGCGGCTGCGCCCTGCAAAGCATCGCATGCATCTCTGCATCTGCTGTTGCTGCTGCTGCTGCCTCTGCTGGCGTAGCTGCGGGTGCAACTTGGCATGCGCGTGCTCACGTTGACTGCGATGGCTGTTCATGCAGTTGCATGCAGTGGCCTGTGCAAGCATATGTATGCTCACGTTGACTGCGATGGCCTCTTCCATCAGCTCACGGCACCTGCCACGCCACACAGCAGCGCAGCCCAACACACCAAACAGTACAGATGACAGCCGGCAGGTCAGTGCACGAACGATAAGAACATGTTGCCAAGTTGCAGGCATATTGGGCATGCTGTCGGTGCTGTTGCATACATGTGTCATGCGCTATTTGCTGCTGCTGCTGCGTTTGCTTGTATGCTTCTGACTATGCTTCATTCAACACAACAGCACCGTATTCAAGTGGCTACTGCATGGTGTGAGCCGCACAATAGACCGCTACATTGGTCCCATGGCATTCTGCCTGGCAGGTGCATGTATGGCACGCTGCTGCTGCTGCTGCTGCTGCTGCTGCTGTTGCTGCTGCTGTCGCAGTGCGCACACAGCCCCTGCAGCCGCTGCGGCCACATGTCAGATTAACAACACCCATGCGCATGTCACAACAGCATCCACAGCCGTGTGCCCCCGCTCACTCGGGCTCCATGAAGGTGGTCACGAAGGAGGCCAAGTTGAGGCGTTGCGTTTGCTCATCTGCTTCCAACACTGTAACCAACAACACAACACACCACAACAGCACTTGGACTCCTCTTGCGCACTCACTCGGGCTCCATGAAGGTGGTCACGAAGGAGGCCAGGTTGAGGCGCGGCGTGGCGTCAAGGTTGCGCAGGCCCTGGATCTGCGAGGCCGCCATGCGCGGCTCAATGGAGCGCTGCGGGAACTTGCTGGCGTCAATCGCCTCCCACCTGAGGACAGGTAGGTAAATCTATATAATAAGTGTAGCACTTTGACTCGTGTTACGATTGTGATGTGGTGTGTGGATGTGCAAAATGTGCAGCGACATGCGTGGTGCTCCCAGCAGCTGCGTCACTAGCTGGCTAGCGGCTAAGTGTTGCTGCTGCGGCATCCACATCTGCAAAGGGGAGCTGCTGCTCATGCAGCTGCACAGGAGTCGAGATGAAAGACAATGTGTGACACAGGTATGGGCAGGAGGGCGGCAGCAGAGCTTGCATGCCATGCATGCCATGATGGCAGGGCGGGTGACTCAGCAGCTGCAGGTACCCGACTGCTGTGCTGCATGCTGATGCTCCTAGAGCTGTGTGTAGCGCGTAAGTTGGCAATGATTGATTTACTTGTGTTTGATCAGCATGGTGAAAGTATATGCTGGCAGCATGTTCACGGAACGTAGTAACTCACAAGAACCGTGGGATGCAGAGCCCATCGACGCCACCATTGCTTGCATCCGCGCACGCCATAATGTCTATCAAAAACTTGATGGTAAAGCGCACAAGCAGGCGCGCACGGAACGAAGCAGCAAGTCAAGCTTGGAGGAGCTGGGTGTTGCAAAGCAACTTGCCGTATTTCACAGTTCAGGACAGCTATGCGCCTGATAAAAGGCGCTAGTATCCGTCAATGGCATAACAGTGCCCATTACATGGGAAGTTACCCAACGGTCAGGGTTGAATCAAGGATCCTGTCATCAGAAGGGTGCGATGACGGATGCCTGGTAACAACCCTAGGTGGTGCAACATGCACAGGTACTCAGAGATTGTTATTTTGCATGTTGCTTTGAAGTAAGAACTGAACAGCCACGGGCGGAGCATGAGAGGAAGTCAGTCACCGTACTGCTGTCGCCACGCTCGGGGTTGCGGCTGCATCCAGGCGTATGCTAGGTACATTGTAGATGGTTCAACTCATATTTCGAGTGAGCATGCTAATCGAACGGCTGCAACTCACTGATAACTCGTCTGGCTGGTGTCACTGGTGCCATGTACAGCCAGGGCGGGTGGCACCAGCAGCCTGAGTCTGATATATTCTGGCGCCTGCCATGTGGGGGACTTCACAACTTTAAAAAGCCAAAAGACGGGTTCAAGATTACACACATACCAACCTTTATAATCAACGCTGATGGTGCTGCCGCCAGCAGTGCCAGTGCGGGCCGGGCAGCTGGCATTGCCACGGGCCACGACGGTCTGGAGTGACTCCATACCGTCTGGAGTGCAGGGGCCCTGCACTGCAGTGCTGCAGCAGCAACAACAACACAACACCCACTTCTGTTTTTTTTTTTTATTAACAAACTATGACCAACACAACACCCACTTCTGCACTCGTGAAGGTGCCACTGAAAATCCGTCATAACATAATGAGTTGCACCCCGTTGCTGCCTGCTCCTCAGGAGCAACAAGGCTTGTTGGAACACGGCAGCCATGAGCAGGCCCGAACCTGCATGCATGCCCTTGCATGCGCCGTTGCTACTGTGCCGCCCTTCTACTAAACCTGAGACAAATGTCACTGGTAATCCGTTCAAGATACATTCAACATCAAAGTGCAAGCATGCATCAACTTTACTGCAGCCTGACTTGCAGCACCTGCTGGTCTGTGTCATGCATAGTGCAGCTGTGGGTGGGCTGAACTCCACACCCAGCCAGTCAGGTCCCTACCAGAGGTGACTCTGGTCATGTGTGCATGTATGCTTGCAACCAGAAACAGTGCGCATTCACGTGTCAACCATGGTTGACATGGACGTGGACTCGTACTCAATGCATAATTGCTGCGTTCTCGCCATGCCGCATCCATGAGCACGCGAAATTTCACAGCATTCACCATCATTGTAGCTGTTGGGTTGATCAAACTGCTGTTGAGTTTGAACCGCACTGTACAACACCAGGCTGATTGAACGCACAGCAACTGCGCAGGAAGCCTTTGCACAACATGCATTGCTGCACACCCCCTCCAGAGGTCTCCTGGACAAGCAATGCTTGAAGGTGCGCAGCTTGGCATTTTTCATGCTAGACTGTCCATCTTTACACAATGCTGCAAAACAGAAATTCAGTCTGCAAGCATTCAATGCAGAGCGGCATTGGCCAGGGTCAGTTTGCTGTCTGTTTTCAAGACAGCCTAGATGCAGTTTCTGAGGACCAATGTAACAGCACAACTGCCTGACACTGCGATGGGCAGCAGTAGCTGCTGTACTGTGACAAGTATAAAAGTCAACTGATCTCATGCCATACGCCTTCCCAGGTTGATTGTTAGACCAAGCTTCTTGACGCCTGTGCTGCTGCTGCCAGGTGCTGCAGGCGCTCCTGCTGCTGCTGCTGCCCCAGTCGCTGCCTGCTGCACGGTTGCACCGCCGCTGCAAGCCGCAGACACAAAGGTAGATGGCATGTTGACAGCTGCCGGCTTGTTTGCGGCAATGCGGTCAAACACCTTGCCTCCGATAATGCGCCCAAGCTTCAGGCCATCTGCATTTGCGCTTGGGAAATGCACGCCGCCAAACGTGCGGGAGTCCCCTACCTCCTGAGCAGCAGCAGTAAGGCTGCTGTAGCTGCGATTGAGCCAGGGGGCGCCCTCGGATGTGAGGGTGAATGTAACACTGTCTTTGTTGTTCAGCGTCCTGAGCAGCACCTCCAGAACAGCGCCGACAGTCGCCTGAAGGGCAGAGCAGAAGCAGCAGCAGCAGCAGCAGCAGCAGCACAGCACGCGATCAATGGTGTTTCTCGTACTGATGCATGCATAACAGCAGCGACTTTAGGCATGGTCATGAAGAGGCTCTCAGGCCACAGCGCTGGCAGCTGTCACTGCCCGCCACAGCTGCTGCAAGTGCCGCACTTGATGCAGTTGACTGCATTAGTGGCTTCACCGCTGCCAGCCTGGCATCTTCAAAAGGCCCACACTGCCTGCAGCTGTCAGTGCAGATTGCAGTTCCCGCAAGTGCCGCACTTCAAAGTGCATCAGTGATGCATGTGACTGCATTTGTGGCTTCACTGCTGCCAGCCTGGCATTGGACAGCCCACCTGGTGTCCACTGGGGTACTCAGGGTGTGGCGGCGTCCTCAGCAGCGGCATCCAATCTGTTGCTGCTGCTGCTGCCGCTGCTGCTACTGGCACACCCGGGGCGCCCTGCGCGAAGGCAGTGATGGGCCGCCAGTGCAGCATGGAGTACTTGACCTTCCAGCCCGCAATGGATGCGTCGTAGCTGGCAGCGCCGGCACGCGCAAAGAACAACGCAGAGTCGGCGACAGAGTAGTCCTGGGGCAGCACCTGCAGCAGACACCAGATTGCATGGGTTTGGTTGGTCCGTGTATGTGGCACGTACCGGATGGCGCGCTGCTTCTGCTCACCAAAACATGGCTGTGTATGCAGTGTTCTGCTTTACCAACATACTTAAGCGAACACAAGCCAGTTTTGGTGTATGCATTGCAAAAAATCCTTGAAGGTTGTACACGACAGTGCTGATGTGTCTGCCAAGAACAGTGTGATGGTGTTGGTGAGTGCAGTAATGCAGGTGGATGTGCTGGCGGCTGCTGCTGATGATGCAGCTGGTGTAGCCGCACCTCTCGTGAGATGTCCAGCCATGCGCCTGCAATGCCACTGGTGTTGGCGCCTGCAGCCCAAAAGAAGGCCGAGTCTGCGGCGCGACACAGACAGCAACACCACCAGATGAGGGAGCCAGCAACAGTTCAGTGATACTCTTTTGTGTTGTCTTTAAGTCTAATGCAGTGGTGCCAAGCAGCGTGGCAGCAGCAACATCTGCCACAACATGATCAGCACAAACAGCTGCGCGAGTCAAACTGCCACAGGCGGTGCCACCAGATATGGTGCGGCTACAGCCGTCATGCATCTGCTGTGGAGTGGTGGGCTAGCCGGCTGGCTGGCTGGCCCACCTGTGTCATACTGCTTGCGTGTCTTGCTGGCCTTGCTGCCCAGCTCGTAGGTCTGCGCGTAGTCGTCCTTGGCGGGCTGGAACACAGGGCCCGCGCTGGCGTCCTGCGGCGGTGACAACTGATGCAGCACGTTGCTTCACTGTATAAAAGGCAGGGCCATTGGCTCAGCTTGACAATCCAGTGATATGACCACGACTCATCAAGCCGCTCTATGTGGCTATGTTCATTTGCGATAACCCTATGCGTAAGCGCAGCAGTGCATGTTGCTGCAGGTAGTCTTCAAAACCCGCTGAGCTTGTACGCCAGCACAGCACATTACTCATTCTTGGTAAGTCATGCCAGGCGTGCTGTGTACTGCCGGCACCTGCCAATGGCTCAAGGCTGCAGCAGCACACCTTGTTGTATGCCACGGCATCCACCTGCTGCTGCGGCACGATGAGCGGCGTGGTGTCAGCCAGCTGCGGGTACAGCGCAAACTTCTGCTCCGGCACAAACTGCCCACAGCAGCAATTGCAGCAGCAGCAGCGGGGCTATCAGCGAGGAGTGCTGCGGTTTGAGCGCACAGTGTGGCCGCTTTGGCTGCGTGGCATGCCTGCATTCTGAACACACGAGCTGCCAGCAGTGCCGCTAAGGCACATGCTGCGCATGAAGCGCAGGCGGTGGGGCGGGCAGACTGCATCAGAAGACACCATCACCTGAGCAACATACATCCATAAGCAACACACATCCATAAGCAACATACATCCATAAGCAGCATACATCTCTGCCATCTGAGTGTATTGCGCCATACAGGACGGCCGTTGTAATTGTTGATGCTGCTGTCTCACCTGGTAGGCGAACTTGGTGCCTGGTGCTGCTGGCTTGAAGTCTGACAGGCTGGTGCTCTCATCAGCGGCCCTGCAGCATCATTTACCAGCACAGCAGGCCAGCCGAGTGATGGATGACGCGCCATGTGTGTGTTGGCGTGCATGGCTGGGTCACCGCTTAAAATGTACTGCACTGCTGCATCTCTGTGCAGCAGGGACTTGCGGCATAGAGGCAGCCAGCTAAACTAACTGGTGATCTCCACCGACGACTCGCAAGCGTACATCAGATGGAGGGGCCAGCAGCTGTCTGTCATGGCAGCAGTGGAATGACAGTGCTGCCACATCATAGCCCCTACCTCTGCTGCAGCATGGCCCTTGCAAGCGGCACAGCCACCGCGTTTGCTGCCTGCCGCTGGTCTGCAGGCACTGCCATCAGCTGCTTCCTAAGCAGCATGTCCCACATGGGCTGACGCGCACTGCACAGGACGAAAACAGCAGCATATTCGGCAGCCTTAGGACGATGTGTCTTTGGCAGAGATGCCCAAGTGCCAACCACGCGTTGTATGTGTCTGCCTGAGCTGTAACATGCAGGACTCGTGGTGGCAACTGCTGCACCACCTAGTACTGCACTCCTGTGCATGCTGCCTTTGCACAGCAAACGCGTCTGTCGTCATGACACCAGCCATCGCTATCACCAGGGTTTTTTTGGGCTTGCATGCAACACGTTACTGGACCTAAAACAGATTAGTCATCATGAAGTCGGATGCCACATGTTCATATGAAGCTGCAGTATTGCGAGATGACTGCAACCCTGGTGTCTGGCAGCAGCTGGCACTCACGGGAAGCTTGCAGACAGCACGGCGTGCCCAGCAAACGCTGCAGGCAGGCAGCAGCAGCAGCAGCAGCAATGCGCAGTTCTGTGTCAGGTGTTCAGCGGAGAAGGGCAGCACTGCTCATGCAGAATGTTAGCTGTAGTAAGTATACACACTGCGACCTGCTTGCCTGTGTTGTGGTGCTGCAGTGTCACTATGCACAGCTGCCAGCAGCGACACACAGCACATGCGACAAGAAACATAGCCTGGGCAACAGTGTGGCATCACTCACCAGCCAGGGCGTTGGCTGGGGCTCCTCCCTGGGCGATGGCCTGATGCATTGCAAGGCCAGTCAGTGCGTAGTACCTGGGGCGATGGAGGGCGCAACGACATGGTTCCAACTGTTGAGAGATAAAAGTGGGGCGCAGCGGCCAGCTATCCCCAGCCTGGCAAGGCATGCCATGATCACAATGCCTAAGCAGGCAAGCCAGCCTGCTTGCCACTGCACGAATCAACTGCAAACGGCTGCAACAGCTTACTTCTTGCATGCACGCTGCAGGAGGATGATCCTTGCCGGCTGTGAGCACCAGGTCGCACTGTGTGAGGCCTGGCAACAGGCCTGGTCATTGCTTGATCTAGAAGGCCTCACCTGGCAGCCAGTTGGTTCGGAATGCCATCAGTAGCAACGTTCAACTGGGTAGCATTCACCCAGTCCGTCACTACGTTGCTGAGCTTAGCCTGGGCTGTGCTGCTGCCAAGCACCAGCAGTGCCGCAACAACAGCAAGTGCTGCTGTAGCAGGGCGTGTCATTTTGGATCTGCCGGCAGCGACATCAGCAGACAACACAGACCCAGTGGTATACGAACTGCAATGATTGATCAGTATGCATCGTATTTGGCCACATGAAGCACGCCACTGTTTGTGCAGCATGGCAGGGCTGGCAGAAGTCACAGTGCCCCTCAGCATGGCTGACCAATGTCCGTCGAGTTTGGTCGAATTCGATGGCTGCTTGCGATCGGCTTATCGAAAACGTGTTGAGAACTGGCCTGACGAATGAATGCAGCGCCTGATCACCAGCGGCAGAAGTGCGTGGACCGCGCAACAGGCTGCTTGCGAAATGGAAGGCAGGCGAACGGATGGTCTGTCTGCAAGAAATAGATTTGTGTCCGGATGTTGTACGCGTTTACCGCACGCGCGGAGGGTGGCGGTGGCTCAATGCAGTACGATGTACATTGTGCATTGTAGACACTCCGACAGCTTATGATGCAAGATCTCCTCCTCAGTGCGTACGATCCCTTCTCTTTGTCTTCTATCCAAATTTCACGCTCTCGGTATCATTGCCATCCTTGTCGATGGTCTCGCTTTGGTCCAAGACTGGTCTGTGTTGGGTCTTATTGTTGCATCCAAGCTACTGCAGCACTACTCAAGTCGCTCTATGCTGGGGGACATCTAATGATCATTATTTTGTATCTGAGAAGCGTGCAACCGCACGATCGTCTATGCTGCAGGCGCCAGCAAAGTGACTGGTCCAACCATGGCCAGTGAGTCACCAACAGGGCAGGGTGCTGATACTGGCAGCACCCTGAAGTCTGATGCCCGATCCAACCCATCAAACTTGGGTATATAATTCCTTGTAAACAAAGTGTGCTAGATAGGTCGGTTTCAGGCTGTCAGCCGGAGCCATGTTTGTGCCCAAGCATCAGTCCAAGCTTCATGCTGTACGCACAGCAGGTATACATACCTCACTGCTACACCAGCAGCGCTGCTGTTGAACATCATTGACCTGATCATACACCTAGGTTTCATGCTGTCACAGCAGCAAAGGCTGCAAAGTATAACACATATTGGTGATGGATGACACCGCGGGTTGCCAGGCACAACAGATCAGCACTTGACCATCGACGTGTTTGAGCAATTCCACTTACAGATCGTGGACTACAAACGATTTTACTTCAAACTGAAAGCTCCGTGTGCTGAGAAGGCCTGCAAAACAGGGAGCCCGGTGCCTCCGGGTAACCGGCAAGCAACCCAACGTCTTTCGCGTGATACCAAACTTTTTGTCCTTGTTACAATGAAGGTATCACCATTCGCATGAAGAGGGGCCAGCCATGCAGTCAGCCTACACGCAGGCAGCGCTGGTGGTGCTGCTGCTGTTCCTGGCACCTTTCTGGGCAGCTGCAGCGGAGCCGGGCAGTCGCAGGCTGGGTGACACTGCTTATGTAGTTCAGGAGACGTCACAGCCGGCTCTGCTTCATGCCTTGATGAACGCCAGTGTCTCACTGTTGGAGTTCCAGGTGAGTCGGTTCACACAGCTGCGGGAGTTGCACACCAGCACAGCAACGATGTGCCCACCAGCAGTAGCATATCATGCCACCATATGTGCACACGGTCTCAGATGGAACAAAGGCTGCTGTGCAGGCAGGCACCGTGCAGTGGCAATGCAAGGACACCAGGGCGCCTCCTGCAACAGCCCTTCAAGGCTTGCATACTCACATGATGCTGTAGCAGCCCACAAGGCAGCTGGCATGCAGCACAGTGCATGCACGCCGCAACTCCTGCTGTTTATGTGATGTGATGCAGATACCAGAGTTCACCGTGGTCGTTGCGGCTTGGACGTGAGTCGTGTTGCAAGGGTGCTTGATGTACTGCATGCTGCGAATTTCCTGCAAGTCGAGAATGTTCTCACGCAACTGGCATGCTGGTCGTGCGGCAGCAGGTTGTGCTTGCTGAAAGATAGAAACCGTTGTGTTTGCAGGTCCGCAGGTTAATTGTCTTCTCCGCCCAAGCACACAGCCTGCAGCTGCTCAATGCTTTGTTTGCATGTGGCTGCTGCGGTCCCTGCAGGTACATTACACAGACAGCGCAGTTAATGCTGATGCGCAACTTCACGATTTCATCATCAGCACAGCCGCCAACAGTGTTTGACTTTCAGTACCTGGACCGCAGAGTGCTGCTGGGGGATGGGGCCACAGAAGTTGTGTTCTCTGTAGAGAATATAACACTGGCAAACGTCAGGTACGAGGCTGCAGTGGCTGCTGCAACCGGACTCCAGTGTCGCCGCATTGCTTCACAGCTAGCAGCACAGAGCGCTAGCAGTACACAGCGCAGCAGACAGCAGGCGCGGTGCTGATGCCATGTACGATCATGGCTGAGCAGTACCTTGGTGCTTGTGTGCTTAAACCAGACTGCAGCACAGTCGTAGGATATGCGTCGCACTAAAGCTCAGCAGCAGGAGCTACTGGGTTTGTAGCTATGTTCAAACCATTAGCAGCATGCACTCATGCCGTGTGGCTTTCCTGCAGCCTGTACCATACGTGCTGCTGCTTCCTGCAACCCTTGTAACTGCTGCTTGCAGGAAGAACAGCTTTGGCATCGACTTTGTGCAGAACACCCGGGGCTCAACAGTGATGTTGCGAAACGTGGTGCTTGTGGAAACAGTATGCACTGCAGCCCCCGCAGTTGCGATTGCTGGTGCCATGGCGCAACCATCTCTTGCAGGACACCCGCCCAACAGCGTTCAAATCGTGCCCAACACATGCGTGCAGCTGCCAGAAGGCCGCCGCTGCTTTGCCGATAGCTTGCACTTCAGCTATTATGCAGCAAGGGCAAAAGGACACCAGGGCGGTTACACATTCGTGAAGCGCAACACCACGCGGGTGTGTCTGTCGTACATTGATCCAGAGTGCCTGAGGTTGAGTGGCAATGACATGGACTACTGCTGGATGCAGCAGGCGGTGAAAGTGCAGCCGTGGCTGCAGCAGGGCCCAAAGCAAGCGGCACAGCTCTCACCTGGCGCTAAAGCAGGCATTGCTGTTGCAGCAGGTGCGCTCGTAGCCGGCTGGCGTTGCAGCAGGCTGCTGGTGTGGTGTGTGGCGTCTTGTTTGAGGGCACGCAAGGCCATCTGCAATAATTGTGCAGAGCAAGCAATGCAGAGTTGATACACATCCTGAGCAATTAATGGAAGGGCTTCACACAAAACTTGAGTACAGCATAGCCTGTGACTAGGATACTCTGCGCGTGCTCAGCTGCTCGGCGCCTCAGTTCACAGTTTGTGGGTGCCACGTTACATAGCTCCTGGCGGGGCAACACGAGATGCTGATCGCTGTGCTGCGCTGCCGCTTCCAGGTGTAGTGACTGCAGCAGCAGCGGGTGCGCTGCTCTGGTGGTGCCGCCGGCGCAGGCACACACACAAGCTGCCGACAGCAGAGGACAGCATGAAGATGGCAGGGCTGCACTGTGACGTGTCAACCAACAGCAAGCAGTCAGGGTGAGGAATAGTGGTGCCTGCCTAGTGCTATTGCACGAGGTTTTGTTTCTTTTGCTGCTGGTAGCACAGGTGCAGCTCCAGCGGTGCATGTGACAGTTCACTGCCGCAGCTGCCTGCAGCACGAGAGCTTGCTTCCCTGCTTTGTTGAGCATTGTATCCTGCTGCAGTCTCCAGGAGCAGTCAGCCACG
This sequence comes from Tetradesmus obliquus, assembly GCA_030272155.1. NCBI lineage: Eukaryota > Viridiplantae > Chlorophyta > Chlorophyceae > Sphaeropleales > Scenedesmaceae > Tetradesmus > Tetradesmus obliquus. The sequence continues at coordinate 1,896,467 of CP126191.1, forward strand.
TTACTGCAGGAGACGTTGTGCATGCATGCTTGGCTCTGCTGCTGATGCTCTGCTGCTGACTCTCTGCTGCCCGTGCTGTGCTGCTGCAGCTCGATGTACTCTGTTGGGCCGCCCTCCGTAGTGTCCGTCCCGGGGTCATCATCCATTGCAGGTGGCGTGCAGCTAGGTGAGCCTTCTGCTGCTGCTGCTGCTGCTGCTGCTGCTGCAGCAGCTTGCCGGCATCCCTGCCACCCAGAGCTGCCCATGCTGAGATGTTTTTGCTTGCACAACCACAGAGCTCTGCACTGCAAACCGTGTGCGATGTGTTGGTCAGCGTCTGCCTGCATGTTTGAGTGGCGAATTGCAGGCGCCACGCACCCTCCACTTGAGCCACGGCAATTTTTTGGTGCAAGCACTGCCCACCGCCTGTTTTCTTTCCTGCAGGGGTACTGCTGGGAGCAGGCAGCTTCGGCAGGTGGGCTTGCTTGCAGGGTGTGGCTGGGGAACAACGTGTCAACTGCACCCAGTGCTACTAGTTTATATATCACCCTGTCCCTTGCCAGCTGTCAACAGACGGCTGACTGCTGGCGTAGCTTTGCACAGAGTAAAGCTGTAACCTTCCTAGCAGCATCTGCGGTGCTGCGCGCATACACTGCTTGTCAAAATCCTGCTCTTGCTATGCGTCTGCAGGGTGTACCGCGGCAAATGGCACTCGAATGATGTGGCAATAAAAATTATGTCAACCAGCCCTGCAGAGCTGCCAAGGGTTTTGAAAGAAGCAGAGATCATGATCGGCCTGCAGCATGACAACATTGTGCGCGCACTGCACTGCATGGTGGTGGACAAGCAGGCAGCGCTGCACGGCAGCGGCATGCCTGCTGCTGAGTGCAAGGTGCGGCTGCTGCACTTCTGAATCCTGCATCGCTAGGCTTCTGCCACATCGTTTGGTTCGATTGTACTGCAGCAGCGTCCTGGTTTACAGTAGTGGTCGCGTGGGTGCTGTGCAAGCCGCCCAAATGGTCCTATTCCTGCACGCTTCATGGATGATATAACGTGTGCAGCTGTGTGTCACATGTCTTTGTTTTGCTGTGTGCGGAGTGCAAGGTGCGGCTGCTGCGCTGCTGGATCCTGCACTGCTACGTTTTAGCTGCCTCATTCTTTCTATCGGTGCTGCAGCAGCGCCCTGTTACACAGGACTGGTTACGCGGGTGCTGTGTAAGTCGCCCAGTTGTCATTTTGCTGCCACTCCTTGTGGATGAATTAGTGTGTGCGGCTGTGTTACACATGACTGTATCGTGCTGTGTGCGTGCAGGGCAGCGTCAGCGACAGCTGGCAGCTGCGTCACGGCAGCCACAGCAGCACTCCGGCTGCTAGCTCTGGGGATACTGCTGCTGCTCAGCCGCAGCAGCATGCAGCAGCAGCAGCAGCCGGCTCTCACTGTGCTGCTGTCAAGGGTCAACCGCTGGGACACCAGCCCAGCAGCTGCAGCTTCGGCGTCGCCGCAAAGACACTCCCTCATGCTGCACATCAGCCTGGACGACCGGCCTCGCAACATCAGCAGCAGCAGGGGCACGATCAGCAGGAGCAGCAGCATCTGCAGCAGCAGCAGCATTCACAGCAGCAGCAGCATTCACAGCAGCAGCAGCAGAGTAGGAGCTTGTCTTGGTTTGGCAGCGGCAGCCTCGGCAGGCTTGGCAAATCTGGCAGCCTCAGCAACAGCAGCAGCAAGCTGGCAGCTGCCGTCAGGGGCTTCCTGCACAACAGCAGTGACGCAGCTGCTGTTGGTGCTCCTGCTGCCGCTGCTGCCGCTGTTGACAAGGACATTGCTGCATCAACCACCAACAAGGCACCTGATACAGGACAACAGCAGCAGCAGCAGCAGCGGCAGAAGAGGAGGGACTCCAAGCACGTTGAGCTGCCTCCTTCAGGGAAAGATGAGCTGCTGACGTACCCCGGCTCCAGCGCTGCTGAGCGCACGCCTGAGAGGGAGGAGGTGGAGGTGAGTGTGCGCGCCTTGCAAGTCGACCTGCCAAGTCTGCAGCTGCATGAGCTTGTCATGGCTGATCTCTTGCTTGAAGTGCCGGCTAATCAAGTAGGAAGGGAACTGAGGAGGTGTGTGTGCACCCTGCCTTGTCAGCCTGCCTGCTGAGCCTGCTGCGGGTACATGTGTGTGCTGCTGGCCACGGCCTTGCGATGCTTGGAGCTGTGATTTATCCTGCGTGTGGGCCTGTGCAGGTGTGGCTGGTGATGGAGCTGCGCGGCTGCAATCATGCGCCCACCACGCATGCACCATGTGCTAAATTACTGCTTTCAAAATCAGGTTGCCGTCACGTGGGCCTGCTGTAGGTGTGGCTGGTGATGGAGCTGTGCGGCTGCAACCATGCGCCCAGTACGCATGTGCCATTAGCAGACATTACTGCTTTCAAATAAGCTTGCCGTAACGTGTGCCTGCTGCAGGTGTGGCTGGTGATGGAGCTGTGTGGCTGTGGCACGCTCAAGGAGGCGTATGGCACGCCGCGTGACACCATGGCCATGGCGCGGCTGGTGTCACGACTGCTGGAGGTGGCACAAGGCATGGCCTTCCTGCATGCCCACAGCGTGCTGCACGGTGAGCTGCGCTGGCGCTGGCCCTGCTGCTGCTGCTGATGATGATGCTGCTGCTGCTGAGGTGCATGCTGAGGTGTTTGTGAGCGTGACAAGATGGCCTGGGTCAATGCATAACATGTGTGCTTTATGCATGCAGATGGTGCGCCACTGCGCACACAGCTGGATGTTAAGCATGTTGCTGCTGCTGCTGCTGCTGCTGTCTGCAGGGGACTTGAAGGCCGCCAATGTGCTGCTCAAGAGCACCATCTACAGCAGCTTTGGCCAAGTGAGTGGCACCTGCATAAATGCGCAGTTGTGCACCTCACTGCGATGCAATTGGTACCTCAACCCTTCACTGCATCTGTGCCTCATCGGGGCGGTGTGCCAACTCAGTCCATCCTCAGCCCCCTGTCATACGACACATCTACAGTGTGCCAGCTGTGAAACCCGCCACCTGCATTCACATCACGACATTTTGCACCGTTATTTGTTTGCTATATGCTTGTTATTCCTGCAGGTGTCGAAGATCAGCGACTTTGGGCTGGCGTCGCGGCTGCTGGACGGCGCCACGCACCGCAGCACGCAGACCACCGGCACCATCAGCCACAGCGCGCCCGAGGTGCTCACCACGGGCCGCATGAGCCCAGCAGCAGACGTGTACTCCTTCGGCATCATGAGTGAGTGGCAGACGGACAGGCGCCGTCTGCCTTGGTGCAATAGCCGTTATGGTGCTGACTTGTGCACGGTGCCAGTGCCTTCAATCACAGTGGTGTGGCCATGCCATGAATACCTGCTGTAGAGCACTACTTTTGGCGTGCAAGCCGCGGTGCTTGCTGCTGCCGGCAGGGGCCGCTTGCAGCCGCAGCAGCTCTGTCTTAGCCCATGTCTACCTGACGCCACTGCCAAACTGCACCAGAACATCACTGTGCCTGGTGCCATTGCTGCTGCTACAGTGTGGGAGCTGTTCACGGCCTCCTCCGCCTTCAAGGGCCATTTTAACAGTGATGCTGAACAGCACACTGCCTTGCATTGCTGCTGCTGCCGCTGCAGCTGCAGTGTGGGAGCTGTTCACGGCCTCATCCGCGTTCCAAGGCTACTGCGACAGCTGACACCATACATCACACTGCCCTGTGCTGCTGCTGCTGCTGCTGCTGCTGCTGCTGCTGCTTCTGCTGCTGCTGCTGCAGTGTGGGAGCTGTTCACGGGCTCTTCTGCCTTCAAGGGCCACTTTGGCAACGTGGTGCAGCGCGTGGTGGCGGGCGAGCGCCCGCCGCTGCCTGAGGAGGCGCCCGAGGAGTACTCCCTGCTCATGACCAGCTGGTGCGCGCTGCTGCTGCTGGTGGTGGTGGTTGGGAATGTTTGTGCGTGCTGCTGTTGTGTTTGTGTGCTGCCTTGCCTGAGGAGGCGCCAGAGGAGTACAACCTGCTCATGACCAGCTGGTGCGTGCTGCTGCTGCTGCTGCTGCTGGTTGGAATTGTCTGTGTGGTGTTGTCGTGGCTGCATGCTGCCTTGCCTGAACCTGCATGACCAGCTGGTGCGTGCTGCCGCTGCTGCTGCTGCTGCTGGTTGGGAATGTTTGTGTGTGCTGGTGTTGCGTTTGTGTGCTGCCTTGCCTGAGGAGGCGCCTGAGGAGTTCAACCTGCTCATGACCAGCTGGTGCGTGCTGCTGCTGGTGGTGGTGGTTGGGAATGTTTGTGTGTGCTGCTGTTGTGTTTGTGTGCTGCCTTGCCTGAGGAGGCGCCCGAGGAGTACAACCTGCTCATGACCAGCTGGTGCGTGCTGCTGCTGGTTGTGGTGGTTGGGAATGTTTGTGTGTGCTGCTGTTGTGTTTGTGTGCTGCCTTGCCTGAGGAGGCGCCAGAGGAGTACAACCTGCTCATGACCAGCTGGTGCGTGCTGCTGCTGCTGCTGCTGGTTGGAATTGTCTGTGTGGTGTTGTCGTGGCTGCATGCTGCCTTGCCTGAACCTGCATGACCAGCTGGTGCGTGCTGCCGCTGCTGCTGCTCCTGCTGTTTAGGAATGTTTGTGCGGAATGCTGTTGTGTTTGTGCTGCCTTGCCTGAGGAGGTGCCCGAGGAGTACACCTTGCTCATGACCAGCTGGTGCGTGCAGGACTGCTGCTGCTGCTGCTGCTCCTGACACATGTTGTTATTTGTTCTTGGTGCCCTGGTTTTGCATGCTGCCTTGCTTTGCGTTGCAGCCCACAGCCCACAGGAATGCACGCAAGCGACGCAGTACTTGCCCGTGCATCCATATAAATGCAATACAATCTCACTGTGAACACTGCTGCTGACCAGCATCACATTGCTGTCGTTGCGTGCTGTTGCCTGCTGTTGCTGTTGCCGCAGCTGGTGTGCAGACCCGCGGCAGCGGCCCTCATTTGAGCAGGTGGTGGAGTGCCTGGGGCTGATGCTGCAGAGCTTCTGCCACCTCACACAGGAGCTGGCAGTGCTGCCAGAGGCAGCAGAGGCGGCGGGCGAGGAGGGCACTGCTGCTGCTGCTGCTGCTGCAGGCAGCGGCGGTGGGCTAGGTGCTGTGGAGGGCCTGGCAGTAAAGCAGCAGCAGGGAGTTGGGGGTTCAGGGTCGGGCTCTGAAAGGAGGAGGGTCTTGGCAGAGTCGCGGCATGTGCAGGACCTGTGATATGTTACACGTGTATGTGAATACTTTTGAGGCATTGCGTTGTGTGATTAGGGTGTTGCGCATGCCTCTGCTGCCAGGAGCGAGTGCTTTGCATGGCTGTGATGATGCCTTGCGCGCATTTGTGCACGCAGTACATCGTGGTGCTGGAACTGCATGTGTTGGCTGCTGCATGGATACTATTGATGCTTGTGTGAGAGACTGCAAGAGGAAGTTAGGGGTTGCCTGGGCATGCCAAGGACATGTGGGAGTTGGGTCACACTTTTTGGTTTGGGGGGGTTTCTTTTGGGTCACATTTGGTACTCTTGTGTTTGACAATCGCATCGGGGGAGAAGCTCAGCTGGGATAGGAGGAAGTATTGCTGCAACTGCAACATGTGTCTTCCAGCCATGCATTTGTGAGTGATGCAGTCAGGCCTGTTGACTGGCCACAACACCCAGCGGTTGATTGCAGCTGCTGCGGTGTTTGCGTGCTGCCGCCTTGCTTGGCTTGTGGCGCACACATATCCGCTACCTACCAGGCAGCGGCACAATGTGTACTTAGTGTTGGTTGTGCATGTGCTCTTTTGTGCACGTGCTCACCTGTCTTTACACACATCATACTCTGCCGCAACTGTGATTTTTGGCCACATTTGGCCACCACAGTACTGTTGTTGCTGCCCCACAAATTGCGCCGCTCTGCGGCAGGGAACCGCATACACAGGCACCACACAACACGCACATCAATTTGTGGTTTTGCGCACAACTGCTGCACATCAGCAAGTACAACAGCTTGGGTGCTGTTTCTGGTGGTTTTACCAATCGCGGTTAAGGGCCCCTCTGTTGCTCTTGTGCGGGGGCTGCACTTGATATGAACAAGCTGAGCTGCGCTGACGCTTCTCTGCTCATTGTGATGTACATATGCTTTAGGGGGCTGATGTACAGAGCTGCAAGAGCATGAACACAAGGTGGATTGTGTGTGCACTGCAGCTGTAGCATTCAACTCGCCAGCGGTGCATACTGAGGCATGTGTGTTGCGGGTTGCTTGCTTGAGGGTTGAAACTCCAACGTGCAGAGCTGGGACCTTTGTGCCTTTGAATCCTCTGGCCTTGTTGTGCATAATTGCAATGGTGCCTGCAGCGCCCCAGGCTGTGCCGCTGCTGTTGTACAGCGGTGCTGCTGCAGCTGCTGCACCCCCAGCACTGACTGGCTGCATGGTGACATTCGAGCTCGTCATCACAGTGCATGCGTTGCTTACATGCACTGCATTTCTCAGTGGCACTGCGAAAGTGGCAGCTTTTAGCGCTGCGCCATGTCAGCCTGCGTAGAATGTTACATTGCTTGGGCATTGCCGTGGTGGGGCGTTATGCCAATGGCCCGGCCTTTTTATTGTTCAGCTGTCTGCTTGTGACTAGCAGTTGTGCATAAGTACAGCTGGCAGGACCTTTTCGAATCTTGTGACAGACCTTCCGTCACAGCAGCTCTGCTAGCAGATGCCAGCGCAGCGCAGCTGTGGTGATGACGCAACTGGTAACATCAGTGCTGACATCTGCTGCAAGGCTTTTGAAAGCGTCTCGGATTCCTTTGCTGCTGCTGCTGCTGCTGCTGCTTGCTTGGTGCACCACATGGTGCCTGCATGCGTGATCAGAGAGTGTTTGCCAGTAGAATGCTGGCACACGTGCGGGGACACGGGCGTGGGGATTGCCAAATGGGCCAGTGCAAAATTCGCCTCAAATTCGCTTTCAAAAGCCTCCACGTGGCATATGTGGCACAACAGCAAGCGCCACACAAGTACCGCATTCTGGAAGGGCCACCAAGCACACGCGCGCGCGCGCGCACGCACGCACGCACGCACACACATCATTTCGCTAAACATACAGGACACGCAGCGCACAACACGTGCACACACATGCACCAGGCCTGCAGGCTGCCACAGCGCAACCCATCACAAATGGCTCCACACTAGCTAGCAACAGCTACTCCTGCTTGCGCAGCCTGCAAAAGCGGGTAACCCAGCGCAGCCAGCCCCGCCTCTGCCAGCCCAGCAGCCACTGTCATGCTTCCCCCCAGCAGCCGACGAAACACTCACTGACAATGTGGCACATTTTGAACCCGTGCCACCAGCGCCATCCTATGCAGCCCTACACACGATTTGGTCACCATGAAAGGCAGCCCTACATGAGCTGGCTAGTCCTGCTTCCGCAGATACCCTAGATCCTGGAGCCCCGCCTCAACCACCCCCGCCCACGCCACCATGCCCGCCCCCACCAGCCGCGGCACACTCAGTGACTGCTCTGCAGGCTGTTCAACAGGGTGCCCTGGTCAAACCAGATCGCACACGGCCTTAGCAGCAGCAGCCCCCAACCCATGAACTGGCCCTGCACTTGCCATGAGAGCCACTATAGCGGTTGTTTCGTCCACCAGCTAGGTACAGCTACTCCTGCTTTTGCATGTAGCCCAGAGCAGCCAGCCCTGCCTCAATCACACCCGCCCATGCCACCATGCCCGCCCCCACCAGCCGCCGTGCACTTGTCAGCAAGCTGTTCAGTGGCGTGCCTGGGTCTGTGCGGATTGCGTACAGCCCCAGCGGCAGCAGCCCGAAGAAGATCATCTGGTCATGCAGCTCCTCCTGAAAAGCTAAGCGTGGTGCGCTGGGGCCGTCAGCCGGAAAGGGCTCAAACTGCATCACCTGCGTGCTCCACACCTGCGTGCATCAGACAGAGTAGCAACAGAAGCAGCACAACGCAGATACGAGGTTGAAGCGGCCGAGCGAGACACAGACAGTATAAAGAGCTGCTGCGCTGCTGCATGGAAGCGCTAGTTCTTTGACGTAAGCGCGCACACTGGCATGATGGCAGCCAACCCACTTGCAGCACAGGCAGCACTCAATCATGTCACTCGCCCAAACTAGGGGTTGCATGCAGTTCACCATTTGTGAACTGAGTGGCACCTCGCTGAGTCAGGCACGTATTGGACTGCACCCATGACACACTCTGTCTGTGCTTGAAGCAGCTGCGACCCTGAAGCAAGCATGTCAAACCAACCAAAACTGTGGCAACTGTTGCTGTCGCTGCTGCCGCCGCAACCAAATTAGTTGCAACTGCGCACTGCACATATCAGGCGGCAATGGCATGCTGCCAGGTCATTCAAGAATCAATGCACCACACCTTCCATGCTGGTGCTCCAAGCAGCTCATCCAGCCATGCCAGCAGCGCCGCACTTTCAATCCAATCAGTGGCAAATCACTGTTGCCGTCACTGCTGCTGTCTCAAGCCAATCGGCCCGTCCCGCTGCACTGGACGTTTCATGTAATGATGGCACGCTGACAGGCATGCTAGATGTTTATGTGCAGGTCAACTACCATACAGGTGCCAATTTTGGGAGAGCGCAATGCACCGCACCTTCCAGGCTGGCGCCCCAAGCAGTCCATCCAGCCACGCCAGGGGCGCCCAGTGCTGCCACGCCGACAGCTGCACCAGTGCCTGCAGCTTCTCTCCATCCCATGTCACATCGCAGCTGAGGGAGTGCACATCGTTGCGCTGCGCTGCGCGGCCTGCCAGGAACAGCACCCAGAAGGCACTGATGGCGTGCCTGCCGTTGAGTTCGGCGGCTGGGTACTGGAAGCGCGCATCTGGTGTGTAGAGCTGCTCAATGACGGCCTTGTAGTCCTACAAAGGCATGAGAGGATGTGTGCCAGGTTCAACAGTGCCCGCTGTTGTTGAACCTGCTCCTCTCAAAACCTGGCATCACCCTGCTTTGCAGACAAACGGCGGTTGCATCCATGTAACGCGTAGCATGTGCATTGCAGCTTGGCACTTTACAGTGCAAGTATGCATACCTGTATGTGTGCCAGGTCGTAGGTGAGGAATTGGTGCAGCAGCTTGGGCAGGTTGGTGCGCATGTTGTCCTTCGTGAGGGGGAAGAAGGCGGCTGGGTCCCCAGGCAGGGTAGTGCCCCCAGGGTTCTTGGCTGGCAGGGGTTCCAGAAGAGACATGTTGCTGCTGTTGCTAGTGCTGCTGTTCAACTGCAGCGCTGTCGGGTTGCTGCTGTGTGCCTGCGACTGCTGTGAAGCAAACACTTGGCAAAGCTATTGAGTTTGCAAAGCGTGTTACAACTTGCTTCCCAATAGAGGCAAGATTTGAGGTTATCCAGGCGCGCCTTGACCTCACAGCTGTAGCTTGTGTTGTCCTTGGGGTGCCAGGTCAGCAGCTGAGAGCTAAGGCAACCGCAGGTAAGAGGTATCTAGGCTTTGCAGATGCTGAAGGTGCAACATGTGCAACGCAGTTAAAGTGCAGCCTGTTGTGTAGCTTCGTCTAGTCACAACCTGCAATCATAACCTGCGCTTTCGAGGATTCTCGTCACACACCTACCTGGCAGCAGCACCTGCTGCAGGCAAGTTGCCGGTCAGGTCGCTAGTCATGCACACGACTGAAACGCCAAAGACAATAGTTAAATTTTTGTGCATCACCGTTGATGTGGTCGCAGTCACCGGATACCTGGTGACGAAATGACAACCTTTGAATGCGTTCAACTGCTGTTATAGAGATGCTCCTACCTGCATCAACAACAGACACACGATCCAGTCATGTTCGATGGTCTTACCTAAACAGATAGTGTCCTGCTGCGTATGTGCAGTGAAGATGCCCGATGCAAGCAGTCACCACAGACAGAACGCCCCGGCCATGATGTAGCTGCGTTGGCTGCCACAGGCCACATGAAACATATGAAAATGAGGATTTAACCTCACGACGAGTAGCTACGGGCTATCACCAGAAGCTCCGATTTGAGCAACAACACACAGCACACACAGCAGCAGGCTGCATTCCGGCCCCTAGACGCAAACATGCCGCCGAAACGAAAAGACACAACAAGGAGAAATGGTTTGACACTGCTGCCGGACCCTTCAAAGGACCCAGATGCGATCAAGCTGGGCACCCTGGCCTTCCCTGTCAAGGTGGGTGGCGCTGCGCTTTTCAGGCTGCATGCTCCATACATCTGGTGTCAAACAGCCAAATAAGCGTTGTCAATGGTCGGATGCTACGAAGGCTGATTGTGCCGGTGAATTGCCAGCAGCTGAGCTGAGCAGCAACAGTGCTGCAACGTGAGGATCGCCAGCTGCTACTACGCCTGGCGTCCCTAGCACTGCCCACCTGAAACCAATGCTGCTGTGTCTTATCTCACCTTTCACTAACGCTGCAGGCCACAAAAGGCTACACCATCAACTCGCTCAAGGCCAAGCTGAAGAAGCATGGGGTGGCAGTCACCAGTGCCAGGCCTGCTGCAGCCAGCAGCAGCGGCGCCCCTGCCTACTTTGACATCAACAACCTGTTTGCTGTCGATGTTATGCACGGCAGCAGCTTCCAAGTGCCGCGCCACCTCAGCATTGCCGCAGACAGCATCGATGCAGCAATGGGTGACAGCATGCAGCAGGCGCTGCGCAGCATCCAGGTGGGCGTCAGCAGGAGCAGGCAGGCCGGTGGGTGCGAGTCAGCAAGCAGGCAGGCAGGGTATGTGTGGGGCAGGGTGGGATGAAATTTCCTGCAGCTGCGAGCCAGCAAGGCTCTGCCGGCTCTGCGTAGCGTCCAGGTGTGTGCGGGCAGGCGGGATGGGCAGGGTGGCGTGCTGTGCCTGCAGCTGCGAGCCAGCATGAGTGATGCAGAAACCACTGCACAGAATCGTTTGCCTGCAGCATCACAAGCGTTGACACTCCTGCCCTGAGCTTCAGCTGCAGGAGTGCTGCAGCTCGTAGCAGGTGCAGGGATGTATGCCGAACTCACAGCTTTGCTGTTGTGCCGCGCTCTGCTGCTGCTTTTTCTGCAGGTGCTGAGCCCCGGCGGGCGCCTCACCACACTCATCGTGCGCCTGCCCAGCAGCGTCAGCGCAGCCGCAGCAGCAAATAGCATCTTGGTGCAGTCCAATGAGCTACTGGCCCAGGCAGCAGCAGCGGCAGGATCCAGCAGCAGCAGCAGCGCTAGCCAGCAGCCGCGGGTTGTAGACTGCCACCTGCTGGCCTACACCACCAGCAGATATGAGTACCCACAGCGCAAGCCTCAGCAGGGCTTCAGCAGCAACCCCGGCGCAAGCAGTGCAGCTGCTGGCCAGCCTGCCCCAGCTGGTGGGGTGGGCGATGACCAGGTACTGCAGCAGCATGTAACTGCTTTCAAGAAGCGGAGGGACGGCTTGCTGGCTGGCAGGGCGCAGCTGCGAGAAGTGGATGCTGCAGAGCAGCTGCATGAACCCTGGTGGTTCCAGAACGAGCTGCTGGTGCTGCTGTTCCCTGCAGACCCAGCAGCAGCAGCAGGAGAAGCAGCAGCAGATGTGCGAGTGGGGTCGAAGCGTCCTGCAGCGAGCAGAGGGAGTGAGGAGGAGCAGCAGGCGCAGCAGCTGCATGTGCTGGTGCTGCAGTCTGTAGAGGGCAGTGGCAATGATCGGAGTGAGGGCACGCAGATGCTGCCGCTGCTGCTGACGCTGCCATCCGACTTAGTTGGAGAAAGCATCGTCAGGCACGCGATGCAGGTTGGTGCCCAGGATGGCAGATGCATGACCAGTATCTGCCCACCTGGGTGTCTGGAAATGCGTCCGTGGTTGTTCATGTAGGGGCAAAGAAATATGATGGTGTCCAGACCCATGCTGAAGTCCACCTCTCTCACTCTCTTGCACTTGCTCACTCACTCACTCACTCACCCACTCACCCATTCAATCACTTACGCTATCTCTCTATCTCCTGATGTGAAGCGGCGGAGCTCCACCTCATTGAGCTTGTGCAGTGCCTTGATCCTCACCGCCAAAGTGCGTCAGCTGGCATCTTGTGCCTTTGCCTCGCAACACAGCTGTGCTGTGCTGCTGTGCCTGCCACTGTTGCTGCCTGCAGGAAACCCTGCTGCAAACGCGGGGCTGGCTGCGCGGAGGGGAGCAGGAGGGCCTGCGACACATGGCTCGTTGCAAGCTTGAGCAGAAAGTTGAACGCGCACGAGCAGTCCGTGATGCTGCCAAGGCGCTAGCAAAGAGCGAGCCCGACAGTGCTGAATATCAGGTGGGCGGCAGCAGCAGCTGCTAAGCAGCAGCCAGCAGGAGCAGCCACGTCCTACTAAAGCTGGATCTGCGCTGCTGGCGTGCATGCAGCAAGCTCACACCATGCACAGGCTTCCACAATCAGCCACGTCCTGGGCAAAGCGCAAAATTCATGCTGCTGCTGCTGCTGCTGCTGCTGCTGCTGCTGCTGCTGCTGCTGCTGCTGCTGCTGCTGCTGCACACACATTGACATGCTATGCTTCGTTTTCAATGTGACTGCTCCTCTTTGCCTGCAGCAAGCTGCGCGGGACGCGTCTATTGCTCTGCGAGCTGCCAAGGAGGCTGCCCAGGTGCCAGACAGCCAGCTGGAGCTGCAACTGACCCCAGACGAGGTACATGTGTACACAGACGCGGCGGCTGTGAGCACAGGCGTGGAGTCAGTTGTGGCCATGGACGTCTGGAGCGGCCGCAGCGTGTCAGAGTACCTGAGCTCGAGAAGGGATGAGGCCAGGGCGCAGCGGGCATGCCTGAGGCTATCTCGCGTGATGGCAGGCGGCAGCCAGGAGTCACTGCAGCTGCTGGCAGAGTTCAAGGTGCTGCTGCTGTATGTCAGCTGGCAGCACACACACAGAGCAGACGCAACCAAGCCAGAGCGCTTCAGCTGGCGGCAGTCCTGTGTGGACACAGAAGAACAGCAGCAGGCAGCAGGTATGTATCATGTACGTGCGGACGGCACGGTGCTGTTCTGGTAAACTTGCTGCAAGTGGCTTGCCACCCACTCTGTGCCCTGCTGACGTTATGTGTATGTGCTATGCAGCTGTGCATACCTGTGATTCAGCAGCAGCACCAAGCGACAATGTACGCCGCCTTCCGTTGATTCATGGATGCGTTTCCATGCAGTGTCTGCTCAAAGCGTTAATGGACTTCAATTTGCTGCACCTACGGCATTGCAGCTGTCTACATGCGGCAACGCAGCTGGATAACAGCACGACTCAGTCACTGCCTGGCTGCCTCCTGCACTGCTGCCGTGGCGCCTGCAGAGTCTCTGTTCCAACAGACATCTGCAGTAACGCAAGCCTTTGATGACGCCTACAGAGAGCAGCAGGACTTCCTGCAGGTTGTAAAGGAGCTGCAGCAGCTGTGCACCTTCACACACATCAAAGGCAGCGGCAATGCACGCGGCTACAGGCTGCGGCCTTGCGTTGCTGTCGGGGTGGACCTGCTGTCGGGCGGCAGGGGCAGGACTGCGCGCGAGGGTATTGTGAAGTTCACGGTGAGTAAATGTGCACTGTGGATATCGCGTGAGTGAGAGGGCACCGTGAAGTTCACAGTGAGTGTAACAATACGCCCTGAACCAGTGGGGCATAGGGTGTCATTGCGATGACAATCTGATAGTTTGATAGGGTGATGACGTAGAGTGCAAGGCACCGCGAAGTTCACTGCGATTTCTGGAAGGCGTTGTGATGTTCACAGTGGTGCATACTGTTGTTTTTGTGTACATGTGATGCATTGGTGACACTGCCACAGCACCATCTGCATGGTCTACAGCCTCAAGGATAGGCATGGACCCCACAACTATGCTGCTTCAAACAGGCACACATGACATGCTGGCATGCATTACAGTATCTCCCGACAGACAGAGAACTGATACCTCACCATGCCCGGCCTGCATTTACTGTGCTGCAGGTGTGGACGTGGCCACACAGCAGCCCACCATCGCGCATCCACCGCACCATTGACAGCATGCCTGGGGAGGCAGCACACCACAGGCCCTGGGCCTTTTCCACACGTGAGCCCACAGTCCAGCTTCAGTTGAACCCAGTTGATCCGGCTGTTCATGTCATAAGCATACACAGATGCCATCGTCATGCAACAGCCATCATCATGCAACAGCCATTTCGGATGAAAGTGAGATCACCTGTGATACCCACACTCGATTTACCGAAGTGTAATATGATGTGCTGGCAGCACTTGTCTGCCTGTGCCCACCGGCAGCTGTGCGTGCTGCTGAGAGTGGCACGGAGCAGTAGCCACTGCACGCAAGCATTTGTGATCTGTAAGTACCAGGAAGCTTCTGCTACCAGCTGCAGCTCTGCTGCTGGGCTGCCCATTCATCAGCTGCACTACTGCCAGGCTGCAGCTGCTGTTGCTGAGCGGCTGTGTAAGCACGTACATGCAGGCGCTTCATCTGTTGTGCTTTTACTGAAGCTGCCGGTCGCTGTATGTGTGGCTTTCTGCTGATGCTGATGCTGATGCTGATGCAGTGTCAGCTGCGGCTGACTTTGGAGGGCAGTGGAAGAATAAGGCGTGCACTATCAATGACCTGGACAGGTGAGCGCTGCAATTCAACCCATGTGCAGCACTCTAACACGCACTTCCGCCATTTCAAGCTGTTTGCTGTTGCTTTTAGTTGAGGTGCACGCAAAATCAGGAGCAAAGATGAAGATGTGCGCCCTGCCAACAGAAATTAGTTCACAGCCCTGAACACAGCTGATGCCATTGCTCCATCACACACCAGTTTTGAAGAATCCTGTGACATGTTATGTGTTGCAGGGACCCCTGGCCGGGCGGTGTGCGTCCTGCAAGTGACGCTGATGCCCCCTCATACCTGACAAGGTCCTCTCAGAAGCCACTGAGCCAGCGGCTGCTGCTGCAGCTGAGCAGCGGCCTACCCCTCAGGGCCACCCTGCGGGAGCTGCTGCAGTAGCAGGGCGGTGATGTCAGCGTGTTTGATGAGTGGCTGCAGCAGGCTGCAGAGTGGGACGGCTACAGCAAGCGAGACAAGGAGGCAGCACCGCTGCTGGTGCAACTGCTGAAGACAGGTGGGCGGCTGGCAGCTTGGCCAGCCTCGGTTCTGGAGTCTCCTGCCTTATGCGACCCTGCAATGTGTGCATGTGCCTACATGCCCAGCCATCGTGCTGCCTGGTTCCAGGTGGACCCCTTGCTGGCCGGTACACCATCTGCTGCTGCTCAAAGCGGCTCCAGTACTATCAGCCCCCACTGCAGCCCAATATGTTGTTGTCATCTTGCCGTGCCTCTGCAGGCCCCCAAGAGCCCGCGCAGCAGCCGCGCGGCTTTGCAGCCGGGCTGACTCTGAAGCCGCACCAGCTGCAGGCGCTGGCGCTGATGCAGGCGGCTGAGGCGCGGCCGCTGGGCTTCAATGATGTGGTGTGGCGGGAGGTGACACTGGCCGGGCGCAGGTGCGTAACATTATATTCAGATTATGATCTGCTTGTGCAGGCGTACGCGAATATCCTTCCGGCTGTGTTTTGCTTGAGCTCGAACTGCAGAGGTCAAGATAGTGTGGCTCTTGCTATGGACAGCTGCTGCATCAGCAGCTGCTTCTCGTATCGCCGCAGCCCTGCTGCTGATGCTGATGCCCCTACTGCCGCTGTGCTTCAGTAATGTGGTGTGGCGAGCGATGATGCTGGCCGGCGCAGGTGCATGGTAGTGTGGTGTGCCTGTGTATGTTCGCGAGCATGGCGTGCTTGTGCAGGTGCAGGTGTATGTCCTGCCTGCTCTGCCCTCTGATGTGGGTTGACGAGCACAGAGGCCTAGATCATGTAGCTCTTGCTATGGACAGCTGGTGCATCAGCAGATGCTGCTGCCACTGCTGATGTCTGCTTGATGCTAGTGCATCTGCTGCTGATAATGCACCCGCTGCTCCTGCTGCTGCTGCTGCTGCTGCTCCCGCAGCTGGTGGGTGAGTCTGGCCACCAACAAGATCAGCAGCAGCCCACCACCCAAGCAGGCCACAGGAGGCATCCTGGGTGAGACTCAGCACACTGGAACTGTATGCTGCAGCTGTGGTCTTGCTGATGCGTCCGTCCGTTGTACTCTTGTTGGATAGCATCAATGCTATACTTTGCTGCAGCTTGAACCGCAGCAAGCCAGTGATGTATCCAACCCTAGGCCTGGTCTGCCTGCCATGCTGGTCAACCAGCAGGCGTTGGCCCTGTTGCAAACCCAATAGAGTCACACCAACAATGCTCTTTAATGCGACCCTGACATCAATCCCACGTATGTTGATTTGTGACCCTGCAGCCCTGGAGATGGGCTTGGGCAAGACGCTGTGCTGCCTGGCAGTCATCCTGGCCAACCCCGCACCAGCTTTTGGACCTGGCAACACAGCACCCGGCTGCTTCCTGCCTGACGAGGCGCTGCTGCAGCAGCCTGATGGTGATGCAGCAGCGGATGATGATGCCAAGTCATGCGATGAGGATGAGGCAGATGAGGAAGCTGAGGAGGCAGATGCAGCGGCTGGGGAACCTGCTGCTGCTGCTGCTGCTGCTGCTGTTGAGAGTGGTGGCGCTGCAGAAGGGGATGGTGAAGCACAGCAGCAGGGTGAGGAGGAGCTAGCGGCAGCAGGCGAAGATGCGAGAGGCAGGCAGCAGCAGCAGCAGCAGGATGATGATGTTGAGATGCGCGATGCAGTGGACCACCACCACCAGCAGCAGCAGCAGCAGCAGCAGGGGGTGGCTGGGCAGCAGAAGGAGAAGCCTCAGGGCTCTCCTGGCCAGCAGGACAGGCAGCAACAGCGCGATCAGGCACCTGGCACTGGCGAAGGTACTGCTGCTGTTGCTGCTGCGGGTGGTACAGCAGCTGGCACCAGCACGACACCAGCAGGAGTGTCTGCAGGTGGCGGAAGTGCTGCTGGTGCTGCTGCTGCTGTTGGGGAGGCAGCAGCTGGTACAGCGACAGTGGCTGGGCTGGGTCCGCTTCGGCTGCGCTACAGCAGGGCCACGCTGGTGGTGTGTGCTGTGAGCCTGGTGGGGCAGGTGAGAGGGCTAGATGTAGTGGGCATACTAAGATGAACCATAGGCGCGAGGCTGCCTCACCACTGGGGCACAGTTTGCGCGGGGCTGGTGGTTCTGTTGCTGGAAAGGAATACAAGGCAGAGGCTGCCATGGCATCGCACTAGGTTCAATTGCACCCTTTGTGTGCTGTTGCGCATGCTGGCGTCTGCTGTTGTGCTTGGTGCACCTGACGTCGCGCTTGTGTGCCTGGCTGACGATTCTGCTGCTGCCGCTGCTGCTGCTGCTGCCGCAGTGGGCTGACGAGGCTGACAGGCGCACTGCTGGCAACCTGCGCATCTGCCAGTGAGTAACTAGGAGCCCTAATGATGCGCTTGCTGCTTTGTACTGCCCCATCGAGCACTCTCGCCAGCAGACTGGGGTCTGGTTGTGTTGGGCTTGGCGGACCGTGGGCCTGTATGGGACTACCAAGGGACCTGCTATCTGCAGATGCAGTGCTGCAGCTGCTGAGGAACAAAACAGCAGCATGGACACCCACGTGCAGCAGGGGACCTGACAGCAGCATGTGTGAATGATGCCGCCCAGTCCTGCAAACCGCCCGCAGCTCACTGCCTGCCTGCCTGCCTGCCCTGCCTGCCTGCCTCGCCTCAGGTACCATGGCTCGGGCCGCTTCAAGTACTCAGAGGAGCGGCTGGCAACAGACTTTGACAGTGAGTGCAGCAGCAGCAACAGCAGCAGCAGCAGCAGCAGCTTGGCCAGGGTGGCGTGTACCTGTCTGCAGTGACAATGTTGCAGGAGAACGTGGCAGTGCTGCCCTGGTGCACGTTGCATGCAATGCCTGCCTAGCTGATAGAGCATCACACACATTGTTGGCAATGTCAGCAGCAGCAGCAGCAGAAGCAGCAGCGTGATCAACAAGGTGCAACACACTGAACTAGCTTGTGATGCCTGCTGCGTGTTGCCTGCTGCGTGCTGTGCTCCTTGCTGCAGTCGTGGTCACCACCTACTCCATCCTGTGCGCTGAGTTTGGCGGCAAGCGTGGCAGCAACAGGTTCTCCGCCTCTGGCAGCCCCTGAGCCACATCAGATGGGTGAGCGTGGTGGCTGCATGCTTGTCAAACTGAGCATCAGGCTTGTGATGGATGCCTGGCCCTGTTGCACTGAGGTTACAGCGTTCCAACAAAAGCATTGCACTGAGGCAAGTCTTACAATACGAGCACGGCCTGCTGCAGCTGCAAGCTCACCCTCGAGGACTGACTCACGTCTCTGCTGCTGCTGCTGCTGCTGCCGCCGCCGCCATCCTCTTGTTGGTTTCACATGCTGCAGCATCGCATCATCTTTGATGAGGTGAGCAAAGCAGCCTGCAGGTAGCAGACAGCACCGCCGCAATGCACCCAGCGGCGCACAGCCTCCCTTGCTTGCCTGCCTGCTGTCTGCACTACATTGCTTGCAGCATATGCGGGGTAGCGCTACAAATGATGATGCGCCCTGCATAATGTTACGTCAAATGACTTTTGCAGCAAACACAGCTGCTTTCATGGGTTGCATACACCAGAGTGCATAGCGTCTTACAAAGCCACCGCTGCTGCTGCTGCTGCCGCTGCCAGGGTCATGTGCTGAAGAGCAAGGCCACAGGGCAGTCCCGTGCCGCGTGCAGCCTGGTCTCTGACAGGCGCTGGATCGTCACAGGCACCCCAAGTGAGCTGCTTGGAGAGGACCCAGTGCAGTTGCAGATGGCAGTGTTGCATGTGTCACAAGCAAGCTCCCCCTTTTCACTCAGCGCGCTGGCATGCCCTGCACAAACTAGCATGATGTGGTATCAGGCTGCCGCATGAGACCTGACGGTTCAGCTGCTGTACTTAGCCTGCCAGAGGCAACCTGCATGATTCGCAGCTGCCAGCAGTAGTATGTTAGCACAGTGTACCTGAAAGGTACTACCTCATACTTAATGACACACGTTGCGCTGCTGCTGCTGCTGCTGCTGCTGCAGTTGACAGCGAGGTGGAGGAGTTCCATGGCCTGCTGCTGGCGCTGCAGGTGCGCCGCCACTGCTTTGAAAGCGCTGGCCATTTTTGGTTGAGTGCACATAACCAAACGATGTGCTCACATGCTCAGCACCCAAACATCATCAACTCTCAACTCCCAACAGCTGTCACATAATTTTGTTACCAAACCGCTGCGTTGCACCTCCCCAACATGAACTTTACAACATGGCCTGCAGGTGTGGCCCTTCACGGACGGCAAGTTTGCCTCTCAGCACCTGTCAGCAGGCTTCAAGGGAGCCAACCTCGCCCACAGCCTGGCTGGGGCGGCGCGGCAGATGCCGCTGCTGCACCTGCTGCGCAGCGTCACTGTGCGCTACACCAAGGAGGTGCTAGAGCTGCCGCCAAAGACAGTAGAGGACGTGCCAGGTGCGTGGCTGTTGAGCGGGATGTAACTGTTTCTGTTTTTAACTGGGTTATCAATATGTGCAAAAGTACTGCTTGGCACCATAGTACGCAAAGGAGGGCAGTGCACAAGGCAAACAACTGCACTTCCTGCAGCCGGTTGTGATGTTTCAGTGGCACCTCCTGCTTGCCCCCACCTGTCGTGATATCACCGTTGCTGTGCAGTGTACCTGAACGCTGCGGAGAAGGCCGCATATGGCAAGGCGTGGCGCTCCGCAAAACAGCAGTGGGAGGTCATGCGCAGCAGCGCCAGCGCGCACAGATGCCGGCTGCGCGCGATGACGCTGCTGCAGCCGATGCGGCGCATCTGCTCCGGCGGCAGGTGCGCGCTGGGTATGCTTTGCTGCTGGCGGCTGGCCGGCATCGTGTTGATGGTGTTGACGATACCACGGCTAGCATTTGTGCCGCTGACAGGGAGTGATCGCCTGGCTTGTTGTGTTGGCATGTTGAAGCTGCTGTGGGGCTGATTCATTGCCTGCGGCTAGAGCCCTGATATGAACCTGCAGCCATGTGCCACATCATATATGGCCAGCTGCAGCAGGCCAGTTCGTGCTCGGCTGCATGCCTGCGAAGAGGGTTCTTTGACCCCATTTGCAATCATGTGCTGCCCTGCAGGCTTTCGGAGCGTGCGCTCACTGTGCGAGACTTTGCTGCAGAAGCAGCAGCGGCTGATGCAGCAGCTGCTGCCCCTGCTGCTGCTGCTGCTGGCGAGGATCTAGACGAGTCAGTGGCGGGTGCTGAGGGCCCTGCAGGGGCTGCTGCGGAGTGTGGCGTGTGCCTGGATGCACCTGAGGTGCCCATGGCTGCGCCGTGCGGCCATGTGTTCTGCAGGGGCTGCATCACAGACGCGCTCAAGGAGGATCGGAGGTGCGCTGCTGCTGTGGCATTCGCTGGTTATGTAAGCGCTACCTGTAGTCGGGGTATGCTCTGCATTGCCATTGGCAGCATGTGATGGTGAAGTAGAACTTGAGTTCCCCTCGCAGAGACGGCTCTGCTGCGTCTGACTGGTTGTATTGGCATACGCCTGCAGCTGGGACACAAACATCAAGTGCTTATATCAATTAAAGTCAATGCATTGCATGGGTTGTTGTGGCTGCAGGTGCCCGCAGTGCGCGCTGCACCTCACGCTCAGCGCGCTGAGGCCGCTGCGCATCATTGCGCCGGTGGGAGCCGCGGCATCAGCAGCTGCAGGCACCTCTGCAGCTGCTGCTGCCGCCGGTTTGGCTGTTGATGAGGGCCTGGAGACTGTGTGTGACAGCAAGCTGCAGAAGCTGCGGCAGGTGCGCTGCCAGCTGGAGATGGTGTGTGCATGGCATTGCAGCAATGCATCACGGCGCTACAAAGGCAATTATGACGACAGCAGTCGAGAGTTCAAGTAGTGCAAACACATTCGAACACATGATGCCTCCGCGTCTTGCTGCATGCTGCCTGCTGCTTGCACCTGTGCGTGTTGCCACGTGCAACAGCGCAGCGACTCAGTGCTGCTGCCGCCTGTGTCTGCTGCGTGCTGCTGCAGGAGCTGCTGGCGATGCGTCAGGCTGACGCCACAGCCAATGCACTCATCTTCAGCAGCTTCCAGCCCACAGTGGACTTCCTCAAGCAGGTGCTGCAGCATGACTCAGCACATCAGCATCAGAGATTGAACACGGTCTGCTTGCAAAGGCCCGCCTCACTGCAGCAGCTGTAGTGTGATGCACTGGACGTTTGTTAGCAGCAGCTCTTGCGAGCGTGCCTGGCAGCATGGTGCTGCCACTGCAGCGCTTAAGAAGCACTAACATGTGTGCATTGGCCTACAGCAAGCAGGTATCGAACAGCAATTTGTTGCGATGTCAGCATGGCCGAATGCGGTCATGTTGCAGGGTAAAGAGCTGCAGCGTGATTTGGTGGCTGACACTGTACTGCTGCGTGTCCTGCCTGCTGTGTTCTTGCCTACACCTGCCACCTCTTGCCTTGCAGCTGCTGCCTGTCTGGGGCTTCAGCTTCAGATACATCAACGGTGAGCCGGCGCATGCATGATTATGGGCTCTCGGCAAGGTCTCTTTGCCTAACAGTTTCACTGTTGCATGTGCTGCTGCCAGCCAGCACATCGCTACTTGGTGATGCAATCGTGACCGCCACTGCTTCCTGTGTTACTGGCCTGCCTTGCGCCATGTGTGTGTTTGTAAGCATCTACACTTCTCCTCTATCCTGCAGCCCTCCAACCTGTGCGTGTGTGCGTGCTGGCCTGCCCCTCTCCCCTGCCCCTCTATGCTGTGCAGGTGCCATGGCCATGCACCAGCGCACGCGCGCCATTGAGGCGTTCCAGCAGGACCCGCCCACCACAGTCATCATCCTCACTCTGCGCAGGTGAGCGGCACATGTGGCCCACAGCGTGCCTATCCTGTACATGCAAGCCGGTCGCCCGTTGCAACAGCACTCGGTTGCCGACCGTGCAGCTTACGTTTGCCGCTTGCTGCATCTTTGGGCAACTGATCTCGTGCCGCGCTCTCCTTATGCTTGCATCATGCGTTAATGCTGCAGCACCCCGCGCGGCATCAACCTGCTCGCGACCAGCTACATTACCTGCTGGAGCACATCCAGCCTAATGCCCTTCCGGATGTTGATGCCGTTTTTCCTGTGTATGCAGCGCTGCCTGCGGCATCAACCTGACCGCGGCCAGTCATATCTACATGCTGTAGCACATCTGACCCCATGCACTCAAATATGATGCCGTTGTCTGTGTACGCAGCGCCGCGTGCGGCATCAACTTGACCGCAGCCAGCCACATCTACCTGCTGGAGCCGTGCCTCAACCCGGACGTGGAGGCGCAGGCCATCGGGCGCGCACACCGCATGGGGCAGAGCCGCGCAGTGGTGGTGAAGCGGCTGTACGTCAAGGTGGGCGCGGCTGCAGGGTTGTAGGGTTCTTGCTGGCGGCCAAGTTTTTGCATATGTGCGGCTGGCTATATAGTGCGGCTGGCTGCAACAAAAACCAACAGCAGATTATGCTTGCATTGCTGAAAGGATGTGACTAGTGCGCAGCTTATGTGCGTCAGTTGTGGATTCCGTATTCACGGCTGCCTGAAGGTCGAGCTTTAAGTGTAACGTGCACACTAACCACACCCGGCTATTGCTGCCGCATGCTGCTGCTGCTGCCACCACCGCAGGGTTCTGTTGAGGAGCGCACCATGGACCTGTCTGCCCTGTTGATCTGCCCACACCCTGCCTTGCTGCTGCTGCTGCTGCTGCTGCTGCCGCCTCTGCAGGGTTCTGTTGAGGATCGCACCATGGACCTGTCTGCCCTGTTGATCTGCCCACACCCTGCCTTGCTGCTGCTGCTGCTGCTGCTGCCGCCTCTGCAGGGTTCTGTTGAGGAGCGCACCATGGACCTGTCTGCCCTGTTGATCTGCCCACACCCTGCCTTGCTGCTGCTGCTGCTGCTGCTGCTGCTGCTGCCGCCTCTGCAGGGTTCTGTTGAGGAGTGCACCATGGACCTGTCAGTCCTGGACCTGTCAGTCCTGCTGAGCTAACCACACACACTGCCTTGCTGCATTGCTGCCGTAGGGCTCTGTTAGGAGCGCACCATGGACCTGCCTGCTGTCCTGATCACAGTGTGCCTTGCTGCTGCGCTGCTGCTGCCACCTCCGCAGGGTTCTGTTGAGGAGCGCACCATGGACCTGTCAGCCACAGCAGCAGACCGGCTGGCTGCCAAGGGCCGCGCGCTGCTGGGCACGCTGAAGGGTGATGAGGGCAGCCTGTGGCGCGGCAACATGAATGCACTGCTGGAGGAGTACGAGCTGCCGGGGCAGCCAGGTGGGGAGGGCCAGCAGCAGAGGCAGCAGCAGGGGCAGCCAGAGGGTGAGGCTGCTGCTGCAGCAGCAGCAGCAGCAGCAGCAGCAGAAGAAGAGGAGGAGGAAGAGGAGGCTGGTGCAGATGACAGTGAAGCAGCAGCGGAGGGGTTTGGTGATGATGGGCTGGCATCAGATGGTGAGGAGCAGCAGGGTGAGCAGCAAGGGGGTGGGGAGCAGGTGGATGAGGCAGAGGGGGAGGAGCCGGGACGGGATGAGGCTGCAGCAGCAGCAGCTGCTTCAGATGACGTGCAGCATTCAGAACAGCAGGAAGAAGAAGGAGAAGAAGATGAAGACGAGGACGAAGAAGAAGAGCAACAGCAGCAGCGCAGCCAGCAGGATCAGCAGGCTGATGAGGCAGCAGGCGGTGAGCAGGGCCAGCAGCAGCAGCAGCGCAGCTTTGATGATGATGACGATGACTGTGATGCAGATGCAGATGACATCTACGATGCAGCTGGTGGAGGCAGTGATGAGGACGAAGAAGGTGACAGCAATGATGCTGCTGCCTCTATGAGCGAGGACGAAGAAGATGAAGCAGCAGCTGCTGCTTTGCTAGAGGCTGCTGCTGCTGCTGTGTTAGATCAGGAGGAGGCGATTGCAGCTGCACAACGCGCAGCGGCAGACACAGCAGCTTACACGCAGCTGATGGACGCCGCAGCTGTCGCCGCCGCTTCAACCGTGGCTGCCAGCTTTGCTGCAATGGTAGAGGCAGATGCAAGCGACTCAGACAGTGGCAGTGAGACAGACAGCGGAGACGAGGAGCAGCAGCAGCGGCGGCAGAATGCAAGTGAGGTGCGTGAGCTGGTGCAGCGTGGGGTGGCTGGATGCCAGCAGCGCATTCAGCAGACGCTGCAGCAGATGCAGCAGGCCGTCACTGGCATCCTGCCAGCATCGCTGCCTGGCAGAAGCACTGCAGCAGCAGCAGCAGCAGCAGCTGCTGGTGGCGCTGGTGGTGGCAGCATCAGTGAGGGTGAGGACCTTGATGCCTGTCTGGAGCGTGCCCTTGATCGCCAGCTGGCAGCACACCAGCAGCAGCAGCGGCAGGAGCAGCAGGCGGCTTGCAGCTCAGGTGCCAGGTCACAGCCACGCGGCGATGCAGGCGGCACTACCGGCACGATTGCAGCTGCAGCTGGTGCACGTGATGGAGCAGCTGCAAAGGTGCCTAGCCAGCCGAGCAGCAGCGGTCAAGCAGCGGCAGGCTATGCTGCTGGTGCAGCAGCTACTAGTAGCCCAGGGGTTGCAGCCGCTGCTGGGTGTGCAGAGGCACATGCGGCAGAGCCAGCAGCAGCAGCCGCTGTGCATGCAGGACAAGGGGTGACAGAGGAAGGTACAGCAGATGCAGCAGCAGCAGCTGAAGTAGCGAATGGCGAGCGGCAGCAGCAGGGCTGGGCTGGCCGCAAGCGGCGCCGGCAGGCCTGGCAGCAGCAGTGGGAGGTGCGGCAGCGTGAGCAGCTGGCTCAGCTGGAGAAGGTGCGCAGGCTGCAGCAGCACACTGAAGGGCAGCAGCAGCAGCAGCTAGCAGAGCAAGATGAAGAGCAGCAGCAGCATCAGGATGAAGGGCAGCAGCCAGCTGAGCAGGATGAAGAGCAAGAGGCGCAGCCAGCTGCGCTCAATCAGCACGCAGAGGAGGGGCAGAAGGTTGCACAGCGTGCTGAGAAGGCATGGGAAGAGCTGCAGCAGCAGGAGCAGCAGCTGCTGCAGCACCTGCGGCCCAGTGCAGCAGCGGCTGCAGCAGCACCTCCTGGCAGCAGGGTGGGAGGCCGCATGCCGCTGAGCTCTGTGGGCAACCTCGCGGAGCCACCTGCAGCAGCAGCAGCAGCAGCAGACGTGTCTGGCAAGGACCTGCAGCAAAAGAACAGAGGTGTGCAGGGCCCTGCAGCATCAGTGGTGGCAGCAGCATTGCCAGACGCTGCTGATATGGATGCAAGTGCACAAGATGCTGCCGCAGCCAGTGGTGGCGATGCCGGCGTGCCACTTGCTACCAAGGAAACATCTCGTGACGCGGCAGCAGAAGCAGCAGCAGATGATGGAGCAGCAGCGGCAGTACGTGCCACCACAGCTGAGGCGAATGGCCACATGGAGGATGCAGCAGCAGCAGCAGCACCAGCAGCGATCACCGCTGCATCAGCAGGCCAAGATAAAGAGATGCAGAACGCAGCAGCAGAGGCTGCAGCAGCAGCAGCGCTCAGTGCACCAGCACGCGCTGATGACCCGCTCTGTGCTGAGTTCACTGTGCAGCTCATGCTGCAGCTAGGCTACAGCTGGCAGCAGACTGATGCGGCAGAGTCCAAGCTGATGATCGCAGCAACCAATGCAGCAGCTGCAGCAGTGGCGCCAAGCGCTGCTGCTGGTGGTTTGGCTGCTGCCGCCTTTGTGACGCCGGCTGCACCAGGTCCTGCTGCCGCAGCGGCGGCGGCTGCAGCAGCGACAGCAGCGCATGCGGCGCAGCGCTGGCTGCTGCAGTTCAATGGTGGCTTGCTGAGGAGGCATGCCAGGCTGGCAGCAGCAGCGGCAGCAGCAGCAGGGGCAGGGTCGGAGGGTGTGGGTGTGGCAGGGGCTGTTGCTGGGCTGAAGGGGTGGATTGACACGCACCTGGCTGCTGCTGATGTTGCCGCAGGTGGTGCAACCCACACCTGAAAAGCTGCTCACTGCATGGCTACACTGAGGTGGTTTCGCTGATGAGTTGGGAGAGCATGGCGTTGTGTATGTGTATACACCATGTCATGTGCAGGAATGTAGAGTTGTGTTTCACAGTTGCTGGAGTTGAATGCTGTTTGCGGCAGTTGGTATGTCAGAATGCGGTAATGCGCTGTATGCCGGCGCCGATGGTGCTGTGTTGGTGTGTTTTGATTGCGTCGCTGCTAGTGTGTGCACCTGAATTTGCGCAGCGCATCACACGCAGTCTCTCCGTCAACAGCAGGCCGTGGCACAGCCAGCTCACCCAGCATGCTTGGTTGTGGGAGGAGCAAAGGTGCCCTGCAAATTTGTGCAGCCGTGGCAATAAACCATCACACTCACCGTTATCATCATGTTGTCGATTGTTTGTATCAAAACGCCACAAGCAACATGCTGCCAGCTGAACCTTGACTGCTGGCACATCTGTTTATGGGGCTGCCAGCTGCAGGTTGGAAAGGGTTTGAGTGGATGGGATGTGGCAGTGGTGGTACCGGCGACCGATTCTCCGTGTCGACTTGATTGTCATGGTTGCAGCTCCTTTGTGGTCTTACGTTGAATGTGGCTGAGCGCAAGCTTGCCTAAGAACAGGCTGATGAACATCATTGTTGAATGAGCCAAGCTGGCTTCCCTATCAAGCCAGTCTACCGTATACCAATGGTGAAGTTGGCGATGTCATGTTCCTATCAGTGAAACAGTGTAACAGGGTGCCTGATGCGTGAGATCAGAGCCCAATGCTGCCGCCTCTGGAGCATTGTGGGCACTTGCAGGTTGCTGCTGCAGTCGCTGCCAGTGGTCTTGGATGTTATGCGATTGCAGTCCTGCATTGCGGAGCCATACTATAGAACTGCCTTAATGCAGACAGCGTCTTGAGTGTCCTGGGTAAGGATACACGGGGGTACTGCTTGGTTGCGCTTGCATGTCTTACCAGACACAGCCTTGCAACCAAATGAAACAAGTGATGTCCCAGGGATTGCCAATTCCCGGGGAATAACACCACTGCTTAGGTGGGAGACTGCTCCGCTGGGACCATTGCAACTGCCACAGCAGCTCAAAAAAATGGCACGCATCAAACCAAAGGCAAGTCTTGGTAGGCAGCATGAGCAAGGTTGGGCATCCAGCCAACAACGTGATCACACCCAGCAGCTGTGCCAGCACCAACTGCAAGCCCTTCGGCCTTCGTGTCCGCTGCCGCAGCGAGTGAGTCATGCTGCTGCTGCTGCTGCTGCTGCTGCTCCACTGGCTGCAGCACATCGCAGCCTCCCAGCAGCTGCATCACTGTATGATGTCCTGGCTGGAAGCAGCCACTACGCAAAAGCACAGTCTTCAGCTGCCTGCCACCACCAACCTCACCATCGACCGCCCCTACACCTCTGCTGCTGCTGCTGCTGCTGCTGCTGCAGGTTACTCTACCAGCAGCGATGCTGCTACTGGCGCGTCCTCGACTCAGCAGCTGCTGCTCAAGCTCCAGCTGCTTCCAAGCAGCAGCAGCCAGCAGCTTCGCCATAACATATGCTGCCTTGCCACCCCCCACAGGCCCTGCTGCTGCCAGCTCCTCAATTTCATCCAGCTGCAGCACACCAGGCGGCACTGACTGGCAGTGAAGCTCACTGCAAACTTCACACACCAGCTGCTGCATCGAGTGACTGTGAACTTGATCATCACCAACGCTGTCTGCAGTTACGTCGGTATCCCATGCTGGCCCTTCTTCTTCTGCTGCTGTGACTTGTAGGTTGTCTGCCATCGCTGCAGCAGAACTAGAAATTGGTGCATCACCACCTGTCTGACTGACACCTACTGGTGCAGGCTGCCTTGCTTTACCAGCAGCAGCAGCAGTGTGCAGCCGCAGGTCTGCCTGCGCCTCCAGCACCGCCTGGTGCAGCCTCATGCTGCTGCAGCCGCCAGGCGCGGTCAGCAGCAGCTGCGGCAGCTGCAGCGCAGTGGCCTGCGGCAGCGGCACGCCCAGCCGCTCATGACGGCTCAGCATCTGCAGTCACGCAGTGCAGCATGCAGCAGCCGTAACATATCAAACATGCCTCATTTTGAAGAGCAGATGGTGTTCGTATCACAGCCTGCGTGGTGCTGCCAGGCACAACAGACATTGCGCGAGATCTCCCCAGTTGATCAGTGAGCTCTCCGCGCCATGCGACTGGAGGCTTCATTGAAACCAGCAGCCACCTAAGATGGTGACCATCATCACGTCATCACACATAACAGTTAATGCACATTCTGCAGACCATTTTCAATGTGGCTTTCAGAATAATAATCTTACAGGTCATGCCATCGCCTCACCATGAGTGCTGCCGGGTGGCGCGCGTAGTGCTCCATCAGGTGGCTGCTCAGCTCACGCACATCCAGCCCGGCAGCAGGGCCGGCCAGCAGGCAGGACCCAGCAGGGCCCAGCGGAGCGCATGCCCCTGCCGCTGCTGCTGCTGCTGCTGCTGCAGGCTCTGCTGCTACACCATCAGTGCTGCTGCTGCTGCTGCTGCTGCTGTTGTTGACAAGGTGCGCTGTTTCAGCACCGTGTGCGTGCAGATTAGCAGCAGGGCAGAGGTATGACAGTGCATGGCCCAGCTCATGGAGCAGCGCCTGCAATGCAGCAGGACCAGGCAGCATCAAAGGTGCCGGCTCCTCTGCCTGCTGCTGCTGCTGCCGCTGCACTGCCAGGTTGGCTGTGCTGCTTGTGCGAGTTACTGCTGTACTGCATTGCCCAAAGCCTAGCAGGGGCTTTGCTGTTGGGATAGGCAGCCGGATGATCACTGATCCAGGTGAGTAGGCTGGTTGTGATGCAGATATTTGTTGGCTGCTGCTGCTGCAGCAGCTGCTGCTGCTGCTGCTGCTGGGGTGGCCAGCTGGTGTGGGCAGCTGCAGCAAGCAGCAGGATGGAAAGCCCCAGCCTGCCACCAGCTCAATGAACACATGGCCAAGCAGCAGTGGCTGCTGCTGCTGCTGCTGCTGTTGCTGCTGCTGTTGGCAGTCTGCATCCAGCAGCACCAGATGCATCACATGCTCTCCCCAGGATTGTACACTACCACTGTGCTGCACTTGCTGTTGCTGCTGCTGTTGCTGAGGTTCGTCCAGTCTGCCAATCGGCTGTTTGCTGCCCACACCCCCAGCAGCAGCAGCAGCTGCTGCTTCACTGTCTGCTGGCAGCAGCCTAAGACCGCAGGTGGCAGCCAGCAGCCCATCAATGCGCTCAGTGAGGCCAGGCAGTGTGAAGTAAGGGGCCACATCCCGCGCCCAATCCAGGTCAGATAACTGCTGCGCCTGCAAGGGCGGGAGAAGTTTAAATTTACATCATGTGCAGCTCTCAGAATAGCAGGTGCTGTGCGCTTGCAGGCAGCAGCTGTTTGTACTTCATGATGTGCTGTGGGCATGGAATGCAAGCGCCTGCGTGGCTCACAACATTCTTGTCAACACTGGAGATCAACAGCAAACCATGCTGACTTGCAACAAAAAAATAAAAGTAACACACCATGATTGTCACTTTATGCTGCCACTTTCGCCATGCTTGGCTCTCACTCACCACATCCTGTGTGGCATATGCCAGGTCCCACGGGTCCAGCTCAGCAGCAGCCTCCACCCACCTGAGCATAGAAAGTCACACAATAATATGAGATTACTCTCAAGTAGGGATACGTAACCCCCAGCAACACAGCCACAGGTGTCAGCCACTCTCTAACACCTGAACCTCGGGCAGCATGAAAGACAAGCAACACAGCCAGAGATTGCGTGCATTCCCGCACCTGCCAGCTGCCCTGGCCCGCCTTGCTGCCAGCTGCTGTAGCTCTGCCAGCTCAGCAGCAGCATGCTGACTCAGCACAGGCTGCAGCTGAGTCAACAGGCCCGATGATTAGCTGGCACTGCCCACTCACCTGCCTGCTGCCCTGGCCCGCCTTGCTGCCAGCTGCTGCAGCTGTGCCAGCTCAGCAGCAGCATGTTGACTCAGCACAGGCTGCAGCTGGGCCAGCAGGGCTGCTGCTGAGGCAGGGCTGCCCAGGCAGCTGCCACACAGGATGAGGCCGGCATAGCTGGCGGCGCCGTGCTCGGCAGCCAGGTGGCGCCTGAGGTTTAGGATGACCGCTAAAACCTGCAGGAAATGCATGGTTACGTGTGGAGCGGTTGCAGAGCACGCAGCTGGGGGTGCGGCTAGCTGTTGTTACACAGGCTTGATGCCTACCTCTGCAGAGTGCAGCAGAATGTCATGCCGAGGCATAGTGGCCGACAACTACAGGTACTTGCATCCACAGCAGGCACAGCTGCATGCTCAACATGCTGCGGGGCTGCAGCCAGAGTCCTGCTAAACCAAGCCTACCTGCTGTTGCAGCAGCAGCAGAGGTGCCAGGCCCTGGAAGTACATCAGCTGCCGCACGCCTGCATTGGGGTGGTGGCGCAGCAGCAGCTGCACGACATCTGCTGAGGCACGCAGCAGCTGCAGCGGCAGCTCAACTGGCCATGCCACACTGCTGCTGCTGCTGCTGCTGATGTCTGTTTGTAATTGCTGCTGCTGCTGCTGCTGCTGCTCTTCCTGCCAGTACTGCAGCAGCTGCTGAGCTTGGTCCGTCATGCTGATTGTATCTTGCAGCAGCAGCAGCCCCCCGTGCCCCTCATGCACCTGCAGCTGAACCCCAGCTGAAGCATCAGACCCAACCAGCACCCCTAGCATCTCGGCTGCTGCTGCTGCAGCTGGTGATTGTGCTGGCACCGGCTCAGGCTTGCTGTTGGCTGCGGATGCTGCTGCGCGTTTTAGAACATTAGGCTCGCACCCTGCGGTCAGTGGAGTTTCAACAGCACTGGCAGCAGCTGGCCAACTTACAGCTGCCAGGTCTACCCAAGGACTGCTGCTGCTGCTGCTGCTGCTGCTGCTGCTGCTGGCTGTGCCGAGCTGCTGCTTGCCTGGGCGCCTGTCCAGCCCTGCCTCTCTCAGCAGCGGCTGCAGCACTGCCGCTTGGTCATCTGTCATCAGCAGCAGCGGGGCAGCAGCTGCAGCGCTGCCTGTGCTGCTGTTGCTGACGGCTGACAGTGTGGCAAGAGCACTGCGCAGCAGCTGCTTGGTGCTGGCGGTACCGCTGCTGCTGCTGTGGTTGGTGGCTGTTGCTGGCACTGCATCTGGTGACTGCCGGCTGCCTGCTGAGGCTGCTGCAGCATCGTGTGCTGCTGCTGCTGCTGCCAGGGGTGGCAGCCAGCTGCATGCCAGCAGCTGCCTGCACAGCATCAGCTGCTGCACCAATGCACTAGATGCCTCACTGACCCTGCCACTGCTGCTGCTGCTGCTGTTGATGTGACTGTCAATGGGGATGGTGCTACTTAGTGCAGCATCCACTGCTGACAGGCTCTGTTGCAGCGCTGTCACCCGCAGCTGTTGCTTGCTTGCTGCGCCTGTGTCTGCAGCAGCAGCACTACCTGCCTGCAGCAGCTGGCAAGCATTGCTGGCCGGGGCTGCTGCTGCTGCAGCAGCACCTGCTGCCACAGCCAGCCCAGGTTGTACCTGTACAAACTTGACTGCACTTCTGCTGCTGCTGACGCTACTGCTGCTGCTGGGATCAAATGCCAGCTGTACTTGCTGCAGATCTTCATCACCTTGCAAGGCTGCCGCCCCAGCAGCAGCTGCCGCAAGTTGCCCCATTGTTTGTGCTGTCGCCTCCAATAGCTGCTGCAGCAGCCGCCTACTGGCAAACACAGGTGCTGTGATGCTGCTGACATGCTGCAGCAGCTGCTGCGCTGCTTGCTGCTGGCTGGGGTCTGCTGCATAGTCTGCAAAGTAGCCTGCTGGCCGCAGCAGGTTGGATCTGGCAAGCTCCAGCGCAGCAAGCAGCTCCATTATGTGGGGACCTGGCAAATGGTTGCAGGTGCGAGTGACAGCAGGCGGCACCGGCACCTTGCTGACTACAGTTGTGAAACTGCGCAGCAGGTGTATGGCAGGAAGAACAGCGCCTAGTAATGCAGCATGTGAACCGAAATTTAAGACAGTTCAATGGCTCGCCATGGATGTTGCATGTGACCTGGGCTCAAATAGCCTCAGGCTGCTGCTGCAGCACAGCTGGGGGATGCTGGCTCCCAGCATGCATGACGATGCTGCCTGTTAGCGGCATGCGTGCTAACAAGTGCTTGCCAGGTACAGATGTCAGATTTTGGTTGGCTGTCAATCCCAGCAGCAGCAGCAGCAGCAGCAGCAGCAGCAGCAGCTGACACCCACCTGGTGCCAGCTCAGCAGCCAGCAGCGCATCCACCAGCTGCTGCAGCTCCAGCAGCTGCGCATTGCTGCACAGTGGAACACCCGTGGCATCATCCAGAACAACAGGTTCATAATTAAAGGTAGAACTCTGCTCTGCTGCTGCTGCTGCTGCTGATGCTGGTAGTGCTTCTGCGGTTGCTGCTGCCTGCACTGTTCTTGTGTGATGCGTAGCCTTGGTGCGCCATCCTGACGCGTTGCAGCCTACGTAAGCACACTGCACGCTGACACACCGTATGCTAGAGTTCTGACAAGAATGCAGAAGAGCAGATGGGGTGAAGAGTGGCTTCTGAAAAGCTGCGGTCCTGGTCAGCATGGATGGCGGCATGGGCAAGAGCTGTACCGCTGCTGCCACCCCTGTCCCTCCTGCTAAGCCACCATTTGCTAGCAACAGGCCATAGCACGTTTGGGCTACTGCTTTGAACAACTCAACGAGCAGGAGCCTTGACGGGGACCTCTGGGGTTGTGGTGAATGGAGAGCAGCTTGAGCCCTCAACCCTGGTCCACCTGCTGCATGTGACAATGGCTAGCTGTGTGCAGCTGTGCTGCTTTGCAAGCATACATGCTAGACTTTAGACGAAGTTTTTAACCGTTTTCTTCTGCTTAGTAGTCCCTGTGGCCGATTCCTGTTGGAGTTCAGCAGCAGTTTACTGTCCCTTGTTGCTGCTTCGGCGCTTTTCAACCTTTTGATTATATCAACGCACTTGAGATAGTGTTAACACAATAGATCGGCTGCAGCAGCTGCAGCAGGATGTCCAGTGACGATGAGTACTATGACTCGGATGATCAGATGTCGCTGGAGGACAGCGACGAGGATTATGGCTTTGATACCACTGGCGACGAGGCCGCACAGCGCAAGGTACGTGGCCAGGGCCAGGGATTCAGTTGCCTAACCTCGGTTGCAGGGCTATCTCGCCCACTGCTGCACTCTTTCCCTGCCTGCAGAGCAAATACGAGGTT
This sequence comes from Tetradesmus obliquus, assembly GCA_030272155.1. NCBI lineage: Eukaryota > Viridiplantae > Chlorophyta > Chlorophyceae > Sphaeropleales > Scenedesmaceae > Tetradesmus > Tetradesmus obliquus. Next base: position 1,929,547 of record CP126191.1, read on the forward strand.
CTGACTAGGGCAGACATTCTTAGGCGGCAGAAGGAGGCTATTGAGCAGGTCACGTCCATTCTGGGCATCTCAGACGACGATGCATCAAGGGTCCTGCGCAAGTACAAGTGGTAAGGCACCTTGACAGCTGTGCAGGAGGCTGCAATAGCTGTGCTGTATTGGCTACTAACCCATCTCCTCTGCTACAGGGATGCAAACCGCGTGAATGAGGAGTGGTTCTCAGACATGGACGCAGTCCGTGCTGCTGTGGGCATGGTGGATGAGGCACCAGAGCCCTCAGGCAGCTCAGACAAGGTGGGGTGCTGCAGCTGCTGCATGATTAGCAGCTGCACATAGTAATTGCAAGCGCTGCTTGTGCTTGGGAAATGCTTATGGCCTGCGTAAATGATCAGCAGGCGGCGTGCTGTGTGTGCTGTGCAGAGCAAGCGCAACAGCAACAGCGAAAGCAGCCGGCAGCAGCATCATATGCCTCCGCATGCAAATCTGTATTTCTTCTGCAAAAGGGCAGCATCTGCAGAGTGTGGCGGTACGGTGCTAACAGCGATATGGCATGGTTGAGTGGCTGATCTGCTAGCCATGCAGAGATGTGCCGGCTCTGCAAGCGCAGCAGCAAGCAGATGCATGGCAGCAGGCGACCCGAGGCTGCATTCCAATTGTCGGGAAGTGCACCACAGCAACTGCATCATATACGTATGAGCAGCAACACACACTGGGCCCATATGCAGCAGCGATAGGCCCCTCTTCATCAACCTTGGACGCTATTGGCAGCTGCTGCCTGCTTGGGCGCTATCCTTGAGTATGTCTTCGCCGACGTGTCTCTCCTGCAGCTGCATATGTTAGACCTCTTTTGCCAACGCCAGTTTGCACGCTTGCTGTGTTCCTGCTGCTGCTGCTGCTGCTGCTGCTGCTGCTGCTGTTACCTCATGCAGTGCATGATCTGCTTTGAGGAGCACCCCCGCAGCGCCATGCGCAGCGCCGCCTGCAAGCACGGCTTCTGCACAGACTGCTGGTCGGGCTACCTAGCAAACGCAGTCAGCTGCGGCCCCACTGTGCTGGACCTGCGGTGCCCGCTGCCAGACTGCAAAGCAGAGGTGTGGCCAGCAGCAGCAGCAGCAGCAGCAGGGGGCGGTGGGGCAGAGGTGTCAGCCTTTAGGAGTGTGGCTGGCAGTGCTTGCTGGTTGGGCGCAAAGAAGCAGCAGCAGCAGCAGCAGCAGCAGCAGCAGCAGCGGATATATAGCAATGGACTGGCAGCAGGTAGCTTGCACTTGCTCGCTGGTCGTGGGTGTGTTTGGGGCTTCTCGCCACGTCCATTTTCTCTTGCAGCAGCTGCAGCTGGTGTCGGCCGCCATGCTGTGCCAGCGCAGTACCTTGCAGCTGCGCTGAGCCTGCTCACCACAGCCCTTGCCACCTGAAGTCGTACATGTTCAGCTTGATCAAGCTGTATGCTGCTGCTGCGTCTGCGCCTGCGTCAGGTGCCTGTGGCGCTGGTGCACGAGGTGCTGCAGCTGGAGCCCAAGACTGCGGAGCTGGTGCCGCGCTACGACAACTACGCGCTGCGCAGCTTCGTGGAGGACAACAGGGCCATGGTGTGGTGCGTAGGTGAGCGACGCAACAGCGGCTACGTTTGGCTTGTTTTGCTGCGGCTGTAGACGGCTGGCGAGCGGCAGTGGGGCATGGCTGCGGCGGCTGCTATGCGCCTTTTGACATCCACGCTCAATGGTGAGGTTCTCAGTGTAACCTGAGGAGCTAATCAGGCAGCTGGACAGTGTGGTGGAACCCTTGCCCAACAGCAGGCTTGGCAGGAGATCTGGGTGAGCAGGGCATTCAGGTTGGGCACACACAGCAGCTTGACACGCACTGCTGCTGCTGCTGCTGCTGCTGCTGCTGCCTCTGCTGCCAGGCGTCAACTGTGAGAACGCTGTGGAGTGCTGCGTGGACAGGGCTCCCGATGAGCCGCTGGACGTGGTCTGCAGCGGCTGCGACACCACCTTCTGCTTCAATTGCAAGGAGGAGGCACACAGGCCGGTGAGGAGCAGCAGCAGCAGCAGCAGCAGCAGCAGGAAGCAGCAGCAGCGGTTGCAACGGCAGCAGCAGCATGTCGGTGAGCAGCTGGGCAGGTGCAGCCGGCTGTGGCGACAGCAGTAGCAGCATGCTGGTGGGACAGCCAAGACAGCAGCAGCAGCAGCGGCAGCAGCAGCAGCAGCTGTGGCAACAGCAAGACAGCGGCAGCAGGCCCCCTTCAGCAGCCGGCGCAACAGTGGCGCAGCCGGCAGGTGCACCGGCTGCACAGCGCAGGCCAGAAAGTGGAAGGGTTTTTCAATTGGCTTGGGGCCGTTTGGCCAGCAATGAAAGGGCGATAGGGGCGTAGCAGGGCAGGTGCCTTCAGCTTGCGCAGCAGAAGCACAGCATTCACCTGTTGCAGGTGCCATGAGCGGTCTGCAGCGCTAACATCGTCTCGAAGCCTGCTTGGCACTTGCCACGCTTCACACTGCCGGCTGCCACCTTGCTGCCGCTGCTGCTGCTGCTGCTGCTGCTCCAGGTGTCGTATGACACTGTGTGCAAGTAGATCACCAAGAACAGCGCTGAGAGCTAGAACCTCAACTGGATGTTGCTGCTGCTGCTGCTGCCGTGATGTCGCAGGTGTCCTGTGACACGGTGCGCAAGTGGATCACCAAGAACCGCGCTGAGAGCGAGAACCTCAACATGATTTTGCTGCTGCTGCCGCCACCACTGCATCTGCCGCCGCTGCTGCTGCTGTCGCGCCGCAGGTGTCATGTAACACGGTGCGCAAGTGGATCACCAAGAACAGCGCAGAGAGCGAGAACCTCAACTGGATCCTGGCCAACACCAAGCCCTGCCCCAAGTGCCACAGGCCCATAGAGAAGAACCAGGGCTGCATGCACATCACATGCAGCCAGTGCAGGCACGAGTTCTGCTGGCTGTGCAACGGCACCTGGTCGGAGCACGGCGAGCGCACTGGAGGCTTTTACGCTTGCAACAGGTGCGGGCGAGCAGAGGGCTTCCGTGCTGTATGTATTGTCTAGAAAGTCTCATGCGGCAAGCTGTGCAAGCATGCATGTGCTGCTCAAGTTGGCAGGCAGTAGTATAGCATCCGGGATGTGGGTTTGTGCATGAAGTGTTTCCTGCTGGTTGGGCCCTTGCTGCTGGTGCTGATGCACTGGCGGCACCCTTCTGCCCAGCTCCCCTTTGACCTCTTCGACCGCCTATCAACAGCATGCACCTTACTATCAATCTTGCTGGCTCTGCTGCCTGGCGGGCCGCAGGTACGAGGCTGCCAAGAAGACGGGCGAGTACGACGGGGAGCAGCGGCGGCGTGAGAACGCCAAGCACAGCCTGGAGCGCTACATGCACTACTTCGAGCGCTGGGACGCACACAACAAGGTGCGGCGGTTGATTCAAATACTTGACAGTGAGCCTAGTCACACGGAAAGAGGGTCGTCGTTGTGCGCTAGTGTGTGCTGCACAGGCGAACCATGTACAGCTGAGGTGCACGCAGCATGGCGTGGCAGCTGGCCCTTGTCTCCTGATCAGAAGCACGTACTTACGCCTGCTGCTGCTGTGCCGCTGCTGTCGTCCCTGCAGGCGCGCGACAAGGCCCGCAAGGACGCTGCTCAGTTTGAGGCGGAGAGCCTGGAGCAGCTGAGCGACATGACCAAGACGCCCACCAGCCAGCTCAAGTTCATCAAGGACGCGTGGCGACAGGTGCGGCGGGGGCACTGCATACGCACACTTATTGCTTTGGCTTGTGCGCTCCTGCATATGTCCCACTCCGTATATGGGTGTTGTGTACCCTGGGTTTATCGCGGGGTGACAGAAGAGCGCGCAGCATGCATTGCATGCATGCTTGCGCCTTGCTTTGCTGGTGCGGTTCCTGTTCGCACTCGGTATTTCTGATCCGCGCACAAGTTGTATTTTGCTGCTGACAGCCATGCACATGCTGTTTCCCTGACGTCATTGCTGCTGTTGCTTCCCGCCACCTTGCTACTTCACCCGCTTTCTCCACGCCGCCAGGTCATCGAGTGCCGGCGCATCCTCAAGTGGACGTACGCGTACGGCTACTACAGCTGGCCGGACGAGGAGGACGCAGCCATGGGCCAGCGGCGGCAGTTCTTCGAGTTCCTGCAGGGAGACGCGGAGCGCATCCTCGACCAGGTGCGCACTGCACTGCCGAGTGGTTCTGCCAGACGGACAGACTGCACTTTGCATCAAGGGCCTGTCAGCAGGCTGCATGCGGCCTGCTCCTGATGCCTCCTCATCTCTGCTCCACTGCCGCTGCCACCCCTGCGTGCTGTCTGGGTTCCTCTGCTGCAGCTGCACGAGAGGGCGGACATGAAGCTGCGCTTGATGCGCGACAAGTTTGCACAGGCCTGCCCTCTGCTCACATTGCTCTGTCACCTGTCTTGCCGCACCTTATCTCTACAATGCAGCTGCACGAGTGGGCGGAGATCGGCTGTGCACGCTGCGCGATGAGTTCGCTGCAGGTTTTGCTGGCGCCTGCTTACATCTTGCCATCTGTCCGCCTGCTGTTACCTTCCTTGCTGCACCTCCCTTCTTCTACAGCTGCACGAGTGGGCTGAGATGAAGCTGCGCACGCTGCGTGACGAGTTTGCGGAGGCTGGGCTCATCCCCGGGGAGCGCTTCCAGGACTTCCGCAAGCACCTCATCGGGCTGACCGACGTGACGCACGGCAGCTTCGACAAGCTGGTGGCGCAGCTGGAGCGCGGCTTCGAGGACATGCACAAGTGAGCAGGAATCACACATGCAACAGCTCCTTTTGCCTATCAGTGTTGCCTGCGAGTGTTGGTTGCGAGTGTTGGTTAGTGGTGGTGTTAGTGCAGTGTTGTGGCTTTGGGGTGTTGCATCGGCTGCAGAAGGTGAGGATGAGGCGAGGTTGACGGTGTGCATTGACAGTACAGGCTGAGGATAGGGCGAGTGAGTTCCTTCGTGTGCAAGTGCATGGGTGGGCTGTTGAAGCGTGGGGTGGCAGCTTCGACAAGCTGGTGGCGCAGCTGGAGCGCGGCTTCCAGGACATGCACAAGTGAGACCAGGGGGATTGGGATTTCCTGGGTGATTTCACCCTGCACAAGTGATGTGGCAATGAGGGTGACGTCTAGGGTGACAGTGAAGTGGCTTGGGTGCAAGGAATGTGCTGTGGCACCAGGGGATGGGGCTGACATGGGGGTGATGGTGTGCCGGCAGGTGGAACTGCAGGTGTAAGAAGCTGGTTGACCAGCAACAATTCGACTGCTGTTTTCTGGCAGCACCCTCACCTCCTTCTCTGCTGTGCGCGTGCTATGCGCCGATTGCTGCTGCTGCTGCCTGCAGGCGCTACGCAGGGCAGCCAGCAGAGGACGAGGCAGGCAGCAGCGCGGCGGCAGCTGCAGCAGCAGCAGCCAACGGCGCAGGCAGCAGCCGTGCAGCAGCAGCCCGCGGCGGCGGGCGTGGTGGCAAGCGGGCACGCACGCGAGCAGCAGCAGCAGCTGGTGGGGGTGCTGCTGGCGCTGATGGTGTGGATGATGATGAGGTTGATCCAGTGACAGGCAACTTAGTGAGGGAGCAGGGCTTCTGGAAGTGCAACCACTGCACTGTGAACAACCTGGACCTAGCAGCTGACACGTGTGAAGTGTGTGGCCTGCCGCGGCCCGAGTAGTGGATAGGAGGTGTGTAATTTGTGAGCAGCTTGCTGTGTGCGTCCTGCTGAAACAGATGTGTACAGTGGGCTGCGCTCCTGGTACTGAGGCTGGGAGCCCAGCAGCAGCAGCAGCAGCAGCAGCAGCAGCAGCAGAGTGAGGAAGCACCAGCTCCAGCTTGTGTGCAGGGCTGTAGCATGGTTGCCTGCTTATAAGCAGCGTGCCTGCACATGGATGTGCTGCTGAAGGTTGCTGCTGCAAGTCATGCATTGGTCATACGAGTTGCATCACCACAGGCCTGCTGTGCTGCTGCCCCCCGGCAATGTCTGTTTCAGCAAGGAAGTGGTGCAGCAGAGGAGCCACAGCTGTCTAGCTTGTGTGGCCTGCTGCAGATGTGGCTGGGCAGCGTAGCTATGCAGGCTGCAGTCATGGGTACCTATGCAGCAGCTGCATGGAGCTGTGCAGTCTCTGGCATGCAGTAGTAGCAGGTGCGGTGCAGCTGCTTGTGTGGAGGTTCAGCTTCCACAGCTTCCACAGGTCGTAGCAGCAGGCTCCTGTGCAGCAGCTGCATAGGAATGGCCTGTGAAAGCGTTGATGCCTGGTGTTTGTTCTTATTGCAGCAGGCGTGTACAGTGGGTGTGAGTTGAGGATGTGGGGCCTGGTCTGGTTGTACAGCTGCTTGTTTTTGTACACGTGTACAACATGATGCAGTGCTCTGCTCAGGGCTGGTGGAGAGGAGGCCCTTGTACCACGTTGGCAGGTGCTGTTGGCATGACCATCTGCACTCAAATCATGGATGTGTTGAGGGGTGCATGTGCATGAGCTACGCAGCGTACTTTCAGTCTTGCTGCAACACTGCATGAAGTGTTGTAGACATGTAGTCGTTGCTTCTTGCATAAGGTTGCTGACTCTGCAGCAGCTATTGTTGATACACGTGTGATGATCAGGCTGATGTTTTTATCACGGGTTTTTGCGCATCAGCACAAGCGTGGCGCTTCTACCACGCTGCTGTCACCGCATGCTGTTGACAGGGTAATTTATGACAGCCATTACTTGTACCACTGCCCTCGAAACTTCCTTGCACAGGCCCAGCGCTATGCCAGATAGTTGCATCCTCAGCGATGTCAACGGCAACATGCAGTTTCTACGCATGCATTGCTGGGCCGGCTGCAGCCTGTCCACCATAGGTGAGCATATGCTGCAGCTTAGGTCGCTGCGCCAATCCCTCAAGAGCGCTTGAATAGCCTTGCAGCGCTGGGCTGTCACTGGACTAGGTCTAACACCCTAACAGTTGCTTTGAATTCTTTCGTGTGAAGAAGCGGCAGCTAGACTGCTACAACATATTACTATCGTGATCAATAATCTTCGTGTTTGATTCTGGCAGCTGTCGTTTCACCGGTACCTTCAGTGCCTTCTCGGAGGTTGTCAACAGTGCTAAACGGGTATCAATGATCATCAGTCATGGCGGACACATACCCTTCTGATTGCTATGTTTCACCGGAATTTGGAAGTCTACCTGGAGAGGTGTTGGCTGTGCTGCCAACGGACGCACACCTGCAGCTGGAGCTCGCTTACAAAATTACCTGCCATGCATACGGCCAACAGGTGAGGATTGCATAACTCGGATAGGGTTCAGCTGGTAGCTCGCTGCCTGCAGTTTCCTTGCCCCTGCCCTGCTTACTGTGCTGCACTCAACAAGCATGCTGCTGTTGATGCTGTCACACTGTGATGCTCAGGTATCAAGGCTTGAGCGGGAGGGCCAGCAGATGCAGGAAACCCTCTCGCAAAACCAGCAGGTCATCAAGTCGCTGGAGCGCCGCGTGGCTGGCCTCGAGTCAGAAATGCATGACCACCAGCAGCGGGTAGGTGCAACAGCACGCCTGCCTGTCAGCCTACACGCAGTACTGTTGTAAAGAGCTAACAACAAACAGCAGATGTTGGGGCTGGCAAGGCAGGCGAAGTGCAGCAGCAGCCCTTTCCACAAAATCAGGCGCTGTAGCACAGAGCAAAGGCACACAACGTGTGCAGTTCTTCAGCTTGGCCTCTTGCTGTCTGTTTGCAGGCACGGCAGGGCTTGGCAGAGCAGCACAAGCTGGTTGCTGAGAAGAACGCGCTGATCGAGACAGTGAAGCGCCTCAACCGGGAGGTGGCAAAGCTGGAGCACTTCAAGAAGAACCTGCTGCAGCAGCTGCAGGATGATGACGAGGTAAGTGGGCAGGGGGCACAGCTGCACGTTGCACGACATGGCGTGCTGTAGCTGCTTGCAGCCTGCGCAGTATTTTGCTGCACCGCTGTGCCATGCAGTGCAGCTGGATAATATATTATGTGCATTCAACTGGCTGTCGTTTTTGGCTGTGTTGCCTTTCGTGCTGCCGCTGCCCATGTTTGGCAGGCTGATGGCCTGCCACCATCTATGGCAGCTGTGGACCAAACCACTGAGCGGCTGGTGGCAGAAGTGCTGCAGAGCGCCGATGGCATTGCAGCGGCAGCAGCATCCAGCGGCGGACAGCAGGCAAACAGCCAGCAGTACAGCCAACAGCAGCAGCAGCGCTACGCACAGCAGTACAATGAGCAGCAGCCGATGTTGCAGCAGCAACATCAGCAGAAGTTCAGCCAGCAGCAGCAGCGCTTTCAGCCTAGCAGCAAGGTGTCTCCCACCAAGGGGCTGCAGGCTGGAGCTCTAACAGCTGGGGGAGGTCGGAGGCATGGTAAGCATGCAGCAACGGCTCTGTTCAGCAAGTCATCTGCAACTCAGTATATGTGTGACAGCCCCTACAAAGATCATCATGCAGCAGCCCACCTGATGACGCTGCTGTGTAGATGCACCTTTGATTGCGTTGCCGCACACTGTGTCACACATACGGAATCTTTGTGCGCAAACATGTTTCCACACCCCAACGCCCTTGTCGTCCGTACTTCCCTTGTTCATGGCAGGCTCGCCGGGCAGCAGCCCAAACCAGCAGCACCCCTACGCCGCCTCACACTTCCAGCCTATCAAGTCAGCAGCTGTGGCCAGTGCTCCCACAAGCCCATTAGGCAGCGAGGTGGCCCTGCGATATCCCCACAGCGGCCCGCAGCAGCAGCTGCTGCTGACGGTGGCGGCGGTGGCGGTATCAGCACACAGATGGGTGGTGCTGTGAGGTTTGCAGTCAACAGCAGCGGCGCAGGCTCCACCCCAAGCAGGGGTGGCACAGCTGGCGTGGCTGCTGCTGCTGCCGCAGATGCTGCTGCCGCTGGACGTGCAGCAGCAGGTGTGGCTGCCAGTGGTGGGGGCAGGGGTGCTGCTTCACCCCGCATTGATGGCAAAGAGTTCTTCAGGCAAGCCAGGTGGGTGCTTGCCCCTGCTTTTTGCAATAGAAGTCTCAGTGCGAGCATTTGCTGACAATTCCTGTTGTCGTAACTGCTACAACAGTAACTGTGCGGGTCTTTTGTGTTGCACGCCATGGTGTAGTCTAAATGCATCGTTGGCGACCCACAAGAGGCTGTCAAGCCTTTGAATTCACCGCAGCAGCCAATCTCATGCACATGTCATGGATAGGCAGTGTATCTTCTCCTTGTGTATCGGCAGCTGATTAGAGCTGTGCAATGTCGTGCTGCTCCTACCAACCCTGCAGGGCGCGCCTGTCGTACGAGCAGTTCAGCCAGTTCCTGGTGGCCATCAAGGAGCTCAACGCGGGCAGGAGCAGCAGGGAGGACACGCTGGGCGCGGCGCGCGCGCTGTTCGGGCCGGCAAACGGCGACCTGTACGGTAAGTTGGCCGCTGGTTGATGCGGAAGCAGTCGCACCTCCGCAGCCATCGCAGGTAGTGACGGCAGTTGCGCTGTGTCAAGTGGCAAACAGCAGCGGCATGCATCGAGCTAGGTAGAGATGTTGACAGAGACTTTGAGATGTGACGGGCCTCTTTATTGAGAACAGCACTGTGCATGCTGCTGCTGCTGTTGTGCTGCAGGGCTGTTTGAGGGGCTGCTGATGAGGCACCTGACCAGCCTATGAGGAGGGTCGACTGACAGGCGCACGTCAAGCTGTATTTGGCAGCTCGCGCTGCAGCTGGTGCACCGCTGCAGCGGCAGCTGCTGTCAGCACATGTGCGCTGCGCATGGCTATGCGCATTTCGTGCTGCAGCTGGGGCCAGGAAGCAAGTCATTTCCCAGTAGGAACGGCGCTGTTAAGAGTTGTTGCAGCATCTCAGCTGTGATCGCTTCTGCGTATTGACAGTGATCACTGCTTGGCTGGTTCAACATCACTGGGATGTCTTGAGACGGGGCTAAGTTATGCCTGAGCTCTGTAGTTGCGGTATCCAGCAAGATGGGCTGGGCCCGTTCACCCGGCGGTGCATTGAGCACCTCCTTTTGATTTGTATGCGGTGAAACTCCGATGTGCTGGCAGTGCTCTGGTTAGTTTGGCAGAATAACTGTATTTAGCGCATCCGGTGGAATGATATTCAGGAGGCAGCCTGCCAGGCATGTCGAACAACCAGTCTGGTTGTTGCAGTCTGGTTGTTGCATCCTGTTGAAGTTGAGGCCCAGCCAGTGCCACTGGTAACCGGGTTACTCGCTACAGGCTGCAGGCCACCTTCCTGATGCACGTCAAGCAAGCTGATTGGCGTTCTCTGACGTCCAAATTCGAATGCTGGTTTCGTGGCTTTTGCTGTAGCATACTGTTTGGCAGAAGTGCCTCTCATTCCTGCCATCATGTCAGCACTGGTGACCAGTGCGTGCAGTGCGTGTAAGTCCGGTGATAGTGCGGAACGGCCGGCTGTTATTGAAAGCTGTATTTTCAAGGGTTTTAACCTGGATTTAGGTTGCTGTATGTCCCGCTGCTACAGGATGCTCAAAAACCTGGTCGGCAACCTGGCTTCCTACCTGTGGTAGCATCAGGCTGCTGCCGAGTACGAACGCTTTTGACTACTACATATGTTCTGTTTCAGAGCGGTTCTCAACGGTTAGTCACCGCGACAGCACAGCTGTGAGTGACCGTGCTGCACGCCTCAGTCGGTGACGAGTTCACGTTGTACGTACGCTGAGTAAAACGTTTTTTGGACTTGTACATATCGGCTGTACTCGGACGGCTAGCATTGGCCGTACAAGATACTCAGCCCTCTGGGTCTTCGTTGCTTGCTGTCAAGATGGGAGGCCTGTGCTGCAAAGAACCGCAGCCATTGCAACCAAAGCGACAACCAGGGCAGAAGCAGAGGCAGCAGAAGCAGGGCCAGGGTCAGGGTCCCGGGCAGAAGCAGCACCAGCAGAAGCAGGGGCAGGGGCAGGGGCAGGGGCAGGACCAGCAGGGGCAGAGGCAGGACCAGCAGGACCAGCAGCAGGGGCAGAACCAGCAGAAACAGGGACAGGAGGTGCGGGGGCAGGACCATCAGGAGCAGGGACCAATACAGCAGCAGCAGCAGCAGCAGCAGCAGCAGCAGGATCCTCCTGCAGGCGACAAACCAGTGCTTGACGAGCTGCAGCTGCTGAAAGACCTGGAGCTGCTGGCTGGTAGCAGCACAGACGATAACAGCAGCCCACCAGCCAATGGTCCAGTGCCTCAGGATGTGCTGGACCTGGTTGACCAGGCCCTGAAGGCACTGAAGCAGGCAGCTGTTCCCAGCAGCGGGGTGGCTGATGCGGTGCAGAGGGCAGCACAAGCAGCGCAGCCTCACGCCGACATCATGGCTGCAACGGCAGCAGCAGTCAAGAGCGCAGTGTGGGACGTGAGTTGACACCTCTGCATGAACTGCGCTGTGGGTTGTTGGGTCAGGAGACAGTTGATGTACAGTAACCTAGGGTTGGTGCGTGGCGCATACCTGCGTAGATGCCAGGTTGGCCTCACCATGCCGACACCATCAGTTTGCAGTTCCCTCTCATAAGGAGTTGAAGCAGTAGTTGTTATGCACCGTGACTTTGCCTGCCTGCTGCTGCTGCTGCTGCTGCTGCTGCTGTTCTTGCTCAGATGAAGGCTGGCGCCTTTGTGAGCGCTGAGGCCTGGCAGGCGCTTGGCCAGACAGCAAGTACCCTGCTGAGCGCTGGCAGCACCCTGAGCTACATTGAGCCCGTGTTTTCGCTGCTTGGCTACGCCATTAAGCAGTGGTCCACGTGCCGGGAGGTGCCTGAAGGGGCAGTAGACCTGCTACAGTGCTGCAGAGACATGCTGTTCGACCTCAACAGGGCATGGCCAAACATCACACTACAAAAGCAGCAGGAGCGGCTGCAGCAGCAGCTGCAGCAGGGGGATCGACAGGAGGGGGCCCAGGAGCAGCTGCAGCTGCTGCAACAGCTGCTGCCGCAGCAGCAGAAGCGACTGCAGCTCTGGCTGCGCGTTGTGGCGGATGCTGCAAAGGAATGCGTTGTTGTCACCAGCAAAGGGCGGGTGCTGAGGTGAGCCAAAACGGCCCGGTGGTCAAGTGGTGGTTCGGCTGCAAGCTATCACTTGAGGTCGAAGATTGGCAAGTGTTCACTGCGTATCTCTGCCATCAGGAGTCAAAGGCAAGCGCTTGTCTGATGCACTGCATCTCGTGCACATCGCAGCACATGCTTTGCGCACTGTAGACCCCTGACGCTGGCAGTCTGGCAGCTGCAGGAGAAGCAGTCACGTCAGCAGCAGAACTTCAAAGCGGATAGTCACATTGTCATGACCGCTTGAGATGGCCAGGGTACATGTGTAAATCTTGACAGCTGCAGTCGGGGGTGCATCAGCGTGTTGCTCAGTATGGCGCCTGCATGCCACTGCTGCTTGTAGGTTTTTGCTGGCAGAAGTGCACATGACTGACCTCACCAGCAAGAAAGAACTGCTGCACAAGATGCGGTTGGAGCTCAACACCCTCATGACGCAAGCACTTGCAGACACAGCAGATGCACTGAGTGACAAGGCAGACGCTGTGCTGGCTGCTTGCCAGCGGCTGATGAGCTTGCTGCCACGCTACCGGCCAGTGCCTCTACTAGCAGGCATAGGTGCGAGGCTGCATTGCACGTGTGCTGTGACTGTTGTACGACACACTCCGGCGTGTCGCAACCCTGCATGTATGTTTAACCTTGAACAACGCTGCTATTGAATCCAGCAGCTTGGCTGAGCTCATCTTGTCTCAGCCGTGGCCTTGTTGTGAGCTCGCATGTGTCAAACGATGCATGTGAGTGCATGTGACCGCCAGAATGTCTTGCTGCGCCAACATGTTGACAGCCAGTGGCTCTGCTGCCTGCGCATAGTGAACTGAACGGCTGTTTGCTGTCTTGCTGCTGCAGAGGGCAGGGAACCGCTGATCAAGGAGCTGCACATGCAGCTGCTCCCTGGCGCTGGTGTGCGTGGCCTGCTGCTGCACGGCATGGGTGGTGCTGGCAAGACAACACTGGCTAGCATGCTTACAAGTCACCTGGAGCAGTCCGGCGCATTCCCGGGTGGTGTGTACAAGGCGTCAGTGCAGTCAGAAGTACAGTACATGGCTGACACAAACACGCTGCTTGCAGCACAGCGGACACTGCTGGAGCAGGTAACAGGCAATAATGAGAAGAAGTGCGGCGCATTGGATGTGGGCGCGCAGATACTGGCAGAGGCGCTCAAGGCAAAGATGGAACAGGGTCCTGTGCTATTGGTGGTTGACAATGTGCCTGAGGGCAGTGGAGGCATCCAGGGGCTGCTGCCACAGAACCTTGAGGCGTGCATGGCAGAAGGGTGAGGGTGCAGCAGCTGATCATCACCAGCAGCAGTGATGTATATGATTCGCACAGTATCCCGTACCTGCAACAGTTATGTGTGCTGCTTTTTCTCCTGAATGCTGAAATTGGTGCAGGCTTGCCACTGTGAGCTTTTTCAACCAGCAGGCAAGAGCACATGACCACAGCACATGATCACAGCAACTGCATTGTTTTTTGACACAAAATTTTTAACATGCCGATGCATTGCATACAGCTGATGACGCTTTCTGCTCACTACCTTTCTTTTGTTTCAACAATGTTGTGTAGGAGTCGGGTGTTGTTTACGAGCCGGAACAAAGCAGCAGAGGGGCTGGAGCCGCAAAAAATCACAAACCACCTGGTGGGTTCTCTACCGGCGAAGGAAGCAACACGAGTGCTCAGGTCTAACAGCGTGGACTTGAAAGGGCAGGAGCTCCAGCAGGCCCTCAAGTTCTGCGCTGGCCTGCCGCTGGCTCTGAGGCTATTGAATGGTGCGCTGCGTGGCGTTCTGCAAGCAGGGGGCGACTGCGATTCTATCATGCAGCGGCTGGCTAAAAGTGGGAACATCAGCTGCGACGACAAGGACAAGCTCTGGCAAAGGCTCACTTTCAGCGTGACATGCTTGTCAGAGGAGCTGCAGACAGCCTGGTTAGATTTGGTGCAGCTCTATGCAAGCCCCTCCTCTGGTCAGGGAGGTGCCGCAACATCATGCATTAGCGACAAGCTAGAGGCTCTGTTTGGGAAACATACCCTGCAAGAGCTTCAACAGCGGAACCTGCTTGTCATTCAGGGTGGGTACCATGCGGTGGTGCTGGTGCATGATGTCCTGCTATGCATGGCTAACAACATGTGCGGGCCTAAAGGCGAGCAGTACCACGCGCACTGGAATGTTCTTGAATCTGGCAACGATCAATACCCCGATTATTGGTGCATGCCTCCGCCAGGCAGCGAGCAGTTCAATGCACAGTGGCCCATCTGCCCGCCTCCGCCTGGCAGCGAGCAGTACAGTGAACAGGGGCCCATCTGCCCGCCTCTGCCCAAAAGTGAGCAAGACCATGCTCAGGGGGCCATTTTCACGCCAACACTGGGAGTCGACTGGAGGTCATCGACATGCAAGGTGGGCCGCGCATAGTTTGTGGTGCTGCTGCAACATTGCACCAACCTGCTGTAAGCGTTCTATGCTATTCACTGTGTCCTCATTTGCCACAGACCAATATTGTCAAATCGTGTACGCAATGACCTTGGGGCTGAAGCAGCGCTTCGGTGTGCTTTGTTACTGCTTCAATTGGCAGAAAGCTGTTTGCTGCGATGTCCAGCATGCCTGCTCTACATAAGTAACTAGTGCCTCTGCAAGCTGAGTTGCTACTATTTCAAAAAAAAAACAGCGAGCTGATGTTGCATTGTATGCCGTTGCACCTCCTGCTGCTGCCGTCAGAGCACATGTGTGAGCGTCACTGCTGGGCGAGACGCCTGCGGCTGCATAGTCAGCGACCTGCCGCCCTTGGAGGACCTGCGCGTGCAGCGCGTGATACGCTTGGATGACCTGGGCAAGGTGCTCAGTAGGGGCACCAACCTGAGGTGCCTGGAGGTGACAGTAGACGCCAGTGCAGCCATGTCACTGGCTGCGGACAACATCGCCACGTTACCTTCCAGCTTGCGCGTGCTGGAATTGCTTGAAGATGGTTCACTTGACGATCAGCATAGCCCACACATTGCACGGAACTTTGGTGAGGTGCAGATGCAGCAACTGCAGCACTTCAGTGGACGCCAGCGCAGCCATGTCGCTGACTGCAGAGAACATCGCCGCGGCATGCAACAGCCACAGTACTTCAAGCTTAGGCTGATAAAAGCGGCAAAGGTTTCAGATGCAATTTGTGAGCTGCAGGAGCTGCACACGCTGGACTTGGCGGGCTGCCACAGCCTACGTACACTGCCAGAACAGCTAGGACGCTTGCAGCACCTGAAAAGGCTGGATCTGTCATGGTGCAACAAGCTGCAGGAGTTGCCAGAGTCGGTGGGCGACCTCAAACACCTGCAGCTGTTGAACCTGAGCAGCTGCAGCAGCTTGCAGTCATTGCCACTGTCACTTGGGCAGTTGCAGCAGCTTTTGAGGGTATGCTTCTTTCACTGCACCGGCTTGCAGTCGCTGCCAGAAACAGTAGGCGACCTGAAGCAGCTGCAGCACCTTGACTTCAACAGCTGCAGCAGTCTGCAGGAACTGCCAGCATCATTTGGCGGGCTACAGCAGTTGGTGCAGCTGGAGCTGAGTGCCTGCAGCAGCCTGCAGCTGCTGCCAGCGTCAATAGGCGAACTGCAGCAGCTGCAGCGCCTTACCTGTGCATGTGCAGCAGCCTGAAGTGCCTGCCAGCATCCTTTGGCAAGCTGCAGCAATTGCAGTCACTCACCCTGGTAGGCTGCAGCGGCTTCAAGACACTGCTAGAATCATTGGTAGGCGAGCTACATCAGCTGCAGTGGCTTGACCTGAGCTCGTGCAGCAGCCTGCAATGCCTGCCGGCATCCTTTGGCAACCTGCAACAGCTGGTGCAGCTGGACGTGCATAACTGTAGTAGCCTGCAGTCACTGCCAGACTCAATAGGTGAGCTGCAGCGGCTGCAGCAACTTGACCTGCGCATGTGCAGCAGCCTGCAGTGCCTGCCGGCGTCCTTCAGCAAGCTGAAGTGTTTGCAGTCGCTGTACCTAACGGGCTGCAGCGGCTTGGCGTCGCTGCCAGAATCAATAGGCGAGCTACATGCGCTACAGCTGCTTGTGTTGCGGGAGTGCAGCAGCTTGCAGTGCCTGCCAGAATCATTTGGCAAGCTGCTGCTGCTATCGCAGCTGGACCTTGACGGCTGCAGCAGTCTGCGGTCGCTGCCAGAATCACTAGGGGGCCTGCAACGGCTGCAGCAGCTTGACCTGCGCATGTGCAGCAGCCTGCAGTGCCTGCCGGCGTCCTTCAGCAAGCTGAAGTGTTTGCAGTCGCTGTACCTAACGGGCTGCAGCGGCTTGGCGTCGCTGCCAGAATCAATAGGCGAGCTACATGCGCTACAGCTGCTTGTGTTGGGGGAGTGCAGCAGCTTGCAGTGCCTGCCAGAATCATTTGGCAAGCTGCTGCTGCTATCGCAGCTGGACCTTGACGGCTGCAGCAGTCTGCGGTCGCTGCCAGAATCACTAGGGGGCCTGCAACGGCTGCAGCAGCTTGACCTGCGCATGTGCAGCAGCCTGCAGTGCCTGCCGGCGTCCTTCAGCAAGCTGAAGTGTTTGCAGTCGCTGTACCTAACGGGCTGCAGCGGCTTGGCGTCGCTGCCAGAATCAATAGGCGAGCTACATGCGCTACAGCTGCTTGTGTTGGGGGAGTGCAGCAGCTTGCAGTGCCTGCCAGAATCATTTGGCAAGCTGCTGCTGCTATCGCAGCTGGACCTTGACGGCTGCAGCAGTCTGCGGTCGCTGCCAGAATCACTAGGGGGCCTGCAACGGCTGCAGCAGCTTGACCTGCGCATGTGCAGCAGCCTGCAGTGCCTGCCGGCGTCCTTCAGCAAGCTGAAGTGTTTGCAGTCGCTGTACCTAACGGGCTGCAGCGGCTTGGCGTCGCTGCCAGAATCAATAGGCGAGCTACATGCGCTACAGCTGCTTGTGTTGGGGGAGTGCAGCAGCTTGCAGTGCCTGCCAGAATCATTTGGCAAGCTGCTGCTGCTATCGCAGCTGGACCTTGACGGCTGCAGCAGTCTGCGGTCGCTGCCAGAATCACTAGGGGGCCTGCAACGGCTGCAGCAGCTTGACCTGCGCATGTGCAGCAGCCTGCAGTGCCTGCCGGCGTCCTTCAGCAAGCTGAAGTGTTTGCAGTCGCTGTACCTAACGGGCTGCAGCGGCTTGGCGTCGCTGCCAGAATCAATAGGCGAGCTACATGCGCTACAGCTGCTTGTGTTGCGGGAGTGCAGCAGCTTGCAGTGCCTGCCAGAATCATTTGGCAAGCTGCTGCTGCTATCGCAGCTGGACCTTGACGGCTGCAGCAGTCTGCGGTCGCTGCCAGAATCACTAGGGGGCCTGCAACGGCTGCAGCAGCTTGACCTGCGCATGTGCAGCAGCCTGCAGTGCCTGCCGGCGTCCTTCAGCAAGCTGAAGTGTTTGCAGTCGCTGTACCTAACGGGCTGCAGCGGCTTGGCGTCGCTGCCAGAATCAATAGGCGAGCTACATGCGCTACAGCTGCTTGTGTTGGGGGAGTGCAGCAGCTTGCAGTGCCTGCCAGAATCATTTGGCAAGCTGCTGCTGCTATCGCAGCTGGACCTTGACGGCTGCAGCAGTCTGCGGTCGCTGCCAGAATCACTAGGGGGCCTGCAACGGCTGCAGCAGCTTGACCTGCGCATGTGCAGCAGCCTGCAGTGCCTGCCGGCGTCCTTCAGCAAGCTGAAGTGTTTGCAGTCGCTGTACCTAACGGGCTGCAGCGGCTTGGCGTCGCTGCCAGAATCAATAGGCGAGCTACATGCGCTACAGCTGCTTGTGTTGGGGGAGTGCAGCAGCTTGCAGTGCCTGCCAGAATCATTTGGCAAGCTGCTGCTGCTATCGCAGCTGGACCTTGACGGCTGCAGCAGTCTGCGGTCGCTGCCAGAATCACTAGGGGGCCTGCAACGGCTGCAGCAGCTTGACCTGCGCATGTGCAGCAGCCTGCAGCGCCTGCCGGCGTCCTTCAGCAAGCTGAAGTGTTTGCAGTCGCTGTACCTAACGGGCTGCAGCGGCTTGGCGTCGCTGCCAGAATCAATAGGCGAGCTACATGCGCTACAGCTGCTTGTGTTGGGGGAGTGCAGCAGCTTGCAGTGCCTGCCAGAATCATTTGGCAAGCTGCTGCTGCTATCGCAGCTGGACCTTGACGGCTGCAGCAGTCTGCGGTCGCTGCCAGAATCACTAGGGGGCCTGCAACGGCTGCAGCAGCTTGACCTGCGCATGTGCAGCAGCCTGCAGTGCCTGCCGGCGTCCTTCAGCAAGCTGAAGTGTTTGCAGTCGCTGTACCTAACGGGCTGCAGCGGCTTGGCGTCGCTGCCAGAATCAATAGGCGAGCTACATGCGCTACAGCTGCTTGTGTTGGGGGAGTGCAGCAGCTTGCAGTGCCTGCCAGAATCATTTGGCGAGCTGCAGCAGCTGACGCAGCTGGATCTAAGCGACTGCAGCACTCTGCAGTTTTTGCCAGAGTCAGTAGGGGCCCTGAAGCGGCTGCAGCAACTGGACCTGCGCATGTGCAGCAGCCTGCATTGCCTTGCATTTCAAGGTATCATTTTGGGGACGTCAGCTTGTTTGAGAGAACTCGCAGCTGGCTGGAGCCGGATTCTACTCCAGTGAGAGGTGGCCTGGTGAGGCTCAGAGCAGTTGTTGGCAGTGAGATTGCAGTTGTTGTACTGGATGCTATCCATGGGCAGAGTAATGGCCGAGAAGTATGGCTTACTAGCACCTCACCATGATTGCACTTCTTCAACAGCGGAAATGTAAAGGCAGCCTCAGAGCACAAGTCTTAGATTATTGTTGCCAGTGACCATGTCAGGCTGGCAGCATGCCTGTGCCAGTGCACTATCAACTGCCATGTTGCATCCAGCAACAATGGCACTCCTATGCAGACCAGCACGACTCTCTGGCACGGTCCTCACTGTCAGTTCGACCTGCAGGACGACCGGCCTCCTGGAATGAATGACACAGGGCAAAGGCGCTACGTTGAGCAGGCGTGGCACAGCAGATGGGCTGCTGCTGCTGCTGCTGCCGCTGCTTCTGGTGCTGCTGCCGCTGGCAGTGGTGGAGGCAGAAGCACGGCCGCACCCCGATGTGATGGCAAGGAGTCAATGAGGCAGGCCAGGTGGGTCCCTGTGCTGCTGTGTAACGCTCTTGAGTTGTGGGGTCTTGCGGTTGCTGCCTGCTGTCTTTTTCATCTGTAGGCTTTAGCGGATGCTGCCTGCTGTCATCGCTGCTATGATGCCGGCTGTGGATCCAGGTAGCACGCAGAATATGTCTGCGCAGAAATCAAAGAACGCAGCCGCATCCCAACTCTTGTATCATGAATCCCACAGTTCGTGTGTGAACAGCAGCAACTTGATAATGTGCTGACCTGTGGTGCGCCGCGTGCTGCTGCTCCCGCTGCCCCCCGCAGGGCGCGCCTGTCGTACAAGCAGTTCAGCCAGTTCCTGGTGGCCATCAAGGAGCTCAACGCGGGCAGGAGCAGCAGGGAGGACACGCTGGGCGCGGCGCGCGCGCTGTTCGGGCCGGCAAACGGCGACCTGTACGGTAAGTTGTGCGAGCTTGTCAGTCAGATGGTGCAGCAGTAGCAGAAGCAGGTGGTGGCGGCGGCGGCGTGCTGCAGGAGCGAGCAGCGGCAGACAAGTGCTGTATATCATCAAGCTGGGCAGCTGGGCGAGCCTGTTTTCAAGTGCAGCAATGCATATGCTGCTGCTGTGCTGCAGGGATCACCACAAGACTGCTCAGAGGACTCCTCCTCCACACATGATGTGCTGGACAGGGCTGCGCCACGCGATGTGTGGCGGCTGCAGTCGTCATCTGGCAGCAGCTGCTGTGAGCAGATGTACAGGGACAGGTTATCCGGCTCCAGGATTTTGAAGGACCGTGGAAAATGCATAGAAGATGTGTTGTGTGCATATGGGCCAGGATGTAGCTTTTTTGAGGTGTTGGAGCGGGCTTGGAGTAGCAAACGACATTTAGGGGTAAACATGGAGTTGACTGTTGCTGCAGCATGTAGGCTACTGCTGCTGCAGGACGAACTGCAATCACTGGCTGGGGTTGTGCAGCACTTCGGCAATATTGCAATTGAAAGGTGACTGAGATCAGCCTGAGCCTGTGGTTCTGGTATCAAGCAACTTGCATGATCGCGGCGATTGCGCACGTGGTATAACAATTGCCATAATATGATCGCGGCGATTGCGCACGTGGTATAACAATTGCCAAGAAGACTAGTATTATCATAACAATTGCCATGTGCTGCAACTTCGGTAACATGATGATGATGATGAGTTGCAACTTTCTTGTTGTTTGGTCAGGGCCTGTGCACCGTGTGCATGCTTCAAGCTCTGCAGCAGCAAAGCAGCAGACGTAGCTGTGCGGATCAGCCATAGTGATAAGAAGTGTTACCTGCTCTACTAGAGTATGTACGCAGCACAGCAACAGCTGCCAGGAGCATAGCACAACATGCTCCATTGCACAACCGCCCACGCACAGCCACACAATATGCGTGTAGCTGCTACAAGGTTCGGGCAATGCATGCATTGCTTAGCCGCCGCTGCATTGCTGCAGGATTCAGCTAGGCAGCTTGCTTCAGCCACTTCACGTCATGTAGTAGGTACACACTAACAGCCCCTCCTGTCATATACATCACTCTTTTGTTCTGCACCTAGCACAAGTGCATGCCCTCCTAGCGTGTGCCTTGCCGCCACAGAATGTGTGCAGCTCTGTCACTGCTAGCTCACGCTGTGCTGCGTGGTGAACACAATACCCAGCAAGCCAGCAGCAGACAGGCACACAGCTTGCCCTGCACAAAAATACCTGGCTGCGCAGCTGCAGTACATACATGCGCTGCGTATGCCTCCTGCCAATGCAGCAAGCAGACACACACCCAGCAGCCACCACGCAGCTTCAACAACCGACAACATCACCGACACAAGGTGCAGCAGAAGCAGCAGCAGTCACGGCAGCATCCAATGCCATTTGACCGGGCTCCTACTGCCCCACAAAAACCCTAGAGAGGTAAAGCGCCTTGTCGCGGGTAGCTGCTGTTGCCCCTGCTGCTGTATACAGCAGCATAGCATGCAAGCGAACTAACCCACAAAAGGCTCTGCCGCTGCTACGACAAAGCCAGCAGGGTGTGCTACTGCACACACAACGAACCTGCCATAGCACGGCCCTGCCCCTAATCCACCTTCTTCTGCAACCACCACACAGCTGCACACAGCTGCAGAGCAAGCTTGCATATAGCCTCAAGATCACCGCTGATGGCAGCGCTCCGTGGCTTTAGTGCAAACTGCACCACAGCTAGCATGCTGCCGGCACACAGATACGCAGCGCTGCAGCCGCTGCTGCAGCCGCCGCAGCCTCTGCTGTGCCGCAGCTACCCAACTGTGTACTCCAGCCGTGTGGAGCAGCAGCAGCCGCAGCTGCTTATGCGTTGACTGCCTTGAAGGAGTTGATCATCTCCTCTCCCATGGACTTGAGCACAGACACGATGAGCTCGTTGCCGCCGGAGAACTGCTCCCTGAGCTGTGCTGCCAGCTTCTCGTTGTCTTCAGTGCCCTTGGGCAGGGTGAGGTCTTCACGGGTGTCACCGTTCTCAGCCATGAGGGTGACCTGCAGCAGCAGCAGCAGCAGCAGCAGCAGCCAGATGAGTCTCACTGATGCAGCCGAACCGGAGGGGTCTTGCAGGCGCTGGGTTGCTGCAGCATGCTGGATACGATGTAAGCGCAGGGTGAGCAAGGCACACAGCATGTGCAGCTGCTGAGCATGCTTGCAGGAGCTGCAGCAAACCGTCACGACAAAGCCGGTAGCACTGCTGCTGCTGCTGCTGCTGTTTGAAGTACGGCGCTTCCACTGCGCTGCTGTCCAGCTGCACCACCAGCTGATGCCCAGACTTCCCAGCTGCTGTCATCTCAGCCTGCTGCAAGCCAAACAAGCGTAGCTGCTGTGTCAAGCACCAGCACTGATGTTGCCATCTGCCGCTGCTGATGCCGCTGCCCAAGCTTTGAAAAGCAGGGAACTCACGAAGCCCTCCTCGTTGATGTCCAGCAGGGTGTACTCAACACGGGAGATGTTGGGCACCTGTCGTTACAAGTCAAAACATGACAAACGTGTTAGTCGGGGGTGTTTGACCGATGCCGGCAGCGCGCAGTAAACCAGCTGAGGCAAAGCGCTGTGCTGCAGGACTTGTGTTGCTGCTCTCATGTTGCCCGAGTGCACCTGCCTCACAACTAGGGCTTGCACACGACATGGCAGCAGAGTTGAATGACATGAGGCAGCAGCTGCCAAATGTACTCACGTCGCAGTTGTGGGAAGAGGGCATCATGTCCTCATACTTCCTGCCGGTGAAGATATCCACGGCAGTGAAGTTACACTTTGCGTGACCGTGCTTGCCGGTCTTGGAGGTGGACACTTCCACAACCTGCCAGCAGCAACAGGCGGCAAGCAGACAGAGAAGCAGTCGGTAAGAGACGATGCCGACACAATGCAACCCAGAACAAGGTTGACACGAACGGTCATACGTGAACGTTTGTCTTTCGCAGGACACGCTGAAGCAGGCTGAGAGCATCGAGCAGGAATCGCCATCGAAGCACCCGGCCCGCGCACCTTGCAAGGCCTGTTCTTGATCACGATGAAACCTACAGTTCAAGGGAAACGAGCAAGATACAAGACGTCACCATGTGGTGCAAACTAAACCAGCAGCCAGTATGCAAGCAGTGGCAGCAGCAGCAGGACCAGCAGCAGCATTTTGTAACCTGTGACACACTTCAGCTGGCTGGCACTGCTGCTGGCACAATCAAGCGTCTCACCGTTCTTCCTGATGGTACCAGCCTGCAACACAAGACACAGAACAAGTCCTGTCAGCCCGGTGTCCATTGCCAGCAGGAGGTGGTGCTGCTGCAGTGCACATGCCCACTGCCGTGCCTGTGCAAGCAGAGCAAGCTGAGACAAGTGCTTGCTGATGCTGATGCAGCTTGCTCACCTGCTGGGGGAAGGTCAGGGATGCTCCTGAGTCAGCAGACTGGAAGGTCTCGTGGTCTGCAATACACAGCAGCCCCTGTCAGTTGCCACCCTGAGAGTTCAACTGGTCGATGCTGCTCCACGCCCACTGCTAGGCGACGCCTGGTAATAGCAATTCTTAGCGCCGTAAAAGCTGCATCAGGCGAGAAGCCGCGTCCAATCCTGCGTGGTTCCTTGGCGCTGTAGCTTTTGCATGCACTGACACAGCGCCCAAGGCCTATCGCAGGCACGGATGCTGGCTGCCGACCCTCGCAGGGCACGAAACTATAGTTGATTGCTCTCACCGTGCTCAGACATTTTGGCGAGGGTTGCTGCAGAGCAAGATAGTGGCTGCTGCGGCTTTGCAAGCAAACAAGATGCTTGCAGGGGGCTGATGTGCTGCTACAAACGAGCAAACACAATGCACGCAGCTGAAGAGGGACCCAAGCTGCAGCGGTGGACCAGCTAAGTGTCTTGCTGCCCACCAGGTGCGGGTTTAGCTCCTGGCGGGCGCAACAACATGTGCCTCTGGCGGTTGTTCGCGT
This sequence comes from Tetradesmus obliquus, assembly GCA_030272155.1. Lineage (NCBI taxonomy): Eukaryota > Viridiplantae > Chlorophyta > Chlorophyceae > Sphaeropleales > Scenedesmaceae > Tetradesmus > Tetradesmus obliquus. The sequence goes on from CP126191.1 coordinate 1,953,109, forward strand.
TTATGCGGTCATATTAATTGATAACAATCAAAATAAATTATATTACAGGGGCCAAGAGACCGGCATCTTTTGAGGTGAGCGACAGCTGATTCCCTCCCCACCTGCAACAGGTGCACAGCTGTGCAAGCTGTGCGAGCTGCGCTTGTTGCTCATTTCCTCTGTTTTCAAAGCCTATAAGGAGCCTTTCCTCTGTATTGGTGTTCTGCAAGGTTTGGAAGCAACTGCAAAAGGGGCCACGTACCTGACAGTTGCAGGTTTGAAAGTGCATGGCCCGCTGCTCACCAAATACGTGTAATAGGCAGAACTCGATACAGACGTGAACGCATCCAGCACACACCACCCTGTGAGCCATGACCAGTCTAGTGGCAGGGCTCATCACTGTTTGCGACGCAGAAGGGCCCTGCCTGAGGACGCCTCCAGCCAGGGCGCCCCCTTGGCACAAGGCACTACAGCTCTGTGATTGTGCTGTTTTAGTGCGTACATCGCTGACGAAGGCATTGCAGCCCTGTTGCTAGACAGGAATGCAGAAGTTCAACAAGAGTTTGGCTGTTACACGGCAGGCATCTCACCAACTTCATTTGTGTTCAGGCCAGATGCCATGCTGGTGCTTCGATGCTGCTGCCACCTCTGTGGCTGCTGCTCCCACTGCAGGCAGCGACTGTTCAAACACACGAATCAAGGCACGCCTTGCTCAACCATTCAACCAGGATCAGCCGGGTTGAGTTGATAAACAGCCACCACTATATGTGCAGAACCACAACTGGCGGTCAATGCATAGTGCAAGTACTTGCACTCGTGTGCTCGAGCTTGCCCAGCAGGCGCGGCGGTGCACGCTGCAGCAGCTGCTACCACAACATAACAATACACAACGCAGCACATGACAAGGGTCAGAGTTCGGCCAAGCAAGTACTGGAAGTATCATATAATATATAGGCAATGCAACACCACCCAGCCTGCACCAGTGTAGCCTGAAAGCCTCAACCCACCATCAGATGCTCACATAGACTCAGAGCTACACACAGCCCCATCCCTTACCCAGTCAAGCGACAACTCCGAGTCCAGGGTCGCACCTGGTCATACACTACGGAGACAGCTACCATCTGCGACAGCCCCTCTCGCGTCAAGAGCCAGGCAGCCTGCCCTGTGGCGCAAGCTCCTAGCACCACTGCCCGGCAAAGAGCAGCATGCTCAATTAGCACCACTGCGCGCCGCAGAGCAGCCTGCAGCCGCCATCGCTGCTGGGCAGTTTAACTCAGCACGCCTGCATATGCATGTTTACGAATTTGCATGTTGCGGCTGCAGCTCACACAGTGCGCAGCAACAGCAGCAGGCAGCGCACTCTCTTTGCCGCAAGGCACTGCACTGCACTGCAGTCGAGCAGCTGCACATGGCACCTGACGACGGCCAAGGTTCTCACGCATACATATACTACTCATCACTTATCGCCGCACGCTCTCCCTGTGTACCACCCACACACACGCGCACACATACACACACGCAGTCCATCATCTCACCCACGCGACCGACAGCGGTGGTTCAACAGAGCAGGTGCAAGTGTACACTAGCTACACAAGCACCGTTTGCATGCCCCCGGGGGTGCAGCATGCCCTCAGCGGACCTCTTGCAAGCCTCACAGGATTCAGCCGTGAGTCAAGAAGCGCCTGCGGCACATGTGCATAAGTACATAACCAGGCGCAGCACAGCATGCTGTGCGTGCACAGCGCCCCCCTCACGTTCCATCCGGCGTGCAGACTCCTCCCTAGGTCTAGTACGACTGCCCACACACACACATGCAGCATTCACAGACACACCAACCCTTGCCAGCACTGCTGTTTTAAATAGCCCAGGAGGCTTTAACGCCAGGGCAGAGCTTGCCACAGCTACAGCTGCAAAGTACGAGATACTCCTGCGGTACTACGCCACCCAATCGGCAGTGCCAACTGCAGCAATGCAGCGTCAAGGGCATACCATGCTAGCAACGCAATGAAGCAAGCATGCAGCTGCGCCACTGCTGTAGCGCTGCATTCAACTAGATAGGCGCGATCACACAGCAGTTGCAGCAGCGCCAGCTGGCATGCATTCAACTAGATAGGTGCGATCGCACAGCAGTTGCAGCAGCGCTGCAGCCCACCCCAACAGGCATTTGCTGTCACTGGCACGGCCACTGCAGCTGTTGGCAAGGTTTGCCGCTCGCACACCTTATCAGCAACCAAAACGCGTACACCAAGATATGTGCAAGCCAGATGACATGACAGACGCAGCAGAGGGCAGAACAAGCAGTGTATACCGATATCTACACAACCCAGTTGGTTGCTGTTCGCTGAGCTTGCCAGGCAGATTGAGCATTCACCACACTAACACTGGGGCTGCTGCTGCTGTTGAGCTGCAGACCTTTTCCAACAGCATGTACTCCGCCAATGTTTTGTGGCTGCTGACATTGCGCAGAGACGCTGACATTCGCCGCCGCCCGTGTCCTCACAGCAGAGCCTCTTTGCGAGACATGCTGCTGTGACAAGCCGCAAACCCACGCCTGCTGAAGAGAGCCCGCAAGTATCCACATGTCCACCACCATGCAATGCATGCTGTATGACCGCGTGCAGCTACTGCACACGGCCACACACTTTGGAATTGGGTTGAGCACTTCCGGCAGCAGCACCCCACTGTCACACTATCACAGTCCTGCACAGCACCCCTTGCAGGTCGAGCCGTACATGCACTGCTGCTGCCCACGCACTGCAACTTGGCACTGCTTGCCCACTTGCATGCACATGCAACAACGCGTGCAAGCCCTCCCCCATGATGCGCCCAAACATGTAACAATCCACAACATGCAACTGTGCTTGGTGCGGCGCTGCAGCTCCCCACCAGCTTCAATTGCATGCCAATGCATGCATGATCAGATCTGCACCCATCAACAATGCAACAGCTCTGCATCAGAGCGTAGTGCCACGCAGCGCTGAGCTCAACGCCTGCGTGGCAAGAATGAGGACCTCAGCAGTCAGAAGACAATATGTATCTCTGACCAGCCAAAGGTATGTGCTGGTTGCGCCTTAACACCTCCCGCAGCTGCAACAGATGCAGAGGCGTCATCACCCCTCACACAGTGCTGCACCATGCTGCTTATTCCCCACACCACCAGCAGCAACTGCCCAGACCCAGAATCAGCTGCGGCCTGCACCCCTAGCCACATCCACCTCAACGCTGGCACCAGCAGCAGCATTGCTGGCAGCAGCAGCAGGCACTGCTGCACCTGAGTTGGTGCCACCAGCTGTGTGCTCTGCTTCCTCTGCGATTGTGGCCATGTTGCTGCCAGGCTGTGCCAACTGCCTGCTCAGCGCAGCAGCCCCAGCCGGCGCCTGCGAAGCAGGCGAGCCACTGTACCCCGCTGGGTCATACAGCCCCTCCATGGTGCTGGAGTTATCCAGGTACACGCCGCTGCTGCTGCTGCTGTGGGTGTTGGGGGCTGCATCCGGATCAGAGCTGCTGCCCTCCCCAGGGTGCATTTGGTGCAGAACCTGCTGCTGCTGCTGCTGTGGTGCGGCTGCTGGGCCTGCGAGGCCTGGCCACTGCACAAGGTTGCCGCCCGACTGCAGCTGCTGCTGCTGCGTTGCTAGCTGCTGCTGTTGCACTACTTGCAGCAGCAGCTGCTGCTGCTGCGCTGCTGCTGCTGCCGCCAGCGCCTCATGCAGCCCAGGCATTGCAGGAACCGGCTCGTCGCCATGATGCACGGGAGGCAGCTGCACGTCGCTCGGCAAGTTGCTGGGCGCAAACTCGCCGCCCAGCCACAGCCCGCCGCCAGCGCTCTGCGTGCCCCAGCTCATGCTGTCATGCAGCGCCGCCTGCTGGATGTTACTTGCGTTACTCACAAACGGCGGCGACCCGCGATCCAGCCCCAAGGATCCGTGCACACTGGAGTTTGTTTGCAGGTCCAGCAGGCTCGTCTGCGGCTCCCAGTTGTGTAGCTTCGCAAGATCGATGCCAACACCAGCACCCGTGACACCGCCGGCTGCGGCAGCAGCTGCTGCCGACCCGTGCTGCTGCTGCTGCGGCGGCGGCAGCTGCTGCTGCTGTTGTTGCGGCTGTGGGCAGGCCTGCTGCTGCATTGGTAAGCTGGAGGCTGAGTCGCAGCCTGCAGTGGCGAGCTTGCTGGCCATGCGCTGCAAATCAGCGAGGATCTGCTGGAACGACGGCCTGCAAGAACATAACAAGCACGAGTGTGTTACATGACATGTTATAACAGTGCAGTTGATGTTATTCTGTGGAAGCTGTCTTGGTGGTCATGCAATAGTCGAGCGCTGTTGGCTTCACCACAGTGCATGGCACACCCCTCCAGTATGTGCCAGCACAATCACAGCAACAAGGCAGCACAGCTCTGCCCAGACCCGCACAGGAACAACAGCATCTCCTCACCGTATGGCCTGGTCGCTCTCCCAGCACCTGCAGGCCAGCAGCTGGTAGTCAAACGGGCTATCAGGCGGGAACTCTGGCCGCTGGCCCATTTTGGTCACCTCGTGGCCCAGCAGGGCCTTAGGCATGCCCTTGAAGGCCTGCTGTGCTGTGTACAGCTCCCAGAGCAGCACGCCAAAGGCATACACGTCGCTGGCGCGGCTGATCTTACCAAACATGAGCACCTCGGGCGCCATGTGTGTCAGCGTGCCCTGCAGCACAAGTGCACAGCAGCGTGTGTGTTAGTATGAAAACAAGGAAAAAGGGGGCTGATCTTGCCAAACATGAGCACCTCGGGCGCCATGTGCGTCAGCGTGCCCTGCAGGACAACAGCGCAGCAGCATGTGTGTTAGTGTTGTAAAAAGGAAGAGGTTGGCTGATCTGGCCAAACGTGAGCACCTCGGGCGCCATGTGCGTGAGCGTGTCCTGCAGCATGATGTCATGTGCGGCAAAGAGCGACAATAAGGCAGCGCTTTCATCCAGCAATGTGCGGCAGTCTGTCGTGCGACCAAGGGCACAAAAGTCAGCTGCAGCATGCAGCTGCAGCTTGTCAGCATGTGTATGCTGCAGCACACCGGCCGCAGATGTTATTGCTTTCGCATTCTAAGGGCTGCTTTGTTCAACCCCACCTGGTACACGTTGGACACGTGTGTCTCGCTGGGGTCCATGCGCACGCTGAGCCCAAAGTCGGACACCTTGGCCACAAAGCCGCGCGCGTCAGAGCCAGCAGACTTCAGCAGCACGTTGCGGCACTGCAGGGGCAGGCAGCAGCGTGATGGCGGTTGACAGCGGTACAGTGGCGTTGAGGGGCAGCAGCACAGCAAGCAGTACAGAGCAGAAGAAGCAAGGCCAGGCACATATGGCACGGCAGCTGCCGCGAGCTGCCGCAGCTTTCTGCAGCCGCTACTAGTCAAGCTCGAACCCAGCAGAACCGATTGCACAGGTACTGGCGGCGTCAGGCAACCCATCAGCCACAGCTTTAGCCATATCATGTGACACCATGTCATGTTACAACAGCCCGCTCACCTTGAGGTCGGAGTGGATGATGTTCTCGCTGTGCAGGTGCAGCATGGCACGCGCGATGTCCAGCGCTGTCGCCACCACCCCCACCATGTCTGGCCTGCCGTCAGGCCGCCGCAGCCCCCCTGCATTGAGCAGCTCCTTGAGGCTGCCCAGGTCACACAGCTCCAGCACTAGCCGCACCTGCGGCAGCAGCAGCAGCAGCAGCCCGTCCGGTTTAGGTTCCAACACAGCCGGCATTCTTCCACGTAATGTGTGGTGCAGTGCAAGGGCCTGCCCTACCAAATGCACTCAAGTTCATAGTGTCTATCTACCGCCGCACGGAGCGGGATGCATAAAGACTAACAAGCAGAGCCATGCAATTGTGGCAGCGCTCCCGCCTTTCGCTGCCGCCTCACCTCCCAGCCATGGTTCTCTCCTAGCTCGCTGCCCAGCAGCGAGGAGGGGTCGGTGTCATCGCTGCCGTGCTGCGGCGCGCCGCCCTTGCTGCGCTCAATGGCCTGCAGCAAGACACACAAGAAGCACGCAGCAGGCCGTCAGACAGCTGGTCAGCGTCAGCCAAAGCAACAGCAAGCGAATGTAAGCTGCAGTGTGTGCTTGAACCATTACCATCACGTGCTTTACGTGCAACACCTGAACATGCGGCAGAGCCCGCACTTGCCAGCGCCACGCTTCCCCTCATCTGCATGTGCTTCCCCAAGCTGCCGCCTGCTCAGCCCCCACCCCGCAGCAGCGCAACACCACAACAAGCGGGCCCTGCCGCCTGCTCAGCCCCCACCCCGCAGCAGCGCAACACCACAACAAGCGGGCCCTGCCGCCTGCTCAGCCCCCACCCCCCAGCAGCGCAGCAGCCGCACCTGCATCGCGAGCTCCCCAGTGAGCGGCTTGACCACGTAGGTGTAGGTCTGCACGATGTTGGGGTGCGACAGCGTGGAGCTGATGGCTGTCTCCATGATGGCCATCTTCTCGCGCTTCTCCTTGCCGCTCATGGCGGCAGGAAACAGCATCGTCTTGACAGCAACTACAGTGCCCTGCCAGGTGCCTGCAATGCACGTGTGTCACCATGGCTGTTAGTGTTGTTGTACATTGTGATGATGGCTTTGATACGTCATGGCGGCAGGGAACAGCATCGTCTTGACAGCAACCACGGTGCCCTGCCAGGTGCCGGCAGTGCACATATGTGACCATGATTGTTAGCATTGTTGTACATTATGATGATGGCTTTAATTATTGCGTCATGGCGGCAGGGAACTGCATCTTCTTGACAGCAACTACGGTGCCCTGCCAGGTGCCTGCAATGCACATGTGTCACCATGGTTGTTAGCGTTGTGGGATATGTTGCGGCTGCGTCATGGCGGCGGGGAACAGCATCGTCTTAACAGCCACCACAGTGCCCTGCCAGGTGCCTGCGATGGTGAAAGGTCGCAAGGAAGAAAGCAAGTGCATTCACAACCCAACAACCACGCTGGCTCTTGCACATGAACTGCGCGTTCACGCAAACTGCTGCGGAAGCGCATTGGCCTGCGAAGCTGGTACGCCAGCCTCTCTACATCACAACAGCACACAAGGCAACCACCACACAGCACACACACCCCACAGCCCGCTGCTAGATCCGAGTAAGAGCCATGCCATCTACCCTTGTACACCTTGCCAAAGGTGCCCTCCCCAAGCAACACACAGCACACAATACACAGCACACCATGTACTGCACACAGCACACAGCACATGGCGCACAGCACACGCCATGCATCACTGCGCTCACCCTTGTACACCTTGCCAAAGGTGCCCTCCCCCAGCAGCCCCTCCAGCACGATGGCGGTGTCACGCCGGCCACCAGCAGTGACCTGCATGCGCCGCCGCGCCTCCTCGATCAACTCTGCAGAGTGAGCAGCAGCAGCAGCAGCAGCAACGTGGAGAAGGCGTGGGCCACACACGCACGCTGTACAGCTTGTCTCTGCATCTGGCGCTGCAGCACCATGCTCGGCCCACAGCAGCAACAACACGCTGTCTTCTCCAGAACCAAGTCAAACGCGCGTATGCACACATATACCAATCAGCATGTCACTACGCGCGCGGCGCACCGTGCGTGTTGTAGCTGTACTTGCTGCTCTCCAGCTTGCTGGTGCTGCCGTCGTAGGTGGTGCTGGCGGGCGGCATGCCGTTCACAGAGTGGGCGCCAATGCCGCCAGGCTGCAGCGAGGGGTCAGCAGTAGGGAAGAAGTCCTTGCTCTCCCCTGCTGCAGCAGCAGCCCGGGCGCGGCGCCTGAGCAGCAGTAATTGTGGCGGGCAGCAAGGTTTGCGGCAGTGGCGGAAGTAGGTGTCAGCAGCTGCTGCTGCTGCTGCTGCAGGAGGCGGCACATGACGACATGATGCAGCTAACCTGAAGGTGCGGGCTGCATCACGCTAGCAGCAACCGCAAGCACCCCACCATGCCGAATTTGAGCACACCCAGCGTCTCAGTGCAGCCAAGCAGGGCCAGCAACACCTCCAGCCAGCACCTGCAACAAACACCTCAGTCCAGAGACAACATCATCCTGCAATAAGTAGCGCCACACTCATGCACTCCCCATACCCCCAGCCCCACCCCGCACCTGCGCCAGAGCACAAAGCCGATTGCGGCCGCCGCCAGCAGCGCCACCACCACGATCGGCACAGCAATCGCAGCCGCCAGCGCACCACCCTTTGCCCCGCCGCCTGCTGCCTTTGACCACGTCACCAGCACATCCTCCCAGAGCCAATAGGCATCGCCCACTGCCTTCACCACGCCGTGGGGCCCTTGCGAATTTGTGACCCAGGCTGTCTTGTTGAACTTCCAATGCAGCAGCAGCACCTCGTATTGGCTGCGAAGCTCAAAGTCGCCCTGCTGCGGCACGAACTGTGGAGACAGCGGGCTGCTGCCGTAGCGGTCCCAGAAAGGGTCGTTCAAATTGAACAGCGGGCAGGGCTCGTTGCCATGAATTTGCAGGTCCTGCAGGCAGGAATGACAACACACCCCAGCAGGCACAGCAGGTCAGGATTGCAGTGTGGTGGGCGCCAGGCAATGCTCAGCTGGTGCTTGCCGCAGCAAGTGCTGCTGATATCATGGATATCTCAGCTTGAGCAACAGAGGCAAGGAGCGCTGTTTTCTGACCGTTTCCTAGGATGGCGTAATGCACTCTTTGCCAGAACATATGTTTTGCCCGGGCTGCCATGGCTTTGCGTGCACAACGAGGAGACATACACACCTAAGAAGCGCATCAGAAACACTGCTGCGATTGGAAAGCTCGACGTCCCACAACCGCTGCGCAAAGCCAATGCCGTGAGTCATACACACTCAATGCGGTCAATGTGCGATACACTCAATGTGCGATACACTCAGCCCCTGTTGACGCAACAACAATGCGCAGCACGCGCAGCGCGCACCTTGAAGCCAATGATGCCATCCTGTTCCACTGACAGGACGCTGATGAGCGGGAACAGCCCGGCGCGCCGCTGCGAGGGGAAGCTGTTCACAAACTTGATGTTGCCCTCCCAGCGCATCTCCCCATACACGTAGATCTGCTGCTGCAGGTTGTTGACGTCCACAATAATGGGCTGGGAGGCATCGCCGGTGCATGCTCGGATGGTCACCTGGTGGATGGCACGCAGGAGGTTCAGCATTGGTGGCGGCGATTCAGTGAAATGCAGCACAACCAGGGTGAGTGAAGAAATGTGCAGTGAACAGGTGCAGCACTGGGGATAGTGCCCTGGGTTGCGAGGTGACTGAATAGACTGCCATAGATGCTGGCTCGCAGCCGCTGGCATGCAAATAACTGCAACTAATGTACTGCACAGCGCACGGCTGCTGGCACCAAGCACACGCAATCAGGGGTCCCATTAAGAGCAGACGGCGCAGTCACCAACAAAGCCTGAAGTCTGTGTCGTCAAAGGCCTAGAGCACGGCATACTGCTGAGATGCAGCTGCAGCTGCATGCGTGCAAGCAGCTGCGGCACTGCCCTCATCACACAAAAACAGCCTCCTGACACCAACAAAACCACCAACCAGCAAAGCCCGCAGCAAGAGCTGCCTGCTGTTGTGACACTAAACATCACAACACAACCTCCGCCTCACCGCATGTGTGACGTTGATCCCCAGGGACTGGTTGTTGGCATGGTCCGGCGGAAACAGGTCCTCCGTGAACGTTATGTCATTTGTCAGCTCGATGCGTGTGATTGCAGGATCCTTGATCAGCCTCACAAACTCCACGATGTTTGATGCAAGGAAGCCAGGGAAGTCAGCAAAGCAGCGGCCCTTGGGGTATGCCGCACCCAGCGCTGCATTGCTGTCGCCAGCAGTGCCCCACTGTACGCTGCTGCTGCTGCGGCTGACAGCCGCTGGCGCGTCTGCAGGCGCGCTGCTGCTGCTGCTGTTGCTGCTGCGCGGCGCCGCAGCTGGCGCTGGTGAGGAAGCGTTGCCTGGTGCTGAAGGTGCTGCAGGAGCTTGCAGGAGCTGCCGTTGAGCGGCTGCTGATGAAGTTTCCTGCAAGCGCCACGGCCCCTCCTGCTGCTGCTGCTGCTGCTGCTGCTTGCTATTCAGCCGCTGACGCAGCAGGAGTCGTCTGGTGGCTGCGACACCTTGCTGCACGCCAAGGGGTGCTGCTGACGATGACTGCTGCACCAGCTGCACACCTGCGATGTGTTGCCCCAGCTGCTGCTGCACCACTGACATACTGGGCAACCGCCAGTCCAGCACTACGATGCTGTCACGCGCTGATGCCTGGTACGTGAGCTGCCCCTGCTGCTGGTGGTAGTGCAGCGCAGCTTGCCAAGCCGCTGCTGCCGCTGCTGCTGCTGGAGCTGACGCAAGCTGCACCTCAACGCCTTGCATGGTGACTGCTCCGCTTCCTTCCACGGCAACAGCTGGCAGCAGCAGGCTGTGCGCAGTGCTGCTGCTGCTGCTGATCCCTAAGTTTGCAAATTTTGCTGAGTGGGAGAGCCGCAGCCCCCGCTGCAGCTGCAGCAGCCCCCCAGAGCCTACCAGCCAGCATGATAGGAGGTTGTTGAACCTCAACGTGGCTCCAGCACAGCTGCCAAGTGACAGCTGTCTGCTTATGACCAGCTGCTCGCCATTGGTGCAGCTGCAGTGCTGTGGCTGCAGCTGAATGTCTTGCAGGACAGTGATGCTGTGCACAGCTGGGTTCAACAAAGCATCCCTAAGGCTGGCACTATCATATGCCAACACGCTGCCTGGCTTGCTGATGTGAGCAAAGCAGGACTGGACATCAGCCACAGCACTGCAGCTGATAATCTCCTGCAAGCCAGAAGCCCAATCATGCAGCCTCCAGGCTCTGCTGCTGCCTGCCAGCAGTGCATGCTGTTGCGTCCTGCCCGAGTGGTGCTGCTGCCTGTCTAGCGTGCTGCTGCTGCTGTTGCTGGCTTGCTGCTGGCCTGCAGCTGGGCCACTGGAATAGAACAACACCCAATCATAGGTGATGCTACCGCCTGTGCTGACAAACGCCGGCACAGGACTTGAGCCAGCCTCTGCACTAGCCAAGCTGCTCACTGCTAGGGTAAGAGAGCTCAGCGTCAACCTGCCAGGCGCAGCGACCTGAATCAAGCCCTTTGCTGCTTCATTCAAGTCAAGGAAAACTCCAATAGCGCCGTGGAGCACCACAGCTCTGCTGATGCGAATGGCAGTGGGCCAGTCCTGCTTGGTGACCCGGACGGTGCTGACCAGGTGGATATCCACCACGGCCGAGTCCACCAGCGCATTCTTCAGCTGCTTTGGGTTCCCTACTTGCAATGCTGTTGAGAACGGACAGGCTAGCAGTGCAAGAAGCACCGCAAACGTCAGCGAAGCGCACATGATCCACCCTGCATCGTTCCAACAATGATCAAAGCAAAATTTATCCACGGACAGCGCTGAAACAACTGGGTACTGATCGTCGATAGGGCTTTTGACACACTGGCACTGCTTGTCACACAGCAGATTACTTATGTGGTGCTGTACGCTGTGACCGATGCAGCATCTGTGATCTTACACCTTCGGTTCCGTGCGTGGCAAAGGTTATCTCTGTTGAATGTGTGTACGTGCTCGAAACTCCCGCTTTAAACACCACAGAACTGCTGCTGGTACTGCCCAGCCTGTGATGCCACGCATCTTGCTCTGTATGGTTCCCGTCAGCGTTTAAGCCACTGTACAGGCTTATCCAGCCAGCATGGAACCCATGGCGACGGACGTGGGGCCTCAGGGCTGCCTGTTCAATTACCACGTGACTGCGCACAAGCCCACTGCTGTCAGGCACTGTGCTGTGGGGAGCTTCACCAGCCCAAATGAAACAAACTTGATCATAGGGTGAGAAGAAAGATGTGACACGATGTTTCAAGCGCAGGGCAGCCTGCCACGGCCCTGATCACGCAGCAGGCCTGCACAGCAGATGAACTGATGCCGCACCGCACTGCTGTGTTTACAACAGGCGCTCCACACACTTGGACATCCAAGTGCTAACGCCTGAAGGTCTCAAGGTGGGTTAAACTGTTATTGTTGAGCCGGCTTGTATTACCGCAGAGGCATTCGCCTGCTGATGAGATGCAGCCACTTCAAGTCCGCCATGGCAGCAGCTGTTGCATGCAACACTGTGCATGGGGATCACATGATCAAGGCAGCCTAGTGTTGCTTCGATAACCTTGGAGCTGCACTGGTATGCCAGTTCTGTGTATGCAAGTTCCCACAGGCAGATTGCAAGGCTGCTTGTTTTAATTGGCTTGCAGGTGCTACAAAAGGACGCTTTCTTGACTTGTGTGCACTGCCAGCAACACCATGCATGCCATGCACATGGATAGATTACTACAACTGCTTAGACCGCCAAGCCAGTGATACCCAGCAGCAGCAGCCACAGCCACAGTAACAGCAGCTGCAACACGGCATTCACGCCACCGGTGGGCTGCATGCCATCACTTGCAGCTGCATCTCTCGCTTCTCATCCCTCAAGCAGCACTGGTGCTGCATCAAGCTAACCTTCCACCCTAGATCTGCTGGCAGCTGCCCCTTCCAGGCAGTGCCACACTTTCTGCTGCAAATGCTGCCATAGTCATGAAGGCTCCACCCTGACCCCTGCAGCCTGTGCTGTGCTGTGCTGAGCTATGTTCTTGTGCTGCTGTGCTGGTGGCATGCAGGCTGTGCAGACGGTGCCGCTGTATGGTGTGCTGTCAGCACTGAAGCTCTTCAGGCCAAAGGTGCGGGGCAGCAGCAGCAGCAGCAGCAGCGGCGGCAGCAGCAGCGGCGGCAGCAGCAGCAGCAGCAGCGGCAGTGACGGCAGCAGCAGCAGCAGCGGCAGTGACGGCAGCAGCGGCGGCAGCAGCAGCGGTGGCAGCGGCAGGAGCAGCATCACATGCTTGAACGGGTGAGTGCATAGCAGGAGTAGCAGCTCATTGCAGGCATGGTGAGACCACCATGCGTGGGACGAGGCAGCTGCAGGATGACCTGGCACTGCTGCCGTAGCTGTTGTCCCAAGCTGCTGCTGCGCCATGCCAACACACCGCACACCTCATCCTTGATTCCCTTTGCATTCACGCTATGCCTGTGTGCCTCCACTTGTGCTGCACACAGAATGCCACCAAGGACCTGCTGCTGCTGCTCACTGAGCACTACAAGTTTGCTGTGCTGGAGTGGGTGGCAGCAGGGCCCTCAGGCCAGCCTGAGCTTGTTACACGTGCGACATGTGACGTTAAAGATGCAATTGGCAGGCCAGTGGAGGCCGGGCAGCTTGCGGCAGTAGACCCTGAGTGCAGGGCCATCGCGCTGCACCTGTATGAGGGCCAGCTGAAGGTAGGTGCAGCAGCAGCAGCAGCAGCAGCAGCAGCTGCAACAGCAGCAGGGTTTCATGTTGGGGCCATGGCAGCATGCGTGCTTGAGGGCAGCTTGAGTGTTGCTGCAGCAGGAGGGAGGTGACGGCAGGGGTCCTGCTTACTAGTTGTGTTGCGGCAACAGGCACGACTGTATTCCAGGCAATCAGACTTGAACGATGCGCACCGCTTTCCGTGCCTCACACCTTGCCTGCACCTACACCGCCAACAATATCCTGCCGCGCCACCAACTGCCAGGTGCTGCAAATGGAGCAGGGTCCTTCACTGCAGATGGCCCCGGAAACATTCAACCTGCGGCTAGAAGAGCTGGCAGTGATTGACATGGCCTTCCTGGCAGCAAGCAGCAGCAGCAGCGGCGCGGGCAGCTCTGCAGCAGCAGCGGCAGCAGCAGTGAACCCTGTGCTGGCGCTGTTGTATGAGGACAACAAGCATGCGCGGCATGTGAAGACCTACACGCTGAACCTCAAGACACGGGTAGGTAACGTTTTGGCTAGTGCAGATTGGTGCATGCAAAGTGCGTTTTGGTGGCAGTTTGTAATTGAACGGCTTGCCGACTGTGGTCCTGTAACTTGCCGCTAGCTTCATGCCGCTGCTGGCCGCATGGGCAGGCCTGCAGCGAGCGGTGCTTGCAGCTCACTTTTCATCATCTGCTGCTAGGTGTGATGCTTGCACACCGCAAACATCGACATGCCCACATAACACACACCAAACACACACGGCGTGGTGCTTGCAGGAGCTGGAAGATGGCCCCTGGTCCCAGGCCAATGTAGATGCGGGCAGCAGCCGTATCATCCCCGTGCCGCAGCCCTTAGGTGCACACAACACCAACATGACATACACACATAACACACACATACATCATCATGCTTGCAGGAGCTGGAGGACGGCCCCTGGTCCCAAGCCAATGTTGATGCGGGCAGCAGCCGCATCATCCCCGTGCTTATGCTTCACACAGTGTGATTTTTGAACATCCATATACACACATGCTGCTTGCAGGAGCTGGAGGACGGCCCCTGGTCTCAAGCCAACGTTGATGCAGGCAGCAGCCGCATCATCCCAGTGCCGCAGCCGCTAGGCGGCGCCATAGTGCTGGGTGAGAGTGTGCTGAGCTACTTCAACACGCAGCACGCCACGCGCAGCACGCAGATCAAGCCCAACACGTCCATACAGGTGGGTGCGGGGGTGGCTGCGGGGGTGCGCGTGTGTAGGTGTGTTGCTCAACGCGCCTGCAGCTGCCATACTGTAGCATTTGTATGCTTGCTTGCCTGCCTGTGTTTGTCGCTGCCGATGCTGCTATTGCCTTACTTCATGCCATCATTGATATTATGCTGCAACACTGCTTGAATCTGTATGCGGCTGCAGTCCTAGCCTGCGGTGGATGCCGATGGCAGCCGCTACCTGCTGAGTGACTGTGCGGGCGAGCCACCTGCCTGCTTGTCTGCCTGCCCCTGCCTTTCTGTCTTCCTGCCTACTTGCTGCCTACCTGCTCGCCTGTCTCTATGCCTCTGCCAACACTGTCGCCGCCACCATGATGTGCTGTATGCTTGAATGTGCTTTGTGCGCCTTGTATCTGTGTGGCTGCAGTCCTGGGCTGCTGTGGATGCTGATGGCAGCCGCTACCTGCTGAGTGACCATGCGGGCGGGCTGCACCTGCTAGTGCTGGCACACGCCGACAACAGGGTGGCGGGGCTCAAAGTGCAGACGCTGGGTGAGTGAGAGAGAGTGAGAGAGAGCTTGAGACAAACTTTAAGAGAGTGACTGGGAGTGCTGTTCAGGGTGAGGGAGGCAGGAGGAGCAAGATGCGTTTGAACCCAACACTTTCTCGTGCAGTTTGCAGCCCGCCCACCATCATAGAACATGAACAGGAGCAGATGTGCAATGGTAATTATGGTGTTACTTTCAACGTTCCTGCAGGCCGCACCACCAGCACACACTGCATGGCCTACCTAGACAGCGGCTACGTCTTCCTAGGCAGCAAAGGCGGCGACAGCCAGCTCATAAAACTGCATGCAGAACCACTTCCCACAGCAGCAGCAGCAGGGGCACCAGCAGGGCCTATCTCCAGCCTTGCAGCAGACGATGATGCAGCTGCAGCGGCAGCCGCAGGGTCTGGCAGTGCTGCTGCTGCTCCTGGTGGCGATGAGGGTCCCAATCACGTGGAGGTTGTGGACTCCTGGCCCAGCCTGGCTCCCATTGTGGACTTTGTTGTGATGGACCTGGAGCGGCAGGGGCAGGGCCAGGTGGGTTTGCCGGCGTGCATTGTGGGGCTGTTACTGCTGGGAAGTTCCTGGTTGAAGTGACACAGCTTAGCACAGGGACGCGTGCTGCTGGTGCCACCCAGGGCCTGGTGGGTGCAAGGCACTCCAGAGCACGCGGCAGTACGGCAGCACTGCAGGCCTGCTGTCAAATGTGGTGTTGACTGCTGGAGTCAAATGCAGCAGCTCAGCAGCATGACGTGGGTTTTAGGAGTTGCTGCTGTCAGGTGCAGATGTGTAAGTGGTATCACCGGGTACCGCTTGCAAGAGCTGTCTGACTGAGGGAAAAGTATTTCTGCTGCTGCTGCTGCCGCTGCTGCTGCCGCAGATGGTGACGTGCAGCGGCGTGTTCCAGGACGGCAGCCTGCGCGTTGTGCGCAACGGCATTGGCATCCACGAGGCGGCAGCCATGGAGCTGCCAGGTGGGTTGAGAGGTTGTGGAGGGTGTTGTGGCGCTAGTGCCAAGTATGCTGCCTGGGGCTAATCTGCCAGTCAATGAGTGCTGCAGCTGTGCATGCATACGCGAGGCCGCAGCCATGGAGCTGCCAGGTGGGTTTGGACGGGCCCGTGGCGCTCTGTTGCCTTGGCCTGATCTGCCAGGTCCACCAATCCGTGCTCAGCGCTGCATCCATGCATGAGGCCGCATCCATGCAGCTGCCAGGTGCGCGGACAGCACTGTGTCTCTGTATATGCTGCCTGCACTGTTGTGATGATGCGGCACCAGTGCGATGGTGTTAAGTTTGTGCATGCATGTGCCCAGATATGGCAATGCTCGCCTGCATTGAGGCGGTGTTAGCTCATGGTCATCTGCTCTTTCAACAGCGATGACGCACAGCACATAACCTTCAGGTCTTTCAACAACTCTGCTGCACTGGGTTTTACTACACCTTATAGTGTAACACAAGTCAACACCACGAAACTACTGTTGAAATGCGCCCCGTTTGTTTTACCCAAACATGACCGCAGGCATCAAGGGCGTGTGGAGCCTGCGCGCCAGCTGGATGGACGCGTTTGACTCTCACCTGGTGCTGTCCTTTGTTGGCGAGACGCGGCTGCTGGCCATCAGTGAGGAGGATGTGCTGGATGAGGCGTCCATCCCCGGCTTTGATGGCGACAGCCAGACGCTGCTGGCAGCCACCACGCTGCATGACCAGCTGCTGCAGGTGAGCCCGGCTCTGCTGCGCAGGAAAGCAAAGCTTGTCCTGTTTGCACGTTGGGTGTCTGCACAGCTGCTGCAGGTGTGGTGGGGCGGCTGTTATGCTGCTGTCAACTCCGGCTGGAACTTTGCATGTGGTTAGCGGTGTCTGGGAGCAGGTCCCCCCAATGGTTGGGGATCTGGGAGCAGCAGACAGCCAGACGCTGCTTGCAGCCACCACGCTGCATGACCAGCTGCTGCAGGTGCGGTGCGGCGGCTGGTATCCGCGGTTGCTGCTTTGCGCAGATGTGCGCAGCAGTGCTTGTTCCTGCTGCTACCCGCCTCCTCAACCTGTTGTATGTCTGATTTCAAATCTTGCAGGTCACCAGCTCAGCAGTGCGCCTCATCTCCGCCAGCTCTGGGCAGCTGCTCACTCAGTGGTCCCCAGCAGCAGCAGCAGCCAACGCCGGCAGCAGCAGCATCACGCTTGCTGCTGCCAGCCCCTGCCAGGTGCTGGTGGCCTCTGGGGGCGGCAAGGTGTGGCTGCTGGAGGTGACTGAGGGAGGGCAGCTGCATGAAGTTGGTGCTGTGGTGATGGATGCTGAGGTGGCTTGCCTGGACATCACACCAGTGGGTGAGTGTTACTTGTGTTATGTAACAGTGGTACAACAGTGTCATAGTAGTGTTGCAATGGTGTTGAAGATGATGCTGGAGGTGGCTGTGGGGGGCCAGCTGCAAGAAGTTGGTGCTGTGGTGATGGACGCTGAGGTGGCCTGCCTGGACATCACACCAGTGGGTGAGCGTCACACGTGTTTTGTTACATAACAACACTTTTTTGCTTACCAACGTCAGGTGCTGGCTGATAAGCAGGGCACTTGCAGGATCTTGTGCCATGGAACATTTTTGTAACAGCCCTGTTGCAATTCAAACCCACGCTACAAGAACGCTGGCACGTTTTTTGCTACCTAATCACGTCTGCTTGCTTGGCTGCCGTATCGCCGCACCTCCCTCTTTCCCCAGGCCCCGACAACACACGTGCCAGCCTGGCAGCCGTGGGCAGCTGGTCCATGCAGGTGGCACTGCTGTCACTGCCAGACCTAAAACCCATTGTAACAGAAGACCTGGGCAGCGAGGTCATCCCTCGCAGCGTAGCGCTGGCTGAGTTTGAGGGCCAGGCCTACGTGCTGTGTGGCCTTGGTGACGGCCAGCTGCACAACTGGAGATGGGAGCCGGATAGTAACAGCCTCAGCGGTAAGCGGAGGGGTTATATCTGCTTGCTTTGAGGCTAGTTTTTAGGCTGGCTTGATGGGGGTTTGAGGTTGGTTTGATTGCCAGGCCTACGGGCTGTGTGGCCTTGGGGACGGCCAGCTGCACAACTGGAGATGGGAGCCGGAGACTAACAGCCTCAGCGGTGAGCGGGAGGCGTATCCTGCTTGCTTTGATGCTGGTTTTTGAGGCTGGTTTTTGAGGCTGGTTTGATGCGGGTTTGAGGCTGGTTTGAGGGCCAGGCCTATGTGCTGTGTGGCCTTGGGGACGGCCAGCTGCACAACTGGCGCTGGGAGCCGGATAGTAGTAGCCTCAGCGGTGAGCGGAAGGGTTATATTTGCTTGCTTGGAGGCTAGTTTTGAGGCTGGCTTGATGGGGGTTTGAGGTTGGTTTGAGGGCCAGACCTACGTGCTGTGCAGGCTGGGCGACGGCCAGCTGCACAACTGGCGCTGGGAGCCGGAGAGCAGCAGCTTGAGCGGTGTGTGGAGGAGCGTTTGTGTTGCATTGCATTGCTTGTTGTGTTGAAACATGCCGAAAGGAGGAGCTGCTGTTTTGCGCATGCTGTTGCATTGCTGGACAGACCTCCGCAATTCGGTGCTGGGCACCAATCATTGGCATGCACCTGATCTGACCGTACATCCACTTTCTGCTGCCTCCTGCTGTTCTCTGCTGCTTCCTGCTGTTCTCCTACTTGTCCCTGTCACCAGCCCACCAAAAGGTGGTGCTGGGAACCACATCACCATGGCACGCACCTGCTCTGACTATGGCTCTGCTATCTTCTGATGCTTTCTGCTGTCTTCCACTGCTTTCTGCTGTTCTTTTACTGTCCCAGACCACGGCAAAGTAGTGCTGGGCACCAAGCCCATCCTGGCATGCAGCCGCTCTGTTTTTTTGTTTCCTGCTGCTTTTTGCTGTTGTGCTGTTCTGCTGTGGTTTTGGTGTTGTACCCCAGACCACCGCGAGGTGGTGCTGGGCACCAAATTATACCGGCATGCCCCTGTTCTGACTACAGCTCTGCTATCTTCTGCTGCTGTCTGCTGCATTCTGCTGCTTTCTGTTGTTCTTTTACTGTTCCAGACCACCGCAAAGTAGTGCTGGGCCCCATCCCCATCCTGGCATGCACCCGCTCTGACTATTCTTTTGTTTCCTGCTGCTTTTCGCTGTTGTGTTGTTCTGCTGTTCTGCTTTCTGGTGTTGTACCCCAGACCACCGCAAGGTGGTGCTGGGCACCAAGCCCATCCTGCTGTCCGCCTTCAGCAGCGGCGGGCAGCGCCACATCTTTGCAGCCAGCGACAGGCCCACCATCATCTATTCCAACAACCGCAAGCTGCTCTACAGCAACCTCAACGAGAACGAGGTGCGGGACAAAGCCTCCTGGCGCCACACAAACATGTTCATGCACTGCAGCAGATTGTGCCATGCATGCAGCTGGCGTGGCGCACTTGTGTGTGTTTGTTTTGGAACATGGCACCTGCTGGTGTCTCCTGTGGTGGTGCCGTGGCAATGAGTTGTTGATGTGCATCCCTCCACATGCGTTGTGCTGTGCGCGCCAGTCTCCCTTGGCGTGCTCAGCTGTAATGTTGAGTGGGGGGACAGCGAGGCAGCGCACCACTCTTTCCAGCTGGGCTTGGCGGGTAGCCCCTGCTGGTAAATCCGGGTGCAACATATGTGCAACATATGTTTGGAACGAGTCCACATTTCACAGCAGCAACGCAGCTGCTGCCGCGGCAAAGACCTGTGTGTGTCGCACCATGCTGTGGAGCTGTTGTGGCAGTGTCCGACAGCAGTATGCTTCTTCCCTTCCAGCCTACTAGTGCTGTTAAGCCAGCTCCACACCCTGACTGCCATTCTACCCAACGCAGTATCACAAACAGGTATCACTGCTGATCTGAGCTGCTGCTTACAACCAGGGTCAACAGCACGCCCCGGCTCTGCTTGTTCTCTCCCCTTTCTCCCTTTCCCCCTTCCTGCCATCTCCACTTTGGGTGGCCTTCGTTACGTCCTTACGCAACGCTGGCTGATCTGTGCTGAATCATCTCAAACGTGACTGACTACTTGCTCCTGCTACTGCTGTTTGCATGTGCCCCAGGTGGCGTTCCTGGCCTCCTTCAGCACTGCCAGCTTCCCTGACAGCCTGGCCCTGGTCAAGGAGGCCAGCCTCAGCCTGGGCACCATAGACGGTGAGGCGCCTGGGGATCATGCAATGCGCTGCTGCTGCTGCTGCTGCTGCTGCTGCTGCTGCTGCTGCTGCTGAGAGGCAGCTGGCACGTGCAATATCATGTGCCAGCAGCAAGCAAGGCAGCATGTCATATTGTGACTTATCTGCTCATCTGCTGCTCGCTTTTGGCAATACCCCCTGTGTGTTTGCTGCTGCTGCCGCTGCTGCTGCCGCAGGCATCCAGAAGCTGCACATCCGCACGGTGCCGCTGGGCGAGCAGCCGCGCCGCATTGCGCACCAGCCCGGCAGCAGGAGCCTTGGGGTGGTCACCATCAGCACACCAGCAGGCGCCAACCCCAGTGAGCGACAGTGCTGTTCAAAATCTCTGCACTGCTGGAACTGGTTTGCACGTGACAAACGCTGCAACTGCAGGCAACATTGTCGTGTTGTCTTGTGGCGTTGGTAAACGCAGAACAGCCCAGGCAGGCCAAGACTCTTTGCAGCAGCAATCTGTACTTTCTGCAAGCTGCAAGTGCTGCTAACTCAGCATCAGCACCAATGATTCAATATGCTGCCAACACGTTTGTTACTCCTGCAATGTCCCTATCATTCTTTGCAGGCGACATCGGGCGCAGCTACCTGCGCGTGTTCAGCGACAGCAGCTTCGACCTGCTGGCCTCACACCAGCTGGGGGCACAGGAGATACCCACTGCCATCACCAGCATGGCCTTCGGCAGCAGCAGCAGCAGCACAGCAGCAGCAGCAGCAGCAGCAGACAAGCCGGAGGGTGCTGCCGCAGTGGCAGGGGGAGGTGGCAGCAGCAGCGAGGAGACTCCCGCGTACTACATAGTTGGCACGGCAGTCATCAAGCCAAATGTAAGCGTTTGATGCATCAGCATTGGCAGGCATTCCCTGCTGTAGGTGCTGCAGGGTTTGTAGGATCTTGTTGTGGCACGCAGCAGCAGAGGGTGGCACTTGCACCGAGTTGGAAAGGGGCTCATCCTGCCGCCTCCATTGTCGCATGGGTTGGGTTTCAGAAGAGGAGGAGAACAGCACACCGTGGTTTCTGTGCTTTGCCTACAGTCTTCCAACAACCCCAACCACTACACATGTGGCTGCATCTCCCAATCCCTGCAGGAGGGGCAGCAGAGCAAGGGCGGCATCCTGCTTGCATCCGCTGTCACATGGTCTAAAACCTACAAAGGTGCAAGAGCCAAACACCAAAAAATTGTGCCCTCTGTACATCTCCTTGCAGGAGGTGGAGCCCAGCAAGGGCCACATCCTGCTGCTGCACTACGCACCAGGCTCCAACAGCCTCACCCTAGTAGAGCAGATGGAGGTCCACGGTGCAGTGTACAACCTGTGTGAGTTCCAGGGCAAGCTGCTGGCCACTGTGAACAACAAGGTGCACCTGTTCAAGTGGGCGGCAGCAGCAGCGGGGCGGCACGAGCTGGTCAGCGACTGCAGCCCTATTGGGGTGCAGGTGCTGTGCCTGTTCCTGGCTGTGAGGTGAGGCGGCCTTGGTGCGGGTTTGCAAGGTGTGGTTGTTGACAGAGTAACTTTGGAGTTTGACGTGTAAGCGTTGCGAGCCACCCCGTTATATTTGGTGGTTGCGGTGTGTACTGCAGGCAGGCTGGTCTGCGGCGTGCTTGACATGCTTACGTTTGATGCTCAGGCAAAGCTCTGCCGCGCTTATACTGCAGGCTGCGCTGCCTTGTGGTTTGAGCATCTGATGCCTGCCTGCCCTATGCTCTCGCCCATTCCTCATCCTGCATACATACTTTGATGCTAGCTTCTGCAACAGCTTAGCTGTATGTCCAGCAGGGTCGGCCCTTGAGGTAGTACGTACGTGACAGCCAAGGCAGCCGCACCCCTCCTCCTCACCACTGTGCAGCGGCTGCATCGCGCTGTGCTCTTGATCGGACCTGCTGCCGTGTGACTCTGCTGCATTGTACTGTGCTGCTCTGCTGCTGCTGCTGCTTTGGCCTCTGCGCCATCGTGCAACTTTGTGGTGGTGGTACCTCATGAACAGCATCACTTTACTGCTGCAGACTCTCATTTTGCTGTGCTGCTGCTGCTGCTGCTACTGCTGCTGCTGCTCTGGCCACTCGTTGCAGGGGCGACTTTGTGGTGGTGGGTGACCTCATGAACAGCATCACGCTGCTGGTGTACAAGGCGGCAGAGGGAGCGCTGGAGGTGCGACCTCAGCAGACTAATCAGCGCATGCAGGCGACATGCAAGTTGTCGCGTATGCACAGCACCTGTGTGCACAGCTTGATCGCCACAGGCGGAGTGGCGCCCCTGATAATCCTTTGCAAGCTACTGCTGGCAGAAAATGCTGATGACTGCATGGCTGATATTGACAACAGCATGGCATATCATTGACGTACTACCGCTGCGCAGCGCATGGCAAGCCGCGGTTTCCGCACAGTACAGCTGCAGCATCAGCACCAATTGAGTAGGGTAGTGACGTGTTGTGACTTGTGCTTCGTGCTGTTTGGTGCTGCGCAGGTGCGTGCGCGTGACCAGGAGAGCAAGTGGCTGACCGCGCTGGCGCTCATGGACGACGACACATACCTGGCAGCTGACAACAGCTCAAACATGGTGCGCTACTGTTGCTGTTACTGCTATAAGAGGTTCGCATTTGCACCAATGGAGCTCTAGGGCTGTTGGACAGCTGTCTGCTCATTTCATTTGTCACTATGCTGCACTTGCAGATCTGGTTGCCATTGATGGTACGTACAATCCAACCCAATGCTGCTACTTGTGCATGTCCTCATCACTGCTATATCTACACTGACACAGGTTGTGGTGCGCAAGAACCTCGTTGCTGCCATCAACAAGGACCAGCTGTATGTGTTGCAAGGCTATTCAACGCTGCTTGCTGGTTATTCAAACTCAGTCATTTGTCGGCACGCTGTTACAGGTGGTGGTGCGCAAGCACCGCGAAGCTGCCACCGACGAGATGCGTGCACACATACAAACGATTGACAATTTGATGTGTGCATCCTCGCCCCACTGCATCACACTGCTATCACAGGTCGTGGTGCGCAAGAACACCGACGCCGCCACCGACGAGGAGCGCGCGCCTGATCATGCAATGTCCTTATGTTCAACGTTTGATGTGTGTGCTGCTGCCTTCGCCACCGCAGGTGGTGGTGCGCAAGAACTCTGACGCCGCCATGGACGAGGAGATCGCACGCCTGGAGGTCACCGGCCGCCAACATGTCATTGCTTCTTGTGCACTTACATTCGGCTGCTGCGTCTAAACTGCCGCAGGTCGTGGTGCGCAAGAACCCCGACGCCGCCACCGATGAAGAGCGTGCGCGCCTGGAGGTCACCGGCCGCTTCCACTGCGGCGAGTTTGTAAACCGGCTGCGCCCCGGCAGCCTAGTCATGCGGCTGCCTGACAGCGAGCTTGGCGCCGTGCCGAGTTTGTTATATGGCGGCGTGAACGGCAGCGTGGGGCTGGTGGCGAGCCTGCCGCGGGAGTGGTTCGAGATGCTGGCGACGCTGCAGGAGGGCCTGAAGAAGGTGCGGGGAGGAACTGCAGCGTTTGGGCGTTACAATTGTGTCAAAAGGAGCTCAAAATGTGGTTTGTATCTCTGTTCAAAAGTTGGAAGTTGAGTTTTGGGTGTCGCTGGTCATGCGGCTGCCAGACAGCGAGCTAGGCGCCGTGCCGAGTTTGTTATATGGAGGGGTCAATGGCAGCATGGGGCTGGTGGCGAGCCTGCCGCGGGAGTGGTTTGAGATGCTGGCGACGCTGCAGGAGGGCTTGAAGAAGGTGCGGCTCCAGGGCTGGGCTGCAGGACTGGTTTGTTACAGTTGCATTACAATAGCTTGAAACGTGCCAGTCTTGAGTAACCAGCGAGGTTGTTGATTGGTCATGCGGCTGCCTGACAGCGAGCTAGGCACCGTGCCGAGCCTGCTGTAGGAAGGGGTCATTGGTAGTGCGGGGCTGGTGGCGAGCCTGCCGCGGGAGTGGTTTGAGATGCTGGCAACGCTGCAGGAGGGCTTGAAAAAGGTGCGGGGAGAAGTTGCAGGGTTTGGGTGTTACATGTGTGTCGATAAAGGAGCTCCCTATGTGGTGTTGTGCTCAAGGTTTCTTGGTTGCTGCTGCTGCTGCTGCTGCTGCCAGGTGGTGCGTGGAGTGGGCGGCCTTGACCACGACTCCTGGCGCCGCTTCAAGGACCAGCGCCGCTCGATGATTGAACCTTGCGCTGCTGCTGCTGATGCTGCTGCAGGTCGTGCGTGTCGTTGGCGGCCTGGACCACGACTCCTAACGCCGCTGCAAGGACGAGCGCCGCTCCATGCCTGAACCATTTGCTGCTGCTGCAGGTTGTGCGTGGCGTGGGCGGCTTAGACCATGACTCCTGGCGCCGCTTCAAGGACGAGCGCCGCAGCGAGCCGGCCAGCGGCTTCATTGATGGTGACCTTGTGGAGGCTTTTGCTGACCTGCCGCCCGGCAAGGGGCGGGAGCTGGTGGCGGGGCTGTGGCCGGGCGGGGAGTTCAGCTATGAAGAGGTTAGCCGGCGCGTGGAGGAGCTGCAGCGTCTGCACTGAGATGGCGGACAGCACAGGAGCTGCAGGTGCTGCATTGATTGGTGGAGCACAGCAGCTGCAGCAGCTGCGCTCGATGGGAGGAGTGAGGGAGCTGCAGCGGCTTCATTGATGGTGACCTTGTGGAGGCCTTTGCTGACCTGCCGCCCGGCAGGGGCCGGGAGCTGGTGGCGGGGCTGTGGCCAGGCGGGGAGTTCAGCTACGAGGAGGTTAGCCAGCGCGTGGAGGAGCTGCAGCGCCTGCACTGAGGCAGGGTTTGGTTGCACAACTTGCATCAATAGCAGAGCAGCTGCGGCGGCTGCACTGATTCATGCGGCACGGCAGCTGCAGCAGCTGCAGTGATTCGTTGGGTGAAAAGCTGCAGCGGCTGCACTGAGGCAGTGAGGCCGTAGGGCTGGCAGGGTTTGGGGTCTGCTGAAACCTCAAGCCGGGTGGGGAGTTCAGCTGTGAAGCGGTCAGCCGGCACGTGGAGGAGCTGCAGCGGCTGCACTGAGGCGGCGACTGGTTTAAGCACTCATGTCGGGTTGGCATTGTCTCAGTGGGGGCGCACTGGCTGGTTTGATTGGAGCTGCAGCCCCGCTGTGAGGAGCGCGTGAGATGGTGCAAGCATGTGTGGCGCATGCTGGTACGGCTGTGTATATATACGTTCAAGAGGGGCCATCCATATGCAAGCTGTGGTGAGCGCTATGCATGTGTGCTTGCAGGGCAGCTGAGGTTCTACAGGTGTTGTGTGTTTCTGGTTGTTGCCTGCATCCGCGAGCTGCATGTGCTCGGTCGGCGCCCACTGTACCGGTGCTGGCGTTGCTGTGTATACAATAGTTATTTTTCCTGTTGGGGGCCTGCCACTAGCACAGCTAACGCCTGCAGTGTTGCTGTAATTCGCCGTATGGGCCTGGTAGCACTGTGTATCTCAGCTGCACGTCCATGCATCACGCTGTTGTTGGTTGCAAGTTGCTGGGCTACTTGGCTGCTGAGGTGCAGCGATGCGGCTGCTGTTCATGTCCTTTACCGCAGCGGCATTGTGGTGTGTGCCCGATCAAGTTGAAGTTGCAGGCTCAATTGGCTATCGAGTACCCTAGTGTTGCACTTGAGTACGGTTTGGAGTGTATTGGCTGTCAGTGGCCCGTGCCAAGCACACTGAGTCCTTTATGTTGCGTTGTAACAGCTGCACATGTGCATCACCTGGGGCAGCACATCAACACAAAGCAAGGTCTTGCAACTCTGCTGGACATCAATTTGTACATCAGCACACCACGGCGGCATGCTGGCCAGGCTGTCTTTGTGCCGCCTTTCCTGCGAATCTGCATACTGGCCGCCAGGGGTGCTGCAGGCTGCATGCACCTGGCATGCCATCAGGAAGACAGCCAGCGCTGGCCAGCTGCTGGAAGTACAGTTGGATGGCTGCAGCAGCAAGCGGCATGGGGTGATCCTGCTGCGTGGATAGTGATGAAACAGCAACTGTTAAACATACAGGCTCACGGCACCACAGGTTAAGTGCGAGGTACTGCTAGGGTACGGCTGCATGCAACTGAGACAGTATCCGAGCTTAGGCGCAGAGGGAGGCTCACCGGACGCGCTTCGATAGCAACCACAAGATCGCTGCTTTGAGCTCAACAAACGTTCCAGCTACCCTAAAGGTGTATTTTCTGCTGGCAACGCCTTTAAGCGACAAGTTCGTCCCTTCCACGCAAGCCCTAGCTCCGGTTCTTTCCTAGGAAGTGTGTCATGTACGTGCGAACCCGCATGCCGCACTCAGATCGCTATAGGTCTGAATTGATCAGGTCGCCTTAATCTTTACAGGCTGAAAAAGGTGTCCTCTGACGCATGGCGTAAGCTTGAACGGCACTATGCAGAACTCCACGAGGGTGACAGGGGCATGTTGCCCTCGCCAGCAGTTCAATGCGACGACGTTGGCGCTAAGAGGCCAGAGTTTGCGCTGCAAGCTCAGTTCCAGAGCCAGCCAGGTCAGCAGCAGCAGCAGCAGCAGCAGCAGCAGCACATGTGTGTAATGTGCATTCTCACAGTTGTGAAAGCAACGAACAGCTGTGCAAGTGATGTATAGCGACAGGCGTTCAAAGGGCCATTGGCTTCAGTCGACTAACCTCTCTTTGGCGACCTGATACGCAAGGGGACGCACAGCAAACCTCGCATGCCTTTCAGGCAGGCAAAAGCCCCAAATCCACACCCACGACGATCCTGCGACGCAAACCCTCAAGCATTTCCCACCAAACGTTGCTATCATGTTTTCTTGCACTGCCTGTTTGTGCCTGCTGCAGGCATCAGGCATAGCGGCGTGCACCTGGCCACGTCATGCACAGCGCTTGCCACGCACAGCAGAAGCAGCAGCAGCAGTAGTTCCCACTTCACCGCAGCACCTCCACAGGACCACCACAACCACAGCTGCAGCAGCATCACAAACTAACAGCAGTGCAGCAGCAGCAGCAGCAGCAGCAGCTGACAGCTCCCCACAATGCACCGGCAGGGCAGTGGTGGTGGGTGGTGGCCCGGCTGGCCTTGCTGCTGCCATTGGCCTCGCCAGGCAGGCAGGGTTCAGGGTTGATGTGTTTGATGCGCGGCAAAACCCTGCAAGTGACAGCCACAGCTCAAAAGAGGCACTGCTAGTGGCCCTAGGTAAGCTGCTGCCTGCTGCCTGCTGCCTGCCTGCTGAGGTTGATGCTACTGCTGTTTGCTGCCTGCCTGCACATACTGTATGCTGCTGATTTCACACACAGCGTGCAAGTGAGTGCATGCCTGCTGCTGCTGCTGGTGCCTGCCTGCACATGCCGATGCTCCTCTGGGTGTTCTGGCGCACAGCTTGCGAGCTTGTCTGTGTCTATGTCAGCTGGTCTGTCAAGCCTTCATGCACCAGTGTTTTCCGTACATTGCGTGACAATCAAACCATCTGTTGTTTCGCGTGCAGGGGCCAGGGGCCTTCAAGCCCTCTCCGACCTCCACATCCCCCTCACCACGCCACAGCAGCAGCCACCAGCCAGTAGGAGCAGCAGCCCCCTACCAAACCCCTCCCCAGGCTCCCGCAGCACCTCACCCACCCCTACCACAACACCTGGCAGCAGCAGCAGCAGCAGCAGCAGCGGCACCATCCTCACGCCTGATGCTGCTGCTGCTGCCCCACGAGACCTGGGTGCTGCCTCAGGCATTGCTACTGCTTCGTATTGGGAGGATGCTGCAGCTATTTCGGGGCTGCTGGGTGGTGTGAAGCCCCCCACTGGGCTCACACTGCTGCAGGGGATGCTGCTGCTGGGGCCTGGCAGGATGCGGCGGCTGGAGACGTATGGCAGGCCTGCTGCTGCTGCTGCGGGTGGTGCGGCTGCTGCTGCGTCAACAGGCCTGGAAGTACCTGCTGGCATAGGTAGGCGTGTGGGTGCGAGTAGGTGGATGGGTGACTGCCTGGGTGGTGGTGTGGGCGTTGCTGCTGTTTGGTGCTTGCAGTTGCGGCTGCATGTTGCAAGTCTGCGCACCTCTGAATGCTGCTGCTGCTGCTGCCGCTGCTGCAGCCGTGATGGACAGCCACACCCTGACAGCCACCCTGCTGGCAGAAGCAGCAGCAACAGAGCAGCCGCGCCCCGCAGCACCAAGCATTGTGCTGCCAGCTGCTGCTGCTGCTGCTGCTGCTGCAGCGCCAGCATCAACAGCAGCAGGCAGCGACAGCAGCAGCAGCAGCATTGACCTTGCTGCTGCCAGTCCTGGTGTGAGGTGCCACTACGGCTGCGAGCTGCTGATGGTGGACACTGCCAACAGGCAGGCCACATTCATGTGAGCAAAAATAAATAGCAGGGGAGGGCAGGGAAAGGCAAGGGAGGCTTGCTGTGCTGTAGTGAAGGCGATTGCTGTGCTGTGATTTTTGTGTGTGTTTGTGTCTGTGCTTGGTCCGTGGGCTGCTGGACGGGCACCAGCATGACTGACATATAGTGCATGTGGGCTGCTGTGCAGCAGTGCATCCGGCTGCTCTGCGGCGCGCCTGCCATCTGCCACATGGCAGCACCACCAGCACATGCTGCTGTTGCCTGCGGCATGCATTTTGATTGGGATGGTTTCTGCCTATGCAGCTGCGCACGTGTGCTTGCAGCCTGTCTAATATAACTATGCCTATGCCATCCAACAGCCACATGCCTTCTACTGTACTGAACTGTCGCACTGCTCTGTTCACTCTGCTGCTGCTGCTGCTGCTGCTGCTGCTGTCCTGCAGTGCCCCTGATGGTGCAGCTGTCGTGGTTCCCTACGACATCCTGATAGGCGCAGAGCCAGGTTCAGGCTCCCACCTAGTAGCAGATGCACTGGCACAGGTGCAGCTGAGGCAGCTGCCACACAAGCATGCAAACCCTGCTCCCACCGGCAGCAGCAGCAGCAAGGCAAATGCAACGTCGCCTGACCAGCATCAGGCGATCTACGGCTCATTGGCTGCTGCTGCTGCATCAGGCGGTGCTAAGGCAGCTGCGGTTGCTGCAACTGCTGTTGGTGCTGCCCAGCAAGATGCCAGCACATCTGCAAGTGGCAGCAGCAGCAGCAGCAGCAGCAGCAGCAAGGCAGCAGCAGCAGCAGCAGTGGATGCCGCAGGGTTTGTTGAGCTGGAGTTTAAGTCCTGGGCTGACATGCCACATCAGCGGGAGCTGCGGGGGCTGCTGCCTGCAGGCAGTGAGGCGCTGCAGGCGTCCCTGGAGGAAGTTGGGTGGGTGGCAGTTTGTTAGACTCAAGTTTAAACGCCGGGTGACAGCTGTTGCACATATTACAGTCACATGTTGATTGTGACAGCCATTCAGGTTGTATTTGGGCCAATCCAACGCACAAATGTACTGTGCACCCAGGTAGCATCTGCGGGCTTGTTGCATACAGTTGCAGATCACCTGTCAGGCAGCCCCTTCAGACGCAAACCACCATCAATCGCCGTCAAGCACAACTTGATGCCCCAAACACCAAGCTCCTCATGCCTCTCCCGCTGCTGCTATCTGCATATATCTTGCTGCAGGCAGCACCACAAGCATGCCCCGGGCAAGGGTTGGCTGCTTGTCTGGACAGGCACAGCAGGCAGCAGCGCAGCGCAGCCGTTCCCTACCACACTCACCCCCGACACCCCTCAGCTTGAAAAGGCAACATGGGTTGTAGACACCTCCCAAGCCCCATCATCCACCACCAGCAGCAGCAGCAGCAGCAGCAGCAGCATGCCTGCAGGAACTGGAAATGCGAGTGGCTCAGGTGGTGCCAGAACAGCAGCTGCACAGCCTGCTGCTGCTGCTGCTGTGTTGAAGGGTGGTGCCGGCAGTGGCGCTACGCTGATGTTTCCTGGAGGGCCCAGCTGCACCTTGATGGCCTGGCCTAGCAGGGGAGGCGGCAGCTGGTCAGGTGCTGTGTTCACTGCTCCACAGGTGCGTGTGTGTGCAGCAAGGCAGCTGCAGCTGAGTGAAGGTGTGCAGGCACAATATTGGCATGATGGCACTGCAGGAAAGTGCAGTCGCAGAAGCAGGCTGGGCGTGCTTGTGTATGTTGGTGCCTGCCCATAACGAAGGCGGCTACAGAAGCTGCTCCTGCTGTTGCCTTTCTGCTTGAAAAGCGCATGCTTCTGCAAATGTGCCGCTGCTTGCAGGGTTGGTGTTACAGCTGCGTGGTAAGTTGCACTACTGTGCCCCGGCACATGTCAAAGTTTCCTGCATCCTGCTTGCCAACACTTAATTACTGTTATTTCGCCACGTGTCCGCAGGTGTTTGAGTCGCTACGCAGCCAGGCCGACTATGAGGGGCTGCTGAAGGGCCTGCGCGCAGCAGGCAGCAGCGGCAGCGCCCTGCCTGGGCTGTGGGTGAAGGGCATCGCTGCTCAGCTGCGCAGCAAGGGCCAGCGCGTGGGCAGGTGCGGCGCTGTCATGTTTGCTCTACTGCGCTTGAGGCACAACTGCAAGTGACAGGTCCTTGCGGGTGCTGCTGCATGGTTTTGAATGGGCTGTTGATAGGGCAAAAGACAGGTGTAAGACAGGCACATGGGTCACATCAGTTGCTCCTGTTTGACCCTGTGCAGTCACCTGCACTGTGATAGTGTCGAGCATCTGCATGTCTGCGCAGTTAAGCATGCCTCTCAACACCAAACATACCACATGCGCAGAATTACCTGGTCAAATTCCCTGCTGTGTGGTGCGTGCATAGATACAACACACGCCTCGTCCGCTGCGCTTGTGTGCATGCAGGGTGCTAGCGCCCTGGCTGCCGCCTCCCCCGCACCTCGCAGCACCCGCAGCCGGCCTGCTGCTGCTGTCACCGGCAGCTGCTCTCACCAGCAGCCCCCAGATGCTGTGCCCTGCAGCATCTCTTGGCTTGCAGGATGCTGCTGTGCTGGCTGCTACTGTTGCTGCAGCGCTGCCTAAGGGCAGTGCAGCAGGCAACGGCCTGTGGGTGCCAGGGTCTGCTGCTCCTGCAGGGGCTGGTGGTGGTGGTGGCAGCGGCAGCGAGCAGCTGCATAGGCATGTGGAGCAGGCGCTGAAGCACTTTGACAAGATGAGGCAGCCAGAGGTGAGCAGGGCGGTTTGCCAAAAGAGGCCCATGTTCAAACTTTGACTCGTCGCTGAAGTGCAAACTGGCGAACATGCGCCTGCATCTGCTCAGCAGCGGCACAATTATACGTGGAGAGTTGACACAGCTGCAACCCATAGAATTGATGTGCTGCGCTCATCCCGTGCCTGCCGCATGCGCTTAATGCAGGTTGCTGCGCTGCAGCGGCTACAGGCGCAGCTCTCCTACCTGCGCCACCCCTTCAGCCCCGCAGCGCCAGCAGCACTGGCTGCCACCCCCCCTGCAAGCCTCGCTTGGCTAGCCAGCTTGTTTGGCAAGGCAAGGGCAGGGCTGGCTCTGCAGTGGCGCTGCCTGGCTGCTGTGCTGCCGCTGGTTGCCGCTGTGCTCAAAGCAGCATACAGCGACGGCAGCACCAGCAGCAAGTCAGCTGCAGGAACGGTGTCGTCCTCATCTGCTGCTGCTGCTGCATCAGCAGCAGCACAGGGTTTGACCAGTGTCCTGCAAGCAGTGCGGCCCAGTGGAGCGTCCCTCATGGCATTCCTGCATACCACTGGCGTGCCATATCGCGGTGTGTGGGCGCTGCTGCACTGGGCGCCACTGCTGCTGGGGCTTGCATGGGGTGCTATGATATGGGCAGCTGTGCAGGCAGTGCGCTGGGCAGTGCTGGCGTATAGGGTGTGGGGTGTATCATGGGCAGGGGCTTGAGGGTTGGGGCCATTTGCTTGGCTGGGGTTTGGATTTGAGTTGATGTAGGGGGTAGTTGGTGTTGTTTGTTGGGTTGAACCCTTGGGGCGTAGGTTGCAACCTTGCAGGGTTCAAGGTGCACGTTTTCAACATCAGTGACGCGTGGTGCCTGCGCACGTGTAGAGAAAGTTGTGGAGGTTTGATCGGCACTGGAGGCAGCAAGGCAAGCTCTGGTATGGCAGTGCTATATATGTAATAAGTGCACAGCATGCTGATGAAGAGCCAGAGCTATTATACCGCCATACTCTTGCAGTAGTACTTGTCCTGCATGCAGTACCACTGCACCAGTAACCATACTGTGCTGGCATGGCATGCATTGGATTGGGCCGCTTTAGATGGCTGTGGAGGTAAAGGAAGGCATACTGTACGGCAAAGCTGTTTTAGCCGACGATGTTCCCACCCAGTGGCAAGCCCAAAACCGCCCTGCCGTGTTGCCCAAAGCTCGGGTGCCCAAAGAGATGCAGTGACACATCAGATCGACTCATATACGCCACACTGCATCGAGCTTGGTACGATCGACAGATAGTCTACATCATATACATCCTCAGCTGCTCGTCAACACCAGCACGTCCACGATGCGTTCGATCTTGTCGTCAGTGTGTCTGCTGCTCGCCCTGGGCGTGCTCTCAGCAGAAGCACAATGGATGAGCGGGACCGCATTGTTCTCGTTTGGCCCGAAGGTGAGAGCACTGGCCGTGCAACTGTCCACAGATCGTTCTGAGCAGCAGTTGCCCTGTCGCAGTATGCGCCCAGTGCACCATCCACACGTCCGATCCTGCTCGGACGGCTAACTTTGTCGGTAGCAATCACCATACTATGGTTTGCGAGGCAACACACCCATGATCCCCTGCACCAGACCTACCCAGTGACGCTGCTGCTGGTGACACAGCACCAAAGATCAACCTGAATATGCCCCACCCCTCCCCTCCACTCCCCACTTGCAGGACAACGACCCTGCCCTGCCCTACCCTAAGTCAGTGCCAGATGCTTCATGTGGCTACGGAGAGCTCACTGAGAAAGAGTTTCCAGGCTTCAAACTGGTGGGCATCTCCCCCAAAAGCGAGCTCAAGGCACGCGCCATGGGTGGCTGCGGCAGCTGCATCGAAATCAAGTGCGCAGACAAGCAGTACTGCTCGGCTACCACACCCACCCAGGTCGTCATGATCTACGACACATGTGACAAGTGTGCGGCCAAGGAGCTGAATGTGAATGCAAGGGTGTTTGAGGCACTGGCTCCGCTGAGCCTGGGCCGCGTTGACGTGCAGTACAGACAGGTGTGCGGCGCAAACATTTGCCATGATGATTGGCAGCAGACTGGGGCAGGGCAGCAGCCAGGAGTACTGTTACATGCCTGAAATGACAACTAGCAGCTGGGGCGTGTGGATGTGCAATGCAGACAGGTGCCGCAACTCCAGGAGGCACAGTGCCTTTCGCTGCCAGGTGCATTTATTGCATGACGTCTGGCTAGTTCCCTGCGTTGCCGCACACTGTTACCGAGTTACGAAAGTAGGGCCACAGGCCCACCCATGTACAGCACATTGACGGCACTGCGACCAACTGCTGCTGCTTGCGCCGCGCGTGCTGTGCAGGTGGCGTGCCCCTTCAAGGGCAACATCACTGTGCGCGTGACCGACTACCGCACAGCCTCAGGCGGCTGGCTGCGGCTGGGCGTCAGGAACGTGGCTGGCGATGGTGACCTCACCATGGTGGAGCTGGCCAAGGTGCGGCCAGCCATACGCGCGGCACAAAAGCAAAAAAACATGCGTTGATGGCCTAGCTTGTTGTTAAGCAGTGCACTGCGTGCTGTGTGACCGCACCATGTTGGGCTGGCCAAGGTGCGGCCAGGCATGTCTGAGGATTGCATGCTGTGCTTGCAGCACAGCGCACATATGCAGCCTCAGCACATTCCCTAGCAGTGTGCTGCGTGTCATGTGAGCGGGAGCTGGGCCTTGTCGTGACGACCAACTTGCCCATGCAAGCACGGCAGCAGCGTGCACAGACTCTGCCCAGCTCCAGCGCAAGCACACCATTCGCATGCGAGGGCGCCGCCGGAGCCGGCAACAGGCAGAACCTGCAATGCAGCAGCAAGTATCTGTTCTTCAACGCTTGTGTATCCTCCCGCCTTCCATACGCAGGCCGGCAGTGGTGCATGGATCCGCATGAACAACACGTATGGCGCAAACTGGGAGCTCAGCAAGCTGCCCACGCCTCCCTTTGATGTGCGGCTGACCACCAAGGCTGGCAAAACCACAGTGCTCAGGTGCGAGGAGTGCTGGCATCAATGTGCTCAGAACATCACAGAGGCACTGACAGCGTGTGTTGCTGCTTTCGAATCTCAGTTGGCCTGCACAGGTGTGCAGCATACTATCGTTCATGCTGCACAGCCGACTGTGGCAGGCACAGCACACAGGGTTATGCATGCTCGACTTCTGTTGGACCCAAGCACCAGGCATCTGCTAGTTGCAGGCCGTAGTTGCTGCGGGAACTAAAGCTGCTGCTGCTGCTGCTGCTGCTGTGCTTGCTGTGCTGCAGCGCTGCTGTGAAGACGCCCGGCGCCACAGGCAGCTTCCCCACCACAGCTCAGTTCAAGGCTTGAACCAGGCTTAAGGAGTTTGCAGGCTTGGGCCGCCCACTGGCATTGCGCCAAGTGACACAGCATGTGCGTGCACCAAGACCCACTGGCAGATGTCGTGTCTACCGCTGTCATCGTGACATCATTTTGTAAATTTCCATTTATCAACGGCGAGCACACCACCTAGATGTGGGGCAACAACACAGATGCCAGCTTCGACGGATCATCCAGCTACCCCCATCATCAGCTTGCGAAGAATATGGGTACAATCCAGGGCTGCAGAGCAAGTGCCAGGATGCATACATGCTACGTAGCAGCAGGTTCTTGTGCAGCAGATTGATTTTGCAGTAGCCTGCTTAGGCTGACGTCGGGGGTTAGCGCCGCAAGTAACAACACTGTTAGAGTCGCATGCGGAGTGGGGTTCTGGCTTTGTGATCTGCTAAGAATGGCATCTTTGGTAGATGAACACCAGGAGCTGTATCAGCTTGCAGGGGAGTAGCAGCTGAGTTTCAGCAAACATCAAGACACTTGGCTTCTGTTTCGTGGCTTCTGTCTTGGATCTGGAGTGGGATGTCCTGTTCTCCACTGGTTTTGAACACCGATATTCTGCAGAACTTCTGCATTGAATGAGGGGGGATATTGGCGCTACTGTACACAAGAAACGTGAATGCTTGACGGTTGCCCAGCTTCAAGCTGTGTGAGTTACACTGTGCAGAGCACCACACGCAGGCTGCTGACAAAGGCACCAGCACCATGGGTACTGCTTAAACTCCGCAAAACAACGGGGTCCGACAACATCCACCAAACAGTGAAATGGGACCCACACGGCATGACTAGCAATGTCACCATCAAGATAACGGCCCTGAGACAATTTCGCCCACGTAATGATAAGCCAGACGCCCATGCTCACTGCCAACGCGTTTTGCATGAGTTTTGAGGCTCAAGATGGGGTTCTTGTCCTAAACAGCGTTGCGTTCAGCAACCCAGGAACCATGTCTGAAGGTATGCACAACAACAGCCCCTTGTAGCAGCGTGCTGCTGCTGAGAAACACATGTCCACAATCACAAACTACAGCAATGTTGATACAGAGCAGACGCTGCGACTGCAAAACCAGTGACAGTGTAATGCAGGCTGGTGCAGTGACCTTCTTGTACGCCCCCAACCAGAAGGCAGTAAAACCGAAGACAGCAAGCTATTACACACACTTATGTCGCGCATTGTCATCTGCTGCCAGCCGCATCAAAGGTGGCAGCGCTGAAAGCAGGCGCAGGCTTGATGCTTGCAGCCTGCGCTACATGATATGCACCACACAAATGTAGCGACGCTCAACCAGACACGTGCAAAGCATCTTCAGCATCCGCGCATGCCGCTTTCGTATGACCACAGCAACCAGCGCCAGCAACATACATACATGTTGTTCACGCTGCGTTGTAGGCCCCTCTCCTGCCCTACTGCTCCATCTGCACCAGCTGCTGCTGCTGCTGCTCATCGTCTTGCTGCTCCCGCGTCGGCGTCTGCGGCTGCGCTGCTGCTGTCACTTCCGGCTCTGGCGCAGGTTTAGGGCCTGGCGTGGTGCGTGGCAGGTGGCAGCGCTCATCATACAGCAGGCTGTCAGCCACCATATCCTCCTCGTCATTTTTGCGGGCACTGTAGTCCTTCCACCACCTGCAGGGGCAACACCGCAAAACAGAAGGAGGCGGGCCTGTGTGACGGCAATGTGCGGCACAGCTGCTGAGCAGACAAGCAAGAATGATGCGCTTGGGAGGGCACAGCGACTGTGCACAAGCTAAGCCCAGCCACCAGGACTCCTAGCAGACACTGCTGCTGCTACTGCTACTACTGACATGTGTTTTGTGGCAAGCTGCACGCAATATGGTTGCTGCAGGCACATGCTCTGCACGCGCCGCATGGCGTACCTCCCCAGTGACTCCTGATACTTTTCTCGCTTGTCTCCTTGGTCAACACGGCCATGGATGACCTTCAGCATCTCCTCAGACAGCACAGGCTTCTGCTGCTCCATAGGCTGGTCCGCCATGGATGCCTGCATGCACAGTGTGCTGTTGAGCTGCAGACGTGCATGTGCTGCTGCACCTGTGCTGCTGCTGCTGTTGCTGCTGCTGCTGGCCCACGCGAGCGTATAGCTGCTCTGTATGCGACTCAAGTGCTTGTAAGAACGCGCTGCTGTGCTGATGCAGAGTATGTGGAGTGTGCAGGCGCATGCATGCAGCTTGCGACGCCTTTGTCCGAAGGCGATACTTTTTGGAAGCCAAAGGTGCTTTTGGAAGTGCGTCTGCGGCATCAGCAGTAGCTATGCGTTAAATTACCTCTAGATCTCAGGAACGTCACTAACTTGCGCTGCTTACACTCAAAAAAATGGCAGCAGCAGCACTCCTGACAGGGACTCAGTCTGGCGGACCCAATCGTTCGCTGTACGAGTAGGATGATGTGGCAAAGAAAGCGTTGCATGAGACCAAAGCAATCAGTGCTGCAGCCAGGCCTAAGTCTAGGAAGCGCCAGTGAGAAGCCCGGGTGATATGTAACCCCACCCCAAACCCTACCCCACATGTGTTGGCTGTCTCTCCTAAGGAAAGCTCGTGTTACACGGCATGTGTTGCAGGATGCCTATCCATCAAACCACCCAAATAGATCCTGCTGAATCAACAAGTGACGGACAACACTGACCAACAATACAAATTACTGGGGTATGGCTCAGCACCATGGTGGCCACTGCATGCATCAGTTGGCGATTGCGCAATTGTGCATGCACGCATGCAGCAACTTGATTGCTGCGAGCGTAACACACAGCACTGTGTACTTCCAGAAAAAGCATTGCAGCTCACATGTCACATGTGTTACCACTCTAATCAGGAAGACGCAGCAACCAAACCTACACCAGACCTTGACTTGGCACAGTCCCAGGCCGCCTTGGCCAGCAACAGCGCCAGTCAGGGAACATGCCACAAAAAACAGCTGCACCACATTCTGCTGCTGCTGGTTTACGCACTGCCAGCCCGGCGCCAATGCTGGGCAGAGCTGAATGATGACACTGCCAGTGATGCCCACCCATATGGCCTTGACAGTCAAGGCTTGACTCAATTTAAGTTGACTGCTTGATGTAACCGTCACAGCTGCCGCAGCTGCCAGATACATGATACGCGACACGCATGACGTGTCAGCTTGCAAGGTTGCTGTTGTGAGGAGTGTACGTGCTGATGCAAGCTTGCAGGACAATCCATAGTGTGGTGTCGAAGTCCCTGCCGCGGCAACGCCGCTCCAGGCAAACGCTCTGCACCCTACCACTGCCTGCGGCGTGAGTGCCTGTGCTCATACTGGTCCTGTTCCCACTGCTCTCGTTGGCGATACCTCTGCTGCTGCCGCAAGCGCCACACCTCGTGCTGCAGGCCAGCAATCTCGCGCTGCTGGTGGTGAATCTCGCGCTGCTGGTCGACAATCTCGCCCTGCTGGTCAACTATCCTGCCCTGAAGGTCACCAGCCTCGCGCTGCTGGTCAATGATCTCGCCTTGCTGGTAAACAATCATGCGCTGCAGCTCAACAATCTCGTGCTGCTGCCAGCCGATCTCGTACTCCTTTTCCTCGATTGTGTGCTGCTTGTCATCAATCTCGCACCGTTGCTGATCAATCTCGCGCTGCTGGCTACGCATCTCGTAATCCAAAGATTCGCGCCGAGTTGCGGCTGCAGCAAGCTCCCACTCTAGTGTTGCAACCTGCTGTTGCACCCCTGCACATGCCATGTACATTGGTGCAGCAGGTGTCGCATGTTTGGCATGGTCTTAAGCATGAAGAATGGTGGTGCAGCTGCAGCCCTGGTTTCGGCTGCAGCCCTGCGTTTTGGTGTTTTGCATGCAGCAGGGCCGTGGCTGGACTTGCTGTCATTTGACAGCCACTGCAACGTCATGTGAGACTGCGTCTTGTTGAGCTCTTTCCTGCAAGGTTGCTGCCAGCCTGTGGAGCGTACCAACTCACACGTTACATGCCTGGCAGTAGCTGCTCAAACGCGGTGCACGCAGCCCACCTGCAAGTTGCTCCTGGTGCTCTTTGGTGTTGAATGCGTGCCACTTGCTGTTGCGCTGCAGGAGCCTATGTAGGTCTTCATCATCGCACCCCTGAAACGCGGTGATGTCATTGTACTCATCTTCGTCACCTGACCCGACGCCCTGAAATAGGCAGGTGTCGCGGCTGATGGCAAAGACCTGCAGACCCTTGAGCTGCATCAAGCTGCGCAGGCCCCTGAAAGTGAAATGGTTGCGCTTGTATATCCCTCTGCAATAAACAGTGCTTGTCAGCCAATTCAGATCTCCATCGTCATCATCATCGTCATCTTTGTCATACTCTCTGTTGTCAGGCTTGTCCTTGGCGGGGTTGATGACAGTAAGCGCCCTGAGCCCTGAGAACTGTGCCAAATTTTCAGCACACTGGTCGTCCACAGACTCTCCTCCAACTACCAACGATGTCAGGTGCCACAAGTCCCGCAGCTCGCTGATGTCCACTCCGCGCTGCAGTGATCCCGCCAAGTCCAGATCAACCAGGTTTGGGCAGCACTGGACCAGGCTGTGGATATCCCTCCATGGCCCGATTGGTGCACGTGAATTGCCATGTGTTATTGAATGATTCGACCAGGGCTTGGCCTTCCCTTGCAACTTGAGCGTAGTCAAGTGAGGCAGGACACGGCCTGCAGGAAACAGCTCCCTGCCGCAAGCTCCAGGCAGCCGAGCGTCGCTGAGCTGCAGGCTGGTGAGGTGGCTGGAGGCAGTCAACGCACTGCACCGCCGTAGCAGCTGCTCTGCAACCATGCTGTTTTGCAAGCTGTCGTCATTGCAGAACTCCAGCTGAAGGTGCCGCAGCTGCTGGTTGTCTGACAGCACATCCAGCAGTTTCAACATGCACGCATCGTCGAAGGTGTTGGGCGCCATGCATAGCTGCAGGTGTGTGAGCTGAGCCATGCCAGACATCATCCCAGCGTCCAGACCTTCCCCGTCTTGCAGCTGTAGGTGCTGCAGCGCTGTCAAGGATGCTAAGTCGGGTGCACATATCTCGTCATAATCATGTGAAAGCTTCACATCCAGATGTGTCAGGCTGTGCGGCAGGTTGAGCCGGCTGTCACACCTTGCAGCGTCTTCGCAGGCATGCAGTCTAAGCTGCTGCAGCTGTGTGAGTTTGCCAAGAGCCAGCTTGATGGTGTTGTCAATCTCCCACTCCAGGCGCAGCTGCGTGAGGCCTGACAGGGCTGTCAGCGCCTGGCCTAGCTCGGGCCCGCCTCCCACACGCGCTTGGTCCCACTCAATGAGCTCGTTCTCAGCGGGGGCCTGCTGCAGGTCCAGGTGCTGCAGTGATGTCAGTGTCGACAGGAAGCACCAGCCACCTGATATGCGGCTCAGCTCAATGGAGTGCAGCTTCAGCGATGTAAGGCTGCTGCCCATGCAGCCCAGCTGCCGGTGAAAGCTGGGGTGCTCAGGGGTGTGGCAGTGCAGCAGCACCCTCAAGCCGTCACAATAAAGGCGAGGGTTGGAATTGACCAGTGAGAGGCTGCGCAGCCCTGCCAGCTGCTGGAAGGGCAGGTTGGGGTTGATGTCATCATCACCGTTGTCATAGTAGCGGCTGTGGTTGCTCCTGTACTCCAGGTCAATGCTGCGAATCCCGCTGCCACTCCTGCGAAGCCATTCCACAAGGCTTGCACTGACGGTTGTACTGTTGCCCAGTGTAAGCTGTATGTCCTCAGTGGCTGCAACAGCTGCCGTTCTCCAAGCAGGCGCAACTAAGGCACATTCGCCCAGGCGCTGCTTGCAGTCAATGTGTTCCAGGATGTGTGGCAGCACGTCGGCAGGCAGCTGGGCGGGCCGAAGCGGCCCGCGCGGCTCTCCCCAGAGCGGGTCGCTGCAGCCCACATGTGCGTGGTAGGGCTTTCCACAGGTGTTGCAGGGGCCGCCATAGTTGTTCTGGGGGCCGAAATAGCAGTTGCAGGGGCTGATGTAGCTTATGGCCAATGGGGAGGCTGCAAGGGGGGGTCTGCCGTAGGTGTTTGGAGGGCCTCCGTTGGTGTTCCGGGGGCCGCTACAGCTGTTGCGAGGACTCAAGTCCCTGTTGCAGGGCCCCAACACTAAGTCTTCATTATCAGGGGTGTCCTGCAGCATAGAAGCAAACGTGCTTTGCGGTAAGAGCAGCTCACCATGACATGTGTTCAATTGACAGTAGCAGCAGCTATGCAACCTGGGCTGCACACACGCTGTCTACTGCAACCTGTGCCTCAAAACCTCAATTGTTGTTGTTGATTCGATGCAATAGCTGCATCAATCACGGACTTGTGGAGCAGCTGGCAAGCACACTGAAGCTGAGCTTGCTGCAGCAAACTGTGCGGGGTGTTCTCACCTCGTGTGCACCTTGCGCCATGTTGCACGCACAGATAAACGTTCGTGGAATGCACTTTTTCCTTGAGCTGGGCTCAACCCCGGGCGTTCGCTGGTTCGCTTAAGGCATGCTTCCCGCCCAATAGTTTCCAAGCTGTGCACGGCTTGCCCTTTGGCTGCAAGACCAAAACGCTCCCTCAAACTAATAGTTTCAACTAAAAGTCACTTCTCTTATAGTGCATGCTCGAACCTCATGTAGCTACAGCGTACTTCAAGACCCGTCATTAACGGTCATACGCAGCTCAGGATCGAGGGTCCCAGAGTTCAGCTGACATAATTCGTTTGTTTTTTAGTGCACTGAATTTGTTCAATCTTCTAATCATTGTTGAAGGGGGTTGTGCGGTTGATGTGCTGTTGCGGGCAGCAGTGGTTGCTGCAGATTTCCACACCATCACCAAGTCGATGTTGCAGCAAACCTGTTTTGCAGTATAACTGCAAACGTGAGCGACCCACCTTGATATACCGAAGCACGCACCCTTACAGTCACTTGAACTCAAGGAAAACAGGCCCATGTTATAGACAAGCAGCCGGCCTGGCTGAGCCAGGGCTGATGGAGAGCGCAAACCCGATTTGCCATCCAACTCTCCCGCAGCTGAGACACAAACACGCAGGAACCTCATACCAATTTGTAGCCCCAGCAATGCTTATACGCAAACATATACTAGCATTCCCAGCGTCCCAGCTGATGCAAAGCAGGGTACAACGGTAGCTTCACACGCTGCTTGTCAACAAACAAACAAACACACAGAAGCCAAGCACGCCAATGCTGTTCATACGAGTGACATGCAGCTGTACAGAATACAGCACCACTGCTCACAGAACTCCCGCCAATTACTCTCGCTGGTACTTGCTGCCGATGTAGCACTGCTGCAGGAGTCCTTCAACAGCAGTTGAGGAGATCATTAGCGAGTGCACCGTCCTGCTGCCGCAGTGCCTTCCTGCAGCCATGTTCACAGCTCATGCGTCAAGCCACCCTGCCATGCTGCGTCAGTCCTGGCCCGCTTGGCACGTGCCTCAATGTCAGCAGCAACGCCGCTGCCAGCCACAGCTGCCCACCTAGCTGCAGCCTTCTAAGATAGACCGCCACACACTGCCAGCTAAGCAATGCTGTCATGGATGCCACGGGTTCCACCCGATGAACTTGAATTCGTGCTTGATTGATGTTGAGTTGTAGATTCACAGCCACCTTGGCTGGCCAATTTGAGAACATGCAACTGGCTGTGCATCGCGCAACAGCTTGCAGTGTTGCAAGATGTGCATGCACTGATGCATGCTTGCAGGAGAATCCTGGTTTGCTGCCAAACTGTTTCTTGCTGCTGCAACACCGCACGGTTCATACGTTCCGCACTCTAGCACTGCCTGCGGCTTGACTGCCTGTGCCTAAAGCGGTCCTCGTTGCTCTGCTCCTGTTGGCGATGCCTCTTCTGCTGCCGCAAGCCTTGCACCTCCTGCTGCAGGCCAACAATCTCATGCTGCTGGTTGATGATCTCGTGCTGCAGGTCAGCAATTGTGTGCTGCTGGTCAGCATTCTCATGCTGCTGAGATGCGTTCTGCTGCTGCGCTTCACATAGGTCCTGCTCCAGAGCTGCAGCACGCTCCTTGAGCCCTGCGGCATCATGCAGAGTAGTGCAACGCACATGGCAGGGGTTTCATGGTTTCATCATGTAGCCTGACAGCGCAGGAACAAGTACTGCACCTTGACAACGGCTCAACCATCAATCACATGACAGCCTGCCATATGTTGTGGCCTTGGCAACTGCATGGTGCAGGCTATCAAGCTGCTTCATGTCACGTTGGCGGCCAACAGCTCAAAAATTTCCTGCAACTGCTTGCTGCCTGCTGATGCCATGCGGCTATGCTAGCGACATGAGTGTCGGTGCCATGCAGCTGCAGCCATGCTGGTATAATGCGTTGAGTAGCCCACCTGCAAGTTCCTCCTCGCGGTCCTTGCGCTTCTTGAACGCCTGCCACTTGCAGTTGCTGTCCAGCAGGCTTTGCAGCTCGTAATCGTTCCACCCCAAAAACTCCTCCATCTCCTTGCAATCATTTCCGTTGCTCAACCGGGCTCCTGTGAACAAGAAAGTGTTGCGGCTGATGCCAACCACCCGCAGCTGCTTGAGTCGCATCAAGCTGTACAATCCTTCAAATGTGAAGTAACTGCCCTCCCTGGTGTCGCTGTCGCGGCCATGATTATCAATGTACCATTTCCTGTCATAATACACGTAGTACCGGCTTTTGTTGTAGTGACCCCTGCCCTCCGGATGCTCTTTGAACTTTGCAGGGTCAATGACCGTCAGCGCCTCCAGCCCTGCCACCTGCGCCAGCCCTTCTGCACAGCCGTCATCCACAGACTCCCCACCCACCACCAGTGATGTCAGGTGCTGCAGGTGCCTCAGCCCGCTCATGTCCACGCCGCACTGCACTGATCCCGCCACATCCAGTTCATCCAGGCTTGGGCAGCACTTGACCAGCCTGTCAACATCCCCTGGTCCAAGTGGCGCGCCATCTGCACAGTAATGACCGTTGTCCCACCAATGCTGGGGCTTGCCGCGCAACTTCAAGGTGAACAGGTGCGGCAGCACTTGGCCCTCAGCAACCAGCAGCTTGCCACACGCGGCTGGCAGCTGCACCCCGCTCAGCTGCAAGCTGGTCAGGTGACTAGACGATGTCATCAAGCCGTACAGCCGTGGCATCTCCATTGGAATAATGGCATCATGCAAGCTGTCTGCATCACCAACCTCCAGGTGAAGGTGCCGCAGCTGTAGGTTGCCTGATAGTGCATGCAGCAGTGGTGGCATGCATGAAGCATTGAGGCCGCCGCGCGTTGTACACAGCTGCAGGTGCGTGAGCCGAGACATGCCAAACATCATGCTAATGTCGAGCCACGTAGCGTCCTGCAGCTGCAAGTGCTGCAGCCGTGTCAAGGACTCCAGGTCAGGCGTTCTGCTGTTGTCGTACTGCTGTGGAATGCGCACATCCAGATGTGTCAGGTGTGTGGCAGGTTGAGGCGGCTCCTATGACCTGCTGCTGCTGCTCCGCAGGGGTGCAGCGTAAGCTCCTGCAGCCGTGTGAGCTGGCCGAGAGCCAGCTTGATGGTGCTGTCAACCTCCCAGTGTAGGCGCAGCCGTATGAGGCGTGACAGCGCTGTCAGCGCATGGCCCAGCTTGGCCTCGCTCCCTGCCAGTGTCTTTGACTTGCACACAGAAAATGACGCCTGCTGTAGGTCCAGATGCTGTAGTGATGTCAATGCCGCAATGAACTGCCAGCCGCTTGATATGTCACTCAGCTGGATGGAATGCAGCTTCAGCGATGTGAGGCTGCTGCCCATGCAGCCCAGCTGACGGTGGAAGCTGGGGTGCTCGCGGGTGTGGCAGTGCAGCAGCAGCCGCAAGCCCTTACCATCCTTTTCTGGGCCAGCATTGACCAGAGAGAGGCTGCGCAGCCCTGCCAGCTGCTGGAAGGGCAAGTTGGGGTTGATGCCACGAACATGGTCACTGTCAACATACCGCCAGCGGTATTCCTTGACGTACATCAGGTTGATGCTGCGCACACCACTGCCGTGCTTGCGAAGCCATTCAACCAGGCTTGCAGTAACTGTGTCCTGGTTGTCGTCCAGCAGAAGGCGCACGTCCTGATTTGTGACGGCGGCTGCATCGGCTGCTGTTCTCCAGGCACGTGAGACTAAGGCCATGGTGTTCATCCGCTGCCTGCAGTCCACGTACTGCAGGATGCGTTTCAGCAGGTCGGCAGGCAGCTCGCCCTGCCAAGGTGGCCCGCGTATGCGTTTCCAGAAGCGATCTCTGTAGGGGCTGCCACAGATGTCGTAATAGCTGTCATAGGTGCCGTAGGGTCCTGCAAAGTTGTCGTAGTGGCTGGGAAAGTT
Source organism: Tetradesmus obliquus (assembly GCA_030272155.1). NCBI lineage: Eukaryota > Viridiplantae > Chlorophyta > Chlorophyceae > Sphaeropleales > Scenedesmaceae > Tetradesmus > Tetradesmus obliquus. The sequence goes on from CP126191.1 coordinate 1,997,907, forward strand.
GTTGTATGTCATGTAGCGGCGGGGGCTGTCATAGGTGTTGTAGCGACCGCCATCAGAGTTGATGGGGCTGTCATAGGTGCTGTAGCGGTCTCGTCCCAAATCTGTATCATAAAGGTCGTCCTGCAGTATGAATATACAGCCAGCCTATCGTGACAAGCGTGTAAACAGAACAGTTGAGGCAGCAGATGTGCAGAGCCAGACTGCACACATGACATCCACTCCAGCATGTGCCAGACATCATGAAATCCTTTTGGAAGGTGTATAGCATGCTTAAGGCACGCATGTCTGCAACAGCTGCGTTTGTCTCTGCACTTATGTATACTTGCTGCAGTGACTGCCGTTGCATGCCCACCTGGGTGTCTCGCCTTCTGCACCGAGGGCTATCACATTCACAATAACGATATTCCTCGTCCATCCCGGAGATGCACTTATGTCGTTCGCTGTGCTTGTATGACGTTTCCCGCTCAATCGAAGTCGACGCTATGCAGATGTTTCCTTCACGCCTTGCCCCAGTTGGTCCACTTGCGCTAATGGGTTCATTCAACCTGGCATTTGCGTTGGTTGGAGCTGTACTGCATTGCAAGATGTGCAGGCATCACATGTTCTGGGACCAACAGCTAAGGTATTGCCTGGCAACAGTCACAATGGTTTAGGTCATGCTACTGCACTTCTTGATCGTGTGCAAGTCACTGAGAGGCGCCATAAGCCGAATACCGTGGCCTAATCAACTGGGCGGGCCAGAGCAGATAGATTGCCGTCATCAAGTGCTCAGCACTGCTGATGTGGAGACAGGACTTGAACTACTGACAACTTGTGTTGAACACTATTCTATGGTTGTCATAACGGCGGTATTTACTACGTTACAACGGTTACCACCAACGGTGAGCAACAGCCAGTGTTCCAAGAAGAGCCAGAACCCTCACCCTCCAGCAGCTGAAGCCACGAGAGCAAGGGGATCCATGCATGGGGCATATGCCCCTGTGCAATCATGCCTGTGGCCACAGCTATCTGCTGTGCAACCACACCAGCATCTTGATTCAACTGGTCAGTGCAGAGCAGGTTGCAGCTGCATCTGTGATAAAGCTGCTGGTTCACACACAAATACATATGTTGAGCAGGCTTCGCTATGTTGGTCACAGCAGAGACACAAGAGGCTGCTGCCAGCAATAAACTGCCTGCGGCAGTGCAGGACACAACACCACTGCGCACATACTATGTGCGCCCACCGCCCTAGTAGCGCCCACCGATCACTCCTGCTGCTACTTGCTGCCGAGCAGCCAACCACGCCGATGAGGTTCACAAGGATGACATATGCTGCACCAAGCTGCTGCCAGCAACCTGCAGCAGTGCAGAACGCAACACCACTGCTAACACAATCCCCGCCGCTAACTCCTGCCGCTACTCGCTGCCAACGCAGCACTGCTGCAAGTGTTTCTCAACAGCCGTTGATGTCACCGTTGGCCAGTGCAGCGTCCTGCTGCTGCATTGCAGTCCTGCAGCTATGTGCACAGCTCATGCATACAGCTCCCTTCATGTTTCAGTCCTTGCACGCTTGGCAGGTGCCTCCATGTCAACAGCAGCAGCACCGCCAGCTTCAGCCGCCCGCCTCGCTGCTGCCTTCTTGGCTGCTGCTGCCTTGGCCGCAGCAATTGCTGCAAGAGCAGTGCGGCCCTGGGGAGCAGCAGGTGCTGCTGCTGCTGGTGCTGCTGCTGGTGCTGCTGATGGTGCAGCTGCAGCGGGACTGCTGCTAGTTTGCTGCTGCTGCTGCTGCTGCTGGGGTGTGTCAGCTGGCAGCACTGGCTGTGGTGTAAGCCTGCGAGGGGGCGGGGTGGCCTTGCTGTCGCTTCCGCCTGCACTGCTGCTTGCCTTTACCTGCACTGCAACAGATGCAGGGGAGGCCGCAGTCCCATCAGCTGCTGGTGCTGGCTGATCCTCTGCTGAAGTGAGGTCAATCACACTGCTGCCAGATGGTGCTGCCGGTGCAGCTGCTGCTGTTGGTGTTGGTGTAAGCCTGCGCGGCGCGGGCTTCGCCTCAGCAGCCACAGGAGACGGGCTGATCCTGCGGGGCTGATTGCTGCCGCCACTGCCTCCTCCTGCTGCTGCTGCTGCTTGTGGAGCTGCTAGGCTGCCAAAGTTGCCGCCACCTGCTGCGCCTGCCGCTACTGCCTGCGGCTGTATGCGCTTGACTGCTGGCTTTGCAGCACTACCCTGCTGCTGCTGCTGCTGCTGCTGGCTCTTCTCCGCAGAAGCAGGCACAGGGCTAGCACCACCACCACCACCAGCAGCACCCCGCACAGGTGCCTGCAGTGCTGCTGCTGCTGCCCCTGCCCAGCCCACGCCCGCCTTTGCTGCTGTCGCTGCCGCTGCTGCTGCGACCTTTTGCAGGGATGCCAGCAGATCTGCAGGCAGCTGGTCATCACCCAGTGGTACTCCCAGCTCTCCTGGCTGGAATGTGACCAGGCTGCAGTAGCCGTCGTGTGATGAGACTGCCAGGCAGCTGCCGTCGCGTGACCAGGTGATGTCTGTGATGGGCGCGTAGTGCAGCGGGCCTACCATGAGGAAGGGCTCCAGCGTCTGCAAATGACATTCACAGTAGAATTATAATACAGCAAATCCACTCAATGGACAAGCGGGCGTGTGCTGTGCATTAGCATCAGCAGCTGCATCACTTGTGATAACTCCTGCACTAATTGGCAAATACACGGCAATTTTGGATGTTTGCTGATGCTGTGCTGCCGATTGCTGCGCGGTCTCACCTGCATGTCGTACAGCAGCACGCTGTCCAATGTTGCTACTGCCAGCACCATCCTGTATGGAAGACCCAGCACATTGACGGCGGCAGGATCTGCTACACCGGCTTCAGCACCGCTGGCTGCTGCTGCTGCCTCATTGCTTGGGGCGCCATTGCTGCTGCCGTCGACGCTGCTGCTCTGCTGCTGCAGCTGGAACAGCAGCGGGCAGAACTTGACTGCCGTTGATGCCTTGCTGGGGCATGGCAGCGACGCCACTGGGCTTGACCTGTGAGCAGCATCAGCAGCAATTTTGAGGGATTATAACGGTCCAAGTACACTAAACTCAGCAACAGTGCAGCCATGTTTGTAGTGCTGCGGCAAGTACACATGATGCGGCTGGGAAGTTTTGTTCTGACATGCGCGGCTGCATCCGAGCTTGCTTTGCCAAAACTGCACCCATGCGCCTCTCACCAGTTGCCCCTTGCATACACATATGTGGTGTGCTGCACGCCGCTGCTGCTGTTGCTGCTGCTGCCTTGCGCTGCCTTCGCCAACCCTGCAGGGATCGCCAGCAGCGACCCATCAGGCGACCAAGACATGCGCCTGAAAAACACAGCCAGTGACTCATCCTGAAACAGGAAAGCCTGCAGAGGCTTTGCTGGCACCTGCTGCTGCTGTGGGGAGTCGCCATCTGCCGCTGCGGCAACAGCAGCTGCATCTGCGCCTGCTGCTGCTGCTGGTGGTGCTGCTGCTGCTGCTGGTGGTGATGCTGGTGCAGGTGCTGCTTCCCTGGGCGGTGTTGCTGGTGCCTGCACTGAGCGCTTCAGTAAAGTGGCAGAGTGGATGAACTCCCGGGCCAGCTGCACGCTGCTCTTTACTGCTGTGGAGGCCTTGCCACCTGGCAGGCATGGCAGCAACAGCAGCAGTTAGATGTCAATCAGGACGTCGAATGCTTGACAGCAGGCAACTGCTGTCATTGAACACCTGAGGGCGGCGGCGCAACACTATGCAAGCACCCAGCACAGCAACACAACACTACACGCATTTTTCAACAGCTGCTGCTCACACATGAGACTGTGCACACGTCAAGCGCAGCAACACAACTCAGCAGGCTGCGACTAACAGCTGCTGCTGGTGCTCAATGTGCACTCACCGGAGGGTGGCGGCTTGAGGCCGTGCACTCTCACGCTCCTGTCTGCGCTGGCGCTGACCAGCCATGCCCCCAGCGGGTCCCAGGCCACGCCCTGCACGTAGTGCCGGTGGCCAAGCAGCCGTTGCTGCATAGGGGACAGGACGCAGGCAGGAAGGTTCAGCCAGATTTTGAGTTGCTGCTGGCGTGTGGCAATCCATGCTCTCAGCTGAGCATGCTAATCACTGGCAACAATTTTGCCACGAGCTGCTGCATAGCATCGCTTGCACACATGAAGGGCCCTCGGTTCTTCAGAAATATCATGCTGCCCTGCTCGCCATCATCAACCAAATTTAGCAATTTCCTGCCGTGCGCTGTGCGGGTGCCTCACCAGGTTCTGTCTGTTGTGCACGTCAAACAGCATGACCTCATTCTCCACGCTGCCAGTCAGCAGCACGGCATCATCGTGTGCCCAGGCAATGTCAGTAACATCATCATGGTGGCCCCTCAGCGTGTGGGCCATCTTCCACTTGACGCCAGACACTACATTTTCCTCCCTGCTGCTGCTGTCTGCAGCTGCCTCTGCAGCAGCGTCCTTTGCAGGAGTGCTGTTGGCAACCATACCACCAGGCATTGCTGCTGCTGCTGCACTGCCAGGGGTTAGCGGGGGCGGGGTCGCACCCCTGGGGCTGCCGCTGCCATCTGCTGCTGCTGCTGCTACACCTGCTGCTGGGGTGGGTTTCCAGATGATGACCTCACCGCTGTCGCCAGCAGACGCCATGCAGTGACCTGCGGGTGCAGCAGCAATGCAGCAACTCAAACAACTGCTGCAGGGCATTCTTGCCTTTGACAGAAGGCACACAAGCACCACATGGTTGACATAAAGTGTTCAGTTTCCAAACGACAGCTGGTCAAACCCTTCATTATTCTGGAAGCTGGACAATCAAGCAGCAAGCCGCACCTGTTTTGGAAAAGCGCACGCAGTTAACGGTTGCGTTGTGCCCCTCCAGGCTAGCAGCATGCCGCACACCAGGGGTGCCGTCTGCTGCACAGCTGAGCTCCCATATCTGTGAAGAAGGAAATTAACAGCTGTTTCAAGCCCTTCCCGGCATGAACTTTGCAAGGGACCACTGGCAGCTGCAGAAGCACCCTAGCACAGGCGTAGTGTTGTTGATGCTGTCTGTGCTGTGCGTGCTGCCCCTGTTGCTGGCAAAGGCTGCGGCCTGCCCCCGCCAGCAAGGCCATCTGCAGCTTACCTTGATCTCCCTATCTGCTCCACCGGTAGCAAAGTAGCCATCAGGGTGGAAGTCGATGGAGAAGACAGGGTCCTTGCTGTGCCATATGATTTGCAGCGTCTTCGCCTTCATGGCCGCTGTAAACTCTACCCAAGATCAAGGTGAAATCTTTCTACAGATGCATGTGCGACCTGACTTCTGATCAAAGCTGAGCGAGCCTCAGCAAGCACAGCATGCCAGGCGAAGCAGCTGTAGCGCGTTTTGTACCGGTGGAGATCAGCAGTATCCTTTCTTTGATTGACTTCAGCGGTCAGGTGCTGCATTCGTGCTTGGCTTGTTGTCATCTGCAGGTTGTCATTTGCGTTTGAATCCAGTTGAGCGGTGGGCGGTCTGTGTGCTGCTGCTTCGCCGTAATAGTGGCATCACTGCGTCAAAATTTTCGTGAAATAAGCTTTTTTTCCAGTTCCGCGCAGCTGCTGTCGTTCAAACGCTGCTGCCTCTGCTGGAAAATCCAGTGCCCTGCCTGGCGTCCAAGGGCTGCAGCACAGCACCTCACACTACATGGAGAATTGCAGTGAGTCCCGCGCAGCACCCTGCACATTAGTGTCAAGAGTTGCAAGTAATCAGGCAATACTCAGAGTGCAAAACAAAGGGTTACACAGCACACCCGCAGCAGACACCAAGCAGTGGCAACCCTGTGCCAAACCGGGCCCTTTGCACCCACAGGCTGCTGTCAAGACACCCATCAAGCCGTACACAGTGCCTCTGCAGCTTGCTGATTGCAATCCCACATACCATTGGGCATGCAACCGTGCCATCCCGAGCTCAGCATAGCAGCAGCAACACGCACAACAGCTGCATCCCCACATGTGAGCACACCGTGTGCTGGGCCCAGTGGGCCTGTGCTAGTACCCACCCAGCACAAATGGTTATTGTATTCATTGCATGTCCCAGTAACAACCCACAGCTACCGCCGAGCCCTAAAACCGGTGCGCCAGTCATGTATGATCATACCGTCGGCTGCCGACCCCAGATCACTGATCGTGGCACGCAACCCAATCGTCTGTAATAAGTCACCACAATAATCAAGGCTGCCAGTCCTTCCCACTGAAGGCCCAGGCCGAGTGCCTGTCATGCTCAGTGGCTCAAGCCACAAGCTTGCAGTGCATCAGGCAGAAGCACCCCCACATGTTCCAGACCCTGTCTCATTAAGTATTTGAAATCACGGATACTGCATACGCCCATTGCCCATCCAGGTGTGTGTGTGTGCTGCAAACACACAGCTTTGTCAAGAAACAGCCCTTGGACACTCGCTCCCATCGACGCGTGCCTGTGGCGTTTGTTGACGATGCCGCCACTGCCGCGGCTGCTGTTGCTGCTTCTGCTGCTGCCGGGCCGCATGCTGGGCCACAAACAGCGAGGTGTCAGCATGACCTGCCCATGCTTCATGCTACACTGCACATCACGCTGCAGTGTCTGATTATAGCCGCGCATGGTGTGCTTCAGTAAAGCGCCCCCCATTTTCAGTACTTCACCCGCTTGATCCGCTCATTTTGGCCACGCTGCCAGCAGTGCTCGACTACTGCACAACTTGTCAGCTGCTATAACACACTTCTGCTGACGCTGTACCACACATCCAAAGCATGCAACTTGGTATACAGCTTGAGTTCAAGACACTGCACAGGCGATCTTTCCCGTTTCAGGCGCCTCAAGCAACTAGCAGAGGAGTACAGTACACTGGTATGCACACCAAAGCACGAAAGCACCACAGCAAACCCCTGGCACACCGTAATAATCAGCTTCTGTGACAGCTCAGCTTCACTTGAATCAGCCATAAAGCTCAGCAGCCACACCGGCTGCCACATTGGCTTGCTGCAAACTGCTACACTTTGCCAACACCCTGTAGGCTGTACTGCAGTCGGCGGTACTGCCAGCTGGCAGAGGCTGGCACAACTACCGCTTCAGATCTGCCACAGATCCGCAAGCTGCGCTGAACTCGAGCAAGCCAGACAGCAACCCCAACCAGCTGCTGCTTAGGGAGCAGTGAATGCCCAGTGCCTGTCAAAGATGGTGCCTTTGCGCACCTCCAGGTCATCACCGTCACCTTCAATGTACACCTTACGGCTGGACACAAAGCCATTTGTGAGCTTCAAGAAGGTGTTGCTCACCTTGATCTCCGCAGCTGGCCTGCATCCGCCGCCCCAAAATGAGCGTGGCCATCACAGTGGGAAGCAGCAGGCGTGACAAGAGTGGTCAGCCTTTACTAAAGTATAATTTGTGACATTGGCATGAGGATAGAGAAGCACTTGAGCATGACTTATGCCTGCCATGCAGGATCTGCTGCGCATTGCTGCATCTATCTACCACAGGTTCTGACAACACACCAGGCATAGTTTATTACGAAGAGTAGATTTGTGAATTTGTCCAACCGAGTACCCGCTTCAACTGCATCATTGCAGTGTACATAGAGCACTGGTAAGACACTCAGAGTAAAAGACGTTGTTTTGATGATGCAGCGTGAATTCAGCAAAGTGACAAAAAGAGCTGGTCACGCACCTTGGCTGCCTCTGTAGCCCCACAAGCAATCCAGCCGCCTGTTTCAACTGAGCAATGACGCTGTCTGTGTCGGAGAGGGCGTTGTTCAGCGCCATCAACACCACTTTCTCCACCACCCATTCCATCACGCGATCCACCAGCGACTCGCCAAACGGCATGCCAAACACCTGCAGGCAGCATCGGGGGAGGGCACCAGGTTTGACTGCGTGTGGCCTGTTTGTAAACAACACCATGTTGTAGGCAGCATGACCCAAAACTCTTGGGATGTTGGAAATCAGGAGTCCTGCAGTGCAGTTCAAGCAGTTACCAGGGCAGCGGCAGGTGACTTCACAACTGGTGCTGGAAGCAACTTGCTGAGCTAGCTGCACAAACACGCATACCTATACCGGTACATTTGCTGATGCTAAGATTTGTTGTGAATCATATGGTGAACACATAGGCAAGCCTGAGGCATCAAAGCGGTACAACATGTACAAACGGTACAACATGTACAGTGTGGATTGACATCATCACTGCGGCTCTAGTTTCGCTGAGACATCCCATGGTCATGTCCTGGCACAGAGTGTTGGCAAGTGCAGTATTATGTGCTAACCAGTCTCAACAATGACATGCATATGCTTGTAATGCAGGATATGGAGCAGTGCTATCTCCCCGTATGCATCTGCTCTAGAGACCCTAGTTTATAGTACTAGCGTCAAGACAAGTGTCTTGTGCACAAGATACTTGGTAGCTGCTAGCTGGTGCATTTCAACACACCCCACGCCGGCGTGGGGTATAAGGCGCCTTATAGAGCGTGGGGGCGATATCGCCATCGATGGCATTGATGCTACCGCTTGAGTGGGTGACATGCTGGTATGATGATGAGATGCATGGTCAGACAGGGCAGCTGTACAGCTGAACATGTTCTCTTGCAGGAGAACTGCAACGGGTGACAAGAGTTGGCTGGGAGCAACCCCCCAAGCAGAGCTTATACAATCAACTGCCAACACTTTCAGTAACAGGTTCAGACAGAAAGTCATGGGGTCTGCAACAAGCATCCAACTGCCAGCCTGCTGCACACTGTGCGCTGACCAGTGGCTGCATGGTATGCAGCACGTGCTTCAGACCGTCAGTGCACTGCTTCAGACCGTCTGCACTCGTGGCACCCTCACCTGTACCCAATCTACCAGCATCCCCCCAAAGAGGTATAAAGCCCCTTTGCTCAGGTTGAAGCCGATAAAGATGACCCGGAGCGTTTGCAGGACGCGATTGTCCTTCTCGTCGTCACCGGTGCCATCCCACGCGTACACCTTAGCATGCCCGAGCCCTGTAGGCACCCATTTGTTAGATTTTTTTTCTTCATCAGGCAGCCGTAAAAATGTCTATGTACCAGCCAGCAGGCAAGGGCAGCCAATAATACGCGAACACGGCAGCAAACTTGGGCCGGGTGGTGAGGTTGTACAGGCGCACGCCCCCCATATCAGCAGTCAATGTAGTGCAATTGTTCGTAGGAACCGGTTTAACACGCGTGCGTCGTGATCGGTGAGACGGTGCCTACTACGGTAGAAAGGCAACCACAGCTGCAAGCAGGTGCCCGTATGGAGCTACAGATGCAACTACAGCCCCTCTATGTGTTTATCACAGGACGCTACATACAGTGGTTGTCTCTGTAATGTGAGCCTGTCGGACTGAGGATGTAGTAGACCTCTCCCACTGGGCCAGGTGTTATCACGTGCCGGGTACTGTTGGCTTCCGCGCCGTTGAACAGACTTGAGCCATCATATCATATTTGTGGCGCAGTCCCTAAGTCAAGACTGCAAGTGTTGGCCGTACCGTACATCATGCAGCATCGGCATGGATGACCAACGCCCTGCATGCTGGCATGCCACAGTGGTACACAGCAGATTCTGCCCTTCGGCAGGGGTTGGTGACTACACGTACTAGGTGACAAGTTGTCACTTGCTGCTGCTACCTTTCCTTTGCACTGCAGCGTAGTGGGCGTATCAAGCGTATCCAAGTCAAGCGCACTGAGTGTACATGTGGTCCACTGCTCAGGCTGTCGCTGTCGCTGCTTCAAGCAGCTGTGACAGCAGCTACACATCACATTGCGCGAGTCCCGTGCAGTACCCTGCACATTGACCAGGCATTACTCATGCTCTGAGTGACTCAAAAGTGCAAATAAAAGGTTACACAACACACCTGCAGCAAACACCAAGCAGTGGTGACGCTGTACTGCACATGTGCCACACCAAGGACAACTCCCACACAACAGGCTGCTGTCAAGACACCCATTCCGGGCATGCACCCGTGCCATCACGAGCTCAGCACAGCAGCAGCAACACCTCTACGGCTTCTAACAGGTTTGTCACCACATGCGTGCACACCTGAGCCAGTACCCTACCAGCAGAGATGAATATGGTTTTGATTGCATGTCCCAGTAGTAACCACTGCTACTGTCGAGCCCTAAAACCAGGCCAGCACATAGTATTCATGTACAATGTACAGGGCATGGCAGTCATACCATACTGTTGTGGCCATATCCCATCACAACCTTAAACAGAGCAGCACACGAACGCGCTGCTGCTCCTGCTGTCACCAATGAAAGCCATCTAGCTGCAGACGCCTCGCTGCATACCCTCGGGTGCTGCACTGCCAAACGCGTTGCGGCATTCCGGCGTATATAGCTGCACTGGTTTCCAGGTGCGGTTGCAGTAGACCCAAGCAGCTGGCATCTGTTGTCACTTGCGATGCAAATGCCGCTGCTGCCGCTGTTCAACTCCATCCACCCAAAGCATAGCTCCAGCGTGCTTCTCATTGCCACTTGCGCACAGGCGGCATCCTCAGCTGCAGCGTATGCAGTTCTGTAGCTCAACACCGCGCTGCTGCTTGTCTTACATGCTGCTGCAGTAGCTTATGAGACGGCCGCAGTGCCGCTGGTGAAGCCTGGCAGCTCGTACCTGTAGCGGCCGTCTGCTGCAATGCCAAAGCCGCGCGGGTCAGCAAACACGTTCTCCAGCAGCTGGCCCTTCTCAGGCTTGGGCGACTCGTCAGCAAACTTGACGCTGTCCTCCACCTCAGCGGCAACCCTGCGGCAGCAGCAGCAGCAGCAGCAGCAGCAGCAGCAGCAGTGATGATTGTGGGTGGGTGAGGGCGCCACTGGCGCTGCTATTTTCAAAGATGCTACAGCAACAACACAGACAAGCATGATAGACAGGCCAGCTGCACTGGTGTGCTCCAGGCTTCAGGGGCAGCAGCGCTCAGTGACATCGAGCACAAACCGACACACCCCTGTGCTCTCAGCTGCCTTGCCGCTTGACAGCACAGCCTGCCGCACCTGTCGTGGATGGCCTTGATGTCATCCTCGGTGGCCAGGCCCTGCTCCAGCATCACGCGCTTCAGCTGCGGGATAGGGTCGCGCGCCTGCAGCAGCAGCAGCAGCAGCAGCAGCAGCAGCAGCAGCAGCATCAGGATGCACAACATCATCATCAGCAGCAGAAATGCGGTGCAGGCATTCGGCCTGCTCTGCAGGCAAACCGCTCACACAGTGGCTGCCACAGCCCCAGCCTCTCCGTTGCTGCACACTGTGCTCTCAAGACACCGCCACCCTAGGCCGTGCATATATGAACAAGCAGCCAGCAAACAAGCAGCAGCAGCAGCAGCAGCAGCAGCAGCGCCGCCTGAAAACACGCACCGCGTATGCGGCCTTCTCCTCCTTGCTGCGCAGCTCATCGGGGTCTGCCAGGGAGTGGCCGCGGAAGCGGTACGTCTCAGCCTCAATCAGCGTGGGGCCGTCACCGCGGCGCGCACGCTCAATGGCCTCCAGCGCCACCTCACGCACCTGCAGCAGCAGCGCGGGCATGTGATGTGTACTTGTTGTGCCAGCAACAGCGACTAATGCATGTCTTGACGTTGCTCAAACAGCAGGTGTGCAAGGTGTAGTGCATGGCGCTTTGTGTAAACAGAAATGAAGCAGCTTCACCATGCATTTGTGACATACTGCTGGTATCCTACCGCAACGGCTGAGCAACGTGCTGCGCAACACAACGAGCAGTACACATTACAAACACACAGCACCGTGTACATGCCGGCATTAGCAACAGCAGCGATACCCCACCTTCATCACGTCCATGCCGTCCACGCGCACACCGAGCATGCAGTAATGTACAGCATACAGTAACACATATCGGCCAGCGCCAGCGGTGCCATCAGACTCAGCATACAGCAGAACATATCGGCCAGCGCCAGCGGTGCCCCACCTTCATCACGTCCATGCCGTCCACGCGCACGCCTGGCATGCCGAAGGCGGGGCCCTTCTTGTAGATGTAGGGGAAGTCCGCGTCACCCAGCGTGTGGCTGGTGGAGCGCATGTGGCTCATGCCGATGGCCCAGCTGCGCGCGTGACGACATGAGACATACGTGACAATATTGAGTGACAACAAGATGTATGACAGCAGATGTGTGTGGCTGGCGAGCCCAGGTGGCTTATGCCCATGGCATGTGATGACATGATCTCTTTGATGTTTGTATCATTATGACACACTGAATGTTCAAAGCGCGGCAAACACAGCCGGGCAAGGACAGCTGTTGTGAATTGTGCCCCACGAGAACAGCTTCTACCACTGCAGCGGCAGCATAATGCATCTACTGCCCCAGCACGCACAGCAGCGCAGCACTCACAGGTTGTTCTCCACCACAAAAATGTGTGGCAGCTTGTACAGCGCGGCCATGTTGAGCGACTCGTAGAACTGGCCCACGTTGCAGGTGCCGTCACCGAAGAAGGAGCAGGTCACGCTGTCGCTACTCTCGTCACCCAGCACGCGGCGCCTGCGGGCATGCATGTTCAGCAGCCATTGAGTCAGCAGCCATTGCGTCAGGAGCATTAAGCATAGCATATATGAATGGCATGCGTGCTGGAGACAGTTGCACAGGGTGCACGCGCAGCCACCATAACACTGCTGCTGCTGCTGCCTCCATTCCCTGGCGCTCACTTTATCCCAAAAAACCCATCCCAATCAACCCAGCACACCCCTTACAAGTGCATCACTTTTCAACGCACTTCTAGGCGGACTTGAAGGCTGCGTCACGCCGATGGGGATGCCCTCGCCAATCACACCCCGAGAACGCACTGCCCGCGCTAGTTCAAGCACATGCCTGTGCTGATGTCAATTTCAAAAGCAGCAGAAGCCTCACTTGTAGGCAGACTTGAAGGCCGCGCCCACGCCGATGGGGATGCCCTCTCCAATGAATGCGTAGCCGCCCAGCACGCCGTGCTTGGCGCTGAACATGTGCATGGAGCCGCCCTGGCCACGGCAGCAGCCCGTCTTCTTGCCAAACAGCTCAGCCATGACCTGCGGCACGCATAGGAGGCTTACACGTGAGAATGAGGGCAGAGGGAAGGGTGTGAATGTGCATGGAGGCGCCCTGGCCACGGCAGCAGCCTGTCTTCTTGCCAAACAGCTCAGCCATGACCTGGCGGGGCACAAAACATTGTACACCCAAGTAACAGCGAGGCGAGCGGCATCGAGGGTGGAGAGACAAGATATATGAAAGCAGCAATAGTCCTGGCGTGCACACGTATGCTTCAAGCTGGAGCTGTTGAACGTCGTGCAAGCGCACAGGATCCTGCTGTATCAAGCAGGCGGGCGCTAACATCACGCTGCTGCTGGTCAGGCCAGCTGCTGCAACCAGTCGCAAACTGGTGCTGCTCTCTCAGCATTGCTGCTCCTTGTTGCTGCATTACTGCTGGTTGCTGCTGCTGCTGCTGCAGCCTGCGCACCTCGCGGGCAGGCACACCCTTGGACAGGGCGTGCACGTGGTCACGGTAGGTGGAGCACACGTAGTCATCGGGGCGCAGCGCCCGGATGATGCCTGCAGCACACAAACAGCAGAGACACATGCATGGCGGGACACACATTGGCAGGATGCCGATGCGCATGGAGCAACAGCTGCGGATAACACACTCGCGCTGCGGAACATCAGGCTGCAGTTGCCGTGAATCACACATGAAACAGAGAGAGCTGCTGATAAACATATTATAGCTGCTGCACCACGCCACCCTGGCACCATGCTCAGCCATTAAAACCTTGCAGGCCTTCGCGCCCTCGCACCCCAAACCCTAGCACCCCGCGCACCAGAGGACACCGCCTCCTGCCCTGAGTACAGGTGCACGAAGCCAAACATCTTGCCGCGGTAGTACATCTGCGCGCACATCTCCTCGAACTCGCGGCCCAGCAGCATGTCATAGTACAGGTCCTTGGCCACCTCGGGAGTCAGCTTGGCCTTGCTTGCTGCTGCGCTGCTGGAGTCCTTCTTGGCGGTGGTGGCCACGGCGCGCACACGCAGGGGGGCCCTGCGGCGGTGGGGATGGGGTGGGGTGCAGCAGGGGTGCAGCAGGGGGTGAGCAGAGGGCAGCGGATGCACGATGCAACACGACATGCGGGTGACACGAGCGGGGGCGACGATGCGACTGCGTGTGTAGGAGGTGGCGCATGTGCATGAGCCTGCTGTTGAGAATGTGCCACGCGCTGGCTTGCAGGTGCATGCGCAGTGAGTGTTGCTGCTGTTGGGTAGAGATGCACCAGCGCTGGACAATGAGGCCGCTGCATGGCGCAGCACTGCTACTGATTAGGATGCCGGAGCACGCGCGCTGCACATGCAACCGTGATTGTGCACAGCAAGTGATGCACGGCCACCATGCGGCTGCAACAAACTGCATGCCTAACTGTCATCAAGCAGCAATTGCGACAATGACCATGCCACAGGATGAAGGCTGGTGTGCGACAGCTGACAAAGCACATTGCTGCCTACCTGCATGGCTGTGCTGCCCTGCTGCTGGCAACCCTGCCATTCTGTGTCCTGGCGAAGGCGGAGGCCATGGCGCCCTGTGCTGGTGAACTGTTAACACCTGCAGGGAACATAACATGCAAACCGCTTCAGACACTGCAGGGCCCCAGGTGTACTGCTGCAGCAGCAGTAGCTGCTGCCCCCGAATTCTCTGCCTGCTTTGGCCCTTCCGCTGCCTTGGAGCCTGCCCGCAGGTACCTGTGGCCTGCTTTCATCAACTGCAAACACTGCACCCCCCGGCAACCCTGATCAACCCAGGCAGCTGCAACGGCAGGAGCAACCAACGCCTGTCCCCCTGCAGCAGCTGCAGGCCGAGCGTGGCATCGCATTGGCACGGCACGTATCCTAATTAAGCGCTGCTATACGTGCTCGTCGGTTGCAGCAGGCAAGCACCAAAAGCCGATGTAACGCTCCACTATCAGAGCTGCGATTGCTCAGTTTTGGCCCTGCCAAAGCACGTTCCATTGCCCAACAACTGACACTGACAGCATGATCAGCGTTTCCTTAAAACTATAATTCCGCGGATTGGTCTGCCCCGGCGCTGGACTGCTGTGCAGCGCGAGGGCCCACCTGCTAGAACGCAACGCTGGTCTCTGACCCTTCTGTGACGGCTCAGGTCTTGTACGCACCCAATGTAGGCTGCTGGCAGAGGTTACAGGGCGAGGAGAACACACCCTTTGCCAAGCGCGGTTTACCGTGTTTTTCCATTTGAAGCCCTTCTGCAAAGGGCAAGGCTGTTCAGCCCTCTTGCTTTCTGTTGGCCAAGCTGTTCTTTACTAAACTATACAGCCCACAGTACGCTTGCAGGGCACTTGTCGACACAGCTCTCGCTTCTTCACAGGTGCTCACGGCTTTTGATCAGGACTTGCTGATTGATTGAAATCTTTCTTTCTTCTCCTGTTGTGTTGAGTATGCTGTTTGTGAAGTTCCCTGCAGCATGTATGCTTTGCCGTGCTGAGAGCCTAATCGCTCGTAGTGTGCCTGCTTTCTGTTTTGTCGTCTGGAAGAAGCTTGATCCACGTCTTAACCAACCCTTTAAGCCACCAGCGAAGGTGCTGACATCTAAACTTTCGAATCCTGTCCCCTGGCGCCCATTCTGGTTGTTGTCAGTCCTTCGCAGGCCAGCACCATGTTTGGCGGGGGTGGCTTCGGTGGAGATGCTGGAAATCAGTTTGCAGGCGGGGGCTTCATGCCAAGGTGAGCTGTGGCTAGGCTTCATCCTTTTTGTCCATGCTGCGCTGCGCTTGCTGGTGTGTGTACCGTGTGCGCCCCTGGCCCTTGTGATCCCTATAAGGCCTCACACAGCAATTGTGTAATGTATTGCAGCCAAGCTCCTGCACAGGACGGCTACGGAGGCGGCTCTGGCGGTGGCAGGGTGAGTGCGGCAGCAGCTGCATCAGCACTGCAGCTGCATGAACACTTGCACTGTCAACACCCCGCACATGCATTACTGCCATTTAATGTGCTTGTTCAGCTTCAGCTTGATTTGTTGCAGTATCTGACTTGTTTGCCTGGCCTCTTTGTGTCTGCTTTCATGCTTGCAGGCCGGGAGTTCGAAGCAGACATTGCGGACGCTCACTATCCGGCAGCTGGCCAAGGTACACACAGGGCTGCAGAATGCAGTGCAGCCGTGCACGATGCAGCACTGCACCGTGTAGCGCCTGTCTCCCATGCCAGTTGCAGTTTCTTCCAAAGCAGCAGAACTCGGGATCCAAAGCAGCAGAACTGGGGAGGCAGATCACTTTATGCCTGCGATCACCTGTCTCCGTCTGCATGCTACCAGCAAGACGCATCTTGCAGGACTCTGCAGCGGTCATGGGACTTGCAAAGCTCCTGGTGAAGCTTAATCTGAGCGCTGCCTGGTTTGCTGTGCAGGCTGCAAACGGGCATGATGACGTGCTGCGTGCTGACAACTCAGAGATTACTAATGTGAGTGGCTCCAGGCGCTGCAGCTGCTGCCAGTAGCGCGCTGCAAGCACTGTCAGGTGCTTGGCAGCAGCTGATTGCTGCTCTGTTTGTCCTGTATCTGCAGCTGTCTGCAGTGGCGACAGGTTGGTTGCCTGCCTGCGAGCGCGTTATTGCTAGCAAACTCCCTGTGTGCATGTTGCGTCTACACAGCCATCACTTGCAGCAGAGATGTGTTATCAGCTTCGTGCGCAATCCTGCTCTTTGAATACCGCTCTGTGAATCTCCTGCAGGTGACTGTTATTGGCAAGATCCTGAGCGTGCGTGACGCCAACATGACGCTGACGCTGACCATCACCGACGGCACGGGCACAGTGGACGTGGACCACTTCCTCAGTGACAGCGACGACGGCCAGGTGGTGAGTTTCAAATGCATTTTTATTGAAGAATGTCTGTATGTTGGCCGTCCGCTGGTTTGCATGGCATGCGCAACGCAGGGTGAGCATGGAAACAGTTCTGCAGTACACCTCAGCCAACAACTTGCACGCATGCCTGCGCCGTCTTTCTGCTGCGCTGCAGGCGGCGCAGAAGAAGGCAGAGTGGAGCCCGGGGGTGTATGTGCGCGTGTTTGGCCACGCGCGCTGCGGCAATGACCAGGTGCTGCGCATCACAGGCTTCAATGTGCGCACCATCACAGACTTCAATGAGGTGCGCATGCGGCTTCAATGCTTTTGGTTTGTGCTTCTGTTTGATGCAGTTGATGCATGGAGGACGTGTGTGCTGACAGCAGCTGCCAGTAATGAAGCAGCGCGTGTGCCTGAATTGCTGGGGGCAATGTTTTGGTGAATGTTTCCAGCAATGCTTGTTCGTTTTTCGGCTGGCGCAGTCACAGGAAGCAGCTCACACCCTCGCTCTTGTGCCTGCGCTGCATGCTGCATGTTGCAGGTCACCTACTACTTCCTGCGCTGCATCTTCGAGCACGTGCACCTCACAAAGGGCGGCGCAGCAGGGCAGGTGCGGCACGCAGCTTGCATTAATAGCATGCCTGCTCGGCAGCCTCTTTGTGCATCCCTGGTTGGGTCTGTTGCCAGCAGCTGCGCATCGTGCGCAGGGTTGCCGCAGTCACGTACTCTGTCACAGAAGTATTGTGTGTTACGTGTACAAGTCATGATGATGATGCAGTGGGACGGCATTGCCACCAACCTACCTCTATTGTGACTGCCTGCCCTCCTGCTGCGTGGTTCCTGCTGCTTGCATCGCACTGCAGGGCATGGGCGGTGCAGCAGCGGGCGGCATGGCCATGGGTGGTGCACCAGCAGCTGGCGGCTGGCAGGGTGGCGGCGCGCCGCAGCAAGCCACTGCATTTGCAGGCGCAGCAGCAGGCAACGGCATGGACCCCTGCTCCAATGCGGTGCTGCAGATCATTCAGGGCAGCAACAGCGAGGCAGGCTGCCACGTGCAGGAGGTGCGTGGTGGAGAGGGCTGCGCTGCAGCTAACCCTTGATTACTGAAGCTGCCAACAGCTGAACAGCCTGCCCTGCAGTAGGATTTTGTTTGTACGGTGTTGGTGGCCACAGCATCTCAAGTGTGGGCATGTGTCGCACAATGTTTCTGAGAGTCAGATGGCGGGCAAATTCTGCAGTCGTGTTTGCTCAGTGGTTCAAGCCTTTTGGTCTATCTTTCACTGACCTTTGTGCCCAACCGCATGCTTGTATATGCAGATCTACTCCAAGCTGGCAGGCCAGTTTGGGCAGCACGCAATTGACAATGCGCTGCACTCACTGACAAGTGAAGCACACCTGTACACCACCACAGGTGCGAGCAATTGCTGCTGCTGCTTTTGCGCGATATTAGGTCCTCTGTTGCCAGCACAGTGTTTATCAACTTGCCCTGGGCGAAATTAGGTGACAGGATGCCCTGCTATCAGATGTGGTCGATCAGCAGCTGGTCACACTTAGCACATGCTCGATGTGTCGGTGCGTGTGAGCAAGTCTTAATATTCCTTTTCATCGCCTGCCTTGTGTGTTGTACTGCTGGCCGCAGACGACAACCACTACCGCGCTGCCTGATGCACATGAAGCAGCAGCAGCTGATGGACCCCCTGGGGGTCCTTCAGCAACTTCTTTGGGGTAGTTTGCAAGCCTGGCTGACTTGGGAATGCACGACAGCTCAAGCAGCTGGGTCTTACAGCATCTGTGTTGCACTGTGCATCAGCTGGCGTCGCTGACAGTGGACTTGGATGCATGCCATTTTCAAGCAGCGGCCACGGCCACATGCTGCGGGCCCTCATCAAATTTCACAGCTGCAGCTCACCGGTGAAGCTGTGCTGATGATGTCACAAAGCCTGTGCATGCACTTCACCCAGGTTTGGCCCGGCAGTGGCCGCTGGGCACAGTTGCCGGTGCACCTGGGTGCCAAGTTCATGCCCTGCATGTAACACGCGTCTGCTCTGCAGCGTGCTTCACCTCTGCATGCGTGCAGTGATGACCAATGCTGTGGCGAAGCCAGCACTGTCAGCTGCAGTGACTGTAGGGCGGCTTGTGCATGCATGCATATACTCTTCCCTACGGACCATGCCCTGCGAGCTTTTTGCGGGTGTATTCCTGCCATCTGTTAAAGCAAAGACTTGTTATGCGACGTGCATAGTGTATGCGAGTGGGATGGGGTGGGGCCACTGTAGTTTCAGGAACGGCCCACCGGGTGTGTGAAGGCCGATGGCTGTTTCTTAGCTCTGGTTTGTGGCGCAACGTGGCATATGTCAACTTGACATGTTTTGAATGAGGTTGTAATCCTTGCATGCAACTTGACATGTTTTGAGTGAGGTTGTAATAGACGATTTTTAAGGTGCTTATTGACGGACGAAAAAGAAAAACCAAAAAGCTGTTTGCACACAGTTCCCAGCATTTGTTGCGCAAACAGCTTGCTCCAATATTTTTTACATAAATTGCTGGATGCGATGGAGCAAATCTGTATGGGGGTACGCCGGGAGGGTCACCATTCCCACCCCCTGCTGCCGCTGCTGCTGCTGCTGCTGCTGCCTGCTGCTGCTGCTACTCCCCCTGCTGCTGCTGGGCCCATTGGCGAAGTAGGCTGTCTCTGCATGCATATGCAATGTAGATAACGGTTCGAGCTGCAAATGCTGCGCTTGTGCGTCAGCGAACGCAGTATGGCGCAGTATGGCTGTGCTCATCAAGTCCGACACGCAGCTTGCAATCCTCGCCGCGCTGGATGCTTATCGACACATCACAAACACGACAAAAGGCCATACACATATTATACGTTGATTTGGGCAATCAATGTGTAGCCTTCTGGCAAACCTGGTGCCCGAGTTTGATGGCATCAAGCACCTGACAGGTATCGCGGATCTTCAAGCATCAGCAGTCAGCGACAGGCATATAGACCAAGTTGTGGGATCGCGGAAATCAGGTTGAGTCCGCGAGCTGTGTGCGGTGTTTCTCAATCTGCGCCCGCCACCACATCTCACACTTTTTGCTGCAAGTTCGCAGGAAGAGCTGAGAGTAGCACAAGTTCCTAGGAAGTTGCAGCTCTCACAAGTGTGAGACATGAGAACTTCTGGCACTAATTTTCAACGCCATGTACTCGCAATTGTCGAGATCCCATTATCCCGGCCACCGCGACAGATTGATTGAATCAGATGTCACATTATGCAACTTGCACCACGTGGCAGGCTGTGTTTGTGTACATGTGCATGACAAACTTTTTCTGTTGGTGAGAGTTTGTTGGAAGTCGTGTAACAGTCACATTTGCCATGGCGTACCAAGGTGTTACAACACTGGTTGGTCATGCATAGGTGATATCTTGCGCTGTACCACCCGACACAACGGTGGCAGCACACCACCCAGCAGTTATGCTGCCGTGCCAGCTTGCAACGAGCCCTGCGCTGTAAGGGGCTCAGCCAACAAGATGATAGTCTTCTTGTAAGCCATACCTTATCGGCATCGGCAACCGCGCCCCGTAACGGAGCGGAAACTACGACTATTATTGCCTCTCTATTGGTGAGGGGTAGACCACCTAGACCCCCTCACCGCCTTCACCAGGCAGCAGGTGGGGGTTACCCATACGGTTGGCTGCGTGCCAGCCAACAAGATGAGAAATCCTCGTGCCAGTGCCTTGTGGTGTACAGAGCTTGGAATAAGGCTGCTCGTGACGCTACGTGAGGGCGATTGCTGCACAATGATTCCGTACCAGGAATTTCATTTTTCGTCCGAACCTGCGTGCTTATTCATTGTATGATGACGTACGCATCGTTGAAGTGTACAGGCAGTCGCCATTACATTGTGGTAGAAGTTGGTGGATGTTACATCACTGGCAAGGGCACTGCACGCAACAGTCCTTGCATGCATTCAGCGCCAGAACCCAGCCGGCTGGCAGCAAGCTAGATCTGTTCTGTCAGCGCAAAATACTATGCAGGCTTCATCTCTGCTTCCTCAGCAACGGACGCTTGCCGCCACAACACAGCCATGATGTCAACACTGTGATAACAGAACATCAGGCAGGACCCTGACAGCCAAACACAGAGCATAGCATATGCAAACTCTCTGTCAATAGCCTGTGCCTGCCGGCAGCTGTGCATGAGAACCATCACACAGCACAAATGACCGACTGTCTTCTGACAAGACAGCCTCCACCCTGGCACCCCAGCACATGGCTGATGGCATAATGCTTTCATCGAGCTGTATCAAATTGTTAAGCTGCTACTACGTCTGCCAAATGCACTGCTTCCCACGCATCCCATACATGCACACCAGCACCCTCGTGACCCAGGGTGCAGGCCGAGCCGCTGGCACGGCAAGATGCCATGCACAGGCACATGCGCATGCACGATTCCGCCCGCTCTTGCTGATTGCAGCCTACTGCTGCTGCTACTGCTGCATCGCGTGGCAGGCCAGCTGCGTGGACCTTGCTGCTAATGATGAAACAGGCACCACGAACTGCCACAGAATAAGCATGCGCCTGGTCAGCACCTGCGCATGCTGCTGCTGTGCACCAGCCAGCCTCTGCTAACCCAGCAGCTGCTGCTGCGCCAGAAGGTGGAGGCTTGCACCACAGTTGGTGCGAAGATGTGTGACAGCGCGATCCCGCCATCTTCATAGCTGCTGTCTACATCCACCAGCAGCAGCTGCTGCCATGCCTGCCAGCTGCAGTCCCTCCAGCCCCTACTGTCCTCCTTCCTGCAAGCGCCCCTCACTTCCTGCAAGCCGCTTCCCTTTCCTGCAACCAGAGCCCCGGTAATATCACTGCGTCTCCCACAGCTCCACATCGCCAAGCGCCACTGTCATGCCGTTCAGCTGCGGGCTGAGCTTTATGTAGTAGCCGAGCCTGCTGTTGTCACGTGCATGGCCACGCACATAGTGCTCCACCAGCCGCTGCTGATCTGCCTCCTCTGTGGCATCCAGCGGTGTGAGTTTGTCCAGGTAGTCGCCTTGCACGTACACGTGGCAGTCTGCGTAAGCTGGGTCAAACACGTGCGGCATGAAGTTGTCGTTTTTGAACTGGCCGTACTCCTGCAGCGGCAGCAGGGGACAGGGCAAGGCAGAATGCAGGGTGAGGGGGGCAGGAGAGGGGGAGACACGCATCACATGCTGCACTTGCAGGAATGCAGACAGTCACCGAACAAGTATGGTTTGGTTGCACCAAGAAAGCTTGAAGCAAGACACAGCGTGCTCAGGCAGCTTGATGCGTCAATATGGAGCTCCAGCAAACAGGATGCAGCTGGTTTGATGCTGAACACACCAAAGTGTCGCACGGGTGAATGCCGTACTTGGAAGGCTGTCAAGCTCTATTGCAATGCTTGATGCTGTGCTTGGAGGCAAGGTGAAATGCAGCAGAAGCACAGCAGCAGCAGAAGCAGCAGCAGCACCCTACCTGCAGTGTAGTGGCCAGGTTGCTGCCCTCGATGCCCCTAACGGTGTGCCTGACGCCAGATTTGTCGATCACGAAGATTTGAACCATCTTGTCAAAGACCGTGGGCGTGGAAGAGGAGCAACGCACCCAGCTAGTGGCCAGCGGGCCCATCAGCTGCTTGCCCAGCGCCCTGAGCGCCATTTTGAGCTGCTAGTAGCCAATGAGGCGCCTGATCAGTAGCTGGGGGCCCGCAGGGCAGCACGATGCCAGAGCAGGTGTATGATCTGGAAACGTGGCAAGTGCTGAAACCACTTTCAAAGTTACTAAATGCTGGATTGCTGATGATACTGAGGTTCCTTGCAGCAGATGCCTGGGCAGGCAGGCGAACGGCCTGTCAGAATGACATGCCCTGAAAACCTACGCTGGACAATCGTTTCGTTCGCTGTCTCCAGAATTATAAACTCCAAGATACGTTCTGATTCGATTAACGTAGCACAACGACTTGCCTTCGCCAGACACAGCAAGGATCCTTACTTGCTGCAGCACACCATCATCTTTCTGAGCATCATGCTTACCACAGAGAACCTTGTTTGTATCTCCAGCTTGCCAGTCCACTGAAAAACATGTAAACCTTGCCGGACAGCTGACCCTGTCAGCTGCAGGCACGCCTGCCGCAGGGTGGGAAACATCAGCTAGCACAGGCACCAGCCCCAACTGCAGCTCACAAGCAAACGCAGCATGGGGTTTTCCTCCCATGCTTTACAGTATGGCACTAGCTACAAACACAGACAGGAAGAAGCTTCGCAGGAGCAAGAACAGGACCTGCAACAGCCACTGCTGCAGCCTGCTAGCCAGCCTGATAGAGGCAGGCAACACCAGCAGCGTGCAGGCACCTACTCAAATATGCACAACACAGCAGCAGCAGGGTTAAACGCAGCAGCAAACTTTCCATCACGCCCAGTGGACCTAGGCTGGGTGTTTGCGTGCCGGCTGTGGCACATCCTGCTGCTTGTCAGGGGTGCTATCCCTGCAGTGCTGCTGGCAGCAATGGCAGTTTCTGAAGCAGTCATCATCTCCCGAATTGGCACCATATCCAGCAAATTCTACCAGGCTTTTGTGGATAACCAGCGCAGCGCTGCTACGCACCTCATGCTGTGGAGCGGCGGCTGTTATGCGGCAACCACACTGTTCTTCACACTGAAGAGCAGCTTGCAGGACTTTCTGGCATGGCGCTGGCGTGCAGCGCTGACGCTGCACCTGCAGCAGCTGTACTGCAGCAACCTGGCGTTCCTGAGCCTGCAGGTGGGCGAGCAGCAGCAGCAGCAGCAGCAGCCGTGGTACTAGTAACCATATAAGCATTCTCTGTGCCAACGCCGCAGCTGAAGAACTGGGGTGCAGGCCGTCTGCACTCGGCACCACTGGAAGGGTTGGCGTTGGCATACCAAAGGAGCAGTAGCAGTAGCAGCAGCAGCTGTCTTGAAGTAGTGAAGCAGCACCTGAGCTGGTGGAGCAGCTGTGCAGCAGACATGTGCAGCAGGGCTGGCTCTGTACCCTTGAAACAACACCGTGGTCTTCTATGCTATGCTCACATTTTGCTGTTGCTGCTACTGCCACGGCCAGGACATTGACAACCCGGACCAGCGGCTGTCGCAGGACCTGCCGCTGCTCACGCGCAGCCTGGCTGACACACTGGCAGTGCTGGTGGCAGCGCCCTTCAATGTGGCCTGGTACACGCAGCTCACACACCAGGTGAGGGACTGGGTTCGAAGAGAGTGAAGTGTGGCAGTAGCAGCGCATGCAAACATCCTGGTAGTGCGGCGGCAAAAGCAGCAGGGCTAATCTGGACACAAATGATGTGTGCTTCATCTGGTTTTACATCTCATGTGTGCTTGCTACTGCCGCGCAGGTGTTTGGCAGCTGGCTGCCTGTGGCGGCTGCGTACGGCTTCTTTGCTGTGGGGCTGCTGGCGCAGCGCCTGGCCATGCTGCCTGTGGCTGCCGCTGTGTTTGACCAGGAGGCGGCTGAGGGGTGCTTTAGGTTTGACCAGATGCGGTTCAGGGCCTGGGCCCAGGAGATTGCACTGTACAGGTGTGTGTTGGGCGGTGCCATAGCATGATATCAATCACATATCCTGGTTATCAGCTGTTTACCTGTAGTGTTGATGCTGTGGGGTCAGCAACTTGAGTTGAGAGGCGTGTGGCATTATTCACTGTTGAGACTGGCCACGCTGGCATCAAGGATCCCACCGTGTGCCTGCCACTGGCTCCACTGGCTGCTGCCTCCATGTGTGCGCCGTTGGAGCAGCGCGAGTTGAAGCCTCCCTATCAAAGGTCCAGTGCTATGCATGTGTCGGCCTATCACTGTTACAACCATCCGCCTGCCCTCTTTTCTCCCCATGTCTGCGCCAGTGGAGCAGCGCCACCTGGAAGCGTCCATCTCCCACGTCAAGCGCCATGCTTGTCTTGACCATATAATGTTACTTTCACGATCATGTTCAGCCATTTGCCTGCCGTTTTTCTTCTTGTATTGCTCTCCAGGTCTGCGCCAGTGGAGCAGCGCCACCTGGAGGGCTCCCTCTCCCACGTGCTCGCCTGCCAAGGCCGGCTGCTGCTGCGCCGCGCCGCGCTCACTGCAGCCACCAAGCTGCTTGAATACGGCGGGCTGGTGGTCAACTTTGGCTGCCTGGCGGCTGCTGTGTTTGGCGGCGGCTGGGAGGCTGACAGGGCCAGCCCTGGGGGCCTGGCTGCCAAGGTGTCTGTGGCATCTTTTTATCTGCTGACGCTCATCTACAGCTTCACCCAGGTGGGCAGGCGTGATTTGTGTTGATAAAGTCATGATAACACCATGTCAACTTGGAAGGTCGTAGGCTGCCAAGGTGTATGTGGCGTCCTTTTATCTGCTGACGCTCATTTACAGCTTCACACAGGTAGGGTAGCCAGAGTTGTTGTTCTTACAGGGAGGGGTTGTAGCAGTGCACTGACCTGGCCATTCTGTGGAGTGCCTCATCTACAGCTTCACCCAGGTGGGGAGGCGTGATCTGTGTTGACAAAGTCATTGTAAAACCATGTACCTTGGAAGGTTACCTTGGTTGGCTGTCAAGGTGGCATCTTCTACCTGCTGACGCTCATCTACAGCTTCACACAGGTGGGGCAGCTTGAGGTGTAGTTTTTACAAGGAGGGGATTGTGCAGTGCAGTAGCTTGGGCTTCTGTGTAGCGCCTGTCACTTGACAGCCGGAGTGGTTGGCATGCAGCCGCCAGCTGCTGCTAGTCAACAGGCTGGTCAACATTCAACGGGCATTCAGGCCTGCAATTTTCACGGTGGCTCCAGTGGCTGTCATTGACGTGACAACATGTGTTTCTGTGCAGGTGTTAGACCTAGCCGACAAGGTGTCAGGCCTAGCAGGCTTGACAGCACGCGTCAGCCAGCTGTTGGAGGCGCTGCAGCAACAGCAGCAGAATCAGCAGCCACCAACCGCGCCACAGCAGCAGCAGCAGCAGCAGCAGGGGAAGCAGCGCACGCCACACAAGCAGCAGCATACACAGACGCAGCAGGAGGAACAGCAGCAGCTGCTGCTGTTGGGTGATGGTACTGCGCCGTCTCACAAGCGCTATGCCAGTCAGGCTGTGCTGCTGCAGCCACCGCAGCTGATCAGGGTGGCAGGGCCTGGCAGTGTGACTGAGCAAGCCACACCCGTCAACTGCATTGAGCAGCAGCAGCAGCAGCAGCAGCAGCAGCAGCTGGATGGGCAATGCATCGCATCACTACAGCCGCCTGCACAGCAGCAGCAGCAGCAGCAGCAGCTGATGCAGATCAGTGTGCACTCTCTGGGTGCTGACCTGCTGCTGCATCAGGTGCGGCGCGCCTTCCCTGACTCGCCCCGCCTGGCGCCCCTCACTGCAGTGGTCACCTTCCAGTTCTGTGGCAGCGCCAAGCAGCTGATGCAGCAGCAGCAGCAGCAGCAGTGGTTGTCGCCGCCTCAGTCTGCAACCTGCTGGACTGACCCAAGCAGCAGCAGCAGCAGGCTGCAGAGAGGTGTGGCTACCACGCCAGGGCAGGGACAGCGGCAGCAGCAGCAGCAATGGGCGATGCAGGGCGGTTGCCACAGGGCAGTCAGTGCGCCGCTGCCGTCGCCTTCTTGCTTTGCTGCAAACCAGGGTACTGCTGTACACTCTAGCACAAGTACTAGCAGCAGCAGCAGCGGCGGCGGCGGCAGCAGCCTGCCTTCACCTGCACGACCACCACCATCAGCAGCAGCAGCAGCAGGGCCTGATGCAGCTGCTGGTGGTGGCGGCTGCTGCCCCTGCAGTGGTGACAGTGGTGCTGATGGTAGCACCACTTCCACTGCTGGCTGCAGCTGCCTGTGCAGTGCTGGGGAGATGCAAGCCATGCTGGCTGTGTTTCTGGCGTGGCAGCAGCAGGTGTGCAG
This sequence comes from Tetradesmus obliquus, assembly GCA_030272155.1. Lineage (NCBI taxonomy): Eukaryota > Viridiplantae > Chlorophyta > Chlorophyceae > Sphaeropleales > Scenedesmaceae > Tetradesmus > Tetradesmus obliquus. The sequence continues at coordinate 2,024,579 of CP126191.1, forward strand.
CTTCATCACTGCAAGGTGGGTACCTGACCACGCTGTGACACAAGTTGTTGCGGATCCAGGATCTTCATACTTTACAGCGATGCAGAGGTGTTCAGACCAATGCATGACTCAGTCACGCTTGCCTGCGGCAACACACCCTCGCCTGCAGCACCTGACTTGGAGCACCTGACTAGTTAGCAACTCAGCCCTTGCACTCTGTAGCGTAACACACGGCTTGGCCTTCGCCCCTCACCCACACCGTCTTGTCACACAACACAGGGGCTGCTGGGCAGATGCGCTGGACCCCCGTACCGGAACAGCCATGCACGGCAGGCCAGGCCAGCCCTACGATGAGGTCATAGGCGCACAAGTGCTGCTGGGGTACCCCACACAGCAGCAGCAGCAGCAGCAGCCTGGAGGCCTGCGGCTGATCAGCCACCCGACAGCAGGCACCCAGGTGCGTGCAATGGGGACAACAGCAGCAGCAGCAGCGGCAGCTTGAATGCATTGACTGCGGACCTACACGTTATTTGTGCTGCATGTGCAGATGCTGCAAGTGATGCAAGGGTACGCCCAACTAGCTGTGTACTCATCCTGGTGTATTTTGTGTCATGCTGCTGCTGCTGCTGGTGGTGGTGGTGGCGGTGTTGCTGCTGCAGGTGTACCCAGCCAGCCTTTTCACCTCTGCCCCGCTGCAGCTGGTGAGGGAGGCACTCAGGGCTGCTGCTGCACCTGCTGCGGAGCCTGTGCCAGCAGCTGGCAGCACCAGCAGCAGCAGCAGCAGCTTGGCTCCTGCAGGCACAGGCGCAGGGGCAGTTCCTTATGGCTGTGATAGCAGCAGCAGCAGTGTGGCTCAACTGCCACTCCTGGCAGCACCATCGCCAGCCACAGCAGCAGCAGCAGCCGCAGACCCAACGCAGCAGCAGCAGCAGCTGCTGTTGGAATGCAGCGGCCTGTCAGTGAGCACCCCATCGGGCCTGCCCATTGTCAGGGACTTGTCCCTCAGCCTGACAGCACCAGCAGCAGCAGCAGCAGCAGCAACTGCAGCCAGCAGCAGTGGAGTGGCTTCTCTGCTGATTAGGGGCCCCAGCGGGTGCGGCAAAAGCACTCTGCTGAAGTGCCTGGCTGGGCTGTGGCCTGCAGATGCAGGCAGGTTCAGCTTGCCAGCTGCTTCTAGTGCGAGATCAGCTGCAGCAGCAGGCTGCGCTGCTGCTTCTGCTGCTGCTGCTGCTGCTGGTGGTGGTGGTGGAGTGCTGTTCCTGCCGCAGCGCATGCTGGCTGCTCCTGGTGCTACTTTGAGGGAGCAGCTGGTGTATCCGGCTACCCTGTCTGCATATGCGTGCAGCTGCAGCAGCAGCAGCAGCAGCAGCAGCAGTGTTGTGCAGCGCAGTAGGCGGAGGCTGTTCAGCGAGAGCAAGGGCAGCAAGCTACCTACCATAGCATCATCAACAGCACCTCTCGCAGCAGCAGCAGCAGCTGGTGTATCCGGCAGTCATCAGGTGTTGTGCATGCCTTCTGGTTTCAATGCAGCATCAGCAGCAGCAGCAGCAGCAGGAGCAGCAGCATGCAAGCAGCGCCAGCAGCCGCTGCGGGTGCAGTTGGCATCTTGGTGGCAGGATCGGCTGTCTTGCGGCATCAAGCATGGGACATCCCGGCAGCAGCAGCAGCGGCAGCAGTCACAGCAGCGGCATTGTACAGTATCCAGGCATAGACAGCAGCAGCAGCAGCAGGAGTGCATAGCGCACTACGTCCACAGTAGCACAGATTATACGACAGACGGCAGCAGCGGCGGCAGTGAGCAGTGCTGCACATCCTGCCAGCAGCTGCTGGCAGCGCTGCAACGCGCAGGGCTGTCCTATCTACTGGCTGCACTGCCAGCAGGGTTGGACTCTACAGCAGACGACTGGGGTTCAGTGCTGTCTCCTGGGGAGATGCAGCGCTTGGGTTTTGCCAGGGTTTTGCTGCATAAGCCGCTGCTTGCGATTTTGGATGAGGCGACGAGCTCACTGCCTGGCGAGGTTGCTGTGGCGCTGTATCAGCAGCTGCAGGGGGCTGGCGTGAGCTATGTGAGTGTGGGGCACAGCAGTAGCTTGCTGGGGGTGCATGGGCAGGCGCTGAGCATAGCAGCAGACGGGGCGGGTGGCTGGCTGTTACAGAGTGATGCCGATAAGGTATGGCTTACAAGAAGACTATTATTATTACAGAGTGTGCAGGGGCCTGGCTAGCACGGCAGCAGCTGCAGCAACTCGATGAAAAGCAGTCAATGGCCATCTGTATAGGTGTGGTGGTGCGGCATCAGGAAGTTGTGATAGTGGACATGTGTGTGAGGTGCTTGTGCATAGGCGGCATGCAGTGCAGCTGCATGCAGCTGCAACATTGTCGGTGTTGACTTAAACAGCAAGTGAGTTGAGTGATTGTTGCAAGCTGTTCTTGCAGGAAGGCCACGGTGCTCCTTTGGGCCTTTTGCTTGCCTGATACAACATGTCGTACACCCAAACTCTCTGTGAACACCCTGCTAAGCAAGAAAAAGACAAAGCAATGCTTGGGCAGCAAAGAAGAAGAAGACTTGTGTGACTTGGGCAGCTGGCTTGGGGGTTGTGTGACGCGTGTGTGTGACAGGTGCTGCATTTTCAGGCCAATGCAATGCCGACGTCCCATATGCATCCCGGATAAGCGGTGTTCATGGCACATGACCTTACATTCGTTGTGTGTACACATGATCTTCGTGCATGATGCACAGGTCGGCCAAGTTGACTGCTGAGTAGGACAATTCAGTTTTGGTGCCACCTTGCCTGCCATCTCTGCTGGTCATTGTCCAAGTACTTTTGCATTTTTTCGATTCCGTGCCAGCTGCAAGCTGCAATTGCGGCGGTCTAGGTGGTGGTGTGAGACGAGCGTGTGAGACATCTCTGCTGTCGCAGCGACGGGCTTTGTCGCAGGTATGTAAATCTTCGAATCCTATTTTCAAAAAATTTACACCACTGTTTGGGTCCAGATCCAACCGACGGAAAAACCCCTCGGACCAAATGGTGTCAATGGTCGATTTTGCCCTGTTTAATCACCGCCCAAGACGTCATCTTGGTGTATAAGTGTTGCATGGTGCTCTTTGATCTGCATCTACACCGTCATTATACAGCTACAGAACATACAGAGACTTCATCTTACCACCTTGACAACTTCTCGGTACCTGCCGAGAAGCCTCTGTACCGCTATATATCCCCGTATCTGGTCGACAACACTTGCTGAAACTTTTCAGTAATTGACACATTGCGTTTGAGCAGCCATGGAGGCCGCATGGAGCCTTGATGCAGCAGCATGCGCAGGCCGGGGCAGCACTGCTGGATTTGAGCTCGCCGCGGCAACAGCTCTCTGTGCTGTCCTGCTGGTATTTCTTGTCACGCTCAAAAGGTATGCACCAGCGCGATCTAGCCACGCCATGCTGTCCATGCAGCAATTGCCCTGTCCCGCCTGCCAGCTGCCTGGCACCTGCACATGCCCAGCCCAGCGCACCTTACACTCTGCAAGCCAGCGCTTGCATCATGCATAAACCGTCTCAACACACAAGTTAAACCTCCCTATATCTCAAAGTACACTGCCTGCGGGTGCTGCTGATGCCCTTGCAGGAAGAACAGCTATGACCTAGACCGCATCCCAGGCCCCTGGAGGCATGCCTGGCCTGTTCTGGGCAATATGCTGGAGTGCCTGAGGCCAGACTTCCATCGCGTGCTGCTGGCCTGGTCAGACAAGTATGGAGGCATCGTGCGCGCGCAGTTCCTCCACCAGCCCGCACTCATTGTCACAGACCCAGCAGCGCTTGCAGCCATCATGGGCAGGGGAGAAGGTGCCATGGACAAAGCAGCGATCACGTACGCGCCCATCAACCGCATGTGCACGCCGCACGGAGAGGTCAACCTGCTGACGTCAGCAGCTGATGACAGCTGGAAGGCAGTCAGGAAGGCAGTGGCGGTCAGCTTTAGCATGCAGGTGAGAGCCGAGCAGCAGCTGCTGCAAACCTGTAACATTGCAACATAGTCAGCAGGGTGCACTGCACCAACTGTAGAGACAGCAAGCTTCAGCTGTAGATGGATACTTGATCGGTTGCGGCAGGCAACTGTCACAGCTATCAATGATGAAGCCAGTCACGTACGCTGCCAGTGCACAGTAGCCGCCAACTGCGCCAGCTGCCTGCTGGCTTCCACACACCTGCCAGGTGGGCAGTGCTTGCTGATTGCTCAAGTACATGACTGACAAGCTCTGCCGTTGCTGCTGCTGCTGCTGCTGCTGCTGTGCAGAACATCAAGAAGAAGTTCCCCCTGGTGCTGGGCCGCATCAACCAGCTGTGTGAGCGCCTGGCAGCAGCAGGCCCCGGCACCTCCATCGATGTGGACCAGGCAGCGCTGCGTGTGACCCTGGACGTGATCGGCCTGGTGAGTGTAAAATGACAGTTTGTGCCGCTGCAGGCTGCTGCATATGCATGCTGCTGTTGGTGGAGTATTGGTGGTTGCTGATGGTATGCCTGACCAGAGCATGCTGATAGGAACATGGATATGAATATGGTCAGAAGGCAGTTTGCTTGCACAGCACAGACGACAGCTTGCTTGCATGCAGCAGGGTTGCAGCAGCACACCTAGCCATGCTCGCAAGGCCAGCGTAGCATCGATAGGCTCCCCCGTTCAGTGACAGTATTAACTGCTTGATAGCCTGCTTTCGACTCGCTGCCATCTCCTGGGCAACCTTGGACCTCACACTGTCCTACCTGCTGCTGCTGCTGCCGAACCCTCGACACACACCACCTCCCCATTGCCTCGCCTGCTTGCAGGCTGGCTTCGGCCAGGACTACGCCAGCGTCAGCCAGGACACCCCGGCCTACGACCACCTGCTGCGTGTGCTGCCCCGCTGCTTCACCGAGGTCATGCTGCGCATCGCCAACCCGCTGCGCCCGCTGCTGCCCAGCCTGTTCAAGAAGGGCGCCAAGGGCTCCGCAGCTTTCTTGGCATTTCAAACCGAGATGAACGCGCTGCTGAAGCAGCTGGAGGCGCGGGGCACTCCTGCAGAGGACGACACCGACATCGGCAGCCAGCTGCTGCGTGCCATGCAGCAATCCAAGGGTGCCATCAGCCGCGAGCGCGTGCTCAGTGAAATCGGCATGCTGTTTGTGGAGGGCTTCGAGACCACCGGCCACACCACCAGCTGGACGCTGTTCAACATCGCCAGCGTCCCCAGCGTGCAGCAGAAGATTGCCGAGGAGCTGGACTCCCTGGGACTGCTTGCGAAGCCGGGCTGCCCGCCACCCCGCGAGCTGGAATGGGAGGACCTCAAGCGCATGCCGTACCTTACAGCTTGCGCGAAGGAGGCCATGCGCATGCTTCCCGTCGTGTCAGTTATGGCGCGTGTTTCCGGCACCGATGGGATGAAGGTGGGGCCCTACCGCGTGCCGCAGGGCACACTTGTGGCCACACCCCTTTTTGCAATCCACAACACGGTTCACAACTGGGACGAGCCGGAGCAGTTCCGGCCCGAGCGCTGGCTGGCCGTGCCGGCAGAGACCTACGTGTTCAACAGCAGGGAGGCTGCAGCAGCAGCAGGCGGAGCAGGCGCTGCAGCTGCGGCAGCCAGCAGCAAGCGCGGCATCACCTTCATGCCCTTCAGCGAGGGGCCGCGCAACTGCGTTGGACAGGTGAGGCCCTGCCTTGGCTGCTGCCGCCTGCCTTCTTGCGCCAGCATCTCGTGAGATACTTGCATTCTTGTCATTGCCCAAGTGCCAACGCTGGGCAGACGGCAGCCCTGCAGCCCTGCACTACCCCATGCGCACTTGTGCTGCTGCTGCCAACGTGCTTACAACCCTAGCAGGCAGCACAGCAGGCTGTTTAAAGCATTGCACAGGCCTTGCGGTGCACACGAAAGACCCCTTCACTGACCCCACCCCGCCTGTCCTGCTGCTGCTGCTGCTGTTGCAGTCCCTGGCCAAGATGGAGGTACTGTGCCTGCTGGCCAAACTCTGCAGCACCTTTGACATCAGCCTTGCCCCTGAGATGGGCGGCCGTGAGGGCGTGCGCAGCCGCGAGAGCACACACCTCACGCTGCAAACAGCAGGCACCAAAGGCATCCGCTGCCACCTGCAACCTCGCGCTGCTGCCGTGTAGACATGCAGCAGCAGCAACAGCAGCAGCAGCAGCAGTGGCAGCGGTGAGAAAGCTGGTTGAGGGCGACAGGGGCTGCATTGTTTGCCAGTGCGGCGTTTACGGCATGTGCATGTGACCATGCCTGCAGCGAGAGTAGACGTTGGGACTTTTGGTAGCGCAGCAACTTACACTGTTACTTTGTACGAACCATCTGTGCCTATTTGTAGTGCAACGGCAGCTCAATCAGGATGCGCTGCCTGTTCGTGTGTTATCTACAGGTACTGCTGCGATTTGCTCAGCTTGTTTGGATATCAGGCATGCATTTCAGCCCATTGAGTGACATTGGCAGCAGCAGTGCTTGGCCAGGCTGCGGCTTGTGTTACATGTGCCGCATGCAAGGACAGACAAGGCAGCTGCCAATTTTTTGTGCATGGTGAACAGCTGGTGCTGGCCTGGCCCCCCAGGGAGCTTGCGTTCTCAGGCCTCAGGCGTATGCACAGCATCTGTACAGAGGGTTCTAAGTCGTGTGCTGCCCCTGAGCATGCTTCACATGGTTGGATTGCATATTCGAGATGATGATTACTAATTGGGCCTTTGCGCATAGCCTGGGCATGCATGCAGCTGGTAGTTGCCAGTGTTTTGGGGGCAGACAGTGATAAGGGGTCAACTGGGCTGGTGTAGATACTATCCATGCAGCAGAAGCATGGGCCTGTGATGAGCTTGCACATGGCGAGTGATTGCAGGCTCTGCTCCAACCTGCAAAACGACTTGTCAGGCTAGCAGTGATGTTGAGAGTAGTATAGTGCACAGTAGATGGGTCAAGCTTGAGGGTCATCAAGAAAAAAGGTGGCATACAGCAAGATGGACATAGCTAGGCGTTCAAGTTGAAGGTACTTGTGGTTTGTGGGCAGGGTTCAAACAGCATATGCTTGCTCAGCAGCTTTCTCATGCTGGTATTTGTTGCACCTGGGTGTTTTGCAGCTGCGCTGTGCAGCCATTGTTGTTGTCTGCTGTTCCTTGCGCAGCGATGTGCAGGTTCAAGTTGATTTTGCCGTGAAGTGGTTTTGCACGTCGCCGAGATGTGACGAATAAGCTCCTTTGCACTGAGCGCAGAGGTATTTTCAGCTGTGTTGCTGCTTCAGCTTGAGTAAGCAAGTAAGCAAGCGCCGTGAAACTTGTCACAGTGACTCAGTGGCCTGGTTATTTATGGTAACTGCTTTTCTCCACTCTTCACGGCGCTGCTTGGCAGCACTCCCAGCCTGGCTAGGTGACAGCTGCATGGCAAGTATGCAGAGTTTCAAAAGGCAATAACAACAGCTGCCTAAACCCGTAGTTAGAGGTCTCTAGGCGCTTGCTGCTGTGTGCCACACAAGTTGATCCTTGCATGTGACCGGCCCGTTAACGTTGCACATGTTGACTACCCATGAGTAATAATACCGCGGGCAGCAGAACATCAGAAGAGTCTTACACATGCCAGCACACTGTGGCAAATGTCCTTGGCCGGATAGCAAGGTTTATGAGAACCCAACACATCACTGTGCAATGCCGGTGCGCATCAATTGATTGTTGCAACAGCGCAGCATGCACAGCTGTCGAGCAGCACTGCCTTATGATGCAGCCGCACACAGCATGCGGCCATGCAAAGCGTCGCACTGAGCAACCCGCATGTTGCATCACTCATCATCTTCAAAGTCCAACATGAATTCCTCATCCCCGCCACCATCATCATCCTGCTGCTGCTGCTGCTGCTGCTCCTGCTGGTGGTCCTGCGCTGCTGGTGCTGCAGCCTTACTGGCTTTGCCTCCCTGCTGCTGCGGTGTGGAGCCAGCAGCATCCGCTGCTGTTGCTGCAGCAGGTGCCTTAGCTTGCTGCTTCTGCGCACTGGCCGCTGCAGCAGCCTTGCCCTTTGCGCCTGCTGCAGCAGCCTTGCTGCCACCAGCAGCTCCAGCAGCTTTAGCACCAGCAGCAGCACCCTTGTCTGCAGCAGCAGCAGCCTTATCCCCAGCCGCGCCGCCTGCCGCTGCTGCTGCTGCTGCCAGCCGCGCCTTCTGCCTATTCGTAAGCCGCTCCAGGAAAAGATTTAGCACGTCGCGCACAGGCTGGAACACCGGCACAGCGCATTCCTTGCTGGTGGCATACTTGAGCAGCTCCCGCCAGTGGCGCTCCGCAATCTTTTCGAGTGCTGCCTCGAGGATGTTGGGCGGCAGCTGCAGCAGCACCGGGTAGGAGGCTGGCGCGGCCTTCTCGCAGCAGATGAGGAAGCCCTGCCACTGCTTCTCGTTGGTCCAGATCTGCAGCGCAAAGCGCGAGAAAGGCATACGTCGTCTTTTCATTGTGCCCGCGCGTACGTCACAGGTTTCATGATCGCTTCCGCACCCACTCATTCTGTCTCAGTGCATCATTCTGTCTCAGTGCATCAGGAAACCAACTAGCAAGCAGATTAGCAAACAATTATGCAGACCAAGATAAGCAAGTAAATAATCAAAAGCAGACCAGCATGTGATGGCATGCTGTGCTTTGGCCATTCAGTCAGCCCCCTTCCTGCACCTCTCAATCTGCTGCTTCTGCGGACACCTTCTATCACATCCACACCTGCTTGCTGATGAGGCGCTTGAGCAGCTCCAGCACCCCACAACACAGTACACCATACACCATTCCCAGCCACAACGCTTACATGCAAAATGCAATGTCTCTGTCAACAACAGGCAATCCTCGGCCACCTGCTTGCTGATGAGGCGCTTGAGCAGCTCCAGCACAGAACTCATACAGATCTCATACAGAATTCATATAAGACCCCTGCCACTGCTGCTCAAACATACAACCCAAACCGCCAACCTGATTGCTGATGAGGCGCTTGAGCAGCTCCAGCACCTCACAACACAAAACACCATCAACATGTAACAATACACAACATACCATCTATCACATCCGCACCTGCTTGCTGATGAGGCGCTTGAGCAGCTCCAGCACCGTGTCGGTGAGCTTGGGGCTGATCTGCAGCGCGCTGATGACTGTGCGCATGAACAGCTGCGGCAGCGGGCTCAGCGTCTCCAGCCGGCGGATGGCCTGGCAGCAGCAGCGGCAGAGGCGGTGGCAGCAGCAGCAACAGCACAATGTGTTGGGGAGTTGTGGACTTTGCCAAATCAAGACAGCCCAAACACAGCTAGAAGAGCAGCATCCTGCAATCGCAACCCAAATACTCGCCGCTCTCATCTGCACCACCACCGCCACAGGGAACACCTCCGGCACCCACACATGCACACGCAAACAGTATCTCTCTCTCACCACAACCACAACCACCACACCAGCCAGCCCGCTGCGCTCACCTGCACCACCACAGCCACGGCGAACACCTCCAGCCCCACACATGCACACGCATACACCCTGTGTCTCTTAAGCACCACTATGGCCACCTGCAGCAGCTCGCCGCTCTCACCTGCACCACCACAGCCACAGGGAATACCTCAGGCGCGTGCAGCGCCACATCCAGCGCCGCCGTCTGCTGCTTCGTGCTCAGCCGCAGCGCAGGACTGCTGCGCAGCTGATGCAGCGCCACCAGCAGCTCCGTCGGCTTGAAGTGGGGCTGGCTGTTACTAACACTGTTACTAACGTTACTTCCTGCCGTGCCGGGCGCTGCGGTGGCTAGCCGGCGGTACAGCAGCCGCAGCTGCGGCTTGGAAAGCTGCGCTACCAACTGCGGCAGCAGCCGCACCACATCTGCTTTCGGCATGGCTGGAGTAACTGGCGCAAGCAGCCTGGCATCTTTGCTGGCTGCAAAGTTAGCCACGCAGGCAGCAACCAGCTGCTGTGGTGGGGGTGAGGCCTCTGTGAGGGCTTGCAGCATGGCCAGCAGTAGCTCTGTGGAGTCCTCTGGGGGCTGCTGTACGAGGGGCAGCAGCTGGGGGCTGTCTGCGGTGATGGCACGGGCCAGGCTGGCTGCGTAGCGGTCCATGCCGGCCCGCGCGGCAGCACCTGCAGAGGACATGATGCAAACGGTGCGGCAGCAGCGCAAGTGTGAGACAAGGAGTTGTGAGAACAAGGTGTGCCATGGGTTTGTATCGGGAGAGGCTGGCTGCGTCGCGGTCCATACGAGCACCCGCGGCGGCGCCTAATGCGTGGTGCGGCAGGGCAAAGTGTGACAGTGGGTCGTGTGTTCAGGGTGTACTTGGAGGTGGCGGTGCATGGAGCTAAGCTGGCTGCGTAGCGGTCCATGCCAACATGCGCGGCAGCACCTGCACAGGACACGGTGCATGGTGCGGCAGCAGGGCAAGTTGTGAGGGGACACTGCATGAGATACAGTATGCCGGGTGTTGTGAGAGTGCATGGGAAGAGCTGGCTGTGTAGCAGTTGATGCACGCGCGGCGGCGCCTACAGGGGACATGATGCGTGCCATGGAGCCGGTAGTGTAGTGAAGAAGCGTCAGTAGTAGCACACAGTAAAGTGCAGGTGGCCCCATCACCTGCTTTGCCGTACGTCTCGAGCAGCACCCGCATCAGCTCAGGCTTGCGCGCGCACAGCGACATGAACAGCATGCACTGCTGCGCAGCAACCTCCACATCCAGCTCAGGCTCAGCCTCCTCCTGCTGCTGCTGCTGCTGGTCTCCAGCACCTACTGCTTCCTGCTTGCAAGCCTGCTGCTCGGGATCCTGTTGCTGCTGCTGCTGCTCTGTGTCTTGCTGCTGTGTCTTGAACTGAGGGCTGCTGCTGGGCTGCTCCCCGACCTGCTGCTGCTGCCCATCAGCTGCGGTGCCACCAGCAGCATCACTCGCCTGCTGCTGCTGCTGCTGCTCGGCCTGCTGCCGCGCAGCCAGCAGCTTGCGCGGCTCAAGCAGCAGCAGCAGCTGCGCCGTCGCAAACTGCACAATCTCGCCCGCAAAGCTCTCCCAAGCCATCAGCTGGCTCACCAGAAGCCGCACAGCATGCTCTCTTGTAGCAGCCTCATCTGCAACGCTGGCTTGTAACACAAGCTGCAGCAGCTGCTGCCGCATCGGCGGCCTGCCCTCTATCAAACTTTGTGCAGCATCCAGTGCAAGCACAGCCCAGCCGGATCCTTGCTGTAGAAGTTGCTGCAGGAAATGCAGCGTGGCCTGCAGTGGCAGCACTGGGGCATCCTGCAGTAGCCGGGCGATGGCTGGGTCGCTGGAAGGCAGCTGCTGCTGCAGGCCTTGCAGCACTGACAGCAGTACTGCCTCGTACTGCGTGCCTGACAGGTCCTGCACTGCGCTGCTGCCGCTGCTGCTGCCGAGTTTGCTACGGCTACCCCTGCCGCTAGTGCGCTGTCTCTGCTGTTTGTCTACCTGCTGCTTCTGAGTGGCAGGGCTGCCAGCAGGCTCAGCTTCTGCTTCCTGCATGTCTACATCTACAGCATCGCCATTGCCTTCCAACCTTTGCTGCTGCTGCTGCTGCTGCTGGTCAGCATCTGCGCCCTGCTCTTCGTCACCACCCTCTTCCTCCCTGGCTGCTGCACCTGCATCCTCACCCTCTGCTGCTGCTGCTGCTGCAGCCGCCGCACCGCCATCTAACGTCTGTGCCGCCAGCGCCGCTGCCAACGCATACAGCCAGCGCACCACCAGCAGGTGCCCCCTGTTGGAATGGTAATCACCCAGCACGTGCTGCAGCATCAGCGCAGACAGGCCGTCAGCTTGTGGTGCCTGGCTGGCAAGCCTGCTCAAAAGCAGCTCACGGAAGTTCCTGATGGGTTTGTTCTTGGTGGCTCCCAAAATGCGCTGCACAGCGCACTGCCGCAGCTGCTGCATCTGCTTGTCACTGAGAGAGGCTGGCAGCGGGCTCGGCAGCTGAGGAGCAGCAGCAGCAGCAGCAGCAGCAGCAGCAATGGTGGCAGTAGGAGTGGTGACTGCGGCTGCAGCATCGGCAGCGGCAGCAGCAGCGCCTGCTACTGCTGCTCGCCGCCGCGGGTCCACAACCTGCTGCTGCTGCTGTTGCTGCGCGGCTGCTGCTGCCAGCACTGCAGCCGCTGCTGCAGCATCTGGCTCCTGCTGCTGCTGCTGCTGCTGCTGCTGGGCGGCTGCTGCATTTGCAGGTACTGCTGCTGCTGCTGCTGGGCCTGGCGCCGGTGCTCCTATGATGGGTGTTGGTGCTGCGTCTGTGTCTGCTGCTGGCTTTAGCGGCAGGTTGTGCATCCAGCGCAGCACCAGCTCAGCCAGCACCTCAGGGGAGATTTGGCTGATGATGGTCTGCAGCAGCAGCAGCAGCAGCAGCAGCAGCAGCAGCAGCAGGTGTACGATCAGCTATTGATGTTGTAAGCGATGGATGTGGGACAGCAACGCAAACCGGAGCCGCGTGCGTCCCATCAAAGATGCTTATATGCCTGATGCAGCCACTGCTGATGTGTACTGCGCCCTAGCAGCGGTGCAAATTGCACCCCCCCCCCCCCCCCACAGCTGCTGCGCCTCCATTCTGGCAGGCCAGGCACACCACCGTGGTGCAAGCCCTTACAAGCAGTCCTGGTGCACATCCTATCAATGCCTCACCTCCACTGCCTGCTGCTGCTGCTGTGCGCACCGGGCAGGCCAGGCACATCAGCCGCAAGCACCTACAAGCAGCCCTGCTGCACTTGCTGATGCTCACCTCCACTGCCTGCTGCTGCTGCTGTGCGCACCAGGCAGGCCAGGCACATCAGCCGCAAGCACCTACAAACTGCACTGCTGCACTTGCTGATGCCTCACCTCCACTGCCTGCTGCTGCTGCTGGTGCGCCACAAGCACCTTTGGCCGCCCCATATCAAACCCCTGGCGCACACACCTCCCCTGTGCCCATTCCTCCCCCCGTTCCTCCCAAACCCAAGCAGCTCACCTCCACTGCCTGCTGCTGCTGGTGCGCCACCAGCACCTCCAGCACCCGCTGCACGTCACTCGTAGGGTCAGCAGACCTTGCAATGCCGCCAGGCAGCAGCATCGACAGCACGTCACCCCCCTGCTGCTGCTGCTGCTGCTGCTGCTGGGCTTGCAGGGGTGTGGGCGTGGGTGTGCGGGCAGGCGTGTTGCCGGCTGAGGAATCTGGCACTGCTGGCGTTGCGGAGCGAGGCACTTTGGCATCAGGGCCGCCTTGCTCTGCTGCCTTGCGCTTCTCACTGGCCCTCTCAGCTGCACGAGCCCTGCAGCAGACATGCAGCAGATATGCAGCACACACAGCTAAGGAGCAGTGCATGTGCCATGGCCCACTGTTGCTGTTATATAACACTGAGCACTTGCTATCCAGCAACACTATTGGCAGACATCACACCATTGCTCACGTTGATGCAAGACCACAGCGCACGCATGCAACCCCTGCACCTGCCACGTACTGGCCGCTGCTGCAACTGTGATTACCAAACCACCAAACCACCATCACGCCACCCGACGCACGCACCTGGCGGCCGCTCCCTCTATGTACCGCAGCGCCGAGTCACCAACTGCATCAGCGCCAGTACCTCGAAGCGCTGCCTCAAGCTTTTCCCGCATGAGACAGAGGATCATGCTGACTCACGATCACAGAGCATGCATGCAACTCCTGTGCCTGCCATGTACTCGCCCCTGCTGCAGCTGCCTGCCGCCACAACCACACCGCACCACACCACACCCCGCACCTGGCGGCCGCCCGCTCGATGTGCCGCAGCGCTGAGTCAGCGACTGCATCTGCACCAATGCCCCGCAGCGCTGCCTCCAGCTTTCCCCGCATAATACAATTGAGCATGCTGACTCACGATCACAGTGCATGCATGCAACCCCTGTACCTGCCAAGTACTCGCCGCTGTTGCTGCAGCTGCGCCCCGCCACAACAACCACACCGCACCACACCACACTACACCAAGCCACACACGCACCTGGCTGCCGCGCGCTCAATGTGCCGCAGCGCTGAGTCAGCGACTGCATCAGCGCCAATGCCTCGCAGCGCTGCCTCCAGCTGCTGCTGCCAGGGCCTGCTGGCGTCGCTGTTGCTGCGCATGATGCGCGACAGCATGTCTTTGAGTGCCGCGCCGCAGCTGGCGGCTATGCAGGACTGGCCGTCGCCTGGCACCGGGGACTTGAAGATGGCCTGCGACAGTTTACGAGTTGTTGCATGTGGGCATGTGGGCAAGAGGGGAGTTTTCAGCATCATAAGGAGTTGTACACAAACATTACAGAAGAAACACACCTCAGCTACGTACGCCAGGTTGCTGGAGCTCAGCGCTGCCTGCTAGCCGCACAGCAGAATGCACCACAGAATCTACCTCAACTCTAACCACGCATCCAGGCAATCCAGCACACAAAGTCACACCCTGCTCAGCAGCAGCAGCAGCACACCTTGTTTGCCAGCTCCAGCAGCGCCGGCAGCGCCTTACTCATCAGCTGTCCCCGCTGCATCGCCACACACCCCAGCGCCTTCACCACACACACCACCACAGGCCCTGGCTGCTGCTGCACCCCTGGCTCTTTCAGCAGCTCCGACAGCTGCATAATGAGGCCATCTGCTGCTGCAGCAAGGCCATCTGCAGCAGGTGCGCGCGCCGCATCTGCTGATGTGTACAGTAGCACGGCCTGCTCACTGAGCTTGATGCCCGCTATGCGCAGCGCTACCTCGGCGGCCGCGCTGCTGCTGAGGCTGCACACTGCTGCCTGCAACTGCTGCACTGCTGCCCAGGCCGCATCGCGCGCTGCGTCACCCTGCGGACATGCAGAACACAGCACATGTGTGGTCAAGTTTGTACCACATAACTTTGGCTAAGTTCAGAAAGGAGGATTTGAAGCACAGCAGTGAACTTGGCAACTGCCACTCAGTAGAGTGCAGCGTAGAGATTGCCAGCGCAAGTAATGCACTGCTGCCACTGCAACCTGCTGCCAGCAACCCTGTTGTAAGCAGCTGTCCACGGGGCAAAGTCCTGCAAGCAGCTGCAAGCTGCTGGCACCCAGTCAAACACATACTGAAACCTACCTGCAGCTGCTGCTGCACGCTGCTGCTTAAGCAACACCAGCAGCCTGCTAGAGCTGCACACACCGCAGCTTGCAGGAAACCTGACCTGCTGCGGTCATACATATCCTGTGTCCTGCCTTGCCACGCATGAGAGATAACATGGCATCCAAGCAACCTACAGCTCAGGCTGATGACCACGCTGCAAACAATGATCACAACGATTCCTCACCTGCGGTGCCCCTACACGCAGCGCAAAGCCCGCCTGCAGCACGCCGTGCGCTGCAATCGCCGCCTGCCGCGCCACCTGCACCTGCTCATCGCCTGCCAGCGCAGTCAGGCATGCTGCTGACGCGCCCAGCACTGCTGCTGCGGGCCGCGCTGCTACTGCTGCGGACAGCAGCTCGAGCAGCTGCCGCCGCACTGAGGCTGCCTTGTCCACCTGCAGGGCAACACAGCAGAAACAAACAAGTAAAGCAATTAGGCTGAGAGGAGTTTCTACTAAGGTATTATATGCAGGCATGCCGTGCACAGGCTTGCTTGCCGGAGCATCGCATTGCTAGTGCAGCTGCAATTGAGCAAAGGCGGTGTGTTGCGCGCCATGCCTTTGGCGTTGCACACACCAACCAGCAAGCTGCGTTGTTTTGGCCTTACTGTCCCAACTGGCAAACATGCTGTTGCTGTACAGTGCATCCAACCTTGCCAACTGCTCCAGCACACTGCTGCTGTAGAGCACTGGCAGCAGTACTGGGCCAGGCTGCCCAGGCTGCTGACCTGAAACTCGACCAGCTCCACAATAAACGTATCCAACAGCGCTGGATCATTCTTAACGAGCAGTTCATGCAGTTGGCTCAAGTGCTGGACCTGCAGGACAGCAGCAGCAACACCAAGCAGTAGCACCGACGCCTCAGATCATGCCAGCTGAATGACATGCTGCAGGCGCAGCTTATGCTACGTGTACCTTTTGTTGCGCCTTAGTAGCGAGCTTGGCGTTGTTCAACGCCTCTACGGCCTGCTCGCTCGCCATGCTGATCGCCTGCTACGCAGCTCTGCCTACATGGGTGATAAGACCGGAGCAATACAACGTGGATTGATGATCATTGCGTCATCATCAGCACAGCCTGATCATTTGGCTAATCAGACAAGTCCTATGATTGCTGCTACTGCTGCTGCTTCTCATAAGCACAGACTCTCCATTCGTCACAGTTTGACTATGTAGGAGTTAAGCATCTTTAGATACGAATTTCGTGCTCTGTCAATCCAAGTGGTACAACATTGTCATGAACAGGTACTTGTACCCAGGCCTGTTCCCAGGCCTGCCCATTACATGCACACGCTTGGCGTGCTTTAAGTAGGAAATGCCTGCAAGCAGATGTTCTTTGAAACATAGTCGACACAGAGCGGTGCCACCAGCCAACCTGAAGTCTCAGCGCGCAGCACGATGGGCAACAAGGATCATCTTTTAGAGTACAAGCATGCAGAAGTAGCGAAGATTTTTCCATTATATTGTACTGTTCCATTCAAAGGTGAGGCTTGTTGAGGAGAATGCACCCACCGTGCGGGCACTTCCACGCTGCGCATTGTCTTGCCCAAGGATAGATCAGCACACCCTTGGCAGCTTGTTGAAGCACTTGTGTAGCATCTCTGTTTCATGCAAGGGGCACTGAAGACCGTGGAACGCGTGCTATTTCAATCTCCCTCCATTTCCAATTCAAACTTGCTGCTGTTGCTGCCCCTGACATGTGCAGGCACCGTCAAGGCAGTGTGAGTGCCCTGGCCTTGAATAACAAAGTAAAGCTAAGGACCCTGTCAGGGCACCAGCACGTTGTTGCAGTGCCAGCAGGCACACGCGACCTCAGAACCTGGTGTTGTGACGTACATCTGAACTGCCACAGAACTTGCAGCAACCTTCATGTCTGCAGCAACAGTGTTATGAACAGCATCACCGCAGCCAGGCATGTGTGCACCTCCTGTGCCTTGCAGCGGCAGCAGCATCTCTCTGCTGATGTTGTTGCTGCTGTCACCTGCATTGTGCTCAGGCTGACCCTGCCGCTGGCTGGGCGGCATCCTGCTACACATGCATGCTCCCAGCCTAGCAGCGACTAGGTCTTCCTCATTTCTGTCTGCCTAAATGTCCTCTCAACTTTTCAAATATGCAGGGACACCAGCGGCAAGGACGACACCCCCTTCAGGGTGGTGTACGAGGATGGCGACAGCGAGTGGATCGGCCTGGAGGAGTGAGCGCGCCCTGGCAGCAGCAGCAGCAGCAGCAGCAGCTGCTGCAGCAGCAGCTCGCTTGCCATCACCAGCTAGTCACAAAGCCTGCATCAGCCGGAGCACGACTGCTCTCATCGTCAAATTCCCAACATTCGCATGCAGTTAGCAGCTGTGGCCCACCTCACCATGCGCCCTTGATGCACCATGGCACGTGAGACCTCTATGCACTTGCCGCGCATCGTCCTTGCTCGCTGTGCCTGCCTGCGTTTGGTGTGACACATGCTGCTGCTGCTGCTGCTGCTGCTGCTGCTGCTGCTGCTGCTGCTGCTGCTGCTGCTGCTGCTGCTGCTGCTGCACAGGCTGAAGTCGATTCTGGTCAAGACCAGCAGCAAGCAGCAGGAGGCGTCTAAGAGTGACAGTGAGTCTACTCCTGTACTGCTGAATGTTGCACTGCTGCACGTCGTATTGCTGTGGGTTGTATCGCTGCAGGTGGTGTTGTGTGTGCGGTGTGCCTGTCTAACGTTGTAGTGTGCATGTCTACTGCAGTGCTGCCAGCCAGTTCTGCTGCAGCATTGCAGCTCTTCTGTGCAAGGGCTGTTTGCATGGCTTGATCACACATGCCGCCTGTATAGCTGCTGCTGCTGCTGCTGCTGCTGCTGCTGCTGCTGCTGCTGCTGCTGCTGGTGGTTTTCATTGTTTCACTATAGAAAAGCGTGCGAGGTCTAACAAGCAGGCTGCTGCGGAGCCCCAGCCAGCAGCAGCAAAGGATGACGCAGCAGCAGCTGCTGCCGCGGACCAGCAAGAGGGCAAGTCCAAGAAGCAGCGGCATGGGGGCACCTCACAGCAGCAGCAGCAGCGGAAGGATGCTGCTGCTGCTGCAGCTGATGCTGCAAGGGAAGCCCTGAAGGCTGCAAAGGCAGCAGCAAAGAAGGCGCCAGCAGCAGCAGCAGCAGCAGCAGCAGCAGCAGCAGCAGCAGCAGCAGCAGGTGATGCTGCAGCAGCAGGAGCAGGCGGTCAGGGTGAGGCGGGCCTTACTGCTGGTCATGCCAAGGAGCAGCGCAAGTCACAGCAGCAGCAGCAGCAGGGCGGCACCAGCTTCACCATTGCGGCTGGTGCTGCTCGTGCAGCAGCAGACAAGGCGGTAGCTGGCAAGGACGCAGCAGCAGCATCAGGCAAGGATGCAGCAGCAGCATCAGGCAAGGATGCAGCAGCATCAGGCAAGGCTAGCAAGCGAAGCAAGACAGCAGCAGCACCAGCAGCAGCAGCAGTAGCAGCGCCAGCAGGCACACCAGGCAAGAAGGGTGCACCTGGCAAGGTGGCTGCTGGTGGTGCTGCCAATGTGTCTGATGCCAACACTCAAGGCATGCTGGCAGCCATTCACCAGGCTGCTGCACCAACCGCTGACAAGGTAACACACAAAGCCATGTCAATGTATACGTGCTTTTTGCGTGTGTTTTGAGAAGGAAGAGTTTGTCCTGTTGTCTGTGGCTTGCAGTGCAGCACCGTTTGCTGCTGTGCACAGGTGTGCAGAGCCGCAGCAAGCCGCACAAGCCCTATGTTGAATGCTCCTGCATTGCTCTATGCACACAGGCCTCCACAGCAACTGCTCTCCAAGTCCCTGCGTACTGCTCATTGCTGTCTGCTGCTTCTGCTTCTGCTTCTGCTTCTGCTGCTGCTGCTCCTGCTGTGGTGGCGTGCCAGCTGGAGCATGACAGGCAGGTGGCGCGCATGCCCTACCAGGGCGCCGGCGCTGCTGTGCTACCAGCGATGTCGCAGGCAAGTGCACTTGCAGCAACCCACCATAGCCGTGCTCAGGATACTTCCATGCTTATATGCTATATGCAAACTCTCTGTCAACAGCTGTACGTGTGGCTGGCTGTTTCGTTGATGATGCATGTTGTGTGTGCATTTGCTTAGCTTGTCAGGTCGCCTGCAATGTCGCAGGCAAGTGACGCATCCCTCAACAGCCCCCTTGTATGGCCACTGAGCATGCGTGCTGTGTGTGCAATGCAACCCAAGCATACCGTACACCCCCGCACCTCCACAGTAGTTGCAGACACATTCAGATCCAGCCGGTGTTGTGCTGGTGGTGTTGACACAGTCAGTGCATCCGCCAAATGCAGTGTATGCAAGCAGTTGAGCGCTGTATTGTATTGCTGTTGCACTGCAGGTGGTGCTGGCGGGCGGCCGCTGCTACGTCACGCTGCACAGCGCGCCGCGTGCGCCCCGCAACAGCACCCCAGGCAAGGGCCTCAGCCAGCAGCCCTCAAGCTCAGCCGGCGCTGCTGCTGCTGCCATTGATTACGAGGGCGAGAGCGCTGCGCTGCTGGGGGAGCTGCAGCGGCTGCTGGCGCATGCCAACACTGACAAGCGCTGGCTCATCAAGGTGGGGCATGGGGCCAATGATCTATGACAGTTTTAGGCATGGTAAATGCACAACTGCGCACCTTCAAGCAATGCTGGTCCAGAAGGCCCCCTGCCCGAAAGCTTCTGGCGCTCCAAGTGGGCTGATGTTAGCGCTATGGCTTGATTGGTGCTCTGATTTGTGATTTTGACCCAACATTGATGGTGATGATGGCTCATCAAGGTTGGATTTCTCGAGGCCGCACACCTGCTTGTCTCTTGTAGCATCGAGCCAGGACTAGCCCGCCAGCCGGCCGTGCATGTGTGCCTGCAAGTGTCGCTGTTGACAGCCAGCAGCAGCTGACCATGCATGGGTCCAGCCTGGAACGTGCAGTGCGCTCAAAGCAGTGTGTGCTACCAGCCAGGGCAAGGCGTGCATACACACCTGCAGCCTAAGCACGTTGCAGAATGATGATGATGCTGCAGCTTACTTAATGGCACGTGGCGCTGCTGCCCGCAGGTGCGCGTGACGCTGCGCAGCATGCAGGACGGACTCCCTGGCTTCCAGGCAGCCTGGAATGCATGGGCGGCGCGCGATGAGCTTCCGGTGAGAGCGCCATAACTGGCCACACAGTCTTGCTTTGCTGTGCTGTGCATTGCTTTGCAGCTGCAGCACGGTTGTTGACATTCAAATTGCATCAGTTGCATGCAAGCAGGTGATTGAAGCATCCAGTTGACTAACATCAACAATGTTGTGTATGTGCTAATAATAATAACGCCTGCATGTCATGGCCATGCAATGGCTGCTCAACCAGCTTCCCACTCAAAAGCCTGCCACATGACACCTGCGACCTGGCCCCTGTGTAACGGGACGGTTGCACCTCGTTACTTATATGGGCGAAGTACTACTGAAAGTGCATTACGTTTTATGGGTTCCCACCCTGCCTCCTGCCCCCTACTGTGTGCCTCTGCAGGTGATGACGCTGGTGGAGGGTGCAGGGCCCTTCAAGGCTGCGGGCGTGATGCTGGAGGCCACTGCGCTGGCCGCGCCATGAGGTGGCCGCTGCCACAGCCGCAATCAAGAGATCCTACTGTCAGCACAGCTGCCATGACAGTACTACTGCGCTAGTCGGGCGCAGTACTGATGGCGTCTGGTTTGATTGCCGGATATTATGGTTTGCAGACCTGACGATGACCGTGGTGGCAGCTTACGCCACGCTGATGACGGCAGCTGCTGTTGACATATTAAATTTTGTCACTTGCATGCATGCGGGCTATGGAAGCACCCAGTGAAATTGAGTAACAACGTTTTGGTGAAGTTAGGGTGGGTTACCCTTTCACTGCTGTGCTGCAGGAGAAGTGCACCAGCAGCTGGGGCGGCTGCCCAAATTGTGATGCTGCTGCATTTGATCTGACGCCGCAGTGTCAGCAGACTCGGCTTTGTTTTCCTGCACATTTAGTATCTACTGCGCTGTTGCAACGTCCAGTGTGGTGAGTTCTGCCTGGCTGGAGTGGACAAGTCCCAGCTGCAAGCCAAGTTAAGCTATCTCTGTAATGGGGCGAGTTTTCATGTTCAGCAGCCCTCATACTTGCTGTAAAATGACGAATTCTAGACAAAGCCAGGATGCCAAAGCACGCTGGTCATACTTGCTGTGTGCTGCACGCCGTGTAGCGCTACACGGCTTGCAATACAGGCTTGCTGCTTCCTGGAAACTGCTGAGAGAGAGTTTGCATATGGCATGTAAGTATCCTGAGCACTCTCGATCAAAATGGGCGTCGAAATCATCGACTTGCTAGGACTGTGAGGAGCTGTACAGCATGGTCACTAGTTGCTGGCGGCTGAGCGTGGGATCAGCAGCATGTTGACGCAGTGAAGGTGCTTGACTTGTTACCAAACCCCAGCCAACAGTACAGCTGCACCTGCACGCATCACTACAGCCAGAGCGCTGTGCGCACACCACGCGCCAGCGCAGCACACACCGCCGAGCCGCAGGCAGCTGCTGATTCGTTGCTGCTGTGGTGTCCAAAGCCAATGCCACACCCCCAACCCAAATCAAAAAGAATTCAGCAGCTTTAAAAAGCTGCACCTCAGGTGCGGCGCAATCCCAGCCTGCCTCAAGCACACATCCACCCAGGGAGCCGTACACTGTCCTCCCGCGCGCGTCTGCGACGCCAAAATTGTGCTGCCGCCGCAGCAAACACAAAGGGCTGTGGCGCCAATGGCATGGCTACCCAAACCTACATCTGGCTGGAATACACGGCCCGAACAGTAAAGAGGGTGCTGACAAGAGCGTGCAAGGGAACACATTGATGTGCCTTCCAAGATGTGATACACAGAACGCTATGTACAGGCCTACGTGTTGTTGTTGCAGTCTGATGGCCGAGACAGAGAGTGGTGTGTGCCACACAGTCCTACTGCCATGCAGGAGCTACGCCTACCCTACACAGAGCCCATGTTATTATAATTCTGCTCAAGCAAGTGCGGGGATGCAGCACAAACAGAAAGAGAAACCCCAGGGGACGCAAAACCACCCCTGGCAAAACCGAGAGGAGCAACAGGCAGCGCTGAATGCACATGATACACACACACTCAGCAGCCACCTGTCATGCCTGCCTAGTACATGCCTTGAATACTGACGGTAGCTGCACCCAAGTGGCGCCGCACACATCAACACTCCTTGATTACGCACACCCCACCACCCACCTGCCGCAAGCAAGGCAGACCAAAGGCTACCTGCAGCCACCCAAACCCCAAACACCCGCCACCAATTGCATGCATGCTCTGCAGCACACTCAGCATCCTGAGCGGCAGCACATTGGCACACTTCTGCTGCTGAGAGCAGCAAGGCTGTCGCAGGTCCCGCCCACGCTCACCCCGCACTGCACGGCTGTGTAGCACAGCAAGCCGCGCACATGCGACCAAGGAGCAAATCAGGCAGGCAGCCCCAGCAACCCAACCATATAGCACCAACCGCACTCTCGCAGCACTCCATGACAAAGCATCCTGTGCTCTGGCTGCCGGCTCGCTCAGCCAAATGCCACGCAGAACACATCCCTTGCAGCATGGCGGGAAGCCTGCCCGGCACAATGCCACGCCAGCGCAGCGGCCAGCAGGCGAAAGACACAAAGAGAGAGACAGTTAGAGTGCGACAATGCAGACAGTACCGGCGAACGCTACGCCTCATGTATTCAATGGCTCTGCAGCACCACAGCATACATCACAGCAGAACTGTGGCACTCCCAAAAACATATGAAGAGGGTTCAGCAATCGGATCGTGTGAAAGCGCACAGCACTGGCTGCAGTGCTGAACACATGCCTTGGACATCAAGCGCGAATGCGGTCAGCACTATCCCGCAGCAGTACAAGTACAGACGGCGGGCGCGCTGCTGCGCCGAGCAATCAAATCAACAGCACAACATTGCTGCGCTACGCTACTGTGACTGATCAGCTGACCTGCACAGCCGCTACATGTGGCACACTTGGATTGCGTTCTCGCAGCAGGAACAAGCAGCACTGTCCCGCGTTCCTCCTAACCACCCATAACGAGCATAACGTACAGGGTACACAGCTAGCGAAGCTGCGCACCATGCACCCTTTCCAGCCGCAAAATGCGCGCAACAGCCAGCGGCTCCGTGTTCTGATTGGTGATGCTGTCCAAAACTAGGGCACGACTGCGCTCTGCAGCCAATGGCAGAAGACGAGTGCGCCTGCACTCATGTGTGCACACACAGCAGCAGCACCACACGCCTATGCCCGCCACAAGAACAAGAAGTGGCCCGCATGCAGACAGAGATACGCTTGCTGCTTGCTAGCACCTACTACTGCCGGCCACAGCAGTTGCTGCAGCTGCTGCTGCAGCCGCTGCAGCTGCTGCCATCAAACGGCTGAGAGCAGCCATGTGGCATACTCCCTGCCTGCTTGTCACCTGGCAGCAGCCGCGCTGCTGTTGTTTCAGCAATGCCGCAGCCGCAGCAGCTGCTGCAGTGGCCGGCGATGCTTCCTCAAACATGCACAGGCAGCCCTGCCACAGCCACACGGGCAAAATGACACACTGACAGGGCTGGAAAACCCGCGCCGCCACCGCCGCTGACAATCAATCCTCCTCCCTCGCCCCAATGAGGGCCCTCCAAGCATGCTACTCAGTGCTGCAGCCTACGCCTATGCACGCTGCTCAACAGGGCACGGCACCAGCTGCCCTCCGGGTGCAATGCACAGCAGCCACAGCCCTACAGGCACACCAGCCTACTGCTAGCGCCTGCCCTACACATGTACAGGAGCTCCTACTGCTAGCGCGCCAACCTACAGCAGCAGAGCACTCCACAGCGCTGCCAAGCACAGCGCAAGAGCACGCCTGCCGCACTCGCCAGCCGCCTCTCGTGTGCACTCACGCAACCACTGGTGTGTCTAAAGACCCTACGCCAAGCTACGCCGGCACGACACGCTGCCAGCACAACTGCTGAGCAGCTCGCGAAGGACAAGCCCTTGCTGCTGCCAGCTGCTGCTGCCGCCGCTGCCCGCAGGCCAAACAAGCCTAACCATCGCAACGCGATGCCAGAGCCCCAACACACCCAAATGAAGCGCCCGCAGACGCCACACACTAAGCACGCACCGTGTTGCTAGCAACGCACTGCGCCTCATGGCATGCACATGCCGCAGCAGCAGCAGCATGCACCCCCTGCACAGCGGCAGGACTCGCTTGCAAAGTCCTACACAGTCCCAGTTCCACATGGCTTGCCGCGCACCAATCTTCGCATAAATACCACCAACCCCATGCATCACGTACACCAGTACCACCGCCAGCACCCAGCCGCACTGCCGCCCAAGTACAACCCGCAGCTCTCGCAGCACTGCCACAAGTACCACCAGAGCACTCCCTGTAGCACATTGCAGCCCCGTGGCAGCGCCTAACTGCACACGCCTCACAACACTTAGTACACCTCGGTCACTGTGCAGCTGCGCTCCTGCTCCCGCAGCGCCCAGCCCGCATACGGCTGCCAGTCCATCAGCTGCATCATGTGCAGCTCGATGGCCGTCACCGCCCACGGCAGCAGCGCCAGCGCGCCCGCCAGCTTGCTGCAGCCCGCCACCTGCCGCCGGTGTCCCTCCAGCTTCGTGGCGAGCCACAAGCTCACCAGCATCGTCACACTGTCCACAGGGAGTGTGGCACCCAAGCTGATCAGCAGCATGTCATCCAGCCGGCCTGCTGTACGCTTGAAGATGTGCACTGCCAGGTGGTATGCATCTTGCAGCTGGCAGCCCAGGATCTGTCCTGCCCAGGCCAACAGCCGGTTCGCGCCGACCTCTGCGAGTGCGCGGCGGGGGCCGGGCGCGGACGCGGCCGGAGATAGCAGCGCAAGCGTCTGCAGGCTGTTGCTGCTGCCGGCAGTTGCGGCGAGCTGCTGCTGCTGGCGGCAGTTGTGTCCCAGTAATGCAGCAACTGCTGCTTGTGTGGCGGCGCGCTTGGCGGGCGGCTGCTGCTGCAGGCGGCGCTTGGCGGCCGCGTGCTGCTGCAGGTAGCTGGCAAAGACACCGGCGCTGCTGCTGGTGCTGCTGCTGGATGTTGTCAGGCTGCTGGCGCTGCCCAGCAGTGGCGCCGGCTGCTGCACACGCAGGCTGTTGTGTGCCGCCGGCGCTGCACTGAGCTGGCACTTGTGGTCCTGTGCCTGCACCAGCTGCTGCCAGATGGTGTTGGCTGCTGCTGCTGCACCAAAGGCAGATGTGCTGGCAGCAGCAGGAGCAGTTGTGCTGCTGAAGCCGCTGCTGGTGCTGGTGCCACTGCCCTGAGGCATCAGCAGCAGGTGCTGCTGCTGCTGCTGCTGGTGGGCGGCGCATGATGCTGCTGCTCCGTAAGCCCTGCTGGCAGCACCAGCAGCTGCTGCTGCTTTGGCTACTGAACCTAGAACTGCTGCAGATGCTGCCTGCGGGACAGATGCCAGCTGCTGGCCAGCTGCCAACAGCGTCTGCATCTGCTGATGTTGCTGCTGCTGTTGGACGGCCAGCTGCTGCTGCAGCTGACTCGCCTGTTGATACTGTTGCTGCTGCGCCGCTGCCTGCTTCTGCAGCTGCGCCTGTTGCTGCTGTGCCGCCTGCCGCTGCTTGATTAGCAGCACTGCCTGCTGTTGCCTTGCGAGCTGTTGCTGTTGCTGGCTCGCCATCAGCTGGGCTGCAGCGTGCTGCTGATGTGCCAGAGACACGCCACGCTGCTGCTGCTGGTGTGCCCTTGCCTGCTGCTGCTGCTGGGACAGCAGCACTTGTTGATACTGCTGCTGCTGTTGCTCAACTGCATCATAGCTGCGCTTGCAGCCCACGCGTGCTGCGCTGACTGCTTCAGCGCCACACGGCGTAAGTACTCCGCCAACGAGTGCGAAGCTGTTGCTCGACAGCGGGCTGGTGGAGTCCTCCAAGGCCGCTGGCATCGTGCCTTGCACCCGCTGGCCGTGGCAACCGCCCTGCTGCGCGTGGGATTGCCCAGGACAATGACCGATGCATTTATATGCATAATAAGCGTGTCCTGCTTCCCGCATTGAAGCAGCCTGCAAGGACGCGGGCGTGCCGGTCCTGCTGCAGCTGCCCAGGTCGAGCTGCCCGCACCCGAGGCCCTCCTGCACACTACCTGGCCTGCAAGCTGCGGCTGGTATGCCTTGCTGCTGCACCTGCGCGCTGGACAGCACACTAGCCCCGGCAATAAGCACGCTGAACGCCAGCTGCTTGCGTTCCGCATCTGTAAAACGCTCCATCAAGCCTGAAAGCTGTTGATGCGCGCTGGCTGATGCTGCCTGATAAGCTGCGGCAGGTTGCCCCTGCGCTGCAAGTTGGGAGCTCGCAACAGCTGGCTGGAGCTGTAGGCCGGTGCCCGGCCTTAGCAGGTGCGCCGATGCATTCTGCATATCATCCCTGACCTGTGCCACAAGGTAGAGTGAACCGGAAGTCAGCAATAAAGGGTCGTCACCAGACCACCATCCGAAGCCCAGCCCTGCGACCTGGCAGCCCACCTGCCTCCTCGCCACCACAACTGCGGCGATCTTCCAAATGCACTTGTCTATATTCTTGCTGACTGGCGGGCGAGCGTAGTACCTGCTGACACACTCAGGGCCTTTGATGCATCTCTGTATAGTCGCTGCAAATGCTTCAAATAAGCCAAGAGTTAAACTACTGCGTCCTAAGTGTGCTTGCCTGGGCGGACCGCGGGCTGCTATGACCAGACCCAGCGGCCAAACAACACCAAGTCGAAGCCGGCAATGTAACTGTGTACTACCAGAGCATGACTTGAAGGGCGAATGTGTTTTATCAATTCCAATTTGTGCTTTCGTCGGCAACTGGTGCCGTAGGCAACAACAAACTGGCACCTGCAAGTTCGGAAAGTCGCCTGCTCCCTGAAAATACCCTGCAAGTATGATGAATGATTTCTCTGTTTCTGATCAAGGCTCTTCTTGTGGTCGACCAAGTACCAGCCGGGAAGCGGCGAGCCGTGTGAACTTTACCCCCCGCTTTGAAGAAGCGGCCGAACATTAGATCAGAGTGTCACTGACAACTGCAATTCTGTTCAAAAGCTATTTTATCAATACACAGATGTATTTTATGGCACGAGAACCTCAACGATGCAACCTTGGTGTCACCCAGTTACCTCATCACGACAGCCGAACTCAAGGACAGCATCGGGGCAACTGCTCACGTCGATAGCGCAATCTCAATTGTTGATGCCCAATAAGATCAAGCTACACGGCTCGTCCTCAAGACCATTGTAGTGGCGCAATGCTCCTACCGGTGACCTGGCAGGTACCAACAGCAGGTGCACCGGTGTTGGTGTCAAGTGCTCAAACGATGCTGAAGATACTGCACCAAGAACGCACTGAAGGTTCCAGCACCACACTTTGCCTGCTTGCACAACAACGCACATTCTCAATGCCATTGGAGCTCCAGTGGAGCTTTGTGTGTCATGCAGTGCACCATGCTTGGGCCACAATCAACAGTTGTGGATGGTCCAATGGCAGATTATCCAAGCCTCATCCCACCATGCGTTACGAGCGACACATCAATCACTCAACCTCGTCAGTGCACAAACAGCCGCAGCCATGCAAGCGGACCAGTGGTTGCAGGTGACAGGCATTGACACCATAGACCTGGACACTACAGAACACTGTGCCAGTTAGGCAGCGAGCCGCACCACTTGTCAGGTTCTGCCACGCCAGCAACATCGCCGCAGGCACGCAATACACCTCACAAGTATGTATGCAACCCACCCGGTGCCAGACATACAAGCCACATCTCACAACACACCACGCCAGCCACAGCATCGGTGGTGCTGATGGCATTAGCACAGCTGCATCATTGCATGGATAATGCTCACGCGCCGCTGCTGGCCGCCAGCATGAAGTCCAGCTTGTCGCGCGGCAGCATGATCTTTTGCACCGCCAGCAGGCTGCGCTTTTGCACGTCGGCGTCCGGGTGCTTCATCAGGTGCATCATCAGCTCCTTGCCGCGCAGGTCAGCCACGATGTACCGCCCGTGAGGGTGGTACTCCACAAACCTGCAGCAGCAGCAGCAGCAGCAGCAGCAGGGGGAGGAGCAGTGCACGCAACGTGAGCAAGCATGCCTTGGTGCAGCATTGCCATGTTTACGTCAGCCGCAGTGTCGCGCCCCGAGGGTGGTGCTCCAGAAACATAAAAGCAGCAACAGCAACAGCAACAGCAGCAGCAACAGCAGCGCACAAAGCATGGCAGCTAGTGATTCTGCCAGCACAAACCTGCCTACACACCGCAGGGTACGACCCATGCTGCCTGCTTTGGCCACTGGCACGCATGATAAATGCAGGCTTGCCGCTGCAAGCCTCCTCTCTCGCCCACCCACCGAGCCCACCCACCGATGCACCCACAAGCATGTACCACCGCCTAGCGAAAGCCCGATGGACACTGCCTCACCATTGCAGCTGCTGCTCGCACGCCCAGACAGCTCCCTCCTGCTGCAACCTCACCTGCTGCTTCTTGTCGTACAGCAACACACCTGCTAAGAGCTCTGCAAGCTCCCTGTTTGACACCCGTTGCTGCCGGCAGCAGCACCCCTCACCTGCCAACGTCGTTGCAGGCCACTGCCAGCGTGCGCGTCTCCCTGCTGCTCTCCAGCAGCTTGAGCAGCACGCGCAGCAGCTGGAAGTCCTTGTCCTCAAACTTGTCCACGTGGCTGCGCCAGAAGCCCTCGCTGCTGTGCATGGGGCTCCAGTCCAGGCTGCCGGACAGCACCTCCTTCCTGCAAGCAGCAGATGCCAGCGGCAGCAAAGGTTCGTGTACATATGGTGGCAACCTGAGATGTTATGTACGCATGCACGGCTTGCCAACCGCCTGATGTGTTGCCGCGTTGTTGAGCACAACGCAGAATCTGCTACTCATCGCAGCTGGTGTGACAGCATTGTGCAGCAGTGCAACCGCACAGCAAGCACAGCGCGCCCGCCCGCCATACGAAGTACTGCGCTGCGCTGAGCACCCCGCCCTGACACGCCCCGCTGCCCCACACATCCACAACACACATAACAAAGACCTCTCTCCCTCTCACTTGTACTTCTCCCATGAGCTGAGCACCACGGCCTGCTCCTTGAGCGCCTCGCCCAGCGCCTCCAGCAGCTCAGGGATGTCCTCGTCGCCCCAGGACTGCAGCAGTGTGGCAGCACCCCAAGGACTCAGATGTTGGTTGCGCATCTTATTAAGCATTGTGAAAAGCTGCTACACCTGTTCCTGCAAGCTGCGTTTAGACAGATACGCGTCCCTCACAAGCAAAGGACGCGTAGCATCGACACACGAGAGACAACATATGGCAGCAGCTGCTGCAGCTAGTCCTGCAAGCTGCGCCTCTTGTGCCTCACCTGCAGGCCGCGCGTGGCCAGCACCTTGGGCAGCCCCGCCTCCACCATGTCCGAGGCAGCACCCAGCTCCGGCTCGCCCAGCAGGTTGCGCAGCGACAGCAGCGCCACGCGCACCACCTTCTCCTTCTGCGCTGACTTGACCACCTCCACCAGGCCCTTGGACACGCCTGAGCAGGCAAACAAAGGAAAGAAATGGCATGCAGCAGGCAGTTGGAAGGCAAAGTGTGCAAGTGGCATGCACCAGGCAGCAGACTTGACCACCTCTACCGGGCCTTGGACACGCCTGAGCAGACACACAACATGCAGCAGGCAGGCAAATTCGTAACTTGAGGTGCAGGTCCTATGACACAGACTGTTTTGAGGGCATGCATCAGGCAGCATATGGAAGCTGCAGCTGGCAGCTGCGTTGTGTTGGGCCGGCCACGCATGACCCACGTAGGTGTGCGTCAAGACACGTGCAGGCATGACACAAGTGAAGGCAGCAGGCGCCAGCAGCTACAATGTTGACACCAAAAAACTGCAATGCATTACCACTGTTAAGCACAATCTGTTGAAGCTATGACCACTGTCGTGCACCCACACGCAACAGCAGGCCGCCCACCTGACGCCGCCAGCGCCTGCAGCGCAGGCTTATGGTAGCTGAGCTGCCACACACACAGGCAGATCTCATACGCCAGCTGGCTGCTGGTTGGCCCGGTGCAGCTGCGCAACAGCGGCGCTAGCAGCCCCACGCCCCCGGCAGACGTGAACAGGCCCCGCGTGGCCTTATCACGCAGCAGCACCGCCAGCGCCGAAATTGCTGTGGGCACAGACTTGGTAGGGTTGCTGGGGCGGCGCAGCTGCCCGCACAGCCACTCAACAAAGCTGGTGATGTGCGGCTCTGCAGGGTCCCCTGCTGAGCCGCTGCTTCCTGCAGGCCCAGATGCAGCTGCTGCCGCGCTGCTGCCCGCAACGTGCACAAACGGCGCGCCGCGGTGCGGCCGCGCCGCAATCACGCGCGTGAGCAGCTTGCAGGAATTCTCCTGCGTGAACCAGTCTGCGCGCTGCAGCAGCCGCAGCAGCACGACGTATGGGTTGAGCTCGCTCGCGCCGCCCGCTGCTGCGTGCGCCTCGCCGACTTGGTGGAACAGCGCAGCCCTTGCAGGATTCGCGCGCAGCATCTGCAGCAGCAGCGCGAGGATGTACTGCACGGTCTCTTCTTTCGTCACGTTGCGCAGCACCGTCAGGAAGGCTTCAATGTATGCTGGGCCTGACTCATCCAGCAGGCTGGCTTGCAGCTCCTCGCTGCGCTTGTCATAGCGCCTGATGAGCTGCAGGTCCTTGTCAGCGATGAGGCGTGCTGTCATGTAGACCTCCCAGGGGATGTCGCGGGACAGGATCTCCGCCAGCTCAGCGCCATCGTCTGCGTTGTAAATGATAAATTGAACAGGAAACCGTATGTTGCAGGAGAGCATGCAAGGAAGGGTTTGGCAGGTGAATGTGCATGTGCAGGGTTGAGCTTGGAACAAATAGGCATTGCTGGTTGTTTGACAGAGCATGACCACAGCAGAGCAGTGATGCAGGTGCAGTGTTACAGGAGTGCGGGCACGGCAGGTTCTGCACAAGAGAATCGCTTGAGTTTAAACAGGTGTGAAGCCCCCTGCTCTTGCTGGCACTGCTGATGCTACTGCCTTTCTCCTGCTTGTCTGGTTCCCAGCTTGCTGCGTTCTTCAAAAGCAGGTGCAACTGCATGCTCTGGCGCGGCGTGCTTCAAAGGCAGGTGCAACTGCATACTCTGGCACCTTGTGGCTGTTGTGATCGGGGGCAAACTGCATCATGCTGCAGCTACTGCACACATAATCGCCTCTGACACATCGCTGTTGTACACATCAGGCAGCACACGTCACGATCATATCAAGCAACAGCACTGCTGTTGGCTGGCACTTGTCTGACGCTCCTGTTAAGCTGAACTGCTGTTGACGATGTGCTTCCATACATGCTTTGCTGCTGCTGCTCTGCACTGTGCAGCCACCTTAAGCACTCCACATTGTGTATTACACCAGAACACGGCCTGCCCCTTCCCCAGCCACTTTGTGCTGCCTGTTGCTCACCTGCCACAGGCAGGGGAGTTGCTGTATACGCATATACGCCTGGCATAGCCATGACGAGCGGTGAAAATTGATAAGCTACAGCTAATGGCTTAAATGTAAACGTCTGAACACTATTTCATGCTGCGTGGAGACTCGTGCAAGCGAAGCAAAGCAGGGTTTCGAGATCAAGCAGCTGCACACCTCGCAGACTTTCCAAAGGGACAACGTCAGCATAACCATACAGATCAATCAGCCTGTCCGCCACAGCTCCCGTTCCCATCGTCAAGGGTCTTCCTGTCAAAACCTAGCCTTCTGTGTTGTCTTGTTACCTTCGCATCTGCTGTGTCGATGAACGTTTTGTGTGTTTGTTTACGTGAAAATCAGGGATCGATGACTGTTTGAGAAGCTGGACGATTCCCAGCTGATGTACAGCACAGCAGTACTGTCTCGCATGCCCCTCTGCTGGCGCCTCACAAACGCAAGGAGACGTTCTTGCATCATGTCACATTTTCAGCAGTACCTGCACCCATCAGTGGCCTCATGCAACTGGGTGCAAGCACGAGTGTGCTTGCGATGGCCGCCATCCAATGATTGCTGTGGCACTGCCGCAGAGAGCGGCTCTCACAAAATTCAAAGTCTGCCTCCACACACGATGGACACGTCTGCTTGCAATAGCTCCAGCAAGTAATAGTAATTGGAGTCAACAACTGCCCGTCAGTCCGTAACATGCCAAAATTGCCAGACACTGCTGGTGACCACCTGCTGCAGACAACTTGACCAGTGTGCTTCTGCATCCTGGCTTTGTCTAGAATTCGTCATTTTACAACTTGTCCTGCCTCAAGCTGGCCAGTGCACATTTGCCTTGCAGGAACGTCAAGTGCCTGTAATTGTGCCGCCACTGCCTCCCAACCTCCTATATGCCCCTCATCACTTCATCTGCTGCTGGCCAGGCAGCTTGCCTGTCTTCCACAGCCCGTATGCTGACGACATGCCCAGGAACAGCAGCATCTGGGGCGAAAAGGAGGGGTACAGGTAGTCCTGGATGAAGCTGTCGGCCTCGGCAGGCAGGAAGCCCTGCAGGAGACAGCCAGCACACCACATTCTGTTGTTGGTTTGTTTTAGCTTCAGAGGGTAGTTCAAGGGATGGGAGAGGCTGCACCAGCCAGCTGCAGCACATGCAAGCCCAGAATCACAGGCTAGCCAGCTCTGCAACCAAGCTGCTGAGCAACACGCACTCCCACACCATCAAGCCTGCTGCCGCGCAACACCAGGATGCAGAAACACCAGCACGCACAACCTGCACTGCAGCCGCACACCCAGGCCGCCGCTGGCAGTCGCTGGCAGCAATAATAAGTCGACCACACAAAAGTTGTCCGGCTCCACCAGCTGATGCTGCAGTCAAGCCTGTCTAGTCAAGTGCGTGATCTGCTGTGCCCCTGCTCAGCAGTGAGATATTGTTTCCCATGACAGCCGCACTCACCGCGCCAGCCAGCAGCAGCCCCTCTGTCAGCAGCACACCAAAGAAGCCCGCCAGCGCTTGCAGCACGCGGCCCTCAGCCTCCCCAACAGCATTGGCTGGCGTCTTGCCTGTGGCCATGTCCACCACCGCTGACTCCACCTTCACCTTGGGCTCCACCTTGCCCTTGCGGTTCTTCCTGCGCCGCTACAAAGTGACAGATTGCAGAATGACAAGAGAGCGGCAGCCAGGCGCCAGCACACAAGAATATGGTTTTCAGCTGGATGTGTTGAGTGCATGGGCTGTTGTTGTTGCGTTGCTGCCAAGCAAGACTTGCAGGGCGTTGCATGGCTGCGGCACATGCACACTGAAGTGTGCAGCACTGGAGAGTGTATAGCTGGCATGCTGATGTGTCTTATAACTGTTCGAGCCTTTGCCTGGACTGCATGTAGTGCCGAGGACAAGTGCCGAGGACAAGTCATGCATCCACGCAGTGCGAGGTGTGCTGGGCTCAATTATAGCACATGCAGCATTGCCAGGCCCACGATGCTGTACCTGTGTACCCGCTCAGACGACTAAACAGCACACGCTGCTAAGCATGAGCAATGACTGACCCACCGCACCACCAACAGCCAGCTGCCATGCCAGTTCCAACTAACGCCGCAATCCGCAGCCAGCCTGTACCCACCAACAGTGCCTCAATCTCATCCTCTTTGCTTTGACTGGCTGCTGCTGACGCCTGCTCTGCTGCCACTACTGCATCTGCTGCTGGTGCTGCCGTTGCTGCTGCTGGCTCGGCAACCTGCATCGGCAAAAACTTGCATGTTACGCAGGAACAAAGCTCGTATTGCAGTGGTTGATAGCGCAACATAATTACAAGCCTTGGCAGAGGCATGTCGAACAGCAGTGAGAGCTAGGTGTCCAGTTTTGCAGCTTACGCAGTCAGTCACGGACATAAACCACATTGCAGGACATTGCAGAACAAAATTTACCTGCTTGCTCTCAGCTGCCCCAAAGCCTTTGTTTACTGCTGCTACTGCTACCTGCCTCCTAACCTGCGGCGACGCAACAGCAGCAGTCAGCTGCATGCCCCATGTCAGCCTGCCACCAGCAGCATGCAGAGCCAAGCATGCCCTCCAGAGCACTGTTTCTATCTATTGAACATCGTTGACATTGAACTGCATCAATTGCACGACTTGTACACACCAGTGGCCGGTGGGTGCCCAGGATCTGTGGTTGCCGGAGAAGCATGGTTGACATTCCCTCGCTTTAGTTCAATGATACAGTTGTGCAAGATGAACCAAGCAAATGACGTCGATAGCCAGCTACCGAAGCAAAAGACGCTGGTGGTGATGTAGCGAGCACAATGCGATACACGGGATCTCACAGAGAAACATGCAAACTGGAACAAATGTGCCGTGCAGAGGATGCTAGAACTCCATTGCACTGCGAACGCTTGGCCTTGTCATTTCTGACCTGGCACTCGAGCCCCAGGTCCCAGACACACCCCGGCCATCACAGCCACTTGAGTGGTGGCCATTTGAGGTGCCGCCTTGAAATTTCCAGTCATCACCCGGGTTTGAGCCTTTCTGTATCTGGCTCGCACTGCATGGATATTGTAGCAGAGGTCCAGGCACTTGCACAAGAGGTGCCATGAACTTCATGCACGCACCCAGTCAGTGGACGGTGTTTGCTCACAACAGCAACTGCAATTTGTAGAGGTGTTCGTGTCAGAGCGTTCAACGTGTTCACAGTCACTAGCAGGCCGTCTGGCATGTGGTGCGCCACGATGACTGAGATGTGGTGGGTGGTCCAAAGTTTCCGTACAAACAAGATGTCCATCATGGCATGTTTGAAAGCTGACACTATGGCACTCAAAGCATGGTGAGGCAGTACCAGCCTGCACGTAGCTGTCAGCATACAGTGTGGCCGTGTCCGCCCTTGTGTGCTGCTGCAAATGGTGAATGCCTGCGCGACGCAGCTTAGCAGGCGAGGGACAGGTGCGACAAGTCGTGGCATCACATAAACACTAGATATGCACTATGATAGACAGCATGGGTCTCCCAACACACTCAGCTAAGCTGCATAGCACTGCCAGCTGTGCAATGTGCAGACAGGGTGTCAAAACCCTGAGCCAGCTGACATGACAGCGACATGTGCGTTCATTAGTAGGCCTACCTGCACCAAGGTCGGGCACAAACCATGCTAATCCACTGCCTTGCAAACATTTATAACACACGATATCTTATTAGTGACCGGCTAGCAGAGTTGCATGCCCTAGGACACCATATCTGATATAGGACACCATGGCAGCAGCAGAGAAGCAGGCACACCTGTCCCTGCATAGCTTGCAGGTATCTAAAACGTGTTACCGACGGCTTTAGACACAGCTTGTGCTTTTGCTATCAGCCACGAGTGCCTTGGTTGGTCCGTCTGCTGAGTTCACGACAGCTCGGCACTGTTCCGACGCCCACATGCAAAGCATGCGTAGATCAGCCGCTAAACGCTCTGATCAGTTGTTTTTCAAATGCTTGTCCAACCGTAGATGTGTGACCATGCACTTCATCACGCATCATGCATCCCCGCTGCTTCTGCCTCTGTTCTTGCTGCTGCTCATGCATGTGAACTTCTGTTCTGCTCTCCTCTGCTGCCCGCATTAGGACGAGCTGCTGTCCCTGAAAAGCAGCTACCCCCAGCTTAAGCTCACTAAGACACCTGCAGCAAAGACAGCAGACGCCCCCTTCCCAATCAGCCTTCAGGTGCGCATTGAAGCACCAGCTGCTGCTGCACGGTATGATGTGGATCACTTGGACCTGCGAGTCACC
Organism: Tetradesmus obliquus; assembly: GCA_030272155.1. Lineage (NCBI taxonomy): Eukaryota > Viridiplantae > Chlorophyta > Chlorophyceae > Sphaeropleales > Scenedesmaceae > Tetradesmus > Tetradesmus obliquus. Next base: position 2,060,330 of record CP126191.1, read on the forward strand.
CTCCGCAGCAGCATCCTGCAGCAGCAGCAGCAGCAGCAGCAGCATCAGCAGCTGGCTCCTGTGGGCTCCTTGGCTGTAGCAGTTCTGAATGCAGAGCTGCCCAGGCAGCTGTGCACGCGCATTGGCAAGCAGCTGCAGGACACCTGGGCAGCAAGCCAAAGCTCCCTGCAAGGCAGCAGCAGCAGCAGCAGCAGCAGCAGAGGCGATGCTACAGCTCGCTCCTTTGGCCTTGCAGGAATCTTTGACAGTGCACACAGCGACTTTGTGCAGCTGATAACGCTGCTGCCAGCGCTCGTAGAGCCATATGAGGGCACAGATGCCTCTGGGGCAACGCAGCGACGCTTTGCAATTGTAGATGGTACAGACGTAGCAGACGCAGCAGCGCCTGCTGGAGATGAAACAGCAGAGGCAGCAGCAGCATTGGCACCACTCAGCCCACTAACAGCAGCAACAGCAGATGCAGCAGCAAAGCCAACAGCGAGTGTTGCAGCAGCTGCTGGGTGCAATGCGAGTGATGGCCCACTGAAAGGCAGTAGCAGCAGTACAAGCACTGCCAGCAGGGCAAGCCACACAGCTGCTGCTGCAACTGGCGCCAGCACAAGTGGCAGCAGCGCAAGCGGCAGCAGCGCAGGCAGGCACCCTGGCGTGTCAGTTGGCACAGCTGAGGCTGCCGGGACATGCCCACCCAAGCAATCAGTAGCGCAGGAGCTTTCATCACCAGCAGCAGCAGCTGCAGCAGATGTAGGGCCTTCTCTGCCAACGCAGCTCAGCAAACTGTCAGTGGCAGCAGCTCCTTGGACTCCATTTGAACAGCAGCAGCAGCAGCAGCAGCAGCAGGCCCTGCGGCATGCTGTTGAAGGTGGGGTCCTACATGTGGGACCTGCTGCTTCTGCCTCCGATGCTGCAGTTGTACCTGCAGCCAGCAATGCAAGCAGGGTTCGTGGCAGGCCTGTAGATAGGGGCAGGGGGCCTAGCAGGGGTGGCATTGGCGCCAGGGGCTTCGTCCCTCAGCAGCAGCAGCAGCAGCAGCAGCCAGGCCATGTGCAGGCTGCGCAGGACTTTGCGGCTGTACAGCGCAGGTATGGCAGGTCTTTGCGCCTCCAGCAGCAGCAGCAGCAGCAGGGTGGGCATCTGGCGGGAGCTGCAGAAGTGCCGCATCATGTGCAGCCGCCGCAGCAGCAGCAGCCTGCTGTTGCTCTGGGTCCCCAGCAGTTCAGCCTCATGCTTCGGCCCACAGACCCCCTGTGGGGTGCTGCACGCGGCCCCCTGCATGTTACAGGCCTAATAAACCCTGCACTATACCCTGCAGCTGGCACCACCAGCCTGAGCATCCAGCCCAGCAGGGGTGTCACAGCTGCTGAGGTGTGGGTGCTACAGTCTGCGCTAGATGAGGAGATGCAGAGGCAATCTGGCAGCAGCCGGCAGCTGCTGTCGCTGCTCAAGTGGCTGGAGAACTACGCTGGTAGCCAGCTGGAGCACTTTTACCAGGCGCAGCAGCAGCTGTTCGGCCAGGAGCAGCAGCAGCAGCAGCAGCAGCAACCAGGGAGAGGGGCAGCTGATGTCAGCAGTGGACGAAGCCAACAGCAGCAGCAGCAGCAGCAGCAGCCAGGGTCTTTGGGTATCTATGCACGGTATGGGCAGCATCACAGCAGGCAGAGGGTCCAGCACAGGCAGCAGCAGCAGCAGCAGCGGCCGGGTTTGCATCCTTCTGCAGCGTCACCACCATCGCCTGGTGCAGCTGCTGGAGGCAGTGCTGGTTCTGGCGGGATCAAGCTGCTGCGCGTTGCACAGCCAGGTGCAAAGCAGCTGCAACAGGCAGCAGCACCATCCGCAGCAGCAGCAGCAGCAGCAGCAGCAGCAGCAGCAGCAGCAGCAGCAGCAGCACAGCCGAGTAGCCACAGTCCTGAGACTTTCGAGGGTTACAAGCTGCCGGCAGCTGCGCAAGCCAGCAGTGATGCCGCTGCTGCTGCTGCTGCCGCTAGCACTAGATCCAGCAGCAGCAGCGAAGGCAGCGAAGACGATGGCAGCAGCAGCAGCAGCTTCTTCAGTGGCAGCAGCAGCGACAGCGAGGGGTACGAGGGCAGCAGCAGTGAAGATTATCATGAAGATGAAGTGAAGCTGCATGGTGGTGAAGCTGCAGACAGCATCAGCCCTGGAGGCTGTGCACTGACACTTGAAGGCCTGAAGCTGGACAACATTGGAGTGCTGGAGGTTGTGCAGGCGCAGCTGCAGCTGCTGTGCAGCAGATGTGACGGCCGCTTTGCTGTGGTGCTGACAGCAGAAGGCGGCCACCTTGCTGCTGCTGCCACAGCAGCTCTAGGAAGCTCAGCCCCAGCAGCAGCAGCAGCAGCAGCAGCAGCAGCAGCAGCAGGTACTCCCAACAGTCTACCCCATGCAACAGCAGCAGCAGCTGCCACAGCTCACAGCAGCAGCAGCAGCAGCAGCAGCAGGTCTTTTGAGTGGGGCGGGTCCTGTGCAGTGTGCAGTCAAGCCCTCAATGTGCTACTGCGGCCGCGCTTTGTCCACGAGGGCAGCAACATACTGGCTGGGCTGAAGTTGCAGGGCTGCAGGCCGCTGGATCTGCTGCCTAGCGTGTATGGCGCAACGTGTGGCGATTGTGATGCTGTTGGCGCGCTGCGCGCTCTGCAGGTGGGTGGGGGGTTTGCAGTGTGTTGATGTCGGCACATGGCGTGCAAGTGGTTTGCTGCCCAGCGTGTATGGCGCGACGTGTGGTGATTGTGATGCTGTTGGCGCGTTGCGAGCTCTACAGGTGGGTGGGGGGTTTGCAGTGTGTTGATGTCGGCACATGGCATGCAAGTGGTTTGCTGCCCAGCGTGTATGGCGCGACTTGTGGCGACGGTGATGCTGTTGGCGCGCTGAGGGCTCTGCAGGTGGGTGGGGCTTGTGTGTGCGGCACGTTTATGTCGGCACATGGCATGCGAGTGGGTTGCTGCTGCATGTGCAATTGGGTTGCTATCAGGGGCAGGTGTGAGGGCTGGCTGGCTTGTTGTGGCCTTGCTTAGGCTGGCTGCTGGCGCTTGCTGGTGTCAGGTGCGCAGCGATGTCAATCGCCCGGCAGCTGAATCAAACTGGCATGGCCCTCAGCAGTGTGCCAGGACTATGTCAGTCATTTACATGCAAAACACACCAAATGCTTTGGCTGCTTCTGTTCTGGGGGCGCAACTGTTCTGGGGCGCAACTGTTAACGGCAGCAATCAGCGCTTTGTGAAGGTGCTTTGGCAAGTGCTTAATCATCATCACGCCATGTGCGCCTCATGCAGGTGGGTGTTCCTGCAAGCCGCAAGTGCAGCCACTGCCACCGCACCATGGCCTGCAGCATCCCTTCAGCAAGCTTCCTGCCCAGGGGTCCCCCAAAAGCTGCCTCAGCAGCAGCAGCAGCAGGTGCTAGGGGTCCAAGGCTTCGCAAGGCTGGTGGGGGTGGGGTGGGTGCTGCTGTCTTGCAGGAGGGCAGCCCGCTGCCACATAATGGTGCCTGCAAGCACTACAGGCACTCCTACAGGTGGGCTGGTGGGCTGCCTGTCAACTGTGTGCTGTTGTTTACAGTGGCATTGTACGCACTTGCATGCAAGCAGACTGAACGACGCGACCCGGTGCAACATGTGTCGGGCCTGAGATACTGACGAACTGAAGTGTTGTGCACTGCAGGTGGCTGCGCTTCCCGTGCTGCGGGCAGCGGTACGCGTGTGACTTGTGCCATGAGGAGGCAACTGCAGACGGGCATGACGCAGGTGAGCCTGCAGCCCACACAGCTGATGCTGCTGCAGCAGCTGTGTCGTGTATGAAAACAAGGTGACTGCGTTCGAACCAGCCTGCTTTGCCAACGGTCTGGACACCGACTGCGCCTGCAAGGATTTTCGAAGCCGAGCTTCATCAACGCCTCTACAACCCAACTGCTCAACCAATTCATTATGCACTCTGTCATGCTCGGAGCTTGCCAAGTTGACGTGAGTTGTAGCTGCGGTTCCTGCAGCACACACAAACCCAGCACCTTCAGCTCTGGCTCAAACATTCCTTATGCTGTCCCGCCTGCTTTCAAATGTTGCTGCTGCCTCTGCGCTGCAGCGTGGGCCACGCGCATGGTGTGCGGCTTCTGCAGCCGCGAGCAGCCACTGGAGAAGGCCTGCAGGCACTGCGGCAGGAAGCTGGCCACGTCAGCGGCGCAGCCCACGGGCCGCAACACGCAGTTCTGGGAGGGCGGCAAGGGCTGCAGGTGTGTGGTTGGAACGTTATCTATCTATCTAAATGATCAAATGGTGTTCAACGAGAACTGCTATATGTCTGGAAGGTCCGGGTTCTGTGGTCGAGGTTGGCGCTGCAGAAGAGTTTGAACAACATGCAAGGTGTTGCCTCACTGAAGCTGATTGTGCGCGCAGCCTTGATATCCCTGATCTGCTGCCTCTGCTGCTGTGCAGAGATGTGAAGCGGCTAGATAGGCGCGATGCTCATAAGTACCGCAACAGCAAGGCCAAGACAAAGAGCGCCAAGGTGGGACATCTCAGCTCTGCAGCAGTGCTGCTGTCGGGCTGCGCTGCATGTGCCAGAGCATAAGCACACGAGTAGCTGCACATTTCAAACGGCGAATACATACCTGTTTGCAACTAGATCCTGCTTTTCTGTGATTAGTCCCACTGGCAATGGCGGCTGCCCCTGGCGTAAAAGACGTTGCCCAAAAATCCCTGAATTGCTAGCGACATTTGTCATGCTGCCGTCTTATAAGGTAATTACTTGAATCCTCTTGTTTTTGGCGTGCTGTGCAGTCCAAGCGCGTGGGCCCCAAGCCCTGGAGCGGCTCAGCAGGTGCAGCAGCAGCTGGCAGCGGTGGCAACTCCAGCTAGCCTGAGGAAAGCGCCTCTCCCCAACTCTCTTCCCGTGCTGCACACCGGCCCGGTGTGCGCCGGGCGCCGCAGCTCTCTGCTGCTGAGGTGGCTTGTAACATGGCTGGCCCCCAGTGGCGCATGATCGGTGGTGATGACCACGGGTTGGTCACGTTCACCGGCAGCAATGTGTGCGCTTGATAGAGCTGCACACTTTTGGCTATCAGCAGGCGGAGTTGCGTTCCAGCCTGGCCAGGCTGCCCAGCCGTGGCTGAGCTTGGAACATCTCATGAATGGCATCACCCGGGTGCAAATCGTGCTCTGCGGCAGAGACAACATGTCGATTTGGTGTTACTCATGGGTTGAAGCAGCAACTGGGGCTTGCAGCGCAGGCAGAGCTCGCCAGGAGCATCACTGATGAGTGATGGCAGCAGCTGAGTCATGCAGTCCAGCATTAGCAGCAGGGCTTTCGTCGCCAGACTCTCTGGTCACCACAAATTCGTCACCGCAAATGTCCTCCCTGTAATATTCACCACCACCCAGGACCAGAGGTTGCTGAATGCGGTGATCTCACGGTGTAGTTACCATATCGCAGAGATTCTTCACCTTGAAGTGGACACCTCCTTCGCGGGATTGTGTCTGATCAGCCACTGACCTTCAGGAATGTTTGCTTTAAGTTCTTCGGATCGTTTCCTTCACCCTGGTTGGAGTGGCACAGCTGCTGGCGTTGTCATGAGATGCTCATGTTATGTGTGACGTTCGCGGCGGGAGCTTGCTTGCTACAACATTTTGCAGAGACCATAGCGTGCATGCTACAAGCATTCTGCTGTCCCAACCGTGCGCGGTCTTGCACCAGCTTCTGCCGGTCGCTGCTTTTGGAGGTGCTTTCGTTCGTCTCACTCCCGCTCAAACCAACTGCATCGAACACCGCATAAGTGTTTCGTGCGTGCTGGGTTGGCATGGCCACTGTGCCCTGGGCTGCGTGACTTGGACAGAATGGGGGCAGCAGTCCAGCCAAATGGTTGCCCAACGGGGGACAAGTGCGTGCTCAACATACAGCATAATGGGGAGCAAGACGATATGCTGCACAAGGCGCAGGCGGGACACACCCGCATGCCAGCCCTCGCTTCCTGCTTTCAGGTGAGCTTGTTTGGGCTGTGCTCTCACTACTACACCAACGTCATGCAGTCAACCACCTTGCAATGGTTGTTTTATCACTCAACGTTGCATGCTGACGCCATTTTTCAAGTGCAGCAGTCCACAAGCAGGCATGACGCTCCGCCACACTGCTGCTGCCATGGGCGCTGATGCTGCCGCTGCTTGCAGGACTTCTGGCGCAATGTCAAGGAGCGGCCAGTGTTCATGCTGGCAATGCCGGTGCTGACGTTCTTGGTGCTATGCTCGTTGAGCGTTGCTGGCGTGGTGCTGGGCGCAAACAAGTTTGAGTCAGACCAGCGCAATGCAGCAGATGCGGCGGCACTGGACTGGGTGAGCCTCAACCTCAGCGTGTGCAGCATGTGCAGCAGCAGTCACACACACTCACCAAGCTGCAGCAGCATTGCACAGCAGTCGCAGCAGGAGGCAAGAAAGGCGTGCAAGCAGTTGAGAGAGCTAGCGCCCCAAGGCTGTGCAGCTGTGCAGCGGCTGCGCACCGCTGCCCTGGCTCATGCAGCGCACCTGCATACTGTGCAGCGCCCTGTAATCGCAGGACATGGCTTGATGTGTTTGTCAGTGTGCTCAAACATGCTTGCACCAGCACTGGCAAAGCCCAGCAATAGCAACATCTGCACCAGCAGTAGCGTGTTGATGCCGCGTCATCACCCCAGCTGCAGCACTAACCGGCCCGTTGCTGGTCATGGATGGCTGCCATTTGCCAGTAGTGAAACAGCAGCATCTTGCAAGGCTTCCCAGGCAGCTGCCTGCACATGGCGTCCCACCACATCGCCCATGCACTCGTCTGTGCAACTTATACAGTGAGCTGAGTACAGTCAGCTGTGTGTGCTGGCTGTGCTGCAGGCTGCGTCGTTCCGGCTGTCCACGGAGAGGATCTTCACGCCGCTGGTCACGCTGGCGATCCTGATCCAGCAGAACCCCGACTTGCAGCAGATGCGCAAGACCTTCCCGGAGATAGCAGCCAAGCTCATGGAGGAGGTGCGGCAGCGAGGCAGGCGGCTGGGCGGTGTTTTGTTGTTCTAGCAGCATGTGCTGGCAGCATGCAAAGTCAGCAACCGCGCCACAGAGCAGCGACAGCGGCAGCAGCAGCACATATGGCACCATGGTGCTGCTGCAACAGCAGCAGCGGCAGCGGCGGGCAGCATCTCTCACGCTGGACCAACCGCAGCGGCAGCCCTGCTTTGCACCTGATGCCTGTTGCAGTGCAAAGCAGCGTCCAGCCCTGTGCGTCGTTTCAAATGCTGCCTTCCAGAGCACCGTGACAGTTGAGGCCGCAGCAGTACCGTTGCACTACATTGGTGTGCACTTGTGATGGTGGATGGCTTTGCCAGCACCGGCCAGCCCTGCTCACACTTATGCACCACGCATGCTGGACTCTCACTCGCATTGGCATGCTGCCTGCAGGTCAATCAGGAGCGTGTGGTGATCCAGGAGCTGCAGATAACACCCATGGGCGTCATCAGCATCATTGAACCCAAAAACAATGACACCGACACGCGCATAGGCATCAATTTGTTCAAGCAGGTGGGTTGCATGTATGTGTGTGTGGGGGGGGGGGGGGGGCAAGCATCAGGTTTGCGGTTGGTGGGAACTAGTGGCAGCGGGTGCAGAGTGGTGCCCGGCACTGGCGGCGCAGCTGCGCCGATTCATCTGGCAAGCTGCATGCTTGAGCAATGCAGTGTGCATGGCTGGGTGTGTAGGCGTATTGATATGCGCTTGGCGTTGCTGTTGTGCTCGATGCTGTGCTGACAACACATGCTGCGTGTCATCTGCAAACGTGTTGCTGAGTTTGGTCTTCTGCACTCTGCGCTGGTGCTGTACTGGTGCCTATTGCGCTGAATGGGCTCATCATCAATCCTCGTGTAGAGTGCGTGCAAGTAGCTGGCGCTAACGGCTGTGTTTTCTACTGCCCTACGTCCTCTCGTGCTGTGCTGCAGCCTGCGCTGCGTGGCGGCGCGCTGCGCACGATTGAGGCGCGGGAGTATGTCACGAACGGCCCGCTGCAGCTCGTGCAGGGAAATTATGGCACCATCGCGCGCATACCGATCTTCATCCAGAACTCGACACTGAACGAAACATTTGGCACGAACAAGACACGTGAGCACGCTCAGCACCACCCAGCACAGTGCGAACAGGACTGACCAGCCCTGTAGCATGGCTGTTGCGCAAATGCTGTTGTAGACAGCTCGTCGATACTTAGGGCAAGGCTGCTTGTTTTCCAGGCCAGCTGACTGCATAGTCGTGCGCGGCGCAGGCCACTCAGCTATGCTGCCACTCTCTGCCTCAATGTGTCCTTGTTTCCTGTTTCTCAACGGGTGGGCTGCGTGCATTCTCGCAGTGCCCGACGAGTGCACCATCTGCTTCAATGCAACCACCAAGGAAAAGTTTTGGGGCTTTGCGACCGCCATTGGCCCACTGGACGACCTGCGGGCGGGCAACGACACGCGGCTGGACCTGCTCAAGCAGAAGGGCTACAAGTGGCTGTGAGTGGCGCTGCTGCTGCTGCTGCTGCTGCTGCTGCTCAGTATGTGCAGCCTTTTGCTGAAGTGTGTTCATGCCAGTTGCTGTCTGATCAGAGAGCCTGTCATGCTGCTGCTGCTGCTGCTGCTGCTGCTGCTGCTGCTGCTCCTGCACCATGGCCCTCACACTTTGCACCACGCTGCAATGCACACTGCCACACACCTGCAGCATGACCCGCCCCTACACCGCCACTGAGCGCAACGACAGCAAGCTGTACCGCCCCGAGTGGACAGCCGCGGATGGCGACTACATCTTTGCCAACTCCAGCAGCTGGCCCAGCCAAAGAAACGCAGTCAGCCGGCCCATCCACATCGGCAATGCGCAGTGGGAGCTGTACCTAGAGCCGCAAGGCGGCTGGCGGCCCAGCTGGGAGCATGGTGCCATTGCTGCGGTGGTGCTGGGCAGCGCGGTGCTGGCGCTGCTGGTGGCGACGATCATGGCACTGTGGGCGCAGCAGCAGCGGCTGCTGGGCGACGTGCTGGTGCGTGCGTGCATGTGTGTGTGTGCTGGCGGCTGTGGCGTGTAGCTGCTGCTGGGTGCTGTTCGTGCCGATGAACAGTGCCTGGCGACCTAGGGCATAAGAATCGGCCTGTCAGACAAGTGACCGCATGCAGCTGGTTGGATGTACTTCGGCACACCTTTGGCTTCAACAGCAACATGACGTGCAGGCTTGGCGTAACAATATCGTCCTCTGCCACAGCATGCTACGCAACTGAAGCGCAAATCTGAGAGCAACAATCAAGCATTGGCGGGTGACCTGCATTCGTGCTGCAGGAGCGCAACACGCAGCTGGCTGAGACCACAGCCAAGCTGCAGGAGGAGAAGCGGCGGCTGGACGCGCTGCTGTAAGCTGACCATTTATGTAAGTGTCACCGTGTGCCTTGAAAACCTCTTGCAGGAGCGCAACACGCAGCTGGCAGAGACCACTGCAAAACTGCAAGAAGAGAAGCTGCGGCTGGACGCGCTGCTGGTGCGGCAGTACAACCTGCTGGCCATACTGGGCAAGCAGGGAGGCAGCGGCGGCCGCAGCGGCGGGCGCGGCGGCGGCGGTGGCGGCGGCATTGCGGAGGCTGGCGAGACAAGTATCGACTCCTCGGAGACGAGCAGCAAGGAGGGCTTGACGCTGGGTGAGTGTTGGGACACAGGTGCTGCTGGCAGCTTTCCGCGCATGCAGCCATGGTGTGAGGGTCAGGGCAGCAGTTGGCTGCTTGTTACGCGTGCGCACGTCTACAATCTGTGCTGATCATGGACTCCAACCTGCACATGTGCTCAATCACCACGCACTCACAGGTCTGCTGACAAACAAACATGTGTGTGCCGCCTGCAGAGCGCATTGAGGCGATGCGCCGCACGCTGGCGGTCAGCAGCAACAGCAGCGTGCAGGACATGGAGAGCATCCAAACCACGGAGCTGCTGGGCGAGGGCACATTTGGCAAGGTGCGGTCGCAGCAAAGCTGCTGGGCAGTTGCAGCGGCTAGGGAATACGCATTTTGAGGCAAGGCGGGTGCTTGTGTTTTGAGCAAGGCATGCTGCGACAGGTAACAGCAAGATGTAGGTTTGCAGGCAAGGTGGTTCTACAAGCGCAACAGCTGCTGGTATGCTTAATTGCCAGTGTATGCTTGCCTGCGTGGCTGCTGCTGCTGCGTGTGGTGGCGTGTGCAGGTGTACAAGGGGCTGTGGCGCGGTACAGTGGTGGCTGTCAAGACGATGCTGTTGCCTGCAAACATGAGCGGCGCGGAGAAGCGCGAGAAGATGTGAGTGGCAGCAGGGGCGTATCAGTTACGCACTCACTGTGGAGGCTTGGATGTGTCAGGAGGTGATACAAGTGAATTGCCTTACTCAGGTACCACGTGCTGTCGCTTTGTATCGTGCTTTTGTAGTCGCATGTTACTTGCATTGGTCGGGGTAGGCTCATTGACAAGCTTGTCTGTGTGTGGCTGCAGGGCTGTCATGGAGGCTGCCATCTCATCGTCACTGTCACACCCCAACATTGTGCAGGTGAGTGGTGTTGGCTGTTCAACAAGTGTGAGAACTTGCTGGCACGGGTGATCACAACAGCGCCGGCTGCTGGGCAGGGTTGCTGCAGCAGTTGCGGTTGAGAAGTGCGAGTGAGAAGTTGTGCACTAACCTAGGTGGCACACAGCGGCAGGCATTCCAGGACCTTTGCTGTTGTGTCACTGTGTGCTTGTGTTGCGCCAGTGTTGTGTTACCAGTCTGCAACGTCTGTCGGCTGCACCTCATGCCCTCTGTTCCTTTGCTGTGGCATTGCGGCCGTGGTGCAGACGTACACGTACGCCATCCGACCCATGCGGGAGCACTCGCAGAACATCGGCACGCTGGAGACCATGACCGACATCATGCCAACTGCAAACGGCAACGGCATCGCCACCACAGCCACGGGGCTCACCAACAAGAGCAGCACCAGCTCTGGGGGGTCAGCCGTGCACAGCTATGAGGTGCGCTGCCAACAGCATGCTGTAGTTGCACTGGGAGCCCGCTATGTTGTCCTGGATGCTGTGCTGGGGCAGGCGCAGCAATCGATATGGATGCGATTGGTGACGTACGCCGCCCTGCAGCAGACCGCTGCTGCTGTTGCTGTTGATTGTACCTTTGCATCATCTGGGGTACGTGGACAGTAGCCCTGACACGTGCACCACTGCCTCCTCTGCTGCTGCTGCTGCTGGTCAGGTGCGGCTGGTGCTGGAGTACTGCGACAAGGGCTGCCTGCGTGACGCGCTGGACAGCGGGCTGTTCCGGCTGGGCGCTGACGCCATCAACTACCTTGCGGTGCTGGACACTGCTGCGGATGTGGCTAAAGCCATGCTGCACCTGCACTCCTGCAACGTGCTGCACTCAGACCTGTGAGTGGAGGGCAGGGTGCAGTTGGTGTGTGGCTTGCTTTGCTTGGCCTATTAAATAAGCGTGATACTCAGCTTTCGTCGTACCCCCTCGCCAGGCGGTGTGCTGCTGCGGATGTGCTGCGGGTGTTCTATTCGAGTCATGTTCAGCTGCCTCTGACGCTGTCTGGTGTGCTGTGTCTTTTGCACCCTCGCAGCAAGGCGCGCAACGTGATGCTGTCAACGGGCAATGCTGATGGGCGCGGCATCGTGGGCAAGGTGCGGAGTGTGCTGCCGCGCTACAGTGCTGGGCCGCTGCTGTGGGGGGTGAAGCAGCAGGCCGGCTGCTTCCCACCTGCCGTGCAAGGCAGGACCTTGCAGAAAACACAAGGCTACACTTATGAACAGCACATCATGCGTACACGGTATTACCTGCCTTGCAGTGCGTCAGTGCGTGCTTAGCCCGCACTTGAGCAATGCTGCAAGTTGCCAAGCGGTTTGCACACCCTTGCAAAGCGGCGTATGAACAGGCAGGTGTGCACGTGTGCGCTGTGGTCATTGCTGCAGGTTGGCGACTTTGGGCTGAGCCTAAAGATGGACCACATGGAGACGCATGTGAGCAACGTGTACCAGGGCACGCTCACGCACATGGCGCCAGAGATCATGCTGGACGGCCGCGTGTCCAAGGCGGCTGACGTGTACGGTGAGGCGCGGCTGCTGCGGCGATGCATGTGCCGCTGCTGCTGGTGGGGTGTTGCTGTTGAGGTTGAAGCCACGTCTGCCGCCAACGCAGTGGCCGGGGACCCTAGCCCAAGTTTGCGTCCAACTGTCAGGCTTGCTCTGCAAATCCAGTTGTGATCAAATATTAAGGAAGAGAACACGAAGCTTTGCCTCTGCTGCTGCTGCGCTGCACATGGTGTATTGTTGCGCGCTCAGCCTTCGGCATCACGCTGTGGGAGATGTACACGGGCGGGCGCGCCTTTGAGGGCGTGCCGCGCGCGCTGCTGGGCCACCAGATCACGCGCGAGCACAAGCGGCCGCGCTTCCCCGACAGCGCGCCCTGGGCCTACCGTGACCTGGCGGAGCGATGCTGGCAGCCCAACTGGCAGGAGCGGTGCGTGCGGGTTGATGGACTGCGTGTGGACTGGGGGGCTGCCTGTTGCTGTGGGCTGCCTGTTGTGTGTTTGAGCAGCAGTGAGCTGTGTGGTCTTGCTGTGGTGGGAGCTTTGCAAGCAGCAGGATTGCGGCTTGGCTGGTTGCAATTTGAGGATAAGGGTCAAGCTTGCATTAGTGCACCAGTGGTCAACTCAAGACACTGTCAGAGCATGCTGACCCCGACCAGTGTCAGAGCATGCTGACTCCGACCTGTGGCCATCAAGTCGCTAACTGCTGCTGACTGCTGCTGCGGCTGCTGCTGTGGTGTGTATCCCTTACAGGCCCACCTTTGAGCAGGTGCTGCGCGAGCTGCAGGCGCTGCGCGCCGCTGACGCGCAGCCCACGCCCGCGCTGCACGTGGTGCTGCGGCCGCCGCGCGTGCTGGCTGGCTCCACGCTCAGCGCCAAGGGCTCTGATGGCAGCCCGCCTATCAGCTCAGGCAACCAGGTGAGAGGATGAGAGGGCGGGGGCTGTGCTGGCTGCAGCGTGTCTGATACGCTGCTGGATGGGTGCGTCTGTTGCAGTGCTGTACGTGTGCAATGCTGTATGTGCGTGTCAGTAACTAAGCATTATGTGAGGCAGTGCAATTCAAGCGGTCAACCCAGCGTTCTGGTGTAGTTGGCTTCACCGTGTCTCGCCTGTGCCTCGCCGCATGCCTGTGCCTCTGCGCGCAGCCGAACGGCGCGCACTCCACGCCCATCACGCCCACGCTCACGCGCCTGGGCCCCGCCGCGCCCGCCACCGCCACTGGCGACGCCAGCTTCTACCTGGAGCACTCCATCGACGAGGACGTGATCGTCATGAACAGCCTCACAGACTGGAGCATGGGGCCCAGCGGCATCACACAGCAGCAGCAGCAGATTGGCCGGCCGGGCGGGAATGGTGGTGGTGGTGGGAGTGGCGGCGGCTGGCGGGGGTCCTTAAGGGCGAGCCGCAGCTTGCTGATGCCGCAGATTGTGGAGGGGCCTGGGGAGGGGCACGAGGGCGGGGGGGATAGTTCAGGGGCGGCGGGGCAGCAGCAGCAGCAGCGGCTGGATGCGGGGCGCGCTGCTGCTGAGGCGCAGCTGGCAAGCATGGAGGGCCAGGCGCAGCGGGCACAGCTGCAGTAGCTGCGTAGGTAGCTGGCTGTTGTGGCTGCGTGCAGTGGTGTATACTTGGTGCGGCAGCGTCGCGTCGGCTGTGCTGGAGTTGTCGGTTGCTTATGCGTGTAGCTTTAGGTCACTTGGCAGGCTCATCTCTGTACATGTCTTGCTGTAGCATGGAACCTTCAGCGTGGGGGACACTTCTAGCAGCATGGCGCCAGGGCAGGGTCAGGGATTTTACTGACATGGCTGCTGTGCTGCACCTAGCGGCTGCTCTTTGCCGTGATGCTTTTGTTGCTCTCTTAGCATTGTCCCTCTTATGCCCACTGACATGGCATCTCTGTGATCGGTGGCTTGCGCAACTGCTAGCAGCAAGCTGGTGCTGCCGCAGGGCGGCGTGCTGCAGCTGTTGTTGACGCTTGAACTTGTGGTTTAGCCATCCCAGTTGGCTGCTTCGCCCTTAACGAACTTGCTTGAGGTCTGCTGAGCGTTGCTGCTGGACTGTACCTGACGCTGAGCAGCAGCTGGGTGCTGCTTGCTCGCTGCGCGAGTGCGCACAACTAGCATCGGTTTTGTGTGTTGCGCGTCCGCAGGCTTGCAACCAGTGGAGAACGGTTGCGTGCTGCGCGGGCGGCTTGGCCTTGCTTGCTGTGCCTGTACCTCTGCATGTCTGCAGACGGCAGCGCTGGCGCTAGTTGATATCTTTGCCGAGGCGATATGCCCCTGAACTGAACGTTGCAGTCCTTTGTACGTGACCATTCCTTACGCTGTGCCTTGTGCGCTAGTGGTTTGACAGGTGTAGGAGGGGCCTGACGCGCACCATAGCCTGCTGCTCTGCTTGATGCTTTTGAGGGTGGCATGATAACCTGAAGCAGGCAGGGCTTGGTGTGCACGTGGTCCTGACTGTGACAATATGACAGCACAGCCGACAGCAAACCGGAGGATGGTGGATGTGTAGTCATCAGACAGTTCTGCTTGGGTGTGTTGAGTCTGCTTTGGCGTGCCAAGCCTGGAGAGTCTGTGGCTGTGGGCTCTGCCTCTCCTGTGTGTGTACATAGCACATTGCACAACACGTATGTGAGTGCCCTGCGTCTTCAAGCAGTGCGGCAAGGCTGCTGCATCTGCATAGTCTGGCTGAAACAATTACGCAAGCCTTGGTCATGTTGTACTGCCTTGGCCGGTGGCCGCAGCCTGACAGCAGCCATGCATAAGCAGGAATGCCGGCAATTTGCTCAATCGGCATGCATCATGCACACTTGCCCATAGGCAATGCTACTGCAGGCTCTACGCCATGGTGAGTTGTGGCGTGCGCGGATCCCAGCAGTCAGCTTGCAGTGGCAGCGCTTGTGCTGCACAGCAGGTGTGGATTGCTTTGTGGCTGCCGGCAGTGCGGTACAACTGGATATGCACAGTCGGGGGGTGTTGCTACTGCAGCGTCATCTGCTGTGGCCCCTCTTGTGCGTTGACATGGTGACTGGTATGCGTTGCTACCGTGGTGATTACTGTAGTACAGCTGTATGCACAGTGTGTTCAGGTTGCATATGCGACCACAGATGAGTATGTGCAGACAACTCTGGGCAGCTGCAGCAAGGTGATGGCGACGCTGTGTTGACTGTTCGGCACTCCCGCATTTACCCACATTTTTTACACATTTGGCTGCTCACCATGCTTTGTATGTGCAGTGCCGGTATGTGATGCGCACCCTTGCTGTACAAGGGCCATGTGTCACCTTAGGTTGGCAGCCTTGGACGCACGCTTGCATGCTTGGATGGCGTGGACAGGTGTGGGCGAGCATCATGTGATGGCTGTGCACAGCTGCTGCTGTTGCACTTGTTGATGCAGCTTGGGATGTGGCCTTGTGGCGATGCATGTGCGGTGGTGGGCCGTGCAGATGCAGGCTGCTTTTGGACCGGTGCGGACGTGTGTCACTCTGTTGCAGCAACCGCTGCAGGGGACGTCACATTACAGCATGATTGTCATATGGGGTGTCGATGATGGTGTGCTGCGCACACAGGTTCCATATATATTTGTGCGCACAAGCATGCTGGCATCGTTTATCAGCAGAAGTCGCATCTGCATCAGTGTCACCGTCATTATGTTTGTGATCGACTCAAAAATCTTGTAACAGTGACGAGCAACAACCCATGCATGCCAGAACCAGCCCAGCTTTGGTTGAACACGCACAGTATTGTCCCTAATCCACAGTAGTTTCTAGTCACAGTAGTTTCTAGTCACGGACGACGCCAGCTGTGATGACTCATCGCCTCAGAGCTGCGCAGGGTCTGTTGGCGAATTGTACAATGGCATGGTTACAAAGTTGACACAACACGTCACGATACACAGCTGCTTGCAGTAGGCAAGAACGCACAACAACAAGGCTCGTACAGCCATATGACAACACCTGTCACTCCTGACAAACAAGCTCAACAACAAAACTGTCCTGCAACCAACTGTGGGTGCACATAGTTGCCCGGCCACAGCAGTTGCTTTAGAACCCAAGTGTCACACACGGTGTTGCGACGACAGCTGGGGTGATATAGAAACCAACCTTGCACATCATGTATGCTGCCAGGTGTGCACACGTCACCCAGGCGTGGAAATGCCTGTAAGTAAGCAATGACAATACTCCAGTACAGAAGGTGGAATTGTGTAACAGTGTGGTACATAACACTTCGTAAACACCTCAGGCTGCTGGTGTTGGCAGCAGGCAACCCCACAACATAAGTTGCAATGCGTAAAAAACGTAGGCGCAAGTCCGCGTCTGTTGCTGCGAGGTTCAATGGTTTGGCCACTACCGCCATGCTGCGCCGATGAGTTGTGCAACACAGCAGCAGTGCCAGAGCTGTCACGTGTCAGCTGTGACTAGTCAAACCAACACTGGGTTGCACACCTCACAGCAGTAGGTGCTGAAACCTCGCAATGCAAGCTTGCAATGCTGCTGCCACTGCGGCACCTTCGAAGCCGTACCGAACTCTGGGGTTGACAGGACATACAGCCACATCACCGTGCAACATTTCAGCCATGAGCCAAGAAGAGGCCAAAAGACAGTGCTATCACAAATTGCATGTGGCACGAGCACACAAAGCCAAAGCATCCAGGTGGGCCTGCAGCCGCACTTCTTCACACAGTGAAATGAAACTGGCCTCGCCAGCTGCAGCAGCGCCTGCAGGCTCCTCAACCGCCTTGCACAGCAACACGACAACACTTCACACAAAAACCTTTGTGAATCCTACCGCCCGAGCTGCTTCCAAACAGCCAGTCACCCCGCTGCAGAGACCCTAGAACCGCTTCTGCTGCTGTTGCTGCTGCAAGCACAGACCACCGTTTGGTGGCCCCCGTCAAAATTGTGCTGCATGTGCAGGCCCTGCATGCCATTGCATCACCCTGCCCCCTATTTATAACACTTGGGCTTACCAAGGCAGGAGTCCATCGCACCTTTCAAACTGCAGTTGTGCATCCCTGTGGTGTGCTGCACTGCCCACCTACCCGCTGCCAAAACAGATGCTGATACAGCAGATGCGCACAGGGCAAAACCCCTCCGGCACACGTATGCCAAACAATAGTACTTTCAAGATCTGATGCTGCTCTCTGCCTGGTGGACAGAAGCTTGCAACGCGTTGGTCACCCGTTGCAAAGGACACAGCCGCACCACATTCGCGCCACAGCACAGAAAGTAGATGGCATGTGCATGCCAGCAGCCCACCACAGCAAGCCACCAAGGCTAAGTTGCTGGCAAACTGCAGGCAAGCGTGAGCGGCAGGGATACATTGGCAGCCAATTTGAGCCGCATGCCCCCACTGGCACAGCAAGTTTTGCTTACTACTGCTAGCTCCAAGCTCCTGCAAAACGCCCTGCAGCCACATCTCCTGCAGCAAATGCCATCATGCACCAGGCTGGTTGCCGATGCATGGCAGTACAAGAGAGGCCTGCTGCCCCACATGGTAGGCAGTACAAACAAACACAACACACTAACGCACACAGTGACACACACAACTCGTCGGCACACGCACTTCAGTGGTGCACACTGCACATGCCGTGAGCCATACTCAACACGGCGTGCTCACACAAATGCCGCTTTCACACCCGGTCACCCACACACTCAGCAGACATTGAGCACACATGCGATTTCATACAGCCCACTCTTCACAGAAGGGCTGCGAAACTGCAACAGGTGCTTTCGCCCACCCCAAGCACCAACGCCCTGCTGTGACAGAGCCAAACAACCCTACACGCAACGCCAGACCGTACAAATATCCTGATATGTGTAACACCCCAAGACATGACGTACAACACTTGGCACATGGTGTGTAACACTTGGCACACAGTGCATGCCGTTTCAGGCATGCAGGCGTCAAAATTGTGCGCGTGACGAGCGGTGGCAAAAACTCGTGCCCCAAAACCTTCCAACCCAGCGTTTGACAGAAAAAACGCCCCAAAACGGCATACACATGCTGATGTTGTGCCGAGACTGTACTTTGACGCTGTAGGTATGTTGAATGTGTATGTCATGCCGCGCTGCAGTACATACTTGGCGCAGCTGGCAGCATGCGGCCAAGCGCACACAGCTCACTGAGCTTGTAGCTGCCAGCTGCCAACCAAGTGCACAAGCACCCATAAGTCCACAAGTGCCACCAAGGACGCCAATGCAATGTTGCTGCAAGCACAGCACCCAGGCGCACCAAGGAAAGCTGCCAGCGCAGCAGCCAAGCTGCACCCCAGTGTATCCAGCAAGTTGATATCAAGTTGAAATCGTACCATATGTAGGTGTGACGGCGCAAAGGTGTTAAAATACGCCGTAGGGGCGCCAAGCTGTCCGGCCTAAACACGCAAACACACAGTGCTGATTGCCCAAGCTGTGATGCTGGCACGTTGCGTATGTGCGGCAGGATGTGCGCCTTGTGCCAACGCACCAACGCTGCACGCCATCTCCCACATTGGCTCGCTGCCAGCATCAACCAAACACTCTTCCCAGAGCAAGCGAGCACGCCAAGCGAGTCAGCTAGCCAGCCAGCCAGCCAGCTAGCCAGTCAGCTAGCCAGCTTGACTTATCCAGTCACTTCGGGTTTGCCGTGGAGGACACTTCACTGATAGGACGCTGCGCTCCTGCCAAAGCACAGAAAGCATGCCATCAAGCAGCAGGTGCGTAAGGAACGCAGAGATGCTCAGGGCCCCCACATGCTTCATCTGTGAGCATACCTCCCCTCAAAACACGCAAGGCAGCATAGCGATAGTCCGAGCACACACAGACTGGTGCAAAGTACGCACAAGCAAGCACGCAAGCTACCATTGCAGCAAGTTGGGTTGTCCCACTGCGGTGAGAAGTTGCTGCTTCAGCAGCATCTGATAACCACCACACATGTGTCCGGAAGCACTTCTTCCTGCAAACTGTGCCCATGTGCATTCTCAGCATTTCAACATTTCCTGCAACTCATGCTCACTTGCAGCACACCATGCTGCTACTGCCCTTCTAGCAAAAGCAGCAGCAACAGCGGGCGTTGCACTCTCATCACACACCACGCGCACGCTCAGCAGAATCGGCTGCAAAGTGAACAGCACCAACTCAGCATCTAAAACAGCCGGCGCAGGTTGCCCCTCCTCCCTCACTGCATGCTCCAAACTCCAAAGGCCAACCAGAGCTGCTTTTCTTCCGTCACTGAACCAATGGGCTCTGCTGGGCTGCCAGCGAGACAGCAAAGCCACCCACAACGCGCTGCAGCGGCTCAAATGACCTCTGCCGCTGCACAGGCACTGCCCCGCTGCCAACATGGCTCTCCAATGCGGGTGCTGCACATGATGTGCCAGAGCCCTGCCGCAGCATACACGGCAGCTGCTGGCGGCCCGCGCTGCCGCTGGCACTGCAACCGTTGCTGTTTGCGCTGCCAGCATCTGTGGCAGCGCTGAAGCCGCTGCTGCTGCCAGGGCCGGCAGCGCCCTGCAGCAACCCACTGTCGCCGCTGCTTGGTGCGCTGGCTTCTTCCGCTGCTGCTGCTTGCTGCTGGCTCTCCTCGCGTGACCGCACTGCAACAACGGCTGACACTGCGGCTGCCGTAGCGGCAGCTGGCAGCTCTACGGAGCGGCGCGGCTGCCACTTGCTGAGCATGCTCTTGGTGTGCCTCCAGGGTGGAAGCACAATGCCTGCTGCATGAAAAGCCAGGCTCATTTCTGCACACAGCAGCTCCACCAGCTGAGGGATGCGGCTTGCAGGACCCACAAACACAGCTGGCAGCGAGTCCAGCACCGCTGCGTAGCGCGCAGAAGGGTGCGCGATCGCAAACTGGTCCCTGAACGTTGGGTCCACGATGATGCTGTTGATGCTGCTGCTGCTGCTGCCGCCGCCGATTGTGCTGCTGCTGCTGCTGTTGTCCACTACTGATTGCGGCCGCTGCAGGACGAGGCAGCAGTGCCGCAGGTTGCGCAGGCACTGCCCGCCGGCTCCTCCGCCAAGTGACTCGCGCAGCGACACTGCATAGCCCATGTTGTTGCCGAGCAGCTGCCCCAAGCCTGCTGCACACACGCGCGTGCCCTGGCTCAACAGCGACTGGCAGGCTGACTCGACGTCCCGCACAGCCTGCACAGTGAGCAGCACCGCACCAAGAGCACGTCAAGGTAGGGTTTGGCACTGATGTATGATATGTTGCAAGTCGCGAGGAAATGCAATTGTGTGACGGCACTTGCGGCACTTGGCATGCACATGCAGTACGTCCATGTGGGCTGTACACACAAGCAGCAGCACCAGCACCAGCCAGGCACACAGGCCACCGACTGCAGCAGCTGCATCGTGATGACAGCACACCTGAGAGGCAGCAGTCATGGCCCTGCTGACGAGGTTTGACACTGCCTGCACTGCCTGCAGTCCCTCTGCATCCAGTTCATGCTGGTGCCCTGGGACTTCCTCCATCTGCAGGCGGTTGACCGAGGCAGCAGCTTGAGTTGCAAGATAGCTGGAAAAACACTTTCTCCGGTCAATGCATCAGTATTGAACAGAAAACAACAGTGCGAGGGCTGGCGTGTGCGCTGTCCAGGTCAGCCTCACGCCTTGCCCACCACCCCCAGCAATGCCAGCCATTTTCAAAGGGCCATGCACCATTTCATCTGCCATGTTCGCCATATAAACATACCAACGGGTGTATGTGCAAGTCACATGGGCAGTGGCACGGGACCATGTGCTCGCAAGCCGAGGAGATCGGTCTCGACACCGTCACGCAAAGGCCCACCTCAAGGTCAAAGAGCATAGACGTTGGCCGAGGAAGCCTCTGCAGGTGCTGCTGCGGTGCCATGTTCACGGGCCGCGTCCGCCTCGCTATCCTTGACGAGGCTCCGCGACTATAGCTGTTACAGCCTCCCTTTTATGCTGTTAGATCAATGACAGCAGCTGTGGGCTTCTGGCAACCGCGACAGCTTCCCCTAGCAGCGTTACGAGAGAACCTACGTCCTATGAGCATTGATCATTGCATGTTACTTGCAAGGCTATGACAGCACTCCCGCCACAGGGCCGTGAAACGCCCCTTCCGCAAAGTCTCCCATCACTCAGGACATACCTAGGGTGCAACGTAGGGTCTGAGGCCAGTCGAGGAACGACACCATCGACAGTGAAGAACTTGTTCTTCCAGTTGGTTGATCACTTTCTGTAGACCTACTGAAGGGCGCCAGTTGCTGTGCATAAGTTTCTGGGTGCCTTGCCATTCTTCGCCTGGCCCAGCCCCGTGAGGGCGCAGTGGCAGCACATTAGTATTTATAGACCAAACAGAAGCGTTTTCGTAGGCTAGAATCGCCCGCCATGAGCTTCATCATCGACTTCTTCAGCCACAAGGCACAGCAGACCAACGAGGCCCCAAGCCAGAGAGCTAAGGCGTTCGAGGATGGGCTAGAGGCAGCTCAGAACATCCAGGCAGACACGTAAGCGGGACAGCTGAGGCTGCAAAGCAGCAGATCTCGCACAGATGGACTTGGAGAGCAGTGACAGCAGCAACAGCAGCGTGCTAGCAGCACCGCTTTCTTGAAGTGCTCGCGTTTACACATTTTGTGTTGCTGTGCCCACTCTGGGGTTCACAGGAGGGTATATGCAGATATGAACGCTAAGCCCAAGTACAGATACGGCCACCTGCAGATGAACCCCTTCGTGAGTGCTTGCTGCAGCAGTATTGCTGCAACCCGCTGCAAATGGTGTCTACTGCTGCATCAACGCACTGGACTTGAAGCTCTGTACAGCTACCCGTTGACTGATAGTAAAACTGAAGCAGCTCCTGTTGTATACAGCTCAACATGGGGAATGTTGCATGTGCCGAAGGTGTGCATCACCGTGTTACTGATGCAACACTCGCTGCTGTGGCTGTGCCGTGGTCCTGCTTCTGTGCTGCGCTCGCTGCTGCAGTACGAGCAGCGCAACAAGATGTACCCTCACAGAAAGTACACTCGCCGGGAAGAGTGAAACAGGCCAGCCGGGCAGTTGCTTGCGTGGTGGGTGAATGCTGTGTGTGCTGCAGGTAGCAGACCACAGGGCGCACCACTGCTGGCACCTTGCTGCAGCAGAGCATGGCTCAGCAGCATTCGGTGCATCAGCCCCTTGCAGTAACAAGTGCAGTAACAAGCAGTAACAAGTGCACAGCGAATGCAGCAGCAGCAGGAGCCTGAGCAGCACACAACTGCGTCAAAGCAGTCGTGCCCAGCAAGCCGTGGGCTGTTGTTTCGTGGTGCACAGCAGCAGCATGATGCTCACTCGTGCTTTGCTCCTATGTCGGGCGTAGCTGCATGCTGAAATGTTGCCAGTGTAGCAGCTGTGTTATCCTTGCTACCTGAGCATCTGCATGCTGAGCTGTTGTTCACGTGATAGGAAGTGCATTGAACATCAGCAGACGCAGCATGCAGGAGCACATAAGTCTCTGCACATATGCAGCACTGTATGGAGCCCCTGAGCAGTGCAGCGCTTCAGCAGGGGAGCGCTAGAAGAATGCGTACACCAGCTTGTTGTTGGGACACATTTTTCTGGTTGTTGTCGGTTACACCAACTTTGCTGGTTGCTGTCAGCAGTTTGCATTGAATGCCACTTGGATGGCGTAGTCAGCAGTGCCTGCAGCCGCTGCATGCTGCGGCGGCATTTGCGCCGTGAGCATCTATCAATTGCCTGCAGTGAAGCAGCACGCGCATCGTTCACATTAATTGCGGTGTACAGCGGCGTTATGAATGTCCCTACTTTGAAGTTGCAGTACAGGCTTGCGGGTAACTTTGTGTCACTGTGCATTGTCAACTCTTCTTTGGAATCAAGGAGCGGTTTGAGACTTGTCCAATGTTACGACTGCAAGCCTCTTCCACAGCCCATCATTAAAGCACCATGATGCCTGCTGCAGCAGCCTGTTGGCATGGCAAGAGTGCTGCGCAGCAGCAGCTGACCAACAACAGGTGGTGTGAGCTCCTTGGCTGGGGGCACCGGCAAGGTCTGTAGGCCTTGCAGGCTTGCCGCAGTCTGCAACATCAGCAAAATGTACAACGGCTGCCAACAAACTTACCAAGTCACCAAAGTAGGGCCACAGGCCCATCCACTAAGGAGCCAGACAAGGCTCATGGGGTCTTCCATGGTTTGGCCAAACCTCAACACCCTAGTCAGCAAGGCATCTACTACTTGACAGTATCAAAGGCATCCACTCAATTGGCTGGCTATCAAGCTGCTGTGTGACATCATGTGTGATGATCCAGCTCTGCCTTTCGGCATCAGCATGTGGCAATCATGTGCAATGTCGGGATGTGTGCGCATGCGTACACGGATGACTGCTGCTTTGGCACAGTCCGGAGTGCTGTGCCCGACTACTGCCAGTAGTGGCACAATCTAGATTTCGTCATTTTACATTAGCATAAGCTGCTGTTGTGCCACACCACTGCTGCCAGCAGTGCTGCTGAGTGGCTGCATTCCAATCGTAACAGCAGTGACTGGATGTTTTGATGGCACTTGACAGACCGCTAGCAGCAGTGCCTACGTAGCTGCGCCAGTTGCAATGCAAATGTTGGCCCCCTCATGCCTTGATGCAGACGCCCTGGCACAGATGCATGATGCAACAACAAACGTCACCACCCAGCCGCCGCCCCACTAGCACTGCCAGCCTGGCATGCTGCCAGCCTTGCCAGCAGATACAGTGTCACTGTTCTGACCATCACCAGAGCGTTGAGCTTTCTTGAAGACCACTGCTGCTGCACTCGGTGCGAGCCGCTGAACCTGGGTTGACGTTATCGGCTACCGCTAGGACAATGCTTTGTGCCTGCCGGCGGCTGTTGCTGTTGTTGTTGCTGCTGCTGTTGCTGCTGCTGGTGCTGCTGCCCTGCCCCGTCTTGCTGCTGCTGCTGCTGCTGCTGCTGCTCCGGCTCCCTGTCCTTGTCTATGGCTTCCTGCGACTTGTCCACATCCACATGGAAGGCCTCCAGGAAGGGCTGGTAGTACTCCTGGTGCTGCAGCATGCAGCCAAAGAAGGTGCGGAACTGCAGCAGCAGAAATAGGAGCAGGGATGGCAGCGCGACATGAAGCAGTGTTGTGAGTAGTCTTGCACTGCTGCTGCTGGCGCTGCCGTGTGCTGCGCTGCCAGGCTGTCACAACATGATGCACCGCACTTGGGCCATCTTGAAGGGCCCTAAAGATAATGTAGTCGTGTGAGCTGTCGCTTGGTGCGTGTGGTGTTGTAGGGTACTGGAAAACCTGCTGCTGTGTTGTCACTGGGGGGAGCGACATCCTACTGGCTGATCGTACACAGCAATCAGATGTGCCACAGCTCAATTGCTGCTGTTCAAAGCGCAAAGTAGTGCTGAAAGTGTTGCCCACCCACAACATGCTCATGAGTGGCCGAGACTGTGACATGCATTCTGCTCATCAAGGTGAACCTGCCACGCACCGATTGTGAGCAATGCTGCACAAAGTCCACGCCTTCACTCTTTGCCTCCTTCCGGCACGCCTGCCAATCCTGCAGCGCCGGCACAGTCATAAATATATTACATACATACATACATACATACATATAGAGGAAATTCAACGCTCCACACCCTTGAATGCAGGTGTGAGCGTGATGGACAGCAGCACTTGCACCTTGCCAGGGCTGCTTGCTGACACGTCACTTCTGCAACTCACTGCTGTCGTTAGTGACATGTGTAAGAACGAATTTACACATCCGCTGAGTCCTCAGGGACTGCATTGGATGCAAAACTGCACATGTGCAGGCTGATCAGGCTGGCAGGGACAGCAGCAACCGCAGCCCACCTTGTGCCCCTCTCCACACGGCCCGGCTTGCATAAACTTGCAAATGGGGCACTCTGATTCGGCGTCATCATCAGCTGCCACAGTGCTACCGTCAGCTGGTGCTGCTGCTGCTACTGGTGGGGCCTCTGCGGCTGGCGCTGCTGCCGCAGTTGTGGCATCCGTGTGGTTAGCTGCAGACTGGGCAGCTTCCGTTGACATGATGAAACCCTTTCCTAAACTTCTATCTTTGGTATTGCTATGTATACAGATCTGGATGGCGAATGCAATGCAGTGACACCTGCAGCTAGCTTGCTGCAGCCAGGTAGCACTTCAGCTGAAGTAGCAGATGCTGCAGCTGTGTCGACGCATCGATAGTTTAACTAGTATATGGTATGCACGCGAGCTGGTCACGTTGTATCATCGGCTTTATAGCGGGTTGGGCTTGCTTTGCTAGGTCTTTGCTTGTCACCCATGTCACTGCTGTGTCTTGCCTTCATAGCTAGCTTGAACGGAACAAAGCACAGCCCTCGCGCGACAGACTGTAGTTTTGAAAGACTTGTGTTGCATCGGATACAGAGGTGCTGGGAAGTACTGCTGGTTCCTGACCGTTCTGTCGTGATTTGTGTGTCGACTCGCCTGTGTCTTTGCATACACCCCTGCTACGGTATGGGTGACCAAGAAGTAGATGAAAGTGGCCGGCCTGAGAAGCGGCAGCGCTTGGACGAGCAGCAAGCAGCAGGGCAGCAGCAACAGCAGGCTGCAGATGCAGATGATGCAGCACCGCCTGCGCCACCTCCAGCACATGACCAGATCAGTGCTGCTCTGACGAAGATTCGGCACCATATAGGCAACAGCAGCAAGTTCAGCAAGGCCTCTCAGCTGCTGCGGCAGCTGCTGGATGCAGTAGACAAGGTGAGCCCTGATTGCTAGCTCTGCATGCTTCCGCGTGCGATGCATGCAGCAGCAGTTGTTGCGTATGATGCCTCTCTCTGCATTTTTGAGTGCCTCTTGCCCAGCCAATCATTCAGTTGGCTTGCAGACAGCAGCTGAAGCCTGCACCTTGAAGTGTACATGGTCAGCACCATCACCAGCACCAGCACGGTGCACATGCATGGGCAATGCCCACAACGCGCAAATCGCAGCTCATACTTGCGTGCAGAGCTGATGTGGCTGCATGACTCCAGAGCTGTCACATCTCTCATTGCTGCAAGCCAATGAATACTGTCAGGCAAGCTTTCACCAAGACAGTAGCTGCTAGCACCATTCCGCCAAATTGCTAGCCTTCACCAGCACACACGTATCTTCTCTCACTCATCTATGCAACGTTTACACTTTCCCTATCATCCTTGCCCCAGGGCCACCGCAACGAGCTGTTTGCCACCATCAAGGCTGCCTTCGCCAACTCAGAGCACTGCATAGACCCGCTGCTGCGCAAGGACTATGTGCGGCTAGCCAAGGCCCTCAGCCTGCGTGCAGAGGGTGTGCTCAGCCGGCAGCAGCGTGCACAGCTTGAGGTATACTGCACCTGGGCCCTGCTGCGCAACGAGCTGTTCACAGATGACAGCTTTGCATATAACAAGGTGGCGGGCAAGATAAAGGCGGCAGTTGCTGCGCTGGCCGATGCCGATGAGGAGCAGGAGGCAGCATGGAATGTGCTACACGGCCTGGCAGAGCAACCCGGCAGCAAAAAACCCCAGCAGCAGCAGCAGCAGCAGCCGGCGGCTGCCGTGCAGGACGAAGCAGAAGCTGATCCATTCGGGCTCAATGACTTCATAGCGCAGGCAGAAGCGCAGGCGGCAGAGGCAGAGGCCGCAGCGGCGGCTGCTGCAGCAGCTGACGCGCCCAGCGCCGAAGAGCAGCCGCCGCAGCAGCAGCAGGAGGGTGTGCCGTGGGATGCGGCCACCATGGAAGTCATGCGCAAGCAGGCGCTGCTGGATTGCTTGGTTGCTGCCAAGGAGCACCAGCACAAGCTTGCGTGGGCCCGCACCAGCGTGGAGCTGCTGATAGAGACAGTCGCAAAGCCGAGCGTGCAGGGCGGCTTTGCAGACAAGTTTGTGCCTGCGCAGCGGCAGCAGCTGGCAGATCTGCTGCGCTTTGTGCATGCGGAGCGCGCAGCGCGCAAGTCGGGTGTGAACCGGCGGCCCGGCGGCAAGGGCACTGGGGAGTACCAGACGAGCTTTGAGAAGGCGCGTGCTGAGTGGAGTGGCGCGAGCTGGGTGTCGGCGCGCGGCAAGGTGGGCAGCGCTGGTGATGCCAAGTCGTCTGCCTGGCTGGGCTGAACAGCGCTGCGCGCGAGCGGAGGCAGCGCTGAAGCTGCAGCAGGGCCGGGACTTAGCTGTGGGTCAACCCTAACGTTAGGCTGTTGCAGTTTTGCGACAGGGTGCTGGCAGCAAAGCTGCGCACCTTCATGCATTGTTGGTGTGTCGAGCTTGTGCGAGCTGGGTGTCTGCTCGAGGCAAGGTGGGCAGCGCTGGTGACGCCAAGTCGTCTGCCTGGCTGGGCTGAGCCGGCCTGTCTGCAGGGGATGCACGAGCCAAGGAAGCATGGCAGTTGATGCTGTGGCTTGATGGGTTACATGATGATGCATCATATGATGATGTGCTGAAGCATGGCAGAGGCTAAAGCTGCGAGTTGGGCGTCAGCCAGCTTGTTGTCTGAAGGGGAACGTCCCTGCTTGAAGCAGGTGCAAAGCACAGGTGTGTGTTTGGAGTATGTGAGGTGCTGTATTGGTTTCACATCAGGCTCCTGGTCCAGCATTGCTTGCAGGTGCGCAGTTGTGCATTAACAATGTGAAAACTGTCATTATACAGGCATGCTGCCTTGTGAAAGTAGCGGCACTGTGTTGCAGGCACCTGCTTGCTGTTTTGCCACATCAGCATCCCACCGGTGCGCGTTGCGGCGTTGCTAGTGTGTCAGCGCGACACGTCGGGGAATGGCAGTTGTTGCTTGACGTTGGCCATGCAAGACACATGGTTGGCAGGAAACTGCAGTTCGCCTTCAGCACAGTTCCAGCCTGGGTGTAAGTGGCCGCAGGTGGTTAACCTGTGTTGAACACTTTGGGTGTTTGTTTGTTTGTTGATAGTTGTCTGAGCTGGCCTAGGCATGAGGCTTGGGTTCAACTCAGTTCAGGGTGACTGGCTGCTTCATTCGAGTGCTTTCATTGGCTGGCACAAGCCCTGGAATGCAACTGTTTTGGAGTGATACACCTGAACCCATCTAACACTTGGAGATGAGCATGCATGCTGGTCCGAGTAATTGAGCACGCTGACTCCGTCCCTCAAGCAGCCGGGTAGAGCAATGCAAATAGCAGTACTTGTTACATGCCGTCAGCGTACATGCATACTATGCACAGAATGCTGCAGGGCGTGCAAGTTTTACTGCAGAAACTACACAAGCTGCAGGTATAACCTGGTCATTTCCATTGATCTTCAAATAGATAACAGTTCAAACCAGCACTGCATGCCGTAAGCAAACTGGAGTCCCATACAAGGAAAAATCAATCAATAGTGCAATCTGGTGCACGACATTGTGCTGTGCAGACCGAGTTCTGCCAGCCCTCCAGTCACCAGACAGCAAGCACTGTGGATTGTACCGTCCGGCCCCAAACCCGTAGCTTCGCAACAGTTGAAGCTGCTTATTTTGGATTCACAAGCCGCTTGCTGCCAGGCAGCTTGCACACATCAAGGCCCCACAACAGCCACAGATGACGTCTGCCCTATCCGGTACATTCGGTCACCACATGCCAGCATCCAAGCAGCAGCAGGAACTGCTGCAGGAACATGGCCCAACTCGAGCTGCAGGAGCTGCAGACTGCACACGCCTGTGCTGTTGTCACTCCTCTGTGTCATCATCATGGGAAGCATAGGTCCGGTTACTGCTTCTTTCTCACACATGTGGGTGCTTTAGAAGGCCAGGGCCACCACGCCAGCCAGCAGCGCCATCAGCGCAGCAGGTGCAGCAGCAGTGGCGCTGCTCTTCTTGGGTGCGGCGGCTGCAGTGGCGTTGTCGGCGGCTGCAGCAGCAGGTGCCTCAGTTGCATTGGCGGCAGCTGCAGTGGCTTCTGTGGTGGTGATGTTGGGCTTGCCGACAATCTTGGTGGCGTAGACCAGCTGGCAATCCATGCCTGCCACGGTCACTGTGAAAAGGCCGGCAGGGGTGGCGGAGCCAGTGAAGGCTGTGTCTGTGATGAACTTGCCCGCCACGCTGCTTCCGCCGCCTGCAGGACACACATACACAGCACACCGATGGCAGCATACAGATACACAGTTGGCAGCTAGTTTGTATGCGTTGGACGCAAGTGGTCGCTGATTCATATCACCGTACTAGGATTGTGACGAACGAATGGCTTCCAAAACGCTTGGGCAAAGTGTGGTGGCAATGCAAAACACCCACTGGTCAGCGACACGGCATCCTACTGTCAGCGTCTGTGCATGCATGCGGTGATTGTTCTCCCACAAGCATCCATCAGTAGGCATTATAAAGAGTTACTCCGTGCATGCAGGTCAGACATTACAAGCAGTGTGTAAGCTGGCATGCAGCCTCACCTGGAGTGGCTGTCATCTCTCCGCCGCCGATGTCATTGCCGGGCAGGCAGGCGTCGTTAGTGGTGGCAAAGGACACGTTGAAGAAGGTGCCTGGCATCGCGCAGTCAGCGCCGGTGCTGTTGGTGACGTTCATCTTGACGTTGGTGAAGCACGTGGTGGGGACGATGCTGGTGATGGCCTCCTGCACCTTCTTGCTGTTGAGGCAGTTCTTGGGGATCTGCTCCTTCAGGGTGCCGGACTGGTTCTCAGCCCCTGCAGGCAAAGGCAGCGTGGGACGCGGCAAGTGGAGGGGCAGATGCAGAGAGTCAGTGGCCATACACCCTGATCACGGCACAGCATTCAACACAGAGAACGGTGCGTGGTGATGGTCTGTTTTGCACAGCAACAGTGGAAAGAGGATGTGTGCTGCTGCCACTGCTGTTGATGTGCTGGCTGTTCACTGTCGGTTAAGGTCAACAATCCAGAACTAGTGCAGATCAGCGGATCTGCGGCTGGTAAAGCACTGAAAACTGTTCGTGAATCATTATAGCCGTGAGTCGAGGGCATATAGCGGCTGTTCAGGGCTGCGCGAAGGTGTCACTCGATTTGCTGCATGAGATCGCCATGCCTAGCTGCCCGTCACAGGCCGCGCTCTGCTGCTAAATCCAAGTACATCGCGGTTGGTTCACTCACTGATGGTGCAACCAGCAGCGGGGGCAGCAAGAGCACAGGCAGCCAGCACTGCCAGGCAAGCCAGGACGAGAAGCTGTGAGTTCGCCATTGTGGTCGAGATTCCTTGAAAGGTGGACCTGGTTGGTGACGAAGCTGTCTGCCTGGTGTGCAGCTGGTGGCTTACGACGACCGAAGAGGTGGTTGTAGCCTGGAGTAGTAAGAGCTTGCTGGCTTGGTATACTATAGTCGGAAGACACCGAGTTCTGCAGCTGTGACTGACCGTATAACCTACGGTTAAGCAGTGAAAATAGCACACCGGGTCATTGCTGGGTTCAGGGCTTCTTTTCGAACGGTCAAACAACCGTAGGCCGGAGGCTGGCGCCTTGGCATTGTCGGCGCAGCCACTACAATATACCAGTAACAAACAATTGTGGTTGTTTCTTCGGAGTGGAAGGGATGAGAGTTGTCCCCCGCCGGAGCCACATCACCCAAGCTGGGTGTAAAGGGAGTGCTGCACACGGGCGAGCGATCTGCACAGCGCAGGAGCCCATCCCTTCTGATTGAATAGCAAAACCAACAAATCGATCAGCCCGGGATGTTGGGACAATACTACGCGTATCAGGCTGCAGTATGTTTCGAACTGGTGCGCCAGCCTGTCCCCACGTGGTCCCAGCTAGCTGACTGAATCCCCCGGCGAGATGGCTCATCCGCGCAGTCACAAGTGCCGCCAAACAAAACACATAAGCGAGCGAGTATTATGACAAACTTGTGCTGGTGCTAACGCCACACACCCACACAAATCACAGGACACATTGGTGGTGCCGCAAGGGGGTGGTGACTACACTGAGTACATGTCACACGGGTGAAGGCGGGCATGTAGCCCTATGTACTCAACAGTTCTGACTGTGCCATTCTAGAGATTTAAACATGCTGATTCTAATTCTAAAGAGCAGGTACAAACGTGTACTCCGGGGTACGCACGAGTACAAAGTACAAGCACGGCGGCCAAGGCAGGTGAACCTGAGGTACAAGGTACGCCTGATGAGTACCGATGTGTACTTGAGTGTACTTAAGCCTTGTCAAGGGTCAGGGTGCTGGAGATGCCTCATATGTAGCTTGGCGCAGAGTATGACCTTGAAGTTTAGGGACCCACTAGACTAGACTACTGCTAGCCTAGTAGGCACAGTAACAGTGCTGGACAACGCGCAATGCTGCAGCACTGTGATCATGCAGCTAAGAGACTATGAATAGGTAACTGGTTGAAAAACATCTACAAGTGAAAATTAAATGAACAAGCTCTCTGTCCCAACATGATTCATGCCAAAACCAACACAACCGCTACGAATGGCGTTGATGCTATGGTTTGATGAGTAACATGATGATGACAACCTCTACGAATCTGCCAAGCGGCAGGATGGCCTAGGAACATGACCTGAGGCCGTCGGCGCACGTGCCGCAGGGGTCGCACGGTCTCATATAGCGCCCGTTTCTGAACCTGTTGTTCTGGCCGCGTTCTGACCTGTCCTGGCTCGAGGCAGCGCTTGTGCAGCTGCATGCTGGCCTCTGCCCCTCCCCTCCCTTGCTGCGACTGCTGCTGCTGCTGCTGCTGCTGCTGCTGGTGGTGGTGGTGGTGCTGCTGCTGCTGCTGCAATGTCTGTCGCCGCTGCTGCTGCTGCCGCCATCTTAGTGCTCTTGTGCTTCTTGGCAGGGCGGCTCTGCCCTGAGGTTCGCTGCTGCATTGCACCCAACAGAGATGCGATTGCTGCAGCAGATGCTGCGTCAGCCACCATTGGCCCATCCACACCTCACACCACGCTGACCTCACACTTGACATTAATGGCTACCGCGCCACTCACATCCTGCTGAGCCAGATCTGCACAGCACTCATCATCTTCATCAGAATCCTCTCCTGTGCCTAACAACTCATCAGCAGCAGTGTCCTCACAGCAAGGCAACCACAGGTGAACCTCCTTGCCAGCCGTCAGCTTGACAGCAAAGGTGCACTTTCACAACGTTGTGCTAATGCATAAGGGAGATACTCAAACATTGCCATGGGATCTGCAACAATGAATATTTACGTATCAATGTAATGTTCTGGTCGTATAGCTACACCCAAAATGTGCCTAGAAACGCCTAGGTACGCGGTGGAGCTGCGCTCGGTGTTAGCGAAGCCAGGGCCTTGAGTACACGGAGGTACAGGGTACAGCAACTTTGCGCTGTTCAGCACTGGCGGAAGTGCAAAGTACAGGCCAATAAGGCCAACTTTTGCAGAGCTACGGTTTTTGGGTGTAGCCAAGCTGGGTTTAGTGTAGGTGCCCTATGCCAAGTATATCTTCCGAGCCAGATCCCTGAAGTACACAGAGCTACATGCCTGCCTTCACCCGTGTGACATGTACTCAGTGTAGTCACCACCCCCTTGGTGCCGCGCTCCATTGCTGCACATAACCGGAACTGGGCTGACCGCTGGACTGCTGGCTACACCGCCAGCCCGCAGCCGTCTCTTCCTCCAAATGCGCAGCTGCAGCGCTGTGCGCTACAGCGCCTGCAGCCGCTGCAAGATGTCGTGGCCAGTCTGCCAGCGCACGATTTCTGCCTGCACGCTGCCTGCAATTTCAGGCTTCTGCAGCAGCTTGTCGAGTGCAAAGCCAGCACGCACAAACACGATGTCGGTTGGCCCCAGCGATTGCGCAGGGCACAGGTCATTGCTGCGCGCAGGCAGAGAGGCAACCGCATTGGAGGGCGTGAACTGTCAGTGTGTTTGGCTGCTGGTGATGCTGTCATGGCTATGGCTTGGTGGTATGATGATGACGGGTCATCGAAACAGAAGTCACTGATGTTCCACTGCTTGATGAAGAGTTTGTGGCTGCCAACGGCCTATGCAGGCACAACACAGATGACACACCCCAGTGCTTCTGCACAGCATGTGCTTGTGCAAGCATGCTCCTGCTGGAGAAGCAGAGCTGTAGGTTGGCCCATCAACAACTGCCTGCATGCTTCGAAATAGTTAACCATGCTGCTGTGTGCGCTGGCTGTGCCCTTGGCCGCACCTGCCGTCACCGACGTATGCCACTCTGCAATATGGCGCCTGGCTGCGCAGCACGTGCTGCTGCATGTGCAGCTGCAATATGAGTCGCTTGCACATGTTGGCAGGGCATGTGGCGCAGCTGTGGCTGTGGTAAGGCCCGAGCAGCAGCTGGCCCTGGTCTGATACACTGGCTGGGTTGGTGTACACCTTGCTGCATGCACGAAAGCAGAATGAACAGGCAGGCAGCAAGGCAGTGCCGTAGTTGATAGACCATGGGCTGCTCCACTACTAGTAGTAGCAATGGTGGCTAGCACAGCCCCAGATTTAACATTGCAGCCTTTCTCAAGACGGGAGCAGTCATGCTTTCAGCATGCCACAGTCGAAAGCTTGCCTGAAGCACTGCCACTCAAGCTGCCGTCAGTGGCACAGCTGCTGCTTCCTTGCTGCAGACTGACCTGCTGTCAGCTGCCTGCACGCCTGCTGCACATTACATACTCATGCCAATTTGCTCAAGGCCAGGCCTGTAAGCGTACTGAGGGCACAGCTGCTGCCGCTTCCCTGAGCTACAGCCGTCAAGTGCGACAGCAAACTGCAGTCCTCGCAATGCACCAACCTGAACAGGCTGCTGTGGCCCCTGTCTTGCAGGATCCACTCGATGAACTGCGTGTTGCTGTCTGACAGGATGATGCAGTGCGCTGCACACTGCGCCAGGTGCTGGAAGAGCTGCTCCATGCCTGCAGTGTATGGGAGGTCCTGCAGGACTCCCTGCAGCGCTGATGCATCCACACCCTCTGAGTGCAAGTGCTGCAGCACCTGCAAGCGTGTGGGATGAGGCAAGCGGCACAGTGTAAGTGGCCGTATGTAAGGGAGAGCACATGGAGCAGGTTGCAATGGAGAGCTGCGAGGCACGCACCATATGCTGGTAGTGTTTGGCAAAAGCCTGCAGCTGCTGTTGCAGTGCGGCAGACAGCATGGCAAGCACGGTGCGAGAGGGAGCTGGTTGCATCCCACTGTGCACATTGCTCTATGCAGGCTTGGTTGTGCATGCCGCAACAGGTCCGGAAGGCACAATCACAGCACGACTACCGTGTGCTTTGGCTAGAAGCAGCACTGCAACAGACAGCTGCTACCGCTCACCCTGCCCATGTACTGCGTCCAGTGGCCTGTCACGTAGCTGTCCTTGAGTGCTGCGGCACGGCAAGTGGCAGGTACGTGGCAGGACACAGTCAGCAGGAACAGCGCGGCAAAGTGCAGCGATGTGGCAGGCATGTCTTTGCAGCAGATGAAGTGCACACATGCAAAGCTATGTCGCATGTAAAGATGGACAGTCTAACATGAAAAACATGCATGTGCTGCAGCTTGTAGTCATTGCTTTGAGGAGCAGCCAGCAGAGCAGTATGTGCAAGTGTGGCACCACGTGTGCCACCTGTGCGGCTTGTGCAGGCGGCACACGTGGTGGCATGTGCCTGCGCTCACCCGTTGGAATGTCGCCGCCTGGCGCTGCCTTGGTGATCCAGGTGTCTGTGTTGCCATCAACCACCTACAAACACACAGGTGTTAGCGCCGCTTTGTGATGTGGTACGGTGTTGCAAACATCGCTACAGCTTGCACATGAAGAGCTAGCAGCATACCAAGGTTGCTGGGCAACAGCTGCTGCTGCTGTGCTGCTGCTTACTGTGTGGTCGAAGTCAAAGGCCACAAGCAACTTTGTGTCATTCGTCATGCTGCCGCACGCGCTGCTGCGGGCTTGTGCTGCTGCTTGTGAGCTCTTGCTATGGTGGGGCAGCAGCAGGCTAGAGGAACGTGCTTTGCTTGCAGTGCGTCTGCTGGCAGATCTGCAATAGAAGGCGGTGCTGCTGTTCAGCAGTGACTGATAGCGTGCATGCAGCATGTGCTGTGTCCAAGCGGGACGTCACCTCACAAAGCCTACGAAGAGTAGCAAGCAGAGCTGGCATACTGGTCTCTGTGCCCACGCTGTTCTGCAGGCTGACACTGTTCAAACACACATGACAAAACCGCCAGCCTGTTGTTGAACAGAGTGTGGGCCCCAGCAGCCATACAGGAGCGGTGTACTGCTCGAGAGCGGTCAGAACGGCTTGTCAGTCCTTCATTGATGCTAAAAGAGAACAAACCCGGTGACAAGTGTCTGCTACTGCTGCCTTTGCAAGCAACAGCACGCTATACTTGAAGGCACGTGTTCTGCATATTGTTGGACACAAATCCATCAAGCACTATCAAACATGGCTGACGACAACGACGACAATGGGCCTAGCGAGCAGGAGATGGCCATGAGGAAGGCGATCATGGCAATCATGATGGACACCACGCTTACAGACGCGGAGAAATCGCAAAAGCGTCAGCAGCTTATGTGCGGTGGCTGGAAGACCAGCAAGGAGGAGGACAAGCCAGCCAAAGGTGCGCGCCATTTGCTGCCCGTTCAAAATCCCCCGCGCAGCCAACAGCTAAGCGCAGCCGCAGAGTGCGATGACTGTATTATTCAGTGCTCGCAGATGATCCTGCCAAGCAGGCCAAAGGCAGCAGCAAGGGTGGCAAGACAGACCTGCTGGAGGACACCCTCAAGTGTGTCATCTGTGTTGGCCTGTGCGAGCGCCCAGTCACGGTAGGGGAGCCGGCTTAGGTCCTCCAAAACTCAGCAGCAACATCATAGCAACGTCAGCTGTGCAGTTGGGCCAGCAGCAGCCTGGCGCTGCAGCACTGTCAGCAACGCCCTCCGAGGCAGCAGCAACAGCAGCAGAGCATGTCTCGCTACACAGCGCAGCAGGGCACACGTAATTGCAACAGCATATGTAACACATGCGCCCGACAACCAGCATGGCGGGCTTGCGTATCGCTCCTGCTGGTACGCCCTCTATCATTCAATATGCCTGCTCACTCACCTGGCCCTGCACTGCCTGCCGCGTGTGTCCCCTGCACCTCTTGCGTGTCCCCCTGCACGTGCCCCTGCAGGGCCCCTGCCAGCACAACTTCTGCCTGGCCTGCTTCAAGCGCTGGCTGGCGCAGGGCAAGAAGACCTGCCCCACTTGCAGGACACCCTTCCCCAACAAGTTCATCGAGAACCCGCGCATCAACACGCTGCTCACATACGCCATCCGCTGCGCCAAGCAGGGCATCAAGAGCGACGCAGCCAAGACCTACAACCGCATCGCAGACGAGAGCAGGTGATATGCATTTGACATACTGCCTCACTTGCGCTATCACGCAGCTGATAATGAAGCACTGAGTTTCAGCATTGTCACCTCTTTGCTGTGCATGTCACACCTACTGCTACTGCTGTGAACGCGCATCAGCATCCGCCAGAGTTGGTCCAGCAGCAAGCAGCCCTGCTGACTCGCGTGATACGTGTGTGGTGATCTTTTGCGCAGGCCTGCGGAGGCGTTCACCACGGAGCGTGCGGTGCGCAATGGGCGCGCCAACGCTGCCTCGGGCCGCATCATGGTCAATGTGCCCAACGACCACTTTGGGCCCATCCTGCCTGAGCACGACCCATCCAACGGCAAGGTAGGGTTGCTTGTGGTGGCATGATGTGGTGCAGTTTGGTATGTTGTTGACACCTGCAGCTGCTGGAACTGTGGTGTGTGCAGCAGCAGGCATGCAGAGGCGTGTTGGGAGCAGCTGCAGGCTTCATGCAGCATTTTGATTGCCTAGCCTATTTGCTGGAATATCAGCAGAGGACCTGAGCTACGTACATACATACATGACATCGCGTGTGCTGCTGCTCCTGCTGCTGCTGCTGCTGCTGCTGCCCAGGGGGTGCAAGTGGGCGACTGGTGGAAGGACCGGCTGGACTGCCGCCAGTGGGGGGCACACTTCCCGCACGTGGCCGGCATTGCTGGCCAGAGCAACCGCGGCGCACAGGTACAGCTCTACGCAGCAGCAGGAACGCAAATAATTTGCCAAGCAGCAGTGCTGTTGTGTGGGAGGCTGCTGCCCGTAGCTAGGATGCCTGGCGCATTGTTGTTGCAGGGGAGGCTCCTTGCAGCCGGCAACGGGAGCGCCGACTTGCAGTCTGCATCTTGTCTGTTGTTGTCTTTTGTTGTGTAGAGTTGCCTGTTTACATGCCGCTGCCGTGCCTGACACCTGTGACTGCTGCTGCTGCTGCTGCTGATAACAACAAAATTCAAAACCTAAAACCCGCCAGAGCGTTGTGCTGAGTGGCGGCTATGAGGACGACCACGATGAGGGCGAGTGGTTCCTGTACACCGGCAGCGGCGGGCGCGACCTCTCCGGCAACAAGCGCACCAACAAGGTGAGATAGACGGCAGAAGGAGCACTTGGATGTGAATCGCTGTGTTAGGCATGCAGGAATCGCACAAAGCTGCTAGCAGAGAAGCTGCAGCGTCGTTTCTGTTTGTCAGCTCCTGTGGGCAGCTGTGCTGCTGGTGCAAGGGGCAATTGCTGCCAGTGTGACTGCGCAGCGCTGCTTCCAGCTTGGAAGCGACAGTGCTGACACCACACACTTGAACCGCACGGCCCACACAACACCACCTCTGCCTGCCGCCTGCCAACCTTCTCTCCACGCGTTCCGCAAACCTCTGCACACCTCCGCTCCACCCCTGCAGACGCAGTCGTTCGACCAGGATTTCGAAAACATGAACAAGGCGCTCAAGCTGAGCTGCCTGCGCGGGCTGCCGGTGCGCGTGGTGCGCAGCTTCAAGGAGAAGCGCAGCAGCTACGCGCCGCCCGTGGAGACGCCCGTGCGCTATGACGGGCTGTACCGCATCCTGCGCTGCTGGCGCAAGAAGGGCGCGCAGGGCTTCCTCATGTGCAGGTGGGGGCCTCTTTGCGGAGGGTGGCCTGGAGAAGACAATGTGGTTATGTTTGCTTGGTTATGTTTGCTTGGTTATGTTTGGATGAGTCAATGGCTGCTCATGTGCAGGTGGGGGGCCTTGTTGTTTGGGGAAGGGGGCTGGCACCTGCTGTTGAGTACGGTGAATGTACACCTGATCCTCGTATGGTATGGGACTGCATGGGTTTGGGGGCGTGCCTGGCACCCGACAGCAATGGGTGTTGATGCATGCTGTTGTGACGGCTGCGCTTGGATGCAGCCTGGTGTGTTGGCACACAACTGTGGTGGATGGCTTGTGATGCCTTGTCAGCTGCCTGCTGGCTTGTGATGCGTCTGGCTGCTGCACGATTGCAGCGCTGCAGTGGCCCCTTTGATGCTTAGCACCAACAACGGTGCAGCCATGCATTCTCTTGCGCCCCACCGCAGCAGATGTGCATGTGGTCTGTGTGTAACGTTCAGCAGCACCGGCCCCGTCCTCGCTTGTGCAGGTACCTGTTTGTGCGCTGCGACAACGCGCCCGCGCCGTGGACCAGTGATGAGACGGGTGATGCTGTGCGGCTGGAGGTGCCTGGCCTGGCTGCCAAGGAGATCAAGGAGGCCAAGGGCACCGTCTTTGAGATGGCCGACAACCCCTACTGGTGAGCAGCAATCAATGCACGTTTAAACCAATTTCAAGACGATTTTAGAAAAGGCCGAGGGCACCGTGTTTGAGATGGCCGACAACCCCTACTGGTGAGCAGCATGTGAAACAGGAAATTAGATGTTCCAGACAGGTTTGTAACGCGGCAAGGTGAGGCCAGCAGCTCCTGTATTTGACGTTTGATAACTGCTGCGTAGCACTGCGGAAGCACACACAGCAGCTGATGTGGGCACCTTCCTGGCATGCACAGCTGTGCGCTGTGCACTCCTACAGCATAAGTCTCTTCTGCGCCACTTTATTTATTCGTGAATCATCTGCTGTATGTGTGCTGACATGTCTTGCGTGTTGTGCGCTGTGTGTACCATCCTGCAGGGACTGGGATGAGGCCAAGGGCGAGTGGGGCTGGGCGCCACTCTTGTGCAGCAACTCAATGTGTTCCTTGTCGCTGCATACTGCGTGCTGCAGGCACTAAATGTGTTTCTTGTATGCTGTGTGTCGCATCCTGCAGGGACTGGAACGAGGCCAAGGGCGAGTGGGGCTGGGCGCGCGAGGCGCCACCCAGCCAGAAGGCCCCGGGCGGCGGCGACACAGTCAAGAAGCTGCGCAAGAAGGTGGGTGGCGGCTGCGCTGCAGCTCCATTGGATCATCAGCCTGGTCTGCTTTAGACAAGGCAGCTTTCAAAACCATCCGTCCTTGTCCCGTCTTCCCAATGCAGTGCCAGTATCACTGTAAGTGTGGTCGTTGGTTATACAGCTGCCCGTGCTCCAGCCGCAGCCGCCCACACCAACAACTGCTTCGAGCACTCAACATCAACAATGCCAACACCAATCACCGCACGCCACCCTGCTGCTGCTGGTGTTTGGGGAGTGGCTCCCTCCTCTGGGTTCACCTCTTGCTACGACTGGGTTCACCTTTTGCTGCAAAAACGTGTAATTGATTGACTGATTGACCCTGCTGCATCACACCTGCAGGCCAGCGCGCACGAGCGTCTGCTCAAGGACTTTGCCTGCGGGCTGTGCAAGGGCGTGCTAGACAGCCCGCTGTCCATGCCCTGCGGCCACAACTTCTGCAAGGGCTGCCTGGACAAGCGCTACGCAGAGGTCGAGGCGGCCAAGGCGGGAGGCGGCAGCAAGGCGCTGGCAGAGGCGCAGCCGGCGCGCAGCCTGCGCGTGCGCAAGGTGCGTTGGTGCAAGGAGAAGCAGCTGCGGAGGTTTGTTTGTCTTGGCGTGAGTGAGCAGCGAGGCTGGCACGGCATGCACGACAGGCATGAGGACCAAAACCGCCTGCTTTTGCATTCAGAACAGCAGCTTCACCTGCTGTTGGCATCTGCTGCAAACCCTATTCCCGCTGGTGCCCAAGCCCTGCCCCACCTGCTACACTGAGATGGCGCACGCAGCAGTCGAGCAAACGTCAGACTGTAACCATGACATCGTCCTGCTGCCTGCTGCTGCTGCCTTCTGCAGGTGCCCAAGCCCTGCCCCACCTGCAAGACCGACATCGCGGACTACATGGAGCACGCAGCCGTCAATCAAAGTTCGAATTGTCTTCATAACACAGTCCTGCTGCTTGCTGCTGCTGCCTTTTTGCAGGTGCCCAAGCCATGCCCCACCTGCAAGACCGACATCGCGGACTAAATGGCACATGCAGCACTGAACCAAACCTCAGACCGTACCCACAACAATGTCCTGCTGCCTGCTGCTGCTGCCTTGTGCAGGTGCCCAAGCCCTGCCCCACCTGCAAGGCCGACATCGCGGACTACATGGCGCATGCGGCAGTCGACCAAACTTCAGACGGTATCCACGACACTCTTCTGCTGCCTG
The DNA here is from genome assembly GCA_030272155.1 of Tetradesmus obliquus. Taxonomy (NCBI): domain Eukaryota; kingdom Viridiplantae; phylum Chlorophyta; class Chlorophyceae; order Sphaeropleales; family Scenedesmaceae; genus Tetradesmus; species Tetradesmus obliquus. The sequence continues at coordinate 2,100,631 of CP126191.1, forward strand.
CTGCTGCTGCCTTGTGCAGATGCCCAAGCCCTGCCCCACCTGCAAGACCGACATCGCGGACTAAATGGCACATGCAGCACTAAACCAAACCTCAGACCGTACCCACAACAATGTCCTGCTGCCTGCTGCTGCTGCTTTTTGCAGGTGCCCAAGCCCTGCCCCACCTGCAAGACCGACATCGCGGACTACATGGCGCATGCGGCAGTCGACCAAACTTCAGACGGTTCCCCGAAACCGTCCTGCTGCCTGCTGCTGCTGCCTTGTGCAGGTGCCCAAGCCCTGCCCCACCTGCAAGACCGACATCACGGACCACATGGCGCACGCAGCCGTCAATCAAAGTTCGGATTGTCTTCATAACACCGTCCTGCTGCTTGCTGCTGCTGCCTTCTGCAGGTGCCCAAGCCCTGCCCCACCTGCAAGACCGACATCGCGGACTACATGGCACATGCAGCAGTTAACACGGAGATGGCTGAGCTCATCCGGCGGCTGCAGGAGGCGGCAGAGGCAGCGCGCCGGGAGGCAGACCAGGAGGCAGACGGTCTCAAAGATGAGGCAGATGAGGATGATGAGGCAGCGGCTGAGGGTGAGGACGCTGCAGATGGTGAGGATGGAGATGAGGACGCAGATGCAGATGAGGAGGAAGATGGGGAGGGTGATGAGGAGGAGGAAGAGCCAGCAGCAGCAGCGAATAAGGCAGGCAAGCAGCCGGCGAAGAAGCGGCAGCGCACAGCTGCCGGCAGCAGCAAGGCGGCAGCAGCAGCAGCAGCAGCTGAAGAGCCTGAGGCTGCTGCAGAGGACGCTGCTGCAGCAGCAGCGGAGGATGAAGAGCAGGAGCAGCAGCCTGCTGCAGCGGCAGCAGCGGCTGCCCCAGCAGCAGCAGCTGCCCCAGCAGCAGCAGCAGCGGCTCCTGCAGCGTCACGCTACGCTGCGGAGCTGTCGCAGCTGTGTGAGAGCTTCCCGGATTTTGACCGCGAGCTCATTGCCGGCATGCTGGAGGACCAGGGCGGGGACGTGGAGGAGGTGCACGCGTACCTCAAGGTGAGGAGTGGTGGGCTGGTGGTGGGCTGGGTATGTCATTGGTGATCAATGCTTTAGGGTGTGCTTGACGTGCGCCTGTCTGCTGACCGTTGGCTGGGTGGTGAGGCGGAGGAGGTGCACGCGTACCTCAAGGGTGGGGCGCGGTGGGCTTGTGGTGGGCTGGCGGAGTGCTGGCAATGTCTTTTGGTGATGTCGTTTGGTGATCAACGCGGTAAGGTGTGGTTGACGTTCGCCAACACGTCTGTATGGTGACCATCAAAGTGCCTTGTCATCTCCTGCCAGCAACTCCAACCTGCCCATCTTGCCGTGTGTGCTGCTTGCGCTGCCGAGCAATGTTCTTTGCAAGCATATCTCTCGCGCTGACACGTCTGCCGCTCACGTGTGTGTGTCTGCAGCGCATGAAGAACCAGCTGAACCACGCCAAGCGCAGCTCCGCCAAGGCAGCATCAGGCCAGGGCACGCCCTCCGGCAAGGCAAAGGCCGGCAAGGGCAGGGGCAAGGGCAGCGGCAGGGGCAAGAAGCAGCAGGCAGCTGCTGCTGCTGGTGAGGACCCGCAGCAGGAGGCTGAGCCTGCTGCTGCAGCAGATGCGGCTGCTGACGATGCAGCAGCAGAGGAGCAGCAGGCAGAGGCTGCTGCTGCTGTAGCAGCGCTGGAGGATGCAGCGCGGGATACGCCGCCTCCCCTGGATGCAGCGCCCAAGGTGCCAGCAGCAGCAGCAGCAGCAGACAAGCCTGCCGCTGGCAAGGCTGCGGGTGAGGCTGCTGGGGAGGTTGCTGCTGCTGGGGAGGCTGCTGTGGGCAAGAAGCGGCGGCAAGGCGCAGCTGCTGGCTCTGGCAAGTCAGCCAAGCGTGCCAAGTAGTGCTGCAGCGCGTGCACTGTGTGCAGCGAGCGCGGCTCTGCTGCTTTGTTACTGCTGCGTGTTATTCTGACTGGAACCAAGGACGGCTATGCAGCAGTGTGCGCAGCACAGCTCCTCGAAGGGAGCTCTGTATGGGCAGCTGCTGCAGGCGAAGCTCTGTACAGCTTTGTATTTGTAGTGTTGCATGCCTGGTGTAGATGCTGTTAACCAGCACATGTTGACAGACCTCTTAGGAGCTGTGCGGCCAGGTGCTGTCATCGCATCATGTGATGACAGCGGGTGATCTTGCTTGCCTTACAAGCATGTGTTGACATTCGAGGAACACAGCATGATGTGTATTGCACTTGTGTCAGCGCTCTATCTTTTGAGCATGTGACAGGACTCTTCACCAGGGACTTTTTTTGAACCAAAGAAAAGAACTTGTGTCTCGAAAATGTGTTGTAAAAAGTGAGATCGCAGTGTCCCCTGCCTAAGGCAGCCAGCCAGCAACATGCTCCAGGGATGCATGCTGGTAACCGAGAGACCTGGCCACAGCCACGCTGCTGTCATGCCCTGCCTGCAATCATATGTTCTAATAACCACTTTGCTTGCTACGGTCAATTTGTTGCTTTGCGCTTGGCCGCGGCAACAACGTGGAGCTGTTCCAGGGTTTTGAAACTGTAATCAAATCGGCCACTACAAATGCGGGCAGCGCATGAAATAGTTGTCAGTCGCGTCACGTTCAAGTTCCGCGCATTTCAACGTTTTTCAGGCCTTCCGCGCAACATGGACTCCAGCCTACTCGTTTGGAAAATCAGAATTCAAGAGACCGAGGTTAGATCGCCTTGTGCGACCCGCTCTGTGGCCAGCGCTGGTATTAAACGGTGTTAATCACCTGGAGGTACGGTTCTGTTGTGCAGGCTCTTCTTCACAAGCGTAGGTCGGAGCTGCAGCAGCAGCAACAGAAGAGGGCTGAACTGCAGCAGGAGTTACTGCAAGAAGATGCCAGACAGGTACTTCCATGCTATGGAATGTAGATACATCCATGTGCTGAGCTTAATTCAGCATGTGCTGCTAGCCTGTCTCATCAGGGACTGCCGCTTGGGCCACACCAGCAGCAGCCTGATGTGACACCCCATGCCCTGCCAAAGCATCAGACACTCGCAGCATGTTGTATCATGCAACGTGTTGATTGATGAGGTCAATGTGGTGCTGAAACATGCTTGCAGGACGATGTGCGGCAGCAGCTGGCTGCGCTTCTTTCCAGCAGCGAGGGGCTCACTGCCAGTGAGCTGCTGCTCAAGCGCAACATATCAGCAGCGCGTGAAGAGCTGGCAAAGCAGCAGACCATCGCAGGGTGAGTTGATGTGAGCAAGGCAAAACCTGTTTACGTGAGCCCCTGAACGATACGTGTGCCGTGTCAATCAACAGCGCTGTTTAACAATTACTGCAACACACTACATGTTTTCTGCGTGAACCTCATGGTCAAGTGCACAGGCACTGCAAGCTGGTGACCTGTGGCCAATCAGCTCTGCATACACTCCTGACTTTGCTGTGCAAGTGCTTTGCAATGCATGCTGCTGCTACCTATGCTGTGAGCCGTAAAGGCTTTGCAGGAAGTCTGCGCTTCCAAATGTAACACAGCTGACTCACCATCTTGATCCACCACTGCTGCTGCTGTTGCTACATCGCCCCAGACTGTCCAGCCAGGAGCGCTTGTTACAGCAGCAGCTGGAGCGCCTGCAAGCAGTGGTCGGCAGCGAGCAGCGCGTGCAGCAGCAGTACGAGGGCAGCATCAGCGGCTACTTGCAGGACAAGCGCAGCAGGGGATGCATGCTGCAGGCAAAGGCAGCAAAGGTGCGCACAGCGCAGGACGGCGTCAGACACATTGGCATGTGTGAGTGACTGCAAGCATAGTGCGCAGTGCTGTTGCATGTGAGAAGTGCTGCTGGCTCCTGCAAGCATGACATGATGCGCCTGACAGCAGAGGGGTGACTCATGCTAGCAGACGGTCTCTATGACGCCTACAATGCCGGTGAATGCAACTGCTGCTGTTTCATGCAGCCAAGTACACAGTTGTGGTCCTCACCAACAGCATCAGACTCTGTGATCAAGGATATTGCTGGATGCCAGGTCCCTGTTGAGCAGTAATTGTGCATGCTGCACTGCACTGCAACACTCAGGTCGCCGCCAGGCTAGAGCAGCTGCAGCAGCAGGAGGAGCGGCTATGCATGGATCAGCAGCTTGCGCGCCTGCAGCAGCAGCAGGCAGCGCTGCAGGCAGAGCTTAGCCAGCTTGCGGAGACGCTGACCAGCAGCAAGCAGGCCAATGTTGTGGCGCGCGCAAAAGTGGCAGCAGCCACCAGCGAAACGACGGCGGAGCTGCAATCTGCCCAGGTGGGAGCGGGCCGCAGCTGCTGCCGTTTGCCGTCGAGCACTGCACGTGCTGTGACTGTTGTGCCGGCTGATACAGATTGTACAGACGTGTTTAGACTGTGGGTGTGTACAGCACAGCAGCTTACAACTCTCCTGCAAGCAATCCTGTTCAATGTGAAGGTCCTGGCATCGCTCGGGCGCTTCAGACCAGTGGATCACTGCTTGTGGGTGCCACCCTTTGAACACTGTGGGATGCAGCCTGTTTAGTGCACTGTGTTCAGCACAATTCACACAGAGGTCAAGTATGGTCCGACACTGCAATCGCTCGGGTCAGCATTGGCAGAGCTTACTCGTTACCACGCCCACAGCAATGAGGAGTGCCATCAACGATTGTATAAGAACGAATTTACACATCCTCCGACTCCTCGATTGTCTCTGCCTCATGAAGAGCTTGCATACACCGCAGCTTGCCGGACAGCATGAGCAACACGCACACGCCATGTTTGCTCTGGTGCAGGAGCGGTGTGCAGCACTCAAGGGGGAAGCATTCCAGATGGGGCGGCAGCAGGCAGTCAACGACACAAGGCAAGTGCACAGGATTGCCGCAATCCTGGCAGGAAACACAGCCTGGCACATACACAGCAGCTTAGCACTGGCCAGTGTCCGCAGTGCCGCCTTGCATGTATGTATGGGCCCTGGCCACCATTGCTGATTAGCTCTGAACTATTGCTTTGTGCTCCTCCTGTTTGCCAGCATCCTGCACATAGCATCAGGTGGAGTCGTTCAAACCAACTCAGCTCTTGGATTTGGCTCTTGGCGTATCAAACCGGGGCTAAGCCTGACACAAACTATTTGCTGCTGATGCTGCCTGCAGGCTTCGGCAGCTGCGGCAGGAGGGTGGCCGGCTGCAGCAGCAGTGCTGTGAGCTGGACCAGCTGCTGTCCCGTGCCGCTGCCACCATCGACCAGCTGGCCAGCAGCTGCGACCTGTGACTGATTAGGTGGTCGCCCAATGAGCCTGCCATTGGCTCGAAAACGAGCCGTGTTCCATCGTGTTAAACACCAATCGCTACGTTTGCAAGGGCTGCAGCGCATGGCAGCTGCCAGCCGGCGGCTGCCTCATTATCAAATTGCAAGTCCCGCGCATCAGGAGCAGGCCACAGGGTCAGCAGGAGGTGTTTTGCAGTACCAGGGAAGCGTGAGTGACAGTTGCAATTACACCAAAAGAGTGTGTTGGCGCGCTTTCATACATGACAAATCTGTGCTGAGGTGCATGTTGAAAGAGTGATCACAGCCAAACCCGCCTGTCTGCTGCCAACCTCAAGCCATAATGCAAAATGCCAACCGCTTTGATCAACGTAATCACCACATGATGTTGCTGGCTGCTTGTCTGGCGTCAAGACACCCACACAGCAACAAGCCGCCTAGCAAGACACTGCGTGTCCTGCCAATATGGAACAACAAGCCACATGTAGCTGGCTGGTGGATGCTTTGAGGACATGAAGCTGGCACATGCAATACGCGCCCCATATCGCGGCGATTGAAATAGACAGAGTGCAGCAATGCATATATGAGTCACTGAGAAGCAAATCAACGCAGCCCTATAGCCCAATTGAACGGAGAAAGCAAGTCCCCAGGCTGCATGCACACCAAGTGCACAGCAGCATGTGGCTGACACCGTCAGCCAGTGGTGCTGTTGCTGCTGCCAGCACCATCACATGCAACAGATAGTTGCAGCGCTGTGCTTGATGGCCAGCAATGATGCCATCCTGCGTGCAGAGCTCAGCTGCTCAGCACCCAGCCGCGCATGCATGCACAAATGCTGTCGGCTGCAACGCCAGGCCAGCCGCATGCAGCGAGCCTCCTTTGCACTGCCAGCCAGGCACACCTGTACGGCAGTTGACTAGTGCAGAATGCAAGCTGGCATGCATTTGAGAGTTTGGTGTCAGTCCTGCAGCCCCCTCAGCCTTGCTGTACAGCCCATAGCCCAGCGCATCCAGTTTACTGAGGTGTGCCAACGACGGTGGCAAAGACAGCCTCAGCAACACAGCAGCGCAGAACAAACTGCGGCAATAGCCCCGATTGAAGTGTGCACCGCCTGATGTAACTTGATCATGTCACTAAGCCCAGGACAACACGGCACAGACAGACTGTGGCTCAAAGCTCTGCTCAAAGGGACAACTGCTGAAGCATGCATGGCTAGCACAGACAGCAGTCTGCTGCACAGGCGCATACACCGGCAGACACACCCGCGCGCACACATATACAGAGTTATACACAACAGAGTCCGCAGCAAGTTGCATGCTACTCCAACAACATTCGACGACAAAGGCAGAACAGCACCCTATCAAGCGATGGCATCATGAAAGCAAGGCACACTCAAGCCTGTGAACAGCCCTCTAGATATTTAGCATGAGCCACCGCAGAACGCAGCTCATTGTCAACCTTTGGAACGCAATAGTAGCAGCATATTGGATGCGCAAAGTGGGTGCTGAAGCACTACATAATATTTGTGTACTGCGTCCTGTCAACCAGCTGCTGTGGTTGCATGCATAGGTTGGCACAGCGTGCCCTGCTGTGACTTCACTCTGTGAAAGGGTTGGCACTGCAGAAACGCACACGCATACATATGCAGCACCACCCAGCATGTCTGAGAGGCTGCTGCAACAATTTTGACACGTCATGTAACACCAGTGTCACGCGCATTCAAGCATCAGCCGGTGTACATGCAATGTACTGAACCACATCTGACAGGCTTGCGTCCCTGAAAAGGAAGTAGTGGCGGCTGCAGGCGAAACCCAGTTGTGGCAGCGGAGTGGTTCCAAACCGCAGGTTCAGCTCAGAAGCCGCAACACGTGCACTGGCCGAAGCCAGATACAAGGGAAGTTCAGTACCACCGCACAGCTGCACCCGCCGCTACTGCTCCAACAGCAGCCAAGCAGCCTTGACACCAGCCCCATTTAAGAGAGGCTCGAGAGCGCATCAATAGCAAATAGCAGACACTTGAGGGCGCAAAATACAGAAGGCGCCTCGCCTCGTTGCCCTGCCCCCTACAACCTACCAACCAAGTAAGTAGTGCCAGCAACTGCAACGCGGCTGCTGGCAGGCTGACGATGCATTCAGCAGCACAGCCAGCAACTGCGACAGAGTTGACAACAGGCAACTGTTACATGCACATGCAAAACCTCCCAATGCTGGGCTGGCAAGGCACTCAGCAGCACAGCCAGCAGTGAGCATCAGATCTGACGCTCATCAGGATGTATTGTATAAGACATTACACACACGCCAAACTCCCATGCAGAGTTAGCAACAAAGCTCACACACACGTCTCAACACATTGAGTCCTGGTTGCATCAATCTCCCCCAGACGGGCAAGGTTACTCATGCAACTCCTACCATGCATGCCGCTTGCCGTGTCTGGCACCAGCATGTGGTTCTGACAACATCAGCAGCGAAAGCGCGCTTTCGAACCTTTTGCCAAGCCCCAGCATTCAGGCTCATGTGCTTGACAACACAACAAGCACCGCTGGACGCCAGCTGGCTATGCGATGTGGAACTTCAGGGCACCTAAGAGCTGCCCAGTGGGCGCTGTGCCTGTCCGCTTGCACGACAAGATCCAGCATCCGCTGCACATACGCTATGATGCTGCACAAGGGTTGGGGCAGCGGTGGCCAAATGCCAAAAACCGCAGGCCTCACATAGCAGGCAATAGCAACAGCTGAAAACACGCGCAGCGCGCAATGCATTATAGCATCAATGCTGACAGGCCCACAGGGCACGCGCTCCCTGAATGGAAGGCGGCTCCCTAGCAGCCCTGTTCGCACACAGCTGCATGGTTGTGTACTGATGCATGCAAAAGCGTGCATTGAATGCATTGGCTGTGCAGTTGAATGCAAGTTGTCCTCAACTTGCGCTGTCTGTGCTTCAAATTCAAAACATGTTGGGTTGCTGCACCCGATGCCAACACACGAGGCAGTGTCAGCAGCAGCAGCAGCAGCAGCAGCAGCAGCAGCAGCAGCAGCAGCAGCAGCAGCAGCGCATAATACAGGCTCAGAGGTGCCGCAGCCTACCGTGCATAAATATATCAAGACTGTGCATACATATGCAGGTTGTATGAAGGTAGTAGCCGCTGCCAAGCTGCCAACACACAAGGCAGCGGCATTAGCAGCAGTAGCACGGCTGCCTGCCTGTTGCAGAGACACGGTTTACGCAACAACTCAAACATTGTGGGCAATGCATGCTCAGTGATTGCCACCTGTTGCTCCGCGCACTGAAGCATGGCAGGTGAGTTCAAACAACTCAGTGTGAAGACGCATGCAGGGGCTGTGGATGCTGGCAGGTGCATTCATTCGCCTGACCAAGCTCCAGAAGACACAGTGGCCAGCAAGGTGTAGGGCGGTGATACCAGCAGTGCACTGCAGGATGATGCATCTGCATCTGCAGACGCAGATGCAATTAGCAGGAGGGTGCATCTGCTGCAGCCCCCTCCATAGCTGCTGCAGCCACATCCAAGCTGAGCGCAGGCACGTGCACACGCTGCAACCTCAGTACCAGCACAACACAATAGTGCTATACACTACTAGACATAAAGTCAAACCAGTGCTTGATCTCTGTAAGAATGCATGTGGACATTGACTCCACAGAAACCACCCAACAGCGACAGTCTGCTGCAAACAGCAGCATGCCGCGCAGCCCTGCACACAGGCAACAGACAGCTGTGCCTCGGCCCAATCCTGCTGCAGAAAGCGATGGCAATGCCGGCAGGCGCCCATGCAGCCGCCACACCATGTCGTATCCCTTTGGCCAAGCCAACAAAGCAGCATGCAACAGTCATACCCCAAACCACATCGACGCAAGCAGTGAGCACGTCCCAAGCCCGCATCACCGCCGCAATTGCTGCCCGCCTGCCGCACTACTGCTGCCACTCTGCAGAGCGCAGCTGCAGCTGCATCACCTGCTGCTGCACAGCAGCAGCCGCTGCCTCCTGCTGCTGCTTCGCCGCCAGCTGCTGCTGCTGCAGGCTGCTGCTCGTCGGCCCGCCTGGCGCAGCACAGGCAGGCGCCAGCATTGGGCCAGCATCCAAACTGCGCCTGCCGCCCAGCCCAGATGGAGGCAGCATGGCATTACCATTACCAGCATTCTGGCCGTTGCCGGTAAACAACATGCCTGCTGCTGCCGCATTCACACTGCCAGGTGGCGAGGGCGCTGCCAGCACCCTAGGGAGGGACCCCTGGCTTCCTTGCCCTGCCTGGCCAGCCATCGCTGCAAAGCCCTGCGCCTGGCTCACCGCAGAACCCTGTGACCTGTCCATCAGTGGTGACAGCGGCATGGACCTGTAGCCTAGCCCAGACAGCTGGCTGCTTGTAGAGCATTGGCTGGTGAAGGAGTCAAACGCCGTGTCCAGCATTGGAGGGGTGAGCTGCTGCTGCTGCTGCAGCAGGGCCGCGCCGGGTGCCACAGACCTCGTGAAGCTGCCGCCGCCAGTGGAGAAAGAGCTCTGGCTGGTGACAGAATCATACCCGGTCAGCTCCTGCCGCAGCAGCATCGCCTGCTGCTGCAGAGAGGCAAGGCTGCGAGAGCCCTGGCTCGTGAACGAGTCGTTGTAATTGGCCAGCTCCTGCTGCAGCAGCGCCGCAGCTTGCTGCTGCTGCTGCTGGTGCTGCTGCAGGGCCAGGCCCCGGCCGCCTGCGCTGAAGCTGCCGCCGCTGCCACTGACAGTGAAGTGACCGCCGATGCCCACGCCTGCTGTGAAGCTGTTACTGCCGCCACCGAACGCAGCCCTGGCATTGCCAGCAGTGAAGCTGTTGCCTGCGCCTGCAGTGAAGCTGCCACCTGTGCCGGCGCTCAAGCTGCTCTGACTGGTGAAAGAGTCGCCAAAGTGTGCCAGCTCTTGCCTCAGCGCTGCTGCTGCTGCAGCCTGCTGCTGCTGCTGCTGCTGCTGAAGCATGGCCACTGCTGTGTTGTTGTTGCCAGCTGTGAAGCTGCCCCCGCCGGCAGCAGCAGTGAAGCTGCCGCCAGCAGCAGCAGCAGCAGCACTGAAGCTGCCTTTGCTGGTGAAGGAGTCAAACCCTCCCAGATCTTGCCGCAGCATTGCTGCTGTCTGCTGCTGCTGCTGCTGTTGCTGCTGCTGCAGCTGGAGCAGCAGCTGCTGCTGCAAGGATGCCGCCTGGCGGCCAGAGAAGCTGCCTTGGCTGGTGAAGGATTCGAAGTTGCACAAGTCCTGGCGGCTGACTGCCGGCTGCTGCTGCTCGAGTCCACGCAGGCTGCCGCGGCTTCCAGGCAGCACACGAGACAAGATGCCACAAGATGGGCCACTGGACTCCACCCCTTGTACATTGCCTGCTGCTGCTGCAGAGTTGTCGAGCCCCATCAGCTGCTGCTGCTGGCTATTGAGCTGCAGCAACAGCAGCTGTTGCTGCTGCTGCTGCTCCAAGCCGCTGCCAGCGCTCTGCTCGACCTGCTGCAGCAGCACCAGGCCCCCGCCGCCGCCAGCTGGCGACAGCAGCTCCCCACCCACCCCACTTGTGAAGCTGCCGTTGCTGATCTGCACCACCTCTCCTGTGTTAGTGACAAGCCCCAGCGCTGCTGCACCAGGCGCTGCAGTTGCCCCTGAGAAGCTGCCACCAGATAGTGCCACACCGCCCACACCCGCTGCTGCTGCTGCTGCGTCGCCGGCTTCGGGTTCAGGCGTGCGGAGGTCTTTGTGGCTGTGTGCGAAGAAGCAGATCTCGCGGTTGCATTTCTCCCCCAGGTTGCACAGGGTGGTCTTGTACCTGAGGTGAGGTGTGATGTGGCGTGGGCAGCAGGGTTGCAGGGCGTCCGCATGTCGGTGCTGTGCGCTGGTCTGCACTTCGGGTGCAAATCAAGCATGCGTGTGCAATTGAGCTGTAGCAACTATCGGCACCACAGGTGGACAAAGCAGCGTTTGAGAAGGACTACATGTTGCGATGATCTTTCCATGGAAGCAATGCATTTTGAGCCACTGACCTGAGTGGGTGCAAGCTCATCTCAAACGTGTTGTGGCTGAATGGACAGTCGTCCCCTGCTGAGCACTCCCCGGCCTGCAGCAAGCAGCCACAGCAGATTGGCGTCAAACGCACATCAGCAGCGTCATAGCAATGCATGGCACACCTGTGGGTGGCCACGTGCTGGTGCATGTATACTCTAGTACTGCAGGTACCGCAGCATGCAGCATGCATGTGTATATGGTACCGCATCCTGCAAGTCTTCCTGCAAGGCTTTGACATGGCTATGATGTGCCTGCAGCTTCCAGGGGCCACTGCAAGCAGCTGGCGCAGGCACACAGTGCGGCGCTGCTGCATGTGACGCAGCAGTGAAGTAGCTGTTGGCTGGCTTGCGCACACACCACCTTCAAGTTGACGCAGAATGTTGGCTTGTGCACGCTCGGATGGCGCCGCTGCGCTGCTGTCTCGCCCGGGTGGCGCCAGGGGCAGTGCTTCCAGTTGTGGTGGTCCGTTCTGAGGCATTGCTTGACCTGCAGGAAGGGCAAGTAAACCGACAGCAACGGCCCACATCAGCCTGAGAGTGCGGACAGCAGCAGAGAGACCCTGCATCCTACTACTGACACAGGCTGCATGCACAGCTGTGCTGCGGGTGCTCAAAGACTGAACAAGCTTATGTCTGCAGCAAGCTGGCCGGCTAAAGGAGTTTATGACGGAGTAGTGCTGATGTGCTACTGTAGCTGCCCCGAGCTGGATGGTGCACGCCCGGGAGCAGTTCTTGAGCGTCAGTAAGACGCCAGCAGCTTTCAAATAATATGCAGAAGCCAGGATCCAGCTGCGCGATGGCCTGAACTCTGCTGAAGAAGGCCTCACGCCCCGGGTACTGCTGCGGCTGGCACCATGACTTGACAACCTGTTATCACCTTGTACTCATACATCATATACTCATCGCTCCACTGCCGGTTCTGATGGCTCGGCATTTTTGCTTCCGGCTCTCTCGAACACAGCTCGAGCCTATCGGCTTGTTGTGCCCGTCGATAAGCGCTAAAACGTAACTGTCAGCATCCACATTAGGACGAACAAAGGACTAGTCCAGTCGCTGACGCTGGCTCTGGCGGTCACCGGAGAAGGTACACAAACGCTCTTCGGGCCTGATTACTCGTATAAAAGCATACACTTGAGTGTTGTGAGGACTGTGTGCGGTATCACCTGATCGCGCTCGGTTTCGTCAAAAGCACAGGAGGTTTGGGGCTCAGGTGAGGGGGCCGTGAGAGTATGAGCTGTTTGCACCCACACATGGTATGACCAGTTATGTTTGCTCTTTGTATGTGCACTGGAGGTCGCGCACTCTGTCGCGCCTTGGAACCCGCGGAGTCGGTGTGAGTAACAGTGCCCGGGGCGACAGCGGGTTGTAAGGTGTGCGAGCTGTCATCAGACGTCGTTGCAAGTCTTGCGTGCTAGCAGTAGCACTGTATGTTTGAAGGTGGCTACTTCCTATTGTTGTGCCAGCTGCATGTGGGCAGCTGGTGTACAACTGATCTGCAAGCTCCCCCAGTCATTGGTAGTGCAGGGCCTATGTTGCTGCTCGCGAAGTTGGTTGCTGCGTACAGGTACCATGACCAGGGCCTTGGAACGACGTCCCACGTCACTGCCATATTCCTGCAGCACAGCAGCTGACTATCAACTGCACAGCTCTGTCCCAGCCTGGGACCCATTCTTGAAGAGGAAGTTCCACGCCTCAGGAATCAGGCTCCCCCCCTCCCCATGCTGGTCAAGGACGTCAAGGAGGACGATACATAGTGCGGCTTCTTGTGATATTACGCTCCAGCAACTCGTGCAAACATCATGCCTTCTCAACAACATCATCGCTGCCAGCAACAAAAAAGCCTGCACCATGTGTTGAATGATCAATCCTGTCGTGACAGCCCGACAGTCATCCTCATCATGGTGCTCTCAAGTCTGCTGCGCCGGCAGAAACACAGCAAGCAGCCAACACGGCAGCTCAGCAGGACCTCATAGGCCCGCAGCCAGCACATATGCACTTCAGAACTGACACCATGTACGCCTGCACTGCATAATGACAGGCGCCGCACAAAATGCCCACCTTCCAGATAATAGTAGCATCTGCAGACATTCATACACTTTCACCACCTCCGCCATGCACAACAGCCAACCAGTACATACCCACATGCCCAAAACACACCCGCAACAACCGGCTAACCACACACACACACATGGTGTACTCACACAGGACGCCTACAAACTAGACTGCTGCTGGCAGCCCAGCAAAGAACAGGCAACGCACTACACACATGCACCCACGCCATGCTACACAGTAGTAGATAGAGATGAGGCAAACAGCACACTCTCGTCTGCAACGCTGAACAAACCTTGGTGCAGCCGCCGCACTACACAAAAAGTGCTGATGTACATTGAAACGCTGACGAGCAGGCCTTGCTCGCGGAAAAGCCTTCCCCACCATATCGCACAGCCACAAAAAAGCACGAAAGCGCCTGGCACCGCAACTAGTTGTGCCACAGCAACTCTTCAGCCTTAAAGCCGGTACATTAGCTGTACAGCTGATACGTCCAGCTTAAAGGCTGACGAGTTGCAGTGTTAGGCAACTACGGGAGAGAGTGTTGGTACAAGGGTGATACAAACCGTACAAAGCAGCACTCAATCCTATAGTAGCGCCACAAGCACACGTCCCTGTTACGCCCGGAATGTTGCTGGGACCATTGCTGTGACAAACTCCCCTTCGCATCTCCAGCTGCTTCCCGCTGGTTGATCTGGTCCTTTCCATCTCGCTTAAATACCACAAACATATGCGCATGATGATGAGTGGGTAACATGCCTCCAGCAACACTCACAGAGCAGCATCCAAAGCGCGCTGCTGTGTGTGTATGGGTGCATACTATATTGCGGGCCTGTGTCAGCATTTGTAGCTGGCTTCTTGTCAACACCAGCCCCAGAAACAGATGCATAACATGCTGAATGAACTCTACGTCACTTCACAGCTGGCAAACCTGCTGATGATAACGCCTCTGAGCGGTGAAGTATAACTGCCGCCAGCCTGCACGCATGCCAAGCTGTGACAAACTGAGAAGGTCCCTGCTCAGAACTGTATTGGCATTGCTGCCACGAGCATACATACCAGTGTGCCTGTTTCACACAACACGGCAGCAGTGTCAGTGACTGGCAGGCTTCCACTGTGCCATGCACACAACAAAGCAGCGCGCACAGCCATGCAAGCGCAGCACAGCTCTCATCTCGATAAGAAGCAGTACAAAATGCTGAAGGTGCAAGTGCAGCAGTGCAGCAGCTCTGCAGGAAGGGCCGGGCATGATAAACAGAGGTACACGGCGCTCCACCCTCAAACTAACAGGTTGCAACAACAACGACTCCACTGTCTCTGGTCAAAAATGGCTCCCTTCATGCTCTGCAAGATAGCGGTGCATGCAACGTCCCACTTCCAGCAACGGAAGAGTATACCCAGCCCAGAGCTGCTAGCATCAGCTGACGAACAAGCACGCTGAGGCGTAAAAGCGAAGGTACCATGCCGGCCACAGCCAACCAGTGATCGACTGCAAGCAACATGTGTGAACTACAGCCCAGCACACAGGCACGTCAGGAAGCATTGCACTCCGTGACAGCACTAGCGGCAAGCCGGCTCTGTAGCCAGTAGCAGAGGCACTCACAAGCATGAAAAGCAAGCAGTGAGGCACTCACAGCGCCCTGGAAACCCTGAAACCAGCTCAGGACATGAAACGACTGCAAACAGCGCCAGCAGGGTTGACCTCCATCAACCCTGTATCTGTTCCAGTTCAAACACTGGCTGGCTCTTTTGACAAGGTGCAACACCAGTACAAGATATGCACAAACAGCAGACGCCAGAGACATTCCAGGCACGCAGGTACGAGCACATGCACGCCTGCCAAACAAGGACCACTGCACAGCACTGCAAAGCGGCCCACCAGCATGTACCATGTAGCGTGCTGCAGTGCAGGAGACCCTCCCGCCCCTTGCCCTTCCCTGCATGCGGTCCAGTGCAGTAGCCCACTCACTCGCTCAGTGCCAGCTGAAGCGCATGCACTCAACATGCTTTCGTGAATTAATGCGCACCTCAGTCATCCAGAAAGCCACACACTGTCTCTGCCAAACTCAGCCACCCAAGCACGTGCTGCCGCCATAGTGCGGCTAAGCATTGCCGGCAAGCACCACACAAGGTATCGAGGGCAGAACGTCCTTTGCAATGCACTCGGCAGCGCCACACGCACACCAGCAACAGCAGCGATGCGCAGCTGCTGCCACACGCGACGCAGCACGCGCTGTGCCTCGCGTGGCAGCCTCACATTCCGCGTGAGTGCTTCAGGAAGTGCAGCACATCCTTGCAGGAAGCCACACACACCTCTTCTGCCCAGCGCTTCAGTCAACCTCTTCACTTCATTCAACTCGCCCACACTCCCAGGAACGCCACCAGCACACCTCCTGCCTCACGTACAACCAGCGCACCCTCACGCGCAGCGCCCTGACCCACCACTCCCACACCTACACAGCTCTTCACGATCCAGGACGATGCTCGAAACGCCTGTACTTGTCGGTTTGCTGCTGCGGCTTCGATCACCGCCATGGCGCGAGCTCCACACACTCCAGGCAGTTTGCATCCGGGTCCCTGAAGAAGATCGCAGCCCGGCCGCTCATGCTGCGCGTGTATGTGATCCCAGCCTTATCCAGCTTCTCTGCCAGTGCATCCAGGCTGGCCATACCTACACAGAAGTGCCTGTCCCTGCCGCCGTGCTCGGGGCGCTTGGCTGAGTCGGCGGGGTCGGGGTTGGGCAGCTCCATGAGGTGGATCATCTCAGGGCCGATCCACAGCCAGGCGCCGCGGTAGGGCAGCTTGTGGTCGGGGCGGTCGGGGTTGATCTCCATGCCTGGCGAGCGCAAAAGGGAGCGGCAACAGTTATGAGAGAGGAGTTTGCAGTCAAAATGCACTAGGTATGCGGTAGGGCAGCTTGTGGTCGGGGCGGTCGGGGTTGATCTCCATGCCTGGGGGTTGAGGTGGGGAGGCAAGCATGATGAGGGTTAGAAAGGGGTGGCAGCCGCACAGCAGGACAGGAATGCAGCGAGAGAAGGTAACAATAGATGGGATGCAATGTGCAGCGGTGTGTGGATTGATCTGGGACTTAAGTGTTAAGTGTGCATTACTGAAGTTTGTGGGCACCAGGGGCCGAGTTTGATGCGCAGATTCAGCAGGCCAGGGGCGGCGCTGATGCTGGTGTGGCTGTGGTGCCGCAGGACAGGCTGTCCTCGTCATGTGGCTGCGCTGCGGCAGCAGCTACAGCAGCTGCCTAGCCCCACTGCCTCACCAACGGCTTGCTCAGCCGCTGCAGCTACACCTGCGCATCGTCAGCTGGTCTGCAGCTGCCGCAAGCGCTGCAGTGCACATGCTGTACACAGGCACAATGCTGCTGCACGTGCTGCTGGTGCTCTTCTTTCGTTTTCATCCCAGCTGCTGCTGCTGCTATGCAGTTGTGCTCACCCAGCACGCCTTGGTAGAACTCCAGGCTCCGCTCCAAGTTTTCGCAGATCAGCGCCACGTGGTGCACGCCATGGAAGGTGAGCTTGCCTGCAAGCCAGCACAGCAGATCAGCCTCAGCAGCAGCTACACTGATGGTTGATTCCAACGCTCCATGCCTGCCTTGGACGCCGCTGCAGGGAATGAAACACGATGCATTGCTGCTTTGCTACCCTTAACGTGCGAATGTGCGTACCGCTAGCATCTCCAGCGTCTGCACTTGCTGTGGCAGGGGGCGCCAAAGTAGGGAGCGGGGAAGCCGTGCTGGCGCTGAGCTGCTGCAGGCGCTTGCCAGTGGAATTGACGTTGGGCCTTGAGATCAGTCTGTGAGAGGGGAGCAGCTCAGGGTTGGCAAGATCGAAACCGACACTGGGGCTAGAAGTGCTGACGTTCCCGAAGGCGCACCTGAACGCACTGTACGAAGCCCGCACTACTGGCATGGTCTTAGAGCGACACGAGGTCACATTGGCGGTGGTGGAAAGCTTCAAGGTGGCCATGGTGAGGAGTGCTGACGCGAAAGACAGCAGGCTGTGAGGAGCAGCAAGTGAGCGCAGATCGCTCGATCCTGAGGGACAGGGGTCACGACACAACGCGTACCCCGCGTCCGAGGCAAGGATCGCCTTATTTGCGAGCAGAGTTCCAAGGAGTCAAAACCCGCTGCACAAGCCCTCGCGTAGGAGCATTCCACCTTCACTCATCGCTACGTGCCCCGCATAAGTCTTTTACATCATTAAATTGGTTTTTTCGGCCGATGCTGGCCTTTGTCACTGCGGTCGCCGTCGAGCCCCCACCCAATGCAGCAGTAACAAGTGAGAGGCAGCTGCCATGAGCTCTGGCAAGTTTGCCAAGGTGCAGAAACGAAGAAGATGGTGTGACCACGGACTGCAAGTGCCCCAGGCGTATAGGCAGCAGGTGAGGCTTCAGCCGGCGCACCAACTGACTGCTGCTGAATGACTGACACCCCCACCTGCCGAGGATGGCTGGACGCTGCTGAACCCGCTGCTGAACCCGCTTTGCTGTCTACCTAAATGTTTGTTTGCAGCTTCAAGCCATCTGTAAGCAGCAAGATGATGCAACTACAGCTGCTGCGGGTGCACAGGCAGTGCTGCTTCCTGCAGGGGGGGCTGCAGGCGCAGAGCAGCCTGCTGCGGCTGCTGCTGCTGCTGCTGCAGCAGCAGGCCAACCAGACAAGCATCTGGCACAGCAGCTGCTGAGCTTCATCACCATACAGTGCACCTATGGTGAGGTTGAGGAGCTCAAAACCAGTGTGGCAGCAGCGGAGCGGCTTGCAGGAAATGTACCAGCCGACAGCCCCTGCTGGGCTGCATCCATGCAGCTGCTGCTGGAGCTGCTGTTCTGTCAAAACAGCAGGCCCCTGCACAAGCAGCTGCTGGCATGCGTGCGCAAGCTGCCGCAGCAGCACCAGCAAGTCGTGGGGCAGCTGCTAGCTTGCAGGATACAGCAGGAGGCGCAGGCAGTGCTAGGTCAGCAGCAGCAGCAGCAGCAGCAGGATGGGGATGCGGTGCATCAGGGCTCGACAGCGTCCAAGGCGGCAGCAGCAGTGGCGCTGCTGCAGCAGCAGGCCCCGCTGTCAGCAGCAGCAGCGCAGCGAGGCCTCACGCTGGCGCAGGCTGCTGTGTCGCTGCTGTGGCTGCCGACAGCACGTGAGTGGATGACACCTTGCGCTGCTACGCTGCTGCTGGCTGTAGCTAGCAGCGTGCGCAGCACCCTAGGCCCTGCAGCAGCAGGCAGGCACCTCACCCCGAATATGATGGAGCTGGTTCAGGATGCCATCTCAGTGCTGTATTACACAATGCAGCAGCAAGGAAAGCACCTAGCGGGGCCAGCAGGAGTGCAAGGCGCAGCAGCAGTAGCTGCAGCAGCAGGCTGCATGCTGGATGCGCTGCAAGGCACTGCACTCGTGCGGGAAGCTATGGCCTCTGCTGCTGTGGTGGTCTGGGCTGCTGCTACACTGCCAGATGTGCCGGCAGCAGCTGCCGCAGCAGCCTTTGCTGCTGGCTTGACCCCTGGCCAGCTGAATGCAGCAGCAGCACGCGCCAGCAGCAGCAGCAGTGGCGATCAGCAGCAGGCCTGGAGCAGCAGCAGCTTGTTAGAGCAGCTGCTGCAAGCACAAGGCAGCAGCCTTGTGTCTGAGCTGCAGCGTGCTTCTCCAGCCGGCTGCATCTGTGCAGTGAAGGGGCTACTCACTGCCATGCCTGCTGAAGCATTAATGGCTGACATCAGCTGCTGGCAGCAGCAGCAGCAACAGCAGCAGGTAGGGGCGGGCCTCAGCAGCAGCAGCAGCGGCGGCGGCGTGACGTTTGTCATAGACTGTGTGCTGCCGTTTGCTGTTGCTGCTGCCCGCAGCTCGCCGGATGCGCATTACAAGTTCCATGCCGTGAGTGTGGTGGCTGTGGCGCTGCAGCGCGCAATGCAGCTCTGGCAGGAGCTACCGCAGCTGTCTGCAGCAGCAGCAGTTGCAGCAACGCCAGCTGCATCCGAGACTGCTGAAGCATGTCAGCCCCAGCAGCAGCAGCAGCAGCAGGCTGAGGTTGTCAGCAACGGTGCTGCTAGCACACCAGCTGCTGCGGCAGATGCTCAGAATGTGCAGCAGCCCAGCAGCAGCAGCAGCACTAGTGCGGCTGCAGCGGCAGCAGCAGCAGCAGCAGCAGAATGTACAACAGTGTCACCTGCTGCTGCAGTAGTAGCCCCGTGGCTAGCCGGCCCTGGTCTGAGTGCCATAGTGGGCCTGCTATGGGGCAACTTAGACGAGCCAATGGCTCAAACCCTAAACAAGGTGCAAGACGCATTCGAAGCACTGCTCGCGCTGCTAGTATGCCAGGACAGCACTGCCCGGCAGCTGCAGCTCAGCCTGGCAGCAGCAGCAGCAGGTGATACTAGCAGCAGCAGCAGTAGTGGCTGCGGTGGCTGCGGCAGCGGCAGCGTAGCAGGGTTTGGCAGCTGGGGCAGCAGCCTTGGCAGCTTCCTGCATACTGCAGCACACGCTGTGCTAGCTGTTGCGCCGAGCCGCAAGGGGCGGTACGGCCCGCTGACTTCGCTGCTTCAGTGGGTTGGCGCCAGGTTCCTGCTGCAGCAGCAGCCGGGGCTAGTGCAGCAGGTACTGGCAGCCATGCAGGATGATATGGTTGCCAGCACAGCCACTGGCTTTTTCAAGGCGCTGCTGCTGCAGCTGCGCAGGGAGCAGCATGGCTCAGCAGCGCCTGCTGCAGCAGCTGTTGCAGCAGCAGCAGCAGGTGGCGCCGCAAGCCAGCAGCAGCAGCAGCAGCAGCGGAATGCTTGTGACGAGCAGCTGTTGCGGCTTGTTCATGATGAGCAGTTGAGAGCATGGTGCAGCTGGTGGCTGCCTGCCTTGCTGGAGGTTTTGTGGGGCCCCAATGAGCGGTTTAGGACGTATGTCACAAACCATGCGTTGCCTGTGGTTCTGCAGTCGGAGCCGCAGCTGCTGCAGCCGATTGTGAACATGATCATGGCGGCACATGCAGATTCAGCACAGCCTGCTGCAGCCGCTAATGGAGCACCTAATGCCAGTGAAGCCACAGCAGCAGCAGCAGCAGCAGCAGCAGCAGCAGCAGCAGCAGCAGCAGCAGCAGCGGCAGCAGCAGCAGCAGCAGCAGGGGTTGAGGGAGTGCATGTGTCTGGCGTGCCTAACGCTACTGCGGCGCTTGTAGTGGTGTTGAAGGCAGCACGCAAGATGCAGCTGGTGGGAAACCTAGACACACTGCTGCCTCCGCAGCAGCAGCAAGGTGCCAACAGCGAGCCTGCAGCAGCAGCAGCAGCAGCAGCAGCAGCAGCAGCAGCACCAGCAGCAGAGGCTGGCGGCAACAGTACTGCTGAGCTGCAGTTCTCTCCTGCAGGGCTGCTGCTGTCTGCTGTGTCTTCCTCATCTGCTGCGCTGCGCATGGAGGCACTAGAGCTGGCCTGTGTGAATGCAAGGTGCGGGGGTTGAGCGGTTGTGCGAGGCTGCGTAGTGGTGCTGATGCTGTTTTTGGTGTGCTGTCACATGCTGTGCTGGCAGGCTGTGTATGCTGTGATGTTGCTGTGAGAAACCTTGACTTGTGACAGCATCTGTGTTTGCAGAGAGTAGTTTGAACTTCAGCCTGCGTGTGCGTTTGTGGGGCATGCTGTGGTGGCCAATGAGGATCAACAATTACCAATCCTTTTACCGAAGCTGAGTGCGCTCGCGCACGCTGCTGATAGAACTCTACTGATGGCCTACACAGCTACCCGTTGTGTGTTGCAAGTTGCAAGTATTGTGCTGCTTTCAGCACAGAAAACAGCATGCTGGGAGTTCTTGCTCACTGCACGGCAGCCACCCACTCTGCTGCTGAAGCGACCACGTGACTCGTGCATCATTGTGCTCAATCCTGCAGGGAGCCGTGCTCTGTGTGTGCCTCTCATGGTCTGCTGATCATGCTGTGCTGTGCTGTGCTGCTAATGCTGTGGTGTGTGCTGCGTGCTGTGCTGCTGTGCTGCGTGCTGCATGCTCATGAACAGCAATCAAGCCATAGCAACAACGCCATTGGTGTGCTGTGGTGTGCTGCTGCAATGTTTGCTGTGCTGCTGCAATGTGTGCTGTGCAGGTCCACGGAGCCTCCTGGTCAGCTGGAGCTTGCGCTGGCGCGGCGCTGGCTGCTGCTGTGCCTCAGATGCACCGGTGAGCAGGCATCATATTGTCCACATGTTTGCAACGAGGTGTCTCATGAACGTGGATCCAAGTGCTTGTGCCACAGGCGTTTTGTTGCGCATGCAGCTTGAGCTCTCCAGCTGCGGCGCATCGCTGCGGCAAGCAATCTTGCCTTCTATTTTCTCTCTCAAGTCCGGCTGTGGGCAACAAAGCTCACGCACGCTTTCTTCTAACGCGCAATGCTGCAACTGGGCTGTGTGTGCAACCGCAGGTGCTGGCAGGCGCAGCAAGTCGCTGGTGGTGTGGGGCAAGCTGCTCACGCAGTCAACAAAGCGCAAGGCACACTTCTTTCAAATACATGATGCTGCAACTTTGCCGTGAGTGCAACCGCAGGTGCCGGCAGCCGCAGCAAGTCGCTGGTGGTGTGGGGCAAGCTGCTCACCCGGCAGCGCGCGGCAGTGGCAGCACTGCGGCACCGCGCTGCAACAGCGAAGAAGCCAGGCGCAACAGGTGCGTTATGTTTGGATTGCACTTGATTGTACCAAAATGT
Organism: Tetradesmus obliquus; assembly: GCA_030272155.1. Taxonomy (NCBI): domain Eukaryota; kingdom Viridiplantae; phylum Chlorophyta; class Chlorophyceae; order Sphaeropleales; family Scenedesmaceae; genus Tetradesmus; species Tetradesmus obliquus. The sequence goes on from CP126191.1 coordinate 2,122,614, forward strand.
GTCGTTACATGTGCACGTGTGTCGATGCAGGTGCAAACAGTATCCGGCGGAGGTTGTGAGTATGTGTTGTGCACTGCATTACTACTGCGTTGCGTGTCGCCATGCTTGCTGCCGCTGCGGGAGTGCCAGTGCTGCATTTGCAGTTGCTGTTGTGTTGCTGAGCTGAACGGCCAATGAGGATCAACAATTACCAATCCTTTTACCGAAGCTGAGTGCGCGTGCGCACGCTGCTGATAGAACTCTACTGATGGCCACGTTTGATTCAGCTCATGGCATGCTGCTTGATAGGCCTGTGTCGTGTCATCCTGTGCTGGTAATTTATGTGTGCAACCCACCTGTGGCTTGCTTCAGCTGCCGCAACTGGCAGTTCACTGTCTGCATGCATGGATAGCATGCTGTTCAAGTTATGAGCAGTGTGGAAACGCTAAGCGTATCAAAAGTGGCCAATGAGGATCAACAATCACCAATCCTTTTACCGAAGCTTAGTGTGCTTGCGCACGCTGCTGACACAACTTTGCTGACGGCCACCACCACCCAGGAAGCATGCCTTGCGTGCTACCTTTGTCGCAGTGCACCAGTATGGTTTGGCGCACTCCACCAACCACTTGTTAGCTGCTGCAACATGCTGGCTGCTCAATGTATCGAGCAGCGCAGCACTCCGGCAGGGTGGTGTCATATGCTCTACACAATTCTGGAGTGGCTTAAGGAAACCGACGCTGTCGCCGGACTGGCGCAACAATAGCTTAGCATAGCGAAATAGCTGAACCACCTGCAACTTGTCTGTCTGTGCTGTAACCGCAGGCGGCGCTCACCCCGGTGCGCTAGCCAAGGCAGCACCCAGCTACCTGGCCGGCACTGCTGCTGCTGCTGCTGCTGCTGCCAGTGACGGCGAGGTGCTGCAGCGGCAGCACGACTTTGTGCGCTGGCTGAGCCAGACGCTGATGGACAGCCTGTACCCAGGTGCGGGGCCTGTGGTGTTGTCATTCTTGTTATTTGGTGTGCCTGCTGCTTGTCGTGCGCCCTTCAGCACCTCACATATGGCATCGTCCCGCGTCACTGAATTGCGGTGCTCCAGACGCGTTTTACTTCACACATGCACATTCACGGCGTGACAACTTTCAGCGCTGCCTAGCCGCCACGGCAGTGCTGTGTTCTCAGCACGCCACAGCAGACCCCCCGCCTGACTTGTTGCCCACCCGCTGACACACCCACACAGCGGCACGGGCTGGTTGAGCAGGCGACAGCAGCAGCACCATTATAACAGCTGCAGGAGCATGTTTTGTACCTCACACTCAGCTGTCTCATATCTGGATGTTGTTATTACTGCATATTTGGCTCAGCGCAGCTTTTCACAGAGCCGATGCTATGTGTGCTGCTGCTGCTGCTGCTGCTGCTGCCAGGTGGCCCGTACGAGCGCAAATACTACGCGCTGCAGCTGCTGGCGGTGCTGCTGGCCCAATGGAAGCCAACCAGCGCTGATGTACCCAACAGCAGCAGCAGCAGCAGCACAGACACATCTGCTGCTGGCAAAGATGCAGCAACGCCACCAGCAGCAGCAGCAGCTGCAGATCCCGCTGCTGCTGTCATGCCGCTGTGTGCTGCGCTGCTGTCCCCTGCAGCCGTGCAGGTGCTGCTGGGCTGCATGGTGGACACCTGGGACAAGCTGAGGCTGGCGGCAAGCAGGTGCGGCGCTGCTGCTGCTGCTGCTGCTGCACATGGCAGACACTCAACCAGGACACGTAAGCCGCAGCAGCATGCACGACTCTCGGTTGCGCCTGCAGCACAGTCCATTGTCTTGCAGGATCTGCAGAATGCGTGTGCTGAAAGGTGTTGAAGGCATCACTCGCCTCATCTTCTGCTCTGGCCTGTGTGTATGCCTGCAGTGTCCTGGAGCAGCTTCCCTCGCCGCTGCCAGGCCTAGAGCAGCCGCAGCAGCTGCAGCCGCTGCTCAACTGGGCGCTGCAGCTCACCCACAGCCCCCGCGTGCGCGAAAGCGATGCTGGCGCCCGCCTGCTGCGGCTGCTGCTGATCAAATACGTCTTAGGCGTAAAATGGAGGCTGCAGCTGCACCCTGAGCCCTCAGTGCAGGGGGCAGCAGCAGCAGCAACTAAAGATGCATCGAGCAGCAGCAAGCGGGGTGCAGCAGCAGCAGCAGTGGATGCAGATGCGCTTGTGGCGTCTGTGATGTGCTTCCTGTCGAGCTTGACAGCGCAGCTGCGGAGCCAGCTGGCGCTTGCACACACTGACTTGGCAGCTTGCAGCAGGCGCGGATTGGTGCATGGAGCGGTGCTTGCATTGCGCTACGTTGCTGATGAGACGCCATGGGCCAAGCTGGCAGGCAGCAGCAGCACGGCGAGTGCAACTGTCAGCGCTGCTGCAGCTGCTGCAGCAGCAGCTGGTAGTGAGCTGCAGGTGCAGCCAGCTAGCAGCAGCGGCAACAGCAATGATGCTGTCAATGCAGCAGCAGCAGCTGGCTCAGGCAGCAGTGAGCTGGTTGTCGTGCGTGGGCCTGCGCTGCTGGTGCTGCGTGCTTGGCTGGCTGATCTGTTTGCGCTGCTTACTGAGGCAGCACAGCTGGCGCAACCCTACCTCTCTGCACAGGTGCGGACCCAGCAGCGTATGTTGGATGTGCCGCACACTACTTACAATGCACTGACCTTGGGAATTCATCCACATGAAACTAGTTAGTACCTTGTAGATTGATAGGTTGAAGCAAATCAACAGTATCAGCGCAGCCAATTAAGCCGGCGCGCCAGCCTACCCCGTGGTCGGCGCGTGACTATGGTTCTGCGCATAGTACATCCCAGCGGCGCTTGTCTGGCTGGGCTAGCTCCTGCACTGCCAGCCTTGCCCTGTATGTGCCGCACAACACAGAGATATTTCAATCACATTTGTGCATGTAAGACTGCTACTGGGCTCTCCTCTTTTTGCTTCAAACATTACAATGTTTATCGCTTGTTGACAACAATTGATGCTTTGCAGGACTTGAACTTGGCAGCTGACGAGGTTGAGGACGGTGACGCCGGCAGTGACGCTGACCTGGACGACTTGGAGGAACTTCAGTGTGAAGAAGCCACCGCAGGCCAGGAAGTTCACACCAACAGCGCAGTGCTGTCAGGCCCAGCCATACAGCTTCTAATCACTGCCTGCTGGACAAGTGTGAAGGAGGTGTCACTGCTGATAGGCACGCTTGCACGGCGGCTGCCGCTGCCAGGCGCCGGCAGCAGCAGCGGTAGTGCGGCTGCAGACGGCACCCAGCAGCAGCAATCCCTACCTGCAAGCAGCAGCAGCAGCAGCAGCAGTGACATGCTGCAGCCTCAGCAGCTTGCGCAGCTTGGGGACCTGCTGCTGTCGCTGCTGCTGAGCATGAAGCACAACGGCGCTGTTGAGAAGAGCCAGCCTGGCTTCCTGTGGCTAGCAGAGCAGCTGCTGCAGAGCCCCAGGGCTGATTTGAATGGTTTGCCAGCTGGCTGGCTGGCCTGCTGCCTGGCCCGCGTGAGCCAGCCTGGGCAGTGCAGGGACGACATTGTGCGACGCTCTGCAGGTGGGGACGCTGGGGATGCTGTTCAGGGTGTTTTGTAGTTGGATGTGTCCTACCTGGATGCTGCTTGACTGCTACTATGAGTGCGGCGGTGCAGGTGGAAGGTGCATGTGTGCGTGTGCAGGGTGGGATCTGCTGAAATGTGTGCAGGTGGGGACGCTGGGTGAAGTTGACCTGGATGCTGCTTGACTGCTGTTGCGAGTGCAAGGCGGGCGCTGCAGGTGGCAGGTGCATGTGTGTTTGCAGGTGGATCTGCTTAAACAGGTCCCGGCTGGAACCAAGTACACATGTGTCGTGAGCTTGATGGTGCACCTGCAACCTGACGTGCTACTGACCTGATTGCTGCTGCTGCTGCTGCTGCTGCTGCTGCTGCTGCAGGCCTGCCATTCTCCCTGACCTGCCTGTTCCTGGCCGAGCCCCATGGCGTGCCGCGGCAGCTGCTGCCCCAGGGCCTGGCGGCGCTGCTGGCCGCTGCACAGGACGAGGACGCACCAGAGCCGTGGCCCCGGGTGAGGCACAGCTTGTTGTCCTTGGCCAACATGTGCTGCTCATTTTGTCTGCATCGTGCTCCTTGGTATGAGTGTGTGTGCGCCAGAGCCGTAGCCCTGGGTCAGGCACAGCTGCTGGCAGCATCTTGTCCGTGGCTGACATTTGCTGCTCATCTTGTCTGCATTGTGCTCCTTGGTGTGCGTGTGTGTGCACCAGAGCCGTGGCCCCGGGTGAGGCACATGCTGCGTGTCTGATGCTCTTGTTGTTTGGCTTGGCCAGCATCTGCTGCTCAATTTGTAGCATCCGCATTGTGCGCTGGATAGAGTGCACCCAAGTGTGCGTTGTTGTTTCCCTTACGTGTGTCTGTCCACTTGTAGCAACGTATAGCCGCTTAGTGAACAGCATGTTTTCCGCCTTGCCTGTTCCAAGGCAGCGCCTGACCTGCTTTTCACTTCTATGTGGCCGCAGGTGCATGCCTTCAACTGCCTGCGCTGCGTGTTCAATGATGCTGCGCTGGCGCTGGACACCAGCGGCTTCCATGCTGACGGCGTGGCTGCTGCCATACGCGGCATGGCGGCTGATGCGTGGGAGGTGCGCGTGTGCAGAGTTGCAGGAAGCACACTGTGCAAGTGCACAATGCAACATACTGCTCAATCACAAGTCTAGATGGGGCCTCCGCCACCATGGGTGTGCTGCATGGCTGCTGCGGTACATGGTTGCAGCTGTTTTGCAAGGGGCATGCGCGGTACACTGATGATGTGAAGGGAGAGCAATGCAGGCATGCACTGTACAGCTGCACTGCACTGCAGCATGCTGGCAGGTGCCACAGCGAACAGCACACACTGAGCATTGTGGCGGCATGGCATGTGGTGATGTTCTTATGCATGCGTGTGCGCGTGCCTAAGCATGCGTCTGCTGCTGCTTCACTGCCTCAGCTTCACATGTCACAAACCTATTCTGGCATACCCTTTTTTCTTGCTCATGTTGCTCACTGCGTGTCCTTCCCTGCTGCTGCCGCAGGTGCGCAACGCGGCAGCGCTTACCTTCACCGCACTGGTCATGCGTGTGATCGGCTTCAAGAATGCAGGCAACAAGCAGCTGCAGGCCAAGCCCCTGCAGCAGCTGGCAGCAACCCCAGCAGACCTCAACCTGCACTTTGCAACTCCAGCAGCAGCAGCAGCAAGCGGCGGCTACAGCGCTGCTGCAGCTGCTGCTGCTGCCGCTAGCAGGTCCAGCTGGTGTGTGAAGTCTCCGACAGCAGCTGACTTCTTTTACAGGTACCCGCAGCTGCATGTGTTCCTGCTGGGGCAGCTGCAGCAGGCAGCAGAGCTGCTGCAGCAGCCTAACACCGCAACAGCTGCAGGGGGCAGCGCTAGCAGTCAAGGCGGGCATGTTCCGCCTAGCCTGTTTCCTGTGCTAGTGATCCTGTCGCGGCTGAAGCCTTCACTGCAGCTGAGCAGCCTAGGCAGCAACAGCAGCAGCAGCAGTGCAGCAGCTGGGGACGCACAACCAGCAGCAGCAGATGCTGCTGCATTGACAGCAGCAGCATCACCCCTGGCGCCTGCTGCATTTGTGCCTGCAGTGCTGGCTGTTGTTGGCCGTTGCTCTGTGATGGGTGTGCGGCAGATTGCTGCTGCATCCCTGGCACCGCTGGTTGCAGCAGACCAGCTGCCAGGCATGTGTTTGCAGCTGGCAAGTAGCTTACCACATATTGCGGTTGAGGCCCGGGGGCTGAGTCAGAATGTTCTGCATGGCATGTTGCTGCAGCTTACTGCTCTGCTGCGGGCAGTAGCAACTAGTAACGCCGCCAGCGGGGGCGAGAGCTCCGCCGCAGCTGGCAGCAGCAGCAGCAGTAGTGCGGCTAGTGCAAATGTGGCAGCGCTGGTTCTGGATCTGCTGCCGTCCTTTGTTGGCAGCAGCTGGCTAGGCAGCGGCAGCAGCAGCAGAGCCAGCGCTGCTGTTAGGCAGGCCTACATAGCAGCAGCAGGCCAGTTGGTAGTGCTGGCATACACGCATTGGCCAGCCCTGCTTGATACCACCACCAGCAGCAGCAGCAGCTCTGTGGATCAAACAACCCTGCTGCAGCAGCTGGTGAGCAGCCTGAAGAGTGCGTGTCTGGCAGCAGTGCAAGCAACGCTGCCGACAAATGGCAGCAGCAGCAGCAGCAGCAGCAGCAATGCAGGCGCAGTGTTGCTGGAGGCTGCGGACCCTCAGCACTGCTGCTGGCTGCGGGACTGCACCATGATGCTGCTGGGCCACCTGCTACGCCTGGAGCTGCTGTTGCAGCAGCAGCAGCAGCAGCACTGCAGTGTAGAGGCCAGCAGCTATGTGGAAGAGCTGCTGCTGCAGCTGCAGCAGCACCTGCTGAGGTGTACTGCCAGCTGTTCGTATGAAGTGCGTGCCGCAGCACTCAAGGCAGCAGCAGTACAATTTGACCATGTGCTGCAGCTGATGCCGCAGCTGCCTGGCCTGCTGAGCGGCAGCAGTACAGCAGCAGGGGCGCTGCAGCAGCTGAGTGTGCAGCTCTGGGCTGCACTGGAAGATGAAAAGACAGTGAAGGTTTTAAAAAGACAGCTGGTGGTCCTAGGACAGCTCCAGAGTCTGCAGAGCTTGCAGCCTGCAGTACAATCAGAGGCAGTACAATCGGATGAGGTTGTACTGCAGCGGCTGCGTGCCTCACTGGCAGTTGGTAGGCAGTACAAGGAGCTTGATGTGCGCATTGCTGCACTCACATGTGCTGCTAGGGAGGTGCAGCCGGCAGTGGCTGCAGCATGCCGTGCAGCAGCAGCTGCTGCTGCTGCAGCTGGTAGCGGCACTGCCGCTGCTGCTGATGCTGCAGGCGTGTTTGGCAGCCATGCTGCTGAGTACCTGCAGTACATGCAGCAGCTGCTGCAGCTGCTGCAGACCTGCAGCCACTACGGCCAGCAGGAGGAGCTGAGGGCAGCAGCAGCAGAAGCACTGCAGCTTAGCGGCATCCTGCGGCCCTTGGCTGCTGCTGCTGCTGCTGCTTCCAAACCAGCCAGCAGCAGCAGCAGCGGCAGCGGAGAGCTGCTGGCTGTGGCAAGGCTGTCACTGTCTGCATGGAGCGTGGCGTTGAGGCTGATGGAGGATGAGGAGGATATGGTGCGGCAGCCAGCAGCAGATGCGGCACAGCAGGTGCTGCAGGCGCTGCAGCAAATGCAGCCGGCAGCAGCACCACTCGGAGGAGAGCAGCCTCAGGCTGATGGGCTGAACGGCAGCAACAGCAGCAGCAACAGCAGCAGATGGGGTGTTGCAGCAGACCCTAGCAGCGGTACAGGGCAGTACGTGGAAGCAGTCGAGCAGAGTGCATTTGTGCTGCTGTCAGCATGCAGCAGCTGGTGGCAGGAGCTTCTGCCAGATGTGCTGCAGCTGCTGACAGGGGTTGTCTTTGAGGCTGGCACAGCAGTGCCTGAGGTGCTGCTGCAGCAGTACAGGAAGCATGAGGCTACTGCTGCTGCTGCTGCTGCTACAGCCTCGGCTGCTGATGCTGCGTCTGGGGTGCTGGCTGGTGTGCTGGTGCGCCGCCTTTTTGAAAAGGAGGCTGACAACCATCATGAGGAGCAGGTGCTGCTTGCACAGCACGCAGCAGCAGCATTGCAGCGGACGCTGCAACAGGCGCAGCTGCACACGGCAGCAGCAGCCACGCAACCCAGCCCTGCTGCCGCTGCTGCCGAGAGTTTGACTAGCAGCTGGTGCCAGGGGCTAGCTCAGTACCTGGGTGATGTGCTCAGCAAGATGACAGCAGTAAGCAGCAGTACAGCTGGCGGCTGGGTAGGCGGTGACACCAACCATCCTGAGGTGTTTGTACCGCTGTACCGCTGCCTGCTTGGGCTGCTGGCGGCTGCACCCTGGTGGGCTGCTGCTGCTGCCAGCAGCAGCAGCAGCAGCAGCAGCGATGAGGTGCAGGCAGGTGGCTGCACAGCAGCAGCAGCAGCAGCAGTGAAGTGCAGCGTACAGTCCATGGTGGGGCAGCTGCTGCAGCTGCAGCCCACTGTGCTGCTGCTGCCTGTGCTGCGGGAGCTGCAGCGTGCGTGCAGCAGCGGTGATGGCGGCGTGGCGGCTTGCACTAGCAGACCTGGCGTGCTGTTCCTGACTCAGAGCCAGTAGTTTGGTCACCTAGGCTTGCAGTGCTAGGCGAGCTGCAACCCTCGGTTGATGGGGGACAGTTGATATGCAACATTGTGTGTGCAACAAGGATATACTGCACTGAGCGCAAGCTGCGTCTGACGCAGGCAGAGTCGTCTGTATGCCGGGTCTGCTGTGTGTGGCACTGGCAGTCCTGCTTTGATGGAGTGCCAGGAGCGGTGCTCTCATTTCTTGATGGCTGCTCTGTAATCGTTGAGGCATGGGTGTCGTCACATTGTAGGAACTACACCAGCTGGAGATTGACATGCCGGCATGCATGCGGGGCGGCCCCGCACTGGTTGTTGTTCCCGTCGTGTTGTGGTTCAAGTAGCCATGGTGGCGGGGGGCCCTCCACGCGCGTGAGTACGCATAAATGTTGCGTCGTGCTTGAAACATGTGTTCAATGCAAATCTTCACCCTGCATTGAGCCTCTGTTGGCCCTCCAGCTGGTGCAGTACCGGCAGGCAGCAGGTGCTGCACCTCAGGTACAGCAGTGCTGTACAGGCTGTACAGTACTGTCAGGCAGCTGTGGCCTGCCACAGGTGTACAGCATGTGGAGGCACCTGTGAGGCAGTACAAAGGTTATTTTGCGGATGTGGTGCTCAACAGGGTTCGAAAACAGCTGCCCTGCCCGTAGCGGCAATGGATGGCCAGCATGAACGTGGCTGATCATTGTGTGTCATGTTGACACTGCCGAGCTACAAGGCAGCGTCAACAAAGGCATGGGGCTTGACATGACGATACAGCAGCACACTAAGAGCAGGGTTGGCGTAGGGCGAGCTGCGAGGTTACTATAAACGCCGCGTGTGCAGGCTGAGCTTCACTGTGGCAGCATATCGTTGCTGGCTGGTCGAAGGCCAGTCAACAGGCACGAAGATTAGAGTTGGATGTGCTGTTTTCATGAAGAAGGGTGAAGCGTGACGGCAACCTGGTGTTACTTGTCCCTCTTTCTCTCTCTCTCAATGCAGAAGCTCGCGCACGACCTGCCAGTGTGAACAGCTGAAAACAAGTCCCGATCACACAGATATACATTTCAAGGCTGGTAAGGGCTTTTCGGGGCCACCGGTGCAGGCATCTTCAGGTTAGAAGTCGAAGAGCCGGCACTGTGTGCGCCTGGTCATTGCAGGGGGTGCTGTGCCGACCGTGCTCAGCTGGGAATTATGACTACTTCTTAGAAGCTGTACGTTTGGCGGAAGATGATTGAATGCATAGACGGTAGACAACACCCAGCACCGCGAGTACATATGCCGACAGGTCTTCCTAGCAGACGCTGCTCTGCTGTAGTTATAGCACACCGCATTTGATTGAAGGTAACGGCGTTACTGGCCCGTTCGGCGTTGCGTACCAGGTGAGCTGCCCCGCTGTGCAGCCTGCCCCGCAGACAAAGCATAGCAGCTTAAAGCCAGCCACAACCAGGTACAACAAGCTTGAAACATGCGAGCATACAGCATTGAACGGCTGGGGGTGACTGCGAAGCCCTGGTGACGGATGCCGAGTTGATCACCCACGAGTTCTGTGGCCTGATGGCTTAATGCCCTCCCATTCAATGTAGAATGGCTCACTCCAATTTATGTTGGCAGCTTGCCCTGCGTGGTGCTGTGGGAACGAGCCTGAAGTCGTGACCATCGTCAGCATGGCAGCCATGCAAGCAGGCAAGCCCACGTAAACTACTATTTACACTAGATTGACTGCTTTGCTTTGCAGACGCGATGCCGTCTCACCGTGTCAGCGCTGGCAGCACAACCGGGTCAGGCTTGGCCACCTCTACACAACAGGTTAGTAGCTTTCAACGCACCTGAATAAGATGAACATTGTGGCCCCACGGCTGTCAGTTTGGTGCTGTGCCCACCGTGAGCTGTCACACCCGCCCTAGTCACGCGCCCTCCCTGCAAGCATGTCGTTTTGGGGTAACTTGCGTGTGCAGCATCGAGTTGAACTGCTATCACAACTAGGCTAAACCTAAACATCTACAAACTAGCGGACGCTGTAGGTTTGCTCCTGCAAATAGTGCCACCAACGTTGCATGCCTGTTGCGGGCGTGTCTGTGCCTTGCGTACGTGTTTGCAGACGTGCCTGCTAAAACGTCACGTTCAAGATAGCGAGTTCGAGTTCAGCCCTGCAGTAAAGGTCGCAAGGACCGTCCAGTACGTGCAGCAGCAGCACCAGGGGTGTGACATGAGCGCCAACAACTTGGCAGCAGCTGCATCAGCATCAGCAGACTCTGCCCCAACCAATGCTGAGCAGTCCGTCACTGCTGGCAGCAGTAGACAGCTCAGCAGGGTGGCAGGGAGCCTCACCTACGAGCAGTCGCTTGCTTCGCCAAGGCGCCTGGCGCCATATCCTGCAGCCCCTAGCTGCAGCGCAGAGTGCAGCAGCGTGGGTGAGCCAGAAACCTCTGCGTCATCACCGCTGGATGATGACGAGGATGCAGCAAAGCTGATGGAGCTGCTGCAGCTGGTGCAGCAGCACAGGCGGGAGCTGGAGCAGCAGCCTGGCGGTCTGTCTGTGAGTGGGCGGTCCCATAGGGTTGAGATGCCTTCAACATGAGTTTTCCAGTAATGACAGCAAGCCTGGCCAGCAATGCCTGGAAATCATTACTAGCATGTTACTCTTCAAATCGCAACAGCAGTATTGAGCAGGAAGGAGTTAGCCATGTCATGGTGCACGGCTGTGCAATCAGTTTTCAGGCAGTCAGTTATTCAGCTTTACCTGCGTTATACATCCATGCAAGCCCTGACGCGACGCCTGTGCCCCTGCTGGTTTGACTGCACTTGCTGCCACGCATATACATCAGGATGCGGTGCTCGGAACAGCGCTCACAGACACAGACGCCGCACTCAATATGGCACTCTCAGCCATGTCACTTGCCACAACAATGTGTGACAATGGCAGCCCAGAAGCAGCAGACAAGGCGCTTGAATTTGCTGAGCAGGCACTGACAATGACAGTGCAGCGCCTGGCTAAGGCTCAGTTGATGGTGCTGCACAAAGTTGAGCAGCAGCAGGATCAGGGAGTGGCACTACCGGCACCAGCAGCAGACATTGCACGGAGCCTGGCTGCAACAGTGGCATCAGCCGGCGCTGGCAGCAGCAGCAGTGCAGCGCAGGAGCGGCAGGATACTGCGGCCGTGCAGGACACAAAGGAGGAAGGAATTGAGGCGAGCAGTGGCAATGCTGGGGACAACTGACAGATAGCAGGATACTGCGGCCGTGCAGAACACAACTGACGGATTAGCTTCAGGGACCAGCCTCAGCAGCAGCAGCTGCTGGCATTGTCAGCATGGCTCTACCGACACTGCAGGCGATTCCAGCGCAATAGCCTGATCGTTTTGGAGTGCATGCCGATTCAAGCAGTCGTGTCCATGTAAGGGGAGGGATTGCGCCAGTCATTGTGAACAGGCAGCTGCATTTCTTGCCGGTGGAACAAGGCAGTGTGTGTGCGTGCGCTTGAATGGGGTTCAGCATGCATGGTTTTGAGTGCGCAGTGCTTCGCCAGCTTTCTGACATGCATTACAGTCATGAGTCGCCCCGTTGCAAGATAGATGGAAGCCGCAGCGCTTGGGCGTGGCTTCCATCTCTCTTTGGGTGTGCTTGACGAGTGCCGCCTGAAGGGCTGCCACACCTAAGCCCAGCAGCTGCCAACGACTCAAACAAAATGCTTTCAGCTGTTTTGCTACCACTTTGCTGCATGTTTCGACTGTGTGGAGGGGTGTAGTTTCGTGACTCGTGGTGCCCCGGTGGACATCTTGGTTTGCCAAGTGTTCTGCGGTTGGGACCCAGACGGTGCTGCTGCGTTGGCCTGTGTACACCTGCAAGGTGAACAGGAAACCCGCAGCGACTGCTGATTCTGTGGCAGCAGGCTTAGGCAGGGTTGCAGTGGTTTAGGATACACCTGCCCTGCATGGTACTGCATGGATCCTCACAAACGCACACTGCATGTGCCTTGCTGCCATGGCAGCGGGCTGCAATTGCCGGCCATCAGTGCGTTGGTGCTCTGTTGCCCTGTGCTCGGGGTGCGTGTCTTTTAGTGGTTTGCTTCGTTTTCTCTTCTCTGCAGATGCTATGCCCGTAGGGTGTGCATCCTTAACCTCATCCCTTTTATGCTGGCAAAGTGGGACACTACAGTAGCAGCAGGCCGTCATGCGTGTGTGTGTGAGTGTGGCAAAGCAGCAGCATGTGTCCCCCCTCTGCATGTGCACTGCATGGGATGCATAGCGCTGTCCCTCCAAAAAAGAATGCTGTGCAAGGCCACCTCGGGCTGTTTGCAAGCATGGCACAGCAGGGATTTGTGCTGCTTGCAGTAATGTGTTGTGCGAGGTTGCATACAACTTCACCAATTGCTCCGACGCACCTGATGCGGCATGCATAGACCTCAAAGTTTGAGTTTGAGTTAGGCCGTCAGTGCCTACATGCACGGAACCTTAGAGAGCCTTCTGGCAGCGAGTTGTGCAGTGTGGGGTTGTGTTACTGCTGTCTGAATCGCAGGATCAGGCGCACTGCCTACCTGCCGTGGGTTGCATTTGGTTGAGCAGCATTGGCTGTTCCCAACACCACCCGCTGCTATGCAGCCCCTTTGGTGCACTGTTCTGGCGGTTCTGCACGCACTGCGCTTTGCCACCATATGCCTGAAGGGCTACGGTTAACCCTGGCTGCAGGAGATTGACTGAGTTTGACTGCCTGCAGGAGCTGCACGAGCAGCACATGTTGGATCATAGATGAGCTGCTGCAGCAGCAGAGCTCACTGCAAGCCCATGGTTGTGAACGTCGGCGCATGTGCGCTGTGCATGCCGTGGCCTGGTAAGACAGTACTTGTCTGCATTAATGTCTATGGTTGGGCGCAGGATGCTCGTGTCAGTCGTGTCTGTTGTGCCTGGGAGGACAACCTCCTTCTGCACCAAATGCTATACTATCAGGCTGCAGCCTGCTGCCTTTTGACTACGGGGAATGTGGGTTTGACAGAGATATTGTGTGTGCGTGTGCCGCGGTCTCTGTGTGTGTGCGACTAGAGAAGAGAGCATCCAGCAGCAATATGACTTGTTCAGCTGCTGATGCTGTGGCAACACCCTTGCGTGGGTGTTGGATGCGGAAGGTTTGAAGCCGAATGTTGGTGCGGTGGGTTGGATGCAGAAGGACGAATGCAGAATGTTGGAGGCGGAAAGTTGGATTCAGAAGGTCGAGTCCACCAGGTTGCATGCAGAAAGCCGCTTGATGGTGTGGTGTTCACACCTACCATGCAGATGAACGAACTCAGAGCCCAAACCTGCTGAGCTGCCATGCACGTGTGCCATTGTACGTGGCTGTTGTTTGTGTTCGCGGAGCTCCAGCTGTGTGGCTGTGCTCCAGATGCTGCGCACACTGTTGTGCGCTGTGAAACAACCACCACATTATCACTACCACCATGAAGGGAGTCTGCTGGTTTTCTTGCGGTTGCTGCATGTTCTTGAATGATATGCTTGTTGTGCAGCACACTTGCGTCTGACCATCAGGAGGATGCAGATCACTCAACTCTGAGTTGACGATTAGCACCGAACTCAATAATGCGTCAGCTGCTGGGGTATGAGTTCTGCCAGGAGCAGGATGAGTGCATCTATGCCACGATTCCATTGTGCGGCCTGATAGCAGGGCACGCCATTTGATCATCGTGTGGTGTATGCATTGCCTTTTCATGCCGAGTCAGATGGTCACATCATCTTCAGCTGCCCTGGTTGTGGGGTTCCGATGCTCTGTCTGCTGGTTTGCTGACGTCGCTGAATGCACTGCTTTGTATGCCGAGTCAGATGGTCACAGCATCGTCAGCTGCCCTGGTTGTGAGGTCCCGATGCTCTGTCTGCTAGTTTGCTGACGTCCGTGACATATGCTGTAGGCCGTGCGTCATGCCAGGGTGATTATATGCATGTGCTGCCTCATGGTTGGCAGCTCAGCGTGCTTATGCACACCTTGTATGTGCAGGTACGCGGTTGCACGGGGTTCAGCATTACTGGTTGTGCTGATGTTCGCACAAGGTCAGCAAGACCACAACTATCATAGCGATGGCAACAGCGCATCGCATTCGCTTGCTCTACAGGGTGATCTTTCATAGGCTGTGCCATCGCCAGCCAGCCACCATGGTCTGCAGCTGGTGCCTCTGTTGTGCATATGCTCCTGCAGCAGCAGCAGCACGTCAAACATGCACCAAGTACCAAGAGAAGGGCGATTTGATTATGCAGCCGGCTTGCACCAGTTCTGTTTGTGTGGCGTGCGGACTGGCAGCACACACTGGAGCAAGCGTGGCGCAACTGCCGGCAGCATTGCAGGCACAAGTAACAACAGCGGCAGGATCCACCGCTGCTATTTCATCAGCCGTTGAGCTGCTGCCTTTGACGGCAGCAGTATGCGATGTACCGCACCACAGATGGTACCATCAGCATCAAAGAGTGGTTCTGTGCTGTGCTGGGTTTGAACATGGTATCAGACTTGGGTCAAGGGTGATGCACCAGTCACCTGGCGGTGTGAAGCTGCAGTCTTGCGGCGCGCACTGCACACGTCCACTTTTCATTAGACAACTCGAGCAGCTGCAGGGCTGGCGCCATTTTGCACTGTTAGCTGGGTTTGACTGTGTAACAAATGTCGTACACCTATGCACATGAGTAGGCTAGTTAGCACTGCGGTGCAGCAAGCCAACAACCGGGGGCGGAAGATGAGCGCATTCGCCAACCTTTGGCCTTCAACTTACCAACTTCAATGAGACACAACTGCAGCTGCTGTGGTGACAGAGAGTTGCAAGAGTACTTTGAGGAGATGCACCCCACAAGAAAACCAACTAAGCTCAGCAAGACTCAGACATACAGTCTGTGTGTCACATACACGAGCAAATCAACCCATTCCTGGCTCAACAGCCAGTTGACTGCCACATCAGCGCATGCCAAGCAGCCGCGGGTGCAGGGCTGCATCCCGCGCTCTAAGCGAGCCTGGATCGCCATCATCGTCCTCATCTAGATCTGTCCCCTCATCGGACTCTTCGCTGCTGCTGCTGCTGCTGCTGCTGGCGCCGCCTAGCACGCCACCTGCTGCTGCATGTGACGCGTCATCAGCGTCATGCTCTGCCATCCAGTGACGCGGCTGCTGCCGCCGGCTCTGCCGCTGCCGCTGCCGCTCATGTGCACGCTGCTCCTGCTGCTCTGCAGCCGCTACTGCGGGCGCAACAGGTTGCTCCAGCACTTGAGGCGCTGCGTGGTACTGCAAGTGCTGTTGAAACTGCTGGTGATGCTGCTGTATTTGCTGCTGGTGCTGCTGCTGTAGGTGCCCTGCCATATGCTGCCTTTGCTGCTGCTGGTGCTGGTGCTGCTGCTGCTGCTGGGGGTGGGGGTGCAGATGCTGCTGCTCTGGCCTCATTATCGGCTGCCCTCGCTGTTGCTCTGCTTCTTCTATTGCAGCCCTGTACCTAGCAAGGGCCTCCTCATAGCCCAGCCTTGCTGCTAACTCTGCATCAGTCAAGCCCGCATCCGGCTGATCCACCTGAGCAAACACAAGGCAGTTGCAGCGGCGCAATGAGGCACTACTGCCCACGCTGCTGATGCTGCGCACAAGAGCCACTTAGACAGGAGCAGCAGCACAGCAAACATGCATAGTGCAGCACTAGGTAGCGCCTCACTCCCTGCATGCAGCACTGCTGCATGACCAGCACGGAACGTCCTCTGCTGCAATGCTACAGTGTAAGAGAGCAGCCATACTCTCATCTGCTTTACATGCTTAAAAAACTCTGCAAACTCCATGTTAGCAGCCATACACGCACCTGCCCCTGAAGATACCGTTGGCTGCACCACCGGTACTGCACCAGCAGCTCATGCAAGTGGCCAAGCCCTGTGCTAAGCAGCTCAGCCAGCGGCCGAGTCGCAGCATCAACAACGGCTGCTGCTGCTGCTGCTGCCAATGGATTGCTGTGTCCGCTTGGTGCAGCTGCTAAGCTTGCTCCGCTGCTGCCGATGCTACTGCTGCTGCTTGCATTGGAGGCAGCGCTACCATTGTAGGGTGCCCGCACTGCAGCCGCTTCTGCAGGCGCGTCTGCAGCTCGATCACTGCTGTTGCCCTCAGCTGCAGCATGCGCAGCTGCTGCTGCCGTGCCGGGCTGTTGCTGTGCTGCTGCGCTGTTGTTTGCAGCTGCAAGTACATCTGCTGCAGCTGCCTGCAGCTGTTGAGTGTCCAGCTGGAGCGCCATAAGGGCGAATGCTGCATCCCGCTGCTCCCAGCGGTCTCCGCTGGTCAGCAGCAGCCTCACTAGCGGCTGCACACCATGCTCCTGCATGGCGCAACGAAACACAGAGCAAGCGCGCATTGCTGACGACATTTGTTTTCGGAGGCTCTACCTTGCATCACCTGAGGTGGTTTGGGAGTGCCTCCCTCCTCTGGGTTCACCTCTTGCTAGGAAAAACGTGTACTTGATTGATTAATTGACCTTGCATCAGCAGCACCGCCCCCTGACGCATAGAGCATGGGCAAGATGTGATTCAGTAGGTTAATGCTGGTTACTTGACTGGGTGGTATTGCCAGACAGGTCATGTGCACATGCAATGTGCACGGTGCCAACAGCTGGCGTTCGTGCGCTGTCTGCAACTTTGACAAACAGCGAAGCGTTTTGGGCAGCAGCCAGCACACAGCCAGCGACACTGGCGCACCACTCCGCACATCCGCCACAAAACACAACCGCAGGAGTTGCTCTCAGCAGCACAAAAGACGACGCAGCATGTGCTTGATGCACTGCACTCCGTCAGTCGTCACCTGCAGGACAGCAACCACAGCTGTGTTGCTCTCACTACTGTCCTCACCTTGAGCCAAGCCTTCACTTCTGCTGCTTCCGCCAGGGTGGCCAGGGCCACAGCAGCCCTGTCCCTGTGGAATCCCACTGCCGCCTTGTCCCTGCTGACCAGCTGCAGCAGCGCCTGCACTGCACCCGCCTTCCACAGCAGCTGCCGCGAGGAGTGCACATGCAGGCAGACCTTGTACACCACCTGCCACACCAGCAAAGTTGAGCAGATTGACAACAGGAGACGAGGGCTTCATCAGCATACGTGTGAATGATGCTGTGTGCTTGACACAGGTGCATTTTGGCTAGAACCGTCAGGTCAAGAGACTTCTGCTGCCTTTGTCGTTCCATTCTTGGAGCAGATCACCCCATCATTAAGGCTGGCACTGCACAAGACAGCATGCTGCTCCACTCTCACCTCAATGGCACTGCTGCATCAGCCGCCACGCATCATGTCCCGCATACCAAGCCTTTCGAACAAACACATCATTACGTGCACACAACTCAGCACCACACCTGCAGCGCCCACTCCTGTGCATAGCTGTGTGCGCTGTTGAGCATAGCCACCAGCGGCACCACTGCTGTTGCTGCCAGCCAGGCCAGCTCCTCATCAAGGCAGCAGCAAGCCAGCAGCGAGGCAGCAGCACCCTGCCCAGCAACGCAGCAGCAGCAGCAGCACCCATGACTGTTATGTTGTGTTCTGATTAATTGCTTTGACTTGTGCAATGACCACCAGCTGTACAGCACAGCGCTGTACAGGCAACTTTCAGCCATGTGGGAGAGAAAAGCCATGTAGCAGCGGCAACACAGCACATCTGCTGCATCCCAAGCCACGGCCGCTGCTGACAGCACAACAGGCACCCATCCAGGTTGTGTGTGGACGAAGAGCCCGCATCCCGTGCTATAGCACAAGGTCTGTATGCTGATGTACTGCTGACCTGCAGCTGTGGCTCTCCGGTTGCATAGCGGATGATCCACAGCAGGTCATCGAGCACTGCTGACCGCACTTCTGCCTGCGCCATCTGTGCTGCAGCGTCATCTGGGGTGCTGTCGTGCCAGCGGCGGTATTGGTAGGCCAGCAGTGTGGTGGCTGTGAGGCGATCCCGGCCGCTGTCGTTTCGCATTGTGCGGATGGCTGCAGCGACCTCGGGTTGCGTGGCTGTTGCGGCAAGTCGGCAGTTGCGGGTGGTGGTGAGGCACGTTATTGGCGTGTGGCAGAAAACGTAGTGTTGTCAGCAACAGTGCTGAGAGCCTGGCGCCATTCATGTTTGCATGCATTTGAGAGCCGGTGTGCAAGCACGGTGTTGCTGCTGTCCGGGAGCTGCCAGCACAATGTAATGGGACAGATGTTACAGCACAGCTGCATCACAGGATGCTTACATGCCAGCTGTTGCACAGGCACTGCAGCGGGTATTGTGCAAGCAACACAGCACAATGCACGTGCGTGATGCTGCACACCTTCTATGTCTGCCAGGCAGCAACTGGCTTCGGCGGGCAGCTGCCGGCCGTGCTGCTGCAGCCAGTCTCTGATGCTCTGCTTCAGCCAAGGCAGCCGGCACACCTGCAGCAAGCGTAGCAGCAGCTTGCTGGACGTTAAGGTTGGCAACTCGTCTCTGCAATGCAACGTGGCTGCAAAGCCACACACAGCACACCATGCAACTTGCAGGGGGCCGCCAGTTGTCGCAGCTGCTGGGGCATGCAGCATCCGCTCATATACAGCATGCTACATCAACATCACCATGTTACCCATCACGCCATGCTACATGACGTGTAGCAGCAGCTGCTGCAGCAGCTTGGTGTTGCAATGCTGGCAGAGCTGGCTGGAAATCTGGCTGCATGCTGCACACTAGTTCAAAGTGCAGTGCAGCTGCTGCCGCACAGGCTAGGCAGCAGGTGTGGCCACACGTGCTGTGCAGCCCTGCCTACCTGCGCATCCACCAGCTCCAGGTTGGTCCTGGGGCAGCGGTAGTTGCCGGCAGCCAGCCAGCGCCGCAGAGACTGCAGCGTTTACATGTGCGCGTGGCAGGCAGGATGGCAGCTGCTGAGTGGTTGCACTGCCTGCACTGCGCTGTGAGCCTGAGGTCACAAGGCATGCAGACTGCATGCATAGTGCAGGCCTGCCAGCCACCTACTAGAGAGCTGGTCAGTGGCAAGCACGTTGCTCACAGCTGGCGCAGCACAGCACTGTATTTGGAAGCCTAACACAGTTTCTTGCGCTTGCTGACTGCGTCAAATCACTGCAATCAAGCATCACGCTTGGTGCTGCCACTGTCACTGCTGATGCTGCTGCTGGCCTCACCTGGTATTCATACACCTGGCAGAACAGCAACAGGGTTGCAGAAGTCAATTGCCGTTGTGTCAAAAGCGCTTAGAGGTTCTGGAGAATATCAGTGAGCTGGGGATGACGCCAGGCAATTGGTGTGATGCAATGCTGTCAGCCATAGCCAGCTGCCAATGCACGCCTACGCTTTGCGCACCTGGCCTGTTGCGCGGAGCACAACAGGGTCGTTTATAATTTCATATGTGATAGGGTCTTTGAAATCATCCTGCAAGACAGCATACCAACAGCTCAGCTGGACCGCCAGCCAGTGACAGCTCATCATTGGAGATGACACCAACTTGATGCAGCCGCTGCTGCTGCAATGATGAACACGCACGAAGATTCATGTAACGATGCCTAAATGCATTTCAGGTATGTGCCCGTGTGACAGGCAACACCAACCACACTCACAGGAACATCTTCGTCCTCAGCTGTGCGCTGCCGCTGCTGCTGCTCCTGCTGGCCTGAGCGTCCTGCTGCTTGCACTGCAAACCAATACCAAGCTGCTGCACTTGCCGCTGTTCCAAAACATACACAAGCAGCTATGTGCCTCTGCATCATGCTACATCTCGATCATGCAGACAATTCCAGTTGCTCAGCATTGCTGGTGACTGGACAGCATTCACATCACTCTGCCGGCATGTTGAAGTCCACTGCAAGCTTGCAGTCACGCTGAAAGATGATAAAAGCTGCTGTAAAAGTTCAAAGTGCAACCAGTTCAAGGTACCACGTGCTGGGGAGGTATAGGACGTTGGTAGATTTCAAAATAAAGCAGACGCTCAACTGATAAGAGGCATTCCATGTGAGCAGCAACATCTGTTTTGTTGTAGCGTAGATTCTTTTATTACGCTTCTTCGCATTGTTGCGCAGCGGGTACCGAGTTCCGGCGTTGTGCGTACTTGTCTTTAGCCACATCCCTAGACGACAAGAGCGTATACAACCCATACCCTGACAGTATACATATTGCACAGCTTCTGCTTCGAGGCAGCTGGCCCCATGCACCTGAACAGCCTCAACTGCCCTCTGGCTAGGGCTAGAAGCAACTGTGCTGGGCCTCTGCACCATCGCAGCAGGCCAGCTGTTGTCGTGAAACATAGCAAGCGTGATAATGCAGCAGCCAGTGCAAAGCCAGCAGCAGCTGGCCGTGCAGAGGTAGGTGGCAACCACCAGCCAATGCAGCAGCTGCTGCCCTTCTGTATACGCTGCCAGCTTTGCCTACGCTGCTGCGCTGCCATCACCACTCCCGCAGGTGGTCAACAGCAGCATCAACAGGACACCCATTGCAGCACCAGCAGCAGCGCCTGCTGCAGCCCCAGCAGCAGCGTCTGCCAGCCAAGCCCGGGCACCACAGCAGCAGCAGCCTCAGGAGCTGCTACAGCAAGGGAAGCAGCAGCCAAGCTCAGCTGCACAGCTCGGCACCTACGGCCGCGAATCTGATGCCATAGATGGAGACATCAAGATCATTGGCCTGGGACAGCGAGGCATCAGTGCAACCACTAGGCTCATGAGTGAGTGCCTGTCAACCATTCCAAGCGATTATGTGCTGGTTGGCGATAGCAGCAGTCGGCTTGCCAATCGTGCGTAGTATACATAATTGATTGACTAATGGACGTGTGGGTGGAAGCCAAGCAGCCAAGTACCTGGCCGGCATGCTCCAGCAAATCGCCTTTTCTTGCTGTCATGCTGCCGCGCTGCTGTGTGACGCTTGCAGGCAACAAGAGCATGCAGTCTGCAGAATTCTGGGTGCTGGACACTGACGCAAAGGTGGGCGCAGCTGCCCGACAGTGTCTGGCATGCAGACAGAACTGCATGTATCTAGCGGACAGTCATGGTACGCCTGCCTACAGCAGCAGCAGGTGCTCAAGCACGTGAAAGACAGCAATGGTGTTCCTGCAGGGATCTGGTCGTTATCCCAGTGCATCCCGTGGCTGTGCCTCGTTAGCTTCCTGACTTGGCTATCGTTGCTGCTGCGCATGCTTGTCCGCGTGTGCTACTGCGATGGAATGCTGCTGCAGGTCCTCAGCAGCTGTGGCGCGCCCAACACGATGCGCATTCCAGTGGATGATGATGCGCAGCTGTCACCAACAGAGCTCAGCAGGCTTGCAGGACAGGCGGCAGCAGCGGCGGCTGCAGCGACGCCTGCACAGCGCCCAGGCAGCCCTGTTGCGACGTGCGGTGCGTGTCGGCATGGAAGCGCAGCTGTGGCAACCTGGCTGTTCACTGGGAGACTGCATCTCACTCATGCATTGTCTGCGCACATGTCACTGCAGTCTGGAGGTCCTGAGTGTAACTTGGCCAGGCAGCTGGTTGCAGGCATGCTTGACAAAGGTTTCTCTATGACGCGCTGACCCATCTGTCCTGGTGGGACTGCAGGTGTTGCATTCCTTGTTGCTGGTGCTGGTGGGATCCCTGGCGGCTCCACTCTGGTGCGTGGCGACGCTGCTGCTGCATCGCGCGCTGCTGCAGCTGCTGCTGCGTTGCTGGGCCTGACGGTCGCCTTCATGCGCTGCATTTTATTTCTGCTGGTGTGCCTCCATGCATATCTAGATGTGTGGCGCACCAGGTGCCTGCTGTCCTGGCCCTGCTACTGCAGCAGCTGCTGATGTACACCTTTGTTTATTTCTTCTGCTGCGCCTTGCAGCTCCTGCAAGTTGCCGCGTACCTGCGCCGCACCGGCTTCTTTGTGGTTGCTGCGCTGACGCGGCCATTTGAGTTTGAGGGGCGCCGCAAGCTGGAGGAGGCTGATGCACTGATTGAGGCTCTGCAGGATGTGGCGCAGCTGGTGGTGAGCTGCTGCTGCAGCTGCAAAACTCACACACATGTGCACGCTGACTTGCACACGGCCAGTACATGCATATGCATGCCTGCTCACTATGCATGTGATGTGCCTGCAGGCAGCTGGGCACTCCATGTGTTGATCTGCCGGTTCTGCCTCTGCTGCTGCTGCTGCCTGCGCTGTGTTGCGGTGCAGGTGGTGGTGCCTCAGGGCGTGCTGACGCGCGCGTCTGCCGAGCTCACCATCAACGAGGCGTCAGCCATTGCAGACAACACGCTGGAGGTCAGCTGCAGGTCTATCCTGTGGGCGCTGAACGTGCCGGAGGTGCTGCGCGCGTCTGCGGGTAAGCAGCACAACACAGCAGCAGGGGCGATGGGCTCTGGCCGGCAAAGGGCGCCCTAGAGTGTGATACTTGATAATACTTGCAAATATGATGGTGTGTTGCTCTGTCTTGTTACCGCTCAATTGGGGTGCGGGGCCGATGGCGTTGATGCTATGGCTTGATGGGTAACATGATGAAGGCGATACTTGACGCAAGCAGTTGCACCCATGCCATCCTGCCTGTGCTCGCCCACCTTGCTGCTCACCCGGGTGCTGTCCTGCGCTGTACTGCTGCGCAGGCATGATGCTGTGGCACGGCCGCGACCTGCGGCAGTACAAGCGCCTGCTGTCACCGCCGCTGGAGGTGCTGCTGACCTGCCCAGGCGTAGGCGGGCTGGGCCGCGGCCTGGCCAGCCTGCCTGTGGCATCACTGGCAGAGGCGGGGCTGGCCAGCGGGCTCAGCACACTGGCGGAGGATGCAGTGGCGGTGAGCACCTGGCATTGTGCCCTCAGTGCTGATGCTTTGCCGGCTGCAGACCAGTGGCTCCTCGTCATGCACCCAGTGCAGCGGGCAGTACCTGCATTGCAACATCCACATGTCGTATTTCTGTTTGCTGTCTGCTGTCACGTGCCGCGCACCAGGCTGCTGCCGAGTCTCCCTTCCTAGAGGCGGTGATGCCGCGCGCCAGCGGCGTGCTGTGCGTGCTGAGCCTGCCGCAGCGCGTGCTGAGCCACGACTTCAGCATGGCAGAGAGTGCGCTCAACGACCCAGAGAAGTACGCCATCCGCGCAGCAGTGCAGGTGGGGCCCGCGCTGGTGCTAGGGTGTGCAGGAATCGTGGGTTCAGGCGAGCTGCAAGGGGGCAGGAGAAGCAAGTTTACACAAGGTCAAGGCTCCTTCAAGCTGTTAGCGCTGTTCAGCGAAGTGTGACAAGTAGTATATACACATTGCCCTGATACAAGACCGTTTATTGCCGGTAACATAGCAAGTGCTTTTGCGCCTGCTGCTGCCAGGTTGCTGCCATGACGGTGGTGGAGCTGGCTGGGCGGCACTGCGAGGAGGTGGTGGTGTGCGCGCACGTGCGCCCCGACTGGCCGCACACTGACCCCGGCCTGCTGTGCCTGGAGGCCACGCTGCTGGTGCTGGAGGACCCCGCGGCAGCAGAGGAGGGTGAGCAGGCAGCAGCATCGCCGGTCGTTTGTTGCGACAAAGCATGCATGGAGCAGCACCTCTAGATGTTCGCAGAAACTTCGGGAGAATAGTTCTGCTGTGTTTTCTGTGTAATGAAAAATAATCACCGTCTGTCTTGCACCAAAAGTGTTCTCCTACAGCAACAACTGCATCCGCTGACTTGCTCCTCATTGCCCGACCTGGCGTTGCTCCGTGCTGCTCCTGCTGCAGCCGCAGCAGCAGCACCAGCAGCCTTCAAGAGCCCACTCCCAGCAACGTCGCGGCTGACACCCAGCAGCCCTGTGTTGCGCAGCAAGCAGCTTGCACAGCAGCAGCCACCGCAGCAGCCCCAGCAGCAGCAGCGACCAGCAGGGCTAGTGACCAGCCAGAGGCCTCCTGCAAGCCAACAAGCAGCTGGCCAGCAGCAGCCACAGCAGCTAGCACAGCAGCCACAGCAGCAACAGCAGCAGCCGGCGGCATCGCCCACAGCAGCCAAAAGCAGCAGCAGCAGCAGTCGTGCGAACTGGAGTGCCATGTCAGCCATTGCAGGCGGGTCAGCAGCAGCAGCAGTGGGGCAGTACAAGCCGCCCGCTGGGTCCAGGGCAGCAGCGCAGCAGCGGCTGGGCTCCAGCAGCAGCAGGCCTCTCAACCCTAGCCTGGTTAGCGGCAGCAGCAGCAGCGAGCCTCTGCACGGCATCTTGTCAGGAGGGGTAGTGCCTGGCAATGCAGCAGGAGCTGGCAGCGGCAGCAGCAGCAGCAGCGTTGAACAGGCGGGCGAGGTGACGCTGGTGCCCAGGATGGCAGACAAGCACGTGAGTGCCTGCAGCGCTGAAACTTCAGCGTGGCTTGCCTCTGGCTGCTTTTAAGTGCATACGTCATGGCTAGTCTGCTGGGGACACACGTACTGTTGCGCAAGATCTGGGTGGGACACCTCTTCTAACAAGTACTGGATGTTGCTGCTGCTGCACATTCCAGGTGGACACCATGGTGGCGCAGTCGCTGGACCTGCCTCCCTCGGCAGCCCGCTGGCGCCACCAGCAGCGCCGCGAGGCGCAGGGCAGCAGCCGCAGGCGCGGCGCCAGCCACTTCCCGCTGGCAGTGGTGCCCTGGAACAGCAGCGGCAGCAGCAGCGCACAGCCTGGCAGCACGCCTGGCAGCGGCGCTGGGGCTGCGGGTGGTGGCGCTGCGGTTGGGGTGGAGGGCTTTGTGGGCAGCAGCAGCGTGGACTTGGATGAGGAGAAGGGGCTGCTGGACCCGCCTAGGGATGTGCGGTCGAGGGTGGCAGGCATGCTGCAGCAGGAGCGGCGGCAGCAGGGCTGGGTGGCTGACAGGGACTGAGGGGTGCCTTGCTGGCGGGTGGTGGAGCGTCTAGTACTGGCAGCATGCTGCAGAGCTGTTGCAGTTGAAGTGTTCTCACCCGAAATGTGTTGAAGTGCCAGGGTCTTGCTGTGCATGGCGCAGGGGTAGGGGTAGCTTAGGTGCAGTGGGCAGTTGCAGTGAACTGCCCGGGAGATATGTTTGCTGTGCAAAGAGCAGTAGCTGTGGAGAGCTGGGACGTGTTCTGTACAATGTGGCTGGGTGCTGGGGTTTAGGATTGGTTGGTGTCCGTGCGGGTGTGGCAAGTTTGCCTGTTCAGCTACACAGCGATGCTGTGCTGCGGGCTACGTAACACACCGGTACTCTACTGCTGGTACTGCCTGCCACAAGCACTGCTGTTTCATCAGCGTTGTCAATATGAACAAGTAAACTGTCACATTGCACGCGTCATGGCGCACTGTGCTGTGTGTGTGTGCTTTTGCTGCTGAGACTGCGTGATCCTAGCAGTGGGTTACTGCTTGGTCGGTGATTGCTGAACTTTGCTTGCATCTGCTGGCGGCGGCAGCACATGCAGCGACATTTCTGTGAACATTGGGGAGTACAGGGGGTGTGATCATCACCCTGAAGGAAAGCCACTGCAGCAGTGTCCTGGCTACATCAAAACACTGTACAACACATTGTTTTTTGGTCCGGGCGCTGGGCACCTCCTGTATAGGGTGTTGTGACGTGTTCTGCTGGTGAGGCACTGCCTCCCGCTCCCGACAATTGGGCTTGCCCAATTGTGCTGTGGTAGCGAGCCAGTAGGATTCCGTCCCCCCTGGTAAAAAAAACACATTGTTGTAATGTTACACAGACCTCTCTCATCAAGGCATCAACATGGTAGAGCTTTCACCATTGCATGGCGACCAACAGCGCATGGTGACAATGAAGCGCTGCAGATGTGGTACAGCTGCAACCTGTACACCTGTCAGCAGCAAATTTGTTGGGCAGTGCTTGCTTTGTGACCGTCACCAGCGGTGCCAATGGGTGTACAGGTGAATGCTTCAAAACAAACACAGCAACAATGGTATACAACCTGTCACAGCATCTGCTATCATTGAGAGACATACGCTTAAGGAGATAAAACAAAGCAAAGCTCCCTTCAACAGCACACAGGTGAAGAATGCAACACTGGTGTAGACACATCATGCAACTATAATAGTACAATGCAAACAGTTGCTTACACCAGCAGCCACATGTTTACACTAGCAGTGACTGCCTCAACAAGCTCGCCTGCCGATTTTATGCGAGCGCTTCACACAGCTCATGATCTCACTGCTGCACCTTGTAGTGCAATGTGCATTCAACGCATGCATTCAATGCACCCTTTGGCATGCACCATGAACTCCTGAAGAAACTGGCAGTTGACACACTCCAACTGCCTGGCTTCCTTTTGAGCACTCGTCTGCTGCCGCCTGGCCACACATGACGACTCAAACTGCACACCGCCAAGCACACCTAGCAGCCACCATCTCCCTTGTACTCTGCCCGCGCGCAGCCCAACTTGGCCCTTCACACTGTAGCCATCCACCTGCCCCGCCGCACCACCAACCTCCCTCCGCCTGGCTCTGATCTGACATTTAGACGTCACCCGCGACTGTAGTGTAAAGTTTCACAGCCTGAACTTGCGTGGGATGGCTGCCTTGCCGCCCTGCCAGGGGTAGCTGCCAGGGGCCCCATCCAGGCAGTCAGCCCCCTCCCAGGTGTCCCAGTAGGGCCCGTAGCCGCGCCAGCTAATAAGGAACTCATCCGCACCTGTGGCAGCGTTGACCTGCAGACGCGAACCAGGGCAGCAACACCATGTGTAAAGTTCACTCAGGGTGCTGGTCTGTGTGTAGCGCGCTACACAGACTGACACAGACTGATTGCTTGCACGCAATGCTTGGCAGGGGTGCTAGCTCCTGTTTGTTGACTAGTCAGGCACTGCACACAGCATGCAGCATACCCAGAATGCAGCCTTGAACGCTGCACCAGGTCAACAAACACCCGCGCTGCTGCTCACCCTGTGAGCAAGGATCCGTTCAACCTCGTAAGAAGCGCAGCTGTGGGCAGTCGCAGCCTCAGCCTTGCTGGGAGCAGGCACCAGCTGCGTAGGGTCAGCAGGCTTAGGCACCAGCGTCACTCCGCCTGATGCAGCCTGTGCTTTTCCCTTGCTGCTGCTGCTGCTGCTGCTGCCCTTGCCAGTGTGCTGGCCACCACCCCACGCCTTGCTGGCTGCTGCTGCAGCTGCACGCTTCTGGCGAGGCGCGCCCGCCACAGCTGACTTCTGGGGCCGCTGCGCAGCAGCAGCAGCAGCAGGCTTTGTGGCTGTGCCAATGCTGCTGCTGCCCTGCCTAGCCACCTTCACCTGCAGCAGGCCAGCCTCTGCAGCCTCCATCAGTCCCAGCTGCTGCACAGCCTGCTGCTGGGGACTCAGCGGCAGCTGCAGGCCTGACAGTGCACTGCAGCCTGAGGCCACGCGCACCACTGCAGGACTTACAGCACTGCTGCCCTGCTGCTGCTGCTGTTGTGGTGCTGCCAGCTTGGCACGCTTTGCAAGTGGGACATCTGCCAGCGCATCCTCGTCTGCTGCTTCGTCAGGGCCACCTTCTGCAGCAGCAGCAGCAGCAGCAGCAGCAGCAGCAGCAGCAGCAGCGCCACTGGACTGCTCCTCAGACTGCTGCTGCTGCTGCTGCTGCTGCTGGCTGCTGGCGCCGGGAGTAAGGGACCCCATGCGGCCAGGTGCAGCTGCGTCGGCAGCCTGCTGCGGGGTGGACGGCAGCTGCAGCTGCTGCTGCTTGCTGCTGGCCTCGGCCTCGTAGTCGTTGGCCCTGCAGCAGCAAGACGGACGTGTCATATAACACAAACAAAACATAGGCTGAGAAACAAAGTTTGTGCAAACATCTGCCCGCCGCAACCTGGGTCATAGGCAGTGCCAGTTTGTCATGTCTTTTGGCTGCTGAAGCTTCAGACAGAGTTAGCTAGTACACAGGTATGCACTTATGATCTGCTGCTTATGCAGCCGCCGCTGTGCCTACCTAAAGATGTAGGCCTGCATGTGCATGCGGTCACGTGGCTTCACGCACGTCACTGCAGCCGCAGCAGATGCCGAGCTGCTGCCCTGCACCACATGCTGCTGCTGCTGCAGCAGCTCTGGGCATTCTGCACTGTCGCTGCGCTCAGCAGTGATGCCCTCTGCCCTCTCTTCTGGGCTGCTGGACTGCTTGCCGGCATCCTGGGCATCAGCAGCGGCACTGGCTGCTGCTGCTGCTGCTGGTGCTGCTGGCTCCTTGTCTATGCAGGCAAACACCACAGTGTCATTGGGGAAGATGCGCTGGATAGGCAGCAGCAGCAGTAGCAGCAATAAGGCACAGAAGTGTATCAGCAAGGAGTGCGCCTCAGCTGCTTCACTGCATTCTGCAGCAACACACTTTAGCACCTGCGCATGGCAACTGCTGCCGTTGGAATCTTGTTGTGCATATGCAGATTGCGGATGCCTGCTAGGAGGGTGACAGCGGCACCATTCTGCAGGCAAGCAGTTTCTCTGCCCATGCAGAGCGCCATACGTCACCGCTCACAACCAACCAGCAGCAAGGCTGGCACGCCCCTACACATTGCCCCTGTCACAACTGTGTTATTCATGTGTGCAACACCATTATGGCTTTCCACCTCGCAGCTGTCTGCGCTGCTGCCGCACCTGATCGATGGCAAAGCCGCGCCAGCCACCAGACAGCCCGCAGCAGGCGCCCTCGCCCTTCGGGAGGTGCACCACTGACCACTTCCTGGAGCTGCCAGGGTGCGCGTTGCTGCAGTGCACACATCAAGCAGCCAGCACCAGGCGGGTCATGCCAGTGCGTCATAAAAAGCGCAGCGTTGCTGCTGCTGCTGCTGCTGTTGGACAGGGCTTCTAGTGGATTGCTAGGGCACCACGCGCTTCAACAAGCAGCGGCTGATGTATATGCTCTGTGTGTGTACTATGCACACATTTACACTATACATCAGCAGCAGCAGCAGCGGCAGCAGCACGCGGCAGCTCACATGAAGAGCTCGGGGTCCTGCGCCGCCTTGTCAAAGCAGTGCAGCGTGAGCGCGCGCTTGTGCTGCTGCTTGTCTGTGCCGTAGTGCGGACCAATGTCGATCGGCAGCTGGCACCAGAAGCCGCCAGACACTTGGGAGGCACTCATCAGCTGCACGCAGCAGCGGCGGCGGCAGCAGCAGCAGCAGCAGTAGCAGCAGCAGCGCTTGGCCAATGGCACATTGGACTTTATCCAGTCAGCACATGCGCCCTATCCCTTCCACATGTAAGCATCTACAACCTACATCTGCCACCTGCAATGCACTGCACGATTCCCCTGCGGGGCCCTTAGCCCCTCACCTTGACAACTGCAGGCGTGCCTCGTGCATTCAGCTGCCGCGCCAGCTCCAGCGCAGCGTCAGTGGCTGCCTCAGCAGCAGCCAGGCTGGCAGAGCCACACTTTGGCTTCCAGCCCAGAGGCGGCAGCATGTAGGGGTCGGCCTCTGCTCCGAACAGCGCTGCTGCTGCTGCTGCTGCTGCGCCGTGGCAGCGCCGTCCGTTGAGGCCCTTGCTGCCGGGGGTGGTGCTGTGGCGGCGGCTGCTGGAGCACCTGTATTAGTTAAACGACAGCAACGGAGAGCTTGAGGCAACTGAAACAGTAACAATGCAGTTGGAGTGCAATTGAGCATGCCCAGTGAACAGAGTCATGTGATAAAACACTGTTTGGTAGGCTGGCACATCCTGCTGCTGCACGCTGCTCCTGAACACCCAGCAGGCTGGCATCCAAATATTGGCATGCTACTGTCCAAACCTTGCTATGCATGTTGAGGCTGCTGCAGCTGCTGTTTGCTTGCTGTGTCTTTGAATTATATCAAAATGAATCAAAATGGATTCAATTCAATTGAGTTGCGCGGCTGCAATGCTCTCCAACCGCTCACCCATCAGTCGGGTCCTCTTCGATGCAGTGCAGCGGCACTGGCAGGTTGTGGATCCTGCATGACAGGCAGCATACAGCACAGCAGCACGCAGACCTCTGTCAGTGCTGTTGTCGCTACGTAAACCACGCAAGCACCAGCATGCATTGCAAAGCAGAGTGCATTAAGTTTTGTCCAGTGAGCTGCTGAAGCTGCTGCTGCTGCTGCTTCCGGCCATAGCTACACGCGCCTATACACCATCGGCACACCATCAGCATGCTGCATTGCTGTGTCGGCACCAGATACTCAACAGGGCCAAGGTGCACCTGCTGCTGCGCCTGACTTCCCCATCAGCTGCTGCAGCAGCCTTGCGCTTTGTAGGGCCTGAGGCCTTGGCCTTTGGAGCCCTGCAGAGCAAGAGCGACAAGCCCACACGCAGCAGCAGCAGCAGCAGCAGCAGTACAGCTTTGACGTGGGCTGCAGAGGCCTGCTGGCAGTGCACATAAGGCGGCATGCGTGCTGGCTGGCTGTGTGCAATGCAGCCATTCGGCAACACAAGTTGCATGCTGCATGTGTGAGCAAACGCAGCTAGCACTCAATGCAATTGTCTCCTGCCCTGGGCAATGCCAACACAAGTAGCATATTTCTGCTGCAAGTGTACTTATGCTTGTGCTGCTGCGCCCCACCTTGGCTGCTTGACCAGCAGGCTGGTGTCCACGCCCTGCATGATCTTGTGCATCTCAGCCTGGATCATGGCGATACGCGCAAGCCGCTCGCGCTCAAACTGCGTTATGCCTGCTGCGGATGCCATGGGGAGCACTGCAGCGGCCGACATGGTGCAGGGTGCTGGGTGGACTGCTGCTGCTGGTTGCTTGTGCAGGTGGTTGCAGCAGCTGCTGGTGGTGCAACGGTCTACCGGTCTGCTGAGTTCAGCGCCGCACAGAACAGCGCGTGTGTCACTGTAATAAACCTGAAGCGTGCACAAGCGGGCTGAAGCAGCGGGATGCACGACCTATCTGTCGGTCGAAAGCAAGCTGAAGGTGAGAAGCACTGCGGCAACAACCCCGCACATCAAGTATACAGTAGCACTCGCAATGGTACTGAGGATGCCGGTGTCTGGTCTGCTGTCTTAGCTCTTCGAAGGCGAAGAACTGGTTTGGTTCTTTCAAACCGGTTCAAAATGTGGCACGTGCCAGATGAGCGCTGGCAGGCCACATGTGCTTCATTAGCAATAACTGCATGTATATTAAGGTTTCTAGACAGACTGAGCCGACGCGGCCTGTAGCATGACCGGGCCGGGACCTGTATCCAACGGCTTTCCGGCACCCTGTGAGCTTGCGCCACGAGTTTGATTGTTCTGAAGTTCATCCTTCACGAATTTGCTGCCACACCATCTGCCGCGAGTGTGTTGCATTGGCATGGAGCTTTACCCTGGAGCAACCCTAGAGTATGCCTGCAAACACACTACACGCAGACCCAGATGTCCTGAGCAGGCTAGCAGCCAGATGTGTTGTCTGTTGATCATCTGTTATTAGAACCAGCCACTGGCCACATAGCTGGCCCCGCCATAGGTCTGTATATTGTACAGCGACAGGTTCTGAGGTGCCACCTTCTTCCCGCCTGGTGGGCGGCAGGGGCTTGGTGCTGCTTTATGAGGCCCAGGCAAGGCTGCCTTGCTGCACTGACTTGAAAGTGTGAAACCACATTAAGAACGCACCATGCGGCATGCCGGTGCAGGGACACAGATACACAGACAATGTATGACCTGCATGCACTTTGAAACTCTTGATACAGACAAAACATCAAAAAAACCCACTTTGTCAAACTTTCAAGTTTGGCATAGGGCAAGGTCGAACATCCACCAGAACCACTACAAAGGCCTCATCCACAGGGAGCCCCAGCAGGCACTCGCAACGGTTGCTTGGCCCAATCAAGTGCCCTGACGCAAGATGTCAGCCCAAGCACCCACACGTTCGGTTTGCATCCAAACGCCAGCAGCAAAGGCAGGTTGGCAGCTCATGTCAGCAAGACATGGCTGTGGCTGTAATAAGACCAGCCATCGAATGCGCAGCACAGCAGGTACCGGAACCATCACCAAGAGCCATCACGCGGGCAGTGAGGTGCAGCTGCTGTGGCTACTGTGCATCTCTGCACAAGACTGCCACTAATCAGAACGCAGCGCATGCGTGTTGCCAACTCTCAACTTGAATGTGCAAAACAAAATCAAATATCACACGAGAATTGCCCACTTAACCCACACAGCCAGTTTTAAGGGGCATGTCTACACAGCACAGCACAGCGCAAAAGGCAGGTGGAAAGAGGACACACTGCCACAAAATGTCAGAGCAAGCACAGCTTGACACGCACTCATCAGCTTAATGCGTATTGGACATTTTAAACAATACCATCGCCAAAGAGCTTGCAGCGATGGACTTTAAAGCACTATTTCAAGAGCCTGGCCCGGCCAGCAGCGATTGACCCAGCAAGCAACCAACAAGCAGCCAACCAGGGGCAGGGGTGTGTCTGCAGATGGGAAATGCTGAACCTCAACAGCAGCAGCAGGATCACACACATTCCTACATTACAGTAAAAGCAAACCGTAAACACACGGCAAGTCAAGCCTGCGTTTACGCTTGTAGTGCCACATGGAAGCACTTGCAATGATGCAGGACTGCGCTGAGCCATGCTTGCCACACAGTGTTGTTGTTAGAAAAAGCAGCACCCCGTTCAGTAAGGTCGCTACAGGGTGTGTTCTAGGTCAGGGACACATTACTGAAAGTACTTGACAAAAGAAACCTTGAAAGTTGTCACGCTACGACAACTGAGCTGATAGGATCACCATACAGTGTGTCCTGCTCCAAGCAATCCAACCCCATAACACTACCGTAGTGAGTCACCAACGCAGCCCAGGGTACAGTGCCAGCAGAAACCATAACTCACACTGTCCGGTGCTTGAACATCATGCACAGTGCACAGGATAGGGAACCAGAACCAAACAACCTTGTTGTCACGGTGCAAAGCAATTGCTGCGTTGTGCATGTGCCATAGCAGGTCGCATGTACTCAACACGCAGCGTGCAGCCGCACAATACAAGCTATGCTTGCCCACATGAGATGTGAGCTCTCGCGTCGTGGACGCACACAGACACAGACAGCCACCGCCGGGCGCTGTTTGCAGCTGTTGCGCCACCCTAAATTCTAGCGCCAACCATTATTCCATATCCTGCAGCAGCTGCTCCATCTCAGCAGCTAGGCTGAAGCCGTCGACAGCAGCGGCACCAGCATTGGCACCAACAGCAGCAGCACCTGCAGGTCCACCAGCAGCAGTGCCCAGCGTAGCTGCACTTGAGCTTACTGCTGAAGCGCCTGCTGTTGCTGCTGCTGCTGGGGCCACCATACCTGAGGTGCAGGCAATGCTACCTGCCCAAACATCAAAGCCGTCAGGGTTGCCTGCTGCAGCTGCACTGACAACTGCAGCATTGCCAGGGGTGGGGAAATAGATTGAAGCAGCAGGAGGCGGCATAGCTGCAGCAGCACAGCTGCAGGCTGCAGTAGCTGCTTGCGCTGCTTCAACTACGCCCCTGGGTAGCAGCAGAGGCAGCTGCAGGCTGGAAACCTGCTGCTGCTGCTGCTGAGGTGCCGAGTGCTGCTGCAGCCAACGGCCCACCTGCTGCCTGTAAGAGTGCATTGCAGCGTCATGTGTGACGCACCTGGAGCCTGCACCAGGCCAGCTGCTGTGCTGCTGCAGTTGCACCTGCTGCTGCTGCTGCTGCTGCTGTAGTTCTTGCAGCAGCTGCTGGTTGGAAAGGTGCTGCTGCTGCTGCTGCTGCTGCTGCTGCTGCCGCTGTTGTTGTTGTTGTTGCTGCTGCTGCTGCTGCTGCTGCTGCTGTGAGCTGGCCTGCCAGCTTGTGCAGTGCTGGCCAAACGCACCGCTCACTGCTGTAACAGCAGGCACATCGCCAATATGCTCACCAGGAGCAGCAGCAGCAGTAGCCAAAGAAAGTGCTGCATGCGCCCCTGCTGTGGCACCGAATCCACCGAGAAATGGTCGAGCTTGCTGCATGTGCTGCTGCTGCTGCTGCTGCTGCTGCTGCAGCAGCAGGTGTTGCTGCCGGCTTGTCTGCAGTGCCTGCAGATGCTGCTGCAGCTGCCAGGAGAATGTTTCAGCAGCAACATGGCCAGCAGCACCTGCTGCGCTGCTGCCACCCCAGCCCCTGCTGCTGCCACCTGCGTGCATAGCGCCGCTGCTGCCAGGTATGTCGGCCATCACGGCAGCAGCAGGGCTGCTGGCTGGGGTGCTAAACGCTGCGCTGCTGGCAAGCACAGCTGTCCTATCGTGCCAGCCCGCTGAGGGAGGTGCAGTGTAGCTGCGGCGTGCAGCGGCACTGCCACTTGCAGGAAGGGGCGGGCGGCTGAACATGCCTGCTGCTGCTGCCACACCTGCAGCAAGGAATGGGCTGCAGGACTCAGCTGCCGGTGCTGCTGCGGCCGCTGCTGGCGTAGCAGTAGCACCCAGCAGAGCAGCGTGGAATGCCGAGTGCGGGTCTGCAGCAGCCGCCTTACTGGCTGCCTCTGCTGCTGCTGCTGCTGCTGCTGCTAGCAGTTCGGGCTGCTGCGTGCCAGCTGCGTGACGCGCTGCAAGCCTAGCAGCAGCACTGCCAGCATTGCGCTGCAGCTGCAGCGGCTGCTTGTCTGCCTGCTTCACATTATCTTCATCATCATCGGAGCTTTCCATGCTGCCTGCATCGCTGCTGCTGCCGCTGCTGGGGTTGCTGCTGCTGTGCGTGCTGCTGGTCTTGCCGCCGTGGCTGCTGGCGGCAGCAGCGTGGTGCTTCTGCTGGCGGCGCGCGCGGCGGCTGCTGTTGTGCTGCGCTAGGCCGGCTCGGCAGTTCCTGCAGGCGCGGGAGTGAGTAAGGGCAGGTGTGCAGGTGTCAGGGTTCAGCACAGCAAGTCAGGCTGGCGTGCTACCGGCCTGCTGGTGCCGTTCAGAAGCGCATGTACACAATACGGTGGTGCAATTTACGTAGCTATGCCTGCCATTGGCAGTGACGGTCGGTGTCACTCGTGCTATGCATGTGGCAGGCTGCAGCCTGCAGCATGTTGCGGAAACCTTGGCGTGTTCCAGATCAGTCACTGGTGGGGGAAGCGGCGCTTGCAGCTGTTTCACACCCTCACTAATCAAAATTATGTATCAGGTGTTGTGCATGGCTTGTCAGCGTGGCTGGCTTGCGGCATACCTTTTGCTGCCGTCAAACGCGTCGAGGTCGTGGAACTTGCCGCAGCGCTGGCAGAAGCGCGACTGCTGCCCCTGCAGCAGCACAGACCCTGCAGTAGCATGTGCATGGCACACTGCATGTGCAGGGGCGGAAGGATTGGTCAGGCCATGCGGAGACGTTTGTAGATGTACATCACATGCATGTACATCACATGCACATATGTGCCAGTTGCTTACAGTAGATGGCCGGCCTGAGGGGTGTGCCAGTAGCTTGCAGGTTGCCTGATAGCAGCTAAGTCTGCGCTGGTTCACCGTAAAGTTATACTCCATGTTCAAGCTGTTGTGCGGGTACATGCTTCGATGACTGATAGTGAGTGCGACAATGCCATGTGCGAGTGTGGCACTGCCGTGACTCCGCGTGGCTTACCATGGAAGCGCCTGCAGTAGACCCTTTTCAGCCTTGATGTGCAACCATCAACCTGAAGAAAGTTGAAGGCATCAGCTCACTGCGGTCGTGCTGCCAGGCTAGTACAGGACCGCATTGCAGCAGGTGCAGCAGCAAGTGGCAGTGGCACGCCCTCACCTGGCAACGGTTCCTGACACTGCACCTCCTGTTGAATTTGCGTGTAGAGGTGTCGTCCGCAGAAGCTGGATAAAAGCCTGCAGCAGGCACAAGATCACAAAGAAGGCACGATCAGCATCAGATGACACTCCCAGCAATCAACAACAAGACAAACATATAACTTTTCATCAAAAAAGATAATGGGACAGGTACAGAGGCCTGCTTCAGGGCACTTGTGAGGTGGGGGCAGGTCTCACTGGGTGATGTCAGTCAGCAGCAGTGATTCCTGAACTAAGAACTGCACGCTCACCTTGACATTCGTCCATCGCTGCACCAGCATAATATCGAGTGCTTTTGATGTCATGTTTGTCGAAGTCGTGCCGAAAGCAGGTGCTGTATGCAGGCTTTTACCATGGAGCGACCATCCACCAACGTTCAGTGTGTTCGGGTCAGTTCCTGCCTTCGCCGAGGTTCTACATGAACTCGACTAAACAGACCAGACAATTCGTTCGTTTAAATTGGTTTCAAGCATATTGTTTTG
Source organism: Tetradesmus obliquus (assembly GCA_030272155.1). Taxonomy (NCBI): domain Eukaryota; kingdom Viridiplantae; phylum Chlorophyta; class Chlorophyceae; order Sphaeropleales; family Scenedesmaceae; genus Tetradesmus; species Tetradesmus obliquus. The sequence continues at coordinate 2,158,736 of CP126191.1, forward strand.
CATTTTGTGATTGTACAGCCGCGTTGCCAGTGATTTTCTGACATTTAAGAGCACTACAAACAGACGTACATCCATGAGAGCTTCGATGGTCTTTTCTCGCTGATATCCTATAAATGAAAGTCGTGTTTTACATCTACCAGGTCTGCACCCGGGCTGCAGCAGCATCTGTGGCCAGTCATGATGCCTCCCAAAAGAGGTCACCACTCAATGATGAAGAGTTTTGGGCCCCCCTGCAGCCTGCAGCCAAGGACACCCTTGGGAAGGGTAAGAGCAGTGCTCAAAGACAGGTAGCCGTTGTTTATCAAGAGGACTCATGCATTTACGCAACAGCACCTGCACTTGCCCAGCAGCCGCCCTATTTTGCATCTGCCGGTACCGGCAACCGGTTGCTGACTCTTGCCTTGGCCATGGGGCGCGGTGCAGCGCTGCTGCAAGCAGTTGCTTGCAGTGACACTGCAAGGCTGTGACGCGTCAAAGCTATCTGCACGGATCGTGCAGGAAGCAGCACACTACCTGCAATGCTGGCTCAAAAGGTACATTTTATAATAGCAAAAAAGTCTCCTATAATGTTCATATTTAAAAACGTATTATAAAAATTTATTATAAAAAAATGTAATTATAAAATTTGTGCGGTGGATAGATTCGAACTATCGTCTCAAGAGCATAAGTCTTGCGAAGGAACATGAGGGGCCGCCCATACCTTCTGGGGTGGTAAAATTTTACCGCTTTAAAGCTCTGCAGCCGCTGCGACAGCCCGTCGTTCTGCCTGAAGTTCAGGCGCTGCTGCGCATAGGAAGGAGCTCTGCTGCACCTGCAAGATATCTGTTGCGACGGCCATGTGCGACAACTCTTGCAGGTTTTCTCTAGGAAGTGAGTGCTTGTATATAGCACTGAAGTTGAGCAGGCCTCTTGGGGCATGCTAGCTTGATTGCAACCGACACCACCGGCCCTGAGGGCCTGGAGTCAGCCTGACGTGGTTCAGTGCAGGAACGCGTGGCTACCGCTTGCAAATGCTGTGTCAAGTTGAACAAATGCACAACCGTATTGCTCCTTCCACATACTGCGTTGCGACACCGCCATCACAAGCGACAGCGGCCACTAGCAGCAGTTGGTCAAGACCCCTGCAGGGTCCAGCTGGACCCCTAGTGACTAAACACAGGACGCTTTTGACGACAGAGCCCTGCCAATCCGCCGAGTCTGTTCATAGTTGGTTTTGTGATGATTTAGCACGTAATCATTGGTTGGTTTAGGTTGTCGCGTATGCGTTTTGCGCCCAGCTGATCGACCACACCAGGACCTCAGTCGCACATTATGGCAGCTCCATTGGTATCTCTGCAGCATGCTGCCGGATTGGGCGTGCGTCCTGCGCCCTGCACTGCGCGGCGCGGGTGCTTGGCTCCAGTCGCACTGGTGAGTGCTGCAGCAGCAGCAGCATCACCACCACTACTACCAGGACCAGCAGTGAAGCAACAGCATCTCACTATGCCAGTGCCTGACTTCAATCCTTCAAGACAGTTTCAATGTAACTGAGCATGCTGCTTGTTGCGCAGGCTGGCCGGCAGCCTGCAGTTCTAAGCACCAGGCTGCGGCCATCGCTTGGTGGACAGCAGCAGCAGCAACTGCAGCAACACACCCCTGTCCGGTGAGCCATGCAGCTCTTTCGATTGTACATAAGCACTGCAACGTGCTTGATGCTTGATGCTGTGCAATGGCTCTACCTTGACCTGAGTAACTTGCAGCAAGTGCGAGCTATCACAACCTGTGCAGCACATGTGCACCACATGAAGCCAAGCGACTGCTAACCAGACGCCGCGCGTCTGCCTCACCCACAATGCGTGCAGCTACAGCAGGACAGTCTGTCGCGATAGCAACACACCAGCACCCAAAACCAGCAGCAGCGACAATGCAGCAGCAGCAGGCGGCCCTCCCAGCTGGGCCTTCAATGCTGGCCTGCTGGCGCTGTGGGCTGGCCTCATGGGCTATGTGTTCTTCCTGGCACCAAACCAGACGCCCACCATTGACTCCTTTGTGGTGCAGAAGCTTGTAGGGTGAGCAGCAATGCCAGCCAGCAGCAGCAGCAGCAGCAGCAGCGCCCAAAGGTCGTGCTGCGGCCATGCTGTTCATCCACAGATACAATGCACGTGCATCCAGCTGCTACATCAGGGTGCAGGAACGGTAGTCGGCAGGCATTCTGTGCCATACAGATATTCAGGTAGCAGCCCTTCTTTTAGGACTGCCCCACAGTTGCAATGGACAAGCAGCTGTGCCCGCTTCTCATCCCCCTGCTGCTGCATCTCTGCAACAACACCGTGTTTGTGAACATCTTGGTGTACACCTTGCAATGCAGGCTGAAGGCTGAGGACCCCTTTGTGGTGAACGAGGTGTTCACATCTGTGTGGAACTTCATGGGGCTGTACCCGCTGCTGTATGCAGCGATGCTCATCCCAGGGGCTCGCTCCAACAAGGTGTGCATCCTTGCTGCTCCATGCAATGTTACAGCTGTACATGCAGCAGCAGGGATAGCAGCACCCCCAGCAGCAGGGCAGTAATGGGCCCCAATGCGCACTGCATAGGCGGAGATGGCGAGCTGTCATGCCTCAGATAGCCAGCATCCCTTTGTTAGGGAATCTCACAGCACGTCATGCATGTGGCAACATGCTGTACGCGCAACCATTGCCTAGCATCCGCCCTACTTCCACATCTGATGCCTGTGTGCCTGCTGTCGCATGCGTGTGCTGCGCTGCAGCTGCCTGCATGGCCGTTTGTGTGTGCCTCAGTGTTCCTGGGCGCATATGCGCTCATCCCATACATGGCCCTGTGGGAGCCCAAGAGCCCGCAGCAGCAGCTGCCGCCGCCAGAGGAAGAGCTGGTGAGGCAGCAAGAAGCCAGCAGCGCCTCAGCAGCAGAAGGACTTATTAGCTTCGTATGTTAGTGTTGCAGTTAGCGCCAGCCTGCGAAGACAACGTGTTATGAAAGCGCTGAGCAGCACCACATGCTCAGCGCCCATCACCACATAGTCCTGGCTGTTTACGCCAGCGCACGGCATTGCCCCTGGACCTGGTGCCTGTGCAAGTAGTAGCAGTGCATCTAGCACCCAAGCAGGTCCCACACGCCACCACTTAGTGCAACGATCCTCTGACCTGATGCAGACCTCCGATGCACGTTAACACTTTTTAATACAATCCTTCCTGCATTGCTGTGCAGGGGGGCGGCTCCAAGTTCTTCATGCGCGCAGCAGAGACGCCCTGGCTAGGCGCAGCGCTAGCTGCTGGCAGCGCCTACTGGCTCTACAACGCAGTAACTGCTGGCGGCGATGCATGGCTGGGCTACCTGCAATTCTTTGATGAGAGCCGGCTGTGCCACGCGACCAGTGTGGACTTCATGCTGTGCACGCTGCTGATGCCTTTTTGGATGAGCAATGATGCACAAGGCCGCAACTGGGACAAGCGGTGAGCGGCAGTAGCGTGTGTCTCAATCAAGCGTTTGCGTGATGCATCTGCACCAAGAGAACAGAGCCGTTTTGCGCCAGGATGAAAATGAGAGAGGCTGTGTGCACTGTTTGATGTCGTGTGAGCATGCTGATGCCTTTCTGGATGAGCAATGATGGGCAGGGCCGCAACTGGGACAAGCGGTGAGTCGGCGGCAGGAGGGGGAATGAATGCATGTATGCTTGCAGGTGGTGTCCGCATTGCAGTTGGTGTCCGCACTGGTGGTGCCAATTGCACCAAGGAGCTGCAGCTGGCTTGCCAGCAAGTTCTGCGCAGCTGTGCACTGTTTGCTGTGCTTATGCGGCAGCAGTTTGCACGTGCCGGCTGCACATGCATGAATCACGCGCCTGGGTTGCTTCCTACCAGGGTGTGGGGAAGGGTGTAGCTGATTGCTCCACCAACAATGTCGTACATGCTGCCAGGGGCTGCTGCTGCTCAAGATTGTGCATCCACACTACCTACCCACCTCTACTATCACCAATACACAGTTTTGCTGAGGGTGTGTATGTCTGCACCGCCTCGCTCCATTCGTGCTGCTGCTGCTGCTGCTGCTGCTGCTGCTGCTGCTGTAGGGGCAGCCTGGTGCCGCTGCTGAGCCTGCTGCCGCTGCTGGGCCCCTCGCTGTACCTGGTGCTGCGGCCCAAGACCTACAGCAGCAGCAGCAGCGAATAGTAATGCTAGATGTCGTGCTGAGTCAGGTGGTTATTGGCCTGCTTGCCAGCAAGCGCTGGTAGCAGCTGGCTCATCATCATCATCAGCTGATGAGCTGCAGCATCAAGTTACCCATCAAGCCATAACAGCATGAACGCCATCGGCCCCGCAGCAGCTAGCTCAACAATGTAGCTGTGCTGCTGTGGCTGGGGTATGCAGTGGCTGTTCAAGAATGCAAGTCAGTGGCTTGCATCATTGGACAGCTGCTTGCAAATTTACTGTTTTAGCCGCAACAGCGCACTCAGCTACTGCGAGAGGCACATTTGACGGGTTTTTCATCCAGGGCATGCTGTATGCTGGCAGGTGCTGCCTGGTATGTCGGCTACAGAACACCCCTGTTATCGTAGCCGCTGTAAGGACTCGCTGCCCCCTTATTGTGGAACGAGGATTTGTCGACAGGTTTTTGTTGCTTACAACTTTTGAGAACCTGCTGATACAACCCGGGGACCGCTGCAGCAACAGAACCTAGCTCACCCACATAATGAAAGCTGCCGATTGCATTGATTCACCCACAGGTGCCTGCACACTGCTGATACAACAAAAAGAAAACTCTCCCTTTACATCAAGCACAAGCATCGTGGGCTTGCACATCAACGTATTCAGAAGAAGGATGAACATGAGTGTCCCATCGTGGCGGCAGATACGTTCTGCCCAAAACTTTGGAGCACGTGAGTACACGTGAGTACACATGAGCACAGCATGCATCATGGTGATGTCATCATTGCATCGCAACTATAGCGCGCAATGCACGTGTCCGCCCAGAGCTGCAAACCCCTGGATCACAACAAACGATACCAGATGCACCCGCATCATTTGTGCAGTACACGCCTGCTGCACACCTGCCTTGGCAGCGGCAAAGCTGGCCGCCAAGTGACTTTGTCAAAACACGACATGCGCCGTTGAACGTACTGCAAAAAGAACACGCACACCGGTACCACCTCTATGTCTGCCCAGAGGACAATTGCATTATGCCTTCACTGTTCGTCACACAACACACCAGTGCAATCACTCCGACAACAACAAGTAACAACAGCATCGACATCGGTTGCAATGGTCTGCTGTCATGACGACTCGCTGCCCATGCCTTTTATGGGGGAACAGCAAAACGTTGTTATTTGCATAAAGTCAGACCCCTCAAAACATTCACATTAAGGTGGGCGTCCCAAGATCACACGCATACCTCCTCAGCAGCAGCCAGTAGCCGGCATGCCCGCTTATGCCGCCGCCAGTCAGCTGTCTGGCAGGCAGCGCTGCAGTAGCGGCAGCGGCAACCAGCACACGCCTTGCTGGCAGCTGCTGCCTCACTGACTCCAGCCAGGTTCTCGCAGCCTGGGTTGTTGCACACGACAGGCAGCGGTGCTGCTGCGGCCAGCGCCCTGCACATCTCCAGGGCAGCTGCATACTGCTGCCCGAAAAGAGACGCTTCAAGTGTGTCGCCTTCACCATCTTCAAATGCTGGTCCATAGATTCAAACACCACGCGATACTCAGCCACTGCTGCTGCCCAGCGTGGCCTTAACTGCTGCAGGTCCAGCAAGTAACCCCACTTCACCTGCTGCTGCCCGGTGCCCCTGCTGCTGGACTCTACCTCGCCCCTCCTGCTGCTTTCTGCAGCAGTGCCCATGGCTGTGCTGCTGCTGCTGCTGCTGCTGCTGCTGCTTGCTCTATCACTGCTAGCTTGGCCAGCTGTGCTGCCTGCGCCGTTGGATGCTGCTGCTGATGATGATGGGGAGGTGACGCTGTCAATCATGGCCCACACGCTCATTGTTGCACCCAGCACGCATTGCTGCCACACCTCTTGCCACTGGCCTTCAGCATTCATGTTGTGCTGACCTTCCACAGCAGGGCCCAACTGTGCCAGTAACATACTGCCATCCACCCCTGGCATCCACTGCACGCAGAAAGCCGGGTGAGCTACCAGCGAGTCAAACAGCAGCTGTGGCCCTGCTGCCTCCATGGCATCTGCCAGCTGCACAATGCTGTGCGCAAACACCACAGCCAGCAGCACAGCGCTGGCATGCAGCTGGCTGCTGCTGCTGGAAGCAAGCATTGTTGCTGTGCAATCCACATCTTGCAAATGGAACAGCGCTTGAAGTATCCTGGGGGCTGCCGCCAGGAAGTATGCAGCAGCTTCCGGCGCTGCTGCTGTCGGCGGCTGCTCCTGCTGCATGCTTGCTGCTGCTTTGATGAACTGCACTGCCCACTTGACCAGGCTGGTCAGGGCAGACGCCAGGCCAGCCACTGCTGCTGTGTCAGCCAGTGCTGCCGCAGACCCCAGCACAGCATCCACTGCAGGTGCCAGCAGCTGAGCAGCTGCCAGCATGTCCTGTGGTTGCAGCTGGTCTGAGCGCATGCAGCAGTTGATGAGGGCTGTGTAGGCCTCCGGGTGTGCTGCTGCCAGGGCGGTCAGATGGCCATGCTGTGCTGTTGCAGGAAAGAACAGCAACAGCGTTTGCAGGACAAACGGGGAGGAAAGGAGGCTCAGTAGCTGCTAATGTCCTGTCATACTGAAGAAGAGGAACTGCTCGTCATGCAACATGCTAGGATGGATGGATGGATGTGGCAGCTGGCTGCATGCTAAACCAAGCAGCATAGGTGACGACAAACCAGAGCAAACTTCATTACTGCAGGGATTTCATGCCCTCTCATCTGCATGCTCTTCCAAGAGCAAGACTGCCTGGCGGCCGTGGAGTGTAAAGTAAAAGCAACTGCAGTGCATGGTAGCAGCCACCAAGGCAGCATACCAGTTGAGCCATCCTCCATGGGTGGAGCGCCCTTGCAGCAGCCCTCAGTGCATACAGCTGCTGAGAGCTGTCACGTATCACGGATAGCGCTTGGCCTGGGGCTGCCTGCCTGCTGCACAGCTTGGGCAGCTGCACGGGCGCTGCCAGCGCCTGCAGCAGCTGCAGCCCTGCCTGCTGCAGCACCTCGGGCGGCATGCAGCCGCCACCATTGCACTGCATGGCTTGCAGAATCTGCGCCGACAGCAGGTTGTTCAAGGCTGACAGCAACTGGTTAGCAGCTTGTAGTCCCGGCTGCTGCTGCTGCTGCTGCTGATGGTGGTGGTGCTGGTGCTGCTGCTGCACTGCATCAGCAACCAGCAGCTGCAGCTCCAGCACCAGGCGCACAGCAGCTGCTGACAGCATAGCATTGCTGCACGCCTGCTGCTGGCAACCGCGGCACTGCCATTTCCGCAAGCCGGCTTCAAGCACACTCACAGCCATGTCAGCACGTTTCCACATGGACCACGCAACGGCGCCCCCCTGCTGCTGGCAAAGGTCCACCTGCATCACTGCTGCTGCTGCATCCAGGTATGCCTGGCGACCTGGCGGCAGCATGTCTTCGTGGAAGGCAGGGATGGGCAGCAGCTGCAGCATTGCACCTGGCCTCAACTGCTGCTGCTGCCGCTGCTGCTGCTGCGCCTAATGGTACTGGTGTAGCAGCGAGGCAAAGGCAACCAGGGGGTGCAGCAGCAATCCCTGCACTGCCTGGTCGAGCAGCAGCTGCTCCACCTGCGCTGCTGAACCTGCCGGCAGCTGCTGCTGTTTGGAGAACATATGCAGCCGGCTGACCAGCCCTGTCGCAGCACACTGAGTATCAATGTACGCTGCATAGGGGCTGCTGCTGCTGCCGGCTGCACCTGTGCCTGGGGTTGAAGCTGGCAGTAACGCTGCGCAGTCCTGCAACTGTTGTAGCATCTGCACCACCCCTTGCAATGCAGTGTGCTGCAGTGCAGCAGGCACCAGCTCATGTGCGCGGCGGCAGCAAATGTCTGTCAACAACATCAGGGAACGTGCGGCGTCGAACACCGATTGATGTGGCGTCCAGTCCCCAGGGGTGATGCTCCACTGCTGCGTGATGGCCTGCACCAGCGGCACTAGGCTGGCATGCATGCTGCTGAGCAGCCCTGCATGATCAGCAGCAGCCGCAACAGCAGCAGCAGCAGAGAAATTGAAACAGTGTTGCCGGCAACCAGGTGGCTGGCAGGTGTGAGGCCTTGCTGGTGTTTTTGCTGCGCAGCATGTTTTGTGGAAGCAGCTGTCTTCCCCATACACAACACAAGACATACACCTACGCAGGATAAACTCTCCAACTGTGATTGCAATGCAGCCTGGGAGGGCGCAACACTGCAGCAGCAGCAGCATGCCTATACCTGCAGCCAACAAGCCAACACCACAACTGCCAGGCGCGCACCTGACTGCACCAGCTGCTGCAGCATTGCTGCTGCCAGGGCTGCTACACTGCAGCCTGGCTCAGGAGCCTGCTCAGCTTTGCCAAGTTCTTTGGCCATGATGACCAACCAGTCGCTAGCCTGCAGCCACACAGCTGCAGTGGTAAACGGCTCGACAGCTCCTCTGTTGGCATGCGCCGTCTGCTGCATCAGGTCAAAGCGCAGCGCCTCTGGCCGCTGCTGCAGCCAAGCCAGCAGGGTGCCTGCGCTGTGGGCTGCCTTTTGACGCAGCAGCAGGCCTAGCATGCGGCCTGGCGCTGGTACTGCTGCTGCTGCTGCTGGTGGTGGTGGTGCTGCTGCTGCTGCTGCTGCTGGTGCTGCTACTGGTGCACGCAGTTGAACAGCTGCTGCAGCAACGTCTGTCAAAAGCATACCACAGCATGCTATCAACTCTTGCTGCTCAGGCATGAAATCAGCAGCAGTTGGGGCCTGCTGCAGCAACTGAGAGGCTGGTTCGCTCTGCAGCAGTGCATGTAGTCTGCGTGCTTTGGCCTCGAGGCCAAGCAGCATCTGCTCATGCTGCTGCACCTGAGGCCTGGGGGGCATGTTGCTGCCTGCGCTTCTGACAGCTTGGTTCAGTTACGTGTCTGCTGGTGTCCAATCATGGCACACCGGTGATGATCGCTGTTGCAACGAGACTCGAACACATAGAAGATTTTTTGTTGGCGTATAAGAAGGCCTGCTAGTGTTGCTGTGTCGACTTTGGCATGCACTGAGGGAAGGCAAAACAGCAGAACCTGAGGGGTTTTGAAACCAAAAGAGCCCTAACCTCCTTTGCTTCGGCAGATAGCAGCACACGTCCGCTACAAAGCAATAAGCTGTGCTTATCAGTAACTGATTTGCATCGTAGGCTTCATCATCCCCTGCGCCTCACTGAGCAGCTCCAAGCCGCAGTCACACGATTGTGTCGCAAGCAATGTAGCGGCTCACATGGCCCGTTTCTAAGTTCAAGGGGAATGTTGTGACTTTTAGCAGAAACTTTGATGTGACGTAGCATCGCACGCTTGGGTGCACGACAGATTCTCCCGTTGTTTCGTACTGCTGCTGACTGGATAGCCCAGGCAAACACCTGGCAGGTGTAGAAACATCAACACATGTACCTATCGAAACTTATCTAATGGGGAAACGTTACAGGGCGTACACACGCCGCTTGTGGACTCCTCAGAAAAGGGTAAAACTTGGTAAAACGTGGAGCTCCGCTAGTGACTAGCTGGGCTACATAGCCCAGGCCACCTGTGCTGAGTGCAGCAGCAGATACTGCTACACAACAACTTGAATGTCACTGGAGGACCAGGCCCCGCCAGGCGATGATGCAAACGGTTCTGCTTGGAGTACTTTGCCAGCCCAGCTAGCCAGCACCTGATGATCAATCAAGGTGCATGATGATGGTGTGCACATATGGGCGGCACTCATTTCCACCACCGTCCGTCGCAGCTTACGCACCTCATCGCCATCACAATCTGATTCAAACCATAGCTCATAAGCGGTTCAAACGCTGCGTCACTGTCTGTCTTTACAGCCTTTTGCCTCACCTAAGGCGTCACCTCAAGCTGGCTGCTGTCGCAACACTGCAGTGCGGCCCCTTGAAGCACTGGACTTGATGCAAGAGCCGATACACACACCATTGAAGCAATTCAACAACAGTGAAGCGTGATGTGCGCCAAACATGATCACACGCAGGTCTCGCCAGCAGCAGCCATGCATCGGCATGCCCGCTTATGCCGCCGCCTGTCAGCCGTCTGGCAGGCAGCGCTGCAGTAGCGGCACTTGAAATCAGCACAGCGCTTGCTGGCAGCCGCTGTCTCGCAGACTCCAGCCAGGTTCTCGCAGCCGGGGTTGTTGCACGCCACCGGCAGCGGTGCTGCTGCTGCCAGCGCCCTGCACATCTCCAGGCCAGCAGCACACTGCTGCTCCACATGAGAGTCAGGGATGATGTTTGCCATTAACTACACCCAGCTGCTGCACCAGAGCATCAAGCGCTGCCGCATGCTCGTGTGCTGCTGCTGCCCAGTGTGCGTCCCGCTGCTGGAGGTGCAGCAGGTCTCCACATCACCTGCTGGCTGCTGCCCATGCTGCTCCGCCGCAAGCATTCTTCTGCATTCCAGCAGCAGCAGCAGCAGCAGCAGGAGCACCAGCAGCATGCACTTCGTTACGTGCAGTAGCAGGCATACATTTTGCACAGGGATCTGCTAGCATATGCAATATCTGGTGCACCGACCGATGCGCCTGTCAGGAATCCACATGCAGCTGTTTGGTGCAAGGTGAACAGCGCTGCATGCATGCCAAACTCACAACACACGCAATCCACCCATAAGCAAGTACTGCACACAAACCCAGTGCCATGACGCTCCAATGCTTGTAGCATAGTGTAGTGAGTGAATCAGGCTGTTTGGGCTGCTCACAATGTTACCCACCAGCAATGATCGCCTCACATCTTGCTGCAGGAAGAAGACCCATGTAAGGCTGCTACCAGCAGCATGCAGCTCTGCTGTGTCGTCCGCCAGAGCATCTGCAGGGTTCTGCCAGCTTCTTCTGCTGGTGCCATGGCGCCCTGCTTCTGTGTTGTGGCCGTGGCAGATGTGCAACAAGCATTGCTCTGCATAGCCGGTCCTGCAACCACACCTCAGGTGTCAGCCTTCCCCTGCCCCCCTCCCCCCAGTCCCTGCCGTTGCGCCCATCATGCAAGCAACTCAATGTCTGTCCTGATCGCCCCAAATGCAGTAGATCAAGCACAACAGAGCTGCAGCAGCACTCACCTATTCAATGGGACTTGGAGGTCTCCAAGGCTGTCGACAGAGCTCAGCAGGCCAGCAGCAGCTGCTGCCAGCCAGGAGAGGCGCACACTGCTACAGGAAGCACCGACAGGGCCGCTCATCTGATGATGCAGCAAGGTATGCAAGCAATGCTGCTGCTGCACATGCAGGGCATGGTTGCGGCAAGCATTACTAGCAAGCTGTTCATCTGCAGCCAGCCACCCCTCAGCCCACCCCACCCCACCCTCTCCGGCACACCCGTGCTGTTCAAGGGCTACAGCGACACCACCAGCAGCAGCGTCAATGCCACTGCTGCATCACCAACACAATGGTGTGATGTTGCACCTGAGCTCCCTGGTAGGCCGCCACAGCAGGGCACAGCTTGCCCAAAACCTCAACGGCGCCACGCATCCAGCCGCCGCCGCCGCCGCTGCTGCTGCTGCTGCTGCTGCTGCTGCTGCTGCTGCTGCCGGCTGGCCCAATGCCCGCCAGGTGTGCGCTGCAGCTGCCCACGATGCTGGCCAGCACTGCAGCGCCGTGTGGGCTGCGGGATGCCAGCAGCTCCTGGGCCACCTGGCAGCAGGGCACAACACACAAACAAGGTGGCGGGGCTGTGCTTGGTGTATGATAGTGAAGATTAACCACAGCACAGTTGTGTGCTTGTTACTGCACTTACTGCTCCTGTTACTGCACTTACTGTTACTGTTACTGACGCAGCATTGGCGGCTAGACCAGATGTGACGCGCTTGACAGCTGCCCACACCCCCTCCAATGAATGCAACGCAGCCGCCAATCGCTTGTAGCATTTTTTCTCACCATCGCGGCCGTGGCCGACATGGCTGCCTCTGCCGCATTGCGCATGTCCTTGTTGACGCTGCTGGCAGTCACCTCCAGCAGCCTCTCCAACAGCACAGCAGCAACAACCTGCTGCTGCTGCTGCTGCTGCTGCTGCTGCTGCTGCTGTGCAGCCTGCCCAGCTTGCTGAGTCAGCAGGCCTGCCGCCACAAAGCGAGGCCCTAAGCGCCGCAGGCAGTGCAGTGCTGCTTTGTAGCGGCCGTACTGCATGTGGCCGCGTGAGATGGATCGTACTGCTGCTGCCAGCTCCTGCAGCAGTGACAGCACCACGGCCAGCAGCGCCTCCAGCTCCGGTGCTGCCTCGCCAGGCTGCACAGAGCAGCAGCAGCAGCAGGCAGTGACAGGGTTGGCCAACAGCAGCAAAGGTAGGCAGACAGGGCTCGTCCAACACACCAAGCAGCACTTTGCAGGCTGTCCCTGCATGCAGGCCCCCCATGACCAATACACGCACACATGCACCCATCTGGCGTTGAATCACTAGCATACATCCCAACCAATCAACTTCGTACCTCCATCAGCGCCAGAGCTGATGTCATGCCCTCGATTGCACCCTCATGCGCCTCAGCAGCAGCCAGCCGCCCAGCAGGGCCCTGCAACTCCCCCTTACACATCTCCAGCAGCCAATGCCGGCTCAGTGGCTCAACCCCCTGCAGCCGCCCACCACCTGCGGCTGCCTGGCTGCCGGCGGCTGCAGCGCGGCGGCTGCTTGCAGGAACGCTTGCAGGAAAGCTGGAGAGCTGCAGGATCTGGCCCAGCGTGCCCAGTAGTGCGGCGCGCAGCTGCTTTGACTTGCGTGCCTCAGATGAAAGGAAGATGCGCTGCAGGAGGGGTGCTAATGCAGCTGGGGGCTCCGGCAGTAGGTCCTGCTGCAGCTGGCCTTCCTGTATCAGCTGCAGCAGCAGCGACAGCAGCTCCAGAGCATAGACCCTGCCAGCCGCAAGACACAGCACGGCAGTTGTTTCCAAGTCAGCATGGTGAGGAATGTCACTTCGTTTCAGCTGCACGGCATGACTGTGACTGGCCAAGGCCTCCAGCTGTGCAATCTTGCAGTTCCTCAAACTATGTGGCAAGCCTGAGCACAGGTGAGGGCGAGTGCACTGCTACGGCTGCTGTGTCGCACCTGGGTGTGGCGTTTTCCTCATTCAGCATGTGATACCGCGCTGCTTGGAAGACTGCAGGCACGAATTGTGCCAGCTGCCCCGGCTGCAGCTGAGGCAGCAGGTCCAGTAGCCAGCGCAGCACCTTCTGGCGCGTGCTGCTTGCCTGCTTGCCTGCAGCACGATGAGGTGTCCAGACACACACAAAGCAGGAGGCTTCACATCGGCATCACACTTCAGGTAGCCCAAGTGGGGGGAGAGCAGCACTTACATAGGACGCTGAGCTTTTGCCCATATTAAGCATGCAAGGCAAGGGGTGGAACAGGGATGGGTGGAAAGACAGGTGACAGGCGTTCAACGTGTACTGCCTACTGCTAATGCAGCTGGCTTCATCCTGCGTCCGATCTCACGTTGCCGCTCATAGCTTTGCCTCAAAGCTTGGAGTATGCCGCTTTCGTTCAGCAAAGCCTCAGCCAGTAGGCCTGGCTCCTCTTCGTGAGGGGTGACGAAGTCCAGCAGTGAGCTCCATGCTGCTTCAAACTCCTCTGGCGCTGCGGTTGATGCAACGACTAGCTCGACCACTGCTTGTTCGAGCTCGTGTACGTCCATGTTACGCTTGATATGGCCAGCAGAGCTGCCAGACAGGCTGTGACTACGCCATGATGTGTCGTGTCGACGTTGCTGTTGTCAGAGCTAGCCATGAAACTGTGGAACAAGTCACAATAAATAACTCATTGATGCAAATGCACGTTGAAATGGCTCACAACCTGGCAAACCCCTCAACCCTACCCTGGCACCTTGGACCAATCAAACGGTTCGCCCCCCGGCTTCTCTCGCCTTTGCCCAGAACTGTACGCAGAGCCGGGTGAAACACGCTACAAAGCTCACGGCAGAATGAATTCGCCCATTCGCATCAAGGACTACAGGGGCCTGACAGCCCTGTCTCAGGAGCAGGAGCAGCAGTTGCAGGCTGCAACTGCTGCCAATGAGCAGGCCCTTCGAAAGCTGCACGCAGCAGGCAGCTACACATTCGTCAATGACATGCCTACTGCCCGACTAAACAGTGGCTACGACATACCGCTGGTTGGGCTGGGCACTTGGTGAGTGTGCAGCTTCTGCAGGAATGCATGCAGTACTGCATGCAGCAATGCAATTCGTCATCTTGAGACAAACGTAGTCCGCCAATGATGTAAAACTGCAGGAAGACTTGTGTGTCTTGCAGCACTGGGCTTCTGTGCAGATCACGGTGCCAGTGTGCCGCACAGCAGTTCACTGGACGCCACACAGTGCTGCATCCAGCTTGCATCACTTTGCAATTTCGTAATGTGACAAATTGCTGCTGAGTTCCAGCCGCGTTGCCACCTGCTGCTGCAGGAAGTCCAGCCCAGGGCAGGTGCGGGCTGCTGTGCTGGCAGCGGTGCGCTGCGGCTACAGGCACATTGACTGCGCAGCAGCATACAACAACGAGCACGAGGTGAGCTGCAGGTGCCAGTAACAGTGTTAGAGCCCAGAGGAAGCCATAATTTCAGGCACCATCTAGCCAATCAAAGCCAGCTGCCGCTGGAACTTTGGAAAAAACTCACATGTAGTGTGGTGGCCCTGCAGGTCGGTGCTGCCCTGGAGGAGCTGCTGGCTGAGGGTGTGGTCACACGCGAGCAGCTGTTCGTCACCACAAAACTCTGGTGGGTGCCCCTCGCTGCGCAAGCATACAATGCATCCTAAGGGCATGCTGCTCCTGCTTTGTGCATGTTGTTCAAATTTGCTTCAGCCATGTCAGTGTATGGTCCTGTTCCTGCCTTACTGGCTGATCAGCTGCTGCGAATGACCACTTGGCGCTTGCAGGAACAGCGACCACGGCAACGTGGAGGCAGCACTGCGGCGCAGCCTGGCTGCGCTGCGGCTGACATACCTGGACCTGTACCTGATCCACTGGTGAGGCCAGCTGTGTTACTAACACATACATAGTATCAGCGCTATGCTGTCAGGTGCGACAGTTCCTTTCGTGTTGTCTGCCTGTACTCAACGGTGCCACTCGTGCAGTGGGGTCAGGTACAAATGCGCCTGTTAGGGGATATGCTGGACGCGACCTGACTAACATCCCCTGCAGTGTCTGGTCTTGCACTTGTGAAGTGGCCTAGGCGCATGGTTAGTGATGCGCTGAGCTGTGCATGCATTTGCCTTACCCCTGAAACCGCCTTGTTATGTTCTTTGGCAGGCCAGTTACAGGCTGCAGCGGCCCCGTGCTGACGCCCAGCACTGGCGAGACATGGGCGGCAATGGAGGCGTGTGTGGAGGCAGGCCTCACGCGCAGCATCGGCGTCAGCAACTTCAGCAGGGCCAAGCTGCAGCAGCTGCTGGACAGCCCACAGCTCAAAATACGCCCGGCGGTGCTGCAGGTACAGTGTCAATTTCCGTAAGCAGGCTACTGTACAGACAGCAGCATGCTGCAGGGCTTCAGCCCACAAACATAACCTCACGTTGTTTGGGGTTCATGCAGATGGGCCTTCACATGCAACGGGCATAGACAAGCTTGCTCATTTGTTGCTGCTGCTGGCGCCGTGCTGCCCCACCATGCAGGTCGAGGCGCACCCCTACTGGCCCAACAGCGCGCTGCTCAGCTGGGCAGCCGCACAGGGCCTGCACGTGACAGCATACAGCCCCCTGGGAAGCCCCGACAGTGAGAGGCTGCTCAACAGGCCCAAGCACACGGCAGCAGCAGCAGCAGCAGCAGCAGCAGCTGACGCTCCTGCAGGCAGCAATGGTGCTGCTGCGGCTGTAGAGGCGCCTCAGCTAATGCAGCACCCGATGGTGCGGGAGATGGCCCGCAGGCATGGCAAGAGCGGCGCGCAGGTGTGTCAAAGCTGATGTTATTGCATGGGTGTGGATCAACAACATCAGGCCCTGCACAGCAAGGCTCACAAGAACTCCTGAGACTCCGCCATGCAGCGGCTGCTAGGCTGTATCTGCACGCAATACATGTTCTGTTGACTCCCATGTCAGCTGTCCAAGCACGGACACCTGTTGCTGCAGGTGGGTGCTGTTTGTGCTGACATCAGCCGCCGGTTATGGCATCTGTGACACTTGGCTCCACAGCAGATTTTATACAGCACTGCTGCGCTGCTGCTGCGCAGGTGTTGATCCGCTGGGCGCTGCAACGCAGCACCAGTGTGCTGCCCAAGTCAGTCAACCCAGAGCGCATCAAGGTGGGGTAGCATCGCGCAAGGTGTACAAGTATATCAGATGTTTTTCCCCCTACACATTAAATGCAAGGCTGCACACCTTTCGCACAACTATCGTCCATGCTGCACGCTTGATGACTTGCGACATGCATGGCGCAAGAGTCAGGCATTGCTGGCAGTGAAAGTGACCGTGCGCGTCACTTGCTGCAGGCACTAATTACTACTTCAAAGCAGGCACGTCTTGTGAAAAGCCGGAGCTGTGCTTTGCTTGACTAAATTATATTTGCCACCAAGTCAGTCGCTCGCTAGCAGTGACTGCGGTTGCTTACCAGACCCTTGCAACAGACGTTCCTTCTGCACCCAACACAACACCTGGAACCTGCCGGGTGACCCGCCACTCTGCTACGCTCTCTGCTGTTGCAGGCCAACCTTGATGTGCTGTCCTGGTCGCTGGCTGATGCTGACATGGCAGCACTGTCCCGCCTGGCTGAGGTGGCCCCCCAGAGGATGGTGGACGGCTCTTTCTGGCTCAGTGAGCAGGTGGGGCAGGACAGCTGGCACCCTTATTTGATATTGGTTTGCTGAGCATGATTGATGCGATTACAAAGCACGCTTGGCTGCTGTGGTCCTGTGGTGCCCTTATCCCAGGCAAAGCAGCAGCAAGGCCCTGCACATCTGATAGAATGTTTGCTGTCATCAAGCTGGTTTGCAAGCCAAGCACAGCGGCAAAGCTGCTGAATTACTCCTTTTGGCTGAGTGAGCAGGTGGGACATTGGCACCCGGCACATAGTTTTGCATGCTGTGTGTGCAAGCTGAGTGCTGTTACTGCAGAGCAGGCTTGCGCAGCTGCTGAGGGCCCGTTGTGCCCTGATCCCAGGCAAGAAGGCGAGTGGACTGCACGGCTAATCATATGTGTGCTACCAGCTTTAACAGGCTACTGTACACTAGTTGGAATGTCAGGAGCCAGCAGCACTGCTGCAGCGATGCCGTCGCGTGCTCTGAATTGCGTGCCTGCCATCCGCAGGGCCCCTACAAGACGCTGGAGGACCTGTGGGACCAGCTGCTAGCTGAGTGTCATTGTATCTGAATGTCAAGCACTAGCACTGCTGCAGCAATGCCATCACGTGCCCTGAGTTTGCGTGTCTGCGCATGCTTGCCATCCGCAGGGCCCCTACAAGACACTAGAGGACCTGTGGGACGAGCCGCAGCCAGACCAGCGCGCGTTGCGGCAGCAGGTGCTGGGCCGCTACACCAATTTGGACAAGCCCCAGCCCACTGCACAGCTCAGCAGCGGTGAGCGCCACCAGACACACGGCGTCACGCTGTGTTACACTGTTTTTATGGCGTATACCTGCGCAGCTGGTTTGTCGGGTTCATCCATTTGCTTGCTAGCAACAGCCTGAGGGGTGCTACTAAGCAGGTGGCAGGCGTTAAATGCAGTTTTGTGACCGTACAGCAATCCCTGTGCATGTATCACATCTAATCCTTCTCCTTGGTTGCTTCATTGCTGTCTATCCCTCAACACGCACCAATGTGGCCACACCACGCCTTTGCAGGTGCTATAATGCCTCTGCTGGGGCTGGGCACCTGGAAGAGTGAGCCTGGCCAGGTGCGGGCTGCTGTGCTGGCTGCGGTGCGCTGCGGCTACAGGCACATCGACTGCGCAGCCATCTACGGCAATGAGCAGGAGGTGAGACGGGGTCCTACATCCCAGCAATGGATAGCTGTTCCCTGGCAGGGCATTGCAGACTGTGCCACAATGCCGGAGTTGAAATAGAAATCAAACTGCACAGCTTCCAATACTAGGGCACAGGCATGCATATGTGTAGTGCAGATGTACAGGGATGCAGCCATGGCATGCTCTTCGTCGGAAATTTGTGAGGTGTTGAATCAATGAGGTTGAATCAACGGGGGTGTCAATCGTGGTTGAATTGACCAAGGTTTTGCCTCGACCCGGGTTGCAGCCGTGGCATGCTCTTCAAAGTTTGTGCAGCCTACAGCAACGCTTGCCTGCCTGCCTGCCCTCCTCCCCGCCACCCTGCCCGCCTGCAGGTTGGTGCTGCTCTGGCTGAGCTGCTGTCTGAGGGTGCGGTGAACAGGCAGCAGCTGTTCATCACGGGCAAGCTGTGGAACAGCAGCCACGCGGCCAAGGATGTGCAGCCCGCGCTGAACAAGACACTGCAGGACCTGGGGGTGAGCTGTTACAGACAAACCAAGTTGTATTACAAGCTACAAGTCCTCGCATCCTGAAAGGCAGCCACAGCTTAGCAACTGCCCCTGCACTTATACACAGCTACGTAGCTGTATACTGTGTTTGGTATACCGTGTTAGCCCACTGCATTGGCGCAATGTAGCGCAGCACAACAGCGCGGATGACACGTTACGGTAACAGGATGCACAACGCTGCAAGCACCAGCACACACTGCTCTGGCATCAGTTTGTTTCCGCTGCTTGCCATGCTGCCGCTGCTCTCTTTTGCAGCTGAGCTACCTAGACCTCTTCCTCATCCACTGGCCAGTCACAGGCTGCAGCGGCCCCGTGCTGACACCCAGCACTGGCGAGACCTGGGCGGCAATGGAGGCGTGTGTGGAAGCTGGCCTCACCCGCAGCATCGGTGTCAGCAACTTCAGCAGGGCCAAGCTGCAGCAGCTGCTGGACAGCCCACAGCTCAAAATACGCCCGGCGGTGCTGCAGGTGCGCGTGGATGTAGGCTGGCAGGAGTTGCGATATGCCAAATGCATACGCAACACCCCAAGTCCCATTATTTTTGTGATCAGCAGCACATCTCAGGCAGCACATAGACCACACATGCACTCAAGTATACTGCCTGGCGCAATTCATTGACCAGCCTTCCCGCACTGCCCCCACCGCCCAGATCGAGGCGCACCCGTACTGGCCCAACAGCGCCCTGCTCAGCTGGGCAGCCGCCCAGGGCCTGCACGTGACAGCATACAGCCCACTGGGCAGCCCAGACAGTGCAGCCATCATGCAGCGGGGCGATGACGCAAGGAGGCTGCTGGAGGAGCCGGCGCTGCTGCGCATTGCGGAGCAGTGCGGCAAGAGCCCGGCACAGGTAGGCTGTTAACAGAGAGTTTGCATATGGCATGTAAGCGAGTAAGCATCCTGAGCACACTCGATCGAAATGGGCGTCGAAGTCTTCTATCTATCTATGCTGTGCTACATGATGCATCGGCAGCCGCTGCGTTGTGGCGGGAGTAATGGCAGGCCCTGCCATGGCGGTCACCATCACATCCATTTGCCTTGTCACTTTCCTGACATCGAGTAGCTCATTCCAGGAAGTTCCAGCCACCAACTGCAAGCAGCGCTGTTCAGTGGTGTTGCCCTGCTGGTCAAAGTGCAGCCTCGTGTGCGTTGTCATTTCTCCGTGCTTGAGCGCAGGTGCTGATCCGCTGGGCGCTGCAGCGTGGCACCAGTGTGCTGCCCAAGTCTGCCAACCCTGGCCGCATCGCGTCCAACTTTGATGTGTTGGACTGGCAGCTGACACCGGAAGACCAGCAGGCACTTAGCAGCCTGCCCTACAGGGTGAGCCGACTGCTGCGTGCAGGACAAATGTGGTGCCTGTATACCAGATGTAAAGAGGGATGTACGAATATGTACATATGCCGTTTCAAGGTGTGAATGTACCTCAGTCCTTGCACTGCTGCTTGCAGGACAGATAAGGTTCCGTTGTAAGAGATGTGTGTTTATCTGCTGCCTCAAGGTCTGTATGTAGCCCAGTCTTGCAGGGTACATGCAATGCTGGTGCTTGTGGAGTCATGTCTGACGGCCTGCTGCCGAGGAAGGCAACTGCCCTTCTTTCGGCTGGTGTCAACGGCTCTGTTGTCACTGATACTGTTGCTGTTGCTGCTGCTGCTGCTGCTGCTGCTGCTGCTGCTGCTGCTGCTGCTGCAGCAACGCATGGTGTCGGGCGTCATGTGGCTGAACGCACGCGGCCCCTACAAGACGCTGCGGGACCTGTGGGACGAGGACGAGGGCGGCGCAGAGTGACACATGCGCCTGCAGCTGCCATTTCAGCGGTACAGTATGCAACGCCTACTTGCCAACAGCTGGCTGGTCTACAGCAGCAACTGCAGCAGCAGCAGCAGCAGTGGCAGCAGCAACGGCAGAGAGGCACAGACCTTGGGGCTCTGAGGGGCGCACAGCCTCAATGATGCGCCACCTCCTGAAGCACATCACACTTGGCTGGGATTGGCTAAGCTAATGCCAGGCTGGCATGTGCACTTGATGTCATACACCATCTGTCCACATACAGTTGGTTCAGGATGCTGCATCATGCTTGGTGGCTGCTGCACTGCATGCATCAGGCAACTTGCCGCTGAGCTGTGGTCCCATCTGTGGTGGCAGGTTCCATGCCCTGCATGGCATGCTGAGCACGCTGAGGAGTCCTGAGGGCTCTCGAATTCAGTACCCTGGATGCATCACATCATGGCATCAAATTGCAGTAACTAGTAGGACCTTTAGCATTAAAGCTGTGGTGGTTTGAGATGGCTGGTGTTACGTGCATTTGCTGCAGCCAACAACTTCCTGCAGAAGACCAGCCAGCCAGATGCGTGGTGGTGTGAAGCGAGGATCAAGCAACACAGACTGATCTGTGCTCATTGCACAACCCTTGTGGTAACTGCCACAGCTGCTCGTGCTGCAAAATGCATCGCTGTGCTGCCTTGGGGAGGTTGGGGCGCATTCCTGGCAGGCAGGCACGTCACTGCTAAGTGCACCCTTCTACCATCCTCCCACCAAACACCTAGGTGTGTAATCCTCGCGCATGTGCATGGACCCCGACGTCAATTGCGTGCATTTGATGTGCCAAGTGAACGTGTCTGGGGATCCACAGAACAATCGGGGCGCTGAGCACAACCACGTTGCCGAGAAACTAATAGGCGTGTAAGCCGGTTTGGTCCCACTAGCTGCAGTTACCCAGAGGGACTCATGAACGAAGAAGAAGTATTCTACGATGCAGACGATGAGTATTGCGACCCAGGTGCGGCATGAGAAGCGTTGGTTGGTAGGGTGTACTGGATGTGCGTGGGTGCTGCTCTCACACTCCCACACTCACACCCACGATGTGAAGCTGCTGCTATGTGCTGCCCTGCAGGCACAGGAGCTAGCTACAGCCTTCACAGGTGAGAGATCAGTGTGGCCATGCACTCGCTGACAGCGTTGCACAGCTTAAGATAAGGGACCTGGCAAAGCCGCACTGCTGCTGCACATGCCTGCCTTACTAGCTTACCAACTCAACCACTCAGCATGCAATTGGTCACAACTGGTTTGTTGTTTGATTGCAGGGCTGCCTTTGAAAACGATGTAGCCAAGCTGACAGCCCTGTTGCAGGACACAGCGCCAGAGCAGCGCAGCCTGCTGGACTTGCATGGCAACAACGTGAGCACAGCAGTAGCAGTCAGCTTGCAGCACGCCGCAGCTACAACACAACAGCTGGACGCAGCTTCAGCTGCTATTATTTCTGCAGCAGCACCTGTTGGGCAGTTGGGCAGCAGCATATGCGTTGCCGCAGTGAACTGGCACACTGTGTCCCGCCTGTTGCTGCTTTGTTGGCCACAGCAGCACACACCCCAAGTGTGACTGGCACAGCGATTTAAACTGCAACAAAACACACATGATCATCTCTTGAATCACAGAAACAGCAACGTCAGCAGTGCAGCCGCGGCAGGAGCTCAGACCATCGCGTTGTAATACTTCACACATGCCCACTGTCCAGGTGCTGGTCATGCATTGTGACGCCACCATCACCTGGTACACACAAACCACGCCAATCCATTGTAGCAGAGGCCCCAGACCACACTCAATCATCCCCCCATGCCGCACTTCTTTCATTTGCGCCTACCTGTGCCATTTTCTTGCAGCCCCTGCACATCGCCGCCCTGCGCGGCAACACAGAGGCAGTGCAAGCCCTTCTGGATGCCGGTCTCTCCCCTTCTAGTCGCAGTAGCAGGGGCTGGACACCCTTGGATGAGGCCTGCGCATGCCGCAGCATGGCTGCTGCACGGCTGCTGCAGCGCGCGCTGCTGGCTGAGGTGAAGGGCGAGATGAAGGCCAAGCGGGCGCAGCTGCTGGACACCATGCGCAGCATGCCTGACTACTCGCTGCAGGTGAGGCGCTGCGTAAGATCAGATATTTGTAACATTAGCTGCCAGCCAGTGCCTGCAGCTAGTAGCTCTTAGTAAGAGGCTGCAGGATGCTATGCGCAACATGCCTGACAACTTGCTGCAGGTTAATGCTGCGCTGCAATACGCACTATTAGCTGTACCAGTGTCGTGATGGTTGACCACACTTCACACAAGCTCACAGGCCCTTGTGCCCATGCAACACTGCTGGCACTTGTCTGACTTGTCACTCCACTGCGCCACGTGTTTCCATGCCTGCAGCTCAAGTGGCAGATAGGAAGCTCGCTGCCAGGCCTAGGTATGCTGCTGCGCCGCTACGCGCCACACGACACCTACACCATCTGGAAAGTGGGGGACCGCCTGCGCGTTGACGGCTCTCTGATGGGTATAGACACCAAGAACATCATGCCGGAATGGAAGCGCGGGCATTTCAGTTTGGTGGTAGACGGCTCCCCGGCAGGCGTGGCAGCAGCAGCAGAGGCAGCGGCAGCAGCAGTGGCTGCTGCGAGTGCTGCTGCAGAGGCAAAGGAGAGGGCGAGGCAGCAGCGGGCGGAGCAGTGGCAGCAGAAGCTGGCAGCTGGGGATGCCGCAGAGGCAGCCGAGGAGGCAGCAGCAGCAGAAGCAGAAGCAGCAGGAGAAGCAGGGGGTAATGATAGCAGCAGCAGCAGCAGTGAGCAGCAGGCAGATGCTGGGGATGGTGTTGCAGCAAGCAGCGGGCATGGTGACGGAAGTAGCCAGCAAGTAAGCAAACCAGATAGTGGCAGCAGTAGCAGTGAAAGGAGAACAAGCAGAGAAGAGGAAGAGTTTCATGATGTAGAGGAGCAGCAACAACACTCGCAGCAGCAGCAAGAACCAGCAGCATCCACCAGCAACGGTGCCGGCATCAGCAGCGCCACCTCCGCTGCTGCTGCTGCTGCGCCTGGTGGCGGGCCTCGTCTGCTGTTCCTGAACCATGGCAAGACCAGCTGGGTGGACCTGTCTGCTGACAAGAAGGCACTCAAGCTGGAGGGCCGCGCTGAGGAGCAGGAGCTGGAGGCGGAGCTGGCTGCAGCCATGGAGCGGTGAGTGTTCGGAATCATGACTTTGTAACATGTTATAATTGTTAATATGTGTGATGCACTACTGTGGTTTAGGTGTTACTCAAGTTGTCTAGAGTGGTGAGCGTGGCGGTGCAGCAGGAGCTGGCAGGGAGCGGTGAGTGGGGCGCGGCCCGAGGCATGGCACGGCTGCGTGTGCATTGTATGGTAACCGCTCTGCCGCACAGAAGGGATAAGCCACCTACAACGCTTCAGTGTGACCTCACAGCCGATGCTGGCGCGCATATGTCTAACATTTGCTGCTGCCGCTGCTGCTGCTGCTGCTGCTGCTGCTGCTGCTGCCCTCAGTGACGTGGACAAGCTGCGCATGAAGCCGCGCCAGTTCAAGTTCACGCCCGTGCGCGGCTGGCTGGGCGGCGCACTCACTGAGAAGGTGGAGGGCTGGAAGTGCGCAGTGTACGAGGCAGCAGGCAAGGTGCGGCCACTGGCAATGAGTAGTGCATGCGGCAGGCAAGGTGCAGCGACGTGCTTGGCTGCTGGGGGTGCTTCAGGCGCTGTGCGTTTTCCGTCACGTGCCTGGTTTGAATGTTGCTGATACGCCTTGTGGCTCTGCCGCTGCTACGTTGTTGCTGCAGCTGCTGGCGGTGAGCACCAGCAAGGCGCGGCTGCGGCTGCCCAAGGGCGCCAGCTTCGACGACTACCTGGCAGCAGGTGCGGCAGCCAGCGCCAGGCCACTGCTGTTCTCAGGTCAATGCGCAATCAGCGCTGTAGTGCTGCGTCTGTGCCTGAGGCCCGTGATTGCTTGCTGCTTGCGCTCATGTTTGTTTTGGTTAGCTGCTGCAGCCTTGTGCAGCACCAGAAAGCGTCATCACGCAGCAACAGAACTCATGCTCTTAGACAAAGCTGGTGACTGTAGGCAGGCTACCTGTTTCTGCTTGGCCCCCCCCGCACCCCCCACCCACACACACCACTGCCACCACCACTGCTGCTGCTGCTGCTGCTGCTGCCAGAGTATGAGGCAGATGAGGTCACTGAGACGCTCATCGACCCGCTCAACCCCTCCTCCATGGGCCCAGGCGGCAGCAGCAACGGCAGCAAGCACAGAAGCAGGGACAAAGGCAGCCATGCCGGCTATGACGAGAAAGGCAGCTTGACATACGGCGGCAGCAGCAGCGCAGCAGACGACAGCATGGGCTTAGGCAGCGACGCAGACTTTGAAGCGCTGATGTGGAACGAACCCAGCAGCAGTAGCAGCAGCAGCAGCAAAAAGGATAAGAAAGCCGCCAGCAAGAAAGGCAGCAGCAGCAGCGGTGAGGCAGATGGAGCTGCGGCTGGTGGCGGCAGGCTGCTTCGTGCGCGCTGCTGGATGGCTCAGGACTTTCCGATGCAGCTGGCCCAGCTGCTGCCGCTGCTGGATGTGATTGGCACTGCGAATAAGCACATGGCCAAGGTTGGGAAGTTCCTGGCGAAGTACAGCCAGATGGACATGTTCCCAGTGAAGCTCCAGGTGAGAACTTCACCTGCCTGAATCATGACGCTTCAGCTGCTGGCAGTGACTGATGTGTTCAGAGATGGCTTTGTGCATGGCGTTGTCATGCTGCGCGTGGCATCTCAGTCGCTGCATGGTGAAGCCAACAGCCAGACGCTATCCTGGCAGTCACCTGGCTGTAGAACGCACTGTCCTGCAAGCACATGGCATAAGCCGCCAACTCACAAACAACTGTGTTCTGCACTACTGCTGCTGCTGCTGCTGCTGCTGCATGTCGCTGCAGGTGCCGCTGCTGCTGACTGTGTACGTGCTGGTCAGCTTCAAGGCCTTCCACCCGCTGCTGCCAGGCAGTGCCACGCCGCCGCCCGCCCCCGAGTTCTTCGACGTTCCTGAAAGCTACAAGCGGCGGCTCCTCAGCGAGGTGATGGACAAAGCAGCAGCAAACATGATGGGCATGGGGCCAGGCAGGGGCAGCAGCAGGGGCGGCAGCAGCGGCGGCGGCAGCTGCTTCTATGGTGGGGATGAGGGGGAGGAGGATATGCTCGGTATGTTTGGTGGAGACGAGGACGAGGAGGACTTTTTGGCGGGAAGGGATGAGGAGCTTCAACGGGAGTTTGAACGGCTGCGGGATGAGCGGGAGGGTGGCAGCGCTGGCGGCGGCGGCGGCAGCAGCAGCAGCAGCAGCAAGGTCAAGCGCAAGCAGAAGGCGCAGAAGGGGCTGTTTGGCAGCGGGCTGGATGCTGACATGCAGGAGAGCAGCAAGTGGTGAGCTGCTTCTGGTTGTTGGTTGTTGGGGTGTGCTGCATCAAGTTGACTGCTGTGCACAGCTGCAACGAGCGCTGCAGCTGCAGCCAGTGCTGCAGCCGATGATGCAACAGCTGCAGGAGAGCAGCAAGTGGTGAGCTTTTGGTTGAACCAGAACAAGCTTTTGAGGCGTGCTGCAGCGGGTTGCCTGCTGCGTATGCATATGTGAACTGTACAGTAATACAGCTGTGCCTCGTTGCCAAGGAGTTAGGTGGCCACTTGGCCCGGTTTACCACCCGTCTGGAGCAGTGCTCCACGGGGAGGGATACCAACACGGTGTAATGTTGCAGTGGCTGCTTCGCTTTTTTCCTGCATCTTGCTGACGTGAAGCTGGCAGGCTGGTGAGCACAGGTGTTGCAATGCTGCATCAGGCCTTTCCAGCTGCTGTTGATGCATGTTGATGCATGTTGATGCATGTTGGTGCTGTGATGGAGCAGCCTCACCACTATGCTGTGTCAAGCATGTGCACGTGCTGTGTGTGGGTGGGTTGCTGGCGTATGGTCAGTTGCACGGGCCTGATGATGATCAGGTGTTGCATGGCAGACGAGGACATAGCCAATCGGGATTTACCATCTATGATCACATCAATCACTTACTGCGTGTCGTGGCATTCATGTTGACTGCAGGGAAATAGTACAGCTCAGCAGAGCAGGAGGCCAAAAGCACTGCCGCATGCACTTGGACGGCTCACCAGAAGCACTTATTGTTCGCCAATAGGCATATGGCCACCTTAAGCTGTTGTAAAAACGCATTCAGCGTTGGTGCACAGTCACGTGAATCTTCTGGCTGATGTCAGCCTTGCACGGAAGCTCATTGGCGCAGCAACAGCTCCAGACACAAAACTACTGGCAGGATCAGATCAACTCTGTGCTGAATGTGCTGTGATCGGCGACGAGGAAGTCAGAGAGCCAACCCACGAGGTGACAAGCTGCACATGTGCGATCGCTCGCAGCTATAGCCGTCGAAACAAGCATATTTACAACCAACAAGGCACTCAGCGCACAAGTCCCTGCATCGTCAAAAACACCAATTGTAGGGACTTTTTTTTTTGCTCTTCACTAACTCTCACCCCATCGTCGTACGGCTTGTTTGTTCCTGGCCCACTTGTATCCGGAATTGTACATTGGCCAATCCTGTCGAAGCTCAGCACACTGCATTGACCTGCAAAGTGACCCTGCCCACCGGGCGAGCCTCTCTAGTTGCTATGTTTATGCTACAGGCCCTGTTAGCCTAAATGCCCGACACGTTAGTTGTATTGATGGAGTCACCAGTGCCCGACAGTCCCTCAGACAAGCAGCAGGTAGTGCTTGCGGAGGAGCAGCAGCAGAAAGCAGCAAATGGCCACCTGCCCAGCCCGGAAGTGGAAGACTCCGCAGAGGATGAGCTAGGGGAGGTGCCTGCCATCGCAAGGACGAAGTCTGGCAAGTCCATTCTCAAGTCAGCAGATAGCGCGGAGCTCAAGCTGAAGCGGTCAGTCAGCTGGCATGACTTTTCAGGCAAAGAGCTGCACACTGTGCGCGAGTTCACGCCGAGGTGAGCACGCAGGCTGCAGCATTGACCTCTGCAAGCATCCTCAGCAAATTGCTCTGCTGTATGATTGCCTGCATGCTGCTTTTGACTGAGTACGGCCCAGCATTGCTTTGATCCTGCTGCTGTCCCACGGCAGCGGCCGTGCTGTGGTACGCTGCGCATCTGTCGCTGTGCACAGCTGACCCATTTGCATGCGCGTCCATGCACCTTGCCCAAGTAAGATCATCCTGCAACATTGACCATTGCTCTGCCTTGTACTGCAGCATTGCATGCTGTTTTGAAACGTTACCTGTGCTCACGCAGCATGCACCTGCTGCCTCTCTTGGCTTGCGCCTGTCTGTTCAATGTTTGTCCTGCAAGCGAACATGATGATGAGGAGCTGCTTGTGGAGCCGGAGAAGAAGGGAGCATGCTGTGTGATCTGCTGAGGCCCTGCTGCTGCTACTGCTGCTACGGCAGCCGGCATGGCTGCCGCCCCACGGCAGCTGCAGGCGCAGCCGACAGCACATGCAGGCGCGCCGAGAACAGCGCGCAGCAGCAGGAGCTGTCTCCTGCTGCATGATCGGCTTGCGAGCTTGCATGCATTACCGATTGTGTAAGCAGCATCGCGCGTGCTGCTGTGGCTGCATCACGAGCCTTCTGCAGGGCACCGGCCTGTAGCTCCTTACAGCTGCATACACAGCACAGCAGCAGCTGCCTGTATCAGTGTGTGATAATTTGAATATGTTAAGCACCCTGTGCGCTGTTATGCTGTCGTTGCTGCTGCTACTCTTATGTGTGTACTAAGCTGAGCATGGCCTGCTAGATGCTGTGGTGTGGTGTGTACCAATCGACACCACAGCAGCGTCCGGACGATGGCTGTTCCATGAGTGCATGAGATGTCATGTGATGCACCTGCACAGCAGTGACAGCACAACGCTGTTATGTGCTGTGCCTGTTGTACCAGGCACACACCGGTTTCTGCACTTTGTGTTACCCTGTTACTAGCTCGGTGGCTGTCCTGTTAGGCAGCTCACTGTGTGTATTGGGACTGGGGACATGTTTCCTGCATTGTGCATGTTGTTGGCTGGCTCTGAAAACATCAATCACATCAAATCAAGTTGAGTTGTTGGGCAGCTGTAGGTGAGCTGGCCATAGATGAAAAATGCAAAGCTGTCAGCGCGCTGTGTCTGTACGTGCAACGGCAGGCCTGCTGCTGCATTGCATGTGCGAATGCTGCAGCAGCACACATGGCAGATAGCACCAGCAGGCTTGTGTGTGTCTTGTGCCATGCAAGTGTCAAAGGGGCAGCTGCTGGGTGCATGTATGATCCCGTGTTGCTGCTCTCTGTGCATTGTGAACTTGCGCTTTACGCACTTGTGCTTGGCACGCTGAGTCTCCCTGAAACTTTGGTGCAGCTGTAGTTGACAGGCGTGGGCTAGGGCGTTGGTTTTGTGTTGGGGCCCCAGTGCCAAAGAATGCACGCTCCACAGTTTTGTCGTTTAAGTGGACGTGTGTGTGTCGGCGTGTGTTGCTTCTTTTTGGGGGCTTATCTAGGCTCCAGGACACCTTGGTAGTGGAGCGGCAGCGGTGAGGAGGTGCCACGGTGAACGCTGTGAGGTGATGCTGTGAGGTTTTGCTGATCCCAGTAACGCTGACTGCTGGTTACAAGCACCAGGTCAAACAGCTTGCATGGCATGTGTGTGGATCAGTACTTCACCTCACTACGAGTGGCAGCAGCTACTTTGCGCTGAGTACTTTGCTGTGCATGGTCCTAGCATGTGCGCTTGTGGCTGCGTGATGTGATGGTGTCTGGTGGAACTGCGTGGTTGCTCGCATATCTTCTAGGGAAGAGTTCTGACTGGGGGCGTGAGCTCGCAGCACATGTGGGAATGGGACCAGCAGCCATGCTCCAAATCAGGTCCGATGTTTCCCGTAGCATCGGCTCGGTGTTGTGCTGTGTAGCTGCACGCTGTCCGGATGAAGCACAATGCTTGCACATAGTAGTGGCAGTGCACTTTCTGTGTTTGCATTGAAGACAGCGCCGGCTGAGGTGCTGGGGCTGCCAACAGTGTGGCAGTCTTGCTGGCTGCCGTGCCAGACAATGCACCCACGCACTGTTCCATAAGCGAGGTTGAAGGTTGAAGTATCTGTTTGAGTTTTGACCGCGCAGGGTGGTTACTAAGAGCGGCTGGAGGTGCTGTGGCTGTTTGAGGGAGCAGGGGGTCCGTCCGAGTCGGATTTGTCAAGAGCGTCTGTGGTATGCGCGGCTACTGCTGCTGCGGTGGCGGCGTGCTGCACTTTCTGAAGCCCGCACGGCTACTCTGCAAGCCCTGCAGAGCACGCAGCGCGCTGCTAGCAGGCGTCGCTACGATGCTAGGTGTCCGGTCCCCTGGTCACCTGAGCAACCCAGGCCGGTCAAGGCACCCGTGTGTTGAACTAAACTTTGTTGTTGCTGTCGCAGCTAGTAGGAGCTTGCTGTGCTAGTAGCTGTGGTGCAGTGCTCAAGTTACAGGCATGAGCATCCCATGTGGGGCTGCAGCTGCCATGGTGCTGTGAGGACTGTGTGCGTGCGAGCGTAGATCCCTGCTGTGGGGAATGTGTGTGTAACCCTGCGATAAACATCCTGGCTGGGCGGGGGTAACCATGACGCTGATGCGATTACCGAAGACAGGTGGGAACTGGACGGATCCTGTGCTGAGTTAAGCCAGGACGGCAGCACCCAGGAGGCCTCTCGTGCGATGTCATTACAGAATTGAAACAGGCGCATTCAAACCGCGTGGGGGAAATTGCTCAATTCCAGCCGCAACACACATATGGCACCTGTACAGTACAGCGCTGCCAGTCAGCAACAAGACAACCACACAAATACATGCACACCAGTTGCTGCTGGCAGCCATAACGGTGTACAGAAGCAGTGGCACACACTAGCGCGTTATGACGGTGGTCACCGGGCTGTGCACAAGTGCTTTTCACCCGACCCCACGCTCTGAACGGTGGTAGAGTGGCCAAGTCCCATGGTCTATACAACACGGCAATGTGCACAGCTGTGCCTGTGCATAGCGCTGCCAGCGTTACATGACGCAAATGCTCTGTGCACAAAGCATATGCTTGTGCAATCCTCGGCACCTGGCAGACACATCTTGCCAGCGGCAGAAAAGACACTGCTGTGATTATACATGCAATGTTGCATGCAGCACAGACAGCATGCCCCTAAACACGCTTCAGATCGGGTGTGTTGCTTGGAAGGACGCCCGGCACACTGCAACACCCTGATGGCAGCTTCCTCACAGCTGCAGCACCACTTGCATCTCACCAGTTCCAACAGCACAGCAATCCTCGTCATGCACAACATACATACATGCCTAAGAGCCTCCAGCAGAGCAGCTGTAGCTCCTTGCCTAGACACCGCAACAACACACGGCAGCCGCCTGCGACACACGACTTGCCCTACTCAGAAGTAGACACATGATACATCTGGCCCTGCTGCTAAACAGCATTGCCAGCCACACCAAAGTAAGCAACATGCTCAGCGCAGCAGCCTTGGCCCGACTTGCCAGGCAGTGGCACAGCTTGTCGCACCCCTTGCATTTGCATCCTGCACATACCCTGACCAATAGTCGAGCCAAGTGAGCAGCATCCCCAGTGCAAGCAGCCTGACAAGGGTTGGGGTTGCCAGCGGGTGTGTCACCATTGTACAGCAGGCACCGAGCACATAGCCAATTCTATCTTCATCAATCAAAATCAGCAGCGCACAAATGGCTGACAAAACAACACAGCATGCAACACGCGCTGAACCTGACATAAACGGTGTTCCCATCGCCGCCAGCAACCTGCTAAGCGCAGTAACACCCACACAAGCACACACAAAGCCAAAGGCGCCTATGCAACACCCGCCAATAAGCCATAATGTGCTGCGCCAGACCCCGCAGGAGGACATGCGCCGATCCCCGCGCAATGCAAGCAGACGACGCAACCCCTTGGAAGCTGCAGCATGCTGGCGCTGCAGCTGCTAAGGGCAGGGCAGGGCAGGGCCGTGCGCTCAGGGCCGCTGGCCGCCCGCTGCGCTGATTGCCGCCAGTGCCACAGCCGAGCTGCTGGACAGCAGCACCTTGTCATCAAGCACCTGCAGCAGCAGCAGCAGCAGGACACCCTCAGCCAAAATGGCACACGACTCACATGAATTAACAGCCTACTTTCAGTGCTGTGGACGCCCAACAAACCGAGCAACACCCGCAGCATTCCCCCCCCCCTCTTGCGCACAACTGAAATCCAAGCGACGCACGCCACACGTGCCTCTTCTGCACAAGCAAAGCCAGCCAGCACGCGCCGCACCTCTGTCCACCATCCCTTGCCCGTGGTTGACACGGTGCCGTCGATGTGCACCACCAGCTGGTGGAAGCGCTTGAGCGTGGGGCGGTGCGCGATGGACAGCAGCGTGATGCCTGCTGCCATGCACGCCTCGTACAGCTTCACCTCGCCGTCAGCAGAGACCTGGCGGCAGCATTGAAAAGGGAACAAGCAAGTCAGCAAAGCAGCAGGAATCAGCCAGCTACATCACTGGCAATTAGGTTGGTGAAGCTTGTACAGCTTCACCTCGCCGTCAGCAGACACCTGCAAGAGGCCATGGGTTTAAAAAGCTTGTCAGTGAAAAGGTTTGGGGTGCAGCCAGCATAATGATAAGCAACACTACGACTGTCAAGTTTGTAGCAGTTCGGGAGATAATGCAATGTTGAGGCCGACACGCAGCGCAACAAGTGAAGCACAAAGCTACAGCGCCATTGTAGAAACAAACAGTAGCTCCAGCAAGACGCAACACATCACAATGACGCACACTCAGGAAAAGGACACTGCCAAAACAGCACACGCACCGCGCTGGTGCACTCATCCAGGATGGCATAGGCTGGCTTGTGGAAGAGCAGCCTTGCCATGGCCAGGCGCTGCTTCTCGCCGCCACTGAGCGTCTCCTGCCAGGCCTGCACGCTGTCCCAGCCCTGCCCACGGCCCAGCAGGTAATCAAGCTCAACAGCAGCCAGGCAGCGCCCCAGCTCTGTGCATGAGCAGCAAGGCAGCGAATGGGAGAGCAGTGTGGAGGGGCAGGTGTAAATTTCAATTTTGTGAGTGAATGATAGGCCAGCTCCACGCAGCCAGGCAGCGCCCGAGCTCTGGCGTAGCGGCGCAGCAGTTCAGACGCGGGCCGGTGGGGGAGAGCATGCACACAGCAGTGAAGGAGCAGATCCAGTCTGCTGTGCTGTGCTGTCCTGTGCACTACCGCCCTACATATCACAACAGCAGCCACTGCAGCACCAGCAGGCGCAAACACCCGCATGCCCCACCTGCATCCATGTCCTTGCTGTACTGCGGCTCCTGCCCTGCCACCTGTATGAAGTGCTGCTTGTCCTCCGCCTTGCTGCCCGCCCACACGCGTGCTGGCGGTTTGGGGTACAGCATCTGATCCCGCAGAGAGCCCACCACCAGGTACGGCCGCTGGCTGAGGTAGAACAGCTCGCTCTTGGGGGGCGAGGTGATTTCGCCAGCCTGCGTCAAGATATCAAGAGCCAGTTTCAGTTGCAGGATAAAGAAGAGCAGCGCAGGATGCAGGGCCGGGGTGCGTGATGGTGTGGATCAGAGTGGCACCCTGTGGATGAAGATTCTCGCCTCTCGGGGCCGAGGCAATCTCGCCAGCCTGTGCGTGTGGTGGTGGCAATAACATTGGCCAGAGCAGAGGAGACATGGGGATGTTGCGTGTACGGACGTGCGTGCGAACGACACGCCAGACCGTCTCATACGAGCACCAGCATACACCCACGCATTGCACCAAGCAGGAAGACCAGAGTACCGTAGCACCCTGAAGCAGAGCGCGAGCAGCTTTTCTGCCGCCTGCACGACAAATAGAGCTTGAAACCTAAAGCCTAACCTCTAACCACCAAGATCAAGCTTAATCTGCCTCACCTGCAGCGGCCACAGCCCCGCCAGCACCCTGAACAGGCTGCTCTTGCCGCAGCCGTTGGGACCCATCAGCATCACGCTGCAGCCGCGCCGCACCTCAAATGACAGCTCGCGCACCTGCAGCAGCAGCAGCAGCAGCAGCAGCCAGGTTGGTGGTGCATGATAAAGTGCATGGGCAGGCAACATAGGATGGGCATGCGGTCCTGCATGCCTGTCCTCGTGCAACTACACATGCATGTGAAGAAGCACACACTGAACAGCGGCTAGATGCAGCGCAGCCAGTGTCCTCAAGCCATACTACGACACAACCATACAACGCCACAAGCGGCATGTAAATACAGCAAACGAGCACTGAGCCCGTCACATAAACCGTAAACAACGCACACTGTTGGCAGCGCTGCCATTACAGGTGCAACCAAAACATGACAGGCAGCAAACCCACCAGCGGCATGCCATCTGGGGCATCCAGCGCCACCCGGTTGAAGCGAATTATCTCCCCTGTTGATCGACGTGGCGTTACGGGGCTCAGCGGCTGGCGCTGCTGCTCGCCCTCATCAAAGGCGAAGTCATCGGGCAGCTCCTCTGCCTGGTCTGCCAGTGCTGCCAGGTTGGTGTTGCTGAGGTTGCGGCGGAAGAGCTCCTTGTGCTCTGTATCCTCGCTGCTCATCAGCTTCACCTGCATGCGGGGAAAATTGTTATTTATAAGATATGCATGGTGCTGAAAAGATCTGTCCCTGCAGGCATCCTCTAGCAAGGAAGCCACCATCTGATGCAGAGCTGTGCCACAACCTGCGCCGCTGCTAATACCTTAAAATGCATCACCAGAAAGCAGGCACAGCACGAGATGAACCCCTGGCTGGCATACGTACAGCTGCTGCTGGTGCAGAGTACAGCCATTGCTGCTTGCAGTCCTGCTGCTGCTGCTGCTGCCGCACCTGCTCCAGCAGCTCCGACACTCTGCTGGTGTGTCCCGCCAGGCTGGTCATGCGCTTGTAGACCATAATGAGGTCACCCACGCCGCGCGACGTGTTCTGCAGCAGCCGCATGCTGCAGCGCACAGAACAGCATAGCAGGTGGCAGCGCAGAAGGCGTGGTGTAAATAAAACAGTTTAGCAGTGCACAGAATGAGTTTGAGGAGGTCAGGAGATGCTGAGCAACGCCAGTGCATGTCTGCCTCACTGCGCAGCAGAGCACCTGCTAGCCAACGCAGGCTGATCACTTGGAACCATTACAGCAACAGCAGCCCATGGCTCCAGCATCTACGAAGAGCCCTACATACCACGAACAGCCGCACCAGCCAGACCCTAAGAAACAAAGCAGGAGTCCCAACAAGCGCAGCTGCAGGTCTACAATCCCTACTGTGCAGCCGTCCTCACCTGCGGATGTAGTCCGCGGTGAGCTGCCCCTGGTCGCCACGCGAGGCAGGGTTCATGAAGTAGATGGGCCCAGCATACACCAGCAGCGCCACGCAGCTGGCAAAGTACTTGACAAAGTAGCCGTCGGCGATCTGCGCAGCGCACAGCAGCAGGCATAACATGCAGTTCGGTT
Organism: Tetradesmus obliquus; assembly: GCA_030272155.1. Lineage (NCBI taxonomy): Eukaryota > Viridiplantae > Chlorophyta > Chlorophyceae > Sphaeropleales > Scenedesmaceae > Tetradesmus > Tetradesmus obliquus. Next base: position 2,193,524 of record CP126191.1, read on the forward strand.
TGACAAATATACCAGGCAGCATCTGCTTGAAGGTCTACCTGCTGATGCATGCCAAGATCTGGCATGCCAATCGCAAACACAAGCTCAACCGCACGCCACAGCGCAAGAAATTACAGCCAGCAGCGCAGGCGGTCCTCCTCTGGCACTGCTGCGCTAGCTGGCAGCAGCAGTTCAGCATATCCCATCAGACTGCACAGTGATTGCTCAGGCACAAACAACAATAGCAGCAGCCGCACCTGCTGCAGGAAGCGCTGGAAGCTGGAGAGCCGCGAGAAGGTGATGAGGCGTGCCAGGTGCTGGTTGAGGATCAACTGCTCCGCTGCGCCGCCTGGCGGGTCGTTGAAGGCCACCTCCTCGCTGTGCGCCACCAGCCGCTGGTGCGCAGCCCTGCGGGGTTTTAAGCAGAAAGCTTGCCAATTTAACAGAGGTTGCCTTTGAAACAGGTTGCAATAAACAGCATGCAGGCAGTCATGTGTGCAAGTACGCAGCCGTGCGGGGTACAAAAACTGATTGGCAGCAGCAAGAGGGTCGGGCAGCTGTGAGAAGTAGGGGGTGTGACGCACGTTGCCACTGCAGGCAGTTGGTGGCCAAAAGCTGCAGCTGTACAGCCTTACACAGCACAGCCAACGAGTAAACGAGCTGCTTCTCGTGCAAGAAGAATGCAGCTGCATGCAGCTGCATGGTGCTTGAAGTGATGCTCGAAGGTCCCGGCCCGCAGCCCGCTCTGCTGCTGCAGCTGCTTGCGTTCTTCTGCCACTGCACTGCAGCACCACATCCTCGCCGCGCACCTGAAGGCCCCCACCAGAGCGCTTTCCTGCGCTGTCATGGAAGCTAGCGGCGGCGCGAGTGCGCGCAGCAGCCAGGCAACAAACACGTAGTAGGCATACAGCCCCAGCTGCCCCTTGTAGCCCATCACTTTGCTCAGCGAGTGCGTGAACAGCAGCACGTCCAGCAGCGGCTGCAGCACACGGCAGCAGCAGGGACAGCAGCAGCGCAGCACAATCGCAGCATGGAAACATGTTAGCAGCAGGCAACAGAGGCAGAGGTGCAAAGCGGCGACAGCAACGGCCATATGCTTTTCGCAATCCCACATATCTGCTCGATGCACCACCGTTGGCCCGATGCCGGAAGTGCAGTGGTACAGCCCAGCAGGCGTGCAAACGAAACACCAACGCAGCTGCGGACGCACATGCCTTCGCCCCTCCCCACGTATACTCTCACTGCCGTACAGCACATATGCAGCAGCAGCAGCACCAGCGCACCTTGAAGGTGTGGCTGTACAAGTCGCTGATGGAGAAGCAGAACTTCTCCACATCCTCCGTGATGCGCTGGTCTGCATGCGTGAGCCCGCCAAGCGTGCTGGCCGCATAGTAGGCCCTGTTGCTGGTGTACAGCTTGTGCAGGTACAGCGTGAGCCGGCTCTGGAAGCTGAGCTCCAGGTTCTTCTGCATGAACTTCAGCCCGGAGTTCACGATGGCTGCAGGAACGCCCAGCAGCGCAAAGTCGATAACGCCGCGCCCGAAGTTGGCGAATTCCTGCAAGGCACGGCGGCACCATGCAGGGGGCAGTGAGTGCTGTCTAGCATTGGCAATAGAGCTATAGTCTAGCATGAAGCGAGGTAATGGTTTTGAAATAGAAGATGCAGACACGTATCCATGCTGATGATGGAAACGCAACCTGCACATGCACTGCTGCTGTTGCACACAAAAAAGCTTTCATCAGCGCATGCTGCCGTACGCTTGTTCAACCATCATGCTGCCCTTGCATCAGCCAGTGCAGCTGCATTGAACAGCAGCTGCAGGAACCCACCAGGCTGGTGAGGGCTTTGCCGCAGTAGCCCTCCACCCGACTGATGTAGTCTGTCAGCAGTGTGCGGCTGACCAGCAAGCCGCCCTGCACCAGCACTAGGAAGGCCTCGCGGGTGAACAGCCCAGGCACACAGCTGCAGAAAAGTGGAATGGCAGCCACATAACAGGACACAAGATTGAGCAGCAGCAGAGAGACCGATCACTACCGGCCAGTCCAGCTGCGTGCACATGGCAGCCCATATGGTGAACGGCAGGTGGCATTGGCGTCACAGCCGCAACTACACACTGCAGGAAAGCAGCGCCGCCCTTCTGGACCATGCAAACCAGCTGCTGCACGCTGTTGGCGTGTATACAGAAACTAGTATGAGTGCAGCAGCGCCATGCGCATGTGCATGCACCACCACCATGCTGCTGCTGTGGCTGCATGCATGAGCTGCTGTGGAGAGTCCAGCAGCTGCTTGTGGTGGTGCTGCGCTGCGTCTGGAGCAAGCTGCAGCTCTGCAATCCCGCTCACATGCTGAGGATGGTGCATAGCCGCTTGAAGAACACTTCATTGACTGCTACTTTAGATGAGCTCTTGTTGCGCGATGTCTGCTTGCCATGTATGTCCTTCACAAGCTCCTTCTGCTTTTTCTGTGCTGCCTTGACCCAATAGCGTATCTGGTTTGCACCTTGCAGACCTCCAAACACAACAGCAACCTGCATGTGGCACAAGCATGCTTGTATAAAGCTTCCGACAGCATATGTGTTTGGCTGTTTCCAGCACAGCAGCAACAGCACGCAGCACAGCGCACTGCAGTGTCGTCATGCAGTCCTGCAAGCCAGCTGATACACTTACAGCTACTGCACGCTTTTGGTTGGGCGTCAGTGCCAGCAACCTGGCCTGTGCCATGGCACGGCCTGCACTAGGTTTGCCTGCCTACTGCTGCCTCTTTGGATGGGTATCCTCTGCCTCGTCACTCCGTTGCAGAGGCCCAAGGCTGATGCAGCGCGATAGCCATTTAGAGATCAACCAACCGCAAATCTCCTGCGCTGATTTGGCGAAGCCCTTGCCGTTGTGGTTGCTGACAAGCCACGGCTATGGGGAAACCTTGAGATGTGTTCGAGCCAGGTAACTTGAAAACTTTAAGAACCAGGGACACGCGTAGAATCTGCTGCACTGCAGTGCAGTGTGGGCTACTGTTTTCTCCTGCGTGTCATTGTCTCGAGACACTGAGACTGTCATCGTATCACAACGCCCTCTGGCCTGCAGCGTATGCCATACGCCGGGTCAATTCGGTTTTTGCCCTGTCTGGCTGCAGTCAAGGATGCGATTGCAGCCCAGATCGTTCTTGCTGCTGCTGCGGTTGACGCGTGTGCTACCTGCCAGCTGACATGTGCTGATTATGAGACTTTACGCAATGCTGCCTGAGACAGCCTGCCCTTGCTGCCCTATGGGCCTGTAATGTTTGCACAGTTGCTTTTTAAGACGTAATCAGCATGAAGGTTGCAGCCTGCTCAACGCAAATTGCTGCATTTAGCCTGACAGCTGTCACAGTGCCGCAACATGGTGTTGTATGGGAATGGCCTGCAATCGCCTGATGCTACGGCATGCCCTGCAAAGTGAGGTGCAGCTTGTCAAACCTTAAAAGGGAATGTCTGCACTCAACTGTACTCACCTCGCTTGCTTGCCGAAGATACTCAGCTCACCAGCGCTGTAATGTCAGCAGGCATCCTGAATTGCTTACTACCCTCAGGGTGTGCTGCAGTAACAGCACATTTACAAAATTGCTGCAACTGCAATGCATTCCCTTGGGGAAGAGCGGCAGCCGCTGAAGGCTCAAGTAACTGCCAGTGGCTGCCAGTGGCTGTCACTCATCGGGGGTCGAGGCTGTTGCTACTGCTGCTGGAGGCGCCAACAACACTGTGCAGGAACCTCGTGCAAACCAACAATTCAAGGTAAAATAAGCAGGTGACGGGTGTCTTGTCGCGCCATACTGGCACAAACTCGGTCCACAAGATGCCCCCTAGAGGTGAGCGCAATGGCTAGCCAGCGAAGGCCCAAGCCAGCCTGAGGCTCATGCACACTGCAGACTAGCTAGTGCTCAGCAGCTAGCCGCTCATAGCCATGCACACAGCTCACTGGGGTCATAAACCTCTGCTGTCCTGCGCAACCGTGCGCATCAGCGAAGTGCGATGCTGCAGTGCTGCTGGCGCTGCTGCCGGTGCCAGGCTGAAGCTACAGCTGACTGAACCGCAGGGCCTGCAACTCACTGCGGTCGATCCGAGGCAAGGTTGAGCACCCAATGCGTGCACGAATTTGTCTTCAAATAAGTCAGCGGCGTTTTGCATGAAGAAATGCCTGGCTCGGATGCACAAATGCGGATGTATGCTGGTCAACGAGCCACCAAGCCACTAGGCAGAGCCTTGGAACACTGAATGCCAGAAATAAATTGAAATAATGCGACTGACGTCAGCTTGGTGGAGCCATGCTGCTCCATCTCGAGCTGTGCAGCTCAGGACGAAGAGGGCTCTTTCGTCCTGGAAAGGCCCAGCAAGGCGGTGCGTGATGAAATAACTTATATGCTTACGTTGTGTTAGTTTCGATGCTGCAGTTCAGGCAACTTGCGCTTGTGGTGACTGCTCTCCCACCAGTCACTGCTGTTCCCACGACCCTGCTGCAGATTGCCTCTTCTCGGCATTTCAAGGGCAGCGCTACCATCCGGTCAGGAACATGGTACGTCTGTCATTGCGGCAATGCCGTGCTTTGCTGTGCTGCTATCACAGGCTGTTGCTGGCTGCAGCACCGCCCAGGGCAAGCACAGCATGTCATCTGTTCTCTGCATGTGAAGCCAGACGTCAGCAAGCAGGCCATCCACCTGCAACATGCGCTGTGTGATGTTCTGGCTTTGCCTACTGTAGTCAAACGCACCCGTCATCCACAAGAGTTGGTGTTGCTCCTATATGCAGCAAGCGATGACATGTGTGCTGTTGTGCCTCAGCGCAAGTAGTAACTACTTGCGTGTTCTGTTGCACGTATGTTGTTGTGCCTCAGCAGGGCAAGCTAATAACAGCAGCACGCCCGCAACTCGCTCCAGCGCGGAGCAGCGCCGCAGCATCACGCCAGCAGCAACGCCTCAAACTGAGGCACAGCCAGCTGCAGCAACTGGGCATGCTGATGACCATGATACTAGTGATGCCAGCAGCAGCAGAAGCAGGAGCAGAAGCAGGAACAGCAGCAGAGCCAGCAGCAGGAGCAGCGGCAGGCAGCAGCTGCTGGACATGGCTGCTGATCAGACTGAACAGGCGGATGCCACATCAGCAACGCTCAGGGACATGATCCAGACCATGAGCAGTGCACAGCTGCTGTTGCGGCGATGGCGAGGTGGCAAGGATGGCGCTACTAGCGAGCTCCCGAGCAACGGCAGCAACGGCAGCAGCAGCAGCTCCAGCAACAGCAGCACTGAAAAGACTGCAGCTGCTGCTGAGCTGCAGCAAACCCTGCAGCCTGAGCTGTATGCAACAAAGGCTAAGCTGTCGCGGGCGCTATCAGCGCTGACCAAGCTGCAGGCGGCATACCAGCAGCAGCAAGCCAGCATCAAGCAGCTAGAGCAGCAGCTGCAGCAGTACAAAGAGCAGCAGCAGCAACAGCGCGAAGCAGCTGCTGGCAATGGTGCTGACAGCAGTGCAGACGCTGGCAGCGGCAGCCAAGCTCGCATGCTGTCTGGTTTGGCAGCGGCGCTTGCCATGGCAGCCGGTGCGGGCGCAGCCAGCAGCCAGATGTCAGGGCAGCAGCAGGAGCTGCGCAGCCAGCTGGCGGCTGCAGAAGACATCGAGCGGCAGCTGAACGGCGAGCTGCAGTCCAAGCAGGAGCAGATGCAGAAGTTGAAGCAGCAGGTGCGGCAATAGCTGTGCGACTGTGCTCCGAAGATCACCTGCGTGAGCTGGCTCGAGTGTTGGGATGGCGGTCTCTGTTCCTGGAGCTATCCTGTTGCAGCCCATTAGATTACTTGTACAGGCACCTGTGGTGAGCCCTATAACTCGGTCGCAGCCAGTCCCGTCACAGCCAGTCCCTGCAGGAACAGGCAAGACTTGAGATGTGGTTCCTTATCATCACGGCTTCCGCTGCTGTGCAGGTTGCTGGCGAGCTGGCCGAGCTGCAGACTGTCACGGCGCAGCAGGCTGCACGGCTGGCGCAGCTGACGCAGCAGCTGCAGCAGGGCCAGGAGGAGCTGGCGGCCAGCCGAGCGCAGCAGGACGCAACACAGCAGCAGCTGCAGCAGCGGGAGGCAGAGCTTGCGGGGCAGGTGGGCCTGCAGGCGGCAGCTGACTCGCGCCAGTCTGACTTTCTCCAGTCTCATGAGCTGACAAGGGATGTGATAAACGTAGACGATAAGTACAGGCTTCGGCACATGTGTGCTGCTGCAGATGCACACCCTGCATGCCAGCATAGTCTGAGTACGACAAACACGAGCTGCGTAGTGTGTCACTTTCGGTACCATCCCCAAAACAGGCATGCTCTCCTGGCTGCTGCATTACGCAGGTCGCGCAGCTGGAGCAGCTGGCTGAGGCGCTGTCGGACGCGCAGGAGGCCGGCAGCAACATGCGCTGGGAGCTGCTGGCCAAGGAGGCTGCGCTGAGCGCCGCGGGCCAGCAGCTGGCAGACGCGGAGCAGACGGCAGCACACGCGGCAGCGGCGCAGGCGGTGAGCGTAGCGCCACTGCGGCTTTGGTGGAGCTCCTGTGGCTGGCGCTGCTTCGCACGCATCATTGATCTGGTCGATGGTTTGTGCCTGCGTCTACCTTACGTCATTCTTGTGAACGTGAGTGGCCGCTGATCAGCTGAGTTGCTTCAAACCGTTTGTCACACCATATTGTTGCTGCCTGCCTGCTGCCTGCTGCCTGTTGCCTGCTGCCTGCTGCCTGCTGCCTGCTGCCTGCTGCCTGCTGCCTGCTGCCTGCTGCTGCAGGCCCAGCTGCAGCAGAAGGAGGCCACCATCGCTGCGCTGCTGGAGAAGATGGAGCTGCTGGTGGCAGGCTCAGCGGCAGAGGCAGCTTGGGCGCAGGACCAGCTGCAGGACAGCCAGGCCGCAGCAGACACGCTGCGCGAGCAGCTGGCCACAACAACAGCAGAGGCGGCGCTGGCGCAGGAGCAGCTGCAGGACAGCGTGGCAGCAAGGGACCAGCTGCGCGAGCAGCTGGCGCAGCTGCAGCTGGAGACGCAGCGGGAGCTGCAGGCAGCGCAGCTGGCAAATGCAGCAGTGCAGGAAGCCAATGCAGGGGTGGCAGATGCAAAGCAGGAGCAGGAGCAGGCAGAGCTGCTGGCGGGGCTGCGGCAGGCGCTGCTGGGCAGCCTGATGGATCAGCTGCAGCAGCTGAGGGCTGCACACATGGATGAGCTTCAGCAGCTACGTGTGCAGCTGGCGGCGGCTGAGCAGCAGGCGGCAGCTGCTCAGTTTGTTGGCGCTGCTGCTGCTCCTGCTGGTGCAGCTGTGCTGCCAGCTGCTGTGCCTGCAGCTGCTGAGGAGGCAGCGGCTGCTGCTGTTGCTGGTGGTGCAGCAAGCAGCAGCTTTGATGAGTCTGATGAGGAGGGTGAGTCTGAGTCGAGGGACCTTGTGGGTCAGCTGCAGCAGCTGGTGGATGACAACTCCAGCCTGGCAGAGCAGCTGGTGGCTGTGCTGGGTGCCATGGCAGCGCAGAGCCAGCAGCACAGCAGCGCAGTGGCTGAGAAGGAGCGGCAGCTGCGGCAGCAGAGCAGACAGCTGCAGCAGACCACGCAGCAGCTGCAGCAGCAGTCAGAGCAGCTGGAGGAGGCCAGGAGGCAGCTGGAGCAGCAGAAGGGGCTGCTGCAGGCGGCCACTGATGCAGCCAAGCTGCAGGAAAACAGGCAGCAGCACCAGCAGCAGCAGCAGGTGCCTGTGCTGCAGCAGTGGCAGCAGGAGGAGCGGCAGCGCCTGACAGTGCTGGAGAGCAGCCTGTCTGCTGCGCTGCAGGAGCTGCAGACAGCATCAGGCCTGATGCGTGGTGAGGGTGCCTGGGCATTCCCCACCAGCCAAGGCCTGCTGGACCTATCTGCGCCTGAGCTTGTGCGGCAGTATCAGCAGCTGATGAAGGCACATCTAGAGGATGGGCTGTCGCGGGTGCAGCTAATGAGCAGCAACTTGCGGGGTGGCAGCGGCAGCAGCAGCAGCGGGGAGGACTCACCGGAAGACAGCAGCGGCAGCAGCAGCGATGAGAGGGAGGCTGGGCTTGCACAGGCAATGCAGCAGCAGGCGCGTGACCTGCAGAGCCTGAAGCAGCAGCAACAGGGGCAGCAGCAGCAGCAGGGTGACTCAGCATCAGGCAAAGCATCCAGCAGTGCAAGCAGCAGTAACAGCGGCAACAACAGGAGCGAGTTTGCTGCGCCTAGCCTTGCTGCGGCTGATGCCTTTGTGGAAGCTTTCCTGCAAGTCACCGACCGTGACAAGCAGCTGGCCACAGTCAGTAGCCAGCTCATCACAGTGCAGCAGCAGCTACAGGAGCTGCTGGCAAGTGCGCATGCTCGCGAGAAGGAGCAGCAGCGGCAGCAGCAGAGGCCGCAGGACAGCAGTGGTAGCGACAGTCAAACGGCTGCTGCGGCTGCTGCTGCCGCAGGCAACATTGTGCCAGGGCCTTCCAAGGTAGCAGTGCCGAACCTGACTGCAGCAATGCATCAGATGCAGAGCCGCTTGGACCGGCTGCGTGAGAACAATGCACAGCTCAGCGAGTCTCTGGCTGCCAGCCGCAGGGACAAAACAGCAGCAGAGCAGGATGCAGCTGCAACGCGGCGCCTAGCAGACAGCAGTGCAGCAGAAGCTGCAGCTTTAAGGGAGGCCCGGGAGGAGCTGCAGCAGCAGCTGGAGGTTGCCAGAGCTGAGCTGGCAGGCGCGCAGCAGCTGCTGCATGGGCAGCAGGAGCTGCAGCAGCACCGGGAGCAGCTGCTTGAGGAGGAGGCTGCTGCTGCTACAGCTGCTGCAGATGCAGCAGTGGCTCTGGCGGAGAACCTGCAGGAGCAGCTGCAAGCAGCGGAGGCTGCCGAGGAGGCAGCGGTTGCGCAACGGCAGCAGCTGCAGCAGCAGGTAGCCGCATTAGAGGCCAAGGCAGCAGCTGCTGCAGGGGAGGCGGAGGCTGCTGCAGCTTCTAAGGCTGAGCTGCAGCAGCAGCTGCTGGATGCCCAGGAGGCACTGCAGCAGGACCTACAGCGCCGCATCGAGACAACTGCATCCACAGACAGTTTGACTGCCAGGCTTGCAGAGGTACAGGCGCAGTTCCAGCGGCAACGTGCAGAAAACGAGGCTTTGCGGCAGGCCCGAGACACTGCAGCAGCGCAGCTGCAGCAGTCTACTGTAGAGCTCGAGGTGGTGCGCAGCAGTGAGGCGGCGCTGCAGCAGCAGCTGGAGCAGATGCAGTGCATGGCAGCAGCAGATGCGGAGAAGGTGTCAGAGGAGCTGGAGCTGCTGCGGGGCTCTGAGCAGGCGCTGATGCAGCAGGTGGAGCAGCTGCAGGACAGCGTCATACAGCAGCAGCAGCTTGAGGCAACTGGGGATGAGGCGGCTGTGTTGTGTGACCTGAATGGTCCTGAAGCCACCCGGGATGAGGCTGATGGCAATGAGGGCGCGAGAGCAGGCAGCGTTGCTGCCAGCAGCGCAGAGGTCAGCACCGACGGCAGCACAGACAGCTGCGATGTTGTGCAGGAGATCAACATCAGCTTTGGCGACGTGCACATAAGCTTGCAGGATCAGCAGCTGCAGCAGCAGCAGGCGGCGGGCTCTGATGCCGACTCAGCAGCTGACACAACAGAAGCCACAGCTGACACTGCCAGCCAATCTGTGTATGCCAGCACTGAGGATAGTAGTGATAGGAACAGCAGCAGGCAAGAGCTGCCAAGCCTCTTGAGTGGGCAGCCAAGCATGCAGGATGCGCTGCAGCTGCTGCAGCTGGTGAAGCAGCAGGTGCAGCGCAGGAACGCGTCCATAGAGAAGCTGCAGCGGCGCGTGCGAGCAGGGCAGGCAGCACGCCAGCAGCGGCAGCAGGAGATGCAGCAGCAGGCAGCTGACAAGCAGAGCAGTGACAAGGCAGCAGATGAGGCAGACCAGTCTGAAAGAACTGCAGAAGCTGGTGTGTCACCTGCCGTTGCAGATGTAGCAGGTGCAGCAGTCACTGAAGCACAGCCAGCTGCAGTGGCAGAGGGCAGTATCTCGCCCACAGCAGCGGGAGCAGCAGCTACTGAGGAAATGCCAATGGTGGCAGCAGAAGCAGCACTGGCAGCAGCCAAGCCTGCAGCACAGCTTGCAGCTGAACCAGCAGACGAGCCTCAAGCAGAGCCCATGGCCTCAGCTGCACTAGCAGCACCAACTGCAGCACCTGCCGCACCAGCCGCACCAGCTGCACTAGCAGCACCAACAGCTGAGTCGAAGGCGGAGCTTGCAGCAACACCAGCAGAGGAGCCTCAAGCAGAGCCCACGGCTTCCATCGCAACGGCAGCAGAGGTAGAAGCAGCAGCAGCAGCAGCAGCAGCAGCAGCAGCAGCAGCAGCAGCAGAGCCTGAGCTGGGGCGTGCAGCAGCGCCAGCAGAACCTGACCCTCAACCTGCGTCACTGGCAGCACAGCCACCAACAGCAGAGCCTGAGGCACAGCCTACCACACCAGGTCTTGAACCTGCGTCCGCAGCAACAGCAGCACCATCAGCAGCAGCAGCAGCAGCAGCAGCAGCAGCAGCAGCACCAGCGGTTGATGTCGAGGCAGCGCTGGACTCAGCTGCTGCCCCCATCGTGGTGCCGGATGTGATAGAGCCAGCATCAGCAGCAGCCCCAGCAATCATCGACACCACAGCAACGCCGGTGTCCCCATGGGCATCAACAGCATGGGCAACAGCAGCAGCGCCTGCTGCCCCTGCTGCATCAACAACACCTACATCAGCACCTGCATCAGCTGCGGAGCAAGGCCCAGCACCCAAGCCCACACCGCCACCCGCCCCTGCAGCTGTGGCGAAGGCTGCTGCTGCAGCAGCCAGTGCCGGTGTGGGCAGCAGCGGCAGCTGCGCGGAGCTGCTGGGCTCTGGCCTGAGCGTGGCACTGCTGACGCCACTGCTGAACCAGCTGCAGAGCGCGCAGCAGAGCGAGGCGACGCTGCTGGTGAGTTGCAGTATGGGTGCATGTGCAGCTGCATGTGCTGCCTCTGTGCTTGCAGAGGGTGGTTGTTGCTTGAGCTGTTGTGTGCTAGAGCTGTAGTTTGGGTAGCACAGTTTATCACAGCTGTGCTGCTGTCGTGGGGTTACCACAGTACTACATGCTGCATGACGTGCACCAGGAGTGCGGACTACTTCAAGCTGGTACGCGGAGCTGCGCCGCACACAATGTGGAAACCACCGTGTTTGTGCCTGGCATGTGTGCCTGCCGCATGCTGTGCTGCAGGCTGCCAAGGCCAAGGTGGCTCAGGTGCTGGGCCTGGTGGCTGGCACTGAGGCTGCACTGGTGCAGGTGCAGTCGCAGGTGCTGGCGCTGCAGCAGCGGCTGTGGGAGGTGTCCGCCTGGCGGCCGCTGCTGGCAGTAGCGTGGCAGCTGCAGGAGGCTGAGCAGTGGCTGGCGGCGGAGATGGTGAGCTTGCAGCAGGCGGAGGAGCAGGCGCAGCAGCAGCAGCAGGGCGAGGTTGCTGGCGGTGGCAGTGGGAGCGGTATTGAGAGTGACAGCAGCAGCAGTGGCAGTGCCGAAGCTGATGCAGCCAGCAAATGCACATCTGCGGAGACAGAGGCGGCAGGCCCTGCTGAGGCTAGCAAGCAGCAGCAGCAAAGCCAGGGTAGCGAGTACAACAGCGTGCTGGCTGACCTGCTGGGCTGGGCCGGCCCCTCGGCAGCCTCAGCAGCAGCAGCTAGCAAGAGAGCCAAGGTCGGCCGGCTGCTGCTGCAGCTGGCAGACCGCCAGGGCGAGCTGACGCGGATGCAGCGACACGTGCAGCGTCTGGCGTCCATTTTGATGGCTGGCGTGGACGATGAGGTGCTGGGGCAGGTGCAGCGCGGCATTGAGGCACAGCTGCAGCAGGTGGAGCGCAGCCGCATGGCGGTGCGGCAGCAGCAGCAGGAGCTGGCGGCGGCTGCAAGGGCTGAGCAGTGAGGCGGCTGCTGCAGCTGCTGGAGTGGAGACAGGAGCCACACGCCTGCGGGCGTCGCTGCAGTGAGGACAGGGGACCTGTTGGGATCGGACAGCGGCGGGCGCTGTAGCTGTCGGCTGGGTGTGGGACGTTGTATGGTTTTGAAAAGGCAGGGTGGTGGAGGGTTGTGTCATTTGGAGTGTCTGGGTGTGGATGGTCAGCTGCGGCCTCTGAGGCTGCACCTTGCATTATGAGTAGAGTGTCTGGGCAGTGTGTGCTGGGTGCGTGTGCTGCGTCATACACGCAGTGAGTGCCAGCGGTTGCAGGGCAGCGTGAAACATTATTTTATGATAACATTATGCGGGGCTGCCTCAGGGCAGTATCAATGTACCTTGGGTGAGCAGCTGCAGGGTGTACAATGCTATGGTACTTGCACTAAACTGCTTGTGGATAACAGCATTGCCGGGGTTGACTGCAGGCGTTTGAGAGTCTGTGCGAGTGTGCACGTCGTGCCACGTCACTGTGCTGTTTGTACCGAGTGTCTGCAATGCCTGACTGAGGCGTATCACAGATGTTATGCATGTTTAGGTTTATTCATTGTCGAGCATTCGCGTGTTCATGCTTGTGTGTACAGCTTGCTGTGTTCGAGTGTCAGCAACCAGCAGCCAAAGCGCTCCTGGCGCCGATGCTGTCATGTTCGGCGCATTATGACATTGGAAGGTGGCAGTGCCCATCATTGTCACAGCAGTGTGCTGTCTATTGCAGCATGTGTTAGTTGGCAGCATACTGCCAGCGACGTCAAGGTGCCATACGTGTCTTTGCGCAGCAACACCTGAACCCATACAGCGCATTACTGTGACAACTTTGACTGCCTAATTGCAAGGCATGTATGTTATGGCTGTCAGTGGTTTGTGTGGACGGATTATATTGCATCCACACGCATGCAAGCATGCTCGCGACATAAATGTATTCAGGAAGCTTGGCCAAGCCCGTGACAGGCCATGTGCCTGTTGCCGCAAGGTGCATGCGTCGTTTTGCAGTTACTTGGCTCTGCCTGCACACTAGAGTGACCCAGCAGTTACTGCTGTCCTCAGGCTTCGCTATGCTGCTTGGTTGCAGTGCTGTGGACCTGCAGGATGCGCATACACACCTCAAATAAAGCGGCGGCCGGGCACTGTTGGCCTGCACCATTTGCAAGGCACTGCACTCTGATGCAGGAGGGCCGCTGAGTCTGTGGTGCGCTCACGTGCAGCACCTGTTAGACTGGCGTCCACCGTGGATTGTGGCTGGCAGGGCGTAGCACATACGACTACAGCATTGTGCTCTGTAGATGGACGATATGAGACATGGCTAGGCAAAGGTTGTTGCTTGAGCATAGCTTGGTGATTGTTTGGTCGTTACAACTCACTGGACGACGGCCACTGATGCCATTGGAGCAAAGGAATAGGCCTGAGCAACATACTTCCTGCCAGGCGGCTCTAAGGCGTGCTGCCTGTGGCAGGAACGTCCGGGTGTCTACAGCCACTCACACGCTGACCAATGCACTCAATGACCTGACACGATACCTTGATGATCTTGCAACAACATCACTGCTGTGTCAGAGCATCGCGCTGCTCAGCGACGCTGCAAGCTGTGCCACTGCAAAACGGCATGCTGCTCTTCCCGGGTGCCATGCAGTCTCAAGGGTTGCTCATGGCTTGGCTAGCCAGCCTCCTCATCTGTAGCGCCTCCTGTGTCTGAATCGCCATCGCCCTGCAGCAGCAGCAGCAGCAGCAGCAGCAGCAGCGGAGGCAGCAGCACACACTGTAACTCGTCTCGGCACAACAGTCTTGCGGTGAACAGGCGAGCATCAGCTGGCCGTCACTAGCAACCCAAAGTTACACACTACAGCGTGCAGCGGCACACCTGTCTCGCTGCAGTAGGCCTGCTGCAGGCACGCTTCCACAGGTGCTGCTCTCCTCAAGGGTTGAAAGACGGGTGCGGCACAAAAATTATCCGCAACCTATTGCCGCAAGCAAACACATCACCTATGTTGACAGCACAACACGTGCCAGCTCACAGCCAATGCTGTCGCAGCAGCAGGTGGTTTCTTGCACCGTGGCAGCAGCAGCAGCAGCAGCAGCAGCAGCCCTCACCTCGTCGGACTCCTCGCTCCCAGACAGCATGGAGTCGTCATCACTGCCATCCAGATCATCATCATCGTCTGTTGCACCATCTGCGCCTTGGCTGTTGCTGTCTTGGCTCATCGCCTCATCGCTGCCGCTGCCACCTCCCTCATCCTCCTCATCATCATCGTCTGTGTCGTCCTCGCCACCTGCCTCGTTTGTTGTGCCCAGCGACTGACTAAACACGATGTGGGGCTCTTCTTCCTCCAGATCCCCCTGGTGCCGCTGCGTCACATCTTCCCCACAATGCATGCACGCAGCTGCTTGCCGTGGGCCCTGGGCGTTGCCAGTCCCAGCTGCACCAGGCACCAGCTGCGGCCTGCCAGCGCCCGGCAGCAGATACCAGCGGTTGCGGCAGCAGGCGCACCTGAAGTCCTGCGAAGGGAGTGCGGCCTGCTGCAGCTGCGCCTGGGCCTGCTGCAGCGCCTGCTGCATGGCATTGAAGAGTGCCTCTGCATGCTGCGGCTGGATGCTGCTGATGAGGCCTGCAGGGATAGGCAGCTGCTGCTTGATGATGTGGTCTATGCACGTCTGTGCATGCTGCTCCAGGCCGCACTTGCTGGTCACCGGCAGCCTGCAGGAACAGCAGCAGCAGCAGCAGCAGCAGCAGCAGCAGCAGCAGCAGCAGCAGCAACAGCAACAGCATGAAAGGCATAGTGGTGAAAGAGGAAAGGCCACGTTCCAGGCAATAGACAACACAATGCAGGCAGCACAGAAAATTAGTTGCAGACAGCAAGATCCTGCAACGGGTGCCTGCCAAGGCATCGCGATGCGGCAGCTGCAGCGGCTGCATGCACAGTGCAGCACAGCACTACGCGGCTACATTACATCACCAAAACAACCAAGTGGCACAGCATCGAGAAGCACCCTGCAGGCACCCTGCTATGACAGTGATAGTGCCCAGCTGCTTCAATGCGAGCAGGCTTGCACAGGGCAACTGCTGGCCGCTCACCATTCAAACACGTTAGGCAGGCCAGGGCTGCTGGCACCTGTGAGCTGCGCCTCTAACCGCAGCGGCCCTGCTGCTGCTGCTGCTCCTGCTGCTGCCCCTGCTGCTGCTGCTGCTGCTGTCGAGGCGAAGGCCTCCCTAGGTGTGTCCAAAAAGATCCTCACATGCTCTGTCACTGCAGGCATGTCATATTTGTCAGCCAGCAGCAGCAGCCGCGCTGCGTTGCCCCAGGTGACCTGCAAGAGTGGCACTGCTGGGTACATTAGGCTGAGGGCATCCTCCCAAGCGCTGCAGTCAGCATCATCCAGAGGGATGGTCTGATGCCGTGCAGGGCCTGCTGCTGCTTCTGCTGCTGCTGCGTCTGGCTGCGTGCTGTGCGCATCCTCTATGACATGCGCTAGCACACGAGACCTGGCGCAGCAACAGAAGCAGTAACAGCGTCAATGCCGTGAGCTTGTTTACTACTCAAACACAGCTGGCGTCAAGCTTTGGGTGTGTTGAATTATGGAAGGACAGTACAGTGAAGCAGCAGCTGGGATGGGTTGTTCCAGGCTGTGCAGCAGCAGGTCTCACCAGTTGCTTAGCACGCATGAGTGGGCATGTAGTGATGCCCCTTCGACATTTGTGAACCTGAGTTCTACGACACGATCGTGTCCTGACGCCAGCATGGCCTCTAGCGATCTGAAGCGGCTCATGTCTACTGCCATCACTTGCAGGATCCAATCACTTCTGCATACACGGTTCTATTAAAGCAGAAGTTAAACTAATGAGGGTGTGGGTCGCAGTGCGCGTGAAAGGGAGATGCAGCTGTTCAACTTGCATCTCCACAACCCTAACCACTATGTGTTCAAAATCTGCATGTCTGGGCATCATTGTATGCTGCCAGTAAGGTCTATGTCATACTCGTTACGTGCATACTGAAGGATGCATGGGGAATCGTCTCATGGGCAGACTGTAGTGGTGCAAAGTGCCCACTCCCGCAGCTGTGCGCAGTTCTGTGCGCACAGTGTCACTAGGGCCAGCAAGCACAGCTGGAACAAGCATGTCGCCATTATTGCCTGCTTCACAGTGGCGTCATACAATTCTTGTATTTGTGATCTAAGATGGCGTCAGCTTGCAACGTGTTTTGGGGGTGGCACCAAGCTTGCACATGCTGGTACATGCTCTCAGCGGCTCTCATCCTGTTTGTACGTGAACAATCGCCACTGAGAACAGCGTGTATGCACACTGTCACCTTGTGCACGTGGCCATATCATGCTACTTAATGGACCAAGGTGGTGAAACGTTGACAACGGGTCGATCTAAGCCATTCAAGGGTGTGAATGACTCATCCTGTGGGAGAGTAACAGGGTTACTGACGGGTAATCGGGTTAGCACTCTCTTTCAAGAGCAGCGGCACACAAGCTTGCATCAAGGATACAAACAGCAGCCATTACGTTCACATCTTGTAGTGCCTGCACGCGCCAGTCGCTACAGACGCAACACACGCACCATGCAGTTCGACGCAATCGAAGTGCAGGCGTACAACGCCGCCAATCCCGCAGATGCAGCAAAGGTTGTGCAGAAGGCAGTCCGAGAGCCAGGACAGGGCGAGGTGTTGGTGCAAATGAAGTATGCAGGGGTAAGGCCCTGCTGCTGTGCTGCTGGTGAAGTGTGTAATGCATGCATTCTGGCAGTTGCTGCAGCTTGATGCAAACTAAACGTCCAATCAAGTCAAACTCGGGTTTACATGTTTCGTAGGTTGTGATCAGGCCGCCTGAATCGCCAGTGCTGCTCCCTGCATGGTGATCTGCTCGCTGCTGCACTGCAGGCGAGGCTCTTCTGTCAAATGTTACCCCGGTTGTGTGCATACAATGTACAGCGTCCTGTGACCTGATATCGCCATCGATGGGGAATCTTAGCGTTCGCATCATATTCATGTTTTGCAGGTGAACCCAAGTGACGTGTTTTCTCTCATGGGCGTCTACCCTGGCTTCCCCAAGGTGCCGGGCGTGCCTGGCTTTGATGGTGAGGCAGGCTGCAGTATGCAGTCTGCTGCATGGCTCAGCGCTGAGGCAGCCAGCCTGCTGTGTGCAAGAAATGAAGATGCATCTCCTCCATACGCAGTGCATGGCAGTGCCCACCCAGATGCCTACCTGGCTGTCCTAGCCCATTGCAGATTGTTGTACTCGCGCTCCCTAATGCGCTGTTCAATCACCGCTGAAGCAACACGCCTTCACACCAACAGTGCATGGTATTCTGAGCATTCGCGATCTTCACCGCTTTTGCCATGCCACACGCCAGCACACTCGCATCCCTGCACACCACATCCACATCTTCCCGACCACAACACGTGAACCGCCGCGCCACATTCTTCTCCTGCAGGCATGGGCGTGGTGGCCAAGGTGGGCCCTGGAGTGACAGGCTTCAGCGAAGGCCAGCGCGTGACCAGCCTGGGCTGGCTCACCACCAGCCAGGGCAGCGGCAGCTGGCAGCAGTACATCACGCTGCCGCAGGAGAAGCTGGTGGCGCTGCCTGACGCAGTGTCGGATGAGGCGGGCGCGCAGTTCTATGTGAGTGGTGCGCTTGCAGACGATGCAGAGGGCTGCTGCTCTGCGTGATTTTTAATTGTCCTGCAAGGACGACTGGCAGCACGTGATGTCGAACAATCCTTTGTCGGGTTGATCGGGTTGATCTTGTGACTGATCTGAAGAAATGCAAGCGCAGAACGGGACGTGCACGCACGCACAGCCAACACCAAGGTCCCATTTGCTCTATGGCAACTTGCCTGTGGTTGCAACTCGAGCCACTGCGGCATCTTTGCCCTCAACACGATCGCCTGCCTGCCTGCCTGCCTGCCGGCCCGCCTGCCTGCAGATCAACCCCATCACAGTGGTGGGCCTGCTGGAAGTGGCAGCTGTGCAGCCGGGGCAGCACCTGCTCATCACCGCAGCCGGCAGCACGCTGGGCCGCATGCTGATCCGTGCAGCGCGCGCTGAGGGCATCAAGACGATCGGCGTGGTGCGGCGGCCTGAGGCAGTGCAGGAGCTCAAGGAGAGCACCGGGTGCGATGCTACTTTTATCTTGCCTCAATTTGCGCCAACAGAATCATTGAATGCTTGTGGTTTGTGGATTGTGGCTTGGCCGCCTGCAATCTTACTGGCAGCATATGCATGCAGCAGCGGCTGGGCAGGCCAGGCAGCACTTGCAGCTGTCTGTGCCCAATGTTCATTGGGCTGTTTCCAGCAGCTCACCCGTGACATACACTGCTTGTGCACCTGCCTGCCGACTGGCCTATCTTGTTGCTGTCCCTGCTGCCACCCCCAGGTGCGACGAGGTAGTGTGCAGCAGCACTGAGCCGCTGGCTGATCGCGTGAAGGCCATCACTGGGGGTACTGGCGCTGGCAGTGTGCTGGACTGCGTGGGAGGGGAGCTGTCTGAGCAGCTGGCTGCTGCTGTGCGCAGCGGCGGCACTGTGTGGCTGTACGGGCTGATGGAGGGGCTCAGCTTCAAGGGGCACGGCGCTGAGTGCCTGTTCAGGTGGGCGGTAACGACAGACCGTGATAAATCCACAACGTTGGCGAGGTGTTGCTACGGGCAGCTGTGGGTGTGCGGGCAGTGCATATGTCTGCGTGGAGCAGGCCTTCGTTTATGATGTGTCAATGGGAGTGGTTGATGTGGGTGGCCAATGCGTGGCCTGTGGCTCGCCTGTGGCGCAGCTGCTGTGTGGCTGTATGGGCTGATGGAGGGGCTCAGCTTCAAGGGGCACGCGCTGAGTGCCTGTTCAGGTGGGTGGTGGTGATGATGATGGTTGACAGATGAATACTGTTGGTTGCTGCTAGCAGCTGTGATTGTAGGAGGGTGCCTGTGCATGCACCGCCGGCTGAAAGCATGCCTTTGCTGATGCAATGTGGTGTGCGCATGTTGCGCAGTGGCTGCGGCTGCAGGCACACTGCAACTGGTATTGCATTGGTGGGCATGCGCCGAACATTGTAGACGCTGAATTTATTTGCGTGTATTGTTGGGGGTTGGACATTGTGAGGGTCGCGACGTCGCCGCCACCGGCTGGAAGGATAAGATCATATCAACGATATTTGTACTATGCGACGCTGGCGCCTATTGTGGTATGCCGCTGCAGGGATGTGGGCTACAGGGGCTTCTGGTTCTTCCCATGGCTTGAGAGCAAGTCGCAGGAGCAGCAGCAGGCAGTGGTGGCCAAGACGCTGCGCCTGATGGCAGATGGCACAATGGCGCCCCCTGTCGGTGAGTGCAAGGATTCTGTCAGCTAGCTGCAGGACGGATTGATCTGGGCGGCACTTGGCTTCCTGCCAGCACGCATATGGGATGGTTGCATGGGTGTGTGAGAGGCATTGAGTCACGGCAAGTGCATGGAGGTGCCAGGCAGTTGCAGCGATGGCGTGCCAGCTGTGAATGGCGCAGCCGCTGCTTCTTGAACATGCAGACGTACAGCTCCTGCGCACGTGCAGCACACGGGATCGGCAGTATGCTACATGCGGTTCTGGTGTGCCACTACTGAGCGGCGTTTGACGCCTCTTGCCCTGCCCTGTGACTGCTGGTGCAGGCAAGATCTTCCCGCTGAAGGAAGCAGCAGCAGCAATCAAGGAGTCGCAGGTCACTGGGCGCATTGGCAAGGTGCTGCTCAAGTGCTCTTGAGATGCAGCGAGATGGTGTCAGCAGGCTGTTCGCACCAGTCAAATATGGTGACGTGGTATTGTCACCTGGCGCTGGATGCGGTGAATAGTTGCCCTTGGTTGGCGGTGGTGGTGGTACTAAGTCAGTTGCGCTTGATCGAGTTTGTAATTGAATCAAGTGCATGCCAGGCCAGGCCTTCTGGGCAACGCTCGTGATTTGCCCGCCAAGCGCAATTTGCCGTCTGTGACGATCAGACTAAGCCGATCATAGTGCTGGAAACTCTTGTCCTTCGTATATACACTCGTGAAGCAGCTCGCTCATAGCAGCAGCAGTACTTGTGCAGCAGCAATGGGCGAGGGCAAGGAGAAGCACAGTGACAGCATGATTTTGCCCACTATCCCTTCAAATGATGATTATGCAGCAGACCCGGAGGTACGCCACTGCACACACCACAACCTGACGGGTGCCCCTCCGCTCGCCCTGATGCATGCGCTTGAGCTGATTCCATTATTATTGTAGGTTTGGGATCTAATTGTTGTTGGAGCCGGAGTTGCGGGAGCTGCGCTTGCTTATAGGCAGGGTCAGGTAAGGGAAGCCCTGTGCTCCAGCTGGCGTTATCGGCCAGGCCCGTGCAGCTGCCAGATTGCCGGACCGTGTACTAACTACAGTTTCAAAATCAACGAGCACCAGCAGCAGGCATGCCTGCCAGCTGCTTATGCTGGGATATGCCAACAACAGCAGTAGCAGCAGCAGTCTCCTCCACTCATAGGGGCCCATGTGCACTTCTCACTTGCAGGACCACCGACGAGTGCTGCTGCTGGAGCGTGACTTCTCACAGCCAGACCGCATCGTTGGAGAGCTGCTGCAGCCTGGTGGCTACTTGATGCTGAAGAAGCTTGGGCTGGAGGACACAACAGATGGCATAGACTCAGTCAAGGTACAGCAGTGACCCGCAGTGGCGTCAATGCAGCAGCAGTGCCGCCCAGGCATGGGTGTGCCAGGTAGCAGTATCACCAGGGAGTTAACACTTTTTGCGGGGCGATAGTTTTGCATAGTCCAGCACATGTCGCAACAATACACAGCACATGTCGCAGCTCTCACCCTCCACACCCGCTGGTCTCATGGGCTGCCCCTGCAGGTGCACGGCTATGCCATCTATAAGGATGGCAAGTATGCAGCAGTGCGCTACCCCACAGAGGGCTACTCAGCAGACGTGGCAGGGCGCAGCTTCCACCACGGCCGCTTTGTGCAGAAGCTGCGGCTGCGCGCAGCCTCGCAGCAGTCGGTCACATGCAGGGAGGCCACAGTGCGCAAGCTTATCAACGGTGAGCCGCAGCAGCTGCCGTCGTAGTGATGGGGGCCAGCAACTGAACTGCTAAACTGCACAGATGCGGGCTGCATCCACACAGCTTCCCAGCTGCCGGCAAGCACCAGCGGCAGCAGCAGCAGCAAGCAAGCCTTGGGTGCCTGTTTGTGCTAGCGTGTACATGCTGGCCTGTGTGCGCCTGCAGCTTGCAGCGCATCTGTGGCGACCCTGCGCCTGCCCACCTCACCACCTGCGTTCCCTGCACTGTCCCTCACCTGTCATGCTTCCTCTACCCTCGCAGATGTGGGCGAGGACTGGAGCGAAGGTCAGCCCGTGTCAGGGGTCAAATACAAGGCAGCAGATGGAAGCATCCGGGAGGCGCGTGCACACCTCAGCGTGGTGTGTGACGGCATGTACAGCAACTTCCGCAAGCCGCTCACTGAGAGTGCTGACGTGGTGCACCCCAGCTTCTTTGTGGGTCTGCTGCTGCGCAACGTGGCGCTGCCGTATGCAAACCACGGCCACGTGGTGCTAGCGGAGCCCAGCCCTGTGCTGTTCTACCCCATCTCACCCACCGAGGTGCGTCGAGTTCCAGAGGATGCAGTGGCAGCAGCAGCAGCAGCAGCAGGAGCAAGGCAGTTGAGCAAGTAGTGAAGGGGCTGCGGTGCAGGTGCAGCAGAGGTGTATGTAGGCTGCTGT
Source organism: Tetradesmus obliquus (assembly GCA_030272155.1). Lineage (NCBI taxonomy): Eukaryota > Viridiplantae > Chlorophyta > Chlorophyceae > Sphaeropleales > Scenedesmaceae > Tetradesmus > Tetradesmus obliquus. Next base: position 2,215,165 of record CP126191.1, read on the forward strand.
TCTCGCGCTTACAGCACCATGTACAGTATGCCTGCATTCCAAACATTGTTGCAGAGATCATGCTGCCGCTGCCCCAGGCGGCTGCCCCTGTTTCAGCTCCGCATCTCCTCGCACTCTCCAGCACTGCCTTGTTCCTCCGCCATCGCCTCAAGCAGCTGCTCCCGCTACTCTGACTGCCGCCGCTGCTTTTTGCACTGTCTTCTACACACAAAACAAAATCACACAGGTGCGCTGCCTGGTGGATGTGCCTGGCCCCAAGCTGCCTGCCGACCTGCCCGGCTACCTGCGCAGCACTGTGGCCCCTCAGGTGCCCCCTGAGCTGCAGCAGGCCTTCCTCACAGCCATTGACAATGAGGCAATCCGCAGCATGCAGAACAAGCAGGTCAGCTGCCAGCCCATGCACCAGCCAGGTAAGGGGTGGAGGCACACGTCAGCTGCGCGATGTAGCACGCGAATGCGTGCGCTGCATTTTCTGTTGCAGTACGCAGCATGTGCAGCAGTGTAGCAGGCGACTGCATACATGCGCCCAACAGCGGTGCAGGCAAGATGTGTAGCACAGCGCTGGAAGTGAGTGCTGCCCACACAGCGTTATGCTGCATCCGTGGTATATGTGTACTGCTGCACACGTACTTAGGGCCAGTTAAAACACAGGAGCCTGGAATGATGCGTGCTGACATGTCCTTTGCAACTGCCCGTCTCCTGTCGCTGCTGCTGCTGCTGCCCTGCTGCCGCAGGTGCGCTGCTGCTGGGCGATGCCTTCAACATGCGGCACCCCCTCACGGGTGGCGGCATGACTGTGGCCCTCAGCGACACGCGGCTGCTGTGTGAGATGCTGCAGCCACTGCCCAGCTTTGAGGACGCCATCGCCACAGCACGCAGCACGGCAGAGTTCTACACCAAGCGCAAGCCGGTCAGCGCGACCATCAACACGCTGGCAAACGCGCTGTACAAGGTGCGGCTGCAATCTGGCCGCTGTGCACCTGCCACTGCTGCTGCTGCTGCTGCTACTTGGCAGTGTCCAAGGTAGCGTGTGCCGCACACTGCATCCTGAGGTCGCGTGCTTCGCTTTCACCGACCAACCTGCAGCATTGCTGCTTGCAATATGAAAACGCGGCGTCGCAGCGCTTGCACTCTGTGCATCGCCAGCTGGCACCGCCACCAAACCTCCTCTGGCCATGTATGGTGCCCAGCCACCCAGCATTCACCGAGTCAACACAACACCCTCATGCACAGCCTCCGACACGTCACACCTCCTGCTGTTGCCGCTCCTGCTGCTGCTGCTGCTGCTGCTGCAGGTGTTCTGCGTGACGGGCAGCGACGCGCACGAGGAGATGCGCCAGGCGTGCTTCGACTACCTGGCCAAGGGCGGCGCCTGCAGCAGCGGCCCTGTTAGCCTGCTGAGTGGGCTCAACCCCAGCCCCAGCATGCTGGTGATGCACTTCTTCAGTGTGGCGCTGTTTGGGGTGGGGCGGCTGCTGCGGCCGCGGCCCACGTTCAGGTGTGTGGTGTTCAGGCTGCGGTGATGCTGGCTGTGTGGCAGCGGCTGCATGTCGGCGGGAGTTGTCAATGGCAAGCATCCGAGGGTCCGGTTATTTTGCTTTGAAGGTTGTAGCTCTGGTGTGCAGCTTGCTGGCTGTGCGAGTCATGGGTTCCAACTTACCAGATGATCATCCTCATTCTCCTCTGCTGACGCTCCCACACTCAACCCCTTACCCTCCTCTTCACCTGTCACCGCAGGGGCCTCTACATGTGCATCGCGCTGCTCATCGTGGCCAGCCGCATCATCCTGCCCATCATCTGGGTGGAAGGGCTGCGCGCAGTCTTCCTCCCAAGCCTGGCCCCCAAGCCACTCAACAACGTGAAGCGCGTGGAGAGCCTGCGCAGCATGGGCAGCATGGGCGGCAGCACTGCCAGCGCGCTGGCTTCTAGTGCCAGCAAGGGCCTGAGCAAGGTGCGGTAGTGGGTGTGGAGACGAAAGATGGCTGAAGCGTCCGACGCTGACGCCGGTTTTGCAGGGACTGCTGCTGGCAGCAGTACACCCAGGAATGGAAGGGACAGGCCAGGCTGGCAACAGGGTGCAGTTGGCTGCAGATCTGCAGGTGTGAGGGCAGCTCAAGGCAACGTTCATTGATGTGGGGGCTGCGGAGAGTCGCGCTTTGGCTTGTGGTGTTGCAGGGTGGCTGGTAGCTGGGCTGGCTTGTTATTTTGCGTGCATGAGAGGCAGAGAGGGATTGAGAGGGGCGCTGGCAAGACGGTCACACTTGTGACGCTGAGGTGGGGTGTATTTGGCGTGACTCATCAGGCGTGGCTGCAGTGCAGGGCACACAGCCATGCAGCCGGATAGGCTGCTTGCCATTGTGTTGTGAAAGGCACATGCTGCTGCAAGTTCACCAAGCAGTGTGGGAATGCTGCGTTTGCCATCAAGGTGCCATCAAGGTGCATGACACCCAGGAGTGTGGCTCGTGGCGTGTGGTTTGTTGAGTGACTACCCTGCTGTGGTGATACAGCGGTGGCCAAAGAGACAGCGCGTGCAGTGCTGTTTAGCGGCCCGATCACTTGCTGCTGCGACTGGGCACGCCGTGAGCTAGCTCTGCAACAGCAGTTTGCTGCTGTATGGCAGTGCCAGGACCTTGCGAGCAGAGCTGCGCGCAGTGCTCAAATTTCGCTGTCATTTGAAGCAACGCCAGCAGGTGCACGAAGCAGTGTACATTGAGCGCTGTTGTGGTGCTGTGTTGAACGCGTGAGAGTGCATCTGCTTGTGCCAAACTCATGCGGGGATCGCTGTGTTGTCAGTGACAGTGTTGCAACACAGCCAGTTCAACCTGCTCTGTTGCGAGTGGGTGGAGCACTGCAGTGTTGCATCTGGTGCAAGTTCTCTTCATTGTTGCGGCATGCACATCCGCTGTCTCACACAAGCAGGTGACCTGCTGCTCTAATAGAATTGCACATAGCTGATATTGAACAGCAGGGAGTATTGGCTAGTGACTGCCCAGGCTGAGTTGCCTGTTGTGCAAGAAGGCTATATGTGGCCAGCAGGTGCAGCAGGCCTGTCCAGTCAGCAACTGATCATTGAAAAGTTTTCAGTAATCAGTGCAAGCAATACTTACAGGCAGATCTGCTGCTGACATGGGCGCAGATATGCTATGTGTTGATCAGCAGGTGCTGCAGGGTGTGCAAGCAGCGGCAGCGGTGCAGGATGCGGGCATGCAGGCACAGCTGCACTTGCAGGGCTTGAAGCAGCTGCGGCTGGACATACTACAGCATGCTGTTGTTGCTGAATGTGACTGACTGAGTGGGAGGCAGCCAGTCTGATTGTATGAGTTTGAGAGTTGGGTTTGTGGTTTGATCAGGCACTTGCTGTGCTGTGCTGTGAATTTGCAGCCTGGCCAGCCACATAGGCGTACGCCGCGCGTGGCGCCTTGCAAAACCGAGCTGCGGAGGCGTGTGCTGCACTGGTGCACACAGTGAACATGGCAGTACTGCGCAGTGGGGTCGACGTCAGATTGCAGTCGGTATGCATGCCGGTGCGCTCTCACAGCAGCTGCCTTGGCGCTGCTGTGCCACCAGCCTCTGCTGCTGGCATCTGTGGCGCTGCTGAAAGCTGCTGCTGTCTGTGTGTGAACGCACGAAGCTACGCTGTGTGTGCAGACATTGCAGGGCATGTGATGCAGCAGGCAGCGGTGGCTTGGTGGTCAGCATGTGTGCAGCTGGCTTGAAGAAATGTACGTGCTTTGATATGATGCATCACGGCCTGCCAGCATCAGATGTCTGTTCCTTGATGTCACCAACATGGCGTTTGAGCTTGGCACTGCTGCCCATCCCACTGCAACCCTTCTCTTTGGCACACAGGTGCCGGGCACGCAGCTGTGCATGACCAGCGTACTTCGGTATCCTGCAGGGTGCCAGCTGGCTTTGTCTAGAATTTGTCATTTTACACAGGTGTGGTCGCTGCAGCTGAGTCTAGTCAACTACTTTCATCTGGCTTCGCCCTCTGCCTGTCATATGTGCACGCACACCCCTAATAGAAATGCCGTTCGGCGCACGTGCAGTAAGCAGCTGCGCGCCCATACACCCAGCAGCGTCTTTTGCCCCGTATGTTGTGCTGGTGTACGCTAGCCGCTGTATACTCGAGGCCCACTGACAATGCGTGCAACGTAAGAGCAGGGCCATATGCGTGAATGCTTTTTTGCACATGCGCCGGAGAGGCAGCTCCAGCTGTGGCTGCCATGTACAGCCCATGGCATGGGGGTGCCTGTACCTGAGAGCTCCCAGGCTGCGGATCCAGGCCTGATACAGCCCAAGCTGCTGGCTGGAGTCCTGCTGCTACGATCTACACTGCTTCTTTGAGTTCGGCTATCAGCGTTGACAAAGTTCTGGTCCCCCATCGGTAAACACACGATGGGCTTCCCTCTGCCGCTTGTGCAAACAGCGATGGGGTTACACTGGCACGACAGGACGAGGGGAGGGATTGCTGCTGCAAAACTTGAGTTCTACACGTGACGTGCGGATTTACATGTGTTACTACTCAATATGGGGCTTCTGCTGGCCCATGGCGCCACCAACGCGTGAAGTAGCGTGCGGGTGATACACCTGCGTCTGGTACCCGACGAACCCATCTTAGAGCCCAAACGGCCTCAGCCACCTCATCAAACAGCTTGGCAGCACGTATAGCAACGTTTCAGCTTGTACTGGGCCAAAGAAGCAAGCCAATCGACGCAATTCGAGGCTCAACATCGCTCAACAGAGGCTCTCAGTACAAAGTAGTACAGTATGAATTGTGTAATAGTAGCTGTAAAAGCTTTATACACCCAGCACGAGGGTCTGATGGAGTGATTTTGTGCCATAGGTTGACTTTCCAGGCTTTAGCGTATGTAGCTGCCACCCGGCCAGTACTCGGTAAGCCCTCTATATAGGAGTAGGGTGCTCAGCTCCAGTAGTTCTACGTGGCACAGACGCATTTACAGGCCCACACCAAAGGCACACTGCTACTCCCAGAGAATAGGCACTTGGGCCTTGTTGCGCCTGATCGCCACGGTTCAGCCTAGTTTGAGCATATCAATAAAGCAATCGAGACGTTTGAAGGAGCTATCTGGTGAGTTGAGCGCATCGGCGTGTCTGTCGCAGCCAGCAGTGGCCAGGCCAGCTGACTGTAGAAGACTCAGGACCCTGCTCAGGACACTCTGCTTCGGTTCATAATTGATCTATCATGGATCTTTGTTATCATCCGAGTGTATGGTGCGCTGCCCGTACTTATCACCCCTCGTTCACATTTGCCGTGCGTGTCTGCGTGCGCAGCAGGCCGGCCAAGCGCCCTGACCTGGCCCGAGCCACTTAAACATGGCTAAGTACCAAATCTACCCCGGACAAAAGGTCATGGCCACGTGGATGGTCCTGCTGGTGACCATGGCAAGTCTTTCTGCTCCCAGGGCCACTGCACAAATGATGGAGCCCGCTGCCGCTTCCTCCGAGGGCCCCATCGACCTCTACTTATACGCCGAGTACGCCCCAGGGCTGTCCGTGCCCGCGAGGCCTCCCCAGCTGACAGCCAAAGCCATCACCAGCAAGCGCATCAGCTGCTCCCACAGGCGCGCAACCACCATCAGCAGCGCCAGCGCCACTGTGCTTGAAGCATCTGCCCGCAAGGCCAAGTGTGTGAGCGCCTACCCCCTCAATGGTGGCATGTACAACCTGCTGGCCTCATACATCGAGGGTGCTAACTGGGCCACCTGGAAGTGCTATCAGAATGCACCTGCTGCTAGTGGCGGTGCCGTTGTCACTGCTGCTGCCCCTGCAGAGGTGCCCCTGTTCAGTAGCCAGGCTGTCAACCTGGCTGGTGGTAACAGCTACACATGCATCGCAACGTATACGCCACTCACGGCCGCACAGAAGGCTGAGATTGCAGCCATGGATTGGAACAGCCAGGTTACACAGGTGGGTGAGGAGTTGCAGGGGACTGTGCCTTCTTTGACGCCATGCTGTTTCGACATTGCTTGTTGACAACAGCTAGCCTAGAGCGCAATGCACAGAGCAGCAAGGCTGGGAGAAATCACCTGCGTCTTGCAGGAAGCTTGCACTGCTTTCTTCTGTGAAGTCGTGTTGACGCACCTGAGAAGGTTGCAAGCCGGCACAATGCCTGCTTCGGCGCCATGCTGTTGCAATGATGTAGCTGCATGTTGCAGCAAGCATGCACTGTTGTCCATTTTCCTAGGTTGCAATCTTGTGCCTTGACACGCAAAGCTGTCACAGTACGCTTCATCCATGCAGGATGCCCTGTGCTGTTTGTATATGTACTAGCACGGCCTGCAATGCAAGAGCTGCTGCTTGCAGGAAGCGTGCACTGCTGTCTGCCCGTAGATCCACTTCATGCACCTGCCGTACATCATGCAGCAGCACCAGCACACCAGCAGAGCAAGCAGAAAACCGGCCGCTCCCCACATCTCAATCTGACGCCTTTTTGTCTGCCCGTCACTGCGACGCTGCACTGCATTTCCGCCCTCAGGTTGCAGCAGCAGCTGTGGCCACTGTTGCCCCGATGGATGCAGCAGACAGCTCCGACCCATCTGGCAATGCAGGCATAACCCCAGCTGTCGGCGCCTCCTGCCCAACTCCCGCTTATACACAGCCGCCACGCGGCAAGCCTGCCGCCATCCTCGATACCCAGGGTGCCAAGCTGATCAACCAGAACACCAAAGAGGCAATCCAGATCCGCGGCCTGAACTGGTTTGGCTTCAATGTGGATATGGGCATGGTGGATGGCTTGTGGGCAGGCGGCAGCGACGCCACAACTGACTTCTCCACCATCGTGTACCAGATCCGCCAGCTGGGATACAACGCCGTGCGCCTGCCATTTGCGCATCGTTTCCTTGAAAAGACTGACGTCTGGGACCTTGAGAGGGAGTGCACGCAGCTCTCGCAGGGCCAGATGCGCTCCCGCCTGATGGACCCACAAGATTCTGCTGCGTACATCCGCAAGATTCTCCCTGGCAATGCGTCGCCCATGCCTAACCCAGCCGGCAAGTGCAACACCTACCTGCCCAAGCGCAACAACCAGGACCGGCTGCTGTTCACCATCCAGCAGTTTGTTGCTCAGGGCATGTATGTGGTGCTGGACTACCAGCCGCAGGGCCTGGAGCAGCACGCGTACAACCTGAACCAGTTTGTGACTGCCTGGTCTGAGCTCTGGAAGGCTGTTGCCTGCCTGCCCAACTTCTACTCCGACATTGCCGGGCGCGTGCTGATTGACGTCATGAATGAGCCTGACTCCATGGGCATAAGATGGGAGGCCTCGGGTGACAGGCCCGGCGCTGAGCAGCTGTACCTCGCCACAGCAGATGCACTGCACAGGATCACACCCAACAGGATGCTCTTCATGTTTGAGGGTGAGCGGCGCTGTTGCGTGTGTGTGCAAACTGCGTGTTGTGGTACGTTACAACATTCTGGTCATGTGCTTGCTGCGCACAGTCATGCCAGTTGCTTGATCTGCTTGATTAGCAGCAGGCGACCTCCATGTGTTAGAGCAGCCTGTCGGAGCTGCCAGTTGAAACTGCAGTAGATGGAACAAGTATATGAGCATTATAACATAGCTGCTGCTGCTACCGCTGCCGCTGCTGCTGCTGCTGCTGCTGCTGCAGGCACTGGTCAGAACATGATTGGCCTGAACTGGGGCAACGGCTTTGTCACCGACAAGGATACCATCAGCAGCAGGGGCCTCAGCAACCCCACCAGCTTCTTTGAGCAGGTTGTCACTCGGCCCTGGGTGAAGAAGGTGAGAAGCAGCAGCAGCAGTAGCGGCAACACGGTTACTGCAGCCCAAAGCAGGGCTGTCGGCTGCTGTACTGCATGGCTGCAGGGTGTAGACATGTGGGTTGAGCTGAGGAAGCAGCCGCCACCTATACCTTGCGTTTCTGATTCATGGGTTGGCAGGTGTGCCATTCTGCTTGCCTGTTGGCTTGCTTGTGTGCAACAGCTTGCTTGCCTGCCTGCCTGCTCGCACACCAATAAACAGAGCACGTGAACAACCCTCAACAGCCCACTCACTGCCTCTCAACTCTGCTCTGCTGCTGCCCGCCACCCACCTGCTGCAACACAAACACAGGCTGTCTTCTCGCCCCACCTGTACCCCCCGACCATCACCATGTCAACCTGGCTGGGCAAGGCCCTGTGGGAGCAGAGCAACCTGGCATTCGGCTACCTGCAGTCCACCGGCTACTGCAACGGCCGCGGCTGCACGCAGTTCCCCATCCTGGTGGGCGAGACTGGCTCAGCATACAAGGAGGAGACAGACAAGGTCTGGCTGCAGGACTTTGCCGACTACGCCTTTGCAAGGGTGGGTGCTGGCGGCAATTTATTATCAGTATTGAGTTACTGCTCTGCGTAGGGAGTTCTGATTGGTGCATTGTGGAGCTGTCGGCTGCGGCATATGATGAGCTGTTGGCTGTGGCATATGATGATGGGGCAAGGCAGCGACAGCGGGAGGTGCTGCACAGCAGAGTTGCAGCGATTGCATGTACAGGATCAAATGTTACTGCTTGCGCTGTGACCTGTCGATGCAGAGTCACATTGTCATCAAGTTGATGCCAGCCAGCATACAGTAGCAAAACCAGCAGCTGGAGCAGCCGCTACTTGGCAAAGCCAGAAGCATGTGCATGCATCTTGCATGTCTGCTTTGCCTAACACCCTGCCTCTGCCTGCCCTGTGCACCTGGCTGCTTCACGTGCATTGCCGCAGGGTGCCGCTGCCGCATACAACAAGGTGCCACTCAATGGTTGGATGTGGTGGGCCTACAACGAGAACAGCGGCGACACAGGCGGCATTGTGACCAATCAGTGGCAGGACCTGCACTGGGACAAGCTGCGCTACATGATGAGGTCACTCGATCTGCAGCCTTGGTACAAGTGGTCAACCACTGGCAACAGCAGGAGGCGGCCTACACGGCCAGCCAGTGGCGAGGATGGGCTGGGTGCATATGATGACGAGCCTCTGGCTGCTGGTGATGCAGCAGCGGCAGCTGGCAATGAGGTGGTTCAGGGGTGAAGGGTTGAAGGGCTGAGGCGTTAGTTTGCACAGTTGTGCTATTGTTCCAGGCATTTAGCAAGTTTGCGGCTGCAATGTTGTTTGCACAGGCCTGAGGCGAGTTGAATGTAGCTGGTGGGCACGTAGTGATGCATGGCAATACATTGAGAACTCAATTTGCTGAAGATAGTCATGTGCCCTGCTTGTTCTGCTTGTTGGCGCACCTGTCTGTTGTGCAGAATAGCTCCCTACTGTTGTTGGGGGTTGTGTGATGTCGTCAGATGTTACTGTAGCGTGTGAAACTCTGGGCAACAGGTTCTGTGGTGTTCAAGCCAGACTGTAGCTCAGGGTCCTTCACAGTTGCAGCAGCAGCAGCGGCAGCAGGTACGCATCCCTCTCCAGGGGTTTGCCACAATGTGCCGTGCCTGATGTGTGCGTTGCAAAGACGCCGCAAGCAACTGCTGCTGATCTGCAGCAGGTATGAGTCATGCTAGTACATATGACTTCCGATTTTAGCGTGAGAGGCACAGGAAGGGTTGCATCTGGTTGATAGTCGCCTTGGTTGTATGCGCCTTTGTGATGCGCGGGCTTTTGGGTGTACTGCAGTGCTTGGAATGGCAGCATACTGTTGTGTGCGCCACGTGGCATCGTTTGTACGCGTTGCAGGGTGCTTGCAAGGCTGCTATTTTGTGTGTGTGGTGTACATGATGTAGAGATGTGCTGCTTTCAGCACTAGCTGCACTCGCATATTGCCCTGTGTGCACCCTGGTGCATGCCTCGGGGTGCCTGAGCGCTCAGCTTTTTGCCTGGCCTGTACATTAGCATTTGATCAGCAATAGCAACCCCTGTTGGGATGTTGTGTAGTCCTCAAACGCATGATGAATGCACGTGTGTGCTATGGCAGTTTGTTTATCCTGCACACGGCGGGGCAGAAGAATGGCACCAGGTGCAGGTCACTGACCTGCCAGGGTGGTGTGTGTGTTCATGACATTGCCGCACGAGATGCAGGTCGTGTGAAAGGTTACGCTGATGATATGGTGTAACAAATATGCAGTGCTTTGGCTCTATCGGCTGGCTGCATTAGTACTGCACGGCCATATGATGGCATTGCTGCTGCCAAGGGCACCTATCACTGCAGCCATGCCGCTGCGGCAGCATGCCGGCAGCAGCAAACCGTGCAAGTAACTCTTATACATTTCTGACTTTCAGTGGTCAACGTTGCCAATGGCCAGTACCTACCAGCGGTGAGAAGAAGACGCTGCGATCCAGTCTGACGCGCGCTACTCGTCACAAGCGAAGCAGATGGTCTCTCAAAAGCCCGCTTACCCATAAACTTGTCCACAATACCTTACTGTTACCGAAACTGATGCGTACGTGAACACATTGTAAAAATTGCAAGCAGCCTGCAAGAGCGGGGGCCAGCGCCGTAGCAGCTGCTGGCTCGCAGGCAGCCAAAAAGGTACATCGCATCACATTCTCTGTGAATCATTGGTGGCGGCCAACTAAAATAGGTGAGGGCTGGTTGGCGCCCTGGTGTAAATGGCGGGCAACCGGGGGTGTACCACGGACACAGACAGCAGCTTGCAAAAATGGCATGCATTGAGCAAATAATGTAGGGTCTCACGCCTGGGATGCAGCTGTGGCACCTGCGCTCTGCAAGCAGTACACGCACCCGCCTGCGACGTCCGTGGCGTGCACACCGACATCCTGCACGCTTGTGTCGCATGCAGGTCAGCATAGTGCTGGTCAGCACAAAATGGGGCTCAGACGCCAGCGGCCAGGCGCAGGGTGCCTGGGCCAATGGCTGGCAGTGATGCTGTGCTGTGCCCTCTGCAGCTTCCTGTCATCTGCAGAGCAGCTGCCAAGTGGCATGCATGCAGGCCTCAAGCCTCCTGCAGCAGCAGCTGCTGCACAAGCAGCAGCAGTACCGGGTGCCAAAGCAACCAACTCTACAGGCTGGAAAGCTGGAAGCAGCACAGCAAAGCCAGCAGCGGCAAGCAGCAGCTGGTCAGCACAAAAGCTTTCAGGCGAGTCTAAGCTTGCAGGCAGCAGTGCTGCGCAAGTGCCAAACAAAACAGCCAGTGGTGAAGCATGGAAGTCTGGCAGTAAGACACTGCAGCAGTACGCTGGCAAGAGCGGCAGCAACAGTGGCAGCAGCAGCAGCAGGAGCAGCAGCACAGCAGGCAAGGTTGCTGCGCCAGCCTCTGCAGCAAAGCCTAGCCAAACAACACCTGCAAAGAGCAACAGCACATCAGCAGGCAAGCAGTGGCAGAGCGGCAGCAAAATAAACACCTCAGGGCAGAGCGGCAACAGCACAGCAGGCAAGTCCTGGAGCAGCAGCCACAAGTCTGGCAGCAAAAGCAACAGCACAGGAGCGTGGAAGTTCAGTGGCAAAGCTGGCGGCTACCCCAAGGCAAACACCTCAGCGCCAGCTGCGCTGCTCAGCCATGACAAAGCACCAACAGCCAGCAACACAGATAAGAAGCCAGCAGCAGCAGGCAGCCCAGCAGCAGCAGCAGCTGGCCAGAATGCCGCAGCTGCACTGCAGCAGGTGGATGCAGCAGCTGCAGCACCAGGCAGCATGACCACCAGCAGCAGCAACAGCAGCAGCAGCAGCAGCAACAGCAGGAACAGCAGCACACTAGATGCAACCCCTGCAGCAGCTGGTGCTCCAGAACAGCCCTCTGGCAGCAACAGCAGCAGCAGCACACCCGCTGCCAACACAACTGCAGTCAGCATAGCAGACGTAGCGGCAGTGCCAAGTTCTGCGGACAACCTCGTAGACGTCATCTCAGCAATTGCTGACGTGGTCACCACTATTGCTGACATGGTGCACAGCAATGCCACAGCACCGCCTACAGCAGCCAACTTCACCGCAGCTGGCAGCAGCAGCAGCAGCAGCACAGCAGTGATCGGCAACCAGACAGCAGTGTTCAACGAGAACGTCACGTACGAGATTGAAAGCGCAGCAGTGTGCAAGCCAATGGCATACCAGGCTCCGCCCCGTGGCACCCCACCAGCCCCTCTTGACATCCGCAGAGGCAAGCTAGTCAACAGGATGTCTGGGAGGCCTGTCACCATCCGAGGTATCAATTGGTTCGGCTTCAACGTCGATATGGGTATGGTGGACGGCCTGTGGGCTGGCGGCAGCGACGCTACCACCGACTTCAGCAAGATTGCATACCAGATCCGCATGCTGGGGTTCAACGCGGTGCGGCTGCCGTTTGCACACCGATTCCTGAACAAGACTGATGTTTGGGACCTGGTGAGGGAGTGCAGCTCTGTGACAGGCACCAAGCTTAAGGACAGGCTCATTGCTCCTGAGGATGCCAATCAGATCGCGCTGCGCAGGGTGCTGCCGCCGCACCCCGCGCCAATGCGCAACGCGCCCGGCAAGTGCAACACCTACCTGCCCATGCGCAACAACTTGGACCGGCTGCTGTTTGCTGTGCAGCAGTTTGTGGCGCTAGGCATGTATGTGGTGCTTGATTACCAGCCGCAGGGCCTGGAGCAGCACGCGTATAACTTGGCGGACTTTGTGACAGCTTGGGGCAACTTATGGAGGCGCGTCACATGCCTGCCCAACTTCAGCAGTGACCTGGCAAACCGCGTGCTGATTGACGTCATGAATGAGCCCGATTCCATGGGGATTAAGTGGGAGCCCTCCGGGGACAGGCCCGGAGCCGAGCAGCTGTACCTGGCAACAGCAGACGCGCTGTGGAACATCTCACCTGACAAGGTGCTGTTCATGTTTGAAGGTGAGCTACCGGGAGCATGCTGCGCTTGGATAAGTGGCGGCTCGAACCTGTGTTTGTGCATTGCGCTTGCATGTGTCCTGCTGCAGTGCTATCTCCTGCATGGAGGGTTGAAAGTTGCAGGCGGCACGTTGGTAGGCAGCACCCGCTGTGACATCACCACAAGCGTTGGCATGCAAGTAAAGCCGCCTAGGCATGCTGTTTCCCTCTATGTGGCACCAGGTACTAGACGCCTGGTGGCCGATCACGTCCTGCTGCTACTGCTGCTGCTGCTGCTGCAGGCACTGGCCAGAACATGTTTGGCCTGAACTGGGGCAACGGCTTCATCACCGATGAGGCCATTATCAACAGCAGGGGCCTCAGCAACCCTAACAAGTTCTTCACGCGCCTGGTGAAGAAGCCCTACGCAAAGAAGGTGAGCAAAAGCAGCAGTGGCGACAGCAGCAGCCTGCCAGGGCATGCAGCCCTGTATTTGCTTGTGATGACTTGAAGGCATCTCAAGAGAGAAGCTGGTGTTCTTCATGTGGACAGATGTGGCAAGCAGAAATGCAAGGAAAGCTGACAAATTGTTACAAGCCAATGCAAGGCGGGACTACTCCCAATCAAACATGCTGTGCTTCAGGGTCTGCTGTATTGCCTGAAGTGCTGCTGGCGCTGCTGCTGCTGCTGCTGCTGTTGCGCTGCTACAACCCTGGTCCTGCACAGAGCATCATCTCGCCGCACCTGTACCCTCCCACCATCACCAAGTCCACCTGGCTGGGGCAGGAGCTGTGGAAGCAGAGCAACACGTCATTCGGCTACCTGCAGTCCACCGGCTACTGCCAAGCCAACGGGTGGTGCCTGAAGTTCCCAGTGCTTGTGGGAGAGACTGGCTCGGCTTACACGGAGCAGGATGACAAGACGTGGCTCAAGGACTTTGCTGACTTTGCCAATGCGCGGGTGAGTCGGCTGTTATTGTGCTGTCAGTAGTGAAAGGCGGCAGTGAAAGGCGGCAAAGTAGTAACAACTTGAGCACTGGATGCTGCCCAGCTGCTGCAGCTGCTGAAGCATTATTGTCACCCCAACACGAACAAGTTGTGTTTGGGGATCAGTCAACCTACACACACGAATGTATTGGGTGCTGCTGCTATGTAACTTCATGCTTCTAGTGCACGGTGCCTGACCTCTGCAGCTAGTGCAAGTTGTGCGCCGCCACACTTTCATTGATCATTTAATCCGGTGTTGAACAATCACCCAGTTACTTGTTGCATGGCATGCTTTGGTGCCCTGTCATCTTGTGCCAACACAGGGCGCTGCGCGCCGCTACAACCAAGTCCCGCTGGCCGGCTGGATGTGGTGGGCCTACAACGAGAACAGCGGCGACACTGGCGGCATTGTGCACAACGACTGGCAGGATCTGCACTGGGGCAAGCTACGCTACATGATGGACTATCTAGGCCTCACACCTTGGTACAAAGCATCAGACGCTGGCAGATCACCGCGCACGCCGGCACCCGACGCACCGGCACCACCTGCCCGGCAACCACCCAGCAGCAGACAGCCTCCCGCCAGGCAGCGGCCGCCAGGCGCAGGATCAGGCGCAGGCAGGCGGCCACGGCCCCCGAGGGATGCAGCGGGGCTGCCGCGCGTGCCGCGCGACGGCCGCACCCGGGTAGGGCCGCGCCGACGGCGGCAGCACCGGCGGCCGAGCCCGCGCATGGCGGCTGCAGGGTTTGCAGCTACGCAGGTGTGAGGTGTTTGAGGGGGCGGCTGCGTGCAGGCGTGGAGTTGCGGCATTGCTGCGGGGTACAGCAACAGCAACAGCTGCTGCTGCTGCTGCTCTTGCGCTGGGCTGCAAATCCACTGCACGCACAGACTTGGGAGCATGCTGATGTTCAGCTCGCGTCTGATGGTATACGTAACGGACGCAGTTCTCCTCTACCATTCATAACTTCAGCCTACAGCACAGTGCAGGAAGAGCAACTGAGGCATGGCTGTACATACTCTGGTGTGCAAAACATCCAGTGGGCGCTTATTGGCGCTTTCTGCAATGGTTTGTACCTGCCAAGAACTTCAGTCCTTCAGCAGTTGTTGTGGATGCCAGCAGCAGGCATTTTGGGTGTGCCGCCTGCTGCTGCCCTGAACAGCGGACCTTTGACCTCAGCAATGCCTTACATCAATCTCTTAGTTTGCCTGGCATCTTGCCACGATGTTGTCCAGTAGAACCAGACCTTGACTAGAGAAACAGAGGGAGGTGGGCTGCCAGAGCAGCCGACTTGTATACAGCGTGTTGCTTGTCCAGTTGTGTTTATCTTAAGAGTGGTGCTCTGCTGTTGGCAGCAGCTGCCGCAGCCACTGCGCCTGTGGCGATTGCGCCCGCACAGTGAACAGTAGACTAGCGATGAGTAGACCAGTGGTAGGGGTAGACTAGTTCCTTGACTGGCAAACAGTTGCGTGGGTATCTGGTGCTGTTGCCTGGTTGTGTGGCCAGCCGAGCTGAGCCATGAGCTTGGCACAGCAGGGAAGAAAAAGTGGAGCATACGACTGTCTGCAAGTGCATCATGCACTGCTCCAATGATTGGAAGTGGGGTTCGTGTGGTGTTACCCCTAGCAGCAAGTTTGCTGCGCAGACCCAACTACAGCACCTACAGCCGTTGTTTGCATAAAGAAGCGTCGACTGACCTGTTCAATAGGTCAGATGCCACTTTGCACTGCAAAGGCGGCAGCGTGCAGCTGCTCAGCATACGTCTGTCAAACTTTACAGACACGACAAGCAGCTTCAACATGCGTCTTCTGTTGTGTTGAACTGTGTTACAACTTGAACAGACAAGAGGGGTCTGCAGAATGCACCCGCTGCATGTTGCAGTCAAACTGAGTCAATGCTGCCCATCACGGATTTCAGGTGTGTCCAGTTGATACAGCGAGTTGCTGTGCTGAAGCACAATGAATGGCGAGTATACGGGCACAACTTGCCCTGCATGCAAGCTGCTTTGAATTGCAGTTGAGGCGCCACCGCCAGGAACAGCCGCAAGCACTGTATGCTGTGGCTGCTGCGGGCAGGCAGTGCACTGGAGACACATGCCTGTTGATGTGGGCAGTTCTGTGAGCTGCAACCATACTATGAGGTACAAATCATACTGCTGAAAAGCTGCAGGTGTTGACTTGTACACTGAGTAAGCCTTTGGGGTGTTATTATGGGTGGAGGTCAACCTGAAACAACAGCCCAGCATGCAATGACCAACAGTACACGGAAGAAAAGGTGCCATCTTCAGTCACTGCAAAATGCCATGCATGCAGTCAACATGGTCAGACCCATGCACCATATGCTATGTGTTTGAACAAGTGTGCACAGCTGAACCCAACCGCGACTGCCACCATGCATGGAGCTGCTGACAGCAGCCCCTGCAAATGGGTGCTGCAGACCCTCAAAGTGATGAAGTAGCACACCATTACCCATAAATAGCAAAAGGACGGATGCAAACGCCCTCCAAGACAAGCAGCAGCCCATGGCAGCCTGCAGCAGGTTTAGGGATGCAGCTGCAGCATTTAGGGACAGCTAGGGACAACTGAGAGACGGGCTAGGGATGCCTGCCTTGCCACAGTGATGCAGCCAGCCACCCTGTACCCACCAACCCACTTTACCCAGATGTAACACCAAAACTCAAATTACTCTGCTGCAATGCAGACGTGTGTGCTCCACAAGTACAGATAGACGGCAGCGCTGCGCATGCTGCCAAGGTGACCAGGCAAAAGGCATGAACATGATGTGCACAACGACACGTGCAGTCAGGCAAATCTTGGGCCATGCCTGCACTGCACACCATTGAGGTTGGTGTGTATACATGTAAAGTAAAACCATTGAGCCCACACCATGACGTGGAGCAGCATGGTCAATGCTACACTCTTACTTGGATGCAAAAGTTGCATTACAGCGCCACATGTAGATATATGCATGAAACTGTGCAAGTGCATCAAAGCCACCAGCGGGGTGTCATGGCCGCCACAGCGCAGCCCCCTTTTCACAGCCCGTATGCCCATAGCACTACACGCGAGTGCATTGCTAGCGTCATGCAGCTTGTGCAGTGCTGATTGAGCTGCTCAGCAGTACTGCATAAGTAACCAGATTTGACAGCAGAACAAAAACAGAAAGGGAAAAAAGCAGAAGCGGAAGGTCCAACTAAACAGCTGGTCACAGTCTGACCCAGTGATACGTAGCAGTAGTCTGTCAGTGCCAAACAGCAACAGTCAATGTAATGATCATCTCTCCGTAATGGTCAAGTCAAGCAAGCAACTGGATCCAGCAGATTTGGTGCCGCTGGCAGCACTGTGCGCTAGCCATGCGCAGCAGGCGGTACTTCAGCCTCCAACACCAGACCTCAGTAACGCTCAGAAGGATCAAGCTTCCACACACCTGGCAGGCTTCCACACACTTGAGGCTCGCAAGTGCCGGCTGCTCATATCATGCAAGGACACGCAGGAAGGGAAGTTGTGAGGCAGCCTTTTGGCACTGCCACAGGTGGAGCCTGTTGTTCAGCGCTGCACCCAGACCTACCCAGCTCATAAAGATTGCTGAGAGGATGGCAGCAGCAGTCAGGGTCAGAACACAACCACAAAGAAGAATCGTGTAACATCCCAGAAAAAGACACGTTTCATGGCTCTTGACGCCGTTCAAGGAGCCTGCAAACCTGCAGGCCTGCAAGCAGCTTGCTTTGCACATGCCACCCGTGCAAGATTAACCTGCTGCCAAAGGGGAAGGGTACTGCGCAAGGGTTGCGCTCAATGCATGGTTAACTCATATGTAACATCCAACCATAACAAATAACCACTTCAGCTGGCAGCCTCTTTAGGTGCTGCAGCTGCTCCATTTTAAGCGTGGGTGTGGGCGGCATGTAAAGCCCTTGACAATCCACCGCAGTTGAGGTGCCACAATCTCAATCTGCCAATCACAATGCTGCTGTCAATGCCACAACCAAAGTCACCACACAAGCGGTCCAACAGTTAGGCACAACTCAGAGCAATGATAAGTAACCGCTGGTCGCCAAACACACAGTCATGCAACTGTAGCCCACAAGGTCCCTTAATGTGCACCCCATACTTCACAGCAGAAGCACGCGCCACCCTGCCCAATGATCGCATCTGTCATAACACACAAAGGAAAGTCGGAAGCCATCCAGCCATACACCATCATGTCTTGAAGCTGATGTGCAATGTCAGCTGACAGAGGAAGCCGCTTCGTAATGTTATACAACGTCTGGTGTGAGTGATCATGCAAGTTCGTCAGAGGCGGCTGTTATCACCATTGCTGGATGTTATGATAAGGCCTGGTGGCAGCCTAGCCCCGACAGGAGTAATGCTGGCACCAGGTGACGCCTGCCCGCCGCTGCTACCAAACCGCAGCACAGCTCCTGTGCCCCCACTTCCACTCACGCTGATTGCTGACAGACCCTTGCCTAGTGAATGCACCATCTGGTTGAATGCTTGACGCACTGGCTGGCTGAAGCTAGCAGGTGAGCCTTCTACGCTGTGGCTGCTGCAGGCAAGCCGACTAGTGTGAGCATGACCTGCGGCAGCTTGACTGCAGCCATACGTTACATTGTCGTTGTGAGCTTGGTTGATGATTGTATTTGGTGCACTGCCAGCCGGCGAGTGCAGCATCAGCAGCTGGCCTGTGGCAGGGTCCAAGAAGAGCTGCGAGGAAGCTTGGAAACCTTGGACGTGCGTGAACGACGGCTGTCCTGCTTGAGGGTCGAAAAACTCAGCACCTGAGCGATGTTGCAGCCCACTGCCGGATTGCTGCTGCTGCTGCTGCTGCTGCTGGCCTGGCTTGCGCTGCAGGGCCGTGCGCACCCAGCGAAAGGCCTCGTCCCGCATGAACTGGTACACCAGCAGGCACAGGAAGCCGGCTTGCAGGAAGAGCTGCAGAGCGCCTGCAGCACAACACAGACCAAGCAGCAACACACGAGGATACAGAGTACCCGTGGAAACAACAATGCTGCAAAATTGCATACATATAGGTGATTGCATCATCCATGCTTAGGTGCCACGGAAACACCAACCATGTGAAGCTTGCAGCGCCAGCAGAAGGTCACTCACCTCCACAGTTGCCAACCAGTGTCAGCAGCAGATCCGGCGGCTCCACAGTGACCCTGTACCAGGCAGACTGCATGCGCACCATCGCCTGCACGCACAGCACATACACGCAGATGTTCGTGACAAGGGTGCAGCAGCAGCAGCAGCAGCAGGATGCACGAGGCAGCACTAACGGAAGCACAATCCTGGCGGCACACAGGCAGCTGCAACGCAAGGGCACATGCCCAGTAATGATGAATGGTGCTGCAACACAGGATCGTACATGCAATATGCACAGCAGCAGATCGCCACATGCAGCATGCTGCTGCTGTCAAGCAGTCAATGATACATGCGCTGCATCGCCGGGTGCTGCAGTTGCTGGTAGTATGGTTCTGGAGCAGGCACTCTGCAGGAGCTGCATCACTTTGTTCACAGCTCAGCACCACCTTGGCACATTCCTGCTGCTGGCGTACCGCATGCGGCTACCAAAGCAGCCTACCTGTGTGTAGTTTGCCAACTGCTGCTGCGTCAGCTGCCCTGCACAGGGTGTTGCTGCAGGCAGCACGACCCTGTCTCTGGAGGCATACGTGATGAACCACTCGTGCCTCAGCTTGGCAGCCGGGGCACTCTGGTTGTGCGTCTCCACAAAATTTGCCAGGTACGTTCCACCCAAAACCTGCAGCCGGCATGCGCGCACAGTATGTTGCAGGTCCAGCACATGGACAATGCTGCTGTTGGCTCATATCGAGGCTGATTGCAGCACTGTCCGCAGCTGAGGCAAGCCGGTGTTGAAGCATCACGACCAGGCTGCTGACCCATGATGCCCAGGCAGCAGATGCTTGATGAGTGCAGCATATGTGCTTGCATCGTGTGCATCACTGCATGCTACTAGTATGGGACATCATCTGGGCTCACGGGTGTTGGCAGCAGGAAGATGCCGCCTGGTGTATCAGGGGCGTTTGTCTCTGCCAGCATCTGCAGGCCACTGCCCGGTGTGGTGTCATTTTCCCACGTTGCTGGGTCCCAAATGGCAACAAAGCCATTCAGCGGCTGCTGTGTGAACGTGAAGTTCATAGTGTACTCCTGGCCAGGCTGTAGCACCAGGCAGCCTGCAGGGCGAGAGCCACATGCAATGAGAGCAGTGCCCAGCCCCCTTGGCCTAGGCAAGCCACAGCACTCCATTCCACAATCAGCATGCAGTGCATAGCAAGCCCCAAAATGCTGCTGTCAGGCAGACATATGCATGTCCGACAATGCACACCATGCCGTTTCCAGCAGCATGCAAGAGCCATGTGAGCACAGCTGCTTGTTGTGTTTCTCGCGATGTGCTGCAGCATGTTTGTGGAGTCAGCAGCAAGCTGCCAGCATCCAGGGCATGGCTCACCTTGCTGTGCTTGCTCCACTTCGTCCCCGTGGCTGCTCCAGATGTCATTGTGCCTGCAGTCACAGCAGCATGTGTCGCAGCATGTTTTGGCGTCAAACTTACGTCGCAACTTGTGGTCATCTCCGGCGGGCTGTTATATGGCATTCACCCCAGACAAATGTGAGGATGATAAAGTAAGTCTTGGCTATATTTCCAAGCTGTGGGCGTGTTTTCAATCAACTGCACAGCCACATGACGTTCCTTCACTGCCACTGTCCTGCTGCAGCCAAATGTGCCGCTGCTGCGTGCATGTACTGTGTGCTGCAGCCAGACGACTGACCTGTTGCTGATCCAGCAGCCGCTGGGTGCTGTGCAGCGGATGCGTGCAGGGAAGGGGCCCTGGGTATCTGCCCACTCAACGTAGGATGTGACAACTGGCGGCATCCTGGTGTAGGCCACAAGCTGCGGCAGCAGGTGCCACAAACAGGATATAACTGTGCTCTTCAAAGAGCATGTACAAGCACATGGACGGCGGCTGGCTGCAGTAGTTGATCTTTGCAGAATCTGCCTTGTAAGAGCTTGAACAGTTGGCTGCCGTCAATGGCCAGCTGTATCAGCGACAGCCTGGCGTCACAGTAACAACGGGATGCAATGCTCTGCAGGAGAACTATGGAATGACTCATGCAGGCAACCTGCAGCGGCCATGAACGCGGCTCACCTGGCTAGCAGTGTACGCCACAGCAGCCATTAGTGCCAACACTGTGAGGATGCCTCCTGCCACACTTGCAGGCTTTGGTTCCAGGGAGTACATGTCTGCTGCTGCTACCAGCATGAGCGGCCTCAGCCTGCTGTCATCACCTCCTGCTGCTCCCAGGGAGAGCACAGGCTCAGGCGTAACAGCCGTGCCGTCATCTTCTGCTGTTGGCATTGCAGCCCTTGACTTAGCCTGCTGTGCTTTGCCTGGCGCCGTGATGTCCAGTGAGCACACCACCTCACCCTGCAGACCTTCGTCCGCCATTGACGTTCTGCAACAGGCACGTGAGCAGATGCAGATGCTGAGAACATGCTAAAAGGCAAAAAATCATGCAATTATCGCAGCAGCTGCTTCATTGGGGTCACTCACCGAGCAAAACTAGCGTACTGCGATACGACCTTGGTCTACTTTCCTTAATCACTAAATTCCCTAAAGGTTCCTAAGGAGTGAACAGTCTCAGATAAAATTCCACCTTCTTCAACAATGGTCAGCTCGGACGACGCGTTGTCATGCTTTGACACTACGTGCTACAGCTGAATCTAGTCACAGATTCTCTCACTACAGAGCAGCCACATGCTGCAGGCAGTGGTCATGAAGATGCCAAGTACAGTAATGGACGATACATTCAGAGCGGAGAGTACTGTTACACAAACAACACCAGATACCTTGATTGCCGCGTCAATCAAAGCCACACAGACAAAGCAACCATGATAGGCAGATGCTGAGCAGTGCAGCACACACAGACAGCTGTCAAGGCCACCTGCACCACAAGAGCACGCCCAACAATCATGCTATGCAGATGCAGTGACAGCGCTTGCCACTGAAACGCACGCGCCTCTGCCATGAAAACTCTGCTGCATCTTTGCATCTCACCAGCAAAAATGCCTGCAGTGATCAGCAAGTTGCACATCATCCGCTCACGGCAACTGATGCCCAGAGCACCACCATTCCCCCTTGAAGGGCACGCCACTCTCCCTCCCAGTGTACTGCCACTGCCTCCAGGGCGTGCAGCCACATATACACAGCAAGGACAAATCACATGCCCACCAGCAACACTGACAGCTGATGGCTGGCATGCTGCGTATGTACAAGCCTTTGCATGCCAAGCCAACAGCAAACTGTACAGGCAGCCACCCCTTCCACCAAGCCACCACATATGCATACGTGTTATACCGCCTGCACACGCCCTGACACCTGTGCAGCTCGCATATTTTGTGCTGCATGCTGCACGCCACCAAGCCCAACGCCATGTTCCAACACGACTGCCTGGACATGCATTTGGTAGGACGCCTCAAGCACACCATGCATGGATGCTGTAGGTCCTCCAACTGTGGTGTTCTGATACTGCTGCTGCCACATGCTGCCTGCCCCAAGTACACCATGCACCATGAACCTGTGCGAAACTGCCATTCCTGGCTCATTCCTGCAAGACACAGGCCCATACATGCCAAGAGAGTGGGCGGCAACAAAGGCCAGCAACACGCAGCAGTCGAAGGATTTGTGCTAAGAACGCCGCCGTGTGTTGCTTGTTGCAGCAAACATCGCCCTGATGCACCCACACATGCATACCATACATACCCACCGTCACGGCGGACAACACAGCAGATGATGCTGACTCACTGCTTGTGCTTCACATGCCACGTGCACAGCAGCCAAACAAAGGAAGGAGGCATCAACATCACAGGTACAAGGCCCCACGAACACATGTTCACATGCTGTTTGGGCAAATGCAACCACCAGAGAGCTACTGCCGCTGCTGTGCCAGCACCACACCTTGGGTCGGGTACTGCACCCAGGAGCAGTTACAGCCAGCCGAAGCAACACATGGACAGCAGCTTTGTTGTATTCTGCCTGCGTAATCGCATGCTTCTCCTTCTGTCCCATACGACTCCACCTGCCACCCCAAACCCCACCTGCCAGCCTGCACGCCACCACCCCGCTCCCACACACCCATACGCAACCAGCACCAGGACTGCATAACATATTCGCAAGTGCAGAGAGCAGTGCATCACCAACGGTTGGTGGCCACACAGGAAAATTGGCTGGCATGTGCAAGCAACATCAAGGCGGTTGCCGCCCATGCCTGCTCACGCACATGCACTACAGCTTCCGCTTGGCAGTGCGACGGTAAATACATGTACAAACCGACTGCAGAGGCTACATAACAGGCATGAATATTCTACACCAACGGCCAGCATGCACCCCGTGCAAGCTCTGGCAGAAGAAACTGTTGCTACAAGACATGAAGCCACAACAAGAGTGAGTGAGTGTGACTGCGGAGTACCACTGCACAGCCGCCGCGCAGGAATAGGACAAAGCAATGAGCAGAAGTATGTTTGTAAGGCGTCACAACCACGCGCACACATGCACTGTGCTAAGCACACACAAGGGAGTGGCCAGTGGCACTTCAGGCGACACAACACACACCCAAAGCAAGACGCGCGCCAAGTGCTGACCGTGATTGCTGCCTGATTGTACGTAAACATCATGTGGGTGTCAGGACAGGCTCTGCCCAGCATGGCAATGCTCCTGCTGGCACAAAACGGCAGCATATCCACACTGCACATGCCCCACTCTGCTGAGCACAAGCACGGCTCGACCTGATGTTGCCCTGCATTGCAAAGCATGGCATCAGCTGTGCTGTCTGTGTGAGCAGTTCGCCTGCGCCACGCGGCAACCAGCAGCTGGCCCATCACCCCATGACTGTCGGCTGTCAGCACACAAACCAGACTGTCGGCTGTCAGCACACAAACCAGCACATAACCCTACGCCTACCCCTGCAGCAGTATACAAAGCACTCTGCGACCAACTCAGCTGCTGGTGCAAGCACAGCTGCCCGTTGGCCTCGGCACACTCCCATGCACAACGTGCTGCCTCAACCACCACCATCCCTGCCAGACAAAGGAACCCACACACCATATTCATCATCACATTACAACATTCACGCTGTTCCCCGGCTGTCCATGCCGCAAAGTGCGGCATACAGACAGCGCGCCCCGCACACCTGAACCACAGCAGACCAGGCCAACCTAGCCCGTACAAAAGCAGCTGCCTTAAAAGCGCGGGCATGACATCGCTGCTGCGCCCAGCCCCGTTGCTGTATATGCGCGGCGCCAGCAGCCAGTGGCTGGCCTCAGCGCATCATCCATGTAGGCCTGCAGCTCCGCAACAAACGCCGCCCACTGCTCCTCAGACAGGCCAGACAGCACCTCATTGCACTTGCGCGGCGCGGCACGCACCACCGGCGGCGGGTACATCACGCACTGCACGCCGGTGCGGCGCCGCACGGCAGCAGCTGCTGCTGCGCCCTTCTTGCTGCCAGTCATCGTGCAGCGCGCGTGCACCGCCTGCGCGGCCTTGGCCTTGAGCCCCTGCAGCATCCAGTTCTCACGCAGCTGCATTGAACGCGCGATAGGCGGCAAGCCAGCTGGGCTAGGCGGGACACCTGGCGGCGTCGGCGGCAGCCCTGCTGTGCCAGCTGGCACGGGCGACGCCAGGGACACTGACAGCCCCATCATGGGCCTGGCATCTGCTGCTGCACCGCCTGGTGCTGCTGCTGCTCCACGCGGCAGCAGCTGTGTGCTGCCAAGGTACTCCGTCAGCTGCTCGGCTTCCATGTCTGAGATGCTGCCTGCACCGTACAAGCCGCTCGGAGACGCGCCAGCCATGACAACGTCGTCCTGCCTGCCGCTGCTGCTGCCGCTGTTGCTGCCCAGCTGGCCCTTGCCATGCAGGCTGCGCAGCACGCTGCCACGAGGTGTGCCGCCGCCGCTGCTGCCGTCACATGCGCCTGCTGGGTCATCTTCCAGGTCAAATAGCAGGTCAGCATCACCAGGCGCCCGGACGCCGTTGCTGCCTAGCGACATGGCTGTGGCCAGGTTGAACACAGTGCCCTCACTCATCACAGACGCCAGGTCGCTGCTGCTCGCCTTGCCAGCCGCCGCTGCTGCGGCGGACGCAACGGCCTTGGCAGCAGCTGCGGCCTCCTCATCACCGATGCTGCTGCAGTTCGCCAGCCGCGAAGGCGCGCGTGGCCGCTGCTGCTGCTGCAGCTGTGCGACCTGGTGGCGCTGCTCTGCTGACATGCTGGCGTCCAGGTCCTCTTCGCTGTCCACCTCCTGCTGCTCTGGCTCGTCGCTGCAGGGCTCCTCCCCAAGCTCGCTGCTGTCCAGGCCCTCCTCATCAGCCTCGCGCAGGCTGAAGGCCGCGCAGTCGCCGCTGCTGCTGCAGGAGCTGCTGCTCATCATAGCGGTCAGCTCGCGCGTCTCAACAGCCTGCGGCCAGCAGCGCAGCACAGAGCAGGCAGCACAGAGCAGGCAGCACATGTTGTGGTTGTCGCCTTGCCAAAGGTGGATGGCGCAACACATGCCAGTGACTAATGATGAACAATCAGCTTTGACACCCTCGTCATTGACGAGCCTGCTGGAACAGACGCTGGATGGCAGTCTGCAAGCAGCCATCACTTGTTGCAGGAATGCCTGGCCAGCTTCCAGCCAGCCGACTTCCTGCATTGGCACCCACATGCCATCCATTGCACTTGCCGCCTCACCTGCCGCGCTGCCACGCATGCCTTCTCCAGCTCACTGGGGCAGCTGTCATCGCCATCCAGTGCGTCCAGGGGGCGGCTGGCCAGCGCGCCGATGTCTGCCAACGTGAGGCCGGCAGCAGCGCAGCGCTGCAGCAGCGTGGTGGCCACCTCCAGCACGCGCAGGCACTCGGGGCGCAGGTTCGGCAGCTCCTGCAAGCAGCAAGAAGCATGGTCAGCGCTTCGTCAGCACTGCAATGCGCACAAAGTTTCCTGTGTCATGAGGCGCATCACATCACGTTGCTGCACTGTTGCTGCCAGTACTCATACCCATGGATGCAATTGCAACTGCAAACAGCAACAAAGTCACTTCGTGTTCGTGTCAGCATCCGTACGATTGCTGTGCGCCAGATGTGCAGCTACCACAGCTGACAGGACACTACCGAAGCCGGCCATCACTGGAATTGCTGCTCACCCTTTGCAGCAGTGCAATGTCAGCTGCCACATCCAGCCGTGCAATGTACGCCAGCTCGTCGTCATCAAACGGCAGGCAGGCCTGAGGCCAGTGCAGCCACTCAAAGTAAGGCGCCTCCAGCGCCTCAGGCAGGCAGAAGCCGTGGTCGATGGGAATGAGCTCGTAGCTGCCAACAGACACCACAGCTGCTGCTGCTGCCGCGGCATTGATGCTGCTCATCGTGCGCATGCCGTGGCGGCAGCTGGAGAAGTCGCGCGGAGCAGACACCGGCTCCCGCACGAGAATGTTGCCAGCATGGCGATCCGTGTTGAACAGGCGAATGTCCAGGATGCCGATTGCGTGCACGTCGCGCGTGCGGAAGCGGCTGGCGCCCATCTCATTGGTGTCCGCAAGGTGGTGCACAAACTCCTGCAGGGAGCCCAGCTTCAGCGGCCGGCCGCCGCTGCCAGCGCGCAGCAGCTGCCCCTCCGCTGCGCCCAGCGACGCCATGCTACTGCTGCTGCTGCAGCCAGCCAAGCCGCCAGCACGCCCAGCTGCTGCCCCGACGGCTGCGTAGTTGTAGTTGAACAGCCGGTGCTGCGCCTGCACCAGCACGGTGTGCGGCACCTGCGCGAAGTGCTCGTGGTCCAGCAGGTATGCTGCCACCTCCCGCATGGCTGCCTCGCCCACACGCACAGTGCTCTTCCACCCCGGGTCGCCCAGCGCGCGCCCGACGTAGCCCTTAGGGTTGGCTGGCGCCAGCGGCTCCTCGTCACAGGGCTTAAAGATGGCGCACTTGCGGCCCGCCTCATTGGGGAAGAAGTATGTGCCCCCCATGCCCTCACGCGCAGCCTCAGGCTCCTGCAGTGCCTGCATATCCCAAACCAGACAGCAGCAGCCAGCAAACCAGAGCGTCAGGCTAACAGTGTATGTGTGGGACTGCAGCAGGAAGCACGTGAGATTGTGCTGTCAGTACACATGCCGCATGTGTACTGAAGGGGCACCACTGCTGTACGCGGACGCTGCATGCAAGATACTGATGTGTGTGTATGATGGTGAGCCACGACTGCTGCTGACCAAGCCTGCTGGCCCCCAAGCATTGCTGGT
The DNA here is from genome assembly GCA_030272155.1 of Tetradesmus obliquus. NCBI lineage: Eukaryota > Viridiplantae > Chlorophyta > Chlorophyceae > Sphaeropleales > Scenedesmaceae > Tetradesmus > Tetradesmus obliquus. The sequence goes on from CP126191.1 coordinate 2,242,183, forward strand.
GCTGGTGTCTGTTGCTGGATGTGTCATGACTGCTGTGCAGCCTGGGCGCTGCACTGTCATCGCTGCTTGCATGCTGCCAACGTGCTGCTTCCGTGCTGGATGCATGCACCATGCATTTGCATGCCATTGCTGCAACATGCTGTAACATGCTGTAACGATGGCCTTAGCAAGCTGTGTCACTGCTGCAGCGTCTGCTGCAGCACCCGCTGTTCTGCCTGCAAGCAGTCGCCCCTGCACACACCTTCAGCCCCCTGACAACAGACTTGACTAGGCTCCGCACGCCTGTGTTTGTGTGTGCGGTGCAGGCCACCTCAATGTGGCCCTCCTCATCTACGTCAACCTCCTCAGCGCTGGGTGAGCTTCCCACAACGCCAGGAGCCCCGGTTGCTCTGCACGCGGCACCAGCACAGGCAGCACAGCACGTGTCAGCACATGCATGACATCATTGATCCTGTCACACCTGCTGTTCCAGCTCATGCAGAGGTGTAAAACCCCGTTCTAAACAGGTTTCACCCGTGCAGAAGTGTGGTATTTGCTGTCTCTTGCACAGCTCGTCCGATGCTGCTGCGCTTAGGCACTAGCACTGCAGTCCCCTAGCAGCCCTGCGACTGCCAACCCACCTGCTGATTTCGAGCAAACCGCTCCACCCCACAGGTGTGCTGGATGCTTCAGCTGCCCGTGGGGTGCTGCTTGTATGGCTGCTGTTGCTGTTACTGCTGCTGCGACTGCCCCCGCTGTGGCTGGCGAGCTTCTCACTTGCCCAGCCAGCCGGGGGCGCTGATATAACAAATCCATGCGTTGTCGTAAAGCAATCTGTTCTGGAAAAGTTAGAGCTCTGCAAGCCCAGGACATCAGTAACCTGCAGGGAAAAAAAGGACGTTAGCCTGTGTTCACCGACACCAGCAAGCCCTGATGAGACAGCTGGCTTGCTGCTGGCACACCCACCTGCTGTCCTGGTGTGGCATTTACACCAGCTTGAACAACTGTGCACGTAGCAGTGGGCTGCTCAATAAACATTTTCTCTCCTCTGCAGGCGAAAGCACGGCGGGTAAGCCACCTGCAGCACAAGGATTAGGAGGTGAGGGGCTGAGCTGGAAGCTGCTGTGGGGACAGCAGCACTAAGCCGGGGAGCCCTGCAGCCCATTCCGAGTACATCATTTGTTCCTTGACCATGTAGAAGACGCTGAATACCTGGCCTGCTGCGTCGGTGCAACGGGCACGGAGCCTGGTCGCTCGCAATCGCTAGACTGCCTGCTTTGTCCCCACCCCGTGTCAACCCTGCTTTACAGTCCGCTGAACGATTATGTAGATACGAAGCATCTAAACAGGCTTGTAATGGGCAGCAGCGAGAGCTAACTGCTGGGCTAGGCCAAAGGGCTTCCTGGGTCGCACACAAACACAGCGCTCACCGTAATGCTTTTCGGACTGCTCGCTTACAGCTTCAAGCGTGGTGTAACGCTCTGGTCCCTCACATACAACGGAATTGCAACCTGTGGGCTGAGCCCTCTAAGAGGCAAACCAATCTAATGCTGCTAGAGACCCATGATGTTTGGTAAAGACGCAGCGAGCCGCTTGTCGCTTCCTATAGAGAGCTTGCCAGAAGGACCTGGGTCAGAACCCTCTGTTGCTTACAGTGCACGCACAGGGACACCAAATCAAGTATCGACAACCCCAAACCAAGCCGATGCACTTTTGCTGTTTAGCTGCCATGACGCCCTCGGTCACACAACGGCACGGTGTGCCCAAACGTGATCGCCAGGGCTGCGTCCGAGTTGCTTGTAAGGCTTTTCATTTGTAGTCACTGACCTTAAATTCCGTTTGCGACGATCTTTGCCCTCTTGGCGATGATCCAGCTGGCTGTAGTTCCTGCCAGTGCAGCTGGCACCAGTGGCCACCCGCGGGGGCCACCCTCCCCAGGCTGGGGTGCACCTGCTCGCAGCTCAGACGTTCAGCAGCAGCAGGATGAGCCTAATGAGTTCATTTCTGCGAATTTGATTGGTACTAAGCTCAAACCGAGTCGTGCTTGGTGTGATGAGCAGCAGCTGCGCATGCGCACCAACCCTGGTCGCCAGAATGCCAGGCGCCCTGAGCCATGGGTTCCTGCCAGTTTTGCTGCACGCCGAAATGTTCCAGCTGAGGAACCTCAATCACATGGTGCTCCGTGCAGTGGCTGCCTGCAGCGCTTCTGTGCTGGAAAACACAGGCCCTGAGGGCCCGGGCAGGGGCCAGCCGGCCCCCGCAGAGTTTTTTACGTCTGGTGCGGAATGTCGCGCAAATGCACTCTCCTTGCTCGAATAACGTGAATGCAGGTGCACTAGTACCGGTTACAAGACTTTCAGCACTGCTGCAGGCCAGCAAGTGCCCGGGTGGGACACCATGCAATGCCATCAGTGAGTGACCAGGCACACACCGCTGCATGCACACGCAGGCGTTCCCGCACTGTGGAGCGCGCAGCATTGTCTGCATGCAAACGTGGCGACGTGCTTTGCTGCCGCGCCAAGCAGCAAGATTCACCGTGCTCCAGACACGACACCTACTGCATGACTACCACACAAATCAAACACGACGATGCTGTGGTGCATGGCTCACAAGCAGCAGCCACTACACAGCTTGCGAACAGCGCCAACTCAGGCCAGGCACTCCCGTTGCAAAGCTTGCAAACATGACTGACTCAGTGCATCAACTGCCAGGCCATGGCTGCCTCACAAGCCAGCTGCTGCAGCGCTCCTCACACGGCGTCCTCTGCTGCTGCTGGCGCCCCGCTACCTCCCGCCGCAGCTGCCTTGTGCTGATCCACAGCCGCCACAAAGGCGTCAATCCTCTCACCGCTCTTCGCCTTGAATGCATACGTCCGCATCGCGCTGCTGGCACCCTTGCCGCTGCCCGCCTTGCCACCCTCAGCATCCGCAGCAGCATCCCCTTCCTGTGCAGCAGCCTCCTTCGCCTTGCTGTCATCCTTGTCATCCTTGTCATCCTTATCCCCATCTGCAGCCGCTGCTGAAGCAACAGCCGCGTTCACCGCCGCAAAAGTGACGCCCTTGCCGCCCACCATCTTGCTGGTGGCCATCTTGGGGTACAGGTTGGCGTTGAGCAGCAGCTTGTGGCTGCCGCGCTGCCGCATGACCAGGCGCGCCTGGCGGCCGGCTTTGTGCAGGTTGAGGCGCAGCTCGCCCTTGCCCCGCTCACGCCACTCCTTGCCGTCAACAAACTCAAACAGCGTGCCGTCGGCTGCAGCAGCACCAGCAACAGCAGCGGCAGCAGGCAGTGGCAACAGGCAGCGGTAGCAGCAGTCACGTGAGTCCTGGCTGGCAACAGCTGCTCCACAGCTCCGTCCGAGGCTGCTGCTACTGCTGCAAATGCTGCCACGCATTCGTCATGCTGCCGCCGCACCGTGCCACGCATCTGCAACTGCTCCTCCCCACTGCCCCTGTGCCAGCAGTCTACCCACACACCAGCCTCACCTGCAAACAGTGCATCCTCCTCCTCCTCTCCAGTCTGCTTCGGCACCTCGCTCAGCTGCACCACAGGCGCGATCTCAGGCCCACCAAACACTGCATCGCCCTCAGCCGCACCCTCCCCCTCTCCCTCGACTGCAGCGCCGTCTTCGCCGCCGTCCTTGGAGGCGCGGCCAGCAGCGCCAAAGGCAGGCACGGGCGCAAAGAGGCCGCCCGGCTGCGGCGCTGTGTAGCTGCCAAACAGGCTGCCACCGCCAGCGCTGCCATCTGCAGACAGTCAAGGAAGAGCACATCAGGAGTTGTGTATAGGGGCAGCAGCAGGTGGGACAACTGCTGCATGTAGCACAACACAAAGCTGGGGCCTTAGGCATCCTTGCTGCACTATTGCAGCTGGGATGCTACAGGCATGTTGGGTGAACCACCGTATGTTCAGCCCTGCTAGCTTGCTGAAAGCCGCTGCTGGTGAACGTGTCAAGAGGACTGAAAAAGGGCAACATTGGCTGCTGAAGGAGCTGAGCTGTCAACGCCTGATCCCTAGTCGGGCTTTACACGCTCCAGCAAATTTGACACTGGAAGCTGTTAATTGAATTGCTCATGCAGCTGTAGCTGCAGATGCAACACACCTTTTGCTGCAGCAGCAAAGCCACCAAAGCCGCCTCCAAACCCTGAACCCCCTAGGCCGCCAAAACCTCCGCTGCTGTTGCCAAAGCCCCCAAAGCCTGCAGAGCCGCCAAAGAGGCTTGGGGTGCTGCCAGCTGCTGCTGCGCCCTCCTTAGCTGCCTCTGCGCTTGCATCCTTGGGCTTGTCTGCTGCTGCTGCTGCTGCTGCTTCTGCTGGCTGCTTGGCTGCTTCTACTTCCTGGCAGCAAAAACATCACACCCGAGGCAGCGGATCAGGCGTGAAACAAACTTGAGTGTTTCTTCACCGCACTAGCAGCCAGTCAGCAGCTAGTCAACGTGCATACGGGTGGCATACATAAGCTGTGCAAACACGTGAGAGGCAGGCGCAGAGGCAGGCACCCACTACAGACCAGCCATAATGATGCCACTGCTGGCACACAATGTTCAGGCAGTTTCTCCCTACCACTGCGCACCACGCACCTTTGCACCAGCATCTGTTTCCTTGCCTTCAACAGCCTTGTCAGTTGCTACTTCTGGTGCTGCTGCTTCCTCTGCCGGCTTTGCTGCTGCATCGCCGTCTGCTGCTGCTGGCTTCTCCGCTGCTTCAGGCGCTGCTGCTTCCTTGGATGCTTCTGGTGCCTGTAGCCAGCAGCAACAACTCTGTTACAAGATCGAGTCAAGCCGATCTTGTGGAAGTTGCTGTATTTCACGGCTGTCCAACAACAGCAGCATCAATGAGTGGGGTGTTGCAGTTCAACACAAACAGTACAGCTGGTACGTTCCTTCGCTGCAGCACTGCACACGTTGCTGAGGTGCTGAGGGCTTCACCTTTGCAGCTGCCATCAGCGATACGCCTGCAAAAGGGTTAGCAGCCGGAGCCTCTGCCGCAGCCAGAGAGACGCCTGCAAAGGGGTTTGCAGCTCCTGCTTTTTCGCTGTCCTGTGCTGCTGCTGCTGTGCTCGCGGGCTCGGCTGCTGCTCCGCCCCTCCTGACTCGAACGACCTTCCGACGTTGCATAGTTGCCTGATCAGCCTTGCCCCAAGTCGATGGGTCGGGGCCCTGCGAGTGCGACAGCCCAATCAGCAGCTGCACCACCTGACAGCCCGCTCCACATCTACGTCCTGCGTGATCACGGTGTAGAACTTACGGATCCTTCTTCTTCGTCATCAAAGTTGTCTTTCGTTATCTGTTCCCCGGGACGCCTTTTGCCGGCAGGCTGCATAGAGTCACTTGGTCTGCTCATGATGAACTCTGCTCAATGATCAGGCAGCAGAAGAAGATTTGCACAACATCGACATTCACATCACCAACAACAAGGAATGCTGCTCAAACCAGCAGCAATTCCACAACACAGGAAGCACAACTGGTCAGTTGTTGTGTGACAGGTGTCTGGTTGTATTCAACTGCAAAATGACACAGTGATCACTGCCAGGGCTGTGCGCGCCACAACAGCCTACCAGAGCGCGAATAGCTTGAAAATTTTCGATAACAAGTGCACTCAGCATCATCAACCTGCTGACTAGCCTGGAAAGTCACCAGCGCTGCATCACATGAACGCCATGGCATCCCTCTGCTCCCGTGCCGCCCTGGCTGCAGGATCCAGCTTTTGCTGCATCCCATCTGCTCGCGCTGCTGCAGCTCCAGAGGCATGCGCGCCTTCCTGCAAAGCCGCCCAGCTGCGGCTGCCTGCAGCCGCCTCAGCACGTGGACGCTTCCTGCTGCTGCCTGCACCACCGCTGTCCTGTCCACCATCATCCCCAGCGTGCTCAAGCTCTGGCTGCTGCCCACCATCTTCTTGCAGCTGCAGCTCATCTTCTGCCAGCATATGGGGGCACACCGCATCATGCACGATGAACAGCCACGGCTGCCGAGCAGGCTGTGCGCTTGGGCCCGCACCGCCAGCCGCAGCTGCACCAGCCCCTTGCCCCTGCTGTTGCTGATCTGTCCCGTGCTGGTCACGTTGCTGCTGCTCTGGCTGCTGCTGCTGCTGCTGACCTGCTGCAGCAGGCTCGCCCTGCTGTGGTTGCGCTGCTGCCTCCTGCTGCTCCTGCCCGGGCTGTTGGTGCCCCTCCTGGCTGCCCTCATTAGTGCCTGCTTCCGGCTGCTGCTGCTGCGGCTGCTGCTGTTGATCTTGCTGCTTCTGCTGCTTCTGCTGCTGCTGCTGCACCGCAGTGTACACTGGCGTCAGTGCCACATCCATCCAGGTGCCGCCGTACTGGTCCACTGCGCTCAGCGCATCCAAGCGCTGCTGCAGCTGCTGCACGTCCTCTGCGTGGCAGCTGAGGTCGGTTGGGGGCAGCCCAAGCAGCCGGGTCGCCTCACGCCCCAGCAGCAGCGCACGCAGGTCACCTGCAACATGAGGCAGTGCACAGCGGCGTTGCAGACTGCATGAGGTCCTCTGCCAAGCTGACAGGCGCGGCAAGCTGCTGGTACTGCCGGGCAGGATTGCAGTTCCTTGTGGAGTGGCAGTGTAGGCTACTTGATAATGCACCTGCACCCAAGCAGCATGCACAATCCCCACCTGTAGCATCTTCAAGCAGCAGGTGCGCAGCCCATTCCCAGGAAGGCTGCTGCTGCTGCTGCTGCTGTGAGCTGCTGCCTGCGCCTGCTGCGTTACCAGCATCAGAAGACTGCTGCTGCTGGGGAGTGGCCGGCAGTGGCTTGCACCATTGCCGCAGGTCTCGAGGCAGGTAGCCAGTCAGCCGCAGCAGCACCCGGAAGGGCCCCAGATGCCGCTGCGCTGCACGCTGCTGCACCTGCCGCAGCGTGATATGCCGCAGGTCCCGGCGGCTGCAGCTGGTGACAATGTTGCTGACACGTGCTTCGTCGGCAGGCCATTCGCTGGTGTCATCATTGTTGAGGCGGGTCTTGTAGAAGGCCTCAAAGTGTGTGGAGGGCTGGGCGTCCGTGATGCGGCTGCTGTGCTCAAATACTACCTGCATCTGGCCCTGCAGTGGGTTTTGTGCCGCAGCGTAAGCGGAGGCAGCAGGCAATGCACATATTCTGAGTGAGTCATGCCTAGCAGGCAGCTTACCAATGCAGCAAGACAAACCACCCGGGCAATGGCAGCGCAGCTGGAAATGCGGCTGGAAATTGAAAGCGGTGGGGCTACCACGCAGACACAGCTTTAAGGTGGCATCCACAGGCTACATGGCGGTAGTTTGCACCCCTTGCTTGCCGGTTGTTTGCCAACGCCATACAACGGCTGCAACTGACAGCAAAACCCTCCACATGCAGTGCAGCATTATCAGTCTGCTGCAACGAGCAAAGGGTCAGAAACCCGAACCGAGCATGCTCATCGTCAGAACGCCAGTGATTGTTGCCGTTGTTTTGCCGCCTTTCCCCCTGCTCACCTGCACAGCCAGCAGCCCCACCACCTTCAGTTTTATCCAGCTGCCAACAGCAGGCAGCCCACCACGCGGCACATTGCCAGCCTCCATAACAACAGGCACAGCACTGCCCAGAGGGGGCAGCTCCGGGACAACATCAACACCCGCTGTGGGTACCAGCGGCAGCGTGCGGCGGCGGGGCCTGCTGACTTTCAGCTCGGCGTCCCGCCAGATCGAGGGCAGCATGGCCAGGCTGCAGCAGCAGCAGCCAGACAGCACAAGGCGGTGCGGACAGCAGGAACGGCATGATCATCAATCACAGCAGTGAATCAGCAGCCGCCAGTGGCTGGATCCTAAGAAGGAGCAACCTTAACATGTGGCTGCAGCTATAATGGAAGCGGCAGCATGTCCTTGCTAACCTACGCAACAGCACGAAAGCACGATCAAGATGCAGCAGACTTGCAATTCCAGCATGAGAGAGAGAAAGACATGAGGATGCCACGCCATGCTGCAAGCACTGCTGGCACACGCAGGCCTGATATGCTCAGCAGCTGTGGCAACCCGCCCTGCAGAAGCTCACTCTGCAGGCAGCGGCCGCACGTCTGTTGCGTCCCACACAAACAGCACCACCTCCTCATCTTGCTTGCGCCTGTCAACAGCCAGCACCTAGCAGTGTCGGCAGTGAGCAGGCAGCAGCAGCAGCAGTGGGTTGTGTGCTGCATGTGATGCTGTTCGAGCGAAGTGGGATACATCAATGGGGAAGCGCAGCATACACCAATGGAGAAGCGTAGTGCACCTGCTTCAGCACAGCGCTGCATGCGCAGGACCATGGTGACCTGGTGTCAACACGCCTTGTTAGCCTGTGCTACCACAGCAGCTGCCAGATGATAAGTGAATTTTGCTGATGTGTGCCTGTGGGGTGTGGTTGAGGCTGCCACTGGCTGCTGTGTGCAGCAGCTGTGGCAGCCTCGCTTCCACATGCACGGCCATGTCTCCAAAGAGGCCCCACCTGCACGCGCATGTCAATGCAGGGCGGCCGCTCCCTGGTGGGGTCCTCGGGAGCATCCAGGTCCTTGATGCGGTGCAGGTACGGCGAGGCGCTGGGCTCTGCAAGCAGCGTTACATCATATGTTACAAACACATCTGTTGTATACGTTGCACACCTCAGCTTCCATCACCATGGAAGCTGAGGTGTGCAACGTATACAACAGATGTGGAGCTGCAGCAATCCAGTGCAGTACTGTTCACACAAAGGATGCGTACAGTTGGCAGGGGGTGCGCATGGCAGCAGCGTAGTGCAGGCATCACGGGCAGCAAGCAGCTGGGCAGCTGGAATTGCCACCTCCATCCCACATGCCGTGAACATTGCAAAAGACGGGCCGCGGCAGCAGATGCATTGGTTGGTATATGTCTATTTTGGTGTAGCCGCTCCTGCTGTGAAACATGAAATCCACCACGGACGGCTGCAGGCCCACTCACCACGTGCGGTGCTGGTGGGACCCGCCAGGTCAGACGCCAGCGGCCACAGCGCAGCCAGCTTCTGCGCCGCCACCTCCCCTCCAATGCGGGTGATGTTGAACGTCTTGTATGGCTGCGCCGCCTCTGCTGCCGCGCCTGGCGCTGCTGGCTTGTACAGCAGGTAGCCAAAGGGGTGCGGCCTGCTGAGCTTGCCAAACAGCTGCGGCCGGCTGGGGCCGCCTGTAGGCGGGTCCCAAAACTGCACCTGCAGGCGGAGGCGGGCGGCGGGGCGTTCCTTGCTGTCAGAAATGTTGAACAGTGTGCATGCTGCGGCTGCCATGCGTCACGGCTGGCAGAATCTGCTGCGAATGGCGAGGCAAGCCACTGCTGTGACTGCCAGTGCCGAGGCAAGAACTGTAGATGTGCTGGTTCCTTGCCATGGTGGTGCGTGTGCTGACTCCATAAAGCTGTGCAGCCATGAAGGCCAGCGGAGCGTGCTGTTGTGCTGCTTGAAATGCACCGGACGGCATTGCTTCTGCAGTCTCCAGCACAGCTGCCGTCATGTAACGTCTACTGAGCATAGCCCAGCTGTTCTTGATTCAATTGCTGTTGCTGCCTGCGGCAACAACCATCAATCTGAAGTGCACTTGCAGTCCCCTTGTCCGTGTCCAGCAACTTTCACTCATGCCGGCTTACCAGCACATGGCGCAACTCGATGATGTCGCCTCGCTGTGCTTGCGGCAGGTCATTTGTGGATGGCCCAAACACAATGAGCTCGACCACCTGATGCCCAGTGGGACTTTGCATGCTGTCATCCATGAGTGACAGCGTGATGATCATGTCTGGAAGGCAACCGGCAGAGCACAGCATGTGTGTGTGTGTGCTGAAGCTGCTGTTTGTGTGCCATTTTTGTGCGCTTGTGCATTGTTGTGACCTGCACATTGTGGAGGTGTCACCAGCTTGTGCTATTGGTGCAGCTGCTTGCAGTGATACAAGGGCTTAAGATAAAGTACACATTCAGGTGCCTCCAGAGTGTAGCGGCTTGGCGACACAAGTGAGGCAAGCATTAAGGGTGCTTTCATCTGCTCACCAGTGCCACGCGTTTGTCTAGCTTGATCACACTCATACACCACAGCGAAGATGTTTGTCTCCTTGTCTTTGTAACCGCTGTACGATGACAGGCTGCGCACCCGCTCTATGGCGTGTGCCAGCGTCTCAACTGGTGTGGGCATTCTGCTTGCTGTCACTTGCTTGCTGCTGCTGGTGCTGTGCTATGCTGGCACTCTCCGGCGTGTCCGTGCTGACTGTTTGCAAAACTGTTCGTGAAAGCCTCTACACCATTCTCAGTTGCTGCAGGATAAGCTAGAAGTGTTGCTGGTGTGCAAGGCATTGTTGAGCATACTCAAGCATGCTGTGCATGCTGCACTGCCACCAGCAGGGTCTGCTCACAAGAGTAAGACACGGAATTAAGCGTGCACGTGAAGCAAACTTCCACGTTTGCGTTGCTCGGCTCTGCACAGCAGTGGAGACGGGCGTTAGGCGACGCTTCGAATGAACCAGGGTTGTACATGCAAGTGTTACTCAATTGCAGGCCTTGTCGACTCCAGGATGTGAGCTGGCGTACAATTTTAGAGGACATTAAAGCGTTTTGAGGTGAAACGAGCTGGTGAAACAGCAAATTGGGACACTGAGAGCGCTTGTGAGTGCCAATGTCTTCCATACGCATCGTAGTGAAGCCCACTGCTGGTGGAGACAAACTTAATCGTGATGTAGAAACGTCTAGCACGATCCGAGAGGTGAAGGAGCAGCTGGCCGAGGCATGTTCCATTCCAGCGGATGATCAACGCCTTATATACAAAGGCCAAATCCTTAAAGATGAACGCACCGTCGAAAGCTACGGTAAGGGTACCAGGCTGCTGGGAGTGGGTTGGCTAGGCTTCGCATGGGCACCTGTGACCGGCATCTCTTGGCTGTTGCAGGCATTGGCAACGATCATGTGCTGCACCTGGTGCGTGGGAAGCCGTCAGGAAGCACGCAGAGGTGAGCACGCACCTGCTGTGGCAGCAGCAGCTCGCTGGCTCCAAGGGTGCCTCATGTCATGCTCATGCTTGGTTGGTTGGCTGCTACTGCAGCAGCTCTGCAGGTGCAACGTCTTCAACCCCAGCAGCAGCAGCACCAACAGCAGCAGCAGGAGCAGCTGCTGGAGGCGGCTTACCAGCAGCAGGCGGGCTGCCAGGCCTTGGCGTGAGTAGTGCTCGTTTGTATTGCTGACGCAAGCAACATGCATGCGCATCACATACACCATGGCTTATTCCAACTCGCCGAGCATGTATAGCGGTACATGTTCCTGAAACATCGCACTGCTGGTGCCGTGCAGCTTGCACGCATACGCATCTCAGCATGAGGTGGATGTAATCAGCAGCAAGCTCTGCGATGTATGCGGAGCCTCCATGCGACAAGTTGCGGCACCTGCTGACATGTCCTGCAGGGCATGATGGACCCAGCAGCCATGCAGCAGATGATGCAGAGCCCACTGATGCAGCAGCTGCTGAGCAACCCAGAGATGATGCGCAACGTGCTGCAGATGAATCCAGCCGTGCGAGAGGTGCGCAGGCCAGCAGCTGGCAGCAGCAGGCATGGCTTTTGTCAGCATTGCTGGAGCTGGCAACGAACGCTGCGAACAGAGGTCAAGGCGTCTATCATCTGCTGTGTTCCGCAGCAAAATGTGCTGTCTTGCTGTTTATGCTACCAGCTGCGGGCAGCAGCGCTGCGCTTGTTACGGTTATGCACAGTGTAGTTGGGCAGCATGCATGTTTGTTGACACATGATTGTGTGTGCCGCCGCTGTGTTCCTCTGGCAGCTGATGGACAGAGATCCGCAGATGGCGCAGCTGCTGAACAACCCAGAGCTGCTGCGGGACAGCATGAACCTCATCTCCAACCCAGTGAGCCACTCTTGCTGTACTACTAGATGTCACAGGACTGCATGACATCAACTTGTCGCGGCAGCAGCAGCTGCTGCTGCTGCTGTTGCAGCACTGTGTGTTTGCAACACTTGATGGCATTTGCTTTCTCCCCGCAAGTTCCTGCTAGTTCCTTCAAACCTTGCTAGTTTTTGCAAACCTTGCATGGTTTGCAAGGAGTGCAAGTGTCCTCGAACGTTGACTGCATTAACAGGCAGCAGGCACACTCATGCACGCATGCTATGCTGCTGTTTGCTATTTGTCTGCCGCGTGCAGAACCTCATGCGCGAGTACATGCGCAACAACGACAGGGCGCTCAGCAACATCGAGGCTCTGCCTGGCGGCTTCAACGCACTGCGGCAGCTGTACGAGAATGTGCAGGTGCGCATGCCAACACAGTGCTCCAGCTGCTGTTGCACGTTCCAGGACAGCTGAACAGCAGCAGCACGAGCACAAGTAGATGTGCGGCTGGTGTGTATGATAGCAGTTGAGCAGTGAGGTGAGCAGTGAGGTGATGGTAACAATGCGGTTTCCAGCGTGTCGCACAGCATCTTGGCAGGTGTGCAGCTGCTGCTTGCGTTTGGTGTGTGTCAATGTCGACACTGATGCGATGGTGACTGCCGCTCCCGTATGCCACTTGCAGGAGCCGCTGCTCAATGCCACTAATGGGCCAGACGGCAACCCATTCGCTGGTTTGCTGCCACAGGCAGGCAGCGGTGCAGCAGCTGGTGCGGGTGCTGGCAGTGCAGGCGGCAGCGCGGCAGCAGACCAGCCGAGCTCGCAGCCGCTGCCAAACCCGTGGGCGCCACAGGGAGGTGCAGCAGGTGAGGCGTGCAAAGTGTTCTCAACAAGGGAATCAGCAGGGAACACTTACAGGGTATGCCTGGCTTGCACGCAGTGGTGTACCTCTTAGCATCCTGCCTAGATTCCTTGCTGCCATTGTGCCTACTGCGTAGTGCTGACGCTGCTGTTGCTGCTGCTGCTGGTGCCGCTGCAGCTGGTGCAGGTGCAGCAGCAGGCGGCGCAGCAGCTGGAGGCAGGGGCGGCATGCCAGACCTTGCAGCGCTGCTGGGAGGGGGCGGTGCTGGCGGCCTGGGCAGCATGATGGGAGGTCTGGGCGGTGCTGGCGGCGCTGGCATGGGCAACATGTCTGAGATGACTGCGCGCATGCTGGAGGACCCTGCGATGCGCGAGAGCATGATCAGCATGATCAGCCAGCCGGGCATGATGGACATGATTGCCAACAGCAACCCGCAGCTGAACCAGATGCTGAATGCTATGCCTGGCTTCCGGGAGACGATGTCCAACCCTGAGGTGCTGCGCACGGTGCTCAACCCAGACATGATGCGCATGGCGATGAACATGGTGAGTGGGCAGAGGGGGCTGCAGGGGTTGGCCAAGCCCCTATACATGCAGCGCTTGTCATTGGTGTTCATGCGTGGCTTGCGCACAGAGGCCAAGCCCCTATACATGCAGCGCTTGTCATTGGTGTTCATGCGTGGCTTGCGCACAGAGTTGGGTGTGGGTGTGCGTGCGGGGGCATGCTTGCCCAGCGAGCGCATAAGGAAGGGTAGTCAGCACAGACATTGCTGCACCTCAACCTAAAAGCTCGCCAGGCGGTGCAGGTGGGCTTGGCACCGTGCTTTCAAGCGCTGACGCGCGCACTGGTTGTGCTTGCAGGGCGGTGGCGCTGGTGGCGCAGCAGCTGGTGGCGATGCAGCAGCAGGCGCAGGTGGGATGTTCAACCCGGCGATGCTGGCATCTATGCTGTCTGGGGCGGGTGGAGCAGGCGGCCCCAGCGGCGCTGGTGGTGCTGGTGGCGGCATGGAAGGGCTGATGGGCATGCTGAACCAGATGCAGATGGGAGGCCTGGGCGGCATGGGTGGCATGGGTGGCTTTGGCGGCCCAGCGCCTGTGGCAGACCCAGCAACGACGTATGCCACGCAGATACAGCAGCTGCAGGTGGGTTTGGGTAGGGGCTGTGGCATGCAGCAGCGCACGCACCGCGTGATTTGGTTTGTTTAGGATTGCTGGGTTGCAGAACTTCTGGCTGGCAACCCACCTATGTGTTGCTGCAAGTGTATCTGAAGGGCACAGCAGAATGGTAAGCTGGACTGTTCATCATCATAGGGTTGAGTCCAGAATGCCCATCAGCAGCACAACATGTTTGCATGCTTACATGCGAATGTGATTACATGTGTTTTGTCGACAACATGCACGTCATCATCATAATCATCATGTTTGGCACGCTGAGGGGGCGGTTTAGTTGAAGCTGAGACACCCAGTTCGTTTGTACGGGGGGTAAGCGACCAGCGAGGGCGGGTCTTGCTGTGCTTCAGGGGGGTTAAGCGGAAAGCGGACTGGTCACTGCCAGTCAATACACTGAACAGTACAGTGAAAGCCTCACAGGGGAGGGGGGTGAAGCGGCAAGCGACTTTTCAAGGCACCACGTGTTGCCTAGCGGACCCCCGGTAAGCGATTGTTACCCCTCCACAGACGAACTGGGTGTCTCAGCTTGCCAAAACCGCCCCATGATATAGACTGCTGTATGCATGAACCACCTTCAACACATTGTGTTACATTGCTGCAGGACATGGGCTTCTACGACCAGGAACAAAACATCAGGGCCCTGCAGGCAAGCGGCGGCAACGTCAACGCAGCAGTAGAGCGGTTGCTGCAGGGCTTCCCTTGAGCAACGGACTTCCAGCAGCTTTTGCGCCATTGTGGATCATTGGCAAGTGCGCGTGTCACAAATGTACTGGCATGTGTGCTGGCTTGAGCACTAGCTTTTGCAACGTGCAGATTTGTGTCTTTACTGCATGTTGGTGCTGCGTGGGTGCATGTGCAGCTGCAGAGCATGATTGTGGCTTCAAGAGTGCAGTGTAGTGGGTGGTATGCCATGGCGATAGCTTTTGACACTGCCAGGCAGTGGCCTGTCCTTGGCTTGTATCTCGCGACACAGCTGCTTTACATAGCTGTGCACGGTTTCAATTGTCTTTTTCTTTTCAAGCGAGATATTAAGTTTCGTTGGCACCGCAGTGCAGTGCTGAAGTTTCAAATGTTGTTGGTCAACATGTTGGTCAGTGCTGGTCAAACAACTGTGACAGCACGTGGGTTTTGCCAACGTTTCGTTTTCATGGAAATGACATACACAAACGCTGCGATCGCGTTAGTCTCCGCTTTCACGTTGCCAGTTCGCGCTCTTGGTGAAGGTAGAACACTTCTGCACCTGCGCAAATTGGCTGATCGATTCCGCAGAACATTGAAACATGCGAAAACGGTAAATTTGAGTCTCAAGCCTTTAAACCTGTACATCCGGGCGTTGCACACATGGGCCAAGCACAGTGCTGCCAGCTGTGAGGGGATAGCTGTGTCATAGCTTGGCCTCAGGCTGTCAAAGCCAGTATAATCGGTTGATTTCAGCGTGGAGACACTGTTGGTGCTTTGGTTACAGAGCCGGGCAAGACAAGTGGCTGGGAACAGCAGCATGTGCCTATAGCTAGCCTGAGATCCGGCGTGATGGAGCGCCAGTCAAGCTTTGGCTCCACCTCCAGTGCTGGGTCTGCCTTCACCAGCCGTTCAGCTACAACAAAGTACGTGTCAGCACCTGCTCAGCTGTTCTCCTGCAGCTGGTGTCAGTTACTGCAATGGTTGCAGGAAGCAAAGCAGCAGGCAGAGCAACATGCACCCTGCAGCAACGCTTATGCTACAGCTGGCAGGCTGCCCACAGCACATGCGTAACGTTCTTAACGGTTGTTTTGCATCAGTCCTCAGAGGAGAGAGCACTGCAGCCTCTCAGGCATCAGAACACTGAGGTGCATGCTCAACATGCAGGTTGGTTAATGAAGCGGAGAAGGAGCAAGGCATTGACAACAATGGCCACAGCCTGCTCACGGCGCTGTTCGGTGCACTGTACACCCTTGCCAAGGAAAAGATCAATGACAGCGCCAACGTGGCCATGCTGGCCATCTGGGTGGACTTCCTCATGATCTTCACACTCTTACTCATGCCTGAGTACCCCTGGCTGGTGCAGTCGGATCTGTGGTAAGCTTCCAGCACAGGCTCAGGAGCAAGTCTGCAACATGACATGCAGCAACTGTGCGGCAGTGTGCATACCTGCCGCAGCTGTTCTTTGGCAACACATGCCAGTAACAGCACAAACCACCAGCAGCTGGATACACCTGCTGTGACTAACTGAACAGCCGATTCTTTCCATGCTTGTGCACCTGTAACTTGCAGGCTGTACAAGGTGTTCTATTACATTCAGATCCACTTGCCAATTGCCAACGCGGTGAGGGTCTGTTGTACTCTGCTTATATCAGTGATGGCAGCAGCACTGGATGGCAGAGATGCATGTCTCAGCTATCTCCTGCAAGCATCGATGCTCGACTCTGGCGTTGCTGGCCGCAGCAGCAGGTTTGGCAGGCTCAGCAAGTGCGGCAGTGATAACAATATGCGTACAAAGCTTAGCAGCAACAGCGGCAGCAGCACTGGGTGAGCAGCAGCGCTCACGTTCTTTTGCACATGGATCCATGCAGGGCTACAAGTTCTACTTGGTGGTCTTCTACATCCTGGCGGGCATCTTGTTCATCTCAGTGGCCATCTGCATATGGGTCGGCTGGTGCTTCATGAATGACAACTTCCCCTTCCTGTGGCCCATCAAAGTGGCACGCGTGGTGGTCAGCTTGTTTGTCAGCATGTTCTACATCGCCTCGCTCAACATATTCTTGATGGCCTGTGCATGCAAAAAGGACGAGTACACACACAAATGGCTCCACTTGGTGTGGCACAACGGTGCGTGTTGCGCTGGTTGAAAGGGGTTGTGTGCTGCTATTGCTGTTGCTGCAACGGCTGCTGCTGCTGCTTTGTGCACACATGATTGCCTGCAGGAGCACTGCACACCGCACACAGCAGGCAACAGCTGAAACCTGCACTTGTTGGTTTGGTTTGTGTATGGCAGTCGTCGGCAAGGCACTCTGCACGTTACTCAAGTGTTTCCTGCAGCGTAGCGCTGATTTGCTGGCCGTGCCTACTGCTGCTGCCGCTGCCACTCAACAGAGTGTTTCAGCCTTCCACACCTGATCCATGTTGCTTTCAGCATAACCAGCGGGGTGGTGTTCTTTACAGTCGCCTTGCTGCTGGTGAGCGAATGTTGCAGCAGCTTTCCGTCCTTGGCAGCATGCTTGCTTGTAGTTCCACTTTGCAAGTAACGGGGCTGACCAAACCTTTGCTTGCTCAGCAACATACCGCCTCCAGAGCATCACTGCTGGCGGCAGCACGAGAAGCACAGTCCGACATTGCTTTGCTACCTGGCTTAGGCCGTTTTCACTGCCTCATGCACAGCTAGCATGACCGCTGAAAGCCACGTGTGCCTGCCTGCAGGTGCTGGGTGACCACGAGTTGGAGCCTATGAGCAAGAGTTTGCTGGCTGCACCCCACAGCATGTGCGAGCTGCGCGCACTGCTCTGCAAGACGCTGATCACCATAGCAGACATCATCTTCAAGCCTGCGCCCCACATCCAAGTCGTGATGTACTGCATCGCCTGCGGCCTGCTGTTCTACTACCATGCACGCATGGTGAGCAGCAGCATGCAACTGCAGCGGTCAAATACGCCATGGATGGCAAGCGGATCGAACAGAATATACGCAGAAAGTCAGTACATAGGAACGAGCATGCTGCAGCTATACAAGGGCTGATGGCGACACACACATGTGACTCCTGCCTGCCATTGCCGCAGGTGCCTCACTACGTGCCATGGATCAACGTCTTGAGGGGAGGCTTGAATGCTGTCCTGGCGTGGGTGGCGCTGCTGGCCTGCATCCTGTCATACACTGTGGAGTGGGAGTATGACCACGGCCATCCTGTGTGGCACGCTGAGGAGTACCGCCGCACCATGACAGTGGTGAGCAGTGCTCTGTGTGGTGTGCCCACACCTCGGTGTTTTGCAGCCACATGCTTGGTGTTTTGTGCGCCTGGCATGCAGAGGAGCCTTTCTTAGGTACAGCAGTGCCAGCTGGCTTTTTTCGGCTGCAGTGTCTCATCCAGGCCCTTTCCCTGTCCGAGAATTGCACATTACCTCCATATCAACTGCCATGCTGTTGTTGGCCGTTCTTGCGCAGGTGATGGCCGTAGGCGTGCCAGTCATGTTCATTGTCGGCGCCGGCATCTGCTGGCTGCGCCTCGTGTATGCCTGGCGCACAGCGCTCAAGTTCAAGCAGCTGCCAGCAGGCGTGAAGCCGCGCAGCATCCACCGCTTCACCAGCGAGTTTGATGTTGAGGTTGCCAGCCGCATCGGGCGTGTCTGGGATGAGGACGGCGTGCTGGATGCAGCGGCAACAGAGATCGCAGAGAATGTGCTCAAGGTGGGGACACTATGTTGGGTGGTTAATCAGATAGCATATGCGGGCTTTGGCAGCATAACATCCTGCGACATGATGCACCACGAGAAGACAGACAGCTTGCTGTTGCCCGCAGGTTTTTAGTGCTCCACGACAAGCAGATGACCATGCAGCAAGCAGAACAGCTTTATTCTTGGCTCACGCAGGAGCTATACCTGCCGCCGGAGCACAAGTGCTGACTGACGGCTGGCTATGTACTCCTGCTCCGTTGTGTGGGTGTTCTGTGCTGGCCGCAGGCTGGAGTGGCTATGAAGCCCAACAGTGTGTTCCTGCATATTGTCTACTCCAACTACCTGATCGATGTGCGGCACAACCACCAGCTGGGCTGGAACCACCTGGAGCAGGCGAAGAAGCTGGAGCCCAACCTCAGCTACCAGTTCAGCATCTTCACGCGCGGGCAGGAGCACAAGCAGAAGGCTGCTGGAGGAGGCAGCGGCAACAATGAGAGTGTGGACCTGGTGTCCTATGTGGAGTTCCAGAAGAACTACAGGTGATTGCGCTGACAAACACGGCTGAGATGCGGGCTTGGAAGCAAGTTTGCTCTCGCAGGAACACTTTGCACATGGTACCATGGGAGTCCACGTAGACGCCGCAGCTGCTACCTGAAGCACTCGGCCAATGTACACGCACGGCACTGACCCACGCCTGTGCTGTGCCGCTGCCTGCACGGCTGCGCAGGGCGCTGCTGGTGTACCACAAGGCCTCGCTGGTGGCCACGCGCGACTTCTGGCGGCTGCTGACGCGCGAGGTCATCCCCATGGAGCGCCTGGGCCACAGCTTCAAGCGCATCGACGAGATGGAGCTCATGGCTGAGAAGACCTACAAGCTGGTGCTGGACCGCTACCCCACCAACGCCAAGCTGCTGAAGAGCTACGGCAAGTTCCTGGAGCACGTCAAGGTGAGCCGCCTGCAGCTGGGCGCCAGGATGCCCTGTTGGTGTGGCAGAACTCAATGCAGGAGATGCGGGGCGTGAGGCTGACGGGCTTTCAGGGGCTTCGCTAGAGACAAGGCACAGTGGCGCGACAGCATGTGTGCCTGTGTTGGCAGCCTTTGCGTCCGACTTTGTTTGAATGGAGATGTTGGAGCAGGAAAGAAGCCTTGAACCCCACGCCCTGATTTGCACAGTTGTTAACAGCACCCCATGGGTCGTTCTGTAACAGCTTAACATGTTTGGTTGCAGAACGACCCATGGGGTGCTGCCCGCTACTATGCTGAGGCTGAAAAGCAGGAGGAGCTGGCAGAGAGCAATGCCACAGAGCTGAACGTGAGCAGAAATGGCGACAACTTGTGTAGAGCAGCAGCCGTGCACCACTTGAAGTGCTTGGGGCATACAGGCATGTGAAACACTGGAGTACTGCATGTTGTTGCCACCACCTGTGTATGATGAACATCACACGACAACCAGAACACTACGTGTAGTTGCAGTTGCTGCACTTGTACAGGTAGAATTTGACTGCCGGCGTGCATGTATGCCAGACTGAAGCATGCGGCTGCTTGCACCATGCCCCTTGTGCATTCTTGTTTGTGCAGATTGGGGACGGTGAAATCACAGTGGACGACAAGTCTGCAATTGTCACCATCAACGCCCAGGGTATCATTCAGCTGGCGAACAAGGTTGCATGCGCCATGTTTGGGTGAGCAGCCAGCAGCTCTAATGCACAGAGCGCTGCATACTTAGTATGTGCCAGCCTGCTGTGTTGTGCCATAGTTGCTAGGTTGCAGTCAGCATGCCTGCCGTGTACGTTGGCTGTTGCTCAGTTAGATAGAAACGTGTGCTGCATATTTTGATGGTGCCAGGTACAACAAAGGGGAGCTGGAAGGCAAGAACGTCAACTGCCTGATGCCCCAGCCATTCAGCATGCGCCACAACTCATACCTTAACAACTACATCACCACTGGCCATGCCAAGCTGCTGGACGTCACACGCGAGGTGAGCAGCAGGCAACCAGCTTACTCCGCCAATGCATGAACAACAAGCAGCTCATCAGGTGATGCCATGGCTCACACTGCCAAAGCTGCACCGCAGGTGTAAGATTGTCTAAAACAATGTGAAAGTAAGGAACGTCAAATATTGCAAACAAACTTTGCCAATGCGCAGGTCGTGGCGCTGCACAAGGACCGCTATGTGTTCCCTGTGACCCTCACAGTCAGCAAGCTGAGCGGCTCGGGAGCTGAGACCACGTTCATGTCTGTGCTCAAGGTGAGTGAAGGATGATGCGAACTGTCTGTTGATGATGCTGTCTTGCAATGCGTTCTGCATCCACATCGCTTATGCAAGCTAGACAGCATGCTCACCTTGGCGTCCTTGAGAAACCAAGTTGTAGCAAAGCCGCTATCATGAGCAGGACATTACACGCAATCACTGCATGTTGGACTTTGCTTGCAGGAAGCTGCTGAGGGGGACACTGACACCATCAGGGCCTGGCTGCTAATCAGCGGCACCATGCTGTGCGCGGACCAGTCCTTCCTGGACTATGCCGGCTGGTCGCCAGGGGAGCTGGTGGGCAGGGCCTTCAGCAGCTTGGGGGCAGACAGCAGCGAGCTAGACGAGTGAGTGGCTGAGGTGGTGAAAGAAACTAACAATAACTAACACCTGCTGTGTTTGTGCTCCTTGGTGTAGCTTTTCCTCATGTGCTTACATAGTCCAGGTAGTCCAGCACGTGTTGGTGCACTCGTTCTGCAGTTGAGCAGCTCATCGACAGGTCTTGTGTAGCCTTGAGTTGAGAGGGTGGCTGTTGCACCTGCTGCTCCTCTGTTCTGCAGCTTGGTCGCCAGCTGTGCCAACTGCACTGAGCAGGAGCTCAAGGCAGGGGCAGTGCAGATCAAGACAACCATCAGGCACAAGTATGCACAGGACGTGCCAGTCAGCATCAAGTTTGAGATGGGAGGTGAGCCAGCACAGAATGCTTATGTATGCATGTAGTTCTGCAATATTTGTCAGTCCAGCACGCAGTGGACTCAACATAGTGTTTGCACTTCATGATTTGCAGTACAGCACAGCCCCACTCTGTATCAGAGTAACACCAGTTTCTCTGCAGTAATGTCCAGGCTGGCTGACTCACGTATGCTTTGTGCATGTCATCAGGCACGGAGAGCCAGCGTGTGCTGGTGGCTGTGATGAAGAAGCTGTCGGAGACGGTGCCCATGGCTGCCTTTGACCACAAGGGCCGCTGCGTGTTTGCCAACACGCCGCTGGCCTCCATGCTGGGCTTCAAGCTCAGCGTGCTGCGCACCAAGGAGATCAGCCAGCTGCTGCCGCAGCCGTATGGCCGCCTGCACATGAAGTGGATCACGGTGAGGATGCCAGGCAAAGGGCAGGCCGGGAGGTGCTTGGTTGGTCCATATTGTTGTATGGCAGAGATGCAGCAGTGGTACAATGCTGGCGTCTGTTGTTCCCGTGCGGTCACTACACACTGATTGCCACTTAGCCGCTTTGAAAGCTGCTGCTGTATGTCACAACACAGCATGAAGTTGTTGCAACTCCTGATGATGAACGTGAGTTGGGATGAACTTGCTAAGACTTGTTGCACTGCAGGAAGCTGGCAGCATGAGCGCCAGGCAGACACCCAACAGCTGCAGGAACAGCAACACCAGCATCATGCTGTCGTCAAACGGTACCCCAGTGTACTTCAAGACAGACATCATTGCGCAGAACGCCTCGGCAGCGGCACACAGCCAGGTTGATGGCAGCAGTGAAAGTGTGTGGGCAGTGAAGGTCACACGCAGCACAAAAGAAGCCATGCTGGGCGAGCGGCGCATGCAGCTGCTGGTAGCGTCAGATGGCCGCATCCTGTGGGCTACCCCTGCTTCCCCTGCAGCACTGTTTGGCTTGGAGCCAGCAGCGCTGGTGGGCCAGAAGCTGCAGGGCATCATCGACCTGTTTGCTGAGTACTGCTTAGGTGAGGCAGCTGTTGCTTGCACTGCCTGTATATGGGCTGGGTTGACGGGTGTGTCTGGCGTTGCAGGCAACAGCTGCATGCGTGTGCTTGCACGCTGCTTGCTGAATCATCACCACGCTTTTGTGATACTGTCGCGCTTGTGTTTTGATCGCTGCCAACGTGTGTTTAATCCTTGAACAACATGCACATGCAGGCCTGGTGTCTGGCGACATAGCAGCTGCACTGGCTGCGCTGCTGAGCCGCACTGCCAACAGACCTGGCAGCTCCTGGAGGGTGGGTGTAGGCGCAACTGCAGCTGCAGCTGTGGAGCAGCAGCAGGCGCGTGAGGCTGACCTGCTGTCGCTGACAGCGAAGTCAGCGCTGACAAGCACCGCAGACTCGAAGCGGCTCATGGTGCGGCAGGTGTCCGCCAGGAGCAGGCTGAAGGCTGCCATCATGACGGTGAGGGGAGCTGTGATTGTCACTCTGTAATGTCATGGAGCATGGTGCATGCGCCTGCAGCTTTCCAGGTACTTGAACCAGGTCACTAACGTTACCCTGGCAGCTATGAAACTCAGCGAAGTGGGTGACGCAGAGCAGCTCTGCATGCCAGCAGCCAAGAGCGCAAGTGTATGTTATGCTACCAAGCACTCTAAAACCTTGCGCCAACGTACAGCCACTCATGATGCTTGACTGTCAGGTTGTCACATCTCGCGCATGCACTTCTGCTGTCTTGCTCTCTGTGAGCAGGTGTCCATGCCCACAGATGATGTGGTGCCTGAGGAGGTGCTCATTGCAGCAGGCGAGGAGGCTGCAGTGGTGCTGGACCTGTGGCGGGCTGACATGCTGCTGGGAGTGGCAGAAGTGGTTGAGGGCTGCACTCTGGTGCGCGTGGAGCCCAGTGTGGGCCTGCTGCTGGGCGTCAACAGCAGCAGGATGCTCAACTCCACGCTGAACAAGTGAGTGTGAACAGCTGCTTGACCTCAATGCAGCAGGAACGGGATGGTGTGTTCATACTCGACTGTCCAATCTGCCCCGTTAGGTGCACACAGATCATGTTTGGGTCCGGCTTTTGCAAAACCAAGCCAGCTGGATCGCTGTGAGGGATTGATCAAACAGCATGTGACTAGGCTGCGCTGACCAGGGCTCTGCTGGCTGTGGATCTTGGGCCTTCTTTGCAAACAAAATGCCTCACAGCTGCTCTGCCTACTGGTGTGTTGCTGCGTCACAGGTGGCTGAGCCTGCCTGCTGACAGCACCACGGATGACCTCATGGGCACAAAGGGCACCAAGAAGGGCGGCCTCAAGAGCAGCCGCGTGCGCTAGATCGGCCCACGCTTGATGGTCAACAGCGTGCACGAAGACAGGCGCCCAGTGACCATTGTGGTGCAGGTGCGTGTACTATGGCGGCTGTCATCAGCATGACTGCTTGCTGCTACTGGAAACATGTGCTGGCAGGCCAAATCGTGCTAGTTGTTGCAGCTGTTGTTGTGTCAACTGGCGATGCGCAATGCAGAAGGCCAGCAATTCGTGACCTCTAAGGGGTGTTCAATGCCACTGCCATGTCCACTACCCAACCTCGCTACTGCTGCCTCTAACCCACCAAACCAGGCCTGCATGAAAGAGGGCTCACATGACGACAGGCTGATGCTGGCCCTCAAGGTGTCTAAGCCGCTCACAGGCGCCCCTGGCGTACTGGCAGCCCTCATCACCTCAGAGGCAGCAGGCCTCTCTGCAGCTGGCTGGTCTGGTGGCCCTGTGGATGGCATGGGCACTGTGGGCGAGCTGGTGAACCTGTCTGGTGCAGGCGGCCTAGGGGGACCATTGCCAGAGGGAGTGCCAGCACTGAACATGAGGCGGGTGGGTGGCAGCACCATGTGCGGCAGTGCTATGAGTCAGGCTATGTGTGTTTACTGGTTTGGGAAGGCCTTTATGGGTGAATAGTTCCCCACTGCACTTTTGTTTAACACACTGCTTCAACCATGTCATTCATCACTTTCTAGTTCATCACTTCTTGTGTTCAACTGTCACATATGCAGGTGGGCTTGGGCAGCGCGCCTGAAGAGATGGACCTGCTGGGCACGAACACGCACAGGGCCACACACAGGAGCAACGCAGACAGCACCATGATGGCCACTGCACGCATGGTGGAAGTGGACCTGAATGAGACCGGCGGCTCCAAGTCGCCGCGCAAGAAAGGCAGGGCGCCGGCGGTGCTGGTGGGCGATGCATCCGATGACGAGGGGGAGGTGAGATGCATGCGGGCTGTGTAATACATGTTCAGTCAGTGATGCGCGTGCAGAGTGTGCCAACACAACGCTGCTTTTGGGTGGCTTGCTTCTCGTGCCAAGGTGGTGCTGCAGCAAGCGTGTGCTGCACTTTTGCTGCTGCTGCGCATGTCATCCAGCAAGACCGCATTGACAATCCGCTTATTATCATGATTGCACACCCATTTCTCCTGCGTGTGTGCACATGCAGATGGGCTTGATGGCGCGCACGCCTGCTGCGCGCGAGATGGCCGTCAGCAGCGGCAGCGAGCAGGAGGAGGAGGGCGCCAGGAGCCCGCGCAAGGGCGGCAGCAGCAAGAAGAAGAAGAAGGGCAAGCACATGACTGAGGAGGAGATGGAGGCCATGCAGGGGGCCAAGGGAGCCAGGAAGGCGAAGGAGTGGCTGGACTCCGGCTTTGGAGGCTACAAGAGGGTGAGCGTACTGTATAGCTGGAGCCCAGCAGGCTGCAATTGGCAGGGGTGCCTGCCTCGTGCAGTGCTGCACCACGCCAGATTACGTATGGTGTCTGCCCCTGCAGCTGCAGGATGCGTAACTGCACATGAGTTCCAGCAGCGCTGCTTGTTCATCAATAGCTCTGCACTACGTGCGCTAAGTCCTGGCTGGCTATTCCAGACGCGCAGCAGCAGCAAAGGGCCGCATTCTGTGTATACTGCCACCTGATCGGCTGCTGTGTTGCGGCCTGCAGGAGCCTGATGAGGGCGGGCTGGCGCTGCCTGGCGCTGTGGATGACGGCGACGGGCCCATCCAGCTGGTTCGTGGCCGGCACTCAGAGGACGACAACGGGCAGTCAGATGCAGCCAGCGAGCCAGGCCAGGGCAAGCCTGGCGCAGCGGGCGGGGCACCTGCAGGCGAGGCTGCGTCAGCAAGCGAGGCCAGCGCGAGCATTGTGGGTGACGGCGGCGCAGTCAGCGACTACAGCAGGGGCAAGCGCCTGCGCAAGCTGGCGCGGCTGCTGAGCAGCAAGGCCGCAACGCAGGTAGGCAGAGACGACGGCGTGAACAAAAAGCATGCGCTTGACTGTGTTCAGCTGATGGCCGGCGCTGCTTGTAAGTGGATGCAGCACTGGCATGCCCTGAGGCGTGGTGTGCAGCAGCAGCACCTGGCAAAAGCGACAAAAGCCATGGGCATGAGTGGTACCAGGACACTGGTGCTTGAGCTGCGGCTGGAGCTACGTGCTGCTTGTACAGCCCGTTGAGCCTGAGTTCAAGGTTTGCCAGCGCCATTATCTCGTTATCCTAGTGCGGCAGCGCCAGTCTTGAAGCCAACCTGTCGTGGCTGCTGCTGCAGGTGGTGACTGGCTTCCGAGTGAAGATGGTGCTGCTGGCAGCCTTCATCCTGGTGCTGCATACGGGCAGCTTTGCTGCGCTGATGGGCCTGGTGCGCTCCCAGGTGGCATACGAAACAGACATGGGCGCTGCAGGGG
Source organism: Tetradesmus obliquus (assembly GCA_030272155.1). NCBI lineage: Eukaryota > Viridiplantae > Chlorophyta > Chlorophyceae > Sphaeropleales > Scenedesmaceae > Tetradesmus > Tetradesmus obliquus. Next base: position 2,267,995 of record CP126191.1, read on the forward strand.
AGGTGATGGATGCGCTGCACCGTGTGCTCACGTACGCGACTGTGCTGGAGGCTGCGGAGCGCGGGTACGGCTTCACCCAGGCAGACATACCTGCGCTGGCAGAAGAGATGAGGACATCCATCAACAGGTGGGCAAAGCTTGTGTCGGGCATTTGTGATAGCTGGGAATGCTTCTCTTGCACGCGGTTATTGCCAGCAGTTGTGTGCTGCTGGGTGATGCAGCACACCCACACACACTTACAACATCCTGCAGTACTATTTGAAGCTGCAGCAAGAAGGTCTTGCTTGTTCCAGGCAGGCTGCCTTGTTTCCTGCAACTAGACTGGGTGGCATGGGGTTGGTCCAGCTGCAGTACCAGAACGGCGTATGACTGCGCAGCACCCTGCATTACATGCAGCTTGCGACCTCCACGTTCAGCATTAAAGCACTGCATAGGGCCTAAACAGCACGCAAGCCTGACTTCTTGATTTAACATTGCTGCTGATGTCATGGCGATGCCGCTTCCGTATGCATTGACAACAGGTTCCAGACAGTGCACCAGGGCCTGTACCTGGGCTTCAATGGGCTGCGCAGCATCAAGTCCAAGGAGATGCATGCGCTGTGGCACAACCCCGGCCTGCCAGTGACCCTCTACAACCACGCAACAGACCCTACACGCCCCAGCAACGACACAATGAGCCTCTTCAACCTCGGCTCAGTGTTTGTGGATGCTGCCACAGCAGTGGAGTATGCGGCACTGCACCCAGACAGCGTGCAGGCACAGGGCGTGCCGCTTGCGCTGAACAGGCAGTGGAACTTCCTGCAGACAAATGGGCCGGGCATCATGGCGGAGAGCTACCTGCGCAGCCTTGACTACACGGTGAGCCTTTACGGTGATTTGTCGCATCCAGAGATGCTGTGTCATGGACGTCTGTACAAGCCTGCAAGTAAAGTATCGTTAGTGGACTGAAAGTGCTGCACCAGGGATTGCTTAGCGTCCTGTGTTGACAGCAACCTTGAGTGATCTCACCACTGGCAGGCCAAGCTTCTGTCTAAATCTAGGCATGGTGTTTTCCGTGTGTTGCTGTGCTGTGCAGATCCTTCAGGGCCAGAAGAGCATCTCCCAGTTGCAGATGGCTGAGCTCACCCTTCTAGTCATTGAGGGCGCATGCGTCACCCTCATTGCTGTGTCCTATGTGGTGCGGCTGCTGAGCACCATCAGCATGCACCGCCAGGCGCTCTTCAGCGTGTTCCTGGCGATCCCACACGGCTACTTGCGCACACTGGCCAGCAAGAGCGTCAGCATTGGCGACGACGATGAGGAAGATGAAGGTGCGAGATCATATGATCAGCAGCATGCATGCTGCAAGCGCATGTCGGAGCGTCTGCCTGCATGTGCACAAGAGTGGCTGCAATCAAGTGCACTGCGTGACTGTTAGCTCCGCTTGATACATGTTGCATGGCAGTGCGGCAGTTGTCCAAGCTGCAAAGGCAATGCAGCTGTACTCGTGCTGCTGAACATGTGGTGGTCTGGCTTGACGTGCCCTGCAGACGACAAGGTGATGCAGGCAGCTGAAGCAAAACGGCAGAAGAAGAAGAAGCAGGGTGCTGAGGACAATGCGCGGGAGGAGGGCAACTTGTCGATAGCAGGCAAGGGCCCAGGCACAGATGGTGGCCCGCCCACCGCATCAAAGAGGAACCGCAAGGCCAGCTTTGCACTGGAGGGTGGCGACGCTACCGTGGTGGTCAACGCTACGCAGGGCGGTGCCTCAAGCTTCACTGCCAAAGGACTCAAGGTGACTGAAACCCCACACCAAATTATGAAACAGCTCTCTGCAACTGCGATATGGTGGGGTATGTTGCAGACCATGCACTGCTCCAGTGTTGACTAGCAGTACTATTGCGAAGGATAGTTTAAGCGTGGTCTCAGCTGCACAGCTGCGTACTCAGCCATCGGCACAACCATCACCTGCCTGCTGCTTCTCTGCTGGGTGCTGCTCCTGCTGCAAATGCATCCTGCACCAGGGCACCCAGGAAGACAAGGAGAAGCTCTTCAATGGCAAGCAGCTGACCACCAGCGCTGCCTCAGCCTACAAGCTGTCCACGCCGTTTGTGCTGTGGGGCATCCTTGTTGTGATCCTCTACGCCGTCAGCTACGCGCAATTCAACGGTGTGAGCGACCACATGGTCGTCATTAAGCTGATGCAGCGCAGCTTGGCGCAGTCCACTCGGCTCACCTACTTTGCCACGCGGGCTTCGCTGGAGCCGGTGAGTCGCAGCGCTGTACCCACAGCCACAGCTGGCAGCTGCTGCTCAGGTGGTGGGATATGCTGCCAATAGCGTGTGCTTTGTGTGCAATACTATGCTCCCAGCTGCAGACACATGACATATTGTGCACAGCACATATGCGTGCTGCCTGGCAGCAGTGACATATAGTCTGTGATCTTTTCAGTATCAACTGCCTTGCTCATTCTGTGCTATGGCTCCTATTCTCTGTGCTGAACGTATGTGTCGTGCGCCTTTGTTCTTTGTCAACAGAACCCCGCCAAGGTTGCAGCGCTGCAGCCTGTGCTGGAGCACGAGTCAGCGCTGCTTGATGACGTGTACGTTGCTGCGCTGTATGGCGGCACCACGCTGCCCGACAGCCTGCTCGATGGCGCCCATGATGTCACTGCAGGCGGCCTGTTTGAGAACAGCCCGTGAGTATCCGGCTAGGCCCAAGGCTGTGGCATGGTGACTTACGTATGCAAGCAGGGTCCGCCGTGCGGCAGCTGCAGCTCCTGCCTTTGCGCCTGATGTTCCTGTCGTGGCCATGCAGGATGTTGGCATGGGTATGTGCATGCGCTGGCTCGTGCAACAGTGGAGAAGTTAACAGTCCCTGGCGCTTCTGGCATTGCCTGTCTTCAATTCCTTGTGTCGTGCCTGTACATGGTGCCTTGCTGTGCAGGCATAAGAAGTACCTCTTCCAGTACGTGGGCTGCATGCGCACGGACAAGGCCACCTGCCTGCCGGAGGGCAGCCCCTTCTATGCGGTCAGCACGCATGGCCTTGACCCGATGGTGCAGCGGCTGCGCATGGAGGCAGAGCTCATGAGCATGGAGCCGCCAGCAAACGTGACCCCCAGCAGCCCCAGGTGCGCAACACACATACAGCAGCGCAGCAGCGCTGGCAGGATAGACAGATGCATGCACCCACCAGCAGCAGCAGCAGCTGTACTACATAGTCTGTTGTCGGCTCTCCGCATGCTTTCCATGGTGATGTTGTCTCAGGTGCATGCCATCACACCTGTACAGGCTGCTGTCGGGCAAACCTGTGGGCCTGCCATTCATAAGTTCATCACACCCAGATGTGTGCGTCGTGCTGGCACACCTACAGCTGCTGCTGCTACTACTGCTGCTAACGCCGCAGGTTTGACTTTGTCTGGAAAGTGGCCTTCAACGACATGCATGACGGGATGACCCAGCTGACGTCGCTGATCCTGCACCAGATTGGCCAGAAGTACGACTCGCAGCGCAACACACACGTCATCCTGTTGCTCGTCATGGTGAGCGTGCAGCGAGTGTGACGTACTAGTGCCAGCACAACCAGCACTTTATTTGTGCTTCAGCTGCATTTGTGGTGCATTGCCGCAGTTGCTGTGCCCTTGTCACCTGCCTACTTTGTTAAGGCTGCACCTGCCCACCTGTCTGCCACTGCACTTGATGCCACTGCCCGCTGCTCCATTTAAGCACTCCTAAGCGTTACTAAGCCGGCTGGCATGCCGTGCCTGCTGCTGCTGCTGCTGCTGCTGCAGCTTGTTGCTGGCGGCGTGTTCCTGGTGATGATGCTGCGGCCCTTCCTCAAGCACATCTCCAAGGAGAGCAGGCGCTGCGCGGAGCTGCTGGCGCAGCTGCCGCCAGACATGGACGTGGAGGGCATGGTGGCGGCTACGTGGAGCGTGGTCAAGCAGGTGCGGCAGCAAACAGGATCGCCTGGACACACGCAAGGATGAACTGACTGCTGCCGTTGGCCTCATTTGCTGCGCAAGCAACTGTCGCGTGCCCTGGCTTGTAACAACACAGCATGCGCAACACATGCACTGAATGGAGCCTTCACGCGCTACCTGCCGCTGTTTTTGCTGCAACCCTGTGCTGCGATGCTGCGTCTGTTGTGCCGCAGGAGCGCATTCTGGCTGAGCGCAGCGGCAAATCTTTCATCAATGCCATCGGTGGCAGCACACTGCTCAATCGCCTGAGCTTCATCGGAGGGCCGCGGCCGATCTTCAGCCAGCCACAGCTCGGCCCGCCGCCGCTGCTTGGCGGCAAGAGCAACAGGTGGGCGGTGCAGCAACTGACGAATGTTGGTGTATTTCACGGCAGCAGGCAGCATTTAAGGCCTTTACTGCTGCAGCGGAGGATTTGTACACACAAGAACGTGCGTTGCTGTGTGCTTTGATGCCGCTGCATGCTTGCACGGTGAGTGGCTGTGGTAGTTACTGCCTCGTATGCTGGTGTGCTCCTGTTGCTCCACACACGCCTGAGCATGACACCTGTGCTGCCGTGGCGCTGCTGGTATGGACCGCTTGCAGGATGCTGGGCAGTGCTGCTGGCGGCGAGGACGAGGAGGACCGCCTGTTCAGCCCGCGGCAGCAGACCAGCAGTGGTGCCTTCAAGGCCAGGGCTGGGCCCGGTGGCCCCTTCAGGGGCAGCAGCAGCGGCCCTGCTGCTGCCCGCGGCAGGGGCAGCGAGCTGGCTCTTGCTAGCGGCAGCAGCGGCCCCGGGGCGGAGGGCGGCGGCATGCGGCGCAGGAATGTGCAGGCTGGATACAGCAGCAGGAGCGGCAAGTCGCCGTCCAAGCATGCCGTGTTTCCGGTTGAGGATGACGAGTGAGGCTTCACAGGTGCATGTGTCTGGATGCGCATGTGGCACGCTGCACCTGCCGCCGCTAGCCGCCAGCATCAACCGTGCTGCGTTGCCGTGTCTGCGCCGGCAGACAGCCAGCTGTTGCTGTAGCAGATAGCAGACACGGCTACCGCAGATGGGCAGGGTGTGCTGGCCTGGCGGCGGGGGAGAGGCGCACGCGTGCCAGTGTTGCCCCAGAGTTAGCTGCTGGTAACATCAGCAACCCAACTATGTGGAGCATTGGGTGTGTGGGGTGCGCAACTTCTGGGTGGCCACAATGCACTGTGCAACCTGCGATTTGGGATGCAGTGAGTGAGCATTATATTGCACTGCGCTTCTGCAGCATGTGCTTCCTGCAACTCATTGCCATGCAGTGGCGGCTGCTCATTGGCAGTGCTGCCCATTTGCAGCGCAGGTCCCTGTGAAGCTTGAGCTCTTTATGTGGGTGGCTCCTGCAAAAGCTGCTGGCGAGCAGCACACAGAGCATTCTTATGGCTATCTTTTTACACACCCACAGACGTCATAGCCAAGCACTGAAAGTCGATGCACTTATTACCAGCTTGCAGCATTGTAGTACTTTAGTTCAGGTGGATTGTAGTATTCAACGCCAAGTTTGGCATCTTGGGTCGCATGTTGTGCGCGCTCACGCTTCGATGGCTGCAGAAACAATGTGGGCATTCACCAGCAAGTGGTTATAGGTGGGGCAGACTATCAGGGCAAGCCAGGAGGCTGCCTCTAACCAGCTGGTTGTGATTCCTGCGCGCCAACGTATGTGTGGATTTCTGGCAAGCGTTCTGCAATTGCAAGCGCTGAGGTTTGTTTTGCTGATGAACTGCAGACTGATGCACGATGGCATATAGCCTATATGATGTAGGTGCTTGTGGCATTTGGCATTTGCTGCCGCAGCTTTGTCGGTCGGTACCCTGCATGCATGTGCCCTGCCGGGCCATGCCAGCCTGCACGTCACTGCACAGTGCACCACCATCGGCACTATACGTATAGGGCACCATATGCGTGTACGCATGTGGACGGCTCGTGGACGGACAGTGCACGGCTGTGGATGGACAGTGCACCGCCATGGGCACTGTATGCATGTGGACGGCTCGTGCTGCCGCAGGACGCAGCTATGATGCAGCTGTCCGAGGCCAACAGCTTTGTGGTTGGTAGCACTGCTACCGCGGCGTGCAGGTGCACTCGAGTCTCTTTCAGACCCATACCAGTTGCCACTGCCATGGCAGGGCAGCTGGACACCAGCCAATTGACGACAGCGGTGCAACGTTGCATGTGGTGCACCACGTGACACACCTTGATTTAAGGGTGTTTTAACTCTGCCAGTAAGAAGTGCGCGGCTTTGAGGTCACTGCAGAGCAGGTTGAGGAAAGTTATGCACAGCCGACCTCCCCGCCTGCGCCAAACTATGTTGTTGACGTCATTAACGCATTGTAGTACCAGCATGTCTCTTGGATCTGCACCTTGTAATTGTAGGGTAAAGGTTACATGACCGACGTTGCCACTAAGAGTGACAATGCTTGAATATCGTGCTGGTTGCTGCATAGCTGCAGCTGCAACATGGACTACTACTAGTAGCTCCAAAGCACTGCTGCTAGTAGCTCCAAAACAATACCCCGTGCTGTTCCCCCTGTGATATATCTGACCATGCAACTGGCCAGATAAAGAAGCTGTGACTGACATGGTGCTCCACAAGCTGTGTCAGAGTGTGCCCACAGACATCATGTCAGAGTCGGTTTCCAGTGACCAGTACTACTAGTCAACAGTGCATAACAGACAAGCTGCACTCTGCCTCATCACCAGCCTCTCCAGTGCTGTGCGCAGTGCATCTACAGGGAACACCTGCTGGATTTTGCAGAGCAGCCAGCAAGCGCCAACAGCCACATGCCGTGCCTATCAATGAGATCATGCTGACTGTGCCGCACAGCGGCTGTCGTCAAGGCCTACAAGCACACACACGTCTGCACAACATGTACAGAGCATACACCAGCACAGCTTGACACTGCAGCTGATGCCTTGCATGTCTGCAACAGCTCTACGCATACTCCTCATACAGCACTGAATTGCTGCACAGGGTGAGCTACTGCTTCCTGCCACGGATGCAAAAGAAAACCCCCTATGGTTCATCCCGGCCCCAGGTGCAAATGTGCACCATGGCTGCTGCACGCACTGTCAGCCCTGCCACTGCACTCCACAGCAGGAGCACCCAGTCAATGCACGAACCTGCCAGCAGCCCAGGCTGGCTGGCCTAGCAATGCTGTGTTTCAGGACCACCGACAGCTGCTGCACAATGCGCAAGACAGACACGCGGGCGCAATGCAGCTCTGATCTCAGACACCTCGCCCTTTCCAGTCAAATGTACAGACACTTCCCTGCAGCACTCTCTCAGTACCCACGCAGCTCCGCCAACAGACGTGTGTGCACTCCCTCGCCAGTGACACGGCTACACCACATCTCACCAGACACTCGCAGGCACATAACTTGAAACCTAGATCAACTTGCTTGTGATGCGCGGCACCAATGCACAGAAGGAACCCAAGTTGTGGCTGCACTTATAGCAGTGGCACTGCAACACATAGGCACTGCAATCAAGATGCAGCCATAGTGGAATGAAAGCCAGTCTTCTTAGCAGCACACCGGGGTGTTGCCATGTCTTTCGCGCAAATCAGAGGCACACAGCCTGTCATGCCAGCAAGGGGCTGACGCAATGTAGCAAGTCTGCACGAGCTGCTTGCAGGTTGAGCATGCCGGCAACGCACAACAGAGGCCAATCGCGCACACATGCTCAGCTGCATGGTCAAATGTACATCGAAGACTGCACCCGACTGGTGTGCACTATCATAACAGTGCAGAACCGTCTTGTTGCTGTAATGCCGCAGCAGCCGGCAACACACTGCACGAGCCATGCTCACCAGCATTTGTACAATATGCATGCTCGGCAAATGCTACACATCCCACACACCCGCCTGGGTACATGCCAAGCAACAGCTCAAGCCTTTCCCGATGATCACGCCGCCCAAGCAACGGAGACAGGCTGCCGCATCTGCCCCTGGATATATCCACTACATCCACACTACATACATGCACACAGAGCAATACTGGCAATCTTCCAAGGTATCACTAGGCGCCAAGCTTCCAGCTGAACACACGGCAGCACACCATCCAGCGTCATCAACACAGCAGCCCTCACGCGTCCATTGCAGCCACGCCGCCGCCTGCTGCAGCCGCTGCTGCCTGCCTAGCAAGGCGGATCTCTGCCAGTGCCGCCTGCAGTGGTGAGGCAGCTGAGACATAGCCCGCAGCACCACTCAAGGCAGCCGGCGGGGACACTGGCCGTCCACCGCTGCTCGCCCGTGCTGCCCGCCGCTCCCTGTACTTGTCTGCCTTGCTGCCTGCCTTGCTGCTGCCACCGTCCTGCGCTGCTGCTGCAGCAGGTGCAGCAGCTGCTGCCGCCTGAAGCGCTGTCAGCAGTGCCAGAGGGGAGGGTGCGCCGCCTGATGCTGCTGCTGCTGCTGCCACAGCTGCTGCGAGTGCTGCAGGGTCAGCCTGGCCGCCTGAGGCTGCTGCCATTGCTGCTGCAAGCAGCGCAGGGTCCAGAGCAGCAGCAGGATGTGCGGAAGCTGGCGTGGGCAGGCCGCTGCTGCCTTGCTGCTGCAAGGCAGCAGCAGCAGCTGCGTCAGGATAGCCTCCTGTTGCTGTTGCCAGCAGCTGTTGCAGCTGAGCAGCACTGGCAGCATCACTCCAGCCCGCTGCGCTGCTCTGCGCAATGTGCAGGCTGCTGAGCTCAGGAGCAGGCGGCAGGGTAGCCGCTGCAGCCTCTGCTGCTGCAGCGGCAGCTGCCGCGGCCGCTGCTGTGGTGCTGGCATCGCTGCCGCCAGCAGCCAGGCGGGCAGCCAGCGCCAGGGCCGCTGCTGGGTCTGCTGCCATTGCTGCTGGGTCTGCTGACTGCAGAATCTTCCTGAGTATGCTGGCAGCATCGCCTGCACCAGCGAGCGCTGCGACACCAGCTGCTGCTGCTGCATCATCACATGGGCTGGCATCCACAGCACTGGGGCCCCTGGCAGAGGCTTGACATGGCGAGGACGGCAGCACAAGCTGCGGCTGCACGTCTAAAGCAGCTGCACCTGCGCCTGCCCTGCCCATACCTGCCGCAGCTGCCGCTGCAGCTGCTGCTGCGGCTGCAGCTGCTGCTTGGCCAGGCAGGGCTGTTTCACTGCTCAGGTTGCTGCTGCTGCCATGGTGGTGTGCCAGGTGCAGCGCCTGCTGCTGTGGCTGCTGCTGTGGCTGTGGAGGTTCCTGTTGGCTGTTGAGCAGCTTAACTAGCACATCCATCATTTCCAAGTCAGGTGCCAGTGACAGCTGCCCGCCCTGCTGCACCCGCTGTTTCACAAGGTTGCAGCATGCCAGCGCTGTCGCCAGCAATAAAGCACTAGGCACTATTACATTGCCAGATGGAGCTGAGCGCACGACATACTGCTCGATCGCCCCGACTGCTGCGCTAGCGAGCTGCTGCTCCTGTTCGGGAGAAAGACCGTTGTTGCCGCCCGCAGCAGCTGGCGCTTGAACATCTGGAGCTACATGAGTTTCCGCCTCTGCCACTGCAGCCTCAGCAAGCAAGTCCAGGTGCGACACCGCTTTCTGCATTCTGGCAGTCGTGGCCACGGCGGACACGTATGCGGAATATTGATCGAAGCTGGAACAGAGGATAGCAAATAGAGGGGACTTGATGCTGTAGGTGCTGGGCCGCACACCACCACCGGTGCTGACCTGGTAGCATCCCTATGGCGCTGAGGGCTGACGCGGCAGGGTTAGGGCTTGCGGCGTCAATGTCAGCGCAATGTGTGTCGATGGACAGCTCAAAACCCTTCTACTCCAATCCGTTTTGACTCTCACAAATGGTGTTGTATCTTTTTCGCCGCCCCGCACAGATGCAACTGTAGTTACACCCGGGTGGTTGACTGTAGCATGTTGAGACGGCAAGGTGCATGATGCAGGCTACAAGGCTTGATCAACAACGGCTATACTGACATATACAATGCTACCTATAAATTCGTCGCCATCTATGTCATGCAAGCAGCAATGCTGCGACAGAATCGCCAGCTGGCTATGCTGTGCATGCACTGGCCATGCCATGGCCATGATGGAGTCATATGTAAACAGCAACATCAGGCTATGCCATATGCAGTGCATGCCACTATGGTTAGCAGGTAAATATTCTGACGACTTGTGTTCCTTTGTACAGCCGCCAGTACCAGAGCATTTCTGTGTGTAGTCCTTCCCAGGGCCTGGCCAGCAGGTGTTAGACCAGCAGCCTGCTGAGCAGCACTTTCGGCCCATCACACACTTCATTTCAGTCAGTGCTACTTGTAAGGGTCGCATGGTGGCTTCCACTGCCGACGTCAGCGTCTGCCTAACGCCATACGTCGCTTGCTTCCCAGGTTAGATGTCCACACTATTTGTGTGTCTACACTGGCAGCAGCAGCCTGCTGGCCCAGCACCAGGGTGGCACCTCAAGCGTCTCGGCACCTTGAGGCGCCCAAAGCTTGGGTCGGCAAGGGAGCGCACAGGCTGCTGCTGCTGCTGCTGCTGCTGCTGCTGCCTTAGTGCTACCTGGTAGTGGCTGCTTGCCAGAGCAAGTTTCACAGCAACGCTCACATGCCAGCTGCCAGTGTACACACTACAAAGTGCAACGTATTCCGTAGGGGACGTCTGTGTACAGACGTTGGACCGCCCTTCAGGGCATGCAATTGAGCACAAGTGGTTTGCCTTGCTGGAGGGCCTTGGGAGCACCATACTCTTTACAGAGCCAACACATTGTTACACAGAAAATGCGGACCTCTGGCAAACAGTAGCAAGGCAGTGCTCAGCAAGTTGATGGGGACGTGTGTTGCTGTTTGGCACAACACATGACCAGAGCAGCAAAGCCGCAATCCGCAGCACCACACATCTGCTCTGCATACTGCTTTGACACATGCTGCATCACACAACAAACCCATGCCTGGACCACAGCTCATAGCTGCCGGGCAAGGTACCAGTTGTGACTGTTGTAAAGTTGGACAGTCTAGCATGAAAAAAGCAAAGCTGCGCACCTTCAATTGTAGCTGCAGCCTGGTACGCTTGCGTTGTGAGTTCCTGCACGTGTGTTAAGTCCCTTTGTACTGCAGCCACGACATGACAACGTTATCACACCAGGGCTTGGTGACATGCCACCACCGCCTAATGCCCTACTATTTGTACCCTACAACATGATAACCAGACCCAACAGCAGCAGTTGGACAGCTGCAAACAAAGCTGGCACAGCACAACCCCGGCCAGAAATGCATGATGCTAACTAGCTACCTGTTTCTCGCTACGGAAGTTATGGAAAAGCCCCACACGCTAAACATAGCATAGCTGCAAGGTCAGCAGGGCCATTACCGTTGCTTGCAACAAGGACACTGCATGCAGCGCTGCGCAAGCCGCCACGACACACCACACACCCCGCGTGCTAACACCAACCCTGCTACTTACAACGCACTACCTGCTGCGCGCCACATGCCAACCGAATGCACGCTACTACCTCCTAAGCATTCTTCTCAAGCTCAGCCACAATGTCCTCAAACTTCTCGCCCCTCGCCAGGCCCTCGGCCGCCAGCTTGTTGGCCTGTGCGATCTTATCCTTGTTCTCATACACATACTGGTCGTCGGTCTGGATGGGGTCCTCGGTAGTGCCAAATCGGCCAGGCAGGCTGAGTGAGCCACCGCTCTTGGAAGCAGGCTTGTCTGGGTTGTTCGTGGCGATCTTCTTGGCTGGAGCCATGAACTGCTGGGGCTGGTACGCCTTCCACGCTTCATCATTTGGCTGCGCATTCAGCGCTGCCACCTGCTTTGCGTGCTCCAAGTCCTCGTCACATGTTGATGTAACTGTGTTCCAGGCCAGGCCGGGCATGCAGCCGTTGCACTTGAGGTCCTCGCCACTGTCCGAGGTCTGGGTGTAACCCGTGATGCAGGCGTCACACTTGGTGCGGTCGGGTGACGCCATGGTGTTGTCAGTGCAGGGGCTGCAGGTGCCGCCGCGGCGGTAGTTGAAGCTGTGCTCATCGCACAGCTCGCAGCTGCCGTCAGCCTTGGCCTGAGTGCCAGGGGGGCACAGCGGGGCGACTGCAGGGGAGCACAGCAGGCAGGGCAGCAGCAGGGAAAGCAGCAGGGGAAGCAGGGAAGGTGAGTGGCATGTGTGGTGGAGGACGCAGCAGCTGCTGTTTGCGGCATGCCAGCTGTTGTTGAGGCTGCCGCCTGGCAGTAATGCTGCGGAGGTGCTGGCTGCTGCTGCGCACTGCTCGCTGCTGTTGTACGCTTGGCAGGCGTAGCAACAGTTGCTAGTGACGCCAACATCAATGTAGGTGCTTCGTCATCACTGGCGGCTGTACTGGTAAATACATCCCTGCGGTGCAACATAAAGTGCAGCAACCCTCTTTGTACTAGACAGGCAAGCAGTAAAGCGTCATACATGCGCTGGCCGCGCGCCACTCACCGCAAGACTTGGCAGATCCGCTTGGCTCCAGGCCTGCAGGGCAGGCAATGCATGCATCAAGGCCGCCATTGCCCGCCTCAGCCTTGTAGGTGCCAGACGGGCAGCGCCTGCAGCGCACGGGCTGCACTGCGGGGTTCTCCGCATAGTACCCGCCGCTGCACTCGCAGGCGGTGTGCTCAGCGTTGGCGTAGCTGAAGGGCTGGCACTGCTTGCACATCATCAGGCGGTTGGACTCTGTGGTGTACTCGAACACAGACTGGCAGGCTGTGCACTTGATGGGCTCGCCGTCTGCTGCCAGGCGAGTCTCCATGCGGGTGCCTGGCTGGCAGCCACAGAAGTCTCCGGCCTCCATTGGGATGGTGCCACCTGTGCAGGTGCTGCAAGTGTCGCTGAGGCCACCTGGGCTGACTGTGCCCTCAGCGCACTTGGTGCAGCCAGTGACGCCGAATATGTTTATGCCGGTTGCCTTGAAGCCGGTCGGGCAGGAGCAGAGGTTGTTCTTGCCGGCGATTGCGCCGGCAGGGCAGGCGACGCAGCTGGCAGCGTTGCGGGTGGTGCTGACTGCGTTGGGCCCGCATGACGTGCAGGCGCGCTGCACGCTGGTGGACGATGTCTCTGCGCTGACATACGCGCCTGGTAGGCACTCACAGCTGGTCTGCTGCGAGTTGGGTGCTGATAGGAGTGGCACACACAGCTCACACTTTGCGTCGAGGCCTCCCTTGGATGCCTCCCAAGCACCGCATGGCTTGCAAGTTGCTGAACCTGTGTTGCTGCTGCCGCCAACAATGCCACCCAGGAAGCCGAAGAAATCGAAGTTCTTCAAGCCTGTGCCGGGTGCGCACATCGTTGCTGCCTGTGAACCGGTGCAGGCGAGCAGCACCAGGGCCAGGGCCAGGGCGCAGCCAGCCATGCTGGCCATCTTCATCGAAAGTCTGCAGACATCAAAAAACAAGGTAAGCTTCTGGCCAAATTAAACATTACTCATGCGCTGCTTGGGGTCCTCCTGCACTACACACGCATGTACTGCGCCATCTCCCGCCCTTCGTCGAGGGGTCCGCATTATACTCCACCGCTGCTTGATAAACGTGTCTATAATATTGATCACTCACATGTTGCTCAGACCCAGCGTTGCGCTGAGGATGTCGGCTCCTCTACTGCGCGCAATCGCGACTGTGCACTAATCAAGTGGCCCTCTTGTGTTTAAAGCCTTGATCAAAACCCAAACTCGACTAGAGATGTATTTGTGGTTTCTATTGCAAAGCGATACGTAGGTTGCTGGGCGTAGGCAGCTAGCATGTGCTTGTACTGCTGGTCACACCATGGTAGTGACACCTGTTGGTGAGACCCGAAGGAACAAGCATCAAGGATCTGCCGTTCCATGCTGACAAGTACAAACATGTGCCAAGAACGAGCACCACACGGCAATTCATACGTCAATCTCCCGCTTGACACAAACAAGCACTCCTGCTGCGTCGTCTGGTTCTGCTTTGATGTGCAGGCCTGGTGCTGCTGTTGTCCCTGCTGCTGCAAGAGCCGAAAGGCATGGCTTTTGCTCTGCTTCCTGCATCACCTGCATGTGCTGCTGCTGCTGCTGCTGCTGCTGCTGCTGCTTTGACTGACAGCTGCGCCGCCGGGTGTCTGCAGCTGGCTCTTCAAGCTTAACAGTAGCCGCCACTGCTGCTGCTGCCGCTGCCGCTGGTGCCCCCACTGCTACTCCTGCAGCGGCTGCTTTGGCAGCTACCTGCTTCTTGGCAACCTTGCTGCTGCTGCTTCCCTTACTGCCTTTGCTGCTGCCAGCAGCCGCCATACTGCTGTTGCTGCTGCTGTAGCCTTTTCTGCCCTTGAATGGTGCCAGGGGGCAGGGCACATCAGGCGCCTTGCGCTTCTGGCCGCTGCCTCGCTTGCCGCATGCTGCGCAAACCTTGCCATGCTGCACCATCAGCACATGCAGGTCATACCTGCAGGCCCAGCAGGCATACACAGCAGCAGCAGCTTCCTTGTCAGCATCAACACTCGCCGTGCACAGCTGCGGCAGATGATAGTGCTGCACCTGCGGCATGCTTGAGCGTTTGCTGCACCATACTACGCTGCAGTTAGGGACTGCACAACGCTTTGGGTGCATGCGCACACATGGCACGCTGCGTGCTGCTTGGCCTCCAGCTTTGAGCATTGCTTGTTGAAACACACTGACTGTCATGCACATGCACATTGTCAACGCAGCTATTTGGCCCTACAACGCAGCCACTTCTTGCGGTTGCTGCACTCACTTTATGTCGTCAGGCACCCGCGCATTAAGGTGCTCGTACGTCTGCTCCCTGCTGGCGCCAGCCGCCACCCAGCCCAGCTGCTTGCTGATCTCCCACACATGCGTGTCCACAGGAAACTCTGCGCGGCCTAGGCAGAACATCAGCACGCAGGCGATGGTCTTGGGCCCCACGCCTTTGTAGCTGCCCAGCTGAGCCTTGATGAGCTCTGCTGGCTGCTGCCGCAGGTGCTCTAGGCTGAGGCTGCCTTGCTGCTGCAGCAGCGAGTCCAGAATGGCCTGGCAAGCACATGCAGCGCAGGAGAGAGAAGGAAGAATAAGAAGATGAAGTGAGCACGGCATGCAGCAGGATTGTGTCAGTGTTTGTGCACTGCTGGCAATACATGTGTAGGCTGGCCTAGTCTGCACAACGGCCATGGGATGTGCTGCAGTGGCAACTAATGCTGTTGATGGGTTGGCAGTGTTTGCGAAACCAACTCTGTGTGCTCTTGCCACAATTGTGAGTATGGACATGCATCGGCTGCTGCTGCTGCTGCTGCTGTATGTGTGTGTTAGATGCTCTTGCAAGGTCCTGTTGCTGCCATCACCTTGATCCTGGCCGCTTTGATGTCTGCCAGCCCACCCACTTTGATGGCAGCTTCCACAATGCCTGTGCATGGCACAACAGCAGAAGCATGTGCAGCATCTGAACATCATCCTCTTCAAATGAACGCAGCTGCTGTTGCGAGCCAGGAACAACAGCTGCTTGCCGACCATGCAGGCCTAACATGTTGCGCACGATGCACGCACGCTGCCCGCCACAGCAGCCTCCTACAGTGTGCACTGCACTGCACTCAAATCAACACACAACAGTGGAGGCAGGAGTGTACGCGGTGCTTTCTGCATTGCTGTTCATGCTGGCGCCTGCTGTGCTCACCTGGTGCCGCTGTCCTCACTGCCTCCCATGTTGGGAAGGCTGCCTTGAGCTGTGAAAAGGCGCGCTGGCTGGTGATGTCTGTGGTGTTCTGAGACAGAATGGTGCGCACCTGCCAGCAGCAGCAGCAGCAGCAACGTTAGCAGCAGCAACGTTAGCAGCAGCAGCAGCAGCACCCAAGGCCACCAACTGACCATAATTGCACGCACAGATAAGCACGGACAGCGTAAGCGGTGGTGCAATGCTGTGATGCTGATGCTGCCTGGCCGATGTTTGCGTCCCGATTCAAGCTGCATGGCACTGCATGTATGAGTACCAGCATGATAAGTGCGGCAGTGTCTTCAGAAGCCACGAGCTGTGTTGTGCAACATGCATAGGACCTACCAGGGAGTCCAGCACACTATGTGGCTCCTGTATTTCACAGCCGTCCCTTGGCTGATCACGTTTCAAGCTGGGCCGTCCGTGCAGGTTGGCCAAGGCATCACACACAGCCACACACTCTTGTGGTAGCGGCCTGCTGCTGCTGCTCTTGCTGCTACTGCTGCTGCCCTTCATGCTGTGTGATGCTAGTCCTGTCTTTGAGATTTTGAGGGTAATTCAAGATGCTCCACGAAGTAAGCCAAGTTGCAAACACGGAGCAAAGATGCGAACAGCAGACGCAAAGGCACTAGTACTAGTGACTGTCTTTCAAGCAGGGCAAGCTGCAAGCAAACTGCTGGGCTGATCGCAATTTGAAAAGACCGGAATGTTTCTGGTCATGCTCAGATACAGGAAGCAGCAGCGACAGATCGTGCACGCGCAAACCGAGTGACAGGTGGATAGTTGGCATGACAACCTGGTCCAGCACCCAACACGGGGCAGCGATCTTCCGCTGTTAGTGCCACATCTGTATATTTCAAATCACCAACTATCGTTTCACCATTTGACATTGTGCCCGCAGCTTTGGAAAGGGCGGCAAAGAGACAGCCGGCTGCACCGCGATTGGCTACGAATGCCAGTGTTGTAATTTGTAACACAACAGGATTACTGTATTAATACAGTCATCAAGTTTGATTAAGGCTCGCTTGCAGTGCGAGCTGGCATAGGTGCGCCACGCGCACCACGTCGGGGCTCTGGGCACCGGCAGGCATCCTGCTAGCTTTGACACCGACAGGCCTAGACGGCAACTTAACAAGCCTTCAGCAAAGATAAGATATATATATATCGTAAAAAACAACTCTGGTGATCTCAATGATCGCGGCACGTACTGGAGAGAGGGGAGGCTCACCCTGGTTGGGCTGGCTGGCTGTCGCAGGTGCAAGGATGAGGCCCCTACTGGCTCCTGTGTTCTTGATGGTGCTGTATTTGGCAGGTAAGATTTCCAGACGTTGAAGTGGCCTTGCCTTGCTATCTGCTTGCCTGTGCATGACGCCACTTCTGGTTCTTCTTGCTTGCTGCAGCAACCAGTGCCCGCACACTGGAGCGTCGTCACTGGCAGCAGCATGCTGCAGGAGCACGGCAACTGAAGGAGGCAGAAATGTTTGGTTTCAATCCATTAACAGGCTTGAAACCATCCATAACTCTGCCTAACCCAGTAGCAGCAGTGACAGGCCTGGCCAGCAGAGCAGCAGAAGGTGTGCAGCTGCCACCTATGCCAGCCCCTGTCAAGCCACTTGCCGGCCTTGCAAAGTTGTTGAAGAAAGCAGAATCAGGCCTAACAGCCGGCCAAACCATGCAAGAGGCACCCTCTTCATCAGAATCTGCGCAGCTAATGGCTGAAGCAGTTGTCAGCGCCAAGCTTGCTGCCGCCGCAGACGTCTTGTCAAAAAGCAGTGCCAGCCAGAACAGCATGTCCCCGCAGGCAAGCTCTGCTACAGCCCTGGGCTTTGCATTCAACGGAGGCAAGGCAACAGCGCATGCTTCAGCAAGCGCTCAAGACGCAGGCGGCTCTGCATCTCAGGCCAGCGCGATCGCTCTTGCGGACCATACAGCAGCATCGCTTGCCCAAGCTGCGTCAGATGCCAGCAACCCTGCACATCAAGGTGCAAGTGCAGCCGTCACAAAATCAACTGCAATAGCAGACAAGAGTGCGCTGGTTATTGCCAAGGGTGGTTCCACATCTGCTGGCCTGGGAGGGCACCTATCACAGGCAGAAACAGTCAGCAGCAGCGCAGGCACAGGGGGCTCTGTGGCATATGTTGGTGGCACGGCAGTGGCATCAGCAGGCCCAGGAAGCAGCGCTAACACAACCTCGCAGGCTACAGCAGCTGCAGAGAAGGGCTCAGTTGCAGCCACACGCGCAGACTCCATTTCGCTGGGGCAGCTGCAGGGGAGTAACGCGCAGGGGACCGCATCTGCCAATGCGCAGGCAAGTAACAAGGGCGTTGCAGCTTCTCAGTCGCTGATGGAGTCCTTTGGCATTGTGGCGGGAACGACAGATGCCACATCTGTGGCCGATGCAACGGCTAAGAGTGGAGCCAGCTTCGTGAGGGACAAGGCTGTCGGCATTGGTTTGAACGGCGCTGCAGGGGAGGCCCATACAGGGTCTACCGGCGCAGCAGGGTACCTAGGCCTGACGGTCATTGACAGTGTTGCACGCGCCATCACAGCCGGCCAGCAGAAGGCATGTGCCGAGGCAGTGACGAAGACGTATTCGGACCTCTCCACAGGCCCACAGATCAGCCTCGACACTTTCATCTTGACGCTGCAGCAGCGCGCTGACAACGCCTGCGTGACGAGCTTCAAGGACCAGGCTGCAGCACATGCTGGCAAGGCGGCAGAGCAGCAGGCGCGCCTGCCTACCTTTGACGGCATCGGGGAGGCGCTGTCCCAGCAGACCAAGGGCGTGATAAAGGCCGCAAGCAATGCTGTGGGGCAGGTGCAGGACTTTGTTGGTGCAGCGCTTGAGGAATTGCCTGTGATGCTGCACAAGGCCACATGGGGGGCGACTGTCGGCAGCAAGGTGCTCGGCTAGGCTGCAGCAATTGAGGGCCAGCTATGCACACAGACCAACGGCTTTTCAGCGCACTTTACAGCTCTTTCACCCTTACAACACCACCTGGATGCTGTTAGTAATTGGTGTGCGGCCATTTCTGAGCTGCCTGTGATGGCGACAGCAAATATGCTGTGGCTCCCACCCGCTGGGGATGGCTGTCTGTGGGTGTTGGCAGACGCAGTTGTGCACCGTGTGGCGTCTACTGTGCAACCGCGTTATATGCTTGCTACAACTGCGACCACTGGACTTTTTATGTTGGGTTGTATCTGCCAAATGGACCCAGGTTCGCCTGAATGCATCCCTTGGATCGGGTGCATGCATCGCCAGGGTGCTGCTGCTGGAAAATGCAGCTCTTTATCGTTATGGATCTGAATCATCGAACAAACGCATGCAATTTTGGAGTCTCAAGTGGCTGAAAATGCCACTGATGTGGTGTTTATGTTCATGGTTGTGTTCAGCCTGAGGTTGAGAGGCAGCTTTCTTCCTCAGCTGTGGCCAGCTGTGGGTTCTGGACACTGTAAATCGTACAATCTGCTGCTCACCAACATAATTGTAAAAGCTCATATGTTGATGGTGCTGCCACCAATGTATGAGCAAGCTGCGACAGAGCTGATTTGATCTGCCGCCTTCCGTAGCTGCACTTTCAAGATTAGCTCATCGGCTGGTTCCGCTTAGCGAGCCGCGATTCGACAGTACATAGTTTATCAGTCCACTCACATACTCTGCTCCGTTCAAGTCGGGCCCCTTGGCTATTTCACCTCTTCCCGTGCATGCTTTTCTGGCGGGACCGCCGAACCCACCCACCCTCTCCCTCCTGCACATCCGTGGCAGCCCTGAACAATGTCTAGAATGGGACTTCTGTTTATCGCGTGCGCTGTCTTTGGAGCCTGTGCTCAAGCCGCGATTTCGCCCACCGCTCCAGTAGCCATGGCCACAGCTGCGCCTGTCGCGACCACCCCAGCCCCAGCAGCGACGCCAGCAGGCATGATCGCTTGCTACAACGGCCCGGTGGCTCCCAGCAACACGGCCTACTCCATGCTCTTCCCCGCACTGCAAGATGGCGCGCCAAGCGTCTGTGCCAGCTACCAGTACAAGTGCAGCAAAGGCGACACCAGCTGCACAGCTGCTGAGGCTGCTCAGGGGACAAGCAAGTATGCCTACATCTGGACCCTTGCCTCCACCTGCAGCACCATGGAGACCATGGAGGACGTCTACTCGGATGTGCTGTGCTGCTCGGGTGACCTGTGCAATGCGCCTGATGCAACCCTGGATCCCACCACCAAGGTGAGCAACATCTCACAGCCAGATGCATGGTGTCAATGTAATGGCTTGTTTGACAAATAAGAAGCAGGATTTCAGTCAGCTGCAATCATTGCAGGTATTATACCTTGGCTATGTGCAGCAGCAGCAATTTTGCAGTAGCCTGGCAGCAGCATCGCTACTGCACATGCCTGTGCATGGCTTTCTGGCGCATCAATGCTGGTGGTCCCCGGCTGGCCTCTCACGCCGCTGTTGCTGCTCTGTGTTGCAGATTGTAAAGACATCGCAGGCCGTCAGCGTTGCTACCGCCGCGCCCACGCAGCCTGCTGCTGCAGTTGAGAAGGCTGCTGCAGTAGCGGCTGGTACAGACCAGCCAGCTGCAACTGCCCCAACAGACAGCAGCCAGCCTGCAGAGGCTGTGCAGATGGACCCAAATGCTGGGGGCCTACCCACAGACGGTGTGACGCCAGGCCAGGCAAGCACGCCAGGCAGCTCCACTGTCTCTCTGGATGGCCTGTCTATTGCGCCAGTCTACAGCTACAGGAAGGACGGTGCCGGAGGTGCCACCCTTGAGCGGGCGAAGAGTGTGAATGCGGCAGACACTGAGAGTGTGAGCATGCTCATGTTTGTTTTCATTGGATTGCTGGCCCTGGCGCTGTGACCGGCGTCGTGCCCTTTGCGGATGCTGGTAGATTGTGGGGGCACGTGATTGAGAGCTGCAATAGACCTTCTGCAAGGGGAAGGTTGCGCGGCTGGCAAGTAATCGCCTGAGCATGCTGGGATTGCATGTCATACTCATTGTAATGCACCAAGTGGTATCGGCACATTGCAGCACGCTGCAGCAGTGGGCATTGCAATGACAGACTCACAGCTTTGTCGCGAGCACACACAGCAGTGTTAGCTTACATATTATGCTCATACCGTTGGCTTGCGGGATGGCTGCCCCGACAAGCAGAACCAGCTGCTTCACTAGCTACACATGCTTAAGAGGCCAGAACTGGACCTTGTTCTGCAGTCAGCAGTCGGCCGCCAAGAAACCTGCACTCCTAGCCTGTCACAGTCCTGCTGAATCCATCACCAACACATCAGCTGTTTTGAATTTCTTGTCAGTGCAAAAAAAGGAAACCTCCAGCCCACGCTGCCACGGCTTGGCATCCCACCTCCATCACAACCAAAAGCATGGAATTGCACCTGATGTGGTCACCAACCTGAACAACAGCAGGCACACTGCAGAGCACCCTGCCTAGATGCCTTGCCCTGCCCAGTAACTCACCAGTCCAACCACTGTGTGTCTGGGCGGACACCCGTGCATGGCGTGCCACCAATGTCAGTTCACACCAACTGTGCTGGCCCTGGCTGCCTGACTACATGCCCCCAGAGGTTGAATGCGGTGTATGAAGTGGCTGGTGGTAGAGAGGACAAACCACGCATGGGCGCTGGCATCTGTACAGCTGCCGGTGCCTTTCATCTCATGCCATTGCGGACAATGACACAAGACACACTTGCGCGCCCACAACAAAAAAAAACCGCAGTTCTCTCCAATACAAAGCACTGTGCGTGCTGCTATGCTGTACCACTGTACTGGCCTGACTCAGCCTCAATGGATGCGCACTCGTGGCTGCCAGATACCTGCAAGCTGTACCATGCAGGCATTCACATCAAACATACATACCACTTCGCTTAATGCGTAACATGCGCGCAACGTACATCCTGACGTACTAGTGCTCCCGCCAACCGCACCACAGATGGTGGCACATCAGCACAGCGCAGGCTTGCTGCTCTGCTCCATGCATGCATCAGAACAGAAGGAGAGTGCCCCGAAGAGTCACCATCACAGAGAAGGGCTCCACACCAAAGTCAGACAGGAGCCACCATATCTCAATTCAAAGGAATGCCACCCATATGCTCTCTGTACAAATGCGTTACGAGTGCCAACAGTGCTGGTGGTTGAGCAAGGTGTATGAACACAGAAGCATCAGAGATCACAAAACACAAAGGCAAAGCAGCATGTATGAATGCTTTGCAGCAGGCAGGCTGAGATCTCTGCCTGATGTAGGGTTGCTAAGCTGGAGCAGCAATGCCCGTGTATGCGCGCAGCGGTATCTGGCCCGTGAAAGACGCTTCAGGCGCGCTGTTTGCAGGCACCGTGCATACAACAGCAGCAGGCGGGCAGTCGCGTACAGAAGCCGAACCAATCACAGCCCGCACACCCCATACAGCATGCTTCAAGCGGCACACATGTTGTGCGTGCAGCACCTCCTAGCCAGCGCACTGGCGCACCAAACAAAACAACACACAACCAACCAAACTTTTCATTATCACACCCAACACTTGTGGAGGTGTACGACTGTGTCTGTAGGTCAGCAAATTGGAGACCATCATCAGTTGGCGCTCTGCTGCGAGCAGCCAACCCACGCATACATGCAAGGCAGCCTTGAAACCACCCCTCTCCTGCTAGTCTTGTCTGCTGTGTCTGTCTTTCAGTCTGATATTCTCCATCCTACCAGCCATTCTGTACTGAGCAATGCCCCTAGCTGTAGTATGCTGACAGCCTGCTGGAGTTGGCCTGCTGCTGCTGTGGCGTTGCAGGGCTCAGCGCTGTGCCCTTCACCATAGCTGGACCTGTTGCTGCAGCTGCAGGGGGTGCAAGTGCGGCCGCCAGTGCTGCTGCTGGCAGCTTGCGGGGCTGCCCATTGGGTGCCAGCACCCGGGCAATGGTACTGGATGGCCTGCTGTTGATGGCCACAGTGCCTGGTGTCAGAGGCGTGCGCCAGCCAGAGCCTGCAAAGTCGCTGCTCTGGCTGATCACCACATCTGGCTGTGCCTTGGCCCTGCTTGCAGCGCCGACTGTGTCTGTGTGCAGGGTGGCACGCAGGCTGGCCAAGCTGCTGTTGAGCAGCATGCCTATTGAGTGCTGCTGCTGCTGCGACACGCTGCCTGGCCTCTCTTTGGTTGCAGATGAACTACGACCAAGCTGCTGTTGGCTGCTGCTGCTGCTGCTGCTGCTGCCTACTGGTGTTGAACACATCACCACCTGCTGGCTGCCAGGCCTGCTTGCCAGCAAGCCACCCATCAGAGGTCCTGCTGCTGCTGTTGTTGCTGCTGCCGGTGGGCTGCTGAATAGCCGCTGTGGGGTCACCACGCCGACTGCCCTGCTGCTCCCAAAGCTGGCGCTGGTGCCTACTGCACCCCTTGTGCTGCTGCCACCGCTGCTGCCGCCACTGCTGCTGCCACCGCCGCTGCTGCTGGGGGTTCTGAGTACGCCTGCACGCAGTGTAGTGTTGGCTGCCAATGTGCTGGCCAGTGTGCCGCTGCCTATGCGTTCCTGCAGCTGCTTCAGTGACAGGTCTGTCAGGCTCTTGTCCAGAGCTGTTGGCGTTGCTGGGGCTGCAGGGGCTGGAGAGCCGGAGCCTGCGCAGGGATGTCAGGTCAACACAGGCAGCACACACAGGAATTTGTTGAGCTGCTGCCTGATGGGTTAGAGGGACAGATCTGGCGAGAAGCGTCTCAAGCCATGCAAATGCACTTAACAAGAAAACAATATTGTTGCACGTGACGTGGGTGGGTGGTGCCTGTCAGAGCTGTACACGTACCGTAGCTGGAGATGGGCGCTGCCGGCCTGATGTTCATCTCGGCTGCTGCCGCTGCCGCCTTGTTGGCTGCTGCTGCTGCAAGAGCTGCCGCCATAGGTGTTACGCCCCACATGAGTGGGGGCGGGTGCGGCCCGTGCACCGCCTTGTATGCGTCACCCTCCATCCACATGATGCGCTGGATGTCCTTGATGAAGCCCTGCTGGGGGCCGATCACGGAGCCAGGCCTGCAGATGCGGATGTAGCCAATGACCTCCTGCAAGCAGCAGAGGCGCAGCGGCAACAGCAGGTGTGCAGGCAGTCAAGAAAGAGCCAGCTGTTTGCCTACTGGCTGCCCACCACCGCGATGAGCAGCAGACGGCTTTCCTGCAAGCAATGCTGCTGTTCTTGTACATCACACAGGACTGCCTGCCAGCCAACTGAAGCCAGACAGCTGCTATATGCCCAATCGCCACTCTTCTGGGCCTGCGACCACTGCCCTCAGCACCCACCTCGGCGGTGAACTTGTAGTGCTTCATGATGTAGGAGCAGATCAACACGCCGGTGCGGCCCAGGCCTGCCTTGCAGTGGATTGCCAGTGCGCCGGGTGTGGCCTCGGCGATGGCCAGGAAGCGCAGCAGGATCTCCTGGCTGGGGCAGGAGCCGTCGGGGAAGTACAGCTCATGGTGCTGGAAGCCGCCATCCAGGAAGCGCTTGCGGTCATACACCTGCAGTGCGGCACAGCAGCGGCAATAGTTTTGTGACCATAGGCCCCTGGTTTACAGCACAGCTGCTTGCAGGAAGCCAGAAGCAAGTCCATTGGTGTGTTGAAGGTCAATGTATGGGTGACCTGGCAGCTGCTGCACATACTTCATGCCTGCCAGGCTACCTGGATGGAGGCCAACGTTTGTGCTGCAGCTACTGGTTCCACAACCTGTTCCGCCCCTTTCATAACAGTCCAACCCGTCTGCACAACCAAGCATCACATTGCGCTTGTGCACGCTGTTCCCACCTTCTTGTTGAGACGCACGACAGCCTGCACGCCACGCTTGTGCCAGTAGTCCCAGTAATCCTCGGGCACCATGGCGCGGAATCCCACGTAGTCGGTGGGGCGCACTGCAGGTCCACTGAAGGCCACCAGCTTTCCTGGCACGATCCAGTTCAGGTCGCCGTTCTCAACCTGAGGATGTTTGAACAGCAGCAGCGGGAGCTGTTGAGCAAGTTGAGCAAGTGGAGCAAGTTGCACATGCCGCTTGCAGGACAGTGCAGGGCTGACACAGTAAATGCTGGCATGGTTGCTGCTGAGCCTTCCCTATGCCATGCAGCAGCAAGGCGCCAGTCCTGCAGGCACATCCTTATGAGCCCTGCAGCGGCTTACATGCTTGCAGGAATCGCTGTGACTGCACAACCGCGCCTGGGTGCATGCGCACCTGCTCGTAGTGCTCGTACTCTGCCAGGTCGAACCTCCAGACGCCGTTGCTGGCGTCAATGAAGCCGCAGTCGCGCGCCTTGGCGATACCCTAGCAGGCAGGTCAAACAAGTGTGTTCAGGCATTGGCCAGTAGAAGTCAAAACACTTAAGAGCCCAACAAGAGGCAGCCTTGCTTTATCTTCTATGTGCTTGCCAGGTGCCTTTGCTAGTGCCCTCTACACCCGCCTCACCCTGATGCAGTCAATTGGCTGCAGGTTGAAGGTTGGCACTCCGCAGGATGCATCCCTGAAGGGCATGTAGGGCGCCTGGCTGGCCAGCGGTGCATAGGCATCATCAGGGCTGCGGTTGAGGTACAGAACCTGAAATATGCCCACCTGCATCGTTCAAGAGTTCAAAGTTCAGGATTGTGCATGCACATGGCAGCAGGGAGGCAGCTGAGACGGCACTGGAGCACTGCTTGCTGTTGCTACCCCCTCTGCCAGTACTGCTGTGTGGCCACAGTTGCTTGATAAAGAAGCAGAGAAGCTGGCTTCTGTTGCTGAAGCTCTGTGCTGGCGCCCGACCTTGATTGCTGAGTTGCTGACTATGGGTTTGGTGCTGAAACCAAGCAACCCAGCATCAAACAGCAAAGCAGGTTTTTCCCTGACATACACTTTGGGTGCTTGCAGAGAGCAGCCACCTCCAAACCACATTGCAGACTGATAGCTGCTGCTTGTGTTGCTTGCTGTTGCTACTGCATCTGGCAGCATTGCTCTGCACGTGTTCCCTTTTGGCTCACCAGCACTGCTGCATTGGCCTTGTGCTGTGGCTGCGGCCCTGCGTACAGGTAGAGCTTCTTGCCGAGCCTGTCTGCCTCCTGCAATTGCAATGCATCACGTTCTGTGAGCCGTGTAGCTCAGGCCATGCTGGTCACTGCAAGTCCCAGCCGCTGTCTACACTCACCTGCAGTAGCTGCCTTGTGTGCTCGCAGAAGCGGTAGGTTTTGCCCAGGTTCAGCGGCCCAAAGTCAGCGTAGAATGGCTCATATAGCTGCGAGAAAGAGAGCAAGGGTGAGACATGGCTGGCATGGCGCGAGCGCGTCACGCATTACTACTGCCGACCACCTCACCAGTTCATTGTCAATGCAGTAGCTGATGTTCGTGTTAGCGATAGCTGAGTAAATTGGACTGTCTGCCCTCTTTACAAAGCACACGTAGTAGCGTCCAGGGACAAGCTCTATGGCCTGCACGCAGTACTGGGAGTGTAAGATAAGTCCTTGTTGCACAGTGCCTTCCAAGCTGCACCAGCTTCACCTCTCTAAACTCGTCTGCCATTTTCTTGTTTTGTGCACGGCGTGTGAGCTGGCAGCCACCCACAACACTGCAAGCACTACTTGTAGTGTAGTGTACAGCAGCACCGTCTCGACTAAGATTCAAGCGTTCAATACATGTAAACAAACAACTCAACTTCAACGTGTTTTCCAAAGGCAGAAGAACGGCTTATAAGTGGGCGGAGGCAGTAGAGGTCGAAAGAATTGTGGTATTAAACTACTAGTGACACCAAGAACGCCCTGTAAAAACGCCCCCGCTTCGTACTTAAAGTTTAACTGTGTTTGGTTTGATTATCACGACAAAGTGCCTGACACACAAGGGACACCATGACCCACAGTTCGCACTTGTCTTCCAACCCACTGACCAGCTTTCAAACTCACACGGCTGCCATGTTGGAAGGCGAAGGAAGAGAAGTCATTGCGAGCGCTGCTCCATTCCACGATACTGATAGAGGCGACAGTTTCCAGACCTTGCCAGCCAGCCACACCCAGATCCTACCCTCACTGTGCCGTTGCAGCTGCACTCTCACAACACCAAATTTGAGCCAGCAAACAACAAACATCCTGCGAGCCATATCATGATGTGCACCTCATTGCTGTGCCTCCTGCATTTGTGCTGAAACAAAAGACAACAAGCATGTCAACGATATCAACACCGCACAACAGCGGCCCAATGACAACATAGCTGCGGAGCCGTCACAGCCAAGAAGATGCGCTTGGAAACCAGCCTGTCTGAAACAGCAGCTATTGAAGACTGAAACTGACGAACAAGTACTGCAACTGCACAAATCTGGGCCGTCATGTCACAATGCTCACTAGCCAGCTGCTTGCTGGCTGAAAATGCTGCAGCAGCTGATGCCACAGGCTTGCAAAGCATGCACGTGACGCTACATGGCACCAGCAATATGTGCTATAACAACACATGGCACCTGAACAGGATCAAGCATGCACACAGTGAATACTTGCCCCAGCATTTTGACAGCATAATGCCACCGCTGATACAAAAGCAACTAGGTCACTTTCCTTTCCCGCGACAGATGTGGGCGCTGGACATGCAAAGTATGTGCCTGCACAGCTTCCACCGCACATGCTGCTCACACACCAGCACGGAATCCTCGTCATTGGCACGCTGCTGCGACTGCTGCGACGGCACCAGTGGGCACATGCCTCTGGTTCCGCCACATCCTGCAACTGCTTATCATGCCAGGCACACACTGAGGCTATTCCTTCTCTGTATGCTGCCTTGCACCCTGCAGCTGGTGCTGCCCGCTGCTTCCACTATCATCCTGCTGCTGCTGACGCCGCTGCACTGCTGCTGTGCCTACTTCTTCTTCTTATCCTTGTGCTGTGGATATTTGCGTGTAGGTGCAAACTCCCCAAACTTGTGGCCTACCATGTTCTCAGCCACTTCGATGCGAGTCATACGCCTGTTGCCATTGTGCACGAAGAAGACGCACTTGAGGAAGTCAGGCAGTATGACGCTAGCTCTGCTCTGTGTGCGGATGATGGCGGGTGCTGGCGCCCCCTGGAAGCGCGTCTTGCTCCACCAGTCTGGGTGCGCACGTGCCATAGCAATCACATCCTTCAGCAGTGACACAGCCACATAAGGGCCTTTCCAGGCAGCACGGCCGCCCATGCTGGCGCGCCGGCTGCTGCTTGGCGTGCTGTTGTAGCAGCACTACTGCTACTGCTGCTCCAGTTGCTGCTGCCTATGTCTGCTGCTGATGTGCCGGTGGCTGGAGCGCTGTAGGGAACTGGTACACACTTCCCACTGGCAACAACGATTAGAGTTCTACAGAATGTACACTTATGTGTGTACGCCAACTAGGCAGCAGCAGCAGCAGCAGCAGCAGCAGCAGCAGTGGCAGTAGCACAGAGACCACTAGACAACAGAGCTGTTGCTGTGCGATGTCACGCGGCGTGTAACGTACTCGCAAGCGTTGATTATATGTAAAGTACCAAGCGGCACGCCAAGAGTAATGCTTCTCAAATCGCAGTTTGTGTGACTCAGACACCCAGCGACACAGGGCGTTGATCGACTACACGAAACACTGACGACCGTTTATACAAATTCATCCATTCAACAAGCTTTGCCTTGTCCTTGGCATAGAGGGTTCTGTCATGACAAGTGAGTCAAATGGAGACTGAGGCCCGCTGACGGCAGCACCTGATGCGAGAAGGACAAAGGTGATTTGAAGTGTCACCGTATACCTTGAACAACAATCAGACGTCAGCTAAAAGCCTCTCACCTTCTGGCGGGAACTGCTCCCTTCACTCTGCTGCTTCCTTTGTTTCGTAAATCACAGCAACACACTGATGGATACCCAGAAGGAATGTTACAGAAAGTATCTGGAATCTGCTGGGGTGATTGATGCCCTCACCAAAGGTGGGCACACCTGGCACCTGCTGTCGGTGCCAAGCTGTCTTGTGGCCAGACCTTTACAGTTTGCCCCGCAAAAGCATCCACACATGCACATGGCTGGTTCTCGCTGCATAATATGTCATTCAGCACCATCCATGTGTGGCACACTGACATATGACTGCGCCTCCATCACTTTCCTGCTCCTGCAGTGCTTGTGTCGCTGTATGAAGAGCCAGACAAGCCCAAGTCAGCCATCGAGTAAGTACCAGTGCAGCTGCATCATAGGGACCAGCCACAGCATACACTTCTGATGTTGAACAGCATGCGGTGTCAAGTTGCATGCATGGTGCTGATGACCTGTCACCATCCAAAACACCAACGTGATTATCTGGCTACTGCTTTGCTATCTGCTGTAGCTATGTAAAGGCCTGCTTGGGTGGTCCGACTCCAGCAGAGTACGACGCACTGATTGCTGAGCGCGAGTCCTTGAAGAAAGAGCTAGAAGATGCCAGGCAGCAAATTGCTGAGTTGCAAGCAAAGGTAAGCAGTGACCATCAGTGCATGACTACAAGCTCTGGCGGCTTTCCTGCAAGAACTTATGCACCTCTGCAGTCTTGACCTGCGCTCCTACACACCAGCATGCGCTGACCTAGGGTGGCAGTGGCTTGATGGCAGCAGCTGCTCAACACCATCGCCTGCAGGACATGGCCGAACTGCCAGCAGCCAGCTGCAGAGATAGTGCACCAGCAAGGGGACGATGCTGTTGACAGTGTTGCTGATTGTCATGTGCGAATGCGAGCGCTGTGCTTCTGCTGCTAGCAACCCAACTACACAGTGTTGTGCCCATGCCCGTGCAGGTGCAGGCGCAGCAATAACTCAGTTTGCTGAACTGAGCTTCAGGAGACCGTCTGCAGCAGCATCCTTCACTGCTCAGGGCTCATGGCAGAGCTCTGTTTCGGTAAGGCCGCATTGCGGCATGGAGAACACCAACCTGAAAAGCGGGTGTTGGCATGAGGTGGTTGCTGATGGTGGTAACAGCACAGGCACATGGAACACAGTGTTGTACTAATTCAACAAGGGCCTCACATTGCATGTGCATCATCTGTCACAGGCGCATGGCAAGGGCATAGTCAGCAACAGCTGCTGCTGCTGCTGCGTCATGCAACAAGACCACTGTTGAGTGGCGCAACATGACTATTGCAGCCGTTTGGCATGTTTGGTGGTTGTGTGGGCGTCATGTCCACAAGCAGCACGGCATTCCCATTCAACTGGATTGGGCATGCAAGGCTGCATGGTGGAGCAGGTAGTTTTCAACTTCATGCATAACTCAGCCAGCTCGAGGGCAGTATCGTGACAAATGCCCTTGGCACTGCTGCTCGTGATACTACATAGAGGTTATTGCGGAGCAATGCTGCTGTGCTGCCCCTGCAAGAAGAGCCAAGTTTTTTTGTCAGGCCCACGTGCTTTTTTGTAGCATAGCTGTAGCTGGTTGCGGCACGCATCGGCTGTTACACATGGTAATAAATCTTATTGCAGATAAGGGACCCAACTGGTGATCATTGAATTTCAGGGCCAACTGGCGAGTCACGTTACGTGACCCAGCAAGATAATGTAACAATTACCACAACACTGACCGGCGGTCTATGGCGCAACCACCCAAGCATTCACATTGCTCATGGTGAGCAACACGCTCAGCCGGCATACCGTATGTTTGTGTGACACAAACACAAAGAACGGCGGAGGGGCCTGGCAACTGCACTCGCAAGCTTTGAATCACGCTTCCTGTTCATTGCTGCAGCCGCTGCCCAGCACTGGCTTGATAGCAGCGTCATGCACAAACCACGTCCAGCTCTGTGCCTGGTTCATGTACCAACTCATGAATGGCAGCAAGCCGCCGTCCCTGCTGCTGCTGCTTTCGTCGTCAACACCTCTGCTGCTGCTGCTGCTGCTACTGCTGCTGCTGACAGCGGACGTCTGAGTGCTGCTGGTGCTTGCTTCCTGCAAGCCGCTGTCCTGCGAGGCTCGTCGCTGAGCACCGCCTAGACCTGCACCCCGCTCAGGGCCAGGCAGCACTCCCATAGCGCGGCCTGCCACATACACTGGCACAGCTGGTGCAGCAGCAGCCAGCAGCACTGCACCCGACACCGCTGTGCCCAGCATCTTCTGCATGCTGCTGGGGCGGTAAGGCTGCAGGGTTGCCAGCCACTGCTGGTATCCCGTGTCCAGCTGGTGGTGCCGCGCCCCTGGCAGCAGCATGTGAACAGGCAGCTACGGGTTGGCTAAACAGACTTGCTGTGAAAATGACTTAGTACACTTGATGAAAGCGCATCGCGCCACAAAACCGCACGGCTACTGTCATGCAAACTGAGGCACCAGGTGCGTCATCAGAGCCAGGCAGCTGCTGCAACAAAAGAACCAGCAGCAGACCATCGTAACACTGGTGGCGTCTGCCTCACCTTCTTGCAACAAGTTCAGGTAGCGCTGCGAGGGCAGCACTCTTCGCTCCATGTGCAATGACGCAGCTGCAGCCTGCAGGGTGAGTGCCTGGACAACTGTCCCATCATACAAGTGGCAGTCTACCGGGATCACCTGCGAGCAGAGGAGGTGACTCAAGCTTCAGGCATCTGAGCAGTATTACATTGCTCAGCAGCACCAGGCATGACAAGCATGATGACAGCCCAGCTTATGCAGTATATCAAAGCACGGCCTGTTTCCCTTGGGTAGCCACTGTACACGCACCTGGTAGCCTATGCGTTTGCTGCCAACACCCTCTGTGGCCTTCACGTAAGCCCACTCACGCCGGGTAATCCTGTGTATCACCCCGTGTACACAGGGCTGCTGCTGCTGCTGCTGCTGCTGCTGCGGGCTGAGTTGCTGCCTTTGCCATTGCTGCTGCTGCTGCTCCTGCTGTGGAACTTCCACGATGGTGGCAAAGCCTGGCTCCGAGTACGGCAAGCCCTGCACACCAAAGCTGAGCCGGTGCGAAGGCACGCAGCACGGCCAAGACTGCCTCGGCTGCACCATTCGCCTGCCCGTCAGCACTGATGGGTTCATGTTGCTTCCGAAAGCAAAGTAGTACACCTCATCCGGCTTCAATGACTCCAACCTGTTCCTGCAAACCAATGTTGAATGTATAGTTGAACGCGCTGCAGGAAACCAAGAGCTGCTGCAATGTGAGTGGTGTGTGCATCACCTGCTCATGCCAGCAGCGGCAGCAGTGTAACTGCTGAATTGCTTCGAGGACACCACCCTTGTCATCATGGCCTTTTTAACAGCTACTAGACGCTGTACATCCCTTGTTCCTGCAAGGCCATGCTCTGTATGCATGGATTGATGCTTCAGAGGTGCAGAACTGTGTGTGGTGTGTGGTGTGTGGTGCAGGTTGCATGTGTCTGCTTGAAAGTAGCTGCTCAGCCGCAGGTCGGTCACCGCCAATCAGGAAGCTAAAATATAGCTGAAAACAATCCTTTATGCGACAGCAAGGCGATTGTAGCGGAGGTTGCTGCTCAGGCGTCCTGTCATCGAAGCCCTAGCTCACAACTGTTACAGATGGTATGCCAG
Organism: Tetradesmus obliquus; assembly: GCA_030272155.1. Taxonomy (NCBI): domain Eukaryota; kingdom Viridiplantae; phylum Chlorophyta; class Chlorophyceae; order Sphaeropleales; family Scenedesmaceae; genus Tetradesmus; species Tetradesmus obliquus. The sequence continues at coordinate 2,300,014 of CP126191.1, forward strand.
CTGTGCCTGGCACTGCCACAGCGGAACGTCTGACGTTGTATGCAAGAAAACTTGCAATCTGTGAGTGCATCTCTTAACCTTGAAGGAACGCATATAACTTGGCTTGGCGCCCTCTTTGCCTGTGCTCTCAGGGGCTCTTCGCTCTTTCGAATCTGATTTATTAGACCGAATTGCACTTCAAAAACCTTTGTTTGCTACAGTAGCTGCTGCACGTGCTCCAACTGGCAGCCATGTCAGCACTGCTCAGCAGTACAGGCTGGCCTCCCTGGTGCACCCAATTGCACGCAGCAGGGACTAGAGTGCACTGCTAGCATGACAGAAACGATATTTGAACAGTAGCAGGGTAGATTGTAGCTAGCAACAGGACACCAGCAGCAGCCTACAGTGCCAGCGCGATGGACTTGCAGCAGACCCCTCCAAGTCCCAGGGGCGCCTTTGCACCATCACCAGCAGCATCGCCGCCACCTGGAAGGCCAGCACATCTGCAGCCGTTGGATGGGCAGCCATACCGTAATGGCAGTGCACCTCCCACCCCACCTGGCAAGTCGAGCCAGTGGCCTGCAGGAAGTGCACGTGCCGCGACAGCGGGAGCAAGCTTGCAGAAAAGCAACTCTGACCTCTCAGTAGCGTCAATGCATGTGAGTCTGCAGTCTGCTGGTGCTCACAGGACCTTGCAAATAAGACCTGCCTCACCGCATCAATCTCGAAGTTGGTAGCGGAGTTGCAATGCCGCACAGCAACACAACAGCAAGGCAGCTGTAGACATGCCTCATATGAGACAGCATGCCTTGGAAGGGAAGGGCACCTGGGTTGCACATCCAGCATACATTTGCTGTTTCATACTGCACTTCATTCGACTGCTTACAAGCAAGCTGCAAAGCCACTGTTAACAGCGCGTACTGTTGGGATCGCCTGCCACTGCTGGGTTGATTGTATGAGAACAAAATTATGACTGTGCTAACGAGTTCCCTGCTGCTTGTTTCGCCTGCTGTAGTCTTTGCAGCAGCAGCTACAGCAGCAACAGCAGCAGCAACAGCAGTCAGATGCAGACAACATCAAGGTGGTGGTGCGGTTAAGGCCGCTGTTCCCTCACGAGCAGAGCAAAGGCGCAGCGGAGGTGGCCCATGTGTCAGAAGACTACAGCTCACTCAAGGTGCTCACCAGAGAACTGCTTGGGGCTGAACTGGCACATGCTTGTGCACACACCAGAACCAACTATTCACTAGGCGATGGTTGTGCAGAGAATCAACCAGCACAGCTGCAGCAGCACACTCAAAGCTAACCCAGCAAGTGAACATGCCCTGTTCCAGGATGCTTGTGTGTGCCATCCTCAGGACGTGCTGCAGCTGGCTGAGCAGCAGTAGGGGGGCTGTTGGTGCTGAGGTGCTTACATACGGCACGTTGCAAAACCACTTCTGCCCCTCCTGTTGCTGCAGGTGGTGGTGCCTGGGCCAGCAGGTGCCACCATGCAGAAGGAGTTCTCCTTCCATGCTTGCCTGGGTCCTGAGACCAGCCAGGCTGATGTGATGGCGCTGTGTGGTATCCAGCAGCTGCTGGACGCAGCGCTTGCAGGATACCACGTCACCATATTTGCTTATGGACAGACAGGTGAGGGGCGGGCCTAGTTTACAATAGTAACTTGTATGTACGCAAGTACAGCACAGCAATGGACACCTGCTCTGGCAACTATGTTTTGTATGGATGCCGCTGCCCAGCAGCAGCAGCAATAGCAGCAGCAGCAGCAGCAGCAGCAACAATGGCAGCAGCAGCAGCAGCAGCAACATCAATGTCAGCAGCAGCGGCAGCAGCTGGAGCATCAACACCAATGGCAACACCAGCTGTGTGTTTTGTCTGGCATGCCTGCTGCGCAGGCTCCGGCAAGACGCACACCATGTCTGGCAAGGAGGACATCATCAGCGACGACGCCTACAACGGCCACGAGCATGACGGCATCATCAGCAGGGCAGTACATTACCTTTTCCAGCAGGTGCGGCGTGGCTGATGTCAACACACAGCAGCGGTGCCAGTAAGCTGGCAAGGGCAGCACACGTATTGTGCGTTCAACAGCAAACATGCCAGGCTGGCACAGAACATCATGTGTTTGTTGCCTTGCATGCTTGCCCGTGCACTGCAGACAGGATGGCAGCTGTTCATGGCTGCGCCACTGCAACTGCCACAGACATCAGTAACAACTTTCCCAGTGCATGCGTGCACACCGTGTGTGGAGAGCAACTCCTCACTCCACGTCATGCTGCAACTTGCAGATGTGCATGCAGTCCCCGCTCACACTTGGTGCATGCTGGCCGCTGGCGCTGCAGGTGCACACGCGCAAGGATGCCAAGTACTCGCTGAAGGCCAGCTACCTGGAGATCTACAACGAGGGCGTGTACGACCTGGTGCACTTCAACCCCAAGGCCAAGAGCCTGCCCGTGAAGTGGGATGCCAGCTACGGCTTCTACGTGCAGGGGCTCAAGGTGGTGCCCTGCAGCCAGCAGCGCACCATGATGGAGGTGCGGCGCCGCGCTTGCAGGAGCGCTGCAGGGAGCAGCTGCACAGATGGCGTGCTGGTGCCAGAGTTGCTGCTGCGGCTGCGAAGCATCTGCACCTGCATTGTGCAAGCAGGGCAGAGGCCACCGCCTGCAGGTGCCTAGGCACCTGTTGCACTCGTGATGGGGAAGCACTGCAGCTGCCGCATGCGCATGTGGGCTGAGTGATTCAGCTTGCTGGCCCTGCATGCTGCTGATGTGTCGTGTTGCAGGTCATCCGCACGGGCATGAAGCACCGTAAGGTGGGGAGCCACAGGCTCAACATGGAGTCCAGCAGGAGCCACGCCATCATGACCATCTACTGCGATGCAACACCCACAGGTGCGGCTGGAGCCAGCGGCCAGCCAGCCCCGCTGGCCTGGCACCATGTGTGGTTGATGTGCTTGCCAGCACAAAGGTTGTGCCTGCAGGACCTTTGCAACATTACCAGCCGCTTTGCAGTCAGCACACATTGTATGCTGCTAACGTCTGTTCTGGGAGTACAGGTTGGAACGCTTGGCATCAACCATGCCGTGCTGCTGTGCTGTGCTGTGGTGCGGTGCATGCAGACCCAAACAGCTATGACTTTGGCACCATCCGCTACGGCAAGCTATCGTTTGTTGACCTGGCCGGCAGCGAGCGTGTGAAGGACAGCATGAGCGAGGGCACCATGCTCAAGGAGACCATCAACATCAACAAGTCGCTCAGCGCCCTGGGCAAGGTGCGGCGGCTGTCCTGGCAGCCTTCCTTTTGATGTGTTGCTGTGCCCTGGATGCTGACGACTGCTAGCAGCACTTAGCTGTGTTTTGTTTACGCAGATAAGTGCAGGAATGTGTACCTGGGTGCCATTGAGTGTCTTGTGTGTCATCATGCGATCTGATTTGCATGCTCACTGTCTGGCTGGCATGCTGTGTGCGTATGCAGGTGATTTCCACACTGGCAGAGCACGATGCGGCAGGCACCACAGCCCACGTGCCGTACCGGGACTCCAAGCTCACCAAGCTGCTGATGGACAGCCTGGGCGGCAGCGCACTGACGCTGATGATTGCGTGCTGCTCGCCATCTAGCCTTCAGGTGCGCAGCTGGCACAGGGGGTGTCTGCCCTGCATGCAAGATAGTCGAAACAGCTGCTGCAACATTCATTGTGTAGGAAATGCACCAACCATGACCTGCTTACATTCTCTGAGGATCTGCCTGCATCATGAAGCTACTGTGCTGATGTGAGTGTTGCTGGCAACATCTTTATGTCCTTGCAGGTTGAGGAGACGCTGAGCACCCTCAGCTACGCAACACGCGCCAAGAACATCCACAACCGCCCAACCGTGCAGTACGACCCGCGCGAGGCGCAGATCTCGCTGCTGCGGCGAGAGATTGAGCTGCTGCGGCAGGAGAACGGCCTGCTGCGGGAGCAGCTGAGGGCAGGGGGCGCTGCTTCAGGTGCGCAAGCATGTCGCTGTGCTCTATGCATGACAAATGACGTCTGTTTGCATCGACTGCAGCTGGACTTGCTGCGGTGCTTATCTTGGCACTGTGCCAGCACAACTCGCATGTCCTGCAGCCTCTTGTGTGTTATGGGGTGGCACCAACTCATGTGTGGGCTTGTTTTGCAGGTTCAGCGCACAACAGCTTGCCAACCACGCCAAAAGCGGCACAACTGGCTGGAAGGCCGTCAGGTGGGCAGGGTTACCTGCATGATTGTTTTGAACGGCTGTGCATGCCTGCACGATTAGTGCGTTGTGAAGTGCACGGTTGTCCAGCTGCAGCAACGGTAACTGGCGCCCTCATGCAGCGCAATGCTTGTCAATGTGGCACTGTTACACAACACGCTTCTGCATGCGGTTGACGTACGTGATGTGCTATGTATGCCACACGTTTGTTTCATTTGCAGTGCTTGGCATTCCCCAGCAGATGGGCAGCCCTGGCAGCAGCGTTGCCAGCAGCCCCATTGCAGGCTTGGCAGCACCTGGTGCGCTGTCCAGCAGCCCCGTACCACATGCAGCAGACGAGCAGGCTGCTGCTGCTGGCATGCCACGCGCAAACAGCACAGGCGGCCTGGCGCCGCACAGTGCCTCAACAGAGCAGCAGCTGCGGGCGTCTTTGAACGAGCTAGGTGAGGCTGACTATACAAGTGTGGGAACATGCCGGTGTTGATTGGGCGCACACTAGCTTGAGTGGCAAATACTGGCTTGCCAATGTTTGCTCTGTGGAACACGCACATCTTGTGCTTGAGCTGTGCGCCAATTGCTTACCTACATGTGGCGCTGCCGCTGTGCCATGCAGACTTGAGGTCCAACGCGGCGCGGCACGCCGCAGGTGTCAGCAGCAGCGGCAGCCCCATCAACAACTCGGAGCTGCTGCGGCGGCTGCGTGAGACGCAGGCGCTGCTGGTGAAGTTCAGTGAGGAGAACGGCAGGCTGGCACGGGACAACGAGAAGCTGCAGGTGTGTGGCATGCTTGCTGGAGTGTGCCCCGTGTTGGGGTTAGTAGTTGACCCTGCAATGAGTGTAATCAGCGCACCGTTGAATGCATGTGTTAGGCACGCATATTCTGCTGTGGTCTTGTGAATGGGCCTCGGCTCTTCTATGCACGCCTCTGGCAATTCGCTGAAGTGATGTGGACTACACACCTTCGCACAATGGTCTGCAGGCTGGCAGGAATGTGCTGAGTGCCGAGCACGCAACCGTGCTGGATGAGATCGACCTGCTGCGGGGCAAGCTCAGCCAGCTGGAGCGCAACGTGCTCACAGCTGCTGCCATGGCCACGACCACAAACGGCAGCCAGCCACAGGCCCAGCAGCAGCAGCAGGCACCAGGCAGCGCAGCAGCGCAAGGGGCAGCAGGTGGCGTGGCAGGTGGCGGCATGATCAACATCCAGGCGCTGCTGGCGAGCCTGGGGCTAGGGGGTGACGTTGCCGCAGACCTGCCAGCTGTTGGTATTGGGCCGCAGGGGGCAGAGATGGGCGGGCCTGGCCAGGACTGGAGCGGCACTGCTGATGCTGAGTTCTCGCTGAGGTAAGGAACAGGGGCGCAGTGCAATGAATGCTAAGTTGCCACTAGGTTGATGCTGGTGCATGTGGCGGCTGCACTCAAGTCTTTGAAACAGGCCACCAACAGTGCGGACGCCTGGTGCCCAGGGAATTGTTATGCTGCTGTTTTGCTCACTGTATTTTTGCTGATGCGCGTTTGCTTGCAGGCCCAGTATGCAGATGCCTAGCGGCAGCAGCAGCAGCAGTCCTGCTGCAGCAGCTGCTGAGATCTCACCTGGCAGGTCGGTGCTGGTGTCCCCTGGTGGCTCTTCAAGGCTTGGCATGAAGAGCCGTAGCAACCTGTCCAGCGCAAGCAGCCCCGGTCCCAGCAGCATCGCCACTGCAGCCAAGAGCATAATCAACAGGACGCCGCTGCGGCCCTCTAATGCAGACACAGGTGTGGACGACTCCATCATAGTGTCCAACGCGCCTGGCCTTGCGCTGCTGCTGGGGCCTGGCAGCGGCAGCATCAATGCTGCAGCTCCTGTTGAAGCTGGCCTTGCACCAGGTCAGCTGGGTCCCCCTGGCAGCAGCAGCAGCAGCAGTGCGGCCGCAGGAGGAGCCAGCATCCACGTGCAGCAGCAAGCACATGGGGTGCCGGCGCCGCTCAGAGTGCCGGGCTATGCTGGTGCTGCTGGTGCTGCACCTCCTAGCCCCAAGGCAGTGAGCTTTGGCGCGAGTCAGCAGCTGGAAGTGTACAGCCAGCTGCCCAGCAGTGCCACATCAACTTCGTCAGCCATCAACCGACCGCTGCCGTTCAAGCCACAGGACAAGGCAGCAGGCTTCTTGGCAAGGAAGGTGAGCAGAGCACAGTCGACCCTGCCGTATTGCAATGCTTGATTTATTCCCTTTTGTGTTGAGCTTGCATGGGTTGTCTGCTTAATGTGTTGCACGTTCACAGGTGTTGCAAGGCGTTGAGCATATGTCATGCTGACTTTGCCGCTGCCTGTGCAGGATGGCCAGCAGCAGCAACAGCAGCAGCGACTGGCAGCAGCCAGGTCGCCACCTCCAAGGGGCTGAGCAGTGAGCCAGCTGCCACCGAATTATCGCTGTGCACAGCAGGGTGCTATGCGCAAGTACTGGTGACGCTGTTGACTCCTTGCTGTGCATTTGTGTCAGGGCTGGGCGCAGCCAGCAAGTGCTGCAATATGACAGTTTTAGGCATGGTAAATGCTGCGCTGCAGGAAAGCTGGTAGCACACAGGGGCATGACGTGCATTGTGGTTGATGGCCTGGTGGATGCCAGTCAAGTACTTGTGCCAGCTCAATGCTGTTTTGAACGTGCAAACAAACTGTACCTGTCACTGCGCACAGCTCAGTGGGTGTTGCGCAATCTGTACTGCTGATAGTCTGATCCAAATAAGGCCCTTGGTTGAAGCGGCTTCACAGAACAAGCAGCTTGTCAACTTGCTGCAATGCCTGCTGCAGTGCGGCATAGTGCCGCAGGTTAAGCTTATATTGACTGTGGCCTACCACCTGTCGTTGCCAGTGCATGCAAGGCAGCTGCTGGGCTCACAGTGAGGTTCCAACTGTCTTTTGTCAGAGTGGCAACCAGTGAGTTCTACTCTGCAGATGGTGTGAATTTGACCCAAGTCAGCACAGCAATGACTGTTACGTAACGTGCTGTGTATACACAGCAGGAAGCGCTGTCATTGCAACCGGTGGTATGCTTGCAATGGTGCCTGGTGACCTGCCAGCTTCTGGCACTGGCTTCCAGGAAGTCTGTCGGGTTGTCACAACCCTTTAGTGGCCTGGTTCTATTGTTGAAATGGTTCTAATGTAGTAAAATCATCCCTGCGTGCTGTCTTGAGTGTGCTATGGTAAATGGTACAGTATAGTCAAGCCTGGTGACGCTCCAGAGGGACGCATGACGTGTCTGTGTGGTTCAGTCCATATGTGGCCCAGGGTCTATTGCAGGGCCTGTGGTACAAGGTACCGCCGCCAACGAGACGCAACAGCAGCTGTAGTTGCGGGTCAATGGCAACTCCGGGGGCAATGCTGTAGCACGTGCTACTGCACTGCAGTGCACTGCAGTGTAGCTTCTGCACAGCTTCTTCTGAACCATTGACACACTAACCACAAACCATCTGCTGGCACCCAGCCTAGTCAGACATGGCGAACCGATGTATATGAGTGTGACAATAGCACGGTATCGCATGTACAGGAGTGATCACCACCCGAGAGTACAGCGGAACAGCTGGGACCTGCTGGCAAGAGACAGCTGAGAGGCTCTGGTCAACAGGCCCGTACAAGAGAATTGGAAGATGACAAAGCACGTAAATGACGCGTGTTGACTCTTGATCGACATGATTGACCGCAGGGCATGCCGGCAGTTTCCGCTGTCGACAGTAATGCTCAACCGAAAGCCATGCGCAGCTGCCGGACGCTGCTTGGTGATTGTAGCATGCCTGATAAACTGCCTTATCACTACAGCATTGCCTGGCCCGTTGCCCGGAGACAGCACCCGGCAGGGTGACACCACAAGCCGATTTGTAGTCAGCTTTGCTGAGGAACACAAGCAGGCAGTCAGGCAGCACCTCACACAGATGGGCTACAAGATTATATCGGAGGGTATTGGGTTCTATGCCATCACCAACCACGGCACAGTGAGGACAACTCCCACAACAGCAGGAGTGACACAAGCACCTGCAGCAGCAGCAGCAGCTGGAGCATCTAGTCAATCAGCTGCATCCTACGCCTCTAAGGAAACGCCAAGAGGCAGGAAGCTCATACAGCAGAGGCAACAGCAGCATGTGCAGGCCCTGCTTGCTCTTCGAGGAGTCCCAGGTGCGGCACATGTGCAGTGTTGTGTGCTCGCAGCAGACGCCAGGTGTTGGCTCTGCGCATCTTTGGGTGTCCTGGTGTGTTATGCCAGCTCTTGGATGCAAGTACTGCCTGTCAGCATGCACCAGTCGCTTGCCACAGAGCGCGCTGTGTGGTGCATGCCAGCTTGTTGCCAGCTTGTTGCCAGCAATGAAGTAAACACACAAACGCCCACTCAAGAAAGGTGTGCCACCAGCAATGCATATACAACACGATCAGCAAGGTCTTCCGACTTTCGGCGCTTGGCTGGCAATGCGCATGCAGGTGTCAGCAGCAGCGAGCAGGATGTGCGCCGCTTCTTGCACTTGCAGCCATCACGTGGGCACAGCCTCAGCAGCGCAGCATCAGCGGCCAGGCGACGCCTGCGCGCAGCCTCCATCAGCAGCATGAATGCTGGCGCAGCAGCAGCTGCAAGCCCAGCTTCAAAGCTGGCAGGTCATTGGCACACTAGCAGCAGCTTCCGGCCGTCGCAGTATGACATTTGGGGCAACAGCATTGGGGACCAGCAGTGTGCAAGCAGTGACACTCAGCTCGCAGATGCTGCTGGCGCGGAGGTATTACCCTGGGGCATAAAAGTAATTGGCGCCACAAATGAGACGCTGCTGAAAGCGCAGCCAAAAGGCCGCGCGATTGTGTGTATCATTGACAGCGGCTTGGCAAGGGATCATCCTGAGTACAAGAACTTTCCAGGGCAGCTGAGTGGCTGCCAGGTTGGCACAAACTGCCCGTTCGAGTGGAGCAAAGACATTGTCGGACACGGGACGCATGTGGCAGGTGGGTTGCATGTACTCGACTGCTCTGCAAATCAGCTGCACGTCAAAGTTGACAGGTGTGATGGTTGCAGCCGTCACTGTGTTGGTGGGTCCACGCTGCAGCAACATGGCAGCGGCTGTCATTTGTCAGACTGCAGCAGCACAGCTTCTGATCCAGCATCTGATCAGCAGGTGTACAAGGCAGCAACAGACTTTGAGATGTGTGCACGACCTTTGGGGCTGTGAGCTGCACACCATGTCTAAATTCAAACCACATCCCTTCACGCAGCACAGCTCAGCAAAGCACCAGCACCTGTTGCACCTGCGCATGAATCTCATGTTTATGCTGTGCCTGCAGGCACCATTGGCGCAGCACGCAATGGCGTAGGGGTGCTAGGGGTGATGCCTAGTGGCGCTGACATCCACGTAGTCCGCATTTGGAACGACTCGGGCGACGTCAGCCAGGGCCAAGGGCCCTACGCAACAGACCTGGTGCTAGCATACGACAACTGCCTAACATACCTGATTGAGCAGCAAAAGACGGACAAGAACGCGAAAATGGTGATCAATATAAGCTACGGCAGCGCAGGTCCCTTGACGGTGGAGCGCCTGTGGATAAAGCGCGCTGCCAAGCGCGGGGACATGCTGTTTGTGGGCAGCGCTGGCAATAACGGCACTTACCTGACCTCCACAGTACCCTACAAGTCAGAGCAGCAGCTGTCAGACCCTGGCCAATACCTGAGCTATCCTGCAAGCTACAACCTAGATGAGGTGAGAAGTGCGGTCAGTGTGGAAGCGCAGCTGCGCTGTGCTGTTGCAGGCTTGCATGTTTTGTTGTGCATGCTTTTTTGTCGAGGACGTGCATCACCACCCTGCTGGCAGTTGCAGCATATAAGGCACGTTCATCTGCACTCAGCACTCACCACGTGATGAGGCATTGCAGCGGCACTTAAATGCAGCCTCAGCTTCCGGCAGCTTGGTTTCTGCCTGGCCAGCGGGTAGCGACTGCTATTGCTCACATGCCTGCTGTGCCGTGCTGCCTGCCTGCGGCAGATGCTGAGCGTCGCCAACATGCGCTGCGACGGCACGATAGACTACTCCAGCCAAAAGAATAAGGCAGTCAGCATCGCAGCGCCGGGCATGGCCATCTTATCGAGTGTGCCTCGGGAGTATGGTGCAGTGCGCGCGTACATCACAACCAGCAAGGCGCTGCCCCCGCAGATGCAGCCGGTGGATACCCAGGTTTACACCACTGGCATTGACACCTGGAACCCTGACAGCAGCTTGCGCAGCACCGGCAGCAGCAGCAGCAGCAGCCGTGCCCAGGGCACTGGGCTGCCTAAGCAGCAGGTGCTTAGCGGGGTGGGCTACCTGCCAAACGGCTACAGGGAGCCGCGTGCTGTGCAGGGCACTGCCGTGGGCAGCTCTGGCATGCTGCGCATTGCTGCTTGCAACGTGGCCAGTGAGATCAGGGCAGCAGCGTTCTACAGGCCGCCGGAGCAGCAGGCGCAGCAGCCGGCAGTGCCAGCTTGCGCTGGTGTGAAGGACGCGGTGTGCGTGGTGCAGCTGCCGGGTATCATTGACTGGTATCACGAGACGTGCCTGGCGATGCTGCGCTGCGTGAGGGGCGGCGGCAAGGGCCTGATCCTGTGGCGCAATGACACGATGGCGACAGACGCTGGCGGCGTTATTGCTGGAGGTAGCTCAGACGGCGCGAGTGTGTATGCTGGGTACGAGCCGGACGAGTACCTGCTGGGCACCCAGGTCAACTGCGGCAGCCGCTGTGCGTGCTGGGGTGACTTGAGGAAGAAGCTGGGCTGTATGGACGGCAACTGCGGCAGCAAGGCGCCCCCTGGCATTGTGGTGTCAGCCAGGCATGCACAGGTGAGACCTGCAAGTACCTGCAGCAGGAGCAGCAGCAGCAGCAGCACAGCGGCAAGAACACCACGGCCAGTGCTAGCTTTGCCGTGCATGCAGACAACAAGCAGAACACCATAATGCGCGCTGCTAGGATGTAGGCAGAGGGACTGCAATAGCCCTGTAAGGGCCGTGCCTAGTATGTCACACGGCGTGCCAGCCATGGTGCTGTGTTGCAGCGTCACTGACCATAGTAAGCTGATTCCCACATGCATCGTGACGGTTGCAGGCGCTGCTTCAGGCCAACGCCACGTCGCCAGACCTGCGTGTCAACGTAACAAACTACGAGTACAGCTACCGCCACTATGACGGCACCTCCATGTCTGCACCGCACGTGACTGGCGCTGCCGCGCTGCTGTGGCGGCTGTTCCCCTCCTGCAAGGCAGCAGACATCAGCCAGGCCATCAAGCAGTCAGCACAGAAGCTGCCAGACCAGCCGCAGCTTGCAGCGGGTGCTGGGCTGCTGCGGGTTGACCTGGCATACGATTGGATGAGCAGGAACAAGGCGTGTGCTAGGAGCTAAGCCGCTCATTTGCTTGCGCCTGTCGCTGATTTCGTAACAGCAGCAGCTGCCACCGAGTGGTGTTCACCGTGGCCAGAGAAGCGGATGAAGTACTCTGACGGTAGTTTTTTTTGTTGACGGTAGCTTCACCGCTGTCACAGGCAACGGTTGCCTGAAGCACTTGGTTTTCAAGGGACGCAAATTCCAACTGGCTGGGCCCAGGCCCTGCTCCGAGAGCAACAATGTGGCTGGGGCAACTGTGGGCGGCGGCCATCACTGGCTCACCAGTGTCACGGCAGCTCGAGGCTGTGCCCAAGGTATTGGCCAGGTCTGCTAGTCTTCTGGACCTGCTATAGCGCCAGATACGCAGAGGAATCATGAAGTTACATAAGTTCTTGTGCCTTGTAACACTTCAGCCCTGACCTGAAGCTAAAGTTTGTCACTGCACGTCTTCTATTAGTCCTTGTCTGGAGGCGTCACAGAGAGCAGCAGGGCACGGCCCGTGGATCTACCCCGCACCAGTGAAGTTCACCCCGCACCAGTGGCTCCTGGCTTGCACAGCTTGTTAAACTGCAAACTCTCTCTTGACAACCCTTGACACCGCTGCCGTCATTTTAAATGAAGCTACAGCTTTTGCGGAAAGGCACCACATCAGCCCCCACAAAGTCCGGACTCACGTGTTGCAAGGAATGCTGCTGACAGACGGCTGCGGCCACATAAGCTTTTCATGGCGTGGCAGTCATTTGTGAAGGTGTAAGAGGCTGCCTTGAGCTATTGTCCATACACTCACAGCTTACACATTTGCGCTACATGTTTGGTCAAGACCGTGTTGAGGCTCAGTCACTGAGTGTAGGCAGCGCCATGCCCGTTGTTCCCTCTGAATCAACTTTAAACCAACAGCCACACATGATGAGCTGCAGTTTCCTGGAGGGCTGTTGATGGCTGGACGTTGCAACCCTTCACCTGCAACTGTACAAACTCTTGATACTGCACTGCATCTGGCAGTGTGCACTGCAGGCGGGAGCATTGGATGGTGAGTTGCCTTGGCGTGCGTTCAGTCCGCAAACCAGTCGAAGTACTCAAGGATCGAAAAGCGTTTCGTGTGAACCAGTGCAACAGTACAGGCCGCCCACAGGCATCCACGTGGGATCAAGGGACCACCTAGTGTATAGCTAGTGATACAGTGCCGGTTGACGGGTCTTTGAGCAGACCCGCCTAGGAAACATTCGGTTGTACTTTTGTTGCTTCGATCCCATCAGCAAACATGCTACACCAACGCAGATGCGACCACTGGTTGTGACAGTTTTGCTTGTGACACAGGTCAAGGTCTGCAGCAGCAGCCGTTCACGTTTCAATCCGCGTCTTCCTCTGTTTGCACAAAGAACTGACCTTGCGAGTTCTAAAAGAACTGTGAACTGGGCATTGGTTGGTGGACGCGCACTGCCTTTTCGCCTCTGATTGCATAGTTCGCCAAAATGGCCACGGCAACAGCACCGGGGGCCTCTCAAAATGTATTGAAGCGACAGACAGCCACAGTTGATTGTCCCAAGAGTATGGTGGGCAGGGTGATTGGAAAATCTGGAGAGACAATCAAGGCGCTGCAGACATACACAGGAGCGCTGATCCAGATCGATCAAACTGTGGAGCCAACCAGTTGAGTGCGAGGCGCCTGGCGAGAAGCAGCATAGGCCGAGCAAGGGCCCCTGCCAGGGCCCAAAGTTTGCAGCATGCATGTGTACCGCCCGTGGCTGGCAAGGCTGTCGTTTATGAAGTCCAGATTGTTTCAAGGTGCATTTCAGGCCAAGAGTGGCGCGTGCAGCGTCGGTTCGCTGCGCATGCTGCTCAAACTTCACACATGTCTCTGCTCTTGCAGAGGTCACGATCAGCGGCACGCCACACAGCTTGTCACTGGCAGTGTCAATGGTTACAGACATCGTGAAGGGCACCTTCAAGGGCTTCGCCCTGCTGCGGCAGATAACCAACCCAGGGGGAGCGCGACCAGGGCCAGTGGCCAACCCCATGGCCCAGCCTCGACCCGTGTACGCCCCTGGCTATGGGTTGATCCCACCCTCGCAGGTGAGGCGCGCTGAGCGGTGCCAACGCTGGCATGGCGCCATCCTAGGCCTACCACTCGCTTCGTACAGGCCCACGGCGGCCAGGACTTCGATCAGGAACTTTGCAGCATTTAAGTAAATACCTTTGTCTATCTTGCAAATTTTGTAACGGTTGTGATCGGCATCAGGGCTACGACGACTTGACCGCCTAGATACACTGTGATTTGCTGCTGACCTGCTCCCCTGCGTGTACTCTTGCAGCTGTACGGTGCAGATGAGCGCACAGCAGGCGTTGTGCCCGTCAACTACGGCGGTAGGAGCACACAGGCAGCAGTGGGCTGGGCCCCAGGGCAGGTTACACCATCGCAGATGATCCTGGTGAGCAGCAGTACCCCTTGTGCGTTGCAGTGCGTGCAGCAGCTGCTGAGACATCAGGGAGCATCTAGACAGCCACATCGATCATCAGCGACAGGCTCTTGGCTGTTGGTGCAGTGGGCAAGCGGGCATGGCCGCATGCTGCACAGCTGTACAGCAGTCGGGTCCCAACTGCGTCTTGAGCATTGTTGTGACAGCCCCCCAACCTCTTGCGTGCAACTTTTTGCTTGTGCAGAACATGCCGCCAGCTGGAGTGGTGCGCCCCATGGGCCAGCCAGGCATGCTGGGAGGTGCGCTTGCACAGCAGCAGGCACAGCAGCAGAAGCAGCAGCAACACAATGGCAGCCCTGTCCGTGCAGCGCTGCAGCTCCAGCCAGCTGCTGGCGGCGTGCATTGCCAAGAGCTGTGCACTGGCACGTGCACCTGTGCAGCTGCAGAGTGCCGTCTTGCAGGAGTTGCAAGAGTTGCGGGAGTTTTGTAATGTGTAGCAGTGGCAGCAGCAGCAGCAGCAGTGAAACTGCAAGGGTACTGCTGCTGCGCAATGGATCGTTGCTGCTGCCTTAACGCGCATATCACGCGAAACCCAGCAGCAGGTCAGTTTAGTTGCAGGCTGCGGCACTTCCGCTGGCTGGAGAGTCGCATCATCACTGCTTTGGTGTGCCAGCGCGCGTTCATTCCGATTGGCTGACATGCTGCTGCTGCTGCTGCTGCTGCAGGCGAGGAGGCCATGATGGGTCCTATGCCTGGCTACGCAGCAGGCATGGCTCCAATGTATGCGTACCCGCCAGAGTACGGCATGCCAGGTGCGCAGCTGGCGGTGTTGCAGATGTAGGAGGGCGGGAGCAGCCTGCAGCGCCCGAGGCGTGGCTGGTGCCTGGATGCAGTACGTTGTGTGTGGTCCCTCTGGCCCTGTGTGAGGAGGCCGTGCATGTCAGCAGCTGGCCACCCACCCAACAGGAGACACCATACAGGATGTTCACCTGCTGTTGGTGCGCTGCACCACGCAGTGGTGTCTTCTGCTGCTGACAGCAACCATTGGCGTGCTGCTGCTGCTGCTGCTGCTGTCGCCGCGCAGGCATGATGCAGGCGCCGGAGGTCATGTACGGCGACCCCAACGGCATGATGGGCGGCGGCGGCCTGGCAGGCAGCCAGGCGCGGCTGTACCACGCAGCGGGCGGGCCCAAGGCCGCGGGCGGGCCGGGCGGCCAGGGCCGCAGCAACGGCCCCGCCAAGAGCAGCAGCGCGGGCGACATGGCGGGAGACGTGATGGGCAGCGGCGCGCCGCTGCAGGGCGGCAACTGGGTGCAGGTGATGGACCCGGACGGCAAGGTGTACTACTTGAACCAGGGGCAGCAGTAGGGCAGCAGCGCGGCGGGGCGTGCTTGGCGCTGACGCTGCTGCTGGCGGAGGTGCTGCGCGGCTGGGCTGCTTGCAGGAAGAGCGCGTATGGGAGTGGCGCAGCGCGTGTGGAGCGCAGCGCGCTTCGCATGCTGCTTGCCGCTTCGCGTCGGCGTGCAGCGTGAGCAATGCAGCAGCGGCGGTGCGTGGTGCTCCTGCAGTAGCAGGCCGTGCACAGTCATTGTGCTGCTGTTGGCAGCACGCGGGATTGCTGCGGCGTGTGTTTAGTGTCTGCGCTGCCTGGTTGCTTTTTGACTGCCTTGTGTCGCCAATGCCTGGTGACTGCTGCATTCCATCATGAGGCACAGCGGCATATCGTATGCTTTCTCCGCTTGACCAGTTCGGGAGCAAGCCTTAGCCATGCTGTCGAGTGCAGTTGCTGGGGTAGTAATGCATGTGTTGCTTACGGCGTGCAATGGGGACGGAAAAGGTGTGATACTAGGCAGGCCTGCAGCTGCTCAGTTTGTGCAAGGGGGGTCCTCGCATCCTGTGTATCCTGTGTAGTGTGTCGGCAGGTACTGTTGTGGTGTCTGGAGCGGGCATTTGGAAAAAGAGTACTGTGTTGCCGTCACAGCCCAGCTCCAAGGCAGGCCAGCTGATTGCGCCGATTGCTTGACCTGCTGCCGCTGCTGCTGCCGCTGCTGCTGCTGCCGCTTGATGCATGGTGTGTCGACTGTGTTCCCGTGCCCTGTTCAGGGGTGTGTGTGTGCGCAGCCTGCTACGAACACTATCGTGGTGCTTTGGTGTCGCGTGTGTTGTGTGCATTAGCCCTGGCCATGCTTCGCATGCAGCTGGCCTCAGCGGCGACATGGGTTTCAGCCCGTATAACTACACATGTGGCTGCGCTGTGCACTGTTACGGCGACTGTCGCTGTTGTTGTTTTGGACTTGGGACTCACCCCTGCACGGTACTTGTGGCACACACATTGTGTAGGGTATCATGACATAGCTGCAAGGTAGGGCTGTATGGGGAGCATGTGCTGCTTCAATGGTAGTGCTTTTCATCCTGCACTCGCTTGTTGATGATGTACGCTCTCTGTTGGAGTGAGTGTTGGAGTGAGTGAAGCATGGTTTGCCGCTTCTACGTTACGCTTTGTCTACAACACCACCTGGGGAGGATGCTGCCTCGTCTGCTGCTCCTGCTCTCGTTGATGCACCCTTGCCGCTGATTAGTACAGCTAGAGCTAGCAGCAGTTGTCTATGCAGTGGCAGCGCAACCTGCGCCGCTGCGCGGCCATTACTAATGCATCTCATACGCGAAGCGCGCACTGCCGCACTGGTCAAACCATGCATCGCATTGTGGTGTGCGAATTGCGATTGCTGGCGGCAGACGCATGTATGCCAAGTTCCAGAAGTTGTTGGTTTTGTGGATGTTACTGCTCTGTGCCAATGTCCGGTGCAGCATACGCACGCTTTGTCTGTTGTCTGTTGGGTGTGCCTGACTCTGCTGAGATAGTTGAACCCCAGTCTCTGGGGCGTTTCAGGGGACAACAGCACACAGCTTCTGTTGTGTGCTGTGTTGGCTGTCTGCAGCAGGCCTAGGCATGCTTTGCACTGCACAACCTGGCCTTTCGCGCCGGTGCGTGGATCTCCACAAAAGTGTGCATGGTGAGTATGTGGGACACACTGCTCACCTCTGCTGCTGCCAGTAGCTCGCTTCCAAACAGCTGAGGATGCCTGCTGAAGTACAGCTCAGGAGCATGGCGGCTGGAAGGCCCGTGTATGTGTTACGTGCCTTGAGCTGCCGTGCCTGCGTGTGTTGGGTGGGGTGGGTGGGCGGGCGCGTGCCTTCTGGCTGGGTTGGGTGCGTGGCGGCTTGCGTATTACTGACAGCACTTCCTCAGGCTTTGATCCATACACAGGCGCGCACTGCCTCCTGCACTGCTGCTTCTCCAGTACGCGGACATGTTTGTTGCACGTTTGCATGGGCTGCTGACACTCTGCTCCCTGGGCCTGGCCGGGGGTGGCAGTGTTGGTGGGGTGTGTTGGCGGCTGGTGTGCAGACTGGAATGTTGGGGCCAGGTGCTGACGCTGCATTGCATCTGCGCAGCTGTCGGCTGTGTGGGTGTGCCTCACTCAAGACTTGAGGCTGGGAGTGGCAGAGGGGCCAAACGGCGTGCAGTGCAGCAATCAGCTGCGAGGTTGACTTCTGATACAAATCAATCGAGTTCCATTTGGCTGGTGCGCGTGTGCGCAGCACGGCAGCCAGCACGACGAGTATGCAGCAAAGTGTATCAGCATGCTGTTGCTGTTGCACACATGCAGACAAAGGCACACACTAACCGCTGGGTGTGGTTGATTTGTCAGGGTGATGGCTATATATGTGTGTCAGGGGCTGACTTTAATGCCTGCTTACCCGTTCAAGCATAAGCATACATGGTGTTGAGCTTCGTTGTTATTGTGTGTGTGCGGAGTTGGGCGCTTCTGTGAGTGCGCTCGGGTACCGTGGTCGACTTGAGCTGCGCACCTTGTTGCTTGGTTCATCTGGCTTCCACAGTGTGTCCTCACACTGTGTTGCCTGTGGACCAAAGCACACATTGCATACCAGGCTGATGTTATTGCTTGCATGTGTGGCGCGGCCTGCTTACAGGCTGCAGTGGCCATTCAGCAACTTGCAACCTGCTATGTCAAAAGGCGTCCCTGTGCCAGGGCTACGCCGTAATGCAACGTAACGTGTATGTGGCGGCAGTTTTTGCTCTCAGTGCAGGGGCATGGTGGTTTGAATTTGTATCGACGGTATGCATGCGCTGGCTGTTGTTTCATGTGAATCCCGGATGATCTGTGACACACTGGAGTGCAAGCTTGTGTCATGCAGGGGCAGATGAATCGCCAGTGGTGCAGGGTTGGGGTTGCTCTTGATGGCTGGGTGCTGCTTTGTTGCCTGGTTGCGGGGCTGGTTTGCGGCCCACTCTTGCCTGTTCCTGTTGCTGCGCAAGGGGGGTTGATCATGCTCTGCCAGCGCAGCTGCTGGCTCAGAGGTGTGAACGTTGTGGTCCCGCATGTGGTGCCGTATGTCAAGGGGGCACACTGCTTCAGTGGCCAGCTGGTTGTGGGCTGCTGTGTGCATTGCGTAGTTTTGGGTAGGCGTGCTGAAACACCATCCAAGGCTAGCGTGTAGGTTGTATTGCTGTGACGGTTCGCCTGGCTGGCAGCGCAACCGGCTGGCCGCAGTGCGGCTGCAGCTTGTGCGGCGCACAGAGGCGGCCGGCCAGGCAGCGGCTGCAGGCACTCTGCCTGCATCCCTTGCGCTGCTGCGCCAGGTGAATCCGTCACAAGCACTTGATGAGCGTGTTGGATGTGTAGTTTGCAGCATTAACGATGGCGAGATTCGCGTGAGATGCTCTTGTTACTGCGGTGGGCGCCTCACTTCCATGCACAAGAGTCTGATTGCATCGTGGTGCCTCGCGCGGTGACGACGCTTTCCCGGCGGCGACAGCATCCCAAAACGTGCAGCCCCGTGGAGCCCGTGCCATGCCTATGTTTTGTTGTGTTATGCCTTGGGCTCCCAACACTGAGCTGGGCTCTGCGGCAGCAGCATATGGTCCGGAACTGAGTCGGTGAGTGCTGATGTGGTACTCAGGAGGGAGCTACCGCACTGGATACGCCCTCCGCACCCATCCGAGCAGGGCGCTGCATCGCCCAGGGCAGTGATTGACCGATGTGCTGGTCTGGTGTGCTTGCTGGGTGGGTTGGGTTCTGCATGCACTGCTCACACACAACACACCGCAGAGGATGTGGTATGTGGCTGCGTGACTGCGACAATGCACCGGGCCTCAGGATTGATACCTGACATTCAGTGCTTGGGCTGCGTCGGGCTGAGTTTGGTTTGATCAGTCAGCTTTTGTTTGCCAGATTGCCAGATTGCTACACGGGGTGCAAGTTGCAAGGCACCTGCTGTCCATTCAGCACCATTCCGGGCCCTAGGGCCAGCACGGGCCTTGCATCCTGCTGTGTTGCTGCAGCGCATAAATCAAGGACTGAGCGTGTTTCACCTGTGGCGTACATGTGCAAGCCAGACAGGGGCACGGCAGCTGTTTAAGCTGGCACTTGTTACACTGTCGTTGGGAGGCTGGGCAGCAGCAGGCAGCAGCTTGCTGTATCATTCAGCGCGCCTCTGCAGCCGTGGTCGTATGGTGCTGGGGTGGGGATCAGGGGGTGGTGCTGGCATTTGATGTGCGGCGTATGTCCCAAGTGCGTAGAAACTATCAAGGGCTGGTCATGGCTCAATAAAGTTACTGACGCTATCAACTGACGAGCATGCCATCTGCAAGACACTTGCTTGCTGTCCGCTACCAGTGTCACGCATGAACAGTGTCAGCACTGCCTTAATTTCTGTGTTGGCGTTCTTGTGGCAGGCCGAGGGCGCCTGTCACACTTGACAATCACGAAGAGCGCGGGGGTGGCGCTGGCGCAGCCAAGTTGGGGCTGCCAGCGCAGACGGTGGATGTTTGCGTGCTTGACACATGCATGCGTGGCTCTGTGTAATAAACCTCAAGGTGCCGCCACGACCCAATGCGTTGCTGTTAATTTCAGCAGCACTTCACACGTATGCTCTTTTCCCACACATCTAGGGCCTAGACACTGTACTAGCCGGGTGGTCTGCTGCAAGCCTGCATAAGAGCTAGAATTCGTCATTTTATAAGAGTTGGACCTGCAAAGGGTCGCACCATGCAGTACAGCACACTGTGTACTGCACAGCCAGGCTTCTACTCGGCTGTGCCGCGCGGCAGCTTCTCGGGCAGCCGCTGCCGATGATCATTCAGTCTGCCGGACGTTGTGGAAGCCGCAGATCGTCGGCGATCTCATGCTGTACATTGCCAGTTGCTTCCAAACAGCCGCCCCTGAACAGCAGAAAGAACAGCTACACGCATGGTGTCCGCGCACACTGCAATCAGCTCATGATAAAGTTACATCAATCATTGGCGTGGCAGGATGATCCTGCCATGCGCACAATCTATGCACAACTTGATGTACAGTGCAACAGCTCGATGCAGCACAACGATGCAGCACAACCGCGCTAATGGAGCTCAAGGCTGCAACGAAACAGGGCAAGCGGCGACATGCAGGAAGTGCTGCTGCACAGTTAGGCTTCCTACAACACACACTCCAACACACACTCCTAAACTGTGTTTGGAGGTTGAGCACACGCTGCATCACCAGGATGCGTGCCTCTCCACGAGACCCATCAAACCAAGTCGTGGTGCGGTGCAGCAGGTGCGGCAGGTGATGGCGGCACCTGCGAATGCTGTTGCTGTTGCCGCTGCTGCTGCACTGGTTGCGGGCTCTGAGCTGCCTGGTGTCTAGGCGGTGCGTAGGCTGTTGAGAAGGGATCCTCCACGCGCTGATAAGCGCTGCTGGCTGGTCCAGCAGGGCCTGATGGGTAGGGCGCAGGTGGTGCGGCATAGCTGGGCGATGCGTAAGTGCCCAACCCCTCGCCTGCGACACCACCGGCAGCAGCGTTGCAGCAGCAGGGGTCAAGGCAGCAGCCTGGCTGAGTGCAATGGACAGGCCACAGCGACGGCACACGTAATCCCCTGCTGCTGAGCTTCTTGCGGCACATGTGCCTGGTGGCGCAACGGCAACTGGCTGAACATACTGCTGCTGCTGCTGTTGTACCCTGGCTCACCCGTAGCCACTGATCTGTGGAGTGACCAAGCAAACACGCCCCCTGCAACCTGCATGCAGCAGCAGCAGCAACAGCTCCATAGCATCAGAAGGACAGCATGAGCCTGGTGACCAGATGAAGATCACATACAACAACTGTGTGCAAGGTTATTGGCATGGCACCGGGCACCCATGAAGCAGTCACACACGTTACTTTACTACCACGCAGTACAACCAGCAGGCACAAACACGGGTTAAACTATGCATTTCATATGCATTCAGCCTCCCCACTGCGCCCTGCACACTGCCATTCGCCTCAGCAGGCCGTGCGTCATGCTGTCCCCAGCACAACACTGGCTTTCAACGACAAGCAGTGGCACTACCCATACAGACACACTTATCACGTCTCATCAGGCTATACGTATACACATTCCTGCAAGGCAGCGCCTCACGTCCTGCCCTGCTCACCTTTGCAGCCATCTCCAGCAGCTGCAGGAACACCAGCCAGCCCCTGCCATGCACAGTGTGTGGCACGCCAGCCAGCCGGATGATGTCCACCACAATGGAGGCAGGCACAAACACCATGAACTGCAACCACGCACGTGCCGGCAGCAGCAGCAGCAGCGGCAGTGGCAGACAGACTCGGTGACGCAGGGGCAAGCACTGCCTGAGACACACATGTGCACCAGGTGGAGTGTCATGCCTCACACTGTACAGTGCACCCCAAGCTGCGCTGCAATCGCAAGCAGGGAGCGCTAGAGCTGCAATATTTTTGGTTGACATCAGTCTTCATGACGTGCACAAGTGCCAATTGCAGGCCGCAGCAGCAGCAGGCTGCGCACCAGCACCAGCAGCTCCTGTGAAGCGAGGTACACAGCCATGATGCCCAGCAGGGAGATGGTGCCGCTCACTTCGCTGGTCCAGATGCTGCAGCAGCAGCAGCAGCAGCAGGCACTGTTTTTGTAAGAAGCTGTCATCTAGGGTGAAGAGCTACCGCTGAGATGGTGGCAAGCAGCTGACCCACTTGCCTGCTGTGGCATGTACCGACTGCCATGCATCAACTGCACGTGTGCGTGGCTACAGTACTGCAATGTGCCAAGGCCTCTGAGGGAATGCGTGTGGCCAGCAGGTGCAAGCTGCTGTACTGACCTGCAGATGAGTGCCAGTGCCAGAATGGTGATGGCTGACAGCGCCACGTAGGATGCCCTTGTGCCGCTGCAGGGTGTGGCAGCAGAGAAGGAAAAATTTGAAGCAGGTTGAAGCACCAAGCGCCGGTTCATCATGCAGTATGCACGCAGACTGGTGCTGGCTCTGAATCACGGTTGCAACTAGTGAACCAAGGACACACTAGACACGGCAGCACATGTGTGCACAAACACATTCAGGCGCACTGTCAGCGTCAGTGGGGTGGAGAGGGGTGCAGCATCGCCCTGCTGCTGCCACTGCTACTGATGCTGTGCATGCAGCTGCTCATGTCAGCATCTTCTTCTGTCATTCACCTGAAGGCACCGCCAGCTGCATTTGGCTGCATGTTGATCTGTACAGCTCTGCCCAAATCCTTCCAAAGTCCCTACAGTCCTTGGTTTGTGTGGTAGCTGCTCCCAGTGATATGTGCCTCGAACGCTGCTTTTCAAAACACGGATAATCCGCGAGACGATCAGATAGCACAAGAACTAGCGTGCGCAAACAGGAGTGGTGCTGCACCACTGGTGCAACTGTCGAGGCAGGTGACTGACGAACGTCAAGAGAAACTAAAGATGCACCAATCCCAGCAACATAACCACAACTGTGCCGAGCCGCAAGTTGTGCTGGGGAACGCTGGCCGTACAGCACTCCTGTTGCAAAGAACCCTGGCCTTGTGCCTGTGTGGACGTGTCAACATCAGTCTGAACTGCCAGAGCAAGACTGCTGATGCTTGCTTGCGGCAGTTTGATCGCAGTAGATGTTTGAATCTTGAATGGGCGTGCCTCCTTCGTCCTTGGTCTTGCTGTGCAGTATGCTGTTTGCAGCCCGTTCCTTTGCAGCGGGCTCAAAAGCAGGACAAAGCATGCTAGGGTAAGATTTTTTTATCAAAGTTTCCTGTAAATAAGTCGAAGAGCGGCAGCCGCTGTTGTAGCTGCAGTACAAGCATGTGGCTGGTGATGCCCAGGAGTCACTGCTCACCTGGCGCTGCACATGCTGGGGCTTCTGCTTGCAGGAACTGCACTGCAGCTGGTGCAGGCAGTGGGTGTGGCCAAAGAACGAGCACCTTTACCAGAGCAGCTGATACCAGCAACACTGTGCAGGTGAGCTGTGCCTTGCTGGCATCGAGTGACAGGTGGCATGGCCCACTGGGCCTGGTAGGCGGCCTGACCCTGCTGCATTATACAGGTTACTTTGGCCAGGGCAACGCCAATCGCACTGTGCAAGCGCAAGTAAGCTCAGGCAATCAGCTGAAACCTACCCGCCAATCTGTGTGCTGCTTGTGCAGGCGCTCAATGTGTTGGGCACACCCCTGCAGTGCTGCTGCAAGAGCCCAATAACAGGTGACACTGCAGCCTGACAGGTTGTGCTGTGCAACGCTGCACTGCATCAACGCGCATACTAGCAATCTGGAGGCAAAGCAGCAAGACCTAACCCATGCGCAAAATGGTGGTGGCTATGCAACCACAGCTAATGGAGTATCTACCTATATGCTTGGCACGTGCATGTTTGCTGCCTGGTGTGTGGACAACTATCACCAGCATTGCCCACTCCTGATGCATCACCTGCAGGTTACTACAGGGATGGGTTTTGCAGGACCGGCGGAGGAGACTTTGGGGCACACGTGGTGTGCGCGCAGGTGCGTGTGTGCAATTTATATCTATATCTCCCATCATGTATGGTATCCTGCCGGCAGCTCTATATGCACACGCTGCGCTGCTGCTGTGCATACTGCTGGCCTGTGGCAGCTGATGAACGCTTGCTGGCACTAGGCTGCTGCTAAGGTTCTGAGGATCCATAGACAGCTGGCTTCGACTTGACTTACAGCAGTACCCCATAGGTTGCCCTTGCATTGCACACATGAGCATGCAACACAGTGCTGCACGGTTGCTGCATAAGTGCACTCTGCTCAGTGCATATCCTCAGTGCATATGCCGCTGCTCCCCCTGCTGCTGAACCATTGCCGGCTGTGCACAGGTGACAGAGGAGTTCTTGTTGTACACGCGCGCAAAAGGCAACGACCTGAGCACGCCTGCGCCCCAATACGGCTTCCCAGGCCTCAAGCCGGGTGACAGGTGGTGCCTGTGCGCCAGCAGGTGCGCCGGCAGCAGCAGCAGCAGCAGCAAGCTCGCAGCAAGCTCGCAGCAGATGCGCAATGCTTCGGCCAGTTTCAAGCTGGGATTCTATACAGCCGTGCAGCGGCCAGGGCGCAAGCAGCAATGCATTGCTGCCGCTGCAGCTGCACCCTTGCTCTGGGGGCTTGTAGTGCGGAGCAAATGCGCAAACCAGCGGCAGGAGGAGTGCATGCGGTACATGCCACTCGCCCTGACAAACTCCAACCCTGATGCCTGGGCTGCAACCCCTTCCTGTGCCACCATGATGCATTTGTGCTGTGATTTGGTCAAACTGACTCCTGTGCTTCCCTGCTACTCTGACGAAGTGTTTGTGTGCTGTGTGCATGCATGCATGCAGGTGGAAGGAGGCTGCCGATGCAGGCAAGGCGCCGCCGGTGGTGCTGTCAGGCTGCCACATCAGGGCACTAGACTATGTAGACATGGCCCTGCTTAAAGCACACGCAGTGGCAGAAGAGGAGCAGCAGCAGTAGCAGCAGCATTAGGCAGCAGAGCATGGAAGGGAGTCTAGGAGCTGCAGGCAACGGCACAACAGCAGTATGCTCATTGAAGATTGGTGTACAGCAGCAGCAGTAGCAGCTGTCATGGTTCATGATGGCTGCACCAAGGCGGCCACAGTGATAGGGATGGCGAGCACTACCAGTGCTCAATGTGTTGCCACTTGAATTGCCGTTCATTGTGTAGCTACTGTCGCAGCAGACACGGTCGCGACAGCCTGATGATTGCTTACTGCAGACCATCACATGGCTTGCGTCTGCAGCACTTCTGCAAGTGTGGCTTTAAGTGTGTAACGGGCACCTGTTTAGTCCTGAGCTGCAGCGGCAGCGGTCAAGGGACGCCAAACGTGTGTACTCAAGCGCCATGTCGTCCGCGGGCTGCTGCAACGAACCTTGTTGCATCAGTCACCGCGCAACCCTCGGTGGTGGGTTCTTGCCGTTTGAATGCTACGTTTTGTTCTGCACCTGCAATGCGAGTGTAGCATGGCGTTTCCGGTGACTGTACGAGGTGGGTAACAGGAGGGCGGGAATCCGTATGACGGTCACGGTAATCCCCTACCTGTTGTCTGATTCAATAGGATGAAAAGAACTTGAAACACAATTAGTTGTTCATGTGGACCTAGCTGAACTGTGGCTGTTCGGAAGCGCGCAAGAGAGCGAATGATTGGGTGCTGTGTACGTCCTCACTGTACTCACTCACGATGCAATTGCTGAACTGAACAGTTTTCCACCAGCAATAGTATCTAAATCAGGCTGGTAACAGCTGCCCTGCGGTGCAAGAGGGAGTTCTGCAGGTCGGCGTCAATGCTTCAACGCGGTTGCTGTGCGACGAAAACAACGCATGGTACATGCTTGCGCTCACGCATCCAATGTATGCAGCAATACGCGTAACGTAGGTTAACATGTATATTACCACGGATATACTATGCATACATATATCCCTGCGGTCTTGTCAGCTGTCACGAGTTTTGCAGTGTGCTTGTGCTCTTCACGTAACTCTTGCCTTTAGGAAGGCCTTCTGTTGATGCCCAGAGACGACTTTTACCCTTGATGCAGGACTCTCAGTTGTGATGTTCTGGCCTATGAGCTGTGCAGCCATGCACAACACCCAACGCGCGAAACTGCTGGCGCTGCCTCTGGTACTCGTGCTGCTGCTCAGCGCTCAGTGCAGCAACAGTGCTGTTGCCAGCGCTGATCAAAGCAGCATGCATCCAAAGGATCTCCAAAATCATACTTTGAGCAGTTCAAGCAACACAGCATGGGCGTCAGCACATGAGCGTGTTACACCTGCACAAGCAGCAGCAGCAGCAGCAGCAGCAGCAGCAGCAGCAGCAGCAGCAGCTGCTGCTGCTGCAACAGGAC
Organism: Tetradesmus obliquus; assembly: GCA_030272155.1. NCBI lineage: Eukaryota > Viridiplantae > Chlorophyta > Chlorophyceae > Sphaeropleales > Scenedesmaceae > Tetradesmus > Tetradesmus obliquus. The sequence continues at coordinate 2,326,160 of CP126191.1, forward strand.
CTGCAGCAGCAGCACCTGTCAAGCAGTATACAGCAGGTCAGGTGCGCGCGCAGTCAGCCACTCTGGCTGCCGCAGCAAGGAGCGCCTACAATTCAATGATGCAGACAACAATGGTTGGTCCTGATTGGCTGCTGCGCAAGGGATTAACAAACAAACTCGACGGCAGAAACTGGCGGCGGCTGGCGGCCAAGCTTGCCACGCCTGGATCAAACATAACAGTCGTTGTGTTTGGCGGTTCAGTCAGCACAGGCTATGGATTGCCTCAGAGGAGTGCCAACTGGGGCAGCCAGTTCTGCACCTGGCTGCAGTCGGCTTTCCAGCACACAAACATCGTTCAGGTGGGCCGCTGCAACACACGTCACATGCGGCAAACATTGTTCAGGTGGGCCACTGCAACACACGTCACATGCGGCAAACATCGTTCAGGTGGGCCGCTGCAACACACGTCACATGCGGCAGCAGCTGCTGCTGCTACAGCTGCATTTGGACGCCTGCTGACAAGTGCATCCCACTGCAGCGACTTACTGCTGTGCTGCAACTTACATGCACACGTTTGCCCCGGTCCGCTGCATGCAGGTTAATTTGGCGCGTGATGCAACCAATGTGGACCTAGCTGAGGCATGCTGGTACCAGCACACCCCTGAAGAGGCTGACCTTGTGATGATTGAGTACAACCTCAACGCCTGCGGCTATTTCACCTGCTCCGCAATAGTAGCACCTCAGGTGAGCGGGGCAGTACGCTGCTGGTGCGCGCAAAGCAGCAGCTGGCATGAGCAGGCAAGGAGGGGCGGCGGCAGACTGCTGCAGCTGCCGCTGCACGGCTGACGTGTCCAAAGCCTGTTGCTTTTGACCTCCGCTTGGCAGTGGTGCTTCAGCTCTGCAGCAGGGCATGCTGTGCTGAGCTTGGTTGCTGACTGGCCCTGCATGCAAGTGTCTGCATGGACTGTGGCACAACAGATGTGCATGCTTCAACAAGGGCCAAGCGAGATGAAAGTGACTGGCACGCCAGCAGCTGGTGCTCAGTCTGATGTGCTGCCAGTCAATTAGTTGCAAAGTGCTAATGCTCCCACTGATGCCACTGCTGCTGCTGCTTCTGCGACTGCTGCTGCTGCTCTTCCCCAGATTGTTGCGTATGAGTCTTTGATGCGGAAGCTGATCCGCAAGGTGCCTGACGCTGCACTGCTGGCGTTTGATGTTTTCAGCTTTGAAACTTTTGATGTGGCCCTGCCAAATGGCAGAGGCACGCGCAAACTGAATGCACCATACTACAACTCAGGTGTGTGCGACAGGCTTGGTTCTGCAGCTGAGCGTCCAGCCAGCTGTCATGTGAGTCATGTGACATGGTACATTCCTGCTTGGTCGGGTTTGATCAGTGGTGAGCAGGGGCAACTGTCGGCAGCAAATGATGGCAGCAGCAACCATGATCAAATGTGCGCTATAAGCGCAGCCAATGGGAGTGCGGTAGTGTAAAAGCGCAGCATGCATCAGCTGGCATCTCACAGGTGCTGCACCATTAACCCACCACTGTCAGCTCTCAGCTGTGCTTGCTTGGGTTCTGCCAGCTTGTGAGCCCTGCAGCACTGGCTTGATTTGTATGCTGCTGCTGCTGCTGCTGCTGCAGGCGAAGAGATGCATGCTATGCTCGCCACCCGCTACAGCGTCCCACTGATCAGTGTGAGTGCAGAGTCAAGTGTTGATCAAACATGAGCGTCTGCACAGAGATTGTCAGCTGCAACACATCAACCATGTTGGTGATCAGCGCCATGCTGCAAGAGCAGTGCAGCAGCATGCTATTTCAGCTTCACCAAACACACACACAGGCAAGCACCGGCAGCACTACAACTACCGTCTTTGTACTGAGTGCGCTTCGCTGCTGCTGCCACAACCGTTGCACACTTGCAGGCGCGCAATGCACTGTATGACGTCATGTGGAATGACAAGGCCCTGAGCAGCATCCTTGGCGCCACCCGCAAGGAGCTGCTGCAAGACAACAAGCACCCCACCATGCAGGGGCATGCGCTCTACGGGTGAGGAGACCTGCAGCATGCTGCTGCTGCTACTGCTGCTGCTGCTCTGCCTGCTGCGCAGTGCACAGCATGCTACACCTCGGGCAACTGCAGCTGCATGTGCAAACACTCTCGCAGGCTAGTTGCTGCATGAATTGGGCTAGATGCATATGCAGCCCGACCAGCAATGAAATGTGTTTCCTTGCACGTTGACTACGCGCAGCGTTTGCTGTTTTGGTGATGCGGCTGCAGGCGGGGGCTGGTTGCATGGGGGGCCAGGCAGATGCTGGCCCCTGAGCTGCAGGCACTAGCTGCAGGCGGTGCAGCAGCACCAGCCAGAGCTGCATTGCTCGGGCCTGTCAGCCCCCTTGCAGCCCAAGTTGATGGCGACAGCTGGTGTGCAGAGGGCAGCAGCCTGCAAAGCCATGTGATTGCAACATCAAGCAGCTTGGGGCCAGGTGCACAGGATGCACACAGGACGGCGGATGCCGATGCCATGTCGTCAAACGGCGCGCCTGTGAATGCAGCTGCCCAGTTTGTTCCTTGGCAGCTCGTGGAGTCGCTAATTGCGCAGAAATGCGAGCTGCCAAACTGCGCAAGCCTGGCCTACCAAGCCAAGGGCCGAGGCATGCAGCTAGACCTGCAGCTAGACTTGAGTGCTGCAAAGTCGCCCGGCGAGACCTTGAACCGGCGTGCAGTCTCTGTGTTCTTCAGCGTAGGAGCGCTGTTCTTGCCGGATACAGGTGGTCGAGGAGAGTATATTGGCCTGGGGCAGATGAGCTGTGAGAGAGGCTGCACGTGCGAGCCAATGCTGCTGGATGGATTCAGGCCGGGCCGCAGTGCATCTACAAAAGCAAACAGCACAGAGGTGGGTTCAGCTCACTTTGTGTGGTCGCGTATGGTAACAGCTGCTCAAGCATCCAGCTACAGTACCTGGTTGTTTGCAGCTGTGTGCACTCGGCTCAGCGCAGTCCGCTGCACATGCTTGCTGTAGAATGACACACGTAAGCCACAGCTGCCAGCTACCAGGGGGCTTCCGCTGGTAGCGCACCATCTAGTGTGATGCAACGTTGCTGCATGTGTAGCACGCGGCAGGTACAGCAAGCTATGCACAGCCATCGGCCACTCACTGCTCTACACTAGGGCCCACTCGCCCCTTGCGGGTCTCTGGCACTGCCTCTTTGCCCCCTGTGCTCTGGCACTTGACCACCGTGTACAAACGAGCTGCTGTCTGCTGTTTGTTTGTTTATTACGCGCAGGTCTTGGGTGGCCCCACCTGCCATGTGCGCATCACCATCAAGGATCAGAACTGGGTGAGGGTGCAGGCGGTGGCAGTTGTGCCGTACACCAACGCGCTGCCGCGAACCCCTGTGGACATCAGCGCAATGAGGGCCTTCTATAACAGCAAGAGCACTCCGCGTCCTTTGGGGCACAAGCGGCGGCTGCAGGGGAGGAGCTAACTTGTGGCAGCACCAGCCTAGGAGGGGTTGCTGCAGGGAAGTGCTAAGGGTTTGTGCTGTATAAGTAGCTACTGCCGGAGCACTGCACCTACTAGTGCCGTATATGTGCAGTGCTGCTCGCCCATTGAGGACATTGTTCGGACAAGTAAATGCATTGCTATGCATTGAAGCGTAGATCTTGTTGCTGCTGCGGGATGGGCGGTTGCCAGTCATTCAGCAGGGGTAAGTTGATGCACGAACGGCTTTTGTAAGGCGGTTTGGGATGGGCGGCGGGACAATGTGGGGGTGGTGAGGCTGGTTTGGGCTTGGTGTGTTATTGCCATTGTGAGCAGCATGTAGCTGCAAGCATAGATCTTGCTGCTGCTGCGGGATGGGCTGTTGCCTGTCAGTCAGCAGGGGTAAGTTGATGCGCGAACGGCTTTTGTAAGACGATTTGTGGGATGGGCAGCGGGACAATGTGGGGGCGGCGAGGCTAGTTTGGGCTTGGTGTGCTATTGCGTGTCATGAGCAGCAAATAGTGGCAAGCATAGACCTTGTTGCTGCTGCGGGATGGGCGGTTGCCAGTCAGTCAGCATGGGTAAGTTGATGCACGAACGGCTTTTGTAAGGCGGTTTGTGAGATGGGCAGCGAGAAATTGTGGGGGAGATGGGCTGGTTTGAGCTTGGTGTGTTATTTTTAGCATGAGCAGCAAATAGCGGCAAGCATAGACCTTGTTGCTGCTGCAGGATGGGCGGTTGCCAGTCAGTCAGCAGGGGTGCATTGATGCACGAACGGCTTTTGTAAGGCGGGTTTGTGGGATGGGCAGCGGGACAATATGTTCTACAACATCCATGCTTTACAATATCCATGCTCTACAATATCCATGCTGCCAAGCTGGAGTGAATAGATATAAACAAATGTGCCACATGTTGGAAGATGGTGACCCTGGTGCAGGCCTGCAGCAATGCATGCCTCTGCTGAGTCATCTCAACACAGCCAGCATCCAACACCATCCTTTTGCGCATGCAACCTCTACCAAATGGACCTCTACATGGTCTACTTCAGTGTGTTTTGCATGGTGTTCTAGATGGTGCTCTGCATACTATTCTGCATTGATGCACTGCAACATGCATGGTTTTTAGCGCTGGGCTTGCGGCTGTCCGTGTGTTTGCCTGGCCATTTGTTTGCCTGGCCAGTGTTTGCCTGGCCGTCTGTTTGCCTGGCCATCTGTTTGCCTGGCCATCTGTTTGCCTGGCCAATCTGTTTGCCTGGCCAGTGTGTGCAGCCCTTTGCCTGCTGCCGCTCTGGATTGGGCCGGGAAGGTCGCAGCAGTAACTGCAGCACTGCTGAGCTGCATTGCTGTTGCTGCTATGATGCAACTGGCATGGTCTCCTGTGTGAGCCCTGTTTGGTTTCTATGGGATTGTATCACTCGTTGTTAGGTGCAGAGTTGTTGGGTGGGGTTAACGCAAGAAGGGCCTCTGCATGCAGCCCGCATTTGTCACATTATGTAAGACAAATAGTGCTTGGCTCTTTGGCTCGGGTGTTCTACGTGGGTGCCTTGTGGCACTCTCTTTTTGTTAGCGTACCATGGGGTTCAGGTGTCTGACAAGGGTTTTCTTGGCACACACATGGCCAGCCTGCTGTTGCTGGCCAGTGATGGCAACTGTCAACATCAGCAGCTCCCATTCCAGTCTTCCAATCAAATATACGCCCCGTGTTGACAAGTCAGGCGCGTGATCTTTTCTGCAAGCCTTTTACTCTTACCCTCTGGGTGTTGCTGTCGTGTAGCTGAACATGGCGGGCGCAGACTGGATAGACGATATCACAGTACAGACGACACAACAGCTAACAACCACAGGCGGTGAGAGCGACGTAGCCTTCGACGGAGACCAGCCGTGCAGACAGTCGACAGCCCGCCAAACAAACCCTGCTCGGTCCGTATGCAGGCACGGTCTGGAACGCGGCTCGTAGGTGTGCGAGTTATCTGGAGCATGAAGCAACCATCATTGGCTTAGACCGCCCAGGCGTACGGGTGAGCTGACATTCCGCTGCTGCTGCTGCTGCTGCTGCTGCTGCTGCTGCTGCTGCTGCTGCTGCTGCTGCTGCTGCTGCTGCTGCTGCTGCTGCTGCTGCTGCTGTCAGTCCTTGAGTCAGTGTATGCTGTTCTAAATCCATTCCATCTCAAAACCTAGTCACTCCCATCAATACTGCTGCTACATCTCCTGCATCCTCTATCGCTGCCTGCCACTTGCACAGGTGCTGGAGCTAGGTGCTGGCTGCGGCCTGCTGGGCCTGCTAGTAGCGCGCAACACGCCAGCAGCAGCAGAAGTATGTCTCACAGAGCAGGCTTTCGGTGGAGCGCTGCAGCACCTGCGGCTGAATGTGCAGGCCAACAGCCACCTGCCACACATGGCCTCTGTCACGACCTGTGCATGTGACTGGACACACTTCATGGACCCGCAGCTGGTGGCGGCAGCACGCAGCGGCGCTGGCTGCAGCCCAGCAGGTTGCGTGCAGCCGCAGCAGCAGCAGCCTGATTACCAGCAGCAGCAGCAGCAGCAGCAGCAGCAGCAGCAGTTGGTAGGTACAGGGCAGCCTCACGAGCAGGCAGCCTGCCAAGGCAGCAGCAGCAGCAGCAGCAGCAGCCCTCCCAGCGCTGCTGAGGTGGCTGACATGCGCCACCTGCTGTGCAGCCACTGGGACATCATCATAGGCAGCGACCTGGTGTACAACAGCGCAGGTGGGTGGGTGCGCCCTGCAACGGCTGCAGCAGCGTGGTGCATGGCTAGAAGGGCATGCAGTGCGCTGCGTGGCCAAGTATGTTGCCGCTGTCGCTCGACAAGTAGTATCCTGAAGATTTTACTGCAAGTTGTGCTGGAGGCGGGCAGCGTGGGACAAGCTGCAGGGCCTCGAGCTTGTTTCATGCTGTTGCAAGCATCCTCCATTGTATTTGATGTGGTGCTGCATGCTATGACAGCAGGGAAGCCGGCCACAGCAGCTGCGGGAACAGAATTCAATGATAAAGTTGCATGTGCCACCCACACTGTGGCAACTCATGTGTGCAGGTGTCATGGGCTTCCCCCGCGTGTTAGCAGCCCTCATGCAGCCACCCAACAGCACAACAGAGCAGCAGCAGCCCCAGCAGCAGCAGCAGCAGCAGCAGCAGCAGCAGCAGCAGACGGTCATGTACTACGCACACACCAAGCACCGCTTTGATGCGATGGATGTGGACCTGTTTGAGCAGCTGCAGCGGCTCGGGCTGTGTGTGGCGGAGGTGGTAGAGGCGGGGCAGGAGCTGCCGCCTGCCTCCCCGCCGCCCTTCAGCAGCCTCTACCCTGAGATGCGCTGCGCGGTGTTCAGGATCAGCCGGCCTGCAGCAGCTGGCGACGAAGATGCCGCGTAGCTAGCCTGATGCATTTGGTCCACCAAAGTATGGTTCACAGCCTGCTGTTGAGCATCCAGTGGTAATTGGGCAGCTGCAGCAGCTGCAGAGGGGTGGTGCACCACGTGGTGCAATCGACCGTCGACTTTGACATGGTCAGCCCCAGTTGGCATGGTCAGCCGCTGCCTCCCGGGGCAGGGCGCGCTGCTCAGCCGGCCCGTGCCTGCACTGCACACTGACATGACATGCATCTTGTAGTTGACGGTATCGGCACCTTTTGGGTGATAGGCCCGGCCGCATAATCTGTTTGGTGCGCCTGCTGCAAGACGCAGGCGTCAATGCATGCACGTGCATTGATGCACCTCCTGTGCGTGCTCTAACCGCCAGATGTGCACCAAGGCTGCCAGAAGTGCCTCCGTTGACTGTGTCGGACAGCTGTGACACATGGCATGCATGCATACAGTTTGCTTGATGACTTTGATCAGCTTGTACTGCCGAGCGGCGCTGAGACACATCAAGGCTCCTGGCTGTTTGAACTCCTGCTCCTGGCTGTTGGTTGCATCTTGTGGCTTGCTATCGGGTTCTCACGATATGTGAACTGAAAGAGGGGCAAGTGACTCACTCTAGGGTGGTAGCTTGCCCACCCCTGCAACAGACCTCTCTCTCTGTTTGAACAGCACTAGCTAGTGCATTATGGTGCACTCCAGGTGGCTTGCGCTGCGTGTGTACAGTATCAAGGATCGCATGGAAGACAGTACAGCACGGCCTCAAAAGCAGATGGATCCTGGACACCAGACAATACCACAGACTTCTGTATGTTACACTCAATGTACAGCAAACTGTGCAAGCGTGCAACTGTAATGATTGCCGATTTCAGGCAGGAGGCATCCAGCCAGGCTTCAAGTATCCCGCTGGCCTGCCACGCGCACAGGGAATCAGGCCGAAATGACCCCGCAAGGTAAGCAGACAACACACTGCCTTGTTGTCTGTGTACAGTCTGCATCATCCTAGCTGTGCTTACGCCTTCTTGCCGCGCTTCACCTCTGTCCTGCTGCCCTTCCTGCTGCCCTGCTTGGCGCTGCCGTTGCCCACGCCGGCCTTGCTGGCTGCAGGCGCAGTCGCTGGCGTTGCTGCTGCTTCGGGCTGCTTCGGCTGCTGCGGCGTAGCTGCGGCCTGCTGCTGCTGCTGCTTGGGTGTTTTCTGCTGCTGCTCCTGCTGCGGCGTGTGTTGCTGCTGCTTTGGTGTTTTCTGCTGTCGCTGCTGCTGCTGCTGCTTTGGTGTCGATTGCTGCTGCTGCTGTGGTGTCTTTGGCGCCTTGCCAGCAGCGGCACCATTCGCCTGCACTGGCTGCAGCCGCTCCTGCGGCTGCTGTGGCTCGGCTTGCTGCTGCTGCTGCTCCCGCTGCTGCTTCAGCTTCTTCTTAATTGAAGATATGCTGTTGGGCGTAGGAGGCAGCTTTGGCGTACCCCGCTGCTGCGCCTCGCCACCCGGCGTGCCGCCTCCTGCTTCCTGCTGCTTCTTCTTCTTTCTGCTGGCGGCGGCTGCAGCTGCTGCTGCTTCCTGCTCCTGCTGCACACGCTCCATCTCTGCTTTGAACCACGCTGGCGGCCCCTCCTCTTCTACCTCTGCTGCTTCTGATGACCCAGCCTCATCCTCCTCATCATCTGAGTCAGCATCTGCCTCTGAATCTTCCTCGCCCTCACCGCTGCTGCTGCCAGGCTCATCTTGAGACGCACCCGCATCCTCATCCTCCTCTTCTTCACTGCTGTCGGCCCCGTGCTGCTGCTGCAGCTTCTGCTTGCGCTGCTGCTGCTGCTGCTGCTGCTGCTCGTCATCCTCGCTGTCAGAGCCGTCCATGCCCCGCTCGTGCGCCGCCTGCTGCTGCTTCTTGCCTGCTGCTGCCGCTGCTGCTGCTGCAGTGCCTGGCGCGCTGGTGGCATTGGACAGCTTCTTGAGCTTGCACACAAAGAAGCCTGCAGGCAGGCAGGCAGGAGGCGGGCAGACATGGGCAGGAGCAGCAACAATGCAGTGGTATGAGCTTACGGATAAGGCAGCAGGCAATGCAAGAGGCTGAAGCAACTGGGGCAAAGGTTTACATGCAGGCAGTGTGCTGCTGCTGCCGCCCTGTAAAGCAACACTCTGCTACATCTTGCTTTCTGCTGCCGCTGCCTCAGCGCTGCGAACCCAGGCTCTGCTATTCCTCTGAGCAGCAGCAGCAGTATCGGCAGCACACAGCAAGCACGCATCTGCGCCGCGCGCCCTCACCATCCACATGGTACACCAGCACTGCGGTGCGCACAAGCATCTCTGCATTCTGCTTTCTGCACCAATTCTGCCGTCAAGCACGCCAACCCTCCCAGCAGCAGCAGCAGCATACAGGGACATGCATCTCACCGTCCAGGTTGTGTGCGTGCGGGTAGAAGCGCCGCGCGTGCTGCAGGCTGGGGTGGAACCTAAACTCCCGGAAGCGAGCCAGCCCGGGCCGGCCAAACTCGAGGCCACTCGGCACCACCTTGACGTGGCGCTTGCGCAGCACATAGTTGATCACATTCTCGTTTTCCTCGACCAGCATGGAGCATGTGGAGTAGACAATGTAGCCGCCGCTGGTGCTGTTGGCGTTGACCATATCGATGGCAGCCAGAAGCAGCTGCTTCTGCAGGTGCGCGCAGCGCCAGATGTCGGCCGCGTTCTTGCTGGTCTGCGGCGGGTGCGCAAAGGGCAGATTAGCGTTGCACCGTGAGGGGTTCGCAGAGATCAAGTGGAAGCAGCAGCCACGGGAAGGTGGAAAATTGGTGATGATGCCGCATACACACTGACAAGAAATGCTGCCTGGAGGCTCTTTGTGTGTGTTGATGCGCGCAGCGCATGCGGTGTTCCTGCCAAAATCATGCAGCGCCCACAGAGCTAGCGCTGCGACCGCAAAGGCAGGGCTGCTGTGGCACGGGTTGTAGACCCGGGCGCCCACGGTGCAAACGGCACGGCGCACAAGAGGGAACCCGTGCCATGCATGCGGCATGGCCATGCATTCGCCACAACGCATGTGTGCAACACAGGGCGGATGATCAAGGCACATCACAGCTGCATGATGCCTGGCATGCGCAACCTCCTTCCTGTGCAGCAGCAGCAGCAGCAGCAGCAGCAGCAGCAGCCGCACCTTGACGCTGGGGTCCTTGCTGACCACCCCCGTGCCACTGCAGGGCGCGTCCAGCAGCACGCGGTCCACTGCGTTGCGCCCCACCACACTGGGCAGCTGCCGGCCGTCATAGTTGCACAGCACGGCGTTGGTCACGCCCAGGCGGGACAGGTTGGCGGAGATGGACTTGAGGCGGGAGGGGTTGAGCTCGTTGGCAAAGATGGTGCCTGGGGGTGCGAGGAGAAAAGAGAAAGAACAGGGTGTGCAGGGTTACATAGTGCATTCGTGGGGCCGGCTTGCATGCCACGCCAGGGCGGTACACAGCTGCATACACAGCTGCATGGCACGCCAGGGCGATACACAGCTGCATACACAGCTGCATGGCACGCCAGGGCGATACACAGCTGCATACACAGCTGCATGGCACGCCAGGGCGATACACAGCTGCATGCCACGCCAGGGCGATACACAGCTGCATGCCACGCCAGGGCGATACACAGCTGCATACACAGCTGAATGCCACGCCAGGGCGATACACAGCTGCATGCCACGCCAGGGCGATACACAGCTGCATACACAGCTGCATGGCACGCCAGGGCGATACACAGCTGCATGCCACGCCAGGGCGATACACAGCTGCATGCCACGCCAGGGCGGTACACAGCTGCAGCAGCTGCTTGTTACGGAGGGTGCTAGCAGGAAACGCCCGTAGGTGAGCTGATTTCACCTGGCTGCTCAACAGAGTGCCTGCTGCTGCGACACAAACAAGGTGCTAGAATGAGCAGCAGTCCATGCAGCTACGCAGCATGCACTGCATGGTGCCATACCACTCCTACAGCCAGACCCACACAGCCCCAGCCCCAGCAGCAGCAGCAGCAGCAGTGCTCACCGCTGTTCTTCATGAGTGCCGCGATGTAGCTAGTCTTGCCGCCCGGTGCTGCCGCCACGTCCACCACAGTCTCGCCAGCCTGGGGGGCCAGCGCCATCACTGGCATGAAGCTGCTGGCACCCTGCAACCACAGACACAAAAGGCACGAACAAGCAATTGAGAGGCATGAACGAAGAGGCACATGCACGGCATGAAGCTGCTGGCGCCCTGCAGCCAGATACACAAGAGCAATGAACAGGCAGTTTACGTCAGAACCGCAGGAATGCATAGGCAAGCGAGATGCATGAAGCATGCGCCATCACAGGCATGAAGCTGCTGGCACCCTGCAGGCAGCAGCATGCAGCGGCAAATGTAAAGGGTTCAAATGTGAACAGGCATTGGCAGCGCATGAATGGCTAGGCATGTGAACAGCATGACGCTGTGTATGAGAACACAGAAACATGGACAGGCAGTTGAGCGGCAAGGACAAGCAGCTGACATGCAAGGGCAACGTTACACTGGCGAGCAACATGGATGCAGCAACAACAACAGCAGAGCAGCAGCAGGGTTGCTTGCAGAATCATGCAGGGCGCAATAAGACGGCCCAGCTGAGGCACACTGCAGTGAATGCATTACTATTATTATTATTATTATTGTTATTATTATTATTATTATTATTATTATTATTATTATTATTATTATTATTATTATTATCAGTAGTATCACTGGCAGCCGCCTCACCTGCAGCATGTAGTGCCCAGCCATGTACTCTGGTGTGGCCCCAATGGGCACCTTGGAGTCATACACCACCAAGCCCACCTGGCAGCATTAAATGCAGAAAACACGCAGTTCAACAAAGTCAGCGCTGGACGGACTTGGATATCGTGCTGTGGACACGCCTTCAGAGATGTGACCTGAATCAAGACAATGGCTCAATTAATCCGTCGCCTTCAAGATATACGGCTGATTGCAAGTGAAGCAGAGAGGCACCCCAGCCCCACCTTGCTCCAGGGCCCGATGGGGTCCAGGTTCACGCCGCGCCCAATCAGCGCGGCAGCCAGCTCGCGGCGGCGCGCCTTGAGGCTGTTCACACGCAGCGTGATCTGCAGCAGAAGTAGCGGTAGCGGCAGCGTCAACGCCAGATCAGCACCTCCAAAGCTGCTGCTGGTCTTGAGGGGCCTCACCTGCAGTGCGAATGCACCACAGTTGAAGCTACGCCGTCGCTGCCACCTTGTGCAGCATACACGCACCTGCTGTGCATCTGTAGGGGTGTATGCGCACATGATAGCAGCCCTGTCACCTGTTCCAGCGCTGCTGCTGCCGCTGCATATCATGCATGCACAATGCAAACTCAATGCAAACTCACGGGGCGTCACGGCTGCTGCTGAACTCAAAAGTCCATGCGCATAACAGCGGCCTTGACTCCTGAACCCAGCGCTGCCGTTTCTGCTGCTGCTGCTGCTGCTGCTGTCGCTGTCGCTGCTGCTGCTGCTGCTGCTGCTGCTGCTGCTACACGCAACTCCTAACTCACCGGGCGTGGGCTCTCGCAGGCCTCGCACAGCTCCAGCAGCTCGCCAGGCGGGAACAGCGCAGCCAGCTGGCCCAGCAGGTAGCCGTTGTAGCCGTAATACACGCCCAGGTCGGCCTTGAGCTGCAAAAGTAACAAGTGGCAGGGTCGAACCATTAGCGGAAACATTAGCGAACACATGTGAGACCAGTATGCAGCGGCAGCTGTCGTAGCCATAACACACGCCCAGGTCGGCCTTAAGCTCCAGGCAGGGCACGCAGAACAATTGGGCATAGCAGTTTGAGCAGGTGTGAGGAAAGTGTGTAGTTGGAGTGGCACAGCGGCCGACGCCCCAGGTACGTTGTGAGCTGCGTGCGGTGGGCAGCAGCGGCGTGCGGTTGCAAGCTCAGGGTGTGGAGGGAAGCACAGCAGCAGCGGCACTTGCTGCATCAACCAGCCGAGTTGGCACTAGCAGCGACACCAACAGTGGCAGCTGTTGCGCGCGTGGCCCATGTGGCAACATCAATTTGCACAAGCAACAGTAATAGAAACATATGGTGAGTCCATAACCAACGTCACGCCTTACACACGAAGAATTTCCTGGGGTTGAACCTCAGAGTGACAGCCCGAGCTCAGCTGCTTGCAGCTTCCTATTTTACCAGGTGTCTGTGGCGGCGTATGCCGCATGAACACACCATGCAACCCCTCTATCTATCTATGGTCAGTGCCGTACCTGGTCCATGTAGTCGCTCCTGCTCCTGTTGCCTGCGCGCCTGCTGCTGAAGTCCTCAAGCACACCAACCACCTGCACCAGACAGCAGCAGCAGCAGCAGCAGTCAATCATCAGGCACTGCCAGCTCACAGTCGCAGCAGCTTGCTTGCCTCCCAGCCCACACCGCCTCCATGCTGCCATGCTGCCATGCTGCCATGCTGCCACACCTCCATGCTGCCATGCTGCCATGCTGCCACACCTCCATGCTGCCATGCTGCCATGCTGCCACACCTCCACCAAACACCAGCTGCTACCACATTTACCCCAGCCTACCCCAGCAACACCTTCATCGTTTGACCACGTTTGACCGCGTTTGACCGTGTTTGACCCACCTGCTTCAGCCGCCGTTTGACCAGGTCCAGGTCAACCGCGCCATCTGGCCCTACAGCAGGCGCTCCCAGTTTGGCTCCCAGCCCCGTCTCGTCGTCTTCATAGTCACCACCCATGCCCTCATCATCATCATCCGAACCGGCGCCGCGGATGTTTGTGGCCATGGCGCGCGTCTCAGCAGCGGCATCAGCCATCTGCTGCTTCCTGCAAGCAGCACAAAGCGACAGACAGCAGGCGGCGGAACACCGTAAGGAACAGAGTTGTGTGCGAAGTGAGTGTAGTGCTCTAAAGCAGGCCGCGCGGCACGCATCACAACTTCTAACTACAACTGTCCGTCATGGTTGTTGCTGCTGGCGCTCCCAGCCATGAAGCCTATCTGAGAAAGCAAGCAGCGATCAAGCCCTGCAGCCCTCCAGTGTTTGAGTTCACATCATAATCTTTCACCCGCTGCATGCATATGCCGCATGCAATGTTGCAGCAGCGCGCACCTAGCCTTCTCCAGCAGCTTGTTGTGCCACTCAATCGCCAAACGACCAAGCCTGAGCCCAAGCTAATGCTGTGCACTCCACGCATCGGCTGCCGAAACTACATCTACAGCTGCACCTGGCCGCACCTGGCCTTCTCCAGCAGCTTGTTGTGCCGCTCAATCGCCAGCTGCTCATCCGAGTCATCCGACATGCCGCCCTCGTCGTCTGAATCATCATCATCCCCTTCGCCCTCATCGTCTGACTCTCCCTCTCCTGCCTCGTCATCGCTGCCGAGGCTGCCGCTGCCAAACTCATCGTCGCTGCCGATGCCCAGGTCAGCATCAGAGCCGCCTTCCTCCCCATCGCTGTCAAACAGCGCCTGCTGCTGCTTGCCTGTGATGGAGACAGAAAGGTGATAATCAGGCAGGCGAGCGGGCAGGTAGGTATGTTGTGAGCAGCAGCAGCAGCAAGTGAATAGGCGCAAGGATCAGCGCACTGCTGCAGGCAGTCTGATGTAGGTGCAAGCGCACCAGCCGCTTGCACAGAGGAGGCAGCCTGCAATGCGCAAGCTCATATACTATATGCAACCCCTTGTCCCTGGCCATGCCATCCTGTGCAGAAGCAGTACTGTACGTGCATGCTTGTGCTTGCAACACCTGCTGCCGCCTCATCCCTGCAGTGCTGCTGCCTCACCTTTCGCCTGCTGCTTCTGCTTCTTGCTGGCTGCTGCTGCTGCTTTTGGCTCTTCCTCCTCAGCCTCATCATCGTCTGAGCCATCCATTGAGCCACTCATCTGCTGCTCATCATCGTCAGATGAGCCCATCTGCTGCTGCTCGTCGTCTGAGTCCAGCATTGCGTCCTCATCTTCCTCCTCATCTGACTCGCTGAGCTGCTGCTGCTTCTTGGCAGGCTTGAGCCAGCCTGCATTGTGGTCGCTGAAGCCAGCGGGGCGCTGCCGCTTGCCTGCAGCTGCTGCTGGCTTAGCCTGGAGATGCAAGTTGGCAGCAGGGCGGAGGGTCGGCAGGGCAAGCTCTGCTTACAGAACTGTTGTGCATTGCAGAATGCAACTGGGTGTGATGCAATGTATATGCGAACCTGTTTGACGCTTGGCAGCTGCATGCAGTACGCGGCTGAACCATGACTAGACCATGACGGCAGCCTCAGCCCAGCAGTACTACTGAGCCGTCAATGCTTGTGCAGACTGCAGCAGATGCAAGGGAACAAACAAATAAATGAGCATGAAAGCAAGCACGCACCTTGGCAGTAGCTGCAGCTGCCGTCTGCTTGCCCTTGGTCACGGCAGCAGTAGCCCTACCCCTGCTGCAGCAATGAGCAGTGTACACGTGAGACCGTTGTAGCGACAGAAACAATCACTAAACAAACCTCACCAACAAGATACATGCGACATGCGAGATAACGCGGCCTGCCACCGCTATGCTGCTGTGCTTGCCGACACACCGGCCATGCGGGCGGCTACGCACAAATAGTCCCCGATCTCGCGCTCACGTTTTCGTTTCAGGCTTCAGTGCTCCTTTTAGCTTTGCCATGTGGAGGAGTGCTCTGCCAGCTGCTGCCGGCAAGTGCTATCACTTAGCGTGTGTGGTCGGGCAACGGCACCAGAGCAACGGGTTTTTACAACATAAACTGAAGCTCTTTTGGGGGTGGCCGCATCGAAAGTCCCGTGCATGTGCAGTTACCGTGACATGTAACAGTGACAGACTAACACAGTTACCAGGTTGAACCCAGCAAGTATCCTGCCACGTTCTCCTGTGCATGTCAAATGCTAATGTTTCCCAACCATCGGCTTGTTCAGCGCTTGCAGCCCCGACACCTGTATGAATCTTGTGCTGCAGGTGCATGCACATCGTCAGCGCTGACTGAGGCTGAGGCTAGCCTGCCAGGTGCATGCACATTGTCAGCCTGCAGTGCCGCCTGCGAATCGCCTGCCACAGTGTGTACACATGTGGCTGCAATAGCCTCAGGTAAGGGCCTGCATGATGTTTAATCCTGTACCATATGCTGGCAGCAACGCCAGAAACAGTGTTGTAGCTGCGGTGTCTGACAATGCCACATGCTAGCAGCAGGGGCGTGCACAGGCGGCTAAAGCATGCAATGACTACATGCTTGAAGGTACGCAGCTGCGCATGACCACCGTCCTTTGGGATCCTGGCTTTGTCTAGAATTCGTCATTTTACATGCCATGCTTCACCTTGGAGTCGTCCCCCTCATCAGCAATCATTGCTACACGGTGTCACAGTCTTCTGATCAACGTACGCATTACGCACGTCAAGTGATCAGGCGGCACATGCCGCAACTTCGCTGCTTCACGCATGCAGAAGGTGATTTACAGTCCGTAAGTGCAGCATGCCATAATAGAAGCTTGCTGACACCACTGTGAGTGACCAGCTTTCTATACCAAACAAACTGCCAGCAGTGCGCTTCGCATGGCTGATCTCTGCATGTGTGCCAATTCACAGCATACTTGAGCTAGAAGCATGTGTGCCCCAGGCACCAACATCCACTGGTGCCACAGCCGCAGCAGGTCGAAGCCATGCGGTGCCGGGAAGAAACCACCAGGCAGAAGCAAGGCACCAAGAAGAATAAGCATGCATATGCTTGCTTTCACGCATGTGCTGCACAGCAGGGTGCCACACACTGCCATGGAATGCTACCCACGCCAGCAAGCTCAACACAGGTGCTGTGGCGATACGTATCGTATACGTGTGCAAGAGGTTGTCTGCAATGCAAGCGCATCCAGGCAGACTCTGGATGGAATACGTCGTTGCCCGATCCATTCAGCTGTAACCAGGTCTCAGATGGTATGCAATGATTGTGACGCACACGTTCGTCGCGCGCTCAACAACAGACGGCCAATGTACCACATCCAATTGTACCACGTAGCATGCATGTATGCCACAGATTGGCTTCAGCCTGGGGAGCCATACGCAGAAGTCAGCTATGGAATCGTGCATACAGAAGCCAGCTATTCAGCAGCCACAACACGTGCTATAACCCGCTCCGTCACTGGTCTCTGACCTTTTTTGGATGTAGTACCACACACATTACTATACATCAATCCAGAGGCTGACTGTGATTAGCAGTCAGTTCGCAGCATATTGGTGCCCCAAGCGCCACCATGCACTAGCGCCATGACCGTCACAAGCAACCCGCAAGTCAAGCTCATGCAGCACCTTGACCTGACCACCATGCGAAAGTGAAGGACCAACAGAAGATTGACGACACCTCTGCAATCTTTCAGGAATCTTCTGCACAGCCCTCGGTCTGTCACCAGGTCACCTAATACAGTGTCATGGAATGCCTTCCATGCAAGCCAGCTCAAAACGTAAGCCGTTGTTTTGCGTGTGCCAGAGAATTTTTGCCGTGCGAAGTGCACTCATGCTGACTCAAGATATGATTAACCCGCCGCGCAGATTGCACCTGGTGTGCGTAACATGAACACACCTACCCAACATCACGCGCTCAACCTCGGACACTTCATGCCAAAGCCTGGGCATTGCAGACTCCACAGTCAACAGCGGCAACGTGTACCACATTTTCACATTTTGGAAGTTACAAGAGTAACCTCGCCAGGCACGCAGCCCTGCCAGGCACGCAGCCAACCGTATGGGGTAACCCCCACCTGCTGCCTGGTGCAGGCGGTGAGGGGGTCTGGGTGGTCTACCCCTCACCAATAGAGAGGCAATAATAGTCGTAGTTTCCGCTCTGTACGGGGCGCGGTTGCCGATGCCGATGACAAGGTATGGCTTACAAGAAGACTATTATTATTATTAAGAGTAACCTCGCCCGTTGGGGAGCCAATGACAGGCTCATTGGGCAGAGAAAAAACGGCAAACTCCACCAGTCCTTTTTGACAGGAAAGACACTACCAAATCTCATCCTGAAAATCGTCGCACATAAGATCACATAACGGTTCCTGGTGACGTTCATCAATCAAGTGCACCAGGTGTGCAACTGCACTTTGCTTCTCATGGTTCATCAGTCTGTGCATACACGCAGGGTTGTTGGGACCACATGCTGCCCCGTCGCTGTTTTCCCAACACTATTGTTTCGGCTAGGTGTAGGGTGATCAAGGCTAGGTGTAGGGTGATCAAGGCTAGGTGTAGGGTGATCAAGGCTAGGTGTAGGGTGATCAAGGCTAGGTGTAGGGTGATCAAGGCTAGGTGTAGGGTGATCAAGGCTAGGTGTAGGGTGATCAAGGCTAGGTGTAGGGTGATCAAGGCTAGGTGTAGGGTGATCAAGGCTAGGTGTAGGGTGATCAAGGCGGCCGCTGAGCAATCAGCAGCACTATTAGAATGAAATGAACAATGCAGAACAAGCAAGCACATGCCGTGCAGTGCAGTTGCTGCTGTTGCGCAGAATAGGCTCGTCTGTGCGATGTGCACACATCAACTGAGCCTGCTGTGCAGCAATTGCTCAACCAGCGCAATAAAATGCAACTACAAATGCAATGAAATAGTTGTAATGTATCATAATGTGACGTAAAGTCATGTAACGGCATTTAAAGTGATGAAAGGTAATGTAACGAAGTTATAATTGTAATCAGCCACAATCTGCTTTGTTAGCATTGTAAACGGGCAACACTAAGAAAGGAGACATGCAGTCAAACTTCAAATGAGCTCCGCTAATCTGCACATAGACAGTACACCTTGCATGGTGCACACTCAGATGTGTCAATGTATGTGTGGGTTGTTAATGTATTTTATATGTGATATTCAACGACTCCATGAATAACACTCATGGCGAGCCGATCTCAGTGTTGTTGGTCAGCTTGCAACTGTACAGCTGAGCGCAATACTATATGTTGTTATCAGATGCATGCACTCTGACTGCATGTGCATGCACACTTCAATACCCTGTTTCTCAATGCATATTTAATCAATCATGCGGCTGTGGTGGCCTGCGCAGCGACACGCACAGCAGCAGCCAACCCATCGCTAGGTGCATTCACTGCCTGCATAGCGCTGAATATCATGTTGTCAAGCAGCGCAAGGGGGCTCTTGCCCAGTGCGCGGTACACAGCACGCAGTGGCGCCTGCAGCGCGTGGTGTGCCTGAGCCAGCAGGTGCTGTGCTGGCATGACATGTTTGCGGGGCAGCAGCTGCAGCAGCTGCGCCTCACCCGGCCAAGCCGTGTGTGTGGATGCCGCAAAGCCCTCAACCACGATTGAGCCTGACAGGGTCCAGGGGCTGTACATGCCCTGCTCGGTGCTGGCAGTCACCTGCAGTGGAGCAGCAGCCGCAGCAGCAGCAGCAGCAGCAGCAGCAGCAGCAGCAGCAGCAGCAGCAGCAGCAGCGGCAGCAGCAGCAGCAGCAGCAGAAGCATAAGGTAAGCTTCACACAACAAGCACAACAGGATGCCAAAGCATGGCACCTTGTGGCCAGTGTGTTCCTGCCAAACCACACACAGAAACAGCTGCAACTTGTTGCTTTGCAGAGCTTCTGCATCCTGGTGCTCCATGCATGTCAGCAACAGGCAGCCAGCACGCTGGCTCACCTCATCAACGCGGGCCAGCACAGCTTGTTGGCCCTGCAGCAGCCACACCAGGTCGCCAACAGCCACCTCGCGCGTATGCTTGAGGCACTGCTGCTGTCGGGTAGCACCACAGGCAGTCGGTACGTAGTGCATGGGAGACAGCGTCAGCACCTTGCTGCTGCCTGCAGCCCTGACAGGCGTGGCGCGGATGTTGAGGTAGGCCGCTGCTGTGCCTGCGTCCCTGTGTGGCATCAGGTAGACGTCATCAAACACCGCCGTGCCTGTTGACGCATCAACCGCCAGCACCTTGTCACCAACCACCAGCTGTGCAATGGGCTTTGGCCCGGCAGGCGTGATTACACGTGCCGCAGCAGGGAAGCATGCGCCATCGTTCGGCCCCGCAAACAGTGCAGTGTCTTCGCGGCCAAGCAGCGCATTGTTGACCTTGCATGTTACAGAAAGTGCCCCAGCTGTGGCTGATGTGAGTCCCGGCTTATTGTCCTTGTCGAAATGCCACTGGATGCTTGGCGCGTCAAACACGGGAGCCTCTGTGCAGTTGAGAGGCAGGGCGGGGTCGCTTGAGGGCACACAGGAATGGCCCCGGGTGTAGTTGTAGCCAGTCCTGTCGTACAGCACGTATGTGCAGCGGAGCTTGTCTTTCAGGCCGGTGAGCTTTGCCGGAAGCTGGAACACAGCATTTGTGTTGTTCAGGTCTCCAACATTGCTGTACTTGGCCAAGTTGCGCGCCTGGGCTGGGCTGAAAGCAGTGCTGGCCTTTGTGAACTTGCAGGTGAAGGTGTTGGCTGTGACAGCAGACACTGTGGGGGACACGGCAATGATGGCGCCTGCAATATGCAGCAGCAACCACACAAACAAACAAGAAAATACTTTTGAGCGGCGTCTAGCGGTGTGTGAGATTCCAAACAGGTGGTGCGAGCCGCAACTTTCCTTGCACATGCTGAACACCCAAGGCTGACTGCACAGCGTTGTGCGCATGAAGACGCCCTGCTGTATAAGGCATCGTATTGCGCGCTCACTGGCCGTTCTGCCGTTTGCAAGCTGGTGTGTAGACACAGCTTACAGTTGCTAGCGCTCACCAACATCATCAATCTTCGGCGGTTGGGCAGGTGTGCCAGGAGATGGGTCCTCAGCATACCGCTGCGGGCGGGTGATGATGCTTGTCAGGAAGCAGCCAAGGCCTGGCGTAAAGCCCACGGTGTAGAAATCCACGCTGTCATGCGCAGGGCTGGAACCAGTAGCCTGTGCAATGCCGACAGCACCGGCCACTCTGCCAAAGGCCTCTTTCTTGACCTCCTGCGCCACACAGCTGGCCACCTTGCTGTAGAAGCTGCGGCCCTGGCTGCCTTGCGCAGCAGCAGCAGCAGCAGCAGCGGCAGAGGCCGCCACGAGCGCGAGCAGCAGTGCACCGTAGGAGGGCATTGCTGCGATGGGTTGCGTGATAGGGCAGCAGCAATGAATGCAGCAGGTCAGTCACCAGCAGCAAAGAACTGGCGTGGCCATGGCCAATTTCTTGGTGGACTGCAACAAATGGCACAGCAACACCGGAAGCAGCATGCTCGACAACATAATGGCAATTGCCACCGTTTATGCAATGAACTGCCAGCCAGCTTGATTGTGGAGCAAGCTGGCAGGTGCAGACCCTTGCAACAGCACCAGTGCTTGTGGCTGTAGCACCGCCCGCCCGGACTGCTGCGACAGCCCTCGGACTGCTGCGACAGCCCTCGAATGCGCGAGTCGCACAGCGTCTCGAATACTAATAAAATGTCTTGCCGGCCAGCACCGCCTGGGCAGAACTGCTCACCTCAGGGTATACCTTACCTTACGTAAGGCAGCCACCGTCAAAGCTGTGTACCGCAGAAACGCTCGACTTGTAGCTGTGAAAGCACTCGAGAACGAACAAGACAATCTAGATGATACGTGCGTTGATCGGCTGTCGCGCTGATCCGCCCGTGAGTCTACAGCTTTTACTAATTCGCCCGCATCTGTCACTCTATTGCGTCGGGGGTTCTTGCGATGTTCCCTGTGCATGATGATCAGCAAACAAAGCAATGAACATCATTCACAGCTGTAAAACAAATAAGCACGTTTCTGCGCTGGTACTAGACACTCTCCTGCGCAGCTGCTGCTCAGCGAGCTGCTAGCAGTGCTGGACCAACAGGCCGACTGGGTGCTCATCAGCACGTGACTTGAGGCGTACGTCTGCTGCACTTGAAACCCGGCTGCAGCACGCTTTCGTTCGGCTAGCCCAGAGAAAGACCAACGCTAGGCACATCCCCAAAGTAAATCTTGTGTCCCACCAGCACTCCCCTAGGGCTGTTGACTGGTCACCCCCCTGTGTGGCACGGTGCCAGCGCATGATGCATGGTGACGTGTGATGAAAAGTATGACACAACTGCTTTCTATTGCTCGCAGCAGCTTTGTGGGTGGAATGTTGTTGATGCTCACTCTGTCGCCCATTGCCAGTGCACTTGTGGCCACGGGTCACCAGCACCAATGCAAACAGGACAGCATGCAATTCAGCACAGTTACATGAACACTATACAATTAAACAGCCGTTTTTGTGTTGCTTGTGCTCCTTCTGGCGATGCGGCTGGTGTTTTGGTGTTTACGATTTGCTGCGATTTGAACCTCCCGCTTTCTCCCTTCCCGGCTGAACATGCCGGCTACACCCAGGCTGCAGGCGTGACCTCGCACTGTGTAATATATTCGTCGACAGAAGTCGAACCACCCGCCCTTAAAGCCCTTCCCGCTTCAGCTTTGTGGCGAGAATTGTGATACTCGTCTTAGGCGCTGCTGTTCTGCCTCCTAGACGCTTCAAATAATAGTTTTGTGTGTAAGTCAGTGATCAAGCGATCATCACGCTTTGATCTAGCAGTGTAGGCGTCACCACTCGGCACCAGGGACAAAATGGGCAGCAACCGGACTGGACGCAAGCGGTCTTCCAAGGCCAGTGCCATGGTCGGTGCTACTCCTATGTCGGACGGCCTCACTGACTTGATCCACGGCAAGGGCCTTGCGGCTGCTGGCAGGGACCTGGACAGGGGCAAGGACCCCAGGGAGCTGTCAAAGGTGTCTGTTGGCAACTTCTTCACTGCTGTGCCGCGTACTGCCGTGCTCAACGATGATGAAAACGCCCCAGACACCTTCAAGCACAATGACGCTGCCCCACCTGGCCTGGGGGAGATATCTGGAGGTGAGCAGCGCCGCCGCCAGCAGCAGGGGCGCAGCTGCTGTCAGCACGCTGCCAGCATGCTTGACCGGCAGCAGTCTGTGCTCATGTTAGACTGCATTGCCTCCACTGGGTGAGAGTTGTGGAAACACCCGGCTTGCACAGCACACAAATCTTGTCAGAGGCACAGCAGTGCCAGAAGCGACACCATGGAGTGTGTCTGGCCGGCTGTTGAATTGTGCTGAGCCGGGCACATATTAGGTTAAACTGCGCAACCGGAGACTGAATGTTACTTGCATTCATCGCACTCAAATGGTGTGTATGCATCATGTCAAGTTTGACAAGACAAGGTGTGAAGTTCGTGCATGACACGACCAAACCAAATTTCTGGTGACCGATGCATTGCAGTCACACCCTGATGCTCTGCTCTGCCCCCAACCTCACACACCTCTTCTTGCTGTGGCCCTGCTGCTCCTGGTCTGCCCCCCCGCTGCTCTCCCTCCGCGCGCATCCAGTCATGTGGGCCAAAACTGCCGCCAGCAAGGGCGGCGCGCGCGACCCTGCTGCTGCGCCCGCCAACCGCCTGGGCCACATCCTGTCTGACATGGCTGAGCTTGAGGCGGGCGGCGCTGACGCTGCACTGATGAGCGCGCAGGGCTTCAGGGCGTACGCGCAGGAGGGCATCTGGGTGAGCTGAAGGACAGACGATTGTGGCCCTGCTGCTGCTGCTGCTGCTGCTGCTGGCTGCTGCATGCGGTGCAGTGCTTGTTACGCATCAGCCATGTGCGCGCGGGTGCCTGCGAGCTGGGCTGCCTGCTGGTGTGTATGGTTGGGCATGCTGGCTTGCTCAGCCAGGCTGTAACAAGGCATCCTGCAGGCAGGTGTGCTGTGAGTGCCAGATGTAACGGCTGTGGCTGCATGCATGCACTCACTGCTTGCCTGCCTGCCTGCTCCTCTACCCATATACATCTGTAACATCTTCTGCTTGCTTGCGCACGCTGGCACTGACGACCCCACGGCTAGAGACGAGGCTCTGCAGCAGCCCTCCCACACACTTGGGTTGAGCTCGCTTTATGCCGCTGCCAAACCCCACCGGACGCCCAGCCCATCTTGCCAGATACACGCGCCCAAAGGGTTGTTTGTACACATGCCCACCAGCTCACTGCCTGCCTGCCTGCCTGTCCTGCCGCCTATGCCTGATCACTGCCTGCTATATTCCGTACCACCACCTCCAGGGCGTGCGTGCGGCTGGCGAGGCTGACGACGCCCCTCTGGATGAGAGTGATGCGCTGCAGGTGGCTGCACGCATGCGGCTGCTGTGGGGGCACTGGCGCAAGCTCAGCGAGCAGCAGCAGCGCGCCTGGGGCGACAAGCAGCTGGGTGAGTGGGGCTGTGCTTGTGTGGGGCTGCGCTCGTTATGCAAGGATGATTGCTGGTAGTGAGGCAGGGGGCACGCAGATCTGCTGCAGCTGCTTGATGTTGCAACAAAGATCAATGCATCTGCGTCTGGTCTCACAGCTCATCACAGGCGTCAACACTGTGCACAATACATGCCAGCGCCATGCTGCCATGCTCACCCCGCCTCCCCACACCTCAACCGCCAGCCCTTGACATTTCGCGTGTGTTGCTGCTGCGCGCTGCGCCCTTCATCACTCCCATCACTCCCCATCCCACCCATCCTCGCGAATCCCTCCCATTCCTCCCACCACGTAGCCTCCGAGGCCGCAGCCACAGTGCAGCGCGGCAAGCAGGCCGCCCACCCCAGCAGCAAGCCCAAGGGCCGCCGCCCCGGCTCTGCTGCTGCAGGCCCCAGCCACGCCGCCGCAGACATTGATGCGCTGCCCAGCCACCAGCGTGCCCGCAAGGGTGCTGCCAAGGCCAAGGGCAGGGCAGCAGCAGCAGAGGGGGATGAACTGGATGCAGAGTACAGGCGCGCTGAGGCGATGCGCAGCAGCAACCTGGCGCTGCTGGCTGAGATGCGGCTGTGGGAGGAGCAGGACCAGGAGGCTGAGGACGCCGCTGCTGCAGGAGTGGTGAGTAGAGCTGGCAGTGTCACATGCAGTGTGGTAGTTGGTTTCGCAGGGAGCGAGCGGAGGGAAGGGTGCAGCAGCTGCAGTGCACCGTTGTACAGCAAGGCACCAGCACATCATGCTTGCCCTTTCTCTTTGGCTTCTACAATGGCGTGTATGTGCTGGCGCGGGTGCATGTTGCCTGTTGCGGCTTGTTGCCTGCTGATATAGCCCACACCCTGTATCACAACACAAATGTTTGTGCTGCCTCTGCTGTGCTGCCTCACCTGTCAGACTGTGGAGCAGCTGCGTGAGCAGCGCGAGCAGGAGGAGGCAGACGCAGCTGCTGCAGCAGGTGCCGACCAGGGCCAGGCGGATGATGACCAGCAGCAGGAGGAGGAGCAGCAGGATGGTGCCGGCAAGCGCGGCAGGAAGCGCAAGGCGGCAGCTGCTGCAACAGCAGGTGAGCACGGCTGCAGGCAGGGGGACAGGCAACCATGCAGTAATAAATGGTGTGTAACGGCTGCTGCTGTGATGGGTCAAAGGCTGCTGATCTTTCCTTTGGAGTAGCAGAGCGCCAGCTTGTGTGCGTGCTGCTGGTTTTGACATGAGATGCTACTTGCTGTCATTAGGCTGCTGTGATAAGGTGCCTGCATTTGCAGGACAGCTGGCTGCAGTATGGTTTCCTACCATGCACTTCTGCCGTTGCTGTGCCTAACCCACCTCACTGCTGTCGCTGTGTCACTGCTATCGCTGTGTCACCGCTGCAGGGCGCGGCCGCCGCAGCGCAGCAGCTGCAGAGGAGGATGCATCAGAGGAGGAGGAGCAGCAGCAGCAGCGCGCACCGCAGGCCAAGCGTGTCAAGGGCACCAAGGCTGCTCAGCGCAAGGCTGTCAAGGCAGCAGCACGCAAGCCTGCTGCTGCTGATGTTGATGACAGCGACGCAGATGAGCCTGCTGCTGCTGCTGCTGGCCCCAGCAAGGCTGCTGCCAAGTCAAAGAGCGGCAAGGCTGCTGCTGCTGCTGCTGCTGGCAGCAGCAGGCGGGCTGCAGCCAAGGGCCGGAAGCCGGAGGGCCTTGCGTATGTGGAGAGTGAGGAGGAGAGTGAGGAGGAGGATGCTGTGGGGGATGAGGAGATGGCTGAGATGGCTGCTGCGCTGTCTGAGGGCGACGACTCTGACGCAGACGCGAGCTCTGGAGAGGAGGGTGAGCAGGGTGCTGCGGCTGAACGCTGTGGTGACTGTGGCGGGGAGTGACTGACTGCCTGGCTGGCTGGCTGGCTGGCTGGCTTGAGTGGGTTGATCGCCTGTAGCTTCATCATCAGCTGACTGTACGTGCTGTCACATCCGGTTCCTGTGGGCTGCTTGACAATGCTACGCATCTATCCCCTCGATCTACAAAGCTCTGCGGGTGCGCCTTTGTTGAATTTTGCTGCTGCTGCTGCTGCTGCTGCTGCAGATGATGAGGTTGAGGAAGAGGAGGAGCAGCAGGCACAGCCCAAGAGCAAGAAGCAGCCGGCTGGTGCGGCAGCTGGCAAGGCCCGCAGCAACCCCAGCCTGGCTGCAGCGCGCGCAGAGGCTGAGGCTGCACGCAAGGCGGCACAGGCAGCGGCAGCCGCCGCCACAGCTGCTGCTGCTGCAGCGCAGGCCCAGGCTGCTGCTGCTGAGGCTGCTGCTGCCCAGCTGGCTGCTGCCGAGGAGGCTGCTGCTGGCAAGGGCAAGGGCAAGGCTGGCAGGCCCGGCAGCAGCAAGAAGGCAGCAGCAGCAGCAGACAAGAACGTGAGCTGAACAGCAGCTCTGCGATAGATCATGGATGACAGGCCCTTGTCCTGCTAACCGCAAGTTGCGCAACACCCTCTCCACTGCTTGCGCCAGCACATGCTTGCGTACATTGCTGGCAAGTACAGGTGCATGCGTTTCCGCGTGGCGAAACCTTCGTGTGACCACATGCTGTGTGTGTTGTTTGCTGCTGCAGGCCACAGCCAAGCCTTCAGAGGAGGGCAGCAAGAAGCGCCGCGCAGCAGCAGCAGATGAGGAAGATGAGCCAGAGCCTGCTGCTTCTGGCAAGGCACGCAAGCAGTCTGCCGGCAAGCCTGCGGCCACCGCAGGCCCGCAGCAGCAGTCGCCGCGCCGCAGCGGGCGCAGCCAGCGCAGGGAGGGAGAGGCTGACGAGGACGGGCCGGCAGTCAGCGGCGCAGGTGTGTGCGCCACATCAGTGCGCTGCTGTATCGCTCCTGCAGCACAAGCGCATGCGTGCTGCGCACATGCATGGCACGTGTTTGCAGCCTCACACATCTGCAGGATTGTGGATGTGGCTGGTAACACACCATTGAGTAGCTCACCTCTCTGCTGCTGCTGCTGTTGCTGCTGCTGGCTGCTGCAGGCCCCTCCTCTGCGGTGCGCCGCGGGCGCTCTGCTGCCGTGGGCGGCGCGCTGGCTGCGCAGCACGAGAAGCACATCGAGCTGCTGGAGGACGCGCTCTTCAGCAACACGCGCCGCAAGAGGTGCGCCGCGGCAGCTTGCGCCTGTGTGTGTGCAACTTGTGATGATTGCACCATATGTGTGAGCTAGCAAACTCAAGTCAAACAGTGACAGCTAGACAGCTCGGTGCATTGCAGGCACACGCGGTTTGTGTCACAGTGCACTGTTGCTGAACACGCTTTCTTTGCTGCTGCTGCTGCTGCTGCTGTCGCTGTTTGCTGTTTGCAGCACTGGCCGTGCCGACAGCCCTGGCCTGGTGGCGCTGGCTGCTGCAGCAGCAGCGCAGGGTGCGCGCCCCAGCAGGCTGGGCAGGAGCAAGAAGTGAGCAGGCCGCCATATGACTTGCATGGGCAGCGCCTGCGTCTTCAACAGTTATGGAGCCTGCATCCCGATGCATGGCCAGGAGCTGGCTAGGCAGCAAGAGGAGCAGCTCCTGCTGCATGGCTTGCCTGGGTGTGTATGTGTATGCTGCCAGCAGCTGTGCAGACGCCTGGAGTGTTGTGGTTGGAGTTGTGCGGATGTGCCAATGGGTTCAGAGTCTGTGTTGTGTGGCAGCGCTGTCGTTGCTGGGCAGGGGTGGGTGAGGTGGCATGGCACGCAATCAATGCTGCTGGTGGGTGGTGCGAGCTGTGGCAAGCGCACACATGTGCAATCATTTGTGGCGCTGGTGGTGTTTGCCCACACGTGGGTTTGTTCAGCCTTCAACTCTACCACAGGCGCAGCCTTCAACTCTACCACCACAGGCGCTGCATTTATGGCACCGTGAGACGCTGGTTGCACCCCAAGCTGGGCAAGTGATATCTCGAGCAGGCTGGGACGGTGTTGGCTGCATTTGCAAGCACTACACTGCACAACCATACAAAGGCTTCGCTGATGCTGGGTGCTGCGCTGTGCTCATGCCCATCTTGATGTGGCAATGTATACTGCACACTGACGGGCGAGGGAATGTTGCGTATCCAGGGAGATACTAGCAAGCGGTTGTTCCTATACGGCACACCTTGACCTGTTATTAGTTGTTTGACCTCAGCAACTGCTTACAAATGATTGTGCCTCTCATTGTGCTGGGGGCACAGCTTGGGCCTTGCACAAGTGATCCTTTGCAGCACTCTCAGGGCCTTGCTGGGTGCTGCACTCAATTACCATACAATCCGATTGTGGCTAATGGTCTTTCGTGATCTGCATGTTCTGGATAAAACGGCTGTTGTGTAGGCTTTATATTATGCATCTTAGGCAGGTTTTGGCTGCCAATCTTGGTGGTATACGTCTGTGGCGTTCCTATGTTGTGGCCCCTGTGTTGCAGCGACATTTTCGCAATGCAGCAGGGCTCCATACGCCTGGCACTGTCTTGTGTACTTGTGCCATTATCAAAAACGTGCATCGGCACCTGCAATGCACGGTATACCACATGCCATGGGTGTTCGTAAATGCATGGTGCACAACATTCAATCAATCAAGTTGACGTGTACAAGGTGCAAACCTTGGTGTTCTGCCAGTAGCCAGGTGCCTGTCCCTGTCCTTGTACAAACTGTTGCCATAGCATGTTCGATATTCTGCATCACTTTAGCAGCAGTGGTTCAATTCCCAGGACCACTCTGTTGTTTTGGAACGGTGTCTGTAACATGTTTTGAAAAATGCCGGACTGTCTGGTGCAAGACCACGCGCAGTCAATTTCAGATGCTCTCGACTTAAAGCAGAGCACGTGTCCTGGTTTGAGTGATGCTTTGTCAGCGGGGCTCTGTAATGAAGCAGTGCGTCAGACACTATGCACGCACCACCGGCATCCCGCGTTATCGCTGGTATGCCTGAGCTGCCATGCCGGAAAGAATTACACCAGTACTTTGTCACGCACGCGCTCCTGGACTGTGCGAAGCTGCCCGAGGTCAGTGATCCAGCTGTGATTTTGTGCAGTTGTAGTTCCCTGCAGCTGGGATTGCTGCTGTAGCAGCTGCTTCTGCTGGTGTATCACTGCACTGCTTGTAACATCTGATCTGGACAAGCAGCAACTGATAGTATTGTGCTTGGCTGTCCCTGCAGGACGATGGGGTGTTGGCTCAGCCACGTTCCCAGCAAGCAAGTAGCAGCAGCTGGCAGTGCTCCTCTCTACAGGCAGCGTACCAGGCAGCATTACTGCAGTACGGCGATGATCCAGCAGATCTGCAGCACCTCATCGCCACCTATGCCTCTGCTGTGCTGCGCGTCAGCCAGTCGCTTGGCAGTGCAGCAGGGCAGCTGCTGCAGCAGCGTGCCTTCAGCGCAGCAGACCAGGTGCACAGCCAGCTTGGGAGCTTGCAACGTGACCAGCAGCTGCTTGCAGTAGCAAGGAAGGCATTAGCATGTGCTGCAATGCCGGAAGCATGCTTGCAACAGCCAGAATACGTCCCAGAGCAACACATGCGTGAGCCGCAGCAGGACCTCTTGCAGCAGCCAGTGCAGGAGCAATTGGGTCACAGTTGGCGGCAGACACTTGAGCAAGTAAAAGCATCAAGCTGCGAAGATGCTGGCAATGATTGGCAGCCCCTGTTCAGCTGAAGTGTCAGTTGCAGCGCTTTGACTGGTTGCATGGCTTGGTAGTCAGGAGTCGCAGGGGTCAAACCCATTTCCTGCAAGCATTGCTCTGCAGTGCACAGCATGCAGAGGGAACAGCAGCAGCAGTACCAGCCTGCACTGGCACTCCTATGCCAGGACACCACCTGCAGGCGGGAAGCAGCTCACCGCGCCTGGCAGCTGCTGGCCGGTTCAGAGCGCTGTTTGCTTTCACAAAAGAAGGACGCACTTGCCCATCGCACAGCGCAGCAGAGGCCTTGCTGGGCAGCGAGCAGCTGGTGATCCTGCATCAACTGGTGTGCCGCACTTGGTGCTGGCACGTTCAAGAGGCTGCTACTGCGCCGCCAGACAGCCAGGTGAGCACACGTAGGATGGGTGGACGCAAATTATCGGCTTCTGCAGCTTGCTGATGCTTGTAGGGGAAATGTGCAAACAGATTCGTTGATTGCATACGGTTGCGTGTTGACATTGCCTGTTCAGGGCAATGCAGTTGGTGTTTTTGACACAAGCGGTTTGTGCTTTCTGCCGGACAGTAAAGGGCTCTTGTTGCAGCAAAACAACCAGCCCCCTGCCCAAAGAAACGGTCCACCTGCTTGTGCTTCTGTGGTGCTGCAACATCGCTTGCATTGCACACAGTAAGCAAGCACACCTCGCTCACCCCAGCCAATGACGGCTGTTGCTGTCTATGCTCCTTCGCAGGCCCCTGCGTGCAGCATGTGCGGTGTGCAGTACAGCTGTGAGCAAGCACCTCTTGTATGGCAGGCATCCCCCCCAGCTTGGAAGACTCCTAGGTGTCTGGCAGCCTGCAGGAGCCTGAGGATGCTACAACACTTCACACAGCTGTCAGCCCTGAGGCTGCCAGTGCTGCAGCCCTCGTGCCAACGGGGAGAGAGGATGGGAGCCAGCGTGGGCGGGAATAGACAGGGGTTGGGGCGCAAGGCACAGCGTGCACATACTCTTCGCTGCATACAGGCTTTGATGATGGTGTAGTGCTCCTTCCTGTTGCCGCTTCATTGGGGCGCGGGGCCGATGGCGTTGATCCTATGGCTTGATGGGTAACATGATGATTATGATGATACAGGCTTTGTGTGAAAGCCACGCGGGGGGTTACTGTGGAACAGCAGGAAACAGCGACCAGTTGATTTTTGAGCAACAACAGCAGCTGCAGCAATGAGGGCTGGGCCTCTGACTCAGAAATACTTCGAAAAGTGGTTACACTGTTACCAAAGTGCCATGCAGTGCACGCGCAGCATGATGTTTGTGACGTCACAGTCTGCAGTGTGTACACACAGCACATTCTGTACAAGCCTTTTATGCCGCACTGCGGCTTCAGTTGCACATACTTTGAAAAAGTACACCAAACAATGCAGCGCTGATGCATACGTTGTCAATGCAGCACCACACCATGGTAGCGTGATCTGTCACACATCCAGTGCTGCCTGCCACCTGTTTAGGCCCTACAATTTGCAGCAGCGGTCACAGCAACCAACAAGCACAACACCAACAACATCATTGCAGCTGCGATCGATAGCTGTACCACTTGGTGCACACATGCGCAAGGCATTGCACCCGCACGCAGGACCACACCAGGTGGCGTGGCACTTTTGGCACGCGTGACACTCGGCAGCGCCAGCCTGCGCAGACCAGCCTGAGCAGACTGGCCTGGCAGCGCCAGCCACACAGCTCACGGCATGTGAGTGAGCAGTACGTTGCATCGTGCCACTGCAAGGTGTGTATCCTGCAACTCTTTACATGGCTCACCACCCATACTCGCCCACACCGCCACCACCCATATCCCCCCAGTCACCCCCACCCCCAGCCTCGCCCTGCTTCTTCCGCCCCCTGCCCCTGCGCCCCCTGCCGCGGCCCCTGCCACCCTCCCCAGCCACACCATGGATCTGGCCAGCCTTGCCACTGCCAGGCGGCCTGCCGCGCCGGCCCCTGCTCCGCCCAGTGCCAGGAGCAGCAGCAGCAGCAGCACCCCTACCGGGCCCAGGGGGCCGCCCCACCCCCCTGCGCTTGAAGCTCAACGCAGCAACACCCACACCAGCTGAGGCAGCAGCAGCAGCGCCACTAGCACCAGGCAAGCCGCTGCCTGCAGGGCTGGCAGTGCCAGGTGTTGAAACGCCAGCAAACCCTAAACCGCCGGCGGCTGGTGGCGGCGCTGAACCGCCAGGCTGGAAGCCAAACCCTAAGCCCTGCGGGGACGGCTGCTGCGGGCCTGCACTGGGAGTGGTGAGCCCGCTGCTGAACCCTGGGATGCGGCCTGCTGTAAACCCTAGGCCCTGCTGCTGCTGCGCTGCCCCGGGGCTGGGGTTTGTGATGCCATCATCATGGTTTAGCTCGCTCAGGCTCAGTGGATCTAAACCCTGCTTGGCTGCCTCATCTGCCAGGTCATCATCAAACAGCAGGGAGGCCACATCAGCAGCACCCAAAGCAGCAGGCGCATCATCCACAAACATAGCGCCGCCTGAACCTGCCGCTGATGCGCCCGGCCCACCCTCCTCGTCATCTAACTCGTCATATAACATGTCATCTGGGGCGTTGCCCTGGATCAGCATGTGCTCATCCTCCTCCGCCTCCTCCTCCTGCTCTGCTGCTGCGCCGCCCCCTGCCTCTGCTGCTGCACCTGCCTCACCACCAGCAGCAGCAGCAGCGCCCTTGTCTCCTGCCATGACCAGGCGCTGCACGTGCGTCTTTGCTGCTGCTGTGGATTGGATGCGCTCCTCAATGGTGCCAGCTGTCACGAGGCGGTACACAGTCACCGGCCGTGTCTGGCCCAGCCTGTGGCAGCGGTCCATCGCCTGCAGCCAGCAACAGCAGCAGCATATCACACATCACAGTCTCGCGTCTCGAGCGTGTACGCTGCTGCAGATGCGGGAGTTATATAAGCCAGCCATACGCGGCACCAGGAGCACGCAACACACTCAGGCCCACCTACAACTTTCCAGTGCTGGCTGTAACTTTGAGCCCCACCCCCTGCCCCCAAACACCCGTCACCACCCACCTGCAGGTCCATGGTGGGGTTCCCATCACCGCCACAACACAATGCAACATGCGCCCAGCCGTCCCCACACGCCACGCCTCACCCCCATCCTACCTAACACCCCGCAAGCACACCCTCTCCCTCGCACCTGCAGGTCCATGGTGGGGTTCACATGATCTTCACCACGCGACACGACACACATCCAGCCTTCCCGGGCCCCCCCACACCCCTATCCCACGCAACACTTTGCCCCCCTCCATCCATCCTCCAGGCCTCCCACCTGCAGGTCCATGGTGGGGTTCCAGTCGCTCTCGTAGAAGATGACAGTGTCAGCCGCCGTCAGGTTGATGCCCAGGCCGCCCGCCCTTGTGCTCAGCAAGAACACAAAGTGGCTGTCGCCGCCCTGCCATGCGTCCACCAGGTCGCGGCGCTCCGCGATGGGTGTGGAGCCGTCCAGGCGCAGCCAGCGGTGGCGGCGGTACGCAAACAGCTCCTCAAGCAGGTCCATCATGGTCGTCATCTACACGTACATGCAGCACAGGCAGCAGGGTTAAGGAAAGCATGTGCAAGATGGCAAGGGCAGATGGCAGCTCCTCCAGCAGGTCCATCATGGTCGTCATCTACACATGATCATTGCAACAGGCGGCAGGGTTAGGGTTGAGGCAAGCATCGCCAACGTGGCAAGGGCAGGTGGCAGCTCCTCCAGCGGGTCCATCACGGTCGTCGTCGTGGGGGTGATGAGGGATGCACGTCAGGCAGCAGGCTGCATGAGGGTTAGCGGCAGCAGCAGCCAGCGGTGGCGGCGGTACGCAAACAGCTCCTCGAGCAGGTGCATCATGGTCGTCATCTACACGTACATGCAAAGGGGAGGGGGGTAGATGTGCACAGGCAGTAAGAAAGGAGGGTTGATTGAGGCAGCAGCAAACAGACGCAAACAGCTCCAGCAGGTCCACCATGGTCGTCATCTCCGGGTGTTCAAAGGACGTAGCATTGAATGAGAGTTGGAGGCAGCAGCAGGTGCACCAGTGGTCGGCATTCGTGCACTTGGTGTGTGGTGCCGTACAGACAGGCAGCAGGCAGGTCGTGATCGGTTGAGGGTGAGGAGGTAACAGCAGGTGGACGCGGGTAGCATGCATGTGACCATAAACCACGAGGGCACACATATCTCTGCAGCGCTGCACCTGGCAGAAGACCAGCACCCTGTGCCCCCCAGCCTTCAACAGCTCACACAGCAGTCGCAAAGGCGTCGCATATGCTAGCATTTGCCACCACACACGTACCAATACAATAATGCATCCAGTGGTTCCCCGCACCTGGCAGAAGACCAACACGCGGTCCCCCTCACCAACACGATCATAGCTACATAGGTACAGAGCTACAGAGCTACTGCATTTCCCGCACCTGGCAGAAGACCAGCACGCGGTGCCCCTCAGCCTTCAGCGTCATCAGCAGCGAGTCCAGCGCAGTCAGCTTGCCACTGTCACACAGCGCCTTGGCCAGCGCATACGGCTGACCGGGCGGCGCGCTGCCAAACACCTGCAGCAGCGGGCCGGCCAGCGGCTGCCGCGGCGGCTGCGGCAGCAGCGCGGGAGGCGGCGGCAGCGCGTGCCACAGCGGCGGCAGCGGGCTCTGCACCACGCGCGGGAAAGAGGAGTATGCCTGCTGCTGCTGTAGCTGCGGGTCTGCTGCGGATTTGGCTGGCGACTCGCGCTGCTGTTGCGGCGGCTGTGGAGGCTGCCGTGGGGTTGTCAGCCCTGGTGCTGCTGCCAGCGCTGCACTGACAGGATCTGTAGCAGCAGCAGCTGCAGCAGCGGCAGCAGCAGGGCCTGGCGTCTGCTGCTGCTGCTGCTGCTGCACTGCCTGCTGCTCAAGCAGCAGCGGCGGCGGCGGCATGTCTCTGCAGTACCCAGGTAAGCCTGCCTGCTGCCTATCAACGACAAAGCTCCAGCTCCTGCTGCTGCCAATACCAAAGCTGCTGACAGCACCAGCAGCAGCAACACCGGGTGAGCCGCCACCGCCGGCTCCTGCGCTGCTGGCAGCAGGTGCGATGCTGCCTGCCCGGCTACCCCACCGGCCCCTGCCCCTGCCTCTGCCCCTGCCGCGCCCGCGGCCCCTGCCTCTGCCGCGGAATGTATTCGGCAGCGGCGGCAGCATACTGCTGCGCTTCTGCTGCTTCTGCCGCCGCTGCTGCTCCTCCGTTGCATCGTCTGAGTCATCTGCCCCGGACTCTGCCCCGCCCGCATCTTCTGCTGCGCTGCTGTCGCCGCCTGCTGCATCTGCAGCATCTGTGTTGGGCAGTAAGTCGCGCAAGCGGCGCGGCGGCTGCAGCGCTGCTGCTGCGAGCGCAGATACGCGCCAGCTGGCGGCAATAGATAGCAGAGGGGGTGCACCTGCTGGGAGGGTGGGCTGCATGGGGCGGCTGTTGATGCCCAGCAGCAGTGCGCGGGACCTGCAGGACGCAAAGGATGACACCGATACATGCAGATGGCACACAACGTTTGGTGTGAAAGCGCCAGAAGAAAGGCGTGTGCATTGGCATGTGAAGGATGCATTTGGTTTGTTGACATGCAATGGGTGATAGAGATACAGCCTTTGCAGTGGGTTTGTGGATGTTGAAGTAGGATGGTTTCAGCAGCAGGAGGCAGCACCCTGCAGCATCTCATAAAAACCGAGGTACAGGTCGCATCATAACCAGCAGCAGGGGCGGCTGTTGATGCCCAGCAGCACCGCCCGCGACCTGAAAGACACAAGATCAGCAAGGTGAGCGAGGTCGGCACATCCGGGACATGACCACAACAACATGTCTGACACAAGGCCAGCAGAAAGCTAAGGCGGAACAAGAGTGCGCGCTGGCGCGCAGTGACTGCACGACTGCAGAGGCAGCTGTAGCAGCGCAGTTGTCAAGGTGACATCCATCCAGGAAAGCTGCAACCAAACATAACACAACTCAGTTGGCAGGGGCTGCGACACACCACACACCAACGATATGTTTGGGCACAGGGCTCACCAAGGGGCTGCTGTCAGGGCCGCCTGCTGGGCCACCAGCCCCGCAGCGCTGCACACCAACGCCACGGGAGGGCTCAGCACAGGAGGGATCAGCGCACCCCACACGCTGCGCAGCAGCAGCGCCGCATCCGCCAGCCGCCGCTTGGCACTGCACACCAGCGGCGGCAGCAGCTCCCCTAGCTCCTGCACATCTGCTGCTGCTGCTGCTGCTGGAGTGCCGCTGCTGCCGTCAGCAAGCAGCCGCTGCACCGCTGCAGCAGCAGGGCTGCCCTCTGGCTGATCTGCTGGCTCCAGCTTCTGCTGCTGCTGCTGGATTGTCTGCAGCAGCTGCCGATCCGCATCGCTCCACACAGCACGCTGCTGCCGCAGCGCCCGGCCTCTGCTGCTGCTGCATGCTGCGCTGCTGGCAGCAGCAACGTCGTCCACCAGCAGCAGCAGCCGCCGCAGCCGCAGCGACTTGCCGCTGCTGAGAGCAGCCTTGCTGGGCGGCAGCTGCAGCAGCTGCTGCTGCAGCTCGCTATGCTGCTGCTCAGCCACAACCAGCAACCGGCCCCCATGTGCATTGAATGACACTGCAGGAAGCGCTTTGCCTGCGCTCGACCCTTGCTGCCCTGCTGCTGCACCTGCCTCCTGCTTGACGGCTTGCTGGTGCCGCTGCTGCTGCCAGTGCAGCTGCCGCAGCTGCTGCACCTGCTGCTGCCACTGCGCCTCATCCATCCCGTACTCCTGCCAGTGCTGCTGCCAGGCTGCTGCTGCTGCTGCACCCCTCCTGCCTGCATAGGCAAGCTCCCAGGCCTGGAAAGGGTCTGCTGCTGCTACAGCCGCCACCTGGCCAGGGCTTAGGCCGCTGAACACTGCGAAGCTCAACCCTGAAGAGAAGCAAGGGTCTGACCTCGGACCCAACACCAACAGCTTGCTGCTGCTGCTGCTGCAGCTGGGCTGGTCAGATGTACGGCCAGCTTCCTTGCCAGCTACCTTGTCTTGCGGCTGCTGGTGCTCAACCTGCTGCTGCTGCTGCTGCTGCTGCTGCTGCAGTAGCTGCCGCACAAGGCTCGCAGTGAACAGCTGCAGCCGCTGCCGCAGCCACAGCTGCCGTGCCCCCTCCAAGTGCCCACCCAGCACTGCAGCCGCTTGGCCCACCATCCCCTCGTTATATAACAACCTGGGCAGCACCACGGCCAGGTGAGACCTGAACCCTGTGACCTGCACCCAGGGTATAACTGTCTGCTTGGGGGGCCGCCCGGGACCTGCTGACACTGGCGGGGCGTTGTCTGCTGGGTTGTTGGCTGTGGTGCTTGCTGCAAAGGTGAAGGGCCAGCGCTCTGCCTGGCCTTCCATCAGCTCCGGGTGGTTGCAGACCTGGCAGGTGGGATGGGGGAGAGGGCAAAAGCAGGCATGGGTGTTGAGAGGGTGAAGAGCAGCAGCAGGGGAAGCACGCACACATGATACTTGCACTCCATCAGCTCCAGGTGGTTGTAGATCTGGCGGGTGGGCAAGAGCAGGCAGGGGGTGTGAGAGGGTAGGGGGCAGAGGTGGGGGGAGCAAGCACGCACATAGTTTGCGCTCCAGGAGCGCTCGGGTGTTGCAAACCTAGCGTGAAGGCAAGAGCAGGCAGCGGGTGTGAAGGAGGGCGGGGGGCAGAGGCAGGGGAAGCAAGCGCACATAAAGTTTGCGCTCCAGCAGCGCTGGGTGGTTGCAGACCTGGCGGGAGCGCAACAGCAGGCAGGAGGTGGGCAGCAGAGGCTGGGTAAGCAAGCACGCATGAAGTTTTGCACTTCTGGCCTTCCATCAGCTCAAAGTGGTTGCAGACCTGGCGGGTGGGCAAGAGCAGGCAGGGGGCGAAAGGAGGGGAGGCAGCAGAGGCAGGGGACGCAAGCATATATTTGTACTCAGGTGCCACGTAGAGGCAGCTTGTTGCTGCCCTGTCAGCAAAGGGGCTGTTGCTGTCTACCCGCGCCACATCCTGCTGCTGCTGCTGCTGCCATCACTGCTGTCACTGCTACTGCTGCTGCCACGTCCTCACCTTGCGCATCTGCATGATCAGCCCCATCAGCCGGCTG
This sequence comes from Tetradesmus obliquus, assembly GCA_030272155.1. Lineage (NCBI taxonomy): Eukaryota > Viridiplantae > Chlorophyta > Chlorophyceae > Sphaeropleales > Scenedesmaceae > Tetradesmus > Tetradesmus obliquus. The sequence goes on from CP126191.1 coordinate 2,363,833, forward strand.
CTGGCGGCCGCGCTGACCGCAGGCTTGCCGGGCCGCCCCGCTGCGCCTGCTGCTGAGCGTGCCCCCATGGCCAGCAGGTCTTGCAGCGTGAGGTTCCTGCGCAGCGCAGCGTACAGCTGCGTCTGGCGGCGGCTGAGGCTGCAGCGCAGCGTGATCTGCGGGGCAGGAGGGCAAGCATAGAAGATGTCAGGGGCATGTGGCTGCAGGTGAGCAGCGCAGGAAGCACTACGTAGTGAAGTTTGTGCTGCACGGCTGTCCGGTTGCGATGCAGAACAGCGTGTATTGCAGCTTGCAAGGTGCGAGAGTCGGCTTGCACCCCACAGGTCGCATACAGCTGTGCATGGCGGCGGCTGAGGCTGCAGCGCAGCGTGATTCAATGTGGGTGGAGTGGGTGGGGGTGGGGCTGCAGTGTATGGGGCCGATGGTTGTGGGGGAGCGGGGGGCAGGCAGGAGGGCAAGCTACAGGAAGCATGAAGGGATGTGGCTGCTGTGAGAAGCACTGCAAGCAATGCAACGCGAAGCACGGAGCCGGCTGCTGCTGCTGTGTCTGCTCTGGCAGCGCGCAAGGCAACACATCACAGCACAGGGCGACGCAACAGTCCCGAACACCGTGTGCATACCACGGACAGCGCTGCCAAACACACTCGCACCTCTCACCTCGGTCTTGGGCACCATCTCGGCCACCACGTCCTTCTTCACGCGCCGCACCAAAATCCAGGCAGATGCTCACTTTTTGCACTGTGCATGTATGCTGCGCTACACATCTAATGCCTCTCTTACCGCTGTCTTGGGCGCCATCTCGGCCACCACGTCCTTCACGCAGCACCCTAAATACACAGCAGCCGTACCCTTTGCAACATACACGAAGGCTGCCCTACACATTCAACACCTCTCACCTCGGTCTTGGGCACCATCTAGGCCACCACGTCCTTCACGCAGCACCCTAGATATACACAGTTGCCGACTCTCTGCATTGTGCACAGCCACATCATCTTTACGCGCCGTGCATGCCGCAATACACATCTGCAACCTCTCACCTCGGTCTTGGGCACCATCTCTGCGACCACGTCCTTCTTCACGCGCCGCAGCATGAAGGGCCCCAGCACGCCGTGCAGCCGCGCCAGCTGCTGCTTGTCAAGGCTCATCTGCGGCGCGCCGCTGCCGGTGCCGCCCGCGCCCGCGGCCGCGTTGTTGGAGCCCTGCAGACATGTGGCAGCACGCATGGCGGCGACGCAGAGGTTGTGAACGATGTCCGGTTTATGTGATGTGAATGTTTGGGGAATGTGATCAGAAAGTTACGTGCAGCATGCAGACGTTGAAGCTACACGGCCAATGCACAGGTGGCGAGCAAGCACCCGTACCAGGCACCCCTCACAACAGTCCAGACATGAACTGCGCCAAGCCCCACACCCTGGCCCGCAGCTCACGCTGGCACCACTACTCCTTGAACTGACTTTCAACAACATTTGGAACAACGCCTCACCCTTGAGAACCACTCGTTGAAGGCGTCCCTGCTGTCGAAGAGCTGCGGCATGATGAAGTGCAGCAGCGCCCACAGCTCCTGCAGGTTGTTCTGGATGGGCGTGCCGCTCAGCAGCAGCCGGTTGCGGCAGCCAAACGTGAGCAGCGCACGCCAGCGCGCAGAGCCCGACGACTTGATGGCCTGAGGGCAGCGTGATAGCAGCGTGATGGCAGCAGCAAGCAGCATGGTGTGAGGCACAACAGCGTTGTGGAAGCCAAAGGTCAGCAGCTATTGATATGAGGCAGCGCGCGGACCGTGACGACTTGATGGCCTGGGGGGCAGCGTGGTGTGGCAGCAGCAAGCACAGGGGTTTGAGGCACAGCAAGCAGCATGGTGTGCAGTGAAGCAGCAAGTAGTCCGATGACAGCAAGCAGTGTGACGGCAGCACTCTAGGAGAAACCTCTGCTCATCAACACCCGACCACATGTTGCACACAATGTGCTTGGACACGATAACTCCGCCATATCCCCAGACGTTCATGCAGCCTCTACACAAACGCATGCACAGTGACGGGGTGATTAACTGTGCCACCATCCTGCGCCACCCTGCACAAGTGCCAGGCCACCGCCGCCCACCATACCATGTGCCAACACTGTCTCTTGTCAACCAATAAATGCGCATCTAAACATGTGGTGCAGTCTCCTGTGCCAGCCCACCGCCAGCCCACCTGTGCCTCGTCCAGGATCATGAACTGCCACTTGACCTTGCGCAGCACCGCCTCATCAGCCACAGCAATCTGGTAGCTTGTCAGTGCCACGTGGAAGGGCGCGGCACGCCCGTACAGCCGGGAGGGGGCCAGCAGCCGCCGCAGCGTCTTGCGGTCCGCCAGGTTGCCCCAGTACGGCAGCACCTGGCGTTTGCAGCAGCAGCAGCACCAGTAGCAGCAGCATTGACAGGCCCTATCAGGTACATTGGTTTACAGCTATAAGATAGAATGCATCATCGCGGCGAAGCGTGATGCAGGTTCACTGCACAGGCCAACGGCATACTTCACGGTGATATTCACGCGCTGGCTGCCATGTCACACCCAACTTCCCACCTTGAACCCTGGTGTGAAGCTGCTGAGCTCCTTGTCCCAGTTGTGCAGCGTGGAGGCGGGTGCCACCACCAGGAAGGGACCCCACACGCCACGCGCCTCAGCCAGGTGAGCTAGGAACGCCAGCGCCTGCAGCGGCAGCGGGGATTGCGGGTAGGGGTGAGGGTTAATGTGCAGGGGCGGCATGCAGCAACAGCATGTGCAAAATGGGATCACCAAGCCATCCTGTCGCCTCCGTTTTTGCTGAATGCTGTTGCTATTTCCGCTCAATGCCTTTCCTGTCAACCATGTAAGGAGTGCAGTGAACCTCTACGTGCGAACACGTTCCAACGTGTGAAGCCACCACGGCGACTGGCCTGCTGGCGTCATCACACGGCCCCACGCCGAAGCTACAAGCTACCCCCCTGCTGTCCAGGCCATTACATTTTGATGCCCTGCAACCTCAACAACCCCAAGCCCAAGATACCTCGCGCAACCAAGAGAAAATATCTTGCCCACCTGCACCGTCTTGCCCAGGCCCATCTCATCAGCCAGGATGCCGTTCAGCCCCTGGTCGTACAGGCTGGACAGCCACTGCACGCCCTTCAGCTGGTAGCCCTTCAGGCTGCCCCTGAACCCTGACGGCTGAACCACACCACTGGCCTCAGGCATTGTGGTAGGCTGAGTCAGATCCACCTGCTGCTGCTGCTGCTGCTGCTGATCTGGCGGCACACCCATGCCCATCTGCTGCTGCTGCTGGTCTTGCAAGATCTGGCTCGGCGCCGCGCCCACGGCAGCAGCGCCGACCGCATACTCCTGGTCAAAGGCAGCAGCAGCGCCCATCGCACTGGCAGCAGCAGCCTGCGCCTTGGCTGCTGCTGCTGCTGCCAGCCGGGCAGCCTCCGCCTCGTCATCTGCCAGATCAGCCTGCTTGATCCTGACACCTAAGCCCTGCAGGCTGAACCCTGCGCCACCAGCATCGCCACCAACCCGTGGCGCAGGGCTGCTGCCAAAACCACCAGCAGGGTTTACACCCAATGGGCTGAACCCTGCAGGGCCCGGGGAGGACCGTGCAGCACCCCCAAACCCTGGCGGCTGCTTCACTGGGGTACTGCCAGGTGTACCGCCAGCAGCAGCAGCAGTAGCCGCATCCCCAGTGCCCAGCTTGTTCTTCATAAAGTGGCTGTACAGCTCAGTCTGAGTCAGCAGGAAGTTCAGCCTCTGCTGCTGCCGGCGTGCCTCCCGCTCTTCTTCTGCCTTGCGCGCAGCCTCCGCTGCTGCGCGTGCTGCCGCGCGCGACGCACCCACCACCTCCCTACCTGCGGCGCGCCACCAGGCCTGGCCGTCACGCAGCAGCCGGCGCAGCGAGGCGCCAGCGCCACGCCTGCACCGGTGTGCACAACGTGAAATGTGCATGGACAGCAGCAGCAAAAGGCGGGCAAGTGGAGCGGGCATTGTTGTGAGGAGTTGTGAGGAGCGGGCGCGGCGTGACGCGGCAGCAAATGGGTGCAGAATATAACAGCAGCCAGTCACGTGCAGCCCTTACACATGATGATGAAGCGCAGGAAACATGGACACGTGCACGTCAGGCCGTGCTGTTGCCAGCAGGGCAGGCCACCAAGCATGCGCCCAGCGCTAGTGCTGCTGCTGCTGCTGCTGCTGCTGCTGGTCCTCACCCTGCTTCGCGTGCCGACTTGGCTGCGCGCAGGCGCAGCTCCCTTGAGCAGCTCTCAGCCAGCCGCTCAGCCTCAGCAGCCACACCTGACGGAAGAGAACAGCACAGAGCAGCACAGCACAGCACAGTGAACAGTCTGCACAGAACCGCAGCACATGCTGCGGCACAGCACAGCACTGCAAAACACAGTGAGCCGCCAGCGCAGGGGTTTGAAATGTGCAGCGGTGCTGGCAATGCAGCACTGCTGCTGTCAGCAGGAGATAGAGCACCCGCGGCGCTAGGAAAGTGGCAATAGCCGCAACTACTCCTCACACATACAGCACCAGGCAATGCCACACACATACACTGCAGCCTGTTGCAGGCAACGCTGCAGTCTTGCAGCGCGATGCGCAGCCATTTCCTGCCCCGCACCTGCCCTGCGTGCCGCCGCCAGCTTTGCCGCGCGTGGCACGTCGCGCCGCACCAGCACCTGCCATGCCTTGGCTAGTGCTGCATCCTCCCAGGCTGCCTGCGCCTCGGGGGGCAGGTGCGCACCACGGCGGCGCTTGGCGGCAGCCTGGCAGCAGCAGCAGCAGCAGCAGCAGCAGCAATGGGGTGGCGCGAGGCAGGCAGGCAAGCAGCGGCAGCAGTAGCAGCAAGCATGATGAGCAAGTGCGTGTGCCGAGCATGGTGAGCAAGTGCGCTTGTGAAAAGATGATACCAGGGAGTGGCGGCTGTCCAGCATGGTGACACATGGCATGCTCAACAAATGCAGCTGGCGGCTGGCGACCCGCAAAACAACACCATGACACCACCGACGCTGCACATCCTGCTGCAGCACATGTGACAGGATGGTAACAAACAGTGGAGTGTGCTGGGCTGGGAACCAGGATAGCCACGATCTTGCAGCTACAGCACATCTCAAGTGCTGCAATCAACACGATACAGTGCGCGCACTCTCTCACGCAGCACAGCGCGTCTCTACCTCTCCCTACCTGCTGCTCGCCGTCACCCACGCCAGGCACATACCACCACTGGCCACCACTGCCAGCCGCCAGCTCAGCAGCCAGCTTCTTCGCCTCCTTGCCACACAGACCACCAAAGCCACCGCCGCTGCCGCTGCCGCCGCCAGCCGCCGCAGCAGATGCCGGCCGCTTCTTGCTGGCGCGCGCAGCCTCTGCTGCTGCCGCCGCCTCCTGCTGCTGCTGCAGCTGCTGGCGGTACTGCAGGATGCTCCAGTGCACGGTAGCAGGTGTGTCGAGTTCGGCTGCGGGGTGCAACTGCCGCTTGAATGCTGCTGCTGCTGCAGCTGGAGGTGGAGATGTGCCAGCTGCGTCGGCGTCCGCTGCTGCTGCTGCTGCTGCTGCATCTTCTGTGCTGTCGTGCCGCTGCTGTGCAGCGCCGTCATGTGGTGGCACAGCAGCCAGGAAGTTTTTGCCAGCAGCCATCCACCTGCAGCAGCAGAGATCGGGCGTAACCGCACCGTCACTCAGCCGGAAAACAACAGCAGCACAACCAGCAGGGCTGCCGGGCTGCATTGCAGGAATGCAGCGACACAAGCATGTGTGTGCTGATGTGATAATAGCATACTCAACAAACAGTCTTCTATTCCAAACGTTGCCACATGCTCAAAAGATGGTATGCAGCAATGCACTTTGCGCAGAGAGCGGCATGCGCCCCACCTGCCGCGCAGCAGGCCCCTGATGCGTGCCGACTCCGCCAGCGCTGCCGCCTGCTGCAGCGACACAGGCTGCTTCAGCAGCTCAGGCGGCAGCACAGCCACGTCCTCATACCTGATGCAACAGCAGCAGCAGCAGCAGCAGCAGCAGCAGCAAGATGTGAGCCACACCACCTGGCACAACGCTTCACCAAAGTGTTGCTGCACCCTGCACTGGACACAGGTGATGGAACAGGGCTGCTGCTCTTCTGTACAGTGGCTCTGGTGGTGTTGGGTGTGCTTGCTGGTCCCTTTCACTGCAGCTGCCTTGGCTGCCACTGCTGCCTCAGCCAGCACACCAACTGCGTGTGCTGTTCCTTTTGCCGGTGATCCGCTACAACTGCTGCTACTCCCATGTAACACTATGCATGCTGCCTCCTTGCGTGCTGCTTCCTGGCGTTTTGCTTCAATGCATGCTGCTTCCTGGCTTGCTGCTTCTTTGCGTGCTGCTTCTCTGCTTGCTGCTTTTTGCATGCCGCCTCCTGACTTGCTGCCTTTCCTTGCACCATGCTGCTGCTGCCGCTCACCTGGGCACCATGCCTGTCTTTGCCAGGTCATCATACCACAGAGGGATCTTCAGCGACAGCCCACCGCCCAAATCCAGGCTGCCGTTGTCTGCAAGCACCAGCGTCATGCGCGCCCCAGCGCCCGCAGCGCCGCCAGCATTGAACCCAGCCGCTGCTGCTGCTGCTGCTGTGGGTGAGCCTGAGGGCGTGACACCAGCAGAAGTAGGCACAGACACCGGTGCCAACTGCGGACGCTGCTGCTGCTGCTGCTGCTGCTGCTGTGGTTGGCCTCCCGGGGGCAGCGGTGGCAGGCCTGGTTGTTGCTGCTGCTGCTGCTGTTGGAGTAGTGCTGTGGCTGCATTGCCATTCTCTGCTGGTTGCTGTTGTTGCTGCGGCTGTGGCGTATGCAGGTGGCCCTTGTGGGCTATGTTGCCACCTGCGCCGCCCCCAACGTCCATGTGACTCCCTAACAGCTGCTGCTGCTGCTGCTACTGCTGCTTGCTGTGTGTGCAATAATACAGATCAGTGCCTGGCACTGCTGCTGCACCTTGTGTAGCATGAGCGTGAGATGCACACGCGCTGTTTGCTGCTTGGGTGCCGTATACTGTGTCTGTCACTGCTGTGAGTCACAGCTCAGCCAGCAGTCTAACAGCTACAACAGATGCCTTGCTTTCAGAAGGACATGTTCTTGCCTGCAGCAGAACAAGTCATACAGTTGTTTGTGCAGCGGGTGCAACGGCGCAAGGTACATGCAGGTGCGCCTCACACAATGGCATCATCACCAAGCAGCAGCAGAACAAGCGTACTGTAACTTTTATACGATCGACAATCTCTCACCAATTACGCTGTCCTCTGCATACCAAGCCAGCTAAGCAGTCCTGCTGCTGCTGCCACTAATGCTGCTACAGCACTGCTGTTCATGAAGTCGCCCTGGTGAACCCTACCGCCCACAAACTGATAACAATTACAGGCTTCTAAGAGATCATGTATGATCACCCTTCAACTGGAGGCTGGTCGCGCAATAAGTTCAAACTGAAACACGCCCGCTCGTGTGTTGTGTGCCATGTGTGTCCGTCCCTCGCTTTCTGCCTCATTAAGACATGATTTAAGCCATAGAAATGGGTTCAACGCTGCTTCACCAGCGATCCAGCAGTGATGTTGTTGTGGTTCTGCCCTCAGGTAACATGGTTGACACTCCCTCGCTTCCAGGAGCCCAGAGGCCCAAGGAGTAAAAGAGACGTGCTAATGCAAGCAGAAAGTTTGACTGGTGAGCTTTTGCCATCCCTGTACCAACTCTGGACAAACTTACAGGGCCTGTAAGCATGGTGTTGCTGCATGATGTGTGGGTCATGCTGGCCACCAGCAGCCTGCCATTGGGCCTTGTGGCTTGCACGGAAGCTCTAAAGGACTCCAACAGACTTACTGCTGCCTCAGCGCGCAAGTTCCTCCACATAGTAACAGGTAGGCATGCCCTGCTCTTGCAGGAGACAGGCAGGAGTAGGAGACACCTGCCTGCACAGCCCATCAGTACGCCTCTTGATTGATGGCAGCACTGCAGGCTTATAGCTGAGGCGATAAACACCACCTCTCAGCTGCATGCCAGCTCCACTGCTGCAAGTGCCACCTGCATGCTTCGTGACAGAGGGCAGAGATCTTGCTCTGTACAGATTGCATGTCAGCCCGCACCAGGAGCCTGCACTACTGCGCTGTGCACAGCGCTGCAGCTCCTGCTGCCCTGTAGGCAGCTCTGCTATCACACCACAGGCTTTGTGGTAGTCTGCCAGGACGTACATACTGTGTGGCGCCACCGGCTCCTCTCAGGCACTGTCTGTCAGTGGCAACATGCAGGTGTGAATGGGCGGTGCATGAATCTATACGGTTCCTGGTTTCCGTTACACCGAGCTAAATGCACAACTACGCGCTTTGTGTCCACGCTGTGCAGGCCTGGCCTTCATGCTGACCTGGCCTCTGTACAGCGATGACCCCAGTGCGAGGTGAAGTTCCAGCAAAGCAAACAGCAGATGTTGGCTGGCAGCTGGCAGCATACAGCAGCAGCTCCCCTCAGGCGCTGCCAGCGGGTGGTGAGAGGATACACAGCTTCGACTACTTCCATCTGCTTTACATGCTAAATAAAACTCTGCAACCTCCATGTCAACAGCACTGCACGCAGGCATCTGAGTGAGGCGTGCTGTCATACTCCAACGCACACCGCCAGCTGCTTTCATAGCAGAGCACACGTCTCGCTACGCAGCAGCTCCTCCCCGTCGCGCCCTGCACAGCCCGCCAGCCATGAGCACTCCTTGCCGTTGCGCGCGTTCAGCTCCTAATCTGAACCCTGCGATGAGACTCCAGCTGGTGCCCTGCCGCGGCATGAAAGTGACTGCCGCTGCTTGACCAGCAGGTACCTGGCTGCTGCGCTGCCTGGCGCGATGGCTCTACGCTTCCTGCTGGCTGGGCTGGGAGTGACACATGAGGCGCGCCTGGTGGCAGGCACGGCAGTGAGTTGACAAAAGCACTGCATTCAATTGCAGGCAAGCAGGCTAGCGACATACCTGCTAGGACACCCTACTAGGCATCCCATTAGGACGATTGCATTCAGCGGCTTGTTGCGACGCTAGGGTGGCAGGCACGGCTGTGTGTTGCAGCAGCACCCATACCTTTGCACTTTGGCCGCACTCAAGTGCAGAGCATGTGCATCGCTGCACCCTCCCATCAGTATGTCCCGCGTGCCGCTACCGCCTGCAGCGCACAGGCCAGCGGCAGGAGCTGCTGGCAGGGCCCATGCTGTATGGCCTGGCACATGTTGCGCTGACGCTGGTGGTTTGGCGCAGCAGCCCAGCCGCTGCTGCTGGCTTGGCAGCGCTTTGCGCTGGAGATGGGGCAGCAGATGTTGGCGGCAGGTGATTATCTACTCTGGCGCTTGCAGACGCATACAGCAGCATGTGCCGTTTGCTGCAGCCCTCGTTGCTGGATTGTCCTGCAAGGTCCGGTGGCTTTGGATGGCGTGTGACTGTGCCATTGTCTGCTGTACCGACTGGACACCATTGCAGGCTGTGGGCTGCACGCATGGGCGGGCAAACAGGCAGACTACCGCACAACAAAGCCAAGGTGTGCTTCTTGAGGCCAGCTGAGTCTCCGTGAATAGCCTATGGTGTGTCTCATGGGTCGTTTGGAAAGCCAGGTTGATGCCCTCTGTCATATGTACAGCAGCAGCAGCAGCAGCAGCTGTTCCTGAGACCTTCGCACAGCGCTCAATGACATTACATCATAGAAACATGATGATGTTCAAACGCGCTGTTTGCCCTGCCTGCCTGCTGGTGCAGACCTGGGCCGGCAGCTGCTGCTGCCTTGCAGCAGCGTTCGTCTCGTCCCTTGCCTATTTATGTTTGTTCAACAGCCTCGGCTACTACCAGCAGCGCTGGTCAATGGCAAGGCTGGCTCAGGCTAGCCTGCTCAGCAGCTGGGCTGCTGCTGTGTTGGAGTCCCTGCCTGGGCTGCAGGACAACCTTGTGATGCCGGCAGGAGCAGGGTTGGCAGCGCTGCTGTTGGTCAGGTAGCAACTGCAGGTGTTTACTGTGTTTGGTATGCTACTGTTCAGGCGATACTCGGCTCAGGCTGAGCTGGTAAGAACAGCAAGACAGTGCTGTGCCTAGTGACAGCTCCAGAGCTGGGGTCGCAACTCTGCAGGCATCTCACCAAGCGCCCAGCTTTGGGAGATATATCGTTTGTTCGGCTGGGATGGTGGTATTTCTGCGCAAAACTGGCTGTAAAGCAGGTTGACGAACGTTTGGACGATCGACTGCAACTCATAATATCGACGCTTGTTGGGTCACGACCAGATGACACCCGACCAGACTGCCGAGTCGGCACATAAATGTCGACCGAAAATCATTATTTGCTTGTTACTGGGAACTGCAGTTCCAGCAGCAGTCTATGGTAAGCTTTTTCGGAGGTTGGCAAAGAATCGTACTGTTTTTCACAATCAATCAAATGGCGACCTTTTTCGTTAAAAAGCAGGCCAATCGTCGCTGCTCCTAATTGCATGTGATATGTCCTTTTATTCACGACGTAAAAGTGTCGGCTCAGGGCAGCACATGATGGTCTGCAGCATGTCTAGGTTACCTGCAGCCTCTAGGAGGCTATAGATACGCACAGACAACCTCAAAGTTAAGTGGCACTCAGAAAGTCAAAAGCAATACCGCGCCGGTGCCTGTCCACTGCTGCTGCTTCAAAAACCTACTCACCGACCGTGCTCCGATGCAGGCTTTTGGTGTCGCTCCCAACGCCATAGCATTCGCTGTAACATCGCTTGTGTGTTTGTCGGGTGATCTAGTGAAAGTCCAGTGCATTAGTTCCACATCACAGGCAGAGGCTGAGTGCAGTTTGGCTGGCAGTTGCATTATGCTTGTTTCTCGTTAGTTAAAGTGCTTTTTTTGTTTGTAGTTGGCGTTTTGCCAGCTCCTTCAGCCCCCAGTGGGGTCGACCCAACCAGATGGACGCCAGTCTGGTGCTGGATACCGTTTATTCCAGCGACGATTTTCGGTAAGCAGCTATTGGTGACACAATGCATACCTGCGAACGCACCGGGCAGGATCATCATCAGCCAAGAAAACACCCCCTAACGACAGTGCCCCCACCGGTCTCTTTGCGTGCAGACTATATTGCCACAAGGTGATTCACGGGCTTACAGGAGATGGTGATGTGGTTGGTGCAGTGTGCTTGATGTGCAACCCCCCTTGCACTCTGCAGCGAGCGTGCTGAAGCACCCGCCATCCAACATCGGGGGTTACGACGACACCAGCAGCAGCATATGCGGCAGCGTGCATGAGCCGCCAGCGTTCGTCATCCTGTTGTCAACTGACCTGCCATTGCTGTGCTGTTTGCTGCCTGATCTGCTCAGGTCCTGCCATGTGCAAAGGTAGGCTTCTCCTCGTAGTCATGCACTAGCCAGCTGCAAAAGCAACTGCTCCATCTTTCGCCTCCCGTTGCAGCATATGTGCTGCACCCTGCATGCCGTGCTGCACAGAATCCCTTCAATCTCACACCTGGCAATAATCTACATCACTGACGTGTGCTGTGCCCCGGCTTTTCGCACTGCAGCGCACACCACACGACTGGGCCAGCTGGTGAGTGCTGGCTGGCAGCACCACCTGTGCCTTTGCAGCAGCAGCAGCAGCAGCAGCACTGCTTGTGCCTGCCCAAACCACTCGGAAACAGCAGCCTGCTGTGACAGCTGCAGCGCAGTAGCCGCTCAAGCTCATGCGCCTGCTGCTGCTGCCGCCTGTGCTGCTGCAGCCCCTTTGCCCACCCGGGCGAGAAAGCAAAGCGCAGGAACATCCGCACGCACTACTACAGTGCAGACATGTGTGTAGCAGTGTCCAAGGTAAGGACAGCAGAGGTGCAGGTAGCCGCCAGGCAGTGTGTGCGGTGCACACTAACAAAACAGCAGGCGCTATCACCACCATGGTGCAGCCATGCGCATGAAATGCAACCTCGATTATGCCAGGGTGGCAGATCATGCTGCTTCACTGCCCAGATCTTGCTCATGAGTAGCAGTTGGTATGCCTTAGTACAGTGGAGCGTGCTGTAACCTTTGCTGCTGCTGCTGCTGCTGCTGCTGCTGCTGCTGCAGGGTGAGGAGTGCAAGCTGGGCTCCGGCTGCCCCAACAGCCACAACGTGTTTGAGTCCTTCCTGCACCCACAGAAGTACCGCACCATGATGTGCAAGGACAGGGACAAGTGCTCGCGCCCGGTCTGCTTCTTCGCACACTCACCAGACGAGGTGCGGCGGCAGCAGCAGCTGCAGGATGTGCTTGTTCAGCCTGCAGCTGCAGCAGGAGAAGGGCCGGTTGATGGCGCCATTAGCAGCAAATGTATTCATTACCCGTGTAGGCATCGAGCAGACCACATGCTGGTGTTCACTGAGGCAGACTTTTGCGCACCTCCTTTACATGCAAGCAAACTCATGCAGCAGTTGGCGGCGCGTGGCTGCTAAGTTATTGGTCCTGCTGTTGTGTTTGCACATGCAGCTGCGCCAGCCCACAGACGTCAGGCCCCTGCAGGAGCAGCAGCAGCAGCTGCAGGCAGCAGCCGGCATGCCAGGCCTACGTGCTGCTGGCAGCTCCTCCGAAGCCGCCATGATGGCAGCACTTGCAGCCGACTGCCAGCAGCTGCCACACCCCGGCGCAGCAATGCAGCCAGGCGCATGGCAGCTGCAGATGCAAGTGGCCAGCCTGGCGGATCAGCTGGCGCGTGCAACCAGCAACACAAGCGTGCTGAGCAGCGCATCCGGCCCGCCTAGCCCCAGCGCCATGAGCTCGCCAGCAGCAGCAGCCGGCGCGGCAGCAGCAGCAGCAGCAGCGGCGGGTGGCGGCAACATGCAGCACCTGCTGCGGCACCTCATGCAGGATGCCAGCTCAGCGAGGCAGCAGCTTGCAGCCACGCAGCAGCAGCTGCAAGCCATGGCGGCCGGAGCAGCCTGCATGCCGCTGCACGCCGGCAGCAGCAGCAGTGGCTACCCGTTGCAGCAGGGCCTGGTGCGGCAGCTCAGCCTGCCCAATGCATCAGCTGGCGGCTGCTATATCGGCAATGCACCAGCAGCAGCAGCCTACATGGCGATGGACTGCACGGAAGGCATGTCGAATGCATCGATGGAGCTCGCAGCGCTCGAGCCGTCTGCCTGCAGCTCAGCAAGCCTCTCCGAGCTCTCTGCCGCGCTGCCGCTGCTCACAGCTGAGCAGATGGCGCAACTTCAGCAGCAGGGTGGACACGCAACAGCAGGCGCGCCAGATGGCGTGCTCATGCGTAGCGGCAGCAGCGGCGGGCCGCCGATGCCGTGGGGCCAGCAGCTGGCGGCTGCAGCAGTGGCAGCAGCGCAAGGCGGGGTTGTGGCAGGGGCACCTTCCCGGCTGGGCATGTATCAGCTCACTGCTGCACCAGACTGGGGTGCGCACGGAATGATGCAGCAGCAGCAGCAGTTTGGCATGCCAGCTGCCAAGTGGCAGCAGCAGCAGCAGCTTGCAGGACAGGGTGTCATGATGATGCAGGTGCCTGGTGGGTATGCGATGCCTCGGCAGCAGCAGCAGCAGCAGCAGCAGGTGGTGCCAGGTCACTATGGCTATCAGCAGGGTGTGGCAGTGCCAGCAACACAGGCGCTGCAGGGCCCTGGGGGCCCTCCGCTGTACTTCCTGCAATGAGGCAGCACCTTGCAGTGAGGCTGCACCTTGCAATGAGGCTGCACCTTGCAATGAGGCTGCACCTTGCTGCGCACTGCAGCTGCTGGTGGCAGGGTTTGTTACAGCTGGTGTGCGAGATTGGTACGTGGGATTGTGGCTGCCGCTAGCGACGGGTGGCGTGTTTCTCTTGCGCGGTGACACAGAGTGCGTGCATCTTGGATTGGCTTGCGGATTAGGAACGAATGGGGGTGTTTCTGCTTTTGAGTTGGGTCCAATGCATGCCAGGCGTTGTGCAGTGCACAGGCAGACAGATGGTGGCACTCTTGCCGCCATCATAGCGATTCTAGCACCAGCCCTGCACGTTGGTTCACACCAGTTGGTGTTCCGCTCCGCGCGCAAGCTGAGCAACCACAGCATACCATACACATTGGTGTTGCAAGGGAGGCTCTTCTTCTCTTTGGTGGTGGGTGCACCTGTGTGTTCTGCCTGTGATGCACACAAGAGGCCATCATTGCAAATAACTTGGCTTGTAGCCTACAATACATATGGGCCTTTTGTACTGCTGTGCAGCTGCTGCTGCACGTCAACAAAACATCTACATACATAGCCATCTTCTGTCCTGTGTCCTGCGTCAATCCTGCGTCACCCACTCCAGCCTACGCGGCACGGCTTTGCACAGCGCTCACATGCACGCTGCTGCTTGTGGTGTTGCGGGGCTCTTGCTGGTGGCTGATGCCTCCACAGCAACTGCTGTTATGCTATTGAGTGCTGCTAGAACATCATGCAGCACTCTCTGTGGCTGTTGTTTTCATCACGGCCTGGTGTCGCTTCATCTTTCAGGAACTTTCTATGTCTGACTTGAACTAGGTTGCTCGGTGCTCCAGCACAGGACGGCTTGGCATGGGCTGTTTGTTGCATCACATGCTGTGTGTGCTGTGCTGCGTCTTCTTGTCTTCTTGTCTTAGCAGCATTGGCGTGTGGCTCATCAATCCCAATAAACCATGCATGCACAGAATCTGCATACCTCGGATGACAGCGCACGCAATGCATCCACACACATAGGGCATTCGGCCCAGTACTGTGCTGTGTAGGGTTTCAGCATTGCAATGTCTTGCCGCCTCTGCGTGGATGGCTTCTCTGCCTGCATCTATAGAGGCAGGCATCTGTGGGATGTGGCTGTGTGCATTGTACAGGTACAGGTCATGCTCCGGTATCAGGGCTGCTCTTTTTTTGTTCCCGTCTTTTCAACTTGCTTGACTTGGAAGCTCCGAGCGTTGGCCGTTGGGTTGCTGGCGTGTGGTCAGGACTCCCGCCCTGAAGCTTATTAGCGTGCGGTGTTCATGATACATGGTTGTGAACTGGGATCCTGGAGGTTTTCTGGCCTGTGCTTTGCATGCGTTGTGTGCGCTTCAGGCTTGGGGCCTTGCCCAATCCACATGTGTGCGCAGGCATAGCTCAACCTAGTGTGTATGTGTGGGCTGCATCGTCCTAGCTGCTTTGCAGGACCTGTGCTACTCTGCGCCTTTCAAAGGTGCTCTCGTTTGACACCCATAGCACTACTGCGGCTGTTAATGCATGCATGCCTCGGCAGCGTCTGAAGCTGCAACGCTTGCTGCATGTGCAATGCGCAATGCGGCTTGTGTGCAGCAGCCGCCTGTGGGTATGGGACAAACGGCTGGCTGCTTGCGATGGAAAGGGTTGGAATGGGGGGGGGGGGCTGCTTTGTGCGGTGCAGTGCGTGGCTGGCTGCAGCATGGAGAGAGGTGTGTCTGGCACTGCTGATGCTTGCTGAGAGTGGTCCCTACCATCTTTGTTCAAAAAGGAAGCACAACAGCAGGAAGGGGAAGGACTTTGGGCCACCATTGGTGGGCAGGGATTGCACAGGCCACGAGACGTGATGTTGCAGCAGTGATTGCGGCGCACACAGACTTGCTGCGGCAAGGGGCAGATGACATGAGAGAGAAGCCATGCTGTTGCATGCTGCCGTGATGTGGCTGTTGTTGTTTTCTTTTCTTCTTTCTTCTTTGAGAACTTTGAGGAGGGCAGGCACAGCTGCAACTGCCAGCAGGCTTGTTATGGGGGGAGACAGTGGTATCAGGGCTTGCGTGCATATGCTTTTATTGGGTGCAGGCAATGTGTGGTGGCGTTGCATCCAGCCATTGCCAGGCGTGCGGAAGCGAGACGCCGCGTGCTTGTTTGGGATCTGGGCTTGTGAGGAGTTCCGTATGACATGTTTGCGCAGTTTGGGGCCTAGGTGTGTTGCATGCGTGCTTTGCCCCTTCCAATAAGTCCATGGGGACGGTTGCTACTTGCTTGTGAACGGCACTAGAGCTGCCAGACCTAAAATCATCACACACGGGGATGCATGCAGACATAAGTTATCATTTGTAGCGATTTGCACGTGGCTGCCCGGATGCTGAGATGTTATGTATGGCAGGCAGCGCCAGCTTTCAGAGCATGGCTGCCGCCTGCATTTGGACTGAACATACATGCTGAATTTGCCCGACAGCAGTTGGCTGTGGTCGCTGCAGGGTGTGTCTGTGTTTTGAGACTCTTTGCATGCTGTGCTCCTTGTGCAGCTGTGGGGATTTGCAGAGCTGGAGTTACCTGGCTTCCAGCTCCATCAGCTTGCATAGTCCTGCTCTACTTGCTGACTGCTTATGCTTAACAGCAGCCATAGCACCGATCATGCATGGCAATGTAAACACTGTTGTCTGTCGCTGCGCACTCCCTGGCGCTTGCCCCATAGGGGCTGGCGCCTGGTGGGTGCTTGGCATGTTGGCGTCACAGCATTGATGTTTTGAGTGCTTTAAACCACCGGTCCGGCGTTGATGTTGGGCACGCACATTGTGAGTGCTGTGCTGCTTTTGCACTCAGACTGTTGTGGCTTTGACTTGGTGCACCTGGTTGCGTTGGAAATCTCAGATGGAGCAACCCTCATCACGGAGGATCAGCACTGCTTGGGATGCATGCTTTATGCTGGTTGCTGCTTTGCGTTGCCAGCCCACATGCAACCCGCTGGCAGCCATGCACTACTGGGAACGGCAGCACTGCCAGGTGTTTGGAAACAAGTACAACATCTGACGATGCATGCCATGCTCTTTGCTAGCGTCTGCTTTGACAGCTTGCGTGTGGTGTGTGCCGTGTGTCTCTCTGCAGGCAGCTGAGCAGCTGCGCTGCCGGCGCGGGGTGGTGGGGGAAGGGGGGCTGGGGAGCGCCTCGTGAAGAGCTGGCATGTCGCAGCTTGCTTAACATCTGATTGTTGTACTGCTTCATGCTTTACACTGCGGTTGCTGTGAGGATGAGGGAGGACTGAGGCCACGGCAGCTGGCAGCTGGCAGTGTCTGCTTGCTCACCCCACCAGGCACCCACAGCTGTCCAGCACAGCCAACATTGCGCCTTCCTATGCGCAAGCTGCTTTTGGGTTGCACTGCGTCGTGGGTTGCTGTTGTTCCCGCACGCTGCATATGCACCGTTTAGCACCTGTTGGCGCCCATGCATGTCAGCCGATGCATCGCCTGCGCTCCACTGCTCCTCGAGCCGACGCTACGTGCAGGCTCCACAGCTGCTGTTTGGGTGCCGACTTATGGCAGCAATGCCGCGCTGGCGGTTATCTGTGCTGCCTCAGCAGCCACTGGTTGGGCCTTGCGGTTTTGTTGTGCGTGATACGCAGCAGCGAGCTGGCGTGCTGACCACACTCGGTCTTTGGCAGAGGAAGGCTGATGGGTTAAGGTGGCAGGCCTTCTTGTGTGCAGCAGTGGGTACTTCTGCTTTGTAGCAGAGCATGCGGCACTGCAGAGTCAATCCCTGCAGCAGTACATAGCAACAGCACAGCGCTGCAGAACTATGACCGCAGGTGCTCCTTGGTGTCTGCCTGGCTGACAGCGTTGTAGCTCTGCTGTGCAATGCTTCGACCAGGCTGGCCAGGGCACCAACCGACTTTCAGCCGCTGCTGCTTCTGTGAGGCAGCATGCGGTGTGCATGCAGCACCAATGCGTGCGCCAGTGTTGCCATATGATTGGTGCACATGAGAGCTGTTGATTCGGGCTGGGTGCTCTCTGGACGCGTTGCTGCGTGGCCGATTGAATAGAAGTATTGCTTGCTGGGAGGTGGTAGTGCACTTTAGGTGTGCGCATTTGCGTGTCTTGCACGTGTGTCCGCTAGCATTGTGCGCAGCTAGCTGTTCATCTTGCGCTGCAAGGCAGCTTGCCATATGTCTAATGCCACAGAGCAATGCGCACCTGAGCACTGTTTGTGGTGGTCGTTGCGTGTTTGCATGATCCGCCAGTTCCATTGCTGGTTGATAAGTTGGCACTGCAACGGTTTGCCACCTGCTGGACATACGTGTGTTGGAGTACTGCATTGCCGGGGTGTGTGTGCAGTTTGATACACACACACACCCCACCTATGGTGACGATTGGTCAGCAATGCTCCAATCATTGCTGGCGCTAGCAGTGCTGAGTCATGCCCTTCAGGCACGCCGCATGGAGACAGCCTCTGCATTGCAGGGTGGTAGGCGGCACTGCTTGCTGTGCTTCCTTCTCAACCCTGCAGCCGCCTACAGACGAGTTGGGCTGCATATGTAGTATCCGGCACATTATGTGCTGCCGCATGGCCAGGGGCGCCTGTGTGCCTGCCACGCACTGCCTATGCTACGCATGCATGGCAGCGAGCATCCCCCAGCTGCATGCAAGCTGCCTGCTGGAACCTGGTTGGCTTGAGTGCTTGCTTGCTTGCTTGCTTGGTGTTGATGATGACACTGCTTTCCCAGAACTGTTCAGCGCTGGCTGCCGGCAAGGTCAGCATGTTGGAGGATGCCTAATGTGCCTCACAGCTCAGCTGTTGCTGCCCTCTGTGCATGTGCTGAGTCAGCATTGTGTGTTTTGAGCTTACAGTGGGCTGCGGGCTGGCTGACGTGCTTGCAACTTGCTTTCTACTGTTTGCTCTAGTATAGACACTGCCGCTTGCGTTGGATGGACTGAAAGTGTGTTAGCATGGCACGCATGCTCTGTTGCAAAGGTTTCGGTGTCTCGCGCCCCGCGACTTGTGCGAGGTGCCAACGGCGTCGGCGTGTTCAATTGGTTCCGACTGAGGTGCGTCGTGCATTGCCCCTGCAGCTGGGAGCTGCCTCGGTGTACGCCGCTTGCTCGCAAGGGTCGCACCAGACCTGCTGCAATTGTCCCCTTCTGCTGGGTGGATCAGCCAGCATGAAGGCCTGCTGTTGTGTGTGTCCTTGACTCACGTTGCGTGTGTTGCCTCTCCTACATATATGAACTGACCCACATTGCGTGTGTTGCCTCTCCTACATATATGAACTGAACGCTGTGTGTGGTGTGCACCAGTTGGTGACTTGAGGTTTAGAAGAGTAGTGTCATAGCCACCTTGGCTATGTAAGGGGGTTTGTGTCTGTAGCCTGTTTGCGGTCCAATCCTACTACTGTGGAGTGGTTGTGATAGAAACTGCGCACGTATTACGCAATGCACTTTCTTTCGTCTTGTGCAGCCGTATGACGGCAGTCACTGGCACAGTCAACATGCATGGAGGGTGCGTGGCGACCATCGGATATCGCAACTGTGGCGCTGCTTTTTTTGCGGCAGGCTTTGCCGGTAATGCTGCTTTGCATCTGCTGTGGTGTAGAAAAATGCTGTTGCGTCCTCTTCTGATACAGCAGTGCGTTGCAGCTAGACGATGCTGACTTGAGGCGCATGTGGGCACTGAATGGAAAGGAAACTGCATCCGGCACACGGCACTACCTCTTTGTTATCTGCAGATCTGCGGTGGTGCGGCAGGTGCATGTGATTGGCTGCAGCACGCAATCATGTCGAGCCCCAGCTGGCCTTGCAGCTGTGCCACACTGCCAGCGTTGACTGCTATGGTATGTCACCGCCACCCCTCTATCACTGTGTTCACTGTTCGCTTGATACCGCATCACTTGGACTGCTGCCTGGTGGCTGGAATGCCACCAGCTTCGCTGCACACACCACACACCTGAACGTGGGCTTGAATTCAAAGCACAGCATGTGCCCATGAGCTGCCTGGTGCCGTTCTGATGAAACATTGGGCAGTGCAGAGTGCTGCTCTGCCAGTGTGAACCGTTGCCTGTGCTTGTTCACGTGCGAGCGCACAGCAGCTGTGTTTGCAGGTTACGGATGCCGCAAAGAGTTTGCATGCGCTGTCTTGTAGTTGATGTTGCACTTTGTATGCAGTTGATCGCTGTTGCTAGGAGCTGTTGAGGAACACTTGTGTCAGGGCTGGGTGTAGCGGCGGGCTGCTTGAGTGCCTGCCTGCCAGCTTGATGCACGGCATGTTGCACAGGATGCATGCACTGCGTTACATCTGTCACGTCGGTACTGCAAACAGATTGTGCGCCACGAGGTAGTGGCAGCTGTGGAGCCGGCTCAATCTGTTTGTGTCATGCATTGTGAAGGCAGCTGCGGAGTCTTCTTCGCTTGGCGAGCTCCTGATACGCACGCCGATGTTGCACAACTTGTATGTATGCATCAATGCATGGATGGTGTTCGTGGCAGCTTGGTCCATGCGCCGTTGAGCGTCTGTCCAACGCAGAAGTGCGCAGCTTGGATGCCAGCAACGCTGCGTCGTGTTGGTTCAACCTAGTCCTGGCTCACCTGGATGCATGACGAAGCTGAGTGCATACCTTCTGCTGCACGCCCCGCGTGATCAATCCTCATCAACAGCGGTGCATCGTTGTGGCGGCACCATTGTCTGTGCCTGGCGTGACAATGCATATGTATGCTTTGGTGCAGCAGGCTGAGTGTTGTGATGTGTGAATTTTATGTAACACAGCTACTTACTATTTGTTCCCTCCGCCAGGACAGAGTCATTTTCTGCATGCACGTTACAACCCTTATATACTGTCCCAGTCAGTAGACGATCCATTACATGCCAACCTCTCACGTAATCTTAATCACGTGCACGACGCTTACGTTGCCAGGCGACAGGTTCATGGGCAAACGCCGTCTCCTTTTGCCATCACACCACAGCAATATTCTACTCTAGAGTCCCAGGCCGACGAAGCATGCAGCAGGGATGAACTGGCCCTTACACACCGAATGTGTGCTGCAGCTGCTTGTTCTGTGGGTGAGCAGACATACAAGCTTCACTGATGTTCGTGCAGAGAGCCTTCTGAGTGCCTGCTCAACATGCAAACGCTGTGACAGCCACACATCACACAAGTCTGCCTCGGCTGCAATGGCACCTTCACCCCGGACTGCAACGCCCCACCTACTCTCAAGCCCAGCTGCGGCACAGCAGCTCTTGCAAGGCCACTGCTGACAGACAGCTCCTCAACTGGTCAGAGACTTGCACAGCACTGCAGTGGTCACATTATACCTTGACCCATCCCCGTCTGCGCCAAGCCTTGCAGCACCGCCGGCACTGCCGCTGCAATGGGAGCAACTTCTCCAGCACACCTCCGCCACATATATGAAGCTGCTGCACCTGGCACAGTACTCTGCACTAGTGCACATGGTGCTGGCACCCCAGCGGCCATGACCACGGCAGCCCGCCTGCACGCTCAAGCAGCAGCATGCTGCAGCTGCTCCAGGATCATGCTTGTTGCTAGCTGCGCCTCCTCCAGCTGCTGCATGAGCAGCCGCCGGCTGGGCAGCGCGGCTGCTGCAGCGGCGGCGCCTGCACCTGGGCTGCATGGGCCCAGGGTGCCACGGGTAGGCGAGCCGCTGCGCAGCGTGCAAGCAGAAGTGTCATGTGCCGCAGCAAATATAGTTGTAAATACAACGCATGCATCGCGCCAGCATCATGGTGGCAAGCCAGTGCTAACACACGCAGACACACCACCGAGCACCCCAAATAACGTCTCAAAGTAATGTTTGTTTCAAACCCCAGGCGTTGGAAGACAAAACACTGCACACTTTGTTCTGGCCATACAGTGCGCCTGACGCAACGTTCAGGCTTTCCATTTTGTATCGCACACACTGCATCACTGTTATCAGCACACAGACGTGACACGCACACTCATGCCAGCAGCAACACTGCCCGCCAACTGCATCACAGTCGGACGCTGCTGCTGCCAGCTGCCCCCCAGCGCTGCCCCAGTGCATTCAGCTTGCTGCTGATGGCTGCAAGGCTGCCGCCCCCTGAGCTGCCAGCTCCCAAGCTGCTGCTGCCCAGTCCAGCACTTGCCGCTGCAAAGCTCGACAAGCGGGGGCTAGCTGACAGAGGCCTGGCACCCGCACCACCCAGCAGTGATGCAGCCGGCCCACTCAGCAGGCTGCTGGATGACAGCCTGCCTGCTGCCGTTGCTGCTGCTCCACCACCTGACAGCAAGCTGCTGTCGCCTGCGCCAGCACCGCGACCAAAGCTGGCACTCGTCCTGAAGATGCTGCTGCCGCTGCCACCTGCTGCCGCGCTGCTGCTGATGCGCGCACCGCCTAGCAGGCCACTAACGGCTGACGGGCTGCTGCTGCTGCTCCCAGCCGCGCCGGCGCCACTCAGCAGGAGGCTGGCCCGCTCAGAGATGTGGGACGCCTGGCGGGACAGGTTGGCAATGCGCTGGTGCACAGCGTCAGCCCCTGCTGGTGGCGTTGAGGCCCGGCTGCCACCCAAGACACCACCTGCTGCTGCTGCTGGCTGAGACAGCAGGCTTGACCTGCCCAGCAGGCCCGTGCCTGCTGCTGCTGCCGCACTGAACGGGCTGCTGCTGCCGCTGCTGGCGGCTGCCCCGCCAATCAGGTAGTGCGACACCCCGCTGTACTGCTGCGGCGTGCTGCTCTGCACAGGGCTACCTGGGCTGTTGGGTGACGCAGCTGCAAATGTGCCGGCTAGTGTGGCGTCACTCGGCCTGGATGCCAACCCCAAGCCCTGCAGCGCCTCCTGCTTGAACGACACAGAGCGCCCGGCTCCTGCCAACCAGCCACTCGCATTGCGGCTAATGCCAGCAGCGCTGGCTCTGGCCCCAACGACGTTGCCAGCTGCTGCTCCAGCCTCTGCTGACTGCCTGAGCTGCTTCAGCTGCTGCTTCAGCTCGCGCATGCGAGCAGCGTACCCGCCAACAGCAGCAGCCAGCGACGCACTGATGCCAGCTATTGCAGCAGCTGCAAGCCCATGCTCATGTGATACCATGCCGCCAGCGGGGCTGCTGCTGCGGCTGTGGCTGACAGCATCTGCCAGCCGACGCTTGCCGTCCTGCAGCTGCGCTGACAGCTTGCTGCCCAGCTCCTCAAGCTCCATCAGCAGCTGGTGCGCTGCCCGCAACCTGGCAATGCGTGCACTCTGCCGCTGCTGCTCCTGCTGCTGCAGCTGCTTCGCCTGCCGCCTGCGGCTCCGGCTCCCCTTGCCACTGTCACGGCTACTGTCGCTGCTGCCTGCAGTTTCGGTGCCACTGCCACCAGAGCTATCACTGCTGCTACTGGCGGTGCTTCGCCGCTGCCGCTGCGCCTTCCCTCTATCCGCTGCCTGTGCGGCTGCATCTGCTGCAGCTGCCAGCTTCTGCTGCACCTTCTGGCTGTCCTTGCCTATGTGCTTCAGCTCCTTGAGCACCGGCCGCATCGCGTCAGTCGCTGCAGCAGCAACCTCCGCCGCAGATGCGCCCCTGCCAGCTGCCGCCTCAGTAGCAGCCTCCTTGCTGGACTGCAGCACTGCTGCCAGCTGCTCTGCCTTCTTCAGCAGCTGCCCCGTTGAGTCTTTCAGCACCTGCAGTGCCTCCTGCTCACCAGCTTCTGCTGCTGCAGCAGCTGCTGCTGCCCCTCCTTTGCTTCTCTGGCTCGTGCTGCTGATACTGCGCTGCAGACCTGCAGCCATTGCCGCCTGCTGCTGCTGCTGCTGTTCTGCCTGTTCTTGCTGGGCACGTTGGTCCGCATCAAAGCGTGCTGCTGCTGCTGCGCCTATGTTCTGCTGTTGCTGCTGCAGGTCCTGCTGGTCACACATGCTCAGCACTTCCTGGATGCTTGACAGCAGCTGCCACATGGGGCCATACACCGACTCTGCATAGCCGGGCTGCCTGCCAGTAGGCGCGCCAATTGAGCGCAGCACATGCATCATGCGGCAGCAGCACGGCAACATTGTCAGCAGCAGGCACCACCCCTGCCGTGCAGCTGGCCGGGAAAGGACATCATGCGCACAGCCACCTCTGCCATTCGCGTGCTGGCTGTTGCTTAGGGGTGGGCCTGCTGCTTTGCCAGTTTGCTGCTGCTATCTCTGAACATAGCATACTGACGCGTCCGGCCCAAGCTGCTGTCGCCGCCCAGCCCCAAGCCCCCGTCGCTCACACACGTACACGTACACTGAGCGGCACCCGCCACGCTACACCACATCCATGATGTTGACTCCCACACAGCACAGCCACCAGCAGTCAACGCCAACCACACACCATACGCTACAAAACCACAGCAGGAACCACACCAAACTGCAGCCGAGCCGCACCTGCTGCCTGCGCCCTGCGCCGTGGGGCTGTCCCAGCCAGCTGCCGCGCTGCCGTAGCGCTCCACCAGCTCGCCCAGCGTGGCGGCAGTCACCGACTTGACGCGCCGCCGCGCAGCAACGGCCTGGCCCTGCAGCCGCACCAGCTCAGCCTCCTGCAGGACAGCCAGCAGCACCAGCAGCACACGCCAGGGGTGACCACAACCTCATGCATCAGATGCACGCCTTTGTATCACCTGAGCATGCAAAGGCACACCAGGGCCATCCACACTTAGCCCACTACTGCAGCCATGCCATGCTGTGCATGTGCCCTCACCTGCTGCAGCAGCTTGTCCTCTGCAAAGCGCATCCTGCTCTCCAGCAGCGCAGCATCCACCTTGTCACCCTCCAGCTCAGCAGCCAGTGCAGCAGCAGCATTCAGCAGGCCCACTGCGCCAGGGCTGCCCGGCCGCTGCACACCCCTGCCGCCTGGAGAGCCACAGCTTGCAGGGCCAGCGCTGCAGGCAGCTGCAGCGTCACCTGGGCTGCGGGCTTTGCCGCCATAGCGCCTGCAGCCGCCGTCGGCATCAGCCGCCGGCCACTGCTGCTGCAGCTCCCCAGGGAACTTGCCCTGGCGAGGTGGGTTGCAGCGGATGGGTGACAGCGCAGACAGCTGCCCAGGAGCAGGGAAGGCATTGCCGCTGCTCGGGACAGACCATGCAGCATGCGCATCACCTGGTGCAGACCTGCATGGAGCAGCGTTTGGACGTAGACAATGACAATCTTGGAAACGAGCAGTACGGTGCTATACGTGTGGCAGCAGACTGCACGCCTGAAACCTGGCATGCAACACCAAACCTGCTGACAACATAGCATCTGAGCCATCTGTGCTTATAGTCAGAATGCAATACCATGCTGTCAAAGGCCAGAAATAGCACAGTTTGGCGCAGCACAGCTCAGCCACGCACATGTTGCGGAATATGGCGCTAGCATCCAGCCCTGCTCCTGCGCTGTGCGGCCGGCGCGGCGGGCTGCCAGGGCTGCCAGACATACGCTGCTTTGGCGGAGACATGAACCTGCAGCAACAGACATGCTGGAATGGGTCATCTTCTCCAGCTGGATCAGAGCAAGGCGGGGCTGCTGACTTGTGGCAAACAGTATGTGCCAGCAGCAGCCACACTGACTCACCTGTATGTAAGGTATGCTGGAAGTGTTGGCAGCGCCCCTTCAGGAGGCAACGTGCTGAAAGGCACCTCCAGGCAGCCAGCTCGCAGCTGTGCATGTCAAGGCAGCAAGGTGGCAGCGCAGGCATACAACAGCAGTGCAACCTCAGCTGTGGGTGCTATGGGTGCTGTGCTGTGCCACAGCAAATGGGGCAAGCAGCCCAGACACCAGTGCGCGGTAGACGCATGTATGCAGCATGGTGATCAGATTCTGCATATGCAGCAGTGGTGGCGTGGCATCTGCACCACTACATCATGTCAGCAGCGCCATTGCGTGCTGACAGATAACATCTGCAGTCGCGCTTACCTGCTCCAGCAGCAGGCGGGCATATAGGTTCCTGTTGCGCTTCCATGTGATGTTGCTGGTCTGCAGCGCACATGCCACGACAACACAGTGCACATGTATGTCATGTGAAGACCTCCGGGCGGCAGTGGCTACTGGCAAGTAGGAGATAGTGTTTGACTACATGTGCATCGAACTCAGAGATCCTTGTCCTGCTGCTGCTTTTTCCTGTTGTGCCATACTCCATCGCCCGGCATCTGTCATTGCTGCTAGTGCTCCTCCAGCTGCGTGCTGACATGACCGGCAGCTCACCGACTGCTTGAGCTTGGTCAACCATGCCTTGATGCGCACTTGCGGCAGCCGCCCCAGCAGCTGCAGCCGCTTCTCAATAGCCACCACAGTCTGTACAGCAACAGTATGCGAATTTAGCATGGTGCAGTGGCGTGAGTGGCATAAGAGCAGCTGAGCCTAAGCAGGGACAGCTGGTGCTCAGCTCCATGTTGGACTGCAGTTACTGTGTCCAGCTGTCATGACTGATGCTGATGCTGCTGTTATGGCCAGCAATTGCAAGTATGTTGACTGCCGCCTGGTCCTGCAGGCAGTACCCATCCACTGCATGCACAGCTGGCATCGCAGCACTGCGTTATGACTTGCTAAGACTCATTTTTTGCGCAGCTGCACCCGTACACGTTTCAACTCAAAGCATACACTTCGCATCCTGCGGCATGCAAGTGTGCTGTGCGCATCCTGGCACATCATGGGGCTTGCGTGTGTTGACTGCTGATGACCAGTGTGGGTACAGCTCTGCGACCACCACAGTTACCTTGTGAAACTGCTCATCAACCGATAGTGCAGCTTCAATGTCGCGCACAGACCCCGGGCTGTCCATGTCTGTTAAAAGCTTCTGCCCAGTACTGCACAGCAAGCACTGCCCAGCACTGCTGCCAAAACAAGCCACAGGTGCTTGCCTCGCCTCAAACTTTCAGTATTTTTAGTTTATAGCATTTCGACTGTGTGACATTTTCACATCAATAGTCTCTGGCCTGTGCAAGTAAAACGTTGAGGGCAACAACGTGCATTTGAGGAGCGCAGCCATGTTGGCCACAAGGCCTATCAAAGTTCAGAACCGCTGGAGACTATGCACAGCATTGGTGTGCGTCACCGAGTGCGAAGGCAGGAACCACACCCAGAACCCAGGCAGTACTTAAGAAAGACTTCTGATGTGAACCTCGGGGGTGAGCCAGAGCTAGCACATTATACTACAGGTTGTATACTGAAAACAATGAATCGTAGGGTGGCATCAAAGAGCGTGCCTTGGCTCACTGCTTGCTCTGATGTCCTCTCGGGATCCTCTGATTCGTTCGTGCTGAACGTGTAATACGTTTATGTGCAGTGAATAATATAATGGTCACCAAAGTCCTCGCACTGCTGGCACTTGTGCTGGCACCTCTGGCTGGCGCACAGACCGCATACAGGCTGCTGCAAGCTGACTATCAGGGTCGCCAGATCGGATCCAAGCACTACTCAGCTGATGGGGTGCGCTGTGCGTCATTGACTGCATGTCATGCTTATCCCCAAGCCCTCAGCTAGATCACATGGAGCCTGGTGTGCTGCCTGCAGTATGTGACGCTGCCCAGGGGCAGTGCCAAGCCCTACAAGGCAGTGATGGTGCTGCCAGTCAACAGCACCAGCCCTGAGGCATTGGCAGGTGAAGAAACCCAGCCATTAGAACCCAAAGCGCTATCATAGGCGGCATTGAGCATGCATTGCTCAAGACGTTACTGCTGCAGGCCGTCAACTCAATGTGGTTGAACAGTTGGCCCAAAGCCGCTACCTCTGGTGGATCAGGCAGGTCTACTTTCAATCACATCTTGTGCCTATGATACATAGCAAGCTGTCACTGTCACTTAACATGGGCGCACGCTTCCCACTTTGTGTTACTCAACCTCTGCAGATTACACGCAGCAGAAGTCCAGCCTGTCGTGTGTGCTGCTCGTGCTGCCCAGCAGCTGGGACAGCAGCGGCATGCCAGCAGCAGACGCAAGCAACCTGCTGCGGCTGGAGCAGCAGCTGCTGGCAGCACCTGCTCAAGTGCCTGTCTTCTTTGCGAAGGAGACAGCTGCACTCGCGGATGCGGTGAGCGCATGCCGCACAGCTGGCAGGTTAGCCAGCTGATGCCAATATGTGAGCGCAAGATATGCATGAGCAGCAGCCTGCAGGCTTCAGACATAAATGCTAGCATTGCAAAAGCAGACACTGGTGTATATGTGCGTCCACAGCAGTTGCAAATCATGGAATGCAGCAGTTCAAGGTGGTGTATCGATCAAGCTGGCACTGCGGTGTCTTCTGCAGGTGGCTGAAACACACGCAATGTTTGAGCGTGGGGCGCCCCCCACCCTGCAGACAGACAGATACCAGCTGGCATTGCAGGGGTGGGTGCGGCTGCTCCGGCAGTAGCCGTTGCGTGCACCGCAGATGGGCATGTGTGCAGTTTGGCCGGTGGACATGTGGGATGACAGCAGCAGCAGCAATGAAACATGCCACAGTGTTAGAGCTGCAGGATGCCCTAGGCAAACTGACATGGTGCACTTTATGGTCATGCCAGAGCAGGCACACGAGTGTAGTTGCATTCGTGCACGTTACTTGTCACAGCTCATGTCAGGTGTGATGCTTGTATGTTGCTATTGTCAACCGATGACGTCCCTGCATTGTGTCTCTGTTTGCAGGAAGATGCCCACCCAGCTGGCGTCCAAGCAGGCCACCAACTATGTGGCCACACTGCGCGCAGCAGATGTGAGCAAGCCGGGAGCTACGACACCAGCCGGTGTATCGTACAGTAACATACATTGTAACATAGTAACATACATTGCTCTGGCTGAGGGCAGAGTCACAGTCGCCGGGGCATTGGCGTGCAATCATAGTGCTGTTCAAACAGCTGTGTGTAAGGGATGACCAATGCCAAGGCTATGTGTAGAGTGACACAACGAGCTGCGGTTGCTGCGCTCAGAACTCTGCATGTGCATTGTGATCAACACTTTCCACAACGTTGAGCAACCCTGCAAATTTCTTTCCTGATCCCTGCTGGCCCATTGCCACGGCTGCTGCCGCTGCCTGCAGGACCACCTGAAGCTGGGTGTGCCGCCACCCCCTGCGCTGCTGCTCACAGCACATTTCGACTCCTTCAGCCTAGCACCGGGATCCCCAGCAGGCGCAGATGCAGCCGCCAGTGGCGCTGCCGCCTGCCTGCTGCTGCTGCGGCTGCTACACCGCCTGTACGCATCACCTGAGACACGCCCCAGCAGGAATGTCATGGTGCTGCTGACAACAGGTGGCCCGTACGGCCAGCAAGGGCTGCTGCACTGGGCTGCGGATGCTGACCCAGCGCAGCTGGAAGCAATAGAGGCAGCGATTGTGCTGGATAGCATTGGCGGCAGCGTGGCAGTCCAGCAGCAAGGCGCAGCAGACTCATCGCGGAGACAGCAGCCGCAGCTGCACATGCACCATGCAGCCGACAGCAGCAGCAGCAGCAACGTAGCTTGGGTCGACGCAGTGGCTGCTGCTGCTGGTCGGATGGGCGTGCAGCTGACAGCAGTGCAGCAAGAACTTGCTGCTGGAACAGATGCTGCTGCTGCTGCTGCAGCCAGCGCAAGCCTTGGGCATGAGCACCTGGCCCGCAAGGGAGTGCCTGCAGTGAGCTTGTCGTATATGACAGCTGCACCAGTCGGGCAGCAGCCACGTGTGAGCAGCCTTGCTGACACAGCTGCCGCTGTCAACCTGGACAGAGTGCTGGATGCTGCACAGGTGCGGCTTGCGCATGCTGCCAGAGATGTGCTAGGCCTGGCCAGTACTGTGCTGTGTTAATGAGAAGAACAACAGTTGGCTGCACTTCAGTCTTGCGCTGCCGCTCATGCCATTGCAGTTGAAAGTGATCCAAACCCAGCCAATGCTGATGCTGTCAATAACTGTGCTGCTGCAGGTTGCTGCGGATGCCATCAGCCGCTGGCTGTATCCCCAGCTGGAGCCGCAGCTGCGCCTACTGGACCTGTCAAGTGAGCCGCAGCAGCATAGAGACTTCCTGGCTGGCTGGATCGAGCTGCTCAGCACGGCACCCAGCATGATGCCCTTTGATAAGGTGAGCAGCAGGCGAAAGCAGAGTCACGCCGCACTACCAGTGTTGGGTGTTGCCGGTTTGTTTCTTGAATCGGCGCTGCAGTGCTACATGGGCGCACCTTGTTGCTGCACAGATGGATTGTGTGTTCACTTGAAACAGTACAATATATGAGCGCTGGACAGGCAGCAGTGGTCTACTGCCAACTGTAACTGAGGCAATGTCTAGAGCATGTTATGCACAGCACAGTCATCTCGCGCTGCTGTGCATAGACATGTGCTCCACCCATCAGCCCAGGTTTCTCACCCCGCTGCCGCTGCCGTGTTGTCCTGCAGGCGGACCCAGGCACGTCTCTTCTGCATGAGAACATCTTCCAGTTCATGCGCACACACAGCCACTCAGCCAAGCGCCACATGTGGACGCCAGCAGGCACTCCTGCAAGCATCACTGCTTTTGGGGCCACCACAGCAACCATGCGGGTGATGCAGCTGGAGGCTGAACTCATCATGCATCGCCAGCCAGCACCACACCCTCAACAAGCTTAGGAGTCACAGACTGAACCGCACCATGCTACAGCTGCCTTCCCCGCACCCTTGCAATGTTTGATGTGTGTGGCGAGTAGCTCCTGTGCTGCATGATACAAGCCACCACTCCTGGCATGCTGCACATGTAGCTATCTCCCTCTCTCATTGTTTGTGCGCGTGCGCATCAAGAATGCTCACTAGCTTGCTTCAGCCGCCTGCGGTCACATGCACAGCAGCAACCTGCGCATACTTCCGCGCATAGCTGCAGCACGCACTTCACCAACCATCCCGCCTGCCGCACTACTGTGGCTCTGCCTGCTGCTCAGGTGCTGAAGGCTGCAGGCTTCATGCAGGACATGCTGCTGCTGGCGGCAGTGCTGCTGTACTTGGGAGGCCTGTGGGTGGTGCTGGTGGTGGCAACAAGAGGATGGGCAGAGCTGCGAGCCATGTGGGCGCCCAAGCCAGCAGCACGCCGCAGGAACACCAAGGGCGGCAGCAGCAGCAACAGCAGCAAGCGCAGCTAGTTTCTGGCGTAGGCCTGCAGGAGAATCTGCAAGCAGATTAGTTGGAGTTGGTTTTGTAGGGGGGCCGCCAGGCGGACAGGGCATGTCGCCCGTGCAGTGCTGCTGCATGCATGTTGCTTGCACTGCAACAGTAGCGAGATTTTCAGGGTGACGGGCATACATGGTGAAGAATGCTGATTTGCTTGCACCAGGCAAGTGGCACAAAGGCTACCTTGCTGGAGGCAAGAACTACAAAGGGCCGGTCGCAGGTGGGTAGGCACTGCATGCCTCAGTGAGTCCATGCTTATGCAATCGAGCCTTTGCTAATGCAGTATCATGCAAAGAAGTTGTGCACAGTGCTGCATTCATGGCTGATGTCCCTGATGTTGAACGCCAAAGAGGCTTTGGATTCAGGCCTGCCGCCGCAGCAATTTGCAGGTTGTCCAGAGCAGTTCTGTACTGCTTAGGCTTGCATTGTCCGGACATTGCGATTCAATTTGTTGCATGAATGGCATGCAGAGAGACTCCTTTTGCAGATGGCTCCCCATGTGGTTTCTGCATCTGCTGCATGTTCTGTGTCTGCCCGGGCGGTGCCACATGTGCACGTGATCACAATAGGTGCATGTGGCACCATTGGCCTGCCACTGATGGCATCCGCACTTGACTGCACGTGAATCCTGGCACTACAGCGCAATTGTGCTGCTGACCAGCACTTGGTGTGGAGTGAGAGTTACACTGGAAGTGAGCTGGACCCTGCTCTTTGACAAGCTGCAGGTTTAATCGAATCCATTTCACAAAGGACTGGAGGCCACCACAAGGCACCTCTGTAACTCTGAAAGGGTCCAAGACTGAGAACAACGAAGCCAAAGTGACGTGTTTCAGTCACGCGCGGCGAATTGGTGGACACACATGACTATCAAAACACAAAGGATAGTCCTCCAGTACAAGACAAAAAAAAGGGCGCATCTGGTTCCGCACCTCAAACTCAAACCCCCGGCAACAGCACACCCGTGCTTGCAGCAGAGTATGCTTGCCTGCTGGAAGAGTGTAGGACGCCACCATACCATTGCACTACCATCTGGCAGCACTGTATGCAACTTGATGTCTGCGCTGCGCAACCAGTGCAGGGCGATGCTCCCAGTACCATGGCGACAACAACATGCGCTGCACTGGGCCATGTACGCTACACTCGCTGGCCGACATATGCTGCAAGGTGCAACCGCCATTTTGATGGCACAAGAGAGCTGCAGACGCAGCTGGAGACCTGGCATACGCCAGCAGGCAGCCTATGCAGTGTTGTGCGGCTGGTGGTGCACTCCGGTCCCAAAATCATGACGGCAACCATTGATAGAGCAGATGCATCTCATGCACCTTCCGACAGCCACAGACGAGCAGTACGGGTTGTCTGCCGCAGTCTGGCTTCCGCTGCAATGTACAACTGTAGAACAGCAACAACCTGCCAACCAAGATTGAACAGAGCTGCACCTGCTGATGTGAATACTGTCAGGTGATAGTAGTTGATGTTTTCAATCTGCGCAGCACTGCAACAATACACCAGAGGTATGAAACTGCACCGCAGTCTTGCTCACTGCCAGCACACCACCAGGTGTCAGGGTAACACAACGCTGCTGCTGCCAGCAGGCTGTTGCTGCTGTTGCGACTGCCGGCGCTGGTGGGCCGAGAACGCTGCTGCTGCACGTCCGGCAAAATCTGCTGCCTCCACAGCCGCTTCTGGCTGCTGTTGATACAATCTGTCATTGACAACCTTCGCGTCTTCTTTCTCATTCGCCTGTGGGTGTGGAAGTAAGCAAGAAAGCACAATCCGACACATCTGGCACACAACCCCCAAAACAGAACACCCTCCCGTCAACACAGCAGGTGCACCGTACATATACCAGTGCCTGGCGCTGTCTTTCACTCCCGGCTGCACTCATTGTTCGTGCAACTCTTGCAATTCAACATTCTGGCACACAGCAGTGCATGTGGTGCACTGCTTGAATTCACATCGTGCAAGCTGCCTCCAACAGCAGGCAAGCACAGCTGCCGCATCCAGCCCGAGCTGCCGCCCTTACAAAAGTAGGTTGATCACAGCTGCAGCAGACACATCCCTGCTAGCAGCCACCCCATCAGCATGCGCAGACACTGCTCATGCAACACGCTCATGCCTACTCTAGCATGGCTTTACTGGTACTGCCCCCAGGACATCTGGACTACTCCTCACCACCCAGAACATGCTTTGCTGCTCAAGCCCCGCAACAGCTGGCACTCGCAATGCAGCCACAGCTGTTCAGGCTGCCATCCGACTACCTACTCCTACGCACGGTGTTCACATGCAGCTCCCCGTCAAACTGACATGCCCTGCCGCTGTCTTGCCAAAACCAGCTAGCTGCATACATCATCATTCCTGATCATTGTCATCAAGTCGTTTGCCCGCTTAGTTCCCCCCCAGCTCACGCAGTGCTGGGTCCAGGGTGACCCTGTAGAACACGATGGCCTCATCCACGTGCAGCGGGTCCTCATATGTAGTGGTGCCCGTGGTGCGCACATCAACGGGGCGCAGCATCAGGCCCTCGTCTGCGCTCAGGACACAGCAGGCGCCAGAAACACATGCAGGCGGGGCGCGCAACATGGTTGGTGCGATAATGCTTGCAGGAAAGTGACAGGGCATACTCATGGTGACAGCAGCTGGGCAGAGCAAACACGCAAGCAAAAGCAAGCTAGGATGGTGCCGTCACACCATCCCGTCCTGCTGTTGCCATCTACACACCCACACTGTTGCATGCGTCGAAACCAATTGCGCTTCAGCCTCACCGTGGAAGGTCTCGCGCATGGCCTTGTCCAGGTCCTTGCTGCGGTGCATGTGCGCCAGCTTCACCACGCACTGCTCGTTGGTGAGCACGATCTGGCGCAGCAGCTTGGCCAGCGGCAGCAGCGCCTCCTCAGTGTATGTGACGTCGCTGCCAAACACCCAGTCGTAGTCCTGGTCCAGCACCTGCAGGAGGGGACAGCAGCAGCAGATGCAGCAGCAGGGGATGCAAAGGATGCGGAAACAGGTGCAAGAGGTGTGTGCGAGCGACGCAGCCAGCTTGTATGTTTCTAACACAGCCAGCTTGCAGCCAAACACAGACAGCAGCTGGCTCACAGGCAGGCCTCAAACTGCGCACAGCACCTGGCACGAACAGAAGCATCTCAAGACTGAACAGCATAGCAGTGCCTGCCGGCAGCCCCTGCCTGCCTCACCCCTGCCTGCCTCACCTCATCATCGGGTGCGTTCCAGTCCAGCTCCTGCACGGTGGCGCTGCCTCCTGCAGCCTCCACCAGCTCACCATTCTGCTCCACGTTCTCCATGATCTGGGGCAGGATGTCGCGCGTGTCCGTGAGCATCACGTGCGCGCCCAGGCAGGCGGCAGAGATGCCGACAATGCCTGCAGCAGTAGGAAAAAAGGTAGCAGGGACAGGCGCAGATGTGAGCTTGGTGGAACAGCCGAAACAACTGTTACCGAAACAACTGGTATGGGCTTCGTGGTAATGGTGGCACTGGGTGCCTGTGCAAGGAAACAGTAGACATGGCATGCATGCCAGAATGAGCCAAAGGTCGCCTGTGGCTATGGTAGCAAGGAATGCACGTATGCAAGAGCTTGCTGTGTGCACATGGCATGCTGGCATGCGCTGCACGCTGCTTCTTTTGTCCTGCACACGCAGCTTCCGCCAACGGAACAGCAAGGAAACATAGCTGTGCAGCTGCTGTGCCAGCAAGCATACCTGTGCCAGAGCCCAGGTCCAGTACACGGGCGCCCTTGAGCTCCTGGGTGCGGTTCTTCACGATGTGCTGGCTCAGGCGCACGCCCGCGCTCCAGATGAGTGTGCCTGTCCCCTCAATGTCCTCCTCCTCCACCATCTCGTGCAGGTGCAGCCCAGGCAGGCCAATCTTCTCGGCAATCTGCGAGGCAGAGAATGAGACGTCGTCAGCTGAACAGCAAACGAGCTAGCGGCTTCACATGCCTGATACTGCTGAAGGTGCGACAGCAGCAGTTTGTTCGGTTGCCAATGTTCCAGCGCTGCTCACCCTTGACTCCTCCCTCTCTAGCGACTGTGAAAGCACGGACATGAACTGTTCTGAGAACTGGACGCCCTGGGCGGGCGCTGGCCCACGACGCTGCTGGGTCATGTGCCTAGAAGGCACCACAGCAGCGCTGCGAGTTGCCTTAGACACCACATTGCAGCGCTGGCGCATGGCAGTGTTAATGGCACTCATCCTGTCTCGGCGAGGCTGGAAACAGACGAAGGACAGGTTGGACCAAGCAGCAGAAGCCAATCGCAGGCGAGATGAACGCACACGAGGAAGCTTGCTGGCAAATAAAGGCCATGTGAGGACTTTAAGAACCAGTCAGCGTTGTAGAAGCCACGGAAGCAACAGTTATCCATGGTAGGTTCGTGTTTATGGTTTGCCCCCGATACGGGACCTGCGGTGCGCTGGGTTGCCTAGCAATATGTGCATCATGTGAACAACTAGATACTGATTACTACAACCTTGTTGCACCTCCTGATCTGAAGCACCCGTGTTGATCGTACCTGCCATTTCTGCACTTTACGAGGAAAGGCTAGGCGGAAGACAACATCAACATCACGCTAGTTTTTGGATAGCATTTGTTTATCGATACCTTTGGCTACCCAGACACACGTCCTTTGAGTTCTTTTTCACTTAGCAGACTGCTGCAGTGGGGTTACTGAGCAGCCCACTATCTTCTGCTGGTCAAATGCTGGGCACATTGATCAAGTCAACTGTACCACGCTGCTTACGTGCCTCAACCCAGCGTGCGCATGTGCTATCTGGCAGCTGCTGCAGCCTGGTAGTGCCTGCTGTAGCAGGTGGCCCGTGGGCTGCCAGGCAGTCGCTGCGCTGCTACAGCAGTGCAGAGGCTGACACAAGCGCATCAACAGCGTCTACAGCGCCCAAAAAGTACAACCTTCGCCCAATTGGCAAAGGTGTGCATCAGTGCAAATGCAGGAGGGCTGCTTTCTGACCTGCAGCGGCAGCGACCTCGCTTCCACCTGCTACCACACACCTCGCTGCATGCATGTAGTGTGGGCACCCAATGAAACTGTAACACGTGTTTAGTTTAGCGGCTGCCTGTCCTGCAAGTTGGCGCTGAGTGGTCCATGCATGCTTGCAGGATGCATTCAGTCGGCCCCACCTGCTGCTAGGCCTGACACCTCTATCGTGCTTGATCTCACCACGAAACATTGCTGTTCATACATGCATGCACGCACGCTTGCAGACGATGTGGAGTTCAGCTTTGCACGTTCTGGCGGCGCGGGAGGGCAGAACGTCAACAAGGTGACACGCCGCTGCTGCACTGCCAGGCTAACAGGCCGACAGCTGTGCAGCAGGCCTGGGCTGCACACAGCAGCAGCACTGCAGCACTGCAATAGTTTTCTTCTTGCGATTTAGGCACAAGAATGACTGCACGCAGAACTTGCATGGCGGCCATCATGCACTGTTGAACAGGGTCATGCCCAGCGTGCAGGCAGCATCACGCACCATGTGCTGGCGCCGCAGCACCAGCAATGCGCGTGTTGCACAGGTTTGCACCATCGTCAGTATCCTTGCACCCACCAGCTTGCAACCTGCTTGTCAACACTGCAACACGCTTGCCCCATGCTTGCATGTTCCACACACAAACTTACATCATCTCTATGTCTACAGCACACTCGCTACCCAGCAGTTTGTAGTGCAGCTGGTCCAGCTGATGTCATATGCTCCTTCCTAACTCAACTACAAGGGCCAACTGCTGCGGCTCTGCTTGTACCTGCTTGCTGCACCTCATGCTGTTTGCTGTGCAGGTCAACACCAAGGTTGATATGCGCTTCGACATAGCCAAGGCAGATTGGATCCCAGATGAGGTGAAGGATGCCATCCGGCAAAAGGTGGGCGGCAGCAGCCCTGGCGGGTTCTTGCACAGGGTGCTGGCATCAGCACTGTGTGCGTGCAGGCACATAACGTGCAGAGTTGTACAAAGGACTGCCAGCGCAAGCTGACTTCCAGCATACGGCAGACGAGCAGCTCACAACTTAGGCCGGCAGCACCTGGCTGACTGCTATGCATAGCCCACTACATGTCCATTGCTTGTCAGGCAGCAGTAACGTAGGCAGCAGCTCACATTTGGAGCTCTTGATGCACTTGGGTGTACCATGCGGCATGTTGCTGTTGTTGCTGCCATTGCAGGAAAAGAACCGGTTTACAAAGGATGGCACACTGTTTCTTACATCCACCCGGCACAGAACACAAAGGTATGCAGCGGTCTCATGCCTTGCTGCCGACAGCAATTAGCACCTGGCAGCGGATAAAACCACACGTTTTTGCACAACACCAGACAATTGCTGCAGTGCACCTCATCCGGCGCCAGGGTATGTCCTGTGCATATTCCTGCAGGTGCTGCAACACTGCTTCTGCTGCTTGCTGTAACACTGCTGCAATCGCTTGCTGCTGCTGCAACCTCTGCTGCTGCGCAGCCAGAACCTGGATGACTGCCTGAGCAAACTGCAGGCCATGCTGGATGCCGGGGTGGAGGCAGTCACACCGAAAGAGATTGACCCGGAGACAATCAAGAGGGTCAAGGCAGCGTGAGTTTGCAGCAGCAGCAGCAGCAGCAGCGACAGCGACAGCAGCAGCAGCAGCAGCAGCACTTGGCAGAGGGTGTTGCTACCCAAAGGCTTCGTGGTAGCTGCTGTGGCTGCATTGCAGTGCGCTTGGGTTGCCTGGGTTGCAAGGCGCCTCTTGTGAATGTAAAGGCAGTGACTTGTTTAACTGGAGACAGCACTGCAAATGTGCATGCCAAAAGTCGATACAGAAAGCTCCACCAGCCGGCATTAGAAGCATAGTCAGATTCTAGGATACTATGCAGCAGGTTTGTAGAGGAGGCAGTACACAATCAGCTCTGTGCCTTGTTTCACGCGCAGAGCACCTGTCGCGGCATGCGTCCGCGCGTGTTGTACAGTACCTGTGTAAGAACGAACGTTGTGCTGACGCACTTGCTGCTGTGCTTTGCTGTGTGTGCTGCAGTATCAAGGCAGGCAATGAGCGGCGACTAGACACCAAGAAGAAAGATGCCAAGAAGAAGACAGAGCGGCGCAGGAAGGACTTTGACTGAGGCAGCATATAGGAGCATCTGTGTCGAAGCTTTGGGTCAAGGTTTGTTGGCCATGGCATCACATGCTGTGCACTGCATGCAATGTGCAGCAGATTGCTTGCTGCTGCAGCGCCGGGCAGTGATGTTTCTGCGTCCATGCAGCATGGATCTTGCACTGGAGGCTCTGCATGTTTGGGCACAACAACGCACTGGAACCCAGCATTTGTTAATGCGAAAGCACTTCAGGCGGTAGAATACCTTGGACTGCACATTACTACATGGACTGCAGCAGCCTGTGTGCACGGTATGCTGTATATGGGCAAGGCACTGAAACGAGTGTGCCACCACTGAGCGTGCTCGCTACACGACCAGTGGCTTCACATGCTGCATAGCACAGTGCATGCATGCACTGCACTGCGCAGCTGCAACATCAGCAGTTTTGCGTTGGTGGGCAATTGCTTGACACCCTTCATCCAATCAATAATGCGAACCGTTATTTGTCGGATCACTTGAGCGAGACTCCCAGTGGATCGGAGGCTTTGCCATTCCTTGCGGGGACGTTGTCACGTAGAAGGTGAAGTTCTGCGTCAGCATGCATGTCACGGCACGCAAGCGTGCGGTGATTAATACACGACACAAACCACATGAGGCAAAGTACTTCTTGGAACCAGCGTAGACATACATCAAGCATCGTCAGGTCCACGCACACATCCACGCTGTGCCAACGCGGCAAATCCTCGCAGTGAATCAGCATGCTCGAACAGCCAGCTACTAGTCAGTTTTGACAAGTCACATTGCCCAAACATTTACATCATACCTGATCCTCAGGATGCAGAGGCTAGCAGACATTGCACGTCGTGCTGCAGTTGCCATGGCCAGAAAGGGAGCAGGGGTCCACAGCATGCAGCAGCGGGTGCCAGCTGCGTCCATGCAGATGCCTAAAGCAGCGACGAGAGCTCCTTTGCCTTCGTTGTCAGCAGCTCTGCAAGAGGAGCCCTGCGACATCTCTGCACACCTGCCGCTGGTGCGCCTGGCCAGCATAGAGGCAGCAGGCACTACAGTTCCCATCCCTGTAGCAGATCAAAGGCTGGCGCAGAGAAAGCCAAGACAGCAACGCTGCTGACAAGTTCTTCGGGAGATGGGATAGCTGGCAGCTCACGGATAAAAACAAGTGGACGACAGGACCAAAAGGGAAAGCCGTACGGGCAGGAGGGGAGCAGCTGTGGGAGCAGCACAAGCAGCAGCAACAAGTACATGCGGGTGCACAGCAGCGCTGCAGCACAACATCATGATGTGTGTTGTCATTCAGTCACTGCTGCTGGCACTGCAGCAGCGCTGTGCTGTTTCCCAGCGCGGCTGCATCGATGTTGTGTATGCAAATTGCAGCGTTGCCGCCAGTCGCCTCAGGTGCAGCATCTGTGATGGCATACCAGCAACAAGTTTTCAGTTTCAGTGCATCTAGCTTCCTGGGCAGATGGGTCAAATCGTGCAGTAGATGAGTTTCTGTAGCCAGCGTGGAAGGCTGGTGCCATCTGTCTGTGCCAAGAACGCTAGCTGGCTGCCATCTGTAGCCACTGGATGTATCAGACGCATGTGTGGTGTGAATTCATGTGCCTTTGTACATGTGTACTTTGCACATGCTGCGCCTTTGCATAGTTGTACAGCCTTCTCTGGTTGCACAGGCTGGCAACAGCCAGGTTGTGTTTTGCTGAATGTCGTGAGCTACTGGGGGCATGTAGAGTGAATGCAAAGCTTCTGCATATTGGCTGCGTTGCTCCGAGATGGCGCTGTTGACAGCCTGCTTGGTACAAGTGTGTTCTGCTCCGCAGCCGTATGATAAGGGCACTGCGGCAACCATATGATATGGGCTTTGCTAAAGCATGGCATGTTGTGCGTTGGCACGGTGCCAATGGCACCGACGCAGATGCACATATGTGGCATGCCAGATGCCCTGCACTGGGTACGCTGTGATTGGCAGCTGGTTGCTTGGCCGGGGTTTTTACATAGACCCAGCTTGCCTGGCTCGACCATGGCTTGTACTGCCGTGAACTGCTGTGGCCTGTTTGGATGCTGGCAGCTAGTGTTGCAGTAGAATGTCATAGTGGCGACCTGCACTGCAGACTGCAGCAGCAAGCGATTTTGCAGGCTGGCACCCAGGGTTGATCATTGCTGCCTCTTCATGTTGCTATGATGACACGTCATTTAGAGACCAGCCCTCACAGGGTAGTGCAAGTATTTCGGACCTGTACGTTAACTTGTAACCGCTGCAGGAGCGCTCCTGTGCCAAGTTGACTGTACTGCCCACAGCAGGGCTGGCAGAGACCCGGCCCTGATCTCCAGCTTGTTACAGAGCAGCACTGCGCGTCGCCACACAAACCTCCCTGTACGAGCTACAAAGGAGGTGCAGGTAACACACATTGCATGAAGATTTGTTTGTTACCAGATGTCAACCACAATGATACACATGACAAAGGAGGCAAGCAGCCTACCAAGGATGCAGTATGGCCTCTGGGTCGGTGGCCTGGCTAGCTTGTGCAGGCTTACAACAACCCCTGGCTACGTCTACCGCCCAGCAGAAGGCGGTGGCCTCTTGCCACCTCCTTCGCTGCCCTTCCCACGCGCTGCTGAGGGCTGCTGCTGCTGCTGCTGCTGCTGCTGCTGCTGCTGCTGCTGCTGCTGCTGTGGCTGCTGTGTCAGGGGCCGCTTCACAAAGGCCTTCCCACCTGCAACAAACAAGCTGCTGACAGGCCTGCCAGCCGCCCTGCCAGCCTGCACACTGCTGCCACCAGCGCCGCTGCTGCTGCTGCTGCCGGGCTGTGGCTTTGCCGGTGACTGCGGCGCATCTGCACGCAGCTGCTGCTGCCGCTGCTGCTGTTGCTGCTGCTGCTCAGGCAGGCTGCCACCAGCTGCAGGCCCCTCCTGCAGCCATGCTGCCAGTGGCATCTCACTCACATCCACATCAACCTCATCTGCTTCTAGCACCAGCTCACCAGCAGCAGCAGCAGCACGGCCAGCTGCACTGCCTGCTGCATTTGATGCTGACGCGCCAGACTCCTGCTGCTGCTGCTGGGCAAGCAGCTGCGCCTCAAACATCTGCTGCTGCAGCTGCTCTGGTTGTAGCGCTGCAGCATACCCAGTGAACTGCTCCAGATCCTGCCGAACCTCTTCTGCGCTGCGCTGCTTCACCAGCATCTCATCTGGCAGCACATCACCGTTGTCATCTGCATTGTCATAAACGTCATCTAACATCTCATCTGTCACTTCCAGCACCTCATCAGCTTGAAGCTCCAGCGCATTCGCAATGCTGTCAACTTCTTCATCGTCATCTTCAGCACGAACGTCACTGCTGCCTGCCGTTGCTGCTGCTGCTGCATCGCCAGCCAGCCCCTCCTGCTTCTGCTTTGCTGCTGGTGCCCCATCTGCTGCAGCAAGTGCCAGCCGCGCACGTGTAGCGGCTGCTGCAGCTGGCGCAACAAGGCCCAGCCGTGACGCAGACAGCTGCAGCGCCCACTGCTGCGAGGATGCGATCAGCCGCTCTGCTACTGCAGACTGCATAGGTCCGTAGCGCTCCTGCACCACCTGCAGCAGCCAGTGCAGCAACACACCACCACACCAACAGCCGTCAAAAACAGGCAGAACCAACAACTTCCCAATCAGCCGCCTTCGGCAGAAAGCGAAACAACACGGCATGCACTGGACAGTGCATCCCTGCTCGTTCCTGAACGACCGCCTCTGCAGCTAAATCCATACCGGCAACTACTGCTGCTGCTGCTGCTGCTGCTGCACCTTGTCACTCTCACCCGCAGCAGCCCCGCCGCAGCAGCATGCACACGCGTGTCCTCATCGTCCCACGCCTCCTGGCTGGCCACCAGTAGGCAGGCAGCACCAAGCAGGTGTGCGCTGCCACCTGGCGCAGCAGTGCCAGCCACCTCCATGGCAGTGCCAACAGTGGCCAGGCTGCTGAGGGCAGCGGATGACACAGCCATACGTGCGGCGGCCAGCAGCGCGTGCGCCTGCAGCA
Source organism: Tetradesmus obliquus (assembly GCA_030272155.1). Taxonomy (NCBI): domain Eukaryota; kingdom Viridiplantae; phylum Chlorophyta; class Chlorophyceae; order Sphaeropleales; family Scenedesmaceae; genus Tetradesmus; species Tetradesmus obliquus. The sequence continues at coordinate 2,405,588 of CP126191.1, forward strand.
GCAGCAGCGGCAGCAGGCCAGTGATGCACATCCTGTGACCTGGTGTGCACAGTTTGATTCGACACCATGACCTTGCATTGAAGATGTCTGAGCGGCTGGCAGCAGCCAGTGTAGCACGCCTGCCAGCTGGTTTACACCGTGTTCCTGCCAGAGCTGAGGCGTCTTGACCAAACCTAATAACCAAACTACAACAGCCTGATGCATGGATAGCCCCGCACCTGGTAGATGGCGGCGTGCGCCCATGCAGCCAGCCTGCTGCATCATTGTCATTTACAGTGAATGCAGGTCTCCAATCAAACATTTCCAAGACTCAAACAAAAAATAATAATATAAATAGAACACATCCTCACACCTCACCTGGTATATTGAGGCGTGTGCCCATGCAGCCAGCCGGGGCTGCACAGTGGGTGTGTCTACCTGGCGCTCCAGCTGCAGCACCACAGCACGCAGCGGCTCAGCAGCAGCAGCCAGCGCTGCGCCGTTGCCTGCTGCGATGGCGGCTGACACTTGAGGCCCTAGGCGCGCTGCCAGCGCGTTGGCGGACTGCTGCGTAACCTGCACGCCGCGGCCTAGGCCGGCCTCGCCCACGCAGCGCTCACACCTGTGACACGAGATATAAAAGGGTGTAGCATGTTGAATGACTGATGCGGCAGGGTGGCAAAACCAGATGAGCGATGATAAACGTGGCAGGGATGGTTATCAAGGCGTGCAGAGCGGCAGTCACTGCAAGCCAAGGACCCCCTGATAGCTTGGGGCCATTGCTGCCATGCCATCGGCTGCTGCTGCCGCGCGTAGCCAGCGTACACCGCATATGCACTGCACCAACAAGCAGGCACACTCAAGCGTACAGCAGCAGCAGCAGCGCTCGCCCTCACCTGCACCTGAAGCCCCATCGTTGCAGCAGCGCTGCCTGCCGCCGCTCACGCGGCACCAGGCTGCCCTCCACACCCGGTGCCAGGTAGTCCAGCGTCACTTCGTCACCCGGTGACATCTCACTCACTGCGCGCACCAGCACAAAAGGGCCCTCACCAGGCTGACTGGACACAGCCATGAGGCTGCTGCCTGGGGCAGTGAGGGGTGCGCTGCTGCTGCTGCTGCTGCTGCTGGAAGATGGTCTTGCAGAGCTTGGGGGTTTACGGCTGGGACCAGAGCTGCCTTGAGGTTTAGCCCAGCGGTTCATTGGGCCGCTGCGCGCGCCTGCTGCTGGCGATGCTGCTGCGCTGCTACTGCTGCTGCGGGCTGAAGCTGCTCCCCTCCGCAGCTGCGCAGCTTTGGCGGCTGCTGCTTGCTGCTGCTGCTGTGACGCCAGCAGCTTCTGCTGCTGCTGCTGCTCTGTTGCGGTCGGCACACCGCCTACCAGCACTGCCACTGCGTTGGCTGCACAGGAGTGGTTGAAGGCAGTGAGCAGCGGCCACAGGCCTGTCACAGCCGCCGGCCTGTCTCCCCTGCTGCTGCAGGCTGGCAGATCCTGGCTCATCTCTGCTAGGGCATTGCGGATCACCAGTGCAGTCAACCTGGCAGCCGGCACCACAGCAGCAAGAAGCAGAGGCAGCAGGTGAGCAGGCATACGACAACATGCTTGTGACAGGCAGAGCATGGCTGTCACTATTACCCACAGAAAGACCAACGCTACTGTGTAAAATTGCGACACTCGGCAGCCAATCTCACCGTTCAGGCGGCATGTCTAGGCGCCGCACTGTGCTGAGGCCGCCTGCCGCTGCGGCTGAAGAGCTGCTGCCGCCCCGGCTACGAAGCATCCTGCCTCTGCCGCTGCTGCTCAGCAGGCCAGCTGCAGGCCCAGCAGCACTGCTGCCATCAGCTGCTGCTGCTGCTGCTGCTGCTGCTGCTGCTGCTGTTGAGGTGCACTCCAGGAACTCAAGCAAGTCCGGTGTGCGGCGGCGCTCCTCGCTGCTGCTCGCTGCACTCACAAGGCTGCGGCCTACCCTGCGCTTGCTGCTGCTGCTGCTGCCACGGCTGCTGGCGCCACCCCATGGATCAACGTTGACTTCCTCATCATCCTCTGCGAGATGATCTTCTTCATTGTCCCAGCCCAGCCGCCCCTCAGCTCGCAGCTGCTGCTGCATGCGCTTCAGCGCAGCGCTCTGAGACAGCGGAAGGCTGCTAACAGGCACGCCAGGGCCAGCCGTTGACGCCTCTACCTCTGCTGCTGCCCGCAGCAGCCGATCCTGCTGCACCTGCTGCTGCTTCTGCTGCTGCCGCTGTGCATGCTCCTCCTCCAGCATTGGCAGCGAGCACAGGCTGTGCAGGACGTCAGTTTGTAAGCTGTTATAACAGCTGTTACTAACATGTCTGATTAGCTGCTCCAGGCGTGGCGGCTGGCCTGGTGGGCCGGACACCCAAGCCAGTGGCGGGCAGATTGCCAGCAGCTGGCCTTTCTGAATGGGCTGGGACGCTACGAGGCCATAGCCCTTGCCTGCGATGTGGATATGTCGCAGATATGTAGGTAAAAGTGAACAATTGTTGGTTAAGGTATGCAGCCAAGCGGCAGGTGTCAGCTGCTTGACCTGGCTGTTTGAGCGGTGTATGGCTGAGTAGTGCTGGGTAGTGCTTGCACCATCATACGCAAGAAACTCCACAGGGGGGCTGTACAACAGACGACGCAGCAGCATCGCTGAAGGGCAGTTCAACAGAGCAGGGAAGCCCAGTTGCTGCGCTGCAAGCACTGGGTACAAGGCCACCCAGAACTACTGCACATATGCACCACCACGCAGCTACAGTAAGCTCATAACACACCTTCCATGTAGCGAAGCTCCAGCTGCTGTGCTATATGTGCTTGAGGGAAGTCCTTTGAGACATAGAGCTTGTTCACTTCTGTCAGCAGAGGACCAGACTCGCCAGCCTGCTGCTGCTTGCCCAGACCCATGCGCTGCACAGCTGCCTGTATGTCCTCTTCATCATCCCAGACCTCCCTTGTGCGCTCTGCTAGGTCGTCGTTGATTTGGCGGTACATGCGTGCTGCCACATAGCGGCTGCTGCTGTTGCTGCTGCCTCTGCTGCTGCAGCCAGGCTTGATTGGGACCAAGAAGCCATGACGGTTATGCCGAGGAGCATTGCTTCTCGTGATGGTTCTACATCTACGTAAAGAATTACTTTGTAAAAACATGGCTGCGCTGCAGACTGTGCGGGTCGAGCTCTGTCCCGGCGTGGCCACCCAAGGCAGCCGCTTCACTCGAGCATTGATCCAGGTGAAACTACCCTAAGTATTAACAGTGTTGTCTGTGCTGACTACATAAGTTACGACACGATCAGGAGGGTTCGTACGTGCTGTCACCACAGCTGTCAGTGTGAGCCGTTTGTGACAGTTCAGTAGCTGTGCAGCCGATCAGCGGCCTTGAGAGGTGACAACGTGAATTTCCAGCATTACTATGTGATGTTCTTGTGGTTGGTACAGGCTCCTGGTATCCGAGAACAGCTGGTACAACAACTGCTGCTGCTAGCTTGTGTCTGTACTTCACATAGCACGCCACTATGCAGCCAGTGCGTCATAAGCTGCATGGAGGTTGTGCCTGCTGTCACGATCAACGCAGGCAGCCAATGTGCCAACACCAACACGGCACACACCAGCAGACGCAGTGGCCAGCTCTGCGCCAGCGGTGCTTGTCCAAGCACGTCACCACAGTCAGCTGCAGCACAAAAAGCAGCAGCAGCAGCAGCAACTGCTTGACACCTGCAGCATCAAGCAGACGGCAGGCACTGCTAGCAGCTGCGCTTGTGCTGCAGCAGCTGCCAGGCCTCGCAGCTGCTGCTGCCCCTGCTCACGCAGCACAGCTGCAGCAATTGCGCGGCTGCTTAGCACTAGCTGACATCCAAGCAGACTATGACCGGTGAGGCAGCAGCTGCAGCGCTTATGCATGTTTTTTCTTCCCTTTAAGGCTGGAAAGTGAATTGCCTGGTGCATGTGCCCGTGCCGTGGTTGATCCCTTTCTTAGCCCACCTCAATATGCTGCACTGCAACTCCCTGTCACACTCTGGCTTACTGTGCGTAGAAGCAGTGCAAGTAGCCTAGGCTACCCTGCACAAGCTGTACTGCTTCTGTTCAGCTGACTAGAGCGTTGTACAGAGTCGCCTTCGTATCACACAGCATTGCGTCCTGCTGTGCGCAGGTATGCGCCCAGCTATGATGAGCTGGATGGTGGGGCAGCGTCAGCAGCGCTGGGCTTCCCAGAGCTACGGCAGCAGCTGCTGCAGCAGGTGTGTGATGTGCAAGTGGTGCGCAACGCAGTCCTACATAGTATTCTGCTGGGTTCACAGCATAGACAGTGCATATGATGTGGATGCCACCAGCTGTGACAACTTGACGCAACTGAAACGGGTAAAGGATCTGCATACAGTCAACGCTGCTAGCTTGCGTGGATTTGTGATACATGGCTTGCATTGCCCATGGCTGCCTGCCGCTCATCCTCTGCAGGCCAGTGGGGATGTGCTTGAAGTGGCAGTGGGCACTGGCCTCAACCTGCCTCTGTATGACTGGCAGCGCCTCACCTTGCTCACTGGCCTGGACCTATCAGAAGGGATGCTGATTGAAGCAGCAGCCAGGGTGCAGGCGGCACCAAAGCTAGCAAGAGCGAGCTTGGTTGCAGCAACTTCCAGCAGTGACAGCAGCAGCAGCAGTGATGGTAGCAGCAGCAGTGATGGTAGCAGCAGCAGCAGCAGCAGCGGCAGCGTGCCAGTGAGGCTAGTCCAGGGTGATGTGGTGCAGCTGCCCTTTCCAGATGCCAGCTTCGATGTGGTGCTGGACACATTCAGCTTGTGTGTGTTTGGGCAGCCGCAGGCAGCTCTGGCTGAGATGGCCCGGGTGCTGCGGCCCGGCGGCCGCTTGCTGCTGCTGGAACACAGCAGGAGCGACAACGCATTGCTAGCCGCGTACCAGGTGGGTGGAGGGTGGTGAGGTTTGGTGTATGCAGTGTCCTCCAGCTTGCATGCATGCACTGCAGCTCCTGTTGTATGTGCAGGCGGGAAGAGCAGCTCAGCAGCTGATACATGGAGTGCATAGCTGTTCGTATGTGAAGTGCTGCTGATGCGTAAGCTGGCCCGCACGTGCTGCAGCACCTACAAGAGCGATGGCACAGGATGAGACACAGCTTAGCACCTGCTTGTACTGTTCAGTGCATAGCAGCATGTGGCAGCAGCATGTGCAGCCACGATCTGCGAGCTACAGCCCAGAGGCACTGCTTGCATGCCTCCGTGTGCATATATGCACAGCTCTGTTGCAAAAGTGCCACCGGCGAGCACCGTTGACTGTGCAGGCCGCTGGAGCTTCCAAGTCCTGCTGCCTGCCCAGTTTATATGTGCGTATGTGTCCCATGTTTGTGCTCATCATCATCATGTTACTCATCAAGCCATAGCATCAACGCCATCGGCCCCGCGCCCCAATCCCCATGTTTGTGCTCTAAACATCATTGCATGGTGTGCTGCGCGCATGTGCAGGGTGCAACGCGCTCGCTGGTGGCGCCCCTCAGCAAGGGCTGCGACTGGGGCCAGGACGTGCCTGGCATGCTGCTGCAGCTGCCAGGCATGCGCATCAGCAGCCAGCAGCGGCACCTGGCCGGCACACTGGTCAGCCTAGTTGCCACAAAGCTGGAGTGATCATATGTTCATGCATGTGCAGCAGGAGCGCTGCGCTGCAACGCTGCTGGTAGCTTTAAATCTCGGCTGATGGTGTCAGCGCAGTCAACCTGGGTTGGCAGCTGTGTAGTGTGGTGATTGCACAGTTATGTGGTGCTGCACATTCTATGAGTGGCCTGTAACCATTTGAAAGCTTGTGCCGCGTGAATGGATGAAGTTACAACGTACGTGCACACGGTCTATCGCTTCATGCTGCTCGCAGCCTGCGCTGAATGGGACATTCCAGAGCACAAACAGAAACATGGCTGCCGAAACATATAACTTCAGCGCCCGCAACTGACTTGTGCTGGCACAGCATTGGGGCCTAACAAAACACAGCCAGCATGCCTGCAGCACCCCAGAGACGTAAGCCCTTGTATGGGCCATTGCAGTCACCGTCTACCAGCCCGCACCCAGCCATCACGCACAGTCGCATCTATTCAGCATGCTGAGTATTGCGCATTGCTACTCCCACCGACCCCGCTCAATACTCCCAGGCACCCCTGGACGTGGCATCGTCTTTCCTGCTACTGTTGTTGCCGCCAGCCTTGAACTTTGCACCCACTGCCGCAACATGCTGCTTGAGCATGCTGCTGTCGAGGCCAGCACCTGCACCGCTGCCTTTCTTCTCCTGCAGCATGCTCAGCAGCGATGATCCATCACCGCCGCCTGCTGCCGCGCTGCCCTGCCGCCCACTGCTACCGGCCGCTGCTACTGCCGGCCTGCTGGGCTCCTTTGCTGCTGCTTCTGGGATGAGCTTGCTGAGGCCTGCAAATGATGAAGGCCCCATAGAGCCTGGGCCCTGCTTGGAGTCCTGCTGCTGCTGCTGCTGAGTGTTGCCACCGGCTGGGTTGCTGAAGTTGCTAGGGTCTGAGCAGAACACAAAGGAGCGGCTGGCGCCATAGTTGGAGGCGGCGCGCACCGTGACTGACTGGCTGGCCTGCCTGCCGATGAAGCTGCCTGCGGCCTGTGGCGCAACAAGGAAAGGGCAGCAGTTGCAGCAGCACAGGGGCAGGAACAAATGCCAGGTTACAATGTGCTGGCTGGAGACAAGGGGCAGCAGAATGCTGTCAGGCAGGTCAAACATGCAGCCGCCGCCATTCCAATTCAAGGGAAGCCTGAAGCAAGACCAAGGCCAGGCAAGCTCCCACAACCCAAGCACAATCTTTGCATGAGCAGCACAGGCAGCAGCACAGCAGACGCAACCGCATCCAACAACGCACCTGCTGTGGCTTGCTGCTGTTGGTCAAGTCCTTGCCAAACATCTGGAAGCTGAAGCCGCCTGCAGTGCCGCCAGCTGCTGCTGCTGCCGCACCAGCTGCAGCTTGCTTGCTGGCGCCTGCTGCTGCCTGCGCCCTAAGGCTGTGGCTGCCTGAAACATCGCTGTGGCCAGCGCTGATGCCCAGTGAGCTGGCCCTGCTGGCTGGCGCGGCTGGCGCAGCAGCAGCAGCAGATGCTGAGCGGCTCAGCAGCGCCGCTGTGTGCTGCGAGTCATCGTCAACATCCATCTGCAGCAGCTGCATCACGTCACCCTCCTGCACCACAGCACAATTTGCCAGAGCAGCAGCAGCAGCAGCAGTTAATGGTGTAACCAGTGGCAAGACCAGCATACATGCTCGAAAGGCGTCACAGCACGCAAGTCCTGCGGCAAGCTGCATACATAGTCACTAACCACACACGCTGCAAGCCAGCCAGCACGCACGCACCGGCTGCGACTCGCTGGCCTGCATTTGCAGCTTCTGGATGCGCTTCTGCTTCTCCCTGTTGGCCAGCTCAGCAGCTGCTGCCGCCTCTGCTGCCGCCAGGTCATCCTCCTGCTCCGTGAGCTGGAAGTCCAGCCGCTGCAGCCTGTCTGTGCCTGCTGCTGCCTCGTCGTCGACGTCCTCCTCGTCCTGTGTGATGCCCAGCAACTGCGCGCGGCGCCTGCGCGTTGCTGCGTCTGTGCCATCCTGTACGGAGCATGAAGCAGTGCAAGAGCATGCAAGCAGTTTAACAGCGGTTTGCAGAACCAGCCACGGATGTGGCTGACTGTTCACCGGCAGGGGTGCTTGAAGAGCAGAGCAGGACACAGCAGGCTGCGGCACGTACAAACAGGCGCCGGCAGTTCACTACTGGCATGTGCATTCCTTACCAGATGCCACTGCTACAGTATGCACTGCTTTGCGGACAGCCACCTACTGCATACACCTGCACTCCCTGCTGTCCCGTGCTCAAGTGCACAAACAGTGTAATGATGCACACAACAACACCCTGCCCTGGCCACTCACGTCATCATCGTCCAGCCCCGCCAGGCCCTTCCGCTTGCGCCTGAAGCCGCGCCGCAGCGCCTCAAGCATCTGCGCCACGTCCTTGGCGTCGCGGGTCTCCTCAAACTCGGCGTGCAGCGCCGCGCGGCGCACCTCGTCCATGCGGCCCTCCTTGTAATCCGCCAGCATGGCCGCCTACAGGGTGGCGAGGCAATGAGATATGGCAGGCAGGCAAGTGTACAGGCAGGCAGGCAGGCAGCCAGCGCAACAATGAGCCGAAGATCTTGGTTGCATGCAAGGCAGCAGGCAACAGCAGGCATTGTTCAGATGTTGAGGAATTAATCTGGCAGTAAGGACGCTTCTCTGTGGACATGCTGCAAATTGCCGCTGCCACCTGGCTGGTCTGCTTGTTCAACAGCAAACCACACATGTCTGCCGCTGTATCTGTGCTTGGCTCAAATACCGCAGCCCATGACTGTTCACGTGCAGATTGCCTATTGCACATCTGGTCCTGCAGCCCAGTGCAACGTGCTTGCACTGAGGGCCCAATCTACTCACCAGCTCTGGGTCGTCGTCATCGTCATCGTCATCCTCGTCATCAGAGCCGCCCCCGCCCTCCTCATCGCTGAGGTCAGCCTCGGCCTCAATGAAGCCACCAGCAGCACGCCGCGCCCTGGCAGCTGCTTTCTTGGCCTTCCTCGCTGCCGCTGCACCCTCTGCACCTGCTGCTGCCGCTGCACCCTCTGCGCCCTGCTGCTGGCTGCTGTCACCGCCAAAGTGCTCCTCCTCTTCTTCCTCCCAGTTCAGCGGCTCTGCAACCGGCTCCGACTCCTGCGGTTCGTCCTCTATCTCGCTGTTGTCATGCAGCTCCTCATCATCGCTGCCGCTGCCGCTGCCTGCTTCATCCGAGTCATCACCGCTGCCATCTGCATCCCCCACCTCCTCATCCTCTCCTTCACTGCCAGACCCCTCTGCATTGTCTGCATCGCTGCCTGCTGCATCGTCCAGCTGCAGGTCAAGCTCATCATCAGGTGCCTCAGTGCCTGCCAGCACAGCAGCACCAGCGCCAGCAGCAGCAACAGCTGCAGGAAGCTCCTCCAGCATCTGCTGTGTCTCTGGCAGCATCCAGCTGGCATCAGCGCCTGCCTGCTGCTGCTGCTGCTGAGGGGGCTCGACTACTAGTTCATCTTCAAAGTCATCATCACCATCTACGTCTGCTGTGCCCAGGTCCCTGCCCGACTCTGCTGCTGCCTTGCTGCTGCCAGCACCGCCATGCGCTGCTGCTGCTTCCTGCCCGCTGCTGTCATCTGCTGCGCCTGCTACTGCCTGCGGATCCGCTGCCTGCGCTGCTGCAGGATCTTGCTGCTGCTGCTTCTGCCCTAGGTTGTGCCGCTCTAGGTGAGCCTTCAGCTGCTCAAAAGTCAGAGCAGGCTGGGGCCCTGCGCCTGCGTCTGCTGCTGCTGGTGCGCGCTGGCGGGTCCTGCAGGACAAGCAGCAGAACACACCTTTGCAGTCAACACATGTGTTGTTGGCAGCCTGCACGGGAGGTGCGCTGGTCTTTCCTGCTGCTGCATGAGATGATCGCATCGGCAAGCTGCGCAGGAGGTGAGACAACAGTCAAAAGTATGCCCAGCCTCGAGTGATGCAGGAAGGTTTTGGTATGCACAACACTGCCGGCAGCAGCAACTGCAGTTGATCCCACTCACTTTGCCTCGAGTGCTGCCTGGCGTGCTGCCAGCTTGCCCAGGATGCTGTTGAGCGGCGCCACCTCTGGCTTGAAGCCCTTGCCCAGCCCATCCTTGGCTGCTGCCTCTGCACTTGGAAATTCACAGCAGGCACGCAACAGCAGCAGCAGATTGAATGTCGGAGCGCAACCAATGCGCTAGTGCGCGGAGCCCAACTGCTGTTTCTTGGCAGGCAGGGTGCAACCGCAGAGTTGTCCGGTTGCTGGCCAGGTCATCACTTGCCATGCATGGTCTGCCAGGCAGCTCGGCCACAAACAGCAGCTGTGGTGCACTGATGCGCGGCTTACATGCTGACATACAGTCAGCGCTCTGACAGCGCATGCATAGCAGGCACACGCGCACAGCTGAGCACCAGTCCTGCAAGGCAGCTGCACACGGCGTGCTGGCACCCACCCCTCAGCAAGCGCTGCGTCCTGGCATTTGTGGCGTCGGGGTCATCGTCAGCCATGATGTCATCGTCATCCTCGCCACCTGCCTGCCCGCTGCCGCTCACGCTGCCGCCACCAGAAGTGGAGCCTTGCTGCGCCTGCTCGTCTTGCTGCTCCTCATCATCCTCTGCAGTGCCAACCAGGGGCTTCTGGCTGCCTGCAGGACAGCAAAGAACCCAAAGGGAGGAAACAGCAGCGGCAGCAGCAGTCAAAGAAGGCGGGGGTGCTCAGCGCTGGGAGCATGCTACGCATTGCTGCAGCCAGGAGTCGCTGCTCAGGGCCATGAAGCAAGAGAAGCAGGAGCAGCAAGACGCACGAAGTGGAGGCAGGGTACCTAACTCAGGCACAGCATATCGAGGTGTGCACACAGGATGACGGCAAGCGGCAAGTGCTGCGGCAGTGCCAGCAGAGCTGCAAGGGTAGTGCGGTTGCGATGCTGGCCACCTCTGAAATTTAACACCCTGCCACACCTGCTTGTGTGCCCTGCTTCTCCTGCTGTACCAGCTCCTCCCATTCATCTTCGTCATCATACTGCACCCTGCGCCTGCTGGTGGGGTCATGTGGAAGCACTTCGCCCTTCTCTGCTCCAGCTGCTGCTGCTTCTGCATCACCCTGTGCTGCGCTGTCTTCTGCTGCAGTGATGAAAGGTGCTGGCTGATCCTCCCAGTCATCATCATCGTCCTCCAGGTTGATATCCTGCAAGTGGACAGGCTGCTGCTGTTGCTTGGGCTCTGCTGCTGCTGCTGCTGCTGCCTTGCCAGATGCAGCCTCCGCTGCATATTCTGCTGTTGCTGCAGTGTTTGCAGGCGGTGCTGCCGCCGCTGCTCCTGCTTCTGCTTCTGCAGCCGCTGCAACTGCTGGAGGCTCGGACATGAGAGCATCCTCCTGAAGAGGGCTGCTTGCTGCCTGTGCTGCCGGCTGCTCAACACTGCGCAGGCCAGCAGACTTTGCTGCAGGACTGAAGCTTGGCATTTCCAGCTCGTGCTGTGGCTGCTGCTGGCTGCGCGTCGTCGCTGCAGGGCTGTGGGCGCCCTCGGCATCTGCCTGGTCTTCCAGGCCTTCATCCCTGGCAAGGCTGGCTGGAAAGCTGAAGCCAGCCTTGGATGCTGGGGAAGCCTTATGTGGAAGCTCCTGGTCCTTGCTAGGCGAGCCTGTAGGCTTGTGCACGCTCATGTGCTGCAACCTGCTGATTCTGCGCTTGGCCTTGGGCTGCTGCTCATGTGCTGCTGCTGCTGCTGTTGGCCCCCCTGCAACAAGCAGCGATATGGCAGGCAACAAACGAGTGTACAATCATCAGCTTCCAAACGCAGTGAATGCCGCGCTTGCCGCAGTGTATGCACTCCAGGTTAGGCGTACCTGTCAGCAATGCTGCTCCATCAGCCTGGTGCTGCACGTCCGGCTCCATGGTTGCCTCCACCCCTTTAAGGTCTAGGATTTCAAAAATCAATTCCTAAGGTTGAGTATGATGATGCAACAGCGTCCGTGATGCAAAGCCGGGTTGTTGATTTGAAATGGCTCTTGTCGGAGAAGGCTTGTGACTGTGCGGTTGGTGTGAATTCATCAACAGAGTAACTTGAGATAGTTGAAGCATTAGTATGCTCTGCTTTATGAAGGTGTCGTGCAAGTGCACAGTGTCATGTTGTCACCTTTCAATTTGCCTGCTGTCTCAGGTGACCTGTTGGCAGCTATACTGCGCAACAACATAAGTAGGAAGTGTATTTTGCCTTTATTATGTATAGTTAGTCTGGTTTGATTGCCTGCGCGATGCCTGGTGCTCAAGTCAAAAGCTGAAGTAGCTGTGACTGCCTTACAAAATCAAAAACACCATACAGCTCTGTCAAAATACGAATTACTAGCAGATGTAGACAATGCACGATATTCACCATGCTCCTGATTACAGCCTGCAGCTGTTGTACTGCCAAGACGCACGGACTCACTAGTGCACCTGCTGGTACCTGCTGCCGCTGGCCTTGTTGAGACAAAGGCGGGCAGCGACAATAGTATGAAGAATCGTACACGTAGTGCAGCATTGCTGCTGCTGTGTGGGCTGCTGCTGCATGCTGCCCTAGCACCTGCAGCTGCAGCAGCTACGAAGTGGGTTGTGTTTGTTTACATGCTGGCCGACAATGACCTGGAACAGTTTGGCCTTATGGATATGGAGGTGAGTGAAGATAATCCTTCACAACGCCCACAGTGTTGCAACTGGCAGCATGCACCAGCTTTGTGCCTGTGCTAGCACTTCCACACTGCCTTGTCAGGCGTGACATCAGAAGATTCACTCCTAGCAGTGTGGCGGTGACGCTGCTGACCCATCAATGTATAGGTCCATGTCACAGTCTGTGTTTGTAGCATACTGATACACCAGGTGGTGCATACTTTCCCTTGTCATGCTGCCATGCCTTGCAGGAGATCATGTCTGGCATGTCAGCAGAGCCCCCCGGCTGTGTCTTCAGCAGCTGTAACACAGCCTGCCCTGCAGGCACAAACGCAACCTACAGCGTGAAGTGCAGCGGGGGTGCTACTGGAATGCAGAGTCGATGTTGTCCTGGAGACAGCTATCCAGACGTGCTGCTGCTGGTTGACAGGGGCACAGGGCAACCCACAACATACCTGTCTGGCAACGTGGCAAATGGCGACTACAGTCCATTGACGTCTGAGTGGACATCAGCTAGGGAGTTGCTAGCACTGCCTGGTGAGCGCTTGTATGCTACGAGGCGCTGCTCGGCAACTCTGGCAGCATCAGCGGCAGCAACAGCAGCAGCGGTCTGTGCAGAGCAACACAGCACTTGCTAGCAGCCATTCTGCTGCCTGCAAAGTACATGTATCAATGCTTGAACCAAAACCCAAGGGGTTGGCCGTACGATGGCGCAGCAGACCAGTAGCGTGAGCTCAACATTTTGCTTGCGTGTGTTTGGTGGCGTGCATGCTTCAACAGGTGCCCAGTGGCAGCAGCTGAAGGACTATGGAGAGCTTGACATGGCCGATCCAGCCACACTAGCAGGCTTTCTACAGCGCGGCCTGGCCAGGTGCGCACAACGCCTGCTGCACCTAACGCAGCAGCTGCTTGTTGTATGCAGATAGGAGCAAATGACGCATGCCAGGCATGGCCCTGCAGCTCAGCACACTGGTGTGCCTGCAAAATAAATTGGCCATGAGCTGCAGCATCTGCACAGGATGTCCTGGGAAACTGATGATGTAGCACTGTGTTTATGTGTGCGCAGGTTCCCGCCTGACGGCAACCGCAAGTACATGCTGGTGTTCTGGGACCATGGCAGCGGGTGGTCTGGCTATGGCCTGGACCACACCTGCAAGACTACGGCTACATACAGCCAGCAATGGGGCTGCAACATGCTCACAGTCCAGGCTCTGGCGCAAGGTGCGCTGTTTAAAGACAATGTGTCCCTGTGCCCTGTTTCAGAAGCAGCTGCAGCAGTGCAGCAGCAGCAGCAGCAGCAGCAGCAGCAGCAGCAGCAGCAGCGTCACAAGCTCCAGTATTGTTTGTGTTAAAGTGAGCCTCTTGTTGCTGCTTGGCACGCAGGGCTGGATGCCGGCTTGAATGTCCCAGACCCCATTACTGGCGACCGTTTCAAACTTGACATCATCGGCTTTGATGCCTGCCTGATGGCCATGTATGAGGTTGGCAGCACGCTAGCACCCTACGGGCATTACCTTCTCGGCAGTGAGCTGCTGGAGCCTGGGCACGGCTGGGACTACGCTTCCCTCGCTGGCATCACACAGCGCGTGACAGCTGCAGGAGTGCCTTCAACGTCGCTCACAGCACAAGATGTTGGGGATCTGTTCATTGCAGATTACTTCAGTCAGGTGGGTTGCAGAAACGGCCAGTCACATGCATGCAGAAGCCTGGGTATGTAGTGTGAACAGCAGCAGCCATGATATTGTAAAAGCCAGCATAGCGGTTACATAGCAGAGCACCAGCCGTTAATGCAGCCTGGGTGGTAACAGGTGAGCAGCTCTTTTTTAGCTTTACACCATCTAATGAGTAGAGCTGGGGGCTCCAGGCCTGTCCGCAAACACTTCTGGCAGTAAGTGAGACGTGTTGCTGCTGGTGGTCAACTGCATAACTGCGAGCACCTGGAAGTACAACGGCAGCATCAGGTGCCAAGCCCTGCCTACTTCTGTGTGTGATGCAGGCAGCTTACTTCAACACGTCTGGCTTGACCCTGGCACTCTTGGATTTGTCAGTCATGGGCAATCAGCTGGAGTCCAGCATGAGTGACCTGTCCAAGTTTCTCACCGCACAAATGAACAGCACTGCAGGTACAAGCAAAGGTTGCTGCAGCATAGCAAGGTGCCAGGTTGCCCAGCGTGCTTAGAAAGGGGCTCATAACCGGCTGCATGCATTCATGTTGGGGTAAATCTGCATAGAACAGGTTTGCTGCTGAGAAACATTGTAAGAACACAAGCAACCTTCTTCCCTATGGCTTACTGGACAGACCTCATCAGCACCCCAGCATGCTGTGCAAAGACAGTCTTATCATCCTGTTCCACATCAACAGTGACACACTGCTATGTTGTGGCCTGCTGTATGCCACCATGCAGGCAATGCTATCAAAATCCTGCGCAAGCGTGCTGCGCTTGGCACAATATCTGGTGCAGAAGAGAACGTTGACCTCGGGGCTCTGCTGGACAGCCTGGTCACCAGCCAGCTCACGCTGACCCCTGGCGCACAGAGCCTAGCAACCCTGCTGGATCCTGCAAGCACTGTGTACAAGGAGGCCATCAAGAGCTTCAGGAGGGATGCAGAGCTCCCAGATGTGAGCACAGCAAGTTAGCAGCAGCAGCAGCGCTGTTCCTTGAAGCAGCACGGCCAGCACTGCACAGCACACTGGGCACACATCAACACACACAAACACACACACACACACACACACACACACACACACACACACACACACACACACACACACACACACACACACACACACACACACACACACACACACACACACACAACACACACACACACACACAACACACACACACACACACACACACACACACACACACACACACACACACACACACACACACACACACACACACACACCACACACACACACACACACACAACACACACACACACACACACACACACACACACACACACACACACACACACACACACACACACACACACACACACACACACACACACACACACACACACACACACACACACACACACACACACACACACACACACACACACACACACACACACACACACACACACACACACACACACACACACACACACACACACACACACCACACACACACACACACACACACACACACACACACACACACACACACACACACACACACACACACACACACACACACACACACACACACACACACACACACACACACACACACACACACACACACACACACACTCACACACACACTCACACACACACACACACACACACACACACACACACACACACACCACACACACACACACACACACACACACACACACACACACACACACACACACACACACACACACACACACACACACACACACACACACACACACACACACACACACACACACACACACACACACACACACACACACACACACACACACACACACACACACACACACACACACACACACACACACACACACACACACACACACTCACACACACTCACACACACTCACACACACACACACACACTCACACACACACACACACACACACACACACACACACACACACACACACACACACACACACACACACACACACACACACACACACACACACACACACACACACACACACACACACACACACACACACACACACACACACACACACACACACACACACACACACACACACACACACACACACACACACACACACACACACACACACACACACACACACACACACACACACACACACACACACACACACACACACACACACACACACACACACACACACACACACACACACACACACACACACACACACACACACACACACACACACACACACACACACACACACACACACACACACACACACACACACACACACACAATACAGCAGCTTTGCGTGGCTCACCTGAATGAGATGCATGTTGGCAACTGTTTGTTCACGCAGGGCTCCGGCATGGCTATCTACTTCCCACAAGATACTGCTAGCCTGTCCGCCAACTACAACAATCTTGTTCGCTTCGACAGCCCGGCACTGACAGACTGGAAAGCTTTTCTGGACATGCTGTACGTTAAGACATCAGCCTACAAGCAGGAATCACGTGAGTTAATAGTGCAATAGATCTGCTGCCTAGGTAGCAGGCCTGCGCATCCGACATGTTTGAGATTGATGTTAGTGTTGAGGTGGACAACGGGCGCACACACAAGCACGAATTCAGCAATCACGTGTGTGTGCTGCAGCTGCCAAAAGTGATGACCATTGCTGCAGCAGCCACAACTTCTACAAGCTTGCTGCCTGTCCTTGCAGAGGTCACGTTTGAGTTCATTGACAAGTTTTCCGTGAACTACCTGGCAGTCAGCAGCAACAACTGGATCACGCACGGCACGCTGAGCAACCTCATGGGCCTGACAGCCAACCTGCTGTACGGCTTCCGGACGCCATCAGGCAAACAGTTCATCACCGCGGGCAACACAGAGGCAGTCATCTCTGACAAGTGCGTGCATGTACACATTTGCTGTGCCTGAAGCCTGCATTGCACTGGCAGCTATGCGGCAACTGCAATGCATCTTCCATCGTTAGCACTACCCAGATCTGTGGCGCCGCTAGAGATCAGGTGCCTTCAACTCCTGCCTCTATAGATATTCAACACGTCTTACGTGCTGCTGGTTGCAGGTCTGCTGTGGGCTCGTGGTCGGGGTACCTGTTTGGCCTTGTGCAGGACTTTGCTAAGGGGGACGATGCAGTGGATGGCCTGGCACTGGCATATGCTGACGAGCAGCGGGTGACCAACACCACCGGCCACGTGACACAGCTGATCCTGCAAGTAAAGGTGGGTCCAGTCGTCCTGCAAGCACATTGTGCGGATGACTGTGCGGGTGTCAAGCTGCAAATACAGCAGCTGATGAGCGTGAATGATAATGTACAACTGCACTGCGAAAGCACATGGTACATGCGACAAGGGCCTGCTGCTGCGTGCATGCTGCAGGTGTACTATGCCCCAAGCTGCTATGCTGCGACAGCAGACATGAAGAAAGGGACGGTGAAGTACGTGTATGACACGAAACAGCAGACATCCACCATGCAGCTGTTTGTCAGCTCATCAGGTAAAACAACAGCACCATAGCGGCCCCATGGGTTGCGAGAGCTGGCAGCAAGTAGAGCTGAAGCGCCCTGCACAAATGCTGCATGCGTCATGTCGCCAAATCAAGTGCAGCAATGCGTTGACTGGTGAAAGGCCGTTGAAGTGTACTACGCAGTTGGCGATCGTGGCAGACAACACTGTAATGCTCAACCGCGTGTTACCCCAAGCCAAGGCATCTTCATCCCCTGCACTGCCTCGCTGCACAGGTGGCTCCTGGGGTGAGGTGCCTCCACGCCAAGGCGGTGTGGTCATCCCCTACCTGGCCAGCTATAACCTAGTGGGAAACTCCACCAACCGCTTTGGTGTATCCTTCGGCTACTCTGACTGCCTGAAGTGGGGTTGCGAGAACAGTATCCAGCTCGCAGCATTTGACGCCGTGCAGGCGGCTGACATCCTTGGCTTGGACCTGGCAAGAGTGAGTCAAGAGAGGTTTTGAAAGCCATGAATGGTGTAGTGTTGCTTTTGCTGCCGCTTCCTCTGCAATGATGAGCCTGGGTGTAACTTTACTTTGAAGCTGGTTCACCAGTGCTTGCTGGTTCCTGCATGCAGGACATGGAGACGCAGCTTCTGGTCAAGTCGATAGATGGTGATGCAGTCACCATCCCTGGGTACTTCAGGCCTGCACAGAGGACGCTGGCAGGCTGCCAGTGCTCGCAGAGCTGGATCTATGCGGGTACCAACGAGACAGTCTACGGCACATGCATCAACCCTGCTGGAGACCCCAAGGGAGCATGGTGCAACTATGAGCCAGACAGCTGCACAAACAAAACTGGTGAGCTGCTGCTGCCAACAGCATTGTCGATGGCTTCTTTGTTCAGGGATGTGAAGCAATGCAGTTGATGTGCTTGGCTTCTGCAGCAGCACACCTGCATTACTTAATGTGTAGGAGCTGCATAAACCTCCGTGCTGACATCTGCATACGCTGTCACCTCACTCAATATGCCCCTGCAGCTGCCTCCTCTGCCACGCTGGACTACTGCCCGGCCACCAAGACGCTGTCCGGCTGCAAGTGCCACCCAAACTGGAGCCTAAACAACAAGACCTACTACGGCACCTGTGCAAATGATGGCGACAAACGCGGATCCTGGTGTGTCGTTGACAGGGCCACCTGCCCTGGAGCTCACAGGGCCCACCAGTACGGCGCAAATAACACAATAACAACTATGGTTGATGGCAGGGACGCCAACCTCACTGGTCTGGACTTTGACTACTGCCAGGTCACCACAGTCAACGGCTGCCACTGCAGGAATAGCTGGAGTTATGGTGGCGTCACATACAGCGGCACATGCAGGCAGGGCCTGCAAGCTGGCAAAGGCCTGCCAGGATACAGTGTTGACACGCCTTGGTGTTATGTGGATAGTGGCTGCACAGGGGCTGGCTACTTGGAAGGGCAGATGTTTGACATCTGCACGCAAGAGGGCGGCAGGTTGACAGAGTCAGGTGCTGCATGTGACCTGCGTGCAAGCTACAATGGGGTTGCAATGTACGACTGCTTGAGCTACAACCAGAGCAGCAACACCAACGCCAGCCAGCCTTGGTGCTTCACCAACGCCACAAGTGGCGACTGGGGCTACTGCGCACCCTGGAGCTGTAGCGCAGCGATGAAGCAGCACTGCCCGAGCGCTGACCCATCAGCTGGCGGGGCAAACCTGTCAGCCTGGTCTGATGCTGGCTGCTTGGAAAGCCTGTGCAATGCACGGCAGGCGCTTGCAAACATCAGCCAGTGCACGCAAGATGGTGTGGAGGGCCGTACGCTGCTGA
This sequence comes from Tetradesmus obliquus, assembly GCA_030272155.1. Classification (NCBI taxonomy): domain Eukaryota; kingdom Viridiplantae; phylum Chlorophyta; class Chlorophyceae; order Sphaeropleales; family Scenedesmaceae; genus Tetradesmus; species Tetradesmus obliquus. The sequence continues at coordinate 2,424,746 of CP126191.1, forward strand.
ACAGCACATACCGCTTCCTGGCCAGCAGCTCACAATTTGGATCTGTGCTGAAGAGCTCCACAGGATACGGTGCGTGGCTTAGCCCCTGGCAGCCGCAGTGCTGCATGCTGCTTGCCTGGGTGCTGCGCTGCAAAATATGGCATGATGTGTGTCAGTGCTAGTGCAACAGGGCTTGTCAGTGCGATTCTCAGCCGCTGATATGCTCGAAACACTGTGTCTGCCTGTGCCTGCAGGCAGCCTGGCGTCCTACTGCGATGCTACATTTGGCCAGCTGTGTGTGGATGAGCAGGAGGACCCCGCCTGCCCCGCGCTGTTCCGCTCTGACAACCGCTGGTTCATCAGCAGCCAGAAGCAGCTGCTGTGCGACACCACATGCCTCACCGTGCTGTGCCGCATGCAAGAGAAGGCCAAGGCAGAAGTCAAAGGTGAAGCCCGTGCAAAACTTCCCTGTGCATATTCGGCGTCTGCAACGTTGCAAGCAGTAAATAATACTGCACCCCATATGTTCCCATGTGCACCAGCATAGTGGTTGAAGGTGGGCCAAAGACTGCTGCTCCTACTGCTGATGCTGCAGGCACACCCCAGTGGCAGTCTGCTGTTGCAGCGTCGCGTGGCTTCCAGACCCAGGGTGGGGTGTGTGCTGATGCGCCGCTTGAGAACCTGGTGCGCTGGACGCTCATGGAAGAGATGGACAAGAGCTGCGGCTGGTCTGTGCCCAGCAACCTGGCATGCAACAGGCTGCTGTCACCGCCACAGCTCTGTGCTGCAGACACAGTGCTGACGGCACCCGCAGGCAACATCACAGACGGCGTGCAGGCAGGCGCATTCTACAGCTCGAGCAGCAGCTGCAGCTGGACGATCAACCTGCCTGACATGCCGTACATCACGCTCAACTTCTCCAAATTTGACACCGAGGCGATGTATGATGTGGTGACTGCTGAGGTGAGGCACAGCTGCTGCGAACATGCCTGAACGCAAGCTCTTGTTGCTCCCAAGCAAATGGGGCAGGCGTCCAGACACAGAACATGAACGACATGCTAGCTGCATGTGCTTGATGCCGCTAGCAGGCGTGAATCCAGCCAAAACCCATTGTGCATCCTGTCGTTGCTGCTGCAGGACTTTGATGGTGTCATTGGCATGTTCTCTGGCAAGGAGCTGCCCCCCACCCTCACCACTGACACGGGACTCATCAAGCTGCGCTTCACCTCAGACGCGTCCCTCGAGGTGAGTGCATGCACCCGCTGCTCACCAGCACATGGCAACAGCTCCCACTGCCAGCCGCACCAGCTGGTTGCTCTTCCAGTGCTGCACAGTGCATAGTATGGCTATCTGATCCCTTGGTGGGTCCCATACGACAGTAGAGCTAATGAATATTACGCGTGGTCTGCTGCTGCAGGGGCGTGGCTTTGCAGCTTCGTACGTTGCCTCCGCTGCCCCACAAGTGAAGCTGCCAGTCTGCACCGGCACAGCCAAGCTGGTGCAGGCAGTGCTGCGCACGCGGCAGTATGGATCGGAGCTCAGCTGGCTGATCACCAGGAGTGTGGGCATAAGCAGCCTTGATGCACCAAGCCAGCTGAACATTGCAATGGCAGGTGGGTAAATGGTGCTGTGGTGTGCGGAGTGCGGAGTGCGGAGTGCGGAGTGCGGCAGAGTGCGGAGTACCAGCGCCGCTGTTGCAGATGAACCAGCTGTTGCATTGCAGATGAAACAGCAGTACTAGCATCTTTGCGAAGCCAGCGCCACAAAGCTGGAAACACCTGACTGTATGCGCCTGCAGACGCGACCTACATAGCATGCATACAGCTGCATAACAGCACAAATGCGACTTGCGTCTTGCATACTCCAGCACGTTTGCTGCAAAGGCCTAATACCGTTTGTCAATTAAAATGCATATGTACCTGCAGGTGGCATGTTGCCGTCATCTGTCAAGAACAAGGTGCCAGCAGCAGTCAGCGCTGACGCAGACGCAGAGTACAAGGACTACCGCAGCTACTACAAGTACATGTGCCTGCCAGTGGGCAGGTACAATCTGAACCTGTATGACAGCTTTGGGGATGGCTGGGACGGCGGCCGCATCACCATCACACAGATGGTCAATGCAAGCGCAGGCTGCCAGCTGCTGAGCGAGACGCTGCTGCCGCCGAGCAACAGCAACGCAGTGGCCTTTGCAGTCACGGTGGGTTGTTTTCGAAGCAGCTTATGAAAATGATGCAGCAGCTGCAAGCCAGGTGCCTGGTTTGAACAACTCGAGCTCTGCTGCTTTGTGCTTGAGTGCATGTACTCAGCAAATAAACTGCGTTGCTGGCTGCAGTGATGTTTGGCTAAACGCAGAACAACACACAGCACATGCATGTGTCTGATTGGCATTGAATGCCTGGGTGTATCGCTTGTGTCTGCAGGAGGATGCTGCCACAAGCAGTGCAGCTTGCTCATTGCTGACCAGCTCAGCCAGTGCACCATACTACATGGAGGCCGGCCTGGTGCTGCGTGGAGAGGACACCAACACCTTCAACTTGGCAAAGCAGCGCAAGATCAAGGAGGCACTAGCACTGCTGATGGATGTTGACGCCTCACAAGTCAGCATCCAGAGCATTGAGAATGCGACTGCGACTGCCATAGCATCTGCACAGTGGCCTAGCAGGAGTGAGTCTGGCGATACTCTTGGCAGCAGCAGCAGCTTCCCCGCAAGCAAAGGCAGCAGCAGCAACGCCAATGATGATGATGCGGCCACTGTCAGGCAAGTCAGGAGGGTGATGCTGCAGGCAGCAGCTGACAGCAGCAGCAGCAGCAGCAGTGCACCAGCTGATGCTGGCAGCATCCACCAGATGCTGCAGCAGGAGAAGCAGCAAGTGCAGCAGCAGCCAACAACAGCTGGAGACGGTCAGCAGGTTAGTGCTGGTGACAGCAAGCGCCAACTGCTGGCTAAGCTTGCTGTCCCAGTCCACAGCTTGTTAGGCAGTGGAGCTGTGGACAGCAACCGACAGCTGCTTGCTGCACTGGAGTTCCAGCAGGATCTGGCTGACCAAGCACCTGCCGAGGAGGTGCAGCCAACGTCAGGCATGCAGCAGCAAGAGCTTTGCGCGGCAGTGCATGCCAGTGACAGCAGCACTGGTCAAGGAGCGGCAGCTGACTGCCCTGTTCCTGGTACTGCTGCCAGCCGTCGGCTGCAGCAGCTGCTGGTGCTAGATCAGCAAGGGGACTGGCAGCAGCCAAGCGACACTGCTACTGCTGCAGCGCCAATCAGCACAGGCGTCATTACAGCAGCACTTGCAGCACAACCGCTGGAGCAAGCAATGCCAGGGGCTAACAACACTCAACCAGCAGGCAGCAGCAGCAGCCTAGCAGCCCTGCTACGCCCCATGAAGCCAAATGCTGGGCCTAAGCCACCAGTGTTTGCCAGGGGTGCAAGGAGGCCCAGCAAAGTCACGCTGACTGTTAGCTTTAGAGATGCATTTGTACCAAAGAAGCCTACCAGTGGTGGTGATGAGGGCGTGTTTTGGGCCAGCAGCTTTGATGGTGAAGGCGTGACAGCTGCTGCGGTGCCGAAGCCAGGGGCAGCTGATGGCAGCCAGCCAGCAGCATCAACAGCTGAGCCAGCAGCACAGCCAACAGCAGCAGAAGCTGACGGCGTGGAACAGCCTGATGAGAGCTCACTCACAGCATTTGACGCTTTGCGGCCAGCACGGTCACTGATTGAAGTCGAGGGCAATGCCCAAGGCAGCAGCAGCCCTGGTGCAGCAGCCCACAGCAGTGCCGCTGCAGAGTCAGGCCGGAGGAGGCGCAAGCAGGGTCAGCACAAGCGCCAGCAGCAGGGCCACAGTACTGAAGCTGTGCAGCAGCTGGAGCTGGCTGCAGCAGATGACCAGGCCCATCCTGGATATGCAGCTGCCGCCGCTGGCTTCATGCAGTCTGGGCAAGTGCAGTACCACACGCGCCCACGCCCTCGGCCAGTGCGGCCGCAGCGGCTGGCCCTGGAGGTAACAGATGACAGGCAGACTGCTCGTGACAGCAGCAGCAGCAGCAGCAACATTGTGCCAGGTGCAGCAGCGACAGGCAGCAATGCAGATTCAAATGAGCAACAAGCGCGGGGAATGATGGGTCCTAAGACCCCAATACGACGAAAGCAGGAGCAGCAGCTGATCAGTCCAGTGTCGATGCATTTCATTCCAGAGCATCTGCAGAAGTCTGAACTTCAGACCGGCAGTGTTCCAGCAGTGGCAGCCACTGCATCATCTGCAGCAGGAAGCAAGGCTTCTTGCTTCGCACCAATGAAACATGATACAGGTGCAGCTGCCACCAGCAGCAGCAGCAGACAGCTGCTGCAGACCTCCAACTCAACCAGCAGCACAAAGGCTGTGGTGGTGGTTGCACGCGTGAGTGGCTACGAGTCTCAGGCAGCTGCCGCTCGGTCAGCAGCAACACTTCAAGCAGTAGTGGCCAATGGCACAATGCGCAGCACACTGGCAGCCCAGGGCTGGACCACCACTGACATCGGCCTGGCATTCACAAACACTGGCGTGCTTAGCGGCCCATGGGGCAGCGACCGCGTCAGAACCATTATCATAGCTGCTGCAGCAGGAGGTGGCGCTGCGCTGCTCGCTATTGCGGGCGTGGTGCTGTTTGTGCGGCGCATGCACAGTCGCGCTGCAGCGCAGGTGCCTGGGGCCGGCCACAACGGCCACAGCTACTCAGCCACAGCCACAAGCTTCAGCCCCACCAGCCGGCCTTCAATGGCGTCGGGTTACACCACAAGCGCCAACGCAAGTTACGTCTCCAGCAGCTACCCCTCAGCCAGCTACCCATCAGCTTCATATGGCGCAGCGCCCTCATCGCCCGTGATGCCGTTCCACTCGCAGATGTACGTGCAGCAGCAGGGCAGGGCCAGGAGCAACAGCGCCTCGCCTGTGCTGGGGGGTGGCTTTGCTCCGCCGGGGCCTAGCATGCTGCAGAGTGCTGCTAACGCCAACCCCTTTGCTGCCGGCGGCTATGGAGCCGGCCAGCAGCAGCAGTACCCGGCAGCAGCAGGTGGCGCTGGCCCGAGGTCCCAGCCATGGGCTGACGGCATGCGGCGCGGTGCGTCATACTCGACTGTGCAGCAGCCACCGCAGCAGCAGCAGCAGCAGCAGGGTTACTACAAACACGCTGACCAGCCAGTGGCAGACCCAGTGTACCCATTTTCCAGGCCCCAGGCAGCATCATTCTCTAGTGGCCAGCAGGGCCCAGGCCGCTCTGGCTCGCCTGCACGCCTGCTGTGAGCTGGCGCTGATGTGAGCTTGTGAGGTGCATCAACAGGCTGTCTGCGGTGCTGCAGCTTGAGCATCATTCTTTCATTTCAATGTCTTGATGAGTGCATGGCTGGAGAAGTGAGTGGCTGCTAAGATACACCAGCCGAGCGCCAGGCCGGTTGCTTAGCTCTGGCGTGGCTGCAGGGAAGTTGTTGAGCAGTGCTTCATGTTGAACGCCAATGTGGCAGCGCCGCTAACGTGATAGTGTCTTAGTCAATGCTTTGTTATGAGAGGTGCAGTTACACGTGGGTCTGGGTACTATCACTTTCTTGTATGACATGGTTAGGTGCTCGCGCACATGAGTCCAATACGCTGCATCACTATGTGCGGCACATTGTTGGGCAGGAGGAGCTGCCCTGTGTCTTTACTAATGTATGGTCTTGGAAGTATTGTTTTATTAGCAGCATCAGGGCAGTGCGTGTGTGTTTGCGCCACTGTCTACTTATGAGCTATTGCATTGATGTCACGTCACTAGCTTGACCACTTGCCTGCTTCGTCCTAATTGTTGCTGTACCGCAACACTGAAATTCAATCTTGATGCAAATTTGCAGTCTCTGGTTTAAGCTTGGGGCTGCCCTCTTACACGTCACCCCTTACGTTGCGGCAGCCCCATTTAACAGCATGCATGTTCACAGGCTGAACTGCACTTGCGTGCAGGCTGCTAGTGATTGTTTCTGGCGTGCTGAGGCACTCATGCATGGCTCAGCTTCACTCATCATGCACCCTCCGCTTCAACACCAGCAGCTGGTGCAATGCCTTGGATTGTCTTGGTTGTTACCTTCTGGCACGCGCTTGCGCTAGGTGCATAAGAACACGGCGTACCAACACAGGCGGTTGTCAACGCAACTGTTGCGTGTGTGAGCAACGTTGCACTTGTGCAGCCTGCCCACTTCAAGTCCCCTGTGGTAACTGCTCAAGAACTTGCAGAAGGATCCTTCTCTCACCACCAGCTGCTGCTTTCCAACACATTCACAAACTTTAACCCAACATATACACGCTTTGTGCCTGCAGTGCTTCAGCAGATACAACTAGGACTCAACCAGGTGGCTGTGCACCTGCAGCTTGCTTCAGATCAAGCAGTCACGCCGCCGCGCGTGTCGCTGTACAGCGCGGATGGCGGGAACTCGTAGAACAGCTTCACGAAGCGCAGCTTGGCCTCCTCCGAGGCCAGGCCCTTCAGCGCTGCCCATGCGTCCCAGCGCGCCCTGCCCTCAAAGTCCAGGCCGCCCTTCTCAGCCCACATGGGCCGCTCTGTGGTGTTGTCGCCCTGGCTGGCTTGCTGCTGCAGCGCGTACAGCCTGGCGGAGAGTGAAGGTTGAGCGGGTGCGGGACACAGCGCGCGCACAGGGAGTTGTCAATGGCTGGTGATGAGCAACAGCGGTGTTGGTTACCAGGCACTGGCTTTGCGAAGCCACCAATTTAGCCCTAGCAGTGTGATTGCATCTAGCATTGCTGCAGAGGTTCGAGGCGACCCCTGTGCGCTCCACAGCTGACTTGGCAGCAGAGTCTGTTGCGCAGTCGGTTGAACATGGTGTTGCTGCCCCACCTGTAAAAGTCATCAGGCTTGACTGTGGCGCCTCCAGGCTTGCTGATCATGCGCCACTTGAGGCCCTCATACACATCTGCCAGTGTGTCAAACTCGACAGCATCATAGCTGGTCTTCATGTGCGGCGACTTCTCTGCAGGCACCCCAGCAGCTGCTGCTGCAGCGCCAGCTGACACGGTGCCTCCGCCAGCCTCGCGCGCTGCCAGCAGCTTGCGAAGCTTGGTGCGGGCAGCTGTGTTGGTAGTGCAGCATAGCATGTGTGCAGTTGAGGCAGCAGGTAGCGGGTGCTGGAAGGTATGTCACACTTGCACATGAGCTGACGTCTGCTGCAGCAATGTTTAGGCAAATCCTTTTCCAGCGAAATTAAAGCTTGCAGCAGCAGGTATGGCTGGCAACTCAGCGCAAGTGCCTGCCCCTGACACCATGAATGTCCACATGAAGCAGCAACAGCAGCACTGTCCCTGCCAGCATGATGAGACCAGCTGAGCCAGATGACTGCCAAGAACCCACCTCGCAGCTTTTGCCTGTCTTCTCCTGGTATCTCATCCAGAAACTTGGCCTTGCCAACTGCTGTGATCAGGGCATCGATATCCTCGCCTGCTGCCTGAAGAGCTGCCACGGCTCCGCCAGTGTCTGATGCCATGTTGTTGCCTGATTGAATGTCTTTTGTCGATAATCTGTTTATTGGGTGTCCTTCACAGGGCGCAACCGCGCAAGCATGGCACGGAATGCATCGTGTGCAACCTTGGGCATCGGCAGCTCGAACTTATCGTGCGCCCATATGTCCCTCGGCTGTTCACGCTGCGACACAACTACAGACACCATAGGCAGTCAAGCCACCTGCAAAGCTTGATTGAAGTACAAGACAGTTGCAAGCATCAGTCCGACCCAGGCGAACTCGTGAGCAGCAGCAGTAGCAGTGCAGCAGCAGGCAGCAAAGGATGGACCCATACGCACTTGCAGCTGACGGGTCAGCCAGAGACCCAAGAGCGTTCCAGGAGGCACTTCGTCAAGATGCTGCAAAGATGGCCCAGCTAGAGAAGGTGAGCATCATCAGTGGCAGTGGTTGCCTGCTGTGAGGTGGGATGTACATGGGACAGGACGGCGCTGCTCAGCTTGAAAAGCCTGGTGTGGATGATAAACGCTTCAGCGCTGTTGCAGGAAAGGTTGAGTAAGAGAATTCTGCTTTGTTTTGGCTGTCGACCATGCTCAAACACCTTATCCTTGCACAACGACGTGTCACCTACTAGTATGTATTGCGCGCCAAAGCTGGCAACCACGCCTACGTGCATCTTTCCTCTCTTCAACCGCCCGACACTTTACGCAGCCCACAACAGCAGTCAGCGACTGTCACAGTATCACATTGGTAGTTTGCACTTTTTGCTGCTGCACTCGCCTGTGTCCCGCAGGACCCTGAGCTGTCGGCTGTGCTGCTGGGAGAGGATGTGACAGCCATGCAGAACATGCTCAAGTCAGCCTACCAGGTGAGACGCTGCAGCCACACTGTCACAGCGCGCTTTGTTTAAATGCTGCAACCGGTTAGGTGCTGCTGATACAACGCTCTGGAGTGTGTGCTACAGGCTAGAGCTGATCAGCACTTTCAACCAGCACCCGCCACATGCATCTTGACAAACATCCTCTGCGCCAATCAGATCAACCTAATCGCTACCTGAACCCTTGCTGCCCGGCTGTATGCTATTATGCATCGTCTGCCCTGCCCGCTCACAGGCGGAGCTGGCGCGTGCACAGAACACATCGCGCCGCCAGTCTGAGCGCAGCATGGATGCGCAGCGGGCCAGCGCCACTGTGCCGCGTGACACTGTGCAGCTGTACCAGCAGCTTGCTGCATCAGGGCTGCAGTATGGCCCAGCCTTCAGGCTGCTGAGGAATGTGCACGTGCCAGACACCAGCAGTGCTGGCACTGCTGCAGCCGGCAGCAGCAGCTGAGTAGTAGCTGTGTAGGCGTTTGGGGGTTGTTGATTGTGTGATTGACGTTGTGATGGCCACGTGGCGGCATCCTGTGACGGTGATTGGTATATTGACACGCGCTGGTGGACGTGGGAGCAGGCAGGGTGACTTCCATCCACCCTCATTTCCTCCTGGTGACCATACATGCGCAGGAAGGTGATGCGACAGAGGGTGTGATCAACTTGCCTGTAATAGTTGTGATGCGGCCCTGAGGCCACTTTACTAATGTATGTGTTGGGCACTGCTGGGTGCTCTTCTGCTTAGGCAGCAATCGCCAGCTGCGTCTCCTGCCCAGTTGGTACCTGCTGATGGTAATGTTGTTAGAATGCTACACAATGCTGGCGCTGACGGCCTTTAGCACCACGTGTGCTAGGTCTTGACTGTGTCATCACTGCAGCTCAATCAACGTCGTTTTATCAGTTATACCATAGAATCCATATGTAACTACCCTTTCTCACAGCAACCAGAGCAGCGTGAGGCATCCACAGGTCATGCAGGGGTGGTGCCATAATATATTATGGCAGGCTATATAGCCTGCCGGCCACTTGAAGCGCCCGCTGATGCAACAGGTTTTGCACATTGCGCACAATACGTTGCCAAGTTACCCACAGCAGTGTCAAACTCGAGCTCGGCACTGTCACATGCCAGAAACATCATTGACATCAATAGAGAGGCAATAATAGTCGTAGTTTCCGCTCCGTACGGGGCGCGGTTGCCGATGCCGATGACAAGGTATGGCTTACAAGAAGACTATTATTATTATTATTATTATTATTATTATTATTATTATTATTATCAACAGCATGGTGGTACATGCCCTCTCCCTTCAGACAAACAGCACAGGCACAAACAGTTGCCTTTCAGCAGCACAGCAAGGGGCAATGATCAAATCAACAAGAAACTGGACGCTGACGCTGCTATCAGACAGCCGCGACTCCCTTGAGAAGGCTGCACGCCAGCTGAGCAATGGGCGCAATGCACGTGGCATGGTTCACTGGAGTTGTGGGTGCGCAGACACGCTCACAGGATGCGCACGCGCAGCAGCCACCAACATAATAACAAAACCCCTCAGCTGCATACTACCGGTACAGGGCTGCATACGCAAGTCTTGCACCAAAGCCAGCAGCGCTGCCACTGCAGGTTTGCATGCAGCAGGTGCACTCGACCATTCAAGCTTGCAGCACCGTGCTGCATCAGTGATGTGACATGGACAGTACAACAGATCCACAAAAGCATCTGAGTTTGCGCAACACCACAGCGAGAGATGAGGGGGAGGGATGCTGCATAAGTGGAGCAGCAGAAGATGGTGTGCAAGCAGGGCAGCGTGCTCAGCAATGGTTGTCATGCCATCAAATGTATCAACTGCAGAAGGAGTGCCTGCGCATGCAGTTGATGCTCCGTTCACCGCCACCCAAAATTAACACAACCCCTCATGACACCTCATAACACAGTACGCAATCCTGCTATGCCTATCTCCCGAGCAAACGCTGTCCATGACTACGTCCTGCGCACTACCAAGTGCTGCCAAGCGCTCGTATTGTACACGTGCTGCATGCACATCAAATTTGCGAGCTGCAATCAGTGGCATTGTTGGCCGCCAGACCACATGCGCATATGCAGGTGCACCCATACACCTGTCAAACCAGACACAATCACAGCTAAAACAGAAGCTCCCCTCACAGCGCAAGTGCAGATGATCCATGCACCCAAGCACCTGCCAAACCAGCCGCACTCACAGCCCGCACGAAACTCCCCTTGTAGCACGATTGCTGCTTTTTATCTGATGAAAACAGCCGGCTACGCTCAATGATGGCCACCGCACAATGAAACCATGCAACCGTGCGATAAGCTTTGCAGCTCTGCGCTCTCCTCTGTGCAGCATCTTCCCTCAGTACATCCGCTGCTCAACCGCAAACGCGCCCTGCTCAGCTGGGAACAGCGCTGCAGCAGCAGCAGCATCTTTCACCAGCATCTCGCTGCTAACCATGCAGCCGCTGTGCTCAGCGCTGCTGCTGCTGCCTGCCACATACAGCAGCATGTCTGGGCTGGATGCCTCACTGCATGCTTCTGTGCTGAAGGGTGATGAGCAGCGCAGCTGGCGCCCTCTAAGGCCAACTGCAGCCGCCGGCTGCTGCCACATCTCAGTGTCTTGCTGCTGCTGCTGCTGCTGCTGCTGCTGCTGGGCAGTCACGGCTTGAAACTGCTGTGCAGAAGCAATCATGTACTTCTGCCGGAGAGGCATGTCATCGTCATCAGCATGCTGCGCAGCTGCTGCCGCTGCTGAGGTGTCAGCAGCATTCACAGTGCGGCTGTACCTGCTGCCGCTGCTGCTGCTGTGGCGGTCGGCAGCACTGCCGCTGGCATGCAGCGCAGCTGTGGGGCGTGGCAGCAGCGGCAGGGGAGCTTCGCTGGAGTCGTGGCAGGGGCCGTCGATGTTGGTGCTGCTGCCGCGCGCGTAGGCCTGCTGGTCGAGCAGCACGGCGTAGCTGGAGCCTCCAGAGATGTAGCTGGACACAGCCTGCAAGCACAACCGACAGGGGGATGTGTCAAATGAGGTAACTACTGGCGGCCTTGCAGCGCGTGCTATGTGGTGCTGCCTGGCTAATTGATGCGCTGTATCTTGGGGCTGACTTCGAGAACCAGCTGGGTACAGCAGCAAGCAGCCTGCAAGCCGAGCAGCGCTTCAATCCTCACATCAGCGCATACAACCTGAGAGTTGACAACACCCCACATTGAGCCTGCCTGCTGAATGTTACCGTTGTAAACAGTCACATGTCCGCACCTCGCAGCTGGCACTCTGCCACAGCCACAAGCCTCCGCAGCAGCCGTTGATGTCAGCATGCTTCAAGCTGGCGGTGCCCTCATCACACACATCCACACCCGGGCCCTGGCAGCCACTGACACTGCTGTGGCTCAGATGCAGCCCAGCCTGCTGCAGCACCACAATGCCGTCCTGGCCACAATCAGTGATGCTGCAGCCCTCGAGGAAGGCCTGGCTGCTGCCACACACCACCAGGCCATGGCTGCCACCTGTGATGCTGCAGCTCCAGAGCGTGGTGCTGCTGGTGGCGTATTGCTTGATGCCGCAGCGGCGGGCCTGGGGTGATGATGGGGCAAGAGCAGGCAGGCAGCGGAGACAGGACTGTTGTTTTCGAGTGGGCGCATTGCATGGCACTGCCAGTAGCTGTGAAATCATGCTGCTGTCGGCACACATGGCAGCTTCAACGTCCATTTGACGCAGTGCTTTAAACATGATATGACACACATTTGCCGCTGCCGCTAAGTAAATCCTTACACAGACATATTGTGCCATCATTCTCACCTGAATGGTGCACTGCTGCAGCAGGGGTTGTGCACAGCCGCCGATAGACAGGCAGTCGTCGCCGCTGCATGTGATGTGTAGCTTCTGCAGGATGGGCTTGATGCAGCTGCTGCTGCTGCTGATGGAGATAGACTCGCAGAAGCCGACCATGTCGATGGCCAGGTTGCGCAGGATGCAGCAGCTGCAGCAGCATTGCCAGCACGAGCAGCAGTGTGTGTGAGTGTCAGAAAGCAGGGCATGCCGTTTGCACAGGGGGTACACACAATGTAGCCAAACGGATTGTATCAAGGCCTTGTTTGTGCCACAGCTTTGGGCGCTACTGACATGCCTTGCCTCGCCAGGCTGTCAAAAGTTTGGCTTTATGTACTGAAGCTCACAGTGTGGTTTGCTTAAAGCGTGATTTGAACAGCTCACCGTGTGATGTTGAATGCGGGGTGGTTGGCCCTGTGGTCCAGCATCACCTCCTGAGGGGACCCCCCCAGGCCCTCCAGCAGCACACGCTTATCTAGTGCCAGGCACGCCTGGCAGCAGCAGCAGCAGCACGCAGCACGCAGCAACAGGCCAGTGCAAGCGCAGATGGTCAGGCGTCCTGAAGCAGTACGAGTTGATGGCAGCATGGTGAATTGCTTTGCAATTTACAATGCGCAGAACGAGTCAGGCATCAGTGAGCAAGCTGCAGGTGCTAGGTAGGTGTGTGTGCCACACCTGGGAGGTGACGTGTGTGCCTGGCAGCAGCTGAATTATGTCGCCATCAGCTGCTGCTGCCAGGGCGTCTGCCATACTGGCGTAGGTGCCTGGGGTTTGCTGTTGCTGCTGCTGCTGCTGGCCCATCCAGGCGGTTGCAGGGTCTGCCGGCTGCACCTGCAATGCACGCAGCATATTCAGCAGAGCAGCAGCATTGCTGGGTGAGACCATTACTACAGTGTAAGAAGTCAAGTCAAATCAACTTGTAGAAACTGTTAAACCAGTACATGTTGCACTGCTGGCAGAGCAACCTGCCTCTGCAGCTGTCGACCGCGGCACAGTTTGCTCCTACCTAGGCATGCACAACTGGCGCTCAAGCAACAGCACTTTCCAAGCAATGCACGTCTCAATTGGACAAGATGATGCCTAGTGGACTTGTCGTGAAAAAGCCAGCACGGACAACGGACAGTGCTGTGTGTGTTCACCTGCAGCACGCGGCCGTCAAAGCCGATAACTTTGCCAGTGGCAGCGCTGTGCATGCAGATCTCATCGACCAATGCCTGATGGTCCGCACCCCTGCAGCAGAACGCAGCACGCAGCCAGCACACTGGTCAAGGCTGCAGAAAACACGGCTGGATGCACCAGCAGCACTGTGCATAGTTAAGAAGGCACGCTGCTGCTGCTGCTGCTGCTACTACTGCTGGTACTGGCACACAGTGCGGCAGCGGCAAGTGCCTGGCATCCTGCACATTGCAACCTTGACAAAAGAGGGCGTGTAACATTCTTTATTACTCAAATGACTTGTGACACAGCCTAGCACACAGCTTGCAGTCCCAATCTACCTGTCAGCAGGTGCCACCTGCCTGCAGGCTGCCAAGGCCTGAAGGTAGGCCCTCTTCTCATACAGCTTCTTGGCCCTGCATCGCACATAAAGCCAACATAATCAACCTAAAACACAAGAATGACCAGCTATGCACGCAGCGAAGTCCACAGCGCGTGTGACTCACTGCTTCAGTGCCATCTCTGACTGCTTTACAGCCTGACAGGACCTGCTCTCCTGCACAGTGCTTATGGTATATTCTTGACTGTCGAAAGAGCATGAAATGGACGTCCTCTGTATTGTTTGCGGCTCATCCGGTGCCGCAGTTTGTTTTGATTGAAGCCAACGAGGTAGCATCTGTGTGATTTGCCGCGCCATATTGTTGTGTCGAACTAGCCCCTGCTTATATCAAGTTCCGTCCGCGTAACAAGTTGCTGCTATCCGCCTGCCTTTACACACCCAGTTTGTCTACGTGTGTTTGTATACTGCAGCCAGGTGAAGCTGCCACACCCGATCGTGCCAGCTCACAGGACAGCATGACATTGATAAATAATGATTGTGGTTTGTGCTGTTAACTTCATTTACTCCATGATGCATAGACATAGTGGCGTGTGGTCCGGGCCGGAACCGGTCAGACGGGTCACCGCAGGTACCAGTTGACGCTCTTGCAAGGTAACTGTTGAATGCCAGATAACAAGCCACGAGTAATCAAAGATTCAAGAACCAAGGCTTTAAGCATCGTGTAGTTCCATGCAGTTGACCGGCGTGCACCTGCCTAGGTGTGCACCTTCGGCTGCTTGACTGCATGCAAAATCCAGCTGTTGCAGCTCCTGTGCTAGTGTTATCCATGCATCCATTCGTTACTGTGCCACATGTCAAAACTGCGCCCAACACAGGTATAATGCAGCTGCCACTGGCGCAACTTCTGCCATACCTCCTGCTGAGGCCTCATAGCAGCTGCGACTGCAGGGTTCCTGCAAGAACAACACTGTCCAAGCACACACACACATGCTTTAAAACGACACTACTACCTGCTGCTCGTTCAGAAAGGGGTAGTCTGTGTATCCCTCCAGCCCTGGTGTGTAGAAGGTGTCCCTGCGGCGCAGAGTGCAAGGAAACTGTTTGGCTGCCGCAGCAGTGATTGCTGCTTGTGCAAACACCATTACTGCCGCGCATAGGCATGCACACCGAGCTGCTGCTGCACATGTGATACCTTTATCACAAGGACATGACTGAACTATCCAACAAGCATCAACAAAATACAGATGCGGCCAGATACAGGGCAGCTGGCTGTGGGAAATGTTCACAAATTGTTCAAGCCACACTTGTGCTTTGGCGTGTTCTTGAGGCCCACACAGGTGGGCATACCTCGTTCCTCACAATGGCAGCAACTCACAAAGGCAAGTTCTGCTTACAGTTGATTCCAGGTTGGACTCTGCTGCCCTCACGAACCTGTTGTATGGGTTCAGCGGCGCGTCCAGTGCCAGCCGCTGTGGCAGGTCTGGGTTGGCTACAAAGAACCTGCCAAACACCACACCATCTGCAGCAGCAGCAGCAGCAGCAGTAGTTTCGGCACAGACAGCAGGTCAGAGGCAGACTTCACGAGTTGTGTATGTGAGTGCAGCGCATGCCTCTGACGTTGCCAGAGCATTGAGTGCGCTATGATAGGGCTATGCTGCTTTCAACCATTATGTCAGTTGTGTGTACGGCACCGCAACTGCCACTATGGAGTCAGAGACGCCCGAAGCAATACTGCTACTAAGCAATGCTACCTAGTAGGCAACAAAAGACTCGTCATAAGGGTGCAGTTGCCTGCCGTGCATGAAGCTGTCCTTGCCCTGACCTAGCAGCAGCACCAGCCGCATGCCTGCCCTGCCGCAGCTCCCCACGCACCTGCTTGGCCGCTGCTGACTGCTGCAATGGCACTGGCCCTGCTGTGGCCCCCTGCCACCAGGAAGGGGCTGCCACAGGCCTGCCTGAAAGGTGCCAGGCTGTGACCCAGCTCACCCTCCAGCTCAACGTTGCCACCCGCCACACGCGGCTCGACCTGTTTGTTGAACAGCGATGACAACGGTTGCAGGCACCACCCGTGTATGGTGCGCACGCAATGCCACCATCACCAGCATGGTGTGTTGCTGAAGCAGTTGGCGCGGCTGCCAGGGGAGGCACCTGGTGGCTGCACAGCGCTTCACTGACCAATCTCTGAACTTTGCTATGCTTTACCAAACATAATTAACCCGCACGACAACGTACACATTATTTGTGCCAGACAGCCCCACCATGTGCACGTACGCCAGGTCAGGCAGCCGCTGCCTCAGCTCCTGCATGAGCCACACATTCTTGTCCACAGCCGCATCAATGCCGTCCGTGGCATCCATCCACACGTTGTAGGGGCACAGCCGCACGCCAACATGCTCCTCGCCCACTGCTGCTGCCACTGCCTCCAGCACCTGCAGCATCAGCCTGGTGCAGCACCAACAGCAACAACAATCTTTCACAGGTTACTTAGTGAGGTCGATACTGTGTGTACTGCAATGCGGCCGGCAAAGACGGGATGGCAGCTGCGGGCGGCTTTGCCGTCGCAGCGCAACAGAGCAGAATGCTTAGAGGGCCAAACACCCTTGCTCATACTATGATTGTTGCAGGGTGCGCACCTGGCCTTGTTTGCAGTGCTGCCTCCGTAAGCATCCGTGCGGAGGTTGGTGTTGTCCTTCCAGAATTGGTCAATGATGTAGCCGTTTGCAGCATGCACCTGCATGCCAACGTGCCACCACGATAATAGCAATTGAGCTTTGGCGACAGAGCAGCCACCTTCCATGCCAACACAACCCACGCGCGGCACTGCACCGTTCAGCTGCGCATCCATCGGAGCGCCTGAAGACTTAGCACAAGAAGTCTTTGGGCCCAGCATTGCTTGACATGTGCTGCGCTGTGACATGCGCAGTTCAGATTGTCCTCATGCATCCCTTCAACCAAAAAGCCAGCATCCTGTGGGGCGCGCGGCGGCTGCCCGGCACGCACCCAGCGCAGCCCCCATGCTGCCTCTCGCCCCACGCATCCACAGCCGCTGCCGCTGCCGGCCTCACCTCCACTCCGTGGAAGCCTGCAGCAATTGCGTTGCGGGCTGCATCAACAAACTGCTGCACCAGCCCAGGGATCTCATCCAGCTGAAGCGCCCTGGGAGTGGGGAAGGGGCAGGCCTCACTCCGAGGTGTGAACACCACTGAGCCGTCACCCACAGGCACAGCAGACGCTGAGACAGGCGCAGCACCGCCCAGCTGGTAGTCTGCAGAGGATGCCACGCAAGAAAGCAGGGTGCAGTAAGCACAGAACACAGCAGGATGGGGTTGATACGGTTACCATCGCTGAGTATTGGCAGCAGCTGCAGACACAGCTGACCGCCTCTGTACTGCTTAGCACCACTTGAAAGCGCTCCCATGCATGTGCAGCATTCTACTGACATACACATGCCATATGTGATGAACTGTTCAGTCAGGCAGCGCCGAAATACTCCGTGAACTTCCGCTGCACACCCACCTGGGTGTGAGGCGCGCCCCACATGCCACAGCTGGCAGAAAAACACGCCGCCCCTGTCCCTTACTGCCTGCGTGACTGGCTGCCACGCTGCCACCTGCTCAGCTGTCCATATGCCTGGCGTGTTGGGGTACCTGCGGCACACGCCACACACATTTGTATTGGTGAGGCAGAGCAACAGCATTCGCATGGCTGGGCTGCACCAAAACACTGCGCAAGACTATTGGCATGCTTCACTCCATGTAGCATGCTAGCGCTGTTATACAAATGCTCCCACTGCTGCCGCCGCCGCCGCCGCCGCCGCTGCTGCTGCTGCTGCTGCTGCTGCTGCTGCTGCTGCTGCTGTGCGTGCGCTCACCCGCGCGCCTGCTCGCTGATGACTGTGCCCTCGCTGATGATGAGGCCACCCAGTGAGGCCCGCTGCGCATAGTAGGTGGCCATGTCAGTAACAGGCAAGTTGTTGGGGGCCCTGCAGAACAGTACGGCAGTTGCTGGTGTTGTTTGTGTTGGCTGGCACCTGGCAGGCCAGAGTCACGCTGACTGTCATATGTGGGCCACTGGCATGGCATGCACAGCGCAGCAGTGTAAGGCAAACACAGCTCAAGATGAAACCGTAGCCGTCTTGATGCCGGTTTTATCAACGTCCTTTGATACTGCGCTTAGCTGTACCGCCTGATTTAGCCACTTCAGCAGCAAAGCGCCAGATGCGCATCTGCAGGGCACAGCAGCTGGCTCACCTGCACCTAGTGAGGGGCGCCATGATGACGCGGTGCTGCAGCTCGTACTTGCCGATCTTAAAAGAGGTGAACAGTGGCGCTGCATCCTCCTTGACTGTTAAACCGGGGTTCGCTGCCACCCTGTACTCGCAGTACCCGTGACGAGCAGCACTGAGTGGGAACTTTGCAGCCTGAACATCTGACGCTCAGCAAGCTGGAGTTAGAAATACCTTGAAGCTATTGCAGATCTTGAACCAATATCTGTCGTGCAGAGCTGGCTGGTTTGACGGAACCCATCTGGGGTCCCGCAGCCTGCAGCTGCTTCATAATTTATTGACCGATTTTACTTGAGTTACACGGACTTGAGCACTGATGGAACCTGAACTGGCCGCGCTTCTCACATCTTGATGATCTACTTGAACCCAAACCACCAGTAACACTGCCATGTGGCTGCACGTGGACCCTTCAAGCACGCTGTGCAAGGCTGCTCTCGGTCTAGTATACTCAGCATAATTACCCAGAAAGCAACAGTGCAGCACCAAGCCCGTCTTGCCAAGCAGTGCGGCACTTATTGTTCATCTGCAAGAAGAGCTGCTTCTGCCGCCACCACCAAGTTGAGCTGAAACCCTACTAGACCCTACTAGACCTTGGTCCCCCCCCCCCCCCCCCCCGTGACTAGACTGAGTTCTACCTGAATGCCAACTGCCACAAGCACTGCAGATCTACCACATCATAGCACCCAACACCAACTGAAACCATCAATGTAATGCGGCAGCTCAGCTGCTCAGCTGTGTCAGCAGCGCCACACCCCGCATGGTCCAATGCTGCGCCGCCTGCCGGCTCGGCAGCCGCACAAACATAACAAAGTTTGTGCTGTGCCCTGTCGTCGCCAGCACCCCCCGCCTGTCCGCTGTGCGGTACATCGGGCAGTTGTAGTGCTGGTACGTGGCGTACTGCTCCACGTGCTTGGGCCTGAACCACATGACTGGCGCCGGCACAAACAGCACCTTAGGGTCTGACTCGCACAGCTGCCGCGCTGCTGCATCCCAGCCTGCACCCTCCAGGTACAGGCCGTCAATGTAAAGGCCCTCTCCTGGCGGCGAGTGGCTGTACATGGTGGGGTCGCTGCCCAGCATCTCAAAGTCGTAGCCCACCATGTCAATGGGGATGGAGTGCTTGCGCGCGTAGTTCTGCGGGAGGAAGCGGCAGCAGCAGCAGCAGCACAGTCTGACGCGGAGGATGCCTGCAAGGGGCAACCCCCCAGCTGCCTTGCAACCTGCCATGCACAATCCTGTGCGGCCAGCGACTGCGAGCATGCCATATGCACTGCATACATGCCAACTTGCCCCATGACTATGCGCTGGTACACAGCACCGGCGCAGCCCACCTGCAAGCCTGCCGTGAGGAAGCTCTGCACGAAGAAGAAGCCAGGCAACCAGAACACCGCCGGCGGCTGCCCTGCTGCCGCCCAACCCGCCAGCATGTCCAGCCGCCTGTACAGGTCAGCCAGGTAGCTGCCCAGCGGCCGCAGCGAGGGGTAGCTCACAGCCTTCCACAGCTCAGGCACCTGAGGCACAGCATGCAGCACACTTGTTAAAACATAGCTCTTGCAATAACAAATCAACGCCTAGTAGCATGGTTGGATCGCTGCACAGCATTGCAAAGGGCAATACATGCAGCAGGTAAAAGTGCTTTCACACTGTAGTGCTGGGCAACACCCGACGCCTGCGCAGCAGCCTGCGTTTCACCACAGGCCGTGTGCCCCTGCACTCGCAGCGCGCGCAAGGAACCACCACCTCGACACACCAACCCCCAACTCAACAGCACTTCAGTACCACAAGCAACACACGCCGCCACCCACCTGGTTAAGGCTGATGCTCTTGTACGCCGCCTCCAGCTCGCTGCTCATCACCAGCAGGCCCTTCAGCGCAGCAGCGATGCTGCGCAGGCTCTCCCGGATCACGCCGCACAGCTTGTTGTAGCGCGCCATCTCCTGCACCAGCACCGTGTTGAGACTCTGCCCGTAGCTCACAGGGAACTTCACACCCACAGCCTCTAGGTTAAATGGCGCAGGCAGCTTCTCAAGGCACTCCTGGACGAGCCCAGCCACGCGCGCCTCGACAGCAGCAGCCTCTGCAGCAGCGCCGCCTGACGCGCCGCCGCCGCCAGACATTGCCAGCAAGCTGCTAAGCATGAGCTGCGTGTCATTGATGTCTTTGGTGATGGCGGCATTGGCGTGCAGGCCGAACGCCTCTGGCGCCTGCTGGATGGGCAGTGCATCGATGTGTGCCAGGTAGCTTTCGCGGGGGCCATCCTCAGGAGGATGGTAGATGCCCGAAGCAGAGAAGCTGTAGCGGCTGCCCAGGTCAGCGAGGTCCTGGCAGTAGCAGGTTGACAGGATGGTCGACAGCAGCAGGCGGTCCTTGTCATCTGTTACGCGCCCGCCGTAGTTGCATTCACCTGCTGTGTACCGCAGCGCATCAAACGGCACTATGCTGCTGCTGCTGCTTGCGGCAACCGGCGCCGGCGCTGCTGCCGTGCTGCTGAGGCGGCGGTCGCCTGCTGCTGCTGTCAGCGCTGCTTGCGGTGCTGCTTCATCAAGGAACATCTTGAGCTGCATGGCGCTGATGCGAAGGTCTCCATCATCGAAGCCTGCAAGTCAATGAAGCAGCAGGGGCAGGGAACATAGTAAGCAACAGAGCAGCGACCTTCAGCAGCAACGTGCAGATTGCAGTGCTGACAGTGGCAGACGCTTAGTCGCCAACCTTGTAAAGTCAATCATCTCCTGCAGCCATATCAAAACACAGCACACCAATTGCCGATGCAAGGCTCACCGTATGGTATGTTCCAGCCCAGCGGCCCATACTTGCGCCGCTCCTGCACCAGCGCGTGGAAGAACACCAGCCCAAACAGCAGCCGCTTGAAGGGCTGCGGCTGCTGGCAGCCCTCAAAGAAGGCGCCGCTGGACAGCGGCTCAATGCCCAGGCTGCGCCGCATGTTGGCGCGCAGGCCTGCGGGCGGCTCGTTGGTGATCTTCACGCCACCCTGCAGGATGTCCACGGGGAACTTGGGGCTGGGGAAGGACGTCATCCACAGCCTGCAGGGGGCAGCATACAGGCACAAAGTTGAAAATTCCGTTATAATGTGTTATAGACAAATTTGAATCAGTAGAACACATGCGTCTTGCTGTTTGATTGCTGGACCCTGCCGGCTGTTGGCTCCTGAACATACAGCACAGTGTGCAGTGTAAAGCGCGCCATGCACCTGAAGTCAGGGTGGATTGTCTCCGGGTTCATCTCCTCGCAGATCCTGTTGAGTGCAGGCATCCAGCTGGGCGCCAGGTGGCAGTTCTGCAGCACCACCCAGGAGCCCACCGCCTGCGCCTCGGCGATGAGTGCAGCGGCCTTCTTGCCCTGGCCCTGGCCCAGGGAGATGGCAGACACCCGGTTGGACATGCCCTTCTCCGCTGCAGGCAGCAAGGGGCGACGGCAGTGTGCACAATGGCAGCAGCAGCGGCAGCACGGGCAAATGACGGGCCTGAGAATGGTTGAGATGTACATGTGCAAGACCTATGACACCATATATCAGCACAGCACTCCCCTGATAACAGATCATGCACTGGTACAAGGAGCTGCTGGCAAGCCTCAAAGGCTCTGCTGCCTACAGCCAGCGCAAGTCCAAGAAGCACTGCGCACCTGCAAACTGCAGCAGAGCTGCTGTAGGATCGCTGCCGGGTGACAGCACAAAGATGAGAGGCGTGGTGGCGCTGCTGTCTGCGTAGCAGGCTGCGAGGTCTGCAGCAGATGACTCCACAAACTGGGCACCCAGTGTGGCACTCACAAAGTCTGACACTGCTGGCACCACCTTGTCAGGCCGCAGACACCTGCAAAGTGTGTAGCATAAGCGCGTGAGCTTCTGCCATTTACAGCTCACATCTCAGCATCACAAACACAGTGATACATGCATACACAACATGCATACCACACATCAGTCACTTGCAAACCACTGCAGCAACCATTCAGCTACAGCTGCCCCTCACCTGACCACCAGCAGCTTCCTGAAGTCCCCAAGCGTGTTGTATATGCCAGGCAGCCTGTCCCTGTGTGGCTCAGCAGCATCATACACCGCCTGCCATGCTGGCGGGTCTGCCACCACAGCCTCCGCAAGCCCAGCAAACGCCGGCAGCGCAGACAGCCGCAGCAGCTGCTGCCACGAGCTGTCTGGCAGCCACGCTGCGGCGGGGTTTGGCCGAGGCTTGAACGAGCCTGAAGGCAAGAACGCACGCAGCACACGCAACAACAGCTGTTAGGCCAGGTCTGCACATTACTGGGCCAGCAGCAGCACCACAAGAAGCATAAGCCGAGGTGCCAGATGCAGCACATAGGGGCAGAAAGTAGTGTACATGTACTGCAGCTGTGCTGCATGCTCACCCAGGCCTCCTGTGAGCAGGAACAGCCACTCCTCCCCATCCAGCTGCCCGCGTGAGCCCAGGATGCGCCCAGCCAGCAGGAAGGCAAACAGCAGCTTGTCCTTCTCAAACAGCGACCTGCAGGAAACAACACAGATGGGCGCGGGCATGACTCAGTGATTACTCAGTGATTACTTGCTTGGTGCATCAGAAGCCGGCATGCATGCTATGCCCCAAAACATGCCAACCACTGGGCAGGCAGTATGTTTGGGTGTGCCATGCCCCAACCTACACCCGGGCCTGTGCAGCCAGTTCTGTTTCTTCTGCTCACCTGCAGACGTTTCTGTACATGCTGGCCGTGAAGTGGCTGTGTATTGCCTCCAGCCGCTCCGGCACAGCGCCTGCCTTGGCCGCCTGGGCCAGGCTGTTGAGCACCAGCTTGGTGAACCAGGGCAGGCTGTACTGGTACATGGGGTCGATGGCTGCCAGGTCTGCATGCCAGGCAACAGGCATGCGGCACACACAGCTTGTCACAGGATGCTGACTGTGTGAAGGCTTGACATCTTCGCGCTGATAAAAGACAGCGCACAGGCTCTACTGCACAGGAGGCCTGCCAAGCTGTTGCTGATTCAGGTTGCGTCAAGGCGCCAACGAATTTCGGCGACTGCGTTGCACCCCATGGTATACCACGCACCTGATATACAGAAAAACAGTGTTGACAAATACTCCCCGCAAGGTGCATACGCCACGCGCGCCTCATCAATCGCTGCCTCCGTGACCTCCCCTTGCCTCTGCTTCGCAGCAATGTCATTCCCCAGGCGCTTTGCCTCGGTGATGACGGCGATTGCAGACTCATCCTCCAGGATGTTGCCTGTGCTGGTTGATAGCACCTCCAGGATCTTGTCCTCTATCTCCTTCAGCTGCCGCTTGTTCTCTGCAGCAACAAAAGTACCACATCAGGCACATCAGACATCTTTTGTCAGCAACTGTACGTGCAGCGGCAGCCATGCACTGTATGCACACAGTCCCAGTGGTGATGGCCACCAGGCAGCTGCTGAGCTCCAATGGTCTGACATACCCAACCCCATGCTGGGAAATTCATGCCTGCAAGCTGACAAGCATGAGGTAAGTACACACAGTGCCCACCTGCCCCTGCCAGCACCAGCGCTGCCTTCTGCTCCTCCAGGTCTGGCCGCTCCGCAGCCACCACCACGCCCAGCAGCTGGTCGGCCAGGCCCGCGGGCGTGATCATGAAGTTGAGCAGGTTGACCTTGACAGACACCTCGGGCAGGTAGTGAGGGTTGCGCAGCCGGGTGGTGATATACAGCCTGCAGGGGCGGGGCGCACAGCACGTGAGGCCGGTTGATGCAGATCTAGACAGTATGAACAGCAGCCGGGGAACGGCTGGCTTCACTGCATAGCAGCAAGCCCGATGCGTGCACGGAAGCTTCTTGTCATGGCTGGGGTTGCTGATGTCAGCATACACCCACTGAGCACATTTTCAAATGGCTTACTCGTTGAAAGGAAAGCACATGGCGCACCCCAGCCATGTCCCGACCCTAGCCTGCACCACCCTCACCTGAAGTCTGGCGAGTACTCCACGACAGTGTCGCCCAGCTTGATGCAGGAGACGCCGCCGCTCTTGAAGACCTGCTTCAGCAGCAGCGGCTCCAGCGCAGGGTCCAGCTCAGCGCCCACGCCCTCCAGCAGCACAGGGCTGCCAAACTGCACCGCGTTCTCCAGCACACGCATAAACTCGCCACCCTCACTGGGCTTGATGACCTGCACACACAACAGGACAATACACAATGCGCGTGGTTAGCAGCATCGCCACTGCCGTAGCCAGGCACAGTTCAACACCGTGCCTGGTCCTCTGCTACTGGCAACCATAAGCTTGCAACATCTTCACCACAGTCGCCAGGGGCGTAAGCTTGTCTGGCAATGCACCTGCAGGTAGCCAGCACATCTCAGATTCAATGCATTCCTGCTGCTTACATTTAGCCTGCATGCGTACCTGCAACCTGTTGTCCTTCTCCAGGCACTTGATCCACTTGTTGGCTTGCCCCTGGGGGTCGATCAACAGCGGCCAGCGCCGCCCTGCCTTCATGATGATGGCGTTGTCAATGGAGAAGGCATCGTTGGGCAGCCCAGCCAGCAGCCAGCTGCGGATGGTGACCGGCTCACCCAGCACTGAAGAGAGCGAGTACTTGGCAGTGTGCGGCAGGTTCTGCAGTGCGCATAAGGACAGAGAGGAAGCAGCCCTGAGTACATTCTTGTTGGCGCAGGAGACCAATGCCGTAAGCACTGTGTACAATGCAAACATACACTGCAAACATTTTCATTGCTGCTGCATGGCAGCACGTCAGTTGCTGGACCTGTATCGTAAGGGCTGCCTCGCTGCATCGCAGCAGCACCATCAAGACGGTTATGCCACTCACCGCCTTGCTGCAGAGCTGCAGGAAGCTGTCCACCAGCTGCTGCCTGAATGAGCTCGTAAAGGCACCCAGGTACGCCACCGCGCCAGCAGCAATGAGCATATCACCCGTCAGGTTGACCTGCAGTCAGGCGGATCAAGCAGGGCAAGTGTCACATAAGTAGCAAACACTACGCATACACAGAGGCCAGGCCCCACAAACATGAAACTGCAAGCATAGCCGAAGCCTGAATCCTGCTGCTTGATCCAACACCACACAAACAAATGGGACCCAGCCGTGAGCTGCAGCACGCTGCTGCGCCTACCTGCGCCTTTGCAAGCTCCAGCGCCGTCTGCTCCCAGCGCGCCTTCTCCCCACCCAAGCCCCCAATCAGCTTGCCAGCTCGCTCCAGCTTGATGCTGCACAGCTCGATGTCGCTCTCCAGCTGCTCCTTCTTGCGCTGCTGGCCCTTGAGCTCTGCCTCCATGCTTGCCAGCTTGTCCAGCAGCGACTGCAGCTCAGCCTGCTTGGCTGTGAGGCCCACCATCACCTCCTGGTAGGAGGCCTCAGCCTCTGCCAGCTTGGCCTTCTTGGGAGCAACAACCTTGGCAACCTGCAATTTCAGTGGAAAAAGTGCCGTCAGCAGTGGTCACAACTTGAGCAAAGCAGCAATCTTGTTTTTAGTAAATTGCTTGCAGCAGTACATGCCACCCAGCTGCCAGTCTGCAGAGCACCAAACCCATGTGCTGCAGCTGCAGCTGAGAAAGCATACTCTTTCAATGAGCAGCACAGCAGAGGCTGGCTGTTTGCGGCCTCTTACCTTGTCATAACTGCTCATGGCGTGGACCCACTTGCACAGCCCCTCAGCAGCAGGGCTGGCCCTCTTGGCATTCTCAGGTGTGAAGCCCTCGTCAGTCAAGTACGTGGAGCGGATGGCTGCCATGATCCTGCAGCAGCACACAAAGCACCGGCACGTGAGCAGAACAGGCTTGCAATCAAGCAGCTGCATCAAACCATGCCAGCTTGTGCAGATCTCCGTGCTGTACACAGCGCAATGGCCGAGGCTGGTAAAGACAGCAGCGACACCAGGCAGCCAAATCGACTCGTTTCATGCAACACCCAACGGCACTCACTTTGGCGGTATGTTGTCCTTGTCGTAGCTCTTCAGCTTGCTGATCAGGTCTTTGTCAGCCAGCAGCCCCAGGCTGGGCTTCCAGTAGTCAGTGACAGCCTTGCCGCTCTCATCCTTGCCCTGCAGCAGGACAGGTATGTCACAGTGTCAGCTCGCTCACCACACCACTATGAGCATGCCATGTTACGGCCACGCAGAACTTATGCATGCTAAAGCGCACATGCACAAGAAACCATGGCTGAGCTCGCAGCTTCTGCAAGTACTTGCGTTCTGGAGTGTCTGTGTGTCAGCCGCACCTTCACAGGCTTGACATCCAGCACCACACAAACTGCCTCCAGCACCAGCTTGATGGCGGAGGGTGGGTTCTGCAGCTTCTTGATGTAGGCAATGTCTGCCTCTTTGATGGTGTCAAGCGCAGCCAGCGCATCGTTCAAGATGGGGATGGCCTGCAGCAGCAACATTGGCAGTCAAGGATAGACCAGACACATGCGATGTACATAACCTGCATCAACAGAGAGGATGCTGCTTGCCTTGCACCATGCCATGGTCTCCAATGTGCAGCTGTGCATGCACATCACCTACACACCATGTCATCCCTCACCTCAGCCAGGTCTGCCTCGCACTCATCTTTGATGGCCTTTGCTGCAGCAGCCTTCTCCTGGGCACGCGCCTCCTCCTCACGCACGATGGCAGCCTTGGGCTCAACCACAACCTGCGGTTGTGCCATTCATGTCAGGTCAGATCCATCGTGAAACCTGGCTGAACAATGCTAGCAGCCACATATGCACTTCTACTGGTAGTGCAACATTAAGAGAGGATAGTTACATGGAGGTCCTGGCACCATCTTTGGCACCAACATTGAGCGGGCAACACAGTTGTTGAGCTGGACATAAACAACAATTGCAGATGCAGCTGGTCAGCCCAGCAGGGCTGACAAGCGCAGGGCAAAACTTGTGTGGGCAACCTCGGCAGCCAAAACAGATCTGCGCTCACCTTCTTGTCATGTGCAATACGTGCCATCAGCTGCTCCACCTCTGCTACTGTTGCCACTAGCTGAGGTTGCATGGCCACAAGCTCCTGCTGCATGCCCGCCACCTGTGCGGCACTGCTTGCCAGCTTCTCAAGGCCGACATTGTACCGCTTCCTGGCTGCCGCATTTGCTGCCTTTTTGGATTCCAGCAGCGCTCTGAATGCTGACAGCAGCTCCAGGTATGATGTGGGGGTGACATAGTTGTGCCTGCCTAGCTCAGCCAAGTAGCGCTCGCTGGCAGATTGCACCTGCAACGAGCAGCAAACAACTGGTGAAGCGTGACAACATGCAGGCAACAACCACTGTCTCTTCTGAACTGTGCGTGGTGAGAAGACAAATCTTCACCATAGGGGGAGCTCAGATGGAACACCCATTTGTGAGCACTCATATGCTGCGACTGCCCACCTGGACATGCATGGCTTGGCACAGCCCAACCAAGCTCTTGCGTGTTGGAGTATCCAGGTCCATTTCCTTCAATTGCTTCATGGCAACAGCTTCCAAGGCATCCGTAGGCCATTCACTAAACCAGTCACATGTACAGCAGTTGACCAGGGATGGATTGGCACGCAAGCGTTCCCTGTAGTGGCACCAGTGGCAGCAGAGGCGGCGGAGTTCTTTGCATTACGTCCTATTCTGTGCAGCGCACTACATATGTGCATCCTTGGCCTATACAGGAATCATCACACATTCTCCTTGCACACATACATATGCTGGCAGTCAACCAGGCAGGCAAGCACTGGGCATGAGTATACTGTTGCTTCAACTGAAGTACTGACTTACCTGAATGCATCACCAACTGGGCTCATGCACAGTACCACATGGAGGTGCCGCTTGCATTGTGCCACAAAGTATCCCCACATCTGCACAGGACTCTCCAACCCTTGTCTGGCTGCAGCTGGTTGGACAGCTTCCAAGATCTGCAAAGCAACAGCACCACACTCAATGAACAGTCATGTGAGTGCTGACAGCATGCATCACCACTTGCAGAACATGCAGCAGGGACTTCCGCTGTTCGCGTGCAGTGACCTGCAAACAAAACAAAGGCACGCTTGCAATATCTGCTGGCGCCTCACCTGCATCCTCTCATCTGCAGGGAACATGTTTGGCACCTCCCCTGCATTCAGGATGTTGTTGATGTCCTCAACAAACGCCTCATCTTTGATTTGGCTGTCATTGAACAGGAACATGACGTGCTTGGCGTCGCAGCCAGCACGCCGCAGCAATCGCTTCAGGTCTTCACGCCACTCCGTGCGGCTGTAGCTCTTGCTGATCTCCACCTGAGTGACACATCATGCAGCGCAGGCAGGACAGCTCAGCAGAGAATGATGTTCTGCAGATCAATTGGTTTGCATGCGCGCACTTTTTGCTGCCACAATGACAATGGCAACCAGGGTGGCTTGTGCTAGATGTGCTAGATGTTGTGGAAGCAGAAAACAGCACACGAGCAGCAAGATGTGCCAGCAACCATGCATTCAGCACACATGCCAAGTAGTCGTTGCAAGCCCAGCACCCCAACCCACCTGGAACACCTCAAGCCCTGCCATGTATGCTGCCAGCCTTGCCAAGCTCTGCCTGCCACTGCCGCCCACTCCAACCAGCAGCATGTGGCCTCCAGGTTGCTTCATCAGCCTACTAATGCGTGACACATGCTCCAGGGCAAACAGGAACATGGCCAGCGGCATTGGGCGCTTGCTGGTGGCATTGTGGTCTGTCAGAGACTCCTCGACTGCTGCTAGCGCTGCCTGTGCAATTGGTATCTCAGCGTACTGCCGCTCCGCAGGCTCGCCCCTGTCCATGAAGTCACCAAAGAAGCACCTGCAAGCAGCACACATGGCGCTGTGATTCCAGCAATTGTGCTGTAGATTTAGCCTGCAGGATGCAGTTCATCCACATGACCAAGCTACATGACATGCAGTGGCACAGCTCAGATGCATCACACCCACAAGATGAACAAAACCGCTGTCCCAACACAGCCAAGGTGTTGTTTGACTGCATGCCAACCCACCTTCTCAGCTGCTCCTGGCCCACTTCAGTTTGGTCCTGCTGCAACAGGTGTGCCATCAGCTGGTCAAGCTGTACTCCCAGGTGCTGAGACACAATGCCTCTCATCTGCTCTAGCAGCCATCCTCTGTCATTGCTGTCAACAAGCCTGTCATAGAACACACGCAGCGCCTCATGCACCCAGAGCCGCTTGTAGGCAGCCACTGCAACTGATGGCGCATTGGGTGCAGCAGGATCGTCCTTGGGCAGTGAGGCAGCCGGTAGCATCATCACGCCCTGCGAAACAACCACAACAGCTTGTGTGCTTCTGCTATTGGAATAATTGATTATTGAAAGCTGCTGGATCATCACCCGGGGCCAGCACTTTATGCTCGTACAACAGCAGGGGCGCAGCAGAGAAAACACAGCAGCCCCAGCACCGGCCACATTCACACCTGCACCACTCGAGCAAAGTCGCGCAGGTTGAACAGGTAGTGGCTCTTTGCAGGCGTGGGCAGCAGCTTGGTGGACACTGTGGAGTACAGCGCCAGTGTAGCTGCCACCAGCTGCTTGCTGGTGGCCTTCACAGGCGAGGGGAAGGGCTGCTGAGCCAGATGCCACTCCAAGATGGTGCCGAAGATGCTGGTGAGCGTGCTCGACTCCACCTGCAGCATGCAGCGATCGACAACATGATGCTGCTTAGCTGCTGACGTAACTTACAGTTTGCATCGCTCCACCATCTCAAGTGTACTGTTGCTTACACATCAATGCAGCTAGGGCTGCACATTGCTGTGTGCTACACTGACCAAGATAATGTCATGTAGCAACCGCACATGCCGCCCAGGCCTTACCTGTGCGCATGCGAGCGTGCTGAAGTGGCGCAGCAGTCTGTTGGTGACAAAGGCGCGGCCGCCACCTGGTGGACCCATCGCTGCCACAAACTGCACGTCAACCATCTGGCGGAACAGGTTGTCGCGGCCATACCTGCAACAAGCGCAGGAGCACGCGTTGGTCAGCAACTCCTGCAAATCCAAACCTGAATCGTTGCATGGCAAATGCACATGGTTCATAGAACACGAACAGCACGGCTGACACAGCTCCCGACACACTCACCAGCCGTCATAGTCGCATGCCTGCCGCAGCAGCTCCAGCGGCGGCTGGGCGCCAAACACTTCCTTGGCTGGCATGTTGAGGTCGTCAACAAACACCACGCAGCGCTTGCCGATGGCTGGGCCATACACACCCTTCTTGCGCTTGTCCAAGCTGCTGTCCACCTGCAAACAGAAGTCAAGCAGCTGCTGGTCATTACTGCTGCCCATGGCATCATAAATTTATTGACATTGACCTTTTTCTGCTGTCATACAAATGCAAGCAAACCACAGATGTCGTCCCAAACAGCAGCGTGCTGTCCATGGGAAATATACATCTTCCCACCTGCTCTTGCAGCATGTTTGCTGTGGTGCGTGCCGACAGTGTGATAGCCACAGGCATCCACAGCTCCTGCGCCAGGCCCTTGCCGCTCAGCAGGTGTGCAGCGATGATGCACGTCTTGCCAGTGCCGCTGGGGCCAACCATCAGCAGCGGCTGCCTGTGCTGGATGGCCAGGTCAAGCAGATAGGTGTACCTGCAAGCAAGCAAGATGCATAGGCATGGCAGGCATTGCACGCGCGTTACAGGATGCTTCACAATAAGCACCAAGTCGACGCCCTACAGGTGTGCTGTGCGGGATAACAACAGCAGAGCTGCCACATAGCAGTGAATGCAATCACAGCAGCCGGCAGTGCATGTCCTTGAGTAGTAACGCTCACCTTGCTGAGTCCTTCGTTGGAACCATGATGTCTGAGAAGCCAGCACCAGGTGGGATAGCCAGTGGAGGCATAGTGTCCACCCAAGGCACCCAGGAGCAGCTGGCTCTGTCAAACTGGTAGTCGTACACAGTCTGCGGCGTGAGACTGCCGCCGGCTGAGATGCTGTCAGGGATGGGCTGCACAGTGAGGATGGGCTTCTTGGCTGGCAGGAAGTCGGCATAGCCCTCAGGCACACCTCCGGCCGCAAGGATCCTGAGCAGCGAATACAAACAGTGGCGTGGATCAGTGATGGCTGTTCAACAGCAGAAGAGCAGAACAAGAAAAGCGCAGAGCAATGTCAGCAGGTGCAGTGCATGCTACATGGCACACCAGCCCAGGTAAAACACCACGCGTAAACAGCGTGTGTCGGATCAGACTCAGCAACAGCCAATCACCTGAAGAATTGGTCAAACTTTACACGGCCGGCACTGTCACACGTTGCGCCAGTGCTCCACACCAGCGCAAACAGGAACAGCCCCTCCAGCTGCTTGGCCTTGGTGGCCTCATCAAAAGAGGCGCCTGGCGATTGAGGCGCCTCGCCACCCTCTGCAGCTGCAGGAGCTGACAGCAGCAGCAGCAGCAGCGTGTTGCAGGGACATACTTTCCAGCACAGCTGCTGAGGGCGCAAACCACCCCCATTTTTGGCGACACATTCCAGAACACTGAAGCGGTACGTGATGAGTGTTGCTGTTGCTCACCTGGCACAAAGTCGTCCAGGCAGGCCTCGATGATGCGCATCGCCCCACGAGCCAGCCCCGCATCCTCGCTGGGGCTGAGCTCCTCCAGCTCGCGCCGGACAAAGCGCAGGCAGGCAGGCAGCGCCCAATCAAACAGCACCTCCAGGTGGCGCTTGGCCTTGGGTCCCAGCGCCTTGGGCAGTGACTGCGAAGCACGATGAGGCGGCGTAGTGTGCTTGTAGGTAACATGGTGCAGAGAAACACAGAGAGTACTCTGTATCTCATGCAAGGCAGGCAGGCCGTGACTGGCGGCGCAAACTCCACTAGATCTGCACTACACACAACTGCAGCTACAAGCATGGCTGGCAGATGCAACCCTAACCACATCGCTGCTGGCACCAGCAGTCACTGCCTGCTTTCCAAAAACCTGCTAGGGCCCAAGCTGGGCACTTAGTTTCTCACTGCCAGCCAGCTTGTCAGCAGCGGCCGCCAGCCAAGGCTTGCAGGCTCCAGGTATACCATGCCGCAGCGGCTGACAGTGGCAGGACTGGCCACAGCCAGGTCCCCGACCTCAAAGATCATGGACATGGTTTGCGACATGGCAATGATCTCGCTGTTAGGCAGGCACAGCTTGCGGTTGTCATCCAGCACTGTGTTCATGTTCTCAATCCAGATCGCGTCCACTGGTCCGTCCAGCACCAGCCACTTGCGGTTGGGTGAGGGGTCTGCTGCTAGGCTGCGGAATGCAACTGCCAGCACACCATCCTTCCACTCCTGTGTGGCCTTGTCAGATTCACCTGCAGATAGAGATGCAGGTGGTGTTTCCATTTCATGTCGAGTGACAAATGACCCGTAGAACGCCGGGAGGACAAGTGCAGACAGCCATCGCAGCAGACACAGCACTCGGAGAAACTAGGCACTAAGCATTAACAACACGTAGCCATGACTACATTGCGGCATCGTAAGGGAGCAAGCAGCTGCAGCTTCCTGCTGGTCACCGATTGCGCTCACCATACAGATGGCCCATTGTCACTGCCTTGGGGTTTATCACCACCTTCTGCACCCTGTTGAACAGCGGTCCCTTCACGCCAGCATCTGCCAGGTCACCCAGCGCACCCGCCAGCACTGTCAGCGCACACGACTTGCCGCTGAAGGGCTGGCCCACCAGCATCAGGCCGTGCCGCACCACCACCATCTCGTACAGCTGCGTGGCCTTGAGCAGGAAGTAGTCGGTGGCCTGCAGGTTGTGCGCGGCGCACTGGCGCTTGAGCGCGGCCGTGAGCAGGTCGTAGTCGGGCGGCGGCAGCTGCACGTCTGTGGGAGCAGGAAGCAGCGAGAGGATAGGTGACATGAGGAGTTGGTCAGTCGCGCTACGTATCAATGTGTTGCATCATGTGAGAAGCTGTTGTATGTTGCCATACATAGCTGTTTGCCTCGCCAGGCTTTTTAGTAACACCCTCTGTGATTGCGCGTGGGCTCAGCCAGTCGCACACCAACCTGGGAACAGGTCGCTGACAATGCCGTTGAACAGTGGCACATCGGGGCTGAGGAACTTGCACAGGTTGACGTCGATGATGGAGCGCAGCATCAGCACAAACTCGTCCTCTGCAGGGAACTTGCGCTTCAGGTTGCCTGCACGTGGCAGAAGGAGCAGCATGCAACAGGGCATTGTCGCAGCGACCCATGAGGCATGTAAAAGCACACACCAGCAAAGCACAGGTGCCGGGAAGGATTGAAAGAGTGCCAAGTACGCCCTCTTGAGTGTTGAGTGATACATTCAGATATGCCAACGCATGCTGCGCTGCAACAAAGTCTGCGTACCTGCTGCTCTCAGCACCGCCATGACAGCGCGCATGCCGTAGTCGTAGTGGTCCTGGCTGGATAGCTGCTCACTGCACAGCTTGTACGTTGCCACAATCTTCCGCGCACATTCTCGTGCCTGCAAAAAGCATTTCGACCAGCGTCAGCAAGCCACATGTTAAGGCCTCTTTCCACTAGGCGGCTAACACAACCAACACTGCTGTGCTGAGGTAAGTTTGCTTGTCATGCCAGCAACCCACCCACCTTCATGTAGCCGCTGCTGAACAGCATGATCTCTGCAATCATGGCGTAGTCTGGCACCATCATGGCCACTGTGCGGAACAGAGCCTTCAAGTTGTCAGGCAGCTCGCTGCGGCCTGCAGTCAGCAAAGGCAGCACGTTGAGTCGTAAAACCACGTAGAGTTGTCATGGCAACACAAATGAGGCCGCACGCAGCTGACAGCACTCCCTAAGACAGCAGTTGCAGAAGAGGTGTGACTGCACAGCACCGCATGTGCAAGCCCCAGGCAGCCCAAAGTGCTATGCAATGCACACCCACCTGCATAGCCTGGGTTCATGGTGATGAACACGTTGCAGCTGGGCCTGAGGCGCAGCTCGCTGCCCTCAAAGGTGAAGCTGCGCAGCTTGGCCTTGACTGCCAGCTGGATCTCCATCACCTGCTGCGCCACCACCGACAGCACCTGCACGACAGCACAACAGCATGCACACGTGCAGCACGGTGATGTCACAAGAGCATTCAAGTGATGGGTTGCCGCACTTGCTGGCGCTCAACAGGTGTGGGCAGCTGCAGCGCCTGCTGGCAAGCGTGCACGTAGTTCCACGTCTCATGCATCAGAGACACGTGGCGTTGGGCCAGCGGGATGCAGTTTGCGCCCACCTCAAGGTCAATGCGGTTGAACTCGTCAAAGCAAGCCCAAGCGCCGCTGCTGGCCAGGCCCTTGAAGAACTTGGCCATGGTGATGCAGTCCAGCGTGTCACTGCAGTTGAAGACTACGCACTGCCTTGCCAGCGCCTTTGCCAGGTCCTTGGTGGTCTCAGTCTTGCCAGTGCCTGCAGGCCTGCATGAGGCCACAGCCAGACACCACACGTTGAGCACGGCGGTTTACTTGGGTGACCATGCAGCTGCCATTACTGTGGCATTTTGCGGCAACGCAGGTGGCGTGTTCACTCAGAGCACACAATGAAGAAGCGCTTGCTTACCCCTCAGGTGCACCACCCATGTGCAGGTGCACTGCGCCAATAAGTGTGCGGTAGCACCTGTCGGTCAGGGGCGTGACCACCAGGCGGCTGCTGTTGCCCAGGTACTCATAGCCATACTCTGCCTGCGGTGCAGCAGAAACACATCCAAGGGAGGCAGTGCAAATGGGTCGATTCTTCAGCCCAGCCCACTGTTGGTATATAGAACAACAGCAAAACAGAGTTGCCTGTTGTCTGATTCCAGCAGGACAGCCCCTCGTGTGTGCCATAGGCAAGCTTCACACTGCAAAGCCTTCACACTTGTTGGCTACGTCTGGTGGCTGAATCGCACCTGTGCATTCATCATGCGCACGATGATGGTCTTGCCGTCACTCTCCGAGCCTTTCTCCGGCTCCTCCCAGTACATGCGCAGCTGGCTGAGCCAGCTGAAGTGCTGCGGCTGGCCCTCGATGCCCTCCGCAGCCAGCTGTGCCACCACATCACGCGCATGCACGTCCATCACCACCAGAGCGCTCAAGGTGGCCCTGCACAAACACAGGCACCATGCGTTTGACGCTGGCCAACCTAAATCAACTCAAATAAACTGCCTAGCAAAACAGGTGTGGTGGCAACGGCAACAATAGGGGGTAGCTACAGAAGTGAGCCTAGAAGTTGCAAGGCTTGCTACCAGACAGGCTGCTGCTTGCATGCTGGCAGTGCTGCCTTACCTGTTCAGGTTGGAGAGCTCCCCCCGCACCAGCTCCACCACCTCCCCCAGTTGAGCAGTGCAGCGCGCAGCCACACCAGACAAGGCACCCCTGCCGCTGCCTGCCGCTGCCGCATGCACAGCATCTCCGCCTGCTGCTGGGCGTGCCATCGCTGCGGCGACTTCCTGTGTCCAGTGGATTGCTGACACTGCCAGCACCACCTGGCCCGGCCACTGCAGCACCCACGCGGCACGAGGCGTGGTGGCATACGCGGCAATGCCCTGCCTGCACACTTCCTGCACTGACTGGATCATGCCAGCCTCCACCTGCACAGTGCAGTTCACATGTAGTGATACACAGCACGGACAGTCCTGGATGTGACATACATGCTGCAAGGTAGCTGCGTCACCAGGTGAAAAATGCAGCGGGATCGCGTTGTACAAACACAAACTGCAGTCATTCCGACAAGGCAAGTAACTGCCGCCTGATGCAGCGCACCTGCACCAGCCACTTCTCCACAGCCCCATTTGCCTCTGAGGGCTTGATGCGTGTCTTGAATGGCACCAGCTCGCCCTCCACACTCATCATGCCAGTGATGTCACTGTTGGGCTGGAACCTGTGACACCAGCAGGAGTAGTCACGCATGCATGATGCAGACATGCCGACTGCAGCAGCTGACCTTCAAATGCATTGCTTGCAGCTTGTTGCATCACCACAGCGCCACTACTTATCAGCCTGTTTACAGGTGGGGCTGCTTTTGCCTCAAGGCATCCCATGTGCTGAAAAGCCAGGCAAGCTCACTGTAGTTTGTCGATGCCCTCAAAGCACTTCTTCAGGTGTGGCTGCACGCGTGTTGGGTCCTTTGTTTCGCTCAAGATCTCCAGCATCTCGTCGTTGGACAGGAAGAAGAAGCGCGGGAAAGCCAGGCGCTTCAGCTCCAGGTACGCCGCCAGGCCCTGTTTATACACACACGCAGGAGGCAGGATTACCAACACGCCACTGCACATGTGAGACGCAAGTAGCTGTGTGCATGCTGCAGCCAACATCCACAACAGGCAGCACTGCACCAGCATTAAAGCACATCAGGAATTGCAGGTGTTGCTGTCGCACCTTCTGTATCTCCTCCAGCAGCTTGTTTGCCTCCTCCAGCCTCGCCAGGCGCTCGGGGTCCTTGGCCAGTGCCAGCACATTGGGCGTGGCGTGTGCAGCCTCCATCAGGTCCCGCCAGGTGGTGTCAACCTGCAGCAGCAGGACAGCACACTAGTTACAGATAGAGCCAGCATCACCGCATTCACGTGGCTGGCTCCCACACAGCTGCTGGTGCATGCGCAACACCAGTACTGCAGGTGCATACGCAGCGCAGCCGCAGCATGACGTGCAATGCAATTGCTCCACCCATGCTGCCATCACCTGCGTGAACTTGTCTCCCTCCTCCGGCATCTGCTTGAGGATGTCAGGGCTGCTGAAAATGGGCTCCAGGTACTGCCACGTGGACTGGCACGTCAGCCAATTGTCCAGCAGCTCCTGCAAGCAACAGCACCGTGCCAGTCATCATAAGCAACGCATACAACCCACACAGGCATCAATGTTGAGCATGCAATGGCACAGCCAGAATGTCTCAAGGCAGTGATGCTGGCCGCCACAAGCACACTTCAGCTGCTTCATAGATGGCGCATGCTGTGCGCACCTGTGCAGCCAGCAGCAGCTTCTCCCATGATAGCGCTGCAGCCTCCAGCGGCTTGATGAAGGGGCTGGCGCGCATGGCCTGCGTCTTCACAACCTGGTCGTCCAGCAGCATCTGCAGAACCAACAACAATCACAGCAGCATACATATAGGTTGAGCTACAGCCATGTCAATGCCTGCCAAAGGTAGCGCGGTTGAAACTCACGCAACCCCTGTTTGCCAGTGTCACAGCAAGCACCCTTGCCTGCATTCACCCTGCCACCATGGAAGACATTTGCCCGCTAAAGTGCTTTCACACTGCTGTGCACTGGACGCACCTGCACTTCGTCTGTGCCGCCAATCACGAAGGTGCCTGTGTCCTTGTACTCCACCACCCTGAAAGCCACGCCGTCCCAGTCAGCCTGCATCTTGGCCAGCGCCTTCTCCAGCCCCGCCTCCTTGCTGGCTGCTGCACCCACAACCTGCAACTTGTCCAGCTGCTCCAGCAGGTCAAACTGCAGCAGCTGCCGGATGCTGAAGGGAGCAAAGCCTGCAGGGTGCATGCCAGCCGAAGCCACAGCATGTCAGGCACATGACAGGCGTAAAAGAAAGCACCGCCGTGCGCATGGAAAGGAGTTGGTGCGGTTATCCCATGAGTAGGTACCTTTTCAAAAAGATGAGAACTATATTGCGTCAACTCAAGTTTGTGGTTGCATTTGGCATTTGTCTGTTTGTGACAAAACACAACAGCTGCAGACAAGCAGTGCCGGGGCACCAGCACCAGGCAAACACTGCTCACCTGTGCCATCTTCGCCTGGCGCAATGTCTGCACCAATGATGTTGAAGATCTCATTCCAGTGGCGTGCCTGCACCGTAACAGGCAAACAGCAACAGACACAGCTGAGAAGGCATCCCCTCATCATCTGGCTAGTATGATTTGGTCTGCACTGCCATCATGCCTCAATCTCCTCCGTCATCTGTGGATTACCACACGCATCTCCCTGTCTCCCGCATCCTGCAGCTTGGTCTAGCCAGTGTATACGAGCATACATGCTGCCGCTTGCTGTGCTACCGCTGGGGCCGCAGCTCACCTGCAGTGCCGGGTTGCCTAGCTCCTCCACTAGCGGCAGCAGCTCCTTGAAGTCATCCACGACGTCCTTCAGCCGAGACACCACTTCGTCCTGCAAGCAACAGGTTGCACACAAGATGCACGCAGCAGTGGGAGCATTGCCGCCACCATCAAATGGCTGCTCAGCATGTAGAAGCCAACCCATGCCCAGTCACAGCAACACCACGTATGGTTAAACAGTTTGCTGCTGTTCTGGCAGCAGCTGCAGCGCTGCCCAGCCACTCACGTCCTTGTTTGCCTTTGCTGCCTTGTACGCCTTGGCGGCATAGTCCTCCACCTCCTGGCGCACAGCTTCCACATTGAGCAGCACCAGCCCGTCATCATCCAGGATGGGCTCCTCAGTCCAAGCCCTGCTCTGCTCCAGGAAGTCACGCACGCTGCGCCAGAGCTGCACGCAGTAAGCAGAAACAGAGCATCAACAACGCACAACATTTGGCATACACGCCAGGAATCTCAGCTGTGCATGTGCCTGGAAACGCACCAACCTATAGCTGTCAGCAGTGTGTAAGTTGAGGCATGAAGCAACCTAGTAGGCTGCAGCACAGCTATGAGACTCCAAATGTGAGCAGCATAAAACCAAGGCATCAATCACCCTGTCAACGCTTCTCCAACACACCTGGTAGCGGCCGTTTGCCTCCTTCTCAGCCATCATGAGTGTGCTGAGGTCATCTGTTGCCGCATCAAACAGGCCCAGGTACTGGTTGTACAGCCCCAGCGCCTCGCCCAGGCCGCTGATGTGCTGCAGCAGCGCCTCCAAGTCATTCACCACGTCATCAGGGTCTGATGCAGCGTCCACAAACTTGCCTGCAGCATGGCAGGAGGGTCACACAAAAGGCACAGTAGGTCGCATGGATAAGTGCTGGTTTGCCACAATGCGCGCAGAACTCATGACGTGCAGCTGGGGCATAGATAAAACAGAGCACAAAAGGTGGGAAAACACGGTACACGTTGCCGCCGTTGATGTCTGCAACACGCTGTATGCAACACGTCAGAAGACCTGCCGCCCCAGAGACTGTCATCTCACCAGCGTGCAGGCTGTCGATGATGCCGCGCAACTCCTCGTTCACAGATGACACGTTCGCCGCAAGTGTGGTGGACTGGCTCTCCTTGTTGTCCGCAATGAACTCCTTGCCCTGCAAGCACAGCACTCGCGCATCATGCAGCAACAAAACATCAGACGCAGCGCATCATTGCATGCTCATAGACAACGCCACAACGCTGCTGCCTGATGCACAAGCGTGCTTATATGCAGCTGTACATTAGTATCTTGCTCCCACGCCAGCTTCGGGTTACAATCCTGCTGTTGCACAGTAAGCTGCCAGCAGCCAAAGCACGTCCATCAGCGTGCATTTGTTACCTCGGTGAGCTGCGTCTGGAATGCAGCCAGCGCCTCAGTGAGGTCATCGTGCTTGACCTGGTCGGCTGTCGGCACCTTCTGCTCATGCGCCGCCAGGCTCTCGTACATGTCATCCACCTGCCCCACTTGGCTGGACAGCAGCTTGCGGTCATCCAGCTGCGCAGTGTGCAGCACCTGCAGCAGCACCCGGCAGCAATGCACACAATCAACACACCTCCTGAGGACCAGATTTGTTGTGGCTGCCATTTGGAGGTGCTACGAACAAAGCATGTCAGACACTGATGTGTTGTAAAGCTGGGACATCCATCTTGCGGTGGCGTGCAGCTGTACTGCTGGCAGAAGCGGTTTGCTTGGGTGCCGCCTGCTGGGCCTCACCATGTAGTTCACAAACTCATCCAGCCCTGTTGGCCGCGCTGCCAGCATCTGGATGCGCGCCGTGATGTCATCCAGCACAGCAAGCGTTGCCTGCAGTGAACGTACAGAACAGGGATGCATTTAAACAAAGCTTAAACTCATGTTAGACTCCATAAACTGGTGAATGCATCAATTTCTGCAACCAACCAGCGTGTCAAGCCACCCACCTGTCTTGCCATGTTGAGCAGCAGCAGCTTGATGCGCTCCAGCGCAGCTGCTGTGACGGGCACCAGCTCGGCACGCAGCGGCTTCGCATCCACCTGCATCCAAAGAAGCACCTCAGCAAATGACGTTCACCTTTGCTTGCAGATCGTTTTCAATGGCTCATGTGCTGCTTGACTGTTGCTTGGAAGTATGGCCTGCACATCACCTCCAGCAAGCATCCTGCAGAATGTGCTGAGTCAATTTAAAGCCTACCACACCTGCAGACAGCCAACCGCCATGTTGGTCTTCATCCGGTCAAGGCTGGCCTTCCAGTTGCGCTGCAGCACCAGGTCTCGCCGTATCTCGCTCAAGCTGCGCGGCTGCGCTGCATATGCATCTGGATCCCAGCTGCGGCCAAAGTCCCAGATCTTGCGGTAGCCAACATCCAGTTCCTGCAGGCAACAATGGCACCATGCAACAAACAGCAGATCTTCAAAACAGAGTACAAACACTGGCAGCTTCTACTAGCGTAAGCTGGAGTTGCAAAAGGCAGCAGGCGGCAGCTGTAGGTGCGCAGCTGAAGAGGCAAGCACATAGCTGATCTCATGCAGTATGCTGTAGCTGTTACATTGAAAGTGGCTCACCCTGACTGCTTCACGTGCTGCAGTAAAGTCGTCAATGATGGTCTGGTTGATGGCTGCACGCAGCTGCGTTAGGTGCGGCATGCTGCGCAGGATGTTGACTGTGTTGAGGCCGCTGGGCTTGCCCTCAAAGAGGTGCGCAAACGCGCGCATGAACAGCAGCCGTGGAGCACCCTGAGGCAGCAAAAGATGGTGCAGCACACAGCGTGTCAAACCACCCCATATAACCCCAACTTCCTGCCAAGCTGCTGCAAGGGCAGCACAAAACACAGCTGCATCATGGAACGCAATGCAGCTACCACAAAGCAAACCATTGCATGCCTGTCGCCAGCAACCATACAGCGCCAGCTTCTTGAGCACTGCTACATGCGAACCCTGCTGACCAGCTCACACACCTGTGCCACTGAGATTATGCCCTCCAGGGTGTTGGCGTTGATCTCCTCTAAGATGGTGGCCTCATTAGGCGCAAATGCCAAACCTTTGGGCTCAAAGGAGACAAACACCTGGAACAGAGCCTTGGCCTGCTTGTCCGTCTGCAGGCACAAACAAACAAATCAGTAGGTTGGAGGAGTTGCAGGGCCGCAACACGCGTGCACAAGTTGATGCAAAGCAACTGCATGGAAGCACAGGATCTGCTCGCATTTTAGGTGCTGCATCCTGGTGGCTGGCTGCAGGCTATGCAGGCAAGCCAATACCGCAGACATGGTGCCTGCTGCTTACTCACCTGCTGCTTGTGTGCAGTGAGCAGAGCCAGCAGATCTTCAACAGAGCAGACAGCCGACTTGCTGCAAGGCAGAACACACAGCAGCATAACAAACACAGCCTTTGTCATCACCATTGTAAAGAGGATGCATGAACACCAGCTGTGGTGGCACTGCTGTCCATAGCACACACTGTTGAGCAGTCTATGTTGATGGCCACAACAGCTGCGCGCGGTTGTCTCCCAAGCAGATGCTGTGCCACTCACATCACGCCCTCCACAAACAGGTAGTCTGCAAGCCGCACAAACTGCCCCAGCTGCTGCAGCTCCTCCATGATGCGCGCATAGTTGGCAGCACGCTCCAGCTTCTCCTGCAAGCACAAGCCAGAGCAAGCAGTCAGCATTACGAAGCAGAGTTACCCCTTCATGCATAAGCCACAGCTGCAACTCGCATCCCTAAGCTGCAAGCAATGCTGCTTGTTGCATTCTGCTGTTAGCGAGCGTGGCACGCCAATGGATGCTGTGCTGGCAACAGAGTTGGCACTTGGCCTGTCTGCTGACCTGCTTGATCACCACCATGGGCCGTGCATGGCCCCCTGTCCTGCCCTGCAGCAGCTCCACGCCTGTGGTGTCCTCGAGCTCAGAGGCGTCCCTGATGGACTCCTGGTACAGCACTGCCTGTGCCTGCACATCTCGGCACAGCCGCTCCAGCGCCTGCAAACAGGTGGCACAAGTGTATGGCCGCGTTAACCATACAGGAGGTACAGCAAGTCCTGCATAGTGCCCAGTGCGCAAGCTGTTTGTTTGCAGGAAGTCGAGGGTGCGCTGCAGATGCATGAGCAGCAATGCCAGCGCACCTTCTGAATCTTGTCCACAATGCTGTCCAGGGCAGGCTTGGCCTTCTGCTCACGTGTCGCCACTTGCAGCTCACCATACTCCTGCAAAAACGGACAAGCAGCAAGCCTTGCCGACCACCAGCGTTGCAGCTGCAAAGCATGACTATTATGCAATACTATATTCAACACAAGCCGAGCTGAGATGCATGCTTGGTATGAAGCACCGCACTGCTGCTGGTATCCACGTAAATGAGGGCCGGTTGCCTCGGACACTGCTTGTGGACATGCATTGCAGGGCTGGTGGCTTGGCTGCTGCTGCTGCTGCTGCTCCTGCAAGCTGCTGCGCCGCACGCCACCGACCTGCAGTGAGTACATGTGGTTGGGGTTTGCCCAGGCCAGGTGCACGCCATCAAGCTCAGCCACTGCTGCCTGCACCTCCCGCAAAACACCAGAGAAGGTCGGCCGCGCGCCAAACAGCTGCCGCTGCACAACGCTCCTCACACGCTTGAAGTTTTTTTTACTAACACCCTGCGCAACACGGAAAAGCAAGTGTGTTGGGTTATGGTGCTGCCACGCGCAACTAGTAGTGCAGATTGTACACGCTGCTGTTATCGCTGACATGTCCAAGTTCAGCGCGCAGCTGCCAGCTGACACAGCCCTAGGCCAGCCATGTGCTAGGTCTGCATCTGCCATCCACTCAGAGCGCCCACTTGCCTTGTGCCAGCGCCTGAAAGCCCGCCCAGTGATGTAGTTCTTGAAGAAGCCGATGTTTGATACTAGGTCGAAGAGGCTGGCCTGGCGCACCCAGGAAGCCAGCGGCACAAACTCTGCTTGCACGCCGCGCCGCACCATCATCACGCCGTTGGCAGAGACAGTGAAGTACTCGGAGTACAGTGCCAGCCGCTCACGAGGCACCACAACCAAGTCATAGGGCCGGAAACGCACGCCCTCAGGCGGCCTGCATGAGCAGCAGTGGCGCACATGAGCGCGTGCGATACGTGCTCAGAGATTGCGCACTGCCGGCTGATGCTGCGACTGTCTGAGCTGAACACCATGTTACTATCACTGAAGCATGTAACTTAGCTCAACACGCCAGCCATCATCACACATAGCTCAGCAACAGCCATGTAGATGCATCCACAGTTCATGCTGTGCACGACTGCTGCATGGAACCATCCACCAGCAGCTGCTATACCCTCCCTACCTGACGCAGTAAAAGAACTTGACTGTGCTATCCTGGCCGTATTTGCCGTAGTAAGCCACAACGTCTTCGCCAGTCACCACACCAGGCACTGTATCAGGGTCGTATGTTGGCTCAGGGACCCTGGGTCCTGCAGCTGCCCTCTCCTCCTCCTCCAGCTCCATAGCCGCCTCATCTTCTGCCCAACTGCTGCA
This sequence comes from Tetradesmus obliquus, assembly GCA_030272155.1. Classification (NCBI taxonomy): domain Eukaryota; kingdom Viridiplantae; phylum Chlorophyta; class Chlorophyceae; order Sphaeropleales; family Scenedesmaceae; genus Tetradesmus; species Tetradesmus obliquus. Next base: position 2,468,092 of record CP126191.1, read on the forward strand.
CTCTCCCTCACCATCTGAGAGAGGCTGCTGGTGATCTGCATGCTGCTGGCTGTCATTGAGGCTGCTGAAGTTTGCTCCTGCAGAGCAACAGCTCAAGCATGCACGTAGTGGTGTGCCCAGGAAAGTAGCTGACACACTGCTGGTGTCTCAGGTTGTTACATGACATGCAGCCATGCATGCAACTGCTGATGCGGGCATTTTAGCACACATCCAGCGTGTAGTTGTGGCAGCCGCTGTGGCTACTTCCTGCATGACCTACCTGCGTGGCTGTTGTCCTGTGCTTCTGCAACGTAACTTGACGCTGCCGCTGCTGTTGCTGCTGCAACACCTGCCTCCTCTGCCACATGCGTTGATTTGGCACGTTTGGCAGCTGAATGCTGCTGCTGCTGCTGCTGCTGCTGCTGCTGTTGCTGCAGTGGATGTTGTGCTTCCTCATGCAGCTTTGGGGACCTGCCTGCAACAGGTGAACCACCTGACCTGCGCAAGCTGCTGTCGATGCTGGGAAGCTTCGGCACATGGGAGCCCTACACACAAAGTACGCGCAGTCAATAAACACATGCAATCATGACCCCATGTTACAAGTCGTCAACGGGCCCACCAGGATTGTGGCACAAGCGTTGACAGTGCACAGACCTTGTCAACAAGATAGCAGACTCTGGCATATGCTGCACCCTGCGGCTCATGCAAAGGGGTGAACAACCCGCAGCACAACATACCTTATTTCCATGCTGCGGGCTCAGCGCTGGCAAGGGCAGAGGCTGTGCAGTCAAGTTCCCTACTCTGTACAGGTCTGCAGGACTGGATTTTAGCGTGCCTGCAAGGGGCACATCCCTCGTCCTGGGCAGACTGCTGCCTGGACTGAGCTGTCCTGCTGTCCTGGGGTTCGCCAGGGATGGCAACCATATTGGACTTTCTGGTGCAGGGGGATTCGCACGCGCTTGGCCATTTCCACCACCACCATGCATTCTGCTGCTGCTCCAGGCTACTGCTGCTTCAAGTTATCATGGCTTGTCGCAGCCGCACGCGTAGCAAAGATTCAGAGCATGACATGTACGATAACAAAATCGGTAAACAGAAGACCTGGGCAAGTGCCGGTGTCCGCGTTTTGCAATCAGTACTGAAAGCTGCCAAGAGAATGAGGACCGCCAGCACTGATTCGACCAAGCTTAAACATTGTTGGTAGTCCGATGCCTAAGCGAGAGACAGAGGAGTCACATCAAGACGTAGCATCATCCACACCACGTCGAGGTCAAATGATGTTACAATCTGCTTGAGCTCAGACAGTCGCTCTGACATTTTTGTGGCTTCTGAAAGCTGACACCAACATAATAAGCTGCGATCGTCAGCGTAGTCTGCCGTTGCGAGTCTGAAACAACCCTAGTTGCTGCTGCAGGCCCAGCACTTCAAATGGCCGTGTTGGGCCGCTCAAGCGCTGATAGGTCGCCGATTACCGTTCACAGCCTTTTTGGCTGCTTCACATGTTGTTGTAACATGGATGTCGCAGTGGAGAGCCCTTAGTGAGGTGGACAGCCGAGGGAAAGTGCAGTTGCTTCCACATGAACAACAATGAGTGCTTTTGCGGGCTTCCCATAGGTGTACGAGCCGTTCTCAGGCGCTTTCAGAGGTTGAGCTGATCAACCTCTGAAGTCCTGGCGGTGATCAGATAACTGCATAACTATAATGGCCGCCAGTAAAATGAATTGCATGGCCGCCACGTGCACACTGTGACAGTGTGAGGCCTTCAACGTTGCTCACTCAGAGCAGGTAGAGGGTGTGGAGCCCAGGGGCGCTGCCCCTGGCCACACACACCCTCTTAGCCTTAACTTACCCAGGAGCTGCAGAGCGGCCTGGGTAGTCACTCACTCACTCACTCACACTGAGGCCTTCAGGTTGAGACTCGGAATCAGCTCTACTGCGGAGCCCATAGCAACCAGCCAATAAGGGTCTTACAGACTAACAGTCTGGGTACCTGAACTTGCTTGCTGGTGAAAGATGGATACATTCATCCAGGTGAGTGCAGAGCGCAGGAGGCAACACCAACGCATCATCTTGAATAAACTGCTACGACACATGCGAGCAAGAGGGCCCAGTGCCATTGCCTAAAGAAGCCTGGGCCTGCCCGCCAAAGGAAAAGAAGATGCAACAAAAGCAAACACGTGACTGCACACTGGTGTAGGATGGCATGCCACTGGCACGCGCGCATGTTTGTAATGCGGCACCATGCGCAGCAACCTAAGGCTGTTTGAGCTGGAAGCTCCAGCCAGTGCTGCAACACCTGCACCACCACCGATCGGTGATATCATCACCGCACCCAGCCATGCTCATGCAGAACACACTGTCTGAATAAGAGAGCTGCTGCTCAATTTTGAGCTGCAAGTAGAATACGATGTCAGGCAATCTAGTCTGCCAATCATATCACTGCAAATGTGTCAGTGGCAACAGCTGTCAAGGGCATGCGGGCTAGGAGTTGCAAAAATGCCCATGCCTCAGCTTCAGCAAAATAGGCCACACACAGTCACAAACTGTTGCTGCACAGAGCATCGGTAACTTCTGTCCCAAGCAATCCAGAACTGAAACACACCTCTGCCAACTATTGGCTCACATGCCAGTCTCCAAGGTCCACTGGGACCCCAGAAGTAAAGAAGACGACTGTATGGAGAACACAAGACATTGACCAAACTTGTACTTGTACGCCTGTGGGCACCTGGTCAGGATGCATCGTTGCCCTCAGCTGGGCATATTCACAACGGCAACCCATGGCACGCAGAAGCGCTACGGCAACATATGGTGCAGCGGCAGTCGTTTCAACCGGCAGGACCAGAAGGGACATGGCACACGAGGCAATAGTTGGGCGGGTAAGCTGGCAACCATGTGTTGTGTAGCACCAGCAAGTCAGCAGCACCCAGGACCACGCACCACCTTGTTGCTTGCAGAAAGCGAGCATCATACATATGTATAGCGATACTGCGTGTTGGCAGCTGTTTGAAAATGCTGCGCACCAGTTGTGGTCATCAAATTGAGCAAGATCGCCTACTGCACATTCAATCACAGGTACAATAGACAGCATCACTGCAAAAGCATGGCCAGGCATATGAAACAAGCAACAGAGCAAAGAACAAGAAAGATTCAGCCAGCCAGCACACTGCTGGCCCAAGCAGATGGTAATGCAAGTGGGGCGGCCACAACACAAGCGGCACCAGAACTGTTCGCATGCATCACATACATTGCATGCTGAGCACGTGCACGTCTCATGCACTGGCTTCCTCGCCAGCATCACCCTCGTCGATCCGCTCCACCCCTGGCTGCCCAGACACCCCGCTGTCCCGCATAGCACCCAGCGGGCCCCGTCCACCACCAGCCCCACCTGCCAGCCGCGACTTGCCTTGCTGGCCCCTGCCGCCTGCAGCACCAGCAGCGCCCGCTGTGCTGCTGCCCTTCTGCTCCTCCCGCTGCCCCTCATCCTGAGCCACGCCCTCTGCTGCAGCAGCAGACGGCACGCCGCCCTCACTGATGCTGCTCGGCTGCTCCCCTGCACCAAAGGTCCTGCTCGCACCAAAGCTGCCGCCAAACCTGCGCCGAACAGGCCCCGAGAATGTCTGCATGAGGCGGTTGGCGCTCCAGTCGCCAGGTCCAGACGCCCCTCGAGAGTCCATGCCAGCAGCACCCGCGCTGCTGCCAACAGCAGCGCCCGCGCCGCCAGCCCGGCGGCCCAGAGGGTGCAGGCCGCCGTCCGTTGCAGACTTGCCGGGCCGCGCGATGCTGGAGTGCGGGTGCAGCACGCCGCTTGCGTTGGCCAGCATCTTGGTGAGGTTGCCAGTGAAGGTGCGCACCAGCTGGTTGCCGTGGTCCTCCACGTAGTACCTGTAGTTGTTGGAGATCAGGAATGATGGTGGGCGCAAGCAGGAGGGATGGTGGGCACGAGCACTGAGACATGCAAGGAGCACATGCGGTCGCGCAGTTACTGCTGCTATGTTGCAAAGCTCGCACCCTCCCCTGCAACTGCAGCAATGCTGCGCGTCCACTGGTGCAGCATAGCTGCAGCAGGCGACGCGCACCTGCCGTTGGCACCGCCCTTCTTCATGCGCACTGTGCTGTGCGCAAACCCGTGCGTCATCAGCGTCAGCGTGCGCGCCAGCACCGGCCGCGCCAGGCCCACCACAGCGCTGCCGCTACGCGCCAGCAGGCCGCGCATCTCTGCCATGATGGCCTGCTTGACCTCGTTGTCCAGCAGGAACGCGCCGTGCGTGAGCTCGTGGTTGTACATCACCTGCGCGGGGCAGAGATTTTGAGCAAAAGACAGGTGTTTCGACGAGGGTCATGTGCACAGTGCGCGGGGCAGTGGTAAAACGTGATGCTGCCTGCAGGTTGTATGATATTGAGTGCAGTAAGCTTGCTGGTGATGCTGCGGTAAAGCAAGCACACTTCTGAGCGTCCATTTGCTGTGACGTGCAGCTGCCGCAGCAGTGCTGCTCACCTTGACGTGTCCCGCCACATCCAGCATGTCCTTCACCTCTGCAGCATCCATGAGGTCGTCCTTGCCGCTCAGCAGCACCACGCTGCCGGGCGCCAGGTCCTCAGGCCACCTGTTGATGACCAGCCACAGCGCCACAATGATCAGCGCATGCGTCAGCGGCTAGCGGCAGCTTCCTAGCAACGCAAGCTGCTATGCGTGGCCTGCCAGCATACCACACAGTGCAGGCTCAAGCTGCAGGCGTGTGCTGTGTTGCGCAACTGTGCCAATCAGCCACTTACAGGTTGAGGTCGCTCCAGTAGAAGCGGCGCGCAAACGTGGCGCAGACGTGCATGTCCCGCGATGCCACCAGGCGGCCTGCGTCCTTCACGTACTCGATCAAGCTGCAAGCAGACATGTTTGCAGTAACATAAGTCAGCAAAGTACACAGCACAAGCAGCAGAGCAGACACGCATGGCATGCTGCTTATTGTAGCGATGTGTTATCAAGGAAGTACTGCACCTGCCATAGTGCATGTGAAGCATGACAGGTGCAAGTCAGCCTGCAACTCACTCGTGCGGCCTCCAGCCTCTCCAGACAGGCGTGCGGTACAGGAAGTTGAACAGCAGGTGCGGCATAAACCTGCGCAGCACACAACAGAGTCAAACATGAGCGTCTCAGCATGGAACACCTCGACAGCTTTGCCACTGTATGAGCTTCAACCTCTGCAGTGACACAGCAGGGCAGATGCTCCTGCTGCTGCTTGCTGCATACACCCACGAACACACATCACAGCGGAAGCCCCAGTGACTGGTAACAAAAGCAGAAGCAATCATTTCACATTGTATGCATGTGGCAAGCACTACAGTGGTGGAAGCCAGTGCACTCACATGCCAAAGCACACCGGGTCCATGAGGCACAGGGTGTGCACGCGCTTGCGGTGGTGCCGCGCCAGCATGCCCGCGATGAAAGTGCCTGTGACACAAGGCAGCAGAAACAGGGTAAGCCCTTGCTTATAGTTGACATGGCATGTAGCTTTAGTCACAGCCATGGCACCATGTCAGCCAGGAGCCAGAGGACTATTGCCCCCAACCAGCAAGAATGCAGCACCTGCTGTGTCACAGGCCCATGTGCACTGCTTTCAAGCAGCTGCCACAATTAATAGCGCTGTTTCAGCTCACCGTACGAGTGCCCCACCACGCACGCCTCCTTCACATTCAGCTTGTCCAGGATGCCCGCAACCGAGTCCGCCACCTCGTCTGCCGTGTACACCTTGCCCAGGCGCATGGCCACGCCCCTGAACTCCACAGTGATCACGGGGTGGCCCAGGCCCATCACGTGCAGGATCATCTCCAGGTAGCCTGCAGCAGCGTGGCAGCAGCAGCAACAGCAGCAGAAGATGGACACAATGCATAAGTAGCAGAACACCGACACTGTCGTCTGCTCTGCCAGCAGATGCTGACAGCAACATGGCTTGCAGGCTGGCCTGCTGCCATGCACTGCCATCGCAGCTGCGCAAGGCCTTGCAGGAGACTTTGGCAGCGCGCAGGCACAGCATCATCAGCTGAGGCTTTGTACACAGCAGGCTTGCCGACCCACCTGGCAGGCCACCCACGCCGTGCAGGAACAGCACCGGCGTGTCCGCGCTGCCCAGGCCCTCGCTGAGCGCGCCCTGCAGCGGGTTCTGCATGCCGCGCAGCGCAATGCTGGTGGCAGTGCTCAGCCCGGGCGCCACCATGCCCTGCTGCGGCGCTGAGCCCTGACTGGGGAACGAGCCCTGCCCCGCCTTGCCGCTCATGCTGCCTGCTGCTGCCGACGCTGCGGAGAAGCTGCTGGCAGCAGATACCGCAGACAGGGCTCGCTCGCTTGGCGCGCCGTTGGCGCTGCCATCTGCAGCAAACGGCGTCCAGTCCGGAGGTCCTGCCATGAATGGCGAGGACTTGGTGTGCGACAGAGCAGAGTTGCTGCGCGAGGGCGCCTTGGTAGGAGAGCCAGACCCCGTGGGGCTGCTGCTGCCGCTGCCGCCGCTGCTGCTGGACACGCTGGGTGCTATGTTGCTGTTAGCAGCCGCAGCAGGCACAGCTTGGGGCATCTTGTATGGTGGGGGCAGGCCGTTGTGGCCATTATCCCCTGCTGCCGGTGCTGCTGCCGCGCCTGCTGCCATGTCTGCAAGTGCACAGCTGCTGGTGGCGCGGCTGGCCGTGGCTGGCTTGGGCTTGGTCTGAGGCACATTCAGCGTGAAGTATGACAGCCCACTGCACAGGGGCAGCACAGGGGCAGGCACAGTGCAGTGTTAGGGATTCGTTACAACAGAGATATGCTGACACAAAGAGTAAAAGGTGGCTGACACAACACAAAGCACCTGTTGAGTGTGGGTGGCAGCTGTTTTGAACACTCAGCAAATCATGTAACACGAGTACAGCAGCCGGTCGAGCGCCTGCAGCAGCTCACTTGTGCTTGTGGTGCTCAAAGCCCCAGCGCTTCAGCAGCTGCCGCGCAAACCACCCCACAGCCTCAGTGGCCAGGTAGAACGTCAGCGGCCGCCAGCAGGCATTGATGGGCTCCCACAGGTGCCCCATGAACTCAATGTCGCTGTTGAAGCCACGCTCAAACTTGATGCCCCAGGTTGCTTCCAGCTGGTCCACCATCTGGCTGGGGATGTGGCCCAAGCCCTGCTCGTGCATCTGCTGCCTGCAGGACACACAGAAATACGCAGTGTTTCAGCACTGCATGCTGTGCCTGGGTTGCAGGAGGACAGTCTGCCTTGTAGCCCTAGGAACACCTTGGCAAACACAGTAACACAGGGTGGCAAACACCATAAGTTTGTGAACTAAGAATCGAATCAACATCTGTGCTTGTTCCAAACACAGGCAACTTCGAAGCTGTGCATGCTTATGCAGTCGTCAGCTTAGGCTGCAAGTCTGACTCAGTGCTGCTGCACGTGCCGCTCACCTGGTGCGGTACCAGAAGCCATAGGCCATGAAGTCCTCCGCATTGTCTGCAGGAAAGACAGAAAGCTGCACGTCAGGATGTGTGCCACCCATGGTGGGGGACAGCATGTTCCTGCAAGGCAGTATGCCCCAACTACACATAGCACTTCTGTGTGAAAGCTGCATGGGCTCTGCATACAGCGCCCCCTGCTCTGCCAGCTGGTGCTGCTGCCGCTGCTGCTCACCCCTCTTGATGTCCTTGAATGGTGCACCCTTGAACCATCCTGAGAAGTAGCCCTCATAGTCAACGCCATGAGGCAAGTCATTGCAGAACTTGAGGAAGCGCTGGAAGGTCTTGCGGCCATCCACCACCTTGGGCTCGTGCTTCTCCGGCTGCTGGTTCAGCTCGTTGTACCTTAAACACCCAGTTATGCACATGGACAGGCATAGAGGAGTGGGGACATCAGCAAGGGCCAACGCTCCTGTACATGCTGCTACTGCTGTTGGCTCTGCTGCTGTGCTAGGTCTTCTACATGCAGGCACAGCCAGCTGAGCATCTGCAGCTCACCTGGGCCTCCAGTAGAACACGTAGAAGATGATTTCAATCACCAGCCACGTGGCCAGAAGCGAGTAGCGCAGGGGCCATAGGATCTGCCAGAGTGTGAAAGCTGCCACTAGCAGTGCTGCAGCGCCCACTAGCCGCTGCGGGGTTTTGCTGTCGAACTTGAATATGCGATTGTCTGCCGATGGCACAGCCATTCCGGCGACCGGTGCCATGGGAGCTAAGCCGAGCTTAAAGGCTTTGAGGCATCCCGACACAGCTGTTGTGCAAGCGATATAACTATTCACTTGCTCAATACTTTCGTTGTCTCAACAAACTATTCAGGCATGTGTTGCTGGTCGTGCACGCTATGTGCACTCCTCTTGGGTCCCAAGTGCTACCGCTCAGTGCTGTGGTACTTCCTCAGCTACACTATGGCGTGGCAGCGATACAAACTGAAAAGGCACATGTCTGGGCATTTGTGGGGCCCTCAGGTCTCTGAGTGCGGCTGTGTCACCATGCACTCGCCATCTGTCACCCGGCTTAACCTGACAACACGACACAAGCAGCATGATCGTATGGACAGACTCGAGAGTATAACGCCGCCTCTAACCTCAGCGGTCAACTGACGTCGGCGTACTGGGCAGGCCGTGTAGTTTTGGCGGGTGCCGAGGCTGGACGGGGCAGCATAGCGGGGCTCAGCTCTGTCAAGAAGCTTTTCAGCAGCTTGTCAACGCCGATTAACCCCTTGTTGATCCGTACACGCCCAGCTGTGGCGATGTTGCGAGAACAGCGCTGCCACAAGCGTCATGTAGTTTCCTTGCACCGATCTTGGTGCAGTCGGCACACCCCAAACCGTTAAAGTCCGTTGTTTGCACCACATGCACTTGATCCTGGATGCAAACAGACTTCGTCTGTTCGTCGATCCAGCCTTCACGTCCTTGCCTGGCATGCGCAGCTGAGTTACAGTCACTGGTGATGATGAGCAGAACCCATCTTTTGTCAATCGCTGGCATCAGTAGAGGGCTGTCAATAAAATCTAAGGCGAAGAGCATCAAAATCAGTGCCAAACTGCCTTGAACACACTCAGGCTAGGCATGTGTGCATGCAGAACAGTTGAAAGGCAGCTCATGACATGATAACTGCACACAACAAGAACACGGTCACGCTAACCTAACGCAGGACTTGACCAGTGAGCAATAAATCATTGGAGATAGCAAGGCACCACAGAGACTGCCAGTGCACATCTGCTCATCTACTTGTGAAGGGTCAACCGGGGACAAGTGCTACTCTGAATGCCATAACTCTTAACAGCTGTGCACCCCACCTCACCAACCATCTGCCATACAAAACCACATGCAAGTTGCGCTGCTGCTGTCAACTGATGAACAAAGCGCAGCACGTGCCAGCAAACGCAAGTCGTCACTTGCGGTGCCCGCTAGGACAGCATGGCGGCAATGCACATCCACAATTACTGGTGCCTACCATGGGGGCCACCCAAGCAAAGCCCCATCTGCGTCATGGTGACCTGCCACGCTAGCCCTGCGCCATGCAAACCAGCTGCGGCATCTCAGCTGGTCATGCCCCAGTTTCTGGCACCTGCCCCAGGCTCATAGTCGCTTCTGCCGCTTAGACACACGCGGCGAGTGCTTCTCCATGCCAGGCTGGGGGTCATCAAACACATGGTCGCCCTTGTCCACGTGGTCCTCAAGCACACGGGCAGCAACGCTGTCGCGCTCCTTGGCCACCCGCCTGCCGATCGTCTCGTCATCTGTGTCGGCTCCAGAAGCAGCGCCCGCAGAAGCTGCAGCGCGGCCAGAGCGCGGCCTGCCGCGGCCCCTGCTCCTGCCAGAGCCTGACGCACCCCGGCTGGAGCCAGATACTGCACCACCTGACGCTGCAGCTGCTGCTTCCTGCTGCTGCTCCGCTTCCTGCTCAGGCTCTTCTGCTGCTGCAGCTGCTGCACGCGTGCTGCTTGTTGACCGCCCGCGGCCCCGTCCCCTGCTGCCCCTGCCCCTGCCGCGGCCCCTGCCCCGTCCCCTGCCCCTGCCTGAGCCAGCAGCAGCACCCTCATCATCCTCAGGCTCAATCTCGCTGCCAAAGGCACCATCTGCAGCCTCATCCTGCTGCTGTTCCCCTTCACTCATGTCGCCATCCGCAGCTGCTGCTGCATCTGCATCCCCCTCTGCAGCTTCGCCACCAATCAGGCGCCCAAAAAAACTACCTACACCCCCCAGCCAGCTGCGGCGCTGCGCACCAGGCTTGCCACTGGCTGCAGCTTCTGCTGCCGCAGCCTCTGCTGCGGCTGCTGCGCCATCCTCCTGGTCCTCCTCCCCCTCAGCATCATGCCCAGCTGCAGAACGCTTGCGCTTGCTGCCAACAGACCCGGGTGCAGCCTTGCGCCCCTTGCGGCCCCTGCCAGCAACTGCACCTTCTGAGGCCTCTGCTGCTGCTGCTGCTGCTGCTGCTGCTGCCTCCTGCTCTGCTTGCTCAGGGCCGCTACCAGCCATCTCAGCATCGCTTGCATCAGCAGCTGCCGCTGCTGCCGGCTGCTCCTCAGTGTCTGTTGCAGCTGCCTCACCTGGCACTGCTGCTGACGCCCGCCCCTTGCGGCTGCGCCGCGCAGGCTGCGCAGGAGCCACTGGCGCCGCTGCAGCAGCCGCTGAGCTGCGGCCCCTGCGGCCAGCGCCCGGAGTGCCCCGTGACGGCTGCGCCACCTCCTCCCCATCTCCAGCTGCAGCTGCGGCGATGCCCATGCCAGCCGAGCTGGTGGCTCTGCTGCGTGTGAGCCTGCCTGCTGCTGCAGGTGCTGCTGCAGGTAGTGCTGCCGCTACCTCTGCTGCTCCCTGCAGTGCCGCATCCTCTGGGATAGCTGGCAGTGCTGGCACAGCAGCAGCAGCAGCCGCTCCTGCGACTGCTGCCCCGGCAGCCTCATCTTCATCTGCTGCTGTGATTTTACTGGGCCCTGCAGCTGCTGGCTCAGCGGCTGTAGCAGCAGCGCGGCTGTTGCGTCGTGCGCGGCCAGCCCCAGCGCTCGCTGCTGAGGACGTCTTGCGTCCACCGCCTCGCCTTTTGCTGCTTGCAGGTGCTGCGGCATCCACTCCTGTCGCCTCAAACTGCATGGGCTCAGCAGCCTCAGCTACAGCTGCCGGCTCTTCAGCCACAGGCTCTTCAGCTGCAGCTGCCGGCTCAGTTTCTGCTGCAGCTGCGTGCTCTGCCTGTGCTGCAGCTGCCTGCTCCGCCTCTGCTGCAGCTGCGTGCTCAGCCTGTGCTGCAGCTGCCTGCTCCGCGTCTGCTGCAGCTGCAGCGTCCTGTTCTGCTGCAGCTGCTGCAGCTGCCTGCGTCACGCTGCCAGGCGTGCTTGTCCTGGCGAACGCCCTGTGCATCCAGCCGAGCCCTAGCAGCGACCCGCCACCAGGGGTCTTGCTGATGGAAGCGTACGTAGAGGTGCCGACGCCAACACCTGCTGCAGCAAGGCCTGCTTCAGCACCAGCTGCTGCTGCTGCAGCTGCTGCAGCTGCCCTGCTGCTGCCAGCACCGGCATTGCCAATCATGGGAGGGGTAGCTACATCCGCATCTGCACCCTGCTGGTTATGCGGCGAGGCAACGTCTGCCATCCTGCGGGCAGTTGCTGCAGCCGCTCGTGCTGCGTTTGCTGCTGCAAGCTCCAGGATGTCTCCTGCCTCCACACCCATGCTGATGTCACCATCACCTGCTGCTGTGGCTGCTGCTGCTGCTGGCGCCTGCTCATCTTCATCTCCTAACCCAATCCCAGCAACTGCCGCGACAGCCGCCCTACGAGCAGTGCGTGGTGTTGGTGCAGCCTTGGGGGCTCTGCCTGCACGCCTGCGGCCAGCACCGCCACCTGATGCAGGCACAGCTTGCTCCTCTGCTGCAGCCCCTGTCTGTGGTGCAGCCTCTTCCTCCTCCTCTGCTGCTGCTGCTGCTGCCAGGTCACCAGCCTCTTCTGGCACCGCAGGCAGCGCCGCTTGCCGCTGCTCATCTTGCTGCTGCTCCTGCTGCTTCTTACGTGCACTGCGGCTGCTGCTGCGGGCCCTGCTTGCCGGTGCTGCTGCCGCAGCCTTCTGCCTGGCCCTGCCCCTGCCTCCTGATGCGGCTGTCCCCTCTGCAGCGTCATCTTGCTGGTCTACATCATGGAACTCGTCTGCTTCATCAGCCGCTGCTGGTGCAGCTGCTGTTGCACCTGCTGGTGACGCAGCAAGCAGCTCCTGGGCATCATGGAACTCCTCTGCAGCATGTACTGCAGCAGCAGCAGCTGCTGCGGCTGCCTCTGCTTGCTGTGCTGCTGTCTGTTCTGCTGCTGCTGCTGGCTCCTTTGCTGCCTCTTCCACTTCCATGTCGGCTGCAGCATCCCCAGCCACTAGCGCTGCTGCTGCAGCGCTGCGGCTCCTGCCAGCCCTGCCGCGCTGCTGCTGCTGCTGTTGCTCCTGCTCAGCTGGTGCCTCTGTAGCAGGAGCTGCAGCTGCAGCTGCTGCTGCTGTTGCTGCTGCTGCTGTTGCTGCTGCAGTGCTCCTGGGCCTGCCCCTGCCCCTGCGCCGCGGTGTTGTCGCCTCAGCAACTTCCGCTGCTGCGCCTGCTGCTGCTGCTGCTGCTGGTACCTCCTGCTCCTGTGCTGCTGCCTGGCCTGCTGGATCAACCTCCATGGTCCTCTCCTGCTCCTGCTCCTGCTGCTGCTGTGCTGCCGCGGAAGACGGCCCAGCCACAGCACCTTCACGCGCTGCTGCTGCTGCGGCTGCGGCTGCTGCCAGGGGTCTGCCTGGCGTCCTGGACATCCCAAACAGGTTGGCAATGCGGCTCACAGGTGACAGTGGCACAGCTGCTGCAGCTGCTGCTGCACGCTGCTGGGCCAGGGTCTGCTCTTGCAGCACAGCTTCTTCACGTGCCTGCAGCAGGCAGAGAGTGAGTGGATCACAGCAGAAATGGAAGACGCACGTGTCAGCAAAGGATGCCCCACCAACTGTGGGCACTGGGTGACTGCAGTGGGCTGAGTACACATCCTGCCTGTGCTTAGATGGCGGGGCCCATGATGCATCTGCAGCAGCAGCCTCTCCAAGGCGCTCTGCATGGTGATAAACTGCAAGCACCTGTGCATGGCAAGCTGTTTTGACCCCGCATCACAAAGTAACGCTTAAACGATGTACACACCCGTGTGTCAGCACACACACACCTGCACTTCAGCCTCCCTGGCAGCCAGCTGCTGCTCAGCTGCCTCCTGTGCAGCGCGCTGCTGCAGCAGTTGCTGCTCATGCTGCTGCAGCGCTGCCTGCCTGGCGTCCAGCGCCTGCTCCTGCGCAGCAGCAGCAGCCTCGCGCTCGCCCACTGCTGCCTCTGCGCGGGCCAGCTGTCCAGCGCGTGCATTGAGCTGCAAGGCCCTGTTGCTAAGGGTTTTGTCGTGGTCGTCCTGCTCGTCCTTGCGTGCAGCCAGCTGGGAGTCGCGCTGCCCAACAGCCTCCTCCTGCAAGGTCCAGGCGGTGCAGCATCATGGCAGGGGGGAGACGGGGTCAGCAAGGCAGCTGAGTGGAACTAGCAGTCGGGCCCGCAGGTGTAAGCAGGTGTAAGAGCGCGTGGTGATGCTGCACAGCTCGCAGCGGCATGTGTATGGTGGTGGCAGCAGGTGACACAATATTGCGGCGTTGCCCTTCAGCAGCTCCACACACACATATCCTTATATGAAAACCTGCAAGCACACCGTCTGCTGCATCTTCCAAGTTCTGTCCCTTGCCACTGGCTGGGCAGCTTGAGCATGCAGGCTGAAGGTGCCAAGCTATCCCTGCCCCATGCTGCCCACCTTGGCCTGCAGGCGCATCTCCCTGTCAGTCAGCGCAGTCTCCCGCTGGTCGTTCACCAGCTGCGCCGCATGCAGCTCCGACTGCGCCGCAGTGAGCGCCTGCTGGCCCGCCTGCAGCGCAGCCTCGCGTGCCTGCAAGTCTTGCGTGGCAGCAGCGACTGCCGCCTCGCGGGAGGCAAGATTGGTGTTGCGCTCGTCCTGTGCAAAGGCGTTCTGCGCAAGCTCTGCTGCACGAGCGCTGCTGGCCCTGCAGGAGGATGCAAGAGCCGGGAAGTGCAGCAGAGTTGCCAGGCAGGTGGGCAGCAGTCAGGGCAGGCTTGCACACATGCACATTCATCAGCCTGCTTTGGCTTTGGTGTGCCTGCAAGCTGCGCCTGTTTCTGTTCGGATTACGGCATTCGCAGGCACCCATATGCTGCTGCGGCAACCACTCCCTGCTGCAGATGCTGAGCAAATCCCGCCCAGCCAATCTTCCCGCACCTGCGCCCTGCCTCTAACTCCTCCTCCTGCTGCTGCACCGCTGCCTCCCGCTCGTCCAGTGCACGGGCGCGCGCCTCCTGCTCGTCCTTGCGCTTGTCGGCCTCAGCCAGCCGCTTGTTCAGAGCAGCCTCCTGCTTGGCCTGCGCGACGGGGAGAGGCGTGTGCAGGTGTGATGATTTGAGAAGAGTGCAGCAGCGCGTGCTGGTGGGCATGGAGAGAAATGTCTCACGCAGCGCATAGAGGATGCAGACATCAAGGAGCATGTCAGCGTGCCTTTGCGCAACAGCAAAAGTTGCAATGCTTCATCTGCTTGAGCCAGGGAGGGGCCACAGGGCGGGCCAGGTGCAGCAAGTAACAAGCATAGCAGCAAGGGGAGCCAGCCAGTGACCAGCTCACCAGTTGTGCTGCGTGCTTCTCCTGGAACTTGCGCTCCTTGTCTGTGGCAATCTTCTGCTGGTTCTGCTCTTGCGAGCGCGCATCCAGTGAGGAGCGCAGCTCCTGCGGCAACAGACAAGCGGGCGGCATTGCAATGCGTCAGTCAATGCATATCAGATGCACAAACTACCATCGCAGCGGGTAACTACAGGCAGCTGCGTTTCAACATGCACCCTGTCTGCTCTGTTCAGCACGGTTGAAATGAACAGCATGCCCTACTGAGCTGAGACAGAGACACCAAGCAACTTTGGCCATGCCCTGCACACCAGGTGCACCTTCCAGTCCACACCAAGCAAACTGCTGCCTCACCTCCAGCTTCTGCTTCTCCTCATCCAGCTTGTCCTGCTGCTGCTGCTTCTCCTTCTCCAGCTTGGCCTGCTCCTGCTTGAGCTGCTTGCGCAGGGCATCAGCCTCCTTGCGCTCTCGCGCACCCTGAGCATCCACATCAGCCTGCGCCAGCCGCGCGTTGGCAAGGACCTCCTCAGCCTGCTGCTGTGCCTGCTCTGCGTCCTGCTGCGCCTGCTGTGCGCGCTGCTGCGCTGCTGCCTTCGCTGCATCTGCCGATGCCTTTGCGGCAGCGACCTCCGCTGTCAGCTGCGCCTCGCGCTCTGCAAAGGTCTCCTGCTGCGCCTCCAGCTGCGCACGCAGGTCTGCAGCGGCAGGAGCGACATGATGCACTGGTGAGGACAACAACAGGGCTGAAAGTGTACTGCGGGGTTGGTTGGTGTGCCTAGACCATGTGGTGACTGAGCCGGGCGTTCCTGCAAAAGACTGCTTGCTGTGGTGGTGACCTGCTACATCGCTTGGCACCCACGGCACCAACCATAACATGCACGTCATATTGAAGCGACAAAAGCGGTGTCAGGTGATGGCTGCGCTTCTACGACTGCTAGCTGACACAACCACCACCACATGAGTGTTGCATGTGGCACGTACCTTTGAGCTGCTTGTCCTTGCTGGTCTCGCTGCTGCTGGCGGCATCAGCATCTGCTCGCAGCTGTGCCAGCTGCTGCTGCAGGGAGTCCACCTCAGCCTGCGGCATGACACGGCACACCGCACACGCAAAAGCAGCGCAGTGCAGCAGCGTTTGCAAGTGCTACTGCCTGTGTTTATATAAAGCGCTGCGGGTGATCTTTCAGCACGCAACCACACACACGCTAGGGAGCTGTGCAGCATTGCAGCCAGCATCCTCCATGGTGCATGCTGCAGGACTGGCTTCATAAATTGTGCGGTCAATTGATGGCAGGCTGTGGACAATGGGGCGGGCTTGAAAGTCTGCCAGCTGTAAGCGATGCCGGGGCGCCACTCATTTATCACCCACCTGGTGACGTGCTGCTTGCTGCTGCAGCTGCGCCTTGACGCCGTCAACCTGGGTGGCAAGCTGGTCACGCTGCTGTGCTGCCCGGTCAGCATCAGACCTGCAGCAGTGCCAGCAGCATGTGCAGCGGGCATGTAACGTCAAAGCAGCTCCAGCAGTCTGTTTGTTTGCTGCAGTTTGCATTGAGGCTGGTCAGGATGCTGTTGCTGATATGCTTGCACATATTTCTAGCACAGGCAGGGCCTTGACCTGTACAGTTGCGTGTCAATGTTTCGCTGAAGGACACCTGCACATGTAATGCCGCAGCACATCACGCCGCATGCCTGCGTAACAGTAACTGTGCTCAAAGTATTGGTGCTGCCTGCCAGCAGCATGGACGGTGCTCCAGCAGCACAAACCCACGCACCTGGCAGCCTGGCAGCCTGCATGCTCCGCTTGCAGCTGCTGCAGCTGTTGCTGCAATTCCTGCAAGCTACTATTCAGCCGCTGCTGCTCTGCTATGGATGATGCGTAGTATTCCTGCATCGCCTCCATGGCAGCCTGGGCACAGCAGCAACATCACCAGCTTCAGTCGGCAGCAAGCAGACACTCCAGCCTGTCATTGCTGATGTGCAACTTGCGCCTATTTGCACGAGCGCATGAGCAATGCAGTGCAGGCGTCGCTGTCACCCAGCAGAGCATGCAAGTGCTGCATGCCATCAGCTGCTGTAGTACTCATACCTGCCGCTGTGCTTCATAGTCCTCGATTGCCAACGTCTGCTGGTCGCTGACAGCCCGCAGCTCCTCAACCTACAGCAGGAATGTCAACTGATTGTCAGTCTTTTGGCATTGCAAGCTGTCCCAGGCAGCCCTGCATGGCAGCAGTGCTCCAGTACCTCTCTTTGTGCCGCCTTGAGCTGGCGCTCCACTTCCCAGTACTCATCCCAGCTAACAGCAGCCAGGTCCTTCTTCCTGCGGAGCCAGGGTGGTCTTGAGTAACCCGTGCATATGTAAAGCACGAATGGGCCGTCAGATGCACGCACCTGACTGAGCTTGGCGTGTATGACATATTGCCCTTGAGTTGATCAATGTTGCCCGGCTATTTCAGAGCAGCGCATGTGCATTCGCCATCCACTGCTTCAAATGCATAATTGTTAATAGCTTGACTCGAAGAAGCAGCTGTCGACGAGGGTGCACTGCCACTCGGCAGCAGTCCTTGATGCTGTGCTTGTACTTCTCGCTGACAAGACGCACCGCTTGCTGTGCATGCTAACTGCTCATTGCACCCATCGGCAGCTGTCGGCAGCCTCCTTCAACAATTTGCAGTCGGTGCACCGGGGCGCAGGTTTGCTTTCAAACTGCCCCTGCAATGTTCGGGGTCGTCAATTGATCTTTCATGTTGATTTAAACATGTAACAAAAATATACATCTGCTGACACAAAGTAGATGATCGCAGCACTCAGCGACACGTGGCGGGTGCCCAGGCTGCTGTGCAGCTGCCACCTTCAAGATCGGCACGCTCCACCTCGTGGGGCATTGAAACAGCAGAACAACTTGAGTTTGGCTTATAAACGTGACGTGCTGCCCAAAAGCTGCTGCTATAGGTCAGGTTCTACTTTTGTGTGTGCTTCCCTGCAGAAGACACACCTTGCGTCAAGAAAACAGCATCTGTGGCGCACAGACAGCATCTGTTCCTTGACGTGTGCAGCACAGGAGGATATCTGCCCTTCTACTTCGCACGCTTCTTCATGGACAAGACCAGGCGATGCAGTCGGCTGCACAGCCTCTGCCTGCTGCTAAGTTGAGCCTATCGTCAGAGGTGTCCCCATCAGCGGCAGTGCAGTGACTCGCTTACGAGATGCAGTGCAAGACTCAGAGCAAACATAGTGGTCCTCACTGCAGATGCAAGAGGGATGCATCCGATGAGTCCAGAGTCTAAAGGGCTGTAGCATGCTACAGGCGATGCGCATCGCCTCAGCTGGTCAAGCACTGGGGACGTCTCGCAGCCACTGCTGCAAAGGTGCATTCCAAAACCTGCAGTCAGCCAGGAGTCAGGGTCGGTTCGACACAATAAAATTTGGGGCCTCCAGAGCTGTGCTGGCGCCTCAGGGCACCAGAGCTGGTGCAGTGCGCTGGCAGCTAGAGCTGCAGCTAGAGCTGCCAGCTTCAAGAAAGCACAACATACGCTGTGCACCTAGCCTGGACGGTCTTTGTTGTGATGCTGCTTGGCCGTTCCATGCACGCGGAGCTGGCCCTGCCACCCTTCGCAAAAGGACAGAGCTTCACCACACCATGGGTGTGCGGTTTACTGTGAACCTTGGACGTCAACCACTCCTGCATTCGGCCCGCTGCCAGCAACCGGCCTGAGCACAGCCCCCTGGCAACATCTGGTGAATCCATTACCTCCTTCACACAGCCATGGCCGAGAATGCGCGCAGTTCGAGCTGAGCCTGATTACTGAGTCACAGCTGCTACCCGCCCCCAAGCGACTACACAGGCGACAGGCAGTGCCTCGTTTAGCTTACGTCAGCATATTGTGCAGCTCGCTGCGGCGCTGATGGGGTTGAAGTCCAGCGGTCGTGGCGCCTTGCCCTCGTTCGCCGTGTGGCAGGCCCACCAGCTACTGGCGAGAGACGTGCTCTTCGGCTCGTTCCTGCTGCTGACGTTTTGCCTGTACCTCTTCAAGACAGCACCGGCTGCCTGCGAAATAGGCCCCGAGCCCGCCCTAACAGCAGCAGACAGCAGCAACACCCGTAGTGAGCAGCAGCACTGGCCGCTGGCTTGGCAATTCTTCTGCAGGCCCTTCTCACTTACACCAAGCACCTCCAGCCTCCAGCAGCTTGCAGCGCCATGGCAGCAGCAGCAGCAGCTGCTGTCTGCTGCTTGCCAGGCAGTGCAAGATGCTGGGAATGCGTGCATTGCACCCAATACAGCTGGCCAGCAGCAGCAGGCGCAAGCTCAGGGCAGCTTCTTGGCGATTGCTGGTGGCTGGGCGCTTCTGGCAATCGGTGCAGCAGGATGGGCTGTCAAGGGCGTGGCAACAAAGCTGCTGGCCAACTGCACGGGCATACTGGTGTGCTGCCTGCAGGTGAGCAAGCTGTGCTACGAGGGCGATTGTGCTAATTATGTCGGTCTGCGCAGCTTCTGCAGTATGCCATGCGTCAAACATATATGAAACTTTGAACAGGGCAGCCGCCGTTGAATATTGCACATGCCACGCCCTTGACAGCCCATCCTGTCAATGAATATTGCACATGCAAATTCCATCACTTCACTCGTGCCTGCAGTGCGTGCATTGCTGCTCAAGCGCCCAGGCTGCTGCATGGCTGGTCTTGTCATGCTTCACGCTAAATGACACCCTGCTTGGTCTAAATCTTGCTGTCGTCCTTCTCTTCTACAGGCGATGTTTGTGTACTTCGCGTGTGGCTGGCTGACCGGAGACCCTTTCCACATGCTCATCCCTCCGCTACGCCTAGGGCTGCTGCTGGTGCTGTGCACCCCGCTGCCACTGCCCAACCTGCCGCTGCTGGCTCGCTCCTTGGCAGCATGGCCAGCGAAATACTCCACGCACCACCGACTAGCTGGGGCAGTAGTGAGGGCAAGCAGCAGCAAGGCAGCTGCCAGCAGCAGCAGCAGCAGCAGCAGCAGCAGTTCCTCCTGGGTGGTGTGGTACCGCCCAGCCATGTACTGGCAGCAGCCGCGCCTGCGGCAGTGGGTGATTCTGGCACAGCGGCTGCTGCCGCCACTCACTGCTGCTGCCAGTGTGGGCTTCATCCCTGAGCGTTTCTTTGAGCTGGCCTCCCTGCGCTACTGGCCCATGGCTGGGCAGTACATCTACCTTGGCTGGACTGCATTTATGCTTGCGGTGAGCGCCAGCGCCTGCGGCGCTGCAGCAACTGGACAATCCAGGGATTGGCAGGGCAGCGGTGCATGACATGGCACTGCTGACATAGCTGCTTATGTGCATGATCAGATGACAGTGTATTGCATCGTGACATGCGCGTCTGCCCTGCAGTGCTAGCTCCAATATGGCAACAGCTGGATACTTCTCGCACAGCAAAGGCATCTACAAAGCTCTTATGTTTGACGATATAGCATGCGATGCACATTGCAATGCACACCACATCAGCTCAGCAGTTGCAGCAGCCCAATGCACTCAGCGCTGCCTGCACCCCTGCCTTCCCGCCCCCTGCCTGGCCACCCACCCCCTCCCGCTCCTTCCTGCAGCTGCCGCTGCGGCTGCACCTGGCGTCCTCGCTGGCGGAGTGGCTGCTCATCTCCTCCACCGCGCTGCGCGTGAACAGCGTGTACCACGGCATCCCCCCGGCCAGCGCCACCAGCCTGCAGCAGCTGCTGGCCAGCGCGCTGTTCGTGCTGGTGCTGCCAGCAGCAGGCGTGATGTGGCTGGAGCGGGGGCAGCGCGCCCGCTACCAGCAGCTGCAGCAGAGGCTGCGGGACGCCGGTCAGGAGGAGGAGGAGCAGCAGCATGGGCAGGAGAAAGCCAGCTGCAGCGCATTCATCGCCAAGCAGCAGAGTTGCGGCACAGAGGATCCCGCTGCAAGCACAGCAGCAATGGACAGCAGCAATGGCGCTGTCTGCAGCAGCACGAACCTGCGGCACTCCGTGCTGATCAAGAGGAGCGGCAGTGGCCAGCAAACCGGCAGCAACAGCACCACGCACACCAGCAGCAAGCCTGTCAGCAGCTTTGCCGTGCTGGCTCATGCAGATGCACCTGATGCTCAGCAGCAGGGACAGCAGCAGCAGCAGCAGCAACCAGCAGGCTGCAGCCCTACTGCATCTGATGCTGCAGACACTAATGCTGGAGTGGAGCAGCCCATATCACCTTTGGCCCGTGCCAGCAGCAGCAGCATACCACCCAGACACAACAGCAGCAGCAGCAGCAGCAGCAGCAGCAAGTCACGCAGGAGCAGGAGGCAGAGTGCCCCTTTGGGCAGCAGCATGAGCCAGCAGCTCATGGCAGACATTGCCGCTAGCCTGCAGCTGGCAGCAGCAGCAAACCCACCTCCCTCAGCACCTGCTGCTGCTGAGAAGCTGTCAGACCATGCAGCCGCCCCCCACATGACAGCCACACCAGCAGGCCTGCCAGCAACACAAGAGACGGCGCACCCAACACAGAAAACAGCAGCGGGCAACCAGCAGGACACTACGTATGCGCAGCACATGTCGCCGGCTCTAGATCTGGCTCCTGACAGTGGCGGCATTCACAGTAGCAGGGATTTCCTGGCTTGCTTGGAGGAGTTTGCAGCCCCCAACCCGGCTCTGTCAGACCCTTGTGAAGCACCAGCAGCAGCAGCAGCAGCAGGCCCGGATCCGGCAAGCACCAGCAGCGCATATTCTGCGCTGCGCAATGAAATGCAGGCTGGTCTGCATGCCCTGCTTGGGCAGGAGACTGCTGCTGCTGTGCTGGCTGCTGCTGAGGCTGCTGCTGGCAGTGCATGTGGCCCGTGGCCTGGAGCAATGCCTCACTACACCTCACTGGCTGCCACCATGCCTGTTAGTGTCAAGGTGGGTGTGCTGGCATTTGTGCATCTGCGGCTTTGCAGGCAATTGCAAGAAGTGCAGTGTATATCATAAGTGCATTGCAGCTAGGGCAACTGACAAGCTCTTTGGTGCTTCAGAGTTATCAGCAGTGCTGTTTTGAGCGCGCATGGCAGGTTGTAGTGTGCTGTGCAGATTCCAGCAGCAACATCCACAACCGTCAGTGACAGAATTGTTGAAGGTGCCTTCCTGCATGCCTGCTTTGCCCCCGTGCAGGTGCACACCTCGCACAGCAACGTGGGTGTGCTGTCCCCGCTGCTGGGCAGCACCCTGGCCGCGCAGCTGTCCCCCTTCAGCAGCGCAGCCGCGCCGCTGCAGCTGGCCACTGCCTGCTTCCCTGGCTGCGTGCAGCTGCTGGGGAACATCATCGCAGTGAAAGCAGCAGCAGCACGGCCGGGTGAAGGTGGTTGGGCAGCAGGCAGCAGCAGCAGTGCTGGTGGAGATGGTTCAATGCGAGCAGTGGCTGCAAACGCTGAAACTGTTGCTGCTGGCCTGCTGGATAACGTGAACATTGGCATGGCAGCAGCTTGCGCTTCAAGAACAGCAGCAGCAGCAGGCCACCTGGCTGCTGCTGAGGGCCTGCCTGCTGTTGATGTGGCGGTGGGCACAGCAGCAGCAAGCTCGGCAGGAGATGCAGCAGCAGCAGCAGCAGCAGCAGCAGCAGCAGCAGCAGCAGCAGCAGCAGCAGTGTCAGGCAAAGTGGTGCCTCCTGCTCATGTCGCCCTTCAGTGGTGCAGCCTGGCCTGCCTGGCAGCTGGGCGGCAGCAGACGCTGACCCTGCACCTGCAGCTGACAGCACCTCAAGGGGCAGCAGCAACAGCAGCAGGTGTTGATGGTGGCAGTGCGGGCTGGTGCCGGTTGCTGGCCTTCAACAGCAGCGGCGTGCTGCTGGATGAGACGGCACAGCTGCAGGAGGCGCTGCGGTGAGGGGGAAGTGGGGCCAGGGTGATGTAATTAGCACCTGACCCTGAGTATGCAGCAGCGTACCTTAATGTGACCCACCCTTCTTTTGTGCACGCAGCTTAGGCACCTGTTTTGACATGCCTGCACATACATGTGGCTTGATGGGTAACATGATGTTGATCCCTGCACATACATACAGAAGCTGGGGGGGCAGCTGGCTTGCTTGTTTCCGTCACATGCCAGCACTTGCACCAAGTGTGTCTGGAGTGGCCACTCCACAACGTTGCAATTCTGTGTTGCCCAGATGTACATGCATGCCAAGCAAGCCCTCTAAACCTCTGTGTGCTGTGCTTTGTTGTGCTGTGCAGTGTGGCCCTGCCTGCCCAGGCTGCCGGGCTGTGCCACATTGCGCTGCTGCCAGGACCCAAGCCAGACACCACCACAGCACCCAGCAGCAGCAACATAGAGGTCCGAAGGGCATGCGATGCCACACCACGTGTGGCCGCTGCTGCTGCTGCTGCTGCTGCTCCCTTGCTGCTGCTGCCGCTGCTGGTGCTGTCAGAAGAGGCAGCAGCAGAGCTGCAGCAGGCGTGGCAGGCAGCAGCGCTAACCGCTGGCAAGAGCGCTGCTGCTGCTGCTGCCCCAGCAGACAGTGCAAACAGCAGCGATGTCGCAGCAACGATAGCAGCAGCGTGGGCTGGTGCTGTGTCCAGCATGACAGTCGACATTGCATATGTGCTGGCAGCTTGCAGCGCTCAGCCTGCAGGAGGATTAACAACAGTGAGCATCGACGTGACAGGCAGCGCTGCAGCAGCAGGCAGCAGCAGCAGCGCTGCAGAGAAGCTGCCCACACCCCTGCCTGCTGCAGTGTCAGCTGTGCTGTGCAATGTGCTGCAGCACCTTGCGGCAAGTGGCATGTTTCACACCATGAAGTTCCTGGTAGATGTCGCTACAACAGCCACTGCAGGCACAGCAGCAGCAGCCGGCAGCAGCAGCAGCAGCAGCCAGGTTAGCTGCACACGCAGCTGCTCAGAGGTGGAGCCTCTGGATGAATTTGAGCAGCCTGATGCAGCTGATGCAGGATCGGCTGCTGCCAAGGCTCGTACACTGGAGCAATATGCTACTGAATGCAGCACCACTCATGGTTCAGCTGCCGGCTGCAGCTCGCATGCACTGAATGCAGCAGCAGCAGCTACAGCTCCCAATCCTGCAAGCTGCACAGAACCGCCCGTGCCGCTTCTGCAGCTGCTGTGTGGCTTTGCAGACCCCGGCGTTGAGTCCCGCTTCATGGCTGCCACCTTCAGCAGCAGCACCACCCTGGACCTGTTCACTGCACTGTACAACGTGACAATGGGGGTGGGCTGCTGGTTTGCAGCAGGCGCAAAGCTGCGCTCCCTCACCTCCCCACAGCAGCTGCAGCAGCAGTATGCAGGGAGTGCGAAGTTTGCCGCATACCAGGCAGCGGCAGCAGCAGCATGGCTGGGTGGCTGGAGCATCAGGCTTGTATGGAGTGTGGTGGTGGTGTTCCTGCTGCATATTGGGCCCTCCCTGGCAGTTGCATGGCTGCTGCTGCGCACACACCTCAAGCTGCAGCGAGTGCGCAAGCAGCAGCAGCCAACAGCAAGTCCAGCAGCGGCGTGCAGCCCACAAGCACAGCGGAATCCTAAGGCAGGGGGCACTACAGAGCACACAGCAGCAGCAGTGTTTGGCGCAGCAGGCTTTGCGCGGCAGCGGCTGCTGGCGCTGTGTGTTGTGTCAGTCTCGCTGCTGAACCTGCTGTGTGCCAGTGGCGGCGTGATCGCGCCGATCATGATTGTGCGGGCGTGGGGCCTGCACAGCTGGGCTCAGGATGCTGCCATGA
Source organism: Tetradesmus obliquus (assembly GCA_030272155.1). NCBI lineage: Eukaryota > Viridiplantae > Chlorophyta > Chlorophyceae > Sphaeropleales > Scenedesmaceae > Tetradesmus > Tetradesmus obliquus. The sequence continues at coordinate 2,492,357 of CP126191.1, forward strand.
CGCTGGTGCTGGTAGTCAAGGCCTGGATGTACCAGGTGAGGATCAGCCACAGGAGGTTATAACTGTTATAACTGTTACTGTTGAAACTGAATAACAGTTGGTGCTGGTGGTGAAGGCCTGGATGTACCAGGTGCGGAAGGCAGACACAGCTGCTGTCACGCGTGTCATGCGTACGGGTGCTGCCAGCAACTTTTTGATGTTAGCAACAGTTCAGTGCGTGATGTGCATGTAAAACCTACAGTGTTCAGAGCAGTGGGCGGCCAGTCATGTTGTGTGTCAGCGGCATGCCTGGCATCCTTGCTGGCAAGGAAATTGGGGTAGGCTACCTTGCAAGCTGGCTGCTGCTGCTGCTGATCGGCTTCTGTGCTGCTGCTATATCCTCCACGCAGGTGCCCTTCCACTGGTTTGTGCCGCTGATGGCAACTGAGGTGGCAACACACGCTTACGGCAGCTATGTGTTTGACCTGCAGCCCCGCTACTGGCTGGCTGTGCGCTACCTGACAGGCCTGGCCATTGCCATGGCGGTGGCTGCTGCGCACAATGCGCTTGCACGCAAGCAGTTCTGCAGCCATGGCAGCAGGCGCAAGGCAAAGGTTGCTTGAGGCAGCAGGTGATGCATGTGGCTGTGAGGTGGATGCATAGAGATGTGCGCAATGCACAGCTTGGATGCTGGTAATGCTTGGTTTGAGACACATGAATCTCGCATGGCGCACAGTACGTCCAATTTGAAGCTGCTCTGGATGGTGTTGCCGTTCTGAATGCGGTGTGAATGTGCAAGCAATTGTTGCTTTGGACGGTGTCCTTTGGTTTCAGACAGTGTATGTTGCCATTTTGACCAGGCTGCTGCACACACAGATACAAGTGCACGTGCATGGCGGCTGTCTGTTGCTTGGGTTTGTAGATGCTGTACAGCTGTCACCGGGTCCGGAAAGGTATGTCACATGCACAGGGTGCGGCACTGTAACAGGCGGCGTGTATGTCATCAATATACGTGCACATGTTGCTCATGAGAGGTGTCTCGAGTTGATAAAGGAGGGTGAGCTACATGGCTGCCAGCCTGCACTGCAAAAACAACAACAGAATTTGCACGCATGCCGAGAAGCGACATCTTCTGAGCGTCCTTTGCATCTTGCTTTTCGAGTGTCTGTGAAAAAAAACGGCATTGAATCTTGGTTGCCAATTGCTTGGGTGGTGGCCGCCAGCTTCTGGGCAGAGGCGTGTGCATAATGTACCTGCTTGCAGTGTGAGGGTGTTGTGTTGGGAGCTTTGCAACCTTCAAAGGGTGCGGGTGTTGCTTTCTCAGAGACACGTGCCCGTGGCTGAATGGTGAGTGCAAGAGTACAGCAGATATTGGTATGGTGTACAATGGAATGGTCTGGCGTTGTGTTGCTAGAGGTGCGATGTCACGATGACACAGTTATGCACTGCACTATGCCGGCTGCAGTTCGGACAGCTGCACGCGCCCTTGCAACATCCTTGCTTGATGGTCGAGATGTCCAGGATATCCGCATGGATCGCTCTTCAGCTGAGGAGCTGCAGCTACTCATGCCAAAGTGTTGATGTGCTTTCAACTGTTTCGAACGTCGCAGAGCCCAATGGCTGGCAATTGAGAGCATGATTTTAAAGCATAGCAGGGTTGCCGTTTCTCTGCACCTGATCGTGTTGCTTGTGCATGTCTGTATGATCATGGTTGCTGCTAGCCATGGTGCTCCTGTTGGCGCATGCCATGCTGCAATAGGTTCAGCTTGGTGATGGGGCTCTGTTACTTTTGCCTCGCTGCGCAGCGTGCTGTTGTTTGCTACCCGCGTCAAATGATGACAAATCCCGTCCATGCGGCAATGCTGCTGGCTTCGATGTGCTGCCTTAGACAGGGTTTGCGTGTGTCGGACGTACATGTCAGGTTGCCAAATGCCTCATAGCCGGATGCTCGATTTTTTGTGTGTGCTGCAGGTCGAGTAGCTGATTGTGCCGCTTGGCGGCCACTTGGTGCGAGCTTGTGAAACTAAACCAGTATCTGCATGCGTGTGTCACTTATGGTATGTGCCGTTGCCATCCAATGGCCTGTATGTGCTGCCACTGCGGGGCTGCCTTTGTTGCGTCACACTGTGCAATGTTGCTGCCTTTTGTTTGATGTAACACATTGGTGTTGCAAGATGAAGTGTTGACGTACGTTGCAGGTCTTGCATGCAGCATTGCATAATTGTGTGCAGAAGCCCGCACACAGGCAGGCATATGCATGCATGTGTTGGCGAGAGGTCCAAAGCGGCGTGGCAAATGCGCATTGCAAATGACACGTCTGAGTGGTCGACCATACAGCCTCAGGATTTGCCAGCAGAGGCTGTGGAAGTGCCACGATCTGCATTTGACAGCGTGCGCACATGCAGGCTGGCTTGCGCGCCGTTGTGTTGGCCAACTGCACAAAACAGCATGAGCGTCACACCGGAATGTATGGGATACACGCCACTTGATGAGCCATTGTGAAGCATGTAAATACAAACACAGCCGCGGCTGGAACTACTGAAGCATGCACGCAACAGCAACTGCATGCGACGACCAACTGGCACAAGTTTTGACAACTAATGCAAGCTCTGAAATGAAACTTTCAAGGTGAGCTCACTGCGCAGCACCATACATTTGCCATGCATGCAGTCGCCACAATGCACCGGGTGGGGTGTCATCATCATGTTACTCATCAAGCCATAGCATCAACGCCATCGGGTGGGGTGTGATAAACCCGCAAGGCCCGCCTGTGATTCTGATGTGGTAGGCTTCCGTACAACCAGTTGCCATCCGTATGATAACAAACACGTGCAGGTCGGCAGCATGCGCCGCACAAGCATGCAGATCGTGTCCCCCCTGCCCAGATAATTGCTTCTGCCTCCACCCGAGTTGTCTGGTACATCTGTTGCGGTGCCCCTGCGGGCATATGCATGCATGCAGCCCCACTGGCATCGCCTGGTTTGTGCCCACCGCCTACAGGTCCTAATCCATCAAAACCCCACCACAACCTGCTGGCACGCCCAACCCGCCAGTTGAAACCCCACTACCTGAAAGCAGCGCTGCTGCAAATTGTGATGGCTGCATGCAACAAGGGGAGGAGGTACAGCCCTGTACCCTCTAGGGGGCGTACGAGGTCTCATAAGCTTCATACTGTTGCAAACATGCCCTGATTCAGTGACATCAAACCTCACAGCAACAGCACCGATAACTGCAAAGCCACGCCAAGGGCAGGCGAAGAGGAGGCAATCTGGCAAAGTAAACTCAAGAAGCCTGAACATGCCAGCTCAAAACATGTGTGTGCCAGCTCAACACAAATCCTTTGCATGCGCGTTGCATCGTATGCCGGGCATGTGATCCTCCATGTGCGCCATCCAGCTGTAGCCAACCCACTTGTGACAGCAGACAGCACCCATGACTGGTCTTCAATGCTCACATGCCTCCCGCAAACGCCTCCATAAAGCCACACCATGGCCATGCATCACAACGCCACACATGCTGTATCCGTGAAACTACCAGCGCCAAACAGTTATCATGCTCAAGTGCCAAGCTACTAGATGTGATTTTTCCATCTGGCACTGTTTCACCACTTCTTCTCAACCCACCCAGGACACCTCACAGGGAGGGCTGCTGTATAAAACAAACCCACATCCTGCATCGGTTCAAGCTTCACCTACTGGCATGTGCCGAGCAGTGTCCAACCACCCCTTCACTCCCTGCATGACCATCATGGTGTGATGATCACAAGCATGATCAATGCTGCTCCCTGCTCTGGCTGGCCCAGAACAGCCGCCGCCCCAGCACGTTGTGTGCAGCAGCCACTGCCACAGCCAGCGCCAGAGCAGCACCATAGGGCACAGCTAGCCAAAGAAAAGGCTGCAGGCTGAACACGGTGCTGGCGTAGGCGTGTGTTGCCACCTCCAGGGTCATCAGCGGCACAAACCAGTGGAATGGAACCTGCGTGGAGGATAGAAGCAGCGCAGCAGACAGGCAGCGGCACCAGGGTTAGAGAAGGGAAGCGTCATACAACCGCACAAGCCGCCAGACTAGGACACAGCATACATGTGGCCAGAAGACAAGTCACCCATGCAGCTGCACATGGTTTTCTATGACAAACGTTGGGCGCTGCTCTGTCGAAAAAGGCTCGTGTCGCTCTCCCTGGCGTACAAGCCACATGTGACCATGCCAAACTAGCGCCCCTCTCACCTGGTACATCCAGGCCTTGACTCCAAGCCCAAGCACGCACGCAGCATTCTGCGCCCAGCCCCCCAGCCCCCAGGCCCGCACCATCATGCCTGGGGTCACCACTGCGCCCACAGCACAAAGCACGTCCAACACAGCAGCATGCACGATCCACAGAGCAAGCAGCCGCTGCCGTGTGGCGCCTGCTTGCGCAAGCAGCATGTTTATTGCTGCTGCAGCCGCAATAGGACTGGTGGTTGCCTCGCCTGCTGCGACTGGCAATGTCTTGCTGCTGCAGCCACCTGAAGCCACCTGCTGCTGCTGCTGCTGCTGCTGCTGCTGCTGCTGCTGCTGCTGCTGCTGCTGCTGCTGCATGCGGAGCCGCTTCACAGCTGCAGCTACTCGCAGGCGCAGCAGCCACACTGCCAATGACGTGCCTGCGTTCAGCACCAGCACAGCTGCAACACTCCAAATCATCATCAAATTCCAGCCAGACTGCTTTACTGCTGCATTCCAGCTGCAGCTGCCCGCTGCAAATGCAGGTTGAGGTGCTGCCTGGTCGCTACGGTCAGCGCCAAACAGCTGCTGCCGGTGCAGTTGCACACCAATGCCAGCTGGTGTGCAGTGCTTGGCGCCTGCTGCAAACCAGCAGCCCACTCCCATGGCCACGTTGTAGAGTGCAGTGAACAGGTCCAGGGTGCTGCTGCTGCTGAAGGTGGCAGCCATGAAGCGGGACTCAAGGCCAGGCTCCACAAAGCCACACAGCAGCTGCAGCAGTGTGGCTGGCACTGCCTGGCTGGCATGCACCACAATGTTACTGCTGCTGCATGGCTTGCTTACATCAACTGGCTTAGCAGCCCCGCAATCTGCTGCTGCAGCTGCATCAGCAGCGCAGTCAGCCCCAGCAGCTGTGCTGCTGCTGCAGCTTTTGCTGCTGTCCCATGTGCCGAACGTCCTGCTGCATGTGGCAGCGCTGCCAGCTGGCCACTCACGGCAGCTGTCCATTCTGCTGCTGCTGTTGCTGCTGCTGCTGCTGCTGCCACCATTGTCACCCAGGCTTGGTGCAGGAGCTGCACTGCTGCCTGCCCTGCTCATGTTGTTGTGTGACACGGCGGCTGTACCTGCAGCGGTTGCTGCGCCACTCAACTCCGCGTCATTGCCATCGCTGCTGTCGCTGCCATCACTGCTGACGCGGCCGGTGCGGCCCCTGCTGCTGGATGCATCTGGTGTTGCAGCGGTGGCTGTTGTGGCAGCATCCACCAGGAACTGCATGGTGTGAAACATGCCACTTGCCGCAAGGTGCTGCAGCACGTTGCATAACACGGCTGACACAGCAGCAGGAAGGGGTGTGGGCAGCTTGTCTGCACTGCTGCTGCTGCTGCTGCTGCTGCTGCTGCTGCCTGCTGTTGCAGCGGCTGGCACACCACTTGTTGTGCTGCATGCTGACAGCACATACGCAATGTCAACTGTCAGGCTAGCCACAGCACAAGACCATGCGGCTGCCAGGTCACTGGCATCAGCTGCTGCTGTTCCTACTGCCGGTGGTGTGCCAGCATCTGTCGCATCAGCTGTGGAACCCGCAGGGGCAAGATGCATATCTGCTGCTGCTGTTGCTCCCGCTGCCTGCCACGCCTGCTGCAGCTCTGCTGCTGACTCTTCTGGCAGCACCAGCAGCGGCAGCAGCAGCAATGGGGCAGCAGCAGCAGCACTTGGAGCTGCTCCAGATGCATCGCTGGGGGCCTCTGTGTTGCTGCTGCCCAGGGCTGTGGTGGTGTCTGGTTTGGGTCCTGGCAGCAGTGCGATGTGGCACAGCCCGGCAGCCTGGGCAGGCAGGGCCACACTGCACAGCACACCAAGCACAGAAACACACAGGGATGTTACAACTTTGAGACGCATACAGCTTTAGCAACATATTTCAATGTACAGAATCTCACTGCAGATCAATACAAAGTGCAAGTGCTATTACTTGACATATACATGCAAGCAAGCTGGCGCCAGCTCAACAATCGCCTGTATGCAGCCGTTGCATTGCACATGCTGAACAGTTGTGCACAGGGCTGAAAGTTTTGTCATGTGAAACACTGTGCACTTAATATGGTGTCACGCTGCCCTCAGCCCCTGCCCCTTACCTGAGCGCCTGCTGCAGCTGTGCCGTCTCATCAAGCAGCACGCCGCTGCTGTTGAAGGCCAGCAGCCGGCAGCAGCCGGCACTGCCACCACCTGCTGCTGCTGCTGCTGCTGCCTCTGAAGGCGCTGTCAGCTGCAGGTGCAGGGTCAGGGTCTGCTGCCGCCCAGCTGCCAGGCAGGCCATGCTGCACCACTGCAGGGCCACATGGGCAGGATGCACCACTTTGCCTGACACTGCTGCTGCTGCTGCTGCTGCATCTCCTGCCGAGCTTGCTGCTGCTGTGCCCACCGCCACATCAACAGCAGGCAAGCCCTCAGCAGCAGCCAGCTGGCCTGCTGTTGCTGTGCCCGCCCTGTACGCTGCCTTCAAGGCACGTGTTACAGCGTCAAGCAGAGACAATGCAAAGCTGCTGCCTTGCTCATTTTCTATGTCCAGGCCAGCCTCCCCACCACCACTGCTGCTGCTGCCTGCTGCCCAACTACCTTCACCCGCCCCTCCTGCTGCTGCCGGCTTCACTGCGATGATGTTTCCCAGCAGCTGCACGCAGCCAGGGAAGCAGGCAGTGGCCAGCTGCAGCGGCGCGGCTGCGCTGCTGAAGGGGGACAGCTGGCCGGCCAGGGTGCTGCCCAGCAGCGGGGACAGTGCGCCCACGTTGCTGTGCGCGGTGTGCACCTGCACGGGGCAAAGGAGGTAGCACGCACATGCTTGGCCCTACAGGGTTAGGGAGCAGCACATTGGGTAGTGCGGCAAGGTACACCACATGCAGTTGCCAGCATGGGCACTGCTGTTGTCTCCTCTGCAAACCACCCACTGTATCAAACACGCATGCACCCAGATCATTTCCCTTATCAATATGCATCGGCACAGCAATCACTCACGCACCGTGCCAACAGTGACGGTCGCCGACAAGCGCATGTGCACCGAAAAAAAACATACGTGCACGCAGGCCTCAGCCACCCACCTTCAAGCTAACCGGCATGGTTGCAGCCAGCGATGTATAAAAAGGCATGTCCCCAGGCCGCGGGCCGCACCCCACGCCAGATGCAGCCTCAGCAGCCGCAGCCAGCACTGCACTGGCAGCATCAGACCCCAGCAGAGCTGCCAGCCCAGAATGCACCTCTGCCATTAGCCAGTCGCTGTGGCCGCTGCTGCTGCGGCTGCTGCTGTTGTTGAATGTGTCGTCCTGTGACGCTGCGGCTGTTGCTGCATCGTGTGCGGCGTCCAGCTGCTGCGTTGCTGAGAGCTGCTCCAAGCATTCCAGGAAGCCGCTGCTGCCAAAGTTGTTGGCAGTGTCATCAAGGAACTGCCGCTGCTGCATTGCACGTAATGCACTCGCATCGCCACCGCGTGCAGAAACAGCTGCAGCAGACTTGCCTGGTGACGCTGCTGCAGCTGCTGCTGCTGTCATTGCAGTCGGTGAAGTTGGGATTATGGATATGGAGGGTGCTGCTTCCCGCACAGCAGCAGCAGCAGCAGGCAGTGGCGGCGCTGCTGCTGCCAGCTGTAGGCTGCTGGTGATGTCTGCCATCAGCTGCTGTCCCAAGCTGGCAGCAGGAGGCTCGCTGTGCCTGCGGCGCGCTTTGCTGCTGCTGCGTTTGGCTGGTGCAATGCTGCTGCTGCTGCCATGCTGCTGAGCAGCTGTGGAACTGCCAGCATGTGCTGAAGATGCATCCACATCTGCAGGCTGATGACGAGTTTGAATGCTGATAGGTGCGTTGCCAGAAGATTGAGCACGTGCAGAAGCTGGCTGCTGCTGCTGCCGCTGCTGCTGCTTCTGGCGGACTGGCGCAGAATCATCACCAGCTGCAGCGCCATTTGTGCTGCTGTGCCTGCTGCTGCTGCTGCTGCTGCTTTCCTTCTCGTGCCCCTGCTGCTGCTCTTCCTCCTCCTCCTGTTGTCCTGCCTCAGCCATCCTCTGCTGCAGCTGCTGGTAGCGGGCGCGCTGCCCCCGCTCCAGCCACATCACGCCTGCTGCTGGCAGCACCAGCACGAACAGCGCGCTGGCCAGCAGCTGCTGCAGGCTGGTGGCGCTGGCCGGGGGGATGCCGTGGTACACGCTGTTCACGCGCAGCGCGGTGGAGGAGATGAGCAGCCACTCCGCCAGCGAGGACGCCAGGTGCAGCCGCAGCGGCAGCTGCAGGGTGGGTGGTGGGGCGGGGATGGGTGGGCAGGTGGGCGAGTGGTGGGCACAGGGCGCAAGGTGGGCAGGCAGCAGCACAGTGTCAGCATCTCCACTGCGATCTGGCCAGCTCATAAGTCAACTCCACATGACATGGGAGGATTTGCCTGCCACCAGATCTTCTTGCGCAGTGCGTTGTTGTGCCCAGGCGATTGATTCAATGTTACACAGCTGTGTTGCAAATTACTATGCATTACAGGATTACAATACAATCAAGCCCCTGAAGGCACTCCAACATGCTGCAACCAATCCCTGCAATCCAAACTGCCCGCTGCTTGCTGCCTGAGATTTGCGCCTGCCGCTTGCCGCCTGACAGCTGCTGCTGCTGCTGCTGTTAGAGGTGCTGTGCTCACCACAAGCATGAAGCCCTTCCAGCCCAGGAACATATACTGCCCCACCATGGGCCAGTAGCGTAAAGAGGTGAGTTCAAAGAAGCGGGGAGTGATGTAGCCGACGCTGAGCGCGGCAAACAGCGGCGGCAGCACACGTTGGCACATGATGATACTCAGCCGCAGGCGCGGCTGCTGCCAGTACATGGAGGGGTGGTACCACACCACCCAGGGAGTGCTGCTGCTGCTGCTGGAGGTGCTGCTCCTGCTGGTAGTGGTGGTTGCTGTTGTTGTGCTGCTGCTTGCAGTGGCGTTTCTGCTGCTGCTTGCAGGATCAGCTGGCGCAGTCATCCAGTGCTGTCTGCCTGCTGCTGCCTGCTGTCGCGTGGTGCGTCTGCGCCGCAGTAGGCTTGCCAGCCCGAGCACATTGGGCACTGGCAGTGGCATGATGAGGCAGAGCCCCAGCCCCAGTTGCAGTGGTGCTATCAGCATGTGGAAAGGATCTCCTGTGAGCCAGCCACAGGCGAAGAAAACGTACACTGCCTGCAAGCAGCAGCAGCAGCAGCGCATCATGGCGGCAGGTGAAGACATGCGAGGTCTGCAGACTCGGCCAGCGTGCTGTCAGCAGAGGTACAGAACATATGCTGGTATGTTGGAATCGGTGTCCTCTGCTGGTTGCTATCCCTGCTTGGATGAAACTGCAACTACAATGCATGGTTCTTGGCGAGCGTAGTGTATGCTTGCTGATTACTTGCCCAACTGCTGCTGCTGCTGCTGCTGCTGCTGCTCACCTGCAGGGCGCCCAGCAGCAAGCCGGCACACTTGCCCAGTAGCTTGCCTGGCCACGCCTTGAGGCGGCTTCTCACTGTGCTAGCCGCCCGGTGCTTCCAGCTTCCAGCATGTGCGTTGCTTGTTTCTGCTGGCTTGGCTGTTTGCTGCAGTGGCTGCAGCTGCGGGCAGGTGTCCTGGGTGTGTGCATTGGGTGCTGCACAAGAAGCGGCACCATCTGCTGCTTGGTGGTCGTTGTGTAACAGCAAAGGTGGAGCTGCAGGGCTTGGAAGCGTGCCTGGGGTTGTATGGTAGGTAGGAAAACCTTGCTGTGCACCTTGTATAAACCATGTGACTGGTGCAAGAGGTTTCCTGCAGAAGAAGCGCCAAGACAGTGGCCACTGCTGCTGCTGCTGCTGCTGCTGCTGCTCGCTCGTGATGCTGACACCGCCTTGCACGGCTGTAACAATATCAGGTCCGATGTTGCAGGCAGCTGGCACAGTTTTGAGGAGGTAGAGACAGAAAGTCAGCAGCATGAAGCTGCCAAACATCAAGTCTCGGGCCTGCAGCTGGTGGGCATGCCACACGGCGAAGGCAGGCAGCCCCTTAGACGCTTTCGAGTTCACACCCATTTTAAAAATGATAAATAATTAGTGCATTCACAACTAGGCTGTGTGCCTGCCCCTGCGTGCTCGTGGCAGCTGTGACTCGTCGATCTGCCGTTGGCTGTAAGTGCTCATCGTCCGCCCATGCAAACCTAACAAACGAGACGAATACTGCTGAACTCTGATGTGGATGCGACAAGGGAACGCGAAACGGCTTGTGCCATGGTAGGGTGCACCAGCAGTCCAAGGTTGAATGCAATACCCTTGCCCTCACACTGTGAGGTACATACCAGCGGCACTAAAGCTGCGCCAGCAACCCTGGGAACCGCATCACAACCAGCGACGTTGCAACTTGTGCCGAAAATATGCGCGGTATGTTCATGGAGTCTGTGCAATGCCTGTGGTACTACCCCTCATTCCTCTCCCTCTACCCTGGAATGACGACAAGGTTTGTGCTTGTTCAATTCGCAGAAGCAGCGGGCAGGCCTCGTGTCTGCCACTGCAATCCACTCTTGACCCCTGCTTGCGATGCACACCGTCACAGCGCAATTGCACGGTGCAATGCACACTGGCAGCCGCTGCCAGTACTAGTGTTCGGACACTGCCGCACATGTGCAAGCAAGAACTTTACCAGGCTATTTAAAAGGTTGCCATCAACAAGCATGATGCATGTTTGAGAACCTGTATACGCACGTGCGTACGTGCACAACCATCTATTGGTTGCTTGCAAGTCCGGTGGAACTCCTGTACGCTACCGCAGCAGTGACTGCGGAGCAGCAGTACCACTGACATCAGATGGGGACGCTGATACTACATCCGAGACCTTTGCCAAAATCACTGTGCATTACTGATCATCCTAGATCTGGAAGGTTGACCCTTACGTATCGTTTCGCCCTCCGCTGCATGCTCTGCACAATTGGGGTGCAAGACCAGGAGCAGCTGCTGATCCAGCACAGCTCCCAGCGGACGAGCAAATACAATATTGGTTCCATATACACACAGATGGTAAAAACACTGCTGATCCTTAGTGCACCGATTGCAAGGCGGTACGTGACAGGATTAGAAGTGACAGGTGTTGTCCACACGAGGTCCCCACACACGTGGAGCATTTTAAGAGGCAATACAAGCTCTTCATTACAAGTTTCTGCTGTTATCTTCGGCGCCTGATACGCACGCCACCCTTACCGCCCACTTATCTGCTGTTTTACTGTTTCCCCCAACCCCCATCTTTCTGTGGCTCGCAGCCTCAGTTCGACAACTAATATAACTTCGATGGAGTAGGCTGCAGCCATAGCATGTAGGCAGGGCCCAGCAGGGGCCGCAGAGCGCTTGGAGGATGGCCGAGAGCTCTTTTGGCCAGCTGCAGCGCAGGCTATCACTGAAGAATGGACCGGGAGCGCTGATTAGTCCTCCAGCAATATTGGTGCAACATGAGGACGACGACCTTGATCGGCTGGCCAAGCCCATACTCACCAGGAGGAAGGACTTCATTGACAAGGAGGAGGAGGCCCGTAAGAGCCCCAACAGGGTGCTATACTTCCGCAGGAATGCCGATTACGACCGCCTGATTGAAGTCTGCAGCCGGAAGTTGGCAGAAAACCCCCGCAATGTGCGGGCGCTGCTCATCAGGGCCTCCTCAACCCTCAAGAAGGGTAAGTGTTGCTGGCTATCCAGCGTTTGACTCTGCAAAGCAAGCTGCAGCTGAATGTACTGTAATCAGCACTGGAAATACAGCCAAGATACACTGCTTGACAACGCAGCGGCATGCACAACAGCACACCTAGACCCCACCCCCGACTGGCAGCATCCAGTCGCTAAGACCATCTTTCAACAGACAGCGAAACCGTCACAACAACAGCAGCCGCGCGTACAACTCTGTTCAATAGCATGACTGCGGTCCGCATGGCATGGTTGCAGCCTGTTTGGTCTGCTGCTGCCAGCTCCACTCCTACGGCAGCTCTGATCCACCGACCTTCAGTAAGATTTGAACGCCCTGCAGTGCGTGCCAACATTGCTTTTGGCTGAACCCTTTCTCTGTTGGTACATGTGCAACTGCAGGCGCGCTAGAGGCCTCGCTAGCAGACTACAATGCAGTCCTGCAGCTGGAGCCGCGCAATGTTGATGCGTTGTACTACAGGGGCACAGTGTCTGAGAAGCTCGGCAAGCTGGATGAGGCCATAGCAGACTTCACAGCAGTGCTTACACTTGACCCCAACCACATCAAGGCATCCTATGCGCGCGGCGCTTGCAGGAACTTGAAGGGGGACTTTGCCTCAGCCATAGGTGCGGTTGCGCGGGGAGCAGCGGCTGCAGCAACAGCAGCAGCAGTTGTAGCTTATGCCAGCAGCAGTTGGTGATTGGGTTCACAAGCTCTTATCTCTGTCTGAAGCGGGAGCAAACCAGCGCAGCTAGGCAGCAGCGGCTGGCTGTGGCAGAAAATATGTACAGTGGGCAACTGATGCACTAGCTGCTGTAACAACAGCAGGGCACAAGCGCAGCTTCATGTCGAAGCGCTGGTTGTTCGGGCTGCAGGCTGCATTCGCATGACGAGCAATAGCACCTCGTACGCTGGGTGCTGGCTCAGCAACAGCTTTCCATTCTATCTTACTTTGCATGCTGGTGAATATACACCACATCAGAATGCACGGCAGCGAACGAAACGACAAGACACCTTGGCATCCCTGCATGTTGCCTTGCAGATGATTACACCTATGCGCTGGAGCGGGACAGGAAGCCAGCCAAGAGTGGCAGGAGCAGGGGCAGCAAGGGCACCAGCTTGCGGGAAGGCCTGCTGTCGCGCTCCACGCTGCACACCGGCAACTCTGATGCAGCCAGCGGCGGCTACAGCGGGCTCAACTCCATCAATCTGTCCAACTGCACCTCTCTCACCAGCAGCGAGATGGCGTCGCTGCACCTGCACAGCGAAAATGATGGTGAGCGGCCAGCGGGTGGCCGGCAGACAGCAGTGTTGCTGCAGGTTGATGACAGCTCCAGCATGCCAGAACAGCACAATGCCTCAAGATGAGTATGCGCCCCATGCATTGGAGTGTTCTCTGGGCATTTGCAAGTTTTCTGCATGGTGGACTGTGCTGTGCTCGTTGCAGCTGCGGCTCAATGCCTGCCATTGTTGGTGCTGCTTGCAGACTACCTCAAGTCCAGCTCAAACAGCCCCACTTGTGCCTCGCCAGTGCACCAAAGCAGCTTCCGGCTGTTTGACCCGCAGCGAGGCAGCACAGGCGCAGGCTCAGCGGCAGCCTCAGCATGCAGCTACAACAACAGCAGCGCGGGCAATGGCTCAAATGCAGGCATCCAGGGCAATGCAGTGACGCCTCCATCGCTGTCAGCGCCCACTTCAGCGCGCGGCATGAGCAATGGCGACGGCTCGTACAGTGGCGGGGGCGGCAGCAGCCAGCGTCAGCAGCAGCAGCAACAGCAGAAAGCGCGGCAGCCCTCTTTGGAGGGCTCCCCTGCTGGCCGCGAGGGCAGCGGCACCGGGCCACTGGAATACGGCTCACCGCCTCTGGTGTCACGCAGCGGGTCCTGGTCAACCCTGAACCCACAGCAGCAGCAGCAACAGCAGCAGCAGCACGGCGGTGTCGCCGGTAGCGTCGCATCCATACTGTCGCGGCCTCCAAGCGCGCTGGCTGGGCAGCCGCCTGCCGCAGCCGGCAGCGGCGGCAGCGCCAGCAGCGGCAGTGGCAGCAGTAGTAACCTAGAAGCAGACCCCGCGAAACGCTCAAAGCTGGCAGATTACTACCATGCACGTGGTTATGCTGCGCGCAAGCAGGGCAACTTCAAGGGGGCGGTGGAGGAGTACACTCGTGCTCTTGCGCTGAGCCCAACACACTTCAAGGCGCTGTTCAACCGGGGCTTCTCGTATGACAAGGTGCGGCCAGCAGCCGGCTGGCTGCAAGCATGCATGTCAGTGCCGCTCTGCATCTGGCTGGTGGTTGCTGCTGCTGTACAAGGCTCCCACATGCCTATCAACACATTCGCTTGGCATCCAAAAACCTGGTGTTGGCTGATGGCTAAGCGCATACTCCACAAACTACGTGTTGATTGCACCTGCCTCTGTACCTGCCTGCCATGTTATGTAACATGCTGTGTCTGGTGTATGCTGCTGGCTGCAGCTGGGCCAGTACGACAAGGCCATTGTGGACTACACGCGCGCCCTGGAGGTGGACCCCGCCAACAGCTTTGCCTACTACAACAGGGGCATCACCAAGGACCGCATGGGCGACTTTGAGGGCGCCGTGGCAGACTTCTCGTCAGCCATCGCGCTGGACCCCAAGAACGCCGACTTCTACCACAACCGGGGCTTCTCGCTGCGCAAGCAGGTGCGCAGCTGGCTCAGCGGTGGTCATGATGCCCGTATTGGGAGTGGCAGTGGCGCTAGCAGCTGGTGCTGCTGGGGATGGGAGGGTAGCAAGACGATCTGCTGGTGCCTGGGCAGGTGCTCCTTGCTTTGTCATGCACACCATTTGTGCCTCGCCTCACACCTGGCCGCCATGCTCTGTGTTCTTGCAGGGCTGCTTCAAGGCTGCTATTGAGGACTACACGCAGGCCATCGGCCTCAACCCGCGCCACTGCCGCGCCTACTACAACCGCGCCTTCAGCCACGACAGGCTGGGCCAGTACGAGGAGGCGGTTGCGGACTACAGCCGCGCGCTGCGGATAGAGCCCGCCAACGCGACAGCGCTGCACAACAGGGGCAGCTTGTTTGAGCGGGTGGGCAGGTGCGTGGCGCTGGCTGCTGGCTGCTGGCTGCTACCCTCCCGCTCACCGCGAGTGTGCCAGTACTCAGGCGCAGCTGCTGTGTGCTGTGTGTGTGTGTGGTGTGATGCGAGTACTCTTTCCTCTGCCGCTAGTGCTGCTGCCACTTCACACCTGCTGCTGCTGCTGCTGCTGCTGTGTTGCTGCGCTTGCGCAAGCAGGCTGCAGGAGGCGCTGCAGGACTTCAGCGCAGCCATTGCCACCGACCCCTCAGCAGCACTCAGCTTCAACAGCAGGGCGCTGCTGCTGGAGCGGCTGGGCCAGCCAGAGGCGGCGCTGTCAGACCACGACGCAGCAGTAGCGCTGGATCCTGAGGATGCGGGCTACGTGAAGGCGCGGGGGCTGTGCCACAGGACCCTGGGGCAGTATGAGGCAGCAGCGCAGGACTTCACCAGGTGGGTAGGGCTGGTTGCAGGAGCAGCACTTGTTGCCAGCGGGCAGTGGTAGATGCGCCTGGCTGCAGCTGTGGATATGGGGTAGCTGGCA
Source organism: Tetradesmus obliquus (assembly GCA_030272155.1). Taxonomy (NCBI): domain Eukaryota; kingdom Viridiplantae; phylum Chlorophyta; class Chlorophyceae; order Sphaeropleales; family Scenedesmaceae; genus Tetradesmus; species Tetradesmus obliquus. Next base: position 2,507,804 of record CP126191.1, read on the forward strand.
GTGCTGCAAAGCGTGGTGCTGAACGCGCCGCACTGTGTACTTTGTAAGCTGAAGAGGCTGCTTGCCGCGTTGACTATGCTGACCTAGCGCTTGCTGCCCTGCTTGGACTGGGTGCGCATTGTTGTATGGCCAGGCTGATCGAGCTGCTGCCTGACGACCCCAGCGGCTACAGCAACAGGAGCTACGCATTTAGGAAGCTGGGCGACTACGAGGCAGCAGTGGAGGACTACACCACAGCGCTGGCGCTCACCGGCAGCGGCAGCACGCGCCTGCACAACAACAGGTGCGGGCCGCATGCTGCATGTACGGCATGCACAGGGGTGCCACCCAACCGTCCAAACAGCTGCCCGCCTATGTGTCTGCTGCCTGCAAGTGCCGGCACCCAGCATCTGCTTGGTCACTCGTTTTCTCTCCCCTCTGCTTGCGCTGCTGTTAATGATTCATATTGTACTTCTGCCATGCAGAGCGTACTGTCTGGCCAAACTGGGCCGCTACCAGGAAGCCATTGCTGACTACGATGCTGTTGTGGCGCTGGACCCCAATAATGTGCACGCCTTCCACAACCGCGGCATCAGCTACGACAAGCTGGGGCATTTTGAGGCTGCTATTGAGGACTTCAACCGCGTGCTGCAGCTGGAGCCCAACAACAGCGTGGCGTTTTTCAACCGCGGCAGCACCTACGACAGCCTGGGCATGCATGATGCGGCTATTGCGGACTTTGGGCGGGCGCTGGAGCTGGACCCAGGCACGCAGCAGCAGCAGCACCACGGCAGCGGGTGCGGCAGCGGCAGCGGCAGCCCGGGCCCGGACCTTGTGGCAGCTGCAGGGTGGCAGCAGCACTCGCCGCAGATGCACCTGCAGCAGCAAGGGAGCCCTGCAGCACGCAGCAGCAGGTCTGGCGGCAGCAGCCTGTCGCTGGGGCAGCAGCAGCAGCACTGCTATGCGCGGCATATGTAGTGTGCGGCAGTGCTGTGACACCTCTCAGCAGCATGCGCTGCGTCTGTTCTTGATACAGCAGGAGCTGACTGCCTCCAGCAGATGCAGCTGCTGCAGACAGCATTAATGCAGATGGGTAAAATTCATAACGGGGAACTTGCCAGCGCAAGAACTGTGAGCTGTGATGGTGATTGTGATTGTGACAAAAATCAGTGTGTACATTGTGAAGGCTTGCGGCATTCCCAAGGTGCTGCACGTTAACACAGCACACAATTGAGAGTGTTGGTGTCTGCAACTTTTTATAGCATTTTTAGGAAGCAGGAGACACGATGAGTTATGAGTAGCTAGATTGGGTGACTCCAACAGTATTGCAGCATGCTGTAGCAACTTGTTGCCGTTATGCAGGGCAGCTTGCACAGCATGCTGTTATGTGCGTTTGCGGCATGCACGCCACCTGCTGACTGAGCAGTGTAGGGTGCAAGCACAGCACACTTGGTTCTGCACAACTCTAGTCTGTGTGTACCAAAGTGCCTTTACTGGTTAACTGTAGTATGTGGGTCGCATCTAGATAGTTCGTGCCAGGTTGCTTAGATATAGTAGGGGTTTGGGGTGTTGCTGCTTGCACAGTGTCACTGGCACGTGTCGGCATGTGGTGTGAACAGCCGTTAGCTCTCCTTGCAACAGTGCTGGCTGTTGTCGTGGTACGTGCTTACTGGCTGTTGCTGAGCAGCAGGGCAACGCGGCTGCCTATTTTGGGAACGCGCTGTCAACGTGCTACATAATAACGGTGCTTTACCAGCGGGCAATAGCTGGAGGGCAGTTAGGCTGTGACTGTATGCAGCCTTCTCTGTGTGTTTGTATGTATGTTTGTTTGCAGCTGCACATCTGCACCTGGGCTGCTGTGTTTTTTGTGTGCCTGTGCGACAGTGGTCGTGTTGTGTCACATTAGGACAGCACTGCCTGTGTACTGGAGATCCAGGCATTGCTGCCTAAGTGGAACATGGATTTGCTAATGAATTGCTTGTTGAGTCTGCTGTTTACCATCATGGCACCCTGGCAGCTACACATGCACCTGACATGCATGGCTGGCTAGGTGGTTACTAGTGACAAATCCGGCAGCCGCAGGCCGGCAAGTTGAACAGCGATGCTTGGACTTGGCAAAATGCTGAGCTTTTCAAAGTTCACTGTGAATACCGTTTTGCTGCCTCTTCACTGTGAACTTGTTGTGCAGATTGCACGTGTCCTGCTCAACCTCATGCACAAGTAATGCATTCACTCATGCAGCAGCCAGTCCATGCTTGCACTTTGTTACTGTTTGATCACAGCCAGGATCATGTTGATGGCTTGGCTTTTCATGGAGCAAAGAACTTGCGGTACAACGTGGCCAACTGCTCACTGCAACAAAGCAATGTCACAGTGCCTTCTCTTGAATAAGAGAGCTGTTACTGGATTGTGTTTCAGAGGTGGAGGAAGGATGCCAGCCAGAAGCCATACTGCTGCCATGTCATCATGCTGACAATGCCATGTGTTGTGCAGCAGCATGCCAGCAAATCTAGACGTTGACCTTATGTGCAGCAGCCAGCACACCAGCGTGAAAGGGTGTTGCTAGAACTTATTTGTCCATGCAGCGGTGCAAGATGGCAGCCCCACACCAGAAAAGCACCCAATGGATGGCCGTTTGCGCAGTGGGAGTTCCTTGCTGAAGTTGCTGAGACCTGGGTGATTGCACCCTGCGTCAAGGTGTAATGAGCAGCAACAGCGGGACAGCATTCAACCAGCAAGCTTTCTTGTAGACCATTCAACCAGCTGATATTCTACTCCAACAAGCTGGGTGTGCAACCTCGGCAGTTCACTTCCCTGCCCTTGCTGTCTTGACATTCCGTCAGTCGAGCTAATTGCAGCAGTTATTCTTATGATCTACTGTTAACATGACTTACCACAGCTGTCTAGCTAGCCCTGCAGCTGGGGGTGGCTGAACAGCTGCTTCGGAGCCAGCAACGCACCCTTGCCACGCTCACACCGACAGCGCTGGCTTTGAAGATGCAAAACAGCGAAGGAGATGTCAATGGAGGTGCAGTAGTGGTAGAAAAACCAGTGCGGTGGAGCAAAGATAGGTTAGCCAAGCTAGAAGACTTGGAACTGGCACTGGATGCAGCCGTGCATGTCAACCGCTACCTTAACAAGGAGATAGAGGCGGTGGTGCAGCAGCTACAACGTGCAGAGCAGGAGAGGCATGCCTGGCAAGAGCATGCACGGCGCCTGGCAAGGCAGCTGGCCAAGTACAAGCGTGCTGCTGCAGGTGTGGGATCTTCTGCCAAACCTCCTTGGCATGAATTGTGCAGCAACAGCATGGCATAAGTGATGCTGGATAACTGAATTGGTGCTGTAATCATTACAGACATGAGGCAGCGCAGCTGCACTTGCACTTTTGCCACCCCTACATCATGCAGGGACCCCAAGTTGGGGTGGTTGGGGCCCTCAGCAACCCTAGTACAGATGGGGGCAGCCATTGCTGACGTGCTGCGCGTCTTACTGCACCTGCCTGCTCCTTCACCGAAAATACAGGCAATCAACAACAGCAGCAGCAGCAGCAGCAAAGGCACACTGTTGAAGAAGCAGACGATCCCCAGCTGCAGCAGTTGGCAGATGAACTAGCGCAACTCCCACACAGCAACGGCAGCCAGGACGCAGCAGCAGCAGCTGATGCCGACCTGCAGCAGCAGCAGCAGCAGCAGCAAGCGCTGGTGTCGCCTGGGGCTTTCCCCTGGGAGGACATGTTAGACAGCATCAACACCTTGGTGCACAAAGGCAGGGAGGCGGGCTGGCTGGCAGCACCTTCAGAGGTGAGCAGCAGCTGCAGTTGTTGGTATCTGAGATATCTTTGCAGGAATGGATTCTGCAAGGCTGCTGCCTTAACTACTGTGACTTCAGGTGTGTGGCTGCAGGCATGCTGTGGTGTCAACAAGCTGATCGTTGTAGGCAGCTTGCAGGACACCTTTGAGTGCTGCTGCTTACCATGTGCCGGTCTGGGTGCTTAGTTGGCAACACCAGGCCAGTCTGGCCTGCTGCAGTGCTGCTCACACAACTACTAAGGCCTGCTGATCACAAAGCGTGCATGCAGCTGCATGTTCAACATGGCAAGCAGAATAGCGCTCTGTGTCACACACTACAGCATGGCAGCAGCAGGCATGGCGGCCGGACAGCCATACAGGGACTTGTCAGTCAGCACGCCTCACAAAATGCCCCAATCAACAGGTGCTGCTGTCTATTGTTACATCCATTTCTGCCGTATCATAGGTCAAGATGGGCAACGTGTTAGGCCAGGGCGCGTTTGGCACAACGTACATGGCGCACTGGCGGGGGGCGCAGGTGAGATACACAGGAGCAGCGCTGCCGCTGATGCTTCAGAATGCAGACTCCTAGGCTTACTGTGCTGGGCAGACACATATGTGTCCACACATATCGTCTGACATCAGCTCGCTTTCAGCATTTCAGTGCCTTGACAAACATTGTTTGACCAGAAATCCAGACTGGCGGCATCGCTCTATGTGTTAATGCCCCTGATTGCGCTCGCCAAACCCCACATGTGCTTCAAAGCAGTTGCGCTAGTGCCAGTGCTCCAGCATCTCCTGCAAGCAGCAGTTCACGCCTGCAGCTGTCTGCAGCCGTGCTGCACTGTTTGTCTTCAGCTGTTTCTGCCTCTGCTGCGCCTCTGCTGCGCCTCAACCCCTAAACTTCACATGCAACTAACACTGCGTGCACTCTCTCTTTGGCGCAGGTTGCTGTCAAGTGTGTGACAGTTCGCAGTGAAGCTGAGCTGCTCAACTTCCTGCGGGAGGTGGAGTGCCTGGCAGCGCTGAGGCACCCCAACGTGGTGCCCTTCCTGGGCGCTGTCCTGCAAGTAGGTGCCAGCAGCAGCAGGGCAGCCGGTATACGACGGCACATGCAGCAGCTGCTTGCTCTTCAGTCGCACTGGGTGCTGGGAGGCGTTTGCGCGTTGGATGGCGGGAAGCGCAGCGTGCACTGCCGCTGATGTGTCTGTAGCGCGGCAGGAGCAGCAGCAGCAGCTGCGGCAAGTCCTGAAGTGGACTGCGCCGCTGGTTGCCAGCATCCTTCTGGTTTGTGCCTATTTGATGCCATTGGTTTGCATCCTCTGCCGTCCTGCTACTGTTCGTTGCTCCACCGACACGCTGCGGTTGCCTTTGTTGCCACACTTTTGGCTGCTTGCAGGACCAGGGCAGGTGCTGGCTGATCAGCGAGTTCATGCCAGGAGGCACGCTGGCGCAGTGGCTGCATGGCGACAAGGGGCCCCTGGGGCCCAACAAGCCGCTGCTGCAGCGCGCGCAGCGAGCTCTAGATGTGAGTGCGCACTGTGTGTTGTGATTGCGCATGCGCTGGTTGAAGCTTGTTGTTCACAAACAGAAGTTGCTTGCTCGATATTGCACAAGCAGTGAAGATGCGTTGTGCAGCACAGCGGTCATGTGTTGTTTGGTTAGGCGGAGCAAACCAATTCATTCCACCTTGAGTGAGGTGTCATACCATGTAGATACACAGCCCGCGTGCATGCTTACGTGTGTGCACGTGTTATTGCTGCTGCGGCTGCCGGCAGGTCTGCCGCGCGCTGGCTGCGCTGGAGGCTTGCGCGCCGCCGCTGCTGCACCGCGATGTGAAGCCCAGCAACGTGTTCATGGATGGCAGCGGCACTGCACGCCTCGGGGACTTTGGCCTTGCAAGGCCCATGCCTACCAGCAGAGCCACACTGACTGGAGAGACCGGCACATACCTCTACATGTCGCCAGAGATGGTCCGGTGAGCGCCTCGCTGGCTGCGAGGTGGCTCCTGCTGAGTTGCTGGTGTGCCGCTATGGTGGATATTGCGTGCTTCGCTTTTGCTGGTCACTTTCTTCCGCCCGCCCGTCTCCGCTTCCTGCTTGCCACTACTTCCTGCAAGCACGAGGTGTGCGTGTGCATGGCTGGACTGTTGCGGCTGATCATTTTGCTGATGTCAGTCTCCCCTCGCTGCTGCTGCTGCTGCTGCTGCTGCTGCTGCTGGCGCTGCTTTCTTCTACTTCCTGCAGGCACGAGGTGTACGACAGCAAGACTGACGTGTGGAGCTTTGGCGTGCTGCTGGCTGAGCTGCTGACGGGGCACATCCCGTACCAGCACACCTTCATGACGCCGGTGCAGGTGCGCCGCTGCAGCGCAGGGCATGCAGCTAGTGTGTTTGTATGTCAGGGCGTTTGGCTGCCAGAGCACTTTGGTGTGCTGCTGCAGCGCAGCCCAGGGCATGCAGCGCCCTGCATGTAGCGCAGTGCAGGGCATGCAGCTAGTGTGTTTGGTCAAGTGTGAGGGTGTTGGGCTGCCAGAGCACTTTGCGAGATGGGCGTATGGCCACAGCGCAAGTGTGTGCGAGCCGTGGCATGCAGTGCGAGGCATGGCCTGGCTGTAGTGCCAGGCGCTGCCGTGCTGAGCTGCATGCACTCAGGCCTTGCTGCCCAGGTCATCAGCCCTTTAGCCATGCTCCAATCGCTTGTCTTCCGCTGACATGCTCAGCTGGTGTCGTGGGTTTTCGTGATTCTCTCTGTCTGTGTGCTGCTGCTGCTGCTGCGTCTGCTGCTGCTGCGTCTGCTGCCAGATCGCCATGGGTGTGGCTGACGAGAAGCTGCAGCCGCTGCTGCCGGGGCAGCTGCCCACGGAGCTGCTGGTGCTGTGCCACGCATGCTGCGACTTCGACCCAGACATGCGGCCGGGCTTCGCCACACTGGTGGAGGAGCTGGAGGGGGCAGTGGCCACGCTGCAGGTGCGCTTTCAAAGTGTGCGGCGGTTGCTGGGTTCATGTTCGTCTGAACCTCTGTCGCAGGGTGGATGCCGTACATCAGGTCTACATCTGCTGTGAAATGGGGACAATCTTGTGGATGTAAAGCCAAAGCAATAACGCGATCGGTCCCAGCTGGTTGGTTGTGGCGAGCCGTGATCAACCTGGTAAGAGTTCACAGCACGCTGGTGTGTGTTGTTGCGCTGACTTCTGTGCTGGCTGCTGCTGCCTGCAGAAGGATGCGGAGGCCGCTGCTGCTGGCGGGCTGTTTGGGCGGCTGCGGGGCAACAGGAGCATACCCAGCAGCTGGGCGAGTGTGTTGGGGCAAGTCGGCAGCTGACGGGGAGAGTGGAGCAGCAGGCGAAGAAGATTGCCGAAGAGTTTGAACAGTAGCACCCATGACAGCTTGCTAGCAACAGGCGTGGGAAGAGGTTGGGACATGTGTCCGTGTGTTATCTGAGTTGCTGCAGCATCAGCACAGCTCAGCTGCCAATATATACAGGCCGGCTGTGGAGTAGCTCCACGTGGTTCACAAGTGACCTGTGGGTCTGGTTTTGATGTGGCCGCTGGGGTGTTGCAGCCAGCGACCAATTGGATGTCTGGCCGTCTGGCAAGGCCCTGCAGTGACCTTGATTGAGATGCATGAGGCAGCGCGCAGCAGTTTAGCCAACTTGCCAGCTATTTGTGTGGAGCTCTGCATGCAGTAGCGCTTTGCGCTGCATACTTGTGTAAACTTGATGGATTGCAGTTGCGGTTGCTGCAGGATCGGCTGGGCTGTGTCTTGAGATAGCAGGCATTAGGCCATTGCAGATGGCACATTGGCCACCACAGATGCACTGCATTGATTTGATTTATCACATATGGTTCATTGAAGCAGTGATGTGAGCTATCAGCAGCCTGTTGTGTCAATGGCAGAGATGTTCGGACAAGGGATCCCACGGTTGTTCAAAGTGTTCAAGTAAATGAACAGCACATTTTCCTGCCTGTCACAGTCGCTGTGCCGTTGCTGCACAAACCTGAGTGAAAGGCACTACTTCCGAGCCCATATAGTGGCATTGTTGTCCGGTTCTGTCAAGTTGCCGGCCTAGCCTGACAGGTGACCATGACATGGTGTGAACAGCACTGCCTTGTAACCAGACGATGACGCCTAACAGCTTGAACGGAACATGCAGCAACACTGGTTACACGTAATGTTAGCAGCATTATATGTTCTACGTAGCAGCGGCGTAGACTGTTTACGTGGGACGTTGGCAGTAGTATGCACTTTACGCACAACCGACCTCCTATAAGGGTCAGAGGAGCTGAAGGCGTTTGCACCACCTTGAACCAATAACATTTAATGATAATGCCCATCCCAGCAGATGATGCCAGCCTTGCGGAGGTCGCTGCAGCTCTGGCAGCACCAGGCAAGGGCCTGCTGGCATCTGATGAGAGTGTAGGCACAATTGGCAAAAGGCTGGAGAAAGCAGGGCTTGTGAATGACGAGGTGAGTGGCTTTGGGGTGTTTGGATCTCAGTGAGCACAAATGTGCATTGGCAGTCTGCTTCTGCTTCTGCTGCTGCTGCTGCTGCTGCTGTTGTTGCTGCTGCTGGCGCTGCTGCTGGTGCAGCTAGCCGTATCTAAAGCATGCAACACCGCGTCGCCATACAATCTGTAATCTGCAACTGTCCTTATCCTCTGCTGTCAAGCCCTTCTTTTGCTCAGCTGCCCCCTGCTGTTGCTGCTTGCAGGAGACCCGCTGCGCTTACCGAGAGCTGTTCTACACTGCCCCAATTGGCAAGGCTGGCATCAGTGGCGCCATCATGTTCAAGGAGACACTGCAGCAGGCAGCAGCAGACGGCACGTCTTTTGTGGACTGCTTGACGCGCCAGGGAGTGATGCCAGGCATAAAAGTGGACGAGGTGAGGCTGCACACACATGTCACCTGAAAAGCTGCGAGCTTTCTTACATGAGCAGCCGCCGTGCATCATCTGGTTGTTAAACTTGATCAGCAGCCGTAATCTGCAGGCTTTACTTGTGTACTAGTTGGCTGCCTGATGCAGCACACCGGCACCTATCTGTCACGGCAACGGCATGCTGCAAACATGCTGTGCTTGTGCCAATTCCAACACATGATGTGCAGGGCCTGCTGCCCTTTGAAGGCCATGACCTGGCAACTTGCGAGACCTCCACACGCGGCCTGGACACGCTCGCAGCAGCAGCAGCAGGCTACCGCCAAGGCGGCGCGCGCTTCGCCAAGTGGCGGGCCGCGCTGCGCGTGGATGCTTCCAGGGGCTTCCCCTCTGAGCGGGCTGTTGAGTTGAATGCGCAGCAGCTGGCGCAGTATGCGGCAGTCTGCCAGGCAGCAGGTGAGGCAGGGAAGCAGGGTTACATCGGTGTATTCATGCGGCCGCGCTGCGACAGCCGCCTGGTCAATTAGGTAGCTGCAAGCAGGTCGGGCGGCAGGTGAGGCAGGCATGCTGTGCACAACAAGATGGGCTCCTTGGCAGTACGTAATGCGGTACAGATGCGGAGCATTCAGGTGCAATGCTGGACGGGTTGAGCAGCGCTCCTGTTGCCTGCAGCAGCATACAAACACAGGCAAGCCGGCATGCCACCATGATCTGTTGTATTTACCGCAGCAGCGGTGCAGTTGAGCACAGTGCTGGTAGTTGCTGCTGACACCCAACGCAACACTCACAGCCCTTTGGCACTTCTTTTGGCACTGCTGCTCTCGCCGCAGGCCTGGTGCCTATTGTCGAGCCTGAGGTGCTGATTGATGGTACGCACAGCGCAGCGGAGTTTGGTGCGGCCAGCGAGCGTGTGATTGGCGCGACTGTGGCGCAGCTGTGGCGGCAGGGTGTGGCGCTGGAGGGCTGCCTGCTGAAGCCGCAGATGGTCATCAAGGTGCGCTTGACCAGGAGTTGACTACTTCGGCAGTTGTGAGAAGGATGCTCCGGCATACAGAGCATGCGTTTGCGCTGGCTAAGCAGTGCGTTGCAGTGTGCGGAGTATGGCGCAGTGACACGCAGCGGTGACATGCGCTCGTGGTGTGGTGTGCTTCAGCACTGCTGGGGAGGACAGCATCGCCTCAACTGTGCAGGTCAGTGCTGCAGCACACACCACAACCATGCTGCAGCTTGGCGCCAGGTGTATGGAAGCATGCGATTGCTGTTCCACTGCACGCAGCTGTTGCAGCTGACACACCGTGCATGTTGGCGTGATGTGTGCAGGGCGCTGACGCTGCTGGTGGGCGCGCTGCGCCTGAGGAGGTCGCAGCCGCCACGCTGACTGTGATGCGGCGTGTGGTGCCTGCTGCCATCCCTGGCATAATGTTCCTGTCAGGGGGGCAGAGCGAGGAAGAGGCCACGCTCAACCTCAATGCGATCAACGTGATGGTGAGCAAATGAGCTGTTAAGGATAGGCAGTGATGTGTGGGCGCAGCTGTGTGCGCATGGTGCATCTGCTACCACTTTGTGGCTAACTCTGCACCGGCAATGCATGCATAGTGTGCTTGGGAATGTGCCAATGTAGTCGATTTTCACCTGCCAATGCTTGCGTATTTGATCCTTAAGGTGCTTACATTCTGCAAGCGTAGCAATGCAGCGCACACGCCGTGTGCTCGCACTGCTCCAGCACTGCTCCAGCATTGCTCGAAGGTGCGTCACCATGCATATCCTGTTTGAGTGCGGCCTTTGCACTACAATTAAGATTACGCTGGCTGACCTGCACTGTCGGTGCTGCTGATCCCGTGATACCTGCAGGCGCAGCAGCAAGGCAAGGCGCCCTGGTCGCTGTCCTTCAGCTATGGCCGTGCATTGCAAGCCAGCGTGCTTAAGATCTGGAGTGCAGACAGCAGCAGAGCAGCAGAGGCAAAACAGATGGCGGTTGCGCTGGCGGCCGCCAATGCAGCAGCAGTGCGCGGCGCGTATGACGCAGCGGGCAAGCACCCTTCGGTGACGTCAGACAGCAGCTTGCGCGAAGCGTTCAGGGGCTGGCATGGGCCCACAGCCTCTGCGCCAGCAGCAGCTGCAGCGGCAGTCGCGCAGTAGTTGTATAAGACGAATTTAGTTGTGCCTGCAGGCACTGGCTGAGCTCAGCGAGTACCTAGGACTCCTGCAGTGTGCATTTTGATTTTGTGGATGAGACCACTTATTTGGCAGCATTTAGCTGCGCTGGCTTGTAGGGTCAGGTCTGTAACGCGCACATGAATGCATGCTGGATCAGGTGCCAACACAGAGCCAAGGATTGCCCAGCACTGCTGAACTTCACTCTGATGGAGGTGCCACTAGTCCTGCATGATGCATCGCAGCTCTGGCTGGTCATTTGCAACTTTCTATCAGCCATTGGCTTTGAGCAGCTAACCTGCGTTGAAGGGAGTTCAGCGATTCTCAGGAGCAGGGCTCTGTCAGGCTCTTCGCCCGTTCACGTCACTGATCACCATCCAGGGGCCCATGAACGTCAGGCAACAATACGCGTAGCATCAGTTTTGAACAATTGAACATATATACCCGAAAACGGGCCTGTTGGAGACGTTCGTTGTTCGTGACTCTCTCCCCAAGCTGGACCCGTGAGCATTCGTTACAGCATTTGTCTGATAAAGTATCCGATCAAAAACATTATTCAACTCAACAAACGACTGGTTGATGATTCGAGGTAGCTGGGACTAGGTGGGTGCTTGCTTGGACTCCTGCACAGCATTGGCATTGCCTCTCGCCGTCCGCTGCTGCAGAGTCCCAATGCATTTGTTTGTTGTACAAGTCTATTTATGCGTCACTAATGCAACACAAGCAGCCACGGCCCACGTGACTGGTGGGCCTGTGCAGCAGCAGGCCCAGTCCAATGCTGCTGCATGTCTTGCGTCCTGCTGTTGAACCTGTATTCTTACATCCTTGCTTCTGCACTCTGTTCTCTCCTCTGTAACGCATACAACGTAGCAGTACTGGTGCAAACGCAGTGAAGTGCACAGCCTGGTCTGACGTGCACCTGGCAAGGCAGGCTGTTGCAGGCACAGCAAGCAGAAGCAGCGCAGAGCAACTGCAGCTGCTGTCTCCTGCAAGACGATGCAGCTGCTTCAGAAGCAGCAGTAACGTAGTCCCAATCTCTCTGCATCAGCTTGCCATAACCAGCAGCAGCATTGGGCATGGAGCAGTTCAAAGCTCCTCCCCTGTTGGAGGAGGAGCTGTTTAAGCACACTGTGGTTGCTGACTATGTTGTCAACCGCACGGTGCGCCTGTACAGCGACTGCTTTGTGACGCTGGAAGACCCGGTCAAGAAGCCTGATGACTTCCGGGTGTTCCCGCTGCACCATGCAGGTGTGTGCAGGTGCAATGCAGATGCAACTCACCGCAGCAACACAGACAGGCATGACCACATGACATACTCACGCGCCATCCTGCAACACGCTCTGCAACGCACGTGCACCTTGCGTATGCGTTGTTATATGTTCACATCAGCTATGGCAGTACAAGCCACTTTGCAGCTGGCAGTGGCACCGCATCGCTGCTGCCAACCTGCACGCTGCTCTCAGCCAACATTGTGACATGTTACGTGTGTTACATGTGCTGCGCGCAGCTGCGCTGGTGCCTCCCACCAAGGAGGGCATTCAGCGCCGCAAGCGCCACATACGCCCCAAGGGAGTGTACTCGCTCACAGCACTGGCTGCGCTGCGTGGCAAGGGTCAGCCAGTGGAGCTGGTGCGCTATCATAAACAGTAGCGCTGATCTTTAAGTTGGGGATCAGTTGATGCAGCAGATAACAATGCTGCTGCTGCTGCTGCTGCTGTAAGGAATCTTGGCGCTGTGATTGAGTTTCAGATACTACTGCTGCTGAGGAGGAGGAGCAGGGGCGATTGAAGCAGCTGATGCTGAGAAACAGTGGCTCCTGCATGCTGCCTACTGCACTTGCAGCGGACACGTTGCGGCATTGCGACCATGGCTGCTGCTGCTGCTGCTGCTGCTGCTGCTGTTGCTGCTGCAGTACACGTTTAAACTGGAATGTGATGGGGCATGGGACTTCCGCTTCTGCTTTGAGACATTGGAGCAGGCACAGGTGAGTGGTGCTGCTGCTGCTGCTGCTGCTGCTGCTGCTGCTGCTGCTGCTGCTGCTGCTGCTGCTGCTGCTGCTGCTGCACTAGCACGGCTTGCTGCTGGCTGCATCCACCCTGCTTGATGGTACAGTGAAGTCACATGCTGCACTGTGGCTGCATGCAGGCAAGGTCAGGGCAGGTCGTGATGTTTTTGTTGAGATTTGTGCACCCTGCTTCTGGAAACACTTGTTGACACACCCACATCATAATTTTGCTCAACAGCTTTGTGCTTCACCCTGCTCTGGCCTGCCATCTGCTTGTCCATGCAGCGCTGGCATGGCCAGTTGTCTGCCATCATTGCAGCCCTGCAGGCAGCAGCAGGCGTATTGCCCAAACCCGCAGTTGCAGCAGCAGCAGCAGCAGCAGCAGCAGCAGCAGCAGCACGCGAGCAGGGCAGCGAAAGAGGCTCGGAGGCCTCTGGCGCTGCGCGGAGCTCATATGCAGATGCCAGCCGTGGGCGCGGCATGCTGCAAGGTGGGTGAGATGTGCAGCGCTGATCAATTCGAGCAGGCTAGGTTGGGTGGCTGTTGCGGGATCAGTAAGTGATGCGCAGCTTACTGTTTTGGGAGGTGGTTGACTGCACAGTTGTAGCGCTAGTTCGTGCAGTGCCATGTGCAGTCAGCAGGGGCGAGCAGTCAGAGGTGCACTGGCTATCACGCGCAACAGCTCCGAGCAGGGCAATGGCAAGGGAGCGAAAGGGGTGCTTTTAGCGCGCTTTTGCAAACAAACAGAGACCATGTGTGCACATGCAGCAGGGTGCAGTTGCGTTGCAAGAGGTCGTGACACAGAGTGCACTACCAGCATGTGCTTTTACAGCAGCTGCAAACTCCTTGAAGGATGCTTGCTACGCAGCTGCAACTCATAGCTGCGCTGTGGCGTGCTGGACGTGGCAAGTGCTGCATCGCCATGTTGCCACACACTATATCGTGAACAGGTGGAGGGCGTGGAGCCCAGGGGCGCCATCCCTAGCCACATACACCCTCTCCAGCCTCAACTTACTCAGGAGCTGCAGAGCGGCCTCAGTACTCATACACTCACTCACTCACTCTTCGTTGCGGTGTGTGCTGCAGGCGGCACCTTCAACAGCCACAACATCCTGCTGTCCACAGGCTCATTCTCAGAAGATGACAGAGATGAGGATTGGACCAAGGTGCGTGGTGAATCCATTGCACACATGCACAGTGCGCCAGCAGCTGCTTGCTTCCCAGAAGGGTACCACTGATGAGCACACAGGTTCAGCTGTGGCGACTGCTGTGCTATGCGCTGCGCACGTGCTCAAGGTTGCTCGGAGAACTAGCTGAGTCTCTGCTCAACTGCCTGGTTCAACCTCTGTGCGCTGTTGCTGCTGCTGCCGCCACAGCTGCTGAATGTGCAGCCTGGCACGCCCAAGCGCCGCGCGCAGCAGCCGCGCTGGGTGCCCTACACGCACAGCAACGGCCTGGCCATCTACCAGCACCAGGGAAAGGACAGCACCAGCGCCAGCGGCAAGGGAGGAGAGGAGTACATGGTGCGGGCTCGCTACGCAGCAGGGTTGTTTGTTTGGTTCTAGTGTGACTGCCTGTGCATACATATGCTTGCAGGAAAGTCATCTGCATGCCATCCATGCTTGTGTCTATGAGCGTGGAGGTACATGCGCAATGATGCTGTACCGCACGACTCTCAGCATCACATTTTGCTCCGCTGGCTTTAGAACTGACCTCGCCGTCCTGCATAATCGCAAACACGCTTGGCTGCAGGTGTCTGCGGTGATCCGGGGCCCGCCTGGTGACGTGCTGCGTGCGCTGCTTGACCCCGGCAGCGCCACCACCATCCTGGGGCCTGCGCTGGAGGTGGAGGTGCTTGAAAGCACACCGGGCCGCCAGGTGCGGGGGTCCAATGGCGCCTTCTTGCCTTGTCCTTGGATGGTTGTCTTTTCAAAAAGTCACAACTTGGGAAATTTGCAGTAGTGCCAGGCTGGAGTTGGAGGTGCTGGAGAGCACACCGGGGCGCCAGGTGGGGTCAAATGGCGCTGTCATGACTTTTTGAGAACGTCTGGTCTTTAATGATGTCAAAAAATCAGGAAGCCTGCAGTAGTTGTGCCTGCACTGGAGGTGGAGGTGCTGGAGAGCACACCGGGGCGCCAGGTGCGGCAATGTTGTACTGCTGCAGATGTTGTCATTGGTGGTGTTACATTGTGGCAGTGCCGCCACCATCCTGGGCCTCATGCTGGAGGTGGAGGTGCTGGAGAGCACACCGGGGCGCCAGGTGGGGATCACATGGCGCTTTCATGACTGTTTGAGAACGTCTGTTTGAATGATTTCACAAACTTGGGATGCTTGCAGTATTTGTGCCTGCGTTGGAGGTGGAGGTGCTGGAGAGCACGTCGAGGCGCCAAATGCAGCTGCAATGCATACCATAGGTCAAACGCTGTCACTGCGATTGTTTGAGGGATTTTGTTAGGCTTGCAGTGATCGGGTGTCACTGCCTGTAGCTTTGGAGGTGCATTAGGAGGCAGCATGCACAGCGGCTGGCAGTGTTGTGCGCAAGCTGCTGTGCGTTGTTGGTGCTGTTTGGTGGGCTGCTGGTTTTAATGCTTGCAGGCAGGCTGGCTTCTACTCCTGACTGTGCAGTGCTGCCCCGGTCATGTGCCAGCTATGACAGCAGACCTGCCTGCATGGCTCGAAGCACTTTCGACCTGTGTTCCTGCTACTGCCGCCGTACTGTATGGTACAACTTCACAGGTGATGCGCATCCAGGTGCAGGCGCTGGGCAAGACCGCTGCGCTGTTCAGGCCGCGCGAGGCGGTGGTGCAGCGGCTGCTGAAGAAGGAAGATGACGGCGTGTATGTGGTGCTGTTCAGCAGCGTGGACGCATACGACGCGCGCGCAGCCCTGGCACACGAAGGTGCGTTGTTATGGCGTTGCTGCTGCTGCTGCGGTTGTGTCCGCCGTTGCTGGTGTATGGTTCCGTATTTGTCTGGCTAGCAGCGCCTTGTCGGCCATATGCTTTTTGCCTAGTTGCAGTACTGTTCACGGGTGACGAGCTGCTTAGCGGTGCCAGGTGTATTGGCCTCGCTGCTTGTTGGCGGCGTGTATGTGGTGCTGTTCGCAGCGTGGACACGTATGATGCACGCGCAGTACTGGCACACGAGGGTGCGCGGTTGGGCTGCTTTGGTTCTCGCCAGTTCACATCAGCCGTTGCTGGTGTATGGGTCCAGTTGCGTCTGGCTGGCAGCGGCTTGATGCCAGCACCAGTGTTGCGTGGTTGCTGGGTGTGGCTGCAGTGCTTGTTTACTGCTGCGCTTTGCTTGCTGCTGCTGCTGCTGCTGCTGCTGCTGCTGCTGCTGCTGCTGCTTCTGCAGGTGTGATTGAGGAGGCTGAGGGCCTGGGCAGCAGTGCGCGGCTGACGCACCCCATCCGCTGCCGCGTGTCGGGAGGCTACACCATCAGCAAGCTTCAGGGCTTCAGGGGAGCAGACAGCCCAGAGAGCCTGCTGACATGCATCCTGCAGGTGCGGTAGTAACATGATAGCGTCGTCAGCACAGTCGTGTATAACAGCGGGCTTTTCACATCCTGCAGGTGCGTTAACAACATGATAGCGCTGTCAGCACAGTCATGTATAACAGCGGGCTTTTCACATCCTGCAGGTTAACAACATGATAGCGCTGTCAACACAGTCGTGTATAACAGCGGGCTTTTCACATCCTGCAGGTGCGTTAACAACATGATAGCGCTGTCAACACAGTCGTGTATAACAGCGGGCTTTTCACATCCTGCAGGTGGGCGTTGCGCCCACGCTAAACGTAACTCTGCTAGCGTGCATCCTGCAGGTGCGGCCTGCGCTGAGCATAACACACGATTGTTAACAACAGCGGGTCATGCCGCAGTGGCTTGTGTGCACCCTGGCGGCACGGTGACCTTGCTGCGTGGGTGCCGGCGCACACTAATGCACTGAGTTTGGAGTGCGGCAAGTCACAGTTCATCAGTCTTTTCAGTGCTTTTCAAACTGCGTGTTGCAGGTGAATGACATGGGCGGCTGGCTGAACCGCTCCCACCCGCTGTTCCGCGCTGTGGACTGGTGGAGTGGTGGGGCCTATGAGGCCTTCCTGCAGCGCATGCTGCTGGGTGTGACGCTGGTGCGCGACGTGGTGGAGAACAGCAGGTGGGTTTGACTGTGTTTGACTGGGTTTGACTGGTTGGACTTGTTTGACCTGTTTGACTGGTTTGGCTTGCATGGTGCACGACGTGGAGGACAGCAGGTGGGTTTGACTGTTTTGATCTGTTTGACTGGCTTGAGTGGTTTGGCTTGCAAGGTGCGCGATGTGGTGCAGAACAGCAGGTGTTCTGCTGCTGCACTCAACTCGTTCAACAGACTGACTTGTGCGACGTGAGTAGGAAGTGGGCAGCTTACAACTACTTGCATGCTCTGTGTGTATGCTTTGTGATTGGTGGGAGTGAAGTTTGGCCTAAGCGGTTGTAACATGCATGAGGTGTTGCCTTCACATTGCGTTTATCATATGCTATGGCAATGAATCATGCACCAAAAGGCGCGAAGCATGCACCCATGGCAATTTGCCAACGGTGTGCTGCTGTGCCATCATCCCTGGCTGCAGGTTTGCGGTGAAGCAGCCTGCTCTAGACTTCCAGGAGCACCAGCCAGAGCAGGAGCAGGAGGGAGAGCAGCTGCAGGAGGCAGGCGCAGCCCCTGGACAGGCTGGCAAGGTGCGGCAGACTGTGCGCCGTAGCATTTGTATAACAGATATAAACATTTTAAATAAAAAATTAAAAAGGAAACCTTTTTTGATATGTATTTTTAGAAAGATATAATATAAAAAAATTCAGGAAAATAGAACACTGTGCCATCCATGCCTTGCTGCTGCGTCGAGCAGCGCGGCAATGAGAGTGAAGTCAGCTTTGCACAGGCCTGCCACACCCACACACCTTGTGCCTGCACTGCCATCCCCACGGCCTGCTGCATTGTTTCACCTCATCATCTTATGCACATGAGTTGCCGCTGTGCGCTTCACACCCTTGTTCCTTCCGCCCCTCAGGCCCTGCCCAACCTGCGCACCAGCACCTTTGTCATGCGCCAGGCGGCAGCCTCAGTCGGCGTCGCCTCGCCTTTCGCTACAGCCGCCGGCCCACCTTCCTCTGCCGGATCCTCTCCAACCGCATCATTCCGCCCCAACAACAGCATCAGCGGCAGCGGCGCAGGAAGCATCCCTGGGCAGCGCCTGCTCATGCGGCCCAGCAGGCTAGCTAGCCAGAGGCTTCCAGGCAGTGGCGCGCTCAGCATTGGCTTGAGTGGCAGCGGGGTGCAGCGCATCGGCTCTGCGCTGGCGCCTGCTGCTGAGAGTGACCTAGAAGAGCCGGAGCCAGAGTTCAAGCTGCCTACGTGAGTTATGACTGTTACTATTCGTGGTTTGACAGTCAGGTTATTGCCAGCAGCACCTACAGCGCGTGCACTGTTGCCATCAAACCACTCAACTGCGCCACCAAGCACGCAACGCATGGGGCAGAACCTTGTTGCTGCACAATTTTGACGGGTTGGGCTTATGGTTTGGTAGGTGCTGTGTGCTGGCGGACCCTGCCTTGCTGCTGAGCTGGTGCAGAAGAGGGCTGCAGCTTCCGTTGACAGCAACCTGTGCTTACTTCACACTGCATCATAGAGCTCTAAACCCTTTGAGTTTATGCGGCTGGGCGTACACCTTGCCTCTGCTTTTTCTTTCCACTGCACCTTTTCCATATGCAGCAAGTACTACCAGGAGATCCACACCCCGGGTGCTGACGCGCCCTTCAAGCTGCGCGGCCCCACCTACCTCAGCGATGGCCGCAAGGTGCCTGCGGGCCAGCCGCTGTTTGAGCTGCTGGGCATGGAGGTTGTGGACGTGGGCGGGCCGGGGCCCTGCCCACACATCTCACGCTACCTGCCCAGCGTGAGGTGAGTGAATAGTGAGGGTGCAGGGGAGGGCTTGTTGTGCAGGCAGGGGAAAGGGCCGGTGCTGGGAGGGCCTGGGGTGGGAGAGCTGTGCTTGCAGCTCTTTCCTCCCTCAAGGTTTGATGGGATGTGCTTGCTGGGGAATATTATGCCGGCGGTATGCGGGGTTGCTTGTAGGGTGCAGCCGTAGCTGCAAGTGGGAGGGCGCTTTTTGCTCGAAACTTAAATGCACGACTGCAGCTTCCAAAAGGTCCCAGCAGCGTGCAGCCCGCTGCAACACGCCCTCTACATGACGCAATTCATAGTAACAGTGTGACGCGCGCCACCCGCGTCACGAGGGGGGTGACAAAGGTTGATCACTGCCCACCTCTGCTCGTGCTGACTTTACCATGCCTGCTGCCTGTGCCGTACCTGTTTTATCTTCTGTCCCCGCAGGCGCAGCAGCAAGCCCTTCCTGTTTGTGTACAACCTCATGGTACCAGGGCCGCCCACCATCTGCTGCGTGTTTGTGTTTGGCGCGGACAGCCACCCCAACGCGCTGGGGTCCCCGCCTGACGACCCTGAGGAGAGCAGCAGCTGGACGCCATTTGACTTCCTCATGTACAGGTGAGGTTGCAGAAGACTTACTGCTGCTGCTGCTGCTGCTGCTGCTGCTGCTGTGGTTGCTGCCATGCTGGACGCCCTTCGACTTCCTCATGTACAGGTGATGCGCAGCAGCGGGTCAGTGATGAGCGTTGTTGACAGGCCCCTCACACGAGCTCTGTCTCTGTTGCGCTTGGAGTTGCAAATGAGGAGAGCAAGGGCTTGCCTGCTTCTCATGCGCAGGACTTGTGAGTTGGTGGACGCAGTAAGGGTCACTGCCATGCTGTGCGCCGCTGGAGGGCTGTGAGGAGCTGAAGTCATGTGCATGCTGCCCACCTCCTGTGGTTGGTCTACTGCTGCTGCACCGCAGGTTCCTGCAGGGCGATGACGAGGCGTGGAGCAGCAATGGCTTTTTTTGATGTCGTGCACCATGCAGCAGGCTAACAGTCATGTGTTTGGTTGTCTGGTGCGCCGCAGGTTCCTGCAGGGCGATGACGAGGAGCGGCGCAGCATGTTCAAGATGATTCCTCGCGTGGCTGAGGGCTCCTGGGTCATCAAGCAGAGCGTGGGCAGCACGCCTGTCATTATTGGCCGCAAGCTGGGCACCAGTTTCCACATCACGCAGAAGTATGTGGAGGTGGCGGTGGATGTGGGCAGCAGCAGCACCGCGCAGTACATCACAGGCATGGTGAGGCGGCCTGATTTCTTGACTGCTGATTTTATTGCGTGTTTGTTGTTGTTGGTGGTGGTGCTGCTGCCGCTAATGGCGGTGGATGTGGGCAGCAGCAGCACCGCACAGTACATCACAGGCATGGTGAACCGGCCTGAGTTCTTGAGTGCTGGTCTGATGCATTGTTGTTGGTGGTGGTGGTGCTGCTGCTGCTGCTGTTGGCGGTGGATGTGGGCAGCAGCAGCACCGCGCAGTACATCACCGGCATGGTGAGGCGGCCTGAGGTCTTGACTGCTGATTTGATTGCGTGTTTGTTGTTGTTGTTGGTGGTGCTGCTGCTGCTGCTGCTGTTGGCGGTGGATGTGGGCAGCAGCAGCACCGCGCAGTACATCACTGGCATGGTGAGGCGGCCTGAGTTCTTGACTGCTGATCTGATGGCATGTTTGTTGTTGGTGGTGCTGCTGCTGCTGCTGCTGGTGGTGGCGGATGTGGGCAGCAGCAGCACCGCGCATGACATCACTGGAATGGTGAGGCGGCTGGTAAAAAGCAGGCGGGGTCTTTTAATGGCGGCTGTGCAGGGCCAGTGGCGGTATTGGGGGGCATAGGACTAGGGTGTTGGGTTTACAGAGCGTGCGCTGTGTGGGCAGGGTCAGCTGCAGGGGTAGGTAGCTGGCGCCTGCTTCACGACTGCTGCCTGCACGTTTGTTGGTGCTGCTGCTGCTGCTGCTGCTGCTGCTGCTGCTGCTGCTGCTGCTGCTGCTGCTGGTGGTGGTGTTGCTGCCTGATCATGTGAGGCGGTGGGCACGGCCTGGTGCTGGACCTGCCTCTCGGCTGCTGACTGCATGTGCTGCTGCTGCTGCATGTGCTGCTGCTGCTGCTGCTGCTGCTGCTGCTGCTGCTGCTGCTGCTGCTGCTGCTGCTGCTGCACGTGCTGTGCCTGCTGCTGCCCGGTCAGGTGCGCGGCGGTGCACGCAATCTGGTGCTTGACCTTGGTCTGGTGCTGGAGGGGCACCACAGCTGGGAGCTCCCTGAGGAGCTGCTGGGAGCAGTGCGGTGAGGCGGCCTGTGTAGAAGACAGGCAAATACAGCAAACACGGCATGTTTGATGTTCAAAGAGTTTGCTGTCCTCAGCGGAAGTGCTGCGAGTCAGGGTGTTCACCTGGTGTTGGGACAGTGTGACGACTCCAGGCAGTAAACCACCCGTCAGCGCCGCATGCGTGCATGGACACACAATGCGCCTGCTACTGGTTACATGTTGTGTGTGGTTGGTTGCAAGCCAGCATAAACTTCGCGTCATCTGACACAGGTACCTCATGCTGCTGCTGCTGCAGGGTGATCCGTCTGGACCTGTCTGCTGCCTCCAAGCTGGACGACAGCAGGGAGGTGCCGCTGCGCATCGTCAGCAGCGAGCAGCCGGCAGACTCTGCTGAGTCAGCAGCAAGCTGAGCCAGTTGATTGCATCATTGCATTGCTGGCAGCTGTCGTCGCGCCGCGGCACAGCAGCCAGGCAACTGGCAGTACATCATGCAGCGGCAGCATGGCTGCAGGTGGCTGAGATGGGCTTTGTGAGGCAGCAGCACTTGCAAGCATGGCAAGCACAGATACCCATGCCGCTAGCTGCGTGTTTCCTTGATATGTGTGTGGTTGCACTGCTTACAGTGCTGGCCGGATGTTGACGTGATGGCACTCTGTGCCACCCAAGCCATAGACAGCAGCTGAGATACCGGCTGCGCAAACGGCTGGGGATAAAAAGCAACTGGAATTGATGGACTTGCGCGGGTGGTTTCGATCGCCCAAACGAAGGAAAGACTGGGTACAATTACTACTACCCCCCATGAGCGGATTAGCGGCTCGCTGGGCTAGTGCCTGGGGGCGGGTTCAGTCCCGAAAGTGTATTGTATTGTATTGCAAACAGACAGGCCTGTCCTTCTCTGATTTGCGCACGAAAGAGCATGGGCTCAAGCAGGCTTGCCTGCTTCTGATGCGTAGGACTTGTAACTTGCACGCACAGGCAGCGCTGTCAGGCTGTCAGCCACTGGAGGCCGCTGGCGTGCTGGTGTCTGCACCTGCCGTGCATCACCCTGCAGGCTGTTTGCTATCACTTGTCAATATTGATTTCCCTGCGCATACATGTCGGCCAGATGAGCCAAATCTTTTCCATCCTCCCACTCTTTGAAAGCCCGTTGCATTACCATACTGTATGCATGCATGACAGCCCAATCAGGAAGACTGCCAATGTGCAATGCAAACAGGGCTGATGCGCATCATCATATTGCGCATGTACGAAGATTGTGTGTTGTTAGGTGGCACACAAAATCCAGGCGGGGTTGGCCAAGTAACATAATGTGCACGATACTTTCAAAGGCATCATGGGTGAAAAAAAGGCATCATGGGTATGAGCATGTATGCATGTCTGCTGTCGAGTGGATCAAGCCGCAGTGCGGCACAGAGCAGCAGCGTGCCGCAAGTGCAGGCATGCATGCATCCATGCACATGCCATCTGCTAAGCAAGAGGTGCTGCTGCCAAGTGCCGCAACAGCCATGCAATTTATCACGCGTGCGTGCATACATGCCGGCCCAGTGTTCAGCAATGCATCGCCATGCAACTGGCGGTTGCAACGGATACACCACATATAAAGCGGCGCACGCTGCTGCCATGCTGTCTCCCCTGCAGCATTGCTGCCGCAACTGAAGCCAGAGGTCTCTGGCTGGAAGCTGCAAGCGGCGTATCTCCAGGCGAGCCTGACAGCCTTGCGCAACGCAACCGATGCTGTTTGTACATATGCATCTGTTGTGGGTGTTCATCAGCGCTGGTGCACAATATGAAAATGAGGTGTTGCGGCTGCCCCAGTAACCCCACATGTGAGCTCCAGAAACGCACCCTGCCAGTGGCCTGCCATGGCATGCCGTGCAAGTCATTCATAGGTTAGATTCATACAGCAGGCATATTTACCTGCTTGAACCGCTGCCACATGCATTTGCACAAGCCAACGTGTGTGCTTTCTGTATGTACAGCAAAGCACACACAGGGCCAGTAAACACAGCAACACCAGCGAGCGCAAAAAAAGTGTGCCACAGTACGTACTGTAGTACTGTAGTAAACTACAAGTGGGCAAGGCTTGGGCCGGTTTGTCAGGCCGCTCCTGTGCTCATTGTAGCTGCACAATGAACAACAGCAAGCAGTGCATGCATGCAATGCAGCGATGCTCTATTCATGTTGTTTTTGGTGTGTAGAAAGGGGCGGCCTGAAAGACAGATTCCATCACCACCCAACAAAGCTGTCCCCCGTCTCGTTAAATGCTGAAGGCTGCAACAGCCAGAACATAAACCAAAGATACAGTTTGATATTGACAACGCCACCCTATAACCAGCACCCCTTCATCCTGCAAGCCCCCGACCACTGGGATTGCAGGCAGCATGCTGCGCAGCATGTAAGCTAAGCCTTGCGTGATGCCATCAGCAGGTGCAACATAGTGGCACATGCCTTGAATACAAAAGCAGCAGGGGCGCAGGTTGCCTGATGCCAGAAAGGGCAGCACTGTGCGTCAAACACCAACATTAAATCACACCCGCTGCTGCCTGTCTACCAGTGATGCATGTGACCCAGTTGCGTTGCGCCCCGTGATTAAACGCACCCTATGCGACCCATCACGCCATAGGGACTGCACGCTGCACCAAATCGTGCACCATGCGTCCTGCCAGCCAGTAAGCCACACACCGATATGCCTGCCCCACCAAACCTCGCCCCATCCCCATCAACTGCTGTTCAACAGGATTGAGCATCAGCAGCTTGCTTCCTACACATCAAACAGCACACTTTGCTGCATCCTAGGAGGTGCCTGCACTGCTGAGTGCTGCTGCTGCTGCTGGTTGCATACGCTGCTTGGCACCGCGGCAGGCTGCTGCCGTATGCTGCTGCTGCCGTACGCTGCGCTGTCAGGCTGCTGCTGCTGCTGCTGCTGCTGCTGCAGGGGGCTGCCTGGTGGGGAGGGCGTTGACTGCAAAGAGCTGCGCAGGCCTGTGACATACTTGGTCAGCATTGCCAGCAGCTGTGCCACAGTAGGCATCTTTTCCTGCAAGCACATCAACGCAAGCAGCACGGCATACGTGAGCAAGCAAGGCATGGAGAGGCAGAAAAATCCTGATCCTGCAAGGCGCAGCAAAAGCTGCAACGACAGCTATACTTTTCAGCATAAAAGAACACTGCACATGCTGCTACTGCTACTTGTTGTGCTGTGGTAGTGGCGAGTGATGCCCAAGTGACACTTCAAAACCTACGAGCTCACCAGCAGATCATCGCAGCCGCTGCTGAGTGCTGAGCCCGCCACTGTGTCATGGCTGTGCCAGATTTCCTGCGGGCTCAGCGCAGTGCATGCCACTATCGGCACGCGCGCCCATGCTGACACAGCCTCTAAGCCCCGCAGCCGCTTTGCTGTCTCCCAGCCATCTAGCACAGGCATCTGTAGGTCCAGTAGCACGCAGCTGAGGGCTGGCTGGTGGAAGATGAACTGCTCGATTGCTGCGAGGCCGTTGTCTGCTTCGACTACTTCGAAGCCCAGCTTGGTCAGCATGCGCCCCAGCACCAGCCTGTTCAGGCGCATGTCATCCACCTGCAGGAACAGGGTGCAAGAGGAGGGTTTGAAGAGGGAAAGGGGGCCAATAAAGAAGTAACAGAGAAGCAACTGGCAATAACGGCATGAATGTGCAGGCAGGTGTAGGGCTGTACTGGTGCGAGGGAATAAACCCGGCAGGTGCTTCAGGAATGAGAGTCATGCTTGGAGGTGATGGCCATCCAAGACAATAGCCAGTGCTTCTGGCGGTGTAACATCTAGATGAGCATATCTGATGGCTACACCATGTCGTCTAAGTGCTATGAACTGGCATTTGAATTGTGGTGCTGCCATGCAGCAACGGTCAGAGAACTACCCCCTTCCAGCTACAGCACCAGACCTTCCTAGCCCTTACCAGTAGGATCTTGTGAGCCAGCGCGAAGCAGTCCCGCCCCATATCCCCATGTACAACTGCTTTAGCCAGATGTTCAGGCACCCCCTTTGTGAAGTTTGGTGTGGCTGCAGCTGCTGTCGAGCAGTGCACGTGGATGTGAAAAAGTGCTTCAACACAGCCGGATCACTGTCAACTGACGCTGATACATCCCTAATTGAAGGGTTAAATGACGGTTGACACGTTCTTAGGCGGTTCGGGGAGTGTCAAGGCGATCGATGAGAGTGCACAGTCGGACAGCAAAAGTCAATTCAGTGCATATGTGTGCAACAGTGAGTAACATCTGTGGACTTTGAAAATTGACCTAGAACAAATGTTGTCAGCTGCTCTTACGCTGTATGCTGCCCTGGCTGACGAGGTGCGGTAAAGCACATCGCGTTACAGAATCAGAGGCAATCCAGCAATTACCAGTGATGTTGCACACGAAGGTGGTGAGTCGACGTTCGTAATACGTTATCAGCATCATAGTAGATTGGGATGACGCAGAAACGGGCTTTCAGAGTTGGGTCACTGATCGTCGTACGGCCTGCGGTGGTGCGGCAGTACAAGCACAGGGCGGCTGGTCTCCAGCTCGACTAAGGAGCTAAACACCTTTTTGCGCCTAAAAGCTTTATTTGAGCACTGCATGTGCCCCTCTGCGGCCAAAGGTCGGTTGGCACACTGGATGCTGGTCCAATGGGTCATCAGTGCAACAATCAACAACGTAAGGGTACATGCCGTGCATACACTGATTTGCGTTTCACCCTTCATTCATCTGTTGTCAAGGTACTGTGTGATTGAGAGACCCAGGGCACCTGAAGCACCGGCTGGTCAACAGACATGCTGGTCATGCGGCATGCCGATGCAGGCTGCAGCCTGCACTGCAGGCACAGCTTGCAAGGCAACGGCTCTTGCTCAGCAACCCCAATGCTAGCAGTTCAACTGCTCTCAAACCACCGTCAAGGTCTTTGTGACGTTGAAGATCATACGCTAAAACACGGCGGAGAAGAGTGCGTGATGCAAGTAGGGCGAGTTGGCAGTGCGTGCCAGTCTGACATGCACGCCTGCAGTCACTTCACTGCTGCTGGTGATGGTGTGTGACGGCGAATGCAACGCAGCTGCTATACCACAACAGTGCCTGGAGAGTGCCGTTCTGGCACGGCTGTACCATCTCCGGCGGAAGTCCTGCGGTCTGGCACTTAATACCGCCCCACCGTAAGCTGAGCAAGCCGTGAACCCTTCCGCCCCAACTGACGCAGTGACCCGGTCAGTGACAGGAGCAGCGGAGCAGGCAGTGTCGAAGCATTTTCTGCTGATATGTACCACAGATGGTGAAAGATCGTATTTTTAGCAAATGATTGATACCCAGATGAGGGGGTAACCGTGCAGGCAGCCGCGACCGCGGCGTGTGCTGTGACGTGCTCCTCGATGCTGTCGCAGTGTGCCCGATGCGTGACATTCTTCACTCACAAAGTGGTTTTGAAGTCAGTTTCGTTGTTTTGGATGTCCATGCTCTGCCATGCAGATGCTGAGTACTGTACACGCATGAGCAAGCAGTAGCACTGCTCGTGCTGAGCACGACAGGACTAGAGGCTGCGAATGACAAGGCATTTAGTATTATGCAGGGTTGATTCCATGTTCGTATTTTGTTTAAGCAACATTGTATCTCAGCATGCTCCGCAGTTTCACCACAGCTAATGTGTGGGTGTCCAAAGTTCTGAAAAGCAACAGCAGGGCCCACTGGGCATTGGGCTGCTGAACAGCGCCCTGGGCTGCAGGCATGCAGAAACGTCCCTTGCAAAAGGTGCGAGTGACAGCAGCTTTAGACGCCGTTTACGCTTTATAACCCATTTATCCTTTGTAAGGGTTTGTCCTTTGAGCAGACGGCGAAGCCTGCAATGTGGCAGAGCCATGGCCATGATCTGCTGTGCACCGCCATGCTGTCAGCCACTGACCGTGCTAGCTGGGTGGCAAGTCACTTGTGCTGCTGCTCGCGCTGCTGTGTCCATCTGTTTCCTCTTGGCTTTGGTTTACTCATGTTCACTATGGTCACCGAGATGTCCAGCTGCATGTCCAGGCATGTCCAATGGCACCAAGTCGTGTCCAGTTGGTGGGTTTGCATGTCCAGTTGCAGGTCACTGGACTGGCAGTCTGCCTGCAACTGGACATGTGCTGCTGCTGATGCATTGTACGCTCGAAACCCGGCTGAAACGCCGCAAGTAGATGTTATTGCATGTATGCCGCTTATACTGTGTTACTGAACAGCAAGCACGTCAGCTGGCCAGCCCATGGGCTTGCTGTAGGGTTTGTCGATATCACGTCCGCACCGGCTTGATATTCACACCAAAGTGTGCGAGATGGTAAAGTCTCTTCCTATTAATCAACAGTTATGGTGTCTTATGGCACGACAGTGCCTCACGGCGAAGATCAGCATGTCACTATAGCATTGCACCGCTTCCCCTGCTGCCGAAGCAACAGCCTTTCCAAAACCATCGTGTACATCAAATGAAAAACGTTTAACGGCTCGTACAGCCCCATTGCGTAATGCAGCAAGGTATGTCATGTGTTAAAATACAAAATGGCCAGATGGCATACGCCGTGAACTTTTCATCTACTGGCAAGCATACAGCTGCAAATGATGATCAAATGATCACTGCTGACACATTACAGCGATCGCACCTGTGTCGCGCACTGCAGCTGCGTTGCATATGGTGCACGGGGCTGAAACAGACTGCGAGCGCGTGCCCACTGGCAGAGACCATCGCTGAAAGCGATCTTGAATAACAACAGATCAATGCGGTTATTGAGCGTTTGTCAGGCTGCAGATGCCTGCTCATTGAGCAGCAGCAGTCCTTGAAGCACTATGCAGCTGCAAGGTTGATCCTGCAGGACATCAATGCTGTAGAAAGCGCATGGAGCTGCTACTGCTTATCTTGATACTTTGATGACATGGTGAGCGACTCTTACCCAGATCAGCAGCGGCTGTAACGACAGCAACAGCCCTGCTGCTGCTAGGGCGCCCAGCTCACAGCAGCAGCAGCAGCTACAGTTGCAGCAGTGCAGCAGTACTGCCGCAGGAATGATCACACCATCACCAGATCAAGATCAGTATCAGATGCAGCAGCATCAGCCGTGCTATGTCAGCTGTAGAGGCTGGGTGCATGCAGGCTGTCCACAGGTGCGTTGTGTGTTACCTGCGCTGCTGCTGCTGTGTGCAGGCTCCCGCCAGTTGCCCATCTCCCAGCATCACAGGTAGGTCAGAATAGAAAACAGGTAGAAGGTCACAGCTGCTGCCGCTGCTGCTACTGCTGCTGCTGCTGTGAAGTGACAGCTCTCCCAATTAAGAGCATGTGGCTTGCTGTAGGGCTTGTCGTGATCATTCTTGGCAACGCGCACATGAACATACGCACGCAGCAGACAGCGTGCCCAGCAGGCCAGCAGTTGCATAATGTGAAACGTGCTTGCGACGCACTTCACACACACCATACTTGCTCGCAATGCCCCCCATGTGGTGTGCGCGCCACCCATCCAGCTGTTTCTCCCTGCGCGCATGGGTCCTACTTGATTGCAGTCAGCATGGCGCCACTGTATCTAGTGCAGCAGCAGACAGCCTGCTTGGAGACCGCATGTGCGATATATTGACTTGAGACCTCTGTTGGTGCGCAGACCTTCCCTGTAGGGACACAGGGGCCGACTGTCCGGCAGCGTGGCATGGCTGATGCACTTCCTGGTGAGCTTGAGCGGTGTATGGCAATGCAAGCAGTTTGCCTCATATGTGCGATTCAGCGGCAGCGATTATGTTGGTGCTTAAGACGCTGCTGCTCTGTAATGTTGCATGTAGTGGTACGTGGTGGGCGCCAATCAACGCGCAAATTTGCTTTTGTTTAAACGCCGGTCGGCCCAGACCTTGATTAAGATAACGTCAACCTCAACAAGTGCCACATCCTACACTGCAGCATGCAAATCCAAGTGTAGCTGCTATGTTTCTGCTGCACTGCTGCAGGGGTGTTCTTTGAAACAACCGCTACACTTGTGATCAATGCAGGCAGTGGCAGCCTGCCAACTCGCAGCTGCTGCCGGCTACGCAGACACCAGTGCGCGATCTGCAGCTGCTGGAACTTATATGTTTTCGTTGTCAGAAGGTGGCATGCAGCAGTAGTGGCAGCTGGTGCATTGCTGTGCTGGCGCTGCCTGCAACAGGATGCACAGTAAATGCAGTTGCGCGTGTACTGCCATAGGCATAATCTGTACAAGTGGTAGAGACGCAGTCTCGTCAATGCAGTTCTTGGCAACTTTTCCGTGTGGTGTCCTCACTGCTTATGTTGTGATTGCAGCAGCTGGCCATGGGTGCCTTTGCTGTCATGCAGCAGCTGCGTGCTGTTGATGTTGCTGTGATTGCAGCAGCTGCCAGCTTCTGTTTGTGTTGCAGCAGCTACATGCTGATTGTGTTACAGCCCATGGGTCACTTGCGCACTTAGCAGTTGCAGCTGCAGTGACTTGGTACCAGGGGGTCGAGGGCGCCAACCCAAGCACCTCGACCTCGCTGTCCTGCCGCGAACACTTGTTTACTGCATCAAACACATTGAGATAATGGTAATATTGCAGTTTATGAAAATCCAGTTGCCGTGTCCAGTACCGTGTCCAGTCACCTACTCAATGTCCAGCAGCACACTGGACATGGCCATGTCCAGTCTCACACTGCACATGCCATGTGGCATGTCCAGTTGCACACCATGCCACTGGACATGCCTGGACATGCAGCTGGACATCTCGGTGACCATAGTGGTTTCACCGGCATCACTGTTGTGGTTTGCAATTTTCACACCCAGCAGTGTTGGCAATGCTGTTGAGGGCAGGCACAACATGCAAGCCAGAGTGGCCTTGACAGCAGGCACAGAATCAAACCTGGAAGGAGTTGAGGTCGACGGTGGGCATGGTTCAGGAGTGGTAACCTAACAGACCCTGATGTCATTTGCTGCTGCGGGATCTACAGCCACAGCTCAACAATCCACGCCAACAGCAATTCAAACGTCAAGGCATTACAGCACTTCTGACACCACTTCTGAAATGTGTAACACACCATAGGCTGGCTGTACACACCTGGTGCCACTGCTGCTGTTGTGCCCTTACTGCTGTCTGTCTGCGTGCAGTCTAGTCCTGGAAAAAGTTAAAAATGCTTAACAGCAGATTAAATAAACTGCAACCACACGGATCGTCAACAGCAGGTCTACCCAGGCCTGTGCAGCGAGCAGCATGTTTGAAAGTGCAGTGCAGCCTTGGCAGCAGCCCGCAGCAACCACGCAGCAGCAAGCCGCTGCAGCCCGAGGCGCAGCTGGAACAGCAGCAGGAGCGACTAAGCAGACTCGTAGCGCTGTCGAGCAAGTTGCCCAATCAAGCAGACCAGCTTTGGGACCCTTCTGACCGCAATGAGGAGAAGCTCATCGTGCTGGAGAAGCCAGCCACGCGCAGCATATCAGATCTAGACTATCTTAGCGTAAGTACATTGTATAAGCTTTAGTATGTTGCACGGCTTGACACGGCAGCACCCTGACCTGCTGTGCTCCTGCTGCTGCTGCACTGCTGGTGTTACTGTGTGCCTGCAGGAGCTGCTAGCCATCCAGCAGAACGATGGGCCAAAAAACCTAGGGTTCTTTGGCACAAGGAACATGGGCATGACACATCAGAAGCTGGTAGAGATCCTCAGCTATGCCATGGTGTCGACAGTAAGTGCATCTGTACGCACACGACCAGCAGCCCACAGCAGTGCAGTACTACTCAGTACAAAACACAGAGCATTCACTGCAGCATTGCTGACGCACACAAGCTGGTTAGCCCCATTCACGCCAACAACAGCAGCAGCTGCTTGGTGAGGCAGCACATGGCAGCTGCGATGGGTGTCGTCGCAGCACATATATTGCACCGTTCCTGAGCAGTTGCTGTAGCAGCTGAGCGTGCTGGCACTGGCAAAGATCGCACTCACCACACTTCCTGCTCAGCACCACCCCGATGTCATCATTGTGCTGCACCTGCTGCTGCACACGCCAGGGCAACCACATATACACGTCTGGCGCCACTGGCACAAACGCTGCAGTGATCAAGGGCGCGCTGCGCGCTGAGGCGCCAGACCTGCTGACAGTGATCCTGCCTCAGAGCCTGTCGCGGCAGCCGCAGGAGTCGCAGGAGCTGCTGTCGCAGGTGCGCATGCTGCTGCTGCGGGGTGAGCAGCTGTGCTTCAGCTGGTGCAGACACAGCAAGCAGCAGCTGCAGGCAAGCTGTGGGGTGATGATCTGCTGTGGCTGGCAGCAGCTAGCAGTACAGCAGTGGGGGCACCAGCGACAGCAGCGGGTGATGCAGAGGCATGCAGGGGCTGCAATGGCGTTTGCAGGAGCCAGCATGCAATGGCAGCGTGGGTGCGTGCTGTTGAGTCCACTGCACTCGCTGCAGGCACGCCGGTAAGGTTCAGCAGCAGGGGCGGCCATGATTCAACGACTGTGTGTGGCACAAGCTTACTGGATACATCGGCTGTGGCAGCAGCTGGCGCACGTGATGTGCACTGCGCCGGCACCAGCGGCGGCAGCAGCAGCAGCAGCAGCAGCTCAACTGCACCATCACTAAAGGCAGCTTGCTTGCTTGCACTGCCGGCTGCGTTGCAGGTACAAAACGTAGTAGAGATGCCGGAGCACGACAAGCTGTCGCTGATGGATGCAAGCAGGTGGGGTGGCTGCAGCAAGCACTGTCACCTGCGATCAGCGTCAAAGCCTTGGCAAGCGGCAGCACAGCCAGCTGCTGCTGTATACCAGCAGAGCATGTACGCTGCACTGCACCAGTTGTCATCTATGTCGATGCACTCACAGCACAGCCGGCAAACAGGGTGGGCATGTGCACGAGATTTCTTGCTGCCAGTTAGCGCCAGCATCAATCTGCATTCTGTTCCTCTGTGTGCACATGCGCAGATTCTGCAACCGCGAGATCATCAGCAAAGTGCAGCAGGTCATTTGCTTCGCTTTCCACGACAGCAGATTGCTGCTGGAGACGTGCGTGGAGGCAAAGGACTCAAAGAAGATCGTCACGCTGTTCTACCTGGACTGAAGCAGCGGCAGCAGCAGCAGCAGCAGCAGCAGTAGCAGCAGCATATCATCCATTAACACAGGGCTGAGCTGGCAGCAGCAGGCTACTTGCTGTGGGGTTGTGCAGCCGGCATGGCTATTTTAAGCAGCAGCCAGGCAAGTGGCCTGTGTCCTGGGGTGTGGGGTGGGCTGGTGCGCAGTGGGTCAATGGTCCTGGGCTGCTGTGTGCAGTGCAGGCTGACACTGATTTTGTGCGACAGCCATGTGTCATCATCATGTTATCATTCTTGTCATAGCAACAGCCATGTATAACAGCAACCTTTTGCATGCTGCCACCGTTGCAAGGTGTGCATTGGGTGGAGAGCGGCTAGCTAGCCACTTGAGTGGCTGCATCGTGTAGGTAGCTTCCACCAGTGTCACGTCACTTGGTGGGAGCCATGGCACGACTCCTTTACAGCAATACGTGGTGGCTATGTCAATGCGCGTGCCCTGCAACCGCTGGCACTGTTGAGGACATAACCATCAGCGAAGCCGCTGGCAATCTGCCTGTGACACTTGGCAATGCTAGGCACACAGCCGTTGTAACACTGTGATCACTTCAGTACTACTAAGTATGGACATCGTGCGTTATGCTCATGATGAGACTGCAGGCACTTTGAGGTTGATCGGTCAAGTCGTCAGGTAGCAGTGATGCAGGCAGGAATTAACCACACGTCCAGGCCCTAGGGGCAGAGGGATGACTGATGTGTCACAGGTTCTTGTCATACGTTCTCTGTCAAGCACGACGCAGTAGCATACCCTCACAAAGTGTTTAACACGGTCCATCTAACGTGTTCACACGCCGATTGCTTGGTGATCTCTTCATTTGAGGCTGCCTTCCGCTGGCGTGCAAGTTTGTCGCGGGTTTCACTGGAAGAGAAAGGCTCGTTCAACTGTCGACCTAGAAAACCAAGATATAAGATGACGCCAACACGATCCAGTTCGTTGCAGCTGGGCGCTGCCTGCATGCTGCTGTTCGTGTTCTTCTCCAGGTAGGCGCAAGTTTGACCAGAGAGGCAGGACACATGGGCTACACTCCTGCCCAATCACAGACGCTATAAGTGGTTGCGAGCACGACTATGACGCTATATACCTGCAACGGCAAGCGAAGCTGCACAGAGCTGGCGTAGCGCTATGTTGTAGGCTTTTGCAGGCTGCTGATCAGGGGCACAGTAGTTGCACCAAATGCTCATGTAGCTGCTTTTGTGCAGGGTGGCAGCCCAGACGTGCACGGACACCGCCAGGAACGGGCAAGAGACAGACTGTAAGTGAAGCGATGCTACGAGCAGTTGCAGGCCGCACACATGGCTGAACCTGATGCATTAACCCAGGCTGTGGGCAGCCGCTGCAGTACAGCAGCGCATGCTGGCAGCACCTTTGCTTTGCTAAGCCATTGCAGCATCGAGGAGCACTTGGTTGCAGATCCGTGTGTAAATAGCCCAGTTGGCCGCAATCAACCTCAGCACGGGTCTGGATACATGGCGTGCTGTTGCCATGCTGCTGCTGCTGCAGTGAACTGCGGAGGGCCTGTCTGCCCCAAGTGCCTCACCAACAGGATGTGCCTTGTCAACAACGACTGCCTGAGTGGCAGCTGCGTGAACAGCCGCTGTGCAGAGCCCCCGCAGTGCTACAACAAGGTGAGCAAACAGCAAGCAGCAAAGGCATGCTGCCATGCCGTGCCGCAAGTCTGCAGTGGCATGCAGCCTACTGCTGTGGCATAACAGCATGCCCAGGTCAGTGGCAAAGTGATTGTGCTTGCATGTTGACTGCTGGTTGTGTGACCCGCTGCAGGTGAAAGACAGGAGGGAGACAGATGTCGACTGGTGAGTGGCAGCAGCAAAAGCAGCAGCAAGTTGACTTGAGCAGGTCAAGGGCAGTTTGTAGCGTATTGAAGCAGCACAATGAAACCCGCACGGTGTGCTGCAGCAGCTGTGCATTGCGCTTGCGCACCTTCCTGCAAGTGAGTCACCCCGCAACCCCTTCAGTTGTTGACACACGTGCCACTTCTTGCTCCTGCAGTGGCGGCGGAGAATGCTTTGAAGCCTGTTGGTTTGGCAGGCAGTGTGCCGGCACATGGGATTGCAGGTGACTGGCTGACGCAACCAACAGCGCTGCTGGAGCTCTGAATCACTGTTGTTGCATTTTTTGGCACCGATGCGTGCACCAGGGAAAACAGTAGCTTTGTGATTGGTGTTCAAACCCTGCGCTGCAACAGAGTGGCAACGCTTGCTCCATCCACGCATCATGGCAGCATTCAACAAAAGCTTGCAAAGCAGCAGCACATCCCAAAGGGCGAGTGTGTGTGTGCTGACGCAGCTACATCTTCATGTGTGTTGCAGGAGCCGCATCTGCAGCGGCGGCTTGTGTGTGGAGGCACCCACCTGCGCAAATGGCATCAAAGACGGCAGGGAGACTGGTAAGCGCTGTGTGAGCAGCAGCGCAGCAGCAACAAACACGCCGTGCGTGCTTTCGCGCTGGATTATGATGCTGCTGCCCGCCATCTGGTGCAGCCTGCACACTGATTGATGACACACCACAGCAGCAGCATAACATAGCATACAGCGTCATGACCGCGCAGACCTCCAGTTGCTGCCAAGTTCATGTGTCGGTTTGACCTTGTGTACTGCTGCTGTCTTCTACTGCTGCTGTCCAGACATTGACTGTGGCGGTGGCGGCTGCCGGGCGCTGTGCATGCGGACACAGGCCTGCATCGACTTCAGAGTGAGCCCGCAGCGCAGCAAGGCGCACAAGAGTCTGTAGTGCTGCTGATGCAACAGCTACCGCTGTCAGAATGCAGTTTCTTCGTTCTGGCATATGGCATATGCTAAACTGTTCCATGCGAAGGGGTTTGTCTGTGCAGTGCTGTTGAGCAGTGCCCTAGTGCCTTGTGAGCTGGCATGCGTTTGACAGCACCAGCCTGGGCTACGCAGCAGCTGCAGCATGCCAGCGGCTACCTGTACACTACCTGCCTGACAACAATGCTCAACCGCATGCCATTGTACGCTATTTGCATGCAATGAATGAACTTCAACGTGTGGATGCTTCCTGCTGGGTGTTCCTGCAGGACTGTGCTACAGGCGTGTGCTCAGGCGGCATCTGCAGGCAGGCCGCAACCTGCACCAACCGGGTCAGGGATGACAATGAGGGGGATGTAGATTGCGGGCAGGTCTGCGACAGGCAGTGCGGGGTGGGCGGCACCTGCCAGGCTGATGGTGATTGCATCAGCGGCGTCTGCAGGAATGGCCGGTGCCTGGACGCGCCGACGTGCAGCAACAACATCAAGGATGGCAGGGAGACAGGTGCGAGTGGCTGAGCGCTGGTTGCGCGACTCTGGCAGCAATGCATGACAATGTGCCAAGCGGGCGGTGACCACATGTTGACAGGGGCAACATTGCTCAGGATGATGAGGCCATCCCAGTGCTATGCTGGCTTGTTCTCAACCGAGTAATGAGTGCTGCATGGTGCTGCAGTGCAGCCCTTATAACAAGCACTGCAGCTGGCCCCTGCAGTGTGCAAGCCTGTGAATATATTGGCTGACTAGCTGGCACTTTGACTGCTCCTGACTGGACTGCTGCTGTTGCTGCTGCCTGTTTGCTGTTGCTGGCTACTACGCTGCCGCCTGCTTACCATTCAACTTGATGTGAGCAGACATCGACTGGTGAGTGGCTGTGCGGCGACAGTGATGTGCAGCGTCAATGCGCGCCTGCACACCTGGTGCTGCAATAAGCCGTCTGTTTGATGTGCAAAGGAAATGGCAGCATTGTGCAGCTAGCAACAGCAGATCCTAGCGCAAGCAGCTGCTGTAAGTCCGAGCTCTGCTGTGCCCAATCACCATGTGTCGGTGGTGTGCACACGAACTGGGTTTGCTGTTGCCTGGGGCCTTTGCATGGCATCTACCGACTGCCGTAAACACACAGCGGTAGTGCTGTGTACCACTACCAGTTTCACCCTAGCCTGTCACACCATATGGTACACATCAGTAAGGGAGAGCACAACGATGCTAATTGCACTAATGCCCCCCGCATTCCTGTCTCGCGATGTCCTGTGGCTTGCAGCGGTGGTGGCGGCTGCAGCGCTGCGTGCGGTGTGGGCCAGAGCTGCGGCTCTACTTGGGACTGCAGCACACGCACCTGCGGCACCAATGGACAGTGCCAGCAGCTGAGCTCCTGCACAAATGGCATCTGGGACACTGCCACAGAAGGTGCACTGGACTGCGGCGACAACTGCGCCAGGCAGTGTGGTGTGGCCAGCACCTGCCGCATCAACGGGGATTGCATCAGCAGCGTCTGCAGCAGCGGCAGGTGCACGGATGCCCCGACTTGCAGGAACAGCATCAGGGATGGCAGGGAGACAGATGTGGACTGGTGAGCAGGGGTGCAGGCTGAGTTGCTGCTGCACACCAGGCTGGTTTGTGTGCAGTAGCCCTTATCAAGCAGTCATGTCTGTGCAAGATTACTGCTCATGCCGCTCTGACTGCAGCAATGTATTTGGATCACCAGCACTATCGACAGCAGCGATGATGCAAGCACAAATATGTATGTGTGCTTTGGGAACAAGCCAGTGCAGCCCACATGAGCAGCGTGTGTGCTCGCAGGGCCAGTGCCCACTTCAGGTGTCTTGATGCCTTGCTTTGCTTTACAACATGGCCACCGAGCTTGCAGATTGGTGTACAGCAACCACTGACATGCCACACTGCCTCATGTTGTGCGCAGTGGTGGCGGCGGCTGTGGCGCAGCTTGCCGCATTGGCCAGGCTTGCGCCACCAACTGGGATTGCCAAGGGACAGCCATCTGCACAAACCGTGTGTGCACCGCCCCCCCCGTGCCCAGCCCTTCCCCTTCCCCCAGCCCCTCTCCTGCACCTCCTGAGCCCACTTGCACAGACGGCGTGAGGAATGGTGAGTGACTATGGGCTGCTTGTGTTACCAGCACTGACCTGCAACAGGCTGTGGGTCTCACACACAGCTGGCTGATCGGCAGCTGTTCCTGTGGCGGTAATTCGTCCTGTGGCAAGCATTGCTGTGTTCTGCAAACCAGTGGTAGCTGGGACTTTGCACAGCAGCGCTCTCGCTGTGGATGATCACCGATCTGACCGGCTGCCACCTCTGCTGCTGTATTGCAGGGCGGGAGACAGATGTAGACTGGTGAGCAGTATGTGCTGGCAGCTGACAACAAGCCAGCAGCAGAGCATGCAGTGTACCATGTGCATACATGTGGTGTTGCGTGCTTTCCTGCATGAGACACCATACAGGCCTCAAGCAGCATGCCCTGAGAGGCTCCGCAGCGCTTCCATTTTATGCCAGCATTGGGAATGTTACGGTACGCAGCACAGTTACTTGGTGTATTGTGTTCCTGTGCGCTCCTTTTCGCTTGTAATGTGCTGGCCATGATGGCAGTGCCAACTAACTTTCCTGCGACTGTGGCACACCTGTTTGCTGCTGCCGCTGCAGTGGTGGGCCGGACTGCCCTGCCTGCCTAGGCCAGAGGCTGTGCTGGGACAACAGCGACTGCCAGAGCAACCAATGCCTCTTCTGAGCTGAGCGGTAGCTGCAGCAGACACTGGGACAGCAAGGATGCTGCCATGCAGACACAGTGCAGGCTGATAGTGCAGCGTGCTAAGAGCATTGCAGCATCATGATGGTCAGCGCGGCGCAGCTGCCAGCACACACTGCTGCTCTTGAGACTGGCTGAAGTTGCAGGATGGAGGAAGGCAGCAGCACTGCATACTTTGGTCAACGCAACTGCTCACTCGGTCAACTCAACCTCTGCCCTTGGTCCGTGAAGCTGCATGACCAGGGGCTGGCAACGGTGTTGGCGGCATGTAGATTTGTGTACCTTTGCCATCAGGCACAGGTTGTGGCTTAAGGTGGCGCTTGCGGAGGGTGAAGGTCACCTGTTGTTTGCCTACAGGCTTTTTGTAACTGCGTGCTGTGTCTTTGGCGTGTACAGCGCCGTGCATTTCGTCATTGCTGTGGTACTGTTGAGTGTTGCGGAAGGGTGACTTCCAATGGCCAAGGTTGGCCCTGCGCAGCTGGCTGCAGCGGCGGCCCTGCAGATGCATGGTTTGAGTTCACACTAGCATATGAACAGCTTGCATTGACAAATCAATTGATCAGTTGTAGAGTGAGGGGTGGTTGCTGCCTGCGCAAATCCATTCAATATTGGATTGATTGCGCAGAGCGCTGTTGTACCTGCTTGGGAGGATACTATGGTCTAGTAGGCCAACGTGGCACTGGCACTTGAGTGTGATCGAGCTTGATCATGAAATAAGTTTGCTGAGCACTTGGCAGCTCCAGGGATTACGTCCACCAGTTGGCGACAGGCACCAGCAGTGGAGACGCTGCAATTTAGTATTACCATCTACTAGTATACCACGTCGCTACCAAGGATGTGTTGCTGCAGTGCAGCAGCGCTCAGGCTTGCGTGCTGCTGGCATTGCTGGCCTTGTCGCAGAGCAATGCCACTGCTGGCATGTAGAGTGCAGCTGGCTGATGTAAAGAATTACTCTTTTTATGGCTCCTGGGTCCCCTAGAAGCGAGGTAAATGCATATATATGCATCTAGCTGCTGGTCCAGCATGGACCAAGAGGCCCGGCCCCCGCCTATATCTCATGATGCTCCAAATGGCCTGTCGTTCAGCCCAGCTGATGCAGTATGATGCAGATACTAACTAGTAGTTCTAGGTGTCAATGACCATCAACTGCTTGCAGCATCTGCATGGCCTGCAGACGGCCGCGGCGTGCCTGAGCCTGCTTGCATCAGGGATGTGGAGGAGCCTTCTGGCCAGGCTGGGCTCAGCGCAGCTGCTGCAGCCGCTTAACGTTAAGCGACTGTCAACAGTGGCCGCATCGTGCTAAACTGATCCGGGAATTCCTGCCTTTGAAGGCGCTCATCTTTGCAGTGCCCACACTGTGACAGCCGGGCTCAGCCAGTAAGAGTCTCACAAACTCTGTTTCAACCCAATGAACCCTGACCCAGTGGCTGGGGATGCTCGCCAAGCCAGCCGACCGACAACTGGAGAGCCTCAGACACATTTTCACATTTTGGAAGACATGTATGCTATGTGGACGGTTCACCGGGTCACAAACAGTCTCGGACTGTGCAGGCAGCCGATGGGCTGGCCAGCCTGGTGAAGTGTTGCAGATGCAGCCACCTGCTGGCTGTCACCAGGCCGCCTGGTGACCTCAGGGCCTGAGGGCAGCAAAGTGGTGAGATCACAGCCGCCTCATGGTAGCCTGATGCTTACGTCTCTGTTTTAGGCCGAAAGTTTTCGTGCGCGATGGCTGCTCATAAACAGACCAGGTTGGGTCCCCCGAAGCAACACATAAACGAAGGCGTGCTGACACCCTTCAACGAAGGCGTGCTGACGACAACGAAGCTCTGCATGTCTTGCATATTCGTGCGTCTGCTGAAATTTATAAATACATAATTAGATCATAAATGCTGCGTCTGTAAGTGCTCTGCGCATGGCTAGTGTAGTGATAAGCTGCTGAATCTACGAGAAGAGGTGCCAGCCAGGTGTTTGGGCAAAGCGACGGACCCAATGGTTTTATTAGATATAATTAAGCGCTAGTGCGATGCACACCCCTCCAGCAGGAGTTTGATGGTCGAGTCAGCGCTACAGGGCAGGTTCGCCTCCTGACATGCCCTCAGTGACATTCTTGTTTGTTTCCCACGTCGCTCATACACCAGACACATTCTGTCTTGCATTTGCATCCTGAGCAGAATTTTCAGGTAAATAAGACCATAACAACCCGATTAGCTCCGCAATATACTTGTTCACCTACGTCCACCCCCAGCAGCAGCATCACTATAAGGTGCAGCAGCATCCACAACAAGACAAGCTAACTAGCAAGGGTGTGTCTTCCATCAAGTGCGCGCATGTGCAAGCTCGCCCTTGGTCGCCACTCCTCTCGAGCAAGCCAACTCCAGGCCAACACCTGGTGAGCCTACGGCTGTGCGGCCTGAAAACGTTCAACATACTGTGCTTCTGCTGGTATGACCTACTGCATGATTGGAGAGCTGTCTCATCGCCTGACCTCATCTCTTGTTGATTACTTCACACGGCTAGCAAGACTCTGTAGGCGCTATACGGCGGCGATTAACGTTCCTGCTGTGTGGTTCGGCATAAACAC
Organism: Tetradesmus obliquus; assembly: GCA_030272155.1. Lineage (NCBI taxonomy): Eukaryota > Viridiplantae > Chlorophyta > Chlorophyceae > Sphaeropleales > Scenedesmaceae > Tetradesmus > Tetradesmus obliquus. Next base: position 2,548,008 of record CP126191.1, read on the forward strand.
GGCGATCTTTGCGAAGATCGAGGCTGACCATGCGCCTGTGCTTGTGTTGCGTGCTTGCGTGAACTCGCCTTTCTTGACAGGGCGGAGGCAAGCCTGCCCAACGCCATGGAGCTGTCATACCTGGAAACGCAAGACACGATGACAACTGATCAGCAGGAGATGCCTGCTGCAACAGCCAGGCCCAAGCCCAAGCGCATGTGCCAGGTGGGTGCTGAGTTGACAAGCGGCACCGCGTGCAGCATCACAGAATGCGCCAGGGCTGCCTATGTCGACGATATGGCCCAGCTCGATTCAACATCTTGTTGTTATGTGACCGACTGGTCCAAAGCAAGCGTGATACGTGCATGCTAGTCCTTCTGCCGGCTGGTCTGCCGGCCCTGGTGCTGTCAGACGCGTCCTGAACTCCTTTGCGCTGCTGCTTGCTGCTGCAGGTGCCGGGCTGCACTGCTGACCTGGAAGCCATTGGCAAGCCCTACTGCTGCATGAAGCGCATCTGCCCAGTTCACATGAAGGTGGGGCAGTGCACCAGCACACACGCACAAGTCATGAGCGAACACACACATCACAGCGCCCTGAACATCGCCTGCGCGCTGGTCTGCAGCGCATGCCTGTGCTTTTCCCTATAGAGCACTGCCCAGGACACTGCTAAAGGCATGCATCTCCACCATGCTGATTGCTTGTTGTTTGTTGTTGATTATCCGGTGCTCATGCGTTGCACGCCTCTTTCCCTGCCCTGCCCTTGCCACCCTTCAGGCTGACGTCATCCCCATGTGTGACCAGTACATGCGCTACTGCCAGCAGTGCGGCACTCTGGAGCAGCTGACCCTGTTTGAATCCGATAAGCGCAGCTGCAGGGACAGCCTCGGCAGGCGCATCAAGCGCCCGGCGCAGCCGGAGCAGAAGCGCGAGCGCCGCAACAGGCGCCAGGTCAACGCCGCCAGCAGCAACGACGCCAGCAATGGCAGCTGGGGCTTCCCTGCAGCAGACACAGCAGCAGCAGCAGCAGCTGCAGCCATGTGCGACACAGCGGCTGACATGAACGCATGCTGGGATGCATCGCTGCTGGCTGGCACAACGCTCCTGCCCGGCAGCAGCTGCTGGGAGGCGAGCGCTGCCACAGAAGCAGCCAGCTGGGCCAACGATTGGCTGGACCTTCCTGCAGCAGCAGTGCTGCCTGCAGCTGCTGTGACATCCCCTGTCCACACTGCATCAGATGTGGCAGCTGCAGACCCTGCTCTGACAGCCGAGCTGCTGGCACCTACAGCAACAGCCGCAGCTGCACCTGCGGCCGCTGCCGCTGCATGTGCCACTACTGCGGCCATGCCTTGGCAGCAGCAGACCATGCAGCAGCATATGCAGCTGCAGCCCATCTGCACGCGGGGCCTGGGTGCCCCAGCTGCAGGCATCAGCAGTCCTCTTGGCACCAGCTGTGACAGCAGCGACAGCTTGGACCCTGCAGTGCAGGAGCTTGAGCAGTACATGCTGCAGGAGCTGGCGGCTGCAGGCGTGCTGGCACTTAACAGCAGCAGCAGCGCGGCGCCGGTGCCGCAGCCACCAGCAGCAGTGCCAGCAGCAGCCCCACTGCAAGCCCAGCTGAGCTGGCCTGCTGCGCAGATGCAGCAGCAGCAGGCGCAGCTGGTGATGCCAGCTCTGCAGCACCAGTGCAGCGGTGTGTACGCACACGCGCAGCAGCAGTGGAGCAGGCCCTCTGCTGCACCTGCTGCTGCTTGCCAGCAGCACGGCATAGCCATGGGCGCGCCAGCGCCTGCTGTTATGCCCAGTGCTGTGCCAGCGGCTGTTGCAGGGGTGCTGCAGCCACTGCAGCATGCTCGCACAACTCCAGCGGGCTGCGAAGTTGCTGCTGCTGCTGCTGCTGCTGCTGCTGCTCCTGCAAGCCGCCGTGGCCGCAATGCACATGTCATGGCGCAGCTGCAGGATAGGCTGTATGCGCTGCAGTCTCAGATGGAAGACATGCAGCTGATGTTGGGACTGCTGCAGGACTGCTGAACCTGCAGTGTTTAAATTTGGTGGATGTCACAATCACCATATGCAACATACGAGATGGTGGGCAGTTGTTTGGAGGCTTGATGCTGAAGGTGTTGCTAGGTGCAAATGCATGGTGGAGTGCTCGTGTTTTTTTCCCGGTCTGTACGGATCATGGATATAGCGACTGTGCAGGGCTGTTGATACTGACAAAGCGTAAAGGTTGTTAATACTGACAAAGCGCATGTGACGCCTGGAGTATGTTGCAGATGCCACATACCCTGTGCATACAGTTGGCTTGTTTGCGTGGCACATGTTGGATAGCAATGCGTTAAACAAAAGGAGCTGAGCTAGGACACCAGCCGTGTTTGTGTTCGCGGCGCGTCATTGTGCGGGATCTGTCTGTCCAGCAGGTTGAGTATTGCGCAAGAGATGTTTGTGCTAGTTTGGCAGCCTTATAACTGTGGTGTAGCTCAGCTGCTCAGGCTGCAGCCTCACGCCTGTCCACTTGGCTGCTTTGCCTCGGGGCCTTGGCAGGAGAGCCAATAACGTGGCAGGTCTGGTGCGCATTGGGCTTGGCTTGGTTTGGAAAAGCCGCCCATGCTGACAAGAGATCTAGCCTCATGGTGTTGTGTTGTTTAGACTTGCCAAACTAGAGTGGTCCAATGGTCCCAGTAGTCACTGTCCTCAGCTGTCCAGGACTTGTCTGCTGCTGGTGCAGACATGGCAGATGCAACTGTATGCTGCCAGGTTACCATACATCAGCTTACTTTTGCTGCTGATGGAGATAAAACGTGCAGGTAGCACAGTTTGTGTCTGTGCCAAACCCTGGTGTCAGGTGGTTTCACCAGCCTCACTAGGGGCTGATTGTCTTCGGCTGGAGAAGAGAGCAGTGCACAGCAGCAACTCTGTCTGTATCTTGTTGGATGTATGCCAGCTGCATGGCATGCTTCACCAGCACAGCACCAGTGCTGGTGGCTGTGATAGCGCCACTGGCAGGCAATGGCAGTGCCACTGCCAGTCGGCATGCTTCTGACGCAGGCTTACTCCTTGAGACAGAGCCGATGTGTTTATGCGCGAGGTTGACAAAGAGCTCGTGTGTTGACATGTGTGAATGACAAAGAGCCGGTGTGTAGATGGGTTGGGGCGTGCTCATTTTCAGCGCCCCGCCCTTCTGGCGCATGCGTCCTTGTTAATAACAAATGTGCAAGGACGTGAGGGTGAGCACTGCTGAGTGTGCAGTGTGGCACCATAGCTGGCGTGTTCTCCTGCTGCCCAACACATGTCGCAGACATTCCAGCTGCTGTAGAGGTCAGTTGTTGCGGCTGCAATGGTGTGTGCGCGCTTGCTGCTGTTATCTTTGCAGCGTATGCAGTCCTGGTTGCAGAGCGCGCGGCAGGCGCGCTGGTTGCCGCTGGCACAGAGAGGTGTGTGGCTTAATGCAGAGCCTGCGAGGTTTGCCTGCTGGTTCTTGTTTCAACTGTTGAGAGGTGAAAGCTTCTACTCTGGGTGCCTTTGGGTGCTGGCATTTGTGCTGCAAACAATGAACAGCACATACACACCGCAAACACAGTGCCAGCGGCAGCAACAGTTTCATGGTATGTTGGGGACAAAACCTTGTTGAACGATTTGTTGTGTTGTTTTTGCATAGGTGCCCCATGGTCTGGCTTTGCTGCGCGATCAGACCTGGCAATAGCATAGTGGCTGCTGGCAGTCGGCCATGTGCTGGCTTTCCTTGCGCTGTGGGACGAACGTCGTTACAACTTTCAGCTACGCATCATTGCACAAAATAAAACAGTTCCAGTGAAGGTATGACGGAAGTGGGGGGAGGGGGTGCTTTGCTACTAGCTGTAGTACAGTGCTGGCTCCTTTCTGCGCGTGGTGGAAAACCACGAACTGTGCAGTCGTCTACCATTTGCAACACGCCTGTTGCTGCACCTGGTTTAATCAATGCTGCCAGCACGTGGAGCTAATACCGTGCCAGCACTGCAGCAGCAAGATTAGTATTACCTGCTGTTTTGCATCATGAATCTACGAAATGCTCTTGGCATGTGCATGTGCAGGTTGGTGTGTGTGGGCATGTGCTACGAGGCGGCGTGGTTTCTTACGTGTGCACATGCATGTGCAGCAATGCATAACAGACTGATTCCAGAGCCATACACCTAGCCAGTGCCCGACACCCCTGGTTTGCGTGCTGACATCCCCGTCTGATTACGCTGAACAGCAGCTGTTGACAGAGACCTTGCTTGCGGATGCATGCAAGTGGCTTGTACATCTCACCCTCCTGTTTCCTCTGCATGACATGCACACGCACCCAGCTGTTTCACGCTCTGTCCGGCGGTGCAGCTGCTGTAGCGTGTGTACTGCAACACGAACTACACTGCTGTTGGCGACATACTGCTGCCAGCATCTGTGCTGGCGCACACATTTGGTGGTTGACATGAAGGAAGGTTCTTTGCAATTAGCCAACGAATGCTCTGGGTGGTCTGTGTTTGTGGCTTCCTGGTCAATCAACGTGCTTTTATGGCACGCGAGTGCGCTGCTTTTTTGTGGGGGTGAGGTGGCGACCCTGGTGTGGATGTGTTTGCTAGATGATTTGGTGTGGCGTGGGTCCTGTTCAGCTGTCTGTACGAGATCTAGCAATACTTGTTTGCTTTGTTGCAAATGTGTATAGCCGCGTAATGCTGGGTGTGTGCTGGGGACCTGGTTTTTCCGACACAGCATGCCGTGCATTGCTTGCGCCATGCATGCAGCTGCATGCATGCCGCGCACATCGTGTGAACGGGCTGCTAACTGCTGCTTGAAAAGTGCGGCCTGCAGGCAGAGGCACCTACACGCCTGCGGGGCACAGGCAGTTGGCTGCATCGCTCGCATGGTTGCTTGCAGCCACGCCAGCTGAACTCTGTTGGAACCACAGATATGGGTTTCAGTTCTTGCGCGCTGCTTCAGATGGTATTCCTTGGCCTGGAGCGGGTTACCAGGCTCTGCGCCAAGGCTAGCAGTGCCGGCTGTCCTGGCTGCTATACCACTGGTTCTTTTGTATCACATGGCGCGCTGATATGTACATGCATTGCCCAATGTCTGCATGAATGTTGTGGCCCAACACATTTTGATGGTGCAATGCTGCTGGCACTGGCTGGTGTGCCACACCACTACAGTGTAGTGCCACTGTGGCATGTTGCCCCTGAGTTTGCTTTCTCCAAAAGGCATGTTGCCCCTGAGTTTGCCCAATTGTGCTGTGGTAGCGAGCCAGTAGGATTCCGTCCCCCCTGGTAACAAAAAAAAAACGTTGTTTGAGAGATCTGGCAACAGGTTGATCTTACTTTTTGGCTTGACAGTGGTCAGGCTGGCTCACTCAAGTGAGCACAAATCATCCTGCAGACACCACAGCTTGTGACATTCGGCTGTATTTTGACGCAGGTGATACTCTCTGGTAACTTGATTATCCCTATTCCAGAGTAGAGGAGAGGGGGAGTGAGATGATGATGCAGGTTGGGCGCACGATAAAAAGCACCAGATCAAGCTTTTTTTTCAAGATCAAGCTTTAAGGAGACCAGCTCACGTTTGGCCGCAGGCACTGCAGTACCATAGCATGTGTGTTACCTGCAATTCTTTATTCTAGCGTGCTGTCAGTACTGTGCACACTCAGTCGGACTGACAAGGAGAACAATGAGTTCATCCAACAACTTGTGACTCCTCATCGGCAGGTGCTGTCAACTTGTGATACAGCAGGAGTCACAGTGGAACAAGTTTGGCCTTGTAGAAGAGATCGGCAAGGTGCAGTGGGAAACAGGGTGGCATCCGAAACTATGAGTCGAACAGTCTGTCACAGACGCCACAGTGTGGGATCCACTGCACTGCCATAGGTGATCGGCCTGGATCCCCGTCAGATTCGGAAGCCTCGGTGACTGCTGCCCATCGATCCTTATCTTTGCAGGTTGACACTCAGTTTCAAATAAGTTTCGGTTTTACCGAGAGGTAGGTCCGGTAATGCTAAATAGAAGTACGCACTGACGACGTCAGGGTGTGCCCACCACCACAACTTGTTCACAGAGGGGGTGCACTTGCATATCCTCATCTGGTTTAAAAGTGCACGTCGTCATAGGTTGGATCCATTACTAAAAAGAAATACGGTCCGTCCGTCCGTCAGTCAGTCAGTCAGTCGGTCAGAAGCCTGGCTTAGGACCTGGCCGTTGAACCCCAGGGCGTCTGCGGAACTCCGTGAACACAGCAGTGCAGCGTCGTATCAAGATCAGGTTTTTTTACCGCACACCTATGAGATGCAACGACTTGCGATCAGCGCTGTTCCTTAATGCTGCAGTGAACTGCTGTCGCGGTTGTACCCACCAAGCACTGCGTCATTGACTGTGGAGTTTGAAGGATGCGTCTAAGCTGTACATGAGGTGGTGGACAGTGATCAGCGTGATCTTGCTGGCCATCACTGCCACGGCTGCAGCAACCACCACACCCAACAGCAGGGCGTCTCTGCAGCGGCAGCAGCACGCTGCGAGGCAAGCAGATCGCGATGATCGACACGAGGAAGGTGAGTGGTGTCGGTATGGATGTTGTGCGGGCACTGATGTCTTCAGAATGTTCGCGAACTTATGCAGAGCGAGCAGTGACCGTCACTGTGAGGCAAGGTGGGCTGCGCTAAACGCTTCCATTCCTGCTGCCGATTGTTGATATTGCAGTGGGAGTTTCACCCGCTGCAATTGGAGCTCCACTCGCCAGTCCACCTGCAACAGATGCAGCTCAGCCAGCAGCAGCTCAGACACCAGGTGCGTCAACAGCAGCAGCACAGCCAGCACAACAGACGATGCTGGAATGTTGGAATTTCCATGAAAGCAGCTTCTGGACGTTTGATGTTCAGCTTGACGTCTTCCAGCAGCTCATGTATGATGTTGCCTGCCTGCCTGCCTGCCTGCCTGCAGGTGCTGCCACAGAGCCAGTGGGCCAGCTGCCACCCAATGTTCAGCAGCGGCAGCAACAGTTCCTTGCCAGCATGCTCTCTGCACCGCAGCCTGTGCAGTCTGCCTACCAGAATGCGCTGCAGGTTATGCAGCGGCGCTTGCAGGAACAGGCAGCAGCCCGTGCTGCTGTAGCAGCAGCAGCCCAGCAAGCGCGTCCAGCAGCCCAGCAGGCGGGTGCAGCAGCCCAGCCCCAAGTTACCACTGCATCAGCGCAGTTCTTGGCAGAGGTGACAGTGCCTGAGCAGGGGCACCCGCACCGGCCAGTCCTTCTTCCAGCTCGCGTGCTGCGGGTGACATCTCAGCAGCACCTGCAGCAGGTGCTTGCTCAGTTGGAACATGAGTTTGACGTACCGCTGCAGTACTCCGTGCAGTATCTGCTGCCAGCAAAGCCACCCATGCAGCCGCAGCTGCCGCCTCAGCAGCCGCCTGTGCAGCCACAGCCTCAGCTGCTGCCTCAGCAGCAGACTGTGGCACGCGCAGAGACAGCATCACAGCAAGAACGCCTGCGGCACGAGTTTGTGCAGCAACTGGAGCAGCGGTTTCAAGGCAACGCCACCTCAGACCTGCCCGGCACAGGTGAGCCGGCATCTGGCACTGCAGTAGGCTAATGTGGGCCAGTGCAGTGGGCTTTGGCGCATTGCATAAGGCTGCAGTGGCCTGCGCAGCAGGCAGCATGGCAATGCAGAGTGCTGCAGACTGCCGCCAAGCAGCTGTGTGCGAGCCCTAGCATCCCTGTGGCCATTGGGCAGTCAAGCTAAAGGTCCTGCACTGTGTTTGCTATGCCGCTTTGCAGGTGCTGCTGCAGGCAATGCAGGCATGTTACTCGGTGCTGCTGCTGCCGTTGCGGCAGCTGTTGGTGCCAGTGGCGCAGCTGCTGCAGCAAACCCCGCCCGTCGCCGCAATTGGGTGCAGAATTTGTTTGCCCGTGTGCAGCGTGATCAACAACAGCGGCAAAACCGGCAGCAGAACGCAGATGCACAGCGTGGCAGCCGGCGCCTACAGCAGCAACATTGGCGCGCCAACCGCGGTGAGCAGGAGGCTGCTGCAGACAGGGAGCGCAACAGGCAGCAGCAACAGCAGCACCGTGCTGACCGCAGTGAGCAGGAGGCTGCTGCGGACAGGGAGCAGAACAGGCAGCAGCAGCAGCAGCGGCGTGCCAACCGCAGTGAGCAGGAGGCTGCTGCTGATAGGGAGCGCAACAGGCAGCAGCGGCAGCAGCAGCGTGTCCGCAACAAGCCACTGTACAAGGTTGAGAGCCGTGTGTACAGCAGTGCTGACTCAGTGGTGCGCGGTGAGCAACAAGGTCACCTGTATCCACCAGAGTTTTTGAACACTCTGCGCATGTCTGGCTTGCCGCCACACAAGCTGCGCTTGCACGTTGGGTGCCCTATCATTCTGCTGCGCAACATGTCTGCAGGATTGGCGAATGGCACACGCATGGTGGTCACGAAACTCATGGACAACTTCATCCAGGCAAAGGTGGCCACAGGCCCTGTAAAGGGCCGAGTGGTGTGGCTGCCACGCCTGAACCTGCAGCCCTCTGATGCACAGGCTATGCCTTTTGATATGTGCAGGCGCCAGTTTCCAGTGCGCGTTGCATATGCCATGACAATCAACAAGGCGCAGGGGCAGACCCTCAAGGCAGCAGGTGTGTACCTGCCTCGCCCTGTGTTCTCGCATGGTCAGTTGTATGTTGCCTGCTCGCGGGTTGGCATCTGGAGTGCCCTCAAGGTGTTGGTGGTTGGGGGCTTCCGTGCAGCTACTGCGGCTATTGCAGCTGGTGTGTACACTAAGAATGTTGTGTATCGTGAGGTGTTCCAGGGCATCGGGGTTTGAGCTTCACACTGGGCACTGGAACAGTGTGCTTGAGGAACTCGGCCCTGGAGCTCTGGCATGTATTTATAATCTATCATGCTGCAGCTGCAGTGGTTGCGGTAGCTGCAAATGTCACATGCTGCAACAAGCCGCTGGCCGCGTTTTGCTTATGTAACACACCAACTGTAGCTGGTGTGTAGACGCAAGATGTTGTGTAACATGAGGTGTTCCAGGACGTTGGGGTATGAGCACCACACTTGGCACTGGAGCAGTGTGCCTAAGATACTCAATAGATGCCGCTCTGGCATAAGTAACTATGCTATATGCGTGCAGCTGCAGTTACCAAAGCTGCCTCACACCAAAGGGTTCGGACAGATGTCAGGCCACCTTTGTCCCGCAGCAGCACACCTGAACAACACAATGCACCTCCATGCCTGTCTTCCGTGCCAGATGCGAGTGGCGGAGCCACGGGTAACCACTAGTGCCAAGTAAAAAAAATGCCAAGTGCTCATTGAGCTTTTTAGCGACGACTCCTCCGGCCAACCCCTGGGGTTTGCAGCTTGTGGTGTTTGCCTTTTGACGTCGCAGCCTAGTGCTCAACGCGGAGCACGGTTTCCAACTACTTTCTGCAAGAAATTATAGGGTGAACGAGAGCATGCGAAATAGACGACACACTGGCATATGAAGCTGTGACGCTGTCGGTAAAAGCGACGTTGAACAACAGCTAACCGCATAGATAAAGCATTATGGTGTTGACATGTTTTGAGTTTGAGGAGGTAGAGTGCGTGGGAGAGTCCCTGGATAGCTGCGACCAAGTTGACTTTTACAGCCAGCGGAAGCGAGGAAGCGATGGAGTAGAGACTCGCTGCTATGAGGTAAGCTACAACATTGCTTCTGAGTGGCGCAGATTTGTCTGGCACGGCTTGCTGGCCCAACCCGGTCATGGGCTGACGAGCTTATCCAGGCTGGCGCGAGCTTGCGCCTGACGCTGATGCTGTTGGCCCCAGGTGCTGCAAGATGGGGATCAATACCTATCCCAGGACACCTGCTTGCAAGCACGCATATGCGGTAAGTGGGTGCGCGCCAAGTTCCTGAGCGGCCTGATCGCCCTGTTGTTTGAGCCGGTTGTGCACGGAGCTCTTCTAATCGACAATACTTTCTGATCCGCAGATGACGAGGACCACAGCGAGACGTTGTTCAGCTCGGCATCGCTATGCTTGCCCCAGCAGCGACCAGTGGTGCCCGCGAATGCCATGCAGCAGATGCTGCAAGCCGAGAAGGTGAGAACCGTTCGTCGAGGACGATTGCTTCATTGCATTCACTGGCAGTGCCTCACCGTTGCTGGTGATCGCGGCCTGAACAGTAGCACTGACACTCACCCACTGCTCACCTGCAAATGTGTCCTCATGTGCAGGAGGCCTGGTCTCGCAGGTCCTGTTGGCAGGACATATCCGCCAGTGACAGGGCTTCGCTGGTAGACAGCGTGACGCGCACAGCAACACAGCTGCAGCTCTCCAGCGACGTGCTGTTCCTGGCTGTGGCGTGCCTGGACAGGGTCCTCTCGCTGCGCATCATTGCATCAAAGCAGCTGGACACTGCTGCACTGGCGTGCCTGTGGATTGCAGCCAAGTTCGAGCACTGCGTGGTGCCACCTGCAGTGCACTTCCTGGCTGCTGCACAGGCGGACTTCACATCGCCTGCTGCTCGCAGGCTGCTTGTGGACATGGAGGCAGTCATCCTCAAGGTGTGCTGCTGCTGCTGCTGCTGTAATGGCCGGCTCCTCAACATTCTGCAGCACATTGGCATTGTGTTGCTTGTGCGTGTGCTTGCATGCGCGCTTGCGTGCTGCGTGCAGGGCAGCTAGTCTGTCGCAGCAGTTGCCAAGCAATGCAACATGTTCACAGCCTTGCACGGACTTGCAGGAGTTCCTGCAAGTGGACGTGCAGGGCTGTCCAAGTTGCGCACGCACTCACATGCAGCACTGGCTTGCAGCACCCGCGAGGAGGAAGGAGCACACAGTTTGAGCGCAGTGACTTGTCTGCCGGCTTACATGACTTCTGCTGCGCCTGCTGCATGTACCCAGGCATTGGACTACCGGGTGTGCACCTCCCCCACCAGCAAGACATTCCTGCGGACTACCTTTATACAGATGCAGGCGCAGCTGCAGCAGCAGCATGCAGGACTGCTGGGCAAGCAGCAGCACAGCAGCAGCAGCAGCAGCACCTCTTCTGCAGCAGCCGCTGCAGCTGGCCAGATCGACCCCCGCCTGTACTTCTGTGCGTCGTACCTGGCAGAGATGTCGCTGCTGGAGAGCAAGCTGGCGCCGTTCCCGCCGAGCCAGGTCGCAGCAGCAGCCTTCGCGACGGCCAACCTGCTGGTGCCGGGTGCGCTGCGTGATGCGCAGCTGCAGCAGCTGACTGGCTACAGCCTCGCACAAGTGAAGGAGCCCATGACGTTCCTGCTGTCTGTGCACCATGTGCTGTACCAGGGCAGGCACCTGCCGCTCACACGCATGTATGAGACCGCACGCAAGTACAGGCATGCCAGCATGTGCCGCGTGGGGCTCATCCCAAGCATCACCAGCACCACTGACCAGCGCCTGCGGCTGTACCAGTAGGCGCTGCAGCAGCGGGGGACAGCAGCTACACCTGCAGCAGCTGGCCCGGGCTCTGTGCTTGTGTGTTACGCAGCTGCAAAGCTGCTGTTACGGCGGTTTGGGTCTTAACTGTGGTCCAGCAGGGTTGGGCTGGGTGCACATGCAGCACGCTGCAGATTGCATCGAGTTGCATTGAGTTGCGCGGGGGTGCTGGTGGTATGTTGGTCACACTGCCAAGAGATTGTCTTGGTGGTTGGGCTGGTCCGGCCTGGTCTGGGGCGCATTTTGGGGCACAGCTCCCTTGCATGGGCGATAGAGTGATGGATTGGCTGTGGCCGAAGCAGGGCCAGGCAGCCTGCAGATTGCGATTTGTGCCGCATGAGCATGTCTGCCCTTGCTGTGGTTTAGCAAGGGCGGGTGACCTGCTCTGCAACCTGCCGTCATCACTACCGTACAGATTACATTGAAATGACATGCTTTGCCCCCATGCGTCATCATTGTGGTGTTATTATCTGGCAAAGGTTGTTTAAGCAGCGCACCAGCAGCAGCAGCAGGCGTCCTTGGCTGCTTACGGCAGTGTGGGCGTGTTTGTTTTGGGGTCTGACCAGCATATGCTGTGGTGCCACGCGCATGTGTGCAATCTGTTTGCGCACGTGCTGGCCGGCAGCCGTGGTTTGAGGGACCTTGAGACAGCGCACATAGTGTGGCTTCGCTGGCCTGTTGGAATGCTCCATCTTGACTGAAGTGGCTGTGGCATGGCTTGTCAGCATCCACTGGTCAAATGGCCTACTCCTTCAGTTGCTGCTTTGTAGATATGCATGCCTGACATTTTTTTCTAACAATTGTGTGATCCGTTGCTGGTTGCTTGGCTCCAGGGCACATATGTGGAGGCAACCCAGAAGTGGGCATGCAGTCTGTGGCGCTGTCTGTCTTCTTGTGATTATGTGTGTTGTTCTTCCTGATCAGATGCTTGCTTTGGCGGACAGCTGCTGCAGCCAACATTGCGCTGCGGCGGTCGTCAGCAGTTCTGAGTGTCACGGCTCAGGACATTGTGTCGGTGCTGACGCCACTTTGTTGTGCGAGTGTGGTGCTGTTGGGCGATTCTTGAATATGGGCGGTCTGAGTCCTGCACTGGCTAGATGGCCCCATGCTGCATGCTGCTGTGTGCCTGTGACGCTGGCAACAGAGGAGGTGTGCTGGGCTGCTTGCAACACAAACGCATACACACACCCTCACGCTTGCACTCACACACATCTTCACTTGTGTCACACACCAACAGCGTGCATGGCCTTGTGAGTCCAAAACTGCATCGTGGGCCATCTGCAGGCTATTAGCGGGCGTGGGCTTGAGTGGGTGCTTATGTTTGCAAGGTTTTTATCTCTAGCTAATTGTTGACATTGTGCATTGCCCTGTTCAGTTGATGCGTGTGGCTGGGCATGTACTGGCCTGCGCATCTGCGTGGTTGGTGGTTGGTCAATTTTTGTAGGCAGTGGCACTGAACAGCTGCACCTGCAGCTGCGCTGAGTCACCTGCGCTTCGCTTGTTGCTGTTGAGCAGGCCTGCACACCCACACCGTCCCACAGATGTTAGGTGGTGGGCTTGCCTTGTTGTAGTGGCCTGCTGTGCCTGCTTTGAGGAGTCAGTGTTTTCTGCTGTTGGCAGTTAATGGGCCAACACTGCAACCGAGCTGCATGCTGCTTTGCTGCGTCTGCATCTGCAATCTTCGTGGATGTGTGGCTGTTCTTGGCGTCATGGTTGAGAGCCAATTGACATATGATGTGTGTGCAGCTAAGAGTGTTCACGTGTGGGTTGGACTTGTTACTGTGGAGCAGGGGGGCTGGTCTTGTCCAGTGCCTGTGCTTGAACCCCATCATACATTCGACGGTTGTGTTCATGCAGCTCAGAGGCCACTGACAACATAAGGAGGGTTGGAGAGTATGCTTTCTACGTTGTGAGATGCTCACTCTGGGATCGTATGCTGCATGCTTTGGGTTGTGTATTGGCAGCAGCTGGCTGTGCTCCTTGACACCTGGACAGTGGGGGCACTGCGGACCCGGCACTTGCTGAGACCCAGCGCCCCACCTTGCAGGTACTGAGGTACAGCCAGGCTTTCCCGTATGTAGTTTCTGGTAGCTTGAGGAAGGTCAGGGACGTGCTACCCGGATTGCACTCTGTGTGTTCTGGGCGTGTTGGCTTGTTCTGTGTTGTGCTGCCACACCTTTCAACGCACCCTTCCAGCTGCAGGGCCATCTGCTGGCTGGTGCTGTTATAGGGGCGCATCCCATCACTGCGCATGCATGCAGCAGCATGCTGCGATGCATTGTCATGCACACCACCAAATCATACGGCTAGATGTGCTGCCCTGGCCCATTGTGGCAGATGTGACGTTGCATTCGTGCAGTTCGTTCACCAGCCCTGTTTTCAAATTTTCTAAGGTCCCGTTGGTGTGTGACCCCTTTGTACTGTGACTTGCGTGATGCAGTCTCAGTCCACTTCTGTTCAGCTGCAACTCTCTGGATGTGCATTGAGGCCCTGGCCATGCGGTATCTCTGAGCTGGCGGCCTGAGTATCGGGGCCCCCTTGGGCGTGTGTACTTGCTCAAGTGGGGTCAAAGCACTACTGCACTCCCGCATCAGGAACCTGTGAAATCGGCAGCATGCCATGCATTGGGCAGTTCTTCAGGCTTTCTTGCAACAGTCCTGAGGGGCAGACTGTTGTGGTTGTTGCCGAGTGCAGCAGCTGCTGTCTAATGCTTGCTGGCTTGTCCCAGCAGGCACCAAAAACTTGGCCTGAAACATGGCACTGTGGGTTTTTTTTGTACTGTGTGCGCGGCACTTGGGCATGGGAGGCTTGTTGGCCTGCAACAAGCCCGAGCCGTTGTTCAGCTGCGTTGTGGGTAGCTACTTTCTCGCTGAAGCTAGACCAATTGCATCTCTTGTCCCGGCAGGTAGCAGCTGTGTGCTACAGGTGCTTGACGCACAGCTGGAGGAGGTGTAGCAGTACTTGCAGACATGGTGAACGCAGCCTGGCTGCTGTGCAGCAATGCCTGCCACTTTGCTGTGTGGCCAGCAGCAACATAATGTCTGCTGTTCAGCAGCCGGCTCATGTACGCTGTGTTCTTTGGCTGGTCCGTCGCTGACGCGTTGTCAGCTGGCGCTGCAGTCGTACTCGCATCGCAGTTAGGGAGTGGCCCGTTGTGCGTCAGAACTGACGGGGCCATCCCAATTGGAACAGGTGCATTGCATAACTAGGCTGCCTGCTTGCCATCACACTGACACCACTGAACCTATACGCTGCAATTTCACACAGTTGTGATGCAAGTTTGGCTGTGGTGCGGGCTGGGGAAGGACTTTGCAAGCTGTGTTTGTTAGGGCTGCTCCTGTGTGAAGGGCCAGCTGTATCAGGCGTTGCCAAGTACTGCTGGCATGGCGTGTTGAGGAGGTGCCATGTTGGGAGGGAGTTTGGTGGGGTGGCCTGAAGAACCACAGCAGTGTGCGGCACAGGTTGCACACTGCTGAGCTTAGCTTGCAGCTGTGCCTGCGCAACGAGAGGGGCTTGGCAGATGTGGCAATGCTCTGCATATACATGTCCCCAAGCGCGCCTCTCGCGGCCTGCTGCACACTGCGTCACCTCTTGTGATCACTTGGGGTGACGATGAGATGCTTGCACAGCTCTGCACACTGCCAGGGCAGCGCTCCCTGCAGGATGCTTCTCTTGTCGTGTAGCCCGTGGCCTACTTGACTAGTAGAGTTGCCTACTTGTACACTACTTGACTAGCCAGAACTTTGGTGGCTACATGCAGGGCCGGTCAACATGCGGCTGCACAGTGCGTGCTGCCCCATGCAGATGCAGGCCTCTGCTCTGCCGTTTAGTGTTGCAGTAGCGAACTTAGAACGTGATTTGCCACACAGTCATCCTTCAACTGCACTGCTCAGCAGAGCTGTGCATGGTGTGCTTGAACAGGTTGCACTTTGCTGCAGTCCCAGCATGGAGGTTTGCTGTTTCCTTTGTTTTGGCAGTTTGCACGCACACTTGCATGAAGCACGTCTCGGCGGTGCACAACAGAAGAGCAACAGAAGAGCTCGTAGGAAGAGTTGAAGGATTTTGGCACAGGGCCCGGTTGCTGAACAGCTCAGCTCTACAGGGGCACCCTCAGCCAGTCGTTTTCAGGTGCGGCTCAGAAGGCCTTGTTGGGGTCAACTCTGGTTTGCTGTGCTTGCGTCTGCCGTCATGGAGCAGGGAACGTGGCGGCGGGGCAAGCACTGATGTGTTTTGATGTGGCTGCTGCTGCTGTGTCGCTTCTTGGTGGTTGTGCCAACAATCGACCAATGTTTGGCTGGGCACACCCACTACATGGGCATCAGCAGCAGCACACTGCATGGCATGTGAGACCGGAATAAACATCATCATCATCATCAACTGCCCGGAGCGCGCATGCTGTGCATCTCCAGCAACGTATACTGCATACAAGATACCTGTTGATCAACCGTTGCTGTTGTTGTGTGATGGCATGCGTGCAGCTGCATGGGCAACTTCAACCATACATTTCCAGCGCGCATGATGGTTCTGCTTGTTACAACTTGCTTTGGTTTGTATAACCAGGCAAGGGGTGCGCTCTGTCGCTGCAAGCAACAGTTTGCAGCATGTCTAATGCACGACGCAGTGTGACTGCCTGCTTGTCTCCCTGAGGTACTTGCTGCCTGCAGGCAACAGGGTCGTTGGGCATTCATTTTGTGTAATGGTATGCTGCATGCTGCAGTTGCATCGAATGAAGCTTGGAGGCTGGCACAGCTGCATTTCACGTGCCCTTTAAGGGCATGCTGCAGGTTTTTGCTGTTACGGTTGTTGTGAAGGCTGTACTACTTTGAGGACGCAGGGCCTGGTGGCAGGGGTCACAAGGTTCGTGCGGGTGTAGATTGCGTGGCTGTTCGGGGTATTCTTCTGCTGGTTGCTTGTTGTCTTGGTTGGTTAACCACACTGCACTACCTGTTCCGAGTGTCCTCTGAAGCTCAGGGGAGGCGCATGCATGCACTGTCCTCATGGCATGCTGCACGGTTCAGGCGACATAACAGTTACTTGCCACTTGCATACGTTTTCACCTTTGAGCATGCTTGCAACTGGTGATCACCATTGAATACTCAACAGTACAACAGGGAGCGGCTGCGCTCTTTGCATGCTGAACTCGGTTGTTCAATTGCTGGCAAGTTCTGAGTGCTCTTGTGGACAAGTTCAGTGTTGTGCCGGCACCTGGCTAGTTTACAGGCGCCGTGTTCTTTTCGCTGTGTCTGGTTACTCATTGTCAACTTCCTGCCAATCGTCGTACATATGTATGCTTCATGTGCTGGTCACGCTGCGGCTTATTTGCCGCAGCTTCACCAGACGCGCACAACTGTTGTGGCTGATCTGCCCATCCATACATTGTGCATCTTCAGTTGTTGCATGCACGCTCCTCTGAAGGCTGCACCAAACACCATTGTTGCTCTGTTATCGGATACATACACATATGACGCCAGCTGTCTTCAGGGTATCGTTTGCGGTGCACCAGCCTATGCACCTGCATGCCTCTGACAGGAGAGCATTTGTTGCATGCGCTTGGCAACTCCTCCTTCAACCGAGCAACAGGAGTATGTCGTGCATTGGCGCCAGCCTCCAGTTGCCGCAGCTGCCAAACCATGCACAGGTGACTGCTCCTGCTCATAGTGTTGCAATGCATGAAGGCCACTTGTTGCACACGTGGGGTATTCATGGGGTATTACGCATTGCAGCACGCGGCGCAGCACAGCTGTGCCAGCCTGTTGTTGTCGGCGACAATCAAGTGTTTGTCAGAAGGGCGCGTGCACCTGCCGCGGCGCAGCGCCTCTTGTCAGATTTCACACCTGCAGGCTCTACATCTGCAGGTGCTGCCAACTCAATCGGTGTGGTGTACTGGGAGGGCGTGCAGTCTCTGCGCATGGAGCTGCTTCATTGTACTGTTGCAGCAGCCCTGTGGCATGGCTCACTGAGTAGCAGGTGCTGTGCTGGAGTCGCCGTGGCGCTCCCGTCACGCCGTTTTGCACCGGCTGCGTGCGATGTCTCAGAGTATGCAGGCAGGGCTGCGGCCAGTCTTGCTGCATTGACGGCTGCGCAGACAACTTGGAAACACTGTCTGCTGCTGAGTGTGGGTGTTGCATGGAGGGTCCCGACGCAACTCTTGTCATTTTCTGCTGTGCTTGGCTGTGGGTGGGGATATGCCTGCCGCCTGCACGTTTCCATTCAGTGGGAAGAGAGGCTACTAGTACTGCGTGGATGATGTGACAGCTGATGATTTCTGGCGCGCTGTACATGCGAGTGTACACGAACGTGATACTCAGCACACCCTGTGCCTTCTTTGTTATAAGAGATGTGGAATGGTATGGAATTGCTGCTTGGGCTCCGTGTGAAATCACGCAGGTGTCCAGTGATTGCTAGCTTGCTACTTGCAGCACCTATTGAGGTGGCCTCAGCTGTGCACGTGCATTGTGCATGCAAGGAGGAAACCAATTGATATGTGTTGTCCGCTGATGGTATGTATGCTTTTCTGTGATCCTGCCCTGTAGACCTCTTTCACTGCATCCGCCTCGATGTCTCGTGTGCCACCCTGCTTGCGGCGCACGCATCTGCAAGACTGTGCACAGCTTGAACCAGCACCTGTGCTCTTGCCGCCAGCTGTGCTGTGCTGATTTGCAGCTGTTCAGCGCGCACCACGCTAGCCAATTGTGTACTGCTGGGTGTGCCCATCTGCACGACTCGCCTAGCCCCAGGACTGCGTGCTGCACATGGCAGCGGGAGGGTGTTAAGCACGCTGCATTGAGCGTGCCTTCTTGTTGGATTATCTGTCTGCTGCTTTTGACTCGCAATGTGTGCGGCAGCCACGCACTTGCTGTGCTGGCTGCTGCCGCGTGGGATAGTCCCGCACTGTCTATTTGCTGCTTTGCGCAGCGCAGCTCGGCTGCGGTGCTGCAAGCATGCGCTGTTTTCACTGCAAGCCGCATTCCTGCTTGCGTACCAAGCCGCCGTGCACTGTGTCCTTGCTACAACCCTGCTCTAGCATGCCCTCGTGCTGCTTGCAGCCTTGGCTAGCCCTCTCTTCCATGTGGCTTGTGGTCGAGTTCATTCACAGCCAAGTCAAATGTATTACGTGCTGGACTCGCGCCCCGCAAGCTGCATGTTGGGCTGTGCTGCTCTGCTGCCTTGCAGCAAGGCAGCCTGCTGCGATTGCTGGCATGGCTGCAGTGAGGCTGCCTGACACGCCAGCAGCACCCCGTGCTGCGCTGGAGGGGGGTTGAGCATCAGTAACATCAGTGAGGTACACAGTGCATGCACTGCCCATGCTTTGTTGGCAGTGTGAGGGTGGTGTAGTGTTGCTGCTTGTTGGCTGCTCATGAGTCGAGCGAGCTGAGGCATGGCTGTTGAGTGTAGGCCGCCTCTTGGACGACTGGTTGACGTTGTTTGATATACCAGGGGATGTGTACGTACACCAGTATGTACACCAGTATACCAGTACGTATGTGTACGTACACCAGTATGTACACTAGTGTACTGGCAGCAGCTTGTCACTCTCAGCATGGCCTACCTGGCTGTGGCTCGAGTGACATCTGTTGTGCCATTGCTGGCATGGGTGCCATGCTTTGAATTGAAATGTACTGTACAGTACCACTTACAGCGATGTAACAAGATGATATCACGCTGCTCCCAGACTGCAAAGCACCAAGGTGAATGCATAGCTGCGCACCTTCAAGCATTGCTGGACCAGGAGAGCCCCGCACATGCCCCTGTGCCCCGTGGGCTGCCATGCAGGCAAAGCTGTTCTTCGGCACAGCATCATGCAGTGTGTAACGTCAACCTCTGCATGCTGATCACGTTGAGCCCTCACGGCCGCTCAATTGGGGGTGTTGCATTGTGCTTGTAACGTGTGACCTGCAACCACCTGTATTGTACAGCGATGCGAACAACCGCACGCTGCCAGGCACCGGTGTGGTACCACACCAGGCTTGCAAGCCAATCAATTGGCTGTCATTATTTACAACAGCTCTGTGTGCGTGGGTGGCTGCATTCGGAGGCTGACAGGCATGCCTGCCAGGCAACGGCTGCCTTGGCACCTCTGCATGCCGCGCAGTACTGCACACAAGTGTGTCGGGCACGGTGTGCTATACTCCTCAACACTTACATGCCAGCAGGCAGGCCACCACACATCTGATGCGACAAACGCACGGCCTGCATGATGTTCAGCCATTACTATGGCATGTTACAGTCAGAGCAACATGCAGCGACATGCACGTTGCTGGCAAGCGGCTGCCGCATAGCTATGAACAACACTACGCATGCCAGCTCAGCCCGCCAGGATCTTCGCCGCCTGCCTGCCCCTCGTCGCTCGCTGCTCGCCGCCGCCGCTGCTGCGCCTGCGCGGCTGCATGCTGCTGCCGCAGCAGCAGTAGCTGCTGCCGCTGGCTGGCAAAGCCATCAGCACCCAGCAGCTGCCTCGGCGACGTCACACCCTGCTGCTGCTGCTGCTGCGGATGCGGATGCAGGCGCATGTCTGCCTGCGCATCCGCTGCAACTGCACTGCCGCCCGCGCTCACCGCACTATGGCCTCCTGACGACGACCGGCCGCCTAACACATTGCCTATGAGTGAATCGCCAGCAGCAAAGCCCTGCAGGCTGCCTTGACTCACAAAGCCGGGTGTGCTGCTGCCGCCAGACTGCCTCCTCCCAGGGAAGCCACCCAGCACTGGATGATGCTGCATCTGCTGCATTTGCTGCATCTGCTGCATTTGGATCTGTTGCGCGCGCTGCTGCTCGTGCAGCGCAGACACCGCCTCGATCGCATGCAGGATCGCGTCCGAACCCGAGCAATCGCCGCCGCCGCCGCTTGCGCCGGCTGCATTTGAGCCGCCCGCGCTGCCGCTCGCTGCGCCGCTGCTCAAGCCGCCCATACTGCTATCCCCCGTGGCGCCTCTACTCCCTAACCCCAAACCCCCATCCCCTCCCCTGCTGTGCAGCATGGACGCCTGGTCGTCACTCAATTGAGACACAGATCCGCCAAGGCTCCCAGGCCCCTCACTTCTGCCTGGCCACATCACTGACTCAAGCAGCCCGCCCACATCGTTACTTCCAGACAGGCTGTAGCGGGCCTTGCTCCTGCTGCGGCCCACTGAGCACGTGAACAGGAATTTCGGCGGGAACTGCAGCAGGCCCTTTGTAGTGAAGGAGGAGCCGTTGCCGCTGCTGCCGCCACTCCCTCGGTCAGTTACACCATTGCCGAGGCCTAACTCCCTGCTGCTGCCGCCACTGCCGCCGCCGCTGCTGTTACGTTTGTGACGCACCCGGGGCGAGCTGGCGGCGGCTGCATTGCCGCTGCCAGCAGCAGCAGCTGTGGCTGCTGCTGTGTCTATGGCTTGTTGTTGCGCGTGCTGCAGTTGGGCCTGTTGGGCTTGCACCTGCTGCTGCTGGTTGTACAGCTGCTGCAGCGGCGGCGACATCGCCCGTGACTGCTGCTGCTGCTGCTGCTGCTGCAGCTGGGCCTGCTGTGACACGAGCTCCTGCAGCTGCTGTGTTTGCTGCTGCTGCAGCTGGCTGCTGAAAGACAACTCCCCTTGCAGTATGCCTTCAGGAACAGGGCCGCTGCTATTGCGGCTGCTGCTGGCAGTACCTGCTTCTGCCTGCTGCTGCTGCTGCTGGTGTTGCTGCTGCTGCTGCCGCTGAGTTCTGCGTGTCTTAGCTGCGGCATACACCCCGGCTGTGCTGCTGTCCTGCTGCTTTGCTGCTTCTTCCAGCGGATACGTCGGCGACTTTGGTGGCAGGCCTACTGCTGTAGGTGTACTACTGCTTATGCTGCTGTTGGCGGCCACTGCGCTGCCTTCAACACTTCCGCTGTTGCCACTGCTGCTGCTGCTGCCTGCGGCATCCTGCTGCACCTTGGCAGTGCTTGCTGCCGCAGCATCTGCCCTGCTGCTGCTGCCACCCGCTGCTGCTGCAGCCTGATCCTCTGCCGCACCCTGTGCCCCGGCGGCTTCCGCAGCACCAGCAGGCAAGCTGCTGCTGCTGCTGCTGTTGGAAAACAGCCTATGGGTCCCCACCCCGATGGCTTTCCTGCCGCCGGGCACCTCACCAGCAGCACCAGCAGCACCAGCAGCAGCAGCAGCAGCAGCGCCCAGCCACGCTGACACACTCGTGCCTGCTGCCACAGGGCTGTATGCAGCAGCTAGGCCAGCTTCATCCAGCTCACAAATTGCATGCAGCGGGTACTGCTGCTGCAGCGCGTCAGGGCCGAAACTCACACTGCTGCTGCCTGCCCCAGGGTTTGCAGCGGCAGTGCGGCTTGTGCTGCTTGCAGCACCAGCGGCAGCAGCAGCGGCGGCGGCGCTGGCAGCAGCAGCTGCGGCTGCTGCTGCTGCGCTGGTGTTGGAGGCTTGCTGCAGTGCTGCACGTAGGTCTGCTCTGCTGACACCCTCGAGTTTGTGGCCCTCAAATAGCAGGTACATGTTCTCGTCTCGGGCCAGGAGGTGGCCGATGCACAGCACAAAGTCAAACAGCACAGCCTGGCGGTCAAACACAGCAGCAGCAGCAGCAGCAGCAGCAACAACAACAGGTCAGGCGACTTCCACAAAACAGGAGCAGCAAGCACCTGCCATGCATGGTTCAATCCCAGATCCAGCACCTGCTGCTTCACCTGTCCATGCCTGCTGACAGGCACATCCCTCTACTCCAGCCTATCAGCACCACAGCAGTACTACACACTGAGCAGGGTACTGTTGCCCCATGCATGTCGCCGCCGCTACATGCTACACGCATCGAGGCAGCACGATGAGTTGTCCACGCACCTGCCGGCCCATGATGTGTGCCATGTAGCCCAGAATGCAGCAAAACACACACAGCAGTATTACACATACAGTATACGCATCACACGTGTCAGCGCTCCGAAAGGCACTGCAAAAGCAGCATCAAAAG
Source organism: Tetradesmus obliquus (assembly GCA_030272155.1). Classification (NCBI taxonomy): domain Eukaryota; kingdom Viridiplantae; phylum Chlorophyta; class Chlorophyceae; order Sphaeropleales; family Scenedesmaceae; genus Tetradesmus; species Tetradesmus obliquus. The sequence continues at coordinate 2,570,337 of CP126191.1, forward strand.
ACAAACATACTAGAAAGCGCGCGCCGCACCTGCCGGCCCATGATGTGTGCCATGTAGCCCAGGATGCAGCAACACACACACAGCAGTACAACCTTGAACCCTACTCCCAAGCCCTTGAGCACAGCAGATAACTAGCCAGTGCACGCACCTGCCGGCCCATGATGTGTGCCATGTATCCCAGGATGCGCTGCATGGCCAGGCCCTTGGTCACGCCCACGGGGCGCACCTCCACGGAGCGGCCGCCCTGGATGATCTCCACAGGCGCGTTGCTGATGGGGCCCGTCCACAGGTGCTGCACGGGGCATGGAGAAATGGGGCAACACATACACAGGTTCAGCGGCGAAAGGTGTGATCAGCAGCACAGCAGCGTCCGTGGTGCGGCGTGGCGTTGCTGATGCGGCCCGTCCACAGGTGCTGCGCGGGGCAGGAACACAAACATTGTGTGTCGAGAAGGTTCAAAAAGAGACATCGGGCAGGCAGCAGTTGCCAAACAAAGACGAGACAGCTGCTGGGAATTGCTGATGGGGCCCGTCCACAGGTGCTGCGCAGGTAGGGGTACAGAAACAGTCAGGGCGTGTGGAAATGAACTTGGAGCCATCAGCAAGGCAGCAGCCGCCACATACCCGCAAAAAACCCTGGGTTGCTGCCCTCCTCACCTGCAGCAGGTCCCGCGCCTGCAGCCGCCCAAACTCCACGTCGGCGTGCTTGTAGTTCCAGACCAGGCTGGTGTCGCGCACCTCCACGAAGCTGCGCGGCGTGCGCTCACAGAAGTAGTCCAGCACCAGCTGCACGCTGTCCATCCACTCCTTGGGCAGCGTGTCAAACAGGCACTTCCACTCCTGCGGCGGCATGGCAGCGGGATCAGGGGATTGAAGGGTGTTGTTAGAAGCAGCAGCGCACAGCTGTCCATCCACTCCTTGGGCAGCATGTCAAACAGGCACTTCCACTCCTGCAGCAGTAGCCACAACAGATTCTTGGCCTCCACTCCTTGGGCAACGTGTGTCGAACAGGGACTTCCACTCCTGCAGCGGCAGCACACAGCAGGTTCAATTCATCCATTGCTTGCGCAGCGTGCTAAGCCAGCACTTCCACTCTGCCAGCGGCGTGGCGTGCCGCAGGGCCAGACGCTTCCTTTTGCTGCAGTCCGTGCGTTCATCAGTGCACCAATCAAAGCTGTGCGGCTGCAGCTGCTGCAGTGTACAGGAAAGTTGCTGCGTGCTAGTGACCCAATCCACACCCCACCACTGCTGTCACCGCTGTCAGTCTCAAACACACCGCTGTGCCGCACTCACACTGCACCACCAGCAGCGACGCCCCCCTCACACGCGCACACAGCCCAGCCCGTCCGCACCACATTACTGTGGCAGGCTATCAGCTTATCGCCAACAACACAACCGCAAGCCACCCAACCAGCTGTCATATGTGTATGCATGCATGCACACCTGTGGCAGGTCTGACCCGATGGGCGGCCGCACGTACACGCCGTTCTCTGCAGCCAGCCACACCGGCAGCTCGCCAAAGGTCTCCTCCAGCTTGGCCATCTCGCTGCCGCTGAAAATGAGCACCTCATTGGCGGGGTCAGCACACAGCTCCTGCAAGAGAGCAGCCAGCAGAAACACAGCAGCAGGTAGCACAGCAAACAGCACGGTCAACAATATATTGAGCAGCAGCAGCAACAGTGGAGTAGTCAAGGGAGCGGCCAGTAGAGGAGGGGCCAGGCCTGCTGTGCGCACCACAGGCCAGCGCGCAGCTCCTGTAGGTGTCAGAGGCAGCAGCGAAGCAGCACGTCAAGCAAGCCCGACAACAGCCTGCGGTTGCAGATGGTCAGCGCCTGTGCTTCACCTCGGGACAGCGCTTGATGCACACACACGCACACATCCACGCTGCAACCAACACCAGCCTCAAGGTGCGGCTGCATTTCATCACATAGAAAAAAATAACCATTCATCACCCCACACACCTCGAGGCAGCGCAGGATGCGCGGGTTGACTCGTGTGAGGGCCTTGATCTGGTCAAAGTGGCGCTTGGGCTGCCGCGGCGCCTCCACTGCCGTGGTGAGCGTGGCGTTGTAGCCCAGCACGATTAGGCGGCGGCTGCTGCTGCCGTAGCCGCGCACAACCTGCAGGCAGGGGTGCGGCGATGTAAGCAGCCAATGGTTGCTGGTGAAATGCAGTAGACATGGGATACTTTATGCAGTTTTCATCGCAGCAGCGCACGGACGTGTACCAACGGAACCAGCAGTACACAAGACCTGTGGCGCACCTGCAGGCAATCGCACTGTTATCTTGCACCATGTGGCTGCCAGTCAGCAACAGAGGATTCTAGAAGCACATCAAAACTCGCAGCTGCACCAGCAGCGCCTGCTGCCCACCTCCGCCACCTCCAGCTCGGGCGGTGTGTGCCTCAGGCGCAGGTCAGCCTCGATGTGTGTGTCATTCAGCTCGCTGATGAAGGTGTCCGCCCACGTCTGGCAGCAGCAGCAGCAGCAGCAGCAGCAGCAGCAGCGGCAGCAGCAGCGGCAGCAGCAGCAGGCAATGCACAGCAGTCCAACAGCCATACAAACAAGCAAACGTGGACGTGGTGGCATGGCCTGTAATGCATAATCACACCAGGCAGCGCCGCACCAACCGGCATGCCACAAGCAGCACGTATCCACAACAGTCGCCATCAGCAGGCAGCCGCTGTGTGCGCACACATACCTGTGCGGTGTGTGTGGCCACGTGCATGAAGTTCTGCCTGTGCCGCTCTCGGCGCTCCTCCTCACTCATGGTCAGCGCATCTTCAATGGCAGCAGCAACATCATTAATATTCCAGGGGTTAACCAGGATGGAGCCTGACGCAGCGGCAGAGAACAAGCAGTGATGGCAGCAGAACAGTTGAAGTCAGTGTTGCAGCAAGTACAGCATGCTCAAAACGAGCTTTACGGAACCAGGCATCAAGGCTGCCGCAGATATGATGTTCAGGGGTTGACCAGGATGGAGCCTGCAGGCGGGAGTGGCAACAGCAGAGATGAGAGTTGGCAGCAAGTACAGCATGCTCAAAAACAACGCTTGACCAGGCACCAGGCACCAAGGCTGCCAGGGTTCAGTGGCAGGGCGCATAACACAGCCCCGGGTCTCAAAAGCCTTGCAAGCTGACTTTTACTTGTCCTGTCTGTCGCACCTGCCCCAAGGCTCTCCGCTGCGCCCGCAAACTCTGACAGCGCCAGCACGCAGATGGCAGGGCAATCCAGCACAAGATTGAAAAACGGTTATCCTGCACACAACAACACTTGCGCGCCGCACCTGCGCCGAGGCTCTGCGCCGCTCCCGCAAACTCGGACAGCACCAGCATGCAGATGGCAAGACAAATCACGCAGTTGACAGGACATATCCAGTACAGACTTCAACATCGCACTCATCCTGCATACAACAACACCTGCGCTCCGCACCTGCGCCCAGGCTCTGTGCCGCTCCCGCAAACTCGGACAGCACCAGCACGCCCGCATTGTCTGCCTGGCAGGCCACGTACTCGTAGCTCACAAGGTTCATGCCGTCACGCAGCGACGTGATCAGCGCCACGTCTGCGAACAGGCGGCGGTCAAAGGAGTTACAGTCAAGTTTGGCCAAGGGCGGTGGTCAAACTACTGCTACCAAAGAGCGAGACACGCAGCCGAACATGAGAGGGGAAGCAGGCATGTAGGCACCCGTGGCTACATTGTCCGACTAGGCAAAAGTGCTGGAAAGAGAGCAGCGTCGCCATTCATACAGGTTAAACGCAGCACACAGAGCAGCGGGGCTCACCCGTGACCGCGTACAGCGCGCAGAGCTGGTTGCAACATGAGGCGTGCAAGATCAGGCTGCAAACACATGCCTTGCTGTACATAACACATCCAATGGCCCCACCCCGGCTCACCCGTGACGGCATACAGCGCGCACAGCTGTCTGTGGCATAAGGCTTGCAAGTGCAGGCTGCCAGCGCATGCTTGCTTCAAAAACATGTATCTGAAAAACATGTATCAAAGATAATTGCCACTCTTGACTTACCCGTGACTGCATACAGCGCGCAGAGCTCGTGGAAGCTGAGCTGCCTGTCCAGGTGGTGGATGGGCACGTAGGTCAGCGTGCCAAAGGCGCCGTTGATGCGCCCCACGATCTCGTGCACCATGCTGCGCAGCTTCTGGTACTCCGGCACGTCAGTGCGACTGGGCACCGCAATCTGCAGCCGTGTGGAGGTAGAAACATACAGGCAAGCAACTGGTGAGGAACGCATCGGCACAACAGCGCCGCTTGTCAGACTGGCATTCATGGTCGCTGCGCATGCCAGTGTCGTGCACGCGGCCAGTTGGCCTGCAAGTTGGCAAAGAGGTACCGTACCTGCTAACTGGATAGATGTCCTGCAAGCACGCACCGCCTGTTGGCTGCTTGTTGCAGTGTTGCAGTGTTGCAGCAGCAGCAGCAGCAGCAGCAGCAGCAGCAGCAGCAGCGTCGCGGGGCTCACCTGCACCAGCAGCACCTTGTCGCGCCACTCGGGGTGCTCGTGCAGGAACTTCTCAAAGGCCAGCAGCTTCTGAGGGATGCCCTTGATCATGTCCAGCCGGTCCACGCCCAGCATCACCTGCAGGCGCGGCAGCAGCAGCAGCAGCAGCAGCAGCAAAACGAAAGTTAGGACTATGCTCTGCTTAAGGGGACAGTGCTTGGGTATGCCCCTTGATCATGTCCAGGCGATCCATGCCCAGCATCACCTGCAGAGGCGGCAGCAGCAGCATGATGAAAGCTGAGACTATGTAGGTCGCTGTGATTGAACAATGCAGGGGGTGCCCGTGATCATGTCCACGCTGTCCACACCAAGCATCACCTGATGAGGCGGCAGCAGCAGCAGCAGCACATTAAAACCTGAGCCCATGTCCTGTTTCAATGTAGCTGACAGGCGGAACAGAGGGCTGTTGAGATATGCATTGCTCAGTCATACTCAGCCGGTCAACGCCCACCCAGCTGCTGCTGCAGCAGCATAATAAGCAGAGCTGCAGCCCGCTCTGCGCCACCTTGCGCCCCACGCATCTATTGAGCAGCTTGGCATGTCCTGCTTGAAACGCAACTGGCAGGCCGAACCGGGGGCTGGTTGAGGCATGCATAGCTAAGTGATATCCAGCCTGTCAACACCACCCAGCTGCTGCCGCCGCAGCATGAGAAGCAGTGCCACAGCCCGCGCCACCGCACCTTGCGCCCCGCGTATCTGTTGAGCAGCTTGGCGATGTTCATCTGCACCTCCTGCGTCTCCAGCGCCTGCGCGAAGCGCTCCGGGTCGATGCCGATGGGGAAGGCGGCCACGCGCGCCACGCTGGGAGGCGGGAAAAGCAGCGGCACCAAATTTCATACATCAAGACGCAGGCGCAATGTTGCGGGGGCGCAGACACCCGGGCAAGCAAGCAGCTGTGCTGAGCACCACACTATGTCATGGATTCAAACGACCCCTTCAAGAGAACCGCACCTGCCGTTGTCCTCCACGCCCTCGGGCGTGCCCTCCAGACCACTCCAGTTGTCTTGCCAGCTGGTCACCACCAGATTGTCGGCAACACAACCGGCACGCCGCACAGAACGGCACCTGCCGTTGTCCTCCTTGTCCACACCAGGCCCATCAATGATTGCAACGTGCAAGCACTACTCCAAGTCAAACAACACCCCTGTCACAAAGTCAACATCGCACCTGCCGTTGTCCTCCACGCCCTCAGGGGTGCCCTCAAGGCCCAAAATGCGCGTGCAGCTGGATATGAAGTGGCGCGCGTAGTCGTAGGTGTGGAAGCCGATCAGGTCGGCGCGCAGCGTGGCGCGCAGCACCTCCTCGCGCACCGGCAGCGTGCGGTAGATCTCACTGCTGGGGAAGGGCGTGTGCAGGAACCAGCCCACCTGCAGAGGGGAGAGGTTTACAATATTTTGTAACTGTGTTGTGATTACAGGGTGTGCGCAGTGTCAGCCATGGCTTGGCCTGTTGCTATTGTGCGGCCGATAGATGAAGCCGCCAGGACAGCAGCAGCGGCGCTGACCGAATGCCGCTGCTGAGACATCAGCACAGCAAGCTGCCTGTTCACTTTTCACACATGCATGTTATGTTTTGACCCTATGGTAACACGACCCACCTTGATGCGCGGCACGGCGTTCTTGAGTATGCTGGGCAGCAGCATGAGGTGGTAGTCCTGCACCCACACCATGTCCCCGGGCTGGTAGCAGTGCAGCACAACCTCGCCAAAGCGGTCGTTGGCCTGCAGCGGCAGCAGCAGCAGCAGATGAGTTCATTCAGCTGTGTGCAGTTGATGAAAGCCCAGTAAGCATACTGCGTGGGTAGGCCCGGCAGCACCACCTTGCCGCAGCGGTCGTTGGCCTGGGGCAGCAGCAGCAGCAGTGGTGACGGCAGCAGCAGCAGCAGCAGCAGCAGCAGCGGGATGTTGCAGAGGAAAAGACAGCGCCCAGCTTGGTAGCCACAGAGCAGCCTAGGCCGGTTGCTGCTGCCGCACTCAATTCCAGCCACTCGTTGTCACCAGCTCCCCACAAAGCAATAGGCCACAAGCATTGGCCCTGCCGCAATGATGCATCAATCACGCCTTCAACCCAAGCGCGCGCGCCACTGCATCTGCAGCATTCCATTCTGCCCCGCGCCACTCCATCCCCGCCGCACCTGCTGGTACGCGCCCCACTGCATCTGCAGCACACCATGCAGCTTCAGCCCATTGCTTACATGTATGTAACTCTCTGTTAACACCACACCACACCACAGCCACCGCACCTGCTGGTATGCGCCCCACTGCATCTGCAGCGTCTGGTGCTCGCCTAGCCGCTGCCAGCCATCCAGCTGCAGCGGCACATAGTGGAACAGCTGCCACAGCACACTGTTGCAGAAGCCATTGTAGTACAAGTCCAGCAAGCCGGACTCCAGCCACACGGGCAGGTAGCCCTCGCGCTTCAGCATGGCGGCCAGAGCGTCCCTGTCGCGCCCCGGCTTTACGTAGATGCCTGCATGTGGCAGCACAGCACAAGGAGAGGTGGTTTGGTACGTGGTGAGGTGCTGCTGCAAGCCAGTGCATCCTTGTCACGCCCCGGCTTCAGGTAGATGCCCGCACGGCAGGAGTTTGGGGGTTTAGTTTCATATAGCAGTTCAGTTGAGTTCTGTAGTACCGGTGGGCAGCGAAGCGATGTCGCGCCCTGGCTTCACGTAGATGCCTGCAGTGCAGCAGCACATTACATGAGGAGATGACTGCAGATGCCGTGACAGCGACGGGAAAAATGGCTGACAGGCCAGTAGTATCTGTTCAGCTTGTTGGGCAGTGAGGTGGGTGTGCAGGGGTGCAAGAGGTAGCCTGCAAGGTGCGGCACGCTAGATACTGCCAGAGAGACAGCAGTTTCGCAGGCACCCTGCTGCGCTAATGCTGCTGCTCATGGGCAAGGCAGGTGTGCAGTAGACACGCGGCAACGTGCCACCTGACCATGCTACTGCCTCTGCTTCAGTTGCTGCTGCTGCTGCTGCCCCCGCTGCCATTGCTGCCGCTGCCCCGCCTGGTCAGCCAATCCACAGCGTGCAGTAGTTGTCTATGTAATCAGTCTCGCTGCTGCTGCTGCTACTGCTGCTGCTGCCGCCGCCACTGTTGCCGTCACTCCCACTGCTGCCGCCCCACCTGGCCATCCGATCCACAGCGTGGAGTAGTTGTTCACGCCCATGAGCGCAGACACCAGCCCGCCAGCACTGATCTGCAGCTTCCACTTGCCGGCCGCGTCCTTGCTGCACGTCACCGGCAGCCGGTTCGCCACCACGATTAGCCGCCCGCCTGACGGCTCCACCCTGCAGGAAAAAAAACAGGTAAAGAGTAGCGGCCAGCTGCTGTTTGTGACAACGTGGTGATGCTGCTTGCAAGCTGCTGGCTGTTGCTTGATAAAAGGCAGGGGAGAAGCACCTGGAGCAGATGTCCTGGGGCAACTGCAGGCCACAGCGCAGCACTTCTGCCTGGCAAGCAACTGCTGCACCTGCTCAACCTACTTAAACTCTTGGCTAAGCGTTACTGCAGCAGCTGCCGCTGCTGTGCCTGTATCTGCTGCCCTGCCTATCGCCCAGTTGCGCCTGCCAGGCTCCCCTGCAGCCGCAGCTGCTGTGGTGGCACTGGCCTGGACCCGCTGCACTGGCTGTGGCTATCCTGCAAGCATTCCTGCAAGCACTCCTGTTTCCTGCAAGCGGCCCGCCAGCCAGCCCACCTGTCCAGCGGCACCAGGTCCTGGCCCTCCCACATGTCCCATTCCTCCAAGTGATCCAGCGCCTGCGCGGAGCGGCTCTTGCGGATGCGCTCACGCAGCAGGCGGTCTGGCAGCAGCAGCAGCAGCAGCAGCAGCAGCAGCAGCAGCAGCAGCAAGGACAGGCAGCCCGCAGGGGCCGGCAGCAACTTGTGGTTCAGCTGCTGGATTGGCTGTTGGGTGTGATGGTGCTGCTGTATGTGTGGTGGTATTGACACGGATACTGTTGGGCCAGTGCGGCAGGGTACACAGGGTGCCAGTCCCTGCCGTGCATGGCAGCTGCAAACTAGATTGGCTACATGTCGTAGCTGACGCATCGGCATGGTCTTTGAGACAGCAAAGCACCTGACTGCGCATGGTTCGTAAACTTGCGTGGAGTGGTGCACCACAGCAGCGGTTCAAACACAGCTGTGTTGCTGCCTGGCGTAGATGCAATGCATGCTGCTGATCGTCTGCAGCTGCATGGCCGAAAGCTCATGCACAAAATAGTCATATCTGTGCTGCTGTTGCATGGCTGAAGATTGGTTACCCACCAACCCTTGATGCTGGCACTGTTGCAGCAGCAGCGGCCCTGGCAGTGGAGGGGGTCTGTGGCTGGCTGGGCGTGCCAGCAGCAGGCCCGTCACTGCTGGGCGAGGTCATGGCTATACGCATGGACGTCACGTCGAGATGACAATGAGGCTATTTGGTCCACATTTCCGTGCCACTGCAGGGAAGTGTACTGGCAGAAGGGCTTGATAAGGCAAGCTGTTGCAGTGATGCAAGCGCCGATATGGATGCGTAGATCAATATTGGATAGTAGGTGCAAGATGCAATCCCACTCAGCAACGGGTGTGTGTATCACCAACTCATCCAGCGGAGCAACCGCAGCACCTCAGATACACAAGGAAATGTTCGACACTGCGTTCCTGCTCGTACTGCAAACAGAATGCTTCGCCTTCCTTGCGAGCTCAGGATAACTGACAGCATGCAACATGTGACAAGGATGAATTCACAAGGGCAGGGAATCACCGAAGACGACCATTCATCGCGGCATCTCTTTCAAACCCACATGTAGTGAAGTGCACAGCATATTCTGTGGCTGCCTGTCACTAGCACCATGAATTGCTTGCACATCTCCAGGGCGCAGCTGCAACAGCAGCGGCAGCAGCAACTGCATTGCAGGTGAAATGAATGTCCTGAAGCTGTAGCTTGGACGTAGCAGCCGCCTTACTATATACCGAAGCCCTCAGGGTTGTTTTTGTGCGCTTTTGTTACAGGGCGGTCAGCAGGCTACAACCTTGCTGCACAGTTGCAGCAGCTGGCAGCAGGCGTGTGCCACGCAGGCACAGCCTGTGCGTGGCAGCAACAGCGCTAAAAGAAAACCCCCAGAACACCCCAAACCCTCAGGTATCAAGTAGTAGCAGCCACACCTGCAATCAGGGCAGCACAGTGTGAAAGTCCAAATGCCATGCACATGCCAGGCTCAACCTAGGCTTGCACCCGGCGGATGATTCAGAGCTAGTGCTTGAGGCTAGTTCGCAGCAGCTGCTACCCTGCTGCTGCCAGTTTTCCTTCATACACTGTAGCATTGTGTTGCGCTGAACACCGTTGATCAGCCTGCAGCGCTGCTGATCGTTGCGTGCTGGCAATAGGGCACACAAGCGGCAAGCAGCTCGGCAACAGTCACTGGGTGGTGAATGTAACAACTGGCTTCTGCTGCAGGTCGTGCCATCATTGGACTTCACGCCGCAGCAGGCGCTGCAGGCACAGTTGGAAGCAATCAGCAGGAATGATGAGCCATGGTGTGTTGCTTTTATGTCCAGCCAGCAGGTGCTGCCTGCTGCCTGCTGCCTGTCACCAGTGCGTCTTGATACACAGCCGCTCACTGAGGTCATCCCCTGCAGATGGTGCACTGTCATGGACGCTGGCCCATTGGCCAGCAGTGTGTCGCTACATGCTCAGTCATGACGCTGCTGTACTTGTCCAGGCGACTACTAGTAGTGAGCCAGCAGCCGACCCTATTGTCACCCTTCCAGGTCAACTGCAGGTCGGGAAAGTTTTGGCCGCTGCTGCTGCTGCTGCTGCTTCTGCTGCTGCTGTTGCTGCTGGCTGCTTGCAGGGCAAACCACGGGGTGCAGACCATGTATGAGTTTGCGGAGGAGGCCGGCGGCATGGAGCGCAGCAGATACTTCGGCTTCTCAAAAGGTGCGCAGCAGGTGCTGTGGCTTCTCTAAGGCGCACAGCAGATGCTGTGGCTTCTAACAAGGCGCTTCAGCAGTGATTTGGCTTCTCAAACGGTCCACAGCAGGTGCTTTGGCTTCTCAAAAGGTGCGCGGCAGGTGCTTTAGCTTCTGTGAAGCACACAGCAGATGCGGTGGCTTCTCAAAATCCGCTGCGGCAGTTTGATTTTGTGGTCTCAAAAAGTCCACAGCAGTTATCTTTCAGCTGTACTTTGGCCTTTTTAAAGGTGCCGTCGCTGCTGCATGTGCAGAGTGGCCAAAGCTGGCTCTCTCGCACACCAAGTACAGCTTCTCTGGCTGTGCCCAAATTCGTTAATGTCAGCAGCTGGGATGTGGCTCCACAACTTGCTCCGCTGCTGCTGCTGCTGCTGCTGCTGCTGCTGCCTGCCACTGCATATGCTGCTGCAGACCTGTACCACCTGGATCACTTCCTGATTTTCAAAACAAAATGTGCAGAGCTTGTGGACTGCCAGTCATACAGCATCCTAGCAGGGCCACCGGAGCAGCTGCAGCAGCAGCAGCAGGTGCCACCAGGCATGCAGGCGTTGTATGTGTCAGTGGTAGACAGTCAGGGCAGAGATGGTGGTGTGTTTGAGTTTGTGCTGGCGCAGAAGGAGTTTGGCTTGAGGAAGGGCTGCTGGATGACCAAGAGCTGCCTCAAGGTGCTGTGACAGCAAGCTGTCGTTTGAGATTTGTGCACGCGTGACAAATAATTTTGACAGTATGGCGCTAACATCACATTGTAGTCATCATCAATGGTGTCTCGTCGGCACAGGCAGCAGCATGTAACACATACCATGGCAACCGCATTCATAGCAGGCGTGTTCATCGCATGGACTGCACTGCATGGCAGCCTGTGGCCACACAATGCCCTTTAGTCTCCCAACTGGTGTGCTGTCAACTGGCCTAACAACGTATTATCATGAGCATGCGCATTACCGCTTGAGCGTGGCCAGACTGGTGGCCTCTCAGCAGGCTGCTGAGCTGGCGCTCACCTCAAGCTGCAGCGGCCAGCCAGCCTGGCTGAGCTGTCACGGCAAGGCACAGCTGCCTTGCCAGCGGTGCACACCACGTGGCGTGCATGCATGGTGTCCGCCAGCACAACTTATTTGTAATGAGGGGGTGACTAATTTGGTGTTTATGGGTGCATGAGGCTGTACATCACGCTGTGGGCTGGGCTTGTGTACGTTGCCCAATGTGCTGCACTAGTCGTGGTGAAGGGCACTGTTGATGTCACTGGGAGGAACGTTTTGTGTTTGCAGCATGTTAGTGCAGACTGTTACTGCTGGCAGGGCTCCTCGGCCCTGGGTGCATGCTCAGCACAGAATAGGGTTCTTGCAGGACAGACAGGTGTAACAGGATGTCACATGGTGTCACTCTGCCAAGCTTGCGTACCGCAACATGTGGCTCTGGACATAGGCAATCCGAGTTTGAGCTGTGTATGGCTGTGTGGGTTACGAATCGGCCAAACGTGCTGCTGCCCTGCTCAACTCTTGCTGCTCGCTGCTCTCAAGCGAGGTGACAATTCAACTGCGACTGTATCACAGTTTCACATAAGCATAGCACACGGTTTCCGGCGATTGATCGGGGCGTAGGTGTCTGGAGGCGCAGGCATCTGCCATGCTGCAGTGTACTGCGCTCGGCCTAGGCCAGCCTTTAGCGTCTGCAGCTTTGGTGGCAGCGCATACATTACGCATTTGGAGCATGGCTCAGCCAGCTGCAGCAGCTTACAGCACTGGCGCGCCGAGCGAACCCGTTGAGCTCACAGTCTCGGAAGACTTGCTGTCAAAAGTGACAGACAAGGAGCTGCTGCGAACGGGAGGCCTGATAGGCGGCAAATGGACGCAGGCCACAAATAGAGCAACGTTCCATGTGAGTGCACAGATAAAGGCACTAGATCCAGGCAATGCTGTGGTGGCGGGTGCCCCTGCTGCACCAGCAGCACAGCACTGTGGTACACTGCATTACGCGGTTGGCGTGAAAAGGGCTGCGGTAGCATGTGTGTTGTGTTGTGCTCTGTGGCGGTGTGCATGTGTTGTATTTGGTGTATGTATACTGCAGCCAAGTTGTGCTGCTGAAGCACATCCACCAGCACTTGTTACGCATGGCTCCTGTGTTTCAAGTGCCGCACTGGGCCATGCATGGGCCATGCAGGAGGATGCTTACATCAGCATCAGGCAGGAGTGCAGCAGTCGCAGGCTTCACATCACAGATGCAATCACTGATGTTGTTGACAGAGTGTTGCAATCAGATGCATGCAAGCAGGCCACTGGTACGTGTTATCTTGAGCGCGACAGTCGGAGCCAGGACAGGAAGCAGGGTGCACACACTAGGTGCCGCCAGCTGTGTACACATGTGTTGGTGGAGGCGTTTCAGCTGCACCCAACTGCGCCTGTAACACGCCTGCTGTGCACTCATCCTGTGCGGCTGCAGGTGCACAGGCCCGCCTTCACGTTTTGCTGCGCAACTGCTGTGCATGTCGACGTACTGCTGTTGCTGCTGCAGGTGCACAACCCCGCCACAGGCAAGGTGATAGCCACAATGCCCAAGATGCGCGCAGATGAGACGCTCACAGCCATTGCAGCAGCACACGCAGTGTTCCCCACGTGGGCCAACACCACAGCAAAGGAGCGAGGCGCCATCCTTATGCGGTGAGGCGGCCGGCGCAAAGCTTGTATAAGGGCTAGCAAATGTATATGTTGCGAAGGGCTAGCAAATGTATATGTTGCGAAGGGCTAGCAAATGTATATGTTGCGAAGGGCTGGCAAATGTATATGTTGCGAAGGGCTAGCAGCTGCTTTTGTTTCGAGCATGTGCATGCCACAAAGCATTTCCTGCTCTGGTTGCGCGGGTGTGGTTGTGGCGGTGGTCTGGCTGGCTGTAGTACCGACGAGCTGCAGCAGCATTCTGATGAGGCATCCTGTGTGCGTGCCATGCGGCACAGCATGTATGCCAGCTGCAATCAGCAGCCAGCCATGACGTCTTTGCATGCTGCTTGCTGCTGCTGGTGGGGCCTGGTGTGCCCCACACCCTCTGCTGTTTGTACCAGGAAAACCTCAATCCTCAACGCCAGCGATAACATAGCTACTGCGGTAACATAGCTACTAAGTAACATAACATAGCTACTGCGGCACTGCTGCGCCTCACCCTGCTGCAGGTGGTACCAGGAGATCCTTAATGCCAGTGACGACATAGCAGCCATCATGACAGCAGAGTGCGGCAAACCTCTGGCGGAGTCCAAGGCAGAGATTGCAGCAGGGTGAGGCGCAGCAGCAGCAGCAGCAGCTGGATGAGTGCATCATTTCCAGTCTTGCGGCTGCATCGACGAATTAGTAGCGTCGCTCTGCATGTGCAGCATCTGGCATTGCCAGCCAGTGTGCATGGGTGCTTGAGGTTACACCATGTGTGCAGTGGCAATCGATGCGCAAAGAGAGAAATGTTGCGTGGCTGTGGCCCAGGTACAACGCCAGTCTCACTGGCAGTGCCAAATGCCTCTGATAACGCTTACACCACAGGCGCTCCTGCTGTGCTGTGCTGTGTTAACTGCCGCAGCGCTGCGAGCGTGGAGTGGTTTGCTGCGGAGTGCCGGCGCGTGACGGGTGACGTGCTTGAGACCGTGGACCGCAGCAGGCGCATGGTGACGCTGAAGCAGCCTGTTGGGGTGGTGGCGGCCATCACCCCCTGGAACTTCCCCATGTCCATGATCACGCGCAAGGTGGGAATTGGCGCTGGCAACAAAGTGCATTGTTGCAACGTGCTTCAAGCACGATATGATGATGTATACACGCTGCCAGCTGCTGTGTTGCGCCGGCAGTACGATTGGTTGAGCGATGGCAGCAGCTTGTGCCGTGATGAAAAGTATTGCTATCTGCCGACTGGGTGGCCGGGAGGTTTGCTGTCAAGCGTGGCTGGCTTGCTGGCCAGCCGCGCTCTTACATCCATCATGCTCGCACACAACAGTCGGCCGAGCCTCGCTGTTGCATTGTCCATCATGCTCCAATTTCATGTCCGCAATTCACTTCTGCAGGTGGCGCCGGCTATTGCTGCCGGCTGCACGGTGGTGCTCAAGCCTGCTGAGGCCACGCCGCTGACCGCGCTGGCGCTTGCGGAGCTGGCCGACAGGGCTGGCGTGCCTGACGGCGTGCTCAATGTGGTGCTGGGCGACGCACCCAGCATAGGTGCGGAGAAAGTGGTGAAGCCAAAGCTTAATTACCAACAATGCATTAGTACAGTTGTGAGACGCTAACTTGTGTAGAAAAGCTTGCTGCAAAGTTGGTCATGGCATCAGCGTGTTGGCTATATTGGTTTGCCATGAAGGCCAGCAATGGGCCAATGGGTACACGCAAGTGCCTGCTGAAGTGCTGCTGCTGCTGCTGCTGCTGCTGCTGCTGCTGCTGCTGCTGCGTTCAACCCGCAGGCCACGCCATGATGAGCAGTGAGACTGTGCGCAAGATTGGGTTCACCGGCAGCACAGCAGTGGGCAAGATGCTGGCGGAGCAGGCGGCAAAGGTGCGGGGATTTAGGTTCAGGTTTGAAGGTTCAGGTTTTAAAGTTCAGGGATTGGCACTGGCGGAGCAAACAACTCCGCCAGTGCCAGAGCAAACGGCGAAGTTCGAGCGCCAATGAAGGGCGGCTTTGTCACAGATTCTGTGCAGGCGGCTTTGTCACACACTCTGTGTTACACAATCTGTGCATTGGTGAAGCGTGTCTGGCTGCACACTTAGTTGCTCAGTCGCATACTCTGTTGGTACTGTTTTGTCACACACTCTGCACGCAGACAGTGAAGCGCGTGTTGCTGCATACTGTTAAAATTGTATGTTGCGAAATCCGTTACAAACACTCTGTTCCACATGTTCCACCTGCAGATGGTGAAGCGCGTGTCGCTGGAGCTAGGCAACTTCTGATTTGTGTGTCTGCTAATGTTGCGTTTACTGTTTAAACCTGCTGTCACATACTCCGCCTGCAGACGGTGAAGCGTGTGTCGCTGGAGCTGGGCGGCAACGCGCCCTTCATCGTGTTTGATGACGCTGACCTGGAGCTGGCGGCAGCAGGCGTGGTGGGCAGCGCGCTGCGCAACAGCGGGCAGACCTGCATCTGCGCCAACCGCGTGTTCGTGCAGGACCAGGTGCGTGCGCATGTTCATCATTGATGATCCATGAGGCAGGCGAAGCAGCAGCAGCAGCAGCAGCAGCAGCAGCAGCCAGACAGCATAGTTTGCCCCTCGATGGGGACTGCAGGCGCTGCTCACTGGGTTGGCGTGGCAGCTTGCGTGTAGTGCTGCTTGAGGCGGATCTGCTCCCGCGGCGTGTGGTGTGTGTGCAGCCGTCAGAGGTTGACGCTGTTGGTTGCTCTGCTGCTGCTTGTGCTTGCTGGTACACTGTAGTGCCGTACCTGTGTGCAAACTGTTGAAATTGCCCTACCACTTTGGCTGCGTGTGGTGGTGCAGGTGTATGACAAGTTTGCTGAGCTGGTTGCAGCCAGGGTGGCAGCGCTGAGAGTTGGCGACGGCGCAGCGGCAGACACCACGCACGGGCCGCTCATATCCCCAGCAGGCGTAGAAAAGGTGAGGGCCCACAGGGCTGTTTGCAGCATGCAGTAGCGTGAGAACACCGTGGCGTGTCCGTTGAGCTCATGATGCATTTCTCTGCGGTGATACAGCTGCAGCAGGCCTGCTTCAGTGTTGCGTGCTTTTTGTAGTGAGCTTTCTGTGCTTTCTTCAACAGAGGTGCATGCGGCAATTATTGCTGCTGCTTTGTGCCTTAATGCGCCAAATGTTGGTCTGGTCTAAACTTGTCCACTTCCATTGCAGGTCGTTGCGCATGTCAGTGATGCGCTGGCCAAGGGTGCCAAGCTGCTGGTGGGCGGGTCAGTGCCACAGCTGCCTGAGCCGCTGTCAGGAGGCAACTTCTACAGCCCCACTGTGCTGGCTGAGGCCACCATCGACATGTGAGTGGGGTTGATAGTTGTTGTTGGCCTTAGGGTGCTGGAGTGTTTTGTGTCGCGCAGTGTGTTGTGTTTTCTGTGTGTGGCGTGGCGGTGGTGGGTGACGGCTGCTGCTTGCGCTTGCGTGCTGGGGGCCAGCTGCATGTGCAGGTTTTGGCAGTGTCGCAAGGGTTTGATGTGCATGGCACTGCTGCTTGGCTGTGGGACACGTGGCCTGCCTTTACAGCCCCACTGTGCTGGCTGAGGCCACCATGGACATGTGAGTGAGAGGTGGACTGCGGCAGGGTGCTTTGCGTGTCGTGACTGTGACTTTTATGTGGGTTGTGAATTGCGGGGTTGGGGCTGGTGGCAGCTGCTGCCTGCGCCTGAGTGCTGGTGCCTGCTTGTTTGATGCTAGCTGGTGGTTGCAGTACTCCCGTGGTTTAACCTGCTGCTCCTGCTGCTGTCCCTGCTGCTGCTGCTACTGCTGCTTGCAGGCGCTGCTTCCGTGAGGAGACCTTTGGGCCCCTCATCCCACTGTTCAGGTGGGCAGCAGCAGCAGCAGCGCAACCGCGCCTCGGTCCTGCAGCACATCAGTCAATAACGGGTAGCATGGCAGCTGTTATTGATACCAGGTGCAGCGTTGTGAGCAGTTGCAGCACCAGCAACAACATGCCAGCTGGCGTCACACCCTCCTGCCACAAAGCTGCACAAAATGAAAATATGCGTCAAACTGTTCATACACAACCAAACCACTGTCATGTGCATTGTTATATGACAATGTTACGGTTGCTGTGGCGCACCAGGTTCAAGGAGGACGACGAGGCTGTGCTCATGGCCAATGACACTGAGTATGGGCTGGCTGCCTACTTCTACACGCGGGACCTGCGGCGGGCCTGGACCATTGCGGAGCAGCTGGAGTATGGCATGGTGAGCCTGCTACAGGTTCCAGCGTTTCAGTTGTTATCTGTTGTTGCTTTTTGGCTTGGCTTGCTTGGCACAGCATATCCAGGCGGGGGTGGACCATTGCGGAGCAGCTGGAGTATGGCATGGTCAGCAGTGACGCGGCAGCGCTTTGTAACATGAAGTGATGTGAATAAATTGGTGCTTGTGCTTGCGGGGGGCTGTAAGCTTGTCTAAGTGCGAGCGTGGGAGGTGCAGGGCTGGGTCATGTGATGGCTGCAGTTGCAATTGCGGCGCACCTGCTGGCGACCTGGCCGGCTGCATCCACAGCTATACGTGCTATGCTGCACTGCAAGATGGACTGCCTTCTGTAACATCAGCTCCTGCTGCTGCTGCTGCTGCTGCTGCTGCTGCTGCCAGATCGGGCTCAACGAGGTGGCCATTGGCAGCGAGGTGGCTCCCTTTGGCGGCGTGAAGCAGAGCGGGCTGGGCCGGGAGCAGGGGCGGCAGGGGCTGGATGAGTTCCTGGAGGTGAAGTATCTCTGCATGGGTCTCAACTACAGCTGGCCCTGATGGTTACACGCGCATTGCTGCTGCTGCTGCTGCTGCTGCTGCTGCTGCGCAGCAGTAGCACGTTTGGGCTTTGAAGCATGTGGCTTGGGTGAGTCCCTGGGTGCCTCTGCATGGGGCTGAACTACAGCTAGCCGTGCTACATGTGCACGGCTGCTGCTGCTGCTGTTGCTGCCATACAGCATGTGTTCTATAGTGGCATGTGAGGCTCGTTGGTATCAGGCACTGTGACCAAGCAGCAGCAGCAGCAGCAGCAGCGGAATCAGCAGTCACTGGCACTGCCCGCATTGAGGACGACAGGCAGGGCTGCAAGTTTGCAGCAGCAAGTTGGCGGCGGCTTTACACCAGTGCTCGGTGGCCGCAAGCTGTTTACCTGATACGGCAGGTGTCGTGCACAGGTCAATACCATGCTGTCACAGCACGGTGGTGTGTGCACACAGATGCGCTGCGACCTCAGGGTCGACAGAGCTTGCAGGATGTGGGCAGCAGCACTGTTGCTGTCACATCTGCTGCCCTCCTTGCCATGCAGCGGGCTGACAGGCTGGAACGACGTTCCTTCTCAGTGTGGTGGGCATGGGTTGTTTCTTTGGACACCAGGCATGTGCCTGAGCTGTGCAGGAGCGTGAGGCAGCCACAGCACATTGCATGCGTCATGGAGGCTGTGCAGTGATTGCGTAGCTGTCCTTTGCTGCTGAGTAAGCCTTTGTGCACTTGATGCACACGCACGAATGGCGCAGCACCATGCAGCAGCACAAACTCTTTCGATCATGCAGCAGCCGTATGGGTAACCCCCACCTGCTGCCTGGTGAAGGCGGTGAGGGGGTCTGGGTGGTCAACCCCTCACCAATAGAGAGGCAATAATAGTCGTAGTTTCCGCTCCGTACGGGGCGCGGTTGCCGATGCCGATGACAAGGTATGGCTTACAAGAAGACTATTACTATTTTTATTAACCATGCAGCAGCTTGACCTATGTGCTGATGCTGAGCAAGGCATGCTATCTGGGTGCACCGGCTCGGGTGCCGGCTGGTCATGTGGTTATATGCTCTATGCAAATTCTGCTGTTCGTGATTGGAGGTTTGATCACACCGACACGAGAAACTGCCTTCCGGTTGTGCGAGAGTGATGGCGGGTGTGAGAGGTCTCGGCAGAAACGTGTTACAGCAGGATGTCGACACGGCGAGTCGATAGACGTTTAGCATCGACTTTGATCTTGAAGTATTGATGCTTTTAGAAGAATCCAACGGGCTGCTCTTGAAGTTCTGCACTCTGTACTGTTTCTGTACAGCCTGCCGGAGATGCGCAGCTGAGCCTGCTGCATAGCTACAAGCAGACATGAAGACTCTATTGTGTATCTTAGCTGCTTTTGGGCTGGCTGCGGCGGTCTCTGGTGCGCGCGGAGCCGCTGTGATCGGCGCAATTGATCAATTCAGCCAGCTGCTGTTGCGCATGTATGTTCGGTCAATCATTGTAAATTTAGGGCAGTGTGTATGTTTAGAGCCAAAGCTGGACAATGATTCGCTTGCCAGCTTTTGCTGTTGCATGTTTAGTGTCGGACCTGTTCAACAACCTTTTGAGTCCCTGAGCTCGCAGCATTTATACGTAACGAACTTTGCTGTATGATGACCTTGAACCATATCGAACGTGTTCCTGCAGCTAAAAAACAGCCAGCTGCAAAGGCACAGGGCATCAAGCCGCTGGATGTGCCCCTGCCAGCACTGCAGCCAGGCCAGCAACCAAACTTCATTGTGGTTGTCACAGATGACCAGGTGCGGACTTAAGCCTGTTGTTACAGGCAGCAGACATCTTCTATACATCAAAAAAGCAACAAGCATTCAGCAGTCGCAGCGGTCTCAATGATGTGCTTTGACAGCTGTGTGCCAGCAGCAACTCCCAAGACAACATGCAGCATGGCTGTAGGGCTCATCCTGCTGTGCTGTGCTGCTGCATCTCTGCTGCTGCAGGGCTGGGATGACATTGGCAGGAACAACCCAAGATATGTACACACACCAAACCTGGACAGGTGAGCGATGGCTGCAGTGATCCACAACAGCATGCTATCTGAACAGAATTGAATCGAGTTGACCCAATGCGGTGGCAGCCTCCCTGATGAAGATCTGCGTGTGAAATCTGCAAAACGTGTGGAGCACCTGTTGTGAGCAGCCTCGTGTTACGCTGCCGCTCCACTGCGCTACTCCACACCCTGAAGCTGACCCAGGCAATCCATCACCTGTGCTGCAACGTGCTGCCGTACCGTCTGCCGCATCCACATCCTAGGTTCATCCAGGGCGGCACACACTTTGACAACTACTACATGACACCAGACCAAATTAACGCCTGACGTCTCTTGCTGCTGCTGCTGCTGCTGCTGCTGCTGCTGCTACCGCCCCTTGTGCCTCCTAGGTTCATCCAAGGGGTCACGCTCTTCGACAACTACTACGTGACGCCGCACCAAGTTCTCGCCTGACTTCTCTTGCTGCTGCTGCTGCTGCTGCTGCTGCTGCTGCTGCTGCTTGCGTCTCCTAGGTTCATCCAAGGGGGCACTTTCTTCGACAACTACTATGTGACGCCGCAGTGTGCGCAGTCGCGCGCAGCCATGCTCACGGGGCGTTACCCGGCGCGCGTTGGCACCATGCTTGTCAACGGCGCATGGGACTTCATCAACAGCTATGAAGTGACAGGCGCAAAGCTGCTGGGCTCACAGGGATACGCCACCGCACAGTTTGGCAAGTGGTGGGTGCCTGCTGCAGGAGGTGCATCTATAGGTCCGCAGCTCGACTGCAGCTTGCACAGGTGGTGCCACTGGGAGCTTCTGTCATAAAGAGTCACCAGCAGCAGCAGCAGCAGCAGTGCTGCGCAGCCGTCGCCACAGGATTCAGGCAGCAGATGTTAGTCTAGCAGAGCATGATGACACTACGTTGAGCACATCTACTGTCACCACATACACAGCATGCGTGACACAGCAGCGCTGAGCTGAGCTGCATGTGCGATGTATGGCATGCATATGCATATATATGCTGCAGGCACAACAGTGTGGTGCAGGGATGCAGTGTGGTGCAGGGATGCAGTGTGGTGCAGGGATGCAGTGTGGTGCAGGGATGCAGTGTGGTGCAGGGATGCAGTGTGGTGCATGCAGAGAAAATCATCAGAACCATCATCACCGATGATGAGCTGAGCTGGGGCGTGCGCTGCACGTTCGGTGCTGCAGGCACAACAGCGAGGTGCAGGGCTACGAGCCGTGGAGCCCCATGGTGGGCTTCAAGAAGGCAGACATCCCCGTCAGCAACGACGGCACCAGCAACATGCGGCTCATGCGGTGAGAGTGATGCGCAGTGTGCAGCATGTGTGCTTGCGTGCCCATGAAGATGCAGGGATGACACAATCAGGCCTCAACGGCATATGTTTGCAGCACTGCGGCTCATGCGGTGAGCGCAGCGTGCAGTGCTTGCTGCTTGCTTAGCGCACCCGTACAGATGACGCGATCAGGTCTCACGGGCATCTGCCTGCAGCACGTGATGAATAGCTGCTGCGTTGGACGGCGGCAGAGGTTGAGCGCAGAGTGGGAAGCCGGGTGTGCATGCGACAGCCAAGCTGCTGCTGTGAATGCAGGGTGTGTCACCAACGGCCAACAGCATTCACTGTAAGGGAGCGTGTTCTACTGCGTCGGCGCATAAAACGCCGTGACCCTAACCTCCACCAATAAAAGGACCACCTATGCCTACTCGGATGGGGCGCTTCAGTGCCTGATGCTGCTGCTGTTCTTTTCGACTTAATTTGTGCTGCTGCAGCACCAACGGCACCTACACAGCTGCCAAGGGTGACATCGAGCGCGTGCTGCTGTCCAAGATGCTGCGCTACCTGGGCAAGCGTGATGAGGGAGCCAAGCCCTTCTACATCTACTACGCGCCCCACTCCATCCACCTGTGAGTTTGCGAACAACAGGCTATCAATGACAGCTGAGCTGGCAGCTCATGCACAGCAGCTCAATATGCCATCCTCATATGCCTGCACACCTTACCTTACGCGCCCCACTCCATCCACCTGTGAGTTGATCTCAGTTTCCTTCAGGATCCAAAGCAGGTCGCCAGCTAATGCAGAGCAAGTGGTGTTGCTGCTGCATTGCGTGCACATTGTGTTGTTGCAAGCAGCTACACCAAGTCTACTCTGCAGCATGTCGCAGCCAAACAATATGAGCATGCACACAACACACAAATGTGACCACATCTCTACGCATGGCGCAGCTAACTCGCAGCACACATCAGCTTCTCAGCTGGACTCACCTTCACTGCCCACCTGCCTGCCTGCCTGCCTGCCTGCCTGCCTGCCTCTGCCAGGTTGTATGAGAAGATTAACGGCGTGCGCCAGACCAACCAGATCCGCTTCAGCCCTGCGGAGTACAAGGCCAAGTACCACAATGACCCGCACATCAAGAACCTGGGGCTCAGCAACTCCACCATCGACGTGAGCAGGGGAGGGCTTGGGGTATGGGGTTGATTGGGAAAGCGCACCAGCAGTAAAGCTTTCAGTGCTGCTGCTGCCGTTGATTGCAATTCACAGTAGGCGTGCGCAGCACTGGAGTACCTGGATGGTGTGCTCGGGAAAGAAAAACACACCGTGTCTTTTGCCGTTGCTGCTGCTGCCGGTCATGTTGGTCACAATGCACTCGCCAGGCGTGGGCAGCACTGAAGCACCTTGCTGGGTTTTCTCAACCAACGTCGCTTCTGCTGCTGCTGCTGCTGCTGCTGCTGTTGACTCCCTCACTGCAACACCGCAGGCGTGGGCAGCACTGGAGTACCTTGATGACGTGCTGGGCAGCTGACACCGTTCCTTGCTGCCCTTGCTGCTGCTTCTGCTGCTGCTGTTATTCCGCAGGCGTGGGCAGCATTGGAGTACCTTGATGATGTGCTGGGCAGCCTGTTTGACCACCTGGAGAGCACAGGGCTGGACAAGACCACCTACGTGATGGTCATGAGCGACAACGGCGGAGCGCTCATGCGGGATGAGCGCGGCCCCTCGGCAGCGGTGAGCTACTTTTTGCGCGGCATAGACTGGCTGTAGATGTGGTTATGGTTTTCAGCAAGCTTGAAGACAGCTGCTGGGCTGATTTAGCATGACATGTCGTAGCAGCGAGCCAGTTGGTGTGATGACGGTGGCGGTTTGAGTGCGGGATGTGCACTGCAGTTGCATTTTTCATCACCAGCCATGCTGACTGTTCCACACTGACCCTTCTGCTGCTGCTGCTGCCACTTTATCATTCCGCAGAAGCGCATGCCCAGCCGCATGAAGGGCGACAAGTCCTCCATCAGACATGCTCCTCCTGCTGCGCTGACTTTGGTGTCGCTGTTGCTGCTGCTGCTGCTGCTGCTGCTGCTGCTGCCACATCCTCACCTCCTGCAGAAGCGCATGCCTAGCGGCATGAAGGGTGACAAGTCTACCATCTGGGAAGGTGGTGTGCGCAACTTCCTGGCGGTGCAGGGCCCAGGCGTGCAGGCCGGCGTGGTTGACAGTACGCTACTGCACATCATCGACATCCTTCCCACCATCACTGACCTGGCAGGCGTGAAAAAGGGCACAGCTGGCCACCTGCCATTTGACGGCCTCAGTTTCAAGAACCTGCTGCTGGCTGGCAGTGAATCTTCAAGCAGTGCTGCTAAGAAGAAACGTGCAGTGCCTGAGGCTGGTCAAGCACTCGGTGAGGGTGTTCCAGGGATGCTGGGTTCGTATTCAGCACCTGCAGCAGCAGCGGTCAGCGCGCAGGGAACAGCAGCTGGTGCCGGCAGCAAAGCACCTGTGGCAGCAGCACCAGCAGCAGCCAAGGCTCCGGCAGCTGCCAGTAACGTGCCTGTGGCAGCACCTGTGAAGAAGGCACCCGCTGCTCCTGCGGCCGGCAATGCAGCAGCAGGCAAGGCACCTGTGGCAGCAGCACCATCTGCAAAGGCACCTGCCACTGGCACACCAGCAGCACCAGCAGCAGGCAGCAAGGCCCCTGCAGCAGCAGCACCCAACGCGAAAGCCCCTGCTGCGGGTGCTCCTGCAGCAGCCAAGGCACCTGCCGCACCTGCTGCTGCTGGCACCCCTGCCGCCACACCAGCTGCTGCCATCAAGGCGCCTGCAGCACCTGCACCTGCTGCTGGTACTCCCACAGCACCATCTACTGGCAGCACCACGCCAGTTGTCACAAAGCCACCTGCTGAGCCTGTGGCCTCCGGCAACAGCAGCAGCGCGGCAGCACCTGCAATCAAGCCAGCCACACCTGCACCTGCACCGGCTGCTGCGCCAGCTGCTAAGGCGCCTGTGCCTACGCCCACCCCAGCAGCAGGCAGTAAGGCGCCAGTGGCAGCCAACAACACCGCTGCTGCACCTGCACCAGCACCAGCTGCCAAGGACCCCACACCAGTGCCAGCACCAACTGCTGGTGCAACACCCAAGACACCAGCTCCTGCGCCTGCTGCTGCACCTACACCAGCACCCGCTACAAAGGCGCCTGCGCCAGCAGCACCAGCACCCACACCAGTCACCAAGGCACCAGTTACCCCGGCACCTACCACCAAGGCTCCTGCACCTGCTGCCCCAGCAGCCGGCACTGACAAGCCTGCCCCAGCAAAGCGCAACAGCACAAAGGCAGCTGTGCCTCCCACTACTGGCAAGGCCCCTGCTGCCCCAAGCACTGGCAAAACAGTCCCTGCTGCTCCATCAGCCGGCTCAAAAACCCCTGCAGTACCCCGCGCCAAGGCACCCATCACACCACCTGATGCAAGCAGTGACAACACCCAAGAGCCTGGCAGCGAGGATGTGACAGTTGTGGCACCGCCTCCCCGCAGGATTGTGGGCCGCGGTGGCAGCAGCAGGTCGCTTGGCGTTGCCCGGGGCAGCAGCATGGCCAGCCCTCAGCAGTTCAACCGCATGCTGTTCTTCATGGGGCCACACTGCTGGGATGCAAACGCAGTGCCTATTCTGGGGCCCAACAGGTACAGCTGTTGGCGGTTGCAAACAAGTGCCTTGGCGCCGTGTATGGAATGCGTGGCTTCCAGCATCATGTCATGGATGCAGAGCCAGCCTCTTGAATATACGGCATTCATGCTGCAGTCCTGCATGTGGACAGTGTATGGCCTGTGACAGAAGAAGCCAAGTTTGCCGCTGCTCGCAGCAGGGCCTCACCGCACCGCTGCGCGTTGCTGACTGCTGCTGTGCAATGTCAAATACTTGGTCCCCTGAGCTTGTGCCAAGCATGCGGCTTGCTGCCCCTGCAGGCAGGTGCTGCGCCTGCAGGGGGCTGGCTTGTACTGTGCCACATGAACATCTCCCCTGAATCATGTGCCGTGTTGCGACTGCTGTCGTGCCTGCAGGCAGGTGCTGCGCCCGCAGCCGCTGTTCAACTTCAAGACGGGCGGCATGCTCAACGTCATCAACGGCCGCGAGCTGCCGGCTGACAAGAAGAAGCCCAACCCAGGCTTCGAGGTCTGCATGGCCGTCAGGTGCGGGCCAGGCGCTGTTTGAGTTCGATTCAGGGGCTTCTGAAAGCTGATGGGCCGAGTGCGGATGCTGCACCCTGCTTTCATGGGTTGAGGGATGATGCGGGAGGGTACAACAGGCAGAGGAGCATGTCAATTGAATGCAGCCGCTGATGTACATTAATAATAATAATAGTCTTCTTGTAAGCCATACCTTGTCATCGGCATCGGCAACCGCGCCCCGTAGGGAGCGGAAACTACGACTATTATTGCCTCTCTATTGGTGAGGGGTAGACCACCCAGACCCCCTCACCGCCTTCACCAGGCAGCAGGTGGGGGTTACCCATACGGTTGGCTGCGTGCCTGGCAGGGCTGGTATGTATGTAGCCAGCAATCGACGGAATCCTGCGGAGAGCCGCGAGGACATAGCAGTATCCTTCCTTCGGTTTTCACCTGCTGATGTACATTGTGGGGCTGCACGTAAGATCCATGTGACGTTCTGGTGCAGCAACTCCATAACACTCACTTACAATATACTTGTGTACAATTGTGTGCTGCTGCTCACCTCAGGCACCGCGAGTTCAAGTGGGTGGGCCTCACAGACAAGGTGTACTGGGTCAACGGCACACACAAGGAGGAGCGATCCACGGAAGTTGCCGAGCCCCAAGCCACTGCGCTGCGCAACATCATGCGCTCCGCAGCCGAAAAGTGGTGGCAGTCTGTCATCATGGAGCCTCACAGCCTTGAGAAGCCGATCTTTTACCTGGGGCTGGGCGAGGGGCTTGTTACTAACATGTTGGTGTCGGGCGCGCACGAGCGGACGCCTGCTGAGAACATCCGGCTGATTCCAAACGGCGCGGCGGGCTTCAAGGTGCCGGGTGACCGCATCTGCTTCCAGGTCAAGGTGAGCTGGGTGCTTGCAGGTGGTCTGAACCTGTTGTTTTGAGCATATGATAGGTGCGCGCAGCCAGTCTGGAGTGCTAATGTGGGTGCTGGGTGTCTTGAAGCGCGCTGCGTCATCAAGGTGTGAACATGCGCATCAGTCTGTGGTGGTTTGTGAACTGCGCTGTGCTGTGCCGTGCTGCTGCTGCTGCTGCTGCTGCGCAGGTGATGTCCCCGGGCACGTATGATGTGGTCATGTTCTACACCTCCACAGCAACAGCTACGCTGAAGCTATCTATTGGCACCTACGCCTCCATCCTGGCAGGCACAGCCAACTCACTCACCACCACGCTGCCTGCACAGGTAGGATAAGTATATATATAGTCGCACACTTACAGCAGGCAGTTTGGCATGTTGATGTCTAGAAACAGGTTGCAGTGCCGAGGTGGCGTGCACGCAGTTGTGATGGTCTGGCACTTCTCAAAGCTGCGGAGGCTTGTACCGGCTACAGAATTTGCAGCTGCAGCTCAGCCAGTACTGCTTGAATCCAGGAGGGCCTGCAGGCAGGATTTTGCCTCTTGCTCTTGTGCACTCCTGCACTCTCTGACACCTAAACCCGCAATATGTGTGCCGCTGTCTTGCAGAGCCGCATCCGCGGCTTGGGCGCCGGCGCAATGGTCAACCTGACAGCCACAGGCACCAAGCCCACAGAGGCCTGCCTGCAGCTGATCAGCAGCATCACACCAGGCAAGGCCGTGTTCAACAACCTGGCCAACATCCGCTTCACCAAGCGCCAGCCGTGGCAGGCTACACTGCCGGCTTCGCGCAAGCCCAACCAGCCTGTGTCCCACCACGGCTTCGGAGCATCGATTGACAGCTTCACCCCAACAACCGGCAGCAGCAGCGGCGGCGGCAGCCAGGGGAGTGGTGTTGCTGCAGCGCCAATGGCAGTGCCTGTGCCTGGTCTGGACATGTCAAACCCTGCAAACAGCTGGCTGGCTGATGTGGCAGCGCCTGCTGCAGGATTTGGCAAGGTGGCGGACAAGTGGGAGGCTCTGAGGCTGCGCAATGCGTGGCCTGATGGCCAGGGCGCTGTCTTTGAGAGCATGTACTCGCCGTACAACACGGAGGACATTCTGGAGTGCAGCATGTGTACTCCTGAGGTGTGAGGTTCAAGCTAGATGAGTTAGCTTGATTGTGATGCTGTCGCTGCTCGACCAGCGGATGATATGTGGATGTGCCAGATGGTTGTGTCTGTCGGGGTGACGGAGGTTGTTGTTTGGTGTGCGTGATGGACATAAACATTTGATGCTACCATGATGTATTAGCTGGACATGGCATGGTCAGTGGTTGCCAGGCCACACTAAGGTGGTGAGCACGCTGCGCTGAGAGAGCGACACTGCCGGAAACAGGTGCTTGAGCTGGTGCTGCTGCTGCTGGCGCGCACGCTGACAGACTGCGTGGGGCGGACAGCACTGCTGCTGCAAGAACTCAATGGTACACATAAACCGATGTGAGGCTTGGTGGAACTGTTGCTAGTTTAATGGCTCTGGCATCTATGCCCGCTGTAACACTGGACGGTGTTGGGTGCTGAGGCGTGTCAATTGAGCTTGGCAGAGGCTGTAGTGCTCTCCTGCCTACCCTGTGACTTATGCAAAGACCACGAGGTGTAGCGCTATTCACCTCAAGAACAGTCGAGTACCTCATGAGGAGGTCACCTCAGGGCCAGTGCCAGGGCCCTGTCACATGCAAGGCCCTAGGGTTTGGCGCTGGTGTAACAATGCGAATCCTGCAGGATTGCCCACATGGAAAGCTTATAAAAGGTTATAAGCAACTAGAAGAGCGTGACGCACGCGTAATCGGTATTACTGGTTGCGTTCGTGGTCTGTACCGTTCGTTACGTGTAGGCAGCTGATACAATGTAACTTCTATCGACCTAAACTGCCAATTTGTCATACGCGAAGAGTTGTTTAAGCAGCAGCTCCACGTTCTACCCACACAATCTGCTGCTGAGCAGTGCTCAGCCATGGCCTCAGTGTTTTGGGAGCATGCGGTGCACAGTGCCTTACCGACGCTCAAAGTCTGCATGCTGGGTGCTGTGGGCGTGCTGCTGGCGAAAACGGTGAGCAGGATGGCAGCTGCAAGGCAGTACAGCAGCGCACTGGCGGCTTGTCCATGCGTGCACATGTGGGCCTCACCCAGCTCTTGAGCACAGCGCCCAGCATGGTGTACTGCAAATCCGTGCTTGTTTCACTGCGCCATTCAACATTATATATCATATACTACGATGTCTTGCAGGGAGTGTTGGACCCGCATGGCAGGAAGACACTCAGCAAGCTCATCTACTTTGTGTTCACGCCATGCCTGACGTTTGCCAAGCTGGCCCCAGTACTGACAGCGCGCACCTTTGTGCTGTGGATGCCGCTAGCCATCAACATGTTTTTCAGGTAAGCTGGCAGTCATTACTATCATGGTGCTGTTAGCAACCTCAAGGTGCACACAGCACCTCCTGTTTCTCTAGTCCCAGCAAAAGCACAGCAGCTTATTGCTATACGCGTAGCAAATGCATGTGAATCATGTTGATGTTAGGGTAACCAGTTGCATGCTTGGTGTAATTGGTGTGTGGCTTGCTTTCCTGGTGCTGCAGTGTTGCAGTGGGCTTGCTGCTGGGGGTGCTGCTGGTGTTGCTGGTAAGGCCACCTGCTGGCTTCAGCAAGCACGTCATCGTGACAACAGGGCTAGGTGAGCATGGTGCGGTTCAGCAGCTGCCAGGACACAAATCACAGCAGCAGCTGCCAGGACACGCACCAGCGCGGCACTGTCCAAGTAGTATCATCTGCTGGCCACAACCACATGCTGGCTCAGCCAAGCTGCACGCATGTGCAGTTGTCTTGTCTACTGCCATTGTCAAACATGTCGCACTCATGGTGCTGTGCTGCTGCTGCGCGTGCATGTGCTTGCAGGAAACGCTGGCAACTTGCCACTGGTGCTGGTCGCTGCACTCATGCGCAGCTCAGGCAGCACCTTGTTTGCAGGACAGGTGCGGCGGGCAGATGCGCTGGAGTGCTGTTCAAAGTATGAACATGCAGGCCTTGTCAGGCCTGACTGTTCAACTGTTAGGCCCTGCACACGACCTACACCAGCAACAGCTTGATGGATGGGCATCTTGTGCTTGCTGTCATATTTGCCAGTGTCCGGCATCGTATGTCTATGTACCTGCACGACAGCACACCGCCTGTTGCCTTTTGTGCTGGCGCCGCTGCTGTTGCCGCTTGCAGGATGTGTCGGTTGACCTCGCGATTGCGTACGTGGCTGTGGGCATCTTTGCCGCCACAGTCACACACTTCACAATAGGCACGCAGCTGCTGAAGGCTCCAGGCAGCAAGGCAGCTGGCCAGCACGCAGGCGGCGCTGCAGCCTCGGCAGCGGCAGGGAAGTCGCAGGAAGAGCTGCCGCTGATGATTGAGCTGCCTCCTGCCTCCTGCAGCGGCGGCCTGCAGCAGCAGAAGCAGGCATCTGCCATTAGTAGTGACTATCTGCTTGCTGCCAGGGCGCCTTCAGCAGCTGTGGTGGTGGACGTGCTTGCAGGAGAGCAGCAACAGCAGCAGCAGCAGTGGCAACCTCTGCCGCTAGAAACAGGGCATACAGCCTTGTCAGTAGATGCGCCGTCAAATGCAACAGTGACAATACAGGAAGCTGTGCAGCAGCAGCAGCAGCAGCAGCAGCAGCAGCAGCAGCAGCGTACAGGGTCAGATCGGCCATTCGGGGAGCGCGAGCTGTTACTAAACCCAGGCATCAGCAGCAGTGACAGCGCATGCTGGGTGCAGCTGGACCTGCGCGAGAAGCAGCCGCTGCCGCTGCAAGACCTGCAGCACCCCGTGCGCAGCAGCAGCTGGTGGCCACATGGTAATCACAGCAGCAGCAGCAGCAGCAGCAGCAGCAGCAGCAGCAGCAGCAGCAGCAGCAGCAAGTTAGGCCGTATGACGGCTGCTGGTGCTGCTGCTGGCGGCTTTGTGTGGAGCCTGACCAGCCCTCCGCTGGTGGGCTGCATGCTGGCTGTCGGTGTGGGTATGCTGCCGCTGCTGCGGCACCAGCTGTTCTCGCCTGGCGGCCACCTACTGCTGGTGCAGGTAGGCGGGGCTGTTGTTTGTGTTTGCAACATGTCCAGATTAGAGCTCATGGCCAGTGGTTCAAGAGGTTGTTGCTTCATCCATGATGCGGTTGTGGTTTGGGCCTCCACGCTTTGTGCATGCAGCAACTCAGAGCTGCAACGCGGGCCCTATTCCGTTCATCTTGTACCCGGCATGTACAGGTGCACCCTTTGCGACTGCTGCCGTGGCTGACTGCTGCTCTGCTGTCTCACTGCCGCGCTGCTGCTGGCTGCAGGATTGCATCGCCATGTTTGGCGACTGCTGCATCCCCAGCTTGATGGTAGGTGCTTGGCAGCTGTGTGTGGCCTGTGCAGCCTGCAGCTGCCATTCACAGGGGCTGCCAGCTGCAATTCCTTGCCACACGAGCCGCTCAAGTGCCAACGCATTAGTGATCTCAAACAGCATTAAATGGCGTGTCTCCTGTGTTGTTATGAACGTGCACCTGCTTTGGATGTGAATGACTATCTATGGCAACACGTCTGGCCTGCTAACCAACACCTGGCCGACTGTGTTGCTGCGTTCTGCAGCTGATGCTGGGAGCAACGCTTGCGAAGGGCCCGGGGCGCTGCTGCCCGCCGCTGCGTGTGGTGCTGGGCGTGACTGCGGCACGGCTGCTGCTGCTGCCGCTGCTGGGCACTGGCTGGCTGCTGCTCGCCAGCAAAGCAGGTGCGCGGAGGCGGGTGGAGCGTCACGACATCTTGACTGCTGCTGCTGGCATTGCACAGCTCAAGCTGCATGGCAAGGAACGCATGTACGCCTGATAGGGTTTGCTGCTGACGCCCTGCCTCTGTCCGCCGCGCACCTGGCTGCATCTCCTCCACTGCAGGCTGGCTGCTTGCGCCGGATTCCGTGTTCCTGCTGGTGATGCTGATCCAGAACAGCGTGCCCACCGCGCTGAATGTGCACACGCTAGCCACGCTCAACAGCAATCGCGAGGAGGAGGTCGGGGCGCTGCTCTTCTGGCAGTGAGTGGCGCGGCTGGGGTTTGATGCAGCTGGAGCTGTTGCAGCTGGAGCTGTTGCAGCTGGAGCTCAGCCCAGCATAGCTGCAGCATGTCACTGCTTGTATAGGTGTGTGTTATGACGTATAGATGACGTGACTGGCTTGACCCATGCTGTTCATGCTGATGTTGCTGCTGCTGCTGCCACTGCTGCAGGTACCTTGCCTCCTGTATCACCACGCCTGCCTGGCTCATGTTCTACACGTGGCTGTTGAAGAGTGGCGCATTCGCTGTGGCTGCATAGAGCGCGGCTACGGCCCAGTGGCATTGCAGCTTGCTGGAGGAGGGTGTGACTGTGAGACCATACGTCTTGCTCATCTGTTGTTCAGGTTCAGAGGTTTGGTTCTATCTGTGGCTCAAACCGCTTGTTCCAGGTGATTCTGAAGAGGTGCTGTATGCAGCCAGCTCACTGGCCACTTACCATCACCATATCTCTTATGAGATGATGATGTTAGGGGCTGTAGTTTCAGCCAGCGTTGTATCGTGTGTCCCTGTTCAGTTTGTTTCATCATGTGCAGCGCCGGCCTGTTGCAATTCAACGGCTGAGAGAGAAGAGCAGTGACATCTGGATCCATCATGCCAGATGGCAATTGTGCAAGATTAGCTATGCGAGTCCAATAATAATCGCAGCAAGCATGCTGCCAAGCTTAGGGTTATTCTATGAATCCAGCGGGCAGCACGTTGCTGCAGTGAGCTGTGCCACCCTCGTGGCACATGCTAGTTGGGGCACAGGCTGCTTGTGGCACAAGAATGCTTGCATGGCAATTGCCTGCTTGCTGCTGACCATTGCAGGCGGTGACGTCACTCAGCCGCACTTGTGTTGCTCAGCTGCTCATGCAGCGACCAAGCACTGTACTTGTCTGCTCTTTTGCAGCTTGGACTGGCTTGCCAGCCAGCTTGCCATGGGCCACACTTCACATTCATGGTAGCGCTTGTGCTGTAGCGGCTGTGTTGTGTCAGCTCACACACACTGCTGCCTGTGCTGGCGGCAGCTCTTGGGCTGCATGGTTGTAGCTTATTGAGTGTTCCCCTGGTCAAAAACCACACATGTGCAGCAGTCACAGTGCAAGAGGTGGCGGGCGTGCAACCTTGGAGCAGACAGCCGCCAGGCCGTGTTGACCAGAAGTGTCTGGCAGCTCTGGTTAGCTGGCCGGATGAACACTTAAGATGCATGCGGGTTGTGCAGCACGTCTTGTGTTTTGTATCTACCTCGTGATATGAAACTGGAAGTGGCACTGCGCAGTGGCCAAGCATGCTAGTTGCAGCTCGACCAAACTGAGCTGGGATGTGACGGCCTGCACTGTGGCCAGCTGGTTTAGTTGTCATTTGAAGTCCGGTGTTGTCAACCACCTGCGAGGTAGCGCAGGTGCACTGATCAGGGTGCAGGCGATGCAGTGGTGTCAACGCGCAGCATGTGCGTGCCCTGTTGTTGGGAGTCTGAGAGAGAGTTGTCTCAGATTCTGTGTGATGCTGCCACAAGGTTGTGAGCGCTGGCCTTGCACAGGCTGGCCTGCTGCTGCATGTGCCTTACTCAGATGAAGCTGCAGCTTTTAGTCTATCACTGCAGCAGCAGGTGCTCTTCAAGTGAGGCACTGACGACCTGCCACATGTGCAGTGCAACCAGAGGGTCACGTAAGGGAAAGGTAAAGTGACAAGTATCGAATGTTTCTCGGGTTGAAGTCGTTTGTTATCCCCAAGGAACATATTGTCAAAGCGTGCTTTCTGCTACTACATGCGCATTTGCAAGCTGCTGCACCCAACCACCTGCCTGTTCCTCTCGCAAGGCAAGCAAGACGACAAGGCACGCGATCAGGCCCTTTGGCTTTCTTGAACACCTTGACCTATCGCAAAATTTACGATCCTTGCAGTTTGCGCATCTTGAGGATGCAATTCAGCGCTGACAGAATGTGCGAGTGTGCTTCTCAATTGTAGCCTTGCTCAGTTTCAATTACAATTACGTCTGGGGGGCGGCAAATAGCTGGTTTGTAACCCCTTGCAGCAGGAGTATGCCGCAGTAGCCTCGCAGTGACTACTGTCAGCGGATGGCGCAGTGCCAGAGCAGTGCAGCAATGCACGAGCTGCAAAGCCTATGCAGGCATGCCGCTAGGCGTATGCAGTCACAGGCAGGCAGCGGTGAAGCCTGTACAAACAGCAGCCGAGCATGGGGCAGGAGCAGCAGAGGCACCAGGCAGCGCACTGTGGTACAGCAGCCTGCACACCCCCACCAGCAGGGTCAGGCCCAGCAGCAGCAAATCCAACAGCAGCAGCAGCAATTACACCAGCTGCAGCCCCTCTGGCAGCAGCTGCAGCCTGCAGCGACGCCAGCAGCACAACTCTGGCGGACCTCTTGCAGGAGCAGGCTAGGCCTGCTTGTACAACAGCCCCACTCAAACATCCTGCAAGCATTTAGACCACAAAACCGCCTTTTGAGCAGAGCTGCAGCAGGCAGCCCACCCTCATTCAGCACGCTAGCTGCAGCAAGAGCAGCTGGCAGCAGTAGCAGGCTAGGCCTGAGCCAACGCCTCGGCAGCAGCAGCAGCAGCAGCTGGAGGTCCTGGGTGCAGCAGCAGCTGGGCAGCAGCAGGATGCTGCACCTGCAGCGGCAAATCAGGCCACAGGCAGCAGCAGCAGCAGCGCATGCCACACGCGGCCTCAGCAGCTCAGCAGCCGTAGCAGCCGCAGCGTCGCGCAGCAGCGCACAGCAGCTGTCGGCTGGTTGGGCTGACACGTGGTCCCTGTGGGTTGACAAAACCTCAGGGTTCTTGCTGGCCAGCCTGCTGAATGCACTCAATCTTGTGGGCAACAAGCTCCCAGTTGCACTGGGGCTGCTGCTAGTCGACATGGCACACAACAGCCCGCTACTAGGGGGCAGCAGAGCAGACAGCTTGCAGGCCGCATACCTTCCGGCTAACCTTACAGAGGGCGGCTTCTACTCCGATGGTGGCGCAGTGTATGCCGCAACAGCAGCAGCTGCAGCAGCCGAGGCCGGCCGCAAAGACAGCAGCAGCCAGCAGCAAGGCGCCTGGGCAGGCGTTGCGGCCGCACTCTCAGCCGGCGCGCGGCTGCTGTGGCTTGGCTGCATCTGGCTGCCTGCGTTAGTAACAAGCCCTGCTGCATTATGGGGAGGTGCTGCAGCAAGGGCCTGGTGGTTGGTGCTGCTGCGGCTCAGTCTGGAGGCCTCAGGGCCTGCATTCATCAAGTGGGGCCAGTGGGCGGCTACGCGGCATGATGTGTTTGCGCAGGATGTGTGCTCCGCGCTGGAGCAGCTGCACACTGCGGCGCCTGCACACGGCTTCAGGTGGGGGTTTAGGTTTTGAAAGGGAGGGCTTGTAGGTGCATGCAGGGCGGTGTGTTCGGAGTTTTTGTGATTTGGTGTGGTTGATGCTTGGGCTTGGCAAGGTGGACCGGAAGCAACAGCAGCAGCAGCAGCAGCAGCAGCAGCAGCAGCAGCAGCAGCAACATTAAGCACAAGCGGACAACGTCTTAACCTGCATTTCAACAATCAACGGTGCTTTAAGCAAGGCAGGTGAGCTGGAGCCTGTCCAAAAGATGTTACACAAACGGTCTTACTGCTCAGGCGCACCATTGAGCTGTGATGCGGCTTCCTTGCCACATTGCCACGATACTCAACAGTCCCTCTGTGGTTGCGGTGCTGCATTGCATTCAACACATTGCCGGCTGCTGCTGCTGCTGCCGCAGGTACACCTGCAAGGTCATGACCAGCTCCTTTGGGCTGCCCCCTTCTGACCTGTTCACCTGGATCGAGGAGGAGCCCATCGCCTGTGGCAGCATCGGCCAGGTGCACCGGGGGCGGCTGTCGGCCAAGGGCGCGGCACTCACAGGCTGCGCAGCGGGTGACCTGGTGGCCATCAAGGTGAGGGTTCAGGGTTGCTGTTGTGTTACTATGTAGTGGTGGAGAGCAGCAGCAGCAGCAGCGGAAGCAGCGGGTGACCTGGTGGCCATCAAGGTGAGCCGCAGAAGCAGCAGCAACAACAGCATAGGTGGCCATCAAGGTGAGGGTTCAGGGATGCTGTGGTGTGACTACCGATGGCAGCGGCAGCAGCAGCAGCCGCAGAACCAGCGGGATACCTGGGGGCAGTCTTTGGTGAGGCACGGCTGTGGTGTGACTAGTGATGGTGGGAGGCAGCAGCAGCAGCAGTAACAGCAGCAGCAGCAGCAGCAGCAGAAACACCAGCAGGGATTGTGGTTGCCAGCAGCATCGTAGCAAGGCCAGTATACATTAGGCCATTATTTGTGTACGACATGTGCTGCTGTTCCTGCTGCCGCTGCTGCTGCTGCGCCAGGTGCGCCACCCTGGCGTGAGTGATGCCATTGAGCGCGACTTCCAGACCATGGTGTGGCTGGCACACCTGGCGGGGCAGCTGCTGCCGGCGGTGCGCGTGCTGCGCTTGGACGACACACTCAAGCAGTTTGCGGCACCGCTGCATGAGCAGGTGCGGCAGCAGCAGCAGCA
This sequence comes from Tetradesmus obliquus, assembly GCA_030272155.1. Classification (NCBI taxonomy): domain Eukaryota; kingdom Viridiplantae; phylum Chlorophyta; class Chlorophyceae; order Sphaeropleales; family Scenedesmaceae; genus Tetradesmus; species Tetradesmus obliquus. Next base: position 2,606,161 of record CP126191.1, read on the forward strand.
GCAGCAAGTGTGTGTGTGTAAACACTAGGGTGGATGTTTGGCGTCGCAGCAGCACGCAACGGCGGTTGGACGCAGGCATGTTATTTCAGACTCTGGCCATGGCAAGTGGCAGCTGCACATCTGGCAGGGTGGAAGTGGTGGCTGGGCTTCGACATGGCACACGGGAATGCTGCTGCAGCATGCATGCGGCAAGCAGCTGCTGCCAGGCATCGTAGACATGATGCCTCGTAGCTTGCAGCGCGAGTCTCCGACGTTTGTTGCTCATGCATCGTTCTGCGGTACATATCTTGCTGCTTGCCATGGGGTGGAAGGCGCTCTTGTTGCTGGACTATACCTGATCAACAGGATTGATGTCGTTGCTGCTGCTGCTGCGGCCGCAGGTGGATCTGTCTCGTGAGGCCGCCAACCTGCAGCGCTTCAACCAGAACTTCAAGCGGGCCCGCGCGGTGAGAGCAGGCAGCACGGCAGCAGCAATGCAAGCACAGCAATTGCACAGCGGAGAAGGCCATGGCGGCAGCAGCAGCAGCAGGAGTGGCAAATGTCTGTAGCAGCAAAAGCGGCTGGCAGTAACTGCACCAGCAGCAGCAGGAGACGGATTCTGATAGTGCCAACAACTCCCGCAGCAGCTGCACACCTGGTGCCGAGCAATGCGTCAAGATAGCCTGCTTTGTGTCTGCTAATGCGCTCCTGCCCTGTGCCTTCTGCTGCTGCTGCTGCTGCTGCTGCTGCTGCTGCTGCCGCTGCTGCTGCTGCTGCTGCTCAGGTGTCCTTCCCGCTGCCGCTGTACCCCCTGGTGTCACCCGATGTGCTGGTGGAGAGCTACGAGGTGCGGCGGCAACTAGTTACACCAGCTAGTTACGCAGCGTAACATTGGATACAGTTGACAGTTGACAGACGCCAGCATTGCAGCGACGAGCGACAGCTGCTGGAAAGCCGCATGTCTACAACTCACAGTGATGCTGCACAGTGCCGGCGTCGAGTTGAAGATGCGGCCATTGGGAGGCGTAGATTGGGTGGCTGCTGCTCTGCAGTTTCACACTCTGGCAGCACCAGCGCCACTGCCAAGCCAGCAACAGCCATATTTGTAACAATACCAACCGCTGCTGCTGCTGCTGCTGCTGCTGCTGCTGCTGCAGGTTGGCCGCCACATCAGCCACTACATTGCTGCCAAGGAGGGCAGCCACCCCTACAGGGTGCGCCTGGCTGAGCTGGGCAGCGGCACCATGCTGCAGGTAGGCCCGGGTTGTGGGCGCTGGCACTGGCGGCGTATACACATTTGGCTTGCTATGTCTGCCATTTTTCAACCATCCTGTGTTCATCGGTCCGTATTGGAGTTCATTTATTTCTAAAGTTGTATTGCATGTTGCACTGCAGATGATGCTGGTGGACAACCTCATCCACAGCGACCTGCACCCGGGCAACATCCTGGTGCGCCTGGAGCCGCCGCAGGGTTTACTCGGCCTGGCCTACAAAACCCTGCGCAGCCTGGCCAACCCTGAAGGGCCTGTTATGAGGACGCTCGGCTCGGCACTGGAGTCAATCAGCAAGCAGCAGCAAGATGCCACCAGCAGCAGCAGCAGCAGCAGCAGTAGCCAGACTGCTGGTGACAATGCAGTGCAGGCATTGACCGTGGCATCATCTGGCAGCGTCGACAGCTGCAGCAGCAGGGGTCGGTGGGATGTGCGGCGCATGTGTGCTGCAGCTGCTGCTGCCGTGCGCGACCCTGCTGCCGCGCTGCTGCAGCTGCAGTCTGCGCTGACAGGTGTTGCTGCCGGCTGGCTGCAGCCCCACATTGTGCTGCTTGATGTGGGCATGGCCACTGAGCTGTCGCTGGAGGACCAGAAGAACATGGTGGGGCTGTTCAGGTGGGTGTGAGGGTTTTGCAGAGCTAGTGAGTAGGGTTCTGCTGAGCTCAGTGAGTAGGGTTTTACTGTGGCCCTGAGCTGTCACTGGAGGACCAAAAGAACATGGTGGGGCTGTTCAGGTGGGGCATGTGTTTGTGGGTGTACCACAGGGTATAGGGTTTTAGTGTGTGAGTAGGGTTTTGCCGTGTGCTGCTTGATGTGGGCATGGGGACTGAGCTGTTCCTGGAGGACCATAAGATATGGTGGGGCTGTTCAGGTGGGCTGTAACATCGTGTTCAGGTGGGCTGTAACATTGTGTGTGTTGGTGGTTGACAGGGTTCAGTGGGCCCCGGGGGAGGGGGGAACAAGGGTTTTGTCGTGTGCTGGATGTGATTGTGGCGGAGGACCAGAAGAACATGGTGGGGCTGTTCAGGTGGGTTGTGCATGGGTGCAGAGCTCTGTGATTGGGGTTTTGCCGTGGAACCTACTAACCATCACCCTAGCCTGAGCATGTGTGACCTCATTCCTTGGTTTGAATTGAGCGCCTGCCTTTCTTCGTGCAGTTAGCACCTCAGCATCTCAACCGACCACACCCACTCACTACACCTGGTGTGTCCTCTCTTGGAAATGCTGCGCAGGTCATATCGCTGCGCTGGATGGCGCCAATGTGGCGGACCTCAATAACTCAAGCAACTGCATGTGCTTGATCGTTCAATAAATTCTTGACCCTGTGTCTTCCCTTGCAACCCGCTATGCAGGTCATTCGCTGCGCTGGACGGCGCCAATGTGGCTCGCTGGACGCTGCGCTTCAGCGGCGCCGAGCAGGCCTGCGAGGACCCCAAAGCTTTCGTGGAAGACATGCAGGCCACCTTCGAAACGCTCAAGAAGACAATTGCAGCCAACCAGGCCGCTGAGGCACGCTGGAAGGAGCAGCAGCACCGGCTGCAGCAGCAGCCGCCGCCGCAGCAGCAGCAATCCTCTTCCGCCGACAGCAGCAGCAGCAGCAGCAGTACATTAGTTCCAATGCCGGAGCACTTTGACAGCGGGGCAGAGGCGCTGTCCACAGTGCTAGAGCTGGTGCGTGTGCACGGTGTGTCGCTGCCTGGGCACATCTGCGCTGTGGTTGTTACCACGCTGATTTTGGAAGGCTGGAGTAACAAGCTGGCTCCAGATCACAGTGTGCTGAGCCAGGTGCAGGGCATGTTTTCGCCTTCGATGTACAGCTGGCACGACAGGATCGACTCTGTGGTGGATATGGTGATGGACAGGGGCGACACCGCACTGTGCGCTTGCTAGCTGAGGTGAAAAAACAGGGCTTGTTATTTCTCAGTGCGACAAAGTGAGGGCTTTAGTGGATGAAGGGATTGTGTTGGTGCTTGCTAGCTGAGGTGAAGGCGTGTTTCTTGATGTCTGCTGCTGCGTGAGGGTCTGGAGGACGAGATGGTTACGCCATGGTGCTTGGCAGCACTGCTTGCAGCACAGGCTGCGTGGCTGCTCGTGCGGTGGGTAGCTGCAGCAGCACGCGAGTGTATAGCATTGGTGACCGGCTGTTGTTGCTGCTGCTGTGAGTTGACAGCAGCAGCATACCTTGCCCAAAATTGATGCGTCAGAGAGTGTGTTTGGGGTGGGTTGCGGCAGCTGGACATTGTGTTCAGCACCCATTGGTGAGCAGGATCAGTTCAGTGTGCGCATTCCTGTGTGCAGCATGCATTGTTTGACTGGCCTCCTTGTATCTTCTGCGCGGTGAAGGGGCAGCTGAGCGATGGACTGTCTGGTGTGGCAGTTGTCCGTGCACATGTTGGCATATCATTTGAGCGTCAGGCAGCCTGCTGGTCTGCAGTATGCAGTCAATGCCCGGTCAGCTGCTGCTTGCTGCAGCCCACTAGGCATACCAGTAGCTGCTATTTACCAGTCGTAGCCACAGTGAGCTGCTGCATGCCACAGTCACTGCGCCCTTGCTGGCCGTTGGGCTCTGGGCTGTAATGTCGCAGCCGTCCACAGCAGCAGGTCTTTCATAATGTCTATCATCATTGCAGCATCTTTTGCGCTTTGCAGCAGGTGTGTAGGCACAGCACGGGGGAGTGGCCTGACCGGCAGGGTTACTGCACCAGATTTTCTTTGCTTTGGGACATTTGGTGGATTGTGGCTCCACTGACTCGACCGAATCAACCATCCTGGCTGGCAGGTTTACTGCGCAGCATGTTGCGGCATGTTGCGGCGTGCTGGCAGTCACTTGCGGAGCGCAGCAGCACCAGTGCATGTGCAGCGCAGAAGCAGTGGCTGCCATGGTATGTATAGGCCGTAGTGCACTTGCGAGTGAGAGTCGTGCAGCAGTGAAGTGGACCTACCTGTGGATGTGCGCAGGGCACGTTATCATGCTGGTGTGAGCTGTACAGCAGTGGCCTGCGGCAGGTGTGCTGAAGCGTGCACCAGGCTGGATGCAATCCTGGCTGTATGCCTGTTTTTGGCTGCAGCAATTTTGCCCCTTTTATGGCCGAGCACTGTTGCGTGTTTGCAAACAATTGCTTTTGGAAGCCAGGGGGCATTTGGTGTCACCGCAAGGGGCTTCAGTCGTAACCAAGTTGGCTGCCATGCTGTTTGGCTACTGACCAACCAGGTGCGTCACAGGGCAGATCCTGCCCTTGACTGACCGTGTTCTCTGCGTTCGTGTGCGGACATCAAGCAGATACCTGTAACAGTAATGTGTGCGCTCATTTGATGCCTGCAACGTTGTGCGGTGCTGTTGTTTGACGCTGCCAATGGCACAGTCCACTTGACTGGTGGTTATTACCCACCCTGCCATGCTAGCGCTGCAAGTGCTGCACGTTGCTCTGCGACTAGGCTCTTCACGGCCTCGTACAGACGTATGTAAGGCGAATGCCGTGAAAGCAAGCTACACGCCGGGCGTCACGAGAACAACCATGCGGGCGCAACCCTGATTCATTACTGGTACAGTCAACTGGTTGAAGACTTCTCATACTCGTATCAGTGTCCTTGCGTGAAACTTTCGCGCATCTGCGGCGCTGAGCGAGGGCGTCATCATCTGGCTTCCGGGACCTGGTCCCTGACCTGGTCCCCGAACTCCACATGCCGCGCGCATAAAACCATAATAACTACTTAATGCAGAGCTAACATTGCAATTGTCACAGTTACTCTCAGAAATTTCTGATGACGAAGAGTCTAAGGTGCAGCCACGTGGGTATCCCCGGGTGAGCCCATGATAGTGCTGCTATATCCCCGGAGGTGCTGCTTTTATTAGCACACTTTCAGTGATCTCATACAACGTGTGACAAACTATATGTGAACGCACCACACGGTGGTCATTTCGGCCAGGCTGTGCGAACAAGCCTTCTGTCATGGTCCAGTCAACCATGCTTCATGCAAGCCTCGATCAGCGTCTGCACGACTGTAGTTCGTGCATACTTTCTGCGTTCAAACTAAGCAAATAACATATTCTGGACGCGATGGTGTCTGGACTCCTCCCGTACGTGTTTGGCGATGGTGTCAATATTTGGCCACCTGGTGCTCGGGGGAGGAGGCAGTGCTGGTATGCACTGCAGGGTTTGTTGGGGCATGATCCTCCTGGCTGTAGTGATTATTTTGCACTTTTTGTCCTGCCAAATGCCCCATCATGATTTAAACCATGTTGAAATTACTTGTGTGGGCCTGCGACGCCAAGCTTGTGAAGGTAATGCAAGGTCATGAGCTGCACTCGGAATTTCTTGGTTAGGCGTTCCGACCGTGTGGGCCTTTCATGTGCTGTAGAAAAGGACTCAAGACCTCGTAAAGCTTGATAACAAGCTTTAATCACACACAAGTAGCATTTCTTCCAAACGTAGATAGCCACATCCCTACCTCCTGCACGTTCGTGCAGCCGGCAAGGTCGGACAATCGCGTGTTTGCACGCCTGGTGAACAGAACTCTTGAAATACTCGATTATTGAAACTAAGGGCAACAAGAGCGTAGTAGTTTGTCTCACCAACCATGCGCGGTGTCACTGCAGCAGCGGCTTTTCTGTTGCTGTTCCTTGCCGATGGCCGCGAGCTGCCGGCTGCCTTAAAGAGTAGCACCAGGAACTTACAGCAGACATGTCCAATTGGGTATGTCAGCAGCAGTACAGACCAGCAGTATAGACCAGCAAGTCAGCTGGCCTGCACATCTGCGGCCAGAAATCGTGGCAGCAACATCACGCTCTGACAGTTGATGCGAGCGCGTGTGCCTTGAACTGTTACTTATTGAACCACATACAAATGGCATAGCAGCTGCAAGCACGAAAAAGATAAATAAATAAATACGAGTCGGCCTGGTTTGGCTTGTCATCTCCGCGGGAGACCTGACTTCTCCTCTCCACCCTGCTGCTGCCTGCCGCCATGCAGGTTTTGCAGCACCTGCCTGCAGCGGCGCGGCCCCACTGCTTTATGCAAGGCCTGCCAGGCACCTCGCATCTTGAATGAGCGCAGAACAGAATGCGTGTGCCCACCGGGACAGTACCCAACCTCCGGCGGGACCTGTGCAGGTATGCAACACCCAGCAGCGGCAGCAGCAGCAGCAGCAGCAGCATGTGACAGCTCATCGGCCTGCAGTGCTGGTGAATATAGTGTGCAGTGTTGCCATGCATGGCGGCAGCCCAACCAGATATTTTTGCCCCTACTGCACACTACACAGCAGCACCCCTTGCTACCCGGCACACTCTCTGTAGCACAACAGCAACACCAGCAACCACCTCCATATTCCCTGACATGCGGCACACACACTGCTGCTCCTTTCCGCTTGCAGACTGCCCCCAGCATCACTGGTGTCCCCGGGCTGCCACAAACCAGCCTGCCGGCGCTGCTAGCCTGGCACAATACGCCAGACTTTGCCCTCCAAACACCATCACGAGCAGGAAAGGAGCTGCATCCATAGCAGCATGCCTAAACGCCCCCGGCTTTGTCTTCACAAAGGACTACCCACGCAGCAGCAGCAGCAGCAGCAGCACCAGCAGCAGCAGCAGCAGCAGCAGCAACAGTGTACCTGAAGCCAGCGCTGCTGCAGTCTACAGTGCCGACATGTTCAAAGTGGTGCCCTGTGGCGACAATGCATACAGCAATGGCCTGGATGGAGCTACATCCTGCCGTGCGTGCCCTACTGGATTCAAAACAGATCCCATGGATGAGATTGCCTCTCACACTTCTGTAGCGGTGTGCAAGGCACCTCCAGGGTTCTACATCGGCGGAGAAAGTGTGATGCCCTGCCCGGCGGGCTCTTTTTCTTCAAACTACACTCTGCTAAGGGACTGCACAGATTGCGAAGAGGTGTTTGGCCCGGGGGTGACAACACAGGCCGAGGGCGCCAACTCATCGGCTGCTTGCAACGTGTTAGAGCCTGGCAGGGCGTTCGTGCAGCGCAGCAAGGTTGTCACTGATGAGAATGACAGTGATGCGGCTGGCGGCATTCGCATCGTTGCCCTGGATGCTGGCATCACTACGAAGGCCTGCCCGCAGTCTTTCTTCTGGTGAGGGAGCTGGCATCTAGCAGATATTTTTCAAGTATGCAGCTGTCTTGTGATGTAGCTGGAGTGCACATCATGTTTCATGTTTTCTGTCACAGTGCATGTGCATGCAGCTGTCCTGTGATGCAGCTGGAGTGCACATCAAGTTTGTCGCGGAGTAATCACAGCCTTGAGCGCGCCGTGATACGGCCTGTGTGGTGTAGATAGACGCATCAGCAGCAGCCACACACATGTAGCATTACGGCTAGTGTATGTGCACACACCAACACTTATCAATGCACTCCCACTGCCTTGTGCTTCTACTTGCAAGGTTATGACAATTGCCATGATGCGAATGCATTCCCACTGCTTTGTGCTTCTACTTGCAAGGTTGAGTTCTGTGTCGCGACGCAAACGCACCCACTGCTTTGTGATTCTGCTTGCGTGCAGTCCTGGAGGCACCACCCCTCCCACCCGCTGCTACCGTGGCATGATGACAGAGGGGGAGGGAGCAGTCAATGAGCAGCAGTGCGTGGCCCCGCCAGGCTGGTTCCTGCCGGCTGAAGCAAGCCAGGACGTGCAGGAGTGCCCTAGCGGCACATACAAGGAGGTGAGGGTGCTGCCGCTGCTGCTGTGCATCTGCTGCTGCGGGTAGAGGGTGTGGAGCCCAGGGGCGCCGCCCCTGGCCACACACGCCTTCCTGGCCTTGACTCACCCAGGAGCTGCAGAGCTGCCTGGGTAGTCACTCACTCACTCACTCACTGCTGCTGCTGCAGCTTTGTGTAGTTGCGTATGACTGTCAAGCAGCAACCTATGACAGGTTTCAATTCCAGCCACATCTCAAGTGCTCACCTCTGGCTCTCACAAGTACGCCACCCTGCTGCCACTTCCATTGCCTTTTCCGCCTGTGCAGGGCTGGGACAGGGCAGCCAGCTGCACCCCATGTGGCAGTGGCCCCTGGCTATCAGAGCAATCTGAGGCCTTAGACATCCTGGATCCTGATACCAGCCTCACCATTGCAGTGAACTACACGCGCGGCTCGACTCTGTCTTGCTACACCCAGCCGGGCATGGGTGTCATAACAGTTAATAACACGCTGACGGCTGTCATTTGCCCCGTCGACTTCTATGGGGCAGCCACGCAGCGCAACGGACTGCTGGTAAACCCCTGCCTGCAGTGCCCTACTGGCACTGTGACAGCAGGTGATGAGCGTGCGAAGCAGTACAACAATGCAGCTGGAGACAGTGTGGCTATTGCTGAAGGGGGATACTATAGTGTTGCATCCTGCGTCACACCTCCAGGTGAGATCTGCGTGACAAATTTGCAAAAGTTACATGTTTATGTCTGTGACAGTTCAAGCGTCGGTGTTTGGCAAACAGTTAGCACTCCTCATCCTAATGCAGTCGCTGTTGCCAAGTAGCTGTAAGCACCTACAGCCGGGTAAACTCATGCAGCAGCAGCGCCATTGCCGTTGCTGTTGTGCTTTCCTCTGTTGAGATGTGCAAGTGCCGGCAGCCCACTTTACTCAGTTTCTCCAAGTACCGCTGCACACGCCACACCCTGCGCCATGCCACAGCAGATTGCAGCACTGTTTCAATGCGTGTCCCACACCGCATGTAGCGGCACTCCTGAGCATTGAAAGAGGAGATATTTCCAATAACATCGTAGCTGTGTGGTGCAGGCTGGGGCTATGATGGGGAGGAGGCCCAGGAGTGCCCTCAGGGCTACTACAATGAGGGCGGCAACCTGCTGCCATGCAAGCAGTGAGTTGACTGGCTCAGATGCAGCTGGAACAACTGCTGCACCTAGGTCCTTTTGCTTTACTGATCTTGTTGGAGCGACTGCGAGCTTTAGGACTTCGCACGACTGTGATGTGTCATGCTGAAATCTGCTGTGTGTACACTTGACCACCACTGTTTGCCTGTGCAGGTGTCCTTTCGGCCACACCACTGCAAGCTCTGGCGCCAGCAGCGCAGCCGACTGCTCACACTTCTCACCAGGCTATGGCCAGGGCCCTTCAGGAGCTACAGCCCTCTGCCCTGATGGCACATACTCAACAGGCGACAAGCCAGCTAGCCAAGAGCCCTCATGCACACCTTGCCCTGAAGGCAGCACCACATTCGATGCTGGCGCAAAGTCCTTGCAGGAGTGCAGCAAGTGTGCGGCTGGCTACGGCCGTGCCTCGGAAACAGCAGCATGCACGCGCTGCGAATCTGGAACATATAACCCAGAGGCAGGCAGGATGCTGACAGATAGCCGCTGCTTACGCTGCCCCGTCAACCGCGTGTGGGAGTATGATTGGCCCAGTGCTGGGGCCTCCACTGTGTTTGTGCCACAGGCTGTGAGCCGGCCGGGGGCCCAGAACCTTGCGGACTGTCTGACGGACTTCTCTCAGACCTTTGATGGGGCGTTCTTCTTGGATATGAAGGCTGGGCCTGAGGTGGCAGCACTGGAGCGACCCCAGGGTGATGGATTCAACTTGCAGGTGGGAGGGCCATCTGGCAGCTGCATGCATGCATGCAGCCACAACCAATTACTGCTTTGTTTGGGCCTGCATGCATGCATGCATGCAGCCACAACATTCTCGGCTTTGTTTGAGCCTGACCCAGGGTGATGGATCAAGCCTGCAGGCGGGATCAGCAGCCTGCAGCTAAGCATAGGGCCAGCCTCTGTGGAGTGTCTGGTGACGAATGGCAAGGAGATCACATGTTGTGCCCACACTGCTGTGCTTTTGACAGCTGTGCAGTTGACAGCTGGCCCAGGCCTGAAACATCAACTCCATAAGCCACATGAAAGATGGTGGTGATGCCGCCATGCTTACACAGTGAACGCTCTGCTGCCGTCACACTCTGGTGATGTGCTGTAACTTGCTGCTGCTGCTGCTGCTGCCTGGCTCTGCTGCAGACGTGTGTGCAGCGTTGCGCAGATGACGACAGCTGTGCCGCTGCAACCTTTGACTATGATGACTTTGGCTGTGTGCTGTGGAGGCCCGGCACAGCCTCACCAGGCGCTACTTATGTAGCACAAGGCGGCATCGCCTTCAAAACTTTCACATCTACTTATGTCGTCGCCAGCATTGGCAACGGGCATCACAGCAGCTTTGTCAGCAACACGGCAGCTGCTGCCAGTGCCGGCATTGGTGACAAAGGAAGTGCGGCAGGCGCGGCAAAAGCTGCTGGATTTGGGCCTGGGGTTTTTTCTTACACACCTGGATCTGCTTCCGCAGCATCATTTAGGCAAGGCAGTCTGAAAGCATTTGGCACTGCCAGCTTGACCGAGTGCTTAACGTCATGCACATACCAGAACATGTGTTCAGGCGTGATGTTTGGGCCTTACAATGAAACAACAGATGCGCTACAGGACATTGCAGGGGCCGCGGCCGGCACCAAATGCCAGTGGATTATGGGACAGTCGCGGCCTGGGGACAGCAGGCGGACGCTAATCAAAACTAGGGACCCTGTCAGCCTGCCAAGCTAAGCCAGAGTTGTTTAAAGGCGTTGGCAGGTTCTGGCGGTGGTTCAGGATCTGTGTTGAGCAATGCATGGCATGGGGGTGATGGTAGATGTTTTTACATAGGTGCTTGGGAGGGTTCAAAGACTGTTAGCTTGTGTGGAAGTGGCTTGCCATGCAAGCAGCTAGCTGTCATTCATGATGACACGCATGCACGGCAGCTTCTTGCTGGCTGTCTGCATGCAGGGTGCTGTGCTGTTGTTGGAGTCTCCGTTGTCTTCCATTGTACGAGGAGCAAATAAAGTTCATCGTCGTCTGCATGGCTTGATATCGTGTCTAACAATTGCCTGCATGTCAGGTTGCAGGTGCTTGGCGCAGTTTGCGTGCATGTGCATTGACAGGCAGCAGTGATGTATGTTGCTTTTGGGGTTCGACAGTGCAATGCCTACACACTCTTAGGGTGCAGCTGCACCAGCAATGCATGTGCTTTTACAGTTCCAGTACGGTTCGTGGCTTGGAAGGCTGGGAACACAGAACACGTGGCTGACGGGCGCACAGCAGCAGTGCATTGGATGGCAGTACTGCCATCAGTAGTGGTGTAGAGCATTGCGTTTGCTTCCGGAATGTTGAGGGATATTCGTTCCATGTTTTGATGCTGCAATGCAGTACTGCATGTTTGTTTTGCACCAGTTTGCGGACTGTTTGCTTTAGTGGGTATCTGGACCCAAGGACCGTTTGTGGTGTGCGACATCACATTGTGTGCATGTCGCTTGGGCATACTGACCATTTGCAGTTGAGCACTGTTGGGTCGATCACCGGAGGATCTGCAGGACTGTTGATGCTCTGAAAGCTGCACCCGGCATGGCATGATACACATGCGGGTGCCAGCAGCTGCCAGTGACTTAGTTGTTTGTTAAGAGGAGGAGCAGCAGCAGTTTGTTTCAAAATCACGGGCAGCCTTGACTTGCTGCTGTCCAGTGCCCATACTTTGGCTGCAAGGAAGCACCCAAATGTGATTACGCATGGAGTGTGCGAGACTTGTTACATAGCCGTGTGGCTTGTCTTCAGTCACGCAGCTTAGCGTGCTGTGCCGCTGGCTCAGCCTGGTTCCTGCCTTGACTGCGTGGTGTACTGGATTTACAGGGCGAGTCTTTGTCATATCTTGCCGCATTTCCAGCAGCATGTCTTTGGGCATAACTTGGGGCATATCTTGGGGCATACTTTGGGGCAGATCTCTTGGCATACCTTAGGCAACCGCAGCTGCTAGCCTTGCATCAGCAGATGGCTTGTATTAGGTCGGCGCAGACAGACACCTGCACATTGCCGCGGCTGTGCAGCAGGCATGTTACCCTGAGGTTGCAGCAGCAGTTCTTGTCTTAGCGTTTGCTTTCTCTGCTACCTTTTAGGTGTTTTGTGTCCCAAGGGACCCAGTGGTCCTGAGCAGATGCATATCAGCACTAAGCCCAACGGCAAACGCATGCATGCGCACCCTGGACTATCATTTGTTTTTGTGTGGCCTGGGCCAACCAGGTGATGAAGCGGCAGTGCTGTTGTATTGCTGTTGTGGACAGCGTACATTGGCAAGAAAGGCTCAGATGCTTGCTTGGACCCTCCCACGTCTTGTGGAACGCTGCACCTGTTGTTCAGGGCTGCAACTACGCAGCTGCAACGCAGATGCAGCGTGTTTGGGCTGTGCAGGGGTGGACTCAGTCGCTTGTGTCGCTGCTGCTAGCTAGTGTTGTCCTCACTCTTGTTCGTTTTTGCGGCATTTGCTGAACTTGGCAATAAACAGTTAGTGTTGCATTCCTTCACCAAAATGCAACAAGGGACAAATGACCACTGCTGGGAATTTATATTTTCAGGTCTTAGTAGGATGCTCATGGGAGCAAAGGTTGTTGGACAGTGCAGTTGAGCAAACTTGGAGCATGCAGTGCAGCACTGTTTCTTTGCTTGTGAGCCGCTTGCGCTGGCAGCCAGTGCTGCAGAATGCGATGCTGGCAGAGTCAGGGTGATTGCCGCTCAACGATTTTGACGCCGTATGTCATGATGCTCTTAGTGAATTGGCAGCACGCTTTTGTGAATACTGCCTTTGCGCATATGCACGATGCATGGTGCCACTGCAGTTTGCAGCACCGTATCGAAACCAGCAGGCTGTTTTTCTTTTGAGCAGCACCACCACAGTGTTATCGTCTGTGCAGTTGCCCATATAATCGTCCCAAAAGGGCGCAGTTCAATTGTCAGCAGTTCTGTTACTTGGGTGCAACCACTACAATAACTATGATACGGTAATAGGCACATGAGTGGTACGCCTTTTGCTTCATGCGCGAATCTCTCCCAGGCTTTTCAGGCGTCTGACTCGCTGGTGCTGTCACAGCTGCCCCAGAGGCTAGGCAGCACAGCAGCCCTGTCAGCCGCACTGCACAGCTGCACCCGCAGCCGCTGCACGGCTGCCTGCGCCGCCTGCTGCTCCTGCTGCAGGCACCACGGCTGTGTACAGAGCCCACAAACACAAGCAGAGGCTGCATGGTTCGGTCCTGCAGTTGGCCTCCTGTAACTTCCAAAGCAGGCAACACAATCTGCAGGTAACACAATGCAACATGATGCGTATTGGTTGAAGGCCCTAGGAACCCCGCCACCGTGGCTGCTTGAACCTCAGATGTTCAGATGTGCAGCAATCGCAGGGCGCACAGCTCCTGCCCGCATTAACAACCGTTCATGATTCATGCTGTACTACCCGCAGTTGTGACGCTGCAGTGTTGATGCTGGGCTGGCGCTGCGTCATGTGCAGCAGCTTGTTGTAAACAACAACCAATAAACTAGTAGTAAGCAGCAGCCATGTTCAGCTGCCGCAATGGTGCTGCTGCAGGCCGCTCAAGGCCTTCAGCACTGCTGCGTATGTCCATGCTGGGCAGCATCAAGTGCAGCTTTGTCAAATGCAATGCAAGGCTGTGCATTATTGAAAAGGGGCTTGGTGTAAACAAAACAATCGCCGTTAGGAGCAGTGCCCCTTTCGCCACTGTAATCACAGTGCGGCGCAGGGCCAATGGCATGCATTGGCCGCTCCTGTTCTTCTAGTGAATCTGGAGTCACAGCATGAGCATATGGCTAGCCTGCAGCAGCTGGTAAGCTTCGCCGCTATGGGCAGCATGCCAGCACTGCCACAACAGCATGCCTGCACTGCTGTTTGGTTTCAGCGTGCTGTGAGTGGTCTGTGATGCTTGCCCACACAATAGCGCAGACGAATCTGCAGGTTGGCTTGCCAGACTGACAAGACATGCATCCCATCCCTTCCACAAGCACAGACAACACATCGTGGCGGCACAGCATACTTTTGAATTGCAGCCTTTTCAAGATGCATGCAACATATGCGGGCTGCAACGGCTTCTTCCAGTGCTTGTGTGGTGGGATCCGATGTCACACAAAAGTAACCACTCTAATGACATAAGAGCCTCACATAATCTCATCATACTTCGGTGTGTCCCAGCTATACCTCTTGCTGCCTCCCTATGTGTGCGCCTTACAACGCGGCGATTGTTATGTTGCCGCCAGCAGCAGCATCCAGATACGCCAAATACAGCTTGCCGTTACCCGCCACTTGGACCTCGAAGGAAGATTCAACACCTGGAGGATCAATCACAGCAGCACCCACTGCAGTAGGCATGCCCCCCACTCCAACCCAGGGCTGATTAGCTCTGGCTGGCAGGGAGAGGCTATACACATTCAGCTCATCATACTGATTGCATACCAGATACAGCGCCTTGCGCGTGGCAACCAGCCGTGTGCGCACCCACAGGTTTCCGTTAGACCCTGGCCTTTGCTTGGCGATGCCGCAGCTGGGCATGTTGCTGCTTGCTACTGGCGCCCATGCGCCTCCTCGCGGCGCTGCCACAACGGTCTTGCCGCGAGCGTCGCCGTACGCTGAATCCCCGCTGTATGCGACGTAGGGCTCGGCGGCTGAGCCAGCCATGGCGATGTTTGTGTACATGTTTGGGCTGAATGTCACACTCTCGGAAGCATTTGCAATGCTGGTCCATGCAGAGCCTTGCTGGCGCAGCACGGGGCCCTGCTGTCCCGGGGGTAGCTTCAGTGCGTCACCCTCCCACTTGTACATTACGAAGGGCGCATATGGTGCTGCGCAGCACGGCAGACAGCAGCAGTTGCGCGTCGTTGTGTTGGAATTGAACGAGCTGATGCAGGACGGACATGCTAGCATGCCAGCAAGTCATCTGCAGCTGCTGCAGGGCTGCTGCAGCCCTCACCTACTGCCGCAGCGCATGCTGGCATTGCATGGCCAAGCGCATTCCACCTCATGGCCATGTCCAACACCATGGTTTGCATGTTGTGTGGACAGAATGCAGCCATGCAGCCATGCTGGCATCTGCAATCGCCGCCTGTGTTAGAGAGGCGTTGCATACTGTGCATGGTAAGCTGAGGACACCCACCACATGCACCACACAGCCACACCATGGCGCTGCATGCAAGTCTGGCTCTACACACAATGACCCTGGAAACAACGAATGCGTAGCTATTCTATAGCGCAGGGCCTGCAGCCGCTTTGCTCACCGGAGGGGCCCAGAGCCAGCTCAAGGCTGAACTTGACACTAGCCGGCCCTTGAAACTGGCGCACAGTCGCCCACTTGCCGCCCCCTAGCCGCTTGACGTAGGCAGTGGTTTTGTCGGACGACCTGTAGTCGTCGTTCATGACGTAGTTTGTGTACGCCACGTACGGCTGGCCTGCACCGCTCACAGCAAACTTTGGAGCGGCAGTGCAGCCTAGGCCGCAGTCTGATTTGCCGGATGTGATGGACTCGGAGCTGACAGCTGCCCATGTGCCTGCGATGTTGCCTGCCCTCCTTGCACGAGGGGAGCTGGCCTTCAAGGAATACCTGAACACTTTGATGTCACCAGAAGTACTGTTCAGCCAGGCAAGCCAGGGTGTGTCCTGTGTGGCACACGTGGCAGAGCATGAGCAGGCGTCAGCTCAAAGTCAGCAACAGCTGTCAGAAGCCCCAAGGCTGGTGGCAGTCGCTCGCTGCTGCAGTAATTGCTGCTGGTTGCTGGCACATGCTTTCGTGGGCTTGGCATTGTGATGCAAACACCAGCGTTGCTGTTGTGCAGTCACTGCAGCTGCACTGCAGGTACGGTACCTGTGCTTCCATGCAAGGCCATATGGCACACATTAAACCGCACACAACGTCATCACGGTGATCGACGCAGCATCGCGAAGCGTGCATTGGTTAGTGGCCAGTGCTTGCAGCGTTGCCAGCCTGGCAGGTGCTGTACATGTACTGCCATGGTGCAGTAACACTGCTGTCTGTGGCACATAAAGCACACGCTGCCATTGCCATCGTGTCGTGCAAACTAGGCCTGCGACTGACCTTTTGATCGATCACCAAATTGGGGTTCGTGAAGGCGTTGTCGCTCGGCAGCCCATTGGACACTTTGCCAGGCACTGCCACCCCTGCTGGCCACCCCACCTGCGGACTTGCAGGGTCATTGTCGATTCGCCAGCAGCCAACCCTGCGAATGCTACCCATGGCTTGTTGGTTTTATCTACTGCCAGGAGAATGCTTGGCCTTTCAATCCGTAGGGTCCATCAATGCATCCGGAGCGAATCACCCCTGCAGGTCCAAGCCGGTCCCACTTAGGGTTGGCACTGCCAGACGCAGCGGTAGAAGCCTCCATCGTTCCTGTGAGATCAACTTCTCCGCTGGATGCTGCTGGTGTGCTGCTGCTGGCTGATGGTGGCAGCCATTGCAGGAGCAGCAGACCCAAAAGCAGCACAAGCTGCACAGGGTACTTGTTCTTTCTGGGTGATTAGTATTGGTAGTTAAGTATAATCAATTTTCAACTCGACTAAATCGGAATTGCCCACGCTTCACTGAAGTTGCAGTCGTGGGTACCCAGCACAGAACTTCACCCTGCAGCGAATCACAACGACAGCAGAGAATGAAATCGAGCTTAAGATAGGTAGCATGCTAGGGGTCTGGTGACATAGTAGCATTTGTTGCCCCTTGTTGTGCGGCGGGGACAAGTTGTCCCGGAAATGACAGTACAGCAACAGGACAACAATATAAATCTGTCTGATCAAGCCAAGCGCAGCTGTGGAGGCTGCTGTCACAAGTATCTCAGATACTGCGGCTGCAGCTGTTGGTAGCTAGCTGGCTCTGCGGAAGTGCTTGCTGCCAGAGCTC
Organism: Tetradesmus obliquus; assembly: GCA_030272155.1. Classification (NCBI taxonomy): domain Eukaryota; kingdom Viridiplantae; phylum Chlorophyta; class Chlorophyceae; order Sphaeropleales; family Scenedesmaceae; genus Tetradesmus; species Tetradesmus obliquus. Next base: position 2,623,119 of record CP126191.1, read on the forward strand.
TGTGTATGTGCTTGCGCTGTGACATGAACAGCAGCGTTTCTGGCCAAGCACGGTATATCATGCAGGTTGCCAAGTGCCACTTCATGAATCAGCAACACAAGGTACAAATCAATCCGCTCTGCCGCAGAGTGGCCCAACCCAATTCTGCCGCAGAATGTGTTGAACACAGTAATATGGCAGGACAGTATGCGATGCGCCCGTCAATTCATGATAAACATCCTTTTGTCCAAATCACGATGCCTCAGAAGTGCGCCGGTTGCATGCAGCATGCCCTGGCTAGGGTTATAGAGTCGCATCATTTGTCAGGCGTCTGACTCGCTGGTGCTGTCACAGCTGCCCCAGGGGCTAGGCAGCACAGCAGCCCTGTCAGCCGCACTGCACAGCTGCACCCGAAGCCGCTGCACAGCTGCCTGCGTTGCCTGCTGCTCCTGCTGCAGGCACGGCTGCTGTGTGGCATCATCTTTTTCTGCTGCTGCTGCTGCTGATGCAGCTTCAGCTATGGCCACTGGGTAGTCAGGTGATGTCACGCTTGCAGGGCACTCGCTGTTGGCAGCAACACCTTCAACACAGCCTGTTTGGACACCTGCGTCTGCTGCTGGCATCATGGGTTGAGGTGCTGCTGCTGGCTGCAGATCATCAGGCAATGCTGCTGCTGCTGCTGCTTCTGCTGCTGCTGCTGCTGCCAGTGCAGCCGCTGGCAGGCATTCAACTGCTGCAGGCGGCGGCTGAGTCACCAGGCTGCTGCCAGCTGGCCCGCTGCTGCATGTTCCACCATGCACTGCATGATGGCTGCTGACAAGGCAGCTTGGCGAGCTACCGCTATGAGGCAGCTGTGTACATGCAGCTGCTTGGTGTCCAGCCACCTGCTGCTGCTGCTGCTGCTGCTGCTGCTGCTGCTGCTGCTGCTGGTGGCGGTGCTGCTGGTGGTGATGATTGGGAGAGTATGCGTAGCTGCTGAAAGCACACGCGCTGCTCGCCAGGCTGCTGCTGCTGTCAGGTGCGCCAGCAACTTCACAGTGGAGTTCACAGCTGGGCCTGCCAGACATCACTGTGAACTCGTGTGCGAAGTTTGATGTAAAAGACAGACCACGCGGAGTGGTGCGTGTCTCGCTGCGCTCTGTGATGGTGCTGAGACTGGATGGCTCCGCATGCAGCTGCTGCTGCGCTGTGTAGCGCTCTGCCAGCATGTGCATGTGCTGCAGCTGCTGCGCCGCAAGCTGCTGCTGCTGCTGCTGCTGCTGCTGCACAGAGGTGAGGGTTTGTGGTGCTATGCTGGAACTGGCTTCAGCAGCACTGCTGCTGCTGTGCAGTGCAGCTGGCTTGCACTGTACTGGGGTTGGGACTTCAATGCTGCCGACGCCGCCACCGCTGCTGCTGCTGCTGCTGCCGCCGCTGCTGCTGCTGCCGGCCGTAGTGAGCCCTGCTGCCTGCAACATCAGAGACCAGCGCGTGACTCCCTGCTGCCTGCTGCTGCTGCTGCCACTACCACTGCTGCCGCTGCCGTCGCCGCTACCGCTGCATGTTCGAGCAGCAGCTGCAGCTGCTGGTGCCACACTACGCTCTGCAACAGTTGTGCTGAGCACTGCATTGCTGCTGCTGTTGCTCTGCCTGCTGCCGCCTCCGCTGCTCTCATACACGGCTTGCATTGCCGCACTGCTGCTGTCTAAACTGCTCATTGAAGCGCTCACATTGCTCACTGCCGTGCTCAAGTTGCTGCTGAGAACAGTGCTCAGGGTGTGCCGCAGCGGCGGCAGCAGCCGAAGCTCACTGAGGGTTGGGAAGTCGCGCGTGCTGCGCTGGAGCGGCTGCTGCTGTTCTTGCTGCTGCTGCTGCTGCTGCTGCTGCGGTGGCGGCGGCGGCGCCTGGTGCAGCAGTCGTGCCATTGTGGGGTTTGCATCTGCTGGTAGTGTTGCTGCTGCTGGAGCTGCTGTTGCTGCTGCTGCTGCAGATGCAGCTGGCTGGTGTAGCAGGCCTTTGGTGCTGACCTTCTTCTGCTTGGCATGTTGCGGCTCATGCTGCATCACCAGCTTCTGCATGCGCTTGCGCAGCCACTTGATCACTCCGCCCTTCTTGTCCTTCGTCTGTGCTGCATGCTGCACGCGCTTTATAAACTGCTGCTGCTGCTGCTGCTGCTGCTGTTCTGTGCTGATCTGTTGGACAGACAGCTCCCTAGTGAATTCCCGAGCAGCACGGTAGCTGGCACGCCTGCTTGCCTGCAAGCTGCTGCCTGCGTCACTCAGCAGCAGCCCAGCAGAGCAGCTGCTGCCTGCAACGCTGCTGTTGCTGCCACCCCTGCTTCCAGGGCCACCACAGCCTCCGCCTCCACTGCCAGCTGAGCTCAACAAATGCTCCGCTTGCTGCCCTGTACCTGCTAGTGCTGCTGCTGCTGCTGCTGCTGCTGCTGCTGCTGCTGCTGCTGTAGACTGGAGGTGAGTTGTCTGGCCTGCATTGTGAGTTGTGCCTGCAGCGCTGCTGTGCATGCTGGCGTGGTGTGCGCTGCTGCTGGTGGCTCCGCTGCCGCTGCTGCTGAAGATGTCGGGCAGCAGCGGAGGCAGCTGCAGCCCTAGCTGCTGCAGCTGCTGCTCATAAGCCTCCAGGTGCGGCCTACAGCACACAACATAAACATAACATAAGATGACAAACTTGGAAGCAGCGCAGCTATAGGGAATAGGGAAAGTCAAATAGGGAAAGTCGAATAGGGAAAGTCAGTGCGAAATAGCGACGGAACATTATTCCTGTTTGCTGTCGCTAACCAGTCCCTAAGTGATCCCTATACAGCGTTTAGGGACGGCTTAGGGACTCATTTAGGGACAGGTTAGGGACTCATTTAGGGACAGGTTAGGGAAGCCAGTCTTAGTGCAGTGCTACGTAAGCACTATTGCGAGGCTTGCAGAAACCAAGAGCATGTGCACAGTAAACGCATTGCCAGTACTGTCACATTACTGCTGTTGTTGAAAGTCAGCGCCGGCTGCTGCCAGCACCAGCACAACGCGCCCGGCAGAACACCTGGACGAAGCGCACTCGTATCAACGCAAAAGACCACCCGGCTACCTGCAGCGGCTGCCAATACGGCCACGACTCCATGTGTCACACCCACCTGCCCCTTCCTTCTGCAACCCCGCACAACACACAAGCAAAGCACATGCCACACATCACGCACAACATTGGACTCTATCCTACAAGACTAGTATTCTCAGATTCCCACCCACCTGAGCAGTGGATCCTGCAGCAGAATGTCACACTCATGCAAAACATTGGACTGTATCCTCACTCTGCAGATTGGCAACCCACCTGAGCAGTGGATCCTGCAGCAGCTCCAAGCTGCTAGGCCTGCAGCAAGGGTCTTTTTGCATCAGCCTCTGATGCAAACCTCTTAGCCCAGCACTATACATGCCCGGCAGCTGCGGCGCCCTCGCCCGCCGGATCAATCGATAAATCACCGCGATGCGATCGGCGCTGAAAGCAGGTCGCAGCGCTGCCATTTGATACAACACGCAGCCGAGCGCCCAAATGTCGGCTTTTTGATTGTAGCCGGTTCCGCCGAGCTGCTCCGGGGCGAGGATGTTTGGTGTACCCACAAAGGATTGGGCCACGGCACTGCTGCGCTGGTGCTGCGCAGCGATGAAGGAGCCTGCGCCGCCGCTGCTGCTGCCGAAGAGTGAGGCGCCTGTGGCGCTGCCCGTCATGCTGTGTCCTGCATCCAGCACCTGTACAGGTGGGGCAGAGGTGATGGGAGCGGATGTTGAAATCAGCGCGCCAGTGTCAGTGTTGTGCTGCATATGCCGCTGAGTTTTACGACCGTTAGGACGCTAGCTGTGCAGCACTTTGCGCTCAGGCTGAGCTGGGCAGCAACGGCTGCTACATGTTCTTGTCATAGCTCCTGCTGCAGTGAATACAACAGACCTCACCGGCACATACTGCATGCTGTTACTGTGGTGCTGGCTGCTGTCTTGTGCTGGCTGGTGCTGCATGACACCAGCTGCTGCACACACATGTTGCACGAGCGCTTCAAAAGGAGTGATGCTTCAAAAGTTGCTGCAGCAAGCCTGCACCAACTGCAGCGCACCTTGACCAGGCCAAAGTCCCCCAGCTTCAGCAATCCCTGGCTCGTCATGAAGATGTTATTTGCTTTCAAATCCCGGTGCATCAGGCCCCGCGAGTGGATGTACGCCAGCGCCGCAACCAGCTGCACAAAGTAGCGCAGCAGCAGCGGCTCCGGCAGATGCCTGCCTGCCTGGCCGGCCTGCTGCAGCCTGCTGTGCAGGTCACCGCTGTCTGCAAACTCCATCACAATGTTGAGTCTCGCGCCATCAGCAAAGCAGTCGTGATATCTGCATGAGAGGCATAGGAAAGATGGTGTTATGCAGCACACTGAGAGGCTGGTTGGTTGTACAGTGGGAGCTGCCTATGCCGCGAAGGGAGATGCAGCTGCTGCTGCGCCAGCCATGCAATGCGGCAGACGCCGGCGGCTGCAGGAGCTGCCAGCAGCATCCTCCAGCATACTGAGCCGGTAGCGGTTCCACCAGGCAGCTGTGATTACAGGTGGGCACTGCTGCAGCTCAACCACAGCCGATCATACAATGCATTTCAACCAACCAATACAGCCGATTGTAATCGCAGCGCCTCACCGAATGATGTTGGGGTGCTGCAGGCTGGCCAGCACTGCCACCTCTCGCTTCTGCTGCTCCAGGATGGACCCCGCCTGCCCCACAGCAGCAGCAGCAGCAGCAGGCGCCTCCAGCGCCTTGATGCACACCAGCTGGCCGGTGGGCAGGTGCTGCGCCTTGTGCACGCAGCCGAATGCGCCGCGCCCCAACTCCTCAAGCATGCGATACTCGCCCTGCACAGTGCACAGGACGTAGCACAGCATGAAGGTTGCTGCCCCAAGTTTTGCAACTGCGCAGAACTTGCAGCAGCAGCAGTGACAGCTGTACTACCTCCAGCATGCTGTACTTGCCCGTGGAGTCAAGCTCGCAGTTTTCAGCCAGACTGCTTGGGACTATAAGTGTGACTGCTGCTCATGCATGGCGATGCAGCTGGCTGGGCTGGTGATGCACGTGCAAATTGAAAGCAGCGCTGCTGGCAACAAACAGCAGAACGCACAGGCTGCAACTTGCATTGAATGCTGGCCGCAGCCGCACCTGCAGCGTCACTGCCGGCTTGACTGCTGGTGTCTGCATGGGGAACAGCCGCCGCAGCGACTGCAGCTGCTTGCGTGAGAAGTCGGGAGTGGCCTGCGCCCGGCTGCTGCCAGCAGCAGCAGCAGCAGCAGCAGCAGCAGCAGCAGGCGCTGCAGCTGCTGTGGCTGCCTGCACTCCTGGCAGCTGCTTGTGGGCAGCCTCCTGGCAGCAGCATTACACCACCAGGGTTGCCCAGTCAGTTGCTGTGATGAGTTGCGAGCAGCAGCTTGAGGCTAAGATACTACATGGCAGGCCACCGCAAGCACTGCATGATTGCGGGCACGGCACAATTGCCTGGATCGTGCTGTGCTGCGTTACTTCTGCAACATCCTGCAAACAGCACTGCTGGCAGCAGGTTAAACTGCACTTGACACCTGCACTGATGGGGATGCTGCAGCAGCTGCAGGGGCCCCGGCATCCTACATTAAACTTGCGCCCAACCCTCAGCACTGCCCTGCACCGGACCCTCGGCACTCCCTGCTGGCAGCAGCCTCACCTGCGCTGATAGGGATACTGCTGCTACTACAGGGGCCCCCGCACCCTACGATGTCAATTGCACCCTAACCCTCAGCACTACACTGCAGCAGCCTCACCTGCGCTGATGCAGCTGCAGGCGGCACCGCGCCCTCAATATTCACCACAAGATCTGTGCCATGCGGCGCCGCTGCTGACTCAGCACTCTCTCCACACATCAGCGCCTTGATGTGTCCTTGCTGCTGCTGCTGCTGCTGCTGCTGCTGCTGCTGCTGTACTGCTTCTTGTTCTAGGGCAGCATTCTTGGCCAGCAGTGCAGCTAGCTCAGGGTCGTGTGCCGCCTCTGCTGCAAGGAAGCTCCGGTAAACTGCATTTGCACGAAGCAGTTCAGCGAGATGACGATTAAGTCATCAGTATGTAGTTGTAGCGTTTGGGGTGTGGGTTTGCCTCAATGCGGCCAAGGTGTGTGCTCTGCGAACATGCTGGCCCCTACGGCTGCCTGTGCTGCATGCTCTGCACTGCTTCCAACGCTGGACAACATAGCGCAAGGTTTCACTCACTGAACGTCCAATGCAGAGTCGCTGGGGCAGCAGTGCATGAATGATGCGCAACATGCTACTGGAACTCATCGGCAGTACATCAGCAGTACACCACCCAACCCACATGCATACTCGTCTCCTGCGTCGATACTGCATCTGGCTTCAGACCCGCTCCAACTTTGTTCAGCCATATGCTTTATGATTATCTTTCTGAATCAATGTGTTTATGCTGCTGTTGGCCGCGTTGTGGCCAGCTTGGTCAGACTAAGTACTGTGGAGGTGCAGCGCAGTCTCATTGCAGCAACACAGAAGCGTGTAACGTTGTTAGGGGGTCAGTTGACGTGAACATTCATCTACTCTGTTTTTGAAGAGTCTAGACGCGAGAAGAGGCTCCCTGAGTCTGCCACAGCAAGAAAAACAGGGAAGCAAGGAGGGGATGCAGAAGGGTTTGAAGGTCGTCGATCAGGACAGCCCCATACATTGAATTGTTTCCAAATACGTATAGTAGTCAAACATGTGCAGCGTCTTGTGCAAAGTCGCTGCGTCTCGCGAATGGAGGGCGCGTGGTCATGACCTGGCATGACACACGAAGGTTGACCACGCGTAGCACGTGCTTGGTTCTCGTCAGCTTTGCCACCTGAAAAAACCTTTATTTAAGCCCGATACAGCAGCTTTCAGGTGGTATTGCTTTTTGCGGGCTGCCACCTGTCACACGAGCCCGCCATCAGTTACAGCTCTGCACAGGGCTTCACAGCAGCTGCAAGCCCGCAGCTGCAACAGCAGACATGCCTCGCAGCTCAGCCACCACCTTGTGCCGCTCATAGTACACGCCACAATCCAGAGAGCCACACACCACGCCACCATGCCTCACATTCCAGCCACCCCCTCCGCCACAGCTCTGGCACAGCCTCACAAGATGCTGATGCTGCCGCTCTAGTCTTGCTGCTCTAGCTGCAAGCACCACAGCAGTCGACTGTGGATTTGCCCTGCACCTCTCGCACAGCGGCTCTGCAGCACGCGTCAGCTCATCACAGACAGCACAATGCCTCGAGAGGTAGTACGCATCAATCGTGGCGCTGCTGCCTGGAGCAGCAGCAGCACCATGACCTGGCATCATGCTGCTGCTCAGCCCTGCTGCCCTGCTGCTGCTTGGACCAGCTGCTGCTGCTGCCGGTTCAAACCCAGCCAGCGCAGCAGCCATGCTAAAGCCAGCTCCTGCTGCTTCACCCGCCTGTCCTGCCGCTGCTGCTGCTGCACCTGCTGCTGCCGCTGCCCCGCCTGCCAGGCCAGCAGCAGTGGGCAGTCCTAGCGCGTGTGTGGGTCGCTTCTGTGGCAGCAGCCGCGTGGGCTTGCGCATGTGTGCAAACCAGGAGCGCACATCAGCGCCCACCAGCGACAGCACACGCTCCAGCGCAGGAATGAGCTGCAGGCGATGCAATGTATGTAAGCGTACAAGCACAGTTAGGAGCAATACATACAAGAATATAAGCACAATTGGCGCCCACCAGCGACAGCACGCGCTCTAGCGCAGGAGTAATCTGCAGACGGTGCATTGCAGATGCAGGCCAAAAAGTGCGGCACATAAGCACAGGTGGTGATGCGGTTCATAACTGCCGTCAGACGGTGCCACACACTCAACCGGAGCCTGTATGACAGGCCGACAGTGAATGAAGCCAAGAGCGCAAAGTGCTTCGAAAGGATGCTTCCCAACGGCAGGTTGGCATTGCTGCTGCTAGGGCTCAACTGGTGATGAAACAACAATGTTGGCAGCTACTTGTGCAGCACACTTGCAAGAAACGACAGAAAAAAAAACCCAAACAGCTGCAGCAGCAGCCAGCCCACCTGCTTTGTAATGTAGTAGTTGCCGTGCAGGCGCAGCGCCGCCCTGCTGCTGTCCTGCTGCACCAGCGCCTGGGGAGGCACCACCAGATCAATCAGCCTGCTGCCAGGCGCGCCTGCCACCACCTGCAGCACCAGCAATGCACCCACAACCTCTGCTCAGCACGCAGGGCACGCGCTCCCCGTCGCGGGCTCAACACATGGTCTGAGACCAGCAATTGAGAAGAGAGACACCACAGAACAACAGCGCTGCTAGCAGATACACAATGAAAGTGTTGCTCACCACGTATGTGCACCCTAAACATGCTGATGCTATGACGTTTAAGCGGGTCAGGCCTTTTTGCGGTCTGGGGCGCCTACACGTGGTGTTGAGTTGATGATGCGTGTGCGTTTGGGTTGTTTGGCTGTACATGAACGCACCAGCCGTTATGGTGGCAGGCGAGCTGATGGTAATGCAGCATGTCCGGCGTGTGGTGCAGATGTGGAGTCATTGTCACATTTGCTTTTCAAACAGCGTTTGATTGTGCTGCGACGTCTGTGCAAAGAGATGAGATGTTCAATGAGATTAGGGCTTTGTCTGGTTGCGCTGCAAAATTGCGTAACTGTTGTCTATTACAGATGCTGAGGTGAAGGTGAAGCGGTTTGTGTCGGATGATGCTTGGGGTTCTGTTAGGTCACTGGTGTCTAGGTTCATTCCTGATTTTCTTGAACAGGCTCGGGGTGTGCGTAATGCTTGCAAACATGATGGTGTAGTGCTCCCTTCTGTTGCCGCTCCATTGGGGCGCGGGGCCGATGGCGTTGATGCTATGGCTTGATGGTTAACATGATGATGATGCTCACCACGTAGCGCCCGCTCCACGCGTGCGTCTGCCGCCATACCACAGAGATGCATACTCAAAACACAGCAACACAATAATAAGATATCACCTCTTCCCTGCACGGCTGTCATCTCACCACGTATGGCACGCGCTCGCCGTAGCGCGGCTCTGCCCTAGGGTCTGCTGCCATAGCCTTGGCCGCCACGATGGCAGCAGGCGGCAAGCTGGACGCGGTCGGCGCATAGCTGCCCAGCCGCACCTCCTTGCAAAACACAAAGTCCTGCGGTTGGATCCAAAAAGACATGAAGCTGTGTCAATGTGTCAGAAATGTTGACGGCTGCTGGGGGAAGGGTGGAGGCGCTGGGGCGTAGCTGCCCAGCCGCACCTCCTTGCAAAACACAAAGTCCTGCGGTTTGAATCCACACGCTACAGCAAAAATCCTGTTTCGGATGTGTCTAAAATGTTGACGGCGCTGGGGGCAGGCTGTAGACCATAAATCGATACCTGCCCAGCCGCACCTCCTTGCAGAACACAAGTACTTGTGGACTAGTCCTGCAAGCAGTTTGGTGCACCGTTGCGCTTGATCCAATGATCAGTTCATGGTTACGTGCGAACTGTCAGCCGTGCCATACACACTCGGCCCTTGTAAGATTCGTTGACAGTGGTCGTGAACGGTCCATACCTGCACAGACACCCTGTTGCTGAGGATCTTGGCCCACTGGCGCGTGCAGTAGCCCTTGACCGCGGACAGGTCGCGGCTGGTGAACAGCTCACGCAGGCACGCCTCCAGCATCTTGGACACAGCAGGGCAGCCGTCACGCCTGCGCAGTCAAAGACGAATCCGCAATGACTGCTCTTCAGCAACACCAGCACAGGACATCAGCAGGCAATCGATCATGGCAAACACTGAGACTGGGAGAAGTTCACGTTGACAGAAACAGGACATAAGTTCACCTCGGCAGCAGCAGCTGCAGCAGCCACAGCGTCACCTGACTGTCTCGATGCCCTTGGCGTCAAACACCGGCACCGCCTGCTCCGCTGACTCGTACGCAAAGCCCACGTAGCGCTTCTTGGTCTGCAGCAGGCAGGGGTGGTACACCTTCTCCAGCTTTAGGGTGACGGGGCGCGGGTTGGATGTGGTCACGGCAGCGGCGATCTCAGCGCTGCAGATGGAAGGCAGCACAGCGCAGTGGCACATGTGTTTTGCAGCATCGAGTGGCGCAGTGTGGGCTGTGTGTCAGCGGCATCGGAGCGGCAAGTGCAGCATGTCAATGTCTTGATACTGAGCGTGTAGAGTTGCTTGGCTCACATGTGCTGCATGCACCTCGCAGACCATGCAGCAAGCCTGCCTAGACCGCCTCTGGGTGCCACAACAGCTGTCACATCAGCCGCCACATCGTTCGCCACTGTGCAGCAGCAGCAGCAGCAGCAGCAGCAGCCTCACCCGATCCTGTGCGCCTCTGCCCTGCTCCTGCCCGGCAGTGCCACGAAGAGGCTGTCGGTGTCTCCATACACCACACGCGCACGCCACCCGGGGTGCTCCTCAACCAGCCTGATGGCATTCTCCAATGTGGTGCGGCCAGACTGGCACGGCAAAGCAGCAGCAGCAGCAGCAGCAGCAGCAGCAGCAACAGTTACTTATACTGCATGGCGAGTGGCTGCTAAAGCTTGGCAGGGAAGGAGCCGCAGTCAGCCTGGCCTGCAACAGCATGTGCGGCAGCTGACGTACACTTGTGGAAAGCGCAATGTGACGGACCGCAAAGCACAGTGCCACTCATCCGACGTAACAAACCCGTTCCAACAGCCCCAGGCGCACGACAAACCCAGCTTCAGCCCACACGAACGATCACGATGGCGTCATCCATCAGCCAGCCGGCACAACAAGCACAGCACCGCATATATGCGCAACCATACACGCCACACGCAAGGCTACAGTTCACAGCCGCCGCACATGCACCGCCACGATGGCGTCGACTGGCAACCGGTTGCACACCAGGCACAGCACCGCACACACAACGACAAACAACATCCCAGAGCAAAGTGTGCAGGCCCCCACGCACCGCCACGATAGCATCTGCAAGCTCCGCAAGTGGCATGCGGCCTGAGAAGGAGGCGGAGGTGTAGCCGTAGCTCACGTTGGCGATCATCTTCAGCCCAAACTGGCGCGCGTTGAGGCAGCGCTGCAGCACCTGCACCGGCAGCAGCGCAGGACAGGCAAAGCCATTGGCAAGTTGGCAGGGCGGCAACAGCCCCGGCGGCGCTGGAACTTGTTGGCAGGCTTATGTCCTGCATCAGGTGTAAGCTGACGCGGTCCCCGACCCTAGTCAAAACAACAGCAACAAACCGTAGTCAACCCCACCTTGTCGGCTTTGCAGCGCTTCATGGCCGCTTTGACCATCACCCGCGTGGCAAGGATCTCATGCAGCAGCCGCGGCAGCACGCCCGGCCGCACCCCCGGCGGCAGAAACGCCACGCCATTCGGCGCTATGATCAAACCTTCTGGGTCCGCTGCTGCTCCCGGCAGCAACGCATCTGCTGGAGGCGCATAGCTGCTCACTCCTAGCCTCACACCGGTCCCTGCTGGATGCTGCTGCTGCGCAGCATGTGGCAATCCCTCCCCTGCACCACCGCCGCTGCTCATCTGCGATGCATTTGGTGTGAGGTCTGCAGCCGCATTTGCAGCTGCCACGCGTGCGGCGGCGGCTGCGGCGGCTGCAGCAGCAGCAGCAGCAGCAGCAGCAGCGTGCGCCGGGCGGCCCACGCATGTCGAGTAGCAGAGGTTGTAGGCGATGACTAGGGAGGGGTAGAGGCTCTGGAAGTCGAGCACCACCACTGGGTGGACGTACAGCCGGCTTTCTGGCTCCATGACTAAGGGGAGGGCCTCAGTGGCGGGCTGCGAGCCCACCTGCAGGAAACACACATGTGATGTTTTTAGTCATCTTCATCACGAGTATGTCTGTACGAACACAACAAGGCATTGGAAGGGTGGTCCAGCACCACCACTGGGTGGACGTACAGCCGGCTCTCTGGCTCCATTACTAGGGGCAGCGCCTCTGTGGCGGGCTGCGAGCCCACCTGCGGGAAGATGTGACAAGGTATCATTGATTAGGATTTAGCATCTTGGTTTCAAAAGGCATAAATGGCAGATGCAGCAGAAGCACGGGACGCATACCCGCGAGTTCAATGGTCTCCCAGCTGAGCCGCACCTGCTCCTTGCTGGGTGAAAGCGCCAGGTAGTTCTGGCTGTGAGCCAGCCGCAGCAGCATGCTCTCCACACGGTACTGGCTGCCCCTGCACGCCAGCAGCAGCAGCAGCAGCAGCAGCAGCAGCAGTATCAGCAGCACAAAATGCAGCGCAATGAGCACCACGCAGCCAGCTGGCTTGAGCACAACAGGGACCATGCACTGTATCACAAAGCTGAACAGTAGACCCAACTGCGCACGTTTTTCTTTGGGTGTGCAGCGCTCGCTGGTTGGAGCTAGCAAACACCTAGAACTAGACCTGTCCAGTAGTTCTGCACTTGCTCGTTTCAAAGTCCTAGTTTGCACACACCACCACCGCACATCCACTTCTCCTGATTGGCAGCCGTCCTGGCCCCTTATGCCACAGCACCTGCTCAGTATGCTGAAGAAGCCCATAGGTGCGCACCAGCACTCCAACACATTGTATGCTTACATGCAATCAGCAGCCGCACCTGTTGAGCACGCTGAAGAAGTCAATGCCGAAGGTGCGTGCCAGCTCAGCGGTGCGCCCGGGCAGGTCCAGCGCCTCAAGCAGCTCCAGCACCAGCGCCGCACGAGCAGCAACACGAGACAGGCAGCGCCAACGGCCGCCTGCACAGCAGCAGCAGCAGCAGATGATGACAAAAGCATATAAGGCATGCCATGGCAGACATCAGGCATCCAGCAGCTGCAGCACCAGCGCGGCGCGCGCAGCAACACGAGACCGGCAGCGCCAGCGGCCACCTGCGGCACAACAGAAAGGCATGCAGCGCAAGACGCCAGATACCAGGCGATCAGTGAATCCAGCACCAGCCTGGCTCGCGCAGCAACATGAGATGGCCAGCGCCAGCGGCCGCCTGCAAACATGCAGCAGCGGCTTAGGCAATATTTGCGTAAGGCATGCGGTGCGGCCGGGCAGCTCCAGCGCCTCCAGCAGATCTAGCACCAGCCCGGCCCGCGCAGCAACACGAGACAGGCAGCGCCAACGGCCACCTGCGGCACAACAGAAAGGCATGAAGCGCAAGACGCCAGATACCAGGCGATCAGTGAATCAAGCGCCAGCCCCGCACGCGCAGCCGCACGAGACAGGCAGCGCCAGCGGCCACCTGCGCAGCAGCAGTAGATGATGATGAAAAAAACATATAAGGCATGCTATGGCAGACATCGGGCCTCAAGCAGCTGCAGCACCAGCGCGGCCCGCGCAGCGACACGAGACAGGCAGCGCCAGCGGCCACCTGCAGCATACAAGGCATGCAGCACAAAGTGGCGTGAATCAGCTCCAGCACCAGGCCCCCCCGCGCGGCAACACGAGACAGGCAGCACCAGCAGCCGCCTGTGCAGCAGCAGCAGCAGCAGCAGCAGCTGAATCAAGGTTCGCAAGAGGCATGTATTGCAGGCATCAGGCCTCAAGCAGCTGCAGCACCAGCGCGGCACGACCAGCAACACACATGATTGAAGCATATCAAGCTGTTTGCGAGCCCCGCTGTCGCGGCCGCACCTGCATGGCCCCCGTTGAACCAGCCGGCCATGGTTGCCTGTCCCACGGCCGGCACGCGCCGCCGCAGCACCGCCGCCACGCAGCCCTCCAGGCTGTAGTGCTGCAGCTTCAGCTCGCCCGCCATCAGCCTGCAAAAGTAAACAAATCAGCAGGCAGTGCAGCTGTGAGTGTGTGATACAGCTACAGCGGTGACGCTTTCAAGCATGGTGTAGTGCTGCAGCTTCAGCTCGCCAGCCATCAGCCTGCAACACCAGCAAACAGCGCAAGGCGCAAACAACAAACGGGTGATGCAGGCAGTGCATGTGTGATGCAGCTAGGGCTCAGTGACACCTTGCAAGGCCTACCAGGAAGTGCACAAGGCCCCCTCAGCTGCTGCTGCTGCTGCCGCTGCTGCTGCTGCTGCTGCTGCGCCGTCTCACCTCCATGCGTTGAGCATGATGCGCCCTGTGGCGTGCAGGCCGCTGCTGGTGGCCCTGCCCCAGGCATCATCACTGCCCTCACGCAGGCCCGGCAGCTGCAGGCAATGCAGCAACATATAAGGATACATGCGGCGTGTTGGTAGCTGCCAAAACATGGGTCAAAGAGCATTGACTGCCCAAGGCGTCACTGCTGCCCTCATGCAGGCCGGGCAGCTGCAAACAACACGGCACAACAGCAAGACACGCATGATGTGCTCCTAGTTGACACAACATGGGTCGTGCAGCATCAGCTGCGGCGTCATCACTGCCCTGACGCAGGCGAGGCAGCTGCAGGCAGCAATGCAGGAGTACAACAAGGTGCATTGGTATGCAGGGTGCGGTTCCCATAGCATAGGTAACAAAGCGCCAGCTGTGGAAGCATTTCCCACTGAAGTGCAACTTGCGCATGGTGAGCAGGGGCTCACATGTATAAGCTGCCTTCAGGCGGGCTGTTCTCCACCCACAACATCGTACAACTTAAACACAACCCTTGTCTGGCGGCTGCCGGCCTGTTTTGTTGCGCCCCCTCACCTCTGGTGTACGTGACGCCGCCCTCAGCAGGTTGAAGCCCATCTGTGCTCCCCTGTCAGCCAGGTACCCCAGGCTGGCCTGCTGCAGGTCCCAGCCCACCAGGGCATCAGGGTCTAGGGTTTGAATGATGGCACAAAACCCCTGCAGCAGCGCCTGCTCGCTGGCGTAGTAGTGCAGCTGCACTGGCGCCAGCCGCTGCTGCTGCTGGTCTTGTTGGGAGTGTGCCGCCCCTGCTGCTGCTGCTGGGGGCAGCATATGTGGGATGGATCCGTTCAGGCTGAGTGTTCTCAGCAGGCCGTCCCAATCTCTGTCAGGTGGGCAGCTGGCAACAGGAGCATCAATGATTGGCAGTGAAGGCAGCTTCAGCAGCTGCCGCGCAGCAGCGCTGGCTGCTGCTTCGGTGTCTGCTGCGCCTGTGCGCATGAGCGATGGTGCTGCTGCCACTGCTGCGTTTGTGGTGAGGGTCGGGCGGCCTGCTGCTGCTGCAGGCGGTGCTGCTGCTGCTGCTGCTGCTGCTGTAGCGGCAGCTGTGGCGGCGGCTGTAGCTGCTGCTGCTACTGCTGCTGGATGCTTGTCGTCCCAAATGAGGTACCTAACTACCTTGCTGCTGCTGCTGCTCTTGCTGCTGTTGCTGCCGGGTGCTGGCGGTGTTATCATGACCAATGCCACCACCCGCACAGAATCGTACCTGAATGGACGGGGCAGTAACATGTCACACGCGGTAGACATCAAATTTGCAAGTTGGCCAGGCAGGTACACAGCACGGCTGGTATCATTCATACTGCCATCTGACAGCTCACTAGCACCCAGGCAACCCAGTTGACACTGGCACAAGACGGTATCAGAGTAACAACCAACAATGAAAGCTCACCCACAGCAGCGTTGTCACTAACAAAGTGACAATTGTCATAACAAATCACCTGGGATCAGGCAGCAGACTGCCCCTGGAGTCTGCATGCACCTCCACAGCCACAATGCTCAGCTCAGGCCGCTGAACCGTCTCGGGCCCTAAACCTCCCTGAACCCTGCGCTTGAACCCCAGCTGACTGGGCGGGGTTCTGCCGGCTGCGGTTTTGCCGCCTGGGGTTTTGCCGTCGGCTGAACCGCCTGGTGCTGCTGGCGGTGTGATGTGTTCGCTGGGGCCTGGGAGGCGCAGTGATGCTGCTGTAGCAGTACCTACAGCAGGGCTCGGCGGGGCAGCAGCAGCACCTAAGGCCTGCCGGCCTGCTGCATCTGCTGCTGCTGCTGGCGCTAGTGATGTGTCAGCTGGTAGGGTGTCGTCTGCTGCACCTTGCGCTGCCGCGGCTGCTGCTGCTGCTGCTGCCGCATCCGCAGGTGTGAGTGCCGGTGTGGCTTGCTGCATTGCTGCCCGCCTGCGCCTCCTGCTGCTGCTGCCGCCAGGCCTGCCAGCTGTACTGAAGAAAAAGCTGCGCTCATCATACTTGGGCGACGCAGGCGCCTCATAATCATCATCTTCATCTTCGCCATCACCCAGCTCAGACTCTGATCTGCTAGGCGCTGCCTCACCTGCTGCTGTTACTGCAGTTGGGCCGCCGCCTGCCTTATCACTACTGCCACCTGCTGCTGCTGCTGCTGCTGCTGCTGGTGTTGCTTTTCCCTCGTCGGCGGCTTGCTGGGAGGGCAGCGACAGCAGCAGGTTTGGGGTGGCCAGCAATGCCAGGTCACCATCAGCATCAGCCTCTCTGGCAGCAGCAGCAGCAGCAGCAGCAGCAGTGCGGCCAGCTGCGCCGATAGGTGTAGCAGCAGCCAGCGCTGCTAATCCGCCGACAGCTGAGCCCGCTAACCTGCTGCCAGCTGCTTTTGCAGCAGCAGGCATCACAGGAATGAGCTTTCCTGTGTTTGCATGCATCACAAAGTCAGGACCACTGGCACCATGCTTGCTGCTTGTCGCTGCTGCTGCTGCTGCTGCTGCCCCCGCTGCCTCACCTCCCGCTGCTACTGCTGCCGCGGCCCTGCCGTAGGGTTTGACTATACCCTTGCCCCAAACTCTGCTGACCCCTCGCCTTGAACCCTGCTTTGCTGACTCAGCAGCCAGCCAGGTTTCTGTCTGAGCCCTAGACGGGGGTTTAACCGGCAGCCGCAGCAGCAGCACACCCCGGTAGCGCTGCGGCAGTGCAGCAGCCGCTTGCAATGCGCTGTCAAGCTGCTGGTGCAGTGTGGAGAGCCGCTGCTGCTTCAGGAGCTGCTGCGAAGGTGTCAGCCCCTGTTCTGCGACGCCAGTGCCGGCTAACTGCTGCTGCTGCTGCTGCTGCTGCTTGCCCTGCTGCCGCATCACTGCACGCAGCCTGGCCAGGGCACTGCTGCCTGCACCAGCGGCAGCACCAGCCGCTGCTGCTGCTGCTGCTGAGTTGGTGGCTGCATCTGCAGTGATATGTGCCGTGAACTCAGGCACATCGGCAGCAGAAGGAATCCTACACAGGCAGCACAGTCAGCAGGCAGTACACGCAGCAGGCGGTGAGGAGGACGCAGCACAGCACGATCAGCAGGCAGCACAGTTCGCAGGCACAACACCCACCCACACCTTTGCCAACAGCCTGCTAGAACCTCCCGCCCAGCAAACACAGCAGGCTCACCACCCAAACCCGCCCACACAGCCCACCACAGCCCACACAGCCCACCACAGCCCACCGCAGCCCACGCAGCCCACCACAGCCCACACAGCCCACCACAGCCCACCGCAGCCCACCGCAGCCCACCACAGCCCACACAGCCCACCACAGCCCACCACAGCCCACCACAGCCCACCGCAGCCCACCACAGCCCACCACAGCCCACCACAGCCCAGCACAGCCCACCACAGCCCACCACAGCCCACCACAGCCCACCTGAACTCCCGCCCAGCAAACACTGCGTGCTGGCCAGGCTTGTCGCCAGCCAGCCCCCAGTGCGGCTCACCCACTTCATCCACACCCACAACATCACCAACACCCCCCCACTCACCCGGCACACCCCGCACACTTAATACTGCTCACCTGAATTCCCTGCCGGCAAACACGGCGTGCTGGCCAGGCTTATCACCAGCCAGCCCCCAATGCGGCTCCGTATGAGCCACAGGCAGCAGCCCATGGCCCAGCGCCATGCCCTCAGCAGCAGCAGCGGGATGCGGCGGGCGCAGCAGCGGCCGCAGCAGCACCAAGCCCCTGCCGGCAGTGCCACCGGCAAGGTCAGTTAGGCGTGCTGGGCTGCGGCCAGCAGCAGCAGCAGCAGTGGCGGCAATGATTGGTGAGCGCTGCTGCTGCTGCTGCTGCGCCTGCTGGGGGGTGACCCATGAGGCAGGGGTGCTGCCACCCTGCTGCTGCTGCTGCTGCTGCTGCTGGCGGCTGCTGTCACTAGCAGCTGGGTTGTCATGGTTGTCTACCTCCATTGCACCGTCAGCAGATAACTGCTGCTGCTGCTGCTGCAGTGGTGCTTGGTTGACTAGCTGCTGCTGCTGCTGCTGCTGCTGCTGCTGGCTGCTGGGTGCTGCTGCAGGGCCCAGAGGGCTGCAGGTGAGGTCAAAGCTCAACACGCGAGCGAGGCGGGGCTCCTCAGCTCCCTGCTGCTGCTGCTGCTGCTGCTGCTGCTGCTGCTGCTGCTGCTGCTGCTGCGGCAGTGGTGTTGCGGCCACATGCTGCTGCTGTGCCAGCTGCACAGTTGTAGGTGGCGGCTCAGAGTCAGGCACCACGATGGCAGGACTCACCCCGCCCGCGCCTTCAGCAGCAGCAGCAGCATCAGGTGGGCTGACAGAACTCAGAGGCACAGCAGTGACAAAACCCTCAGGCACTGCTGAGCCCTGGTCGAAACCCTGGCCTGAGCCCTGGCCTGAAACCTGGCCTGCTGAGCTGGCACTCTGCTTTGATCTCGGCTGTGAGCTTTGTGAGCCGGCACCAGCAGCAGCAGCAGCAGCAGCAGCAGCAGCAGCAGCAGCGGCGGCTGGGGCTGCCTTTGAGGTGTCGCTGCCTGAAGACAGCAGCAGCTGCAGCTGGGGGCCATCCCCTGGCTGCTGCTGGTCATGCTGCTGCAGCTGCTGCCACTGCTGCCATTGCTGCTGCTGCTGGCTTGACTGCTGCTGCTGCTGCTGCTGCTGCTGCTGCTGCTGCTGTTGCTGAGGGTTTGATGCGGACTGCTGTTTTGCCTGGCTGTCTGCTGGGCTATGAGTAAGGTCAATGGGTGAGTACAGCACAGGCAGAGTCGGGCTGGCCTGCTGCTGCTGCTGCTGCTGCTGCTGACTTCCGTTCTGCTGGCTGTGTTGCTGCTGCTGCTTGGTCAAGTGCTCCTGTCTGGTTTGAATGTTCAGCTGCTGGCCATCAAGCTGCCCTTGCTGCCTGATGCTCTCTGGTACCAGATGCTGCTGCGGCTGCGACTGCTGCCCCTGACTCGGCTGCTGTTGGCTGCTTGATGGTCCTGCAACACTGTCCCTTGCTCCCAGCTGCTGCTGCTGCTGCTGGCTGCTCGACAGCGCTTCAACACCCTGCCTTGCCTGCTGCTGCGAGGGACGAAGTTGTGGGGGCGGCATGGCTGCTGCTGCTGCTGCTGCTGCTGCTGCTGGCATTGTGGCAGCGGCTGCGCTGCTGCGGTGGCTCCTAGCCCAAGCTATGAAGTCCAGCTCATCACTGCTCTCACTGGGGCACATGCCCCCACCACCACCAGCAGCAGCAGCTGCTGGTGCATGGCCAAGAGGGACACCCGCCAGTGCAGACCTTGTTGCAGCAGCAGCACCAGCAGCACCAGCAGCAGCACTACCTGCGCCCGTCATTGCAGCAAGGGACTGCTGCACCTCAGCAACTGGACTTGGTGTAGACAACAACTGCTGCGGTGCCTGCTGCTGCTGTTGTTGTGTGCCATGAGGAGTAGCAGCAGCAGCAGCATCCCTGTCATCATCACAGTCGCTGTCACCAGCATCTCCGCCCTCACTACTGCTACTGCTGCTATGCAGTATCCCCAGTATGTCCAGCACCTTTGCACTGAGAGGCACACTGGGGCTGCGGCTGTTGCGGACAGCAGCAGCAGCGGGCGTCACTGCTTCTGCAGCAGCAGCTGCTGCAGCAGCAGGACTGCCAGCAGCTGCTGCAGCAGCAGGACTGCCAGCAGCTGCTGCAGCAGCAGGACTGCCAGCAGCTGCTGCAGCAGCAGGACTGCCAGCACCTGCTGCGGCGGCTGCTGCTGCTGCAGGTGCGTGTGATGGGGTGATGCCTGCTGCAGGTGAGGCAACACCACTTGCAGCAGCTGCTGCTGCTGCTGCTGCTGCTGCTGCTGCTGCTGCTGCAAGCACTGCCACCTCTGCGGCTGCCGCTGCTGCTGCCTCTGCTTCGTCTGCTGCTGCTGTGGTTTCTTCTTCAGCAACATCACCTGCATGCTGCTGCTGCTGCAGCTGCTGCTGCTGACGTTTTCTGAAGAGGCCTGAGACCATGCGCAGCCCTGCACCAGGCCTGGCAGCAGCAGCAGCAGCAGCAGCAGCAGCTTGCTGCACCTGCTGCTGCTCAGCAGCATCCGCCACGTCGTTTTCCTGCGAGTCTTGCTGCCCCTGCTGAGTCAGCATCACTCCATCACCCTCGTCATCATCTTCATATGGCTGTGTAGGTGGAAGTTCATCCTCAACTTCATACTCATGTTCATGTTCACCATGTAGTTCATTCTCATAGTCACTGGGAGCTTCACTGATGGCGGCGTCATCAGCCCAGTCGTCATCTGTGTCATCACCGGCGCCATCAACCTGAGGGATGACGCCCCCTCGCTTTCGCTTCAGCCTCTCTTGCTGCTGCTGCTGTTGCTGCTGCTGCTGCTGCTGCTGCTGCTGCTGCTGCTGTGGGCTTGTGGGAAAGACAGGTGCCTGTTGCTGTTGCTGCTGCTGCTGCCGCAGCATTTCATATGCACTGTGCAGATCCAGGCTGCCAACAGCAGTTGCTGCAGGAGCATTGGCGCCAGCTGCTGCAGCCGCTGCTGCTACTGCTGTTGCTGCTGCTGCTGCTGCTGCTGGCGCTGATCCCAGCTGCAGTGTGCTGGCAGGACTGTGGGCAGCTGCTGCTGCTACTGCTGCTGGTGGTGTGCCTCTGGGCTGTGGCTTGGAAGGTGTCAAGTACAGAGCACGCACAGCACCGCCACTGCTGCCAGCAGCAGCAGCAGCAGCAGCAGCAGCAGCAGCAGCAGCAGGTGGTGAGCCAATAACTGGCACTGCAGCCCTCGGAGATACCGTCAGCCTCCGCCTGCCAGCTCCTGCTGCTGGCGAGCCTGCCACTGCTGCTGCTGCTGCTGCTGCTGCTGGTGATAGCGAGACGCACAGTGGCCGCCTGCTGGGTGTACCATGCTGCGATGCCTGCTGCTGCTGCTGCTGCTGTTGCTGCTGCTGCTGCTGCTGCTGCTGCGAGTCTGGTGTGTCATCTGGGTCCTCAATGGAGTCACCATCATCGTCAGCAGCAGCAGCAGCAGCTGCCAGGTCGACGCTGCTGCCAACATGCTGCACGCCTCCGGCCACACCAGCGGCAGCAGCAGCAGCAGCAGGGAGGCTGTCATGGCTCATCTGCTGCGCCTCGGCTTGCTGCAGCAGGGTAGTTCCTGCTGTGCCTGCTGCCTCAATATCACGATGCCCCTGCACCGGCTGCGGCTGCAGCTGCTGCTCTTGCTGCCACGGCATGTGATCTGCTGCTGCTGGACCTGTACCATTTGCATCTGCCTGTTGTTGTTGCTGCTGCTGCTGGCGCTGCTGCCGCTGCTGCTCCAATTGCTCTAGCAGGTCCATGTAGGCTGCATACTCATCTTGGCTGCTGGCACCTGGCAACAGCAAGGGGCTGCTGCCCCCAGCAGCGGCAGCAGCAGCAGCAGCAGCAGTGCCATCTGTCTCATCCAGCTGCTGCTGCTGCTGCTGCTGCTGCTGCTGCTCCACTTCCATGGGAACACCCTCATCATGCTCAGCAGCAGCATCAGAGTCATCCACAAACCCAGGGCTTGCAGCAGCAGCAGCAGCAGAAGCAGCATCAGGGCTGCCATCATCTGTTTCAGGGCTGTCTGGGATGCTGCTGCTGCTGCTGTTGATTCTTTGCCGCTTGGATGCAGGCCTAGCATCATCGTCATCAACCTCGGCAGCAGCAGGCGCCTCCCCTGCAGCAAGCAGTCAGTGATTCAAGCAGTCGGCAATGCGTAGCATGCTGCTGCTGCTGCCGCTCCTGCTGCTGCTGCTGGTGCCAGCACCTGAAGCACCAGCTGTTGTGTACAACAGCCAGCAAGCTTGCAACTACATGACACTGGGACAGGACACATGACAACCGAGTCAAAGCAGTCAAAGCAGTCAAAGCAGTCAAGCATGACACGTCACTCTTGCTGGCCTCACCTTCCTGCTCTGCCAGCTCAGCAAGCTGCACCAGCAGGTCATCTTCTTCAGACACATCTTCACGCTGCTGCTCACTGGGAACTTCACTGCTGTCACCATCTTCACTGTGATCTTCACTACCATCACTGTCACCACCAGCAGCAGCAGCATCTGCAACTTCCAGGCCCTGGCTCTGCTGCCCTTGCTGCTGCAGCCATGCAGCGGCTCCACCAGGCAAACTGCCAAGCCACTGCTGCTGCTGCTGCTGCTGCTCATCGCTGCCAGCGTCAGCAGCACTGCCGCCCTGCGATGCTGCTGCCACTGCTGCTGCTGCCGCCGCCAGTGCAGCAGAAGTCCTGCGCCGTAGCCTGCTGACAGATGTAGTGCCTGCTGCCCTGCCTTGTGTACCGCCTTGTGTCCCGCCTTGTGTACTGCCAGGGGTACCGCCTGCTGCTGCTGCTGCTGCTGCCACACTTAGGCGGCTCATTCTCCTTCTGCTGCCGGGCTGCTGACTGTGCACCAGCTGACTCAGCAGAAGTGTGTCAACCAGTTGCTGATCATCATTATCACCTGCTGCTACTGCTGCTGCTGCTGCTGGGTCTGGCGCTAGCGGTGTTGCAGGCACGGCAAAGACTGGCACAGGCATACGCAAAGGCGTAGCACCAGCAGCAGCACCGCCAGCAGCAGAGTACGGTGTAGCTGCTACAAAAGCAGCAGCAGCGGCAGGCGCTGGCAGTGGCGTCTCAGCCACCACTGTTGGCGGTTCACTGCGCAGGACACACGGCGTTCCTGCTGCATCAAAAGCACCATCACCAGCTGCTGCTGCTGCTGCCTGTGGGCCAGGTGTTGAGCTGATGTTCAGCAGCCGTGGTTTTGTCCTGGCAGCTGGATTGGCTGAGCCCAGGGTTTTGTTGGCTGGGTGACTCGCTGCTAGCAGCTGCCCCAGCCTGCCTGATGCTGCAGGACTGGCAGCAGCAGCAGCAGCAGCAGCAGGTGTTGCAGCATGTGTGGCAGCAGGTGTTGCGGTAGCAGGTGTGCCTTGCGCAGGTGAGAAGCCACCTGCTGCTGCTGCTGCTGAGGGTGGGGGTGGGGGTGGTGTCAGCTGCTGGCTGGGTACAGGTGGTGTTGTGCCTGCAGGGCTGCCTGGCTGCTCAGACTGACCCTGCTGCTGCTGCTGCTGCTGCTGCGTGTGTGCTGCAATAGCCGCAGCTGCTGCCTCCAGCTGTGCAGCATGCTGCCTGGCAACGGCCTGCAGGGGAGCAGCAGCACAGCACAGCATAGGCAGCCGGCTGTCAACGACCAAAATGTGTGGACATAGGTGTTTGCCATGTGCAGGTGAATGCCAACGACAAGACAGCACCTACAATTCAGCGCATACCACCAGAACACAACAGCCACAGGCACCAAACAACCCCGCCCACCCTGCACTCGTCCGACACAGCCTCCCAGTAACCCGACACGCGCACCACCACAAGGGCCCCCAACACCTGGATACACCCAGCAATCCCGCGCCAACCTTCACAACTTCAGCACGGCCAAAAGCCGCCCCACTCACCCTGAACTCCTCCCGCACAGCTTCAACAGTAAGCCAGCAGGCACACCACCACAACAGCCCATGTCACCTGGATACACCCAGCAATCCCGCGCCAACCTTCACAACTTCAGCACGGCCAACCGCCGCCCCACTCACCCTGAACTCCTCCCGCACAGCTTCAACAGCAGGGCACAGCGGCTGCGGGTGCCGCCTCGGCGAGGCAGGCGGCCGCGGGATGCTGGCACTGCCTAGCCTACTCCTTTCTTGCCGCCACATCGGCAGCAGGCTCGCTACTAGCTGCTGGTCTGGCGTGGCTAGTTCGAGTGGGATGTTGAGGGCATCGGCGGGGTTGAGGATGTCTTGGACTAGTGCGTCGACTTCAAGGGCGCAGGTGCTCTGGCGGGAAGGAATGGTCCTGGATGTGCAGGCGGCGGATTAAGAGTTGAGGATTTCTATTTGGCGACGATTTGGGACCACATCAAACAAGAATGATATTTGCTGTTGGACAAGTGGGCGTGTGTAAAAGAGCACTGTTTGACAACGATACAGATCCATGAGAGCAACTCCATGCACTGCTCTGTGCACAAGCAGCCAAGAGCAGTGTGCAGCATCCTCAGCGCTGCTTGCAGCAAGTTGCTAACTAACTCTCACCTGCAGCCCTGCGCAGCAGCAAATGCATTCCAGTCCCATCCCTGGGGAATGCTGCTGCTGTCCCACATAGCTGCACTGCCTTCAGGTGCTTGGCTGCTGCCAAGCCCCAGCGAAGCACCAGCAGCACTCGCCTGCTGCTGCTGCTGCTGCTGCTGAAGCTCATATGCAATGTGCACTGCGCTGTCAGCCCTCCAAGGGTCCCAACATCTGCTGCTGTTGTCAGCTGCTGCTGCAGGGGTCCTGGGGGTGTCTTGTGGGTCAAGCACATGCTGCTGCTGCTGCTGCTGCTGCTGGGGCGGGCCCTCCCTAAACAGCACCTGCCGCAGCTTGAGCCAGCCCATGCCCACCAAGTTGAAGTCAACCTGCAGCAGCGTGATTTATGACAAGCGGCGAGGATGAAGGAAAAGCACGTGTTTGGTGTGTCACGAGCGTCAAGGTGTACGGCAGCGCAGCACAGACTAGTGTTGCAGCGTCCTGGTGTCATATGCTGACGTGCATGACAGTCTGAAAACATGGTTGGGTGCAGGAAGCTAGCCCAGTCTGTGCTGCTGCCGGGTGGAGCCACAGCAAGTGAAAGTTAACTTTGCCCCAAGTCGAGAGGACTGTTCCACATGCGGCACACCTGCATGTCGCATGTTACTGACATAACAAAATATAACACACAAATAACACATGTAACAAATAACGGCGCACCTTGAGCTGCAGCAGGTAGGGTATGTGTGCCTCGTAGGGCTGGAAGCGCCGCCCCAGCACCGCACCGCTGCCCAGCAGCAGCGAGGCGCGGCCCACATCAGATGGGATGAACCTGGCAGCAGCAGCAGCAGCAGCAGCAGCAGCAGGTCACAGCAGGTCGCATTGTGGTAGGTGGGGCAGGGCCTTGCATTAACTGCCATTTGATGTGCAGTCAACAGCGGAAAGGAATGAGGAAGTACACATGGCAGCACTCACAGCACCACTTTGATACAAAGGGGCGGCCACCCCAGATATTGTCAACGCACGGCCATTGCAATAACACAATCCTCAAAAGCATACGTGGCGGCACTCACAGCACCACTTTGATGAACAGCGACTCCTCAGCATAGTAGCCATACACAGGCCGCGCCTTCACGAGCAGCAGGTCAGCAACATGTTGCTTGTTGCCCCGCTGCTGCTGCTGCTGCTGCCGGTCGTACGGGCCTGCACCTGGTGCTGCTGCTGCTGCTGCTGCCGCCATGCCTCCAGACATGTTCATTGCTGTGTTGATAGCGAGCGCCATGCGGCGCAAGTAATGGGCAGCTGCATGCAGCACAGTGCAGCCGTTGTGAGCACCAGACAGACACACACACACACACACTGACACCAGAACAATGTGCTTAGCTACCTGTCCTGCTGCTGCCAAGCAGCCTGTGCTGTTGCAGAGATTTGCATGCTGGAAGTGTGTGGTGCTGCGTTGCAGCAGCAGTGCAGCAATGCTTCCTGAGGGATTAGGATTTGGCCCACAGGCGAGCAATGCTGCTACTACTGCGTTGCAAATTGAGGATCCCGGCAGCTGCATCATGTGTGGTGATATGTGAAGCATAGCACACTACGTCAGCTGCTGCTGCTGCTGCTGCTGCTGAAGGACAACTGCTGCTGCAGTGTATGCCAGCAACCAAACTGGGCACCAAATGAGGCGCAGCCAGCCACACGGTGCACACCTTCAGCCGGCTCAGACGGCAAATCATCAGCATATGGAACATAGAAGTAAGGGTATGCCTGCAGCAGCAGACACAACGCCCCTCAGCAACATGCAGGAATTGTGAAGCATGCGTGCCGCATGAAGTGCACGCTGAGCAGCAGCAGCAGTAGCACAGCATGCACACAGCAGCAGCAGCGCAAGCACGCTGGTACCTGGTGCAAGTGCAAGCAGACGCGTTGCCCGGCCGGTGTCGATCCGAACACGCGAATGACAGGCACGAGGTCCACTGCGGTTCCTTCAAGGCTGGAGAACGATACATCAAGCCCTTGGATTGGCGGGGCCAGGTAGTAATCAAGCGCCACGATCCGCAAATTGAATATCGGATTATTCGTAAGAGCTTCCGTGTCTTGCATCATTGCAGCAAGGAGCACTTATTGGCAGTGCAGTGGTCAGGAAAGCAGTACATGTCAAGGCATTGGAGCCTTATTGCAGTCGCACCCCATTAAACCAGTGCTATAGACAATTTAAACAACAAGCAGCTTGAGTAGCATGGCATCTCATGGTTCGCAACAGCGAAAAGACCGACAAAGCAAGCATGGTCTGAGCCATGTGGGTCACACGTCATGACAGTCACTAACATCTGTCTTGTGCCTTGTTGTTGACAGTTGCGCCGCACAGCTTCTGATGCTTCGCACTCATCTCATCACAACTGCTGCGGACGCTCTCTTAATCCATGTTTCTCATTGCTGGCTGTGAACAGCCACAGCCTGTACACCCCATAGCAACAATGTTGTGTGAGAATGTGTCACACTGTGACAGGACTCGCTCCTCGCTGGTGCTGCCAGCAGCAGCACTCAAACAGCAGCACACACGCTACATACTGCCACACCACCTGCACACTTTGCTGTGTGCTGCCACATAAGCATCACACCCTGCTTACATGCTGCACAAAAAGTGGGTCCTGCACATCTCTCAGTGCGGGATAGCACTGCTGCACACATGTCTCGCATCCTTGCCCCAGCCAGCGAGGCTACACGGACTACCATGTCGCTCCAGCCCTGCTCCATTTCAACCTCAAGCTGCACTTGCAACAGCCATCTATCCTCAAGCCCCGCACTCAGCCCACGCCTATCCCACTCAACACATCCCTCACTGCTGCTGTTACGCCACGGGCGCGCACCTGCTGCGCTGCTGCAGCCGCACACTGCGCCTTGGGCTACTCGGCACCTCCCCACTGCCCTGCCGCTCAAGCCCTGCCACCCCCAGCCCTGACACACTCGGCGACGCTGCATCCATCTCGTGCAGCTGCAGCCGTTCCTGCAAGCTGAAACCGCCATTTCCTGCAAGCCCCCTGCCGGTGTTTATCACCCTCAATCCACGACCCCCTGCATCCACTGCATCTGCTGTTGCATCAGCACCATCCAGCAAGACACTTGCCCAGCCTCGCCCTGCAGTAGCACCTAGAGCCACATCATCTTGCAGTGTAGCCGCCTTGCCTGCCCTGCGTGGTGTCTGCCGGGCTGCCTGCAGGGCCTTTGCAGGAGCCAGCAGGTCGCTGCACATTGAGCCTGGCTGGGTGTCTTCTGCTGTTGAAGGCAGCGACCAGCGGCCGAGGAGGGTTTTGCCGCCCAGCAGCTCCACTGCGATGAGCAGCAGCACCTGCAGCAGCAGCAGCAAAATGCGCGATGGCAAGGGTTTGGCGGCGGCTCAATTCCGACGCGTTGAGCAGCATGCTGGTGACAGGTGCTGCGAGTGTTGGTTGCAGTGCACAGGCAGCTGCTGAATAACGGTAATTATGTACATACGATGTTCAAGCGGTGCAGCAGTCCTGTATTTGCCAGGTTCTGCTGGTGACATCGCTGTGGCCTCTCCTTCTGCTGCTGCTGCTGCTGCTGCTGCACCGCACCTGCCCCAGTGAGAACATGCACCAGATGCTGGCCCACTCGTAGCGCCGCGCCTCAGCGTCACCACCCAGGATGACCTCGCTGCAGCAGCAGCACACACGCACAGGCAGGCAGCACAGTCAGGGCTGTCAGCGGAGCTGCTGTCAGCAGTGTGTTGCATACATACATAGCTTTGACTCAGGTGCACTGCAGGATGTATGCTGTCGAGATTGGGGTGAGTGCTGCATGCGGCACCAGTGGACAGCGCCATAAGCACAGGTGGCTGTCAGGTACGTCATCAGTAGATTCTCATGTCACTCTCCTCATCACGGGGCCGGTCAGCAGCGCTATAAGGCCCAGCACTTGTTGTGGCAGCCCACCCACCGCCACTCCTACCACCAGCCCATTCACAGCAACCGTAACATTAAAGAATTCATGTCACTCACGTCATGACAGGGCCTGTCAGCAGTGCCGCCAGCCCCAGCACCCGCTGCGGCAGGCCCCCCAGCGCAAGCGCCGGCACAAAGAAGAAGAAGCCATGGATGAATGCGGTGGGGATGTAGTAGGAGTTCGGCAGCTGCGGCACGCTCCAGCCAATGTGGAACTTGCCGGAGATGCTGCACAGCTGCAGCAGCAGCAGCAGTGCGGGGGAAGCAGGAGCAGCAGGAGAAGCGCGTCAGCAGCTGGGACTTATGTGACCACGCTTACATGCGGTTAAGCACCTTCCAGACTTGCCCAGCCAGCAGCATGCAAGCACATCCAACACATCGGCAGCATCTGCTTTCACTCATTCATATCTGTTGGGTCCTCATCTTCATCTTATGTCCCAGCCCCCACCTGCTGCCCGCACAGCATCTCAGCGTTGTCTGCACAGCACGCAGCAGGCGCCGCCAGGTAGCCGGCAGCCTGGCTGCCCAGCACCCCACCCAGCAGACTTGTCACTGCAGCTGATAACCCCAGAAGCTGCAGCAGCGCCGGCAGGCCCTTCAGGATCAGTAGGCCTGAGGCTACACTGGCAAGCCGCCGCACGGTCCAGTGGAGGACTTGGTCAGCTTCCTTGCTGATGACTGGCTTGTTGAAAGCTGCCTGGGGCTGGCCTGCGGGCAGCAGAAATCGTGCGGCGTAGTTGAGTGCATTTGGCGGCTGGGTGCAGTGACACTGCTGCTGCTGCTGCTGCTGCTGCTGCTGGATGGTTTGGGCAACCGGCTTTTCATGCGCAGGAAGTGCACAACTGATTGCGGCCCACTTGTGTGATGGCTGCGCACTAACAATTGAAATGTGCTGCAAAAGCCAAACATAAACAGCAGCCGAACCCCTCCTTAGCCCCCAAGCTAGTGCAGACCTCTGTGTGCAGCATGGCTAGCGTCACGCGTGCTGCTGCTGCTGCTGCTGCTGCTGCCTCAGCATTCACAAGGTGCCGCTCACCCCACACGAACTCGTTGAACACGATGGGCTGCAGGCTGACATGGCAGTAGGCCAGCCACGTCAGCAGCTGGTTGACCTTGCTGTCACACTGGTCAACGACCATGTACTGCGCAAACTGCAGCACCTGCAGCAGCAGCACAGACGTACTCTGTGAAGACAGCAGCCTGGCATTGTGATGCAGGCACACTACGGCTAGGCAGTCACCACTGCTGCTCTGATAAAGGGAATGTCACTAACTGTCTGTTTGTGTTGGATGTGTGTAACAAAGCAGCTTGACAGGCTGCTACCGATGCAGCAGCACCGGGAATGCTGTCGGGCCGTTGTACTGCCATGCCCAGCAGCACTCCCAGCTCATTCGGCTAGTGCCAATTGGCCGTTAAACACAGCTCTTACCTCCATCACCGTAAAGTATGCAGTGACTCCCACATACTTCATAGAACGCCCTCGCCACAGCAGAATAGCGGTGGTTATAGCGCCCATAGCAGCGAAGCCCAGCGACACCGGCGCTGAAAAGCACATATTGCTGGTATGATTGGTGAAGATGAACAATCGTATTGGTTGACTTCCTGGTGTGCTATGCGTGAGTTGTCGAGTCTGTCTTGCAAGGCCGTTGCTGTCTGCAGGGCAGCTTATTGCTTAACTGCGGCTGATCAGCTCAACAAAATCTTATTACTCCAAAATCTCATTGATATGGCATGTAGGCGATCTCAGCGCTGTTGCTCAGTAGGGTTCGGGTCACGGCGGTTACACGGTGTAACTGACACCTGAGGGGCACATGATGTGGCCCACATCATATGCCGCCCATGCAAACATGCGAACACAGAGTGCGTACCAGCTAAAGTCAGTGCAACTTGCAGCATCTGCGACAGTCCAACGTGTTGCTTTGCATACCGAAGCCACACACCTTGACATTGC
This sequence comes from Tetradesmus obliquus, assembly GCA_030272155.1. Taxonomy (NCBI): domain Eukaryota; kingdom Viridiplantae; phylum Chlorophyta; class Chlorophyceae; order Sphaeropleales; family Scenedesmaceae; genus Tetradesmus; species Tetradesmus obliquus. Next base: position 2,653,045 of record CP126191.1, read on the forward strand.
ACTTGCTGCTGCCTACATCCAGCCAGACCCTCACAACATGCTGCCAGTGCGCAGCACACCTGCAGCCATACGAGCATGCCCGCAGTCCACAAGCACCCAATCTTCAAATTAGTTCATAGCAGCAGCACAGCGCTATTCATGCAGCACGTTCTGCAACCACTGCTGGTGCATGCAGCCCCACACTTGTGGGGCAAGAACTTGTCCTGCAGTGCCTGCGTGCTGCAGCTGGCGCTGTAAGAAGCTAAGCCCAAGAAAACCCTGAACAGCAATCCAACTGTGCATGCCTCCGTTCTGCTCAGCATCTTCAATGTGCCACACGCAGCGCCTGAGCATCTAGGCAGTGCCTCCCAGCTCCTCTATTTCTGCAATCACGGATGCCTCTGCCTCAATCTTCTGCAGCTGCTCCGGCTCCAGCGCAGACGGCCCTGCCAGTGTGTGCGGCGCATGGCAGACACACAACAGACAGCACACGCAGCACACACAGCAGGTTCTGTGTCAGCGCGCTGGTGCCACCTGCAGCTTCTTTCCCAGTTTGAACGGATTCGAAAGCATACATTTTGCATGCCGCAGAGCATCGCATGCGCCCGGACTCCAGCTGATTGCAAATGTTGCAAGACATACTATTTGAAACCTTGCTCGTAACAGCTGCTGCTGCCCATTCTAACTGCCACTCTCAGCATGCACTCAGTACACAGCGCATTCCGTGCAGCTCACCTTCCGTGTCCCGCCTCTCCTTGAGCTGCTGTATCTGCCGCAGCTTCTTCTGCAGCGCCCGCACTCGCTTCTGCGCAGCATCCGCGTCACCCCCAGCAGCAGCGGCGCCACTCACACTGGCACCCGCCAGCTGCTCCGTAACACCCGCAACGCCAGCAGCAGCACTACTGCTGCTGCCCTGCCCTGCTGCTGCTGCTGCTGGTTCGTCTTCCGCATCCTCGGCTCCATCTGCTGCTCCCTCACCACCCGCCTTGGCCTTTTTGTTAGCGCGTTTCTTCGCGTTTTTGCTGGCTGCCTTTGTGACAAACTCGGCGCCTGGCGGCATCGGCTTGCCAGTGCTCTGGCTGATGCGCCCGGGCTTGCTGCTGCTGTCGTAGGCGAGGCTAAATGTGGGGCCGCTGCCGCCGCTGTTGATGGCCGCTGCGCCTGCTTGCAGGTGCGACTGCAAGCTACGCATGCCCGGCGGCCTGCAGAAAGCAGCAGCAGCAGCAGCAGCATGCAGGCAGCACGGCAGCAGCAGGTGAAGCAGAGCTCCCATCCAAAGTCATCATGCACACTGCGCACCACCACTTGCTGCGGCAGAGAGCACGCAAACACAGCACAAACTAAGACAAGCCTGCAAGCCAGCAACACACACTGCTGCCGACCAGCCGATCATCACCAACCCACCTATACGCTGCTGCTGGCTTGCTGGCCGCTGCGCTGCCGCCGCCTGCTGCTGCTGCTCCGCCGCCCTTGCCGCCTGCTGCCAGGCGCTCCGGGCTGGCTGGCCTGTCTTCATACGTTGTGCCTGGCGGGGGCGGCAGCCAGGCTGCCTCAAGCAGCGTCTCAAAGGGCCGCTCACACACCTTGTCGCCTGCAGCAGCAGCCAGGAAAAAACATAATGCAGATTGCTCACATTTTGGTGGCAACAAGCCAGGGAAGGGCAGCACGGGTAAGTAAGTTTACTAGGATTTCAACCCCCGGAATGCAACGGCAGGGCGTCCTCCATACCAGTACTCAACGGTCGCTTGGTGGACAAGGTCATACACCCAGCATTGCAGCTGCTTCGCGCACCCCGCAGTCAAGTACTTATGCGCACTTTACACTTCTTGCATCCCCGCAGCTGAATGCTTCACGCACCGACATATTTGAACACGCGCACGTTGTTGTCCACACGCAGCCACACATGTGCAGTGCAGACACGTGCAACCCAGCAATACACAATGCAACCCTGGCCATTCACGCACCAACGTAGTTGAACACGCGCACGTTGTTGTCCACGCGCAGCCGCGGCGCAGTCGTGGCCGTCATGAAGTACCGCCCGCAGGGCGACCAGGCCGCACTGACAGACGAGGCGCTGCGCGTGGCACCCATCTGCTTGCACACTCCCTTGGATAGCTTGTTGTAAAACACAATGTCGCCTGGCGGTGGTGCAGCAGTTGTGAAAAGGCAGAAGTAACATGTTACTTTTCTGGCGGCTCTATAAGGGCGTGGAATGTTCTGCGGGCAGACAGATGCGCTGCTGCACGTGCAATGTCAGCTGCCAGGTGCACAAGGCGGCGCACAACCATTCAGCAACCTCACCCACTGCTCTGCTCAACACACCCTCCTACAAACAACCTGCACATCGCATGCAAGGGCTATGTTGGGATTTCCAGAGAATGCGTATTGATAGCCGCAACGTTCTGCGGGCAGACGGATATGCTGCTGCACGTGCATTGGAGCACACCGCAGCCTCACGCATCCGCAGCAATTTGCTTTACACACGCATCCGCAGCAATTTGCAGCTTACCCTTAACATATCCCAGGCATAACTGGGCTTTGTAGCTGCTGCTGCGTCTAGGAGTGCAGACAAGCAGAAGCAGCAGCATCTACCCACCCATACTAGTCACATGCAGGCCAATCCTCTTCCCCCCATCATCAGCACAAGCAGCAACAGCAACAGCAGCAGCAAGAGCAGCATAAACGGCACCCATGCACCCACCTGGCAGGTTGCCAAAGCCTGCAATGGCCAGGAAGCGCCCGAAGGGGTTCCAGCGTGCCGTGCTGTAGGGCCCTGAGCCCAGGTCGTACACGGGCTTGCAGCGGTTGTCCAGCAGCATGACCTGCGGCACGGCAGCAGCAGCAGCAGCAGCAGCAAGCGTGCTTTGCCAAGGTGCATTAGAACAGCTGTTTGTCCACCCCCAGTTCGAGATGCAAGACAACTGTGGCACTTAGCGCTTGTGCAGAAGCTTCAAGAACACACATGCAGAGCGACCGGCAGCGTCAGCGCCTGCCAGCCCCACCGCCTCACCTTTGCCTGCACGAACCCCACCACCACTAGGAGATATTCCCTCAAACGACCCTGTGTCACATCATGCACCAGCTGCTGCTGTTGCTGCTGCCGCTGCTGCGTGTGCCCCGCTGCCTCACCTTCGCCGGCATGAATCCCGCCACAACCACAAAGTAATCTCCCGCGGGGCTCCACTGCACATCATGCACAGGACCTTCTTTGGGCATGGCCACAGCACACGCCTCGTCAGCACGGGACATCTCTGCTGGCAGGTAGTGCAGTTTGGACTCCCCGTAGTAGCTCTGGTTGGTGGCGTCTGTCTCGCAGGTGGCCATGAAGAGTACGGCGGTGCCAGATGCATTCCACATCATGGACGCGCCTGCATGGATGAACAGAAGATGGCAAGCATTCAGTGATGTTGCTGTTGCAAAGGTAACCATGAAGAGTACGGCGGTGCCAGGTGCATTCCACATCATGGACGCGTCTGCAAAGCAGGGTGTGGAACAGCAGATGATGAGGATATGGACTGTGAAGAAATAGAGAGGGGAGAAGGCAGCAGGTATGGTGATGCTGGTCCCGTAAGTGGCCATAAAGAGGACCGCAGTGCCAGGTGCATTCCACATCTGGACGCGCCTGCATGAGCGGGGAGAGAGTGAGGAAGCGGGGCCCCCTGCTGACGGTCAGCAAGCAGCAGGTGTGCTGGCGTCGCTTTTGCAGGTGGCCCTGCAGCAGCTCTTGCGGCTGATGGCCAACTGTTCAAGTCCCAAATCCTGCAGGCACATGCGGATCCAAACCCCAAACCCCAGCCATCTCACATGCACGGACCCAGAACCCGAACCCTAGCACACACCTGTGGCCCTGTAGAAGCTCTTGCGGCTGATTTTGACCGGCTGCATACGTCCCAACCCTGCACGCACTTGCTGACCCAACCACAAACAAAACCCTAGTCGCTACATGCACAGCCAAACCCCAAACCCCACACCCCCGCCGCACCTGTGGCCCTGTAGAAGCTCTTGCGGCTGATGGTGACCGGCTGCTCTCCGCTGCAGTCCACCACAGTGGCCACTGCAGGCTGGCCCTTGGCCTCAGCAATGAATGCAGCCAGCAGCTGCTTGCTGGGTGCGGGGCAGGGCTGGAAGCTGCTGGCGCCTTTGATGGGGATCTTCTTGGCGGCTGGTAAGGCAGGCAGCAGGGGAGGGTTTTGGCGAGTGTTGTGTTCTGTAACATGTTATGTAACGCGCAGTTGATTTGGTGTATTTGAGAGGCCTAAGCTGCCGGTTGTCACAAACAATGCGCAGCAGAGCAGCTAGCTGCTATGGTTCTGAGCGAGCATGACTGACGTTGGTGTGCTCGCTGCAGCCTGATATGCATATTCAGCTGCTGGGGTGCTGCTGCAGTGCTTGAGTTTGCAGGCTGGTGTGTGTTGCAGGCGTCGCGCCTGCGTCCTTACATTCGCTGCCCAGGGAGCACCCTGCAGCACTTGAAATGCACAAGCCAGCCACTCACTCTTGAAGCCGCTGGCCCTGCTGTACTGGTGCACGGTGTTGGTCACGCCGTGAAAGGCCGCCTCGTCGCCCGCGCCCCACTGCAGCAGCGGCCACGCCTCCTTGTTCACGCTCTTGGCACCAAGCTCCAACACCACTGACCCAGTAGCAGTGTCCCAGGCCTGCGTGCAGGGGCAGCAAGCCATGCAGTGACACGTACATATGGCTCAGCAGATATGATAAAGAGTATCCAAGCGTGACGTGAAAGATGTGCGTGTATGCACTGGTGGTGTCTGGCGCCCAGCTCATGCACAACTGCTGTGCACGCAGCACACATACACACGATTCCAAGGAATGGTCAATCTTAGCCGCAGGGATGTAGCCCTGGATGGCCTTCTGGCAGTAGGCCAGACCATGATTGAGACATAGAGAATGTGCAGCTGGCACTGGCCCAGCTGACAGCTGCTGCTCAGCATCCTGCATGATATGCTGTTGGTAACGGCTGCTGGACAGACATGCTACGAACCCCGCACCCATGCTTTCAATTACACCTGCTACTGCAGCTGCTGTAGCTATCGTATTGCTGTTGGTGTGCTGCTGCTGTGATGCAGGCACAGCTAGCGGGTGCCTTCAGCGCTGCTGCTCCTGCCGAGCGCTGCTGCGGCTCCTGCTTTGCCTGTGGCTTCGGCCCCTGCTGCTGCTGCTGCTGCCTGTAGCTTTTTCAGCCCCTGCTGCTGCTGGTGCTGCTGCTGCTGCTCCTGTTGCTGACACACCTTGATGTTCTTTGCCGGCTGCCCGTCCTCCTGCTTGCTGGGGCGCTGCGCCGTGGTGAGGAAGGCGCCTGTCTTGCTCCAGTCCAGCAGCACCACGCCAGGCACAGCCAGGCTCAGCAGCTGCAGCACAGCCGGCACAATGTGAGGGAGTCACCAAACATCGCATTTCATGCGTTATGTGTTATGTGACGGTTATACGTGATGCAATAAGTGCTGAGCCCAGCAGCACCACGCCAGGCACAGCCAGACTCAGCAGCTGCAGCACAGCCAGCACCATGTGGCATGTGAGATGTCAAACGACATCGCACTTCATCAATATTTTGTGGCAGTTACAAGTACTGAGTGTGGTGCCAGGATCAGAAAACGCCTGTGACAGACTTGCAGGACATGTGCGGCTGGGAGTGGCTGGGGCACCCTGAGGCCTGCAGCTGGTTGGCGCTTGCTTCCTGAAGTGCTTGCAACACTGCTGTCATATTACACAATCCTGCAGAAAACTACAGTAACAGTAGCTGCTGCCACCGCACCTTTGCTCCATTGCTGAGGCTGATGATGTCCACGCCAGCATCAGTCACTGCTGCAAGCTTGGTGCCATCAGGCGAGGGCACAGCGCTCTTTGCTGGCAGGCTGTACACCACACAATACGACAGCAGCCACACACATCAGCAGAGACAATCTGTACGTTTTGAAGAGCTGAGAACTGCGTGCTGCAAGCTGTGTAAACAGATCAGGGTCTTACCCGCTCACACCAGACTGTGCAGCAGACAGCTCAGGCAGGCCTGTCAGCACGCTGGCCGTCTCCGGCGTGCGAACTGCAAGACATTGGTGCAATCAAGTTATAGTTAATCATCATATGAGGTTACGTGCTTCAGTTGCTGTCGCTTCAAACCAGCTGCAGCAGCAACGTACCCAACAGTTGCAGTGCGGCTGCCATAGCTGCCAGTTGTGTCTACAAATCACAAGCACAAGCATACTGACAATGAGCAGCATGATTGACTTTTTGGTTGCAGTTGGTTGCGCCTGTCTTGACATGTGACATAGCATACGCGAAAAGGCGGGCGCCATATGTGACGGTGTGTGCTCATGTTCATTAGCCAAGTGTTTTATAATCCTTAGCGACGTTTGCTGGTGATCGTTGCGCTCATCAGCCGGGCTAGTGACCCTGGTGTGTAACCACAGCATAATGCAGCAGCAGGCCAGCAGATCGTTGCTGCGCGCAGCGCACGCTTCGTTGACAGCGACATGGTTCAGCAGTAGTGTTGCACCAGCTGCAGCTGCTGCCTACAGCACCAGCAGCAGCAACCAGGGGCAGATCAAGTGGGTGTTCCTGGGGCCTCCTGGTGTGGGTAAGGGCACCTATGCTAGCCGTGTTGCAGCTGCCTTGGACGTCCCCCACATAGCAGCAGGAGACCTAGTCCGCGCTGAGATCAAAAGTGGCTCGACTTTGGGTCAGCAGGTACGGCGCTCAGCAGTGCAGTCTGTACAGCCAGATGTGACAGCTGACTGGCTAGGAGGAGCCAGCCGGTGCAGCAGCAGCAGCAGCAGCAATTGCAGCCGCATGGAGCATCTCAGACACTGCAACAGCACTGGGTACAAAAATTGTATGTGTGACCTCTGCAATCAGCTCAGCTGTGGCTTGTGCACTGCCATGCGCTGCCACCGTCCACTGCGTGCACGAACCAGCCTGCTGCTGCTGCTGCTGCTGCCGCCGCCTGCTGCTACTCGCAGATGCAGCAGATTGTGAGCAAGGGGCAGCTGCTGCCGGATGAGGTCATCATTGAGGTGAGAACAGCAGCAGCAGCAGCAGCAGCAGCAGCAGCAGCACTGTCGGCTTGCAGCACAATGCAGCTGGCAGCGACAAGCTTGTATGCCAGTGGCCCAGTCCAGGCTTGCTGCCGCCAAGCACAGCTGCAACTGTGCAGCTGGGCAGGCTGTTAACATGGAGTTTTCATAGTTTGTTAGCATGTGAAGCAGATGGAAGTAGTCGAACGAAGTGGGCGTCGAAGCGATATATCCCGCTAGGCTGTGCTGCAGTGGTGTATGGCGTAGGTCTGATGGCTGCGTGTTTGACCACCATGTGCTGTTGGTTGTGCTTGTGGTGGCTGCTGCAGGTGCTGCAGCAGCGGCTGCAGCAGGGCCGCGCTGCTGGGGAAGGAGGCTTCATCCTGGACGGCTTCCCAAGGTGATTTGATGCGCAGATGTTATGTAACCATGTTACGTTTTATGTAACCATGTTACATAACAAGGCGAAGTGATGGACAAACACAACTCTTGGAACAACGCCGTTGGCGTACAGCAGCAGCAGCAGCAGCAGCACTTGATGCCGGCATCACATGCTGGCCTGGTAGCCATTTCACCACTTGCTTGCCTCCCTTTCACACACACTAAATCACACCAAGCAGTTATCTCAGTAGTACCAACCAAACCACCACCAACCACCTTCTCCCCGGCCGTCGCACGCTTGCAGGACGGCGCACCAGGCGCAGCAGCTGGCAGCCGTCACTCAGGTGCAGCTCGCGCTCAACCTCTCGCTGCGCCACGAGGTGCTCGTGCAGAAATGCTGCGGGCGCCGCATCTGCGGCCACTGCGGCAAGAACTACAACATCGCAGACATCTACCTGCCTGCTGACCCTGCTTCCGGCCAGCCTGAGATTGTTATGCCGCCGCTGAGCCCTCCCAAGGAGTGTGAGCCACATCTGGAGACGCGGGAAGATGACACAGAAGAGGTGGTGCTGCGGCGGCTGCAGGTGGGAAGTTCATGGCGGCACGGGCGGGAAGTTGGGTGTGAAGTTGACGCATTGCTTAGCGGCGCACAGTGAGGCTGCAGCGTGTACTCCAGTTTTGTGTTGTGGTAGTGCTGTTGCCGCATGTTTCTTTACCTAGGATTGTCGGGTTCTGCATCCTTTCTGTGTGCTTGTTGTAGTCAAGCGGCACAAGGGTGACACGAAGGTGGTGCTGCCGCGGCTGCAGCTGGGTATCGCAGGAAAGGTGGGAATTAATCGGCGGCTTGGGGTGGGGAACATGGGTGTGAAAATTGTGGAATTTCTGGCTCCACGGCGTAGCCCATCACTGCAGCCTATCATCTGCTTGGCATTAACTTTACTTTGTTAACTCGCCTGTTCATGCTCCAGGGCCCTTGCAGTGTTGTTCCCGCTGCCGTTGCCAGACATGTCTCTTGTGTTGTTCCCCTTCATGCTATCTGCCTCATCCACTCATTCCCTGGTCTTGTTATTTCTGCCTTGCCTGGCTGCAGGTCTACAATGCAGCAGCAGCGCCAGTTGAGGACTTTTACCGCGCCTCAGGCCTGCTGCTGGACTTTAAGATCACCGGGGGCATCCCGCAGACATTGCCCCGGCTGATGGCCAGCCTGCAGCCCTACATTGTTGCAGCACGCAGCAGCAGCAGCAGCAGCAGCAGCAGCAGCAGCAGCAGCGAGAAGGAGCAGGCTGCTGCCACAGCTTGATGGCAGCAGCAGCTGATGGCCTGCCCGCAGCCCTACATCGGCAGCAGCAGCAGCAGCAGCAGCAGCGGGAGGGAGCAGGCTGCTGCCACAGCTTGATGGCAGCAGCAGCTGATGGCCTGTCCGCAGCCCTACGTCGGCAGCAGCAGCAGCAGCGGGAGGGAGCAGGCTGCTGCCACAGCTTGAAGGGCGGCAGCAACAGCAGCAGCAGCCGCAGCGCTGGGCAACAACGCACCTGGCAGCTGTTGGGTGTGCATGTTGACGCACGTGCTTGTGCTTGTTTCTGCTGCATTGCTGCATGCGAGTGTGGTGTGTGGGTGCAAACACCCGTGTGTAACATTGTCTGGTGTGGAGGACTCCATTTTTAAACTTGAATCTGGTTCGTCGAAATCTGGTGTGTCTTATAATGATTGCCGAGCTTGAGGGAACGAGTTCTGGCCATAGCTCGAATATTGGCATCTCTGGTGTTTCTTATACTTATGGCCGAGCTTGAAGCCACCACTTTCACAGGGCACCCTGCTGCGGTGATCAGGAAGGCTCTGCCTGACCACTCTGCAACAGTTTGTGAACCCCAGCCATCTACCGTTTTTAGGCCGCCAGCACATGTGCACAGCCACTGTGTACAAACACAATTGCGAAAACAAACCCATCACACGCGCGGTTACATACAACATAGTGCCGTGACACTGTTGTGGCACAACCATCGGAACGTGTTCTGTTACAACCATCACTGTGACGGCTGTGTTGCATGATGCATCCCCAAGGGTGGACTAGTCAGTCTTGCCACAGGCACAGCATGCTGTGGTGCTGCTGTCTCGTCATGCATCTGCCATTGACAGCAACCAAAGTTCCTGGTAAGGCTGTCACATGCCGCAAGGTGGCGACGTTGACCATGTGCGGTTCATGGCAGCGCAGTGGCAGCGCCAACCCTGCGGTCGCAACATCACAGCGCACGGCATGCAGCTGCAGGGCTGTGTCTCTTCACATGCACAAGACAATGCACTGTGCCGCATGGTGCGGCGTGCAAGGATGATCAGGCGGTGAGCCCGTCCGTTGCGTCACTTATCCCCTCTGAGACGAGACACACATGTGTAGTAGTGCCATAGTATGCACCGCATGGTCTAAAGAGCAGTATCGACTAGTCAAAAGCGACATGTGTTCATTGCTGCAACTCAGCCAAGAGCAACACAGCACAGCTGATCACCAATCTGCTAAGAGACAGTAGCTCCTGTGTCAGCCAGCAACTCTACGCAGCTTGTCCAGTCAAGCTGTCATGCAAGCAGTACTCGATACATACAACGCAAGGCCAGAGCGGGGGCTGTACCCAGGTGATCGATCATAGTGATATCACTATCGCAGCTGCTGCCACTGTACCATCACTGCCCTCCATAACATACAGGAGCACATGCGCACCCTGCACAACAGCGCCCCAACCACCATGGCAGGAGTTGGAAAGCCCAAAAAGCACATCCTAACCAACTGTACACTGCCATGGCGGCGGCCGCACGTAACCAACAAAACAGCAACTGCAACTGCATGTGAAATCCAAACATCACCATCGTACTACGTTAGTAACGGAACTGCAAACCGCATGTGGTGTGTTCTTCTCACAGAGCAGCAGCTCAGCCGAGGAACAAAAGGCCGAACCCAGCACCAACTGCGGCCTCAAAATAAAACTGCGGCCATCACCATCAGCCTTGTTTGGCACCTTCGCAGGCAGGCCTGTGACAATATGTACATACATATAACATATATACATATTTGGTGGATTTGTAGTTGATGCAGTAAGAAGCAACACACATGTTTATTTTGATGGATCTGCAATTGATGCAGTAAACAACAACACACATACCCTACTCAGATTGGCAGCCAGGCCTGCTAGAGCCTAGAAAGGTTCAACACACACACACCAGCACTGACCAGAATTCACCACACACAAAGCCATCATAACGCACCAAACCAGGATACGACACGCACCAACGCAGAGCCGTCCCTCAGCACCTGAACAGTCTTTACAACAGACGGCAAAAGGCATTTCTGTCATAGTGCAATGGGCCTGCAGGTTCTAACATTACGGAAGCCAGCCGCCAAGTGGAGTAGCTACCGGCACGGACAGAAAAGAACAGTGAGCAGCACTACCCCAAAACCTCAGCGCACACCCACAGCAAATGAAACCACTGCAAAGTTGCCTGCACTGCTGCAGCAGCGCATGCATGCCATTCCGAATTGAGATAGAAAAGTACAGTGAGCAGCACTACCCCAATCGCAAGATATGCTGCCGTTTGCGCCACACCCGTGTTCTAGCCCACAAGATACCCGCAAAGCATACTGCCAAGACATCGCTGCGCCAGTGACACTGCACCCCATTCTTCAGCTGTGAACCCCCTTTTGAATGTGATCCGTACATGCAATGCTGCACCTGAAATACTACCAGAGTCTCTGATTGCTGAGAGGGTGCTATCTCAACACACATGGCCGTCGCACAAGGTGTTGTTCATGCGTTGATCACACCACGAAAACCAAAAGTCCTACAATACCGCGAGCTATGCATCCCCACACTCATGCCACGATGCATGCGCATGTAACTATGCAGCTGCAGCTACAGCTGTGGCAGCTTGTGCTGCGGCACGCACAGCAGTAGCCAGCCCACCACTCGGGCCTTGTCTCGCCTGCATAACCCTAAAGATCGCTTCATCAAACAGCGCAAGAGGACTTTTGCCCAATGCGCGGTACACAGCCCGCAGCGGCGCCTGAAGCGCGTGGTGCGCCTGAGCCAGCAGGTGCTGTGCTGGCATGACATGTTTGCGGGGCAGCAGCTGCAGCAGCTGCGCCTCACCCGGCCAAGCAGTGTGTGTGGATGCCGCAAAGCCCTCAACCACGATTGAGCCTGACAGGGTCCAGGGGCTGTACATGCCCTGCTCGATGCTGGCAGTCACCTGCAACGGAGCAGCAGCAGCAGCAGCAGCAACATATATCTGGTGAGACAAAAGCAGGGGACTGTGTGGAAGTATGCAAAAGAGATTGACAGGGCAAACACCGCGTCAGGGGCTCACTGCAAGTGCTGCTGGTGCTCGCAATATGAGGGGCAGTGAATAAAGCGCTGTTGCCGGCAGACTGCTGCAACATGTCGCAGGTAGCGATACAAGGCGTGGAGGCACATGCAACCCCCCTCCAACACAAGCACGAACCCTACACCTGCCCACTACAGGGCACATGTGCCAGCAGCTGCAAGCACGCGCCGGCAGCTTGAAGTGCTGTTCAGGTTTCAGCAGTAGCTAGCCAACACGCTTTGGAAAACGCCCCACCTCATCAACGCGTGCCAGCACAGCTTGTTGGCCCTGCAGCAGCCACACCAAATCACCAGCAGCCACCTCGCGCGCATGCTTGAGGCACTGCTGCTGCTGTCCCACACCACAGGCAGTCGGCACGTAGTGCATGGGTGACAGTGTCAGCGCCTTGCTGCTGCCTGCCGCCCCAACAGGCGAGGCACGAATGTTCAGGTAGGTTGCTGCTGCACCTGCGTCCCTGTGGGGTGTAAGATAGACACTGTCAAACACTGCCTTGCCTGTTGACACATCAACCGCCAGCACCTTGTCACCAACCGCCAGCTGCGCAACAGGCTTGGGTCCCGCAGGCGTTATAACACGCGCCACAGCAGGGAAGCATGTGCCGTCGTTGGGCAGAATCTGGAACGCTGTGTCTTTGCGGTTCAGCAGCGCCTTATTAACTGCGCAGGTGATGGTTACCGGCGTGCCAGAGTAGTTGCTGGCTGCTGGCTTGTTGTCCCTGTCGAATTGCCACTGGATGCTGGGCACGTCAAAGGGTGGGGCATCTGTGCAGTTCTGAGGTGATTTGGGGTCACCTGTGGGCACACATGTCTGGCCGTAGGTGTAGTTGAAGCCAGTTTTGCCGTACAGCATGTATGTGCAGCGGACCTTGTCCTTGATGCTGGTGAGGTTTGCAGGAAGCCGGTAGACTGCGCCGACATCGTCGAGGGTTTTTGAAGGCGAGTAGGCATATTTGAGGAGGTTGGTGATCTGGGCTGGCTTGTAAGCGGTGTGCGCCTTTGTGAACTTGCAGGTGAAGCCGTTGGCAGTGACGGCGGACGCAAGAGGCGACACTGCAATGATGGCACCTGCAGCAGGAGGCAACAAACGCACGGTTGCATTAGTAGCAGTTTGATGATGCACGCGGGAGGGGTTAGACGCATGTACAGCCAATGAAAGAGCTAGCGAAACAGGTTTGAGGCGCCACGTTGTATGCAACAGAAAGCTGACCGCCATGGACCGCATAGATGCTAACAAATGCGCACGGCAGCGGCAGCATGCACCTGTGCAGCACGCATGTGTATGTGGTGCAGGATGCTGGGTCAAACAAATTGCCCTCTGATATGCAGTGAGTGCCGGCTGCATTTACTGGCACTCACCAGGCTGGTAGCGCTCAGTAGGTGTGCCAGGCGGGGCTGTTGGATCCTGCTCTATTGCCTGGGTGATTATACTCATCAGGAAGCAGCCCATGCCTGGCACAAAGCCCACTGTGTAGAAGTCCAAGCTGTCTTTCACAGGGCTGGGACCAGCAGCCTGTGCAATGCCCACAGCACCAGCCACTCTGCCAATGGCCTCTTTCTTGACCTCCTGTGCCACACAGCTGGCCACCTTGCTGTAGAAGCTGCCCTGGGCAGCAGCAGCAGCAGCAGCAGCGGCAGAGGCTGCCACGAGCGCCACGAGCAGTAGGCCACTGGACCTCATGGCGTCTGTGTTGGATGTTCAGGGCTGTCAAACCTGCAGGAAATGTACCCATGATTGCACCAGGTCGCACAGCAACATCAACAGCCAGAAGCCAGATCAGGTTGCAGGACTTGATGGTTCGAACATCATCCAGTAGCAGTGCTAGCCACAGCCTGAAGTCTTTGAAAAAGGGAAAAGCTCATTTGCATTGAGTTATGCTCTCATCAGGAGCACGCTAGCAGCTAAGCGATGCACTAGCGCTGCATCGTAGCTGTAGCGCCAAAGGCACCAGTCCTTGCAGTACAGATCGCCCAACGCAAGTGCCATGCAACGCATTATAAAGTTCCATAAACTGGATTTACATGAGCCTACTGCCTGTAGCCAGAGCATTGCGCTTCACCTGAGTCGACAGGAAGATCCTCGCCTTACTGACACGGAAATGCAGGTGCCACAAGCGGCTGCGGTTTGCTGTAAGATGCGCAGGCTGAGCTGCGGTGCGCAACATTAAGCTTTCTTGGTGGCCCGATTCTTGGCGGGTTGGGCTTTAATCACTCGCTCAATGTACAATCACTCACGTGCTCACGTGAAGGGGTTCCATAACTCCTTGCCATTGTATCGCAGCGGTGGTAGTTTAGATCAATTGACAGGTGATGCAGCCCACATCATGCAGGGTGACTCAGCACATGTCACTATAAGAAATATGCAGTGTACACATGTGCAGCTGCCACAACTATCACCTCAGATACATTCTGTACTTCAATCAATGATTTGTGACCCTTGTTGTGGCTGGCACGTGCTCGCCAGACATAAAGGCGGAAAAGGGAACTGCTGACTTCCTGCGCATGTGGCGTCATCATCAGCAGCAAGGCCAGGCAGAGGTGCAGGCCCCGTGGCTGGCCCAGCAGAGTCAGCAGTGCCGGATTTCAGCATGTGGTGCATGTGTCGAAGTAGATCAGGCAGCACTAGATGCCTTTGGCAAGGCAAATCAAACAAAAACAAGCACGCCTGCTGTGTCACCTTTTCGCAAGGGTTCAAGGACGTTTGATTTGACAGCTGGTGGTTACTTCCAGCAAAGCCGCCTGGCCTGCTGTAAGTGATAAACCGCACATCAAATAACATTAATTATAAGATTGGTGGCAGCAAAAGGTCGTGCAGCCTATTCGGCTTTAACTTGACTGAAGGCACCGAACACAGGCGCGGCCTTGACTGCTGTCCGGCTTCGCTTATTTGATTCGTCACATTTTTATACTTCAAAAGGATGCTTGGCTCTTGAAATCGCGCAGCCGTCGCTGAGGAGCGCCAGAACTGTGTACAACAGCAGGTGCAGCAGCAACTTGCTTGAGGATGGAATACCCTGCTGGAGCACCTGTCCCCCTGCAGCTTATATCAATAGATAGTGCAACCGGACGCGTGAGCTGCGGAGAAGAGGCACTAGCCTGCTTGCGGTCCATAAAGACCCCAATAGGGGTGGTTTCTGTCTGTGGCAGGGCCAGGACAGGCAAAAGCTACATCCTTAACCAGCTGCTGGGCCAGAGCACAGGCTTCCAGCTTGCTCACAGCCACAGGCCATGCACCAAGGGCCTGTGGATATGGTCAAAGCCCTTCAGACGCGTGGGGCCGGACGGCAATGAGTACCATCTGGTGGGCTGCAGCAGCAGACGTGTGCACATGACGCTGTTGTAACAGCAGCAGTTGCAGCAGATGGGACCAGCAGTGCAGGATCAGCAAGTTTACCACAGCAGGGTGAATAAGGTTCAAACTCAAACAGCAGTTGCAGACAGCGCGATTTGCTGCTCGCAGTACATAGCGCATCTGTGCGTACACCGGGCACTGATGAAGTTGATAAACACCAACAGCTGGTGCACATCAGGTGGCGCAGTGCAGCAGCAGCCATGACAAACAGCACTTGGTGTCATGTGGCGGCGCGCGGCAGTTGGGCAGCCTGGCGTACTATGCAGCAGCAGCGCTGACACTCACGTTCATGCTGCTTCGCCTGACCACAGCCATTTGCGTGTACTGCCTGTCGTAGGTATTGCTGGATTCCGAGGGGATTGATGCCTATGACCAGGTGGGATGCAGTCTGCAGCCGTGGAACCGCAGTAGTGGAACAGCAGCAGCAGCCACCACGGGAGCAGCAATGCGGCAAGCATCTACAGGGCATAGTACGATGCAGTGAAGCTGCAACAGCGCCGGGTTGCTGCTAGTAGTTGTATGGTATGTGCGATCCCAGACAGCAGTTGCTGCGTTAAATCTATCATCAACTGGTAGCTTACGCTGCTGCTGATGATGCTGATGATGCTGCTGCAGAGGGCCCAGGATGGCGTGCAGCTGCTGTCACTGGCTGTGCTGCTGTCCAGCATGTTTGTGTTCAATCAAATGGGGCCCATAGATGAGGCAGCACTGGACAGGCTCAGCCTGGTGACGCAGATCACAAAGCACATACGCGTGAGGGCAGGCGGAGCAGCAGCAGGTGAGATTGCGCTATGGCAGTAGGCTGGCGCAGCAGCAGCACCACCGCCACATGCACACTGCTGCAATGCTGCGTGCAAAACAACTGCAGTGCTCGTGACTGCAGGCAGCAGAACAGCAGCAGGCAGTTATGTGTGCAGCACTGTAGTAGTTGGCAGGCAGCCTCACCAGCGCACTTGCATGCTGCAGCTGGACTCCACTCAGCATGCCGAGATGTGCTCTGCATGGTTTGTGTTATTCTGCCGCTGCTGCTGCAGAGGATGCCAGTGAGCTATCCACATTCACGCCCTCCTTCCTGTGGCTGCTGAGAGACTTCTACCTGGACCTGGAGGACGAGGGGCGCAAGGTGCGCAGCAGCGGCAGCAGCAGCAGCTCCTACGATGCCAACAGATTACATACGCAGCAGCGGCAGCAGCAGCAGCTCTGTTGCAGCAAACCACATGCGCAGCTGGAGTTACAAAACAATAAGCTCGAGTTGCTCGTGTCATCAAGCCTGCAGGATGCCAGCAGCTGCGAGTGGTGCAAGACCACCCATGCGTCTGGTCGTGTACAAGTGCCGTTGATGTGTTGGAGGCTGTTGCTGCTGCTGCTGCTGCTGCTGCTGCTGCTGCAGGTGTCGCCGCGGGAGTACCTGGAGACAGCACTGTCACCATCAGCAGGAGCAGGCGCAGCAGTAGAGGCAAAGAACCAGGTGAGGCTGGTGCAGACGGCAGAACTGTCTGTTGCTGTGTCAGCTGCGCCGGAACTCAGCCATAACAGCCAGGCCAAGCCCAGCATAACTTAATGCAACGGCGGTTCTTGAGCTACGAGGTGTGCTTTGTTGCTTGCTCACTAGCCACTTCTGCAGTAATCCCACTCGTCAAAGCCCAATCTGCATCATCACAGTGCTGCTGCTGTTGCCTTCTGTTGCTTTGCACCCCGCCTCACTCGCCGCCAGATCCGCGGCTCCATCAAGGCGCTGTTCCCCGACCGCGACTGCTTCACGCTGGTGCGCCCCATGCACGACGAGCGCGCCCTCAACCGGCTCAACACGCTGCAGCAGGAGCAGCTGCGGCCAGAGTTCCAGGAGGTGCGGATGCACAGCCTGCAGCTAGCAGCAGCAGGGGGCTGCTGTGGTGTTTAGGACAGTGCTGCAGCTGCTGTAGACAGTTGTAGCGCCAGTCACAGATGATGCAGACAGGAGCAGCAGCTGCGGCCAGAGTTCCAGGAGGTGCGTGGGCAGCATGTGAGGTGCAGCCGCGCCAGCCTGCGGCGCTTTGGGCAGTGCTGCAGCTGCTGCAGACGGTTGTAGCGCCGGTCACAGATGATGCAGACAGCAGCAGCTGCGGCCGGAAATCCAGGAGGTGGGCGGGCAGCATGCGAGTGCAGCAGCAGGGGCTGCTGTGGTGCTTTCAACAGTGGTGCAGCAGGAGCAGCTGCGGGCAGAGTTCCAGGAGGTGCAGGTTCCACTTGAGGTGCAAGCGCTCGCCCGCGCCGTTTTGGGCAGCGCTGAGTGGGCACAGTCTGGAGGTAGCAGCAGCAGGAGGCTGCCGTGCGTTGGGCAGTGCTGCAGCTGCTGTGGACGTATGTAGCGCCAGCCGCAGATGTTGCAGACAGTTGATATATAGGTGTAGCCGTTGCTCTGCTGACAGCTTTGAGCGCTGATTGCTTGCAGCTGACAGCAACTCGCTGTGTTCATGCATGTGTGCTCTCTTTCTGGCTGCAGGGCGTGTCCAAGCTAACGCGGCTGCTGCTGGCGCGCGCGCAGCCGAAGCGCATCGGTTTTGTGCCTGTCTCAGGCGTGATGCTGGCTGGGCTGGCTGAGGCGTACTCAGCGGCGATAAACGAGGGCGCTGTGCCGACCATAGCTACAGCATGGCAGGTGCGGGCACACAGCAGCTGTTTTGATTGGGTAGTACTGCTGTGCGAAGGTAGCACAGGGCAAGTCTTGCACATGGTGCAGCGTTCTGCAGCTGCCGTATGCCGTGCTTCGCATGCAGTGTGCTGCAGTGTTGCAACATATCTTGCTCCTTGCAACAAGTTTGGCTGTGGCCAGGGATCAGTGCAGCAGAGCTTGCTTGCTGCTTGCTGCTCAGCAACCTGGCGACGCAAACCCATCATTTTGGATGGGACACTGTGTTATCGGTGCCGTTGCGTCTGCCGCCTGCCGCAGGGCGTTGCTGAGGCGGAGTGCCGGCGAGCAGCAGCAGCTGCCGAGGATGCATACCGGCTGGAGTTCAATGTGGAGGGCACGCCAGCAGAGCCGGAGGCGTTGCTGGAGGAGCACCTGGTGAGCATTTGGCAAGCCACAGCTCAGCCCTGCTGGATTGGCTCTGAGCCACAAGCTGCAGTGCCATTGCGTGCGGCTGGTGTGCGCTCTGCTTGCGTGGCAATTGTGGTAGTGCTACCTGCAGTAGGGAAAGCCAAACTCGACTGACAGCGCCAACGCTGCATCCTTGCACTGTCTGTGTACTTGTTGCTGCAGCGCTGCATGGCTGCCGCCAAGGCTGTGTTCAAGTCCATAGCAGTGGCAGAGCCGCGCGTGCGTGGCGAGGCCAAGGCAGGCCTCATAGCAGCGCTGCAGCACCGCTATGAACTCACACGGGAGGCTGTGCTGGCGCGCGCAGCAGCGGGGGTGGACCAGGCGCTGCTCAGCGCTGCGCAGCAGATAAGCACGGTGCGTGTGCAGGCCCTGCGCAGTGTGCCATTACTGCTGCTTGTGTGTGTTACCAGCAGTTTGGCAGCAGTGAGGACGCACTGTTTGGGGTGGCGCCTGTCGAACTAGCTGTGAAGCCTGCTTCACCCTGCCGCTATTCCGGCTTATGAGGATGCCACAGTCCATGCCCTTACCTTGCCGCACTGCCAGACGCAGATGTGTGCTGCATGCCACTGGTATGCAACTGTAACTTTGCAGGCTGCGCGGCTGCACAAGACATGGGCCGAGGTGCAGGGCCAGGTGTCGACAGCCATAGCAGCATACGACGCAGCCACTGCGGGCCCCACCAAGTGGCCCCGGTTGACGGTGTTCCTGCAGCAGCAGTACGGGCACATGGTGGCGGACTTTGTGCAGAAGTGCGAGGCAGATGCGGAGAAAAAGGTGCGCTGTTGTTGCACACAATGTGTTGCGGCAGGACGTGCTGTGAGCCTGTTGTGCCAGCGAGTTTGGTCCAGCTGCTTTGGAGCAGTTTGAACTGCTGACGATGATGCTGCCATCCTCAAGGTGTAGGTTTTGTGGGGTTTTTCAAGTGGGCTTTCAGAAGTGTGTGTGATGGATGCTTGGCTGTACTGCCTGTGGTGCTGTGCAGATTAGCGAGGCGCACACAGCAGCGCGGGAGGCGGAGTGGAAGCTCAGTGCGGCAGAGAACAAGGCAAACAAGGTGCGCCTGCTGCCTGCACCAGCTCGCAGTCGCGCTGAGCCGTGCATGCATAGCAGAGACTAGCCTTGTTCAACTACAGCAAGCGCCACGACTTGCATCACAGATGGGTGACAGGAGCGCGGCAGCACGACTACCACAGCATTCTAAAGCTAAGGCCAATGCTGCATGCACACATCCGCACTGTTGTGTTACAGGCGGAGATCCGCGTGCGCGACTTGGTGTCGGCCGAAGAGGCGCTGAAGCTGCAGCTCAGCGCGGAGCGGCAGCGCCACAGCAGCAGCAGCCGCAGCTCAAGCGGCGGCGGCTGGCTGGCCTGCTTCAGGCCAAGTGAAGGAGGCGGCTTCTAGTGGTTGTTTATTTACTTCAAGATCTGATTATTGGTATAGCAGCAGGTGATGTTCTGCTGGAAGGTGACTAGCTCGTAGCAGGCATGCTGATTGTCACGTGAGTGCCGGCTGGTGCAGTGTGCTGCAATTGATTGGCGGCTATCTGCGCGGTTATGTTGCAGTTGGCGAGCAGCGCTACAGGTCAGGGGCATCCTGTTGCGAATGG
The DNA here is from genome assembly GCA_030272155.1 of Tetradesmus obliquus. Lineage (NCBI taxonomy): Eukaryota > Viridiplantae > Chlorophyta > Chlorophyceae > Sphaeropleales > Scenedesmaceae > Tetradesmus > Tetradesmus obliquus. Next base: position 2,672,831 of record CP126191.1, read on the forward strand.
CTGGCATAGGCCACGCCTAGCTGTGGCTGTGCTTGTAGTAAGAAGTGCCAAGCACCAAGCCAGCAGCTGGTGCGAGACCATGGATATGTAGTCAAGCAGCATGCACCGCTTGGTATATATATCGGCTGGCGTGGCTTTTTGACAGAGGCAGGTGCCGCGTATCAAGCACAGCTGTTGCTGCTGGCAAGTGGGTGGTTTGACGGGTTGTAGCCCTCTGTTTGGTGTGTTTCAGGGGTGTGGCTATGTTGGTGTGTATATACACACACATAAATGTGCGGGTGTGCGGGTGCCTGTTGGCGGTCATTGTAACGGGGACCTGTGGTGACACTGTCCGGTGACATGTCTCTATAGCCCGCTACAAGGTAGAGGATGGGACGCTATCCAATACCACTGTTATACAGGAGAACGACGTGCACTCAGTGCGAGGGGATTTGATGCCGACCTCGGGTTTTATCTTGCGGTCTGGCTACGTCGGCAAGGACGTGTGTATATATGGTGCACATCGTTCCCCAATCCCATTATCCAGTAGCAGGTCACTAGGCCTGTTACATCTTGGTAGCTGAGACAGGTTTCGATCCTGTGACCTATGGGTTATGAGCCCATCACGCTTCCACTGCGCCACTCAGCTGCTGCTCGAACCCAGGCCGCACCGAGCTGCTGCGGATAATGGGATTGGGGAACGATGTGAGTTGTAACGGGGACCTGTGGTGACACTGTCCGGTGACATGCAGCAGCCACCGCCGCTGCCGGCGGGCCAGGCGCTTATTACTGATACACTACAGCATGCAGCTCTCACTGCTGCGCAGCAACAGCATAATCAGCTGGTAGAGCAGCGCCGACAGCAGCAGCAGCTGCATCAACAACAACAGCGACAACAGCTGGTAGCGCAGATGTTACAGGAGGCTAAGCAGCAAGCGGTGTTAAGGTTTTGGGAGTTGCTTGCTGATTTTGTGGCAACAGAGGCAGCGCCCGCTACTTGGCGGGTTGCGGTGCCTGGCAATCACCCGTTTCTGTGCTCTGATCCAGCGCAGCTGCGCATTGTACTGGCGCCCCGCTCTGGTTGACCTTCCTGCCTCTGCATGTTGTGCTGTCAGCAGTTGTCGATTTTCCAGTTTCTGTCAAGGACATGTTGCATGTGTTGGGTGTCACAGCGCTGGTTTCTCAGCTCTTTCCTCCGTGCTGCGTGTTTCTGTCCTTGTCAGCCGTAAGGATTGCAGAAGCAGCAGAGCCCTAGTTTGCCTTAGTTTGCCTTAGTTTGCTTTGATTTGCCTGTCAGTCGTGCACTGCGTCAGTTATGCATGCTCCTGCTTGCTGCAGTCTGGTGAGTACAGCAGTGCCTTGATGCAATCATGCCAGACATTCATGGTGAGCAGCACCTTTGTGCACCCCGCTTACTGTTTGGACCATGCTTGTCCTTCCCTGTGCGCTTTTTGCCTGGTGCGTGGAGCACATGCTGCTTTTCGTGCTGCTTTTCGCACTTGCTGCCCTGCATGTACATGTTCGTTTATGGGGAGATAGGGGCTGCGAGACGCCTCTGGAGTTTTCTTTGGTGGCGTCTTGTGGCTTGCTATCGAGTTCATACGATATGTGAGCTGAAAGTAGGGCGAGTGACTCACTCTCGGGTGATAGCTTGCCTTCTCCTGTAACAAGCCTCTCCCGTGACATGTCTCTATAGCCCGCTACAAGGTAGAGGATGGGACGCTATCCAATACCACTGTTATACAGGAGAACGACGTGCACTCAGTGCGAGGGGATTTGATGCCGACCTCGGGTTTTATCTTGCGGTCTGGCTACGTCGGCAAGGACGTGTGTATATATGGTGCACATCGTTCCCCAATCCCATTATCCAGTAGCAGGTCACTAGGCCTGTTACAGTCATCCCATTGCTGGGCTGACCAACCCATTTGCAACCTGCCCAAGTAAGTTGGGTGGAGCTTGCTCCTTGCAGAAGCTGGTGATCACTAAGTTATTGCGACAATTGATTGATGGCCTGTGTTATTGTCAGTGGGTGGTTGGTGTGGCCCTTGCAACACTGGCAAACCCTAGCTTAAGAAGGCAACTACAACCATATTTCTCAATGGCGGCAGCCTTGAGGGTGATTTTTCGTCGTGATACGACTTGTTTCATGATGTCGGCTCACCTGATCTGCCTTCTGTTGTGCCGGCCCGGGACCTTACCGGCTGTCAGTCCCGTCCGAATAGTGTAACATCGATGTATGTTGCGTGTTTTGTGCTGGGGCCGCATAATTGATACCTCGCGATCCACGTACGGCTGTCTTTTGCATTATGCAACTTCTGCCCTTTCCCCCAGAATGCTCTGCCAGTGTAAGCAGTGCCTGAAAGTCAGCATAGTGCTGGTCTTATTTGCAGCCGCAGTTGCAGACAACGTACTGCGCATACCACTCTCATATCAAAAAGACGACTATCTGGTGAGCATCTGCTACGGCAGGCCCATTGATACTTGCTTCCAGCAGCACAAAGCAGCTGCTGCCAGTAGCTGCTGCTGCTGCTGCTGCTGCTGGTTTGACTTCTTCTACGTACCCACACAGGACATTCAGGCATGTTATGTACTTCCTGTTAAATATATCTGCAGTACTATGTCACACTTGGGATCGGCACGCCAGCGCAGCCGTTCCTCCTGGTGGTGGACACAGGCAGCGCCAACCTGTGGGTGCCATCCAGCAGCTGCAGCAGCCTGGACTGCACGCAGCGAGCACAGTACAACCCTGCTGCATCCAGAACAAGCAAGGTGTGTGGGAATGCTTGGCAGCCTGCGCCGACAGTCTTGACCTAGTGGCACATGCACAAATCAGTGAACAACAGTTGGTAGTATTGTGTGGCGACATGGTCCTAGTTGCTGCTTGCTTGCTGCCAGGGTGGCCAACAGCAACATGTCTGTCATCGCCAGAACCAGCCTGAATAAAAACCCTTGTCTGTCATTGCCAAAACCAGCATAACGCAAAGTCTTGAGGCACAGCAAACAAAGCTGTTTTGCAGGGCACTGCGGGCATACATTGTGCGCTGTGACTTGGTATGCCAGCATGCACTTGGCGGCCTGGTGCTCTCATCAGCTGGCACTATCTAACGTTCTCCTGCCTGCTACTCGGTAATATACCTGCAGGTGCTAGGCAAGGCAGTGCCGATCCGCTACGGCAGCGGCGGCTCGGTGCTAGCAGTGCTAGTGGACGATGCAGTCACACTGCCGGCATCCAACAGCAGCAGCAGCAGCAGCAGCAGCTTTGCCGGAGGTGCTCGCTTCATGCAGACGTTTGGCATGGCAACTCAGATACAGCAGCCCAACGCATCAACAGATGCAACCCAGCCCTGGGACGGCATCATGGTGAGTCTGTGCAATGCAAAACTTGCTGCTTGGTGCCTGTAGTAACGGCTGCACTTGGACCTGCACTTCCCAGCACGCTCTCAGTGCAGCTCCTGGGCAGCCCATTCGTGTGCTACACCGTCAGGTCACATCTAGCCGCAGACAACTCTCTGGCCTACAGCAGCCCGCCTTGTCAGATCAGATGGTGCCACGTCATGACCAGCAGCTAGCATGGCCCATCCCTCGCACTACAACTATCTACTGCGCTGCTTGTGTATCACCTGTGTCAACCTGCCCCGCAGGGCATGGCCCTGCCTGCGCTGGCAGCAGGCAGTGTGCAGCTGCCTGTGCTGTCCATGCTGCAGCAGGGGTTGATTGACGCGCCCGTGTTTGGGCTGTACACAGTGCCCGATGCATCGGCAGCTGGGGCGGGCGGGGAGCTTACGATTGGCGGCTGGGCAGCAGACAGAGTGCAGGGGACCTTGACGTGGTGAGGAGCAGCTTGATGATGTCATTTTGAGTATTTACATTTCTTTTGCTACCGTTGATGGTGTGTTGAGGCCTCACAAGGGTGGCCTGACACATGCTTCCTCCATACATAACGCAGAGCTGTGCACCCTGCAGGATCGATGTAGTAAAGCCGGCCGCCCCCACCCTCAACGGCTACTGGGCAGTGCCTATTCAGGCAATACAGCTGGACTGGCCGAGTGGCAGCGGCAGCAGCAGCGGCAGTGGCGCGGCAGCAGGCAGGAGCAGTGTGCCTGCTGGCGCGTGCAGCAGCAGTGTGGACTGTGTGGGTCTACTAGACAGCGGCACGGCGCTGATCTACGGCTCCATTGAGCAGGTGAGATGTGGCGCAAAGTGGTGGTGTGCTGGGCGCAATGCGGTGTGCTTGTGCAAGCATTAAGATGCAGCAGCAGTGTGGCATGTGTGGGTCTACTGGTGGGTAGCACAACGCTGATCTATGGCTCGATGGAGCAGGTGCGCTGTGGTGCAAGCAGGAACTCATTTTGCGCTGGTCGGAATGTGTTATGCTGTTGCTTGCTGTTTGATTGAAGGTGTTTGCAGCTTGCAGGCAGTGTGTTGTACCACTAGATGCGTGCTGTGCAGCAGCAAATGGTAGATGGCCTGGCTCCAAGCTGCACTGCAAGTGCTAGGTGCTGCAAGTACAGGCAGTGTGGAGCTCAACTGACGTTTCCTGCACCACACAGTGAGACAGCAGCTCTGTCATCAAAATGGGTGCCCTCACTGTTTGGCATGCCAGCTGTGCTTGAACTGCATGTGACACGCGGCGCTTGCTGCTCGTGTTTGGCAGGTAGCAGCAGTTAACGCTGCTCTGGGAGGCTCCCCCTCGCTGCAGCAGCTGCCCTTCAGCTGCAGCGAGGCGGTGGCAGAGGTGCTGGCAGCCACTGCTGCTGCGCTCAGCAGCACCACACCAGAGGAGGCAGCGAATGCGGTGCGTGTTTGGTGGGGCGCTGAGATGCATGTGCAGCTGCTGCGCTGCTGATGCATGTAACAGTATGACTGTCGTCAAAAACATTGTGCCGTTCAGCACATCATGCACGACTGTTGGTCGACTGGCACAGGTGCGTTGTGATAGCTGAGACATCCCAACTCGCAAGTAACTGCAAGCTTACATGCACATTCCAATGCAGCGGAACGCTGCTACTCCAAACACACAAGTCTAGCCCTGCCCAAACCATTCTTTCATCTCTGCTTGCCGCTGCTGTGTGCAGGTGTGCAGTGACCTGTATGGCGATGACGCGTCATCGCTGCAAGCCACGCTGTGCAGCGCTGTGCAGCTGCAGCTGGCAGCGCTGTCACTGGGCCCGCCCACACATGCCACACTCAGCCAGGCCCAGCAGCAGGTATGATGGTTGCAGGCACGAGTAGCAACTGTAGTTAGTGATACTTGCAGGAACAAGTTAGGCCTATCAGGGTTTGTGCCTGTAACATTCAAAAGCTGCAGCAGCCAACAGCAAACATACTGAGGCAGGCAGGCCTGCACGGCTATGTCACTGTGGTTTGAGAGCGTGCGCTCAGATCCCCGCCAAGCCTTACATGTTGCTGCTGCTGTCGTGCTGCTGCAGGGTGTCGCGCTGTGTGAGCAGCTGCCGTACACAGTCAACGCGAGCCTCAGCTGCGGGCAGGTGCAGGAGCTGCCAGGCATCAGCTTCAGGCTGGGGGGCCGCAACTTCAGCATACAGCCGGCAGCCTATGCGTACCAGGTGAGCTGTTGGATATGTGTTGCAACAGCAGGTCGCGGTGTGTTTTGTATGCTGCGCATGCTGCGTCACAGCACTGCTGCAGGCTGGTTACAAAAAGAAGCCTAGTACCCAACAGCACTTATGCCGTAAGTGGGGTGCGCGTGCTTCCCTGCACCTGCGCTGCTCCATTTGCAACTGGCATATGGCATGTGCTTTTTTTCCCTACGACCCCACTCAGCCCAAACCCCGGCACCAAATAGCCCGAATGAGGTTTTTTTTGTTGTTGTTACCAGGGGGGGGCGAATCCTACTGGCTCGCCACACACAGCACAATTGAGCAAACCCAATGGCATGTGCTCCCTGACCGTTAGCCCTGCTGATCCACACAACACAACCTCCACTGCCGCCTGCTGCTTGCACCTGCATGACATGCGCAGAGCCCCCAAGACCTGAAATGTTACAGTGGCCTTATTGCCATGGGCAGCCTTCCTGCAGGCACATGGCTGCTGGGCGATGCTTTCCTGCGGAACTACTACACTGTCTATGACTATGGCACAGCAGCAGCAGCAGCAGCAGGTGGTGCCACTGGCAGTCAGCCAGCCAGGCCACGCGTGGGCCTGGGCCAGTTGACTGCTGCAGAGCAGGCAGCAGCTGCAGCTGTGTTTGACCAAGCGCTGGCAAGCAAGAGCAGCAGTGGAGTGGGCTTCGCTGCCAGCAGCAACGTTGAGCTGAGGCTGTGGATGATGATCATGGCAGCAGTGCTGAGCTTTTGGCTGCATGGTTGAGCTGCTGAATGCTTCGTCTGGGGGGGCGGCTTATTTGAGACTGAGACACCGAGTAATATGAAGGGGGGGTAAGCGACAAGCGAGCTCGATTTTCATGTGCTCCAGGGGGGATAAGCGGGAAGCAAAGTGGTCACTGCCAGTCAGCACACTGAACAGGTGGGGAAAGGCTACCAGGGGAGGGAGGGGGGGGGGGGGGAGGTAAGCGGCAAGCGACTTTGATCAGCATATAGGCAAGAGCTTGACCCCCGGTGAGCGGCTGAACCCCTCCACAGATTAACTGGGTGTCTCAGTCTCAAATAAACCGCCCCTTGGGAGTGTGCAATGACCAGAACCCGACAGGTCACTGTCACTGTCCGGCCCGGTCGCTCATGCTTGCAGCCGTTGATGAGCACTGCACAACCGTGTACGTTAAACGTTGACGTGCAACAGCTATTCAGCGACCTCGCCTTGCATCAGCAGCCTCCGTGACATTCGAGTGCCAGCACGCTAGGCCGTGCCAAGTTCACTGCAGCTCGAAGAAGACTTTTTGCAAGTAATATACACCGTGCAGTACGTCAGTCAGAGCAAACATGCCACAGAAGCCGCTGAAGGTCTCGAAGACCATCAAGAAGGCGCCAGCTGCCAACAGACATGGCAAGGTGCCCAAGATGAAAAAAGGCACGTACATAGCTACTTCTCGTGCTTGATATGCTACCGAGCCTCCTGTGAATCTGCTACCAGCATGTGCAGCGCCATCTTTCCTGCTGCTGCTCCTGCTGCTGCTGCTCCTGCTGACCTGCTGCCGCTGTTGCTGCTGAAACTATGCACAGGAGCCTTTGACATCAAGCCCAAGAAGGCAAAGCTGGTACAAAAGTACAACGACGAGAAGGCAAGCAGGGATAGGCTGGGCAGCGCAGCCGTGCAGCTACGCTTTGCAGCTGACAGCCGCACTGCCTCAGCTCGGAACTACATGCACCTGTCATGTGGTGGGGCCCGTGCACTTGGTTGTGGTCTTACATGATCAAGCTCATAACTGTGTTTGTTCGTTGAGTTACAGCGTATGTGTATGTCACGCCACGCAGGACCTTACAACCATGATCAACGCAAAGAATGAGTCAAATGCAGCCGGCAAGGCGCAGCAGAATGGCGGCCAGCTAGCAGTGGTGAGTGCCACAGCAGCAGGGCAGCCGTGTTTCATTGCCTTTGTACTGCCTTTGTACTGCCTTTGTACTGCCAATACCACTGCACCACTGCACCACTTTTACTTGTCAGTTCATCTTGAAGCAGCGCCGCGGGCAACATAACTCGTCATGTGCGCCTCGCGCGCTGCACCAGCAGCAGCACTTGCAAAGTGGCCAACTTGTGACTGTACACATGTATGCATTTGGTGGGGGTACTTCTTACTGTTTGAGGACCCCCTTCTGCACGTTCAGCTGCTCTAGGTGTAAGCTGTGCTCCGCATGGTCTGCTGCTGTGCTGCCGTGCTGCCGTCCTGCTGTGCAGGTGAAAGCTCGCGTGCTGCAGCCAGCAGACCAGAAGCAGAAAGCAAAGCAGGCCAAGGCAGCAGCCCCCAGCTGATCAGCAGCAGCAGCAGCAGCAGCAGCAGCGTAATGAGCTTGGCAGCAACTGCATCACCCAACAGGATTGTGGAGTGTATAGCAGCAGCCCTTTACAGCAGGTGCCTGCTGTGCTCACTGCCACGGGCGCTGCGCCAGCTTGGGAGCGGGTCAGCCAGCCATCTGTATGCCAAGCAGTGTGCAGCATACAAGCCTGAGGAGGGGGCGCGCCTCAGCAGCAGCAGCAGGACCAACAGCAGGAGCAGCAGCAGCGCATGCGCGGCAGCAGCAGCAGCAGCAGCAGCAGCAGCGCATGCGCGGCAGCACCAGCAGCAGCAGCAGCAGCAGCAGCAGCAGCGCATGCGCGGCATCACGGGAAGCAGCTTCCAGGGCAGCTCAGTCAACTGTTCAGCAAACTGTTCAGCAGTGAGCGCAGTGGGCTCGTGGAGCAAGGCATCGTGTTATCCAAACTGGTGCTGTCTCAGCCCTGGCATGCTCAGCTTGCAGGAGCCAGTGAACTACAAGTTCCAAGTTCTGTGTACTTCCTGGCTGTCCCTAGCATTACGGCACAGCAGCAGGGATTTCACGGTCAGCGTTAGATTGCAGCGGCGCGTTTGCTTTCACCAATTGCACGCGTTTGGCTCGCGTATGCCCACTGGGTTTGGGCGGGACAAGCACTTGGGCAGCAGCAGGCATAGGGCAGTGCAAAACGCCGCGGTTCCATGTGTGGGCAAGCAGGGGTGGGACACAAATGTCTGTGCGCGTGTCCTCTCTTGTCGCTTGAATATCTTCAGCCTAGCTTTTGGGGTTATGTTGCCTTTGCGCAAATGGCTTGTGGATGCACTGACATGCACTACAAGATAAAGTTCGCTTGGCAAGGCAGGTCAACAGTTGCATGGTTTCTGGCTGTGGCCGTCTGTGCGAGGCGCTGAATTAACGAGCTGTTTCTTGAGTTTATTAATTGGATAAGCGTTTAACACGCCTATGACGCTGTAAGCGTGAGCGATTCGTTCAATATCGCTGATACGTTAATCAGGTTTAGTGGTTTTGGCACCGTCGCTTCGTGCATAGCGAACTGCGCCGAAGGTGCAACCTCTTGACGAAGAGGTGTAGCTTATTGTTGTGGCTGTGAGTGCGTCAAGCGCCTCAGAGGTGCTGTGCCTCACAACTTCCTGGTTCGCTTATCCGAAGGTGCTGCTGGTGCTGCTCCATCGGATGCACAACCACCTGACAGTCATTAATCCGACAACGATGCAAGTTTAAGCTGGATCCGAACCAAGTCAGCCCAGCTCCAGTTCACATCGCTGCCAATTAAGAAGTTTGTGCGCTGACCGCTTGTTTGACGACGCTCCCGAGGTGAGTGTGGTGCTGCTAAGCACCACTAAGCAGTCCGAGGCGACTTTATTTGTGTTTCTTAGGCAATGTACGGGGATTATGTGGCCCCGTAGGCCATGGATGCGCACAGCGACGCTCGCAGTAGCAGCTGCAGCCAGGCGCTGATCTGTCAATCGCATACAGCACACGCATGCAGGCTTCGCAGCAGCTAGTGCACGGACGTATTGTCGAAGCTCGATTAATGTGTTCTGGCTGCTCATGCTGCGTTGTGAATTTCCATGCAACAACGGCTGGTCAGCCAGCTCTCCTGCAGGAAGCCTACTCATACCTTCTTCCTCTCTTTATATATCATGTGCACTCACACCTGATGGTTATGAATCTGCCTGCAGCTTTTTGCAAGGAACACTCAAGCTCTGGCAAGCCACAGCCGGTCCTGCAGCCCTCTCTGTGACAACCACCAGCAGCAGCACCAGCCTTGTGTCAACCACCAGGCAAGCGTGTACAAGCGCCCTAGCATCAACTCAACTCCGTACAACTCCAACAGATCCGCCATGATCTCTGACCTCCTGGGAGACCCACCTCCCCTCACCATCCCAACAACAGCAGCTGCAGGAAACAACCCAGCTGCTACAGCAGCAGGACTCCTGCAAGCTGGTGCCCTGCCCCTCAGCAGCATCCCTGCACAGCCACTCCCCAGAGGGCCCCTGGACCTGGCCTGTGACCTAAAACCCAGGGCCAACCCACTACTGCCAGGCAATACAACTGCCCTGCTGGGCACAGCACCTGCGGCAGCAGCAGCAGCACCAGCAGCTGGCGTGCACGGGCTTGCAGGCCTGACTGCCATGCAGCAGCAGCAGCTGCTGCCGCAAGCCGGCAATTTCAGCAGCAGCTTGCACCATTCCCTGGTGACTAGCAGCCTGTCAGCTGAAGGCCGCAGCAGCTTCCCTGGACACCAGCAGTCTGTTATAACGGCTGGCAGTAGCATGCTGGGCCAGCCAGGTCAGCATGGCGGCTACAGCCTGGCCAGTAGCATCAGCCTGCCTGGGTCAGGCTACAGTGAGTTCCTGTCAGCAGTGCGCCCCACTGCGCTGCAGCTTCAGCAGGCCCAGCAGCAGCAGCAGCAGCAGCAGCAGCTGGCAATGGCGCAGCTGCAGCTGCAGCGGCCTGGGTCTCCGGTACTGGGCGGTGGGTGGCAGATGATGGTCGACAGAATGCCAGCACCCGGCCTCAGCCTGCAGCAGCAGCAGCAGCAGCAGCAGCAGCAGCAGCAGCAGCAGCAGCAGGGGTATGCAGCTGTCAACCCTGCGCTGCTGACCAGGGGTGTGACAACACCAGGTCCAATGTTTGGCCAGGGACATGGACAGGTGCCTATGTTCACTGGCCAGCTCGCAGCACAGCAGCAGCAGCAGCAGCAGCAGCAGCAGCAGTTTGCCGGCCTCCACAGTAACATGTTCCCGGCAGCCACAGCAACCATGCATGGCGGCGGTGCAGGGAACACATGGTTGCTCCAGCAGCAGCAGCAGCAGCAGCAGCAGCAGCAGCAACAACAGCAGCAGCAGCAGCAGCAGCAGCAGCTCATGATGATGCAGCTCAACGACCCAGCATACGGTATGAACCTGGCGCCTGCTGCTACACCCAGCAGCCACCTGCAGCAGCAGCAGCAGCAGCAGCAGCAGCAACAGCTGGCACAGCTACAGCAGCAGACGCCCCGAGCAGCACCATCTCATCAAGAAGCCGCAGCCGCTGCCGCCGCCGCTGCCGCCGCTGCTGCTGGCGATGGCCCCTTCATTTCACTGTCTGAGCTGGCGGGCACGCCCCAGGAGGGGCTGTATGCGGTCAGCAAGGCGCGTGCTGAGGCTGCCGTGCCCCTGGAGGCTGGCGAGCCTGACAGCAAGAGGTGCGGCAGCAGCACTGCATGGCCAGTGCTGAATTTGCGTGTGTACACGTGCCCAGCATAATGGTCTGAGTGTACAGCGCATCAAACTGTCACTGCGGCCCAAGCCATCGTGCAATTCAGCACTCGACACGTGCCCATCATGACATTGTTGACATGAAACTTGGCATGAAGGTGGGACAGCGTCCCTTGCATGCCATGCCTCTCTCTCCCCTCTGCTGCAGCCAGCGGGGGCCGCACTGCCACTCACCGCACTGTCAACCCAACTGAAGCAGACTATTTCGCCTGTCTTGCTGTGCGCTGCCCCGCAGGGACCGTGCCGCCACTGCGCGCCGTGCCCTGGCTCAGAAGGGCACCAAGACTAACCTCACTGCCTGCGTGCCTGCTGGCGTGTCATGTTTGCAGGGACCGCGCTGCCACTGCATGCCGCCTGCAGAGCTGCCAACCGATGCACTCGATACCAAGCTGACGTAGCCTTCATCTGCCTCTCTGCTGGCCTGCTGTACGTTGCCGTGCTGTGCTGCTTCATTTGCTTCTTGCCCCGCAGGGACCGCGCCGCCACTGCGCGCCGTGCGCTTGCTCAGAAGGGCGCCAAGCCCACCTCAGCGTACAGGGGCGTGACGCACCACGTGCGCACGGGACGCTGGGAGGCACACATCTGGCTGGACGGCAAGCAGGTGGGTGGGTGTGGGGGGGGGGGGTGCTGCTGCTGCTGCTGCTGCTGCTGCTGCTGCTGCTGCTCATTATGCGGCAGTATGCATGGCCTGAGGTTGGGGGAGGGCCTGTCGATGGTTTATGTGCCTGTCTGTTTGCCTGTTTGTGACAGCTGTGGGCAGTACTTGTGGGCTCGGCTAGCCAGCGCGCTGGAGGTTGCTTTGAATTATGCTTGAAGTGTAACTGCCATTGACGTTTGTTGCAGTGCCTTGTTACAATCCCGCACGATGCCATGTCTAACTGAACCAGTTGTCCTTTGTTGCTGCTGCTGCTGCTGCTGCTGCAGGTGTACCTGGGTGGCTTTGACAGCGAGCCTGAGGCAGCCATGGCCTATGACCTGGCAGGTGAGACGCACGACCTGCCCTGCCGCTGAAGTGTTAAACAAATGAGCTGCTTCACAAACTGCACCTATCTTTACATGGTAACACCAGCCTTGCTGCTACTACTGCTTGCCTGCAAGTTCCACCACCACATCTGGTGATTTGGGTTGCTGACTCGCTCGCTGTTGCCGTGCTGCCTTGCTGGCTGCAGCCATCAAGTTCCGCGGCAGCAACGCGCAGACCAACTTCAGCCAGAGCAACTACGCCGCAGAGCTGCTGGCAGCACACCAGGTGCGGCTGGCTCCGCCTTGCATGCATCCGGGATCACCAGCTTGTTGCGGGGCAGGGCTTCATGTGTGACCTGTGGCAGATACATACATAAATGTAATATAACAAGTGTGACCTGCGGCAGATACATACATATATGTTATATAACATACATGCAGGCCAAGGATGTGATGCACACCTCCAATGTCCAGTCCCTTCTGTTGTTTAGCATTGCAGCAACACGGCTTGCTGCGTGTTGATGCCTGACTTGTGACGGTTCTGTTGCTGCCGCCGCCGCCGCTGCTGCGTCTGCCGTGCAGGTGCGTGGTGACGACCTGGTGGCCTGCCTGCGCCGTCAGAGCCGCGGGCCCGCCTCCACCAGCAGCACCTTCAGGGGGGTCACCAAGCACGCCAAGGGCAGGTGAGGCAGCGCTGCTGGCGGTGCTGCTCCTGCTGCTGCTGCCGCTGCTAGCGCAATCCATGCGCGGTGTGTGTGGAGTAATATCTACGGCCTTGTAACCATTGTCAACAATCATGCCTTGCTGCCTAGCAACATCAGCGTCTGTGTGCCGGCTTGTTTGGTCTGCGTTGAGCGACACATGACGTGCCGCTGTCACGCTGACATGCCGCTGTCACGCTGACATGCCGCTGTCACGCTGACATGCCGCTGTCACGGCCCATTCCCCGTCCGCAGGTGGGAGGCGCGCATCGGCCGCGGCGCTGGCGGGCGCCCCGCGGCAGGCGGGCGCAAGTACACCTACCTGGGGCTGTACGACACGGAGATCGAGGCGGCCATGGCGTACGACCGGGCCGCGGTGAAGCTGAAGGGCCTGGCCGCGATTACGAACTTCGACCTGAGCATGTACCTGGACGAGCTGAACCCAGGTGCGGGCTTGTGATGTGTGCTTTTGTGGCGAGGCTGCTGGTTTGGGGGGCTGGAATGTAGGCTGGGTGGCAGCTCAGCTCGCACCATGGTTGGTACTGTTGTGCGGTGTTATCTATTTGTTGTTCTGCCTCATGCCCGGCCGCCTGGCATAGGTTGAAGGTGGGCAGCCCGTCAGTGGCACTACCATCAGTACTTTAGTGCGCGGCTAACCAGCAACTGCGTGTAGTTGTACATGCGTTACTTATTCAGTGTTGCGTGCACTTTCCCGCCCTGATTGCTACTGCAGAGGAGCTGCAGCAGTACATCAACTCAGGCAACTGCCCACCACAGGCCATGGAAGCAGCAGCCATGGCCGCTGCCGCCGCTGCCGGCAACGCGACACCGTCAGCAGCAGCAGACGCAGCACCATCAGCTAGCTACGGCAGCGCAGGAGCAGCAGCAGCAGCAGATGCTGATGCGGCACAGGGTGTAACTAGCCGCGGCAGGCCCCGGCGGCGCGCTGCCGCCGCTGCTGCTGCCGCATGGGCTGGCGCAGATGCTGATGCTGCTGCTGCTGCCGACGGCAGCAGGGATGCAGCAGCTACCTCGAATGATACCTCGGAGATGGATCAGGATGATCAGACAATGGAGGATGCAGCAGCCGGGCGCGGCAGGCGCCGTGTCTCAAGGTCCGGCGCCGCCAAATACAAGGAACCTGCTGCTGCTGCTGCTAATGCAGCTCAGCTGCTGGCATCTGTGACACCTCAGCCCGGCAACATCATGACAGGCAGCAACCGGCATGTGCAGCATACGAGGTTGGGTGCTCAGAGGATGAGCCATGGATTGCCAGTGGGCGATGCCATGAGTGCTGCGGCGGCGGCGGCAGCAGCAGCAACAAGGGCAGCAGCAGCAGCAGAGGCTGCAATGATGATGGGTGTTGATGCAGAGCTGCGGCAGGAGCAGCAGCAGTACCAGCTGCAGCTGCTGGACCAGCAGCAGCGCCAGCAGCAGCAGCAGCTCATGCAGCAGCAGCACCAGCAGCGGCAGCAGCTGCTGCGGCAGCAGCAGGCTCGCACAGCTGCTGCGCGAGGCAGCCCTGGCGTCATCACCGCATCTCCAGGCGGTGCCGCACTGCCAGTGCCTGGCCTGTCGGGTGACGCGCTGCGGCGCACACACACTGCACCACCCATGGGTGGTCAGCTGCTGGCTGACCTCACTATGAACTTCGCAGCAGCCAGAGATCAGGCCGGAGTTCACGACTTCCTAGTGCCAGATGACAATGCACATGAAGTTACACCGTACGGCGCTGCTGCTGCTGCTGCTGCAGCAGCGGGGCGGGGCCCTGGGCAGCTGCTGCTGGGCAGTCAGGAGCGGCTGCAGCAGCTGCAGCAGCAGCAGCAGCGGCAGCTGGCAGGGTGGGGGGATGCGGCAGATGCTGAGCTGTTCTCAGCGCAGCTGGCAGCTCGCCAGGGGCTCAGAGTAGAGACTGGCATGGGCCACAGGGCAGCAGCTGACACTACAGCAGCAGCCAGTGAATTGCATGGTTCACCGCGGCTGCTAGGAAGTGCTTCCAAGCTAGCCAACCCCCTTGCAGCAGCGGCTGCTGGCGGCGCTGCAAGCAGCCTGGTTGTTGACTGCTTCAGCTTTTCAGACGATGAAGATGAGGACTCTACAACCTCGGACGAGCAGGACGCTCAAGCTGCAGGCGGCAGCAGGGACGCTTCGGCAGCACCCAATGCGCCAGCTGCTGCTGCTGCTGCTGCTGCTGCTGCTGCTGCTGCTGCTTCAGCAGATGGCATGTTTGGTGGGCGTGGTCTGGCGGAGTGGGTGGCGAAGGAGCTGCAGGGCCCGAGGTTTGAGGGCCATGTCGGCAGCGGTTTAGCATCCCTGCTGCAGCAGAACCCTGCTGCAGGTGGCAGCCATCTCAGCAGGAGCATCTCTGAGAGTGCAGCACTGCATGCAGCAGCAGCAGGGTTGCGCACAGCACCACCAGCTGGTGCGTCTACTGCTGCAGCACCAGCAGCAGGGCAGCTGCCGGCGTCTGCTGCCAGTGCACCTGCAGCAGTGGCTGCTGCAGCGGCAGGGTTCAGGGCAAGCCTGAGGGTTCATGCACCGCCAGCACTTGCACGTGAGCTGCTGCTGAGTCAGCAGGCTGCTGATGCATCAGCACCAACAGCAGCAGCAGCAGCAGCAGCAGCAGCAGCAGCAGCAGCAGGGACAGGGAGTGTGCTAGCCAGCGCGCCAGGCAGTTATGTGAGTGATGGCGCAGAGTTTGGCCTAGCAGGGGGCCCTGTGAGGGTGGTGCCTGCTGTGGTGAGGCTGCTGAAGAGGACCAGCGCACACCCAGGGAGGATGCAGGATGGTGGCGATGATGACTCCCAGATGGAAAGCAACACTGCAGCAGCAGCAGCAGCAGGTGGTGAAGATGGTGATGCAAGGATGGAAGAGAGGGAAGGGGGTGCAGGTGGTGAGGTTGCAGCGGCTGCTGTAGACATGGTGTTTGGAGGTGCTGCTGCTGCAGAGGCAGAGGAGGAAGAGGCAGCAGCAGCAGCAGCAGCAGCAGAGGGAGAGCCAGCAGGGCTGGCGGGGGAGGCGAGGACAGTAAGTGCTGCTGCTAACGACATGATGGCTGCAGCAGCAGCTGCTGATGCAGCAGCAGCAGCTGCTGATGCAGCAGCAGCAGCTGCTGATGCAGCAGCAGCAGCAACAGAGGGACCCACGGCTGACTCAGCAGCAGCAGCAGCAGCAGCAGCAGCAGCAGCAGCGGCAGCAGCCAAGCCAGCAGCAGCCCTGCCTGCTGGTTCTGGCGCTGGCGTGTTCAGGTTGGACAGCCATGAAGCCAACAATGCAGATGCTGCTGTAGCAGAGCAGCAGCAGCAGCAGCACGGCGATGCTGCTGCTGCAGGGGGACCTGCACTGAAGAAGCGGAGGGTGGGGTCTGCGCCTGCGCTCATGGCTGCAGCTGCACGAGTGCTGCCCACTGCTGCTGCAGCTGTGCTGGGTGAGCAGTGATGACCTGTCACAGGTGGGGTGGCGTTGAAATAGATATAGCTATAGCTATGGCTTGATGATTATGATGATGATGACAGGTGGGGTGGGTGGATGGTTAATGATTTGCAATGTGACGATGTCAAAATGATGGCGATGATGTGGTGTGGGTGGACTTGGATGGTGGGATGCAAGGAAGGTCGGTCTGCAGAGGGTTGCAGCAGGGCTGGCGGCAGCGCTGCATTTCAGCGGCTAGCTTTGGGTGGTATGAGTGTCAGGGAGCAGCAGGGCTGGCGGCAACGCTGCATTTCAGCGGCTAGCGTTGGGTGGTGTGCGTGGCAGGAGCAGCAGGGCTGGCGGCAGCCTGCCGCGCTGAGCGCTGCAGGTCAGCGGCTAGCGTTGGGTGGTACAAGTATCAGGGAGCAGCAGGGCGCTGCGGTGTGCCTGTGCTGCTACTGCTTGGTGTGTGCTGCTGTAGGGAGGTTGCCAGCGCCTTGAGTGCTGCTGTTGCGCGTGGGTGCCAGGAGTAGCAAGGGTGGTTGGACTTGGATGGTGGGATGCATAGAAGAGTAGGCTGATGAGGGTTGCAGCAGGGGCGTGCAGCAGCGCTGCACATCAGTGGAAATCTTTGGGTTGAGGGAGTGTGAGGAGCAGCAGGCCCTAGGGCACTGCGGTATGCCTATGCTGCAGCTGCTGTTTGGTGTGTGCTGCTTTGGGGGGGTTTCCAGCTGGTGCTGCAGCGCATTAAGTGGTGCTGTTGGATGTGGGTGTCAGGAGCAGCAAGGACACTGAGGTGTGTCTGTACTACGATTGTTGATGAGGCGTGTCTGTACTATGGTGTGTGTAGTGTGCAGCATGCGTTGTGCATGCAAGCGTGGCGGATTGGTAAGTTGGGTGGAGCCGATACCAGGACTGGGACTGTGACGATGCTCGACACAGAAGTGCACACCTGTTGTTGTATTGCACAGCCAGCTTGTGTGGTTGCTGCTTGTTGTTGGAGATGCGGATGCAGGAGCGACCTTGGCCATGCTGAGGGTTGAGGGGGCGAGACGGCTGCAAGCAGCTTGTCTGTGTTTGGATGTTTGGATGCTTGTACGCACCCTGCCATGCAGGGTCAGTGTGCGATTGTGGTGGGAGTGACCTTGGCCATGCCAAGGGTGAAGGGGCCGAGACGGCTGCAAGCAGCCCGTTGTGTGTAGATGCTTGCAGCCTGCCGCGCAGGGGCAGCATGCATGGTTGGGTGAACGTTGGTGCTGAGGACTGTGAAGATGTATGAAACATGGGTGTGTTGCAAAACCTGGGGTTTGATTGCAGGGCAGGTTGGTGTTGTGGAGCAAACAGGGATGTAGTGGCGGCATGCAGCCCTCTTTGATGCTTGTAGGGTTTAGGGTTTAGGTTTTGTTCTAAACCTTAACCCTAAACCCACCAGACCCTAAACCCACCAGAGGGTGTGCTGCAGGAGCCTTTTGGCTGCCACGATCCAGACAGCCATCCCTGTTATGTAGGAGCATTTGTGTTGTGTTTTTGCCTGTGCCTGTTCGTATCTGCAGGCTGGTTGGGCAGTCAGAACCACCTGCAGCCGCCACTATGCCCTCCCAACTGCTGCATTTGTGTTTTGCGTGCGCAGCGCATCAATCGCTGCTGTGTCGGCCTTGTCCGTGGTGAAGCAGCGTCTATGAGTATTCGTCGAGGCCGCCCTGTAAGGGTGTGCAGCACTACCCTGTGTGTTGGCACTGCTGTGGTCTGCAAACACAGGCCAGCTAAGCCCCTGCAGTTGGCTGCTGCTGCTGATGCTTTGCATGATCATGATGAGCTGACCCTGACAGGATTTTGGGTGCATCTGCTTGCATTGGCCCCAGTCTCAGCCGCTCTCTGTGTGTTGTGTGATGTCTTGACGGAAGCATGATTGTGGGCTGCAGCAGAGTGCTTGACTCTGCTCAGGCATATGGGGAACTGGAAAATCACAAGGGACGCCCTTGTGTGCATGTGCGTGTGTTTTGCATCGCATCTACTGTACGCTCCCACTAACTGCGTGCGGAAAACTTCATCAGGTGAACCAGCACGTTTAGTATGGCTGCAGAGCCTCTGGTCTCCCCCAGTGTCGCAGTACCCATGCATCTGTGTGCATCTGTGTGTGGTTGCATCTGTGTGTGGTTGCATTTTTCTGCCAGATGACTTGCGTAGTACCATGCGTCACTTGGGTTGCAGATTGATTATTAAAGGCAGCACTTTTTCTGTCCCGCAGACGTGTCGGGGAGCCCCAGAGCCCTGATACACTGCCTGACAGAGCAAATGACAGCACTCTGCAGTGCCAATATTACAAGGCTCGGGAACCTTACTCAGGGTGTTTGTGTGTGCTGACTTGTGGCAGCGCTATGTTGCGGCTGCAGTGATTATAATAACCCGTGCATTGTTTAATGAGAGAAGCGTATGGCAGGGCTGCTAGCGCACTGCAGCACTGCTTGCCTGGTGCTGCTGTGCTGTGTGCCAGTGCAGTGAGCAGCGCAGCGTGCCGCACAGAGCCTTGCGCATGTGATGAGCAGGCGTGGGTGAGTCAGGTTGGGTTGGGTTGCAGGCAGATGGCACTCCACTGCTTGACACCTGCACGTGTGCATGCTGTGATCAGCTTGTGCGTGGGTTGGGTTGGTGGCGTGAAGGCAGCTGTGTGCTTGCACTAGCACCGTTGCATCGGCTACTGCGCACGAAACAGGGAGTGGGTTGCATGGTGCACCAGAGGCCAGGATACTGCAGTGAGCTGCAAGCCGTACGGCATTCACAAATGCTGCATTTGGACGCTGCGCCCTCTTGTGCTACGCGTTTGAGCTTGCATGCCGCATGCTTGTTTGAGGTTGCGTGCGCATGCCGTGTTTGACCTTGCATGCATGCATATGTTTGACCATGCATGCATGCAGGCATATGCCGCATGTCAGTTTTATTGCTTCTGAATGCCCTGCAACCAGACGTTGGGTACTGTATGCCACCTTATGGGTCATACTACTGCTAGTATGCTTGATACCACGCTAAATTTAACTCACATCTAATGTGATGCTTGTGCAAGCAGCACTGCCAGTCACCTGTTGGGGTGCTGTGCTCTCACGCATCACCCGCTTGCAGTCAGGCCCCTGGGCGCCTGCTATAGCACACACTGCCGCGCTGCTCGCAGTGCGTCATTTATGCATGAAGGGTGCATACTTTTGAGACTCTACTTACATTTCATTACTACTCTTGGAGATTGGGGTTGGTACTATCTATTCAGCGTGATGCGCCCACAGTATGCTTCACTGTTGTTAACGATGCATCACACTGCATCTGCACTGCAGTTTTGATGCCCCGCACCAGGGGTGCACTGCGTACATGCATTCATGCATTGCGCCAGCTTGTCTCGTGCTGTGGATGCTAGTGGGCATTATGTAGGTGCCTGCTGCCCGGGCTTGCGTTGCAAACTTGTTGGTCCAAAGGTCTCGTATGTGCAGGGTGGTGACTGACGTGGGACTTGGCACATGTTGTCCAGCATATTGTGGCCACTATTTTCAGATGCTGCCCTGTGTGATCTGCCTCTAGATCTTGTGGTAAAGCCAACTGACATGGGACTGTGGTGCTCAGCTGCTCTTTTTTGTGACCAGCGGTTGTGCACCGTCGTGCTGCTGTGACCTTAACCATAGGCTCAGCACTGCTGCAGCTGTTGCTGCTGTTGCTGCTGCTGTGATTTGCCACATGTAGTCAGTGCTTTTGCGACTGTCGCCTGGGACTATGTCCCTGCAATCATACAATCCTGGTTGTGGCCGTCATACTCGGCTGTTGCTGCTGCTGAGGGAGCACCAGGTGCTGCTGTTATGGTGATCAACGCATGTGCTGCACTTGCATGTGACAGCCACGTGGTGCTTGCTGCATCTACTACCTACCCTAACACCTAGCTGTGGACCGGACTGCTTGAGGAACACATGTTTGGCATGTGATTCATGCCGGTTTTGGTTCACCAGCAATCCATGGCACGTCTTTTGAACATGCGACACTGCACTGCCAGTCAGCAGTGCCGATCAGTGTGATCACCCTGTACAATGCACCCAGGTCGCTCTGCGGTGTCGGCTGGGCTGTGGTGGTTGTGGCCTTTTGTTGTAGAGGTACTGTGTTTTGTGACGTGCGCCGCTTTGCATGACGGGACTTGCAGCAGGACGGCTGTCTGAAGCTCCTATCTAGAGTGGGTGAATGATGGTGATACTGCACGTGTGTGGCACTGCAATTTGGGCTTGCAGCAGATGTACATGCGGTGCGCAACGTGATGTCACAAGTCGAACTGTACTCCTCACTGCTGTTGGGTTGCACGCATTGCAGCTGGCTGCCACAGCAGTGATTGCGACAGGGCTTGTGCCTCAATTGGCAGAGCATGTGCGGCAAGCGATTTGTGGTGTGTGTGCCCTGTGTGTCAGGGCGCTGCTGTGCTCTCTATCCCTAGTGTGTGCTGCGTGATTGATGCTTGCAGCCAAACGCGCACAGGACCAGCATGCCGCGCTGAAAGAGCTGTTTGCTACACACGACCCAGACTGCAGAATTACAGTTGTGCCGATTCTACTAGGGGTGACTGGGGTGATATACAAGGAGACAATAGACACAATGGAACACCAACTAGGGGTAGAAGGACCACGATTAGCAGCACTGGCAAAGAAACTGCACTTCTCAGCGGTGACCAACATGCAGAAGATGTGGAGGCAACGTAAGGCGATCATGACGGCAGCAAGGAAATGTACAGGCGCAAGACCAGCACAGCCAAACCCGAACCCCGCAAAGAAACGAAAGCACGGCACCGGCGAGCCAGACCACCGCAAAAAGCCACGGTTTAGATGAGCGCACGACAGCGATACACCCCGCTTGTGCCCTAGGGCGCAAGTGGACAGGTAGAGGGTGTGGAGCCCAGGGGCGCTGCCCCTGGCCACACACACCCTCTTAGCCTTATCTTACCCAGGAGCTGCAGAGCGGCCTGGGTAGTCACTCACTCACTCACTTGCAGCCTGATAGGGTTGCCTCAACGAAATGAGTCCTTCTGCCAGCAGTGGCGTGACACATGCTTGCGTGTGCACGTGCCGTATGCTGGCAGCGGCACACGCTGCAGGAGACCAACGCATGTTGCTTGGCTTGTTGGTGGTTGCTCGATCAGTGGCTCTGCCTGGCCGCACAATAAATAGTACTGCGGCCATTGATAGAGCATAGCAATGTTGGCGGCTTGACCACCGATAACCACGATTGGTATGGAAGAGCCGTCATATCAGTGTTGAAGTGAAGCGTATTGTGCTGTTGACCTGCATTCGTCCAGTTGTGGAGTACGGCAGTGAAGTGTGGTTCCCGTTAACAGCTAGGCAGCTGCAGCAGATTGATCAGGTGCAGACAGACATCATATAGTGTGCAATGCGCTGTGGCAAGGAGCGTCCGTGTTCCTTGGCTGTTTTGGCTGAATGGGGTGTGAAGCCTTTGCATATATGGTTACATCAGCGAGCTATGGAGTACTATTTCAGAATACAGCGCATGGATGGTGTTAGACTGCCAAAGCAAGTTTCCTCTGCAGAGTGGAGGCGTTCGACTGGAGCAATGGTAGTAACTCCGTGGCACAAGCATGTGCAGAGTCTATTGTGCAAGTATGGTGTGAATGTAGAGACAGCGGCAGGGCGTGCAAGTTGCTGCAAGAGTCACATTTCAGGGCAGATCAAGAAGTTGCATGCAGATAGGATAATGTGTGAATCGCTGGAGCATTCCACTTTGTTGAGTTACATCACGCATGTGCACCCTAAACATGCTGATGTTATGACGTTTAAGCGGGTCAGGCCTTTTTTGCGGTCTGGGGCGCCTACACGTGGTGTCGAGTTGATGATGCGTGTGCGTTTGGGTTGCTTGGCTGTACATGAACGCACCAGTCGTTATGGTGGCAGGCGAGCTAATGGTAATACAGCATGTCCGGCGTGTGGTGCTGGTGTGGAGTCATTGTCACATTTGTTGTTTGATTGTGCTGCGACGTCTGTGAAAGAGATGAGATGTTCAATGAGATTAGGGCTTTGTCTGGTTGCGCTGCAAAATTGCGTAACTTGTTGTCTATTACAGATGCTGAGGTGAAGGTGAAGCGGTTTGTGTCGGATGATGCTTGGGGTTCTGTTAGGTTACTGGTGTCTAGGTTCATTGCTCATTTTTATGAAAAGGCTTGGGGTGTGCGTAATGCTTGCAAACACAAGGGTGTAGTTGCCGCTCCATTGGGGCGCGGGGCCGATGGCGTTGATGCTATGGCTTGATGAGTAACATGATGATGATGATGAACCACGATTGCTGGCCAAGTGATCTGTCCTGCATACATAGCAGCAATGCACGACAAGTTTGGCTGCGGCGGTGCACAGCCAGTGTATCACAGTACAGCAACTGCATATGCATATGCTGCGCAACAGCCAACTTGGTGTACCAAATCCGCCTGCCAGGTGCTGCAGCATGCAGACGGCACTGCGTGGCGGGTCTTGTGAGTGAAAACATGTACCTGAAGTTTTAAGGTTTGTATCATAACATTGTAGCACTGTCGCAGTCAACGTGAGCGATGTGAGCGCTGTTACAGGACAGACACATCCAGCTGAAGCTCGGTGCAGCTCTGACAGCATGTTTCTTGATACGTTGTTCACACTGGAACTTCCGGCCTGCTGCAAGCCATCAGCCGCACGTCGCAAAACAGCGCTGTGTAGCGCATGGGAAGGAGGGGAGTCAGCCACCGCATTAATCAGTTGGTTACATGTGGCTCCTGCAGGGCCAGCTGGCAACAAGATGACACGGTGCGAGTCACCACGGAAACAAACACACCTTCACATGCGCTTGGCCATCATCTGTGGGCAAGTGTGCACTTGCACAAACATGTGCTTCTGCGGCGGTTGACAGCCTTTGCACGCCCTAGGGCGGCCTCAGCCACCAGGAGCATGGGCATACGCATGCTGCTGCTTCAGTGCAGCACACGGGCCGTGTAACACACATCAAGGTGCCTTGTAGTAACACACTGCAACAGCCACTTGAAGCACCACTCAGGGGCACTCGAACCGCTGTCGTTAACTTGACTGGCCATACAGCAGCTCCCGCACAACACGCAGCAGCGGCAGCGGCAGCTCCCCAGCTGCTGCTGCATAGCTCGCAAATCGCGAGACAGCCACCACACCCTCAGCCAGTCCTGCTGCAGCATTGCTGCTGCTGCTGCTGTGATCACTGCTGCCGCCGCTGGCAGAAGCGCCTTCCAGCTGTATCAGCTGGACATTGCTGTCAACTGCTGCAGCAGCTGGCATGTGCACAGCACCTGCTGGCATGAACTGCCGCAGCTGCACTGGCAGCACTGCTGCATGCCCTGCTTGATTTACAGTTGCTGCTGCTGCTGCTGAGTCGGCGGCTGGCGCCTGCTGAAGCAGCTGCAGCGACCTAGCAAGCTGCTTGTGAAGTATCCACCTGCAGGAAGGGCAGGAGCAAGCAGGGGTCAGCTGCGAAGGCCAGCATGCACGGCACTAGCATGCTGCTACGAGTTGTTGCCTCAGTACCAGCATTCCACAGGCCTGTGCTGCGGCACCCATGGACTCTGCATCGCGCACTACAAACTGCGCGCCATGACAGCAGCTCAAGGCACGGCATATGCATGCGCGTACTCTGCTTAGGCTCACAAATTCAGCAGCACGTACAGCACAGCAGGTACATAGCAGCAAGCCGACCCAGCTCCAGCTCACCTGTAGCCCGGCACACACTCCACAATGCAGCAGCGCTGGCTGCTGCCGCTTTCACTGCTCTGTTTGCGCAACAGCTCCCACAGGGCTGCAGCTGCACTGACACCACTGCTGCTGCTGCTGACAGTGCCTGCTGTCAACCCCTCGGTATGCGCACCATGCAGAGCCGCTAGATCAGCAAAGCCCTCAGCAGCCGCAACAACGCTGACGCCAGCTGCTAGCGCAGCCTGCACTGCTGGCACCGCCTCACTGCTGAGCCGGTTCAGCACGATGACTCTGCAGCTGTGCAGCTGCCAGGCTGACTGTACTGCTGCTGCTTGCGCTGCTGGGGTGTGGACTTGCAGCTGCAGTGCCCTGCCGATCATCCTGGACGATGCAAATGCACACAGAGAAGCATGACGAGCGCGGCAGCAAAACAAGTGTGTGACGCGATACACAATGCAGCAGATACGCAACGCTGAGATGAGCAGTGCTAAACAAGGCGTACAGAAGCACTGTAGGGCCGAGCCTTCGACAGTTCATTTGGCTGCAAAATGCGCGGACTATGTCTTGATTTTTTGGGATGAGCATGCGCCCGTGTAGGCTCGCACTTGCTGGCATCTACAGATGTGCAATCCTGCGCAACCGCAAGGCAACTCACTCAGTCTTCATGCCACCAGCAGCAGCTAGACGCCCGCCCATATCCACAGCAGCGACAGCGACGCAGCCATCAGCCGCTAGAGCAGCAGCCACATCGCGCAGCATGCTGCTCTTGCCTGACTGCCTGGGCCCCAGCAGCAGCACCAGAGAGCCAGCAGGCCTGCTGCTGCTGCTTCTCACTGCTGCTGTTGCTGCTGCTAATGGTGTGCTGAATGCTGCTGGCTGCAGCCCGAGCCGCCATGAAGCTGCATCACCTGTGACAGCTGGCACCCGCTGCTGCTGCTGATTGCCAGCAGACTTTGTCCGGCCATTACCACCGCGTGGCGAACTGCTGCTGCTGCTGCTGCTGCTGCTGCTGCTGAAGCCTTGCGGCAGTGCCTGCTGCTGCTGCTGCAGCTGCCCCTGCTTTGAGGCGCCGCCCAGTGCATTTGCAGCTAGCGCTTGCTGCGCACTGCCAACCAGCAGGTCACCAATGACTTGGCTGATGCCAGGCTGGGGGCGGACAGCAGAGAACAGCAGCCCTGCCAGCTCAGGTGCTGCCTGCTGCTGCTGCTGCTGCTGCTGCTGCTGCAGGGAAGCTGTAGCAGGTGGCGTCTGGCTGCTGCGGGCACTGCTGGTGCTGCTGCTGGTAGTATGGGCTATGCTGTGTTGCTGGCTGCTGCTGGAGGCCCATACAGGTGTCACGCAGTGCTGCAACCTAGCCCAGAACCGCTGCTGCTGCGGGCCGCCAAGCAACCCCATCTCTTCTCCTGCACCTACTGCTGCACCATCCGCCTCTGTCTGGCTGCCCTGCTGCTGCTGATGCTGCAGCTGCCGCAAAGCCTCCACACACTGCTGCAGCAGCAGCGCACTGCAGCTGCTGTCTGGTTGCAAGCCAGCTGCCGCTGCCTCATCGGTTGGCAGCTTCAGTCCAAACAGCTGCTCAGTAACCCCCATCAAGCTGCTGCTGCTGCTGGCAGCCGCAGCAAGGACGCCACTGACACCCAACTTAAATGTAATCACACAGCCTACAGCAATGTGCAACTGCTGCAGCTGAGGTGTGAAAAGTGAGGCTGTCGCAGCTGCTGCTGCGCTTGGGTCTGCATCGGCTGCTGCATTGCGCAGGTCAGTCTGGCGCTGCATGAACGAGGCTGCTGCTGCTGCCACGCTGCCGCGCACAACTCCAGACAGCCTGCACATGGTGAGCAGTAAATACACAAGAGCGCTTCAGCAGCAACCTGATTGCCAGAGGGCCAGCCAAGATGAAAAGGATGCGTCACGGCAGCTGTCATAGTAGTAGCTTCAGATGTCATTTTGTTGGGGCAGCAAGCAGTCAAGCGCACCACACTGCAATATTCTACTGCAGCCGTGCAGTTGTCACATAACTGTGCACCAGTCAACTGCAGGAAGCGCTGTTGCCAGCCACGCACCTGTCAGGTAGCAAGCTCAGCAGGTGCTCCGTTGCAGAGTCAGCGCGCCATTCAGTGCCTATGCCGCAGTGCCTCCTGTTGTGCTGCTGCTGCTGCTGCTGCTGCTGCTTCTGGGAGTTGCCAGCACCATTTGTGTCAACTGGTGGCGCTGCTGCTGCTGCTGCTGCTGCTGCCACAGCACGCTCTGCTGCTGCTGCTGCTGCTGCTGCCACAGCACGCTCTGCTGCACCAACAGCACCTTGCGGCACAAGCAGCTGGTAGGCTGGCTTGGCTGGAGCCAGCAGCAGCTGCTGCAGCTGGCCTGGCGAGACGACAGACAGGCTAACACTCGGCAGCATGAACACTAAATTATTAACCAGAGTATCATCCGCACTTGGCTCAGTCCAGCTGCTGTCTCTGTACGCGCTGCTGCTGCTGCTGCTGCTGCTGCTGGCGCCTTGTGCTGTTTCCACTGCAGGCAGCGTCCAGCTGCCGTCTGCTTGCCCCACTATGCCCATGCTGTGTTGCTGCTGCTGCTGCAGCAGCTGCTGCGCGATGCTGCGCAGCATGGAGCTGCTGTTGTTGGTGTGTGGCGGCTGCAGCCTCCGGGGCAGGCTTGGCTGCAGCTCCCGGATGAGTGCACCAGGTGACGCCTGCAGGGTAGATCAGACAGATAGTACAGTAACAACACAGCGCAAACAACAGCAAACATTCTGTTTGCTTGCAAAGCTGGCGTTTCTGACAAGTGCTTGTGCTCACAAGCACGCTGCTGGCAGCACATGCAGGTGATGAAACGTGGCAAACGCAGCACGTCCCACACAGCAATCACAAACGCATGCTGCACATAGGCTCGGCACATCGGCTAGCCGCCAGGCATGAAAGCTTGTGTCATTTCATGCTCATCGCCGCACCTGCAGCAGGTCCCATTCCACAAGGCAACAAATGCAGCCACCCTTCCCACACTACCAACACACATATGCTGCGGCATGTGGCTGCGCATGCTTGTTCCCAGGCACTCAGTTCATTTCCATCGCCGCACCTGCAGCAGGTCCCTCTCCATGAGCAGCACCAGTGCGGGCAGGTAGCGCACATCAGCCACCAGGTATGACAGCAGCTCGGGGGACAGCGGCCGCGGCGCAGTCAGCCACAGCCTGAAGCCAAATGTTGAGAAGATGAAAATTGAATATGAGTAACAAAAGCACGCGGCAGAAGGCATGGATAGAGACGTGTAAGGGCATATAAACGCGGTTCAAATGCAAGTACACAGCCCAAAACAGCACTGCACAACAGCCAAATGGCAGCAGCAGCTCACATCGGGGTGCTCTTGGTCATCGCCACCACCTCCATCTTATTGGGGTGCGCCAGCCCATACGCAGCCAGCAGCACCTCAAGTCTGCGGCGCAGCTGCGGCCGCCCCCGCACGTGCAGGCCCTGCTGCTGCTGCACCGCCTCTAGCAGCATGAATGCCAGCTGGCTGTCGATCACGTTGGCGGCTGACAAACCGAATTCAGAGCGCAGCAGCGGCAAATCCTGCAGGCAGCATGACGTGGCAGCGGGCACCCGTTTCTGCTTCAATGATTGCAAAAGGTGCAACATGAATGCCAGCTGGCTGTCGATTACATTGGCGGCTGACAGGCCAAACTCAGCGTGCAGCAGTGGCATGTCCTGCAGGCAAGATGACGTGGCAGCGGGCACCGGTTTTGCTTATAAATGCGAAAGGTGCAGCATGAATGCCAGCTGGCTGTCAATCACATTGGCGGCTAACATGCCAAACTCCGCAGCCAGCAGCGGCATGTCCTGCGGGGCACAATGGTGGACACAAGACGATTGATGTTGTGATGGACCTGCGAACTATGGAGAGCAGCACGATGAACAGTGTAATGCAGCAGAACTCATACAGCACCACCCGCACACTGCACACCACAATAAAATTCCTGAACATGGCAGACGCCCAAGTGTGGTGCAGCCACCCCACCTGGCTCGCGTCCTGCACCACTAAGGTACAGCCTGGGTCCTCAAACACTGCAGCCAGCCCAGCCACCAGCTCTGCTGCAGCAGACTCGCTGCTGCTGCTGCTGCTGCCGCTGCCGCTGCTGCTGCTGCCGATGTGCTGCTGCATGCCTGCTGCCACCAGGTCGATAATGTACACAGTGTCAGGCCAGCCGGCATCTGCAGCAGGGAAAGGGTGGCGAGCGGGCGCAGGCATGCACATACCGCACGGGAGGCTGACAGGCAGGGCAAGAGCAGCACAGCAGCATTGGCAGCGGCCACAACTTCATAAGGGCATGCTGCCACTTTTCAAACAGCCGCAATCGCATACAGCTCTGCACAGCTCCACACGTATCATATGCTGCCACTGCTACCCCGGCAGCTGCAGCTACAGCGCCTGCAACTGCACCTATCGTGCCAACCTCGGCTCACCTGCGCCGCAGCCAGGCACCGCTGGCGCCATGAAGCTGAGCACCACGGTCACGCTGCCGCCATCATGATGCATGCACTGCCACAGGCCTACACTGCTGCCGCACATGGCAACTCCCTCACCTGCGCCGCGGCCAGGCACCGCTGGCGCCATGAAGCTGAGCACCACTGTCACGCTGCTGCCCTCGCCCAGCCAGCTGCTCTCAGTGTCCATCTACAACATGGAACGCTGCTGCTGCGCATTGGCGCTGCAACGGCGGCAGCAGCTGCTGCTGCAGCACCAGTAACAGACCACCAGCAAACACGCTTGCACCTCCAACGACCCAACATGCAAATTAAAGGTCTAATTCCCTGCCACCCACCTGTGCCGCGGCCAGGCACAGCTGGCGCCATGAAGCTGAGCACCACCGTCACGCTAGCGCCCTCGCCCAGCCAGCTGCTCTCAGTGTCCATGCCCAGCAGCGACACAGCCGCCATGTGCTGCAGCATGGACCTATAGGCGGGGCTGGCAGCGCTGCTGATTGTCACCACCTGGGAGTGGGAATGGAGAATGTCAGGGGGCGTTGCACGCAGGAACGTTCTGGTTGATCCCTGAAATTTGGGTTCGAAGCAACACAAGATGCCACAGCATGCTCAACAAGCGAGCGGCAAGTACTATCCGTTTGTATGCAAGTGACATTGGCAAACGTCAACCATGCAACGCTGCAGCTTGCTGGAGTCGAGCGCCTGGCAGCAGCCGCACCTGCACAGGGCCGAGGCCAGGCAGCGTCTGCAAGTAATCCAGGCTTGATGCAGGGCCGCGCTTACGCTCCTGATGCGGCCCATACAGCGCAGCCATGCGCGCACTGGCAGCAGCACGAGCACGCGCAATGTCGCCGGCTACTGCAGTGGCACCTGTAGTGTTGCTGTGGCTGGCTGTAAAGGCAGCAGCAGCGGCAGTCGCAGCAGCAGCTCTGCTGCCCAGTGCTGCAAAGCTGCGGCTAGCAGCAGCAGCAGCAGCAGCAGCAGCAGGCGCATTGTATGGTGCACGTGCTGCAGATGCTGCATCTGCTGCTTGTATGGCTGCTGCTGCTGCTGCTGTCTCAGCAGGCTTGGCTGCAGCAGGCTGTGCAGCATCACTTGCAGTCAGCTCAGAAGATCTAGGCTGGCGTGTTGCTGCTGCTGCTGCTGCTGCTGTTGCTGCTGCTTGTTGTTCGTTAGCTGCTGCCGCTGTACGTGCTTCTGCGGCTGCTGCTGGCGCCTTGAGTACCTGTGCCGGCAGCAAGTGACTAGCACCCAGCTGCAGCGCATCATTCTGCTTCAGCAGCAGGGGCACATTGAACAGCCAAACACTGTTCTGCGTCGCGGCGCCGCTGCTGCTGCTGCTTTTGCTTGCAGGCGGCCTGAGGTTGAGCCAGTAGGGTTCTGCTGTGGCCAGCATGCCCTCAAGAGCAGCAGCCACCTCAGCAGACATGGCCTGCACCTTTGACTTCTGCCCAACTGGCGAGCTGTCCTGGATGAATTTCACTGCAGCCAAGACATGCGCATGCACCAGGAAACGGCGGCAAGCAATCGGCACGTTCTGCCCCAAGTATAAAAGGTGTGCTGCACTGTGTGAGGACCAACCAACATCAGGCGCTGCATGTGAGGCATATGCGTACTAGTAACATGCCAGTGTGCTTACAGCAGCCAAAAGTAGGCGGTTCAGCATGTGGCACTGCCGTTGCATCACACCCATAATATCCACAGAATCGACACCTGTAGCAGTCAAGGACCAACCCTTTCAGTGCCTGTGTATCTGACTGCATGCAACAACAGTCCTGTTTCATGCCTGGCCTTCAACTGCATGCTGCGACTGCTCCCGCAGCTGCAACACAGCCTGCCTGCTGCAGACAGACACCGCTGTTTACATCTGACGCCTCACCCTGCCACTTACCTAGGCTCATCGCGCCAACAGGCACACCGTGCTGCAGCATGTAGCGCACACGCCCGAGCTTCGCAGGACTGACGCTGATATAATGCCGCACCGCGCTGCGTGCAGCCGCCGCCAGAATGCCCTGCCGAATCTTCCGCACATCTCTCGCACCCACAGCCTCAGCCGCAACAGCCGCCACAAGGCCAGCCGACGCAGCTGCACCCGCCTTACTCACGCCGAACGCAGCATACACAGCATCATCCAGCAGCAGCAGCAGCGCCTCAAGACGCTCCCTGGAAGCGCAGGTGGTTACGGCAAGCAGCCGAAGCGTTACGCGGTTCTCGCGCGCGTCACTGCAGGCCTCAGAAAGCACCATCCATGGGCAGGAGAGCAGCAGCTCGCGGGTGGTGCTGGGCGCCTTGTCGCTGGGGCCGGTGCCGCTGCCGCGCTTGCCTGCGTGGCTGAACCTGCCGCGCATGGCTGACAGGAAGTCTCCTGCATAAAGAGTTACAGCGTGCATGCAGGTCAGACATTACAAGCAAGCATCATGCAGCATTATGAATACTCACATAGCCTGCAGCAGGCAGAGGGATGAGGCGGTTAGTTGAGGCAGCGGGTACGATACTCAGAGCAGCAGAGGGGTCTGGCACACGCGGCGGATGGTGTGGAGCTGAGATGCTGCTCGCTGTGAGACAAGCAGGACAGGATGTGTTTGTGTGGTGGGCGTTGCGCCACAGCTACAATGCTGCTGCTGCTGCATGCGCGCGGCATTAAACCAGACATACCATCCGGCAATTCAGCTGAGCGACCCAGCGCAGTGCCTTGCATGCGTTGCTGCACTGCCTCCGCCAGCACCCTTCCCCCTTCCCTCCCCTGCCCTCCCAGCCCCCTTCACGCACCTGCCACAGACATCTGCATGACCACCAACCTCCTGCTGCACGTCACCGGCGGCCCCTGCTGCTGCCACTTGGTGACAGTTTCCAGTGTCTCTAAAGCCAGCTGATCCACCCCCAGCAGCCATGCAGTGAGCATGTAGCAAGTCGCCACACCCTGGCACCACTGTGCAAACACCCGAGGGTCGCACAGCAGGCAGATGTTGTTGAGGTAGATTGAATATGACAGGAAGCTGCGCGCGAAGCTGCCGCCCTGCAGCAGCCGCCGCTGCAGGAGTGGCACCAGCAGGTCATCCAGCGAGAATCTGCAGGTTTGCAGCAAATGAATGAATGATTACAATGTTTAAGAGGCCGTGTAACTGTGCAGGCTGGCCTAAAAGAGCATGCAAGCACAGGCTGCAACTCGCAGGAAAGCACAAGCAGAGGAGCTGAGTGACCAGTGCCAGTCACAGTGCAGCATAGCTAACAGTTTGACTGCAATGGCTGCATTCCTGCAAGCAACTGCGTCGCTGCAGATGCAGTTGCACGGCACACATCTGCTCTTCGACGATGCACACA
Organism: Tetradesmus obliquus; assembly: GCA_030272155.1. Classification (NCBI taxonomy): domain Eukaryota; kingdom Viridiplantae; phylum Chlorophyta; class Chlorophyceae; order Sphaeropleales; family Scenedesmaceae; genus Tetradesmus; species Tetradesmus obliquus. The sequence continues at coordinate 2,704,566 of CP126191.1, forward strand.
TGCGCATCCTGTCCTTGCATGTCCTGCTGCACAGAACTGTTGACGCAACAACATCAAGTGACACGTCCTCTGCTGTCGCACACCTACCTCGCCAGAGCTGGCGCGATGCTGCTCTGTATCTGTGCCAGCATCTCTGCTGTCTCCTCATCCTCCTCCTGATCACTGGACGCATCTGCTGCACCTGCCGCTGCAGCTGCATCTTCTTTATCACTGGACGCATCTGCTGCACCTGCCGCTGCAGCTGCCTGCTCCTGCTCAATAGGCTCTCCTGCGTCAGCCTGTCCTGCCTGCGCTGCAGCAGCTGCTGCATCATCCCCAGCAGCTGAGCCAGAACTCTGCGGAGACGGAAAACCCTCAAGATCTGCATGTAGTGTATTCGCATACTCACTTATAATTTGACCATACTGATCCAGCTGCACATCCGCTGGTACCGCTGCTGCTGCATGCTCTGTCCCAGCTGTGTCTTTGCTGCCTGTGGTTGCAGTGCCTGATTCAGGCTGCTGCTGCGTGTGCACCTTAGCTGCACCTGCTGCTGCGCCACGTGCCTCTGCTACTGCAGTGCTGGCAGTAGCCCCAGTTCTTGCTGCTGCAGCTGCACTGCCCGGCCCATCACTGTCATGGTGGGGAGTGGAGCCCAGCGCCTCAGCGCCATCAACGCTGGGCTGCCCTGCTGCTGCTCCTTTGCTGACAGTTGCATGCCGTCTTCCTGCAAGCAGAGAACACAGCAGCCGCACATAGTGGGGCCGGCGATGCTGTAGCACCCCAGGAGATGCTGTCGGAAACAGGCTGGCTGTTTACCTGCATGCAGCGCCCGTCACAGGCACTAGTCAGTCCTACGACCACACCACAAGGCAGCTTCCACCTCTGCACGCACCTGGGCCATGCGCAGCGCGCTGAGCAGCAGCCATTGCCAGGCACACCCTGGATGCTGGCCTCTTTGCCAGCCTGGGACACCCATACAGGTTGAGTTGCTGCAGCAGCAAAGAACAACAAGGAATTGGGAGGCTGTGGATGCAACAAGCATGCAACAGCTCTGCAGCAGTCTCAAGGCAATGACATTCAGACCCAGATGATCGCAAGTTGTCATCAGCAGGTGACAGCTGCTTCAAGCAGCGCGATACTGCCTCGGCTTCTTGCTGTTATCAGATGTCGCCATGCCATCACAAAGATGCTTACCCCAGGTCCAGCTTTGCTGCAGATACATGTGGCCCTGCTGCGCATGGCAGCCAGTGGCGCAGCTGGCATCATGCGCCACAGTGCACTGCCCTAAGGCAGGTGTGGTCAGGCCGCTACAGAATACATTCCTGAAGGCGGTGCGATTTCAAACAACAAACGTGCATGTGGACAATGTACTGAAATGGAGATCCTATCCTGGCAAAGGCAACCCAGAAGCAACCTGACAGCAGATACAAGCCACAAGTGTACTACTGCTTCGCCAATTCGAATATGTATCGTCGGAGTAGAAGCGCCCACACAAGCATCTGAACAAAAGTAGGCATTTAAGAAAACGTAGAAGTTCAGCTTGCATTGCAAGAGCATGCGGCGAGAGTGACACTGCTACAAATCGTCACATGACCAGTGAGGTGTGACAGAATGCGCTGCAAATACGTATCGGTGTGTGCTTTCCACTCTGGTGGACATCCTGTGCATTCTCGGCTCCAGCTGTTCTTGGGCGGTTACAATTACGTATCAATACGTATTGATCACCGACACCTTAGAGCTGTAAATAGAGTGAGCCTTAGCATCGGGTTTGTGATACTTCACACAACACCTGATTACGTCATGCACCATGCAGACTGTTAAGGTTGAACGCGACGAGTGCCAAGCACCATGACCGCTTGGACATGCAACTGCTTGTCTGCACATTCCTCAATCCACGCACCCCGAGTCACGCCAGCTCTGCGTACAACTAGACTGTCTAGACAGAATTTCCGCTCCTCCATGCCTACGTCTAGCCCATTTGAGCAGCAGCTGCAGCAACAGCGCAGTACAGTGGCGCCAGCAGCAGCTGGCATGCAGTCTGCAGCAGCAACTAACGGCACCAAAGACAATGGCAACGCCACGCAAGGCTACATAGTAAAGGAGCTGAGCGTTACAGCAGACTTGATAGACAGCTTTGTGCAGGATGAAGCTAAGCAGGAGCCAGCAGCTTCATTGGCGCAGCAGGCTTGGATTAAGTCGCTCATAGACTCAAGCGGCGGCAAGGTGGTGTTTTCTGCTGAGGGAGATGGCCATGCCATGGCGCAGCACCTCAGGTGTGTTTGCAGGGAATTTTTTATGGCTGTTAACTGGACTACAGGTAGCCTCCTTGGGGTGCTCATGTGCAGCTCAGTGCTGAGTAAGCGCTGCTGCTGTGCCTGCCAGCAGCGGCCCTGATATCAGTGGTCGTGCTGCTTAGTATGAGTACTGTCAATGTTGTTCGGCAGCAGCAACTGACTGTCTCTCCTGCATGTGCTGCCGTGTGGTGCTTTGCCTCTGCAGCACTGGCCTCTCTGGCGACCACCTGGTAGGTGCACAGGCTGTGCTGTTGCGCCGGCTGAAATCAGCATGCAGTGGACAGCAGTAGATAGGAATACCAACCAGCATTGGTGATGTGAGAGCAGCAGCAGCAGCCAGCATGCGTGCACATACGGTGTTTGCACACACATACTTTGTCGGTTTTGACTTCCGTTGCTGAGCCGTTTCTGAGTCGAGCACAATGCTGCAGCAGAGCATTGCACACTTCAAATGTGTAACAGGCTGCTGCTGCTGCTGCTGCTGCTGCTGCTGCTGCTGCTGCTGCTGCTGCAGTTCCTGTCGCTGCTGCAGAACGACCTGATCAGGGACATGGTGGTCATCTACGCAGACAAGAAGATCTACACCGCACTCAGGTTTGGGGTGCCGGTGTGCGGCCACCCCACCATTGTGCATGTGAGTGCCATGGAAGAATGGGCATGCCAGCTGTCACCAGCACCACACCAACAGCCGCTCACATGGAAGGGCAGCAGCTGTGGCGCTGGATGCAGTCGGCAGCTGCTGCAACAGACAGATGCTGTTGCTCGACACGTTGTCCCTTTTGGCGGCCCTTGCAGGCAGCTGTCTGGCTGCAGGGACCTTTCAGTCACACAGTGGCATGCAGTGCCGCTACTCAGCCTTGCAGACAAGCAGCTTACTGTATTGACTGGCTTCTGTCAACTGTCACTGCTGACATCACCTGCTGTGCTTCTGATGCGCATGCTGCTGCAATGTAACTGCAGGGTGGGCTCACGTCTGCCATTTTCGATGAGACGTTTGGCGTGCTGCTGTATGCTGCGGGGCGCTACAGCCACCTGGAGCTGGAGCACGGAGTGTTCACGGCTCGCTTAGAGGTGGACTACAAGAAGGTGCGGCTGAGCAGGGATTGCTGTTCACAGCCACTGTCACCAACATGTCCTTGTTGGTATATGGTTGCTTTGTCAGGGCCTTACTTGCCAGCAGCGCACGTGTCTGCAACCATGCAATACCAGGTTGACCAAGTTATAAGGCGCCAGCAGTGCTAGCGGCAGCGCTTCTGTGTGCACAACAGCTGCAGCCGATGCTGCTGAAAGCATTGTGCTGGCACCTTGATGATGCGCTGCTCGTCCGCGGCCACGTGCAAGACTCCTAGCAGACCGGGCACGACAGCTCATCTTGGCAAGGCGACCTTGTTTCCTCGCTCACGCTGCATTCCTCCTTGTGTTGCTGGTGCCTGCTCGTGCCTGCTGTTGCACTGGTGCAGCCGCTGCCCGCGGAGTCCACTGTGCTGTGCACTGCGCAGGTGGACAGCCTTGAGGGGCGCAAGATCTGGGTGGCGGCTGACCTCACAGACCCGCTGCAGCAGACCGTGTACGCATCCAGCAGGGCACTCTTTGTGAAGCCCAAGGCGCCAGTGCCCACGCTGGCGCCTGCAGGAGCCGCGCCTGCAGCAGCGCCAGCTGCTGCCAACGTTTGAACTGTGTTAGTTGATGTGTTGGTTGCTGTTACAGCAGTGAGCCTGAGGTGGCAGTGCTCACGCTGGCTCCTGCTGAGCAGCCCAGGTAGTGTTATTGACAGAGAGATGACAGTCAGGCGCATGCAAGCAGGCTGTTGGCTGTTATGTTACCCTCGAAGAGTGAGATCATGTGTCGATGCTGGCATCTGCGAAAGCTGCGCCGGCAGCAGCAGCGCCGTTTGAATGCCGCTGTGTGGTGTTGTGCTGCGGACGTGGTACTGTGTTGGGGAGAGGGTGATCGTGTGCCTCTACCTGCATTGGCACGAGCTTTGCATTGCCTGTTGAGTTCTGGCTGGAAGTGTCACAAGTTTGCAACAGATGGTTGCGCTGCTGGCTGCTGCTGCTGCTGCAAGCACATGGCAATGCTGTTGCTAAGTGAGCTGGCAGCAACACATTGTTGCTGTACAGGTGCAGATGCATTCCAAACGGAGCTGTGCCTGCTGCAGTTCTGCTGCAGGTCAGCTGCAGCAACGCAGAACCTTGCATGCGTCTGAGCTCTGGGCTTGGGACATTGGCTGTTTGGGAAGTTGCCTGCAAAGAAGAGGGCCGCAAGCAGCTGCATGCATGCTGAATGTCATGCAGCATCAATTCAGCAGTTCTGGGGAACTCAAAACAATGTTTGAAGCTGTGTATTGTTGAGGGGTTGCAGCTGCAGTGCCACATGAGCATGGCCCATGCTTGCTGCATGCTGTGGTGTGTGTTCACACTGAGACTGCAGTTTGACCGTGTGCAAACTGGCACAGGTCTGTGTGATGTGCAAGACGCTAGGAGCGATGTTGTGATGCGGCATATCTGCGCTGCCTTGTGCCGCAAGTGGGGCACGTCACATGACGGTTATACAGATGTCATGCCGGTGGTGGACTGTGACCTCTTATGCATGTTGCATGTTGCATTGGTGCGGCTCTGCTTTACATACTCTCTTGTAAGTACTTACGGCACGTGATTGCGGCACGTTGACAGTGCGTGGCTTGTTTGTTCGATGCCGCATCTGCCAGCAGTGGTGTGTGGCGCCATCAAGAGGTGTGGGCTTGTGCCAGGTGCAACATGGTTGGTTTGCCGACTTGTGCCAGCATTCGGAATATTCGGACACGTCAGTTGACTGTGCACATGCAGACACGAAAATTGCAAGTGTTTGTGTCAGTGCCTGAGCCACATGGTCCCACCACGGGGAAAACAGTGGACAAGCAAGGATACTGGTTGCACACGCACACCAACGGCCCCTGCTGCTTTCCTCGTCTATACCAAGCAGATAAACAAACAAGTAACAGATGTTCATTGTCAATAACTACCCGTGGGCTTCGCCAGAAACTATGGCACACTAGTGCCAGCTTGTGAGAACTGCCAGTGGCCAGCCTGCTGGCAGGTGCACAGCATCAGGGCTTGGAGCAGGCTGTTGTACAGCGCAAAAAGCACAAGTTCGCTTGGAGATGGTGAGAAGAGCTACTGTGTGACTGCAGTTCATCACCCGATCATGAGCACTACGCCCTTATGAGGCGTGCCCCCGGCCTGTCATTCGGAAGAGAAGCCTCATAAGCCCGCCACTGTCTCCGGTCCTGCTACTCATTTGTTTGCTCCAGGCTGATGTGAGTGATAAAATCAAACACTAGAACACGTTCTTGCCTACACAAGGTGCGCTTGTTGCCAGGCCGTGCCGGGATGGCGCCAGTAGAAGAGCAGCTGGAGTTATAGTTAAGGCAGAGGCATCCATCGATAGTTCTTGTTCTAAAATCACTATTTGTAGGAGAGCATGCATGTGAAAACACCCTGCTGATGCCGTGCACGACGTGTCGGTGTTTGTGCAGGTGCGAGCATCAACGGGCTCTTACGCTGCAGCAGGGCGACCAGGATATCCACTACGTCTCGAACAAAGTCAGGGGAGCTCGCGACATCGCAGCAGCGGCTGCAGTGGCCCAGGAGCAGGAGCAGCAGCAGCAGCACCTCCAGCAGCAGCAGAGCTAGCACTGCACAGAAGTCTCAGCAGCTGCAAGCTGCTGCCTGGTTCAGCAGCAGATGCATCAACCGGTGGAATGGCTACCAGTCATTCTAGAGGCGCCGGTGCCAGCTGCCATTCCAAAGCGCTGCAGCGATGATGATGATGATGATGATGATGATGATGATGATGATGATGATGACATGGATACAAGCAGCATAGGCAGCGACAGCAGCGCAGGACGCAGCAGAGGGAAGCACCACCACCAGCAAAATCAGCACGACACCAAGCAGCAGCAGCAGCAGCAGCAGCCGTACCACCCACAGCAGCAACAGCAGCAGCAGCAGGACACAAAGCAGCGGCCGGACGAGCCGCCGCAGCAGCAACCCAAGTCGCTGCGGCTCTCAGCCATCTCAAAAGAGCAGCTAGAGGCACACGCAGCAGCGTACGCGGCAGCAGCGGCAGCGCACATGAGCTTACACAGCCAAGCGCGGCACGGCTATGCCACAACATACAGCCACACGCCTTCGTCATGTGCTGCCCCAGAGGCCACCACTGCACCTATCAGCCGCATATCTAGCTGGATATCTACACTACCCGACCCTGAGTCAGCACCCTCTGTTGGGCCTGAGCCAGAGCAAGCCCCCTCAGTAAGCAGTAGCAACACAGTGCACAGCTACGAGGAGGCAGCGTGCGCGCCGTCGCTAGCGCGGCCCAGCATCTGGCAGAGCAGCGTGGATTCAGACGTAGAGCGGCAACGGCTAGGCTGCTGTGGGCGGCTGAGCTTCCTGGGAGCCATTTGAGCAGCAGCTGCAGTAGCAGCAGCAGCAGCAGCAGCAGCGGCGGCGGCGGCAGCTGCAGCTGTTTAGTTGCTGAGGGCGGCCCAGTGTAGGAAGTAGCAGCCAATTGTGCGGCACCTGGAGCGGCAGCGGCTGGGCTGCTGCGGGCGGCTGAGCTTCCTGGGCGCTCTTTGAATGGCGCCGGCTGCAGCAGCAGCAGCAGCACAGCAGCAGCAGGGGTAGCTGGAAGCAACTGAGAGCTGTGCACTGTGCAGGCTTGTCTGCTGCTGCTGCTGCTGCTGCCGCTGCTGTGCCTGTGGCTTGTGAGCTGGTTATCTGCCGGGCGCAGCGGCATGTGCAGAGTTGCACATCTCATGTGGTGCCACTCGCATCAGTGATGGCTTGTTATTTCCCTTGCGTGATGTTTGCTCTGTGACATAACCAACGAAAGCAGCGTGTGCCTTGGCACCTGCAAAGTAAGAGTGACATATGCTGGTGTGCGATTGAACCTTTTGCTAGCAGTGGAGTGGTGTCAAGGAGGACTGCTGTGTTGTGTGGCGTCTTGCGGTGCTGCCCTACCGTGCTTCCCAGGGATTGGGCCACACATGTTTTGACAAGCACTGCTGGCTGCGCTGTGTAGGCACCCTCTGTACATTGCTGTGCAACAGCTGCAAGCCAGAGCAGCCTACACAGCAAAGTGAACTGCAGCACTGCCGCTCACTGCACAATGCTGCAGCAAGGTGCCAATTTCTGGACATCAATTGTGGCGATATACAGGATGACTGACTTTGAACCATTGTTGGTTTCAGTGTGCTGCTCTGTACACGTTGGCAATACCCAAAACATACCACCACACTGTTGTGGCATTGCCATCAACTTCTGCCCAATGTGTGCTGGGCAGCTTTGCATTGCACTGAGTTGGGTATTGTTGGCCATCAACAGCAGCACTGTGACTGCTGAACAGCACACGTGGCACTGTGTGCGTGAAATTCAGTCTTTAAAATGTTTGTGTTAGGGTGTGCGCCTCCATGTCAGCGCTGGTCAACTGTGGTGGCATGGCAGCCATGGTGGCATGGCAGCACTGGCTGTTGTGTTTTGTGAATCGGCCTTGCCTTGTTGTGCACAGCCAAGAGCAACACAAAGAGTGCCCGTTTGCCCAGATGATCTCCCACACGTCATAGGTGCCTGCTGCATCTGCTGATGTGCTGTGTATATGCGTCAAGAGGTTCTGCAACCCCTGGCAGTGGTACCATATGGGCCATGCACAGGGGCATCTTGTGTGATAGCTTGTGGCAGCTGTACATGGAGATCAGGAGGTTTTGAATGCATCCAGGGTATCAACAGCAGCATTTTTGATGTTCTGCCTGTGATCTTGGGATATCCCTGTACACGCACAGCTTATCTTGCAACAGCAAAAAATTGAACTTAGGGTATCCCTGTACACGCACAGCTTATCTTGCATTGCATGTGCATCGTTGTGGCACTAACGGCTGGTCTGAAACAAGCTCTGCTTATGGCCAAACTCTGGCGCCAAGTTACATGTAACCGTGTACACTGTAGGGATACTGAACAACAGATCGTAGTACGCGTCACGCTCAGCTTGCGCATGCTGTAGTGATACTATCCTCAAACCATGCAAATTGGCAAGCTTGCAACACACTACCAGGCATGGTGCTGCGCAGCATGCCTGATGCACATGCACAAGTTAACGCCCCTGCGGAGGGTGGCCGCCCTGCTGCTACCGCTGCTCAGCCACCGCTGCGCCAGGCGCCTGGCTGCCACTCGGCTGCTGCAGCGTCACCACCACCTTGCCGACACTCCTGCCGCTGTGCATGTAGGCCAGCGCAGCAGGCAGCTCTGCAAAGCTAAAAGCCGCGCCAAATGCCCATGCGTAAAGGCAAAAGACGCCATGCACAAAACATTGATGTCCACGCAGAGAGCCTTCTCCTAACGCTGCTCAGCCGCCGCTGCGCCAGCCCTGGCTGCCACTCGGCTGCCTCGTGTATTCACATTTTCACTTGGCTGCATCAGCGTCACCACCACTTTGCCGACGCTCCTGCCGCTCTGCAGGTAGGCCAGCGCAGCAGGCAGCTCTGCAAATTCAAACACCCTGCCTACCAGCGGGGGCCCCAGGCGCAAGCTGTCCAGCTTGTCGTATAGGTCTGCCAGCAAGTCCAGCCTGTCGTATAGCCAGATGAGGTTGAAGCTGTGTATGCAAAACGGGAAGACAGGCGAGAACAGCAGCAGCAGGTATCAACAGTTGAAGACCAGAGGGAAACTGGGTCAGCATCCGGATTGCGCGCACGTATAGGCGCACTGTACACAGTGGTCAGCGCTTGCAGCGGATGTGGCCGCCAGCACAAGCTCCGCTGCTGCTACTAGCGTCCTAGTCGTGCTCCTGCCGCAAGCAGCTTTCATACTGCCAAGGACGTCCCGTGCATGTGACGCAGCACTAGCAGCAGGATGTGATGCATGCTGCTTTCACAGCAAGCGTCTGATGTTGTGCACACTAAGCATGGTCCACTACTGGAATACCGGATGTGCTACTACTGCTGCTGTTGCTGCTGTTGCTGCTGCCATGCTGCTGCGCCTCACTCACCCAACAACGCCCTTGTTGTCGCCTGGCATGGCAATGACATCCAGCCTCGGCCGCTACACGCAATCACAGCAATGCAGGAACAGCAGCAGCAGATACTCGTGTTGGCCACGTGCACGTTGTCAGCCTGGCTGACTGGTCATGCGCCACACGACCACCGACCAGGAAGTGTGCATGTCACGGCTCCCACTGCTCGAAACTGCCGGACCAGGTTTTGCCCAACCCATGATGGGTCATGCTAATGTGCAATGCCTGCCAAAGACATCATACAACACATGAGCTCCTTCACCTATTCACATCACAGCACCTGTGCTGAGCACACAGCCCCACGCCCTCACCTGCAGCCAGCCCCAGATTAGCTTTGCCAGTGCCAGCAGGGAGGCAGGTGCAGCCAGCAGCACCGCAGGGTTGAGGCTCAGCCTGGCACCAGGCTTGGGAGTGAGCGAGCCAGCCCTGCGCAAGCACAGCGGTACAGTTGTGTGGGTGTGTGGGTGTGTGGGTGCTTGATACTGTCAGCGGTGAGGTAGAGAATAGGCGTTTACACAGCAGCTGCAGTTGACGGAATGCTGGGGCCGCATTAATGCGTGCACACTTGAGGCAGTGCAGGTAGTGCATGCAGTACAGCACAGTAGCAGCTCACCGGAACAAACGCAGCACGCAAAGAAGAAAGTGGAGTCCTGCGGCAGCACCCAAAACACCTCACCCAAAGATGACATGGCGCCCGCAGGGGTTGAGCGCCGCATAACTCGGCTTGAAATACTCTCCACCCAGGCTGTCCAGTGTTACGTCAAACCCTGGCCGCCCGGCCCGCTTTAGGAAGCCTGACAACTGCTCCGCTATCGCTGAAGTACCCGACACACGCATTGCAAACTCCATGTGCTGCTGCTGCTGCTGCTGCTGGGATGGGGGTGCAGCCCCTGCAGCGGCTGCTTGCTGTGCTTGCCCATCACTGCTGCTGCTGTTGTACAGGGAGTCCAGCAGCTGCACTTTGTCTGCACTGCCGACAAGCCCCAGCACACTGGCTTGCTGCCTTGCCAGAATCTGCAGCGCCTGCAGCCCCACCCCGCCAGCTGCTGAATGCACCAGCACACACTGCCCCGGCCTAAAACCACCGCACTCATAAAGCCCAAATGCAGCCGTCAGGGTTTGAACTGGGTAGCTGGCTGCCTGCTGGAAGCTCCAGTCTGCTGGGATGGGCCGCAGGTATGCCGCAGGAATTGCCACGTGGCTTGCAAAGGCGCCGAAACGAAGCACTCCAACAACCCTATCACCTGGCTTGTATCGCTGCTGCTGCTGCTGCTGCTGCTGCTGCTGCTGCTGCTGCTGCTGCTGGGGTTCAGGCTGTCCCTGTTCTGCTGCTGCAGCGATAACTACACCGCTGAACTCCAGTCCAGGAACAAAGTCGCCCTTGGGCGCTGCTTTGTACAGCCCTGCAGTACAATGCATGCACTGGCAGCAGCTGAGTGCATCAGCCAATTACGTGTTCGTGGTACAGCGCAGCACATGCCAGGTGCCATGATGGGTCTTTGCAGGCTAGCAGGGTGCAGCCGGCAAGCTTCATGTAACGCAGGCTACTTGATTATTCCGTGCTTTACGCCTAAACCTAGAGCAGCTGGGTGGCAGCGCTCATCAGCTACAAGGTAGCATCAAAAAGGTCAAAAATCCCAATTAAAGTGACATGTTATATGTTACTTTTGGCGCTGGTCTCAGCAGCCTCCCACCTAGGCAGCAGAAGACGTCAGCCAGGTTCAGGCCCAGCGCTTGAACCTCCACCAGCACCTGGCCTGGGGAGTTCAGCTGCGGCATGGCCTCTTCCACAAGCCGCAGGCTGCCCATGTCACCCTGTAACAAAGTGTTATTTGTTTTAAATGTGAAGAGGAGGGCAAGACAGGTGCAGCACAGAGGCTGCAGCTTTGGGAGCGGTGGGAGCAGGGGGGTGTCCAGAAAAGATTGATGCGCATGTTTCAAACGTTGGCTTGTATTCACACCCGCAATACCAGGCTGGCATAGCTGCATAAAGTAATAGATTGTTCAAATGTCTACCCTCTTACCTGGTTTGTGATGTGCCATGCTCTGCGAGTAGCGGGTACTGCCCCAGACATAACTGCTGCTGGTGCTGCTGGTGCTACAGCTGGCTGCTCTGTTGTTTGTGCTGCTGCTTGTGGTGGTTTCGTACGACGCAGTGTTGACCTCAGGCTACTTCGTGCACCAATGTGACGGTTTGTAATGCCACAACAACGGGCGTGTGGGGGAGCAGCATTGCTGCCGCTTCGGAAAAGAGCATGCCGCATAGCTGCTCTCCGGCAACTTAAACAGCAAACATTGAACTCGTTGCAAAGGTTTGGGCGCACGTAGACATCGGAAATCAAAGTGACGAACCCTAGCACTGACCTGCTGTTGCCTGTTCATCTTCTTTGTTGTAAACGTTGCTTTGTTAGCTGCTGCTGGCAGCACGCATATTCAAGTCAACCCCTGCAGTTTTATTAGGAAACTCAATCGCCTTTCTTTAGTGGAGTCAGGCTCAAACCTACATCGACTGCCTTATAAAGTGGTGGCACAGCAGTACCTTGCAAACGCACCACCATGTTGGCACACCACACAATGCTGCCTCACACAGCAACACCATCAAGCAGTGCATCACGTAAGGCATCAGTATCAGCTTGCTCAGCACTCACAACTGTGCCGCGCCATGCAGCAGGCGTTGCAGTGCCGCGCCATGCAGTAGCAGCAGCACTCGCGCCATGCAGCAGAGTCAGTAGGGCGGTTGCTGCCTCTGTCAGCAGGCGGGAGCTGCTGGGGGGCTTGGCTCCCTGCTGCTGCTGCAACAGCTGTGTCAGCAACCGCCGTGACTGGTATGACAAGATATTCGCCCTCAGCATGGTGAGCTTGCAGGATCCTTGCACACAGCTGCAGCAAATCAGCAATTTCTGATTGCATCTGCCCTCTCTCTGCTATGGTGGACAATGGAGCTGTTCCACCATCCTGATTCCGATCGCCTGCAAAAGAGTGCGCATGAGTCCATGCATCATTGGCAGGCGCTGTGTCATTTTTTAGTACGCTAACTGGCTTGCTGCTGCTGCTGCTGCTGCTGCTGCTGCTGCTGCAGGCCACTGGCATGCAGGAGTATGAAGCAGCCATAGCGCCCCTGAAGCAGGCTCTCTTTGACCAGCTCTTCAGTCCACTGACAGCAGCGGCTGACACAGCAATTGCCAACAGCAGCAGCAGCAGCACGTTTAACGTGCTGGAAGTAGGCATAGGAACAGGCCCCAACTTTCAGTTCTACCCTGCAACAAGCAGCAGCAGCAGCAGCAGCAGTAGCAGCAGCAGCAGCAGCAGCAGCAGCAGCAGCAGCAGCCAGCAGCTGCTCAGTGTCACTGGCATAGAGCCCAACCCAGCCATGTGGCAGTATACGCAGCAGGCAGCTGAAGCGGCAGGCCTGGGCCAGCAGCAGCTGCAGCTGGTGGCTGCGGATGCGCAGCAGATGCCTTTTGAGCGCGACAGCTTTGATGCTGCTGTTGTAACACTGGTGGGTGTTGTGGCAGTGCTGCCCTGCACGAACAGTGTTGCTGTGGCTGCAGCGTTGCTTGATTTGTGTCAGCAGTGCAGTGGAAGCCCCTCTCCTATTACGAGCACAGCTTCTTTCACGTGTGATGGCTCTTTCCTGCGTATAACTGTCCAACAGCATATAGTACTTGAACGATGACTGCGCTGTGGATCATATTGCGCGTGCAATGAATCATACACTGCTGTGCTGCTGTGGAACATGCCCCTGCAGGTGCTGTGCTCAGTGCCTGAACCGCAGCAGGCACTGTCGGAGCTGCTGAGAGTACTCAAGCCAGGCGGCAGCCTACTGCTAATAGAGCACGTCATTGCACCCCGCTTTGGTCTGCTGCAGCTGCAGCAGCGCGTGCTGGACCCACTGCAGCAGCTGCTGGCAGACAACTGCCACCTCACTAGGAACACTGCAGCTGTCCTGCAAGCCAGCGGATTTGAATGCGGAAATAACAATAGTGACAGCTGGGTGCAGCCGCTGGCTGTGCAGAGCGTGGAGGCAGCAGCAGCGAGAGTAGCAGCTGGCAGCAGTGAGCTGATGAGTTTTGAGGTGCCTGGCATGAGTTTGATTGCTCCGCACATTGCAGGCATTCTGAAGAAGCCAGTGTCAGTGTAGTGCAGTGATGGTATAAGATCGAATTTGGACACCTACCGAGTCCTGTGTGTACATGTGGACTACGTTCTTTCACTACGGTTAGCAGGCAGCTTGTGGGTCAGCGCGTTTGATGGCGGTTTCGTTGATACGTTGCCGTTCCTGCCTCCTAGGGCGGCTTGTACAGGCTGGTGTTGTGACGCTGAACCTTCTGACAGGCCCTTGCAGGCGAACAGAAGGGCATCAATGTCAACACAGAAGCCGTGTGATGCGTTGCAGGAACTTCCTGCTGTTGAACAGCACGCTTGTAAAACGCTTCCTTACATGTCAGCCCATGTCAGCCCCACAAACATGCCAGCGGTAGTGTACGATGCAATGTATGGCTCAGGTACACATTGCCCAGGGGCCCAGCATATGACTCTGTTGTGGTGCTGTTGTGCTGTTGTGCCCAACACAAGTCCAGGAGCTGCTGAACTCGTCCTCTTACATAAGCTAGCCAAGCGTGCAGCAGCCATCTAGTTGTAGTTGTCCAGCCCCAGGTCCCTCAGTGCTGCACTTGCCACATCCTTGCAGGCAGCAGGGAACAGCACCTTCACAGCCCTCAACAGCTCCTCAGCCCCAGCAGCCAAAAACCCAGGCCTCAGCTCAGGGTTGCGCACCACCATGTTGCGCAGCGCCATGCACGCCTGGCGCTGCACCGCCGCGCCGCTGCTGCTGCCGTTGCTGCTGCCGCCGACGCCAAACACCTTGCTCGCAACCTCCTGATCGTCATCTCCCTCTGCACTGCCGGTTGCTGAAGCAGCGCTCTTGTCTGCCGAACCATTTGCTGCGCCGTTAGCTGCTGCAGCAGAGGCCTTGGCTGCTGCTGCCATAGCTGGTGCTGCTGACAGGACCTCAGTGAGCACGTCTACGCCGCCAGCCTCTGCTGCTGCCGCTGCGATGTCAGGCATGCGCAGTACCAGCGCCACCAGCAGGCCTAGCAGCTGCTCCTGCACAGCTGGGTGGCTGCCATACCCACGCACAGCCCTGCAGCAGCAAGCAATCAAGCACACACAAGTTACAACCATTACAACCTGCTGTAAGTCTCCAACGGTGCAACTCCAAGCATTTCAAACAGGCAGGCATCATCAACATGTGATGCTGTTAACATTGACCACCACAACAGCAAGTAACAGTTCATCCCTGCGGTCATCTCAGTTCAAGTCAACAGCACTTATCAGCACCTGTAACACCCAAGCACTTGTCACACCCACCTCATGAGCGTGCCGAGCGCTCCCGCCTCCGCCAGCTGTGCCTTGACTGCGTCGCTGTTGGCCAGCTGCCGCAGCGCTGCTGCTGACCCCCGCAGCAGCTCAGGCGGGCCCTCCAGCGTGGCTGCAGCCAGCAGCGTCTGCAGCGAGGCCACTCCGCCTGCCTCTGCAAAGGACTTGCAGATCTCGTCATTTGCTGCGATCTGCAGCAGCAGCAGCAGCAGCAGCAGCAGCAGCAGCAGCAGCAGCAGCAGCAGCAGCAGCAGCAGCAGCAGCAGCAAACATTGCATTGAGTACGAGGTATGTGTGCATGGGTGTGGTTTTAGTACTCACATCACATGCTTGCCTTTGCTGCCTCTCCCCGGCCGCAATCTTGATACTATGCAACCTCAAAACACTAGCCCACTCATCCTTGCGCTCACCTG
The DNA here is from genome assembly GCA_030272155.1 of Tetradesmus obliquus. NCBI lineage: Eukaryota > Viridiplantae > Chlorophyta > Chlorophyceae > Sphaeropleales > Scenedesmaceae > Tetradesmus > Tetradesmus obliquus. The sequence goes on from CP126191.1 coordinate 2,719,678, forward strand.
ACGAATCGCTGCCAGCACTGACACCAGGGGCCCGACCTGCCTGTCAGGGCCCTGCTGCAGCTGCTGCAGCACCGGCAGCAGCACTGTCAGCGCATGGTTGGGCTTGCCAGCCAGCAGCCTTGCATGCATGAAGGCCTTAGCAGCAGGTGGGCGGTCATCATCTGCTGTTGCGAATGCGCGCAGCGCGCCCGCTGCTGCTCCGGCTGCTGCTGCTGCCTGCGGTGCTGCGGCTAGGCCGGCTGGGGTGGCTGCCAGCAGCTGCAGCAGCTGCAGCAGGTCTGCTGCAAGGCCCATGTCAACAAACCTGCAGGGGGCGGAAGGTGCACGCAAAGTACATCAGCACGCGCAAGCACCCAGAACCAAGGCAACGCCAGACACGCACACACAACATAGTGAGCATCAACATGTGGCTGTTGCATGTATGTGACCAGCAGATGTGCGCATTGTCACAGCAAAACATGGGTTTCAGCAGCTCAAAGCTGCCCAGCACAAAGTGTTTAAAGTGTGACACATTACACCGCACCCACCTGCACTTGCCCTCCTCATCTTGCCATGCAGCCGCCTCTGTGAGCGCTGCTGCCGCTGCTGCCAGCTGCTGCTGCTGCTCCTGCTGCTCAGCGCCGCCACTCTGCAGCGCGGAACAGCAGCCCTGCAGCAGCTGCTGCAGCAGATCATCGCCACCCAGTGACAAGAAGCTGCTCCTGCAAGCAGCCGACTGCATCAGCAGCCGAAGCGTGCGCAGGCATGGCAGCAGTGCTGCATTGCGGCTGGAGGGACTGGAGGGGCCGGCAGGCAGCAGCTGCTGCACTGCCTTAGCTGCTGACAGCAGTGCTGCAATGCTGCCCTCCTTTGCTGCCACTGCAAGCAGGTGGCGGCAGCAGCAGTAGGGCGCGTAGTTGTGGGTGTTACAAGATTTTTGTGAGTTGGATGCAGACAGGGGGTGCGCAGGCCACAGGCAGGACCAAGCACTTCATCCGCAAGTGAAAGCCAGCAGCAAACCAACGCACTATTCCTGTAGAACAGCAAGAGCAACAGCAAACATTGCCTGACACAGTAGGTTGCGAGCTGTCATGCTGTGCTGTGATTTGTCTAAGCACAGCTGGTCAAACCACATATGGTGAATTTACTGCTCATTCCCCAGTGCTCCCTGCCCACCTGCCAGCGCCTGCTGCAGCTCCTCCCCAGCCAGGCCCTTGAACTGCTGCTGCAGGGCTGCTGCACGCAGCTGCAGGTTCTGCAGCTGCACATCTGCTGCTGCGCTGCTGTTGCTTGCTGCGCTGCTGGCCAGCTCTGACAGAGCTCGCGTAGCTACAGCTACTGGGTGGCTGCAGCAGCAACAGAACAGCAGCAGCAGCGACAGCGAGCACAGCAGATGTTGCAGAACTGCTGCAAAGTGGCGCTTGCATGATGCTCATCTGGGAAGCACATCAGCAGAAGACAGGAGTATGGCTGCATGCATAAAAAGGGGTTTAAGGCATGCTGCATGGGGCATGGGGCCTGCTTCCATTACACCGCGCCTGTAACGTGTGCAGGGATCTGCTTCCGCACCACCAAGTACATGAACCATACGTAATCTGGGCTTGCCACGTCCAGGCAGGCCAGCTGCATCATAACACTTGCAGTTGCACAGCGGCAGGGCACGGTTGGTGCGCATGCTTTCCACACCTGTCTGTGTTGCCTCCACTGCTGCTTTTGATGATGCCCTCCAGGCTGTACCCCTGCAAACGCAACAGCAATCAACTTATAAACCCAGCCAGATAAATTCAGCACTGACCATGCAGCATCATGCTTGCTGTCATCGCATGTGCTACAGGTCCTGTATGGGCCAAGGCCTGCCAGCGACTGCTGTCAAACTGCTGTCACACGCACCTGTAGCTCAAACTCCTCGACTGCACTCGAGACGGCCTCTTCCGCCTGCAAGTATACAAAAACACCTTGAAGCAGCCTGCAGGTCGAGATCTACTGCGGTTCTTGATAAAGGAATGAGCAGTAAAGCTGCAGCCCACCTCCATGCCAAAGTCTTCCATGTTCGTCTTCACCGCCTCATCAAACTCCTCCTACGGCAAAACAAGATGTCATTAAGCTATGATCCACTTGTGATGAGTTGAACGGTTGGTCATGGGCTTCACCTGCTTCAAGACTGGTTTGGGCGCCATCTGCACGTTCGTATCTTGCTCGAGGGATGCAGACGTACTAGCAAGCACAACACCCAGATAGAGCTGTTAAGGAGTCGAGGATGCACATCAGTTCATCCAGTACGCACTAAAATCATCAAGAAAGGCAGTTCAGGTTGTAACACACTGTCACTTCGCTGCTGCGTGCATCAAAGTGGACGAGAGCTCCGGCTATCAACTGTAGCGTTTTGTGTTCTGTCTATGTCAAGTATCTAGTATGCGGTTCGTGTGAAACTTGACAGCCATGAGTTCGGAACAGCTACAGCCGAAGGCTGTGTATGAGCCTGTAACGAAGTTAGAACCTTTTTACACAGGAGGTGCTGTTCGCGTCACTCGGGACCACAAACACCTTGCCTGTGCCTGTGGGGACGAGGTCAAGGTGGGGTTCTTTACTTTCTTGGCGGCCTTTGTGCTGCAGCGGCTGCTATAATACGTATCTCAGCATCGTTTGGACATGAATCGTTTTAGCAGCGTTGCTTGATGCTGCATGGCTGCCAGTGCACCACTGCTGCCAGTGCTGCTGCTGCCGCTGCTGCTGCCACTGCCACTGCCAGCTTCTCTGTGTTTCAGCCTGCCTGTAAGTCATGACTTATGCTGTTCTTATTGCTGTGCAGGTCCTTGATGTAGCAACAGGCACTGTCACCAAGACGCTGCCTGGGGTGAGCGGATGATTGGATGTGGACAGGCCAGCCTGGCTTCCACAACTTGCAGCCAGCAGCACCCTGCAGTGGCTCTGCAGCTGGTTACCAATTGTAAGCAGTTGCAAGCAGGGGCAGGGCAGTGCCAAGCACGTGAATCAGACAGAACAGCCGAGGTCGCAGCAGATGCATCCTGCATGTGCGGACAGCATCTGCCTGCGGCACGCCTCCTCTCTCGCCTGGCTGGTTTTCTGAATGAATGGCCTCACTGCCACAACTATGTAGATCGCTTCAGCAGCCGAGTGAACAGCTGCTCTTGCTGCTCATGCTGCTGCTGTTGCTGCTGCTGCAGGACTCTGAGCCCATCACTGCACTTGCGATCAGCCCCGACTGCCGCAGCCTCATTGCAGCCAGCCGCAGCCTGTCTGTCAAGCACTGGGACTGGGCCAGTGGGGAGTGCAAACGGACATGGAAGGTGGGGCGCAGCAGCAGCAGCAGCAGCAGCAGCAGCAGCAGCAGCAGCGGCGGCAGCAGCGGCGCCGGCGGTGGCAACACCAGCAGCAGCACTTGCCGTGCTGGTGCTATGCCTGAGCTCTGCAGAAAGGCAGGGCGGGCAGCAGCACTGCAGCTGGCCCCCTGCCACAACGGCAGTCAGCCGCATTCAGCAGTCAGCAGCAAAGGTGCTCTAGCACCCTTCATGATGCAGCAGCAGGGCATTTGCGGCAGCAGCGAAACAGCAGCACCTGCGCCCTGCCAGGCGCCATAGCCACACCACAGGCCCTGCTTGTCTGCAGCACTGCTAGTGCTCTCCAGCTGATCCCCACAGTCTGTGAACCCTGAACCAGCACTGCCACCTGCTGCTTCCCCCACCCACTGCTGCTGCTGCTGCTGCTGCTGCTGCTGCTGCTGCTGCTGCTGCTGCTGCAGCCGCACCGTGCGCCAGTTGCTGACATGGCAATTGATGCCTCTGGCGGCTACCTGGCCACCGGCAGTGCTGACAGGGCCATCAAGGTCACTGACTTGGCTGGGGGCTTTGTCACACACCACTTCACAGGGCACGGGTGAGGCAGCAGCAGCAGCAGCAGCAGCAGCAGCAGCAGCAGCAGCAGCAGCAGCAGCAGCAGCAGCAGGCTTTGAAGTGGTGCCTGCCACCTGGGAATGTTATCTGTGGTGTGCCTTACAGTACTACAGCTACTTGTTGGTGGCAGATGCAGTCAAAGTCGCTGGGACAAACATGTCACTGTCGTACACTCCGTGCCTTTTATAAACTTGCACTGATTACCAGGTCCTCCTGCCTGCTCCCTTGTTCCTGCCTAATGCATTGTGCAGCGGCATCGTGCTGCGCGTGCTGTTCCACCCCAAGCAGCTGCTGCTGTTCAGCTCCTGCGACAGCGGCGAAGTGCGCGTGTGGGACCTGGTCACAAAGAGCTGCATGCACAGCCTCAAGGGCGGCCACATCAGTGCCGTTCCTGCGCTGTGCTTGAGCCCTGACGGCTGGCACGTGCTGAGTGGCGGGCGGGACAAGGTGGCGTGCGTGTGGGACATACGCAATGGGGCACGGGTGTCTACTGTGCCTGTGTTTGAGGGGCTAGAAGGTGAGAGCAGCAACAGCAGCAGGCTCTGTTTGCATCGGAGGGTGTAACATGTAGCGTCGTGGCAGCACACAAGGCATCAGTGCCGCAGCCATTGGCGCAAGATGGCAAGAAGCTGCCGATTGCTCCCAGCAGTTCTGGCTTTGGTATGTGCTGTTCCTGTGGCCCAGAAAGAGTGGCAAAGGACAGCAGCAGGGGTGTGCTCTGCAGTGTGGCATGCAGCTGCACGCTGGCCACACTTTCACGGCAGACCCACAGCTCATCCACCGGCTGCATGCCCGCCTGCAGTGCTGCAACACACTGCAGGCGAATACAGCCAGTGGGCACATTGCATGCCTTGATCACATACACTCAACCACAATAAGCTTGAACCTGCAGCAGGTGTAGACGACACATTTGGTCAAGCCACATAATACGATATCGCTAGCTGCCTTTCAGCGCCGTTGTGCTGTGCATTTCTGCGTGATGTTTTGCAGGCCTGGCAGTGCTGCCGCTGGGCTCAGCATTCCCTGGAGTTGCAGCAGCAGATGCCATCACCAGCAGCAGCAGCAGCAGTAAAGCCGGCGCTAAGCGTCCGTTATTCTTTGCAACAGCGGGCGAGAAGGGGGTGATACGCATCTGGCGCTCAGACACAGGCACGTGTGTTTACACGCACCAGGGCAGCAGCAGCAGCGTGCTACAGCAGGGGCCTGGCAAGGGTGGCAGGAAGGTGGCAGCAGCAGCTGCTGCTGCTGGTGATGCTGCTGCTGCTGCTGGCAGTGAGTTTGTGGAGCTGGTGCTGCTGCCTGGTGGCAAGGGCCTCATGGCTGCCACTGGTGACGCACGGCTGCTGTTCTTCCACCCAGAGGTGCGTCACACGAGAGTTACATTGGCTCTTACAATTTGATCTGTTGCCCCATTGGCACAGAGCGTGTCGCTGGTGTTACGGTATGTGTTGTGCTGGACTGTAGCTGACAGCTCTGCCAAAGCTGCTGTGCTCGGCTGTCAACACCTCCAGCCATCACAGCAGATTGACTACATGCAGCCCAACCCGCAAAGGCGCTCATACACCGCATGCCCTGAGCATGCCTGCAGCTGTCGAGTCCCTGCCTGACACCAGGTCTGTATGGTTTGTTGTGTCTCCTGCTGCTGCTGCTGCTGCTGCTGCTGCCGTCTGCTGTGCTTCAGGCTGGCGCTGCCGGCGCAGCCGCCGGCAGCCTGCGCCTCACTCGGCAGCTCATCGGCAACCACGATGAGATCACTGACCTCACTTTCCTCTACTCTGGCAGCAGCAGCAGCAGCAGCAGCAGCAGCAGTGCACAACTTTCTGAAACAGCAGCAGCAGCGGATGGCAGCAACGCCGAGGGCTTGTCCGCATCAGCAGGCCTCACTCTGCAGCCTGGGGAGCCAAGGCGGCTGGCTGTTGCCACCAACAGCCATGAGATTCGGCTGTTTGACCTGGCTGATGCGAGCTGTGTGGGCAGCTGTGTGGGCCACAGGGACATCGTGCTGTGCCTGGATGCTGTGCGGCCTGCTGCAGGTGGGCGGCTTGATGAAACTGTTGCTTTGCAGTGCATTGCATTGCAGTGCATTGCATGCTGGCTGGTTGGTTGGACCTTCACACTATGTGGTGTGTAAGACTGGGGAGCATTTGTGCAGCAGGGCATGCCATTGGCGGCTGGCCTGCAGGGCGGGGCTCTGACGGCGGCTGCTGGTGCTGTGCTGCCTGCCGCATATTTGCTACATGGATCTGGCTTGCTGTCACCACACAAACATATTGCCTGCTGGTGTCACTCCTGCTGTCATGTTCCTGTGCTGCCACACCCTCAGGTGTTGAGCTGCTTGCATCAGGGGCAAAAGACTGTGAGGTGCGTGTGTGGGATCCATCAAGCGGCGCCTGCCTGGCGGTTGCAGCAGGCCACGTGGCGGCAGTTACAGCTGTTGCCTGGTCAAAGGCCAAGTCAAAGGGCGGACGCTACCTGGCCTCTGGTGGTGCTGACAAGCTGCTGAAGCTGTGGGACACGAGCAAGCTGGTGGCAGCAGCAGCAGCAACAACTGGCGATGATGGTGAGTTGGAGCAGTGGCAGCGTAACCAGAGCCACCTGGCCTGCCTGTTGGCGCACATCAACAACAGACGTGTTGATAGCTCTTGCTGTACTGATTGGTAATGTTGGATTTGCTACGCTGCCCTGTGCACTCTATGTCTCCGTGTTTTGCAATAAATGTTAATAGCTCTTGCTGTACTGATTGGTAATGAACATTTAAAATTATGTATTCATTCATGTGTTTTGCTTCTGCTGCTGCTGCGCTGCAATCACCAGGCGCCGCGCCGCAGCAGCAGGTAGCGCTATCCACGCTCGCCGCAGTAGCAGCGCATGACAAGGATGTTAATGCACTCGCCTTCAGCCCCAACGATGCCCTGCTGGCCACAGGCAGCCAGGACAAAACGATCAAGCTGTGGCGGCTGCCTAGCTTGGTGCTGGCTGCTACGCTGCGGGGACACAAGCGCGGCGTGTGGGACCTGGCCTTCAGCCCTGTTGATCAGGTTGGTACATAATGTGCAACATCGACATGATAGCTTGACGGATGATCACAATATGTACTATACAGTCACTTTAGTCACTTTCCAAGTATGACATGACGATGTTTCAATGTGGGTTGTCTTCACAGGGTGCTTTGTCAATTGCACAGTCATGGGTAACCAAGCAATATCACCCGAACAGAATGCATTACATGCTGGATTGTGTTTTGCGTGCCAGGTGCTGCTGAGCTGCTCGGGTGACCGGCTGGTGAAGATGTGGAGCGTGAGCCAGGGCAGCTGCCTGCGTACCTTTGAGGGACACACCGCGGGCGTGCTGCGCTGCTGCTTCCTCACAGCAGGCACGCAGGTGCTGTCAGCAGGTGAGCGGGAATGGCTGGTGCGGCAAGCTAACTGTGCGTGAGGCAGGTGTTTGATTTGGTCTGATGCGGAAAGCGCTGCAGCTGCAAGGGGCAAGAGGTCCTGCTGCTTCCTGCTGCAGCTGTGGTCAGGGATACGTGCTAAGCGAGTGTCAGCTGCACTGCCTCTGCCAACAACAATGCGTAACCACTGCATTGACGAGCAAACACGCCATACATCATGCTCCTTGTGCCCTGCTTCAACCGGCCTCTCTGAACAAACAACCAAAAAACATAATCTGCAGGTGCTGATGGCCTGTTGAAGCTGTGGGACAGCCGCACTGGTGCAGACAGCGCCACATTCGAAGGTCATGAGGACAGGCTGTGGGGGCTTTCTGCATCAGCAGCGCCCGGCGAGTCACTCGTTGCCACAGGCGGTGGCGATGCCCGCGTGGTGATCTGGCGTGACGCCACTGCTGCTAAAGTTGCGGAGGCTGAGGCGGCTGAGGAGAGCCTGGTGCTGCGGCAGCAGGAGCTGTCTAATGCACTCGCGGTGAGCAAGGCATTGCATTTTGATGTGCATTGTGTAGTAATTCTGCTAGGGGCACATCAACTTTTGTGCTGAGGAGAGCCTGGTGCTGCGGCAGCAGGGGCTGCCTGATGCACTCGCGGTGAGCCTTGGGGTGATTTGTTTGGTATATCTGCTGCAGCAGCATGTTGGCTTGTGTGCATAGCACGCTTGCGGCTGCTGCAGCTGCCACATGTTACTATGCTCTTTCTCTAGCTACATTGAAGCATGAGGCACCACCTGGTGGGTTCAGCTGCACATCAAGACACTGCTGCTGCTGCTGCTGCTGCTGCCGATCTTGCAGGATGGCGACTACGCGGCAGCCGCGCGCCTGGCCTTCCAGCTGCGCCACCCCGGGCGGCTGCTGGAGGTGCTGCGGCGGCAGCCCGGGGGGCCTGGTGCTGCGCTGGCTGCGCTGCAGGGCCTGGTGGGCCAGCTGGCGCCTGATGAGCTGGCAACAGCACTCAGCTACTGCAGGTGCGGCGGAAGAGCCGCATAGCGGCTGAGAGGCAGTGTTTCATATGAGTTGACTTTGATCATATTTTACTGTTGTGCAGCAGGCAATGCCTCTGTTCTGCGGTGATAGAAGAAGTTGAGGGGTTGCAAGTGGGAGGGCTGGATGGAGCACCTGCAGGAAGTTGTGTGCATGTGCCCAGATCCAATGTTTGCTCTCTGGTGACGTTGCTGTTGTGTGTGCTGCAGGGAGTGGAACACCAACACGCGCAACGCGCACCTGGCGCAGGTGCTGCTGCAGGCTGTGCTGAAGAGCCACAGCCCGGAGCAGATCCTGGAGGTACCAGGTGGGTGACAAATGCCTCAGGAAGTTTGCGTGTCAGAAGCCTCGTGTGCATGTTGTCCGCTTGTGCTGGTAGGGTGTGCTTGAAATTGTGTGCTGCGGTGACTGAGTCGGCTGACCGGCGCAGCGCGGTGCATGGTGCACAAGCATGTTGATGTTTTGAGTTGCGCATTTTGGCAACAGTGCTGCTTGGCTTTGCTCCATCTGGGTGCCGTCTCCCAGCAGTACAACAGCCTGTGCTCTCTTGCACTCCCTGCCACTGCTGCTGCTGCTGCTGCAGGCTCGCGCGAGCTGCTGGACGGCCTGCTCGCGTACAGTCAGCGCCACGCAGCGCGGCTTGACCGGCTGATGCGGTCAACCTTCCTGCTGGATTACACCCTGGCAGCAAGCCAGGTGCTGCTGCCAGCGCACGAGCTGGAGCAGCAGCAGCAGCAGCAGCAGCAGCAGGATGGACAGCAGCAGCCAGACAGAGCCCTGCAGCGGCAGCAGCAGCAGCAGTACGGCACAGGGCCGCTGAAGATGAACGGCGTGCATGATGACAATGCATTCGATTCCTCTGAGGACTTAGCCGGCTGGGGTGAGCAGCAGCAGCAGCAAGACGGTGACGGCAGCAGCAGCAGCGATGTGGCAGATGAAGAGAGTGAAGATCAGGATGAGGATGAGGATGAGGATGCAGATGCCGCAGCTGCAGGTGCAGCAGCGGCTGGTACAGCTTCCCGCATCAGAGGTGCAGCTGGCAGCAGTGCCAAGGCAGCAGCAGCAGCAGGGGCAGGGGACGATGCATTTGTGGATGATGGTGTGCAGCTGCCTGGCTGGGGTGGGGGTGATGGCATGGAAGATGACTGGGTGCTGGATGAGGATGCTGCTGATGATGATGATGACGATGCTGATGATGATGATGAGAAGGAAAGTGAAGGGACAGAGGAGGAAGCAGCAGCAGCAGCAGCAGCAGGTAGTGACAGTGAGGGCAGCCAAGGCAGTGACGGTGGGCCTTCTGAGGAGGAAGAGGAAGGGGAGCAGCAGCAGGTGCTGGTGCGTGTGAAGCCAGCAGCTGCTGCTAAGAAAGCAGCAGCAGCAGCAGGCAAGCAGCAACCCAGCAGAAAGCAGCAGCAACCAAAGCAGACACCGCAGCGGCAGTTGCGCTCCAAGCAGGGAGCAGCAGCAGCAGCGCCAGCAGCAGCAGCAGCTTCAGGCAAGAAGCGGAAAGCAGGAGGCAGCAGCACACCAGCAGCAGCGCCGCAGACCAAGTCACCCAAGCAGCAACGGCGTGTCAGCAGCAGACGAGCATGAGTTGTGGTGTAATGGTCTGGTTGCAGCAGCAGTTGGGGTGGTGGTGAGCGCAGCTGGGGCGTCATGTCACAGGCTAGGAATATATTAGACTCAGCCAGGTCAGTCGTGGTCACAGATGCCAAGTATTGTAGTTTAGCAGGCTGACGGACTGCAGGCACGTACAGCAAGTCTGCTATTAGAGCCAATGTTGACATCTGTGCTTGTTGCAGCTGCACAGGCTACCTTTTGCTGGTGGTAACTTTTCCACCGTGTTGTGGTTTGGCAATTCAGGGGCTGGCTGGCTCTTACAGACATGAGGGCACCATTGAAACGCATCACACAGTCAACGCTAATGAGGTTGAGAGTAGGCTTGAGAGCTAATGCTGCACCCTGTGCCTCGGGCAAGTACCAACCAGGGGTGTTCCATTTCAGGTTTTTGGCTCCTCGTGAAAGAAATTTCATGAAATCTGAAATGAAATGAAAAGTGAAACGCGGAACGTGTAATAGTGAAAGATGGCTGAGCAGCAGCAACAACCAGCGGGCGGGCAAGTTCAAACTGCAAGCTAGGAGTGGCTGGACAGCATCATAGAAGACGAGCAGCAGCAGCAGCAGCAGCAGGGAGAGGGGGAGGAGCAGCAGCAGGGGTAGCGCAGCATGCTAGCTGGATCATGACACAAGATGAGCAGCAGCAGAGTGGCACTGAGCTGGGAATGTGGCTTTGTTTTGCATATGTCCATGCTTGCTTGTGCTAACCGGTGATGTGTACAGTGATTGTTGGCATAAGTTGATGATGATGATGATGATGATGATGATGATGATGATGATGATGATGATGATGATGATGATGATGATGATGATGAGTTGGTCTTGACAGGAGCGCCCTCCTGCCCCCCACGTGGCAGCAAGCTGCAGGGAGCGCCTTGCAGTTCACTGCAGTAGGTTGCTTTGCATGGGTTCCAGGGGCCTCTGCTATGCTGTAACCCCTAAAAGATATATTGCAATGCTAATCGACTATTTCTGATATATCCTTGCGTGAGCCAACGCGTTCCTCGCTCTCCAAAAGCCCATTTCGCTGTCATTTCACTTCGCGCAGTGGAGCCCAGATCGATTGAAATTTGAAATGAAATTTCAGTGAAATTACTGAAACAACTAAAAGTGAAATCTGTAACGGCACACCCCTGGTACCAACCTGAAACACTGTGTTATTAAAGTTATTCTTGCCGAACGTGACTGTGAACTCTGCCAGCTGCCACCGGCGATGTTGGAAGCTGTTGGGTCAGCTTCAAGCAGACAGATTGAACGTGCAGGAAAGCTGCTGGCACCATCTTCTTCTCGGTGCGCTGCACGTTGAACGACGCACAGATGTCAAGTCTACGGCCCACTGCAACGGCGTTTGTGCCATCCTTTTCTAGTACTGCTGCTTCAAGAGCAATTGAAACTCTTTCAGGCAATGCAAACGGCGCTGCTGCAGATCAGGAGCAGCAGCAGCAGCAGCAGCAGCAACAGCAGCAGCAGGCAGAGCAAGCACAGCTGTTTGAACAGCAGGAAGAATACGAAGACGAAGAGGAGGGCTACGACGGTAGTTACTACGATGAAGATGGCTACTGGGTGCAGTACGACGCAACTGATTACTGGACAGAAGACTGGCAGCAACACAACAGCAGCGGACCCTGGGACGAGCAACAGCTGGCTAGACAGCAGCAGGAGCAAGATGAGTCAGCCTGGCAGGACTCATACGACCCCGCTGAGCAAGCAGCGCAGCTGCTGCACAGCTGGTTCCCTAGCCAGCCGCTGCCGCTGCCGCTGCTGCGGCAGCTGCTGGAAGCCTGCGACGGCCGCTTGCAAGAAGCATTGCAGATTGTGTCAGAAATGGACGAGCAGCAGCAGCAGCAGCAGCAGCAGCAGGTGAAGTCACATGCACAGTCATATAGCAGCGCCAAGGCACCCCTGCAGCAAAGGAGGAACCAGCAGCAGCTCAGCTTGCAGGATGATGCGGCATTCCCTGCACTGTCAGCAGCAGACCAGCAGCAGAAAACAGGAACAGCAGCAACAGCCAGGCCTGCAGCTGACAGTGCAAGCTCCCTGTGGGATGGCAAAGCAGCAACACATGCCAGAACTGGCAGCAGCAGCAGCTGGTCTGCGCTGGCCAAAGCAGCTGCTGCAGCTGCTCCCAGTGGCATTCCTGCAAGCAATCCTGCAAGCAATCCTGCAGTCGCAGGCGAAGCAGCAGCATACAAGAGCCACACCAAAACAGCTAGCAGTGGCGCAGCCAGCAGAGGAGCGGCAGCAGAGCAGCATGCAGTGCCGTGGGTGCAGACAGGGGAGGCGGTGGCTCAGGAGTATGCTGCTGCTAGGGCTGAGACCAGCGACTATGCGCGCATCCGGAATGCTTGCTTTCAGCAGGCCACACAAGCCTACCTGGCAGGTGAGTGTTCAAGCAAACAGGACAGATGTTTTGTGCATGTGCAGCACGGCGTGCTAAGTTGACCCTGCACACGCATGTTGTGTTCAATGCTGCTCTGTGGGCGCTGTGGAGGTGTGTACATAACGTGCAACAGCTCTGATGCAGCAGGGTTGTTGCCGGCTGCTACATAACGACATTGCATCATGGCACGCTGGTCATCAGCTGCAAAACATGCCGCTGCTGCATGCCACTGCTGCTGCTGCTGCTGCTGCTGTCACTGCTGCTGCTGGTGTTAGGCAACAAGGGCCTCGCAAAGGAGCTGTCAGCCAAAGGCAAAGCAGCAGCACAACAGATGTTTGCAGCACACGAACGCGCCAGCCAGCAGATATACACGCAGCGCAACACTCAGCTGGCTGCATCAGCAGCCGCAGCAGCAAAGCGTGGCAGCAGCGCTGCAGCAGTGATTGACCTTCATGGCTTGCATGTGCGGGAAGTTCAGTCGCTGCTGCCGCAGCAGCTTGCGGCTTTCAAACAGCAGCAGCAGCAGTTTGTGAACATCATTGTTGGCACTGGGCACCACACAAAGGGCCCACCGTCTGCTCGGGTTGGCCCGGCAGTTGAAACCCTGCTGCAGGGGCTGGGGTTTGGCTACAAACAGCCGCAGCCAGGGCTGCTGCGCGTGCAGCTATCATGATAATAGCACAGTATACATCTAATTTGGTGCCCTGCCCTGTTCAAGTTGACCTGTGCCCATGAATTGCAAATGGTGCGGACCAGCAGCAGGGACAGCAGCTGCAGGGCTTGCAGGATCACCACAGCAGGCCGTGGAGCGCCCTGCATTGACGGCGCATTGACAGCGCACTGTGCTCTGCACCAGGCGGCCCGGGTTAGCAGCACCTGGACGGCACACCCTGGGATGCAATGCAGTGGTAGGCTCTGTTGCACCAAAGAACTGCAGCTCAATGGATGTTCTAGTGTTGTGCTTCAGCCTGGCTGTTACTAACAGCCCTAGTGCCTAGTAGGTAGCCAGGCAGTGGCAACCTTGATGCCGCAGCCTAGCGCCAAAAATCAGCTTGAAACACAGGCTGCGCAACAGTGCTCAGCTGCATGTGATTGACTTGTGTGTGCAGTTGTTGTCGACCACGTCAGCTGTGGGACAGCCAGTATGTGCATACGCTGCGCACATGCTTGCCCATGTGCTGCCCAGCCTGCAGGTGCTAGGCTGCTCAGCACTGATGTGTTTGCCCCACACGATATGCAAGCATTTGATGAAACTCGTGTGCATGTCTGTCTGCTGCTCTCAGGGATCCCGGTTGTTGTGCTTCCCTGGGAGGCGGCTGAGCAGTGCCTGCATAGGGGCCAGTGGCAGCAGTGGCAGCTGCTACTACAGTGAGGCGACCCTGCAGCCTCACTTGCAGTTGGCAGTGCAGCAGGCATGCTTGCCAGAATTGTATGTGCGTTGTGTCACCTTACAGTATGCAGACTCCGACAAATGCAGGCTGCAATGCTGGATGGACCCTTCTGTCCGATGCTGCACACTCTGTCACAGGGGCTTCCCTGGTCAGAACTGCACAAGTTGTCAACTGTTGTGTCCCTCACACACATGATCATCGCATGGCCACCCCAAGGGCCTTGTGCCTGTGGGTTGCAGAAGCTGTCACAGCTACCCAGCAAGCTCTATGCGTGTGTTGCTCCTCCTATTGTTGCTGCTGTTTAGGGCTAACAAACTGAGGTTGTCGTGGAAGCAGTGCAACACTGTGATATATTTCATGGTGTCCGCAACTTATGTGGTTGTAGTTACCACATGCATGTGTTGCAGAGTATTGATGTGCCCACATTGATCAAGCTGGGGTTCAACAGCAGCAACGCAGCAACAGTAGCAGCAGCAGCAAGCATGCTGCAGCAGCTGCCAGGCCTTGCAACTGCTGAGATAGCGGAGCTACTTTACACAGCAGTAGTTCGGCACGAAGCCAACCATGCGCTATACTTCCTGCGGGAAGCAATAACGTACCGCTGGCGCCCACTGCAGCTGTCAGCAGAAGAGCTGCTTCCAGTGATGCAGCAGGCTGTGTCGGTGGGCCTGCAAACGTCAGAATCTGCAGAGTCTATGTTCAGGAGCCTGGCCAGCTTGCACAGAGTACTGCCAGCCGGCAGGGTTCCAGCAGGCGCTGTAGCTAGCCTGTTCCAGATTGTATTGGAAGTTGGCAGCCACAGCAGATGCTTTGATTGGCTGGAATCCTTCCCAGCTTTTTCAAATACCAGCGCACAGCAGCTGATGGACCTGCTTAAAGCTGTGTTACTGGCTTCAGATAGTAACTATAGGGCGCTGCACGCGCTCAGCCATATTCAGGCTTTCAGAAACTTAGATGCAGCAGCAGCGACAGCATTATTTACCAGCACGTTTACAAAAGAGGCAGCAGCAGCACAAGCAGAACAGAAGTGGCCCCACCTGTGTTTGCTGCGCAAGAGCATCCTCCACCCAGGTGTGGCTGCAGCAAGGGACAGCGAGGAAATCATGCGGTGGCTGCTGCCGGCGCTGGCAGCAGCTGTACAAGCAGGCATGAGAGATGAGGCGCGGCCATTGGTGTGGGGGGTAAAAAACTTTTTTAGCACAGACAAAGTCACGGTGCTGCTGCAGGCAGCACTGCAGTTGGACGAGACTGGCGCAATCCTGGATATAGCACTAGGCCCCCTTTCAGGTTATGCCAGCCTTGAAGTGGGGCAAATACTGCAGCTGCTGTGTTGTGCCACCCCATTGCTTGAACATGATGTGAGGCGTACCTTGGTGTACAGCAAGGGTTGGAGCTGCATCAGTGCAGAGGACAAGCTAGTTCATGTCCTGCCACTACTGCTGCCGCGGCTCGACGCAGACGAGTGCAAGCAGCGCCTGCAAGCAGCCAGCCTGACAGCTGATACAGCAGCCACCCTGGCAGACACTGCTAGCCGCCTCTGGTCAGCAGAGCCGGACAGCTGCCTGGCAGGCTGCAGCTGCATGGCAAAGCTGCAGGCAGGCAGCCAGGTGTGGCGTTGCGCAAAATCATACTTTCTGACCTGTGAGGCAACGCAGTTCAGTGAGGTGCTGCTGCCCTTGTCTGGTTTTGCAAAGCTGAGGATTCGCACGCTGCGGGTGCTAATTAGCATTATAATTTCAGTTGAGTTCCTGGCACTGGTAGCACTGATATATGGGGTTGTACGTGTAGTGCTGGTGTTTATCGCTAGTGCTTCAGTTGCATGATGCTAGGCTGAGAGCACATGTTGTGCCTGATGAAAGCAAGAGAACAGGTGCAGCACTTGTTGGCAGCAGGCTGATGTGTGTCGCCGCTGTCACAGTGATGGTTGGTCGTCAGAATGGTTACCCCTCTTCCAGATTAGAGGGAGAAGGGGGAAGGGCACAATATGATGTTGATGATGCTGATGGAGAATATGATGATTGTACAGCAGCACGCAGTTCATGCTAATCCGGAGTCAACATGTATCACATGCAGTATTTGCCGATGCCCATACATTGTGCACAACGCTCGGAATGCCCGGCTCATAATCTGTCAGTTAACAACAGGGTTCTCCGCCAAAGACTGCAAGCAGTGCACGCCTTGTTGCACAGCACTTGGGTGCTGTGCAGTGGATGCCATGCATTGCCCTCTTGACATCAGCAGCAGGCCCTTCCATCACTGGCACGCATCAGCACACATAAGGCAAGCTCTAACAATAGCCTTGTGGCCTGCGCCAAGCCTTGCTGCATATTACGCACCAAACATCTGGGGCTGTATTGGAAGCTGAGGGGTGGACATGGGTTCGAGCATGTCAACCGAGGGCGGCGCCATCGCTCTCTGTTCCAAATTGGTGTGTGTGGGCGCCGCATCAAGTATTTTGAACGAAGCAATCCAGTACATTGCTGCCAGTGCGTGTTGCAGCTGCACAGTCAGCAGTCGCCACACTGAGCAGCAGCATGTTGACAATATGAGGCATGCAAAAGGCTGTACCACAAGTATCTTTGCCTGTTGCCAAAATATCACATTCGCTTAATGGAATGGTGCTGCACATGTGCGTCCTGGCACCATCTGAAACTGCATGCCGTCCGCTGGAGATGTGGGTCCTGGCGCCATCTTAGCGTTCAACATTTGGAGTGTTACACCACTGGGGCACTGCTTATTTCTCGAGCCAATAGGCTCAATGGGCAATGGCCGAATCCAGCCACACGCAGGGTAGGCAAGCTCTTACAACTGCTCCAGGTGCTCGGGGGCCAACGGCCCCAGGTGTCTGGCTCATGAAAGTCATATGGTCCAGAACGCAGACACAGGCCTGCCCTAGGGCCTTTGACTACACTTGACACACTGGTCGCCTAAACAAGATCTTAGGACAGACAAGAACACGTGACACGCGCCTTGTGAGAAGACCAGACCACGTGTTTGACTACGCTGCTAAGCGCGGCGGGCCTTTCTGTGGCAGCTGTACAAAGCCGACATGCAACTGCCCCAGCCATGCATCGCTGGTAATGTTGTCTTTGCTGCTGCCAGCAAATGCTGCTTCAGCAGCTGGCGCTGCTGCTTCACCACCACCGTTTCCTATCTCTGTGCATGTGCAGGCATCTTTGAGCCGCTCAGCTACTGTTTTTGTGGCCGCCTCAACTCTGCGCCTTGAAGTACGCTTGGACTCCGCATTAGTACTGCTATCGCTTCTGTCCTTGGCAGCCTCAATGTGCGTCCCAGGCGTGCACATGGCTGCTGTAGGCCGTATACTGCAGGACGCTTCATTGTCTCTGCGCACGCCTTTGCCGCCGTTCGGTTGGCCGCTGTCACCTGCTGCTACTGCTGCTGCTGCTGCTGTCCTGAAGGGTAGCTGCAGCAGGGCCACAGTCCTAGGCAGCTTGAAGCGTGCAGGGCCTGCAGGTGGCAGCAGCAGCATGCTCATCCAGCTGCCATCAGCCAAGTGTTGTGCACGTGCTGATGCAAATGCAGCAAACACTTTGCATGGCCATCAGCGCAGCAGGCACTGGTCACGTACATGCGCGCCACACACCACAGTTCCAATGCGTTGGCCCATCACGAATACCCATGTTACACATAACAGCTGTTGCCAAATGCAGGGCTGCCAGCAGCAGCGACCCACCCGCGGAGCCTGGGTTGATGTAGGACACACCGTCTGCCTGCCAGCAGCAGGCCTTGTGGCTGTGCCCGCACACCACAATGTCAGGCTGCAGCTGATGGATCAACGCTGCAGCAGCAGCGTCAACTGCAGGCACAGGACGTCCAGAACAGCACCAGTGTTGGTTGCAGGAAAGTTGGTGGATGCCATTGAGCTTGGAATCCATGCATACAGAACATGCATGCCGCTAGCTAGCAGTATTAAATAAAGTGGAGCAGGGTCGAAGTGTGCCTTGCCCTGCAGTATCGGCAGGTCCAGAACTCTGGACACTAAACAACCCTGTTGCTAGCTCTCGTACCTTTTGCTGTCGGGCCCGGTGCAACGATGTGGCACACCAGCAGCTTCCAGCCTGCAGCCTGCACCAGCCTGTGCTGTGGCAGCAGCTGCCTGTCTGCTGCGTCAAGCTTGCCGTCTACATTGCCTGCTATGGCCAGCAGCGGCACGCCAGTTGCTTCTGCATACAGCTGCAGCACCTCTGCGCAGCAACGGCGCACAATGCAGGGGCAACAGCAGAGGGCACAATGCCGCGTCGGCGGGTGTGTTGATGCAGGCAACGAAGCAGCACACAACTATACATAACATACGCTGAAGTTATGGCAGACGGTTTCAGCACCGTGGCAGGTCTGCAATGCCATGTGTGTGCACCACCATTCAATGGGAAGTTGTCAGGCAATTTGAGATTAGCGGCCAAGCTGCTGCCGGGACAAACTGGATGGAGGTCCATTAAATGCAATCAAAGGCACGGCAAGTGGATGATAGTACTAGACTATGAAGCCCAGTGGTTGATGGTGAGTATGTCATGTTCCTTCTAGATAGCGCACTGCACCGGGTGCAGCAGATGTATGGACTTTGCAAAGGATGATTGCAGGGCATGTGCTCGCCTCTGTGCCTTCCATGATGTCCAACGTCGCCAGCATGAATGATGAGGTTGGTGTGCTTGAAGGCTTCTGCAGCTGCCTGCAGCAGGAAAGACCACGCCAGCATGTTATTTGTTGCAGCAGACAGCACACAGCGCAGCATGTGCATGCATGCCCTTGCCGCTGCATTGGTTCAGGGCTTGCCGCAGGCGAGATTATGTGCTGCGGCTTGGCACTGAGATGAGGTGTATCTGGTTTTGCTGCAAGCTGCAGGCTGCAGGGGCCGGTGATCGGATTGCACACTGTGTCAGACTCACTTTGTCAAACACGGCATGTGAATCGCTGATCAGCCCTACGGTGTACTGCATTGTCTGGGTAGGTGCAGTTACGTCGATTCCACCGTACAGATCAGCACGGCAGCCAGGCAGTAGGCCACACAAGTGTGGTGCAGCTTCGCGGTTCCGCGTCATTGTACTGCTGCTCGAGACCTGCATCCAGCGTCGATCCGGGTGGCTGCATCAAGTGGCATGCTGTGATTTGAATGTTTGTAAACGTTTGCATCGTGGCTGCAAGCAAATGCGCAACAGTGCCCATTGGTCATCACCGTTTCGCATGTGTGCCCGCTGACAGGCTTGGTTGCATAAAACATGACAGATTATCCTCAACAGTACGTGTCAAAGTTGTAGTAGCATAGCAGTCTGAGCAGCTGTGTGAAAGGCGCCTTGGACTGTCCAATACCCAGGAACCTTAGTGCAGCGTGGGCCTGCAGGGGGGCTAGGTGCGTTCAGTCTCTTTACATAGTAAGTATACGTAACAGCACATCAGCGCAGCAGCATGCACCAAGAGCAACGGCAGGAGTTCATGCTGATGCCGCCGCTGCTGCTGCCCCTGCTGCCATGCTGTCTACCTGGATTTGCCACTCACACACTAGCATCTACGCTCTTGTGCTAAGCACACTGCTCGCACGTGCCGTGCCATGCACAGCGCAGGCGGTTCCGCATCAGCTGCTGTGCCACCACAGCAGGTGGCCTGCAGCTGGCAGTGGCAGCAGTTCTCCTGTGATCAGGGCCCTGCCTTGGCAAAGGCCTGAGCCATGGGCAACACCAGCAGCGTGCCTGAGCGCATATACAAAGCAGCAAGGGCTAACGATGTCAGCGAGCTGCAGGTGCGAGCAGCAGCGCATGCAGCGGCACCTTTGGAGGCTCTGCAGCAGCGGCTAGTCCTGCAAGTCGTGTACTACGTACTTTACCTCAGCTGGTGCTGCAGCAGCACATACCATTGACAGCAAGCGATGCTGCTGGGGGGCACTGCCTCAGTGAGCCGCCACACTGCAGTAGATTGAGGCTAGCAGCGAGCCTTCAAACATAGCACCTGTGCTGCTGCTGCTGCATGTATTCATGCTCCCTGCAGGGCCTGTGCAGAGACATGCGGCTGAATGGGGCACTAGATGTGGCCACCAAGCGCAAGTGGCTCAATTGGACAGATGCAGAGGGCCGCACAGCGCTGCACCATGCATGCCAGCGCAACTACCTGCAAGTGGCGCAGATGGTGAGCAGTTGACTGTTGTGAATGGCCAGTTCATGCTTGCAGGATAGCCGTCTGTGGGGCTGTGTTGGCAGCAATTGTTGTGGGCGTTCCCCAGCAGCGTCAGTTGTTTGTCTGCAGTTATGCAAGCATGTGGTGCCTTTATTGGAAGCAGCGCACCACTGCATATGCTGCGTACGCCAGGGTTCAGCATAGCATCGCAGGCATGTAGACGGCTGCTGGACGTATTGACAGCTGCAGGTCGTGGCGGCAGTAGTTGTGAGTAGCGCAAGCTGTTGCTGTTGTGTGTCAGTCAGGCAGTGCACTGTGCTCAGGCTGGGGGCAGGCTATGAGATACGACGCAGAGCTGTCTCCTGGAGGCCAATGTCTCACACCTTCCCCTGCTGGCTGCTGCTTGCGACTGGCCAACTTTAACTATGTTCCTGCAACCAACAAACAACAAATAACTTTGGCAGCTGCTGGACGAGGGCGCTGACGTGCACCTCATCGCCCCCAAGCGCGCCGGCGGCGGCTCCCCGCTTGCAGAAGCAGTAGCCGGCAAGCACGAGGGGCTTGTGGAGCTGCTGCTGCGATACGGGGCAGACCCCTTCACCGAAAACAAGGCGGGAAAGGCCCCGCTGGACCTGGTGCTTGAGCTGAAGGCGGCAAACATCCTGCGGAGCTTTGAGCGGCACGCGCTGTTTGCAGGATACGTGAACATGAAGGTGCGCCTTCCTTGGTAGCAGCGCTGGGCCCTTGGCTGCTGGCTTGGCTTGGTATGTTGGTGCATATCGGTCAGTGTGCTGACAGTTGGTCAAGGACCTATTGTCTGTGGCTGCACTCAGCTGTTTGCAGCTGACCATCCGCGCTGCTGCTGCGCGACTCGCTGTCCTGCAGGTGCTGCAGCTCAAGGGCTTCAGCCACGCTGCCAAGGACCGCTGGGTGGTGGTGGCGCCGCGCTTCTCGCCGCCATCCGAGGGCAGCGGAGGAGTGGGCATCGTGCGCATCATGATGCTGGTGTACAGGTGCGGCGCATCACTTTGTTATGTGATGCTGGTGCGTTGTGCTGCCGTGTACTTCCCTGTGCTGCATTGTACTGCACTGTGCTGCGCCTACTCCTGCTGGTGTACAGGTGCAGCACTGTGCTTTTTTACATGATGCTGATGCACAGTGCTGTCATGTACTTCACCGCGCTGTACTTCACTTGTGTATGTACAGTATTGCACTGCACTGCGCATCATGACCCTGAAGCATGCTTCTGCTGTGGCTGGTGCTGGCAGGAATGCTGCTGAGGCTGAGCCGCGCACCAAGTGCTGGCTGGACGGCGCAAGCATCTTCAGGGCGGGGCAGGAGGCAGTGCTGGTGAGTGTGCAGGCTTTGTGTTAAGCAGCGATTACGCAGACAGCATGCAAGAAAATCAACCATGCAAAGTGCACATCCATGCATCAGCTTGCCACCAGATGCCCTGCTGTAGGCATGGCAAACTGTGTTGAAGCACCCCGTCAGCCCAGCACAAGTTGCTGCAGACGCTAACTCTTACGTGCTTTGTGCCGCTGTCGTCCTGCTGTCGGATATGCCGTGCAGCGCCTGCACGCCAACCACGAGCAGCCACGCAACGCTTTCACAAAGTACGACAACGGCTGGATGCTCTTCTTCAAGCAGGCCACCACCAGCTACAGCACACCTTCAGCAGCAGCTGCAGGGCCGACAGGTGGCACCAACCCAGCCGGCGTTGCAGCAGGAGCAGCAGCCACGTATGCAGCATTCATGGCAGTGTGCTATCGGCCGCTTGACCACCTGCAGGCGCAGCAGCAGATGCGCGCAGCAGGTGCAGCTCCAGCTGCTGGAGCCAACCCCTTTGGCAACTCTGCGCCGTACAGCAGCAGCAGCGGCAGCGGCAATGCAGCAGCGCAAGGGACGTTCAACCCCTGGTGGCAGCAGCAGCAGCAGAGGCCCGCAGCACTCCCATCTGTAAATCCAGGGCCAAGCAGTGTGCCTACCAGCCCTACTGGATTCCCCACTAGTCCCATGTCACCATTCACGCAGCAGCAGCAGTACCAGCACCATGCAGGGCTGAGCTTGCAGCCTGCGGGTGCACCGCCGCAGGCAGCGCAGCAGCGGCCGCCAGCTTTGCAACAGCAGCAGCAGCCGTGGCCTGAAGAAGTGCTGCATGCACAGCCAGGCGAGACAGACGAGCAGTTTGCGCGGCGGCTGGCGTCTCTGGTGGGTGGTGTAGGCAGCGGCAGCAACAGCGGCGGCAGCAGCCCGAGCGCGAGCGGCAGGCTGTCTTCAGCAGCAGCAACAATGCCTAACAGCAGGCTGGGCAGCAGCGCATCACAGCAGCTGCTGCAGCCGCAGCCGCAGCAGCAGCCAGGGCTGTACCCAAGTCTGTCTGCCCCTGCTGCGGGTGTGACGGGAGGGTCCGCTGATGCTGATGCTCCCTCAGCACCACCTGCTGCTGATCTGCCGCTGACTTCAGCCAATCCATTCAGGCCGGCAGCAGCTGCTGCAGCAAGCAGCGCAGCACCACAGGCTGCCCTGGCGCCAGGTGTAGCAGCAGTGGCAGCAGCAGCAGCAGCAGCAGCTGGTGCGCCGCTGCAGCCTGGCAGTGTTGCCGGTGCGCAGCAGATGCCAGCAGCAGGCAGCAGCGCTTCGCTTGCAGCTGCTGGTCCTACTGGCGGCAGTGCATCGTCTGGTGATCAGGACCTGTGTGTGATTTGCTTGGTGGAAGCGCGGGAGGTTGGGTTCCTGCATGGTGCTTCCGTGCACAAGTGTGTGTGCAGGGACTGTGCGTCGCTGATACAGCCCAACAGCCCGTGCCCCATGTGCAGGCAGCCCATCGAGCGCATCATAGGCGTGTATTGAGCGGCTTGGGCGCATGAGGTGCTAGGTGTAAAGTGATGTTGGGTGTTGGCAGCTGTGTGTGTATGTTATGCGGCGTGGCAGGTACTGCAGAGGAAGCGTGGGAAGTGGCGGGGTGTATGTTTTGGGTGTTGTGAGGGATACATGCAACAGGGTGCGGCCCCTGCTGCGCCGTGCTTGATGATTTCTGCAGGGTGATTCAGGATGAATGAGGGCTTTGCAGCAACTCCATATAATTTGTTGTGCTGCTTGCATGCCCACTTGACTCAATTGTATTTGTGCCAGCGATGGCTGTTTTTTTAGGAGCATTGGCAGGTGTCAGGGGCGTGCACGCGCTAGTGCCGTTACACGCAGCATTCAGTGTTTTTCTGCTTCCAAACATTATCTCGCATGACTTGACCTGATTGGACTGCACGCAGGCCATGCATCGTACGCATGGGCAGAATGCATTGTACATTTGATAACCGGCTGGCCATCAGTTGGTGTGTTGGCATGTTGAATAGGAGGGTCAGGCATGCCTTTCCAGGTGGTGTGTTGCGTTCAGCATTTTATGTGTGCATGGTCCACCCCAAAAGGAGTGGGAACCTTGATCAGCAGCCAAGTTACAAGGCTCGGCACGGTGCTGCAAATATGCTCAGCAAGGGCTGGCATCAGCACCTGTGTGCATCTGTTCTAGCAGCAATTCAAGCTGCAGCTGTAGTGCGCACAGTGCGCAGCATGCTGCTAAAGATGGAGCCTGGTTGTTTTTAGGAGGCAGAGTGTGCTTTGGGTAGTTGCGCAGCATGCTGCGTTGTCAGTCGTGTCGATGTACACGCCGGTACTAGCCTACTGAGTGTGACAGTTGTGTCTGTTACAAGCGTGGCAGGTTGTGTGCGCCTGCAGGAGACAAACAAAGCATACTTGTGCAACGGTGTCAAGCCCTGCTACCAAACTTGTTGCGGTCGTCACAACGTTGTGCAGGTAACTGCAGTCACGATTTGTGTGTTACACAGTCACAATGCAACAGCTGTTGGCTGCATTGGTGCTGCAGCCTGTCTGAGGGCCATAGATGTGCAGGCTGGCACTGCTGCTGCAAACAAACACAACCGAGTCACTGCTGCAGAGCCACAAGGGATGGTGCGGGCTGCTGATGCATGCAACGCAATGTGATGCTCTGCCAGGCAATACCACGTCAGGCACCACCAAGCAATCAGCAATGCTTGAAAACACGAGGCGGCATGTTGCAAGGTGTGACCTATCCACAACCCAAAGGGGACCATGGGGCGGACGCCACAGATGCTGCGGCTCAATTGCTGAGGTGAGGATACACCTTCGTTCTTGCCAAGCTCAGCCTATCAGCGCAAAGTGTTGGCGCGGTCGGGTGTGTGCAGCATGCAATTGAGCTGTAGCACACCAAGGGGGTGTGGGGGTTCAACTCCCCCGCTTATTTTTTTGGTCCGGGCGCTGGGCACCTCCTGTATAGGGTGTTGTGACGTGTTCTGCTGGT
The DNA here is from genome assembly GCA_030272155.1 of Tetradesmus obliquus. NCBI lineage: Eukaryota > Viridiplantae > Chlorophyta > Chlorophyceae > Sphaeropleales > Scenedesmaceae > Tetradesmus > Tetradesmus obliquus. The sequence goes on from CP126191.1 coordinate 2,743,846, forward strand.
GAGGCACTGCCTCCCGCTCCCGACAATTGGGCTTGCCCAATTGTGCTGTGGTAGCGAGCCAGTAGGATTCCGTCCCCCCTGGTGTGATGCTCTCCTCCTCACAGCAACATTGTTGGGCAGATGGACCAAGGCATGCCATTTGCTGTGCAGGCACGCTAACAAGCACACATGTCCGCACCTGGCAGTCTTGCAGCCTGAACACGTGCAGGCCTTGCCTCCCACAACCTCCAGCTCACTGAAATTGGCCAGGTTGGTGCACCCAGGCGCATTGCAGCACAGCTTGGAGGGAAAGCAGCGGCTCAGGGCAGCTGCAAAGTGCATCAGCTGCTGAGCAAGCTCGGCACTGACCACCCCCTTGATTGCCAGTAGCCACTGCAGGCGCATTCCTGCGCTACCTTGCAAACTGCTGCTGCTGCTGCTGTCGGCAGTTGTCAGGAAACGCCCGCACATCTCACTCACGCACTCCTGCTGCTGCAGGAGACTCAGCACTCGATCATTTCCCTGTTCAGAACCCAGCGGCAATGCTGCTGCTGCTGCTGCTGCTTGCTGCTGCATAGTGCTGAGCACTGTGCCAGTCCACGCCACTGCCGTGGCAAGGGACTGCACGACAGGCAGGAGCTCTGCTGGCAGCTCCTGCTGCACAGCCACTGGCAGCAAGCCGTCAGCATGCGCAGCCAGCAGTATGCTGCCAAAAGTATACAAGCTGTGAGCCGACAGTAACAGCCAAGCCGGCCGCAGCTGACTGACATCGCTGCTGCTGCTGCTGCTGCTGCCGCTGCTGCCAGCGAGGCTGCTGCAAGCTGCCATGGCCACATCCGCTGTCATTGCGGCCTGCAGTAACGCATACACAATGCGCCTGCAATCCATGCTGCTGCTGCTGCTGCTGCTGCTGTTGCTGCTGCTGCTGCGGCTGGAGTGTGGCGCATTGCTTGCTGCTGTGCGAAGCTCCCGCAGCGCCTGGCCAGCTGCAACCACGCCAGCTTTCAAACTAGTGGCGCAAAAAGCAAAGCACTCCGAGCCCGCACACTGGCCTACCCCTGCTGCTGCTGGGTGTGACAGTGCTGCTTGTAGAGGCGCAGTCAGCGCAAATGTCATTCTCTGGCTGTGCACCAGATCTTTGTGAGGATCCGCCAGATAGGCTGGTGTCCAGACTCCTGATGGATCAGAATACAGCTGCACCCAGCAGCGTATGCAAGCCTCCAGGGCCCGCACAGTGGTGGGCTGCTGCATCACACTCAGCAGCTGCTGGGGCTCGCAATTCGGGCCTGCATGCAAAGCATGGGCGGGTTACTGCGCCGCAGCTTGCAGGAACCAGGTGGTGATCCTACGCATGCATGCTCCATGCAGTCAGTGACAGGAAGACCTCGCCTTGCTCAAGCATCGCTGCATATGCTCGCCGCACCACAAACCAGCCGGCGCTGTGCAGCGCAAGTCATCACGCATCCACGCGCCTCAAGAGCAAAGGCTGCACTGCAGATAGGAATCAGCATCCCAGGCAGGCTCAAGCACCCACCTGGCACAACGCTTGCAAGCAAGATGCCCAGCTCCGCGGCTGCTTCAATGTGGCCGGTCTGCACTGGACTAGCCGCCTGCAGCACACGCGCCAGCACTGGCAGCAGCTGCTGCAGCAGCGTCGGCAGGATGCCGCTCGCTACTGCTGCATCCACCCTGGCCCCTGCCGCGACAGCGCTGCCACATTCCGGCTGCAGGAGATTCTGCATGCACTTCATCTCTCGCCTGATGCACGGCAGAGACAGCAGCAGCACGTGCAGGTCAAGGGACAGCAAGCACAGCTCCAGCAGTACTGCTGCACGGCGCAAGTGTACTGTTGCTGTGAGCAGCGGCAGAGAGGGGCTGCCCCTCTCTGCCGCTGCCGCTGCCGTTGATGCCGCTGCTGCTGCTGCTTTCGTCTTGCAGGTGATGGTACGGCAGCTCTGCGTCAAAGACAGCGCACGCAAGCACTGCATAGTACGCAGCAAGCTCCTGCCCTACATGCGTGTCATTGGTGTCCCCGTGATTAACCTCAAAGTGCCCCCAGCCAACAAGCTCTGGCAGGTGCAGTGCCTCAAGCAAACGCTTGTGCACGGGTGCTAGCTTGGGTGGCTGCTGCTGCTGCTGCTGCTGCTGCTGCCGCTGCTGCTGCTGCTGCTGCGATGTAGTGTCAGCCGACAACGAGGCCGGCTGCCTACCCTGCAGCTGCCGGTGCAGCTGCTGTGCTGTCATTGCAGCGTAGCAGCACAGCAGCCACTGCACATCGGGAGAGTCGCCGATGTTGCTGCCTGCAGCAGCTGTAGCGATGGTCACTAAGGTGCGGCTGGTGCGCTGCTGCATGCTGCCTGAGATGTCTGCGGCTGCGCTTGCCAAAATCAGTGGCACCTCCAGGGCTGCGTGAAGGGCACTGCTGATGGGTGGCTTGTACTCAAGGCCTGCTGCTGTGGGCCCTGCCCAGCATCGCAACGCTGCAGTAGAAAGCAGCAGTACAAGTGAGCAGCTCCAGTTGATGCCTTATTGCTATCGGCGCAGCCTGACCGATGTAGCAGGAAATTTGGCTGCCAGAAAGACTAGTTGCCATGAGTGCCGGATTCCCAAAGAGCTGGACAGCCAACAAATGTTCTACATCCAGGGGCTGCTGCTGCTTATAGAGGCTGCCACCTGCAGCCTTTCTGTGCAGATGTAGCGGTGCGTATTGCCCTCATTTCCGATTATGCTGCTATATGCCGCTTGCAGTCTGCATCATCCTGATTCACCCTGCTGCTCTGCCAACAGCAGCAGAACCGCCCACATGCAACTATCCTCTCTCAAAACCCACCTGCACCAGCCAGCTGCACAGAAGGCAGCAGCAGCGGTTTTATTTTGGGGTCTGCAAAGCCACTGCTGCCGTCTTCATACATCTTTAGCGCTCCACTATAAGTCCCCAGCAGGAAAGCTGTCAGTTCTGCCAGGTGCAGCGCGGCACCTCAGCAGCGCTGGCTCTGTCCAGAGCTGCTGCGAGCGCCTGGCAGGCAACAGTGTAGGCTGACAGGAAGCCTGCAGCAGCGCAGCAAGCAGAGCCATGGGCTGTCTGTGATGGCAGGTGCAGGAACATGAGCAGGGGCAAGAGCAGCAGCCTCGGCTGATAGGAAGCCTGCAGCGATGCAACAAGCGTTGCTAAAGACTGTGTGTCGTGCAGGGTGCAGCCGGAGCAGCTGCTGCAATGACCAACTGACGCAGCAAACGCCGCTGGCTACTGCAGCACTTGCAGAGTGGTGGCATGGCATCATAAGCACACAAGCGCTGCAGCAGGGCTAGTCGACCAGGCAGGCTGAGCAGGCAGGCAGGCAGCCAAGCAGGCAGGCAGGCTGCTATATTGCTCACCAGGCTGGAGGATCTGCCGCCTGGCTGTTGCCAGTGAGGCCTCCTGCCACTCCAGCCCCACATACAGCAGCAGCACGGAGGTCAGCTCCCTTGCTGCTGATGAGGATCCTTGCAGGACACTCGGCTTGCTGGCCCACAGCTGCAGCAGGTGGCTGGTGGTGCTGACACAGGTTGTGAAGAGCTGCTGCACATCAGGCGCGATGCTCTGCCAGACACAGAGGAGGATAAGGTAAGGGGCAGTACAACAAAGAGATTTGCGGTACACGCTGTGATAAGGGCATGGCGGGCAGTGCTGACACATGTCTTGAAGAGCTGCTGCACATCAGGCGCGATGCTCTGCAAGACGCAGAGGAGGATTAGGTAAGAGGAAGTACAACAAGGACTTGCATTGTTATTTTTTGGCAATGATGAGTCAGTCCAAGGGCCATCCGATGCACATCAGCAGGGGAGCCCTGCAGGACAGATGGGGGGGTTGGAGTGCAGGAGGGGTGGTAGTTGTGACTGGTTTGCACTGCAGAGAAAGGCAGCACACCGGCCAGCACAGCTGATGGCTGGGGTGCAGCTATGAGTGAAGAGCTGATTGAGCGCGGCAATACGATGTAGGGGAGGCACAACAACTCTGAATACAAGCGTCGCTGAGCAGTGCTGCATGCACAGCCCCACACATGCTCCTGCAGCTCTGCTGACTGCACTGCACATTCACTGAGCACAGCCGTGCTGTAACTGCCACGACTTACCCCGTAGATCAACCTCTTGCCAGCTGAACATGCAATTGAGTTTGAATACTCTTGCGCCATCCAAAACTTCATGCCTTCCAGCTCCCACTGAAGTCGCTCATCATCATCCTCTGCGCTGCTGCTTGCAGCCCGCAGCTCTGCCAGCAGCGTTGTGTATCGGCTAAAACGCGCTGACCGTGTTGCGTATTGTGGATATGCGGCAAGCATGGCTGCTGGCTGCCCGGAGATGCGCCAGCGGCAGCAGCAGCAGCAGCAACAAGTGTCTGCACTAGCTAGTACACCAGCCAGCAGGATCGGCCCTTCCTAGCAGCCAGCTAGAACGTGATGACTTATCGATGTCGCACATTTCTATCTGTAAGAGATCTGCTGCCGCACGGAGTTCGCCAGACTCTAGAAGAGCGGTGAATAGGACGACTTCCAATGTAAGGAGTTGCTTCCCGAGTTAGCTGCACAAATTATACGGCAAAAACTAAAAGTGGTGGTCCTTGAACAGGCTGGAAGTCCTTGAAAGGCGGTCGAGCCAATGGCTCCAGCCTCTTCACCAAACCCTACTGAGTAAACACTGTTACAGGCCTGACAGTGACCAGTTTGCACAGCAACCAAAGGCCATTGCCACGCAAAGGACAGGACGGCGCATCTCATTTGCATTTTTACAGCCCAGGCCTGCAAAGCTGACCTGTCAAGGCACTGCAGTGTCAGGCCTGCATCATGACGCGCACAGGCCTGCACTTGTGGTGCAGACCTGGCGCATGGTATAGAGAATTGCAGGGAAGACAATACATACTGCAATAGCCGCATGCAACATCTTGCTCACTCAAATATCCAGAAGGGCCCCCTGCATGGTGCATGCACGCATGTAGTCAGCACAAGTAGGCCTACCACCGACAAGATGATTATGCAGGAAAATAATCAACAGGACAGGCAGGGCTGCACCACCTTGGCACCATGCAAGGCACCAACCGTAGCAGTGCAATCCAGCCAGCAACACAAGTGTGCAGCTGCTTGTCATGATAAGCGCCCACTATGAAACAGCACGTGCTGTTGACAATAACCCAGCGGTTGCCTGCAAAACTTGCAGTGATGCAGCCAAAGCGATGCTGCATCATGCCCTCTCCAGCTGCTCCACGCAGCACAGCTTGGCGTGGCACCATGCTGCTGCTGCTGCTGCTGCTGCTGCATCAAGAGCCCTGTTGTTGGTACGGCAGGACCCATATCTAACTATCATTCCTCCTCTCTCAAATTCCTCAACATCCCATCCTTCCTCACATCAACTGCCGATACATCTCCTCCATGTCTGACACCTCAAGACAAAAAGAGCACTGTGATGATGCAGATCCACAGGAATTCGCGCAGCAAACAGTTCCTGTCCTCACATCGACTGCCGGTATATCTCACTCATGCCTGCCACCTCAAGACAAAAAGAGCACTGTGAATGATGCAGATCCACAGGAATTCGCGCAGAAAACAGTTCCTGCCCTCACATCGACTGCCGGTACATCTCCTCCATGTCCGCCACCTCGCGCCGCACCCCGCTTAGCTTAATCAGCTTGCGCGGCTTGTCCATGCTCGCCACATAAAACGGCTGCAGCGTGCCGATCTGTGCGGCCGTCTCAGGCAGCGCGTGGTTGCTCTCAAGCAGCGCCACATACCCGGCTACACCCACCGCATATCCCTTTGTCGTCACATTCAGGATCCGGCCAGTCACCATTTTGCCAGATCGCATGCGCGTCTCCAGCTCATCCCACACAAGCTTTGCCCGCACATCACCCGGAATGCCAACTGGCTCCAGCTGTGTGTCGCCGTAGGGTGTGGCGCAGGCGGCGAGGCGGAGCTTCACGTAGTCACCTGGCAGTAGCTCGGGGCTGCTTCGCTGGATGGGCTGGCCGGATGCGGAGTATGGTGTGGCGGCTGCGAGCTCCTGCAGGGGGGTGCAATTGAGTGGATGTGATGTGTGACTAATTGCCGATGATGGTGTTGCTGTCAGTCAGCTGGAGATGTGATGATGGCGTCGCTGATGGCTACGGCTTATCTCAACTGCTGCTGGTGTGCAGCGTTGGCGGTGACGCTGCCCTGGAGTCGCCAGCAGGAGTTGCTCTACTCGCCAACCCAACCCCCAACAAGCTGCCTGCTGCTGCTGGCGTGGGCTGCCATTGCCGCTACGGCTGCAACGGCGCTCTTGTGCACACACTAGCCGCACAGTCCAGCACAACATGACGTCTTGCTGCACCTGATGCGTTTGTGGCTGCGCATCGCTGTCCCAAGGCCGCACCTGCTTTGACACCCAGTTCAGGCCGTAGTACCCCGGGTCAACCAGCACCTGCTGCCGCGTGCTGCGCAGCACCTTGGCCAGAATGACCTGGCCCTGCAGCTGCGGCTGCGAGATATTAAAGCGCCGGAATATCGCGAGGCTCTCCCGCTGCGTACTGCTGAGGAGCCTGTCACTACTGACTGTGGACTGCGGCACCGCCTGGAGTTCGGCTTGAGTGATGATTTCAGCTGCTTGGCTAGCGAGAGGCGTGCTGCTGCTGCTGTGGAAGGATGCGTGAAGGGTTGATAGTAGGAGTCTGCAGAAGGCGGGGCAGGGCTGCTGTACGCTGCCGCATGCTGCTGCTTGGGCCGCTGCTGCTACTGCTGCTGCTGCATGTAAGCTGGTTGGACTGTGCCGTCCAGATAACAGCAGAGCGCCCAGCATTGCGATGTGTCTTCGATACAAGAAAAGCTTGGCTGGCAGGCAGAGTATTTGAAGGAAGTGCTGGGCTTGTGGGTGACTTGTACAGCAGACGAGTGCGACAGGTGTGTCGGCAAACGGCAAGGCGATGATAGTTTATCTCGTTATGAACATAGGCGTCTGGCAATTGATCGGGGACGGCCTTGCGAGAATGAACCGAAGCTCAGGTGTGTGCGGGCTCAAGCAGAATGACAAGTACAACGAAGCTGTACTACACTATGGGCTTATGATAAGCAAGATCTACTCAAGCTATTGCATGGTATGACATTTCAAGCTGGTGATCTGGTGTGCAGCGTCTGCTAACTCCTTGGTGTCGCAACATCTGCCGAGACAGCATGCATTGTACACACAGGCCTGCTGGCCCTGTTTTCAGCAGAAGAACATGCGTGTTTCACTGCTCCAAGGGGTTTGGAGCTGCTGCACCCAAGCAGAAAGCCGGCAAGGCCAGCAAAGGGACTGCCAAAACACCACAGCAGGTGCGCACCAGGCCACCCATGGTCTTGCACAACATGCGCATGCCAAGACTGTCGCTTGAGACATGAAAACACTTTGCAGCTGCTATCTTTGCATGCTGGTGCAGCTGTATAGTAGCCAACCCCACCTGTATCACTGGGCTGCAGCAGCAGACACTTGCTGCACAGCAGCATGCCACAGACATGCACAGCAGCAGCAGCACTTGCCAGCAAGTGCACACCAGTTGCAGCTAAACTCAGCAGCCTCAACTACTACCTTCTGCTCCACCACTGCAACTTCAGTTCTGCTGCTACCATGCGGACAGCACCCCCCTGCAGCTGCTGTCAAAAAACTCACTCGGCTGGGGCTCTTGCCGCTGCCCCACACCAGCAACAACACACAAATCCTGGCAAAAACGTGTTTAACCATGTCTCATTTATGGTTTCTATCATGCTGACTGGCTGCCTGTTCATGCATGCCACTGCTGTGTGGCCACATCAGGCTGCTGATCAGGCCCTGGCAGAGGCAGCCAAGTCCCTGAGCATGTCTCATGTATGCTTGTCAGTAAGCTGACTGGCTGCCTCATTCACATTGGCTGCTGCTGTGTGGCCACACCAGGCTGCTGATCAGGCCCTGGCAGAGGCAGCCAAGTCTCGGCCCAATGTGCGGCCCATCAACCCAAAAGAGGCAGCCAGGGGCAAGGTGGACTACGTGCAGGTGGGCTGACGCAGTACGTTATGCACAACAGGGTGTTGCTTATGTATGTGAGTGTGTGTACTCAAACCAGCAGGTATTTAAGTTCACGTGCTTTGTCTCACACTCGGCGTCAGAACTGCCAGACAAGGGTTGGCCTGGTGTGGCCGGTGCTGAGGTGCCACAGCAGCAGTCCACACCAGCAGCCGCTCAGCAACACGGCCTCAATGCATCTGCTTGCTGCCTTGTCAGCTTGCCAGCCCACCCTTGCTGCCTGTTTCATATACCAATTGTGTTATTGGAAATGGCTGTCACTGCATTGTGCACCGCCCGCCTGGCAGGTCAAGGACTGGGCTGATGGCAATGCAGCAGACCTAGGGGAGCTGCAGGTGCTGCCCGACAGCTACGCCACAGCATACACAGCAGCAGGCAGCAGCGGCAGCAGCAGCAGCACGGCGGGCGGCAGCAATGCGGCGACAGCAGCAGCAGCGGAAGGGCCTTTCTACCAGCAGCTGGCGCGGCATGCGCAATACCTTGAGGTATGCAAGGCCCGCCAAGAAGTGTTTGATCTGTGCTGCTGCTGCTGCTGCTGATTCAGCTCTCAGAGCACCTCAGAGCTTGCTTGCACCATTTGCTAAATGTCAGCTGCTGGATCGCCATGTGTGCCGCACACTGTACTCATTCTTGCGCTGACCTGCGTAAACCAAAGAGAATGAGTAATGCTTCAATGTGCTTGCATGCTTGCTCTGTGCAGTCTCAGGGTGCCCTCAGCGTTGCGCTACAGCCAGGGGCCAAGCCCTTCCTGCCTTTTGAGTCCTGGCAGTACAGCCTGCCTCGCTACAGGCAGTACATGGCTGAGCTGGCAGCAGTACACCTGGCACTGGAACAAGCCCTAACACTGGGGCTAGCTGCACCACCAGTGACGCCTGCGCCAGCTGCAGCAGCAAGCAGCGGCAGCCTGAGCAGCAGTAGCTTTGACGAAGCAGCAGCAACCCAGCAGCAGCAGGCATTGGGAGTTGCGGGCAGGTCTGCAGCAGCTGCGGCTGCGTATGCAGCGCTGTGCTGCTTTTCAGCTGAGAGTGGGTTATGGAGGGCGCATGCAGCGCAAGCAGACTTAGCTGTTCTAGCTGAGCTGGCAGCTGCACGGCACAGCGACAAACAGCAGCAGCAGCAGCAGCAGCAGGGGAAGAGGAAGTCTGGCGAGCTGCATGCAAGCCAGAATGCCATAGCATATGGCAAGTACCTGCTGCAGCTGGGCAGGGCTGCAGCAGCCGGCACCGCTGCAGCTGCTGCCTCAGCTGCTGCAGACGCATGTGCAGCACCGTCACCTGGCAGCAGCAGCAGCAGCAGCAGTTTGTTGCTGGAGGAAGATGAAGGCACAGCAGCAGCACTCAAGCTGCTGGCACATGCCTACGCGCTGCACGTGCAGCAGCAGTGCCTGGGCACACGCATCGGAGCAGCAGCCACAGATCACTTGGAGCTCATGAGCACTGGCATGCCGGCAGCAGCAACAGCAACGTACATGCAGTACCCGCAGCATGTGCAGGAGCCGTTGCAGCAGCTGGTGGCTGTCACGGATGCTGCAGGGCAGCTGCTGGATGGGCCTGGGCGGCAGGCTGTGCTGGAGGAGCTGCCAAAGGCTCTCAAGAAGGCTACGCTGATGCTGGCACCGCTGGCGACGGCTTGACAAGAGTACAGACAGATGCTATCAGCGTGCTGCGGGGCGGCCGTTGGATGGTGCTGGGCGGCAGGCGGTGCTGGAGGAGCTGCCAAAGGCATTGAAGAAGGCTACTCTGATGCTGGCACCACTGGCAACCGCCTGACAAGGACTTGAAAGGGATTTGTAACTGCGTTTGGACGGCAGGCGGTGCTGGAGCAGCTGCCAATTGGCGCCTTTGCAAAGGCGCTGAAGAAGGCCACTCTGATGCTGGCACCGCTGGCGACTGCCTGACAAGATGTGGAAGACACTTGCAACAAGTGTATCTGGTCAAATGTTATGTTTTTTCTTTCGAATGCAGCCGCTGGGTTTTACGAGAATTTGGCCAGGAGAACTAGGTCAAGTTGTGCACCGCATGGTGAAATGACAGTTTCAGGCATGGTTAATGCACACATGCATGGTGTTTGGGGACACTGCCCAGGACGCATGCCCTGCACGTCATCATCATCATCATGTTACCCATCAAGCCATAGCATCAACGCCATCGGCCCTGCACGTGTGTTGTTGCAGCGTTTGCATGATCAGATCGGCTTGATGTGGTCAACCTATTGTTGATGATCCCCGTGCTGGGTCTTCGAAACGGTTTGCGGTTGAGCGTGAGGCGGCGTACGGTATCACACAGCACGGTTGTGCTGCCGGCTGAAAGACTGGAAGCTGGGTATGCAACAGGCCAACTTGGCCAGGCTTGAGAGACTGTGGCAGAAGCAACGGCGTGGTAACGATATCCACCGTTCCAAACTGAAGCCTTCAATCGCTGAGCAATTGCTGGCTTTGTGGGTATCCAGGATGCACCACAAGTCGTCCTGTTGTAGGGCATGGTTACCAGCTGCTACCCTGCTGCTTCAAGCAGACAGGCTGTGACCAATCCTCACCAACAGGCTGTGAAGCATCACACACATGTCGCGACTGCAACTTGCATACATCATCAACACAACGACCTATACCAGCTGCTGTTGCCATGAGGATTGACAGACCCCACACCACACCCCAGCTGCTGTGCTCAAGCCAAACTGGGCGCCCTACACCGTGTAGGGCTGGTGACCAGCGCAAAGAAACACTGCAACCTACAGCCGCAAGCACCAAACTGGCAGTGCTAACGTCCCACCTGGCTGATGCCGACAGCCTGCAAAGCTGCACTGCAGAACAAAACAGACACACCTGGGTGTTGTTTGAGAGTAAGCACACCGCACGAAACAACCAACCAACCAACCAACCAACCACCCGTGAACCAACCGTGAACCAACCGTCAACTGCTACTTCCGCTGCCTCGAGGGCTGTGGCTCTGTGCCACCTCTGCAGGCACCAGGCGCCACCCCTGCTGCTGCTACCAGTGCTGCTGCTGCCGCTGCTGCTGTTACTGCTGCAGCATCTGCTGCTGCTGTCGTAATGCTGCGTGCTGCGTCGGCTGCGTGGCTGGTGCCCTCAAGGAAGCAGCAGCACAGGGCACGGCACAAACTCTGCCAGAAGGTTGGCATCCACCTGCAACACAGCGCAGCAGGCGGGCCACAGCCAGGCACGTGAATGCGTGTTTTTTGCGCTGCGACACACGGTGAGTATGTTCACAAACACGCCAGTCTCATGTACTCAACAACAAGCACTGCCATGTGTAGTGCAGCTCAGTGTTTGGCCAACTTAGACCCTGCGGCATGGCCTTGCCAGCGGGCTTGTCTGCCCGCAGGCAAAACCACGCAGCAGGTCCTGAGTTGACTGTCCTGCTGCTGGTGCGCTGCCACCACACAGCGTGTGTGAAACCCAGATCTACCCCTCAATGTCCCTGATTCGGTCTGCACTGACAGCCAAAAGAATGAGCACACACAACCGCACACACAAACAACAAACATGCATCATGCACAAATCATTGCAGCATATGTGTTGGTATCCTTGCACATAGCATCACCTAGCAGCACCTGCTTGGTGTGCACCGCCTCGCTCCTGATGAGCGCCAGCTGGCACTTATCTCAACACCCACGTCCAAACACAAGCAAAAGCCGCATTCCCCATACTACATCTCCCTGCACTGCCACCCATCGCCCCACACCTGCTTGGTGTGCACCGCCTCGCTGCTGATGAGCACCAGGTCGGCGCTGATCTCATCAGCCACATCCCCAACCCAAACATAAGCCGCATTTGCCGTACTACATCTCCCTGCACTGCCGCCCATCGTCGCGCACCTGCTGGGTGTGCACCGCCTCGCTGCTGATGAGCACCAGGTCGGCGCTGATCTCGTCAGCCACATCCCAACCAGTGATTTGACATAATGGCAGTTAAAATTGCGCGATTATCACTCCACTTCCCGCACCTGCTTGGTGTGCACCGCCTCGCTGCTGATGAGCACAAGGTCGGCGCTGATCTCATCAGCCACGTCTCCCACCAGCACGCTGCCGCTGCCCTGCGCCTTCTCCAGGATGTCGGCGCCCTCACAGCCAGCCTCCTGCAGGCTCTGCAGCAGCAGCAGCAGCAGCGGCAGCAGCAGCATGGTGTGGATTCAACTCCAGTGTCGAACGTGGTGAGGGTGGGCAGAGGTATGCAAAGAGGTAAGGGTGCAGATGTCCAATTAACCTATACGTATGTAGGGATGAAAGGAATGCGACAGAACAAGCGCTGATATTCCGCCTGTTCTGATTTTACTGATGTGTGCATGCGTGCAGACGCACACGTGTGGTAAGGGAGGGTGGACGCTGCTGCTTAGGGGTTGTTTCACCCCTAACAAACAGGTATGTGCCAATACACACCCCTAACAAACAGGTAATGTTTATTGAGCACTCACCTTGTTGATGACCTGCAGCTTCACTGTGGGGTCACCCTCAGCCCCTGGCTGGTCCACCACCAGCACGGTGACCTTGCTGTTGTGGATCTTGGCCAGGTCGGCGCATGTGCTGATGGCCTGATAGCAGCAGCAGCAGGGGCAGACGTGATTGCGAGGTCGGTTGCCAATAACAATCAACTGCCGCGGCGAAGTGAGGACTGTGCTGCTTTATCGTTGCAGACCACATACATGCAAGGTGGTGGAGCAGCGCATGCACAGGGTGGGGCAGAGGGAACACAGGTAGAAACACTGCTACTCCGCAATCGCACACGCGCTGCAGGTGCAACTCCATTTGCCTGCACAGCTGTGTCTTGCCACAACAATTCAGGGAGCTGACTAGCCCTGCTGCATCAGGGTCTGTCCGTCGGTCTGTGAACCACGCACCTGTCTGCTGCCATCGCTAAGGTAGGGGTTGCTGTCAAGGATTGTCAGCAGGATCTTGTCATACTGTAGGCGCTCCACAGGCGCGCTTTGCTGCTGCTGCTGCTCTGAGGCCTTGAGCTGCACACGGCGCACATCTGCGCAGGATCACGGAAAACCAAAGTCTTAGCGGGGCAGGACTGCAGGAGAGTAAGAAGAACGATGATTGCAGGACTTTGCTAGGCTGTACAGCAGCTGCAACCACGTCAGCATGCAGACGCGCGTGCAAGTATGCGTGCTGAGCATGCATGAGCACCAAAACAAGTGCTGATCGTCTGCACAAGGTGACAAAGACAGAGAGGAGCGCTGCGTAGCACAGGAAGCTTCCACACCGGAACCAGCAACACGCACCCGGCCTTGAAGAAAATGCTAACGCTCTGGAATGCCTCGAGGTGCTTTCATTGATTCTTTGAGCACCCTTAACGGTGCGCTGGGCTACAACGGAGGCCTGCATGGCTCGGAGATACAGCGATCTTTGCTTCCGCTGAATGAACGGGCTTGCAAGAACTGTTATATCTATAAACAGCTTGTGGTAGAAACTTTGCTTACGTTGAAGCTGATTCACAATGAAGAAGCAAAGAGCATGGCACTCCAATGTTGTGTTGTGTTAGTTTTTGAAACCTTTGCTCGAACAATCAGCTTTTAGACACGGTTGAGTATTGCCTGGAACACAAGCCATTGCTTTTGCGGATGGACACTTGAGCTTCTGCAGCACATCATCAACTGGCTCGCACGCCGCATTCAAGGTTATAAGTGGCTTTGTGCAGCTTTTTTATTTATAATAACTTTTTGGACTGCGTCTGTGAGGCTTCCATCGCAGGTGAGCAAACTGCTGCTGTTGTCAGCGAAATGCGCATGCCGCCGGCCAGCAGCACAGTTGGCAGTGCTTGAACCGTGGTTGTAGTAAGGTGTAGTCTAGTTGATCGTAGCCGCCCAGGCTTATGCGTGCAAGTGCTTGCATGGCCTGACAGTGCAGCCAGCTGTTGCTGGGGGCGGGTGCTTTACATCTGGATTTGGCTTCTGACACAGGCTATTTGTAAAAGCCTAAGAACACCATCTGCTGGCACAAATGTGTACTTACTCTTTGCCCGAGTTGTTGACCTAGCCTACTGTGCCCATTGCTGCAGGGATTGCACTTGCAGGAGCATGGCCGCGTGCTTGAGGCAACACCAGCAGCAGCCTCAGCGGCAGCAGTGCGAGCGGCAGCCGCAATAACAGCATGAACTTTGACCTGAATGAGCTTGATAAGCTCACAGCAAAGCCTGGCAGGCCTTCAGCCTTCAGGCCAACAGCAAGGGCACGCCCAAAGCCTGCAGGACCAGCAGCAGCAGCAGCAGCAGCAGGCGCTGCAGCGACACCTGCGGCACAGGATGAGGGTGTCACTGTGCATGCGCAAGCAGCACCGCCTGCTGCTGCGGCGGCTGCTGCACCTGCAGCGTCAGCAGCAGCGCGGCCAGCACCTCCTGCAGCACCAGCTGTCAAGTCGAGGCCAGAGGCGCCACAGCCTGCAGGCGCCAGCAGCAAAGCGGCACAGCCAGCAGTGCAGCCTGTGGCAAGAGCAGCAACAACAGGGGCTGCTGCAGCAGGCGCACGAGCAGGCACCCGCACGGCTGTTGCAGCAGGAGCTGCTCCTGCACAAGCAGCAGCAGCAGCAGCGCCAGCAGCACGAGCCACACCAGCAGCAGCAGTGTCTGTGCCAGCCCCTGCAGCGGCAGGGGTGCCAGCAGCAAGCTCACGGCCGGCAGCAAGTGCAGCTAAGCCAGCAGCAGCAGCTGCACCTTCAGCAGCAGCAGCAGCGCCGGCTCCAAGGCATGCTGCAGCTCGAGCTGCGCCAGCCGCACCAAGCACTGCAAGGGCAGCAGCAGCGGCAGCAAAACCGCCACCAGCTGCTGCACCAGCACCAGCAGCAGCTGCTGCAGCAGCAGCAAGACCACCACCAGGTGCTGCGGCAGCAGCAACACCGGCAGCAGGCAGTGCAGCGGCAGCAGCAGCAGCAGCAGGGGCCAGAATGGTTGCAGTGCTGGTGCCACAGCCCAACATACAGCAGGCTGCAACAGGCAGCCAAGGGCAGCAGCAGCAGCAGCCTGGCACAGGCTCACAGCAGCAGCAGCAGCAGCCTGCAGCAGGCGGGCAGCAACAGCGCTATAGCGTTATGCTGGTCCCTGCAGCAACGCTACAGGCTGTTCAAGCTGCGCAAGTTGCAGCAGCAGCCAAGGCAGCAGCAGCCGGAGCAGCAGCAGCTGCAGCAGCTGGCCCTGCAGCCGCAGGGGTGGCAGCAGCAGCAGCAGGGACTCAAGGTCAAACCAGGGCAGTGGCACTGCAGGCGGCAGTGCCAGCAGCAGCAGCAGCAGCAGCAGCAGCAGCAGCAAGTGCGCCAGCTGCTGCGAGCGGAGCAGCGTTTGATGTGTCAGGACTAGCAGCAGCACCCAGGAGGGGCCGGTTTGCGCCTGCCTCACGAGGCAGAGGGGGCGCTGCTGCTGCTGCAGGGACATCAGCGCGTGGCACGACAGCAGCAGCAGCAGCAGCAGCCACACAGCCAGGGGATGCACTCGCGCCTGAGGCTGCTGCTACGCAGCCACCTGGCACCCCTGCAGCTGATGATGCAGCGCCTGCTGCTGCTGCTGCTGCCACGCAGCCTGGGCACACACAGCAGGAGCTGCCTGCTGCCGCCCCATCTCAGCAGCAGCAGCAGCAGCGACGCAGACCACTAGCAGCAGCAGCAGCAGCAGCAGCAGCAGCAGCAGCAGAACCAGAGCCGGCAACAGAGTCTGAAGCTGAGGCAGCAGAGGCACTGGCAGAGTTGAAGCCAGGCAGGGGCAGGAGGCGTGCCCCCGCTGCTCCTGCTGCTGCTGCTGCTGCTGCTGCTGCCAAGCCAGCTGCTGCAGGCACAGGCAGGAAGCGAGGCAGACCTCCAGGCAGCGGCAGCAAGCAGCGGCAAGTTCCGCGCAGCGCCAAAGCCAGCAAAGCAGCTGCAGCTGCAGCAGACAAGGAAACAGATGAAGCAGCAGCAGCAGCAGCAACGGATAGCGAAGCAGCGGCACCAGCCAGCAAGAGGCCTCGCAGGGCGGCAGCAGCCAAGAACCGCAGCCTGGCTGCTGCTGCTGCACGGGCTGCAGCAAAGGCCGCAAGTGCATCTGCAGCAGCAGCAGGCAGCGATGGTGAAGAACACAGTGGCAAAGAGGCCAGCAGCGGCAGTGACTGGGATGTTGAGGAGGAGACACCAGCCCGCAAGCGGACAAGACGGCGGGGCCGTAAAACAGCTGGCAGCAGCAGCAGTGAGGGTGATGAGGAAGTAGAAAGTGAGGCTGTGTCAGCAGAGGAACAGGAAGAAGAAGAAGAAGAGGAGGGTGGCCCGCTGTCGCCAGCAGCGAGGCGAAAGCAGCGGCAAGCTGCTTCTGCCAGGAAGCGCAAGGCACGCGAGGACGCTGCTGCTGCTGCCGGCAAGCGGCAGCAGCGACAGGCTGCGCCGAAACGCCCCAACGCTGCAGCCGCGCAGCGCGCCGCTGCAGCGGCAGCTGCGGCGGCTGCTGGCGAGGCTGCTGCGGTGGCGGCGGAGGCTGCGGGGGCTGGGCATGGCGTGGGAGAGGGTGCGCTGGTGCTGGTGCCGCAGGACCCTGCCTCTGTTGCTGCTGCGCAGCAGCGGCTGCTGTACCGCAAGGGCCGCGGCAAGACCATCATCAACATAGAGGAGCCGGTGAGCTGGTGGAGACATAGATAAGCAAGTTGTGTGGCTGTGTAGCATTTCACCAGCAGTTGCTGTCAGGCTATGAGGGCTATTGATGAGCGCTGCAAAGGAGTCGCTCAATTGTTTATTTGTGGGCACAGCAATGCATTGGTCCATCCGCAACCAGTTGTTTCAAAACGCGTTGTCTGCCTTTTGATGCATTGCAATTGTTGCTTTCCACACAGATCGACATGGAGCACTGGTCTAACCGCAACAAGTTGTCCAACACACCTACTGCCTCCAATGCACTGCTGTTGTTGCTGTCCATGCAGATCGACATGGAGCACTGGTCCATCCGCAACATCGCCAAGCGCGCCTCAGCCTGGGACAGGCAGCAGGAGGAGGCCAAGCGGCGAGACGCCAAGAAGCGGGCCCAGGAAGCAGCAGCAGCAGCAGCAGCAGCAGCGGCAGAAGGCGAGGAGCCAGACGCCGGTGCCGGCGGGGCAACTGCAGCCGCCGGCGGCAGCGGCGCAGCGGGGCCTGGCGCTATCGCGCTCATCAACAGCGGCCGGCAAGGCAGCGGGCAGCTATCCCAGCAGCAGCAGCAGCAGCAGCAGCAGGCTGCTGCGCGCTCGCCTGCTGCTGCTGCTGCTGCTGGGGGCAGGTCTGGTGGTGGTGGGCCTGGGTCCATGGCCCCTCAGCTGCGCATTGCTGAGGATGGGTCTGTTATTTTGGATGAGGGCAGCCTGGTGGTGCAGGCGCAGCAGGCTGACCTGGCCAGCTTCCGGCGCGTGGACGAGGGGGTGAGTGACAGAGTTTTGGGTTTTTTTAGCGAGGTTTAGGGTTTGTGCAGTGATTTAAGGTGTGGTGTTGTGTGTGGCTGCTGTTGTGCAGGTGTGCTGTGTTTTGCGGTTGCCATCAGTCCAGCCAAAGAGCGAAGGTCAGCAGCCATACTAGCAGGTGCTCGCTGCTGCGTGCTGACTAGGCAATCCATGGTACAAACCTTGGACAGTTGCGTCCCTGCTGCATGTCACTTGTTGGTGATACGTCAACCTGCTGCTGGCTTGATGCTGCTGCTGACCTATGGCGTCTCGCTCCTGCTGTTGCCACTGCTGCTGCTGCTGCTGCTGCTGCTGCTGCTGCTGCTGGCGCAGTCGCGCTACCTGAACAGCATGACGTACCTCAACCGCCGCAGCAACGACCGCTGGACCAGCAGCGACACGGAGCTGTTCTACAAGGCGCTGACCATCTTCGGCACAGACTTCACAGCCATCGCCAAGCTCTTCCCGGGCAGGGACAGGTGCGGTTTGCGGAGAAAGATGATGGTGAGACTTGTCCACCGGCAGTTCTTATGTTTCTTTGTGGTTGCATCATGTGTACAGCACAGGCCAAGCTCTTCCCGGACAGGGACAGGTGCGGCACACATGGGTCCTTGGGTCTGGTGGGATGTACTGCTGTCCTGCTTGCATGCGATATGTCTGTGGACACAGTGCACCATGCACGTGACGAGCAGACTTGCAGCATTGTTCTGGAACTCTGATAGCATCTGCCTCATACAGACTTGCGGGCGCCACATGCAGATCAGCAAGTTCAAAAAGGAGCTACCTGAGCCTGTTGTGCACCTTCTTTCTCCCTGAGCTTGCTGCCTCTCATCCTCCAACAGCTGATCGACGACATGTGATCCAACCCATCTTCCACCCCTGCTGCAGGCGCCACATGAAGACCAAGTTCAACAAGGAGTCGCGGCTGCACCTGGTGCGCATCAACAAGGCCATGGCCGGCAACGACCTGGACGCACAGGAGATGGCAGACCTGTCGGCAGCAGTGCAGGCGGCAGTGGACAATGAGAATGAGGCCGAGGACGAACCCGCTGCTGCTGCTGCTGGGGGTGGGAGTGCGGCAAGTGGGGGTGCAGCCAGTGGGGGTGGTGAGGCGAGTGGGGATGTACGGCAGGGCAGCGGTGGCAGTCAGGGGCAGGCAGGGGAGTGGGAGCGGGCGGGGAGTAGGGAAGGGAGCGTGGGTCGGCAGCAGCAGCAGCAGCAAGGGCGGGATGGAGGGGCAGAGGAGGATGAGGGTGAAGAGGCGGCGGCAGCAGCAGCTGATGTCGGGCAGCATGAGGATGGGTATGGTGCTGAGCCGGGGTACGGGTATGACGATGATGAGTACTCAGTAGGCTGGTAGGGTGCCAGGTTGCCAGACAGGCCAACTGTTGGTCACAGATCCGTGAGAGAGTAATTCTGCCAGAATTGACAGTGTCAAACTCTGCTACGGCACCAGTAGCAGGTTCTTGCAAGACACTTGGGCAGCTTGTTATGTTATTGCAAACTGTATTGTCGTGCCTGCAAATTTCAAACAGCTTGGTGTCTCCATCCTTTGCCAGGTTGGCGTATCTATCCTTTCGAATTCAAACGCAAGTTGCCATGGCTGTGCACGTCTGCACAGTACGTTGACCGTGAGCGCTGCGAGCTGCCATGCGCGGCTGTGTCTGCGGGTAACATTGAAGCGATCAACGTGGCGAAGTTTCTTGGCTGCGTTGACTGGCATGCCAGTGGTAGCTTTTCGGGCGTCTGCAGGAAGTTCGTAGTTGACCGGGAGCTGCTGGTTACGCTGGATACAAGGGTTCAACAGCCTGATTGTACAATCAAAGCTTGAGAAATGCCATCGAGGCAGGCAACGCACGGTCGGTCGCCCAGCTACGTGCCACCCTCATCATTCAGGTGGCTGACTCAGCTGTCACCGACTCTAACCATCGCGAAACCTACGCATAACACAATCCAGTCCCCTATATAGTTTTTGTCTTTGCTGCTGGACTGATTGTAAACAACAAGCACCTCTGATGGCCAAACCAGCAGCAGCAGCTACTCAAACCTTTCAAGGACCACTCCGCTCTCTGTCGAGGCGGAGAAAAGGGCAGACGCGTGCCCTCAAACCTCCAGTCATTTGATCCCTTTACTTCACACGGACTAATACCACTACCAGGCTTGAACATCAACCATGGCTACAGCTACGCTCACCCTGTCCAGGTCCTCCTTGGACCTTGCCGATGCCCGCTTCAAGAGCCTGAAGGGGCCAATCGATGCAGACCTGATGTGGGAGGTCTTCTGTGGCATTCCTGAGGGTATTGACAGGTACCTGGTGCTCAGGGACCTGCTCACAGTCGCGCCCAAGGTGTACTATCAGCTGCTGCTGCGCCACACTGAGACCATCCTGCCATTCATCTACACGGTGAGAACACGTAGCATAGAAGCAGTCTGCAGCTGGCTGTCGTTGAGCTGCGTTGGAAACCGAATGTTGCCGACGTGGCAATAGTTGAAGCACCTGGCACAACCACCGTAGCCACGCAGCTAAGGGGTCCCTGGATACTCGACGGAACGGCAAGGCAAAAGCAGAAATATAATTTTTAAAACAATCAAAAACACTTCACCTTTTGCTTTTTGCGAACAGTGACAGTCATTTTGACGCCTTGCACCGCACTGAGACTCAGCGAGTGCAGCTTCACAGCAACTAGTCCCTCAGCCTCCCAGGACAAGTCATACCTGGTGGCAACAGAGCATTGCAACAGCGATTGGAGCTTAATGTATACATCAATACCAATGTATTTGAGGCATTAGCAGCATGTGCCTCGGCTGTGCAGCACCTGTTTACCCTGGTGCTGCACTGCAGGAGACACTGCTGCTTCGCTTGCAGTCCTACATACAGGACAGCCAAGGCACATGCTGCTAATGCCTCAAATACATTGGTATTGATGTATAAATAAAGCTCCAATCGCTGTTGCAATGCTCTGTTGCCACCAGGTATGACTTGTCCTGGGAGGCTGAGGGACTGATTGCTGTGAAGCTGCACTCGCTGAGTCTCAGTGCGGTGCAAGGCGTCAAAATGACTGTCACTGTTCGCAAAAAGCAAAACGTGAAGTGTTTTTGATTGTTTTAAAAATTATATTTCTGCTTTTGCCTTGCCGTTCCGTCGAGCATCCAGGGACCCCTTAGCTGCGTGGCTACGGTGGTTGTGCCAGGTGCATAGTTGAACTTCCGCGCTGACCTGGTGACACGCCACCACACAACCTCCGATCGTGTTCTGTCTGCTTCCTACAGCCCACTGTTGGCGAGGCTTGCGAGAGATACCACCAGCTGCCGCTCAAGACGCGTGGGCTGTACCTCACGCTGCATGACAGGGGCAACATCCTCAACAAGCTCCAGGTGCGTGCATTCAGGTTCAACGGAGCTAATTTAAACATCGAACTCGCTTGCCGCAATTATCAAGAAGCAGCTGTCTTGCTATTGAAGACAAGTAGGGTGCTCAGGCTGTGCTGCGTGCTGCCTGCTGCAGGCGTGGCCCACCCAGGACATCAAAGTGACCGTCATCACTGATGGGGAGCGCATCCTGGGCCTGGGTGAGTGGGTTGGTTTATTATCATTTTTTGGTTTTGAATTGAATTGAAATTTGGAGTTACGGTGATTGGTGATAGCAGCAGTTCAGCAGAACCACCACATCGGCAGCTGCCCATGGCATTGGTTGAATAACATTGTACAAGCCTGCTGTGCGCTGCGTGCGTGTTGTCCTGCAGGCGACCTTGGCGCCAACGGCATGGGCATCAGTGAGGGCAAGATCACGCTCTACACAGCAGCAGCGGGCGTGGACCCGCAGCAGGTGAGGCATCACATACAGCAGCGATAAGCTGTTGCCTGTGCTGACTAGGGAAGTCACCATATCTGTTGTGCATGTAGACGGCTGCTTTTGGACCACTCGGTGTTGGGAAATTGTCCAAGCAGCAGTGCTCAGGCCCTGCCCCATATGAACTGCAATTATGGTACCCTGTACAGCTCCACAACCTGCCCCACATGCTGAGCTGCACGCCGTCTGGTCTTTCACGCTGCTGCTGCTGCTGCTGCTGCCGCTGCTGCTGCTGCCTTTGTCGCTGCAGTGCCTGCCCATCTGCGTTGACGCGGGCACCAACAACCCCAAGCTGCTGGCAGACCCGGACTACCGCGGCATCAAGGCGCCACGCCTCACCGGTGCGTGAGCACACAATCAACCATTCATTTGAAGCTGCTGTGTGGCTGTTGCTTTAACTGCTTCCACACCACGATGGGCCCCCTCATGTGATGAATGAGGTCATGAGCACCAGGATGCCTCATCTACTGTAGCTGCAGGTGCCACCACATGAGGCTCTGACCATGCTGCTCTGCAACTACAAGAACATCGCCTGCTGCTCACTTGCACCACATGCTGGTTGCACCTGTCCCTTGCAGGCGCTGAGTTTGACGGCTTCATGGCTGAGGTGATGGAGGGCCTGCGTGCCTGGCGGCCGCACCTGCTGGTGCAGTTTGAGGACTTTGGCAACAATAATGCTTTCAGGCTGCTGGAGGCATGGCGGCACAAGATGTGTGCCTTCAACGACGACATCCAGGTGCTGCTGCTGCTGCTGTCGTTGTGATGCTGTTGTGAATGTTGGTGCGGCGTTGCAGGAGTGCATGTACGTGTGTGGCGATGCAGAGGTTAGAGGGTAGAAGGTGGCTGTTGATGGACCTGTGCTGTGCACCTTTGTACACTTGCACCAGCCAATCGAAGGGACATTGTCTCTTTGCTGCTGTCTTGTAGTGTGTTGAGGCTGGCAGGGAGGCACAGGCAAGGGTGCTTACTCCACCCATGATGCGCTACAAAGAGCAACACAGCTAGGAAAGGCTGTTACTACCACACCCTCTTCACTTGCAACTGCTCACATGCTGCTGCTGCTGCTGCCGCTGCTGCTGCTGCAGGGCACCGCGTGCATCACACTGGCCGGCCTGCTGTCTGCGGTGCGCGCCACCGGCAAGCCGCTGCAGCAGCACAGGCTGCTGTTCCTGGGGGCAGGCGAGGCAGGCACAGGCATAGGGGAGCTGGTGGCACAGTACCTGCACCTGAGGCACGGCCTGAGCCTGGTGAGGCGTGTGTTATATGATATATGTTACTAACACATTTGTAACAGATTTTGTCCTGAAATGATTGTGAGCCTGGTGAGGCACTGTAGCACAGTGCAGCACATACAAACAGGTGCCTGCGCACCCGCCCTTCAGACATAAGTGCAGCATGTGATCCGTTCAATCGACTGGTGCAGCTCCTCTGGCAGCTGGTGTGGGCATGGTATAGTGGCCCACTCGCACCAAAGCTTGTGCCACTGAATGCGGTGGCAGCAAAATGTGCGTGTCATGCAGGGCTTTGATCCATACAATATGTGTGCATGGGCATGCTTTGGATGCGTAGCAGCATTTAATAAGTCAGGCAAAACGCTGACATTTGTGCATGTGCATGTGCATGTGCTTGTTACCGCGTGCCTGCAGGAGGAGGGCCGCCAGCGCTGCTTCTTCCTGGACAGCAAGGTGAGGCTTGCACAGCCAGTGCATCACAGGGCTGAACAGATGGCACTGTACTACAGCACAGCTGTGCTGTGCAATGTTGTGCAGTGTTGTGCTGTATGAATGTATTGTGCTGTGGTGCCAGCTGGATGTCACGGAGGCATTGCATGGCAGCTCTGCAAGCTGGAAGCTGGCTCTACGTTGTTACAGGCAGCACATATATGTACCTGAGACACACAAGTGTCCATCTGCTGGCACGCTGACTCTGCCCACCTGCCGCTCCCTCTCACACCATCCCACCATTGTCAGGGCTTAGTCTGCAGTTCCCGCAGCACATACTGTGTACGTATTTACCTTACAGGGTGTTCACCTGCTGACACGCTTACTCTGCGCATCTGCCGCTCCTTCTCACCCCACCACACCACCACCAGGGTCTGGTGTGCAGCTCCCGCAGCAACCTGCAGCACCACAAGCAGCCCTTTGCACAGGATGTGCCATTCTGCCCCGACCTCAAGTCCGCCATCACAGCCCTAAAGCCCACAGCGCTCATTGGCGTTTCCACTATTGCCAAGGCCTTTAATCAAGAGGTGGTGGGGGCGATGTGTGGCTTGGCTGAGCGCCCGATCATCTTCCCGCTGAGCAACCCCACCAGCAAGAGCGAGTGCAGCTCTGAGGACGCCTTCAGGTGGGTGGTGTGCTGTGGTGGGGTTTCAGTATGTTTGAAAATGGTTGCTTGGGCTTGATGTACTTGCGGCTTAATGCAAGCAGGCTGTACAGCTTTGAGCAGAGCTTCTTGTGGGCTTTGGTTGCTGGCTTCGGTGTATCTGTGTGTGAGCATGGTATGGAGCAACACTGCCTCACGCCCAACAGATAGATTCGCAATGTCTTTGCCGATTGCAAGATATCTTGCTGCCGTAATCACAAGTGACCCGTCGCATGTGCTGCTACTGCTGCTGTGTCACCAGGTGGTCATTCGGCAGGGTGCTGTTCGCCAGTGGCTCTCCCTTCACCCCGCTGCATGACGCGGCTGGCGCGCACCTGCTGACTGCACTGCTGCTGTTTCTGCTGCTGCTGCAGGTGGAGCAACGGCAAGGTGCTGTTTGCCAGTGGCTCGCCCTTCGCCCCGCTGCATGGCGCGGCCGGAGCGCTGCACCACCCCGCGCAGGCCAACAACGCGTACATCTTCCCTGCAGTGGGCTTTGCTGCTGTGCTGACGCAGAGCAGGGAGATCACCGATGAGATGTTTGTGCTGGCAGCAGGTGCGCTGGTCAAAGCCATGCTGTGGTGGTCGATTGGGTTTATGTAGCTGCTGGGGCAGCCCACCTGTAAGTGGAGGATTGAACTAGTTGTGCAGGATTTCATTACGAGGGTGCTTCTCAGCATTTGAATTCAGCTGAGCACCCGTAGCTGGTTGAGACACTTGCTGTACGCATGTTCTGAAGACTGGCACTGCTGCTGCTGCTGCTGCTGCTGCAGAGGAGCTGTCAAAGATGACAGACATGCAGGAGCTGGAGCGGGGCAGGTGAGGGCACTACTGCAGCAGGCCAGCCAACGCACACATGCTCAAAGCTTGCCATGCAGTTGTGATGTTGCTGTCAGCATAACCCACTGCAGCTCTGGTATTCTGTGTGAGGTGCACATTCTCACTGACACCTGACTCTGTGCTTACCACCACCACCTGCTGCTGCTGGGGCCAGGCTGTTCCCTCCCTTCCAGCGCATTAGGGCCATCAGCAAGGTGCTGGCTGGCCGTGTGGCACAGCACATGGTGGCTGCGGGGCTGGGGGCGCTGCCTGGCGACTTCACTGGAGACTGGGAGGCCTATGTGGCTGACAGGATGTGGCACCACGACCACATGTAGAGTGGCGTGCATGTGCTCTCGTGTTGCGGTGCACATGGTGGCTGCGGGGCTGGGAACGCTGCCAGGGGACTTCAGTGGAGACTGGGAGGCCTATGTGGCTGACAGGATGTGGCACCACGACCACATGTAGGGTGGTGTGCACATGCGCAGCTCTACAAGTTGCGGCGCACATGGCGGCTGCAGGGCTGGGGGCGCTGCCAGGGGACTTCACAGGGGACTGGGAGGTCTTTGTGGCTGACAGGATGTGGCATTACGACCACATGTAAAGTGGTGTGCACATGCGCAGCTCTACGCGTTGCTTTGCACATCGTTGCTGCGGGGCTGGGGGCGCTGCCAGCTGACTTCAGTGGAGACTGGGAAGCCTATGTGGCTGACAGGATGTGGCACTACGACCACATGTGAAGTGGCGTGCATGTGCTCTCGTGTTGCTTTGCACATGGTGGCTGCGGGGCTGGGGGCGCTGCCAGGGGACTTCAGTGGAGACTGGGAGGCCTATGTGGCTGACAAGGTGTGGCACTACGACCACATGTGAAGTGTTTGCATTCAATGCAAGTTGGTGTGGTGACATGGGATAAGCAAGCTGCACAGAGCAGTGGGAGTGTGGAGTGGAATGGTTGAGCTGCAGCAGGTGTATGCGTGGTGTGCTTGAGATGCAGCATGTACGACAGAGGGCTGGCACAGTGTGTGCGGCGCTACGTGGCTGTCCCATCGGCAGCATCAGCTGAGGTCACCACCCGGGTCGAGGCGAGGAGATGTTTGGTAGTTTGAGGGCAGGAGGTGCACAGCAAGGAAAGGCAGAGGCGAAGAAGGCCACGAGCTGAATGGCTGCTGCGGAGTGCAGAGCTTGCAGAGCGACACAGGGCGTATTTTGGAAGGAGCAGGCAGGGGACATGTTATGTGAGGGTTTCGTTCCAGTGTGTTATGTGCTTGTGAGAGGTCAGGGGTGTAGCAACATGTATTGTGTTCACCGAATCAGGTCAAGTGTCGGATGTGGGCGCTGCGTGCTCCCTGCTTGCAACGCACTGAGGGGCTGCTGCTGTGTGCTGTGGTTCGGCAACAGTGATCTGGTTTGCTGCTGACTATTCAGCGAACTCCACTTCAGGGCTATGTTTTTTGAGTCAGTTGGGATTTGGATTTACACAATGCTACCTGTGCCATACGTAGTGGTAAACGTGGCGGCAATGCCGCTGCTGCGCTGCATTGCCAAGCTGTGCAGTGTGGGAGCCTCTGTGACTGCTGGGTCCACTGCAGCCGTTTTCTGCGTGGGCTAGTGCCATCCTTTGTTCTCGTGAGTACAATGATCAATGCAAACTTCCCCGTGCAGTTCCAGGGTCGTCTAGGAGGGGCCTTGCCAGCAATTGTGGCGTCAGTTTTGGCATTGGACCGCAGTTGGTGGAGTTGATATGCTTTTGTGCAGCTTGCTGTATTTTGATCCTAGCCGTTGCACCAGCAGGGTTTTTCCACCAGCAATTTGAATCAGGCTTCTACAACTGTTGGTCCTGCTGTGCATGTTGTTTGTGTTTCAGCTGCCCAATTTTGTGCAGGGCTGCATATCCATGTAGAATGACGAAATCTAGACAAAGCTAGGATGCCGAAGCACGCTGGTCATGCACAGCTGCGCACCTTCAAGCAATGCTGAATGTGTTAGGTGAGCTCAGGCTCTGTGCTGTATTGTTTGCAGACGGGTATTGTAAGCATGCTGCTGCGGCAGCTTGCACGTTGAACTGTGAAAAATATTTGGCCAAACCAGGCTGTGCATGCGCTGCTGCTGGCCTGACAGGTGACGTGGGCTGCTCACAGCTGCTGACCTGCTGAAGTTGCCAGAGTTGTGCTGAGGAGTTTGTGCGTTGGTAACATGTCAGCTGGCCCGCAACCGTGGCAGGTATTTTGGCTGCAAATCCTAGCAATTTTCGGACGGTGCGCTTGTGTAAACTTCAAGTTGCTATTGAACGTCAAAACAGCAATGCCAACAGCCCCGCGCCCCACGACAGAGGCGCAAGGCAACACTCAACCACCATCTCACAACATATCGATAGGCTCGCCGCCGGCGCCATTTGAACGGAACTCCTGCAACCGGATAAATGACCCTGGGAATATTGGGCAAGAGCACATCGCCGCTTGTACATACACAAGCTATACACGCTATATAGAAATCATGCTGCTGGTGCAACAACATCGCAGACGCGTCACAGTCAGTACCAGGACACACGCTGCAGGCGGCATTTGCATGCAGCGAAAGGCGGTAGTGAAGAGCCACTGGCATCAACCTGCAGTAATTGCTACCAGCTGGTGCAGCACTGTCATCATGTAAAAGCACCTGCTGGCAACCCAGCGCTGGCTAGCCTTACAGGAGCAAGCTTGTGCTAGAATGCTGGCAGACCTCAAACAACCCAGTCAAGCTTGCATCTGCACATCGGCGGCCAACACGGCTTGGCTTGCAGACATCTCAGATGTTGCGCACAACCCTGAACAGCTTTATGCTTAGCCCAGGCCAACAAATCAATGAATTAAATCCATGCCAGGGATCTGCGCAAGCTGCATAAGTATCGCTGCTGTACATATACTTAATGCTGCCTGTCCCGCAAACCAAGCATACTGCACACTCTGTACATAGCAAGCTTCAACTGCACAGTGCTCAAAGCACAGGCACAGGTGAATGCATCTCTTGTGCATAGCCAGATCATCAGGACATCTGGGCACACAGCGCACACCAGTGCACCCCTGTACAGCTTAAGAATGAAATAGGGTTTGATTGTTGAGCACCTGTGCTCATGCTGGCATCCATGCTGCCTGACCTAAGCTGGCAGCAGAGAGACACATCGATCCCACAAACCACAAATCAATCACGTGATGCAGCCGACGCAAATCAGCGCCAAGCGCCATCACCGTCATAACTACCAGCCGTCAAGCATCACCCTGTGCAGCCCAGCTGCTGCACTGCTGCTGGCAACCAGCACCTGCCCACATCCACCTCTATTTTATTTGAGCGCCTGCCGGCCTCCCAAGCACAAGTACACACAACTCGCACCAGCACCCTGTCTATGATACTCTGTATGTGATCTAATTATGATCTCAAAATGGCAAGCATTGCAGCTATCAAAGCGCGGCTGTAGGGCGCTGCTGGTATGCCAGGCAGCGCCGCCGTGCCTCTTTCTCACTGCTGCAACTGCAAATGTGTCACGCACACACAGAACAGCTGCTGCTGCGCCTGCGGCAGCTGATGCCGGCACGTCCCCCAAAATTGCAGTATAGGATGCGGGCGCTGTGGTCACGGCCGTGCTGCAAAACCTTGATAGCTGCTGCTGCTGCTGCTGCTGCTGCTGCTGCTGCTGCTGCTGCTGCTAGCTGTTGCCGCCTGCTGCAGTCTGCTGCAGCTGCTAGCAGCCGTTGGCCTGCAGCTCAGCAGCAGCTGTAGAGGTGGCAGGACAGCAGCAGCTGCTGCTTGTCTGTCATGAACTTGGCCCAGAGGCTGGAGTCTGCGTACACCTCTGGCCCGAAGAAGTCATCCCAGCTGGCATTTATGCACGCAACAGGATGGCAGGACAGCGGCAGCAGCAGCAGCAGCAGCAGCAGCAAAGAGCGGTGAGTGACGGTGATGTGCATGTGAGGCAGCTGACACAGGCCTACCTAGAGTCATGTGCAACTGGTCAACAGAAGAATCACTCATTGAGCTTACACGATTCACATAGTCAAGCTCTGGCTGAAGTTGCATTTCCCTTCACTCAAGCACACATGCGTCATAGTGGGCGGCTGGCTGTTGACATCGGAAAGATGCTGAAACCAGACTGCTCAGTGCAGGCACTCACCCCCAGCAAGTGCCAGCCTTGATTATCACCTGCAATGCAGCACACAGCCATTCAGAAGCAAATTGCAGCACACCCCATGCAGCACGTCAGACAAGCCAGTGAGTGGGCCACCAGCATATTCAAACATCTCGCTGGGCAGCTGGAGGCACAGTCGGCGGACTGCAATGATAGCAGGAACAGCAAGGTGACAGTTTACATCATTGCACAGCAACACCAAGCAGCCCCTTCAGCATGCCATGCCTGGCATGGTCCGGCATGTTGTGCGCAGTGCAAAAGTCACAAGTGCACGCTGCCGGCTCTGTCGGGTTCTGAGGCTGTGCCACTGTGCCTGGTGCACTTACTATGCCCTTGCTGCCTATGTCCATGTCCAGTGCATGCAGTGCAGTGCCTGTGCAGTGCAGTGTGTGTACAATGCTGTGCCACTGCTGCAGGCTGCCCCACTGTGCATGGGTCACTCACCGGGCCCTCGCTGCTGGTGGGGTCCTCCTCGTGCAGCAGGAAGTCCCAGGTGGCAATGTCAAAGTCCACCTGCATGCACAGCACAGCACAGCACAAACCAGCACAGCACACAGCATACAGCACAGCACAGAAGAGCTGGTCAAAGCGCTGTAGCACTGAAGCACAGCACTGAAGCACAACACAGCACTGAGCACAGCCCCTCCTGCACCTTGCCTGCATCACACAGCGGCAGCGACCCCTCACCCTCCAGTTACTACAGCACAGCCCATTTAAAAGGGTTAAGACTTCTCTCTTGCGCACCTGCACCATGGCGGCGTCGCCCAGCGGCAGCGGCCCCTCGCCCTCCAGCTCTATGCCCCAGCACAGCCCCACGTGGATGTTCATGTCGTGGGGTGAGCCCGGGTCGGGCGGCTTCACAGTGAGCTTCAGCCGCCACGTGAAGCCGTTGTAGAAGTGGCCGCTGCAATGCACATTGGGAGGTGACAGAACATGAAAATGTTGCAGGCAGAACAGGCGTTGGGTCGAAATAACCAGTGACGATGAAAGGAGAGCTTGCTGCGCAGCCACGTGAAGCTGTTGTAGAAGTGGCTGCTGCAACAAAGTGACACACACGTCGAGAGACAATCAGATACGCGAGTTACTTGAGCCAGGTGGTCACATACCGTACAGTCGTTGCCGTGACAGGAGCTTTTCGAATCAAAGTCTGGAGCGGACTAACCAACTCGGCCACATCACCAAAGATATAGGGCTGCAGGGGCCGATGCATTAAAAAAGTGACAAGCTTGCTGAGCTTGCTGGAAAAGGGCTCCGTGCAGCCTGCTGCTGCTGCTGCTGCTGCTGCTGCTGCTGCGCCAGCTGCACAATCACCCTGATGCTGTCCCGCATGGCGCAAGCCTGAGTACAGATGCTGGCTCTGTCCTTGCTTGCACTGCTGCACTGTGTGTGGCTGCCCACACCCCATTATGGCCAACTGCGCGCAGGTAAACAGATCGCCCGCTGCCCTCTAGGCTTCGGACTAAACTACAACTGTCAAAGTGTCACCCATATCGTGTTTAATTGTCACACAAAGCAACACCCCAAGCGCCCTCACCCTGTGAGCAGGTCGTAGGCCTCGCTGCAAACAACCCACATCAATCCACCAAACTCAAACAAAATACATCGTCCCTCGGTGCATGACAAAGCAACAGACAAAGCCTCACTCACCCTGTGAGCAGGTAGTAGGCCTCGCTGCAGTTGCTGGCGCGGTACTTGCTGATGGCCTGCTGCAGATCCGCGGCAGCGATGTAGCTGGTGAACGCGCTGCCACTGCTGCTGCCGCTGCTGCTGCTGCTGCTGCAGCCGTCAGGCAGCTGGCCCACGCGCTGCTGGAAGCGGGTGTGGCCCGCGCAGGCCTGCAGACGTGAACATGCAATTAAAGCGTGTTGCAAGCAGCAGCAGGGGTTGTTGAGTGTTGTTGGCGCTGCCCGTAGTGTGGGGCACCGGAGCTAGAGCAACACACGCAGACCGCCTCCTGCGCATTGCAACACAGAAACATATCAAACACAATACAGACAAGACAAGCACAGATAGGACACAGCAGCCGCTGCAACAAAAACAGCACAGTGCGCTCACCGCCATCTCCTTGCGCTGCGCCTCTGCTGCGCGCCCCCACTGCATCGCCTCAAGTATGCAAATGCAGAAGTAACACAAGGTGTTGTTGTACAAGCACAGTACCGATGACAATGCTGCTACCACTCACCGCCATCTCCTTGCACTGCGCGTCCGCTGCACGCCCCCACTGCATCGCTTCGGCGACTCGAAAAGGACAACAGCCATCTAAACCCAATGAAACATGACAATCACACACACACACGTCACAGCACAGTGCGCTCACCGCCATCTCCTTGCGCTGCGCCTCTGCTGCGCGCCCCCACTGCATCGCTTCGGTGACTCGCAAAGCACAACAGCCATCGAAAACCATTTGATCACGACAAGCACACACACACACACACGTCGCAGCAGCAGCGCCGTCCTCACCGCCATCTCCTTGCGCTGCGCCTCTGCCGCGCGCCCCCACTGCATCGCTTCGGTGACTCACAAAGCACAACAGCCATCTAAACCCAATGAAACATGACAATCACACACACACGTCACAGCACAGTGTGCTCACCGCCATCTCCTTGCGCTGCGCGTCTGCTGCCCTGCCCCACTGCATCGCCTCCAGCAGCCAGCGCGCCACCTCAGGCTGGCCAGCCAGCAGCCCGTGGTGGGCCCCCACAGCCGCCAGGAAGTTGCCGCTCATGTGCGGGAAGCGCAGGTCTGACAGCAGCCCGGCTGCAACACCCTGCAGCTGGGAGAGGCCCGCAGGGTCTGTGGCACACTGCCTGCAGGTGCAAGCAAAGCAGTTGCAGAAAGCAGAAGGTGAGGCTTGGGTATATGACAGTGTGTGTAGCTGTGGCGCTACACACCTGACACACCTGGATCCATACCAGGGTACGGTCAACATCTAGGTGCAATAGCTGCGTGGCCCTGCCTGCACCCTGTCGCAGACTCACTTGAGCTGCGCCGCCAGCCATCTGGCAACCACAATGTACACAAGTTGCTTGCTACGATTTACTACGTTTCTCCACAAACATCCCTGCCTGAACCGTATATGTTGAATACTCACTTGAGCTGTGCCACCAGTCAGCTGGCCACCACCACGTACACCACACCTGCTTGCATGCCCTCACCACGCAATCTTGTGAGCATTCTCTCTGCTCCACACACTCACTTGAGCTGCGCCGCCAGCCAGCTTGCCACCACCACGTGCACAAATTGCTTGCCTCAATCCACTTCTTCTGATCTCACACATCCCTGCCTAAACCCTATTGGTAAAATACTCACTTGAGCTGCGCCGCCAGCCAGCTGGCCACCACCACGTACACCACGTTCTCACTGGCAGCCGCCAGCTGCCCGCAGCCCAGCAGCCGCGTGACCGCCTCAGCAGGCAGGCTGGCCCACTGGGCCCTGCTGGCCCTGCTGGTCCAGGCCTCATCCAGGTTGGCAAAGCTGTGCAGCACGCGCTCGTGCGCTTTCTGCAGAGGATGCATACGAATAGAAGTTTGAAGTGGCAAAGAGGGTATGAGGATTGGTAGAATGGCGATGTCTCTCTGCATATTGACTGCTGCAAGCGCCTACGCTGGATGTTGTGCATCGCAATACCCAAACAAACACCCCTGCTGTGAACGGCTCCGTTGCGCACCTCCACCACTGCCGCGAAGGCCTCCACCTCCCGCAGCCCGGCAGGCAGCCGCACACTACACATAACAAAATAACACCAAAAATTACCCCAAACCCCTGCATCTGCACACGCACCTCCACCACTGCAGCAAAGGCCTCCCCCTCCCGCAGCCCAGCAGGCAGCCGCACACTACACATAACAACATAACAGTAACACCCAAGACAACAAAACACCCCCGCATCTGCGCGTGCGCACCTCCACCACTGCAGCAAAGGCCTCCCCTTCTCGCAGCCCGGCAGGCAGCCGCAGCAGTGCCAGTGCAGTGCCCCAGGCCAGAGCCTTGGGGTCCAGCCCCAGCAGGTGGCTGCGGCACGCCTCCACACACACACGCAGCTGGTACCTGCAGGAAACCACAACGCGCATGAATGTATGTGCCAGGCCGGAGAAGCAACATGCTGCTGGTTGGCTGTAAAGAAGATGCGGAAGAATGGCCGATTGTGGCGGCAACTGCAACTGCCGGCCGTTGCACTGCCTGCACCCTTCAACAGGCTCAGCTGCTGAGTGAGAACTTTTCTGTCATATCGGCAGCTGCTATGCTGCAAACGTCGGGCTTGAACCCTGCTCAAGCGACGTGTACAAACCATGCGGTTGTTGCGTGTTGTTGTTGCTGCTGATGCACAGCATCTTTCCTGCAGCCTGCAGCCGCACCGCCAGCAATTCTGACGCACCTGTCAGCCAGCACCATGGTCGCCAGCAGCTGGTCGGGGTCTGCATCTTTGGGCACGCTGTTGGCGTATGCTGCCACCAGCATTGCCTTAGCAGCAGGCAGCTCCTCCTCACTCACTGTCAGGCTGAGTGTGTGGCTGCCGCTGGCCATCCAGTTTTGTAACAGCGATTTGAAATAGCCGGACTGTCCTGCAAGCACGATGCCATGCACATGGAAGCGCGCGAATTCGGCGCCTTCAGAACTGGTGAGGGTGAGCTGGAAGTCTGAGAGAAAGGGGTCATTGAAGTGCGGGGAGAGGTCAGGGGCGAAGACTGCGCTGCTGCTGCAGCGAGAGGCTGCTGATATGGATGAGCAGGAAGGTGAGGCGGGCGGGGAGCTGGGGGTGGGGGATGGGGAGGGCGACGAGGATGACATAAGACGCCGCTGGTCCCGTTGTGAAGCCAGTTTGGCAAGCTGCTGCTGCTGCTGCCGCTGCTGCTGTTGCTGCTGCTGTCAGCTGGAGTTGCTGCAATAGAAGCACGGCAGTCGCCAAGAGACAGCAGCAGGCTGGACAGGTTAGACAGAGCATGTGTTGTCAGCAGAATTGTGTGGTGACTATGCTTGCTGGGAGGAAGTTAAAGGCTGGCTGGCAGATGGCAGGTGTCTAGGACATGGCAAAAGCTGCTGCACCTGTCCCGACATCAGCTGCTGCCAACGGCAGGCCTGGGCAGCCAACTCGGCGCCAAAGAATAGAATAAATCAGTTTATAACTTTATCGTGATGATTGTGCGTCGTCAGGAGTGCGAAGCAGTTTGTTCGGCCCTGCTACATTGCTCTCACCGAGACTTCTCTTCACTATGGTCGATCTTCAGCGCCAGAGCCAGCAGGCAGCAGAAACTTAACATTTAAGCCTACTTGTTTGGCAAGCAGCTGCCTCGCCGAATAGGCCTGAGGTGCGTCCTTAGCCTGACAATCTTGCAGTGCCTCGGACAAATTTCGTTAAACTTGAGGGCGAAATAATAATTCTAAAACATGCACTGTGCAGTGTGAACCAGACACAAGCAACAGCCGTTCAAGAACTAATCCCTACAGCCACAGTTCACAGTGCTTCGAACTTGCGTATACAGCAGACGAAGGATCAGACATAGTCAAGATCAACACCGAAAGCATGTTTCCAAGACTCTTCTTGGCAATCAAACATGAACAGCACAGTTGTAACAGGCACTTTGATGGGACTCCTGCTGGTGCTTTCGCCTGTCGCACTTTGCTTGAGCAGATGCGCCGGTGAACAATGAGGCGTTCTTGAAAGTCTGTACTCGCGTCTCTTTTCGGAGCTCTCCGCACGATCTTCCCACAGTTTCCTTGCACCCATGCAGTGGTAGTTGCATACATGCCTGTCATGCAGTGCTTGCAAACCAGAGGCACCGTATGGCACCACAGAACCTGTGTATATCTGAATTCTAATCCCACATCGAGGCGTGGTAGAGGCAGCACTGCTGCTGCCGCTGCTTCAAGCCTGCGCCAGCAGCAGCAGCAGCTGACGTTGCAACTGGCTGACGTTCTGCAACAGCCACATACGCAGCAAGCTGACAAAGTCGCCTCAGCTGCACAACTAGTGAACCAAGCTGTTGCAGCGCTGCTTGCTTCACCAGACTGGCTGCAGCTGCAGCAAACATTCCAGCTGGCAGCCAGGCAGCACAACACAGCGGCACAACAAGCGTTCCAACCAGCCAATGCAAGAAGCAGCAGCAGCAACACAAGCAGGCCGAGTGGCAGCAGCCCCTGGGGCTTTGCCCTGCGGCAACCAAAGCAACAAGCAGCACAGCAGCCAGAGCAACAAAACAGCAGCAGCAGCAGCTGGCCCACACCAGCACAAGCGCCTCGTCAGCAGCAGCAGCAGCAGCAGCGGCAGCAGCAGCAATGGGATTGGGCAGGTGTGCAGCAGTTTATGGTGCTTGGCCAAGGCTCGCTGGGCAACCTGTACGCAGACAGCTCAAGAGGCAGCCCCTCTGCGGTGAGCCACGCAGCGCATGCAGGTGCAGCTTGGCATTAGAGGCACAAGAACATGCTTACTGAGGAGGAGGAGAGAGAAATGCTTCCTCCTTAGCACAAGGCGCAGCTGAGGCACAGCTGTGTGCCAGCAGTAGCTGCACGTCACCTGCATTGCAGCAACACAGCAGCACAGCTGCTTGCGCTGTGTGCTGTGCTGTTGGTAGACATCCCTGCCTCTGATTTTGCACCCCCCAGCGTCCCTCTTACCCAGCAAGTGCAAGCTGCAGTGCTTTCCCCACACGTATGCATTCGCCAGGCCCTGGTTTTACCCAACAACTAACCCCTGCATCCTGACTGCTGGCTACAACTCACAACTTGTGATTTGTTCTCAGCTGCCGCCAGCCAGGCTAGGCTTCCGCCTCTTCCAGCTGGCTCTAGCAGTGGCCCTGCATCAAGCCCTGCTGCCAGGCCTAGCCAGCGCACCAGCAGCATATGACCCCGACTATGACAGCTTTGACCGTGCGCTGTTGCGCGAGCTAGGGTTTGAGGTGTTGGCGGATGAGCCAAGCTATGGTGTCGCGGGCAGCGGGCCTGCGCTGCTGTACATGCCGTGCTGCCCTCGCGAGCTGTATGCAGCGGTGCTGGTGAGTAGCGGTGTTGATGCGGTGCGGTCGCAGCTGCTGTGGCAGCCTGGCTAGGTTGTAGCTCTGCGTGGCCTGCAAGCTGGCACTTGACTGCTAACCTTGTTGTACTTGCACTTTGCATGCAGCGATGCTGGTGAGCGCCAACAGTGTTGCGGCCGCTGCCGCTGTGCGGGTCAGGCTAGCTCTGTGTGGCAAATGAACGGGCGTGTGACTGCTACTAGCAATCATAGCATGTCATGCTCAACTTTGAGCAGTGTGGTGAGGGAGCATCAGCTGCAGTTTAGCGGGGGAGCCAGTCCTGCAGTGTGGTGGGCGAGCCACAGCTGTATTGCCTACCAGCACAGCAACCCTGCTGACATGCATTGCCTTGCTGCTTGTTGCCTATGCTGCCACTGGCCATGTCTGTGGATGCAGGCGGCCAACAATGGCCACCTGCAGCAGTTGGCTGTGTTTGGCACATCCATGCGCTCCCTGGCAGACACACAGGCACTGGTGGCAGCTCTGACAGCAGAACCAGCAGCAAGTGCGGCTGCGCCTGCAGGCAGGTCCAACGTCATCAATCGGATGCTTGATGTCAGCAGCGCAGAGCAGAGCAGCAGTGCTGTGGCGCAGCAGGGTGATGTGCTGCAGCTAGCGTACAAGCGAGGCTGTGTTCTGGAGGTGCCATGCCCCGACTGCGCTGCGCATGGCGTAGGCGTTGCTGTGCACCTCTTCCGCACAGCGCAGCTGTGAGTCGCTCGCACGGTGTTGTGTTCATTGCGCGAAGCCGTGTCATCAGCGATTGATGTTGCTGACGTGCTTTGCAAGCGGCCTGCTCCAGGTTCTTGCAGTCTTGCAGCTGCCCAGCCAGCTGATATCTTGCATGTGCGCTGGTGCCGTGCTGGGTGTCTAACTGGTCCGGCAGATTTAGTGTGTAACGAGTTGCAGGACGCACACTTTGCAAAGGCACACTGCAAACATGATGCATGGGCAGATTTACTGCTGGTGAGGTCCCGGACCTAGGGCCTATGCAACTCTCAGGCATCCACCAGCTGCAGCAGGACGCTATCACAGAACACCTGGCATCCGTAGGAACTGCCTGGCGACTTCAGGCCTCGTGATGCATGCTTGTTAGTGCTAAACGCTGTGTGCTATTCGCCCGAAGCTGGTGTGGACAGCAGTAGTGTTGGGTACAGTTGAGCCCTGACCAGTTGCCAACTGTCAGCGGCTGTTTCAGCAACGGCCGGGGTCGGATCGTGCTGGCTGTGCCACCATAGCTTGGCTGTGCCACCATAGCAACGGGACAAGAAGCTGCCTGTTGTACGTGATCCTGATCATTTGGTGTTACACCATGACGACACCAACCCTGTGTGCCAGTTGTCACGCTGTCCAATACGAATGAATCAACAGCCCGATTCTCCTGAAAGAGATGCTGAACATGTAATGCATGCCAGCACCCGCTCCGCACACCAACACACATCAGCCCAAACGCCAACATGCATTCTACTTGTTGGAAAACAGGGCAGGCGCGCCACAGCAGCACGCACAGCCGTCACCATCATGCATGCATGGATGAACATGCATAAAGCCTTCCTTGGTTGCATTGCGTGCAAAACTAGAGCATGCATGCTGTGCGGCGGATCTAAACGGACACAAAACCACAAGTTGAGCAGTCAACATGCACACGAGCAACAGCATTGCTAGAGTCAGGAGCAGACCACCACCCAGCTCCTTGTGTCACCAGGCAAGCCACACATGCTATTGAGCAGCCAAGTGCATACTCTGCCAACGCCAATCGCCTGTCTTGCAGGACCTAACTTGACACGCACGTCTCAGACAACAAGTCTGCTATGCAATTGCACTATGCACTAGACACCAAACTACCAGCCTTTTAACACTTTGTAATGGCCAGGCCAGGCCAGCACCACTGCCGTTACTGTGCGGTGGCCACTTTCGCACGCTGCTCATTCAACCAACACACACAACCGATAAGAACCCCTGCTCACACCCTCCTGCCGCCCCTGCCGCACCACTGTATGTACCGGTACCAAACCCCCAGCTATCAACAAAACGGGCCCCTGCTGTCGCCTGATCCGAGCCTAAACACTAAACCACCTGATCCACCACCGAATAAAACTCGTGCGCCCTCCCTTGCTTACTCAACCTTAGCCTCAATCCCTTCCCCCGCTCCCCTCCCCTCCCACACAATCATAGCTGCATGCTGCACCCCAATAGCCCCAGCCAGCACCACACTCGCCGGCTAGCCAGCTACCCTTACCAGCCCCCCACCCCATGGTGCATCGCCTGCGGGTGCGGGTGGTGCATAGCCGGGTGCTGCTGCTGCTGCTGCTGCTGACCCATGGGCATAGATGGTGGGGCCATAGGCATAGACATGGCCATAGGGGGCCCTAGCTGATGGGGTGCCAGGAACGGCACAGACAGGCCAGGCATAGGCACTCCCAGAGCACCAGCAGGCGGCATCAGTGGCATGGATGCCATACCATGACCACCCCAGCCACCTTGCTGCTCTGCAGCCATCAGCTGCTGCTGCTGCTCGGGTGCATAGCCGCTGCTGCCGCTGTCTGGGTGCAAGCCATAGCCGGGCGGCGGCTGCTGCTGCATGTGCTGCTGCTGCTGCGGCCATGCGCCAGCCGGCATGCCGCCAGCTGCTGCTGCTGCTGCTGCCGCGGCCTCGTGCTCCTGCTGCGCCTCTGCATGCCGCACCATCTCCTCTGCTCCCGGGTGCTTGAAGAAGCGGCCAGGACCCGCCTCGCCAAACACAGCCGGGCGCGCCTGCATGAACCTAGGCGCTGTGCCGTAAATGGGGTGGTAGTGCACGCCCCAGTCCAGAGGAGTCAGCGCAATGTTGACCTGCAGCTCCTGGGCATCGCCCCACACTGCAGCCTGGTGAGGGTCCTCAGGCAAGATGCTCAGCAGCATGCGCACCAGCTCGTGCTCGTTGCGCATGTGCTGCTGCGCGGCCTGCGGCGACGGCGGCTGCGGCTGCGGAGGCTGCACTGCGCCGCGCGCCTGCTGCTGCTGCTGCCGGTGAGGCACGGGGCCAAACCCAGGAGGCGGAGCCTTGCCGCCTGCTGCTGCAGCTGGCACCTGTGGAACTGCTGGCGGCGCGGCACCACCTGCTCCCGGCGCGCCGCGCACGCCAACACCCACCGCGCCTCCTGCTGCTGCTGCTGCGGGGTCGCCCGCCACAGCAGCGGAGTGCGGCGCAGGAGCCTTGCTTCCCAGCATCTCCCGCATCTGCTTGTTATCCTCCTCAAGCCTGCTGAAGCTCTCCTGCCACTGCCGCAGGCTCGCTGCCAGCCCATCTCGCTCCGCGGCAGCCTGCTGCAGCAGATCCAGCTGGCCCCGCAGTGCGCCGTTCTCGTGGAACAGAGCGTCCATCTGCCCGCGCAGCTGCTGTGCTTGCAGCCGCTCTGATTCAAAGTCTGCGGTGAGTGCCGCAAGGTCTGCCTCCGCGCGGCTGGCGCGGCTGGTGGCAGCAGAAAGCTTGCCCTCAAAGTCCTGCACAGCACCAGCAGCAGCAGCAACAGCAGCAGGCATAGGTCAGCATTTCCAGCGAGAGAGATGCAACTACGAAGGACTCTCAACTCTTGACTGCTGTGGCAACTGATGTGGCAAGCAGAAACACTGGCAGAAGTATCACACAAGTGCTTTGCCCCTGCCCGCCGCATGTCAAGCAGCTGCGCAAGTGTGCAGACCACTCATGCTGCCTTGTTCCTCATCTCGTATCACCGCTTGCTCACCTTGGCGCGCCGCCGCTCAGCCTCCAGTTCCCGCCCCATGGCAGCAGCCTTCTCTTCAGCCACCACGCCCCTGGCCTTTTCAGCCTCAAGCTGCGCAGCGCGCTGCTTGCAAGCCGCCTCCTCTCCCTTCAAAGCCTCTGCCAGCTCAAATAGCTGCGCACTGATTGGCGGCCGCGCTGCTGCCGCGCCGCTGCCGCTGTTGCTGCTGCGCGCCGCGCCGCCGGCGCTGTGCGGCTTGCTGCTGCCGCCGCTGGCTGCAGTAGTGCCTGTGAGGGCAGTGACTGCAGCTACAGCCGCACTTGCGGCTGCCTTGGCAGCAGTGTCCTGCAAGCTGGCTGGCCCGTGCTGCTGCTGCTGCTGCTGCTGGGAAGCGGAGTGCAGTGCTGCATTGTCAAACATGCGCTGCTCTAGCTGGTTGCTGTAGATGCTGCCGCTGCGGCTGGAGCTGCCAGAAGCTGGGCCCGAGCTGGTCACACCTCCTCCAGCCTGGAATGGCACCAGGCCAGACACAGTGGGACTGAACACAGGTGCATTAACAGACAGGCCAGCACGTGCCGCAGCTGCTGCTGCTGCCACTGCCGCCTTGCTGCTGGCGCTGCCAGTTGACGTTGGTGCTGCAGGCGGCTGTGCTGGCGCTGCTGCATGCGGCGCTGCTGGCTCCTCTGCCGCTGGCTTGGCTTCAGGCTGCTGCTGCTGCTGCCTGGCAGCTGCTGGCTGCACTGCCGGGGCTGCTGCCTGAGCAGCACCAGGAGGAGCTGCACCTGCCTTGATGTGCCTGTCTGCTGCAACAGCAGCAGCTGCAGGTGCTGCTGGTGCTGCGGCTGCTGGAGCAAGCATAGCTGCAGGTGCTGGCATCTGCTGCATGTGGTGGCTCACACCGTTGCCATCTGCAAATGGCGAGCCAGCCGGCGGCGCATAAGCGGGCTCAAACCCTGCGCCAAATGCATCAGCGCCACCAAACGCATCCCCAAAGCCATCTGGGTTGCTGTACACGGCTGCTGTGAATGCTTCTGCAGGGATGAAGCCGCCAGGGGCCGCTGGTGCAGCAGCGTAGCTGCCAAAGCCGCCGTGGCCGGCCCTGCTGCTGCTGTGCGCGCTGACTGCTGCCATGTTAACAGCCTGGCTGGATGGCAGGTGAACAGCCTTGTGCGGAGGCTGCTGAACATGCTGCTGCTGCACTGGCACCTGCTGCACTGGCACCGGCACCTGCTGCTGCATCTGCTGCTGCTGTGCAGCAGAGGAGGCCTTGGCTGCAAGCGCTGTGCTGGGGTTGGGTGGCAGCGACACTGGCGCAGTGGCAACCGGCACACCCTGTGCCGCTGCACTGCTGCCGTTGCTGTCAGCAGCAGCAGGAGCTGCCGGCTTCAGGTGTGAAGGTGTGCCTGCTGCCCTGCCACCTCCAGTGCCGCTGCTGCGCCTGCCCCTGCCAGATGGGGAGCCATGGCGGCCACTTGCTGAGTCACTGCTGCCAGTAGATCCGCTGCGGGCTACGCCAACATGCCTGGGCACGATACGCACCGCATCGCCAGCGCCGCTGCCCCTGCCGCCGCTGCCCTGCTCAGGCTTGCTTGCAGCTGTAGCTGCTGCTGCTGGCTTGTCGGCCACCTCTGCCTTGCTGGGTGCTGCTGCTGCTGCTGCTGCCGGAGTACTGCTGGCAGCGGCTGCCTTGCCGCTGTCTGCAGGAGCTGTTGCTGCTGCGCTGCTGCTGCCGGGCTTGCCGCCACGCGCCGGCGCTGCTGCCTCAGCTGCTGCTTTGGGCAGAGGCGGGATGGGCTCCTGCGGGGCCTGCTGCTTCACTGCTGCTGGCTCCTTTGGCTGCGTGCTTGCAGGAGCCAGGCTCTGGGGCTTGCGGCTCTGTGTTGCCGCAACAGCACTCCAGCTGCGGCCAGGCTGCTGCGCCTGCGCAGGCTGTTTGTCTGCTGCAGGAGCAGATGCCGCAGCAGCGGCAGCTGGCGTGCTGGCAGCAGCCTGGATAGCATCGCTGCTGGCCCTGGCGCGGGGAGAGGCACCACCACGGCCTGCTGGCTTGCCACCGCTGGCGCCGCCCCTGGCAGCTGCAGCGCCCGCAGCTGCTGCTGCAGCAGCGCTGGCAGGCTTGTCCTTGTCCTGCGCTGCAGCCCTTGCCGGCGCTGCCTTGGCAGAGCTGGCAGCAGCCTGATCCGGCTTACTGCCATCAGCAGAAGCCTTATCCTTGGGCTTGACAGCCTGCTTGGCCCCTGGCATGCTGGTGCTGTTGCTGCTGATAGTGGTGCTGCTGCTGTTGCTGCCCTGTGCTACCGGGGCGGGGCCTTTGGCGATACTGCCCAGCGCCTGATTCCAACGCGAAGGGTTCTCGCCAAACTTTGCTGCTTTGTCTTCCCTGGGAGCGGCGTCGCGAGCGCCAACCTGGTGGTCCTGCTGCAGTTCTGCGTGCTGCGCCTGATCACTGTTTACAGCCTTGAGCTTGCTGGGGCGCGACTTCCTAGGTCCCTGACCCCCTCCCTTTGCTGTAGCCTGCAGTAGCAGCCGATCAGATGTGCACAGGTGAGTAATGAACCGCACAGCACAGGTCAATGGGCTGAGATCCCAGTGGCTGATGCATGGGACGCTGTTTGGTACTTGAACAAAGCTATAAAGTAGAGGTTGTTGATATTAGTGCCCAAACAAGCGCAGTCAGCAGGCACGGACAAGGGAAGCTTCTCTGCTCACCGCAATGCCTCCTGCAGCGGTCTTCGCCTCCATTCGAAATGGCTCTGGTTCTGCAACCATGCACTCTTGCCGACAACGAGGTAGGCGGGCAGATCAGGGCAGTGTTGTGCCTCAACACTTGAAATGCCCGCGCAGAAGACCCGTGTCAACAAAGCGGCAGAAGCCGCTGATGGCGGGTAAAACCCCCTATTGAGGTGTGGTGTATTTTATTGCCCACCCCTAGGCGTCCCGCAAGTTGCACAACACAACAGAACTTGGAGGGCTGCAGCACTTGCCACTCCAGTGTGTCAGCGTGCAAAGGTTTGCTGATAGCTCTTCGTTGGCTTCGTTGCAGCAGTCATAGCACTTCGAAGCTACATCAGAAGTACGAGACCTGAGCCCTGAGCCCTGCACTGTACCCAGTGACGGTGTTTATTCGTCCTTGTAGGTGACTTGAAGTTCATGTGTGTGTTATACATCTGCCTTGGATTCTTCTGAACTTTCAGAGCATCCTCATTACTATCACCTGCTTCAAGTCCGCATTTAAGATTCTGTGAGCAGTGCACGCAAGCATGGCCGATCGCTCTCAGCCTTCTGTGCGCAAAATCGCTCAAAAGTTCAACCAAAACCCGTTCAAGCTGGATCCATCGCCACCAGGCAGCGAAGCGGCAAGCCAGGCTGAGGCAGGTGTGTATGTGCTGGTGTGACCTCATGCCTTGAAACGCCCACAGACGGTAAACGCTTGGTGAATTATCACTATACAGTTTACAAAAGCGTATGTCTTGTTTTGCAGGAGCGCTGCTCGGTGCTGAAGACGATAAGGGTACCTTGGACCAGCAGCTCCACAGCCCTGATCAGCCTGGCACCAGCACCAAGCAGCAGGCTAGCTCACAAACATCAGCACAGACCGTGAAGCCGTTCATCTTTCACGACGAGGACGCAATCCTGTCTTCTGCGCAGATGCAGCAGCCCAGTCCTGCCGCAGCAGAGCACGCTGCTGCCTCCTCAGATGCTGCATTGGCAGCAGAGCAGCTGCATTTGTCTGCGGCTGAGCAGCAGCAGACCTTCATAAGTGCAAGGGAGCTGCTGCAGCGCTTTCCTGCTGCAGAGAAGCAGCAGCAACAGGTCAGCAGTGACATCAAAGACCAGGGCAGCTTCAGCTTCGATGTGCCCCAGACTTCATCCAATGCAGCTGAGGAGCTGCACCTCTCCACTGCTGAGCAGCAGCAGCCTCTGAGCACTGCAGAGGAGCAGCAGCCTCTGAGCACTGCAGAGGAGCAGCAGCCTCTGAGCACTGCAGAGGAGCAGCAGCCCTCGCCTGCTACACAGCTGCTCAGCAGCGGCAACAGCAGCGCAGACACGCAGCAGACATCTTCTGTTGCAGAGCTACCGGCCTCTTCAGG
The DNA here is from genome assembly GCA_030272155.1 of Tetradesmus obliquus. Taxonomy (NCBI): domain Eukaryota; kingdom Viridiplantae; phylum Chlorophyta; class Chlorophyceae; order Sphaeropleales; family Scenedesmaceae; genus Tetradesmus; species Tetradesmus obliquus. The sequence continues at coordinate 2,787,232 of CP126191.1, forward strand.
TGCATCAAAAGAGGAGGAGAGGTTTCCAACTGCCGAGGAGCAGCAGCCCCTCACTATTCCTGAGGAGCAGCAGCAGCCTCTGCTGCCTGCTGCGCTGCAGCAGGGCAGCAGCAGCAGCGCACATGAGCAGCAGACCACCTCTGTTGCAGAGGTGCTGGCATCAGGAGCAGAGCAGGAGCTGCCTGTGACAGCTGCTGAGCAGCAGCAGCAGCAGCAGCCCCTCACCATCCCAGAGGAGCTTTCAGAGCAGCAGCCTGCTGCATTGCAGCAGGGCAGCAGCAGCAGCACGGGCGAGGAGCAGCAGCCTCTGCTTGGAGATGTCGAAGAGCAGCAGACCTCCTCCGGCCATGCATTGCAGCAGGAGGAGTTCTCCTCTATGGGTGAGGAGCAGCAGCTGCTGACAGGTGAAGGGCGGCAGCAGCAGGACACGGCCACAGGTGGAGAGCAGCTGCCCTCCAATGCAGAGGCACTGCAGCAGAGCCCAGGTACTGCTGCGGAGGAGGACCAAGCCTGGCCCTCTGCAGAGCAGCAGCAGCAGCAGCAGCCAGCGCGCAGCTCTACTGCAGAGGATTGGGAGATCCTCACCACTGAGGAGACGTCCACCCCAGCAGCAGAGGAGCAGCAGCCCTCTTCCACCACCTGGCAGCAGCAGCGGCAGCGGCAGCCTTGGTACACCTCATCTGCCGAGGAGAGGGAGATCTTTGCCATAGAAGAGCAGCCCACCACAGCAGAAACTGCAGCACCAATGCAGCAGCCCGCTGCCACCACTGAGCAGCAGCAGGAGCAGCAGCAGCAGCAGGAGGAGACCTTCTCAGCTCCTGCTGCCAACCAGCAGCAGCAGCAGCAGCAGCAGCAGTCAACCACCCAGCAAGGCCTCCCCCTAGCTGGCAAGTCCTGCCTGCTGATCGGCCAGCGCCCCACACCCCTCATCTCAGAGACAGCGCAGCTGCTGCTGCGCCAGGGCGCACAGGTCACCCTAGCCCTACGCCACCCCACAGACTCCCAGCTGCTGGCCAAATCCATCTGCCAGCGCCTGCCGCAGCATGCTGGATCGCTGCTGCATGCGCAGACGCCCCTCAACTTTGGGTCGCAGGCTAGCGTCAGGAATTTTGCTGGCGCGCTGAATGCCAGCCCTGCGAGTCTGGATTTGATGCTGCTGCATGCTGCAGAGGGCGGCAGCGGCAGGCGGCGCTGGTACACTGCAGAGGGCGTGTCGGGCGCAGCACAGGTGAGAGGGAGGTGTACATGCAGTTGTGCTTCAGCCTGCTGCTGTTGTTGATGATATGATGGCGTGGCATGTTTTTGGCGGGCACACCATGTGACACGGCATGCAGCTTACGTGGCGCATGCACACAGCAGTGCTGCCACCTGCCGGTGTGGTTGTAAATGCGAGCAAACCAAGCTGCATGCACAGTTGGCCTGTTGTCACAGTTGTACCGCTGTGAAGTTGAGACGGACATTGATGGTGCCTGGCGGATTGCAAGCGGCATGGTTAGGATATGGTCATGTAGTGGAGCCTGTAGGGTTTTTGCGCAACACCCACCTTGGCGCTCTGGTGCATAGAATGGTCAAAGTGTCTGCACATCTTGTGCATGGCACCAAAAGCATAGAGCTGCCAAGCACCAGCCACCAGGCGCACACGAGGTCCAACATGGTTGTGCATCCGTGGGGGTAGTGGAAGGTGTGAAAGCTTGTGCGCAGCGAGCCACTTGCGTGCACAATCATAAACAGTAAGGACAGTTTTGCCAGGCCACAGTCTGACAAGGATCCTGTCAGGATGTGCTGGCTGCTCCTGGTCAGACTGTGGCCTAGCAAAAGCCAGATGAACACGAGGTGTGCAAGCAACGCTGTCAGGCAGCTGGATAATATTTTTTGAAACTAGTATGCTTGATGCCACACACAAGGCAGCTACGCATGCGCATGTGCTTCCTGCACACGGTGCAACAGCGCCTGTGGTTGGCACTTCCCTCACGGCTGATAGAACACTGCCTGCTGCTGCTGCTGCTGCTGCTGCTGCTGCTGCTGCTGCTGCTGCTGCTGCTGCTGCAGCACTGATTGACCCCCTCCTCCCCCCCCCCCCACCCTTTAGGTGGGCTTCCTGGGCCCCACCTACCTGCTGTACCTTGCAGTTAACCAACCTGCCTGCCTGCTGCTGCTGCTGCTGCTGCTACCCCCTCTACCATTCCCTCTCCTCTTCAGGTGGGCTTCCTGGGCCCTGCCCTGCCCTGCCTACCTGCTGCACCTTACAGCCAACCAACCTGCGTGCCTGCCTGCCACTGTACTATTGTGCACTCCCTTTTTGCAGGTGGGCTTCCTGGGCCCCGCCTACCTGCTGTACCTGCTGCAGCCCAAGCTGGCAGCCTGCAGCACGCAGCTGCTGCTCACAGCCTCACCGCTGCACAGGCTGGGCCAGATTGACGACGCAGGGGCGCTGCTGCACGACTGGGCGGGTGGCAGCAGCGGGGAGAGCCAGCTGGCACTGCTGGCGTATGCGCGGCAGCTGGCGGGGCACCTGGGGGAGTACGGCGTGGCTGCTGCTGCGGTTGATGTGGGTGAGTGGCGTTGCAGTTGCGTGAGGGGTGGCTGTTACTGAGGACGGCAGTCTGTTATGTGTAAGGGATGTTGTGCTTTTCGGAAAGTGGCAACTGCCTAGAGCTACTGTGGGATGTGCTCATCCTCGCCTGTATCTGCGATCCATGCTGCATGCCACATGGCCAGTGCTGCACTGCAGCTACTGCGCCTGCTGCTGCTGCTGCCGCTGCTGCCGCTGCTGCCGCTGCTGCCGCTGCTGCCGCTGCTGCCGCTGCTGCTGCTGCTGCTGCTGCTGCTGCTGCTGCTGCTGCCCTGCCCCTGCAGGCATCCTGCGCGAGCAGCCCCTGGCAGGCTCACTGCTGCGCAAGCTGCCTCCGCTGCCGCAGCTGCTGGCCTTGCTGCTGCCGGCATCATCCGACTCAGCACGCCTGCTGGCTGGTGTAGCTGGGGAGCTGCTGACTGCCAAGGCTGCTGCTGCTGACACTGCTGCTGCCAGGCCTGTGGCCACAGCAGCAGCAGCAGATGAGATGGAGGAGTTGGCAGCAGGTGCAGCTGGGCAGCAGCAGCAGCGGCAGCAGCAGCAGGGTGAGGGAGGCAGCATTGGGCCTGTGGAGGAGGCGGCTGAGCAGGATGCAATGGGGGGTGGGGCCCTGTCTGCCCAGGGCACGGAGTTTTCAGAGTCTGTTGGTGAGAGCTCTGATTCAGCAGCAGGTGCAGGTGTAGAGGCAGGGACCGCAGGAGCAACAGAAGGAGGAGTGGATGAAGGAACATCTAGGGCCTCAGGTACAGCAGGATTTGATCAGAAGCGCCGTGCAGCGGCAGCAGCAGCGGAGCACCCTGCAGGTGCCCTGTCAGATGATTGGGAGGTGCAGCAGGGAGAGGTGCAGCATGATGAGGTGTGGAGGCAGGGCGATCAGGCCGGCACTGCTGCTGCAGGATCTGACAATGCAGCTGCAGGCGCCGATGTGTTAGATGTGGCTGCACCAGAGGCCAGTGTGGCTAGCAGTGCAGTAAATGCAGCTGCAGTTGGAGGGAGTGAGGGTTTGCTTGAAGGGGCTGGCAGGGTGGCTGGTGCTGCTGCAGGGGGCCTGCAGAAGGGTGCTGCAGAGGCTGGCATGGAGCAGCAGCAGGTGCCGGGTGGTGGTGCTGCTGCGGCTGTCAATGGTGGTGGTGGCAGTGGTGCTGGGGTTGCAACTGGCAAGAGCTTCAGGTGAGCCACTGGGCTTTGAACAGTGCAGCTGATGCAGACATTATGTGCACTAGTGGTGCATCCTCTTCCCATGGGCTAAGCGCGTTCGCTGCTGCGGTGGTGGTTGTCGGCAGCATGCCTGAGTGCAGCAGCCGCAGCAGAGCTGGCTGTTGTTGACAACCCCAACACTCACCATCACTCTCACTCGCAGGTACATCTCCCGCGGGCTGCTGGCCACCCCCCTGCTCACCTCGCTGGACCACGCCGGCCGCACCTCCTGGGTCACCCGCGCCCTGAGCTCCCTCACCCACCCCGCCTACACACTGGCCAGCAGCAGCATCGTCTATGCCTGCCTGCTGCTGGACTGGCCAGCACGGGCTTGGCTGTTGGGCCCCGCTGGTGCTGCTACTGGGTGGGCTGAGGCGGTGCTGGGGTCTCGTGCTGCTAAGGTGATGGAGCGGCTGCAGAGGGCTGTGCCCGGGGTTCAGGGTGTGGCTGCTGTGAGTGGTGGTTCTGCTGCAGGGGATAGTGGCTGGGGGAGGGCAAATGCAGCGCATGGTGGGGTGGAGTGGGCTGAGGTGAGCCCTGGGGGGCTGGTGGGGAGTGAGGTGGTGGGGCAGCAGCTGTGGCAGCTGGTCAATGAGGAGGCAGGGCGTGCGTGAGGACTTGTGTGAGGCATGTTGGCACATTGGCTACTTGGGACAGGGGGTGGCAACAATGCGCTTGCGTGCTGCTGAGAAGTAGGGGGGATTTGTGTGCTTTCATGGTCGGCTGGGACAGCAGCTGTGGCAGCTGGTGAATGCGGAGGCCGGGCGCGCATGAGAGCCCATTGCACCATGTGCTGTGTCCTCTTCTTGCCATCAAAATGTGTGGGATGATGGCGGCAGCAGTGCACATGCATGCGCAGGTGCTGCTGTTTGGTAGAGTGGGGGAATTGGGCTGGGGGTGTGCTGCCTGGCAGCATTTGTTGAAGCGGCTTGCATCGGTTGAAGGCTGCCGCAGGCTCATGGGCTGCTGTGCTGGTGGGAAATGAGGTGGTGGGGCAGCAGCTGTGGCAGCTCGTCAATGAGGAGGCGGGGCGCGCATGAGAACTTGTTGATTTGTGTGTGGGGTGGCAGGCGGTGGCAGCAGCGTGCTTGCGTGTGCTGCTTGTAGTAGGGTGGAAGCGTGTGCTGCCATTCGTCAGCGCCATGCAGTTGTGGCAGCGGCTGCATGTTTGGATCATTGCAAGCATTTGGGCAGGTGCTGCACCGGTCATTTGCGCGGTGCCAGTGGCACTTCACTTTGGCAAGTGCAGAATAAATGAGCTTGCACAGGTTGTGTCGCAGTTGTTTGTCATACTTTGTGAGTCACAGAGTTGAGCAGAGGCTCTGCCAAGCCAGTGGTGGCAGCTTTGGAGGATCACTACACACGCGGCCTTAAGATGCTAGCAGCTGTTTCATCAATGATGCATGCTGGCACAGGGCTGTGCCACAGCATAGAGTTGATGCACAGGATGCGGTGGGTTGGAGGCATGTACAGTGGCACACATGGCCGTCCAGTGTGGTGCCGCAGAGGTGGCAAGCACCTTGCTTGCATCGATTTGTAATCAATGCAGAGTGCCCTCAGCGCAGGCTGCATGTGAGTGCATAGAGTTGCTTGAGGTTAGTTTGGCTGGCTAGTTGTTGCCTTTGTTTTTTTAGCAGTTGCATGTCAAGTTGAGTTGAGCCCAGCAGACTAAGTGGTGCCAGATTCCGTGACACAGACATATTCCTTGTCGGACACTTGACTGTGTAACGCATTATTCGCCGTAACGGTCTGCTCCAGGTTTGTTCAGCGGCTTTGTCCCTCCTGTTGGCCTGTGCTGCTGCAGTCAAGGGGGAAGACCCTGATTCCTGGGCACCCCATTGCACATGTTGAAACGGCATTTCCTGTTAGTGGGCGACTCAATCAAACACGCATTTCACGTGGCCACCACAGCTGCAGGGCCCTGTACTGTCAGTCAAGCTCCAAGGTTTGCAGAAACCCTGCCTGCACACCAGCTCCATAACTGCAGCAGAACACCCCTGTGCCTGCCGAGGAATGCATCAGCATGTGTGCAGCTCAGATCTTGCACAAAGAGTGGGGCTCAATAACACCAATCGAGCGAACCAGGCCCAGACGCACTTGCACGCCACAGCAAACGGCTCCCACGTCGCCCGCAGGTCGTTTCGCCGCTTAAACTGAAGTAGGGGAGCATTCCGAGTTATATGAAAGCACGTTCAGCCCAAACAGTGCACCCGCTCGCCATCATCGGATGTGTCATCACGGGAGTGGTTGAACTCGCTCGCTGGAACTCATGCAGGCTGAAGCGGCTCTGATATCAGCAGCATACGCCGAGGCAGGTCATCACAGTGTTATCCAGGGTGCAGCTGACGAGGCAGCTGCCGTAAGCAGCAACAGTGCACTGCAGCAGGCTGGCAGTGCCTAGCCTCAGGACAAGTGGCCAGCACACCCAGGGCCCAAGAAACACAGTTCCGCTCCTAAGTCTGGTTGGCACGGATTATCGGGTTCAGTTAGCACGCCAGACAGTTCACAGCCAGCTGATACATCGCTGTCAAGGCCCGCTGGCCTGACGCCTAGGCAGCAAGCGGGTTGCGCTGCTGGCCCCTACCTCAGGAGGTAGAGAGCAGGCAGCAGCAGCAGCCCCAGCCAGCAAGATAACAGCAGTTTAGTAGCCAATAACATGTCATCACTTCAGCAGCAGTCATCCCGTAGCACCATCAGCAGCATCAGAAGGCAGGCAGTTGCTGCTCGATACCAGAAGCAACAGCGGTTGCGGGACCAAATGGCTGCTGCCAGGGCCGCTCGCAGAATACACACAGGGCCACCAGCAGCAACAGTCAATGGCAGCAGCAGCAGATGCAGCAGCAGTGTTAACGATGAGGAGACACAGGCAGGTGCAGAGGCACAGAGTCCCGTTCAGCAGCAGGTGGCAGCAGCAGCAGTAGCCGCACCAGCAACAGCAGCAGAAGCAGTGGCAGCAACAGAAGCTTCAGCAGGCACCCTACAAGCTCAGCCCATGCTGACCAGAGCAAGAGCTAAAGCAGCCTACGCTCAGACGCGCAGCGACCAAGCCATGCAGCAGCAAGCAGCAGCCCTGATGGTCCTGGCTGATGCAGCTACAACAGTAGCAGCTGATCAAATCCCTAGCAGCATCGGAGTAACACGAGGAGTAGCGCGCATGCTGGGGCAGTGTACAGTTTATGCGTTGGAATGGTTCAACGCTCGGAACAGCAGCAGCACCGGCAGCAGCAGCAGCACGTTCACCTGCAGGATCAGCAGCACTGCTGCTCGGAGCAGCACCTTGGAATTTGCATGTATGATCATCATTCACCGTTTAGTCCAATGTTGCGAGCGCCTGGCCGGCAATGCTTGTGCTGCCACTCCAGCAGCACTGCACAGCCAGGTGCAAGCAACTTGCACGATATCTGGGTGTTGACAGCGAGCTTGCAGTTTGCATGTAAGCATTCATCATGATCGGTGTGTGTAAGTGTGTGTACCATGCGATTACACAAAGGAAAGTACCCTTCCAGATCCGGACAGGTGACGCTGCAGCTCACCACAGCATCAGCAAAAACTGTCAACAGCATCAGGGCGCCGGCAGTCAACTGCCGTCACACGTCACATGATAGGGTATCAGCAATGCAAAGTAACCGCTCCCGGCGCTTCAGGTAATGAAGCGCATGCGCAACAAAACATGGTGCCTGTACAGCGCGATGACAACAGACGGGCAATGCCCTACCAGGCGGCACTTGCAGCAAGCTGACAAGCCCTGATCATGCAAACAAAGCAGAACCCTGCTGTGCCAGCTTGCATTGTGTAGGACTGCATAAACTGTACACTGCCCCAGCATGCGCTACTCAAAAGTCAGGAACGCAGGCGCCTTGAGATTGCCCCACCACTCCACACAACTGCAGGTGCAACTGTAAAACTGCACATGTACAGAAGAACTCCGTACGCAAAACAGCCTCCAGACTACACGACCAAAACCAAGATGCCTAAGCCAATCACAGCCACGCAGCAGCGCCATGGTGTCCGGCGGAGTGCGATTAATCCGCACAGTCAGCTTCTGCAGGACCAGCCAATGCACAGATGCTGCTGCTTCTTACAGTTGCTCCAAGTGGTGCAGCCAAGCTATGCACGCGTCGCCGCAAACCTACACAAGTGCTTGTTGCTTCGTAAAGTTTTGTAAGATGCGGCCAAAGTGTGCCGAAAGCAGCTGCAACATCAGTCAGCGGAACAGCACACACGCACAGGCGGCGTGTAACGATGTTGCATTGCGCGTCATGCGCACATGCAGACCGCTGTGCTTACCAACAAGCTCGCTGCGGTGTGCAGTACAAATGTCCGTTGTCTCCTTATTTAGCGTGCCATGCAGCAGGCGGTGCTACAGCCTCTACAGCAATGCAATAATCAATGGCGGGCTCCATACAATCAGAACCCCTTCCAACGCCATCACACAAGCCACCTGCATGCACACGCCAACCGCTGTGTACACTGTGCCACGCGCGAAGTGCCCAAAGCATAATACGTTGGGTTTGCAAGCAAGGAATCACATACACAGACCGCCACTGCAACATCAGCCCTGTGACCAATCCTCAAGGGAAAAGACACAAGCTGATGAAAGACGCGCCTGTCCATGCAGGCACGTAACAACCAAGGAGCAGCACGCAGTCAGGGTTCAAGTATCACACGAGCTGGTGCTTCGGCAAGGGCCAAGCAGCCAGGAGACCATCTGTCAAGCCAGGCTGCTGCAGTGGCTGCTGGCAGCAAGCATACGCTGCCTGGTGCGGCAACTGCGGTCGTCTTTGCCAGTTGCAACAACGTATGGACTGGACACAAAGCAATGTTCAATCAGGCGTGCCAAAAGCTGCTGCGTATCAGTCGATGGCATGCATACTGCCGCCGCAAAGTTGGCCAGCGTACAGCCAATGTGCAATGCACACACAGGCCATGGCACAAAAGCATCAACAACAGCTACAAGAACACACACTGCTTGCAGCACACAATGGTTGACAGTGGGAGCACCGCTGCTGAGCAAGCATTCCTGCATTGCGCAAGCATACAACACACACATAGCAACGCAATGCACATCACCAGCACATGACAAACCACCTCTCACCAAGGCACCCCACTGGACACACACATGTCATCACACACGTGAGTCCAGCGGACGCAACACAAAGCGATGATTCTGGCCATCTGGCACAGTTGCAGCTTCCACCGCACGACTTCGAGGGATGGGAATGATGCACATGCATCATCATCTGCACCTCTTCAGCACACAGGAGGGCGTCCTGAAAGCAGCCTGCACACGTGTGCTTGCCGCGCAGGGCCGAGATTGGTTCACAAGCACACCACGTCTAAAATGCACAGGCCAATTTTTGGTTTGAGTTCCAGATTTGGCCCACTGGATGATGTGGGGGTTGCAGCCTCCTGCCACTGCAGGCCCTTGCCTCTCACCAGGACACAACAAGTAACACATGCAGACCCACACTCATCCCTTACATACACAGACATGCGTACACACATGGAACATGCAGTTGCCCAAACACAATAAAGGCAGCGTGCTTCAAATCAGCACATGCTTCAGCTGGACGTGCTGCTGTAGTACTGCAACAATGATCGACTGCTGACTGACTGTAGCAAAGTACACAGGGTACAAAATGCAAACAAGTGCTACAACAACCGCAATGAAAAGTTGCCTCATGCCGCCCTGCCCCTGTTCACGCTCACACAAACCCCTGGCCAGCATGCAAGATGCTGTTGCAAGCTTACAGCCACCGGCACAACTCTCGTTGTTGTTCACACAGCCAAAATTGGATTGGGGAATAGCGCCAAACAAGCAGCACCCAGATCACAAAAGCCCACAGCATTGCAGGGACTGGTTGCCTAAGCCACCAGCAGAGGCGCGACAGACATGCTGATCGCAGCATCCCCCGGACTGCTGACCTTCCGACGATCTGCCGCCACACGCTGCTGCTGCTGCTGCTGATCAGCACGGAAACCTCTGTCACAGTGACCCTGATCAAAATATCCATCCTGGGCCGAGCTCTGCCTGCAGGGCGGCTGCAGTGTAGACCAGCCGCAGCTAGCCTCCAGCATCGCCAGCTGCTGCTCAACCGGAGCATACTGCCCCCGGAAGTACGCCTGGAAGCTGTCGCAGCGCGCCACAACACGCAACACACTGACATCCTGCTGCTGCTGCTGTTGAGCCGCAGCCAGCGCGCCGGCCCGTGCGCTTTTGCGCCAGCTGCTGCTGCGCATGTGCCAGCTGCTGCTGCTGCGCGTGCTCGGCATGCTGCTGCTTGCAGGAATGCTTGCAGGATTGCTTGCAGGAGCCCCACCATCGGATGAGGCAGTAGAGCTGTTTGCACTCAGCTGCTTGTGCAACGCAGGAAAGGAGCTAGCCGGCGCACTTGCGGTTTTGAGCAGCACATTAGGGCTAGCATCACCGCTCTCCACAGCAGCAAATGCGGTTGTGCGAAAGCATAGCACCGGCAACAGCCACTGCAGCAAGCCACTGGGCTGCCGCTGCTGCTGCAGCTGCTGCTCTGTTTGCTGCTGTGGTGCTTGCTGCTGCTGCTGCTGGCCGCCGCCTGTGCTGCATAAGCTCCTGCTGCTAGAGCAAGGTGTCAGCAGCGGTGAGGGCGAGCATGTCTTGCTGCTGTTTTGCGGCTGCAAGGCAACCTTGTGCTGCTGCGGTTGCTGCTGCGGGTGCACCTGCATGCCTGCAAGCGACAGCTTGCTTGCTGCTGTGCGTGGCGACAAGCTGTGCTTCAGCAGCAGGCTAGATGCCGAGCTGCTGATGCCTTGGCTGCTGCAGTTGCTGCTGCAAGCGCTGCAGCGGGACATGCGCTCCAAGTGTGTCTGCAATACAGCAGCAGCAGCAGCAGCAGCAGCAGCAGCGAAATCAGCGCGTCAGCAGCCCGGCAATCAAGCAAGGTGGCACGCGGCAGCAGCAGTGAAGCAGTTCCCAGGCCCTGCCTGTTGGCTCGCCCACCAGCACAACAATGCGCACGCTGCCTCGTACCACCCCTTCATCTGCAAACGCTGCAAACACCAACAAAACAGACGCTGTGGCGTGATTGGTGGCTGCCAACATGCAGCTGATAGGGGCGCCCGGGAAGGCTCCAATACATACATACCCAGCTCACCTGCGACTTGAAGCTGCTGCCGCTGCTGCTCTCAGGGCAGAAATCCAGCACCAGCACACTCATGTCGCCCCTGTCAGCCCGGTGCTGCTTGCGCTTCAGTGCGCGCCGCAGCAGCGCGCCCGCGGCGTTCTGCAGCGAGACGCTGCGCAGCGCTGCTGCGGCCTTCTGCCAGGACTCAAAGACGTCCCACACGCTGCCGGTTGCCATGATGAGGCGGCTGGGCCGCCGCGGCAGCCACACCTGTGACAACACACAAATGCAGCCGCAACTCAGTTGTACATCTTGGTTTTGCGTGGAACTTGCAGCATTGCTCACCCTGACCTTGCGAGCTACCTCAACACGTGGAATGCATTACTCACAACATGCCAATTCCTGAACTGCACCGCAGCAAGCGACATGCAGCACACATACGGCACACACAATGTCTCCTGCCACCGACCTGCTGTATGTAGGGGTGTGGCAGCACCAGCTGCCCGCAGTCGCCGTCCCCGATGGCCCGTGACATGTGCAGCCCGCCCGGCCACAGACGCAGCGGCCCGCAGCCGAGCTGGCCTGGCGCAGCGGGGCCTGACAGGTCAAACTTGAGGCGGGCCACGTACGCACCAGCTGTTTGTTACAGAACAAAGCATGAAAAGGACAGAAGCAGAATGCAGGAACAAAGTAGAGGGAGGTTGAGTGTGATGCAGGGGGTGACGATAAGCTGGCTGGTGTGAGGGTTTCAGCTACAGGTGAACGGTGGCGCTGGCGGCATGCATATCGCAGGATAGTACGGTTTGTAAGGCATACATACACAGCAGGTCTTTGGAGCAACGCTGCTGCGGTGCAAGGGCTGGTCATGTAACCGATGATGTTCACAAAGTTGCATGTAGCAGGCTCGCCTCTGCGCCCCAGCAAGGCATATACTGTTGTTGCTGCTGCTGCGCCTTCCACAATGCATGCAGTGCACCACGCGTGTGCCCCCACTGCACGCGGCTCACCAGCACTCAAACGCTCCTCCTCATCTTCGTTGTTCCCGAGCCTGTGGTCTGCGCTGCACTCGATTGCGCAGTGCCCGACATCCAGCACGCACTTGGAGCTGCCAGTGTTGGCCACAGTCAGCAAGTGGCCCGTTTGTACCACCACTGCTGCTGCAGACCCACACCCTGCTGCTGCACCGCCTGCTAGGCCAGAGACACGCAAGCTGAGGCTGAGAAAGGCTGCTGTGACAGCGCGGCGCACTGCATCTGCATACACGTACTGCTCCGGCTCCTCTTGAGGCAGCGGCATTGCTGGCAGACGGCTTTCTAGCTCAGGCAGCAGGCTGCTGCCCAAGAAACGCGCCACTGTGTCACCGTTGTGGCCATCAAACAGTGCCCAGCAGCTGAAGCTGCGGCTGCAGCAGTCTCCTGCAGGTGCTGGGTCTTGCAAGAGCACATCCTCATAGCGCTGCTGCTGCTGTGCCGCTGAGCACTCCGCAACAAAGTGCAAGGACATGCTGACTGACGTTACCTGCATGCAGAGCAACCGGTGATAAACCCGTGAGCTGCGAGGTGACCTTGCCGTGATCAAAAGGGGCCCACGGGGAGGGGCGTGCGAGACTGGTGGCGAGCTGCTGCCCTTACCAACAGAAGCGCCACGGTGCAGACAGCGCTCCCTTTGCTTCAACAATAATATATAGAAACAACAGCGGGCATGTGCATCGGTTCAGCTCAAGCGGTGCACCGACTTCAAAACGTGAAAATTGATGGCTTCGCTGCGACTTCAGCTACATCGCAAAGTATGAAGCAGAACAGAGGTGCTAGTGGCTAGCTACGAGCCTACTTCAGCAAATTGATGACAGGAACCTGCTGATTACGAAATTATGCGCCCCTTCACCCAGTTCTGACGTTCGCTGGGCGTTTCAAATTCCAGCATGGAACGCCTCAGATAAAGTATTACACAGTGTTTTCAAGTGCTGTTGCTGTTGCCCTGCGTCCCGTCACGGGCACCGCCTACACAGGAACGAAGGAACGCGTGTCCGCAATTGGGGGAAGACACCTCAGCCGTGACGATGCGATGCTGTGGCAATGTTCAAACTTGCAATGTAACTGAACTTCAGAGATCTCAGTTGGAACATATCAATATGGTTGACCTGACGTGGCCCGGACCGACGTCTGGGATCCACAGTGGTTCATCCACTGCCACAAGGCCTGTTGCAGCAACATGCAGGCCTGTCTTGTCTGGTACCTGATCCAGCATGTACAGCTGCATTCATCAAAGATAAAACAGCAAGCATGATAAGCAGCTGGTAAAGTATCCTCAGCACGCCGCTGCTGTCCATTTAATGGCCATTGGACTCCATTGCCACATATGGCCGCCTACAGTGACTGTACAGCTCACACACGTCCGGTGTGTACAGCCTGCATTGCTGCACTATACAATAGTAGGGATGCCTGCTGCTCCATGCCATGGCTGGTGTGCAGCTCCTCAACAGCGATTAGTCAGGTGCTATTGCCGGTGCACAGCGTACTCTGAAAGCCCACATGCACTAACATCTTAGCCTCGACGGCAGGCCAATTACAGCATGACTTGTCTGAAGGTGCTCAGGTGCAGCAGCGGCAGCAGCAGCAGCAGCAGCAGGCAGGCAGGCAGGCCACCAGTAACTGATGCAGCAGTTCTCTGCTTTGCCATGGGTCGGTGGCTCTGGACTATATAGATCAAACCGCAAAGGATGTTTACGCTTTATTCAGCTACTGACTGGGCTTTGTCAAGCAGCACGTTCAGCACACAAGTATGGCGCGACACACGACAGTTGCGTGTAAACACAAACACTGCTTGTAACTGGTTTAGTTGGGTCATTTAGAAAAATCTCTGTTGCTCTGGCCCTCCCAGCTTCAGGCAAACACGCGCGGGTTTCAAACTTGTGTCATCGTCACTGTGTCTCTGAACTCCTCAAGCAGTACCTCGGTTGCCTGCCTGCCCACATGATTGAAGTGCAACGTCTTTTTTGAAACAGTAGTCAGTGAGCCTGGTGTTGTGAAGCTTGCATGCTGTGATGCTGTGCTACGTCTGAGGCCTCACTTGCACTTGCTGAGACGCCATGGCGCAAAGTGACGATGAATTCGAATATCAACGTGCCACTGGCCGCATAGATCGGCTGGAGGTGGAGAACTTCAAGTCCTACAAAGGCCATCAGCGGATTGGGCCTTTCAAGGATTTCACGGCCATTGTTGGCCCGAATGGATCCGGCAAGAGCAACCTCATGGATGCCATCAGCTTTGTGCTTGGCGTTCGCACGCAACAGCTGCGCGGCTCGCTGAAGGAGCTGCTGTACAGCAACTCAGACACAGCAGAGCAGGCCAAGCCCCGCAGGGGCTATGTCAAGCTGGTGTATGAGACAGAAGAGGGAGAGGAGGTGCACTTCTCGCGTGTGATTCAGCCATCGAGTGCAGAGCAGACCGCCACCTACTCCTCAGTGTACAAGGTTAACGACAAGGTGGTCACATGGGATGCGTACAGCAAGCGCCTGGCGGGCTTTGGCATCCTGGTGAAAGTCAGGAACTTCCTTGTCTTCCAGGTGAGCGTCTATGCCTTGCTAGCGCACAGTAATTGCAGACAAGTTACTTGGGAGGCAAGCATAGCAGCGGCAACAAGAGGCAGCATATGCAGCAGCGCAGCGCATGTGTCCAAGGTGGTGCTCGTGACTGCGGATGTGAGGGTGGCTGCACGCATGGCGGCGATGTAATACAATCTAGCTGTGCAGCATGCAAGACCCATGTGTTGGCAGCCGGCGGCAGCATGTGCTGAGCAGCTGAGCTTAGAGAGGCAATGTGCTGTATGTCCGAGGATGGCAGCAGCTTGGCGGGAAATTTTATGCATGACGCAAGAGCCAGGTGCAGCGCAGAGTGCGCGCAGTGCCTGCACAGCAAGAAAAACCTGGGTGCCTGGTAGCCGGGCGCAGCATGCATCATGGCTTATCTAGCAGCTGCTGTAACACAGCGCATACGCCATGCAGTGTGTGAGTCATCACGCCAGCAGTCCCACATGCATGCCTGTGACTGTAAGTATGTGCACTGCTGCCTGCAGCACATGCTGCCGCATGTGTGGGTTGTGGACAACTCATACCTGTTATTTCAAGACCCTGCTTGGCCCCCTTCAACAAGCTCAGCAGCAGCAGCAGCAGCAGCAGCAGGCCTGCGAACGCACACGCAATGTCTTCCTGCAAGCTGTGTTTTGTTAACCTCTTGCTTGCAAGCACATCACCTCCTTCACCTGCGTGTCCGGCCTGCAGGGCGACATAGAGAAGGTGGCGTCCCGCACCCCCGAGCAGCTGACGCAGCTCTTCGAGCAGATCAGCGGCAGTGATGCCCTGGCTAAGGACTATGCGGAGGCAGCGGCAGCCAAGGAGAAGGCCGAGGCATCGGCTGCGCTGCTGTTTGCAAAGAAGAAGGCGGTTGCTGCGGAGCGCAAGCAGAAGAAGGAGCAGAAGGAGGAGGCGGAGCGGCACATGGCCGCGCTGCGGGAGCAGGTGCGGTGCTGCTGCCGCTGCTGCTGCTGCTGCTGCTGCTGCTGCTGCATGCATGTGCATGGCTTTGTGCGTTTACGTGTGCACTTAGCTGTATGTTTGTATGCAGCGTGAATGTTGCGTGTGCTGTTACTTGTACCAAGCAGCCGCCCTGTCTCGCTTTGAAGGGTTGTGCTGCTGCTGTGTCTTGTAAGCCATGGGAACATCACCATGGCTGTTGCATAACTCGTGCCTGCAGCCAGTCTACTGAACACAGTTGTGCTGCTGCCGCTGCTGCCCTTTTTCATACCTTGTCCCATCACCCTCATTCGTTCACCCCTGCAGCGCGAGCGCCGCATCTACTACTACCTGTGGCAGCTCTTCCACCTGCAGCAGGACGAGGCTACTGCACTGGCACAGCAGTCTGACCTGGCACAGCAGCTGGAGGAGCTCAACGCTGCCGCTGAGGGCTTTGAGGGGCAGCTAGATGAGCAGCGGCGGGCTCATTCTGGGCTGGTCAAGGAGCGCATGCGGCTGGAGAAGGAGCAGAAGAAGCTGCAGAAGAAGCAGGCCGCAAAGGTGCGCAGCATGTTTAGAGGTTGTGCGAGTTGTGCGAGTTGCTGCTGATGCAGCGAGTGGGGCGGGGAGCCTCACGCTGGCCGTGGAGTGCCATTAGCTGCATCTCAATGTGGGCACGGCACTGTACATCAAGCAGACGCCGACCTCTGTTTGCTCTGCTACTGCTGCTAACACACGTTGCTGTGCTTGCTGCCCTTGCAGGACCCTGCAAAGGCGCGCCTGCGCGAGGAGACGAGCCGCTTGAACCGCAAAATTGCTGCGGGCAGTGCCGAGGTTGAGGCGCTGAAGCGGCGCGCCAAGGCGCAGGCCAAAGCCCTGGCAAAGCTCAGGAAGGACCTGCAGGCGCTGCAGGACTCACGCGTGAGTGCATGCTGTGTTGTTGGTGTGGATTGAAGGTCTAGATTTGGATAGGCGTGCTGCAACCAGGGAACAGCTAAGTATGTTTCTGTCGCTGCACACTACGTGGCAGCGTGAAGTGCAGCAGCTTGCAGGAAACCGTGAGTGCTGCTGCCTGTGGCGGTCCCCAGCCCAACAGCATGTGGATGTACAAATTGTTTGGAGCTGGATGGTGGCGCACAGTCGAACAGCCTGCAGCGAGCATGGCCTGCATGTGCCAAGGCTGACTGCTGCACATCTCTGCACGAGAGCTCAGCCACATGCTGCGCTCTGCACTGGAGAATACTCCATCACCGCACTACCACGCGCTCTCTGTAATGCTGACGACCTCCTGCTGCTGGTTGCCTTATCTTCTGCTACATGCCCGGTTAGAGGCTGAGGGCACACAGGGGCTTTACTACACAACTGCAACTTCAAGTGATCCTCAGCTCCCTGCCCTGTTTCTGCCTTCTGCTACAGGCTCAGCTAGAGGCCGAGGGTGGGGCTGATGAGGAGGGCCTGCAGATGGATGCCGCGCAGCTGGCAGAGTACCGCAAGCTCAAGGGCGAGGCCGACGCCAAGACCAGCAGGCTGCTGCAGGACAGGGCCACGCTGGAGGCGCAGCTCAAGGTGTGTGACTGCATGCGACTTTGAGATACTTTGCAGCGTGCAATTGAAACCCTTTCGCGTCACTGGCTAATGCTGCAGGTATGGAGGTGATCTGTAGTGCTCTTCTAATCGCTGCCTTTGTTGCATGCTGCTTTTCTAACTTGCGCGTTGTTCAGTCACCCCGTCAACACCGCACACATGGTGTCCTTTAAACTGCTGCTACCGCTCCTGCCCGCCACCTCAACGCTGCAGGTGGATGAGGCCAGCCTGGCGCGGCTGCAGGAGGCAGCTGCTCCCAAACCTCATTCGGTATCTGACTCCTACTACTGCTTTTGACTGCTCGCCTATTGAATGCCGCAGGTGGATGAGGCCAGCCTGGCGCGGCTGCAGGAGGCAGCTGCTCCCAAACTTCATCTAGTATCTGACTCCTGCTACTGCTTTTGACTGCTCGCCACCTCAACGCCGCAGGTCGATGAGGCCAGCCTGGCGCGCCTGCAGGAGGCAGCCTCCTCCAAACCTTGTCTGGTATCTGACTCCTGCGAACGTGTTTGACCGCTCGCCAATTTATTACCGCAGGTGGATGAGGCCAGCCTGGCGCGCCTGCAGGAGGCAGCCTCCACCAAACGTCATCTGGTATCCGACTCCTGCTACTGTTTTCGACCGCTCGCCGCTTTGACGTCGCAGGTGGATGTGGCCAGCCTGGCGCGGCTGCAGGAGGCCGCCTCCTCCAAACCTTGTCTGGTGGTTTGAATCCTGCTAACCTGTTTGACTGCTCGCCACCTCAACGCCGCAGGTGGATGAGGCCAGCCTGGCGCGCCTGCAGGAGGCAGCTGCTCCCAAACTTCATCTGGTATCTGACTCCTGCTACTGTTTTCAACTGCTCGCCGCTTTGACGCCGCAGGTGGATGAGGCCAGCCTGGCGCGGCTGCAGGAGGCCGCCTCCTCCAAACCTTGTCTGGTGTTTTGAATCCTGCTAACCTGTTTGACTGCTCGCCACCTCAACGCCGCAGGTGGATGAGGCCAGCCTGGCGCGCCTGCAGGAGGCAGCTGCTCCCAAACTTCATCTGGTATCTGATTCCTGCTACTGTTTTCAACTGCTCGCCACTTTAACGCCACAGGTGGATGAGGCCAGCCTGGCCGGCTGCACGAGGCAGCTGCTCCCATATTTCATCTGGTATCTGACTCCTGCTAACATGTTTGACCGCTCGCCAATCTAACGCCTCAGGTGGATGAGGCCAGCCTGGCGCGGCTGCAGGAGGCCGCCTCCTCCAAGGCGGCCCGCCTGCAGGCCCAGCAGCAGCAGCTGCAGGAGCTGCAGCAGCGGCTGGGCGGCGGGCAGGAGGAGCTGCAGCAGCTGAATGGGCAGCTGGCTGCCAAGAAGGACGAGGCAAAGAAGGCGCAGGCGGAGCACAGGAAGGCCAGGTGCGGCTGGACGGCAGTGCTTGTGTGCTGTGTGGTGATATATGGTAGGAGGTGTGAAGGCGCATGGGGTATCCTCATCGTCACACACACACACACACACACACACACACACACACACACACCCTCCCTTAACTTACGCGGGTGGCGAGTTTTAACACACCACGCGTAGCTCATTCATTCATTCATTGTGGTGATATGCTGGAGAGGTTCTATGGGCCGTGGGTCTACAACCCTTCTGCTGGAGCATCTGCTGGAGCATGTGGAATGTGGTGTGGTGTGTTTGCCCTGTGCTGCCGAACATCTCCCTCGCATGCTGCTGCAGCTCGCAGCGCGAGTGCCTGCAGGCCTGCGCAGCTTGCTCTCTGTAGTAATGTCATGCTGACTACTGGCTTTGCTTGTGCTGCCTGTGTTGTCATTGTCGCTGTGTGCCGTTGCAGCTCGCAGCGCGAGTATCTGCAAGGCAAGCTGCGCGAGTGGTGCCATTTTCACAATTGCTGCTGCCTGTGCTGCCGCGTACCTGTGTGCGTTTGATTGCAGCTCGCAGCGCGTGTACCTGCAAGGCAAGCTGCTCGAGTGGTGCCATTTTCACAAGTGCTGCTGCCTGTGCTGCCGCGTACCTGTGTGCGTTTGATTGCAGCTCGCAGCGCGTGTACCTGCAAGGCAAGCTGCTCGAGTGGTGCCATTTTCACAAGTGCTGCTGCCTGTGCTGCCGCGTACCTGTGTGCGTTTGATTGCAGCTCGCAGCGCGTGTACCTGCAAGGCAAGCTGCTCGAGTGGTGCCATTTTCACAAGTGCTGCTGCCTGTGCTGCCGCGTACCTGTGTGCGTTTGATTGCAGCTCGCACCGCGTGTACCTGCAAGGCAAGCTGCGCGAGTGGTGCCATTTTCACAATTGCTGCTGCCTGTGCTGCCGCGTACCTGTGTGCTTTTGATTGCAGCTCGCAGCGCGTGTACCTGCAAGGCAAGCTGCGCGAGTGGTGCCATGCTCACAACTGTTGCTGCCTGTGCTGCCGCGTGCCTGTGTGTGTTTGACTGCAGCTCTCAGCGCGAGTACCTGCAGGGCAAGCTGCGGGAGGTGGAGGGCCGCCTCAACGCCAGCAAGAGCGTGCGCTCAGCCACAGACAGGGAGCGGCGGCTGGCGGCAGCAGCGGCAAAGCTCAAGAAGGAGGTGCCAGGTGAGTTTGCAGCAGTACGACTGATCTTGACTGATCTCGGCTGACGTTGAAGGGGCTGTGCGGGACTGTATTAAACTGGTGTGTACTGTGGGCTCTGCATCAGAGACGGGATTAAGTTGCTGCCTTGCTGCGTGCCTGCAAAAAGCGTTGTAACCTCAAGCAGCCAACCAGCCATGAGTTCGTAATCATCAGCATCACTCTCCTCTCACACACTCTGCGCTGCACTGCATGCTGTGCTGTTGCGGCCGCAGGCGTATACGGGCGCGTGTCTGAGCTGGTGCGCGTGACCAACCGCAAGTACAACTTGGCCATGGCTGTGGTCATGCAGCGCGACCTGGACAGCGTGGTTGTTGAAGACAGGAAAGCCGGCTTCGCCTGCATCGACTACCTGAAGGCCAGCAAGTGAGTTGATTGGTGTGGTGTGGTGGTTGACTGGCTTCAAAGGCGCTTGTTGCAGCCTGGACAGCGTGGTGATGGAGGAGCCGCAAGCCGGCTTCGCGTGCATCGACTACCTCAAGGGCAGCAAGTGAGTGGACTGGTGTAGTGGATGGACTGGCTGGTGCAAGCATTTCTGTTGCAGCCGGGACAACGTGGTGGTGGAGGACAGGAAAGCCGGCTTTGCGTGCATCGACTACCTCAAAGCCAGCAAGTGAGGCGGCTGGTGGCTGTGGTGGTAGATTTTTGGGCCAAACAGTGAATTTTGTGCAGCCTGCTCAAGGTGGCAGGGCAGCATGGCTTGTGTACAGCCTGGGTGCACAGGACGCTTCAGGCCTGAAAAATGCGTGCTGCATGCCGCAGCGCAGCTCACGTGGTTGCCATCTTTGGCCGTTTGCAAACAAGATCATCCGAAAATTAGATTAACTACGGCATCTCGCGATCTGTCGCAACACTGACGCTGCCGCATTAAATACGACATTGCCTTGTGATGCCTGCAGGCTGGAGCGCATGGACTTCATCCCGCTGGACAGCTGCGAGGCTCGGCCGCTGCCGGAGCGGCTGCGCCAGCTGGGCGGCTCCGCCACGCCTGCACTGGACCTGCTGCAGTTTGACCCGCAATTCGAGCGCGCCTGCCTGCACGTGTGCGGGTGAGTGCGTGTGTTTGAATGGTAACTGGAGACTGTAGTGTGTGTTGTGGGCAGCGCGGCCGTACCAGTGTTAGCGTAGGGATGTCACACAGAGGCATGCTTGTGGGTTTGTTCTGCTGAAAGAGCAGATTTTCCCGTAGGGCAGGCATTTACACCACTGCAATTGGTAGCCAATAGGCCTGCACCAGCACATGCTCCTGCCTGTGCTCTGCCTGTGCTGCACCATCCACATCAACACACTGGTGATGGACGCGGTTGCAGAGGCGCAGGCGCTGTGCTACGGCCCCAACATGCCTGCACCGTAAATACCAGCCTACATGTGTTCTGCCTGTGCTGCCGTATGTTTGTGCAGCAACACGCTGGTGGTGGACGAGGTGCAGGAGGCGCATGCGCTGTGCTACGGCCCCGACCACCACAAGGTGGTCAGCGCGGACGGCACGCTCTTCAAGCCCAACGGCACCTTCACAGGTGCGTGCTTGTCAAGACGATTTGACTATTTGAGCGCATGCTGCAGGGCAAGAGAGGTGCCCTGCAGTGCTTGCAGGAAGCGCCGCAGCACATGCATGAAAGCACACACATGCAACATATGGCGGATTGTTCCCTGGAGGTGACGCAGCAGTGTGTTTTGTCCACAGCCACCCCACTTGCAGCAGTGTGTATGCACCTGACATGTGTGCTGGCTCTCATATTTGCAGGCGGCCGCTCCAACGCGCTGGATGCGCGCGCCAACCGCTGGGACGCGGAGGAGTTCGAGAGGCTGAAGGAGGAGCGGGAGCGGCTCAAGGCGGAGATCGACGTGAGGGGGGCGGCATGCTTTTGTATTTGGGATGTGTATAATACCTGTGCTAATACCTGGATATGTTTGTGTGTGTTGGTGCGTTTGTTAATGCATGTGGTTCACGTGTGTGCAGAGCACACGTGTGAAGCGGTTATGGGCATGCAGTGTTGTTTATGCAGTGTTCGTGTAGCACGTTTTGTGTCATTGGGCGCCCAGTACCAGCGCCTAAGGAGGAGCGGGAGCCGCTCAAGGCGGAAATCGACGTGAGCGGGGCTGCTGCGGCTGCATGCCTGAAGTATCTTGCATGTGCATCTTATCTGCCTGTGCAGATATGTGTGGTTGTTTGTCGGTTGATATGTCTGTTCGCGTGTGCGCATTGCGTGCGTGTTGAGCAGTGATGCTGACTCTGCCGATCCATCAGGAGTAGCACTTAGGGTCTCCGAGCGCCTTGACGTCGCTGCTTTCGAGCGCGGCCGTGGCTAAGCTTTGTGCGTGCACTGGAACGTGTGTGCTTGCTGCTGCCCTGCAGGCTGTGCCGGATGTGCGCGCGTGCAACGTGGCTGCGCAGACGCTGGCTGGTGATGTGGCTGGGCTGGAGCTGCAGCTCAAGTACAAGAAGGCAGACCTGAAGCAGGGCCAGGAGGAGCTGGCCAAGCTGCAGGTGGGGCTGTGCAGGGTTTGCCGAGTTTGTTGTTTGTTTGCTCAAGTATGCTGCTGCCTGTGGCATGTGTGGTTGTATTGTGTTGAGAGCATGCCCCTGTTGCAGCCTGTTAGTAAGCTGTGCGACAAACACGCAATGTTGACGTTAACAGACATCAGCTCCTATTCAACGCATATACCTATCGAGTACGCTGATGCTGCCCATGCTGTGCTTGCCGCTGCATCGCCATGCAGCGTGAGGTGTCAGTGCTACAGAAGGCTGCTGCCGACGCTGGCTCAGACCCTGCAGTTGCCAAGCTGCAGCAGCAGGTGGCGCAGCAGCGGCAGTCGCTGGCCAAGCTGGACGACCGCGTGAATGACATACGTGACAGGATGTTTGCAGACTTCAGGTGGGCCTGGTGCTGCTGCTGCATATTCTGCTGCAGTGGCTTTTGATCTTGTGGCATTTGCTGCTGCAGGCTTAGCTGCTGCGGTAGCCGCTGCTGTGCATGATTTTCCACGAGCACAACACCTCCACTAGCTCCGCTGATGACTGGCCTCGCTTGTGCGCACTGTTTCTACTTCACAATCCTGCTGTGCCGCTGTGAATATGGTTGTTGCCTGCGTGCTGTGTTGTTGATGTGTGCAGCAAGCGCGTGGGTGTGCCCAACATCCGCGTGTACGAGGAGACCACGCTGGCGGCAGCCAACAAGCTTGAGGCTGACAGGCAGCGCATGGACGAGCAGGTGCGGCGGGGTGTATGAAACAAGCAGCAGTCTTCTTGTACCTGCACGTTGTTGAACACAACTGCCATCACCAGGCACGTGTCGAGATAGTCATTGCGCCAAGCTCCGCGTCATCTGTTGTATAAACCATTCGAGCTCCTCCTGCCTGCTATGCCTCTGACTATCTGAAACTGCATTGTTGCTGGCTGTGCTGCTGTGCTTGCAAACATGTGCAGATCACCGCTGTCAGCGAGCAGGTCACGTACGAGGAGAAGCAGCAGGCCTCAGTGCAGCTGGCAGAGAAGCAGGCTGCACTCGAGGCAGACAAGCAGCAGCTGCAGGAGGTGGCGGAGAAGGAGGCTGAGCTGGAAGCAGCAGCAGGGCAGCTGGCAGAGCAGGCGAATGCGATGGAGCAGCAGATGGAGCAGCTGCGGCAGCAGGTGAGGGGTGCGGCGTGGTGCTGTGGGTTGTCATTTGCATCAGCCAGGCTACAATGCTGTCGCCAGTTCTGTTCTAGCCATGTGCTGCACTCTTTCTATGCATGATCTCATTTCATAGTGCTTCACGTGTCTTCTCCATCTGTAACATGTGTAACATCCACCATCCGGGCCCTCTCACCCACCTCACCTCCCGCCTCTGTTCTCCCCAATTCCTCAACTGTGCATCCTTGACATCCTGCTTTGCATATCATTTCACTCTGCAGGCCGAGGCTGCGCAGGCAGGCATGAAGGAGCTGCAGGCGCAGGCCGCCTCCTACCAGAAGGATGCGGGCAAGCTGCGTGGCGGCATGGCGGCAGCAGCCACTGCAGTGGAGGCGGTGCGCAGCAGCAGGCACGGCCTCATGGAGGCGGCAGTGCTGGAGCAGGTGGGACGCGGGCTAGATGGCCATGGTTTTTGTGTGTTGCACATTGCTTGTTATGTGGCGTGTCATAAATTGTTATGGCAGGCAGCCCTGCAGGCACGGCCTCATGGAGGAGCCGTGCTGGAGCAGGTGGGGCCCAGGGGCTGCGCGGCCGGGGCCGTTATCTATTGGTTGTTGATAATTACTTACACTTATAAAGGCAGGCAACCCTGCTGGCGTGCAGCACTGCGGCTGCGCTGCCCTCTTGAGGTAGCTGTGCTTCAAGCTTGTGTGCAGCCGCCTTGCATAGCTGGCGCATGATCCGTCTAGGGTCATTCACTGCCACATCAGCCTGCAAGTCATCGCAGTGCGAAACTTGGACAAGCTACAATCGCGTACATGTGTGTGCTGCAGGTGGAGCTGCCGTATAGGGATGCTGCTGATGCTGAGGAGCAGGACGCTGCAGAGGCAATGGATGTGGATGGGGATGAGGCGGAGGAGGCCACGCAGGCAGGCGGCAGCAAGAAGGGCAAGGGTGAGCGCAGCAGTGTGCTGGTGGGATGGGGTGTTGCTGCAGCTGCATCATGTGTACATGCGCTTGCATCAGCCATTGTAGTAGAAAACGTTCAAACACACTTGGTTCGGGCTGTCATGTGCCACAGGTGGTCTGCACAGGGAGGCAGTCTGCGCTGTTGTTGTGGCTCCACGCTCGCCGGTGGAAAGCGACATCTAACAGTTGGCAATGGCAGCGCTGCTGCTGCCTGTTGTATGGCCAGAGACTCACGGTGCATGTGCTGTTTTGTGTTGCTGTCGTGCAGTGCTGGACTTTGCGCGGCTGTCTGAGCAGGACAGGGACGCCACCAGCAAGAAGCAGCGGGAGGCAGTCAACAAGCGCCTGAAGGAGGTGAGGTGCTTAGGTCACAAAAGTCACAAAAGCTTTTGCACAGTGCACAGTGCACAGTGCATGCGCTTGAACGGTGTACGTACTGCAGGCGGTTCGCCCTCGTGCGGACAATCCAGCATGGACAGCACTACTGCTTGATGTAATGCGTGCATGCAGGACTCTTTTGTGTTGCTGTCAGCCTGCTCGCACATGGAAGCTGTAGCACGGTCGATGTGCATGCTCTGCTGACCAGGCTGCCTTTGCTGCGTGTGTGTGCTTTCTCTCGTCCGCTCTCTTGTCCCCTCAGGAGCTGGATGCTGCTGCTGCCGAGCTGGCTGGCTCAGCGCCCAACATGAAAGCGCTGGAGCAGTACGAGGCGGTGCGGGAGAAGGAGCGGCAGCAGGTGCGCGCAGGCGCTGGCACTGCACATGACTGCATCAATCCTAGCTCGCTAAGCTCGCTGCATTCAGAAGTGTACTCAAATTCAGCTGCTGGTTTGACTCTGCTATCCAAAGGTCTAGTTGATTTTGGTGCCTTGCCAGCCACTTCTCGATTCTGCACAGTGCACCGCAGCGCTGCTAGCAGCTGCCCTTTCATATAGCTGTCCTTTCACACGTGGGTCTGGCTGCTGCTGCTGCTGCTGCTGCTGCTGCTGCGTCAGACGCTGGAGCTGGAGGCTGCGCGCAAGGCTGCCAACGCCGCCAGCAAGGCCTTCCTGCGCATCCAGCAGCAGCGCACGCAGCGCTTCTGCGCGGCCTTCGAGCACATCAAGTGCGTGGCAGCTGCTGTACTTGTGCTGTGGAGATTGGCAAGGGGCTCTTTCTTTCTTGCGATTGAGCTGTAGAGGGGTAGTCGGGTACGTTGTTCAGATGCACAGCAGCAGCAGCAGCAGCAGGCACAGGTTGCGTGACTCATTAACCAAGCAGCTGCTGTAGCTGTCCCACCTTGCGTCAGCCGCACCTCTCACTTGCTGCTTACTGCTGTTTTGTCCTGCAGGGGATCCATCGACTTCATCTACAAGCAGCTCACGCGCAGCGCGGTGCACCCGCTGGGTGGGCAGGCCTTCCTGTCGCTGGAGGCGGAGGACGAGCCGTATGCAGGTGGCGTGAACTTCATCGCAATGCCGCCCACAAAGCGCTTCAGGGACATGGACCAGCTCTCAGGTGCGTTGCAGGGATTGCAGATGTTGATAGTGGTATAGTGAATATATGTGCGTTGGTGTGTGGCGGGCCAGCTGCCGGGTATCGCTTCAGGGACATGAGCCAGCTGTCAGGTGCGTTGCTGAGATGTGTTCAAGCCAGCCAGCGTTGAGATGTCGGGTTGAGGTTGAACTCGCAATGAGACAGGTTGTTGCTGGGCAGCCAGGGGTGTTCTGTGCGCTGGTGGTTGCTGCCCACCTTGATCGTCATGGGATGTGGACTGTACATGCACGCCTGTAGTGCATGCTAGCCAGCCAACCATTCAACACCTATGCAATTGGTGTTTGCCCTGGTTTAGCCAACTGCAGCTTTCTCACGCGCTGATGTCACCTGTCATCATACACCACCCCCAACAGGTGGCGAGAAGTCGGTCGCAGCGCTGGCGCTGCTCTTTGCAATCCACAGCTACCGCCCCTCGCCCTTCTTCGTGCTGGATGAAGTGGATGCAGCACTCGACGCAACCAATGTAGCACGCGTTGCGCACTACATCCGCAGCTGCACGCGCCGCGAGCTGACTGGCGGCGCAGCAGCAGCAGCAGCTGGCAAACGCGCGCGGCGCGGCAGCGCGGCTGCTGCTGCTGCTGGCGATGCTGTTGTGGGTGTGGATGGGGCAGAGGTGGATGAGGCTGCGGGTGATGGAGGCAGCCTGGAGTCCTTCCAGAGCATTGTGATCAGCCTGAAGGACATCTTTTATGAGAAGGTGAGCTGGCTGAGGGTGATTGCGTTCGATTTGATGGGCTGCTTGTATGTGTTAGCGTGCGTCAGTGTGTACGACATTGTGTGCGCTGATGTGCGGGGGTGGTTGGCTGCACGAGTGTGTCTGTGCGTGGCCGTGCTTGCAAGCATGCTGCTGTGGTGTGTAGCCCCTCTTTGCTTGTGCTCCTGTTGAACTCTGTTTGCCCGTGCTGCTGCTGCTGCTGCTGCTGCTTCTGCTGCTGCGGCAGGCTGACGCGCTGGTGGGTGTGTGCCGCGACCTGGACCAGAACTGCAGCAAGACCATCACCTTTGACCTCAGCAGGTTTGAGCCGCCAGCAGAGGCAGTGTGAGCTGCCTGCTCAGCAGCTGCAGCAGCAGCAATGTGGCTGGCTGGCTGGCTAGGGACCTGGCTGCGTGGCTGTGGGCTGTTTGGTTGGTGTGCTGGCTCCCTGGCTGACAAGGATTCAGTGGATGCAGCAACCTCGTGTCAGAGGCTGGTGGAGTGACCTACTCAGCCAGGCTGAAAATGCCTGCAGTGCCAACCGGTGGTGGAAATACCTGCCAGTGCCAGTTTGATCTTTTAGGTGTCAGAGACGCGCTGCCAGGCTAGTGGCGGTTGCGTAGCCAACTACTGTGGCGTGGATGAAGGAAGGTTATGTAGCTTTTACGACGGCAGGGTGTGTTACCTTACTTTGTGCATACGTTTGACGATGACTTGAGCAGGCCGCTTTGTGTAGCTTGGAACCCTGACCAGGACCAGAAGCATTGTATTTTTTGTGAAGAACCTTGTTCTGACTGTTTGCATGGACGGTATGCACTTGATCGTGCCACTGCATGGTTTCTGTTTGGGTTTCCCGAGTTTTGTTACAGGTGTGCGTCTGCCAGACGGTGTTTTTGACCAGCTGCCAAACGAGAGATCATGCCATCCAGGTGGCAGTGGATTGCAGTCCTGCACATCAGCAGCCGCACTGGCTGCTGCAGGCATGTGGTCAATGGTGGCGGTGCTTATAATCTCATTAATTAATGACACCTCCAGTCTGCTGCTGTTAGCACAGCCTGCTCAACCTGAGTGGCTCAGCTGGTTGCACATACCTGTTGCACGGCATTTCTTTGCAGTTGCGGCGCATCAGCATCCTTGATGCCTCTTTGTAAGCAGAAGGAGGCAATTGATATGGTGTGTGGATGGGACAAACCTGATCACACTGTTGCCAATGTTTGTCCTGCAACCAGCCTGGCGTGCTGCACATCAGCCTACTGCAGTGCTTGGGCATACTAGCAGCTTATTGAACGTGGGGGCCTCTACATCTAGATCAGTTGTTGGTGCTGCATGGCAGTCTGCGCGGCCTAGGCCACCTCAACCAAGCACGTGCAAGGGCTTGTCTGGCAGTACATGACAGTGTCCGTCATCGAATCTGCATCGAATGCCATGCACATGGTGTAACATCCCATGTTGATACTGTGCTTGTGAAAAAGCGCTGATATACGCCGCCTTCAGCGCTAAGCCGTGCTGCCTTTGTCCGTGATCGCTGCTGGTCCTGCACGCTTTGTTGATTCCGACGATCACTCATTGGCGTCCTTCCGCCTTGCAACAAACTTGTCTACCGCTTGCAGCAGCGTCGAAACCTTGTAGGTTGCCAGCGGACTGTTGCTACAACAACCTTAGAAGCAGCAGCAGTAGCAACGTCATCAAGTGCAGCAACAGCTCGCTAGCAAGTCCAGCGTGATGCTGTTGGCAAACACAAACGCACACATTTCCGCTTTCAATGCATCAGCAGGCAGCAGCAGGCGCTGCTGCTCGTCCAGCCTGGCTCACCAGTCAACAAGCAGGCTAGCACGCATGAGCAGCAGCAGCAGCAGCAGTAGCAGCAGCAGCAGCAGGCACCGCTACATTGCTGCCAGGGCAGCAGGCGGTGATGACGACGACGTGCCTTCCACTAGCTACCAGAACAGCCTCGAAGTCACAATCAAGCGCAAGTCAAAGCAGGTTGAGGCAACACTGCAGGAGCTCGGCATGGAGGCTTTGGAGGAGCGGCTTAGCAGCGCTACACAAAACCCTGCTTCGCCAGCATACCGGCTGTCACGCCTGGTTGCAGAGACAACACAAATGCAGGGCAGGGCAGTTATTGTGGTGGAGGTGACGCGGCCAACACCAGCCACAACGCCGCAGCAGCTGGCAAAGATCGCGCAGACAGCGATTCAGTGCGGTGCAGACGCGCTGTGTGTGCGGCTCGACACTGAGGACACGCCACAGGTGAGTAATCAAGCTCAGTAATGTGCAATAGTAGCAGTGGAAGCAGCAAGTGTCATTGTGTTTCAGCCTGTGTGTGCATCTGCCAGGTGATACATTTGGCAGTTGGTTGCAGCATGCACAGCTCCTCTATGCAGTCAGGCATATGCTCTGCCTTTTTTGCACTTTCTTCAGCTGTTGCACAAGCCATCTGCAAGACTTGCACACCCACCCCTGCTCCGTGCTGCACTCTCCCTCTCGGCACCGCACTGCGCATCCTTACCCCATTACCCCACCACACCTTGACTCCCCCTTGCGCAGGGCCTCCAAGACCTCTTTGCAGTAGTGCAAGCTGCCAAGCGCGTGCCAGTGCTTGCACGCGACTGGATCATTCATCCCCTGCAGCTTGTGGAAGCAAAAGAAGCAGGCGCAGCAGGCGTGCTGGGCGTTATCGGTCAAGTCAATGGCCGGGGCACTGCAGTCATGAGCAGCTTTGGGTCAGCCATTGGGCTAGATGCACCAGTAGAGGTTGTGAATGCGCGCGAAGTGGAGGGTTTATCACGTGTGGGTGTCACTGTTTTTGGCATAAACCTCAGCGTGGGGCTTAGCGTGGCCGTGCCAGGGTTTGCGAGTGACATGGCGCACGGCTTGCTGGGCGAGCTGCCGTTTGGCGCGATTAGCATTGTGGGTGTGAAGGATCTGGAGCAGGCGCGCAAGGCGCGGATGTCGGGTGCGGATGCGCTGCTGGTGAAGAAGGAGATGATTGAGGCTGCTGCTGCGGAGGGCAAGGACCTGAGGACACTGCTGGACCAGGTGCTGTATGTGACGTGCGGGGACGATTAAGCAACATTATGGGAATGTTATCAGTGTGATGCAGTGCCGCGTAGGCCTGCGGGTGCCCACTGCGCGGGGGTGATGGTGCCAGGTGCCCTGTGCTATTGCGTCTGGGATATGCCATCGATGTCAACTTTTCATAGCAGCATATGCTAGTAGTTTGTGCGCCGCGGCGGCTTTTGAAGCTTGCAGCCGCTGTGTACAACAGCTGGCCAAGTGTGCAACAGCTGCAGCAGACCAGCTGTTGAACAATCCAGCTGCGATCAGCTTGTTACAATCGGCGTCAAGATGCCCAGCATACCGCCTGGGATGATCACCTCCAAAAGCGCTTTTCAGCGGTCGTCGCAAGAGCCTGCTTGCGTTTCATCAAGCGTTGAAGCTGTTCACAGCTGTTGCTTATTTGGGCCCAGGATGCAGCTCATGCGCAACGGTGGCTGACGTTGTTCCAGTCATGTAACATCCACTGGATGGCAATAATGATCATGTTACCATTCCAGCTGTAGCAACATCATGCTGCCATGATGGCCATACGATTAATGCATTGGCCCCGCTGTACACCGCCGTGACGGCAATATGTGATCAAATCCACACATATCTACACATGGCATGCTAAACCTTTTAGACCAAGCCAGCGGCCAAACTGTCAGAATTGATTCGCAACGTGCACAGTGACACCTGGTGCTGCTGTTACTGGCTGCTGATCACGCCATCTGCAGGGCCGCTGCTAGCTCCAGCGCCTGGCAGCTGCTGCAGTGCCTGCCGCAGCTGACTGCTGAGGCGCTGCACCAGCGCGTCCCTGTTGTCCCTGCTGACAGTCACCACCTGCACGTCAGGCCGCGCCCTCAGAGCCTCAACCTGTACAGCAGCAAGAAAGCAGGCACAGCATAGGACATAAGAATGCTTAGGAATGGCCATGGCTGCAGCGACAGTGGGTGGCGGTGGTGGAGGCAATTAGCCGCCTGGTGTCATTTGATGCCTTGTGCAGGTTCATCAGGCAAAGGACAAGCGTCGCGAAAATCTGTCCTAGCCTGGGGCCCGATCCTAGCCCAACAGTTGGGTTGAACACAGCGCCTGCCCAGTATGATTACAGCCCACACTGCGCTGCCAGCATGAAAGGTGCTACTGGACTCAGCACCAACAAGCCAGCTGCTCAGAAGCACTTGCACAGACACCGCACCTGAGGTATGGTCCTGCCAGCACGCGGCACAGGCACGCTGCCAAAGGCCAGCAGCTGTGGGTTGTCCAGCACCTGCTGCACTGCAGGATAGAAGGCAGCAATCAGCAGCTCCATCTTGCCTGCAAGCAGCAGCAGCAGGGGCCAGCAGCAGCAGCAGGGGCAGCATGCAAGCTACAGAATGAGAGCAGGATAGCCGCTCACCCACTGCCAGTGCGGCACACATGCACTGAGCGCTACCATGCGTCGAAGAGCACTGGCTAGTGACTTCCGTCCGCAGAAAAATTGCCCA
Organism: Tetradesmus obliquus; assembly: GCA_030272155.1. Classification (NCBI taxonomy): domain Eukaryota; kingdom Viridiplantae; phylum Chlorophyta; class Chlorophyceae; order Sphaeropleales; family Scenedesmaceae; genus Tetradesmus; species Tetradesmus obliquus. The sequence continues at coordinate 2,818,125 of CP126191.1, forward strand.
GCTGCTGCAGCACGTCATCATTTACTTGCAGGAGGCGCCGCTGCTGCTGCAAGGCTGCTGCTGCTGTTGTAGCAGATTGGCGTGCCCTACTCACCCACGTCATCAATGACGACCAGCCTTGTTGCAGGGTGACTGGGTGCTATGGCTGGCAGCGCTAGCGCTTCAAATGACGGCACGTCCACAACATAATGGCCCACCATAGGAGAGCCCTGCAGCAGCAGTACAGCAGACTGTCTGATGATGGCATAAATCAAGTACTGCAGCAAGCTACAGCACAAACGGAGCAGCTGCCACTACCATGCGTGTTGCTGTGTAGCTGCAGGCTCACAAGTGCCTGTACTGTTGGATGCCTGTCAGCTGGCAATTCCTGTGGTCACCTTGCACAGGTGACTTGTGGAGATGTAGTGGACACGCGCTGCTTACTGAGCTCTGACGTCAAACACCAGTGCGTGCTCATGCTGTGAGATGCGGTGCTGCTGCTGCTGCTGCTGCTGCTCACCCTGCATGCAGTGCCCACGCGTGCCAGTGGTCCCCTCTGGCCACTCAGTGTCACAACATCAAAGCCCTGGCGCTCCCCGCCAGCCCTCACTTCCTCAGTGTAGATCCCAACTGCTGCTGCTGCTGCTGCCGCCGCTGAGGATGGTTGTGGCCGCAAGGCATTGTCTGCTGCTTGGGCACTGCCTCTGTGGCTTGCAGGAAAGCTGCCTGCCAGCTGCAGCTGCTCAAGCACTCTACGGATGAGTGTGCTCTTGCCTATGCCTGGCGGCCCAGTCACAAAGATGTGCCGGCGCATGCAGCCCTGGCATCGGCTTGCAGGACAGTTCTACTAGTAGTTGCTGCTACCTGTGACTTTGTGCCAGTGCAACTGCAGCTGCAGCATGTGTCCAGTGTCCAGAAACAGCACGTTCTACAATTGAGTATCAGGGTGGCTGCCGCTTATGTTCAAGCTGCCAGCTTGCGCTGCTGTTGCTGCAGCTGCTTTGCTGATGCCAGCCTGAATAGCATGCTGCAACACTGCTTGCTGGCGGTTGTGGCCCGGTGTAATGGGATCCCCAAACTTCACAGTTTCAAGGTAGAACCGTTGCACAAATACAACTCCTACCACTGACAGAAACACCAGCACCCCTGCAGAGCAGTTGAGGCAACAGTATGCAGGTGTTCAACAAGGTGTTCAACAGCAGTGGCAGTGCATGTGGGCGGCATGTGACGGTGTGTCTGAATAGAGCTTGGAGGGTTGCAGGTACGTGATCGTAGCTGAAATTAGTTTGCAGATATAGTGCCACATTGCTCACCAAGCACTACGATGAGCGTGTCGTGCTTTGCGACGAAGGATTGCTGCTTGCTGCTCTGAGTTCCTGGCCGTCTACCACTGGTGTCGGAGAGGAGACTATTCTCTCGTATATTGAGAGCTACTCTGGAAGGTTGCTTTCTGAGGTCTCTGAAGTCACCGCTTCCCACGGGCCCCATGAAACGGTCACCCAGAGATGTGAACTCGCTGTTGCTGCACTCAGGCCGTCTGCAATAGCTTGAAGCTAGAACATGTATATTACACACGGTATACAAGCAACTGCATGGCAGCAGTGCTGTGGCATGGGTGAAACCCCCCGGCACAAAGCGGGACAAGTCACTAAACCCTCCAGCACAGCTGAGCTGAGCTGGCAGCTAGTGCTGCAGCAACTGTCATGATTGGTCGAGCACCCAGCTGCCAGTACGTTGCTGTTTCATGGTCAAGCCCTGGCCTTGCTGCTGCTGTAACGGTGTCTGTGGCTGGCCATTGGATGGCTCATCTGCAGGTACACCTTGCGCAGCTGCTATCGTCTGTCCCTGCTGCTGCTCCTGCTGCTGCTCCTGCTGCTGCTCCTGCTGCTGCTGCTGCTGCTGCTGCTGCTGTGCTGCAACTCCTCCGCTGTCATCACCTGCTGCTGCTGCTGTCATCCCCGTCACCCGCTGCTGCAGGCCGTTCATCATGAGTGACACCATGTCATCCAGGTTCTCCTGCGCACTGAACTTCTTGCCGCGTGCCCGTGCTGCCTGCCGGCGTGCGAGGCACCAGTCCTCCCAGGCATCAGCTAGCTTCAAGTCCCAAGCCAGCAGCAGCAGTGAGCACAGCAGCAGGCCGCCCCAGAATGCTGCGCGGTCTTGCGTCCAGTAGCCACCCGCCTGCAGGCAGCACACATAGTGCAGCGGGTGAGTCAGCAAGGCAGCCAAGAGCTGTCTGTCGGATTCTCTGTCAGGACAGCAGACCAATTTCCACAAAACCTCAGTGCGCGCATCGTGCAGTGTAATTCTGGCACGTCAGCGCCTAATGCACATCAACACCCAGCTTCAGCATGCACAACCAGCAAACTCAACGGCTAAAAATCCGCCGGTCACCGCTGCTTGGCTGGCCACGTTTCAAGCAGCAGCCAGCTGCTGCTCACTGACCCACCTGTGGAGCACTCAGTGGCGTTGGCTTCATTGGTGCCAGCTGCTGCTGCAGGCTGGCCACCACAGCCTCCCTATCACCAGACAGCGCAGCAGCACGCACAGCAGTGACAGCCAGTGGCACTGCTGCCTCTTGCAGCTGCCAGTCTGCAGCACCTGGGCTGGCAGCGGTGGCTGGCAGCGCTGTGCGCCGCGCCTTGTTGATGGCTGCTAGCATGCCTGGTGCAGACATGTCTGGGCCTGTGGCAGCAGCAGCAGCAGCAGCAGCAGCAGCAGCAGCAGCAGCAGCAGCAGCAGCAGCAGCAGCAGCAGGAGCAGCAGGAGCAGCAGCAGCAGTTATGTGGTATGCCTCAGCACGCAGACAAATAGGCGCTTATGTTTGTGTGTGTTCGGCATCACCACCATGGCTACGCAAACAGGCTAGAGGCCCGCGCCAGGCAACCAACCACCAAAGTCACAGAATAGCCTGAACTGTGTGTGTTGCGAGCGCCGCAGCAGCCCAACTGCGACAGAGCACTGACACTGTTTGCATACTCCTGATGCCACTGCCGCAAGTGTGAGCGCAGCTGTGCCATCCCCACCACAGCAGCAGCCAACCCTAGCACCCACCTAGGAACTTGAGGCAGCCCCGAGCAGCCTCTGGGTACAGCAGCACCGCAGGCACATGTGGCACGCCCAGCATGTTGGAGGCAAAGGTGGCCGCCTTCTGCTGCGACACGTCCAGCGCTGCTGCTACAAAAGCACGCTCGTGGCGCAGCCCACTCGCCAGCCGCTCTACCTGGCGGGTCGATAAGGTGGATAAGGTGGTGGATGCAGCAGCAGAACAGCAGAGGTAGTGATGGGCTAGCTACATGATGCCACGGCATGGCACTTGGTTAGACACTGCGGCAGTTGCTGTGCAGGGCTGAGAGTGGTGCAACTGCGGTGAACAATCAGTTCAGTGCTGCGCTGCGTCTGACGTGACACATCCCTGCTGCACGGACGTCTCATAGTCATGAGTCAAGCTGTAGCACAGCCAGCTGGCCCTTGACACAATGTCCTTTCTGATGACTGCACGCTACTGCTGCTGTATGGTGCTGGCTACAGCTGCTGCTGCTGCTTCTGCTGCTGCTGCGTACCTCCTGCTCGAAGGCTTGGCATGCCGGCGAGTCGGCTGTATACAGCACAATGAGGTAGCTGCGCTGGTTGCGGTGCCCAAACGACAGACGGTGCAGCAGCTGCAGCTCCTCTAACGACAGCTGCCGCACGCAGCTGCCCTCGTAATCTGCAGAGAACGCACATCAATACTGTCTTCAAAAATCATCCATCATAAATTTTCCATACAGGATATGCTGTCAGCAACGCCGCAGGCCACATGTGCAGTGTACAGTGCATCCCCGCATGTGCAGCTGCCCTGTGTGACTCACCCCAGAGTTGATGCGTGGGCTGAGCTCCAAACCAGCCCCTAGATACTACTAACCGTCTTGTATTTCTGCCTGCATGTCGGCTGCATGTCGCTCGGGGATGTGTGCGTATGCCTGTGCTGCTGCTGCTGCCCATGCTGCTGCTGCTGCTGCTGCTGCTCGTGGCAGTGTGTTCTGCATGGCTGCAGCTGGGCGTAACCAGTCGTCGCGGCTTATAGTTTACGTTCTGCTTTGTCTGCTTGATCGCAACAAGGGGATGGCCTATGCAATGCTGGCAACATTGGGTGGCGCGCAGTGACACGCTCATTACGAGCTAGCCAGGCTGACAGCAACGCGAGTGCTACATCTAATTCAACACGCTGCTAAGAGTGCTTTACATGAGGGCTGACACAGCTCTTCATTGCTGGTGCTATGTTAGTACCCGGCCTGACAATGACAACCCTGAACACCTTATAAGGCAGTCCGCCACCAAAATAGTTCATAAGCAGCACTGGCTTGCTTTGTAATGTATTTCAATTTTTTCAAACGGTGACTTACCATTGACAGCCAGTTGTGCTGCTGCACGTGACCTCTGTACAGGCTGGTTGTGCTGTTGGGTGCTGCAGCTGCTGCTGCTGCGGCTAGGCCTTGTGCGTGCACCAGCTATCTGTTCACAAACAAACAGAATGTTAAAAATAGTAGTGTACGAGCTATGATGCAAATCTCGCCGCTTGCAGCAGCAAGCAGCAGCCGCTGCTTGCACGTCATCCCCACTGTCCTGCAGCAGCTGCCTGGCATGGCGGCATTGCACCACAGCATACACAGCATACATGGCAACAGCAACCCTAATCAGCCAAGCACCACCGCCTGCAGCCAATGCGCTGTGCCTGCCAGCCAACGAACACTAGTGTGCAGCTTCAGCAGCAAGGCCAAGGGCGGCAGCAGCAGCAGCAGCAGTGAGCTGGTGCGCAGCGTGCGAGCCATGCCTATCAAGCTTGTGAGTGTGGGCAAAGGCAACAGCAGAGCAGCACAAGCCATGGCTCAGCAGTGGCTGGAGAAGCTTGCAAGGCAGGTGGGGAGGGGGTTGTCAGCAGGGGCCAAAAGGGATGAACAGGAATGCTTGGCCAGTCAGCCCCAGCGGCTTCATGTTACATCGATGCGTCAGTGTGGTGAAGACAAAGTTACTCGTTCACTTAATTGTCATGGTGAAGTCAGGACAGCAGCAGGGGTTACGAAGAGTGTATGTAGCAGATTATCGGTGTCGCTGCGATGTGTGCTGCCGCATGCAAGCAGTGTCCCCACCACCTGCAGCTGTTGCAGCTGCAAGCATACTGCCAGGTGCCACGCACATCATCTGGTGCGGTCAACTATACATCTGGTTATGTCAATCCTGCCATCCTTTCCTTTGCTTTGAATGTTATTCGATATCATCACCCTGTGCAGGTACACAACCGTTAGTGAGGTGCTGATTAAGCCCAACCCTAAAGGCGCATCATCGCCACAGGTGCAGAAGGATGCAGAGGCAGAAAAGGTGAGGTCAGCCCAGCATAAGAACCGTGCCAGCAGCTACTGCTATAGCAGCCAGCACCAGCAGCAGCAGCAGCAGCATCTCTGATGCCAGCACTAGCACCGGCACTGGCTCTAGCACCAGCACCAGTAATGGCAGCTGTGTTAGAAGCCACGTGCTGGCTGTTGTGCTGCAGCTTGTTCAGCTGGTAGCATCATTGGCATCAGAAAACAGCGGCAGCAGCAGTAGCGCTGCTGCTCCCAGCTACCAGGCTAACGTGAAGGGTTGAATGTGCCTGCATCATCCCCTTCCCACCCTGCACAGCGGTCACGCATCCTCTTTAACCACTTGACACCTGACGCATCAGCAATCATACTCGCCTGCTGCTGCAACCCCTGCCATGGCCCCGCAATGGCAACTGCACACCCTGCACATCCAGGTGCTCAAGGCACTGTCTCCTGGTGACCGTGTTGTCATTCTTGACGAGCGAGGCAGGGCAGCAACCTCAGAGGACATCGCGCGCCTGATCAGCCAGGCGGGTGACAACGGCACGCCGCTTGCATTTGTGGTGGGCGGGCCTTTTGGGCACGGAGCTGCAGTAATCGCGCGAGCAGATGACAGCATTCGGCTGAGCAATATGGTGCTGAATCACCAGGTGGCATATGTGGTGCTGCTGGAGCAGCTGTACAGGGGCTGGACCATCATACGGGGAGAGCCCTACCATCACTAGCTGCTGCTGTTGTAGTGTAATGGTGGCAGGCACAGGGGTTAGATGTCTGAAGTCGCAGTAAAGAGTCAGCCACTAGCTGACTGGCAGTCGTCAGTATGAGAGTAATCTGCGCAAGGCCTACTTAGTCGGGGCTTCTGGCCTGTGTAGCGTTGGTGGTGTTGCTGAGCAGCTGCAGGGCCCTTCCCGGGCTGCATGTATTCCCTTTCGATGGCTGATGCAGCTGGGCTGAGTGACGCGTCAAGTGCAAGCACCAAATCCGCAATTTAGTGTTGGCAAGGCATGTTTTTGATCGGAAGACGGGGGCGTGCTTGCAGAACAGGTGGATGGTAAGCAATGGCTGCTGTTGGTGTGGCTGCCGGTACGTCCTGATGGTCAGTTGACAGCAGCATAGCAGTTGCTGGCAGCAGCAGAAAGGCTGTTGGCCACTCCAGCGCTCATGCAGCTACTTAACGCGTCTTAAACATTGTTGAAGTTCAAGTTGAACGCTGTCAAGCGACTGCGCGCGCGGGCAGCTTGTGCTGGTGTCACCGGGAGCTGGTGTTAGGTCACCCAACGTACGCCGTGCTGCTTCCATCCCAACAGGCTAGCTGGTCCAACTGCAAGCTAACACGTTGAGCGGATTCTATCATACGCGCATCGAAGCGAGGTCCGATGCCCAGATCACACCACAGAGAGCGACCAAATTACACGCATGACGCTCCCAAGTGTGTCAAGGCCAGTTTCTGGCAGTGACACGCTTACGAGCGATGCTAGTGAGAGGCAGCCAACGCACTCATGAGCTTCAGTTCCGTAAGAACGGCAAGCTAAGCTAGCAGAACAGCACACACAGACCAAAGCCAACACGCACGGGCAGCAGCTGCACGCTTGGAGTCACAGATCCGAGAAGCAGGCTGCTCAAGCAGTGCCTTTCCGAGTTGTTCTGACGGAGGGATCCAGCGATTAGCTAGCGAAGAGGGTAGGAAGGTACGCCCAGCGGGACATCGGCCTATGCAAGCTCTTATATCCATAGTTGACGGACCAAAATATAGCTTTAGTCTATAAGTATTACTTATATGCAGCCGTGGGCTGTGCATGGCTCAGCACAGAACGCCCATGAAGCCCACTTGCAGGTCACGGCCGATTCGTCTACAGAGCAGCAGCACCGCCTGCAGACATCAAATGCTGCATTGAAAGTCTTGATCGGATGAAGTGAACATGCTGCGGTCGATGCCAAGGCCTGGAACGCAAAAGCAGAAGTGTGTCGAGTAGCAGCTGCCTGACCTATTACCCGATACTACAAGCCTCGCCTGCATGAATCCTGAATCTGCTTCGACTTTTAACCCAAAACCCCAAAGGCCATGCGGTCCTGCTGCTGTCTTGTGCATGCTGTCCAACACTGCTGCCTCCCTGTCTTGCTGTGTCACCACAGGCTGTGCGCGTGTGTCAGGGTGTCAGCACAAGCAGCAGGCAGGCCACCAGCCAGCCTCTCAGCACCCCTGTCAACTTGGACGCCTAGCACTGCCAGGAGCCGCGGCAGCCTGCTGGCAGCAGCGTTGCCCGAGCACTCCGGAGTGATGCAGAGCTCAGCCCACAGACGCGCCGAACCATGCAACCAGACAATGATAGACTGGAGCATCCTCCGCAGCACATGAGCTGCGAGGGAGGCTGCCAACCTACACAAACCATAAAGCCAGGCACAACGGCGACAGCAGCAGTGTGGACTGACAGGCTGCAGCAGCAACAGCAGCTGGGCACACCTCATCGCGCAGGCCAGCCGCAGCTGCCGCTGCAGCAGCTTGGGCAGCAGAGGGATCAGCTACAAGGCCTGACAGCCGGCAAACATAACATAACGGGTCACACTGCTCACCAGCCTGCTCACCAGCAGCTGCAGCAGTTTGACGTAGGACTGGGTGGCGTCAACCTTCAGCAGCAGCAGCAGCAGCAGCAGCAGTTTATGGGTGCAGGTGGTGCTGTGCAAGTAGCACCGCAGCTTGCAGGAGACTCACTGTCAGGGCTAGCTGCCCTGCCAAGTCAAGCTGGCAGGTATGATCTGAAGGAAGCTGCAGCAGCAGGCTGGCCAGGCAGCGCTGCTGCTGCTGCTGCTGCTGCTGCTGCTGCTGCAGATGCGCAGCTAGGGCTGGCATACGAGCAGCAACACGTGCAGCAACAGCAGCAGAATGAGCAGCAGCAGCAGCAGGCTGATTTGGAGGACTCACTGCTGACTATCACACCATCCTTGGACTTGCTGTCACTGCTGAATGAGCCTGCTGATTCGGGTGGCCCAGCCGCTGTTGATGCTACACTTGCACAGGCGCTGAATGTGCCACTGCCTCAGCAGCAGCAGCAGCAGGGCCAGCAGCAGCAGGAGCAGCTACAGCAGCAGGCACTCGCTGACCAGCAGCAGAGCAACTTTGAACAACAGGCTGGGTATCAGCCGCAGCAGCAGCCGCAGCAGCAGCAGCAGCAGCAGCAAGAGAGCACGCCTTTGCTGCTGCTGCAGCAGCAGCAGCAGCAGCTGCTGGAGCAGCGTCAAGACAGTGCGCCCCTTCTGCAGCTGCCGAACAGTGGCATGGACCAGCAGCAGCAGCAGCAGCAGCAGCCAGTGCACCTGCTGCAGATGTTGCAGACGAAGCAGCAGCAGCAGCAGCAGCGGCAGCGGCAACCGCAGCCTGTGTCGGCGTTTGCAGGTGCTGATGAGAGTGCATTTGCAGCTGTGCAGGTGCTGGGAGGCAGCAGCGGTGGCTGCAGCCGGCCACTCACTGCGGAGCGCTCTAGCAGCATAAATGTCAGCCGCACAGTGACTGGGGAGCTTCCAGTGCTGCCGCCTGGCTTCGATGCCAGCAAGCAGCAGGCACTGGCCGACGCTGCCGACGCAGCTGCTGCTGCTGCCGCTGCTGCTGCTGCCGCTGCTGCTGTTATTTGTGACACTGGAAGTCCCTGCAACACCCAGCTAGAAAGGCTGTCAAGCGAGCAGCAGCAGCAGGACTTGGTGCTGTTGCGGCATACGCGGCAGATCACGTGCAAGACATATCTAAAGCGCCTGAATGTCACGCAGTACATGTCAGATCACTTGCTTCCTCGCATGGAAGGCAGCCTAAGGGTGTCCAGCCAAAAGCAGCACGCAGCAGCAGCAGGGGGCCCTGCAGCCGGCGGCGGCAGCAGCAGCAGCAAACACAACCGCTGGGACGGCAGCAGCGACGCAGGTGGCGCACATGGATCCGCAGCATCTGCAGCAGCGTCTGATGATGACTATGAGCCCAGCAACGGTAAAGGCGCAGCAGGCAAGGCTAACAGCAGCAGCCACAAAGGGAGCGGCAGCGGCCCGCGCTCATATGAGATGCTGTTCAAGGTGCAAGTGAAGCTGGTGGATGGTGTGGGCCAGATCTGGCCTGTTACGTATGAAGGAGTGATGTGTGCTGGGCAGCGACACCTGCGGCTGACTTGCGGCTGGAGTGAGTTCATAAAGGCAAAGCGCTTGACCATTGGCGATGCCGTGACGTTTGAGCGGCGCGGCGGCAACCGCACTGCACTGGCGGTGGCAATTGCACGCGCAGGGCAGGAAGCGGAGCCTGCTTGGGCAGGGGCACTGCCAGCAGACGATCAGGTGAAGGTGCTGGTGGGGGCGCTGCGGGATGGCAGCAGCAGCCCGATAGGCACGCCAGCAGCCGGCGGCAGCGCTGCTGCTGCAGGTAATGCAAAACGCAGCGGCAGCGCGGGCGGCAGGAGCGGCAGCGGGGGCAGTGATGGCGGCGGCAGCGGGCGCAAGCCGCAGCGGCGGCAGGTTGCTGCTGGCGGTGCTGCTGCTACGCGGCGTGCGCAGCTGAAGAAAAGCAGCCGGCAGACATCACTGAAGCGCTCACGGGCTCGCGGAGCAGCAGGGGATGACTATGATTACGAAGATAGGGATTGGGAGGGTGATGATGCAGGCAGCAGCGGCAGCGGCGCTGCAGCTGATGGTGTGGGGCCGCCTTGCTCTAGCCGCGCAGGCTCTGCGCTGCTGCCAAACACGCTGGCTGCTGCTGCTGCAAGCAAGGACATCTTTGATATGCTGCGGGTAGCCAGCTCTGAGCCGTGGGATGCAGCAGCAGCAGCAGCAGCAGCAAGCATTGGCAGCGGGCAGCAGCTGCAGCAGGTGGCAGGCAGTGGGCCGGTGCTGCTGCGGCCCCGCAGCTTCACAAAACGACCAACCCTAAACCTGGATGGAATGGGTAGCCCCCGCAGCTCTGCTCCTGCTGGCGTGTCAAGCATGATGCTGTCTCCTAACTCGGCATCAGCAGCAGGCAGGGCTGTGGTGTCAGGGCACGAGGGGCCCTGGGCCGCACCACAGCAGCAGCAGCAACCGTGGCAGGATCAAGAGCAGCAGCTACAGTGGCAGCGGCAGGAGCTGCCCCGCCAATCATGGCAGCAGCAGCAGCAGGAGCTGCAGCCGCCTGCTCTCAGCAGCTGGAATACATACCCTGCTGCTGCTGCTGCCGCTGCCCCAGGTGGTATGGATCCTCCTGATGATGTTGTACCGCAGCAGAGGCGGTACAACCGCCAGGTCTCTCACCCAGTGGCGAGGCGTGAGCTGCTGGCAGTACAGCAAGACATTGCAGCAGCTGGCAACCCTGCAGCACAGCGGCAGCAGCAGCAGCAGCAGCTGCAGATGCCGTCAGGCTATGGCGGTGCTATCACGGAGGAAGTTGAGTTTGGAGCTGCAGCAGCAGGGCTGAGTGGCCGCAGCAGGCTTGCTGCTGCTATGGGGCTGCAGCAATACCAGCAGCAGCAGGATGACGTGCTACGGCCTGCAGCTAGCGTGCCAGTACCTCCAGCAGCAGCAGCAGGGTCGAGGGGCATGCCAGGCTGGCAGGTGTCCACTGGTTTTGTAGGTGGCGCTGCACCTGACTGTTATGACAGCACATACCAGCAGCAGCAGATGCAAATGCCGCCGCCGTACCGCCAGGGGTTGCAGCTACCAGAGCGGCAGGGCGATGTGAGTCCTGTTGGTGCTGCATGTGCTGCTGACAGGTCATTTGCCAGCAGGCCGCAGTACCAGCAGCAGCAGCAGGGCTACAGTGGGGTCCCCAGCTCACCTGCGGCATATGCTATGCCTCAAGGCTTCCAGCAGCAGCAGCAGCAGCAGCAGCTGCAGCAGCCACGGCAGGTGTCAATGGGTATGAGTCAGCACCAGCTGAAGCGTGAGGAGGCGATTGATGCTCGCGGCTTAATGAACCCTCAGCTGCTGGCGCCACCGCCTGCCAGACACCAGCAGCAGCAGCAGCAGCCATCACGCATGCAAGACGACCTCCAATCAATGGGGATGCAGGCGTATGACCGGCCAATGCAGCTGCCCATGCAGCAGCAGCAGCAGATGCCGCCGCCGTACTCGCAGCGCCTCATGCCGCCGCCGCTGCCACAGCAGGCGATGCCACCTCCAATGCGGCCACAGCAGCAGCAGCAGCAGCAGCAGTATGAGCTACAGCAGGCTGCTCCCATACTGGCTGCTGCTGCTGCTCCTGCAGCAGAAGAGTGGGAGGAGCCCGCTGAGGAGCCCAACCCCTTCATGCAGCACCAGCAGCGGGAGCAGCAGCAGCAGCGGCAGCTGGATGCTCCGGATGCAGATCAGATCTCTGTCGGTGCCATGGAGTCTGACACTCTGGTTGATACACTGCTGCAGCTGCTGAATGAGCCATCAGTGAACATGACGCAGGCTCCTTCTCTGCCACTGGCGATCAGCGTGCAGATGGCATCGCTCACACAGGAGCAGCAGCAGGAGCTGCACCAGGCACTGCAGCAGGAGCAGCAGCAGCGGCAGCAAGAGCAGCAGCAACGGCAGCAGGAGATGCAGCAGATGCAGCAGCAGCAGCAGCAGCAGCAGCTGCTTGGGCAGAGTGGACAGGTGCTTGACTCTGAGCAGGCACCACAGCAGCAGCAGCAGTGGAATTACCAGCCAATGCACCAGCTGCAGCCACAGCAGCCGGCACAGCTGCCACAACAGCAGCAGCAGCAGCAGCCTCCGCCGCCGCTGCAACTCCTGCAGCAGTGGCAGCAGCAGCAGCGCTCACCACTGCCCTGGCAGGCTGCTCCGTCACGGCTGGCACCACCCACGCTGCTTCCTCCGGAAGCAGTAGCAGCTGCGTCCAGCCTGCATAGTGGCAGTGGAAGCCTCCTTGACGCAACTGCTGCTGGTGGTCAGCAGCAGCAGCAGCAGCAACTGAGGATGGGCTTCCCACGGCAGTAGCGTGGTGTGGCTGGATGTCTGCACCTGCACGTGTTGAGTGCAACGCTGCACATTGGCTGCATGGCTGCGCACCTGCTGCTTGGCTGTACAGAGCTGTACAACTGTACAGTGTGCCTCTGGGCTCGACATGAGCTGGTGTGCCTCTTGCAGGATTGTTGTGCTTTGTCTGTGTAAATTTGTGGACTAAATCAACGCATAGGCCTTGAGCTGTGCTCGTGTGGCGTCTAAAAGAGCGCAGCTGCAGCTGTGTCACTAACTTATGCAGGTTTGGTTTTCAAGCGCCTGGTCAACAGGTGTCTGATGCTGTTCATTGTGGCAGCAGAGCACACCAGTGCCTGCTGACTGGTGAAGTATTGCACGTGACTTGTAAATCAGGGGACCCCTGAACTTTTGCACACAGCCAATCTCTGAGTTGCCTTGTTGTTTGAATGCATCGTGCATGTGTTGTGGCTGTGTGGCTGTGCATATAATCCCATCCTCTTGCAAACATACATCCCCGCAGGAATGTGTTGATAAACTGAACTTGCGGTGACCGTGCTGTGCTGGCAGCACACAGGCCGCCACCCCAAAGCCACTGACTGCTGCTGCAGCACTCAGCTTGTCTAAAGAGACCAATGCAGGCTTTTCAACCATAGATGGCAATATGTACAAGGTGACTGCCGTCACCTGCTGCATCGATGTCTGCGTGTGGCCTGGTGACACCATTACTCTTGTCGAATGCTGCAACCACGTTGCAGCACCAGCTATGTGCTTAATCCAGGTCATATTCAGCAGGGGTGTTGTGTGACAAGGCTACTACTGTTAGTGCTGATTGTCATCAGCTGCCTCCTCCTATGAACCGCACCATGGGTTTGTGGAAGGGTGCTGGGCTTTCACAATGTGCCTTTACCAGATGGCAGGACCTGTGCTCTTAAGTGATCTAGCTGTGGAGCTGCAGCAGCACGCGCGTAGCTCATGTGTGAGGGGTCTGGCCCAGTCACACACGAAGTGCAGGGATCCAACTCAAGACGACACGTGCTGATGGACTATGTGAGTAACATGCCTTTCCAAATTCACTGTGGATGGGGAGTACAGTGGAGCTTGGCGAGCCTTCCGTAGCTCTGCCATGGCCACGACGGCAGCTGTGGAAGTTCCGTGAAGTTTAGCGTTGATTGTTGACTGTTGTTTCCTGGGTGCCTTGAAGCAGCAGCCAGCAGCTTGACATACTCTTCTTGCAAGCATCTCTGCTTTGCTGGAGCACAGCGGGTGGCTATGTCATTGCTGGGGAATGACGGAAGCTTCCTAAGATGGTGGAGGTGCTGTGCCTGTGCTGTTGTTTTCCTGGTGCAGCTGCCAGAACTGAGCTTTGGGTGTGTTTGTTGCCGCATGCCAATAACTAGCGTCAAAGCAGAACAATGTTTATGAGTTGCTCCTGTGCATGGCTGCAGTGCCATGCTCGGCCGTAGTGTCAAACTGTGCATGTTGCACGTGACATGCGCATGCAGGCACGCACCTCAAAGCGATGCATTGTGTGACGTGTGCCACATGCTGGGCGAAAGCTCATGCATGCAGGCATGGGTGTGCTGCCACGACCCAAGGCTTGAGCTTGGCTTTGGTGTTGAGTTAGGTTTGGGCTGTTGAACATCTTTGGGCCTCAGCCTCCTGCAGCTGCAGCAGCACAGCTGCAATCATTGCTGAGTCAGCTGGTGTACTGTTGCATGTTTGCGCATACACTTGGGCTGAGGATGCAGCAGGCGCGGTATTACCGTGTACTACGTGGTATAGTCGTTGTATACTCACGCTCCTGAAGTCATGCATGTGTGATGTATCAACGCCATAGCTTGAGCTCAATCACGATTTCAGTGAACTCAAAGGTTGGAATGTAAGCAATACGACGGACATGGAAGACCATGAGACGCATGCATGGTGTCATACATATGTTGCATCGCTTGTGCATGCACGCACGCATGCATGCATGCATATGTCATGCACGTTGACCACGTGCCCATGATGGGCACGTGGTGTGCATGCTGCTGCTGTACGCTGCCAAAGCTCTGCGCTAAGCTCTTCCACTTGTCACCGCATGAATGCGTGCGTTGCTGAAACATTACACTTTTTGTGGCGTTAGGGGAAGAGTCTGAAGTTGAAGCAGCCATGATGGCCTGGGGGCGCTGTCTAGCTATGTGAGTATGCATGATGCTGCATTGTGCTTCAATGCTTGTAATCTATGCAATCGGCAACTTTCTTTATATGGAAGTCCTGGGGGCCCCCTTCACAGCATAGTCATGGACCTGAGCAGGTCACTTGAATCAACACTGCAGGTGACAACCAGCGTAGCACTATACGACAGCGCTGCTGGCATAAGAAGCATAGTGCCGGTTACATGTGCGATCGCGCGCTGCTTTGAAATAGATACGGACCTGCTTACAGAAACACGCGGCAACAGGCTGGCAGTACAGGTGTCCTGCTGAGGTGTGACACTCCAACACGGGTGTTGCTAAACTGACATTGGATCCATTTACAACACTTTATCTTTCTGTGTGTAATTGTACTATGCTTCAGGCGTTGGACGTTACTCGCTCAGCATTATCCGTGTTCAACCGAAACTGCTCCAGGAGAAGGCGGGTGGCATTCAGGTCATTCTCGCTGGCACCGCCTAAAGCTAGTCAAGATAACCACAACTGCAGTTAACATATTTGATAATGCTCCGCACAGGCCGTTTCTCTGCCAGTTCAGGCCACTGCGACAGCTACATAGCGGCACCTCTTTATGGAGCTGTCTCATCCCCTCGTCACAGCCATAGCCCCAGAACCAGCCGTTTCCTGCCCAAAAAGTCTCAGTCCAGGGGTGCAGTTGTGGCACAAGCTGCTGTTGTGGCAGCAGTGATAGGCCTGATTCTGCTGTTAGGCATCTGGAGGAGCCTGCCCAGCTCTCCAACAGCAGCAGCAGAGGATGCAGACCCCATCAGTATCAAAGAAGACTGTCCAGGATGTACACACGGCCGCAGCACCAAAGCCGAGTTTCGCAGCAGCGACCTTACTATGAAGATGGGCGGCCCCTCTGGCGCTGGCGTCAGGGGCAGGAAAGACTTCTATGCAGATGTTGAGGTGCACTCAGACAGGTGAGGCTTGCAAAGAGAGTCACAAGAGTTACAGCAGCTACATGCTGGCCAGCACCCGGTTCTAATGCATGTTTCCAATGCTGAAGCGTGACGATTCACCCTGGCATGGCATCTTGCAGGAACCAAGGCAGGCTCGACGAGCAGCAGCAGCCGCTGCGCGACAATGCCAGCACAGTGCCACGAGCTGGACAACAACCGCAGCAGACACCTAAGCAGGTGCAGCCACCTGCTACTGCAGTTGGTTTCAAGCAGCAAAGACCTATCCCAACCAGGCAAATGCAGCAGCCAGGCTCACAACCAAGCCGAGAGCCCAAGCAACAGCAGCAGCCCCAACAACAGCAGCAGCCACAGCCGCAAGCTGCACCTGCCAGCTCTCAGCCAAATAACCAGCAGCCAGCTGGCACTCCTATCCCCACCAAGCCTCTAGACGCTGCAACAGTGGCACCAGCCACACGTGGCCTAGCTGGCGCTGGTGTTACAGCAGCAGCTGCAGGAGCAGCTGCAATTCAATCAATACCTGGAGCAGCAGCATCTGCTGCTGCTGGTGGCGCTGCAGCAGGCAGCCGAGCTGCCGACCCATTGCACGACAGCAGCGAGACTGCAGCAAAGGAGACTGCGCAGCTGGCAGCACTCAGCAGAGTCATGCAGCAGCAGCAGGACACCATCAGCCGCCAGGTGAGCAGGTGCAGGTGTTCACCAAGGTGCACCAGGTGCAAGGGCCATTGCATCGCTGCTGGCAGTGTTAACGACGAGCAATGCGTGCGCGTTTCACCCTGCTGCAACTGCTTTTGTCGCAGAGCGAGCACTTGCACTGCTGCTGGTGCCATGCTGATGGGTGCCCACCAGCTCTCAGCAGTTTGTGGACAACTCCCTGTGCTGCTGTGTTGCTGTGCTGCGGCGCAGGCCAGTGCGCTGATGGAGCTGCAGAAGCGCTTCGTGCAGCAGGAGCGGCAGCTGCAGGCCAGCATGGCGGCAGCGGCCGGCAGCAACGCGTCCGAGGGCGCTGACGTGGAGCCCTACTTCCCCAAGGAGCGCGTGGCGCTGGAGCAGGACACGCTGCACAAGGTGGGGTGAAAGTCACAGGCATGCACCCTGTTTGCAGCTGCTGTCTTGGGTCATGCTGCAGCAGCAACGGTAAGTAGGCTGCAGTTGATCGGGGATGTGGCGCGCAGCCAGTTGAGCTTGGGCCTGCAGATTGCCGTAGTGGTCCGAGGCTGCAGCGCTTGCATGCAGGAGCGCAGCATCTCGGATGCTGGCCATTTCCTGCAAGTAAATCCACCCACTGCGCTGCACCTGTGCTGTGCGTGCTGCTGCTTGTGCTGCAGGTGGAGGCCCAGATTGAGGAGGTGTCAGCCAGCGTGGAAGCAGCCACCAAGGGCCTGCCGCAGCTCACCCAGGAGCAGGCGGCAGCACAGGTGCGCTGAGTTCTGCAGCAACGCTGTTTTTGTGCTGGCTCGAATGGAGCTCGTGCCCGCGGCTCGGCTGCATGGTACTTCCTGCAAGCTCAAATAGTGTTTTATGTTTCACGACAGGTCGGTGTTCATGCTGGATAGTGCTCAACATGCCTGGTGCTGCCGTGTCCTGCAGGTGCAGCAGCTGGTGCGTGCCGACCAGCTGATGGGCCGGCTGAGCCGCGTGGCTGCAGCCATCAGCCTGCGCACCAACGACCCGCTCACTGAGAGCGGGCACGATTCCGTGGCTGGGCTGCGCCACTACTACGGCACCGTGGCCAGCACCAACGTGACGCTCAGCTGGCAGGTGGGTGTCTACAGGTCCGCAGCTGCAGATGCTGGCCAGCAGCAGCGGCAATATCAGGCATTGCAGCAGCACCGCAGGGCGGCAGCATGATCTCTCATGTTGCAGGAAGGCTGTCAGTGTATCACTGATGGCCTGCGTCTGCCTGGACGCTTCAGTAGCAGCTGCTGCTTGTGCACCAGGTGCGCCATGCTCCATGTGCTGCACTGCATCTCCTGGCTTATTTGCTCACTTCTCTGCCGCTTGCAGGAGGCGCTGGCGCGGCAGTCACGGCCCACTTCGGCGCAGCTAGGCATCGCGCATGTTGAGCCGTACAGCGACGCTGAGTCGGACCTGGAGTCGCTGGATGTGCGGCTGGAGTATGCGCTGGCAGAGCTGACAGCGGTGAGCGGCAGCAGGCTGGCACGCAGATGTGGTGAACTTAGACAGCGCTACTTGTGTTCAGTGTGCTGCCTGGTGTGGGCTCGACAGAGGACGGCAGCTGCTGGCAGAGGCAGCAACTGCTGGGTGTGTCATGCTGAGGTTGGACTGATAACAAGCAGCTTAGTAAGCGTATGGCAATCATTCCTGCAAGTTTGCAGCCTGCTGGCGCTGTGTCCCAGCCTGACGTTCGTTTGCTGCTGCTGTGCTGGTGTGCTGCGCAGATGGCGGATGACGCGCCCTGCCACATCGGCATGGTCACTACCTGGTCTGGCGACCTGTGGGGCATCCGGCGGGAGATGCTGCCGTGGATCACGTACCATGCGCAGCTGGGCGTCAGCAAGCTATACGTGCTGTATGATGGCAATGACAGGAACACGCACACGGTGTGTGCATGAGGCAGCATGTCCCTGATTGTTGTGCTGTAGGTTGCTTGCTTGCAGCAGAGCGACGGTGGCTTTGAAGCTGTCTGGAGCCGCCTGCACATGCACACGGGTGCTGAGCTGCTCGGCAGCTGGCGTATTGCTGTGTTCAGCACCCTTGGCCGCTACAGCGACCCTGTGTATACTGCACTTCCGTCATGCTCAAGGATATCTACTAAGCATGTTTGTCCGTTCATGCCCTGGCTTGTGTGTTGGCTGCAGGCGCTGCTGGACCTGCACCCCTACGTGCGCGTTATCCTGGCAAGCGCGCCCCTGGCCAGCGTCAATGAGACAGAGGAGTTTGAGGCCTGGCTGCGCACCGTGCCCGACAGCCACATCAAGGAGTGGAGCTCGCAGCCCGGCAACTACCAGCTCATGACCAAGCAGGGTGCGCTTTGCAGCAGGGGCACGCGGCTGGCAGCTGGCAGCTGCACAGCCTAGTGTGCATGTTGGGCATGCAGCATGCATGGCGTGTCTGCAGCAGGGAAGCGTAGCTTGCTGGACGCGTGTGCTGCAGCGTGACGTGCACGCACCCAGTACGCCTGAAAGCTGTGGACTTGATATGAAGCAACAACAACTCGTCCTGCTGCTGACCATGCTGAAGCTGCCTGCTGGCGCTCCTGCCTGCTGTTCCACCGCCAGGCTTTGCGGCCACCAAGGCGCTAGAGCTGGCGCGCCAGGACAACGTGTCGTGGCTGATCCACATGGACCCAGACGAGCTGCTGCACCCGGCTGCAGCGCCCACCGCTGGCGACATGGGGGCGGCGTTCAGCCTGCTGCCTGAGCTGTGCGGGGCGCCCGACAGTGTGCCCAGCATACGGTGAGCGGCTTGGTCCTTAGTGCTTTGAGCCAGGCCATGTACTTGCTACAAACATGGCAGCTTGATGCCTGCCCTACAAGCACCAGGGCAGCATCCACACCTCACAAACCTGTGCCGCATGTATATGCATATAGGTTGGTTGTGATGATGCCTGTCTGGCCTGAGACATACTGGCTGATACAACCAGTGTTGTGTTTGACCACAGCTGGCGCAGAAGTGAAATTGGCAATACCACGGTGCTTCTGCTGCTGCTGCAGGTTTGTCAATGTTGAGGCTGTGCCGGAGACTGCAGACATCAACAACCGCTACGAGCAGGTCACGCTGTTCAGGGCACACAGGCACCTGGTGCAGCCAGGCGCACAGCCCTACAGGTGAGCTGCAGCAGCCCTGACTAACACACATGCACATATGCAAAGGTAACATTGCTGTTGAGTAGACTCAGCGGTCATTGCTGGCAACAATGTATATGGCATTGGTTTGCAGAACATGCATGCTCTCAAGCATTCAACACCTGCTCGCCGTGATTGAGCGCCTCGCGTCGTCTTTATGCCCTTGTCAACGCTGCTGCTGTTGCCGTGCGTGTGCAGGTACATCTTCAAGCAGGGCCATGCCGACGCCTGGCTGCACCTGTACACAAACGGCAAGAGCGCGGTGCGCCCCGACGCACCGGGTGTGACGCAGGGCGGGCCGCACGTCTTCTTGGGCCCCGCAGACAAGCGCTGGGTGACGCCAGACAACCCCCATGGCCTGTGGCACCCCACCATTTCAAACTCCACGCTGGTGCTGCACTACGCGTACACCACGCCTGGTGACGTGGCAGTGAAGGCTGGCAGGAGCTGCCCTGAGAGCGTGGTGGAGGCTGTGCTTGCAGGAGACGTGGCGCAGGTGGGCGGCAGTGGGTGCAGGCGCTCCCGCCAGTGCTCTGCGAGAGCGGCGCCAGGTGTTGTTGTCTTCAGCAGCACGAGGCGCGCCAGGTGGCTCATGTGCTATGCATCTCATCATGGTGACAGCAGTGCGACGCTGCTGACAGCCAGCTCAACTGCTGCATGCCACTAGGGCTAAACTTGCAGCTGTGCCTGCCCTCAACACCTGCCATGCGCCGCATTTCCGTACACCCTGCAGGCGTCCCGCTGCTTTGTGCTGGACATCGACCAGCGCGCATTCCTGGCAGCTATCAAGGACCGCAAGGCCGCAGGCCTCCCTGTGTCACCCGCGGCCCTGCCAGCAGCACCACAGCAGCAACAGGATGCCTCCTCGGGCCCTGTGCGCGAGCTGCTGATCGACTCTGCCACCATGGCTGGCCTGCGCACCAGCAGCGGCTTCAGTAATGCCAGCTGGCCCGTGGGGAAAGAGGTGCTGGACTTCTTCTGGGGCGAGCTGGCGCTGAGTGAGGGCGCGCCCTTTGAGTGCCTCACGCCTGACGGCCAGGCCAAGGTGCGGCTGAGTGGCCAGGCAGCAGCAGTGGCACAAGGCGCAGTGAGGCCCATGCACATAGGTCCTGTTCGTGCGTGTGGCATGAGGTCAACGTGCGCTGAGCGGCCAGGCAGCGGCAGGAGTACAGTGCATGTGGTGTGGTAGTGTAGTGGCTTGTTGCACCCTGTGCTGACTGTTGGACACTGATGTGCCTCCGCCAACGTGCCGCAGGGGTGGTGCGCCATGAGCAGCGTGGGCCACCTCAAGTCGCTGCTGATCAGCAGCGGGCTGATGCTGCGCCTGCATGCGCCAGCACAGGCCATGAAGGGCATTGAGGCAGCAATAGAGCAGCTGCTTATGGTCACGGGCCGCGCAGCAGCCAAGCCTGTGGCGCCAGGGTCAGTGGTGGGGCTGCCTGTGCATGACGGCAGCACAGGGGCGGCAGCGTGGCAGGGCGTGGTGCAGCAGCAGCAGGGGCAGGGGCAGCAGCAGCAGCCGCAGAAGCTGGCAACGGACAGGAAGCTCTTGCAGGATCCAGCAGCAGTAGCGGCGGCAGCGGCAGCAGCAGCAGCAGCGACGGCGGCAGCAACAGCAAGCGACACAGATGGCGCCCCTTGGGAGCACCACCATGGCAACAGCACTGCACAGGCTGCTGTAGCCGCGCCAAGCAGCAGCAGCAGCAGTGGCAGTAGCGCTGCAGAGGAGGTGCCAGCAGAGCTGCCGAAGGAAGGCAGTGCCGCTGCAACCGATGTGCTGCTACACAATGACGATGCAGCTCTCAGCAGGGACGAGCATGCAGAGGAGCGCAAGCTGCATCACAAGGTGGAGCACAGCAGCAGCAGCAGCCAGCAGCAGCAGCAGCAGTCATTGCAACCCCAGCAGCAGCAAGCTCAGCAGCAGCAGCAGCAGCAGCAACAGCAGTCAACTCCGCAACAGCAGTTACAGCAGCAACAGCAACAACAGCAACAGCCTGCTCCTGCAAGCGCCCAGGTTGCTGCAACAGCCCAGGAGGTGGCAAAGGAGACTGGCGTAGCTGTTGAGGAGGCAGCAGCAATCATGAGCCTCACAGACACCATCGGCAAGGACGTTGCAGAGCAGGCAGCAGTGCATGCGAAGAACAAGCACTCGGCCATCAGAGACAAGATGCTCCTCACGTAAGGCATGTACATGTGTGACCTGCTGTCGGCAGTCCCCGCCGTTGGGTACAGCGTTGTGCGGCCGATGCTGGCTGTATGGGTTGTGGTGGCATGTGGTATGGTGGTCACAACTGTGCATGCAATGTTCCAGATGACTGCTGTTGATGCGCGTGTGGCTTGCGGCTGCTGAACTGTGATGATTGCGCAGCCAGCCACAGCTGCACGCAGTATTGTGCGTGGGCACATAGATAGATCCATTCTTACCAGCTGCTTACCAGCTTAGCCTGGCCAATTGGCGGGTGCTGTAGGGGGCATCCACCACTCCCAGGCTGCGTTGCGATGAGTGTTGCGCTGGTAGCTACATGTTTAGATGTTGTAGGTGCAGCTGTTTGTACCTGGCGCAGTACAACCTTGCTTTTTGAGTCAGCCTGACTGGGTTTGCTGGGGTGTGATGCTGTTGCTGCTCCATTCTTCTGTTGTTGCCTTGTGTATACTACTAGTGACTACCTCTGGGCCACGTCCTGTCAAAAAGTCAGGTGCTTTTGCATGCAGCGTGCTGCAATACTGCACACGGGATGTGCAGAAGCACGGCATTTGTTGGGATTCAAGGGAGAACAGCCTGGGTTGTTGAGGGCTACCCGTGTTCTGTGCTGCTAGTACTAGTTTCCTTGCTGTGGGCTGTTGTGAGCGAGAGTATGCTCCATGCATGAGGTTAGACTGACAAGTGGCCGGCCTTGTTGAAGCCAGCCAGTAACATGCTTGCAGGCAGGTGTGGGAGGAGTCTTGCGTTCTGTCTTGTTTTTTTTCCTGGGGTGTGCATGCAAGTCATCCTGCTACGAAGTCAGTGATGTGGATCATTTTGGGGTGCTTTGAAGCATCTTCATGCTTTGCAGCACCAACGGTGTGCTCACTGCTGAGTTGCAGACTCTGGTACCACCGGTGGTCTAGAGTGAGCCCTGTGTAAGCACATGCTTCAACCTGCAAGCCTGCACTAAATAGTTACATCACATCAGGAGCTTCCCCAACAACCCACTCAATTCCTGCACTCCGCCACAGGCACACCACTGCAACTGCTGGGCCTTGTGTACATGTTTCTCAACTCGTTCGCAAAACTACTATCCCACACATTTGCAAGCACTGGGTTTTGCGCCTCAAAATTTGAGCAGGTCTGCTTGCCATCATTGCAAGCCAGCTGGCTTGCATGCATGCGCTCAGTGGCCGCTGATCCTGTCCCCCAGGCCCTCTGCTGCCTTCTTCACGTCCTTGGCGGTGCCCTTGGCAGCATCCTGCGTGGACTCCCAGGTGTCCTGCAGCATGTGAGGAACAAGCACAGCGCACGGGTTGAGCAGTCGGCAGATGACGCAAGCACCTGGTTGGTTACAGGAGCATTGTGCGCTGCTCAAGGCGCTGTAAAAAAGGGCACTGGCTGGCAGCGGCTGACATGGTGGAGGTCTGGCAGTGCATAGCATGAACTTCTTCCTACAAGCCTGCAAACTCTTGCATGTTACGCATGTGCATGCTGTGCTGAGCAGTTCTTGAGACAGCCAAGTCAGGCTTGCATATGCTGCATAGTATAAGCAGCAGCATCTGCTGCAAGCCTCTCACGCACATGCACGCCGCTGTCCACGCGCGGCTCCTGCGCCTGCTCCACTCCCTCCTTCACATTCTCCCCTGCAGCCTTCACCCCGTGTTTGATGGCCTCGCCTGTCTCGCCTGCCGCCTCCTTGAGCCTGTCCCCTGTGTCCACGAGAGCGTCCTTCACTTCCTCTGCACCACGAGATGCCTGCAGCAGTACAGAGGGATGTGCGCACACAACAGGGTATTGGGCAATCTAGCCAGGGGTGTGATAGAGCGACTAGCAGCTAGGAAATCAAGCAGGCGGCAGCAGAAGTCAACCCCACAGCATTTGCAGGGCACACCATCTGCAGCAAGCAGTGCGCCCAGCTTTTTTGGACATGTGCAGGCATCCGGCAGGAGGTGTTGGCCCTGTATGGCGCGTTCAACGATGTGCCTGCAGAACAACGCACTCAACAAGAGCAGCAATCATTCGCAGCATGATGCTGCGACGCATGCAGCAGCTGTGCCACATTGAGCCATCTACACAAGCCCCACTGAATGGCAGGGGGCAAGCATACAGGCAAATGGTGTGCCACACACCATGGCATGCTGAGAGCAGCACTCACGGCGTTGCGTGCGGCGCCTGCGGCCTCCTTTGCATACAGCGGGTTGTCCTTGTACTCATCCTTGTTGTGTGCGCGGCATGGCAGCACAGGCCTCACTGGGCGCGTGACAGCAGGGCGCGCCTGCAGGATGCATGCAATGGTTTGGGGTGCGCGTGCAGTAGGTAGGAGCAGTCACAGCATCAGCACCAGCAGCAGTTGCAGCAAGAGCAAACGCAAATACGTTGGCAGGTGTGGCAGGCACCAGAGTGCTGTTTACCAGGCTGCATTGTCCACGCGCAACGGAAATGCAATGCTTCAGGTCTTCTCCTTTAAGATATCAGGTTCTGTTGGTGCGGGTAACCTCTGCCTCACCACAGCAATGCACTGACAGTGACTAAATGCAGTCGTGTGTACATTGCTGCTGCCCTTACTGCCTGCAAACTACTGCACAGCTTCCGCAAACAGATAGCAGTAAGCTCACCGTGCGGCTGCCGGCCAGCCTGACAGTAGGGGTCTTGCCGGTGAGCATCATGCTGCCTAGTTGCTGGGTCACAAGCTGTACACAGAGAGCTGTTGCAAAGAGCTACGAGGACGGGTAGCTGATACGTTGTTTAGCTGAACAGAAAGCGCTACTGATGGTTTATACCTGCTTCATTCACGCATTATACGTGGCCGCGCTCGGAGCATGAGCTTGTCATCGTCGTAGTGACTCGCATCATCGTCAAGGTGCCGAGCCAACGTTTCCGCCCTCCCAGGCGAAGACGTCATTCACGTGCTGGCCTCAACAAACTTTGGTATTTACACCTCATAACACGTATGCGAAGCCCTGGCACCACACCTGCTGGGAAGATCGACCATAGTGGGTCGGTTAGCTTGTATGTGCTTGACATCTGCAGCATTGCTCCTCTAATTTCTCACGGCATTCATTCATCCTTAAGCAAGTTTGTTGGATGATGTCGCTGCAATAATCTACAGCAACAGCGCGCCCTGAAAGAAACAGCACCACTGTTTCCAATGTCTTGACAGGGCACAGCTCAGCTCTGCATGCACCCGATGTGGGTTCAGACTGTTCTGCACACAAGCGTGGTTACACCCATTTATTATACATGCTGCTGCACATACAATCCATTGCGCAACCATGGCAACTTTTTCTCTGCTGTTTGCTTTATAAGCGAGTTACAGTTGCAACCACCTTCAGCCTGATCAGCTAATGTGCGTGGGGCAGTTGGTCATGATGTGTATGCTATACTCTCTCATATCCTTGCGAGGTGATGCCCTCAATTGACTACTTCTCATCTTTGCAATATGTTGTTTCCTAGAGTTGAGCTCTGTTGCTGGCGTACAATGTTGTCACAAGGCAAGAGATAGAAGCCCATGCCAGCAGTAGTTGCAGAACTCATTGCAGCACCTGTTGCTGACATTTACGCTGTTGCTGCCTGCTTCAACTCAGATAACTTGACTAATGGGACCACAGAAATTCACAGCACCTCAGTCACCATATTGAACTACAGTTGTTTTGTTACCATGGCAAGGGCTGCCCTGACAAGGGCTCAACAAATCAAACAGATGTTGGTCGCAACAAACAGTCTGCTGACTGCCGCTATCAAACTGCAGCTTCTCACTTGATCATGACCTGTTGCACATCACATCAGAAAGTCTCAACTACTCCCACTTCCCCACGTGTCGCAACTGCCAGGGCAATTGGCCAACCTGCAATGTCTCAACTTATACGACACAGGAGTACGTTCAGCACGTATGCCAGGACACCACACCACAGTACTGTGCCGCTGGTACGGCAAGCGCACACACAGCATCCACACCACCACAAGTGTGCTTGCCCTTGGGTGAGCAAGACACCATCACAGCAGCCAGCCTCAACAGCTCAAAAACAGGCCGCATGCCTGAGGCAAAGGCTTGGCAACGTTGCAGTTTACTGCTTGCCGGTCAGCTTGTCGCCCAGGTCCCTGGCACCCTCCTTCACGTTGTCTGCAGCATCGCTGGCAGCCTTCTTGGCGGAGTCGAAGCCCTCCTGCAACGTGGCAAGGTGAAGAGGCGAGCAGCGGAGGCAGGCAGGCAGGGCATAATGTAGTCAAGTTAGTGACTGACAGAAGTAGTAAAGAGCTTGCTGCACACATGATTAGCAGACTGCAGACAACCGAGGGACATCCCCCCGTGCGGCCTGTAAATTGACAGCACCTGCCTGCACTGGTGACTGCAGCATGAAATCAGCGGCCACAAGCGCAGGCAGGCTCTGTCAACTTAGCAATGCTGCCTGCCAGTCCGGGCCAGTGTTTGTTGAGTGGCAGCACCAGCTGCCTGCTGGCACACAGTCATTCCCAGTCATCCTGCCCAGGGACACCCACACCGCCACCACCAGCAGCAGCAGCAACCACAAACCCCACCAGCATGCACATGTGCACAAGTGCATGCATACCCACAGACACCCCTCAACCCTCTGCCTCTCACCTGCACGTTGTCCTTGGCATCCTCTGCCACCCTGTTGACGTTCTTCTGTGCCTTCTTGAGCTGGCCCTCGCTGTCGTCACCGGCCCTGTTGCCAGCGTTCTTCAGCCTGTCGCCGGTGTCAGCCACGGCGTCCTTGGCATCCTCGGCGCCACGGGACACCTGGGGTTGGGGTTGGGTGGTGGTGGTGGTGGTGGGGTTGGTACATGTAGTGGTGGAGGTTGGGTGGCGCGAGGTGGTCAGGATGGGAGGCCATGGTGGGTGGGCAGCAGCAGTGAGGGCGAGGGGGACAGCAGCAGCACAGAGCAGTAGAAGTGAATGCCTGCTTTTGAGAGATTGCACAGCGGTGCTTGCCACCAGAGTGTGGGCATGCATGAAGCATGCAGCATGTCCTCAAACACTGTCTGCCAGGAAGCAATGGGAGTTGCACGCGCAAGACACATGCGCAATGCACAGGTCTGTTGCATTGCAGATGAGCAGCACATGCTGGCAGGCATGCAGCATTGGCATACGAAGAGCACTGCAGGCAGCAGAGGACTTACGCCCTTTGATGCGTCGCGTGCAGCCTGCTGGGCCTGGTCACCCAGGTCGCCACCAGCGCGCACCAGCACTGGCCTCACGGGGCGCACAGACACGGGGCGCACCTGCAAGGCAGAGCAAGCAGCAGCGGCAGCAGGGCAGCAGCAGCAAGGACAGGTGTCAGGGACGCAACCTCGGCACAGAGTGGGAGCACAGCACCTGGACTGGCTGGCACTGGTGAAGCACTCCTGGTATCTATAAAAGCCAATGTGCGTATGCATGCATAGCTGCTGTGCTGTTCGATGGCAAATGCAGATCTGGTTCGGCAGGTGCCTGCTTGCTGACGAAGCATTGGCCCGACCCTGCTGCTGTGACATGCTGCCAGGCTGCGATCGCGCTTGTAAACAACGCCGCTGAACAGCAGCACTCACTGCGCGGGTGCCAGTCAGCCTGGCAGTGGGGGCCTTGGTGGTGAACATCATCTTGTCTGGTTGCGAACTTGAAGGGCTTCGAAGGCGTCGAGGAGTGGTAGGCAGTACGAGCTTAAAGAAGACTTTGTTGCTGGTTGCAGTGATCGAGAAGCTATATATAGGCAGAAGGACGCTTCCAGTTCCTTGATCCCGAGGAATGTGCTTGTGCTAGTCGGGATGACATGTATCCTCGTTGGGAAGCACTTGTTACCCTAACATGTGTGTCCAAGGAACAGTACAGCCAGGACAACTGAGTGTGCACATCCCAATGGAGCCGGAGTAGTTTGTTTATATTGGTAATATGCCTGTTCGAATCACGGTGCTCGATGATCACGCCGAATGTTGATGTGACTTCAATGAAAGCCCACCAGCGACAACTAATGCGGCGTGGACATCTGCAAAAACGTTGATGTTATTATTGCTGATGGTTTGGATTTCTACACACTGCTTCACTTGAACAAAGGAGCTCAGCACGCCCAGCAGCAGTTTTCAAATCATGTCGCTGTCTTTTGTCCTGGTGGGGCATCAGATCAGGCGGTTCCGCACTGCTTTGAAAGCTCTTGCAGCAATAGGTACGTTTCAAAGGCGATGTGCTAGACTTGCAGTCCATCCAGATGGCTAGGGCTGGAATGACAGCAGCACTACATATTCTGCAGGGTCTGAGCTGCTTGTGGAAGGCGTGCCAGAGCGGGTAAGCACACATAGCAGCTTTATGGTGCTGCACTACTGACGTTTACGCGTTACCATCAGTCCATGTGGCCAGCAGGAGCAGTGACGCAGACGTTCGCCTGATGCAGCTGCACCCAAGAGCGCAACAGTGGCAGCGCAAGCAATCAGCATACTCACATGGTCTTCAAGCAAACACAACAGCAACATACCACTGCACGACACATGCGATCCCATTCAACATGTTATCATTATGCTGTTCACGTGTGATCTGCCTTTTGGCTCCTGCACGTTGCCTGCAGTTGGTGCTGCGCTCCATCAACAGCGCACGCTCAGCCTTCCTGGCTGTCACACTGTCAGCGCAGTTCTTTGAAAGCTACAACCTCTTTGCCAGCACTGGCCTCGTGCAGGCGGGAGTGCTGCTTAAAGTAGGTGGCTGCATGCCAGCAGCGGCAACAAGCTTAATTGTCAAAAGGCAGCAGAGCAACACTATTGTGTGCGCGCCAGCCCAAATTGCACCTGCCACCAGCTGCAGATCGTTTGGCTCCAGTCAGCAACATGGGAGCAGCTGCAGATATCACTGTGTCAATGCAATGGTACAGCTGCTGAGTGCGGGCGCAGCTGTGCACCTTTCATTACTGCTGGTGCTTCCTGCAAGCTCACACACTGCCGCACTTGCTGTCCTGCAGCACCTGCTGGCAGCGTTCCGCTCCAGCAGGGTCAGCAGCATGGCCTTTGAGCTCAACCCAGAACAAGCCACACTCACAGTTACACTCAAGTGCGACAATGGTGCGCTGCAGGAACATCATGCAGCGCACGTACAGCAATACAGCAGGCTGTGTCCAACTACGCTGGACGAGTGCTCGCGCACTTGGATGCGTTGCGCATCAGCGCAGGACACGTGGACACAAATCATTCTGCAGCAGACGCTCAGCACTGCTGCTTCATCGCTTTTGCTGTGTAATGTTTCCTGCAAGCTTACACATGCGTGTGTGGTGTTTCCTGCAGGCCTGCTGAAGCGCTACGGCCTGGACATCTCCAGCAGCGACATCCTGCAGGCCACGCTGGATGGTGATGACCTGCCTGTGTGCGTGGTGGCAGAGTCTGCGGAGCTGAACAGGTAATCAAACGGCTGCTGGTACCACTGTTTGAACTGTGTGTATTACGGTAATGTCTGCGTAGCTGTTGGCAATTATTTAAACACTCGGAAACTTGTTTCTTTTGTTGATGTTTACGTTATTTTTGCTGTTTCCTGCAGGCTGCTGGGCACCTTCCAAAGCACGCTGGATGAGATCACCATCATCGCGCAGCCTGAGCAGGAGCCGCAGCACAGCACGGCAGCAGCGGCAGCAGCAGCACGGCGGTCCGTGCAAATTAAGAGCTTCTACGACCCAGCCAAAGGTATGTGTTCAGTGTTCGGGTGGGTGGGTCGTGTGCAAGCAGCTGTGACAGGTGAAGCACACAGCGCAAACACAGCTTCTCAAAGCCCACCCGTATGCGCCAACGACATCAGTGCTGATGTTTGTGAGTATGCAGCTGAAGTGTAGTGCAAACACCTCACGCCGCAGTTGACGATAAAAGCAGGGCATGCTCAACCAGCCGCAGCAGCGTCCTTAACGACCACAGCCCCGCTGCATCAGCCCCGTGTACAACCTGCATCATGTTGCTGCAGGTGCCAGCAGCCGCTCACTGCAGACCTCTCTGGAGCTCAACAGCCAAACCGTGTTCAAAGCTTACAGCCATGCGGGCGTGTCAGCCAGCGACGTGACCATAAACCTCAAAGACCTGAAGGCCCTGCTGGGGCTGTGCCTGGAGCTGGGTGCTGACGTGTCGCTGCGGTTTGACAAGGCGGGGCTGCCGCTGCTGGCGGTGCCACACCTGCGGGGCGCACAGGTGGGTGTGTCGGGGCATCAATGCTGCATTTGTTACTTGTTTAAACGCTGAATCAAGTGGCGCGCGTGGTTCTGCTGCCATTTTGGACCACGGGGCGCGCAGGTGGGTGGTGTGTCGGTGTGCGCCATGTTTTTGACAGGGAGATTGTTTGTTGCAAAGTAAGTGTTGGAGCGAGCGGTTGGCGAACAATGTATCCGTCAAGGGTAGTGACGAACAAAGTTTTTGTGCTGAAGACGGGTCATGTGTGTGGATCTGTTTTACTGCCAAAGTGGAGCAAACCCAGCTCAGCTGCTAGGTATGTTTATGACGCAGCCCACGCATGGTTGATTCTGCTACCGCCTTGCACTGCGTTGTAAGGAACTTGATGGTCCGCTGCCGCTGCCGCTGCCATGGCCTGTGCCTTCAGGAGGTGGACTACACAGCAGAGCTGATCCTTGCCACCCTGCAGGAATCACAGATCCCTGACGACGAGTGGACGACAACAGACAATGCAGGGGCAGCAGCAGCAGCAGCTGGTGCAGGGGATGAGGTCGAGCTAGGAGACGCATTCCACGCAAATGGTGCAGCAGCAGCAGAACGCACAGAGACCATTGCTCCTGCAAGCACGTTTGCCGGCAGAGGAGTTGCTGGCGCTGCTGCTGCTGGCGGCGACGTCACACCACAGGGCGGCTTGAGCAGGCCGCCAGGAATCATCCGCTTCAATGCCAGGCAGCAGGAGCAGCAACAGCAGCAGGAGCCAGCAGTAGCAGCGTCTGGCGGGCGCAGCGCAGCAGCTGGCAGCGGCGGCGGTGCAGGGTTCAGTGGCAGGTCGGGTGGTGGGGCTGCTGCTGGTGCTGGCTCAGGTGGCGGGCGGTACAGCCGTGGTTCAGGGCTCAGCAGGCTTCAGAGGTTAGAAGCAGAGGAAGATGAAGATGAGCCTGGGGGGGTGGCGCCCTACAGTAGACTGACCAGCACCATGGCAGCACGCAGTGGCGGGGCCTCAGGTGCTGCTGCTGCAGCAGCAGGGATGTCTGGAGGGGCAGGCAGTGGGGGCGGTTTTGGCGGCCTGAGGAGCCCCACTGTTGGTGGCTACCAGCAGCACCCACAGCAGCAGCAGCAGCAGCAGCAGCCGGCGGATTCTGGCTATGCATCCCGCAGTTTAGGGGAGTTTGGCGCGGGGCAGCAGGCAGCAGGTGTTGCGGCAAGGTACCAGGGTGCAGCAGCAGCTGCTGGTGCTGTGCGGCCGGGTGGCGGCACTGACAGCCAAGCAGACGACCCTGAGGCTCTACCTGGCATGCGGCAGGCACATCAGCAGCAGCAGCAGCAGGGCCAAGGCCAGCAGCAGCAAGGCTTTGGCAGTGAACAGCAGTGGGCGCCATCAGACCCACAGCAGCAGCAGCAACCACAGCAGCAGCAACCACAGCAGCAGCAGCAGCAGCAGGAACAGGTAGAAGGTGGCGGCTATGAGGACTTTGATGATGAGGAGGAGCTGCTGGCGTCTGATGACCAGGACATGCAGCAGGCTGACGGCGCCAACTTTGGGTTTCTGTAGCACGCAGGTGTCCTTTCTTGGCCATGTTTGTGTGCTGATGATCAGCAGCACACTTTGCGCGGCTGCGACTTGTGCTGTCACAACGCATGCAGCAACCTTGCGAGCTTACGATGCTCTCGCCTTCAGCGAAGTTACGTAGCTGGTTTCATGTCAACTACAAGGAATTCACTTATCGAGCCGATTCTGTACGATCCACTGCCATGCCAAGAATCTACCCAGTCCAAAGTTGCTTTGGGTTTGAGCAAGTTGCTCAAGCAAGCAAGCTGCAACGCACAGCTGCACGTGCAGCACCAAGGCCAGCGCAACGCACACCTTGTAAATCGCTGTTACCCTTGCCAGCCGTAAGCATGGCATGCTATGCAGTGCAGAACTGCGTGCCGTCGTACGCTACCCTCTGCATCGGCAACAAAACACTCCCTAGCTGCCGCCCGCGCGCCCCGTCCCATCCTTGCCCAGCCCTGTCGGCCCCGCTGCCCAGCGCTGCCACTGCTCCACATCTGCGCCCTCACTAAACGACTTGTCTATGTCTGCCATCACTCGGCCCTCGAGCTGCTTCGTGGCGCGGCCCTGGCGCCGAGCCTCATAGGCCTCATAGCCCTGCATGCTGCGCAGGTGGTCCACTGTGATGGGGTTGCTGTGCGCGCTGAGGGTGGCCAGGGAGGAGCAGCCCACAAACAGCTGCGGCGGCAGTGAAACCAACCTGCACGGCAGCGGAGCAGAAATCCATCAGCAGACTGGGTGGGCTTGATAATGCCAAGATACAAGAGCACACCGGCAGCGCAGCAGACAGAATGATGGGCACGACTACTGTTGCACCAGCCGAGCGCAATATGTTGCAAGAATTGATGTCTAGCGTGGCAATTTAGCCTGTCGCTGGATGGTCTCTTGGTAGCAGGGCATGCTGTGTGCAAGCCGGTGCTACTGGCCAAGTTCCAGATGTCATTGTGATGCTGAGCGCACTACGCAGCTCCTTACGCACCTGTTGCTGTCTGCTGCTAGCACCTGCAGCTTGGCCAGGCGTGACATTGTGTCCGGCAGTGCAGGCAGCGCGTTGCGCGACACATTGAGGGCCGCCAGGCTGCTGCAGCAACCTGCAATCACACATGCAATCACGACATCATCAGCACAAGAATGTATGATACACGACTGGTCCATTGACCCACACATGCACACAGCAGCTAAAAAGCACAAACATGCCGGGCGCATGCATGCACGTATGCAGTGTGCAGGGCATCCATGCAGGCTTAGCACGCCAACATGAACAACCAGAACACATTGCGGCGACAGCAGCCACCCTTGCTATCCACCCAGTGGGGTGGCCCACCCACCTAAGCTCTCTGGCAGCTGTGACAGTTGGTTGTCCTGCAATGTGAGAGTCTGCAGCTGTGACAGCCCCTGCAGTGCCTCTGGCTCCAGCTGCTGCAGGCTGTTGCCTTCAAGCCCCAGCTGCACCAGGCCAGACACTTGCCCCAAGCACGCAGGCAGCACAGTCAGCTGGTTGTGGCCCAGCAGCAGGCTGGTCAGTCCTGCAAGCAGCAGGCAGCAGCAGCAGGATTGTCGGCAGCAGGTGCGTTGGCACAACTCGCATGTACAGAATCACACAGCATTGAGGGTGGCAATCTGCTGATGTCCTGCGTATGCCATGGTCTAGCTGAAGGATGTTGCCTGCAGCAACTCACTACACGCGGGTTCAATGTAATGTGGCTTACTGTAAATTGGCACGTTGCTGCAGATGCAATCGTCACGAGCAAAGCCTAAACTGTCATGCTAAACCAGTCAACAAACGGCATACCTGGCAGGCCGCTGCACAGCTGCTGCCAGGGCATGCTGCTGTCCTGCAAGCAGTTGTGTGCCAGCTTCAGGCTGGCCAGGCTGCTGAGCTGGCACAGACTGCCTGGCAGGCCAGCCAGCCGGTTGTGGCTCAAGTCTGCTGCACGCGCACCAGCTACGCCTGCGGAAATGCAGCACAGGGCATCACACAACTTTAAATCATGGGACCAGACACAGCTTCCATAGAAAGATTGCGAACAACAGCTGTGCTTTGTGATGGCAGGCCCGGCACACTGCTGTTTGATTGTAATGCTGTGCTGGCAGCGCCGTGCTTCCAACAGTATCTGCAGTGAATCAGCTTACAATTGCTTTGCTCGCTGTATGGTTCAAAACAACAGCAGCACGCACGCACCTTCTAGCCATTGTGGCTGAATCTCTGCCAGCTGCATGTCACGCAGTGCCACCACTCCTGTCTTTGACCATGCAGCCCGCCGCTCCTGCATGTTCAAGCCGGAGCCGCTTGCTGCTGCTGCTGCTGCTGCTCCAGCAGTCCCAGCAGCGCGTGCAGCTGCCATGTTTGCCATCTTCTCAGCCAGCAGGCTGCTGCTGCTGCCGCTGCAGCTGCCACCTGGCTTTGCTTTGCCAGCCGCAGCTGCCGGCAGGCGCTGCTGAGCAATAACATTCCGGGTGGTGCTGGCTTGCCCCTGCATGCGTTGATTCAAATGAAATGGCCAACTGTGGAACGCACTCTAGCCTTGGCAGGCATGCAAGTCGCAAATGTCATGCTGCATATCCGTCACATCGTTTTGTATAGCCCGTGCTCAAACTCGCTCTTGCTTAGCAATGATACTCAGCTTTGTGGTCCCAGCAGCTCAGGCGAGGCAAGGAAACAACAGTACTGCTGACTTACCAACATCAGCCAAGCACATCCTGCTGCCCACTGCAATGCTTGAAAGATCTAGCCAGGGTGTCGCCTGTGCTGCCGCAAAGTGCTTCAAGCGTTGCAGCTGCCACTGCCGCACACACCTTCACAGGCAGGCCTTCAGTTTGCAGCAGCATGACCTTGGAGCCGGTTATGAGCTTGCAAGCTTCCAGTGTGGAAGCATCAGCCAGCACTTTGCCCTTGAAGATCAACTTCTGGTTCCTCACAAACAGGCCTGTCAGCTGCTCCAGCTGCTGCTTCAACTGTTGCACAGTGCACGTTGCAGCTGCAGTGACGGACAGCGTCTCTGTGCCATGCTTGACTTGCAGCTGCAAGTCCATTCTGCCTCCCTACAAGAGGTCACAGACTGCTGCGCTGAAGATGCCAACTCCCACCACAACTCGAATGTGTCTACCTGTTCAAACTGCTGCTGTCGGCAAGTACAGCTGTGTTCGGGGTGATGCCAAAGGTTTTGCCAGGCAGACTAGTCCACCCATTGATGCCAGTGCATCCACCGTAGTATAGGATCGCGCCATGCATGCAAGCGACTAATCGTCATTGGTCGCAGTGGTGACACACAGACGCCTGAACCCGAGCCCGTACTTGCCAGTAAATTACACCAGCACCATATCAAGGCTGAGCAACGCAGAAACATAGTAAATCAACCATAGTTACATGCGCCGCTGATACAGGCGCATCCAAAAGCCAGCCATAACTTCGACAATTCCCCATCCTGCCTGGTGTCTCGCCCCTCTTTTCTTTTGCAGCACTGACCATAGAGTCACCGTAGTCCCAGAGTAGATCAATAAAATATAACCCTACCAGGGCGTATAATTGTCTGTGCCACGCTGAGGTAGCAATCTGCAAGTTGCACACTGCCCACATCATGGAAAGTGCTGTCTGCATAGCTAAGCAAGGCACACGTGTTATAGCGAGAGGCTTGAAACATGGGTGTTATGATGCACACCAGACAGGTGTATGTGTATGTACACCACATGCACAATCTACAGCGGGGCTCCTGCAGTGCAGGATCCAGCTGGACCTGCAGGTCCTGCGGGACTCAAAGTCCTGCAAGCTCATTCAGCCGGCAGCCTTCAAAGGTACCGTCAGCGCGTGAAATGAATACTGAGATGAAGCCAGTAGCTCTTCGAAGGTCAAAATTGCAATGCGTGCAGCAGGCTGTTGGACTGCTCATGACTAATGCTAGCCAGGGAGTGCACACTGTCGGGGCAAGGACGTCGGGGCTTCAGCACGGTCTGACCCGCTCTGCTATGTTAAAAACATGTTATTGCATTCTGCGAATTTTAAATATAGCCGTTCACGCCACATGTCGTCTGCTTGATTGGAGCACGCATATTGAAAAATAACGTAGCATATCCCAACTCAACTCGCTCCTGCCGACCCTCCAACACTGCTGACTGCCCACTGTGGTCTCAGTCAAGACTGTCTATCTCCTTCGTGGCTGTCTCATCTTTTTGCTGCAAGCGGTAGCCAAAGGACGCCACAGTCACACAGCTCTTGCCTCAGCCACCGTCAGTGTTGCCCGGTATCTTCTCAAATTTGTCTGTAGCGCTGGGATTGGAGCTACAGGTGAGGGTGGCTTAGGGGAAGCTGCGCAGCTGCCCACGAGCCCTAGTCGGAGCCAAGCAGCAGCATCTTTCTCCGCCGTCAGCTCCGAGCTTATAGGCGCATCGCTGTGATTGCGTAGTCACGGATAATAAGCAGTTGAAATATGCATAGGATGCCAGGCACGTGCGTAGCGCTGTGAGAGGGTAAGGCTTTCGCAGCAGGGAATCATGCTTAACAGCCAGATTTATTGGCATTTTAGTGTTTGTTGTATCGATGATCAGGGCAGCTGCGCATCGGAAGAGCTCTGTGCAGGCTCCAACAGCAACGGCAGGAGCATCTCGGGACAGCATCTGCTTCGGTGTTGCACACAACACTGGTTGAATTGCCTGCCTGTAGGTGCTGGTTGAGTGTGTCCACCCTCTAAGCATCAGAGCAGCACAGCAGACGCCGCTGGGTGGCGTCTTCAGCAGCAGCAGGCATCAGCTGCTGGTGAGGCACAGCACCACCCTGCGCCGCCTGCTGTGAACAGCAGCAAGCATGAAGTTTGGCAAGCGCCTGGCAGCAGAGGCTGCACGCTGCTGGCCTGAGGCCTGTTTGGACTACAAGGCCATCAAGCGGGCACTGAAGCATGACCTGGCAACTGGAGGTGTGCAATTGAGCGCCAGCATCTGACTCAGCATCAACAGCAGCATCGGCATCAGCATCAGCATCAGCAGCCGGCGATGCACGGTGGAGCTGCCAGCAGCTGAAGCATCCCATCTGATGTTTTGTTTAAGCTGGCTGAGTTGCTAGTTTTAGCCCAGCAATGTCTTGCCTGTTGCAGCATATGCCATGCAGCTGCGTCAGCAGAGTTTCACGGTGCTGCTGCTGTGCTCTGCTGCTGCCTTGCAGATGCCACTGCCACAACATTCTTGCAGCAGCTGCACAGCGAGCTGAACAAGGTCTCGCGCTTCTACGTTGAGAAGGCAGCGGCTCTGGAGGTGAGGCGGCTGGCTGCCAGCAGCAGGGCATATTCCGCATGCCAGCCTGCTTCAACTGCGTTTCAATGTTCAATCATGGTAGTGCACAGCTCTGGACCGCACAACGCCCCGGGGTAGTTGTCAGCAAACGGTTGACGGCATTATCAAGCAACTGCAAGTTATGGTGCTAATGCTGACATCTTGCTGCGCTGCCGCTTGCCGCATGGCCTGCTGCAGGCCACGCTGTCTCAGCACACCAGCAGCGCAGCTGTGCTCAGCAGCGAGCAGCTGTCAGCGCTGCGCGATGAGATCCGCCAGCTCATCAAGTTTGTTGCGCTTAACTACCTGGCAGTGGTCAAGGCTATTAAGAAGCGCAACAGGCACTGCAAAGTTACATTCGGCGCAGCAGCAACTGGCCCTGCCCTGCACCCCCTGGACCTGCTCAAGCAGGAGGTGTTCTTCACCTCACCCCGGCTGGCAGCGCTGTCAACACATGCAGAGCTCATGGCAGCAGCAGCAGCAGCGGCAGCAGCAGCAACTGGCCCAGCAGCAGCAGTGCCCGGCGCTGGGCAGGCAGTGCCGCCCCGTAACATCTCCCCTGGGCGTGCAGTGGCGGCTGCCGCTGCTGCAGCAGCAGCCGGCAGCACAGGCGGAGCAGTTGAGGTAGATGACTACCAGTGCCCCATCTGTCTGGATGTGCTGCGCAGCCCAGTGGTGCTCAACTGTGCACACAGGTTCTGCTGGGGTTGCCTGGTTGCGCACTGTGCATCCATCACAGGGCCCAGCCACCACTCACACGAGCATGCAGCAGCAGCGGAGGCAGCAGCAACAGCAGCAGCAGGTGCCCAGCAGCCTGGACATGTGCATGGCAGCAGCTGCTCACACCAGCAGCAGCAGCAGCCATCCTCCAGCGACGCAGCTGCCAGCAAGGATGGCGCCAGCAGCAGCAGCAGCAACAGCAGCAACAGCAGCAGCAGCAAGGAGGGCCTGGTGGTGCTTGAGAAGCTGGTGTCTGCTGATGCCAACAGCAGCAGCTCAGGCTGCTGCGACTACTACAACTGCCCAGTCTGCAGGCAGCCGCAGGTGCTCAACATTGACAACCTCACTGTGGACCCTCACCTGTCTCGCTTTGTTGATGAGCTGCGTCTGCGGCTGCGCACAACAGCACCCGGCAGCACCACCAGCAGTGTAGCCAGTGAGCTGGCCAGCCCCGGCAGCAGCAGCAGCACCAGCAGCGCCAGTGCCACACCTGCCACGCTGAGCCGCAGCAGCAGCGTTGCAACTGTGGCTGCGGCAGCTGCTGCTGCTGAGCAGGCGCAGCTGGAGGCATGCCTGCTGGCTGATGAGGAGCTGGAGGAGCCGGACTGCAAGTACCTGCTGCCTAGGCCGGTGAGCTGCGTGTGTGCTTTGCTGCAGCAGGATTTGTGATGCATCTTAGCAACTGCAGGTTGCCTGTTGATTGACCCTGGTGCCTGCTTGAGCAGTGGTAAGGGCACACACAAGCAGCTCAACCCGGCTTGATGTTCCCTGCCTCCCTGCTTCTGCAAACATATCCAGCTCGCACTGACTGACTGCTGTCGTCTTATTTGCTGCCTGCCTCACTGCGGCCTTTCCTGCAAGCAGCTGCCGCACCATGCGGGCCGCCTGACTGTGCTGCTGGATTTGGATGGCACCCTGGTCTCCTCCTTCACCCCCCGCCGCGCCCCCAGGCTGCCGCCTGCCATGAAGAGCCACTTGGTTGGTGTGGGGTCCAGCCTGAACCCTGGCGGCGTGTTTGTGGTTGAGCGGCCGGGCCTGACAGAGTTCCTGGCGCAGCTGGCTGGCATGTCAGAGGTGGTGGTGTTCACCGCAGGTGAGGATATTGAGGACTTGAGAGTGCGCCTTCTTTGTTTGGGTTCGGGTGCAGTGTCAGAGCTTGCAGGACTGCTTGCAATAGAGCTTGCCAGTAGCCATGCTCCCACGTGCTTGCTCATTTCACTGAAGTCGTACAATTTTCAACAATAAACTGTGTTTTGCTGCAGGCCTGGAGGAGTATGCCGCACCCATCATTGATGCCATTGACCCAGACAACAAGTTCATCGCGGGGCGGCTCTACCGTCCAGCCTGCACGCGCACCGCGCACCACCAGTGTATCAAGGACCTGCACCTGCTGGGACGCCCGCTGTCCAGGTGGGCTGGGTGCACGTCGGCATCATTAGCATAACATCAGCATAACATCAGCGTCGCTCTCTGCAGGAGAGGCAGGTGCTGCTGCGTGTGCTGGTGCTGTGCTTCTGCTGGGCAGTGTGATGCTAGCTGGCAGCACCCTGAAAGCTTTTGTGAGACAAGCAGCTTCAAGCATGCACTTGGTATGCATGCAAAAACTGTGTGCAAAACTTGCTGACACCCTGCCACCCTGCAACCACTGCTGTGCTTGCAGGACTGTGCTGGTGGACGACACACCTCTGGCCTTCCTGCACCAGCCTGCCAACGGCGTGCCTGTGCTGGGCTTCAGGGGAGACCCAGATGACAGGCTGCTCATGGAGGCCGTGCTGCCATTGCTGCAGGTGGGTACTTTTGGAGAAGGGTGTGTTGCACAGGGTTCAGGGAGATTTGAGCACCAGCAGGGTTCGTTGTCTTGCAGGATGCCCCGCACGCACATACGTGCACACCGTTCAAAGTGCACGTATCTAAAGCACGCGTTTGGAAAGCGTTCACTTTTTTTTATTGAGCGAGGGTATATTCTGTTCACGCATCGGTTGCATCATGGCCCTCGAGTCCATTCTCTGTTGCATTCTGCTGGCATCCACGGCTTGCCGAGCTTATCACGGGTCTCTTGTCATTATTTGCTCGATCGAAGCATGATTGTCAGCGCGCGTCGGCCATCATCGCTGCGTGGTGATATGGCGGGTTCTGCTGTTGGGCAGCCACTGTGCATGGCCTTCATGCGCAGCAGGCGGCATGACTTGAGTTCCAGTAGGCCCACTCGTCAGGTCAGCTCTTGAACTTGTGCAGGGCTGTGATAGATCCGGCTCAGCTGCTCCTGCTGAGCACTACTCAGCATGCGCCTTGCTTGTGTAGTAATGCTGACTTTGTGTGCTGTTGCATTGCTGCAGACTCTGGCTGGAGCGCCCGATGTGCGGACGGTGCTGGAGCGTCGCTTCGACATGATGAACTGGTTCAAGCGCCATGGCTACCCCAATAGCCTGTGGGAGCAGCAGCATGCAGCTACACCTGCAGCAGTGCCGGCCAAGGCAGCAGCAGCTGCTACCTCAGCGCCTGCTGCAGTGCAGCCGGCAGATGCCCAGGTGCTGGTGGAGGACAGCATGGTGGTGGATGACAAGCACAAGGAGCGCTGCCTGCTGGTGTTTGACTTCGACAAGACCCTCACAGACTGGGATGCAGGTGGGTGGCAACGTGCATTCGACAGGCAGCTTCGTTGACAACTGCCATTTCGATCTGGCAAGCGCCTTTTCCTCATGGTAATTACCTGTGGCCTGCTCCCAGAGCTATGCACTGCACGACTCTGCACACCACCACCTTGCTGATCCATCCTCCTGCTGCACTTCCTCAACTCTCCTTCTTCCTTCTTCCCTTGCACACCTGCAGGCGAGCGCCTGGTGTCAGAGCTGGCCCCCGAGTTGCTGCCCTGGCTATCCGGCCTGCAGCAGCCCACCAACTTTGTGCCCATCACCAACGAAGTCCTGCAAGAGATGGCACGCCGCGGCGTCAGCCGCGACAAGCTGCTCACCCAGCTGCAGCTGCTCGGCTCCGAGCTGCCTCCTGCAAGCGTGAAAATGCTGCGCTGGGCCGCGCAGCAGGGCCTGCCGGTGCGCGTGCTGTCCGACTGCAACCAGGTCTTCATCAACCACATCCTGTCTGGCGCAAAGCTCGGCGGTGTCTTCAAGGACGCGCAGTCAAAGTTCGAGGTCATCACGAATGCGGCAGCCTTCGAGCGCATCGCAGCAGCGCAAGCGGCGGATGCTGGCATCGGGCTCGGCGTGTTTGGCCGCCGCAAGGCATCCACAGCAGCAGCAGCAGCGCCCAGCTACAGGCTGGTCATCCAGCCGAGGCATCCGGAGTCGTCTGCGCCGCACAACTGCCCGATGTGCCCGGAGAATCTGTGCAAGGGCGCGGAGCTGCGGCGGCTGCGCTTTGGCGCCAGCAGCAGCCAGCACGGCGGCCAGCAGCTGTGCAGCGGCAGCTACGGCCGCATCGTGTACGCAGGAGACGGTGCGTGCGGCTGATGTGTTCTGGCTAAGTTTGCTTGCTTGACAGGCTGCATGATGTTGCTGGTGTGCCCTTTGCATGCTCAGCGTTGCACACAAGTGCCGTGCAGCTATGCCTCTGCATTGTGTAGCCGACAGCTCCTTTCACATCTGCTGCTTCACGTTGATGCAATAGACGAAACACTGACATTCGCTTGCTCTCTCCATCTGACTTGTTTCTTCAGGTGCCAATGACATCTGCCCGGCGCTGTCCCTGGGGCCGAATGATGTGGTGCTGGCGCGCGCTGGAGAGGCCCTGGCTGCCTATGCTGCAGCGGCTGCGCAGGACAGCACCATGCAGCAGTTTGCGGCGCCCGTGTTTGTGTGGCACACGCATGAGGAGCTGGCGCAGCTAGTGAGGGAGCATTCTCAGGCTGCCAGCAGCTGAGTGGTGTGCTGCAGCAGCAGCGGCTTGAGGGGCCTGGAGAGGGCGTGTGGTTGCATGTGTGCGGCCGTGCATGGCACATGACAACCTGGATATGGCTTGTGGCTTGTTGGTGGTCGTGGTTGATTGGCGCAGGGGTTGCTGGTGCGGATGGCATGCAGAGTGTTATGTGTATGCATTGTGCTTGTCAGTCGGAGAGCGGGAAACACAACGTCAAAGCATCAGCGTTCGTGGTCAATCGCAACATGTGTATTGTGTCTGTACTATAAGAGAGTGCCAAGTTGGGCATGTGCACACGTGTGTGTGGGCTTGGCAAGTTTGCAGCGTGTGTTGTGTGTTACACGTGTCACGTGGCTGCAGCGAGCTGCCCTTAGTACTGTGACATATGCAAAGCATGCAGCGGCAGCGTTGCGTGTTTTGCACGCAGCCTGCACAAAAAAGATGGATGGGTTGGCTGGGCAACTTTGGGTATCGCATCAGGTGATGAATCGGCTGCACATAGGGCAGTGTTGCGGCTGACCCAGCACAGTGCACCTGATGTGTGTGGCTCCTGGTACAGTGCTATGCGCAGCGTCAGCAGCATTGCTGTGTTGGTGTGGGCGGGGCGCAGCAGGCTGTTTGCCTGCAGACACCGCCGGGTTTACTCTTGTTGTCATGCCGGCAGTGTGTGTATTATTCATCTATATGTTGCGTCACTCAGCTGCGATTGCTGGGTGACACAGGATGCCTCTTGTTCTACGGGTGTGCATGTTCGCATGTCTAGTGGGTGTTGCTGTGTGACGGCTGTGCTTCCTGCATACCGCTGAAGCAGCAAGTTTTGTGCTGAGCATGCATCACATGCTCCTTGGCATGTTTCCTTGGTCAATCAGTCATGTGGGCCCGGCACAAACGAGTGTGGCAGGCTGTGTTGGCACGGTGCACTGCATGCCAGGAGCGCCTGTGCTGACCTTGGCAAAATTTGCTGGACACCGGACGTTTATTTGGCTGCTGCTGTGGTTGCCCAAGTGGTGTGCTAGCAGCGCTGCTGTGCATGCTTTGTGCATATGAGCATCCCTACTGTTGCTGGTGTTTGCTGTTGTGTCGGGAGGAAGAGTGTGTGGTATTACGGCGTGTG
This sequence comes from Tetradesmus obliquus, assembly GCA_030272155.1. NCBI lineage: Eukaryota > Viridiplantae > Chlorophyta > Chlorophyceae > Sphaeropleales > Scenedesmaceae > Tetradesmus > Tetradesmus obliquus. The sequence continues at coordinate 2,860,103 of CP126191.1, forward strand.
CTAGTAGGATGTGTGGAGCGCCGATGTTCTTTCTCTCACGCGGCGTGGTGTGTATCTGCTGGGATAAGCGCTTTGCACAATATGGTTGACCCTTTCTTTCACTGCCGCCACTTGGCTCTGCTGATGCGCCACTGGTAGTTAGCCGCTGGCAATGCAGCTGCTGGCCAGCAGTGGCAGATGCGTAGTATTGCATGCATTTTTCTTTCCTTTGTCACTTGTGCTCTTCTTCTTAACCAGGCGCAGTTGCTGCAGTTATGCTGCTGCTACTGCGTATCATTGATTTGCGCACAATCAGCACATGCCTCTTGAAGCAGGAGACAAAGGCTGTACAGCAGGTCCTAAGCAGAAGATCGGCCATTGATGGATATCCTTTGTATTTTAGGCTGTTTTGGCGGGCATAGGCTGCGGATTTTGGTGGCCTGTTTCTAGCGGCGCCTGGAGACTTGTCTTCCTGCTAGTACTGGTCTATATGCCTGTGCTTCGGAACGATACTAATGCCATGATCATGAAGCTGCGTGTAGGTCAGTATGCCTCAGGCTGGCCCATTGGCCTGCTGTCAGGCAGAGAGTTTTGATGTGTACTACACCCAGTAGTTGCAGGAAAGTGTTCCGGGTCCATGTGTATGGATTTGGATGCTGTGAGCGCATTGTAACATAATGACCACTTCTAGCCATGTGAGTACTCATTATGCTGCATTATACTTGAAATGATTGATCTGCTTGCACGTTGTACCAATTTTATACATGGCTGATCATGAGTGTCGGCATATTGGCATAACATTTGCTTGGCAGTTGAACGCCACATGTTTTCCCAAAGGTTGTACACCGCGTGTCATGAAATGCCGCAGGCTGCAAGCAAAATGCAGCAAACATGGCTGCAGAAGAACCGACACCGGTTTCGCGCCTGTTATGCCAACAAATAATGTCAAACCTGCGCAGTATGGAGCTGCACAAGCTTGTGCAGTGCAGGCTGCAACAAACGGTCTCAAGGCCGGGAGCCAGGCACACAGCTGTCACCCCTAAAACTCATCAGAAGGTGTCGCAGCGACGTGTACTGCTCTCAAAGCATAGAAAACCAAGAACAGCATGTAGGCAATGTGCCTGCTGCAAACTGCTGTCTTGCTGCCGCACAGGCTTCGCGACCGATCGTTGCCAAGGCACAGACACTGTGCATGTGCACCACGCGGCCACTCAGCCATGCCGCAAACACTGCCTCATGACCCATCACATCTGACCAGAAGATGGTGCATGACAATGTTCAAACACAGCATTACTGCCACTGCCTGCCGCATGCTGGCAGTTGCATGACAACGGACACTGTGCATCAAGCAGGCTCCCTTAACCTGCGCGCTCAGCCAACCACACTTGAACGCTGGCATGGTGTAGTGCTTAAGTGTGTGCAACGACAGCTGCATAGCTTGAATGCCGATGCCAGCATACATGCCGCAAACATGGGCGCTGCCTGCTGCTTTCCCTCTGCATGTTCGACAGCTGCACAGAACTGAGAGCTGCCTATGCATCCAACAGCAGCTGCAGCTGTCTGCTAGGCCTCCACCAGCATGCCAAATGATCTGCTGCTGCACCAACTGTTCACAAACAGTAGCCGCACACCACGCACCAAATGAATGCAGCACCGCCCTGCTGCAGCAGTGCTGCCGCCTGGGGAGCTCGCCCCGCATCAGCTGTGCACCTGACGCTGCCACCTGCCCATTCCTCAGCAACACACTCCTTCAAACAACATCACATGACATTGCATTTGACACACTCCTCCCCACAACATCACATCACACCGCCTCACACCTTGCTGTCCATGTCCTGATACAGCTTATCCACATCCTGGTACTTTGCCATCGCCTGCTCAGCGCGGATGCGGCGTGCTGTGTCGGTCGCCACACCCACCATAATCAGCACGCTCGTGCCTGCAAAGCCCCTGAAAGCTGACAGGTGTGTGATGCCCTCAACTGCAGCAGGAGCAAGAGATAGGACCGCCAGGAAGAGGCTGCCCAGCAGAGACATGCGTGTGAGGGTGGAGGCCACATACTCGGCAGTTTGCTTGCCGGGGCGGATACCGGGGATGGCTGCTCCTGTGCGCTTCAGCTGCTCACTCAGGTCCTTTGGCTCCAGCTGCAGAAGAAAGTGATGCAAGCAGCAGCATGAGGTTGGACGTCAGCTGGGAGCAAATCGGCCAGCATGTGGGCGTATCAGGAGCAGCATGCCTACGAACAACAAGGGCTGCATTTGAGTTCAAGCATGTGTCCCGGTGGTTAGGCTGTGTTATGGCGATTGCAAGTTAAACAAACACGATGCAAACCTGGCAGGTGCAATGCGCGTGCATGCAGTCGCAGGCATCACCAAGCACCATCTGCGCCAAGCCAAAACCCACACGCCAGCACGCAGAGTACAGCAGCAGTTATTGTTATGGTTTAGGCCGCACCTGCAGGAATGTGTAGTAGTAATTGAAGAAGGCGATGAGCGCCACGTTGACCGGCAGGTACAGCGAGCCGCCGGGGCCCAGCGCCTCAGCGGCGCGCTCCAGGCCTGCACTGTCGGTGAGGCGCGCCAGCGCCAGCGGCAGGCCCAGCAGCGAGGACGCAAAGATGAGCGGCATCACACCTGAGGGGCAGAGCAAGGTGGCAGCAGTGGGACAGGAAGGTGGTTGTCTGGGCGTTGACTAAGTGGAGGCAGGCTATAACAGTTTCGTGGGCATGGTAGCTCAGTGTCAACAAGACACAATTTGCGCTGATGGGGCAGTGAAGCGACATGTGTGGTACACCTATGAACGCACAGTTCACAACAGAGAGTTTAATGTACCAAAATGCTGTGCTGCACCAGCGGCAGCAGCAGGGGAGCTGGGAGCCTCACCTGTTGCGTTGACCTTGAAGGGCAGGTAGCTCTGCCTGGCCAAGTTGCCTGCCTGGTACCTGCGGCACACAATACATGCAACACACACGTGACATTGTAAGCAGTCAGTGGGAGACCGTTCAACATACCAGGCAAAACTGAAGATGAAGCATACTAGAGGAAGTACTCTCACAACTATGTATGCTCTGCTGGGGCCCTGCCCTCCAACACCAACATACCACACACCCTCGCCCCGCCAAATCCGCATGCAGGCTTGCATGCAGGCTTGCATGCAGGCTTGCGTGCAGGCTTGCAGCAAACTGACAAGCTGCCATCAGAGCAGCACATCCAGCATGAGCAACACAACCCCGCCAGCGCACCTGCTGCTGTAGTTGACCGGGATGCGGCGCTCCGCCTCCTGCACATAGATGATGCCCAGCGTGGTCAGGAAGAAGGCAATCCCATAAATGGCCACGTTGGCGGGGTTGCTTTCTGTATTCTGCGCCAGCAGCGCTCCCACGCTGCTGGGCAGGCTTGAGGCGATGTTGGCAAAGATGAGCACGCTGGTGCCGTTGCCCAGCTTGAGCTCACTGATGGTGTCTGCGCAGAGCAGCAGGGCAGCACGGCGTTGCAAACAGCGTTAGCATTAGTGGTACGAGCTGAGTTGAAGTCTCCGGGTTTGTGTGCATGTGCTCGGCAGCTGCTGCTGTGGCCAACCGTTGCCAGGTGTAACAGCACTGCAGCACAGGCAACGCCCTTGACAGCACACACCTAGTGAATGCTGCTGCTAGATGCAAGACGGCCGCTGCCAAGGATGCTTGCCCCTGCTGCTGCTGCTGCTGCTGCCGCTCACCTGCCACGTAGATGAGGCTGAGTGCTCCAGCCACCAGCGCCAGGCTGCTGCTGAACAGCCACTCCGGAGAGAAGTCTGTCACGTACGGCCGGATGTACGTCAGCTGCCCGACAGCCTGCAGCAGCAGGGATTGCCCAGCAAAAAGCAGGGCAAAGGAGCAGCACATACATTTAGTGAGCATGCAATGGACATTTGCCCAGTGGCGATAATATAGAGCGCCATCGGTGAGCAGAGCATCAGGCTGCAGAAAACGTCAGAGCTGGCACATTTTTACAGTTCATATCTACTGTTACACCATCTGCAGCCGCAATGTCTGTGCACCTGCATGCACGATGTGTGTGCGGCTGCTGTCTTGCCTGCCCACCTGTGCAATGGCAAACACAAAGGCCGCCAGCTTCTGGTAGTACTGGAAGCGTGCGCGGCCCTGGGGGCCGTCCTCGCGCTGCATCTTCTTGAGCGCCGGGAAGGCTGCGCTCATGAGCTGCAGCACGATGGAGGCGTTGATGTAGGGGATGATGCCCAGGCTGAACAGGCCCACCTGGTGGCAGCAGCAAGCGCAGCAGCAGCAGCAGCAGCAAGCAGCAACAGCAGGAGCAGCAAGCAGCAAGCAGCACAGCGCAGAGTGCAAGTGTGAAGAAGGAGGAGAAAGGCAGCCACATGCGTGCTACAAAAGGTTGTTTGTGTCGCCTACGTGTGGGGGCAGGTAGACTGGCAAGCATGCTGCTGCCTCCTGCTGCTGCTGCTGCTGCCTTTCACTGCTGGGTGCACCGAGATGACTGGCAGGTGCACAGCAACGAAGGCTTCTCTTGCATCAAGCCGGCACACCGCATGCTTCAAATCAACGCCCGCAATGCAAGTCTCCCTGCTTTCAACACAGCAGCCAGCACCCAGAGCAGAAGACCTACGCTGTACACCGGCATGCTCGCACCTGTGCAGCATTGGCGACTGCTGGGTAACATGTCACCCCCCGCCCCCGCCTGCCCATCATGCTCGCACAATCACGCTCCTGCAAGCTGTTGACTTTACTTCCTGCAAGCCTACCTTGCTGATGCTGCCGCCAGACAGTGCGTCCACATAGCCCAGCAGCCCATTGCTCTGCATGGCTGAGCTGAAGGCATCCACATCCACGCCAGGGATGCGCACATACACGCCCACTCGGCTGACCACAATGAGCCCAATCAGTGCTGCAAGCTTTCCAGGCAGAGGCCCAGACAGGAAGTTACTCCAGCTGAAGCCATCCTCTTCCTGCGAGGACATAGGACTGCTGCGGGAGCTGCTGCTGGGTGTGTTTGCACGCGATACGCTGCTGAGCAGGCTGTTGCCGTTGCTGCTGCTGTCACTGCCGTTGCCATCCTTGCTTGGGGGCGTGTCTGGCACCTTTGGCTGCGCTGCTGTGTCGGTCTCTGGCTCTGTGGCGTGCACGGTCACCAGCCTGCTGCGCCTGCTGCTGTGGCCCAAGCATGGCCGACTGCTGCTGCTGCTGGGGAGTGATAGGCAAGCAACGCGGTGCAGGCGTCCAGCCGAACTTTGCATTCTGCTGCTTGCTGCACGCATGCTGCAGCCAGCTGAGTGTGGCAGCATCGCCTGTGCCATGGCTGAGCAGGCCGCTGGATGTCACCTGCTAAGGGCCGATGCTGTGCACAAAATAACCTGCATGAACAATTGTTTGCGATATGTCAGACAGCTTTCGTCCGTGGCTCGATCACCTGCTGGCTGGCCAGGACAACTCGGCATACGAATGCGTCAGCATGGCGCCCTCAATCCATTTCTGACAAAGCACATTGTGGTTGTAAACTATATACACACCTTTCTGCAAGGGGGATCTGACTACAGCAAGCCCGATCAATCTGCTGCTGAGTGCAGACGGCTCCCTTGCACTCAATAACTTGCACCCAGCAAAAGGTTGCAGCACTCAGTCAAATGAATGTTGCAGCAGCCCAACAGGTGCAGGCTGCCTGGTCCCTGGTAGCTGAACAGGTGCCAGGTGTGCGTTACTGCAGTGACCAGCTGATGTGCCATGGCCCCTGGGTGCCAGCAGAGTCATTGCAGCAAGTTGCCCGCCACGCTGGCTTGAAGGGCTCTATAGGTTAGCAGTACTTTGGCCACATTTCACAGGCATACTGCGCTGCTTGCAAGTAGCCACCTGCAGCAAACTTGCGCCAGCCTGAGATCTACAAAGAGGCCTGCAGGTTGAGGCAGGCTGCTGCTGTGATATCCAAGTATGCTACAGAAGGCTCCTGATGCGCTCGTAGTACATGATATGTTGATGTGCTTGTCTGTTAAGCCATGCCGTGAGTGATGGACAAGACGCACGTCAAACGCTTCGGGCGTGGAGTAGCATGGGTTCAGCAAAGCATGCAGCCTGCTGGCACAGGGGAGGAACAGTAGACGTAATCTAGTAACTAAATGTGTTTGTAACACCTTGTTCGCCCATGCATCACACATTGCAGGCAGGCGGCAACACTGTTTCGAGATGGCGCGAGTTTCCCTGTTTGCTTTGTGGGCCATCACCATCTGTTGTGCTTGTATTTGTGAGTGCCGAAAGACTGCAGGGATTTAAAATGGCCCGACGCACCGCTGACAGCCACGTGCAGAGCAATGCTGCAGGCAGCACTGCTCAAACATGCCAGACTGCAGCATTGCAGCGGCATAGCACAGCACTACCATACAGAAAACTGGCTGAAAAATCATTGTGTGACTGACACTGAAACAACTAGTGGTGTATTGCTTGGGGTGCAGGTCACGCAGCTGGGCAGACTGTCGGATACAACAAGTCACAGGTGAAGTAATCAGCACTGCTCACTGCTCCTTCCACAGCCAGTACACGCCATCCAGCGGAGCTCGCCTTGGCGCGAGGCAGTAAGCTGCCAGCAGAGCATGAATTCTAGCCTCAGACGTGCTTTGTGCTGTGCAGATGGTGGTGCTGCATGAAGATGCACGTATCTTCCTGTACCCCAACTTCCTGACTGAAGGTGCGCCTGCGCCCTCAAGTCAATGCTCTGTCAGCTAAAGGCAGTGCTCTTCAAAAACAGCAGCAGCTCTTCAAAGTCAGCACAGCTGCCTGCAGCAACTGACGGCAAAATCACCCTTGCGCCAGCTAGGCTGGTGGCAGCATGCGCTCTGGGTACACGACATGCCGACCCCACTGTGTTGCTGCAGCACGCATGGTGCCAGCAACAGCTGCTGCACGTGATGCCATGCAGAGGAGTGCGACCACATCATTGCCCTTGCTGAGCCACAGCTGCGCCGCAGCGAGGTTGTGGCGGCAGACCAGTCAGGTGCCATTGGCTCGGCTTCGTCAGACATCCGCACCAGTGCAGGCATGTTCTTTGAGCGAGGCCAGGACCAGGTTGTCAGAGGTGAGGCAGCTCTGCAGGAAGCCGGATGTGATAAATTTTTGTGTGCAGCTGAGAATAGCGTGTGAAGCAAGCCTTGCAGGAAAGGATGAGGCAGCTTCATGTGCTGTTTTGTGTGAGCAGGAGCTGTGCTTGCCTGCATGCCATGGCATGGCTCAAGTTGCACAGGGTGTGGCTATATTAGTACCACGCCGTGCCACCACAGCACTTGCAGGACAGCCGTGCAGTGCAGTTTCACATAAAGTATTATAGCTTATCTAGCACTGTCCAAGTTTTGCATGCCCACCACCTGTCGCACGGCTGCAGCCATTGAGGAGCGCATCGCCAGGTGGACGCTTCTGCCCGTGGGCAACGGCGAGGGCCTGCAGGTGCTCAAGTACAGCGGCGGCCAGAAGTATGACGGGCACTAGTGAGTGTGGGGCAGGAGCTTGCAGTGGCACATGGGCGGTGCTGAATGATGTGCTAGTGGGGCGACAAGCATCTGCTTGCACAGCAGCTGCTTTGGCCCCTAGCTAAGGATTGACCGTCAGACAGTTCAACCTGTGGCGAGCATAGTCTCCTGCCAAACTGCTGCCAGATGTTGCTCTGCCTTGCAGTGACTTCTTCTTCGACGATGTCAACACACGCAACGGCGGGAACAGGGTAGCCACAGTGCTCATGTACTTGCAGGATGTGGAGGAGGGCGGCGAGACGGTGAGCGACATATGCGCAAACATGGCAGCTATTGTGCCTCAGCACTGCTGGCAGTAGCATGCGGCTCCCACTGCTGGTGCGCAGGAACTGGTGCTGCCCCTGCTGCTGCGCATGCTATCAGCCACGGAGTTGCACGCTAACAGCTGGCAGCTCTGTTGGTAGCTGCAGCTGCTACGGCCTGCCAGCATGCACAGTGCGGTGCGCAGAGGCTGCAGGGATGGGCACTGGCGCACCTATCTCTCAGATAGTACTACACTGGCAGGAGTGCACCGCCAAACTGCTGGGCAGCCGGTATACCGGCGGAAATAATAGTAGTTGATTACCCTTGGCATGTACGCTGCTTGTGCAGACGTTCCCCTTACTCCCAGCTCCTGAAGGGCTCAACCCACCAGAGTTCTCCAACTGTGCCAGGAGTGTGCTGGCAGTCAAGCCCAAGAAAGGCACAGGTGGGTGGATGAAGACGCATCCACCCTGGCTGCCTGGTAGCTCAGCAGTTGCTGCAGACTAGATACTAGAGAAGGCGCATCAGTCCGTGGGCTAGCACACCACGCCACCCTTGCACTTGGTAGCTTTGACTGATTGACCGGCACCTGCTGACCTGACAATCACCCTGCAAAAACAACCTGAAAACTACCATGCGGTCAAGTGCTGACTCAGCCATCTGCTGTGCCGCCCCTGTTGCCGCCGGCATCACAGCCCTGCTCTTCCACAGCATGACACCATCAGGCAAGCTGGAGGAGCGCTCGCTGCATGAGGCCTGCCCACCGCTGCACAGCAGCGTCAAGTACAGCATGTCCAAGTGGATACATGCTGGCGCCTTTTCAACAACCCCTGAGCCATACGCACAACCAGCGGCAGCAGCACCTGTGCCAGGGGTGCTGCCGGAGGTGCAGGCGCAGATGCTGCAGCAGAGGGTGCAGCAGCGCAAGCTGCTGGACGACGCAGTCGTGCAGGCCAGGCTGACTGAGCTGCACGAGCGCATGACACAGGAGTAGTGAACTGTTGGAAGAATGCGGCGTGTGTCTTGAGGTCCTCAGACCGTCGAGATGAGCGTGGCTGGATAGGCTCTAGCATCTAGTCAGGCAGCACGAAGCAAACAACAAACTTCACTGTCCACATCGTTGCATGTGCTTTGAAGGTGGGGCCATGTGGCTGGGCAGGGGCCACATGATCAGAAACATGAAACTGCCAAAATTTCTAGATTTCAGACAACTGTCTGCGGAAGCAGCGTGGGCAATCAAGGGTCCTGATAGCCAGTGACCTGTGGTAGAACATAAGGGCTTGCCAAAACCCTTCCTGCAACGGTCGTGCTGCTGCTTTGCTTACAATATACTTATGGCAAGGAGATTCCAATGCACTACTGATCATTTTGCATCAAGTTTGCGTAGTTTGCGTCTCTCGCACCCACATCAGCAACACTCGTACCTTTGCAGAGCAAAGTAGCTATGGACGAGGTCCTGCAGGAGGTCAAACAAGAGCACAAGCTGCATCACGTGGAGACAGTTGACAAAGGCCAGCCCGTCATTGATCCAGGTGGCTCTCTTGGCCATGTGCTCGGAACCAACCACTGCCGAGCTGGCAGCATCTGCAGCCTCTGCATCCTCTGCTGCCCAACTCAAGCTGTTTTTGAATGTAGCTGGTTATGGATCGCTTGTTCTTGCATGTCGTAAGCTGCTACGTTTGGCCATTGCTGTGCTGCAAATACAGACGTGCATCTGAGGACATTTGACAAGCAAGGCCTGCTGAGCAGCATTGAAGCCGGTGAGGTGTTCAGATGGACCTAGTACAGCTGTCGAGCAAGGCAGAGCTGGCTACAGATCTGCGAGGGCCTCGGTGTCACCTGCTGTTGCTGTTTTGTGTGAGGCGCCGTGATGTAGGTGCACATGTGCTTACATGCACCTGGTGCTGCTCATCTGTCATCATCGTGGTCTATCCATCACGATTATGCAGTGTTAAAGTCATTTTGATCCCTGCCCTCGCAAGCGCGTGCAGCAGCACTAAGCTACGCTGTTGATGCGCCTGTTTGCTGCAGGTGTGCCGCTGAAGCACGTGGACACTGTGGACAAGAGCCAGCCAGTTATTGAACGTGAGCACACTGCAATGGCAGAACTGAAGCAGCAGCGTTCTGCAGTGTTTTCACTCAGCACCTATCTTCACTGTGCAGCCTGTCGCGCTGTAGGCCTGCACTGCGCAGCATGCTGTTTGCCATCTGCAACCTGGGCGTACAATGGCATGCCGCAGGTGAACTGCAGCTTGCATATGTGCTTCACGCATTGGGCCATCCTTTGGCCTGCTGCATGCAGCTGTAGCGCCCCAACACCTGCACCTCTTGCAACACCCCCGTGCATGCAGCGCGTGCAGTCACCTCATTCACACCCTCAATCCCTGCCTGCCTTTTCTTGCCTGCTACTGCTGCATGTATGCGCACACATTCACAACCCCGCACTCGTTGTCCTGCAATCTATGTTCCTGCAACTATTCCTGCAACTGTTCCTGCACCTGCCGCAGCTGACGTGCACGTGCAGCCAAACAACCACAAGGAGCTGCTGCAGGAGGTGCGCGCAGCAGCAGCACACGCGGCGCTGGTGCGCGAGGTGCATGCAGTGAGTGACGCTGCTGGTGCTGGCGATGGTGACGAGGACGTGGAGGCCAGCCCGATTGTGGCGCAGCTGAAGCACGTGGAGACAGCGGACAAGGGCCATCCAGCGCTCGACCCCAACGCACACGTGGGCAAGGTGAGCAGCTGGGCAAGGTGCAGAGCTGGTGAGCTGGGAGTAAAGCAGTTGGGGACAGCAGCACAGGCGTGAGGGGTGCACCTCCCTGACTTGTGCTATTGGCGATTGACCTGCCTTGATGGATCCTATGCAGAGTTGCGCTTGAGTTGGCCTTAGGAGCATTGCTGCTGGAGGTTCCAGCAATGCCCTGCCTGCTTCACTTCAGCTGAGGTCAGCACCTGATGCATGCAGTGCCTAGGGGTACTCCTGCAAGGCTTCCTGCAAGAGGTGGCACTGCCGCACAGCCTGTGTCAGATCACCCAACCCCACACCTCGCTATTGACTAACCCCCGCTGCTGCTGCTGCTGCTGCTGCTGCTGCTGTGCTTTGCCCGGCAGTGGGACAAGGAGGGTTTCCTGCAGGAGGTGGCAGCGCCGCACATCCTGCGCCATGTGGAGCCCAGCCAGATGCACGACGCCAGCAGGCCGGCCATCCCTGCTGATGCACACGTGGGAGGGAACCCAGCCAAGGCAGTGCTGGAGGCGATTGCACACGGGGAAGTGCCGCAGCTGAGGCATGTGGAGGCGCCGCAGTAGGCAGGCTGCGGCAGTGTACGGCAGTGCACGTAGGGTGCTGTGTATATGTGTGTGCATGCAGGGGTGGAGGATAATGTTGCGGTAAGAGCTGCAGGCTGTTGGGGTGGGCTGTGGGCGGCTGCAGGCGTGGAACTAGATGGAGGGGCTTGTGGCAAGTGTGGTTGCAGTGGTTGCAGCACTGCCAGGCCTGTGTCTTGGCGATTTGCCGCAGCTGCTAGCTCTGCAGTTGTGGATGTGAAAAGCCTCTGCAGGCGTGCCTATCAGCCAGCACGTTGCAGGATTGTCCACTTCCCGATGATGGGCTCTCAAACAGTGTTTGGCGTATGCGTTTGTAGGGCATAATCTAATTCTCTGGTCAAGTAGCATCAATGTAGCACATCAGTGTGCTGTTGACAAAAAGGTTACATCTGCATTCTGCTGTCTGCAAGCAACTGCATGATTAATGTGCAGGCTGCAGCTGCATTAATGCGGCATCTACATGCAGGATGCTTGTGGCATGTTGGTCAGCTCTGCAGCTTGTTTGGCAGAAGCAGAGCATGTCTGCAAAGGTCACGAGGCGGAGAATGGGCAGGCATGTGTCAGTGGCAGTATGCGCTGAAGGGGTGCAGCTGGGTTTGAGTTTGGTATGAAAGGGCGCCGCGCGTCACTTTGAGCGTGGACTAGTGCTCAGTAACGCATCCAGTACATGACCGTGTACACGGCAGAAACATGTTTCTGGTGGCGTGCTGTTGCCAGCTGGTGCTCAAGCACCAAGGTTGTAACGCACTTTCTGGGAACCTTGATACGGCATCAGTGATTTCAACTGGCCCAGTTGAGATGCACCGTGTGCATCAGCCACGGGCCCGCCGTTTCTGCAAGGGTACAGTCTGTCAACGCAAAGTGAACCGCGGCTGTCAGCGTTCAACAGCACCGCTGCTTGGGGTCTGTTACAGGCCACCCTGCCACCAGGGTGGCGATCTCAGCATGCACATCCCAGCAAGAACGTAAGCAAAACAAGACAGACAGGCAGGCAGAGTAACTGGACTTTGCTACTGCACCACAGCTGCGCATCCGGTCAAACAAGCCCCAAAACCGTTGGCAACCCAACATGTGCCGGTTGTGGCGCCCCCATATCAGGACCACACAGCCCGTCCCTGCAGGGGAAAGGCCAGCTGGCCTTTCCACAGCTGGCACAGAAACCACACGACACGGCCTGTGCACAGACTGCCAGTGTGTTTGTGGTAAACACAAGACCTACTGCTGCAAGCACTCCTTGTCCTGCTGATACCCAAAAGCCAATCGTCACACTGCCCAATATAGTGTACAGCAGAATACAACCAGCCGCAACCGCCACAGCCCCAGCAAGCGGCACCTCCCTCAACTGCGTCATCACGGCTTCCGCAACCCGCCTGCCTGCATGATGTGCAGCACCGGCCGCAGGTCGGCCACCTTCCTGCAGCCCGTCAGCACCAGCTCGCTTAGGCCTGCCAGCCTGCTGAGGGGCGCCAGGCTGACCAGCTCCCGAGCCTCTGTGAGGTCCAGGCTGGCCAGGCCTGACACAGCCTGAGGCAATTATGTCAAGTTGCAAACAGACGACAGTGGCAACAGACAGCAGCAGGGTGAAGATGCGGTGGGGTGCGGCCTTTGTCTCCAGAATGTGCACCACACGTGCTGGCGCTGACACATTGATAACGCTGTAAACCTGTGCTGCATTGCATCACAGAACTATGCACAGCAATGTCAGCGGTGAAACCTGTTCCAGAGCTCTGAGCAGCATGCATGCGGCACTTGTCATGATCTCCCAAATGCAGCGCCGCTGCAGACTTATCGTGTGGCTCCACCATCAGCCAGTAACAACCATGAGAGAGCATGCACATTTCACTGAAAATCAATGTAAAAAACTACGCAACTGAGCCTCACCTGCAGGGGTGCCAGGTCAGACACGCAGCTGCCGTGTAGGTCCACCCGAGTGAGCTGCAGGAAGCAGTGCCAGGGGCAGTGCTGCGCAATGCTGGCGTCACAGCCCTGCAGGCCCAGGCAGCGCAGGCTGCTCAGCACTGCCAGGGGGCCCAGGGCATCCAGTGGCAGCTGGTCCTCCTGCAGCTGCAGTAAGCAAGGAGATACAGGGAAAGGGCAGCAAACATGCAAGTTGTTCAGCAGGAGGAGCAGGTGGGTAAGGTGAGACCACAGTGCAATTCATTGGCCAGTGCATCCAGTGGCAGCTGGTCCTCCTGCAGCTGCAGTAAGCAAGGAGATAAAGGGTAAGGGCAGCACACGAGGTTTTTGAGCGGCAGGAGGAGCAGCGGGTGGGGCATGGAGAAGCATAGGGCAGCATGCCACTTGCCTGTGTCGGCCAGAGGCATCCTGCACTGCTTTTTGGCTCAGCTGGTATCAGCGAGACTGCAAGAATGTCAGAGCACGTAACACTCACATTCTAACAAAATGCCAGAAGCTGAGTAGCACTGCGTTGGGTGTGTCTGCTGCTGCTGCTGCTGCTGCTGCTGCTGCTGGCGCCGCACCTGGTGCAGGTCCAGCTCCTGTAAGTTTGTGAGGCAGCTGAGGGGGCTGATGTCATACACTGACACAGCAAACACCTCCAGCTCCTGCAGGGGTGCCAGCAGCAGCAGCAACAACAGCAGTCAGGCAAGCAGCTTGGCTGGCAACAACCACGATGGCGGCGCCAGCTGAGTGATGCCAGAACAAGCACAGCAACCACATAATCACCTCTCAACGCCATCATCTGCTGTGCAAGGCAACTTTACACGCTGCCCGCGCCTTGGGTTTCCTCCTTGTGGCTGCAAATATATCTGCTGCAGGCACTACATGCACTGCGTGTAGTGTTGTGTAGTGCTGTGCTGCAGCGTACCTGCAGGCTGGTGAAGGCAGCCAGGGGCGACAGGTCCTGGATGGCGCTGCTGATGCGCAGCCGGCGCAGCGCAGGCAGGTGCTCCGGCAGCTGCAGCCCCATCACAACCCACACGTCATAGCCCAGGTACAGCTCCTGCAGCAGCAGCGGCGGCGGCGGCGGCAGCAGCAGCAACGAAAGAAGGGAACAACTACTTGAGGGTTCATACACCATGCACACAGGGGTTGGCAGCAGACAGAACCGAGCAGCACTACGCTGCTGCAACTACAGGTGCCTGCTGCCTTTCAGCCACCTGGCCTTGGGCGACAGTAGCTGCACACTGCTAGTGTGCTGCAGCCGCGTGAAAATGCACACTGCTGGCTCTGCCACCTCCCTGCCTTCTACCTCATAATGTGCATGCTGTTGCTGGCCCTGCACTCAATCACAAGGGCGGCTATCAGGCCAGCTGCTGAATGCAGCAGCAGCCTGGCCAGGCCCCCACCTGCAGTGTCGGATGGCCTGACAGCGGCGTCAGGTCGCGCGCGAAGCAGCGGTCGATGGTTAGCGCAGTGAGCTGCACATGCCGCAGGCTGCTGAGGTCGCGCAGGCTGCGGCAGCTGGCCAGCGTCAGCGCTGATAGGCAGGGCAGGCCGGGCAGCGGTGACAGCTGCTCCAGGTGGCGGCACTCCTCCAGGTGCAGCGACTGCATACGCAGGTGGGGAGATTGTAGGAGTCAAGGCGTGTGCACAGGCCAGCAGCAGCTGGGGAGGTGGTTGGTGTGTGTCACAACCAGCTACAGTGTAGCTGTGCTGTTAGAAGGCAAACAGCCTGGCAGGAAGATGCTTGTGAAACGAAGCATGTGCCGTGCATGGGGCAGAGCATGTGGTGCTCCGCACGAGTGCTGCTGAGCTGCTGCTGCTGAGCTGCAGCTGCTGTTGACAGCGCATGCCGCTACCTGCAGGTTTGATGCGGACGTGATCCAGCTCAGGTTATCCACACGCCTCAGTGACAGCCGAACAAGCCGTTTAGCGAACTGCTGTAGCCAGGCATGGTGTTCCGGTTGAGGTGCAGTCAGCTTCAGGGCTGGCAGCGGAAACTGCGAATGGACGAACGCCAGCAGCCACTGCCGACACACACAGCAAATTGCCACGTATGAATGCTTCTCGCAGAAGCGAAAGATGTTGCACAGCGCTGGGGTCGGCAGATCGTTGATGGTGGTGTGTTCCTCCGCCATCTTAAGAGGTTTCACGCAAAATAGCTTTTGAACGGCGAAATCAACCCGATTTTAGGGCAACTGCATGTACTACGCGCACAGTGGCCGTGTACATGGCAAGTAGGGTTCGACAAGGACAGGGTGCCAGCCTGACAACTTTTCACCGTGGTGCGTCCTCAGCTCTTCCTCAGCTCTTCCGCCAGAGGCAGATACATAACATGCGCAACACCAACAAACATAAACAGCCGTGACTGAAAAGAGGTTGTTACAGTCGCTGCAAAAGCAGGTGTTGCACCCCACTGCATCATTGAGCACTTCATCTGATGCATGCAGGACGCACCACTTCAGTATGACAGCTGCATCACAGCAGCAAATCAATGCGCGCTGAGCATTTCCAACACCCAATCCAGCTGTTGATGATCGCTACCAGATCAAGGAGGCACCTGGTCAGGGCCAAAGTTCTAATGTGACATCCTGCTCTCCGCCACGCTCCTGCCACCCATCCACATGCTGAAAAGCCACATGCTCAGAGGTCGAGCGTGCGCCCCCAAACCCTAAGCACCATCCAGCTGATGGTTCCCAGCTGATGGTACCCAAACAGTGCCGTCAATCAGTCAAACAAAAGGTCAGCAAGCCACCCACCAGCTGCAGCAGCTAGGCACAGCTTGTCCACCCTGAAACAAGTAGCTCTGATGCCCCTGCCGCATGGCAAAAATGCACGGCAACCATGCACGCCAAAACAGCAGGTCCGTCTACAACACTGCTGCACGTCTCCAAGCATTGAGCAATGCATTGCCAGAGCAACACACTCGGCTGGTGCCATCAGCCCCACACAGCGGCTGTGCAGTGGCAGCAATGCACGAGTTGTTTGAAAACACCCCGTTCTTGAAGCAATATGTTGTCTAATGTGCATTGCTGCACTGCGTCAGCAACACGGCAATGAGGAGTGGCAGGAACAAAGCACTCAGCAGCCAACCAGCAGCAGCCAAAATCACAAAGGGTGACCGAAAACAGCCGCTGCCGCAGCAAGTACTGCTGACCCGCAGGTACGCAATGCGCAGCTTTGCTCAGAGTCAAAGTGCCACCCCTACCCGCTCGTAGAGCCCGAACCTAAGACCTCTGCATCCAAAACCCCAAACCACTCGGCCTGAACTTCATCTGAACATTAACCCTCCAGCCTGAACCGACCTGCCAGCCTGAACCCTCTCATCACATGCATACCACGTAAAGAACATACGTGCGCATGCAGCGAGCCCATAGGAGGCTGGTTTGGCAGAAAGAACAACTTGCTACCTGCCTACCACGCATTTGCAGATCCGCAAGTGCACCCCCAAGGCCGCCGCAACATGCACACCAGCAGCACAGCAAGCACCGGGCAGCAGCACAGACCGCGCTCAACTCTCCACCACAGTGCTTTGCTCAAGACACTAGTCTGCGCTCGCCACTGCCAGCGCGCATGCCTAATCTGACACCACTAATCGCCTGGCAACAGATAACTCTGGAACCACCGAAACAGAGGGTGCAGCCAGCAGCAGCCACTGCTGCCACAGGAGCTTGCAAAGCCAAGCAGCCACGCCGCACTATGTGACCATCAGAGCACAGCACACAATTTGGCCAAAGACTGGCTAGCGCAGGCTGCTGCTGTAAGCAGCCTGCCGGAATGAATGTACACCGGGCAGCCGCGCTGGGTGCTTCGCATGACAGCAACATGCAAAAAAACTAGCGCGGCGCCCGGGCCAGGCCGCAACACACGCCACACAGCAGTTCAGCATATACCGTAGCCTTACTACTTTGCCTCACAGGGGCAAGCCGGCTTGCAGTACGGATGAGTTCTGCATGAGACTGCACAGCACGCCATCACAGAACCGCCAGCTGCGTGTAACACCAACACCCACGCAGTGCAAAGCGCTCATGTGACGTGCCGGCCTGGCGCAGCGAGTGCACACTCAAGTTCAGTCCCTCAGGGCCTGCACGCTGGACGCGTTGTACACGCGCCAGATGGTCTCTCCAAGCAGGTTGGCCACAGACAGGATGGTCAGCTGCGGGAACACGTTCTCCGGGGCCACAGGGATGGTGTTGGTCACGATGACCTCGCTGAAGACGCCGCTGCTGAGGCGCTCAATGGCGGGCGGGCTGAACACGGCGTGGCTGGTGCAGGCGTATACCTGTGGGTGTTGTTGCGGCGGCGGCAGCAGCAGCAGCAGCAGCAGGATGCAGAGTTAGAAGCGAACGAGAGTGTCGAACACGACCGTGTGCAGCAGAGCCGGTAGGAAGCAGCTCACAATGTTGTACGCATTCCCCTATTTGCAGAAGTTGTCTGCAGCGTGTACCATGCACGTGCGGACATGCTGCCAAAATTGCTGCTTGGACACACGCACAGTGGCGACCACCTACTGCAATGCAGTAACTGGCGGCCAGCATGAGGCTACTACCACCTGCTGCCAAGACTGTCAGCAGCAGCAGCGGCTGCTCACCTCGCGCGCGCCCTCCTGCAGCAGCGCCCTGCCCGCGTTGGTGATGGTGCCGGCCGTGTCGATCATGTCGTCCACCAGCACCGCCACCTTGCCTTTTACATCACCGATCAGGTGCATCACCTCGCTGACATTGTGAGCCGACCTGCGCTTATCAATGATCGCAAGCGGCGCGTCGTTCAACTTCTTGGCGAACGCACGCGCGCGCGCCACGCCGCCTACATCTGGCGAGACAACCACCAGGTCGCCTGTTGCGATGCGCTTTGAGGCCAGGTAGTCGAGGATGACAGTCTCGCCATACACATGGTCCACAGGAATGTCGAAGTAGCCCACGCACTGGCCACTGTGCAGGTCCATGGCCAACACGCGGTCTGCGCCGGCCTCTGTGATGAGGTTGGCTGTCAGCTTGGCTGCGATGGACTCGCGGCCCTGCAGCAGCAGATGATGTTGCAAAGCGGGAAGAGCACGATTGCTGTCAGCAGGCTTGCTGGCAGTTGAAGTATTGAAGACAGCGTGACAGAGCATCATGCGCACCACAGCTGCTGCAGCTGCTGCGCTGTTGCTGCAGCTGCTGCGCTGTTGCTGTAGCAAGCATACTGCTGCACTGCACCCTCCTCTTACCAAGCACGCTAGCTGCTGCTCAGGTGCCCAACAAACCGCACACAACGCACACACCTGCGTCTTGCGGTCTGCGCGTGCGTAGCCGTAGTAGGGCAGCACTGCTGTGATGGAGCGCGCACTGGCGCGCCTGCAGGCGTCAATGGTCACCAGCAGCTCCATGAGGTGGTCGTTCACTGGGGGGCAGGTGGGCTGCACCAGGAACACGTCACAGCCGCGGATGGACTCCTGCAAGTGTAGCGATAGCAGCAGCAGCAGTGTTGGTTAGTCATCACCATGCCCGGGATGTGTCACGTTTTTGTTGCCGATCATACAAGTTAAGGGCGTCAGAGATATGAGAGAGCGGGCGGTGCATGACATAAACGCTTGGCTGCGCAAGACGCTGCTGCTGACATCGTTACAGGCAGGCACAGTCGCAAGCAAACCAGGTGGCAAGCTAAGTAGCAGCAGTGTGCGGCAGCGCACCTGGACCTGCACGTAGATCTCGCCGTCAGCAAAGCGCTTGATCTTGATCTTGCCCAGCTCCAGTCCAAGGTAGGAGGCAACCTCAGCCGACAGGTTCTGCAAGCAGCAGCAGCAGCAGCAGCAAGCGACTCAGCGCCAGCCAGCATGCACAGCCGCAGACGCAAGCAAACGCAAGCCAGCCAGCAACCTCACTGCGCAACGACGCTGATGCGGACAGCAGGTACTGTTGCTGCTGCTGCCGCGTCTTCAAGCACTGCTGCTGCCATATATTTCAGATGCTGACGAACGCTGCTGGCAATCGACTACTGCCAGCGTTCACTTGCCACTCACAGGGTTGGAGGTTCCTGAGAAGATGCGCAGCCTGCTGAGGCTGCTGAGCACTGCGTTGCTGGTTGCTGATGGCTGCGTGTAGCGGTCCCTCCAGCCTGGCACCTCCAGCACTGGCCTGCCTGGCACAAAGCCATTGGGTGTAGCATTCAAGCCAACCAGGTGCTGCTCAAGCACTCCCACGCCCAGGGACTCCTTCAGCGTGGCATGAATCTCCGTGCTCTGGTTGTAAAACGGTTTCTGCACGGGCAGCACACGGGTCAGGTCAGCTGCAGTGCTGGCACGCCAAACAACACGCCCTCGGCACGACTGTCTCTGCCACGGCTGCTTCTGCTGCCCGCTATTCCAAAGTATATAGAAACAAACCCTACCTGAGCAGTGAATTTGGGGGTGCTGTTGGGGCGAGCCACAGGGCGGGCGCCTGCACACCCGAGTCCGCATCCTGTGTCAGCGCGAGGGCACTTACTGGCTGCCGGACCCTGTCGCAGCGATCACTGAACCAACACAAACCTGCTCCAGAGCCCGATGTGTTCATGCTGGCGCAAGCGTGTCTGCTGGCCTTTGCCTGGCCATGAGACTGCAGTGCTGCTGCCATGATGATTCCACGTAAAAGCTGTCTTCGCAGAGCTGCAAAGCAGCACTCAGGCTGCTGACCGTAGTGAGTGCTTCTACGCAAGGACTTCAAGAAGAGCGCTGGTCAGCGGGCTCGATGTGCCTCAGCAGAAAACACACAGTAACAAAGCACTGTCGGCGAGCAAGCAACAGCTGCTGAAGGCATACATAGACAACACCACAACACGCTAGTAGGAGAACAGTGCGCCACACATACCAGCCGTGCTGCCAACTGTGCAGCGACAGAACAAGCGTGCTGTCATTTGTGCGCACGTGACTATCAACAGAGCGCTTACAAGCTCAAGAGTAGCAGAAAAGCATTCTCATGTTTGTCGAAACCTTGTTCATGGGAGCACACGGGAAAAACTCAAGCGCATAGTCCATGACAGCGTTGGCGCGCAACACCGAACGAACAGTGCCTGCTCGAGAATTGCTTTTGTTGTCTTTGATGGGTGCCAGACAACCACATATCTTGAATTGAAATGACAGAGAATACAGAATGAGCAAATAGTGGCAAAGCAGCTCGGCTCGACCCTGTTTGACTTGGTTTGAACTCTGCCTGCATCCGATCCATGCCATGCATACCGATCCCTGAATGCAGTGCCGCCCCGAGGACCTGGCGATGAAGCCGAGGGTGTGGGTGGCGTTTTAGATGCTGCCGTCAGTGCTTTCAGGCTGCTGCCACCTGTCTGCAAGCTCAGAACCTGCATGTACACTGCAGCTGCAGCAATCTGGCGGCCAAGTCAGCAGTGCCAGGAGTGGAACAGCACTGGCATGCAGCATGCGGCATGCACAGGATTGTCGCTCCCAAAAAGGCGTATCTCGAGGCCCAGGACAGTGCTGAATAACGTACTGAAGCAACTGTGATGCGGTCCGGCGCCAGGCAAAAACTCCGCCAGCCAAGCTTGAGGCTCAACTTGAAGCTTGCTGCCTGGGCTGTCGCGTTCTGGTTATGTCAATGAAGCAGGCATCATGTGTAAGAGAAGCCTGAAGCCTGAGGCTTCGTCAGCAGCATGTGACTGCTCCACATCAGCCCTATGTCAGCAACATCAGCCTGAGGCAGAGATTTGGTAAGTACCCTCTACTCGTAACAGAGCAATCTGCAAACATTTTCTGTCGACAACAATGGCCAAAGACAGCAGGCAGCCGGCAATGGAACTTTTCCAGGCCAGCAGGTGGCAGAGCGCCGCTGCTGATGTCAACACCCACCAACAACGTCATACGTCCAAGCACCACTCCGATGCCGATGACAAGGTAAGGCTTACAAGAAGACTATTATTAATATTATACGTCCAAGCACCACTCTGCATGCAGACATGCCCAAAACCCACGGTTGCAATCCCTTCATGCATGCAGCTTCCATACCTCATGTGCGCTCCCGGCGCAACAAGCACCGCTAGCAATGCCTTACAGCTGACCAGGCGGGCACTGCTTGCTGGCAGCAGCAGAGCGAGCACCGCTGTCTCCTGTAGGCACGCTGCTACTCGTCAGACGCTGCCACAGGAGGATGTAGCCAGGCCTTTGAAATCATGATACGTGCTGTTGCTGAAATGATACCTGCAAGGCATTGCTGATATGGCTAGGCTGCCGCAGTTGCTCAAAACTGCTGCTGAGCTACATTGTCTTTGCCAACAGCATTGCAGATTTTAAACACTTCGCAGCCCATGGCCAGGTGGCTGGGCTGAAGCAGGCCTGCAAGCTGCTGGCCAAACATGACACCACCGCTGCTGGCCATGGCCAAGGCACTGCTCGAAAGCAATTGTGCAGTGGCAACCAGTTGACAACGCATCTGAGGGGGCTGCTGATGAGTAAGAAGCACTGCACTTGCAGTGCGAGTGCACTGCGGCTTCTTACTCATCTTCAAAAGCCTTGGATCACGGCCACCACCGTGATTTGCACAGCTTGCTGCCGCACGCATGCTCGACAGAGGCCCGACACAAGAGCCGCGCTGACCATCAGCTGCTACGTGAAAGGTGACGAGCAACATCTGCTGATCAGCTGCATACACATGCTCGGCTGGCGCCTTGGCAGATTGCCATGCTGCTACTGTTGCTGCTGTTCTTGTTATAGACAGCGCCCATGCCATGCATAATGTGCATGCGTGTTGTTGTACAGTCAAACACTGCCCCGCAAGGGGCGCCTTCACATCTCTGCCACAATGTGGCTGATGAGCTGCCTGTTGATGGGTTGGGAGATTGCAAGACTGTCTACCATGCCAGGTCTGTCTGTTTACCAAGCTTGAACTTACTGCTACTTAGTGGCATTCAAAATGGCTCGAGATGTCCAGCTGGAAGAGCAAGTGACACCAAACTAATCAGATTAACCCCGGTCCAACACCTGTCTGTTTGGTGACATGACACCACTTCTGGCAGCTTATGCTCATCTCTTAACGTGATCAAGTTTGACACAAGTGCTTCATCAGAGCTAGCCCAACCGTTATTAGCAGGAAGGGGTCGAAAAGCACAGTAGCAACTTCCCAGACAGTTGCAGCAGCAGCAGCAGCTGTAGCAGGCCCCAGCTACGGCTTGTGAGGATGAAGCGGTGTCACAGCAAAGTGCGATGCTACGCATCAGACAAGACAATCGTTGCCGCAGAAGAGGATGCGAAACTAAACCTCGTGCAAAGACCTAGGGCCTGGATCTCGTCCTGTTTTGCCCGTTCAAGAAGACATTGACAGCGACGCTGCATCCAGCCACGCCTGCACAGCACACTTATCGCCCTTACACCCTTCTGGCACTCACAGCCGCTGCACCAGACAAAATGGCAATTGCACAGAAGGCAGCAACCCGCCAGGTGGCCAAGGCCACTCAGGGTGCGCGATCTTGATAGTTACAGCTTAAGATCTTATCTTCAAGCGCCAAGACTGACGCGTGATGCTCTCTTTTCGCAGCTCGTGCCGTGAGGCCCGTGGTGGTGCGCGGTGAGTCCCCTAGCTGTGCTTAGCATCTGATCATCATCGCATTGGTTGCATGAGGGCTAAATCCTGATTGTCTGCCGATGCAGGCGCCGTGAAGTGCCAGGCACAGCAGGGTCAGCAGCTGGCCAAGAAGGCCGCAGCAGCTGCCGCTAGCCTGCCCGCTCTGCTGGCTGCCAGCCCCGCCTTTGCCCTGGTGCGTGATTGGCTACGCAACTTGGGCTGCAGCAGCAGCAGCAGCAGCAGCACATGCAGACTTCGGCTGACACAGCAGTACCCATGCTGCAGGACAGCAGTGCGCAGATGCGATTGCAGGCAGCAGCAGAGGAATCCGCAGTGCATCTACGCAGCGTATGCACAGCCACTTTGATACTGTGAGGATCACAACCGTTGCACTGGAGCTTGCTGGGCCTCACCAAGCCCGCAAATCAGCTGCTGACACCACACCAACAGCGCATGCTATGCTATTAGCTCAAGCAGTCGCAGCCTCAGACAGCAAGTCCCTGGTGCAAACGAAACAGCCCCAGAGCTCCTTTGCATGCCAGTCATCCACGGCACTTCAGCTGCTGCTACCGTTGAGTCATTGCTAACCAGCATGCTGCTGTTGCCTGATGCCATTTCTATTTGCCGCACAGGTGGATGACCGCCTCAACGGCGACGGTGCCGGCATTGCACTCGGCGTGAACCAGCCCATCCTTGGCTGGGTGATCGGTGGCGTGGCCACTGCCATCTGGATCGCCTACTTCATCGCCCAGAAGGACTTCGGAGACTTCGAGGACAAGGTAGAGCCATGCTGCTGCATATGCTGCTGATGTGTCGTTGGTGTGTGTGTGCTGCTGTATGGGGGGCATGCTGCTGCTTGCACTGTTGGCGCGTGTGTGTGATGTTGATTCAGTGGAGAGTGTGGTTTGTGGATGGCTAGGCCACGTGGCAGGGGACGGCTGCGAGGACGAAGTAGGGCATGCTGCTGCATGTGATGGTGGTTTGGCTGCTGCTGTTAGTGCTGCCGGGTGCGGTGCGAAACACGAGGGCGGCTAGGCTATGTGGCAAGGGCTGTCTTGGAGTTGATTCTGGCAGTCATTAATGAAAAATTATTCAGCCAGCTTGGGAAAGGCATTGCTGGTTGCTGGTGTCAATCCTGCAACCTTGCAGTGGGCTGGCGATCTGCCTGCAGTGCGCTACTGAATGGCATGGGTGTGCAGCATGTGTTGCTGGCGTGAGCATCTGCTGCGCACACGCCTAAAGGTGCGTAACTAAATCATCTTTCCATGTTTGCAAGCTGTTGCAGTAGCGGCAGATCAGCTGGCTGTGCCTGTACCTGTGAAGCATGCTCGCAGTAGGGCCCTACCGCCTGACTGCTTGTCACTCACTGCGCTGTGTTCCCTGTCTTTCCTGCTGCTGCATCCTTGCAGGACTCTGGCCTCGACCTGTAAGCAGCTTGCCCCGTGGCACTCTTTCAGTCCTGGCAGGAGCGATGTGATGGCTTGAATTGGGGTTAGGAACATGCCCGGGAAGGATCGCGCCGCCAGATGCGATGCAGGCTGCCTTTCTGTATCAAGCAGCGCAGCCATGTGCAGCTGAAGCAGCTCTGCTGCGTCTGCCGATCCGGCGCGGGGCGTGTTGGTGTGATTGTGCGTGTGGCAGGGTAGGCAGAAGACGCGTTTTGCGGCCAGCAGGCGTATGCCGTGCTGCTGCCAGCCAGCGTTGTAACATTGGCTCCTTGCAGCAGCCTCAGTAGAGCAGCAGGGGTTGCAGTGTACTATGTGTTTATGCATTTGGAGCGCAGCTGCCGCTTTGGGCCTAACTGGCGGGGTGGCGCCTGTCCAGCGAGTTGTGTGAGAGGCCTCTGTGTGCTGCACAAGCAGCAGCCGCGTGCCGCAGTGGGAGCACAGCAGCAGTGGGTTTGCTGGCGTTGTGTAACATGCCGCCAACTATCATGATCGGTCAAGAGGGGTGACTGGTCAAGCAAGCCTGTTAGGGCATGCCAGCATGAATGAATGAATGCCATGAATCCCTGACGAGAACGGTCACAGAGGCAGCTGTCGCCAATCTGGGCTGCTGTAGCGTGCAAGACTTGCGTTGAACATGTAGACAGCCTGGACCGTCCCTCAGAGTCTTGAGCCCCATAACACAGCAAACAGAGAGAGGTTACACGCTGGAACTTGCTTATGGTAAGCACCAGTCGCACTGCGGCAATGTTGAAAATTGCTGTCAGTGACAGAAAGTTGCTGTGTTCACCGCCATCACAATCACAACCGATGCTGATGATACAGCCATGTGAGCACTGCCCTTAGCAGAACCAGTCACACCTGTTTGTAACCCTTTACATGTTTAGCTCGCACATGGACGGCAAAGCAGCATACGGCAATTGCTTTGCGCAAAGCAGGGTCCTCACCACAGCTATCGCTGCAGGCAGCTGCAGTTATGGCACACTTGATCGGCAACTGGCCTGGCCACCCATAGCACATGCACAGTCCCTCACTCCTCCTCCCCTTCGTCATCTTCATCCTCATCCTCGTCCAGCTCAGCACCCCTGTACTGCCTAGGCACCCCGCCCGCACTGTAACGCTGCGCCAGCCAGGCAGCATACCCCGGGTACTGCGCCACAAACTGCCGCCCGCTCATGCTCACGGCTGCCTTGAGGCTGCAGCTGGCTGCCATGCGGCTGCGCAGCAGGAAGGTGAGGCGCAGCAGCCGCAGCGGCTCGATGCGCAGCGCACGCGCTACGTTGACTGGCTTGGACATCAGCTGCCTGCGCGTCAAAGTAGCATGGTAACAATGCAGCAGCAGAAGCCAGCAAGCAAGTAGTCAGCAGCGGTATTCGGTGTAGCAGCTGTTGATGCTGTTTTGCAACTGCAGCACAGCTTGTGTGGTGCACAGAGTCCAAGGTACCAGAACAGCCGCTGCAAGTGCTCAAAACTGCCCAGACTACTCGACAAAACATGCTCCAGCAACACCCGATTGCCATCCAACCAGCACACACGCACAACAAAGGACCATGCTGCCGACATCCCTACTTAGCAAGCCCACACTGCTTGTTGTCACTCACTTGTACTCTGCAGCCCATGCCTTGTGGCGGCCTGCAGCCTCCCTGAACTTGCTGCTGCTGTCAGCCAGCGCACCAGGCGACCAGCACAGCACTGTGGGGTCGTACTCAACAACCTGCAGCAGCTCATCACTGCTGAGCTGGAAGGTGGAGCGCAGCGCGCCCAGCACGGCTGACACAGCACCAGGCCGGCGCAGCAGCAGCTGGGGCTCCTGCAAGAGCAGCAGCAGCAGCAGCAATAGCAGTAGACAGCAGGTAATTGTGGCGGCAGCAGCAGCAGCAGCAGCAGCAGCAGAGGTCAAACATGTTGTGCACCGCACGAGGGCCACAGCAGCCAAGCAGCGCAGCTGCATGGCGGGCAGCAGCAGCATTCAAGCAGCACCATCCCCTCTGGTGCATTTGTGGACACGTGTCGGGCGCTGCAATGGCTGCTGAGCTGCCACACCAAAGCAAGCCAGAGCATTCAGCTGCAACCATTCATTTTCACGCACGGTCTCATAATGCCTGCAGCCGCACCTGCAGCAGTATGTCAGCTGCCACATCTGTGGGCACTGCCAGGGCTGCTGCCAGCTCAGCCAGCAGGTCAGCCAGCTGGCCCGAGGGCACCAGCAGCGCAGCAGGGGCCCTGCAGCAGCCATACAAACGGCAGCAGCAGGCAGCAGGCAGCAGGACAGTCGGCAACAAAACAGCAAATGTTGCAGTGCAGGGTGATATGAAATGACCGCAGCAGGCTAGTACCTGCGTCTGTGCATCCGAGAAGCAATGGACACCAGCCGACTCCATGCAGCACCGCAGCGCAGATGGCATTGTAACTTGACGATTATGCTGAACACGCTGTGCTGGCCTTGCCCCAACACACCGGCGCAAACAACCCGAAACAGGCGGCCGCTGCTGAAGCCAGCAGCCAAGCAAGGCACACACGCACGCGAAGCACTCATGGCACTCACGCAACACACATAACATACACAACACACACCAGCACATACTGCATAACACACACCTGCGCAGCGCAAGGGCCAGCCCCTCCTCACTCAGCCGCAGCTGCTGCTGCAGCGTGGCTGCTGCTGCGTACAGCCGCTCCCCTGGCGTCACAAGCAGGCGGGGATATGCGCGCAGCGCAGGCAGCAGGCGCAGCAGCGGCCAGCTGCACACCTGCAGGCAGCAGCGGGAGATGGCGCTGTTGATCAGGCAGGAAATTGATGGCCTTGAGTGTTGTGTTGGATCGTTGATTAGTTGATGTAAGCAGCTGCGCTGTATCGTATTGATTGCAGGTACTGCCAAATGATGGTTTACAGCAAACACAGCTATGGTCATGGCGCAGCAGCAGCTGCTGCGCCTGTAAGACAGTGTCTAGGCAAAACTGCAGCAGTGCTTCTAGCATGCCCTTGTATAGGCGCATATCCACGCACTGGCTCCTGCGGGCCCACCCATTCCCACCTGCTCCACTGCCTCAACTGAGCTGACCAGCTGCGCCTGCCCAACAGACAGCAGCCGGGGCTCCTGCAGCACCATGGCCACAACAGCCTGCCGCAGCTTGCGAGACAGCTGCTGCACCTGCAGCTGCTTGCGCTGCTGCTGCTGCAGCTGCTGCAGGTCCAGCAGTTGCAGCAGCTGTGCTAGCCGCTCCTCCAGCTCCGGTGCTGACAGCAGCAGCAGCTGCCAGTGCAGCAGGGGAGTTGACACACCCTGCCTGCGCTGCAGCTGAGCAAGCGGCAGCTGCAGCACCCCGGCTGCCTCAGCTAGCCTGATACCCACCACCTGCTGTGGCTGCAGCAGCAGCTCTGGCAGCTGCAGCATTGCCTGCAGCAGCTGCGGTCTTGACACCGGCAGCAGCTGCTGCAGCTGTGCCCATCTTGCTTCTAATTGATCCCTCGGCAGTGCTGCTGCGTCTGCGCTGCTCAGCATTAGCAGTTGTGCCTCTGCAGGGGTGATGTGCAGCACTTGACACAGCTGCTGCTGGCAGCTGTCTGGGGTGTCTGGGTATGAGGGTAGCAGCCTGGGGTAGCTACTGCTGCTGCTGCTGCTTGCTACAACTGGCAGCAGCCGGTCCACAGCTGCAGGATGAGGCAGGCTGTGTTGCCGGGGCGGGTGCTGCTGTTGCTGTTTTGCTTGTTGTAGCTGGCAAGTCGCCTGGCATGACTGACCTGTGACTTCCGCTGCTACTGCTGCAGCTGTGTAAGATGCTGCTGCTGGTGATCTGTTGTGGGTGTACAGCCTGGGCTGATACATGCCCACCGTCTCTTGTGCTGCGCAGCATGCTGCTGTTGGTGCTGAAAGTGCTGGCAAACGACCATGCTGCTGATACTGCGTGCACTGCATCTGTGCACGAGGGTTGACTGCATAACGGTGCACAGCAAGCTGATCCATCTGTCTACACGGCTGTTGCGGTCCCAGCTGCTGCTGCAGCCGCTGTGTCTGCTTGGTGCTGCATGACGCAGCCAGACACTGTGCAGCAGCAGGCTGCAGCTGCTCAGTGCTGCTCCAGCACGGATGCCTGTGGGGTGCGCCAGCAAGCAGCGTGATGGAGGCCCCACTACATGCGTTTGGTGGCTTCCTCCCCATACCTTGCTGCAGTGCATGGCTGTGGCAGTAGGCCATGGTGGCCACTACTGCTGCTGCTGCTTCTGCTGCTGCTCAGCAACCGGTGATTACGTGTTGCTGTCCCAACTGCTGAGACAACTGTGTCGGAGACACGCTATCAATGAAGGTAAGTTGATACTAATCGCAGCAGCTGCAACAGGCATCACAGGACCCCCGAGTGCGGTACTGTTGCCTGCAGGCAGCCAGCGAGCTCTGCACTGTAACCACGTGGATATGCAGCTAGTGCTTATTGATGTTGAATGAAAATATACGATCAGTCGGTGTTCAACACAGCGTTGAATTGCTATGCATGGCATGTTCTGTCTAGTCGTCTGACGAACTTCCTCACCCTTGACCTTCCGTTGACACCGGCGATGCTGTGCAAGTCGTAGGAGGTCGTTGCTGCGAGAATCTACTTTTGCCTGCTGCATAATACGGTAAACACACCTGCTCTGCTGCACTGGCGTAGCCATCATCGCGCTCTTTCCTTTTGCTATCAACAGTCAGACACCTACTGCTGGCCTGCTGCACGTCATATGAAGAAAGTTGCCGGTCATGCTGGTTCGGTGTAACGTCCGTTTCAAACAGGAATACAATTACAACTACAGCCACCATCAACCTGCGCACTCAAAGAGCACTCACTGTGCCAGCTGGCTGCCCACGTTCACGCGTTGGCAGCAGCTGACAGTCTTCACAGTGACCTCACAGCACGAGTCACTTGCAGTACAAATGCCAAACATCATGTGCATGTGTCTGTTGTAAGAACTCGCAGTGTCAAGGGAGGTGCATGCTAGGGCTGCCCCCATTAAGCTTCACTGGACTTGCAGGAACTCTGGCTGTCACAGCCAGCGACGGTCGCATATGAAGCATAACATGGCTCGAGCCCTGCCACACATGAAACTGTGTCATTTGCTTGAATGTGTGTGAGGATGCGTGATGTATCACCGAGCAGAAATTCTGGGGCAGAAAATGGACAACAAACACATGCAAGGTACTGGCACCTCATCATCGTGCCATGGCAGTGCACAAGTTGGTCTGGTGACTGGAAAACAGAAACTAGCAGCACACACTGTGCCAAGCCGCATTTCCACCTGCACACCAGCGGCACACACTGTGCCAAGCCGCATGTCCACCTGCACACCAGCAGCACACACTGTGCCAAGCCATACTTCCACCTGCGTACTAGCAGCACACACTGTGCCAAGCCATAATCCACCTGCGCACCAGCAGCACACACTGTGCCAAGCCATACCTCCACCTGCACACCAGCAGCACACACTGTGCCAAGCCATATTCCACCTGCACAGCAGCAGCACACACTGTGCCAAGCCATATTCCACCTGCACACCAGCAGCTGCGCACCAGCAGCACACACTGTGCCAAGCCATATTCCACCTGCACACCAGCAACACACACTGTGCCAAGCAGCGCTTCCCACTTGCACACCAGCGGCACACACTGTGCCAAGCCATACCTCCACCTGTACAACAGCAGCACACACTGTGCCAACCCGCACTTCCACCTGTACAACAGCAGCACACACACTGCCAAGCCATACCTCCACCTGTACACCAGCAACACACACTGTGCCAAGCCATACCTCCACCTGTACACCAGCAACACACACTGTGCCAACCCGCATTTCCACCTGTACAACAGCAGCACACACTGTGCCAAGCCATACCTCCACCTGTACACCAGCAACACACACTGTGCCAACCCGCATTTCCACCTGTACACCAGCAACACACACTGTGCCAATCAGCGCTTTCCACTTGCACACCAGCAGCACACACTGTGCCAAGCCATACCTCCACCTGTACAACAGCAGCACACACTGTGCCAAGCCATACCTCCACCTGTACAACAGCAGCACACACTGTGCCAAGCCATACCTCCACCTGCACACCAGCAGCACACACTGTGACAAGCAGCGCTTTTCCACCTGCACACCAGCGGCACACACTGTGCCAAGCCATACCTCCACCTGTACAACAGCAGCACACACTGTGCCAACTTGCATTTCCACATGTACAACAGCAGCACACACACTGCCAAGCCGCATTTCCACCTGCACACCAGCGACACACACACTGCCAAGCCGCATTTCCACCTGCACACCAGCGACACACACACTGCCAAGCCATACTTCCACCTGCACACCAGCGACACACACACTGCCAAGCCGCATTTCCACCTGTACAACAGCAGCACACACTGTGCCAAGCCATACCTCCACCTGTACACCAGCAACACACACTGTGCCAACCCGCATTTCCACCTGTACACCAGCAACACACACTGTGCCAATCAGCGCTTTCCACTTGCACACCAGCAGCACACACTGTGCCAAGCCATACCTCCACCTGTACAACAGCAGCACACACTGTGCCAAGCCATACCTCCACCTGTACAACAGCAGCACACACTGTGCCAAGCCATACCTCCACCTGTACACCAGCAGCACACACTGTGACAAGCAGCGCTTTTCCACCTGCACACCAGCGGCACACACTGTGCCAAGCCATACCTCCACCTGTACAACAGCAGCACACACTGTGCCAACCCGCATTTCCACCTGTACAACAGCAGCACACACACTGCCAAGCCGCATTTCCACCTGCACACCAGCGACACACACACTGCCAAGCCGCATTTCCACCTGCACACCAGCGACACACACACTGCCAAGCCATACTTCCACCTGCACACCAGCGACACACACACTGCCAAGCCGCATTTCCACCTGCACACCAGCGACACACACACTGCCAAGCCGCATGTCCACCTGCACAACTGTAATCCCACGACTGCACCTTGCCGGCAAATTGAGGCGCGTGCATGTGCGTTTACTGTACAACTTCGTCTTTCGCAATTAACAGTCAAGATCGCCCACAGCGGCCACCAACAACCTGTCACAAGTCAACCACATGGACAGTGCCAAGTCAGATGCCACTCACGCAATCAACAATGCACAAAATGTACAATAACGTCAACCGACCCCCTGGTGATCCATTCAGCAGTGCATCCCCTGCCATGCCACATCCTGCCGTCAGTGACGGCTCATGCCACTGTGCTCAATTGTAGTTCAGTCTTCACCCCCAGTCTTGCCCTGGCTGAGCACTCAACGCACGCCATTATCAAATGCATGAGCTCACATCTCACACTCTATCCCCTTTTTTTAGTTTTATAGTTTTCTCACAAGAATAAGGGAGTTCAGCGTGGCAGGCAGTTGCCATGGGACGCTATTGCAACGTGTGGTCTGCGCACAAGCATATGTAGAAGCTGCGTCAGCGCACCCACCTCATGCAACTGGAAGTACCACCATGCGCAACTGTACATAATAATCACTGTGCTGTGACAGCAAGATAACAAGTACTCAAGGGGTGTGAGGCAAAGCACCCCTTCAACAGGGCCGCTTCCATGCACAGAAACACAAAACCACAGCAATGCCAGACAAAAGCATGCTGCTGTGTGAAGACAGCATGCGCTTGTGTAGCAGCATCAGTCCTGCAGGCAGGGCCTGTCTGCACCATCGCATGCCCAGTGCTCCACTACCAGACAACAGGAACACTTGGGTAGGTGCAAAACAGGCCCCATGTCAGTACGCTGTTCAAAACATGCTGCATGCATTCAAAAACAGTAACTTCCCTCTCTCCAAAAAAACGCAACGTTGACCGACCCCCTTGTTATCCATTCAGCAGTGCATCCCCTGCCATGCCACCTCCTGCCGTCAGTGACGGCTCATGCCACTGTGCTCAACTGTAGTTCAGTCTTCAGCCCCAGTCCTGCCTTTGCTGAGCACTCAACGCACGCATGTGTCACGTGCAACAGCTCACAAATCACACTCCACCCCCTTTTTTTGAAGTGTAGGAAATTTTGAATGCTCACAAGATTCAGGCAGTTCAGCGTGGCAGGCAGTTGCCATGGGACGCTGTTGCAACGTGTGGTCTGCGCACAAGCATACGTAGAAGCTGCGTCAGCGCACCCACCTCATGCAACTGGAAATACCACCATGCACAACTTCACAAAACTGCTGTGCTGTGAGGCAGCAAGCGAACAAGTACTCAAGGGGTGTGAGGCAAAGCACCCATTCACGATGGCCGCTTCCATGCACAAAAACACAAAACCACAGCAATGCCAGACAAAAGCATGCTGCTGTGTGAAGGCAGCATGCACTTGTGTAGCACCATCAGTCCTGCAGGCAGGGCCAGTCTGCACCATCGCATGCCCAGTGCTCCACTACCAGGCAAAAACACTTGGGTAGGTGCAAAGCAGGCCCCATGTCAGTGCGCTGTTCAAAACATGCTGCATGCGTTCAAAAACTGTTACTTCCCCCTCTGTGAAAAACCGTAACGTTGCCCGACCAACCCCCTTGTTATCCATTCAGCAGTGCATCCCCTGCCATGCCACATCTTGACGGCTCATGCCACTGTGCTCAACTGTAATTCAGTCTTCACCCCCAGTCCTGCCCTTGCTGAGCACTCAACGCACGCATTCATCAAGTGCAACCGCTCACAACTCACACTCCACCCCCTTTTTTGATGTGGAATTTTGAGTTCTCACAAGATTCGGGCAGTTCAGTGTGGCAGGCAATCGCCGTGGGAATGCTAGTGCAACGTGTTGTCTGCACACAAGCAGATCTGCTTGGCCATGGCCACTGTGGCCACAGTGAACTTCACATGCCTGCTGGCTGCTGTTGCGCACACTGCTGCACTGCACATGGCTGACCCTCATTGTGATGCTTGCTCAGCAAAGCACTCATGTTGTGCATGGCAAACGCGCTGCATGAGACACTGTCCCAAGAGAGAGGTTGGTACAGGTTTGTGAGGTCAGCCTGGCCCCAGTGGGACCTGCTGAGCAGGTTGCTCCGCTGAGCACAAACCCTGTGACCAGGCAGGGAAGCAGCAGCATTGGCACGGCCAGCAAGCCCCCTGCTTCTGATCTGCAGTTTATGGGTACAATGTGGCTCGTCACATGGCTCCCCACCATCATGATGTCCTGCTCTTGGTCGATCATGTGGGAATTTGTGACAGGGCGCATGGGGTTGAGACTCGCTGCTGATGCACCTGCCAAGTGCTGGCACAACACAAACGCACCCACCAAGGCGGCGAACAAGCAACAGCTCCTTGCCCACTGCTGCTGTACAACATGTTTGCACATGCACATGCTGGTCAACAGCACCCAGGTTGATGTTGCTCTGACTCTGTTAGTGCTGAAACTGTCTTGGTAAAGCGCTGCTGGACCTCCTTGACCTGCATGTCTCAGAGGCAAGGTGGTCACAGCGACCGTCGCTGCGGTGACCGCTGTGGCTGCCTCCGTAATTGTATAGTGAAGTAAGTTGCAGCGGCAGGCGGTACCTGTCGCTTTCCAAGCAGGTTGAAGTTTGGTCACATAGGACACAAGCACGACTGTTGCCTCCAGGCTATGCTGCCGCTGCGCACCATGGACTTTGCAGCTGCAATGACACTGCCATGCATGAGGCAACAGACCACAGCTCATTGAGGTCTTGCTGCTGCTGCTGTCGTTGCTACTACTATAAAACAACACACATCAATATATATTGCCTTTTTGACACATAAAGTGCATGCAGCCGTAGGGAACATGCAGCAGCTGACTCAGCTCAGTGAGCTTCACTGACACGCAAGCAGCAGCGCTGCTGCTGGCGCAGCATTGCTGCTGAGCAGCAGAATAGCAGGAGCCGAACCCGCATGGCTCCTGATGCTGACACCTGCAAAATATACTGTAGCAAAGTCATCTAAAAACCACAGTCATGAGTAGCCGTTTTTTCGCGTCTCTGCTGTCACAACTACAGGGCGATGCTCCCCTGCGTCGATGCAGCACCAAAGAGTCCTCCGCCTTGAAGCTCACATACTTAGTCCATCAATACGTCCCTCACATTAACTTACATGTCCATATCGCACAGAGGCACTTGCTTGTACTGCTAGTGACAGCTTTGGCGCGCTTTCGTGACAGGCAGCGTGCGTGAGATGGGCCGATAACCCATTTCTTGCATTGAAACCATCAGCTTAGCGTTGCATCTTTAATGTGCAGCCGTGAAGCAGGCGGTGGCCGAAAAGCGGCAGCAGCAGCAGTGACAAGGACGCTGCTGGCCTTGGCTCTTCTGCTTATGGCATGCGTGCAATCGTGCCATGGACAAAAACGGTTGCTGCAAACGCTGCGTAAACTGCAGCAGGTGCGCATTGCGAGGTAGCCATGCAACGGCATAACAGCAGCAAGCAGGAACAGCATGTTCGCCTTGGCACTGGCGGGTCTTGGCCATCAGTGGAGCTGGACGCAATGGATGTCAAAATCCACCAGTTGTAGAACATGAAAGCGTTTATATGTTTGATGTTGCCTGGTTATTCTTGGGGGAAAACTGCTGTCCGGGCTTGCAGGACAGTGGCACACCTGGCGACCAGTATGCAGCAGAGGCGACTTGGAGCAACTTGTTCCACCACCACCCGCTGCAGCATCATCACTCCAGCTACCGCTACATGCTCAGCAAGCAGCAGCGGCAGCGTGGCATAAGCCACTTTGGCAGTGCTGAGAGGCTGAGGGTGGCACTCAGCAGGGCCATCACGAGTGAGCTGCATGCTGCTGCGAGCAGTCACCACTAGCATTCTTGCCAGCAGCAGCAGTGCACAGAAAGCACGCCAGCTACTGTGCTCAGCTGTGCAGCATGGCACCTTCTTCAAGGTTACATCCAAGCAGTGGCAGATGTAGCCGTGTCAATCTAGCACAGAGGATACTGCTGTGCACATGCACAGCTGGCCACGCGACATGCAGCATCTTCCTGTGTGTTGCACAGCAACTGTCACGTGTCTGCATGGTGACGCTTGTGACCTGAAATTGTGCGGATGCAGCTAAATTGCAGTAGCATGCCTGTGCCTTCTATGTTACCCCTGTCCTGTGCTGCAACTGCTGCTGCTGCTGCCCTGGTTCCCGCCAGACAAAAAGCTGACAGTAGCAGTAGTTGGTGGCAGCATCTCAGCAGGCACTGGCGCAGAAGACGCACCGGCATGGGTGGACAGGCTTGAAACATACCTAAAGGAGACTTACGGCAAAGTAGCAAACGTGAATGTCACAGTGAACAATGGAGCTGTGCCGGGCACCACCAGTGCCTATATGTCAGGCTGTGTGAACCTTCACGTGCCAGCAGATGCAGACATAGTGGTGGTGGAGTATACAGTGAATGACGACCAGCTGGCACTGCCTGCAATGGACAACCCAGTCAGGTGAGTGAGGCACAGCACTTGACAGTTGTCCTGCAAGCAGCATGGCAGCCACATTGACACTTGCAGCTGTTTGCTCAGCGTGTATGCAGCAGCGGGCAGCAGCTGGAACTGCTAGTAGGCAGAGCACGCAGCAGAACATTGCACAGTTGCCTATGCCTCTGTTACATTCCCTCCAGACTGCACACAAGCACAACCTGCATGCGTTTGCTGGCACATCATGTGTTGAACACTGCTGTCCCTGTTATCCTGCAGGCGGCCGTACGAGCGGCTGTTGCGCAAGCTGCTGTCAATGCCAACATCCCCAGCAGTTGTGCTGCTGCATGCATACGCCTGGTTCAGACCGGAACCAACATTTGGTGTGTTCTACAGCAATTCAGAACGGGACCTGAACGAGCTTGCAGGATACTACGGCCTGCCAGTGGTGTCTGTCAAGGGCTGCTGCTTTCAAGCCATGCAGCAGGGTGTACCAGGATTCCAGGTATGATAACAACACTGCTGCTGCCATCGAGGTTGTTGAGTGGGCAAGTTCCTGCAAGCAGGTTCTGCAGTGAGCATTATTTCTCGCTTTCATACGTGTCTGAACAGTAACGGCGCGTAGCCATTTGAGCTTGTGACGTGTGCATGCGGCACAGTCAGTCATGCTATGTTGATGCCAGTGCCCGCCGCCCATGCTGTCCGTCCTGCACATATATGCCAGGTGCATGCTGTGCGTAGGCAGGACCTGCTAGACAGCAAGGGCCTGGCCTTCTACTATGACGAGATCCACCCAGACGGCAACACCGGCCACAGGTGCGGCCAGCCTCCTGCAAGCGCTGTTGCCAGACACAGCAGCACTCTCACGATTGCTCAAGTCCAACAGTAGCAGCCACTGCCGCAGCGCATACCTCGGGTGGTACATAGGTGCCGCTGCATCACCTTTTCCTTGCAAGCCATTGCTTTTGGCATGACAGGCACTGCTACATGTTGGCACTGTGGTTGTGAACCTGCTGTGGCTGTGGTGCCCTTGCAGGGTAATGGCTGAGCTGGTGGTGACGCTGCTGCAGCGAGGTGTGGCTGACCTGCTGCACAGCCCCCTCACGGAGGCAGACAAGGCAGCAGCAGCGCAGCCGCTGCCGCCACCTATGATCCCAGGCAACTGGGAGTCGCTCAGCGACAGGTGGGGCGGGCAGCAGCCAGGCTTCATGTGATGTTAGTCGAGATGCGTTGCTGTCAGGGCTGTGCTGGATCGACTTGCATTTTGCTGCTAAGATGCAGTCCACGTTGTTCTTCATCCCTCAAATAAGAGACATTGTGAGCATGCTGCACGGTGTATGCCTTGGTGCAGATGCTTTGTGGGTGAGGCCTTTAAGACCAAAGCAGTGATAGGGCAGCCTGCCTCCTGGGATTGGGTCAACGAGTCACGCAGCTTGCGGCCCAAGTGGGGCTACGTGTCAACAGAGCCAGGCGCATCGCTGCAGCTGCTGCTGAACACCACAGCCAGCTCGGGTGCGGCGCAGCACCCGGTGCTGGTGCAGGTGGCGTACCTGAGCAGCTACGAGCACATGGGCAAGGCGGCCGTCAAGTGAGCTGAGCAGTGGTGTTGCACTTTACTCAGCACGGCATGGCAAGCCCATACAAGCAAAGCATGTCAGCACACTGTACTACGCTGCTGTTGTGCCAGGGATGCTTAGGTGGAGAGGGCATGCAGCACAGCGCTGCACACTTCCGCACCAGCTGCCACACATTCTCCTGCAAGCACGGTACTTCTCTTGGTTGCTGACATGCGTTTGTTGTTGTGCATTACGGTGGCGCAGGTGTGTGTCTGGCTGCAGCTGTGATGAGTCTGAGATCAACGGCTACCACGTGGACCACAACAGCCTGCTGAAGCTGCACCGCATCTACGTGTCACAGCACGAGGAGTGTGTGATGGCAGTGCAGGTGTGTTGTCGTTGTGCTGTGGTTCTGAACCTGGTCTACAGCCGATGTGTTTGCACAGAAGCGGCCTGGCATATTGCAATTAGATGCTTTGTTGTCTCAACATTGCAGCGCAGACTGCTCTGTTGGAGCTTGCAAGGCAGTGCAGACACACTGCAACATGATTGTGAATGCTGCTGCTGCTGCTGCTGTGGCTGCTATGCCTGTACTGCTGTGCAGGTCAAGGACGAGACTGATGCGCCTGATGGGGAGCACAAAGTGAAGCTTGCAGCAGCAGTTGTGAGTGAGGAGGCAGGGGAGCAGCACGCAGACTTCGACAACGCTGCTGCTGTTGAGCATGTGCACGACATCAGCTTCCGACATGTGGGCTTCGGTCACAGTGGTGTCTTTGATATACGAAACCATATTTGAGGCGTGCGCTGCTTTGGCGGGTTGTCAGGGTTCATGTGAAGGGGTGTACAGTTTCTGTAATTGTATGGTTTTTGCCTGTTTTGGGACTGCACACAAGCCTACAGTACTGTTTCAAAGCCACACTCTCCTGGCAGCTGGGGTGCAGCATCAAGCTTGTTCACTGTCAAGGGGCCTGATTTTTAGCAAGCTACCAGCAGCCTGTCAAGGATGTAAAGATGGACAGTCTAGCATGAAAAAAGCAAAGCTGCGCACCTTCAAGCAAAGCTCGGCCAGAAGACCCCCCGCCCTGGGTCTCCCGGCGCTCCAAGTGGGCTGTCCATGTAAGCACGTCCGTCCAGCAGCAAGGCATCATATCATCATGCGAAGTTCTCACCTGTAGGCGCAGAGAAGGTTACAGGGCAGGATGTTCCAGTGCCTGCTGGCCGCCTGCAAGGGTAAAAGCAGGCACTGTTATCCCAGGCTGTGACTGTACTGCTTGCGGCTGTATCAAGCACTGGTGATGCGCTATGCCTGGCAGGCCATGCAAGCTCTTGTTCAGCTCTCAGGGCTGGTGGTAGCCAGGTGCTGCCAGGCTGGCAGCAGGAGAAGCCATGTTCACAGCAGCCGCCGCGTCAACTTTCGCTTCAGTAACCAGCAAGCGGCAGTCAAAACATGATGCAAGTTGACTCTTGAGCTACATGTCAGCACCTACAAGCCAGGTTCGCTACTGGCTAGTATACTACTGGCTACGTAGCCAGCTGGCTGGCGCTGCCGCGCGGCTGTTGCCTTGTTGTAGTGTAGCTGGCATGGCACAAAGCCGCCAAGTTACAGCTATGACCTACATGCCTTGTAAGCATGGGCCTTGGGCTGTAACAACGCTGTATATGGTAGCCTTCAAGGAGCTCAAACCAGATGTCACCAGCTCTTGCTGCCCCCCAAAACCCTGCCCCTGACAACGGTTGGCAGTTGCATCCGACGCGGATATGTAAGCCACCGACGCTAGTCGAATACGTCAATGGCGCTGAATCTACTTCATGGACACCAGCGTGAGAGCTGCCGTTGAGCAACGACGTTTCGTCACCAAGTTCCGAGACGTCAGCAGGAGGCACCCGACACATGTGAAGTTCAAACAGTTCGCCAGGATGGTTAGCGGAGGTACTAGTTTTGCCAACAGGCAGGAGGCAGGAGAGCAGCTGGGCGCCGTGCTGCGGGAGCAGCTTGGGCAGCAGCTGGGGCAGCAGCAGGAACTCTGTGTGTTTGGGCTGGTGCGGGGCGGTGAGCACGCACACTGCAACGTTCTCACCTCCACGATGCGTAATATGTGCCATTACTGGGGTCGTCAGCTCCTGCTGCATGTGCTTGGACGTAAATGTGAACACTCAAGCAGACATGCATGCCCACGCTGCCACTGCTGGCGTGCTGCTGCTGCCAGGTCTGCCTGTGGCCGAGCCAGTGGCTGCTGCCCTGAGCGCACCGCTGGATGCATTTGTGGTTAGGAAGATCGGTGCGCCACTGCAGCCAGAGTGAGTGCCAGCGCACACACAGCTGTTAGTGACCAGTCCCTAGCTGTTTATGCCGCATACTGCAGGGAGGTTGGCATGCAGTCATGCGCGCAAGCAGCCAGCAGCTTGCAATCTACCGATGCTATGACTAGTCAAACAATACTGCCTTTCAACTTGCTTTCCTTCCATTAAAACATATGCCAACCTATCAGTATGTCTCCTGGCCCTGGTGCAATCTGTGCAATCACAAATCACCCTGCATGCTTGCAGGTTTGGCATTGGTGCCATTTCCGAGGGAGGCCACACCATCATCAACGAGTATGCTGCACACGCTGTGGGAGCCACCCCACAGGAGCTGCAGGCCACAATCAACAGAGAGTCCCAGGAGCTGGCACGCCGCATCCAAGTGTACAGGGCAGGCCACGACCACCTGCCTGTGGAAGGTGCAACACACAGCCTGCATGCCTGTCGGTGTTGGTTTTGTTAGCACGTGCATTGCCTGGCTGTGTAAAAGATGTAAGGCAGATGCATACCAGCGCCAAGGTGGCATGTTGTTTGCTGCCACTTGTAAGCGGCCTCTGGCAGGTTCAAGCTGCCTGGTGATCCAGCAGTAGAACAGTGTTGGGGACGGCGCGGCCAGCCATACAGCTGTCAGGCTTCAGCCAAGCCTGCTTCTGCTGCTGCTGCTGTCGTGGTTGCTGCTGTGCCTACTACCACTGCTGCTGCACCGCTGCTGCTGCTGCTGCTGCTGCTGCTGCTGCTGCTGCTGCCAGGCAAGACAGTAGTGGTGGTTGATGATGGCCTCGCCACTGGTGTCACTGCACGTGCAGCGCTGCAGTCACTTCGCGCCAAGGGGGCAGGCCGGCTAGTGCTGGCTGTGCCAGTGGGCTCAGCCTCCACTGTGGCTGACATGGCAGCAGCAGCACTGGCTGATGACATCGTGTGCTTGAGCCAGCCGAGGCACTTCCGTGCTGTTGGGCAGTGGTATGATGTGAGTGTGGGGCGGGTTGGATCTGCAGCTGGCAGCGGCTGTTTGTGTGCTGCACTGGAGTGTTTGCAGCACGAGTGTGTGGCTGAGAGTTGGGTTTCTCAGTGTGCATGCAAAGTGCTGGCAGGTGGACTTGCTCAGTATTTGACAGAGAACCATGCTGGGTGTTTCTGCTGGGACGCCAGACACAACTGCTGTTCTGCGGTTGTTTGCTGATGTTTGTTGAATGGCTTGCAGGACTTCAACCAGACGTCAGATGCAGAGGTGGTGGCCATCCTCAAGAAGTTTGCTGCACGCAATGCAGCATACCGCGAAGCAGCAGCAGCAGCTGCAGCAGCAGCAGCAGCAGCAGCGGTTCCTGAAGCAGCAGCATCTGATGAAGCCGCTGCGGCGTCATCATCCGCGGCAGCCAGGGTGACGATAGCAAAGGGTGTGGGGCATGATCCAGCTCCTGCAGGCGAAGCAGCAGCAGCAGCAGCAGACACTGCTCAGGACCAAAGCGCAGCCCCTTCTGCTGCTGCAGCACCACAGCCACTAGAAGCAGGCAGCAGCGAGCTGCCACCTGCAGCAGCAGCAGCAGCAGCAACAGCAGCACCAGTGCAGATGGAGGTTACTGCTGAGGATGAGCTTGTCATAACAGATGCAGCAACGCCGGGCGTGCGGCTGCATGGCACGCTGCATGTGCCGCAGGCGGCAGCCGGCTTGGTCATCTTTGCGCATGGCAGCGGCAGCAGCAGGCACAGCCCTAGGAACAGGCAGGTGGCTGCCACACTGAATGAGGCAGGTGCGATGACCCTGATGTGATCGACACCTCAAGCAGTGCTGCCGATCTTGGTTGCAGGAAAGACATGTGCTTGCTCACTACCGTGACTGCATGCTTTTGTTGCCCTCAGCACCTCTGGTCAACCGTGATGTGTGCTGCACATGCAGCAAAGTGACCAGCTGCAAACATTTGTCGATGAGCTGCTGTTCAAGGTGTTTCTGCTCTGCTGTTTCTGCTGCTGTTTCTGCTGCTCTGCTGTTTCTGCTGCGCAGGCTTTGCTACACTGCTGTTTGACCTGCTGTCAGGTGAGTGATGCAGACCGTCTTGAGTGGAGCCAATCATGTTGGCACGTGCAAACCAGGGCCCAATCGCAGCACTGCTGCAGGCATGTTGCAACACTATGAGACAACGCGTCGCGTGCTTGCTCTGCATGCCACTGTATCGTGCCGCTGCCGCTGCTGACAATCCTGTGCGTGCTGCAATGTGCTGCGCTCCTGCTGCTGCGCTGCTGCTGCGCTGCTGCTGCTGCTGCTGCTGCTGCTGCTGCTGCTGCTGCAATGTTGCTGCTGCTGCAGAGCGTGAGGCCGAGCAGCGCAGCAACGTGTTCAACATCCCGCTGCTGGCCAGCAGGCTGCAGCTAGCCGTGGAGTGGATGGAAGTCACAGGCAAGCTGCCGCATGGCTTCCCTGTGGGCTTCTTTGGAGCAAGCACAGGTAGGGTGGGGCGCTGCACGCTGCTGCACATGCGTTATTGAAGGGCATGCAGTTGTGTAGTTGTGCAGGGGATGGCTGTGCTGCCGGGTGGCAAGCTGCGGCAGTGAGACAACAAGTGGACCACACTGCATGTATGCTCTGGTGATCGCCAGAGCTGGGCACACGCTTTCAAAGCGTGCTGTGCAGTATGCTGGGACAGGCGGCAAGATGTTATCCTGCAACCACTGCTGCTGCTGCTGCTGCTGCTACAGGTGGTGGAGCCGCACTGTGGGCAGCTGCCTACCTGGACGCCAGGGTCTCAGCTGTGGTGGTGCGCGGCGGGCGACCTGACCTGGCTGCTGCCAAGCTGCCTGCCGTGACTGCACCTACGCTGCTGCTGGTGGGCGGCAACGATTATCATGTGCTGGATCTGAACAGGGGTGTGCTGCAGGCGCTGGGGTCTGCAGGGCAGAGTGAGCTGGTGGTGGTGCCGCGGGCAGGGCACCTATTTGAGGGTCCTGGGCAGTTGGGGGCTGTGGGTGAGGCTGCTGCTGAGTGGTTTGGACGACACCTGAAACAAAAGCAGCAGCAGCAGCACCAGGATGGTGAGGAGGAAGCAAGGCAGGTGTAGGTGTTGCGTGGTGATGAAAAGCGAGTTGCGTGTTTGAGTACACATCATGTGTGGTGGCGTCGGGTGACGTTGGTATTAGTTGGGTGTGGGCATCACTATGTTGAACTTTGAGGTGCCATGCTGTCTTTCAATGTTGAAGGTAGCAGACAAGGAGCTGTCAAACATTGTACATACCATGTGCTTCTTGCAAGGGTCCTTGGCTGTGTGCGCAAGGGTGTGGAGTGACAACAGTTGACGTGAGTGGTGGGGGTATGGGCGGTTGGCCCAGTTGCCAGCAACTTGACATGGGGGCTGAAGTTTGATGACATGTGGCTAGTGTTTGCTTATGATGGGATATTGGGCATTGAGTTGAATGGGGGATCGGCATGGAGTCAATGGGTGCGTTGAGTGGGTGCTGCATGCTTGCAGCAAGCAACACAGCCTGCAAGGAGAGGTTGTAATGTCGAGGGTGCAGGTGTGGCAGCTGGGAGGGGCTGCAGCTAAAAAAGTGGGACCGCCGCAGATGGCTGCTGGCTGTGCCGGATGTTTTGCCTCATATTGCCGTGCGGTTATCATGCGCACAACGAGTTTTCTGTCGAGGTGGCGCGTTGAGCTCGTGTGCATGTGTGTCAAGAGTTGCTGAGTGGCTTGTGCAGCAATATTTGCTGGCCCATGGTCAGCAACGGTTGGTATTTGGCCTTTGGCTTGCTGTTGCAGTCCATCATTGAGGCTGCAGGGCCTTGCATCATGCTATAGTGTGGATGCATTGCATGCTTTTTTGATGTGGATGACACCTGGCCAAGCAAGTCAAATACGCCACTGTCTCCTGTCTGCATGTTCAGCCTGCATGAGAGGCATTGCAAGATGCAGTGTGATGGACCCATAGGAGGCGGAGCGGTGAAATAATGCCAATGGTGTTGCCAACAGTGTGCCCGGTGTTCCGGTGGCGTGGTGCATCTGCAGGTGCCATGATTTGTTTGCCTATGGTGTATAAGCACAAAGCATTCCAGTGTTTTGCTGTCAGTAAGAAATGATGGGGTGGTGCCGCATTCACGCAATTACCACGGGTCATTGCAGTCACGGGCATGTCACGTCATTCTGCCAAAACCCTGGTGCAGTTGACAGAGACGCTGAGCAGGCACTGTGATGTTCAGTGGTGGTGGGATGAGGATAAAGCTGCTCAGTAACTTTCGTTGAACTCTGTGTTGGTGAAAATTTCAACCTGCTCGTCAAAGGACCCTGCACTTCACAAGGGCAGTAGTGTACTCTGCTTTCCAACTTGCTTGCAGCCACTGACCACACACTGTACAGACACTACACAGGCAGTACACTTGCTAGTGGTTAATTCGATTCTTGCTTCGGCCTAGCATCAACGCTGCAGCTGCGCAGGCAGTGGTTGCAACTATGAGCACTCCAGTGCAGCTCGTTCCTCCACCCATCGCAGCAGAGCCACCAGCTCCGAAGCACCCGATCGCTTTTATATTTCACTTTGCGTTCAAGGTGCGCTGGAAGCATGCACTCAGGCGGACAGCTGTTGCTGCTGACAGCAACTGCTGTACCTGCATGTATGTGCTGTACATGCACACTGAAGCATTTCCTGTGCTGCCATGCAGGTGGCAGCCATGGTGTTCTATCTACTCTGTGAAACGTTCAACAAGAACCAGTTTGTGTTGAACTTTGTGGTGTGCATAGTGCTGCTGGCGATGGACTTCTGGACGGTGAGTTCTCAGCACAGCAGCACTGCGGGTCACCTGAACGTAGTGTCTCAGTTCGACAGCAGGAGACGGCAGTCACATGATGTCATCCTGCGTCACGTGTGCTACATCTTTGCACTGCTGCAGCTGGTGTGGTAGCCTGCAGCAACACTTTGCCACCGTGCCTGCAGCAGCAGGTGCAGAATGCCCTGGCATGCTCATCCTACCTGGTGCTGTGCGGCGTGCTCTGTTCTGTAGGTGAAGAATGTTACGGGGCGGTTACTGGTGGGGCTGCGGTGGTGGAATGAGGGCAACAGTGAAACAGGCAATGCGTGGCGCTTTGAGAGCTTAGCAGAGGTGAGGCGCCTGGCAGCTCAGCAGCAGCGCCTAAGGCTTCTTTCTTGGCTGCAGCAACCTGTCGCTCATAACAACACATCCTACTGCCAGATGCATCCTCCTCTGACAACATTAGCTGTTGAGCAGCAGCAGCTGGCGGAGCAGCAGCAAATTCACACCAGCTGCTCTTGACGGTCCTCAGCCAAGTAGTGACAGCCATGACAATGCTGCTGTGCGGAACCATGCCGCAGGGCCAGCGCGTGATCAACCCCTACGAGTCGCGCTGGTTCTGGATCGTGCTGGTG
Source organism: Tetradesmus obliquus (assembly GCA_030272155.1). Taxonomy (NCBI): domain Eukaryota; kingdom Viridiplantae; phylum Chlorophyta; class Chlorophyceae; order Sphaeropleales; family Scenedesmaceae; genus Tetradesmus; species Tetradesmus obliquus. The sequence continues at coordinate 2,904,657 of CP126191.1, forward strand.
GCCAACCCAGCGCTGTGGGTGCTGTGCAGCCTGTCGGCGCTGCTGGGGCTGGACTGGGGTGAGCGGCAGCGCAGCATGGCAGCATGCAAGCCATGCGGTGAATATAGTGATACTGGCGTTTAATGCATTGCATGGCTGTTATGCTGTGTGAAGCTGGACAGAGGGCAGGGGTTTGTGGCGCTGCAGCAAGACGTAACAGCATAAAAGGCAGCAGATGTAACAGCTGTGGTGCATTGCACTGCGCGCGTGCTGTTGTGTAGCGCGGACGCGCCCACCACGCTGCTGCGCTTGAGCAGACTCATCCTTGTGTTTCCACTGCAGCTGTACATGCTAAGTACTCTGCTTGCGATTGTGCATGACTACCTATCTGCTCAACTACCTGCCTGCCTGCTGCACCGCCTGGCCTGCCGCACTGCCTGCCTGCCACCTTTGTCCCCCACCAGGCTACCTGCTCATCCCCATCACGGGTGTGGTGCTGGGTGGCAGCAACCTGGCGGGCTACTTCAAGTGCAGCAAGGACGCCAAGAAGCAGCTGCAGAGCATGACAGCCAACATGGCCACAAGCGCCATGACCAGCGCCATGACAGGCAGGCTGCAGGCAGCGATTGCACGGGTTTGAGCGTTGCAGCAGCGGCGGCGCAGCACGGCTGGCAGCAGCGATGGCTTGCAGTGTCCGTGTTGTCTTGAGTTGCGGTTGAACACAGCCTGCTGTAGCTTGTGCGCTTAGCACGTGCATGCTGTGGACTTTTTGGTGGCAACGGATGCAGACAGTGTGCAGCACAAGCATTTCACGACAGCTTTGTTACACACCGTATCGAGGATGCCAAAAGGGGCTTGTGCTGGTTGCTGCTGCACTGTATCAGGTGCCTTCATGCAGCCGCCTGTAGCGCTGCTGCACTTCAGACCCCAGGGCCGCCTCTTTTGCACAGGATTGCCTGGCAGGCTAGCGAGCAGTTGTTTCTTTTGTAACATATCATATCTGGTTCTGCCAGCCTAGTAGGCTGCAAAGTGGGTCTCTGGTCGTCATGTACGCACCAACGTGTGCACGCTACAGCGCTAGCACGCAGCTGATCAACTGCGGTTGCCTTGCCAAGTATTGGTGTTACACAGGCAGAACATAAAGACCAAGCGATGGCGATGCCTATGCACTGCGCACCGCAAAAAATGCAACCCTAAATGCGCTAGCCGCAACAGCACACGAAGGTGGATGTTGCTGGCATGCAGCTATCTTACAAGCAGCTGCTTGACTAAGAAGCACTGTAACAAGATATCGTTGCACTATGTTGTGCAGACACACACCAGCTAGAAGTACAACCCCACCGTGCTCTGCGCTCAACACGCATGCAACAGATGTTCCCAGCAGCAAAAATGAATGCACAGGACAGCCAACATCAACACAGCAGCTTTATCTCAGCTGTTTCATGCAAGCCAGCAGCCTGACGTGCCAGCACCAGCTCAATAGCACAGCAATGCAGAACAGTGCAACTTCAGCACAGCACACACTGTCCTGCAAGCTGTCCTGCAAGCTGCCGCCACGCCCTCACCACTGCATCTAAGAGGTAGCAGGGCCCTCAGCAGCATGCTGGTGGAACTTCACCAGCTGGAAATGGGCATCAGCAGCAGGCTTCACTGTCAGCGCAAACTTCTCCTGCTTGTCGCCCCTCTTCACCTCCACCAGCAGCTCAGTGTTGCTGCTGCCATCGTTGAGTGGCGTGGCAGATAGCACGCGCAGCAGCTGGTAGGGGAACAGCGAGTTGGAGCGCTGGTTGAGCTGGGCTACGCCTTGCTGCGCAGCTTTGCTCCACTGGTCGTCACCAGCCTACTGCAGCGGGGCGCAGCGTATGTAGCAGAGGCAGGGTAGCGCAGCAGAGCAGGGAGGCAGAGTGCAGGGGAAGGGCAGCAGAAGTAGGGCAGGGCTGCAGTGAGACACCGAGGGGCTTGCATGGACACATAGCAGCGCAGAGAAGGCTGCAGGACCATGTGCAGCTTGCAGGAAGAGAATGTGTGCGCGTAAATGAAGCAATACAAGCGGCATGTGTCTGTGCCGTTCAAGCCTGTATTTGCATGCATGCATTAGCCAATGCTGTTGCTGCTGCTGTGGGCATGCAAGACATTTCTGCGACAACCCCTTCCTCTTGCTGCTGCTTGCCAGGCTGTCACTGCTTGCGGAGCTCTCATAGCCTGCTCTGCATACCTCGGCAGCAGGGCCAACCAGCTTGAAGTGTGTCAGCTCCATGGCGGCATCATTCTCCTTGACATTGCAGCTCAGCTTCTCCCACACAGTCACCTCCAGCGTCTTGGGCCCAGCATCGTCTGCTGCCTCCACCACAAGGATGTGGTTGGTGCCAGACACAACCTGCACGGATGACAAGGCAAGCAAGCGGGCACAGTCAGAGGTACGTGGTCAGAGGCAGGTGAAGTCCAGGTCAGCCGTTGGCTGAGGCCTATCCCAAGCCAGCAAGCCCGTGCCGCACCTGGCGCTTGGCGGAAACAACCTTTGCGAGCTGCAGGTTGCCCTTGATCGGGAAGTTGGCCTTGCCATGCTTCAGCTGCTCGACCGCAAACGTTGCAATCTCATTTGTGCGGGCATCAATGGGAGCTGAAGACGCACCGCCCAACATCATGCCCTTTGCAGCAACGTTCACAGCCAACAGCGAAAGCAAGCAGAAGAGCACAGCCCTCTGCATGTGGAAAGACTCGGAACGCTTTGAGCAGGTGTACAAGGATGGTGATGGTATACACAACGTAGGGAACAAGGTAAACGAGAAAGTGATGACATAAACTGCTGCGATGACAGTTCACATGCAAGGGCAGGGAGGGGGGGGGGTTGTTATGACTGGGTTGCTTCTCCTGTTTCGCTCATAGCGTGGCAAACGACGTAAAGGCGAGTACATTGCCAGTCAGACACGTTTCATTACATGTTGCCGCATCCTGCTGAAACAGCACCTGCACCTCAGTTGTAGCCCACACCAGTAGCAACAGCAGCAGCAGTAGCAACAGCAGCAGCAGCCGGGCACAGACAACTAGCCAAAGCTTGTGCTAAAACACAGCCGTTGCTGCACTAAGCAGCCATGTTCTTCTCCAGTGCGATGCAAGTTGTGTTCAAAACCACTGGTGGCAGAATCTGGAACAAGCGCTGGGGCTTGCCAAAGCTGACCCGCACACGCAAGGAGAACCGCAAGAAGGACATTCGGCTGTTCAATCAGAACATAGACATACTGAAAGCAGCGGAGCACTTGCAGCCGGAGGTGCCAGTGCGGCTAGCGCAGCCACTGCCAGGCTGGCAGCGAGAGCAGATGAAGAAGCGGCTGGAGCAGGCACAGATGCTGATCAACACACGGGGCACACTCTTGCCAGCAGCAGCTGCAGAGGCAATGATGCAGCGGCGGCTGCAGCAGCCGGCGCAGCAGCGGGAACAGCAGCAGCTGCGCAGCCTGGAGCCGCCGAGTGACCCGCAGCAGCAGCAGTACCACTTACGGCGGCAAGTGAAGCCACGCACCAGGAAGTAGCATCACGACATGATTCTGCATGCACTAGCAGTAAATGGAAATTAGAAGTAGGATGGATACTGAGCAGCAGTGGGTTGCGTGTTACACAGCATATTGAGCTGTAGGTCCTCACATCTAGGTGTTTGGCACTTCCAGGCGCGTTGCTTGCTTGCAAGCAGTCTGGCATTCTAGCTGCTGGGGTACGGTTTTTGTGCATACATGGCATGCTGCAACTTTGCTTGCAACAGCCAGGTGTTGCTTGCAGCTGCAGTGCAGTGGGCAGCATGCACAGCAGCAGCTTCATTTGAGCTGCTGCACTGCAGCAGGTGTTGCTAATCACAGCAGCGTGTGCTGCTCTCGTGTCAAGCAACGAATGAAAGCCTCTGCAGTGATGTGTCTGGCTTTGAGCTGTTGCACAGCAATTGAGTGTGGCGCCGGCCATGGTCGCAGACAGACTTGCGGTTGTTTTAAGTCAGTCATGGTTATCTTGACACACCGCTGCACTGCATTGCTTGCTCATCGTAGTGCCCTTTGTGGAGCGTTGGCTTGGTTGTGCGCAGCTGCAGCGCACGTTTGCAGTGCTGTTGTTGTTGATTGCTGGCAGCTGCAGTCAATGCCAGTTGACGGCAGTGCATCGCATGCGTTGCAACATCTGCTTCATGCCATGCATGCGTTTGCGGGCTGGGCACACAGTACATTTGTTTGCAACAGTAAGCAGCGGCGGCTGACAGGCTGTCACGTTCTCAGGTGCTGTTGCAGCCGCCAGCTGCCGTGCATCTTGTTCTTGAAGAGTAAGCGACACAGCCGTTGCTGGCTGCCAGTGGTGTTCAGAGCACATGCTTGAAACGAAGCAGCTTCAGTTATGGGTGGTGAGCTGCTGCTGATGCCCACTGTGTGGCAGCGTTGTGGGATTCTTGAATGACGTTGCAGCATTCTTTTCATGTTGCAGCTGGCAGTGCCTGCAGGATTGCACACTGTTTTTTTGTGCAGACGAGGCCAGCGTCAGCAGCAGCGTTGCTGTTGCAATTTTTGAACGGTGTTGGGTACCACTGTGAGCACAGTATGCAAAGTCTGCTGACTAGTCACTGAAGTAGTGCTGCACTCACTCTCAGCTGCAGTGCCAGAATATATCGGACATGGCTGAACGGTGCAGTTGCAGCCTGTAGCTGCTGTCTATGTAACAAGGCACTGACTGAGTGGATCTTACTGGCCAGTGGAGGTAGCTGCAGCTGCCCTTTGAAAGGCGACCATTCTTTCAGCCCTTGGCAGCTGCAAGCAACAGCCTGCAGCACAGCATTCGCAACATGCCAGCTCTCGAAACACCTTGTACCCTCAACACGACGATGAGACGCGTACCGCACCATGCGGCACCATGTTTGCCAGCAAATGAGCACGTTACATCACAACACAACGCAGCACAATCGAGGGGTGGACCACCGCAACGCCCTGTGACTGGACTCGCCCTCGACAAAAAAATCCGCCCTTGCGCCAACTACTTCGGCAGCCTGTGCACGAACATCATGCTTGCCAACCCATAGCAGCACTAGAAGGTGCCGCCGCGCTCCCAGTCGTAGCAGTCTCCCTTGGGCCTGCTGCCAGCCGCCAGCACTCCATCGATCGCCGCCAGGTCATCCGCGTCCAGCTCGAAGCCGAACAGACGCTGGTGGTCTGGCACATGGCTTGCATTGCGCGCCCCCAGGATGATGGCGGGCACTGCGGGGCGCTGCAGCACCCAGCGGCTAGCTACATTGGAGATGGAGGTGCCGTGCTTGGCGGCCACCTGCTGCAGCACCTGCAGTGTACGGTGGCAGGTGCCAGAGATTGCAGTTTGTTCAAGCACGAGCGCGAGCAAAACAGTGTGCATGAACTGGGGGTGCAGCACTGGAGTGCCAGCAGGGCAGTGTGGTGGTTATGAAATTGGATAAGAGTGTACGGAGATGCTTTTGCGTCAGCTGTAGCAGGATGATGGCGGGCACTGCGGGGCGCTGCAGCACCCAGCGGCTGGCCACATTGGAGATGGAGGTGCCGTGCTTGTTCCCGATCTGCTGCAGCACCTGCAGAAAAACGGCACCAGAGGTTGCAGTTCATTAAGCATGGGCAAAAACGACAGGGTACACAGGACGGCGTTGCAGCAGCGGGAGTGTGAGGCAGGGCAGTATGGCAGTTGTGAAATTGGATAAGAGTGTACGGAGATGCTGTTGCGTCAGCTGAAGCAGGATGATGGCGGGCACTGCTGGGCGGCTCAGCACCCAGCGGCTGGCCACATTGGAGATGGAGGTGCCGTGCTTGTCGCCAACCTGCTGCAGCACCTGCAGCATAACAGTTAGGCAGCACTTGGTTGATTGTACACGCTGCAGCATGACTCTACAGCACATGCTTGTTGCACTTGTCACCAGCCCTGCGAACCAAGTGCTGGCCGTGTTTGTTCATGCGTTCATGTCAGCACGCAGGTTGCAGCATGCAGAACGCAGGTCTGCATACGGCTAGCTGTGCAAAACAACAGCAGTGCTGCGGTGTGCTGTACATGCGTATGCATGTACCACTCTCCCTCACCTGCAGCAGCTGCTGCAGCCAGCTCCAGCCGCCAGCCTGGCCCAGCACAGAGGCATACTTGCCCTTGCTGTACGTGTCAACGCTGACGTCCCTGACGCTCAGGTTCAGGTATTTGTCGCTCAAGAAGCCGCCAGCCACCACGCCATATGGCAGCAGCGACATGCCGTTGGCTTCACAGAAGGAGGCCATGACGTTGGCAGGCCGCCTGTCGAGCAGCGAGTACTGGACCTGCATGCGTGCCCAAGCACACGACCAAATGAAAGCGTTGGATTGGGCACGGTTGCTATGTATTGTACACACGGCCAAGCTGTTGCAGCAATGCCTGTGCTGGTGGAGTGATGCGTCTGCTGCCTATGCACTGGCAGTTGTGCGCACCTGGCCAGCAAGCAGCAGCTTCAGGACATGAGCAAGCGGCAGCGTCGCACAGCGACAAAAAAGAATCCGTTTGCTGCACACAAACGAATGCCCTCCGTCCCTCTCTCTGCAGCGCTTGTGTCATGGTGCGGCACAGATCCTGCTCCAACTGCTGCTGCTGCCGCCTGCTCACCTGGTTGCTGGCCAGCTCTGCGCCCTTGCCGATCATCTTCTCAAGGCGCGGCACGTCAAAGTTGGTCACGCCCACCTGGCCAATCACACCCGCTGCTCTCAGCTCTGTCAGGTACAGCGCAGCGTCAACATACCTGGCAGCAGCAGCAGCAGCAGCAGCAGGTATAGCAGGCAAGCAGGCCAAGCTTGGCATGTCAGCATGCACAGGGTCAAACAGACTTGCAGCAGGCATGCCCAGCAGCGCAGCATGCAGCAGCAGGCATGCAGGCATGCAGGCAGAGGCACCGCCCAAACAAGCCCCACCCATCTGCTGGCCCTGCACGCTGCTGTTCACCTGCCATACGTTGTTCTACCGTTATGTCATTTTCACATTGCCCACCTGTCATAGCCATAGTCCTGCCAGTAGAACTGCAGCAGGTCAATCTTGTCCACCCCTAGCCGCTGCCTGCTCACATCAACTGCCGCTGCCACTGATGCCTTGCTGAGCGTGGCCATGTCCCTGCCGCTGAACACACAGTACTTGGTGGCAACCTGGCGGCAGCAGCAGCAGCGACGGCGGCGGCGGCAGCGGCAGCGGCGGCAGTTTTGCTTGCAAGCCCTTGCAGCATAAACCCCACGTGCATCTTCACACACAGCTTGCCCGTGCTGTGGCAGACAAGAACACCAACGTATTGTGTGCACCACAGTATTCACAAATGAAAGCACACCTGTCATGCAGAGTGGAGTTGCGCAGCCGCGGCCCCACCTGCACCTTGCCCTCAACTCGGGTGTGTAAGGTATGATACATGCACTGCTGCGCAGAATGAGGTTGTGCAGTACTACGTGCTGTACTTGTGTTGCGCTACGATGGTTATACGACTTGATGCACTGCCTCACCTGCACCTTGCCCTTCAGCTCAGGGTTCTCTTTCAGGAATCGCCCGATTAGCACCTCGGCAGGCCCGTAGTGATCTGCAGCGGCAAAGCCGTGATTTGCAAGGCCGAAACGGCATAAAGTTTCTTGACGGCATTGAATTGCAGGCTGACAGCAACGGCAGAAGCGGCGTGAGGATTTATGAACATATTGGACTAGGTAATTCCTGCTGCTGCTGACTCACCAGCAGCGTCGAAGGTGGTGATGCCAGCCGCTACAAAGTTGTTGAAGTCCTGCACAGAAGCAGCAGCAGCAGCGGCAGCAGCAGCAGCCTCTTGGATGCGCTGGATGTGCATGCATCGCTCAACACTGTGCCGGTGACGGTGTCATGCAACCGCTGTTGCTGCTGCAAGCCTTTGCAGCACAGCTGCCGTGCACATAACACAATGTACCGATATCTGAGATGTACCGCCTGCAGCCACTCACCCGCACAGCTGCTTCCCCGCCAGTCCTGTCTGTCTGCTTGTCACCTTTGTGACCTCCAGACAGCTGCCAGCAGCCCTTGATGACTTGGCTGACTTCAAAGCCAGCTGCGTTGGGTGCTAGCTGTACATGCGGCACCTGAGGCGATGTATCTGCCACTGCAGCTGCTGCACTGTCTCCTGCTAGAGCATAAGATGGGTTTACGCGAGTTGCTGCCAAACCTGCGGTCAGAGCGGCTGCAGAAACCCCAAGCTGCCGCTTAGTGGTGGTAGCACTTTGAGTGGTGCTGGTGCTACTGCTGCTGCTGCTGTTGCAGTCCTGCGTTTGGCCGTGAGAAGCGTGAGCAACGAGTGTCCGATCCGAAGACGAGGCTTTGATTGTTTTTGTCGTTGCAGGGCATCTTGTGCATGCCTGGAACGGCAATGGCCCGGTCCTGTACTGGTGTAGCGAGTGCATCGCGTTGATGAGAACGACGAATGGAATAAAAGCGCCGTCAGCTTTGAATTCACCAACAGCTATTACAGCACCAGCAGCACGAAGCTGGGCTGTGCCACCAGCAAACTTTGCACACCAAGGTTTCGGGTGACCAGGGCTTTACCAACAGGGATGCACTCGCCAAACATGCGGAAACACTGCAGCAGAACGTGTCCTGCATGGTATTATCTATATGTGGATGCACTGCTGACCATGTTGCGGGGATGAGTGGGTGCTGCAGTGCCCTGCACTGCAGCTGCACTGCTCCCAGGTAATGAACAACCGATCCACCTGAAATATAGCCAGAACATTCTCAGAGACTTTACAATTCAGGGCCAGCAGATATCCCCAGGCCACACTGGCGTTGGCATCGGTGGCGTCTGCCAAGCCATTGCCACTTTGCAGCTGGCAGCCAGTGGCAGTGCCACACACCAGCTGACATGACACTCGATCATGCTCCCCGCCAACTTCTGAGATTTGCCTGCACGGGAATGCGCTACGACGCAGAGAACCTGTCGCACCAGCTGCAGCCACAGCAGGCAGCGCCACACAATCTCATAATACGTACACCTCAGTCGCTGAAGTAGCGCTCCCCAAACTCTCCAATGCCCGGCACGATCCTGCAGTTCTCGTCCAGGCCCCTGTCTATCTCGCTGGTGAGCACCTTCATGCCCGGGTAGCTGCCGCACAGCTTGTGGATGGCCTCAGGCGCGGCCACCATGCTCAGGAACAGGATCTTGTCCTGCTGCACGCCACGCGCCAGCAGCACCTGCAGCAGCAGTCCACGCAGTTGAAGCATGGTATTATGAGGCTGGGGGTCTTGCTTGTCTTGCTTGATTTGCGCTGTCTGGGCAAGCCACAGCTGGAGGTGAGACAGCAGAGGCTTCTGCACAACACATTGCCAGCAGCTGTACAGCAAGTTTGTCAAATGGAATGCAAGAACCCATACAAGGGACCGGCGTGCAAGCTCACGCAAGTGCTTGGTGCCGCCACCTCACCTGCACCGCCCTGCATGCCGTGCACCCCGTGCCAACCAGCAGATCCAGCAACAGCATGCTGAGTCGTCTGCCTGCTGCTAGCTCACATTTACCGGCCCTCCCCCAACCCTGCCTGCTGCCGTAACAGCTCACCTCCACCGCCCTGCATGCCGTGCGCCCCGTGCCCACCAACGGGTCCAGCAGCAGCACGTGGCGCTGCGCGATGTCGCTGGGCAGCCGCTCGTAGATGACCTCCTCCTCCTCGTGAGGGCCGTGCCTGACGAAGCAGCAGCAGTAACATCTCATATACAGATACCATGAAGAGTGTTTTGCAAACAACTGACATGTGGATAGCCTGCATGTGCCCAAACATGCGCGGGCGATTGATCATCACAGCTCACGCGCAGCCAGTGATCCCAGCCAAACAATGCCAGTGATCCCAGCCAAACAATGCCAGTGATCCCAGCCAAACAATGCCAGTGATCCCAGCCAAACAATGCCAGTGATCCCAGCCAAACAATGCCTCTGGTGCGGCCAGCGCCACAGGTGAGAACATGCCACATACCCTACCACATCCAGCACTGCCCAGGCTGCACGACGTGTCAAATTGCTCAGTTAATACAACTTGCCCGCGCACCTGTGCACCAGTATCTTGCCCAGCTTGATGCCCTGGCAGCACTCGCGCAGCGCCGTCTCCATGGCCTCACCGCTGCGGATGATGGACACCCCGCAGATGCCGCGCGTGAAGTCCACGCCCACGTAGCGGTGGCCTGCATGCATGGGGCAGCACACACCAGAGCAACAATGCCTGCAGTGAGAGGTACTGCGTTAAGACCATTCCCACGTAGCGGTGGCGTGCGGGGAGCAGCTCATGTGCGTGAAGCAGCAGTGCACCCATAACGTGTGAGTGACAGCAGTGCTTTAACCAAGCATGCCCAAAGCTGCCCAATCCGTTGCCACCTACTGCTGCAGCAACACAGGCATGACGTTTATACAGCGACTTGGCACGCCTCAGAAAGGAAAGGCATAACCGACATAGAGAAAGCAGCTGTGCGTGTGGTAAGTCAACCCGCACACAGTACACAACGCACCCGTGGGCGTCCTAACGATCTTCCCCTGGAAGGGCAGGTGGCCCAGCCGCAACACCCTGAACCCTAGAACCCTGCAACCCTGCAACCCTGCAACCCTGGAGCCCTGGAACATGTGTTTCTTGCGCACCCGTGGACGTCTTGACGGTTTTCTCCGCCAAAAGGCAGGTGGCCCAGCCGCAACACCCTACCCCCTACCCCCTAACCCTGAAACCTTTACAATGAAAGGTCAAACACAACGAAGCCACACAGCTGCCTGTACGTGCCACACGCACCGGTGGGCGTCTTTACGATCTTCTCCTGGAAGGGCAGGTGGCCCAGCCCAGCCTCCACGATGAGCCGGTTGAGCCGGTCCGCGTAGAACACAAAGTCGTTCTTGCTGCTGGAGGCATCACGGATGATGGTGTGCATGCCGCGGATCTGCGGGCGTTGTGGCGTTGCAGCGCATCCCAGCAGTGGCGGCAGGTGGCATGTAAACATCACTCACTAGGCGTCATGGTGCATGCAGAGAGGCACGGCACGTCCAAAGGCACTTGAAAACACCCAGACGCTCCCCACCAGGAAGCAAACAGGGTGTGAGTGTTTTCTGCCCCACTTGCACCTGACAGATAGCCCTGAGCCGGCTGAAAGCACGATCTTATGTATCAACACAACACACATGGAAACATGCACGGAAGGTTAAAAGTAAGCTTGCCCGGCCCACCTGGAAGTTGCTGGGCAGCAGCTCCAGGTTGGGGTAGATGCGCAGCAGGTCGTGGCAGCGCAGCTTGAGGCTAATGTGCTGCGTGATGAGGTCGATGGCCACAAGGTTGTCGCCACGCTGCCAGGGGATGATGATGTCGGCGTAGCTGCGGCAGTGAAAAAGTAACAGTACATGTTGAGTCATTGGGTAGAGCACAGCAGGCTGGCAAAGTGGTGTGACTGCAGTGATAGCGCTGCAGCACATGTTGTGTGCTCCCTCCTCGATATACTCAGGGCACTTCAAAAATATAAAAGAATTGCTTGCAGTTTGTGCGGTGCGCCAGCCCACAGCTTGTTCCAACTTGACTCACCGCCTGCTGGGCGCCACGTACTGGTCAAAGGCTGGCTTCACAAAGATGGTGTACTGGTGGATCACACTGGCGATGTCGCGCCCGCGGTGCTGCACATCGCGCTGGATGCGCCGCGCCAGCCGCACATCGTCGTCTGAGCAGCAGCAGCAGCAGCAGCAGCAGCAGCATTGCATGTGGCAATATCACCAGTGTGCACGCGGCCCAGATAATGTACCGCCCGCGTACCTTTCAGAACACAAGCTCATCACAGCTGCAGCCTATGTACTACCTGCTAAGCACATCACAGGCCAGCTGCACAGCCAAGCACTGCACAGAGGTGGTGCCTGGACGAGCATCGCAGCACGACCTGTTGCACTTCTTTGCCCCGCTGTCCGCAACTGGCGAAATCTACCTGGCACAGATGACAACGCACCAGACATAGTCACCGCAAACTGCAGTGAAATGCATCACAGTTGGTGTTGCTGGCCACAGGCCCCACCTGTGTCCACGTAGACCAGCATGTTGCAGTGTGCGCGCAGCTCCTGCATGTGCAGCACCAGGATGCCCTCCAGGATGATGACGTCAGCAGGCTCCACCTGGCGGCAAAGAGAAGAGAGGTAAACAGCAACTCTGTGAGAAAAGAAGGACACAGAGAGTAGAACTCACATGTTGGAAAGGGCTGCTGTTGTTGGTGAGCATCTTGTACCAACAGCAACAAGGCGGCAACACAAGCACGTCTGCGAAAGAGCAGCAGAGGCAGTAGATACTCTTACTAGCGGCTGCAATGAATGGCGTCAGCAGGCCCAACCAAGCAAACAGGTAAGACAAGCAACGGGGGCGGGATGTAGAGGATTCACAGAGTTGGCCTCTGTGCAGCCCTTCTGTGTGAAGTCAGAGGCACCAGGTGCATCTCCAAATTGCGCATCACACCAGCCACACATCACACAGCCTCAAACCGCCGCCAGCAGCTGCAGCCGCTCACCTTGCGCGTCTCGCTGCCGCGCCTGTGCTGCGTGAAGTCGTAGGTGGGCACCTCGCAGTGGTGGCCCGCCTTGAGCTGCTCCAGGCACTCCAGCAGCGCAGGCGTGTCAAACGCATCCGGCGAGTCAAAGCTGCAGGCGGCATGGCGGTTACATTTGTTTGGTGACGTACGAATGCAGCAACGGCCAGGGATCTGCTGCTGCTGCTGCTGCTGCGCAGATTGTAAACCTGTGTGCTGGCTGTAGAGTTCGTGCTGCACAGGTCAAGCATGCAGCATGTGTGCTGCCAGTGGTTGTGCTAGTGTGCGGAGGGTCACCATGAGGACAGTAGCAGCTCTCCGTACGATGAGCCAGGAGTGACGCGCGCTGCCGCTTCATCGATTTGGCTGTGCTGTTAGCGGCAACGCCCTGCCATTACTGCTGCAGCTGTGGCAGGACATGCTGCTGCCAACTGCTGCTAGCACACTCACTTGTAGTTTTCTACGTCCTGCATCTCCTCCTGCACAATGCACAATTGAGTACGGCAGGCAGCATGCGCAATACGGATAGTTTGTGTGTTTGCTTGATGTGCAGTGCACATCTTGTGCTCTGCAGTCAATGTGCCACAGCTCACAGCACACAGAGGCAGAGGTGCGAACTGTCGACTGCTGGTACGGGGAGTTACATGCACCATCACACATGTCGTTAAGTGCACACACATTGCACTCTGTGCAGCCATGTGATGCCTCTGTTACCCTCCTGCTGGCCAGGCACCATCTTACACTGATCTGACATGTTATGACATGTTACGACGCGTGTTACCTCAGTGAGGCTCCTGTAGAAGCTGTCCTGGTTGAGCATGACCACGCACTGGTCATGCAGCCGCTGGATGATCTTGTCACACACTGTGGTCTTGCCACTCGCTGACCACAGCAGCAGCGGCAGCAGCAGCAGCAGCAGCAGCAGCAACAGCAGCAGCAGCAGCAGGGGAGCAAGGTGAACTCCGCAGTCATTGTTTGGCAATGCCCCCTACAACGATTAGTGCAGCACATGCTGCGGTTATCCCAGCATCAGCTGTGACCAACGTACCAGTCTGCTGTGCGCGCATGTACCAAGCGCTCCACAATAATTCGCTTCTTCAAAGACTGTGATGCACAACAATTAGTGACGCTGATCACCACAACTGCATGCCATGCTTTTCCATGCCTGCGCCCCTCACCTGTGCCGCCTGCTACGCCAATCACAAAAGGGCAGCGCCTGTTGCGCTCTCGGGGGCTCCTCCCTTCTGGGTCCTCCCCTTCCCGTAGCAGTAGCCCGCTGCCTGCACTGAACACATCTGCTGCTGACGAGGACGATCTGCTCAGCGTCAGCCCGTGCCCTTCTATTGACTGATAGCCTGTTGCACCGCCACCTAAACTTGAGCTGGACCCTAGCCTAGGGCCTAAGAATCCGCCTCCTGTTGAGGGGCTACTGCCTGGCATGGGTGGTGGATGCGGGTGCCATGCAAAGTCTCTGCTGCTTCTGCTGTCTATGCGGTCTAGCCGGTCTATTCTGAGGGGACTGCTGGAGGCGTGTGGCGGGGCGCTGCCGCCGCCGCCGCTGCTGCTGCTGAGGAGGGGGCTGGTGTCTGGGGTGCCCTGCCGCTGCAGGGACGACATGGCTAGTTATGGCTGCCTGCTCCACGCTCGGGGGACAAGGGCTGCTGCAAGCTGCTGCTGTGTAGGGCTTGCTGGTGCCAAATAGATTCGCAAGTCGTGCTAAGCTGCTACAGCATTGTGCTGCTTTTGCAGATACCTGCGGTTGCGGGCATGCAGAACAGCAGCAGTAGGGTTGTTCGGTTTTGCGACAGGCGCAGCCTCTTCACGGCTCATGAACCAGCAGCGTGCAACCCAGGGTGGCTTTATTCATATGCCAGTGCACATAGGGCACCTAGGCCGTGTAATGGGGGCTGCTGCATGTGGTCACAGCATGCACCAAAGGGAGGTGCTGCTTACGCAGGTGCAACTGGTGTTTAAGTGTCTTGACGTTCAATTTCCGCTTTTAAGTGCAACAAAAACTGCGCGATCTTTAATTTTTGTAGATCGCTGGCACTGTCCACGAGCAGGTTGTTGGTCAGTTCGATACAAGTTGAGATTCCCTGGTGTGTGTCACGCAGCAGGCGCAAGTAGGCACACAAAAACAACTTCAACTTGGTGTACGAACTTCGCGCATGCGTGCGGTTCACTGCGCCCTGCTGCCAAACGGCAGTGACACCAGGGTCTTGGAGCAGCAGAGCCCTTCAAGCAGTGTTATTGTGTCCACTCCAGAGGATTCGAAATATACATTACTAGACTCAGAAATTTTGACTCCATCAAGCTGTTAACAGTGATGCAAGCAACCTTATATACTTGGGTGTCCTGTGTTTCAGCAGCTGCATCGTAACACTGCGCTGGTCAGATCCTCATTGCCACTTACAATCAGCTTTGCCACATATTATTATACAAACACTGCGTCCCCAGCGTGAACCACGCATCCTGATATCATAGCAACAAAGAGGATCACAACCTTCCGGAAGGGATCCCCAAGCACAAGCCCAGCTCAGTCAGTGACACCCAGCTGACACTTGCAAGTGTCCAATTGGCCCAAGAAGCTCATTGACAAAGCTGTGCCAGAGGCAGCTGATGTAACATGCAAGCTGAAGCAGAAGAGACACGATAAAATGTCTGACGAAAGGCAAGGGAAGCAAGCAATGACTGAATGTTGACAGCTGTGACATAGTCTGTACAGGCCTTGCCTTGTTCACTCATTCATGAAATGTACTCGAGAACACTGTTAGCTCTCTGCCACCTTAGGTCACCGCGGCAGCAACAGAACACAGGAGTTGTAGACACAATTTCAAACAGCTGCCGGATCACAGTACTGCTGGATCACAGTACTAGTACAAGACAATCACTTCCAGCGCATGAACAGCACTTTGCAAAGGCCTCTGTCTAAAAATGTGTGTGTATAGATTGTGCAGATTGCAGCAAAAACACAAAAAATGTGTTCCTTGCATCTGAATGAAGACTCACTGTGCAGGACAGCCTGTACACTGAGTTTGCAGTCAGTGGAGCTGTATTGGTGCGTAGAGACCCCACCAACAACACAGCACCACCAGCTGTACTTCATTGCCAGCATACGATTATTCAAGGCCGCAAGTAGTATCAGGAATGAACTGCGCTAACTACGCTACTGTGATCGTTCACCAAAGCGTCATTTGCTAAAGCCTGAAACCATAAACCATCCTCTGTGGTGCATTCAGATGTGACTCATTAGGTCACAGTTGTCGTTACCGTCAATGTTCAGCCTCTTCTTGTGTTGAATTTGCGGAACCCGGCTGCTTGTAGTACGTGGCTGGACTGCCTCCAGCCCTTGTCAGGAGCAAAAGACGACAGCCAAGGCCTCATCTGCAGAACATTGCAGCAACATGCTTTTCACGCCCATGGTTGAATTGCTAATCGACCTCACATCCCTACAGCGCTGCACTGAACAGTGTTGGCAGGCTGTTCAACACCTGCGGAAAACCCCACCCGCCAGCCATGTACAACTTTGAATGCTGCTGCTGGATGAATTCTGCTTGCGCAAGAACTGTGCTGCGGCATGCTTCACTACATATGGTTTCAATTGCAACAAACATGTGTTGCTTCAGCGCCTTGTCCAGAACCTCACCTGGAAAAGTTGCAGCAGCTTCCTCACGTGTTGCAGCCACTCAGCCATGCAGCGCTGCCAACTCCCCAGTCAGCCATGGGGTGCCATTCTCGCTGCCAGCCTCCATGCGCTCCCAGACATGGATGTTGAGGTGCAGCTTCTGTAGGTTGCCATACGTGACAAGCCGCTTCCAGCCCCCCAGCTTCTCGCAGTACACGCGGCCGTGCACCAGCTGCAGCAATGACACAGAAACGACGACATGATTTCAACAAAAGTGCTGCATACAAGCGAATGCGCAAAGCAGGGTATATGGCACAATTGTGCATCTTCTGAACAGCTGTTGTGTGGTTTGCGGCAGCAGCGGGCACCTTTGTCAAGATGGCACCATGTATCTGTCCACATACGGCTGCACAAGCAAACGGTGAGCAGAGTGCATGGCACGCAAGCGCTTACCACGAAGGACTGGTCCTGATCGTTGGCAGGCACGTCCTGCAAGTGGGGCAGCAGTCGGCGGTATCAGCAAAGTGACGGAGGATGGAAGGTGAAGGTGTTTTGCTGCAGGTTCATACTGTGCGTTTGCAGATTCAAGTATTCAAGACTCCTGTTGCCATGACTGCTGCAGCAGTGCCTCACCCCAATGTCAAAGTAAAACTTCTCATCTGCCTCATCCACCTGCAGCTGCTGCTCATGAGCCTCTGCGTCTGCAGCCGCCGCCGCCGCTGCTGCTGCAATCAGCTCAGCTGCACGCTGAGATGCGAACTGCTGCAGCAGCGTCTGTACTTCAGGCAGCCGCAGCCATTCTGCTGCAGCTGCTTGCTCGGCTGCTGCATCTGCCACCTGCCACATAACTGCCATCTGCTGCTGCGCAATGGCCTGCTCTGCCTCCCGCTTTGCTTCTTCTACTCTGCTTGCCTCTGCCCTTGCTGCCGCCTCTGCCGCCATGGCTTCCTTCCTTGCTAGTTTTGCTGCTTCCCTGGCAGGCTTCATGATGTGGTACGAAAGCGAGGCCTTGTGTGCTGCTGCGTCTGCTGCGTCTGCTGCCGCGTAGTAGTCTTCTACCATGGCGACTGCTGCTGCCCTGCTGAGCTTGGGCTTTGCTGCCACTGCTGGCGTCCCTGCTGTTGCCTTGGCTGTCCTGCTGCTGACTGCCGCCGCCTTCGTGGTCTGCGCCTGCTCTGCAGTTGTCGTACCAGGCTGGATGGCGCGCCCTGTGCCGGCTGCCTTTGTAGCATCTTCGCACTTGGGTGGCGTCTCGTGCTGTCCATACTTGCTGCCCTGCACATGCAAACAATGAACACAGTCAGACCAGTATAAGATGAAGCTGCGTTGATCCTACGCTGCACAAACAGTTCATATTATTTGGTGTTTGAACTTGAGTAGGTATTGCACTGCACCACTGCTGACGGCATAGCTGTCTGCAGGATGGTCGGAGGCAGGTGAAGCAGGTGATGCCTCAAAGCGTGGCGTTCAAACTCTTACCACCTACCTCTGTGTGTCCCAGCTCATTCTGCTCAGAGGAAAGCTTCTTCCCCAGCAACCTCTGCAGTAGCAAAGATAAGCAGCATTGTTCAGCATGCACAGCATGTTGTTGTGCACCACTGTATGATTACTGGCTGTGGACTGTCGAACAGGTCAGCACAGAGGATACCACTTCAGCAACACACTTCAGCTGGAACAGCAACAAGGTGAAGATGGCTACCTAGCATGGACTGCAAAAGGTTAAAGTACCCGTGCATGATGCGTGTGGCATCAGGGAGCGCCTGGCGTGGCGACTACTTGCAGGAAAACAGAAGTTGCTGTGCTCTACTTGCAGTGCTGCATGCTTATGACAAAGTGCAATCTCACCAGGGGCTCAACAAATGTCGGTCGCACGCCAGGCAGAGTCATCTTCTTCACATCTTACAGCAGCAAGCAACAGTTTCAGCTTGAGTGGCAGGTGATTGCCAGCAGAAGGTGTGTCGCCCAGCTGCTGGGAACAGCAGCACAACAGCTTGCAGGAACACTGTTGACAACAGGTCATGCTCCAAGCCTCGCTGGCTTTAGCACATGAACTCTGAGAGAAGACCAAGCCGGGGCTGCCTGTAGCAGCTTTTTCTGCCAAACCTATCAAGTAGCAGTATGAGTGTACAAGTAGGTGATGCAGCTCACTTCCATGACAAGGTGCACCCCACGCTGCGCTGCCTCCTCCCATGTGGGTCCTGCTGCAGGGCATCCACGGAAGACATCTATGGCAAAACCTGCGACTGCATTTAAAAAAATCTTATGTGAAGCTGTGTCCAGCTCAAAGTGAAGATGTTGCAATTGGCTGAGCATGCCTGCACGTGGAAGATTCCTGGGCCAGTGCACCTGGTTTGCAAGCAGTTTGGATGCTAAGCCTGGGTTGTGCTCACCTGCTGTGCTCGTCAGTTTAACACGTGCCCTGCAAGGGTTGCTGCTGGTGTCGCCGCTGCTGCTGCTGCTGTCTGTTGAAGCTGCAGCAGGCATCAGCTTGCCACCCTCGCCTGACTGCTCCTCGGCCAGCAAGGCAATGGATACGGAGAAGCCAGACTCACAGCAGCTCAAGAGCTGACTAGGGAACTTGCCATAAACACTAGTAGCTATTGCATCTGACGAGCCTGTCAACAGGGAAGGCGTGGAGGCGGGGAGATGTGGGGTGGCACAATCATTTGAGACTGCATGCATCAGGTGAGCAGTTGGCTTTCACGCCCCATTCGAATGCCAGCAACCGACGTGTTGTGCCATTGCTTACATTCACAATACGTGCGCGCTCTTACGGTCGACTATTGCCCTTTGCATGGGGACTTGCAGTGTAAACTGGCTGTCAAGTTGCTTCCATCTGTCACTCACCCCGCGAAGCACAGCTAGAGGACGCCAGGCGCGCCAGCCTCTGCCTGTCGTAGACATTCCACAATGAAGTTGAATTCCGTTGACAAGTGATGGGTAGCATGGCTCCACGGGCGACTTCCGCCATAGCGCCAAAGTGCAAAGTTGGCTATCGCAGCGCTTTGTACCAGTGCTCGCATCAGGTACCAAGTATGTGTTTCTAGTCATATGCTTCCTTGTCCGCCAATTGGTCAACCACCGTTTGGCCCTTCCCAGTTGCTTAGGGTTTGTCGCTAACACAACATGTTACTACACTTGCTACAGTGGCACAATGCTAATAGCAGTTCATAGTAGCGACTAACATCTACATCTTGACCACGTCATGTCTGCAAACTTCAAAGAAGGAAGACATCACAACGCTTGTAGGCATCGACCTGTTGCGCAACATCCGCAAGCAGTACATGGCAGCAGACAGATGGTGGCATGGACCACAGTAGGTGTACTGCTGCTGGATCGACAACAATTATAAAACAAGCAACTTATTACGATTCAAACCCATTTGCATCCACCAACCTGCATCTTGTTTGAAACAGTCAGCAGATTTGATTGCCTGTACAGTCCAGGCGTATAACGGCGACGGCCACCTGCAGGGGACATCTGCCCCAGGGCACCCCTGCCAGGCTGCAGTGCTGTAGCAGACTAGTGTGCTTCTTACCTCTGTACCACTGCGTTCCAGGCCCAAGACTATGTGCAGGCCAGCAGAACGGCATGTGGGATGGCTTTTCACACTGCGGCAGCAGACAGAAGTCTCAAGGCAGCGGCATGGTGGCAGAGTCTGCATGGCACGCACTGATGAAGGAATGCTACGTAGCAGTGTACTGCCAGCACAGCATGCACAGCTGCAACTCGTTTGGAACCTGTTGTTATTGTCGCCAGGCAGGTGGGACACTGGTACACCTGTTATGTGCTGGTCTAGGTAGTTGTTTCGCATCTTCACACAGGAACGCATGTGTCCACGTGCTGCTGCTACTGCTGCTGCTGCTGCTGCTGCTGCCATGCTGCAACAAACCATCTGGCTTCCAGGCTTGCCATGCATATCCATTACCCTTGAACACGCATGACCTTGCCAAGATCCTCGCAGGAATCCTATGTCGCCCTGGCAGAAGCAAGCCATCAGAGGCATGGTGGGTGCTTGCAGGCTTGACCAACCACCAAGGCGCCAGGTGCCGCGCAGCAGAAGCCAAAACACCTACAATCACAGCAGCCGCAAGGTCTGCCCTGCACTGCACCAAGCACCACATGCAAACACAGCAGCAGCTTTTCTGCAAGTCGCTCAACCACGACACAATCTTAGGCTGCTGGTGGTGGGCTGCAGAACAACAAGCTAGCACTGGTGCCTTATTGTTGCACAGCATAGCATTGCGTACCCCTGATTGCTGCACAGCCTTGTCTGAAACCAGCAGCAGCAGCAGTTGACGGCTGTGGTCGCCACAAGTCAGCCGTGCCAGCCAAGCGGAAGCGCTAAACAATTGAGACGGCGGCCTGAACAGTACCGGCTGCACTGTCAAACGTCCATTTACTGCCTTGGTGCAACTGATGTGGCTGCGGTGCACCTGAAGGGCGGCAGGTGCAGCAACTGCAGCAGCAGCACCAGCAGCCAGGGAGGAACCCCAGATGTAATGCATCAGCTGAGACATGCTTCCAGCATGCGTGCAATACACCCATGGTTATGAAAGACCTGCGAGAATCAGACAAGAGTCTGCTGCTGGCGCTGTGGGTTGGCAACTCCCATACCCAGATGAATCATTAGCAGCTTGCACGAGCATGCTTTTGCAGACAGCCGCATCCTCATCTGTGTCCCTGCTTGCAGGAACTTATCAATTGCCAAGCCTCACCCTGCCACATGCTGAGCACCTCCGCAGGTGAATGGCAGTCCCAAACACTGCCTGCTCTACCACACTGTCACAGGTGCTGGTGTGCTTGATGCATCAACTGTTGTCAGCAAGAAGCTCTGCTCCTGCAAGTGTTTGCACGCCCGGTGCTCAATCCACTAAACAGTAGGATTTGCCAGATGCCTGTCACATATCTAATGCAGATGTTCCTGTGGAACAACATTACGACTTCACCACACCACCACTTGACCACACTAACAATAATCGTGAGCACTACCGTACTCATCTAGTATACAAGATGCATGCCAGGCCAAAACCTACATGCTGCTGCCCCAAAACAGTTAGGATATGCACCTATTCAACTGGTGTGGACGTTGTCTGCGCGTTGATGTAGCAGGTGCTGCCTGCAGGAACACCAGAGCCCCCCACGGCTTTGCGCATGGCCAGCGCTACGCCTGTGCTTGCTGCGTGAGGCGCTCGTCCCGGTGTCATGCGTTGACTATCACCTGACAGGCCACAGCCTGCACCCACGCTGAGCAAAGGAAAGAAAGCAGAGCAAGTCAAGCGCAGCACGTCTAGCAGGATCATAGTGTAAATGCGGGTGCTTAGGGCTGCAGGGGCGTACCCAAGCAGCGCTGGGGACTAGGGGATCCGGACTGAACTCAATGCAGCAGCGCAGCAGCCGCATGTTGTTCGGTGCGCAAATGGTGCGCTGATCAGGTCGGTGTGCGTGAAGGTGGGAAGGCAAGTTGAGTTCAGCTGTAGAATGTGTCAGGCAGCAAGGCAACGTTGTGACACACTTGGTTTGCAGTGCGTCGACCAATGAACAACTGAACCAAGACCTGCTGCAGGAATGCGATATCTGTGGGCCCAATTGCCAACCGTCATTGGTGATGACGGTGGCTGGCAGGCTACGAGCAGGCAACCCTACCTGCGTCTGAATTGCGCACACCGGCCTTATAGCGTACCTGCAGCCGCTGCGGTTGCTGTCATGTTTTGCTGATGATGGCCATGCTGCTGCTGAGCCTGTACTGCTCCCTGCTGCTGGGGAAGTACCAGCACGCCTCCGTGTGTACACTTACATGTAAAAGCCAGCCCAGACACCTGCAGGATACACTGCCGCATGTTTTCAGTGCGTAGAAGCTGCTCATGGGCATCGCATGCATTGCGTAGGGAGGTGCCGTCAATGCATGATGGTGGCAAAGCCAGCACGCTGCAGAGCTGCTGTGTGGCACTATGTCCACTTTGTAGAAATGGTTTCTGTGGCGTTAGTGTCCATTGTTGTTATTGACAGACCTAGAACAACTGCTGCTTGCAATCACAGCATCTCAGCCGTACAAAAATGCTACACACATATGCACTGTCCGCCTTAGCCTTAAGGTGCTCAACTGAAATGCACACACCTACCTTGCCGCTGTGTCAACTGTTGATCATGATGAATTAAACACGTTTTCCATAGAACATCCCTGCTCATGAACACCACATGTGACCACCAGTGTACCTGCGCAAGCAGCAACACAACACACGCACACGCACACACGCCAGCCAACTCTTTCTGCTGCTCCCTGCAGGCTCGCATCAATGCAGATATCTGTTGTGTTGCTGCCTGCCTCAGTACCTGTGGGGAGTGCCCCTCACGACCACCCAATGGTGATGCAAGGACTGCCCAGCAGCACACCTCCACAGGCAACCACACAACACTCGCACACCAGCGGAAGTAAACCACTCTGCTGCACCTTGCAGTTGCTGTCCTTGCTGTGTTGCTGCCTGCTTCAGTACCTGGAGGGAGTGCCCCTCACGACCACCCAATGGTGATGCAAGGACTGCCCAGCAGCATACCTCCACAGGCAATAACACAACACTCGCACACCAGCGGAAGTAAACCACTCTGCTGCACCTTGCAGTTGCTGTATTGCTGTGTTGCCGCCTGCTTCAGTACCTGTGGGGAGTGCCCCCCACGACCACCCAATGGTGATGCAAGGACTGCCCAGCAGCATACCTCCACAGGCAACCACACAACACACGCACACCAGCGGAAGTAAACCACTCTGCTGCACCTTGCAGTTGCTGTATTGCTGTGTTTGCTGCCTGCTTATGTACCTGTGGGGAGTGCCCCTCACGACCACCCAATGGTGATGCAACGACTGCCCAGTAGCATACCTCCACAGGCAACAACACAACACACGTACACCAGCAGAAGTAAGCCACTCTGCTGCACCCTGCAGTTACTGTATTGCTGTGTTGCTGCCTGCTTCAGTACCTGTGGGGAGTGCCCCTCACGACCACCCAATGGTGATGCAAGGACTGCCCAGCAGCATACCTTTACAGGCAACCACATAACACACGCACACCAGCGGATGTAAGCCACTATGTTGCACCGTGCAGTTGCTCAGCTGCTTTGCAACAGCGACTGTCCTAGCGCAGTTGCCTGTATCGGTATGAAGACTACTGGCAGTACCTGTGGTGAGCAGCCATCACGAGCACCTGCAGCGATACAGGGACTGCCTAGCAATGTAGCTCGACAAGAAATGAATAAAATAACAAAAACACCTGTTTACACGAGAAACTGTGCTACATGCTGCAGTTGCTGTAGGACGCAGAACACAATGCCACTCACCTTACAGCGTGCTGCACTGCGACTCAGGGCACTCGGAGCAATTGCAGATTTGGTTGCCTGACCTTGTACATAGGAGCTCCGCGAAAGCAAGCTCGTGCTTGTCGTCTGGCAGTTCTTGAAGTGTGCTGGCGCCGGCGGGAAGCTGCTTGCCCAAAGCCTGGAACATGCTGACAGGCCAGAGTCATTAGCTGTAATGTTGACGAATGCATTAAAAAACAAATTAAGCATGCTATTGCAAGCGGAAAAGGCTTGAGCGCATCAAAGTGTCGGCTCTTGGCAAACCTAAGCCAACCATGAGGCTGATACAATGTTTTTTCCTCACCTTCACACCAGCCTTCAATACTTATGCAGCATTGCTGAGCTGAGGGCCTGTCTATGTAGCATGTGCATGTAACAACAGCACAGGACCTGCAACCTACGCCCTGTGCGGGTTCAGGGACAGGCAAAGCGCATGGAATCTCTTGGCAGGTTTGCCAGCAACTTCAACTTGAAGAACCTGGATATGCGTTATGCAGGGTCGGGGAACACCTGGGACCAGCACCTGTCGCCTTCTGTCGCTTTGCTCCTTAGCAAGGCATCCAAGATGAGTGACACATTTGCAATCGTGATGTACTTTGAGATCCTTTAAGCATCCATTCAACGCGCAAAGAGTAGGGGGAACAACACCCAGCGCACACACCGCTTTCGTTGCTCACAGCCTCGGCCAGGCGGGCCTCGGGCGCATCACGGTAAAAGGCACAATGACCCTCGCGAATGGCACTACAGAGCAGACCTCTGAACGCATAGGGCCCAAGGGGCTGATCAACAGGACAGAGTACATAAGAATACTGGAGCAGGCACTGCACCGCCTTGGCTACGCCAATGTGGCTGGGATGTTGCAGCAGGAGTCGGTGAGATGCCGATGTCGTGCGACCACAGCTGCAGACTGTGTAAGCTGGCGGTGCTGTGTCAGCAGCCAGCAAGTTGCAGCACTGTGTACTTGCTGGACATGATGCATCATGCAGCAAAGATTGTTGACTGGAAGCGGTCCCTGTTGCTGGGATGCAGCCAATTGAATGTTCTAAGCTTTGGCACAGGATTGCTGAAGGGAGGGTTGTAGCTGTTGTGCGCCGCATGCTGGACGCTCGCCCGCAGCGCATATGCATGCACAGCATGCTGCACCTTGCAGGGTGCGGTGCAGGAGTGTGATTGGGGTAAACTAGCGTGCTAGTTGCACTTGCAGTCTGGTACTGATCTTTTGTGCACTGCTGGTCTCAGTGCGAGCTCTGCAGCAAAGCGCTCTCTTTGTGTTAGCGTGTCAGTTACAGCAGCTGATGAAGCTCAGGCCTGTGTCAACTGCATACCTGGTTTCCTGCAAGCATGTCTCAGCGCAGCATGCGCGTCCTGCTAAAGTCAAGGACCTCAACCGCCACATGTACTGCTCGTGTCACCTCGCCGCATGCTCATACTGCAGGGCATCCAGATGCAGCCGCAGCACGCCAGCGACTTCCAGCGCGCAGTGCTTGCAGGAGACTGGGCAGCGGCGCTTGAAGCTCTGCCTAAGCTCACCAGCAGCGAGGAGGTCATAAAGCACAGCAGCTTCCTCATCCTGCAGCAGAAGTACCTGGAGGCGCTGCAGGGCTGCGACTATGCCAGCGCGCTGAGCGTGCTGCGGGGCGAGATGGCCCCCATGCGCATCAACGAGCACCAGCTGCATCACCTAGCAAGTGAGCGGAGGTTTTTCTCGCTTGCTTTGTGCCTTGTGCTTTGCGCTGCTTGACGACTGGGTGGACCAGCAGGTGGCAGTGCAGCAACTGGCGGACTGGTGTGCTGCACCGTAGCTGTCCGGTGCAGCTGCGCGGCCAACTGACCAGCAGCTGATGGAGCTCTACCAACCCACTCGTCGTGCAACTGTTGTATCCCGCATGGCTTGTGCCACACCCGCAGGCCTGCTGTTGTGCCCGTCTGGCGGCGACGCCTCGAGTCGAGCTGCGTGGCTGGGTGGCGGCAGCGGCAGCAGGGGCGAGCTGCTGGCAGCGCTGCAAGCGCAGCTGCCGCCTGCGCTGCTCACACCAGATGGCAGGCTGGAGCAGCTGGTAGAGCAGGCGCTGCTGGCGCAGGTGCGCAACGTTGCGTTGTTAACCAGGCAATCAGGTTGTGTAAATATGTCTAGATATGCCGCCTACTGGCAGTTGGCAGCTGGTGGAGCAGGCGCTGCTGGCGCAAGTTCGCTGCAGGCAATATACTGCCGGTTACTGTTCGCCGAGCAACAGCGACAAAGCCTGCACGCTAGTAGTGGCATGACCTTGTGCTGTAAGTTGTGTTGCAGCAGGGGTTGACGTATGTTGCTTGTGTTGCGCTGCTGTGTGTCGTCATGCAGGTGTCCCGCTGCCAGTACCACAACTCGCTGGATGCGCAGCTGAGCCTGTTCACAGACTACCAGGCTGGCGTGGACAGCCTGCCCTCGCAGTGC
Source organism: Tetradesmus obliquus (assembly GCA_030272155.1). NCBI lineage: Eukaryota > Viridiplantae > Chlorophyta > Chlorophyceae > Sphaeropleales > Scenedesmaceae > Tetradesmus > Tetradesmus obliquus. The sequence continues at coordinate 2,930,558 of CP126191.1, forward strand.
GTGGCGGTGAGTGCGAGGGCTGCTGTTGGTGTGTGTTGCAGCTTCAGCTGAAACAAGGCAAGATCAAGGAGATCACAGCTATGCGTGATTAAATCAGTTGGAGATAGTCAACAGTGTTCCCACACAGCAGCAGCAGCGGCTGCAGCCAAGGCATGCTGTCACCACCAGGTGGCCGGCACGCGTTGGCTGCAGCGGAACGATAATGAGAAAGCAGGTTAGCAGTGTGCATGGGATGTTGCTGCCGCCACGATCAAGCGCAGGCGTGTTAGGTGCGCAGGCAGGCAGTGTGCAGCTGAGGTTCCGCCATGCATGCAGATTGGGGCGCGCATCTGGCCTGCGCATGCTGCAGTTGGCGGCTGCTCTCTGACGTTGATGACCGCAGAGCTGCCTTGCATGTGTGCTGCGTTGCAGGTGCTGGAGCAGCACAGCAATGAGGTGTGGCACATCGCCTTCAGCCACAGCGGCCACATGCTGGCCTCTGGCTCCAAGGTGGGCGCTGTTGGCTGCATGCACAAACAGCTTGAGCTGCTGTGCAGGGTTGAGCGTTTAACATATGGCGGCAACATACATTTGTGCATTCAGGTGCCGGATATCCGCCTGTTGCTCTTTGTTGCTGGGCAGTAGGGGAAAGCTTGCGTGATTGAATACTCTGCGCTGTTGAAGCTTATCATTAGCATGATCGCATGACTTGCCATGCACAGCAGTGCTGTCACACCGCCCCCTCACGTGTCCCGCCTGGCCCTCCTGCGCCCCGCAGGACCGCTGCGTGATCCTGTGGCAGGTGTGCCCCAGCACGGGCCGCTGCACGCTGCGCCACAAGCTGGGCAGCCACGGCGCTGCTGTGCTGTACGTAGCATGGAGTCCGCGTGATGACCTGCTGCTGTCATGCTGTGAGGATGGCAGGCTGCGGCTGTGGGACACAGCCACTGGCACACTGCGGCACACTTACAGGTGAGGCAGTGCGGAGGCGGTTGTTGCATGTGTTGTGTTGATATTCTGGTTGCTGTTGTGCTGTAGAAGTGGCAGGCTGCGGCTGTGGGTCACAGCCACGGGCACGCTGCGGCACACCTACAGGTGAGCCGCGCAAGCTAGCTACAACTGCATGGCAGGGGCGTGCTGCGAGAACTTGCAGCTCGCGCATGTGAGGAACCACACTGCACACAGCGCTGCATGGCAAGGGCGGCAACAGGTTTGATCAGCTGGGTGGGCAGGGGTAGGCGGATGGAGTGAGCAGTGCGTGTTACCTGCAGCCGGCAAGTTTGAAAGCAGTAGCCGCCCCTGACTTGAGTGTGGGTGGCCTCGCTCCTGTCTCTGCTTGGTAGCAGCAGGTGCTGCTGGCGTGCAGACACCATGCCCTGTGTGCTTGATGCAGACTTCTGTCAGGTCAATGACGTGCTCCTGGTGTGCTGCTGCTGTGCTGCTTGGCCACAGCCACCACCGCGAGTCAGTCGCCTCATGCGCGTGGCTGCCTGATGGCCAGCGCTTCCTGTCTGCTGGCCCCGACAAGCTGCTGGTCATGGCTGACATCAACGGCCACGAGATCAGCAGGTGCGGCGAGTGCTGTATCGTCCGTGTACACGTGTTGTGCGTGTGTCTTCGGCACTGGCCACCAGATGAGGGTGCTGGCATTTGCTGTGGATGTTGTCAGTGCTGTGGGATTATGATGTAGCGCTGGACTGCTCACTGGGTAGTCATGCGCAACAGCAGAGTACGGACACCAGGTTGCAGAGCACGTGCACGGGTGGAAGTGTGCCAGCAGGGCCATCTGCTAAACATCACCAGTGCAGCACCACACGATCGCAACTGCTGCAACGCCTTTGATGCATGCAGCTGCTGCGCCGTGCTTACACTCCACTGGCATGCCCTGCCGTGCTGCTGCCCTGCCGTGCTGCTGCCATGCCGTGCTGCTGCCCTGCCGTGCTGCTTCTGATGCTGCCTTGCCTGCTCAGGTGGAAGCGTCCACTGGCTGTGCAGGACATGGCGCTGAGCGGTGACGGTGGCCTGCTGGTGCTGGGCTGCAGCAGCGAGCGGCTGCTGCAGATCATACGGTGCGCTGCTGACTGCTGCTCTGGATACAGCGCTGCCTGGTCTCTCTTGCATACCGTGGTTTGAACAGGAAGGGCTGTATGGCGACAGCAGCTGTGTGACTGGCTATGCTTGTGCACATATCTTCCAGGGTTGCCATGCAAGCGGTTGCACTTAAAGCATGCGTTCACCATCCTGCCACCTGTGCGCCTGATGTGTTTCTGCCTTCTGTTTCTTCCTTGCAGCATGTCTGACCAGGCGGAGGGCTCCCTGCAGGAGGCGTCACCGCTCACCAGTGTGGCACTGTCAGCAGACGGCCGCTTCCTGCTGACCAACCTGCAGGTGCGTGCTGCTGATGCCGATGCTGCTCCTGGGCACCAGCAAGCACTGTGTCATGAAGTGCTCAGTGTGTGCAACTGTGCCATTGGGCTAGACCAGTACATCTGTACCCGTGTAGAGCCTCAATAGCATTTGGCAGCAAGTGCGACAGTGCCAGCTGATGTGAATCCAGCGCGGCACATTTGTGCCAGGCAAAATATGCCTGCAGGTTCAGCAGCTGAGCCAGCAGCCAGCAGGAACTTGGGCGCTTTGGCCCTAGCTGCTGCTGCCTGTTCGCCTTCTTCATGCTGCTTATCCGAACAAGGTCCGCACATACATTGACTGCTGTCGCTCTGCCTGCTGCTGCTGCTGCTGCTGCTGCTGCTGCTGCTGCTGCGCTATTTCCCTTGCAGTGCCACACAGTGCACCTATGGGACCTGGGCAGCAGCGCACTCGGTGCCAGCCCCACCGCCCTCGCAGCAGCACTGGATCATGGCGAGCCAGACCCCCTCACCTCACTGCCTGCTGCTCCTGCCATGGAGTTCACTGCTAATGGCGGCAAGCAGGGCCGCTTTGTGCTACGCAGTGGGTTTGGTGGCAGTGATGGGCGCTTTGTAGTGGCAGGCAGTGAGGATTGCCAGGTGTATCTGTGGCACAGGGACAGTGGGGACTGTTTGATGCAGCTCGAGGGACACACAGGGACAGTGAATGCGGTGTCTTGGAATCCAGCAAATCCAGCAATGATGGCGTCTGCGAGTGATGACAAGACGATCAGGATATGGATGGCTCCTGCAAGCCTGCGGCAGGGAGGGCAGGGGCATGGGATGCTGGCAGGCGGCAGCGCTGCTGCTGCTCCGTTTGGGCCGCTTTGAGCAGGGGCAGTGCCGAGATGCCAGTATGTCGCATGTCACGCATGCACGTGGCGTCCCGTGAAGACTTGGGTAGTTGTGCAGGCTAGGGTGCGCAAGAGCGACTTGTGTATTACACGGCTAGGGTGCGCAAGCATTGTGTGCACAGGATCCTGATGCTGTGCTGCGCTGGTGGAGGCCGCAGCTCTTTACTAGCAGCATGCTGGTGCCGTGCATGGGCGCTTTGCCAGCGATGAGGTTGGCGCTATGCACAATCAGCAGCTGTGCTGTTGTAGGGTAGTAGGGTGTGTACAAAAGGATAGATTGTGCGTGGGATGTGTACCATACATGCGTGTACATTATCGCTTTGCAGCTCTCAGCAGGCTGCTGACTGAGCAAGCACTCGATCACTTTGTCTTCTGTTTTTGGAAGTGTCTTCAAATTGTAGCATCTTCTGCATGGCATTGAAGGCTGCTGCAGTGCATGCGCTGGGCTGCTCAGCCTTCCCGTCTATGCTGCAGTAGGCGTTTGGCAGATGCTGCTGCGCCAGGTTGAGTTGTTGCGTGGGTGTTGTTGCTTGCTGTGGTGCAAGGTTTGTCTTCAACTTGCAGACTTCAAGGCCGCTGTGCATGTGTGCAGTGCCTTACGTGCGTAGCTGTGTTGCGTTGTTGCGTGTTGCAACATTGGTGTGACTGGCATGCATCGGAACCACAAGCAGCACTTGAGCATGCGTGCAGTACTGCATCTGTTGACTTTGAGGGTGGGGGACAGGGCTGGGACATGGCGGTGCACTCTGGCTGCTTGCCCCTGGCCGTGGGGTTTTCACACGACACAATGAAAGCTGCAATTCACAGCTTCCGAGTCTGGTTACTTCGTCACCAGCGCCATTCACGTGTTGCCCTGCAAATGGCCATAATCATGTCATGTCAGCTGGTCGGCATGGTGCTACACAAACAAGGAAGGTATTTCGAACTGCAGCAAACTGGTCTACCAATAAAGCTATAGTCAAACCTATGTTGTGTGGCTGTGATGCTGAAATGCGGTGAATACGAATCTGATGCCAGCGCGCCAAACAAGCCCCGCCATCCGCTGTCATTTGTCGACAGTTGATAAGTTCACCGAAATGAGTTTTACGCTGTTACATTTATGATTTCAAGCTATATTTGCCGCATTGTGGCGTCTTATGGGGCACTGCTTGACCAGTGAGCAGAGTAGCGCATAGGATGCAGTTCTGGGTCCTGACACTGCTGTTTGTGGTAGCAGCGACATCGACCACAGCCCAGCAGCAGCTGAGAGGGAGTAACAAACACCAGATCCGGGCAAGGAACGGCCTCATTGCTTATGCTGCCAACACCTCTGGCACCTTCCAAGTGAGCACTGCTGCAGCAGCTGAGCACTGCTGCAGCTGGTGGCACCCTGTTCTTGCAGGCGTACGTGTCATAGCGTGCAGCTCGCAGTCGGCCGGTGACAAGCTGCATTGCCAGTAGCTGCCAGTTACCAGAGAAATTGTAACGTCTGGAAGCCTAAATGGTGCCTGTCTGCAGCAGGATGTGAAGGCATGCCCGTCGCCGCCCTCCTGCCGCGTGTTGTGGCCAGTGCAGCAAACGTGCTGCATGTGCCATTGCAATGCAGCCCCAAATCACGTGGTCTGTCATTCTCTGCATGCATCCTTAGCATGTCACGTCTTCTGTATTTCCACATCATTGTGAACGGCTGTTGTGGTACTCGCAGATATGGGCTTCGAACCCTGACGGCTCAAACCCCAGGCAGCTGACGACTGCAGAGCAGGGATTCCAGCTGGCAGCGCACCCAGCCTGGTCACCTGATGGCAGCCGCCTTGCCTTCACGGGCATGGCTGCAGGGTCCCTCAATGTATGGATCCGCAATGCAGATGGCAGTTTGTTGCAGCTGACAACATCTGCAGCGCCGACTTGGATCTCAATGGTGCCAGCATGGACAGCAGATGGACAGCGGATCGTATTTGAGAGCAACAGGGAGGTGCCGCCAGCAGACAGCACATCCGCCGACCCGTATGATGTGAGTGGCGGAGTAAGCATCTCACAGGCAGCAGTGGCAGAGAAGCAGGAACTGCATGCAACCACAATACCCTGCAGTGCTTCAAGCAGAATTGCAGTGCTGCAGCGCAGCTGCAGAATGTGCAATCAAGGAGTATGTTGCAGCCAATATGGATGAATCGTTGTCTCCTGTCGGGCCAGCCCTCTGCAGCGCTGATCATAGCAAGAGGAACAGCTCCAAACCCTCCCTCTGACGCTTTTGCGACACCCATGTTGGTGACTTTTGCTGACTGCTACTGTGTTTTCCGTATGCTGCAGCTGTACTCTGTTGATGTCGCAACGGGCAATGACATTCAGCGCCTCACCGTATCAGTCGGCAACCGCACAGGCGGCATGGGTGGCAAGCCCAGCCCCTGCGGCAAGTTCCTCGCATTCGCATCTGACAGGGGCGCCAGCATGCCACAGGGCTTGTTTGACTTGTATGTCGTGCGGCTGGGGCTTGATGGCTTGCCTGCTGGGCAGCCACGGCGGCTGACAAGGGGTGCTGCTGATCAGTTCTCCCGCAGCTGGAGCCCTGACAGCAAGTACCTAGCCTTCAACAGCCAGGTGAGAGCTATGCCTAGCGAGCATGCTTTCTGTCTTGTATCCATTCAGTTTTCGGTTGTTCTGGGTCACCGAATAAGTAGCCCACCCGTACTTGGCGTGGCTTGTGCAAGCACCTGGCCTTCAACAGCCAGGTGAGAGCCGTGCAGTGGTGGCTGTTGCGGTCTGCTGTCTACTGTATAAACAGTAGATAAATATGTATATACATATCCAGCTACTGCATGAATCTAGCTGGCACGGTGTGTACGGGAATGGCCCCCTGGTGCTGCAGGTAGCAGTTGCAAGTGCAGGACTGTGCACAACCCCCATAGCTTGGTGGAATTGAAGTGCTGGTATTGCTGCTGCATTGAATGCAGGTCGGCTGGACAGGCACAGCAGCAGATGAAGTGGGGGCAGGCCGCATCATGACCGTCAAGCTCAGCAACGGCAAGCTGCAGCCCTTGACAAAGCCCAATGACAGATTCGCCGCCTTTGCATCTGGCGGCATCTTTCCCGCCCTGCGTGGAGATGTTACTCCTGCTTGGAGCCCTGATGGCAGCCGTGTTGCTTTTGCAAGCCAGAGAGGGCCCAGTGGGGCATTTGAGGTTGTGAGTGTGCGGGCCTCTGATGGAAAGGATAGGAGGGTTGTTACTAGCGGCTCGACTGAGCAGCACGTGACTGTTGCGTGGCAGCCAGTGCTGGCATGACGATCATGAAAGTGGTGACGCTTCAGCAATGAGTTGAATTGCATTGTTACCAACATGTTCTCATCCTCTCTCATTACCTCTACAGTACTGTGAAACATGAGCTATGTCAGTTAACCAATGCACTCATCCTGCTCACGCTGTCATCCAGTCAGCAGCGATCATACCGATAACAACCACGTAAGGGGAGGGGGCATTTGCTACACTGCACAAAGCACACTAGCAAACAGCACCTGACTGTTTACACGTGATGTACGCAGCCCCAGGCAGCCAAAGTCTGCAGGTGGTGCATCAACGCCAGCGCACCTGAAAATAATAACAAAAAAAGCTACTGCAACAACAGTTCCAAGACCCCGCTGTACACCGTCAGGCAATTTTCAACCACCAAACGTTTCTGCTAAAAGGTGCTGTGCAAAGCAGCTGTGTGCTGCTATCACAGCCATCGAGACAACTGGCAGGCAGCACCAACAACGGCAACTGCCAGAACCGAGCTGTCTTGCATTTCACGCAACCTGCAGGATGAATTATCTGTGCTAGGCTCTTGCAGCGGCAGCTGCACTGCTTCTGTGCACCGATTGCAATGGCCGCAGTACATGTACGTACATCCTGCTATTGTACACACAATGCCCATGAAGGGCATAGCACTCGTACCGGTGTTCATGCACCCAGTTGGAAAGAAAGCACACCGCAGAAGATTCAAAAATCCAACCACTGCAAAACCCAAGCCCTGCAGGACGACGTAAAAAGTACATATGCAATGCAGGAGCTGCACGTTGGGATGAGATGTGAAGAGTGCGAGAGAGCTCATCACCAAAGGGAGGCACAACCTGCACAGACATGTCTGTACAGGCGTGCATGCAAACAGCTCTTGCAGCGAGCAAGAAAACAAGATTACTAGCAGCCATACAGTGTGCTGGCACAACGCCGCATGCGGCAGAGTCCAACTTGCTGTATAGAGAGCCACATGTAGCTGTGCTAAGTGTGCATGCACCTATTCCGTGGCCCGACGCAGCACATGGTCGAGTAATGCTGCTGCTGCCTGAAACACTGCCTCCTGGTGTACGTCATGCTGCTGCAGCTCACACACCCACACAGAGACACCACCACACACACGCAAGCTGATCACAGCAGTTGCATTGCAAAGCATCGCATGATCTACTTCAACAACACATTCAACTCAACTGCTCATGCACACTCTGGCGCTACAAGGTGCCGCTGCAGACTGTCCCAGCCGCCAACAACAGCTGCTGCCGCCAGTCCACCACAGCTGCTGCGACCCACAAAAGGAGGGACGATCCATCCACCACTGCGTTAGTTTAGACCTAGCACCAGTTTCATCTTACTGTTGGTGACATGCTCACTCCACCGCCCAGGTGGTAGCATACAGCACATCTCCCAGCCGCTGTCCAGTTCCAAAAGAATGCGCCTTGGATCTGGCAAACCCAAAGCGCATGCACGCAGGCTGCATCGATGCGCATCCTAGCAGAGGATGATGGCCGCAGCCAATGAGATAGTTGGGCATGCAGAGCTAGCTGCAACCAATGGTGCAATGTGCTCAGGCCATGCTAATGTGGGGTTCGTAAACCGGCCTGAAACTGGCAGGACTGATGTAGATCTGAGAACAGTTGAGCTGAGCTGAATCAACTGGACTAACTCACAAGGCTTTACTGGTTTACAGGGGCAGCAGCGGCCACTACCCGCAAGGGACAGCACATGCGGCATCCAGCTGCAGCACCAAATCACATCCACACACTGCAACCGCAAAACTGGCACAGCACCCCAAGTACTCTACAAGGGCGGCAGGGGTCCCGAGCGGCAGTGGGGCAGCACCTGCTGCGCCCACCTGCACCATCGTACCACAGCCACAACCTCTTCAACCACAAACTTGTGACAAACTGGCACAGCACTGAGTTGATGCATATGTACTTCACAAGGGCGGCACGGGTCCCCGCCGTTACAAGGGCGGCGCGGGTCCCCGCCGTTACAAGGGCGGCAGGGGTCCCCAGCGGCAAGTGGGGCAGCACATACCTCCCAGGGGCACCTCCATCCACTGCAGCAGACACTCCCTGTGGTAGAAGTGCCCACAGGGCGTCACCACTCTGCTGTCTAGAGGCATGAGGCTTGCAGGGCCCATGCAAATGACACACTCCACCACACCCTCGCCCGTTATAACGTCATAACCCTCCACCACGTCATGCAGCAAGCTGTCACCTGCTGCATAGCTGCTGCGCCAGTTGCTGATGCTGCTGCTCCAGGGGTCAGTTGCAGTGCTGCTGAGACCTGCGGGCCTGTTCTGCTGGCGGTTGCTGCAGCTGCAGCTGCTGTCTGATAACAAGTACTGCGCATTCTGCTGCTGCTGCTGAGGTGCTGTGGGTGCTAGGCTGGACACAGCACGCCTGCAGGAGCACTGCTGCTGTGGCAGCTGTCTGCTGCCGGTTATGCGTGTGCAGCTGTACCGCCGCTGCTGCTGCTGCTGCAGTGGCGGTTGCTGCCAGCAACTGCTGGCCATGCTCGACCTGCTGCATGAGCTGCATTGCAGTTCACATACAGCCGCTGCTGCCATCTGCTGCTGATTACTGCACCATTCATGCCCTGCTACTGCCCCTGCTACACCAGCAGGCAGACAGCAATCTCCTGCTACTGCAGCTGCAGGTTGTTTGCACGCTAGTGCCATCTGAGTCACGTGCTCACTGCTACAACAGCTACTAGACTTGGCTGCTAGATGCCTGAACTGCCACGGCAACTCTGGCCTGTGGTAGTTGTACCTCTCAGGGTGCAGCACAGCCGGCAGCAGTACATGCGGGTGTGTGAAGTGCTGCAGCAGCAGCAGTGCCACTTGTGCACCCACCCACAGCAGCAGGGCCCTTACAAGCCACGGCTGTGTTGGTAGCGACAGCATGTTATCTGGGCAGCTGAAGATATACATTGGCATCAAAAGGCGAGCCGCACTTGATGATAAGATGTAGGAAGGCTGGATTGGCTGCTTGGCTGTGCTCTGTATGCTGTGCAGCAGCTGAGGCATCCAGAAAGAGTAGGCTGCTAGCAGCAGCAGCAGCTGCGCCTGGGATGCAAGCGCCCAGGACACCGCAGTCGCTGCAGGAGTGCATGGCAGGTGCACAAACACAGCAGAGTGAACTAGTGAGTGCACGCCTTGCGCTCAACACAGAGACACGGGTTGGGCTGCATGGTGGTGGCTGCACAGATGCATGCAAGCACACATGCTTCACAGGAAAACAGCTGCAGTGGGCCAAAGGGTTGCTGAAAGGACACAGCACTTTCAGCACATGAGGTGAGCCTGGCAGCCAGGCAGCGCAAGCAAATGCAGCTGGGACAGCCTGCAGTCAGACCTTGGTCAAACTGATTGAAAAAGTAACATCTGCTTACCTAGCAGCAGCACTAGGTAGAACCGCACGTACAGCAGCAGCAGGCTGCGCCCTGTTGCCAGCTGCACCAGGGCAGCAGCAGCTGCATCCACTGCCGCATTGGCGGCTGAGTGCAGCCTGCCCCTGCTGCTGCTGCTGCTGCTGCTGCTGCTGCTGCTGTCAGTATCATCATCCCCGCTAATGAAGCTCCTCACGCGCTGCGCCTGCAGCTGCCACTGCTGCATTGCTGCTGCAGCAGCAGTCTCAGCTAGCAGCGGCAGGCTCAAAAGAGACAACCTGCTGCCCATCCTGCCTGCCGCATGCTGTACCCGATGCTGTGCTGCACCAAACTGCTGGTCAGACGTCTGGCTAAGCTGCTGCGTGTGCTGTGTTCGCAGCTGTTGGTGCTGGTGCTGGTTGTGTGCACGCCAGACGTGCATGAGCAGCGTCATATCGGCCCCTGCAAACAACGCAAATTGAGCTGCTGCCACCACCAGCAGTGGCAGGCTAATGTCGGGTGCTGCCAGTGCTGCTGTGAGGTGGGCCATGCTGAGAAAGGCGTCCAGCTGAGAGCCGGCACTGCAGCAGCAGCAGCAGCAGCAGCAGCAGCAGCAGCAGCAGCAGCAGCAGCAGCAGCAGCAGCGACACGTGGTTACATACTTGTTTAGTGGTGCGTATTCTCAACACACTCAGCAGCAACATACGGCGATGACAGACGTGTTCAGGGTGGCTGTCAGATGTTTGTGCTGCATGGTTTGTGCAAGGTGCGCAGCAAGGCACCATGCATACGCGAGCATCAGGCACGCTGCAGTCACCATAGCTGCCCCAGCTAAGTTCATTATATCAGACACACACACAGCCATAGCGCCACTCACCACACCCCCACAACTGACACCCGCAGCGCAGCAGCCGAGCTGCTGGCCACCCTCTGCGCCTGCCTGCGCAGCATCACCACCTGCAACAAACACGCCAGCAGCGCCACCACCGCATAGCACATCGCATGCCGCTGCAAGCCGCCCGGCGGTAATGCAACAGCAGTCAGCGCCCAGCTGGCATTGCAGTTGTCACTTAGCAGCAACCCCTGCAGGATGAGCCGGTGCTGCTGCCGGCGCTGCTGCTGCTGCAGCTGCAGCCTGCAGCGCAGCTGGTGCTGCTGCAGCGGGTGTGAGCAGGGCAGCAGCCAAGTATCGACCAGCGGCAGCCGTGCTGCTGCCTCCTGTGCCAAGATGCGCTGCAGCTGCTCTCGAGATGCGGCCAGTGCAGCCTCGCTGACGCTGCTTCTGGCAGCACCAGCAGCAGCATTGTCAGCAGGGTTACTGGCGCGCTTGTTGTTGCTGCCTTTGCTCCTGGGTCTGCTCTTGGCTACAGCTCTGCGACTGCTGCTGCTGCTGCTGCCGCTGCCGCTTGGTGCAACCTGGCTGGGAGGTGCGGTAGATCTTGCTCCTGCTACTGCTGCTGCTTCCGCAGCAGCTGATCCCTGGGTTGGCGCTGCAGCAGTATGAGTTTGCTGCTGCTGCTGCTTGATGCCTGGGAAGTCTCTGCTAAGCAGGGCTCTGGCAACATGCTGCGGCTGCTCAAATTCAGCAATGCTGCTGCTGATGCCTTCTTGCTGCTGCGGATGTGCTTCTACCTGCAGGCCTGGCTCCTCCCCTGCAGTGCTGCCATCCAAAACTCCTGCTGATGCAGTTCTTGGGACAACTGGTTCTGGGTTAATTGCGGCTTCCTGCAGTGCTGGCAGCGAGTCCACTGCACACGGCCTGGCCATAATACTTGGGGGCCCAGCTGCTGCCATATGCAAGCTCGTCAATGCAGACTCGTCACCGGCAGCAGCTGCTGCTGTCGCCATTGCTGCGGCCGCCACGCGCTGACTTGCTTGCTGCACCAGCAGCGCCGCCTGCTCTGCCTGCTGCTGCAGCTGCTGCTGCTGCTCCTGCCAGCGCAGCAGCAGCATCTCAGCCTCATCCTCAGCACCATCTACATCATCCATGGATAATGCGACCACCTCTATCAGTGACCGCTGCTGCTGCTGGCGCCGCACTGCTGTTGCAGCCGCGGCAGCAGCAGCAGCAGCAACCGCATGTGCATCTCTGTCGGCGCTGTCAGCCCTCCTTACTTCAAGCTCCAATCTGAAGTTGCATTCGACACCAGCTGCCAAGCCTGCACCGTTGCCTGTCTCACCGCCTATCTTTGCAGCTGCACGTCCTGCTGCTGCTGCTGCTGCAGCCGCAGCAGCTGCGGCAGGTCCTGCAGTGTTGGCAGTGCCTGTTCTCCTGTTGGAAGGGGAGGATTTCAGGCTGCTGCTGGGTTTGGTCTTTGGCCGCTGGTGCTGCTGCTGGCCAGCTGCTGCTGCTGCTGCCTGCCTGCCCCGCGGCCAAGACGTATGCGGCACTATAAGCACGCGCTGCTGCTGCTGCTGCTGCTGCTGCTGCTGCTGTTGCTGATGGTGCTGCTGTGCATTCTGCCCGTGCCTGCTGAACCCGCCAGCCGCTGCTCTCACCCCTGCCCCACGCAGCTGCTTGCTGCTGCCGGCAGTTGCATTGCCGAACATCAGCACAGCTGGGGAGGGTGGGATTGCCACTGCGTGTAGAGTTTGTGTGCCTTCAGCGCTAGTGCGGCTGATGCCTGACAGCTGCAAGTGTTTCAATCCAGGGCCCAGCACCAGGCGGCCCTCTGACAAGTGCAGCACGCCCTGCAAGTGCGGAGTCGGAGCAGAGAAAGAGGTGTTATAAGGCTTGTGCAGAGGCAGCTTGCTGATGCTGATGCAGTGCAAAGCTTTGTGATGAGAAGCACATTTGCAGCAGCAGCATGTGAGCTTGTACTGCTTGGCTTATGGGGACTCCTGACGGTGGTAGTGCAAGATCGTATACATTCTGCGATGCAACATTGAGGCTTAACATTTGAACGCAGCGTGTGTACACAGCAATGGCCACACATCAGCACCCACCATCGCGTCACCCTGAGCTGTTCACAGTATACACTCCGCCGATTGGGTTTGAGGCGCAAAGCTACACACATGCACTCCACACCTACCTAGCGTGCAGCTGCGGCTGCATGTTTGCCGCCTACTCAATGCAGTGTTCAACAGCAGCCAACACGCATGCACATGTCCTGCCAGCCACGGCCTCACCTCTATGCCTGCCAGCTGCTGGCCACCCTGGCTGGCTGAGCCCGCCTGCAGCTGCAGCAGCAGCCTGCCACTGGCCCCCTGCATCAGCAGAGGGGGATGGGTGCCGCTGCTGCCAACTCCGGCCTGACCTGCTGCTGCTGCTGCATGTCTGCTGCCGGCCATGTATGGAAGCCGTGTCCATGTCCCTGCAGGCAGCATTGATGTCAGACAAGACGTTGACTTTTGAGGACGCTAGTCAACAGCGATATTTGTCAAGGTGGTCACAGTGGCGGGCAGCTGTTTTCAGAGAGCACGCGGTTTACAGCTGCAGTGCACCATGCACCATATGCGTGGCTGACACACTCTGACACATGTACTGCAAGATGCACAGCTTTGAGGAGCAGACAATGCAGGCTCAGAACAGCAGCTGATGACCGCGCTCCTCGTTCTGCAGTCGTCCTGTGCTGCACGAACTGCAATGAGGCTGCGGTATGTGGGTGGGGATGTTGCCTCAGACATGATGTTCACAGCTTCCACAAGCACCGCGGAGTCCTGAGTTACATTCAGGCCAATGCACTGTTGTATTAACGCGGGTTCAGCGGCTGCATCTGCTGATGTATCTCAGCGCACCTGTGTACACTCCGCTGACATCCATGACCTGGCCTTGCTTGGCATTCTTCCCCAATGCCTGAAAGCAACAGCCAAAGGACACAGGAATCAGCTGCAGGCTTCTGCACAGGTTCGTAAACTTTCACTGGACAAACGATTGACTGCTGAGACTGGCTGGACATAGCTGCCATGAGTTGCAAGCGTTCAGCAATGCAGCTGCAGCACTGGGGCAGCAGCTGCATCACCAGTTCAGGCAGTGCTGCAAGCCCTTGTACATTGCGAATGCCGCACGTCAGTCGACGTACCTTAGCTTGATAAGCATTTTGTTGCCCGTTTGCTGGACGAGAATGGACGATGCTGGCAGTAGTATCTGGTGCTGCCAGGAGCAGGCCAAGCACGGCATGGATCATCGTCAAATACATCTCGCTACTCTAAGTTGGTGAGATACTACACTTTGCAGGGGAGTTGCGGCTTTTCACTCGGCACCATACGCCAGGTCACCAGCGATGATCATCAGCATGTGACTCCGGCGCGCAGTACCATAGTCGACAAAGCTGAAATTTCTGTTCAGTAACGCGACAAACACACCGTGTCAAGGATTGCTCAAGGCTCCAAGGACAGGTGATAACTCCCTTCGGGAGAAACCCTCCTCGCTCGGAAGACGCCAATGTAACTCAACAAGCGACCGATTGCCCAGAAACAACTTGTTTCAACATAATAGGTACCAAATGAGTCACATTCTCGCTGCATCAAATCAATTGGCTTGATCCCGGTCCAAGGCCAGGCTGGTACCTGCCCCGCCACACACAACCTTGGTCAACTGCTGTCCATGAGCCTGCCTTCGGCGTCCTTCACCACGGACAAAACCAACCACAGTAACCCCGGGTCATGCCGTGCATACACGAGCACAGGCTCTGGCACACCAGCTGCACCTTCTGCCTGCAGTCCCAAACCGCCCTGCCCAGCAGGGACAGCTGCCTGCTGCCACACCAACTGCTTCTCTGCAAACCCAGCAAGCAGTAGCAGCTTGACAGCTGCAGGAAATCCCAGCTTCCTCTGAAATGCAGCCTTGCTGCACCTGAGCCGTTTGTATTTGGGCTCATCTGGGTGTTCTGCCAGGCTGCTCAGGACTCCTGCAACCGCCTGCACAGCTGCTGCGCTGCTGGCACCAGCTCGGCTCGCCTGCTGCTGCAGCTGCTGCAGCAGCAATTGTGCCTGCTGCAGCTTCTGCATCACCACATCGTCGCCAGCAGTATCTACTGCTGCTGCTGCTGCTGCTGCTGCTGCTGCTGCTGCTGCTGGGCTGTCAAGGCCCTGCATGACTGCATCCTGTGGCTGCACTTGCTGCTGCTGCTGCTGCTGAACTTCTGGCGCTTCGTGTACCAGCAAATGGTTTGACTGCTGCTGCTGCTGCTGCTGCTGCTGCTGCTGCTGAGTTATGAGCTGCTCTGCATCCCGTGGCACACCACCCACTGCTTCCTGCTTAGCAGCATGAGAGCTTGGCTGCTGCTGTTGATCCGCCTGTGACTGCTGAAGCTGCTGCTGCTGCTGCTGCTGCTCAACAGAAACACAAAGCTGCTGCTGCAGCTGCTGCTCTACTTCCATGTCAGCGCCAACCTCTCCCGGCTGAAAGCTCCCAAGCCGCCGCATCTGCTCCTCTGCTGCAGCTGTTGCTGGGTCGTCAGTATACGCCCCTTCCTCCGCAGCAAAGCCTCCTTTTGTATCTGCTGCTGCTGCTGCTGCAGAGCCAGTATCATTGACAGCAGCACCAATGACAGCAGCACCAACAGACCCCGTTTCATCTGGCAGCAGAGAGGCGCCTCTCAACTGCTGCGTTGAGCTAGTGCTGCCGTGCTCAGCAGCAGCAGCAGCAGCTTGGCCAGGGTCGACAAGCAGCTGCTGCTGCTGCTGCTGCTGCTGCTGTTTCTGCTGCTGCTGCTGGGTGAGTTGCTGGTTCACTTCCCATCGTGCCAGCGCAGCAACAGCAGCAGACTCCCGAGCAGCAAGTACACCCTGCAGGCCACTGCCACCTGCGCCTGCTGCAGCACCATCTGCCAGCACCCTGCCTTTCGCAGCTGCTGCTGCTGCTGCTGCTGCTGCTGCTGCTGCCTGGCCATCCTCCTCCTCATCTCCGAGCCAGCTGCTGTCAAACACACCGCCTGCTGCAAGCGTCCTGCCACCTGCTGCTGCAGCAGCCTCGTACTGTGCCACCTCGCGGTTCAGCAGGCTGTTGAGGGCCTTGAAGTGGGCATCATGGTCATCATGCACCCTGCAGAAGCAGCAGCAAGACAGAAGGCTTCATGCGCCCCACAACCGCCCCAAGCTCACGCAAAATAAGTTCAAGTGATCAAGGCTATCAAATGGCTCAGCTTACTGTGAAAGATCTTCAGCTGCCACAACACATGCCAAGCAACCCACGGCAGCCGGCAGAACGCACGACTCTCACCACCCCCCACACCCGCACTCACACGTGGGCCACCTTCCCCACTGATTATCAATCACATGTGCGTCAAAACACCCCACCCCTCCCCACCCCCCACTCACATGTGTGCCAGCTCATGCAGCAGCGTCTCCCTGATGCGCAAGTACTTCCTGAAACCCCTGTAGTCATCTGTGCGCAGCCGCAGGCTGATCTCCTGGCCGCGGTTCACATTAAACCCCAGCACGCACACCGCGCTAACCCCTACACGGCCCTCTGGGGGCATCTCTGACAGCAGCCCCACACGCCAGCCGTGTGACGTCATAACGTGTGTTATTGCGGGGTCGGAGGCCAGGCGGTGCAGCAGGGCGAGGGCTGCTGAGGGGGTTGGCGCGGAGGGTGGGGCGCCTGGTGGAAGCGGCAACTGTTGGAAGGATGAAAACTTGCCTGCAGCACAGCAAGCAGAACGCAGAAAAGCAGTGAGAGAATAAACGCGCGAGTGTCTAGCAGGAAAGTGGTAGAAAGACACATGCCAGTCTGAAGGTTGAGGCTGCAGCTGTCACCCTTGCTGAAGGGATGGCATTTAAATAAAGGCATGAGTTAACACAGGATACAGCACTTCATAAGATTTCATAAGTGATACAGTCAGCAGGCGCTGGGCTCAGCTGGTTGCCTACCTGCCGCCGCTGCTGCCGCAGCTGCTGCTGCGCCTGTGCTGCCGCTGCCCCTCCTGCGCTGTGCTGCCCTGGCTGCCTCGTAGTCAAAGCCGGGCAGGCGCAGGCTGGCCTCTGCTGCGCTGCTGGCCTGCAGGCTGGCCAGCTCAGCAGTATAACTGCCCAGCAGCATGAGCCTGGCGCATGGCTGCACGCCTGCAGGAAAAGGTGTATTGAAGGTTTTTGTGGCGAGATGCATGGTGTTGATGTGGGAAATGGACGTTAAGAGTGGGTGATGTGGGTTGATGATTGATGTAGAAGCTGCCATGCATGCAAGCAGTGCTGCACAGGGTGCAGAGCGGGAGTTGCCAGGAGTGTTTCCTTGCATGTCGCAGCAGCAGGCACCTGAGCGATATGCAGGCCCGAACAACTGGCCCTGTGTCCAAGTTATACAGCCAATCTCATCATTGTATTAAGCAACATTGTGCTATACCAGCATGCATGCATTACGTAATGCACTCCACGCATGCTGCAGCAGCATCACATGTGCATGCATGCCAGCTGCCAGATTCTGAACTGCTATCTCCATGCAAGCATCCAACTTGTCTCACCAGCATCACCAAGCAACAGCTGTTGCTGCTGCTGCAGCTGCAGAGTTTGGCTGCGTGACTTGCTCAGCAGCAGCTTCAGTGTGTGGGGTGCCAACCCAGGGATGGCCTCCTGTACTGCGCTGCATAGCTGCCCTAGTGTAGCTGTGGCAGGATCAATTTCTATCTGGTACGGTTTGCCTCTGAACGTAACGGTTATGCTGCCTGACATCTGCAACCAATGCTGAAAATGAGCACACAGATGATGCACCACTGTTCGGAACACTCTTGATGTGGTGTGAAACTTGCTAGACGCGCACATGAAGCCGTCTAAAAGCCCACTTAAGTCACGTTCCGACAAGTGCAACCCATTCGAGCGTAATGTAAGCTGCACAGCGCTCACGTTATGTCGTGCATAACACCTGAGGCATGACTAAGCTGCAACCACCACAAGTGCCTGCCATGCGCTCGTGCGGCTGTTAGCGACTTTGATGTTATATGGGTCGACATAAGCTGTCATTAGTTGTACGCGCGGCTCCTTTCGTCTCGACAACGAACCCTAGCAGCCCACCACCGCCACGCCCACCATCTCTACCGCGCAACGCATTGCCGTCTAAGTCTGCAATAATCGTTCAACTTGTGTAGACGCTCTTCTGGGCTGCAAGACCCGCCCTTGCAGCAGCTGTGCGATGCAGCAGGTGCTGGGACCAGTGTGGGGTAGACCAGCAGTAGCTGGCTGCAGGCCCCAGCCACACAGCCCATGCTGCCAAGCTGCTGGGAGGCGCATAGCAGGTGACTGAGGTGGTATTTTGTTAAGGGGGCGTTCCTGTACCAGCAGCTGTCCTGCATGTTTCAGAGCTGACAAGGACGTCACCCCACGGGTGCAGCATGTGTGGCGACTTGCGCATGCCCATGTTTGCTCTACTGCTGGCACTGCTGCCAGAAATGCGCGTAACAATACATGCTGTGTTGCTAATGTAACTGCTGTACGTGACTGTACTGCCCAACTGCAGTGCATGCGGCAAAGGGTGGCAGCCCTTGGTCAACTGGCCCAGGATCAAGCAAGGGCAGCAGCAGCAACAGCAGCAAAGGCAGCGGCAACAAAAGCAGCGGCAAAAGCAGCAGCAAAAGTAGTGGCGGCAGCAGCAAGGGCGGCGGCAGCTCAAAAACAGGCAGCAGCAAACCCAAGAGCAGCAAACCCAAGAGCAGTAAAGCCGTGCCTAGTGGCACAGGGTTTGCCCCCAAGGGGCTGCAGCAGCAGCAAGTGCCAATGTACAAGCTGACAACACCACTCACGCCTCAGCTGCTGGTGAGTGCGCCAGTGGCAGCCTAAACGCAGCAGGTATCATCATGCCTTGTCAGTGTTCAGAGGCTTTGTTGATGGGGTTTCTACGGAGCATGTCTTACAAGCAGTGTTGGCAGCATGCAACTTGGGCACACACTGCTTGCTGGCTAATGGGTTAAGCATGCGCACATGCAGAATATCAACACGTGGCCTTTCATAATGTAGCCCCTCCCATGCCGACGCCATTTGTGTCGAACATCCCCAGAAGCAAATGCAAATGCAAATGCATGCATTACACTTGCAGGATGAGCTGTCAGGCTGGGAGATGGTGCCCTCCCCGCTGTGGGGCACCTTCACAGGCCACTGCGAGGGAGAGTGGCTGGGCCAGTACGCAGCATACACGCCCTGGGGAGGTGAGCCAGCAGCAGCAGCAGCAGCAGCAGCAGCAGCAGCAGCAGCAGCAGCAGCAGCAGCAGCAGCATTACATTGCAGCAGCAGTCAGCAGCAGCAGCAGCAGCAGCGTGTTAAGGAGCGGGGCACAGCCTTGTCGAGTGCAGCACTGGTAGCTCTTGCTGGTGCTTGCATAGCTGCACTGCCGCAACTGCTGCTGCGCCTTCTTGGTTGATGCGAGCAGCTGCATGGCAACAGCAGTGCATCGTTGGTGTTTGCGTTGAGTGTTTGCATTAAGCACGCGTTGGATGTTCTGCAGGCGACCCTGACCCAGTGTGGGCTCATCATCATCAACTTATCAGTCCAGCCGTAACAATTACGTCATAACCATAACAATTCCACCAGCCTTGCATGCGTCTTATGTCTTTGCAGGTGACCCGGAGCCAGTGTGGGCTGACGCGTCTGGCGCATACCTGCTGAATGCATACAGCAGGGCCAGCGAGCAACGGCAGCAGGTGCCAGCAGACGCAGATGCAGACACAAATGAGGATGCAGACATGCTTGTGCGCACCACGCTGCGCTCAGCATCTGTCAGCAGCTTGATCGGCGGCACATCGGCCAGCAGAGCAGCAGCAGCGGCAGCAGCAGAGCGCGCAGCGGCGCGCGCTGCAGAGGCTGCTGCAGGCGGCAGCGCAGCAGCAGCAGCAGCAGCAGTGGGTGGTGCGGATGCTGCTGCTGCTGAGGAGGCAGCAGCAGCAGATGATGATGCTGAGGGCTTTGCTTACAACAGCGGCGGCTCTGTGGTGTTCAATGGCGGCTCATACTCCATAGGTCCCAAGCAGCTGGGTGAGTGGTGCGTGTTAGTGTGGTGTTTGGGGAGACCTGCTGGCACTTGAGCAGCTACAAGCAAGTCAGTCTCAGTGCAGCACTGGCTGGTTCTTGCTGACCAAACTTGCTGATGTAATGCATTGCACTGTGGGTCCTTGCGAGTGTTTGCTGATGCTTGCTGTTGCTCTCTGCTGCTCTCTGTTGCTTGCTCTTACTTGCTGCTGCTGCTGCTGCTGCTGCTGCTGCTGCTGCTGCTGCTGCTGCATGTTGCACCGCAGAGGGCCCTGAGCTTGAAATTGACTTGCAGGAGCTGGCTGCAGAGGACCCAGATGCCCTGGCCAACCTGCCACACAGCACGGCAGTGTTTGAGGCTGCGCTGGTGGCTGGCGGTGATGTGCGGCTTCGCATGGTGGCCACGCTCAAGCTGCGGCAGCTGCCCGGGGAAGCAGAGCTAGATGTGGAGGTGGGTGGTGGTGCTGCTGCTGCTGCTGCTGCTGCTGCTGCTGCTGCTGCTGCTGCTGCTGCTGCTGCTGCTGCTGCTGCTGCAGTGGTTTATCAAGGTACAATTAGTGCTTGAACATGGTGTGTGGAGTGAAGTCATTGGGTAGTGGGCTGCTGGTGGTTGGCAGCCACACCAACCTGCATGCAGAGAAGCGGCCCCTGTGTGCGCTGTTCTGTCTGTTGTGTCAAACACACAGCACTGCTTGTCATTCTCCCTTGCTGCCTGCCAGGTGGCGCGCCTGCTGCTGTACAAGGAGTACTGGTACGGTACGGCAGAGAGCACTGCCGGCCTTACCAGGAAAAGCAAGCAGCTGGCAGCAGCAGCAGCAGCAGCAGCAGATGCGGACACACCCAGCAGCAGCAGCAGCAGCAGTGAAAGCCCGTCCGGCCATGTGCTGCAGCTGCTGCCGTCACACAAGTTTGACGTGCCGGTGGTCAACCTGCCGCGCCCGCAGCCGCAGCAGCTGGCCGGCTGCTGGAACGTGTTCCTGGTGGCTGCAAACCCAGTTGTGGAGGAAAACCCTGACACGCTGCAGGTGGGTGCATTTCAAACACAGAGCTTCAAGCTCAAGCAAAGTTTGCTCAGAGTAGTGCGGAGCTATGCTGATGTGCCAGGCACAAGTGGGCAATGTTCCAGACGTGCAATAGCGCAAGCGCTTCTGCAAAAGGATAAATCATATACAAATGCATGGCTGGTTGAGTCGGCTGCCCACACTCGCTGCTCTTGCTGCTTGCTGCTTTCTGCCTGCACCATGCAGGAGGAGGAGGTGCTGGTGTATAGCA
The DNA here is from genome assembly GCA_030272155.1 of Tetradesmus obliquus. NCBI lineage: Eukaryota > Viridiplantae > Chlorophyta > Chlorophyceae > Sphaeropleales > Scenedesmaceae > Tetradesmus > Tetradesmus obliquus. The sequence continues at coordinate 2,951,573 of CP126191.1, forward strand.
GCCGGGAGGAGCGGCAGCAGTGGCATGTGCCGGGCCTGACCAGCAGTGCCGCGGTTGGCAGCAGCATCAGCAGCAGCAACGGCAGCAGCTCAAATGGCACGGGTGCTGGCGCTGCTGGCGAATCATCCACACCAGCAGCAGCTGCAGCAGCGGAGGATTTTGATGATGATGGTTCAGGTGGCTCCTTCTGGCTTCCTGGCGGGGCGGTTGTTACAATTCGAATGGTGCAGTGGCCGCCAGCTGGCACTCCAGGAGCAGTAGCAGCAGCAGCAGCAGCCAGCAGCAACGGCAACGGCGCCAGCAGCGCTGTGGCTCGAGGGCTTCAGGTTGGGCTGCACTGGCTTGTGGATGGTGGCAGTTGTTTGTTTGTGGAGCGGCAATATGACGCAGAGGCGGTGTTGGCAGAGGTGCGGCAGGGCACAGCAGTCAAAGGAGGCTGGAGTGGGGGCCGCATGTAGGCAGGTGTTATTTGTATGCTTTGACTGCCTTGGTGCTTGTCGAGGCTGACGGGGGTGTGGGCAGTAGCCCGGCAGTTGTCATAGCAGTGGGCCACAGGGGTGGCCTGTGCATGGCATGTGGGGAGGAGGGGAAGTAATCAGCTTGTGGCTGAGGTGTTGCTGCAGCTGGTGCTCGCAAGACAATACATTTGTCGCGAACAAGCCAGCGTTCAGGCGATGTGCCGATGCACTTGGCATTGCAATAGGAGGTATTAGTTACACCCTTCCTTTGGTAACCTCCCCGTCTTGGTAAGCTGCCAAGCCTTGGATATGTATTTGGACAAGTTGAGGCCTATTGATGAGCCGCTTGCAAGCACTGGATCGCTCACATCCAAGCCACAAGCACCTGCATCGATTTGCATGCACAAGCAGCAGGAGCGAAAACTCGACTAAATTTGAGGTAAAAACTATGCCATTGATTCCTATATGCAACATAGCGACGATCAGGCCACTGGTGTGTGTCAGGGCAGTGTTCGCACTGGACGGAAGGCATCTAGGGCGCACAAATAAGTGATATAGCTTGTTGTGGTTTGTACATGTGGCTGCGGTATTCTTGGAGCGCTGTGACTAGCTGCGTGACCACCCTTCTGCAACCCGCTTGCTGAGAGCGAAGTGCTGTGCATGCTGTCCTGCAGGCCACGCACTGCTGATCGGTGCTCATTAAATAGCTGTCTTGCAGCCGTTTGTCAGACACAGCATACCTGTGAGCAGGAGCAGCGTTGCAGAACAGCACCGCTTGTCTGACACTGCACACAGCCTCGCGAGCCTCGGTGCCCGCTCTGCTGGCGTTTCTTACGCCAGTGCGGGCTGCTGACAGCACTGGCCGCTCGGCATGGGAGATGGCAGTGCTGTCATGCAATCTGTGATGATGCTGAGGGGCACAGGCAATGGCCACTCAGCACCAGAAGGCTTGCCTGCAGTTGATGGCAGCGCGTCATTGCTGGGCAGTGCACTTCAGCAGCTAGAAAAACGCTTCAGTTCAGGCTCTATGGGTGCAGGCAGCAACGGCTGGGGCCCGGCCTCAATGCAGAATGGCGTGTTCAGTCAGTCACAGCCAAACAACAGCGTGCAAGCAGATCTGATGGATAGCCAGCAGCAGCACGTAGCGCTACAGCAACCAGAGCAGTCAGGGCTGCAACAGCAGCAGCAGCAGTTTGAGTTTGCGCAGGCAATGCAGCAGCAGTACCAGCAGCAGGTGACCCACATGCAGGCCTTTGTAGGTGCACAAATGGCACAGCTGCATGGCAGCGTGGAGCAGCAGCAAGCCGCTGCTGCCGTGCAGCAGCAGCTGCAGCAGCAGCAGGCCTTGCAGCTCGCCAAAGCTGCTGCGGCAGCAGCAGCAGCACCAGCAGCTGCTGGCGTTCCTCGGCCGAGGCTGTCAAAAGATGGCAGCTGGTTCAATCCAGGCAGCGCCACCCAGCAGCAGCAGCAGCAGGGGCAGTTGCAGCAGCAACAGCCTCACCACCAGCAGCAGCTGCAAGGTGCTGTCTCTGCGTTGCGCCAGAGCCTCATGCAGCAGCAGCAGCAAATGCAGCGGCGCCAGAGCTTGGAGCAGCAGCAGCAGCAGCACAGCTTGGGTCAAGATGCTCAGCTGGCAACCAAGCCTCTGGTATTCAAGGTTGGCTCACAAGCGCAGCCTGGCACACACATGGTGTTTGCGAAAGCAGGCAGTGGTACATTTGGCAGTGCACCAAGCAGCAGCACACAGGCGCCTTACATGGCCTTCCAGCAGCTGCAGCAGCAGCAGCAGCAGCTTGCGGGCGATGGCAGCACACAGGCATCTGCTGCTGCTAATGCTGCTGCAATGCCAGGCTCCCAGCCACACAACAGCAGCAGCAGCACAGCTGCCGCTGCCGGCAGCACCAGCAGCAGCAGCTGCAGGTTCAGTGCAAACGGCCCGCCCAGCAGCAACCTGACGGTGCGCATGACCATTCAGTTGGTGGCGACATACAAGAAATGCACACCTGTGGGGCCAGGGGCAGGCGTGCCGCAGCCGCTGCCACGCAGGGTGCTGACTAAGCCCGGCGCAGCGGTGAAGAACGATGGCTGGGATAATGAAGCAAGCGACTTGGTGCTGTGCACACAGGTGAGCGGCAGCAGCAGCAGTTAGTAAGTGTTGCCGTGCAGACATGCAGGTGGTGTGGGTGTGTATGTCGATGCATAGGTTATGAGCCTGCAGTGCGGCAGCAGTAGCTGGCTGACTTGCCAGCCTGGCGGCCCCTGCTGTGAAGAAGCAGAAGCCTTTTGGAGCAGCGGATGTTGCGGTTCTGGGCAGGGTTTCTGTCTGTCTGCAACGTATGCTTGCATATGGTTGCATGAACGCTGGCAATGCACACCAACAACAACTGCTGCTGCTGCTGTGCCAGGACGTGCTGGTGAATGCCGCGGGGCAGCGTTACATCGTGCTGGACATGCTGGGCAGCGGCACCTTTGGCCAGGTGGTGTCAGCGTACAGCGAGGCAGCAGGCAGGCCCGTGGCCGTCAAGGTGAGGCCGGCAGCAGCAGCAGCAGCAGCACCTGAGCAGCGGCTGTTGTGTCGCGTGCGTTGGTGGCAGCAGCATGTTGGCCAGTGCATGTTTGTATCGCTTGCAGCAGCAGCAGCAGTGACGTTTCTTCAGAGCACAGACGTGCAGCAATAGGCAGCATGTCTCTGCAAGTGTCGCGCACTCCTGGCACGCCTGTCCCTTGCAGCTGATCCAGATGTGGCCCAGATGTGGCCTGAACCACACAGTTTCCATCCAAGGGCCTCATTGTCATGCCATTGTCTCCTTCGCTTCCGGCCCCCTGCTTGCCCCGCAGGTGACCAAGACCGCGGGTGATCAAGCACCAGCCCACCTACTACCACACAAACAGCTTGGTCCTGTGTCCATCACATGCATTGCTGTGCTGCTCTGCTTGCCCCGCGGGTGATCAAGAACCAGCCCTACTACCATGCACAAAGCTTGGCCCTTTGTTTATCACATGCATTGTCATTCTGCTTCCGTCTTTCCCCGCAGGTGATCAAGAACCAGCCCGCCTACTACCACCAGGCACGCGTGGAGGTGGGCATCCTGCAGCTGCTCAACGGCCGCTGCGACCCGGGTGACGCGCACCACCTGGTGCGGCTGCACGACGCCTTCCTGCACAGGCGCCACCTGTGCCTGGCCTTTGAGCAGCTGGGCATCAACCTGTTCGAGCTGCTGAAGCGCAACGGCTTCAGGGGGCTGAGCCTGGGGCTGCTGCGGCTCTTCCTGCAGCAGGTGAGCTTGTTTGCTGTGTATCTGATTGCAAGTGCTGTTTGCATCTACTGGGGGAGTGAAGGCATGTACGCATATCACAGAGTCAGGCTGCGTTTGTGTGTGTCGTGCTGTACAGAGCGTGTTTCTGCGTGGTGCTCTGGTGTGCTGATGGCTGGCATATGTGCGTGGCGGCTGTTCCTGTGATGACTGTCATTTGCGGGCTGCAGTGGCCTGGTGCTGTGTTGTCCGACCTATGCACCTGACTTCATGTCCTGTCTGTCGGCTTACCCTGCATGCGCCAACTGATAGGATCGCATTGCGTTGACTGACATGCGGCTTTGCCCCGTGCTTCTCGTCCTTCCCCTGCAGATCCTGGACGCGCTGATCGTGCTGCGTGACGCCTCCATCATCCACTGCGACCTCAAGCCCGAAAACATCCTGCTGGCGCCCCCAGCAGCCTCAGGAGGCGCCCTGGGCCAGCTCAAGCTCATCGACTTTGGCAGTGCATGCTTCGAATCCCGCACCGTGTATAGTTACATTCAGAGCAGGTTTTACCGCAGCCCTGAGGTGCTGCTGGGGCTGGCGTACTGTGCGGCCATCGACATGTGGAGCTTTGGCTGCGTGGCTGCAGAGCTGTTCCTGGGCCTGCCGCTGTTCCCAGGTGAGGCAGGGAGGTGCAGTGGTGTGGTGAGCGTAGTTGAGCTCACTCCAGCTGTAGCTGTGTTGTGGGCACGGCAGTGATGCTTGATCCATGTGTGCAAGCTTCAGGGGTGCCCACAGGGGTGCACACCAAGATGGGACAGCGGTTGTGCCAGTCCTCGCACAATGCACGTGCATCTCGTCAACTCTTCAGCAAAAACCCTTTCACCAATCATGCTGCTGTTGCCGCCACCGCTCGGCTCTGCCCTCTGTGCAATTTTGCTTGCTTCTGCTGCAGGTGCCAGTGAGCACGACCTGCTGTGCCGCATCATAGAGACGCTGGGGCCGCCTCCCGCCTGGATGATGGCAGCAGCCAAGCGCACCAACACCTTCTTCAAGCAGGTGCCTGCTGGCGCTGCTGGCGACGGCAGCAGCAGCAGCGCGGCAGCAGCAGCAGCAGCAGGCGGCGATGGTGGCGGGTACCGGCTGTATACGAAGGAGGAGTTTGAGGCAGCAAACAAGACCCAGGTGGGTGAACAGGTTGAGTCTGCATGCAATTGCTGAGGTGTGCATGGTAGAGGTGCGCACGTCTGTCTGTAACAAAGCCTAAGCATGGTGTCATGGGCAAGCCAACCAGCTCAAGAGCACCTACCGCTGCCAACTCAACATGGAGCAATGCACCATCTCAGCGGTGCAATACTGCTGCTGCGGCTGCTGCTGCTGCTGCTGCTGCCAGGCGCCCGCGGGCAAGCGCTACTTCAGCCACAGCCGCCTGGCAGACATCATCGGGCACTACCCCTTCAAGCAAGGCGCCTCAGAATCTGAGGAGGCACACGAGCGGCAGCAGCGCGAGGCCCTGCTGGATCTGCTGATCGGGGTTTTGGATCTGGACCCTAAAACCCGCTGGACCCCACGCCAAGCCATCAAGCACCCTTTCATCACAGGGGAGCCCTTTACAGGGCCATACCAGCCAGCAGCAGACAGCCCCCCGCAAGGCATTCAGCATCATCACCATCACCACCACCACCATCGGCACCACGGCGGGCAGCAGCAGCAGAGTGCAGCAGAGCAGCAGCAGCAGTTTGCGGCAGCAGTTGCAGCAGCCGCTTCGCAGGAGCAGCTGGCGGGGTCATTAGGTGCTGCTGGAGTCGGGCTAGCTCAGCAGCAGCAGCAGCAGGCCGGCAGGGCGGTGCCAGTTGCCATGGCAGCTCGCAGCTACGCCCACCAGCAGCAGCAGCAGCAGCAGTTTGGCAGCCACCAGCAGCAGTACGCGGCAGCAGCAGCAGCGGCAGGCATGCTGCAAGCCACACCCCCAAGTGGCTTCCTAGGACCCGGAAGCTTCACTGTCACAGCAGGAAGCTTTGTGCCTGGCTCAACAAGCAACTTGCTGCAGTACTCACCAGCAGCTGCACAGGTGCATGCCCGGGCACATGCGATTGCCATGGCAGCGCTGCAGCAGCTGAGCCCGCAGCTGGGCAGTAGCTTCCAGGCGCAGACTGCTGCTGCGTTGCTGGGCAGCAGTGTGAGCAACAGAGGTGGCGGCAGCGGCAGCTACAACGCATCAGCAGGTGAGTTTGCATAGCGCTGTGGTGTGCGGCGTGTATGCTTGCCTGTGTGAGTGCAGTGCGAAGCACTTGCGCTTACTGCAGTGATTCAGCGTTTAACGTAGAAGCATGCTCGAGCAGTGGTCCGGCAAGCAGTAGTAAAATACCTGCAAGTGGTGAGTTCAATGGCCATTCTGCAGGCTGCTCACCGTGCCTTTGCTGCATTGCTCTGCCTGCCTGCTGCTGCAGGCATGAACCTCCTGCAGCAGCACCACCAGCAGCAACAGCAGCAGCAGCAGCTCAGCAGCAGCTTCAGCCCCGCTCGCCCGCTGCTGCCCTCCGGCCGCACACCACTGTCCGCACAGCAGCAGCTCCTGCGGCAGCAGCAGCAGCAATTAGGAGGTAGCGGCGACTTCTCCTCACAGGTCACTGCAATGGCAGCTAGTCCAGCACCTCCACCTGCACCCCGCAGGGGCAGCCTAACTGGCAGCATGGGGCCGCCATTGCCTGCTGCCTCATCTGGTATGCGCCAGAGCAGCTTTACAGGTGGCAGTCAGCAAGCCGCAGCAGCTGCTGCAGCAGCGACAGCAGCAGCAGCAGCAGCATCAGGGGACTTCATGGGCAGTGGGAGTCTGGCGCATTCGTTCAACCACAACCTGCTGATGTCGCCTGTGAGCCCGGCACACATCAACAACATGGCAGCGGTGCTGGCAGCTGCGCGTCGGCAGCAGCAACAGCAGCAACAGCAACAGCAGCAGCAGGGTTTGGGCATGGCGCCTTCGGTGAGTGCCGAGTGCTTGGCATTGCAAAGATATGGTGGGCCCTCATTTTGTTGTTGAAGAATCGTTTGCAAGGCTGTGAGCAACATACATACTACAGAGTGCAGCTCTTCACTTCGATGCTTGTGCCTGACAGATTAGTGTTGGCAGAACATGGCATCAGCATAACTACGGCCACTGAACGCTGGTGCGCTGCCACGCTGTGTCCTCTTATCGCAGAGCGCGCCACGCAGCGGGAGCCTGCAGCAGCGCTGGCGCAGTGCAATGGAGCAGCAGGCGCCTGCTGGGCCGGCTGCAGCAGCACCGCTGGCCTCTTCTGCAGCTGCAGCAGCGGGCTTGCACATGCAGCAGATCGCTGCACACCAACAGCAGCAGCAGCAGCAGCAGCCGCTGGCGTTCTTCCAGCAGTACCAGCAGCAGCAGCAGCAGCAGTTGTCAGCAAGCTGGCAGCAGGGTGCTGCACCTGTTGGGCTGCTGGGCCAATCCGTACCATCAGGTGCTGCTGACAGCAGCGGCATGCTGCAGTGGCAGCAGATCCAGCACTACTACGAGCAGCAGCAGCAGCATCAAGCCGCCGCAGCAGCAGCAGCTGCAGCACTGGCCTCCAAGGCTGCTGCTGCTGCTGCCAGTTCCAGCTCAGGTCCGCTGCCTGGCTTGAGCTCCGGTGCATTGACTGGCAGCCCTGCTGTTACTGCTGCTGCTGCTGCATCAGCAGATGGCGTGCAGCAGGATGGATTTGGTGGCCTGCCGCCGCCGCGCGGCATCCGCAACAGCAGCAGCGGCACGCTCGGGCAGCAGCATGGCACGCCGAGTATGCGTGTGAGCAGCGCGGATGATGTCATGTTCATGATGGAGGAGGCAGCGGGTCCCAGTGGCAGTGCAACACCAAGCATGCAGCAAGACAGTGTTGAGGGCACTGCTGCAGCAGCAGCAGCAGGTGGCGGTGCAGGCATGCACATGCACAGCAGCCAGCTGCATCATCAGCAGATGCCCTTAGCAGCGCTGCAGCAGCAGCAGCAGCAGCAGCTGGGCAATCCTGAGCTGATTGCATCTAGTCCACTGGAGCTGGCACCGATTGACGAGCAGCAGCAGCAGCAGCAGCGCTCTCTGCTTGGTGTGGGCAGCTTGGCGCATGCTCAGCCGCAGCCGCAGGCTGCTCTGATGCAGCCGTCACTGCATGCCACAGGGCCACTGCAGCAGCAGCAGCAGCATGACGATGATGATGATGACTTGGAACTGCAGGAGGAAGAAGTGATGGAGGATGAGCACCCAGGAGACTGGAACCCGCTGTACAGCGATGAGCAGCTGCTGGGCGAGCAGCAGGCGTCACCTGCCGCAGCAGCAGCAGCACTGGCACCAGCCCAGCAGCAGCAGCAGCAGCAGCGGCAGCCGGCAGGGGTCCTGCACAGCGGCGCCTTGCATGCTGCACTGCCTGGTGCGCCGCTGAGCTACGGCCCTGCTGCTGCTGGGCTGCATGAGGCGGCTGGCGCTGCCGGCATGCTGCAGAGCAGCAGCAGCCGCAGCAGGCGCAGCAGCATGGCGCATGTGAGGGCCATGTCTGTTGAGCTGCCGGGAGGGGCCAGCACAGAAGATGAGATAGAGGCTGAGCTTGTGGCTGCTGGCGTGGGTGCTGCCCGCATGCCTGATGGCAGCCTGCCTAGCCGGCCAGTTAATGTGGTGGCGGCTGCTGCTGCAGCTGGTGCTGGTGCATCGCCTAGCACTGCAGATATGGAGCTGGGGATGGGGTTGGATCCTTACTGGAGCTTCAGGCAGCCAACAAACCTGCTGCACAATCCGTTGCACGCCTTGCAGCAGCAGCACCAGCAGCAGCAACACCAGCAGCAGCAGTAGCTGGCGTTAGAGTGCGCTGCAGGCACCTGGTGTGCAGCTGCCAGTGTGGTTATGTTTGGGTAGCAGGCAGCAGTTGCAGGCGAAGGTACATGGAGTTGTGTGCAGGCAGGATAGTTTGGAAAGTACAGCAGCACTGCTTGTGAAGGCGTGTGCAGCTGTCCTTCTGTGGGACTGGAATGTTTCTTTGGGTGTGTTCTTCTTGGTGGTGGCAAGTTGGAGTGGCTTGCTGCTTTGTTGTGTTTGTGGGCAACGGAGGCCAGTTCTGGCCGGCTGTGTCTCTCCTGGGTGGTCTGTGCACAGCAGCTGTGCAGCAACGCCTTCAGGTAGCATCACTGCTGGCCAGTGAGCTGGTTGGAGTTGGCTGTTTTATCTCTGTGAATACAGGAGCAAGGAGCTGTGTGAGCTGCACAGTACACCATGTGGGTTGTAGCTAAGCAGTTACTGGCTAGTAGCTGCGGTAGTGTGGTTGTGGTTGTCCTGGGCTTTGGCAGTGTTGCTGATGGCGTGGTTGCCACCAGCACGCCATCACGCCAAGCTGCTGTTGCTTGCAAGTTGATTGCTGTGTTTGTGTTTGTTTTAGGCTATTCCTATGCTGCAAATGCTTGCAGCTTGTGTGGGTTGCAGAGTGATAAAGTTTGGTTTCAGGGCTGCTGTGCTCGAGTCAAAAAGTTGAAAGCCATTAGTTGGGTGGCAGCTTGTGTAGTGTCAGCAGTCAAGAGCGCTCTCTAGGCTAGTACGGTGGTTGTGTTCTCATGTTACAACAGCAGAGGCATGCAACAAAGACACGAGTGTACACAGAGTGCCGGGACCTAGTCAGGCTTCCTGGAAGCTCAGTGCTGCTTGCTGATGCCTGTGCGAGAGCCGCCACAGTGGCTAATTTATTTCTGGGCAACTCAGCAACTGGGCATGTGCGGGTGTCACCAGTGGTCTGGCTGTGTTACATTGTCGTGTAGTTGCAGCTTGGGTTGTTGGCTAAACAATAGACTGCTGGTGCTATGTGGTGGCTGTGTGTGTGTGTTGTATAGCGTATGTTTAGAGTGGCACTGTCTAGCTTGTTGGCTGTGGTCGACTTTTTGGTGGTGGCCAGCCATCGTGTGCAGGACTGCCAGCAGCAGCGGCAGTTCTATGCACCATCATCATGTTACTATGCACGATCATTGAGCAACCCTTTGGAATCATGCTGATTCCGTTGCATATGCTGGTCATCAGAAACAGACAGGAACTCTGCATCGAGGCTTTCTGATGTCACTGGTAGCGGCTGCAACACCAGTGTTGCAGGTTTCTGCATCAGTGTCTGTTTTCTTCGCACTGGAGTTGAGTAAACACCACAATGCTAAGAGCATAGTTGCCGTACAGCCTCACCGCACTGTGTGCATCTTGTGTCCGATTGGCAACCCTGCCGAGAGGCAGTCCCGTCACAGGACACAGTGTGCTGCTAGCTTTCAAGGCTTCTTGCACCAGAGGTTGTGCCGTCACAGCATCATGCTGTGAGCTTGATGCTTACCATAAGAGAGTGGCATGCGAGGGGTGCTGACGAAGCATGCCCCACCTGATCTGCACAGGTCACTAGGAGGAGTCACTGGTATGTCTGCTGGTATGCAGTTGTCAAGGCATGTTGTGTTGTTGAGAGAGACTTTGCAGTTTGACGTGTAAGCGTGTTGTGTAGCATACATTCGACACCAGTAGATGAGTCGCAAATTCAGTTGTGAACAATCTCTTGTTGATAGCGTACGTGTCCGCAATGGCCAACAACGGCTGCCAACACGGCCAGCCAGTGGTGCAGGCTCTGGCCGACCCCTGGGCTCTGGGTCACCTGGGCGGCACTGGCCCAGCAGTGCCTGGGCCCAGCAAAAGTTGACGACGACTTGCGCGACTATTAAACACTTTTTATGTTGAGCACAGACGCTTGAACGCTGTTACAATTGCCGCTGCTGGTTCACAACCGCGACCTTTGAATTGATTTTGAGCCGAGACCTGAAACCTGTGCTAGGCGCTCACAGTCCGTGAGCGAAGCCAATATTAGCCACTGCTATGCCAATGTCAAGAGGCCCACGCAGCTGTTCCTTAATCAACCCCACCTGACCTGATGTGAGCTTGCCCTCTCCGAAGCAAGTTGCAAGTGCACAGCTGAGGTAGTTTTGGCACGCAATCCATCTCAAAAGGGTAATCAGATAGTCCCGTGGGTACAAGTCCTCTTGGCGCCACCATCTTTTGCAGGCAAGCATCGTGGCTGCTCTAAGAAGCAGGCCAGACGAGCCGAGCCCTTCATGCCTGCTGAAAGCTGTTTCGATAGTTATCTTGAATATTTTCTGTGGCCTGCACTCATCGAGTCGTCGTTGTTGAGTATCGGAACTGCTGTGTCTGACATCCAAACCTATGTCGCTTGCAGGCTGCCAGCAACCTCCACTCCGCTCGTTCATCAGCCGACACCACAAAAGTCAACATCTGGCACCCGCAGAGCCAACAGCAGCTCTCCTGCCTACACCCAGAACCTGTCAGCCACCCTGCAGCTGCAGCCTGCAGGCATATCTTGATTCAGCCATGATGCAGTCACGCAAGCGCTCCTTCAACAACAGCGCAGGCGAGTGCATCGTCCTGCGAAGCCCAGCAGACAGCGTGGATGTGCTATGCCGCCCGCACCGCGATCAGCAGCACAAGCGCAGCTGTGGCACAGACAGCAACCCAGCACCAGGCCAGCTGCGCCAGAGTGATGTGCAGGCCTTTTTCAACAGCCTCCTGGCTCCCTACCTGCACAACGTGCCATCTTCACAGGCCCTGGCAGCTTACAGCGGCCTGGATGAGGCCGGCTGGCAGTCGTTCGCGGAGCTGAATGCTCTGATGGGGCAGTGCTACCACAAGCTGCCATCCGGTGCCCTGCGAGGCTACCACAGGTGAGTGCTGGATGGTGCAAGGGGTAGGTACTGTAATGGGGTGCTGCAGCTCCACTGCTTTCCTGCAAGTGTTGCATGCGGTGTTATCTTCAGCAGCAGCAGTTCCTGCAAGCAGCAGTTCCTGCAAGCTGGGTTGAAGGTGTCCTGCAAGCACATCAGCATTGTTCAGGCGTCTGGTGGCAACTGATAGTGCTGAATTCTTGTAATACTTCCACATGTAACGTGCGCATCAGCTGCAGTGCAACAAGTGCTCAACCTCAAAACAACGCATGTGTTCGTGACGTCAACTGCTACTGTGCTGTGCTCATGCTGTGCCCTGCACCCGCAGCTTCACCACTCAGGAGCGCTCCGCCCTGTGGCTCAACTACGCAAAAGCGCACCACGTTCCTGCGGAGGCAGCGACCGCACCAGCGCCTGTGGCCTACAGCCCTCGCCACCTGCAGCTGGTGCGCTTCCTGCTGGAGTGGGTGATGTCATCAGCAGCAGACGCGTCCCTCACAGAGTACACAATTGAGCTGCCAGACTGGATGGTGGGCTATGCTGCGCGCTGGGGCTGGGGCCAGAGCAGCATTAAGCTGCTGGTGCTGCAGGGCTACCCTGCGATGGACCCCTGCTGCAGCAGGGTGAGCAGCAGCAGAGCGCACTGCTGCCGCCTGTTTATGCCGATGTCAATTGCTTAGAGCGTGCGGCGGCAGCGCGCTTCTGCTTTGCCAGCGCAGGGTGCGGCACGTGTTGAGGCCAAGCGCCTGCGATGCGTGCTGCCGATACCCAACATGACATTATGACCTCTGACCGCCTGCCTTCGGCGTGTAGTGACTAAGTTCAGCAGCATACTGCCGCTCCTTCCTTTGTTAAGTAGATGCATGGGCATGTGGTGCCGACAATCTACTGTATAATTACATCAAGCTTTTGCAGCTGTGGCTGGCCTGTGCGTCCTGCCCAACATTCGCAAGTTATATCAGTAGTGTTCTGGCCCGTGACATGCTTCCATCTGCCAGCAACGAGTGCGGTGTTGTGCAGGTGCACAGTGTGCTTCTGGCTGTGCTGTGGCATAGCATGCTTGGCTATTCTTTTACAGCAATACTAGCATACACTTGCGCTGACTGAAGTGTGAAGCGCTGTGATTGGTTGTGCTGCAGCGGCACTCTCAGCAGTTCACTATGCACTGGGGCTCCTGCAAGGTTACGTGTTTAAATACGTGATACAAAGCAACTGGGATCTGGCTGTTGCCAGGAGTGCTGTCCACTGTCGCTGAAACATGTGACGTATTCTGAGCAAGGCTGTGCATGGGCCTGTTGTTTTTCCTTTGTAGCTGCACGCGACTGGGTCGCAAAGCTTGAGGCTTGCCATACACGCTGCCCACTGGTGGCCATCAGCATGCACAACAAGTTAAGTGCCAACTGCTGTTCAGTCAATCCTGCCATGTGCTTGTTGGCTGGCTGTCCACACTAGTAGTACTTGCTGATAGATTGCACGCTGTGCTGTGACCTGCAGCAGCTGAATGATGCTGTCCTGACTTCTTTTCTGGCATGCTCTTGTCACCTACTGGTGCAGCAGCACACTTGGACCACTGCTCCACGCAGGTTTTGCAGCTGCATATGCGTGTTTTCCAGTGTACCTGCAGCACTGAGCGATTGTCTTGGACTGCTCTGCTGCACTGTGTCCTCACTCTCAAGTGATCTGGCATGCGGCCATGATGTGGTCATTGTCATCTGGTTTAGGACACACCTGGCAAGTGTACTCATGTATGAAGAGAGCAAATGTACTCGTATGCATACCATACATATGTGGTAGCTCGACACATCACAACAGCCCTGTATGCCTGCTTTTGAATGCATACTGATGATCAGGTGACTGGGGATGCAGAGTTGGAGCGCCAGTATGCGAGAGTGTGCTGCTGCTGCACTGCAGTACGCTGCATGGAGGGTTTAAACAAAATAAATCGGGATGACGCACACTGCTGAGGTGTACAGCACCAGCTTGCTTTGACCTGTTGTTCACGATCTGTAATATTCCTTTTCTGCCTCGTGGGTAGTGTCGGTTGTAAAGAGCTTACAAGCTGGCTCATGCTACCACATGGTGCAAGTGCATGTGATGATGATGCAATGCCAGCTTTCCAGCACATGCCCAATGCATGGAGTCATCACAACACCACCTTGAGCAGTGGCCGTGTGGCCATTGGGCAGCAGTTGCTTTTACAGCAGCTAGCCAGCACTGGCTGGCGAGAGCACCAGACAATTTGCTGGACTCCAGCTTGATAATGACAGGCACTGTCTGCCAGTGGAGCCAGAGTTGAAATGCGCCCCAGCGCTGAGCCTCTGATCCCAGCAATGCTGGGGCATGCTGCTCTGTCTGACCTAAGGACACCAAAACTTGAAGGCCAAAACTTGAAGACCAAACACAGCACACACTGCAGCAAGAGCACGACAACCTGGGTCGGGCAAGGGCTTTCCTGTCAGTCCTGCTGGTAGAAAGCATAGCAGGCCACAACACACATGGCTCTAGTGTCGCGCTCTGTTGGTACAAGGGAGGCGTGCAATAGCATGCCATGCAGCGCGAGGCGCGCTGCTGCCCGCAGAACTGCTCAAACAATACACACCCCTCAAAAACGCACAGAAAGCGGAGACATCAACAATCAGCACAGTGATCAATCAGGCAGCATGAAACATTGTTGCTGTCGCTGTCGCATGCGGCAAGGAAGCAGCAGTAGCAGCAGCACAAGGCTGGTACCCTTCCTTCATGCTGGTCACAGCTGCGCTGGTATGTAGCAGCCACTGTCAAACCAGAAAATGCTACTGTGTTCAGCACCATCCATTTTTACGCTGCTCCAGTCAGCACTTCAAAGATTGACATGTCACTGCGCCTGAGCTGATCATGACACCACCGCCACCACCACCACCCATTGCTTGTGGCAGCAGGGAACCCTACCCTGCTGCCAGCAAGCTGAGAGACAAAGGAAGATCTACTGTACAAGTGCAGGGTGCTTGGCTGCAAGGATGCTCGCGCCAAGCACATGCATCGGTGGTGGACTGCCACCTCACTCTGCTTATATACAAGTCCAACGACACACACTCACGATGGTGGTGTACAGCAGCACCGCAGCTGTAACACAAGCACCTGGGGTGCACCCGCCATACACCGTAACTGGGAACTGCTGCGGAGTATATTCTTCTGTACAAAAGCGCTGCAGGACAGGTCTGCACACATTGCTGTAGGTGCAAGATGCATGTGTGATGCCTGAATGTAAAAGGCACACATTGCCTGAATGTGTAAAGGGCACCCGTCAAGATGTCATCAGCCACAGCATGCCTCTGGATGTTAGGCGATGCTGCAGCATTCATAGGTGTGTCATGCTCACACTGCTCTCCTGCATGATGTTTGCACCACACACTAGTGAGGAAATGAGAAAACGACCATGCAGTGGCATCCCGATGACACAGCGTGCAAACTGGCGACATGTGCCGGTCCTTTTGTGATAAAATACATGGCAACACGCGCCACTATGTGGGTGCAAAGAAGCGTTGCACACAAGCTCCTCGCTCGTCAGATGAAGCACAACAGATGATTGCACCTCTTAAGTCAGCCACAAGGCCAGTTAAGGCAGGGCAGTGCAACCGTCACATCCTGCAAAGTGTCCTAGTTGAGCACTATTGAGCAACAATAACAGCACTGCATTGCACCAATGCATGGCACCAAAGCATCCCATAACCCCGCAAGCTGCCGTTCTGCCATGCACAGAGGTGCTTCACAGCAGTACAAACGCCACACTGGCAGCACAATGACCGCTGCAAGCTGCCAAAATCAGGTCCAGCGCTGGCTGGCTAGCCCCAATGCCGCTGCAAAACCTGGGATGTAAAAGCATACGTGCCGCACCTGTGACACAACATTCCTGTAACGCCATCGATCAATCATTTGCTAGCACGAGTAACAACCCAGACACCATCACTACACGTTTCCGTGCTGCATACGTTCACTGCGGCCAGGTGTCCTGCTGCAGCAGCGTCACCATGCGCCGCCTGTATGCAATCATGCGGTGGCCAGGGAACATGCCCCCTAGCTGCTTCAGCCCCAGCCCCTCACCACTCCTAGGGTAGCTTTTCAGCGGCCGCACAACCGGCTCGAGCCCTGAGCCAGTCATGACGTACTGCTGGCCCAAAGGATGGCTCACAGGCAGTGCTGCTTTGCCCACAAGGTGCATCGCAGCTAGCGCTACAGGCGCCGTAAGTGCCGCCGGCAGCATGCTGAGCAGGGACAGCTGCGGGGCCAGCAGCTGGGGTGCTGCAATTGCTGCGCTGCAGCGCACGCCAGCTGCCAGGGCGCCAGTGACGAAAGCTGTCATGCCAGCTTTCGCGAGGCTGACTCTGGACCAGCCCCTGCTGCTCTTGCTGCTGCTGACTACGACATGCTCCCGTGTGCTGTTGATGCTGCTGGTGGCATCCTGCAGCTGTTGGCTGCTGGCAGACATCCATTGTGTTGCTGCTGCGGACGCAAGCAGCAGCGATGTCTCAAGCCCGCTTGTGAACGCAGCCAGGCTGCTGCTGCTGATAATGCTGCTGCTGCTGCTATCCGATACCTCTGACAAGCTTGACAGGCTGTCACTGCTAGCACTGTTTGTGTCACTAGCATCACTCAGACTGCGCTGTAGCTGTGCCCTGCGCTGCAATCGCTGCTGCTGCACGGCTCCTCGTGCTGCTGCCAGCCAGTTGCTCAGCTCTGCACTGCCGCCGCTGGGAGCCAGCGCATACGAACCAGCAGCGCCGGCTGCTGCATGTACATACACCTGCTGCGCTGCCTGCAGCTGCTGCGGCTGCGCAAGCAAGCCGTACTCCCAGCCGGCCGCAACCGTCTGCATTGCGAAGGCCTGCTGCTGCGCATTGTAGGTTGTTAGATCTGTCAGGCTGTCCCATGAGCTGCTGCGGGTGAAAGGCATGCTGGCAACGCTGTCGCTGCTGTCGGACCTGTGCATGCCAGCTGCAATGCAGCTGCTGGCTTCGCTGCTGCTGCTGCTGCTGCTGCTGCTGCTCTGCCGTGTGAGCTTGGATGTCAGCTTGCTGGCAAGGAGGCTGCTACTGGTTGGTGAGCTGGGTGCTGCTGGTGCCTTGAGCAGCAGGTTGACAAAAGGCACAACAGGGTCCTCTGCGATGCAGCAGCAGCACCACATGCAGCACAATGGTAGGTTCAGTTTGTGTGAAGAACAGGGAAATGACCATGTGTGTTTGTTGTGGGAGCATGCTGGCTTGACTTGCAGGCAGTGCGCTGGGTACACTACTCCTGCAAAGATACACCAGCACGCTTGCAAGGACACTGCAAGCTGCACCGGCAAGGCTAAATGGCATGAAAATGCAAGGATACTTGGGTTTTTGAGCCAACATGGCTGCCAGAAACTGACAGCATGCTCACTGACCTGGCAGGATGATGTTGGTGATGAACTGGTCCCAGCCAGCAGCAGCCACCTCCTGCAGCAGGTCTGCATTGGCGACTGCCGGAGTTGCGAAGCTAATGCAGCGGATGCGGGGGTCTGGTGCTGCCTGCTGCTGCTGCTGTCTCAGCGCCAGGCCACGCAGCAGCCGCACAGTGGTCAGTGTGGCAACTGCCCCACCCAGGCTGTGGCCTGTCAGCACCAGCCGCTTGCCTGCTGCTGCAGCTGCAGCATGCAGGGCTTGGATGGACATGGCTGCGTGGTTGGCGCGGCGGATGAAGCCACCGTGTGCGCGGGCGCGCCGACTGCTGCTGCTGTCCGTGCTGCTGCTGCTGCTGCTGCTGCTTGTGTCATCATGCTGATGTTGCTGCAGCAGCGGCTGCTGCTGCTGCTGCTGCTGCTTGTGGTGCCAGAGTGGCCCGTGGAAGAATGCCAGGTTTGCCAGCCAATCTGTGGGTGTCCTGGTGCCCTGGAATGCTACATAGATGGCAGCATCCGACTCACCAACCAGGTACCTGCAGGAATAAACAAGGGCAGCAAACAGTTTCAGCAACATGCTGAGGCACAATGTGACCATGGGCTGCAGGTTGCGCTTCTGGCCTGTGCTGACAGGTGCAGGTGGTAGTTGAGCTGGTTGTGTGCTGCTGCTTGCGCGTTTGCTATGCTGCATGCCTGCAGACATACAGCAGCTGTGCCAGCTGCAGGCCTGCTTACACAACGCACCTCTGCCCGCCTGTCTTGTGGTGGCTGATGTTTGGGAGGCTGGCGCCCAGCTCTGACTCCAAGGCTGTGATGTGAGCAGCAAAGCTAGCCTCCGTGCTGCACTCGGCTGCTCGGTAGACCAGCTCGCTCAAAAGCGTGGCATAGCGGACGTCCTAAGAAAGGATGTATCCGGATCGGGATCCGGCAAGCAGCAGGAAGCAAGGCAGCGGATGAGACCACAAGAACAGCATGCTGTACATTGCATGCAATCTGCAAGATAAAATAACAGATAGTGTAGTTTGATGTATTGATGTGTATGAGAGCTGAGTGACATGCGCAGTGCGCGGAACTCAGCAGCGTTCCTTTGACCGTCCATGCCAAACGTGAGGCAGTGCAGCAACATGCCAAAATAGGCAATGTGTATTGTGTGTAGTTCAAATAGCACCAGCATAAAGCGCACCTCTGCTTGCATGGACATGGTTGACTCTTGCTGTTGTGCGAGGTGTTCCTGCCGATCCTGCTGCACTACCACCAACGCTGAATGCAGTAGGAGCTGCTGTCTGGTGTTGCTTGTGGTGTCAGCGGATTGCACCCTGAGCGTGGCCACAGCAGTTCTGCTGAGCCTGCAAATCGAGCCGGGCGGCAGCAGCAGAGGACTTGTGAAAGGCAGCTGGTAAGAACTTAACAGAACTAGGTTGTGCACTGTTGCACACGGTATGCAGGTATATAGGGCGCCAAGGACTGCCACCCGAACAAGGAACGCATGTCACGTTCCAAAAGCTCACACATGTGGTCGGATGAATACGGCAAAACTCGGAAAGGAGACAAAGCACTATCAAACCAACGTCGAAATATGTTGCTTACCTTGTGCGGTGCGCTCCTATGCCAAAGGGGTGGAAGCGTCCCACAGCTGCTGACCCAGACTTGCACTGCGCCTGGGCAGGTGCTGGTGCTCCCACGCAGTGCTCCACTAACATTTTGCTGTTTATGGTTGCACTAGCTGCGCATAGTCAGCTTCTGCTGCAGGTCAACTGTAGAAGCTGGCGCGCCAAAATGTCCTGCTGAGCACAAGACGGGTCCACTTGGGTTGCAGCACGGATATGACTTGTTTCAGCTTCGAAACAAGAAAGCAGAAACTAGTACTGTCTGCTGCTGAGCGCGCTGCCAGCACATGCAACAAGGTGTCTCGAAAGGGATGTCAGCTGCAGTTGCGGGCACGCCTGGTAGAACAGCACACTAACACATCGGTATCCGTCTGATCACCAGTGCCTCAAACTGAAAGGCTCTGAGCGTCGTCTGAGATGTGATGCGTTGGCACTTGAAGCGAAAGCAACAATGCCTATACATTCAGCTGCGTGTGGCTTGTGACCTTCGGCGTCTGCAAAGTGGTTGCTACTGTTTGGCAGTATTATTCGTCTCAATGCACGTCCGCTGTGTGTGCTCTTTCTATGCGGTGGGTGTCAAAACCCAAACCTCATGTACAGGATTTCTGGCATGGGCCCCAGCAATCCCTGCAACCGTGCCACTCGACGTAATCATTCTACAAGCTTTTACATTTGAATGTTGCGTTCGAACGTCTTGGGATATCAACTGTGGGCGACAGGAGCTCCGCTGCCCTTCATCAGAAGAGTTGAGGGTTTTCTGTCGTGCGCGCATGCATGCACTGCACTGTGGCACATGCCTCCAGCAAAGCTTGTGTTGCTGCCCCATGCCAGACCAGCTTGGGAACATAATCTAATCATTTGGCATTGCAAATGTTACTCTGTACTAAAAATAGTCCAGCGGTTGATGCACCGAAGCAGCGTCATAACAGCGAGCTGCCTGGGCCCATCATCAAAGAAGCACTACACGTACAGTACAGTGCCAGCCACACAATGGCACGGACGGTGCATGCACAGCATTGCCGAGCAATCAAAGACAATCAACTCATAGCCAAAGCCCCAACTGTACAAACGCTGCGGCAAAATCTTCTGAGCAAAGACTACAACTTTCAACTCTAACATGCGTTGCAGCGTACCCCTGGCAGGCGAGTTTGCATGCCCAGGCCACAAGCAGCCTGCGATCAAAATTGGCTGTGGCACTGAGGTGTGTGCATGGTATGCTGCCACAGTTCAGAGTGGCAGTGAGCCACAAGCAAGGGAGGCAAGGCAGACAGCGCCGCTGCTGCATATCAACACACTGCAGGATGCTGATCTGCTGGCACGCCACAAACCAACCGGCCAGCACAGCAGCACCAGAATGAGCAGAGCTCAGAAGCGGGTACATCCCCGCACATTGCAGCAGGCCTCGGCCCTTGCAGGGCCCTCCACACACAGCAGTAACAAGCTAGAAGCTCACCCCAAGCACACACAGCTTGCACTCACAGCACAGACAGCCCCCACAAAACACACCAGACCTGCCCAGCCGCACACGACGTAGTGCACTAAGCACGTGCGTATTGCGCCTGCATGCATCCTGGGGTGCTGTAGTGGTGGTGCTGGCAGCTGTTTGCATTGCATGGGAGTGAGCGTCAACAAGGACAGAGCACTATCAGACAAGCAATCGACGTATGCTGGCATGCCATGTCCATCATGGACGACTATGATAGCCGTGCGAGCAGGCACCCTTTTAAACAGCACATGTGGCGTGTGATTGAAAGCTGCGTGGCTGCCAACCTGCCAAAATCAGCAACACATCCCAAGCTGGCTGATGACAACTACTGCCAGACTTATCCTCTGTGTGATGTGTTGCTGCACTCAAATCTAGAACGTCGCCAGGTGACCTTGCTGCCATGACACAGCTGCTCACATGACTCTCTGGCGGGCGATTGCACTGCTGCTGTAACTCTGCCGTAAGGAGCCAGGCACAGCATGCAAGTGCCGCACAACCATGCAGCAACTGGCGGGTTTAGCATGTACTGACGACTAAACATGACACTACCAATGCATGACCAAGGGCCGTGTGCTGCATTGAAGACCTTGAAGGGCCCCAACTCTGCAACAGCACAACTCTGTAGACCAAACTACAACAACTACTACTGTCAGTCAACATATATGTAGATGCACTATGAGCAGGAACTGTGCAGTGGCAAGTTGCCTGCGATGTGTTCAGTGGGGGCATGATGCTCAGCAAAGGCCAGTTGTAATGGTGTGTATGTGGAGCCAGTCGGAGTGGTCTCCGAATGACCTGCCACAATGAGCTGTTGCTATTGCAGCAACAACCCAGCAGTATGTATCAGCCAGTGCAGGATCCAGAAGGTGACCGCAGGCCTGCCTCAGGCAGCTGACCCAGAACACAAGCAGCGGCAGTTGACCGCTGTTTTCTGCTGGCGTAGTGCATTTCCACCTCCTGAACAACCCTGCTTCCCTGTCACATGCTAGTCAAGGGTGTGATGGACGATACAATGCTATGATAGCTGTGCATCCAAACTGGTGCTGCACAGCAGCTGCTGTCAGAGCAGTAGTGCCCACATGCAGCAGTCGCTACAGCATCGTGCAAACACATGCCCATACTGTTGCCAGCTACGCAAGTCGTGCCAAGATGGCCGCACTCTTGCAGCTGACTGAGCAGAAGCAGACACTTGCACACCAACAATGTACACCACCCGTAGTCAGCATAGACGCCGCTCCCGACGGTGACACCGCTGCCAACACGCTGAGGATGATGACACCGCCCTGAGATGGGCATATGCCTATAGCTGCCTGCGCCAAGAACAAAAACTACAACCGTACGTGACCCTTTTGGGTGCTGCCGAACAGCCAGACTGTTGATATCAACAGCAAACTACAGAGCATGGCTATGCTAGCAAGTTGTTGTAGTCAACGCTGAACATTGTGCCACGCAGCACCGCCATGGCACCAACAGCAGCAACAGCACAAGTGCATAAACAAGAGCCAGGCAGGCGCAGCTTGCAGCACCTGATCCTGTCCCTGTATCATGTTGCATGCAGCTGCCGCCCGCACACAGCAGGTGCAGCTGCAAGCAGGATTGCCTAATCACTGTTGTATCATGGCAACCACAGACACATGTAGAATGCAGGTTGGGCTTCCGCATGTTGTGCACGTCTGCATCTGTGACGTCCTTCCTTGCCTGGCATGCCCAAGCAGGACGCATATGCACATGCTGCGCATGCCATGCTTGGTCTTCAAATGCACGCTTCGGCATCCTACCAAGGATGCTCGAGCCGTTCCGTACACAGTTATGCCCCCAAAACCCAGACGCCCTTTTCAGGGTGTCGTGGCATTACCCACTCATTGCAGGAATGCAGCAATGCAAGTGCTGTGTGTCCTGACGAACAAAATGACACCCCTGCAATGAAATGCACTACACAACTGCAAAGCTATTCAATGAATTGGCTGACGAATCGCCGTGTGACTAGTCAACAGCAGTGCTCCCCTTGCACAGGGGCGACAAGAATTCGCTCCCACTAGTCAAATATGACACTAGTCAAATACACGCAACAACAAGCAACGGAAGCATATATGATGCACGGTGTTCTAAATGCGTCAACTCCTGCAATTATGCACGTCAAAGAATAGGTATAGATACAAGGGGTCTTGACTGCGCCGGCTGGAAGGCCCTCGCAAGCAACAGTCAAGTCTGGTCAAACCAAAGCCCACCTTGACCATCCAAGCCTGCATGGCAGCAGCAGCAGCCATGCGCTCAACTGCCAGCCACACGTTGCAGTGCAGCGGCAGAAGCAGGCAAGAGCCCGGCATCAATGCCCCAAGCAGTTCCACATGCCCATGGCAGATGCTTGTGCCCCATGCTCAGCACAGTGCAGGTGCAACTCCATGCATGCCATGCGCATGCCATGCTATGCAACTGCCGTGCAGGCAAACATGAATATGGACTGCGCCCTGACGCGCGCATGATAAGCCAACCTTTGACCGCTGCAGATCAACACACGCGTGGCACCAGCAGCTGCAAGCTGGCAGCCTGCAGCAAAAACTGCAGCCACCGCCACACCGAGTGCTTGGGCTTCATTTGCTGCGCTCAACCCAGCAGCAAGACCTGCTGCCACCGGCTGTCTTGGCATTGGTTGCAGCACGCAACAGATTGTGCACCTCTTGACGCACCAGATGGCAGCAATTTGAAGGCCAGCTGGTGCAGGCTTCACTGAAACAGCGTACATCAGTGCTGCTTGCAGCACCATCGGGTGGCGCAGCACCCAACAACTGTCGGTCTCGCGCACAGGCAAGGCACCCACCCAGGCATGCATGGATTGAGTGCGATCAGTCAAGCTTTGCTGACCTGTTCACGGCACACGAACGTCATGACGACAGTTGCTGCACCACCAGGCAGCACCACCGCCTGCCTGCAGCTGAGACACCTGTGCATGGCTGCAAGCATTTCGAACGATTGTAGCACCACACACAGCCTGCCTCCACCCTGCAGCTGCCAGCGCGGCACAGTGTACACGCAGCGCCCAGCAGGCAGCATGCAATCCCTTCAAGTCTGATGCAGGCTGTGCTATGACTGCAACCTGCTGCTGCTCCTGCAGCAGCGTCAGCACCACCACCCGCCACCTACATCGCTCCCTGCGCTGCAACACCACCATCCACCACAGCACACTGCTGCAGCTCATCTGCAGCAGCAGCAGCAGCAGCGTCGCCAGCATCAGGCGGCGCTACAGCTGCAGCACTGCCAGCTGCCACATCCCCCATCTCTGTATCGCAGTCATCAAGCACACAGCCGCCGTCACAGTCACCCTCATCCACCGCCTGCGCCAGCACTGCCTGCAGCATGCTGCCATCATCCTCAGCATCATCATCACAACCACCACCAGCAGCAGCAGCACCATCCCCTGCACCCTCACCCTCTCCTGCAGCAGCAGCAGCAGCATACGCCGCCGCCATCTGCGCTGCGGCCGCCTCGCCGCCGCCCACCGTCACAAACGTGGGCAGCGAGCCGCTGCCGACCTTGCCCAGGCTGTCAAATTTCAAAAAGCTGTCGCAGGGCTGCATGTTCCCAGCCATCTTCACGCTGTCGTTCGCAGCAGCAGACGCCGCCCAGGCCACTGCATCATCCTCGCCTAGCTCTGTCTGCAGCAGCGTGGCAAAGCTGGGTGGCTCTGGCAGCTCCCTGCAGGCCCTTTTCAGTGGGCTCATTGCCTCAGCGCCAGCCTCACTGAATGCTGCTGCACTGGAAGCAGCGAGGCCGAAGGGGCCCGAGCAGGGCTGGCTGCGCTTGAGGGGGCTGGAGCAGGCAGCCATGCCTGTGCGCTGCTGCTGCTGCTGCTGCTGCTGCTGCTGCTGCAGGTCGGCCAGCAGGCTGCCTGGGGCAGAGGAGGCTGGGTGCTGCTGCTGCAGTGATGCGTGTGCAGGGCTTGCTGCAGCAGCGTCAGGAGGTCCTGGGTCGCTTGCAGCTGGGGACGCCTGCCGGCTGTGGTGCGTGGCAAACAGGTGCGGGTTTGCTGCGGCAGCTGCCATGCCAGAAGCAGCACCCTGCTGCTGCTGCTGCTCGAAGCTGA
Organism: Tetradesmus obliquus; assembly: GCA_030272155.1. Taxonomy (NCBI): domain Eukaryota; kingdom Viridiplantae; phylum Chlorophyta; class Chlorophyceae; order Sphaeropleales; family Scenedesmaceae; genus Tetradesmus; species Tetradesmus obliquus. The sequence continues at coordinate 2,975,564 of CP126191.1, forward strand.
TGCTTGGCTGCATGCCCATCATGGCATTGCTGCTCACTGGCATCGCCATCACCTGCGGCATGCAGCCGTAGCCGCCTGCTGCTGCTGCCATGCCGCCGCTGCTGCACATCTGCTGCTGCATGCCCTGTTGCACGCAGTAGCCCGCGCTCACTGCTGCTGCCATTGACATCGGCACCAGCACCGGCACAGACATGGACATGCAGTTGGCTGGCATGGCAGATGCCTCGCCCCCGCCCATCTGCTGCTGGTGCTGGTACATTGCCATGCTGCCTGTCCCAGACTGCCCAGACTGCCCGACATACCCAAGTATGCTGCCTTGCATGCCTTGCATGTTGCTGGGCATGCCAGGCGCGTCCATGCCGGCAGCAGCAGCGGCGTCTATGGCTGGGCTTGTTGCAGACAGCCTGCTGGGGCCGTGGCGCTGCTTGCCGCCGCCTTGCATGCAGACAATGCCGGCGCCACGAGGCAGGTAGTTCACGCCTGGCACATTGCCTCCCGCAGACTGCCCCATCATTGCCTGTTGCTGCTGCTGCTGCTGCTGTGGTGGCAGCATCATCATGCCGGTGTTGCTGCAGCTGCCAGGTGGCAGTACAGGGCTGCAAGTTGTACTGCCGCTACAGCCGCTGGCCGTACCGCAGCCCCTCGCCAGCAGCGCCTGCTGCTCACGGTCCCTGATCAGTGCCATGAGCTGCTGCTGCTGCTGCGGCTGCAGCTGCAGGGACAGCAGCACCTGCCGCACATGCTCCTGCCAGGCAGGCTTGTCGGCATCTGACTTTGGTGGCAGCGGGAAGTGCTGCAGCAGGCCAGACAGCTGCAGCAGCTGCTGCTGTTGCTCTGGCTGCTGCTGCTGCTGCTGCTGCTGGGCTCCCCTGCTGATTGGAATCGGCATGCTGTGCTGCACCTGTGGCTGCTGGCGATACTGCGGCTGGCCATACTGCCCCAGCTGCTGCTGTTGCTGATGCTGCTGGGCATTGCTGCCATAGTACAGCACCTGCATTGCTGGCTGCTGCTGCTGCTGCTGCTCCTGCTGCAGCGTGGCCTCCATGATGCTCATGTGCTGGTGGTGCTGCCCCCCAGAGGAGCCGGGCCTGCTGCGGCTGCCGCCTGCCATGGCCTGATCCATCAGCATCTCCATCAGAGGGTCAGACACAAGGTCATCGGTGCGCGGAATGTACGCGCCCTGGTTGTGCTGCTGCTGCTGCTGCTGCTGGTTTGAGGCGTCATGCACAGAGGCGCCCTGCTGGGCGGAGGCTTCAGCTCCTCTGCCCTGCTCCTGCCAGCCACCCAGCTGCTGCTGCTGGTCTGCTGGCACAGGCCCCTCATGCATAGGGGAGTCCATTGCAAGCAGCGAGCAGAGCTGGCTGCTCAGCGCAGCGGTGGGCGAGGGGTCTGCAGATGCAGCCTCCCTAGCAAGCAGCATGCTTGCTGCTGCACTGGAGGGGCCGCTGCCAGCAGCAGCTACTGCTGGCGACGCAGCTTGCCCATCAATGGGGCTGCTCGTGCTGGCACGCTGCGCATTGGCATTGCAGCTGGGAGACGCCCCGTAGCTGCTGTACCCGCTGCTGCTGGCGTAGCAGCCGGTCTCACTCATCTGCCGGAGGTTGTCTGGCTTTGACTCAAACTCAATCCACTGCGAGGGCCGGCCTGAGGCGCCTGCAGGGCCTGCCGGCGCGCTGTGTGCACCATCAGCATCACGCCAGTCTGCTGCTGCTGCTGCCGCCGCCTGCGACTTGGTGCGCACTGGCGGCAAGCCGCGCATCATGTGCTCAAAGCTGCAGCCTGCTGTGCTGTTTGGCGCGCTGCTGCTGAGCACGTGGGTGGGTTGCAGGAGCTGCTGGTTGGCTGCAGCCTGCTGCAGGGCGGGCGGCCACATTGCTGCTGCATTGCCGGTGCCAGAGCCTGGGTAGCCAGTGCTGCAGACGCGCAGCTGGAGCTTGCTGTCTTCATCGTTGCCTGCAGCGGCACCATAGCAGCGCTGGTTGCTGACCTCCACAGCCACCCAGCCATCAGCCGTCTGCTGGTACTGCTGCTGCTGCTGCTGCTGGGCATACTGCTGCTGCTGCTGCTGCTGCTGCTGCTGCTGCTGCGAGTACTGCTGCTGCTGCTGGTATGCATACTGCTGCCAGTTGTAGTTGGCCTGCTGCTGCAGCTCCTGCTGCTGCATCCACTGCAAGCTGGCTGGCTGCTGCTGCTGCTGCCAACCCTCGTCACCGCCTTGGCTGATTGCAATCGGCATGCCGCTAGCAGCAGCAGCGTTCACTACTGCTGCCAGCCGCACCCCTGCAGCAACATCTGGCGGCAGCATCTGCTGCTTGCTGCTGCTTGGTGAAGCGCATGACGCTGCCATGTCACTGACAACGGTAGGGCTGTCATTTGCCACAGCTGGCTGGTTCATCAGGTTGTACATGCCGCAAGGTGTGGGAGGTTCCATGCCCAGCAGTTTGCCACCCTGGGCACGCTGCTGCTGCTGCTGCTGCTGCACGTACTGATTGTGTGCTGCTGCTGCTGCGCTGTTTGGGCGAGCGCCCCCTGCCATGCTGCTGCCTGATGGCGGCCGTGCATGCTGCTGCTTGGTGTGGGGCAGCTCCTCAGACTGGAGAGACAAGTGACAGTCGCAGGAGACACAGCAGCAGTTGCGTCAGTGCATGACATTCCTGGATAAGGCTTAACAAGGGTTGCGGCGCTGTGCTAATGTCATGTAGACATAGTAGCTGCGGCATACTACGCCACACTCTCTGGCACAAAGCACCAGATGCACATTGGTCGCCGCAGATTGGGCGCTGCTGTTTCTTTTGATAGCCCACCTGCGCAAGCGACTGCGCGCGCGTGTTGGTGGTTGTGCTGCCAGACCGTGCCAGTGGCACCCGGTCATTACAAGCGCCAGCTGGCGCTCCGTCCCCACTGTAGCTGCTGCGGGTGCGTGCAGGTCCATTGCCTGCTGCTGCACGCATGGGCGGCACACCGACTGGCACTTGGTCTGCCCTGTGTGGTGCTGCGTGCTCGTCTGCAGCTGCTGTGTCTGCTGGCTGCTTGGCATTTGAGGGATCAGGCATGACCTGGGTGAGCAGGTTGCAGCAGCAACGTTAGGACAAAAGTGGGGTCAGTTTTGAAGGGTCAACTGGTTCAGGATTGAGCAGCGAGGCTCAGCAACAGCCGGATGTGACTAGAGGCAGGTGGTGATGCTAGCTGGCGGCTGCAGGAGCGGCATGCCAGGACTGCAGGATGCGCTGCGTCCTGGGACTGCACTAGCTGCTGGCAGCAGGTGCCTGCAATGTGAGGACCATGCAGGGTTTACTTGAGGTGCAAGCCGCTGCCGTCGTATAATGCTGTGGGTGCGGCTCTATGCTGCTGGCGGTGTTGCTCCTGCTATGTGCTGCATCGTGCTGCTGCTGTTGCCGCTGCTGTGCGTACCTCTGTGATGAGCTTTGCTGACTCAGGCACATGCGCCAGCGACCGCAGCTGCTTCAGCAGGTCAGCGTCGAGCGAGCTGCTGAACCCTGGCGTGGCATACGCCCAGGAGGTGCCCTTGTCATTCGTTATGAACATGAACACCTGAGGCAGCAGCAGCAGCAGGATGAGTCGGCAGTGCGTCAAGGGGCAGGAACGGTGCAGCTGCTGGATGCGGAGAACTGCTTGCTGGCTGTCATGACTATGCCAGTGGCATCTATACCAGCCAAGTATGGCCGGCTCTGAGTGTGCAAGCATACCCATGCACCTGCAGTCTGCAGGCAACATGTGCTTGTGCTATGTGCGACTGTTCCTGCAAGCTGCTGCTACATAGTACAGTTGACTAGCGGTGCAACGGTGTTCCGCCCACCTTGGCGTCTGTCAGAGCATTCAGCTGGTATGCTTTGAGCACAAGCCCCTTCTTGCGCTTGCTGAACGCCTGCCTGATTTGGTCAGAGCCCTGCAAAGCACAGAAACAAGCAGCAGCGGTGTGTGTTTGCCACAACGTAGTCAGCATGCGGCCTGTAATGGCCCTAGTATCCAGTGCCATGGCTGAAAAGGCATAAACCAGTGATGCAAGGTTATGCGGGTGCTGCTCTGCATGCATGCGGTGGTGCACGCTGCTCCAGTACAGCAGCCTTTGTACTGCTGCTGCGCACCTGTGGGCGCTGGTGTGATTTGCGCCTGGGCTTAGCTTTGTGCTGTGCTGGGCCCATCTCATCTTCACTGTCATCGTCATCTGGACACATGTCCTCCCGCTCGTACCGAGCCATGCGGGCAGTGATGAGGCCCGATCTCCTGCTGCTGCTGATGGGCCCTCCACCTCTGCACCGCGCCTGCACATGCAAGATACATATATCTTCTTGACTTCTCGTAATGTTCAGGGTGCAGTGGGACGTCGCATGTAAGCACAGACTCAGAGCACCCGGTCAACAAATCCCTGCCAGGGTGAACCTGCTTCGCCGTAACCGAACCCGCTGCATACGTGCAAGGTTGCTCCACTATGTATACCTATTTTGCACCACCCGTATTGCTTTGTCTCGGCGGCTACACTTGCTGCTGAATTTGGCTCTCTGACGTCAGAGCACCTGGTCGCTGTGGTCTCGATCAGGCTGCCGCTGCGGCACAGTCCGCGTCTGTCACCCGCGTTTGCTCACTTTGAGAGCTGCTTCCCCCAGCGACACGTCCTTAGTGCTGTGAGACTGATTGCTGAAAAGTAAGACCCCGCTTTAGCGAGTCTGACGGCAACCAATGCGTGCACTTTCTACAATATGCTCAGGACTGCCGGAAAACTAGTATCAAGTATTGCAGATTGGTCTTGGTCTGGCGTAGGCGTAAAGCCAAACTTTGAACACACTGTTCGTGGGTTGTCAAGGTCATTAAGTCCATCAGAACTGATTGTTGCATTCAATCATCGGTGCCAAACAGCATGGGACGTGCACTAATGGAAATGCTGAATCGATGCATGCCAGGTCAGCATCAGGGTGCAGGGGGTGACAACTGTGCTACGCCATGACCAGCATCGATTTGCGCAGCACACATTCAATAATGTAATGTAAGTACGGTAGCAACATATCCGTTAGCCTTGGTGAGCAATCTGAGCGTGTCACTGGAGGAGCAGGAAGGACCACATGCCCTAGTGAGAACGTCATCTGCTGGTCACAGCACCAGTATGCTCTTGCGCCCATATGGGCCTGTCAGTACATGCATACTCACATACAGTAAAACCGCATAGGGCTCCAGGTTTCAGCCATGTTTACACTGAGTTCCCATGATGCGTACCCCGCGTATGTCTGACCTGCCAGGCGTTGGCAGCACCTGCACACGTCAGTCACAACACCACTGGTGGCACCAGCACAGACCTAGCCAACAGCAGCCGCTGCTAGAGGCTGCCAACACGCCATCGGAAGCCGCACTGTGCCTCAAACCGACAAACTTGCGGAGTAACCTTGAAAACAACGTGGGCGTCCCAGAGATCTGGCCAAACACAAAGCCTTGAAACCATGCTCTGTATGAACACGCCTGCAACACGCTGCTTGCCTGTAGTGCTGCGTAGTTTCATAAGTGTTCAAAGGTGTTAACATAAGCTACGACTCGAACGGTAACATACAAAGATGATAATGAAAAGCACCCACCAGACAGCACTGGCGCACTCGTGGCCACTGCCCAGCATCTACAGCGATGTGCTGAGCCGCTGCTGGAACACATCCAAGCACAGCACGCTGACAATCAGGATGCACTCGCTCTGTCAACGGCACGCCAGCGCTACTGCTGCTGCTCCTCTACTTCAGCCACCTCCAGCAGCGGCTGTGGAGGCAGCATGGAGCTGCCAGGCAGGCCAGGCAGCGGCAGCATGCTGCGCCCACAGTCCAGCTGCTGCAGGCTTGCTGGTGCACCCTCGCCCTGCTGCTGCTCCTGCACCATCAGTGCCCGGGCCTGCAAGCAGTGCGACAGTTGCAGGGGCAGTGTACGGTGACCGGTCAATCCAGGCAAGGGGCGCATGCCGGCTCTGTGCGTACACACACCACCACCACCGTGTGTTGCTACAAATGCAGCGGTGGCGTCAACAGCAGCATTGACAACCAAGAAACTGAGTGTGCTGCCGGCTACATAACAGCAGGGCTAACCCCAGATGCCGGCTGCATTGCTCCTAGGGTCGTGGCTGTAACGCCTGCTGTAAACTTGCATCATGCCCAACGTGTGGTGTTTGGCCTTGTGTAGGCATGCAGCTGCCTCGTGTGGCGCGTAGCTGGCTCCTACAAATGCACATACCATCCCTCCTGCTTCCCTGCACTATCATTGATGTGTCATGCGGAATAAGGGTACACTGCCGAGAACGGGACACAACAGGTGCTGCATCGGACTACCCCCCACACCTTGGCAGCGCAGCTGCAAGGTTGACAAAAGGTGCACAACTGCTGAGGTCAATCAGTACTGCGTTGAACACCCCCCACATATCAATTTGCACAAAAGTACTGCTGACGATGCTGTACGCCTACCACGGCTCGTCGGCTACTACCACACCATATGACAATGCACTTGCACTCAATGCTACTACTTGTCCAGTAGCATTGAGTGCAAGTGCATTGTCACATACTAGCAGTCTCACACACACACGCATCTGATGACCACACACTACCGTCAGGTGGCTGACACAAGCACTCTAACACCAGCAATCTATCTGCATATACAACAAACTGCTGCAGTTTGTTTTCTTGGCAGATTGATTGCTTGTGTCAGAGTGCTTGTGTCAGCCACCTGACACTAGTGTGTGTTCACTGCAAGCCCTGCTGCCGGTGCTGCATGCCCTGCCGCCGCCTTACCTGCTGCTTGGCTGCATTGTCCCACTTCTCCAGCGTGGTCACTCGTCGCTGCACCACACCCCGCTGCTGCATCTTCTGCTGCGCGTTGGGCAGCCGGCGCTGCCTGTTGCGGTGCGCCTGCGCCACACGCTTCACCCTGCTTGGAGGGCCCAACTGCGGCAGTGCGCGCTGCAGCATAGCTGGGAACACGCGCTGCGCATTTTGTTTGTGCATGGGCATGGGGACAGCAGCAGCAAACAGCAGGCAGAGATGCTTCAGCAACAGCTGCACCACATGAGGGCTGATGACTGCTATCAAGAGCTTTTGAACAGCCGTCATTCGACATCCTCATCCAAGCATGCGCCCATGCAAACTCTGCTGAAGCACCCGCAGCAGCTTGCAGGGTGCAAGCATACAGAGCAATGCCCAAACAACGACGGCGAGCCGTTCAGCACTGCAGCAGCCAGCCCACATGCATGTGCTAGCATGCATGTGCCCACAGCTCACCACGGGCGGTAGCTGCTGCTGCTGTTGCTGCTCCAGCTCCAGCTGCTGCTGCAGCAGTAGCAGCTGCTGCTCCTCTGGGCAGGGCTTAGGTTTGAAGCAGCGCCGAAGCAGCTGGCACACTCTGAAGCCGATGAATGCTGTCAAGGCGACAGTGCCGAAGCTGAGGGTGTGTGGGCGTGCTGCTGCCATGTGGCGCTGACCTGGCCGCATGCGTTGACCTGTCCTGGGGTCAACAACCTTGCCGTTGACTTTGTGGTACACCACAACGCCAGCATCTGCTGGCCGCCTGGGCCTGCACGTTGCATACACCAGCATGAAAGCCGAGACAATGGGATGTTGATACAGGCAGTGATGCAGTAAAGGCAAACTTGCAACAATACTGTTGTAGTGCGTTTGAATCCCGCAAAGGGCTTCACCCTTGGACATGCAGCGGATGCACCTGACTAGCCGCAGCCACAGCCGCTGCCGCAGCTGCAGCAACAGCAGCAGCAGCAGTAAGGCCATTGGCAGCAGCGGCAGCACTGTACCCGTAGCTGCTCTTAGCACTGCTTCAGCAACCACAGGTTGCACTCACAGTGTAAACAGGTTGCCATTTGTTCCCCTGACTTCAGTCTCAGGCCGATCAATCGTGACTGTCGTGGAGTCAAGTCTGCCAGAGCGCACCCTCGTCTGTGCTGTATCTCGGGGCATGTTCAAATGTTTTTGCTACTGTAAATGTGTCTCGTAAATATGCTGCTGAAAACTGTGTAGGTGATGCAACTAGCTGTGCCGTATATGCACTGGTGTCTGCCGCTTCAGCCGCCGAACCTAATGCAATCGCAACTCCTTACGGACACCCGGAAGGATGGTGGTGCTTTGACGACACGAGGCGGGGTTCGCACAACATATTGGGTCATGTGCGGGTTGTCAGGTCAGGGCTCAGGTCTGAAGCTTGGCCCATGGCCATGCAGGCAGATATGGATATCCTGGTCATGACGCCGCAGTGCACGTCGCGCTTGGACCTTATTGAGGCTAGTCTATGACAATGCTCAATCTGGGCGATGACAGCGTTTGGCTACCAGCTGCTTCCAAGCGCAGCTCATAAGACCACACCGGAACATCAGAATCAACACGTCAGGATAGCCAGTGCAAGGCGGCCCTTCGGTGATACGCCAAACAGAGGCCTCAGGCAATTGCCCGCCCTGCAAGACTTGCCCATAAACCGAGCAACAAGCTAAACAGAGCAGCGCCAATGAATGCAAGCAAGTTGCTAATCAATTGACCGCAGGCACTGATCTGCTGTTGTACAAAGCCAAGGCTCTGTTGCATGCTGTGCAGAATGACAATGAATGTCACTTAATCAGAATCGCAGCACTGCTGTGCCAGCCCTGCAAGCTGTGGTATCTTCCCCACCAGCACGGCCCAGCCAGAATATACTTGCACCACCTGCTGGAGATGCCAGCAAAGCCCAGGCGCGTTGACCCGTGGCATGCAATTGTATGACCAGCAAACAGTACCAGCTGTGCTGCAGGACACAACAGATGCCGGGAGTTTGACCACCAACCCAGGCATTGCAACCGCAAGGCAAAAAGGGACATCTCCCACAAGGAGGCCAGAACCTCCTGCAAGTGCTGCTCCATCAAACCACCCACAGCCACTAAGATAGCCTTGCCGTACTCCACAAGAGTACAGTACATGAGTCCTGAGCTGCAAAAGCACAGACGTACGCACACACAAGCAAGTTTAGCGCGTGTTCTGTGAGCGAATCCTGCAAACCCCAGAAGAAGCTCGAACAGGCCAGGTCTCAGGTATACACAAGCGACACCTGGCGTGCTACTGACCATGGAAAAAACCGTAATCCAACAAGCGACAGGCAGAGAGCAGACTGCCTGTGCACTGAGGCAACTCCCAGACAGGTCACCACCTGCTGTACAGCCAAGCACGCATTGCAACAGGACATGACCGTGCCAGTTGATGCGAGACCAAGACAGAAACAGGCGTGTGTATCAAAATTGGCCAGAGCACGGTGCACAAAAGGGTGCGGGCTGCACATCGAAACCCCAGTCGGCCTAGCTAGTTGATTCAAGTTGTTGTTGATGGTTGACTGGGGTGAAACAAACACAGTAGGCTGGGTTTGACTGACATGCAGCCCTGCGACACCGAGCTCTGCCTAGCAACAGCTAGTGGTGACAAAAGAAGCAGTTCATCGTACAAAGTGCAGCATAGCTTAGCGTGCAAGCACCATCATGTAGCGTGCTGTCATCCCTCGGAAGATGACATGCATAGGCGCTGCACTGCATGGCTGCAAGAGTAATGCAGCCACACGATTGCCATCCCAACTCCCGAGAGCAGCAGACGTGCACTGCACACAGGAAGGGTTGTGCATATGCGACATGAGTGTGTACAACAGGCAGCAAAGTGTGCCTGTGTAGCAGATTTAGCATACCACGGTGCATGCATGTGAGAAAAGCGACGTTAATGGTGTGCAACATCAAAAGCACAAGAGGGTAGTGCAGGTGCAAGACTATTCCACTCCCTCGGCAAAGAGGCAAAATTGATCGGCCCAAAAGCAGCGGCCTGCAAAGCGCTACCAAGCATGCATCGCATGCATGCATCATACGCGTCACGGGAGCTGCATCACATGTTTTAGTAGTACAAACACTCGCCCCCATTTGACCTATGGAAAGCACACAGCAGAACGTACATTCCACGCACCTAGCAACTCCTTCAGCACAACAGAGACCTACTCAGCAAGACCCACCACGCAAGCAACCGCAACCTCAGATAGACCACCACCAGCTCTCTGCTGCTGTGTGCCCGTAGGCAACAGCTGCGCCCAACACCAAAACCTTCAACCTCAGCATGGCACAATGCAACAGTACATGGAAACCCCAACTCCAACGGCAGCAAGCCGCATGTCTCACATCGCACGTTACAACCATTCCACCACGTGCTGCAGCACAACTGTGTTGTGCAGCAACACGAAGCTGCTCCCCGCTTCAAACCCAGGCCTCCTCAACCCCTCCGCACCCACCCACATGTTAGTCCCTCAACCCCCACCAAAAACGGCTGCAAGCAGCACACCGCAGTACATCATTCACAGAGGTGCATGCTGCTTTCCAGCCTGTGCTAATGCCCGTAACAATCAATTCTCTGTGGCCAAATCTGTGTTAAGCTGCAAAGCGGGAGCAGCTCTGCCAACTTGCGTGCGATGCAACACGCAGCACACACCATTTCACTCTAGGCTATCCTATGCATCATGCCACCAGTTGCAACATCACTCGAAGCATTAAAGCAGCAGTTAGAGAGCACACTGCTTGACTAAAAGCAAAGCACAGCAACAGCCTTTTCAATGTAGCAGCAGGGTGTTTCCACGCGGGCATCCCGAAAAACTGACAAGGCTGCGCACTGCGCAAGTTGCACCAAGCCTGGTATAACACAGCAGGCAGTGCATACAAAGTGCTGCTGTATGTACACAGGGGTATCACTTCCCATGACAGACTACCAAGTACTGCGCCCCATCCTTGCAACTGGCACTCAAGCAGTGAGATCATCTGCAGCAGTGCTCTGATAACATGCACCAGGATGCAAAGGCACTACCTCAACTCAACTACGTGTTGCCCAGTCCACAATCTGTTTCCATCGTCTATTACAGACCGTTCTTATTAATCTCCATTGTCTGGTGCTAGCAGCGCCAGTCAACGCGCACCAGAACTTGCAAGCCTTCAGCAACACTATGCGTGTCAGCTTCATGTTCAATGCATTCACCACACATCTGTGCAGATGTGTTTGTGTCCGCCTTGCGTCGGTTGGCACGGCACCGCAAGCGTCCGCGGCCTTGCTCAGTATGCGTAGTGGCAGGCAAACGAACCGTTGGGCGTTGCACGCCTGCAGCAACATAGCAGCAGCAGCAGCAGCAGCAGCAGCAACAGAAGTTAGCCCAGGGCTCCACAAGCTACTGTGCAGATGCTTCTGCTTGCAGGAAATGCAGCTACATCCAAACCCAAGCAGCCCGGCACGCAATTGCACAACACCCAGAACACCATGCCTCTAAGCCCTCCCTGCCCGCATACACGCGTTTTCAACATAAACCGCAATGCAGCGCCACTCACTTTGAGATGTCGATCGCCGGCAGCACGCTGTGAGGCACGTCGGGCCGGTTGCTGCGGCTGCCCATCATCACATGGCTGCCCACCACGTGGCCCCCCAGCAGGTGCTCCTCAATGATGCGCTCAAGCACCAGAGGGGATAGCCGCTCATACCACACACCCTCGGGGAACACCACAGCAATGGGGCCGTGGCAGGGCTGCGTAGAGGCAAGTGCCGGCAGCAGGTTCTGGGCCTGGCGGGAGGGGTGGCAGCAGCAACAGCAGGTGGCAGGGAGTGCGGAGTGTGAGCGCTGATAGGCGTACGGAGTTGGAGTAGCGCACATGCTAGAGGCAGCATGCATGTGTGTGAGGCTGCTGCAACAAAAGCATGACAGAATGAGAGTCAACCTGTTACAACCTGGTCTGTACGTTCAACCTGTGATGTAAATTCAAGGTCAGCGCAGCGGTGGTGCCCCACCTGCACGCAGTCGATGCGGCTGCCCAGGATGGGCTCCTCATTGTCCTGCTCACTGCGCAGCTGGTTGATCTCCTGCAGGTGGCACCAGCAGGCAGCAGCAGCAGCAGCAGCAGCACAATGAGCATGGTGGAGCTGAAAGGTGATGCTCTTTTCAACCTGAAGTAGCCCTAACAATGATGAGCTGTCGGGCTGGCAAGGTAGCAGTGCAGAGGTTGCTGTGCATACAGCACGCTCGTCGGCAAATTGTGACGCCTCAGGGGCTCACATCAGCAGCACGTTTCTGTGCCGATGCAATTCTCAAAATCTCACAATCCTCAGCGCCCGCACCTGCAGGCGCTTGCTGAGGTACTCCCAGCTGCGCTGCCCAGTCTGCGCGCCACACGAGCCGCAGCTGTTGCAGGTGGCCTTGCAACCCACACCAGCACACAGCATGATGTGCTTGGCCTGGTGAGCATCAAACGCCTTGCTCATGGCGCTGACGGTGCTGCTGCTGCTGCTGCGGCTGCTGTTGTTGCGGCGGCTGCGGATCATGTCCATTTGCGCTTGGTTGAGAGCCGGGTACACATTGCCTTGCCGCATGTTGGGTGGCTGTACTGGCAGGCCCAGGCCTGTTGGGTGCAGCAGCAGCAGCAGCAGAGGAGCAGCGCGCACAAAGTGTGAGCTGCAGCTGTGCTGAGCTGAGAAAGGTATTTGCGAGTGGCTGTGGCTGCAGCGCAGTGCCCGGAAGAAGATGTGGCTGGGGAGCAAGGAAATGCACGGCCCCACTGGCTGTGTTACTGCCAGTCCCACGCAGCAACCGGCGGACGAGTGCACTCACCGCTCTGGTCCAGCGCCTTGGATGTACAGCTGCGTGTTTGTCGGAAAGCCGCAAAGGCATCTGCACGGACGGCAGCAGGTAGCCGTGGTGATCAGTCTAGCGTGCCGGGCAAATTTTGGTCCGAGTTGACATTGCTTGGTGAGAAAGCCACAAAGCCGGTCAATTTCACCATCAAACTACTTACTTTGTAATCTGGAAGATGCCACGATGACTGCTGGCGAGCAAATCAAGGCCTGCGCCAGACGGAGACGTGCACCTCGTCAGCACAACCAGGCAGCGATGGATTTCGCTCCAAGACATAAAACATAAGGTTGATCGTACCTGGTTCATAGATATGAGCATGGACAGGCTCATGATGGCCGGTTTTGACTTCACTGCAAGTTTCGAACAATACACTTCAAGGCTGTCCTCTTCGGAGGCAACTTGACGGCTGAAAACCTTATATTGACGTGGGAGAGCAGGGTTGCCGTCATGCAAAAAGCTGTTGAAGGGCGTGACACCAAGAACCACAGGACCCGAGACGACACGTGAAAGAAGAATAGCCAGATAGTGCTTTCGTGGCTTTCGTAAAGCACATATAGCTGCCTTTGGACACCTGGCAGCAGCCTATCACCGTTACGCTGGGAGTGTCGGTAGAGTGAGACGGTGTGAAGTCCAGCGTCATCATTGGGCAGCTGCAAGTGCCGTTTGATGAGGCGTGTAGTCCGCTCAGCTCTCTGGTTGTCGACAAAATGAACTCCCTAACGCCCAGCGCGACTCGATCTGCCACTTTGCGAGGCTCTCACATGTCCAAGCAGCTGTTGACAAGGCGCAACCTTGGCCTAGCAGGCGTTGGCCTTGCAGCCACTACAGCCATCCAACTAAGCTTCCAGCAACGCGTTAACGCACTACCTCAAGCCCCAAGGGCCGAGCAGATGGCTACCAGCGCCAGCATGGCCCCAGCCAGCCCGCTGCGTGCAGTGAACCTGCGAGACATAGGCGAGGTGGACCCCCGCCTCAGGAAGGGTGTGCTCTTCCGCTGCTCCCAAATCTACACACCTGAGGTCCTGCAGGAGCTCAAGATCCGCACAGTGGTCGATCTTCGAGGCAGGGCAGAGAAAAAGAAGGTCAAAACCCCCAAGCCTGGCGACAGTGCAGCAGCAGCAGCAGCGCCAGCCGGCCCTCCTCAGCTGCTGGCTCATGATCAAGCAGAGGCCCTTGCTCCCCCCGGCCCAGCTGCATCATCCACCCCTGCAGAGGAGGACATTGCAGTGACACGGCTGCGCCACAATGCATCCGCTGCCTCTGTCTCATCAGTTGATTCAGAGGAAGAATCCTCAGGCAATGGAGGCAACGGCGGCACTGTGCGGCGTGCTGCTGGGGCAGAGGAGATGGCTGTGGGGCTCACTGAGGGCACTGATGCCATGGGCTTTGGAGGGCCTGACACGGAGCGCTTCAATGTGATCCCCACAAAGGAGTTTGGCCTGGCGATGCTGCGCATGCCCTGGTGGGTGCGAGTGGGTGCAGCAGCAGCAGCAGCAGCAGCAGCAGCAGCAGCAGCAGCTGGGGCAGCTGGGCGGGTGCAGGGGGGTTTGAGAAGATTTTGTAAGATGCTGCATGCATTCTGCATGAACCTGTTTGGTCACAAGCAAGCGTCACCTTATATTTCATGTGCCATCCTTGGTGAGGAGATGCCTTGAGGGTTTCACGCACATGCACATGCGCACCTTGAAGTTGCTAACCCATGCTGCGCATGCCCTGGTGGGTGGGAGTGGGTGCAGCAGCAGCAGCAGCAGCAGCTGGGGCAGCTGAGTGGGTGCATGGAGTCCGTAAAGAAGGGAAAGAATACTGCATGCATTTGGCATGACACTGTTGAGTTACAAGCTAGCAATTCCTCACCTTGCACCCGCCACCCAACAAACGGACAATGCATGAGTGCTTGATGCACGTGCGTGCCTTGGGTTTGCCAACCCAGGACGCATCAGTCACTGACCGACCCCACATAATTTGTGACACATGCCTGCTGCTGCTGCTGCTGCCGCCTCCAGGCGCGTGTGGCGCTCCGCGCTGGGCAACCTGGCCACGGGGCACGATGCGCGCAAGCCCTTCGTGGACGCCTTCGCTGATGAGCAGCTGCTGGGCTTCACCAAGGTGGGGGGTGGGCCAGCAGGGCTGCATGAGTGCGTCCCAAGTTGCTTGGCAAGGCAGCGCATTGTTTGTGGTGAACACGCATCGCATGCAGTAGCATGCAGGCAGGCAGGCAGCCCGGCACATGATGGATGTATGCGTTCAGCAGCATGACAGCAAGGTTCCCATGTGCCTTGCGATGGACGAGGTGTAGCGTGTGGACGCATTTGCTGACCAGCAGCTGCTGGGCTTCACCAAGGTGCGGGGTGTGGCGGCAGGCACCATGCATGCATGAGTAGTAGTAGTAGTAGTGGTAGTAGTGTATGTTTTCCTGCAGTGCATTGGCTATTGGCCATGAAGATACTCCTTGCAGGCAGGCAGGCAGGCAGGCAGGCAGGCGGATGAGCAGGCAGGGAGGCGAGCACGTGATGGGTGCTGCAGCTCGACTTCAAACAAGTCACCTCTTGTGCCTTGCACCAGGTGCTGTGTAGCTGCTGGCTGTCTCACAGGCGGAAGAGCTGCTGCTCATTTTGGATTGTTGTTGAACACGCAAAGCAGCAGCTGAGTTGCGCTTGTGCTGTGCTCTGTGTGCTGCTCATCGCTGCCTGCTTGGCCTGCAGTACTACACCATCATCCTGGAGCATGCCAAGAAGAACATCGCAGGTGCGGCAGCGCTGCTTGCAGTGTCTGGTTCAAAAGTAGCGCGGCAGACGCTGCCTGTTCTTGCCTGCCCGTTGCTGTTTATCCCCGTACAGCAGTTGTCTTGCGGGTACTGTTGGCAGCGTGTCAGCTCGCCTGCTCCTGCAGTGCTTGCATCGGGGTTCAGGCGTTCCAGTAAAATCATGCTGCAGCTATGCTTGCTCCGTATCGGCAGCTCCTCTGCAGTGCCTGCGTGCGCAGCTGCTACCCGCTGTTTTTCGAGCTTGCACTGGGCAACCTTGCTGCATCATCTGCTGCTAGTGTCCATGCTCACGTGCCTGCTGCTGCTGCAGCCATCATGCGCATCTTTGCCAAGGAGCGGGCGCTGCCAGCGCTGGTGCACTGCGCGCACGGCAAGGACCGCACTGGCGTGGTCATCATGCTGCTGCTGCTGCTTTGCGATGTGCCTCATGAGGCCATCGTGCAGGACTACGTGCAGGTGGGCGGGCGGGGGGGGGCATGTTGCAGCTGCTGTTGCTGCTGATGCTGATGCTGCTGCTGCTGGTGTGTGACGTGCCTCATGAGGCCATAGTGCAGGACTACGTGCAGGTGCGTGGGTGCTGGGGACGTACTGCTGCTGCACCTGCTATGTCAAGAGTTTATTGCTGAACAATGCTGATGACATTGCTGGCAGTGTGGCTATACCATGCTGATTGTGTAGTATGCCGTTGCTACTCATTACAAGATGCTGATGGCGTTCTCTTCTCTGCTGCTGCTGCTGCTGCTGCCAGTCCGAGATCGAGCTGCGCCGCTACCGTGAGTCGCTGGGGCTGCCCGACCCCACGGGTGCCACTGGCGCCATCATCCCCCTGAATGACGTCATCATCGCCAGCACACAGGAGACGCTGCGCGCAGTGCTGGTGAGTATTGGTCAAACTTTGACCCTCGAAGATTGAAATTAAAATTGAAATCAATCAGCCTTTAGTAAATCTCAGCTAAAACCATACTGGCGCTACAAATGCTACCCATGAAGCAGTTTGTCTTGCTGTGTGCGCATCCTACACACATGGTCTCACACGCACTGCGTGCATTTGGATTTGACCAGAGCCAAAGGAGATGGCTGCAGTACAGAGAAAAAGCTGTGTTTGTATCCATCTTGATTTGCTGCAGGGGATGGGTACACCAGGCGGGCAGCAGCTGCTCCCGGCTGCTCTGGGCGCTTACTGCCGCTGCCCCGCCACCTGCACATGCTGCCACATTTGCTGGTGCTGCTGCTGCTGCTGCTGCTGCTGCTGCTGCCAGGCCTACATGGACTCCACCTACATCACCGTGGACAACTACCTGGCCAGCTGCGGCCTCAGCCAGCAGGAGATTGAGGCCATCCGCAACAACCTGCTGCAGCCAGGCGCCCCCAGGCAGGGCGCTGGGGGCGATGAGGCCCCGAGTGAGAAGGCGCAGGCGGCAGCAGCAGCAGCAGCGGCAGCAGTGGGGCGCGGCGCGCAGGAGGGCGAGCTGTGAGGGTCTGCTGTGGTGATGGTGGGTTGGGACAATTTGTTGTGTGATAGCAGTGTTACAGCAGCAGCAGCAGCAGCAGCAGCAGCAGCAGCAGCAGCAGCAGTAGCAGCAGAGCAACAACCTGCTGCAGCCAGGCGCCCCCAGGCAGGGTGCTGGGGGCGATGAGGCCCCCAGTGAGAAGGCGCAGGCGGCAGCAGCAGCAGCAGCGGCAGCAGTGGGGCGCGGCGCGCAGGGGGGCGAGCTGTGAGGGGGGAGGGGCTGAGGAGCGGCTGTGGGTGATGGTGATGGCGGGGGTCGTTGTGGTGTATGATAGCAGTGGTGACAGCAGCAGCAGCACCTGGGCAACAACCTGCTGCTGCCGGGGGCCCCCTGGGAGGGCGCACCGGGCGCAAATGAGGCCCCCAGTGAGAAGGCGCAGGCGCCGGCAGCGGCAGCAGCGGCAGCAGTGGGGCGCGGCGCGCAGGGCGGGGAGCTGTGAGGGCCTGCAGAGCTACTGTGGTGGCGGGTGAAGTTATGCAGTGCTTGACAACAGCAGCTGCAGGTGGTTTGTGAGTGGCTCCCTCCTCAGGAGTCGCCTCTTGCTAGAAAAACGTGTAATTGATTGATTTATTGAGCTGCAGCAGTGGCAGCGGCGTCTGATGAGCGCTGCTTTTGCAGGCAGCCACATACAGCACTGCAGGATGCCCTTCTGACAGCAGTAGGAGGCCGGCTCATAGCAGGAGCAACATGGCAGCAGCAGCAGCAGCAGCAGCAGCAGCAGCAGAAGGAAGTGATTACGTCCAGCAAGGCAGGCAGTGAGGGCTGTTGACCTCGGAGTTGCACAGGTGGATGGCTCTGCCGCGCCGGGCAACGGATGGCCCCAAAGCCATGCTTGCCTGAGCCCGCATGCCACATGGGTGAGGATATGCTGTGTGCAGTGGGTGCTGCATGCTCTGTATCATCAGTGTGTGTATCTCAATTCAGCATGCCTTGCCTCTGGAACCGTTCGTGGACCAGGTGGCAAGTGGCAGTGGCAGCGGCACTTTTGTTCCTCTGCTAATAAAACGAGCTAATAAAGCGATCAGCATGGAGCAATGGCATTGCCAGGCTGCATCCTTGCGCGTGGAACACGTGCATCTGCAACGATGGTTGATCGATCAAGGCAGCAGCAGCAGCAGCAGCAGCAGCAGCAGCAGCAGCAGCAGCAGCAGCAGCAGCGTGGCACGGGGAGCGTATGGTTGCGGCACCTTGCGCCTGTGTGCAAGCCGGCAGAGGTTGTTGCTACTTGAACAAACAGCGGTTGTGAATGGCTTGTGCAACTTTCACATGGGATGCAGTACACACGTGTCACGTAGCATCACTTTGTCAGTTGTGAACTGCAATGGGGCGTGCATGGGTGTCGGTCTTTTTAACATGCTTCGCTCTTGAGTGTGCCAGGAGGCGCGACTTTTGCGACCTAGTTTGTGTGGCATTGGTGCAGGGCGTGTTGAGTGGCAGCAGCGGCTGCTGAGCTTCAATGTGCGCGGCATACTGCATGTGCTGTAGGTGCCGCGTGGCCCTCTCTCTGTTGTCTCACTTGCGTTTGCTTCCCTTTCCTTTGTTAGTCAGGATTAACAGGACGTGTGTGTGGACTGTTACAGTGTGGACTGTTTGTATCTGTCCGTTGCTTTTGATTTAGGCAAGGGGTTACTCTAGCTGTATGAAGCACTCTATTGCGTGGTTGCACCGCATGGTTGCATGGTTGCACCGCATGGTATTCTGCATTGCAGAAGTATATGTATGACGTGCGTGCAGCTGAGCAGCTTGCACGGTGCCACTGAGCCTGAGGCTCAGCCTGCACTGCGGCGAACGCAAGTCGTGTACATGTTCACATGGGTCATTTTGACGGCGGCTGTTAAACTCGCTGGCTCTCGCTGGCTGACAGACTTTTGCAGAAGCAGGGAAAGTACAGTCGGTGGCGGTTACCCAGCTCACACGCTTGCAAGTGTGGCGTGATCTGTTGTAGTCAGACCGGTAGCAGAATGATCCACACTCTCTCTGATACTTGCACATCAACCACGTGCTTACGGTGGACAGCCGCAGCAATGGCTGCCAGAGCCACAACAACAGCATTGCTTCAAGGTGCGCAGCTGTGCATGACCAGCGTACTTCGGTATCCTGGCTTTGTCTAGAATTCGTCATTTTACAACAGCCGAGGTCGCGGTCGCGATTGAAGGAGTTTAGGGGACACAGCGCTGCATGCATGCAACGTCCCCACAGCCTACCACTCACTCGCAGGCAAGCAAAGCTGCATACACCCATGCGTGCTGGCTGTCTGAACAGCACAACGTTGCCTAGGAGTCTTGCAGACTCACAGGCTGCTGTGCTGCCACAACAGCGCAGTTGCAGTGCAGCTTGCTGTGGGCCTCACAGCCATGCCGTACCAGCGCCAACAACAGCACGTGTGCTGCTGCATGTGTACCAGCACACCTGCTCCGTGGGTCGTTCAAGCATCTTTGGTGGCAGGCTGCTGCAGTGCCGTACATGCAGCAGCGTGAGGCCACAGGCCATGCATGCTGCGACCGCCATGACCAACACCACGAATGGGCAACACACTAGCAACGATCCAACAAAGGCATGCAGTGCTGCATGCACAGCAGCACTGCCTTGAACCAGCAGCGCTCGACAGCTTGACACAGCACGCGCTTCAATCAGCAGCAGCAGCACGCCTCATAATAGCATCCCCACTGCTGCATGGCAGCATATGTACACCATACAGCCCTATGCGTAGCCCAGCTGAAGTCATGACTGCTCCGGTGCCGATAACGCCAGCTGCCGCCACCGGCAGCTTTGAACGGCACGTAGCGAGCCTGGCAGCAGCTCAACACGGCAAGTCACGCACCCAGGTGCACTTCTGGCCATCTATGCAAAACTGCACACAGGATTGTCTCCTGCTCGGCTGAACACCAGCAGAGCTGCATGCACAACAAACACGCCACAACAATCTCCCAGCTGCATGCCAGCTGCTGGCACTTGCCTCAACATCCCGCAACACAAAACAGCAACCGACAAAGTCCGAGGTTCCACGACATCCCAACTACAAGGCCATCTGCTGGAACTCCGTGTCCTGCTTGGCCAGCTCCAGCAGCATGGGGTCTTCAAAGAACTTGGCCACGCTCACGTCCTCGCTCATGCCAGCAGAGCAGCTGCATGCATCTCCTTTTTGTTTGGCCACCATGCCACAAGCCCGCTGCCAGCTGCTGACACCAAAACCCGCTGCCAGCTGCTGACACCTCAGTCAGCACAGCACAACGCAGCACGCTACAAAGCCGCAGCCCTCAAACCACCCTAAAAACCTCCTAGAAGGCCATCTGCTGGAACTCCGTGTCCTGCTTGGCCAGCTCCAGCAGCATGGGGTCGTCAAAGAACTTGGCCACACTCACGTCCTCGCTCATGCCCTTGCGCCGCCGCGTCTTCACGCAGAACTCACGAGCCAGCGCAGCAATTGGAGCAGGTTCGAGCGGCCGCAGCACCACGCCGCGGTCCAGGGGGTCGCCCGGTACCACCGCCCAGTGGTCAAACACGCACTGGCAGAACGCCTGGCCCTGCGGGGTGCAGAAACAAGGAGGGAAGGGAGGAGCAAGCGCAGCAGGAAGGGAAGGGGGTGTGGCACATCCGTGCGTCAGCGACTTGCTGTTAGCTGTCTTGCGTGGTGTGGCATGTGCAACAGAGGTAGAAAAGATAGTTGTCAGCTGTGCACTGGCAGAGGATGTAGCACCACGCCGCGGTCCAGGGGGTCACCCGGCACCACTGCCCAGTGGTCAAACACACACTGGCAGAAGGCCTGGCCCTGCGGGGTGCAAAATAGTGATTGAATGACATTTGTAGGGGTGAGATCTACAATGTAGCTCATGAGTGTGTCAGTAAATGAGCTTGCAGGTATGAATCAGGGCGCAGAAGAGCAAGCAGAGCAAGGCGGGGAGAGGTATGGCACGCCAGTGTGTTGGGTCAGTATGTTGATGACTGGGCGTCCAGCTGGGGTGCAGGGAACAGCTGGCGGCCACATGCATGGTGTGGCGTGTGCACTGTAAGTCAAAACAGGCTCCCCAGCCCAACAGGGCGCTGAATGCATCCAAAAAGCACTGCAGGGCAACCACCACCCCCTTCCCACCCGATTTCGCACCTGTGTGTGGTACCGCAGGTCTGTTTCAAACCCGAAGCTCTCAATCACGGGCAGGTACGCCTTGACAGTAAAGATGGGCGTGCCCGGCCGCGGCAGGTCCTTCGTGACGTGGCCACGGCGCTTCGCGAGCACGTTGTAGATGGCTGCGATGCAGTCTGCGGGTGTCTGGATCTCCACGTAGTACATGGGCTCCATGAGGCGGGGTGTGGCCATGAGGAAGGCGCTGTAGCACACGCGGCGTGCGGTGGGGATGACCTGCAGCAGAGTGGATGTGTGGCAGAGTAGAGCCAGCATTGGTGCGTGTGCATGCACCGTGTTGATGGCGGCACCCACCTCGAAGAGAAGGACAGCATGCGGCCGGCATCTGTGTGTGAACGAGTGCGTCTGGACGGGCAAGACGGGAGACGCAGGTGCCGGGATTTGCCATCAGCCATGCCACGCGCTGAAACAGTAACCAAGCATTCTCTGATTCAGAGCAGTAGAGCTTCTGTCTACCTACAACCGGCAAGCCACGCTGGGAATACTAGGCAGCAGCCAATGGGTGTCAGGCTCAGCACGCTGCCGCCCTCTCCCTGCGCGCAGTGCAGACCATCCTCACCTGGCCGCCTCCCCTGTGCAGCGGTTCGTCTGCGATGAGTGCGTCTGTCACCTTGAACTTCACGTTGCGGATGGGCTCGTCACACAGCGGGCCCTCACGCGTGCCCCACTGGAAGCCCTGCTCAAGGAATGGCAGCAGCAGCAGCAGCAGCAGCAGCAGCAGCAGCAGTAGCAGCAGCGGGAAGATGAGACGCTGCATGACAATGCAAGCACTTGAGTACACGCAGCAAGTGCTGGGCCAACAAGCCAGCGGCCAGCTGCGGCATGCAGTCTCCCAGAATACAATGCGCAAAAGCCGCCAGCAGCCAGTCAGCCCAAATGTTACGACAGCGACTCACGAGTCAACCAGCAAGCCACTACAAGACAAGCAACGAAAGCAACGCACCTTTCACACCGGCAACAAGAAAGAAAAACACGCACCATAAGAACCTCACCTGCACAATGCTGTCCCTGACTGCCCCCAGCAGCCCCTTATCCACCTCGCCAGCCAGCGTGTCATCCAGCAGCACGTTAGGCCCGTCAGCAGCAGGCCCAAAGGCCCACACGCTGCGCGCAGCCAGCGGGTCCCACTCGTAGGTGTCCACAAGGTAGGTGCCCAGCTTGCGCGCTGGCCAGGTGATGCTGTAGATTGACAGATAGATTGAGGCGGGCGGGAGGGTGGTCAACAGCAGCAGGGGCAGGCAGGCAGGGGTTGGCAGTGGAGGTGAAGCAGCACAATTAGTTGGCGTTGACAAACATACAGGCATCTGATGTGCTTAGGATGGACGCCTGATACCATTGCTGCATTACACACCTGTCATGTTGTGACAATGCCATAATGACACAAATAACACGTTATAGCACACCTGATCTTGCCCGACTCAATGTCCTCTGCCAGGCCCTTGTCCAGCGGCTCTGCGATCATGGTCAGCTTGTTGCGCCTGTTGGGTGTTTCTGCAAAGCATTTGAGGCTGCTGGTCTCCACCACAGTCTCACAGAAGGCCACCACGGGGTCAGCCACCTTGACCTCAATGTCTGGCAGCAGCAGCAGCAGCAGCAGCAGCAGCAGCAGCAGCAGCCGCAGCCGGCAGATGCGGCGGGAGCAGCAGGCATGGTACACAGGTCAGTGACATCTGAAAGAAGGGCAGGGGAAGGCCACCACCGGGTCAGCCAGCTTCACCTTGATGCCTACAGCAGCAGCAGCAGCAGCAGCAGCAGCAGCAGCAGCAGAGTTCACACAGGGCCAGCTACATCCTAGCCATCCGCATCGCAAGCAGGCATAAAGCAGCATGAAGGTCGCTGACGATGGCTCCTGCTCAACTGTTCCAGTACAACACATCAGCTGAGAGTGCATTTTGGCTTCATCAAACTTGTCTGCTACCCTGCAGCACTGCCGGCGCCATGTGGCACAGGCGCCAACTGCTGCAGCGCGCCTGCTTCCCTAGTACAAACGCACCTGCGTACATCTCCCGCAGGTCCTTCATGATGCTGTCCAGGTACAGCTCGCCTGTGCCCAGCAGCGTGTGCTCGCCAGACTCCTCCACACGCGTCACAGCAAGCGGGTAGCTGCACACACAAAGAGTGCAACCAGGGCAGCAGCGGCAGGAGGGTCGAAGGATTGACACTGATGCTGGCACAATGCACAACTGCCATGGCCGGGTACAAGTGGGGCAGACGCACCAGGCAGCACTGACTTGTGTATGCCTGTTACACCGTGACACCCCATGCACAATGGCGACATCGGTGGCCCCTGACTAGACAGTTAGCAGAAGTATTTGGCCATGCAGAGAGAGGTCTCCCTGTCAAACCCTGTACTCAGCAACAAAGCAGCGCCGCACCTCTTGTTGATCTTGCGCAGGCCCTCCACCATCTTGGGCAGCTCGCTCGGCTGCAGCGGCTCGGTTGCGATCTTCATCACACTGCAGCAGCAGCAGCAGCAGCAGCAGCAGCAGCAGCAGCAGCAGCAGCAGCAGCAGCAGCAGCAGCAGCAGCAGCAGCATGACAACCTCCCAACGAACTCATTAAGCACAGCAGGCGCCGCAAACGCCTGACTCTGCACAGTCGAGCTCACAGATTTCAGCAGGCGTGCAGTACGCAGTACCACACGCTCATCATCAGCTGTATGGCAAGCTGCAATGCTCATTCGGTTCATCTACACAAGCCGCACCTGCGCGTCTGGAAGCGCAGCGGCTTGAACACGTGCACCTCCTCATCCAGGTGGCGCCCCACCACCGTGGCTGTCTTGCTGATGAGCCCGTCCAGCCCCTCAAGCAGCACCAGGTTGCCCGCGGTCACCTTGCCCAGCGGCACCCTGGCAGCAGCAGCAGCAGCAGCAGCAGCAGCAAGTGTAGGGATGCGAGTTGGTCAGAGCAATGCTTGTCTTTGACCAGTCACAACAGTAAAAGCGATGAATCTGCCTCATGCAGGGGCCATGACGCAAAGCGAGAATCACTATCTAAACCACTGTCAGTGGCGTGTTTGGTAAGTGTGCCTCGCCGCACCTGTAGCGCGCCTGGTAGAGCCACACGTTGCTGACCACGGCGTCGCCACTGTCCTCGTCATCATCGGGCGTGAAGCCCTCACCCAGCACACGCACCTGAAGCCCAGCAGAAGCAGCAGCAGTGGTGGCGGCAGCAGCAGCAGCAGCGACCGCAACAAAGACAGCAGCATGGCATGTTACCCGTGGCACTGCGACAAAGCGCGCGACACTGCATGCGTCTGGAAGCAAGTGAGTGCTCAGCCGAATGCACACTGACAAAACCTGCACACAGCATGAGCTTGTGCTGCACAAGGCTGCAGTTGCTCCGCTGCTCCAAGTTCTGGCTGTAAGTATCTGTTTCCATCATCTACACACGCATGCTGAAGCCGCAACCCGCGCACCTCGTCCCCTGGCCGCAGTGTGCCGCTGAAGATGCGGCCGTATGCGTCAAAGCTGCTGGCATCATTCTTGGGGAACAGCTTGGCCACATGCACCACCAGCGGGCCTGCACAGGATAACAGCAGCCACGCATCAAGCAGCATCGGCATCTCAGCAGCATCAGCATCTCAGCAGCAAAGGCGGCGATCAGGGCTGAGAAACATCAGGTCACAGCAACATGCACAGCATGCAGCACCATTCACACTGTCGCCAGCAAACCATCTCAGCCACAGGCAAGCACCCAGCAAACCCTGCAGCGCACTCTCAATGGCAAGCGACACACAGGCAAGCTACAACATGCAAGCTATAACAAACCATCTCAGTTACAGGCAAACACCCAGCTGCAGCACTATCCTGATTGACAAGCGGCACACAGGCAAGCTACAACAAGCCACAATACAAACCCTAACGTTACGCACCTGTGCGCGAGCAGCTCGTCATGAACTGCATCAGCGGGCTGTTAGGATCTTGTGGCCCTGTGTACAGCCTCGCCACCTTTGCTGCCGTGGCGTCCTTGCTGCTGGGAACGTGCTGCACCAGCATGTCCACGAGGCCTGAGGCGCTGCCAAACACCTTGCTGCACACCTGCGGCAGCAGCAGCATGTGGCGGGTGACAGGCCGAACACAGTATTACACAAAGCGCTCAGGCTGACGGCGCAGCGGTGTGACTGCATGAGAGAGCCTGATGTTGCATCAGAGCGCTGAAGCAAAGCAGCACGCACATAACACCATCTGTTTCCCAAGCAGTGAACAGCATACAAGCAGAGTAACATCAGCACCGTGAGCAGGCACTTCACGCAAATGGTGCGGCAAGATGCGCAGTACCGTGCAGTCCAGTCGCAAGCGCAGCAAACTATTGCAATTGCCGCGCCGCACCTCTTTCAGCAGCGGCTTCACGTCCTGGCTGTATGCGCTGCTCTTGAGGTGGATGCCAAACTCGTCACCCAGCAGCCGCTCAATGGCCTTGGGGTGCTCACCCACCACTGCTGATGTGAGCTTGTACAGAGGCTCCAGGATGAACGTCACAAAGCTGCGGTCAGCGCCTGCGGACGCGGCAGCAGCAGCAGCAGCAGCAGCAGGTTCTCTATAACCCGGACAATGCACCGTGCCTTGCTTGATTGCAAGCTTGCAGAAGCGCTGCATGCCGCAAGACTCTACCCAGCTGTCTTGGCCTGCCTCCAAAGACGTGGCAAGTCGTGCACACAACACGAGCCTCACAGCGTTGCACAGCCAGCAGCCCAAATCACGCACGACGTGCAGCAGCAGCTTGTCAACAGACGCATGCAGCTGTACTCCTTATGACATACTATGCAGAAGTAACACACACTCAACCAGCTGTGGCGGCTTGCGCGGGAACACGCGCTCCTCGGCAGATGGTACATGTTACAATACACAACCGAAACCCAATACGCACAGCCAGCAAGTACAGGCTGCGCCTTGTGCGCAGCACGTGAAGTACCAAAGTACCACTCACCCAGCTGTGGCCGCTTGCGCCTGAACACGCTCCTCCATGTACCCAGTAAGTCAATCATACATGTACAATGTGCAGATGCAACGCACACGAATCTGTGTCTGCCGTCTTTGCACTCACCCAGCTGTGGTGGCTTGCGCCTGAACACGCGCTCCTCATGGTAGTACCACACGTCGCCCCACAGCCGCCGCGCAAACTCATCCACCAGCAGCACGTCCTTAGGCGCATCACCACACACGCCCCGATAAAGGGCCGCAAAGCTGCGCAGCGTGAAGCTGTAGCCGAAACCGGCAGCAGCAAAGGCCACGTTGCCGGCCACGGGGTCTAGCAGGGGGGTGCTGCCTGCTGCTGCTGCTGTGCCGTTTGCTGCGCCGTTTGCTGCGCCGTTTGCTGCATCGCCGCCGCCTGCGCGGGTATGTGGAAAGGACAGAGGCTCATGTTGACGACTGCGCCTGTCCCGCTTGCACAGTTTTAAGGTGTGTTCAGCGCGCGTCAGCAAGCAAGCAATGCACCATGCTGTGCATGCTGTCCTTGTGTCGTCAAGAGCACAGGCGCAACAGCGGTCGCATGCAGCACATCCATGAGTGCAGCACTCCACGCGGCTGAACAGTCGGCAAAAAGACTCAAAGCATACATCACCATAGCCAACCAGCCAGCCGCACCTGCTGTGCGGATGACTGCGTTGACCTCCTCTATTGTGAAAGCAATCTTGTGGTATGCGTCAGCTGGCGGCAGCTTCAGCTCAGTGATGAGCCGGTCAATCTGCAGGGGACGCCAGGTGATGAGGCAGCAGCAGCAGCAGCAGCAGCAGGGTGGCAGCTGATGAGTCCGTGGTCTTGCCAGTTCAGCAGTGATGTCATGCTACCATATACAATTGTGACATTTGTGACAGCAGTTTGATACTATGCAGGCAGGACGTAGGCGCATCATGCAGGCCCGGCTGGTGTTCAAGCTGGCCCATGCACAGCAGCAGCAGCAGCAGCAGCAGCCTCGCCGCACCTTGCTGATGAGCAGCGTGATGGCCAGCCCCTCCTGCACCGCCTGCTGCACAGCGCGCTCCGTGGCCGCGCCCACGCCCTCCAGCACGTCCACCACCAGCAGCACGCCGTCAGCCAGCCGCATGGCTGCAGTCACCTGCAAGACAGGGACAGAAGCACAACAGCACGCTGTTATGAGCAGGGAAGGCACAGAATCACAACAGCATGCATATACAAGCACAGCACGTCCACCACCAGCAGCACGCCGTCAGCCAGCCGCATGGCTGCAGTCACCTGCAAGACAGGGACAGAAGCACAACAGCACGCTGTTATGAGCAGGGAAGGCACAGAATCACAACAGCATGCATATACAAGCACAGCACGTCCACCACCAGCAGCACGCCGTCAGCCAGCCGCATGGCTGCAGTCACCTGCAGTTTGCAGTAAAATGGAGCAATACAGGATTAAAATGGCAGAGCACGGTCAATAAGCAGGTAGCAACGCTTTGCTGTTGCTGAAAAACACCCCAGAGTTGGCAGCGACAAAGGCAACCAATCTAGAATCAATGCTGCGGGCATGATTGTGGTGAAGGCAGGACCGTGCAGGGCCAGGGCAGGAGTTGCGGCCAGCCGCGCACCTCGTCGTTGAAGTTGACGTGTCCCGGGCAGTCGATGAGGTTGACCAGGTAGCTCTTGCCGCTGCCGCCCTCCAGCACCAGGCTCATGGGCATGGCCTTGATGCTGATGCCGCGAGCCTGCGGAGAGAGCAGGGGGTTACAACGGCCGCAGGGCAAGCAGGTCAGCAGTTGCAGGTTTGTGGTGAGCCAGCTGGCAGCAGCTGTGGGTGGGTTACTGTGGAAAAGTCCTTGCAGTGCTGTCAAGCAAGTTATCTGTAAGCAGCTTGGCACGCACACAAGAGCTGCACCCTTTGCAGAAAAGCCTATGGCAACCCGTGAGAATGCCCCTCTCCTCCGACTACACGCAGCCCTTTTCATGGAGCCTGCCGCAGCGCCGCACCTGCTCGTCCACGCGCGTGTCGGTGAAGCGCAGCGGCTTGCCCGTGCTGTTGCGGATGCCCAGCGCGGCCACGTCGTGCGTCTGCTCCACCAGCATGTCCAGCAGCGTGGTCTTGCCGTGGTGCAGCGCGCCCACCACCTGGGGCAGTGCGGCAACAGCAGCAGCAGCGGCGGCCGCAACAATCAGTGGCGCAATGCAGAGCATGTACAGCAGCGTGGTCTTGCCGTGGTGCAGCGCGCCAACCACCTGCAGGGGAGCAGCAGAAGCAGCAGCAGCAGCAGCATCCATTGCTAAGACAATGCAGACCATGTCCAGCAGCGTGGTCTTGCCATGGCGCAGCGCGCCAACCACCTGAGGCAGCAAACATAGGCAAGTGAGTGCAGAAAAGGCAGCAGCAGCAGCAGCAGCAGCCAACAAGCTGAACACCCTTTGCGTGGTCACAAATCAAGCGGCAGATTACACACAGCTGACGAACATGACCATGAGTTTAACAACGGGAAGCACATATGTCAATGCATGATGTGCGGCACACACGCACTCACCGCCACGTTGCGGATCAGCTCTGGGTTGCTGCTCAGTGCCGCCATAAACTCCCCACTATAGTGTGTGGCCAGCGGCGCCTCCAGCAGCTTCTCATGCCTCTTCCTGATCACTGGTGCAATAATAGGTGTCTCCAGCGGCTGTGCATCCTCCTCCATGACAAGGGTTTCGGTTTCAGCGCCGTATGTTTCCTCGGCCGTGGGGTAGTACTTTTTGTCCTCGGCCAGCACAATGGCATTGCCGGGGTCGCCCTCTGCAGCAGCAGCAGCAGCAGCAGCAGCAGCAGCAGCAGCAGCAGCAGAAGCAGCAGCAGGTGTGGGTTGGGATTGTTTCTATGCAAGGATACAGGAGTCGCTGGCACGGCATAACAGGATGGCCGTTTTTTTCCAACCGTCCGCTTGAATAAAAGATCGGTTTCCGCAGCAGAAAAGGACCTGGTTGCAGGACATAGAGCGCAACAGAGCAAGGGCAGTGGCAGGCCAAGCAGCTGCTCCCACAGCCTGTTGTGGTTGTTGGCTGCTGCTGTTTGCCTGCATGTGCTGCACTGGCTGCAAGCATGTTGCGCTGCTTTCACTGCGGCCGCTGCTGCTGCCAATGCCACCGCTGCTAAATAATACTGCCATCTTGCGTCAGCGGTGTTGTACATGTCCAAACAAGTTGCTGCTGCCGCATGCAAAGTGTCAAGATGCAGCTGGCACTGCAGGCCTTGCAAGCCTGCGCCCCCCTCACCATCATCTGCTGCGTAGCCCATGTGCGGCCCCGCATCGTCAGCATCATGCATCGCCTCATCGTCATCATCCTCGTCATGCCCAAGCTGCTGCTGCTGCTCATCCTCTTCCTCCTCCTCCTCCTGCAGCAGCAGCAGCAGCAGCAGCAGCAGCAGCAGCAGCAGCAGCAGCGGACATGAAAGAGGCCTGGCCAGCTGGCTATCTACTATTGGGTCAACCCACTATTTGAAAACAAGTCATTCTGAAACAGGCGAACAGCGCAAGACTATGGCAAACGCACAAACGCTATGTGAGTGCTTGTGACCATGACATGCCGCCACGGGTCAGCTGTGCTGCACAGCGCTGCCACAAAACAGCACCAGCACCTTGCCTGATGGGTGCCGTGCTAGACATACCACGTGGTTAGCTGGCAGTTTGCAGCTGCCATGCTGAAACAACTGTACAGCAACTGCGGGGTTGTACTGCTGCGATGCTTCCACGCTACACAAGCCATTTTGAGCAAGTGACGCAACTGCTGCGGCAGGTTCTGCATGGTGCAACTGTGCTAACCACAGACAACTTGCATGCGTGCATGTCCAGTGCAATCGTATCACGACACAGAGACCAACACTGCTGGCTGCTGTTTGAAGCACACCAGAACACAGCAGCTACTGCTGCAGACCATGAACCCATTCTCTGTGACACATCCAAACCTAATCGTTGAGCTGCTGCTGCTAGCAGATCACCTCAGAATGGGGAAAAGCATGCACTGCACACACCACAGCACCTGCTGCTGCTGCTGCCACCCAGCCCTGTCTCACCTGATCACTGTCCGATAAAGCAGGACCTATGTAATTACCAAACTCATCGTAGTGGGAGTCCTCCATGCTGCCTTGCTACCGCAGTCGGGCCCCACTAGCCCCCACTACAGATGAGACTGCTGCTGCTCAACCTGGCCAGCAGCTGCCGCCCTTGATGATCGCTCAGAAGGTCAAACAAAAACAGCAAGTATGTTCAGACGTAACAGTAATCTCTTCTGAACTATCACACAAGAAGGGGCAAGCAGAACACAACCCTGGTGCAGGCTACGGGTGGAACTAAATTCGACAACGTAGAATCACTAAACGGGCGATCATAAAAAGCTGACGCTGCAGCTCAGGTGACCTTCGTAGTGGTCGCACAGAACCCGCAGTCACTCGTGTCGTTCTTTGAATGTGAGCAGACTTGTGATACCTCTGCATTGGCCGTGTGGTGTCGTGGTCGTCTCGATACTGATAGCGACCATCGACAGCCAATGCGCGACTGCATATAAAGGAAAACGTCTGCCCTGCCCGCCCTGCTGGTGCTGCTCTCGCTACTTTCGACGATTTTCAGCATGCAGTGCCTTCAATCCCGTTCTTCAAGATGCTTGGTAAATGGTTATGGCAGCAGCAAGCAGAGTGTGGCACCGTGCTGCCGGCCTGCACTGCAGCAGCCCTGCAGCACAGTGCTGCTGCCAGCAGCAGCAGGCAGCCAGGCCAGGCGTGCAATGACAGCAGCAGCAGCTGCAAAGAGCAGCGCAAAGGGCAAGAGTGGTGCAGCAGCTGGCAAGGGTTTTGGCCCTGCAAAGCCTCAGAAGGTGCTTGATGAAGGCTGCCCTTGCGGATCCGGCCAGTTCTACAAGGTGGGCTGGGTGTTGCCAACGTAGTGCTGACTAGGCGCATCTGGCATTTCGATGCTGTACTACGTGCGTTTGCCTTGGCAGGTAGTTGAGTGTTGTTCAATCAAATACGGCTGTCATATGGACAAGACGCTTGCCTGCACTGGTCAGCTTGTTCACAGCAGCTGCTTCACAGCAGCCAAGTCATCATCACATACCATCATCACCATCAGTAGCAGCAAGCACTCTAGCATTGTACAATGTTCTGTTGTTGAGAGAGGATCATTACATGTGAGTTCTGGCACCAACTTAGATTGTATGAGCCACAACGGGGTGAACACATGGTCTGAGACTAGAAAAGGAGAGTGAGCACAATGGAACACCACGCACACTCTTGCACGCCCGATCTCTTATCTCATATCCAAAGACGTCTTACTGCGGTGCTCAATTTTGCTTCCTCACTCACCTTATTGCGCAATTCCAACTACACTCCCCACCTGCAGAAGTGCTGCAAGCCCTACCACACAGGTGCTGCAGCCTCCCCTAACGTGGAGGCCACCATCCGAGCCCGCTTCTCAGCCATCCTCAAGAAAGACATCTCCTACCTGCTCAAGACCAGCCACCCCGACCTGCACAGCTTCATGTATGGCAGCGAGCCGGGCCAGGCGCTGCGCCAGCTGCAGGACGACCTCTGGAACACAGGTGCGCTGCTGACTTGATGATGCTGATAACAACATTATGATTTGCAGCAGCCTGGCGGGGTGACACTGTGCATGTCTGCCCCACCTCAACTGCTCCTTTTACTCTGCAATAGGGACGGTTCTGGGTATTATGCTGATGTACAGCAGTCTGAGGTTGGTTTTCTGCTTTGTGCTCTGTCCTCTCACACCAGTGTGGCTGCCCTGCTGCCTGGCTCTGCAGCGGACCACTACGAGTACAGCAACCTCAAGATCCACTCAGTGAGTGACTAGGCAGCAGCAGCAGCAGCAGCAGAGGCTATGAGACACTGGCAGCCTCAGCCGCAGCAGCAGCGGGTGGCAGGCAGAAACAGTGGTTGTGGATGCTCCACAAGCGAACTCGACTTGATGCGCCATAGCGTGCTGTAGCAGGTGCAGCGCGCTGCTCCCTGCTACATCCCATCTGCCTACTCCTGTACGTATGTCTTGCTCTTACTCTTGCAATCCATCCGCTCTCTGCACCTGCCCTCTCACTGCTGTCACTACCACCCACCCACACTCTTAACCCTACACCTACACTGTCATATGCAAACTTCACACCCACAGGTGCAGCCAGGGGAGCAGCCAAACGAGGCCCTAGCCATCTTCCAGTACACAGTGTATGACCTGCGCACACCTCTTATTGATGACCAGGGCAACAAGTCGCGCAAGGTGCAGATCGAGCAGAGCCGCTTCGTACAAGACCCTGAGACACAGCTGTGGCGCTTTGCAGACTATAAGCTGGTCGAGGTGCCGGAGGCACTTGCAAAGACAGCAGAGATGCAGGCGAAGGACATGGCGGCAGCAGCAGCAGCAGCAGCGCCGGCAGCTGGTGCAGCTGAGGGCGAGCAGCAGTAGGGTGGCTGCGGTTGGCTGGTTCCGGGGGTTGCAGCAGGGTGGAGGGCTGTAGCAACTTTGCTGCATCAAATGCAGTCGGAGTTATGCACGATTGTGCTGTGCTGAGTATAAGCTGGTGGAGTTGTTGTCCGAGGCACTGGCTAGGACAGCAGAGATGCAGGCAAAAGACATAGCAGCGCCAGCTGGCGCTGCAGCTGCTGCAGCAGCAGCTACTGCTGAGGGGGGCAGCAGTGAGGTGGCTTCGTTATGTGGCTAATGCTGGGGGTCCGCGGCGGCATGGACAGCTGTAGCAGCTTGGCGGCGTTGAACTTCCGATATGCCGCTGAGAGTTGCAGGTTGAAGTTAATCCTCAACAGCCAGCCACAAGGGTACCTTGGAGTGTTCTAGGCAAGCTATGCATAGCCTGCACCATATGGTGCAGCAGCAGAGCTTTGGCAGGCGCTGCTGAGGTGGTCATACAGAAGTGCTGGCACTTCAACATGATGCAGCTGACTGTTTTAGATGTTGACCGTACTGTGGTCCTAGTAGGACTGGCCATCCGACAGGCTCTTCTTGAGGTATCTGGATTCGAACCTAGTGCGCTTCTTTCTTTAGTGTAGCTTTTGCACGCATGCACTGCGCGCGGCGTGAGAGCAAGGGTTGCCAACCATTCGGAATCTACTGATTGTTGGGTTGGGCTAGCAATCACAGCAGGCAGCAAAAGCATGCTGCTGTTTTGGCACCAAGTGCGCATACCGCCACCTGTTTTGGGTGCACTGCTGCTGTGGTATTCTTACACCACGCTGTATGGTGTCGTCTTTCTCCTGTCGCGTGTTGACACAGTCCCATACCTTTCTGAACTGCAGTTCCCAGCTGGTGACTATACCCACGTGCGAAAATCTCATATCTGAGTCATGCATAGGACCCTTGCGTGTAACCAGCAAGTAGTGACAAGGTTACATGTGCCCAATGACGGGCCAATGACAAGCTCAGTGGGGCAACGACAGCACACAAGGGAGCGCAGCTTCAAATATATCAAAGCAGAACAACAAAACGTTGTGACGCAATGCATCAACACCTTCAACACATCAATTGCAAACACAGTTTTATACAGTGGTTCCTTGCACCGCCGGCACCATCCATTTACACCAGACCTCTGCAAAGGTCAACAACGCTGCTGTAGCTAGCTGGCAGTGCCAAACCAACCTCATCCTGCACTCCACCTAACCATTATCCTTGAACACAGCGCCGCTTTCGACACCACACACCACCACCGCAATGGCCACCAATTCCAAAGCCATAGCAATTATGCCACATACCCAGCACCCCACCGGAGTACAAGAAACAGGAGTACAGAAAGAGCATGGCCAACATCATGGCAGCTCTGCGCCCGTGGCCTTCAGCTGCACGACTTGGATCCGCTTCTCACTCAGGCAGTACAGCGTGCTGCCAACAAAGGCCAGGTTGGTCACGCGCCCGCAGCGGATGGAGCCCAGGCGGCTGCCGCTTGGCGCAAAGACCTCCACGCCATCGTGCGTCCCGGTGTACACTGCAGCCAGGCAGCAGCAGCAGCAGCAGCAGCAGCAGCAGCAGCAGCCGGGGCGGCAGCGGCAGCAAGCTGGTCAAACGTTTTGGAGCGAGACTGGCTGTCGGTAGGTCAAAAGTCATGCCTGCAGTGAGCAACATGCTGCGGAGTGCAGCACAAGGACACTTGAGGCAAAAAGGGTAGCAGACTCTTCACCATGTCCTGTCTTGCTGTGATGTTGTGGCTCAAGCCCCAGCCATGCTGCCAATGCTCACCGTTGCCGTTGCTGTCCACCTTGATGCCATCAGGCTTGATGGATTGAGTCACAGCAAACACACGGCGGTTCTGCAGCCGCGGCATAGCGGAGCTGTCACCGCCGCTGCCGCTGCTGCTGCTGCTGCTGCTATCAGGGGCAACCACATCAAAAGCGTAGATGGTCTCAGCTCGTGGCTGTGTGTTCTCCTGCAGCAGTGACCGCGAGTGATGTACACAGCAGTTGCGTGTGACCAACCCGTCAACATGGCGAGAGAAGTGCAGCAGACGGACTAGGCAGTATGCTGTCAACAGCACACCTAATGATCATTGCTGCCCTGCAGCACAACCCTCTGCAATAGATGCACTGGCAAAGCAGCGCTCCCACCATGTGCTCCAACTCAAACACCGCAGCCAACAGATAACAACACTATGGTAGCATCTGCAACATCACTAGTGCAGTACTGCAGGTCACCCTTGCTGCCGCCTTGCGTTTACTCACGCTTTCCTCGCCCGTGTCTGTCACATACAGCGTCTTGAAGTCTGGCGAAAACGCAAGCCCATTGCACATGGCAAAGTCCTCCGCCAGCACAGCCACAGCGCCAGTGGCCGGGTTGAAGGCATATACCCTGGCGCCCTGCTCAGGGGGTGGCCTGAAGTTCTGCTTGTAGCCGTACGGCGGGTCTGCGCAGCAGCAGGCATTCATGCATGCAAGGCTGGGTGTAGCCGGACTGCGCCCGCATCATGCGTACATGATGTTGAGTGTGGAAAGGTGATTGACCGCTGCCCAGCGCGCTTGAATATTAGTTAGGTGGCACTGCAAACAGACACCCATGCTCCAAGCAACGCACATGCAGCACTGCACGGCAAGGATATGGAAGCACCCAGCAACTTGAAGTGCGACAACCAGCTGCTCTGCTCAATGATACATTGTAGCAGCACAGTAGGCCCCTACCTGTGAACCAGATGCTGCCGTCACAGTACAGCACCACATCATTGGGTGAGTTGAACTGCCTGCCCTGGAAGCTGTCCAGCAGCACCTCACTGCTCATGCTGCTCAGGTTGACCCTGTGGATGGCGGGAGCAACCTGCCCAATGCCCTGCAGCGCACGCAGCAGCAGCCGCAGCAGCAGCAGTATGCAGGATGTTGTTGCCGCCAGATGAATAGCCATAACAGCTGGCTGCATTTGAGCTGGTGCAGCAGCAGCGCTGACCAAAACCATATTCGTTTGTGCGGACAACTTGCCAACAATCGCTAGCAGCCATTCAGCTTGAGCAAACTGGCAAGTGATGCAGTTGTGCCTTTTCAACAGGCAATGCGAGAGTGGCTACGTCTCTGCAAGCGCAGGCACAGGACAGCTGGGCAGCCACGCAGTGCTGCAGCACACAGCACATGCGCACCTGTGTCAGCAGCACAAAGGAGTCGTCAGAGCCTGGCCAGT
Source organism: Tetradesmus obliquus (assembly GCA_030272155.1). Lineage (NCBI taxonomy): Eukaryota > Viridiplantae > Chlorophyta > Chlorophyceae > Sphaeropleales > Scenedesmaceae > Tetradesmus > Tetradesmus obliquus. The sequence continues at coordinate 3,011,198 of CP126191.1, forward strand.
TGGTGGCTCCATTAGGCATGGGCAGCTGCTTTGCCAGGTGCTGGGGCAGGTGCTCTACTGCGCCACATGCCACATCAAGCGTCTGCAGCTGCAGCATCAAACCAGAGCAAACAGGGCGTCGCCCCAGACATTGGGTGGTGGTTCATCACTGCATTGCAATGCAGTGCAGCTGCTGCCTGTTGGCCTCTGTGCAGGTGCTATGTTTTCTGGCAGCAACAAAGGCACTGCCAGCACGGAATGACAGCAGGAATGCACAGCTGGCACAGCGCAGCGTGCCGGCCAGCGCATTGCCCATCATGGTGATGGCAGGGTGCGGATGCTGCACCACCTGCACTGGTGTGCAGTGTTGTGTCATGCCTCCTGTCTGCATTGGTGTGTTTGTACATGTTGGCGGCCTGTCACAGGCCTCACCTGAATGTACTGCTTGTCACAGGCCTCACCTGAATGTACTGCTTGTCACAGGCCTCACCTGAATGTACTGCTTGTCACAGGCCTCACCTGAATGTACTGCTTGTCACAGGCCTCACCTGAATGTACTGCTTGTCGCTGTCTGTATTGCCCAGCCTATTGGAGACAAAGAACAGCTGCACAGCCGTGGTGGCAGCAGCAGCAGCAGCAGCAGAAGTGGCTCCATTATGACGAGCAAAGAATGCAGGCCTGCACCCTTGTTGTGCTGGCATGACAGCGAGACAGGCTGCTGCAGCGCATGCGCTGATGCATGCAATGCACCAGCGGTGCATGGACAGCCTGGACAGCCTTGACACAGTTCATCTACAACATAGCCGTGCTAAGCAACCGTCATAGTCCGCACAATGCGTGCACAGTTACTGCAACTGCACGCGCCAGCACAAGAGCAGCGGGTTGAAGCTGCAGGTACTGTCGGTTGCTAATGCATCATGCAGCGGGAGTGTTTGGCCAGCTGCAGCAAGGCCGGCTGTCAGGATCCGTACAACAGGTACCACATGCACTGCAACAATGTTGTGTCTGCACTGCAGGTGCTACCACAAGCAGCGGACTGCAGCTGCAGGTGGCCTTGCTGCTAGATAGCAGCTGTAGCTGCCCAATCATTGCATTGAATGCAGCAGCACAGTTAGTCCTGGCCTGCTGAGGCTGCCCACCTTGTCCAGCTTTTCCAGATACACAGGCGCCTCATGTGCAAATGCGTAGTCCCTCTCGGCTGCCACGCGCACAGGCTGCGAGGCGTCTATGATGCTGTTGAAGGCAGCATCTGCCACTTCATAGCTGTCGCTGTACTTGTTGCTGAAGGTCTTTTGCTGGTCCCTGCTTGCATTTGGGATGGCATCACTGCCCAGGGGTGCAAGGGCAGCCATGCTTGGTGCTGGCCGGCCGGCTAGCCTGCGGTTGCGTGGTGTGCAAGGGCAGGCTATCTGTGCCAGCACGCACAGGAATGTAATACCACAGGAGGCCAACAGCGACCACCCCTGTGTAATGAATGCCTGATGGTTTCGGCACGTCTTGCAATTAGTTGTGTGCTACAAATGCACAACCTGTCAACAGCAGCATGCCAGGTTCGTGCAGAGCTGCTTCTATTCAACTGTCGTCCAAAGTTAGCAGCTGCACGGGCTCGACACAACTCAAAATCAAATTTACACTTTAACAAGTTCACGTGGCTGTAACAACCACTGTATGCGGTTGTCGCAGCTGATATTCCTGTGTGACTCACCTGGTACACCTTGGACCTCCGCACTTCTGGCACACGTAGCATAGCAGCTCTCGCACGAGCAACATAGCATTACTTTCTAAGGTTTCCATACGAAACATCTTATCATACAGTGCGTCTCTGCGGCGTAGCCCGCAACTCTATCAAAGCAGGCGGTACAGGCTGTGGCAGCACCTGCTGGCTGGCTCTGGATGCACTGGAAGCGACCACCGTAATCTGTGATCGATGCCAGTGGATCACCCTGGCTCGTATCTTTACAATGTAGCTATGTACATAGTCTACCCTGCCCAAACGTTCAACGTTCAACTTGCAATATGTGGCACAAGTCCTTTGCCACGTCACATCACGCTCAACTTCCAACTGACATGCAATGCAAGATGACCACGACTGCCTGCGGCAGTCAACCTGTAGCACACACGCCTCACTAGCCCTTGGAGCTCTTCACACCCTTGGGCCTTTTCTGTGCTGATGCCAGCAGCGCATCGCTGCCGCGCTTGGCAACTGCCGCGTGCTCATCACACGCCAGCTCCAGCTCGCTGCGTGGCAGCTGCGCCTGCCTGCCCCTGCTGTCCAGCAGTGCCTCTGCTGCCTCCCTGCGGCGCTGCACCATGCAGCGCAACACTTCCAGCTGCTGCAGGTCACCATCAAACATGGAGCCTCCGTTGAACAGGTGTGCAGTGACCAGCTCAGGCACAGGCACTGCTGGCGGCGCCACCTTGCTGCCGTTGCTGGCTGTGAGAGCTGGCCTGCTGTTTGAGTTGCCAGCAGGCCTGCTGCTCAGCTGCACAGGACGCACAAGGAAGGTTGTTGAGCTAGCTGGAGAAGGTACGGCTGATGGTGCTGCAGCAGCAGCAGCAGCAGCAGCAGCAGCAGCAGCTTTGCGAGCCAGACGGACATAGCTCAAACTCAGCAGCACCGGCCTGCTGCTGCTGCTGCCGCTGCTGCTGCTCCTGGCCTGCCTGCCTTCGCTGGCCTCGCTCCAGAGCTGCTCCAGGATGCCTTCGGCCTCACGCTCCGACAGCAGCAGCACATCACCATTCGGCAACATCAGCAGGCTGTCCACAGGCCGCAGGTACTGGCTCAGGCACACCCCACTACGTGCTGCCTGTGCAGCCGCAGAGCTCAGCGCGCCAAGCCTGCCAACCCTTGCTGCCTTGCAGCTGACTGCCGCCCACGCTGTTGTAAGGAAGAAGTTGGCTGTCACAAAGAGCTTGGGGGACCAGGGGATGCTGTTGACGCAGCTGGGCTGTAGCAGCGGCATGACTGCCGCCAGGCTGCATACTTTTGTCAATGCTGAAAGGTGGCTAGCGCTGCGAGCTGCTGTCACAGCCTCGTACGGCCAGTCCTGCTCTGCTGCTGCATCTACAGGATCCACCTGCACCTCCTGTTCCTCCTCCTGCTCTTCCTCCTGTTGAAGCTCCCTCTCACATTCTTCATTCACTCCTGCCCCTGCCACCACCCAGTGCCCCTCACCACACTTGCTGGCACGCGCCTTGATCTGCCGCACAAGCTGCTGCAGCTGCTGCGTCGCACTCGCTGCAACTGCATCTGAGCTTACTGCTGGCTCTGCTGAAGCACGCTGTCTGCCTGCTGTGCTGCCAGTATACTGATCCACCAGTGCTAGCTGCAGCTGCTGGCTAGCTACCGCTGCTGCACCAGGACTTGCAGCAGCAGCAGCAGCAACAGCAGCAGCAGCAGCAGCAGTAGCAGCAGCAGCAGCAGCAGTAGGCACAGCATCCTGCAAGCCCTGCAGCTCTGGTGCCTTCAAGTGCTGCTTGACCATGCCAGCCACCACATCAGGCACTGGCTTGGGTGCCATGCTGCTGCCATACAGCGCAGCAGGCAGCAGGTCATCTTCCTGCAAGGCCCTGTCAGCGCTGGCCTTGCAGGAAATGAAATACAGCCCCTGGGACGCCCACGGAGTAACACCGTGCAGCGTTGCCTGCACAGTGTTGCTCATCACCCACTGCAACACCTGCTGCATTGTCGCGGCGCTGCTGCTGCTCCTGTGCTGCTGTGCTGCATTTGCTGCCAGGATCTTCTCTGTTACATCTGGCAGGCCCACCACCTGCAGCGTCTGGCCCCTGCCTAGCTGCCGCAGCCTGCCAGCCGCCTGCATCAGCTGGGACTTACCCATGCCTGGAGCCAGTGTCAGCAGGCCCACTGCCTGCTGCTGCAGCTTTAGGTCTGCCCCTCTGCATCGCGCCTCGTCAAAGATGACAAATGCATCCCTCTCAACTACAGGGGAGGCCTGCCTGGGCAGGCTGCGGCCCAAACTGTCACAAATTGTCCACTGGCGGCTGTCTGCGTCAAAGTAGCAGACGCCCTGGTAGCGTGAGGCGTCCATGTGCTGCAGCACGTAGTGCGCGGCTTGCCTGCAGCAGTTGAGTTTTGGCGGAGCAGATGGCAAGGCAAGCAGGCGCAGGGTCACTCAGTGTTTGTGGCGGACGGTGTCTGTGTGGCCGACGCGGGCTGCATTCTGATGTTATGGCAATGCCGCAGCTGCGCATTGTGGTATTTGATGGACCAGCTGCTACACGCTGCACAATCATGGAACATTCCGTACGGTGAGACTGTTCTTGGTGCAGCAGATACGGTGCTGCCTGGTTGGTCAGCACGCCCCTTTTTTACAACCACCCAGCTATCGTGCTTCACCTGTTGCTGGCAGCAGTTTGCATTAACCAAAGCCCTCCGCCTAATGTTCAAAGACACACGCTTGGCGATGGTAGGAGGCGTGAACGCGCATGAGGTATCCTCATCGCCACACACGTCCCCTTCCCTAACTTACGCGGGTGTTAAGTGTGAACACACCACGCGTAGCTCATTCATTCATTCATTCACGCTTGGCAGTTGCACTTGCTATGCGCACCTGTTTGTGGTGCCTGCCAGCAGCGCTCCGCAGTCCAGCAGGGCGTGCAGCTTGTGCTGCAGTGCATGGTCCAGCAGCAGCTGCCACACAGGCTTGCCAGCCTGCAGCACCATTAAAGGATGAAGTGCAAAACCAAAGGCAGGTGAAGGCGGCTGACAGTTGTATGGTGAGCTGGCTCTGGCCTGCACAGCTGGCACCTGCTGCGACTGGACGCCAGGGGCAGGTGTGCTTTGCCAAGGTATGCCAGCAGTCAAGTATACACAACGCGTTTGTTGACAAGTGAGCACTGTCAGGCTTCACACAGCTGTCATGAAGAGTCAGGGCACAGTGACATGTAGAAGACATGCAGATGGCATTGAGAGAGGATACTTACATGTGGGTCCGGGCACCATCTTAGATGGTATGAGCCACAACAGGTTGAACACAAGGTCTGAGACCAGAAAAGGAGAGTGAGCACCGTAGAACACAATGCACACCCTTGAACACCAATGTAGTGCATCACTGTTTCATCACTACTACAACCAAGCCAGCAGCGCGCACCTGGGAAGGATCCTGCCTGGCCAGAGTGGAGTAGCTGGCATGCTGCAGCAGCATCGCCAGCATCTTCCCGTTTGTCGCCGCCAGGTGCGGCTTATGCGCTGCATCTGCCTGCTGCACCTGCAGCGGAAGCAGCCTGTGGTTGTCATTCGTGCCGCTGAACCCCACCACAGCGCCAGCTGCATTGTCTGCCATGTGCCATGCATTGCGGGTGAGGCGCTGAGGGAACTGGCTGGTCTGGTCAGGCAGTAGGCAGTAGCTCAGCCACAGGTCCACTGCAGCCATGTTGTGGCGCAGATGCTGCCACATCAGCTCCAGCTGCTGCGTGTTGGTTGGGTCAACTTTGTCCACATAGTCAAACTTTGACAGCTCATCTGGAGGGTGTGCAGGGCAGGGCAGGGGTGGGGCAGGGCAGGGGTGGGGCAGGGCAGGCACGAATGGCTGGGTCAGTGCTGAGCGCATAACGTGAGTTCTTCACTCCAACATGCACCTGAGCAGTAGCTTACAGCAACCCATACGCTTCTCGCACCAAAACAGGGCATTGTGATGTTTAGCCGCATGCATGTGAGGCACTGCAGTCGGGCGCAAGGATAAATAATACATGACGCCCTGCTCAGGTACATTGCCATCCGGAATCTCTCGTACTGCTGTGTTGAATGCAAGCTATGTTCCACCGCTCACGACAAGACAAGTTACGACAGTCTGCATGCACACACACCGCACCTGCTGCGATGCGGTCGGCAGGCAGCAGCTGCAGCCAGCCCCTGTAGTAGTCCCTCTTTGCATTGTCCCCCATGGCCAGCAGTGCATGCAGTGCCTCTTCAAATTGGGGCAGGCTGAGGCCATCATTGTAGTAGCTGATGTGGCTCAGCAGCAGCGCCACGTCTGGCTGCGCAAACTCGCTGCGCTCTGATGGTGTGCGTGCTGCCCTGTAAGGCACCGCCAGCTTCTTGCGGGCTGTGGGGCTCCTGCAAGATAGCAAGGGAAACAGGCAGTATCACGTAGCTGTGAGCTGCACATGGACGTCAGCCAGACGACAGCTGCCTGCCGGACACTCTTCCTGCGCCACAGGGCAGCCCTTGCTCAGACTGAGTTACAAAAGCGCTGTGCGCGTGTGGCAGTAGTAGTAGGAGTGCTGGGCCAACAACAGCGGCAGCGCACCTGTTGATGCCAAAGTCCACGTTGTGGCGCTTCTGCAGGCAATGCTGCAGCATGTTGCAGGCCAGCAGGCCCCTCAGTGTGAGCAGCTGGTCGGCCTGGTCAGGGGCAAGGCCAGGCACTGCTGCTGCAAGCTGTTCAAAATTGTCCGAGGGATCTGTGATGAAGCGGAGCACGGCCTCCTACAGCAGCAGCAGCAGCAGCAACAGCAGCAGCAGCAGCACCAGTGTGCAAGATTGTGCATGTGCATCACAAAGCAATATCCCAATGCAGCAGTGTGCAGGATACGTGTGCAGCGTTGTTAGACAAAACATGGTAAGCCCTGCAAGGTGGTTGCACGCTGCAGCCTGAGCTGCCTTTGGGGTTGCGCTGCTCCTCATTCAGTCCTGCCCAGCACCAACTGTTAAACACCCACTGCAAGCCAGAGCTGATGGCACAGCTGGACATAACAGGGGCAGCCACGTTGCTCAGCAGTGTCTGCAGCTCAGCCACAATGCTCAGCAGTGTCTGCAGCTCAGCCACAATGCTACAGCGTTCTGCACTGGCAGGAGATGGCCCACCTGGTTGTGGCAGCCACTGAGCCACCTCAGCTCATGGGGTGGACTGGCCAGCAGCGCAGCAGCCAGGCGGCTGTGCAGGCCAGGCAGGGCAGCCTCCAGCGGGCCACCAGACAGCAGCTGCATGCCACAGAAGGAGCCTGCAGGCCTGTCAGCAGCAGCAGCAGGAGCAGCAGCAGCAGCAGCAGCAGCAGCAGCAGCAGCAGCAGCGAAGGCATTGCTGGTTGACGTAGACAGGCACAAAGGTGGGGTTCCAGCGGGAAAAGGCGGTGTGAGTTGGTGACGGTACGCGGCCAGCATTGGGCTGCGATGCAATGTGTCTGCCGTGGCAGTCAAGCTATCAAGCTTCACATGTCGCCACGACACCGCGCCATGTGGTGCAAAGCCTTCTTATCGTCCTGTTGCTGCCAGTCAAAAGACACAATCAATCTGCTGCCCCGGAGCACGATTAGGCAATGCTCAGCTTGTTTCAGACTTGAGCCAAGGGGCTGAGAATGTTCTACAAGCCCAATCAAAAGAGAGGAAATCCAACCTTTCTGCTGCTGGCGGCCACACCGCCACGCCTTCAGCATGCAGCTTGGGGCAGGCGGAAGCACCCTGGTCAGCCAGCCACGTGAGCGTGTGGAGCAGCGCCTGGATGGCTGACACACGCTCCGGCCGCGCATGCAGCTGCTGCCTGTTGCCGCAGGCATACACCAGCTGGAACCTGCACACAAGGAGGGGGGGGGGGGTGGGCGCGGGCGGGGCGCAGCAGAGTGTGTGGTGGTTTGCATGACGCGCACATAGGTGGCTTCATCTGTGGCTGATCTGCCTCAGTGCACGGATCCGTCTGTGCACATATGCACTTGCAGTGTTGCAACACTTCTTCTCACAAAATAAGGGATGTTGGTTTAAGCAACAGCTGCAACGCGATGAGCCGTGCTCCCTCAGCCTCTTGCTTCCCTGCAGCAGTTTGATGTATCCACCATACCTGTGGTGCAGCAGCTCATCGCTCTCATCCAGCACGTCCAGGTAGGGCACAGCAGCCAGCGCCTGCAGCTCACTGCACACTGCAAGGTCCTGCGGCCCTCCCTTCAGCTGCAGCTCGTGCCACTTGAGCTCCAGAGACATGCGGTGCTCAGGCACCACCAGCAGCAGCCCACCAACCTGCAGCAGCACAGGCAGCATATGCGTGCACGCAGCAGAGGTCACACAGCTGCATGGCCGATAGCTTTCTGTCATGGTGGCAGATTTCCTCGTGAGAAATACAGGCAGGCAGGCAGGCAGGCAGGCAGGCAGGCAGGCAGGCAGGCAGGCAGCGCTGAACACCAGCTCTGGCTAAGGCACGTGCTGCCCACGGAGTCCCTACTACAGCTGCTGCATGTGCTTGGGTATGCATCAGCATAGCAGCGGTGCAGTGTCACGTGGCAGGTGCCTCACCCGCTGGCAGTGGCTAACAGCCGCCCTCATAGCGCGTGCTGTTGCTGGCGTGAGGCTGACGTCCCTGTGGAAGGGCAGCAGCAGCAGCTTCACACCTAGCACGCTGGCAGTCAGGTGCTGGTGCAGGTGGTCATACGCCTCATGCAGCAGACTGGACAGGAAGTTGAGCCGCACCTGCAGCAGCAGCAGCAGTAGTCAGGAAATAACACCATGTGCCGCATGATGCTCGTGCAGCATCTTCTGGCACAGACAGAGCTCGGACAAATCAACTGTGGCTGCCTGCTAGGTACACCTTCAGAGCACTCTGCTTTTGCAAACTGCTGTCACCAGGTGTGGCACTGAGGCATGCTCCGTGCACTAGCTTGCATGATGGTATGTTCAAGCAGCAGCCTGTTCCTCGCAATGCAGCTGCTGTGCCCGGCTGTGCTGCCACGCACCACTCGCTTTCCATCAGCCCAATGCAGAGCCAGCATAGGCAGGATGACTCGTGTCTTGCCCTCTCCCATGTTGAGCTGCATGATGGCACCAGGGTTTTCCATCAGGTGCGCTGCGATGTCATACTGTGCTGGCCGGATCTGCAGCTGCCCCTCCACCTCAAACACCAGCCACTTGGGGTGGGTAGCAGGCTCCCAGGTGCGGTGCACCTGCAGCTCCTGCAGTGGCAGCAGCGTCAGCAGCAGCAGCAGCAGCAGCAGCAGCAGCAGCAGCAGCAGCAGCAGCAGCAGCAGCAGGTGGAGGTAGGAGTCAGCAACGTGCAGCTGTAGCCACTTGACAAGGGCTCCTCCTTGGTTGCAAGTGGCTGAGACATGGAGCTGGCATACAGTGCTGTTGTGGGGCTCTGCAACAGGTGCTTTGATGGAGTGAACAGGCCACAAACCCCTTGGATTGTGTAGCAATGCGTAGACCGCAGCAAACTTAGCATGCTGGGCTGTTGCGCGCTGGTTTGCACGCACTTAGCGGCTGTGCTGACAAGACGTGCCTCACTGCAGCATGTGGCACCCGATGCTGGCCAGGTTTACCGACATCCGTTACAAATCGGTGCCTGATAGTTTGACACTGGCAGCGCGGCTGCGGCTGCAGCGCACCTGAATCAGCGAGGCAACACCATCAGGGCCCGCCAGCAGCAGCTGCTGCAGCCTGCCCAGCTTATCCTCAAGCACACACAGCTGCAGCCATACCAGCAGCGCTGAATGCAGCCTGGCGGCAGCTGCTGCTGACAGGAAGGGGTTGAACTGCAGCAGCTGCTGCGGCTGCCAGGCGCATGGCAGCAGGTCCCGCAGGGCAGCAGCAGGAGCTGTGCTGGACAGCTGCAGCAGGCGGAAGGCTGCTGCTGGTGGGCCTGTGCCTGGGGGGAGGTGGGCCAGATGGTGCAGCAGGTGCTGCTGCAGCAGCTGGCGCTTGCTGACAACTTCAGCCTGCAGTGGGCACAGGCCAGGGCAGCACAGCAGAAATCAGGAAAGTCGAGCAGGACAAATGGTGAGCAAGGTGATGTGAGGAGCCAAGGCAGCGGTTGCAGTGCCAGCAGGAATACTCACACGGGACAAGCACAACTGTGACATGCACCCTGAGGCATAACTTCACAACAGCTGCAGTTGCACTGCTCAGTGTCCGGGCCACCGGCGGGGAGAGTGCTGCAAATGCTTAAGACTGCAATCCGCAGCCCGTGCCTTGCCCCTGTTGCTGACTGCTCCTCACCTGCATGTGTGTGACCACTTCTGCTGTGGTGTCATGCACTCCTGTTGCCGCGCGCATGCTGTGATGTGCCTCCCAGCTGCTGCGCAGGTCCGCATGCTGCATCTCCTCAAGTGGTGTGCTGTCACCGCCAATGCCAGCTCTCAGCGGATATGGCGGCACCGTGCTGCTGCCGCCGCTGCTGCTGTTGCTGCTGCTGCTTGCACGTGTCTTCCTGCCGATCCTGCCAAACAAGCCTGTCCCCCTGCCAGCCTTCCTAATGTGCCCTTCCTGAAGCACCAGTGCCTGCAGCGCAGCCTCACACTCAGGCACAAAGCTTGCAGGAACTGGGCACGCAGGCACAGACGCATCGACTGCTGTGTAGTGCCCAGGCAGCTGCCTCCAGGCAGGCACTACAGCAGCAGCAGCAGCAGCCAAGCTGCTGGTGCCCAGCAGCCTGGCTTCCTCCTCTGGGGTGAGGCGCAGCCTGGGGCTCAGGGCCCAGCCGCCAGGTAAGACCTGCAGCGCCTGCAGCTTATACTCACTCAGAGCATCTGCACTGGCCTGACACACCTCAGGACGTGCTGCTGCTGCTGCTGCCGCACCAGCGGTTGTGCCTGCTGCAGTGTGCAGGTGCTGCAGCAGCTTGCTACTGCCTTCAAGCTCACTCGCACGCAGCCGCAGCGCAGGTGCCAGGTGTCCTGCAAACTCTGCTGCATCATGCAGGTGCTGCAGCGCAACTGCCGGCAGTGGTGCGTTGACCCAGGACTGGCTAATGAATTGCATGGCTAGCTGTGCGCCTGTCATGCTGCTGATGGGCTCTGGCAGAAGGCTGCTTGTGGCTGCGTACAGGCAGGCCAGCTGCAGCCGTGCCTCAATGCTGCTGGCTGAGAGGTAGCGGAAGCGAGGGTGGATCGTGTACTTGTGAGTCTGCAAGCAGGGAAGATGTGCAGCAAGAAGCGGTGTGACATGGTGTGGCGACTGACCAGTAAGTGTGCGGATGAGGGAGGCATGGCTGGCAGCTTGAGACTGGCACAAAGACGTTTGCTTGTAGCCGCACCTGTCCGATACGGACAAGATGTAATGTAATGTAATGTAATGTAATGTAATGTAATGTAATGGATGTGCGATATCGCACATGTGGCATCAATGCCACACCCGAAAGGTGTGAGCTGTTGCTGTCAGGCATCTGCTGTTTCGTCCAACTCACTGGTGACACGCTCCGATGTTGGTATGGTGGTGCACGGGGAAGGGAATTGGCTGTGACATGGCATGCAATATGCTGATGGCACCCACAGCTTGCCCTGCGCTGTATATATGCTGCATCTGTAACACCGCCCTGCTGCGAATGACAGAAAACAAGGTCCCTACCTGCAGCCTTGCTTTTACAGAAGTGCTCAGTTTGATGGTGGGCTGCCCAGGAGCAGTGTTATCAACTGGTCCGGCTGGCACGAGCACCATCCTTTCGGAGCTCCCCCTAGCACCAGCAATGCTGCTGCTGCTGCTGCTGCTGCTGCTGCCGCCCTGAACACGCTCCAACACCAGGTACTGCTGAAACCCAGGCAGTGTATACTCCACAGTAGCCGCCTCAACGCCTGCCAGGCTGCCGCTGCTGCTGGTACTCATGCTGCTGGTGCTGCCAAGGCTGCTGGACATCGCACCAGCAAGCCCCGCAGCATGACAAGCAGCAACAGAACCGGTCTGCACAGAAGCATCGCTGCTGCTGCTGCTGCTGTCGCTCCTACCTAAAGTCATGCTGAGGCTGTTGCTGCTGCCGCTGCTGCTGCGGCCACAGGAGCCCTGCAGCCCCTGCAACCCGCCCTGCCACACCAGCTGCTGGCAGGCGCTGAGTTTGAACCCAGTGTGGTGCCTTGACAGCAGCTGTCCATCCTGCTGGAGCTCAAACTCCAAGCTAAACCTTGGAAGCTCAAACCGCAGCTGCCAGCTAGCCTGCATGCTGCTGCCGGATGTTGCGCGCGAGCGACTGCGGCCACTGCTGCTGGTGCTGCTTGCTGCAGGCACGTAAGCATGCACAAACTGCAGCTGCGCAAACTTTTCAAGGACAGGGAGGATGGGGGACTCCTGGAGCAGCACCAGGTGGGCTGCCCGAAGCTGCTGGGCCTGCTGTGGCTGCTGCAGCAGCTGCTGCCAGGGCTTGAGCAAGAGGTGGTGGGGCACACGCCAGCAAGTGAGCTCTGCTAGCGCCCCGGTGCTCTGGCTGGCAGCAGCAGCTGCCGGTAATGTTGGTGTTTGTGTTGCTTTTGGTGAGAAGAAGCAGTGGATGATGTAGTGCAGGCTGTGTTTCTGGTAGTCTTTTGGGCGCAGCAGGATGAGCTGCTTGCCCCTGCAACCGCAGCAGCAGAGCAGCACACAGCAGAACTTGTCAGAGATGGCATAGTTTTACAGCAACGTCTCCATCCAAGCATCCAGCTGACAAAGACAGCTGCTAGCAGGCAGGCGTCACAGTCGGCACGGCTCTGTACGGCACGTCGCAGTTGTCACGGCATTGTAAGCATGAGGCCGCCACCACTGGCCGCACCAGCATGTGATGCACATGTAGCTGCTGCAGCGTGAGCGCTGCCAGGCACACAACAAAGGGCAATCCAGCGGCCCTGGCATGACATGCTTCTGTGACATTGCCCTTCATTATACTGCTGCTGCTCCTGCTCCTGACAATACCAACATCAGTACACAGCAAGCTTGCTTGAGCCTTCTTCACCCACCTGTGATACCAGTGGCTGTACAGCTGCTGCAGCATCACAGGCAGCTCTGCGCCCCAGCAGCCGCAGCTGCCATCCTCCCCAACATCCAGCAGCTGCAACCTGTCACCAGTCGCAGCCTCAACCTCTTCAATCACCAGCTGAGATGCTGCAGAGCCAGCCCTGCCACTTGCGCTCCAGTGGAAGTCGTACAACCGGCCGTTGATAGGCCGCAGAGTCTGCCACACACCTGCCTGTGTGACTGACACTTCAAAGTTGCAGCTGCCAAAGGTACGGCGGTACAGCGGGTGCTGCAGTACGTCACTGGGTAACCTGCCAGGCGGTACGCCATCCAGCAGTACGGTGCCGTCAAGGATATTCACAGAGTACAGGTGGCGGTCCCTGCTAACTGCCTGGAAACTCGCCATGCTGCTGCTGCTGCTGCTGCTGCTGCTGCCTGTCACCTGGTGCCACTGCAGATCTGAAGGTGCCCGCTGCAGCACACCAGACACTGCTGCTGTGAGCAGTGCAGCACCACCAGCCGGCTGCTGCTGTAGTGCAGCCAGCACTGCAGGCAGGCGGCGGGCCATGACTTGCCTGCACTGCACACGCAGCGCTGGAAACTCGTCTGCAGCGCTGCCTGCTGCTGCCAAAAACAAGTCGCCGTGCTTCACAAGAACGATCAGCTGCAGCATGTGCTGCACGTCGGCAGCATCTAGAGGACCCGCACCGTAGCAGAGCAATGCCACAGCCCTGGCTTTGCACTGCTTGGCCTGCAGCTGCACTGCAGCCCTCTCCTGGTTCTGCTGTGCTGCTTGCTCCACCTGTGGCTGCAGCTGGTCTGCTGCCCTGCTGGTCATCGCTGCAAACTGCCTGGCTGCATCCTTGCAGACAGCGCTGTAATCTGCCAGGTATGCTGCAAGCTGCCCAAGCAGCAGCACTGCATCATGCTCTCTGGGTGCGTCTGCCAGCTGGCCAGCCAGCTGCTGCAGCTCAAAGCCAAGGGCAGCCAGTGAGCCACCATCCTGCTGCCAGTCTGTGCGCCACAGCAGCCGCACACTGCTGCTGCTGCAGCTGCTGCTGGCGTTAGCCTGCACCAGCTCCCCAATCTGCATCACTGCCTGCTTCACCATGGTCAGCACCACAGGGTGCCCCAGCGGCAGGCTCTGCTCCCGCAGCGCCACACACAGCCGCTGCAGCTGGCTCAGCGGGTAAGATCTAAGGTTTGTCAGTGCCAGGTAGCCAGGCTTGCTGAGCCAGCTGGGCTTCTGGTCCTGGCTGGCAATGCCCTGGTTGCCCCTCTCAGCTGGCGTGGCTGCCCTGCTGCCCACCTGCAGCATGGCCCACTGCAGGCTATTAGTCTGGCCAGCAGTTGCTGGCAGCTTCTCTGTGAAGTTCTCAGCCAGCTGCTGCTGCTCCACTGGCACAAAGGGGTTGAAAAGGCCAGACGGCAGCTGCAGGGCTCGGTCTGCTGCTGTGCCGGTGCCGCTCCAGGCCACGGCAGGTGCCAAGCTGTCAGGGTACCACACACCAACGTCTGCGCTGGTGATGCAGTCCACATGCTGGGGGCCAACATGGTGTAGCTGTGGAGCTGAGGATGCTGACCAGAATGATACTGGACCTACGACTGCTGTGTGTTGGCGCTGCACCGTGTGGTAGCTGCTGCGCTGGTAGGTGTTGTAGTGGCTAGCCAAGCTGGTTCGCAGGCCCCCCAGCTGCATGGCAGCTGCCACTGCAGGGCTGCAGGGCAGCGGCAGCAGCAGCTGCTGCGCCAGGAAGCTGCAGCGGCCCAGGTGCCGCAGCAGTGCGGGCGTGTGCAGCAGAAACACCCACCGCAGCGCACAGTCTGTGGCTTGTGGCAAGGGCTGGATGATGGCTGCAGGGGCCTGCTCTGCTTTCAACCGCTGCGTCTCGGTGCTGGTGAGCTGCGCCTTCAGGGTGGACTGCCTCTGCTGCAGTGGCCTCAGTTTGTTGACCACATTTGTCTCCTGATGCTGCAGCTGCGCCTGTTGCTGTTGAAGTCTAGAGCGCTCTTCCTCATCGGATGGGGACACAAAGCTAAACCCAAACCTAATTAGCTGTGCTGTAGTGTTCTTCAACTGGTGGTCGATGCCTTGCCGCTCAGCCTGCAGCTTGGCAATGTCCGGCTGCAGCTCAGCAATCTGCAGCTGCAGGCGCGCCTCTTCTTTACGTAGCTGCACTGCCAGGCGCTGCTTGCGCTTCACCTCTACCCAGCGCGCCTGCACCCTGGCTTCGGCCTGCTCCTGCTCATGCAGCCAGATCTCCATGAGATCTTCACACTGAGCTGCATTGTCGAATGCAAAGCTGAGTGTGCCCTTGCCGCCATCATGCAGGCTGTAGAGCTGCCGCTCAGGGTTGCTTTGCTGCAGCAGGTAGGCTGAGACAGTGCAAGCAGCATCCACTGCTAAGCGGTCCGGCAGCACCAGCTGCAGCAACAAGGAACAGCAGCACAGCGGCAGGCGAACAGGCCACATTAAAGGGAGGTTGAATGTCAGATGGTGCCAGGACCCACATGCAAACACCTCTCCTTAGGTGTCAGAGGTTGCCAGCCACCATGACAGCTGCAATGGGATGTACCGCACTGCAACAAGCTAGTATCCTCCCGCCCGCTGCTTTCCCTAGTTTGCAGTTTCAAACGCGGTGAGCAGCTTCTGCTGAGGTGCCGCCAACATTGCAATGCTGTGTTTTGAAACAGGGCCAGACTGCACTACAACACATTCTAGTTGCAGCATCCCCGCTTCTGTAGTACTGCCACAGAGCTAGTGGCTTTTTCCACAGACTATACAAACACTTGAGCTGCCAACTTCACTGCCGGACCCATCAGAAACACAGCACTACTAACAAACTGCGCTGTGCATGACCCACCTGTCGCAGATCTGTCCAGTGCAGGCCGACGCCATATCTGTTCACAACAGGCAGCAGCCTGCGTGACGCCTCAAACATCATGCAGTAAGCAACCCACACCACCAGCACTTCAGCACTGCGCAGCTGCACCTGCATCAGCGCTGCTTCTGCTTTTGTGGCTTTGAAGCTGAGCAGAGCTTCCCTGTAAGCATCAACAACCTGCTCCAGCAGCTGCACCTCTGCCTCGCTTGCAGGAACACTGCTGGGCTTGTCAAAGCCTGCTGTTGCACACCCAAACAGCACGTGCTCAATGCTTGACAGCAGCAGCAACCCTGCAGTGTCACAGCTGCGGATCTTAGGGCTGAGGACAGCAGCCTGCTGCAGCAGCTGCTGCAGCATTTGGCCTAGTGTGCCACTGTGAGGGCCAGGCCCAACTGGCAGTGACCCTAGGGCTGCTGCTGCAGCGCGCTCAGCTGCATCAAGGCCAGAGGCACTGCCCGCTGGAGCTGCAGCAGCAGGCAGCACGCCTTGCGGCAGCCGCCAGGTGCCTGCGACACTGCTGCCACTGCTGCTGCTGCTGCTGCTGCTGCTGCTGCTGGCACTGCCACTGCGCACGTCTGCAGCCAGTGCAGATGCTGGCAGCTGGAACTTCTGTGCTGCCTGCAGCGCCCGCTGAGCTGCTGCATCATCCACCTCCTGTCGAGCAGCCTCACATGCTGCTTCAAAGCCTGTTACATCATGCCCAGCCATGGCAAGTGCAGCTGCCTTCGTTGCCACAGACTCAAGCATGACCATGCAGTCTGTGAGTTTGGCTGCTGTGGCTGTGGCTGGGGATAGCTGCTGCAGCTCCCCTTGCAGCAGCCACAGCTCAAAGTGGGCCATGGCCAGCCGGAAGAGGCTGCGGGGCTCCTGGCCCTGGCTGCAGACGCCAGCTTGCTCAAGCACCACCTGCAACACAACCCGCCATCCATCCAGGCAGGCAGGCAGGCAGGCAGGCAGGCAGGCAGGCAGGCAGGCAGGCAGGCAGGCAGGCAGGCAGGCAGGCAGGCAGGCAGCAGCAGCAGCAGCAGCAGCAGCAGCACAAGGCAGCACAACAAGCAGCTCAGTCAGCAGCAGAAGAGGAATAGAGAGTAAGAAAGCATGCCCCAGGAAGAAGATGTAGCAGACCCGCACCACGCACAAGCAAACAGCAGCTGTGACGTGCTGTGTGCCCCGTGCACTGTTGTTGCTGTCTTGCACGCTCCCACCCACAGCACCTGCTGCGTCTGTTTGGCAGATCCTGCCACCACCTTCTCGTGACATTTAAGCTTGCACACACACCTGCAGTGTCTGTTGCACCAGCGGCCAGGCAGTAGCACGGGGCATGCCTCCCGTGTGCAGCCCCACATCTGTGAAGCCACCCCTTGGCATGCTGTCCTGCCTGCAGGAACGTTGCTGCTGCTGCTGCTGCTGCTGCTGCTGTACTTCCACCAGGGCGTCCTTGATGACTGCCAGGATGAAGGCGGGTGTGCGCTGGAAGCCGCTCTTGCTGTTGTCCTTGGCCTTGGCCTTGGCCTGCCTGCGCTGCTCAATGCGCGTGTGCATGGTCTGCACGAGAGTGGAGAAGTTGTCGGCTGGCACGTGGCCGCAGCAGAGGCTGGCATGGGATGCGGAGGAGGCAGTGTGGCAGATGGCACCGCCAGTGGAGCTGCAGGGCGATGGTGGGCAGGTAGGTGAGGTAGGGAAGCAGCAACACAGCAGCATTGAGGTTGAATGTCTGTGTAGAAGGACCGCAAACGTATCACTACTCAATCGAAACAGCCGTTGGACATCTTGGACAGGGAGCTGCATGCAGCCCAGTGCAGGGCCCGACTTGAGCTCCTCAGGTGGTGTGTGGAGCGGCACTGTTGGTAAAAATGACGATAAGCTGGCGCACATGTCTCTGTAACGGCAAACATGCTTGAGTCGAGCCAGAACATGGCATATACGTTGGTCAAGTGCAGCATAAGGTTACTGTTTCCTTGGCAGTACATAACTAGGGCTCTTGATCCATTATCCCAGGTTTCATCAGGGTTCTCCCACTGCACGATGCATGATGGGTAATCACAGCAGCCACAGCTTGCAAATGCGTGCTTGAATGGATGGCCTTGCGGCGATGTCCGATGTAAGCTTCAGCAGGCAGTACAGCTGCTCTGCTGCTATCTGTGCCTGCCGGCTGGCTTCGCTGTCTTGCGAACTTTGGAGGCCACGAGGCCAGCAGTCCACTCACCTGTGCATGTGAAAATTCCAGTCATCCAGGCACACCAAATGCAGCGCCAGGTGGTCAGGCAGCAGCTGCAGGTCCAGGCCAGCATCATCGAGTGGCTGCAGGGCCAGCAGCGCGCAGCCATAACTTGGCAGCCAGTCAATCCAGTTGGAGGTCAAGATGCCAGCTGCCTTGGCGAGGCTGCGCACATGGTCTGGCTGCAGCTGAGGTGTGGCGGTGGTGCATGTGGTGTCCACGTTTGTGGTGACCTGCATGGCAAAGTACGTAGCATGGTTGAGTCGGTGAAGAGCTGCAGCAGAGCAGCAGTGTTGTGTGGTGGTGCTGTACAGCAACGTGTTGTTTGGACGTAGCCAGCAAGCCCAGAGGCTTGACTGCACAGTGCAATGCACAAGTGCGAGCTGTGCTGCTGTCCAGGAGACGCTCACTTGTGCTTGCAAGAACTGCAGCAGCAGGCCGCACAATGCGGCTTCATCAGTCTGCAGGGTACTTGCATGCTGGCTCTTCAGGGGGAAAACAGAGGGCAGCAGGTCTGAAGGGACCATCATAGCGTTTTGCAATTACATTGCTTAGGAGGTGCCGAAATAGTATGGGCAAATGAGCACTGCAGCCGAAAGGCAGGGATGGGAACAGCGCACGTGCACCAACTGCACGCAGATTGTGGAATGTAGCCGCCTGTACGTGTACAGGCGTTAGACAAGGACGAAACTGAACTGATGGCAAGAATTACACACGTTCGCATGGCCGCGTTCGTCGGGGCTTCCTAACGCCAGCCGTCTATCTGTGCTGGGCGGGTGCAAGTTCGGCGGGATCCTACAACGATCCTAGTGCGAAATTCAAGATCACAGTGTGCGGCACGATCATTCTTTGTGCTCAGGATATGTTGTTTGACACGTCGTCCATGCGCTTCACACAAGCGAGCTTCATCCCCGCAAGATCCCGCGCAGCTGCTGATGTGGTTTTGCCACATGAAAAACCTGCAGAGTTGGGAACGACAGCTTGGTATCAGACAGGACTATACCATGCTCTGCAATCGCCATGGGCGTGAAACAGTGGAACTAGGGTCACCTTCCTGAGGTGAGGTGTAAGTGCCTTGTTATGTTTGGCTTTTTCAAACCATCACTCATCCTGAACGTAGCTTGTGTCACCTAGGAAATTCGGTACCGCATACTGTTCAGCAGGTGAATCATGTCTCACCATATGATCATGGAAGCTAGGTCTGTGGCTCCAGTCGACCTTGCACGTGGTTGAGAGCAACAGAGCAACAGAGCACCTTGATCAGCGTCATGAGCACCTTGATAGCGTCGTCACCACAAGCTCAGGCTGGACGCAGTTACAGGAAGTCCTCATGCACTGCTGACCCCGGTAAGTGCACGCCCGGTGCGCAGCCGGCAGCTCTCCATGCAGCGCCACCCATCCTTGCTCAACGTCTGCACCAAGGCAACAAGCAATGCAATCATGCTGCAACCAAGTTTGTCAACTGATATGCTTGTTCAGTACTCGTATACCCCTTGCACGCTCGCCCCCACACTCCACACTCACACCTCCTCCGCAGCCCTCAATCTGCATGCGGCCTGGCTCCATGCGCTTCCGCCCAGTAGTCTCTCCCGTCAACTGCTGGGTGTTGTTCGTGCATCTGCCGCAGCTCCTGCTCCAGCCGCCCCTCACCATTTGCCGGCTGCTGCTGCTCCTGCTGCTGCTGCTGCTGCTCCTGCAGCTCGTCTGCCGCAAACTGCTGCATGCCCTCCTCTGCAGCTGGCCTGATCGGTTCGTCCACTGGAAAGACTGCCTGGATGAAGCCGGGGGTCTTCAGCGGCCGCCTGCCAGTCATGCGCGGGTACACGTCTTCCAGGAAGTAGTACGCGTGACCTGCAGCAAAGGAGGTTGCGGCAACAACAGCAGCAGCAGCACATAGGCAGAGAAGCTGAAAGTCGGTGCTATGAAAACGGCTGAGAGCCAGCTTTACCTTGTGCAAACGGGTGTCTGGGACACATCACCTGCCATCTCAAGACAACCCAAGCCGCATGGCGACAAAAGCACAAACTCCATTCCCCTTGAAAGCTATGAGGCCCTCTAACTCCAGCCTCTGCTGATGCTGCTGTTGCTGTACTGCCCACCGCTGTGAACACTGCTGTACACCTGATACCCAAGCCCAGCCGTCCCCAGCTAGTGACATTTCTGCCTATGATGCCCCTGAAGAGAACCTACTGCTGCTGCTGCTGCTGCTCTAGCCATACACTGCCACTCACCCGCCACCATGCCCAGCAGGTCCACCTTGGGGCTGCTGCCCAGCATCACGCTGAACGCCAGCAGCACCCACGGCAGGTACGGCGCAGTGAAGTTGAAGATGCCCAGGAAGCTCAGATTCACATACTGGTGGCGCCGCCCCCACACGTACACCATCATGAAGGTGAGGCTGCTGCCCAGGAACTCGATGGCCACAAAGGGGGCCAGCGAGGTCAGCAGCGCGCCGCCCAGCAGCAGCATCCACAGGAAGTCCGCGCTGCGGCCGCGGAAGGAGCCTGCAGGAAAGGGTGCGGGTGGTGTTTGTAGGATGTGTGTGCAGAGAGATGCTTGCAGGAAAGGTGAGGGTTGAGTATGCGTGCGAGGGGCGCTGCAGGGCATGCATCGAGTTCGTGCGAGCTGTATGCATGCGAGCAAAGTCTGCTGTTGAAAAGACAGCTGGGTTGCGTGGCAGCGCCAGTGGTGAGACCACACAAGCAGCCAGGGGATAACGCTGCTGCACTACGTGCGCTGCAGGAGGCCTTCAGCTGTTCCTCAGACACCACTGCCCAAGCCAGCTTGTAGACGGTGCCTGCAACTGCTGCTGTTTTGCCGGCTCAACCAATGAAGCGGTTGCTGCAAATATGCTGTTGCTGCTGCTGCTCCCGCTACTGCTCCCGCTGCTGCTCCTGCTACTGACGCACACTGCGGCACGCTGCGCTGCTGCTGCTGCTGCTGCTGCCATCAACCGCTGGGCCAGCTGTGCTGCCTGCCTGCCTGCCCATCAGCGCAGCAGCCTGCTGCTCACCCTCCTCTAGCGACTTGCAGTACTTCACAAGGAAGAACATGTGGAACACAAAGTCGAGGCCTGCAGCGCAAAAAAACAGGGTTTAACATTGCATAAAATCAGAAAACCAGCAGATGTTGACGAATGTGCTGGTGCTGGTGGCAGTGCAAGCCAGGGAGCTGCATGCGAGAGCGCACAGTGATGTGGTCTAGCTACCTGGCCCTGCGGACCTTGCATCTCTGCAGCAGTACCCTGCTGATGCTCCTGGCAATTTGATTATGCTGGCACTGCCGTTGATCAAGTTGCTGCGAACATGGACCCAGACCAATTGCTTGTGTAAGAAGGTAAAGGTAGCAGCGGCTCACCCAAGTTGCCAAAGAAGAAGAAGTTTGTCAACAGCCGCCATATCTCGCCCTTCTTGAAGATAAGATGAGAATTGAAGTACACGTTGAAGGGTGTGATGATCTGTGATGCCAGCACAAACACACAACCGTGAACACACCAGCGACAGTGCGATCAATTGCAGCAGCAAGGCACAGGCAGGTCGTGCAGCAACAGATACAGCATTGCTGAGGGCAGTCGCTGCACTGACAGCCCCTTCCTGCTGCATACATTGGGTCCACATAAGTACGTAAACCTTTCTCACCTCTAGAGCACAGGCTGCCGTTGTCAGAAACGATAAGGTCACATAGTACCTGGTGATGATGGGCAGCTGCAGCACACAGGAACAAGTCAGCCTCCTACCGGGCAGAGCTGCCGAGAGTACGCCCAAGAACGCAGAAAGTCAGCGCTTACCGACTTGTACCACTCGTCTGGAGACTGCGTGCAGCAAGACAAGCAGGTGCAGAGTCCGTGTTCAGCGTAAGCGAGCCTTGCCAGACACTACCATCGTCACGCCCAACTCCAAAAGTAACGCAATAAACGTACCATGGTGCAGGCCGCTGCTGGCCCAAAGCCAAGCAGTCGTTCACAGGTGAGCTTCTCGACGATGCACAAGTGTCCCAGCAGACCCCTAGAAACCAGCGACACCGCAAATACTTAAGCAGCAATAACTAAAAGTACAACGATAGCAAGGATCACGGCTGTGGCAAGCAAAAGCCGATCCAAAAACAAGTTCTGCAATGTGCGTAGGGCAGCTGTACACAATCCAGGTGTGATTGACTTATGCTCTGCTGCTGATAAACCATTCAACTCTGCTGGTGACCCACCAGCTGTTATTAGCTGATGTCATGACACAAAGTGGCTGTTGCTCCGTGCTGACACCGGCTGACAAGTGCCTCAACGTTGGTGACATGATCATATATTTTTGTTTCGTTGATGGCCCTGCTGAGGCAGCCTGCCCTCATAATCGGACACAATCAAGGCTGGCAGCACCGGCACTGCTGTGTACAACTGGGTAGTGATCGAATTGTAAGCACGTTTCAACGCATTTGACTCCCATTTATTGCTGAACAGAGCATCTGCTGGCGGCAAGACGCCGCTGCATCGGTCACAACCAGCTGCTGCAGCAGCAGTGCCAGCAGCCTCAGCATGGCTGCAGACAGGGCTGTGGAGTTTAACCAGCAGCTTGAAGAACACAGGAGCAACCTAACAGCCAACCAGCTGAAAAGGGCGCGCAAGAAGCGGGCAAAGCTGTTTCAGCAGGTGAGGAGGCAGATGAAGCGGCTTCAAACCCCTGTTTGGCAATGCAGCTGCATTCGTCGCAACACGCATGCGTCCATACACAACGGCTGCTGCACTGCTTCACCTGCACATCTTGCTGTGCTGTTCTTACGCATGCATCTATGTGCCTGTATCTTTGCTGTCGCCTGCAGGCACTGACAGCCAGCCTAGCACACGGCTGCCAGCCTGCAGCCAAGCGCACCAAGTTTTCAGACGACGAGTGGCCAGAGCCATCCATGTCTTCCCAGCTGCAGGACGGCAGCACCTGCAAGCAGCAGCAGCAGCAGCAGCAGGACGACAGCCTGTGTCATACTGCAGAGGGCAGGCTTGCTCAACATGAAGCGGAGCTAGGCAGCACGCTTTCTGGCACGGCTGCACAGCAAGCCGCTGCCGCTGCTGCAGGCAGCCATGTAGAGCAGCAGCAGCAGCAGGGGAAGAAGCGTCGCAGCAAACACCGCAAGCCGCCGCTTGCAGGCCTCAAGCTGCTGCAGCCGCGCAGTGGCAGTAGCCAGCAGGTTGACTTCAGAGCAGGTGGTAGCGCCAGGCACGCAGCAGACATGTCTGATGTGTGGAAGGCACTGCAGCATCAAGCGCTCTCACAGCAGCAGCAGCCAGAGCAGTCGCTTGGTGACTGTGCTGCCAGCGCTGCAGCAGCAGGTGCCTCGCTCGATACAAGCGACACTCAGCAGCTGGCGACGCCAGCAGCAGCAGCCGCCGCCGCAGCAGCAGCAGCAGCAGCAGGAGTTGCAGGCAGCAGCAGCCATCCTTGGGCCTGTGGCAGCGCCAGCATCGGCCCCTGCAGGACAGACATGTCTGGAGAGCTCGCTGTCATCAAGCAGGAGCTCAGCAGCAACGGCAGCGTGGACCATGCCAGCTGCAACAGCAGCATGATGCATCTGGCTATGCCAGGGCCCAGCAGCAGCTACGACGCCGGCAGCAGCCACAGCAGGAGCATGGAGCAGCAGCAGCAGCAGTTGCAGCAGGAGGACAGTGCGGCGGTGCAGCAGCAGCAGCAGCGCAAGAAGCAGCGGCCTAGCTTCCAGTATGGCAACTACCACCACTACTACGGCTACCGCATAGGGCCTAGTGGCTTTGAGGATGCACGGCTCAAGGTGGGCAGGGGCAGCAGCAGCTGTTGCAGTTGCACATATGCTGTGCTGCTGTCACATCTGTTGCATGTTGCGCTGCTACTGCTGTGGGGTGGGTAGCGCATCATGGCAGCCGCCACGGTCGCACGTCTGGAGACAAACACAGCAAGTGTTGCAATTCCACTTGCCTCCGCGGCACCAGCAGCTGATGCTATCCCGCTGCGCGTGCTGTTGCTGCTGCTGCTGCTGCTGCCAGGTGCTGGACCCCTCTTGGTTCAGGGGCGCTGACGTGCTTGATGTGGGCTGCAACGAGGGCCTGCTCAGCCTGGCCCTGGCGGTGGGCTGCTGCTGCCGCAGCATGACTGGCGTGGACATAGACCCGGCACTGGTGGCCAAGGCGTGCACCAACCTTAGCAGGACACGCAGCGAGCTGACGCAGCAGATGCGGGCGGCAGTTGCAGCCAGGTGGGTGCGGAGGCGCAGGTAGAGCAGCTGCCTAAGCAGTGTTGTTTCAGGTTTGTTGGCACCATGGGCAGCGGGGCAGCTGTCCAATGGATACTGCTTAGCAGCAGCAGCAGCAGCAGCAGCTCTATTTCTTGTGCACTGACGCTGGCATGTTATTGAGCGATGGTGCTCCAGATGCAGTGTCATAATCGCTGCTTGTTGTTGCCTTGCAGGGACGCCTATGCAAGCAGCCGCAGGCTTGCATTGCCGCCCCCGCAGGCGGCACAGCCAGCTGCAGCTGCACTTGACGGTCCTCTTAGTATAGTTGCAGCATCAAGCGCTGCACTGCTTGGCAACAGCAGCACAGCAGCCGGGCGGCAGCAGCCGCAGCAGCTGGAACAGCAGCAGCAGCAGCAGCAGCAGCAGCAACACCCACAGCCAGAACAGCAGCAGGAACAGGAGCAGCTTGATGCACAGCAGCAGCAGTCACATCCACAACAGCAGCAGCAGCAGTGGCAGGACCAGCGGGATCAGTTTCGGCAGCTGACGGCCCGTGTGCAGCAGCTGTCTGCGCAGATTAAGGCGCTGACGCGTGTGGGGTTCAAGGCCGGCAACTGGCTGGAGCAGGGCTGTGCCAGCAACAAGTACGAGGTGGTCACCTGCTTCAGCGTGAGCAAGTGGGTGCACCTCAACTGGGGGGATGACGGGCTCATGAGGCTCTTCCACAAGTTCTACAGGTGGGTCTGGCTGCTTTAATTTCTTCTTCTGATGGGTATCACCCTCGATTTCAGCGGCAACCTTTTGCGGCAGTGGTGGCAGTGGTTGTATCACTTGTGCTGAGGGCAGCAGCGTGTGCTGTGCACTACACGCTTGTGCTCGTCATCACTGTGTAACCAGTGCATGTTGTCTGCTGTCATGCTGCTGGGAAGGCAGGTTGCTGCTGGTGGTTTGTGGCGGTCCATCATCGCATCAGTTTTGTCTGGGGAGTGCGCACGCGCACTGTCTCTGAATCTGTGCCTTCGGACTGCCTGTCTTGCGTGGTCACCTTTCCTGCAAGCAGGTGCCTCGCGCCTGGTGGCCTGCTGGTGCTGGAGCCGCAGCCATGGAAGTCCTACCAGGCAGCAGTGCACAAGCAGGGCGGCACCTCCGCGCCCTTCTACAAGCCAGAGCAGCTGAAGCTGCGGCCAGAGGGCTTTGTGGGCTTCCTCACGCAGCGGGTGGGGTTCGAACTGGTGCAGCAGCTGAGCGCAGTGTCGCAGGCAGCAGGGCCTGGCGCTGTGCCGGTCAAGGGCTTTGACCGGCCTATCCTGGTGCTGCGCAAGCCAGCAGCGCTGGCCAACTGATGGGTGTTGCCTTGTGTGCGCGTGTGGCTCGATCCGGCTGGACATTCGCTCGGGAGTTTTACTTTGGTTGCATCTTGTGGCTTGCTATCGGGTTCTCATAATATGTGAGCTGAAAGAGGGGCAAGTGACTCACTCTAGGGTGATAGCTTGCCCACCCCTGTAAAAGACCTCTCTCCCGGCTGGACTGGCGACAGCAGGGGCAGCTTGATTGGCACTGACTGCCTTGTACGCCTTGGTTGGTGCTGCAGCGGTTACTGGGCGTGCTGATTTGGTTCATCGTGCCATGTGCTGGTTGCTGTCAGGGGGCAAATTGTACGATGATCATGCTGCTGGGAACAGCAGCAGCAGCAGCAGCAGAGCAGGGTTGTTGTAACCTACTGACTGACTGACCATGAATTTACCACAGCTCATCAGTGCCAGTGTCCGTGTATGTACGTCACATTGGTGCTGTTATACGTCTATCGGCTCATCTTTTCACCTTTGCCACAGCACCACGCAAACGCGCCTGTGTTTCCCGCTCGTTGGTTGCTGTCATATTTTTGCAACAGCAAGCCGAAATCTATACTTTCAACACATTATAAACAAGGGTCTGATTGTTCGTTGCACGAAACGCCCGATGTGGACACGCTGCTGACGCTGGTTTGTACTGGCTGTTGCTGAAAGGGTGATGCACGGACAGGCATGCGAGCCTGGGACCGTCGTTAACACTTTACTGCACGAAACGCTTCTTTGTTGCGCTTGACGGCAGACTGGCTTGCACGTGATGCCGAAGCTCAGCAAGCTTGCTGCTCGAGCAGAGCGTTTGAGATGGCAGGCCCAAGAGCTAATACAGGCTCTGTTCACCATTCGCATAGTGCTTCTGGTGTTAGCAGCAACTGTTCTATGGAGCAGTGGCAGCTTCATACACAGCACATGCAGCAGTGTCCCTAGCACTTCAGCAGCAGCAACCAGCAACCACCACGTTGCGCCGGAGCAGCAGCAGCTATCAGCTGGGCATGCAGCAGCAGCAGCTACAACCGGACCTGGGAGAGTCATACAGCATACCAGCGCAGTGTACAGCGATGTGCCTGGCTATGCTGGGCCACCATATATCCTGCCCAGGTTCATCCATCAAACAGTTGAGGACAGGACGACGATGTCTTGCCAAGTACGGGAGAGCGTCCAGACCTGGATTGACATGAACCCTGGGTACGTTCACCGGCTATACGATGCCCGCGACCGCCTGGAGTTTGTGCAGCAGCACTACCCGCAGCTGTTGGACCTGTTCCAGGCGCTGCCAACAAATGTGGAGCGAGCAGATTTCTGGCGCTACCTGGCCCTGCACAAGCTCGGCGGCGTGTATGCAGACAGCGACGTGCGCTGCATGCAGCCAATCAGCAGCTGGAACGCAGAGCACGGGCACGATGCAGCGCTGCTGGCTGGCATCGCCAAGCGCACGCTGCATGGCTACACGATCGAGTTCAACCAGTTTGTGATGGCAGCGATGCCTGGCCACCCAGTCATGGCCTCCATGCCGGTAGTCATCGCCAGCAACTTCGCATCATCGTTCCTGCGAGGGCGTGCGGTCAGCGACCAAGGACTCTTCCATGATGCAGGCGTGCTGGGGCGCACTGGGCCTGGCGCCTTCACAGCAGCGCTGCGGCACTACAACGAGCGCGTGGGCGGCCACTGGCCTATCAACTCCACGCGCGCAGACCAGCTGGGAGGAATTCTGTTTGGCACGGTGCGTGCCATGCCCAAGTTCGTGCTGGGTATGGGCTGGGAGACGATTGACTTCAGCATGACCTGTGACCAGGTCAAGCAGCAGGTGCGGCCGGAGGCGTACATCTGCCACCAGTTCTTTGGCACCTGGAAGAAGCAGCCGGAGGTGGCCACCAACCTCACATACAGCGGCTGCGCGCCTGGTCTGCGCTACGCAGAGCAGAGCAGCAGCAGCAGCAGCAGCAGCAGCAGCAGCAGCAGTAGTAGCAATGGTGGCGGTGCCAGCAGTAGAAGTCGAGGCAGCGGCGACGCAAGCAGCAGCAACAGCAGCAACCTGGGCAGTAGCAGAGGTGGCAGCACTGGAGTCAACAGACCTGGAGAAACTGGCTTACCTCCAGATCTCGCAGTTGGGGCAGCAAGTGGCTTGATTTAGCAGCTGCTGCCGAAGCAACTTGCGAGCGGTGAGGCACCACCGCTGGAATAGATGCCTGTCGGTGGCAGGGTGACAGCAGGCCACGTGTCGTAGTGCTTGGCTGGCCATGCGACGGCCACAGGATTATTCTGTGCATACAGCCTGTAGCCTGTGGTGCAGCTTCACAGAATCACCAGTCCCTTTGTTTCAATTCAAGTGAGCATGGCGACTGGCCACTCCCAGGCTTGTGTGTGCCTCTGTGGTGATCTGTGATGTTACACACACAGTGCACGTCATGCCCACTGGGCATGAAGTGGCACTTCATGTAAAAGGACTAATGTATAAGAACGAATTTAGGCACCCACCGAGTCCTGCGGACTATGGTGAATGCGTAGCTGCTCATTACAAGCAAAGCTGGCAAGCAAGCAAATGTGTACATGTTATGCAGTGCACAACTGACAGCTGAGGGTAAACAGCAGGAGTTGGACAGGCTTGCAGGTGTGGATTCTTGCCGGCGATTGTGCAGCTGGACCGGGCTGCTGGTGCTGAAAAGGTGATTGTAGGTCTTCGTAAAGGAGACCACTGGGACCCTGGGACCCTGAGGGCCTACCAGTCACAGCACGGAGCACACATGTCATGGTCACTTTCGCTGATCTCAACCGCAGGCTAAGTGTGCATGTCAAAGGACAGAAGCCTCGTTGCTGTGTGTTTTTACTGCTGATTCGGCCGAGCTTGACGTTGTCACTGCAGCTTTTCCCCACAGCACGACAATCTTTTCCAAGTTCCTGACTGGCACGAGATCCGGTGCTGCGTTACACTTCAAAACAGCCTTTACTTATCATTTGCACGGCAGGCATGGAGCGGGTGCACGCTGAAGTGATGCCAGTGGGTAACAACGCCAGGGAGCCCCTGCCCATGTTGGTGCACAATGGCAAGAAGTACGTTATATCTGAACCAGGAAGAGAATGGGGACTGCGTGTGGTCATCGAGAAAGCCAAGCAGGACCAGCGCTACAGAGTAAGCCAGCCTCAGCAGCAGCACTGCTGGGCCACTGCTCCTGCTGACTTGGCAGCAGCAAACAAGTGCTGGATGCTATGTCTGACCCATGACTGCCAGTCTCTCCGACGACTGCGAGTTTTCTAACCTTGCCATGACAAGCAGCATCCGAGCATGCTATATCAGCGTGTTTCCCCTGCAACACGTGGTCAACACAGCAGCAGATGTCTGGAGCAGCAGGATCCCAGTGAGACAGCAGTATTAATCAGCTGTGCATGTGCTATCCAGTCAGTTGTCCAGAACCTGTTCAATGCTGTGCGCTTTAACTCAGAGTGCTTCCGTCTTGGGTCTGTTCTGTTTTGTCAGGTCTGGGTGAAGCTGGATGGCAAATGCATTGGCTACACCAAGGCACCCCTCTGCGAGAGCTCCACGCGCTGCTGCAGCGTAACCTTTGAAGGGTTTGCCCACACAGACCCCTACTCTGGCAACATAGCCTACAGGGCATTCAAGTTTGGCTCATTGAAGCCAGCAGCGCATGCTGCAACAGTGCAGCATCCTGACCAGATCCAAGCAGGCAGGATAGAAGTAACCTGCGAGGCTGTTGTTAGGAGTGGCACGTATGAGCCCAGGCACTGTGATACCAAGTGGGCAACAGATGCAGCCAACAAGAAGCTGCCAGAGGGTGGGTTGCTGTGCACCTGTGCGCTGGCGTGACAGCTGCTGACATAACTCACTGCAGCGCATGCCCAGTCCGCTCATCTTAGCGATAAAAATAGCTAACACCGTGTTGCATAGATGGCAATTGTGTGGGTACCATGCGAGCCCTTTGTCAATTGTCACGGCAACATTGTGCCTGGGTTGGATCGGCGCCCCAGCACCTTTGTGTTGGGTCACCACCCCATCACGAGGTGCGGCTGAATACTTATTTGCTTCAAGCAACATGTTCTGATGCAAGAAACTTGTCATCACACACACTCGGGACACACTGGTGCTCTTGTGCAAACCTATATTCATGAAACTTAAGCTGCTGCCACTATGTGCTGCTGCCCCTTTCTGCTTGCAGGCAAGAAGTGGTTCCTGCAGCCCGGCCTGCAGGCTGAGGAGGGCAGCACAGTCAGTAAGACAAGTTACAAATGGGGCAACCACACATATGCATTGGTGTGTTTCACATATGCACGCCATCTCCATCTGTCATGACTGATTGTCGGGTGCCAGAGCAGTTGTCATATCTGTCAACGTGATGTGGCTCGGTACATGTACCTTTTTGCCTTTCAGAGGCCGTCTGTGGCATGTTTGCTTGATTCTGTTCACCTTGCTGTGCCAAAGGCATTTGATCTTGCCATGCTTGCCTGATCCAGTGTGGTGGCTGCTGAACTCGCTGCAGATGTACCCGCTGCCAGTGCTGCACATGTTCTACGACACAGCCGACAACCTGCGCCTGAGGAAGATCCTGGACCCCAGCAAGCCGCAGCACGCAGCAATACTGGCACGCGCCAGCAACGCAGGTGTGCATGAGTGTGAGAGCAAGGGAGAGGGGGTGTGTGACCAGGAGAAAGGGAGATAGCATGCGACAGATTGTGAACAAAGAGGCACTGCCACAGCCCAATGAGTCACAGCAAGGCTGCCGCCAGCAGCAGATCCACTTGAGGGCACCCTTGCTTGCACACATGCAGTAAACGTCGCTTGTGTCTGTATGTTTGATGTGCAGGATGGCAGTAGTTGGGTTTCCTCTTTGACACACTGCCGCCAGGTTGCTGCTACAAACACAGCTTCATGCATTGTGCCAGACGTGAGCTCAGCTGGCAGTGCCACTGCAAATGTAACACAACCCGCGCTTGTTTCGCCTGCCGCATCTCTACTGCGCAGGCGTGGCGCGCAGCAGCAGCAGCGGCAGGAGGCAGCCCAAGCAGGAGCAGCGCGCTGCTGGCGTGAAGCGGGAGCGAGGCGCAGACCAGCAGCGGCAGGCGGCAGCAGGTGCTGCTGGCGACTCAGATGCTGCTGCAGTGCCGCGCAGTGCCACTGCTGAGACGATCAACCTGGCTGACGAGGAGCCCGCCCCGCTGCGTGTTGGCGGGCGTGCGCTGGCTGCTGACGAGCTGGCGGTGTGTGACCTGGCGGGCAGCGATGACGAGGACGGCCCGGTGTGGTGCGTGCAGAAGAAGCAGGCGATTGAGCTGGCGGTGTGAGCAGCGCGCTGGCACAACCAAGGTTGAGGGCCATGTGTTTGTGTTGGAACAGCAGCATGCTCTGTCACTTGTACATTCAAGCAGGACGATGTTGGTGTGTATGTCGTTATATAACATACATATGTGTGAAGTGTGTCAGCAGCTGCTGTGTGGTGCCTCAGGCGCCTGCACCCATCTTGCCTGCTCAATGCCTGCTCACTGGGCGGGCACATTGATCTGGTCGGAAAACTGCTGCTGCTGCCGCTGAGGCACCGCCATTGTCATGTCGTTGCCGCTCTCTGTATCATGTCAAGTGGTTGATGGTTATCATTTGTGTGTGTTTTGGGGAGTCGACCAATGTGGTCAGTCAGGGATTGCGGGCGATCGTGCGCGATAAAGCCACTTGCAGTTGACAGCAGTGTATGGGGTGGGCAGATATGCTGGTGCACTGATTGCAGGCAAGTTGTGGCAAGTTGTGGCAACACAAGTGTGGTGATATTGAGTGCACCCGGGATGTACTAAGTGGCATTATCCGACTTTGTTTGGGCCAATGGCTAATTGGCGTGCGCAGGACATGGACCTGCGCAGGATGCAGTACTGAAAGCGCGGTTGCAGCAAACCCTTGCATGCAAGCCGCAGGCTGACGTTTGGATTCTGGAGATGCACAGCAGCCGCATGTGGTGGTTGGAGTTCGCGGAGGGGGTCAGCAGTGCACAGCAATGCACGGCAATGCCACAAGCCGGTGATCTCAATGAGGGGTGCACCCCTGTTGATGATGTACAGCCGCTGACTCAGTGTCAGACAGCAGCTGTCATTTTGTTGCCAGTCATGAATGTAGCTCATATCGGGCTGTGCATGTGATGGATGCCAGCCACATGTTGGTGTACAGTAAGTGCTGCTGAGAACTGGTTGTGAGAAGTAAGGGTCGGGTGGATGTCTTGGTATCAGTCGCTGATAACAAGTTGTTATGTGGAGGTGCGCAGCCAGCTGGCAGTGCCTTGGCTGGCTGCAGTGTCTTGACTGGCTGCAGCCATTCCTCCATTGCTGCGTTGGCTCTGGAAGATGGCTTTGCTACCATCCATGATACTGCAGCGATGCGTTGGTAGCTCTCCGCAGCGGAGATCAGGGTTTACCAGTCCACAGCACGCAGCACACGTGTTACTTTGAATCTCGCTGGTGCCATAACCAATCCCACACTGCGAACGCCTGCCGAAAAAGGCATTGCTTCCTGGCTGTGTGCCTTGCTTACGTAGCTGAGCTTGACGATTGTCAGCATTCAAACGAGAGCGGGTTCACATTCTTTTTGCACGGTCATTCACTCGACCCATATCCCAACTTACCTTCCCTATCTTTGATATTGCAAGTGTGTATGGAGATCGTGCTTGCTGAAGTGCTGCCAGTGGGCAGCAATGCCTGTGGGCCCTTGCCCACCTTGGCCCATAATGGCACAAACTACGTGATAGCAGAACCAGGAACGGACTGGGAGCTGCGAGTCAACATCATCAACTCCAACGTTGTTCTTTGTTTTTATGCCTGCATAGATGGGTGGATTCGGTAATACAAACAGTTGCCAGTTACCGGTGTAAATCGGTAACATGATGCAATAGAATAAATAAGTCTAAAAATAAATAAATCTAAAAGATTAAGAACCAGCGCTACAAAGTGAGCCATCCTCAGCGCAGCTCTGCTACCCAGCAGGCTGGGGCACTGGTGCTGCTCATTCAAATGGCAGCAAGTGGACTGGGCGGGTACTGTCACGATCAAATGGTCTAAATCGGGGTTTGCCACCCTTACATGTACCAGCAGCGTTTGACCTGCTTAAATCAGCGGGTCTTCTTCAGCAGCAGATGTCCCACAGCTACTCACTAATTAGTGACGGCTTATAAGCCGTCGAAGGGCCAGCACAAGCAGCAGTTGCTTGATGAGACCACACTGTGCAGCAGCTGTGCATATGCTGTTCTGATACCTGTGTTAGTCTCTAGTGAGCTTGATCTCAGAGCTCTTCCGGCTTGGTTCATGTTGTGTCCTGCAAGGTGTGGGTGAAGCTGGATGGCAAGGACATTGGCTATACAAAAGCATCCCGCTGCGAGAGTTCTAGGCTTCAGCGTGATGTTTCGTGGATTTCACCACACAAACCCTCACACCGGCAACAGATCGTACAAGGCATTCAAGTTTGGTGCGCTGAAGCCAGCAGCGCATGCTGCTATAGTGGAGCACCTGGACCAGATCCAAGCAGGCAGAATAGAAGTGACCTGCGCGGCTGTCGTCAAGACTGACAGCAAACAGAAGCGCGACACTGAAGATGCCAAGTGGGCAACTGATGCAGCTAACAAAAAGCTGCCGGAAGGTGGGTATGCTGCAGCAGCTGCTGATGGATTTATCCTCTGTCCTGAACACCGATGATTTGTTGAAACCCTAAGGATGCCCAAACCACACACTCAAACACTTCAACACATGTTACTTTGGTCTTGAATCAAATTCATGTGCTGCTGCCTTGGTCTGCTGCTGCCGCCCCTTCCTGCTTGCAGGCAAGAAGTGGTTCCTGCAGCCTGGCCTGCAAACCGAGGAGGGCGCAGTGAGGCAGACAAAGAGCGGCTCGGATAAAAACACATATGCACAGGTACGTGCATGCCATCGCCATCATTCCAAGCACACAGGTTGCTGTCAGGCCTCAATCTGCTTAGGCTTTTGTATGCACTGTTGCCTGTTCAAGCACCTTTCTGCACCACACCTGCTTCAAGTTGGTCTGTAAGCCTTGCCTAGCCACAACTGCTCACCTTGCCACACATTCATCCTGCTGTTTGGCGATGTTGTTCTTGCTGCAGATGTACCCGCTGCCAGTGCTGCGGATGCGCTACGACACTGCTGACAACCTGCGCCTGAGGAAGATCTTGGACCCCAGCAAGCCGCAGCACGCAGCAATACTGGCACGCGCCAGCAACACAGGTGTGCATGAGTGTGAGAGTGAGAGTGGCAAAGAGAGCGTTTTCATGTATATGTCGAGAATGATGGATAGGTAGGTTGAGAGATCAAGGCACTGCCACACAACGGTTTCACATACTATCGCCCAATGCTTGGAACATACTAGTATATGTGCTGCACTAGTAAAGAGCTGTGACTCAGCAAACACCAGAACCCTTGTTCGCCTGCTGCTGAATGTCCATTGTGCAGGCGTGGCGCGCAGCAGCAGCAGCAGCAGCAGCGGCAGCAGGCAGACCAAGCAGGAACACCGCGCTGCTGGTGTGAAGCGGGAACGCAGCAGCTCAGACCAGCGGCAGGCAACAGCGGGTGGTGCTGATGCAGCAGTGCCGCGCAGTGCCACTGTTGAGACGATCAACCTGGCTGACGAGGCGCCCGCCCCGCTGCGTGTTGGCGGGCGTGCGCTGGCTGCTGACGAGCTGGCGGTGTGTGACCTGGCGGGCAGCGATGACGAAGGCGGCCCGGTGTGGTGCGTGCAGAAGAAGCAGGCGATTGAGCTGGCGGTGTGAGCAGCGCGCTGGCACAACCAGGGTTGGAGGCCATGCGCCAGTGTTGCAACAGCAGGTTGTTGACAGTGAGGTTTGTGCTGTCGCCTGTACATAGAAGCAGGGCGATCTCGGCGTGTAAAGATTTGTATGCAGTGTGTCAGCATGTGCTGTGGGGTGCCTCAGGCACCTGCCTCCACCTTTTGCCTGCACGATGGGCAGGAGCATCGGTTTTGTCCAGAATACTGCTGCTGCTGCTGCTGCTGCCTGCCGCTGAGGCACCACCACGAGCATGCTGTTGCCACTCTTTTGTGTTACGTCAAGTAGTTGTTGTCTGTCATCTTGTGTGTTTGTGTTTGAGAGTCAGTGGATGTTAGTAGTCAGAGGGGTGCGGGCATGGTGTTGCGTTTTGTTTCTGACGATGTTTGGGGTGGATCTGGTGTTTGCAGGCTGGCTGCTCGGTTGATTGCTGACTACCTTGTTCTTGCCTGGAATCACAGGAATGTCTGCAAGCATGATAATGAAATAGTGCTCCCTCCCCTCCCCCCTTCTCCTGTTCTTTCAGCCGCTCCTTTGTGGCGCATGGCCGATGGCGACGTTGCAATGGCTTAAGTGGTAACATGATGATGATGAGAGGGGTGCGGGCGATTGGGCTGCAATAATGGCCAGGTGCAGTGTATGCGGGTAGGCTTATCTGGTTGATCTTGCTGGTGCAATATTGCGTGCAAGTTGCTTGATTCTAAGATTGTCAGCCAACTTCTGGGTGCACTTCGGTATCATACAGCTGTCTTGGCACCCACGAAACATGACAAAACCCAAAGATTTGGGTTCCCATGGTGTGCAGAAGACTTGTTACCGGTGGTGCGCACTGGGACGGCAACTTGGCCTTCTCGGTAGCTGTAATACAAGTGTAGACAATGGCGACCCCGCCCCTTGGTCAACACACACTTCTAGAAAAACTGAAAGCTCTTTGTTAACAATCTCCTTCTGTTGACCAGTTATCATTGGATAATTGGCGCCCACTTCGCTTGCACACATGCTAGGACACTGAGACCTCTCTGTCAACGATACCGGCCTGGCTGGAGGGCAGCCAAAGTTCATGCTTTTTACACCATATGAGGACTTGGCATCATATGTACTACATCCTGCAAATCTAAATACGCAAGCGCTCAATGCATCAGCGCTGGTCATGCAAGGCAGGCAAGCTGCAACAATAGAAAGCTGTTTTGAACCAAATGTCCAACATTTCAAAATCCACATTGTAAAGTTCCAATGCAGTAAGTCGTCGTGTAACCGCCATGCCTCCAAAACCGTGCATCTGACTGTCACTCAAGCCCCACTGACTGGGCACGCGCCATCGGCCCCGCGCCCCAATGGAGCGGCAACAGAAAGGAGCACTACACCATCATGTTTGCAAGCATTACGGACACCCCAAGCCATTTCAAGAAAAGCAACAATGAACCTAGACACCAGTAACCTAACAGAACCCCAAGCATCATCCGACTCAAACCGCTTCACCTTCACCTCAACATCTGTAATAGACAACAAACGCAACTTTGCAGCGTAACCAGACAAAGCCCTAATCTCATTAAACATATCACTTGCACATGACCTGCTCGCGCTTCTTCATCTTGATGAGCAAATTCCGACACTGTTGGCTAGCTTTGCGGATGATGTTGATTTCTTCTAAGGAAAAATACTGACCAGGACTCAACGCCTGCATCTGAAAACCCTCCAAGCGCATCAACTGCTGCTGAACCAAACTGATGTGCCTCTGCAGGTACATCAGATGGTCCCTTGCAACACTCGCCCACCGCGCAACTGCTGTCACAATTGCCGTCGCCCAACTCACAAGTCCTTGCCATCTGGGGAACAAAATGGGTGAAATGACGGCCGCCAAGACAACCACCACTTGTAGACACACCACCACCGCCACCCTCCGATGCAATGAGAACATCTCTGCCCCGAGCCGGTCAGCCAAGCCGCAGCAGTACACCTGTCACCACGCCAGTGCATTCATTACTGAGCTTTCTTGGCTTGGCCTTGACCACGTTGGCTGAAGAGACGAGAGTACCAAGTCTGCGCAGCATGACAAGCAGCAGCCGTGCTACCACTCACTACTTATATGTATATATATACATATAAGTGCTGCTGGGTGATGGTGGTATGCGGCGTCAATGTACTTCGGCTGTCAGCACGCATGCATGCCATGTACGACTGCAAAAACATGCTAAAGCACGACCAGTGCAACACAGCGTTATAACAGAAGCGTGTGATGCAGCACCCACCGGCTTTGGCGTCAGCAAGTCCGCGCAGAGCTCCACGTAGCTAGCCATCTGTTTGAGCGCCTCTTGACGTTCACGCTGGCCACCATGGTCAGACCACCCGAAGTCTGGCGGTCACAGCACAAGCAGCACGAGGATGGAAGCAGAGCAAAGCACCAGCAAACAGGGACAGTTGGCGCACATGTATATATCTCCATGTCACATGTCAAGCTTCGCGGCCTGACCTGCAACAAGGGCTGTTGCGGTTGCCGTCTAAATCTGGCGCTGCTCATGATAAGCATTGTCAAGTTATGATCACTATCAGGAAGATATGGGAGATTGGTGTGAATGCTGAAGAGCATACGCGCCATGCAGTGAGCCGTAAAAACCAGAAATGCTGCGCTGCTGCTGCTGTTGCTGCTGCTGCTGCTGCTGTGATGTGCCGGACAGCTGGGTCTGCTGCTGTACCGGGGCAACTAGAGCTGCACTGCCAGGCATAGCGTTGATAAGCCTTGCCAAAAACAATTGCAAGCAGAAGCCACACAGGGTGATAGAGCCTTGCCACAACAACACTTGCTCACCTGCTGCTGCTGCTGCTGCTGGTGGAGTGAGCCTCATGATTTGCTCCTGCACAAACCTGATTTGTGCCTGCACCAACAATTTTCCTTCCCGCATCCGCTCTAAATCCTGCCGTTCGAGTAGCCTGTATGTCTCATCCGCCTGCTCGACCTTCTCTATCTGTGCTGCAATTTGGGTGTGCAGATCCTGCAGCTGTTGGTCCAGATATTGGAGCCTATGCTGACAGCCCGGCACGGTGTCTAACGCGCTAATCTGCTGGTCTGCTAGAAACAACTTGCAAACATCCTGCAGCTCGTGTATGCCCTGCTTTGGGTTCGCCAGTGACGTCCAGCAGCCGTGATTGGGAAACAACGGCAGGAATTTTCACGAACCACGGGATTGTGCTTCACAGCAAAGCGTGACAGCCAGATACAAACAGCTACTGTATGAAGCTGTGCAGGAGCTGTGCGCAGTTTAGGTGGGCTTCGATAGCAATAAACACCACGCATGCGACATTCTAGTGCCCTGGGGGGTATCCTTTCAAACTGTATTGGGGAAAGTCGATACTAGGTTTTAAAACCCTATGACATGGCACCCCCCAAAACCACAGGGGCGGTTTATTTGAGACTGAGACACCGAATTGCTCTGTAGGGGGGTAAAGAGACAAGCGAGGAAGGCTTTCATGTGCTCTTGGGTGGGGAGGGGGGGGGGGGTAAATCGGAAAGCAAACTGGTCACTGCCAGTCAGCACACTGAACAGCTGGGGACAGCCTTCCAGAGGGAGGGAGTGAGGGGGTAGCGGGAACGACAATCGACGTTCATCAGCGTGTAGTCAACTGCCTAAAGGGGGTTAAGTGGTTGTCGCCCTCCACCGAGCAACTCGGTGTCTCAGTCTCAAACACACCACCCCCCAGGGCCCAATGCCACCGTGCCTGTCACTGCCAGAATTGCAAGTCCCAGCTGCTCCAAGGGCTATGACTCTCCCTGCAGGTTGAATGAGAAGGATGCGAGCATGGTTCATTCCTCAGGGCAGCAGCTGCCTGCTCAGGCGGGGCGGCCCCGCGCCCTTGCTTTTGAAGTTTCAACATATACTAACATACACCCACATGGGGGGGGGGGGGTGCCCGGTGTAACCCGTCGCCATCGGCCCCGCGCCCCATAGGAGCGGCTGAAAGAACAGGAGAAGGGGGAAGGCGAGGGAGCACTATTTCATTATCATGCTTGCAGACATTCCTGTGATTCCAGGCAAGAACAAGGTAGTCAGCAATCAACTGAGCAGCCAACCTGCAAACACCAGATCCAGACCATAGGTGCTGTCTACTGTGACATACATCCCATAGGTATTGCGGCTGCTGTCCTGCAACCATTATCGGTTGCTGCTGCATCACTCGTCGTCAGTCCTGGCCTTAACCTGACCGGCCGCCGACAGCCCAAGTACAAGCTGTGACCCTATGTAGGGCAAGCACCAGAAATGGAGGAACAGCTTAGCACATCACCCATCCCCCCCACAAGATGCGCCGGGAAGTCATACAACCCAAAAATATGATGCCAGGACCCTTCGCAAGATATTAATCATTAATCAAAGACGCA
Organism: Tetradesmus obliquus; assembly: GCA_030272155.1. NCBI lineage: Eukaryota > Viridiplantae > Chlorophyta > Chlorophyceae > Sphaeropleales > Scenedesmaceae > Tetradesmus > Tetradesmus obliquus. The sequence goes on from CP126191.1 coordinate 3,049,592, forward strand.
CTACGAACATGACGTGGTGTTGACTTTTACTCTGGGTACGTCATGCGCTTGGTGACGCCCCCGTCTACCACAAAGTGCTGCCCTGTGATGAAGCCTGACTTGGTGGAGTCCGCTAAGAACAGCACCAGCTCAGCAATGTCTGCCGGATTGCCAACACGGCCTGCAGCAGCAGCGGCAGCGGCAGCAGCAGCAGCAGCGGCGGCGGCGGCAGCAGCAGCAGCAGCAGCGGCAGCAGCAGCAGCACAGTCGACCTTGTGATGCATGCCACCAGAGCATGCAGCAGCAGCAACATGAACATCATGTCTGAACAACTCATATCTTGCTTTGGCAATGCCTGCACATGCGCAGCTGTGTACGTACCTGCGGGAAGCAAGCAGAGCATCCTTGCCAGCACAACCATGGCAACTAAGCGGCTGAGTAAGCGCGTGCAGCACAACTACGGCGCCCACCTGTCCACTGCCACTCGTGCTGCTCCTGTGTGATGTCGCCAGGCGTGCCGCTGGTGTCGATCCATCCAGGCAGCACTGCGTTTACGCGAATGCGCTTGGGGGCCAGGCTGGAGGCCTGAGCATGCGTCAGGCCTAGCAGGCCTGCCTTGGCAGCAGCGTAGCCCTGTGGCGCGGTGGCAGCAGTTTGCAGCAGCACAACACACATGTAGCAGTGACTTGTTAGCCCGCCTTGGCAGCAGCGTAGCCCTGGTACAGTGGTGGCAGTGGGGTCGGCAGCAGTGTAGCTGAGTTGCACTGTGTGGTTGATTTGCACTGGCAGCAAGCCGGCATGTTGGCAGAAGCAGCGTGTGCAATTCAGCCAATGAAACAAAGTATGTATGTGCTGCTGCTGGGCAGCTATGCCCACCCCAACATGCGGCCTTGCACCTTTTGTACCGCTTGCCATGGTGCTTGCTGCCAACACCAACTGGGCATCGCCTGTGCTCAAGCCCTGTATCAGCAGCAAAGTGAGCTGCTGTATGCTGCTGTATGCTGCTGTATCTAGCAGCAAGCACAGCATGCACGAGTCACCTCACTGTGCGGCTCTGACTGCAGCGCCCTTGTGGAAGATACATGGACGATGCTGCCCTCTCCTTGCACCATCATCGGCAGCAGTGCCTCACTCAACAGAAATGGTGCTGTCAGGTTTGTGGCGATGTAGCCCTGCCATAGCGCTGCGCGCTCTGCCAGGCTGTCGCTCTGCATGTAGGGGTTTGAAATGCCTGCATTGTTGACCAAGACGTTGACTGACTTGACGCCCAGCTGCTGCATCTGCTCCGGCACAGACAGGATGAGATCTGGTTTTGATAGGTCAACCTTCAACCACGCGCAGCGGGGTTGTGGTTTATCGCTCTTTGGTGCTGCGCTTCCTGCTACTGCTGCTGCTGCTGTTGCTGCCTGCTGTCCTGCTGTGTGCCAAGGCGCATCAGCGGCAAACTCGTGCTCCGCATTGTCTATGCCAATGATGTTGTAGCCTTTGTTGTAAAGGAGCTTGGCACAAGCCTGGCCGATGCCTGCTGCTCTAGCTGTGCCAGTGATCACTGCAGTGCTGCCTTGCATTGCCATGCTACTGCTGCTGCTGCTGCTGCTCGCACGCTAAATCTTGTGCACTGTCTGTGCTCAGATTTTATTCGATAACTCAGAACTCGTGGCGTGTAATCTGAGGGTGAAATGCGCTGGGAGTCAAACGAGTTGTTGCGACAGATCCAGAGTTGCTCCCGATTGCATCTACCGGTACTGTGCACACAGCATCAACCGCTGAATTGCATGACTAAACCAGAGTGCTTTGCAGACATGCTGCGTCGTTATGAATCACGTGATATGGGATGGCAGCACGAGGCTGACAGCGTCATAGTGGTCTGGTGCTTCACAAGGGTGAGACTGCCACACCAACGTTCCTTCTTACATTGGCGTCAGCACAACAACTTACGGCGGACCACTACAGACAAGCAGGAATTCCACAGTAAGGTATGCAAGGCAGACGTTGAATCCGCCACACCGCATGCTGAGTAAACGCTCTGGCGGCAGACAGCAGCCTGCCCCACTGGGTGACCTTTCTATCAGGCAGCATCCGCAAGCAAGCTGACAGTTGACAGACAAAGCATAAGCAAACGCACTGATATGGCACATTCTTGTGCCGTGGTCAGCCATGCAATCCAATGAGCCAGAAAGAAGTACTCCAATGTTTGTGTGCCATAAGGCACTGTGCGGTGCCTGCAGTGCAATGCAGACTTGACGTAGTACCACCGTGTGGTGGGCAACTACGAGTGCTAGCAGTGGCAGCGTAAGCGTGCCTGCAGTATATGCTTCCAGCTGAAGCACCGTTCTGTAAGACATACAAGGGAATTTGATGTAATGTGCCACAGCAGACCAATCTTGGGAAAAAAGGGCTGAGCAATCCGGAAAACAAAGACAAAACAGAACTTGCTGCACAGCAAGCCGCCATACTGAAGGTCAAAGCACTGTGAGATCAGCAATCACACTCAATTTCAGCTTGCATTCACCCTCAGCTATGTAATTCCACCTGTACAGCATGTGCACTGTGTGCAACCATGCTGGTAACTAGGCTGACAGGAGGTTTAACACAACAACAGTTCTGCAGCAGCACACAATTGGCCCACTGATTGCACCTACACTGCAAGTCAGCAGTGCCAAATTATAGCCAAGATCTACACCAGGCTGTCAGCACCAGGAGCAGCACGGGCTGCATCCACCCCTAGCCTGCCTATCCTGCCATCTGCTGCAGCCCCAGCCTCAGCTACCGGCGCCTGCTGCTGCTGCTGCTGCTGCTGCTGTGACGTCGGCACTCTCAGGCCCATGAGCGCAGCGTGGCTGCCGCTGTTGCTGCTGAAGCTGCGGCTGCTGCTGGCCCACGACAAGGCCCTGCCAGAGGCAGCAGCAATTGACCCAAACACACCCGAAACACGCGAGACAGCCGAGCGCTGCCGCAGCGGAAGGTCCCCGCCGATTGCATTGCCAGGCACCTGCTCCCACTGCTGCTGCCGGGCAGCAGCAGCTGCCGCGCTGCGCTGCTGCTGCTGCTGCCTGTAGATGTGAGCCACAGCTGGCAGGTGGACGCAGCTGATGCTTGCCACTAGGCCAGACAGTGGCTGAAGGCAGCGGCCTTTGGGGTTCTTGGGTGGCAGCGGCTGCAGCAGATGGCGCCGGCCTGCCAGGTGTGCTAGTGTGACCTGTACGATCTCAACCGGCGCTGCTGCGCCCTTCACTTGGAACCTGCCCAGCTGATACACCTCCACGCCTGCAGTAAAAGGAAGTACGTTAATCAGCAGTACTGTGAGGGTAGCAGTGTGCTGTACAGAAGCTGAGCATGTGTGTTGTTTTCAGTCCAAAGCTGTCCAAAGCACATGTACACAACAAAGCATATGCACACGAATGGGGTGTCCGCCGCAGGCACGTGAGCCACAGGTTTAAAGCTGAGCGCGCAACTTGAACGTGCAACTCACCAAAGGCCTCAGGTGGCAGCTGCGGCACGCACAGCTCGCAAGGCAGCTCAGTCGGCACCCTTGGCATCGCCAGCGCCGGCCCCCGCTGCACGCCGCGCTGCTGCAGCAGCCGCAGCCCTCTGCCTGCGGCTGACTTGCGCCTGCCACTGCTGCCGGCACCTCTCAGAGCAAAGCTGGCCTTGCTGCCTGCCCCTAGCCAGGAAGCTACGCCACCTGTGCTGGGGCTCTGTGGCATGGCCTGGCTGTCCTTTGTAACAGAACTAACAGCAGCAGTGCTGATGCTAGCAGCGCCGGCTGCCGCATTAGTGCCAGCAGGCGCTGAGCCGACAAGTTGCAGGGAGTCAGCAGCCGGGCTGACTGACCAGTTGACCTGCTGCTGCTGCCGCTGGCGGGGCAGCTCTGATGCTGCACGCTTGCCACCTGGAGGGATCTGCATCGGCTGCGAATGGCCTGACCCTGCTGCTGCTGCTGCTGCTGGTTGGGAATGCAGCAGGCTGCTGCTGCTGCTGCCAGTGTGCAGTGCAGGTGCGCTGCCTCGTCCCTCTGCTGGGCCTGCTGCTACCTCAGAGTGCTCCAGTAGCCGAGGCAGGTAGGATCCTGCTGCTGAGTATGACATGGTTGAAGCAGAGCCCCCTGTCTCAACAAAAGGGCTGATGCTGCTGCTGTTTGAGGCAGGCTGCTGCTCAAGTGGCAGCTGCTGCTCACTGTACGAGCCTCCCAGATCACCTTGCAAGCCAGCTGCTGCTGCTGCCGCTGTGTTGCTGCTGCTGCATGACCATGCCGCTGCTGTTGCTGCCGCCGGTGGCTGTGGTGATGCGCAAGAGGCGTCCGCTGCTGCGTTGGCTATGCTGTTCCATTCAGCGACCACTGCTGCCGCAAGTGCTGCGTCGCACACCACTTGGCCGCCTTGTGCACACACTGCCTCGTACCTGCACAGCAGCAGGCAGCCATCATGCTTGCTGCACACAGGATGTCACCACACCGTATGTATAGCTGTACAGCAGGTGGTACCTCTGCACTTGTGGCATGTTCATGTGTGACGTGGCCCTGTGACACCGCGTCAGGACACGGTGCCGCAACCTTTATCCCAGTGCAGGCCACATGCGAGCTAGCTCTGCACACTGCAGCTCAGCCAGCCGTTCAGCAAGTCTATCATATCAGCAGCAGATGCGACTGGCTCCTGCTGCCAGGCACTGCTCACTAGTACCCGGCGGGAGACAAGGCATCATGCACAGTTTGTTGGCAGTGCCCCTTCATTGCTGCAGACACCAGCAGCCTCACCTTGCAGCCATGTTGATGGGCACAGCGTGGTAGTCAGCCCTCCCCAAGTGGTCCACAGCCACAGAGCGCAGCGGCCCACACGCAACGCCCATCCTGCGGCAGCAACACTCAGCAGCATTCAGCAACATCCTGAGCAGCAGCTATGCCACATGGCGCCCTTTCCCATATAGATACTGTGTTCAATGGTCAGCTGGGCACATGCGGCGCTGCACAGCTGTATGAATGCACATACACGCAAGGCACACCCTGAAACCCAGCATACATATGTTGTTTATAGCTTCTGCAGTGCCGGCTGCCGGCCTTGCACTCACTTCATGCGGGGGCCCCTGAACAGCGGGCCAGCCCTTGCAGGAGCAGCACCCACATCAGCACCAGCTGCTGACGCTGCTGCAAATGCTGCTGCTGCGCCTGGTGCTGCGACTGTGCTGAGCCGTGCCAGGTGGCTGCGGCGGTCAGTGGCAGCATGCGGCTTGTCAAACAGCGCTGGCGGCCAGTCCTGCCACAGCAGCGCCTCGTGCACCAACAGGCACCACTCCAGTGCAAGCTGCAGCAGCAGGCAGGCAAGCAGCAGACAGCAACATGTGTGGGACAGCAGCACGCGTATTGCAGGTGGGCATGCATGCAAGCAGGCAGGCAGGAGACAGGCCGGCGGGCAGGCAGCCAGGTAGAGTTTGGTGCTGTGCTTGTACTTCCCAACACTGGTCAAGGTGTGGCACGAACAGGCATCTTTTCCATTCATGACAGCCGATTTCTTGCCAGCACAGCCGCAGGACTCTTGGTGCATGGATGTACCACCATTTGTTTCCACAAGCAACCCACTCGCACGATCACAGGCGTCTGCAACACGAACCGCCTGGCGTTGCAGTTGCGATCACAGGTGCTGCATGCTGCTCATCTCACCCTAGGGCTGCTGAATGCCAAGATGTACTTCATGTCGCCCTGCATCTCGCTGCACAGGTAGCCTGCTGCCCTCAACGCAGGCGGCCCTGCACCCTGGCCAGCTGCTGCCTGACACGCGCCACAGCTGCTGCTGCTGCTGGTGGTGGTGGGTTCAGACAGGGCCAGCAGGCAGTGCCGGATGACCCTGCTGATTATGCCTGACAGCTGCACAGAGAGCTTGGCCTGGCCAGTGTCCATGCTGAGCCTGCACCGGACACACGCATACAAGATGACAGCAGCAGTGACATGTTCCTGTTTGAATGCAGTATATCGGGTCAGCAACAGCAACCTCCCTAATCATGCCGAGGAGGCGGCGGGTGGCAACATGGCTTGACAAAGCGGCTCAGCCAGGACGTGGAAGCGCTACAAGCTGATTGACCAAGGACTCTAACACGCATGAAGCGCTATCATTTGATCTTCACCTGCCATGCGTACACCACAGAATCCTATGCATGCCACCATCAATGCACTCACTTGGAGCGTGGCGTGACGACAGAGCAGAACACAAAGGTAACTGCTGAGTCAGCGTCCCGCATGGGCCATGCAGGCGATTGGCCCAGTCCCAACGCAGCACTGGGTGCAAGGTGTACACAGCTCTGCTCCACACCAGCCTTCGGCCCAGCAATCACAGCACTGCTGGTGTCTGCGGCTCTGCAACTGCTGGCCAACAGTGATGAGCCCTGCTGCTGCTGCTGCTGCTGCCGCCTGCGCTGCCGATGCCGCCACATGCCAGTGCCAGATGCAGCGGCAGCACCTGATACACCAGGCACAACATCACCATCGCCATCAACGCCAGCAGCAGCAGACTTGTTGCTGCTGGCTGCAGCAGCCTCGTACGGCTTGCTACTGCCTGCATCAACCAGCACAGCCTGACTGGCGTTCTCACCAGCTGCTGGTGCAGCTGGCAGCAGCGGCTGCCGGCGCCGCCGCAGCAGAGCGCTGAGGCCGCTGCTGCCGCTTGCGCTGTCGCCTGGCATGCCTGCCTGCCTCGCTGCCAGCTGCTGCCTCAGGGGGTCCAGCGTGGCAGTGCTGGCGGCTGCTGGTGCAGAAAAGAAGGGCAGGTCGTGGCATGTTGTGCCTTCTTTGAGCGCCAGCTTGTTTCCAAACAGGTGAGCCCGCTCAACTAGCCTTGGTGCCAGCACCTGATACAACCTTAAGCTGCCACACCTTTCGCGCTTGGCAGTGGTGGTGGTAGGTGTTGAGTACAAGGTATGTGCGCCAGTAGCTGCTTTGTCAGGTGAATGTGGTGCTGCAGCTGCACCCACAGTGGCACCTGAGACAGCTCCCACAGGTGCTGCTGCTGCTGCTGCTGGCTTCTGTACGCTGCCATTACCCTCCTGAACCTTCTGCAGGCTGCTGTCTGTCATCGCTGCTGCTGCTGCTGCTGCTGCCAGTAAGGCCCCTGTCGGTGTTGAGGCTGCGCTAGTTGGTGGCGAAGCAGGCATTTGCTGCAGCTGTGGCAGCTGGGGCAGCAGGCCTGCTTCATCTGCTGTGCTGCTGGCTGCAAAGCCGGGTATGCTGTACAGCCCCATGTCCAGCACTAGGGCCTCAGAGATAAGCGACAGATTCTGCCTGCAAACACGTGCAGCAGGAGCAGTACATCACAGGCGTACTGTATGCTGCTGGCCCACTGCAGTTCTTGCTGGTGTGAGCCCACAAAATATTAGACAGGCAAGCTATTAACCTTTCTGCTCACGATCAGCCCTGCACAGGCTGCTGGCAAGTCCTGTTGCTGTGACAGCAGTACCGCACATGCTACTGGTTTGGCTCTTGCATGGCATGCATAGCAGAGCTTTGCTGTGCTGCTGCCAGCTGCTGCCAGCCCACCTCGCAACCAGCTTTGCCAGCCAGCCGCGTGGGTTGCCCCAGCCCACCACCCTGCTGCCGACATAGCCGCCAGGCCCGACCTGACCAAGCTCTTCTAGCCTGCACAAGGACAAGTAAACATCAATATTCACATCTATGTTTGACTCAGCGCAAATGCAAAGCGTCACGATGGATAAGGTTACCCTGCAAGTTGCGCCTGCTTCCACCCAAACTACATGTGCACGTGTGTGCTGATTTCATGTGGGGCTGCTGGCAGGCAATAGCTGCTGCTGCCATGTAAGGTGTTGCACGTGATCAGAAGCCCCCAATGCAGCTGCGCCTGGCATCAAGCCCACCTGTCCTTGATTTGCGCAAAGGTGTTGCTGTCAAGCAGCACTTGCCCGCCGCTGCCAGCATCAGACACCACGCGAGCCACCTCAAGCATCCTGCATGACAGGCACTCCTCCTTGTCTTCTAGCATGCCAGATGCCACACCCATCCTCACACGCAGGCCAGGCACCAGCGTATCTACCGTTGCTACATTGCACTGCTGCCGTTGCTGCTGTTGACTGCTGGCAGAGTTGCTGGATGCAGATCCTGCTTCAGCACCGTCTGCGGTGCTCCTGCGGTCCCTGAGCTGAAACTTACTACCTGCCTGTGCATGTGCATGCACCCCTGGTGCTGCTGTTGCCGACGGGCCCTGGCTGCTGTTGAGTCTGGTTGACCACAGCCTGCTGCCAACCGGGCTGTTGCTGCTGATGCTAAACCATGACTCAGCTGCTGCTGGGGCTGGCGGAGAACAAGGCGGGCTGAAAGTCCCATCTGCTTGTGCTTCATCTATGCTGGGACCTGCAGCACATCCTGGCGCATCTGCTTCGCTGCCCTGCTCAGCGCTTGCTGCTGCTGCTGCTGCTGCTGCTGGAGCTGTGCCGGCTGCCTGCTGCTGCAGGTACGTCAGCAGCTCTGCTGGCCACTCTGTCTTCTGCAGTGCCTGCTGCACCTGCAAACAGCCACAGGCAAGAGGCGGCAACAGACGCAGGCAGCAGCAATCGGCGTGGAGGCAGTGAGAGCACTTCAGGCCACCCAGGCTTCCGGACTTAGTACGGCAAGCACTTTGAAGGCAGTCGCGTGGCCACCAGGGCTGCCGGATACCATATCCAGGAGCTGTATACGTAGCCCATCCCCTCCCTGATACAATGTTACACCTGTAACACATTGGCAGCCTCCGCACCCCCGCACCTGCAGGCAGAAGGCCACTGCATCCAGCGCTTCCCTGAAGGCCAGCGTGTAGCTGTCACCCTCCTGGCACACCGTGAAGCCAAAGTGCGCCCAGGCGGCCTTGCGCACCGCGTTGTTGTGCTGCGCCAGTGCACGGCCCATCACCAGCGGCATCGCCACCATCAGCGCTGCACAAACACGCACAGATGAGCAGACCAGGCATCGGCAGCAACAACATCAGCCAAGATGGTATTCGGCACAGCAAGGTTAGGAAACGGCAGGGGCGCACGATGAGCAGGCAACGATATCGAGATGCTGAGCGGACCAACATTAGACAGCTGCAGGCTGCAAGGCACATGACCAATGACAGCTGGTGCAAGAACCTGTACAACTTGCCAGCTTGGCTCTGCGCCAGGTCGGCCGATGCAGGTTGCTGCATGCACACACTGTTCCTTTCTCGAACACTGTGATGTTCGACAGCATAAACTATCGCTCTATCACCGCTCAGAGCGTGGTGTCACCTGAGTAGCTCTCGATGTCTGTCACCACCAGCGACACCCTGCCCGAGGTGGGCGCGCCCCGCAGCCGCTTCCGGATGTCCACATACGCCTGCAGCAGCGGCGAAAGAGCGGCACCAAGCCCAGTAAAATCCGTGCCAGCAACACGAGTAGCAGCCATTATGCACCACACCAGATCTTTGAAAAGGTGCAGAGTCTCAGTCAACATGAAACGACCACAGACCAAGCCAATTGCAAGCTTTTCAATGCTGCATGTTGCGGTTGGCTGGCCAGCTCTGGTTCACTGTTTGCTGCTGCTGCCACTCCACCCTGCCGCCTCACCCGCTGCAGTTTGGGCAGCCCCCAGCGTCCCGACCAGGCCACATACAGGCAGTAGGCCAGCAGGGCAAGCCCCACTGCGCTGACAGCAATGGACAGGCCCACCACCTCACCCAGCGTGAGTGACTTGTCACACACCAGGCGCGACACCTGCGGCGGCATTTGCAGCATGTTTGCAGCACAGGCGGAGTCAAGAGTGAAGCAGCAGGCGGGCATGGCGGCTAGGCTGGACTATGATGAATTAGTCTCGATGTGAAGCATACGAAACCAATACATCTTTCCACTCCAATCATTGCTAGATTGCGCTTCATGGCAGCATGCATCAAGCTGCTGCAGTTGACGGAACCACCTCCCAAGCATTCAGCATAGACGATCTCATATGCAGCAGCAGCAGCAGCAGCAGCAGCAGCAGCAGCAGCAGGCAGCCAGGCGGAGTGCTCACGATGACGTCACCATGCCAGGCCAGCTCCCTGCGTGATGTGAAGCCCGCGGCACACTGGCAGCCCAGGTAGTGGTAGTAGGAGGGGCTCACGGCCCACAGCGGGCGCTCACCGCTGGGGTACTGCTGCGGCGTGCCGTTGCGGTTGCAGAACTGCAGCGGAAGAGGCAGATGACAGGCAAAGTAAGGTTGCACAGTAAGGACAACAGGCGCCGCTGTGGCGCCTTGGCAGAGCTTGCCCTACAGTACTGGGCATGTGTCGGTGTCAGGAGCAGCTGTGGTAGTGTGCATCTGCATGTGCTCAGGCTGATGCAATCATGCCAGAGGCTGGGTGCACACCCAGCCATAACACATATCCAGCGGTCCAAAAACCGTGTTGCCCTTTGATCTGCCAGGCTTGCAGAGAAACCTCACGCAGTGAAGCACCCAGCAGAGCCAGCTCACCAAGTCTTGATAGACCATGGGGCACTGCATGTGCTTGTTGTCCGAGAAGTTAGCCTCTGCAGGAGGAGACAGGGGGAAATGCATGCGTAAGTAATCACCCACTGCGACGTGCCGCGGCATTTCTGCTGATGCTCGCATGCATATGTGACGCTTGCAGGTCAACATCAAAGCACTGTATTCACAGCATTAGTACTGCTGGCATGTCTGCTGCTTGACACTGGCTGGCCATGCTGCTGTGTCAGCTGGCAACACCAGGCATGCACATCTGTGCCATTTGCTCCACTGCACACACCTGCATTAGGGACCTGCCATGCCCTGTTGTCTACCGTCAGGTACCTACAGGAAGGCACAACGCCATATGTCAGAGCAAAAAGCAGAACACGTCACACAGTGCAATACACAAAGAGGTACACACCAGTCACTGATGGGCGTTTAGGAGAGATGATGCAGGGTGCACACGCCTAAGCAGAACATAGTGACTGCTTGCATGTAGATAAAACATAACTGTGCAAATGCACCACACCCCAAGTGTGACACACGCATGCACCACCATGCAGGCGACTGCTTTTGCACATATACACAACCGTGCTCATAAACATGTCTTTTGCCGCTGCATGCTCTGCTACTGCTGCTGCGTGTCCTCACCAAGGCAGCGCATCATCAATGCTGCCGCACTCATGATACGTGCCGCCGCTCTGCTGCCTGGCAGCACCACACGATGCTGACATCAGCGTCCCCGCAATGCTGGCAGACTCTAGGCCTGGCAGCCGGCCAAAGCCGCTTGCATTGCTGCCGCAGACACGCTGCGGCGTGATGCGGCCCGAGTAGAAGTCGCTGCGGGAGATGCCTGGCAGGGGCCCGCTGATGTTGGTGTGGCCCAGCTGCAGGACCGACAGGCCGACCGTGAACCTGCAGCGGGAGCAGCAGGCGGCAGCAGCACACAGCAGACCTCTTGATCGCATGGTTCGTGCATCGGCAGCAAAGCACTTGCACACCCATGCAAGTGTAGTGTTTCAAGGGGCCGCAGCTGCTGCCTGAGCACTGCAGCAGCCTGGTAGCGCCTCCACCAGGGGCTGCCTGCACTGACTCAGCAGCACACAGCAGACAGTTGCGAGACAGGTATGATTGCAGGAAGAGGAACAATTGGCAGCGTCAACACGCAGGAGCTCCTGAGTGCAGCAGGTTTGAGTAGCTGACACCTGCAGTCAAGGTTCCTGCTGCAGCGTTGCAGGCAAGGCGGCAAGCATTCTGCAGGCCTGTCCATTACTCGTGCCTGTCACCAGCCACATCTGCACCACTCCGCTCGGCAGGCTTAGTCCAGGTGGACATGCTGGTTCATAGGTGCATGCGCCGAGCATCAAAGTATGCAGCAGCACCAGCGCTGTCACAAGTACCACAGCAGCCTCGCCGCACCTCCACCAGGGGCTGATGCTGCCGGACAGCGCCGCATTGCCGTGCAGGGCGAGGATGGACAGCTTGGACTGGAAGGCCAGCTGCCACGGCAGCGTGCCCGACAGCTCGTTGTTGCTGGCGTCAACCATGGTCAGCCACGGCAGCAGCGTCCAGCTGATGGGCAGCGGGCCTGTAGGCGCACACACAGGCACAGAACCAGGCACGTCGAGCAATTGCAAACCAAGAGAGTGAGGCTCACACAGCGGCGCACTTAAATACACAGGGTCTGCCGCAAGCCATTTTTGTGCAGTGAGATGGGTTACAAGCCAACAACCGTGAGGCAGCACCACCAAGCCAGGGGCCATCAAACACGCATTTGCCATAACAGGTGCTGCTGCTGCCGCATCTTCAGGTGCAGCCAATTACGCCAACGTCTTGCTTACCTGTCAGGCTGTTGTTGGCGAGCACAAGCGCGGCCAGCACTGGCGCCTCCCCATACGCAAACTGCGGCAGCGGCCCACTGAAGTTATTGTTGTTGGCGCGGTACACCTGTAGCCTGTGCCAGTTGCTGCTGTTGGCGCTGCGCGGCGCCGGCAGCAGTCCGGTGAAATAGTTGTCTGAGATGTCGAGGGCAGTCAGCCGACAGTCGCCAAACTGTGTGGCCGAACCTGTCAGCAGGTTGTTGCGCAGGCTGATGGCCTGGCAGGTAGCCGGAAGGACAATGCCGCAAGATGAGCAGCAGCAGGCAGCACAATGCATGTGATTGTGACGGCCTGGTGCTGCACAGTCTTCTGGCGTTGTAGTATGTTGAGGCAGTGCCTTGCAGCGTTCGTCAGTAGCCTCAGACCATTAGCGCTGCAACAACAGAAGCAAACCACTGCAAAACATGCCAATGCACACCGCCATAAGCTGCTGCTCAGCACCCTGCATCCCATGCCTGCAACGAGCACAGCATATGACTTGGTTGGACAAGCTCGGCTGAATTTTATCATTGGAAAAGCAACACAAGAGGGCCTCACCTCCAGCTGTGGCAGGCTGCTGCACAGCTGTGGAAGGCTGCCAGTGAGTGCGTTGTGCTCCAGCATCAGCATGCGCAGCTGGCTCAGCCGCGCAAAGGAGGCCGGCAGCCGCCCTCCCAGCACTGCAGCAGCAGGCACACACGCATGTGAAAGCAGCATACAGCAGAGGCTGGGTAACGGGCGCAGAAGCACAATCAGACAATGCAACGTCCCCCTAGCAGGAGCATGCTCATGCTTCACTCATACCGGCAGCATCTTTATATGGGAGCACAGCTAGCAGCAGCAGCTGAAACAGCAACAGCTGTGCCGCCCACCTTTGCCAACATCAGTGAAGCCGTTGTAGCCCAAACTGCAATGGCACAAATAGGGGGCAGGAGCAGGACACCAGCAGCAGCAACTCAAGTGCTAGACGCATGGTGAGCAACATGCGTGGTACACAAAGCTACGCGCCAGGCACAAGCCTTGTAATGGCTGCAGCTGAAGCATCCGAGCACCTGCTATGGAGGCTTCAGCGCAGGCGGCAGCAGCAGCATCACCAAGCAGCTCAACTGCGCCATGTCTGTTTCTTCTGCTGCTGCTGCTTGCTTGCTTGGGACAGGGCTCACATGAGTGACTGCAGGTTGGCCAGGCTGCCCAGCTGTGGAGGGATGGTGCCAGTGAGGTAGTTGGTGGACAGGTCCAGCTCCTGCAGGGCTGACATGCTGCCCAGCTCAGGTGGGATGGTGCCGCTGATGTTGGCTGCGGCAGCAGCAGCAGCAGCAACAGCAGGCAGGTGCCAGCACACGCAACAGGGTTTTCAACAAGTGGGCGGCTGCTGGACCCCTGCTGCAGTCGTAACACTTATCACACTTTCCTGCCACAAGCTAAAAGCTGCAGTGGTACACTTGCGTTGCTGATGTGCAGCGCCCACTGCCACTGTTGCTGCTGCACAGGGCATCTGCTGCCCTCTGTCAGATCTTTGGTACAGCCCAGCTGCAGCCTCACTTGCAAACAGCGCCAGCACCTGCAGCTTGTCCAGCGCTGCAATGGCAGGGCTGAGGGTGCCCAGCAGCTGCAGTTGTGACATCGAGGGGCAGGAAGGCAGGGGCAGCAGCAGCAGCAGGTGGTTCCGCAGCAGCAGCGGCAGCAGCAGCAGCAGCAGCAGCGGTGGAACCAGCAGCGACAACAAGAGCGCGTTCAGGGAGTAGCTGGATGACTGCCGCATCGCTCACCTGCCAGCATTGCATGCTGATGCTGCCCGGCTGCTGAGACCAGCACATGCATGTACTATGTACAAACTATAAACCCACTTGTTTTTTTTTATAACAACATAGTACATCAAACGACTATGATTCAGCATTGCTTTGTGTGTCGACTGGGCTGTCCTGCGCTGCACACATGCCTAACTCCAGCATAGCTACCACAGTACAGCTACTACTGTACTGTGGTATCACTCGACTGTGGGGTTGCAGCACTCACCCCAAACGACGAGCCGCCAATCACAAGCTCCTTGAGCCCGCAGTCATGCAGCTGCTGTATTGCTTGCAGGAAAGCTGGGTCATCCACACGGCCAACGACATTGTTGTTGGTCAACTCAACACTGCGGATGCCCTGTGCTGCTGGCCCTCCGGTTGCGCATGTTGTGCTGTATGTCGTTGAGTTGCAGGTGATGCCATACCAACTGCAGTATGCTGGGCTGGCAGCGGCATCTGGCTTGCTTCCTGACAGGTAGGCCTGGCATGCTGTTGCTGGTGTGGCAGTTGCCGGCACATCCTGCCAACCTGTGCTCCTCAACCACGTGGACTGCCCTAGACCTCTGCCCAAGGCTTGTAAGGCTTCACATGTTCCTTGCATACACGCTGGGCCGCAGCAGCCGTTGTCTTCCAGCAAAGGGCAGGTTGACAGGGCTGCTGCTGCAGCTGGCAGCAGCAGCAGCAGCAGTAGCAGCTGGCTGGGCTGCATCCTGCTGCACTGGCTGACGGAACATCCGTTGCCGTTTCGAAGTAGCTTGAATCAAGCAGATTACTTAGTCATGTGTGCTGCAATCCCGGCACCAATGCTCTGCCGAAACAGGTGGTGTCTTCAGTGTGCCTTGCCTGCTCGCCTTGAACAGCACCAGCAACCGAAAGTTTTTACTATGGCTCAAATTGATGAACACAGCCACTCCTGTGCGAGGTGGCCGTGCTCGACTGGAGCAGTTTTGATGGTTACACATGACAATCACTCATTCTATCGCAGGGTTTGAACATGGAGCAGCACAAGGCCACGCAAGGCAAGAAATGACATGTAAGCACTCTATTTTAACTGTTCCTGCGCGTACGGAAAAGCGAATACAGGCATCCAACTCGACTGTGGCCATCTACCACTGCTGCTGACCTTGCTTGGACCGTGCCCAGACTGCTTGCTGTCAACTGTTGCTGCTTAAAACTGCTAGTCATAACTCTTTAAGCTGTCTCTAAAGGCCAGTCAGCGATGGAGCAGGCACCTAGGGTGTGTAAAGCTGCGGCTGTCTGTCATCATCGCGACCAGCTGGAACTGGCGCTCTGATCCACTGCTGGTACATGCAGGCAGCTGCCAGGCGCAGCATCACAAGAAGCAATGTCATCCAAGCGAGTGTTGTTTACGCTGCAATCGTGGCAGACATATTCGTAACAGCTTACACAGACCCCATACAGACAAGCCAGGTGCTGACGCACATGCTGCTGCTAGGGTGAGTCTAATATATTCTCACCTTGCATGCCGCGCTGCAAGCACCATCCTCTGCTGCAAACACAGCACAGATCCTCAGCAGCACTTTGTCATGCTAACACCTGCCGTGCCTGCATGTCTGTATTGCTGTTGAACTGCTGTTTGACTGGTCAGGCTGCAGATCTTCCTTCTGTTTGGCATCGTGCTGGCCTTCTTTTTGTTGACCACCAGCCTCAGCCCTTACGTGAACTTGGGGCTGTATGACAAATACCTGAAGCAGCACGGCGGCGTGTTCATGCTGTGCCTGCTGTCCGTGCTGCTTGTTGGCAGCATCGGCGCATACCGATTGGTGAGACTTCGGCTGCTGCAGCGCACTCGCGATGTGCGGCGTTACTGCAGGAATGGCATGAGGTGCACTAGCACTGCCGGAAGAAATGCATGGCATTTGCAGGTTTCAGCTATCTGCGCAACAGCCAGCCAAGCACCAGCAGCAGCATGCGTCAGGCAAGGTGCAGCACAGCAGTGCGCATGCAGCAGCCAACAACAAGGCTTCTGGGCAGTACTTGCGCAGCCCGCTGTACTGAGTTACTCGTTACTCCTCAACACCTGCTCCAGCCAACAAACAAGTAACGGTGTGATGGCGGTGTTGCAGGCTGCACCGCAGCCGCTTGTGATCGGTGCAACAACGCCCACTGCTGTATGGTGACTTGTTTTGTTGCAAGGGCAGCAGCCTATCTTTCGATGCGTGAATGATGCTTAACTCACCTCCTGCTCTGCTTGCCTCTGACCTTGTGGCGCAGGTGCTGGTGTACCGCAGCATACCCTATCCTGAGGTGTGGCAGCAGCCAGGCTACCAAGCGCTGTGGTTCATTCAGCGGCTGTGCCTGCTGGCACTGCAGTGCAGAGCAGTGTATGCCACAGCCATGGCCTTCAAGGCCCCTGAGCAGAGCTGGCTGGCGCCTGCAGCAGCTGGCCAAGGGCTCGGGGCAGCAGCACGAGGGCTGTTATGACAGTGCATGTGGAAAGCAAACATATGCTTCTGGCACACAGGCAGGCTGCCTTCTTGAATGTACATCAGCTGCACCGTTTGTGGATTGGGGATCTTGCACTGTGGCAAATGCCCTACACCCAACAGCACGGCGTACGTATCACAGGGTGTGGTGGGTGTGTAACATTTTGGCGAGTTCCTTTCCCTGGTTGATGGCAGGAGACCATCATCAACGTCAACATCGAGATCATGACCGTCATCATGTTACCATTCTAGCCACAACAGCAATGCCGCCGGCTGGCCTTTGCTCATGGCAAGAGATTACCGTTGTCCATACAACACCTTGCGCCCGTGTACTGTACCCCGGGACAAATACAACCTGATGCTTCAGCTGCTGATCACGATTTCACGAGTAGCTCGTGCGTACTAATAGCCGAATAGTACATGCGCAGGTGACGGACAACTGCATCTGAAAGTGTCAGTATCCCTGCTGCCATAGCAGCTACCTGTTCAATCAAACAAGCCGCATGCTGACGGCGACACACAACCTTCGCAGCTATGCACAACAGAAACATTTCAATTGCCTCGCAGCCCAGCCCAGCACAGCTGCAGCTGGGGCTGGTGCTACGCTTCATGGTGTGGCAGCAATCACCCCTTGCAACATACCATGAACAACATTAATTTCACGTTGAGAGCCATGCGTTCGATTCAACACTGTCCAGGTATATATTAAAACAAAGCTGAAACAAGAGTCCTTGCTTGCGCCAGCACTGCCATGCGCCCAGCACGAATGCAAGTAGCTGCGCAGCTGCACCTGCCCAGCAGACGCACGAATATGCCACATGAGCCTGCCATCAACTGCCAGACACTGCGCTAGCCCAGCCAGGTGGCTGTGCTGCACCCCGCCCAGGGCCTCAGCAGCTGCCAGTGCTGCTGCGCTGGCAG
This sequence comes from Tetradesmus obliquus, assembly GCA_030272155.1. Taxonomy (NCBI): domain Eukaryota; kingdom Viridiplantae; phylum Chlorophyta; class Chlorophyceae; order Sphaeropleales; family Scenedesmaceae; genus Tetradesmus; species Tetradesmus obliquus. Next base: position 3,067,017 of record CP126191.1, read on the forward strand.
CTCTAGCACCTCACAAGCAGCACCCCTGCCCACGTGCACACAGCTCAGCAGGCGACAGCTGCTGCAGCGCAGGCCGCAGCTGCTGCTCCAGCGTAACCTGCGCTTGCTGCTGCTGCTGCTGCTTGTGGGGCTGCTTTTCCTGCAGCAACTGCACTACCTGCTGCGGCGCCCGCTGCTCTTGCTGCTGCTGCTGCTTGTTTGGCTGCTGCACCTGCTGCATGCTCTGGCCTGTGCCCTGCTGCACAACAGCTGGCAGCATCACGCCGTGCTCCACATGCCAGCTCTGCTGGTGTGTACTGCTCTGCAGTAGCCAGGCGCACGACACTGTCTGTGAAGCCAAAGAACGCGGGGCCTGCAGTGCAGCAGAAGCAGCAGCAGCAACACAAGGCTGAGGATTTTACAATCATATTGCATGTGTGCGGTGTTGTGCTGCCATGCATAGGCGAGCGACGCCATAGACAGCCAACCTGCAACATAGATAGCACACTGCCTTCATGCTCATCAGAAATGTTGTAACCGCTGCAGTGTTATAGCCACACGACAGGCCTCAAAGCATGCTCGGCACTGTTGCTGCATTGGTGTGGCACTTGACAACAAACTGAAAGCATGCATGGGTAGCAACATCAGCTCACCTGAGATGCGCTGCGTCTTGCGGTGAGCCAGGCAGATAGCTGTCCAGGGCTGGGTTGGGCTGCTGCCTGAGTAGCTCACACCAGCAGCCTCGTCAGCCACCTGCACCCATAACATACAGGACACAGAGCTGTATGAACAGACACACTGCTTGCCATTCGCACAGCCCGACGCTCTGGCGAGCAGTCATACAATGTGTGCATTGAGGTGTTGGTCAGGCGGGTGCGTATCCAAATCGCAGCATGCAAGCATGCAGCAATCACCGCCAGATTCAAGAAGCAAGGCCTCTAAAAGTGGGCTGCGCCATGGCAGCTGTGCAGACTCTGATGCACTGCAGGTCTGTATCGGCAACAAACCACCAGAAGCACTAGCAGCTGTGCCGCACCGTGAACAGGGGCCCTGCCTCCCCTGCGCTGATGCTCATGCGCCACGTGCGGCCAAACACCTCCTTGCTGGCAGCATAGCCCACCTGCAGCAATGGACAGCAGCAGGCAAAGGCACAGTTGTACAAAAGTGACTGCAAGTACAGCTGGGCATTGCAGGCGGCAATAGTTCAGCCCTTGCCAAGCAAGGCCAAGCAACGCCTGCCTATGGTCAGCTTGTCAGCTGGCTATGTGTTATTGCGCTGTGCTGTTATAGGCTGCAGGTGGCAGACCCACGCTGTCGAGGCAAGCCAGCATGCAGTTTGCTTAGCCGCTGGCCCCGTGTCTTGCAAGATACAATCATGTCTCAAGACATTTGTGCTGATTCCATGCAAAGCTTTGGTTAACCAGCAGCTGGTATGCTGTGGGGTGCTCATGGCGTCCTCACCGGGTAGGCGTGCCTGAACCTGCACTGCTGTGAGGACCAGTAGTGCTGCTCCCACGGCCCGCGGAACACACAGCCCAGTGACAGCCCAGTGACGCCTGGCAGGGCAGGAGAGCAGCAGCGCACAAGCCATGCAGGATCGGTTCATGCAGGCAGAATGTGTTATGAGTGTGCACATGCTGCTCGCTTTGTTGTTGTGTGGACACAGAGCCTTGTATGCTGCTGCCTGTGCAGCAGCGTGGTGCTGGTGCTGCGGCGCGATGCAAGGTGGTGCACTCTCGACCACTGCTCTGCGTTGCAGCCTGGCAACTCAGCTCATGCTCAGTCAGGCGTCACATGCGTGTGATCACACGTGTGAGTGGTCGGCTGCAGATTGGCCTGCACTGGTTGTCTGGATTGCAGCAGCAGCTTACGTGAAGCTGCCAAAGTGAAGGGTGCCACGTAGATGGTTGGGATGAGCGCACAGGCCAGCTCCATGCCACCTGCTGCTGTTGAAGGCGCTTCACAGCCACCACCAGCAGCACCGTCACCAGCAGCCTCGGGCGCTGCCTCAGATACACCAGCTTGCAGTGCTGCTTCTGCAGCACCTGCTGCTGCTCCTCCTGCTGCTGTTTCTGCTGCTGCTGCTGCTGCCACTGCTTCTGCTGCTGCCAGCTGAGTGTGCTGCGGCACATCTGCTGGCAGCAGGGTGCCGTGCTGTGCATAGGCCAGCTCAGCGGGCGTGTACTGCGCGGCAATGGCGCGCTGCACGTGCACATCCGAAAAGCCGAAAAACAGCGGCCCTGCAAGTCAACATGGGCATCAGAATCACCCAAGAGTCAGCAACACTGGGTAAGGCAGGCAGCGGCAGCTGCAGCAGCTGAGGATATTGCAGCTGTAACATTTGTAGCAGTGCAAGCATGTCCACACCCGCCACTGTTGCCAAGGCCCCGTTTGCAAACCATAAAGGCATACCACACAGGATCCCTTGGTAGTGGCTACCAATCACTGTCGATTGCTACTATTGAAATTCATCTGTATTCAGTGTAGGCCGGTGCTGATAATGACTTGCGTAGCCTGCCGCACCTGAGATGTGCTGCGTCTTGCGGTGCTGCAGGCAGGCAGCTGTCCAGGGCTGGGTGGGGCTGCTGCCTGAGTAGCTCACCCCAGCAGCCTCGTCAGCCACCTGCAGCAGCAACAACAGACGCCCACGCAGCCTGATACTGGTGTTACATGTACAGTTTACCGTACTGTTGATCCAGGAGCAGCAGAGGCAGCAAGCAGCACATGTTGTCACAGCCAGCCATGCGATGTTGTCAATCCGCTGCAGCAGCTGCAGCAGCTGCGCCGCACCGTGAACAGCGGCCCTGCCTCCCCTGCGCTGATGCTCATGCGCCACGTGCGGCCAAACACCTCCTTGACGGCAGCATAGCCCACCTGCAGCAGTGGACAGGAGCAGCACCGGCAGCTCAGACGCGCACAACACAAAGCTGCATCTGTCGACACCACCATTGCAACCGTGCTGGCGCTGCGGAATCAGAATGCAGCATTGCTTGTGCTATGACAATGTGTGCAGCACCACAGCAGTTTGAGCTCAACAATGCCTGCACGATAGAAAGGCAGCTGTGCGGCAGCTGTAGCTTGCAGGGTAGGCATGCCTGAACAGGGCGCCACGTGATGACCAGTACCGCTGCTGCCAGGGCCCACGGTACACCCGGCCCAGCTCCAGCACAGTGACACCTTCGATAGCAGCGTGAGGCATGCAAAAGAAAAAAATGGAAAGTGGTGCATGACGAGTGCACACACGCGCGGCAGCATGTTGCGCAAGCTGCAAAACCTGCATGTAAAACCCAAAGGCATGCGCAGCAAGTTCACGCACAGGCGGGTTGTGACGATTGCACACACGTTTTGCAGCTCTGGCGAGTGCTGCACCTACCAATAGAAGTGATGGTGAAGGGCGCCGCATACTGAGTGGCTGTGAGCTCAAAGTGTGCCTTTGCAGGCTTTGCAGCGGCCGCTGGGTCAGCGCCTGCGGCCTCGTTGCCTGCAGCATCCTGTGGATGCAGCGCACATGCGAATCCCAGTCAGCTGTTAGCAGCGGCTGCCAACAGCTGCTGCCACATTTGATCACTGCCGTCACCACTTGCAGGAGCGTAAGTTAGGCATCCTGCAGCTGCTTCCGGCCCTGTGTTTGTTCCTGCAAGCCCGTTGCTACAAGCTGTGAGCCCCTTACCTCTGCGTGCATGCCTCTGGCGCGCCTGGACGTCCGCGCGGGCCCCTCAGCCACCTCCTCCTGCGCATGGCAAACATTTGCAAGCAGTTGTACTGTATGCACAACTCTGGTGGACCCCATCACTGCCTGCAGCTGCTAACCTTGATGTGCAGAATGCATGCGGCTGAGCCACACCGCACATGACAGCTGCTGCATTGCACCCTCGGCCTTTCAGCGCTGCATGTTGCTGCCTGGGTCTTGCTGCTGCTTGGGCGCTGCATCGGCAATCAATTGGACTGTGGAGCCATACCTTAGGTTTTGGGCGCTTCAGCCCAGCGTACTTGGGCTTTGGCTGCTTGAGGGCCTTCAAGCTGGCAGCTGCCTGCATCACGACCATCTCCTGCATCACCCGCCTGTTCTTGGCCATGATGCGAGCTCTCTCTGCCTCAAAGGCGTTGCTAGGCTCTGTACTGGGTTCTGCTGCTGGCAGTACTGCTGGTGCTGGTGCTGGTGCTGCTGCCGCTGCTGCTGGTGCTTCCGCTGTGCCTGCACATCCTGCTGATGCAGAGGCTGCTACAGGTCGTGAAGCATTGCTTGCTGCTTCCATGCTTGATACGCTTCTGTGCTTGGGTGCTTGCTCAGCTGTTAGAGTCCTGCAGTCTGCCTGCTCAGTGTGGTGCTGCGCGTCTGTTGTTGAGTGCAGCACCTGTGGAGTGTCCAGCACGCTTGTCCTGTGGCGACCTGCCAAGCACAGCCGGTCTGATATGTAGAACTTCCAAGCACATTTGTTCACAATACTGCGATTAAGAGTGCGTTGGTGGCTCCCTGCTGCGTGGAAACACACCGAGTTCAAGCTGCTTTTGAACAGAGTGACATGACAAGTGACGAGCACCCTTGTTACTGGAAGTGATCGGCCAGAATAAGTTCATTGCAGGACGTCTGATTACCCGTTTTCCTTTGCTATCGCATTCAACCAGACGGCTGCTGCGTGTTGACGTGAACTCCACGTTGAAGAAGTTATCACTGCCTTGTCCCTGAGCCCCACGTCGCTGCAGAGACATGTCGCCGCAAAGTATATGCTTGAATGCGGTCTCCACAGCACCCTGGAAGGCGATGTTGCAGAAATCTCTGGCACTGAACAGCAGCCTGCCACAGGCCAAGTACCTGCAGCTGGCAACTGTCAGACCTGACGGAAGGCCTGCAAACAGAACAGTCGTGTTCAGGTGGGATAGTAGTTGTTATGTTGTTGCTCTGCTTCTGTGAACAGCTTCACATGCTGGTGCGCTTGCAGCAGGTGTTTCCAAGCAGGCAGAGAAGATTACTGGTTTGCGACAGCCTGGTAGCAGCAGCAGTAGCTGCAGTAGAGTAGGCAACGCCAGGCACACGACCAAGGCTGGCTGCTCTTGACATGCAGGGGCTTCTTATATGATACAGATCATCTCACCATCGTAACAGACAGGCGCAGTTGCAAGGTACGTGTGTGCATCTGCAGATGTGAGGTGCTGACAGGGCTTATTTGCGCATCACCTGGCTGTGGCAGTAACGCTCTTTTCACAAGCAGCACATGCTTCTGGGTCTCTGATTTCAAGCATATGTGCAGGCACATACTGTATGTAACATACACCATGCAAATGTACTACACGTTAGGCTGGGACTGCATCACTTTCCATGCTACAACAGACCAGTCTGTGGGTGGCCATAGCGCAACTCTCACCCTCCACAGCGTTCTGGTATCGACCACCAGCATACACCTGCCTTGCGTGCTCCACTTTTAAGTCCATCTAGCCTCATCACAACCACGCAGCAAACATGCGGCAAACATGCTGCACCGCATCCTGCAGGTGTCTGAGCTAGCGGCCAACCCCCACGTGGAGGTGTGCTGGTACTTCCCCAGCAGCAGGGAGCAGTACAGGCTCAGCGGCAGCATGGCCATCGTCAGCAAAGATGACAGCAACCAGCAGCTGCTGCAAGCACGCCAGGAGGCCTGGGCGCGCATGTCAGATGCAGGTGAGGCTGTGCATCCTGCAAAGGCTTTCCGGCACTGCTGCTCGCGATACTACGTAGGCTATTGCGGAACAATGCTGCTGTGCTGCCGTCACAGTTTTGTTTTTCGCCGGGGCCCATGTGCCTATTCACTGTCAACAGCTCGGCACGCAGCTACCGCATTTCTGCAGCTGTCCAGGAACTTACAGAACTGCAAGCAGGCACGGTGCCGCCGCTGCAGATCACTGCAGACCTGTGCACTGCAGCTCACACAGTCACTGTGAGGAACGAAGCAGCTGCGGTGACGACGGGTACACTCTGCCACAACACATGTGCCGCTGCTGTGTTGCAGGCCGCTCGCAGTTTGTGTGGCCTCAGCCTGGCCAGCCGCGCATGCCTGCTGACGAGGATCTGTTCCTGCAGCCGGCCCCTGACTCAGCAGGCAGCGCGGCGCCAGACTTCTGCCTAGGGGTGGTGCAGGTGACAGAGGTAAGCATGTACAAAGCATTTGGGTGTGTGGCTGAGCGCTGAGTGGCAGCGAATGAGCGAGACGTTTTCATCCAGCTGTGGTGTGAAATGACAGTCTTAGGCATGGTAAATGTTCAGTAAGCATGGTGTCAAATGACAATTGGCATGTAAAGTGACATTTATAGGCATGGTGTGAGCTTGCTGTGCTTCGAGTGCCATGCATGCGCTGGCGGCAGCTGCCTGAAGAGGTGGCAATCTGGCGCCCCTGCATCAGCCGCGCTTGCCGCTGCTGGCAGATGTGCTGCCTCGTGGCATGAGGTACCGGCGCTGTGGCAGCTACACTCACACTGCACATGTACAGGTGTTCAGGCAGCAGGGTCAGGGTTGGGCTGCAAGCCAAAAAACTTAGCCCACGTGGGGCATATGATTGCTCCTGACATCTCTGCCAGCTCACATGCAAGCACAGCACTGCTGCTGCAGCCAGGCAGGCAATAACAAACACGTGAGTCCAAACAAGAATCAAACTGATCAGCAGGGAAGCAGTCCTACATTGAGCGCTACGTGGAATCCCAGGCAGCTCGTCTTAGACGCTGAGTGTCAGGTTATGTCTTGCTGGGTTGCTGGTGCATTGCTGCAGGTGGACCATGTGGACCTATACACCAACCAGCGGCGCATATTCAGCAGCCAGCTAGCAGCGGTGGTGGCAGCAGGCACACCCAGCAATGGGGATGCGCCATCACAGCCCGCCCTGCGCTGGGAAACGCGCAACGTCAACCCCTGACTGCCCCATTTGAGTACACTGTGGCTCGGCAGGCAGCAGCAGTAACTTGATAATAATAATAGTATTCTTGTAAGCCATACCTTGTCATCGGCATCGGCAACCGCGCCCCGTACGGAGCGGAAACTACGACTATTATTGCCTCTCTATTGGTGAGGGGTAGACCACCCAGACAGCAGTAACTTGATAATAGTCGGTTTGCTTGGCGGCATCTTGTGTGCATACATAAGTATTTTTTAGCTGCTTCGTTTCTGCAGCTGCTGGCCTGTGGCCCTTTCCTGCAGCTGCTTGATCCAAGCTTGCTGTGCTCCTCTGATTTGAGGGCAGCGTGCCACTTTGTTTGACCCAGTTGTGTGTGTGTTGGCAGAAGTAGCAAGCAGTTGCTGAATCCAAGGATATATGTTTACTGTTGGGTATATACCGACCTTGAGCGGACCGAGTTCGCTGCCAACTTCAGCGCAAGGAAAAACAGCCTCTTTTTCCTGAGTGGGGCCATTGGGCGGCTCATTCACCATGGGCTGTATCACGATGGTTGAGGGATTTTTGAAGGATCCATGTGGATGCCTGCTGAGCCTGTAGTTGGCGCGAAAGACGGGCACGTATCCCCTTGTGTAACACTCATACTTGCTGGTGTACCCCGTTGTCAGTGTTGTGGCGCCCGTCTCTGATTGTAGTCAGTGGCCGCTGCTCCATGGAGCTCGCGTGCAGTGGGTGTGGTAAACCAGAGGAACGTGTTTGCGTGCTGCAGGGCTACATGTCGTCGCCCGTACCAAGGAAGCATTGCTCCTGATTTGCGGCTGGTGGTTGCCAGCATTTGTGCAAACTGCATGCTGTGTAGCGTCAGGGTTGCCTTGCACATGCAAGGCATGTTGGATGGATGCGTTGCATGCACCCGGGTGCACTCAAACACATCTCTCACCCACCTCATGGGCGCATGGGGAGTTCGGGTTTGTTGCGCTGGTGCTGCTTGGTAGTCCCCATGGTGTTGCATTGACGGAGCGGGTTCTGCCTAAGCTTGAACACCTTCAACTGTACTGCCATCAAACTACTGCCTGAAACAAAGTTCAGCTGCCTGCCACTCTTACGCACTGCTTGAAAATCTACAAAGCAAGCCTAGCTGAAAGGCTTGCCATTTTCAAGACTCTGAGAGTCTGGGAACATGCCCAAGGATATTTCTCATCAAAGAGCAGTACAGCAGTGGGTGACCATCGCCTCTGCTGCGCTGTCATGCTTGCGCATATCCTCTCTCGTTGGAGTTAACACATCCTCTCTCTCGTTGGTTTTGAGCCACGCTGAGGTGCAAGAAGTCAGTGTCTGCAGGTGCGTTCCCGTCTGCACGTGCGTTCCCTGGACTGCCCACAGTTGATCTGGTTATCAGTCACACGGTGCTGCCCCTCCCCCCCAGGACTATCCAGGTCGCCGTCAAGCGCGCTGGGCTTAATAGCTTTATTCATTGAGAGGGTCATTTGGTCCTTCCACGATCCTCGTCGAAAGGTACGGCCATGTGCTGCATGTGCCTCGCACCACATGGGTGGCCTACACGCTGGATAGCTGTACGATCCATGACCTGACAGCCTGAAATGGCACAGCAACAAACGCTCTGAAACAGTTGTATTTGTATTTGGCTTGAATCTGTGGCATCCAGCAGCAGTTGTGTAATGCATGACTCCGGAGCCCGTCCATGTGACCCATGTGCATAGCATGCGCCGGCAAGTCAGTGCCCTCTTAATAAGCAGGGATCCAAGCAATGCTTGAAACGTGCTACCTGCCAACGAAGCGAGGGCTGACGAAGTTACAGGAGCAATGACGATGGCCTTTTTGCCAAGAGGCACATGACACTAGTGGAGCCTGCACCTACTTCATGCGCCCAACCTCTCGCCTGTTTCACTGGTTCTCACCAGCGGTCGGAGGAAAGCTCGCCGAACCTTCATTGCGCAACCCTCCTTTCGCAACCCTTCTCTGATTTCGCAGTCAGCAACTTGTGGATGAGGCACCATCACCTGTGAATTATTGCTTCACTTGTTGGTAGAGCAGCCCTTGGCAGCGCAGTTGCGTGCGAACGGACGCACCGGGCCCGTAGGGCCTTCCCTGCGGGGTGTGCTAGCATAAAGTCGAACAGCAGGCTATCGTGAGCGGCTGGAGCAATGTTGGAGACTGCGATTGAACCAGTGGGACAGCAGCTGGAGAAGCTTAAGCTTGTCGAGACACCCAGCAGCAAGGCTCGCAGGGACCTGGTGCCCTATGCTGTGAAGCATGTCCAGGCAGCCTTTGGAGGTGGGGTGCTGGTGCTTTGGTTTAAAACATACGATGGCGCAGCAGTAAAGCAAAGATGAGGCCTTGGTATGCGGAATGTTGCTGACCTGCAAGCGTCCAGCTGCTGAGCTTACATGCTCTGCCGGATCTTGCAACACCACTGTAGCGTGTCGCCACTGTCATAGCTCCAAATGTGAGTCACAGCACACCATCTTGTACTCTTGTCGCATGCACACGGCCTCTCACGCTTGCTGCGCTTGGCTGACATTCTGGCTGACACCGCCACAACTCAACTGCAGAGCTGCTAGCCACCAGCCCTTCAACGCTGATAACTCCCACAGGCGGCAACGACAGCGAGTTTGAGGCCAAGATGTGGGACGCCTTTGCGGAAGTCTACGAAAAGGAGCTGGCAACGCTCAAGGGCAGCAGCAGCAGCGAACTGCCGACGGAGCGCAAGCGGCAAGTGCTTGCAGACATCCTGGTGTGGGCTGAAATCACGCAGAGCCATTATGACCAGCACACCGCATCGTGAGTGGAACGCGGCACTGAGGCAGCAGCAGCTGTGTTTTCAGCACTGATGCTGGCTGTGGACCACAAATGAACAGGGCTGCACGTATGCGGCTGCTAAGCAGCATCACATGCATGCTGCGGTCCTCGTAACCACCCACCGCCGTTGCATTTTAGCATGTACTTTTCCTCTTCTCAAAGGACCCGCTGCTCTTTTCCAAGTTCATCACCTGACATGCCAGACATGCAGTTTGCTGACAACCGCTTACTATGCTGACGGGTGTGCTACGCAGGTTTGTAACGGATCCACACGGCAGCGACGCCTCGTTCCAGCGGATAGGCAGGCTGCTCAAGGCAGCGAAGAAGGACCGAGGCCTGTGACACGCAGCGCGCCCGTGATGCTGCTGCAGCTGCAGCATCAGAACAGCACTGCGGCTGTCCTTTGTACAAAAAGTGTGCTTGCAGCCTTGCAGCAGCGGCTGTACCGGCACCATGCAGAGCATCCTGGATTGCTCCAGAGCTCGGGCTGTGTTGGGCTGGCAGCTGCCTGCAAGCTGGTGTCTCACTACACATCCGTTCTTAGAGCAAAACTCAATTTTTGATGCGGGCGGCAGTATGAGAGTGACGGGGTACACCTGCGCACTCGCATGCCAGCCTTTTTGAGAGGCGGTGGGGGTCATCAGGCATTGCTTGGCGTTATGTTCCGCAATATACGACGGTCACTGCGGCTGCATGGAGCAACGGCATGTGCTGTCTGCTGCCAGATGGTGGCAGGCTGCCGCGTGGCACGCAGCCGCCAGCTTGCTGCAGCAGTGACGCTGCAAGGGCATCAGGCACCAGCAATAGGCTTCTGCTATGCTATGGCAAGCCATTTTTTCTTTGCGAGCGAAGCACTGCGTATTCGGCGGATGGCAGTGAGTGTGTGTTCGTTGGTTGCTGCTACAGTTGCCAGGGCTCTGGACTCGGGCTGTGTCGTGGCCAACAGCACTGACCACTTGTTGTGAGGTGTTGGAGCCTGTTATGGTCAGTTTGTGATGTGTGTTTGCAGCCTTCGGTGTGCTGGCATGCCGCGAGACCGATACAGGGATGCAAGGCTGCGACAGGGTAGGCAGAGCATACGTCTAGTGGAATTCGTGAATTGCGCGTGGTTCTGGTGTGGCATGTCAGGCATAGCGGTGTATGTGCAGACCTTGGTATCTGACCCCCAGCTGCAGCAGCTGTGCTGCTGCTGGTGCAGGTGGGATGGCGGGCTCACGATTGCAGGTGCCTCGATTGGATATTCATACCCAGCAGCTGTATTTGTGCCCTGAAAGGCAGCAATTGCTAGACATAGCTGGTGCACTGACAACAGGAAAGCAGCACCTGTCACTTGTGAGACTGCGGTCGTCCCATGCCGCAAAGTGTGTTGTGTGCTTTTCCCTGATGTTTGTGCAGTTCCTACATGTGGATCTCCTCACGCAGGTTGATCTGCTGCAGTCTGCAAAGGGTGCAGCGCTATATGCGGTACCAGCTTCATCGGCAAACATGCGTGTGTGGTGTGGAGTGCGTGTGGTGTGACTAGTGCATTATCACTTTGGTGCGTGTCTGGTTGCTTTGTGCTAGTTTGTGCATTGTGTTGTTCGCTGCTGCAGTGCACACTGCTCCAGTGTTGTGTATGTTGTGGCTGCAACATGCTGCTGTGCGTGGCATGCTGCGCCGCAGCATGGAGCAGCATGTGTGTTTGGATGGCGCAACTTTGTTTTTGCGCTACGGCTTGTCTTCCTGCAGACAACACGCAAAGCTGTCTGCTGCAGTCCAGCTTGTACCATGAACATGCTTTGTGTGAGGGACTGCTATCCTTGGAGGCACCTCAGCCTGCTGACGCTATCATCATGGTTGAACCTTGAGCATGTGGATGCTCTGGTATACTTTGCTGCTTGCTTGGTTTCTTCTGGCTGCATAAGCCTTTGCATCGTCTGAGGCATGCAGCTGCTGGCTGTGACTGTCATAGTCAGCAATTTTCCTGCTTGGTGGTGGAGGCTGCATTCAGCCGGTTGCAGCAGTCACTTCAGCTGCATGCTGCAAGCATGCTGCGCACAACTCCGGCTCTGGCGTGTCGTGTGTGCTGCTCAATGAGGTTCTGTTCAAGCCACATGGTGCCAGGTAGATCCAGTTGCCTGGTGTTCGGCAGTGCCAGAGTTGTAATTAATACCAGTCATTGACCACCCAAGCTATTCTGCTTTTGGCAAACCAATACAGACATCTGATGTATTGCTGCCCATGTACCCATGTTACATAACGGAACTCGTTCCAGACCCGTCTGTTACAACTGAGAGCCAGTCGGCTCTTCAAACCCTTGGCATGCGATAAATCTTCGGCCACAACATCAGCAATGCAAACATGTACATGAAACGTCAGCAAGGCCCTGTGGCAGCGCCGCCGGCTGCATGAGACACCATTCAGTCCTTTACAGCCGCCGCTCTTTTCGGTATTGCTGCTGCTGTAGCCTGCTGCTGCTGAAGCTGCCAATATTACTGCTGCTACTGCTGCTGCTGCCCAGCTTGCTGGGGCTTCCCCGCGGACTCCCCTTAAAGGGATGTTTTTTGGGACTGCTTGGCCCCACAGCAATGCCCTGCAGGCCTTGGGCTCTCCGCTTCTTCCTGGGTCCAAACCTTGCGCCTGGGTGTGCTGACAGCCAGCACAGCGCAGCATACACAGCAGCCAGCACGCCGCAGCAGGCTGATAGTATGATGAATAGGGGGTACAGCAGGCGCATCGTGTGCTGGCGCTGCTTGCTCTGCCGTTGCTGCTTCTTCGCGTCTGCCACTTTGAAGTGGTCCACCTTCCAGCTGTTGTTGAACATGTGGTACACAAAGGACTCGCTGTTCTCGGCATTCCAGTACCTGCAAGCAGTGGCAAGCCAGATCATGTTTAGGTTACAGAACACAACAGGCGGCAAAGCTTTGTTGCATGAGAGCAGGATGTACAAGCACAGTACCAGCACTCCGCAGGTGCACCACCCATCACCCTGCACACAACGCTGTTGATGAATTGTATGCCTGCCACCTGCAACCCCGACTTGCAGACTCCTGCGTGCATGCCTCTCCTGCTACCCGCGCTCCGGCTGTCCCAACTGACCAAACAGTAAGCAACGCCTCCCAATCGTGTGCTGGCAAACCCACCCTTCCGACCCTCCACATGCTCTGTACGTGCTGCTTGCGCTCACCTAAAGTTGCAGCCGAATGCAGCCTGCGGCAGCACCACTGCATCAGTGACCTGCCCTCCCTCTACAACTTCCTCAGGCTGGCTCCCCATCTGCCGCAGGTAGCTGTGCACCTCGCTGCTCCAAATGCCCGGCCCTGTGCGCAGCAGGATCGAGGCATCATGGCCCACGCGCTGCTCGATCTTGCCACCATCTGCTGCCTCTTGCTCAATAAAGGCTTTGATGGCAGCACCCATGCGGCATGCTACTGGGTGGGAGCGCTTGGAGGCCATGGTCCACTGCGTGATCTGGATCTTGTGCACATACGTGGCCTCCTCAGCTTCCTGCGAAAAGAGGAGAATATGGTTATGGAGAGCAGCATCCGTGTACACAACGCCAGTGAAAAGCACTCGTAGAGAAGGCAAACGTCACAGAGAGTATGTGCAGCAGCCCTGCCCAGCTGCCGCATTCTGCTGGGCTGCAGAATGGGTGCAAAGAGCCAACAGCGGAGACTGGCGCACTTTGCTGGACAGCTGCTGCTGCTGCCGCCGCCGCTGCTGCTCGCCTTGCTGTGCCTGCCACAGCTGCTTGGCTGCTGCTGGAGCGCACCTCTTGCGAGTGGAACAGGTTCTCGATGCCCACAATGAGCCCAGGCTCAGGGGTGCTGTTGAAGTTGGTCCATTCGCTGAAGGGCCTGCCGCATACTGTGTCTGTGTCTGTGTAGATGCCGCCGTGCCCACAGAGCACATGGTAGCGCCATGCGTCCGACTTCTCGACTGGTGTTTTCAGCTGATAGAATGCTGCAAGGTTGATGCCAGGGCGGCGACAGCAGCAGCAGCAGTAACAGCGGCAGCAGTAGCCATGAAACTAAACCGTTGCAGCTGGTTGTAACAGCAGGAGGTTGACATGCACCGTGCTCTGGAGTTTTACTGTGTGGCTGCTAGCCGCGGTAGTAGATGCAAGGCAGTCTGCATGCGGCACCTTGCAGCATTACCTGCGAGCTCTGCTGCAGCAGGTTTGCCATGATGCCATCCATAACAGCAGGTCGACAGTGACACCACTTCTGCACCAGGGCAAAGCCCTCACCATACTAACTGGCATGCATGCATGGACCTTACATCACGCCACCCGTTGCGGGCTCGTTCGCTGCAGCACACCCACTGCTCACAAATTACAGCTGCTCTACCCACAGCCAGCCTGCACCCTTCTGACAATCCTGTGCACTCACTTGGCATGAACGCCGGGTAGTACCGTTGCATGTACTGCTCGATGTCTGTGTTGTCATACAGCAGCAGGGCATAGCCCTTGTTGAACCTGCCCCAGCTGAGCATGGAGAGAATCTGATGAGGCGCAAGCTGGTGCTTGTCTTTCATTGTCATGTGTATCAGTTTTGGGATGCCTTCAGGTTGTGGTAGCACCCTGAGGTACAGCAGAGGGTCCAGCACCAGCTGGATGTCCGGCGCTGCTAGCTGCATGATGGTGGTTGCGGTTGTTATGTCTGTCATGGTGCGCGGCAGGCGCAGCTCGGGGCCATTGACCCGCAGAAATTCCTGCAAGGGCAGGGTATGCATACATAACTGGTGTTTGCAGGGTGCGATAGTGTGACCCATGAGCACTGCATCATGCTGTTGCCAGGCTGCCGCTGTGGTGCAGCTGGTGCTTGCTGCATTCAGGGCTGAGTGCTGCTGGTGGATTGCACTGCTCCCCATTCATGCATGCTGTGGTTCACACCTGATGCCATCTGCTGCTGCTGCTGCTGAAGCACACAGCAGCATTAGACACTGCAACGAGCTTGTATGACTGATCATATGTGGCTTCAAGCTTGCAGGACAGCAGTTGCAGCTTTTCTTCCTGCTGCCTGATGCCCACCTGCAGCTCCTCATATATGCTGTCCCCTCTCCAGACACGTCCTTTACTTGCTTTGTTGCACTTTGCACCTGTGCGTATGTCTGGCTTCTGCTCAAAGAAGGGCCATACACTCCGCAGTTGCCTGCTACTCGAAGAAGCTGCTGCGGTGCTCCAGGTGCTGCTGCTGTTGTTGCTGGTGCTGCTGCTGCTGCTACAGCAGATGTAGCCAAGTAGCAGCAGGCACAGCAGGCAGCTTGCTGTACTCATTATGTTCTACTTTTAGTCGTCATTAAAAACGCCATTCAGCACAACTGGGCAGCGTATGCCCCTCGTGCCTCTCTTCGAGCTCTGAAGGCGAAGGGTCCTGGTGAGAGGCTTCTGTGCCTTTCCGGCACGTCAACGACGTATAGACGATCTTTATTAAAGTGCACTTAGCACAAAAAGAGTTAACGATGAGCAAGTGCAGCTCCGCAGCAATGGATAATGCTTGCAAGACAGCTTGGCTTTGAATCCTGCAGACCAGATTTCTGGGCGATGTGTCTGCAAAATCCCAGCCAGCAGTCTTATGATGTTGTCACACATAAAGTTTGCATATCTCGCCGTCTGCATGGTTCGAGTCTGAAGGGTGGAGGGTTTTGCAGGACCCTAATGCTGGCCTGACGCAATATATCATCTACATGCTACCAGCACCATGTCAGATTAGGGTGCATAGTTATGGTGTTTATTTTGTAGAGGGCCCGTTCTTTATCCACCTGCTGTTATGAGTGTTGCCCACTTCTTCCTTTCAGCCATCCATCTCCTCAACTTTACTCCAGTTGCACCTGCCGTTGCACATGCAAAACGTGACTACTGCGCTTTGTGTGGTTGCCCTGCCAACTCAACATAGATACAGATTTTCTGTTCCAACCAAACATCCACTTCTCAGTGGGAAAGATGCAGCAGCTGAGCAACACCTGTTGTGACAAAAATGCGGGGTGTTTTGTGTGATTTGTGCGCAAAGCAGCTCAAGGCTCAAACAACCAATGGCAGCAAACCCTTCCGTTCTTCACCCACACAGCTTTGCAACGAACTCAGCACCCTCCATCTCAACTTTCAACTCAGGCCAGCAACAGATCTGGCACAGCACTGTTCCATCTTCCTGACCCAACTGCGGTTTCTTCGTCCCCTTCTTCGCACACCACAACCACCATTTTCATCTCAGAGGTGCAAGCTCACACGCCTGTCTCACTCTTCACCACCGCCGCTTCAGTTGAAGCTCCTGCCCACGCTGTCCTGCACCAGGGGCTTGTTCAGCTTGGCGCCAGAGATGGGGTACACGGGCTTGCCGGACTGCACCTTGTTAGTAACGCCCACCTGCTTGCTCAGCTTCTGGCCGACCTTCTTGGCCTGCTTGTTGGCCTTGCCCAGGGAGGGGGTGCTGATGGAGGGGCCACTACCCTTCAGGGCGCTCTTCACAGCACCTGGCAAGAGAGATGTATGATGCAGCAGCAGCAGCCGAAGCACACGTCAGCATATACACAAGACGCACTGCAAGCACTGGGCAACTCTTGCTGCTGCAAAATCAGGCAGCGCTTCAGACCAAACAGTCACGGTCTGCTGCAGCTCCAAATGCAACACTGCTCAACCTCACTGCAAAGCACTGGCAGGAATCGTGCCTAACAACGCAGTTTCTCCACTCACCCGCAGCGTTGTCCTGCTGCACAGCGCCAGCGGGGTCCCTGTAATCCTCAGAGTCACCCCTCACATCACGGTTGAGGTCGGCCAGAGCCGCCAGCGGGTTGGCGGGCAGCGCAGAGATGCCCTTGCCCTTGAGCAGGCCCTTGACCTTGTCCTTGGCGTCACTGGCGGCACCAGCGATGTCTGAGCCCACGTCAGAGCCGCCAGCCTGGCTCTTGGCCTTCTTCAGCGCGTCTGCGCAGCAGTGGTTGTACATGTCACAGTCCACATATGAGCTGGTTACGCACACGTGTGTTACGTGTTTGTAAGGGATGCATGTGATTATCAGGCAGATCCAGCTGGCGCACAGCCTCCCAACAGGACAACTAGCACCACATGCAGCTGCCGTAGGTGCTACCTACAACATTTTGACCTGCAGTATTGTGTCTGTCAACACTTGGTCGTTCACAGTATTGTCTACTGCGTGCGTGAAACGCCTTAGTACCGAGCTGGCACTGGAGAAGTTCCACTTGCGCAGTGCACACTACCGCAAGTGGCTGCTATCAGCCACACGCCCCACTGGAGCAGTGATAGCGAACATGTCCATTGCTCCGCTTAGACAAGCGAGACACCTCCACAGCGACATGCATAGCACACACATGTGCCCTAAGGGACAGAGGTCACCAGATCTCACCCACCGCTCTTCAGCCAGGCAGCATGCGCCAAGCGTTACATGCAGCTGCTATGCTGTTACAGGTACAGTACAGATTTCCGGGCACACGCGCTACCCTCAAAAACAGCAGCACACTCACAGTACTGCAGCTAGCTGACGTATCATAAGCTGATAAAAGCTTGCTGGAGTAGCTGCTTCACCACACACGCAGCGCCACCCACCTGAGGCTGCGTCCAGCTGCACTGCGCCCGCGGGGTCCCTGTAGCCGCTGGCAGCGTCGCGCACGTCGGCGTTCTGGTCGGCCACAGCTGCCAGGGGGTTGGCGGGCAGCGCGGAGATGCCCTTGCCCTTCAGCAGGCCCTTGGCCTTGTCCTTGGCGTCATCTGCAGCGCTGCCGACCTTGTCACCAAGGTTGGTGGTGCTAGTCTTGCTCTTGGCTGCCTCCAGGATGTCTGCAGCGGCAGCAGCAGGCATAGCACGCATAGTTAGTACACAACCGGAGATGCAGGAAGCCTTCAGCTGGCACATGGGACGAGGTTGGTGGTGCTGCTCTTGCCCTTGGCTGCCTCCAGGATGTTCGCAGCAGCAGCAGCAGCAGCAGCAGCAGCAGCAGCAGCAGCAGCAGCAGCAGGGACAGGCAGGCGGCGTAAGATCACCAACTGCAGATGCTAGAAGCCTTCAGCTAGCACATGCACGCCTCTGCAAAAGGCGGAAAGATGCCGGAATCCCAGCAAACCTCAAGATGGCTTGATAAAAACATAATTTCAAGGTTGACCCCAATACCACCACAAAGACTAGCATAATGCCTTATTTGAGAGCAGGCTGCCCCATTGGGCGGCGTCTGCAGGTCTGTGGAGTCACCGCTCAATGGTGTAGCCTGCTCAAATGCGGCATTGCAGGAGACACCAACCCTGGCACACCACAGCTTTGCTTGAAGGTGCGCAGCTTTGCTTTTTTCATGCTGGACTGTCCATCTTTACCCCCTCTGACAGGAGCAACCCAGAACCCTATTAGCCCTGTTCTTTCTCTTGTTTATGCATAGCTGATCGCAAATATCAGCAGGCAAGCCTGATCTTGATGCGCAGGCCGTACAACTTGTAGCAGCTGACCAAATACACAGCACAGACAAGACATATTTGACGCATGCCAGGCCTGCAGCCCACCTGGTGCAGCGTCCTGGGGGGTGGAGATGAAGGGGTCCCTGTAGTCAGTGGCATCATTGCGCACGTCAGCGTTCTGGTCCGCCACAGCCGCCAGGGGGTTGGCGGGCAGCGCGGAGATGCCCTTGCCCTTGAGCAGGCCCTTGGCCTTGTCCTTGGCGTCACTGGCGGCACCAGCGATGTCTGAGCCCACGTCAGAGCCGCCGGTCTGGCTCTTGGCCTTCTTCAGCGCGTCTGTGCAGCGGTAGCAAAGGTTGCACAACAGCCAACAGTTGAAGGCCTAGCTCTTGGTCTGAGTGGCATGGATGCAAGGCAGCTGAGCTCAGCTATATGCAGGCACAGCTGTAGCACTGGATTTGTTACCTCGCGACATTCGACGGCCACATCGTCTGCACACGCTTGACAGCGTTGCAACATACTTCCTTTCTCTTCTTCACACCTGCCAACTCACGGCATTTCATAACCTGTAGCTGTAACTGTTACGCTGACTCAGCATAACACTGTTATAACAGCTCACAGACTACACAGCCTTCTTGCGTTGCAAAACCTACAGCAAGGAGTTGCAGGCCTTGGCCCCATCAAGGCTGCCTGAAACCGTGCACAGCACTAACTAATATGTCACAGCGCAGCATCCACCATGTTCAAAATTCCCTCCTTGCAGCACTGCCCTGCTGCTCATCACCAAAAAGATGCCTGCAAGGCATCACCACATACAAAACTCCACACTGGGCCGCATTGACCCAAGCTATCACTTTCATCAAGCACAAAGCAGCACCCACCTGAAGCAGCGTCCAGCTGCACTGCGCCTGCGGGGTCCCTGTAGTCAGTGGCCAGGTCGCGCACGTCAGCGTTCTGGTCCGCCACAGCAGCCAGGGGGTTGGCGGGCAGCGCGGAGATGCCGTTGCCCTTGAGCAGGCCCTTGGCCTTGTCCTTGGCGTCACTGACGGCACCAGCAATGTCTGAGCCCACGTCAGAGCCGCCCGCCTGGCTCTTGGCCTTCTTCAGCGCGTCTGCGCAGCGGTAGCAAAGGTTGCACAACAGCCAATAGTTGACGGCTTAGCTCGTGGTCTGAGTGGCATGAATGGAATGTTATGTTTTTCGACCTATACGCAGGCATAGCCTTCTTGCAATGCAAACCCTACAGCAGGAAGTTGCAGGCCTTGCACCATCAAAGCTGCCTAAGACCGTGCACAGCACTAACTGGTGCGTCACAGCGCAGCACTGTCCTGCTGCACAGCGCCTAAAATATGCCTGCAAGGCATCACCACGCACACACACCACACAGGACCGCGTCGACCCAACTCAGCAGTTTAAGTACAAAGCAGCACCCACCTGAAGCAGCGTCCAGCTGCACTGCGCCTGCGGGGTCCCTGTAGTCAGTGGCCAGGTCGCGCACGTCAGCGTTCTGGTCCGCCACAGCAGCCAGGGGGTTGGCGGGCAGCGCGGAGATGCCGTTGCCCTTGAGCAGGCCCTTGGCCTTGTCCTTGGCGTCACTGACGGCACCAGCAATGTCTGAGCCCACGTCAGAGCCGCCCGCCTGGCTCTTGGCCTTCTTCAGCGCGTCTGCGCAGCGGTAGCAAAGGTTGCACAACAGCCAATAGTTGACGGCTTAGCTCGTGGTCTGAGTGGCATGAATGGAATGTTATGTTTTTCGACCTATATGCAGGCGTAGCCTTCTTGCAATGCAAACCCTACAGCAGGAAGTTGCAGGCCTTGCACCATCAAAGCTGCCTAAGACCGTGCACAGCACTAACTGGTGCGTCACAGCGCAGCACTGTCCTGCTGCACAGCGCCTAAAATATGCCTGCAAGGCATCACCACGCACACACACCCCACAGGACCGCGTCGACCCAACTCAGCAGTTTAAGTACAAAGCGCCACCCACCTGAAGCAGCGTCCAGCTGCACTGCGCCTGCGGGGTCCCTGTAGTCAGTGGCCAGGTCACGCACGTCTGCGTTCTGGTCCGCCACAGCGGCCAGGGGGTTGGCGGGCAGCGCGCTGCTGCTGCCGCTGCCGAAGAGGCTCTTGGCCTTGGTGGCAGCGTCGTCAGCAGCAGAGGAGAGCTTGTCGCCGGCATCTGACACGCCCAGGTCGGGGGTGGACACACTGCCACTGGACAGCGAGTCTACATTTCGAACAGACAGCAGGGTGCGCACGGGTGTGGCGGAGTGGGCAGGGCAGAGCAGGGAATGCAGAAGGGTCAGATGAGAAGCCATGGGCAACAGCCAGGAAGCATCGAGCTGGATGCACCGCTTTTGTGATAGCTGCGGCAGCAAACACGCAGGCAGGCAGCCAGGCAGATACATTGGTACTGAGCAGGCGGGGTTGTGTCGCACCTGCCACCTTGTCCTGTGGTGTAGCAATGGCGGGGTCCCTGTAGCTATCTGCTGCATCACGCACGTCAGCATTCAGGTCAGCCAGTGCAGCCAGGGGGTTGGATGGCAGGGCGCTGCTGCTGTTCTTGCCAAACATGCCCTTGGAAAAGGTCTTGCCGGCGTCCGCTGTGACGCCTCCCACATCCAACTTGTTGGGGTCGGAGAGGTCTGGCAGGTCGCTGGTGCTTGGCAGCTTGTCTGCAACAAGGGGTGTATGCACACACCATAACATGCACGCATGTTTATAATAGTATCATAGAAAGGCATTATAGTGTTGCCACACGTGGGTATAACGAGTGTTTGCTGGGCAGCTTGTCTGCAGCAAGTGTTTGTATTTGCGTTGTGTATGAGTGTGTCGTCAGGTGGTGAAGCGTTGCAGTATGTGGGGGTGCAAGGGGCATGCTTCAACGTGTGGGAAGGGGCATCATCGCCAGGAACTATTGTAGCGGCATCAGCGTTGGTATCTGGCCAGACCATGCCTGGTCTGTCAAACACACAGCACTGCTGCTGCCACCATAGGTGATGTGAAGACTGGTGCGAGTTTGCTGGCTTGCTAGCCAATGGCATGTCGACAATGACATTGGGAGGCTAGAGCCGCACGCATGCAGGCTATGGTACAAGAACGCGGCTGACGCCACAACATCAGGTTACAAAGTCGCGTGCCAGCGTTGCGGTGCGACCTGGGTGTCTGGGTGGTGCGACCTGGGTGACCTTGCTAGTTTGGCTCAGCAACTAACGCTTCAGACATCCTTGCATGTTGCAATCCACAACCGGGAGCAGCAAGAAGGGCTGCCAAAGCACACGCAACCAACAGCTACAGCAACAGACAGAAGCAATTAGGTCCTTGACAGGCATCTGGGTGCCGCATGCCAGGATATGTGCATGCACAGGGGCTGCAACCTGGCAGGGAAAAAGTCCAGGTGCATTGTTGATGCACAAGGGAAAGGAGCAAGGCTCAGCACGGCATAGAGAGCACCCACAAACAACAGCCACCCACCTGCCACCTTGTCCTGTGGTGTGGCAATGGCGGGGTCCCTGTAGCCGGAGGCGGTGTCGCGCACGTCAGCGTTGAGGTCAGCTGCATCAAACAGCACTGCAGGCAGGCGGTGGAGGGGTGGGCAGGCAGCAGGGAGCGCATCAGACACAACACCGATCAGAAGTGCGGCAGCGGGCTGCAGATGTAGATATTGTAAGTGCAAATGCAGCAGTTGAGTTTTTCAATGAGCTACCTGCTGCGCTGGCACAACTACTTGTGACGCACACCACGATGAAACACATGTGCTGCCTGTGCCCTGCTGCATGCATGCATGTATGCATGTATGCATGCAGCAGCAATGCGCATGAGTGCATTGTCACTTGGAGCAACCTTACGCATGCATATGGCTGTAGAAGCCTAGCAATGCACCATAGCTGTGCAATGCATGAAAAGCACGTCATGCGCAGCTGTCTGCTGCACCCAGGGTAAGCCATCAGCATGAACGCTGCACCACAACAACAGCGTCACCAGTGTGATCTCTCGATCTCACCTGATGGTGCTGCCACACCAGGGCTCATCTTGGAGGAGCTGGGCTGGCCAGCCACAACAGCAGCGGGGCTTGGTGCCAAGGTCATGTCAGCAGCCAGGGCAGGAGCAGCAGCACCCACCTGCAGGCATAACACAGCCAGGCAGCATCCAAGGATAGGGTCAGTCAATGCAGGTGGCAAATGCAAGTTCACATGCATTGCGTATCTAGCTCATTGGTGCTTGGCAGTCGTATGGGTGCTGAACAGCCCTGATCACTGCTGATTGCTGCTGATCACTGCTGATCACAGCAGCACATGCCATCCAAGGGACCCACCAGCAGAGAGGCAGCAGACAGGGTGGCAATGGCAGCATTGCACCTCTCATCAGGTGTAGCATGTGCAGCCACACTGCGTGGCTGGCTGCTCCTGGAGCCCCTGCTGCTGAGCAGGGACTGCCCAGGGCGGGTGGAGGCACGGCAGAGGGACATCACTGGAGCCATGCTGTCGGATGTGGTTGACTTGAAGGGCGATCGAACAGCAGATGTTTGCACCTGGAGTTCGAGATAAGATAATAGAAACGGCAACTAGAGGTTGTTGGTTGTGCTTTTGCGCTCATATACTCGCCAATGCGCCAGATGCCTGACAGGATCGTGGTCGCGCGTCATCAGCACAGCGTACTTTGGACCTACTGCATGCATCTTTCGTTCCGCGGCAATGCTCCGACGAGCAGCGATCAAGCGAGAGATTATGATAGGAGTTTAGAACAACACTTGATTGATGTATCACTTTTGCCAAGGTGCAGCTGCACCGCCCGTACAAGAATCCTCGTACTGTTGGAAACTGCCGCATTCTCCGACGTTTGACTGCTGGAAGGATGCAGTATGTATGCGAGCAAAGTGTACATTTCTGCAGCGTTTGCCAGGCACCAGTAAGCCATGTGCCCTGCAGACGCCACTCAGGTTTGCACACGCTGCTGTCTACTAACATCTACACACCAGCTCTTCATCAGCTTAGTATATAATTGGTACAACGTGCAAGCAGGTCAAACATTTCAAGTATAATGCAGCATAATGAGTACTCACATGGCTAGAAGTGGTCCCCCAAAAGGCCACCATGGCTGCTGAACCTCAGATTGCAAGCATGTGCAGCTCCTGCTTCTGCTCCTATGTGTCTTTTTGTATTACCTGCATTCATAACAAAACCTTGGTAGCCAGCGGCTTGCATGCGAGCAACAACTGTTCAATACATTACAGCGCCGGCGCCAACATGGCAAGAGGACAAATACACTGCACTCAGGCGAACTTTTGCATGGTCTGGAAACCAAGCACTTCATCAAATCCCTGGTGCCCCCAGCATGGGCCATTGCATCTTGCCCAAACAGTTTGTCAGGCCACTGCATGCATTGCTGTGCACATGATGTACTGCACTCCGCACATGGCAGCCAGCAGCAGCACTCATTGCAGCTGCATGCCGCCCACGCCAAAGAACGGCGTTCAAGACCGAGCACAACTGCAACTACAACATGCAACTAAGCACGTGAAAGAACACAGCACTGCATTCCTGCAAAGGAAGTCCAACATGTGCGCAATTGCAACCTCTCAGGCAGCCAACGGTTCCCACAGCAGCCAACTGGCAAGTGCCAGCTGTGCAGCAGCTGCTCCTCACGCACCAACAACAGCATGCGCTGCACATGCCACCCGCTGCAGCTGCTGCTTGAGCTCAGTCCTCCATCATGTCTGAGCCGGCTTCATGGTGATGCTGGCCGCCTGCTGCTGCTGCTGCTGCTGCTGCTGCTGCTTCATCATCGTCCAGCCCCAGGCCCTCCAGATCATCCAGCAGCTCATCCAGCGGCACCTGCAGTGACAGGGAAGCAGCAGTATGTCACCTTTGAACACCTTTTCTATAATTATATTCATAGCAGCAGCTCCAGCACCAAGTCACAGTCAGAAGGCATGCCAGCATCAAGAGCCGCAGTGGTGCGCTCGCTAACGTACAACGCAATCACGCCCCACAATGCCAAGTCCCAGTACTGCCACATACCACCCAGCTACATCATCACTATCATCACCACTGCCGAACAGCACCACCCCACGCACCTGCGGCAGCTCCCCTTCACTGTCCTCCTCATCAGAGTCCATGCCGCGCGGCGCAGGCACCGCAGCTGCTGCTGCCGGCCCTGCCCCTGCTGCTGCTGCTGCTGCTGGCGCCTTGTAGAGCGCCACCCTGGCGCGCATCTCTGCATCTTCTTCAAGCTCCTCCATGAACCGCTCACGGTCAGCAGCCTCAGCTGCCTCGTTGCGGCCCCTGCAGCAGACAAATGGTATGATGCTGGTCAGCATTGCAGCGCATTGTAGATGACTTTTGCTACACGCTTGTGCGTCCAGGAAACGTGCAGCCACAGCAGACACCAGGCCACAGGTGTGTGCGCAAACAAGGAGCACAGGCCTGCACATCACCACAGCCGACACCATCGACAACCACGGTTGGTGCTATCACATATCAACAACTGCCAACATAAATTGTCAATTGGTGCATAACGCTGCCACATAATGCGCAGCCCACCTGTCCTCCCCAGCCTCAATGGGCAGGTGCTTCAGCTTCCAGGAGCGCCCGCCCCTGCCGCGCGTCTTGCGCCGCTTCTCCTCATAGCTCTTGCGCACCAGCACCACATCGGGCACAGCGCCGCCGCGGTTCACGTGCGCCTCAAAGTCCATGTTGACCAGGTTGGCGTTTGCAATGTCATAGCCCAGCGCGTGGTCGCCTGCGAAAAAAGCACAGCACAGTAAAGCAGAATTAAGGATGGAGCTGAGTGCAGGAGATCACCAAGATAGCGCATCAACGCATGTGAGTCAGCGGAGCACATGAGTGAAGCACAGCACAGAAGGGTTAGGCACGCAGGAGCATGGGTGTTACAGCGCATGCGCCACTGCAACACAAGATTTGAAGAAGCATAAGATGCAAGTTGCTGTGATGTGAACGATCTGCAATCACCGCAGCCACATGTAAAACCATGGCAACATCAACAATTCTCAAACCACCTGTTTCCAGCCTACCTGGGTGCAGGATGTGGCCGAGGTGTGTCTTGGTGTAGAACACCGTATCGTTCCGCCCGAAGTCGCTCTTGCGCGCCACCTGCGCCTCAGCCAGGCACCAGCGCGTGCCGCCCTGCGCAAACGCGCCATAGCCGCTGCCCGCAGCCCCCTGCAGCGGCTCTATGTCCAGCACAACATACTCCACCAGCTGCCTTGCACTCATCATGGCTTGAAAAGGGGTGCGCCAGTAGACTGGCGCCTCCATGTGTGCTGCGCGTAGGTTTGTTGGGTCCAGCAGGGTGAGCACGTTGGTGATACGGCTGCACAGAACCAGGGGCCCCAGTGAGCCGAGCGAGCTGGCGAGCTTTGCTGGCAGGCAGATGAGGTCGTCCTGCAAGCAGGAAGGGCGGGAAAACGCGTCAAGCAGAGTCCATGCACATGTGTGTGATAAGCGGCAAGATAGAATAACAGCTGTGTCGACCCTGCAGTACTCTATGCGCTGCCACAACGGCAGATGAAGCTCAATCCAGGCCTGCAGCTTTTTAGACAAACACACAGCGCGTGAATCCATCGCGTGCGTGCTGCGCACCTTGCAGACCGGCGCGATCTCCACTGAGAAGGTGTACTTGTAGTTGTAGGTGGAGGTGTGGATGTCATGAGACACCAGCTGCTTGTCTGAGCGGAAGCGCGCCGGCACCACTCCCTGCGGCCAGCAGCACAGCACGAGGGGCAGCAGATGAGTAGAAAAAGAGGGAAAGACAGGCGCCTTCAACTACACAAAACAGAGCGCGGCCATGCTGCTGAGATCAAGCAGGTCCACAGCAACAACGAAGGAAGCCGACGTTCAAATCCCTCGCCACTGCCAACGCAAACAGTGAATGCAGAACCATGCTCCCACAACCCCACACCCCAAAAAACTGCAGGCCCACCTGCAGGAAGTCGATGATCTTCAGCCCGTGCGCCCTGTTGGCGAAGAAGAAGTCCAGCCCCTCGTGGTTGTCCTTCATGTTGATGCACTGCGCGTCTGCGCCAGCCCGCAGGATGAGCTGCTCCAGGTACAGGAAGGTGCGCTTGTGCGGCACGTGCTGCCGCACCTGCGTGGGGCGCAGTGAATGTAAGGCAGGGCGAAACACAGCAGCAAGTGATGCAGTGAGTGATAGACACCACCCTCAGATATAGTTGCATCCTGTTGCTGCGTTTCGTGACAAGGTTATGTGGCACTTACTCCGCAGCAGGCGACCAGGTTTGCCCTGCTGCACCACACATGCTACATGGTCAAGCCTTTCTGTCTTTCCCACGCTGCCTGCCGCTGCGCTGCCCTCTCCCGCCCACCTGCACGCAAGCCGTCCAGCTGTTGGGGTTTGCGTTGGCGCGGTTGCACTCCAGGCACATGTGGTTCTCCACCACAAACTCGACCACGAAGCCCTGCTGCAGGATGGTGCCGTTCATGACCTCATCTTGGATGGTCAGCTTCACCTTGAGCCGCTTGCTGTGCGGCTCCGTCCAGATGAAGCCGGCATCAACCAGCTTCACCTTCTGCGTGGGTTGGAAGTGCAGGGTTTGGTGGTGGTGGGGTGGTGGTGGGGAGTGGGGACAGCAGCGTGGACAGTGAGCAAGGGCATGCTAAACTGTGGGCGGTGAATGGCAGCAATAACACATGACCTGCCAAACAAGACAATTGCACGGGCGCTGCTGATGCTGATGCAGCTGCTGGGGCTCAACAGGAAACCAATCACATGCGTAAGCAGACAGCATTTGCTGGAAGGGGTCAGACAGCTCCAATAGAAGATACATCACAGATGTCAGATGTAGTTGCGTATAATGTATTATCATCAGTCCCCTTACACACAACAGCGCCGCTCACACAACACCAACCAATGTGGCGGAAACGCACACTGCGTGCCACCAGCCTGCCGCCACCCACCAGCCGATGCAGCTGCTGCAGGTGCCATGCAACACGTGCTGCTGCAAGCAACCACACTCTCCCGCAACCGGTACAGCAGCACATGATCCGTCTTGCCGCTGCAGCAAAACCAGCCAGCCAGCCAACTCGATCTCACCATCAACACACAGCACGCTGTGCCGATTCGCACCTGCAGCCCCCTGATGCGCTTTGTGCAGAAGGTGAGCAGCTGCATGCACAGCTGCCACAACAAGCAACATGCAACATGCAGCATGCAGCGCTGCGGGCCTCGCACCTGCAGCCCCCTGATGCGCTTTGTGCAGAAGGTGAGCAGCTCCTTGCTCTCCGGCTCTGCGCGCACCCAGTGCTTGGGCGGCTGCAAGTACCGCCCACACTCCTTGCACCACAGGATGGTGACCTGAGATACCGTAGCAGCAGCACCAGCAGCAGCAGCAGGAATGAGAAGCGCCGCAGGACAACAGTGGGTTCTGAAAGCACAGGGATGCAGCGAGCACGAGCACAGGGATGCAGAGCGCACGCACTTTGCAGCAAGTGACAGCAGGGGCAGGCTTCCTCCATGGTCCTGAAGCAGAGCCAGGCAGCAACGCATGGTCATGACCCTTGCCTGCACAGAGCTGTCTAAGCCCTCACGCATGGCCATGCATGAGCTGCACGTGCATCTGCTAGTAAGCAGCAGGTGCAACAGCCGCATGGAGCTCAACGCAGCACGCACAGCAGCAAGCGAGCTGAGACTAAAACAGCACTTGAACATGTCCCCCGCATCATGCGGGCAAGCCCACCTGCTTCTGGATGCCCTCTGTGATGTCTACTTGTGAGCGGATGCAGTTGACGCACATGTTGGCGGGGTTGGGCATGATGTTGGTGCCACACAGGCAGCACAGGCTGCAGCAGGCACAGCAAAACACGGTGGGACATGTCAGGACATGCAGGCTACGGATGCGCCTTCGTCGCTGCATGCAGATGCAGCTGTGACTCAAAGGATGTAGCGATTCAAAGTACTATGTTGCCATGCAATGCAGAAGTTGCCAGCTGCATGGGTCAAGCCGGAAGCAAGCAGCATGCACAGCTGGCAGCAGCAGCAGCAGCAGCAAAACAAAGCAAGCTCCACCAGCACTCACACGTAGCCCTGCGTCTGCTGTGGGTGAAACACCGCAGCATGGCCCTGCTGATTCATGGCGTCCTGCGACAAGCTGCCGCTGCTGCCCAGCAGTTCCGGTGGCTCAGGCTATGACGGTGTGTAACTCGTGCTCGCTTGTCGCTGCAGTTGATGATAGCAAGCAACGTAACGTAGGCAAAAAGACCTGTTCTGTGCCGCGAGCAGCCTTGTACGGTGCTAAGCCCAGTGCGACTCTGTGAGCGACGGCAGACAACTTCGTGTCACGTTGAAACAACTCTTGAACACAAAATCTAGCACTCGTAGGCATGAATGTTGCTTACGCTCTCGTATGCGGCAGGAGTTACTGACATGTTACATGCCATGGTTAGGGACACCAGCCTGGGAGGGACAGCACCCTGATCAGCAGACGCCGTGCGCTCAAACCGCAGGCCCGAGGCCTACAACATTCGTCAACCAGAATGCCGATCTGCCCTTCGCTCTACTGGCCGGCAGCATGCTTGCACAAACGAACGGCTGTGTTTGTGGCGAGGGGAGCTGCAGCAGGGTGGCAGCAGTCTGTTTTTTTGCATGCGGGGGAGGATGTGCAACACACTTGAACCTGGCTGCTCGGCACTGCTGCATTCTTGCTCACATGTGCATAAACAGCCCAAAACCATGTACACTTGCGTTGTCCACTTACAGCAACAGTTTCAAACCCTTGTGTTTGGGCCGGTGACTGCAGCAGCATGTATTTTCGGTTACCAGCGCGTTACCAGCAGCTAATCACCAACGCGCAGGTGAATCAATCTGGTGCTCACAACCACCTCCACCTGACAACCTGTTGCAGGGGACCCTGCCACCCAGGTTTGCAGATGCATGTGCTTCTTGCCAGCGGTACGAAAGCACCTTGACACGCACGATGGCAGCATGCATGTCCCTCCTAGGCAACATACTGCGCCAAAGCGAGATGCGTGCGTGATCGTCAAACAGATCACCTGCTATGATAGCAGAGACACAAGCATACAATACGTGTGCGTGTTTGCAGGCCAGTAAGCAAGTCTGCACTGGCTAGCAGCACCATTTTCTTGACCACGCACATCCGACCAGTGATACAACAGTACTGATGAAGGGACCAACAACACAAGTACACGCTGTGACTGCCATACCCCAACCGCCGGAGCATTTGCACACTCACGCCTCAAAAGCTGTGCCGTCCCAGCTGTCTGTGTTGTCTTGATGCCGCTGCTCCGCACACCGCCCCACATGCCGCGTCAAATCATGCTGCCGCCTCATCACTGACGACCATATCAAGTACGTGACTGTGCCTTGCACATTGCTTGCGCAAAGCACTGACTCACAACCTACATGTAAGAATGTATCTCGCCAGCGCCCCATGGCGGGAATGTCAATGCCGCACACTCGGGTGTGGTCACAGCAACGGCATGGGACCTCACACAAGGCAACCCAGACAGCATGGTTGCAGCCGTCGAACGTTTGCGGTACTGGCTGTCCTAGAGACAACGTACACGATGTGGCAGGTGAACATTCACTAACACACCGCTGGGCATCAAAAGCTCAAACAGCAGACACTGACAGCTCAAAAGGGCGCTGCCAGTAGCTACGCAGCAGCCAAGAGCAGCTGGCTGCATACATGCACTGTGGCAAATGACACATTGTGCTGTGAAGGCAGCAATGGCACCGCCACAGACTGCATGTCATGCGTTCGGCAGTGCAAAAAGCTCCCACATGTCGCCAATGCACAACATGTGGCGTGATGTGTATTGAGTTGATGCAAGCACTGGCTGTGCCGGAGGCTATCCACTGGCCACTCTCAGGCCTCTGCTGCCGCCGCATGCCATGCAGACGCATGCCGCAGGCAACATCAGCAGTAAGTAACCAGGTCGGTCGCACGTTGCTGCCGCTGTCAGCCTCATGCGTGCCGTACAACAGTGCTGCTCGGCGCAATGCTATAAATGTCTGCCGGCTTCAATGAAAGCAGGCTGGTCAAGCTGATGTACTCGAATGTGATTGGATGCTTATACTCAACAAGATGACAGCAGCGTCACATGATGACCAACCCCGCACCACCGGAGTGCAAAGCCGTCACCCGTGCACGCGTCCTTGACATCAGCTACCGCACCCTACCCACAACACATAACCCCCCATACCACGCTGCAGCCCAGGCTCTAACGCAGCACCCTCTCCAGTAAAAGATGTTGTAGGATTCAACCCACCCTAAAAGCAACAGCCTGAAAGTGCCCCATTGATTGACAGAACATATCCCAGCTAGCAACCTCAGCTGAAACATGCAAGCGCTCCTCCACCACACCAGCTGCACGCAGCTCCTCCACTGCAACTGACATGTCTGCAGCTCCCCCTCTTGATATACACATGCACATGGGTGAGAGCACCTTGCAGCAATCACGGAGCTGCTAGGCAGTCGTTACTGCCTGTAGGAACAGCAGCAATGCCAGCACCTGACAACACCCAGGGCTGCCGCTGTATTCCACATGTCTGTAAGTAGAGTAGTGCCTGCCCAAGGCTCCTGCAGCACCACACACCATGCAGAGGCAAGCACAAACAAGCAACGCCTCCATGCAACAGCATGCCATAGCGCTGCGCGTCACTCTCCAACCAATGAAGCTTCATCCGACAACCACGCGGTTGGGGAAGGCCCTGAAGGCCTCAGACGCAGCAGCTAGCAGTAACGGTTGCATTCTCTTTGCCACCACACTGGCAAAACGATTGTGTTGCACACATACATACATGCGTCATCTCCAATTTCATCTTTCAAAAAGCAGCGACGTACAAGCGGCAACGCGCAGCAAGCACAGCACCAGGCGGGCCCGCCATGCAGCGAATGCACACGCCCAAGGAAAACAGCTGCCGCAGTGTAACAAGCAATGTAACAAGCTGAAAGTTGTACACACGAATACCTGCCATGCAGTAACCAGGCACAGGCGGGGTGGAGCCAACAATCACATTTGAAGCAGGCAGCAGCTGTAGCCACTCACGCATGCTATGACAGGGCACCTGCAACGCAGCCGCAACCGGGCGAGGCAACGAGCCCACAGCTGCTGCTGCGCGTTAAGCAACAACACCCCAAATGTGCAACTGCCTGCTCAACTCAATCAACTCAGTAGTACAAGCTATCCCTGATGTGTCAGGGCAGCCACAAGCCCAACTGTAGAGAAAAGTCCGCGCAATGGGCAATGCATGCGGCACTGCAACTTTGTGCGTCATCCCTTCTTTCGACAGACCTCTTTTGCATCTTTCCATGCATGTACAACACATGCGTGTACTGTGCGTGTTGCAGTAGGGTTCAGGTTTGCGCCAACAGCATGCATGCGACGGTAGGATTGATCTTCGCCACACAGCACGCGCTCCAACCAATGACACGAACACAACCCCAAAAGCTGAGCCTTTCCCACTGTACCTCATGCTCAGATCTTCACTGCCACATAGACAAACAAGCCAGCAAGCAAGCCTGCCACATAGCAACCCATGCGGGGCTCCATGCGTCAGCTTGCTGCAGAGTATATCACACATACAACTACAAGAGCATCGTTCCTATGCAGGATGCCCTCTCCAACTGCACTCACCAACCCACACCACCATGTCATTCTGTTATATACCGGCACCAGACACCAGCTGTACGTCAAACTTTCCCGCCTTGTGTGTTGGCAGCAGTCCAAACTCGCCAATGTAGCTGCGGCACAGCGGGCATGTCGCACCAGTGCGGGTGCTGCTGGCAACCAGCTGCCGTGCACACGCCAGGCACAGCGCATGCATGCAGGGGCCAATCGCAACTGACACATCCTCCTCCCAACACACACAGCACTGCTCCTCATACCAGCCGCTGCTGGCGGCTCTTGACAGCCCTGAGCAACCTGCAGCGCTGCTGCACGCCTTCATACCAGCAGCGCCTGCCGCAGCCTCGCAGGCAACTGCGCAGCTGCCCCCAGCAGCGCAGCACGCAGTGCTGCTTGCACTGTCTGCCGGCTCGGCGCGCACCAGCTTGTCTGCCGCAGCGGCGGCAGCAGCAGCAGCAGCGTCGCTGCAACAGCTGGCATCGCCACGCCGCGAGCAGCGCGGGCTGTCGCAGCAGAAGCTGCAGCTGCCGCATGCCACGCCGCAGCAAGCACCAGAACAGCCAGGCTCCAAAGCAGGTGTTGCTCCAGGAAGCTCCTTAGGTGTGCCTGGGATGCCTGGCAGTGCATCTTCTGCTGTGTCATGCAGCTGCGCAGCCTGCAGGCGTGTTGTTTGGATCTGCTCTAGCTGCTGCAGCTCCTGCGTGAGCTTGGCCTGCATCACGCCAGCTGCAATGGACTTCAGGCTTGGAGGTCCGTACGCCCTGGCAGCAGGAGACAGGCAAGTGGCGGCCGCAAGTGTCGGATAACGGATAAATTTGTCTCAGCAGCTGCAACAGAACCAGGGGCGGAGCAGTGCAACCAAACTGCCCCGCATAGAATTGCATCCATAGCAAAGACACAGCACAGCCACCGAAACATTACACAACTTCAGTGTGCATGGTTGTCCACACCACCTTACCCAGCCAGTAGCCAGCTGGCACTTCATCAGTGCCCACTGACAGCTGAGGCACGCACCGGCTGCAACCCCAGGACGTCAAGCCCCCTCTCCTCGCATCGACAGTAATACAATATCGCAACACAATACTTCAGGCACCATGCCCCGAACCCGCCCGCTTCACCTTGGGGCGTCAGGCTGCAGCACCTCCAGCACCCGGACGACCACAGCGCAGTTTCAAAGCACACAACCATGTCTACACTACAACAACAAACAGCCATCACAGGCTTTACCACACCCCGCAGGCCTCACCTGGGCGCATCAGGCTGCAGCGCCTCCAGCACCCTCGCAAGAGACAGCGTGGGCGTGAGCACGCGCACCATCTGGCGGTAGCCGCGGTGCGCTGCCAGCTGCGCAGGGTTCATGCCGTACAGGTTGCTGATGGAGCGAGGGTCTTGGGCACGTGGCGCCTCCGGCGGCCCGCTGATCAGCTGCACCACCTGCAACAGACACAGCGCAGCGACAAGACAAACGAGAGATCAACAGCATGTACAAGCCACAAGGGGTTCAAAGCTGACGCATGCACAGGAATGCGGCCCACGTGTCTGATGCTTCCTGGCTTGCCTTGGACACACAACGCCTTGCATCAGCATCTTGCCCGCTGAGCGCCCTGTGCCATGCGCCAAGCTTGCGCTCAGCTGAGCACCCCGGGCCATCACTCCCCCTACTCACGTAGTGCTGCAGCAGCATCAGCGCGATGGGCATGTGGTTGCGCACCACCGCCAGGTGCAGCGGTGTGCTGCCCACGGGTACGGTCAGCCACGCGTCAAACACGCGGTCGTTGACCAGCGAGCCGTCTGCTCCCGCCTGCAGCAGCGACAGCACCAGCGGCTCGCTGCAGCCCCACACGGCGTAGTGCAGCGGCGTGAAGCCGCTCAGGTTGCGCTTGTTGGCAAACCTGCACAAGGAAAGGGACAAGCAGACAACAGCCAGGAGCAAGGAAACCGTGAGAAGACCACATGAGAGAGCAACCCAACTCTGATGTTGGAGTGAGTGCTGGTGCTGGGCTCTAGCACCGCCAGTGCAGGGCCGCGAGTTATAGCATTATAAAGCTGAGTTTGGTAGCCACAAGCTCAACACAGCGCGCAGCTTGCATGTCTGCAGGCAGGGAACGTAGGTCACTGTCCAGGCGTACACACGTCATACACAACATATTGTTGTGCGTCCGTACTAAAATCACAGCACACAGCGAATATGAATATTCAAGGTTTGTCTCGCACCTGCTGGCCAGGTTTCTGTCCCGCGCCTTCTGCAGCAGGTACTCAGCCACCTCGCTGTGGCCATGCAGCGCGGCATAGTGCAGGCACCTGAGGTGGGCAGGTGCACCAAACAGAGACACAGGGCAGATGTCACTGGGCGTATGGTTTGTCTGTGTTTGCAGGGTACAGGTGTTGACGTCAGCAGGCACCTGAAGCCCACAAGACAACAACGTGGAGAAAGTTATGTTGTGCGTCTGCTTTAAGTCCCGACTTCACAACCCTTTCCTGCATAAAAGCATGCTGTTGCACGCTGCAGCTGCCGGTAACTCCCACATGCACAGCAGGCAGCAGCTGCCACATGCACAACAGGCAGCAGCTGCCAGTAACTCCCACATGCACAGCAGGCAACAGCTGCTAGCCACTCGAACATGCACAGCACCCAGCAGCTGCCAGCAGCTGCCACATGCACAGCAGGCAGCAGCTGCCAGCAGCTGCCCACATGCACGGCAGGCAGCAGCACTCACGTGTTGCCCTCCCGGTCCACTGCAAACAGGTTGGCTGCGCCCTCCACCAGCAGCTGTGTGCACACCAGGTGCCCCTGCTTGGCCGCCACAATCAGCGGCGTGCGGCGGTACAGGTCGCGTGCATTCACCGTCTGACGCAGGCGCCTAAAAGAGACAAGCTGCTGCTCAAGCGGCTGATGCGGCTGCACCTGCTGCTGCTGCTGATCCTGCTGAGAGTCGTCAGCTAGTGCAGGGAGACTGTGCTGCTCCAGCTGCTCTTGCTGGTGCTCTGGATCGGCCTGCTGCTGCTGTTCCTCAGCTTCCTGCCGCTGCTCTTGCTGCTCGCAGATGCCTTGCGACTGCTTGTGCTCTTCGCTGCAGGCAGGCTGCTGCTCAGGCTGCTGCTGTGCCTGCACAGGGCAAGGAAACATGTAGCCCAGGGTCAGGTTGTGTGCATGGCTGAATTATGCAAATCTATCGTAGTCACTGACTTGCAAAATGGCTCAGACCCTACAGTAGTTACAAGTGGCAATAGTGCAGCGTTGCCACCACCACCAGCACTGCTGCTGCTGCTGCTGCTGCTGTGCAAGCCTGCCAGGCTGAGGTCCTGGCCGACTTGCAGCTCCGACTCACGTTGAATTCCTGTCTGACTGCCTCAACCAAAGGCTCAAGGACAGCTGAGATCACGTCGCTGTGGCCCTGCTTGGCAGCCAGGTGGAGCACGCCCCTCCTCTTCACCAGGGTGACCGAGGAGGCAATCAGCTTGGGCTCCTCGACGATTTGGCGCTTCACCCAAGCAACATCGCCACTAACTGCTGCATCCAGGATGTCTTGCGACTCCCTTGACAGCGCGCTTTGCAAGTTGCCCATGGGGCTTCTTCCTCCCACCGATGTACCCGCTGCCGAGCTACCGAGCTGCAGCAAGCTGCCGGTTCTTATATTAATACACTAGATAACTTGAATGAACTCTGTGAATGCAGCTGAGGATACGCTGCTGCAGAGGGTGCTAGCAGGAAAGGACGTTGTAGGCTCCTGCAGGTAGGTGAGGGACGAACGTGACAAACGACGATGTGCATCAATGCTACCACTAAGATGCGCAGCTGCACTGCGAGTGTATGCAGTTCCGAAGCACTGGCCCTTTGGCCTTTTGCTGAGGGCTCACACACAGGCAGGCGCACTATCACTAGGAACCACGCGCTTCAACATCAGCATTCCGCAGCATTACATTCCAGCAGAGGTCGCGTATGCATACACGTCACGGAAAGTTCGCAGTCGGCACTATCAAATATGCATAAGCTCGGCGTTCCCTGACCACCAACGGGAGTCTTGCCTCACACAACGATTGCTCGCCGTACAAAAGGGCGCTATATGATTATTGGAGCGATGAAGTAGTGGATCCCTGCAGTGTCACTGGCAAGCCCTTCAGTTGACCTGTACACGCAGGCACCATTCCCAAAACTGCCGACTGCACTAATCTCGTGTAGCTCACATCGCAAATCACAATGTCACATGTGTTTGAAACCTGGCTATCCGAAGTTTTAGAAGTGCATCAAGACTCATGGCCTGTCCCTCAGGGCCTGTCAACACCCCTTGGACTCCACATCAGATGGTCAACGCTGCAGGCCCTGTCACAGGGCGCAACCACAGTGTGCGCTGGTGCATTGCAATCGCCACAATGGTGCTGACATGGACACTTACCACCTCGTTACTCCATCTAAGGAGAAACCTGGTGCAATTTCGTATCATGCTGAGACTGCAGTGCATGGCGGCAGCTGATGGTGGCCCGCACTGCCGCACCGCTGAAAATGTGCACCTGGACAGTAGTCAGCGGCACCGTCAGCTGCCCGCAGTTGGGCAGGGAAGGTCGCTAGATCAAGCTGTAAGCGCATGTCTCAGCATATGTGCATGTAAACCTCCGCACGCATGCGGTGATGGAGTGCCTCTGACATGCGTGCAAAGCAAAAGGACGAGCTTACATGGCTCCTGCTCCAGTGGTTTGAGCAGAGTACGCACTTGTTATCTTGCTGGGCTGCAGTGCTGCCGCCTCAAGCCTGGGCTGGTGCGGTGCATTGAGGATCATGCCATGGGGTCATCCCATGACATGGTGCCATACGCAGCGCCAACAGGGTGCTGTGCAGCCTCTGCACAGCGGCCACGCCCGTCCGCAGGTCACACCCTCCACTGCTGAGGACGGCCAGGTCAAACCTGCCCCAGCATCAAACACTTCATTCGGCACAACGCACTTGATGCTCAAGGCTGCTTGCATGCAAGCAAAGCGGTGACGACGGCATGCAGCGGGACCAGCTGGGGCACAGCAAAGCATATGAGATTCGAGATGCAGGCATGGTGAGGGGGGCCCTATTTAGATATTTGAGTCAGCAATATGTTGCATCGTGCTGCTGCGAACTGTGTTTCCTGCAACTCTCTGCACAGCAGCTGTGCTTCGTCAAGTTGTCATGGCAACAGGCACGCTTGAACACGCCTGTAACACGCCTGCCGTACAGTCTACCTGAGAGCACTCCGAGCTCAAAACAGCTGCTGTGGTTGTTGAATGAAGTCAGCAGGTGGAGAGGATCAAAGGCCAAACCGTGCACCCGCCAGCGTGGCTCCATGGCATCAGATGTTGCTGCTTCTTCCGTTGAACCTCACCCAGCACAACTTCAGGTAACTTTATCAAAAAAGCTATCCATTCTCTTTTGATGCAGTCCGGTCACCGAATTGTTGACAGGCACAGCTGTGCTGGGCTGCAGCACTCAACTCGACAGCATGCCACTCCGAGTGTCAGCAAGTTGTTGAGTGCCGTCAGCCTGAATTGCAGATAACGAGTAGCCAATGTTCAAGCCATTGTTAACTGCAGGCAGCGTCGAGGGTGCAAACGTTGAACACAATTAACCAGGTGATGGGTGCACCACTGAGCGATGGTGCTGACCCAGCACCGCATGATGCTGCTCATTGCTCGTGCACGTTCTCTAGCCAGGATGTGAGGGTCCAGGGAGAGCTTCATACACTTGCACAGCACCAAGCAACGTTCAAGGCATGTAGAGCGCAGATCAGGGGTGTTCCATTTCAGGTTTTTGGCTCCTCGTGAAAGAAATTTCATGAAATCTGAAATGAAATGAAAAGTGAAACGCGGAACGTGTAATAGTGAAAGATGGCTGAGCAGCAGCAACAACCAGCGGGCGGGCAAGTTCAAACTGCAAGCTAGGAGTGGCTGGACAGCATCATAGAAGACGAGGAGCAGCAGCAGCAGCAGCAGCAGCAGCAGCAGGGAGAGGGGGAGGAGCAGCAGCAGGGGTAGCGCAGCATGCTAGCTGGATCATGACACAAGATGAGCAGCAGCAGAGTGGCACTGAGCTGGGAATGTGGCTTTGTTTTGCATATGTTCATGCTTGCTTGTGCTAACCGGTGATGTGTACAGTTATTGTTGGCATAAGTTGATGATGATGATGATGATGATGATGATGATGATGATGATGATGATGATGATGATGATGATGATGATGAGTTGGTCTTGACAGGAGCGCCCTCCTGCCCCCCACGTGGCAGCAAGCTGCAGGGAGCGTCTTGCAGTTCACTGCAGTAGGTTGCTTTGCATGGGTTCCAGGGGCCTCTGCTATGCTGTAACCCCTAAAAGATATATTGCAATGCTAATCGACTATTTCTTATATATCCTTGCGTGAGCCAACGCGTTCCTCGCTCTCCAAAAGCCCATTTCGCTGTCATTTCACTTCGCGCAGTGGAGCCCAGATCGATTGAAATTTGAAATGAAATTTCAGTGAAATTACTGAAACAACTAAAAGTGAAATCTGTAACGGCACACCTCTGCGCCGCAGATTGACAGTAACAAGTAGGGTTGGGGGTCCTCGGTGAGGGTACAGCAGCACTACCCCCTGCGGTGTCAGCTTGCAAGCAATTGTCGATTATCAACATTGAGCGTGGCAAGAAAAGCTGTGATCTTGGTCGGCTGCGTGTAGAAGTAGGGCACGCACTCGCTCACTAGTCGTGATGCAGACCTCTCGCGGGGCGCTGCTGCGGGCGCTGCGCAGCAGCCTAACAGCAGCTCAAGCTGGCACAAATGCAGGAGCAAGCAAGGCATGTTACGTTAGGAGTGGGCTAGATAGTCACAACCAGGAGATCTCGACGAGCTTTGCCTGGGCTCCTGACCATCTAGTGACCTGTAGCGCACGCGCAGTAGAACCAGCTTTAGGATCTTTTGTTGGCGTTCAGCAGGCGAGCTAGCAGCAGCACTGTAGGTCATTGGTGCAGGATTCTGAGCAGTAGGAGACTTTCGTGCTTGCAGGCTCTCTCAACAGCAGCTGGCGCAGAGGCAGGCACATCTCGTGCCTCATGGCTGGCAGGCATGGCAGGGACCCTTGCTGGCCTAGCAGGTGGGTCAACAGCAGCACCCGGCTGCAGCATGCTTAGCAGCAGCAGCTCCGGCAGCAGCATGACAGGCGCCAAATGTAGGCAGCGGCCTGCAGCACTGGGATGTGTTCAAGGGAGCATTTGACTCACACCACTAGAATTGCGGCAGTGGGAGGTTCAAAGCACAAGATCAAAGCTATCTCAAGCGCCCAAAGAGCAGCAAGCGACGAAGCAGCATGCACACTCGTGCAGCAATGACACCGGCCATCTAGCAAGCAATTTCAGTGGAGCGCACTACAGCACTACATGCGTGCTAGCTACAAATAAGGAGCAGCACACACACCAACATGCTTGCCCTAGCTTTCTGCACACACATGCTGCCGCAGCCACGTGCATGGCACTGCATCGCCTGGTGCACGCCCTAGGAATATGCTCAGCACACCCTGCACCTGGCACAGCGCACAATCAATTCCTGCAAACGCGCGCGTACTCTGCACCTGGCACACCATCATTACATTTGCCTGTCCTGCAAACGCGCCATGTGTGATGTGTCCAGGCTGCAGCTGGGTTGCTGCTGCTGACCACGAGGGCGAGCACGGCCTCTCATCTGTTGCATGGCCGTGGAGCCATGAGGGCATGACTGAGAGCTACGACCACGCAGCAATCAGGAGGGGCTTCCAGGTGTACCAGCAGGTGCGGCAGCGCGATACACAGCATAGCATGGGGTCAACAACAAGCTGCTGTTGACATCGAGATTTTGGGCTGGGACATGAGCAGCAGCAGCCAGCAGCCATGCACAGCTGCAGCTGTGCTGCTGCTGCTTGCAGTGGAGTAGGGGCAGCGGCAGGGCGCCAGGCTGCAGGCAGGACAGGGTGAGGTGCAGCAGCGCTTGCAGGAAGTGTGTTGCAAGGCATGCGGGCAGTACCGAGGTGTGGATGGAGCTGCAGCCTGCTGGAGACTGTTGTTGCTGCGCAAATCCAGTGCGCTCCAGGCAGGAAATAGGGCGCAGCAGCAGCCTGCCATTCGCAGCAGCTGGACAGCAGCTATAGTTCTATCCCAGTGGCAGCTTAGAGGAGAAGAGGGGTTTGCATGGTGCATGCGCAGGCAGCTACGCTGCAATGAAACACAGCATGCGGGTGCGATGCAGCACAAGCTGCTTGCCGCGGCACCCGCTGAGCTGCTGTGAGAGGCAGCTGGATGCAGCGTAATGCCCTGACAGGCATCTGACACAAACTGGAGCGCAGCGGCTGTGCTTGTGCACATGGCAGCAGCATGCTGTTGCAGCTGGTTTATGCAGGAGCAGCAGCTGCACGCCAGCAAGAGAGCATAATGTTTTGCGAGGTGCAGGAGCATCTATGTTCCTTGAGCGCTCCGCAGGAGCGCAGACGTGTAAACTTGCACAGAGTGCGCAGTGCATTGCGCACAGCAGCACAGCTGTGGTGGCTTTCCTCGGCATGCTGCCATACCCATGCATACTGCCGACTCAGAATGCATATGCACACTCACACCGCATTCTGTGTGTGTGTGTGTGTGTGTGTGTGTGTGTGTGTGTGTGTGTGCGTGCTGCAATGCTGCACAGGTGTGTGCTGCATGCCACAGCCTGGAGTACATCCACCGCCACATGCTGCAGGCTCAGCATGCAGGTGTGCACTCACGCCGTGTCTTCTCTGCGCTGCTTCTGCACCGCTGCTGTGCCGTGTCGCACACTGCAGGTGTGTGCTGCCTGCCACAGCATGGAGTACATCCACTACCGTGACCTGGTGGGCGTGTGCTACACTGAGGAGGAGGTCAAGGCCATGGCTGCTGAGGTGGAGGTGAGGCGCTGAGGCAACTGGAGCAGCAGCACAGCAGCAGTGCTGTGAGCTGCTAACAGCAGCAGCAGCTTGCAGCAGCAGCAGTCACAGCAGCAGCCGAGTCACGGTTGGGCAGGGGTGGATGGCACAGGAAGGCCTGGCAGGCAGCACTTGTAAGAGCCATTCTGCTAATCATCAGCGCGCAGTTTGCTGCACAGCACTGCCAAGTCAGCAGGCGCCTGTGCGGACGGTGATGCGCTTGGCTGGGCGTCTTGCACACACAGGTGCAGCAGCGCATGGAAGCAGCAGGTGCTCAGCTGCCAACCGGCAGGCAGTTCGCAGGCAGCTGGCACTGCATGACACACAGGTACCCTGAGCAACCAGACCCCGCACCTGCCGTTGCTGCTGAGATATCATCTTGCCCGTGTTGCCATGCTTCGCGCACACCAGGTGGTTGACGGCCCCAACGATGAGGGCGAGATGTTTGAGCGCCCAGGCCGCCTCAGTGACCCGCTGCCGCGCCCATACGACAATGAGCAGGCTGCGCGCTACGCCAACGGCGGCGCGTACCCGCCCGACCTGTCGCTGATGACCAACGCGCGCCCCAACGGCCAGAACTACCTGTTCTCGCTGCTGCTGGGATACAAGGAGCCGCCGGCAGGCGTCAGCGTGAGTGGCAGCTCTTTGAACTGCATGTATGCTGGCTAGCAGGTTATGGGGAACGGCATTGAACATAGCGCACCGGCCCGTCGTGTGTTGGTTCACGTGCTGGCATGCACGTGAAGCACCGAATCCCGCGCGGGCGATTCCAATGCAAGTGCTTGCCTGGTTAAGCTAGCGCCGGCTGCGGCTTGCGCACTGTCTGTTTGGCTGCACTGCTGACATGCTGCTGCTGCTGCTGCTCTTCCCACCTCGTGCCGCAGGTGCGTGAGGGCCTGTACTACAACCCCTACTTCCCTGGTGGCGCCATTGCCATGCCCCGCATGCTGGCAGATGGCGGTGTGGAGTACGACGATGGCACACCCAGCAACAGCTCGCAGCAGGCTAAGGTGAGGCAGGCGGCATGCGGCGGGTTTGATGATAGTGGCGGCTTGTGCCTGAGCATGGGGGTCGGTGCATGTGCTTGTTAGGTTGTCAGCTCTACTGTGCAGCTGGCAAGAGCCGTCAGCGCTGCCTGTGGTTGCGCTGGCACGCTGGCCTCTTCTTCATCAGCGCTGCAAGGGTGTCATGGGGGCGCCCTCTCATCCCCATCGCTGCCTCCTTTCCCAGACACCACGCCTCTTGAGTTTCAGGTGATGAGACCTGTCTGCTGAGCACTGCTGCCTGCTGTGCTTTGCCTGTACCCCACCCTTGCCCGTGCAGGACGTGACCACCTTCCTGGCGTGGGCTGCCAGCCCAGAGCAGGATGAGCGCAAGCTGATGGGCATCAAGGCCATGACGCTGATCGCCATCATGTGGACCTACGCCATCTACCAGAAGCGCCTGCGCTGGTCCACACTCAAGAGCAGGAAGGTCATTGTGGATGTCATTAACTAAAGCTACAGCAGTGTAGCGGAGCAGCAGCAAGCACTTCACGAAGGGAGTTGGACTTGCAGTTGTGTGCTCAGGCATGCCCCGCTGGGGCCCAGCAGCGGGGTCTGGGTAGGGCTGCTGCTGCTGTGGCTGACGCTGGAGCGTCTGGGAAGTGGCGCACTTTGGGCGCAACAAAATCGTGTGTGTTGCTGACGATGTGGTTGTGTTGATGGTTGCTGCCTTCAGGGAGTTCGCTGGGCAGGGGTGTTTCAAACACCAAAGGTTGCCAGCTGCATTGATCGGTGGAGCAGAGTGTTTTTGCTGTTGCTATCCTGCACATGGCAGGCACTGTAGTGTTGTTGTACTGGAGCAGTCGCTTGTTGGGGCAGGCGCTGCAGGTGCAGCTGTGTGAAGTGCTGGCAACGCCCCTGCATGCCCTGGGAGACTGTGTGCCACAGGGTTGGGTGATCCAGAGCATGAGTTGAGCTGAAATGGATTGCCTGGTCTCCAGCCTGAGGCCCAGGCATGCTCACATTGTGTTTTGTTGTTACGATCATACTGCAAACCTTTGCAGGGGTGTCTTGCGTGCGTTTTTGCTTAACAAACTGAGCCAATGACGGCACGCAGTGCTGAGATGCATCCATATGGCTTCAAGCGTTAGAAGTTGAATGGGGGCTCGCGCCAGGAACCACCAGCTGACTGCAGTTTCGTATTCCGCCTTGCCAAAGCCAGCCTGACAACGGCCGCAATGCACATGCCCTGCTGTAAGCCCTCCAGCTGACAGGCGGCGCAAGACGCGCAGCACCATACCTATGTATACATGGGCCATGGTGCTAGCATATCAACACTGCAAACCCAGCTGCAAACAAATTGTGTCACATGCTGCACAGACGAATACCGGCGGTAG
This sequence comes from Tetradesmus obliquus, assembly GCA_030272155.1. NCBI lineage: Eukaryota > Viridiplantae > Chlorophyta > Chlorophyceae > Sphaeropleales > Scenedesmaceae > Tetradesmus > Tetradesmus obliquus. The sequence continues at coordinate 3,109,948 of CP126191.1, forward strand.
CACGGAGCCCCTGCGCCTGATGCCACACCAGCTGCAGAGCACTTGCATGCAGATTGCAGATTGCAGCAAGATAATATATACTGCATCTCTTTACTCACGACTACCTGCCAGGACCCGGGGTTTTGCAAACCGCAAAACATAGCAAAATGCGCCGCACAAGCTTTTGCTGTAATGTGATGATGATGCGCCCCACCAGCTGTGGGTCGCCGCCGCGGCCAATAGACAAAGCTCAGGGGGGCCCCCTGTAACCCTAAACCTGGTTTACAGCTCAGTGCTGCCAAAGCGCTTGCGGATGCACACCTCACGCGTCCTCATCTCAGCAAGCAAGCCCTGAAACACGGTGCTCAGGCTGTCTGCCTCTGCGGCCAGTGCTGTGGCCTGGTGACCCCCGGCGCCCTTCCCCAGCACAGCCTGCATCTGCTCCAGGCGCTGCAGCTCCTCGGCAACCAAGCCCATGTTGCGGCGCCGGGTTGCGGAATCATCTATCACATGGTCTCGGATGATGCCCAGCCACTGCACAGATGCTACTCCCACCCCCACTACATAGGCAGCAGCAACTGCCAGCCAGCTGCCCAGGTACTCAATGAGCACCAGGTGCGCCAGCAAGAAGACTGTCAAGTGGCCGTAGGACGTCCCCGCCACCCTCCAGCGTGAAGTGGCCCACTCGGCCCCAAGGTAGTCAGCCAAGCCAAAGCAGTACACCTGTCACGGGCAATCAATGCATTGTGTGAGTGCCGGGCTCCGTTTAGGCCGCTGCAGTAGAGGAGGAAAGATTGACATGTATGCAGAGCATGGCGAGCCCGGTCATGCACAAGTCGCAACACCATCTACCTCTGCAATCACAGCGGTACAAGGCAGTGTATCCAGTTGCCAGCACACATGCTTGACCAAGCTCATGAGCTGAACAGCTGCAAACCCATCACGTGCTTGCAACATCGAGGGTGCAACAGGTATGATCATTAGTCAAGCCCAGAACCAGGTCCTCACCTTCACTGGCTGCATGGCACGCTTGTAGGGCCCCACAAGGCCACGCATGGTAGCAAGACGTCTTCAATCTGGCCCAGTGTCATGTTTGACAGCTCAGCATCTGGAAGCCCCAGTGCAGCGACGATCACCACAAAGCAAAGCACCAGTGACATATAATGAAAAGGCATACAGGAATTGTGCTTGGGCAGACTTGATCTGTACGCAATGGCTGTTGCTAACGCCGTGTCTCTTTCTTTCATGGCGCTGCCTTGCTAGCAAGACCATACAGGTGGATCTATAGACCATCGCGCCCGTTTGGTTGCCAGAATGTGAAGGTTGAGTAAGGCATCTGGTCGCGTGTGTAATCCAACCCGCCGTTCCAGGTCAGCAGCCTGTGCCAGCAGCATCATGCACCCCTGCAGCATACCTGCTGTTTCCCAAGGTTTTATATGCACTGACGCTGCTGTTGTACTGCAGCATCCTTGCAGGCCTGCTGCTACATTGCGTGTAGCTCATGAGATAACCGCTTTGACTTAACAAGCTGTCCCTCTGCATAGCAACGGCAGCACCCTGGTCGCTGCGTGCCATTCAGCCGCACCTGCACCAGCCTGCCCCTGCATCAGCAGCACTTGTTCGGATTGCAGCGCCATCTGTCCAACAGCTCCTGCTTCACTGACTTTTCACTCCAGTAATATTTGTGTTACCTGCGTATAAACACAGATTGGCGAGAGTGTCTGATGCCCCAACTTGCAGGTCTACTCGAAATTTAAGTGTGGTGAACACTGCAGCTGCATACGTCTTGTGTCCTGTACCAAGGAAGAGGCCAAGCGACAAAATGGTTTTTGCTGCTCACGTGAAGATTCAACAAGCCTAGCGAGGCGTGAGCGACTGCCAGGGCACCTGGTGCTGGTGTACTTTGGCTTCGCAGGTGATGAACAACAGCTGTGAATCCACCGGCAGAGACACCGGAATTGATGCAACGACAACCGATCGCCTGATGCTTAAGATATTGACACGTGACAGTCAGATGCTGTGATGGTCTGAGCATACGACCCCCGGGGGTCGGACCTTGGACTCTTACCCCCGATCTCTAAGTTGAGTGTCGGACCTTGGACTTCAACTCCTATCAATAGTTCGTACAGGAACACTGCTCGACGCCAGCACTGTTAACAAGCACATATTAGCCTGTAAAGTACTCCGAGACATGCATATCAAACCTGGTGTTGAACTGCTGGTGCCTGTGCTTCTGCCATTGCAGCAATGTTACGTTCCTGGCTGTGGCACTCAGGTTTCTCAGGGCTTCCTTCTCGGGCCCTGGATGCCTCTGACTGTGATTGGAAAGCCACATATCTGTCCATATACAAGAGTGGCAGTGATCTCATGTAAACGGGTTATGTCTGCGTAGTTGCGACAGGGCCGGCCAGTCAGCCGCCAGGAATCTCCTCAGGAACCAACAGCTCAGAGACCTTCCACCAGATCCTCACGTGCAGGCTGGCTTATGCCGCTGCCACGCTTCAGTCTCGCCTCACTGCTTTGAACTCCCACCACGGGCGCCATGGGGTGACTGGTTTGCGCGGCTGGGCCAGTTTGAGGCGTAGCAGGCCGGAGCAGCCATTGACTGCTGCACCATAGCAGCTTGGTGGCCCAGCTCAGCTGTACCAGCTGCTATGGTTGCCAACGCCCATGATGATGCTGGCAGGCTCATCTACTCCGTCAGCTGTCACGTAATCGTGAAGTCAATGTCTGGTGCTGGCCGTGGGTCTGTGGTGTATGGGTTGGGGCTCCACATGCTGAGCCGCGCCTTGCTGCCGCTGACAGGCCGGAACGGCTTCACTGCTGCATGCTCCTTTGCATGGTACTGCAGACGCACAGCCAAAGCAGCAAACAATCTCAGCGCACTTCTTCAGAGCAAGTACAATTGCTTTCACGCTGCTTGGCCGTGCACGAGTTGAGTGATTGGTGGCAGACCATTAGGCAGCTAGCGCATGCCATCATCGCATCCAGTAGCAGTGTGGCGTTCAGTGCAGATCATACCCCCCCTACTTGCGCTTCTTCAGGCTGTCCCTCTCACCTTTGCCTCCTTGACAGGGTCAGGCACGTAGTTCCTGCCCACGTGGCTGATCACGCAGAAGGCAGCACCCTGCTTGGGGGGGCTGCTGGGGCGCCACGGCCCCGACTGCGGCCGCTGACGCTCACGCGGCGCACTGCTGGCACGCACCCTGCCATTGCTGCTGCTGCTGCCGGCTGCACCGCTCGAGCTGCTGCTGCGGCCTGCGCATCGACAGCAACCACACGGGAAGCAAAGGCGTCACAAGTGACAGCCCCAGCGCAAACATGTAGAGCGGCAGCATCACTTGCAGGACTGCTGCAACCATGTTCACAAAAGAGCAGGCCAGCACATGGGCAGCACACGCAAGCTGCTGGTGGAGCGCTATCTGCCTGCAGCTTCAAGCCTGCTGCTGCTGCTGCTGCTGCTGCTGCTGCCGCTGCTGCTGCTGCTACTCACCCGGCGGCGGTGACAGGCAGCTGTACAGTTTGGTGTCGGGTGTGAAGGGCCGTGTGGGGCTGGCCGATGACACGAAAGGCCTGCCTGACACTGGCTTGCCTGTGGCACGCAGGTCCTGCAGGACATGGCGCAAGGTGATCATCAACTTGCGTGGCACCACAGTCTGATGCACCATCGTTCACTGCATTAGCTGCAACAGCGTCAGCGCTGCGCATAATACACAGCAGCAGTTGGTGTTGCAGCCGCCGCCTGGGGCACATCCAGATGCACTCCAAGCAGCAAGCTTCATTGGGGACGTTTGCCTGAGGCTGCTATTGCCAGTGCTGCTGTCAATGCTGCACAGCCTTGCAAATAGCTGCACAGTCGTTGCTGCTGTCATTGCTGCTGCTGCTGCTGCCCCCGCACCTTTACCCGCTCCCTGCCCCCGTCATACACGTCCATGTAATACTTGGGTGGCTCGCCCAGGCTCATGTCCCGCCAGGGCATGCCGTAGCCACCCTTCTTGGGAGCACTGGTGTATATATTGCGCAGCTTGTCTGCTGGGCGGCGCGGCGGGTTGCTGCGCAGCGCTGCTGCTGAGCCGTCCGTGTCGTATGGCATCTCTTTTGAGAGAACACCATCGTTGCTGCCTGGCCCACAGCTGCAGCAATTGCACAGCACAGCACAGCAATGCTATGACACTGACAGCACGGGTGGGATGGCAAGCCATTACCATACGGACTGACACAAATGTCTGCTGCCTTGGCAACTAGGGTGCACTGCAAATTGAGCTGCAGCGTGCGTTGCTCCAGTTCTGGGTGTGTGCGGGCCATGCACAAGTGTGCACAGCTGCTGTTGATGCACTGTGCATTCCTGCAAGCAGGCCCAGCTGCACCAAACTGCACACAGCTGCTGAACAGGCTACTAGAGCTTCCTGCAACCGCATCGCAGCTGCACAACCGTGGCCAGCAGCTGCTGCATGCTGCATGCTTCCTGCAAGCGCCTCACGTGATGCTGCTGTTTGAGCCCACTGTTCTGTAGAAGGGCTTCTCTGACACAGGCTTGCCAGGGATGCGGCTGAGCCTCTTTTCTAGTATCCACGCATCCTGGTAACGATCACCCTGCAGCCAGGCCACACAGCACACATGCTTTTGTCATCAAAACACGGGTGCCAGCTGATGCGGCTGGCAGCGGCTCAGCTGACTGCGGCAGCTGCTGTGCCGCGGACACTGCTCAGTTGTCCTCCGCTGTGGCACAGTCATGCCACAACGTTGCTGTGTGGTACCTTTGTCATCATGTGCACAAGCATCTGTTACGCTTGCCTGCATCATTGCGTGCATGCTGCTGCACATCGCTTGCTTGCAGTGCGCTGGCGCCAGCGTTTGCATCCCCTGGAGCATTACCATGCTGCGGTTGGTAGCCTATCTGCAAACACATGCTTACCAATGCCAAGCTGCGGACTTGTTTGTCAATGTAAGCATCTGGGGCTTTGCCGCTCTTGGGCGGGGCTGTACTGAACTGCTTGCCACCAAAGCGCCCAGTCTTGTCTGAAACAGCACATGGGTTGAGAACATGGAGGACTGTCTCAGATAAGTGCAACCTGGCGTCTGCTGTGCTCAGCTCCTAGTGACCTCCAGAACGATGGTGTGGGTGCCTTCTTACTCGACCAGCTGTGCCTGGACCAGTGCTGAAGAGCTACGCATGCTGACATGGTGCTGTACTTGCAGTACTGCTCAGGCTGTGTTCACCTTGCTGCTTCTTGTAGGGGTCCCCTGTAGACAAACTTCCAGGCTCGCTGAATGTGCCAAATAAGTCGGACATTCTAGTCAACAGCAGCTCATCTAGCAATACTGCAGGTTCGCGCGGCACTGCTGTCGGACTCGCGCTGCGGAGATGCAATTCGCTTGAGAGCTCGTCAAGATACGGCCACAAACAACTATTTATCTTTATATCCTGCTAGTAGCGATGCGACAAGCTCAGCTGAGTTGTGGCGACTACTGCTGTGCCAGTGCCCAATGTTATGCAGCCACTTCTCACCCCACTTGGTGAACACTCCAACAGCGGCACCTTGAGTTTGAACAGCCACAGCAGATGTTGTGCACACTGTGGGCATCATTCAAGTGTCAGCAAAGCTCGCGATGTTGTCATAACAAGTGGTTACACCATGCAACCAAGTCGTGTTGCCCTTCACACGAGGCAAGCTGTGGTGCTCACGCTGTGCCACACATGCTGCTCCACGGTGCCCTGGAATGCTTAACAATTCAAGCCTTCACCTTGTATATTGCATACCACCCAAGATGGCAGACAGCCTGTGCGCAGATCCAAGTTTCACACAAGGGTTTAGCGCGCTGCCCGCACTCACACCCATGCCAAAACCCAAGAAACACGACCTTGGCCACTCAATGCACTCCAATTACAGATGCATTAGTGTACACTGAATGAACATCCATGCATGCATGTTCTCTGGCTCATCTAGCGCTGAAGTGGCCTATATCAAACAGGCCATGCAAGCGCACACCTTTCATCACGCAACCTACCTACACATACACCTCATACCCACAATCAGCCTTTGCACCACACAAAACAAACGTGGTAACAACCGCTGTGAGTGCTGATCACAGCTGTCTCCACATGCTTATGTACACTGCAGCTTGCAGGAAGCTGACGACAGCATCACCGAGCCAGGCTCAATACACGAAAGGGAAGAACTTCTTTGTGACCTTGGCCTTGAAGTCCTGGTACACCTGACCATAGCGCTCCAGCAGCATACGCTCCTCAATCGTCACCTGCAGCAGCAGCAGCAGCAGCAGCAGCAGCAGCAGCAGCAGCAGCAGCAGCAGGGAGACAGCGCAATCAGCCCCAGAGTATGGCCAGCGTCACTGGCTGGTACAACAGCTGATGTTCAAAGGCCGCTGCGACAGCTGCTGGGCTATGCACTGCCGACAGCCAACACCTCACATGAACAACCATCAAGCAGGTGCGACAGCATGCACTTGCAGGTATCCAGCTGTCCTGCAAGCTGCATCAGTGCCGTACCTTCTTCTCCAGCACCACCCACAGCAGCGCTGCCATCGCCAGGCGTGTCTCGCTGCGCGTGATGACAGCAAGGCCAAACGCTGCCATCAGCAGGCCACCATACATGGGGTGGCGCACGTAGTCTGCAACAGCACGGAGCAGCAGCAGGCATGGTTGCGCAAGCAGCAGTGTTGCACGGGAGCTGCGGGTTTCTGTAAGACTCTGCAGGAATCGTACTGGTGAGCGACATTCAAGCAGCTCCAGCTCCAGCAAATCAGACTGCACATGTCTGGTCTGTCGGCAATCTGTTTGCAGCTGATTGAACGACACTGCTGGCTGCAATCACTCACTGTACATGCCAGTTGTGATGAGCTCATGCGATTTGCGTGGTGCTGCCAGTGGTGAGATGAAGCGGCCCAGGCTCATGATGCCGTACAGCCTGCAGTTCAGCACAGGCAGCGACGCAAGCAACACACGGTCAGCACGTCTAATGAGGGCAGCATGCTCGCGCTGTTGCCTGAAGCAGCTGCAATCGGCATGCGGATACATAAAGGCTGACATGCCGCTCACACAGCGTCAAAGTTGGCAAGAGCCACAGGTCACCACAAGTAAACACTGCTGTGCTGCAATCTGCAACTGCGATCAAACCTACATCTACAACAGCAAGCTTACATGAAGACAACACCAGACGTGATGAGCAGGGTTGCCAGGATGTCTACTAAGCCCTGCAGGTACCAGACACGCAAGGAGACGCATCCGTTGGGCAACTCTTGCTCTGCAGTGCTGACGGCTTGTGCACATGTATGTCTTGCAGGGCGGCGACTACTGGTCCAAGGCATCTGCTACTTGTCCGTTGCAGAATGGCGCAGCATTTTGCCGACGGTGCAGCTGTATTGCAGCTGTACTGAGCAGGATGCTGGGGTGCCCTGGCCCAGCTGCTGCAGCTAAGGCATTCAGCACTGCAATGATTGACTGGGGGCCGCAGCTGTTCGACAGCTGGGTTGTAAGCCAGGATTCATAACTTGAAAACAACCATGTGCTGCATTCCACTGGGCGCTTGCATCCCAACATAGTGTAGCTGCTTATGATGCGCTTGCTGCATCTCACCACTAGCTGGAACGGCGGCAGCAGCACCAGGACAATGGCTGCTACTTGAGCAAAGGTCCAAGCTTCGCCACGCTTTCCAAACTGATCTTGGTCCTGCAGCTCTGTTAACAGCTCCTGCAGGCATAGGACAGAGGTTGCTCAATGCATGCATAGCCGTTAAACTGCGACCAGCATGCAGGATGAGTCTAATATATTCTGCGACAGGAATGCAAACACACCCAATGAAACAGCGCTGATTCTGACAAGCAACAGCTGTTTGCTGACTCCGGGTACAAACCTGCCGCCGAATTCGATACACCCAGTGTCCGCAGATAATAGAAGGTTGCCTGGCGCAATATAGAAGCATCAGATCAGCACTCACCTGTGCCCCAAACATGTCTGTCAGCGGGTGCGAAGACACCTCTGCTGGTGCTGCTTCTGCTTCTGCTGCTGTTGCTGAATCCATGATTGTGACAGCAGCTGCTGCTTCAACTGGCACAACAACGGTATCGTCCACTGACACCTTTGCTGTCTCAGGCTCGCCGCTGTAGAAGCAAGACACCATGCTGCAGTGAGTTGCACGCGCAGCAGCAGAAGGAATAGCACATGCGCGCCGTCACAAGACGCACCTTGATGACACATGTCTTTGTGCCACCATAAGCTCGCGAAGCAGCAGCCTCGGCCCTCTGAACAGCACTCTCCTCTGAGTGGGTGCAGCAGAGAGCAGCCCCACACCCAGCCGTGAAGAGCACAGCAGAGCCATGCCTCGCTCTCCGATCAAAACTACCTGAAACACGTTGTGTATGTTAGCTGTGCAAAACAAGCAACGGGCAATGGCAACCAAAAGCCTCGTCACTAGGCTACGTGTTCAACGCACGTTGCATACGTTTAATTGATACTGCTGAAGCTAGTTTGGACGATGTCTGGAAACTGGATAACGTTTGTGTGCGAGATTTGCGCCCAACCAAGGGTCCCCCAAACCCTTGCTGTTGTTCTGTCACACTCAAAGTTTTGAGTCTTAAAACTTTTGAGTCGCTGCAGCTGTGACAGAACGCGTGACTGGGCATCAGCCGAACGTGATCTGCAAATCAAACAGCGCATCAGGCCCTGCAGCCCTGAGGAGGTACAGCCGCTGAAGGGCCTGGCTGCCATGCATGCCACACGTCAGCACACGTCACTGCTGTCACTCAAACAATCAGCCCGTAACTGCAGCTGCACCAGGTGCCACAGTGGATAGGTAACGAATTGAAGTTTTGCTGCAGCTGAACATGCGACTATCATTGTAGGCAGCCACAGCGTTGCAGGGGTGCGTACTGCAGGGCTCACGCCGGTACACCAAGTCAACGCAGTGCGCACTGGCATGCCAACAGGTACATGGCATGCCAGAGACATATTGCCCCGCCCAGCTGCACAGTAAAAGCGGCAGCAAAATATCAAAAGTTGACTAGTGACATTAGCATGGTACAAGCCCACCCGGCACATATCGCTGCACTTTGGGAGACTGCTATGCTGATGCCATCAGTGATGACCTGGCACCAGTGGTGCCAGTGCCAGGCTGGGGCAACCTTGCAAGCAGGCCGCACGCCTGGAGCTGAAGTTTTGTAGAATGTTGAAATAATGTTCCAATAGCCTGCTATATTGCTGCGGATGACCTCATGAAAAACAGTTACACCCAGCAGCAGTACTGTCAGTCACAGGGTGGCAAGCCTCGCGGACCCTAGACCTCGCTGTTACAATATTAAACGCGGGATCACTGCGTCGTGTTGATATGTCGCAGCGCTTCCACCGCGTTGGTTGCAACTGTCAGGCAGGACGAAAGACAGAGTGCTGGCACACAATGACTGGCTGATCCCACGTCAATTTGTCTTCTACTGCTGTGGATTTAATCTACGCATAACTCAGCAGCGTGCAGAGCTTGCTCACGTAGCAGGGGCTGTTGTTGCTTCCCAACACAGCACACAGCGACAGCACCTTCTCTAGTCGAAGGCTATAGTACAGGCTTGCGTACAGACGCAGCAGCATGGCATCTAGTTGGTTTAGGAGGGGCAGCACGTCTTCTGCTGTTGCTGAAACCAGCAATGCACAGGCAGCGCAGGGCAAGCCGCTGGTGCTGATTGGCTTCAATGAAGCCACCAGCAGCTGGGAAGTAGGGCAGGAGGCCATGCGCGTCTTGCAAACCATTCCAGGGCCCCTTTGCACGGTCTCAGTGTGTGGGCGTGCCAGGCAGGGCAAGAGCTTCCTGCTGAACCAGATTCTGAGCAAGTTCACCAGTGTGGACAAGCCGCAGGGATTCGTGGTGTCGCCAACGCACCAGTCCTGCACACGTGGCATATGGATCTGGTCAGCTCCTATCACCATGATAGGGCCAGACGGCCGCAAACTGAACACCGTAAGCATCAAAGCTTGATGCAAGGCTCACAGCCGCATACTGCTGCCGTGCTTGGTGAACAGCCATGCTGCTTATGCTTGCAGGACTTGACAGCACTAACAGCAAACATGCACTCCGCCTGACATGCTGTGTGCTTCTGCCATGCAGATCCTGATGGACTGTGAGGGAGTGGACGCTGTGGACCAGGTAGGGCACTACACCATCACAGCAGCAGGCCTAAGCAGCAAGTCCTGCAGCCAGCTCTAGCTGCCTTGATCCTCCAGCCAGCGTGTATGCGGTGCAGAACGTCATCCGCACCTGCAACCAGCCAATGCTGTGTTTTGCATGCGCGCCTAGGCACCCTTCTCCTCAGGTGTATCGGGTAATGGTTGGCTTCGGCCAGCAGGCTGTGAGCAACAGGTTTTCTACTGCTGCGTCTGTGCGGTGTCGATGCATGCAGGGCCAGCAGCACAGTGCGCAGATATTCTCGCTGGCGGTGCTGCTGTCCAGCATCTTCATCTACAACCAGATTGGTGCCATCGACGCCATCGCCATTGAGCGCATGGCAATGGTGTGCAGCCTGGCCAAGCGCATCAGGGATAAGTCGCAGCCAGGTGAGGATTGTCTGCAGCGCCAGCAGTGCATCGGTTGTTGTGTGTGTGCAGCAGACGTCACTGAGGATGTGTATAGGCGAGCTGCATGGCTCTGTGTAAGCAGTGGACAGCAGGCGGCTACTGTGGCTTTGCCGTGTGCAAAAGGGATCCACCCGGCCGGTGTTGTGCTGCAGCAGCTGGTCTGTGGCAAGCAGGAGATTCGCCACACCAAGCAGCCCGGCACCGGCGGTCAAGCCTCACCAGGCGGGAAGTTGCATGGTGTTGCCTGCTGTGCGTGCGCCTCGATAACGCTGCATGTCCTGCAAGCGGGCCTGTGCAGCCACATCTGACCTTCTGCTCCTTGCGCCCCTTTCCCTGCTGCATGGTACACATCCACTGCAGTTGCTGGCAGCCGCCCGCTAGGCACCTCGTCTGCCACAGGCCAGGTGGACTTCAGCCCTGCCTTCATCTGGCTGCTGCGTGACTTCCAGCTGCGGCTGGAGAGCAACGGCAAGCAGATCACGCCCGCAGAGTACCTGGAGGAGGCGCTGCTGCCCGTGAAGGGAGGGGAGGCAGACATTGCCAACAGGAACCAGGTGGGTGCTGTGGGAGTCGAATAGCCTGTGGCTGGGTAAACAAGCAGCATGTGCGGTTGCTGCAGGTGTGCCCCAGACAAGCAGCTGTGACTGTCTGTTCATTGTGGGCAGTTGAGCAGTCTCCTGCAGGCTGGTACCAACATATAAACATCACATAATCGGCGGTTGCCTCTCGCTGCTGCCTGCTGTGTTTTGCTGTGTGCTTGCGCTATACATGTGCTAACACTAACATTTGGTGCCACCGGCACTGCTTGCTTCTTACACCACACCTTGCAGATGCGCACGACCATCAAGGCAGTGTTTCCTGACCGTGATGTGGCCACGCTGGTGCGGCCTGCACTGTCGGAGTCACACCTGCAGCGCCTGGACACGCTGCCGTACAGCTCGCTGCGCCCAGAGTTCAGGAGGGTGAGGCAGTTGCGTGTTTCTTCATAGCCTGTGCACACAGCAAGTGAGGTGTGGTGCAATTGACAGCGGCCATGTTCTCCCTGAAGCAAGGGTACGTACCTTCCTGGCTGCCATGCGCACCATCATACCAAGCTGCAATGTTGTTCATGCAGCACTCTGCAGCATAACTGTGGTCGCGCTGTGCTCAACATTGCAGGTGTGGCTTGCAGGACACGAAAGGACACACTCAGCGAATATGCTATGTCAACCATTTTGTGCATCAATTCTGCTGCTTGCAGGACATGGATATTGTGATGCGCCTGGTTGCGTCAAAAGCGCGGCCCCTGGCAGTGGGTGGCAGCCTGGTCAGCGGCAAGGCGCTGGCAGCGCTGACAGCTGCATACGTGGACGCAGTCAACCACGGTAAGCGCTGTTGGCCTGTGCAGCTGCGATGTTCGACGACAGCCGTCTCTTAGTTGATGCTCTGCTGCACTCGCCAACGCCATGTCCTCTCTGCATGACTGCACAGTAGCACTGCTGCTAGCGGCACATGCTGAGTACACTATCATGTGTCACCTCCGTTTGCATCTGGTAGAAGCACACTGGCTTGCTGGAGCTCGCCACACAAGTTGCACTCACGCAGCATGTCAAGACGACTGTGGGTTGGTGCCGTTGCAATGCAGGTGCTGTGCCGCAGCTGGTGACTGCCTGGCAGGGCGTGTCGCGCGCAGAGACGCAGAAGGCCTTTGACGAGGCAGCAGCAGCGTACGGTCAGCGCTTCAAGCCTGACCTGGATGGCAGCGGCAGCGCAGTGGAGGAGCAGCAGCTGTACGAGCTGCACCAGGTGAATTAGAATGGATGGCTGCATGGTTTGACTGACAAAGGACAGCATGTGGTGGTTGCTGTAGCACATAAGCCTGTCCTGCAAGGGCACCATGGCGCATGTGCCGGTGTGAGCAGTGCATGCCGAAGGCAGTGCGCCGCAAATACTTCCCCAGCCGCACTACCCACCAACGCACACATGCATTCTACCGAACCCCATTGCACACTTTTGTCGTGCTTGCGCCTTGCAGGCGGCCCTGGGTGCAGCGCTAAGCGCCTTCAAGTCCGGCGCCATGGGCGAGGCAGAGCTGGTGGGCGAGTTTGAAGCCAAGCTGCGGCAGCAGCTGGAGGCCACGTACCAGGAGGCGCGGCGCAAGCTGGCTGTGAGCGGGGAGCGCGTGGCGTCTGAGATGCTGGCTGCTGAGAGCGGCAAGCTGCGGGCGCTGATGGCTGGGCCTGGCGCGAACGTTGAGGCGGTGGAGTCCGAGCTGCGCAGGTGAGGGGCGAGGCTTAAGCGAGCTGTAAGATGAAGAGGAAGGGTCGGTTGCGTGCATACTGGGCATGGCTTTCTGGCCAGACTTGTTGAGGTTGCAGCGCCGACGCACGACCGCCCGGACGAGGATATCTGCAGTCACTCTTGTTCCCTTAGCCGCGGCTACCCCTGGCTGACGTACACGGCAGGCTATGCAAGCCCATTGCTCTGGCGTGCACAACACTACTCAGCCAAGCGCCTGAGCAAGTCGTGTCGTAACACATGGTTTATTATTCTGCAATTTTGCGCGCAGGTTCCTTGACGAGTACGACCTCAAGGTGCCCAGCGGCCCCTACAAGTACAAGAAGGCCGCGGAGTTCCTCATGAACACCACCATCATCGGCATCAAGGGCATCGTGCAGAACATACTCAAGGCCAAGGAGGAGGCCGCGGCCCGCGCAGCAGCAGCAGAGGCCAAGGTGGCAGAGGTGAATGGCAGCACACCTGTTGCAAGGATGGGAGCAGCTGGCGAAAGACAGCTGTGTACGCAGGAGTGGGTCGCTTGCAAGGTTGAGGCCTGTTCATACAGCAGCGCAAACTATCCATACTCTTGGCTGAGCGCTAGTTTACACCCTCCAGCACATCTGCACCCAGTGCTGCTCTTGTGTTACCATTGTTCTGCTGGTTCATCCTGCTGCTTTTCTGTGCCCTCCCTTTGCAGCTGCGCACGGACCTAGCACGCCTGTCAGAGGCTGACAGCCGCGCGTCAGACGCAGCAGCGCAGCTCTCAGCAGCGCAGCAGGAGGCAGCGCGCCTGCGGGGCCAGTTGGAAGCTAAGGCACGCCACGTGTCCACGCTTGAGGCAGAGCTGTCCACTGCACGCCAGTCTGAGGCCTCAGGCTCCGCTGCGCAACAGCAGCTGCAGCAGCAGCTAGCTGCTGCCAAGGCTGAAGGGGACCGGCTCAAAGGGCAGCTGGGTGAGGTGGCGCGGCTGCAGCAGCAGCTGCAGGGCCTGCAGGGGCAGCTGCAGCAGGCGGGGCAGCGTGAGGCTGCTGCGCTTTCTGAGAAGGCTGCGGCGCAGCAGGAAGCTACGCGGCTTGCAGGGCAGGTGCGTGATCTCTGCATGGCTATCTCAGGGCTTTTGATACACGCGTTGCATTCAGCAGCCGCATGAGGCAGAGGTACAAAGATCGCATCCTTGCACTCGAGCTTTATGTGAACAGTTTATCCTGTGTGTGTCGTTACTCAAGCGTATGAGCTGGGTTTGCTGACACTGTGATGTGCCTGTGCGCTGTGTGTTTTGCTGCTTGCAGCTGTCGGCGGAGCAGGGCCGCATCAGCCAGCTGCAGGCAGAGAACGCTGCTGGGCGCACGGAGCTGGACAGCCTGCGCAGCACGGTTGCCGAGCTGCGGCAGCAGCTTGAGGGGGCACAGGTGTCAAAGGTAGGCACACGTGCTGCCAGTGCAAGGGTGCATAGGCAACTCCACGTGGTGGCAGTGTGCGTGGATCATGGGCATGCTGATTTGTCGGCAGTGCACTGGCCTCAAGCTCACCACAACCTGACACTGTTAACAACTTGAAATAGTTGCAAGCCCTGCTGCCTTGCCACCTCTTCTCTCCTGTACTCGTCTTCAATGCGAGCTTTTCACAACACTGCAATGCTGCTTGGCTTCATACTGCCTGCTGCTGCTGCTGCTGCCAGGTGCAGGAGAGCCACCTGCAGGGCCAGCTGGAGGAGGAGCGCAGAAAGGTCACGGCACAGATGCAGGTGCGCAACCCTGCAGGCAGCCTGGCAAACAATACCGCAGCAAGAGCCGGCTGGCACCTTGTTCAAGTTGCTGGGCAGCGCGTACCTGTGGCCCATGCTTTGCATCAGCTGTGCTTGTCGTCCTTGCGCATGCTGGTGAGCTTATGTTCCCTGCAAACCCCGCGCTGCTGTTGTAGGAGATTGCCACACTAACAAACGACCTGGTGAAGGAGCGCAACGAGCACGACAACACGCGCAACCAGCTTGCGCAGGCCAAGACGGCTGCTGCTCGCCCCAGCAGTGCAGGCAATGCAACACCAGCAGCTGGCTCGGGTGCTGCTCGCGTGACACCAGCAGCTGCAGCCGGCGCTGGCGGCAGGCAGCGCAAGCGGGCCCGCACTGCTGCTGAGGATGAGGATGACGCAATGGCAGGTGCGTCGGGGCGGCGTGCAGCAAGGTTCATTGATCACTTGCACAGACAGGACGGCATGTAAAACTTCTGACTAGCCATGCTTTTGACGGCTAGGGCAGCCTGGTATGCTTGCTGCTGCATTTGAAGTTTCTGTTACCAACTGTTGCTGCGTGTTTGCAGAATGTTGTACCTGACTGTAGTGACCTCTACACGTTGCCAACTGCTGCCTGGCTGTTTTACGGCGGCAGATGCGGAGCAGCACACGCCGCTGCCGGCAGAGGCTGAGCCAGCAGCAGAGCCAGCCTCAGCAGCAGCAGCAGCTCCACCTGGCGGCACCGACAAAGACATCAACCCCGAGAAGATGACGGTGAGCGCCTGCCCAACTTGTCCTGGTTTGATGCCTTCTAATCCGGCTGCTGACCTGCCTGGGCTTCCTGGCTAGGGCCTGCAGCGACATTGTGTGTGCATGCTTTTCATGGTCAAACACTGTAGGCCCGCACTTTGCTGCACACAAGGTACATCGCTGTGTTTTGCTTTCTCTGACAGCTCTGACTCTCATCAAGACCCGTGGCATCAGAGGCTGGCCGTTTCAAGTGCCGTCTGTGGCATCAGTCGCTTGTGCTGCACTTGTTATCTGTTGTCGTTATCTGCAGTCGACTAATGATACCTGCTGCTCGCATTGCTGCTGCTCTGGCTGCTGCTGCAGATCCCTCAGCTCAAGGCATGGGTGACGGACAGCAGCCTGGAGGACGAGGAGTTCTTCAAGCTCAGCCAGAGCAGCAAGACCAAGAAGACCGACTGGGTCAAATACGTGAAGAAGAAGCTGGCAGCATGCTGAGCTAGCTCACCCTCGAGGGGCTGCGGCTGGGCCACCGCACTTGCTCATTGCGGAAGAGTGTTGTCTGCTAGTGCCCTGGTGTTGCATGCATAGACATATATATGTTTAAGCAATTCTGGTTGGTTGCATTGTCGCCTTTCCATCTCAACTGTTTTGCGTGTGCGCTGCACGGCACTGGTTTGAGACCATTGCAAATGTTTGGGCGCTGCGGGAATTGTGCAGAGCACTGGCTGATTGGCCGCAGCAGCGGTGAGCGCTGCTTAGCAATATGCTGCGAGCTGTACAGCTCAAGCAGTGCAAGCCACCGCCGTACTTTGGTTGGATCCATGCAGCTGCAGCTGCCAGCTGGTAACAGCCTGACTATGTCAGCTTTGTATTGATCTACACTAGTATGCACAGCTGGCACCAGTCAAGCGGGGCAGGTCGCATGGATGTGCGTCACCGGGAAAAGAAAAGGAACAGAGACTTTACACATCTTCAACTTCCACGCACATACGCATAGCATATGCTATTGCACAACTAGATCTACTCTAGAGTACAAAGCGCACAACGGGCAGCTCAGGGCCTGCCATGCAGCCAGCCATGCCTGCTACCTGCACAGCTGCTGCTGCTGCTGCATGTCGAGGTGCACCTGCGCCTGCTCTTCGACATCCTGGCGGCACATGGGGCAGGACGCACTGAAGTCACCGAGCCACCGTGTGATGCATTCCTGGTGGAACTGGTGGCTGCAAAACAGGGTGGCAACCTTGGCGTCGCCCTTGTACGGGTCGTGGCAGATGCTGCAGCATTCGTGGCGCAGCGAGACAGGCCTGCGCAGGCAAGGCAGGCTCGCCAGCACACCCTCCGACACCACCTTGCGCTGACTGGTCACCACCTTGCGCTGAACAGTCCCGCAGGAAGGGCCTGCGCCCCCACTGTCGCAACTTGAGGCCAGCAGCTCAAGAGTATGCGCAGCCTCTAGCTGCACACTATCAGTGTTACTCTGCAACAACTGCCTCAGCACTGCTTCGCCACCTGCGGCGCGTACTCTGTCGCGGCCAGCAGGGCTGCCACTGCAAACAATGCCTAGTGCTCGCAGCGCCTCCAGCTGCGACCATGAATAGCTGCACCCCAGGATGCGCACTAGAGCCTCCACGCCGCCAGCATCAACAACAGCTGCCGTGCATGCAGCGTCACCTTCAGCGATGATGCCCAATGCCCTGGCAGCGTGTTCAATTGTGAATGCGTTGCTGCTGCGCAGCAGCTGCACCAGAGCAGCCACGCCGCCAGCATCGCACACCGCAGCCTTGCCTGCAGCGTATTCTTCAGCCACATTGCCCAGGGCATAGGCTGCCCCCTGCACAGCTGCATCTGTGCTGCTGCCCAGCAGCTGCACCAACGCAGCCACACCGCCTGCATCACACACCGCTGCTCTGCCTGCGTCACAGACAGCCACATTGCCGAGAGCCCTGGCTGCCTCGCGTTGCACTACTAGATCTGTGCTGTTGCTCAGCAGCTGCACCAGGGCTGGCACACCGCCAGCATTGCACACCGCTGCCGTGCAGGCAGTGCTTTCATGCCACCATCCAGCGATGATGCGCAGGGCGCTGGCTGCTGCTTGCTGCACTGAATGATCTGTGCAGCTGCTGGGCAGCAGCACAGCCTGCACAAGGGCTTGGCATGCAGCATCAACAGCATCCAAATGGCGGAGGGCCAGAGCTGCATCGTACTGCACTGATTCATTTGTGCTGCTGCCCAGCAGCTGCACCAGTGCAGCCACGCCGCCAGCATCACACACTGCTGCCTTGCCTGCATCGCCAGCTTTAGCTATGCTGCTCAGGGCTCGCGCTGCATCTCGTTGCACTTCTGCGTCTGCGCTGTTGCTCAGCAGCTGCACAAGGGCGGGCACGCCACCAGCACGACACACCGCTGCGCTGCATGCAGCGCTCCTAGCCCAAGGATCTACTTCAACGATGGTGCGTAGGGCCATGGCTGCTGCTTGCTGCTTTGAATGATCTGTGCAGCTGCTGGGCAGCAGCACAGCCTGCACAAGGGCTTGGCATGCAGCATTAACAGCATCCAAACGGTGGAGGGCATCATGTGCCTCTTGCTGCACCTCTTCATCTGTGCTGCTACCTAGCACCTGAACTAGGGCTGCCACGCCGCCAGCATCCATCACTGCTGCCTGGCCTGCTGCATCGCCGCCAGCCACAACACCCAGCGCCCTGGCTGCGTTCTGCTGCACATCAGCATCTGCGCTGCCACCCAGCAGCTGCACCAGAGCAGCCACGCCGCCAGCATCGCACACCGCAGCCTTGCCTGCAGCGTATTCTTCAGCCACATTGCCCAGGGCATAGGCTGCCTTTTGCTGCACAGCTGCATCTGTGCTGCTGCCCAGCAGCTGCACCAACGCAGCCACACCGCCTGCATCACACACCGCTGCTCTGCCTGCGTCACAGAAAGCCACATTGCCGAGAGCCCTGGCTGCCTCGCGTTGCACTACTAGATCTGTGCTGTTGCTCAGCAGCTGCACCAGGGCTGGCACACCGCCAGCATTGCACACCGCTGCCGTGCAGGCAGTGCTTTCATGCCACAATTCAGCGATGATGCCCAGGATGCTGGCTGCTGCTTGCTGCACTGAATGATCTGTGCAGCTGCTGGGCAGCAGCATAGCCTGCACAAGGGCTTGGCATGCAGCATCAACAGCATCCAAATGGCGGAGGGCCAGAGCTGCCGCGTACTGCACTGCTTTATCTGTGCTGCTGCCCAGCAGCTGCACCAGTGCAGCCACGCCGCCAGCATCACACACTGCTGCCTTGCCTGCATCGCCAGCTTTAGCTATGCTGCTCAGGGCTTCCACTGCATCTCGTTGCACTGCTGCGTCTGCACTGTTGCTCAGCAGCTGCACAAGGGCGGGCGCGTCACCAGCACGACACACCGCTGCGCTGCATGCAGCGGCCCTAGCCCAAGGATCTACTTCAACGATGGTGCGTAGGGCCATGGCTGCTGCTTGCTGCTTTGAATGATCTGTGCAGCTGCTGGGCAGCAGCACAGCCTGCACAAGGGCTTGGCATGCAGCATTAACAGCATCCATACGGTGGAGGGCATCATGTGCCTCTTGCTGCACTGCTTCATCTGTGCTGCTACCTAGCACCTGAGCTAGGGCTGCCACGCCGCCAGCATCCATCACTGCTGCCTGGCCTGCTGCATCGCCGCCAGCCACAACACCCAGCGCCCTGGCTGCGTTCTGCTGCACTTCAGCATCTGCGCTGCCACCCAGCAGCTGCACCAGAGCAGCTACGCCGCCAGCATCGCACACCGCTGCCTTGCATGCGGCGTCACCATTAGCCACATTGCACAAAGCCCAGGCTGAGTTTCGCTGTACCGTTGTATCTGTGCTGCTGCTCAGCAGCTGCACCAGCGCCGCCACACCGCCAGCATCGCACACTGCTGCCTTGCATGCAGCATTACCGTTAGCCACATTGCACAGAGCAGAGGTGGCAATTTGCTGTATAAATGCTTCCTTGCTGCTGACCAGAAGCTGCACCAGAGCTGCCACGCCGGCAGCACCGCACACCGCTGCCCTGCACACAGCGTCACCTGCAGCCACTATGGCCAGGGCCCAAGCTGCGTTTCGCCGTATACATCTATCTGTGCTGCCACCAAGCAGCTGCACTAAGGCAGCCACGCCGCCAGCATCGCACACCGCTGCCCTGCATGCAGCGTCACCTGCAGCCACGTTGCCCAGGGCCCTGACTGCATTGCGCTGTATATACACATCTGTGCTGCTACCCAGCAAATGCACCAGCACAGGCACGCCGCCAGCATCGCACACCGCTGCCCTGCATGCAGCGTCACCTGCAGCCACGTTGCCCAGGGCCCTGACTGCATTGCGCTGTATATACACATCTGTGCTGCTACCCAGCAAATGCACCAGCACAGGCACTCCGCCAGCATCGCACACCGCGGCCTTGCCTGCAGTGTCACAAGCCAGACCATTCAGGGCCCAGGCTGCAATGTGCTGCTGCAATGCATCTGTGCTGCTACTCAGCAGCTGTACTAGGGCAGGCACCCCGCCAGCATGGCGTACCACTGCCTCCACAGCAGCGGTATCTGCGGTGCTAGCGGGGTTACAAACCGGCGTAAATTTCAGGATCCAGAGCAGCAGAGTAGGTGAGCAGCAGAGTATCCAGGCGACCAGCTGCGATGCTGCATGTGCGCTGCTGCCCACCAGGGCAGCCACGCTGCCCGCGCAGTGCACCGCTGCCTTGCATGCTGCTTCACCGCAAGCCGCAGTCTTGCCGAGGCTCCAAGCTGCCGCTCGCTGCACTGCTGCATAGGTGCTGCCCATCAACAGCCGCACCACTTTGTGGCATGCAGCAGATATCTCACCCACAATGCGCAGGACGGGAGCTGCCGGCTGCTGCACCGCAGCATCTGTGCTGGTACCCAGCAGCTGCATATGAGCGTGGCACGCAGCTTGGTCAGCGGCGACAATGCTTAGGGCCCAGGCCGCTGCCTGCTGCACTGCTGCGTCTGCGCTGCTCTGTTCCAGCTGCACCAGGGCAGGCACGGCGCCAGCATCAACCATAGCTGCCCTGCATGCAGCGTCACCTTCAGCGATGCCGCCCAGGGCCCTGATTGCTGCTTGCTGCACTGCTGCATCTATGCCAATGCCCAGCAGCCTCACCAAAGCGGCCACACCGCCAGCATCGCACACTGCTGCTTGGTCGGCTGCGTCACCGCAAGCCACGTTGCACAGGGCGCTGACTGCCGCCTCTTGCGCTGCTGTGTTATCGCTGTTCAGAAGTCCCTGCACCAGAGCAGCCATGCCGCCAGCGGACTGCACCACATGCATGGCACGCAACTTGTCCAGCGCAGCAGCTGCACTGGGCCTGTCAGCAGCACTGCTGCTGCAGCAGCTGCTCATCAGCTGCCAGTAGCCCTCAGGCAGCCGCTGCTGCCATGCGTCCCACTGCTGCTGCTGCTGCTGCTGCTGCTGCTCCAATGCTTGCAGCAGTGTCCCGTGCTCGTCCAGCAGCTGCAGGCTGTGCTGGACGTCGCTCAGCTGCTCTGCACTGCCGATGTCGTGCTCAGCCGGCACCCAGCACGCTGCCAGCTGCAGCATCAGCACGCCCAGGCCAAACACATCTGTTGCTGCACTGAACGGCGCTCCCTGCTGCAGCACCTCAGGCGCTGTCAGCAGCGGGTGGCATAGGGTGCTGGTGCCGCTGACGGCATGCCGCCACGGACCCACCCAGCTCAGCTGCGCCAGCTGCTCCTGCTGCTGCTGCTGCTGCTGTTGCTGCTGTGCCTGTGGCTGCTCACTCGTCACCGGCTGCGGGTCCCGCAGCAGGTGCACTGTGCCTGCGTGCACGGCACAGTGCGCCACTGGCGGCTGCAGGCCATGCAGCGCTGCCAGTGCAGCAGCAACCTCAGTAAGCAGCTGCAAGGCACAGGGCCAGGGCATGCCTGCTCCTTGCCAGCCATCACCCAGCAAGCTGAGGCCCCTGCTGCAGTGCTGCTGCGTCTGCAGCCATGCGCCCAGCGTGCAGCGCGTCGGATTCTGCTGCTGCGGCAGCTGCAGCGGCGGTGGCGCTGCCTGCAGCAGCAGAGGCGGCTGCAAGCACAGCGCCTGGACTGGCATCAGGTAGCTGCTGCCAGGAGCCGATGCAATCCGCTGCCTCATGGCTGACAGGAGAGCTGGCGGTGGCGGCTTGCTGGACATGGCTTCTGTTTTGCTCGCCCACAACAGCACAGGGTGCTGCAGCAGCATAACAGGCTGCCCTGCGTTAGGTGGCTGCTGCTGCTGCTCTGCCAAGCTGTCGCTGGGTGGGTATGCTGGCAAGCAGCACACCCAGACCGCATGCTCCGGCTGTTGTGACTCAGCCTCAAAAACCTGGCACCAGCTGCTGCCCAGGCATGTCTCAGCTTGCTGCTGCTGCACCAGCAGGCCTGGCAGTGCAGCTGCAAGGTCAGGCAGCTGCTGGCACACCACAAAGCCAGGAGGCCAGGCATGAACTGCTGCTACAATGCTGTCTAGCTGCTCGCACGTCTGCGTGCACAGCTGCTGCTCCATGTCCGCGCCTTGCTGCACCTGCAGCGCTGTGGCGTCCTGCTGTTGCTGCTGGAACCAGTGGTGGGTCAGGATGCCTTGCACGCTGCACGGCATGTGTGCTGGGCTGCTCCCAAGCAGCAGCTGCAGCAGCTCCTGGCATGCAGCGGAGCGGCCCTTTGGCAGCTGCATGACTGCCTGGCTGCTGCTGCTGCTGCTACTGCTGCTAGTGTCTGCTGGTGTCAGCTGCCCGCCCAGCAGCTGCAACAGCAGCTGCCCACAGGCGCGGAGGTCGTCAAGGCGCCCTTGCACTGCTGTGCTGCTGCTGCTGCTGCTGCTGCTGCTGCTGTGTGCAAGGCCGAAGAGGGGACACGGCACCTTTGGCAGCGGGGGCCGCCCATCGCGCTCCTGCAGCCGCAAGCCAAGCAAGTTTGCCAACATCAACGTAGGCAGCAACCAGCACAACAACCGACTGGTGTTGTCAAACAACTGAACAAACTCCTCATGCCGCCGATTAGTGGGGACAGCAACCAGTGAAGCAGCTGACTACCGCTGCCATACCAACCCCTCACACAGTAACCTCGCCCACGCGCCTCACCTGCAGCAGTGTGTGCTGGATGAGCAGGCCGGCCAGCCCCTGGCTGTGGCAGTAATCCACCGCCAGCAGCACCTGCAGGCAACACAGCAGCGCAGCGTCAGCAGCAGCATCTTCATGTTGCAGCGGCAGCAGCAGCAGCAGCAGCGCACGCCAGGGCTCCTACCCATCCCTGACAGACCCTCACCTGCTGGAAAAGGCAGCGCGCCGCCGCCTCGCTCAGCTGCCTGCCCTGCTGCCGGCGCTGCTGCAGGTACTGCACCAGGCTGAGGGCCGCACAGCTCTCCAGCACCACCACAAGGTGGCCGGGCGTCAGGTGCAGCTCCCTCACACGCAGCACGCATGGGTGGTGCAGCAGCACGGACTTCTGCACCAGCCGCTGCAGCTGCGGTAGGTCCTGCAGCTGCTCACGGGGCAGCTTCAGCAGCAGCACATGCTCGCCGCTGCTGTTGCTGCTGGCCAGCTCAGTGCCAGGGGCGATGCTGCCCAGGCAGGCGATGGTCTGGTACAATTGCAGTATTTGCTGTTGGTGCTGCTGCTGCTGAGCTTCGGGGTGTGCCTGCCCCTGCTGCTGCTGCTGCTGCTGCTGCTGCTGCTCCTGCTCGACATCCTGGCGGCACATGGGGCAGGCCGCACTGAATGCACCTAGCCACCTTGCAATGCACTGCTGGTGGAACTGGTGGCTGCAAGGCAGGCTGGACACCATGGCATCCTCCTTGTACTCTTCATGGCATATGCTGCAGCATTCCCGGCGCAGGGAGTCAGGCCTGCGCATGCAAGGTAAGCTCGCCAGCACAACCTGCAACACCACATTACGTTGGCCAGCTCCGCAAGACGAGCCTGCACTCGTATTGTCGCCATCTGAAGCCAGCTGCGCAAGAATACGTGCAGCCTCAATCTGAACACTATTTTTGCCACTCTTCAACAGCTGCCTCAGCACTGCGTCACCGCCTGCAGCGTATACTCTCTCGCGGTTAGCAGGAGTGCCACTGCAGACATTGCCTAGTGCTCGTAGCGCTTCTAGCCGTAACCATGTGCCGCTGTGCTCTAGCAAGCAGCCCAGGAGAGCCTCTACGCCGCCAGCGTCACAAATCAGCTCCTTGCAAGCAGCGGCACCTGCAGCAATGCTGCCAAGGGCCCAAGCTGCCTCTTGCTGCACTGCTGCATCTGTGCGACTATCCAAGATCTGCACCAGGGCAGCCACACCACCAGCATGGCACACTGCTGCCTTGCATGCTGTATCACCTTCAGCAATGCTGCCAAGGGCCTTGGCCGCCATTTGCTGCACTGCTGCGTCTGCGCTGCTGCCCAGCAGCTGCACCAGAGCAGCCACACCACCTGCATTGCACACCGCTGCCTGGCCTACTGCGTCATCTTTAGCCACAGTGGCCAGGGACCAAGCTGCCTCTCGCTGCACTGCAGTATCTGTGGTACTACACAGCAGCTGCACCAGGGCAGCCACGCCGCCTGCATCGCACTTTGCTGCCTTGCACGCAGCCACAGTGCGCAGGGCCGAGCCAACCTCTTGTTGCACTTCTGCATCCCCGCAGCTACCCAGCAGCTGCACTAGGGCGGTCACACCGCCAGCATCACACACTGCTGCCTGGCCTGCTGTGTAGTCACATTGCACATTGACCAGAGCCCATACCGCCTCTCGCTGCAGTGCTGCATCTGTGCTATAGCCCAGCAGCTGCACCAGAGCCTTCACGCCACCAGCGTTGCACACTGCTGCCTTGCATGCAGCGTCACCATCAGCTACATTGCGCAGGGCTGCAGCTGCCTCTTGCTGCAGTACTGTATCTGTGCTACTATTTAGCAGCTGAACCAAAGCGCGCACACCACCAGCATCACAAACAGCTGCCTGGCCTGTAGCATTACCTTCGGCAATGCTGCCCAAGGCCCTGGCTGCCTCACGCTGCACCGCTGTCTCCGTGCTCCTACACAGCAGCTGCACTAGGGCGGGCACGCCGCCAGCATTTAGCACCGCTGCCTGGCCTGCTGGGTCACCTTCAGCCACAATGACCAGGGCCCAGGCTGCCTCTTGCTGGACTATTGTATCTGTGCTGCTACTCAGCAGCTGCACTACGGCAGCGATGCTGCCAGCATCGCACTTTGCTGCCTTGCATGCAGCCACAGTGCGCAGGGCCCAGCCTGCTTCGCGCTGCACTTCTGCATCCCTGCAGCTGCCCAGCAGCTGCACTAGGGCGGTCACACCGCCAGCATCACACACTGCTGCCTGGCCTGCTGCGTAGTCACATTGCACATCAACCAAGGCACCGGCTGCCGTTCGTTGCACTGCAGCATCTGTACTGCTGTTCAACAACTCCACCAGAGCCACCACCCCGCCAGCATCACACACCTCAGCTTGGCCTGCAACGCAACTATCCGCCACGCTGCCAAGGGCCCAGGCTGTTGCTCGCTGCACGGCTGGGTTTGTGCTGCTACCCATCAGCTGCACCAGGGCCGCCACGCCGCCAGCATCGCACACCGCTGCCCAGCCTGCTGCTGCGCCCTTAGCAACACTGGCCACGGCCCTGGCTGCGGCCTCCTGCACTGCTGCATCTTCGCTGCTACGGAGCAGCTGCACCAGCGCAGCCACGCCGCCATGATAGCACACTGCTGCAGCATCACCGCTGCCAGCAACATTGCGCAGGACGCTGACCACTTCCTGCTTCTCTGCTGGGTCTGTGCTGTTGTGAATTCGCTGCACCAGAGCAGCCAAGCCGCCAGCTGACTGCACCACACGCATGGCGCGCAGGCTCTCCAGTGCAGCAGCTGCACTGGGCCTGTCACCAGCACTGCTGCTGCAGCAGCTGCTCATCAGCTGCCAGTAGCCCTCAGGCAGCTGCTGCTGCCAGGCATCCCACTGCTGCTGCTGCTGCTCCAGTGCTGCCAGCAGCGTCCCGTGCTCGTCCAGCAGCTGCAAGCTGTGTTGCAAATTGCTGAGCTGCTCTGCACTGCCCATGTCGTGCTCAGCGGGCACCCAGCATGCTGCCAGCTGCAGCATCAGCACACCCAGCCCAAACACGTCTGCGGCTGCGCTGAACGGTGCTCCCTGCTGCAGCACCTCAGGCGCTGTCAGCAGCGGGTGGCACAGGGCCCGGGTGCCGCTGACAGAGTGCCGCCATGGGCCCACCCAGCTGAGCTGCGCAAGCTGCTGCTCCTGCTGCTGCAGTTCCTCCTGCTGCTGCTGCTGCTGCTGCTGCTTGTTGGCCAGGCTATGCGGCTCCCGCAGCAAGTGCACCACGCCTGCGTGCACCGCGCCATGCGCCACTGGCGGCTGCAGGCAGTGCAGCGCCGCCAGCGCAGCAGCAACGTCACACAACAGCTGCAATGCGCAAGGCCAGGGTGCGCCTGGCGCTGCTGCCTGCCAGCCATCACAAAACAGGCTGAGGCCACTGCTGCAGTGCTGCTGTGTCTGCAGCCATGCCGCCAGGGTACAGCGCATCGGCCCCTGCTGCGGCAACTGCAGCTTGGGCGGCGCTGCCTGCAGCAACAGAGGCGGCTGCAAGCACAGCGCCTGCACTGGCACCAGCCACTTGCTGCCAGGGCTCGCTGCTGTGGTCAGCTGCCTCATGGCTGACAGGAGGGCCGGTGGTGGCGGCTTGCTGGACAGGGCCTCTGTCTTGCTCGCCCACAACAGCACAGGGTGCTGCAGCGGTGTCACAGGCTGTCCTGCGTCCGGTTGCTGCTGCTGCTGCTGCTGCTCCTGCATGCTGTCCCTGGGTGGGTATGCTGGCAAGCTGCACACCCAAGCCGCCTGCTCCTGCTGTTTTGACTCAGCCTCAAAGACCTGGCACCAGCTGCTGCCTAGGCATGTGTCTGACTGCTGCTGCTGCTGCACCAGAAGGCCTGGCAGTGCAGCTGCAAGGTCGGACAGCTGCTGGCACACCACAAGCCCAGTCGGCCATTCATGCACCTCTGAAACAATGCTGTCCAGCTGCTCTTGTGTCTGCGTGCACAGCTGCTGCTCCACGGCCATGTCTTGCTGCACCAGCAGCCCTGAAGTGTCCTGCTGTTGCTGCTCAAACCAGCGGCTGCCCAGGATGCCTTGCACACTGCACGGCATGCGTGCTGGGTTGTTCCCGAGCAGCAGCTGCAGCAGCTCCTGGCATGCAGCGGAGCGGCCCTTCGGCAGCTGGATGACTGCCTGGCTGCTGCCGCTGCTGCCGCTGCTGCCGCCGCCGCTGCTGCCGCCGCCGCTGCTGCTGCTGCTGCTGATGTCCGCTGTAGCTACCTGCCCGCCCAGCAGCTGCAGCAGCAGCTGCCCACAGGCGTGGATGTCGTCAAGACGCCCTTGCACTGCCGTGTTGCTGCTTCTGCTGTGCGCTAGGCCGAACACGGGACATGGCACCTTGAGCAGCGGGGGCCGCCCATTGCGCTCCTGCAGGCCGCAAGCCAAGCACAGACCGTTGGTCAGTTGGAGCGGCAACAAACAGAACAGCTCACTGGTGCTGCCATGCGAGCACATCAAACAAACACCGCCCCAACACTCCTCACCCAAATACATCAAGAAACTCCTCTCACACGCCCCTCACCTGCAGCAGTGTGTGCTGGATGGGCAGGCCGGCCAGCCCCTGGCTGTGGCAGTAGTCCACCGCCAGCAGCACCTGCACGCAACACAGCAGCGCACTGCATCAGCAACAGCCTTGGTTTGTAGCGGCAGCAGCATCAGCAACAGCAGGGCGACATGGCATCAATACAGCTTGGGTGGGGCCTCACCTGCTGGAACAGGCCGCGCGCCGCCGCCTCATTCAGCTGCCTGCCCTGCTGCCGCCGCTGCTGCAGGTACTGCACCAGGCTGAGGGCCGCGCAGCTCTCCAGCACCACCACCAGGTGGCCAGGCGCCAGCTGCAGCTCCCTCACACGCAGCACGCCCGGGTGGCGCAGCAGCACGGACTGCTGCACCAGGTGCTGCAGGTCTGGAAGGTCCTGCAGCTGCTCACGGCGCAGCTTCAGCAGCAGCACATGCTCGCCGCCGCCTGCGCTGTTGCTGCAGCTTGCCAGCTCAGCGCCAGGGGCTATGCTGTTCAAGCAGGCGATGGTCTGGTAGGAACCTGCTGGCAGCAGAGGGGGTACAGGCATGCGCGTGTGACACGCCTTTGCATGGAGACATGTCACACTCATGTGCATGGAGGTGTGTGTCACACATTTGCGCGGAGGCGTGTCAGACACATGTGCATCATGCATGATGCAGGCGTGTGACACATGTGCGTGGAGGCAGCTCAGCAGTCAGCAACCTGCAGGGATGGTGATGCTTACCGTCCCAGCATGCAGTGTTGGCTGCCTCCTGGCTTTGGTCAAGGTCTCCTGCAGCGTCCTTGCTAGCCGCATTGTGTAATGCGCGCAGTCTCTCCAGTGCGGCGGATGCACTCGGCCTGTCACGAGCACTGCTGCTGCAGCAGCTGCTCATCAGCTGCCAGTAGCCCTCAGGCAGCTGCCGTTTCCAGGCATCCCAGCGCTGCTGCTGCTGCTGCTGCTGCTGCTCTAGTGCTTGCAGCAGCGTCCCGTTCTCATTTAGCAGCTGCAAGCTGTCTTGCACATCGCTCAGCTGCTCCGCACTGCCGATGTCGTGCTCAGCCGGCACCCAGCATGCTGCCAGCTGCAGCATCAGCACCCCCAGCCCAAACACGTCTGTTGCTGCGCTGAAGGGTGCTCCCTGCTGCAGCACCTCAGGCGCCGTCAGCAGCGGGTGACACAAGGTCCTAGTGCTACTAACAGCATGCCGCCAGGGGCCCACCCAGCTGAGCTGGGACAGCTGCTGTTGCTGTTCCTGTGGCTGTTCCTGTGGCCGTTCATTCTTCACCAGCTGCGGGTCTCGCAGGAGGTGCACTGTGCCTGAGTGCACGGCACAGTGCGCCACTGGCGGCTGCAGGACGTGCAGCGCCGCCAGTGCAGCGGCAACCTCACCCAGCAACTGCAAGGCGCAAGGCCAGGGTGCGCCGGGCGCTGCGCCCTGCCAGCCATCACCCAGCAGGCCGAGGCCCCTGCTGCAGTGCGGCTGCGCCTGCAGCCATGAGGCAAGTGTGCAGCATGCCAGCCCCTGCTGCGGCAGCTCCAGCTGCATTTGCGGCGGCGCTGCCTGCAGAAGCAGAGGAGGCTGCAAGCACAGCCCTTGCACCGGCACAAGCCACTTGCTGTCAGGGGCCGCTGCACTGAACTGCCGCATGGCAGACAGCAGGGCCGGCGGTGGCGGCTTGCTGGACAGGGCTTCTGCCTTGCTCGCCCACACCAGCACAGGATGCTCCTGGGGCATGAGAGGCTGTCCTGTGAGTTGCTGCTGCTGCTGCTGCTGCTCCAGCATGTTGTCGCTGGGTGGGTATGTCGGCAAGCAGCACACCCAAGTCACATGCTCCTGCTGTGGTGACTCAGCCTCGAACACCTGGCACCAACTGCTGCCTAGGCCTATGTTTGATTGCTGCTGCTGCACCAGCAGGCCTGGCACTGCAGCTGCAAGGTCTGAGAGCTGCTGGCACACTACAAGCGCAGGCGGCCAGGCATGCACTGCCGCTACAATGCTGCCTAGCTGCTCTTGCGTTTGCCTGCACAGCTGCTGCTCCATGTCCTGCTGTAAGTGCAGCGCTGCAGGGTCCTGCTGCTGCTGCTGGAACCAGCGGCTGCTCAGGATGGCTTGCACGCTGCATGGCAGCTGTGCAGGGCTTCCGCCGAGCAGCAGCTGCAGCAGCTCCTGGCATGCAGCGGAGCGGCCCTTCGGCAGCTGCATGACTGCCTGGCTGCTGCTGCTGATGGCTGCTGTAGTCAGCTGCCCGCCCAGAAGCTGCAGCAGCAGCTGGCCACAGGCACGCATGTCGTCAAGGCGCCCTTGCAATGCTGTGCTGCTGCTGCTGCCGCTGCCGTCAACAAAGCGCCCTTGCACTGACGTGCTGCTGCTGCTGCTGCTGCTGCTGCTGCTGTGCGCCAGGCTGAACAGTGGACAGGGCACCTTGGGCAGCGGGGGCTGCCCATTGCGCTCCTGCAGCCGCAAAGCCAGACACAGAACATCAACCACACGCGCAGCAACCAGCAAAACAACACTGCAAGATGTGTGGCACCAGCTGTCATCTAGCGTAGCAGGGTGAAGCATGCGTCATTAGACTGCATGACTCAGCGCGCCACTACAACTGGCGACACACAAACCCGTCACACAAAGTCCTTACACCAACTCATCACAGGCCCGACCTCAACCAGGCTCCTCACCTGCAGCAGTGTGTGCTGGATGGGCAGGCCGGCCAGCCCCTGGCTGTGACAGTAGTCCACCGCCAGCAGCACCTGCACGCAAAACAGCAGCGCAGCGTCAGTAAAAAGTCCATGATGGCAGCAGTGCCAGCACCAGCAGGAGCAGCAGCAGGAGCAGCAGCAGGAGCAGCAGCAGGAGCAGCAGCAGGAGCAGCAGCACCTGTCATGGCAGCCGTACACCTGGACCGAGGCTCACCTGCTGGAAGAGGCAGCGTGCCGCCGCCTCACTGAGCTGCCTGCCCTGCTGCCGGCGCTGCTGCAGGTACTGCACCAGGCTGAGGGCCGCGCAGCTCTCCAGCACCACCACCAGGTGGCCAGGCGCCAGGTGCAGCTCCCGCACACGCAGCACGCCCGGGTGGCGCAGCAGCACGGACTGCTGCACCAGGCGCTGCAGGTCGGGAAGGTCCTGCAGCTGCTCACGGGGCAGCTTCAGCAGCAGCACATGCTCGCCGCTGCTGTTGCTGCAGCTTGCCAGCTCAGCGTCAGGGGCGACGCTTCCCAGGCAGGCGATGGTCTGGTAGGGGCCTGCTGGCAGGCAGCAGCGGCGAGAGCATGTCACACACATGTGCATGGAAGAGCCGAATGCTCAGCAGGCTTTGCAGGGGTGCTGCTACCTACCGTCCAGGCTTGCAGCCGTGGCTGCCTCCTGGCTTTGTTCAAGGCCTCCAAGGATGGCTGGACTCCCCACTGCTGCCACTCCAGCCGTGGCGTTGTCGTTGAGTGGGACAGACGCGTGAGCTTCCTCAGGCTCCTGCTGCTGCTCGACCAACGAGTCCATTGTGCACGAGCTCAGTGTGCGCGCTTCTTCTGGCACAAATGGTCATTACCAGTACCCGTAATGTGCGGGCATCGCAGTGGATTAGGTTTGCATCTTCACTGACTTCAACATCAGGCAGTTTCCATAGTGAAGCGCAGATCAAAAGCTGCTTCAACAACGTTTTGACGAATGGAAGGGGTTAGGACACGGCGATCGTGTTGTCACCGGTGGTTCGGCAGGTTGTCCCCCCAAGCTTCAGCGCGTCTTGATGGTAGGGTTGAGCACACGGATGGGTTGTCCATGACGTTGTTTGTGTCTTGGTGGCATTCTATCTTCAATTGCGATTGCACGGGTATGTGATCAGCGGCCCGCATACGAATTCAGATCTGTCACCGTGTGAGCTCCCACCACGGCGCTTCAATGACATCTTCGACACCGTTTGCAACAAACTATGAGTTCGACTTGGGTTCAGAGGAGCCGGCTGGAGAGCTGTGCGACGTGCCTCCGCCAGCACCAGCACCTCCTCCGCTGCAAGCACCACAGAGCAGCAGCAGCAGCAGCAGCAGCGACTTCGTCAAAATCGCCCTGCTGAGCAGTCAGGGCGCCTTCGCCCATGTGAGTCTGATATCCGTTCACACTGCTGTGAAAATAGAAAGCCTGCAGGCAGCTGCCGGTCAGCACCTCATGCTGTCCAACAGCTATCCCTGATGCACCCTCTGTATGCATCATGCCAGTGGCCATTGCTCATCCTACGCTGTGCTGCGTGCAGGTGTACCTTGTCCGCCACCAGGACGGCAGGAGGATGGCGTACAAGCAGATCACACGCAAGAAGGACCCCAGTGTGGAGCCAGCAAACTGCGCGGCTACCATTCAAGAGGCACAGGCGGAGGCGGCGCTGCACGTAAGATCACCTTGAAGTTGCAGGTTGAAGGTGCCTCACTGCGTGAATGCAGCCAGCAGCCCCCCTCCTCCAACGCTGCCGTGTAGCATGACACTGCACTGCACTGCACTGCACCGCACCGCAGGCATCGCTGAGCCACCCCAACGTCCTGAAGTTTGAAGAGTTCTTTTGGGGCGCGGAGCTGGGCATGTTCCTTGAATACTGCAGCGGCGGTTCCCTCAGGAGTGGACTTGGCGAGTGCAGGAAGGGACCCAATTGCTTCAGCCGACTCAGCACAGAGATGCAGCTGCTGGTGCAGCAGCTGCGGCACTGGCCAGCCAGGCTTGAGCTGCTGCGGCAGGCTGCAGATGGCGTCAGCTACCTGCACAGCTTGGCAGACGGCGCTGTCCTGCACAACGACCTGCGCGCTGACAACATGCTGCTGCAGATCGGCGATGATGGCTCACACACGCTTAAGCTCGCTGACTTTGGCCTGGCCCTCAAAGTGCCAGCCAATGCAGAGCAAGAGGGCCGCGGCTGTGTGCGCGTGCCCAGCCGTCACGTCACCAACCCCCGCTGGGTTGCGCCGGAGGTCATCGCACACGCCAGCGATGACGGCGATGTTTCCTTGAGCCCGGCAACAGACGTGTACAGCCTGGCAGCAGTTATGTCTGAAGTCGTGACCGCACTGCCGCCGCTCTTCCCGTATCTGGATGACGCTTGCGTGGAGAAACACAACAGGCTCGACGTGAGCAGCAGGGCGCCGCATGTGCAGCCTGCCGAATGGTCTACCAGCAAAGTTTGTCCTCTTCAAGCGAAGAAACTCTTTACCCTGTGTTCACCACGCTCTTGATCAGGCACGTCATACACGGATCGCTGGACTGCTTACATGCACCC
The DNA here is from genome assembly GCA_030272155.1 of Tetradesmus obliquus. NCBI lineage: Eukaryota > Viridiplantae > Chlorophyta > Chlorophyceae > Sphaeropleales > Scenedesmaceae > Tetradesmus > Tetradesmus obliquus. Next base: position 3,142,134 of record CP126191.1, read on the forward strand.
CAACACCATCACTCTGTCAATATGTCGTGTATAATCAAGGCTCGTGCTGCTGCCCTGCCCTGCCCTGCCCCGCCCCGCCCCGCCCCCGCCCTGCCCTGCCCTGCCCTGCCCTGCCCTGCCCTGCCCTGCCCTGCCCTGCCCTGCCCTGCCCTGCCCTGCCCTGCCCTGCCCTGCCCTGCCCTGCCCTGCCCTGCCCTGCCCTGCCCTGCCCTGCCCTGCCCTGCCCTGCCCTGCCCTGCCCTGCCCTGCCCTGCCCTGCCCTGCCCTGCCCTGCCCTGCCCTGCCCTGCCCTGCCCTGCCCTGCCCTGCCCTGCCCTGCCCTGCCCTGCCCTGCCCTGCCCTGCCCTGCCCCGCCCCGCCCTGCCCCGCCCCGCCCTGCCCCGCCCCGCCCTGCCCCGCCCTGCCCCGCCCTGCCCCGCCCCGCCCTGCCCTGCCCTGCCCTGCCCTGCCCTGCCCTGCCCTGCCCTGCCCTGCCCTGCCCTGCCCTGCCCTGCCCTGCCCCGCCCTGCCCTGCCCTGCCCCGCCCTGCCCTGCCCCGCCCTGCCCTGCCCCGCCCTGCCCTGCCCTGCCCTGCCTGCAGGAGTTGTACTGCAAGCTCGAGCTGGAGGCAGCGGCCAGGCAGGGCACGCCCCACCTGCTGCGCTTCCCAGAGCCAAGCGAGAGGCTGCCCTGCCCGAAGGGCGGCGTGGAGTGTGCCGAGCCGCTGCGTGGAGTGTTTGAGGCGTGCTGCGACGTGCGCATCACCGCAGACCAGCAGGGGCAGCCGAAGGTTGCGCCGCCACCGGAGCAGCGGCGGCCGTCTGCAGACGAGCTGTCTGCTGCCCTCGCCAGCTGGCCAGACTGCAGCCTGGGCTGTGCCTGATGCGGATGTTTGATTTCAGGTGCGGGGGATTGTTGGTTGTCTTTTGGATGAAGGGGGTTGCAGCGGCAGCAGAAGCTGCCGGCTGAGCTACTAGCAGTAATGCAGCAGCTGTGCTTTTCACTACAGAAGGCTGCAGCCTCCTGCAGCTAGGCAATATTACTAACTTTGGTGCACTGACAAACACACATCTACTGTGCACCACTTCTGGCAGCAAGCCCATGATCTAAGCATGGCTGCAAACAGTGCCACGGGTTATGGAGTGCAATGATAGGGTCATGGCTGGTCATGGCCTTGCAGTGCAGGCAGGCTCTCCGCAGCATATTGGCAATGCTGTGTCACGCTTCTGCACACACACTGTAAGCTCCTTCACGTCTGCAGCTGACAGCTTGCATTCTATGCCCCGAATGCTGCCTGCGCTTGTGCAGGGCACCGCAGCTGCAGCAGACGAGCCAAGCTGAAGCGATGATCGGCAGCATGCTGGCAGACTTTCCGAAGACCTGCTGCTGTGATCTGCGCTATGCGAGATACGCAAGGTAAATCTAACGTACACAGACAATGTGCAGCTCAGCACATTCATACAAAGAAAGTTGCCGATTGCATACATCACAAGCATAAGCACAATGCAACATGATGCATACTCACATAGCTAGACGGCTCCCCAGGCTATCAAGGCTTCACTACAGCAGCGCTAGGTTGAGCCGATGCACGCATGGTGCCCTGGTGTGTATATGACATTTTGCCGTTCCGAATTTACAAGTCAATGTCTCAAGTAAGCAGCACGGCAGCCCGCCTTGCTTGCGTACGCACTTGCAGTGGGCAGTGCTACGTCCATTGCAACACTGCTCCAGCATGCACTGCTGTTGGCATGTTAATGGTTGACTGCTGCTTTGAAGCCGGCAGCAGTATGATGTCTGGCTCAGGCTGCTGGCCTGTTTGACAAGATTTTGCGCCACTGAACGGCATCAGCCATTGCATTTGGGGTTGGCACATGTTACAGCATAGCACAGGCGATGGAGGTCATTGTGTTTGCAGTTGCCTCGTAGCTACATCAACTGAGTGTGTGCGTCAACATCATGATGATCATCTTCGTCAAGATGTTTCTAATAAAACCATAGCTATGACCCGGCTGCAGAATTGAGGCCATCAGGCTCGGTGGGAAGGGAATAGAACGGGAGCAGTATCTGAGTGATGTGACCAAGCTCTGTGTCTGCGTAAATGCAACTGTGAGTGGGTGCATGGCACCGCAGGACCCTGCACGTATGGGACATGGAAGTCAACAGCAGTATGGACTGTCCATGATGCAGCACCTTTCCCATGCTGATGCGGATGGGGGTGCTGCACCAAGGTGCAACCCGCGATGTTGATGTGGATGAAGAACTGTACATGTTAGTGTTCCGTAGGGCGCATGCAAGCCTGTGGTCATGCTGCACACGTGCTGCAAGTGAGCCAGCTGACATGCAGTGCAGCACAGCTGGCAATTTTGGTGTGGTCCAGACAAAACGCAACTGCAGTTTGTCTGCACAATACACCACGCATGCGTGTTTGTTCCTGTTGGCCTTCGATTATCAACCGTGTCGCGCCACTGGCCGCGTCCATGCCAGTGTGCTGCCTGCTGCAGCCTCAGCAGCGCACTGTTTTTTTTGCGTGCATTCCCCTTGTCTTGCTTGGCTGCTGATTTGGCCACCTTCTTGGCACTGCCAGAGCTGCGGCAGCTCTGCCCGCTGGCATGTTGGCGGCTGCAGTGTAGCATGCAGCCTGGACGACAGTAGCACAGGCCTGGGACTGTTGCTATGGCTTAAATGGTAACATGATGATGATGAGGCCTGGGACTGCACAAGCAAGACAGTAGGCTCACAGGAAGACAGTGGTGTACCATCTTGATTTGGACGTGGAGCACTGCTGCTAGTGACTGTGGGTGCGTCCCCGCTGCTTCAGAGGTACCAGCAAAGTCAAACGGTTTTTTGCAGCAAAGGAGAGACTGCTCAGCATCTCTTGCAAAGCTCAGCACAGCAGGCATGCCTGCACGCAATGCTGTACTAGTAGCTGCCAGCCTGCACAACTGGCAGAATGCAAGGCTGCCAACTTCTTTTTTTTTGTTAGGGAATACTACTGGCTCGCTACCACAGCACAATTGGGCAAGGCTGCCAACTTCTGGCTGCTCATTCAAAAGAGGCAAAACAGCAGCAGCAGCAGCAGCAGCAGCAGCAGCAGCAGCAGGCACTCAACAACTTGTTGAACCGCGTCTAGCAAAAAAAAAACTCGTCTAGCACTGTGTGGCCCCTGCTGCAGTCTGGAACCAGGTGCGTTGTATGCTATGTGAGTACGCTTCATGTTGCATTGTGCTTGTGCTTGTAGTGAATGAAATCGGCAACTTTCTTTATATTGTATATGTATGCGTGCTGGCCTGCTGAATACGTCGTCTGCGTGCTCCAGCACTGCTGGATCACATTATGTGTTTCAGGTGTTGGCCAAACGCTGAAGAAAAAGCAGCAGCAGCAGCAGCAGCAGCAGCAGTGGAGATTTGAACAGGCTATTGGGATTTCAGGCGGCTTCTTGCGTGGTGGACAGCTCAGCTGCTGCAGCCTAGTGAGTGCTTGGCACAACGTAAGATCAGCTCTGCTGCAGTTGCATTACTGCACCTGGCGACCACCGGTGACACTGGCGAAATCGTTGCACAAGAAGCACAACCCCTCCCGCTTGCACCAATCAAACAAATGGTATGTGTAGACGCTGATCAGTCGCACGAACTGACTGTTTGTGGTTGTGATAAACTGCGCGCCAGCGTAATGAACGCTGCAGGTGGATGATCATACTGCATATATGGGCACATTGGCAGCAGCAATAATAGCAGATCACTCAAAAATGAGTGTTGTACTGCTGAGCTCCGTCAATGTACACGCGTGGCAGAAGAAAAGGCTCGCGACACTATTAGCACCTGATCCGGGCGGGCGTCACTCTTGTTGCACCTCCTTCTCTCATACACGAGCAGGTCACGTACAAGACTCGGTTTAGAAGTTGCCATTGTTGTGGCTGCGTATCAGCTGCAGCTCCCACTCAAAGGACGACTACAGAGTGCTAAATCCTTTGGCAGGCACCGCGACTCGTGATAGTTGAAGCGGGTACGAATGGTCATCTTAAGCGCATGCGGAGTCTGCTGTCACTTTGTTCTGCTTTGCAATGCTCTAGTGGTCGCGCCTGTTATGCAGCTGGGCTGTTCACTACGCACTGCACGTTGATTGCTGAACCGCAGCTCAATAATGCGAAACGAATGAAACAATATTCTTACGCACAGTGTATGTTTACGCCGCTATTTCGCAGCTCGACCTCTCCATGGACGCCATGTGCCAGCACCTGCAGCTGTCTGCTGCGTTGCTGCTGGTGCTACTGTCACCTGTGCTGGTCCAAGCTGGCACCTTCAGCCCAACAATCGCCAAGGCAGCTGCAAACAATATCCCAAGCAGGGGTGTCACTCTGCAGGACTCCGCAAGAGCTGCATCAGCTCAAAACTTCACCTGCAGCCGTGATGATGACTACTTGAACAAGCCAAAGTAAGTGCTGTGTGCAGCTGATTAGCACGTACGCCTTCTGATGTTGCAGCACGCCATCATCTCTGACTTCAGCACAGCTTGCACAGCTGCCAAAACAAGTACTGCCATGCATGGTGGCAACCCGCGTCTGCCCTAACCTCACCCCTGTCACGCGCTGCACACTCCACAGCTGCAAAACACTTGCCCCTGTACATGTTGTGCCTGCAATCCTGGCTGCTGCAGCCGCGGCTACGCAGATGATTAGAAATTGTTTGCACCGCAACACTCCCAGCACGTTGCTAAAGCTACGCTCCTGATTGTCTGCTGCCGCTGCTGCACATGTTCTCTCAACTGCTGCAGCCGCGGCTACACAGACTACGAGAACTTTGTCGGCCGCTGGAGCGAGGGCCAGGGCTGGTATGTGGCTGCGCTGCAAGCTGACAAAGAGAAGATTGCCAAGGCAGCAGACCCCAGCAAGGTTATGATGTGCCTGGTAGGCGGAGGCTGCGCAAACAACGGCGCAGATGAGTCCACAGGTGCGCGCCTTGTGCTGGCGCTGGTGTCGGTGTTGGCACTGCTTGCTGCTGCTGCTGCTGCTCCTGCTCCTGCTGCTCCTGCTGCTGCTGCTACTGCTGGTGCTGGTGCTTGTCCTGCCACGTGCAGTCAGCAACAGCTGCATTTGCTATGTCCTGACGGGTTTGCTCGACACCGGTGCCTGTACGATGTGCCTGTATATGCGAAGCTGTCAGACAGTGCTTCCCTGCATGAAGCATTGTGCCTCCGCCAAATATATTGCAGTTTGTGAGAGGTGGGCTGTTGTGGCTGGGCTGGGTGGTGTGACAGCATGCTGCTGCAGTTACGACACAATGGGCCCTGCTATGTTGTGCCAGTTATTGGTCGCTGTGGCAGGCGGCGCCGTGTTACTGGGCTGCGCTGTGGATCATGCCTTGAGTCGTCATCTACATAATGTTAAGAATATTGACTATGAATTGCTGTTGTAGAATAGTCTACATTATCAACATTGAATGAAACCCAAGTCAAGGCATGATTCAAGCATGAGCTGTGCACCATGCTGTGGGTGACGCTGCGACGCACAACCTATCCTTGCAGGCATGACTGGCTGCGAGCCTGGGCCGCGCCCTGGCAACCCCAAACAGAACACCACGTGCAAGAGGTCCTGGCGGAAGATGCTGGGTTTTGCGGCCAATGCAGTCTGCAGCATGGCAGCAATGATGGCTGCACCGCGCAACGGCGGTACTGGCCCAGACGCCAAGGGCCTGGTTGGTATCTGGCCAGGCGCCCAGCTGCACATGTGAGTCAGCGCCGTGATATATATCCATAATTATCCATGATTAATTATCATATATGGGATTCAGCATGCGTGCGTGTGAACATGCTGGAGTGAATGAGTGAGTGAGTGAGTGAGTGAGCGAGTGAGCGAGTGAGTGAGTGAGTGAGTGAGTGAGTGAGTGAGTGAATGAGTGAGTGACTACCCAGGCAGCTCTGCAGCTCCTGCGTAAGTTGAGGCTTGAGAGGGTGTGTGTGGTACTGCATGTAGGTTGCTGAAGAGCATGCTGCCCATGCCTGCAGCCATGCCAAGCCCGTGCAACCCCGCAGTGCAGCAACCGGCATGAATGCTTGGAGCACACCGTGTGGCACACCTAGATCTGCTGCGAAAGCGCTCACCTTCGTGCAAGTGCAGAAGCTTTCACGCCAGGGCACTATACACTCATGCCAGACAACCCATGCCATCACTTTGGCAGGATGCCTGCCGCAGCAGCCAGCAATACCAGGGGAGCTCCGCTCACTGCAATAACCTGCCGCCGCGCTGTTGCTGTTGTGCCTCTGCTGCTGCGCGGCTGTGCTAATCTTTTGCTGCAGTGTATGCGCCTTCCAGGATGACATCACAATGAACTGCTGCTGCTGCTGCTGCTGCTGCTGCTGCAGTGTCAATGCCTTCCAGGATGACATCACGGTTCCATGGACCAGCGAGTTCCTGCAAGTGGGCTACACGGAGTGCCTGGCTGAGTTTAGGGCACGGAGGGCTGCCGGCAGGCCTGACCTGAAGCTGCTGCTGTTCACACAGGCGAGTACTGATCAATCTTTAAAAGCAGCCTAGGCCAGCTGTGCCTTGTGAGTCCTGCTTAGCTGCTGCAGCGCAATTGTGCGAGGTACACGCGTGTAGCCTGCTGCAGCAGCTTGGACATGCATGCCTCGCTGGGGCTGGACAAGCTCACAGCATTGTCGGTGCAGCAGCAAGCCCTGGCTAGTCCTGCATGGGGCGAGTGCGTATGCTCGAGTGCACGCAGACACTTGCATTCTGCCTTTGATCAAGGCTAAGCTGCCATGGCATGCTTTTCATCACAGACCTTTGGAGTCAAAGCAGGGTGCTGAGTGCAAAACAGGGATTGTGTTCAGTGGTGACAGCTCGCATACTGTCTGTCCACACACAAAGCATCCGTTGTTAGTTGTGGCTCATGCGGGGTTGGCTAGTGCGCCAGAAAGTTGACTGGCGCGACAAACGCGTCCCAGATGGTGCCAAGGCTGATATCAAACCACGTCACCTTGCAAACGCCGTGGCTGCTGCCCACACTCGCAGGGCGTCATGGACGTTGCAGCAGACGAGCCCAAGGCAAAGGCGATGATCGACAGCATGCTGGCAGAGTTTCCAAATGATGTACTGCTCTTCTCACAGCTCTACGCAGACCAGAGCCCAGGCGTAGACACATACACAGACAAGGTGCGGCCTTGTCCCGTACTATAGAAGGGGTGCTGACACGAGCACCTGCTGCTGGTTCCAGATTTGGTGCTTGCTCGAGCCGATGTGTGTCTTGCCGCGTATGTGAACATGGTGGCAGCAACGCTGCGGCCCTGCACCCATCTCGGCAGGCCTGTGCTGATCATGGCGCCATGGAAGGTGTTTTGTTGCAGTTCAGGTAGGCCTTGGCCATTAGTTGACGAGCGCGAATCGATTCAAAATCCTGACTCCGTCAACTGCATCTGCTGCACCTGCTGCAGAACTTCCCAAGCACGGAGCCAGCCTACATTGCTGTGGGTGGCGTAGATGAACGCGGCAGCAGGACCCCGCCACCATATGTGGGGCCTGAGTATATGTCTGGGTTGGGCCCAGCACTCGACTTTGTTGGCCCCGCATGGATGGTCCTCACCTATCCTACTGGTGACGAGACTACCGGCGGCTTTTACGACGAGGGATACATCTCAACAGACCCAGACATCAATCCAGTAGACTACCCCAACATGATCCGCCTGCCGATCCTGCGGTACAGCCGAACCAACATGTCCAGGGTGGGTACTGCTGCATGCAGCAGAGGAGGTGCTACAAGTGTAGCAATCGTCACTGGGTGTCGTGCACCTCAGTTACTGTACCCAGCACTTGACCTGCCGCATTGAAGTAGCACCTTTTACAAGAGTGCATGCCAGCGCTGCAGTTGCAGACAACAACACAGGAGCCTCACAGGCAACAGCATCTCCCAGCTGTGCCTCTTGCAGAGCGCGCAACCTTGCTGCCGAGCGCCTGGGTGTCGGCCGCTGTTGCGCATATGCCTAAACATCACCCACGGCTGCTGAATACATGTACAGCTGTATGCTGCCCCTCTAATCACCCTTGTATCAACAATCTTGCCACAACTGTGTGTTTGTTGCTGGTGCTGCTATGCTGCTGCTGCTGCTGCTGCTGCTGCTGCTGCCGCCTTGCAGGGGCCAGTAACTGGCGGCATAGTGGACTGCGGGGATGGGACAAAGCCGTGCGCTGGTGAGCTGCGCTGTTTAATGCAGTAGCACAATGCTTGGTCACATGAACGGTCACACCCACATGCGGGGACTTGCGGTGCTGAAACACAGGTCCAACAGCAACATGCATCAACAATGGGTGAAATTTCATCTGTCTGTTGCACACTGTCGGGGAGTGGAACGAGACGCTGCAGCGTGCCTGCCACTGCCATGCTGGCAGCAAGCTGCAAATCACTACTTCACGCATTCTGTGATGCTGCTGCCACATCCAGGTGCAGAGATGATGATGAGTTTGATGATGATGACTCATTAACGAGCTATGGGGCCTATGCCTGCATCCACCACTGCGCTGCATTCAGGTGCTAAGGGCAAGATCTGCTTGGTGGACTGGTTCGTCGGCATCATGAGCTCACCAGACAACAGTTCGTACGGCAAGCTGGGTCACATCGCCACAAACTGTGTGGCTGGCGGTGGCGTGGGTGAGCTGCTTGTGCCTGAACACAGCTTCATTGTTAGCAGTCACCAAAGTAGGGCCACGGGCCCACCCAGAAAGGAGCCAGAGAAGGCTCATGGGGTCTGTATTGTACTGCAACAGTGTGCGTGCATGACTTTGGGTGTGGCTGCCCGCACGCCATGCGTGACATGATGACTGCTGCGGCCCAGCCAGCCGCTGCGACAACAGAGTGAGGCTCGTGATGTGGTTAATCACCGCACTAGGGACAAGGAGCTTTACCCAAGAGTCGTGTGCTAGAGACTGCATGGCTTTTGCCAGCGCAGCTGCCTGCAGCGCTGCTGTGCTCCTGCATGCGGGCTACTGACATACATATATGGCTGTCTTGTTGGTGGTTTAACTGGAGGAAGGGAGCGTCACATGTGGGTCCTGGCACCGTCGTAGAGTGTATGAGCCACAACAAAGTGAGAAACTCATGGTCAGTTGCTGCAATGTCGCGGGTTTACTGTGAACCGCAGGTGTCATCATGGGCAACAATGCTGAGACAGATGCTGCAGGCTTCTGCAACTCATACAACGTAAGCGGCTGTCGGCTGCCAGGAGCAGTTGTTTGCCCTTGTGACTGTCCATTGTTGTGTGGTTACTGCCATGGGTGCTCACAGCTCATACTGAGCCGAAACAGAACATGCTCGCTCTTGCAGTGAGTTGTGACTTGTGGCTTGCTTCTGCTTGTCCGCGCTAATCTCGACTGTCATTACTGCTGCGGCGCGCGCCTCTGCAGATGAACTACCCCGATGATCCTGAGGGCATCTACCCACCAACGCGCCCTGATGGCCTCTACCCCACCACCATCTTCATGTCCAGGTGTGTGCTCTGCTGCTCACGCCGGCTGGTGTTGCTTGCCCCGGTGTCGCTGCTGCGGTTGTTGAACATGCAGGCTCAGCGCTCGCAGTACCTGTTATGTGTTGGATGGGGTGGCAATGCCGGCCAAGTGCATCCCACAATGCTTGCAACCCTGCAGGGCGCAGCCTGCTTTGGCAAGCCTGCACTGCTGCTGCTGCTGTGTGTGCAGCGCAGATGCTCGAATGCCACTGAATGTTGCAGCACAGCTTGCAGCTGCAGCATTGACAAGAACTCATGCATAGCACCCCGCAGCCACCTGAAACGCGTGCCAAGTTAAATGCGGCTGCACTGTGGTCGAGACCACGCCAGCAGCCACTTACGGCGGGGCTATCATTATTATCACTGCTGCCATGCTGCTGTGCCGCCGCCGGCTGTGCAGGCGCAACTTCCTGCACCTGAAGCAGGCGGTTGCAGCCGGGAAGGTGAAGAGCGCCACCATCAGGGGCAGGCAGGCCGACCCGCTGCAACTCACGTTTGTGGATGACTTGCATGTTGCCGCTGGAGGAGTGATGGCTGCCACAGCAATGGTCTGGAGCGCACACCCGGGTGAGACTGATTGCAGCAATCTGCATGCTGCTAGCAAAGGCTGCATTATAGCAGTGGCGCAGTACCGACAGCCGCAGCAAATTGAGTAAACCACAAAGCCGTCGCTGGTTTGGCTGTGGATCCAAGAGGCACTGTATGTGAATCTTGGCAAGCCCCCACAGCTGCAAACATGTTGCTGTGGTGCCGACTGTTATCCGACACCTCTGCTGCTGCCGCTGCTTTTGCTGCCGCCGTGCACCCGTGTGCGCTGCCACAGCCTGCACCGGTGCTCAAGTGCGCAAGGCTGTGGAGCTCACTGCAACCAACAAGGGCAAGCGCAACAACGAAACTGGCTGGGGCATGCCACAAGCTTTGGCGGCACATGAGTACCTGCTGGTAAACCCTTGCACTGCTGCTGATGCTTTCAAGCTGGATGTGAGTTATGCTGTGGTCAGGAACAGCAACAAAGATGGCAAGGCTTGCCATGGGAGCACAGTGAGGGTCACCGCAACTCTGACATCTGGCGGCAAGCCAGTGGCTGGCCAGGCTGTTACAATTGTCATTAACGAGCCCTGGATGCTGCTGGCCTGCAAGCAGAACAGCCGCACCGCCTGCAGGTACACTTTCACTGGGAAGACAAATGCTCAGGGAGCCTTCAGCATGTCTGGCAAGGTGCGAGTGAAGGGTGGCAGTGGCGTGGCCGTTACTGTTTGGGCCAAGACCTTCGTCCCGTCCGGACAGGTCACCTCCCAGGTAGTGTCCATTCCAATCGCGCGCTAAACGCACAACATCCTGGAGCCAATCCTGGCTGCAGCAGGCCTGCAGTGCTGTCAGAGAAGGTGATGGCATGTGAAGACTCAGATGTCCGTTGGTAAACAAAGCCTGGCTGCAGGTGTGCAGGGCATGGCCCTGCAGAATGTCCGTTGTTTGCGTAGGGTCTCGCTGTTCATGCTGCATGGAGCTCAGGACAATGTTTGCACTGTTGACTCGCGCTGAGTGCGACAACACGATACAGGGACACTGCCATGATGTGGATGAAACGCGTGCTGTGATTTCCAGTGGTGTGCTCTGACAGACACAGCATGCAGTTCATACGATCAGGGATGGCCGTGAGGTGCATGAGAGCCTCATATTGCATTCCAAAACAACGTGCAACCTTATATGTGGATGGAACTGTCAGCACAGCTGCAGAAGCAGCTTTGTGCTGTTGGTCGGCAATGTCATCAGCTGGCTGGCTCTTATGGAAAGTGCTCAGGGACGGCCTGCAAACAATGCAGATGCTTGGCTATTATGGCATGTGCTCAGCGGTTGCCAAAACGATGCAATTGCTTGATTTCTTACCACAGTTTGACTTGGACATACACCTTCTTGAGTGCCTGCAAGAATGACAGCGCTTCAATTTGTTGAGTTCGACTACTTGCTTTTGAAGCAACACAGGCTGAGTGCTGTGTGATCTGCAGTGGAATGCGCTTGCGCAATACATTGCTTTCAGTACTTCAGCAGAACCCTACGCTGCGAACCTCTGAATTGCTGCTGCAGCGTCGCTAAAGCTCGCATTACGCAAGCTGGCGTTGACGTGCTGTGTGCATGTGCCGGCGGGCTTTGGTGTGAAGCTTCTGTTATGGCCCTGATGGAGTCAAGACTGGGCATGTTGCTGTTTGTATCAGATTACACGGGGGCTTCCTCGCGGTGTGGTTGTGCTGGATCATACATGTGTGCACCAGTGATTCACTAATTGTACTGCTTCAGTGTTCCTACTTCCATGCCAGGTGCAACTGGCATATGGCAACATTCAGCTGTACGGTGCATAGCTGCATCATAGTACCTTTCGGCTTCTGCTACTTACTACTACCTGAATTTGCTTTGGCGAGTGACAGCGTCAGCACGCACAAATCCACTGTAAGACTTGGCATGCCATACGGCACGTGCCATGTGCACATGCAAGCAGTACACGTGGCCACGGGTGTTGCCCATGGGTGTTGCCGTACCGCCGTTTTGCTGGTGCTTCTTACTGCTTGAGTTTGCTACGGCTGGAATCGCATCAATGCATCTAATATCAGAGCGCGCAAGCGCTGGTACCAGGGTTTGATGTGTGTCTGGCCAGTCGGTGTGGCTGTGACAGCTGGCCCTGCTTAGGGGTGATTTGAGTCTGAACGTGCTGTTGCAGCTAGGCAGCTCAGCACAATGCCACCTACTATTTGCTTAGCTTTTCCGCACCAGGCCATGACTTATGAGATGGCAGCACGCCCGGTTTGACTCCCTTGTTTTGAACACTTCACAGTCCAAAAAACATTGCCTGCCAGACAGATGTGCTCAGTTCCAATGCATTACAAGATGGATCCTGGCCTTAAGCTTGATGCCACATCCTGTGCAGAATCAACAGCACATGCCTGGGCCGTGCATCCAGCACACTTGTACCAGGATGCGCATGCAGCTGCAGGGTCTTTTGCATAACTGTTTCACACGTGTGCTTGCCACGGCATTGCATACAGAGTGCCTCATGTCCAAAAGTGCGGCCAGCAGCTAATTCGAAGCAGCACCTGCCGCCATGAGCAGCGCGCCATGCGAGTGCACTTGCGACCTAAATCGCGCGGCACTATTCCGTGATTGACAGCAGCACGTCTTCTCAACACCAACCCACATCTGGGTTCTGGCATCTAGATGCCAGGCGGGCGAATATCCTTAGTAAACCCGCCAATGGCAAGCACCTCCCATTTGCCATGCAACCGCTAAGCAGCCATCAGCTGATGTGTCAGGTGCACACTGGCAGCAGCAACGCACGCTGCACCCCAGCAGCAGGCACTCGCACCAACCACCGCAGCAGGCCATGCAACAAGCCACATCCTGGCACTACACGCCAACTGCCTGTACCGAGTACCCTGACCAAGCTGAACGCAGCGCCTGGACAATACAGGCACAATCTACAGCCCAGTCAAAAGACAGCGCAGTAAGCTACGCGACACTGAGCTACGCAGCCTAAAAAGCAGTTGCGCAAACCAGGTGGAACTGTACAGCTTCCACGCACGCCGCACCACTGGCCTCCTCGATCCACTGCAGCCCACCCTGCCCTGCCCCAAATCACACCAAAGCACCCACGCCTCAACCCTACCCCTGCACCCTGCACTCCCCTCACAGCCCCATCCTGCAGATGGGGTTGCTCTTGACCATGCTCAAGCTGACCTTGTGCCCAAACAGGTCCCTGATGTTGTCAATGCCGTACAGGATCATGGTGGGCCGCTCCAAGCTGAGCCCCCAGGCAATGACATTCACATCTGGGGGCAGGCCCATGGGCTGCAGCATCTCAGGTCGGAACATGCCGCTGTTGCCCACCTCCATCCACTTGCCCAGCTCGCTGGAGTAGCTGCATGGTGGAAGGGATAAGACAGATGACGAGTACAGCAGCAGCAGTGGTTCTTCAGAGGCGAGGCAATGATGAGTGTGATGCAAGGCACGGCGGAAGAAGAGCACTGCGGCTCAACTGCAACAGATGCTGGAACAGCAGACATAATCTTGAGTGGCGTGCCACTGCAGCTGCACGCCAAAGCGCATCACGGCCCAACACTGCCGCTGCAGCACAGGGCCAGCATGCACACGCTTGGCTGAGCTGTTGATACAACTGATCGGCTCACTCAGCTGGGCCTTGCACAGCCTGGTGGCGAAGAAAAAAAAAGGAACATAAACACAAACAAACAAACACACAAACAAACAAACAAGCAAACAAGCACGGCAGTGCCCCTCACCCGAAGATCTCCATGCTGGGCTCCGTGTAGGGGTTGAAGGCCGGCTTGAAGCGCAGCTCCTTCATGCCCAGCCGGCTGAAGAACTCCTGCAGGGGGCAGGGCGGGACACACATATACACACAGTGGGACACACAGACGCCAGGCACAGCTGGTTTGGCGAGAAGCACTTGGCCTGGTGTGCGGGAGCGCGGCCATGCCACTGCTTTCCCCATATGCATGCATATTGACGCTAACAAGCTTTTGTAGCCGACACGCTGGCACAAGCAATCCCTGCAGCTGGCATGAAGCCAGCAAGGCGCAACCTTTGTCACTGCAACTCGATCAACACAGTTCCTGATGTGTCCCACCTGCAGCGTGGCGATGAGGTGTCCCAGGGTGAGCCCCCTGTCACAGACCAGGCCCTCCACCTGGTGGAACTCAGCCAGGTGGGTGCGGTCCACCGCCTCGTTGCGGAACACGCGGTCAATGCTGAAGTACTTGGCGGGCCTGGTGCGGTGGGTGGTGTGCAGTGTAGTGGCATCGCAGCGCAGCAGCGAGGGTGCAGCACAGGTGAGGATTGGGCTGTGGCACTGACCCTGAGACAGATTGATGCTCATGCTTGCAGCGTCATATGCACAGGGCAGCAGTCTGTGGCTGAGGCCAGGGTTTGCAGGTTGCAGCAGGTTGCTGCGAGTGTGGTGATTGGGTGCTTCCACTGCTACAATCAATGCGCATCGAGACATTCACAGCAGCACATGTGTTCACCGACTCCCCTCCTGCAAATCGTGTTGTCGCGCTCACTTGAAGCCCTCCTGAGCCAGCTTGTACAGCATGCGGCTGCTGACTGCGGTGGTGTGTGTGCGCAGCAGGTTCTTCTGCGCCTCGGACCGTTTCCAGCAGTAGCCGTAGCCAGCGGAGCCGTGGCCGCCGTGCTCGTGCACCGCCTGCAAGGAAATCATCATTATAGGTCCATGATGAGGCCAGGAAGCGTGGATGCGTTGCTGCAAACTGTGCAAAGGGCAGCTTCATAACTTTCACGACAAGCCTTGCAGCACGCACGAGAAAAGGTTGCAGCCAGCGCGACATACAGGAGTGCCGAAGACATGAGAAAGCAGCAGCGCCGCACCTTGACGCGCGCCAGGTAGTCCTCGGGGAAGGTGTCGCTGGCTGCTGGCTGAACGCAGGCGGCAATTTCAAACGAAAGAGCGCACTACAGCCTAACACAAAACCAAAGCCTTCACACACCTTGACGCGTGCCAGGTAGTCCTCGGGGAAGGTGTCGCTGGCTGCTGGGCTGGTGAGGAAGAAGGTGTCGTGCGCATCACGCGCGGGGTGCTGCTGCGGCTGGAACAGGGAGTCAAAGTTCCAGAAGCTTGACTCCACGTAGTTGTTGGTGGGCATCTCCTGGAAGCCCATGGCCACAAAGATCTTGCGGTACTGGCTGCGCACCTGCAGCGCAAAACATGCGTGGTTTGTGTGGAGTCAACATGCTTGCGGTAACACTGCATGCGTACCTGCCTTGCATGAGGTTTGCTGTGCATGCAGTGTTGCTTGCAGGAGCATGGTTTGTTTCGGTGAGCTTTGTTGCGGTGCTGGCTGCGCACCTGCAGGTGCGTAGCGCGTCTGCATGCGCGTGCGCATGTGTTTCATTGCTTGCCGGTGTCTTACACACGCAGCAGCATTCACGGTGAATGCAGGCAAACCCAAACACACTTCAGGTGACTTCAGACATACTGTGTTGTAGTTAGGCTGGCGCCCCGCTGCGTGTGAGCACGTAGGAACAGAATTGCAGACAAGCCACAGGCACAGCCGCAGGCTCACCTTCATGAGCGGGTGCAGGTGCCCCCCGCTGGGCGGTAGGCCCATTGAGTTGAAGTTGAAAGGCTTGAACTCCTCACTGCGCCAGGAGCCACTGCGGACACGCAACAGCAGCAACAATAACGTGTTGTGAATGCATGGTACTTAGGCAAGCAGACTGTGTACGTCTAAGTGCCTGCATGTCCAGCAAGCCAGCAAGCACCAGCACGTCTGCTGGCAGCTTTTTCCAAGCGCTGGCCAAGCAGTCATTACAACAGCATCGGCACCTTCATTTGCAACTGCGTTTGACCGGCAGCCTTGCCACACACAGCTGCCGCTGCTGCTGCTGCTGCTTGTAGATGCGGTGTTGCTGCTGGTTCTGCCGCACCTGGCGATCATCTCGCTGGTCAGCTCTGTGGCCTGCTTCTTGCGCTGCGTGGCAAACTTGGCACCCTTGGACACGCGGTACGTCTTCCAGGTGCTGCAGGGAAGCAGCGGCGGCAGCAAGAAGGCACAGGTTGTGTCAGAATTGCTAGCAGCACCTACGCCAGTTGACCGTGTGTTGAGCTGGCAGCAGCTGCACAAGATACACGCCTGCCTCCTTGTTCGTCTACTGCATGCAAGCTGGATGACTGCAAGATACATGACAACACATCAAGCTGCTGTTCAATGCTCAGGTGTTGATTTGCAGAAGCTGAAGGCGCACTCACTCCAGCTTGATCAGCTTGCGCTTCTTCAGGGCGTCAGCCTCAGCCTTGGGCAGCTCATTGCCAGCAGCAACAGCAGCCAGCTGCGCCTGTGCGCCATCTGTCACACTGTCCACCTGCACATGATACCAGCGGATGCAGGAGCCAGCAGCCAGTAAGTGTACATATGTATCTCCGGTAAGCCTGCTGCCTGTCAAAGCAAAGTAGCTGGGCAGCCACCGGGTGCATGCACGGAGTGCATCGTTCTGGCAACAGCCACAGCATTTGCTGCGCCAGAAGGTACAAGCCACAGGGCATCAATTGCAGCTGACAGCTTCTGCTGCCGAATGCTCCTGCCATTTGCAGTGCGGACTGCAGCAGCAGTGTGGGTCCCTCTGCTGTGCTTGAAGCATCAGCAGTGCACCTCCTGTCACAGGACCCGCAGTGCGCAGCAGCGAAGCAGCTGTGACAGGCAGTGCTGCTGCAGCCAGAGCAGCTGCCATCGCTCAGCATTCCCTGCTATCCTACTATCTGTTGCTGCTGAATCTGCTGCTGCTGTGGCGCACCTTGCGCACTACGCGTGGCTCGCCTGCTGACTTGTCCAGCGCCACCCAGCGCTGCTGCATGGCCTGCTTGAAGCCCACGTCCGACACGTCACCAGGCAGCTGAGACTGCAGCCGAGCAACAGCACATGGCCAGCAGCAGGCGCACAACAGCAGGCAGCAGCAGCGAAGCATTTTTTTCAGGAGACGCCTATGTGCAGCCCGGCACCTTGGAATCTAGCTGCGCACGCGCTACATGAGTCCAGCTGCCTGGCACGCCGTTGCTTTGGAGAACCCGCCCGTCACTCCTTACTTGGCACACAAGAAACAGCTGCACGTGACTGCTGCTGGGCACCATGGTATTTCATACGCATACTGCAAAGCAGCTAATCAGCAAATACAAGCTTCACAGCAACAAGAAGCAAGCAGCACACCTTCAGCTGCGCCAGTGTGATGCCGTCTGCAGGCACAGCATTGAACAGCTGCACCTCTGGCGAGCCTGCGCTGAGGTAGGCCTGCGCCTCACTGGTCAGCACAAAGCGCGAGTGGCTGATGTCCTGCAAGCAGCAGCGGCACGAGACAAAGCACATGTTGCTGATGCAAGCAGCGGCGGCGTGAGGCCAAGCACAGTTGTGCGGAATGCCAGATAAGGTCAACGACTTATGCACTACATGTGGATGCCACTGCAGAAGGTGACAGATGCTGGTGCTGTTGGTGAATTGAACTTTCAGGCGTAGGAGGGTTTCAACGTAGGGTCTTGGCAACCTTTACCCAGACTGCCGCTGTGTTAGGCGCAGATCGTGTTGGTTGCTGCTGTTGTGTGCTACAGCCCCTGGTGACAAGTTCTGCAGGCCATTGACAGCGGGCCCACCTCTACTGTAATCATCTCAGCAGCCTCTAAACTCTTGATGATTCCAACGACTTTGAGGTGGTCCTGGCCCACTGCTGTGGCAAAGTCACCAGAGTCTGGGATGCCATCTGCCGAGTCTGCCAGCTGCTGCAGCAGTGCCTGCTCTATGTCGGCAGCCATATCGCTGCCAATTGTCTCAAAGGTTGTTTTATGTAGCTAATACGCTAATAGTTTGCAGCAGGTAGCGATCAAGCAGCAGTGGACAGCTATCAGATAGAAAATCGCGTGGTGACCTTGTGCCGTAGCGTTCCCTGCAATCAGTGGCTCGAAAGAGTAACTGGTCATACATGGATGGTGAAGTTCAGAGTCTCCGTATGATCATTGGTGGGCGCGTCACTTGCAAAACCTCAGCAGTACGGCCCCTAGGAGGAAGAGCTCAGCCAAGCCGCAGCAAGCACGTTGTATTTACGTATCGACCATACGTACGTGTGCTTGCAGTCCAAGTGGTTCACTCTCTGCTGCTCTCTACTACTGCTGCGTCCTGTACAGTTGAGGCAACATAGCATGCTTTGACATGGATCAACTGCTAAAGTCCCTAAACGACTTGCACCAGGCAGCAAGCAGCGTATGTCTGCACTTGCAGCAGCTACCTGCTAGCCTGACACAAGTTGGAAGGAGCAACAACCCCAGCAGCGCTAGCCCATATGCGCTGATTAGTACTCGCAGCTGCAGTCACAGCAGAGCCTGCAGCCAGGGAAGCGGCAGGCGCATCCACTTTGCACCTCCGTTTGCTGCAATCAACAATGCTTTTACTGCCCAAGGTAGCGGCGCAGGGGGCCAGGCAGCTGGCAAAGGTGGCAGATCAAACGGCAAGGGCAGCAGCAGCAAGCAGGAGGAGGAAGATGAGGAGCGTATACTGATCAGCGAGGTATGCAGTAGAATGTTGCTGCTGTACAAAACGGCTTGTTGCTGAGAGTTCTACTGCTGTGCGAGAGCATCAAGCCATACTTCTGAGGGCACGTAGCTGCTGCAGTTGATGTTGAAAGCAGCGCGAGCATTCATGCGTGCATGCATGCAGCTGGGACGTGCACCAAAGCACTTGCCCTGCAGTCTGGGGCCGCCAAGCTGTGCAGACCGGCCAGGCATTTGGCATCTTGTGCCTTTTGTTAACATGTGCTGTGACAAGCTTGCCGCCAGCAAACAACTTTGTTTCGCATCCTGTTCCTCCAGTAATGCTTGCACCATCCTGCTCACACACACAGTGCTATGCAGCACACATCGGCACACTTCAAAACACAGCAGCAGCACCACCTGCAGGGCTGGAGCCACTGCAATCACGGCTTCACCTATCCCACATCCACTTAATCTCTCTTGCTGCACCTTGCCCCTCCCCCCCCTCCCAGGTTGAGGTGGTGGGGGTGTCAGAAGATCTTAAGCGCATCGCATATGACGCGCTGACCACGCGGCCCAACTTTGCCTACACGCTCAAGGAGGTGCAGGCAGACCTGAAGCGCGTGTTTGCCACCGGGTGGTTCAGCAGCTGCGTGCCAGACGCAGAAGATACTCGCGATGGCGTGAAGCTGGTCATCAAGGTACGCAAATAGGCTGCAGGGCATGCTGGCGCGCATTGCCTTGCATTCTTCGCTGCTTGCTTTGCCGCTTCTCCCTGCCGCCTCACCCCGCTGCCCCTCCCCCACGTGGCCGCCGGCCCAAGCTGCTCAGTCTGGCGGGCATTGCGGTGCGGTCGTTGCGCGCTCACTGGATCCCTTGCTCCCTCGTGCTAGTTACTCGCCCTGCTGCCAGACGGGTGTTGGTAGTACTGCGCTGCTGCACTGTCTCGCTGCCTCTCCTGCCCCACACTTGCTGCTCATACTCATTGCTGCAGGTGGCCGCCAACCCTGAGCTGCGGGTGTGGTGGCATGCACTGCTAACCAGCCCTCTCCCTGCTCACAGCATACCTTGTTCTTTTTCTTATTTGCTCTTTGCTTGCTCTTTGCTCTATGTGCATTGCTGCAGGTGGCCGCCAACCCTGAGCTGCGGGGTGTGGTGGCGCGCGGCGCGGACGCACTGCCCACGGCGGTGCTGCAGAAGGCGATGCGGCCGCTGTACGGCGGCCCGCTCAACTTTGTGGCCTTCAGCAGGGCCGTGGAGCGGCTGGACGGCTGGTACAGGGAGCGCGGCATACTGGGCCAGGTGCGGCGCTGAGGTGGTATATGTGTCGTGCAGCGCCTTTTGAGGGAAAAGCAGCTGAGCATGGTGTGGAGCAACGCAGAGCAGTTGGCACATGTGCTGCACTGAGCAGTTGGGCACAGATTGGTGTGTTGAGCAGCTAGGCGCTATGCCCCAAAGGCTGCTCGCTCGCGTTCTTCCTTGCTTGTTTGATTGATTGCGTGTGTGCGTGGGAGAGTGCATGCTCGCTTGCTTGCTTGCACGCTTGCTTCTGTGCTTGCTTGGCTGCTTGGCTGCTTGCTAAGCTTGCTGTGCATGCTGCTGCAGGTGATTGACTTCAATTTTGAGGGAGGCATCGTGGACCTGACTGTGGGCGAGGCTGCAGTGGGCAGCATTGAGCTGGCCTTCCTGGACCCCGCCACCAACAGGTGGGGCTGGCAAGTGCGCTGTGTGGTGGTGCCGTGTTGTGGCAGCTGTCTCTGTGCATAAGCTAGGTGCTGCCGGCAAGCAAACGCCTGCGTATTGTGCAAGTGCATGTGGACTTCCTGGACCCTGCCACCAACAGGTGGGAGTACTGTGCCGTGTCGAAATGCTGCATTGCTGCTGCGGTGGCATCAGCCTGGCAGAGTCTGACAGAGCTTGGCAAAGTTTGGCAGAGCATGGAAGAGTTGTGTGCTGCCTGCGAGCGTTATGCTTGCATCTTGCGCATGTAGTCCTAAGCTACTGTTTGGTGCACAGCATTGGTTGCGGCACCGTCTGGGACACCGTTTTGATTCCTCTCACACTCCTGCTTTTCACACTCACACTCTCCTTTTCGCTCCCTCCTTGCAGCCCCAAGGCGCAGGGCGCCACCAAGCCGGGTGTGATCCGGCGCCACCTCACCACGCAGCCGGGGCGCGTGTACAGCCTGCGCCAGGCCAAGGCCGACATCGACAGCGTGTACAGCACGGGGCTGTTTGAGGACGTGAACATCGTGCCGCAGGAGGCGGAGGACTCCACTGAAACACAACCCAAAGTGAGGCTGTGATGCACACGCTTGCTGCTGTTGCTGCTGCCGTGTTTCAAGTGTTTTGTTACCTTTTGGACTGCACTGAAACACAGCCCAAGGTGATCATACTTCCGGCATATGTGGCTGCAGTGGTGTAGGGGTTGCACACGCGTACCTATGTACTGGCAGATGGATAAATAATAGTTTATGGTGGACTGCACACAGACGCAGCTCACCCACATGCTCTGCCCTCCCTCGCTGCAGGTGGACCTGACGGTCAACCTTGTGGAGCGCAAGACTGGCGGGCTGGGCGCGGGCACGGGCATCAGCGCTGCGGGGCGCGGCAGCGGCAACATGCCGGGCTTTGTCGGCAACTTTACATACAGGTGGGGCTGCGGCTGCGCTGGCTGGCTTGTCAGAGTCATACCTGGTCTATTTGTGGCATGTTTGCCATGTTCAGAGTTCTGGCTTTGCAAGCGTACTCCTGGTATGTTGCGCTCCAGCTTTGCAAACAAGTGTGGGGCACGTCTGGACATCGGCCAGTCGCCGTCATAGCACACTGTCGACCCAGCAGCGCACTCAAGCAAGATAAGCGTACTCGCCTGTTGCAGCTGCTGCTGGTATTGTCCAATCCTGCACACACACACTGTGCACGCTTGCTCAGTTCATCCCGCTGCTGCTGCTGCTGTCGCCGTTGCTGCCGCTGCTGCTGCCGCTGCTGCTGCTGCTGCAGCCAGCGCAACCTGCTGGGGCTGAACCAGAAGCTGTCTGCGCTGGTGGAGCTGGGCCAGGCTGACAGCCTGTTCAGGCTGCAGTGGGTGGACCCATGGATCCGTGGCGACCCCAACAGGACAAGCATGACCCTCAGCATGATGAACACGCGGTGAGGCGGCTGAGGGAGGTGGAGCAGGGAAATGCTTGTCTTGCTGCTGCTGTGGTTGCTGGAATAGGGTGTGTCTGTGCTTTATTAATTGTGCTCATTTGTTGTGCGGCCGGGTGTGCTGCATGACACCTCGCACCGCATGCACCAACGATTTGCGCCACCAGCGTCTGCACCCTGCTGCTCATGTGCGTGACACCCCTGCTCATGTGTGTGTGACACCCCTGCTCATGTGTGTGTGACACCCCTGCTCATGTGTGTGTGACACCCCTGCTCATGTGTGTGTGACACCCTGCGCTTGCATGTGACACCCCTGCTCATGTATGTGACACCCTGCTGCTCATGTGTGTGACGCCTGCTGCAGCACGTCTGCTGCCGGCATCCACGGCAAGGCCCTGGAGCCGGCTGCATCAGCTGCTCATGTGTGTGACGCCTGCTGCAGCACGTCTGTGACACCCTGCTCACGTCTGTAACATCCTGCTGTGTGTCTGCAACGCCCGCTGCAGCACGTCCGCTGCCGCCATCCACGGCAAAGCTTTGGAGCCGGATGCATCGCCAGCAGATGCTGCTGCTGATGCGCGTGGTGCTGCCGGTGGCGTGACGCTGGGCCGCCTGGTGGCTGGCACTGAGTGGAGGCGGCCCCTGGCAGCAAACTGGAGCGGCATCGCAGGTGCATGTGGTGTAGTGTGCTCTCATGGCAGTTTTGCCTGCTGTAATGTGCAGAAAGGTCCCACGCTGTTGTGCTGAAGCTGCTGTTTGGTACATAGTCGAGCGTACTGCGGCAGCAGCGCTTGCAAGCCTTGTCATGTGTCCGGCATTTACCAGCTGCAGTGCACGACAGCCGGTACGTGGGATCAAAACAGCAAGCTCATGCAGGTGCACAACAGCATCAGCATCTTCTCACACAAATGCAGCCCACTCCTGTTGTTTCAACTATGCACATGTCTCAAATCTGGCTCGCAGGCCTGACCTGGCAGCGCAGCTGCTGCATGGACAGCCACGGCACGCCGCTGCTGAGTGATGCTTATGGCGCGCCGCTCACCTTCAGCGGACGGCCCAGTGACAGCATGATGCTGGGCGTCATCAGCGGCTCCTACAGGTGCGGGATTACTGCGCATTTCTTTTTCAGTCGCTCAAGTATGGACTGCATGTGCCTGTGCATGATGCTGGGCGGTCCGCAGCTCCTACATGTGCAGGATAACCGTGTTCGCAGATGGACGTCTGTGCTTGTCCGAGGTTGGAATGCAAATGCATGTGTGAGATGGCAGCAGTTCCACTTTCAAGTTCAGCTGCGCGGCTGCATGATCATATCACTGCCTCTCTTGCAAACACCCCAAGCATTGCGCCGCTGCTTCTCCGCGCCACATGACTCATGTGTCACCACATCCCACTTACGCCGCAATCCCTACTGCAGCGCCAATGACGGCAGCTCTATGGGCATCTCCCTAGAGCAAGCGCTGCCGCTGCACCCCGCCTGGCTCAACTTCAACCGCCTGCGGCTGCGGCTGGAGCAGCCAGTCACGCTGGGCCCGCTCACCCTGCAGCTGCGGGGCAAGGCAGGCAGCGTGTATGGGGACTTGCCACCATACGAGGCTTTCCCGCTGGGTGGCACGAATAGTGTGCGTGGCTATGCGGAGGGAGGTGTGGGCTCGGGGCGGCACTTTGTGGAGGGCACGGCAGAGCTGCGGTGAGGCTGGTTGGCAGAGGTAGATGCAGTTCTTTTGCGCCAAAGACAATACTGCACCTGCATCTAACACCTGCCGCTGCATCTTTTGCATCGCATGCTACAAACCAACAACAGGTTGCTGCTGGCCAAGCCAATGCATGATTGCTGCCGACACCTCTTTGTAAGGTGTCTTCCCTGCTGCTGCTCGTTTGATGTCTGTTTTAGGTGGCTGCTGGCCAAGCCGGTGCATGGCACGCTGTTTGCCGACTATGGCAGCGACCTGGACTCGGGCGAAAGTGTGATTGGGGACCCCGCAGGCACGCGCGGCAAGCCAGGCAGGCAAGTGGTAAAGGCGTGCTGCGTAGTGCTGCACGGGCAGGGCAGGGCGGGGATTGCTGGTGGGGAGAGCGTGATGGGGGACCATGCGGGCACGCCAAGTCAGGCAGGCAAATAGCGCCTTATTTTGGATGCGTAGTGCTACATAGGTCAGGGCGGGGATTAGTGGCAGCACTGGTGGCATGGTACTGCGCATCTTGTGCGGTTGTGCTGCATGCGCGGCATGCTGCGGCGTGTTGCAGGTGTAGGAGCCTCTCAATGTTTGGCTGACTCGACCACTATCCGACAACACCGCTGCTGTGCTGCTTGCGGTCTGTGCTGCTGCTGCTGCTGCTGCTGCTGCTGCTGCTGCTGCTGCTGCTGCTGCTGCTGCTGCTGCAGTGGCTACGGCTGTGGCGGCGGCATACGCATTGACTCCCCGCTGGGCCCTGTTCGGCTGGAGTATGCTTGGAACGACCAGCGGCGGGGCCGCTTCCACGTGGCTCTCGGCTACGACTGAAGCAGAGTTACAGCTTTCACGTTCTACAGCATCATGTGCTTGCCCCGTGCGGCTGGAGTGTGCATGGAGTATGTATGGAGTATGCATGGAATGACTAGCGGCGGGGCCGCTTCCATGTGGCTCTGGGCTATAGTTTGAAGCAGCAGAGGTGGAGGCAGTGCCTGAGTGTCCCCTTCTATCGGGCTGTCCTGGTTGTCGCTTGTGACTAGCCGGTAGGGTCTTGCTCAGTCTGGTGATGCAGACAAGGGGAAGAGCCATATGGAGATGCATCTCTGAGGGATGCAGCCGTTGGCGGAGTGGCGCTGGATAAGGGCTAGTATACCGGGCTACCTATGCCTGCCGGCAAGATGTGCGGCCTTTGTGTGTGTGATGCACGGCAATATGGCAATGCCACACTGCACAGCTTGTGGTGCATGCATGATGCACATGCCTGCTGCACTGAGGCCCTTTATTGCTGCTCAGGCACTGGACGCAGGCACCAGCAGCTCTTAACATGGCTGTCATTGGCATGTGCTGCTGGCATAAACCAAGATTGGTGCTTGATGATCTGCATGCATCCATCAGCTGTTGCCTGGACAACTTGCCGAGTCATTGCTGGGCACTGCTGATGTGATGACTACGTGTACTTCTGTCATGTAGGGTGTTGTTGCTTTCAGGGCCTACAAGCCAGAGCTGCTTGACATGGTTCTACTGTTTGTTGGCGTCAGGTGTAACTGTGCAACTGTATCTCTTTTTGGGAGTAGAGGTGGTGCAGGGTGAAGATCATTATGTTACTGGTCACCTCAGCCTGTTGAGGTTGACGCGTGTGGTAGGCCCACCAGACCCTAGTATGCCATACCAGTGGCCCTAGTCTAACTGCTGCTCAGAAAGTGAGCACGGTGCCGGCCTGCATTACAGAAATCCTACAGCTGCCAACAACTGCATGGCAGGCACTCCCTCGCATTCGCATCGCAGACAGATCCTGTGCATGATCCTGTGTCCCTTCTCGCTATGTGAGTACGCAGTATGCTGCATTGTGCTTGTGATGCTTGCCTGCATGCACGCTGTAACTCTTTATACTGTGGCTGAACCCCAAATAGAGAGGCAATAATAGTCGTAGTTTCCGCTCCGTACGGGGCGCGGTTGCCGATGCCGATGACAAGGTATGGCTTACAAGAAGACTATCATTATTATTATTATGTGGCTGAAACCCTGGACAGCAGTCACCTTGCTGGCAACCACGACCCACACTCACGATATGTGTGTTACACACGGGCCACAGCCCTCAGCACTCCGAGTAAGTGGATGCACCAGATGACCGTGCAGGCAGTGCCTGCAGCGGTGCAGATGCACATCACCAGCAGCAGTGTCACACATGCATTGTGTTGCGCAACAAAACAGTAGTAGTACCCGCAAGGCAGACATGCGGCGCCTGGGCATTCAGGCGACGAAATAGTACTGCAAGCACTACCAGCAATGACTGCCGCTTCGCACCACGACAACCAGCTGAGTTCATGAAGATCAGGGCAGCTTCTAAGGTGTACATCTTTTGCGCCTGCAGGCTTCCCTGAGCTCCAACTCACAGCAGTTTGAAGAAATGAAGGCACAGTGCAGCATGCAGCGCTGTGCGCACTGTGCAAGCACACCAAAGTGCAGTAAATGCGACTCAACCCCATACATAGCTCATGTGGAGGGCCCCAAAGGGGTCGCTGTTCCACGGCACGCAACACACACATAGGACTGATGAAGACAGGCTCGCTCCTGAAAGATCACAGCACCGCAGCAACACGACAGCATGCATTCGTGCAGACACTCATGCAATCCCGCCTTGTCAGCACCACACAATGCACTCAGCTGCCGCCAGCATCAACAAATGCTGCGGTGCAATGATCTGGGAACACGCAGCAGTGCCCTCTTCCCGCTGCTGTGCAACATGTCCCTGCGTTTAGGAACCACAGCGCCAGCTTGCACCTCCGTACGCTCACTGCACTTAAGTTCAGAAGCACTGCCCGCCCAGCAGTGATAACAGCAACCCCAGAGAAACGCAGCATCCCCAGCATACTCCTCTACCAAGTTTTATTGACGACCAAGCAGACCCCCTAGACCTCACATCCGCACCAGGCAGCACATGGAGCCGTCACAAACGGCGCCCATCTAGCAATGAACGCAGTTGCTGGGTAGCCAACTCGAGCCACACATAGCCTCAGCCGCCAACAGTACATCGCGACCCCGCCTCGACACCTGCACTGAGCATAACGTCTGCTGCACGTGCAGTCACGGTGAGGCTCTTGCTTGCCAGAGTGCAGGCTGCCAGTGTGCTGGTGTATGTGGCCGACTCCTGCTGACAGTGATAGGATCAAGTGGCAACCATATCACAGCTTGTTTGCTGGTGCACGACTGAGTTTTTGTTGGCTGACATTGGAAGTGCGAAGATGCAAACTCTGGACCCATGCGTACCCCAGTTTGCTGGTGATGACCATGCCAACGGCGGAGAGCGCGCCACAACACTTTCAAACCCAGACCTGCCAGCAGGCAGTTGCCGTGCACAGCCAAGCCCCATAAAGTAGACAGTGCACAATCATACGAGATACGCAAGGAGCAGGTGCTGTCCGTGCCAACACCAACAAACAATGCAGAGTGCACCATCCCAATTGAATTTGTTTTTATTTTATTTTCATCACCAAGTCACACTCTTGATGTGGGTGCGTCGCACACACCCAGAAGCCCCGGGCCAAGACAGACGTAGCGCACCCACAACCAGGGCTACAGCCACTGTAGTGAGCCGTGCAGCTGCTGCCTTGAGCAGGCCCACCACATATCACCACAACCAACCAAGCCAGCAAGTCAAGCAGCACTGAGGCGGGCCAGCACTCTCCATGAAAGAACAGGTGCCTGATGTATGCACCCTGGCCTTGTGGCAGGCAGATGCCTCAAGGACAGACAGCATGGCAAGCTGCAGCCAGATGCATTGAGGCCCCCAGACACAATAAGACAGTACAACACACGACACCCTGCCCAGCTGAGAAGAGATGGCAGGGAGACGAGCACACATATGCTTCTACACACACAAGCATGCCAGCCACACGCATGAGAGATGCTGCAGCAGCGGCGCCCAGCAATGTGCACAACGGCCTGCTTGCATGCGTGCTGGCAAGCCAGCATGCAAGCAGGCGGGAGTCACCAGTGGCGGAAAGGTGGGTGCTGTGCTGCTGAAACTGTGCCAAGCGACAGAGCAACAAGCGTTTGAGTCAGCAATGTACAAATCAGTGCTGTGAAAAGCGACACAAGTGCAGGGCTGGCCTGCCGACCAGGGGCAGTGGCTGAACAATATCACGCAGTAAACCTGACACGTGTTAGGCGCTAATCGCAAGCCCAGTAGTGCTGCTGCACAGCTGTCACCGGTGGCACTCGTCTGTCAGCCACTCAAGCACGCACATGTTGAAGTATTGAGCCGCGCATTGCTGCAGCACGGCCAGCGCCTGATCAAGCTCCATGCACGCGACAAACCAAGGCAACAACGCGCACGCAAGCTAGCCGGGCAAAGTGGTGGAACGCAAGCTGTGACAGTGCTGGTAGTCAAAGTTGGAAAGAATGCCACCGCTGAGAACGCAGCATGATTAGCTGCACGTGATCTGAGAACAGGGCAGCGTTCACCACAGTCTTCAATGCACTGGCGCCACCTAATACAATGCAACCTTCGCGCCGGTACAAGTGCCTCTTCTGGAGCGCTTTGACCATGCACGCATTGCCATGCAGTGCTAGGATGCGCTGGTTTGGGCGCCCGTACAATTCAAAGGACCAACGAGAAAAGATGGTTTGCTATGTGTAAGCTGCCACACAAACATATATACCATGCATGGAGGTGGTCTGCGGCCCTCCCTTTTTCTCTCCCACCCCACAGCAGCATCTGAACACAACACACAACACCACCAACAGCAGCACCAGGCAAAGTATAACCGTGTCAGTGAAGCCACCAGCAGCATCCGGCAAAATACAGACCCGTTAGCGAAGCCACAGCGCAAACAGGCCTGCAGGGGTTCTGCAGCCGGACATCGTCTGACATAACAGCATATCTTTCAGATTCCACAGCAATGCTGCCCTCAGAAGAGAACCCATCACACGCCACAGCAGGCATGCACAGCAGCTGCCTGCATATTTAAAATCTAAGCTGATCATCAAGGGTGTATTAAGCTCTAAACAGCTGTTGAGATGTATGCGTATGCAATCTGGCAGCATAAGAACAGCCGGCAACATATCATGCATCGATGCGCGGCAGCCAGTCAAGCACAGCGTGTGACAGCCAGTCATGCAAATCGCGGCAGCCGGTGCACAGCCATGGGCGGTGTGGCAGTCATCATGCATCTGTATGCCACATGTCCTGAGGCTCGTGCAGGGCGCTGCAGTCTGGCAGTCACCTGAGCGTAGCCAGCAAAGCAGAAAAGCAAGCATGAAGAATATCAAGCGTGCTCATCTCGCCACAGTGTTATGAGCCCTTCCAGTGGGCATCACTCTAATGAGCCATCTGAGCACGGGATCCAAGCAGCAAGCACTGCAGTCCATGGCAGCCATGCCTGCACAGCAATCCAGCTGCTTTGCAGGCGCAGCGTAACAAGGCGCCTTCAACGGCGTTTATGACGGGCAAGTAGCGTGGGCGCTGCATTTCGTTCCACAGCATACATACTGCACACATAACAAGTAGTCATCGCGCAACGCCTGGGCTCTGCCATGCACTGTTTGCGTGCATGCTGCAGGCTGCCCAGATCCGTGAGCTGCACCTTTTCAAACACCCCACAGGCAAGCTTTAAACAGCTCATGGGCAAGTTGTAAACAGCTCCTTTCAGGGCCCTTCGCATTTGCACGCAGCACAAGAATACACAAAACATGTGTCAGACTCATCACACACACGTAACCGGCCAAAGTTAGCCTGTTATCACGTGCGCTGAAGCCACAGTGCTGATGATTCTATCGCTTCAAACCGGCCTCAAAAAGAACTGATACACACACACCCCGACTGTACCCCAACATGCATCTACTACTGCACCCCCACACGCATCCCCAGTGTAACCCCCACATGCACCACCAGTGTAATACCAAGGCAGCCAGGGCGCTGCAGCTTGAGCGTTGTTACCGACCAAACACTGCTGAGAGCTTGTCAGCACGAGCAGCAGTGAGGACTCCACACCTCAAAGATAGCATGGAGAGGTACACATAAAAGGCAGGAGTACACCCATTCCTGCACAGGGTGCTGTTGTTGTTCATCTCAAGTTGGTGTATGTTTATCGTATATCCCAGCAAAGCTGTAACAAAGCTGTGACAAGCGAGGCATTGTGTAATGTTCACTCACAGTGAGCATAAAGCAGCGCAGCAGGCGATGCACATGGCAATGCCGCTTTCTTGCCTCTCAGACCATCAGAAGAGACCAGCGGCAAAGACCGTTAGCGCAGCAACATCCAAAACCACAGCGCTGCATAGCCATGCATGCCTGCACTGCTGCAGAGCCACGTCCAGCACTTGATGCAGAGCACGCAGTGTGACCCAACCAAGTGCTGCCCACCACAACAGTCGAGCTACAGCGCTGTCTTACCTAGGCAGGCAACAAACAGCATAACAGCAGACGCTACATGCACACGAATAGCACACTTTCCATCGTTTTTGTTTCAAGTTGTCACACAGCAAATAACGAAGCAGTGCTGCAGCCTCACATCAGCTGCAGCAGCCCCTCACTGACTATGCTCTGCAGCCCAGCCAGCTGCTGCTGCTGTTGCAGCCGCTGCTGCTGCTCAGACACCTGCTGCTGTTGCATCTGCATTTGCATTTGCTGCTGCTACTGCAAGTAGCCGCCAGCTTCAAAGACATCTGTGATCTGGCTGGAGCTACCTGCACCATCCCAGCCTGCAGTCCCCACAAGTGTGCCTGACATGTCACGCAGCGCTGTAGCTGCATTTGACCTTAGCTCTGGCATCAGCAGCTGCTGGCTGTTGCTGATGGTGTTGTTGCCAAAGCTGCTGCTGCTCCTGTTGCTGCTGTTGCCAGCAGCGGAGTTAAAGGCCAGGCTCGTCACCTGCAGCGCAGCACGTGCTGCAAGGGCCTGCTTCATTGCTTCCTCATGTGTCTGAGCAGCAGCATTGCATGCTGCGGCAGCTGCCGAGTTGCCGGCTGCTGCTGCTGATGCCGCTGTCAGCTGCTCCCTCAGCTGCACAGCACGCACAAGACAAGCAGTGTCAAAAGGCGGGCGATAGACATGCGCCGCAAGACTACCATAGTATTCTTGTTGCCTGCATGCGTCAGTGCAGACGTGCAGAGAATGCAGCGCTGCTGTTACGCTATGCTGTGACTGCATTGTCCTCATGTGCAGTAGCACCCCACACTTGATTGCTCACCGTAAGCAGCCTCATAATCTCTTCATCGAGTACTCCACACAGAGGGGTGCCAGAAACAGGAGGTGACGTGCCGAACAGCGCCCCACTGTTACTAGCACTGTTGCACACACCCTGCAGCAGCACCGGCACGCGACTGCTGCTGCCAGCAGCAGCAGCAACAGGTGACATATCTGCCGTCAGCGACATTCCGGCCAGCTGACTCTGCAGATCCAGCAGTGATGACTCAGCTCCAGGCAGCGGAGAGCTGCCCTGCCCTTGCTGATACTGCTGATACTGCTGCTGCTGCCCTGTGTGTGCGCTGCTTGCACCATGCCAAGGACGCTGTGCTGCATTGCTGCTGCTCCTGCCACCGCTGAGTGCATGTGGCTCAGCCAATGCCCCTCCGCCGGGAGCCGTGCTGCCCCCACGGGGCGCGATTGCATAATCTTGATGCCATGCACCCGAGTAGGTCAGATCGCCGCTAAGGCTGCTGCTGAAGTCCTGCAGCAGCTGCTGCTGCTGCTGCTGCAATGGCAGCAGCTGCTGCTGCTGCTGCAATGGCAGCAGCTGCTGCTGCTGCTGCAATGGCAGCAGCTGCTGCTGCTGCTGCAATGGCAGCAGCTGCTGCATCAGCTGTGGCTGATTTGCTGCAGCCAGGAACGGGGAGCTGCTGCTGTTGATGGCCCCCATGGCGCTGCCGCTGCTGCCGTCAAACGCGTTGATGCTGCTGCCACTGACCATGGCTGGCGCAGCCAGCAAGCCACCTGGCAACAGCTGCTGCTGCTGCTGCTGCTGGGCTAGCCCGCATCTGGCCGGCATGTTTGGTATGCTGCTGCTGCGCTCGCATGGCAGCAGCTCCTCTAGCTCCAGTGATGGTGTGTTCGAGAGAAACTTCATGCTCGGGGCCTGCCTGGCAGCCAGCATGTTAGCCATTCTGTGGTCCTGCTGAGGGCTGCTGCCATACAAGCCCGAGCCCACCTGCTGCTGCAGGAGCTGCAAGCTGTTGCCTCCATGCTGCAGGCTGAGTTCAGCGAACATAGGCTTGCACGCAGCAGGCACAGGGCTAGCGTAACCGCTGCTACCCCCAGCACTGCCTGCCTGCCCTACTGCATTGCACTGGCTGCTGAAGGGCCATGCATCCAGGCCAGGAGGCATACCCTCCATCTGCATGCATGTGCCGGACGCCGACAGCCGCGTGCTGCACTCCTGCTGCTGCTGCTGCTGCCACTGCAGCAGGCTGTTGCTGGGGTCTGACTTGTGCAGCTCACTCTGCAATGCGGCAGCTGCAGCAGCGAGTGCTGAGGTGTGCTCAGCAAGGGCATTCGGGGAGCTCCTGGCACGCATCCACGGGATGATGTTGGCGGTGGGCGCAGGAGGGCTGCAGGCGGCAAGCTCAGGCAGCGCATCAAGCGATGCATCCCAGTGGCGAGCACGCTGCGCTGTTGTCACGGCAGCAGCATTGCAGCTGCTGCCACCGCCAGGGGAGCTGCGCAGCTGCTGCGGCGTCGGCACCCCACCGCTGCCATGGGAGCCAAACACAAGCTGCTGCTGCTGCTGCTGCTGCTGCTGCTGCAGCTGCTGCCGAGTTGCTGCAGAGGCTGTAGGAGCTGGCGGTGGTGGCGGCGCAGGTGGCAGGGGCCTGAGTGTGCTGCCAGCGCCACCACCACTGCTGCTGCTACTGCGGTGGACGACACCACCCACTAAGACATCGCCTATGCTACCTGTTGCGTTGCTGCTGTTCTGAGCCTGCCAGGAGCCAACGCGTGATGAACTATACGCCTGCGCAGGATAACTGCTGCTGGGTGCTACATGCCTGCTGCTGTGCTGCTGTGGGTGATCCGCGCTTGGTGCTGCTACTGCTGCTGGCGGTGGCGGTGGAGGTGGGGGTGGGGGTGGAGGTGGTGGCCTAGGGTATGTAACACTAGAAGTACGGGGCAAGAACACACCAGTACCCTTAGGCGCTGCCTTCGGTTCTGGGTCAGCCTGTTCTCCGATTTTGTGGCTGGGAGAGGCTTCTGTTGTCGAGCTCGTGCTGGGGTTGATCTCCGCCATTGCAACACACATGAGTTATTTTAAACTAGTTGGTCTGCTGTGACAGGCTATGGGGCTATTCTTCGGCTCTATTTAACGTGTGTGTAGCTCGTGTCGCGTTGCAGCTATCACAGAAGGTACAGCATAGGCTATCAGTTCCAATCCAGCAGCTTTAGAAGCAACACATGAGTGCCCTCAGGACATAATAGTTAGTCTCTGCACGTCCGTGGCAGGAACTCGTCCACACCTCGACCGGGCACAATCTACCAAGAATCAAGATATTGTGCTTGCCCGATCCGCTGAAGCGTCTGCTGCCATATACTTCTTGCAATAACTCGACCTTACGGTGATGATCATGCATGATGATGATGATGTTCATGAACACTGCCCAGGTGGTACATGTGCTGAACGTTGGGATGTCAGCTA
The DNA here is from genome assembly GCA_030272155.1 of Tetradesmus obliquus. Taxonomy (NCBI): domain Eukaryota; kingdom Viridiplantae; phylum Chlorophyta; class Chlorophyceae; order Sphaeropleales; family Scenedesmaceae; genus Tetradesmus; species Tetradesmus obliquus. Next base: position 3,175,078 of record CP126191.1, read on the forward strand.
TAGCTGAGGGTAGCTACCCAAGACAGCTGACATCCTTCGAATACAGCCGCTGGTTGTACATTTACCCGGGTTGCATGTCATAAACCATTAATGCTCAGCGTGATTACTCAATGTTACGGCGTCGCGACGGTGGTAATGACTGTGGCGCCGCTGCGAGGTCGACATCAACCCCTGCCTGTGGTCCATGGCCCTTGAGCCAGCCTTCAGCCGCTGCAGTGCGACGAAATGAGTTACATGATAAGTGGTTGAATGTGTCTCTGTACGAACCAGACGTGTGCAGCTCATGGAAAAGCGCACGCAACCCCAACAGTGTGAAAGCCCCTGTCACGTGGTGTGTACAGCCCCCCTCCACCCTCAACTGTAACAAGTCTTCTTCTTCTTCTTCCACCCTCCCCTCAGGAGGCTCTGATGATCAGCAGTCCATCACCCAGTGGACGCGCGCGCTGAGGAACGGGCACGACGCATGCTGATGTGAACCGCAGCAACTGCGCAGTTGCAGCTGATGCAGCAGATGCATGGCTAGATGTGCACACCTCCAGACCACAAGCAGGGCGGGCGAGCTGCTGCTGCACTGTACCACCACTGTACCACCATTACAATACACCGTTGCGCCAACACATCCCTGTGATCTTTGCAGTACAAGCATCACGCCTTGCTGCCCCAGGTGCCCAAACTCCTTCACAACGAAACCCCTCACACGCTCTGCGGGCCCTTGATCCGCTGCTGCGCTGCCTTTGCCACCTCGAGTGCATCACGCGTCAGCTGCTGTGCGCGCTGCTCCTGGCCCGCTGCTGCCTCTCGCTCCGCCCATGCCTGGTACAGCGGAGGGTGCTGGTAGCTGGCAGGCACGCTTGCACCCGCCTGGAACAGCTGACGGGCCCTGTGCAGATTGCCTGCCTCGTCCCATTCTAGCATAGCCCACTCCATCCAGAGCGGCGCGTTCCTGCAAGCGCGACAGCGGCAAGAAGCAACGCCAGGGCACAGTCAGACCACACGCACTGCATGCGTAGCATGCAATGGCGGCAAAGACGGCATGTGCGGCCGAAAAAATCGACTGCTTGTCTTGGGTCAAAGAAGACCGAGCTCAATTACGCGCTGCGTCCTCACAACAGCAGCAGGGCATGCGCAAGGGAGGCAGTGCATGCAGAAGATTAGCAGACAACTTGCCAAGCCCAAGGCCAGTGTTGTTCCTAGCATCCTTTGGAGCACCAGCAGGACTCGTCGCATAGCTTGATCTGTGACTAAAGACTGCCACAAATGGTCGAGGGCTGGCGGCTGGCATCACACTGCCGATTCTCTGCTCAATCACACTGGCGCTGAACCCCCAGGCTCCACACCCCTGAGCTACGGGCTTCAAGAGCCTGAGCGCAACAAGCAGGACCGCCTCGCACAGACATCTCGCCGCACCCCACAGCATCCGCCAAAGACCCATCCAACCCATTTGCATGTATACAATCTGTTACAACCTCTCCACACACACTTTCTACACCTGCGGCCACCGCACGCACCTGGGGCAGTAAGCAGTAGCCTGCTCATACAGCCTCCGAGCAGCGCGCACATCCCGCAGGTCGTGCCAGGTCATGGAGGCCCATGCATACCAGATGTGAGGGTTGCCAGGCGCGCAGGCCGTGCCGCGCTGGAAGCAGCGCGCAGCAGCCGCGTAGTTGCCCCTGCGCCGCTCCAGCACAGCCCACTGCAGCATGCGGCAGCAGCACAGCAACACGACGCGCAGCAGGGAGTATGAGTGGGCAGCCCAGTGGTGCACATATTGCATCGAATTCATTACCAATTCACACTGAACTGTCATCTGAGAAACACGAGTTTCATTCGTCAGCCCAGTGTCACACGCTGCCGGCCTGCCTCCACTCCAACACGAGGTCTTCAAAGCCCTACTCCCAGACAGCACAGCACACCATGATGCAGCGCTGCCACCCACCGCAAGCCAGCTGCGGTAGTCCCTGGGCGCCCGCGCCACCGCCCTGCCCAGTAGCTGCGCAGCAGCGCTCGCATTGCCCAGCCGCCGCTCAAGCAGCGCCGCACTGCGCAGGAAGCGCGCAGTGGGCCGGCGGCTAGCCAGGCCTGCTGCCAGCACCTCACGTGCTGCCCCAGGGTCGCCTTGAAAGGCAAGCAGCTCGGCCAGGGCACCGTAATTCAGCAGCGCTGGCTCGGAGCCTGCAGTAGCAGCCGGGAGCGGCGGCGGCAGCGGCAGCAAGGCAGGATTATGCGCTGCAGCCGAGTTGGGTGGTCCAGCAAGGAGCAGTTAGGGTGTGCATGTATGTTGTTAAGGTGGCGCGCAGCGCACCTGCTGCATGCGCCTCATGCAGTTCAAACTGCACAGTGTGCAAGAGCTGCACACCTTAGACATTACAAGCCACGCTGCTGCACGTCACGCCACACACTGCACTGGTGCATGCATACTGCCAGCACACGCGGAGCGAACCTGCCTTCCTGAAGCTATTTTGCAGTACACAACAGGCCCTTCATCAACAGCTTGCCAGCCAGCCCCACCTGGTGCCCTCATGCCCTTCTCATACCACTGCCGAGCCAGCACCAGCTGCCCCTCCTGCTGCGCCAGCAGGCCCCGGCTGTAGCACAGGAAGCCATTGCCAGGCTGTAGCGCCTCCAGCGCCTGCAGCTGCTGCTCAGCTGCAGCTGTATCGCGCCGCTGCATGTGCAGCTGCACCAGCGAGTGCAGGAGCCGGGGGTTGCGGGGGTCGAGGTGCAGAGCTGCATTGTAGAGCTTCAGCGCGCGAGGGAAGTTGCCGGCACGCGCCTCCATTGCTGCTGCACTCGCGAGGGCAGGTACGTGCTGCTGCAGCCCTTGCGGTGGGATGGGGTATGTCGGCAGGCGCACCTGCTGCTGCTGTTGCTGCTGTTGCTGTTGCTGCTGCTGTGTGGGGTCCGGCTGAGGTTGCGGTTGCTGCTGCTCCTGCTGCTCCTGCTGCTGCGACAACTCTTCGCCAATTGCTGCTGCCTGACTTCCAGCTGCTGCTGCTGCTGCTGCTGTTGCTTGTTGTGGCAGCCTGTTGGTTGGACCCATGCTGTTCAGCATAGCTACCAACTGGTCAAGCTGCTCCTGCAGCTCTGCTGACAGGGGTGTATCGCTAGCACCATCAGAGTTCAGCTGCCCGCTGCTGCTGCTGCCGTTGGTGCTGCCAGCCTGAAACGCTGCAGCAGCAGGCATTGAATTGCCAGGCACCTGCGCAGCAGCTGCCTCACCTGCCGCTTGGTCACTACTGCTGCCTACTGGATCACCCAATTTCTCCTCAGCTGAGGTTGCCTGGCTGGCCTGTTTGGGCTGCCTCCTCATCCGTCTCACGCGCGGTGGTGGCTGCTGCTCTAATGCCTGAGCAGCTGCATCTACCTGCTGCTGCACCTCTCCCTGCAACTGATCAGTGCTCTCATCAGCCTGCTGCTGCTGCTGCTGCTGCTGCTGCAGTGCTGTGTCCATGAAGCCCAGCACTGCCCTTGCTGCAGGAATGCGCTGCGCCTGCTGCTCCAGCGTCACCCACTGGTTCAGCAGCTCACGCCGAGGGCCCAGCTGCACCAGTGCTGCGCGGTACACCTGGCGCGCTGCAGCAGAGTCGCCCAGCGCCCAGCGAGCCTTGCCGAGTGCCTGCAAGCAGCACGAAACAGGGTGACAAAGGGAGGCAGAACACAGGCTACAGAGTGTTGGGGCTGGTAAAGTGGGCAGGTACACACAGGAGGAGGGTGTGCAGCAACAAGTGAGTCAGACCCCTGCATGCGAAGCGTCGAGCTGCACACAGATGCTTGAGCCTGTATGCGCAGCTGCAAGCAAAGGCGCCTTCAATACATCTGCTAGCCCTAAGTTGTAGCTCCTGACACATCACCATGGCAGCAGCTGCGTGCCTGCTAAACCGCACAGCAGCTGCTCCGCCAACCTCACACCAAACTGCCACTGCACTATTGCAGAGCAAGCGACATTGACCTAATCTTAGCATGTGCCGCCTGCTTTGCTGGCATCGTGGCCACTGCGCAGCTCACCATCCAGCTGGGCAGGTGCTGCGGGTCTGCTGCCAGCGCCTGCTCCAGCAGCTTGATGGCCAACAGCCACTGCCCTTCACACGCCTCCAGCTCAGCCCAGGCCTGCAGGACACCAGGCAGCACAGAGTTCGGCAGAAACGCAGAGGAGCAACAGCAACCTGAGCAACACGGCATGCACATCAACACTTGCAGGAGTGCTGCTGGGCTGCAGCTGATGCATGGCATATATGTATGGTTGCCTGCGAGCGTGCACACGTACACCGTTTGCAGCTGGAATGCTCTGGCAGAGGGATGTTTGCCGCTAGTGTGCCTGCTGCTGCTGATGATGAAGCGCAGCTGCTGAATACCCACGAACGAATCCATCAGCAGCAACTGCTCCAGCTGCGTGAGCTAGGTCTCTCACGTGTAAGTTTGGCACGTGGCCAGGGCAGCGCTGGTGAGCCTGCTGGTGCAGCGGGCGAGCCTCCCACGGCCTGTTACGCTCCGCCTCAAGCCTCGCCCAGGCAACATATGCAGGCGCATGCTGGGGGTCTGCCGCAACTGCCTGCCTAAAGAGCTTCACAGCAGCTGCAGCGTTGTCAGCAGCTGCTTCGAGCAGACCCCAAGCAGTCAGCACCACTGCGTTGGTGGGCTGTGCTGCTGCAGCGCGCTCGTAGCACTGCTTGGCAGCTGCTGTGTTGCCAGCGGCTACGTGTGCGGCTGCGGCTGCTGTGAGCAGGTGCACATTGTGCGGCTTTTCCTGCAAGGCTGGGCTCAGCAGCTCAAACGCCAGGTCAGCATCTCCAAGTTTCGCTGCTGCGCTGGCAGCTGCTGTGACGAGGTGCATGTCGTGTGGAAAGCGCTGCACACCCCCCAGCAGCAGCTGCAGAGCCAGTTGTGGGTTGCCAGACAGACGCGCTGCCTTCGCTCTGCGCTTGATGGCCATTCCCTCCGGGTCCACCCAGGTTTTGCGAGCTTTTGTGCCATTGCTGGCAGCCAACTGCTCTGCCTGCTGTCCTGTGGGCACTACAGAGGCTGTGCATGCAGCAGCAGGTGCATACCTTATCCTGCTGCCTTTGCTGCTGAGCCTGGTGACAGCACATCTGCTGCTGTGCTGTGGGGGTTGCTGCTGCTGAGCATGCAGACAACGCTGGCGACCCAGCCCCGCCTTAACCAGACTCATTGGCAGTTTTCAAAGCTTCAGCATCATGCATGCAATTCAAGTGAGTTGACAACCACTGCGTCAAGATCGCCGGAGGTCACTGGGCACCTGCAACGTCGAGCAGAAGTAGTGGCCAAGACACAATACGTTTATGACATCGTAAAAGACGGTGTATTTAACTGTGTGCTTGCCCTCCATGCTGCTTCACGTCTTCACCCGATCTCCTCCCGCTGACACAATGACAACCTACAGACCTGGGGAGGCACCAGGGAGGGGTCTATACCGGCCTCAACTTGCGGGTGCAGTATACGAGAAGTCAACAGCTCATGCTAAAACATGATTACTGAAGTTTCGTACGTGCTCTATCCGCTTGCAGCACTTGTACCCACTGCCACTGCCTGTACATCACACACACCAGCTTGCAGTGCAGGCCATCATGAGGACCAGCAACATGTCATTAATGCAACGGCAATCTCAAAGCACGCAATGTGCCTTTAAACAAACAGGGCGGGCCTGCCAAGCCGTCAGCACAGCCAGGTCACGCAGACTACGCCACACAGTTCAGGCCACAGACCCGCAGCAGCAGCAGCAGCAAACAGAGGATGCCCCTGGCCAACCGGGTAAGCATATTTTGAACTGCTGTGACTGACTCTGCAGTATGATGTGTACGTGATGCCCTGTAGACATCCTCAAATGGATGATTTCCATCGACATCTATGATACTTCTGTGTGGTGTGGTAGATGGTAGCATCTGCACTCATGCTGTGTTCGCTGGCACATATGCATCTTTGCATCAGCGGGGCTGCAACTACCGAATTGTCAGCTCAGCCGCCGCAATTAACTGTCATACTAGCTGTCTTCAATGTCATCAAAAGGCAATAGGCTGGCACACTCACATCTATAGGCGCCCATGTATCCGCCTGACTGCCATTCATCTTGTGTTGATTCCTCTGCACAGCACCTGCGCGGCTCAACTTGGCAAACCCTGCAGAGACGATCGTGTGGGGAGGCAGGCTGCCCAGCACCCGGCGGCTGACACTCAGCGGCTTGGCAGCGCTGGGCATAAGTGAGCAGTTGCTTCGTACATACCAGGCAGCATGGCAGCGGTGACACCACGCGCAGGCAGACAGCCTGGCGGTTGCCGTTGTGTTGCGGCAATTGTGTCACAGCTGCAGCTCTAGCAGGTGCTGTGTGGCATCTGCTTCACCAGGCAGCTGGAGTGTGCCAGGGCTGTGATGTGCTAGCCGGTTTTAGGTGCACAAGGCGTTACCAATGTCATGGCACACATGTGCTTGTAGATGCCTGTGTACAAACTTTACACATGGGGCTGGCCGTCGGCAATGTATTTGCAAGAACAAGCAGCACAGCACATAATGCACAGCCCCCACACAGCAACTTAGCCGTCCCAAATTGACACAAATAGCCAATTAATCAACACTTCCAGCAGGCCATACTGCTTAGCACTGCTGGCTGCCTCTTGCTGTGCCTGTAGCACTGGGCGGCAACCTGGGCGGCGTGACCAGCTGGCTACTAGGCCTGGACAGGGGCCAGCTGGCTGCCACGCTGCACGCAGACGTGCTCATACCGGTGCTGGGCTACAAGCGCTGCCTGGATGCTGGCAACGGCTACGGTGAGGACGCTGCCAGCGTGGGCAGCAGCCGGTACAGTAAAAAGACCTGCAGGAAGCACACTTTGTGATAGCACAATTGAGCACAGCTCACTCACATGTCTAAATGGGGCCTGGTAAAGCAGCAAGGACGGCAGCCACGTGATGCCGCCATGGTGCTTGCCATGCTGAATGCCTTGACAGATGCTTGTCGTAAGCTTATAATTGTCTGGACAGTTTTAGTATGACCAGCGGTCGTCGGGACCTGTTGTAGAGTGCAACAGCTGATCTCCATTCGAGTGGTAGCCTTATCAATGCCGAGGCACGACAAGAAGCTTACTGCATAATACTCAATGCCTGTTAGACACCTGCAACAATGTGCGCTGCCTGCAGAGTTCCAGTACCCTGCGCAGTGGCTGGCCGATCAGACGCTGCTGTACCGTGCAGCGCAGCGCGCAGAGGCCGCCCGCAGCCTAGATCCTCAGCCGCTGCGGCAGAAGCGGAAGGACGTAGTCGAGCCCTCAGCTGCATTTGGCCCAGCAGGCAGCACCGGCGAGGAGAATATCAGCGTAGTAGTGGCGCCAATCTTCCAAGGGTTCAAGCTGGAGAGCTTGGGCGCTGCAGATGCAGCGGGGCGTTACTTTCTGGACAACATCGTCGCTCCGGCTGGCTCGGACAAGACGGCGACGCTGATCGCTGCACAGGAACGGTGAGCACGTGGGGCCGATTGATATGCGGCGCCAGCTGCCCTGTGCACAAGCTGGGTTCTGTTCTTGGCAGCCCCTGCACTGTAGAAGCCGACACACCCAGCACAATTGGCAACTCTGCTGTCATATCTTAGACACACCTGTCTTGATACTGTGTGCCCACCGCTTGCATCTTGCATCGCCTGCCACACTTTGTATTCACATTGTGTGCCTCACTTGTGTCCATATTATGCGCCTAATGCGAATTTGCTCTGCAGGCGGGACACAAGCGGTGTGCTGTACTACCAGCTGGAGTTCACAGTGGAGTCTGCGAAGTTCAGCAGGCACAACGTGGCAGTGCTGGCCTCACGCGATGACCTGCTGTACACGCTGAATGCACAGTGTCCAGCCAGCAGGTGGCAGCAGGATGGCCAGCAGCTGCTGCATGCCGCAGCGTCATTCAGGTTGAGTGGGTCACCCAGCCCGCAGTACCCTGGGTCCCTGTAGCGCTGCAAGCCGCTGACAGCGGCTGTGATTGATTATGTGCTGCTGTTGTTGCTCAACTTTAGCGCTTGATGCACAGCAGAGAATTGGCTTTGTATATCCTGAATGGTTGGTGTCCGTGTGCTGGGCTTTGGGCATCCCTGTAAGCGTGCAGCGCCTGGCGATCAAGCCCTGGTCAACAGAAGTGATCTGTCACCTGTCATGTCATTGCACATGTCAGGTAAAGGCAGCCCTGCACTGTTGTGGCAGTCCGTGCTCACACGTTCAAGCTCAGCCAAACACAGCTTCGTTTGTGAGAACGTTTGAGAACTGCGTCACAGAGCTGTACAGAGCTGATCACTGCCCAGCCCAGTCACCATGGCCACCCTGTCAATGAACAAATGCTTTCAAATGAACAAGCAGGCTGCTAGGTGATTTGTTTGCACTTTCGGAGCCTTAAATGCGCCGATATCGAGACAGATCGCCTCTCACACAGCCACTCGTTTTGCAGGCCCGCTCGTTCAGCCGTGGCCAAGCCTCGCAGCGCCGTGGTTGTGCGTGCAGCACAGGTAAATTCACAATGGCGGGCACGTCGCTGGCTGATCAGCGCAGATCCCAAGCCTGAACAAGCAGCAACGTCAGCCGTGCAAGGCCCGAGATGCCTGCGCCTGACTGGGATTCGTCTTGCAGGACTTCTCGGCTTCACGCCGTGAGACCGTGGCAGCTGGCACTGCCGCTCTGCTGGCCGGCTTCCTCAATGTGGCCCCTGCACAGGCCTTCCTGGGCTTTGGTGAGGGCCAGGCCCGGGCAGAGGCTTACAAGACCGAGACGGTGCGTACCAGCACGGCATACTAGACATTAAAGGGGAAACGTGCATTTCAGATTGCCTTGGGCTGGCCAGGCCGATCACAGCAGGCTGTAGTTGACCCACAGCAAGCCTCGCTGTATATGCGCATTGGTGTGCAGCAGTGGTGCACTTCTGGCGAACTGGTTAATGTTAGCAGCACTTTAGATGGCAATACCGCACAAACTTGCATCAGTTGTGGCACTTTGACGGTGTACCTGTTCGGCTGGTGGGGGGATTTGACCAAGCCATTGGACAGCTGCGAGCGAGGGAAGCACATGCCAATACAATGTGTGGTGGAACTCATCCAATCCAGCGCACGCTCCATGCTGTCTACCTCCCTCTGCGCTGCTGATGCTCATGCTCATGCTTCTGCTGCTGCTTGCTGTGTCGACCACAGACCGGCATCCTGGCCAAGGTGAACACGGTGCTGGCGCTGGACAAGGACGACCCAGCCAAGGAGGACAGCGTCAAGGCGGTGAGGCGCAGCAGCAGCAGCAGCAGCAGCAGCAGCAACGGTAGGCATGAGCAGCAGTCGCAGGAGGGTGTTGCAGCAGGCAGTTGTGCCACATAAGAGTGGTGGGTGCCATACAGCATGTGCATGTTGTTGGAAGTGGCAGTCCTGCAAGTAAGCAATTGTTCTGTACGTCGTGCTGAGGCTGTCATCAGGGGTCGAGGGACGGCTTAAAACTCCGCACTTGTTGCTTGTGCGGCCTCTGCCGCATGCTCTGCATCAACTTCTGCATGCATCCAATTCAAGGCCAACAATCAGCACTGCAGCAACCACCGCTCGCTGTCAGGCCACATGGCCTGCTCAGAAGCTGTGGTGTGCCACACCGCCAGTGGCGTGCCAGTGGCATTTCTGGGCTTGTTTGTTGTCAGGCTGCCACCTAATGCATCCTGAACTCTTATCGCTGCCTGCAGCTGCGCAAGGACATCAACTCATGGGTGGCCAAGTACAGGCGTGATGACAAGTTCTCAGGCAGGCCCTCATACAGGTGAGCCGGCCGGCAGCGCGCTGCTGTGAGCTGATATAAAACTGCAAGTGCAGCAGTGCAGTAGCTGGTCAAAGAGGCTGCCACCTCAGCAGCTGAAGCCGCAGTGGCTGGCAACGTCGGAATTATAGGCGGCAGCCAAAAGTTTCTGCCACAGGCCTACGCGTGCCGCTGGCAGTACTTGACGTCCCTTGGTGATGAACTCAGAGCCTATACAATGTGTCTTATACAGCACATGAGTTACCTAATCAAGGCTTGCCGGTATCAGTGCTGGTGCGGCTGGCAGACTCAACAAAAATGTGTCCTTTTACAAGATCTGGGTCGTGGCTGGGCTGCCACTTTCTTGAGTGTCAACCGCGGGAGGTGTTGCCAGCGTGTTTTGTTGAGGAGCCCCTACATTATACAGTGGGTGCATTACATCACAGCGCTCTGAACTTCACAGCGTTAGCTCATGTCGCAACTGGCATGTGGCACGACTGCACTGACATGCTGCTGCTTTCTCTGTGTACGTGTGCTGCATGCGGTGTGTGTGTTTGCGCCTGCAGCAACACCTACTCTGCGCTGAACGCACTGGCAGGCCACTACAACAGCTTTGGCGCAACTGCACCTATCCCCAAGAAGCGCCTGGACCGCCTGACAAAGGTGAGAACATATGCATGCACAACAGACACGAATGTCTTGCATTTAGCAGGTTGACATGTCGTCCTTGATTGCCGCTCCTTGCTGCTGCTGCCACTTCAGCAGAACATCAGCACAGTTGCTGCTCGAACCAGAGCAGTTGTGTGGAAACAAGCCAGCAGCCAGGACAGCAGGAAGGCAGACTTTGTTTCACTGCACTTCGTCTGCTAGGTTGCGGTGCTGCTGATCACTGCAGCCATCCCGCCGCATCGTCAATGCACCCTTTGCTTGTCTTCAGTCACTGATATCCGTTACTGCTGCCCCTTTTCTGTTTCATGTTGCAGGAGCTGGCTGATGCAGAGCTGCTGCTGAGCCGTGACCGCTAAACGGCTGTGGGCGACGCTGTTGTGCTGGGTGCTGTTCCTCTGCTCATGCAGCTGCAGGCCATGAGACATGACAATGCTGCAGCAGCGCTGTGTTGAATCGGAGCCATGCTGCAATAGATGCATGGTGTTTCTGTCATATATGCATGGAGGGAAGACTGTGCGTTTTGTGTTGGTCGATTTTGAGCACAGGCCACCTCCAAGAGAGCCCTGGTACCGTGTCAGGCAGAGCTCCGAGGCTTTGTGACGACAATTATTTCAAAAGTAACACCGAGTGCAGCGGCATGGCGTCTTTGGACCAACAATGCAACAGCATCCAGCGGCGGGCGCAGCCACGGTGTCAGGCAGACCAGGGCGCCTTTGCATGCGAGTGTTTGTCTGCTGCTGTTCACACACTCAGTGTCAACAACGCTTAAGGGGCGTCACCTAAACCCTGCGATAACAGTGACCACTGCAGTGAGTACATAAGCTGCTGCGATGGCGAGAGTCACCAGCCTGAGCTCTTGGCACCAAACGCTGTCATCTGTCCTCGATCGTGGACAAGGTTCGCACCAATAATTTTACCTACGTTTTACATCGCAGTGGGCTGTGCCACAGATAGTTCAACAACACCCGTTCGTGTGATGTGCTGCCATGGCCGCTAATGGAGGTAGTCGAAAGCGAAAAGTGCAGTTAAGGCTAGACGACGGTAGCTTACTCGGCTCAGTAGAGACGCTGCTAGGAAATGGCGGGTCTGGCACTGTGCTGCTGGACTTTGAGGCAGCATGCAGGACAGGTCGAGCCAGCAAAGCAGAGCTAGAACGCCTGGACAAGCTGATCAGTGCGTTTCAGGCACGGGTGAATGGGTTCCACGCTCTGCCAAGGGGTGAACTGAAGGCGCGCAACCCATACACACAGGATGTGAGTGCCCTGAGCAGACCAGCAGCATCACAACATGCACAGCAGGCAGTGGCCATGTAAACAGCTCCAGCAGCAGCATGATGATTCGTCGTGTTGACGCCTGGCTGCAGCTGCTGCTCGTTTGGCTGCATCTGCTCAGCAAGCCGCACCAGCTGGAACACAGTATGCATGCACAGATGGGTGACACTGCGGAACTCCGTGTGTCGCTTTGTGTCACAACAAACAGCTCACATAGGTGAAGCAGTTGCAGGGGCTCACGTGTGTACACGCACCTTCACCTGCACTCTGCATCTCACACATCACACTCCTAGCCCTTCCCCACATACCCCTCACCGCTGCGCTTGCACCAAACATGCACTTGCACCTCACATCCTGCCCACTTGCATCTCTGCTGCTGCCAGGTGTCCCGCGCCATCAAGCGCCAGCGCTCCCTGGCCAACGGCGAGGTGCCTGTCTTTGCCTCACCAGACCAGGCAGCCACTGGAGACTTCCTTGGCAAGTGCGTTGAGGTACTCAACCGGGTGTACGCCTGCTGCGCCACTATCCCGCCCATCTTCAACTGGTCGGCCAAGGACGTGTTTTACAAGCCGGTCAGCGAGACGTTTCCCACAATCGCGGCCGACTACTACTCGCGCATCCCGCAGCCGATGACGTTCCAGATGATTGAGCAGCGGATACGCGGCGGCGTGTACCAGAACGCGCAGCAGTTTGCAGACGTGAGTGCGGCAGCGGGGGACGCTGCAGCAGTTGCAAGGACCAGCAGCAGCGGATGAGCGGTGGCTTCGCTTCTTGCATGCGCCAGGCGGAGGCAGCAAGTGGCTTATCGCAGCAGGCGTGCCGGGTGCAACATGCGGGGCTTGGGCCTCGCCTTGACCACATTGCCTGCCCTATACAGGATGTGTCTCGGTCAATGCGTGATTGCCTCCAGTCTTCATGGCAGCTCCTGCAGGTATAGGCATTGGCCTTTCTGCGCGTCAGATGCTCATGCTGCTGCTGCTGCTGCTGCTTCTGGGCTTGCAGGACATGCGGCTGCTGGTGTCCAACTGCAAGCAGTACAACCCCACGCCCACCGATCCCGTGCGGCTGGCAGTGCTGCGCCTGGGAGAGGTCTTTGAGCAGCAGTGGATCGCCAGCGGGCTGTGCGCGGAGGCGCAGCGCGCCAAGCGCGCCAACGCGGGCATTGCTGCGCCCAAGTTTGAGCCGGAGGAGTATGACGGCATGGCAGGCGGGCCCAAGCCGCACCGCAGCGGCGGCGACAAGCGGCCGCCGGTGAGCTGCTGGTTTTCGTACATATGCGCATGTAGCCGGACTTGCACGGGGTTTGAAATGCACAGCCATTATTGTTCCATCTGCGGCCGTGTTGCTGATTGTTACATTCGGTTTGGGGCAGACAAAGCCAGCCCGTTGGAGATCTGACTGCGTTGTTTGTGAGGCAGCTACAGTCTCACACCCTCGTGCATCGTGTGCTCAAGGTCTCTCTGACTGCTTTGGCTGCCTCCTGTGCTGCTGCTGCTGCCGCTGCTGCTGCCAGGAGGGTGGGCTGGGCCGGCTGCAGAGCCACGAGGTGTCCAGCTACCGTGAGGAGGAGGTGGAGCAGCACGCTATCCCTGAGGACGTGCTGCAGGAGGTGGCCTCGCAGCTGCAGGAGCTGGGGCAGGAGAACCTGCAGGGTGAGCAGCCAGCAGCAGCGGCAGCAGCAGCGGCGGGAGCGTCTTGATGGCGTCAAGAGCAACAGCAGCTGCTGCAGCAACATTTGAATCGAGGGATGCATGCTGCATGGTCATAGCGGCAAGTAGCTGCAGCAGCGCATGGCTTGGCGTACGGCCAGTGCTAGTGGCCGAGTTGTTCTGCTGCATGTGGCATGTTGCCATCTGCTTGTTGCAAGGTTGCCATGTGGCTGAAGCTTTCCACGCTGGGCTTTCTGCGTGACAGCCGTCTCATGCCGTTTGTGCTGTGCTGCTCTGTGCTGCTGTTTGCTGCTGTGTGCAGTCGCGCTGGGCAAGTTCAACGAGGGCGTGGTCAGCTACGACGAGGAAGGGGAGGTGGAGCTGGACCTGGAGCGCGTGGACTACGCCAGCCTCATGGAGGTGCGTGGGTGGGGGGCTTGAGGGGAGAGGCGTGAGGGACGCAGGCTTGCATTGGATGGCAGCACATCCGATCAGCTGTCCGGGTGTGGTTGTTCAAGCTTCTGCATTGGGCAATGCAGTTCTGCACGCTTATTTGTAAGCCTGTACTCTGCTCTATGCTGATGTATTGAATGTGTGATGGTAGCAGATAGTAAGAAGACATGGAGCTGCTCTGTGCAGGGTTGTCAAATGTGTGATGGCAGCAGATTATAATTATTATAATTGTTGCATTGCAGAAGCAGTGCGTTGTGTTCACGGCAACCCCAAACACATATGTGCTACCTGTTATGCTTGTGCTGCGCCTGCAGGTTGACGCCTACATCCGGCAGCTGCTCGGCCTGCCGCCACGGGAGCCGCAGCCGCCGCCGCGAGCAGCAGCAGCGGCAGCGCCGGCAGACACAGCGGAGCCCAGCGAAGGCAACGGCCGGCGCAACAGGGGCACTGTGCAGGCGGAGCAGGTGAGCCAGCGCTTGCTGCTTGTCATGCCAGCAGTGTGCAGGTCAGCGGTAGCTGAGTGTGCTGCGAGGCTTGTATGGCCAGTTGGATGTTGAGGATGCGCCGGGCCTGCCTGATTGGCAGCGAGGTTGTGCGTTGGCTCTAAGTGGTGCAGCCACGCAGGCATTGCGGTGCACAGGACAGGAGGCATGGATTCGAGTGCACATGCTGGATTCTGATTCTCTCCCCTCTTGCTCTCTCTCTCTGCCACTCTCTCTCTCTCTCACCAAGTGACTGCAAGTAAGCATTTTGTTGCTGCTGCTGCTGCTGCTGCTGCTGCTGCTGCTGCTGCTGCACAGGATGACGACGATGAGTACTATGGGGAGGAGGACGAGTCAGATGACGATGACTAAAATCGTCGCGCCTGCTCTATGTCCAGCGAAATTGTCGATGCGTGCTGCAGCAGGTGGCTACATGGTCGCACTGTGGCCATGCTGCTTGGTGGTTGGGAGGCTGGGTTACCTCGCCGTTGAACAGGTTGCTGTTGGTGTGTAGCTGACAGCTGGGTCAATAATTTATCGCGTGATTTACACGCTGTACTGTTGGCCGGTGGTGACTGCTGGTGTTTTGGAGGCAGTTACATCTGCATCTTGCCGCTGACTTTGCCATCAGTTTGGCATGTGCACAGCACCAGACCGTATGCATCATTGCCTGCATGTGGCAGCTGTTACGTTGTGTATGCTTTACACTTGAGGGCGAAGCGGGGGGTTCAGTGAGTGTGAGCAGGCCGCTCATGCATGCTTGCATGTGGCGCACAAGTCTTTGGCTGTGGTGACTGCGTCACAAGAAGCAGACTGTCGTGGGATCGCACTGCTTGAATGGCGGCTTACATGTTTTTAATTATCAGACAGATGCTGTTTGTCCCATGGACCAGGGCGCACCAGCAATGGCGTGTTGCCGTATTTGAGTTTTGTCACTGCATGTGCATGGTTGGTTTCCTTTTAGCCTGGTCTGGCAGCACTGGCTGCAAGTGCCAGTTGCTGTAAACGTTGGTGAAACAGTCAGGGTGCCATTTGCGGCGTCAGACTTTGTGTCGATGCTTACCAGCCTCGGCAGTATCTGCCATCAGATTGCTGCAGCGAGACCTGTGCAGGCCGGGACGCCTCAGACTGCGCAACGACCTCATGTTTTGATTATATTGAACTTGATTAGGCTAAACGTGAAATTCAGGCACAGATCAGTCGCGTCCTGCCTAAAGAAATTCAGTAATCAGCCGTGGTCACATGACAGTCAAAGCCAGGGTTTGAATCACTCGCGACGTGTGCCGTCCACGGCAACACCAAAATCAGTATTTCGACAAGCTGTCAAACATCCTGCTGTGAAGGTCAAGCCTAGCGGCTATTCGTGCAGTTGTTGCGTTGTTGTCTGCTCTTCAACATCGAAACATAGACCTCGCGGATCCGATAGCAAGGGTTTCAGACAAACATAGTTACTGTTTGCACACTTCAAGCAGTTAGAAGCCCCATGCTGGGTCAGGGCAGCGCTCTCGCTGTGCAGCAGCAGCAGATGGCACAGGTGCAGCGCAGCTGCTCCTGAGCGCACCCAGCGGTGTTGCCACAGAAGCAGAACACATCACACTCATGCAAGCTCAACTACTTATGCAGCCTGATGACCCTACCCTGGAGCGCTCCTTCAGGGGTCACAAGGACGCCGTTACATCTGTTGCTTTCAACAGCAACCTGAAGCAGCTCATCTCCGGGTCACTGGACAATTGTGTCATGGTCTGGAACTTCAAGCCACAGCTGCGTGCTTTCCGTTTTGCAGGCCACAAGGTAAGCGAGTGCAACAGGAGCAGAGTTGTTCTGACATGCATTGTTCGGCATGCACAACTCTGTACACGGCCACACGGCACGCAGCAGCCGTGCATGGCTTCACTTTGGCAAGCCCTGAATGGGTGGGCAGGCACACAGAATGCCCTTTGCCTACGACATAACTGCTGTGCTGCTTTCTTTGTTGCAGGCTGCAGTGTACTCCGTTGCTTTCTCCCCTACACACAGCTTGATTGCTTCTGGCTCCAAGGACAAGTCTGTCCGGCTGTGGCAGCCCACAGTGTGAGTGCAACTCACAACTCATTGGATAGGTAGCCCAGCAGCTACAGCAGAAGCCAATCAAATATGGCAGCAGCAGCATACTCTGACAAGGCTGGCCCCAGCAACGCTTGGTTGATAGCTGGTATAGCAACAGCCTGAGCACAGCCACTGTTGCAGTGCTTCATATGCGCCGGCCCTTCCAGGTGGCCATTTTGCCTCAGCAAAGCTGAGTCCAGTATCATTCTCATGCTGCTGTACTGCAGTGAGGGCCGCTCCACCATACTTAAGGCCCACACAGGCACAGTGCGTGCTGTGAATTTCTCACAGGACGGCACCAGCCTCATCACTGCCTCTGATGACAAGACAGCAAAGGTGTGGTTGGCAGGGTTATGAGGGTCGCACCTGAGCACAGTAAGCCTGTACCAAGTTTGTTTTGCCTCAGACACACCCAGCAGCTTGAGCGTTTCCTGTAAACTGACCCTCCCCGCGCTTCATTATTGCCGCTTAGCTTCAAGTCGGACCGGGTCCAGCAGCCTTCCTCACCTTAACAACAGTGTGTTTTGCATGCGTCCCGTGTGCCGTTGTGTGCGTGTAGGTGTGGTCACTGCCGACGCAGCGCTTCCTCTTCACGCTGAGCGGGCACAGCAACTGGGTGAGGTCAGCTCAGATCAGCCCAGATGGGCGCCTGGCTGTCACCGGCAGCGATGACCGCACTGTCAAGGTGAGCACTTGGCAGCAGTTGTGTCCCTCCTTCTGCTGGCTTGGCACACTACAGCCAGATGCTGCCTGTGGCGTGTTGGCGTGTGAAGTGGTCGAGCTGCGCAACATAACTGTCTCTGCATTGTCAACCTTGGGCTTTGCAACAGCCATGTGATGTCCCTGCTGTGTCAACCACAGGTGTGGGACCTGGCCAGCCGCAAGGTGATCCGCTCGTATGAGGGCCACGGCTCAGCAGTCAACTGCGTGCTGTTCCACCCTGATGGCACCTGCATCGCCTCCGGCAGTGCGGATGGCAGCCTCAAGGTGAGCAGCAGTAACGCAACATCACGCATGCACACCACTGCAGGCGACCGGCTGTGTGATGAAGCATTTGTAGGTGTGCTGGCGTACTGTCGTGCGAGTTTGCTGCAACAGCCGCTGCTACGGCACAATCAGCGTGTGGGCATGTGCAGCCGAGGGCATGCCGCAAGCATGCGGCAGCGTGCCTGGGCGCTTTTGGACATTCTGTGGCAATTATAGCGATATAAGCACTGCGCATGCCCTCTGGTTAGCTGTGTTGCCGCTTCTGCTGACCTGTGGTGTGGTCTGCTGCGACTGCGTGCTTTTGACAGCTATGGGATTTGCGGTCAGATGCGCTGCTGCAGCACTATGGTGGCAGCGGCGCTGCTGCCATCACAGGGGCGTCGTGGCACCCCAGCGGCAACTTCCTGCTCACCAGCAGCCTGGACACAACAGTCAAGGTGGGTGGGACCTGACAGATTGGCAGCCAGTGTTGCGCTGACTGCATGCAAATGTGTATCTTTTCCAGCAGGATCTATGTGTGCTCTGTGGAACAACAGCTGCCACCAGCCAGCCATGATGAGCTGCAGGTGGAGCCAACAAATTGTTGCAGAAGCTAGCGAGTGGCTTGTAAACAACACTTTTGCTTGTGCTTGCATGTCGCCTTCTGCGCCCCAACCTGGCAACAGGTATGGGACCTGCGGGAGGGGCAGCTCTTCTACACGCTGCGTGGCCATGAGGGCGCCTCGCTGGGCGTGGCTTTCAGCCCAGCAGGCGACTACTTTGCCAGCGCAGGCGCTGATGAGCAGGTCATGGTGTGGCGCACCAACTTTGACAGGCAGCTGGAGGGGTACACGCTCGCCACAACAGAGTATCACCCACCGACTGGCCAACGGCAGCAGCAGCAGCAGCAGCAGCCGCCAAGCACAATGCAAGCAGCAAGCACTGCAGCTGGAAGGTCTGCCAGCATCATGCAAGCAGCTGGTGGTCAACAGGTGGGCGGCAGTGCAGGGGTCGTGCCAGCAGCTGCTGCTCAGGTGCAGCAGCCGCAGCAAGGGCAGTTTGTTCCACTGGGTGCAGTGCCTGCTGCTGGTGCAGGCAGCAGCAGAGGGCGGCCACTGCAGCGCAAGCAGGCGCAGCAGCAGGGAGCTGCAGCCGCTGCAGATGCTGCTGCTGGTGCCGCGGCAGATCAGGGGCTTGCTGGCAGTGCTGATGCTGCTGTGCTGGAAGTGCCGCCACCAATGAACCTGGAGGGGGTGCCAGAGTCGGTTGCAGCCACGCTGCAGCACATTGTGACGCAGATGGACGCTCTGGTGGTGGCTGTTGGGGGCATGAACAGCCGCCTGCTCACGCTGGAGGACAGGCTTGACAGGCTGGAGAGGCAGGAGCCACAGGCAGGGCAGCAGCAGCAGCAGCAGTGGCAGCCGTTGGAGGCTGGCATGCAGCAGCAGCAGCAACGGCAGCAGCAGTAAGGTGGCCTCTTCATGTTTATAATAGCATTGCATTGTGTTGTGGTCTGCATGGTGTGTGTGCTCCGATAGGTGCCTGAAAGCAGTATTAACACATATATATCCACTCAGTGCTGGTAGAGCCGCAGTGGCGAGATGTTGGATCATGTTGGCGCTGTGCCCTTCAAGCGGAGCCGTCAGCTGGCACTGCAGCGTCAAGTTTCAAATGATGATCAGCCTATTGCACCCGGTATGCATGATGCTGATGTACGCTCATACATTGTCAGGTTCCTTCTGTTTAAAAGTAAATCAAGGCATCTAGTACTCCTTACCTTTGCATCAGCCTGTTGGCATCACGCTTTATACAACCATTACATCAGCGGCTGGCGCATGCTTCATGCACTGGGAATACACCCTTTACACCAGTTATTAAGCTGTAACCTTTTGAGCTGTTGAACACAAGCTGTGCTCAGCGCAGCCAAAGCTAGGTGTAGTCTCCCTGTGGCGGCCACGCTTACAATGCCATTGATCCCTTTTGTAACAAAACAATCACGAGCAACATATTGCACCTTGGCTCACAACTTGCAGTTACATCGTGCGCGCACTGTGGCACGCACCAGCCAGCAGTCTGTACAATCCCAGTAACAAACAGCGGGCGTGTTCATGGCTGGCGCCGGGAGCTGGCCATGTACTGCACTGAAAGCTGCTCAGCACCGCCACCGCTACCACCACCGCCAGTCGCTTGCCCTGGCATGGCAGCTGCCTCAGCGCCTGTGCTGCTGTCGCGTGCTGCGCGAACGCTTGCCATGGGCACCTGCTGCAGCCATGTCAGCAGCTGCTCGCTGACAGCGCTGGCCTGCGGCCCCAGCAGCATGTCGTGCGTGACGCCGTCCATGAGCACCACATCAGCACCCCAGTACGCGCGCGCAGCAGACACCTGCGGCGGCAGCAGCAGTTGACGTGAGAGGGGTGGCAGCAGCAGCAGCAGTTGACGTGAGATGTGTCGCGGCACACGGGCTGCGTGAGCTGCCGCGCACTTTGAAGTTGACACTGCCTAATATAGACACCTTACTGCAAAGGACACAACACCTGATGAGCTGCATATCATGCAATCAAACTAGCATGCAGGTGCTATTGTACGGTTAGGACACAGCTGGAACAGCAGCACAGGGGGTTGGGTTGCTGACACACGAACAGATGA
This sequence comes from Tetradesmus obliquus, assembly GCA_030272155.1. Classification (NCBI taxonomy): domain Eukaryota; kingdom Viridiplantae; phylum Chlorophyta; class Chlorophyceae; order Sphaeropleales; family Scenedesmaceae; genus Tetradesmus; species Tetradesmus obliquus. The sequence continues at coordinate 3,195,038 of CP126191.1, forward strand.
GCCTACTCCGAGGCAGGCTGCCAGTCACTGACCTGGAAGGGCCGGATGATCCTGTCGGCCGCTCCTCCCAGCGCGAGCACTGGCGGCAGCTGCTGCAGTGCTGACGGCTCAGGCGCAGCTGGCTTCCAGGCACCAACCTCCTGCAAGAGCCAGGAAAGTATGCAACAGGACAAACTCAATAAGTGCCGTTGCACACCAACATGACAAACACACTGCCACACAGCTGCTGTCACAGCGGACGTGTAGCAGCATCATGGCACCAGGCGCAAGCAAAGACAGCTGCAGCTGCGGGTGTTGCTGGCAACCGCCGCAGCAGCCATTGCACAACACTGTCTATATTTTACACGCGTGCTAAATGTTGGAGCCTGCAGGCGTACCTTCGTGACGTACGGCAGCACACTGCTGCTGCTCCTGACTGCCTCAAAGTGCTTCACTGCATCCTGCTCATCCATGCTGTCCTGCCACCAGCAGTACCTGCAGCAGCAAACAAGCACAGACAGCAAGTAGCACACTAAGAAAGGTGACAGCTGCTGTGATAAACCTACAGCTGAAGTTCTGCGCACAGGCGAAATTAATCTATTCAGCATCAGGCAGCCACAACCACAGCAGAAGATGGCACGTCTGCTACTGCTGCAATACTGTGCTTGCTGCTGGTGCCCACCGTGCAGTGCCGATGTCGTTCAGGTGTGCGCAGCTGAACACGATGTACATCTGGTACAGGAACTCCGGCAGCCCCACATCAGCAATGAACTGCCCAAACGACATCACGGTGCCGGCACAGGCACTGGCCAGCAGCACAGCACCAGACAGGCTGGGTGCGGGCTCCGACAGATGCGGGAAGGCAGCACCACTGCTGCTGCTGCTGCTGCTGGATGTGGTGATGCTGGCGTCTGCTGCTGCACTTGATGGGAGAACGGCTTGCTGCTGCTGCTGCTGCTGCTGGCGGTGCAGCTGGTGCAGATACTCCTGTACAAACATGCCGCCGAGGCTATGGCCCACCAGCACAGGAGGCGTGCTGAAGTTGCGGCTGCGGATAAAAGCTGCAATGTCTGCCACATTCAGCGCCAGAGGCACACCATGCGCAAACGGCTTGCTGCTGCTGCTGCTGGGTTGACTGGTCACGCCCTCAGCATCACCTGCAGCTGCTGCTGCCTGCTGCCGAGAGGCGCAGAGCTGGCTTGTGCCCTGCCCGCGTAAGCTGAGTGCGTATGCATCGTGGCCTGCTGCTGCTAGTGCAGGCATGAGGGAGTCCTGCCAGTACCAGGCAGCCCTAAACAAGCCATGAATCAGCACCACTGGAGGTTGCGGGCTGCTGTTGCTACTGCTGCTGGGTGGTTGTGCACGCATCTCCAGCACCTGAAAGATAGTGCCATCAGGTGAGGTCCAGGTGCTGTGCACTACCTGGCTGCTGCTGCTGCTGCTAGCCTGGGCTGCACGTACAAGACTGCTCCTGCGGTTGCGCAGCCGGCGTTGCTGTGCCACACAGGATTTGGTTGGTGCTGGCGCAAGTGAGACAGTGCCTTTTGCTAGTCCTGTAGCTGAAGCATTCCAGCTGCTGCTGCTGGCTTGGCTGAGGGCCACACGCTGCGCGCTGAGAATGCTGCTACAGCGGCACAGATGGCCTTGGCATGCTGATACTGGCCACGAGTTGATGTTCCTCGATGTAGCCTGCAATCCAGGAGCCGCTGAGCGCTGCATGCCAACGCGTGGTGCCTGCAGGCAATGGTAGTAGAAGTGTGGAGCAGCATGTGGTGACTGCGGTGACTTATACAGCCATGCAGCAGGATGAGTCACCTACATAAACAATTAAGTGCAAATATACCATTTTGATGTGCGACGGCAGCATGCAACCCTATTCTCTGAAGGCGCTAGACGGGTGTGGCTCACCAGTGCGTTCATGGCCTGTGCTGCTTCTCCTGGTACTGATTGATCTCTTAGAGTAAGAATTCAAAACGCTCACGACCGAGGTATGTACGCATCTGTACACTGACGTTATGGGGCGGGCGGAAATATCGTGTGGCACTTGTGTGGCTTACCGGTTGGTGTCGGGAACAGTGTGAGGTTTCACAGGTAGCGTCGCATGCACCCATACCACAGCGTGCTTAATCTGAGTGCCGACGAATCACGAGCAATTGAGCAAGGGGTGCACATCCGGCCAGCACACTTTCACTGTCAGTGATGCTGGTCAACTTCAGTCAACAGACACTGTCTGGCAGGGTGTCAGGTAGACACCGACCCCGCCTGCACAGCGCCTGTGACAGACAAGCCATATTGGGAAAGCAGTCTATTGTCTCCACCCTTGCACCCACTTTCGTGCAATCCATTCAGCCAGCGTCAACCAACAGATACACAATTGCAAACCTCGCATCACAATTTGTGTGTTACAAGACATCCCACTGTCCAAGGTAGCCGCATCACTCAGCACCAAGGCCTAACTGCCGATCACGCCGCACTGCCTGCAGCGGCTCCGGCCTGCCCTGCCGCGCCCTGCCCAGCCCCTCACCCTCCCGCCAGCCCCAACCAGCCAACAGCCTCGAGCCAATGCCCCGTGTATGAGCCTCAAAGCCAGCAAAGCTGCCATGCACATTGCCGACGGCTGCATCTGCTGCTGCTGCCGCCGCAGCCTGGCCCTGGCCGTCTGCTGCTGCTGCTGCCGAGCGCGACTCGCGCCGCTGGTTGCGCAGCTGCTGCTTCTTGGCCTTCTTCACTTGCTGAGCTGTCATGCCCAATGTAACGACCAGGCCAGGCGAGCCATCGTCTCCAGAGTCAGCATCATCATCGGCAGCAGCAGTCACAACCGATATGCCCATCGGAGACATAGCTGCTGTTGCTGCTCCTATGGCAGGGCCCAAGGCTGTGTTTGGCGCTGTTAGGCGCTTCTCTAACTGCTGCTGACGCTGCTGCCGGCGCTGCTGCCGCTTCGCTGCTGCTGGGTTTGGTGCTGCCCTCAAAGCTGCAAACTTGTCCTCAAGCACCTGCAGCTGTTGACTACCCTGCCTGCTGCTGCCAGCCCCTGCTGCTGCATCCCCTGCTGCTTCTGCTCTAGCTTCTGCTGTGCTGATATCACCAGACTGCTGCTGCATACCCTCCTCCTGCTGTTGTACAAAGCCGAGGCCTGCACTAAAGCCTAGCCCAAAGTGCAAAGGTGCCCTATCGTACAAAGGAGCAGACGAACCTGCCCCTGCTGCTGCTGCTCCTGCTACTGTACAACCAGCCTCGGCAGCTGGCACTGCTGCTGCTGCTGCTGGCGCTGCCTCTTGCACCAAACCCAGGCCAGCACCAGCTGTAGGCCAGCAGCGGCCCCGGTCTTCAAACCAAGCCGGCTCATTCTGCTGCTGCTGCTGCTGCTGCTGCTGCTGCTGAGACTGGCCTGAAGCTGCTGCTGCTGCTGCTGCTGGTGTCTGCTCGTCATCCAGCAGCAACGACTGCAAGAACTCACCCATCTCAGAGGCTGCTGCTGCTGCGCGTGCACTGCTGCCGGCAGCAGCATGATCAGCAGCAGCAGCTTCCGCCCGTGGCCCACTGCCTGCGCCTTCTTCTTGTGCCGCTGCTGCTGCTGCTGCTGCTGCTGCTGCTGCTGCTGCTGCTGCTGCTGCTGCTGCTGCTGCTGCTGCTGCTGCTGCTGCTGCTGCTGCTGCCGCTGCCGCTGCCGCTGCCTCCATGTCGCCGGGCCCGGCTAGTTCATCTGCTGCTGCTGCTGCCGCTGCTGCTGACGGCAAAATGGACACATGCTGCTGCACCTCATTGTTATCAGTGCGTGTGCTGCTGTGGTTGGGGTCGAGGGTGCCAGCAGACACAAAGGCCACTGGCTGCTGGAAAGCTGACTCAGCAGCCGCGGCAGCAGCAGCAGCTCCCCTGCTGCCTTGCCGCTGCGGGGTCCTGTCAACAGCAGAAGAAGTGATACGCCAGCAGCACAAGGAAGGTGAGCAATGGACACGACGGCAACTCAAGAAACCACCAGTAACGAAAGAAGCAGAGGGAATGCACAGGCTAAACACGGGCCCAAGCCCAGCTGAGCAGGCAGCACAAACAGCTAGCTTTGCAGGCCCATACCAATGACATGAGGCACATGACAGCTGTGACAGCTGCATCACCCCGTAGCGCAGTGCAGCACAACACGCGGACAGCTCGCCCGCGCATCCTCAGCCTACCTGCGCTGCCTGCTGCTGCCACCCTGCTGCCCTGCAGAACCAGCTGTTGCTGCTGCTGGCCGCTCGCCAGGCCCAGCTGCAATGGCAGCAGCAGTGATCTCCCGCGTGAGCTCAGCAGTCAACAGCACCTGCAGCTGTGCTGCTGCATCTGCTGCTGGCTTGCCTGTGTCGGGTGTAGAGGCAAGCAGCAGCGCAGTCCTGCCACTGCTGCTGCCGCCTTGCGCTGAGGCACGCACACCGTACAGTGTCGCCACGCAGCGTACGAATGCCTGGGGAACATGAGTCGTTGGGTGGGGTTGCAGCGGGCGGGCGGGTGGGAGGTCAGTGAAGCAGCGCCAGCAACAGTGTATCAGTGACAGAATCACGACAACACGCGTTGAGTAGCTCGGCATACAGGTGGATTGCCCGTCCTTCTCGCTGACGTAGCAACTAAGCTGTTTGCTGCACACCATAAACGCGCTAGTGCAATGCTTGCATGCTGTCTCTCTCGCACGTGTGCAAACAAGACACAACAAAAGCATCTCTAACTTGAAAACAGCTGCTGGTGCCGCACCACCACCCACCTGCTTGTGCTTGCCGCAGGGAGGCAGCACCTCCATGTCGCCTCCCCCAAGCGCAAACCTCTCCACAGCCGCCAGCAGCGCCAGCGCGCCCTGCCCCTGCTGCCCGTGCCTCTCGCAGCGCTTGGCAGCAATCTTCTCCTTCCGCAGCCGCTTCTTCTCGCCTGGCAGCAGCTGACCATGCCGCGCACCTTTTGCGAGCGACTTCTGCTGCTGCCGGCACTGCTGGCGCTGCACAGCGTCGACGTCAGCCGCTGCGAGCGCAGCCGCGTACGCTGCCTTGGCAGCCGCAGCTGTCACCTCGCATTCAAATGCAGGCGAGTCTGCAGGGAGATCTGCGGGTAGCATCCCTGCAGCGCCTGTCCTGCCGCTGCTGCTGCGAGAGGGTGCCTGTCGGCCTTGCTGCTGCCGCCTGCGCCTGCTGCTGCCTGCGCCAGTGCCTGCATCCCCTGCACGTGCCTGCACAGGGAAACGCTGCTGCAATGTGAGGCTCTCCCATACTGCCATGGGCCTGCCCTGTGCATCTACAACCACTGCTGTAGACGCATCCAAGCTTGACAAGTCCAGCTGCTCGGGTGCGTCCTCATCGCTGCTGCTGCCACTGTCAGAGTAGTCACTACTGCTGCTGCTGCTGGCATCGCTGTCGAAGCTGTTGTTGCTGTCTCGCCGCATGTCACTGCCCAGGGCTCCTTCAAGAGCCTCATCCAGGCTCACAGCAGCAAAGCGGGCTGCAGCAGCGCCAGCAAAGCCCAGCCCAGGCCTGCTGCCCAGCTCTTCCCAGTCTTCACTGCCGCTGCTGTCCACATCAGCAGCGGCAGCATGCCTTCTGCTGCCCTGCTGAGTTGCTGCTGGCGCTGCTGCTGCTGCTGCTCCGTCTGGCTCCAAAGCCTCGCCGCTGTCATCATCATGCTGCAGCGGCATATGAGTACGTGAAGCTGATATAAGCTGGACCAACAGCAGCGCAGTGAAAGATGATCATGCTTCCTGAAGTGCGGACGAAGCTGCTGTGTGTCAGGCAAGGTTTTGCCACACATACGATGAAGGTGCTCAGCTGATGGCGTTGAAGATAGCAATAGTTGCTGCTGCTGCTGCTGGTGGGCAAGCAGCTGCTGGTGATGGGCTTGCAGCCAGCCTGAAGGCTGTTCAATGGTGCCGGCGGTCCAAGGCCACCCTACCTGCTTGACATTGTCTAAGTAATCACGCAGCTCATCGTCCAAAGAGTCTTCAGAAGCAAACAGCCGCTCTAGCTCTTCCTGTTGCAGCTGTTGAGGGTGGTTGCGCATGCCTGCAGCCCTGCTGCTGCTGACAGGTGCAGCTGCTGGCGCCCTGCTGGGCTTCCTGCCAAGATGCTCAGCAGCTCGTGATCGTGCGGGTGCACGTACTACAATACCACCGATATGCAGGCCACCGGGCTCATCATCATCGCTGCTGCTGGCTTCCAGCTCCTGCAGAGTTCGGCAGAGGCATGTTGTCAGCATCGGAACAAGCATCCAAAGTGGTCGGTCTCGATCATGTGCTGCTCGAATACTGTGGATTTACACTCTCTCTGCTCGTGTATTGCGTTGCAGTGGTTGTTGGTGATGCTTACTTGTCGCAGGAGCACACTAGCTGCTGCCTCAACACCCACCTCAGCCAAGGAGTTCCCCTGTACGAAAGCCAACTGTTTCTGCTTCCTACGTCCCATGATACCAGCTTTAGATCGGACTGGTGCCACAGACCAAATATGCAAGCTGCTGCAGCTGTGGAAACGCACTGGGTGACTGATCACCCCATGAATAGCTGCGGTGACAACTTGCTGCTATAGTTCAGAACATGCGCCAGCTAATAAGTGTGGTCTGCCATCACTAGGTGCTTGGTGCTCAGCATACAGCCTCTGAGGAGCTGACAACTGCTGATTTTGGGTGCACCGACAAACCCTAGTGTCACACCAAGCCCAGGGTTTGATGCCACAAGTAACATGTGCCCTGGGCTGATGCCAAGGCACTTTTCTGCATCCCAGATCCTGTTCTCACGTCAGTGTCCCAATGCCTACTACATCACTGAGAGCTTGTGGCGTAACATACATGCCTGCTGCGGCTCCCTGTGCTGTGCTGCAGCCAGATGGCTGTGTTGTCTCTGCAGTGCTTCAAAACCAGGCCACGCTGGACCATAAAGTACATAGATCTCCAAATTGGATCAACCACTGCTTCTGCTTTAGCTGCTGCTGCTGCTGCTGCTGGCCAGTTCATTGCTGCTCCTTGGCTTTGCTGCAGCGCAGCTTGCCGCCTGCCAGCGTGTCCTGCAAGGCCCTGTCCAGGCCAGTGGGCTGCCCCGCAGTGCCAATCTTCTCGTTGGTGTAGCGGCTGACCTTGTTGGTCTTGCGCAGCGTCGCTATGGTGATGTCTGCGTCGCTGCGCAGGTAGAAGTTGCGGGCATGCACCTGCAGGCGGTGGCAGGCAACCCACATGTGTGAGCTTGCAGGAGCTCATCATGATGCTGGGTGGGTGCTGAGCAGCAACCAAGGAGCACGACTACTCGTAGTACTCTGCAGAGCCTGCAGGTGTACGGAACAAGCCAGTATCCTGTATTATATAGCCTGTGAGGAGGTGCGTCCATATCTGCACATACCTGTTCCTGCCGTATCACTGGTGTGACAATTTCGGCATGGCCACAGCTCAAGCGCAGAGGCGTGCCGGTGATAGGGTCACGCACGATGCCGTGCTGCTGGCTGTTGGCGGCTGTCAATGTGCTGCCGCTGATGGGGCTCTGTACATTCAAAAGGTCCCTCTGCAGCTCAACCTCCCCCATGGTTTTGCCATAGAAAGCGCTGCGCAAGCCGCTGGCACTGCTGCCTGCTGTCACACCCTTGAACGTGTCCGCGCCAAGCTGTAGCGTGTGCCGCAGACTGCCGGCACCTTGCTGCTGCGGCATTTCACTTGTGCTGCAGTTGAGAATCATTGCAACAAAGCAAGTAGTCCAAAATAAGTAATGCTTACAAGTATTAGCCCAAAAAAAGCACTGCTGAGGTGACAGGGGACCCTGGATGCAGAACTTGACCATCCAGTTACAGCTCATGTACAGCTGCAACTGCTGCTACTGTTTTTTCACGAGACAAAACTACGCCTCTAAACGCAAAAGACAGCACAAACCTGATGCAGATAACGACCAAAGAGTGCCACCACTCCAATGCACGGGGGTCACTGCATTTTGTAGCGTGCTCTGCCTGGACCCCTTGACGAGTTGGACAATACAACGTAAGCGACTTGATTCGGTTTTCAAAACAAAAAAGGTGCTTTCTCGTCAGTAGAGAGGTGCTCTTAAACGGGCTTGAAAACTGTCAGTGTGTCATGACATCGTTATGCAGCTGAGCATTCTGACGGAGCAGCATGACCCAATTCATTGCTAGAGTTGCCTTCCCGGTTCTCTATGTTTTGGCTTTGTAGGACACTGTGCGCCGATCGCGCCAGAGTTGCTGGATGGGCACCGAGCATTCTGCCAGTGCTGGTCTGTCACCTTCATTAAAGCTCTCAAAGCCGTTGTCTGAGCTGACAGGTGGGTACTGCACCGTGGCTTATCGGTGGGGCTGCCCTCGGTCCGCAGAGCACCAAGCAGAGCAGTACACTGACACCACCTCCTTCCTGCCTGCCATGCAGCTGATGAGGTGCGTGCAGCAGCCTCTGCTGCCCTCAAGGCATTGCCTGCAGGCAGATCTACAGTATTCTTCGTAGAAACATCTGAAGAGTCAGGGGCTGCAGATGAAGGTGAGCATGTGGGGCCAGGGGGGCTCAGCAGCAGGCAGCAAGCGCTGCCGTCCAACATGCATGCACCCCAGTGGCTGCTCTCTGTGTTGCTGCTTGCCCATACCCTACATGTGGTGCTGCTGTTGTTGTGCCTCAGGGCCAGATACGCCCGGCGACAGTCCAGTCAGCAAGGCAACAGCAGCAAGCAGGCGTGACTCGCCACCACCCTCCCACACCACTGCTGCCAACCCCCTGGCTGGCCTGCTAGGAGGTTACAGGTAAGCACGGTGGCGCTCCTGCTTCATTAAGATGGCGCTGCACTGCTACCGCCAGCTGCCTTGGCTGGTCGAGCATCCCAGATCAGCATCACATCATCAAATGTTGCAGGAGAGCATTGTATTGGTTGAAAGGGAGGAATCAGCAGATATTCCAACCGACACTCACCCGGCGAATCTGTTGCTGCATGCTTCTGCTACACTTCACTTTTGCCGCATGCAGCGATGATGATGCCTCAGGCGGTGGTGAGGACAGCCCGCGTGTCCGTCCCCAACAACGGGAAGAGCCAGCACAGCAGCAGGACGAGCAGCAGGACCTGCAGCAGCAGGAGCAGCAGCCGGAGCAGCAGCAGCCGCAACCAGCCAAGGGCGATCACATGGATGCAGAGGTGAGGGCAGACATGCTGCCAAGGGTGCTAGCAAGGTTTGGAGCATGCAAGCGTCTGCGTGCTTGCATTCAGGGTGCAGCTGTACACCCTGCAGCAGTGGCAGGCTTGTGTGCATGCTTGCTTTACACATGCCGTTGCTTGTGCGATACTTGCAGACGGTGAACTGATGCAACCAGTGCAGTCAAGCTATGCGTGCTCGGTAGCCAAGCAAATTGTGCAGTATTTGGGCAGCCACCCTGATTGCTGCATTGTTGTGTGCTTGTACCTGCGCCTGCCTCGCTGCTGTGTATGCGCAGCTAGCCAGTTTCCTGCAAGAGCTGGAGAGCAGCGGCCTGCTGGCAGATGCTGACGCTGACATGGCAGATGCTACACAGCCAGCAGATGCAGCAGCACCCCAGCAGGACAGCATTGCTGCTGCCGGCGAGGATGCCGCCGCTGCAGGTGATGACGCAGCAGCTGTAGAGCCGGCAGAGGCCCAGGCGCAGGCAGCAGGCACAGCAGACGCGGCAGCGGCAGAGGCAGAAGCAGCAGGCGCAGCCGCAGGCCAGGCAGAGCAGCGCACACTGGGGCAGCTTGCAGGAGCTCCAGAGTGGTGGAAGGTACTGGATACAGGCAGTGGCAAGCACTACTACTGGAACACTGACAGCAATGAGGTGCTGTGGGAGCCTCCTGCAGGCATTGATGGCGAGGAGCTGCTGCCAATGGATGCTGCTGCAGCAGATGCCGCTGCTGCCAGCACTGCTGGGGATGCTGATGCTGCTGAAGGTGACGCGGCCATTGCTGCTGAACAAGCAGCAGCAGATGATGATGATGCGGCAGCAGAGCGTGTAGTAGCAGAGCTGGATGCAGTTGCAGATGGCATAACATTGGCTGAGGCGGCTGAAGAAGGTGAAGCACCAGCTACAGAGCAGGATGCTGCTGCTGAGCTTGGTGAGACCCCAGCAGTGGCTGCAGCAGCAGCAGAGGCAGCAACAGAGGTTGCCGAGCAGCAAAAGCAGCAGCAACAGCCAAGTACGCCCAAGTCGGACGTGCAAGCCGTCTTCAACACACTGCTGGCTGAGCTGCAGGTGTCACCAGCCGCACAGCAGCTGCAGCAGCAGCTGCCTGAGGCAGTCAAGCTGTCGCTGCAGCTGCAGCTGCTGCAGCAGCAATGGCAAGCGTTTGTGGTGCAGCAGCAGGCAGCTGTAGATAGTGGCCTGCCTGGCTTCACTTGGGCCAGCTACGAGCAGCATGTGATGCAGCAGCTGCAGCAGGCAGCGCAGCGGCTGCAGCCAGCTGTGCTGCAGTTGAAGCAGTTAGGACAGCAGCAGTTAGGACAGCAGCCGGCAGGATTAGATACTGCTGCTGGGGGAGATAGCCTGCAGGTTGAAGGCAAGCAGCAGCAGGAAGCAGGTAGCAGTGTAGACAGGGCAGCGGCAGCTGCGGCAGGTTCTCCTGCTGCTGGTGCTGCTGCCGACAATCCCAGCAGTGCAGAGGGAGCTGCAGCAGCAGCACCCCCAGCAGCAGATGAAGAGGAAGAGGGAGAGGTGGCTGCGTCGGACGAAGGAGAAGACATGGACGTAGATGGCGCCTCCCCAGCAGCAGCTGCAGCCAAACTGCAAGCGCCCAAAGCAGCCACAACCAAGGCAGCAAAAGCAGCAGCAGCCGCAGCAGCCACGCAAAGCGAGGACTATGCTGCTGGAGCTACATATGCCAGCACAGCACACATGCCGCAGTGGGCACAGCCTAGCTACCATTATGACTTTCATGCACACCCTGGTTATGGCTATGACATGCATGCCTACCACCAGTATGCTGGTTACGATGCTGCAGCTGCAGCAGAGTACGCGCACCATTATGGCGGCTACGGAGCCCCCGGCTACGGCATGCATGCAGCTTATGATGCACATGCAGCAGGCTACAGCGCACATGCAGCAGCAGTTGAGGACGCAGCAGCAGCAGCAGCGCACTTGCCGCCGCTGCCTGCAGACGCCCCGCCACCACTGCCAGATGAGCCGCCTCCACCTGGGGATGCTGAGCCGCAGCAGCAGCAGCAGCATACAGCAGCTAGCAGCAGTGCCACAGGCAGCGCAGCGGCAGTGCAGCAGAAGCGCAAGCAGGTAGTTGCTCAAGCCGCAGTGCGCTACCCTGGTGCAGCTGACATTGAGGTCCCTCCAGACTCGGCAGCCGCTGCAGAGGCATCGCCCGTAGCAGCCGGCAGTGCAGCAGCAGCGGCAGACACGCGCAAGCGGCCTCGCGACAGCAAGGCAGGCAGTGCAGCAGCAGCAGCAGCAGCAGGCGGAGGTCCTGCCAAGGCCCCCAAGGCTGGCAAGATCCCCAAGATGTCTGCGCTGCTGAACAAGTGGGCCAATGTGCGGCAGCAGCAGGAGGAGGAAGAGGCAGAGCGGCAGCGCCGCGCTGAGGCAGCGGCAGCAGCAGCGGCAGCAGCAGCAGACCCTGAGGTGCAGGAGGCGCGCCACCAGGCTCAACTGGAGGCATGGCGGCAGAAGCAGCTGCAGAGCGGCGCAGCAGAGGATAATGCCAACTTCACGCCTGTTGCTGGTGACTGGAGAGCACGGCTGGGGCTGGATGGTGGAGGGGCAGACGGCAGCGCAGCAGCAGCAGCAGCAGCTGGGGACGAGCCGGATGTGCAGGCTGCTACAGCAGCAGCGGCCGAAAAAGCCGCTCGGAAAGCTGCTCGCAAGGCTGCAAAAGCGGCAAAGGCAGCAGCAGCTGCTGCTGGTGCTAGTGCTCGTGAGGCCGCTGCTGCTGCTGCTGCTGCTTGGCCCACCAACTCCAAAACCAAGCCAGACCTCAAGGCGATATCTGTGGGGCTTCCAGCTGGCTGGGAGGCTATGTGGGACAAGGTGAGCTGCCACAGCTGCTGCAGCTGCTGCTGCTGCTGGCATTTACCAGCTGCTGGCAACTCACCCGGACTGCTAGTAGTGGTACGCAGCAGTACAACTCCGAAGCAATGCAGAGATGGAACGCAGAGGTCTGTGCATGCGACCATCCATTAATTGTTGATCCTGGAACCGGCGGCAAACCAGCAACAGCACAAATAGCCTGTTGGTCTCAGGTTTTATGCCTGAAGACGTCGTGCCGAGGCATGTGCCTGACTGGCTGTCCCCTGCCAACTGCTTGTGTGCAGGCAAGTGGCGACATCTACTATGGCAACCCCACAACAAAGGTGTGTCAAGTTGCCTGCCGCCATTGCTGGCCAAGCTGGTCACTGAGGCGGAGGTGCTGGTGCTGCTGCTTCACTCTGTATTGCCAGCACACTCCTTGTGTTTGCATGCTCTGCCACAGTATGTATCTGGCCACAAGCTTCAAGCTGTGCATGATGCTGACCACCAGGCTTTTTGTGTGGGGAAAGAGCCATAGCAGAGAGGTTAGGTAGGTGCAGCTTGTGTGCCCTTGCACGCTTGTCCCGGCCCAGGCTTGCAGGAGACAGGCTGCCTGTCAGCAGTGTGCGGGTGGCACAAGCAACTGCCCGCAGCCATGGAGCTGGTGCACCAGGTAAGTATGCAGCAGGTGAGAGGTGGCCGACACTGGATGCGCTTTGTTGTGTAAGGCAAGTTCTCCACAGATGCATTGCGCAGTGAACACAGGTGCATGCCCAACTGCATGCTGCCAGCCCAGCCAACTCGTCACCCGCTACCAGGCATACTATGGCGTCAGGCTGCAACACATGTTGTCCTGTACAGCCCCCATTTCCACTATGATTGACGATCAGTGCGTGATCTTGTGTCTTGCTTCGTCTTTCTTGCACTCTGCAGGAGGTGAGCTGGGATAGGCCAACACAATGATGCTGCACTGGACACGCCTACCTGGCAAGAATTCAGGACTGGCATCACCAGCGCACCAACAGCCATGCCTTCTGGAGGGGGAGAGGCTAGACAGGTCCTGAGTGATGTGTGATTGCTGTAGCGGAGCGGATTCCTTGCGGGGATTGTCGTGGAGACAGGATGGGTGTGGGTTTTGTCAGCAGGGTTTGAGTGACGGAGAGGGAACTTGCCGAGTGACATAAGGGTCGTTTCTTGGCGCGCTGCATAATCGTGTGGTGTGCGATCTGTGGCTTCGTGCTGGAAGGGTGAATTGATTCGAAAGAAACGGGTGCACCACAACAGCAAGTCCCCACGTCTCCTGGCACCATAGTAGCGCCATTTCCACCTTACTTTACCGATCTAGTAAGTCACTGACAGCTGAAGCGCGTTCAAGGGCGAAAAGTTCAGAGCTTGGAATTTTAGTTGCAAGTTCAGGCTCTCGCGGCAAGGACTTGTGGAGCGCAACAGGTAATTAGACGATCGCATGCGCAATCCGGAATTGTTTTACCTGGACTAGGCCATTGTCGAGCACGTGGATGGGCCCAGCATTTGCCGCTCTGAAGACACACACTTGTTCGCTGAACGCACGCCCTGTTGCATTGGTTGGCGATATAATGCTCTTTACGTGTGAGAGAGCAGTGCTGCCGATCCACAGTAAAGCAATGCGCTCACAAGCTGATAAGGACAGGCCCATGCGTCAGCGACGAAGCTTCATATGCTGCAGTCGCCCTTGTTTTCACTTCTTTTACTTGCATCGGGGTCTCATATCACAGCACGGCATGTCCACGCACCTAGGTTGGGCTTGCAGAACTGTGGGAAGTGTGAGCAAGTGCCCAGGCACGGCTTCTTACCTCCTGAGCGCCCGATCTTCTTGCAATTGAATGCAGGAGGTTTCGGCTGCAATGCAAGTTGGGTTGGCCACGTCAAGCCCTGGCACATTTCCCTGTGACAGTCTTGGTTAAGCAGAATGGTCATGCAGCTTGCAGTGGCAGGAGATAGTTCCTTCTGCGGCACTGGTAGCCCTGGTGACATCACCAACGCCGATTTAGGCCTGCTGTGGCCCAGCAACAGCTCAGATGATGTCATCAGGTGCGCAGGCATGCCTAGGCCCCGTCACATGTACAGTGCATGTGCCTCAGTTCGTGCCGTCCTTGCGGTGCAACACAACCACCTGTATCCTTCCTTTGCATGCGCTACATGCTGTGCCAGCAGGAAGTGCCCGCCGATATCTACCACCTCACTCCAATGCTGTCCACGTTGCTTCTTCTGAACTGTCTGCTCTTTCCTGCAGGCGACATCTCACGGCGATCCTCCTGGAGGATCCAGACCACAGGCTGCGCGTGGCACACCTCGAGCCGCTGCTGCACCTGCGTATGGCCTCGCAGCACGCATGCAGCTCAGGCAGGCTGCAGGCGCTGCTCACAGACCCCGCAACAGCACGCATCTTCCCAGTGGACTTCTCCAACACCCGCGCCAGCGACTGGCGCAGCAGGGTTGTGTACCTGGACCTGCCGCAGCTGCTGAAAGAGGCGGCAGCACTGAAGCAGCAGCAGCTGGGCAGCGCCACAGCAGCGGCTGGAGACATGCACGGCATGTATGCGGACAGCGGCAGTGTCCTGCAAGCTGACGGCGAGGCGCAGTGCGGCCGGCTGTCCAGTGATGCTGCGGCAGCTGCCAACATGCCCAGCCCACAGCACCACCACAGCATGCATAGCCAGGGGCAGCTTATGCTGGAATCTATCTTCGGAGCTAGTCCAGCATTGGGACGCGTCGGTGATGCTGCTGAGGCATCGCAGCGCCGCACCAGCGGCAGCATGGGAGGCACAGCAGGGGGCAGCTACGGCACAGCAGGCAGCATGTGCGGCGAGCCACGGGTGTCGCTGTTTGGCAGCTCCTTTGAAGTGCCTCACGCTGTTGCAAGCTGCTGGGCCGGCGCAGCAAGCAGCTGCGGCAGCGGCGCTGGCTCCATGCCTGGCGCGGCAGCAGCTGCTGCTGCTGCGTCAGGTGCTGGCAACAACAACATCAGCGGCAGCGGCAAGGAGCAGCTCCTGCACGGCGCTGAGGCCGGCAGCGGCGGCAGCAGCAGCGGCAGCGGCAGCAGCACGCGCAGCGTGAGTGCTGCCACGCGTGCAGCGCAGGCTGCTGCGAGCCGCCTGCGCAAGGCCAGCAGCAACACGCCAGCTGGCTTTGACTGCAGTGTGGATGGCCCTGGCGCTGACCTGGCGGTTGCAGGAAGCTCGGGAGGCCTCTCAGGCATCGATGTCTGCACGCCAAAGTCTGCTGGGGTTGGCGTGGCCAGCGGAGACGCCTCTGCATCGCCGGTGCACAGCAGCAGCGCAGCAGAGGAGGATGTGGAGTACTCTGAAGCCCAGCTGGTGTTTGGTGTGACTGGCAGCGGCAGCGTGCCAAACGGCAATGGCGTCCCGCGCATGTCCGCTGGCGGCAGCGCAGGACCAAGCGCTGCCACTGCTGCAGCAGCAGAGGCTGCAGCTGCTGACGCGGAATACCTGTCACAGGCTGCAGCAGCGGCAGCCGTAGCACACTCTGGTATGTCGGGCAGGGATGGCGCACCTGTGGAAGGTGTGGATTGGGCCCGCGTGGCAGCAATGCAGCGCCAGCAGCAGCAGGGCATGGCTCCCCAGTTTGGCCGAATGCAGCACCCGCAGCACGCATCGCTGCTGTTTGGACTCGATGACCTGTCTGAGGACTTGCCTGGCAGCAGCGCGCCAGCCGGCCTACAGGGCAGCCAGTACCTGCAGCAGCAGCAGCACGCCGCGGCGGCAGTGGCAGCAGCGCAGCAGCATGCGTACGCGTCTTCGCTGGCAGCTGCGCGGCAGATGCTGTTGGACCAAGCTGGTTATGGGGGCTTCGACCCAGCAGCGTCTGCTGCGCTGTTCAGCCCACCACAGCATAGGATCTCACTGGGATCTGCTCCAGCAGCCGGCGCCCACCACGACCTGTTCCTGCAAGCAGAGCATGCAGCCATGTTTGGCGGCGGCAACGCTGCCGCAGCAGCGGCGGCTGCAGCTGCAGCAGGCTTTGGGTGCATTGGTGCCGGCAGCACAGCAGCACAGCTTGCAGAGTCAGTGCTGCTGGAAGGTGATAATGGGCACGGCCTGGGCTCGCAGCAGTTGCAGTTTGGGCTGCACGGTGCCAGCTATGGCAGCAGCAGCGGCGGCGGCGGCGGCGGCTGCTGGCGCACCAGCCCCAGTGCTCTGGCCGGGCACTTTGGCGCACTGCAGCTGCAGCAGCAGCAGCAGATGATGCACAGGCCTTCGGATGCAGCAGTAGATGTCGGCTTCCGCAGCGATCAGGTGAAAGAGCCGGGCGCTGCTGCTGCTCGCAGCGGCAGCGCTGGCGGGGCAGCTGCTGCAGGCAAGCCGCTGAGCTTCGCTGCTGCTGCTGCTGCCGCTCCTGCTGGGTCAGATGCTGCTGCTGCTGCTGCCGAAGCAGAGAAGACAGCTTCTGGCACTCCACGCTTGACAGGCTGGGCCTCCATTGCAGCCAAAGACCCCAAGCCACTGCCAGGCACCCCGAATTCAGCAGCAGCTGCTGCTGCTGCTGCTGGAAGCAGTGCTGGTGGCGGGCCGGGTGGTGCAGCGGCAGCAGGCATGTGGGCACATGGCAGGCCTCAGAGCGCAGCTGGCAGCAGCGCAGCCGCCGCTGCTGCTGCTGGCAGTAAGGCAGTGGGCTGCAGCTCTGCGGCTGGTGAGGCTGGGAAGCCGCTGGGGCGGCTACCTCCTCGCGTGCGTGCAGAGGTGCAGGGCTTGGTGGGGCAGTTCAACGGTGTGCTCAAGGTGAGGCTGCAGCTGCAGATGTGTTGTGGCCTGGCTGTTGCTGCTGCATGACTGGCGTGTGTCGGCAACATGCGGATGGCTTTGTATGTTACAAGCTGGCAGGGCTGCTTTGTGCTCTGGAGCTGTAGTGCTGCCTAGACTGCTGCTGCTGACGGTGCATGCATTGCACTGCACATCATCCACTCAGCATCCTGTGCCCCATCACTCTGCTTGCTGACCTGTTATTTTTTGCTTGCTGCAGCCTGAGGACTTTGATGAGGGCGTGGTGCACCAGCTGAACGCAAAGCGCAGCGAGGAAGAAGCCGTCGCTGCAGTGCGCCACATCGCGCACTACGACCTGGCAAACATCCAGCACATGGCAGCGTACCTCAACCACCTCGTGAAGCACTACAACCACGGCGCAGCAGCAGCTGCAGCAGCAGCGGCAGCAGACGGCGCAGCAGCCCTTGCAGGACATGCTGCAGCAGGATTAAACGGCGCTGTCAGGACTGGCAGTGCTGGCGGCATATCTGCTGGAGGTGGAGGCCAGCTGCAGGCTTGCAGCCTTGGCAGCACGCTCGGCAGCAGCCGCGGCGGCAGCGGCGCCGGCGGTGTGCCGGGCTCTGCTGCTGCTGCTGCGGGCGGCAACTTGGGCGCATTTGGCGGGCAGATCCGGCTGGCGAGTGTGCCTGTGAGCACCAAGAGCATGCTGCAGAAGCTGCCGCTGAAGGTGTTCAGGCAGCTGGAGGCGCTGGTGGCGAGCTGCGCGTACCTGGAGTGGCGGCACTTTGATGCTGGGGTGGTCAAGGTGGGTTGTTCTTTTTTTGTTCTGCCGAGGCTGCTGCGCTGGAGGGGACTGATGAGCGCGCCGCATGGATCAGGAGGCAATGTGTGTTGATGCAGCAGCCCTTGATGTTTGCAGCGCCCCAACTAGGTCACTGTCTCCATGAGCAGCTGCCATGCTGCGCTGTGGTCACGCAGGCGGGCTCCTGCCTGCGACGCTCCAGCTGCGTGCTGACACCTTAGTGCTAGCTTTGGTTCCTCCGACCATGCATGCATCCTCACGTCCTGCCGCGCCTGCTGCTGCTTGCTTGCTGCTGCGCTGCGTGCCTGCTGTTGCAACTTGCGGCTGCAGGTGCTGGCGCAGCTGTCCAAGCTGTGTGAGGCTGACGTGTTTGAGGAGCTGGAGCTGCTGGCGGCGACTGACCTGAGCAATGTGGAGTACATGCCGGCATACCTCAACAAGCGGCTGAACAACAAGCTCTGGAGCAGGCGCAAGGCTGACGGCCATGTGCCCAGCGGCTGAGGAGAGGCAGCTGTTTTGACAGCCGGGCAGGCGTGAGAGAGGTGGCTGCGTGTAAGCCCCTCGCCCTATGTGTGCTGTTGGCAGGCGTAGCAGCGGCGCTGGTGATCTTCAAATCCGGGCGATGCTGATGTTGGGGCTAGGAGGACCACGGAACTGTGAGGGCTGGTGGCTTTGGCCTGCTGTGGCAGATGTAGATCACCTGCTTGAGGTGGTGATGGTGATATGTGGGCTGCTGCTGCAGCGTTTGGGAGGCAAGTGTATAGCCACCTGTCAAGCTCAGCACCAAACAGGTGGCTCCTTGTTGTGTTTTGTTGTCACGTAATGTATGCGTGTCTGTTGTTGCCGCTGCGATGATAGGTCTGTGGTCGCATGTACGGACTGCCTTGTGTTGTGGCTGTTTGCTCACTGGCAAAGTCTACTATGTATCAGCTATCGTTGTGTCATTTCATGTTGTGCACGTGCCGCGCTAGATGCGGTTGTACCTTACCAAGCACCTGCTGTACACTGCGTGTGTGTTGTGCACTGTCTCCTGTATGCGTGCTTCACTTGTTGTTGCTGTCTTCCCGTATTCCCTGTGCTGCGTGCTGGCGGGGTGATGTTGGCCATACCTTTCGGATGCAGCCGGGCAGCTTGCTGCTTCCGGCAGCTGCTTGTGCTGCAGCACAACACCTGCTGTGCCATTGTGCAGTGCACCACCGGCCAGCACGCAGCACGCTAGGCCTAAACAGAACAAGCTTCGATGCGCCTTGCGCAACCAAAGCTGGCTAGGCCTTCCTGTACCACCGTTCACTGTTCCACAGTGCATATGCCAGCTGTTGTGTGTGTTTGGCACTTGTTGTTGCCTTGGCGGGGCTGGTGTGCTGGGAAAGGAAGGATGCTGTGTGCTCGCGCCCATGGCTGCCCTGGCTGCCACACCAGGGCACACGCTGAGCCGAGTGGTGTGTTTGTATGTCAGCGTCTGCTTGCTGTGTGGGTTGCAGCGGAAGAGGAGTCGCCGCAGACCGCCTTCCAGTGCTTGTACCAACACAATGGCGTGCCGCGGTGTGCATGTGGGGTGCGGCAAGCAGTGGCCAGGCAGCACGAGCGCCAGCGCTGCTGCTGCAACACCCCGGCTCCAGCAGTTGCTGTCGAAGCACAGCTTTGACATCAGCTGCATTGTACTGTACGACTTGGGAGAGTTGCGCCTGTCGCGCGCATGACGTAGAATTCTCGTGTAGCAACAACAACAGTCAGGGTGCCTGGTCGCCCGTCCTTTTGTGACTGTGGGGTGCGCATGCGGCATCTGCATCAAAGGTGCTGCATGGTGCTCCACGCCCTACTGCTGCCTGCTTGGATCCCGCCTTTCGCGCAACGGATTCATGCAGCGGCTGGCAGGCATGGTTGGGATTGACACAGTCTGGCTGTCTAGCTAGGTTAGGCAAGCATCAGCAACGCTGGCAGGTGCTGCATGTGCACCGCACACGTGGGCCTGCCTGCAACTGCTGATGTGGCTTGTGTTGGTGGGTGTGGCAGCATGCATCATGCGTCCACCAGGGTTGGCTTAGGCTTGTTGGTGCATTCGTTTCTAGAAGCTGTACGATCAGGTGTGTGCATGTGCATGCGGCGCTGTCGCTGCTGTCCTGCACAGACAGCGTGCATGCCTTCTCACAGATTAGGATGGCACAGATTTAGGATGGCGGGCGGCACAGGCATGTGCACGCTTGCCTGTATGATGATGCTGGTGTATTTTGCATGTGTGTTGGCTCCAGGCACAAGGATGTCGGTGCTGCTGCTGCGCTCGCAGCATGCCAGACTGGACTGCCTTGCAACAGAGGCATTAACAGTTACTGACTGTGTGCCAGGTGCACTTGTACCCTATGGTGTGTACTATACCATGCTGGGGTGACTGCTAGGGATTGTGTTTGCCAGAGTGTTGCGTAGGACTGGGTTGGGGAAGGTTGCGACGTGTGTGTGACAGTGTGCATTGACAGGGGGTGCTGACCATTTGGCCTGGCTGCAGGATTGTTGACAGTGTGTGTCTGAACTTCAGGTTGTGTGGGTGTATACTTATGGTAAACAGTGTGTTGTGTGTGTCCTGGGCTCTCTTGTTGGGACTCCGTCCGGCGGCGCAGCTGCTTGTGCAGTACTATCATATCGGCGTGTGTATGTCAGTCATTTTGTGCATTGCACTGCTTGGGTCACACTGTGGTTCAATGCTACAGCTGTGCGCGAGCAGATGGGTGCCTGTTTGTGGAGGATGCGCATCTGCGTGCATGAGCATGCAGCTCAAAGGGCGATGGTGCAGATCTTCTGTGCGGTGGGAAGCGCCAGCTTCAGTCTCGTCAGCGCTGGCAATGCTGGCAGCGCTAAAGCAGGGCTCACAGGGTGCGCTGTCGCCCGCTAGAGTGCCTGGTTTTTGCCTGCGGCCTTTCGGTGTGGGTGTGGTCCTTGGCCTTGCTGCCAAGGCGCGTGTGCGAGCAGAGCGGTTGTGCATGGGTGTTGTGTACCATCCCACTTGTGTCGGAAGCGTGCATTTTCCTTGCCGCTTCTGTTCACATGGTGTTAACAGTGAGACACGTGGTGTGGGTGTGTGCGGCTTGTGACAGTATGACAGTAGCAGGTTGTGTTTGGGGTCCACGGCATGCATGGCACGCAATGACGGGCCACACTTGGCTGACATGCACACAGCATGCATCAATGCCGGCAAGCCCGCAAGGGCTCTGCTGCATTGAAACCATCATCAGTTTTGTCGCACTTGCCCTGTCGTCTGCAGCGCCAGATTCATGCCCTCGTGTACAACAACAACAGCTACTGACCGGGCCCAAGCAACAGAGCGCGTCATTTAACGTGTGACATCCAGCTACTTGGGGCAGCCCTGCTGCAAAGCTGCCGCATTCCTCATCATGTTTTGGGCGAGAACGTTGGCGGTGCGTGTCGATCAGGCACCTTGTATACTACCTTCCACTGTGTCTGTGCTTGTTGGGTGGCCTCTGCTGCCGCTGCTGCTGGCACCAGCCTGGGGCAGAGTGCCAACGGCTGTCACACCCTCTGTGACAGCCATTTCATTCTCTCAGCAAAGCCTCACTCGAGTGGAGGCTGGGCTGCAGTCAAGTAAAGGATGCTTCGGATTTTTCAGTTGTGGATGCGGAGAGCTGGTGTAGTTGAGCGCCCACTGGGGCAGAGGATGCAAGGGGTGGCGGCATTGCTGGTGCTGTGCGTGCACCTGGCAGGCTCAGGCCTGTGCTGTGAGGCGCTGTCTTGCAGCTTTTGTCCTGCAAGGCATCGGGCAGGCCAGTCTTGTGGCAGCATGTTGCCAAGTTTTAGCAGCGCACGACCCTGCTGTGTGGTTCCGGTGTTACTTTTCTTTTCACGTTTGGGGCGGTGTGCCTTCGTGTTGCCCCCCACCATGCTGCGCATCAGCTGCTTGGGTGTATCTCTTGCATGCTGCCAGCAGCTATGATGGTGGTGGTGGCATTGCACTGGTACTGCTGATGAAAGCAGCCAGTGCATAGAGTTGCACCTGGGGCAACATGGCCAGTTGCTTTTACGTATGGCTGTGCTTCTTATATTATGACAGGTATCGGGTAAAGTAACAACGCTTGCCATAGTTTTGCTGACGTGCGCTTCACATTGTGGGCATTTCCACCTCGTGTTACATTGAGTATCATGCCAGGGCTTTATCACCTGTTGCAGTTTTGCTGCATGCCCGGGAGGCTTCAATGTGTTGCTGTGCTGGCCGGTTTGACTGCTGGCCATTTAGTTGTACTGGTTGTTCAGTGTTCACAAACAGTGTTGCATCCTTACTACAATGTAACGCGTTACATTGGACGTACGTCCAGAAATCAAGCCTGGATCTTGCTTCTATGGGCTGATACCCTTGTTCTCCTTTGGCGTGCACCAAGGGAAGCCTGCTCGTCAGTATCTACGATTGGTTCTACATTGCTTGAAGGTGCGCAGCTCTGCATTTACCACGGTCCTTCTGAATCCTGGGGCCATACACACTCGCCCTTCCTCACATACCAGCCAGCGCAACCACGCCCACATGCATGCGCTCACGGACTCTCTGTACTGCCTATCCTCGGCATCTTCAGCTGCTTCAGGCATCAGCGCTGCTGCATGCAGGTCAGGCTGGCCGTGTGCATCTTGAAACGTTGCTGCAGCTGCCTGGGCACGCGGCGGGCCACAGACAGGAGATGGAGAGGGTGTGCACTCACCATGATGGTGGCCCATGCCATGCCAGACCCACTGCTGCAAGACTAGAGCAGGGCTGTTTCTGACTGCTGACCTATCATTGGCTGGCTGCTGCTTGATCCCCAGCTCTAGTACATGGACGCTGCCTTTTGGACTCCGTTGCAGCTGCAGAGACAAAGCGCTGGTCTGCTATGTCAACAGCAGTATCCGGCTGCTGCAACATTACTGTATCAGGCTGCTGCAGCAGTACTAGTCACAGAATGTCCCCGACTGTTGCCAAGCCGGTCTTGACAACAACGCCAGGCTTCATGAAGCGCTTCAGTCGTCATAATACTGCATCGATAGCAAGTTTCGAGCATGTCGACCACAGGGGTCCTCCGTCGCTGTCAGCGCCGAATTTGCCGCCAATCTTTGCCGCTCAGTGGAATCTGCTCCTCTGATATTCGATTTGCATTGCTCGATGAGGTCTGGCACGCAAGTGTTGATTTCTCTTTGTAATCACCATGCTTATTGGCTTCAGAGCGGCCTCGAACAGTACTCCTGCTGCACTCTTGGTTCTTCCCAGGCATTGCACTGGCCACTGTGTACTGCCTCAACGTTTACTTCATGGGCATCAATGTAGCAATATTCACTCGCACAGCTCAGCACACATATGGTTTTTGCTGCCACACACCATGACGTGGCGTCCACAGCAGCGTCGTAGTAACGCACAGGCCTGTTGGGGGGATATATCATAGCATCCAGCAGCATTATGTTCAGTTGACTGTGAAACTACGTAGACAGAGCAAGACCTAGAAGAAGCCACTACGGACATCGAGTGCCAGATGCTGGACGACACGACGGACTACCCTTCCTTCTTGCTTTGATAATGCATGTCACTGCTGCTGTGCAGTGATGTGGTTGTGGACGCGTCTGAGCTCTGCAGCTGTAGCTGCAAGAGTCTAGTGACTTGCACTCGTACACACGGCTCTGCCAGCCTGCCGCAGACAAGGCATGCCCAGCAGGCTGCTGCATGTACTGGGTCAGTTACCGCGGTTGCTGGCAACGCCTGATTTTGTTGCTGGCCCAGCTGTTGTCAACCAGCACAAGGCTGACTAATCTTTCTCAGTAAACAACACGTGAGTGCCTAGAGCTCCGCTCTGGTTTATAATCAAGGCCCGAAACAGTTCGTAGCTGGTTACATTGGTGTGCAACCAAGGCCAGCAATTGAGACCTTCTCCAACCCAGCTCAGCACGACAAACAGGAACGCAGGCGGGGTGACGAAACACCGTCACAAACCCCAGCCCAAGACGACTCAGCAGCAACGCAGAATGAAAACCAGCCAAACAGCTACTCGGCAAATCATGCTGCTGCTTCACACTCCGGCGCAGTCACCCAAGCTGCTGGTGACATGCACCAATCCAGATGTCCGCCCACTGTGCAGCTGACATACATCTGTGGCACGTGCCTCGCTTGATCAACAGGACATGGATGTGCAACGCAACCAGCAGAAGCACCTCAATTAGGGTCAGCCTCACTTCCTGTTGCCTGTGACGCCAACAGGCCACGTCACGTTTGCCACCGGTTGCAGCACGCGCCGAATCTCGGCCAGCGTTGCCACCTCCTGTGCTGACAGCCCCGCGGCAGCAGCCTTCTTTTGCATGCCAGAGCTTTCGCCATCGCCGCATTCAGCACCGGCGCAGCTGCCAGTATTGTTGCTTAGCTCCTCCTGCTGCTGCTCTTCCTGAATAGTACCTTGCTTCTCGGGTGCTTTGCCGGCGCTGCCGTGTGTGTTGTACATGTCCAGCATGACTGCCACATTGTCTGACACCTCCTCCGGCTTGGCCATGCCTGGCAAAAGCGCAGAAAGCATGCAGCAGAACGGATTTAGTGCCTGCAAAGGTGGCACACAGCGTCATGGTGCTGCACCGTACCCACAACATGCAGGCTGTTCGAGATGTTTGCACCCCTTCCCCCGCTGCCTTGCCTAACTTAAGTCTGAGACACAACTCAACTGGATGGAGTTCACTGTAACTCTTTGCTCAATGATGCTGCCCACAACTGTAGCATACAGCATGGTGCGGTGTTTCCTCCTCAACCAAGCAGGAACAGCCAGGTTGAGCCTATAAGCACCCTGGCAGCAATAAACCTTGTGTACCCATCTCACCCATGAGGTGCACAGCCACGCCGCTGCCTGCCTGCTGCACGGCTGCCTTCACAGCCAGCCTGGGCAGTGACACGCCGCCAGCAGCAGCCAGCTGCGCACACTGCCGTGCTGCCTCCTGCAGGGCTGGCGGGGCGGGGTGCCACGGCTCAGGGCCCTGCAGGTGCGGCGTGGCAGAGGACGCACAGCACAGCATGTAGCCATGACATGGATGTTAGGGCCTGGACAACATTTAAAAACAAGGAGCAAGTTTGGAAGCTGTCGCAATGGGCCACCAAGTGCCTGGCGCTGGACAGGAATGAACATGCTTGCGTGTTGGTAGCAAGGAGGACGCTGCATGCTGTCTGCTGTGGTCGTCAAGACCATGCAGGCCATCAACAAGCTGCAGCTGCAGGGCATGCCATCAGCTGCCACAGGTGCTTGCATGCAGCCCCTCATCAAGTATGCATGTTGCCACCATGGCCAGATGTCTCACCTGCGGCCGCCAGAGCCCCATGCACAGCGGTGCAGCGCTGATGACGCCAACGCCCTTGGCCTGCAGGTAGGGCAGCAGCTGCAGGGCAGGCAGGCAGGCACACGACAGTCGAATCTTGGCGTCATATATAAGCAATGAAGCGCAGCTACAAGGTGCCAACTTGCTGCAAACCTGCTGAGCCAGTTCTTCCTGCTGTTGTACAGACTCGTGAAAGTACAACTGCGCAAATGCAGGTGCATCATTGTTCGTGTTATCAGCTTGCACACAGCTGCACCGCACATGGCTGTGCATGCTTGGCGCACATGCGCACCTCCAGCAGCGACGTGTCATGGAGGCTGTTGTGGCAGTAGGACAGCACCACATCAACAGTGCCGGCAGGCACCCTGCAGCAGCCACCAGGCAAATTGCGGGCGCATTTGGTGCATCACTGTTGCAGCCATGGCTGTGCCGTTAGTGATTGCAAACGGCGTTGCATGATAACCACATCAGAGCCTGCCTTATCAGGAATGTAAGGCACCTTTGAGATGATGGGGAAAGGGCACCTGGCCCAACAGTTGAGCTGTGTTTGAGCTTACACCAAGTACGATGACATGGCTGAGTGGAACTGCAGCCGCAAACCAGCAGCAGCAGCAGCAGCGGCAGCGCACTTGTCCAGGATGTAGCTGAAGATATCCAGCGGGTAGCCAGTGATGCCAATGGCCCTGATCACGCCCTGCTGCTTCAGCTGCTGCAAGACTGGCAGCGTCTCATCCACAATCTGCAGCAGCAGCAGCAGCAGGACTGCACAGGTAAGTTTGGGGTTCGGGTCCTTTCCTTGCACAATATTTAAAAAGCTGACGGCAAGCATGCTATACCAGCCGGAGGGCAGCCACTGGCCAGTACTACTAGTGCAGACAGTAGTACTACTGGTGCAGGAGCTTTGAAGAACAGTGTTTGCAGGTGCTCTCTCCCAAGCCGCAAGGCCCTCACAGCATGTCATACACCCAATAATGTGCATTTGCTGAGACAATATACCCGCCTCCCTCACCTGCCTCATGTCGGGGCAGAACTCTATGTCGTGGCAGTGCAGGATGTCAATGTAGCTGACACCCAGCCGCTGCATGCTGGCGCTGATGCTGGCACGCACACGGTCAGCGCTGTAGTCAGGTGCCTCATCTGCACACACCAGCAGCATGTAGGCAGCAGCCACAGGTCGTAGGTGCAGTGCAGGTGCTAGTGCTTCAAGCTTCAAGCTTCCCATATTGATGTTAGATGCGGTGATATCCCCACCCCTGCAAGACTCGATGTGTACTGCATCTACAAGGGACCATCAAGCAGCTGCAGGTAAAGCTGTAAGGAGCAGCATCTTCACAGGAACCGCCAGCAAATAAACCAGAGAAAGCTGTGCTTGTCATGAGGTTTGCAAGGCGCCAGCAGCTGATGTACATTCACTTTGAGGGCCTCACCAGGCGAGTACTTGCCAATCTTGGTGCACACAATGATGTCTTCGCGTGGCAGTGACTTGATGGCGGCTCCCAGCAGCTGCAGCGACAGACAGGTCGTCGATAGCTTGCATGCATGCATGATGTGTGCAGCAGGTGTGGCATCGTCGGTGGCTGACATAGCGTGTCAGCTGATTCTGCCTGGCGAGGCGAGGTGTTTTGTTTTGTTTTTAGCTTGCAGCGCGGCCCCTGTGCATACTTGATGCGGGCAAAGAACGTGTCCCACAATGTCACTAAGATGCCGTGATGTTGTGTATGCATTTACTGTAAAATGTGACATGACAGGCTCCCTGGCACAAGACAGCTGCACTGCCCTTGCTGCCGAGCAAGCCTAGTCTGTTTTGCGTTGCTGTGCATTGTGCAATGGCCGCGCACCTGCTCTGCCCTGCCAGAGCCGTAGTATGGGCTGACATCAAACAGGTTGATGCCTGCTGCATATGCTGCATGCACAGTCTTGATGGCTGTCTCTTCATCTGCCACCTGCATGCAGGTGCGGTACACAAAACATTGGCAGCTCAGCACGGTGCGCACACCCACGTGGGTGCACCCCACTGGCACACATGCTGCAGCTGCACAGCTGCAAGAGAGATGCGGTGGTTTTGAACTTGATGTTTACCTAAAATGCTCAAGATAAAGTGGGAAAATAAATTGTTAAAGTAACACAGCAGGGCTTTTGGCCACACAACTTTACAGTGCATTGTGTCTCCCACTGGCTGCTGCCGCTGTGTGCAGATGCAGCTGCTGTGGCACTCACACCATAAGAGTGGCCTATCGGGGAGCAGCCCATCCCCAGGACTGACACCTGCATCCCAGTGTGTCCAAGAGCTACACGGGGCACGCGTTTGTCCGACATGACTTGGGCACACGTGGAACAGTCGTACTGCTGTTGAGAAGGACCGCCCTGACAGACACAGCTGTTTGTCAAAGAGGGACTGGTAAAGTCCGTTACAATGCTGGTATGTACATAAGTCAACGGGAGTCTGCAGATGATGCCGTCGAACAGATACTGCGGATCGGCCTGGGATCAACCCAGGCCACACGCACCGCGATGACCTCAATCAACGGACACTGTGCAGCAGCGAGTGGCTGTCAGATCATCATCAAATGTCACTATCGTAATACTAGGATGCCGCTCGCTCGCTAAACTACACATCAGGTTAATCTGGAAGCCAACTGTACTGCTGCTACGTGGTTACCTTGGTCAATCCTCTGTGCTGCACAGGCACGCTGTAGCAGCAAGATGGGCAGCTTGGGCAGCAGCAATAAGGGCCTGGCAGTGGTGGTTGGTGCAAACAAGGGCATTGCATTAGGAGTGAGTCTCCGGCCAGGCACAGCATGCTCACCAATAACAGTACTGTGTACAACTGCCTCTTACTGTATCCACGAGAACCTATGGTGGATCCTGTGACAAGGACACTGCAAAGCCAGCACTGCAGGAATGCATGTGCATGTGCTTGCCTTGTCTGTGAAGCCGCAATGCTCACAGCATGTCGAGCAGCATCATGATGCATTACCAACAGCAACCGGTCACCTTGATTGGCACCCTGAAACTGTGTCATGTGGTGTCTTCACTGCAGCTGTGTCAAGTGCTGCTGGCAGAGGGCTATGATGTGTTGGCCACATGCCGCAGCACCTCACCAGAGCTCGATGCAACGTCAGCCAAAGTTGTGCAAGGTGAGGCAGACAGCAGCCGGGGCATACAGCTGACAGCACACAGCTGGGCAGCAGGCACACAAATAACGTCACAGGGCTGCAATATGTCAATGATTGCAAGTGTTTTCTTGCCCTTTTAATGGGCTGTGTACAGCTCAGCAACAGTTTGTGGTCGGCCAATAATGGTTAGGGTATTTGGCTGCAATTGGAGTCAGACAGCCATGCAGGTCAATCTGCGCTGACTGGGTCATCCCCTGCTGCATGACTGGCTGCCGCAGGTGTTGATGTGACATCAGCAGCAGGTCTGGAGCCGCTGCTCGCAGCACTGCAATCACGAAGCAAGGTGCGTAATCATTGTACAAGGCACGCTCTGCTTCATAAGCAGCAGCTGCATTGAGGTTATTGTGAACATTGGTTGCTGCTGGCTGTTTAGTGCGTGGACCGAGGCAACTACTGCAGGCTGTGCAAGCTGCCGTGCATACAGCCGTGTTTGTGATCACATGTTATCGTGGTGGCAGGCGCTAGCAGGCGCGGCAGGTGTGACGGCATTGACCTGAGGCAGAGTTGAAGGTTCTGTCTGCACCTGTGTATCGCAGGTGCAGCTGCTGGTGGTGTGTGCCGGCTACCAGAAACTGGACAGCCTGGCAAGTGTTGACACTGATGACCTGGACAAGCACTGGCAGGTCTGCTGCAGCAGGCAACCTGTTCACAAAAGGGAGCACGCTGCACTGCTGTTGGCAGTATGGCAGACATGATGTCAGCTGCTAGCCAGCCGTCTGCTGCTGGGTTGCTGCCTAGCTACTTGCACAGCTGGCAGCCATCACAGCATGTGTCACGCCGTACTGGTCTGACTTGCAAGTTGGTAGCCTGTGCGCCTTGCCCACAGCAACCAACCGCATGTACACCGGTCATTAACAGATGGACTGCTGCTTTGCCACTGCGGCGGCCTTGCCCGCAGATCAATGCAGTCGGCCCCGTGCGGGTGGTCCAGACATTGCTGCCCCTGCTGGAAGACGGCAAGTCAAAGGTGGGAGCGGCATCTTGCTCGTTAATCAAACGGCGGCTGCACATTGCATCACTGCTTGTGCATGCTTGCGCGCAGCACACAGAAACTGAATGGTTGGCAGCCTCTGAGTACAAGTTGCGCCTTACGCAGGTGGTCATCCTGAGCAGCAAGATGGGGTCACAAGGCGCGCAAGACATTCCTGCGGGAGGTGGACTGGTGAGTGAAGCAGCACATTCATGCCAACCTAGGCAGGGTGCATCTACACACATGCAGGAGCTTCCTGCCCTTGAAGGGCTTCGTTGCAGCACCAGACATAGCGTTTCTTGCTGGCCATTGCACAACCATCACACGGCAGTGTTACTGCTGGCGACTGATCCGTCACGGGATGGATGGCATGGATGGACTTGAAGTCCAGGCAGTACATGCGTCCGAATCCCCACTTGCTGCTGCTGCTGCTGCTGCTGCTGCTGCTGCTGCTGCAGTATGGCTACCGCATGAGCAAGACAGCTCTCAACATGGCTGGCAAGCTGCTGGCAGAAGACCTGGCAGGGCGGGGCATCCCTGTTGGCATCGTGCACCCTGGGCCGGTGAGACAGCAGTACATGTGTTGCACGTTCGGCTGCTGATTGTCCTGTGACAGGCTCGTTGTCCTGTTGAGTACGCATTGTGCTGGCGTTGTGTGTGTTGCTTTCGTGCATGCAGGTTCTGAACGTGTGGGTTGCAGTGGGGGTGACCAGGCACCTCAATGTGCTCATGTTACTGTGAAGCTGCATGTGTCCAATGCAGACACTTTGCTTCAAGTGCCGAGTTGACAGTTGCTGCGCTTTTGTACAGTGTATGCTGCTGGTGCTTGTCTGGCTGCTAGCCATGCACCGAACACTGCAGCAGGAACTAGGTGTGGTGGCAGAGGCATGCCCAAACTGGACGGCTGTGGTGCTCTGCGACTTCCAATTGGCGATTCAACACAGCAGTGAAGCACAGTTGCTAGCTAACACCAGCCTTTGACCAGTAACTGGACACTTTGTCTTTGCATTCTGCCTTGCTTCCCTGTTGCTGCCATGCGTGTGTGCAGGTGCACACAGATATGCTGAGGTCTCTACGTATCTCAAGGGGAGTGACAGACGAGTCCAAGCTGGCAGCTGGCACCATCAGTGTGGAGCAGTCATCGGCTAGCATCTGCAGCTACATTGCTACCAAGCTAGACATGAGCACCTCAGGGCAGTTCTGGGCAGCAGACACAGACAAAGTCTTGCCATGGTAATGCGGGCTGCAGCTGCAGGATAATGCTGTTGTGGCTTGCTGGGTCGTTTAATTCACCAGAGGAACATATGCTTATGATTGGTTTTGTGCCGCAGCCGATCTGCTGGTTCAATGCAGTTGTCTTGCAATTGCAAATAAGTCATGCGCAGTGCTATGTAACCCTACCCCTGGCCCTGGCAGCAGGCTAACCTTAAGTTCTGCAGCGTTACAACTGCACCTGCAACTGGGTTGACTGATTGACTTGTGCCACCAACAGCACGTAATCCACTCCACCACTTCAGCATCCAACCAAGCCCACAGGTCAATCTTCTGCACATCCTGTTTGTGCCATGTCCGTTGTTGGCTGGTCTGCATGCGCAACGCTGTCTTCGCCACACTCAGCTGCATTATGGCTCATGGCCTGCGCAACAGCTGACAGCTTGTCTGACTGGGCCTGCAGCTGCTGCAGCAGCGTGCCTTCCAGCACCTGTATGCAGCAAAGATTGGCAGCCAGCAGCAGGAAGCAACAGCAGGCCTGTGGTTGGATCCTGTTTACGGTACTTGGCTTTTGCAGCTCGCCTGCTGCATAAATGCCAAACTTGGCATGCATGTCTGACAAAGTAGCTGTAACACAAACTAAGCAAAGCCGAGCGGCTGAAGCAGCCATGCATCAATTACAAGCAGGCTCCAACACTGGAGAAGTTGTGGGCTGTTGCATAGCTCTACAGTGGCTTTGTCCGACTGTAGCCTTGACACTACACCAGCAGCTTGCAGGCTTTGACAGCAGCAGGAGCACTGGGCTGCATGATGCGCATCAGCACTACATCGTCCACGCACCTGCAGCCGCCCCCTCATGCTCGTCAGCACAGCCTCAATGCCCTGCACAGCCTTCACCCGCGTGTCCAGCGCAGCAGGGATGGGCTGCGGCAGCGGCAGCAGCTGCCTGGGGCGCTGCTTGGCCAATGCCGCTGCTGTCATGCCCGTGTGGTGCTGCGGCGGCTGCATGCCCGCATCAGCATCCACCAGAGGGTGCGCCAGTGCGTGCCTGCGGATGCAACAGGGTACATGTGTGGAAGGTGCTGTGCTGCCAGCAGCCGACCAGCTGTGGCATGTCTGCCAGAAGCGGATGCAAATGACAATGCAGAAAGGGCACTAAACATTAAACTGGCAACATTGCATGCATCGAACTCGAGTCAGCCAAGCACCAAGCAGCTGCAGCGGCAGACCCGCCTCTCTGCTGCAGGCAGCAACCAACTGCGTCAACCCCTACCTGAGCCTGTGAATCGCTGCGAGCGGATTGCCTGGCTGCCTGTGTGTGTAGTGTGCCAGCTGACAGACCTGCAGCCCCAAGGCAATCGCCAGCCGCTCTGTAGGGTCCTGGAAGCTGTCATCTGCTGCCTGCTGACCAGCATCTGCTGCTTCCTCATCATCGCCAGGCAGCTCGTCAGTGATGCCAACACCTGCAAGCAGCGAGTTGGTACACAGGATGGAATACAAGTAATGCATGGTTTGTAATGACCTCAGAGCGTGAAGCAGCAGCCGCAACATTGATGCACTGCCACAAACAGGCCAGCGAAGCCCCCTGCCAATGCCTTGCCCTTGCTCACCTGTAAGGAAGGTCTGGTCAACAACCGGCTCCCCTGCTTCAGCAATGCCAGCAGCTGCACCTGTCTGCTGCCCCTGCCCATGCTGCTGCCCCTGCTGCTGCTGCTGCTGCTGCTCTTCCTCGTCCCCATCATCATCCCATGCCTCGCTGCCCTCTTCTGCAACAGGAGCCAGCTGCCAGCTGCCGATGCCTTGCTCCACCCGCTCAAAAGCAGCCACCAGCTGCTGGTGCTGCAGCCCCATGATGGCATTCCTGCCAGCAGCAGCAAGCACATGCCCAGGCTCAGCAGCAGCATCCACAGTCACCGGCAGCAGGCGCCGCGGGCTGCTGCTGCTTGTTGATTGACTCGTGCTGCTGCTGCTGCTGCCTGAGGCTGTGAGCTGCTGCCTGCGCTTCGCCTTGTGGGGTGGCTGTGCCTTGCTGGTGTGCTGCCAAAGAGCTTGCGGCTCGTTGATTTGTGTGATGATGCACAGCCCGGGCTTCTGCAGGTCCTGCAGTGCAGCAGCAGCGGCAGCAGCACCAGGAATGTTGCAGGGAGCACAGCAGCACTTGCGGAGTGGCAGCAGCACTTCCAGGTGCCTAGGCCTTCTCAACAACAACAAGGTCAACAACATGTAGCAAGGCAGGGCACGCCTGGCACTGCACGCAGCGTTGGCAGGCAGTCCAGCAACTGAGCCCCTCATCCTGACCTTGATCGGCTCGCTGCCAGACCAACAGCGCGCAGCCAGTGGTGTACCAACCAGCTGCAGCTCAGCCAGCCGCGGCAGCAGCAGCAGCGGCAGCAGCTGCGAAGCCTGCGACACCTTGGTGTGACTCAGGTCCAGCTGCACCAGCTGCTGGAAGCCTGTTGTTCCAGCACCAGCACCAGCAGCACTGCCCTTACTGCCAAAGATGTGATCGGCTGCAAGCTGGCAGTCCTGCTGCTGCTGCTGCTTGTCGCTTGCAGGCACTTGCCGTATAGGGTTGTGGCCGAGCAGCAGCTGCTGCAAGGCTGGCAGCTGCCCCAGTGGCATCAGCGCTGCTCCGCCGAGTCTGTTGTGTGACAGGTCCAGGCATGAGAGGCAGGTGAAGGGGCCCAGCTGCTGCGGGAGCTCCTTGAGGCTGCTGCCAGCAGCGTAGAGTGCGGCCAGCCTGCAGGAAACAACACAATCACAATATCAGCAAAACCAAAAACAGCATGTCAAGTGGTGATCAGCAATCAGAATAGCATCCCGTAAGCTGTCATGCTGATAAGTTAGATGCTGTGACAGCTGGCCTGCAGCTCAATGGATGACTCACCTGGGCAGCCGTGCCAGTGGCGAAGTCACACCCAGCAGCTGCTCTGCAGGGATCAAGTTGAAGCTGACATCCAGCAGCCGCAAGCAGCTGAGGCCGCTGGGGCAGCACAGCTGCCTCCCCAATGCGTTGCACTGAGGCACAGCTGCAGTTGCTGCTGCTTCATGTCCCTGCCTTTCTGCTCCTTGCTCCTCTGCTGTCTGCTCCCGCTGCTCATCTGCCACAGGTGGACCCTGAGCTGTAGTGCTGCATGCGGCAGTAGCGGTGGTGCGCAGCACCTGTGCTAAGCCCTGCAGGTCCCGCAACCTGTTTGCTGACAGGATCAGCTGCTGCAGTGCCGGCAGCCATGCAAGGCCTGCAATGCAGCTGAGCCTGTTGTCGCTGAGGTCTAGCGTGCACAGCTGGGTGAAGTCCTGCAGCCCTGGGCCATGACATGCCTGTTGCTCTGCTGTCATCATGTCAGCATTCACAGCTGCTGGCAGCGCCGCTGCTCCTTCGCTGCTTTCAGGTTGCACAGGTGATATGCCCTCTGCCTCTGCTGTTGCTGATGGTTGTTCAACGTCAGCTGCTGCCGTCTCCTCCTCTGCTGCTGCCGTCGAAGCAGCATCACCAGCTGCTGCATCTCCCACTTCTGCTGCTGCTTGTGCTGTCTCTGCCGCTGCCTCTGCTGTTGCTGCTGGAGTTGACACAGCTATGTTGTCCGCTGCTGTCAGCCGAGTGGATGGCATGCCACCAGGCAATGCCACACTGCTCACTCCAACGGAGTTCAGGTCGACAAACAGCACATCCGCAGGCTGCTCAGCCCCTGGGCAGCTAGCCAGCAACAGCGCACCTGCAACACATACAAAAATAGCAGAATGAATCGAGCAGCTGTGCAGAATGCAACAGATGCACAGCATGTAGGGATCCTGCAGCATGCAATCAGCTCAGAGCTGCATAGGTTGCTGCTCTGGCGTACCTGCCTCAGCGAATGCTGCCATACGCACAGTGCTCTGTGCAAGTTGGCTCGCCTTGGCTTGCTAGTGTTGCGGAAGCAAGCATATGCGCCAAAATACTCACCATCCAGCAGTATGGGTGGTGGGGAAGCAGACTTAGGCTGCACTGTGCCCTTGGCAAAGGCTGCTGGCCCCAACAAGTTGCGCTGCTGAATCCTCATCCTTCGGCTCTTGGCACGGGCAGCGAGAATCTCTGCAGCAGTCTGTGGGGCGCTGTCTGGACACAGCATGAGCTGCTGGTAATGCAGCTGTTCGAGTGTGGCATGCTGCGCTTGCAGAGCTGTGCCATTGCCTGAAACACTCTGCCTTGCAGCTGATGGCAGCCAGCTGCTTGCTGCATCGCCGCAGCAGGATGCTGCAGCTCGCGGACTGGCTGCGCTGCAGCTGTCAGCTGCATATGTTGAGGATTGGCGTGCAGCAGAATGTGGCACCCCATGCACGCTGAGTGGCTCCAGCAGCATGTACTGCGACAAGCCGCTGCTGGTGCTTGCAGCGCAGGGCTGTGGGCTGCCGCTGCTGGTGCAATCCTTCGTTGAGCCTTTGACAGGGCTTTTCCTGCTGCGCAGCTGCTGCTGCTGTCGGCCCTGCACGGACAACGCCTTCTTCTGCTGCTGCTGCTGTAGATGATGTGCCTGTGTGCCAACCTTGATGACAGCTGCGGCGGCGGAAACAGCCGCCTCTGCAGCCGCAACATTGACTGCAGCCTGCTGGGATGCAGGCCGCGTGCTGCTTGCGCTGCTGCGCCGATGGCTGCTTGCTGCAGCTGCTGCAGCTGCCTGCTCTTGCTGCTGCATGCTGCCAGGGTTGTGTGCGGGGGCGTTGCCGGCCGCAGTGCTGCTGCTGGTGACTGTGCTGCTTGCCAGCATGCCTGGCATCCTTCTTGGTGGTGCAGCTGGCCTTGTAGTACCAGCTGCGCCATGTGACATGCGCGGCTGCAGGACCTTCTTTGCTGGGCTGCCGGTGCCGCTGCTGCTGCCTGCAACCTCCGCATGCGCTGATGAGGTCCTGAAGCAGCAACAATACAGGCGGCAGAACTGGTGAACTCACAGAAGGAACTACACTGCAGGTAGATGCTTGCTAGCCTGATCCAATGTCAGGAGGCAGCCTGGCAGCTTGCAGGAAGGCAGCTGCAAGCTGACGATGTATGCCGACAATCAGGCTGCGCTGTGTAGCCGCTGTCACCCACCTCTCCCTGAAGGGTGCAATCAGATTTCCTTTGCTGCTTCCAGCACTGGCCGAGCCCCTGGCAGGCCGTTCTACTGCAGGACCTGCGCAGCAGCACACGTGCATGTGACCAAATTGCAATCAGATGCACGACAACGTTGCCGTTGGTGCCAGCTTAAACTTACCTGTGGCAGCACTCGGCTTCTTTGGCGCTGTCTTTGCAGCAGGTCTGGGAGCTCCCAGCAGTGCGACCAAGCCCTCAGGTGAAGGAGCATCAGGAGCAGGTGTCCAGCCAGCTACTGGCGACAATGAGCTGAACACATCTTGGTGTTGCTCCATTTCGAGGCACAAAGAGTATATGGTTTCACTTGCTGTACTCAGCAGCGCTGGCTCTGAGAGGTGTGTGACCATGCATCCTGGAGTACTGCTGCACCAGCAATACACTTGGCCAGAGCATGCAGGTCGTCGTACGCTTAAACATGATTGTAAAGATAGAATACGTGTAGTTGTAACCGATGTGTTCAGCGTGGGTCCCACTAAACGCGTAGGCAACTTTCAAAACCCTCGTTGCAAAGCAGCAACATGACAGTGTCAACTCAGCATCCGCGCGCGCTGCAAGCCCACAAACTCCGCTAAACATGCAGCAGCAGAGCATTGATCTATCAAGGCCATTTTTAGATACGAAGAGCCTCGCCTTTGCTGCTTGAAGTGCTCAACAGCACGGTTGAACTGCTAAACAGAACACCTGTACAGCTAGGAGCTCAGCTCACACTGTTGCGCTATCATATTTGTTGCAAGCTCAACATCACGAGCCAAACTGCATGCATGCATAGGTCAGCAGAACCTGTTAAGGTCCACCACTGAACAGCAGTACAGTACTGTTTGGGCTGCAGCAGCACGGAGAGGCCATGGAGTACTTCTGCTGTGACTGCTGCAATGACATGCGCCCGCTGGATGCCTTGCTGGACCTGGACTGCCACTGCTGCATCTGCACTAATTGCTGCGATGAGCGGCTGCGCCCATGCATGAAGCCAGTGCAGCCAGCACCAAGCACAGCAGCTGCTGTGTATGCAGTGGGCGACGCTGTAAGGTACGCGCCACATTTCCTTCAGGAAGATCTGCTCCCTCTCCTGCAAAAATGCGAGCCAGTGACTATGTGTACAGCACGCATGCACACCTTGTGCTGCAGGCAACCTCCCGGCAACTGCCCTGGTTTCCTGCTCTGCCTTGCAGGTACAGGCAGCGGGACGGCAAGCTGTGCTTGGCTAAGGTGGTGCAAGTTGACAGGTCCATCCAGCCGTGGGGCTACGGCATTGAGCTGCAAGGCAACCCAGACACTCGCTTCACTGAGGGCAACCGCCTGCTGCCGCAGCAGTTGAACAGCGAGTGCCTGCAGGAAGGTACGTGCAAAGCACAGTGCTGGATACTCCTGGACATACTTTACATGCGCCTGTAGCAGCAGCTGCCATGCACGGCAGTCCATTGGTCAGGATTTCCCTCGCCTCCTCATTCATGCAGCATTTCTGTCTCGCGCTTGCAGGATTCCCTGTGGTGCGCTGCCCCGAGTGCAGCAGGCAGCTGGACAGGCAGCAGCTGGCGCGCATCCTGCCTGATGCCCTGCAGCAGCTGGATGAAGCTCTCACTAATGCCTGGCTAGATGCAAAGCGCATCATCCGCTGCCCAACACCAGGCTGCGAAGCGCTTATTGAGAAGGTGCCAGCAGCAGCAAGCAGCAGCAGCAGCAGCCGGTGCACATGCAGCAGCAGCAACGGACCTAACAGCAGCGGTGGCACCACCTGCAGCAGCTGCCAAGCGCAGCACAAAGCAGCCAACCGCTACCGCTGCAGCGCGTGCAGCAACAGCTTCTGCTCAGGCTGCAGGACAGTGCCGTACCATGAGGGTCTCAGCTGTAGAGAAGCCGCCGCGCCCTGCTGCCCCTTCTGCGATGTGCGAGTGCCGGATGCAGCAGTTGTCATCACTGGGGACATGAGTGTGCGGCAGCTGAGGGATGCAGCCAGCAGCTTAGGTGCGGACTGCAGCTGGTGCCTGGAGCGAGGGGAGCTGGTGTCTGTGTACAAGCGCGCAGCGCAGGTGTGCAGCCGCAGCCGGGTGGTGACAGCAACCACCAGGCATGGCTGGGAGTGGCACTCGGGCAAATACACTTGCGTGCATGATGGCAGTAGCAGTAGAGCTTGCTGGGCTGCTTGCGTGTGCGGCAGGCTGCGTGGAGGGCTGACAGCTTAGTTGAGGGCGTTGGCTTGCAGCAGGAACGTGAGCAGTTGCTGCGAACAGCTGTGCAATATCAGACGCCAGCTGACACTGCTGTTATTCACATATGTTGCTGCTGCTTTTGTTCAACAGGTGTGCAGCAGTGGCAGCTGCAGGTCGCGGCTATCAGAGCTGTGCACACGGCAATTGCCCTGCGGACACTTCTGCTGCGGCGTGCGGGGCACCAGCCCATGCCTGCCCTGCCTAGTGGAAGGCTGCAGCAGCCAGGTAATGCTTGCACAGGATTGCTGGCGCCTGCGACGCTGCAACAACAGCAAACAGGGCATTGTTGCAGATTACCATGGTGTTTACTTGACGCTGCTGTAAAAAACTCATTCGCCCGGCATTTGGGCAGCTGTGTTTTACCTGGCACCATTTGCGCAGCAAGCTTACCCCTTCCTGCTGCTTCTGCTTTGCTGTGGTGTTCTACTGCAGGCCAGCCAGGCAGGTGATGGCAACTGCTGCTTCTGCTTTGAGCCGCTGCCCTTTGCTGCGGTCATCGCCTTGCAGTGCCAGGCTGGGCACTTTGTGCACCTCTCCTGCGCCCGCAAACGTCTGCAGGTGCGCTGATTTGCGCAGGGCGCACTGCTCGTAGCTCATAGCAGGTGCATGAGTGCAGAAGCAGTGTGCTGTACATGCCTGTTACCATGCCCTGCCCTCGGCTGGTGCTGTCAGACTACGACAGGGCGCATTGCCCACATATGTAGCTCACATACATAGCTGCTGCTTAAACTTACTGTTGCTGCTGCAGGTTGGCTGCCCTGGGCCTGCCCTCACGTTTGACTTCCTGTTCTGCCCCATGTGTGGCTCTGGCAAGGAGGGGCGCTGCGGCAACATCCAGGTGGGCCGCTAGGGGCAGGCAGCCAGGGCATGGTTGCTGGTGTCTCGCGTGCCTGACAGCTGCCATGCAGGATGAGCCAGTCATCCTGCTGTTGCGCTGTGCATGCTGGCAACAGGCGTTGGTTGCCTCAGGCGCTTGCGCTCATTGGGTCTCCTTGTGCAATTGCTGCGCGCAACATGCGTGCACTGCCTGTGCGTGCAGGTGATGACTGCGCAGCCCCACCTGCAGCATAGCCAGCTGCAGGCAGCACTGGACAAGCCGCTGCGTATCAGGTGAGCCGAATCTCGCAGTTGAAGCAGACGAACCATGTGACACTGCTGGTGGCTTTCAAGGCAGCCCTTACATTGGCAGGGGGGTGCAGCTGTCAGTAAGTCTTCAACGTTCCCGTACGTGTACTGCATGTGTGTCGTGCAAGCTTCTGTTCTGATGTGACTGGCCCGGCTGCTGACGCGGCTTGTGGTCCTTACACTGCCCTGCACCCCGCACCAGGCAGCACGTCGTGCAGCTGGCCAAGCAGCGGCTGAAGCTTGAAGGCGCTACAAAGCGCGACAGGGAGCTGCAGCCTGGTGGCAAGTTTGACGGCAGGCCTGTTGACTGGGCGCTGTCTAAGTATGTGTTCTTTGAGTGCAGCAAGTGCCACCTGCCGTACTTTGGAGGTGCACGGGAGTGCGGCGCTGCTGGGGATGCACCAGGTGGGGGACAGGCACTTGCTTGGCTGTGTATTGCTGCAGATACGGATGCTTGCTGTGCCTGCCTGCCAGGTCTATTGTGCACCCAGAGCTGTTTGATGCGCTGGAAGGGAGCTGCGCCCTAGCCTTGCGCTATTTTGTGCACCACTAGCACTACATAAGGCTGTTATGGGGCTGTTCTGGTGGCAGAAGCAGCAACGGATTGATGACGCAGCCTGCTAATTGCGTGTCCTGTTGTGATCCATGCAGCGGCGTATGATGCCCAGGAGCTGGTGTGTGGCAGCTGCTCTGCACACGCAGCAGGCAACAACTGCCCTTCACACGGCACAGAGTTTGTCGCCTGGAAGTGCAAGTAAGTGTCCCTGCAGCCACCCTGCAATTACAGGAGCACAAATTGATCAGTAGTGCAGCGCAGCTGCAGCTTGCATGTGTTGCCGGCCGACTTTGCTTGCACTTTTGCTGTAAGCTGTCGCTGTCTTGTACATGCGT
The DNA here is from genome assembly GCA_030272155.1 of Tetradesmus obliquus. Lineage (NCBI taxonomy): Eukaryota > Viridiplantae > Chlorophyta > Chlorophyceae > Sphaeropleales > Scenedesmaceae > Tetradesmus > Tetradesmus obliquus. The sequence goes on from CP126191.1 coordinate 3,234,515, forward strand.
GCTGTGACATGCAACCCTGATACCGACGTTTGCGGCATGTGTGTCCTGTTGCTGCCGTGACCTGGCAGGTACTGCTGCAGCGTGGCCAGCTGGTTCTGCTGGGGCAGCACACACATGTGCAGCCGCTGCCACGACTACCCGAGCCAGCGGCATGGCAACCGCTGCCCAGGCATGGGCCGCTGCGAGCTGACTGTGCCGCACCCTCCCCCGGGTGAAAGTGCATGCCTGGGTTGCGAGGCGTGCAGGCACAAGGACGGGTGACCGCTGGGATTGGAAAATGAGATGGCTTGTGTGGCACAGGACATGTTCTGCCACTGGTGTTGCCATCTGCGACACTGCGTCTGGCCAACCCAACCATTGCTGCTCCTGCTCGCTGTTCAGGGTGGAGGGCACTTGCCGAGATCATCACTTGCAGCCTGGCACATTCTTTGTGGTATAGCCAATATGCACGCTATTCATTTGTGATGCGCATTTGGTCAAATCCCTGATGAGACTTGAGGTTATTGCATCATGGCCACTGCAGACCGCCAGCTGGCGGCCAGTGTGCAGGAATAAGCCGCTGCAGCTTGCATATTGCATGCATATGGAAGCCTGTGGGAGTGCTCTTGTTGCACTCACAGCAGCTGTTTTCTTCTGTGTCATCTGGAGTGTTGTCTCAGCAACCCACCATTGTGCAGGGGTGCATGATGCAGCATGCAGATGTTAGCTTGTCAACATTGCCAGAGGAATGTGGCTGACATCCCTTGCATTTGGTTCCCCGTTGTGGTGTGGGGCTCTTTTTTCTGTTTGGTGCTGTTGCATGGGCAGTGCCTGCTGATCATCACGAAGTTCACCTTGGGCCCACTATGAATGGACGATGGCACGGTAAGCGCGATCAATGAAACGTGGTTGTTGGAAGTAGTATGCTGTGTAACAGCTTGGTTGCTGGATCGTGGCCAGTCCGCTGCTGTAGGCGGTTTGCCATTCGAAGCCGAGTGACTAGGTCTTTACTGCAGCCTGACAGTGCTTGTGGGTTTGAAGAATCGTTGGATTGGGGTCTTCTGAGTATGCGTTGCCACCCTGTAGAGCACAAGCAAGCGCCATCCTCTCTTGGCAAACAGCACAAACTGATAAGCACTAGATCCCTCACCTGGACGATGAATGCGCTCGAAGATACGAATGAAGAGGACGTGTGTGTGTTACTCACACTTGACGATGCCTGCCTGGCAGCAATATTAGGCAACCTGAGCGCACAGCAGCTGAGAGCAGCTGCTGCTGTGTGCAAGAGGCTACTGGCCATCAGCTCAGCGGACTCTCTGTGGATCAAGCACATCAGGGACACCTTTGGCCTCTGCATTTCAACTGTGAAGGGCGCGCAGCGCGTGCCAGGTGCAGCTCTACAGCTGTACAACAGGTGCGCTGCTGCAGCAGCAGCTGCCTGTGGCCCGGGCAGCACAGGTGCAGACAGCAACCGCGTATATGTACAGCAACTCACGATGCACTGCAAAAAAACAAACTTCTAGTCAATGTGGTACAGCATACACACAGCTCCCTGTATCGCTACTGGTTTCAACTACACAAACCCCAACTTGTCCTGCCACTTGAACAGGTTGCAGAAGGCCAAGCAGCTGCCACATGCACTGCCAGCACAGGCGCTGTTCACAGATGGCGGCTGCGACGAGCCATTCGATGCTTACTGGGTGAGCTCTGCACAGCAGCAGGCCAGCCAGGAGCACAGCAACAACCCCAGCAGCAATGGGCAGCTGTCTTCCTTACCAGTGCATGCATATTCCAGGATTACTCAATGCAATTTTTGCACAACATGGCCAACACAATGAGCAGCATTCACGATTGGCTAAGAGCTAAGCTGCACCAGAACTTGCTTCATGCATTTCGCATGTGGTTCTTTGCAATGCAGGCGGGCAACATGTTCAGCAGCAAGCGCGCCGCGCTGTACTGCAGCGAGGCCAACACCCGCAACATCCACGTCTTCGCTCGGCTGTGCCCTCCTGGAGACAGCACCGCAAGTCCAGAGGAGCAGCAGCAGCAGCCAGCAGAGGAGCGCAGGCAGTTCTTGCTAGGCAGCTGTGCTCAAGCTGCGCGGCATCTCATCAGTCAGCGCGTGGTAGACGCACACGAGCAGCTACGGCAGACTGACAGCATGCAGCAGCAGCAGAGCGCGGCTGGGCGCTGGAGGTCTCTCACCCGGCTGGTGTGGGAGCGTGTGCGGCCAGCTGACAAGCTGCGGGCTGCGACTGCAGCGCTGCAGAGCTGCAGCACAGAAGGTGTGCGGAGCAAGCCAGTAGCCGCAGTGCCTGGTGAAGTGAAGGCAGCATGATTAAGCGCATGCTTTCTTACTTGGGTGTCTTTGTGCAGCGCTGAGTACGCCCGTTTTGCGTGTCCTGTGAAAAGGTTTGCAGATGCATGTCCTGTTTGCTGCCCGCTTCATGCGCAAGCACCACTGCTGCACAACTCAAAGCACACATACACAGCAGGTGTCGTCATGCAGTGGTGCAACATTGCATCCTGATGCAAAGTTTTGTAGTCACAACACATCTGCAGCACGTGATCGCGCCCTTGCTGTTGTCCTTCTGCCTGCAGGCCTTGCAGATTTCATGGTCGCTGCCTACATGGGCCAGCAGCAGTACGCAAGCTGGGCACGCTCCCTGTTCAGCGGCCTGAATGATGAACAGATAGCGCATGTAGGTTATTCTGAAGATGCAAACATGCCTTTTTATGCATCCTTGAGACACAGGCAATATGCTGTGCCGCAGAGTTGCTTGTGTACACATGGCTTTAGGCGACGGTGCTGCCTGCATCACAGCAGCGCAAGCATATATGCGTCTCACTCTTGTTGGCTGTGCAGATGGATGGAACTTGCTTGCGTGCGCGCACAGCAGGCACCGCAGCCAGTGTTGCCCTGACTCCGTGTCTGTACTGAACACTGCTGCTGCTGCTGCTGTTGCTGCTGCTGCAACAAATCAAACTTGCCGGCAGGTGCACGAGGTTGCCTTTCAGATGTGGAGTGAGATGATGGAGCCCCCGGCCCGCCACAGCTTCCTGCTGCTGCCCGCACCACCGCAGCCAGCGCTGCTGCCAAACGCCCCAGCACCAGCTGCAGCAGCAGCTGCTGCAGCCCCAGGCCCCAGCAGCACTGCTCCTGGCGCAGCTGCTACTGCTGCACATGGAGCCGCACAGCAGCAGCAGCAGCAGCAGCAGCGGCGCCTGCTGTGTGCTAAGTACCAGCTGGAAGCAATCTGCGGAAATGCCTCATCGGCTGAAGGCACATGTGAGCAGCCTGGGGGCGCCGGCAGCAGTCCTGCAGTGCTGTGCATGCATGCATGGCAGTGTCTGTACACTCCTCCTTGCGCAATGCATTCAGTGTACTGGGGCCTGCTGGTCGTAGGCCGCGGCATACCCTCTGTCTTGCGTCAAACAGGCTCACCTCGTGCGAGCAAAAGTCATAACATGCCCTGCTTGCATGTAGTCAGCATCCAAGCAAGCAACTTACAGCCGATGCTCCTCGTGCTGCTGCTGCTGCTGCTGCTTCCGCCTGCTGGTACAGACATTGTGCAGGAATGCATCCTCGCGAGAGATGGCATGAGCGGCAGCACCTGCCCCGTCCGCAGCGGCTTTGTCTTCCTAGGTCACTATGCAGGCGCCACATCTGCAGACCACAGCACTAGCCTGCTGCAAGCAGGCAGCAGCAGCAGTGGTGGTGGTGGCGGTGATTTGCTGCTGCACCGCCCAGCAGCAGGGGAGGATGCGGTACGTGCAGCAGCAGCAGGCGAGCAAGCTGACGCTGCTGTCAAGGTGCTGGCAGCAGACCTAGGTGGCATGGTGCACCAGCCGTGGGTTGCTGCTGCGGCTGACCTGACTAGTGCGGCTGCAGTGCACACAGCAAGCCGCGCAGGCCTGCTGCCGCCTATTATCGACTATGTTTCGTTTGGGGGAGGCGATGGTGCAGAGTACATAGAGTTTACAGCACCCAGCTCGGAGCAGGTGAGGCAGCAGCAGCAGGAGTGGGTGGCGCTGTGTGGCGGCAGCAGCAGCAGCAGCAGGGGCAGTGCAGGCGGTGATGGATCGTGGCCGGCACGTGGCTTGCTGGCGCCTGTGCTGTGGTTTAGGTGAGCCTTTGGTTGCTGTGACTGCAGTGCAGTGTTTCGGTTGCCAGGACTCAATAGTGTTTGCTGTGCCGAAGCAGCGCGAGCACTTGCTGCCGGGTAGATGCCTGCTTTGCATGGACGGCATGAGTAACTGTGCTTCAGCTACTTGCATGGTACCAAATACGATGCTTGGTATCAGCTGAAATCCTGTATGTGCTTGGCATGGAATCTGACGCTGCAACTTTTGATGGTCAGTGCAGTGGGTGGCTGTGGCACACAGACATGCTGGCGTCACCTGTTTGCTGTGTGCTTGCTGTGTGTTGTGCTGCTGCAGGTTTCATGACGCTGCTGGCAGCCGCGGTGATGATGAACTTCTTGAAAATGATGAGGACGAAGATGAGCTGGACACAGATGAGCTGGAAGATCAAATTGAACAAGAGATACAAGCGGCTGCAGCTTTTGGGGCAGCTATGTTCATCCAGGAAGCAGAGCAGCATGTCGAGCCAGGGCCGGGCAGCAGCAGCAGCATGAGCGCCGAGACACAGGATGCAGGGAGCAGCATGTCAGCAAGTGACAGCAACTATAGCGCTGGCCAGCCACAGCAGCCGCTGCGGCAGCCGCAGCAGCCGCAGGAGGAGGCAGCCAGAGCCATGGGGGAGGGTCAGCCCGGCGTGCTGCAAGCAGCAGCAGCAGCAGCAGCTGCACAGCAAGCAGTGGCGAGCGACGCTGTTGATATTGAGGCACCTACTCCACGTGTTGTCACGCCCAGCGCTAGCATGGTGTGCACTGCAGCACCCGATCTCCCAGTTGTCGCAACAGAGGTGTCTGCTGCACTTGGGTGGCAGCCTGCTGCTGGACATGCTGGCATGCTGGCTGTGCAGCTGCTGCAGCCTCGCAGCGCCAACCTGGTCTGTGCGCTGCTGCTTGACTGTGAGGATGCGAAGCCAGCGTTCAATAGGAGCAGGGGTGGCTGCAACATAGACATGCAGCTGCTGATGCTGCGAGGACATGCAGTGGGGCAGCTGCCTGTGGGATTGCAGATGGCTGCACCAGGGCAGTAGTGATGATGCTGAAGCGGATGATGTGAACGTGAAGCCTTCGTTGCTTTTTTTTTGCAGTTAGATGAGTGCGGAGGGGGCGATGCTTGTGAGTGCGGGTCGTCACCCGGGAGGTGAATCACGGCAGCAATGACGCAGGCCTCATCCCTGCAGCTGTTGGCGTTGCCACAGCTGTTCAGCCCTGGAATTGTGGCAAACTACATTTCAGCAGCATTTCTAGCCAAAAGCGGCTGCGTGTGCTGCAGTTTGCCTTGATAGTACTCATTATGCTGCATTATACTTGAAATGATTGACCTGCTTGCACGTTGTACCAATTTTATACTTGATACACGGATGGTCGGAGCTGCGGTTCGTACGGACCTGAGAACGACGGTGTCATTTTCGGAGGGGCGTTCACCAGGCAACCTTTTGGCAAGACGGCCTACTTATTCCAATGCAGCAGCGTTTGAACCAAACTAGTTTGTGAGTCCTTTTACGGTGCAGCCGCAGCATTTACTATTGATCTGTAGACGCTGTGCTGCGTGTAGGACCGCAAACTAGCACACTACGCACCCGTCATACAGTGCCAGGATGAGGCGATCAACCATGAAAGCGATGCTAGCCTCTTGTGTGCTGCTTATGCTGGCGTCATCAGCATGTGCAAGGTGCCTGCACGGTGCCGGTGGCAGGCCTGCTGGTCAGGACAAGGGTGCTGGCAACGACGGCAGGGAGTTCCTAGGCAAAGGCAACGGCGTAGTAAACAAGCCAGAGACACCAGAGACACCAGAAGAACCCAACAGCGATGAGAAAACCAACAGCGGACGTCATGTTGGGCACAAATTCAAGTTCGACAAGGAGCCTCGCGGTGCTGCTGGCTTCCTGGACGACATGGATGCTCAGTCCCCTGGCAAACTGCAGCGTATCATCGCGAAGTCAAAGTGGCAGGGGGGCAAGGATGAGCTCGCCAAGGAGCTTGAGCACGATACTGACCTGGTGAGCAGTGCTGGCTAAGCAGTAGGATCCCAGGCAGTAACCATCACCGGCCACTTGCTGGCACAAAGCAGCTGCTGCAATGTGTGCATCACTTGGCCTGCAGCAAGTCTCATCAAGCGCTGCCAATCCCTTATGTCCAATGCGGTATCCTTGTATACGCTGCGTACAGAGTCTGCGCATGCCCGGCAGAGTCTGTTCAGCAACCAACCATTCTGTTGTAACCCCCTTGCAGGGCATTGACCTCGACAACGAGGCTCTGCTGTACCAGTGCGAGTCCCTAGCATCAGCTGCGCCCACCACTGCTGAGGCAGCAGGCCTGGAGATCTTGTCTGGTGTGCTGCCAGGCGACATCGACCCTGCATCAGTGCAGGCATTCGCCCTCAGCTCGAGGCCATCTGCCACACGCAAGGTGTACCTGGACTTCATTGGCGGCTCTGTGACCAACACTGCATGGAATGTGAAGTATCCCAACATCAACATCCCAGCTTTCTCCGTGGACGGCGACCTCAGCACGTTCTCAACTGTTGACAATGGCGCCATTTATGCCATCTGGAGGGCAGTCAGCGAGTGAGTGACTCCAGCACGGTGTGCTGCTGTGCTGCAAGCCTGGCTGCTGCTGCAGTGGTAGTAGAAGCTACAAGTGTATTGTGTGCTGCACGCAGCTGCTCCTGCGGCATTGCAAGCAGCTGCTGCTCTAATGTACAGACGCACAGCAGCTGCAGCAGTACACGCGCATATCTGTCCTGCGACTACCATCTCAGCAGCAATCCCTGCCCCTCTATCTCGGTCGCTCAATCACTCACCTGCAGTTGCCACTCAACTTCCTGCTTTCTTTTCTCAGGGACTACGCTGCCTTTGATGTGGATATCACCACCATCAGGCCAGCAAGCTTTGAGGGTGTGCACCGCATCATGATCGGAGGTGCAGGCGAGTGGTACAGCGCCAACCCTGTGGGCGGAGTGAGTTACACCGGAGGTTTTAAAAACAGCTTCTACAACCCTGGCTTCGTCTTTGCAGTGAACCTCGGCCGCAAGTGAGTAGAACCAAGGATTGCAAGCATAGACTGGCAGTACAGTGCATGCTGATGCTACTTTAAACCATGCTCGCGCCGCGGCGTGCAACCGGCAAGCATCTGCTGCAGTGTTCATTGCCTGTCTTCACAGAAAGCTCAGCACTATGTTCCAAACGTTTGGCATTCGATCCTGACCTGTTCCCCTGCACTGATGTCTGGCTGCAGTTACCCCAAGTACGTCTGGGAGGCGGTGTCTCATGAGCTGGGCCATGGATTAGGCCTGGCCCATGATACCACCAATGCAGGCGCATACTTTGAGGGCCAGGGCGACTGGGCTCCTGTGAGTGTGTGCTGCTGTGGCGTGCTGCGTGCTGCATCAGGGCTGTGAAGTGTGGCTTGCTGCAGAATGCACTGCACATCATCTTGACATGCAGCCAGCTGCGAGAGTTTGCGCGTGCTGCACACGCTGTTGCCGCATGTTTGAGTGCTGAGAGCAGCAGCATGCATGCCTCGCCATGCCCGCGGTACTTCCATGTGCATCACAGCAGGTGTTCTGACTGTTCCGTCCTGCCTGCTGCTGCTGCTGCTGCCCTGCCACACAGATCATGGGTTACTCCTACTTGAAGGCCGTGACCACCTTCGACAAGGGAGAGTACACAGGGGCCTCAAACATGCAGGATGACTTTGCAGTCATCAGCAACACCCTGCCACTGCTGCCCCAGGACAACAACAACATGGCCGCCGCCACACCCCTGACAGTTGCTGCCGCAACCGTGCCCGGCAGCGTCACTGGCACCGCGTATGGCATCATCTCCCAGCCTGATGTTCCAGAGTTCTTCTCATTCACAGCCACTGCAGCCGGCCCTGCCACTTTCTCTGTGGCAGTTGTGTCGCCATACGGCGGCTCCGCACGCAGCAACCTGGACGTGCAGCTTGCTGTGTTTGATGCGACAGGCGCAAGCCTGGGAGCCCTGAACCCTGCCGGCGTGGATGCAATCGACGGCCTGGGCATTGCCAATGCAAGACTCACCCTGCCAGCTGCAGGCACATACTACGTGGCGCTCACTGGTGCCGGTGCCGGGGATGTCAAGGCAACTGGCTACAGCAGCTATGGCAGCCGTGGCCAGTTTGGCCTCACTGTGACCATCCCGACACCAATGCCCAGCCCCAGCCCAAGCCCATCACCCAGCCCCGCCCCTGCCGCCCTGCCGCTGGCTAGGGCCAGCATTGCAATGAGCAAGTCCTGCAAGTCAGGGCAGTGCACATGCTCAGCCACTGTCACTGTCACAGCCTCAAGGGTGAGTGCGCTTGTTGCTGCTGCTGCTGGGTGCTGCGTGCTAGCCTCTGTTCAGCGCTGAGGCAGCTCTGCCATGCCTGTAAGGACAGCACGTGTCAGCATTTTGCCGTGCATTGTGCATTTGATGTGTATGGCCAATCCGCTGGTCAGGGCGCCTAGCTGCACCAGACGTGACGGCGCATCTGTTCATCTGCATGCAAACGCGGCACATGCAGCACAGCCTGAAGCTGCACAGACATGAAACAAACACGCCTGTATTTTGTTTTCAGCAGTGGCTGACGATCGCTGACCTGCTCTGTGTCTGCCACACCGCTGTTTGTGCCTGCATCTGTAGAGCGTGAGCAACTTGGCTATCGGAGGCAGCTGGACGACGCCGAGCGGCACACAAATACAGACAGCCACCATCTCAAGCAGGGGTCAGGCTCTGTTCACTGCCAGCCGCCAGAGTACAAGGACCAGCTGCACATTCACGCTGACAACACCCCCAGCTGGCTATGCTTGGGACCCTGCCAGCATGATGACAGGCACCCTGACCAACCTGTAAAAGTGCCGCCAGAGCACAACATTTGAAAGGTTGCTTGAGCAATGTATTGCTGAGTGCGGCACACTCGTACAGAGCAATTAGATCTCTCGGATGTGATTGTATGTGCAGCCGCAGCAATGTGCTGTTGCAGTTGTTAGCTGAGCTGGCTGCGCACTACCTGCCAGTGCAGCGCACTGCGCAACGAAGGCAGTTGTTTTACGTGAGAATTGGAACATAAATCGCAGCGCGGCGCGGCGCTTCGAATGCCAATCAGACGCACCTGGCTGCACAAGCCTTGTGTAGTACATGCAGTGCAAATAACACTTGGAAGCTCCCTTGGTGGCATTACTATGTGTGCCTTTTAGAATCCATGTCCATTTCGCTTTTTTCGATGCTTAGGCTCTGTTCATTGTGAGCTCAGCCGATGTGCTGTGCACAGCAGTTTGAGGCAGTTTGCAGCCCTGGGCAGGCATGCCAAGACAACAAGAGACGCAGGGACTACACCTGTGGGCCACAGCTGGCTGTATAACGTGGCGCATAAACCATTCAGCGCTCATCTACGGGATGACAACTGGGTGTTGGCAACGCTTTCTAAGGCTGCCAGCCCAGCAATTTGAATTTTCAGAGTGCAGTCAGCAGTCGTTACATATCTTCTTCTTCTTTTTTGGACCCTCTGCATGCGACCGGTGGTGTAGCACTTGGTTAGCGCCAAAAATACAGTACAAACAGGAATGTGTTTCGATTTGCAGGGTGCACTTGCACGTCTGCATGTAGCGCGCGTGCTGTTGATTTGTGGAGTTTGCCTTGTGCCTTGGCAGCTCTGTGAATCTTTGAATGCTGCTCAGCACCACTTGACTCTTGGTCTACTGTGCACAGTTGCTTCAAGTACAACATTGTGTGGCTTGTTGTGTCCGCTGTGCTGAACTTCCAGTATTGAACACAGTGGCTGCAGCAGCCAGCCTAGTACGCTGTACTTGCATGCAGCATGCCGCCTGTAGGGGAGGTTGGTTGTGCATTATGTATCGTGCTAGCACAGGGTGGAGTTGTCTGTTGGAAAGTTTGAGCAGGCCGCCTGTGCAAGCACAGCCCCTTGCTGGTGATCCAACATGTTATAACTCGTAACAGACGCCAGCAGGCCCCTGCTCATCGACGCTGCTGTTGAAGCTGTGGTACATTTGGACATTGCAGCTGCAACGAGCGTGTGTTAGTGGATGTGCAAGCGCAACAATAATAAGCAGGGCAAAGGCAGTTGTTCAGCATGTCCAGGCTTGCTGTTTCTCACAAACCAAGGCCCTTGGTTGGTCCCCAGGATGTCACATCTTAGTAAGAGATCTGGTACTCTAGAGGGTGGTGGTTTTATGCGGCCGGAAGCTTGGTCCACAACTGGGTCGCTCGGTCATCTTTCTTAGAGTAGAAGCACGAAATCCGCGCCACGTGTAGCCTACACCTGAGGTCCTACCACCAGCCGCTAAGCAGGTGAAGCAAAGCAATAAGGAAAGATGCATATGTGTTTGTGATGAACAGTTACAGTCAGCGCAATGGCTTCATATGCCAGATGGTGACTGCTAACAGAGACAAGTCAACAAATAGCCTGTCCAAACAACACGACAATATAAGTCACAGTTAGATACATCAGCAACATAACGAGGACGACCAATGGCAAGGCAAGCAGATGCATCAAGCAACTACATGGTACAACACCGCAAAACAGGCTGCATCGGCAGTAACACTGCCAGCTCACCGCCGCTGCCAGCACAAGTGCATCTACGTCAGCCAACAGACCCCAAAACAGCACACGGGCTGGCAACCCTTCCTCCTCCTGCCACCGACAGCAGTGACTTTGAGCAGGCCCATCGTCTGCCAGATTGAAAGTACAGTGCGGCCCACTGAAATCCTTGAACATGAAGACTCTCTGCAAGCAGCCGTCAGAGCACTTGTACCATTGAGCTAGCAGCACGCACAGCATGTGATAGATGCCCCTGAGCCTGCAGCTGCCTGCACCGCTGCTGTTGTGTTTGGGAAGCCAGAGTCCCACGGGCAGCACTCGCAGTACACACTGTACGTTGCATCATCAACGTGCGTGCATTGTGTCAGGCAACGCACCGCTCACTCCGTCGCGTTCAGTGCAGTGCAGCAACATCCAACCCGCCACACGTGGGGCAGCCATTGCGGGAGCCTGGTCAAACCAGGCTCCTGAGTACGGCCGCATACTTAATCTTGCACAAGCTGCATGGGGTGCACGGGCTGCGTCGCTCACAGCCCGTCGCACATCCACAGGCCAGCAAAGCGTGCGAAGTCAATGCAAATTTGATCTGAGCTTGGATCAAGCGGCCGGTCAGAGCAAACTGCCGCGCCGCTGCGCCACCACACCCTGTGCACAGCTCCAACCACACTTGCGCGACACAACACCCTGCTCCTTCATCACCATGGGTCCTCATAACAACACGCGTCAACACAACAGCTGCTCAACCATGCTGCGAGTGCCGCACACTCACAAGCATGCAGCAGACAAACCCTAATTCAACGCACCAGGCAGTCAGAGCACAGATACCTGCCACTGATACCTGAGCCAACAGCCTGCTTGCACTAAACGCCCATGACAAAAGGAATGGGGCGGCACCTCACTCGAAGAGAGATCCCATATCTGCCCAAGCCACACAGCTCCGTGCTGCGGCTGCAATCGCTGTTGCATCTAATGGTTAGAAGTGCTGTTGCGTAACATGCATGCAACAAGTGCTGTTGCGTAGCATGCATGCAACAAAGCTCAAGCTCACGCACAAGTCGGTACTAAGGCTGCGCCTGCCACGGCTGCAAGGCAGAAGCAGACATGCCGCAGTCCATCAACATAACCTCATGCTACTACACCCCGTGCACATGCAGAGATGGCTCAGCAAGCAACACAGTACATACACGCAGGCGAGGCGTCAGCATACATATCTACAAGAACCGCCTGGAGGTACCGGCTACTGCTGGCCAGTGCACGGCCGCACGCGGCTGCCGCCACCATCACAAAGGCATCATGGAAAGCACACGCAAGGAGGCAGGGTTGAGTTGCGCACAAAAGCTGGAGGCACCAAAAATAGACACCAGCAGCCGAGTTGAGTTTGAACGACGAGCGCCCGCTATGGGCTAAACAGCCAGACGACGCTGCAGGCAGCCATGTAAAGAAGACACATGCTGCCAAGCACGCCAGTGCACGCAATTCTTGCCCCCGAAACAGGCAAGCAGGGAGTCAGCAGCCTGCTGCTGTACACCTACTGCCCCAAACCTAGCACTGATTGGGCACGCCACTGCTGCTCAATCAGCAAGAGCAGCTGCCAGGGTGTGCTGCTTGGCACACTTGCCGCGGCAAAATGCCCTGCGGTGCGGCCGCCCACACTGCCTTTACAAGCACTGCACAAACCACAGTGGAGACACAAGCCTGGCCTGTCAGCGCTCATTCACTGACACTGTATGCCGGCCGGTGCCACTGCACATGCAAGAGCTGCTCGGCGCGTCACCTGGCAAGCATCATGGCTGATGCTTGCCTGCAACGCAGCCAGCAGCACCTTTATGTCACCATCAGGCCCTACGCAGCCACGGAAACCTGAAGAGGAGCCAGCTGTGCACGCGGCTGAGTGAATTACGCACACGGAATATGGCAGCTGAGAACGGCTGCCAAGAACCCGTGTGGCCGCTGCACCTGCTGCTAAGAGTGATTTCATTGTCGATATGCTCGGCTGCAGGCATCAATGACATAGCCTGCAGCCTCCTGGTACAAACACACGCACACGCCCAGCCCACTTGCAAAGCAAAACGCCGTGCCGGCGCACCCACTGCAAATACAAAGCGTACTGCAGCACATGCACCACGCACTTATGCATATGTTGCCCTGCTTGCCACCACTCCTTAGGTATTTCGCCCAAAGATACCAAGCGCGTGCAAACCCCGCCATCCTGTCCCTCAAACACCCCCAAACACCCTTGTGTACCGCAGCAAACACACCGGGCCTTCGTCATGCTGGTTTTGTACACAAAAGGGTGTGCATTACGCCTGCGGCCGCAGCCCATGCATGCCGTCTTGGACCTACCAGGGAGAAGGGCCGCAGACCCCAGAATCAAACAACCGTGCGGAATGTTCTTGATACACTGCCAGCCTGCAGCTCCCACACAACCAGACGCACACCTGCCGCGCTGTACCCCCTTTCAAAAGAAGATGGGCAGCAGGCCCAGGTGCAGCAGGATCACAACACACACTGCTGTGAAGCACACACATGCTGCCCACCACCAGCACTGCAAGCCAAGCTGCTGCGTCCAGCCAGCAGCGCAGAACACCAGCAAAACCGGCACAGCGCTGGACTTGTTCCAGAGACAGCAGCAGCCAGGCAGGCGGCAGCAATCAGCGGGCAAGCACATGTTGACCTGCCGCTGCTGCACACACCAAAGCAGCCAGCCAGCTGGCAACCTTCCACCAGCTCAGCTGACAACTGCAGCTGCCTAGGCTGCTGCATTAGCGGCAGCAGCAGCAATAGCAGGCTGCTGCGGCTGCTGCTGGTCGCCGGCCACGCCACTAATCGCCCCACCAGCTGCCGCAGCCACTGCCGACAGCGTGCTGCTGCTGCTGTTGGCCTGCTGCTGCGCGGCGTTGTTGTTGCCGCCGTGCGAGTGGTGCCCGCTGCCGGTCGCGCTGGTGTTGCGGCGCTTGCTGCCGGGCAGGCAGTCACGCGGCTGCTCCATACTCATGAGGCGCGTGGCTGTGACTGTGTTGGCAGTGGCGTTGGGCTCCACTGGCCGCGCCCAAGTCTTCTCCTTGGTGTTGGGGTTGTAGTAGTAAGGCTGCAGCGTGAGCGGGTCCTGGAACTCCTGCCAGCCCTCCGGCAGCTTCGTCCACACACACGTCCTGCAGGGGCAGCAGCAGCAGCAGCGCCAGACAGCAGCAGCAGAAGGTACAGGCAGGTGTCAGCAAGCAGCTAGCTCAGCGCCGGCAACAGCAGCCAGCTGCGCGGCACACGGCAAGCTCTAAGCACGATACATCAACGTCCCTGCCACCGCATGCACTGCGCTGCTCAAAAGGCACTGCTGCTGCAGGGCTGCATCACACCAAAAGGCACTGCACTGCAACACCGCAGGCAGCGCACTACCAACATCCACACAGAACACTCGCTGGTCAAAAGCAATGCTATAAGGCTGCACGCACACCAAGGGGCACTGCACCGCGTCCGCACCTGAAGCCCTCCATGAGCGCCTTGCGGTCCAGCTTGCGCCCGATGAACACAATCTGGTTGATGCGCGTCTCGTTCTCGCCCCACGGCTTGTCGCTGGGCCCGTAGCAGATGGTCTCGTGCACGCCCTGGAACACAAAGCGCTGGTTGCCGTAGCCCTGCAGATGAAACACACAGCAGCAGGCGCAGCAAGGTTCATCAGCATCTGCCACAGAGCATCAGCCGCAGATCTATGCAATATCTGCAGCACTGCATGCAACCATACTACTCACACAGCTGGCTAGGAAAATGCTCCTGCTGACTTCAACCCTGCATGCTTCCTGCATGCTTCAAAGATACACCAGGCTTCAAACCAGCTGGCAGGCCACGAACACTTTGCACCAGCAGCACCCTGACCACCAGCCGCCAGCCGCGCAGCGGACTACTCACGTGCACCGCCAGCACGCCCTTGCAGCGGAAGATGTCCTTGGCCTTCTCAGCCAGCAGGTCGCGCATGAACATGTTGAAGCGGTACTCGTCCAGCGGGCCCCGAGCCACAATGCCTACGCTGCCCACACCGCTCAGGTCGTGCAGCTGCTTCCTGCGGCGCTTGGGGCGCCGGTCGCCCTGCGGAGGCAGGCAGCAGATGTAGGGCAGTGTGGTGAGGAAGGAGGTGGGTAATGATGGGTGGAGTGCTGGCGGTCAGGAACGCACAGCAGGCACAATGTACAGGCAGCTGGCTGCATGGCAGATACAGCCGCGCAGGTGCTGCTGCATGAAGCGCCTGGGTGGTATACTGCAGGCAATGCACGCAACTGGTCAAACACCTGGCCGATATGTGTGCAGCTGCTGGCAGTTGAGAAGGGGTTTGCAGCTGCAGCGCACTGCTCACCTTTGTGTGACACTGCTCTGTGCTCTCGCCGTCTGCCATGCCGCACGCCTGCCGCTTGGCACCGACGCTGCACGGCTCGGCTGTCTGGCTGGTCACTTGCGAGGACTCCGCCTGCTGCTGCTGCTGCCCCTCCATGCGCTGCTTCTTATGCTGGTGGTGCGCGCAGCACGTGGCTGTGCTGGTCTCCGCTGCTGCATTGCCGGCAGCAGCGTTGCCACCAGCTGTGTCGGCGGTTGCGCCGCCGCCCTCTGCACCACCCTCCTCACTGCCGTCCTCGCTGTCACTGCCGGACTCTGTATCACTGATCTCCAGGTCAGAGCCTGAGTCGCTCTGCAGGAAGTCAGGGTCCACCTGCAGGGCTTTGTTCACACTGAAGCTGTTGTTCTCCAGCAGCAGCGACAGCGGCGGCTGCCCGCCCTCGCTGTTGAGCCTGCACTCCAGCAGCTGCGCGGACTGGTTGATGCGGCGCACTGCTGCGTGCACTGTCGCCAGCTGCTCCTTGCCCACGAGGTCTGTTTTGTTCAGCAGGATGAGGTCGCTGAAGGCAAGCTGCTGCGCAATCTCGTTGATGCCGCCAGACGCCTCCTCATCCAGATGCTGGGTTTGCAGGAAAGAAAATTGCAGTGATGGCAGCAGCAGGCATGTCAGGCAAGTTTGCTGCCAGCATCAAGCAGCAGGTGGCTAGTGTAAAAGCAGGATAATGTACGCAAGCCAGCTGCTGCAGGCTGCTGATGGTGCACGATGCTGATGGACGCTACTGCTGCGAGAACCAGCGCACGCTACATGAAGCGAAAGTGGGTGCGCCCTCCAGCTGCTACTGCTACTGCTGCCGTGCTCCGCTGCTGCTGCTGGCACTCTCTTCCACTGCACTGCAGCCAATCCCCACATGCGCGCACACACACACACACCTGCATCACATAGCGGGTGTCCACCACGCACCTGCGCAAGCAGCAGCAGAAGTTGGGTGTCAGATGCCAGCAAGCACTGTGCAGGCTAGCAGCAAAGATAAGAGAGCAACTGCAGCTAAGCACTACTACAACTAAAGAGATGCTGTTTGATGCTATGCCAGCAGAGAGCACTCACACTATGCTGTCCAGCCTGTAGCGAGACACAATCCAGGGGTTGGCAAAGAAAGTGAAGGCCACAGGAGCTGGGTCTGCTAGACCCGTTGTCTCGAGGATGACTTGGTCGACCCGCTTGTTGCGATGCCTCGACCTGCGCTCAATCTCCGCCAGGGCCTTGACAATGTCCTTGCGAAGCGAGCAGCAGACGCAGCCATTGTCCAGAGACACCAGGTCTTCCTTCTCGATGAGATTGTCCGCGACTGCAAACGCAACGAACCACCCGTTGGTGTATGGGCCTTGGGCCAGAGCATACTATCGCCCACCCCGTTTGCGGCCCGCCAACCTCGCACGCCGTTTCTGTCTGCAAGAATAAACTTACCTAGCTCATTATCGATGTTGACCTCGCCAAACTCGTTTTCGATGACACTGATGTGGCGCTCTGCCCTGGCTTTGAGGATGTAGTTCAGCAGAGTCGTCTTGCCAGCACCTAGGAAGCCCGTAATGATAGTTACAGGTATCTTGTTGCTCTGCTGGGCATTTGGGCCCGCAGGGCCCGCACTGAGGGGAGCTCTTGCAGCCATTGCCTTCGCTGCTGCGGTGTGCCTAGGTCATCAGAAAGACAATAACGGTTCTATTACGCCGAATAGCATTACACGGACGTAGCTCAGGCCTCTGGCTCGTCGGGAGACTCCTGTGGCAAGGTAGTAGGTAGTACAGGCAAGGCGCAAATGCCTCACCTCAGCCTAGTCAGATCTGTGGGAGAGTCTGTAGCCTGGCGCAGATTGTATTTTATCGGTCACGACAAACATGTAGATGCCCTCCTTGCGCGGCTCTGTGGCAGCTGCTCCAAAAGGCCAGCACCTACCTACTCTCGCACGTGCCCGATGGGAGCTGATGCGTGCTCTGGCTGCGCTAACCTCTGTCTCCTTAACTTGCATGCATGCGAGGCAGTGCTTTCTGCATGCCGTAAACTGTGCCTGCGCCGTTTGACCGTTTTGACTGCCTGCTAGCAGGATTACCAACTCCAACCGTTGATCAGAGCATGCTCACCGGCAGCACAATCGGCCTACGCCTTTAGTTGTTGTGTCGTTAAAACAATGCGACCATCCGGCTTGCCCAGCAGCGTGAGGAAACTGTGCACACCTGCCATCATCCCTGCAGGGCGCACTGTCATCACACATCATTACTAGCACTGTAGAGACACCACGCACCCACCCCCTGCATCTGCTTCCCCTGCCTTTTGCTATTTGCCCAGTTTTGAGTGTTGTCTATTGAAACCACAACAAGCACACGCAAAGCCGCACAGGCCCTGAGGGTTACAAATTGGGCTAGCCGAATGCTGAAGCGCAGCTCAAAAAAAAAAGCGCAGCTCAACCGTTCAACGGTCAGTGACCGCACAGTGAAGTGGTTATGGCGATCCACTGGATCAGCATACATGCATGCCTTGGGCTTTCTGCACACATCACTGCAGTCAAGCACTCGCTTGCTGTTGCCGTAGTGTCAATTCCTGCTCCCAGACCAGCCCGTCGGGCCGCGTGTCGACAGTGTCAGCAGTACAGCAGCAATGTCAGCAGTGTAGATATTCCAGCTTGCCACAACAGCCTTGGCGGTTTCTGCGCTCACAGCAGCTCAGCTTACCCTCAACTTTCACTCACCAACCTCACTGATGCTGAGCACTGAGCTTAGCGGAAGTGGTGATGCTTTCTCTGCTACTCTCTTAACATGTGTTCTTCTTATAGTCTGCACTCACAGCAGCTCAGCTTACCCTCAGCTTTTGCTCACTAACCCCACTAATGCTGAGCACTGAGCTTGGCGGAAGTGGTGATGCTTTCTCTGCTACTCACTTAACATGTGTTCTTGTTATAGTCTGCACGCCTACATGGGGAACTGCATACAGCCCGTGTTCTGACACCATGTCAACCACACCTCTGTTTTATCTTGCAATCTATATTGATTGAATGCTCTTCTCCCACACTTTTCAGACACTCTCTTTTTAACCTCGCGAGTTACTCACTTGATCCGCAAGATCTCTTTACCAGGACTTACAGAGTCGGACCGGGGCAGGGGTACTAGCCGGACAGTGTTACACATGTTCTGCTGTTCAGAGCACGTCCGACAAGGCTTGCTCTGTCATCGTACTACACCCTGCCCCAAACCCTTTCTTCGTAGCTGACGTCCCACAGACAACATGAATTCTTCGCCAGGCGCCTCACAACGTCACAGCAAGCCACTTAGGGGGAGGGAACAGCAACCTACTGCACAAGATGTCTAGCAACGGCCCTTACTGACAACCGTGCTGATCCCAAGGCAACTTCTTGGTGCTTGCAGGTAATTACTCGGGGGAGGGAGACGGACTGGGGCCTAAAGCAGCCTTGCATGTACTAGGGAGGGAAGTGGCACCTCCGTAGTTCTGTCTCGACAGTTACTGCGACATCCTGCACAGTGCACGCTCAACATTGGCAGCTGCTGCTACGTCTGGAGTGATGATCGCCTGTACATTCTACCGCTGGTGCCCCGACATCATTCAGGTGAAAATTTTCATTATACCTAACTATTCTCGGCGCATGAACGCGGGGTACTTCACCCAAGCGTGTCGTAAATGTTTGATCCGAGTAGGATACCGACTTTCGGCGCCAGAGCCAGTTTCAGCCCTGCTTACATGTTGTAAAATGAAAACTCACCCTTTACATCAGCAGACTTATGGCTACACCAGCCAAAGCTGTGCAAAGCAGCGTCTTGATGCCGCAACCAGTGGCCAGTTGTGCATGCCTCAGCCACCCAGCCAAGCCACCCAGGGCCCGGCCAAGCTGCTTACTGAGCTGGTGTGTCGCCTGCCACAGC
Source organism: Tetradesmus obliquus (assembly GCA_030272155.1). NCBI lineage: Eukaryota > Viridiplantae > Chlorophyta > Chlorophyceae > Sphaeropleales > Scenedesmaceae > Tetradesmus > Tetradesmus obliquus. Next base: position 3,253,438 of record CP126191.1, read on the forward strand.
TGCCCTGGCCGTCTTGGTCATCTCCACAAGCACCTCCTTGACAGCCCCTCGGTTCTCAGCAGGCCTGCAGTGACGGCAGCAGCAGCAGCAGCAGCAGCAGCAGCAGCAGCACCATGTAAGTAAAATCCTTGTTAACATGCTGTGCAAATTTTCGTCCATTAATACATGCATTGCCGGCCTTCCCTCTGCAAAGAAGACCGTCGACAAGCCAGGCTCACATTTTCATGACCAACTTTTGAATGTACTGTACAATGTTAAACGTGGTGTACATCCACAAAATGCTGAGCCTGAGCCCATGAAAAGCGCCCCAAACCTCACGCCAAACCTCAAGCAAAATAGGAAGTAAACCAGCAGAATGACATCTTACACACACCAAACTCAACCCACCTGATGAACGGCAGCCGCAGCTTGAAGCTCTGCTCGTTGCGGCTGACCTGCATGTCGATGCCCAGCCGGTCCATGCCCAGCATGCTTGCGCCAGACACATTCATGCCGACATAATGCGCCACCATGTCAGTCATGTCCTTGATGTGGCTGGCCTCCCCGTTCATGTGGCCGGCAACATGCGGCGCAAAGGAGGCCACTGGGTCTGGCTTGGCTGCGATGTAGTCCTCGGCAGTGACCTGCGGGGTGACATGGTTCCAGCAGGAAGGGAGTGACGCACGGGCGTGAGAAGTAGAGGGAAGAGCAGCATCATGTCAATGTGCATTTGCTGCTTGAGTGCTGATCTACAGCATGCTTGCACAGTGCACAATGAGGGCTGGTGTCGTTTACAACAGCATGCAGTGCTCCTGCAGACGTGATCGTTGAGCATACATGATCGATCACTCCGCGACACAACTGTTGCTAGTCTGCAATTCGTCATTTTACAACTGTTGCTAGTGCAATAACTTACACACCTGTTTTCATGCTGTGTCAGCTGCATAACCAAAGCATGCAACATGTGCCAGTTGCACCAATAGCAACAGCAAACAAACCAACTGCCACTACCAGCAACTCACCGACGCGACGCGCCCGAAGCCTCCCACAAACCTGCCGCCCTTCAGCTCCTCAACCCTGAACCACCGGAAGTCCCCAAAGTCTACATAGAAGGCATTAGGGTACTTGGCCAGGAACGTCTCACGCACCGCTGCTGTCTCCGCCTCCGGCAGCGGCTTGGCTGTGCCTGTGAGCGTGAAGCGGGCGTCCTGCAGGCTCTGTTGCAGCCGGGGAATTGGCAGTGTAGAAAGGAGCAGATAGGTCACAGGCGTGGCAGTGGCAGGGGATGCAGGGCAGCAGTAGCTGCTGCTGCTGCTGCTGCGTTGGAATGGCATTCAAAATTTCAAGGCACACTCAACCATGAAAGATTCCTCCATTGCTGTCGCACCGCACCTTGAAGCCTGGCGCCATGACGGTGATGCTGCAGCGGCCATCCACCTGCAGGTCTGCCGTGTGTGGTGACAGTGTGCTTGTGGCCAGCAGCGGCCTGCCCTGGCCATCCACTGCAAAGTCTACCACGCTGCCAAAGGGGAAGCCTGCACTGGATGCGTGGCTGGACACAGTGCTGAGCACGGCGTTGCTGCAGCGCCGGGGAAAGGGATTGTAGCAGGGATTGCACAAAGGGATTGCCTGGTGGTGAGTTTGTGATGCTGAATGATGGCGGATGGGTGGTAACAGCGTGATGCTGCTTTGAAACTGCAGTAACATAAGCTGGTGCTGTGTGCGTAGCACCCTCACGTAATGAGGTAACAGATGAGAGCAGGATTGGGCTGAGCCGATGGCAAGCGCTTTGAGCAACACGTCGCTTGAAATGCAGGTGACGTCTGTGCAATTGCTGCACCGTTGATGAGTGTTACAAACTGCCTGCGGTGCGCCCAAGTGTCGGCTGACTCACGTTGCTAGAGCCATCAGCGTGCGTGCATCCTCTGCTGCTGTGGGGCGTGCTGCTGTCTTCTGGTGCTGCTGGAATGCTGCAATCTCTGGATCCTGGCCCTCCTTGTACACCTCAGGCACTGCTGCTGCAGCTGTAGCGACTGCTGAACGGCGGTGTAGATATAGTGTGGTTGCATCACACATACAACAAGGGGAGGCAGAGGATAGTTGGTAGCAAGTATTGGGTGGCAAGTTTAAAGAGTCTACCTCGTTTGCTACCTTTGCAGACTGCACAGCAGACTGTGTGGCCTAGATGGACAGTGCCTGCTTGCTTGCAGCTGCTGCCTCACTTTCTCATCACTGAGCACAGCAATGATGGCATGATGGGTGCTTTGGCGCAGATGCTGCACGTGTGCTGGGGTGGACACGCGCTTGTGCAAAGGCAGGCATAACAGCAACCAGCAGCGCACCTGCCCTGCTACTGCGCCAGGCGGGTGCTGCTGCACGCAGCTGCTGCTGCTGCTGCTGCTGCTGCCTCTGCACTGCAGCGCTGCTGCAAACCCTCAAGCTTGGGCCTGCAGCACATGATCAGCAGGCAGTATGCTTGCATGCCCTCAGGCTGTTGTGCTCCCACACCTGTCATTTGTAAAAACCACGTCTGTACAACATCCTCAAGCAGCTGTTAGCGACAGCAGAACGATAGCACATTGTGTCATGCATGTGGTTGCTGCTGGTGGGATGCCGCTTACTTGTGGAAACAAACTGCCTGAGCGCCCCAGCACCCTGCGCCAGCAGAAGCATCATGATCAGCAGCGTTGGAGAGGTTAGCCGTCCAGTCAGACATCCAGGCAGACTGATCCCATGATGCACTGCGGCTTGCCAAAACACATGTGTTGCTAAACTGCATGGAGCACCTGCCTTGGTGCTGCTGCACTTCTGGGCCAGTTGCATCCTCATGTGCATGAGTGAGTGGTGAGTGAGCAACTGCACGAGTATGGAGCAGCGTGTCAGGCGCGTGTAAAGCGTGTGCATACAGAAGCATTCACGGTGCCACAGGTAAGGACGTTCAATGGATATATGCTCACGTGCTTGCTGCAAGGCTGCGAGGTGACTAACGCCAGACCCTAATGACGCTGTGCAAGACTTGCAAGCGCTTCGCTATGAGTCCTGCTGTGTGGCAAGCGCACTTCATCTGCGAAGCTGATCTTTCTGTTTGTGACAAAAACGACGAGACAGCAGCAACTCAGGTCTTGAGCAGCAGTACTGTTGGGGCTTGTGATGCCATTCTTCCGGTCGGACTCCAAGAAAGCGCCCAGCGAACCCCACACAACCAGCAGCAGCTTCTATCCAAATGTAGATCCTCTGCAGGACTCGGCACTCGGCCCTGGCAGCAGTGCACATGCTGGATGGGGCCACACAGCAAGTCATGCTGACACCGCAGCAGCGTACCCGCACGTGCCCAACTTAGCAGAGCCGTCTGCTCCGCCTCTGCCCAACTCGGAATTCGAGCAGTATGGCATTATCAACGAACGGCATCTGTACCCCAAAGCTCACCAGCAGCAGCCTGCAGCAGGCAACGGCAGGCCAGCGCAGGCGCTAGTTGCAACACCCAAGATAGAGGCGCAGCCGTGGGTGAGTCGCGGCGTGTTGGCTCACGTTGGCCTGGGTTGAAGCAGATCGATGCCGCTCCTGTACGCAGCAATGTACAGGCTGCTCAAGCTAGCCAGCACAAAACAGTGCATACATGCATGCATGGATATGCAGTGCACACCACTTGTGTACATGCATGCATGCATGTGTGCATTCATGCTTTGTGTGTTTCGCTGCTTTTGCTTCCGCAGGTCAAGGATCTATGGAAACACCTAGCTGCCAAGACTGTTGGTGTTGCACGCGTGGACTTGCGGCGACCGACGTGAGCAGCTGGCAGGGGCGGGTGCATGCTGATGCAGATGCACATGTTCAAGCACACCACACTTCCGTGTGGTGGCTGACAGGGCAGCTATGAAGCAGATGGATCTGCAGCAATACCGATTGAAGGCATAATTTGCAGCTCTGTTGGTATTGCACACACATGGCAACAGGCTGCAGCTGGTTCAAACGGCAAGCAGCGGATGCGAGTCGGATTGGCCGTGCACTGCTCCGCAGGTGCAGCAAGCCTGTATGTGTGGCATTGTGCATGCTTACAGCAGAAAACACATGGCACACGCCCCTGCCTTGCTGTAATACCAGTCAAACTTGCCTTTGTCTTGCTGTGCTGGTGGCTGCAGGTTCCCCTGGCCTGAAGATTACGATGCAGGCAACATCCTGTTCAGGCGCGGCGGCAGCAGGCATGAGGCCAGGCGGGGCAGAGGGAGGCCGCGCAAGGAGTGAGTCGGCAGCAGCAACAGCAAGTGACTTACGTGGCAGCTTGCGCTGAGTTGGCTGCCTGCAGCCCTGTTGCAGCTACAAGCATGAGCATCAGTCCATGCTGCTGGTGCATTGGCACTGCAGTGACGACAACAAACAGAAAGGCAGAAGCTAGTTTCTGCGCGCGTGTCGCGAGTCTGCTGCTGGCATCACATAAACTGGTTGTGTCACGTTGGTTGCATTAGTAAGCCACACAACAGCACGAAAAGCTCATCACTTGCAATCCTCTGCTCTGCCTGCACCGCAGGCAGCCACCGCTAGTGGGCTATGTAGCTGACTATGACGGCTCCTACTACCCACAGCAGCAGCAGCCGGCCTACGGCTACCCAGCCGTGGGCCAGCAGCAGCAGCGGCAGCAGCCGTACCGCCAGCAGCCGACGGGCGCGCGGCTGAAAGTGATGCGCTGCGTGCAGCTCAAGGCGCCGGATAGCAAGCGACCGCTGCTTGACTTTGGCCTAGGCGTGGGCGTGGACCTGGACAGGCAGGTGAGGGAGTCTGATATATGTGCGTGTCTGCAATCGGCATTATTTGTTGCTGCGATGCGGCGATGATCAGGCGGGCTGCTATAGCTGTGTGCATGACAGGAAAAGCAGTGGATTGAGTCTATGGTTGTCATTGTTCAAGGCGGCCACACTACCTCGGCACGGTTGCGGCATGCCCTCCGACCTTCTGACAGCTCGGGGCAACCAACCCAAACACGTCATCATCTTGTTGCATCTTTTCACCCGCGCAGGAGCTGCACGGCGTCGCACGGCTCAAAGTGGCCGACCTGGTCAGCCTGAAGCTGCTGCCGCAGCCGCTGCTGAAGCTGGGCGGGGCGTGGCCGCTGCCTGGCACTAGCGGCATGGCGCTGCGGCTCAAGTATGAGGTGCCGCTGATGCACCTGGGCGAGTTCTGGCAGCCGCCTGCACGGCTCATGGTCAGGTGGGTGGCCTGAGCTGGGCAGATGGAGCTATGCCAGGCTGGTGCTTGCATGCAGAGGTAATGCTTTACGCGCAGCTGGAGACGGACTTCATGCATCATGCTGTCATGTAGCCAGCAAAACTGCAACGTGACAAGGAAACCAAAGTGAAAGAGGGCTGTGTCCTGCGTTGATTTGCGTGTTGTGCAGGCTGGACAATGACGTGGGTACAGGCGTGCACCTGACACCAACAGGCGTCGAGTTCGACGAGCGGCGGCTGGCGCTGGGCAAGAGCACCGAGGTGAGCCAGCAGGCGAGGTGCAGTTTTAGGGTTTGCCGCAGCATGCGGCCGCCAGTGCGCACAGCTGTGACAGAGCACGGAACAGCTGAGGCTTGTGATGCAGACACACACCAGACAGCTGTATGTTGATTGTAAGACGCAAACGGCTTGGTGTGAGTGTAGTCTGCCAGCTGGCTGTCGAGCTGCAGTAGAGGCGGCAGTCCTGCAGCAGTACACCCTGGCAGTTGCTTGCAGCTGGTGCAAGATGCGAGCAGCATAGGAGGCTGAGGACCTCACAAAGCCTACTAGGCTGAGGGAGGCGGCTGTGGCAACCAGACTCTCAGGATTTAGTTGGGTCACATGTAGAGCAAGAGTTCCAGTGGCGTTCAATGCCACCGTGCTGCTGGTGACACTGAGGGTTGTGTGTCGTGTTGCTGCTGGGTTGGCTGCAGGTGCGGGCTGGTGCCACTCTGCGCTTCCCACGGACCCTGCCCATTGACAGAGACGACCCCGATGCTTTCAAGCTGCAAGTGCACCGGCTGAGCCTTAAGACGCTGTGGTGACGGGACAACGAGGCGGAGAAATCTGGGTATCAGGCAGCTTGAGCTGAATGTGTCATGCACCTGATAGGATTGCTAGCGGGGCATGCTGTGCCTGCTGAGCAAGCTCAGCGCCAGGTGACATTGACAAGGGCTGGCTCGCACTGTGAGTATAAGCAGATGAATGAGTTATCTTGTGTCGAACTACAAGTCTTGGAGATTGTTGGCATGTTTTGAACGATTCTAAGGGACAGCAACATTGCCTGTGGAGGGGCTTCAAGCATTTGCGCATGTTTGGTGGGGCTGCACGATGCCCTGTAGGTTTGTATGCTTGTAACCAAGCTTTTGCAAGCTGTTGAAGCATTGTTTGGTTGAAATCCCAGATTTACGCTGACTCGGCAGTTATGCAAGACCGCATGCATGCGCACTGTGTGAATCTTGATCAGACAGCTATAGATCTTCCAGCTCAAACGATCGCTTCCAAACCATACATTTCAAATGTTATGACGCGGCCCTTTCCGGCTTCTGGAGTAAGAGATCTGGAGTGTCATTTGCAGTGACAAGAGGGGAGCTTCAGATGATCCCGTGGGAAAGCAGGTGCACTAAGCCCCACACTCTCTCGTTTGATTCGCACTTGCGGCTGGTGGCGCGTCAAAACAGCAAGATGGCGCACACCATGATGCGGTCGATGAAGTCTGGGGTGGCCCACACTGCACCACGCCACACTCAGCTGAATCCATGCCTCACACCTCGCCCAATTATTCATCGCTGCCCAGCAGTGGCCACGCAGTCCACCAGCACCTCGACCACCAGCACTTGTGTCTCAGCTCGGCTGCCATCTAGCCACCTGGAGAGCTCTGTCAAGGCTCTGGAGCAGCTGAAGGCTAGCGCGGTTAACCGTGAGTGCCCGGGCTGCGAGATCTGGGGGGTTCATTCGGCGTGCCGGTGTGCGAAGGGGCCCGATGCTCACTAGGCGGGCAGCGTGAGCATCTTGCACCTGTAGCGCTCGTAATGGACACTGGTGATAGCCAATTGTTCAATAGGCCAGCGCGTCGCGCTCCTGGCTGGAGCTCGTCGCAGCAGCAGCAGCACACCTGGTGCAGAGCCACACATGAGCTACTGGGCTGCCATGGCCCGTTGGCAGCTTGCAGCACAGCCAGCTGGCCGGCCACTGTCAGCACAGGGTTTGCACCTTTCTGCCTCTACAGAAGCTGCAACAGACCAGCAGGGTCAGCACATGAGCAGCAGATGACTCTCAGCGCAGCTGTGGCAGCGCCGTACTGCACCAGCACTGTGCAGCACAGCAGCAACAAAACCACACTGAGCAGCAGTGTCAAGACAGGCTCATGCTTTGCAGGACAAACCAGCTTCCTGGTTTGCTAGTGGGCTGTTCGCAGAAGGGATGTGGCAGGGATGTGTGGCAACTAGCTGTGTGCTGTGGGTGGCAGCGTGTGTGCGCTGCCCATGCATGGCAGCAGCATCATGGCAGCACATCAGCACGGTTGTAAGCAGGATACTCTGCCAACTGCCAGTATCCTTTGTTGTGGCCCTGCCAAGGGTGCCTTGAGCTTCCTGCAGCGGCCTCAGCTACATGTGGTTTCTGCAGAAGCAACTGTCTTCACCCTGGTTGCATCTCTGCACCCTGGCTGCATCTCTGCACCGATACCCTCCATCACCTCGCCTCATCAATCTTCAAAAACCTCCTAGCATCACAGCATCAGTCGTCACTCACCGCCTGCTGCTGCCTATATACCTGCCACCCCCACAGGCTATGCCACCGAGACCAAGAACAGCATCATCGCCATGGGCCTCACCATCCACAACGCCCCCGTGGAACTGCGCGAGAAGCTTGCAGTCCCCGAAGCGGAGTGGCCCCGTGCCATTGAGGAGCTCTGCAGCTACCCACACATTGAGGAGGCGGCAGTGCTGTCCACCTGCAACCGCATGGAGTTGTATGTCGTGGCTGTCTCCTGGCACCGTGGCGTGCGCGAGGTGGAGGAGTGGCTCAGCAAGTCTTCCGGCGTGCCGCTGGATGAGCTGCGGCCTTACCTGTTCCTGCTGAGGGACAGGGATGCCACCCACCACCTGCTGCGTGTGTCCGGCGGCCTGGACTCTCTGGTCATGGGCGAAGGCCAGATCCTGGCGCAGGTGAAGCAGGTGTACAAGGTCGGCCAGAATGCTAACGGCTTCGGCAGGCAGCTCAACGGCCTGTTCAAGCAGGCGATCACAGCCGGCAAGCGCGTGCGCAGCGAGACCAGCATCAGCACTGGCAGCGTGAGTGTGAGCAGTGCAGCAGTTGAGCTGGCGCAGCTGAAGCTGCCGAGCCACAACTGGGCGGACGCCAAGGTGTGCATCATCGGAGCCGGCAAGATGAGCACGCTGCTGGTGAAGCACCTGCTGTCAAAGGGCTGCAACCAGGTGAGAACAGAGCAGCGGCTGCGCGGTGGGGTGTGGCTGATGAGATGTTTCGGCAGCTGTTGCTGATGGTTGCTGCGCTTATATGCTGAAAGTGCCTCACGGATAGGTGGCAATGCGGCTCTCAACGTCCGCAGTGCATATGTGTGTGCAGCACTTACAACACAGCACGGCAGCCCAGCACTCGAGGAACTGCCTGCCAGCAAACTTTGCTGCAATCTGCGCACCTGCACCACCTTCACTTCTTCTTCCAGACTGTCTCTGACCAATACTGAACTCACCTCTGCTGCTGCTCTGCTGCCACTGTTGCACAACCTGCGCAGGTGACCATCCTGAACCGCAGCCTGCCGCGTGCACAGGCCCTGCAGGAGGAGTTCCCTGACATGGCCATGGACATCCGGCTCATGCCAGACCTCATGCAGTGCGTGCAGGACAGCGACGTAGTCTTCGCAGCATCAGGTGCGGCGTGTTTGCAGTTGCACAGGACACACAGATGGTTTGGCTGCAGCCGGCTTGCATCGTTGATGTGGTTTAATAAATCATTTATCTCAGCATCAGCATGCCTGGCATGGTCAGCTATTCACCACAGGACAGTATGTCTAGCAGCATGCCGGCGTGCGCCTGGTGACTCCCCACCCTTTCAGAAGCTGCTTCTCATCACTCACAGCCTGCTGCCTGTGTCCACCTGCTTTCCTCTCCCCCTGCTGCGAACCACCCCACATCACCACCCCTCACTCCCGCAGGCAGCGAGGAGCTGCTGATCCATGCAGAGGACATCGTCAACATGCCCCGCCGCAGCGACGCAGTGGGCGGCGTGCGCCGCTTCGTCGACATCAGCGTGCCGCGCAACATCGCGCCCAACATCTGCGCGGAGCAGCACGCCGGCATTGTGTACAACGTGGATGACCTCAAGGAGGTGGTGGTGGCCAACAAGGAGGCGCGCGCGGCAGCAGCAGCAGAGGCAGAGGTGCTGCTCAAGTGAGTCACGGCATAGAAGTGTGGCTGGTTGGTTGGTTGTGCTGCTTTGTGCTGTGCATTGTGTTGGGCACTGTGATTCTTGAAAGTCTGGCTTTGGGCAGCAGGGTCGGCAATGCAGCCACGTTGTGGCTGCTGAGGTGTGCGTGCAGCTGCAGCATGTCTGCAATTACACCGTCACTCGCTTGTTGCACCGGTGTACTCACCGCATGTGCTGCTTTTGCACTGCCACTGCTGCCTCTTGCAGGGAGGAGCAGCGCTCCTTTGAGGCATGGCGCGACAGCCTGGAGACCGTGCCCACCATTAAGGCACTGCGTGCCAAGGCGGAGGCCATCCGCGCAGCCGAATTCGAAAAGGCGCTCAGCCGGCTAGGTGAGGGCATGAGCAAGAAGCAGATGAAGGCAGTTGAGGAGCTGAGCAAGGGCATTGTCAACAAGCTGCTGCACGGCCCCATGACAGCGCTGCGCTGCGATGGCACGGATGCAGATGCAGTTGGGCAGACGCTGGCAAACATGGAGGCGCTGGAGCGCATGTTTGAGCTCTCTCAGATGCAGGCGACAGCAGCAGCAGCACGCAAGTGAGCAAGTGAGGCGGTTAGTGGTAGCCTGGTGCCCAGCAGGGGCGCTGGCTGCTGCTGCGCGGGCGTGCTAGGGTAACACTGCGAGGCATGCGGAACTGGCAGCGGTTTGGGACCTATGCAGCAGCAATGTGCATGCTGTAGGGTGCCGACAACACGCAGCATATGTGTGGGTGCAGCAGACTCCCCGTTTGCTGTTGCTGTGCATGCTGGCGCCTGGCCTGCATGTTGCTGGTATGTGCGGTGCTGAGCGGCGCTAGCAGTTGTGCGGTGTGTTCGTTGCGCTTGGTTTGGCGACTCTCTTCTTTTGTGCTGCAGCGGAGGCGTCTCTTTGCCAGTTGTTGTGCATTGCTGATGCAGCATTGGGCTTGGGGTGTGCATTATGGGGCAGGCAGGCAGGGCAAGGGGACTGACCGAGAGAATACAACAGGGCGGAGGGCTGGGGCATTAGGCGATGGTGTAGTGTAGAGAAGGTGTGTTGGTGCTTGTTCAGTTTGGTCTCTTTTGAGGCTGTGTAGAGGCTGTCACAGGACAGCACCGGTGCAGAAAGGCTGGTGCTGCGTCTTTCCTTTCAGCGTTGGAATCAGGCAGTCTGCATGTACATGCGCCGCATGTTTGGTGTTGAGGCTGGGGTGCAGCTGATATGAGGCTGTAGGCGGCAACGTACTGCTGCAGCTCTCTGCATTGCATTGCATTGTTGCACACATGGCATGACTGGGTCATGGTGTGCTGCTAGGTGCTATGATGGTCAGCTAGCTCACTGTGCGTTGGCATAGGGCGGTTGCGCTACCCAGCTGCAGCAGCTCTGCAGTCAATTAGTCAGGTGTTGACATCTCACACACTTGGTGCCGGCTGTGCAGTTGTGTGTCGCGCTGCGTTACCATTTTGCCACAACATCTCACTCCTCCTTGCCCGTGGCAGCCCTGCTGCTGGCAGCCTGCTGCTTTGAGCAGCAGGCGAATTTTGCAGCGGCGGGCGGCGCTGGCTTAACGCTACACACACATACAGGACATGTGTATGGTTTTTGAGTGTTTATGGTAGGGACAGCAGGTGGCTCGGCTAGCACGTGTGATGGCAGTTGTCAGCTGCTGCAGCTCAGGCAGGCGTGTGGTGGTGTGGCAGTGAGGTTGGATCTCGGACGCCCATTGGCAAAAGCATTATTTGGCAGTGTGGCATGGTGGAGGGCTGGCTAGTGTGCTGCTCTGGCGGTCTGTTGTGTGCAGCAACTTGAGTCAGTTGCTGCGAGCAGCCTAGACCGGGTGGTCGGCAGGATGGGGTGCAAAGGTGGCTGAGCGTCTCGTGTACAATCATCTGTTTTGAGTGTTGGGTGGGCATACGTGCGCCTGGTGAGTTGGCAGCAGGTGTGTGGCATGGTGTTGTTTTTCAGAGCAGCTTGTATTGCGCCTGTTGGCTGTGCGGGTGAGTAACCTGTGATGGCTGAGGTGTAACTTTCTGAAGTACTCGGCTGCTGAGCAACAACCTATTGATGCTTCCTTGTAAATGAACAGCAGACCATCAGCGATTCAAATTGCATCTAACAAATTGCATCTAACGAGCGCACCAGGCAAAACGGTGTGCTGCCGACTGAATGGCATGACAACAACAGAGAAGTTCACCAGGCGCCACTACAACCCCACCTTCACTCAAACAGCAAGAAAGCCATGTGTGTGCTGTCTCGTGCTGTAGAGGTGTTCAAACGTTCACATGTGGCCGCAGTTCTGTGGGATGAACGCTCTACTCGTGTGAACACCGCTAGTGCCGAGTGTGTCGAGCACTTTGAATTGTTGGCGTAGGAGCCCTGCTGTCGAGGAACCTATACAATTACCTGCTAGGTTCAGTCTGTTTGGGGTACGCGAACAGGACTTTCAAAGCGGGAGCACGGCCTGCAGCATTAGCTACGCACAGCAGCAGCAGCAGCAGCAGCAGCAGCAGCAGGACCAGTGAACAGCAATTCGATCCTGTTCAACCAGGACGCATCAAATCAATCGCCATCCGCATCTACAGCAGCACAAGCAGCAAAACCGCCGTTCTACAGCCCACCAATTCCTCTCCCAGTCGCAGGACAACAGTAGCAGTGCCGCTCCGCATGCAGCGCCACGCATGCTGCGGGAGGCAGTATCAGCAGCAGTGACAACAGCATGGGCTGACATGCGAGGCAGCAAGCTGCAGGCTTGAAGTTAACAGCAACACACGATGCGCTGGCGCAGGCAGCGTGTGCCTGCTGAAGTAGTGACGCCATGGACGCCTGTGGTGTGGCTGGGTGGGTGACCTGCACACCTGCTGCACTGGCACAGTGACAACAGTGAAAGCTGCAATGCCACACACGCTTGTGCTCCATAGTCAACAGCTTGCTTGAACTACCCACACATACACACATCTTGCAGGACACTTTGGTTGGTTTACTTCGTTTTGGGCTCCAGCAGGCAGCAGCAGCAACACAGCCTCAGGTGCCCAGCAGCTGCAGCCGCACATACAGGGCAATCGTGCAAGTCACCTCCCAGCTTCAACTTTGTTCATCTTTGTTGCCTGCCTGCCTGACTGCCTGTCGGCTGGGCTGCTGGCGTGCTGCCCTGCTCCTGCAGTGCTGTGGGTCAGCCTCATGGTGGGATACCTCAAGGGCTACACCAGCGGTGAGGCAGCCAGCAGCAGCATGCAGCAGCAGCAGTGGGGACACGCCCTGGTCAGCTGCGGCTGCAGGCCCTCCTTCACAGCAGCAGCAGCAGCAGCAGCAGCAGCTTGCGTGCAGCAGCACTTTTGCAGTTCCAAGGAAGTTAGCGTGAGCAGGTTTTAAACAGCAGTGGATGGCAGCGAATGGGTTCCGCCTGGCACCTGCAGCGCCGCCAGAGAACAGATCCAGCTACAGTGGGCGGCTGGCGGGAAACCAGCATACCAGCTATGGCAGCAATATAGCTTGCAGGTTGGCGTTAGGAGGAAGTAAAGCTACACCTCTTGCGGCAAGTGTTGCCATGACAGAGCGTAGGTATGCTGGCTGATGCTGTTGCTTCGTCGTGTGCAGGCTCTGACTTGCTCACCAATGCTCAATTCAGGAAGCAGTGGTTTCCTGAGGTAAGCAAAGCAGCTGTAGTGACAGGGGACATGTGACTAGGCTTGAAGATCAGGGTGCGCTGCAGCAAGCTTGTCAGTCTCAGATGTATGCAGCAGCAACCAGCTTGCCCTGCCCAGCTGGCGGAACCTCTTTACTCCCGTCACTGCTACAGGACAGAAATAGGGTAGTTGCACGCGGCCAGAGTCACCATTTACGAGTTGCATTGCTGCTGCTGCTGCTGCTGCTGCTGCTGCTGCTGCTGCTGCTGCTGCTGCTGCTGCTGCTGCTGCTGCTGCTGCTGCTGCTGCTGCTGCTGCTGCCGCAGGCTGACCAGGTGAATGCCTCGCTGTATGACGGCCTGGACCTGGGCGATGCGGTGTGCTTTGCCTCAATGGGCCCCGCCACACACTACCTGGCGCTCAAGTTCTTCACGGGTGCGCATGCGCAGCAGCTGCTGCTGTGCCTGCCTGCGCGCTGCTTAGCATTCAAATACGCGTAGCCTGTCTGCTGTTGCAAGGTGCACGCAGTGTGTCTGCATCTCATGCCGTGCTGTGTCCTTTTGTGTGTGCCTGCAGCGTCTGCTGCAGCGCTGCCGGCAGGCTGGGTAATGCGCAGCCAAGGCCGCAGGCTGTCCATCCTGATCGGCTGCGCGGCCTACTGCGCTGCCCACCTGCTGCAAGGCGCAGCCGTCAACCTGTCCATGCTGTTTGCTGGCCAGGTGTTCCAAGGCATTTCAGCGGCATTCCTGTACCAGGTGGGGACCACAATGGCAGTGCCAGACACCAGTTGTTTTTAGTAGGGTCACAGGCCCCCCCACACAGGAGCCACACAAGGCTCATGGAGCCGTGCAGCAGCATCAAGCAGCAGTGGGGATGGCAGCTGATACAGCGGCAGCATTACACCACACGTGTCCTCTGTTCGTGTACCGCACGACCCTGTTCTACAACAAATCGCAACGCTCAAGCGTGGCTGACTAACAGACTAACAGACTAACATGACGCTGGTGGCGGCTGCAGGCGCCCCCAATTGAGGTAGTGGAGGTGGCCCCCCATCAGTGGCGAGGCGCATTCGTGTTCAGCGACTCACTGGGCCGGGCAGTCGGCATGTGGAGCCGCAGCCTGCTGCACGCAGGCCTGGGCAGCAGCAGCAGCGGCCCGGCCTGGGGCTGGCGGCTGAGCTCGCTGTTCCCGCTGTGGTGAGTGAGCGTGGACTGGGAGCAGGTAGGAGCATGGAATGCAGGCAGGTGCTAGTGTGCGTGCACAGCTTGCGGTGTGCGGCGGCGAGGTTTGTACATGGCGCAACATGTGCTGCCCTACAGTGTGTGGTGCTTGTTCACTTCACTGCTGCACTATATATAGCAAGACATTGTTGTCTAGTACAACTGTGTTGGATCTCTGTGGCTGGCGGCTGGCGGCCCGGCCTGGGACTGGCGGGTGAGTTCGCTGTTCCCGCTGTGGTGAGTAAGTGTGGACTGGAAGCAGCTTGGAGGTTGGAGCGCAGGCACGTGCTAGTGTGCGTGCGCAACTTGCAGGGCGCGGTGGCGAGATTGGGGTATTCAGGTGCAGAATGTGCTGCCTGCAGGGTGCGGTGCTTGTTTCACGGTTGCATTATAAAAAGACGGTGTTGTCTGGTGCAGATGTGGTGGCCTGGGCAGGCTAGTTGTGCTGGCGCTTGCCTGCTGCTGTTGTCGGCTGCTGCGCTGGTGAATTGATGACGCTGCACAGCGCGCACTGGCTGTTGCCGGGCGGCAGTGCTCTTGTTGGGTGCATTGCCAAGGCAGCTGGCTCATGTTGATGCCTGTTGCTGCTGCTGCTGCTGCTGCTGCTGCTGCTGCTGCTGTTGCTGCTGCTGCTGCTGCTGCTGCTGCTGCTGCTGCTGCTGCAGGCCTGCGCTGGTGGTGATGATGCTGGTGCCGCTCATCCCGGAGACCCCCAACAGCCTCATCCAGCGGGGGAAGCTGGACGCAGGCAGGGCGGCGCTGCAGGAGATCCGCGGGCAGCTGTACAACGTGGACGTTGAGTTTGCCGGCATACTCAAGGCAGCAGGCATCTCAGCCACCACAAAGGTGCGAGGGAATACACCGCATGGCGAACTTAGGCTCAATGGGACGGCAGCATCAGGGTGCACACCTGGACCCACGTAAGCTGCCTAAATTGCAAAGCTGCATGCTGGCATGCACCTCGCTTTGTGACAACTGGCATCCAGATGCTGCGTTTGCGGTGTCGTGGCAGCTTCTCAAGCCTGGCCCTGCAACATGCATGCACCTCGCCCGCAACTTGCATGCAACTGCTGCGTGCATGTGCTCTGGTGCTGCCCGCTGTGCTGTGCGCATGCAACTGCCTCATGCTGCTTCCGCTGCTGGCTGTGCTGCAACTGCCTCATGCGTGTGCTCTGCTGCTGCTTCTGCTGCTGGCTGTGCTGCAACTGCCTCATGCGTGTGCTCTGCTGCTGCTTCTGCTGCTGGCTGTGCTGCAACTGCCTCATGCGTGTGCTCTGCTGCTGCTTCTGCTGCTGGCTGTGCTGCAACTGCCTCATGCGTGTGCTCTGCTGCTGCTGTGGTGTATGGTGCAGCGGCCGCCGCACCAGCTGCACGTGTTGTTCAGGCGGCAGCAGCTGCCGCCGCTGCTGCTGATGCTGCTGCTGACGGTGCTTCGGGAGTGCATGGGCGCTGACACTGTGCGGCTGTTCTCTCGGCCTTTCTGGCAGGCTATGCACTGGAGCCACAGCAGGCGCGGCTTCTTCTACCAGCAGGCAGAAAGTGCAGTGTACCTGGGAGGTGAGGCAGCAGCTGTCGCTGCCAGGTGAGCCGCAGCAGCAAACATAGTGTATGGCATGAGTCACCCAGCAGGTGCTGGGTCGGCTTCTGGTGCAGACCTGAGGCAGCTGTGGCCTTGATGCAGGTTGTTGTCAGACGTGTTTGATGCCCCATGGGCCCAGCTAGCCGCCGCACACACCTGTCTTGCTTTCTCTGCTGGCTGTCCACAGACTCAATCCGGGTTTCAAGCTCGAGCTTGCAGCTGTAGTCCTGATCCAATGGCTGCCGCCGCGCTGGTGCCTGCTGCCCTGCTGTTCTTGGTCATGTCTGCGTGCACTTGCAGCTGTGGTGCTGTCCATCTTTGTCATTGACAGCTGGGGCAGGCGCCCGGTGCTGGCTCTCAGCGCAGCAGGCTGTGGCGCAGGCTTTCTGGCTGCCTCCATCGCCACAGTCTTCAAGGGCAGGCTCGCACCCAATGCAGTGCCAATTGGGCTGCAGGCAGCCATGTATGTGTCGATGATCGTGTCATATGTGAGTGCAAGTGTCCAGGGAGTGTGGTGCAGCAGCGCTTGCTGTTGTTCTGCCTCAGACATGCCTGCAGCAGCACTTGTTTTCTGTCACAGCTTGCCTGGCCTCCTGGTAGCAGTGTCACTAGTTGCTCCAATATTACACAGCCAGCACCTGCCAGGTAGCACAGTGTAGTTTTGACCGAAAGTACGGACTGCCATCAGCTTCCCGCATTGCTCACCAGGGTCTGCTGCACAGATTGTTCCTGCGCTGCCTTGCAGCAATCACTGCTCTACAGCCCTCTCTAGCAGCACTGGTGCCCTGTACTGCGCTGCGCTGCGCTGCACTGCGGGCCCGCACCCGGGTGGCACCCTCTTTGTACAACGCTGACCGCACTGTGTGATGCCTGCAAACCACTTGCATCAAGGACCTTTCTTCTACACTGTCTGCACTCCAGAGCTCCTACGTGGCTGGTGTTGCTGGCGGCTACTGGCTGCTGATGGCTGAGCTGTTCCCACTGGCCACGCGGCCCCTGGCAGCCAGCCTGCTCACAGGCCTGGTCATGCTCACCTACGGGGTGACCAGCCTGGTGGCGATGCCGCTGGTGTGCGTGGTGCAGCTGGGGCTGCTGCTGTTCTACGCTGGCAGCAACCTGCTGATGCTGGTGCGTGGTTCTCGCGTGTGGACAAAAGAGCAGCTGCTGGGAGTGAGCTGTGACCGGGTTGTGTGCAAGTCGGGTGTAGGTAAAAAATAGTCGATTGCGCAGGTGCATGGATGCCATGCGGCCTTGCATGTTGATGTGGGCATTGGTTGTGCACCTCGACACTGCTTGACAGTGCATTTGCAACTTGCTTTACGACTGTACCTTGAACAGAAACGCGGCTCATGCAGCTGCTGTGTGCAATCATCCAGTGCATTCACACCAGTGTATCATGCCCTGTGCTGTCGCTTGTGTCTGTGCTGCTGCAGCTGGCGGTGCTGCTGCTGCTGCCGGAGACAAAGCAGGTGGCGCTGGAAGATGTGTGCACAAAGTTCCAGCAGCACTGGCTGTGGAGGCGCTTCACGCAGCAGCAGCAGCAGCAGCAGCAGCAGCAGCAGCAGCAGCAGCAGCAGCAGCAGCAGCAGCAGGGATACGATAGACGGGGGCATCAACACAGTTACAACGCTTCATTGGGGCGGGGTCATGATGCACAAAGGCCTAGACCACCTGAGGGGGCACTGCACAGCTCAGCAGGACAGCACAGTACTGCTGCAGAAGCTGCTGCAGTTCGTGGACCACAGCAGCAGCAGGGGCTTGGCGCCGTTTTGCCGGGTGACAGCAGCGCAGCAGGCCAGCAGCAGCAAGCTGGACCCGAGGGCAGTGGCAGCAGCAGCAGCGGGCTGGCTGGTTTTGCAGCACGCGCGTGGCACATGCCACCAGCGCAAGCGCCTGCTGCAGACAGGAGGGGTGCGTCCAGAGCACTGTCGATGCAGCCAGCAGGCACTATGTCACTGGATTTGGAGGAGTTCATGTATGGAAGGCGGTAGGCTTCCTGTTTTGGTCGTGAGCATGCCATGCCGTGCTGTGCAAGCATACTGAGCTGGTTGCTGCACTGACTGGCACTGCACTTGCGTGCTGCGTGCAAGGTGCTAGTAGGTTGCCAAGACAATCAATTTATGCAGTGCTCCTGGGAGATTTGAAAGAGTGCAACTGAACATGTCTTCACGAATGGATCTGGTGTTTGATCACTCGTGAGTGCACCACTTTGCTGGGCAGCAGAAGCATGCCCCTGAACAGGCTGTGGAGGTTGAATGTGAAGTGTCAATGCACATAGCCTGCCAACCTCTAGATCGGCACCTGCAGTGTGACATCAAAATGTGTTTTGAGCGTCTTGGCAGCCATGCTTGCGCCACCTGCGGCAAACCTCACGAAAGCAGCAGCAGGCAGTCACTGCGTGCTCTGCGTGGAGAATCACTACACTGAGCGAAACTGAAGCTCATCCTAGGCAGACAGAAAGGATATTTGAATTACAAAGTTATGCCATCATCAATGGGTACGTGGTGCCAGCCGCCTGGCGTACAAACGTGTCGAAGTAGTGGGAGTCAAGCTTTCGTGATGCCGCCGCTGGGCACACCACGTTGTTCGCGTTAAACATACTAGATGTCTTTCGTTACCTGCAAAAAGCTTTACGACGTTGTAACGCAGCACCTGCTAAACACGCGACCTGAATAACATGCCAGGTGTCGGTCTCTTATGCTGTTGTTGCCGGAAAGGCTGCCAGAATAGTGCGAGACATCAGATTAAGGTGACACAAGTTTTATAAGAGTCTGATCAGAAGCGGAAAGAGCAGCAAGTTGTCGAGGGAAGCAGATCACGCTAAGGTCGCCCCATGCAGCAGACGCTGAGGTCCGGCTGTGCGCAGACTGGCCTAGGCAGGAAGCATGTAACGCCATGCTGCGCTCTGCCCAAGGTGCAGACGAGGCCTATGGCGAGTCTTGCCAGGTGGGTGTTCCGGCAGTTCGACACCAACACCACCCACACTCTAGGCACTGGTCAAGGGACGTTGGCATGGCTACTTATAGAACCATATAGTCTATAGCAACTGCAAGCTTGCCCACTTGCGACAGAGATCTGACCGACTGCTCTTCTGCCTGCAGGCCTGCTGCTCGCGCCCTTTCCGGCAAGGCCACAGCACGTCTGCCCGTTGCTAGCAGGCGTTGTGGTCCAGCCTCAGTGTCCAGGCGTGCCCTGCACGTGGTCAACTATGTTGCGGAGCACGCACCTGTCGCATACAAGGACTTGGTGCTCGGTAAGTGAACCGCAAAACGTTTCCAGTGCCCTGCAGTCCCTGATCTGTTTCGGTATAGTTTCTTAGCAGCTGATTTTATGTGTTGCCGCAGGCGTGCCCAAGGAGACCTTCGCTGGCGAGAAGCGCGTGGCCATCACCCCGACAGTTGTGAAGACGCTGCTCAAGGCAGGCTTCAAAGAGATCCGTGTGGAGAAGGGCGCAGGAGAGGCCTCCGAGTTCACGGTAAGGCCAACTTGCTGGCATCTGCAGCTGCTGTGCATGTGCTGTAGCAGCAGTACACCGCCGCTGCTGCAGCAGGCGGTTGCCCATCCTATGACACACTGCCAGACACAAACGGGCCTGGAGTGTGCATGGAGACATGCATATCATACAAAGGATCATAAGAGTGACTTGATCATTGGATCAACTTTCATTGCGCATGCCTGCAGGATGACGAGTACGCTGCTGCTGGCGCCAGCATTGTGGACCATGCCGCCAGCTTCAAGTCCGACATCGTGCTCAAGATCAGGCCGCCCAGCCTGGAGGAGGCAGACATGCTCAAGGAGAGGGCCAAGTGAGTTTCACTGCTTGCACACGCTGATGCAGCTTATGCTGCGGCTAGTAAGCGATCAAAGCGGGTGCGCCGTACGTGCTGCTGTTGCTGTTGTAGCTGCACTGTGCACCCTGGATTCAAGTGCTCCCATGCTGCATATGCACTCACCTGGTGCTCCTGCCACTGCTGCTGCCGCTGCTGCTGCTGCTGCTGCAGGCTGATTAGCTACATCTACCCCTCCCGCAACCAGGAGCTGGTGGACAGGCTAGCGGCCAAGAAGGCCACAGTCATCGGTGAGTGCGCTGGGAACATTGCGTTCTTTATCAGTGGACAGTGCTTTAGCCCGCTGCACACACAGCAGCAGGCAGGTGCTCACACGCATGCGGCACGCATGGCCCACATGATCTGTGTTGAAGCGCTAGGCTGGCTGTTGCAAGGGGCGTGGCAGCTGCAGCCGTGAAAGTGTAGTGTATACGTAACAGCATTGGCAGGGCTGGGGCAGGGGATGCGCAGCGATGGCATGGGGCAGGCGCAGCGCCAGCAGTCGCAGCTGTGCTGCTGCGTGCGGCGGCCGTCACAGTGCATACACACAGGTGGTTTGCGAGACCAGCGCTTGTTGCTACGGTCTCGGGAAGCGACAATAGGTTGCTGGCAGCAGCACCCATGGTGCTCGGCAGCGGCTACACTGCTACACGTGCGTGTGAAAACAACCCACGCTCATTGCATGGCGGCTAAGCATGCGCTGCTGCTTTGCTGCTGCTGCAGGTATGGACTGCATCCCCCGCACGCTGAGCAGGGCCCAGACCTTTGACTCCCTCAGCTCCATGGCCAACATCGCCGGCTACAGGTGCGGTGCTCGCTAAGTAGCGCTACAACTGCTAGAATCAGCAATCGGCAAGGCCAGTGATTTGCATGCACAGCTGTGCCGCAAGGATGGGCATCACTGCAACTTTACGCAGGTTCCAGCGGGTGTATGGGTTGCATGCTGGCAGCATCGCAGCCCGCACACGTGTATATATATCCTCCGCATTAAAGCGAGCAAAGCCAGCAATGCCTGCTGCTGCAATGCTGCGCCGCAGGGCCGTGATCGAGGCCGCGCACCACTTTGGCCGCTTCTTCACGGGCCAGATTACTGCTGCCGGCAAGGTGCCGCCCGCCAAGGTGCTGGTGATTGGTGGCGGCGTGGCGGGCCTGGCTGCCATTGGCTGCGCGAAGAGCATGGGCGCGATTGTGCGCGTGTTTGACACGCGCGAGGCGGTGCGCGAGCAGGCCAAGTCGCTGGGCGCGGAGTTCCTCACGGTGAGTTGGTGGCTTGAGGGGCAGAAGTGGAACAGAACGGCCTGCAGACATGGCGCGGGGTACACCGGCAGCTCGGCTTGCAGGTTCTGTGGCCGCATGGAATGGGGTGGCGAGTATGCTGGGGCGGGGCAAAGCTAGCTGCTGCTGCTGCTCATGGCGGTTTGTTGATATTCTGCTGCTGCTGCTGCTGCCGTGTACAGGTGGACATTGAGGAGTCTGGTGAGGGCCAGGGCGGTTACGCTAAGGAGATGAGCAAGGAGTTCATCGAGGCTGAGGTGCGGGGCCGGCTTTGGTGTAGCATCGCTTGAAGTGTAGCATCGCTGCTTTTCAACAGGCGTGCAGGCCATGCAGCAGCACCAACATGTGGCAGATGCATAACGGGCAGCACCAACATGTGGCAGAACATGTGCTTCAACAGGCGTGCAGGGCATGCAGCAGCACCAACATGTGGCAGATGCATAACGGGCAGGAGAGGGGTCAGGCAGCAGCTGAGGTGGGGGGTTACACTGGCAAGGGAGCAGACTGGCCAGCAAGCAGCAGCAACATGGCCAGACTCGCAGTGGCCGTGGCTTTGACCTTGCTACTAGTGCATGGATGTGTAGGGTTCAGCCATTGCATTGAAGTGCATGGTTTGGAAGACTTATGTGCACTGCAAACATGTGACGCATTTTCGCTCCCAGCCTTTTGCCGGCTAACGTCCTGCTGCTGCTGCTGCTGCTGCTGCTGCCTTGGACTGATTGCACCTCTCGTTTCAACTGCAGATGAAGCTGTTTTCGGAGCAGTGCAAGGAGGTGGACATCATCATCTCCACGGCCCTCATCCCGGGCAAGAAGGCGCCCCTGCTCATCCTGCCCGAGTTTGTGGACAGCATGAAGCCAGGCAGTGTGCTGGTGGACCTGGCCGCAGAGGCCGGAGGAAACATCGGATACACACAGGTGAGAGTTTGTGCTGTCTGCGATCTCTAGCAAGCCTCATTTTGTATGTAGCTGCTGATGTTGTGCATTGGTGCTGTGTCCTTTGCAAGCAGAAGTAGCAGGGTGACGCGGAACATGGTGTGGCAGGCAGTTGGTGACCGAGGTGCGCTGTGCGTCAGCACACTGCTCAGTGTATAACATCCTGAATCACTCGCTTTTTTGCTGCTGCTGCTGCTGCTGCTGCTGCTGCTGCAGCCCAACGAGGTGGTCAAGACCCCTCATGGCCAGGTGGTGATCGGCTACACCGACCTGCCCAGCCGCCTGCCCACGCAGAGCAGCACGCTGTTCAGCAACAACATCAGCAAGTTCCTGCTGTCTATGGGCCCCTTCACCACCGGCAAGAAGGACGAGTTTGTGATTGACTACGATGATGAGGCGGTGCGTGGCTGTAGAAGGGAGTTGCAGCAGCAGCAGCAGCAGCAGCTAACAGCAGGGAGGCGGTGCAGTTATGTCCAGGAAATAGTGTGTTGGTATCAGCGCAGTGCAAGGGTGGGGAGGCAGGGGCAGTTGAATGCAGCAAACCCTGAAACAGCAATACAGTCAAGTGCCTGTCAAACAAACTGCACAGGATCGCACTGCGGAACTAGCAGCAGCTGCAGCAGGACAAACCCTCACATGCAAGGCATGCAGCGCACAGGATGGTGATCAGGCATCAACTCCACTGTCCTTGCTCACCCTGCCGCTGCTGCTGCTGCTGTTGCAAACACATTCACACACATCCACACATCCTAACAACAGGTGCGTGGCGCGCTGGTGCTGGACGAGGGTGAGATGCGCTGGCCAGCGCCTGTCTCAGCAGCCCCCGCTGCTGCCCCGCCACCACCTAAGCCCAAGGAGGAGGCAAAGGGCCCCAAGGACCTCTACCCGCAGACCCTGCAGGGCGCCCTCACCACCACCGGCGCTGCTGCTGCCACGCTGGCTATTGGCGCTGTCTCGCCGAACCCTGTGTTCAGCAGCATGCTGACTAAGTTTGGCCTGGCCAGTATCTGCGGCTACCAGACTGTGTGGGGTGTCACTCCTGCGCTGCACAGCCCTTTGATGAGTGTGACAAACGCAATCTCCGGCCTCACTGCTGTGGGTGGTATGGTGCTGGCTGGCGGCGGTGTTATTCCCGGGAATGCGGCTCAGGGGCTGGCGGCCCTGGCAGTGCTGGCGAGTGCCGTGAACATTGGCGGAGGCTTCACCATCACGCAGCGCATGCTGGACATGTTCAAGAGGCCAGATGATCCCATTGAGCACAACAACCTGTACGCCATCCCAGGTGCGTGTGGTGTGGTGGCCCGGACGTCTGGATGCTGTGCGTCTCCCTTGCTGACAGCAAGCAGCTGCTGACGCGTGGCATGAATTGCAGCACCTGCCGATGTGATATATGCACCTGCTGCTGCTGTTTCGGAACCTCAAATTGCCAGCACACAAAGCAAGGCATAAAGAAAGAACGTGCCGTTGTTTGCTTGTTGCTCCCCAGCAGCCGCGCTGGTCGGTGGCTGGGCCATCTCTCCCAACATACGGCGAAGCAAAGCACTGACTTGAACCTGCGGTTGTTACTTAATCTCTTGTTATTGCAGCCGCCGCGCTGCTGGGTGGCTGGGCAATCGGGCGCTACCTGGGCATCGATGAGGTCACCAGCGCCACCTACCTGGTCAGCTCTGCGCTGTGCATCTCCGCCATCGCCTGCCTCAGCAAGCAGGAGAGCGCGCGCACCGGCAACGCGCTGGGCCTCATCGGCGTGAGCGGCGGCGTGGTGGCAACGCTGGGAGGGCTCAACACTGACCCCGGCACTTACGCACAGGTGGGTGGCCTGGGCTTCAAACCTCACCATGGAAAAGTGGCAGGCTGCGCTTGATGCTGGTGGTCTGGATGTCACCAGGTGCTTCTGCCGCTTGCAGCTGTAGTAGTTGCAGGTCATGTCGGGCAATCTTCACATAACAAACGTATGACTGTGTCAACTGCACACGCTTCTTCACATTGCTGCTGCTGCTGCTGCTGCTGCTGCAGGTCATCGCCAGCCTGGGTGCAGGCGGCCTGGTGGGCAACCAGATTGCCAGCCGCATCAATATCACCGACCTGCCGCAGATGGTGGCGGCCTACCACTCCCTGGTGGGCCTGGCTGCTGCGGTGACCTCCATTGCCAACATCATGCTGCTGGCTGAGGCCGGGCACGACATGGACGGCGTGCACATGGTGACAGCCTTCCTGGGCGACATCATCGGCGCCATCACGCTGACGGGCTCGGTGAGTTTTGGATCGGCTGCACTCTCCTGGCTGCAGGGCAGTAATGCAGCTACATTGTAGATATTTGCAGGTCACGCATCGCGAGCACAATGCAACATAATGAGTAGTCAATGGCTAGAGGTGGTAACGCAGCTACAGGGCAGTTTGCGGCGCCATCACGCTGACGGGTGAGTGCTTAAGTTTGTAGATGTGCTTGGTGGCACTCGGTGATGCAGCAGCAGATGGGTTGTTGGCTGCCATTGCCTGCTTGCTGTTATACCTGTTCGCGACGACAGCCGAGCACTGCCGCAACCACCTGTGTCCTGAACCGCCAAACCCCTTTCCTGCAAACTTTCCTGCAGGCCGTGGCCTTTGGCAAGCTGCAAGGCATCCTGGACAGCAAGCCGCTCAACCTGCCTGGCAAGAACGCGCTCAACCTGGCAATGCTGGGCGCAGTGCTGACCTGCGGCGGGCTGTTCCTCACCACAGGGGACCCCCAGTTTGGCGTGGCCATGCTGTGGGCGACTGCGGCAATCGGTGGCGTGCTGGGCGCACACCTGACCGCGTCCATCGGTGAGCGGCATGCCGCATTTTGCGGAAGCACTGTCTTAGATGTGTGCTAGTGTGTGTTGCGATATTCAAAAGTGCATACGCGCCTGTATGTATCCCATCCCATCCCATCTACATAATGGATAGCTGCATGCTTGCTGCCATCTGTTGCATGCACTCTGGCTGTGCTCACTCGCAGCCTCCCTTGCTTGCCCTGCTCTGCCCCGGCTGATCCCTCTCTCCCTACAGGTGTGTCCTAACCCGTTTTTTTTGTGTGATCCATGCAGGTGGTGCCGACATGCCTGTGGTCATCACGCTGCTCAACTCCTACTCCGGCTACGCGCTGTGCGCTGAGGGCTTCATGCTCAACAACGACCTCATCACCACAGTGGGAGCGCTCATCGGCTCATCAGGTGCCATCCTGTCATACATCATGTGCAAGGCCATGAACCGCAGCCTGGCCAACGTCATCTTCGGCGGCTACGGCACAGGCACCGGCGGCAAGGCGGCTGTTGTTACGGTGAGTGTTGTCTGTAGCATGTTCTGACCAAGCAACGTGCCTTGCGGCTGTGCAGGATGGCTGTCGGAGCTGCTGTGGGCTGCCTGTTCATCTTTGGCAGATGCTAGCATTAGGTTTGGGCGACATCTTGA
The DNA here is from genome assembly GCA_030272155.1 of Tetradesmus obliquus. Classification (NCBI taxonomy): domain Eukaryota; kingdom Viridiplantae; phylum Chlorophyta; class Chlorophyceae; order Sphaeropleales; family Scenedesmaceae; genus Tetradesmus; species Tetradesmus obliquus. The sequence continues at coordinate 3,278,695 of CP126191.1, forward strand.
AGTTGTTAAGCTTGCATCTGGGGCAAGGCCGCTGACCACGCCTTTCTCCTGTCTCTCTGTTCCGTGCCGCTGCAGGGCACGCACACTGAGACCAATGTGCCGGAGGTGGTGGAGGCGCTGACCAGCGCCAGCCGCGTGCTCATCGTGCCCGGCTATGGCCTGGCTGTGGCCAACGCGCAGCACAGCATTGCCGAGCTCACCAAGAAGCTCAAGGGCAAGGGCGTGCAGGTGAGGGCGGCTGCAGGAGTGTGGCTGACTTGTTAAACGCGGGTTCGTTGCCTGTTTGCTGGTGTTGTGTGCGTGCGCTGGCGGCAGCAGCCTTCGTGGGCAAGGGCGTGCAGGTGGGGGTGCTGCGGCTGCAGCTGATGTGTGGCATGTGCGAGGTGTTTTGTTGCTGTTGCTTTTGGCTGGTCAAACCCCTTGTGCAGGACCCACCTGGGCCTATTTGACCCACCGTTCAGCCAGTTGCTTCCCGCGTTGTGCACAGCCCCATGCTCATTCTGCCCCTGCTGCCCTCCGCCCACACCACCGCACACCACCGCACACTGCCCGCAGGTTGAGTCTGGCCCCTGCCGCCCTCCTGCACCACATGACTGCATGCAACCGACTGACATCTCTCTGCCATGACACCTCACTACACCACACAGGTCGAGTTTGGCATCCACCCCGTGGCGGGCCGCATGCCCGGCCAGCTGAACGTGCTGCTGGCGGAGGCGGGCGTGCCGTACGACATCGTGTACGAGATGGATGAGGTCAACGAGCACATGGACCAGTACGATGTGGTGGTGGTCATGGGCGCTAATGACACCGTGAACAGCGCAGCACTGGAGGACCCCAACTCCGTGATCGCAGGTGCGTGTTCTATTATCATTGTCCAAGTACGTGTTTGGGGTGCAGCTGCAGCTGTTGTGGACGTGGAAGTGCGTTTGGGCTAGCGCCTCAGGTTCTGGGCTGATAGCCAGCCTTGAAACCCCCGTATCCTGACAGTTGTCAGCACATGGTCCAGTACGACGTGGTGGTGGTCATGGGCGCCAACGACACCGTGAACAGCGCAGCACTGGAGGACCCCAACTCCGTGATCGCAGGTGCGTTCATCTTGTTGGTATGCATGTGTTTCTGTGCTGTGCTGTTGAGAATAGCAGCTCCAGCTGTATGGAGTGAGGAAGCTTGGGAATTCAGGCTAGCCTCACCCTTTCACAGCCGTGCGTATGGACATTTTATTTCGTTTATCTGCGGCGGTGTGCTGCAGGCATGCCCGTGATCGAGGTGTGGAAGGCCAGGCAGGTCGTGTTCTGCAAGCGCTCCATGGGCGTGGGCTACGCCGGGGCCGACAACCCTGTGTTCTTCAAGCCCAACACGCTCATGCTGCTGGGTGACGCCAAAGTCACCAGCGACGGCCTCAACACAGCACTGGCCACCGGCCACTGAGGTGAGGCGCAGCACCGATGACAGCTGAGGGTGCGCTGATATAAGCTGTTAGAAAGATTCTGGTAGGAAATGAATGCAGCCTCTGCAGACTGCTGTGGTCACAGAGAAGAAACTGTAGTTGTGCTGGGTGGTGCAGAAGGTGCTGCTGGCATACTGCTGACTGCAAAGGGCATTTCAGCACTGGGCGCTCATCTGGCATGCTGCAGCAGCTTGTCAGATGCTTATGGAGGCGAGTGTGACTGCTGTGCTGCTGCGTTGTGCTTGCAGCGGGCTCTGAAAAGAGGCAGTGCCTCGAGTGGGGGAGCGGCCAGGCAGCGTGTTGGCGCACAGCCCACCTTTCGAGCCCTGTTTTGGCGCACAAGTGGCAGCAGCTAGGTGCTGCTGCTGCCTGCTGCCCTGCAGGCTGGCAAAAGGGCTGCAGCTGATGCTGACTGAGGAGAGGGAAGTGTTGCAGCCGGGTTGGCAGTTATGGCGTCGTGTACACAGCAATGGCGCGGAGTGTGTTGCTGCAGAGACGTTGAGCTGCTGCTGGTACAGAGGTTGCTGAAGGCGCTGAGGTGTGCTATCAGCGGCAAGTGTTTCGGCTGGTTTACGCAGGATCTGTGTGCATATGGCTGCTGCACAGAGAGAGTTTGTCGGCGCTGCGTTGCTGCAGGAGCTTTGCAACGTGACCCGTGTGGTGATGCTGATGTTCCATGTTCCTTTGCATGTGGTTATGTGGACAGTGCCTGAGTCTGTTAGGTTGTGGGCTGAGGAGACAATGCATAAAGGGATCAATTTCTGTAGCCGGAGGTTGTTGGAGGCCCCTACGCCTGATGGTTGCCTGTGCAGCTGGAGTAGCAGTTACTAGTGTCCTTTTGATAGCCCTCAAAACGCTGCTACAACAGTCCGTTGCCTTGGCCAACATGCTGGCCACTTTGCGCAAAGGTAGTAACGACTAGTGCATGTGTACATCAACAACGCCCACACGGTTGTGTTGTGGGGCGTTAATGCGTCTGCTCTGTGTGTGTATCAACACCGTGATGCATGTGTGTATTAACACCTTGACGTGCGTGTTTGGATGTACACCATTTACACATCATCTCACACCGCTGTCCATCCCCAGCATTGTGCACCTTCCTCTCTGTGGCGCAGTTTTTTTGAGACATTCCATTTGGACCTTCCCATGACGTGTTCGGTGGTGTTAAAAGGGTTGAAATGGACTGCACGTTTTCACTGCATCATCGCACTCAACATCATCCAGTGCGACATACGTGCATGTCAGTTTTGTCATCCTTTTGTTGTCTTGTTTTGGTGTAGGTGGTGGTGTAACCTAGTGATCATCTGATGCGAAAGGCGCGTGCAATGAGTGGCCAAATCCCTCGCTAACGCCGATCATGCCGCTTGCCTCCCTTGCTGATGCTGAGGAGCAGCATGCACAACTGCGGTTCAACAGCCACGGTGGCCATTGGGGGGACCACTTCTAGACATGTGAGTGACGCATTATGCTGCATTGTGCTACTGCAGTGTGTGTCACCTGCAATTCTTTATACTGCTGATGTGAATGAATGCAATCGGCAAATTTCCTTATATGTGAGTAGGCACGTTTGCAGTACTGCCCACTCGCAGGGCTTTTCAGGCCAGTGCCATGTTTGCCATGCCTGTCGCTAGGTTCTGAAAAGCTGACCGATGAGGCTGTTGTGTATACAATCTCGACTAAAGTAGTTTTGATTCTTTTGAAACCACGCTGCACACCCGCTTACTGCCAGGCCTGGTAACTCGACCAGTTGTCCAGGCTGTAGCCCTGCTTGACCTATCATTGACACGTTCAGTTTCGAACCGTGAAAGCAGCAACTGGCGTTGATACATTTATTGCGTAACTGCGTTTCGCCGTTTTACTTACGATCCTGCAAGCTGTGCACGACGCTGCGCTGCCTGTCCACCATCAAACTGCGGAGGTAGTGCCGAAGCCCATAAACATACCAGTAATTGCATTTAAGCTGATACATAATAGGTTGACACCAGCATGGCTAGCCTAATGCAGCACGCTCGGATGCTTGGCAGCAGCCTCCTGTCCAGCAGCAGGCTGGTCAGCCCGAGGCTAGACATGCCTCAATTTGTGGCTCCGTCACGCACATTCAGGACATCACTAGTAGTACAAATGGGCAGGAGGTCAGCAAAGATTGCTCTGAGGAAGGTACGTCTGTGGCACTGCTGCCTGCTGGGAACTTGTGCTGCTGCTGCTGCCGCTGCTGCTGCCGCCGCCCTCCTCATGCCAACCCAAGCAAAATAGCAGGCTGGCAGCTCAGCAACACATTCCTATCAGTACACGCTTCATAACAGCTGGTGCACAATACGAATTGGTGTTGTCATGTTCACCACATGGTGCGCATGTGATGTCCTACATGCAGGGCAAGGCAGATGCAAAGAAAGCAAAGGTGTACGGCAGAATCGGCAAGAAGCTGATCCAACTGTGAGCAAAGCCTGAAAACAACAGGCAAATTATGGTTACAGTGCTCGTTTCTCTTACCTGAGCAGCCAGCATGCCTGCAGCTGTGAACAGCAAGTGTGCCGCTTGCACACCCAGCATGATTGCCAGGTCAGCCTTTTTCCTCTGCCACGTTGGCAGGTCAGCAGCCAGCTGCAGTGCACTGCTGGGAGCGAACATAATCAATCAGCTGCATTGGATGCCCAGCCATCTGGAGGCAGTGGATTGGATTGCTGGTGTGCAGCTGGCCAGCCTACCTTGTTAGACTGGGCTATCACCGCATGTGCACATTGACAGCAATCTGTGTCAGCAAAATAGACTGCTGTGAGCAATGCGGTGCTTGTCAGCCTTATGTGTGGCCGCTGACCTGCAATAGCAGCAGAATGCACTAAAGTTCTCTTTCTCCAGGCCAAAGCTGCTGCTGGCGGCCATGGCCTCGGCATGTGCAGCAAGCTGTGCACATTGGGCCGCGCAGCGCCACACATTCAACAGAGCTCCATCCTCTGCCTCAGCTGCACTCACGTGTCTGCTGCTCCTGCTGCCCCTGCTGTGTACACAACATGTTGCTCTCTGCAAACCGGCAGTGTGAAGTCGGGCGGCCCCGACCCAATGGCCAACAGCAAGCTGGGTGACCTGCTGAAGCAGGCCAAGGACCTGGGTGTGCCCAAGGACATCATCGAGCGCAACACCAAGAAGGCCAGCGATGCCAAGCAGGGCGACTTCCAGGAGTGCATCTATGAGGCGTATGGGCCTGGCGGGACAGGTTTTATTATTGAGGCGCTGACAGATAATGTGAACAGGACAGCAGGTGGGCCCAGGTGCTGCAGATTTGTATTGTATTGCAAGAAATCTGCAGCAGGGCGTGGCAGCTCATGTTTATGCAACTGTTGTGCACTGGTGTAGTTGAAAGATGCAGCAGTGCTGGATGTGGCAGTGCTGGGTGTGGTGCCGCTCATGCTGCTGGCTGTGCAAGCACTGCCTTGCTGTGCTGCCCTTGCTGTCAGCTGGCAGGTGCATAGCTGAACAGGCGCAGTTGCTGCCGTAGTAGTGGTGCGCACACCGCTCAAGCTGCTGGTGGTGTGAACACTGCCACGCTGGTTCAACAGACTGGTTTGGCTGCCGCTGGCTCTTGCTGCAGGCGACGTGAAGAGTGCCATCACCAAAGGCGGCGGCAAGGCAGCAGACAGCGGCAGCGTCATGTTCAACTTCATGCGCCAGGTGGGCTGACAGGGGCAGTGCGGCAGCTCAGCAGGCGGTTCTGTGACGCGGCATACTGCTGCGCTGTGCTGCTGTAGTGTGACGTGCTGCGCTGTGCTGCTGGGGTGTGACATGCTGTGCTGTGCTGTGCTGTGCTGCGCTGTGCTGTGCTGCTGTGGTGTGGCGTGCTGTGCTGTGCTGTGCTGCTGTGGTGTGGCGTGCTGTGCTGTGCTGTGCTGTGCTGTGCTGTGCTGTGCTGTGCTGTGCTGCGCTGCGCTGTGCTGCCCTGCACAAGGTGCGTGTGTGTGGCGCTACAGCGGACCTGCAGTCTATGTAGCATCCACTGCATACAACTGTAAGCGTGTGTGTATTTTTGCTCACAGCCTGCATGCTGCTGCTGCTGCTGCTGCTGCCGCAGGGCCAAGTGCTGGTGCATGGCGCTGACGAGGACACAGTGTTTGAGGCAGCCATCGACGCAGGCGCTGATGATGTGCAGCCGGTGTTTGATGAGGAGGGCAACCCCACCAACGACTTCAAGGTGGGTGGCGGCCTGGTGCCGATGGCGCTGCTGCTCCTGCTGCTGCTGCTGCTGCTGCTGCTGCAGGGGCAGGACATCCATTTAAAAGCGGCAGTGTGGCAGACGTAGCAGCTGGCAGCGACGACGACAGAGCATTGCGCGCCACGGCACGCTGCTAAAGCAGGGCAGACGTTGTTCATGCGCCTGCCAACCAGACAATACATGAGCGTGTTACTGAACCTTCTGCTGCCTGCTATGCTGTCATGTGCAACTTGTTGCGGCTCGCGCCCTGCAGCTGTTCACGCAGGTGGAGGCGTTCAGCTCAGCCATCAGCAAGCTGCAGGAGCTGGGGCTGGCGGTGAACGTGGAGGAGAGCGAGCTGGTGTACAGGGGCACAGCAGGTGAGGCGGCGGCCCACGGCAGCGGCAGCGCTGCAATACCATGCACTTTCTTCTCACATCAGTCACGGGCACTGTGAAAGCAGTACCAACGGTCTTATGCTTTACGAGATCATGCAGAAGAATACAAACCAGCGGTGTCTGCAGGTGTGTTTGTACGTTGCGCCGAGCTGCGCAGCTGGCTCCCCAGGGACTGTTGCAGTGCTCTTTGGCGCCTACTTACCACGCTGGCTGCCTGCCTGTGCTGCTGCTGCTGCTGCTGCTGCTGCTGCTGCTGCTGCTGCCGCGCTGCAGAGGTGGCTGTGGATGACGCGTCATTCGAGAAGTGTGAGGCGCTGATGGAGCGGCTGCTGGAGCTGGATGACGTGGACAACGTGTACACAAACTGCGAGGGGCTGACGCACTAATGGTCTTGCGGTATTGTGTTTTTTTGAGGGTGGTAGAGGGACAAAAACTTGAATGTTGTGCAGCTGATGCCAGCTGTGTTGCGTACATGATTGTGCTATGATGCTGCTGGATAGGCAGGTGGTTGCATGTGCTGACGGCCCCTGCATAGGCCTGGCAGCGTGCTTTGCAATGTGGTATAGGAGAGAGATGTTGGCACCTGCATGGTGCAAGTGTGACTGTGAGAGTGGCAGCAGCAGCACTGGGCAGCCCGTGCTGCACCTGCTTGTGGCTTTTCCTTTGAAGGCAGCTCAACGTCAGAGGGAGCAGCAGTGCTCAGCAGCGCTCAGCAGAAGCAAGAAGAAGTTGCTGTTGTTGGGGGTTACGTCATTGGTGTGACTGACATGATTACTAACAGCACAATGTGGTGCTGCTGCTGGCCTCCCTTCTGCAACAACATGAAGTTGTCAGCGGCATTTGCTTTTGAACCTGCGACCCAAGATGCTCGTGCTCAATTCCTGAACTGCTTACTGCAAGCTGCTGAGGCGCCTCCCGGTGGGCCTCCAGCTGAGATACTGAGTTGATGATGACATGCAGCTTAGTCGATTATAACACCTAGCATATTTAGAGAGTAAACAATGTACTGGCGCGGCTCATGGCTGGCTAGCCTCCTGCTGCTCAGTACACTGTGTCTCTGTGCAGCACTGCGCACTTTTGACGATCTGCAGCAGCCAATCAGAAAGTCTGCTCGAAGAACTACAGACGATCAGCTTAGGTCCAGTCTTGCGGTATCAATCGGCATTCTGCAACGGCACAACAGGGTGCGGGACTCGCAACCACTGCAGCAGTACATCAACCACCTGGACCAGCTGTTGCAGCAGGACTGCTGTGATTACTTCACAGCCCTCCCTTTGGTCAATGGTCTAACGAAAAGCTTGAAGGAGGTGCTGGACAGGAAGCTTCCGCAGGAGCTGCAGCCTGCACTGCGGCGCAGTTATGTCTGCGCCATCTGGCTGTTGCAGCGCAGCAGGCAGTTCAGATGGAACACCAACAAGATGCACAAGCCAGCACTGGCTGGATTCACGAGGTGAGTTTGCTGCCACACAGCCAAAGCAACATGCACAGCTGCTATCGCTGCTGCCACATCACCTCAGGTTCAGGCTGGTCTGTACTTGCTCAACTTCATGGCAGCCCAGCTGTGTTCTGCCACAACGCGGCAGCTAAACAGCATTCAGCATGTTCTCCCCGAAGACTTTCTCAATGTTTGCAGCAAGCAGCACTGCCAGCGGTGGGCTGTGCACCGTGGGCTGAGCAGCAGCAGGCAGACACGGCAGCATGCTCACACCCTCAACATGCATCACACTCGCAGAACCTTCAGCCCAGCATGCTCAGCAGCGCCTCACCCTCTTCCCCAACCGCTTTCCTGCAAGCGCAGGCTGTTTGAGGCACACCTTGATGCAGCAGTTGGGCGCCCCATCAGCTTCCACCACATCAGCAAGAGTGGGGGCACCAGCATGTGCCAGCTGGCCAGGGTCAATGGCTGCCAGGGGCCGCTAATGACGCGGGCAGACAACTGCCTGCTGAACAAAGGGTGAGCAGGCACGCGGCAGGTGCACTGGCACTGCTGTAACATCACCGTTACAATGGCAGTGGCTTGGTACGTCTGGCGGTAGAATTGGACGCAGCAGGAGAGCACTCAGACCTGCAAGCTCTCATGGTTCCTGCTCCGTCTAGCACCAGCAGCAGCACATATCATGCTGAATGCCGCGCGTGCTTGCTGAAGGGTTAATCAGCGTGTCCTGCTGCTTTCTATTGCTTGCAGGATGGATGGGCCCATCTGGGTGATGAAGCATGACCCGCTAGTTGATAATGGCATCCCGCCACCCCCACCCCCGGCACCACCTGCTCCCCCACCTCCCCCACCACCTCCACTCTCAGAGATCTTTGGAGACGATAAGCCGGACCCAGCGCACGCAGCAGCAGGCGGCGGCAGGCGCGCGGGTGGGGATCACACGGCGCACTCTGTGAATGACGATGGAGACAGCAGATGGGGCGATGACGACGATGATGATGATGATCAGCCGAGCTGGAACCACCCGGGTGCCCCGGATGAGACTGCCAGTCTGTTCATGGATGCGGCAGCAAAGTCAGCAGGGACACTGGAACCTGTGCCGGTTGAGGCCATGCAGTGGTTCATGTACGACTGCAACAGCATGCCAAAGGATAAGGAAGGCTATGGCTGTGGCGAGCGGCAAGAGGCGGCTACTGCCAAGTCCGCGACGTTCTTTGCGAATGAGCACACGCTGTCCTTCCAGCATGGCGAGCCACAAGTGAGTCAGCAAAGAGCACACAGAGATGAGGCTCGCCAGGATGAAGAGCTGTGAGGAGAGGCCTAGTGCTTCCTTGCATTTAAATAATTGACTGCTGTTTTTGTGCGGGTAAAGGGGCTGGAATGTTACGGTGAGGCAGCACAGCCCTAGGGCACAGAGCAAGAGGCATCAGGATGAACAGCCGTGAGGAGATCCTAGTGCCAGCCTTTGCTTTTTGGCAGATGGCTGCTTGACAGCAGGTTGCGCTACAACCCCGCCGCCTGCTGTGCCAGTGCCCGCATGAGCATACATGCCATCATGCACGCTGCCTGCTCTGCCCACCAATCCTGCTGATTTGACCCCTACATCCGCACCTGGCTCGCACCTCTTCCTCGCAGGTCTGCTCTGCCTTCACCAACCTGGTCATGGTGCGCGAGCCCCTCAGCGAAGCAGTCTCCCTCATGAGCGAAGTCATCCAGGTGTATGACCGCCTGCTGCGGCGGCTGTCTGTACAGGTCTGGTCTCCTCCACGCTCTGACCTGGTCTGGTGGCAGCGCTGGGCTCCTGTTGTGGTCAGCAGCTACGCCACGCGCACACTGCTCGGCCCTCCTGCCTTCTGCCCGCCAAAAGAGCCAAATGCAAACGTGCCGGGCTCTGCAGCAGCAGCAGCGGCAGCTGGCGCTGCGCAGCGGCCGCAGCTCGTGATGCTAGCGAGCGGTGGCGCTGTGATGCTGCCTGCAGGGTATGTGAACCCTGCGGTGAAGTGGGGAGAGGCGTGGCTGTACCTCAGCGATGACCAGGTGGCATCTGCGCTGGAGAGCCTGTATGCATTTGATGTTGTGCTGGAGCTAGGCAGCTCGGAGCTCATTGATGTGTCGACTTCAAAGCTGCTGGGCTGGGATAAGGAGAGCTTCAGTAGGCAGGAGCCGCAGCGGGGAGTGGTGGCAGCACGCGCGCTGACGTGGCAGGAGCTCCAGCAGCTGGCCACGCAAACGCCACCTGCGACATCGATACCGCCACCTGGCGCAGCAGCAGCAGCAGCAGCAGCAGCAAAGAAGGCAGGCCAGCACCAGCACAGCAGCGCTAGCAGAAGTGCGCAAGGAAAGGACGGCCGCGGAGCGCTGGATGTCGATGTTGCGAAGCGGATGCTTGCGGAGGCCTGGGTGCGGCGCGCATATGCAGATGTCGGTGTGGAGTATGTTATAACGCCGCTGCTGCCGGGGCACAAGCTGCAGCAGGGCCCGCCGTCAAGGGCCATTGCAGTGGCTGAGTTAGCGCTGCAGCGCGTGAACAAGACAAAGGTGACGGTGTTTGCCAATGCCACAGCAGGTGGCCATGTGGTGGTAAAGGTTGAGGTGCCTGCAGGAGCAGCAGCAGTGCGCTACACAACACATCGTGCTGCTGTTGCTGCTGGTGTGCACGGGAATGGTACAGCACCTGCTGGCAATGCAACTGCTGGAGCGGCAGCAGCAGGGGCAGCCAAAGCAGCAGCAGCAGCAGCAGCAGCAGCAGCAGCAGCATCTACGGCAGCATCTGTGGAGTTCTACCACTTGTGGCCGAAGCATGGAGTGGTGCTCGATGAGCAGCAGTACCACATGCTGCTGAAGATGACAGCAGCAGACCGGGCGCTGCATGAGCATGCAGCGCTGCTGCAGCTGTTGGATGCTGGCTGGCTGGCTGTGGTGAGCAAGACCCGAGGATACAGCAAGTTGATCAGGGCACTGCAGGAAAATGACGAGGATGGCGCGCCTTTAGGCTGCGGCTTTGCAGGACTGAACCACATGCAGTAGACTGCAGCTGCTTGTATCCACAGCTGCTTGTTCTGCTGTGGCAAGTGTTGAGGAAACGTGGTGCCGCTTTTACAGAGCACATCGATTTTGTTTTCTTGTCTAATTCTTATCGTGCATTCCTTTGCAGCCGCAATGGCTAGCAGCGCTACGACGTGACTCAGCACATGTCGATGGTTCATTGCCATACTGTGCCCAGTGATTGGTTCTGCGCAGAACCAATGCGACGCATGCGACATCTGCTGCAACCTGCCTCCTTTGGTGACAGCGTTGCACTCGGCTGTGGTGCAGGCACACCTGAGGCTGACATGCTGTTGCTGCGTGTGTCTTGGTTTGTGTTCGTGTGGGCATCAGGCTTGCAGGTTGCGCGCCCCCCTCCCCCTTGAGTGTTGTTCAATAGGGGCATTGCTGCAGCACAGCCCCTTCCTTTGGTACATCTCCATTTCATTGCATCATGACTGTCTTGACTATGGTCTGCTTTGCATGCTGGTTACAGGCAAAACAGCCAGTGCAAAGTTGCAGTTGCACCTCAGAAGACCAAGTGCAAAGGGCACACGGGTTGTATTGACTGTCGATACAACTCCTGTCACCCGTGCAGCTGCAGTTTCAAAAGCATGTTTTTGTTATTTCCTAAGGGATGCTGGTTACTGGTGTCGCTGTAAGCAGTATTGGCTCTTAGGGGCTACCTTGCTGCTGTGTCACCGCCTTGCACACGGCCCTAGCAGAGCTGTTTACGGCAAACACTTGGCTCAAACTCACTTTCACAATAACAACTGCCTTTTTTGATTCCCTACGTGCGTTCTCGCCCACAAGGCACAGCACCGGCGTGACCACGAACTTCACCATGTCGGTTGTGGCACTACAGTCCATCCACGAAAGCTTCCGATGCAAAGAATAAATCATCGTTAAGCTTTCAAACCTTCAACTTCTGCGTCACATCTTGAGGCACCTGTCGCGGTGCTGTTAGAAGCTGGCGGGGGTTGCCGAGCGGATTAGTAGCGGAGCTGGGGGCCCAACGCTGCTAACCCGCACCCTTCGCGGCACATGTAAGGCAGGCGGTGTCTGTTTCGTGTAACGAACACTGCTTGCACCGCTGTAGCTGCACAAACAAGCAATTACCAGTGAGGAACCGAGCCTTTCGTTAGCCACGGCGGACGAACCACACGTGGTGAGTGCAATGTACGAGTGCAAATCGTCTTCAAGTGTGCGTGCTTACCAGTTCAACCATCGCTGCATGCCTGGAGACAGGTTCAAACGGGGGTTCGCCTGATACCTGCAGCACCAGGTCGCCGCATTGCCTTGTCGCGCCTGCGACACATGCTCCCCCCGCGTCTGTAACACAGACAAACACCATATTGGTTTCATTAATGTACCTCGCTCAGCTGCCAACACGCGAGCACTGCTGTATTGGGCACCTGATCTTCAGCTGACCCACCTGGCCTGCTGCTGTGCCTTGGTCCTCTCGCAGAAGTGGCCCGCCCTCGTCGCAACTCACATAGCACCATGGCCAGGTCTCTGCTGCTGCTGGCGCTGCTGGCAGCTGCTGCTTCATCTGCTGTTGCCCTCAGCTGCGGCAGCACCCTTACAGATGTGGTGATGTCAGGCTGCAATGCCTGCTCGGAGGTCAATGTGACTCGTGGTGGCAGACACCATGGTGGAGGGTTCAGGAAGATGCTGCACCGCGGGGGTGATGGCCCAGATGGAGCTGGCTTTGGTGGTTCAGCGCTGGTGCCAAGCTGCACAGAGTGTGATGCTGGCGCCAACTTTGTCCTGGTGACAAGGAATGAGAGCACCCCTATTGGCCGTTGCGAGGTGAGCAGATGCAGCTGCCTGTCCGAAATGCTGGAAATGTATGCTGAGAATAGCATCACACGCATGCTGCCTTTGCTGACATAGAGCACCATACATGCCTATGAATGACCATGACAACGACTAGAGCCCGCTTCTTACTGTACCCAGCTACACTTACCCAGCCTAACAGCGCCCCGCCCAGAGCAGGCTAAACAGCAAACTGCATTATACAAAAGCAGTTCACCTTCAGGAACCTTCAGCAAGGATCTTCAAATACTTCGCAAATGCTTGGCCCAGCCACATCTAACATCCTGCCTGCCTGCCTGCCTGCCTGCCTGGTTTGCACTGCAGTGCGCTGACACCTTTGGCACCGTTGTCACAGCCAACGCCACCGTGACCATCAACAATGAGACCCGCACCGTGCCTGTCTTCTCATGCGGCAAGTGTGACGCCGGCCAGGTGCCCCTGGGCCCAAAGTCAAACCTGCGCTACACATACAACGGCACGCTCGTGCTCATCAACACCACAGCAGCAAGCGCTGCAGTCAACAGCAACTCCGCCGCAGTCCCCAAGTTCACCTCGCTGCCCACCGCACCCAATGCGACAGCCACTGCACGCCGCAACCGCACTCACAGGGCCAGGCGGGCTGGCGCCAAGAGCGCAAACATCGCATCCGTCAGCCTGTCTTCCCTTGCCGTCCCTAGTGCCGCCATTGACGTCCCTGTCCCGTTCCTGGCTGCAGCAGCAGCAGCAGCTGCTGAGCCCTCTGCAGGTGCGGCAAGCAGCATTGGTGACGGAGCTGTTGCAGCGCACCGTGGTGGTGGCGGTGATCGTGAGGGCGGTGCGGGCGGCCCTGTTGGTGCTCCCAGGGATGGTGAATTTGAGCCTCGCGGCCCTGGTGGTGATGGTCATGGTGACTTTGGCGGGCATGGTGGGGAGCATGGTGGGGAGCATGGTGGACATGGCCAGTGTGTGGCGTGCCCCACTGGCAGTGCCACTACTGACGGCATCAGCTGCGTGGCAATGGCCTAATTCCTGCTGCCTGAAATGGATGGAAGGGTGTGCTGCTTGCTGCCCCCGCAATGCAGCCCAATGTGGTGTGATGGTGCACCGCTATTTGCGTACAGATCGTGGTGTCATTCTGCAGCTAGCAGCTCAATGCACTGCACTGATTATTTGCCGCTGGTGGGCAGCCGCAAGCGCTCCTGCATTGCACTGTACTTTGTAGCTTGCACGTCCCGAGGCGATATTCATGCAGCATGCAGTGATTGGCCACGCATGGGCAGTGAGGGTGCTTTACACCTTATGGCGTTCAGTTAGAAGGGCCTTACATCATGAATTGTTTGAGCAAGGTGCCACATAGAGCCGATGTTCTGTGGAATCCTACTTTTGTGAGCATCTGGTGCGCCTACATCATGTGCGCCTTGGACTTTTGGCTGTACTCGCAGTGTCAGAGGCTGGCTGTCATCAATCGTGACGAGTGAGTAGAGGCAGTGCAGCAGCGGCAAAGTATGATGGTAATGGCTGCAAATACACTGAGAGCAGCAAGATGATCTTTGTTGGCGGAAGAAGCAGCTTATCAATCATGTCGTGTATGCACAGTTTGTGTAGAATGCCTGCTTCTGTGGCATCACTGCTGTGGACATACCACGAGTTGGCGCTGAATTGACAATGCCCCTTGTCTCTGGACTACTTGCCGCTGTGATAGGACGATGGCTGTTATTGCCCTTGCTCTGTTTGGCTGGTAGACAGCCCTGCTGCTTTTAATGGGGCTTGATCCTGGGTCTACTGATCTGCATGGGTGTTGCCACTTTTGGCTGTAGTTTTCTTATCTTCACTTTTGGCTTGTCACTGTTGGCTATGATTTCCTTGCACCATTGCTGCTGTGGCTGTTACTTGCAGCGCATTTGTCTGCACTGCACAGCGATGCACCTATTGTTGGGGAGCGTCATGCATGAGCTGTTTGCACAGTCCACCATGCGTGCATGCGCCGCTGCAGCTGCACTTTGCATTCCGTGATATTGTGCAGGTATTACGACTTGGTGTCCTGATGAGATTTCAAAATCGCTCAGCCCGATTTTTTCTGGGAATCGCTCTCTCGCTCAGACTTCACAGTGGCTTGCTTGAGTTGCAGGCATTCGAGCCTTGCAGGCTGGCGGCACTGCACAGCTGCGCAGCCTCCATGCAGGGCAGTAACATTGTACAGCATCACGTTGCTGCATGATGCCGCTGAGATTGGCTTGGTATGTGGTCAACGTCTCATGGGCAGCTGCCGGGGCAACGGTGGTGATGGTGCACGTGTTATAATGTAACCTTGTTTGAAGTAAAATTGGCGACGAGGGCCCATAACATATCACCCTGCCAGTGATCCCACAATGCTTTTCCGACAGTTACACCTCTCGCATAATCACAAACTGATAAATGGTGGCCCTGGGGCCTGTCCCACAACAGGCCACGGCAGCAGTTCAGTTACAAGCTGCAAACTTTGCAGTTGGGTTGAACCCAAGTCACAAGCTCGGTCAACACAACAGCAAAGAAACCGCGGCTGCGCAGCACGCCATGCAACCCCCCAAGCACATGGCAGCGCACACCTAACACACTTGCACACAAACCCTCTCTCGTTGACACGCGCCCTGCACCACATGCTGCTCAGGTGGCAAGTGTTCATGCTGCAAAGTTCTTGACAACAATGCACATGTTGGCGCGTCTGCGCACTTTTGGCAGGCGCTGCCGCCTGCCAGGTACAGCTGCGCAAACAGTAACGGCTGCGCAAAAACAGCTACGCCGTGCATGAAAAGAATGTTGGCTGATGGCGAGCTTGCCCTCCTCAAGCTCCCAGTTGCTGCCGCTTGCGCGCCAGGTACCTCTCCCTGGCTGCAGCCACTGACGCATCATCATTTTTGCGCTTGCCACTTGCAGCCTGCTGCTGCTGCTGCTGCTGCTGCTGCAAGCTGGCCTCAGCAGCCGCCTGGCTGCTGTCAGCTGCTGCCGGCGGCTGCTCTCTGCTTTGCTGCTGCTGTGGCTCTGCTGCTGCGGCTGCTGCTGCTGCCTCTGCTTGCCGTTTGGCTGGCTCTTGATGTTCGTCGGAGCTGCGTTGCCGCTGCTGCTGCTGCTGCTGCTGCTGGCCGCGCACCTGCTGCTCATCACCGCTATCGCCAGACTGTGCCTGCTCTGCATCGTGCTGCTGCCGCCGCTGCTCCTTGAGTTCCTGTTTGCTTGCCCCTTCAGCTGCTGCTGCATTCTCTGCTTCTGCTGCTTTGTTCTGCGGCTGACGTGCTGCTGCTGCTGCTGCTGCTGCACCTCCTAGAGCCACGTTGCGTGTGAGGTTGTGGAAGAAGTTGTTCATGTGGCCCAGCTTTGTAACATCATTGCGCTCGTCATCAAGATCCCTGCGGCACAGCAGCAGCGGCAGCATGAGGTGCAGCAGCATGAGGTGCAGCTTGAGTTTGTAAAGTGTAAGTGCCCAGGTTGGAAGGTCACAAGCAACAACTGCAACCCAGCTGCTGCTCTGGACCATCAGCCAGCACAACAACACCCACAACAGCACTGCATAGCCATGCCAGCATGTCATTGGCTGCACATCTGATCTTAACACCAGCAACCCCAGCACATACAACCCAGAAGCACATCGTGCAATGTCACATGCCGTTGCCTACTCCCCACCCCTGCTGTGATCATTAAGCGGTCTTTGCTGTCTGTTGAATCTTACTTGAGTGCCTGGCTCTCCTGCCACTTCTTGTCCTCCTCCAGCTTCTTCCTGTAGGCGCTGGTGATGAACTTCTCACTGTCGCCATACTCGTGGTCCTCCTTCTGGCGCTCCTTCAGCTGCAGTGGCAGCAGCAGCAGCAGCAGCAGCGGCGGCGGCAGCAGCAGCAACAGCAGGGGCAGCAAGAGGCTTCCAATTGAGAGGATTGGAACACACGAAGGAAGCCAGCGTAATACCTGTGCTGCTGGGCCTGCATGTATGGCACAGGGCATCATTGAGCACTGCTGTTGATGCTGTGACTTTTGCATGATACCATGTGGAGCATCCTTTGCACAGCCTGCTGTGTGTCGTGCCACTGAACCCCCTGCTGCTGAACCTTGCTTGTGCACATGTGATTGCTGTATTTATGCTTGTTTGATGAGAGCTTACGCCTCTCTGCAAGACTGGCTGCGCACACATGCTGCTGCATGCTGTGCATTGAACAGCTGCAAACATGTTCTAACGCCATTGAGATCCTGAAACCCACCAGCCTGCGCTCATTTGTGATGTCCTGCTCGCGCTTGCGCAGCTGCGCCTGCTCCAACAGGT
Source organism: Tetradesmus obliquus (assembly GCA_030272155.1). Taxonomy (NCBI): domain Eukaryota; kingdom Viridiplantae; phylum Chlorophyta; class Chlorophyceae; order Sphaeropleales; family Scenedesmaceae; genus Tetradesmus; species Tetradesmus obliquus. The sequence goes on from CP126191.1 coordinate 3,295,267, forward strand.
TGGCGATGTATTTAGGCTGCCTGGCCACCTTGTCCTGCGCCTTAGGTGCTGCTTTCTCCTGCTGGATGCTGTCATAAACACCATCGTAGTCAAAGGCGTTTGGATCCTCAGCCAAAGCAGCTGCATACATCTCTTGCACCTGCGGCGCATGCAGCGCAGCAGCAGCAGCAGTAGCAGCAGCATTAACAGCAACAGCAACAGTCAGCTGCTGAAAGTCGCTCCGCGTATCGCATGTGACACAAGCCCCTCTGGTTCACCGATCTTTGATTATGTGTGCTGGTCACCTTGGAGTCTGCGACCTTCCTCGCTGCCTGGCGGGCAACCTGAGCTCCCACATCCTCTTCACTGTCGCTGTCCGCAGAAAACGCTGCCAGACGGCCAGTAGCTGGTTTCTGCTGCTCTTGCTGTTTCGGTTGCCGAACATGCAGCCCGTACTTTACTCCCTTCTGCCCCACCAGCATGCTGGGCTTCTGCATGGTGCTGTGCTGTGCTTGAAAACCCAGGCGATGCACGCTGTCTTGTTAATTAAACAAACAATCAAAGGTGTAAATTGTGCACAGCTAAGCCTTTGAAATGTTGCCCAGGCTGGTGCGAATGACATTCAAATTCCCAGTTGTCAGTGACAGTCGCAATAAGTCTTTGTATCCTGTGTCCAGTGCAAGAAGGTTCAGTGTATCCGAAGAAGCTGCCCCTGCAACTTGCCCGATCAACTGCATGCAGCCACTGCAGCTGCACAGAAAGCGACAGATGCCAGGATCAGTTGAGTTACAACTAGTAACATGGAGGTCCATCATCAACTGCCTGTCAGACACAGGCATGTTGAAGACTTCATGCACTGAGCTCGCTGCAAAAAAAGAAACAAAGATACATTGAAAAGCAGCCAGAATGATTCTCCGTTGGCCTGTGCGGACAGAGCTTGCATCTTGCCCATCCACCTACACCTAGCTACATTCTACCTGACAAGAACCACAGCCTGGCGAGCGCCTGCAGGGGCTGCATGCACCACTGCTCCGCTGCACAGCGCCTGGTGCAAGCATCAGCAGTTGGCTGGTCTGATAACGCCGCCATATACCTGCGACTAGCACATCTATAACAACACACCCCAGACCCTACGTGCTGTGCAGGCTACGCCTGCAGCAGCCGCTCTCGGCAAGACTCACAAGCAGCAGCTGCGTGAAACAATTGCCTTGTGGCTGCTGCGCACCACAGGCTGCTGGCATCAGCAAAGGCACACAGCAGCACCACGCAGCAGCAGCTGACACAGCGCCCATTGCAGCCATAAAATGCCCGTGCGAAGCCTGCCCTGCTGCACTAGGCAAGCAGCTGCACAGGCATGCTGTTCTACCAGCCACCGTGATGGGCCAATGGACGGCCAACACATGCTAGGTGGTGCCAATGCTCAGACAGGCAGTCATTCACTGCCACATCACTTCCCTCACAGCAGTACACGCTGCAATTCACTGGCAGTACCTAACACTAGCCAGCCAGCTGCAGCGCTGCGCCACACACGCCGCCTCACTCCAGCCCGAAGCCCTCTGCGTTCATGACTGCCAGCTTGATGCGGTCCAGCATCTTGTCCTTGCTGGCGTACTCGGGCAGCAGCAGCGTGTTGAAGCAGGTGTGGCTGGTGGGCAGCTTGTTGCTGTCGGGGCCGTCACGCTGGATGATGCACTTGAGGCTGCCCAGGCCGCCGATGGGAGACCTGCAGCAGGTGAGGCAGGCAGGCAGGCATTCACACCATATAAGGAGCAGCAGCAGCAGGACTACGACAGACATCACTGAGCGCTGCAGAGACTGCAGCAATGGCACAGAGCTCAAGAGGGGCTCGCACAGTCAGCCGCCAGCTGCGCAGCACTCTCAGCGCGTGACTCAGCCGCTGCCAGCATGTCGCACCTGTCGCTGCCTGTGAAGAACTTGAGGAACATCTTCTTCTCCTCCAGCGTCAAGTCGCTCTTCACAATCTGCAGCGGCAGCAGCAGCAGCCCATCAGCTCAAACACGCGCAGCTCCCCACCACGGACGCACAAAATTCGATCATTCGGTGATGCACACGCAACGCAAGCAGCTGTCATTAGCTATGCCTGGACAATACACAGCCTGCCAGGCCACGCCTAGCCATGCAGCCTCATTGCTGCAGCGCCTGTCCTCACCTGCCACAGCCACTGCACCGCAGGCGTGCCCACCCCGAAGCCTCCATCGTACTTGGCGTTGCGCTCCAGCGCGTCAAAGTCCAGGTTGGGGTTGCCGCACACCAGGCGCTCCACCTCGCACGCGTTGAACAGCCGGATCGCAGGGCCGTCGCACAAGATGCGGAAGCCGTGCGCAAAGGCCTCAAACTGGCGCCGGATGGACCTGCAGGCACACCAGCAGCGGCAGCGCAGAGGTCACCACCCACTGCGCGATCAGGATACTGCAGAGTCGTTGCTGCCCAGCAGCCGTTAGCAAGCGTGCAAGGAAGGCGTATCAAGCGACTGATTTGTGCAGCTCCTAGACACCTCCTGCTTGCGGCAGGCCGCAAGTCCGCTGCCAGCCGAAGCAAGGCTCAGCCGCACCTGTTGAGCAGGTAGTCCACCATGAGCTCCACATACTCGTGCCTGTTCTCCTCCGTCACGGGGATGTCCTCGCCGCCCGGCTTGAGCGGGATGGTGCGCACGTCACCAAAGTAGTCCATCTCCACGCTGAAGGTGAGGCAGAAAGTGTCCTGCAGGCGCAACACAGCACGCATGTATGTGCGGCAAGTGTGTCGAGAGCTCTGCACCTCCAAGTGCACATCAAGAAGCCAAGCTGGGCGGTGCGATGGCGCGGCATAACTCACCACCTCTATGCTAGAGCAGGCGCCCAAGGCAGTGCATGACGACACGCATGCTGTTGACAAGCACACATCAGCGCCCGCATGTTGCCAAATCATGCGCACCTCCACGCTGTGTTGCCCCTCGTAGTGCAGCAGCTGGCGCAGGCTGCGGCCCAGCATGGGCTGCATCTCCTCCAGATCGCGCAGCCCCACCGCCTGCCCCAGCAGCTTCTTGTACAGCGGCAGCGGCAGCGGGAAGTCCAGCAGCACGCGGTTGTAGATGGCCAGGCCCAGCACCAGCCCCATCAGCATGAACTGCTCCTCGCCCTCCAGGCTGCACGCATTGAACCTGTGGTGTGCCACGCAAGACAGCAAGGTGGATGAGTATACAGTGCATCAGAGTGGCGCACGCACTCACGGGGCCCAAGCAGCGCAAGGACGGCAGGGCAGCAGCGGATCAAGCCGCCTGCAAGGCTGAGGACTGGCGTCGAGTACCTTGTCCCTGTCTGCACCCTCGAGACCTGTGCAGTCATGAGCCGCAAACCGCTGCAGCAAACTGCTGCGCAACACCTCCTGGCAGCAACGGCATGCCCTTCCTGAGCTCTGCTCCCTGGCGCTCCCTTGCACTCACCAGTAGGTGTTGGACTCTGGCTGGTACACCAGCATGCCGTAGTCTGGGCTGAGCAGCTCGCCCACCAGCAGCTGGAAGAACTCCTTCTTCACGCCGCCCGCGTCGATGCCCTCCTCGCCAATGAAGTGCACACGCAGCGGCTTGAACAGGTCCTTCCTGCAAGGCCAAGGACGCAGGTTTGTTACACGGCAGCATGAGGGGCGTGAATCAGGGAGCATGTGTGTACCATAGGCCATGGTCGCGGCAAGGGCTCCCTAACACACTGGGGGCGTGCTGCGGCGCAATGTATACAATGCACAACCGTGCGCGAGCACCACTTGCACGCAAGTTGACGATTCAACAAAACCGTTGCCAGCTGCCCCCATGTACGCACCTGTACTGGCGCGCGATCTCGTCCAGCGCGTCCTCCAGCAGGTGGTTGCGCCGCACGCGCACGATGCACATGTCGCTGTGAGTGCCCTGCACCTGGCACTCCGCCGGGCGCGGCAGGTGCATGCTGCCCTCGCGCCGCACCAGCTGGCTCTCAATGCTCTTGGGAGAGTCGTAGCCGCCGCTGCTGCTGCCGCCGTTGCTGCCGGTGTTGGAGTCAAACCTGCGCACAGTAGCCAGCAAGATCAATGGATAACGATTTGACCGGCGGGGATAGAGCACCCAACAGACGCCATCACACAATGCCACCCATGCTGAGCTTTTAATTTCTGGCAGCAAAACCTGCTACGCAAGGCGCACCTGCTGCGAAGGATGTTGAAGAACAGGCCGCGCAGGCCCTGCCGCTGCTGCTGCTGCTCGTTGGCGCCGCCGCCGGTGCCGCGTGACGGCTTGTTGGCGTTGCGCCCATCCTCGCTGCGCCGCGGCCGGCGGCTGCTGCCCTCCGGCTCCTCATAGCTGCTGCTGCCTGTGATGTGTGCGGAGAGTGATACAGACCACGCAACCTTGTCAGCGTATGCGCTGCTATGTTGAGTGATAGGCTAGCTTACTAGATGGCTGTGCAGCTGCAGACTTGCATGTGCGCTCATACCTTCAAGCATGCACTGACCACTAGCCTTGGTCAAACATGTAAGACTACTTGCTGTACAGCGAGGCGCCCAACGCACTGCTGCTGCTGCTGCCCAGCCTCACCTGCACCACCTAATGACCGCTGCTTGCCCGCAATGACCCTGGAGTCATCCTCACGCGTGCGGTTACTGCTGCCGTACAGCTGCTGCTCCATGCGGGCATGCGCCACGGTCTGCAGGACACACCAATCGGATATGTCAGCAGTTGCACCCCTGATGGGAGCAAGTTTGAGGGATCAAACATGATTGATGAATTTGCGACTGGCTCAACCCTGCACTTGTAACAGCAGGATTGCGTCCCATGCACACCCAATTTTCAGCGCCGCCCAGCAGTTGCTCCAATCCCGCACACCCTGCCTGCATGCCTTGAACACAGCCCCTACCGGAGAACGCGCAGGCAGCAGCAGGCCCCCTCACGCACCTGCTCCATCTGGAAGCGCGCCTCTATGTGCAGCAGGTTGCTCTTGGCGCGCGGGTCCAGCAGGAAGGGGTAGCTGCAGAAGCTGAAGGGGCCGTCGCCGCCGTGCCGCCTGCTGGGCTGGTCCTGCGTCTGCCGCCACGCTGTGTAGTGGTCCTGCACGTCCATCTTCTCGCTGCAGTAGGAGGTGCAGCAACACGGTGCAGCGCAATGCAGCATAACCCATGAAGAAGGTGAGACTCTATAAGCCAATGGATTGGGTGCTTTGAAGGAGCAAGGAATGCCAATACACCACTTTCCAAAAGATGTGACACAGCTACTAGTTGGTGACAGCATTGCCCCGGACTTTGACAGCTGCTTTACACAAAACAAAACCAGTTACAAAGGCTCCGGCACTCGTCATCAATGCAGCACATACAAGACTGTTGTGGTTGAGCATCAGCCGCAAGGGCCCTGATCAACAAGCTGCCCACCTGATGAGCTGGTTGTAGAAGCCATCAGGCGGCAGCTTGCGCCCGACCTGGTTGGCCTCCTCAACCTTGGCCAACACCTGGCAGACGCAGACACAGCAACAGCAGCAGCAGCAGCAGCAGGAGGATAGACAAACGCATGTGAAGAGGTTCAATCACTTTCAGCACAACAAAGGCTGCGTGGCGCCAGAAGCAAGACACTTGTGCTGCATGATCTGGATTGGGTTCTCACACCAGTGGCACGCCGACAGGCCGACAGGCAGGCACTTGAACAGACAGCCGACAATGACACAGAGGCCCAGCAGGCGCGGTGAGCTGCCAGGTGCTGCCGCACCTTGATGGCGTTCATGACGCCGATGGTGAGCTTCTTTGTGGCCATGAGCTCCTTGGTGAGGTAGGCCTGCATGGGCGCCACCACCCGCCGCTCCAGCAGCTCGGCAGGGTAGTCGCTCCACCACTTGACCAACAGCTGCGGCGCGTAAGGGCAGCAGCAGGAGCAGCAGCAGCAAGCAGCGAGCGCTTAGCAACCAACCCTAGCAAAAGCACAGAGTGCTCTGTGCTGGTACCTCTGTTGTCAACATAGACAGCACGGCCTAGGAAGTCTGCAGAAACCCAAGCACCTGCTCCGTAATAAACCTTCCCAGCATACACCAATTTGCTGCCGACTAAGTTTGTCCAGGTGCCAGTGCTTCCCTGCTGCTTTTGCGTTCTGCAGCTGGCTGGCAATACACCACGTTGATGTGTGTTCAGCTGAGCGTGGGCCTGACTAGGCAGGCGACTCACATGCCGCGTCGCCTTGTGTGCTGACAGGATGATGGAGCATAGCCGCGGCAGCAGTGCCTTGGCAAAGTGGTGCTCCCCAAGCAGAGGGTTCTGAGCTGCAGCCAGCAGCACCTGCAGCAACGAGCATGAAAGCACCACTCTCTTCATGCGATGCACAACACCAAGGCACTTCCCAGACAAGCAAGGCGCATGCAATGCACGCAACTGCATTCCAACAAAACAACAAACAATGCACGGAGATGAAGCTGCACGTTTGTTCTCGCCTGCCCGCAGTTGCTGCGGCATGCTGCAGCCAACAACCAGCGCGCCGATGCTGCCGGACACTCCTCCCACCTGCGCCCGCTCCGGCATGTGCAGCAGCTTGCTGTGGCTGTTGAGGTCCTCCAGCAGGTGCACCGCCGACTTGTACATGCTCTGCATCATGCTGAACTTGTGCAGGTCTGCAATGGCTGTGCTGAGCGCTGGGTCAGGGTCCTCCTTGCCGTCGCCGCTGCTGCTGCCTGCAGCTACTGCGCGCTCGACTCTGCACACAAGCAGATGCAGCGCAGCAAGCAAGGGCAGCAAGCAGCAGGTGAGCCCTAAACCAGGGCAGGCAGCAATGCAAACAGCATGCACCGTCTGCTGTCATTGCCATCAAAAGCCCTCACACCATATAGTACACAAAACATTGTAGCCCACACTATACATAGGGATGTGCGCAGCAGCAGCCACTCACTCCTCTGCGCTGAACAGCTGCAGTATGCTCTGCTGCGTCTTCTCCAGCAGCTCCACGTCCAGCCCCACGCGGTCCGGGTAGCCAAACGCGGCGCTGATGGCTGCCGCGCTGCCAAACACCATTTCCACGCCCGCGCTGACCATCTTCAAGCTGCTGGCCAGCGCCATCTTGTCGCTGCCCTGCTGGATCTTGCGCGAGGCGCGCGCCACAGCCTGCTGCAGCCTGCGCAGGCAGAAGCAAGCACCCGGGGGGAGGGGAGGAGCAGGGGTGACTTTGGTGACAGCGGTGACAATGCTGTGCCTCCAGCTTTGCAGGACTCCGTGGCTGGTGTTCATCACCAAAGCAATAGGCTTGCGCAAGCAGGTCAAAGTGACGAGGCAATCCACATCATGCACCAAAAGGTGGGCATGGCACTGCACAGCACACATGTAGGTCATGAACAGTGAGCCAGATGAGCGCCGCTGGCAGCCATTGCTGCTCATGAATGCGACACTCACTTTTCCAACAGATTGATACTGTACACCTCCGGGATCTCATCATGGCCCCGCGTGAGGAAGATGCTGCTGTTGCCGCCAGCCATGAGTTGGTGCACCACGGGCGCCCTGCTGCGAGGCTGCTGCTGCACGGCGGCGGCAGCAGCAGCAGAAGATGATGCCTTGCTGCTGCCGCTGCCGCTGCTGCCCGTGCTGTGCCGCGAGCTGATGCTGCCACTGCCAGAAAGTAGCCGTGGCGGCGGCTGCGGCCCGACTGCTGCTGCTGCTGCTGCTGTTGTGGCTCTACTGCCTGCAGGTGGCTGCGCTGCTGGTGCTGCTGCCAGCGCCGCTTGCCGCGCCTGCTCCTGCTGCTCCTGCCCCTCCATCACCGGCTGCAGGTTGGAGCCGCTACTACGCTGCTGCCGCTCTCGCTGCCGCTCTCTGTCACGCTTTGACGGCTGGAACGGCAGGTGCAGCTTGATGGGGATGGGCACGGTGCGGTCCGGGCTCATGCGGTGCAAGCTGCCAGGCACCTGCCCAAACTTGCAGCTGCCGCAGCCATACACGACGCCGTCCCTGCACAGCACACGCAAAAGATTACAGCAGCAGTCATGCGTCAGGCGCTTGCAGCCACAAGCATACGCTACTAAGCAAAACCAGAAACGTCCTGCTCACACGTAACTACCCGCTCTCTGTTACAGTCGCCTGCTAGGCACACAGATGCCCAAACATCTGGCGCACCTGCGCAGGAACAGCGAGTGGTGCAGCCCTGCTGCTACCCGCTCAATGTCCTTGCCCATGAGAGCCTTGATGCGCGTGGGCACTGCCTTATCCTCATAGGTGCCGTGCCCAAGCGCGCCGCACTGCCCGTGGCCCCAGGAGTAGCACGCGTCGTCCGTGACAGCCAGCGTGTGCGCAGCGCCGGCTGCAATGCAGCGCACGCCCTTGAGCGGCACACGCTTGGGAGCCAGCACGCACGGCTCCTCCACGCTGCACGCGCTGCTGGTGCTGCTGGGGGAGCCTGCATAGTCAACGAGGGTTCATGGGCAGGAGAGGATGAGGCAATTGCTGCCAGCACTTGCTATGTGTGACCAGTATGAGATACAGCTTGCATGCATGCAGGTACAGCAACGGGGCTGGTGCAATCACAGCCACTGCAGCTTGTCCTGCCGCATGCCTGCTGCGGGCCCACTGCTGCCGCTGCGGCGCACCCGTGTCGCTGGCGTAGTGCTCAAACTGCGCGGACTCCGGCGCGCTGAAGAGCCATTCTGTGGCCACTTCCACGCCCACGTTGCCTGTCTCCGTCAGCGCCACCTCAGCCTTGTGCTTGGGGATGCCCATCTCCAGCATGGCCATCAGGTACATCTGGTTCACGCGCTTCTTCCTGCACGCATCATCATGAGCAGCACACACAGTGCAGCAGATGAGGTTATGCACGGTCAGTGAGGTGTTGTTTGCAGAACCGCGGCTCGCTGCCTGCGGGTCAGGGGCCAGAATAGAAGCTGACAAAGCTGCTCACGCGCCGCACTGTTGGCAGCGCGATGCTAAGACTGCTGCTGCATCAATGTGGGATGCACTAGATGCAAGGGTCTGCGGACTCCGCCGCCTTCAGCTCAACACTACATACCGACATGTGCAGCTACCAGGCGATGCGAGGCATCTGACGGGCACCAGTGCGGCGGAATTGCTGAAGCTGCACGCTGCTGCTCACGACTCACTTCCTGTGCACCCGCATGCTGAGCGGGTCGCCATCCCGCACCAGCCCCAGCTGCCCGAAGTGGTTGCTGCCCCAGATGAACATGTGCCCGCTGCTGGTCAGCGCTGAGCTGTGCGCGTCGCCGGCTGCCAGCTGCACCACTGGCAGCGCCCACAGCGCATCTACCAGCGTAGGGGAGTGCCTGCGCAGCACAGGATCAAGAGCATACCGGCACATGTCAGAGCAGGAGGGCTAATGGCAACTGCTCATCAGCAATTGGTGTCCGGCTGTGTGTCAGTTGGCGCATGCCTGCACGCGCCGACTGCTTGCATGTAACTTGGCACCTCCAAGCTGCTGCATGCAGCGCCACCAGCAGCCAGCTGGGTGCCCACCTGTCTCTCCTGTCTGAGAGCCCTAGCTGCCCCGCGCTGTTGTGGCCCCAGGCAAACACCTGCGACTGCGCTGTCACACAGATGGTGTGGAAGCGCCCACAGGTCACCTGCAGCAACCCAACAAAGCACAGTCAGTTCCTGCAAGTTGCATACAAGCTTCCGCAACACCTGCTTTCTCATTCTGTTCTGTTCACCTTTACGCAGACGCGCCACGGGAACAAGGTGGCTTCGAACAGCACCAGCAATACAAGCAGCGCCTCACCTGTGTGACCATGACGTCATGCAGCATCTTGATGGCGCATGGCCGGCTGCACACATCTGGCGCGTGGTCCCCATGGCCCAGCTGACCATATTCGTTAGAGCCCCAGGCGATGACGTCTTTGGTAGTGATGCACACTGTGTGCTCCAAGCCGCATGCCACACTCCTGCAAGGCATGTTGCAGGTACAAAGGTTAAGAGCCCTTATTTCAAGAAGCCAGGCGGACCTGGTTCTGACTTCATCGGCTTGTTGGCAGGTGTACAGTATGCTTGCACCACTTACTGCTGCTGCTCACCGCACCAAAAGCAAAGACTCTGCTAGCAGAACACTGCGTGCGAGCCTCCATTTCATTGTTGCTTAAGGAGCCATACAACAGCATCCACTTGCTGCCACATCCAGCTTCAACTGCCACAGCACGCTGCTCACTTGACATCCAGGTCTGACAGCGTCTGCACCGGCACGGGCGTGTCTACCACTCCTGGGCTCTTGTCCCCCAGCCCAAGCTGCCCTCGCTGGTTGGCGCCCCATGTGTACAGCTGCCCCTCACAGCTCAGCCCCGATGAGTGGCTCTCACTGATGGCAATAGCAGCCCAGCGCCCGACAACCTGCAAGCATTGCGGCAGTGCACGCAGGTGGGTGCACAGCAAAGGCAGGGGCGGCAGAATAGGGCAAGGCCCGCTTGCAATGCTGGGATGTACCGTACTAATGCCACAGTCGCGTTGCTGCTGCACTGCTGACTGTAACGCTTGGTTGACCTTGCTGACCAGGTCAAGTCAACGTGAAGGTAATAAGAAGAGCTGTTAGGCAGGTGGCACAGCTACTGCAGCTGCTGCACAAGCCTGCTGCAGCATTGCACCTACCTGTATAGGCTGTGGGTGCAGGATTGCTGCTGTTCCTGGCACACCAAGCTGACCCTTGGCATTGTCACCTGTTGCAGAATCAACAAAAAAGTTTGGTGTGGTTGTTTTGACAGATGAACACGTGTCACTTTGTACACTGCTGATACACATGTGCTGTCACAGTAAAGTGCACGTGGTGCCAGCTGACCCATATGGTGCTTACCGCAAACCCAGGCATTTTCCTGCACCTCTGTGGTTAGCAGTGGTGTGTTTGGCGACACAGCGTACTCAGTCTCATGCTCCTGCAAGCAGAAGGCCCGAGCAACAGCACTGCATGTCAAGTGCAGCACTACATCCACAGTACTCCCAGAGTTCATATGCTGACTTGCAAGCAGTCGTGAAAATCTGCCTTAGCTCTTCTACTGTGCTCCTGCTGCAGTGTGAAGGGTGCTGCAGGGCTCTTGTTCATGCAGCTTACCCCTTGCTGCTCTGCTGAAGCAGGCCGGGTTTTCACTGCACGCGGCTTGCTGGGCAGAGCATGCGGGTCTGCTGCTTCTGCTAGGTCCATTAGAGCTTCAGCTATTGATTGCAAGCGAGCTCCAGCGCTCCAGCACAGTCAGGAGCAGAACGTCCATCAGGCGAACAGAAGGGGCATGCCCAGGGCTCTGCAAGTCGTTTGTGGGAACCGTAGCAGTTACGACGTCAGCCTCAGCGCGTGTTGAAAGCGCTGAATGGCAGCGTGGCGTTCTCTCAGTGCGTGGGGTGCAGTTGGGGGTTGGGCCCAAGTGGGTGAGCAAGCACACTCCGTGAAAAGAGAAACAGGTGCCAACGAAGCATATTTGAGGACGCTGTAACACCAGGAGCCCAGGCTCATAGTGCCGGTGGTTCAGTAGCCAAGGTACTACCTGTCAGTTGTGTTTTGGTTCTTTGAGCTGTCGCTGATCATCGGACAGCCCGCACTTTTCGAATATCTGTGGTTGATCAGTTCGTGTGGATCGCTTGTTGCAGTTCCGCTGTCTTCTCGAGCATCCGACTCTGCAGACAGCAGCGACATGGCGGATCAGGGCGACGCGGGAATACCGTTCATCGGGTCCCAAATTAGTCTTATTAGCAAGAGCGGCATCCGCTATGAGGGCGTGCTGCACACAATCAACATGGAGGAGTCCTCCATCGCGCTGCAGAGCGGTGTGTAGCCCTGCCTTGTCCCCTGGTCAGCTGATCCAATCGTCGGGACGGTTTCTGAGGCAAGCTTTGTGCCCCTGCAGTGAGATCCTTCGGAACCGAGGGCAGGCGGGCAGACGGCCCTCAGGTGCCCCCCTCAAACGAAACATATGAGTTCATCATCTTCAGAGGTGCGCCTGGGATGAAGGATGTAGATGTCACGGCCTGAGCAGGCGCTGGCAGCCCGTAACTGCTTTCTCTGCTGCTGCTTTGCACTGCTACTGCTGCTGCTGCTGCTCTGCATCATCTGACGCCATCGTCACTGCTGCCTGCGCTGTTCAACACAGGGGAGGACATTCAGGATCTCACAGTTATGAGCCAGCCAACGCCGCAGCAGCAGCCAAAGTCCAGCGTGCCGGACGATCCAGCGATCATATCCGCGGTACGTGCATCCGCTGCGCAACCGCCTGCTGCTCCTGCTCCAGCGTCACACCGCAGCAGATCACTCACATGGGCCTCTGCTCTGCTGTTTGCAGGGAGCGTCCACTACCACAGGCCTGTACGGCTCTAACTATGGCGCACCAGCAGCAGCACCACCCCCGGTGTACGGAGGGGTGAGTCACAAAGGGCGCGGCACTCAGCACTGATCTGGCGTGCAGCGCAGCAGCAGATGAGGCACTTGCTCATAGACTGGACGCCACCGGATTCTGCTGCAGCCGATCGCTGCAGGCAGTCTCTTGGCAGGCTCTCTGCGGCTACTCACTCAGCAGTAGCATCAGCATGGAAACATCATTGGCTGTGCTCAAACGCTAATGACAGCAGCGCGTTGCAGCAGTGTCAGCGGCCGAAGCAGAGTAGCAGAGGGTATCGCTCGTAATCTCGATCGTGATCAGGATGCTCTCCTTCAAGGTGGTCTGGCTCTTGCAGTAATGGCAGCGCAGCTGCGCGTACTGCAAGAAACAGGTCACCTCAAAGGAGTCACGCATCTGCAGTTTGTTTGTTTTGCCCTAGTTGCACTTGGCGGCAGGCCGAAGGCTCTTTCGGCAGTGGAACCCTGATGTTGTGGCCTCTTGCAATGAGCTGCTGTGGCACATGCAGCCATCCTTGACCTGCTGTCACCCGCAGGACATGTCTGAATGTCTGCTTGCTATTTTGTTGCTGAAAGACATCGCCGTAACTTACGGCGCTTATCTGTCACTGCAAGCTGGTCTGTATGGATAGCCTTCTGGCTTGTATGTTTTAACTGCTGCTGCGTCTATTCTGTTGCTGTTGTTTGGCGTGTAGGGTGGCCTGTGGGGCCCCCCTGGTGCCCCTCCTGGCCCACCAGCAGCGCAGCAGCCTCCTCCCTCGCAGTACTCGCCATATGGAGGTGAGGCGGGGCTGGGCGTCACGCAACAGCCAGCTGACGCTTTGCAGCAGCAGCAGATCGGGGTGATGCACAGCACTACAACTGCTCGCAATGCAGCTGGTTCAGAAGCAGTGATTACACGCTGCATCTAGTGGCAGTTCCGGGCAGCAAGACCAACAGCAGGCCAGTAGCAGCGATGCACCATGAGGAGGCATAACAGCAAGCGCAGCTGCAACACCTGGGCGCGTCGCACAAAGACGTTGCTCACGCATCACGTCTGCCTGCTTGCCCCAGCAAAGGCTCCTGCGCCCTCTACCTCTCACTCATACATTCATACCATCTCTGCGTCTAGTGCTGTGCACACCTCAGCCGTCATCTTGCGCAACCTGTTTGTTTGCTGACGCAACCCCTGCCCTGCATACGTCAAATCTCTTGTCTCCTGCACCCTGTCTCGTGCATCTAGCAGCGCCCTCAGGCATGCATTATAACCGTCAGCATGTGCAATCTGTCTGTTTGCTGACGCAACCCCTGCTCTGCATGTGTCTTTTCCACCCTGTCCCGCTGTCGCCCCAGCAGCGCCCTCAGGCATGCCTGCAGGCCCCCTGGGCGGCGGCAACCTAGCGCCCAACGTTGCGCCCACCGTCAACCTCACACCAGTCGGCCAGCAGCACGGCGGCCCGCCCGGCGGCCCCAACGGCGACCTGTCAGGCAGCTACGGCCACGCAGCAGGCGGCGGCAGGGGCCCCGGAGGCATGGGAGGGCCTGGCAGGGGCCCTATGGGAGGCATGGGGGGCGCCCCAGGCAGAGGAGGCGCACCAATGGCTGCTGGGGGCATGGGAGGCAGGGGCGGGCCTGGTGGTATGATGGGAGGGCCGCCTGGCGGGCCGGTGGGCGGGCGCGGCGGGCCCATGGGCGGCAGGGGCGGCGGCAGGGGGCCTGCGCCGGCACCGGCGCCTGCGCCGCCAGTGCCTGACGAGGACTACAACTTTGAGGAGGTGCGTGTGGTTGTTGGGAGGTATGAGAGCTGGATGGCTGTGTATGGAGTGCGTGTTGTGCTTGCGAGTGTTGCTGCCAGCTCAGGAGACGGCAGCACAGCTAGTAGCTTGCTGGTTGCAGATGAGGATTGCAGGACATGTTAGGTGTGGCTGCCTTGGAACGCAGGCCAACAAGCACGTCAACAAGGAGGCAGCGCTGCGCGAGGCTGAAGTCGTGTCACCCCTCTTCTTCTTCACATGCACATTATAGTTACAAAGTGCTTGCCCGTTGCTCCTCGTGCTGCTGCAGGCCAACAAGCACTTCAACAAGGAGGCAGCGCTGCGCGAGGCTGAGCAGGCAGTCAAGGCGCACCCGGCAGCATACAACAAGGATGACTTCTTTGACATGGTCTCCTGCGAATCCCTCGACAAGATGGCAGCATTCGACGGCCACGGCCACCAGGGCGGCGGCGGCGGCCAATTCGTGCACCGCCGCAACATGCACGAGCAGCGCGCAGTGGACATCGAGACGTTCGGGGGGCTGGGCGGCGTGCGCCACTTCCACCACAGGGGCCGCGGCAGGGGCGGCAGGGGCAGGGGAGGCTATGGCGGCCGCCAGGGAGGCGGCGGCGGCTACGGCGGCTATGGCCAGCAGGGCCGTGGCGGCGGGCGCGGCGGCGGCAGGCAGTGATTTTGAATCAACAGCTGCAGGAGGACAGAGATATGCACGGCAACCGCTAGTTTGCGAGTTGTCCAGCTGAAGCAATCGCTTCAGCTGCTGATGGGGGTTCTGCGAAAGCAGTTATGGAGGACAGAGGTAGTGGTTCAGAGCACCTGCAGCAGCAGGGCCTGTTGAGCTGCAGATCTGCAGTGACAAGGAGTCTGGTACACCGGTACACCGGTTAGCACCTGCAGCAGCAGGGTTGGTGCAGTGTTGGACGGGCGATGGGTGGCACCTGCAGCAGCAGGCTGGCTTTGGAGATCCCTGCAAGGGATATGTGTTTTCAGGATTTGTTTGAGATGTCTGCAACAAACTGTGCCGCAGCAGGAACGGGAGCATGACATGCTTTAGCTGCTGGCTGGCACATGTTAGGTATGGTCTGGGAGCATGAATGCAAGCTGGTGTTGGCATAGAGGGGAGCCCACCAAGCTCTGCGTGATGCTGAGTCATGTGTGGATTGTGATGTTGAGCACGACATGTGCTTGCAGCAGCCAGCTGTGCTGCTGCTGCCTTACTAGTGGTCCGCACTGCAGTTGGGGCAGCTGCTGCTTGCAGGCGTGAGTTGCAATGGTTGTGTAGACTTGGTATGCTTAGTATGCGGGGTGGTTTGGCATGGTTGCGGAATCAGATCGTTTGCAAAGAGCAACGCCAGTTTGCAGCAGCGGCTGCAACTGAGTGGCTTGCCTTGGGTGGCAGGATGGGCAATGCAGCAGCAGCAGCTGAGGTTTTGTTTCAGGTAAGCGCTGCTGGGGGTGGCAGGTGACTTCAGGGTGTCTGCTCAAGCAGCAGCAACAGCAGCAGCGTGAGCTTCTGCAGGTTTTGGGGATTGTGAGGTCTGGTACACGGTGCCTGCTGACTGTGCGAGGTGCACATATGGTGCTGTGGCATCATGTTGGTGATGTGGTGATGTGGCAGACTGCTGCTGAGGCAGCTGGCCTGAAGTATTGCTGTTTGTGCATGGCCTGCAGGCTGATCTCTATGTTGCACTTTGTGCTGCCCACAGGGGCGCATGCCACATCCAAGCAGGATGTTGCAGGCCAGCAGTGCTCGTTACAAAGGCGAGTGTCAAAGCACAAAGGATGAGCGGCCCTGTGCTGCTGTCATTGAGGCCAAACGGCCGCATGCAGTGATTGGTTCACAAGGCGGAGGCGCAAGGCTTGCACATGCACGTGTGTCGCATGGCTTACGGCCTTTGCAGGATGTTCAGTGGCTTGCCATTACGTGCTAGTCATGCATGGAAGGACGCGGCACTGTCTGCGTTACGTCACAGGCAGCCGGTTGTGCCTTTTCACGGCGCACCAAATTGTTGCTGGCGTGTGGCTGTTGAAGAGACAAGGGCATGGTTTGCTGGTGCACCAGCAACGCGGTACCACCATGGTTTGCTGGTGGTATGCCAACCGGTTGGCATACACACATGCATTTGAGAGCCTGTGATCGTTGAGTATGCTGCACATGCGCAGCAACTTACCCGAGGCTGCCATGACCGCCTTGTAATTGAACTGTTACACGGCTACCCGGGACAATGCATTGCTATGCATGCTGAGCTACATCCTGCAACAGAGCAGGATTAATTTGAGCAGCTGTCGACAGCTGCACCAGCAGCGGTTGCAGCACACAGCCCCCTAGCTATAGCCAGAGACAGCAACAACCCGCATGGCGCATGCAAATCCCAGCGGAAACTTCTGCAAGCATGCTGCGCAGCGCGCTCCGCTATGCAACGACACACGTCACGCCAAGACACGCATATGGCGCCTTAATCACTCTACACACATACGACATGTTGCGCAGAACCACAGCGCCTTACCGAGCTCACCCGCGCGTCCAGCCTGCTGACATGCCCTGCATCTCCTCATCATCAACCGCCCCGTCATCAATCACAGCGTCAGCAGCCCCACCAGCAAACAGGTCCCCAGCCAAACCCTGAACCCCGGCCTCCCCTAGGTCAAAGTCCTCAGCCCCAAACCCTGAACCGCCCTCGTCATCAGGCGCAGAATAGTATGCGCTGCCGCCGATGCTGCCGCCTGCTGCTGCTGCCTCCTGAGCTGCCTGCTGGCTGATGTAGGCCTGCTGTGCTAGGTGGCGGAACAGCTGGTAGGGCAGCATGGGAGGGTCATTTGCCAGCACCTGCAGATACACGCAGATACACAAAGAATGCAACCAGCAGTGGCAGAAGAAATCAGAGAAAGTTGAAAGGCTTAGCCCGGTATTGCGGGGTTGCTGCGACAGCTTAGCATCACTGTTTCTGAGAAATGGTGCGCCACAGCCTCCGCAATGCATGTTGCAATCATAGACGACAAAGAGGGTGCGCCCGGCATACAGGCAGCCACGGCTTCACAATGTCCACACCTCAAACTCAAGATCGTGCATCACACATGTCATCATGCAGATTCACCACCACAGGAGTAAAACGACACACAGCAGCCAGAGCGCCCCAGATGCATCCAAGCGCCCGCTGACACACCTGCTACCACATTCACTGACTATCTCGCTAGAACGCTTACATGCAAATGAATTCACTGTGGGTCAACACCAGCAGCTGCTCCCATGCCGCACCAAACCGCACCTGCTGCAGGATGGCGCTGCCATTGGCCAGGTCTGGCAGCTGCTGCACGTCCAGCACCACCAGCTCCCCACTGTCCACGTTGACAAAGCCGTCAACAGCGGCAATGCTGCGCAGGCCCAGACCGTCAGCCAGAGCCACTGCAAAGGCCTGCAACAGCAGCAGCAGCAGCCAGCTTGCAATGATGGAAGGAGTGCTGTGGTAAAGAGTGCCGCCCTGAAACTAGTCCACAGTGATGTAGCAAGCGCTGCACAGCAGGCATAACTGGCTGCATGCAACAACAGGCGGGCGCAGGGACTGCTGCAGTGTTACAATGCATCAGCTGTAGCAAGCTCTCCAACAACGGCCAGCACAGCACCGCTGCCATAGGCGTCCTTTTTGCACACACATTCCGTCAGCACAGTCAAAAGTTTGATCATACTCATCATCACCATCAGCATCTGCATCACAAACTGGAACCAAACCATGCGTAGGCAGGGCCGCACCTGTACTGCTTCTACGGCTGCTGCTGGCAGGATGTGCTGCGGTGGCGGCGTGAATTGCTGCCGGCTGCCCTCTGGCGAGTATGCCACCAGTGTTGGCTGCAGCGCTGTCATGGAGCCCTGTAGGCAGCATGACGCAATGCAGCAAGCAGACACACAAGCAAGTGGTTAGGCATTCGGCCGGAAACAGGGACGGCGCAGGCACCCTGCAGGGAGCATTGTTCACAGCAGCAAGCAGACATATGAGCAACTGCTTGGGTATGTTGCTGTCAGACACAGGGTCGGCATGATCACAGCACATAACGACAAGGTGGCATGACAGCAAGCACAAGGGCAAGCACAAGCACACCTTGACTGCACACTCCCCTCCAGGAACAAAGTACAGCACAGGCTGGCTTCAAACCACTCCTGCATGTACATCCATTTCCATCCACTCGGCCACACACACTCACCAGCTCTCCAATCAGCCCCACTGTCACCTCCACCCAGCGCTGGACGCCAGCCCACTGCACCTCCCCGCCCTCCGCCACTGACACCGCATCCGTCTCAATCCACGGCTCCACCACAAGCAGCTCGGGCAGCTGCAGCGGCAGCGTCACAGGCAGCGGCTGCTGCTCTAGTGTGCCGGCTGGTAATCTTGGTGTGCAGCTGCGCAGCGCGTCTGCAAATATGTACAAGTCCTCCGGGCCCGAGAGGCGCACCACGCCGAGGCCGCCGCTGCGCGTCGGGGGCTTAATGGCGACGCTGCTGCACTCCCACTCCAGCAGCAGCGCGCCAAACATGGCCTCAAACTCCTGCGGCAGCAGCAGCAGCAGGGAGAGCGAGTGCGAGGCAGAGTGGCAGCATGCAGCAGTAAGTTTACAGGGCATACACCAGGGTGAGAGACAGGCCGCGCGTGAGGATGGTTTCGTGCGCAACAGCAGCTGCATTGCGCGGATACACCAGAGCGCCAAAGCTGCTCACGGGTGCAAGGCTGATGAGGTGCAGCAGCAGCAGCTGGTGCAACTCACCTCAGGCTTGTCCAAGTACTCCAGCAGCTCCTGGCTCTTGACCACCTTCTTAGGCACAGCCACAAGGCCCACCGGCGCTGCTGCTGCTGCTGCTGCTGCTGCCGCTTCTTCCTGGCCCTCTGCTGCGTCAAACTCAGCGGCTGGCCCAGCCAAGCTGTCAGCAATCTCGCCGATGGCCTGCGTGCGCAGCAGCATAACATAACGCATGTGTTAGCGGCAGCGTATCTGTACCAGGCTGCTTAAATCATGGAGGAGCTGTACAATGTTCGAGGTGCCCAGGCAGTGCAACCAATTTGCCATGCAGCTCCTGGTGATGCGTACGTATGCTGTACAGCCACATGTCATTGCCATGTGTCGGCGGGTTACCACACCTGTGCATGTCATGTCAGCGCAGCCACCACTCACAGCACAGCAGCTTTTGTTTGTGAGCACAGCGCTGAATAAACTCGCAGCAGACACAACAGTTCCAAGTAACAGTCACAACACTGCACATGGTAGCATCAGTGGAGGCCGTAGCGCCAGCGGTTTTGTGTTGTGCTTACCTTGGACAGTGTGAGCCTGTTGCTGCACTTGAAGGCAAAGTCCGAGGTCATGCCAGTGAAGGGCAGCCCGGCACCCTCCAAAATTTGCTGCAGCAGCACCGCAGCACCGTAGGCAGGCGGCACGCAGCAGCAAATCAGCAGCAGCCGATAAGAATGCAGCAGGCAAGCTGCACAGCAGAGGCACCAAACATAAGCTGATACAGCAGCCTGGTCAAACCCCGGCTCCAGGACCTGCAGCTGCTGTGCAGCAGCACAGCAATGCCACACCCGTGCTGAACTGCCAAACAGCTGTGCCTGCTTCTTATGTGCAGATCACTCTCCAAAACCCGGCGCAGTAGCAGCTGCAACAACCTCCTTCTTTACCATCTGACGCACCTGCAGCTGCCCGTCTGCTGTGGTGCTGTCATCTAGCAGCAGCAGCAGCGTGGCGTCGCAGGCCTTGGCCTCTGCCAGCAGCTCCTCCATGTCCAGGAAGCGCGGCGCAGGCGGCAGCACCCACGCCTCAGCACCCCACGCGCTGCCAACGCCCTGGAGGGTCACAAGCAACAGCAGGTGGCGCAATACAGCAGCAACAGTAGCAGCAGCCAGGTGGTTCAAGCTTGAAAAAGAGCGTGGTTCAGTGTGAACAGAACAGACTACCAACAACCGGAAACTTACTGGCAAGAGCACTTCTGTGTCCTCAGCTGCTGTGTCAAAACACCACCCGACATTTGAGTGTGTGTGATCAGATGCGTTGACCCGCAAACAGGCCTGTGATCAATGTGCAGTACCGCCCACACACCCACCTGCACAAAGTGCCCATCCAGCTCCATCTGTGCCTCAAAGTGGCTGTCCCGCTGCTGCTTGTCCAGCACGCGTGCCGCAATGTACGACTGGCCTGTGCGTGCTGCGCAGCGCTCCGCTGCCTCTGCTGCCTCCTCTATGGTGTGGCGCGCCAGGTGCTGCGGGCCTGCCACGATGAGCTGCCGCGACAGCACAGACACGTCTGCAGGCGGCATGTTGCTGCGGCAAGTTGCAGCAGAACACGCATAGCACAGGGCAGCAGCAACAGAGAGGGAGAGAAGGTCAGGAGATGGTATTGCAATCACAGCAGCCACAGCAAGCGTTGAGTACATGTCAACAATGCAGGAGCTGGATGAGCAGTAAGCATGACATAGCACACGCACACTCAGCACCCCAGGCAGCGCAATCAGCACAATCAAGACAACACAACAGAGCAGTTTTGAAGCCATCTGCTCACATGAGCTCCTCATCAGTCATGCTCTGCGGGTGCAGCTCCTCAGGTATGCCCAGCGCCCGCCACTCAGTGCGGCGTGACAGCAGCGTGGCGCGCCGCTTGGCCTCACCGGCACCGCTGCATGCAGGAGGCATCAGGAACACATCCACCTGCAGGCGCACACAGATGCGCACAGCAGGCGCGTCAGCTTGCAGCACGATGGCAGAAACAGTGGAGGCACGGCAGTGCAGCTGACTCCAGGCAACTTGACTTACGGGCGTGCATGGCTGGTAAATTGATGAATAATCCGACATTTGCTTTTCCTCAGCGTGACAAGAACTGCAGCTCCTAACACTCAGAGCATGTGCCAGCACAACCAACCAAGCAGCAGCAATGGCAGCCCCACCTGAATGTCGCAGCAGCGTGCCAGCTTGGCGGCCACATTCGCACCGGAGCGGAACGCCCGCTGCCGCTGCGGCCCATCACCACCAACCAGCACCCACACCCGCGGCGCCGGCCGCCGCAGCGCAGCCTCAGCAACCACCTCTGCCTCACTCGGCCAGGGCCAGCGCTCAAACTCATCGCCGCCTGCTGCTGCTGCTGCAGCTGCAGCAGCATCGCTGCCTGGGCCGCCTGCGGCAGCTGCTGCTGCGGCTGCACTGGACAGTGAAGGGTCGCCGCCTTGGCGCTCGCGCCGCTGCAATGTGGCTGTTACACCGCCCTTGTACCTGCGTATCAACAGCATTAGTTCACTGCCGTTCATTGGTTGCAATGGACAGGAGCAATGCGTATTGCAGCGGCCCCCGGGCATGATCAAGCAATGCTGGGGCACCTGACATGCAACAGCTGCTGCATCGGCTCTTATGCTGCAGCTTCTGACTATGCAGGCGGTTGGAACTGCTGCAGGGTGGGCCAAGGCTGCTGCACCTGTGGACTGAAGAAGTGTGACAGCTCAATTCAAATGGTGTTATTTCTGTGCATGTGACAGCCCCACCTGTCATGGCCCAGGATGCGTCCCATGAGCACCTCATCCTCTGTTGCCTCAGGCAGGCGGTCCTCCTCGCTGTACTGCCTGCAGCAGCAGCAGCAGCAGCAGCAGCAGCAGCAGCAGCAGCAGCAGCAGCAGCAGCAGCAGCAGCGTTGGTTGCTTACATTGGTACAATTGGACGAACAGGTGAGATTCAATCCAAGAGCGGCATGGGTTGTAAGCAATACAGAACGCATCCGCAAGAGTGGCACAAGACCAATGCACCCGCTGAACACGCACATTGCTCACACGCCTGCATGCCACCCCCACCCACCTGTCAAGCAGCGCGTCCCGCTTGGCCTGCCGCTTCGCATCCTCCCGCGCCTGCAGCTCCCGCACATCAGGGAACAGCTTGCCCTCGCCTGCTGCCTCAATAGCAGGCGGCACCCAGCTGTCGCCGGTGTCCCACCGGTCGTATCGGATCGGCTGGTTGCCGTAGTGGAACATGTCTTCGTCGCGCATTGCACGAGCTGCCAAGTCCTCTTCGGGCCGGCCCGCATCACGCTCGGCTGCAATCTCCTCCTGTGTACGCGAGTCGAACTGCAGGACGGCGGACGTAACAACAAGAGGCAGGTAGCAGTGAGGTGTCTCCATTGGAGAGCATGTCTGGTGTTGTTATAGAGCAGGCGCAGGGACCAGATACGTGCGCTATTGAGCGTAGAACCTCTGCAGCGCTGACGCATGCACATATGAGCCAGGGCTCATACTGTCAATCATCATCACCAAAGCCCTGACCCGCCTGTATGCTGCACTCATGCCCGCCACATAAGTCCACCCCCGCACATCTGTACATGACCATGCCATCGCATTGTCTCAGATACTTGCATACCACTCCCTGCCCTGTCACACATTCGCTCCTACCTCTGGCGTCCACTCCTCTGGCTCCTCTATTGGCGCTGCAATCTCCTCCTCAGTGAGCCAGTCCTTGCTCAGTGCAGCCAGCACCTCGCTGACACCCTCCACAAACGGCATGCTGGCAAAGGCAGCGCGGTCCTCCTCCACATCGGCCTGCGGGGAATCACATGAACGTGGACAGGAAACAGGTTTCAGCATTCATGCAAGAAGCAGTTTGGAAAAGGAGCAGGCCAAGACAGGGGTTGGTACTACTTGCAGGAGCAGTGACAGCAGCTCTGGTGAGGGCTGCCTGCTGTCGGATTGCATGAGATACTGGTGGCACATCAATCTCTGCTGCAGATTCACACACTGTGGGCATGCTGCTGCGACCCTGCTTGTTATTTGGTAAGCCTGTAGTACATTGGCTGGATGACATCCAGCAACCCAGCCATTCACACAACTGAGTGAGCACGCTTTGTAAGCACAATGATTGCGCCAACTCGCACCTTCAAAGCTGCACCGTCTGCCGCCTCCCGCGCTTCCACAGCAGCATCCGCCAGCTGCTTGGTGATGTCACCCAGCGTGTCATTCGCGCCTGTGGCCTGCGCCCACTGCGCACTCGCAGCTGTCTCAGGCTTGGTTGGAGGAGGCAGCAGCAACACCTCGTTGCTGCTGCTGCTGCTGCTGCTGTGTCGCAGCAGCGCAAGGTTGATGAGGTGACGGGCCACACCGCCGGGAGTGAGGCCTACCTCCAGCGCCTGCAGCGGCACGTTAACAGCAGAAATGTTTGCGTTGACTTGCAAACCAGTGAAGCGCCGGTATCAGACTGTCATGTCATGCGTGCCTCTTGCTTGATACACATCGCTTTGTCGCTACACGCCTGGGCCGAGCGCGTCAGTGATGACAGAACATGAGAGGTGGCACCGAGCGGCTGGCTGACAGGGGTAACACCGTGCAGTGACATCAGCAGTTGTGGCACCACCTACAAACACATACACTGCATTGCAAGTTCAGATTGAACAGCATACTAAAACACATATAACCGCGCACCTGCAGCCCTGCAATGGACGTCGCAGCCAGCGGCACGTCAAGCCCCACATCTGCCACCATGACGTCACCCTCGCCGTTGCCCTCGCTGTGCATGCGTGCAGCGGGCTCAAATGCAGCCAGGTCAGCCATGTGTGTCTCCTCATCATAGTAGCCGCACAGCGGGTTGGGCTCGCTGGCACGTGCTGCTGCCTCATCTGCCGCCATGCGCGCCAGCTGGCCTGCAGGAGGCGAAGGAAGGAAGTTGTTGTGAGTGGGCTGATCACCTGATGCCTGCAGCCACTTGTGAGTGGGCTGATCACCTGATGCCTGCAGCCACTTGTGTGCATGCAAAGGAAGATACGGGTGCAGTCGTGTGTACCTCTTGCATATGCTGCAGCCTAGGATGCATACTACACCCTACCCCAGTCATCACGTGCAATCAACAAGCGCCTAACACCCGCACAGCATCTGAGCTCGTTCATCTAACATGCAGCGACAACAGCAACAGCAGCAGCCCCAACCGCACCCGCACCAACCTGCATCATACTCAGCCCGCAGCCCCTTAAGCAGCATCCACATGGGCACCAAACTACAGCAAACACAGCAAACACAGCAACAGCAACAGCAACAGCAACAGCAACAGCAGCATACACTACCCACCTGCATCATAGTCAGCCACCTTCTGCAGCGCCTCCGGCGGCAGCTCATACCGCTGCTGCCAGTCCGGCTGCAGCGCCATCCAGCCAGATACCCGCACCAGCCCAGCCCCCTCGAGCCCCAGCTGCGCCACTGCCTTAGCGGCAGTGTGCCGGATCGTCTGCACGATCTTGTTGCTGGCGCGCGGCGGCATGTGCAGCTTGAGTGTGTGGTGTGGCAGGGGGTCCGGCAGGTCTGGGGTGGTTAGTGCGTCCAGTGTGGTGGGCTCTGCTGCTGCTAGTGCCTCCAGCGCCTGGGAGATCTGAGCCTCCTCCATGCCAGCCTGCAGGAGGGAGTTTGCAGGGAAATGATTTGTTATAAAGCAACACGCCTGATCACTGCTCAGTATGACATACACCGGGCTACAATCTTACAGGCACCTGTGGAGTCCAGATGTGAGCTACCTTAGGCATGCGCGGCTCAGAAGACATGCTGTGCAACGCCAGCTGCTGACAGATGCGCGCGGTCTATAGCATGTCATCCGCAGCAACAACACAGCGGTGCAACTGCACTGCAGCTTGTCACTGCCGCTGCCCCACCTGCATCATCTGCCACTCCTGCAGCGCCATTCAGCATCCGCCAGCTCAGCCATGCATGCTGCTGGCTTATGTATGTAAACAGCATGATTATGCAGCAAAACGTGGTGCAGCTGCACTGCAGCTTGTCACTGCTGCGGCCCCACCTGCATCATCTGCCACTCCTGCAGCGCCAGGTCAGCATCAGCCAGCTCAGCCAGTGGGCTATACTGCTCCAGTTCAGCAGGCAGCAGCGCCACAGGGCCATCCTCAGCAGATGACAGCACGGCCACCTCCCAGCGAGCCAGCTTGGGGTACAGCGGCTCAACCAGCAGGCCAGGCAGGCTGGGCTCTGCAGCAGCATCATCATCAGCAGCAGCAGTAGCAGCAGCAGCAGCAGCAGCAAGGGATAATCAGCTGCGCAGAGCAGCGAGTGACGTGCTGTGTGCTTGGTTATGCATGGAGGCTGCAGGATCACAGACACACAGCTACAGGACTCAATGCTCTGCAGCAATTTCAAAAGATATTAACAGCATGAACCAGCACATGCACACACATTATTCGATCACAGCATGCGACCATCAGTTGCCAGTTCACCTGCATCGACAACGTCCAGCAGCTGCGACACGAGTGCCACATGGCCCCTGCTGGCTCCCACTGGGCTGCCACCCTCACTGCCTGACACACTAAACACCTGCAGATCAGGGTCCATGCCATTGCCCCTGCACCAGGACAGCAACCGCTCAACTAGCTCCGGCTGCTTCGGCATCTGCTGCTGCTGCTGTTGCTGCTCGGGCTCCTGCTGCTGGTCAGCTGCAGCGGCATCAGCAGGGGTAGTTGCACCGCCTGCTGCTGCTGCATTCCAGCTTCTGAGCGTGGCGCTGCTGCCATTGCCGCCACCAGTCTCCTCCCCTTCTACATCACCCTGCTGCTGCTCTTCATCTTCATCTTCATCCTCAGCTGCTGCTGCATCTCCACCACTAGCGCCTTCTCCTGCTGCTATTGTATCTGCAATATCTGACTCAATGTCCTGTAGCCATGCCTGCAGCTGCGCTGCAGCCCCCTGCAGCTCCTGCCTACTCAGCTGCAGCACAGGCAGCGTGTTGTAACCTAACGCCTGCAGCTCTTGCAGGACAGCTGCACGGCCTAATACTGGCCCTCCCTTGCGCCCCAGCTGCTTGCTAACATCACTTTCGAATGCAGGACCGCCAGCTAGCGGCACCCCCGCAGCCTCACAAGCAGCATTAAGCTTGCCAGACAGAGCCAGAGCACCGCCAGGCAGCGCTGACAATGCAGCAGTAGCGCCAGTGGTTGCTAGGTGCTGTGCAAGCTGTGCTGCATCAGCAAAGCGAGCAGTTGCAAGTGCTGGCAGCTGAGCCAGAAGGTCTGCTGGGCCCAGCGCAGCAACAGCAGTGCGTGGCAGCTGGTAGAACGCCCCACTATCATCAGCCCAGTAGATATCAACAGAGATACCGCAGACTGGAACAACAGGTGCTGCCTCCCCGCTGCTGCTGCTGCTGCTGCTGCTGCCGGCGCTGGCTGCCATTGCCGCTGCTTGGTCCTCGTCTAGAGGTGCCGTGTGCAGCTCATCTATGAGTGTGTTGGCTGTAGCGAGTGCTGCTGCCACTCGCTGCAGCCGCTCCGCAATGCTGCTGCTGCTGCTGCCTGGCAGCACGGGCGCTGTGCCGCAGACGAGTGCGATGGTTGCTGCTGGGTCCACTGCAGCAGTCAGCAGCTCGTCGTAGTCATCCAGCAGCGGGTTGCTGATGCCATCCTGCAGCAGCGGCAACAGCAGCAGCAGCAGCAGCAGCAGCAGCAGCAGCAGCAGCAGCAGCAGCAGCAGCAGCGGCAACAGCAGCAGCAGCAGCAGCAGCAGCAGGTGACATGATGTTGGCCGTTAGCTCAAGGGTGGCCAGCAAGCCACTGTACCAGCTGTGGTGTTGATCAGCAGCGTATCTGCATCACCAACTGCAATGGCGCCGCGCCCTGCTGGCGACCCCGGTCATGCCTGCTGTGCTGCAACCACGTTGAAGCAGCTGCTGCACACAAGCCCACCAGCACAACAAATGCAAGCACCACATGCTAGCACGGGCATCAATGCGTAATGCTGAATGCAGGGTGCAACCCATCCACGCACCTCCTCAGCTCCTGCTGGGGGCTGCCCTCCCACTGCGCCCATCAAGCCTGCGGCCTCAGGGCCCACAATCTCAATGACCAGCGCCTGTGCTAGCCGCATCTCCAGCGCTGCCTTGCTGCCAGACAGGTCCAGCCCCTTGGCCTCAAGCTGCACCCGCAGCTCACTCAGCGTCATCTGCAGCGTGCAAAACAAGAGAGAGGCGGCCCAGAGGTGTATTACTGAAATGAGTCAGCCTGTGCACAGTGTGGTGTGCGTATGGAGCTGTGCACTCCATGGAGCTGAAAAGGCGCAGGGAGTGAAATGGGTGGCATGCATGACCAGCTGTTTGACATCTCAAGGCAGCCTTCCACTCCAGGCAGCCGTCACATGCTGTCCAGCCTGCTGCCTGGCACTGCAGGGCCCTCCTGTGACAGCTCATCATAATCAAATCGCCAAACAAGCCATAGCAATAACACCACCGGCCCTGTGCCCCACCTGTGACAGCTCATCGTGATCCACTTTCATGATTGATTTAAAAATCACTAATCAAGCCATAGCAATAACGCCACCGGCCCCGTCTCCCACCTGTGACAGCTGCTGCAGCAGGTGGTCCATGTCTCCTGCTGTGGCTGCGCGGCGCACCACCAGCATCGTCATCAGCCGGTCACGCAGCACGTAGCGGCCGCCCTCATCAGATAGGCCCAGCTGCCGCAGGTAGGCCTTCAGGTCATCCACCTGCAGCAAGGTGGTGCATAATGGATGCATATTATATAAAGTTGTTAGGCGATGATATGTAGATGACAGATGCTGCAGTGTGGAGTGGCAGGGACAGCGTGTGCGCTGTGCTGCGGGCATAAGGCACGCCCAGCTGGTGCACAGTGCAGTGCCGCTGATGCATGCAATTCAGAAACACCAGCATGTAGAGCCCTCGGTCAGCAGGTTTGTAGCACACATAACCCATCACCCCACCTTCATCTTGTTGATGTCTGTTGCTGTGAGGCTGTCCAGGATGCTGCTGGGCGAGGCAGCCATGCCCTCAGCGCCTGCTGCCCCTGCCCCGCTGGCTGCCGCCTGCTGCTGCTCCATCAGCAGCACCTCCTCCTCTGCCAGCAGCCAGCTGGCTCGCTCAGCAAGCTCCTCCTGCAAGTAAAAGGAAAAAAAAAGAAAAAAGAAGATGATGGGGACATCAGTGACGATGATACGCAACAGCAGCAGATGGACGTGCCAGGCAGCAGGTTGACTACGCGCTGCGCAAAAATGCACCTCACATGTGTCATACCATCAGGGCTAGCTGTCCCTCGCAGCGATCGCTAACAGCAGCGCCG
Organism: Tetradesmus obliquus; assembly: GCA_030272155.1. Classification (NCBI taxonomy): domain Eukaryota; kingdom Viridiplantae; phylum Chlorophyta; class Chlorophyceae; order Sphaeropleales; family Scenedesmaceae; genus Tetradesmus; species Tetradesmus obliquus. The sequence continues at coordinate 3,323,344 of CP126191.1, forward strand.
CTGCAAGAGCCCTGCTGCAATGCATGCATGCCATCGCACGCAGAAATGTCTGAATACGCTTGCTTTGCACTGTACTGCTTGACCAACAGGCTAGCAGATGTGCACTGATCGGTGCTGCAGCAGCGTCGGCCTCATCAACACTGCTGTTTCCCAAACACCACACAGCACACTCACGGCTGTCTCATCCTCTGCTGCGCTCTGTCCCAGCTCAGCCAGCAGGTTGAGCAGCTCCTGCCGCTTCACACCCATGCCCAGCATCTCATCATACAGCTGCTGCTGCTTGTCAGCAACCAGCCAGTCCCGCTCAGCAGCCGCGGAGCTGCCAGCAGGCGCTGCCGCCGGCTGCTGCTGCTGCTGCTGCTCGTCGGCGTCGGCTGCTGGTTCGGTGGAAGCGGGTGTGAAGCTGTCCTGCTGCTGCTGCTGCTGCTGTGCGGGTGCGTCCCTAGACATGCCAGACCTACAGGTGTTGCAAAACAGCGTGAGGGCGGCAGCACAGGAGAAGACCGCATCAACATGAGCGCTGAAACATCTCGTCCGCAGGTTGTTGAGTACGTTTGCTTGCATCTCTGAGCTTAGTAAGACATGCAGCTGCTGCTCTTGAGAACCTAACCACAACACTGCATGCGCTGGTACCACAGTCAAACAAAGCAGCACAAGTGCAGGAAACACTGTAAAGCTGGCAGCTGCTCACTCTTCAGCCACTGCCTCAGCCAGGCGCGCCACCAGCTCCTTCTTGGCGCCGCTGCTGCTGAGGCCCCGTTCCTGCAAGCACTTGACCAGCTCTGGCTTGCTGTAGGTCTGCAGCTCAGCCTGCAGCTCCACCAGCAGCTCATCAAAGCTGATGTCAGCATCCTCGCCATCTGCCAGATCAGCATCACCAGCAGCAGCCACGTCATCATCGCCTGCCTCCTGCAAGCCACTGCTGCTCCTGCTGTCCTGCAAGTGCGCTGATAGGATTGCGACGAGCTCTGCCTTTTTGCCGCTGCTGCTCAGGCCCTCCTGCTCGCAGCGCGCACGCAGCTCTGCTACAGACAGCTTCGCCAGAGCTTCCGCACTGTTTGGGTCAACCGGCTGCTGCTCAGACTTGCGGGGCCGGCCAGCAGCGATGATGGAGGCCCTGGGCCTGCTGCTGCTGCTGCTGCTGCTGCCCAGCTGTTGAAGCTGGCGGGGCAGGCTGCCGCTCCAGCTGCTGCTGCTTGAGCCATTGCTGCTGTGCAAAGATGACAGGTGCCTGCTGTTGCTACTGCTGATGCCTAATCCAGGGCGAGCGGCGCTGCAGGTCAAGCCACGCAGTGCGTAAGGTGGCCTGCGAGAAAGTGCGAAGGGCATGTTTGTCTGGCGGCGGTGCATTGCATAGGATAGCTGTGCAGCATCCTTGCTGTGTTGCGGCTGCAAAGGCCACAGTGATATGCCGTTGGTGACATGTATTGTGCTGCAGGCTGCTTGCTGCTGCTGGGATGCGGATAAATTGCTGCGACTGCTGTGGCAGACACCTGCTCAGCATGTGCTGCTGCTGTGTCTGGTCAGGTGGTGCAGCAGCAACAGAATGTGTTATATCAAAGCAGTCTGATTATGGCACGGCAGTCCTTTTCTGACGTAGCACAGAAGGTGCTTGGATCCTGCTGTCGGTGGCCCCTGGTCAAGAGCTGCTGCTGTTGCTGCTGCAGCAAGCAAGCCATCTGCATAGGGAAGCCTTACCTTGACCTAACCAAAAACGCTCCAAGGCCGATCCGAGGAGCAGCACGGCACCAAGCGTGCGGGCCCCGCCTCTGCTGCGGCACCAGACTAGTGGCCGCTCGGTGCATCCTGGCTATGACATCAGGTGCACTGGCTTCCGTAAGATAGGTATCAGTGTGAACAAAGTCCTCACATTGGCTTTGCCAGTATTACCTGGCCAGGACGAAAGTTGTTGTGCATGTTATTCCCGAAAACTACCGCAATACTTGTGTACGTCCCTTCATCAGTGATCCTGATGTTTGTCTTTTTACGTGCAATTTTAACCTTCGTGCTTTGCGAGACTGGGTCAAAGCAAACAGACAAACAGCACTTGATCGTAGAAGAGCGTCCTGCGTATCGTGAGGGCATCATACGTTCGCAACGCACTATTGGTTACTTCTATTCTCAAGCTGTTGCAGCCTGGGAGTCTGCTGTAGGGCTTGCTGATGACCTGTACTGTACAGGGCTTGGTGCTGTGAAGGGCCATGATGACCGTTCGGTAGCCAACACACGACACCGTTGCGAACATAGACGTCATACGTTAGCCATGCTGGCTCGTTGTGGGGCCATGGGGCTCCAGCTGTGCAGCAGCCAGATTGGCAGTTTGGTTGCAGCGCTGCCTAGTGCCTGCACACTGCTGCGCAGATACGGGAATGAGGCAGCAAAGGACGGCAAACAATGGCATTGGATGGTCAGCCAAGGCCACAAAATCAACCCATGCAACTCAATGGTGAGCAGAACTGCCCTGGTTAGTGGTTGCATGTGGTTGATGGGCTAAGCATGTGCTTTTGTTGGACCAGGCACATGGCATGTGGTTGCCAATTGTGAACAGAGGTACAGCAAGCACGTAGCAGTTGAGCAGCTGATACTTTGTAGAACTGGTAGTGCTGATTTAACCTCACTGGCTGAACATGGAGGCCAGGCTAGCGCTTGTGAGGCTCATGTGCTAGCATCAGTCCACAGCCAGTGCTTGCCATGCTGAAGCACCTCGGCACTCTGAAATTGTCTGATCTGCAGCTGCACCCGGCAGTGAAGGAAGCAGGAATCTTGCCAGAGGATGGTGAGGAGATTGCAGTGCAGGTGGCGTACACTCCCAAAAGCCACTGCTTTGGATGCGGTGAGTTAGCATTGGACTGTCCTGCAAGCAGCTGTGGCTGGGGATTGTGCTGGTCCTAGGGTACTAGGCATCCTGACTGCTTGCATAACAGCAGCAATATGTGTTCACAGCAGCTGCGCCCTGCTACGTGTCGTGCTGCACTGACAGCCTGGTGCCTTGGACTGAGCATCCTTGCAGGACCCGCACACCCAGACGGCTTGCACCTGGAGAGTAAACGCATCGAACACGGGCTGGAGGCACGTGTATCGCTGCCAGCAAAGTACTGTGCATTCCCAGGTACGCAGCAACAGTATCACCCACAGCCCTACAGGAATATGTAGCAGTCTTGAGACAGGCTCAGGCAGCAGGCTGTTTGTGGCTTGCAACACAACATGCCATAGCGGCAGCCGCTTTGTGCTTCAGGGTCTCCTGAAGAGAAGCTCTCTTGGTGTTTAGCAGCAGTGCAAGGTGCCGCAAACGATTCAGCAAGGGTGACACTGCAATCCTTGGGTGCCACCCGTGCTCGCTCATTGACGGCACCCATCTGCACCCATGATATGCACACGCAAGCCACGTGCATTGGTATCCATCAGCCTGTGTCCTCCCCAGCATGCGGATGCTGTCTTGCGCTGCGCTGCAGGCATCCTGAATGGCGGCATCCTCAGCACGCTGCTGGACTGCCACGGCAACTGGACAGCAGCCATTGCCCTCATGGACAGGAGCTGCCTGCCCAAGCCGCCCCTCACACTGACTGCATCAATGCTGGTGAGCAGCCGGCACGCACAGCTGCGTGGCATGCAGAGAGAGCAGAGCATGCCACAACAGCTGCACACAGTTGTCCGCAATGTCCCTGACACTCTGCTGCCCCTACACCCGGCAGTGGTCTCTGCTGGTCTGCTGTAGTGCTTCTCAGAGTGATGGGTCGTGCTGAGGCAAGTCTGCCGCTGCGTCCTGCTGCTGCTGCAACTCCCCATATCCACAACGCTGCTTGCTGCGGCTCAGGTGTCGTACAAGGAGCCCAGCCCGCCAGACACGGAGCTCATCGTGCGCAGCCACGTGGTGGCGGTGCGAGAGAACCAGAACCCGGGGCTGGGCAAGGCTGCTGTGGAGGTGGACGTGGCGGTGCTGCTGCCGCAGGCAGACGGCAGCGAGAAGCTACTGGTGCAGGGCACAGGTATCTTCAAGCGGCTGGGCGCGCTGCGGGCGCTGTAGCACTGCCAGCTGTGTATTTGTTTTGTGCTGTAGCTGGTATGCCGTTCCAGGCTGTGTGTTGGCAGCGAAGAGGTGGAGCAGTGTCGTGCAGCGCTGTGTGCTGTGTGGTTTCTGGTGCTGTGGGGCGTGTCATGCGGCGATGTAATATGCTTTGCTGGCAGCGCGTCTGCTGCTGCCTGGCATGACAAGCAGGTGTACGCATGTATCTTGTAGGGTTCGACTATGTTATGTTACGTCAGGTTTGCATGTTCTTGTTCCGCGCATGTATGCTGCGTGACACAGCTTGTTGTGTTTGTGTCTTGTGTTGGTCACTCATCTCTGGGCAAGGATCGTGCTGCTGTGTGTGAGCCTGGGTACACAACCAGGGTCATGCAGTCGGCAAATTATCTGGGCAGTCCACAGTGAGGCACCCAACCACGCACGTCGGCTCATACAGGCAACACAAGCTGTCCATTGCCGGGTGCTGCTGTTTGCATTGCGCAGCGTGCTGGACATGAACGACTGCCGCAGAGCGGCACTGCACAATCAATGTATTCAAGTTGAATATGGGCGGGGCTCTGCTGGTCAAGCACGCGCTTGATCCTTCATGAAGGAGGGCACTGCTTGATCCTTCATGAAGGTGCGTGCATGCGCATTTGCTGTTTAGGTTCCCCTTTGTGCAGTGCTGGTGGTGCGGTGCCGCACCCTGGCGTGCTGATTGCTGTGCTGCATCCTGGAGGTCAGGCACAGAGCAGCTATGCTGGCTTTGGGTGCTTGTGAGCGTGCTGGGGTGTTCAGGCGGCAGCTTTTTGGTGCTTGTAAACTGTCTTTGCTTCATGACACAGTTGTGTGCTGACATTGGCGCATCAGTTGTTGCACCAGCGCCTGCATGCGTCGTGTCTTGGTTGCCCTGCCTGTATGCTCAGCTACTGAAGTTGCGGCAGCCGTAGGTGGTCCTCTGTGGCGGTCAGCTAGTGGTGGCTCGCTACTGTTCCTGTCAAAGTTGTTAGAGGCTTCAGGCAGGCTACTGTTCGTGTCAAAGTTGTTACCGGCTCCAGGAAGGCGGCTGTTCGCCGGTCAAACACACGGCGTCAAAGGTTCCAAAATCCAAGTGACATGACACCACCTTTGACCATCTGGAGCATCCAGCCAGCTGGATCACTTTGCAACAACCACACATGCACTTGTCCAGCAAATCTTGACGCTTGTTGCACGTGACTGTTGCTCAACGAACAGCTGCCAACAGATGGTGTCTGCTTGGCACACGTGCCCAAACTGTACGAATAGACCCAGACACCAAACGTGTGCGCATCATGATGTAATGCAGGTCTATAGTAGCTCACGAAGCTCATTATGCTGCGATGAACATTGAACGAGACAGCTCACCACCCCAAACAGCCCAGGTCATCTGCACCCAGCTGCATGCCTTCAACCTGAAGCCGATGGACTGAATGCCAAACCTGCAACTGCCCACACACAACTTCAACTGTCATACCCTCCAACCTGCCATCAGGCGGCTGACTGCAGCCGATCCCAAAGCCGTGTCAGCAGTGCTCAAACCAGGGCTAGCTAGCTATAGCTACAGCAGCCAGTTGCCCATCAACACTGTCAATGCGCAGAAGTCCGGCCAGTGACAGTTCCGATCATATGCATTTGGCTAATTCGCTGCTGCTCAGTGGTTGCGCACGGAGTCCACGATGGCATCAGCCAGGTATGCCACCTTGCTGCTGCTGAGGCCTGCCAGGCTAATGCGGCCATCACGCGTCATGAACACTGCGTGCTTGTTTGTCATGTTGTCGACCTGAGATGCAGCAGCAGCAGCAGCACGGCGGCAGGTGTTGGGACCTAGCACCAAAATCCGCAGGAGAACCCTGCAATGGGAGGTTGCACAGCTCACGCGCCCTGCACACGCATGGATGGTGGGAAACATGCAGCACAACCATCCCTGTAAATGCTGGTCCTGTAAATATTTGGCGCATTTGTTTGGTTTCAAAAAAGTGTTGTTGCAGTACACCCCCATCGGCCATGTTGTCTTGTTGCGCCCACCTGCTGCGGCGTCATGCCGGTGAAGCTGAACATGCCAATCTGCTTGGTGATGAAGCTCCAGTCCCTGTCAGGGCAGCGGCTCTCCAGCGCGGCCTGCAGCTCGCCACGCACCTTGGCGATGCGCCCAGCCATGCCCGCCATCTGCACGCAGCAGCAGCAGCAGCAGCAGCAGCAGCCGCCGTAGCAGCAGCAGCAGCAGCAGCAGCGGCAGCCAGCACGTTAGGCTACAGCAGCATCTCGAGCAGCAGCAGCAGAAGCGGTACATGCAACAATCACTGGCCTCAGCTTGCTGTGCAGCACAGAATCTTCCAAACTGAGCCATCACCTGCACTCAATCTTTTATCAACAGCTGCAGGTGCTTGCCGCATCATCAAGCATGCTGTGAGCGCACCTCGCTCTTCCACAGCTCAAACATGTCCGCATCGCCCACCACCTCCGCTGCGATGCGTGCGCCGTGTGTGGGCGGGTTGCTCCAGATGGCGCGAGCCAGGCGCTTCAGCTGGCTCAGCACAGACTTGGCAGCCTGCAGCAAGCGGCAGCCCGTTTGCAGACAGCGCTTGGTTGCTCCAGGCACTCACATGTTTGTGAAGCTGCAGTGGCAGGCAGCTGAAGGTCGGCCGCTCAGCAGCCGGCACATGTGTAACTGCTAGCAGCGAGCAGTGTGCAGCCAAGACAGCCTGCAGGTAAGCAGACTGCCGCAAAGGCAAACACAGCATACACGCAAGCAGCACAAAAAGGGACCCAAAGAGGCGCTGCTGCGCCTCCAAAAACTGCGAGCAGGTGCAGCTGCCAACACCCTACCAAGACAGCCTGCAGGTAAGAAGGCTGACGCAAAGGCAAACACAGCATACACAAAAGCAGCACCAGAAGAGACCCAAGGGGTGCTGGAGCCAGCTGGAACAAGCCAACGATGCTGCGTCAGCAGCACACCACCACCAGCTTGCTCCACATGGATGCAGCCACAACACTAGAGCTGTGTAGCAAACACAAACACAGTCGTCACTTACGTCTGCGTCGCTCAGCACCACGTTGAGTGCGCCCACGCGCTCCCCGTACAGCCCCAGGTTCTTGCTGTAGCTCTGCGCCACCATCACCTCCAGACCGTTGTCCACAAACAGCCGCGGTGCAAACGCGTCTTTGTCCAGGTCGCCTGGCAGCACACCAGAAGCCAGGCAGGTGGCAGCAGCAGCAGCAAGTTGATGGCAGCAGGCAGGGAGCATAGGCGCAGCTGCTCATATCCCTGGAATCGCATGCGCTGGCAAGCTCAGGTTACCATGCAGGAATTTGACGCGACAGACAACAATTCACTATAAGTACCCAGGCCTGCTGCTGACACCTTTGATCCACACCAGGTGCTGCTCGCCTCAGACTTTGTGCTGGATCGCTGGAGGCCGTACCCTCCCAGTTCTCGTGTTGTGCTGTTGTGCCCAAGCTTTTGTGTACTGTGTGCTGTGCTGGGGCTCTGGCAGCCATGCCTTCTATAGTACCCATGTGTGTCTCGTGCCAGGCCTCTGCTGGCCGCACCTGTTGCAAAGCCCTGGTAGGCCACATCAAAGAAGGGCATGTGGCCCTTGGCCTTGCACAGGTCTGCAATCTCCTGCCACTGCAGGGGCAGAAAAGAGACAGCAAAGAAACAGCAGGGGTGCACGCAGCAGGAACACCAGCACGGGGTCAGTAGCCAGCGATTGCAGCACGTCAACCATGGCAATATGACACGTGGCTGCTGCTGCAACAAGTCTTCCGCGGCACTCCGCTGTGTGTGTGTGTGCTGCACGTTGCTGTGTTGGTGTTGTGATGCTTGTGACTGGCAACACGGCGCGAGGATGCTCAACAATCCACACCTGTTGCGGGGTTGGGTCAACGCCAGTGGGGTTGTGCGCACACCCTGCATGTAGCAGCATAGCAGTGGCTTTGTCAGCTGCTGCCACCCGTCGACGAAATGTCTGCTGCAACCAACTCCTGCAGGGTCTGGCAGCAACCCGACCACCACACACTGTAGCAGGTCACAACTAGCTGCCCGGCAATGCATCTCCAGCTGCACAGCTCCATACTACGCCTCAGTGCTGCGTTCAGTCGGCACTCTTCACCATCAAGCTCCTAATGCACACACATCTGCAAGCACTGCCTGCTTCTTCATCTGCTACTGCTGCTGCTGCTGCTGCTGTGCCTCGCTGCCGTGCGGCTCACCGTGCAGCAGCACGATGCTGCCGTCTGGTGCTGCTGTCAGGTCCTCCACCATGCCCTTGAAGTCCAGGCCAACTGTGTCGGGGTCAAAGTACCTGTGGATCACACGCGCACACACACACCATAGGTTTGTATTGTTGACTTGCTCATCAGGCCCACAGTGTCGGGGTCACAGTACCTGTGAATCGCACACGCACAAACACCTGCACCCACACACCGTGTTGATGTTGTCATATAAGCACGGTGCTCATGGTGCATACCATGCGCCTGTCTCCCAACTGCTTGTGAATGTGTGCAAGAGCTCTCTGCAAACTGCCGTGATTGCAGCATGCTTCCTGCTGCTTCCTGCTTGCTAGTGCGGCAGCAGCAGCAGCAGCAGCAGCAGCAGCAGCAGCAGCCGCAGCCCACCTGTAGTACTTCCACTCCACTCCCTCGTCTCCAAAGATGTTGCGGTGGTTGCCCCATGTGGGGTTGCTGATGTACACAGTGGTGCCCTTCATGAAGCGAGCAATGAATGCAGCACCCACGCGCAGGCTGCCCGTGCCACTCAGCGCCTGCAGCAGAGCCGACAGCAGCCAAGTTCACGGAGTATACAGCATGTTGTGCTTTACAGGCTTGCCGGGTGGTGCTGCCGTCATAATCTGCCAAGCGCATCCAATGGTACCTGTATCATGCTACAACTGTGTCCGCTTGAGCTGCCGTGGAATGCACTGCAGCCCCATTTGTCAACTGAGCTGCCCAGCTGCTTGCACACTGCGTGAGTTTTAGGGCTGTGCGCAAGCGTACACGTCGAAATATACATAGCACAACAACCTGTCCATCCAGGCATTGCGGCGCAATGATTGAGCAGCATCCCACCTGCAGCACGGCCACGCGCCCCTCCTTGACTGCTGCGCTGTCGCTACCCAGCAGCAGCTGCACCGTGGCCTGCCTGAATGCATCAAGCCCCTCGATGGGCAGGTACTCCTTGTTGTAGCCGGCAGCCAGCATCTTCTGCTCAGCCTGCAGGAACAAAGTGAAAATAATTATAGTCCAGACACGCATTGATAACAAGAACAACACAGGATCAGGGGGTGCTGGACCAGCCATCATCTTCTGCTCAGCCTGCAGCCCCAGCCTGCATGCCGTGAGAAGAAGAGAGCTCAATGGTTGCACCCAAAACAACTGCAGCATCAGTGGCACCGCTATACAAGCCACATACACAGCGCAAACCCCAGGCGGCGTGCGGGGTGTTGATTGCTTCAAGTTTGCGGGGAATGCGCGCGCTGTCGTGGCCTGTGCTGCTTGCTGTTTGCGTGATCAAAGAAGCATCGGCTGCTAGGGTTGTCTGCAGGAACGTGGTGATCTGCTTCATGCACACACAGCTGGCAGAGTGATCAGGTATTCCCACCATTTGCGGACGGCTTTTCAAGCAATTTTGGCCCCTGCTGCAGTGCAACTTCAGCTGCACTGTTTTGTCAAATCTAGCCACCCACCTTCTTCACCACCTCCAGCACCAGTGGCTGCAACTCCTCAGTCCTGTAAGCCCCGACACCTAGGTTAAGCTTGTTGGGGTCCTTTGAGGCCTTAAAAGCCTCAGAGACACCAAGAATGGGGTCAGGGGGAGCCATCTCCACGCCAGCCAGCCTGCTGCCATTTGTAACCACTGCTGCTGCTGGCTTGTTCAGCAGAGCTGCCCGCTGTGGGGCACCAGGGCCGTAGCGGGGTGAGGCCTGGAGTGGAGTATTGCAGAAGTTAGATGAGTTACTTCAGGCGTGCGTGGGTGGCGATAGGCCTTGGTGTGATGGCAGCGCAGCACGTTGCTGTACTGAAGGCGTGCGTGCAAGGAAACCCACGAAGCTACTCACGCAACCGTGGTGTTTATGATCAGAGTAGCAAGAGCAAGTTTGCGCACCGTTGTCTTCATAGCGCTCGCCATACTGCCGGTCCGAGAGGAAGACGTGAAACGTGTCAAGTGTATAGCAGTGCTGGGCTAGATCAGGTTTGGCTACCAGCTAAATCAGTCTTTGCTTGTGTTACCCTAGGTCTCATGCTGGAGATACGGACTGATGAAGCAGGGCTGCAGCCTTCACTCCACGTGCTGAACACTGGTGTGGACTGCAAGCACTGCCCATTGCGCAGGCTCTAATACCTGCAGCACTCTAGCAATTTAAAGTATTTTTGATAATATCAGTTTCTAGATTCACGCTGAGGTGCATGCGAGGCAGCAAATCCCCTTCAAATTTCTGCATTATTCTTCGCAGCAACCTGTGCCTCGATCGTGATACTTGCTGCCTGTCACATCGATCTCTTGTGACTTTCAAACATCTGCCACAGCTCTACAGACTCTGAGTCGAGTGTGTGCCAGTCCCCGGCTCAACAGCAACAAGGAAGCCGGCAGCAGCAACGCGTCAGCAACGCGCCAGCAACCTTTCGCAATGCAATACCAAGGCAGTGCTGGGGGCGCTCCCCCAGCACGCATGGCCTATAGCTCAGGCGCAGGTTCTGCCAGGCAGGAGGCAGCAGCGAGGACTGAGCTGTTCAATGGCACAAGCCAGCCAGCAGCTATGCAGGTCCAGCAGCCTCTGTCATACGACGAAATGAACAACAAGCAGCTGATGCAGCATGCAGTGGCGACACACAAGGAGACCACTGCCTCTGCACAGAGGGGGCTGCAGGTAGGCACCAGGCCTGATGCCCTCACTGTCGCATGCATCTTCTGTGGCATGCTATCAGCACCACTAAGCAGCGGTCTGCAAGCAATCAAGCATTGGATGAACAATATTTCGATGTTCCTGCAGGCAGTGGAGCAGATGAAGGAGATCCAGTCCTCAACGCAGGCAGCGCTGCGGGAACAGGGGGAGCAGATGCGCCGCATAGAAACAGACATGGACAAGGTATGTAGAACAGCACTGCGGCTGACGCCAAGTGGTTTTTGTGACATGTAGCAGCTGACTCATGCAGCACCACGGCCCACTCGTGTGATGTTGTACCTCTGCCAGCAGCTGGTTCATTATCAGCTGTGCAGCCAGGAGCCTTGCTGCTATGCAGCCCAATGTGCTGTGCAGCCAATTTGCAGCCTGATTTCTAGTCTGCCATGTGTTACAGCTTGCTATGTTCTCAAAAGCCTGCCTGCTCAGCCGCCAGCTTGCTGCCTGTGACTGCACGCATGGCTGTTGTCCCGCCCTTGCACCTGACACCCTGTGACAACATGGTGGTGTAACAACGTCATTACATGAAGATTTGCGTTCTTGTCGTGTTTGTTGCCTTGCAGATGGGCGAGGACCTGAGCTACTCGGAGCGCATCCTGCGCTTCATGCGCATGTGCTGCTGCTTCAGCTTCTTCTGCGCATGCTGCACAGAGCCCAGCAGGGCTGAGAAGGATAGGAAGTGGCGCGGGTGAGCAGCAGCAGCAGCGGTAGCAGCAGCAGCAGCAGCAGCGACACATGAAACATTGAGATCGCCAGCTGAGCGCCTGCTGCACACGCACACAGCAAAGCAGGGTGATGTGTAGGGTATGAACAGGAGGGTATACATCGTTGGACGCAGTCACGGTGGTGCATTGTGCATCTTCACCAGTAATGAAAGGGTGCACAGCAGCCGCGCAGTGCCTTTGTAGCTCTCACCTCGACGGGCGCCGCTGTCAACAGACCCATGTCGCACAACTCGAGCCAACCTAATGCGTCCATCGCTCTGCTGTCACTGCTGCTGCTGCTGCTGCCGCGCAGGCCCTCGGGCTCCCAGCCGCCCAGCAGCTACTCAGCGCCGCAGCAGCAGGGCCCACCCAAGAAGCTCACGTCAGCGCAGCGCAAGCAGCAGGCAGCAGCGCAGGCAGCAGCAGGTGCAGCAGCGTACCCTGGTGTGGACACTGATGGCCTTGCTGGGCTGGGGCTGGATGAAGAGGCCGGGGTGATCCAGTCTGAGACCAAGCAGCAGGACAAGTACCTGGATGAGATCAGCAAGGGGCTGGACCAACTGAAGATGGGTGCTCAGGTGAGCCCCGCTGCTGCTGCTGCTGTTGCTAAGGAGTGCTGCTGCTGTGCTGCTCTGATTTCGTTCGTAGTTGTGCTTTTAGGCGGTGCCTGTGCCTGCAGACTTGAAACGAAACTGTGCGAGAGCGGTTTTCCAGAGCGTGTTTCTGCGCCTTGATGCGTTGGCGTGGAAGAGCAGCGCTTGTAAATGTAACATCTTGCGCCTGCTCATGCTCTCTTTGCGCAAACCGCATTGTCGCGCAACTGCTCACGCTCTTGCGCCTGTGTGCGGCAGGTAGAATCGCACTGCCTGTTGCCTGTGCTGTGCTGCTGACGTGAGATTGCTCTGCCGCACTGCTGTGTGCTGCGCTGCCGCCTGCCACTTGTAGCGCATGAATGAGGAGATTAGGGGCCAGGAGCAGCAGGCAGACAGGATCGGCCAGGATGCTGTGGTGCTGCATGACAAGCTGCGCTCAGTCAACAGGGAGGGCTTCAAGCGCATTTGAGGCCGCCAGCAGCAGCAGCAGGAGCAGGAGCAGCAAAAGGAAGTTGGAGGTAGCATGTGCAGCAGTCACGCCCCTGCCAGCAGCTGCAGCTGCAGCCTGCAGGAGAGGGAGGGCGTGCGTTGCACTCCTTGGCTGTACAGTAGTAGTCAAGACGGCGGCTGCAGCAGCAGCAGCCGGTCGGCGAGCGCATGCATTCGTTACCGTGTGTCATATGTGTGTCCTTGGCGTTGTGTGTCATCGCAGCATAACCCTTACTGATCGTTGGACCAAGTCAGCAGCAGGCTTGCCTGTCTTGAGTGATCTGCTAGTATTGAAAAGTACAGCGGCATTGGCTGCTTGATGTTTAACAGGTGCTGCCAGCGTATTGATGATGCTGCGCAAGTCAGCAGGTGCAGCATGTCCTAGTTAGTTGTAGTTATAGCAGGTTGTATCATCAGGCCTTTAGAGGACACTTCTGGTAGCGGCACACCAGGTTCAGCGCAATTAGCTGAGCTGTCTGTGCCTTGTCCTAGAGTATGTGCTGCTGACACAGCAGTTTGCCCGCTGTAGTGCACACGCTGCTGCAACGCTGTAACTGTTTGGTGACATGTTTGTGTTGCTGTCTCCGCAGACTGGCTGCCAGCCGATGTGCCACGCAGTGCGTAGCCAGGTTGCAAGGCCACAAACAGGTGCACGTACACGGGGCTGATCAGGAGCTGCTGCTTATTACAGACAGAGCAAGGCTTTTGGAGGGGAGCAGGCGACAGCCCTAGGGCTGTCTCCACACAAGCAAGTGCAGCCAGCGGCACTTCGCACACAACAAGTAACTCCCCAGGTCACATCATACCATGCAAGGCGTCACGCTAGGTGGGGCACTGCATGCCACTGGCAGGCGAGGCTCAGCCGACTCGGAAAGCAGGCCACCACCCCGCGCAACACCTGCGCTGTACGTGTACACTAAGCGCCTAAATCCAGTGCTACATGCATGCAGATACGAATAAGTTCCCACGCCTCATCCCCGAGCAGATGTGTGCCATTCCAAGGCACGTCAGACAGGATGGCCTATACCAACGATATGACTGCGCCTGTGCAGGCATGAAGCGCAGCGGCTTTGAACGCGCCAGCGCTTCGGCATGCTCACACACTCCCACAGCTCTGCATTACGTACCCCAGTCAAATCCAACTCCAAAGGAACCATGCAGATGATGGGCAGATGCTGCCACAGCCAGCTGGCGTGCGTTGCGGCACGTGCACTGATGCCTCCACCTGCAAGCCAACATGCACTGCCAACCAATCCATCTGCACTGCCAACCATTCAGCCAAGCGAGCCAAGCACACCGAGCACAAAGTTGAGCTGTGTGTTCAAGACAGCCCAGCTCAAGAACAGAATGACCAACCAGCAGCATCAAATGCCACGACCAGCAAGCAATGCTAATTTGTATGTAACACAGCCAGCCTCACACCTGTACAGCAGCTGAGAAGGCTGCCGGTTGACAGTGCCTGAGCATGGCACTGAGCACCTGATGTTCACAAAAGGCACATACAGAGGCACTGTCACTGTGCAGCGCGATCATGACAGGATCGGCACCGTGCACTGTGCAAAAGCCGCAGCACAAACGCAGGGTACTGTCAGGCACAACACTGCCGCCATCAGCCGGGCGCCCCACCATGCCAGGACAGGCTCCAACACAACAGATCACGTTGTCCAGCACATGCCCGTGAAGTGACATGTAACATATATATGACATGTTATAACAGCATCATACGCTGTGCAGCGATGTCTGCTGTGAGCTGGTCATAGCGTACTAACGCTGGCTGCAGTGATGGCTCAAATCCATCACGCTACAAACGCCAAGAATCACAGCAGCTCGAGGCCCAAGTGGGCAACACCACATCCAATACACTACAGCAGCTCACCCGTGCATACGTACACACACGAGCTCGTGCTCACCGGCACTCTGCAGGAGATCAGCACAGCACAACTCCAAGAAACTGGGAATCGCATGCAGCAGTAGGATAAGCACACAGATCAAGCCACAGATAACACCGGCTAACAGCGTCGCAGTGATCCTCGCGTGTTTCATGCACACTGAGGAGAGCACCACAAAGCATAGCAGAGCACCAGCTGCAGCCTGCCCTGCTGCAGCCACCTGCGCACATGCGGTTACCTGACAGTGTTTTGCAAAGCTGCTGCTCATCATGCAACGCCATGTGGCATTGCATGGTGCCGCAAGCTTGCAAATAGTATGTCTCCCCGTGGTGCCCTCACACAACGCGGTTGCTGGCACACCATAGGGCAAAGCAACGCAGCAACTAGCTCAAGACAGCTGTTCAACAGCAACGCAACAGAGACAGCGAGCCACACCAACGCCGACCACCTTCCGCCGCCGACTGGTGTGCTATCATAACATGCAAGCACAGCACAGGCTTACAGCACACAAACACAAACACACAAGCATGCACAGCAGGGCGCCGTGCAGATGCGCCTCTGCCCCACCCAGCCAGGTTCCACCCCATCTAGCGCGCGTGCGGCAAGGCACATGACGCGCATTGGCAAACCATACAGACGATCGTTGACAGCCCAGGCGGCCTTGAACACACGCGGTGGCTCACTGCTGTGCCATCTGCTGCCACAGGCTCCGCAGATGCAGGCCTTCATGAATCGTCTGTCCCACACGCACCCACAGCTCACAAGAACCCACAGCCGGCATAAACCCACAGCTAACACGCGCACCACGTGCTGCGGCACCAGTTCATGCACCACCTGCCCACCGCAGTTGCAGCCACATGTGCACGAAGGGTTGGATGTAAACTTACAACGTGGTTGCCACTCGGTTTGCAACTGGAATGCATGTACTGGCTGCATGCAGGTGCATGCCCTGTCCTCTTTCTCCATTGGTTTGCTGCACAGACAGAGCCTGGAGCACTCTGTAAGAACAGCACAGCACCGCAGCAACTCAAGTCATGGCCGCGACACACAGCCTGTGGCGGGACATGCAGCTGCTATCCATCTACTACTCTAAGTGCTGTGCTGACGAAGCCCCCTGCAACACAACCTGTAGTACGCCACCACGAACCCACACCTGTAGTACGCCGTCAGTCACAACTGGTATATGCTGACCTGCAGCAGCGTCAGCAGCTGCACACGCACGCCTCTGGTTTAAGATACGCGAAGATTGCTCGGCGCTCCCAAGCCACTGGTTCTAGGAGCCCAGTTATGCAGCAGTGCCAAGAAGTGTTGAAAATCGGCATCCATTGCAAACGTCACATACAGTGCTGTGCACAGCGTCAAATCTGTTCACGGCCGGGGTGCTGCTGCCAGCCCCCATGCTGCTTGTCCCAGGTCTGATCAGTTATGCATCTGACTCGCACACGCACGGCCAAACAACAACCCAAAACAACAGCCAATGGGGCAAAGCTGCCATCAAGCACATTGCGCCATGTAGCTCCCACATCACGTGATGACGGCAAAGATGACAGCGCTCTGAAGTGCCGACGCTGTTATATTGCATATTGTGCATAATACTGGTACTACCAACAGTCATCCTCACCAGTGCCGGTTGTGTGTAGTACGTGCCACCCACCAGCACTGGCATGCTCTAAGCCAGAAACCTCGTCGCTTTGCCTCATCTGTCAGTCCTAGGCTTTCCGTCTTGTGCAGTTTTCGGCGCCCGCGCCAGAGGCTGCTGCTCTGCAGCTGCTGCTTCGCGCTTAACAGCTGCATTCCCACTTCTTGCTGCTGCTGCTGCTGCTGCTGCTGGTGCAGCCCGTGCTCCTGCTGTGACTGCCGCAGCAACAGCAGCATCTGTTGCCTCGCCCGCCAAACCAGCAGCAGCAGCAGAAGCAGCTGCTGTTTGCGTGGTTTCCGCCGCCAACGCACGAGCACTCGCCGCCACAGTTTCCCCTGCCACCCCCGTCTGTTCTGCTGCCTGCTGCAGCTGCGCCGCCGCAGCATCAGCGCCAAGCACCCCTGCCGGCCGCACTACTGCTGCTGCTGCCTCCTCGACTGGAGCCTCGTCATCAAGCTTGTCTGCAAGCAGCGCACTGAGTGCCGCCAGCTGCTGCTCTGCAGCCAGCCGCCGCCGCCGCTCCTCCGCAAAATCTGCCTGCAGCTGCGCCAGCAGCGCGCCCTGCGCTGCAACCTGCTCCTCGAGCTGCTTCCTGCGCCGCCTGTCTTCCAGCAAGCCATCCAGCCGGCTCTCCACGCTGCCAACGAGCTTCTTGAAGTCCGCAGATGGCGTGGATCCACGCGCAGCAGCACGAGGCGCGGCAGCGGCAGCGGCGCCGCCGGCAGCGCCTGCTGCTTGTTGAGTGACCCAGCTGCGCAAGCTCTCAACAGCACCCATCGCGCCGGCCCCTGCCACCGCCGCCGCAGCAGCAGCAGCATCAAATGCATGCGGCGGCGCCGGCCGCTGGCCTGTCTGTGCCGCGTCTCTGATGCTGGCAGGTATGTGGAAGCCTGCAGCGCTCTCAGGCTCAGATTTGAGGCTCCCCAGCTGCGCTGAGCTGCCTGGACCAACCACAAACTCGCCCCTGGCGCCGCCTGCAACATCAGTAACTGTGGAGGCCCTGCCAGCAGCTGCTGGCAAGCCAGGATCACTCCAATAGCCGCCGCCACCTTGCGCTGCTGCTGCCGCTGCTGCAGCTGCATTGCCGCCGCTGCCACCACTGTCAATGGTAGCTGTAGATGCGGCTCGCTGCATTGCTGCTGCTGCAGCAGCACCATCCGCGCCTGCAGCAGCTGCGCCGTGTTGCGTGTGGGGGTGGAAGTGCACTGGCGGCCGGCCGTGCGCAGCTGCAGCTGCCCCGCTGCTGTCCCACTGACCCGGCTGCGGCAGCCGCCACGCAGCCCCTGCTGCTGCTGCTGCTGCTGCATCTGCTGCTGCTGCTGGCGCTGACCAGCTGCTGTGCTGTAGCGCTGCCTCACCCAGCCTGCCGCCTTGCAGCTGCAGCTCGTGCGCAGCGCCTGAGCCGAGCTCATTGTCCACCTCAAAGTGGGGTCCTGCAAGCATCATGTTGCCACCTCTCCCTTGCGCTGCTGCTGCTGCTGCTGCTGCTGCATCTGTAACACTGCCAGGGCTGCCTAACCCCTGCATGCTGCCAGCTGCTGCACTGCCAGGCGGCTGATCGGCCGCCCCCATTATAGCAGGCTGCAGTCCGCCCAGTAGCCGATGCTGCTCATGCGTCAGCTGGCTGTTATGGTTGTTGTGCAGCTGCCCGGCCGCCTGCTGGTGCCGCTGCAGCATCTGCATGATCGCTGTCGAGCTGCTGTTCTGCATGCTCGGCCCGGAATGCAGCGGCGGCAGCTGGTCCAGGCTGGCCCTGCCGCTGGATGCAGCATGTGCTGGGCCTGGACCAGGCAGCCGCAGCACATTGCTAGCTGAGCCAGTGCTTGGAGTCTTGCCCAGGAATCCCTGCCCCTGCCCCTGCCCTGCTACAGCCGAGCCTAAAGCAGAAGCCAGCGTGCTGTGCTGCTGCTGCAGCTGCTGCAGCTGCTGCTGCAGGCCCGGGCCGACCGCCATGCCGCTCGCGAGCTGCGCTGCGATCGCGTAGCCGAGCGGGACATCATCAGGCCCAGGGTCTGTCGTGACTGCTGTCTGCGGCCACATGCATGCAGATTGAGGCCCTGCTGCAGCATGCGGCAGGGCAGAGCTGTTGGATGTCATGTTGGCTGCTGCATCCTGGTCCCAGTCAAGCTGCTCGGCTGGCATGCCACTGCTGGCCCCTGTGGGCCCTGCCACGCCTGCTGCAGCAGCAGCAGCCGGCAGCTCCTTCACAAGCATCTCCGCAACAGCAGCAGCCAGCTCATTCAGCCGTGCAGTACCGCAAGCTTGCGAGCCTGCAGCAGCAGCTGCCCCGCTCCTGCCTGCTGATCCTGCTGCTGCACCACCTGTCGTGCCTGTGCTGCCCGCTGCTGCTGCTGGCGGGCCGCCGACGGCATTCTTGAGGGCTCCACTGAGCTGGCTGTTGCCTGAGATGAGGCCCGCAAGCAGCTGCGAGACATCAAACTGCAGCGCGGCGCCGCTGCTGCTGCCAGCGCTAGCACCAGCACCTGCCGTCATCTGCACATAGCGGACAGCACAACAACGGCAGCAGCAGCAACAAGCACGCCATCCTTATGACTGGTGCATGTACATGTGGATGTTGTATGCAAGTAATGTGGCAGTGAGCGACCCAGCAAGTAGGTGGTGTCCCGCATCAAACTGTGTCGCATCAGCTTGCATGCAATGCCGATGCAGCCTGTGCTGCAGCAGTAGCCGCACAGCCGAACTGCTGCAAGCGCCCTCTACCGGACGCGTCATGTGCTGCAGCAGCGCCACCCACCAAGGCCTTGCTGATGTCTAAGGGCCGCTTGGCGCGTTGCGTGGCGGCGCGGCTCTTTGCGGGGTAGCTGCTGATCTGAATGCCGCGCATGTCCAGCCAGCGGCCCAGCGTCATGCCGGGGCCGCCGTCAGCAACCTACAGCAGCAGCAGCAGCAGCAGCAGCAGCAGCAGCAGCAGCAGGCGCCTGTCAGCACGAGCCCAGCTACTCTTGTTGATGATTGTGAACAGTCTGGCGACCTAAAGCCGCATCCGCAGCTGTCAAAGCATGGTGTTGCATGTGACACATTCTGGTGCACACCTCCCCCCCCCCCCCTATCCTCTGGCATCCACGCAATTTTTTTCCAAACTTCTGTCGCACTACCCGCACACCAGACACACACAGCCCTACAAGCCACCAGCTGCAGCTCCTCACACTCCTCACACTCATATGCTGCACCCACCTTAATGCTGAAGCGCCACTTCTTGCAGGCAGCCATGCCGCCATGCCGCTCAAACTCCGAGGGCATGAACTCTGGCCCCGGGGGTCCCTTGCCCTCGCTGCAGCTGCTGCACAGGCACATAATGCGCTCACTATCCACAGAAAAGATGCCTGTGGCACTGCCACACTCCACCATGCATTGCGTGGCAGGGTCCAGTGATTGCAGGATGGCCTGGCGGCCCAGCTCCGGCAGCAGCAGCTGCTGCAGCCGCGTGTGCAGGGATTGCTGCAGCGAGTCAGACCCTGACGCCGCCTGATCAGGCGCTGCACCTCCTGCTGCTGCTGCGGCGGCAGCGGCTGCGGCGGCATCTGCGTCGCTCGCATCGTCCTGCTGCTGCTGCTGCAGCGTATCCAGTGCAGTGGTGTCACCATCCAGCAGCAGGCCTATGCTCTGCTGCTGCTGCTCGCGCCGCAGGTGGAACTGCTGCGCCTGGTAGAAGTGCTGCTGCTGCGGGGTGAGGTTCTGCGGGTTGGCGTCGCTGTACCGCATGCGCTTCCAGTGCTGCTGCGGCGCTGCAGCAGCAGCTGTACCGTGCCCTGCTGCTGCTGCCGGTGCAGCTGGAGCTGCAGCATCCCATGCACCATGCTGCTGCAGGCTCCTGCTGCCTGCCCCGCTGCCAGACCGCCTCATCACCTCTGCTGCAGCAGCCATGGCAGCGGCGGCCGCTGCAGCAGCAGCAGACACAGCTGCTGCCGGATCCTCTGCACTGTTCAGCCCAGGTGTGCTGCTACCGCTTAGCTGCGGCGGCTGCATTGCCCCAGCAGGTGCTGCAGCAGCGGGATCATGATCTTCGTTCAAGCTGCGCAAGCGCTTCTGCTTGCGCGCTGCAGGCTCCGCCGCTGCTGCCTGCGCTACTAACTCCTCTGTGTGCGGCTGCTGCTCCTGGCTGCTGCTGTCGTCAGCAACTGCAGCTGCAGCTGCCAAGCTGTGCAGGGCTGAGCCTAGCCCGCTCTCTTGCACACCGCGTGCAGCAGCATCACCAGCAGTCATGTTACGCGCAGCAGCTGCAGGCACTGCTGGTGGTGCGGCGTGGCCCAGCGCCGGATCCAATGTGGACGGCTGCTGTGCGCCCTGCTGCTGCTTGTGCTGCTGTTCCTGCGAAGCAGTAATGTGTGATGCGGATGCAAATGGTGAGACGTGGACAGTGGGCAAGTGGTTGAGTCATCGCCCCTGTAAGATAGCGCCCCAGATGTGGCAAGGCGGCCTGTCTGGCCATGTGGCTGGTCCACATGTGGCAGTAGCTCGCTGCACTTGCTGATGCACATACCTCAGTGTCTCCTGTGCGCCCATTACCCGTGACCACAGCGTAATAAGCGGTGTCCGAATTGTGTGCAGCTTTGTCACTTGAGGTGCTCGTAGCTGCGTCAACTGATCAGGACCCTGATTGGCTATTTGGGAGCAATCCCAAGAGTAGCACAGCAGAACATATTGGCTTTACATGGCAGGCTCCTGCAACAGTGCAAAGATGGAAGGGACAGCTCTCACCTGTTGCTGTGAAGCTTCATCTCCACTGTTTGCCTCTTCACCAGCGGTAGCAGCTGTTACTCTGCCATTTGCTGCTTCCGTGGCCATGCCCATGCATGCAAGCTGTGCTCCAACCTCCAGAAGCTTCAGCCCTCATATGTGGCTGAACCTCATGGCTTACTGGCACTGCAGACAGCAGAGCAGAGGCAGTCAGCAGCAGCAGCAGCAGCAGCAGCAGCAGTTTCGGTGGCTCAAGAGGTTGCCAAGCTGCGCACGATAGCCGCTGGGCTGCTGAACACCTGTTGAGACAACCTACAGCTAGAGACGATCACCAGAGGTGCACACCACCAGTGGTAGTGTCCTGGCACAGGTGACAGGACGGTGCCAGACAGCCCACAACAACGCCGCTAGAAGCGCGCTTTGCAGCTTGCCGCTGTATATTAAGCAGTCAACTCTTTCTCGCAGACAAATCAGCAAGTAAAAACTGCGCCGGTGGCAGCTGTGGTGTCTTGCGGGGTCCGGCCAAGTGAGCGAAGCATGCATACACCGCAAGGCAGATCATACTGACGATCTTCCACAGCTCGTGCTTTTGCTGCCATACAGCGCCGAAAGGGCTGCTGCCAGTGGCAGCAACTTGGGGCCCACCTGCAGGCTCTCCTGTGCTCACTTATTGCACTCTCCTAATCCCCTAGTTATAACCCATTATTGCTCAGATTCATGATTGTACCAGTTGGCCCAGGCTGTTCCCCAGTTTTCTAGTGTCACTGGTCGGGTCTCAGCAAGCCCCTGGTACTGAAGCGGCGACGTGGTGCAGGACCCCTGCAGGCACTACGTTTCTCCCGGAAAACCTTACGCCGCATGCATGGCAGCGGCGAACGCGAGGGTCATGCCTTGGTAAGAGCGACACAACAGTAACAACGTTTACGCAACAGCCGCTGTTTCAAACCGCCATGCAAAACAGCAATACAGCCTGAGGGAAGCAGATGTGCCTTTAATGATCACCGTGTTGCAGCCATTGCCCATCGGGTGAGCTGTCCAATCGCTGTGAGCAGCCTGCACTTGCAGCGCAGGGTGTACTGCATGATCCTGAATCAGGCCAGCTGCGCTGTCACATGGCTGTGTGACCTTTGTGGCAGACCTGATTGAAAGCGATTTTCCTAGTACATGCATGCTGTACAACTAAAACTCTCTGTGGACAACTGCAATTGTGTGAGGGCAGACAAATGTCCAGCAACGGCATTCTGCAGATACGGCAGCCACTTCAGCAGGTAGAGACACGGCTGGCACCTTGCTGATGACACTGTTACACATCTGGCAGTGCAAGGTGGTGCGGTGCGCTGCTAGCCACTAGCTGCAGTGCATACTGCACGTCAGGCTGACGTCAGGCTGAGGCTGCTGCTGCCAGCCGTGTCTCATTGGATGGGCCAGTGCTAGCTGGTGCTGGCTCTGCTGTTACAGCCGCGTCTGCTGCTGCATGCTTGAACTCAGGCACTGCTGCTTTGGACCATGTGCTGTATGGTTGAGTGTTACCGCACTTCAAACGGCATGCTCGCGGTTCATTCAGAAACGTGCACGTGGAAACATGCACCCACATGTACAGCCACTGTTGTCATTGCACTCCCTGCAGCAGGTGCGACTGCCACTGCACCAGCAGGCCGGCACACAGCAGTGCAGCAGTTCTACAGGATACCACTCAGGCTATCACACCTGCGCTTGCCCCTGCTGCTGCCCTGTCACCGCAGCTAACGCTGTGTCGCTTGCAGCCTGACCCTGGCAGATAGCAGCAGCTGCATCCTCAGCTGCAGCAGCAAACACCTCTTCCTCTCCCTCTGGCAGCTGCGCGTCCACACCTGCAGCACCCTCATCATGTTCATCTTGCTGGCCACTGCTGCTGCTGCTGCTGCTGCTGCTGCTGCTGCTGCGCTGCATCAGCTGCGCCATGCGCTCACGCAGGCTGTCAGCAGCCTCCTGCCCTAGTGCTGCCTGCACCTCCTGCATCAGCTGCTGCTGCCACACAGACCTGGCTGCTGCCTCCTGCTGCTGCCGCTGCTGCGCCGCGGCCTGCAGGCGAGCGTCCAGCTCCTGCAGCATGCGCTGCTGCAGCACAACCTGAGACAGCATGCGCAGTTACGGGTGCGGGCAGGCAGGACACATGGCCAGCGTTGCTTGAAGGTGCGCAGCTATGCATGTACTACGGTCCTTCGGGATCCTGGCGCCGATACATTCGTCCTTTTACATGGGAAGGCCAGCAGGCTTCCGTAAGTAGGCGCCAAGCTGACAAATGATCATGTAGCGGCAAGATTTCTCAGTTTTTGAGTTTTTGACAGATAGTTTGCATGCATAACTGTGTTGGATAACCAACACAGGCTGTGCTAGTGGCACCGGCTGCACTGCTGAACCTCATTATCCTATGCATCACAAGCAAGCGCCGCTGCAGGCATCCACTGGCAGCACTCAACCCCAGTGCACTCGCAACAGGGCACAGCCTGCAGCAGCTCCTCTCAGCAGCAGCAGCAGCAGCAGCAGCAGCAGCAGCAGCAGCACAGGAGGCAGCAATGCACGCCGCGCTGCGCACCTCTGCCTGCTGCACCTGCTCCGTGATGATGTGGAAGCGGCCCTTGCGCAGCCTCTCCTTGGTCAGCGCCAGCTCAGCAGCAGCAGCCGCCAGCTGGCGGTCCCGCGCAGCCAGAGCAGCCTGGCAGCAGGCAGCAGGCAGGCGGGTGGGCAGCGGGTGGGCAGGCGGGCAGCAGGCAAGAGTCAGAGCAGGCGGGCGTGGGTCAGGGAGGAAGGCAAGCGGAGGGTGAGCAGGGCACATTCATAATGATGCGATTTTGATGAGGAACCCATCTGGTGACATGCAGGAGCGGCATGTGGACTTGTATCCTGACTTTCATGGAATGAACAGGATGCAGCAGGTTGCTCCTTAGTCATGCTCTGTCAGCATTCCAAGCAGCTTCTGCGGCTGGCTCAGCATGCAGCCCAAATTGCTGATGTGAGCAAACTCAAACACTGCTTCAAGATCTGACGTTGTTATCAAAGTGGAATGCCTGTCAAACACAGCGAGCTGCGCAGGCAGTGCCCTGCTGCCTCACCACGAGCTGCTCGTGCTGCTGCTGTGCACACTCCAGCTGCTGCACCAGCGCCACCACGCTGCTGCGCTGCTGCTGCGCGGCTGCCGCCGCCTGCTGCACCGCACTGTGCAAGCTGTCGCAGGCGGTCAGCGCGTCGCGCAGCATCTGCTGCTGCCGCGTGACAGCAGACAGCAGCAGAGTGCCGCGCTGCGAGCACTCTGTGTGGGCTTGCCTGCAGAGCTCTGCCATCAGAGCATCCCATACCCGCAGCTCTGGCGCAACCTGCCGGCAGGATGCATGCACAACCTCAGGTTCTCTGTATTTAAGTCAAATGTGTAAATGCACGATTTTATCCATGCAGCAAATGCGACTCCGGATGCAGCAAAGCGGCAGATGCTGTGCAACGCGTGATTGGGCTGGATGGAGCTGCAATCCAGCGCTAGCAGCTGTCCAAATCCAGCTGCACTCAAACCACATCCCACCTGCTCATGAGCACTCCAGCCGGTCAGCTCTTGGCTGCCATCACCAGCAGCAGCAGTACCGCAGCCGTACTGCGGCAGCTGCAGCTGCAGCGGCGCGCCGGCCTGCTGCAGCGCCCACTGCAGCCCCACTGCTAGCAGCTGCAGGCCCTGCCGGTTCATGGCGGCAGCCCCTGACAGCGGCAGCTGCTGAAACAGCTGGCGAGCTGCGCGGGGACACTCAGCGTCCTGCTGCTGCTGCTGCTGCTGCCTGGGGCCGTCTGGGGTGCTGCAGGCGGACCGGAATGCTTCACGGGGTGCGTCAGGTGCTGTAGCGGTGCCTGGTGATTGAGCTGTTGGGCTGTCAGACCTTATGTCTAGCCTGGCAAGCATACTGTCTGTTGTCTGCAGCATCAGATCCTTAGAACCGCCAGCATTGCTGCAGGTGCCCCGGGTGTCAAGTTGCTGCCATCTTGCAGGTGCGTCAGCCCCAAACAGTGCCCATGGGTTGTTGCTGCTGCTGCTGCTGCTGCCCTGCTCAGCCTGAGCGGGCTGCTGCTTGGGTGCAGCAGCTGCTGCAGTTGCAGGTGCGCTGACACCGGTAGGGGCAGCTGCTGCTTGCTGCTGCTGAGCTGCTGCACGCATCAGCCACGAAGGGTTTGCTGGTGCGGAGTCTGCCAGCCAGCCTGCGGTGTGTGGCCGCTGCTTCGGCGTGCTGCTGCTGTGGCTCAGGCCTGACACTGCAGCTGACTGAGGCCTCAATGCAGCATGCGAGCCACAAACAGCAGCCCCCGGCTGCTGCAACTGCCTAGCTTGATGCTGCTGAAGCACGGCTGCATCACTCCAAGGCCTGCATTGCTGCTGCTGCTGCTGCTGCTGCTGCTGCTGCTGCTGCTGGGAGGGGCTGACAGCTGCACGGCTGCTGGGGCGGGTTGCAGCTTTGTCAGACATGCATTGCGACGCCCGGCTGGCACTGCACTTGAGGCCTGTGGGACTTGATGCTTCTGCTGAACTACATGTGTCAGCAATGTAATGCCGCTGCCGCTGGCCCATGGACGCAGGTCTCGCCTGCTGGCCTGATTGCAAGCGGCTGGCGGCACTGGCCGGCCTGGTGCTGCGGCTGGTGCTGGTGCTGGTGCGCTGCTGTGTGCTGCTGCTGCGGCTGGCTGCGGGCTGTGCAGTGCATGGGCGTGTAGTGCTGGGGATGCGTTTTTTTTTGTGTGCGTGCAGCCACGCAAAGAAGTGTGGGTACTGCTGTTCGTCATCCTCGCCTATGCATCCTGCAACATCAGGATGCAAGATCAGGCATTCAGAACGCAGGAGCCCAGCAGCCACCCTGTAGCGCACCCCGTGAGCTGTTGTTGAAACATGCTGTCATACAATGAATAACCCAGCACCGGTGCTCACCTAGGCTCAGAGGGCGCTGCTTAGGACTGCCAATGGCCTGTGTTGCTGCTGCTGTAGGATCAGCATCGCTTGCTTCGCTGCTGTCTGAGGAGCTGCCTGCGCTTCTGCAAGCAGAGCCAGGTCTGCTTCTGTTATGATTAAGTATTCCTGCAGGATCCAATTGCCTAGCAACGGCGTGGGCAGCCAGCACAGCCACGTCCTGTGACATCTTGACTTTGGCTGTGGTGGGCTAGTGGTCAGCGTTGATCCACGCTGAAGTCAAAAGTGCAGTAAGGACTTATAGTTGGTTCTGATGAGCAAAAGCTCTACGATATCTAGCAAACGTCCGCTTTCGTGCACGCGTCATGACTGACTCGAAGTACTGCAGCTGTATTGCTATCTACCAAGTGGCAGCGTTGACCCAAGAAACATATCTTTTATCTTTAAAACTACTAATGTTCATTTTGCAGCATTGCAAGTCCGCCGAACACGCCTTCGTCGCCAAGCTTGTAACCAGTCAGTCGCTAGTCACCTGCAGGTGGTGTGCGGAACCAGAAAGTCTTCATACGCAAGCGTCTGCTGGTGTTCAACATACGCAACAATCTGCAAATCCCGTCAGTAGTCGAAGGTACCGTGACTGGTCGTATTGCCCACCTGCTTGCTGGTGCTGCTGTGCCTGCTGCCAGGCTGTTCCATGCCACTGCAGCTGTGACAGTTCGTGACTGCTGCACAGAACTGCTTGTATGGCACTGTGCATCTTAGCAGCAAGGAGAGCCGTTTGCAGGTATGGAACTTGTCATGGTGCTGAAGGCTCTCTTGCCACAGCAGAGAATCCACATCTACCACACCAGCAGCAGCAGCAGGCCAACCTTGTGCACGCCCGATTGCCTCCTAAACTATGTCCTGTTTCTATTCCTGCAGCAACCCTTGGCAGCTGCCCTGCGTACAGAAATTGCACACTAGCACCAGCAGCAGCAACCCCTGGCTTGAGCGCGATGCAGCGACAGACGCTACAGCAGCAGCAGCAGCGGCGGCGGCGGAAGCAGCAGCAGCTTGCACGCCTCATCTGGGCATGTTCTCAGCCGGAGCAGCAGCCCTGGATGCATTGCATGCAGCAAGTGGCCTGCCATGGTGGGCAGTCATCCCAGCAACCAGTGTGGCAATCAAGACACTGCTGCTGCCTGTCAGCCTCAAGCAGGCTAAGATTGTGCGCACCAACATGGTGCTCTGGGCAGAGTCATTCGAGTTCCTGCGGCAGCGGGATGCAAGAGACAAGCATCAAGCAGAAGCAGCAGCTGCAGCAGCAGCAGCAGGGAACAGCACCGCGCCATCTAGCAGCACGCTTGCTGCCGACATGCAGCCTCGAAAACAGCAGCAGCAGCAGGCTGCAGGTGCAGCAACTAGCGAGCAGCCAGTGTCAACGCTGCCGCAGCATGTGCAGGCAGCCAACAGCGCGGCCGCTGCGCTGCAGCAGCTGCAGCACTGGCAGGCGCGCCTTGCAGTGTACCATGAGCTGCGTGTGAAGTGTGGGGTGCCCCACCCTGCCTGGTTTGTGTTCAACCAGTTGCTGCAGGTGAGGGGGGCATGCAGCAGCAGCAGCTGCAGCAGCAGCACACCGCAGCACTTATCGACCTGCAGTACCACCTCTGTCGCAGCAGCAGGGGAGGCAGCAGATTGCAACGATTCAAGCCACACGTCAGTGCGGTATGTTTTTATCGCACTGCACAGAGACCGTAACTTCTACAACAGGCTGCTGCATGCTGTTCCGAAGACGCACGCACACACATACACTGCGGCCTGCTGCGCTGCTGCAGATCCCCGTGTTTGTCTACACCGCGGCCAGCATCCGTTACATGGCGCGAGCAGGCTGGCCTGGCTTCAGCTGCGAGGGAGCCCTCTGGTTTCCTGACCTAACACTGCAAGCCATGCAGTCGAGCCCTGCTGCTGATGCTGCTGGTGCTGCTGTGCTGCTGCCCATGGGGCTGCCTGGGCTGCTGCTGCCGCTGGCAGTCACAGGCATCATGCTGACGAGCATCAGGCTGGGCTTCAAAGCATCAGGTGGGAGCAGCAGGCTGCAAAAAGATAGATTTATACGGCTCCAGGATCCTGAAGGACCGTGGCTGACAATGTATGCGTGTACAGGTCGTGCGGGGTGTGT
The DNA here is from genome assembly GCA_030272155.1 of Tetradesmus obliquus. Taxonomy (NCBI): domain Eukaryota; kingdom Viridiplantae; phylum Chlorophyta; class Chlorophyceae; order Sphaeropleales; family Scenedesmaceae; genus Tetradesmus; species Tetradesmus obliquus. The sequence goes on from CP126191.1 coordinate 3,351,352, forward strand.
TCTTGCAGTGGCTGCGCACGGAAGTCCTGGAGTAAACAGCAGGCCTCCTGCAGCAGCACAGCAGGCTAGCATGCGTGCCTGATGCTGTGCGTCTTCATTTGATATCACGGTATGGCACTGCTGGTTACCTTCAAGACGTGGTTGCACCCCTTCCACCTAGTGCTGCTGCTCACTTTCTTTCAAAATCACAAGTTTTGTGATTTCGTGTTGTGCACATGGCTGTGCAGGCGCTGCCGCGAAGCACCCCAGCGTGGCAGGCACATGGCTGTCTTCATTCCTAGCCTACCTGCCTCCAGTGCTGTACACCCTCACACTAGCCAGCACCTACATCAAGCTGCAGCTGCCCCAGGCAGCACTGCTGCACTGGCTGGGCACTAGCAGCTTTACCCTGGGCCTGCAGCTGGGGCTCAGGAACCCTAGGGTTCGCGGGTTTTTAGGGTACAGTGCGCCTGCAATGGGTGGTGCTGCTGGAGGCGTGGATCCTGGGGTGGCTACGCAGGCAGCAGCAGTAGACAATGCAGACATCTTGGTGGTGATGGGGGCAAAGCATGCGGCGCTGCAGCGGTACAATGAGGCACTGTACTGCCTGCACAGGGCGCTGTCCTTGGACCCGGGCAACGCGAGGTGAGGCTGGTGCAGCTGGTACTGCTTTTTATGGTGACACGCGTGCTTGCTGATGGTGGCGCTGGGCTATGTTTGATGCTATTGTTGGGCTTCATCCCTGTGTGTTTTGTGTGGTGTAGTAAGCCACGTTGGCATATGTGGCTGGCAGTGCAGCAGCTGGTGGTCACTGCTGTGGGGCCACGAGGTCAGAGCTGTAGATGAATCCCAACCTGGAGCATGGTTGAAATGAAACATGCATGATGCAATGGATGTGAGGAAACTGCTGGAATGCTTTGCCCGGTACCTCCGCAGGTTCTCCTGTCCTGTGCCTGCCAAAAAAATTGGATGCTGGGCCAGAGGCCAACACGCAGCTGCTGTTCCTGCGCGTGGCACATTGTTGCCTGCTGAGGTTCTGTGCTGCTGCTGCTGCTCCTGCTGTTGCTTGCAGGGCACACTACTCATGCGGCCAGGTGCATGCCATGCAGCATCAATGGCAGCAGTCAGAGGAGCACTACAGGCAGTGTGCACAGCTGGCAGCAGGCGCGCACTCCAAGGGCCAGGCAATGTACTGTGCAGGTGTGGCTGCACACCACCTGGGCAGGTTCCAAGAAGCTCTTGATGCTTACGATCAAGCTGCTGCAGTGCCAAACATACAGCCCATGGTGGTGTTGGGCCAGGTGCGGGCTCTGAAGGCACTTGGGCAGACGGAGCAGGCTAGTGCGAAGGCACAAGCATTCCTCAGCTCCGACCAAGCCCGGGGCTGCAACGCAGCTGTGCTGGAATCCCTGAGAAATAGTATGGATAAGCCGTTGTGAAGGAGACCGGCTTAGGCTGTCTGGTTGACTGGCGGAGCGATCTTGGCGCGGGTGCTGTGCGATTTCGTCTGCTAGATGTGCGCGCCGGTGAAGAATATGTTTAGCTTCAATCAAATTAGTTTATTGACATTTTCTTTGGCTTCGGGTTGTCAGGCACGCAGTTGGGGTTCAGGCGTGCAACTTCGACGAGGATGGCTCTGGACTTATACGCTCGCCTCCGACATTCAGAGGACGACACCGCCCTTCCTTTCCATTGTTAACCATACTGTATATGCCTCGCGCCGCCTTGTAGCTTGAAAGCCGGACTCAGGGCAGTAGCTGTACACAGAAGATAGGGGAGCGAGCACCAGCTCAGGGAGCCGTGCGGGTGAGCAGCCTGCAATCTATCAAACATTTGAAACATTTGGGATTATTAGGCTGCAAGCAAGGCAGCTGGGGTCTGATGAGCCGGTCGGTGCTGGAGCTGTGGCGCCATTCGCCTACAGCAGCACAGCGCAGTGACTTGACAGCAAGCCAACAAGTGCATTATACTGAAATCAGCTTGGTATTTGAAGCAAACATCGCGAAGGATCAGTGCTAGAGCAGCGGTCGACAACTGCCCTTCGCGCGCTGGGCGCGCAGCACCACCCGACGTCAAATGCCGCACGCACCAGGCAATAAATATTCTGCTTTCCCAATCAGCTGGGACTTCATGCCTTAATGCATTGATGCGCCGTGCAGGTGAACATCATGGTCTCCACAAAGGTGGCCCTGCTGCTGCTGGGCGCCTTCGCCCTGGCAGCAGTTGCCTCTGCTGATAGCTCAAAGGGCGGCAAGGCGGATGGTGGTTTCTGGGAGAGCAAGGGCTGGGAGAAGGTCCCAAAGGACATGGTGCACGACGACCCAAAGCCACCCAAGGTTCACTCGCCTATCATTCATGACAAGCCAGAGTGAGTGCTGCTGCGCTGATCAGCAGCGTACTAGTGCGCTTGTGCAGCACAGCTGCTGCTGTACATGCAATCTGCGCCTGCAGCTGACTCGCATGAGTAGCACACGAGCTTTGCAGCAATTCCAGCCAGCAGCGCTGCCAGCCTCAGTTTTCGTGGCCAGCACAGCAGTAACAATCACATACCTGCTGCTCTCGCTTGGCTCCACCCTAGCTCAACGCAACACTGAACCGTCATGCTGTGTTCATTCCCCTGCTGCTGCCTGGCCCTGCAGGAAGGTCGTGATCAAGAACCCGCCCATGCACGCTATCCCCCAGGGCCCCCCCAGGGAGCCATTCAACAAGCCCCGCTTCAACATCACCAAGGGCGTGGCACCCCCCAAGCCCGCCAAGGTGAAGATCATGCCCGTGAAGGAGCCAAAGATCATCGATAAAACGGTGCCCTTCAAGAACGACGAGAAGATCCAGAAGCCGGAGTTCCGCAAGGTGTTCGCTTCTCCTTCCCCCAAGCCCGCAAAGGTGAAGATCGTGCACGTGAAGGAGCCCAAGATCGTCGATAACAGCCAGCCATTCAAGAACAAGGAGGAGTTCCCCAAGCCCACCTTCAGGAAGGTCAACGCCCCACCCAGCCCCAAGCCCGTGAAGGTGAAGGAGCCCAAGATTGTGGAGGAGCCCATCAAGGACGTGACCTCGGCACCATTCAAGGTAGGCTGCTGTCTGTGTGTATGATGTGGCCGAACATAGAACCAGCAGTGTGTATGTTGGGTGATATTTGCCGCAGGTGCGGCAGCAAGCTTGTTTGGTGTGCTGTGTGCTTGCCAGATGCAGAGGAGGCAGATGCAGCCAGCAAACTGCGCTGCAGCCTGTGTCTAGTGCTGCCCAGGCGACTGAGAGTGCCAGCTGCAGCAACAGCTCCCTGTCGCACCAACAGCCAATCCATTGTGCACCTCCTACTTTCTGTGCGTCAGCCGTGCAAAGCTGCACAAACAATGCTGCAGCCTCGTCTCAGCGCCAGTGCTGACAACCTTCCTGCAACTGTGTGACGTGTCACTGCTGCCGCCAGGTGACCAAGGGCTTTGTGGACCCCCCCGGCAAGGACACCATCAAGATGGACAAGGGCATGCCCACCAAGGAGATCTTCAGGCGCTTCTTTGCTGACGCCAACAGCGGCAACAAGGGCCCCAAGGACGCCAACAAGGGCCCCAAGGACGTGAAGGACAGCAAGAACTAAATGCAATGAACTACCTACATGTATGTTCTTGCTGGCAGTGCTGGCAGCTAGCAGCAGGCGGTCTGGTGCGCAGCAACTGCAGCATGTGATGCTGGTGCTGCGATGGAAACGTACCTGACAGGTCAGCCTGCATGAAGTGAGGTCAGCTCTCCTGCGCCTGCGTTTGCCATGCCAGCTGAGAGCCTGCTGCTGAAAGATGCAGCATGCTGGCATAAAAGATGCCAGCCTTAGCTACAGGGCACCTCTGCGTACCATCTGTACGTGGTTGTTGGCTGCAGAGGGTTGGATGAGCAGGGCTGATAATGCTACACTACCACTCGTTGCCTTGAAATACGGGCACACTATTCTTTTGCTGCGCCGCTGAAAGATTGCGGACAGCATTCCAAACCGAAAAGGGTGGCGTCTGGGAAAGATTGCTGAAGATCGTTATGTTTTTGAAGATTATGTGAGTTGCAGCATGCCCCGCACTTGAGGAGCACAGCCAGGCTGGCGGCATACTTGGATCACTGCATGCTGCCCCGTGTGTTCTGCCATGGGTTGCAGCATGTCTTTGATGCAGCAAGTTGCCCCAGCGGGCAAGCGCTGAGTGCTTCTGGCATGTTTGTAAAAAGATTCAGATGTCATGTCAATACTTGTACACAGCCGCTCCAATCTTAGGGATTGGGTCAGCCAGATGGATAATTTGGACTCAACCCAACTGAGTTACAGGGTTGCCTGCAAATCCACAGCGGGGCGTACACGTCTTGCTGATTCTAGCTGAGCTTGCAGGGAGGGCATGCTGCACGCAGCGCTGGCCTCACCTCACTGTAATCGGATGAAACAAAAATATGATTGGTAGAGACCAACGCAGACGCTGCCGGGGCGCTGCCGCTTGGCCAACGCGCCGTACACCACAACAATGCCTTGTGCACCCACCACGGCAGTCAACAGCTCAAACAACCGCCACAGCTGTCGCAACAAAAGGCATGGCGAGCAGCCTTGTGTGCAAGAAAGAGTTGAGACAATCAGCTGGTCCACTTGGCCAGATCAAATGCATATGTTACATGCATGTCACATGCATGTTACATGCATGTCACATGCATGGCATGCATGGCATGCATGTGACGTGCCGGCATGCCGACTGGCGGACATGCGGACTTGCATGTGACATGCATGTGACATGTGGTCATGCATATGACACGCCGATATTGCTGACAACCATACAAAGCTGTGGTGTCATTACATCACTGCTTGAACACCTTGCAGAAATGAGGTCTGTCACAGAAATGTGTTATGTTTGCACATTTTGCCAACTGGCACAAAAACAAGCAGCAGCACCTGTCAGGTTGCATGCTGCAGCACCACTGGCACAGCTGCTGAAATACACACAAAGTTCTGGTGATTTCTCAGGTGAGCCATCACCAGACCACTTGGATCAGGACAAATGTGTCCACGCTTATGCAACACACACTGGTGGAACAAAACATATACATTTCAATCCAAGGGACCAAATGGCAGGTGGCTGCACGCAGATGAAATGAGTGCATCTTTTGTTGGACGCCATGCTTGATAAAGTGTGTTACGACACACCACAACACTAGGCAGAGAGCTGCACGCTACACCGCAGGCTGCCTTGCCATGTTGACGACAGAACAGCTGCTTGTACCTGCAGCCTATGAGGCAGCAGGCCGTCCTGCCTCTTGAAAGCATGCAGGCATGAAAGAAATGCCAAAACGTGCGCAAGCTGGCGCAAACATGCAGAACAATGAGCTGATGGACTTGCCATGTCGATGGCAGCCCTGCAGAGATCAAAACACAACAGCTGCAGCAATGTACACAGCTGCTATGTGGTTGCTTATGGGATGCAGCACAAGCACCACCCCGTTTCCAACACCACCCGGCCCAGCTCACACACCCTTCCGCCCATGCTACTGCTCATTGCACCTCTTGCGCTCAACAGAATGCTGGAGCGTGAGGTGCCAGCAAAGAAACATGTGCGAGTGTACATGCGCTCATTGTGGCATGCCATGTGGGGATGCGCCCGCCCAGGCGCCCACCACACACATGATTGCTGTTCATGCAACAATGCACCTGATATTTTGTCCGCTCTGACATGCAACAACACATACAGCGACTCTCATTGCACCCATGCACCCAACGCCACAGCTGCTGCTGCAATGCCTGCAAGCTGCACAGCTGCAGAACACACCGGGCGTGCAGCAGCGCTTGCTGCTGTAGCAGGAGCACGCAGCGAGCCTGGCCCATTGGAAGTTGGCACGGTCCCAAGTTCTGCTGCTGTCTCAGGCGGTATGAGCACCTTATCAATCACATGCACAACCGCTTTGCCGCCAATCAGGTCCGAGGTTGTGATCACCGCACCGTCTACAGCTAGCAGCGCAGCAGCCGAGGCAGGTGGTGCCTGCTGCTGCTGCTGGCCCTGCTCTGCCACCAGGCGGGAGCTGCTGCTGTCTACTGCAGCGTGTGGTGCTGATGCTGCTGATGGGTGTGACCCACCTCCCCTGCATGCAGTCAGCATAAACAATAACTGGTTCAGAAGTAAGATGTGGTGGCTGAGATAACACGCAACTGCTTTTGCCGTTGATATGCAGGAAAATTTATAGCAGGCTAATAGTCGGTGTCATGGCAGCACCTGCAGGTGTAAGCCATGCAAGGATGCACTGATGCAGCTGACCCTTGGATCGATGGCATACAGCAGATGTGCTAAAAGCAGTAGTTTTACTTCAACTGCACCACAGCAAAGCAACAGGCCAAACCTATTGTTAGCGATAATCCCCTGCACAGAGCCCAGAACTCACCCCCGCAGCCGCTGCACATGCAGCAGCGATGCCGCCTGCGTCCTGACCATCTGCCCTTCTGCCAATGCAAGTAGCGCCTTGCTGCCCAGTGCCACGCCAGACACCATGTGCCCAGACACCACTGCGTCGGCCAGGGAGGCATTGCTCAGCAGTGCGCGTTGTGCAGCAGGGGACAGGCGGTCCAGGAAGGAGCGCAGCGCCTGCACAGGGTCAGCAGCAAGTCAATAGCAGCCGCACAGAAACAAACATTGTGGTTGCTTGCAAAGAAGCGTGTGTGCTTTTGGCAGGGCAAGCTGTACTGTTTAAACGCGTCCATATGAACTGCCACACATGTAATTGGCGCTCCCGCTCATCATACAAGCTGCTCTTGACAAAGCAGCCATGCCTTTGCACTCTATTCAACAACCAAAAGCTGGGCTGCATACTACAATGCATCGCCGTAAGTCATGTCACACCTTCACAACGCCAGCCACTGCTGCACGATTCACAAACGTCAGCGCAGCTGGCCTGCCGTCTCACCTCATTACTCGGCACAAACAGCGTCAGCACTGCTGCATACTCTGACAGCTCAGCAGCCATGCCAGCTTGCTGAACCAGCCCAGCAAACCCTAGCAGCTGCTGCGCAGGGTCTTGCAGCACGGCCATAGCTGAAGCATACCGGCCACCAGGCCCTCCCGATGCGCTGCCTTGCTCTGCTGCAACGGATGCAGCTTGGTCTGGCGACAGCAGCGAGTCCACAACATGCGCAACTGCCTGGCCTGACTGTAGGTCTGGCTTGATTATGCTGATAATGGCACCTGTCGGCAGGTGCTGCAGCCGCGCTGTGCCATCATCAGGCCTGCATGCAATACAACGCAGATGCAGTGGTGACATGCATTGCAGCGGGTGTTTGCAATTTGATTGAAGATTTGCTCTGCAGATGCTACAAAGCACCAGCAATGCTCCTGGCCGCAGCCACATCCAGCACGGATGGAAAACAGCACTACAGCAAAGCCATACTAGGACGTATCCTGCTGCACTACTGCTGCTGCTGCTGCCTTCACCAGACGCCCAACACCTTCAGGCTGCACTACTGCTGCTGCTGCTGCTGCTGCTGCCCTCACCAGACGCCCAACACCTTCAGGCTGCCGCCTCCTGCTGTGGTCAGCACTGCACCAGGCGCCAGCTGCTCCAGCTTCAGAACCAGGCCAGGCACTGTCAGGCTGTTAAGTTGTGCAGCCAGCTGCGCCTGCTTCAGGCCTGACAGCACATCTGATATGCTGGAGCTCTGCCGTTGCAGTGGCGCAGCGGCTTGGCGCAGTGTGGGGTAGGCAGCCTCAAAAGCCTGCAGCAGCAGGCAATTGAAGCCATATGTACATCAGCTTGTGTTCCGTGATGTGTTCCGTGGCTTACTCGGATAGTATGTCCTGCAACGTGGTGTCTGCTCACTGGCACCGCCACTGATAGCAAGCCCCATGCTGCAAATGCAAAGCACACAGCAGTAGGCCACACGCCACCACGCTGCGGAGCAATGTCAGGTATTGCGTGCTCACCGCGTCATTCGGAATGAAGACTGTCCCTTCAAAAGAAGGGTCTGACAGAGGCGTTGCTGCGCCTGCTGCATCCACTGCCTCCATCCAGTGGTCAACAGATGATGCTGCCTGTGCCAGCGGCACCAGCACACCTGGCTCCTCTGCATGTTAAACAGAGCATACACAAGACACAACAGTCTCAAGACATGTGTAAGTATGTGCTGGTGTGCAACTGCTTACGCCCTCAAGTGATGTGCTGTCGGTTGAAACATAAGCCAGGGCAGTTGCAAGTAGTGCAGTGCTGTGCGCGTACGGCATGTTCAGCCGGCTGACAACGAACAGCAACTGCATGCAGGCAGAGACGCCACCCAGCAGTGCTGTGTAAAATGACAACTTTTACACAAAGCCAGGCTGTGTGTCAACGACTTGCTCAGGTGGGCTCTGTGAACTGCAGCAGTTGGTTCTTCTGGCTATCGGTGAAGACAGGTGAGGCAGTATGTGCACAGAAGCCATCGCGAGCGTGTCTTGCAGGACATGCTACACATGCTGCTGCATGCAGGTCCCACACCTGAGTTGTGCTGTGACAAGGGATCAATGATCCCCTGAACTGCATACGTGTCAGGCGGCACCTCGTCTCCTGCAAGACCTGGTGGCTTGCTGCTGGAAGTGCGGCGGTCCCGCAGCGTGCCTGCAGCTGCTGGCCCAGAAAGCATCTCCATTGTGATGGCCTGGCCAGGGTCTGACAGCTCGATCACCCGCGCAGACACAGAGAGGCCGCCTGCATTGACACCAAAACATGCACATGTACAGTGTGTCAGAGGTGTTGATGTGTACTTTGGGCTGACGGCTCGGGGAACAGGCCGTGAGGTGCTTGCTGTTGACCTACTGCTGCACTCACCCGAGAGCAACAGCACCAGGACGCACAACGGCACCCATGGCCGCGCGCGTCTGTTATATATGCGTCTCATGCGTTTGTAGACAACTCAAAGGCATCGCTGGTGCCACTCCATGCGATCCACGCCGCAAGTGACACCACGAGCGAGGAACTACTGGCGTTTGCTTCCACAAACGCCCCTGTTCAATGCAGATTATGTCTATTTGTTTAAATCAATAAAGTTTAGACCCTTGCGTCTGCAGTTTCAGGCTTTGTGGATCACCACAGTTGCACGAACATGTGGGACGACAGCCATGAGCATGGCTTGCTACTGACGGTGATTCGCTTTTGCATTAACGCTGGTATCGCAGACAGATTGACTCTCGGCAAGCTGCAGCGACACACTAGTAGTGGCGGGCGGGGAGTGAGTCAAGTCCCGGAAAACACACCCAGGTGATTCATCTGTGCCGACGAGGGTGGTGAGATGAGGCAAACAAGAAGCGACCATTGATTTGCAAAACATTTGATATGATATAAAACCTTGGGGTTTGTCCTTGCCATTGGCTCGTTGCTTCTGTACGTATTCTTGGCCTGCTCACCCTCAGGGTGCAGGGCCTGCACTCAAGCCTTGAAGGTGAGAGATAGTGAGGTATAGACGTATATCGAGCACCGACCACTAGAGGATTGATATAAGCAGTGTGAACCGCATCCTCATCTGCATGCCTGCCAGGGATAGCTATGTGATGTGATACACAGGGAAGTTCATGCCACCTTGCAGCACCTGCACATTTCCTTATTTCCGGCACACATATAAAGAAAGTTGCCGAATTGCATTCATTACAAGCACACAATCATATGTTGCTGCAGCTCCAACCACTACTCGCCTTTCAGCGTCTGCTGCTGCTGCTGCTGCTGCTGCTGCTGCTGCTGCTGCTGCTGCTGCTGCTGCTGCTGCTGCTGCTGCTGCTGCTGCTGTCACCTGCTGGGGCGTAGCACTGCATTCAAAGACTCAGCTCCCGGAGCAGGCACCTCGTCCCACGCATCCCATGCCGCATTGTGGCACAATGCGCCGTTGCGCAGCGCGCAACTTGCATGCGCAACAGAAAATGGCGCACCTTGCATTACATGCCTGAACTTGTCAACTATTCAATCTCAGGCACTGCATATTTGCTGGCAGAGACGCCAACCAAAAGAATTGCAGTGCAAGCAAACCAGCTCCACCATCCAACACTGTGCAGCTGGACATGGACATGTCCTGCACCAGTCTTGTTATGCAACACCAGACACAAGAAACAACACATGCGTGGTCCTCAGGGCTCGGTGGGTGTCTAACTTCGTTGTTATACATGCACTTAAACTGCTTTATAAGCAGTTCACAGTAGCAGCCTGCTTACAAGCAGCAAGCAAGGCAACAAAAGCACTGCACGCTTGCCAAATGATATCATGCTGGTGGATAATAATAACAGTCTTCTTGTAAGCCATACCTTGTCATCGGCATCGGCAACCGCGCCCCGTACGGAGCGGAAACTACGACTATTATTGCCTCTCTATTGGTGAGGGGTAGACCACCCAGACCCCCTCACCGCCTTCACCAGGCAGCAGGTGGGAATCATGCTGGTGGATAGAGGGCTACCAGCCTATACACATTAAAGTCGAGCAGCTGCATCCTTCCACCCATCTGGCCCCACATGCCATATCTACACACCTTCTGCCCAGCAGTCCGGCAGCAGCAACCACTTGAAATACAGTGCAGTAATATGCACCTCACAGCAACAGTGCGTGTTGCTCCGCCTTGTGCAACACAATTGCGCTGCTGTATACACCCTCCAGGGGCTCTCTCGGAGTGTGACAGCGCACCACACCACAGCATCAATAGCGATATGCATTGGCAGCTGTCACAGCAACAGCTGCTTGCTACAGGCATGTTACAGCCTATGTAGCATCCAATGCGCGTTGTGCGCAATGCGTGCCAACACAGCCGCCACGCCAGCAACCACCCTTCAGCGCCTGCTGGTGCTTGTGGCTTTATTCGAAAACAGATTGCAACAGATGCAAAGGCATATCCCAGCCAGCGCTTTGTAAAACTTCCAGGCATGTTGCAGCCTGCAATTCGCTCGATGCAACAAGTGCGAACAAGATACACCACAGCGCGGATGACATTGCCCAACTTCAATTTCCCGCCCTTGGTCACATACTCTCCACGCATGCACCCCAAAGGCACTCCTGCATGCCTGATATGCACATTTGTTCACGGCAGCAGCGCAAAGGACAACAGCAACTTCTCCACAGGTGTGGTCACGACCCCTGGTCTAGGAATAGGTCAGACCTCATTTTAAATGATAATGAAGGGCTCTGGACGAGCTACTGACAAACTCACCAGGCCAACAAAGCAACTCCCGACAAATCAAGCTGGCTGCAGTACTGCTGCAGTAATGATCACTGCATCAACTTGGTGGGTTGACCTATCGGCAGGGCAACCCCCACACATGCTGGTGCTGCTGCGCCATGCATGCAGCTAATGAGCATGATTCCCACGCGCACGTGGTGCGTGACCACGCTTCACAGACTGCCGTGCTAGCAGCTCGCAGCAGCCTATGCATGCTGCTGCAGCACTGTAGGAGCACACGTAGAACGCTGACAACTTGTTCTCTTTTACTTGCATGTCCATAGCCCCAGTGAAGTGCAGCGCTGCTCCCACCAGCAGCACCAGCAGCCGTGCAAGCGCAAAGGTCAGCCCAGCACCGATGTGCCTGCAGCAAGGTGGGGGTGCAGTCATAGGCAGCAAGTTGAAGCAGGCCCGCTTATGCTGTGGGGAGCTCTAACATGCATTTTCAACCACACACTGCAACCGACCACACACTGCACACTGCAATTGAGCAGACACTGCAAGATACGAAATGCACGCCTGCCGCTAGCACACGCACAAAGCAGCTGCTGCAGCAATCGCAGCAGCTTCTGTGTGTCTGCTGTCATCTGCAGGGTCAGCCAGCAGCTGCTGGAGGATTCCTTGTTTCCAGTGCTATTACTCTCTCACCTGATGGCGAAAGCAGCATGCGTTTTGAAGTCGCGCTGCACTGCAACCGCTGCAACTGCCCGCACAGCTGTGTAGGTGAACCAGCCAGCCAAGGGCCTGTAGAACGTGTGCAGGTGCACTCCATGCTCATACACCAGCAACGGCTCCATCATCAGATAGCCAGCAATCACTGCTGCTGCCGCTGCAAAGAACAGGCTGCCGACCATCCTGTGCAGCGTTGGATGCCGCTTCCTGATGCTGCTGCTGAGCTGTACAGGCACTGACAGGGTCCAGACAGCTCCAAGCAGGCAGTGCAGCACTCGAATGAATGGAAGGTGCCTGAACCTCGCTATACTGTCGGGGTTTGCGGCCACAAACACAGGTGCTGCAGGCATGTGGCCAGGAAGCCAGCCAACCAGCCATGTTGAAGGGTACACCAGCACCCAGAAGGAGAAGAAGAGCGACAGGCCTACCAAGCAGCGATGCACACGACTGCTAGATGTTAGGTTGAATCCATGCTGTGCTTGCAAGCGCAACGTCAGGGGCTGCGGGCTAGGAACCATGGACGACTATGCGCAGAAGATGGAGTAGGAAGTTCAACTGGAGGTGCAACAGACCAAACTAGAACGACTATATTAGACGGCACCTCGTCAGGCTTCGCTATAAGTATACGCGCTGCGTACCACATCAAGTGTGTGGCTGACTTTCGGGTTGTCAGTGTGAGGTCATGCCCTGGTCCCCCACCTGTTGTCAGCTAGACAAAGAACTGTTCAAATGTTGCTGTCAAAGCAATTGCGAACTGTTGTGGCAGGTGTCACGTGCGCAGCCACGTCGAGTTCCGACAATCATACTGACCTCCGACATCAGCACGTTCCTGCCAGCCAACGTTATACAAGGACTTGCAATGCGAAAACATTGGTAACGGAGGTTGAACGCGTCTGGTCCGATGGTCACACGCAGCAACACCAGGGACAACAGCAGTAGCAACAGCAGCAGTAGCAGCAGCAGCAGCTGATGGCTCGTTTGCCTTACGGCTCTCCGCGTTCAGACGCCGGATCCTTTGCTTCATGGCACTCTTACACACAGCTAAACAGGGATGAGTTCGGCAACTCCGTGCTGCAGCAGGCACACCCAGCAAACCTTCCCTTGCACCAAGCAGCATGGTTTCCCAAAGATGCAGAAGCAGAGCAGCAGCAAGAGGAGGCAGCAGACGATGTGCAGTTCCCGCCCAGCCTCCTACAGGAGTGCGAACAGTAAGTTAGCTGGGAGCAATAAAGTTTGGGCAGAACCAGTCAATCCGAAGCCGGCATTTGCTCCTGCTGCTGGAAGGAACACTGCTGACACGCCTGCTGCTGCTGCCGTTACATTGCTGCTGCTGCTGCTGCTGCTGCTGCTGCTGCTGCTGCTGCTGCTGCTGCTGCTGCTGCTGCTGCTGCTGCTGCTGCTGCTGCTGCAGACTGGTGTCCATTGCCGGGCCGCTGTTCATTGAGGGTGTTGCAGCGATTGGCGAGCAGCTGGTAGCCACTGCTGCTGTGGGGCACCTGCCGGAGCCAACAGCACTGCCAGCACTGGTCATGGCTCAGGTGAGCGGCATGATGGGATGGCTGTGATGTGAACTGCAGAAGCTGCAGGCGTTGAGTTACACACCAGCACGAGTTGGGGCGTAACTCGTGCTGCAGCTGCAGCCGCACATGCGTTGGGCTGTTGATGTTGCTGCGGCTGTCGCGTATCTGAGTAAATTGTACTCTATCATTCACCAGTTTGCGACACTGCACGCCTGGAAGCCAGCAAAATTACAACAACCCCGTTGATATTATTCCAAAACAGATGGCGAGCAATCAAGAAGTCAAGTCATCTCACCTCAGTTCCCTGACACAATGTGTCTTGCCGCGTCACTGCTGCTGCAGGCCATCTACAATGTCAGCGGCTACAGCATCGTCAGCGGCCTAGCATCAGCGCTGGAGACGCTCTGTGGCCAGGCATTCGGCGCACGCAACTACCACCTGCTGCCAGTGATGCTGATTCGCGCGCAGCTGGTGTGCCTGCTATGCATACTGCCCACCATCGCCCTGTGGGGCTCTGGCAGTCTGGCCTGGCTGCTGCCGCAGATCGGGCAGGACCCTGCGCTCACTGTACCCAGCAGCAGGTGAGGTAGTCGAATCTGGCACTTGCTAAGCAGCAGTGGCCCTGTGCTGTGTGCTGTATTCACACTGGTGCAAGTGCGTGCCTTCCTGCAACATCTCTTTGCACATACTCATGATGGCTGTTCAAGGCATGGTTGCAAAGCAACCCGCAATACCCTTGCTGTCTCCTGCCTGCTGCCTGACTACAACAAACCCATGCACACCTTGCCCCACACCTTGCCACCCCTGCAGGCTGCTGCAGCTGATGCTGCCGGGCCTGCTGCTCAGCATCGTCAGCGAGACAGTCGTGCAGTTCCTGCTAGCACAAGGCGAGGCAGTGCCAGGCATGGTCAGCAGCCTCATCGGCTTAGCACTGTCCCCAGGCTACAACATTGGGCTGGTGTGGGGTGTGCGGGCATGGCAGGGGCTGGGCCTGATGGGAGCAGGTGTTGCTGCTGTGGCCATACAAGGCACGTTGGTGGCTGTGCTGCTGTCGTATTTGCTGTACAGGTGAGCGTAGTGGCATAGGTGGCGTTGTGTCTTGCTGGTAAAGCTGTAGGTTTGAGCTGCAGGTGTTTTTTTTGCACTGCTGCTGGCGCGCAACTTTGATGCCCTGTTCGCTGCACAGCCACTGGTCCAGTCCAGGCATAACAACTCTGAAATTGGCCGCAAAGTGACGCCGTTACACTTGCTGGTGATGCTGCTGTTTCCTGCAGGGACTGCTGGCGTGCCAAGTCAACAGCAGCGCAGCCCAGTGGCTGGCAGGGCTTCAGCTTGGTGGAGGCGGCTCAGGGCTGGGCCAGCTACCTGGCGTATGGCCTGCCATGTGTGGCCATGGTGTGCCTGGAGTGGTGGGTGTGGGAGGTGAGGGGGGCTGGCTGCTGCAGCACACTGCTTGACGGCTGTGTATTACGTTTGTCTTGCTGCTTTGGCTGTAGCTGCATGGATGTGGCTGACACAGCGACGGATTGGCAGCCACTTGTGCTGCCAAGCTGCAGTGTTGTTGCTCAGCTCCGCCTACTGCCAGAGGGCAGGTCCAGGCCTGCCTGAAGTAGTGCGTTGTGCACCTATGCAATGCCACCCCCTTGATTATGTGTTCCCGATTTGCCCATGCAAACACAGGCACCGCTAGCATTTTCCTTGCTTCTGACATAGGCTTGTGTATGCTGCAACACTTGCAGGTGCTGGTGCTGATGGCTGGCCTGCTGCCTGATGCCGAGACTGCTGTTGCCGTCATGGGCCTGAGCACGCAGCTGAGCCTGCTGCCCTGGATGTTCTGCTACAGCCTGGGCACTGCTACAGCAACACGCGTGGCGCAAGCACTTGGCGGCGGCAGCGCACTGCGCGCGTCGAGGATACTGAGGTGAGCTGCCTGAAGCTTTGCAATGCAGTCATCAAAGGCTTGTAGTACACAACGGCATGGCTAGCAGACGCACTTGGGCTGCCTGTTTGTGCAGTCCTTGGGTAGGGGCAGCTGCTGCTTGGCCCAGGTATTTGCCAAGCATTATCAGCGTCGCCATCAGATCCTCTTCGCTGCAGCTGCTGCTTGCTTAGAACTTTGTTTGCCTGCCTCGTCCTGCAGGATGGCATGCATGCTGGTGCTGGCGTGCTCAGTGCTGCTGTGTGCTGGCGTGTGGCTGCTGCGTGAGCCCATGATGGCGGCACTCACACGCGACAGCAGCATACAGCAGCAGCTCAAGCAGGTGCTGCCTGTGGTGGTGGCCGCAATCATCTGTGAGTACGCGGCTGGGTTGGTTGGCAATGACATCGTATTCTATGTTTTTGACAGACCTCATATCACGTGCTGTCTACAGTTTCGCCGCTGACACTGTAGCTCACCAGTCAAAAGTTCTCGCCTAGCATAGCAGCAGACCTTAATCAAACTGCAGGCAGTGTTTGATTCCTAACCTGCCGAGCTGTGCATCCTGCTGCATTGAAATGCAATGCACTGCAGGTGATGGCCAGGTGGCAGTCATGAGCGGCTGCCTGCGTGCTGCTGGCCGCCAAGGCATCGGTGCTATTATCAACTGGGTGGCCTACTGGGCCTTTGGCCTGCCAGTCAGCTGGCTGCTGGGCTTCAAGCTGGGCTGGGGAGTGTTTGGCCTGCGATGGGGCCTCACTGCTGCTGCTGGCTGCCAGGCGCTGGTGCTGCACTGGCTTGTGGCTTGCAGGTTTGATTGGGAGGAGGAGGTGCGCAGGGCGAAGCAGCTAGTAGGTGTTGGTGAGGAGGCAGATGCGGATGTGGAGGAAGGGAATGCAGCAGTAGCTACTACTGTGGTGGATGCAGCAATGGGTGCGGCGGCTGCAGTGGGAGCTGTCACTGATGGTGCAGCGGAGAGTGGGCTGCTGGCTCCTCTGCTGCAGTAGCTTGCACAGCATTATGTGTGTGTAATGTTCTTGTTGACGGTGGCCGGCTGTCTGCGGAGGAGTTTGCAGCAACTTGTTCAACAGCTGCATGCTGCTGGTGGTTGAATTGTGCTGTGCGGGATTGTTTCACAGCTGCTTGTTGAGGGAGCAGCAGCTGGCTAGTGTGCAAGCGCGTGGTATGCTTATCCAATGCTTGATGTATTGCTTGTTGTGAAGGGATAGCCCCGTCACATCATCAGCCTTAGGCACAGGCTACCTCACTATTTGTTGCAATGTTAAAGGCTGCTGTCCACCACGATTGTGCTCTGACGCCACACAACAATGCCTCATTACTGCTGCGACTCTTGGCCTGCAGCACGCTGGGTGTCTCAGCTGTGCATGTACAGGTTACGATGCGGACTTCTTTTTCTTGGCAAGCGTGACTGAGTGTCTGCTTATACTGTGCCCTGCCAATGTGTCTTTGCATGCCGTGTGGTGCCTCCTACTTGCTGCTGTCCACTACGCCATGCACTCGTGTTGTTGCCTTCATGTGCAGTGCCCCACCTTCCTTCACATACTAGTCTGGGGTGAATTGCTGATCATGCCAAGCTTGTTCCTCAAGGACAGCGCTGGCTGTGTGCTGCCGTTTTACATCACAGCGCAGTTCGTTGTGTGTCTTATTTCTGTCTGCGTTCTACTTGTACTTATGCAACTATGCACCCAACTGCTCCTGCAGCAGGCGGCGACGTTGTTGCGTAATCGCACTATGGCTGGCACATGCTGTGTTGGTGCACCAGTGGTACCAGGCCGGTCTGCTTGGTGCAGCGTAGAGTTCTGTGTGTTGCCAGTATTGTTGAGTTGCCCGCATCTGGCATTGTCTGTTGAAACAAAGATTGGAACCCCATTCAGGTAGCATTGGAATGTGTGTTGGGGAAGGACCTATGTCATCACCACAGCAAGGCACACGCTTGCACCACATGCGTTGCATGCCGCACCTCCGGTGTGCATTCAGGGGTGCCGCAGGCAAAGCATGCAATGCATCGCTTTGCTGCGCTGTGTGTTGCAAGGTGTTTTACAGGTATTCTGCCAGCCATCAGCCTCAGATCTTGAATGGTGCAGGCAGTTGTCATGCGCACATCATCCGCCATCATGGCTGCATTGTCAAGGCGCTGCAGTGGTTGAGCCACGCACACCATTTCCTTGCTGCACACCAGCATGCATGCAATGCTGGTGCCACCGATGCATACAACAATCATACTGCAAGTTAAGGAGGGCCTGCGTGGACCTCAACCATCCTCTCAGAGTAATCCCATCAAGTCTGCTATCCTTTGGACAACAGCTGACGACTGTCTCCAGGTCAGCGGCAAGCGCATCAATGCTTCCAGCACTTGGGGTGCGCTGCAATATCATGTGGCAAACCCCATGCCTGCATGCGCATGTCGTGAAACACAACGCACGACCCACAGATGCAGTTCAGCACGAAGCTCCAGAGCTCTAGAGCTATGTAACAGATCTGTCAGCATTTTAATGCCCAGCAAGGCAACCAGTCACACACCCACAAATGAAACGCTGAAAAGCAAACACGAAGAAGGTTTTTGCGGTGATCCCTGTGCTGCCGTTGTACTTGTTGTTTGCTGCTAGCACGCCTGTCGTCATACTGCCACACCAAACACTGCCGGCAGCACATAAACTGCAAATAACAGCACACGATAAACGAGCGCGTTCTGTCGCTGCACGAAGCCATACGTTCTATGCATCTTGCCCGCCTGATCCCCCAGCGCTACTGCGGCAGGAATGGTGCCTGGCAGCGCACTAGGTAGGGACCAGTAGCTGCACAGCTACTCCTCTGCTGCTGCCCCTGCTTCTGTCTCCTGAGCCTCCTCCTCTTCCTCAGCTGGCTCCTCCTCACCCTCTGCTGCGTCAGCCTCATCCTCTGCTGCTGCCTCTGCCCCCTCCTCCATCTCCTCTGCATCACCCTCCGCCTCACCCACTGATGCAGCTCCCTCCTCATCCTCTGCTGCTGCATCGTCCTCCTCCTGCTGCTCCTCCTCCCCCTCCGCCTCCTCATCTGCTTCCTGCTGCTGCTCCTCACCCTCAACTGCGTCCTCAACTTGCTGTGCCTGCACATCTGACTCGCCATCTTGCTCCGACTGCTCACCAGCTGCCTCTTGCTGCTGCTGCTCATCCTCTGCTGTCACCTCCTCGGCATCCTGCGGTGCCTCTTCCTCCTCCTGCTCTTCCTGCTGCTGCTCCTCTCCCTGATCTTCCTCAGCAGCCACCTCAGAGGGCTGCTGCTCTGGCTCAGCTGCCTCAGCTGCCTCAGCTACTGCTGCTTCACTACCTTCATCAGCGTCGTCCACAGGTTGCTGCGCTTCTTCCTCCTGCTCCTCCTCTGCTTCTTCTTCTTCAGCTGCCGCCTCATCTTCACCTGGCTGCTCCTCTTCTGGCTGCGCTTCTGCCACATGCTGCTGCTCAGTGCGCTTCTGTGAAGCCATGGGCTTGACTGCAGCCACTGCTGCCGCAACACCGGGAGAAACCGCCGCTGGTTCATCAGCTGCTGTTGCTGTTGCTGCTGCTGCTGCCACCGCTGCAGGCAGCACTTCCTGCTGCTGCTTGGCAGGGCTTCCTTGCTGCCCGCTGCTCGCACGACCCAGGCGCGTGTTCACAACCTTGGCACCTGCAAACAGCCATGAAACAGGCCAGCAATGCAATGGGTTCTCAAACAGCGCATCTGGACCACAGATAATTGTGTGTACAAGACAAGTGATATTCTGAGTACACAAGCACTACCACCCTCAAGCAAGCTGACTTATACTCTGAAACATCATTCAACCGGCACCAGTGTTGGACTACGTATGTGCATGCAGCTCACTGCACACCACTTGGTGAAGCTGTACAGCAGCTGACGCACCTGGAGGCGGCGAGCCGTCCTGGCCCATGATCAGTGGGCTGCAGGCCCTGTCCACCAGCTGCTTCGCGGCAGCAGCCCCAGCCCCAGCACCAGGCCACTTGTGCGCGCCAGCCTTGCTGCTGCCTGCCCAGGATGGTGAGCCGGCGCCAGGTGAGAAGTGGCCAGACCTGCCTGGCGAGATGCGGCCGCTGCTGTGGGGTGAGACGCGGCCCAGGATCTGGCTGTGCTCGCCAGAGCCCAGAGGGCTGCGGGCACCTGCAGCACAACAATGCAGCAGCGGCAGCGGCAGCGGTGCACAGGAAATGAGGATGTCAGGCCATATGCTTTGTTTGGAAGGCACACCCATGAGACACGCGTTGTAGCTTGCCTTCTTCATCACACCCGCAGCAGCAGCAGCAGCCAACTTGGATAGCAGTTGCAGCTGCCCCAAGCTGGGCTGGTGCAACCTCGGCGCAGCTCACCGGGCGAGCGCCTGCCTGGGCTGATGCTGCCTGGGGGCGGCTTGATGACCACCTCCCCCTTGACCAGCTGGCTCACGGTGGCCAGCTTGCCCGCAGCCACCTCGGCCTCGTAGGCTGCGCGCTTGGCCTCCTCCTCCGCCTGCAGCTTAGCCTTGAACTCGTCCTCCATCAGCTTGAACAGCGGCGCGCGCCCTGGCGACAGCAGCAGGCAAGGCACTCGTTTCAATACGCTGCATCAGCGTGATCGCCAGCCTCGCATCCGCATGTTCAAAGCATGCATTCCTGTCACAGAGCAGGCACGCCTGGGCGGCATACAGCATGCTGCAGTGTGCATACAGCCTGATAGTCACTTTGAGTCACATATAAAGCTGCAACAGATGGTGGTGACCTGGCTCACCGCGCTGGTCCTGGTACTGCTTCCACGATGCCTCGCTCTTGGCCATGAGCTCAGCCTCCCGTGCCTTGAAGGCCTCCTGCAGCACGCGGCAAAGGCATCTGCCACGGTGACAACAATTGCAAGCACTGCTGCGCTTGTCACAAGTTGTGGCATGGCATACATGCCGTATACAATGCATCCTGCAGACAGCTCTCAACTGCAGTTGTTGCAATCACCACATGCAAAGCAAAGGTCACACACTGCCTTTTCTAAAACATATGTATCCAAGAGCAGCCACCCGCTCACATATTTGGCCTTGCGCTCCATCATGAGCTTGTGGTGCGCCTCCGCGCGCTGCGCCGCTGCTGCCGCCTTTGCCGCCTCCTCGCGCTCCTTCCTGGCTGCCTCCTGTGCCAGCCGCCTCTCACGCATGGCCTGCTTCTCAGCCTGCCACGCCCTGCAGCAGCACCACACACAACTGCTCAGCAGCGCAAGAGGCACATGGCCGTAGCTGCTGGATTGTGCACGGAACCAACAACGAGAGAGCTGCAGCTGCAACTGGTTTGCAAGAAACATATCACAAAAATATCCAAGCACCCAGGTGTGGTGACCTGGCAGCATGCCTCACACTCCTACTCCTGCTGTGACACGTCCACTGCCAGCCCTGCAGCTACACCTCATCACGCCAAGCATGCTCACTTGCGCTTGGCGTTCTCGTCCTTGCTAGGCGGCGTGACTTGCGGCAGCGGCTTGGGCTTGGGCGGCTCCACCTTGCCGTACAGCGTGAAGGGCTTGTCAGAGATGACTCCCACGCCCTCAGCCACCCTGACGCTGCTGTGGCTGCTGGTCAAGCCACCAGTGCTGCTGCCGCCTGCTGCACCTGAGCGCGCCTTGGCTAGTGCTTCCTTGGCCTTGCTGATGGTTGATGCCACGTTGCCAGCAGCGCTGGCAGCGCTGGGTGCTGCTGCTGCCGCGTCAGCGCGTGCAGCGCGGATCTTCATCAGCGCGTTGGCGCTGCCTGTGGCTGTGCCCACAGGCTGCTGGGCAGCTGCTTTCGTGCTTGCTGAGCTGGACTTGATGCTGGTGGACCTGGAGGCAGCTGCTGAGGGTGCTGCGGACTTGGCAGCAGCAGGAGTTGCGGAGCTCTTGCGTGAAGCTGCCTCTGGCTTTGCAGGAAGGCCAGGAGTCCTGTGGCTGCTGCTGATCCTGCCGCTGCTTAGGGCGCCTGGCTTGCTGCTGCTGCTCTTGTTGCTTGGCAGCTTCTCAAGTGCCTGCAGGATGAAACCAGTTGCAAAAACAGCAATGTGATTGTTGAATATGGTAAGACTCCTGCTATGCTGCATGCAACACACGTCTCTAGCACCAGTCTGCATTCTTTGTGATTGTCTTCATCTGTCTCATGGCCGTCAGCTGCTACGTGCCTGCCCTGCCAGGCGCTGCAACAGATCACGCATACTCACTTTTGGTGCAGCTGCAGTATCTTCTGCATCCAAAGCTTCAGCCGGCAGAGGCGTCGCCATATCTTGTCCTGCAGCATGTGGCAGAGTTGCATGAGCCCAAGCTCACGTTGTTGCTGCCAATCAAGTAGGCACAACACAGGGGTATGACTGTTTTACACTGTACACTGGCAGTGCCTGGCATGTGCTGTTCTTGTGCTCAGCTTCCTGTGTGCACAGCGTCCATCTCTTCACCTTCACCTAGTGCTGAGCTTTCGTCAGCTGGCCCCACCAGCTCCAGCGGTTCATCCATCACCTCAGCCATTGAGCGTTCAGCTGCGCTGGCGACACAACGTGCGCCCCTGTACACATGTGTAACACATCACATGCCAGTACTCATACTCAGTAGGGGCCCACACAAGCTTTGACAGGCGTGCAGCTACGCTTGAAGAACACAACATGCAGTGCATCTGATTCCTTTGTTTCAAACGGTGGTCGCACTGCTCCCAGCAACGCCAAGCTGAACAGTACATGAAGGGTCATCACTCCAGCAATAAACATCAGTGTCCTGCATGCACAGCCTGTGCCAGCATTTGCTTGCGTGAGCAAGAGCTCACCCGACTATAGCTTGTCCCTTGATGATATGCTGATTTACTTCCACTAGCTACAAGCGTCTTAAAACAGGCTTGGGAGGTGTCGACGTTGTAGGGACCACTGCCAGTGCTCAGCGGTGCAACACATCACACTGATGAGCTTAATCACATGTCATCGACTTAGATAACAGGCCCACAGCATCGAAACCCTTATGTCAGCCTTGCGGTTGGTCAAAACATCACACTAACACGTCACACTGTCGGGTTGCTGACGCGCTGCCTGCAACACGGGTATTGCCATCGCATGGACACGCACGAACTGATTTAAAGCAGTGTAGTTGCAGGGGCGCCTCAGTAATTGATTGTATGTTGGTGTGCCATGACGCAGCAGCAGCAGCAGCAGCACCAGGAGCAGCACCTGGCCGGATGCTTGCAGCTGTCCAAGACCGGCTCTGGGCGGCTGCAGTTGATAGATAGTGGAGAACTTGAGGCCTTATGCGTTCTTGCCTCAAGTGTGCTGCCTTCTTGGTAAGAGCCTGAGCGCTTGCTTGCCAGCAAGGCAAGTGCTGCTGCCGGCCACCATGCATGCAACTGACCGTCAGAACTTTTCTTGTACACATTGCTCACTATACACCTGCAGGGAAACGAATAGCAGCCATGGGAGTGCTGCACCTGCGCAGCAGGCTTTGACACTGCTGCGGGTGCTGCGCAATGCCTGTGCCGCTGGTCCTGCAGCAGCTGAGGTGCTGCAAGCCAATGCAGTACACACGCATGCAGCGCAGCTAGCAGCAGCCATTGCACAAGCGCAGGTGCAGGTGACGACACTAGACCCTGAGCAGTGTAAGGAGCAGCTGCTGCTGCTGGTGACTGCGCTGCAACTCCTGGCGAACATGTGTGCAGCAGCAGCAGAGGCTGCTGCTGCTGTATGGACAGTGCTCTTCCCTGACAGGCTGCTGAAAATTCTGGCTGTACTAGAAGGTAATACCCCTTCGAGCTCTTCGTACTTTTGAGTGTGCTGCTGCCGCCAGTGCTACATCGGTTTGATTGCAAACATTGCAGCAGCACCTGCATTGACAACTTGTGGACTCCGCACTGCTGCCCTGCTTTGCCTGCAGTGGACGTGCATGAGGTGGCAGCGCTGGTTGTGCTGTACTGCGTGAGGGCAGGTGGCAGCGCATTGGCAGACATGACCCGCGCAGGCGCAGCTGCAGGCAGCATCTGGCTGCGCCTGCTGGCTCCTGTGATGGCAGCATCTAACTCCACTGCACACAGCACCAGCTTGGGCAGTGGTGGCGCTCCAAACCAGCAGCAGCAGCAGCAGCAGCAGCAGCAGCAGCAGCAGCAGCAGCAGCATGATGCCAGCGGTGAGGCACCGCCAGTGGCAACAAGCGGTGTAGATACAACTGGTAATGACAACCTGTGCCTTCTGGTGAAGGCTGTTGCCCTGCAGTATGACTGCCTGCAGCAGGTGTTGCAGTGCCTGCAGCTCAGCGGTGAAGCAGCAGACGGTGACAGCTCAGCGGCACGCAGTTCTGCAGACACTGGCAGCAGCAGCAGCAGCAGCAGCTGCAGCAGCCAGCAAGCTGCAGCGCTGCAATCAAACATTGCACATGCTGTGCTTCTGCATATAGTGGAAGCAGAGGTAGGTACGGTGCCAAATGCAGAAGCTTCTCCAGCTGGCAGTCAAGTAGACACAGCAGCACAGCCAGAACAGCAGCAGCAGCAGCAGCAGCAGCAGCAGCAACAGCAGCAGCAGCAGCAGCAGCAGGTGTTAGGGTGGCTGGCGTGCCTGGTGAGGCTGGTGAGGCAACTGTCATGCCAACTCAGCAGCGCTGCTGCCGGCTGCGACAGCGTGGCTGCTCATGTGCTGGAGGCGGCACTGCAGGCAAGTGTGCTGGTGTGCTGTGTGATGCATTTCGGGGATGCTGCTTTCTTTTGGCTGTTGTTCTTTGGAAAAGCTGTATTGCTGTGGTGATACGGCCGAACAACAGCGCAGAGCTGGCCGATACGTTGTGTCTGCATGCTATAGTATGGCACCGACACATCTCATGCTTCCTTACACTGCTGCAGCACCACAACACCTGCTGCGTCGCTACATGTCCTTCCTTGCTACCTGCAGGTTCTACGGGCTGTGGTGGGCAGGGAGGACGCCGGCAGGGGCTTGCTGCAGTACGCAGCAGCAGCAGCAAGCAGCGGCGGCAGCTGCGGCGATTGCGTGTCACAGCTGCACTCCCTCGGCCTCACGCAGCTCGTGCTGGGCATGCTGCAGCAGCTGCCACCACCACCCAAGCTCCGCGAAAAGCAGCAGCAGCAGCAGCAGCAGCAGCAGCAGCAGCCCTCCCAGCAGCAGCCATATGCCGGCTACAGAGCAGACCTCGTCGCGCTGCTGAGCAACATGCTCTATGGCCGCCGCAGCATCCAAGATGAGCTGCTGGCGTCAGGCGGCGTGGAGGTGCTGCTGAACAACTGCAACCTAGACGACACAGCGCCGCTAGCGCGCGAGTGGGCGCTGTGGTCGGTGCGCAACATGTGCAGGGATAATGAGGCGGTACAGCAGTACATTGCGCAGTTCACGGCAGTTGAGGCAGTACAGTCTGCTGAGCTGCAGCGCATGGGCAAGGAGCTGCAGCTGGACAGAGCAACAAACAAGCTGAGCCTAGTCGACAAGCCAAAGCAGCAACAGCAGCAGCAGCAGCAACAGTAGCAGCACCAGCAACTGGCAGCAGTGGCGGCTACAGCAGTCGAGGCTTCAGACGCAGACTATGTACAACACAGTCTGGTAGAACTGTACGTAGGGTGGCGTTATAGGAGATGCCATTATAAGCAGCTTGTGTCCTGGCCGTTATGCAGTCCTTGGCATTATGATAGTGCTGATCCCTGGCTGTCATTACCTATTGCCTTCAGCTGTGGGCTCCCCGGGGTAGTATCGCATTTGCTTGAGGCGAGCTTGCTAAGGCTTGGCCAGGCAACGGCAGAAGGTCGCAGGACACGCTGTTGCATAAAACCAGCACTGCCGCTGGCTGTTTAAAGGAGGACACAGCACTTGTCACCAGCAGCTTGCTGGCGTCATTACAACTCAACATGTGTGATCCCTACATGGGCCGGATGGACAGGTGCACGTCACCGTGTATTTACACTGCGCCTGTACTGTGATTCCTGCACCTCCTTATACTGTACTGGACCACGTGCATTGCACTGGACACCAGCGTTTTCTGAAAGCATCGTTGTAAAGTACGGCAGCAGCAGCCCTGCACTGCAACACGGCTGCAAGCCAAATGCAGGGTGATAAAGCCAAGAATACAATTGCTGCATTTTTCAGCATAACTTTGCTGTTGTGGCGCCGCCCCGCATAGCGCTATTCCTACCTACATGCCCTGCCAACACCAGCTTGCCAACCAACCATACAGTTGCCGATGCACTGCAACAGCCTGGCTGCTCATGGTGATCACCACGCAACAGCCGCGCAATCGCAGCACAGCCAATGCCCATCCAAACTTTGAAAGTTGAACATTGCGACGCAAGACAAAGCACCATCCATCCACTCTCCACACAACCATTTGCCATTTGCCTGAGCCCACACAGCCGATTCTGCCACATGCACCCAACCCATTGGTGCCATGCCACTGTCTCACTGACAGAGAAGCTGCTGCTGCGCCTCTACAGCAGCTCATCCTCGCTGTTGCCGCCGGCCTCCTCGCCTGCCTGGCGCGCCTGCAGCCGCCGCTTCACCCGCAGCAGCATGGCTGTCTTCCACGCGTCCAGCCGCGTTAGCGCATCAAACTCTGCTACTGCCGTCGCAAACGCCTTCTCATCTGCTGCTGCCAGCGCCTCCACGCACTGCTCCAGCAGCCCTGCCTCGCGGCTTCCTGCGAACTGCAGGTCCACGTCCCTGTACTGCTCCAGCTTCACCTGCAGGTCGTCGTCTGCTGCGTAACACAGCGCGCAGATGCCGGCTTGCAGGAGGTAGCCCTTGGCGGAGAACTTGAGCAGGTTGTTCTCCGTGCATGCGCGCGCAACGTCTGCGTAGATCTCCTCAGCTGCAGCGTACCGCTCCAGATCTGCTGACAGCTCTGCCACCTTGATGCGGGCCTTGTTTGCGTCGCTGGTGCTGTTCTCTGTGGCAAACAGGTCTGCGGCTTGGTTGTAGAACTGGATGGCCTCCTCCTTCAGGCCCTGCTTCTCCTGAGCCTCTGCTATGTCGCGCAGCTGGCGGGCAGCCATGTTCAGGCGGCCCATGTCTGTGTAGATCTCCACGGCACGCTGCAGCAGGCCGACTGCTTCGCCGGGTGCTAGCTTCATGGCGCACTTGGCACCCTCTACATAAGCGCTAGCGGCATCGTGTTTGCTGTCCTGCTTGATGTGCAGGTCTGCAAGCTGCCGGTACGCTTCTGCTGCTTCCTTCCAGGCCTTGCCTAGCTTGTAGTAGTTGGCAGCCTTCTCCATGAGCTCTGCTGCTTCCTCGGTCTTGTTGCCAGCAAGGCCTGGAGCAGTACAGTACAGTTTTGTTTGTTGTCAGGGTAAGACTCGAGCCAGCAGCATGTTCTACCCTACAATGCTTACTTCCCAGATTTCAGGAACCACACATGCTGCTGGTGACTGAATGCCATCTGATTGGCGTGAAGCATGCATGCAAGCAGGTGCTGTACCTGCTCTCTTACTACTGTTCAAGTTGCAACGCAGTGATGCAGTGGCCCTCACCAAAAAAGCTGAAGCTTTTAAGCTTCTTTTGAGCTTTATCAAAGAACTCATCGCCCCTTGCTATGCTGTCTGCTGCCATGGTTGCGAAGGGTGAAATGAACGAACAGCAGGTAGAGCAGCGCGGGCGCAAGATAGCAACAGTCGACAACGCAATGTAGTTGTGCTGATCTTTCACGTGAGGGATGATCTGCTCTGCCCTGAGTAGGGAACGAACCAGGTCTTATTCATGTGACAGGCAGCGAACAACGTCCAAGGGAACAACCAAAAGGTCCGGATGCGACCATCATACAACTGCTTTCACTACTCTTGCAATGCACTTGCGTACCATCTACTTCCACCCACGATTCGCATCGAGTTGCAGCAGCAGCAGCATCACTTGCTGACATGACTGCTTCGGCTCACCCCACACAGGCTACCCATATCAATTAGCTCTGCTGGCTGTATGGGGTCTCCTCAGCCTTACCCAGGGGTCTCTGGTCCCGGCGGTGACAGCGTGCTGGCAGCTGAGCTAGCAACAGAAGGGACAGCACTGTGGGCTTTGGGGCAGCACGATGCAGCACTGCAGACCTTGCAGCGCATGGAGGGACTACTCCCCAACGACCCAAAGGCACGGCAACAACTCTAAACTTCCCAGTACACAGCAACCATCAGGCCTGCAGCCCACTGCCAAACACTTTGACTGCTTGCGCCCTGTTCCTGCAAGTGCATGTCCAGCCTTGCTGTTGTAAGAGCCCATCATCGCAGGCTGCAGTGGCTGATGTTGGTGTTTGTTGCTGCTGTGCAGGTGCAGCTCAACATGTGGCTGGCAGCATACTATGCAGATCCTGGCGCAAGCTTAGAGGCCCTCAGCGAGCAGCTGGCAGCCTGGCTGGTGAGCTGCTGCCTGGCTGCAACTGCTCACAGATGCTTGTGGCGCAAGACCCTGCACGAAGGCTAGTGTTCAGCTAGGCTTGCCTGCAGCCCTCTGCAGCAATGCTTAACCCCCAGCGTCTGTCCTGCAGCCCAGCCATGGCCTGCAGGTTTGCAGCAAGCATCTTTCGCCCAGCCTACGCACACAGCCTGTTGCGCTGTCCTGCAACTGCTACGTTCTGTTTACTCTCGCTGATTGCCGCTTACAGGACACTCACAAGCAGCCACCTGGCGAGCCCAGCAGCCCCACTTACACAGCAGCAGCCATCAACTACGGCATCCTGTTGTTCGTGCAGCAGCAGCATGCAAAGGCGCTTGCAGTGCTGGAGCCCCTCTACAGTGATGTGGAGGCCATCCACGGAGGTGCAGCGCTGTGCTTGTGTGTGCTGCTGCTAGAGGTCTATCTGGGCAGCGGTCAACTGCCAAAGGCAGCGCAGGTGCTGCACTACCTGCAGTCATCAAACTCGCCTGGCGTGCCAGTGCGTGCAGCGTTCAGTGATGATGTGGGCGATGAGGCAGCCAGCAGCCATGCACACGACCCAGAGCACGGCCAGCAGCTGCAGCAGCAGCTGCAGGCATCTCCGAAGCAGTCTCCAAGGCAACAGCAGCAGCAGCTGCTGATGTCGTCGCCTAAGCGGCCGCCGCTGCAGCAGCCCTCACCAATGCAGTCACCCAGGGTGATACTGGGCGCTGGGCAGCAGGAGCAGCAGGCGCAGCAGGCTGAGCAGCAGCCTGAGCTGCCTGTCTGCTTGGACCTGCCCATAGTGACGCGCTGTACTTCGGCCTTCATGCAGCAGGTGCGTGCTGCTGCAGGCCATACAGTTGAGCGGCTTGCTGCAATGTATGGTGCCTGGTCCTGCAAGCATCCAATGGGCAGGGGGCAATGTAAAGTTTGGTCAAGAGCTGCGGTGCCTGACTGATTGGCACATCAGCCCCATAATCATGGCTGCACCACTTCTGCTACCTCTGTGTGCGGGGTTGTGTCCCATATTCACGGCCCTTCTGTTGACCCGTGCGGAGCTGTCGCGGTGGTGTGTGTTCTGTCGCTGTTGCTGCTGCACTGCAGGTGGCCCAGCTGGTGGAGCAGCAAGGCGGGCAGCTGTCAGGCATGGACGTGCCAGCGCTGCTGCACGTGTACAAAGCACGGCTGGCGATAGCCTGCTGCAACCACAAGGCTGCAAAGAAAGAGGTGCGGCCATGCGGCATACTCCCACGCACATGGTACAGCGCGGCATGCTGGTGTAGCGTACTTGATGTTTGTGGGCTGCTGCGGCTGCTGCTGCGCTGCTGCTGCTGCTGCTGCTGCATGCAAGAATTACTCAGGTATATCTGTGCCTAATGCCATGCTTGCTTGTGTGCCTGCCATATACAGGTGCGTGCGCTGCTGGTGCTGCAGCCCAGCAGTCCAGTGGCTCTGCTGCTCAAGTCGCAGCTGGAGGTGCTGCGGCAGCAGCCTAAGAAGGCACTGAAGGCGCTGGGGCCGCTGCTGGCCGCCATCAGCGAATGCACACCCAGGTGCGGCGGGGTGGGAGCAGCGCTGGGTGTAACAGTTGGAACAGCTGCGGCAGGCATGCATGTATGTCCCACTGCTGGGCCACCCCAAGCGACAACTTCAGCTTCTGTATGCGCTGCCGGGTGCGCTTGAAGTTTGGTTGTATCACTGCCCAAGACAACCTGTGGCCTGCTGCTTGCATGCTGGTGCTGCAGGTGTAGGCTGCAGCTGCTGAATGTGCTGGCAGCGATTCACCACCAGCTGGGCAAGCACCACGTCGCCGCACTGTACCTCAGCACAGCACTGGCGCAGCAGGCAGCCTATAGCAAGCAGCAAGGGCCGCCCAGCAGCCAGGACGCAGCAAAGCAGCAGCAGCAAGGCTCTGGGAAGCAAGGCAAGCAAAAGCACGCAGCTGGGAAGCAGGGTGGCAAAGGCAATGCAGCCAAAGCAAAGCCACAATCAGCAGCAGCAGAACAGCAGCAGCAGCAGCAGGATGCATTGGATCCAAGGGACAGCCGCTGGCTGCTTCCTGATGATGCCAATGCCTTGCAGTACAACCTAGGTCTGCAGCAGCTGGCGCTGCAGAACTGGCAAGGAGCCATGGACTGCTTTGAAAGTGCCAGCTGCAGCCTATACATGCAGCCGCAGCTATGGCTGCGGCTGGCAGAGGCGACCATCAGCTTGTATCATGAGCAGCACGAGCAGCAGCAGCAGCAGCAGCTCCCAGTGCAAATACAGGCAGGACAGCAGCAGCAGCAGCAGCAGCAGCAGCACAGGGCTGGCAGCAGTGATGCTGCTTGCCAGCCGGGCGCTGCACTGCTGCAGCAAGCAGCAGAGCAGCTGTCCACAGGCTTGTCGCTGCTGCGGCAGCAGCAGGCTGAAGCAGCCAAACAAGCAGAGGAGGCAGCAGCTGCCATGACAGCAGCTGCGGCTGCCGCAGCTGCGGCAGGTGGGCTGCCGTCAACGCAGCAGCAAGGGGCGTGGCTGGGCGCTGCAGGTCAAAGCAGCTTGTTTGACCAGCCTGATGCACCCGGCGGCAGTAGCGAGATCGCAGGCTTCAGCAGCAGCAGCAGCATGCCACATGCCAGCAGCCTGTTTGGCGGCGTTGTTGCTGCCGCTGTTGCTGCTGCTGGACCTGGCACTGCTGATGCGCTGGGATCGGCAGTAGCAGCAGCAGCAGGCAGCATCACACCCCTCGATGCCTGCATGCTCCCGCCTGGCACAGCTGCTGTGCAGCAAGCCCTACTCGCAAACCAAGCCTACGTGCAGCTGCTGCTGCAGCAGCCGCTGCCAGCACTTGAAGCAGCGAAAGCACTCCTCGCCTGCAGCAGCATGAGCCCTCAGCAGCACTACCTCGGCAGCTGCTATGCTGCTGAGGCGCTGTGCTTGCTAGGCCGCACAGAGGATGCAGCGGAGCAGCTGCAGGGGCACATGGCTCTGTACATGAGCAGCAGCTCGGTAGCAGCGGGCGCTCCAGCTGACCATGGCAGCAGCAGCTTTGCGGCAGACTACTCATCCAATGCAGCAGCTGCTGCTGCTGCTGCCGTGGGAGTTCCGCTGGTGCCTGCAGGCAGTATCATGTCAGACGATGATGGCAGCTGTGCAGGGTGCAAGAGCAGCGGCCCCTGCAGCATTCTCACTCCTGGCCACTCCCATACAGGCAGCAGCAGCATGGCACAGCAGCGTGAGCGCCAGACAGCACTGCTCTGCAACATGTCGAGCGTGCTTGCCATGCAAGGCGGGGACCTGCAGGAGAGCAGGCGCTACGCAGCACTTGCAGCAGCACAGGATGCTGCATGCGGGGGCTCGCAGCTGCTGTCTGAGCTGTCTGGCCATGCTTCGCTGCAGCTGCAAGCTCAGCTGGGCGGTTTGCAAGCATGAAGTGCTGCTGGGATCTGACCATGTGCCAGGCGGCTGACCCTGATTAGTCGTGCTCGACCATTGGGCGACCATTGATTGCTGTGTACTGCAGCACCCGAGTCAACCTTCTGGAAGCGCACAGCGCAGCAGAGTGCTGCAAAAGTGCAGCAGCTAGTAGCTATGAAACTGTTGTCGGTGCTGTTTGGCGGTGGGGAAGATGTGCTTTCACAAGCATCTGTGGCTGTGTGCTGACACTTTCAGGTGTTTCTCTGCCATGACACTTGCCAGCTCACCAGCTGCTCTGAAAAGAATGTGAGGTAAACTGGACCTGCTCGTGGCATGTGTACGTGTGCGTGTCCTGTTATGTGTCTTGGTTGCCGCAAGGCGGCCTTGGTACGCTCGCCATTTGCTCAGCAACGCCTTTCCAGTGATAGCAAACCAGCGGCACATCAGCACCTGCGGCGCGCGCTTGCTGTTGGCTTGCCATGACCCACAATAGGTGTGACGTTTGAAGTACACCCTAGTTTGTTCAACGCTGTTGCGCCTCGTGACAGACTGTTACTTATGTTACACACTTGGCCATGTTCCATCTATCAAACCGCAATGCCAGAGGTACACTGCACCCTACGTGGGCTACAGCGGGAGATGCAACTGCTGCAGGATTGCTACTGAGTATAGGTGGTAACCCACTGCAGCTAACTCTGCAAGTCACGGATTGAGACATAAAACTAAGCAGCCCCGCCAGCCAGCCATGCAACATACTCTGGACCAAAGCGCTGCTTGAACTGCCCAGCAGGGCAGCTCACCACCTCAGCCAGCGACATGCTGCTCTGCACAGCCTGACCTGTTCCTGCAAGGTACCTCACTTGCGCAAGGCCTTCATGCGACACACTCAGAAACACCACCAGCTCTGCCTCCCCAGCTGCTGCCAACTCATCCCTCCAGGACGAAACATCACGCACCAAACTCTGTAACGCCAGCCACTTTACTTGCGCATCAGCAATTGCATGCGAGCTGCCTAGCTGCAGCAAGAGTCGCACCAGCGTCCTGCCAGGCAGCTGCCGGTCTGTGAGCAGCTTCCCAAGCACGTCCAGCAGCTGCGCCAGGCGTGCTGGCTTTAGCAGCAGCAGGCCGGACAGGCTCTTGACTTGCTCAGGCTGCAGCTGCTGCAGGAAATCACGGCAGCTGACACCTGATGTGTCTGCCAGGAGGAACAGCCGGCTGCGCAGCACTGCTGGCGACATCTGCAGCAGGTGCGGCTGCCGCTGTACCAGCAGGGCTGCAGCAGTGCAACGTGAAGCAGCACAGCAGGCAGGTGGGTAGAACATGAGCTGTTGACATAGAGAGACTACGGTCTGTTGCATGCAAGCAAGCTACTGATGTAACCAAGAAGGATGCAGTAACAACGTCGCAGGCATCATGCGCGGCCGAAATAAGCTGTGTGAGTCGCTGCAGCTGTTGGAGGGCAGACCAGAACACACAACAAAGGACGAACACAGCACCAGACAAGCACGAGTACTTGCTGTAGCGATGGGCACACACAGCACGTGCCGAAACTTGGGCTCACCGCATGCCGCTTGGCTAGCACCCAGTGCTGTCGCCAACGCCTCCAGCTGCTGCTGTGTGCGATGCACCGGTGCCACGAGCAGCTGCAGGAACGACACGCCAGCTGCTGACGTCACCTGCTGCAGCTCCTGCTGCTCTGCAGGCCAGTGCATCACTGCTGCAAGGCTGCCAACGCGCTGCTGCAGCTGCTGCGGCGACAGCGCCAGCAGCTGTGGGTAGGGGCTGAGCAAGAAAGCTGCCTCCTCGCTGCGGCGCTGCAGCAAGTCTGCAAGCTGATGTAGCACCTCGACTGGCTCGTGTGGTGCCAGCAGCATGGCTGGCCGCTCTTCTACGATGCCTACTACTGCTTGGTTTGTGGTGTGCAGTGCTGCTGCCAGTGCCTCTATAGTGAGCGAGAGTGTGTCTGACTGGAAGCCTAAGATAGCTGGCTCCTGGTGCACCACAGTCTGGAAGCGGAAAGGTGGCAGCTTCAATACGTCTCGTAGCTGCTCAGGATGTGGCTGGTTGTACCAAGGCAGCTGTTGCTGCGTCTGTGTCTGCTGCTGCCGCTGCTGCTGCTGCTGCTGCTGCTGCATGCCATGACTTGCACAACCTCCGCAAGGTGATTCTTGCACGCTGCGTGAGACTGCTGTTGCGATGAAGCGTGCTCTCTGGCACTGTGACACTCGCATGTCCAGCTGCTGGTGCACCCATGAAGGTTGCTGCTGCTGCACAAAGCAGTGATGCTGCGCTCGATGCATGAGTGCAGCGGTCTACAGTAGGCCAGAAGCCTAGCGTTGGTTGTTCAGTCCCTCCGTACGCGTGTACACGTCGGTGCTTGGTTGTATGCAAGTACGGAGCGTCGCAGAGCCGTGCCCGAGTACAGGTCCTAAACGCTGAGGAGTTACCTATGAATTCTGTGATAAAATCTTCGGGCGATATGGAACAGCGTACACCAAAATTACAGTCGCTGCAGCCTTGTGTGCTGCTGACAACAAGCTTGAATGGTGGCAGCTAACCCTGAACTACAACCTGTCACATGTTGCACACAGATCTGCTATAACTGGGCCATTGTTGCCTATGAGCAGATACACCACTGCACCAGGGTACCCTGTCTATCCTATGCCTATGCCTATGCCTATGCCGCTGCTGACCCCTGCAAGACAACATAATCGCCTGAAGTTCAAGGTGAATTCACCCCCACTTTGCACACCACCATGTGAGTGGCACTACTATCTGTAACAGTGTATGAGATGATTCATCTCAGATGAACAGCACACCACACCAAGTGACTCGATGCTACACACAGTGCTGCTAGCAGCCTGAGATCGTTGAATGTTCATCTTGCGAAACTGCATCCCTGCCTACTTGACCAGACTCCAAGTCGTGCACGTGGTCCAACAACCGCGCCAGCTGCCAAGCTGCTGCGCACCAGACCATGACTACGCATACACAGCTCAAAACACTTCCAGCGCAGCTGCTGGTCAGTGCCGCCTGTAGTGTGAGCTGCTCGCCAGGCTGCTGAACGACCCCTCCCTGCTCTGCGCATTGCCGCCCATGCCTGCCAGCTGCTGGCTCGTCAGCCCACCCATGCCCCTGCCACCATCCCTGCTGCTCAGCAAACTCAGGAACCCACTCTGCAGCCTGCTGCTGAACGACCCGCCTGCCCTCGTTGGTGGCGCGTACGGGCTGTGCTCAATGCACCCAGCCCGCTGCATCGCGCTGTATCCTGCAAGGCCCCCGCCAGATGCTGAGGAGCGCATCGGGCTGCCAGATACGCTGCCGCCGGCCCGCGCCAGCGGAGGCGCCAGCCGCCGCACGATATTGCTGACTGCAATGCCCAGGCCGCTGGTAGTGCTGGAGCGTGCCAGTGCAGGCAGGCCTGCCGCGCTGTACTCGCGCAGGTGGCTGCCGAAGACCAGCTCCATCATGTGCTCGCTGGCATCCATGCCGCACAGCATCACCACCAGCTCGCTGCTGCGCGCCATGCCGTCCGGCTGCCTGCAGGGGCGAGCATGCGGCAGTGCACCAGTTGAGTGAGAAATAAGGACATTTTAGGCAGGCGATAGGTTGCAAGCATGTGCAGCAGGTAGCAGGGCGCAGCCTCACAAACTAGGGTTGTTGGGAAACAGAGATGCAGGAGGTCACAAGTGGCAGTGCATCTGGCATCTTCAACTATGGTGCACAACATGCTCAGCAAATGCGCCACTTGCAGGAAGGCAGGGGAGGGCAGGGTTTGCAGGCTGTCAGCAACTCACTGCAGCGTCTCCCTGCTCCAGAGCTTGAACACCAGCTGCAGCTTGCGCTCCTTGGTGTCTGGGTCCACGCCCCACGCCTTGTACAGCTCTTCCCGCTCAGTCTCTGTGAGGTTCCACTTGAGCCCAGCAGCAAGGCTCTTGCGCTCCCAATCCAGCGCCCTGCAGCATTAAGGTACAGGCACATGTCAGGGCATGTCAGAGACAGTGCAAGCTGCACCTCTTTAGCTACTCGGCGTGAGACCCTGTTGTCGGTAACAGTAAGGTTTGCAGGGGCAGAGCTGGGCAGGCAGAGGTCATGCCATGGGATCGTCTCTTCGCCGCATCCCTGGTCAACAGGCAGTGATACCAGTTTGCCTGCCAGCATTTGAGCGCATGTACCTGCACTGAAACGTGTGCACTACAACCCACCTGGCGGCCTTGTCAAGCTGCTTGCTGCGCCGCCGTATGCCACCAAAGCTGCTGCTCGCTGTCAGCGCTGCCGCTGCAGACGCCGACGTGCGGGGCCGGGGCGTGCCGCCACCCCTGCCACCTGTCGGCGTGCCTGGCGCACCGCTCTCTCCAAAGCCATACGAGCCGCGCCCAAGGTGGCTGGCGTTGCTGCTCTGCTGCTCAGCCCAGCTGGACTCCTCTGTTGCTCCTGCCAGCATCTGGCTGCGCTTCCACTCCAGCCGCCGCGCCTCAACCTCGTAGTAAAACACCTCGCGGCCCCTGAATGACAGGAAGAAGCGCGAGCGGTACGCCAGCGGTACGTACAGCTCCTCCCACAGGGCTACAATCTTCGGCAGCAGCGAGTCCACTGTAGGGGTGCTTGCCCAGCCATCGTCCGAGCAGGCATCAAAGATGCCCAGCAGCGGCGGCGAGGTGTTGATGGCTGGCAGCGCGCCTGGCACACCCAAGCCTGCTGCTGCTGCTGCTGAAGCGCCATCTGCAGCACCACCTGCTGCCGCTGAGCCGCTGGCTACGCTGCCTGCTGCACCTGCTGTGCCGGTTGCCGCTGCAGCAGCTGCCGCTGCTGCTGCCCTGACTGCATCGCGCTCACGCTGCTGTGACTGCTGCAGTTGCTGTTGCAGTTCAACAACATGCCCTTCCTCCTCTTCGAGGGCAAACTCTAGCTTGAGCACCTACAAGCACCATGACCAATCCAGAAAACAGATCAGCAGGAGGACAGAGAGGCAAGAACGGCAAGTACAGGCCACTGCAATGTTTGGCACTGCCACAGTACTTCGTTTCCGGCACAGAGATAGACCTGTCTCACAGTGTCATAACACCTAGCAGCTAGGTGGGTTGCTGTCCATAACATCCAGCTGCAATGCACTGCGCTATGGCTCTTCATTGGGGCGCCTCCCCAGCACAGCATTTGATCACGCACCTGGCTCAGCAGCAGCTTCTTCTGCATCTCCAGCCGCTCTGCCTGCTCCTTGTACTGCGCAAGCACCTCGCGCAGGCAGCTCACATCCTTCTCAACAGATTCCCGCCACGCCTCCTGCATGCGCACCAACTGCTCCTGCGCAGCAGCGGCAGCGGCGCTGCCGGCAGGCGAGGCTGCACTCCGTCTGCTGCTGCTGCCGCCGCTGCTGCTGGGCCGCCGGCTGCTGGTAGCACTGTCCTCAGAAGGAGACACAAGTGCTTGGCGGCTGGCAGCTGCCACGCTGCCGGCAGCACCCGGGGCTGGCGTGCCAGGTGCTGCAGCTGCTGCTCTGCTTGCTGGCCTGGCCCCACCTCGCCGGTATGACTGCGTGGGCGTGGTTCTGCCAGACATGAGCCGTGGTGCTGCTGCATCTGTGGGCCAGCTGCCGCCCTCCTCACTGCAGCATGAAGGCAGCAGCAGTCGCTTCAGCACGCAGCTGTTGCAAGCGATGCACAAGTTTGCAGGGCCTTGATCATGAAAGGTTGCAGGCACAGGATTGATTTCGTCATTTGTCATGCAACCTGTGCCTGCTACACACGCCACCCCAAGCTGCAGGCAGTTGCCACAAGTTATCAGCCTTACCTGATAGGCTGGTCAGGGCTGCCCACGCGACTGCAGGCTTCCTGGGCAGTCCCGTCCCATGACTGCTGCTGCTGCTGGTCAGCTGCACTGCTGTCACCTGCAGCAGCCGCATGCGCCAGGCCAGCAGCAGCTGCGCTCGCCAGCGCAGCTGCTGCAGCAGGCGTGTCCAGCATGCCGCTGCACACCTCCCTGCTCGAGGCATCCACCAGCTGCCTGCGCAGCTCAGTGAACGGGCTGCCATCTGCAGAGGAGGTGTAGCTGTTGACCTTGCGCGTCAGCGCGTCTAGCGCACGGTCGCCCAGCTGCGTCAGCACCTCAGCAGCACGCTTGCGCGCCACCTCACTGCGCAGAGCTTCCAGCTGGTCGCTGCTCCAGCTGCCCAGCCCCTGCCCTGCTGCTTGCTGGCACTCCAGGTGCTCCAGCGCTGCCGACAGCTCTGCCAGCGTGTACTCCTGCACGTGCTTGTAGCAGCGCACCTCTACCTCCAGGCCAGCCATGGCTGCTTCAGCTTCTGGGCCAGAAGGCTCCTGCAGGATCATGCAGTAAATGCACAGCAGCAGCACAACACGTTGCGAATGACCCGTTCACAACCCCTTGTGTCCCACTGAGAGCCCCTACGATCACAGAAAGCAAGGCTGCTGGGTGCCGCCTAGCCCCGTAATCATCCAAGCTCTAGATATGGTGTGCCAGAAGCTATGCATAGGTCAAGCAAGCTGGCTGCAAACAGCACTTCTCGAACGCCATGCCTCACCTGCAGCTTCTGTATCTGCATTGCTCTGCTGGACTCCTCCTGTCTCAACTTGGCCGGGTTCAGCCTAGAACCTTGCTGTGCCCTGCTCTGCTGCTGCAGACCATCAAGCCCACCGCCTGCTGCAGCAGCTTCATCCTGCTGCTGCTGCTGCTGTTGTTGCTGCTGCTGAATGCCTGCCTGCTGCAGTATAGAGGTGCCCTGCCACTGCTGCTGTTTGTGCTGCCCAGGCAGTAGCTGGTTAGGCCGCTGCCTCTGCTGCTGCTGCTGCTGCTGTGGTTGCTGTATGCTGCCGCCTGCACTGCTGGGTCTGTCTGCACCCTCGTGCCTCGGCAGGTAACAGTCAAGCAACCGCATGCTGCGCCTAACTTCACAGCCGCCACCAGCAGTATCCAGCGTCAGCAGCTGCTGCATGCCACCACCTGACATGGAGGGTCTGCTGCTGAAGCCCGCTATGCTGCTTCTGCTGCTGCTGACTCCACCGCCGCTGGTTGAAGGCCGCGCCGCACCGCCTGATGTGTCTCTGCTGCTGTCAGCATCGCCTGGAGCCCACGAGGCCCGCACACCTGCATGGCAGCAAAGCAGCACATCATACACTTGCATTCTTGCGCTATGAGCTCTCGGTCAATGGTGAAGACCCTGTGGATCAAGCGCCTGTGTGCTGATGCAACAAAGTTAACACTGCATGCGTATGCTGTGCTGCTGGCAGGGGCTTCCAGCTCAGTCAGCAAGCCGCAACCTACGCATGGATGATGCACGCAGCTCCTTTGCGATGGCCACCCTGTTGTGCCACACCAGGCCTTGGCTGTCCAAAGAAACTCGCAGCTGCAAGCACGGACAAGCGGTACACATGAGCACGTCAGTTAGCATGCATCTCGGCGCTTTGCAGTACTGCGGTGCTGCGTCAGTTCCAACAGGGTTTGTGGCACGCATGCAGACGCATTTCGCCAAACATATCAGGTGCCACCAGCTGACCCGGCAGTCATGCATGAGAGCGCTGCCAGCAGCTGCGGCTTGCCTTGTGGGGTGTGCCATCACCGCGCAGTATCTGGTTCTGCAGCAGCTGCAGCTTGCTGCGCAGCTGGTCTCGCTCCTGGGCAGTCGCTGCTGCCTCGGCCTCTTTCTGCTTCAGCGCTGCCTCAAGCTGCCCTGCCTCCATCTCATTCTGCAGGCAGACAACATGTCAGCAGCAGCAGCAGGAGCGGTAACAATGCAACCCTGGTCACTGCAGAGGTAGCATGCACTGACTATGCACTTGCAGACAGCTGTGAAGCTGCCAGGATAAGACACACTGGCTATGTCCTTGCAGATAGCTGTAAACAACAACATTTCCATATGTTACCGCCACCCTTGAATGCTGTGCCCACATGCAGGTTCTCCGTGTGAGCTCACCAGGCGGCTCTTGAGCTGGCTTATCTCTGCTGCCATCGCCTTGATGACAGCCTTGTTGCTGGCCAGCTTGTTCAGCTGCGGCCGCATCACTACCCGGCCAGCGGCTGTGGCAAAGTGCAGCGCTGCACGCGTGTTGTCCACAGAACCTGCAAGCAGCAAAACAGTGGTTGGTCGGTTGGTGCTGCTATGCATGATGGACGTGTTTGTCATGGCAGCAGCGGCATACTGGCCAGTAGGCGGTGCAAACTGCTGTGTGGGTGACGCTGCTGCAGCATCCAGATCCAGCCCACCTGCTGCTGGCGATATGGTTGTGATGATGGCCATGTATGAGTTGCCACTCAATGACGACTGCAGCAGCCGCGTGAGCTTGGAGTCCCGGTACGGCACGTGGCGCTTGCCCTGCAGACCACCCCGCATAGTTACGCACCAGTGGGTCAGCATCTGCTTCACACCGTCACTGCACAATGTGCGTGGCATAACCTGTTCATTCAACTGCTGTATTTCGGCTACGCGTGTGCCAGTTGTGTACTCCTTCCGCCTTTGCATTCATTTGCAGTGATGACAACCTGAATGGCTGTGCTCTGGCATGCAGTGCAGCCTAGCGTGATGCTCACCGGGTTATCGGCCAGAGCTCTGATCACAGAGCTCAATGTTAGCAGGCTTTTGTTGATGTTGCCAGCCTGCAGAGAATGGCAGTTTGTGGGTCAGCTACCAAATCTAAGCATTGCTGTCTCTGCATGATCACAACTGGTCGTGCTGCTGCATGCGCCACAGCTGCATGTGCATGAGCCATCCAGGCCACGTGCAAGCACACTGTAGCCTTGGCATGCATGGCAGCTGTGCTGCTTGCACCTTACCTCCTTCTGCCGCAGCTTCTCTTTCTCGCTGCTCTCTGCCACCTGCGAGCCACGCTCACTGCCTGCCAGGTCAACAAAGTTGATGGTGGCAGTGGTGACAGCCGCGGCAGCTGCAGCTGCTGGCTGCTGTTCACTGCCGACATCTGCTGGTGCTGCTGCATCTTGCTTGCTGTCTGCTGCTTCATCATCTGCAACTGCTGCCACGACACCTGCAGGCATGAGCAGGGGCCAAACAGGGGTGAGGTTTTTGAAAAGGCTCAAAGTGCTCAAGTTTCAAACAGCCAAACGCATGCAAGCTCAGATCCATGCTGCCATCAATAGCACGGAAGACCAGAAGTACTCGGTGTCCTGCACTCACCTGCTGCAGCGCTGGCCGGCCTGCTTTCAATGTACAAGCGCACAATCTCGTGGCTCCGGCTGCTGTTGTCGTTCATGCGGGTTGCACGAGTCTGCGGTAAAACAAGCAGGCAGTTGGTCATTGCGTTGAAGGCTGCTATGTGCTTGCCTTGGAGCTGCGGGTGCCCACATGCCAATGGATATGTACTGCATGTAGTTTGGACTGTACCGGCCCAAGTTTGCCATGCATATGCCTGTACAGCTGA
The DNA here is from genome assembly GCA_030272155.1 of Tetradesmus obliquus. Taxonomy (NCBI): domain Eukaryota; kingdom Viridiplantae; phylum Chlorophyta; class Chlorophyceae; order Sphaeropleales; family Scenedesmaceae; genus Tetradesmus; species Tetradesmus obliquus. The sequence goes on from CP126191.1 coordinate 3,391,716, forward strand.
CAGGCGTATATTGCATGTGGCGATGCTGCTGCGGTGTCTGCTCACCTGCCTACGCGCCTCTACCTCAGCCAGCAGCTGCTGCAGATGCTGCTCAGACTGCACGCCTGCTTCGCTGAGCCCCTCAGCCACAGTGCCTTTGAGAGGATCATCCAGCAGCTTCAGCCCAGGGCTGTTGTCGCGCAGCAAGTCACGTACCACCTCGTTGTATATCTCAACTGCAGCCATACGTATGATGAACTCCCTGCTTGGGTCTTGCGAGATGGCCTGGAACATGTCTTGTGCTGCTGCTGCCATGATGGCCTGCATGGTGTATGTCTTGCCACTGCCAGTCTGTCCATATGCAAATATTGTGCTGTTGTAGCCGCGCATAGAGGCTGCCACCAAGCCTGCTGCTGCCTCTGTGTACACCTGCTCAGAGCTGCTGCTGTCTGGGAACACGCGGTTGTACTGGTAGCTCGTGCACTGTGCTGCTGGTTTGTCGGGGTCAACATGTTGCAGAGTATTGCTGCCAACTGCATCCCAGGCTGTGCGCTCTCGTGCAAGCTGTTCTAGCTCAAGCAGCGGCCTGATGCGCACTGCAACCCAGACACGCTCCTTCTTGGCAAAAGCATTGCTGCTGGCGCGCATGCTCGAGGCGGAAAACGATCTTCTGGCCCGGTCCTGGCTCACAACATCCATGGCTGCTGTGAGGGCGTGGTTGCTGCTCAGCAGTGTTGCTAGGTCGTCTGCAGTGTCATGTTTGGCTGTCCAGCCGCACAGTAAGCAACAAGCAGCTTATATCAACTACAAATCATAGTTATAAGCTATATGATACGGCTTGAGAAGCAGCAACGTGCTGTTGTTGGCACGGCCATCAGCTGTTGCCGAGTCAAATTTTGCGAAAAAACAAACGGACAGCAGCCTATGCTACGTGTCGAACCTGCTGATGATTGCATTCCTACTCGTTTCGCCAGCACCTGGCTCGCAGCTGCTGTGCAAGGATGTAACAGTGGCAGGCAAACCCCTCTCGACCCCTCGATGCAGTGTATCAGCAGATAGCAATCAACAAGCTTTTGGCATCGGGTGATCCGGTTTCCGGGACGGTTGTGCATCATACTGTCCCGGCAATCGCATCGCTCGCATCGACATCAAGCAGTACAGGTGACTGAGGACATGGTCTGCAACCCGAACGGCAGTCCGTATAGCTTCTTTCTAGACCAAGGTGTCCGCCTGGATCTTCAACCGCGCATACAGGGGGTTTGCAAGCCATCTTGGCAACAAGCCAGATGCAGCATTGCTGATATTGTGCCCTGGCCAGCAGCAGGCTCCAGCACAGGGACATCCCCAGGATGTCTGGTTGGTACTCAAGCGTAAAATTCGTTACAATGGAGCTCAAAGTTCAACCACCAAATATGGGAAGTTGGGTTGGCTACTGCTTGCCGTACACCTCCTTGAAGCGCCTCACTGCCTCCATGATGTTGTCCCTAAGGTGAGCAGCAGCAGAGGTGATTCAAGCAGGCAGGAAGCACACGATGTCAGCTATGCCAAGGAGCACCATTCAAAGCAAACATATGGTGCTTGTACCAGAGCTACTTCAAGCATCAAGCTTGAAGCAATCAAAGCTGTACGGCCGACAGGTTGCCGCAGGGATCATGCAGCACAGCAGGGCGAAGGATCGGTGCCACTGCTGCCGTACCCTGCAGCCATTAGATCAGCCAGATGCTGTTGCACATACCCTTAGACAGCCGGGCACCACACTCGCCACGGCCACCTTACACGCAGTGCTTCGGATCAGCTAGCTCTGCATCCAGACAAACTCCGCCGCTGTTTCCATGCCTGATAAACGCCCGACATGCAAAAGCCACTACTAGCTGCCCTTTTAACGCTGATGGGTGCCAGATGCAGCAGCCAAACTGGGCACCCAAAATCTCACTAAACAGCTGCTACAGCTGGTACAGCAGCTGTGTGTCTTAGCCGGCCGCTCACCTGCTGCCGAATGCGCTGGCGCGCACAAAGCCCTCGCCTGCTGGCCCGAAGCCGCTGCCTGGTGTGGTCACGATGTTGCACTTCTCCAGGATCTCAGCGAACACGTCCCAGCTGGGCTTGCCAGGGAAGCCCACCCACACGTATGGCGCATCTTCGCCACCTGCACGCAGCACACAATGATTAGAGTAGCTGACTTCAGCCACCTGCGCACGCAGGCGTGCGTCCTCACTGCTGCTCAGAACTCACGCACATGGTTCCCTACGTGCATGATGCGGTGCTAAACATGATGGCGGAGTGTTTGCAGCAGGCCAGCCACGTGGTGATGCACTGGATTGGCATCACCATCGCTGTGCTGCAGTGCAGTGCTGTGCTGTGCTGCCTAAGCCTGGCCAGGTCTGCACCGCGCCACCCTAACAGGCGAAGCCAAAGCCAGTGTCACCCATGTAACTGGGTGAGGTGCTCACCGTACACGCAGAAGCCCATCTCCTGGAAGGTGTTCTTCAGGATGGTGGCGTTCTCCTTGTAGAAGTTGATGAGCCCGTACATCTCCTTCAGGCCCTCAGGCTGCAGCACACAGGAGGACAGCAGCGGCAAACACAGCCACATGAGTGACCTCAGACGAATAGCGAAGCATACATTGCACCAGCAGGGTTATGCTCAGTACACGCATATGCGCCCAACACGCATGAACAGCACCCATAAGGCCAGAGAGCGTCCTGCAAGTTGCCTGGCCTGTGGTATCGTTGTCCCCACAGCTTCGCTTAGATCCGGATACTGCCAAAGCGCACCTGCAGGCATGCCAGGCCGCCGGCCTGCACGATGTTGGAGGCGCCGTTGAAGCAGGTGGTCATCATGCGGTTCCAGTCTGCGTGCACGCTGCTGCCGTCTGCGTAGCGCAGCTTCTTGGGCACAACGGTCCAGCCCAGGCGCACGCCAGTGAAGCCAGCGTACTTGCTGAAGGAGCAGGTCTCAATGGCAATCTCATCAGCACCTGTGATTGAAAGCAACGCAGCATGAAGCACAGCTGAGTACTGTAGACATAGAGTTGACATGAGTTTGCATGCCTGTGTGTGAGATCATAGAAGCAGCTACAGAAGAGGAAGGCTGCAGCTGCTAGCATGGTGCCAGTGCCATACGCTTATTGAGCAGGCTGAGAGGCTACAGCACCATGCAGTGAATCATTGCCATTGCGGCCTGGTGCTTGCAGAAAAGCTCCTCACTGCATTGGTGCCAGCAACACTGCCTCAGCATTGCACAAAGAAAATATGACGCGCACCCTCAATCTCGTAGATGGTCTTGGGGCAGTCCGGGTTTGAGATGTACAGTGCGTATGCAGCGTCATACACGAGCAGCGAGCCGTTGTCACGGGCAAACTTGACCAGCTGCTTCAGCTGGTCGCGTGTGGCAGCAGCGCCGGTTGGGTTGTTGGGGCTGCAGAAGAAAATGATGTCCGTGCGCTTGGTCTGCAGCAGTCAAGGTAGGGGTAGGGCAAAAGGCAGGTTGGGAGGGCGCAATGAGTGCGCACTGCCTAAGCTGCAGAAGCAGCGATGCCGGAAGACCGCATCGCATGGCAAAGCCATATAAGGCGCGGGCATTACAGCTGTCAGCTGTGACTGCTGCGCACATGAGCCTGCGCTGTGCATGATCTGCATATCTAGAAAGCACCTACAAAACGCCTGTTGCAGCCATGGGGCCGACCGGTGCTTGTCGATGGACAGCGCAATCACCCTCTTTCTGCGACACCGCAGCCTCACACCTTGGCCAGGTCCGGGAAGAAGTTGTTCTCTGGCGTGCAGACCATGTACTCGATGCCGTCAAAGCCGGTGCCGTTGTGTGTGCCGGTGTTGCCCATCATGACGGTGGTGTCCACATACACAGGGTATGAGGGGTCCTGGGCAGCAATACTCTTGTCGGCGCCAAACATGACCTGCAGAGTCAGGGGTGGTGTTCAGCATACAGCGATTGCAAGTACCCCTGAGCATGCTGGTGTAAGTCACCAGAGTTGCAGCATTGTTCTCATCGCCGGCAAAAACAACAGCATGCAGCAGTAAACAGCGCCAGCTGTCTATTGAACAGACGGCTCAAAGCGACGATTGAGCGGCGGTGCCCCTGACACTGAACTGCCTGCGACTGGCACCTCCCCCTGCCGTCTGCTGCTCGTCACAACCAGCTCATTGCGCCACTGCCAGTTCACATGCTGGCACATAGGCGCTGTTGCTGAAACATCCTTCTGAGCTGTTCAGTACACAGGCACTGCCAATACTACTGCTGCTCGCACCTGCAGGCGTGAGATGTCGCACTTGGAGCCGTCTGACACAAACACCTCATCAGCAGCAACCATGCCGGGGTAGAAGGTGCTGGCAAGCGCCTCCCTCAGAGCACCCTGGCCCTGCTCAGCACCGTAGCTGTACACACAAAAAAACAGCGACATGGTAAGGCAAACAGCAGGCACGATGTGTGGCAAGCACCTGCTGTTGACCACAGCTGCTGTTCCCTGCATGCACGAGTGACCGCAGCTACACAATGCACCACCCCTGCTGCTATCATGCCCAAGGCTTGACCCGGCTAAAATCATCCAAGCTCACAACAGTCGTGCAGCCCTGTGTGCACGCTGCCACTGCCACTGCAGTGTAGGGTTGCTGTGCAGTCCTGCTCAAACGTCCTGGCTGCGTCAGCAGCTGCCCAGCTTGCACTTGGTACTGTGCTCTGCTGCGCCTCACCCACTGTAGCCCTCGCGGGTGCCCAGGCCTGCAGCTGCCTTTGCCATCGCATCTGCAATGTACTGAGGCAGCGGCTCCGTGGTGTCACCAATGCCCAGGCTGATGATCTGGGCATCAGGGTGTGCCTCCTGGTGGGCGCGGCGGCGCCTGGCAATCTGTATTGCCATAACACAACAGCAATACGGCAGCAGCCACAGCAACAGCAGCAGGGGTGCGTTGGACAAGCTGTTGTAGAAGTATTGCATGGATAGGCACTGCTGGTGATGTTGCCGTCTGCTTGACAGTGCAGTGGACAATTCAGTGCTGCAGAGGCGCTGCGAGCTCACCTCAGGGAAGAGGTAGCCAGCCTGCAGCTTCTCGAAATTCTCGTTCCTAAAGACCTTCAGCACAGCTGCAGCAGTGACACCAGTGTGGCAGGGGCAGCAACAGCAGCAGTTTTAGTACGCGAGCACTACAAGCAAGGCGCGCTGCCTAAAACAAAATAACGTTGTGAACGTACTTACATTGCTCTGTGGCTGCTGCACATCGCACCGCCACTGAGGGCAGCCTCTGCGGCTTGTGCCTGCAAAATCACTCGTCCAGGTTAGGCCGTCAATTATAAATGCAGCGCACTGATGCACGCTTTACTATGTGATTTTGCGATCTGTATGTATTAATCACCTCAGAGGGGCTGCAGTGCAGCCCACAGACTGCTTTGTCAGGAGGGCCATGCTGTAGCCACCACTGTAAACTGTGGTGAAAACTTAACAGCAAGGAGTCAACGAAAGGTGAGGAACCATTCTCTGTGGTCTGGTATTTACAGCAGGCAGGTCTTGCAAGAAGGGCTTGTGGTGTAGGGTTGTGCACACCCATGGCACTGGGCCCACCCCAGGATGGGGAGGTCTACTGATCTCATGAGACACTTGAGTAGCAATCCGCCGTTGCCATCTTCAGTCAATCACTCTATGAGTGGTGAATAAGATATGCGCACGATGATGGCGTGGTAAGTGCGAGCTTTGCCCATGGTATTCTTGGCACATTGCATCCTTGGTGACCCGGTCCTGGTGGCATGGTGGCCCTTTGACCCTTGATCAGAGAACCTTGGCTGCAATACTTTTCAACACCCCCAGTGGCAGTCACCAATCTTGCTACTCTGAACCTCCAGAGCAACCGGACAGCAACCTGCTCTGCAGCTGCAGGGGCAGCTCCCTCATACCTGGTCTGTGCATGCTCAGCATTGGTGCTGCTGTCATCATCAGCAGCAAAAAATCAACCAATGCAAAATGTATAACTAAGTAGATCAGCAGCTATCTTGCTTAAGCTCAGGTAGCTGTGTGGCACAGCCCTGGTCATCCTGCATTGGGAGTGTGTTGACTGCACCAGGCACCACCTATCGAATGACGTCATACACCGTCACGAGGGCTGAAATAGCATCACAGTCTCCAAGGAAGACAATGTGTTGCGTTTGTTCCGCTACAAAAGGCCACATAATGGTTACACGCATCTTCCCGCCCCCCCTTCATCAACCCTGCTGAGCAGTGCTCGTAGGCCTGACTTCGAAAGAAGGAGAGATTATTACAAGCTATGTTCGTTTTTGTGCAACACAATCACATCATCAGGTTGCTCGCGGCTACAGCAAAGCTTGAAGGACCAAGCATAGCAGATAGAGGCGTGGCCCTGTGGCGGACGCCAGATGCAGTTGCTAGATCCTACATTGCTTATATCACTAGTGGGAATACCATCGAAGAATCTGAAGAGGTGCTGGCGCAGCCAGACTGCAGAACCTGCTAAGCAGCAGCAGTATAGCAGCGCAGCAGACTGACATAATGCCACACCTCATGCAGGGCCCTCAACAAAGAGCTAGACATATACAGCAGGGCTGTAAGCAGCGAGGGCTTGCTCTGCATTCGGAAGGTACGTTGCAGTCCGCCATGCTGCTATACTCTGCCCACGCCAGGCTGTCCTGTGTGCACGCTCATCAGACACTGGTGTAGCCGTATGCCCTGCCTGCACCGTGACCTCAAAACAGCGCTGCATGCAATGACACCCTGCAGTACTGGGACGCGCACTGTTCTACTGTCAGCAAGCTGCCAGCCATTGCCCTGCTGGACCAGAGCAGCTGCCCCAGGGGCATCTCAGACACAGACTTCCTGGCGCTGCTGTCACGCCTCACCAGCCTGCAGCAATGGCAGATATGGGACCTGTGGTACACACTGGATGTCCACGGCTGCGGCTTCGTGAGTTTGACAGTTGCAGCTGCTTTCACAGAGCTACTCAGACTCTGCTACACAGCAGCAGCAATGCGTAGGCCTGAACTGTAGTTCAGCACAGCTGCCAGCCTGAAGCAAAGCTGCTCAGAAATGCTGAGCTGCTCTACATAGCAGTAGCAAGCCTGCAATGCACAGGGTTGACAAGCGCTGTTCAGCACAGCTGCTAGCCTGAGTTTGTGGCCACAGTGGCTCTTGCACTGTTACTGGTTGCTCAACAAGCCAATGTACAATGTACTGCTGCAGGTTGGCTGCCCAGAGTTCACGCTGCTGGTGGTGCTGATGTGCGCAGCAGAGGCAGGGCAGCAGATGCAAGCAGTGCATGCGTACTGCAGCAGCATCTGCCGCGTGTTCACAGGTGAGGTTGCAGCTGCAGCTAACACACAGCAAGGGGCTTGTGACCATACTGTGTTGCTCATACCAGCAGCAGCCTTTGGAAGTACAGCCTGTGGTTCAAACTGCCTGTTTTACATGCAGTTATCAACCAGTCAGCAGAAGCATGCTGTTACAAGGCCAGTGTGCAGGTGTTACGGGCGGCTTCTAAGTAACAGCAGGTGCTGCTGCCTCTGCTGCTGATTTTGTAGGTGCACATGTAGGCAGCACTTTTGCGGGGCTCACCCAGTGTTGCCAGCTGCTGCAGCTGCCATTTGGCTGTCTGGTGACAGCTGTTCGCCAGCTGCAGCTGCAGCTGGATGTGGTTTACAAACCAGTGAGTGTCAGCAGCAGCAACGGCTGCTGCTGCAAGCTGGCAGCAGTGGCAACCGGCAAGCCCAGCAGCAGCAGCTGCTGCCCCTGCAGCTCCTGCAGCTGCAGGCACCTAGGAGGCGTGCAGACCAGCTGGCAAGAACCGTGCAGCGGCGCAAGCAGCACACGCACATGTGTCTGCAGCAGCAAAGCAGCTGAAAGGGGCCCCTGTTGGCCAGCCAGCAGCGGCGGCTGCAGCAGCAGGGCCGGGTGCAGCACCTGCAGCAGCAGTGTGCTGGAGCCGGAGCTTGGCCTTCCTGGTGCAGGAAGCGATGCAGCTGTGGCAGTGATCCGAACTGCTGGCACATGCAAGTGCCAAATGCAGTCACAGGGGGCACAGCATGCTGCTGGTGATGAGGTGAGGGGTTTGCTGGTGGTGATGAGAAGCTTTTTGCATGTCTATTTACCTTCTGATGTGAGAGCGGCACGCTGCATTGTGGAAATGACCTGACCAGTGCAGAAATCATGATAAGCGGGAGCTGCAGCAGGAGCTGTAAAACCACGTCCAGAGCCGTGTGTCATGCTGTTGGCGAGTCACTCTGCAAGTGGCCAGCAGTTGGGTCTGCTGCTCGTGGCAATATGCTTGCACTTGACAACCGCAGACATGGCATGCACTGCGCGCCAACCCCTTGCATTCCAGAGCCTTACCCTATTGCTCAATCACAAGTGCTGCTGCTGCCTGCTGCAAATCTGTTGTCGTGTGTGCTGAAGGACGTACAGCTCCTGCTCTTCACCACTGTCCAGCTTGCCCAGGGCGTGCTGCTGCCATACCAAACGGGCGACACCATAGATGCTGTTGCATCAGAAGAAACAAACGCTCGCAGCAACATGCTTCGAGGCTTGTGTTGCATCGGTTGCATGTCTTCTTGATCAAGGAAGTTTGTGTCCAGGGTTGTCAGCTGCTGTTGCCGCATCGTTGCATATGTAAGCTACATATCTCGCAGATCAAAGGATATGATAAGAAAACATGAAAACAGGGCTTTCCAGTTCCAGCAAGACGGTGTCGGAACATTGACACGTGGAGGAGCCAGAATGCCAGACCGAGTGTTTGTTAGCAGCCCGTGAGCAGGAACAAAAACGGATGATGCAAGTCAGAAAGTTGAAGCATCGCAACACAGCCGTCCTAATCGCTATAAAATATTGAGACTTTGATACGCAGCTCAGCAACTGCTTCTCCGACACCTCTGCTTCGACAGAGATCCGGTACCCACGTTGCTTTGCGTTGAATGCGCTGTGATTGAACATGGGTAGGCGCTCAGGTAAGGTGCCTGCTGTGCTGCTTGACGGGGTGTCACGACACAACGCAACTAGGCAACAATTTCACGGTGATCTGACACTAGAATGCTCAGGTTTGACTGCGAGAGAGACCTTGTGTAGCTTGGCTATCAGTAGTAAGTAATGCTGCGTGTTACCTGCCACTTCGAAACACGCCACAGGGGACCAGACTCATTTCACCGCCACCGGCCCAGAGCGTGATACGCAAGCTCACTTCCACACCAAGAAGATTGGTTTGAGCGCTCGGCACAAGGACCAGCACACACGCCCTGTGAAGCAAGGCATCAACAGGCAGCAGCTGGCCAAGGAGCAGGCACACTCCAGGTGACCAGGCTGTGTCCTGTCAGTCATGAACCACTGCAGACAAGAGCAATGTGTTGTGGTGACTCAAGTATGGAAAATGCAACGGTTGTGTTGCTTGTGCTGCCTCCTGTGAGACCTGTCATCACCGCTGCTGCCACCGCCGTCATCGCTGCTGCTGCTGCTTCTGCTGCTGCTGTTGCAGGTATCCCTTTGGCAAAAGCGTGTACTGGCTGAGCCTCCTGGTCTTCATCAGCTTTGTGGTGGCTTCTCTCTACTGGATCACCTACTTTGCAAGCACCTCCTAGGCGCCACACAGGAGGCGCCGCCTGCTCCTGCAGGGGCGGGCAGGCAGTGCCAGCAGCAGCAGCAGCAGCAGCAGCAGCAGCAGCGGCGGCGGCGGCGGCAGCAACAACAGTGGCAGCGCAGCAGCTGTGGGAGTAGTGGCAATAGCAGTACTGTTCTAGAATACAAGCAAAGGCGGTGGGACAATGAAGCTGATACACCAAAGCTATGTCAAGAATGGAGCTGGAGAGGTCAAAGTCGTGCCTGAGGAAGGTAGGCTTGCACTACTAGCTAGCATAAGAACGCTGAACAGTACTTCTCAACTCACTCTGCTATCGTGTGCATGCGTGGCAGAGGATATGTGGCACGTGTTCGCTGCCTTTCCGCAGTGTGCTGCCAACTGCTCTCATGTGCATTCCCAGCTGAGGACATGTGGCACGCATCATATCATCTCGCACCTTCTCCAGCTGTCTTCTCACACTGCCCTTGCAACTGAACTATGGTTCCATGCATGCGCAGCCGAGGACATGTGGCACGTGTTCAACCTGGTGCGCGAGGGTGACCGCGTGACCGGCACCACCTTCCGCAAGGTGGCCAAGGACAGCGGCACGGGCGCGGAGAGTGAGCGCGTCAAGTTAAGGCTGACAATCCAGGTGGAGGGCGTGGAATTTGACCCAGAAGGTGAGCGGAGGCTGTGCTTCATCAAATATATATGATACAATCTGGCCACCACCGCTATCCCCAGGCTGTGCTTTTGGGGGGAAAAAACTTGCTTTTGGTCTGTGTACATGCACCCGCTTGCGTCAAACCACGCCACCCACCTCATGTATGGCCCCAGTTGGGTGCGGTGCTGCAGAGTGGGTGGTGTGCTGCCAACACGAAGACGTGCATCAGCAGCAGGCGCCGACAGCCGGCACACATGAAGCTACCCCATGTACCGCAGGGTCGGTTGTCAAACCCTTTCTTATCAGCATACCTGCCACATTACCTTTGCCTTTCGGCGCCAGAGCCAGCTTCAACCCTGCTTGCATGTTGTAATATGAGAACTCTCGCTATAGCCAGTACCTCCAACCAGCAACGTGCTCCTGCAACTCATCCTGACCTTCCATCTCACCTTACTGTCACGCGGCCCTGCAGGCAGCTCCATCCGCTTGAAGGGCCGCAACCTCACCGAGTGCGAGCACATTAAGCTGGGCGCGTACCACACACTGGAGCTGGAGCCGCAGCGCGCTTTTAGCCTGGCCAAGCCCTGCTGGGATGCACTGGATATCGAGCGGCTGCGCAGCGCATGCGATCCACAAGCCTCGGCAGACCTGGCAGCGCTGCTGATCACGGTGCGTGTGCTGCGGCGGCAGGGCGTGGGTGTGTGGCTTGCGTGCTGCGACATGTTGGCTTGAAGTAAATAAGAACAGCAGGCCGAGATTCGCTGCTGCCAGGTAGCTGCGTGCATGCGGTGTTGCGCTTGGGTAGCGCAGGGTTTGACGTGTTGCTTGAGATCTGGGTGAGCAGTTTTTCGGCCTGATGGGCGGCTGTTGGGAGGAGGCAGCTGTTGCAGCAGGCGGCCTGAGCTGCTGGCTGCGGTGCCGCCCTGCGTGGCGCACATGTGCCTTGTTTGCATCAGCGCCAGCAACTGCCGCTGTGTGTTTCAGCTCAAGCTGCCTCGTTGTCATCTTGCTATGCTGCAGGAGATGGAATTAGGTTGTTGGGTCTATTGTTTGCCAAAAAAAATGAGTCTAAAATTGTTAGATGTGGTAAAGGCACCCCAAGCCAAGGATCCATAGCCTTCCTGACCGGGAGAAAGGCCACAGTGGGACTGAAACAAGGCCCATCCGCATTTGCGGCAGCAGGATGCTGGCGCACCTGTGCCTGGTTGGCAGCAGCACCAGCTACCGCTGCTTGTGGTTTGCTTCAGCAGCTACCCCGCTGTCGTCTTGCTGTGCTGCAGGAGGGCCTGGCGCACCTGTGCCTTGTTGGCAGCAGCACCACGCTGGTGCGTGCCAAGATTGAGGCCAACCTGCCACGCAAGCGCGGGCCAGCAGTGGCTGGCTACGACAAGGCCTTTGATAAGTTCATGGACCAGGTACGTGCGGGGAGGCCAGGGTGATGAGGAGGCCAGAGTAATCATCATGTGTGTTTGTGCATGCTGATGACCCAGTTGCTGGGTACATAAGAGGATTGCGGTGGTAGCAACGAGGCGATACTGATGCTGTTGTGCTAGCTGGCAGAGCATGTCTGCTAGGTTGAACCAGGCTGTTGCTCAACGTCCTGTGACGCTGCTTGCTGCTGCTGCCTGCTGCTGGCTGCAGGTGTTTGGCGCTGTGGTGCGGCATGTGGACTGGTCTATTGTGAAGTGCCTGGTCATCGCTGGGCCTGGCTTTGCCAAGGACACGTTCAAGACGTACCTGGAGGCAGAGGCAGTGCGGCGGGATGTGCGGCCGCTGATAGAGAACAAGGCTAGCATCATCACTGCACAGGCGCGTCAAGGAGTGTCGCAACAGAAGCAGCAACGGTTGACTTGGTAGTTGCTGAATGTGCAGCTGCTCTGCGCAGGCGCGTAAACACTGCAGCGTCATTGAGCGGCTTGCGCAATGCTGCACTGCTACTTGAACGTGTTGCGGCGGGCTGCCAGATGCCTTGCTGTGCTGCACGTGGCTGCCAGTAGCAACCTGATGGGCGATGCTGCCTGCCTACATTGCTGACGCCGCCGCGGCTGCTGCTGCTGCTGCTGTTGCCGTTGTTGCTGGGGCCTGCAGGCGTCGTCAGCGTACAAGCACTCGCTAAAAGAGGTGCTGGCGCTGCCGGCTATTGCAGGCAAGATCAAGGACACCAAGGCAGCTCGGGAGGTGGCAGCGCTGCAGGTAAGGAAGCTTCATGGCACACTTGTGCATGGAATGTTTGTGGAACTGTGGATGATGACTGGACGTAGAAGCAGACTCCTGCAAGATGCCGCTGTGATTTTGTGTGGCGGGGATGCAGCTATGATGCAGCAGCCTTGAGGTTTGACTGCATGTGGCTGCAAGGTGGCAGGGGGCTGCGCATGTTGGGCTTGGTGTTGAGCGGAATGCAGCACGCTGTGCTGTGTGGAGCCTTGGGGCGGCGTGCAACATGCCGGGCTGTTTGAAGCCACATATGATTGTGTGCAGCACCAGCATAATACGACATGCGTCATGCCCGGCGACAGACACCAACGCTGATCAGCATCCATACCCATGCTCTGGTGTGCGTGCTGTTCCTGCCTGTCTGTCTGTCTGTCTGTCTGCCTGCAGGAGTTCTATGCCATGCTGGGTGCCGACAGCAGCAGGGCCTTCTACGGCCCGGGCCACGTGCTGGCTGCTGCAGAGCTGGGGGCGATTCAGACGCTGCTGATATCAGGTATGCATGAACAGCGCTGCATGCCACTGCAGTGAGGTTCATATGAGGCGCTGTAGCAGCAGAGGCAAGCAAAGTAGGGGGCACCACCAGAGGCAGCTCAGTCGCATATGCACATGGCACACTGCATGTGCTGGCAGCAGGAAAGCTGGGCGCTAGCAGCATAATCGCCGTCCAGCCGCGGAGTGCGGTGCAACGCTTTGTGTGCTTCTTGCCAGGCAAGGCTGTGCACGCAGCGTTTTGCTGCCATGCACGTTCTTTCATTGGCAATGTAGCAGAAGAGCTTTTGGTTGCCACTCACTCTCTGCTTTTTGCCTGCCTTCTTGCCTGTCTTAATCGCGCTGCCTGGCTGCGCTCCTGCAGACAAGCTGTTCCGCATCAACAACGTGGCCAAGCGCAAGAAGTATGCAGACCTGGTGGAAGGGGTGCGCGAGGCTGGCGGCGAGGCGCTGCTGTTCAGCAGCATGCACGTCAGCGGGGAGCAGCTCAACAACCTGAGCGGCATTGCTGCGGTGCTGCGCTTCCCACTGCCTGAGCTAGAAGACCAGGAGATCGTGGAGGAGGTTTGACCGGCGTGTTATGACTTGTGGTTGGTGGAAGGAATTGTGTGTAGGCGGTGTGAGAAGGTATGATGAGGTGTGACTGGCCTGGGAGTTGCTGCTGTGTTAGGCGTGCTGTGCAGGGTGTGCTGCGAGGGCGAGAAGCACATCCTGCTGCTGTTGGCGCTGCTGCTGTTGGTTGATTCAAGGGATCGATGTGTTTCAGTTGGGTGTGAAGCTTGCTACAAGAATTTAATGCATCTGACTGCTACACCAATTACGTTTCAACAGCTTCAGATACTTTGCTTGCTGGGTAGATATCTGGCTGTTGCCAGCACCCAGTTGGTGAATCAGAGTGGTGACTCACCACTGGTGAGGGTGGCACGGAAGAGATTGCCTGCATGCTCTGCTGCTGCATATGCGCCAGGGTACGATCAAAATCAGTGGAGATTATGTACTCAGCCTGCCTCAATTTGCAATTCTTTATACTCAACACGCTGAAACGCGACTGGGTACTGCTATGAACTGTCTCAAAACACGGACCCTTCGACCAAACCAGCCACACCCTGCTTGTTGGAGCGGAGCTTCCGTCGAAATGTTTTTCAATTCTTGATTTTCATTCATTGAGCTTATGTTGTTTATCTCAAAGTGAGACGGCGTGATGCGATATATAATCTTTGGATCCTATGGCTGGCCGGGCCGGCGGTGACAATGCGGTGACTCACCGACATAATCCCAGAGCCCTCAGCTTTAACCTCGCATTCGGCTCTGTTCCCTGGGTACATAAGCTGTCTCACCCTCTTGATCAAGTATCTGTTTGCGCATGCAGCAGTGTCGTGGCGCCTGCCCTGTTCCGTTCAACAACATCCTCCAGCTGTCTGGCAACAGCATTGCTGCCACCTGGCTCTTCCCATTGGTGAGAGTAATGCGAAAATGGTTGAGTAGCTAAAATGAGCAATGGTTGGAGTCAATGTGTCAGCCAGTTTGAGATATTGACGCGCCTGGGATAGCGCCGTGACCACAGTTCGGCAGTCCAGCCTATGCAGTCGCTTTCACAAATAGGCTGAGCTTTTTCTATAAATGATTGTCGCTGTCGGATTTAACATCGCGCATGCAGCTGCCTCTGTCAACCTGAGTCCTTCTGTGCTTCACAGCGCTGTGCTAGCAACCAGTCCCCATGGCACGGACATGTTTGTGAGCTGCACGATCAACTACATACTAACAACAATACGTTTTTATGCGGCTTGCAGGTCCCCAACATTATCATGACAGGCAAGGCAGACATGGCGCCAGTGGCGCGCAGCAAGAGCTCTGCAGCGCTCTCTGTTGCTGCATCTGAGATGAGCGGCTATGCAGGTGAGGGTCTGGGGTAGAGCTGCAAATTTTAAACGTGTTTGAACATCCTTTCAATCTAGTGCATGCCACTTGGCAGTGAGGCGCTTGTCTCGGCAGAGACTATCTATTGATATTTAGTACCCGTCTGGTAACTGTCGCAGACAGTGTGTGAGCGTGCGCATGTGCATGTGCTTGTAAACTTGCATGCATGCCTTGACAAAAGCTCTCCCTTACTGTGCTCTGTGCTCATTGTTGACCGCCTGCAGGCTATGACAAATCCACCAGGAAGCTGCTGCTCTCTGCTGAGCGCAAAATGACCCTGCGTGTGCTGGTGAGTGCCGTGTGAGCAGCTGGCTGCAGGCTGTTGCAGACTAGCGTGCTATGTGAGGCCCTCCCTGCTAGCGGCTAGCACCTTCTGCGTGTGTTGTAAGCTGTCAACTATCTTATGCATGTTGGCCTAGCGCGCAAAGATGCAGGCTGTAGGTGCTGCCGTCTGCTGCTGCTGTTGTGAACCTGCACACCCAATCAGCATCCTCTATGCCACCACTCTTACAGCCCTGCTGCTGCCTGCTGCCACCGCTGCCTGCTGCCTGCTGCTGCCTGCTGCTGCCTCAGGTGGGTGTGTTCCTGACCATCTTCATCAACTACATCGACCGCACCAACCTGGCCTTTGCCAGCGTGCAGCTCAACGCAGACATCGGGCTCAGCCCATCCATCTACGGCCTGGGCTCGGGGCTCTTCTTCATCGCATACGCCTTCTTCCAGCTGCCCAGCAATATGTGAGCACGGCCCTGGCGTCTGTGATTGTGTTGAAGCTTCATTTTGTTCTGTTTGCATGCTGGTGTTTCGTGTGGAAGACCACTGTGAGTTGCTCAGCCCTCTGACAGGATGTGTATCGAACTGTTGCAGCTGACCTGTATTGGCGCTTTTGCCAGAGTGGTACATGCTACCTACGTGCTGTGCTGCAACATTGCTGGTCATATTTGCTGACACAACCTTCTTGTTTTGCCTCTGTGCAGTGCGCTGGACTTCTTTGGCGGCCCCCTGTGGATGTCCTTCATCTGCTTCTGCTGGGGAGTGGTTGCCGCTGCTTTTGCCGGCATCAAGAACCAGGGCACCTTTTTGGCGCTGCGCTTCCTGCTGGGCATCTTTGAGGCCGGCGCCTTCCCCGGAATGGTCTTCTACGTGTCCACGCTGTACCCGCGCAACCGCACGCAGGTGCCCATGACTGCCATTGTCATGGGCATCCTGGTCAGCCAGTGTGTGGGCGCAGCCATGGCTGCTGGCTTCCTGTCCATGGACGGCATCAGCGGCATGCGCGGCTGGCAGTGGCTGTTCCTCATCGAGGGCCTGCTGTGCGTGTGTGTGTCAGCCTACTGGGTGTTTGTGATGCCCTGCAGCATTCAAACCATGAAGGTGAGAGGTCAATCGCTTGCAGGAAAGGAGGTTTGCTCATCTGCCAGAAGTTGGCCAACATTTCAGCCTGCAGGAACCCACATGAAACTGCAGCTAGATGTGTGTGGGTGACCTTGTTGGCGCCCATGCTGCTGCAGCCGAGTTCCTTTCACTGATCGTACATGCCGCCGGCTCTGCTTGCCTGCCCTTCTAGCCTGCCCTGCTTGCTGCATGGTACTAATAATCGCTGCTGCCTGCCTGCCCTTTAACCCACAGTTCCTGACTGAGGAGGAGTGTGACGCCCTGCAGCAGGTGATGGACGACCAGGCCAGCACCGAGCGCAAGTATGAGAATGAGCGCACCCTGGCCTGCTACTGGGAGAAGATCAAGATCTCCTGCAGGAACCCCATCACCTTTGTGGCTGCGCTGTGGGGCTTCTTCTACTTCTGGGCCTACTACGGCATCATCTACGTGAGTGCCGGCGCGGCTGCTGATGGAAGTTGTATAGTGTACATACAGCAGGACTGGGCTTCTGCTTGCAGGACAAGTCTAGAGTGAAGATGCATCAATGCAGAACAATATTTATCTGCTTGATAGGCGTGCGTGCCAGCCGAGGTTGCTGGAAATTTAGCAATTGCCAGCAACCTCCCTTTGTCCAGCGTTGCTGACCGGTTGCTTGTATCCTGCTGCCCTCCTTTGCTGCTGTCCTGCCTCTGCAGTGGGCCCCCATGCTGGTCAACGTGGTGCTGGGCCGCCCCGCCACCAGCAAGAACCACAAGGCCGACGTGACCACCGTGCTGCTCACAGCCATCCCCTACGCAGCCGCTGCCGTGTGGCAGGTCATCTACAGCTGGCACTCTCAGTACCGCAACGAGAAGCGCTGGCACATTGTGGCCAGCTGGAGCTCTGCCGCCATCCTGATGTGCCTGCTGCCCACCGCCATCAAGGGCTCCCCCGCTGCCGGCTTTGCCGTGTTCATCCTGTGCACCATGTTTGTGTACGGCTCCTTCTCCATCTCCAACAGCTACATCGCGGGCCTGCTGGGCGCGGAGCGCGGCACCGGCGGCGCCATCTACAACTCGCTGGGCAACCTGGGCGGCTTTGTGGGCCCCTACGTGATTGGCGCGCTGTACGAGAAGACGCACGGCCACGAGAGCGGCATGTATGTGATGGGCGCGGGCCTGGCTGCCAGCTGCATCATTGTGGCCCTGTACCAGCCCAGGTGGTCTGAGGCCAAGGCCATGCCACACACACCAAGCGGCATGGCGATGGCAGCCGACGTCAAGTCCGTTGACAATCCCTAAGCAGGCGGCTGTCAGCGTGTGTACGTTACAAGCACGCTACCAGACTTCGTGATGACACTGTACATATTATATCAGCTTACTATATACAGCAATGTATTTACAGTGATGTAGGCCACCAAGCAGCACCTCAGCTTACCAATTTTGCTGCCGGCCTCTGCTATGTTTGACAAACCCTTGTCCACGGGCAGGATGTGGCACCCCTGCCAGTTTTGCTGTCGATGCTGCTGCCTATCTGTTATGTGAGACGTTGTCAGCAAGTACTGCACGAACAGAGCGCCTGTGATCGCTGCGCACAGCCGGGCTGCTCTAAACCACCTCACTGATGCTACCTGTTATTTTCAGTAATTTTTCAAGTGGTTTGATATGTTGTTCGTACTCACCTGTTATATGTGGATGCTCTGGTCTGTCGTTATTACTGACCTGGCATTTTTTACTGTTGATGTTGGTACTAACTTTGTCTGTCATCTTTGCTCGGCCGTCACGTATGACTGAAATTGGGACTGTTTGCGGGTGAAACTATGGTGCAGTTCTTCATCTATGCAACACATAGCACAGATGCCCTCAAGGCATGCTATGAGGGACACAGCCTGACAGGCAGGTGCAGTGTTTTGCACGCCCTGCTCTGCTTTTGTCTTTACATTGTTCCATTTTTTCTGGCGCTTGCTGTGCTGTCGGTAGAGGATTGCGTGTCTCTCTGCTCCTGTTTTATTGGCCGATGGCTTTTGGTGCTTGCCGTACTTTCTGCAGAGGGTTGTGTGTCCTTGTTGGTTTAAGGCGTGCAGTTGAAGCTGGCTTAGGCCTTGAGGAAGTGTTTGAGCGAGGGGTTGGGTCTAATTGTTTGCTGTAACTTCTGTGTCACTGCCAACAGTTGGCGGCGGACGCTTGTCCAGGCTGTGTAATTTGCTGAATCAGTCGGACGTGTGCAAGAGTGGTCCTGATGCACAAAGCTTGGGAAAACCAGGAGCGTTACATTTGAGCAAGCGGACGCCGCAAAGAATATTTGGTTCTCAGTGCAGACTTGCTAGTGCTGCAGCAGGTCAGGCGACCCTGGCACGTTTGCGCCAGAGCATATGGTACCTTACTGTGCAGAGCTGAGCTCAAGGGGCTACCCAGGCACGCTCAAAGAGCATTTGGAGCAGCAGCAGCAACAGGTGGTGGTGTTCTGTGTGCTACACCGCTGTTTGCATGGCAGCCCACCGAATGAAGCAGAAGGTGTTGGACGCAGGTCCTGAGCCTGCAGTGCTGATTTCAATGCTGCAGTGCTGATTTCATTGCTGCTTTAATGCTGCTCCATGCTCCATGCTAATTCAATACGACACCATGCACAACCTTGATCAGACCCTCCATCTTCCATGCTGTGCGGCATTGCGCACGCAGTGGTGAGCACCACCCAGCTATGGCAAATGTGCAGCTGGCGTTTCTGTGGTACTTTGCTATGAACGGAGCCTGTCTCAGAACCACTGTACAACAACCTGGCTACTTACAACAAGTTGTAAAGGGAGAGTTTTCATTGGCTGGGAGTTGTAACAGGATTGCAGGCAACATCCGATCCCTCAGAGGGTGGACCTCTCAGCTGAAAGCCACTCACAACTCCCAGCCAGACCAGGCAGACTGGGATCAGGATAACATACTGGATTTACACCTTCATGGACCTCCAACAGTACACATTTTAAACCGGCATAACAGACACATGTTGTTGCTGTTTGGGCGCATTGTATGATTCGCAGCAGTGCTGTGGATTCAGCATGGGTTGGCAGAAACAAGAGAGTTGACCACGCCAGGAAAGCAACCAAGGTGGACCATGGTGTCTGTTACATTTGCCTACGCTAGCTCTGGATGGAACACCACCCTGCATGCTGAGCTGCAGGAAGGTCAGCACAAGAAGGAGCTGCTGCAATGCAGCGGCAAGAAACCGCTACTAGCAGTACATACCATTGGTGGGGATGCTCTGTCAAACAGCCCGCACTTTATCAGTGCAGCTGTGATAACGAATGTAACCCAGCCCAGTTTGCCATTCCCGCCTGCATGCAACGCCGGCTTCACTTTGCTGGCTAGTTGCCTCCACTCCAGTGCTGTTGAAAGAGATACAAAGATGTCCAGACCCAGGGAACAGGCGCATGGCGCCGGGAACCACAGCAATTTAAGAACTTGCTCCAAGCCAATCGATCAAATACAACTGCAAACACAGCCACACACCCCCTCACCACTGCCTGTACTATGCCACACACCTTGCTGTCCCCATGCTGTCAGCAAACTCAAATGTCGCACACACACCGACAAGCGCCTGCCGCACCACACCACCCAACTTCACATTGTTGGTGCGGCACAAACAACAGGTCACACCTTGTGCGGCCTGTCTAATTCATGTCGACAGATCGCAGTGAATGTATCCTGCCAACAGACAGCAGCGCCAAAAGGCTCAAGTGAAAGGGCAGATGCCAGTGTTCAAAGTCATGTTGTTGCTGGAAGAACCCAGCATCAAATCCTGCTGCTGCAATAACCGGAGCCACGCGCACCACCTGACTTCCCCTTGTCAGCGGGCGTAATAATTGTACTGCTGCGCCTGGCGACTGCACAGGCCGCAACACAGCTGAGATGAGCAGATGAAGACGCCAGCTGCTTTTGTATCACAGGTCCTACTGCCACGGCCTTGTCAATAGCCTAGATGCATGTGCCTGGTATGGACAAAACAGCCTTTCACAATAAAGGCCAAAGCACATGCCCTTTTTCACCAAGCCAGTGGAAACAGACAGGAAAGGCACAAGTCGAAGCTGCTACAAACCACCAACTTCACCAACTTCCAACATCTTCACCGCGCTACGCATAGTAGCGCAGCACGTCGAGACACGCGTCCAGAAAGAGACACTCCATATCTTATCACATCACACCACCGACCTGCAGCAGTCAGCACCCTGCACCCGTGCTTGCAGATCCCTGCACAACCAAAGATGCTGTACAAACGCGTACTAAAAATACAGCTCAAACCACGAGGCCGTGAACAATGTACTAGTTTTTTCGATTTCATGTTGCTGTGTGTTAGGGCTGCAGGATGCTAAGCCCGCCGAACAGCCCAGCTGACTGTTATGCCAGCAAAGCTGAGCACACATGCATGCCCGGTACACACACCACCAGCAGCTATGCAGCTCCACTGGTGCAAAACTTGGTGCTTTCACACACCAACCAACGCCAGGCAAACATGCCGTCTGCCACGCCAAGACAACACATAGTATTGAAGTTGTGTACCGAACTGCGAACACATGCTGCCCATGCATGCTGCCACCCTCCTTCCCCCTCCATCCAACAGGCTGTTGCACTAAGTGCACAGCCAAGCATGCAAACAAGGCAGTGGCCCGCCACTGCAGCCTGTATGTGGTCTGCCCATGCTGGCACACACATCAGGCACCATATGTGTTGGTAAGTAACGAAGCTTGCAATACTCTCCTGTCTCGAAGCAGAACCACCAGCAGCAAAAATGGCAGACGCCGCTGTGTCCTGCGTGCACACCACTCCCTCCCATGGAGCTGCTACTAAGCCAAGCTCACATGAGGACATGCTTAGGCATTGTCAATGGACTTGACGTCGGCTGCCATCGCCACGCCGCTTGGTGCGTGTGGCATGGCCTTAGCCTCAGACCACCTGGGCTGGTACAGGGCCACAATGATGCAGCTGGCAGCCAGGCCCGCGCCCATCACATACATGCCGCTCTCGTGGCCGTGCGTCTTCTCGTACAGCGCGCCAATCACGTAGGGGCCCACAAAGCCGCCCAGGTTGCCCAGCGAGTTGTAGATGGCGCCGCCGGTGCCGCGCTCCGCGCCCAGCAGGCCCGCGATGTAGCTGTTGGAGATGGAGAAGGAGCCGTACACAAACATGGTGCACAGGATGAACACGGCAAAGCCGGCAGCGGGGGAGCCCTTGATCGCGGTGGGCAGCAGGCACATCAGGATGGCGGCAGAGCTCCAGCTGGCCACAATGTGCCAGCGCTTCTCGTTGCGGTACTGAGAGTGCCAGCTGTAGATGACCTGCCACACGGCAGCGGCTGCGTAGGGGATGGCTGTGAGTAGCACGGTGGTCACGTCGGCCTTGTGGTTCTTGCTGGTGGCGGGGCGGCCCAGCACAACGTTGACCAGCATGGGGGCCCACTGCAGAGGCAGGGCAGCAGCAAAGAAAGGCAGCGGAATACAAGCAATCTGTCAGCAACGCTAGACATGCAGAGGTTGCTGGCTAAGGACTCGGCTGGCACCCACACCTATCAAGCAGATAGGAATTGTACTGCATTGATGCATCTTCCCTCTAGGCTTGTCCTGCAAGCGGATGCCTCCTGCTGTGTATATAGTCTACAGTTTCAACAACAGCAGCCGCGCCGGCACTCACGTAGATGATGCCGTAGTAGGCCCAGAAGTAGAAGAAGCCCCACAGCGCAGCCACAAAGGTGATGGGGTTCCTGCAGGAGATCTTGATCTTCTCCCAGTAGCAGGCCAGGGTGCGCTCATTCTCATACTTGCGCTCGGTGCTGGCCTGGTCGTCCATCACCTGCTGCAGGGCATCGCGCTCCTCCTCAGTCAGGAACTGCGGGCAGCAAGCAGGGCAGGCAGGCAGATAAAAAATGGTTAAGTTGTGTGCAAGCCTTCAGCAGCATTCACCCAAACATATATCTTCAAGACAACGCAGACGGGTGCCTGTAAATCCTGCATCAAAAGACAAGCTGCCGCATGCCCTGCCTTGTTTCAATGCAAGCTGTGCCCTGTACTACGATAACAAACAGGATGTTGTTCATTTTCCTGCAAGAGGTTAGCCTGAAAACTATGCTGGCGGAATGTGCTCACCTTCATTGTCTCAATGCTGCGGGGCATGACGAACACCCAGTAGGCCGACACACACACGCACAGCAGGCCCTCGATGAGGAACAGCCACTGCCAGCCGCGCATGCCGCTGATGCCGTCCATGGACAGGAAGCCAGCAGCCATGGCAGCGCCCACACACTGGCTGACCAGAATGCCCATGACAATGGCAGTCATGGGCACCTGCGTGCGGTTGCGCGGGTACAGCGTGGACACGTAGAAGACCATTCCGGGGAAGGCGCCTGCCTCAAAGATGCCCAGCAGGAAGCGCAGTGCCAAAAAGGTGGCCTGGTTCTTGATGCCGGCAAAAGCAGCGGCAACCACTCCCCAGCAGAAGCAGATGAAGGACATCCACAGGGGGCCGCCAAAGAAGTCCAGCGCACTGCAAACAGGCAGAACAAGAAGGTTGCATGTCAGCAATCATGACCAGCAGTTGTACAGTGCAGCTAGGTACCATCATGCTGAATTTCAGAAGCAAGGATCACCGGTATAGGTCCGCTGTCAAGCACGGCCTGCTTCACAGACTGTCAGAAGGCTGAGCAGGTTGCACATGCAACCTTCCGCACCGGTCAGAAGCATTCACAAAGAACACAGAAAGGCTGTTTTTGAACAATAACAGACGCCAGAGCCGTGCTCAAGGGCCCAATACTGTGTGAGCTACATCAGCATCAACAGAGCAAGTATGCTGCAGGTATGTTGCAAGCAAGGTGCAACCGGCAGACCTAAACACCAGAGCCACCTGCCACAGGTACACAGAACACACCAGACTGAAATAGCACACTCAAAAAATTGCCGGTGCCGTGCTCACATGTTGCTGGGCAGCTGAAAGAAGGCGTATGCGATGAAGAAGAGCCCCGAGCCCAGGCCGTAGATGGATGGGCTGAGCCCGATGTCTGCGTTGAGCTGCACGCTGGCAAAGGCCAGGTTGGTGCGGTCGATGTAGTTGATGAAGATGGTCAGGAACACACCCACCTGAGGCGGCAGCAGCAGGCGGCAGCAGGCAGCAGCTGGTTCAGCTGGATGTCTTGTTGGGCAGCAATTTGGGTTGCTAAACATGCAACACGCAACACAATGAAAGCTGCTGCATGAGCAGCATGCTTGGTGCCGTCTGGACCAATACAATGGCTGGTGACCAGCAATGACGTTGGCGAGCAGCGATGATGTAAGCAGCACACTCACCAGTACGCGCACTGCCATCTTCCGCTCAGCAGACACCAAGAGCTTCCTGGTGGGCTTGTCATAGCCTGCAGGACAGCAGAAGAAAACACAGGTGAGCACCAGACTCAAAGTTGTAGCAAGACGTGCATAACTTGATCCCTGTCAAGATGCCACACAATCCCGTGCATGTCACGATCAGCCATATGGACGCATGCCTTGCATGTCACCGGCAGATACAATCTACAATCGCATCCCGGCCGTAGCTGCACAGCAGCAGCTGGACACCACAGCAGGTCTCACCTGTGTAGCCGCTCATCTCAGAAGCAGCAACAGAGAGGGCGCTCTTGTTGCGCGCCATGTCTGCCTTCTTCACCATGTTGACTGTGGGCAGTGACTGCAATAGGACCTGCAGGTGGTTGGACATGTATGGGTGATCGGATAGGTCAGCGAAAAGGCATCAAATATCATTCATTTGCTTCAATGGACGCTGCTGCCAGACGAGCTGAAGTTGCTGGGCAGCAAGGATCCGCGTGATTATTGAACCAGCGCAACCAAGCTGGAACAGCGCTGTTACCAATGTGAATGATCAGTTACTAGCATATATACCACAGGTCGACACAAGAGGCTGCTGCTGAGCGACTGCCACGCAACACTGCTGCTCCCGGCACGTAACCAGCAGCATTGAGCAGCGCAACAATGCCTTGATGCCATGTAATGATTGCGAGCTTCATTGATACTAAACAAGAGCTCACCAGAAGAAGATCGAGACTGCTGCTGCACCAGGCAAGCCTGTAAGTTGTGCACCGAACTGAGGGCTTGCGTCGAGACAGGCTGTACGCTGCAGGCGCAGTCAGAATGTGAGCTACACTGGCTGCAGGGGCTTTAGTAGGCCTAGCATGGGAGGTGAATGAGCGGGTACGCGTGTCAAATTATGAGGGTGAGCTCAAGTCATCCGTCGGTTCGCCTTCTGGTATGATTCACCCGTGCCATAGCCCTTTCCACCCCGATCAAACATAAAGCTTTGCTGTAAAGTACTCTTTCAGAAATTTTTTTGGAACCGTGACTTCTTTCAGACTGATCAGGACGTCAGCATGCGTTACTAACCCCCTCCAGAACTGCTGCGGTGACGCTCGCTCGCGTACGTATGTTCCCTGGAAAATGAAGTTTCCTTTATGCAAACCACTGCTAGCGGGTCATCAACATGCTGGCTAAATGAGCTCGGCATGTGCAACGGTCAGTGTGTGCCCATCCTGCTGGCCACGGCGTCAGGCGCACCTTATTCACCGCTGGCAACCGGTGATACACTTATCAAACGATCCATGATGTGGACGGGCAGCGGTGACACTGCTGTCACCAGACACGCCATCTACACACACAAACAGCTGCCAATGGTCTGTGCAACAACAGACACTGTTGGCCCACCAGCAGCTAGTAGTGTAGCACTACTACTGCAGGACTGCAGCGATTCAGGCACATAACATACACCAGCGCTGCAAACAACACTACCGCTCTGCTGAACGAGTGCCAGCAGCTGCACCGCAGCAGACATCTGAGGGTCAACTGTGTGTTTTACACACCTATGGCTCACACGGCCAGTCAGACTTCTAGCAACTTGCCCAGCAGCAAGCACATCCAATGCTTCACAATAGCAGCGGCACTCAGTGTGGCAGAGTGGCCCATACGTAGAACACACGCATTGCGCAGCCTGGTGCAGGTCAAGTGCTCTGCTGTGATGCAATGGCGCCCTTCGCCTGGTTCGCTGCGCGCTCCGCCTGCTGTAGCTGCTGCTTCTCCAGGGCCTCGTCGATGAGCCGCTTCAGCTGCTTCTTCTCAGCCAGCAGCTTGAGGAAGTTGAAGAGGAAGGGGATGTAGTTGTGCTTGCGCCGGATGTTCTCGGCGTGCCAGTTGGCGCGCTTGGCCTGCTCAGCAGCCAGCGCATCCTGCAGCCTGCAGCAGCAGCAATGTCAGCAGCAGCAGCGGCAGCCAGCAGTTGTTCAACACGTACCCAGGAGCCACAGCACTGTCGGTTGATAAGTAGGTGATCCAGATCACCCGCAGACCCGCACTGCACTGCTGCTAGACACATATCCGTAATACAAAGCAATGGTGTGTGCTGAAGCAGAGGCACTACATTGTGTGCATGCAGTTCCTTGTCATTTGACACAGCTGCTGCAGACTCCTGTTCGTTACGGAATGCGCCAGGGAGACTG
This sequence comes from Tetradesmus obliquus, assembly GCA_030272155.1. NCBI lineage: Eukaryota > Viridiplantae > Chlorophyta > Chlorophyceae > Sphaeropleales > Scenedesmaceae > Tetradesmus > Tetradesmus obliquus. The sequence continues at coordinate 3,417,399 of CP126191.1, forward strand.
CCCTACCTTTCTGCCTCGTCTGCTGCTTCTGCCAGCAGCTGCTGCAGCGATGCTTCGTCGTCTGGCAGCACCAGCGGCTGCTCCTGCTGTGCCCTGCTGCCGGCAGCGTCCGTATCCATGGCTGCTGCCCCGCTGAGCTTGTCTGACACTGCCTGCCGCTTGGCCTGCGCCTGGGCGAGCTGCTGCTGCAGCGCTGCCTGCCTGTCTCCTATAACTGCCATAAGGTTGAAGCGTATCTCGTTGGCTGCATAGCGCGCGATGCGTGCCTGGATGTGTGGGGCAACCTCATCCAGCCAGGAGTCCTGCGGGAAAAATTATATGTGTAGGTGCCGTGGCTGTGCTCATGTTGCTCCTCGAAGCATGCAAGCGGCCAAGTATTGTGCACGCATGTGCTGGTGCTGACGGCTCGCCTGCAGCCACCACCATGCAGTGCCTGGACAACTCGACAAGGGACAGCAAGCAGAACATCCACTGACACACATCTGCGCATCGCATGCACAGCGCAGTGATGATGAAGACGATGACCCAATAGGATGCTGCAGAGCTTGATGTCATGCTGGTGTGTTGCTGCTTCATGCGCGAGCACACCTGGTCTACTGCGTCTGCCAGCATGATGGGTCCCTGCTTGAGGCCATCCAGCTCATACAGCTTGCCGTTGACAGGCACATAGCTGCAGCACACACGGCAGCACAGTTGCTTCTTTCCTTTGGCCAGTCAGTGTGATGTGGCTGTCATGCAAGTGTGACAGAACTCGGCTGCTGCTCCACTCCTGGCCTGCAGGATCACAGCTGTGAGCATGAGCATGTGCAGCCACCAGCACTGCTTCCTGCAAAGCCAACACCAGCAGCAGTGCTGATCACCAGGGCCCAAGCTGCCTGCATCTGTTCGTACACTGGCCTCTATACTTGCTGCGGCTGGCTCCCAGCCATGCTCGCCACTGTCGCCTGCAAGCAGCTGCTGCTGTCTCTGCCGTTGATCATGGCCCCTGCACTCACCCTATGAAGTGGTACACGTCATCATCATCGCCTGCTGTGCGCTGCTCGTCAGGCACCAGTGGCTCTGGCCGTGCAAAGCTGTTGTGTGCTGTGCGGATGCTGTCCGAATTGCTGATCGCCAGGCCTGCAGGGTAGGCGCAGCAGCAGCATGCAGTCCTCGAAATCAGCCACACAATCCTCAAAGCAGCTGACTGAAGTTGTATTCATTTGCAAGCCAGCTAGCCTGCCATGTGTCAACACCATGCAAATCAATCAACCTGTCAACAAGAAACGTCACATAGTAAGCTTGTAAGCTGGTAACAGGCCATGCACATCTCCTGCAATCTGTGCACCCGCACTTAGCAGAGTGCATGCCGCATATGCACACAGCGCAGCAACCGCGCGCACCTTTGAGCTCTGGCGGGAAGTCTGCTGTGAACTCCCGGAAGTTGCTGAGCTCCTGGCCCAGCTGCAGCTGCGGGCAGTTGAGCAGGATGGACAGGATGGCTTGTGTCGCGCAAGCATTGTTGATGACCTGGCTGGCGAAGAAGACCTTGGACGCATCCTCGCTGCTGTCCACTGGCCGCTCGTCCTTCTCGTGGCGCCACTTGAACAGGAAGATGAGGCCGTACACTGGCCTGCAGGAAGTTGCAGGAGTTTGAACGACGCGGAGGGTTTGAGCTGCAGATTTTCAGCATGGCGTTGGGGAGCAGTATGACAGGAGCATGACTAATATACTGAGGTGACGCCCCAGCTGCTCAGGATGCATGTTGCTTTTACATGAACCCGACCAGGCTTGTCGCATCAGCGCTTGACTTAATGTTCATTTGCCTGCAACAAGCACACCTGAGGCTTCCTGCAACACAAGTGCAGCTCTGCATGCATGCATGCTTCAGTGCAGTCGCCAACCCTGATGTGCGGCATGGACCACAACAGATGTGTGCATCAGCACCCCTGCATGTGCTGGATCAATAGCATCTGCCATCAAACTCACTTGACACTGCGCAGGGAGTCTGGGTCCAGTGAGTAGAGCTCTTCAACCTAACAGGCATACAGCACAACCGCCACAACAGTTCAGCCATGGAGCGCATCCAGCAGCAGCGGCTGCGGCTGCCTGCTGACAGCAGCTGGCATGACCATGTAGCAGCATACAAACCCAGGTTGCAGCCATCTCTTTAGAAGCACGCACCTGCACCCCCTTCACACCTATCTGCTGGATGAGCTCTGTGAACACACCAGGGTCGCTCTCTATTGTAGTCCAGGTCTCGCCCTTGCCAGCCATGCTGAAGTAGACTATTCAAAACTTAATATTTGCAAAAAAAACACAGGTCGTTGTCTGCGTGCGCTGCGGATGCAGGCACAACACAAGCAGTACCGTCTACTGCACGCTCACAACCAGCAACTGACAAAAGGATCAGCATCAATGGCAAACATAATTCATGATCAACGAGTGCAGACCATGGTAAAGCCCTCATGTCATCACTTGAACTTTCAGGGTTTGCCGTGGGGACAAGTTCCCAGACGTGACTGCCTTCACGCAGCTGCCTGGTTCCGTGTTTCACGTGGTCGCTGTTTTGCTGAGCTTCACGCCCGTGTTCGTCAGATCAGTTTTCACACGCGGAGCAGGGCTTTTTGCGGTCACCGAGGCCAACGCTCTTTGTTTTACGGCTTTCTAGCAAACCTCGCAACCATGAACGAGCTGGAGGTGAACAGCTGGGCCTCTGCTGGCTCACGTAGCGTGGAGGGACAAACCTAGCAGGCAGCACAGTAGCTGAGCGGGCTCGTGTGTGCACACGCAGGTTGAGCGCCAGATAGAGCAGATGGTGCGCTTCATTAAGCAGGAGGCTGAAGAGAAGGCCAACGAGATCAGGGTATCAGCAGAAGAGGTAGGTGGTGCATAATCAGCTTCTGCTACTGATGCTGTGAAAGGTAGCATCAGATCAGATGCTGTGCTGTCCTCCTTTGGTGCCTGGTGTCACACACGGTGTGTAATGTTTGCAGGAGTTCAACCTGGAGAAGCTGCAGCTACTAGAGCAAGAAAAGGCAAAGATCAGGAAGGAGTACGAGCGCAGGGAAAGCCAAGTGGAGGTCAAGAAAAAGATGTGAGCTGTGGTGGATGGTGGCGAGGAGTGGCGTGCGTGCACTCTTGCAGCTCAAGAGCAAGGCACACTAGGATACACAAACCAGCAACAGCGCATGTTGTGCACGCTGCACCAGTTTTGGTCTGGTCGGCGTGTCAGCTGCAGCCGTCCTGCCACTTATGCGCTGCATCAACCTGCTGCAGCGCAGGGGCAGCAGCAACAGCATTACGTTTCTCTTGATTTATTGCACAGGTGCTTGTGCAGGACACTTGCAATCTTTGTCTGCTTCCATTCCTGCAGCAGCCGCTGACGGCGCTGCTGCACAACCAGCTCAGCAGGCCATCCTGCGGTGCCAGCTGTTGTGCTGCGTCTAGCGTGCTGCCAGCAAACTGCCTGTATCCGGCCTGCTGCCATCAAGCCTGCTGCCTCTGCATGCTGCTGCTGCTGCTGCTGCTGCTGCAGCGAGTACTCCAAGACGCTGAACGAGGCGCGGCTCAAGGTGCTGGCTGCGCGCGAGGCTGCCATCCAGACCGTGGTCAAGGAGGCGCGCAGCAAAGTGCGCGAGGCGGCAAAGAACCCCAACAGCTACAAGAAGATGATGCAGGACCTGCTGGTGCAGGTGCGGCAGCAGCACTCGCGGCTGCTCGATAGGTTGATAGATAGATGATGTGGAAAGTGATGAACAGCAGCTGCGCCGCAGTGGAGGCGCTGCTGCTGGTTGATGATATGAGTAGTTGCAACCCTGGCTGCCGGCATGCACTGCAGACAGCCTCCATGCAGCTACCTTTTCCTGCACACAGATGTATGGCCGTACGTACATGCGTCCCCCGCTCAATTGCACTCTGCGGCTGCACCGCATGCTGCCTGCAGGCGCTGCACAAGCTGCGCGAGCCGACCGCGCTGGTGCGCGTGCGCCAGTGCGACGTGATGCTGGCCAAGGAGCTGCTGGAGCCCGCGCGCAAGCAGTTTGCGGCCAGCTTCGGCAAAGATGCGCCAACGCTGACGCTGGACCAGCGCGACTTCCTGGCGCCACCGCCCAGCGGCAAGGGCGATGACGGGGATGAGGCAGTCAGCTGGTGAGACGCGCGGCGCGATGCAGAGCTACCATCGCTGGCCTGCAAGCAGTATGCAGACTGGCAGCGGCCATCGGCAGTCTTTGTTGTGCATGCATATGTGTCGCGGCGGTTGACCTGGGACTGTGTGTACATGCTTAACCCCTGCCTGGCATGCTTGTTTTTGGCCCTGCTGCTCCCTGCCCGTGGCATGCAGCACCGGCTGCGTTGGGGTGACCAGTGCGCTTTCTTGTTGATTCTCATGCATACAGTCCGTGGTACTATAATACGTGTGTATACTCACTGCTCTGGCTGGCGTGCTGCTCCTTCTTTTCTCCCTGTGGCGCTGCAGCTCCGGTGGCGTGGTGGTGACCAGCGCTGACGGGCGCATCGTGGTCAGCAACACGCTGGACCACCGCGTGCACATCGCTTACGAGGCAAACCTGCCAGACATCCGTGGCAAGCTGTTTGGGGTGGTGGCAGCAGGCGCGCACTGAGCAGCAGAGCGTTGTGATCGTTTGGGAGATTGGTGGCAGCGGGCGCACTGAGCAGCACTGCAGCACAGCAATGCGGTGGCGTGGAGGGCCGCTGTGCGGCATATAGGAGACAGCGGGGCTTCGAGCAGAGCAGGCTGGCGTGGAGTGCATGTGGTAGCTGCTGCGTGCTCTTTGGTGTACGTCCGGGCGTAAGATGTGCATGGGTGTGGGTCCGGGGCGGGCTCATTGCAGGCATGGTGCATGCTTGCATGGTGTGTGTCAGGTGGCCAGCCGTGGCAAGGAGCGGAACATTGGCTGTGTTGCAGGGAACATGGAAGCTTCACAAAACAGCTGCACTGCCTGGGAGCAGGCGCTGCTGCCTGCGCTGGCTTTTGCCCAGATGAGCAGCAGCTACTTGGTAGTGTGCCTGGTGCTGGTGCCACTGAGCAGCACCGTGCTGCTGTGACAGCAGGCGCCAGTGAGCAGAAACCAGCAGCGTTCATCCGCACAGTGTTGTGCGAGCCCGCATGTGGTATCGTTATTTGGGGAGAATGCCCTTTGTTGATGGTAACATCTGTTTTAGAAAGGGTCTTGCAGGTGGTGCACCGTTGGCAGTAGCAATTTGATTGACTGAAACTGCGGCAGGCGCGACTGGTCACCTCAGTGAAGCTCTCTAGATCTGTGAGTGCCAGTCACCTGACATGGCAATTTCACCAGCGCTGCCAGTAGCAGCAGCTAGTCTGCAGGGCCTGCAATTTGGTAACAAAAAAACTTCCGAAGGTGCAACTGGCAAACTCGGTACTGTGTCCCGTGGTTGAACCGCGTCACACCCCCTGCCTCCTGGGCCAAACCCTCATAGTCCAAAGGCCTTCAAGAGGCTGATATTTACTCTGGAAAACACTCACTTTTCGATATCTGAACGAAATGCATCAAGCTCGGCATCGTACGTCACAAGCAGCATGAGCAGCGACATGCAGCGAGACGCGCTGGACCTCTGGCAGCGAGTGCAACAGCGCGGCCCATTGGTGAGTGACTCTGCTCTGCGGTCTCATCTGCTAACTATGTTCGCTTATCTCCCGTTGATGTGCTTCTGGCTGGTACAGTAGCAGTCACCCATCTTGCTGCTGCCACTGCTGCTGCTGCTGCTGCTGCTGCTGCTGCTGCTGCTGCTGCTGCTGCTGCGACGCTGGCATGCACTGTTGACCTCTGCTTTCATACACAGGTGCAATGCATCACCAACTTCGTGTCCATGGACATCATGGCCAATGTGCTGCTGGCAGCTGGCATGAGCCCTGCCATGGCACACTCACTGGATGAGGTGCGCCAGCAGGGCAACACTCTCGCTGAAACAGTGCTGTTGCTGCTGCGGGAACTGCATGTTAGCCTCTATCACTCTTGCCTGCTCTCTGTCAGCCTGGCAGTTAAACTCGCTGGCAGTGGGGATGTGCAAGAGGCCGAGGTCTTGGCGTCAGCACATAGGCCACCAAACACGCACTTCTTAGCACAAGTTGCTATGCAACCACCTTCCCTACCCAACTGATTAGCCCAGCAGCCGCCACATTCCACTGCAGTGTGATCAGTATCATCCTGGCTCTTGCTCTGTGCAGGTGGAGGAGTTTGTGCGCATTGCTTCAGCGCTGTTGATCAACATGGGCACACTCAGCTCCGACTGGGTGGCATCCAAGAAGCTGGCAGCCAAGGAGGTGCGGCGACAGCTGCGCTGCAGTGCTCTTTAACAGCGGCTGCTGCTGCTGCTGGTGGTGGTAGCTGGGATGCCTTCACAGCATAGTATTGTCACACCTCGACACCAATGGCAACCATATGTGTCGCCAGATGATGCTTTGACAGTTGTCTGGTGCTGCAGCCAAGCCTGCTGCCTCGCATTGCTGCTAACCCTTTACTCATCACACACATTTGGCAGCAAGGTCAAGCTAGCAGCTGCATGTGCTGAAGACAGTGCCACTGTGTGTCTGGTGCTGTTGCTGCTGCGTATCTGTGCGCCAGGCAGTAGCAGTGGGCAAGCCGTGGGTGCTGGACCCTGTGGGCTGTGGGGCCACTAGCTACCGCACAGCAGCATGCGTGGCCATGCTGCGGCAGCGGCCTGCAGTGGTGCGCGGCAATGCATCGGAGATCCTGGCACTGGCGGGAGCAGCAGGTGAGGCGCAGCAGCCAGCAGCTGTGTTTACTGATGTGGCGGCTGCATCCATGCTGTTCAGCAACAGCAGTTGTAGATGCTGCAGCAGGCGTGGCGGGACCAGCAGCAAGTGAGTGGTGAGAGGGCTGCTGCTGTGCAGCGCCTGCAGCATGGGAGGTAGGCCTGGTGCTGCTGTAGCGGGGCAGGTGCTGTGGCGTTTGCTGGCATCCTACTTTGCAGAGCTTCGCGTCACTAGGCGTCCCCTGGAAACAAAACAATCTCTGGGTTCTTTTTCGCAGCGCTTTTCAACTTCATTGCTTCGCTAACAGGTGCATGCTCTTGTCAGCATATGCCGCTTCATGATGATGCTCCTGCCTCTGCGCTGCTGCTGCTGCTGCAGCTGACATCAAGGGTGTTGACAGCACAGCAGCCAGCCATGAAGCACTGGATGCAGCAAAGCAGCTGGCCACAGCAAACAAATGCGTGGTGGCTGTGTCAGGCGCAGTCGACCTGGTGCGTGCACTGGTATTCTGTACGGGGGCATCTCTTGGTGTGGCAGCTGCTCTGGTGCCACCAGTGCTGTTCTGTGCACACGTGCATCAGTCGCCTGCTGGTTACCTGCTGGCTCACAAAAGCACCTCATGCTGCAATATGTTTGCAGCCAGACAATGCCCAGCATACTCGTGTGCCATCTCAAGCACTGTCGGTTGAGCGCACTCTGAAAATGGCACTTCCTGTGGTGCATTGTGTGGCGGCTGCTCCTGATTGCAGGTAACTGACGGCAGCACTGTGCTGGAGGTGCACAATGGCGTGGCCATGCTCACCAAGATCACTGCAGCAGGCTGCTCAGTGACAGCACTCATAGCTGGCTTCCTGGCAGTTGCGCAGCCACATGAGACGCTGCTGGCGACTGCAGCAGCAATGGCGGTGTTTGGGTGAGCCGCAGCGTTGCTTTGCATTGCTGCCTGAGCTGATGCGCTCGTCGCTGCATGCACCCCTGCATCTCTACCTAGTGCTTCCAGCAGCAGCAGCAGCAGCAGCAGCAGCAGCAGCAGCAGCAGCAGCAGCAGCAGCAGCTGTTGGTGGTTCTAGGAGCATGCTGCTATGATGCTTTGTCTTACTCACCTCCCTTTCTAGAACTCAACGTAGAAGCACGTATATGTTTGCTGCCTGCTTGCAGGTTTGCTGCCGAGCTGGGTGCTGCAGGCGCAGCCGGGCCGGGCAGCTTGCGCGTCGGGCTGCTGGACAGCTTGCACAAGCTGGCGGGGGCAGCAGGCAGCGAGGAGGGCCGCCAGCAGCTGCTGCAGGGGCTGAAAATAACAAAGCGCAGCTGCCAGTGAGGCATGGTGCATACGTGGCAGGGCATTGCCACAGTAGTGCAATAGCTCGCAACTGCTTGCAAGCTGAGCATATGCGCAGCGCTAGCGTGCTTGTTGATTTGGATGTTTGCTTCATCTGTCCCTGGCCAGGCAAGCAATTGCTGTCGCTCCGCTGAACTGCTGGTGTTTTTACTGCTGTTGGCTGTGCAAAGAGATTACGAGCTGCAGCAGCTAGGTGGCTGCTGAGTGTGCTGAAGAAAGCTATCGTGTTACACTTGTAACACGCTGACACACTTTAACATTCCATCCAGTTAAAGTCCCACACCTCTGGCCGCTTCAAGGCAACGACATGTTGACATGTTGACATGTTGTCAATGTACGTGCAGTGCAACTTTTCTCAGTGACGCCTGCGCAGCAAACACTTGCTAGCAATAACTTAGAAGGTAGTGCCCTTGAACACGTCATGCCCAGAGGGTAGCGCAGTTAAAGCACTTGACCGGCAGCTTCAGATACAATCCCATACCACAGGGAGGGCCCACATGCACCGTCCAGCTCTGATAAAATGGTAGCATAACATTATGAACAGGTTGCGCCACAACGGTTGCCTGGCAGCTGCTGCCGAAATTGTGTGGCAGTTGGCTGTGCAAACAATGCGGTGACCCGGCTCCCACAATGGATGGTGTGTTGGAATGGGGTACAAAAAGAGCATGCAGCAACTGGCACACACAAAGCATTGCCGAGTATTGCCGCCAACAGCACCTACAATCTGAAGCAATCACACACTGCGCTGCCACCTGCAGCGGCACGCCAGCCACCAATGCAACTTCACTGCTACCCCAACCACCAAGCACCATCATCATAAATATCTCCCCATCAGTAGTCGCCCCACATGCTGCTGCTGGCCACTGCAGGCTTATCCTTGCGCAGCTTGTGCACCGCTGCGCGCGTGGCCAGGTGTGAGAGCAGGCCCAGCGGCCCCACCATGAAGCACAGCCACACGCTGTGGCAGGTGGGCACCAGGTGCCGCAGACCATCCATCACCACAGCCCTGCAGCGTGGCAGCAGGCGTTCATGATTGTTTCATAACCAAAGGTCAAACTGTTGTTGTTAAGACGTCTGTTAGCGCACGCCAGATTGTTGATTTGAGTACCAGGTGACAGCCGAGCTAATTCAGCTATGCAAGTACACACCAGCTGTCACCACATCAGCCGCGACACTGCTCAGAACGCTGCACGCTGGTGCAGCAGGCTTTGTACAGGCTTCCTCACCGTGCTGTGAGGAAGTCCAGCATCAACAGGTGCAGCCACGCTAGTGCTGCCAGCGCCTTGTGCTGGAACAGTCCTGCAAGGCTGGCTGCATCCGGCAGCGGCTGCGCTGCTGCAATGACCTGCCGCACTGCCTCTAGGCTGCCTGCCTGCCAGGCCTGCCAGGCGAGCACTGCGTAGGCGATGCCGAAGGCTAGCGGCACTACAGGGCTGTCTAGGATGGCGGTCGACTGTGTGGAGGAGAGTGGTTGTGGAGGTGCGAGGCAGGACAGCAGCACACCGGAGCAAGATGGATGACGGTGCAGGCCAGTGTGCGAGAGCATGGCAGGCGTGCCATGCGTCGGGTTGTGCTCAGTTGCAGGACTGCACAGGCTAGCCTGGCACAATCACTGTTCTTGTGTATGTATGCCGCTGTGATGCAGCTTGTGCTGGGCCTGTCCACTATGCACTGCAACGTTCTTGCTGTCTGTATGCAGCAGCGGCATTCTGGCAATGCCTTGACACTGCTGCTGCAGGGAGACAAGCTGTGCAAGCCATCATAGCCTGATGTCAAGCATCATGTGCTGCAAAGGGGTGCAAGCTGGATGCATTTGTTTGCTTGCAAAGGCTGAAGCTGATATGTGTTTAGTAGCTGCAGTCACGCGCACCAGCTTAGATCTAGGGAAGAAAGACAGGATGATGTATGTAGGCACCATCAGGTAGGTGGCAGCACTAAACGCCAGCTCAGGTGGCAGCAGCAGTGGGGCTGCTGCTTGAGGGGCCACAGCTGCTGTTACAGCTGCTGCAGCTGCTCGCTTGCCTGCCTCTACTATGAGCCGCTTCCTGGGCACTGCAACAGCAAGGCAAGCAGCACAAGCAACAGAGTATGTGCACTGTAGCTCTGCTAGGAGCAGGATCTCTGGGTCTGAAGGCACAATTACGTGACGAACCTGATGTAGTGCGCTTTCGTATGCTCAGCATCGTGCCTCTGTGCGCAAACTTCGCCACAGCTTGGGGCAAGGTCTGCTCCCTGCTGCTTCGGCACACTGATTGGCATGTCGACGATCGTAGTGGCAGCGCCATTAGTGATTTATATTAGCGACTAGTATAACTTATTGTGTCGTCCACAGCTGGCAAACTTGTATGTCGAGTAGGCGGAAAAATGAAACTGTGCTGGTGACAGGCTGTTCACAAGCAGATCACACCGTCGAACACACCTATGCAAGCACAACACCTAGCTGCAGCATCATGACGTGTGTGAAACCATTGATAGGCAGTGACAAGTGTGGTGGTCAGAGTGTTACAAGCTCCAGCGAAACCCTATGGGACGCTCGCAGAACCCTGCTGTAGGATGCACTGCGCACAATCACCTTCAAGTTCCACCACCAATACCCGCCATATCACCAACAATCCGACTTGTTGTCCTATGTGAAAGCTGGCAGCATGCAGGACAAACCAGGCGGTAAAAAGGCAGTGGCTCAAATATGCCAGACTCCGGTGTGTGACTGTGCCAAGGCACACACTGCTGGCAGCACCATGGTGAGCAATGCTGCTGCTGCAGCACACACCAAGCAACAATGCACAACAGCCTTGTTCACAAGGTGGTAGGTACGCAAACATCCTGCTGAACGCCCCTCCTCATAAGGCTTGCAAGCCAATTGATCAAGCCTCAGGGTAGTGGTGCAGCCTGTACAGCAGCGTGCGGCCCTTGGCATTGCCCACCCCCAGGAAACCGCTGTGCGGGCTGAACGCCGCGCAGTGCACGTACTGCAGCGGCGAGCGGCCTGTCGGCCAGTTTGCAAACACGGTAAGGCTCGGCAGGTGCACCACGCGCAGCGCGTCCTTCTTCATGCGTGAGCCCATCAGCAGCATCTGGCTGTCATGGCTAAATGACAAGCTGTCGATGCTGGTGGTGAGGTTCATCAGCGCTTTAAGCGGCGCAGGCGCTGCCGGCTGAACCCCAAACCCTGCTGCTGCCACGTCAGCGTCGTCAAAGTTGACCGGCGACAGCAGTCCTGCAGGGCGGCGGTACACGTTGACCACGCCCGAGGAGCCTCCTGTTGCCAGGTAGCTGCTGTCTGCGCTGAGGGCGAGAGAGGTGCAGTCAATGGCTCCCTCGTCGCGCTGCTGCTGCAGGCACCGCTGGCTGCGCAGATCCCAGGTATACAGCACGCCATCGCCACCTGGTGATCAGTGGCAGTGCGCAGCAGCGAGGTGCAAGATAAAGTCAAAGCCTTGACCAACAGTGCAAGAGGTTGTTGGCAGTCATGTACAGGCACACCAGCCATGTTTGGAAACACGTTCCGGTGAGGAGAACAAATGACATACACTGCACAGAGAGCAGGCAGGTGCTGAAAGCATACAGCTAAAAATAGTTAACAGTGCAGGACTAGTGAGTGTTACTGTATGGTGATGATGTGCCCTGCTCAACCAGCCCATGGTGCTGTATGAAAGAGTGTCAGCGCACGGGCAACAAGCCAGGGGGGTCACTGTGGCGTGCTGAGAACACAGCGAGGCCGTGGGAGCTAGGCGCCGCTGAAAGTTGTCACGCCATAAACCACAAACAAACACACACATCAAACATGCACCCAAGTCCATGCACAGACTTGACAAAGAAACCGCCAGCCTGTGCCTCACCGGCTGTGACGAGTGTGTTGCCGTCGCTGCTGAACACTGCTGCGCGCGCGCTGCCGTTCATCTTCAGCGAGCCCACAGGCCACCTGCTGCTCAAGCTCACGAGCCCTATGTGCCCACCATCACCCAGGAAAGCCAGCAGCGGCCTTGCAGGATCACTGCTTGCAGCAAACGCCTCGCAGGACTTCATGCCTGTCCTGCCTCCTGCTGCGCCGCTGCTGCCGCCCTTTTTCCCGCCCTTTTTGTGCTTCTGCTGCGGTGCGCTGCTGCCTTGCCGCTGGCCCTGGTGGTGGATTGAAGGCGGGGTGACCACGCGCTCCAGCTGCGCTGTGTGCAGGTCCGCTATGTAATAGAAGGGGCGCCTGCCTGCTGCCACCACCTTGCTGCCGCCTGCTGCAAAGGCTGCTGTGTGGATGGGGCAGTCCTGCAGGAACAGGCTCTGCACCAGCGGGTTGCGCAGGCCATCCACCTGTTGTATGGCAGCAGACGCAAGCAGCCAAAGTGGTGTTTTCAGCTTAAGTCGGGCTGTAGCCATTTGAAAGTTTGACAGCTGATCAGATGCTGATGACATCGATAAGTACAAGATCGTCCAGCAGCAGCCAAACAAGCAAGCATGCTGCTTGAGCAAGCATAACAGAGAGTGACTAGCATGCCCAACACCCTGCGTCCTGCAAGCGTAACCAAGCAAAGCGTGCTGCGCTACATCAAACCTTCCGCCCTACCTGGAACAGCTTCAGCCGCTTGTCAAACCCTGCCGTCAGCATCAACTGCCCATTCGGGTGGAACTGCAGCGCCTGCACCACAGCATCAGATGGGCTGGCACCATTGGCATCACGCAAGCGGCTGAGCTCCAAAGCCCCTGGAGCTAGCAGGCCCCCACGGCCCCCAGCAGCACCACCTCCAAGCAGCAGCCCACTGCCACTCATCAGCAGCTTCTCAGCTGTCTCTTCATCTGGCTCTTCTAATTCGTCAATGGCAGAGGCATCTGCTGCTGCAGCGCCGGCCTTCTTGCTCTGCCACTGCTGCTTGGCTGACATGGCCCAGGTGGTGCGCGGGTGCAGCACGCAGTGCTGGCGCCGCAGCGCTGCCTCGTAATCGGCTCCGGTCAACTCAGTTTGACCCTTTGACTGCCGCAGCTTGCGCAGGCGGGGTGCAGACGCCACTTGCACTGTGACGTCCTTGTCTGCTGCGTCGACCCATGCTGGCGCGCGGCGCTTCCTGCCTGCGATTGAGCAAGGCCGCAAGGGCAGGCGTGGAAGATAGTTGAGAGCAGCAGACGCAGGAGGTAAGCCACAGGATGCAAACAAGATGGCGACTGGAGAAACTGAAGAATGAATTGGGGGACTCAACTAGCGCTAGACGGTGTGTGGTGCCCACATCTGCAAGCAAGCCCCTGCCACATGGCCCTGACTGCAACAGCAACATAGCCACGGCAACCCCTTGCAGACTTCCCACGCAGCCGTCCGCAACCACACCAGCGTGCTGTTGCAAGCAAGCCAGCGCACCTTTGCCAGCTGCCTCCTGCTGCTGCAGGTGCATGCTGCCAGGGCCTGGGCCTGCCTCATCATCATCCTCATCCTGCTGCTGCTCCTCATCCTGCAGCCCCATCCTGTCCTCAACAAACAGCAGGCCATCAGCTTCATCGCTGTCTGCTGCTGCCTCAGCCTAGCAGGACAGCACAGCGCAGCACAGCACAGCAGACAGTGTACAGTCAGACCTGCGTGCGTTGTACAAGCAGCTTGCAGGCTCCTTGATGCTGCTGCTGGCGATGCACAGCTTGCAATAACAGGCGGGCAACAGGTTACACACATACTGTACTGCCCTGCAGGCAAAAGAAACAATGAAAGACAAAGCCACGCACAGTAAAAAAGAACAGTGCAGCAAAGCGCTGCAGTGTGGCAACTGACCTGTCTCACGAGGTCTGCAATGCCAGCACTGTCACCCTCTGGCTTGGCAAGCAGCTTTCCCACTGCTGCGCCGCTGCCAAACAGGAACTCCTCCAGTGCGGATTCCTGCAAGTCACACGAGCACAGGCAAGCAGTATAGAACACAGTTAGTGTTGCGTAGTCAGGGTGCAGGCATCATGCCAGCCTGGCAGCCTGCAACTTGATGTGCAGCTAATATTGCAGCAAAGCAGGCAAGCCTGCAGGATGCTGAGGTATAAGGCTGTTTTTGGCTCACCTTTGCCTTGTCATCCTCGTTGTCGTAGCGGTAAACGACCTTTTTGCCTTTCATGACGTCCTGCAGCAGCTCAGGCTGTTGCTCTACTGCTGCTGCTGCTGCTCCTGCTGCTGAGCCAGCAGGCGCTCTGACGCGCTAGCGCTGCAGCCAGCTGCACAGAACGCGTGAGTATCCCCTTTTCCCGACAAAGACACGTCGTTTGCAGCCTGCTGTAGGGAGGCAGCCGCAGCAGGGTTGAGTGGGGGAAGTAAGGACATGCAAGTTGACGGCGAGTGCGTTGAGAATTCTTCGAATGATTCGTTTAACATGCCTTTGCACCGGCTGGCAGCTGTGGTTGCGGAAAACAAAATCCGGCGTAACTGCAGTGAGCCTTGTCAGTCTGCTTGTCTTCTGGATTGTTGTTGCGGGAACGCTGCGCGGTGCTTTGACGACAGATCGCCTGCGTGTATGCTATTGGTGATCGGGACTTCGTAGATCTGACAGCGCAGGCCCTGCTGTTGGGTGCCAACCCTGTGCACTGCCCTAGTCCTTTGTCCTTCACACAGGCTTTTGTGTTCTTCTGCAGCTAAGCACATCTTTATGTTGTCCACATACTACATAGATTCTCCCTAGGGCTGATCCAACTGTGCTACCGGGTGCTTGCTGGTGTCAGCACTAGCAGCAGGCAACAGCAGGCAGGGAAACATGGCGGACGCTGCGCCACCCTCACCGCCGCCCCCTCCACCCCCACCCCCTCCACCAGCTGCTGATGTAGAAATGGAACTAGAGTATGAGCCGGCCCCACCAGGGCCGCCACCACCACCGCTGCCACCTCAGGAAAACATGCAGCAGCAGGAGCAGATGCAGCAGCCCCAGCTAATGCAGCAATCGATGGAGCAGCAGCAGATGCAGCAGATGGCGCCGCCGCCACCAGCTGAGCAGCAGATTCAGCCACCTGCAGACATGCAGCAGCAGATGCAGCCACCTGCAGACATGCAGCAGCAGCAGCAGATGCAGCAGCCTATGGCACCACAGCAGGGCATGCAGATGCAGCAGCAGCCGGGTGCTATGGACGAAGCGCAGTATGCTGCCATGACGCCGGAGCAGCAGCAGCAGTACCTGCAGCAGTGGCAGGAGTACGAGCAGTGGCAGCAGTACTACGCACAGCAGGGCTACTACGGGGACCCCTCACAGCAGCAATACTACGGCGATCCGTCACAGCAGCAGTACCCAGGCGCTGGCTACGATCCAAACCAGCAGTATGCACAGTATGGGGCACCGCAGCAAGGCTTTGACCCTCAGCAACAGCAGTACCAGCAGCAGCAGGGCGGCTGGGGCTATGGCGATCCACATCAGATGCAGCAGCAGCAGATGTACGGCTGTATGTACCCTGACCAGCAGCAGATGCACATGCAGCAGATGCATATGCAGGGGCCTGGGGGGTATGGCATGCCTGGCGGCTTCGGGCAGCAGCCCATGCCCCCTGCCTACCCAAATGCAGCAGGGCCTCAGCCTGGCATGATGCATCCACAGCAGCTGCAGCAGCAGCAGCAGCAGCAGCACATGGGGCACATGGGTGGTATGCCGCCGCCTGGCAGCAGCAGCAGCTACCCAGCGCCGCCGCACATGGACGGCAACAGCATGCACGCGACTGCTGCTGCTGCAGCGGCCGCTGCGTCAGCCTCAGCTGCAGCTGCAGCAGCAGCAGCAGCAGAGGAGCGCAAGAGTGTGGTGCCTAGCTGGCTGCGGGCTGAGATGGCGAAGCGGCAGGCTGAGGCTGCAGCAAAGCGGGCAGAGGAGGATGCGAATGACAGGGACGAAGATGAGCTGGAGGCAGCACCAGCACGCAAGGCAGGCGGCGCGCCAGGTGCGGGTGTTATTGACAGCATTTGTGACAGCTATATGGTAGTTGCGGCATGCTTCTGCTGGCATTGATGCTGTCAGTGTGCTGTACCGGGTGCTTGGCAGGTTTGAGATCCTCCGCCTGCAAGTGCTTTCGCAACAGCAATGTGTCAATCAACAGCTGCATGTGGCTACCCATGTCGCAGCTGTCCTTGGGTAGCGCTTGGCAGCTGGTGCTGCTCACAACGCCGGCTATGGCCTTGCACTGCCGCGTCTGCTGCCACGCGCTGCTTCACACACCTTTTTACACCTTTCCACACACATTCTTACACATTTTACACACCTGTGACGCACCTTTCACACACCTTCTGCAGGCTCCCGCTGGGCTGGCCTCGCTGACAGGGACAGCAGCGAGGAGGAGGATGACCCTGCTGCTGCCAAAGCACGCGCTGCTGCAGCAGCAGCGGAGCGCCAAGCTGCAGTGACGCGGCAGCTGAAGGAGCAGCTGACAGCCATACTGCTGGAAGTGACAGACAAGATGTTTGGTGAGTGGCGCAGCGTCAACGCCAGTGTGCATGTTTGCGCAGTGATGTGTAGCACCGCAAGTGTCGTAGCAGCAACGAAGTGCAGCTGGGTAGCTGGCTAGCAGCAGCGTGTGGAATGCTGTGCAGCACATGTGGCAGTCTGGCGGCTGGTGAGCGCAACTGTGTGCAGTTTGTGGTTCAAGGCAGGAAAGGTGACTTCAGCTAAGCAGGACTGGACATGCTCCAGCACTAACCAGCTGGTGAGACGCATCGAGGTTCTGCAAGCATTTGTTGGGGTGATTTGAGTGAGAGAGAGTGTAGTTCATTGTGGGTCTGGCACCATCTGAGATGGTATGTAATCATTGTTGCTGCCTCGCTGCTACTGCTGCTGCTCTGCAGAGGAAGTGGCGCGTGAGGTGTATGGCGAGGCAGCTGGCGCAGGCAGCGGCGGCCGCAGCAGCGCACTGAGTGGTGGCAGGCGCGGCTCCTCAACAGCAGCAGAGGCAGACGGCCTGCCGCTGCCGCGTGGCATTGCTGCTGCTGGCGATGACAGTGGCAGCAGCGACAGTCCTGCCGGTGCCGGCGGAGCTGGCGTTGTGGGTGCAGCATTAGGCCTTGCTGATTACGGGTCTGGGTCTGAGAGCGATGAAGATGCAGATGACAAGCCAAAGAAGCAGCAGCAGCAAGCTGCTGGTGCAGAGCAGAAGCAGCAGCCTGCTGAGCAACAAGAGGAGGCTGCCGAGCCAGCAGCAGCTACTGCTGCTGCTGCTGCTGCAGCAGATGTGCAGCAGCATGCTGGCAGTGCTGCAGCTGACATGGAAACTGACCAGGCACCTGCTGCTGCAGCGTTGAAGCAGCAGGAGCCAGCACCGAGCGCAACAGCAGCAGTGGCTGCCAAGACAGCAGATGCAGTTGCGGAGAATGCTGAAGAGCTCGGCAGCACGTTCACCAAGGGGCAAACGTACGTGGTTCGCAGTTCTGACCACAGCAGGCGGTACATGCATGCATAGCAGTGTTCCATGTTCAGTGTAGCTCGCTGCTGCAACAGGGTTGATCGCCTTCTACTGCTTGCAGGAAAACATGCTATGATTTGCCCTTCAGTTCAGACTATCCCTGTGGCCAAAAGTTGGCCCTGCTGCGAGCACTGGTGCTGCATAGCCTCTGCAACAGCACCTGCCACTGCCTCACGCCCTGTGTCATCTGCCACGCCTGCCGCTGCAGCGTGTGGTGCTTCATGGCAGACGGCCGCCGCGTTCCTGCAAAGGTGCTGATGGTGCACGGCCTTGCGCCGCCCAGCTACTCTGTCATGGCTGAGGGCCGCAAGCAGCGCGTGGAGTGGAGCCAGCTGCAGCCGATGCAGCAGGAGCAGCAGCAGCCGGCAGCAGCAGAGGAGCTGCTGGGGCAGCTGGAGCAGAAGCTGCCGCCGCCGCCACAGCAGCAGCAGCAACAGCCAGAATCTGCAGCTGCAGCAGATGTGCAGGTGGTACAGCCCTCCGAGCTCGCTGCTGCTGTTGCCGAAGCAGCTGCGGCTGCGGCTGCAGCTGCCAAGCCTGACGTGCAGCAGCAAGCGCTGCAGGTGTTTGAGCAGCTGAAGCAGCAGAAGGAGCACGTGCACGAGCACAGGAACGGGCAGGCTGACAAGGCTGCAGACACAGAGCGGAAGCGGCGCAGCAGGAGCCGGAGCAGGGACAGGCGCAGCAGGCGGGAGCGTGAGAAAGATGAGCGGAAACCACGCAGCCGCAGCAGAAGCAGAAGCAGAGAGGGTCGGCGGCAGCGTAGCAGGAGCAAAGAAGCAAAGCGCGCACGCAGCCCCAGCAGAAGCAAAGAAGCGAAGCGCGCACGCAGCCGCAGCAGGAGTAGGAGTAGGGATGCACGCAAAGAGCGGCGGCGCAGCAGGTCGAGGGACGAGGCAAAGGACAAGAAGGAGGACAAGAAGCAGGACAAGAAGGAGAGCAGGTGGGTCTTGCACACAGTGCTGAGGCAGCGGCAGGGCCTCTGCAAACATGGTTTTCAGCAGGGCATCATCATCATGTTACCCATCAAGCCATAGCATCAACGCCATCGGCCCCGGGCCCCAATGGAGCGGCAACAGAAAGAAGACTACACAATCATGTTTGCAAGCATTACGCACACCCAAAGCCTTTCAGCAGGGCAGACCTGTGCCTGCTACAAGTGCTGTCATTGTTTGCCAGCAGCCGTGTGCTGGGTAGGATTGTCGCAGTTGAGTTTGTTAAGCTCATCACATGGTGTGCTCTGTGCTGCAGGCGGTCTGAGAAGCGCGACAAGGACAAGCATACCAGCAGCAGGCGGCAGCGCAGCCGCAGCAGGAGCCGCAGCCCCAGCAGGTCCAAGGAGAGGCACAAGGAGAGGCGCAGCAGGTCCCGCGATAAGCGCAAGGAGCGCCGGCGCAACAGCAGCAGCAAGAGCAGGAGCAGCAGCCGCAGCAGGGAACGGCGGCACAAAGCTCGCAGGAGCGACAGCAGGAGCCGCAGCCGTACGCCTAAGCGGGCTAGCGGTGAGTGTCATCATCATCATCATGTTACTCATCAAGCCATAGCATCAACGCCATCGGCCCCGCGCCCCAATGGAGCGGCAACTACACCCTCGTGTTTGCAAGCATTACGCACACCCCAAGCCTTTTCAAGAAGTCAGCAATAAACCTAGACACCAGTAACCTAACAGAACCCCAAGCATCATCCGACACAAACCGCTTCACCTTCACCTCAGCATCTGCAATAGACAACAAGTTACGCAATTTTGCAGCGCAACCAGACAAAGCCCTAATCTCATTAAACATCTCGCGGTGAGTGTGAAGGGCTGGCAATTTCCTGCAGGAGAGCAGCGTGCCTGCAATCTGGCCCATCTGTCTTCAATGCATGTTTCTTTGCGGTGCTTTGTGCTGGCTGCTTAGCTGCTCAATTGCCTACCCGCTTGCAAACACCGTGACAGGACAGCGGCAGCAGCGCAGCCCCTAGTGATGACTGCATGCCGCTCACTGGTTTGCTGAAGTACCATGTGCGATGTTGTTGCTCCTGCAGGCAAGTCTTCCAGACGGAGCCGCAGCAGAGAGCACAGCAAGAAGGACCGTCGCTAGTGAGCACTCGAGGTGCAAGCAGTGGCCACTGAAGTCCATGGACTTCATGGTGGCATCTGCACGTCACTGCACGTGGCCTGCTCTGTGCATGTCTACGCGCTGCCTGCAGCATGCTGCACGTTGTATACGCAGTGCACGACCAAGGGTAATGGGTTGGCAGCGGCATGCGGTAGCTTGGCAAGCTGATGGGATCTGGGTGTCTGACCTTCGTACGTGACCTTCACACGTGAATGTTGACCATCAAGCACAAGCTATTCTGGCAATGAAAACTCTAGAAGTAATTTTTAAATCTATCTAGTCATTACCATCATCAACAACAAGCGCCGGAAACACAGTCAATGACTGAAAACGGAGCAGCAAAATCGCGTCTACCCTGCTATGCCACTCCTTTCTTTATGTTGCAGTGGCTGGCGAACCACAGAACAGCTCTTAATGTCTTCAAGCATAAGATAAGCTGAGGGGCTGCAGCAAAGGCGGTTGCTGATTCGGTTGCTCTTGACGGGCAAGAAATTTGGAGCATATAGTGCTTTAAATATAAGACAACAGACTCTTTTATGGAGTCAAATGCCAGTGTAGACACCCTGTAGTGACAGCACCAACGACTGAGGGTTGCCCGGGCTTCCTTTGGCTGAAGCATACCAGCAAGCGGAGCTCGACAGGCTGACAGATCGGTGCTTAAATCATTTTCGTAACACTTAAAGCAGCGCGCATGAAGCGGTGCCTTCAGAATGTCAGCTTGTGCTTCCTGCTGTTGGCAGCTTCAGCAGCACAGGCAGCGCCACCCCCCGCTGCACTGGTTGAGTGCCTGAAGAGGGCAGAAGGAGACCAGTCCAGTCAGCTCTCGACTTACCAAGACTTTGTGCACGGTCATGCCACCAGGTGTGCTTTCTTGCCGTACTTTGCTGTGCAGCTTTAGAGACAGGGATTTGTCATCAGCGCCATGATGATCATCAGCATCATCATGTGCCATGCAGCGGCAGCGCTGCGCGTTGCCACGCAACCCCAGGCAATGCTTCTTGTGGTCATCAAATATACATCACAAGCCATAGCAGCAACGCCACATGTGCCAGTGCTGGTGATGGGTGACCACGCGCTGCTGGCTTTGCTGACCACGACTGCTGGCTGCTGTTGCATCACGTAGGCTGACGTTGCGCTCGGGCTGGTGGAGCGAGAAGAAGTCAATCTTTGACCTCAGTATAGTGACAGGGTTGACAGTCAGCAGACTTGATCAGCTGGAAGCACAGTGCAGGGCCTGGAAGGGCCCACTCACTGCCGCAGTGTACCTAGTGGTGCATGTGCCGCCAGGGAGCACAAAACTGGATGGCGCTGGGCTGGAGACAGTCCACAAAGCAGAGAAAGACATGGCAGAGTTTCACAAAAGGTGCGTATGATGTGGTTTGCTCAGCAGATTATGTCTATTTTGAGCAGATACCCGCATAGCTGTGCAGCACTTGTCCGTACAACCAGTTTCAGCTGGGAGCAGATACCCGCATGGATTTGCACACATGACCAATGTTGTCAGCGTCAGCATCAGCTGGCAAGCAGTAACTGTGAACTCAAAGGATCCAGATTCAGTTCATTGTTCACTGAAGCTTGTTAAAACAAGCAGCAACTCTGACATTCCCTCTGCTGTTCCTGCCCTGTTACCTTGCAGGATGGAGGCGCTGCCAAACGGCTGCTCGCTAAACATGATGCTACTTGTTGAGACAGTTGCGGATCGTATCATGCGCTGGATGCTGCCAATCAACGTGCTGCGCAACTATGCGCTGCTGGGGGCAGACACACGCCTGGTAGCTATGGTGGATGTGGACCTGCTGCCAAGCGTGGGCCTGGCTGACTGGCTGCAGCTGCCTGGCAAGTGAGTACTTAACAGCCGCTTCCCTGCCTTGGCTTGCAGACATCAGCAGCAAGGGCAATGCTTTTGGGTACCACCTGCAGGAGTGCCTGCAGGAAATAGCAGTCGACGGCCTGTCATGCGAGACCGCACCTCGGCATGTGAATGTGCAAGCGTCAGCAGAGCAGTGGTGCCACAGCACTCCGGGATGCAACACTTCGGGCAGGCGATGTGAGCGGCTCTTACCTGGGTGAAGCTCACTGCATCTTCTGCTGTGCACCTGCAGGATGGACTGGCTGAAGCAAGAGTGCAGCCAGAAGAAGCTGTTTGTGCTGCCTGCGTTTGAGACAGCTGAGCTGCCCACCATGGCAGCAGCGCACAAGGTGGCAGCAAAGGCAGCCGCGTCAGATAAGCAGGCGCTGCAGAAGATGGTGGCTGAGCAGCAGGTCTGGCAGTTTGCCCTCAAAATCTTCCGCGAGGTGGGTGGGCCTGCTGCTGCTGTGACACACAGGCACTCTGTGTGGCCGCCGTTTGCCCCCCGTTGCTCCAAATCCGTGCAAGGATATTGCTGCGCAAAACTCAGCAGCATGCAGGCGATGCGTGAATGTAGGGGCTGTGGGTGTGTACAGCAAGTTGAGAAGCGCGCAAGTTTTGGCAACCGCTCCACTGATCTTGTGTTGCTTGTTGCTCTGTGCAGGGCCACAACATGACGCTGTATGACAAGTGGTTCAACAGCAGCGAAGCGTACGGGCCCCTGGGCTGGACCAAGGACTACGAGCCATGGTTCATCATAGACCGCACACTGACGCCCTTCTATGACAGCGTGTTTAGAGGCTACGGCTGGAACAAGGTCACACATGTGACACATGTGCACCACCAAGGGTGAGGCACTGTTGCAGAGTTGCTTCGCTGCCTGCAGCTGCCGCAGCAGCCAGGCATCAGCTGTGCCTCGTATACATGGCAGCTGCAGCCTGCACTAGCTGGCACATCTGTAGTTGTCCCCATATGCAGCACCTGTCTGTGGACACGGCATAACACGATGCTTGCAACCCCTTGTGCTGCGCAGGTTCAAGTTCATGGTGCACCCCACAGGCTTCCTGGTGCATAGGCAGCATGGCTACACCAAGGCACGCGACTCGTACCAGTCCTCAAAGGCTTCGTATGAGAAGACGCTGCTCACAAACAAGGCCAAAGCACGCGCCGACAAGAGCTTGGCTGCAACAACACACAAGTGAGTCAGAGGTGTTCCAGTGCATGCATTTTTGCCGCTGCTGCTGCTGCTGCTGCTGCTGCTGCTGCTGCGACTAAATACTTATATTCCTGCTGCATGTGGTTTTGTCTGCAGGTTCCGCGACAGGGTATTGGTGCAGCTGTCAGAAGGCAGATACAAGCCGGCTCTGGACACGGGCCTGCAGATGTGCCTGGACACGCTGCCGTGGTGGAAGCAGAACAGCAGCAAGGTGGTGGCGCCAGCACAGGCTGTGGAGGTCAGCGCAGCGCAGCGCCACCAGCGGCGCCGCCGCCGCAGGCAGCTTGAGCAGCCGGCTCACCCAAGGCGTTAGGCCAAGCAGCATGATCTTGAACTGATTAACTTATCTGGCCGGCTGCACAAGCCGTGCTCAATGTTGGTGCTGCGGATGCTTCTGTGTGCATGCCACTGCTCCTGCAGTGACGGGCCCTGGGCCTCACACACCCAGTTCAGCGCGTGCCGCACACGGGAATTGCTCAACATCCATTTGCATAGGCAGTAAATCGTGACCTGGTAGGTTTAGATGAGCCGTAGATGTGTTCTGTCTGAGAGAACTGGGGTGATGTCCTCTGCGAGCTCTAGCAGTTTGTTGCCTTGGCATATATGTGTGTGTGTGCTGTTGGCGCTGATGCCACTGGCGGCCACGCCAACCCCGTGGCTCAAAATATAGGCACTGTCATTGATTTGTTCTGCTGCCTGCACGGGCATCATCCCAGTGCAGACATTGCATGCTTCTAGCTAGAGCTTGGGAGGCTGGGGCTCCGCTGCAGGGCGTCTGCTTGCTGACAACAACTGACCACAAAGGATGCGCTCGCCAGCACACATGTGCTGGCTGCAAACCTGACTTGACCTAATCCTTTCGCGTGTTGTTGAACAGCAATACACAGCTGCGCCACAAACATGCAAAGCACCCTTGATTGTGTGCGTGACATGTAGGGGTCCTTCGTGTGGTGGCTTGGGTGTGATCTACTTTTTATGTGCCTACCTTGATCGTGCAGCAGGTCACATGCTGTGCAGGGCCCGGTGGTGTCAAACAACACGTGATTTATAATGGTGCATGCCGAACACGTGTTTTGGACGTGTGACATGTGTGCATGCACATCGAGCCAGAGATGTGCTGCACCTGCACAAAATCCCCTTGCATGCTGGTCTAATTGTATGGCTCTGTTTCTGGTCATAGCTCTGTTGTAGTGCAGCGGGTGTGGCGGCTGATTGGTGCTGATAGACATGCAACAGGCGCAGCATTCTCGCAGGCAGCGCCCGGTGCTGCTGCTCACTGCCCTTGCTGCATGATTGGCAGCATCTAGGTCAACAAGGGTGGGGGCTTGTTGGTCTCTGCAGTCATGTGTTACGCGGCTTATGCTGCCCTGGCTGTCCAGTGTAGGACTGGTCAAGGGTGCTTTTTGAGAGTTGTGGTGCAGTGAACACATCTTTTTGCATGGCGTGCATGGTTGGATCCATTTGTACTTCTTACCCCAAATCATGATTGCTTTAGTGATCACTTCTGTGATCACTTCAGTGGAGTTGCAGGGGGCGCATGGCCTGAATGGTAGCTAGCGGAAGCTTGGGACGCGCTCTATCATTCAGCAAAGGGTGCACACGCTGTTTGGCTTTGTCAGATGTAGGTGCAACATGCGGTCAGTCTGTGGCGTGACGCAGGATGCAGGGCATACAGCAGATTGCTACCAACCTGCTTGCTACCGTCATGCCCTGGTGCACTGCAGCATGGCAGCATGGCATGCATATTTGTCTGCAACACATCAGCTGATGCACTGAATTGCTTGGCAGTGCTCCTGCTACAGTGTATACACTATGTACTGCACACATAATGTAGTGCGCCATGATGCGCTGCACCTGTTGGGCTGCTGAGCAGACATTGTGTGTAAATGCAGGCCTTGTTGCCAGATATTTGTGTATGATTCTTGGGTGGCAAACTCGAAGCGCTTCTCTCAAACGTTTTGCGTCAACGGGAGCTGCATGCAGGACACTCTTGATCGTCATGGGCAGCACTGCTGTACCGAACAGGGTGACCCTGTGGCATGCAGGAACATGTGACTTAGCGACTGTACGTGCCAGAAACATTCTCTTGACGGATTTAATGTATAAATAGACCAAAATTACAGCGCGGCTGGTGGCTGGATGAGCTCAAGCAGCTCTCCTGCGAGTTTTCAGCCTGCCAGTGATCAGGCTCATAAGGCCCTCAGGCCTGCATGCTGGCGTACGGTCTTGAGGCCTGTATGCCAGTCTGTGCAGTAGGTAGCAGACACACATGTTGAATTCAGCAGGATTGAGCGCGGTTGCATGGACTTGGGAGCCTGGTAAGGCAGAGGTCGTCGCCGGGACGCTGCAGGGGCCCAAACCGCCTAAACCACCAGACGTCACTTGTCCGCCGCAGAGCTTCGTGCGATTGACATGGTACAAACAGCGGTAGGACCTGCAAACATCGGCGGCGGTGCAGCCACAGCTACCATGGCCCTCTCCTCCTTACCTGCGTCACCTGCGGGCACTGCCAGTCCAGGGGCTGCATCGCGAAATCAAACAACGTTTAGGCTCCGTTCGCGCTCAATGAGGCCAACTTCAGCATTCGGCAGCAGCACCGGCAGCAGCAGTAGCAGCAGCAAGCTGCGTGACCAGGAGCAGCATGTGCCTCGCACTCTCCCGGACGTGATGCGTGTGTTTCTGGCACACCCATCTGCAGCTGTGCCTACAGCCGCAATATGTGGGCTGTGTGCCCTGCGGCTGCAGCAGCCACTCACTGCAGCTGACCCTCTTGTGGCTGCAGCAGTGGTGCTGCTGTGGCTGGTGCAAGAGTGGGCAGCACACAAGTACCTGCTGCACAGTGATATGGATTGGCTGGGTGAGTGCTGTGAATGTGTGGCATCTTCAATTTCCAATGCAGACCAATAGACGTAAAGACAAACACTGAAGGCCGCTCCAGCAAACTGCTGTGTCTGCTTGCGCTCGAGCCTGCGTGTCAAACAACATGCCAGCAGCAGGTGAAGCATGCACATGTCCAAGCAATGCACTGCACGCACGCATGTGTGTGTGCAAGGTCTTAAAGTACCGTAAATCCATGATTGCCACCCCTGCGCAGCTGTCGCCTCTCCACAGACTGACATGTAGCACTTGCTGCAAACGTGCAGGCCAACCTAAACAAGCCACAACAGCGCAGCTGCATCACCACTTCACCCTTCATTCAACCTCAATCATGATGATTGTGTCTCTCTCTCAATGCGCTCTGCAGGCAAGACCATCCACAGGCAGCATCATGAGACACCATACTTCCATGTCAGTCTGGACCCGCCTGGGCTCATCCTGTCAGTCATGGCTGCTGCAGCGCTGCTGTTTGGGCTGCTGTTCCAGTGGGGGCCCCTCAGCCTGACAGCCACAGCAGCATACTACTCAGCAGGTGCGCAGCAGCGCAAGTCACAAAGAGCACTGGCAGCTGCTGCGAAATTCGATGGCCAGCAGTGTGTGGTCAACATTGGACGCGTGTGGCAGCTGCAGCGATGGAGGCCGGCGCGCACTGTTTGCAGCTTGCATCTGAACGTTGTTTGTATGGACCTGGCATGCCTGCTTCCAAGTCAAGGCCTTGTGCTGGCTGCAGCGGCCGACTTGACCCCATAGTTATATCATGCATTGCTGGTTACTGCCTGCTGCTGCTGCTGCTGCTGCTGTGGTCGCCTGCTGCTGCCAGGGCTGCTGTACGAGTGGCTGCACTACGTGGTGCACACGCACTGGGTGCCGCCCCAGGGCTGGCTGCGGTCAGTGCGCAGGTGAGGCAGCACAGCTGGCTGTCTGGCTGACTGTGTTTGCTGAACATAAAGTGTCGTGCGCTGGCAGTTGACAGAGCAGCAATGCAGCAATAGGCTGGGCCATTGCATTGTTTTTATTGCTGGGCTGATGATGTGGACCTCGCCGGCTATCCTACAAGTGCAAGCCGCACATGCCTCTGGGCCAGTTCAAACTCTGGACACAAACCTCTGCATTGCCAGCTACTGCTGACGTCCTCACTGGCTTTGCCACTGCTGCTTCTCTCCTGTCCAACCCAAACCCAGGCACCACATGCTGCACCACTGCCGCAACGAGGACTACTGGCTGTCATTCACTGCGCCAGCTGTGGACGCATGGTTTGGCACACTGCCATCCTCAGCCTCCTCAGTGCCCCTCACAGCCATGGCTCGCAAGGGCCACTCTGCAACAGCAAGCGGCAGCAGGAGCAGCAGGTCAGGGCTGGCGAGTGTAGGGGCAGCTGGGGATGCGAGGGATGTTAGGGAGGAGGCAGTTGCAGTCACAGCAGGCGCTGCTGCAGCTCGCCGCTAGTGTAAACGCAAGGGTGTGGCGTGTCGGCCCGTTGTCTGTTAGCTGAGAGAGCAAATGTTATGTTTCTGTTATGCGTGTACATTATTATCGTACAGCGTATGATTGGCAGCAGTGCGTGTGGCGTTTTTGCGTCCATAAACAGTCATGGACGCTGCGCGTTGTTGGAGAGTAGTTCGGAAATTGACCATGCTTGTAGGCTACTGCTGCGTCAAGTGGTGTTGGCGTATACTCTGCATGTGTACTTCTACAGACAGTGGAGGGATTTACGTTGACCATCGTGTGGAATGGCTGGGTTCTGACAAAACCATTGCTGCTGCTGCCGGTAGCCGCGCTAGCCGGCAATGCTGCTTAAATGCTGCTGCTGGGAGCAGCTTGGTGCTGTTGTCAAGTTTTGTTCAGCTGACGCAGACCAGGGTTGTTGAGTTTGTTGTGCTCCATGCATGTGTTGTGTGGAAGCTGCTGCAGCACTGCAGTGTGCAGGGTGACCAGCAGGGCTTACTGCTGCCAGACGACGATGCTGACGGTGGTGTCCAATAATGCAGGTTTGTTACGGTTCCATGAAGAGTTTTACTTGTCGACTTGCTGACTAGGCAGAGCAAGTGGTGCCTGTTAGGCCATTCGCGGCATATCAGCTCAATGGTTTCTTGTCATTCTATGTACTTGTTGTTGGTGTCAGTGACTGCAAGCCAAACACTGCAGCTGCAGTGCTTGAGCGTGCCACAGCTGCTTGCTCACCATGTCCAGCAACATTTGCTCCGCAAGAGTTGCCGAGCAGCTGGGTCTCATACATAAGGCACCAGATACAGTGGTGCTGTTACTTAGGGTTGCAAGTGTTCCTGTTTGTGCATTGTTGTTGCCTCCTGTTGAGTGGCGCCGCACAAGGCTGAGGAAGTTGATAGGGCACCTGACAAGCTTCCTAGCAGGCCTGCGTGCCGTCCGGTGTTTGTAACATCCCTGTCACAGTGCTTGTTGAGCGGGTCAGGCTGCAGTTGTCAGGTTGCCATGGGTCTTTGTCACTGCGTGCTTGTTGTCACTGAGGCCACTGGATGCATCGGACGCAGGGTGGCTGTTGACAGAGAAAGATCTCTAGAGTTTGCATATGGCTGTGTTTTGCTAGAGGTTCTGCTCTCAAGCACGACTTTCTTGGCCGGCCACGCACCACCACGCCTGGTGTTTGACAAGCTGCCGTGTCTGCGGTCTGGCATATGCCTGCACAGTTTATGCGGCAGCTTGGGGCTTGTGTCACCCCGTGTTTGCCTGTACAGAAACGTGCTTTGGGAGTTTCATGGACGGCCTGCCAGGCCGCTCACTGAGCCATCCGTGTGTGATGTGTGTGTCTTGTGGTGGCTTCTGCCTTTGTACTCAACGCTCGAAGATGAGGCATGCGCTGGGCAACCAGGCAGTGCAGTGTGCGGCTGTGTGACATCAACATGCCTATGCAGTGCAACTTCTGGAAGTGCTGCTGCTGCAGCTGCAGTTCTGTTACCATGGTGTAACAAATGAGCGTGCATGCTATTGTTTTAAGGGGGTTATTCAGAGACGGAAATAAAAATGAAACGCGGCGGTTGACATGGTTCCCAGCATGTGTTGCGCAAGCAGACCGCACCAATATTTTTTATAAAAAATTCTGGATGCAATAGAGCAACGTTGTGTTTTGGCCTTCCTGGAAGCCAGACTGCCTCCCTCCCCCCCCCCCCCCCCCCACCCCCACCCCCACCCCCCACCCTCCACCCGTCACTGCTGCTGCTGCTGCTGCTGCTGCTGCTGCTGCGCTGCTGTTGTTGAGCTGCTGGCTGCTGCTGCAAGGCCGTGTTCCCAGTGCGGTACACTAAATCGCAGCGGTTTTCTCGTTTTACTCACCATGCTCACGGCTAGATGTGTTGCATTGGTGCGTTGCGAACGCAGCCTGGCGCGAGTTGCATTTGCTCAGGCAGTCCGTGTGCGTTCAAGGTTCCGGCTGTGTGGCAGATTTCTCCGCGCATAGCAGACCATATTGACTGCAGAACGCCGTACGTAGGTCATACAACGTGTGTATGCGTGGCATTTCTGCTGCAGGTAAGGCTTTATAGGAGTCTAAAGGCTCACATCGACGGGTCCAACGGCTCACGTGAGTGTGGTGTGCACACCACATCGACGGGGTCGAAACCCTGACAATGGGTGTTCCTCCTGTTAATGCGCAAGATCAGCGGCGCTTAATGCATTATAAAAGTTGCTCAGTGTGCGCAGGAGCGTAGGGAGGGCATGCTGCGCAGCAGTGGGGTCGCGCAAAGCGCGGATACGGAAGGTACAGCCTCGACAGATCGATATCAAGGTGTTTGGAACCGTCAGCACTGTTGCACTGTAAATTTATGAAGCATAGCTGCGACTTGATGCATGGCAGGCCCTGCTCTGGTAGCTTCCTGCCCTGCTGATCTGCACAGCTGTGCACAGCTGCTGCAGCAGCACACCTGTCACAGTTGCCCTCGGCAATTTGAGCCACAGTAGGTAGCTGGTGGTTGCATGGGTACTGGTGTTTTGCTGGAAATACATGGTAGTGACCCAGCGGTTACGCACAGGGCGGTACCTCGCTTTGGTCTACAATACCCACTTTTGACTCTTGCTGTTGGTCGGGCCAGGCCAGGGCCCAGCGCGCCACGAACCCTGAGCTGCGAGAACTCATCTAACGTGCAAATCAACCGGCGGCTTATGACGTCTGCTGCTCATGACACTGCTGTTTAGATACTACGTGCATGCGTTTGCGGCACAATGCCACAAAGCTGCCGCCGCAGGAATTCAATTTTTTGTCTCAGCCGTCGTGCTTATTTACAGATCGACTGGGTACATCAGACTATAGCATTGCCTGGCGCAATGCTTGCAGGCAGCTTAGCGCGCGCAATGCACCCAAGTTGGTGGAAGAAGATTACAATCACCGCCATCACCATGCCAGTGGCGGGGTCACTTGCAATCAGCGCACACAACAGGAAGGCACGAGCCACGAATCAGCGCTCAGGAGCAGCACACAGATCACGAAGGCAGCATGCATCTGCTGCCGCAGATGGTCTCTCAAACAGTGGCACGCAGCTCTTCATCAAAGAGTTTAGCAATGTATGTGCACAGCTAGCTAGCTTTACGGGCCCATGATGTATGGTGCTCTTTCAACATGATTGTGTTGCTGTCTCAGCAACAGGTAAACACGTGTGATTGAACTGGACGGCAGCAGCAGCAGCTGCTGCTGCAGTGTCACAACATTGGTTTAGGTTGACGTCTGCTGGTTTGCATCAGCGGCGAGTGCAGATGCCTAACACAGACGCGTGCAACGATGACCATCAACAAGTCGCCGCAATGCAACATAGCTATGATCAGCTCGCCCCCCACACACCAATAACTAGGCATTACTACACATGCAGGCGTCTTTTGGGGCCTGCATAGTACTGTCAGCTGCCGCCACCCGGGGTTCATCAGCTCCAGCTGTCAGGTGTTATGCTGCTGCTGCTGCTGCTGCTGCTGCTGCGGTGCGCTGCTATTTCAGCAGCTCAGTAGCT
The DNA here is from genome assembly GCA_030272155.1 of Tetradesmus obliquus. Lineage (NCBI taxonomy): Eukaryota > Viridiplantae > Chlorophyta > Chlorophyceae > Sphaeropleales > Scenedesmaceae > Tetradesmus > Tetradesmus obliquus. Next base: position 3,447,860 of record CP126191.1, read on the forward strand.
CTTCTGCAGGAAAGGGTCTGCAGGGCAGGCAGCAGGGGCAGCAAACACGCACATGTTTGTGGCTTGCATATACCTGGCCAGGATCGGCGTGAAAGCACAAACGCCAGCCTGTGCCACTGCATCAGGGGCACAGGTGCTGGCCTGAGACATCACAATGCATGACAGCACGTTGTAACATTCACGTAACGCCCGATGAGTCTCACCCAGGGGCTTGCCCAGCGCGTACACGATGAAGCCGATGCTGCGCAGCGCCTCGTGGTCCAGCACGTTGCGGCCATCAAAGATGAAGGCAGGCTTGACCATGCTGTCATACAACCGCTGGTAGTCATAGCCCTGCAGCGGCAGCAGCAGCAGCGGCAGCAGCAGCAGCAGCAACTTGAGTACGCATCCAACACACCGCAGGTCCAAACGTGACATCTTCAGCACAGCTGGCTTCAGCAGTGTTGCTTCAGAATGTTGAAGCAAGGCAAGGCAGGTCGACCTTGCCAGCAGCCTGCAGCCCAATCAGTCCAGCTGCAGGAAAGTTCTGCTGAAGAAATTCAAAGCTCTCACAACCCGCCCACCTTGAACTCGTCCCACTCTGTCAGCACGCAGATGGCGTGTGCGCCCTCAGCGCAGGCGTAGGGGTCTGCCACCACCTGAACGTTCTCCGTAATGTGGCGCTCGCTCTTGCCCCAGCCGTGCGGCCTGTCCCACTCAAACTTGGGCGCTGACAGGTCCCGGAAGACCTGGCGCAGGGCGACGGTGCAGAAAGCATGCAGGAGGCATAATGGCTTGCGACAACAACAAAATGCATACGGTTGAGCAAGCACAGCACATGCTCAGGTGTGCATTGGCCGCCAGCTCCTCTGCGCTCGCTGTTCAACACACTGCACTGGAGTGCTGCCTGACCTCCGAGCAAGCAGAATCACAAGCTGCCAGATGGCATCAACTGCAAAGTGTCCAGTGTAGCACAATGACAAACGCCCTCTATGTGTATGTGCTGTGATCAGTGAGTGACCGGCACAACTCTACGCCCCCCAGCCAGCCGCACGCACCTGCACAGGCGTCACTTTGGGGTCATACACCACGCACTTGGCACCATCTGCCAGCAGCCCCCTGCACACGTCAATGGCTGGCGTCTCGCGCGTGTCCCCGGTGTCTTTCTTGAATGCAAAGCCGAAGATGGCCAGGCGCTTGCGCGCCACGGTGTTGAACATGGCGCTGATCACGCGCTCCATAAAGCGCTGCTTCTGGTAGTCGTTCATGGTCACCACCTGCAGCAGGGGCGCGAGGCAGGAGCTCGGGAGTTATAAGCATGGCGTGGCGTGCCTATGAAAGTGGCATGTGCGGCGTGGGATGTGAGCTGGAGTCTGTGCACCACGGCGCTGGTCTCACAAGAGCACGCGCCATAGCTCAGAGCCATGGCTGGTGTCAGCTTACAGCCCCTGCTATACGCCCATGGCAGATGTGCTGAGCGTCCAAACGCTTTTAGATTTGCGTCCCCATGCCGCTGGTGGTGTACAACACATCCATGCACAGCACACACAAAACATATAGTTACGGCAGTAACACTCAATCACACCAACCGCAGCCTGCCCCCAGCTTGCCTGCATGCAGAATGCACATCAAACACCACCAGCTGCACCGCTCACCTTCATCCAGGAGTCCGCCACCTGCTTGAGCCCCAGCTGAAACATCCACAGCAGCTTCAATGACAAGCAACCATCCTGACGTCCTCTTACCTTGTCTGTGCCCCATGCAGCTAGGTGTACATACACGATGACCGTAACACCCATTCACAGCAACACCACCCGCACCCTCACCTTCATCCAGTAGTCTGCCACCTCTTTGAGCCCCACGCCCTCACACACGTAGCACAGGTTGAGGATGTCCTTCTGGAAGCAGCTGCCGCCAAAGCCCACGCTGGCATTCATGAACTTGCTGCCAATGCGGCTGTCCATGCCGATCGCGCGCGCGACCTGCTGCACGTCAGCGCCGGTGGCCTCGCAGAGTGCACTGATGGAGTTGATGCTGCTGATGCGCTGCGCGAGCATGGCATTGGCTGTCGGAGCATTGACAGAGCAGCAGCAGCAGCAGCAGCAGCAGCAGCAGCAGCAACCGCAGGGGCATATGTCAGTTTTAAGCAAGCAGAATTGCTGCAGGAGGGGTTCAACAGGAGACACAGCCGCAAAACTGCACGAATGCATTGCAGGGTGATTCAAGGCAGAAGCAGCAGCCTTCAACACAGCAGCAACAACACCATGAACAAAATATTTGAGTGGCTGCTTACCTGTGAGCTTGGCCAGTTCAGCGCTCCACAGGTTGGTGGTGAGAATCCGTTCCTGGGGGATCCAGTGCGCATACACCCAGGCCAGCTGCTTGATGGCTGCCTGGCCCGCCTCGCTGTCACCGCCGCCAATCAGCACCCGGTCAGGCATGCGCAGGTCTGTGGCGGTTTTCGCAGGCAGCAGATGGGAGGCGCAGCAGAGGGCGCAGGCGAGGCGGTGGTTCACACACAGTGTGTTATATGTTGTGTCGAACAGCACTGCGTTAAGAACGTTTTGGAGGCATGCCGTGGGTCTTGGGAAGCTGCAGGTCACAGCTAATGGCCGCAACAAGGTAATGCCGTCATCACGCTGCCATGCAAGAGGAGTGGTGTGCCAACAGCACAAGCAAGTACACCTCTGGCTGCGTGACAGCACGGGCAGTGGCGCCTCTATGCTCCTCACCCTCAATGGCAGTGCCCTCCGCCAGGAACTCGGGGTTGCTCAGGATCTCAAATGTGACGGACGGGTCAGTGCAGTTGCGCTTCAGGACCTGCAAACGGCAACACACAATGCAGAGCAGTGTGTTGCACACCTACAAAGTGACTCTACATCTACTTTATTTAAACTGTGCAGCAGAAATTATGCAAGTTGGCTGGCACACAGCGGCTTTGAACACCTCATTCTACAGCACTATGCAAATTGCTGCACCCCGCACCTTGCTGATGGCCTCTGCTGTCTTGACTGGCACGGTTGACTTCTCCACCACAATCTTAGGCGTGGTCGCCACAGCAGCAATCATGCGCGCAGCACCCTCCCAGTAGGTGAGGTCTGCTGCCTTGCCTGCACCGATGCCTGATGTCTTGGTGGGCGTGTTCACACTGCAGGTCAGCAGCCGGTGCAGCAAGGTGAGCAGAGGCACACATGCATGACCAGCAGCTTGCGCATTCAGCTGCAACAGGGCAGCTTCATCACCACAGGTGGTTTCCCTGCCCTGGTGACTTCACGTTGTAGAGCAACAAAAAAGGTATGATTGTTAGTCAGACAGTGCTGTGTATATGCGCACCTGACGAAGATCATGTCAGCCTCTGCCAGGTGCTTGGTGGTGTCACTTGAGAAGAACAGGTTGCGGCCCCTGCACTGCCGCACCACCTCCTCAAGGCCAGGCTCATAGATGGGCAGCTGCTCGCTGTTCCAGGCCTAAATGAAAGCAAAGCAGTGGTTGGCAGGTGAGGCAGCAGGTGAGGCAGGACAGCAGGTGCACCTGTATGAGCATCAACAGCTAAGCGCCGAGCGCCTGGTGAATGTGTTGTTTGAACGCTTGAGCACATACCATGAGCGTGCGTAGTTGCAATGAGAGCTTGCTGCAATGAGAGCTTGCTGCTTGTAAGGTGTGCAAGGTGCTGAGTGAATGGCTTTGCTGGCGGCCAGGGGTGTGAGCCAGGCAGAGGGCGATGCAAACTGCAGATAACTGGGCTACAGCAGCTCACAGAGGCTGCTGTAAAGCACCCTAATTAGCTCTATGCAAGGCTCACAGCTGTTGCATAGTGTAATGGGTGCAGCTTAGTGGAGCTGAATGCAGCTGCTGCCGCCTTGATGTTCAAAGTGTCAGGCTGTCGCAACAGCAGCCAGCAATTGCTGCTCACCTCGATGCGCTCCTCATTGATGTCCAGCACCACAACTTCAATGTCAGGGCAATTAAGAGCAATCATGCTCATTGTGGGCCTGCAGCAATGCACAACAGGAGCAGCAGGATGGGTGATGAGGGGTCAGTATGATGGTGCAGGCAGTGTTGCACCTGGCTACAGGCTAGCCTGAAGCGCCCTGACAAGCAGGCATCGGCGCAGGCGCAGCAGGCAGCTCGTTATTTGGTGAAAGGTGACTTAATAACATCAGTAGAAACGAATCGAGGCACTCATCGGATTGATGCATGCTGCCATCTGCATTAGACTCGTGGGCTGCAGGAAGTGGGTTGGTGGCAGTTGGTGCCTCGCTCACGAGCGAAGACACCCAAGAGTGCTGAAACAGTACATACGCATGAAGCTAGAAAAAATAAGTTATAATGTAGTGTGTTCAAAAGCCTCGCGTGCTAAAAAGAACATCAGCGTCAGGGCCACGCTGCTGCTGCCGCTGCTTGCGTAGCTATGGCATTCCAGAAAACCAAATTAGCATACCCTCCAACATATCCGGCTCCAATACATGCAATTTTGTAGCTAGGCGCCATACTGTCGCTTGTGCGCGCTGCGTGGAGGTGCTGTGCAATTGGAAGCTAGATGCAGCCTCAACGTCTAATGCAAAATCAGCTTCAACCACTTAGAGCTGCATCAAGACTAATGGTTAGGCTTTTTACTGCTACCTGGACGCGGGTTACGACTTTAACGTTTGTCACATGTCACGCAAACTTTCGGACGAAGAGGCTGTACGAAGCACGATCCAAAGCGCCAGATGTATAGTTCAAGTGCATGCGTACTCTAAAGAGCTCAGGAGCAACTGATCAAGCTAGCCGTGCAGAGTGTGTCTTACACCTGCTTGCTGGTGGTGACACAGCATCTTTTCCGAGACATCGCACGCAAAATTTGCCATGGCTCGGCTCTTGCTAGCCAAAGTCGTTGATGTGGCTAATCTGCAGCATTTTGTAGGCGCGCAGCAGTTGCTACAGCTGCGCAGCTTCACAACAAGCCTTGCTGCTGCACAGGATGCGCTGGTCTTGAAAGCCAGGCAGCAACTAGAGGAGATTAGGTCAGCTGGCACTTTCAAGGTTGAGAGGCAAATAACTACACCCCAGGAGGCTTCTGTGGGAGTGCTGGATGTGGCACAGCCGGTGCTGAACTTCTGTGAGTACCTCGTGGCAGCATTTACCACAGCAGTCAGTTCATGCATGGCAGTTGTTGGGCCCACAAACATGCCAGGGTCAGGAAGAGAAGCGGATAAACGTGCCAGTGCATGTGTTGTATTGCTCCAAGGCAGGGCAGACTTTTAGCAGTGTGCATGTCTGCAGCAGATGATGGTGACGTGCTGCATTCAGACACCCCAGTACACATAGCATCGTCAGCAACAGCAACAGCAACAGAAGGCGCCCTGGGCGCATGCCTCATCTGCTGGGCTCCACACATAAAGCTGATCACTTGCACAGCCTTCATCCGTCCTCACTCATCACCCTCCCTCACTCTGCCGTGTTGAATTCCCTGCACTCCGCCATGCATGCCTGCAGGCGCCAACAACTACCTCGGCCTTTCCAACCACCCCGTGGTGGTGGCAGCAGCGCGCAAAGCGCTGGACAGCCACGGCTATGGGCTCTCCTCGGTGCGCTTCATCTGCGGCACGCAGGACCTGCACAAGCAACTGGAGGCGCGCATCAGCGCCTTCCACGGCACAGAAGACACCATCCTGTACCCCAGCTGCTTCGACGCAAACGCAGGTGCAAAGCCAGCACATGAAAACAACTTGCAGTGTGGTGGCAGCAGCAGCTGCGCTGGTCACCTGATAGTTGTTAGAAGTGGCTGCGCTGCCGGCGTCAAAGGCAAAGCAGCTGCTGCTGCCAGCAGCATGAGCAGCTCATGTCGCATGTATCCCGCGGAATGTTGCCGAGTGTGGGTGGCGTGAGCAGCAGCAGCGGATGACGCGAGAGGCAGCAGTGCCGTATGCACACATGGCCGGCGTGCTAGCTGACATGGAGAAGCCCCCAAGCCCACGCTGCTACTCAACCCCCGGCCTTGCTGCACGTCATGCAACACGCACGGAATCTTGCGTCACGGTTACGACCAGGGTGCTCCTGCTGCTGCTGCTGTGCTTGCTGCAGGCCTGTTTGAGGCCCTGTTAGGCCCAGAGGACGCCGTCATATCTGATGAGCTCAACCACGCCTCAATTATCGATGGCATTCGGCTCTGCAAGGCCAAGCGCTACAGGTGAGAGCAGCAAAGGCGCCCAGCAATGCAGCTGCAGTCCAGCCACAGCTGCCGCCAGGTCGATCTATACATCAGCATTCTCATCTGCCGCTTGCAGGCCTTTGGCAGTTCCCCTTCTGTGCAAACATCTGGCGCTGCCACAGCACCTTGCAGCACAGTGCAGGTTGCCCTCACCGGACAACGGGCAGCGTGCAGTGTCGTGGTGCATGTCATGCAGCATGTCACGTGAAGCGTGACACAGTGCCAAACGTATGCTGTCGGCGTGTTTGCTTGTGCGTGGTGTTGGCTGCTGCTCACGGACACTCTCCAGACACAGGCACAAGCAAATGGGCCTGATTGACCTGCACCTCATGACCATGGAGGCGGAGGATGCTGGACTCATGTGTCCTCCAAGGATGCAGAGCATTCTTAAACTGCTGGTGCTGCCTGCTGCTGCCGCCGCTGCAGGTACAAGCACACGGACCTGATTGAGCACAAGATCATGAAACCAAGCAGTTGAGGCTTGATTCAAAAAAATTGCATTATTGATTGCTGGTGCTGTGCTGCCGCTGCAGGTACAAGCACATGGACCTGATTGACCTTGAGCACAAGATCATGGAGGCAGAAGATGCGGGCGCAAAAGTGAAGCTTATTGCAACAGATGGCGTCTTCTCCATGGACGGCGACGTGAGTCTGCTGCAGCGCATACATAGCATGCGGCTGGAGCGGCAGCGGTTGCGCGCAGCATCTGGGAACACTTGCACAAAAGGCAGTTGTTTTAAGATGTTGCGTGTGCGGTGGTGGATGCGCCGGTGGATGCGCCACATCGTCTTTCTGGGACTGTTGCGCACTGCCTTGCGCAGCAACCAAGTGCGCGTGCAGCCCTTGAACTTGCCCGGCAGTCTGCCTGCCTGCACCACCTTTGCTCCCATCCTACCTCGTGGTCTTGGCAGATTGCGCCCATTGGTTACATTGTGGCGCTGGCACACCACCACCACACACTGCCTTCCGCTGCACCCGTGTCCGCATGCACTTTCAAACTGCTTCCATGCCGCTGCTCCCCTTCTCCTGCAGATTGCTCCTATTGGCGACATCGTGGCACTGGCGCACCACCACGACGCGCAAGTGTTCAGTGACGAGTGCCACGCCACTGGCTTTGTGGGGGCCACGGGCCGCGGCACAGATGAGGCTTGCAACGTGCCTGGGCAGGTGGACATCATCAACTCCACACTGGGCAAGGCACTGGGCGGTGGCACAGGTGCGGCGCTGTGTCACGTAATCTAATCTTCAAAGCAGCGGTAGGTTTTTAAAGATTTGTGCAAGCACGGCCTGTGCCTTGTCAGCTGGGTGGTGTTTGGTTTTCTGATGGCAAGCGCTGCCGGCTGCAATCATGGCTGCTGCCTATCAATGGTGTGTTTTGTTTGAGTGTCGCTGGCTGGACTGCCACTTAGCAGTCACATGTTGCTAATTGTCGCGTGCCGCATGCGCCACATCCACCACGTGCATTGTGCGACTCCCATCATGGTGCTGCGCAGGCGGCTCCACCACCGGCAAGGCTGACATCATCGCCCGCCTGCCGCACGCTCCGCATCCCTTCAATTACCTCACCGTCATTGTGTTGCTTGCATGAGGCTACACCACTGGCAAGGCTGACGTCATCATTGCTCGCCTGCTGCATGCGCCGCATCCCCTGCATCGCCCCTCTATCATCGCCCTCCTCGCATGCTGCTACACCACCGGCAAGGCTGACATCATTGCGCGCGTACCGCATGCGCCGCATCTTCTAATCAATTTCTCGGTCATTGTGTTGCTCGCAGGCGGCTACACCACAGGCAAGGCTGACGTCATCGCGCTGCTGCGCCAGCGCCCCCGGCCCTACCTGTTCAGCAACAGCCTCGCGCTTCTAATCATTTCTCAATCATTGTGTTGCTCGCAGGCGGCTACACCACAGGCAAGGCTGACGTCATCGCGCTGCTGCGCCAGCGCGCCCGGCCCTACCTGTTCAGCAACAGCCTCGCGCTTCTAATCATTTCTCAATCATTGTGTTGCTCGCAGGCGGCTACACCACAGGCAAGGCTGACATCATCACGCTGCTGCGCCAGCGCGCCCGGCCCTACCTGTTCAGCAACAGCCTCGCGCTTCTAATCATTTCTCAATCATTGTGTTGCTCGCAGGCGGCTACACCACAGGCAAGGCTGACGTCATCGCGCTGCTGCGCCAGCGCGCCCGGCCCTACCTGTTCAGCAACAGCCTCGCGCTTCTTATCATTTCTCAATCATTGTGTTGCTCGCAGGCGGCTACACCACAGGCAAGGCTGACGTCATCGCGCTGCTGCGCCAGCGCGCCCGGCCCTACCTGTTCAGCAACAGCCTCGCGCTTCTAATCATTTCTCAATCATTGTGTTGCTCGCAGGCGGCTACACCACAGGCAAGGCTGACGTCATAGCGCTGCTGCGCCAGCGCGCCCGGCCCTACCTGTTCAGCAACAGCCTCGCGCTTCTAATCATTTCTCAATCATTGTGTTGCTCGCAGGCGGCTACACCACAGGCAAGGCTGACGTCATAGCGCTGCTGCGCCAGCGCGCCCGGCCCTACCTGTTCAGCAACAGCCTCGCGCTTCTAATCATTTCTCAATCATTGTGTTGCTCGCAGGCGGCTACACCACAGGCAAGGCTGACGTCATCGCGCTGCTGCGCCAGCGCGCCCGGCCCTACCTGTTCAGCAACAGCCTCGCGCTTCTAATCATTTCTCAATCATTGTGTTGCTCGCAGGCGGCTACACCACAGGCAAGGCTGACATCATCACGCTGCTGCGCCAGCGCGCCCGGCCCTATCTGTTCAGCAACAGCCTCGCGCTTCTAATCATTTCTCAATCATTGTGTTGCTCGCAGGCGGCTACACCACCGGCAAGGCTGACATCATTGCGCGCGTACCGCATGCGCCGCATCTTCTAATCAATTTCTCGGTCATTGTGTTGCTCGCAGGCGGCTACACCACAGGCAAGGCTGACGTCATCGCGCTGCTGCGCCAGCGCGCCCGGCCCTACCTGTTCAGCAACAGCCTCGCGCTTCTAATCATTTCTCAATCATTGTGTTGCTCGCAGGCGGCTACACCACAGGCAAGGCTGACGTCATCGCGCTGCTGCGCCAGCGCGCCCGGCCCTACCTGTTCAGCAACAGCCTCGCGCTTCTAATCATTTCTCAATCATTGTGTTGCTCGCAGGCGGCTACACCACAGGCAAGGCTGACATCATCACGCTGCTGCGCCAGCGCGCCCGGCCCTACCTGTTCAGCAACAGCCTCGCGCTCCTAATCATTTCTCAATCATTGTGTTGCTCGCAGGCGGCTACACCACAGGCAAGGCTGACATCATCACGCTGCTGCGCCAGCGCGCCCGGCCCTACCTGTTCAGCAACAGCCTCGCGCTTCTAATCATTTCTCAATCATTGTGTTGCTCGCAGGCGGCTACACCACAGGCAAGGCTGACGTCATCGCGCTGCTGCGCCAGCGCGCCCGGCCCTACCTGTTCAGCAACAGCCTCGCGCTTCTAATCATTTCTCAATCATTGTGTTGCTCGCAGGCGGCTACACCACAGGCAAGGCTGACATCATCGCGCTGCTGCGCCAGCGCGCCCGGCCCTACCTGTTCAGCAACAGCCTCGCGCTTCTAATCATTTCTCAATCATTGTGTTGCTCGCAGGCGGCTACACCACAGGCAAGGCTGACGTCATAGCGCTGCTGCGCCAGCGCGCCCGGCCCTACCTGTTCAGCAACAGCCTCGCGCTTCTAATCATTTCTCAATCATTGTGTTGCTCGCAGGCGGCTACACCACAGGCAAGGCTGACGTCATCGCGCTGCTGCGCCAGCGCGCCCGGCCCTACCTGTTCAGCAACAGCCTCGCGCTTCTTATCATTTCTCAATCATTGTGTTGCTCGCAGGCGGCTACACCACAGGCAAGGCTGACGTCATCGCGCTGCTGCGCCAGCGCGCCCGGCCCTACCTGTTCAGCAACAGCCTCGCGCTTCTAATCATTTCTCGGTCATTGTGTTGCTCGCAGGCGGCTACACCACAGGCAAGGCTGACGTCATCGCGCTGCTGCGCCAGCGCGCCCGGCCCTACCTGTTCAGCAACAGCCTCGCGCTTCTAATCATTTCTCAATCATTGTGTTGCTCGCAGGCGGCTACACCACAGGCAAGGCTGACGTCATAGCGCTGCTGCGCCAGCGCGCCCGGCCCTACCTGTTCAGCAACAGCCTCGCGCTTCTAATCATTTCTCAATCATTGTGTTGCTCGCAGGCGGCTACACCACAGGCAAGGCTGACGTCATCGCGCTGCTGCGCCAGCGCGCCCGGCCCTACCTGTTCAGCAACAGCCTCGCGCTTCTTATCATTTCTCAATCATTGTGTTGCTCGCAGGCGGCTACACCACAGGCAAGGCTGACGTCATCGCGCTGCTGCGCCAGCGCGCCCGGCCCTACCTGTTCAGCAACAGCCTCACGCTTCTTATCATTTCTCAATCATTGTGTTGCTCGCAGGCGGCTACACCACAGGCAAGGCTGACGTCATCGCGCTGCTGCGCCAGCGCGCCCGGCCCTACCTGTTCAGCAACAGCCTCGCGCTTCTAATCATTTCTCAATCATTGTGTTGCTCGCAGGCGGCTACACCACAGGCAAGGCTGACGTCATCGCGCTGCTGCGCCAGCGCGCCCGGCCCTACCTGTTCAGCAACAGCCTCGCGCTTCTAATCATTTCTCAATCATTGTGTTGCTCGCAGGCGGCTACACCACAGGCAAGGCTGACGTCATAGCGCTGCTGCGCCAGCGCGCCCGGCCCTACCTGTTCAGCAACAGCCTCGCGCTTCTAATCATTTCTCAATCATTGTGTTGCTCGCAGGTGGCTACACCACAGGCAAGGCTGACGTCATCGCGCTGCTGCGCCAGCGCGCCCGGCCCTACCTGTTCAGCAACAGCCTCGCGCTTCTAATCATTTCTCAATCATTGTGTTGCTCGCAGGCGGCTACACCACAGGCAAGGCTGACATCATCACGCTGCTGCGCCAGCGCGCCCGGCCCTACCTGTTCAGCAACAGCCTCGCGCTTCTAATCATTTCTCAATCATTGTGTTGCTCGCAGGCGGCTACACCACAGGCAAGGCTGACGTCATCGCGCTGCTGCGCCAGCGCGCCCGGCCCTACCTGTTCAGCAACAGCCTCGCGCCCAGCGCGGTGGCAGCCAGCATTGCCGTCTTCGACCTGCTGAGCAGCAGCAGCGCGCTGCGCGACAAGCTGCAGGAGAATGCAGACTACTTCAGGCGGCAAATGGCGGCTGCGGGCTTCAGCATACGGCCGGGCAGCCACCCCATCGTGGTGAGTGCTGCTGCTGCTGCTGCTGCTGCTGCTGCTTCTGCCGCTATAATGCAGCTGTGGGTATGCCTCTCAGATACTGCAGTGCTTTCCTGTGCTGCTTGCTGTCAATGTGACTGGATCTTGACAACAATTGGCTGCTGGTGCTGGCCCCTGCCGTTTGCCACTTATGCACAGCCCAGCCCATCATGCTGGTAGCGTCTATCCTGGATCTGTGTGTTGACGCTGCTGCTGCTGCCGCTGCTGCTGCCTTTTTGCCACATGCCCGCAGCCCATCATGCTGGGTGATGCTGCGCTGGCCAACAAGATGGCCTCAGCCATGCTGCAGCGAGGTGTCTACGTGGTGGGCTTCTCCTATCCTGTGGTGCCCAAGGGCACAGCACGCATCAGGGTGCAGCTGTCTGCTGCGCATGAGCGGGAGCACCTGGATAAGGCCATAGCTGCCTTTAAAGATGTCGGCCAGCAGCTGGGTGTCATCCAGTGAGGGTGTTGTGGCACTGAAGTGGCTTGTGTATAACTTGGGTGTGCAGGCGAGCCGTGAGCTGACCAACCATTGCAAATCATGGGAGTGATTGGTGGGGTGTTGTATCGTGCATTTGGTTGTTCGGCAGAGTTGAGTTGTGTGGATCATCTGCTCACGTTGATCGCATGATACGCTGCAAGTGTGCCTCAGGCGGCATGCATGCGTCGTTTTTTGGGCGCTGCGCATGTGCATGTTTGAGGCCCTTGTGCTTCTTGGGTGCGTACTGCTGCTTGTGAACTCGCCACAAGCAAGCACTTGTTCAAGTGTTATGTTGTGTTCCGACAAGCGTTGCAGTTGCGGCAACATACTGCTGCACTCTTTGCCTGGTACAGACGGGCAGGCTTGCTTCAGTTGTATCTGTCAAAGAGTGCATCTGTTGGATAGTGGGAGACAAAACACGCATTCACAGTTGATGTTTCTTTGTTGTACGCTGCCATCTTTGTGGGCGCTCTATGTGCATTTGTGGCATCCTCTGCAGCTTGTGTGGTCCCTTATCGTGTACCGTGTGACAGACATGCTGTACAGCACACATGTGTGGTCTACGTGTGTACGGTACCATGCCATGGCCTTATTACACTCGTGTCGCCACCTTACACAACCAGCAGCACTGTACGGTACGCTGTGATGGCCAACTCTGGTTGGAACTAGGATAAGATGGTGCCAGGAGCCACTTGTAACTATCCTTCTCTCCTCTCAGATGTTGATGACCCTGCCGAGGATACTTTCCTGGCACTCGCATTCCATCCCCCACCAAGCACACCGTGTGTTGCCAGCAGATACCTGCTGCCTGCAGTGCTTGCTGTAATCTGGCAGCCGACGCACACAACAACACATCGTAAACAAAGAGATATGCATCTGGGGAGCAGCATACCATGCATGGTGCACTGCCACAGACTCAGGTGACACTTCAGATGCTTTGCTAGCAGCAGATGCGGCACACGCTCTTCCTGCAGCGGGTGCCCAGGTGACAAAGCAGCAGCACTTGACTGTTAGCTACCACTGACCCACATAAGAACATTCAGCTAAATCTTGGACGGAAACACGATCAATCAACTGCAGTGCAAGTGGCAGTTCCACACAACACAACACACTATTGCCGTTGCACATCAGCAGATCTACACACAAACATTTTCTCCAAGCAGCTTATACTGTCCCTTTGACCACAGCCGTGGTACCCCCCGCCCCCTGCATAAACCGACGGCAGTCACAAGCAAAACACCAGCAAAAACAACAGCACCCCAAAACAACATCCTGCATCAGGCGGTGTTGCTATCAGGCACTACATGACATAGTACGACAGTCGTATGACAGGCACCTGAAGCTTGCAACCACCAAGGCAATAACAATCAATGTTCGTCTAAGAAATGGTCACTTTCAATTATAGCATGCACTAGCTCTCTCAAAAGCTGCCCCCAGCCATCAGGGAGAACCTGAAATGCCAAGTACTACTTCTTTAGTAAAGAAAAAGAATCAATGAAGATACTCGGCACCCTGCGGACACGGCAGCCGCTGTGCTGTGCTTGATTGTGCCTGTCAATCCTGCCAAGTTTTGTCGCCACAACGCAGCAATTGAGACTGTACAGCCAAGAGTAATATGCAGCACACGTGTCCTGCATAAGCAAGGCATCACAGACAAGGAAGGCATGCTTATGCTTGCATGACGTGTTTGCACATCAACATCGACATCTCCATGAAACTGCCGTACACATGCATGCAAGAAGAGCAGCTAGAACGACGTGAACGCTCACACACAACAAAGGTAGCACACCATGCTAAAGGGGCACACCAGATGCCACAATTGTAAACAGCATCAACCCGACAGATTGAACATGGCGGCACACGCATTCACATCAGGCATGAGACCAACGATCTGCCACTCAACTGCTGACGTTCAATCAAGCAGCACGGAGGGGTGGCAGTGCCCTTGTGTCTGGGCTGCTTGGAAACGTGTAATCTTCTGTGCATGCCTGCAATACAGCACAGAACAGGCATGCAGTGTTACTAATTGCATGCACGTGGTGAGCCCTTAGGGTGTGCGCGCTGATGCACGTCTCTGTGTTAACAAGCATTCAGCATTGCTGCAATCATCTGCGCGTGGCTGCCTCCTTCAAGGGTAAGCCGCCAACAATGGATCAGTACTGCATCCGCTGTGGCAAGCGCGGCCAGGAATGCATGACAGCAGCAGTACACTATACAACAAACGCACCCACCTGGAACAGTACAAAGTACAAGGGGATCGGGTACGGCTTTTCATTAATCAGGTGCATGCGCCCTGCACGCAGCGCAGCGGTTATTAAGCAGACAGCAGGGCAGCAGTGGTAAGTTTCATGTGCAGCAAGGCAGAGTGCATGCCGCACACCCGCATACTTTGCTGCATATGGCATCACTCATACAGGGGTATGCCTCGCTGCAGCAAGTGCATCTGCTCCTGGCAAGCGCATTGTCCTGCTGCCATTTGAGCAAAGCTGGAATGCACGACAGCGGGCGTTTGCTTAAAAAGGTGCCTGCCTCAGAAGGTGCAGACGCTTACAGTTGCCCCACATGGCTGCATTTCAGTCGTGCACTCACCCAGTAGGTAGCCATCAGCCACCTGCCTCACTTCATCCCTGATGCCATTCACTACCATGCGCGCATCCATTGGGGAGTAGTAGATGTCAGGCGCCTGGCTGTAATCTGCACGGCAGCAGGCACAACCGGTCAGTAGGGGGCTGCAGGCAGCATGCGGCAAGGCCTGCCTGGCTGTTGCCAGCTGCTTCTGGCAGGGCCGCATTTCTGCTTGAACTCCAACTGCTACATTCTGTGCTGGACACTGCTTCACCTGGGCTGCTGCACGCCCTTTCCCCCTCAGTCTGGTGTTTCCTGAACGTGACATAGCCCTGCCACCAATAATTCGTACTAGCAGCGCGTGCATACACACAGGAGTTGCAGTGCTGCCACTCACCAAAGGCCCACACAGGCTTGCCATCTGCGATACTTGTAGAATCCCAGAAGACCGAGGCGGTGCCCTGCACCTTGCCAGCCACCCGCAAGTTGGACGGCAAGCTCCGCTTGTCATAATGTTCTGAAAACTGGTTGATAAGGCCCAGTGGTGTGCCGGTTGTCTGGTTCAGACTGAAGCCAAAGCACTTGCCAGACCAGCCTGCATTGACCATCGGCCGCTGCGCCATCTGAGCCAGCCAGTTGCTGCCGGCCACGCAACGGTAACTGCAGCCTCGCAGGGGGAAGCCCTCAGCTGCTGTGGGGATCGCGGATGCATTCCAGAGCTTTGCCAGGTGCTCGTCAGACCAGCCAGCCATGTCTGCACACATCTGGTCCATGTCCTTGCGGCCGTTCAGGTCATAAGGAGTGCAGCGGTCTGGCGGCAGCCAAGCACACGATTTGTGAGTCAGTTTGGTGCTGGAGACAAGACTGTGTGTCTTCATGCCGCTGCTTTCTGAGGCACACACTGCTCTGACCTGTTGCTGAAACATGCTGGCCTAGCCGCGACAAACTGTGAGCCCAAGGGCTGGGCCCAGCCCGGGAACTGCATATTTGCCACTGCACCCTGGCAGCTAGTTGCGCACCTGAAGGGCTTGTGCCCCACCATTGCTTCTGCTGAGGCGTTGCCCCGCGAGCACGTGTCGCTGCTGTTGTTGGCATGTGCGAGTGCGAAGCTGGCACATGCCCAGCTGCTGCAAGACTGCCTGCAGGACAGCACGTGCATGTGCATGTCAGCAGCAGCTCGCACATGACACATTGCTTCAGCAGACCTGAGACGTGTCCCAATATCCATAATTAGCTCACAGGCACAGCGAGTACTAGGCTTTGCGTATCAAAATGCTGACGGTCTGACAAGTGGCCCCCAGCAGATGCAGCTGCAGCTGCATTACAGCTGTGATGATGCTAATGTGACGTCAACAGCTTTAAAGCACAGAGATCGCTCTACATAAGCGTCGACAGCAGTGGTATGCTACATTCAGCGTTTAAATGTTTCAATTGGTTATGCACAGTGCAGGCACGCACCTGCTGCCACCAATCCAAGCAGCACTCGCCACACCCCACAAACGTTGCTGTGCAGGTGCCGCTGCACTTTGCCTTGAGATAAGAAGCCCATGGTGTTTATCTTACTGTAAGAAAGTATTTCAGGGCTGAATGCCAGCAACAGGAGCTGATGTAGCGTGCTGTAGTGCTGATTTAGTACCGGCCGGTAACCGCGCCGGCGAACTACACCAACGTCTCACGTAGGAATCAAGTTGCTCAAAAAAATGCATCCTTAAGACCATGCAATGTAACTTTGATGCCATTCATGGCTTTGAAACCTGAAATCAAAGTGTGCGTCACATGTCACTGGCACATTTTTTGAAAGAGTCGCACCAGCTTTGGGTGCCACTGCACAGCACAAGGTTACTATTGATTATGCAAAAACATCACAGAGGACGTTTTGTTGCAGAGTTAACAGGGATCGCTTTGCTCCGCCCTGCGGCAAGAAACAACAACTCGCTGACATACAAGCCTGCGTCTGCCCAAATAAATAGGCAATGCACCGATAGCAAAGCTTAATATGTCAGCAACACAGCCACATGAGCTGGCGGACTGCCAGCAACATCAGCAGGACGAAGCAGCAACAACAGCAGGGGCTGCAGAAGGCAGCAGCCAGCAAGACAGTCAGCAGCTGTCAACATGCTGCTGTCATGTGGAAGCAGTAACGTTTAGTGAGGCAGCTGGCACGCTTAGTGCAGAGGCAGCAGACCTGCAGCATGGGCATGACGACCACTCATGCACCAGCAGCAGCAATGGGGACGCTAGCGACGCAGGCAGAGCGCTGAAGTAAGTCTTGTTCTCACCTGTTTTAGTTGTCTACCAGTTTGAACAGGACTGCACTGACACAAGTGTTCCCTTGCAGGCAGCAGCTTGATAGCTTGTGCAGCAGCATATGTACCCTGGACAGCACAGCAGATGAACTCGCACAAGCTGTGCAGGACATTCACCATAGCAGCGCCAACGGCAGCCACAGCAGCAGCAGCAGCGATCCACTGCAGGATGCTGGGGAGGCCGAAATGGCAGGCACGAGCAACAGCGATAGGTGAGCACATGCGCACTTAGAACTGCCTTGCAAGCAGCAATCGCTGCAGCTCCTGCAGCACTGTGTGCATCACGAGCAACAGCTGTTGTGCACTGCGCCAAGCACTCTGGCACAGCCAAGACATTTGACGTGCTGACCTGCTTGTGCCCTGCAGCAGCAGCACCAGCAGCAGCAGCAGCCTGGTGCTGGAACTCCAGCAGCAGGTAGCAACTCTGCTTGCTGAAAAGCGGCAGGTGGAGGCAGACAGGCAGGAGATGGCAATCAAGCAAGGCAACTACAAGGGCACCATTGCACAGGTGACTGAGCCAGGAGCTGCATAGTGATAAGCAGCAGCATTCGCATCATCAGCGCAAGCAGATGGGCAGTCCAGCAGGCCTGCAGTAGCTCCTATGCTGGTCATCTATTGGAGCATCCTGCACCTATACAAGTGCTGCAATGACACCCTGGACATGCACAACATCATCTCAGGTGCAATGCCCTGGCATCAACATGCAGCAGCCTCAGTCCTTCCGTGGGTGAAAGCAGGGCACTGTTGACTGCGCCCTGTGGTGTTGCTGCTTGCTGCTGCAGCTGGAAGGAATGCTGACCTTCAGTGAGCGCAAGGTCAAGGACCAGCTAGCAGCAATGGAGAAGCTGCAGGTGAGGCAGCGCTCGCAGCAGCATGCCACTTGCAGCTGCACAGCAAGAAGATGCAGACGCTGCAGTCCCCACACAACAGCAGCAGCAGCAGGCAAGACATGCACAAGGCACCACACGCAGCAACACAGCACACGCAGTTGTGTGCATAAGCGCACAGTATCTGCGATGAGCCCTGTTTGCTGCCTGTGGAAGCAGCAGCACCAAACGTGCTGCATGCACTGCTGCAGGCTCAGGTAGCCAGCCTCACCAGTGAGCTGCAGGAGGCACGAGGCGCTGCAACACAGACGCCAGACCGCTGCAGGACAGCAGCGCGGGCACTGCAGGCTGAGGCTGACAGGTGCGCTGGCGCAGCAGCAGTGTATGGGCACAAACATGCACATGCAGATGCATGTTTGATGTCTGCCTCTTTACTGCTAGCATTGAGCAGCTGCTGCTTTTGATGTCCTGGAGCATCCAAGCAGGCTAGCGCCCATTCCCTTGTACTTGTTACCGTAGTCACGATTGTGCTGTCCCCGGCTCTGTACTATTGCTGCAGGGCTGCTGACTTTGCGCGTAACAATGAGGCGCGGGTGAAGAAGCTGCGCCAGATCGTCCAGCTGGGGGTGAGCTGCTGCAGCCTCTGCAATTGCGCTGCAAGCGCGTACAACCTGTTTGCAGACGGACATCCACAGTCCGCAGCAGTTGGGGCGTGACTTCCCCAGCTTATTTGTGCGTGCAACAACATTTGGCCTGCACCATGCAGACTGGCAGGTAGTGCGTCCTTCACGCCTCCCTGCATTGACCTGCCGCTGCTGTTGCCGCTGCTGCCTGTTGTATGCGTGCTGCCGCGCTGCAGGCTCGTGAGCTGTCTGAGCTGCTGGACTTTGCTGAGCAGGAGCGGCTGACGCTGCTGGAGAAGGAGGCAGCACTGCAGCAGGAGCTGGGCCAGGTGCGGGGCAGCAGCAGCAAGGACAGCAGCAGCAGCACACGCCGCCGCAGCAGCGTGACCAGAGGATGGAAGGGCCCACGATCTGCAGTGTCTATGCGCGGTCTGCGCTATGCGAGTAGTATCACATGGCAGTCGTGCTTACCAGAACACACAATTGAGCATTTCACAATCGTGTTTGTGCACAGCTATCCGGCTACCATGCACCAAGAGCAAGCAGTGGTGCGGCGGCTGACAGTTGCAACTCTGCCGTGCAGGTGCGGCAGCGCGCGGAGGCTGCTGAGACAGCTGCAGGTGATGCAGCAGCAGGCGCGGCAGAGCTGGACCAGCAGCTGGCAGCTACAAAGCAGGAGGTGCGTATGCTGCTTGCAGAAGCTGCGGCATGCTTACTCAGGAAGCGCCTTATCTTGCCGAACTTTGCTTTCACGCCATGGCTCTTGCAGCACTGGTTTGGTCCCTCCTTTGCCCCAAGCTGTAACAAGAGCCTCGATTGTTCTCTGCCGCTGTTCCTTTCTGTGTTGCCGCAACTTCAAACATTAAGTACCCGTGGTCTTCGCTTGCGTTGTTTCTGCCTCTGCAGCTGTCGGAGAACGAGGCGCGCGTGCAGCAGCTGCAGGAGCAGCTGGCAGCA
Source organism: Tetradesmus obliquus (assembly GCA_030272155.1). NCBI lineage: Eukaryota > Viridiplantae > Chlorophyta > Chlorophyceae > Sphaeropleales > Scenedesmaceae > Tetradesmus > Tetradesmus obliquus. Next base: position 3,467,123 of record CP126191.1, read on the forward strand.
GCACAGGAGCAGGTGCAGCAGCTGGAGGAGAGCGGCGCAGTGCTGGCGGCAGAGCGTGACGCAGCGGCGCGCAACCTGCTGCGTGCAGAGACAGAGCTGAACGATGTCGGCGAGTACAGCACCAAGCTGTTCAGACAGGTGACCAGAAGGGCAGAACTTGCATGGAGTCTGCGCCACTGTGACCCATACTACTGCATTGTTGGTTGCAGTTCGTCTTATAAGCTCAGGAGCTGATGTTGGCTTGGCATTTCGCACAGGTTTTGCGCAGTTTTGTATGCACATGCACCAAGACTTACCACCACCTCACACTCCAGCTACTACAACCAGCTTGTCAGGCGTGCTTTGAGACCGTACTGCTCGCTGCTGTGTGTTGCTGGGCTGCTGCTATACTGACAACTGCAACGTATTGTCAACTGCTGTGCTGCCTGCGCGCTGCCCTGCAGGTGCGCTTCATCAGCCACATGCTGGACAAGAACAGCGCGCTCATCGGCAAGCTGCCAGACTTTGCCAACCTGGCGCGCGACCTGCGCTCGTTCGTTGCAGCCAACGCCTGCAACTGGGAGCAGCGCAGGGACAGGGAGCCCGAGCTGTCGTCTGGCAAGAGCATGTCACACACAGCCTCACACATGGCAGACACAGCAGCAGGAGGCTCCAGGGATGTGAAGGGCAAGGCCTGAGCAGGGGCAGCAGTAGGCTGGTTGATATCTGGAGGCATTTGCGCTGTGCTGAGTCATTGGTATTGTAAGATTTCTGCAGCGCTGCTGAACAGATGGGCCTTTGTTGTTTGCATGCATGTGCTGTCAAGTCCTTGGCTCGGCAGGGATGCTGGGCATGCCGACGGCATAGCTCTGCTAACAGGAGAATGAGAGACCGGAATATATTGGCGACATAAAATCAGGCATGTTACACACGCAACAACGCTGCTGATGGTGACAGTGGTTCAAAAGTTGGGGCGCATCACCCAACCCTGCAGCCAAGACAGGTTGTAATGGTCTCACAATGGCATGGGCTCCCTGACTGGCCAGCAACTCCTGTACACTCCTGCTCTGAGTTTGACTGCAAGCCAAGTAGGCAACGCTGTACAGCACATGTGCCCTGCAGGGTTGTGTGTGTGCTGTGCATGGTGCAGACGGTCGCTGTCAGGCGACTATCGTCTGTTGTGTGGCCCATCAATGGGCAGAGTGACTCATGGTGGCAACCACATGGCAGGCCTTGACGTGGTGACATGCTGCCTGCTTCAATCAAGCAGACAACCTGCACAGAGGCTGTAACATGTTGTACTACAAGCCATCTGGCACAGCATCAACACGACATGTCTTCAAGTATGTCCTCACTGCGTGTCCTCAGCCTCAGGCCAACAGCAAGCAACGAGCACCGCTGATAAACTCGGTGACTGAAACAGCCTGGTTCTCCAGGTGGCCAACAGCAACTGAAACTGGCCTGCATTCCACTTGCCACAGCCGTCAACACAAATTTTGTGCGCCATCCTCTTTCTCTTCGTCTTTTTATGTCTTTTTTTTTGTGCACTGCATGACCAACATCACACATCATACGCCGAGATGTGATACCATGCGGTCCACGTGTTTTCTCACAACGCCACACAGGTGTCATGCGTGACAAAGCAAAATGAATTTGTGCAGCGCACATACACCATGCACCATTTCTTTGGGCACCCCTTGTGCATTACTAGTAGTGCCAGGTACTCCCAATTTTGGTGAGTGACGAATTGAGTGGCTACCCAGGCCGGTCTGCAGCGCCTGGGTACGTCAAGGCTGGAATGGATGAGTGTGGCCAGGGCGCATTTTTATGCTGCCGCTGGCCCAAGAGTTGTGCGTATGTGAGAACACTGCAAGCCAATGCTACACAGGCCATGTCATTGTAACCATGGCAGAAGTGCACAGTACAAGACTAGTCAAACAGTACTGTGATCTAGCATAAGGGGGCGAACAAGCCGCTGCTTACACCCATGCAGCCAGCACAACACACATGCATGCCAAATGCAGTAGCAGAACAACCGCATCACCACAGCTCATCTCTGTAATCATCCCCACAGCACACCACCGGTCCGACGCAACAGCAGCACTCAACTGTCCAGACTGAACAACAACAGTGAGAGTTTGCCACGAACACCAGCGGAGCCCGTAATCAGCGGCACAATCATACATTTCCATGCGTTCTGGGTCCCACCTCGGGACAAGGCGTCGTTGCTGCTGCTGCTGCTGCTGCACACGTGCGGCAGCTACAGCAGTGGCGCCCACCCCAGCTGACATAAACTCCAGTACAACCAGAACTGACAGGGGTGCATGATCATCCCAGTCCCACAGACACTGTACCACGTTAAGCAACCGTACCAACGCCACAACCGTACCACATTAAGCAACCGTACCACAATAGAGCAGGATTCGCCAGGAAACAGTTCAAGACACCAAGGCAGGGCCCCCGCAGGAATGTGCAAGCACCGTGAGGATTTCCAGCCAGCCGTCATTACAACAAATATGGTGAAGCTGTTCAGCAGGACAGCTGCTCCAGCAACCCATCATTGCATGTGCTGTAAGATCTCCCAGGCTGGCAGCCTGAATAAGATACTATGTAGCATTGAACTCAGGCACGGCACTGACAAGGCAACAACGTTGCAGATGAACCCTTCCATTCGAAGCTTTGTCAGTGATCTCAGAGCAAACTCAGCGCTGAATGCGCCAATAATGTTGCAGACCAACCCTTCCATCTGAAGCTTTATTAGCGATCTCCAAGCAATCTTGGCGTTGAATGCGCCTTACTCCACGCACCACTTCGCCAGCTTGCTGCCAGGGCAGGCACTTGACTTCAGTGGGTTGCGCAGCACAGCCTGCTTGCTAGAGCCCTTGTATTTGAACACCAGGTCGCCGGTTTTGAGGTCCTCGGAGAGGGTCCAGCTGCCCATCTTAAAGCTGAGCTCCGTTGCACCTGTACCGGCAACAACAGCAGCAGGGCAGTGCTGGCGAAGGTGGTATAGCAGCCACTATCTACAACACTGCTGCTGTTGAGAAAGCGGCTTGCACACGTGTAAGACCTGTGTTGCATCGGGTTCTGACACAGCTGCATGAGAGTATGCATAGCATGACAAATCTTCGTGCCATCAATGTCCAGTAGCGCCTTGTATGCGTCTGGCGGCCGCCACCATTGCCATGTGTGCACTGGTACAGCTATATGCGCACATGCATGCCAGTGTTGTAACTGCTGCTTTTGTACGAAAGCACATGGATCCGTTGGACTCAGCTGCAGCGCGTGGCGCTGACCTGATGCTAGCTGTCACTGCCGCAGCAGGCTGCTGCTGCTGCTGCACGCGTGTCATGCTGCGCCACAGCAACACCGCTAGCAGAGCAACCATGACAACATGTTGATGTAGCTACTCAGCTGCTAGCCCAGGTAGAGGGTGTGGAGCCCAGGGGCGCCTCCCTGGCCATACACACCCTCTCAGCCTTGACTTACCCAGGAGCTGCGGAGCTGCCTAGGTAGTCACTCACTCACTCACAGCTGCTAATCATGACTCGTGAGCTCACCACTGGGGATCACCAGGTTGCCGGCCAGAGCCACGTCGCCCTTGACCTCGATGCCGGTGTTGGCAACCAAGGGGCCGGTCACCTGTAGGCCATCTGACGCAGCCAGAGAGCCGGTGACTTGCAGGGTGTCTGCCTGCACTGTCATCCCCATCTTGCTCGCCATGTGAATGCCACCCTCAGCATCTAGGCGGAACAGGCTCTGCTTGCGCTCCGCTGCCAGCAGCCTGCGGCCGCCGACTTCGGCAGGGCCCAAGACTGCGACCTCAAAGGTGTTGGCCGTCTGCTGGATGGCCGTGTTGTTGGCGACAGCACCACCTGTGACGATGTTGGTGTTGGTGCCAGCAGCCAGGTTGATGTTGTTGCTGGCCGGCACGGACACGCCATTGTCATCCACGCCAACCTGCGAGTCATTCAGCGTCTCCTCGTCACCATAGCCGGTGTCGTCATCAGTTTGCAGCAGGAGCCTGTGGTTGCCCGTGCCTAATGGCTTCTTCTTCTGCTTCGCTTGCTTTTTCATCTTGGTGCCCTGGTCGTTTCCACCCTGGCCACATGCGTGGTCTTGACTGCAATTCCGGATTTGACCTCGGTGGTCTGATGCATGGTCTCTGAAGAGTGGCCGTTCACATCGTGCTTCTTAGTGGTGAGCTTGGTCTTCTTCGCGCTGGTGGCAGTGTCCAGCTCCTGTTTTGATGCGATGTGGCTCGAGCCATCCTTCTGGAACTCCATGCGGTAGTGGATCTTCCCAGTGAGGTCTGCAGGGTCTTCAGATGCAGCGGGGAACAGCTCGAAGGTGTCTGGTAGCGTGGCGCCGGCATCTGGCTCCACAATGGCCATGTGCAACTTTGGGGGTTTGTCGCTGGTGCCCTTGGTCAACATGATGCCGCCATGCCCTGCATGCAGCCATACATGGAGCATCACCACAAGGAGCAGCACGTCAGGCGTTGTCAAAGGGCTTAACAGTTGACCAACGCACGGCTGCATGGGGGCGGGGGAGCGCAGCAGGCAACCCCGCAGCAGCAGCAGGCAGGGACAACCAGCAGCCCTGCAGCAGCAGCAGGATGCAGGGCCAGCCGGCAGCCCTGCAGCAGCAGCAGCAGCAGCAGCAGCAGGAGGCAGGGCAGCAGCAGGATGCAGGGCCAGCCAGCAGCCCTGCAGCAGCAGCAGCAGCAGGAGGTAGGGCAGCAGCAGGCAGGGCAGCAGGCAGCCCTGCAGCAGCAGCAGCAGCAGCAGCAGCAGCAGCAGCAGCAGGCAGGGCAGCAGCAGGCAGGGCAGCAGGCAGCCCTGCAGCAGCAGCAGCAGCAGCAGCAGGAGGCAGGGCAGCAGCAGGCAGGGCAGCAGGCAGCCCTGCAGCAGCAGCAGCAGCAGGAGGCAGGGCAGCAGCAGGCAGGGCAGCAGGCAGCCCTGCAGCAGCAGGCAGGGCAACAGCCGGCAGGATAGCAGCAGGCAGGGCAACAGCCGGCAGGATAGCAGCAGGCAGGGAAGCAGCAGGCAGAGGGGTTGATCTTGCCAGCTCGTGGCATTGCTGCAGCTGCAGGTGACCTGGGATGTCACGTTGACTTGGCTTGCTGTCCCTGGCTATACACTCTTAGTTGGAAAAGGTTGCGCACAAGCTATCAGTCAAGGCGCAGTACAAGCATGCTTTGAGTGTGCCCACCTTTGTCTCCCTTGTGCAAGAGTGCTGCACGCTTGCTGCCCCTGATTTCCACTTCACCCGAGTCGACCTTCACAATGTTCCCCGTGATCCTTTGCAGGCCCTGCAATCAACGTACAGGTTTACACAACAAGCATGTGGGAATCACGCGCGACGTACACAGGTAGGCACGTACCTGTTGGGCTTGTCTAGCACAGCGTGCCACACAGAACCTACGGAACATTAATCGTGCAATGGCCTAGAAGCACGCTGCCCACATATGAAGCATAGCACTGCGCGGCAGCCTCAGCAAGGTGATGCACTACACACAGCTGCATAGTGCAGCTGCATACATTGTGCTGCAGTGGCGGAAGCCAGGCATGCAGGCATGCAGCTGTTGGCGAAGAAGTCTGATGATGACACTCCCTTGTACTTTTCATGTTGCTCGCTTGCCAATTGGCTGCACACGTGTCTGTTCCGGAATCGGTGGTAATGTTGCTGCCACTGCTGCTGGTACCAGAACCAGTGTTGCCGCTTCTGCTGTTACAAATCACACGTGCAGGTAAACGAGCTAAGCTAAGGGAGCAGTGTTGCTGCTGCTGCTGCTGCTGCCCACTGAGCATATCAGCCCAGCAGCCTCCTGAAGGCTACACATGTGCTATGCCACAGCAACAGGGTTGCTGCTGGTCATTGTGCTTCTCACAGCAAGTTGCTTCTGCATGCAACACTTTCCTGCGACGCTGTCAGCATCTATGCGCCATGCTACATATGTGTGTATAGCATGCATGCCACTGGCATGCCACTAGCATGTATGGCATGCATGCCACTCAGAACATGAAAAGTGAGTAGTGTTGCATGCGTGCAAGCACATTGTACACTGCGCATGTGCATGCGGCACAACAACCCTAGCGCTAGAACTGAATAGCGCTAGAACTGAATAGGCCTTCAAGCGCCGTTGGGGCAGGTACTCACTAGCACCAGCATCCACATCCAAGCCTATGCCATTCAGGACACCAGCGGAGAAGTCAGCAGGGCTGTTAGCGCCAGGGTACCCGGCGGGCACAAGCGTGGAAATGGAGGTTGCCTTGATCGTCAAGACTGCTTGCCGGGGTGATGGTACGTACGGTGCTTGTTCACAGGGAGTTCCATCACTTGATACCACAACGCATGGCGGCGGGGGCATGCCTGGCTCAGCCAGCAACAGTGTGGCCCATGTGGTGTCATAAGGGCCTGCACAGCAGCAGTGAGCGTGGATGTCAACACAGGCGCGAGTGAGCAGTGAGCGTGCATGTCAACACATTCAGCGCGCTGACTCAGCTTCAAGGCTTGACCATGTTATGGCATGGTGGACTTTCCATTGATCTAAATAGCTGGAGCCAGTTCACCGAGCTGGACATAAGAATTAAAGGGTTGCTGGAGGCTAGGTCAGCAGGCCTAGGGGCAGGCCCGCTTGAGCTGCAGCTGCTGCCTGCAATTGCTTGCAAGCAGGGTGCGCAGGGTGCGCACGTAGGGCGGGGGGTGACGCGGGGGGTGACGCGGGGTGCGCACGTAGGGCGGGGGGTGACGCGGGGTTTTGAGCCCGCCGTCCCCCCCTATGCGAAATATGGCTTCCACATTGGCGCGAAGGCGGTTTGGCGCATCGATCCCCTTATAACCGCTCGCGATGTTGGCACCGTGTCAACCCTCACACGCAGGGGCCCGCTTCACCAGTCACTCATGAGTGACCAGTGGCTGGTCGACTTAGACGTCTTGGACAGCACACTAGCTCAGTCTAAGTTAGACAGTCTAAGTTAGACAGCACACCAGATCATGGGGCTTCTGAAGTGGTATTGCATGCACAGCCAGCCTGGCTGCTGAGCAGCAGCCCTTCCTGGGTACAGAGCTGCACGATGGTGTAGTCGCTGTTGACAGACTCCGTCTTTTTTTTCCACAGACTCCGTCTGAGAGAGTTCGCCGCGGCAGGTGCTGCGGCTGGTCACCATTACGGTGATGATGCCACCCATGGGTGGCCAGCGCTCACAGCGGCTTGGACAGTCGACGCCATACCTTGCTGCTGGTGCCCAGCAGCAGCAAGCAAGTGCCATGCAGCGCCGTGATGGCGCATGCAGGACCCGCAGCTGCTTGCGCCCAGCCCTGCTGCAGTTGAACTCAAGTACAGTGTTGCTTCTGACCCTGTCAGCTGTGATGGCCCAGGCCCATCGGCGCTGGTGCTGGCGCTGCTGCTGTCTGCGCAACGGCAAGTGCAACAGCAAGTGCCGTGCGGGTGCTGTGGCGTCTGTGTCTGGCGTCTGTGTCTGCTGCAGCTGCACAGGCGTCGGCAGCAGCCGCGTTGCCTGATGCCACGTGCTAGGCTGTTGACAGAGAGTTTGGCTGTGTCTGCAGCAGCCTCTACCGCAGAAGCAGCTGCAGCACATGCTGTCGCCAGCATGGCCCCACTGCGCGCCATTAGATTTGCAAAGCTACACATGACCGCACTCCAGGCAGATATTGGTGCAACGGTTGCAAGTGTTACACTTGTAAAGCTTTAAGCAACGTCACGAGTTGTTGTTGAGTGGCGCCCCATACATTATCCTCTGCTGCGTGAGCTTGCAGGACTCACCCTCCTGTCCTGTGGTGGCTGCAAGGCATGCGCGAGTGCCACAATGCGAGTGCCACAACAGTGCTTGCCAGCTGTTGCTCAGCTGCCACTGCTGTGCAGCGGCTTGGGATGCTGTGCCAGGACCATGCACAGAGGAATGTGTGCTACAATGGTGGCACCTGCAGGAGCGCCCTGAAGCCAAGCAAGGCAGCAACAGGAGCAGCAGACAACAGCGACCTAGATGAGCGAGCACTCGCCACAACGTCTATGTTAAGTAGTCAGCATCATGCACTTGCAGGCATGCGGAACTGACCTGGAAGAAACCAGCATGCTAAGGTATTGGCTCAGATGTACGCAGAGCTCGGCACGCATATTGCACAGCAAACAGAGTCACGCTGCAACCCGACACAGATGCTGCTGTGTTACTTGCAGCCCTGGAGCATATGCTTAAAAGCGATAGTGTGCAAGCTGGGCTGCACGCAGCTAGCCTGCCTCACCTCTGCCTCCAGTGCCGCCAGCAGCTGCTGCCTGTACTCCACCAGTGGGTCTGGCCTGTCAGGGTGCTGCTTCCTGTAGATGGAGTAGGCAGACCACGACGACGCATAGCCCACCTGTGCAACAGACACAGCACAGTGCAGCAACCCTGGATGTAGGCTCTCAGCATGCTGCTGGTGCTCTATGTATGGGTACTGGGCGGCAGCCAAAGCTGCAATGCGCCAAGCAGCAAATGCCTTCACATGCATGCTGACGGCTGGTGCCCACATGCTGTACCACACTATGAGATGATGCTGGTCAAAAAAACGTGCCCCAGTCCTCAACAGCAGTATGCCTCCTTTCCGCCGCAAGCTGCGTGAGCAGGCTGCAGCACGTGCAGAGTGGCATGCAAACGGCAGTGGTGTGTGCTCACCAGCGCCTCTGCTGTCAGCTCCACTGGAAAGTCCAGCTGCATCAGCTGCACGCTGCTGAAGTGCTCAGAACTCGGCTCAATGCCTGCATAGCAACACAGTACTTTGTATCACCAGAAGCAGATGCAGCACCTCCCTTGACGTGACTCTGTTTGCACGACAGCTGCACCAGCTTTGCCATGCTGCTTGGACCTACCGTCCCCCTTTACTGGCAGACTGGCTGTGCACAGCACATGGCACAAAACGAGCTGCAGCCCTGCGGCTGCGGCACCCACATTGGCGGCCCACAGAAACATCTGCTGCATCGCACAGCATCATGTGCCAAGCACCTTTGTACATCTTGTCTGCCCAGCGCTTGCGCTCATCCCAGCAAGGCTTCAGGATGCCCTCATGGATGTGCAGCAGCGCTGCATTGCAGGCTGCAGCAGCACCAGGCGCTGACGGCACCTCCAGCGTGGCACAGCCCTGCACAGAAAATGTCATCAGGACTGACATGGAGTGAGCGAAGCCGGCTTTACGAGGTGGCTGTCTGCCTGCTACATCATGAGGGCAAAAAAAGCCAAGTGCAGTTGGCACAGTTGGGCGCAACAGCGAGCGGTGTTGCTTGCAGGATGTGCACGTCAGGTGACACTGCCACTGGCTGAACCTTGGCAGCCCAACAGAGCGCGCGCACCATCCCCTTTCTGGCATATGGCTATGCTATCGTTCTGCAGGCTGAAGTTCCTGCTGTGTCTGCTTGTTGCAAGCGTCGCAGGAGTAGTACAGCAGCACATGCCAGCCAGGAGTAGTGCAGCAGCACATGCTCACCAATGGGATGGCCCAAGCTGCTAGCACGCCGTGCGGCTTCAGCACCCTGCGTGTCTCCCTGTAGAACCTGCAGTGCACAGCGCATGGCGCTGTTGCTGCGGTCAGCTGGGAGAGAGCTTGCAATGCACCACCATGACTGGTCAGCCAGGGTGTCCTCCTTTGCTGCTGAGCAACCGGCTGCCTTGCATTGTGCACATTCTGTGGCTTGACTGTATGCTTTGTGCACACTGCTGCTGCTGCTGCTGCTGTCATCAAACATTGAATGCTGAAGATAGTGCTGCAATGGTTGGCGTGCGGCCACCTCATACGACTGCATACACAACGCATGAAAACACACCAGCGCTGACAACACCAACAGCACTGGCAGCACTGACCTGTCATGCTCAAACCAGTGTAGGGCGGAGGCTGCTGTGATCAGATCTGCATATCCATTTTGCAGCTGTATGCTGTGCGCATCGCTGAACTTGTATGTCACGTTTGCTGCTGGCTTGGCATGGCGCAGCTGCTCCTCGTTGCCGTCGGTGGCAATCACCTGCAAATTCAAATTGCATAGTGACATGTTACTATGCGTGTGCTGGACAACGAGTGCTGACTAGCTCAATTGGGTTGATGATCAGGATGTGCTGCATGTGCTTGCTTGTCCTGCAAAACCTTCTTTTGCTTTCCTGGGCGTGGTTCTGCATCAGGCTTGCAGCGCAGTGGATAGCCTGTGTCGTAGCTGCTTGACGGCCAAGCGGCTTGGCAAGGTGCTGTTGGACATGACGAAGGAGCTGCAGGATGCTGCCGTCTCTTCCCATCACAACGGCCACCCCACAAAGCGACCTTCTGGCTTGTGCTTGTGTGCCTGGCATGTGGCACCACTGCTATGCTGACTTGACAGCTCACCTGTTTGAAAAAGGCCGCCAGCTGCACTGCGGCTTGGCCACTGCCAGTAGCTACATCCACTGCAAGCTCACGCTGCTCTGGGCCCAGATGCTGCAAGATGATGTCATACACCTGCTGCGGGTACTGCGGCCTGAACTGTGAGTAGCGCTCCGCTGTTGCCTTGCAGCAGATCTTGGAGGAGTAGGGTTCTGGGTTTGCTGAATCCGGGCTTGCCATAGCTGCTACCTGGTCACTAGGATGGTTGGTTGTGACCCAAGGAGGGCGTGTGTAGGTGCTTGCAGGAGCAGAACTGTGGTGACCTGTCAACCGGCCTGGTAGGGTGATCACTTGCAGATGGTTGCAGCGGTTGCTGGTCTGCAGCACTTTCAACGCTTTGATGATAACTGCAAAACCAGTTTACGTCGCCTCTCATCTGTCAATGAACTGTTGTGAGCAGAACCAGCAGCGTCAAGTCACGTAATCGCGGTACCTGGAGCACAAGACCTGTCTGCGAGGCTCATTGTGGTGGTTACGGTTGCTGCTACTCTCAATAAGTGTGTGGTGAGGTAAACCGGCTCTTGACCGCGTGGACATTGAACATGGAGAACATGTCATCTAGGGCTTGTGCTGCAGACGGATTGCACTTTCCTTCTGCGGCAAGGTGATTTGCGCCCGCACTCCCTCTCAAACTGGCTGCTCTGATACATCACCGTGGTTTTTGCTTGTTCTGATGAGCACCGACGACGACACTATGATGCTGGACGAGGCGTGCTTGCTGGACGTGCCAGATGAGCTGCTCAAGCTCATTGTGGCAGCATCCACCGGCCAGGGCGTAGCTGCCATGAGCTGTGCCTGCAAACGGCTGAGGGCTGTTGCTAAGCAGCTGCAGGCCTCGCCCATCATGTGCAGTGCCATGTCTACTGACAATGACCTGCATGTGGCCATCAGGGAAGCAACCCACAGGGCAATGGCTGGCTCATGGGGTGAGCCACAGCAGCAGCAGAAGCAACAACAATACCTCGTCTCAGCCAATGCTTGCATGTCATGCAAGACCAAACTGGCTTGCTGTTGCTGTGCGTCGGCCACCTGCTGCTCCTGCTGCTGCTGCTGCTGCCATCAATGCCCGTGCTTTGAGCCATGAGCCCTGCATGCACGCTTACCACACCTTTTTATGTGCCGCTGCAGGTGCTGCCGACTTCGCGCTCATCTTTGTGGCCAACTACGGCCTGCCCAAGAAGTACACAGACCCAGGGGACGCCTCGCATGCAGTGGACATGCTGCGCGAGGTGCTGGGCAAGGTAGGAGCATCCTGCAATTGCTGCTACACTGGTTGCCAATCTATTCGAGTGCATTGCAGTGAAACGCTGCCTGTAACATGCCCTGCATCTTGCCTGCGAGTGCAGCGCTTGTGTCGACGTGATCCGTGCTGCCTTCCACACACAGCTGACCTTGCTGCTGCTGCTTCCTGCTGCATCTGCGCTTGCAGGACATCCCCATTGTCGGCTGCGCCTGCAGCGGCATCATGGGGGTAGGCGCTGACTCACGGCCGGCAGAGGTGGACCCGTCCATGGCTGGCAGCAGCAGCAGCAGCAGGCGCGCAAAAGGCGGTCCCGCCACGCGCGGTGTCACTGTGCTGTTGGGCAAGGTGCCAGCTGGCTGTGCTGTCAGGGCGTTTGCAGCAGCACAGGTGCGGGACTCCTTGCTTTGCTTACACCTTACATACATATGCAAAGATATGCAATGGCAAGGTTGCCCTGCTGCGTTATGGTTGCCATGTGTGGCATCTGTACGTTGGGGCAAGGCTAAAGCAGCCATGCTGCAGCAGCACTCCTGCTGTGCCTCTGCATGCGGCTGCCAATGCAGAAAACTCGTAAAGTTTGCTGTGTTTCTTGATTTGATATGCAGGGGCCGGCAGCTGCTGATGCGGCCTGGCCAGAGTTTGAGGAGGCGCTGTCACTCACCAGCAGCCAGCGCACTCAGCTGGCAGCAGAGCTGGCAGCAGCAGCAGCAGCAGCAGCAACGGCAACAGCAGCACCAGCAGCAGCAGGCAGCAGCGCTGCTGGTAAGGGCGATGGCGCAGCGAGCCCTGCCACTGCTGCTGCAGCAGTCTCCCTGCTTGCTGTCGCTGCAGGCGAAGCAACGGCAACCAGCAGTGCAGCAGCGGCTGGCCCCTCTTTTCATGCAGCGTATGGCGATGTGCGTGCAGAGCTGGTACCACAGATGTGCCTGCTGCTGTACCGCAATGCGTACTTCGTTGAGGGCAGAGAATTGGACTGGTTGAAGGCACACCATCCAGTGAGTGGTTGTTCCTTCGAGCGCTGCTGCGTCCAGCAGGTGCAAATGACGATTGCATGTGAAGCCTAGTTATAACCAGCACTTGATTCCTGGTGCGCGGCAGGTACCTCAGCTTAACCATGCACTGCTGCGCTGGACAGTTTGGAGGTCCACCAGCGGGGTCCTCTGCTGCAACTGCTGGGTGCTGCGCCTGAGACACGCAGCATCTGCAGATTCAAACCACCACAACTTTTTATTCAGAGCCAAACTGCCACAACTTGTTGTGTGCTGGCTGCTGCTTTGACCCTTGCAGGGCATGCATGTGGTTGGCGGCGCATCCTCTGGTGCTGGTGACCTGCTGTTCTCAGCAGGTGCAGTCAACAGGCTGGCCAGCGACCTCCCAGCTTCCCCAGGCTTGATCGGACTACTGCTCTGCTCTGCCAGCAGCGAACAGGCTGCAGCAGCAGCAATTTCGGAGGCATCTGCAGCAGCAGCAGCAGTGGCAGCAGCGCCGGCAGGGGAGGAAGCGGCAGCAGCAGCGTCACTTTGCAGCCTGCGCAGCAGCAAGCCGCTGCTGCCTGTGGCATGTTTTTCTGCGTACGGCCTGGCACCGCTTTCGGGTTGCTCTGTGTTCACTGATGTGTCTGCAACTGTGGCGAGGAGCGGTGACGGCGGTGTGTCTATATTTGAAATCAACATCACTGCTGCCACAGCAGTGCCAGGCACAGCAATTGTTGCAGGTGCAGGTGGCGCCAGCGCACTGCAGCCAGGCAGTGTTGCTGAAAACGAGACTGCAGCCAACACCAGCAGCAACAGCGCAGAAGCAGCGCTGTCTGTGCGGCGCTCGCAGCGGCTGCAGGAGTCGTCCATAGCAGCCGCTGCAGCAGCGTTGTTGGTTGAGCAGGGTGCGTCAGGCCTGGAGCAGCTGTCGCAGGCATGGGAGGCTGCGCTGGAAGTGGAGCAGCCTCCTGAAGTGTTTGTGGCGCTGTGGCGCTGCGCAGCTGGCACTACGCCAGGCCCTTTCACAGGCGCCGAAGATGAGGTGAGAGCATGCAGCGGCTGCGCTGTTCTGCTCCTGGCGCTTTTCCCTATGCATTTCTGTCTGCTCTGCTTGCAGATGTTTGCAGTGCTTGGACCCCACTGCGCCCAACTGCACCCAACCAACAGGTGGTAGTGATGTAGCGTGTGTGTGCTTGCTGAGGAGCTGCTGCTTGCGCCTGTGCTGGCAGGTGCTGCTGCTGGAGTTCTGGCAGTTCAAAAAGGCAGCCCCTGCAGCCGAGCTTGCTGAGCCTCAAGCAGTACAGGTGCTGGTGCACCGGGAGGCCGAAGGGCCCCTGGGCTTGCTGCCAGGAGGCACTGAGGCAGACCCACTGGCAGGGATTACGCAGCACAGCGTGTGGCAGCAGCGGCCCGGCAACAAGCTGTGCATTCAGCTGTTGGTAAACTCTGGGGAGGTGAGGGCATTGTGCGAAGCGCACGGCAGTGCAGAAAGCGCCTTCAGGCAGCTTGCAGTGGTCACATCTCCAGCTTCTGCATGCTAATCTGGCATGGGTCACTCGCTGCTTCTCAAGCGACTGACATTTGCTGCTCAACACATGGCTGGGAGTGATGTGCATGTGCTGGTTCCCTTTGGTCGCTTGCCACTGCAGGGGAGCAAGGCTGTCATTTCAAGGGGGCTCGCACGGGCGCGCAAGGAGCTATGGCCGCTGGGGGCTGCTGCTGCTGCGCCTGCTGCTGCTGGAAGCGGCTTCATGGCAGGCTGCTATGCTGCTGCTGCTGCCAATGCCAGGGCAGCTGGCGCGCGCAGCGGCTTGATGGGTCAAGCGGTCTTTAGCTGCACAGCGCGCGGCCGGGTGGGTGGCTGCGGCTTGAAGTTACAGAGGCGAATCTTGGTTGTTCAAACATACCAGGCTCTTGGCTCGTAATTTGCATTGCTCTGCATGCAGCAACGGCACAGCCAGCATCTGTCACCGCGCAATGGTCTATCACCAGGGTGTTGACACAGCCTGCACGTCAGCATTGTTGCAATCGCAGCTACCACCGATTACAACGAACGGCAGCGCCGATGTGCTGTTCTGCGTGGGCCACTGGTGTTCTCCTCTGAAGTGAGGCTGCACCGTATGTAATTGCGCATGCTCTGGAAATCTGCCCACATCACCCGTCATCAACATGTGCACTGCCGGCATCCTTGCAGGAGCTATACAACAGGGATGATGATGATGATGTTGACGGCGATGAGACTGAAGGTCACCAGGCTGGACTGCATGCAGACGGCGAGGCAGCGCTGGTTGATGCCGCCATGCAGCAGGGCTGCCCCTTTGTTGGGGTGTACTGCGATGGGGAGCTGGGGCCTCCGGTGCAGCATGGATGCTTGGGATGGGCTGAGGAGGGCGTCAGCAGCATCTCAACCGGCTTCACCAGCATGTTTGCCGTGTTTGGGTTCCGCGCTGGATAGGCGAACTTGGGTTGCGTCCTGATTGGGAAGTGGCTTGTGGTGGTGAGCGGTTTGAGTCAGGTGCTGGTTGTGTTCACTGCATGCTGTAGAGCTTGGCGAGCCGAGGGAGGCATGGAGTACATCCGGCCTTTGAGGTTGTGTTGTGCATTATGATAACCGAGCAATGGCATAAGCGTTTGTGGGGATTGTGACAGAGGGCTGCACATTGCCTGGCGCCTGCCCTTCCAGGAAGCACAGCAGGCTGCTGACGGCAAGGGTCAGTGTGACGTTGGCGATCTGTTGCATAACTTCGCCTGATGGCATGGCATGCTACATTTGTCATGCGGCGCTTGCCTTTCATTGAATGGAACACAGTCCTCGAGTAAGGTGTCACCTTGACCAGTGGTCATATGATGCAGCTGCTTAGACTCAGCAATTTGCCATCTCCGGAGGATGCGGGTGCAGCAAGAGCTGCGTTGTGTGTGCAGATGTGGGGCTGGGCCTTTCCATACGCTTGTTGTATACAATGAAGTTACGTAACCATCACAACTACAAAGCTGCCAGATGTGGACAATACCACAGTGCCAGATGCTACTACTATTACAAGCCATAGTCCTCAAGGCTATCAGACATTGGTAAACGGGGGCCTTGGGATGACCTGCGCATTGCGACTTGCGGGTCCCCAAATGAGAACATGCTAACCAGCCGTGCCACGGCAGCAGTGCTGCTGAACTGCGGCATGCTCCGTATTCAAGGGGTACAACGTGCAGGTCCGTGTGCCCTACCCAATGGTGGTGCAAATCTTCATAAAACCCCTGCAACGGTTCTTTGACACAGCTCTCTCACAGCACAGGCAATATGCCAGCAGCTGATCCACAACACCACCGATGCAGCTGCAGCAATTTGTGTGATGCGACAACCGTGAACTTTGCTGCAGTTGCCCTGAAAGGATAGACCAACGTGGCATGACTATTGCCGCTTTGCACTAAGCCACTTGTGTGTGCTGCGCAGTACTGCTGCAGGCATGCACCACACAGTGCCAATGCAGGACACACCACGCCCGACAGCACAAGTTGCCAGTTGCTAAGAGTCCTTGCTGAAGTCCTTGCCGCATTAGTGCACGCTCGGCTGATGGCCCAGGCTTGCCAGCTGCTGCCTGCTGCGAGATCTGCATGCAATAGATACTCGGCATGCCATGCTGCTGCTGATTTCACAATGCCAGCGTGCAGGGCGTAGCCTGCTGGCTGCGATCACTTGCACTGCAGCGCTGCGCGCCATCACAGCGCCCAGCAGCTTGCTGCAGGGGCTTGTTGCGACGCAGCTGCAGGGGCACATGTAGCCGTCCCTGCCTCTTGCTGCTACCAGCAACGCCATGTTGTTGTGTTTGGCTGCATGTTTGATGCCGCTGCTGAGTTTGACAGCCTGCTGCTGCTGCTGCTGCTGCCGCTGCTGCTGCTGTCCCTGCTGCTTATACCAGCTCTCCAATGCGGCGCTTCTCCTCAATCATGATAGCCACCCTGCGCTTCCACTCCTTGTACTGGCACTTCTCATACACATGCTTTTCGTGACCGCAAGCCCATGGAGCAAAGTTTGCCTTGTGCCTACAGTCGTTCAGGGGAATGAGCAAGTGTGCACAGTAGTCCCGGTACTGGTAGGGCAGCTTGGCAGCGTCCATCTCCTCCTGCAGCAGAAGTAAGGTTTAGCATCGCCTACAGCGAAGAAGGGCCCGAAACACAGCAGTGGGAGGGCTGAGAAGCCCACCTTAGTGGCCTTCATCTCAGGGGGAGGGAACCGGTCCGCCATTGTGCCACACTACCACTTGATCTGACAAACTAAGTAATTTGGGAGCTCTGTTTTGCACGTATTCAGGCCCCACAGCCCAGCCTCTCCCACGTGCAAGCGCAGCAGCACACAGCAGCTTGGGCAATATAATTCTTTGGACAACGCTATGACATAAATCAAAGATGCAGCGAACGGGACGCTGTGAGAGAACTTGTCACTCTGGCACTGGCACTGGTGTTCAAAGCCCTGGTGATGTTGCAGCCAGCAATCGAACGGTTGTGTGCGCTGCAACCTCCGAACGGTCCCTGGTCTTTGAAAGCATGTGATGTAGCCGACAGCTTGCAAGCAGATCAGACAAGACAGGACACAGCAGCAACTGACTGTTGATACTCTCAGAGTGTGCAGTTCATCATCACCTACACCACTACTTAAGAAATCTGCCATGCAAAGCACAAGCAGTGGAAGCTGACATATACACCTCATCTATTGACGCTCTGCCACGCATAGGAGGAGCTAGCAGAACATCCAAAAGCCACCCAAAGGGCAGCTGCTGCATGCAGGCAGCGGCGTGCAGCACAAGTCGCCTGGGCAGCAGGCACAATGCTGCAGCACGCAGTGCAGGCGTTCTTGATTGCAGCGGTGCTCTCACCCTTCAGCTATTATGCTGGCAAGGCAGCAAACCTGCTGAGACTCCCTCAAATAACAGGCTACCTGGTATCTGGCATCATCTGCGGGCCTTATGTGCTGGGCATCCTCAATCAAGAGTCCGTTACAGACCTTAATATCATTGAAGGAGCATGTTTAGGCATCATAGGCTTAGCTGCAGGCGCAGAGCTGCTGCTGTCAGAGCTCAATCGCTCAAAGAGGCAGGTGAGCTTGCAGGAGAGCTTGCAGGAACAATCGGCCTGCAGGCAGCAGCAGCAGCAGCAACGCGATGCAGGTTTGACAGCAAGTCCTTAGGCTGCAACAGCTGCTTGTTAAGGGCCTCTCAGCATAACTGAACACGCAGTAGCAGTGACAGCAACAGAACACAAGTACTTCATCGCTCACTTCAGCAGCTTCAGTCCAACATCCTGCAAGCGCATCTACTCAACAGCCGTGTCTGTGTGGCCGCAGGTGGTGTCCTTGACGGCCGGCATATGCGTCATGACATGGTTCTTCTGTTACTTTGCCATCAAGTGGAGCGCCTCGCTGACGCCCGTGCTGCCGTCAGTCAGCAGCAGCCAGCTGACAGCCATAGCCAGCCTGGGGGGCACCCTGATGATGGCCCGCTCGCCAGCTTCAGCGGTGAGCAGCAGCAGCTGCAAGAGTAGCGCCAGCAGCATTCACAATGCAACCGTTGCATCTGCAGGACATGACGGGGGTGATAGCAGGCTGTGTGTAGCATGGCAGCTAGGGAGGCGCGCATGCAACAGGTGGGCCTGTGCCTGTGCATGCCAGCAAGCAGCAGCTACTAGCATTTGTGTGGCATGCATGCAGAGCGCCCCCAGTTCACTGCCTGCCGTCCCGCCCTGGTCAAGTTTGGCCTGTGCATGAGCTCAATCCATCACCTGCTGTGCGGCACTGCGGCTTACTTGCTGCTGCTGCTGCTGCTGCTGCTGCTGCTGCTGCTGGCGCAGATTGCTGTGCTCAAAGAGATGGACGCCAAGGGCCCCTTTGTGTCGCTGGTGATGGGCGTGGTGGTGCTCAAGGACGTGGTGGTCATCGTGCTCTTCGCGCTTAACATGGAGCTGGTGCCAATGGTGAGGCTCTGCCAGGGATGCAGCAGGCGCAGCAGCAGCAGCAGCAGCAGCAGGCAGGCACAGGTGCAGGCACAGCAGAAGGTAGCAGGGAGGCAAAAGCAGCAGCAGCAGCAGCAGCACCGTCACCAGCACCAGCACCAGCAGCTGGTGGGCAGGGGTCCAGGCACAGCAGCAGCAGCTAGCGGGCAGGGGGCCAGGCACAGCAGCAGCAGCAGCAGCTGGCGGGCACGGGGGCAGGCGCAGCAGCAGCAGCAGCTGGCGGGCAGGCAGCCAAGCACAGCAGCAGCAGACAGGCAAGCAGCCATGCATGCACGGCTGCAGGCCGGCCGGCCAGCCGGCAGGGATGCAGGCTCAGCAGTCAGGCATCAGCCAGGCACACAGGATGCACGTGTGCAGGCGCAGCAGCAGCATGTAGCAGCCAGGGGGCAGCAGGAGGGCGGCGTAACTGGTGGAGGAGGAGGCAGCCTGCCTGAATGCTTTTGCATAGGCCACACCATGTTGTAAGATCACTCTGATGTCTGCTGCCTCAAGGCAGTGCTAGCGCTGCCAAAACGCCTGCGCCTGACTGCTTGGTCTGTCTTCTGGCGCCTGCTGCTGCAGATGGTCAGTCAGGACTCCGCAGCTTTCGGGCTAATACACGTGCTGCTGCCGCTGCTGAGTGTGGGCGTGTCCATCACAGCCGGCCTGCTGGGTGGCTATCTGATGAGCCTGGCGCTGCAGTTCCAGCTGCACAGCATGATCGTGGCAGCAGTCATGGCTGCAGGCCTCAATGGGGGCGTGCCTCCTGCAGTGCTGCTCGCAAGGTGAGAACAGCAACGGCTGCCCACAAGAACTTCACTTGCAACGCGCTGAATGGGATGGTTCGCAGCCTGCACGTCGCTGGGAAGCTGATGTATGATGCCGCATAAGTTGCCTTGCAGCAAACACCGCCAACATAGCAGCAGTTGTTACTGTGCGTATATGTGCACAATCGTACTGTGCTGCTGGTGGTGCGTCTCCTGCAGGTGCAAGCAGCTGGTGGTGCTGCTGCTGTCCACGGCCGTGTTCAGCATCACGCGCTCGCTGGAGGCGGAGCCGCTGCTGGCCTGCGTGACTGCAGGCATGGTGCTGGCCAACAGGAGGTGCGTGCTGGGCGGGAGCTCCTACAGCGATAATGCTCTAAAAGTATGTAAGAAGAGATTGCTGTCAACAGCAAGCGCTTGTGCATGCCATGTGTGCACACAGCCGCAGTCATGATGGCTGGCTGTGCGGCTGGTTGAAAGGGTATGCCACCATTTCCTTGGTCGTACTGCTTTGCTGCCGCTGCAGCAACGGCGGCGGAAGCAGATCAAGTACATGCTGCTGGTATTCTGGTTCGAGCAGGCTGGTTGCTGACTATAGTTGTGTCTACCGCGTCTTTGCCACTGCAGGCCCAGTGGTGCTGGGACAGACCTGACTCACGAAGAGCTGACAGCGCTGATAAACAGCATAATGAGGTTCACCAATGTGGCGTTCTTTGGCCTGGCGGGAGCGTCCCTCAAGCTGGTGAGCTGCCAAACACGAGGCGGAGTTGCAGGCTGCTACTTTTGCTGCTGGATGCTGAAACCTGCAGACATTGCCTGCTTGCCAACTTCACCACCTCGTGCACTGGCCCGACAGCGCACGCCGCTCGCACACCTGCCGCCAAGCTGAACCTGCTGCGTTCTTGCGATTGCTGCTGCTGCTGGTCAGGCTGCCATTGCGGACAGCGTGTGGGTGGCGCTGGTGGTGGTGCTTGCGCGGCTGGCTGCCATTGTGTCTGGCAGCTGGCTGGGCTGCAGGTTTGGCGGCGTGAAGCAGGAGCTGCACGCGCAGTGCTTCTGGATGAGCATGATCACGCAGGTGAGCCCAGCGCATGGCTTTGAATGTACTGTTTCATAGTATGGCAAGGCAGGCCTGACTAAGAACCAGGCTAGCCGCAGCAAGCTTAGAAGGTGGCAGCGTCAGCGCCAAGCTGCCGGGCACAACTGTCACGCTGCACGCATTATGCTCCGTGCAGGAGTCTTCGCACACACGAAGCGATTGCGGCTCTCGTGCAAACGCAGATCAACCAGCGCCCAGCCGAGGTGTCCTGTTGTTGTGCCTGGGTGTGCTGAATGTTGACGCTGGTGTCTGGCTGCTGTCCTGCAGGCTGGCGTGGCCATGGGCCTGTTGCATTCGACATGCGCGTAAATATGCCGAGTGTCGAGCCAGTGTTTGCCACTGCTGCTTACTATCCTGCAGGCTGGCGTGGCCATGGGCCTGGCGCGCATTGCTGGCACGGCCTTCAGCGGCTGGGGCCCTGCCTTCCAGACAGTCATGATGGCCATCATCATGGTCAACATGCTCACAGGGCCGCCCTTCTTCAGGGCAGCACTCATCAAGGTGAGCTGCAAGCCTATTAGATTGAGTTAGGGGGCTTTTCCGGTGGGTTGCCAGCCTGCACACAATAATCGGCCACATCATAAGCCTTTGGACAGCTGTGCTGCAGAATCATGCAACAGAAAGAGCATCGCTGCAACCGTGTGTGTAACATGCATTGTGGCTGCAACATGCTGCTGCAGGTTGGGGAGGCCCGCGCGCACTTCCTGCCCTCTCACGGTGTGCACCAAAGCCTGCACAGAGACAACTCGGAAATGCCACCGCTAGCCGCAGACAGCAGCGACGGCGTCGTCACCCGCCACACCAGCAGCAAAACAGTTGGCGCAGCAGCGGCCAAGTCGAGCTGGGTTCATCCGCTGGGCAGCAGCAACAGCTCGGTTGCACCGCGGAGCGGCAGCGGGCAGCTGCTGCAGTTGGCGAATGTAGGGCCAGCCGGCAAGGTGGCCAGCAAAGCGGATGCAGCAGCAGCAGACCCTGGGGGAGATGAGTACAGTCATCATGTGGTGGTCAGCAGTGGGACACTGCTGGGGGATATGCATGCTGCTGGTGATGATGACAGCCGGCGAGTCAAAGACAGCACAGACTAGCAGGACTAGGGTGCCGCTTGGCTGTGTTGATGACAATGCGTAGATTGTAGGCTTTTATGTATCCTTACACATATGGCTGCAGCCAACTGGATGCAAGCTGCACCACATGTGTGGCAATTTGTTTGGTTGTTCTTTGCAGCCAGTGCCACGCTGTGGCCTGTGGCATGTGCTCCTCCTGTGAGAGCTCTCCTGTGCAGCCTCGAGGCTGCAGTGCATTTCAAAGACATTGCTTCCATTCTTGTAAGGATTGTGTATGCACCAGCTCTACTGCTGTCCCTTCAAGTGCCTGCCCTGTGCTAGGCCCAGGCAGCTTGTACAAGCTGCCGTCAAAGCTCCCCGGGCCTTGCAGGCATACTCAAGGTGCACGACAACAGTGCGCACAGCACGCCGACCTGAATGAGTGCATTGTTGCACGGTTGCTTCCTGCAACAATTTACATTGTCTGCCGGCTTAATGTACGCAGTGGCAACAAGTATTCAATTGGTACAACGCAAGCAGGTCAATCATTTCAAGTACAATGCAGCATAATGAGTACTCACATGGCCTGAAGTGGTCCCCCAAAAGGCCACCATGGCTGCTAGTTCAAGCAGCAGCCGACATCACAGGTGGACCATGCATGTTCCCTCGTGTTACCAACAAAGCCATAGTGTACGCTGTGCAGATGGCTGAACATGCTGATCGCTAGCTGTAGCCAACACAAAAGGTCAAAGCGCTGGCTTGACCATCATGGTCAAGCCATGATGGCTGGATCCAGCTTTGCTCAAAGCACCATTGGCACCACCTTGCAGTGAAGTTTCACTTGATCACACTGGAAACGCCTGCCAGCAACGGTGTGGGGCCCACACCGTTGGGACAACACCTTGCGCACCTTCTGCTACCAAACTTCCCTGAAGCCCACACCAAAGCCGCCGATGCATGCCGTAACACGACAGCAGCACGCGCTCACCTGCACCAAGCGGCTGTCCTGGTACCAGGACGGTGGACCAATCCAGCGTTGCACCATAGCAACACCGCAAATCACTGTGTACTGTACAGACAACACACAGTTGTGTAAACTGCCAATGACCCATTGCAAGCAGACAGCTCACAGGTAGCATGCAAGCATGCATGTCCTGCACCTGCAGCATTGAACCATGGCAGGACCTGTACGCAAACCCCCTCCTGCTGCGCTGCTCTCGCACAAGCAGTGTGCCGAGAGACGAGCACTAGCCATGCGCCGTATACAAACAAAACCTTCTGATACAACTCATGCCACCTGCTAGGATACACGGTGAGTGCGGTGTCTTGCTGCTTGCAGAATGCCTGACAAATAAAACTAGTGCACGACTGCGAAGCCTTGTATGTATGATACAGTGCGTTTGTCACGTGCGAGAAAAGAGTACAGCAGCCGTAGCAGCAGCAACTGCTGAACATAGCAGCAGCACAAGCTGCCCAGTATGCATGCACTCAAAATGACATGCACAACACAGCCCATGCGGCCGATGCCAGTCAGTCTGGCAGTACCCTAGCGGGTCAACCTGCTGCAACAGCCAGGACACCACCAAGAGCTGACTGGACCTCCTGCCATATCAACCCTCAAGCCTCTTCAAACATCGGTGCACAGCCTGCACATATCTCAGAGAGGCGCAGAGCCGCATGGAGCTGCTTGAAACAGCCAAGCAGCCTCCGCAGTGGTGGAACAACTCATAAGCATAAGGTCAAAACCACCCGCCAAGGCCAGTCACTTTGCTGGAGCCCCCAGTCACCCACACCCACAGGCCTTGCATTATAACAGTACTTGAATCCAAACACTGCGTAGTCCTGCGCAAACCATGTCTGCGCTGCACCTGCAGCTGCTATGCCAGCAAGCGCAGCAGTGACAGCAGCAGCTGCAGCAGCCCTCCACATGCTACTGAGACATGGCCATACTCTTCGTGTTGGCCTGCTGCAGCACTTCTAGCGAGCCACTTGCTGTGCTCATCAGCTTGCTGCTGCTGCCAGCTGCGTTCAGCAGCTCTCCGCTGCTGACTGCAGGTGCGCATGCATCCTCGCGTCGCGCAGCCTCCTGTGCGATGTCTACAAACACCTCCTGCACACCCTCAGGCCCGCCTGGCTGCGGACTACCATATTCGCTCAGCCGCCGCGCCCTTGCTGCAGCCCTGCTGGCCCTCGTAGCATCTGCTGCTTCGCTGCCGCCCCTGCGCTGCTGCCGCCGCTGGTGCTGCTCCATCTGCAGCTCCTGCTGCCTCTTCAGAGCCCGCTGCTCGCGCATGAAGCGGATATATGATTGCACCTGGCCCTGTACCTCCTTCTGCAGGTCCAAATCCCTCAGGATATCTTCATTGCAGTCCAGCACAAGCGCTGGCACATCATGCAGCGACTGGTGCATGTCTTTGGCCACACCTGGACCTCCCACATCCAAGAAGAACAGATTGTCCTGGATGGCTTGCGGCACCAGCACGCCGCCGCTGGAAAGGCCATACTGCTGCTGCTGCTTGCGTGTGCGCGGCTCGTAGGCGGTGCGGCCTGCGCCGAGCCAGTCCTCGTGCTTGGCGTGCAAGCCCTCCAGGTAGTCGATGCTGATGCTGTCCTCCTCGTGGCGGCCACGCATCTTCAGCCTGCGGATAACAAAGCAATGGAGCACAGAGAGCAGCAGCACATGAGGCAAATGCAGCAAGTCACACAGGCGCAACATGGCATGTGACGAGCTTGGTGGCCAATATGGCAGATGCCAGCAAGCTCAGCAGCCGTTGGAGCACAGCGCGCCGTCTGATGTATGATGTCGTCAGCAGCAGTGTCCTGCAAGCCAGCCTGCACGACAACGCGCGCTCTGGCACAGCAACTATGCACCAGCTGCCATTTTTAAATGTGCAACCTACTCCTCCCTAACCACCCACCTCTCCATGCACGTTGAAGGGTCACATTTGAGGTAGATAAAGCCATCAGGCTTCAGGCTAGGGTTCGTCTCCAGGATGGGACCAAACCAGCTGTCATACACCGCCAGCTCAACGTCACCCATCCAGCCGCTCTCGCGCACAGCGCGCACAAACACCATGCGGTCGCTGAACACGGAGCGCTCCATGAGCCGCACCGGCTTGCGCAGGCCCGTGCTGTTGCGCTCCTGCAGGCCAGCACAGCAGGAAGCACAGCAGAACAGGTTATAGCAGAGAACATGTGTGTTGGACAAGAAGTCATGCTGCTGTTGTGGTTGCAGCCGTGACTGGCAGTGCACATTCCTGGCGGCGTGACGTGTGCAGGGGACGGCACATGTGCTGGTTCTGCGTGCAAGCAGCTGCGACCGCAACAGCCATGTAAGGGAAGTTCCTGCAAGCCCCACCCAGCAGCATGCACCCCGGCTCTGACCCACTGCACAGCACTGCAGCGCGCCTTCAATGTTCCCTGACCGCAAGCCGCACCTGCAGCACGCGCGACATGAACACGTAGTTCTGGAAGGTGTACGCGTAGCGCTCGGGGTCTGAGTAGAACCTGTCCAGCAGGTTCAGCGTGCCGCCCTCCACAGTGGGCACGCACTGCCACTGGTCCACAGGCTCGTGCACCACCTGGCAACAGCAGCCGAAGAAGCAGCAGTCACAGCAATAGCAGCAGCCACAGAAACAGCAGTATTGTTTAGGTCGAGGGCGACACTGCCAAACAGCAGCTTTGTTGGTTGCCAGGTGACAATAGCAGGCAGCAGCTGTGTAAAATGCCATTCAACAACAGGCGTGCCTGACACGGCGAACACCAAAGCAGCTGGCACCCTCAGCTTGTTCCCTTCAGCTGGCAGCCGCACAACTGCTCATCTGCTACTGCCTTTTCTTGCTTGCAGGATACTTAACATCCATTCAAGCTGCAGCCTCCCCCTGACTCACCCCCAGCGCCTCCCTCAGCTCCTCATTGTTGTTGGTGATGTACCCCAGGAATGTGGACTTGCCCGCGCTGATGTTGCCCTCAACGCAGAAGGTGATCGCAGGCCGCGGCTCCGCGCCCTCTGCGCTACCAGCTGCTGCTGCTGCTGCCTCCAGTTGCATGTGCAGCTCTGGCGCATACACTGAGGTGAGGTGGGTGACGATGCGCTGCGCATGGTCCTGGCGCTTGATGCCCAGCTCCTGCAAGGTTGAGTATCAACTTGTTTGCATTGGCACGGAAAGTCGCATGTGTAACGCTGGCAAATTACAGGAGTTGATGCAGCCAGTGCTGTGCAAACCATTACGCACAGATGCACAGTAAATCCAGCTAGACTGCCAACGCAAACCATGCTTGCAGGACATGCGACAATGCACCTGTGGGAGAATGTGTAAAGCGGCGGCAACACAAGTTCTGTCGTGGTTGCTGGGGTACAGTATGCCCCTGCTGGCGCTGCTCTTGTCACAGAACCCCAGGCTGCTGCTGTTCACCTGCAAATACTTCACAGCAGGCGACCATGTGATGCCGTCTGTGGCTGTTTTCTCCAGTGTGCTGATGATTCCACCACTCAGCTGCTCCACTGTCTGTATGCCTTTGTCACGCAGGAGCCTTTCATAGCCTTTGCCAATGCCGCGCACATGCAGCATCGACTTGAGCTGCTGCACAGCAGCCTCTGTCATGGCGTCGTTTGCTTGCTTGCGGCTCTTGCTGGCTTTGCTGCCAGTGCTGCTTGTGGTGTAGCCTGCAGCTGCTTGTGCAGCCACTGGTGGCAGCAGCGCGGGCCTGCTGCTGCTGCTGCTGCTGCTGCTAGCCAGCAGAAGAGGTGAAAGCCTGCACACAGATTTGCTGCTGCAGCCTAAGGCGTGCGTAGGCTGCAGCCTACTGCCTCGAAGGTGGCTATGCATGGCAACCAGGCTGCTTAGACTCCGAACAAGACCTAGGCTGGCAGGACTGCACACAAAACCGCTCAGCAGCATGATCGTAAGCACGAACGGTTACTAAAACAGTGATACATAGTGTAGCAGCCGGTTTGCGGCACACCAATTCCTTTCGAGGCAGCAGGAAAAGGGCGGCACCCAAAGTCGGACAAGCACACAGTAGGAGGAAAACTCGCTGCCAATGTGTGTTTTGCAGACAGCTGCGGCGGAAGAGAGTCCGGGTCCGTATGTGATGCGACCTCTGCACTCGCCCTGGACATGACAGGTGTGCCTTGTCACTTTGACGCAGGTGAGGGAGCTTCTGAGCCGGTGGTTCATGTCCATTTGCATACTTGATGTACTTGAACCTTAAGTCAAACTCTTTTCACGCCTCGTCAAGCCAACAGCGCTAGCACTGGCAGTCTTCAACAAAGCTTTGACCTCTCCCATGCGGCAGAGGCTCTGCGCAGGCATGCCATGCAGGGCCTGCTGAGCTGCAGGCTGCCATTCTTACACGGGCATGCATGGTGCTCAGGATGGTGGTCAGTACGCGCCAGTGTTCACCTCATTGTCGCCTGTGTGGGTTGACTGCACGTCGCGCCAGTTGCTGTACAGGTCAATGTATGCCAGCATGCTGTCAGCATCTGCACGCTCACGATATAATGCGAAGCACGCCGCCAGAATGTAAAGTCGCCCTTTACTGACTGTGAATCAACTGCCGAGGCTGGATTTGCCGTCAGTGTCACCTCTGGATGATGTGGCATGTCACGGTGCGCATTGTGCAACATGCATGGCCCCTGGGCCGTGTCAGCTGCTTGTGCAAACAACGTGCCTATTGAAAGCAAAATGTCAGCAGCTGGAGCAGCATCACAGCGGCAATGCGGGCGGATTGAACACTGGTTACCTGGCAGCAGCGCTGCGTGCAACGGCCCAGCGGTGTAGCCGTTGTGCCGACCCTGGCTGCTACCTGCTCCTGCAGCAAGGCTTGAAGTGCCGCTGTGGCTGCAGACATGTGTTGTGCACATAAGAAACAGTGCTGACCAACCACCTGCAGCTGTTTTGCTGGCAGCTGAGCTGATGTGACGTCCTACCAGGACGGGGTAATACCTGCTGCTGCAGCAGCAGCAGAGTGTGGCTGCCGTTGCTCCTCACATTGCGGTACTTGCTGCGCTGGCTGCACTTCGCTGTGCACCCCAGCCCTCTGCAACAGCCGCAGCAAGCGCTGCCGCTGATTTGGCGCACTGCGCTGCAGATTTGCCCACCCTGGGTTTCAAAACTGACCTGTCCGCACAGCCAGGGCCCCGTTCCTGAAACGTTGGGCCTGTCAAACATGCCCCCATCACGCTGCCTGAAGTTGCTGAAGTGATAGGCCTCTGCTGCCAACAGCACACCTGCTGTTGCTTCCTCTGCGGGGTGTGCAGCCTGACAGCTGCTCCAGCTGGAGCTCACTCCAGGAAGGGTAGAGTGTAACGATCGGCTGCTACCAAATTACTTTGCTTCTGCATCTGCGCAGCGGCCCAGCTCATACACAGAAATCACAGTTTGCACCCCCATACTATGAGTAGTACACATGCCTCGTTGCCTCCACAGCCGTCACGGTTACGGTAACCCCATCAGCTACTTTGTCACAAACACTGTCTGTACGGCTGGCTGCCGTACATCTGCTGGTCTACACTCTCCGCTGCCCCTGTTGTGCTTGCTACTGCGCGGCACTAGACAGTTCCTGCCATGCCTGCAAACAGCAGCGACTCACACCCGCTACACCCTCAGCACCGACAGCAACAACTATCATCGCCCTCACACGGCCACCAGCGCAGCACACCAAGCAATACAATACAATACAATACAATACACTTTCGGGACTGAACCCGCCCCCAGGCACTAGCCCAGCGAGCCGCTAATCCGCTCATGGGGGGTAGTAGTAATTGTACCCAGTCTTTCCTTCGTTGTTTGGGCAATACATCAACCACATCGGAAGTTGATACAGAAAGACGTGCAGCATATGTTTCAAAATGCCTTGCAGCCCCTGCAATAGCAGATGCTGGCAACTCTGAAAGCAGCAGGTGCACTTGCAGCTACACGTACAGGGCGGCTAGCAAGTGCAGCTCTGCCACAGCTAGTTTCTCTACATAGTTGCACCAGTAGCTGCTAGTATGTCTGGATGGTGATCTGTTTTGCTGTATGTGCATGCAGCACGGAATGGTTTGTCTTGCCTGCTGCTTGCACTGGTGCACATGTCGTCACTCACAGTTGCAGGGTACTACCCTGCATAGTATGCTTGCGCCAGCTGGTGCGGGTATGCTTGCACCAGCTGGTGCTGCAGCTGCTGCTGTGCCAAACCAGCACTGTGAGACTGCTAGCTTATGCAGAAAGCGGAGGCCACTTACAAAACGAATTACTATCTTCGCTGTTAGGCACCAGTCCTTGCGTTGAATACCACAAAACTAGTCCTGGCCAGCCCAAAGCAGTCTGTGAAGTCTGTGTCAGCAGCAGCCTGCTACACCATGTTTCACCACAAAAGCTGCCTCGTGCAGCTGATCCAGCTTCTCGAAGGTGTTTTTATGAATTTCGTAACCAATGTGTTGTTGCACGCACTGTTTCGTGGTACACATATTCGCGCCTAAAGTATGACGTGGCGGACTCATGATGGTGAAGTAACACCCACCCCTGCTCGCCAGGGTACATCAGTTCGTCCCGCAATCATGTGGTTGCAGTTGCGGGGGAGCTGTACACTGCTTCACTGACTTCAACCCCTGCCTGTCGAATCCTTGGACGCGCCCAATGCTCGCTTGCGAGCTGCGGGAGTTGCGCCCCTGCCGCAAATGCGCCCTAAGTCCAGTCCCCGTGTGGACTGGATGGGAAAAGAGGTCAAGGCCTCAGGTGCAAATGCCGTGGGCGGAGGGTAATTGTTATTGCTGGACCGCACATGACTAAGAGTTCTGGAGAAGCTTGCTGCTGTTGCCCCTTGTGGACCTAGCAGTTTCCCTGCTAAGCTCTCGATCTGTACGCTATACACACGGTAGCCCTTGTCATTATTGTTTTTGTGCAGCACCGGCGGGGCGTCCTTTGAAGTTGCTGTTCCATCAGGTCATGTCAGAAATTCAGCCAACAAACTGCAGCACCACGTTGCAAGCCAGGACTGCCACCTCACTGCTCGGATATCTTGCTTTACCGCATTGCTGCCAACAATAGCACTGTGTGGTCCACATCAGAATAAGAAAGCACATTGTGCTGCCAGCAGCAGCAGGTGCATGTTTCCTGAGCCACGTGCGCTGCCACCTGCCTGCTAGCCGTGCGTGGGCTGCCACCTGCCTGCAAGCCGTGCCACGAGCAGTGCTCTCAACAGTGCTACACAGCACTACACGCGGTCACCTACTCAGCAGTAGTCCTACTACTATCACTGCCTACTGCATCCTGCACAGTATGATGGATGCTTCCACAGGCTCTTACAGGGCAGGCGTGCAACTTGCCACGATCAAGTATCGCAGGGACACACTTCTGCACACATGCATGTGGCCCCTTGCTGGCAGACAAGCCCCACGGACATGGATCATCTCCATGTGTACACTCGCAGGGCAGGCGTGCAACACCACAGCCCATTGTGCACAGCTGCGCAGGCTACTGGACTGCAGTTTAGATGCTGCTGCTGTTGCTGCTGCTGCTCCTGCATCGCGTGCTCAGCTGCAGCAGCAGCAATCACCTGCTGCTTGGTGTCTGTGTTGCTGCTTGCTCATGCAAAAATATGCCTTGAGGTGCAAGCATCTACTTCAGCTGAATGCAAGCCCTGGGCACCAGATCAAGAAAACCGCTGTAGTTTCCAGAGCTTCAGAAGGGAAGCTTTGGCAGAGAAAGCACTGGGTGACTTGGACACAGCACGACGCGCCCGAAATTGGTGCGCAAACAAAAGGACACCGGCCTCCTTCATCACAAAGATGATGAAAAATGCAACTGCACATGCCAGCAAATTCAATGCCCAACATCCCATGTATAACTACCTGGTCATAGATCACGTAACTTCGTAACTGTCATAGATCACGTAACTTCTACCTGTTCTGCTACCTGCCGGTCATCTTTGTGTAATGCTGCAACAGTTGTGGGACGTACAGGAAACCTCTTCTGCATACACAACACAAGCCACTGGCTGACAAAACTGCTTGCCAAACCAGCTGCTCAAAGCTTGACTGAGGACTGACATTTGTAGAGACTCATCGTCAAAAGCCCTTTCACACAGCATGATTAAAAACTGATCTATTTGTCCGATCGCCACAGACCCTGTTATATTTGGCATTGTACACCTAGTAGCCCATCAACAGGCCTGCCTGGCTTGACAGCCTGGCAGGCTCTTGAATTGCATCCCTTGCTGCAATGCTGTGTTGTGCAAGGTACTCAATTTTGCAAATTGCTGTACCCACACAGAACGAAAGCCTGGTCCGATTGCACATAACAACCATGGCTGCACGCAACCAAAGTTCAGTCATGGTACAGCTTGACCCAGAATTAAATCTGCAATAGATGTAACTACAGTGATGGCAGTGTGGCATCAGGAGTCAGTGACATTCAGAAGTAGAAACATCCCTGCAACACAAATGATAAGCAAGGCAAAAAGGGCTGCACAAACATTTCTGTGCTGCTGCTGTTGCAGCTGCGAAGCAGGCGCTGCAGGTGCACAGTACCCGGCTGCTGCTTGCTGCTTAGAAGTGGTGTTCAAACTTCTGTTCTGCCTGCCACATCCGCAGCCATCGCTTCTTGGGCGCTGCTGCTGCACCCGCTTCCGGCCCCGCTGCCAGCTGCAGCAGTGCTGCAGCAGCCTGCGGCATTTCAAATCAACCAAGGCGCTGCTCCTGCTTCATGTTTACTAGCACCCCTGCAGCAGCCGGCTTGCTGAGGCAGAAGGCACTGCCAGGCAGCATGCTGATGCTGCCTAGCGCTGTCTTCTGCCTCAGCCTGCCGCCCTTCTTTGCGGGCAGCTCCTGTTTTGGCTGCTGCCTGATGCGGCTGCGCTTGCTGTCCTGCGCCTTGCGCTCGTTCCTGGCAAGCAGAGCGCGCGCCAGCATGTCCGCCCCTGAAGCTTCATCCACTGCCGCTGGCTCCTCAAAGCAGTCATCATACCTCTCGTAGTCAGCCGCCCGCAGCGCTGTGTTGGTGCTGCTGCTGGTGCTGCTGCTACGCTGGCGGGGCCTTGCCGGCATAAATCTGCTGGCAGGCGCGAATGCTGCTGCTCCTGCTGCCGCTGGCGCCGCTGCTGCTGCTGCTGTTGGCGAGGGTGATGATGTGGGCTGCTGGAGGATTGCGTTGGGGTAGAGCGACTTGACATTTGTCAGACAGGATAGGTCACGCAAAGGGCCAAACTTGTGTGTGCCTGCCGCAAGCTTGCGGCGACTTGGCAGCTGTGGGGCGCTCTCCTTGTTGCAACCGGGGCGCTTGTCGGCACTGGTGTTGGTGCCTCCTGCATGCGGTAGAAGTTGCAGTAGTAGCAGCACTAGACAAAGAATTCTACAGCAGCTTTGGGTATGAGTCACACATGCTGTGCACAGTGCTAGCAGCGTACGTATGCTGCTAGCACTGTGAGTACACACACAGTGCTAGAAGTGCGTCTGAGTCCTACTTATCACTGCCCTTGCTCAATGCCTGCTCAAAGTGATATGGTGCCAGGCCATACCAGGCCATGCTGCCAGTACAACGAGCTTCCTGCATGCTGAGTTGTTGCACTGCAAAGATGCTGTCTCATGCCTGAGTTTGATGCAGTTCGCAGTGACTCTCACCAGCTTGGGTTTTACTGACATTGCAAGCTCCTGCAATCAGCGCATTCTCTCCGAGTCGGAGGCCACTGCCAGGGAAAGCGGCCTCAGCTGACTTCAAAGAGTTCGTGGAGTTGGAAGTAGGTTGGTTGTAGCCACTCTTTATGTCTCCTCTCAGCTTGTCCTGAGGGGTCATGCAATGAACACCAAGAGCAGTCAATGGGGCAGACACTAGCCAGTACACAATCACTGCTTTACTTGCCGCAGGCTGAAGCGGCGTCTCTGGCAGCTGCTTGGCTTTTGCATTGATGGAAGCTCTGCCCAACGTCAAGCAAGTTAATAATTTGTCAGCTGCTGCGTAGTACACCAGTAGCGTTGTTGACTTGATTCCGTAACATGGCAGGCACTTGACAGAGCCAAGCACCATGCTTTGCTACTGCTGCAACAGGTCTAGCTCCACTCACATGCTCCATTGCAGTGCTGCTATAGAAAATCCAAAGCAGGCTGTAGAGATATGTAGTCTTGAAGCCTGCGCAGGAAGGATGAGCGCCAGTCTTACGTGTTGCTGTCCCACTAGCTGCCACGACAGATGCATGTGTCGCTACGCTGCGGGACTGACCCGGTTCTTCTGTTACAGCCTTAAAATCCAATAAAATGCACACCTTTAGCATTCTGCTTCTCTTCAGCCTCTATAAGCCGGCGACAGCGATGATTTTGCAGCAAACGTCCACAAACCCTCGCTGGCGCCGCTAGTGCCGGTAGACGCAGCAAATGAACACTAAAACCACATCATTCGTTTGGAATGGGATGATGTAGTCTGGTCAACCTTTTATAGCCCTCATGGAGACTGGAAGTAGTATGACAGCTTTTTAGCCAAGTGCACTTGTTGCGTGCAACACTACTCTAGAAGCCCCATGAACTAGTGTGCTGTCTAAGTAGAACTACGTAGATGGACTTTGATCCTTCGGGCATGTTACTCTGAGTCTTAGGGTACATGTTCGTTGGTACGTAGGCAGGGCAGGCCATGTTAACGGGCCTTCGTCCCCAAGTCCAGGATTCTTACACCAGCCCAGCTTGCCCAGCGCAAGAGCACTGGCCAAACAATAGAAGCTTACTTGAATTGACAATGTAAGGACCCAACAATAGTCCACAGTTGCTTCAACTGGCGTAGCTTTGCTGTCTGGCAGCCTCATGCACATGCTTGCAACAATTGTTGGCTCTGGCGCCGGCGGTTGACAACCCTAGCAACCAATCCAAGCTCCTGGAAATCGGACGGTCTGATGGCATTCACATGCAAACCACAAACATAAGGAAGATGTCGGACCCGCTTGTAATAATACAAAGTCTCTAACATATATTATGCAAGTGCTGCTTTGAAGCGGCACTGTGCAGACTTGCAGCGGTCACCCTGAAAGCCTCCCGTCACTTGAGCCACTGTGTGACACACTGAGTGGCTGCTGGATGGTCAAGGCGTTGCGAAGGCATGCAGCACAGAGCAGCAGACTGCCTGGTCGCAAGCGGTGTCATCTTTTTTTACTATTCCAGGGCACTTTTAGTACACTCTAGTGTCACCGGGGCAGTCAGGACAGTTGAACAAACCTGCTCCTGCACCGCTCTGGTATGACAACGTTTGAACGAGCGCACCCTATTGAGATTGAGGCGGACTTTACCTGCCCTGCCATACTGTGGTGGTTGGTTGGTTTCATGTCGTACTCAGTACGCCTTTGCTGAATCCCACCAAGATGCTAGTTGCAGCACACACCATGCAGCATAGCAGGGGACACCAATGATGGGATCATGGCTGCACAACTCTGGTTGAGGCTGTGTATACTGGCAGCTCTGCACGTGTTAGTTGCGGTTGTATTCCTCAAAGGTTTTCTTTTAACACGTGTAGAGCTGCCAGACATCTCCAGCTGCACTGCTGTGTCCTGCAGCAGCAGGCCAGCTTACTCGAAAGCAGTCGTATTGATCGTGGATGCGCTGCGATATGACTTCGTTTGCGACGATGGTTCATCCAAAGCATCGTTTCGAGGCAGATTCCCCAAAACACTGGGCTTTGTTGGCGCAGCAGTGAGTGGGGTGCAGGTGCTGCTGTACAACAGTTGGCAGTTGATACTGCTGGTTTGAAGACACCCACAGCATAGCTCCAATTGCACATGCAACAGCAGCACCAGAACTTGATACTCATTTCAGACTGATTAACGGCTTGCAGCTCTAGTGCGAGAAAACAGGGTTGTGTGCTCTTGAGCAGCAGCTGGCCAGACACATCAGCTCCATCAGCCATGTCTTGAAGCGCAACAACAACAGCCCAGCAATGTGTTGTGCTGCAACAGTTTGTTGTCTGGCGTGCATGCAGGGCGATGGCGCTGTTGTGGCGCGCTTTGTGGCAGACACGCCAACCATCACCATGAGCAGGCTCAAGGCCCTGCTGACTGTAAGTGGCCAGTGCTGCTGCCGGCACTAGTTGACTCACCAAACTGCACCAGCAATTGCAAATCTGGCAGCTGGCACTTCAGGGGGGGGATGCAAATATTGAGTGAATGCTCAGCAGGGCGTTTTCCAGCTGCTCACAACAGCTGCCTCTGACCGATGTTTCATCTGCCGCTCAAACGCCATAATTGATCCAGCCGCTAGGCGCTGCCAGCAGCAGAAAGAGCAGTCCTGCAATTGCTCACAACTGCAGTCCATGCTGCTAAGCTGCTGCTGATCATGCGACCATAAGCGCCCATCTACAGTAGGCCAAAATAATCACGCCATTAAAACACGTGCTGTCCTGCAGGGGGGCCTGCCCACCTTCCTGGATGTCGGCCAGAGCTTCTCAGCTTCTGCACTGAGTGAGGACAACCTGCTGCAGCAGCTGCAGGCACAGGGCAAGAGAATGGTGCGCAGCGTTGCTTGCAGGCTTCCCCTGTCGCTGCTAATGTTGTGGCATGTGGTGTTCAGCGGCTTGCAGGACATTTTAAATGCTGTACACAACCAGTCGCCGCAGCCATCTCTGCCAGCTTCTTGCATCCTTTGGGGATTTGAATGGTATCAGGTGGCCAAACACAGCCGCAGCTGCAGAAACTGAATTCATTACGTAGTGCGAACTTGGCAAATACCACTGGCAAGCGCTACCATGAGCTATTACAAACACATGCCCCATATGCTGCCGCATGTGTACAGGTGTTCATGGGTGATGACACCTGGATGCAGCTGGCTAAGGACGCCTTTGTTGAGGCGCACCCCTACCCGTCATTTGACGTGCATGACCTGCACACTGTCGATGATGGCGTGTGGGAGGTGAGCTCATGCACAGGCAGCAGGTGCCATGCAGTCTACTCACAACACTGCATATTCGCACTGCACAGCAGCGGTTGCAAGCACATCTAAACAGCTTACACACCACTGCCAGCACCCATAGCTATGCATGCGCACAAAAGACGCCTCTGTTCAGCTGCCCTCTGATGTGTCCCTCAAGCTCAAGTCAGCCAACAACAAGGAGCCACATGCCCATCAACAAACTTTATCAAGTTGTACACACGGCACTTCACACCTGTCTCCCCTGCTGCTGCCCCTGCGCCCCTGCAGCACCTGCTGCCGCTGCTGGCCAGCCCCAGCTCCTGGGATGTACTGATTGGTCACTACCTTGGTGTGGACCACGCAGGCCACAGCCACGGCGTGGCCAGCGGCCAGATGGAGGCAAAGCTGGGCCAGATGGATGACCAGGTCAGCCAGGTGCTAGGTAAGCCGCTGCATGGTGCCTGCAGAAGATGACCAGCTGCCCACAAGTTCTGCTCTTTGTGTCGTTGTTATGATAATCAATGGGTGCGCAACATGCCTTGGTCGTTGGTGACACACCCTTGTTGTGTTGTGCACTGCACATGAACCCTTGTCACTTTGCAGCCAACGTGGCAAGTGCCTGTGGTCCGAGATGGGGGTCTGCGACACCTGCTGACTGCTGCATGCTGCCGTGTTGCTTTGCTGTCGGGCTTTGATGCAGAGTCCTTGGTAGCTCAGGCTGGCCCAGATGGCCCCTACGCAGACACGCTGCTGCTGGTGCTGAGCGACCATGGCCAGACACTTGGTGGTGACCACGGCGGCGGCACGCCTGACGAAACAGACAGCGTGTTACTCGCTGTCAGCCTGCGCAAGATGCACCAGGCACTGCAGCAGCAGCAGCAGCAGGCGCAGCAAGCGCGTGTGGCTGCAGCAGGCGCAGCTGCTGAGCCTGCGTCGCCTCTGACGTTGAGCAGTAAGCCACAGCACTACTGCGAGCACGGCACGCCTGCTAGCGGGCAGCCTGACAGCAGCTGCCCTATCCTGCGCCGCCTCATGCACACTGGCGGCTACCTGCCCAGCAATGATGATGCACAAACTCTGGATTCTGACAGCAGCAGCAGCAGCAGCAATGGTACTGGGGCTATTGCCAGCTGCTTGCAGCAGTGCTGGCCGTGGCTGTGCAGCAGCAGCATGAGCCAAATCGACCTCACGCCTACTGTGGCACACCTGCTGGGTGTGCCGATTCCGTTTGGCAACTTGGGCAAGCTGCCGCCACACCTCTTTGCGGCTCTGGCAGTTGATAGCAGCACAGGCGGCGCTGGTCCAGCCGCAGGTAGCAGTGCAGAGGCCTGGCTGGCGCAGTATGCAGCTGCACTGCATGCCAACGCTGAGCAGGTGATGCTTTATGTTGTTGTCCTTTGGTTTCCGTTGCTGTACTCCGGTGTGTGTTGCATTCCTTTGGTTCTGGTGCATGTGGTTCCATTGGTGTTAGGTTGCAGGCTCCTGTTGCTTTCCTTTGGCTGTGTGTTGGGGATGCGCTTGCTGAGACTTGTTCAACGCATGTGAGTAGGCATCTGCTGCCTGCAGTGGACTGTTGCTAAATATGAGGCCAATCAGCACCCTGTGGCCTATCTGACAGTCAAACTTCTCGCCTCTGGTGTTGCCTGTGTTTTCATGCGTCCAGGTGCATGCCTACCTGAACCGCTACGCTGCTGTGGGAGGCCTGCCATCAGCTGACCTGTCCAGTGTCAACACGCTGTACCAGCACGCACAGCAGCTGTGGCAGGCCAACCAGCAGGCTGCAGCAGCAACCCCTGCAACTCCTGCAGCCGCAGCCAGCAAGGCAGCCCAGCCGGCAGACCCTGCTGCAGCTGGTAGCCAAGCAAACGCAGAGCGAGGCGTTGCAGATGATGCTACAGAGCAGCTGATCGGTGCCCAGATGGCGTTTTTGAATGCTGGGGTTGACCTGGCGCGCCGCCGCTTCACACTGTTCCAGCAAGGCCCCATCTGGGCTGGCTGTGCGATGGGTGTGGTGGTGCTTGTGCTGCAGCTGGCGTACTGCTGGTGAGTGCCCTGACGTTCAACGAAGCAAGTTGCTTCCTTGCGTGCATAGCTGACACTAACACTGCTGGTGTTATGTCAGCCCAGACACAGGGCCGCCATTGGCATGTCGTTGCGCTGCGTGTGTTTGCAGCGCAAAGACATGCAAAGTACTTGGGTCAGCGATGCGCCCTGCTAGTCATTGTCAACCAGCATAAGTTGTATTTGCTGCTGCTGTTGCTGCTGCAGGCAAGCCGTACGCAGCTTGTCATCTGGTGGGCAGGATAGCACAGAACGCAGCACCATCCTGCTGTTTGCTGCCCTGGCAGCATTCCATGCCCTGGGGCTCTTCTCTGTCGGCCTGCTGATGGGAGAAGGCAGGCTGCAGTGTGTGCTGCTGGCTGCAGCCACGCTGCTGCTGCTGCGTGCTGTGCTGGCTGCCGTGCTGCGGGCACGCAGTGCTCGGGCCACCGCTGATGCAGCAACCAAGTTAACATGCACAGCTGGCTGCGATGCCAATGGCAGCATTGCAGCAGTAAAACAGCAAGTTAGCGTGCAAAGGAGCGAGGCAGATGCAGCACCTGACACGGGCGCGAGTGACACCCACTGCTACAGCTGGCAGCACATAGCGACTGCTGTGGCTGCAGCCGCGGTCATGCTGGCGTGCAACGTGCTGCTGCAGGCAATGGGGCTGATAGACAGGGCTGGCCAGGACCCGCATGACAAGACACAGCCCTCTGGGGACTTGTTAGTTGGGCCAGGTGCTACGCTGCAGCAAGCGCTGCTGCTGTGCTTTGTTCTGGGGCCCCTGGTGTGCATGTGGCTGCTGCTGTCTTGGTGGGGCGCTTGGATGGGCAGGGCCTGTTTGAAGAGTAATCCAGCTGCTGCGCGTGATCTGGAAAGGGAAGAGGGTTGGATTGTGGGTGTGCTGGCGATTGTGCTGAAGCTTGCATGTGGGGTGCAATTGATTGCAGTGGGTGCGTTCTGGGTGGCGCAGTTGTTCGGTGTGAATGACATGACTGCGCCCGTAGCTGCAGAAGCAGCCTGGATGCAGGTGCAGCAGTTAGGCACAAAATGTGAAGCACTGGGCAGGGCTAGTGCTCTGCTGCTGACCTGTTTGTCGAGTGTGGTTGATCTCAGTTCTGTACATGGGGTGCTGCAGGCTGTTGTGAGCAGCTTGCCGCTGGGTGCATTGGTGAGCCTGCCTTTGCGCCTGCTGCTACCTCGTGTGGTGTATGCTGTTGCTGTGGCCGCCTTTTGTGGCGCAGCGTTGGCAGTATGCCTGATGATTGGCTTTAAAGCACTATCAAGGCGGAATGCATCAAAGCCTTGCAGCACTGGGATTGCACGGCAGCACACAACAGCAGCAGGCTGCCGGCTGCTCATCTGGCTATGTGCTGTCTTTTCAGCTGCCCTGGTGATGGTACTGGGCTACAAAGGGCCTGCCACTATGCTGCTGGCGATGGTGCAGGCTGGCTGCTGCTGTGCACTGCTGCGTCTGCATGCTGCAGCAACAAGAGCTGCTGACGATGAGGCGTCAGACCGCACACCTTTGCAGCAGCAAGCAAATGCAAGCAGCAGCATGCAGAGCGTGGTAGGCGGCGGCTTGTGGGGCATGATGGGCCTGCAGCTCTTCTTTTGCAGCAGCCACTTCTGTGAGTTTTCCGGGCTGCAGTATGCTTCTGCATTCATTGGCTTTGACAGCATGGTCTGGTACACATCAGGCAGCCTGCTGCTGCTCAATACATGCGGCTTCTTGGTGCTCGCTGTGTTGAGCTTGCCTGCCTTCATAGGGGCCTGCACGCTTGTAGCAGATCCGATGCAGCGGCAAGCGCAGTCAGCAGAGCATGCAAGGCAGCAGCTGGCATGCAGCATGCTGCTGCTGAACAGCATGCGCTTTGCGGCGCTGGTGGTGTGCATGGTCAGTGCAGCAGTGCAGCAGCAGCACATCCTGCTGTGGGCCATCTTTGCTCCTAAGCTTTGCTTTGAGCTGTGGTTCATGGCGGTCACTGATGTTGGGCAGCTGCTCGTGTCTGCGCTGGCAGGGGCTGTGCTGTGACCAAAGCTCTTGTTGAAGCTGCTTCTGTATTGTCTGAGAAGGGGAAGCCAAGTGAGTTTGTGTTTTGTGGGGTTCCGCAACCTTGGTAACGGTCTGGTGGCTGCGCGTCCTTCTGCAGCTAGTACGTACACGGGAAGTCACTTCGGTACCGTTGACCCAGATGTAGATTCTGTCAACTTGACAGGCAAGTTGCCTTGAGTCAACCTGTCTACTGCGCACCGGCAACGGCCGTACAGTGCAGCCGGCATGCCTGTGTCAACCTGGTGTCAACTGTAATGTTACACAGCATGCTCATGCAGATTGCAACGTGCCCTGCCTGTCAGCGGCAACCATGCACAGCCAAGTGCAAAACATGCTGCACTGACGCAGTGGAACTTTCTGTTTCCGCCGCAGTCAGGCGCAGGGTAGCGGCACCGGTGCGCAACAACGAGCCATGCTGAAAGGACACGGCTCTGCATGCATGTAACGCCTAAGCAGGTGCAACATCCAAAAGACACATATGTGTGTCCGCCCCCTTCTAAAGCTGCTGCTTACGTGCACGTTTGCCGTCCGCATGGCTTGAAAGAAGATTATGCATGCAGGCCCTAGGTTGTGCATGCCTATATGCATGCCAAAGAGCACCCATGCAACTTGCCAAATGCAACATGCCTCAACATGCCCGACAATAGCGCTGCAACCAACAACGCAGACCGCTGTGCTGAACACTTTGGCATAAGCCAAGCAGCCCCAGTGCGTTGTTGAACAGCAAGCTAGGTAACTGTATTATGTACACGAATGCTAGCAACAGCAGGGACCTCCCCATACAATGCCATAGGTTCACAGCTGCAGGT
This sequence comes from Tetradesmus obliquus, assembly GCA_030272155.1. Classification (NCBI taxonomy): domain Eukaryota; kingdom Viridiplantae; phylum Chlorophyta; class Chlorophyceae; order Sphaeropleales; family Scenedesmaceae; genus Tetradesmus; species Tetradesmus obliquus. Next base: position 3,507,371 of record CP126191.1, read on the forward strand.
CACTGCTCAGGCTGCTGCTGTAGGGAGCAACAGCCGTTCACAGCGACCCAGCAAAATGCTACGCAACATCAGCTTTACCTGCAGCTACAGCTGGCTTGCCGCCGCCTAGCTTGCTCTGGCCAACACGCATGGCCTCCCAGCTGCTGCTGCTGCTGCTGCATCATCCCATCTGCATGTCTGTGTCCATGTCTGCTGCCTGCTGCTGCTGCGACTGCTGCTTCCCCTGCACGGTGAACCCGGTGAACCCCGAGCCCGCACTAAACGTAACGCTGCTGCCGTTCACCTGCGGCTGCACATTCTCCACATCCACATCCACCTCCCCATCCCCTGACAGCTCATCGTCCTCCTCTTCCTCCTCATCCTCGTCATTGTCATTGTCACCCAGCACGTCATCGTCTGCCATGTCCTCCACCTGCTGCTCGGGCATCTGCTCCGGCTCGTTGTCAAAGTCGTGAGGGAACTTGGTCACGCGCGGGTGGTCCGCCATGATGTTGCGCTGCACGGCAGCAAGCAGCAGCAGACGATGATGATGGGCATGTGTTTCGGGTTGGTGCTCAAGGCTTTACAGAAGCTGCGCATGCACTTGAGCAACATGCAGAGTGCGTAGTGAGCAACCACCACTTGTGGCAGGAGCCATTGCATGCCGACATAATCGCATCAGTTTGAAGCCCGCGCCTATTCGCCTGTACCTGTCACTGCCTGCTGCCATGCTACACCCACTGACAAGCAGAAATAGTCAATCCTGGGTGCTGCAACAACAACCAACAAGCGCTGCAGCAGCCAGCACCACCTGGCTCGCAACACCCATCTGCCACACATTTGTCACATGTTTACCGCATTATCACAAACACACCTGCAGCTTGTCGATGATGGGCGGGTTGGGTGGCGGCCGCTCCGGGTCCAGCAGCTCGGGGTCTGTGTACTCCACGTTGACGTAGTAGCCCACGCGCACAAACTCCTTGCCCTTGTAGGAGCACGTCAGCAGCAGCGCAGTCACGCCCAGCAGGTCGTTGGGAGGGATCCTGCAGCGCATGATCACACCAGGTGTTAGAAGCAGGAGCGGAGAGCGTTGAGGTCAGTGGTGAATGGTGAAGGAATGCAGGTGCAGTGCCAAATGGCAAAGAGTGCCCATAGGCACTGGGGAGAGAAGCAGGTGCAACACTGCTGCTGCTGCTACTGCTGCTGATCCAGTGCTTCTGTTGCAGGCTTGGATTGCTGCTGCACAACCTGAACCTTGACTGGTTGCAGTGCTACATGCTTGCAGGAACTGTTAAAATCGGCTCTGGTTCATTACAACGGTGTGCAGACTGCAGGCATCAACTGACAGAAGTTGGTATGCAACATAGGGATGTTCTGCCGCAGATGCATGTGCTGCAGCTGATGCTCATCATCCACATCTGATCCTTTGCTGCTGCTCTGACACATCAACAAACATGCTGTTGGTGACCTTCAAGCGTGGTAATCAAAGCACCAGTGCTGCTGTTGGACTCACTTGCTGGGATCTGGTGCTGGCGCCTCCATGCGAAATTTGAAAGTGCCTTGCTGCACAGGCCCCACCAGCGCAGAGTCTAGGATTTGGTCATACTGGTCTGACTCTGCTGAGCCCACGTAGTTTATCCGCCACTCCAAATCGTCCTGCAGGCTGCTGAGGCATTCATACTGCACCTCAAGCACTATGGGGTCTGTGTAGGGGGCAGGGTTGTTGAGCACCTGCACTGAGGTGATGCTGCACTCTGCCATCGTGGCTCAACAGCCGGTACTACACGCAGAAGTATTTAAAAAAGATATTGAGCGGTCCAGCGGGGGATGCAAAGCGCCGTTGATGATTGCACAGCACGGCAAAGCAGCAAATGGTGGTGAAGCTTGTCCTGGCAGCAAATGGAGCTGACGACTGGCAGAAGTGAAACGCGTTGGTTTAGGCAAGGCGTTCTGTTGCTGATTCGGTCATTGGCTGGCCGTGTTTCATATGGTGCAACAGGTTTAGGGCTGGACGCGAGAGTTTGAATCGAAACAAATTTGGAGCACGCAAAAAAGCCTGGTCTTCTTTTGTTTCTGGCAAACTACATACCAAATGCTTTTTTCAGCCCTTCTACTGCTATCGCAGCGTTCCTGCGCTTCACCCGCCATGCAGTGGCAGGACACTTGTGGCATGAACAACACCATATTCAAGTAGCGTGCTGCACCACATAGTTGAGCCGATCTTTGTATTGCTCAGTAAACTGTTGAGATCTTATACTTCCATCCCTAATTGATAGAGTGAGTTCTGTACACAGTGACATCCCAGCCTGCAGGCTACCTACCCAACTTGTCGCCCATCAGTAACCTGTGCACACCAACACTGCCGGGCAATGGTGGATAAGCTCGCCCCAGTTCATGCTGAGCTGGAGATAGACGCAACATATTTCAGTTGCAATCCTTGGTTGGTTACCAATATGCAGTCATGATGCACAGAGACATGTACACACTCACAAGTTCACTTTCAAAACCGCAGCAGCTTTTGTGCCTGTTCACTGGATGGTATGATGCCTGCAAACCCACACGCTGTGTATGTCGCAGACACGCGGGTAAGCTTGCGCCGGTAGTGTGGGTGCGCCAGCATAGCACGAATCCACACAGCATCCAGGTCAAGCATCAGATCTGCCAGCTTGAAGATCTCCGAGTCAATGCGCGTCAACCGCTCCAAACGCCGCATATCTTGATCCACAAATGCAAAGTCATGCCGTGGAAAAGCATGCCACGCCTCTTCACTGCCATTGAAGCCCACGATTACTATGTGTGCCCCATGCTGGCTGCGCTCTGGCTGGTGCTCCAAGTGCGGATCGTGCAGCGCCCCAGCAGCAGCAGCGAGCGTGGCATTGTGGAAGCCCAGCAGCCGCGCCTGCCGCTCCAGCCAGCTGGCACGCACCAGTGCCACAGCTGCGTGCACCTCCAGCACCTCTGGCGGCAGTTCTGGCGGCGGCGGCTCATCAAACGGCTGGTCAAACTGCGCCGCTGCTTGCTCGAAGGCCATGTGCGCTGCGTTGAACTGCTCGTCACCATCCTCGTCATCGTCATCCTCTTCTTCCATGCCAAATATGACACTGCTGCCCACCTCACTGCTGCTGCTGCTGTTGCTGCTGCTGCTGCTGGCTGGCATCCCGCTGCCCTGCAGGTCCCGCCCCTGCACCTGCCCAACCGCTTCTGCCAGCGCACCTACTCCCAAAGCCCCGCCAGCGCCATTGCTGCCTCCAGCTGCTGCTGCAGCCGCCAGCATCGCTGCTCCCTCTGCTTTCAGCCGCCGCAGCGACAGCCCCAGCGTCGGTGGCGCAGACGGCTGTGCCACTGTGCGCACGCGCTTTGCTGGCTGCCCGCTGAACTTCCGTGCTGGCCAGCCCAGCAGCGACGACACCAGCAGGTCAATCTCTGTTGCCCTGTGCAGCGTCATCACCATATCAAAGCCCAGCAGTGCATCCGCAGCCTTATCCAGCTCGACGCTGCTCATGTTTGCTGCGCTGCGGCAGAAGCTCTCGCGCCCGATCAGCGTGCGCGTTGCGTAATTGCCGACCAGCGCAGGGCCCAGGGCTTCCCACCAGGTGAGGTTCCAGGCGGGCGGCGTCCAGCTGGTGATGTTTTTGATCTGCAGCTGCCGCGTGTAGCGGAACTTGACCTCCGCTAGCAGGCTGATGGCGTGCGGCACTGGCTGCCGCAGCACGATGGCGTTCATGAAGTCGGGACACACCTGCAGCCCAGGACAAACACAGGGGAGCAAGGCGCACGTCAGAGAGGCTAGCCGCTTTGCGCTGCTGCACCGGACATGCCGTTTATTTCTGCTTGTCAGTTCTGGCGGGCAGAAACAGGCGCTGCCACTGCCGCAGGAGCTGGTGCACAAGCTGCGGATGATTGGTGACTGCTGCTGCTGCAGCCGTGCAGGAGCCATGCTGCACTGCAGGCTAAGCTGCTTGCTGCATAGCACACCCACCTGCGCCCTGTTGAGCTCCTCTGCAGAGCGCGCCTGCATGTCACTGAAGGAGACCCCACCCAGCGCTGATAATGTGCGCTCGTTGGCCATGAACGTTGTGCCAGAGTTGCGCACATCCAGCATGCGCGACTGGCAGGTGTATCGCCGCCCATTCAGCAGGTGTGGGCAGGCATACATCAGCCACATGCTCAGCTGCGGCTCGGTAGCATGCTCGTTCCTGTTGAAGTTGGTTGGGTCTATCGGGTGGCTGGGTGTGACATCCAGCACGCCTCTCCTGGTGTCCGGGAAAGCACCTGACGCATTGACGTGGTGGGACACCATCCACACAGGGCTGTCCAGCCTGCAGTGCCGTACAGTGCAACAGAGTGTTACACGGATTGATTGAGATGTAGACGATAATCATCGCTGCTGACCGTTTGCTGAGAAACAATTGTGGCAAACGCCAGCGCAGTCGCTGTGTTGGCGTCACACACTTGTGCAGCGTGAGTCATGCTCAGCTACTGCCTGTAGCTTGCATCCGCTGGCTGGTAGAATGGCAGCACGCTGCTGCGTGCAATCGCTTGCATATGGCTCAACATGAGCCTCTCTTTGGCTGCTGTTTGTGCGCACCTGTCGTCCATGACGCAATTCTTCTCAATGGTCAGGTGCGGGTTGCTGCATCTGTTGGTAGCTGCCAGCTGGCACATGGTGGTGCCACCACACTTGCTGATGTGGTGGAAGCTGATGGTACGGCCTTGGGCCCTCGTCACATGGTGTAGGTACATCCTGCAAGCACATTCATCACACACCTGTGTACTGAGCAGTGATGGTAAGTCATAACAGTGGCAGGGCGAGATTGCTGCTGCTTTGTTCTGACACAACCAGTGTTCCTGCAAGCGCTGCTAGTGCTCAGACTGCCATGCTCATGTACTGCATGCAGCACCACATAGCAGTACACAGCACAGTTGCGCAGCTGTTGGCTAGCTGCTGCCAGCTACTTGCCTCAACATAGTGCCAAGAGCATTGCTGTCCAGGTGCGTGGTCTGCCAGACGAACATCTTGGAACGCTGAAGTAGCCAGATGGCTGCGACATAGCTGCGCCTGATGGCAGGGTAGTATACATCGTTTTTGTCCTCCTCAAGAATTTGCCGCACGCTCTTGCTCATGCTGCGCACCAATGCCACTGCTTGGAAGTAATCTATGCAGCGTGTGCAGACTGGGTGCAGCAGTACTTGCAACTGCTCCACAAATGCTTCCAGCGGGCTGCTGTGCGTCTCCCTTGCCTTGCTTCCAAGCCATCTAACTGCATGCTGCAAGAAGTGCTCAAGCTGTGCATCTGAGAGCGGTTGCACATCAGGCAGCTTGCCCAGTGACTGTGCAAGAGTTGGCTGGGAGAGCAACAGCACCAGGGCCGCAGCAATCACTAGTGGTCGCAGCATATCCACATCGCAATTGCTGAGGTTATAGTTTCATTATAAAAGAAATAGTGCCACACCTGATGGAGCTCTTGACAAATCACAGTCGGTTAGCAGCTGATGTCGAGCACCCAGATTGATGATGCGTGTCAGACGAGTATACGCAGGCATCGGAACGCTTCATTTTAGATACTGACAGTGTGACGTGGTGGTTGAGCACCCATGTTACAAATGATGCAGTTCGTTTGTCATACAAGGTTGCGTACTTCAGGCGGGAGGCAGACGGCACTACACCGCCGTGATGAGTCCCAAGGCAGCACTTGGCTTCGAGGATGCCTTGAGGTGTACAATGACAGTGGGCATGGCAGTTTTCAGCTCTGCTGCTGCAATGGCTGCTGCTGCTGCTGCTGCGTGTCCTAGGCTGCAACGCATCTGCCCATGGGCCCCTGGCCAGGAACTGTGCTCAAACAGGATGAAGAGGAGAGGCAAAGTAGGTTAGCCAAATGAACATCGATATCGTTTGTTCTTACACCAACAATAGCAGCTGTAAGGTATTCCATGCTGCATGCCAGCAACGACAGCTCATTGTCTCTGCATCACCACCCCAGACAAGGTTGTACGTGCCTATCTACACCAACATAACAGCCAGGACTCCACTGCACGCGCACACCACACATGTTACATGGCATGTGCTATGATGCAGTGGTTGTGCACTCACATGTGCCGCATAAACCGTGGCTGGCCACCTAAGGCCATGGCTTGCAGTCCTTGTCAACATCTATGCCAACTACTTCAAAAGCATGCTTGGGGCATGGCAGGAATGGGAAACATGTGTCCAGATGCGCATTGACTGCCCACAAAAGCCCCTGCTGGTATGCCAGCGTAGTGGGCACACCAAGCACAGGGTTCTGGAACAAGCAGGACAGCCTCATACCACTCAAGCTGCCCTCAATGGCTAGGCCCCACACACGGTTGTTGTAATTGTCTGCAACGTATGCCATGGAGCTATTGCTCACCCAGACACCATCAAGCAGCAGCCGGTCACTTGTTTTGCCACCTTGTATTGTTGGCAACGCAAACTCCTTCACCTCAGCTGCTGGGCCCTGCTGTCCATGCAGCAGCAGCAGCTGGTCCAGCAGGCCTTGTGCTGGAGCAGCTGCTCCTGGCCGGCTTCTGCTGCTGCTGCTGCTGCTGCTGCTGCTGCTGCTGCTGCTGCTGCTGCTGCTGCTGCTGCTGCTGCCAGTTATGCTACTTGCATCTGCTGCTTTGGGTACCACAGCACTGTACATGTTGCCAGTGTGAGTGTTGGCCACCAGCAGTGTGTCTGCAGTGTCATTGCTGGCATACACAGCAAGGCCATTTGCACGGAATTGTCCCAGCTGTGTGGCAAAGTAGCCTCCAGTCAAGTGGCGCAGCACAGGCCTTGCTATTGCAGGGCCGCCACTGCTGTTGCTGCTGCTGGTACTGCTGCCAGTGCTGGCTGTTGATGGTGAAGCAGCTGCAAACCTGGGGATGGAGTAGATCCCTGCCCTGAAGCTGTCAGTGAAGTAGGCGCGGTCGTTGCTGAGTGCGACATCGTTGATGTAGCTCACAGCAGGCTTAGCAAGCTGCACAACCTCCTTCCGTGTCACTACATACTGCTGCTGCTGGGCACTGCTGCTGCTGCTGCTGCTGCTGCCTGTCTTCTGCACGTGGAAGATGAAGCCCTTGCCTGACAGGCTTCCTGCTGCAAACAGGGCCTGCTGCTGCGGGCAGAACTTGGCCCCTGACAGGGCCACCCCTGGCTCATGGTGCACTATGCGCGAGGTGTTGCTGGCGAGGTCAACGTGCACAACCGCGCCACTCAGGCAGGCAACCCACAGGTCATTGTCACTGCCTGCGGACACCAAGCCAGCAGCACAGGAAAAGTCACATATTTAATGGAACAGTGAATGTTGCAACCAGTTCCCAGGCGCCTTGCAACGCGGCATCGCCAAGAAGCACAGACATGGCTTGCCATTCCTGCAGTGACACTTGCCTGCTGTCACTCCCTCCGGCTGCACTCCATCTGGCAGTGGCACCAGCTTATAGCAATGCGATAGTGTGATGTAGGCTACCAGCAGCAGCAAGGTTGCCCATGCCTTGCTGGTGCCAAGCATATGGTGCCCCAGTGCTGCTAGTGCTGCTGTAGGACTGCCGTCATCCAACAGGTGGCTGAAACTGAATCAACAATGTATTTTAGATGTATCGACGAGTTGTGCTGCACAGCTGTTTAGTGCGAGGCCAGAGTTCTTCTTAGATGTGACCGCGCAACTTTTGGCGCGCTTCTTTTGATTGTGTCCGTCTTGCTGCTGGCTTCTGCTTATGTTACGTGATCTCTGGCTTTCAGCCTAACGTTAATCAGTTTGTTTGGCACGTCACACTTAGCCGCGTAGTGGCATACAGCGAGCTACTGCAGTACACATGGCGACAAGGCCGATCCTCCTAGTACCAAAGTCGCGTGTTTCGATGCCATAAACTTGGAGCATCCAAAAACGTTACATCTGAGCCACACTCGCTCGACCATTGAGGTCATACAGTGGCCTCACCACCAGCTATCACACCCTTGCTGGCCATCTGCTGCGGCGCGCCAGGCAGCACTGGCAGCAGCGCATTCAGGCTTTGCGTGAGGCCCCTCAGTGCTTTGCCCAGCTGCCTGCTCAGAACCAGCAGCGTGCACCAGCGTGCTGTCTGCGCCTCGTCGCTTGTGACTGCTTCTGCCAGCAGTCTCCCAAAGGCAGCAGCAATGCGGTCTGCCTTGTTGCCGAGCCCTGCTGGCGAGCCAGCTGCTGCTGCAGCTGCCTCGCGCCACTTGCTGCCTGGGCCAGATGCCACAGCAGCAGCAGACCCTGCAGCAGCAGGCCCGGCAGCAGCATCGCTGCTGCTGTCTGCTGCTGTATCTTGGCTGGATTGGCTGTCGAGCGTTGCTGCAATGAGCTGCTTCAAACTGTTGGCAAATGCTGACAGGTTGTTGGACTGCACTGCAGCAGCAGCAGGTCCCGCGGGTGGCAGGCTGTCCGACAGATCCTGCAGCACACACAGCAGACAATCGCATGTCGTTTGCTTGACATATTAGTGTTGCTTGGCAAGATCTACCTCTGGCGTCAAACTACTGGCTGGTAAGGCCAAGATACAGCCAGCAGGAAACGACAGGCGCCACCATACGGAAAACCACTGCTGCCCATCAAACTCCCATTATTCATGGTCAGACAGCACAGACAGGGCAACATGGCAGCAGCAGCAGCAGCAAACTGAGTCGGCTCTCATGCCAGCAGCCCCACCTTGAGCGCTGCTACAGCGCTGGTTGCCAGTGGCTTCAAAAGCTCCCTGCGGCTGGCAGCAACCAGCTGCACAGGCGGCGCCCGCTGCACCACTGGCACGCTGCCAAACTCCTCCATTATGGTCAGCAGCGCACGAAGCACCTGAGGCAACATAACAACACACAGGATAGGCGCAAGGCCAAGAAAGGGGGCATGCACACCAATGGACATGCAAGGGTGATGGAACTGCTGCCAAGGCATATAATTGTTTTGCGGATGTTTTGCACAGATCAGGGGCACCTGCAGTACAGGCACCGCTGGCTGCATACCTGGCTTGCGCTGAATATTGCTGCCAGCACTTTGCTGTCATCAAAGCTGCTGCTGCCGACAGCAGGGACGTAGCACCTGCAGCCGCAGTCAACAAGGCATATCAGCAAGCTCTTGTCAGACAAGCGTTGGCTCATGTGCCAGTGCTGGGTGCAGCCTGTCTGACTGTGCTGCTGTTTGAAGTTTGCTGCTCAGCAGTTAGAAGGCAGCAAGCTGCATACAACGAATGTGTTTCATTACATGATTGAGTATGAGCTGTGGCGCTGTGTTGGCTTTGTGATCATGGGTGCAGGAGCAGCGGTGCATGAGCTGAGATGGCAGCGTCTGGTGATGTTTGCTGGGCAGCAGACACACTGCTCATATCATCACACCAAGGAAGCGCCATATGCAAACTCTGCTACACTTGATATCTGCTGAACCCAGGCTGCTGCTGCTGCATGTATGCATGACGCTGCATATGTTACCATGCTGCGCAGCATGCTGGCTCACCTGCAGCTCCCCATGCTGCCGACGTACTTCTCCTTAGCCACTGCAGGCAGCAGCTGCGTCACTGTATGAAGATGATGCGCAGCCTCCGCAGCCAGCAGTTCAGCCTTACTGTACGCAGCCGCCTTGGCTTTGCCAGGCTTGGCTACTGCCGCAGCCCCTGCTGCTGCTGCTTCGGGTGCTGGACTGATTACATCCTTTGCGTCCAGAGCATTGTCAGCTGCATTGCCTGGCAATGCTGCTGCTGCTGCTGCTGCTGCTGCTGCTGCGGCTGCGTTGTCAGAGCCGCTCTGCTGCGGCTTGCTGTTGCCGGTGATGAGCAGCACCTCAGCCAGGCTGTGCAGTGCAGCCAGGGCGTCAGACAGCGCGCAGATCACCTGCACAATCAAGCGACAAGGACCGTGAGATAAGCACAGCTGAGCAAATAGAGTCTTCTGGTGCAGGTGCCTGTTTGACAGCTGTATGCCAGCCCAATTAAGCTGCACACCCTGCTGCAGTTGCGGCACACTAGCTCTCCAGTGCGGTAGGCGCACGACACATGCTGCAGCAGCACATGAGGCTTCTGCATGAGCCGCGCACCTGCTGTGTTGCGGTCTGGGGGACGAACACCATAGCTGCCACAGTGTAGACGATGATGGCAGCAGAGATGGCCACTGTCTTGGTGGCTGTGTTGATGAAGGCCTGGTCCACGGTGTCAAAGTTCACAGCAACTGCAGCCAGCAGCAGCAGCAGCAGCAGCAGCAGCAGCAGCAGCAGCAGCAGCAGCAGCATGAAGAGTACAAGGTCGTTTTCAAACAGGGATATGTGTTGTGTACAATATGTACACAGCGCAGCTGTACAAAGGTGAGAAGCCGTCCGGGGTGTCTGCCATGCAGCAGTCCTGCAACACGAGCACCTCCCAAGCTTGGTCCTGCGCCCGCCAGCAATGGCTTGCTCCTGGCTGTGCCTGTTGGCTGCCTTCCTGCACAAAACTGTGCGGCCTTCGCTCCTCGCACTCTACCTAGCCAACACCATGAGCACCGTCAACCGCAACCACTTTGCTCGCCCGCATACAAGCAAGATGCAATATCTCTGCCAGCAGCTGCCTTTTCTGCAGCTCACCAATGAACGCTGTGATGAGCGCGACTGGTGACAGGTACTGCTGCCCAGTCAACAGGAAGCTCAGTGCCACCAAAGTAAAGGCCCATGCAGCAAGGCACAGCACCAGGAACCACCAGGCCTGGCAGCTGGCATACAGCGCATAGAACAGCCAGCCGCCTGCCATGACTCCAGCGATGCGCTGCACTGCCTTTGTGAAGCTCTTGCCTAGGGTTGGTACGGCAAGGATGCTGATGGTGATCATGGCCATCTGCAGCAATGTGAACTTCAGGTTATTAGGTAACAATGGATTGACTATGAAACTATGAAACAATGTAGGTTATGTGGTGCAGGTTGTTGGTCGGTGCGCCGCTTATGCATGGCACCAGCAGCAGGCTGCCAAAGAGATAGAGTATGCACAGTAGGCAAGGCGGCAGCAGCACACATCCTCACCTGTGTGCCTGTGTGCACAATGCTGGTCCATTTGTGTTTGGGTCCCAATGAGTGGGTTACTGCCACGTTGATGATTGCGAACACAAGGATGCTGAATGTTGCCGTGAAGCCAATGTGCAGTGCTGAAGGCAGTGCCCTCTGAAAGCTCCTCTTTGGTGGCTTCAGTAGAGCTGGAACCTGCCGATACAAGTATTCAGGGGGTTTGGTTGTGCCCATGCTGTCTCCTGTTCACTGGCGAGACTGGGACAAGCAGTAGGCACAGCAAAGCCGATCACCGACACATTAGCTGTCCAAGACCCTTGCAGCACGCGTAAATTCTACTCTTCGAGCTAACTTGTTGCATCGTCATGCCAACAGTGGAAAGATAGAGCAGCTGACATACATAAACCCCCTGCCGCAACGGACAGGTGATTAACCAACTGTCGGGTGACTCTCCGGCACCGCCATCGCACATGAGAGCGAGCTCGCAACTCATTGAGGCGCCGATACATACGTCTGACCATGTGCGTGGCTTGAATGCGGCTTGACGACGATCACCTGGTGTCGCAACCTCGAAAAAAGCAAATGGTGTGCAGAAGCATGGCTGCACTAGAGCTGAGCAGCTGCTAATTATGTGTAGATGTAATAGTTCATTGAACAGCGGCTGAAGCTCTACGGAGTTGAGCAAAACACTCACAGGTGCAGGAGCAGCAGCAGCACCAGCAGCAGGTAGCAGCAGCACACACAAACCATGGAGGTGGATTCAGCGAAGGTGCAGCATGTGTCAACCTCCAAGACCATATCACACAAAAGCGTGCCACGCTGGCTGCGCATGTCGATTCGTACGGCACTGCTGGTGGGCGTGATTGCCATCCCAGCCCTAGCAGTGAAGGACCCAGCCTTCGGAGCACTCAACAAATACAAAGCCTACAGGTGAGCGCATGAGCAAAGGCGCTGTCGCAGTTGCAGTAGCTTTGTTGATTGCATCTGCATCTACAGTGGCTTACGACTGTGATGCCATTCGTAACGTGACTGGCTTTCAGCAGTGAGCGTGATGTGCGGTAGTTCTGCTCCCATCAAGCGCCTGCAAACCGGCAGCCAGCGCTTCACTCCTATCAAGATAACGAAAATTAGATCAAGAGAATTAGTATCAGCAGCACCGCAGGGCATCTCCAGCACAAAAAACTGCCTGCAGAGGGCTGACAGCCAGCTCGCTGGCTAATTAGCCAGTTTATAAACTCCAGCCAACTCTGCATCATTGCTGTCAATGCCGCCCCCGCAGCATCGCGTTCATGGTGCTGGGAACCATGGTACTGCCCATATGGGAGCCCAACCTGGGCCAGGTGGTGGTAATCTTCACGCTGCTCATACCCAGTGCGTGGCTGAGCTACATCATGTAGCATGATGCATCCGACTAGGAATGATTTGGCAATGTGCAGCTGGCATCTTCACGCTGCTCATACCCAGTGAGGCAAAAAGGATTCGGCTGCATGCATCTGACTGTTGCATGACTCGGCACGATTAGGCAGTGTGCAGTCCATCAAGCAGTAGACAGTCGCCGAGTTGGTGGTCATCTTCACGCTGCTCATACCCAGTGCGTGGCTGAGCTGCATGCACTTGACCAGGCATGACTAGGCAGGTTGCAGTTGTCATCAAGCAGTTCAAACAACAAGTGATGAAAATCACGCTGTTCAGTTTGATCGACGCCTAGCTGGATTGGAGGAACAAATCGCTCTGGCAGCTGCTACTGCCGCGGGGTCGACAGCGGCCGTCAGCAGTGCAGCAAGCGGCATCACTGAGCAGCTCAAAACTCACACTGCGGCAGCAGCAAAGCGCAGCAAATCAAACATAAGCTCTGCTGTTGAAGCTGACCAGGCGCATGCGGTGCTGTGCTGTGCTGCGCTGCTGTTGCAGTGGCGTGTGCGTCCATCTGGCTTGCGTACGGGCTGTTCTTGGGCCTGCCCAGCCTCATCTTCATGATGGCTGCGTGTGTGGTGGTCACCTTTGTGGTGCTCTTCACCGCAGAGCTGCTGAGCTTCGTAAGCAACACCCACTTGTGTTGACACTAATAAGCAGGGGTCAAGATCATATTCTGCTTGATTGTGCAGTTGTCCTGTTCATGGTACTCATCACCCAGAGCTGCTGAACTTATTGAGTAGGGTGTTCATTCGGAAACAGCAGCGAAGTGCTAAAATGCTGCCGTCACAGCCGCCATCTGCCTACTTGTGCAGTCAGCCTGCGTGCGCCAGCAGGCGTGCGGTGAAGACTGCACCACAGCACAGAGTGTGTGACACATGCTGTTACTGCCTGCTCGCAGTGTGCAATGGCACACCTAAAACTGTCATTTGTGCTTTTACCATGCTCAAAACTTTCATTTAACACCTGCTGGCTGTCACGCGCGCTGCAAGATCAGACCCACCCAAAGCCACCCTTGCACTGCTGTGTGACTTGCCAGGCGTACGCGCATGCTCTAGCCATCAATTTGCAATTGCAATGTGCTCTAATGAAGCTTCTGCTGCTGCTGCTGCTGCTGCTGCCGCTTGCAGCCTGCAGGCCTGCTGAGCGTGTTCGTCACACTTTTCGTCGCGTGCGCCAACGTGTTCACATCAGCGCCGCGCATGGCGCACATGGCCTCCAGCCTGCTGAGCGTGCTGCTGATGGTGGCGGCATTCCTGGCCACGCTGGTGTGCTGGCTGGTGTTCCCAGAGTACTGCGTGGATGAGGTGCGGCAGATGCTGCAGCGCTTGCGTTGTTGTTTGATACTTGTTCAAGAAATGCCACTTGTTTGTGATGCACCAGGGGATCAAGCACGTGCCGCCGCACTGTTCAGCTGCTCACCAGCAGTTTGGCAAGCGTGGATGTGTACAAAACATGCTGCACCTTGACTCCTTGTTACTGCGCTGGTCGCACCCATGTTGCTGCACGTGCTGGCCCGCTGCTCCTTCACAACCCTGCACACAGTGAATTCTTTTTTAATACTCCTGCAGGTCATCAGGTACCACCATGAGGGCTTAGAGCATCTGCTGCACCTAGCCCACTACGCATTCAACAGCAAGCCGCCGCCGCTGCTGAAGCGCATGGCAGACTCATCCGCAGCCGCATTCGGCGAAGGCAGCGAGTGGCGCAAGGTGTTCAGCGCAGCAGATGAGCAGGCAGCAGCTGCAGGCGTGTACCCGCCGCTGCTGCAGCGGGGCCAATCTGGCATAGGGGTTGGCGCAGGGGTGTATGGGCTTGAGGAGGAGGCTGCGCGGTCACATGCTGTTGAGCGCAGCTGGCAGCGCGTGCACATGGCGCTGCAGGCTGCAAACAAGGCGCAGGTGGGGGCCAAGGCGGAGGTAGTGCTGGCGGCTGTTGGGCACAAGCGGTGAGCAGGGCTTCCTTTCGAAAAACTCTCATCATCACTGCTGCAGCATTTGTGCATCTGTGCTTTCCAAGGATTGTTGCGTAGGCGTGCTTATGTTATCGTGTTCGCAGGAGTTGTGCAGCTGCACTTGCGTTTCAGGTGCAATGTTCCACAACTCTGAGTTCACGGCATGCGCACGACATGTATGCACTTCAAGCTTCAAGAATAGGCATAGAGGCCATCAGTAAACAGTCTCTGCGCTGGCACTGCTCATTTATTCCGCCCTGCATGTGTTCCATCTGCGCTGACTGAGCAAACGTGGTGTTTCCGCCCTGCAGCATCATTATACCATGCGTGCCGCTCATCCCCTGCGCTAAAGGCCAACTGGACGGCGCTGCGCTGAAGGCGCTGCAGCACGTGGCAGTAGCAACCAGCCTGCACATCTACAAGCTCTACAGCGCCTTCAGCCCCTTGGATGAGGGCACTGAGCAGCTGATGCACAGCCTGATGAGCAGCGAGCAGTGGAACAGCATGCGTGCTACGCTGCTGGCAAGCCTCCAGGAGTTGCTGGACTCGTTTCCAATGGATTACTACCCGGCAGCAGCGCCAGATGCGCGGCACTTGGCTGCTTTCCAGACAGCAGTCGAGCGCTTGGCGGTTGCTTGGGGCAGCGACCAGCTCGCACACAAAGCAGCAGCAGGAGCAGCAGCAGCAGCGCCTGGGAGCCGCGGCGGCGCCAGCGCTGGCCTGGCAGGTGACAGCAGCCACCTTGATCAGCATGCCGTGACAATCACACCACAAGCAGCAGCAGCATCAGCAGCAGATGAGGCGGCAGGCGATGCGGCAGCATTACCGGTGGGTGATGTGTTTGGTGATCCGCTGGTGCCTGCCGGCAGCGCTGCTGCTGGCGTGCTGGCGCGGCTGCACATGGCGATGCTGGTGCGTATGCTCAAGGAGCTGGCTGAGCTGCTGCAGCAGCTGTATGAGATCGCCACTGCGGTCTCTGACAGCATGCTGAGGTTCAAGTGCTGCTGAGGGTCACCCTCCCTTAACACGGTGTTGTACTACTGTGAGATGCTGACACATGCAATGAAAAGGACAGGTCGCTGGTCTTGGTTGAGCAGAGCATGCTGTGCAGGGGTTCGGGATGTGTCTTGATGCAGATGGTCATGCCACAATGGGCTGAGTGTGACAGCAGTCGTCGCTGTGCATAGCATGCGCTGTTGACAGATCCATCTGCTTTACATGCTAAACAACTCTGAAAACTCCATGTTAACAGAGAATTTGCATATATGCTGTGCACTGGCAGGGCCCTGTCTTCGACGGCACGCCGCAGACCTTTGGCGCCACTGTACACCTTGTCATGAGCATGCACACCGCCATGTGCAGCCGAACGCATGAGTGTGGTAAAGACACTGAACGCATCATTGAAGTGCACGGGAATGCAAGCAAGAGCCCAAGACACCAGCAACATCCATGCGATGCGCATATGCGCATGCATCATGATGGGCTTGAGCAGTGCATGGACTGCTTGAACACAAACGATTTAGTGGTGCCACCACCCAGTGGGTGAGCACGACATTGAAGCAAGCGTGAGCTGCTCGCCTGATATGCACTGCTGGTGGTGGTGCTGGTGGCACCATTGCCATAGCTTGATCGGTAACATTATGCTGATGACATTGTGTTCTGCCGGTGAAGGCAGTGGTGGTAGCTGCCATACAGAGGTGGCGATGGTGGTGCTGGCGCTTTGCAGGAACATGCAGTGCAGGTGTCACTGACACAGTGCGCCCAGCATTGCAACAAACCACACGCTGCTGTGATGACATTGCGGACCCTTGCTGTGCTGCTGCGCACAAGGTGCATAGCAGGGCCAGCGGTTCTGCTGCTGAATGTCGCCACTGTACCAATGGACAGTGGCACTGTCAGGCCCAGCCTGGCACTGCACCATACAACACACATCTGTGTCCAGCCCAATAGGCCCTGCTGACAACCAACTTCATCGATACAAGTACTTGCATGTATAAACATGCATCTTAAAGATAGATGGCTAGCTGATGATTAGGGTGAAGGGCTAGCCTGTTGCAAGTAGCCTGGTATGGCTGTTCCAGGCTTGGCTGGTAGCCATGCCTCCCTAGCTGTAGTAAACGCATGACATAGAGTACAAGGATCGACCATAAAGTCATAACGGCCAAAAATCGACCCGTAGCGCCCCAAGATTCCGTCGAAACGCCTACTGCCATGATCACGGGCCTGAGCACGCACATCAGCTGCATGATAAACGGTCTTCATACAGTACTTGCACGTTCTGTATAGCATGGTAGTTCCCAATGCGTGGCTGCAACTGTCGAAAAAGTCGAGCAAGCCCTTCCTGATGGCAACTCCTTTGTGCGCTTGCATGCATTGCTGATCTGAAAGCAAATCAAACAAGCAGAAATGCATGCAAGCGACAACGTGGCCCTACATGGATGCCGCAAGTGTAACGACGGTTCCGATGCCCAAGCTCTTTTCACGGTCTATAGTGTGCAGCCCAGCCATGCACCTACACCTTTAGCAGCTGTGACATTACGCAGCGCTATCCGGCACCATGAACGCCACAATGCAGAAGCAGCAGGCTCGCCTGCAGGCCCCCAAGGCCGCAGCCCACCCTCGTGTGCAGTCTGTGCGCGCACCTGCAAGGCGCTCAGTCGTGCCCAGGGCCGCTGCCGTGGAGGCCCCAGCCAAGGTACCTTTTGGGGATTGCGAGCTTGCAGCGGAATTGGAGGAGCAGGAGCAGAGCAGAGCAGCAGTCGGGTGGAGCAGTGCTAGGGCACACTGCCCATTCCCGAGCAGCAGAGAAGCAGGGACGGCAGTGCAGTGCTTGCATTGGGCTAAGCAACACCTGATCAAATGATCTTGTGCAGTATCAGGGCTTTTTGCACCTTCAGTTGGGAGGGGGTGCTGCGATTCCTGCGATGGCTTGCCTCAGCGCGCCAGCAGCATCGCTAACGGGCAGCTGCTGCGTTTATTATCGCTGTACAGGTGTCCCAGGAGACCGTGGACAAGTGCGTGAACGCAATCCGCTTCCTGGCCATCGACGCCGTGAACAAGGCCAAGTCCGGTCACCCTGGTCTGCCCATGGGCGCTGCCCCCATGAGCTATGTGCTGTTCAACGAGGCCATGAAGTACAACCCCAAGAACCCCGCGTGGGCCAACCGCGATCGCTTCGTGCTGTCTGCTGGCCACGGCTCCATGCTGCAGTACGCCCTGATGCACCTGGTTGGCTACGACAGCGTCACCGTGAGTGGCCTACTGGAGCTCAAGCGCATCTTGTCCTGTTATTCCATGCTGCACAGTGTCAGGGTCGCTGCAGGCCGGCTTGGGAGTGCTCCTGCCAGCAGCAGCATGCGCGACCAGCGGAGCACCTGACTGGCTGCCTTATTCTGCTGCTTCTGTTGTTGTTGCAAACAGATGGATGACATCAAGTCCTTCCGCCAGTGGGACTCCAGGACTCCCGGCCACCCTGAGAACTTCCTGACCACGGGTGTGGAGGTGACCACCGGTGAGTGTGAAGTTCTGCATGCATACACCTCGAGAAGTGCGATGTTTTGCCACGTGGCGGTTGTAACAAGGACGCGGTTGCCGTGCTGCGTTCATCTGTAGGGTCCTGTGCGCAGCACACATATGCCATACACCTCAGCTGCTTGGGCCTGCTGCTGACGCTGTGTATGCATGCACGTGCTGCTGTTGTGTGCAGGCCCCCTGGGCCAGGGCATCGGCAATGCTGTGGGTCTGGCAGCTGCTGAGGCTCACCTGGCAGCCCGCTTCAACAAGCCCGATGCCAAGGTCATCGACCACTACACGTGAGCACACAAGATGCAAACAAACTAACAGCTGGCTCTGTGCAGGCTACAGCGGATGCTGGCAGCTCCTGCATCCATCATCACACAATCGTGCGCAAATCATGAGCCAGTGGATGCAGAGTGAAGTGCTGCAGCAGCAGGCATTGTCTGTGGCAGCTGCATGCAGTAACAAGTGCCCCTGCTTCCATGTAGGATTCCCACAGATATAACTGGCGAAGCTTGCCTGTCAGGAATGTGCTGCCAGCAGCCACTTCGTCGTGGAGCGTCACCATCAGCAACCAGCTTTCGGCTTGAACGTACAGTTGGCCCAAACTCTCAACTACGCATCTCATACGTCTGATCCCTTTCCTTCCCGTATCCCCGCAGCTACTGCATTCTGGGTGACGGCTGCATGATGGAGGGCATCTCCAACGAGGCCTGCTCCCTGGCGGGCCACTGGGGCCTGGGCAAGCTCATCGCGCTGTACGACGACAACAACATCTCCATCGACGGCCACACAGAGATCTCCTTCACCGAGGACGTGGCGGCACGCTTTGAGGCGCTGGGCTGGCACGTGCAGCACGTGAAGGACGGCAACACCGACTTCGACGGCCTGCGCAAGGTGCGTGTGTAGGTGTTTATGCAGCAGCAGGAGCAGTGCGTGCAGTAGGGCGTGCAGCGGGTGCAGGGGTTGTGTGGCGGGTGTGATGGCATGTATCGGCGGGATGGGAAGGGGGGTGATCTGGAGAGGCAGCACCTGCTGCTGCTTAAGGTTGCGGCATGCACAGGTGATGGATTGGAGCAGCAGAGTGAGGGGTGCTATCCCAGCAGCAGTAGGCATGGAGAGAATCTGGCAGTCGCACCAGCAGCAACGGGGTGTAACAGTCAGCAGCCGTGCTGCTTGCGTATGTTGGCTGGTGTGTGTAGCGCCAAGCAGCTGCCCCATGGTTTTATCTCCAACAAACCACTAAACCACTATATACTCCTGCCACGCATCCTCGCAGGCTGTGGCCAACGCCAAGGCTGTGACCGACAAGCCCAGCCTGATCAAGGTGTCCACTCTGATCGGCTACGGCTCACCCAACAAGGCCGACACCCACGACGTCCACGGTGCGCCCCTGGGCCCCGATGAGACCGCCGCCACCCGCGACAACCTGAAGTGGCCATACGGCGAGTTCGAGGTGCCTCAGGAGGTGTACGATGTGATGCGCAGCTCCTGCACCAAGGGCGCCGCTGCTGAGGAGGAGTGGAACGCTGCCTTTGCTGCCTACAAGAGCAAGTACCCCAAGGAGGCTGAGGAGCTGGAGGGCCTGCTGAGGTGAGGCTGGCACTGCTGCTGCTGCTGCTGCTGCTCGTGTGTGTTGTGTTGCAGCGTCTGTGATGGGCATTAGAGTGCCTGCTGCTTAGGGCAGCTGAAGTGTGCAGTAGGGCAGGCAGAAAGGGGGTGTGTCGACATGCAGTTGCAGCAGAGGGCGCGCAAATGTTTCAGTACGCGCAGAACAGCAGTGTGCTGCTTGCATCTAGCAGCAGACAACAGCTGCTGCATGCCTTACTTTGTCACAGTCCCCCGACCGCCACCTACCCGCCAATGCTCACCGCACCTGCCACCCTGCCCTGCCCTGTGCCATTCATAAACACCCTCCTCCCGCAGCAACAAGCTGCCCGCCGGCTGGGAGAACGCTCTGCCCAGCTACACGCCCGAGGACAAGGGCCTGGCCACGCGCCAGTACAGCCAGATCATGCTCAACGCGCTGGCCCCAGTGCTGCCTGGCCTCATCGGTGGCTCCGCTGACCTGGCGCCCTCCAACCTGACGCTGATGAAGATGTTCGGCGACTTCCAGAAGGGCAGCTACGAGGAGCGCAACATGAGGTGAGCAAAGAGCAAGCGTGCTTGGTACAGTGTGTTCCTGCAAAGTGTTACAGTAACGGCAGCTGCTGCCAGGTCATGCGGCTGCGGCGGCGCGGGGATGAGGCTAAGGCATAGCTGCTGTTATGGGTGCAGCGTCACCATGACAGCATGTCTTCTGCAACTCTGCATTTTTCAAACAGCCCAATATACAGACAGTCACAAAACGTACGATGTGCTGCTGCTGCTGCCGCAGGTTTGGCGTGCGTGAGCACGCCATGGGTGCCATCGTGAACGGCGTTGCGCTGCACAACACCGGCCTGATCCCATACTGCGCCACCTTCTACATCTTCACAGACTACATGCGCAGCGCCATGCGCATGAGCGCACTCAGCGAGGTGCGAATGGGGCCCTGAGTTTGCTGCAGCAGTTGGATGCAAGCGTCGCATGTCATGACGTCCAGCAGCTAGCAACGCCCTGAGCCAGTTACTGATCCAGCGCAGCTGCGCTTGAAATGGTGCGTCTGCTGTTTGTTCCCGCTTCCCTCACATGGGGTACTAAGGTCTTCTCGCTGCTGTCACCTGCTGCTGTTGCTGTCTTCTGCTGTGTGCACCTTGATATCAACAGGTGGGCGTGATCTACGTGATGACGCACGACTCCATCGGCCTGGGTGAGGACGGCCCCACCCACCAGCCCATCGAGCACCTGGCCAGCTTCCGCGCCATGCCCAACATGAACATGTTCAGGCCTTGCGGCGGTAACGAGACTGCCGGCGCCTACAAGGTGGCTGTGTCCAGCCGCAAGCGCCCCAGCACCATCGCGCTGTCCCGCCAGGGCATGCTCA
Organism: Tetradesmus obliquus; assembly: GCA_030272155.1. Classification (NCBI taxonomy): domain Eukaryota; kingdom Viridiplantae; phylum Chlorophyta; class Chlorophyceae; order Sphaeropleales; family Scenedesmaceae; genus Tetradesmus; species Tetradesmus obliquus. The sequence goes on from CP126191.1 coordinate 3,528,174, forward strand.
ACCTGCCCGGCTGCAGCGTCGACGGCGTGGCCAAGGGCGCGTACGTGATCCACGGCGGCGAGGGCACGCCCGATGCCATCATCATCGGCACCGGCTCTGAGCTGCCCATGGCAGTGGAGGCCGCCAAGAAGCTGGAGGCTGAGGGCAAGAAGGTGAGCGAGGAGAATAGCGATTAGTTATTCTTGTGCTGCGCTTTTGTGATTCTTGCAGGCGTATGCGGTGTTTTTGTTTTACGGGCGCAGCTTGTCGCAGCTGCAGCTGGCTGGATGCATCATGTGGCGAATGCCTCTGCTCCCGCAATCGGATCGGCATTTTCAGGCTAGCGTGGCAGCATCCGCATTCATTTGCTGGTTTCGTGGTGCATCCACAGGGTGTGTACAAGCTACACTATAGCTCCGACGTGCTGACTGGCTGTGCCTGTGCTGCTGCTGCTATGTCCTGGCAGGTGCGCGTGGTGTCCATGCCCTGCTGGGAGCTGTTTGCCGAGCAGAGCGCAGAGTACAAGGAGAGCGTGCTGCCCAAGGCTGTCACTGTCCGCGTGGCTGTGGAGGCTGGCAGCAGCTTCGGCTGGGAGCGTTACATCGGCCAGAACGGCAAGTTCATCGGCATTGATGACTTTGGTGCATCTGCCCCCGCTGACATCCTGTACGCCAAGTTTGGCATCACTGTGGACGCTGTGGTGGCTGCCGCCAAGGCCCAGATGTAAGCTGCTGTGTATAATTTATACAGCGGTGCAGCATTAGGCTTTGGGTGCTGGAGCGAGTTGCTCTGCGCCGACCCAATGGCAGGTGCTGGCAGCTTGAGCTGCTGCCAGTGAGCAGGATGGTGGGCTGGCTGGCGGTGGCAGCTGTGGCGGGGGTGTGAACGTGCGTCCCCGTGCTGCTGCGACTGCTATGTGGGATGGGCCAGTGACGCGCATGCTTGTAGCTGTATGTGTGTGGACGGGGTGCTTGCGCTTAGCGTGGCGCTGGGGTGCCTTTTTGCAGCTGGGAGCCGCTGTTGGTCATGTTCTGGTCCCTGTGCGCGTGCGTAGCAGCTGCCGGGCATCTGTCGATGCACATACTGCGGTTGGATGGGTTGATTCGACCCCTTACATTACCTTGTGAAGTAGCGCTGTGCCTTACTGTACAGAGAACGAATTAAGAGCAGCTGCAGCCAGGGGCAGTGCTGCGCAGTGGCAGGTGGCGCCTGGTTTGCGGCTTGGAACATGGCGCTAGCAGCTGCTGCGCACATGTGTTTTGAGTGTAAAAAACAAGAACGGCAACTGATGGGAGGACAGCCATGAGCGCGACAGGGTGTTATCTCTACTCCAAAATTCACCCGGGTCTTGATTGGTCAGCCTGACCGAGTCCATGATCCTGCACAGCCCAGTGTCTGAAGTTGAAGCAGTCATGGTGGCGGGGGCCTTCTAGGAATGTGAGTGAGCAATATGTTGCACTCAGCTACTGCAAAATGTATCTCCTGCAACTTTTAACCCTGCACAACCCAGTGAAGAAATTTCTTGCCTGCAGGACCTCACAGCCTGAGATGTGAGATGGAGTCAACTGCCGCGCCTTTTGCCACGTACAGCGCATGCTCGGAAATCTTCATTGCAGTGTTACTGGTGGCTGCACCCTCGTGCTCAGCTGCACCTTCCGCATGGGATGCAAAAGGGCGCAGCACGCCGGCTTACGGTCCGCCCTCCCTGCAGGGCGACCAGGATGAAGTGGGTGTAGCAACCACAAGGGTGTGATGACTCACGACCAGTACTTTAACTGTAAGGCAGATCAGCACCTTGGCTGTTAGCAAGTCGGTAAACATCTACGTGGCTTGGCTGGTTGCCTGCGCCTCGGTATATAGACCCGCCATGCACCACGTTCCTTGAAGTGCTGATTGTTTGAAAGTACTCATAGGGTATTATGAAACAATAATTCTCAAGCCTTTTCGGGGTGATGTTGTTGGGGTGGGGAATAGGCACGTGTGGAACGGCGAAGCTTGAACAGCGATGAAAGACGGAACTTCGACTAGCACCTGCATTTCTGGCAGTAGAGCGGGGTCCTTGAAGCGCAGCAGAGGGACCAGCTCCTGCCCAGCCTTCTCGACAGCAGCTGCAGACGCGCAGCAGGCTATCAGGCCGCCCGCATACGGGAAATGTGTAATAGCAAGGGAGAGTTCATGCAGCGAGGACCACTGGGTGCAGGAGACCTGCGTCTTGGGCCCGCTGCGAGAGCCCGTCAGCATCTTTGCGGTCTTTGATGGTCATGGTGGAGACGGTGCTAGCAAACACTCTGTTCAACGGTTGATCCATCACCTGCAGCAGCACATAGCTGAGCAGCTAGACGGCCTAGGAGCTCCTGGAGCAGCAACAGCCCCTGCTGATGCCTTCATTGAGCAGGCACTGCATGCGGCCTTCCATCAGACAGACAGGGAGCTGACAGACACTCTGGCTGCGAACTGCGGCACCACTGCAACCGTTGCTGTGGTCACCAGGCGCAAGATTTTCCTGGCATGGGCAGGTGAGCAGTGCTGTTGGGCGTTGGAATGGTTGCATGCACAGCTCGAGTGTGGTGCGCATGCATGGTCAGCTTTGGTTCCTGCAGCTGACCTGCATGCATGTGCATGCAGTGCAGCTGCTGTGGGACAGGTGTGTTGCCGCTGCCGGGCAGCTGGCATTGCAAATGCTCCTGTGCTGCGTGTGTACGTGTTTGCACTGAGCAAGGTCGTCCCTTTTTGCTGTGCCAGCTCAGCAAGCAGCAGCTTCTGCATGGTGGCGGCGGGGTGGCTGCAGTGCAAGTTTGCATGTCGTGAATATGCAACGTAGCACCCGGTAGTGTGCAGCAGCTGCGTTTGATAAGCTGCACCCGCTTGTTGTCAGCATGCAGGGTAGTGCTGAGCTGTTTTGCCTGCTTCTGCAGCAGCAAGGGCAGCGTAAGTCTGCATTCGACATGCATGTGCCCACTGGCAAGCTTGACTGCCGTGCACTAGACGGTATCAAGTATTGGCGCTGTGCTGTTGCTGTTCCTGCAGGAGACTCGCGCGCTGTGGTGCTGGCTGGTGGCAGGGTCGTGGCGCACACAGAAGAGCACAGAGCGCACCGCGAGGATGAGCAGGTCAGCAGGCAGGGCAGCAGCAGCAGCGCAGGCAGCAGCATAGTTCCTGCAAGGCTTGGCGGGGTGGATGCGCCTTCTGTCAGCTGTGCCGTCTAGTTGCATGGTGCATGGCGCAGCAGAGGCACACCCATGACACTGCACAGGCACAGCTGACTCAGCAGCTGCTACGCTGAGGCGCTCATGCATGGGGCAGTGGGCATGCGCATTGTGCAGCCATGCATGTAGTGCATTCAGCAGAAGCGCATACTACATTATCTCCTCATTCAAGCTGCTGACGCTGCAGCCCTTCCTGTGCCTCCACTCCGCTGCTCCGTTTGCGCCTTGTCTTTATAGGAGCGGCTGGCTGCTGCTGGCGGGCGCGTCATCTTCAACAGCGGGCTGCGCGTGATGGGCATCCTGGCCACCACGCGTGCCATCGGGGACCACGACCTGCGGCCGTATGGCGTGGTGGCCACGCCTGATGTGCTGGAGCTGCCACGCGCTGCTGAGCAGGAGTTCCTGGCGCTGGGCTCTGACGGGCTGTGGGACGTGCTCAACAACCAGGTAGGCCTGCGCACATGGGTTCTATATATGTATGTATGTAAGGGACTGCATGAAGCAGATGGCAGTGTGACAGTGCTAGGTGTTGTGGGGCAAGTGGCAGCAGGAGCCTGTAGCAAAGAGGCATGCAGCAGCAATGCTCCTGACTTGATGTTGATGGCTTGCTGACCACGTGTTGCCGCTGCCTGCCCTGCATCCGTGTGTGCTTTATCTCGCGCTTGCCACGCGCGCAGGAGGTGTACGACTACGCATCGCGCACGCTGCGAAAGATGCAGGAGAAGTTCCCCTCTGGCACCACCGACAAGGGCCTGTGCTGCGCCTGCCAGGCGGCAGGCTGCGCCTCTCAGGCGCTGGCACGCGCCGCGCGGGAGCAGCGCAACAGCAGGGACGACATCACAGTGCTGCTGGTGCGTGTGCTGCGCACTGCATGGCAGGGGCTGTGTGGGAGATGGCAATGCATGCGCTTAAAGGGGGCGCCACAGCCCATCTCCCACCCGCATGCCAGCGCTGCTGCGTTCGTCAGTCAGAGCACGTGTGCATGCACTGGGTTCTTACATCAGCTGTGTATGCCTCTATCGGTGGCATGGGGTTTGACGAAGATGGGGCTGCTGTTCTAATATTCATCTTAGTGTGAGACATGTCAACAGTAGCATGACCTCAATGTCTGCTACCTGCTGCGTCATGCTGCTTGCAGGTCAACCTCAAGACACCCTGCACGTGCGCCAATGTGCTGGGGCCGCACTACACGCACAACAGCTCGCTGCTGCGCAGAGTGCCTGCGCAGCTGCGGCGCACGGGCGGTTTGCTCGGCAGCAGCAGCGCTGACCAGGCGCAGCCGCAGCAGCAGCAGCAGCAGCAGCAACAGCAGCAGCGAGAGGCTGCAGGCAGCCCCTCACAGCAGCACAGGAAAGAGCAGCGGCTAGCTTCTGGCAGCGTGGGTGGCAGCAGCCACAGCAGCTACAATGCGCTGCAGCTGCAGCCGCTGCAGCACGCGAGCCAGGATGTGCCTGCAGGCAGTGCAGCGCTGGTAGTACAGCCATCTGTGTGTCCTTCTGCTGCTGCTGGCCCTGAGCGGCGGCAGCAGCTGGCAGCAGCAGCACACATGGCTCACATGCACGCTGCGCCGCCAGTGTCAGACCTGGTCATGTCGTCACCTTTTGCTGGCATGCTGTCGTCGGCGCCTTCGGGCAGGGCTTTGGCAGCTGCAGCTGCCTCGCCTGCTGGGCCTAGCGAGTGCTGCCCACACAGCGGCGATGGGATGGCAGCAGCTTCCGGCTCTGCGCCGGCCTCCACTGCCACCACGCCCAAGAGCAGTGACGACCCAGTGTGGAGCAGCAGTAGCGGCGAGGTGACTGTGGTGCCTGCTGCGCGACAGGTCGGCAGTGCACCGCCTGACATGTTGGACTCGCTGGGTGGCGGGGGCGATGGCGGCAGGTTTGCTGGCACACTGTCTGTGGGGCTAGCGCTGGGTGGGAGCGGCAGGGCTTGCGCACTGCTCAACAGCGCGTCACTGAACTCACTGGGTTCAACTGAGCTGCCGGTCGCGGTGGGGTGAATGTGGCGTGCTGCTAGGTGTTTGTGTTGGTGACATGACGTGACGTACATATGATGACCCTGACAGTTTGTGACTTGACGCGATATGGCTGTCTGTGCATGCTTCTTTGTGTGGCGCCACACACAATTAGTGGCCGTTGGGCGCTGGGCGCTGCAATATCATTGTACATAGTGCGCTCGATGGGCTGCTGCAACAGCACCACCCCTCCTGTGTGTGTTGTCGACTCAGGCCTGGCATGCTAGGCGCATACATCGCATCGTGGCGTCGCACAGCGACAGTGTTGGGCCATCCGTTTGGGTACTGCCTGCCGGCTGTGTTCAGCCATAACTGCAGCATTTCAGCCCTGGCAAAGTGCGCCCGGCTGCACCTGTCGTGTTACTTCCTCTGCACAGGCCGCTCGTGCCTGTTGCGACACTCCTGCACTGTTACATGGTCACAGTGTTGTAAGTGGTTATGGTTGGCAGCAGTCTGCGCTGCTTGGGAAAGAGCGCTGCATGGCTGTAACGCATGCTTTACATTGCTCAAATGGCATACGGTGTGCCAGTTGCTTGATGTGTTGTTTATTTGTAATTTGGAGCAAGGTTACAAAGAACTGCGCCGTTTGGTGGCGGGTAAGCATGTGGTGCATTGCCAAGCAATCTTTTTCGCACGAGGTGTTGCTGCAGTGCTTGTACCAGCTGGTGCATGGCACTGGAGCTGCGTGGAAAGGGGGAGCAGGCAAATGTGGGACTGCTATTGAAAGTAGCACAGTATGATGTTGTGTGCGGGGTACAGGGTACAGTAAGTATGGCTGGTCAGCAACACATTTCGTTGCATGCTCCGTTGCTGTGTTAAAGAGGTGGTGCGCACGCTGGACCCTGCCAGCCACTGTTGGCATTGACACGTCTGTCGTACTGCAGTATCTGCAGCAGCAGACTGGTGCTGCTGTTGTGGCTGTGCTGCATGTCATGTAGATGCATCATATGAGTAAACCGTCATCTGGATATGGCGGGTGTTTTGTCAGGCACAGGTGGCGGTGTTGTTCAGCTATGTATGGCGCCAGTTGCATCCTGCATGTTAGTGTGCTGGAGTGTTGCGGTGCATGGGGTGCCTGCTTTTGGTGGGCAGCTTCAAATGGTGTGGTGCGTCACGCACGGTGCTGGTGTGTGTCAAGCTGGGAAGCCCTGACATCCAGGCCCTTACATATGCACACGTTTCGTGCAAAGTAGGGTGGGAGGATGGGTGCTAGTGCCTTCACTGGCGCTCGTTTTCGTAATCTTACAGCAGATTGATGCAACTAATCCGTGTCTGCGATCTGGCTTTGCATACAGGTGAAGGTGAAGGGATTGTTAAGACAGTGTAATGCCGACATTCATGCGATCTTCAACCCAGCCCCAGCACACCAGAAATTGTATTTATGGTTAATGGTGTCTGTGAAGCTGAGCGTGGGCCACGTGATGCGGTGATCAGCTAATCCCAGCACCGCTTCTGTCATGCTCGATTTGCTGCCTTCCCGCCCGATCGGCTCGCACCAGCCAGGTAGCTAAAGAAGCTGTCTGGTGCTTTGCTGTGACATTGGTGTCTCGAAAAGGAAGAAGTTTCCTTAAGCCGCGCAAAGAGCTTGTGCAAGCGAGCAATCACTGAGTTCCTCTTGCTGAAGATAGACACGCAAGTCAAGTGGGCGAGACCAGCACTTCCAGCGCTCACTAGCATCTAAAAAAATCCTTTGTGAAGCCAATTAATACATCTGCATTTCCATCTCATTAGCACCTGTGCAGGGTGTTTAGCCAAAAAGATGGGCGGGATGTCAGCCTTTCCCGCACATGCCGCGGTGCTGGTGCTGCTGCTATGCTGCCAAGGAGCTGCAGCTGGATTGGATTGTTCGAATCTATCGGGCTGCATGGCATGCACGCAGCAGCAGCCACAGCCCAGCAGGCCAAAGTTGCCTACAGGCTACAGGATCAGCCCACTGCTGCTGGCTCCCCGGCCTCCTGCAGGCCCAGCAAAGCCCTCTGGATCACTAACCATTGCTGCAGCAAGCAGCAGCAACAATACCAGCATCAGCGCTGGCAGTAGTAGCAGCAGCAGCACAGATGCAGCTGGCAGCAGCAAGCTGGGAGCAGCCCTGGCAGCACTAGCCAGCAAGGCCCGCGGCCTGCTGCAGGCGTCGCCGCTGTCGTCGGCATATCTGGGGTTGCCTTCATCTGCAGGCTCCAGCACCCAGGGCTACGGCAGCAGTGTGCAAGCGCCGCAGCAGCTGATTCCTCAGTTGCAGCAGGCATCCAACCCAGGCAGCGCTCTGGGACCCACCCAAGCCAGTTTCAACAGCAACAGCCAGCAGTTTGTGCCAGCAGCTGGCATGCCTGTAGCCCCATCTGGGCAGCAGCAGCAGCAGCAGCAACAGCAGCTTACTGGCATGCCCATCATCATGGCGCCACCAGCAGCAGCAGCAGGCATGAATGGCATGCCCATGGGCGTGCCCCTGGCCTTCCCCACCGTCCCAAAGGAGTCCCTGAGCATCCTTGTCACAGACCCACGCAACTTCACAGGCCCACACCCCTGGGATGTGCTGCTGTTCAAGACCAACCAATTCAACACCAGCAAGCCAGCCTACAGGATGGGAGGCCTAGGGCTGATGCTGATGACAGACTTCAACAAGAGCCATCCGCTCACTGACTGGCACATCCTGCGGAAGGAGGAGCCTAGCCAGCGTGCTCAGGTGTTTGACAAGTGGAACTTTGTGAAGGACTTTGGCAGCAGCGGCGATAAGATGACTTTTACGTCCAGCAGCAGCAGCAGCGATGGCAGCAGCAGCAGCACAAGCAGCAGCAATGGAGCCGCGGCGCCGTCCCCAGCTGCTGCTGGCGCTGCTCCCCTGTTTGGGTTTGGAGGGCTGATGTCCAAGAACCCGCTTCTGAGCTTTGGCAGCAGCGGCAAGGAGACGACACCACGCTTCAGCTCCCTGTTCAAGCTGCCGCAGCTGGCCGCTGGCGCATCGCTGGATGCAGTGGGTGTTGCATCTGCGCCTGCAGCATCAGCAGCAGCGGAGGCGCAGGTAGCGGCAGGCGGCAGTGTGCGGCTGTGGTGCACTGCCTGCCAGGCGCCTGCCTACTTTCTGTCAGCCTACGGCTACTGTGGTGAGTGTGTAAGCAAGTGCTGCGGGGTGGGGTTCAACCAGCATTGGGGCTCAGGATCTGGGGTTCATTCTGAGCTCTGTGCATGTGTGTCGCCTTCCCTTCTAGCTGACCAACAGCATGCAGTATGCTGTTCTGGATGCACCCATGCCAGGCTTGGTGTGTGCATTACGAAGCCTTATTCAAAGGCACACCCAGTATTTCCCTGATGCCCTGCCTGACGCAACTGTGGTGCCACCTCCTGCAGCTTGCTCTCCTGGGTATGGTAGAATCATCGATTCCAAGACGCCCTATGCATGCAGCAAATGTCCTGCAGGCCAGGTGTCTGTGGTGGCGTCCCTAGGAGCTCAGCAGCAGCAGCAGCAGCAGTCAGGGAAGCCTTCTGAGATTCGGCTAGCTGCTCCCTATGATGCAGCAGCAGCAGTAGCAGCAGTGCCTGCTGACAAGCCTGTGCTGGCTGTGTGCCAGGCATGTCCCAAAGGGACTGTGTCAAACGCAATTCAGACAGCATGCGGTGAGTGGGTGTTAATTTGCATCCAGGGCAGTGGCGTTTGCCACACGCATGGTGCATTTACTGTGGCTGCTGCTGGATAGGGGCTGCAGCACCCAAACATAGCATGCCGACAGCAACAATGCAACAGGTGCACATCACTTGTTGCATAGCTTGACAGTGCTTTGGTGCAGATGTGCGCTGTGCTGTTGTGTGTCCAGTAGCACCGCCTCCATGAGGCTGCATATTCCATTTGTTTGTTGCTCGGTGCGACTGACGCCACCTGCTACTGCCTGATTGCTTGTGCCATGCAGTTGCCCCTTGAGAGACGCCGTGTACATACACGCTTGCCAGCATAACAGATGCCAGCCGGACAGGGGTGGCATTGCTTGCAATCAGATGCTGGAGGCGTTGGTGGCCCATCTGGCTGCCTAATCTTCAGCTTGTGATGTTCAAAGAGGATATTATCATGGTACTCCAGTACTACCAGAGAGCTGCAGAGGCTGCAGGGAGCTTACCGAGTCTGTACCATAGCTGTGTAGATTGATGGCAGAGTGTTAAAAGGACATATGCTAACTGACAGCGCAACACAAACGGAGGTGATGGAGTTGGTGTTGATGACCTGTTCAGCACCACCCTCAACTCTGGCAACTTGCCAGATTCACCTTGCTGGAGCTGGCTGGAGCTCGTACATGTCAGGCCCAATAATATGTATTATAATGTTACTACGCTGCCCGTATGAGAGCCATTCAGGCTTGCAGGCCTGGCAGCGGTGTGACGGCACTTTTCTGGTCACTGTTAGAGTGATGCTGTATGACATTGACCTAGATATGTGAAATTAGTGTTTGGGGCCATTCCCCTGCTGCAGAAGCAGGTGTTTTGAGCCCCAGTAGTTGAGCGCTGTGGGTGAGCCACTGAGTGCCACTAGCAGAACCCTAATCCTATCAGTGGCCCTGCAAATGGTCCCGGCTGAAATTGTAGCGTCTCTTCATGCGATTCTCTGCATAGAATGTGTGTAGATTATGCCGGCTGGGATTAAGCGACCACGCTGTTGGCTGGCTTCCCCTGCAAATGTAGGTGCACCTGCCGGTGCGTGACAGTAAGTCTAGATGTCGACTGTTGGCTCTGAAGGGTTGCTACAGGGCAAATAGGTAACATATGGACTGCCATGCAGAGCTGAAGGTAGCCATAAACCACAGGCAGTTGCAGTAGCACACCACGCGTGTTGTCTTGAAGCCTGACATGATGACTGTCATTGTCAGACGCGTTGCCAAACCCTGCCAGCTGCAGGAAGCTAAGCAGCAAACCCCCACACGATCAGATGATGGTGTGAGTGCTGTTGACCGTCCACAAAGTCGAGACACGATTCCCAGATACCTGCTGCATAAGAGGTTGGACACATCACCTTGCTGACTTCACAGCCCCACCATGTTGTGCTATTAGTCAGCAGTCACTATGGCTTGGCCATTTAGGCGTGTATTTCGCGTGTGCTGGTGGCTGCTGTGCACTGCCACGTTGTGTGCCTTGCCTCTCACGATATGGGAGTTCAAGAATCAGGGCTGGAGCCCGCACTACCAAGGTATGCGATTCAGAAACTCGAAGAAAACTTACAGCACCAAGATCCGCAGCTGTCCACATCGTTCACCTGCGTGACCTTCCTGTGTTCCTGCTGTGTGCTGTCTCTGCACTGCAGGATGGTTCATAGGGGGCATCTTCGTTATCCTCACCACGCCTATCGCTGTATACGAGGTGTGACTCCTCCCACCAGCGTATACATGGCTGCAGGATGCCTGATAATCAGCTACATGCAGCACAGCGGGACCGCTGCAGTGCTGGGACTGTGGCAACAGCACAGCTGAGCAGGTTGAGCAGGTGCCAACATTCAGCAACGTAGCTCATTGCAACCTAGAGTTGAGCAGCTTCTCATGATGCTCACCGCAGTGTTGTAAACTTTCCCTGCAAGCATGCACTCTACCTCTCTCACACAGGGCTTGCACCCCAGCCAATGCATGCAGTGCACATTTCAGCAGGCCAACACCTACCACACCTGCTGTGCCGCGCCGCCTTTTACTGCACCCTGCAGGTGGCCATGCACACCGAGTACTACACGCGTCCGCGCCTGCAGCGCCACGTCATACGCATCCTATGGATGGTGCCCATCTACTCCCTGGACGCCTGGCTCGCGCTGCGCTTCAAAGATGCACGCGCATACTTAGATCCCGTGCGCGAGATCTATGAAGCATACGTCATCTACAACTTCTACGCCTACCTCATGAACTATCTGGAAGACGAGCTGGGGCTGGTAGATGAGCATTTGGCGAAAAAGGCGCCCATTGGCCACATCTGGTGAGGCAGCGTGTTGGGCAGCAGCGGTTGTATGGTTCAGCACACACTGGATGCGGGGGGGCGTGCTCAGCAGGGTGGAGCATTTCAAGCGGAACGATTGCTGGGCACAGCAGCTGCAGCAGCAGCGGCAGCAATACCAACAGCAGCAGCTGCAGCAACGGCGCGAGCCGCAGCATTTGCAGCAGCAGAGGCAACAGCAATGCGTGCCAGGGATGCAGCAGTGCTGTGCTGTGCAGCGTGGTAGAGGTGTATGACACCCTCGCTCGCCGCTGCTTGCCTGTGTGAGTGCTGATCATGCCACAATGTGGTGATTGCATGCCTGCAGGCCGTTCAACCACTGCCTAGCGCCTTGGCGCATGGGCCAGGAGTACATCTGGGAGACCAAAAAGGTGCAGTGGGTGCCAGGCGTTTCAGCATGGCGGACAGCAGCCATGTAACACCCGTCAGCAGCACCACGTTTGATTTGCCGTTACAGCTGCTGTGGGCTGGCATGTCACGTGTAGCAGCCACTGTCGAGTTGACTGCCGTTGTGGTGCATCACTGAGCATGCGCAGTGGCAGTCACCATCAGCCAGACAGCTCAGCTGCTGCTGGCGTGTGCCGCTTCGGTTGGAGCTGCACTGCTGCTCCTGCCGCTTTACGCTTCAGCGTCTGCTGTGCTTGCGTTGCTGCAGGGCGTGACGAGTTACGTCATCATCCGCCCGCTGTGCACAGCACTGGCGCTCATCACGAGTCAGTTTGGCGCGTACAGTGAGGGCAGCTGGCGGCCCAACAACTCCTACCCATACCTGGCCATGGCCACAAACCTGTCTCAGGTGCGCGCAGCAGCTGCAAGCACGGCTGAGGGTGCAGGCTGCTGCAGCAATGGTGTTATGAGTTGTTTGAGTGCAGCAGCAACGACTCATACCCATACTTGGCCATGGCTACAACTTGTCGCAGGTCAGCGGTGCGCGAGTAGGTGTCTTGGCCGGCGCTGCAGAACATGTGTGTGGGAGTGTTGCTGTGGGCGACCTTCCTGGGGTGCTCAAACCGCGGCCATTGAATCAGCTGGCCTGGCCCAAGTGCTAAACCCATTTGCTGGTCTTGTGGTAGCACATGTTGGAGAAGCATGTGTTATCACAAGACAAGCAAACGGTTGCAGCACTTGCGCAGGCCAGCGAATACGTTTGGTACGGCTTGTGACAAAGACTAATGGATATGTACACCGGCCAATAGTCGGCCAGCAGAGCTAGGAGACATGAGGTCCATAATGCAGCTGATGCAGGGTAGCGGTCCGAGCAGCAACAGTGTTCAGAGTATGTGGCGACAGCAACAAGAGTGGCTGCAGCCGCAGCAGCAGCAGCAGTGGGCAGCGCACCTTTGTTCTGCTGTAGTGCACAGCATCTGCTCAACGTCCACACCTTCTGCTGATGTGCTGTGGTAAGCAGGGCACGCCTACTGCCCTTGCTGCCGACTGCTCAACCTCCTGCGCTGCGCCTGTCCTGCTTCTGCTGCTGCTGCTGCTGCTGCCAGATGTGGGCGCTGTACTGCCTGGTCATGTTCTACCACGCCTTCAAGGACGAGCTGCAGCCCATCCGGCCGCTGAGCAAGTTTTTGTGCATCAAGGCGGTGGTGTTCCTCACCTTCTGGCAGGGGCTCAGCCTCAACATACTGGTGGCAGTGGGCGCGATCAAGGTGCGGTGTGGCAAGAACGAATGAGTGGCAGGCTGTGTGTTGGTGGGGCATTATAGCATGGAGGCTGTGTGCTGACCCTTGAAATGTGTGCTTACACGTTGCACTGCAACCCCTGCTGGGCTTGCATCCTTTCATGTGCTTGGTGTGTGAGATGTGCTGAAGTGCTGCTGCTGCTGCTGCTTGCGTTCTGCAGGTGAACGAGCAGTTCACAACGTACACGGCTGCTGACGTGGCGGAGGGGCTGCAGGACTTCCTCATCTGCATTGAGATGTTCCTGGCTGCGCTGGCGCATGCCTACGCCTTCCCGCCACGGGTGAGGGGCGCAGCAGCTACAAACAGCTTGCGGGGGCAGACAGCGGCACAGCATGCAGTGCAATGGGCAGTACACTGCAAAGGACACTGGCGTGTGCACTTGACTCTGCAGTAACACCATAACACCATCACAGCAGCACCTGATGCATGACAGCAGTGTGCTTTGCAGCCACTATTTAGCTCAGCCACCACTGCATCCTGTTTCCTGTTTACTGTGGTGCAAGTGATGGACATGCTGTCAACATGCACATTGTGTGCGCCTGCAGTTTGTTGTACGTACACAGCCGCTCACCTGTTCCACTGCTCTGCCACTGCTGCTGCTGCTGCCAGGACTACATGGACCCCAACATCCCCACCAAGGGCTTCTTCACCAACGTGCGCTACATGTTTGACCTGCGGGACGTGGTGGTGGACGTGCAGGGTGAGGCCACGCTATTGTTGTTGCGTTTCTTTCGTCAGGCAGCAACATTGCAGCCTGGCTGCTGTGCACTACAATGTCTGTGCGATGCATTGTCAGGAACAGCGGAGCCGTGCAGCTTCTCTGCAGGGTGTAGCCACTTGCAGTGCCCAGCATGGCCACTTAGGACTGCTGTACTTTGCGCGCACCTGTCTGTTAGGCTGGTGGGTAGCAAAGTACTTTGCTCATCGTTTGTACAAGGATGCAATTTCAACGTACATTCAAAGCTGCGCATCTTCAAGCAACTCTGGACCAGAGACCCCCGCCCAAAGCCTCCTGTGTTGGTCACTCGCTGCAGGTGTGCTGGAGGAGCACCTTCAGACCACTGCAGAGACAGGCAAGGCTGCTCTGGTCAAGACGGCGCAGGGCATCGCGCAGACGCCAGGCCAGATCTACCAGATGCTGGGAGGACAGGCAGGGTGAGCTTGCAAGTCAGACAGGCACACACTTGTAGCTCTTGGGAGAAAGGCAGCAGTGGTTTGAGCTGCTGGCTTGAGCTGCTGGGGATGCCAGCAACCCGTGGTGTGCAAGTATGTGCAGTGGCAGGTGGTGGGTCGCGTGTTGAGCATCGTGCAGTAGTAGGCGTCACCTGCACGTGTGTGTGCTGGCGCTGCACTTTTGAGCTGTCTGGTGATGATATGTCTGCGGTTTTCCAGAAGCTGCCGTGGCTGATGCAATGCATTGCTTGCCATGTGCTGCTGATGATGGTGCTAGTATTGCTGCTGCTGCTGCTGCTGCTGCTGCTGCTGCTGCTGCTGCTGCTGCAGGAGCCGCACGCACAACCCGCTGCCGACCAGTGACCCTGACGAGGACCACATGACTGGCTCGCTGCTGGCTTCAGAGCACGGCCCCGCTGCTGCTGTCAGCGGGCGGGGGCTGCACTACAGGTCGAGCAGCAGCTCAGAGCTACAGCTGCAGCAGCAGCAGCCTGCACCCACTTAGGCAGATCCTTCCACAAACTCAGTAGTAACTTTGGGAGGGTCCCTTAGGGCTGCGCTGCAGCAAGTATAGCAAGTGCAAGTTGGCTTGTGCTGTATATCGGCCTTGGGGTGTGTGGCAGTTGCATGCATTGAGTTGTAGAAGGCTGGTGTTGGCACCCACAGCCTGCACTGGTTGTCAGCAGCGTTGTACAGCTCTACGTGTGGGTATTTCATCTGTGCATTCATGTAGGATACTCTGTACAGTAGTGTTGTGTCAGCACGTGGCTGTATTTTCAACTAGAAGGGTGGTGTACGTCAGCTCCTGGACATATTGCCTTCTCAAGTTCTGCCTGCAGGCAGCCCTGCAGCTGGCGGGCTGGCGTGGCGAACTGTCACTGTAACACTCAGTAAGCTGTTGCACGAATCCTAAAATGAGAGGTTACACGTGTTGAATGACTGTTTGTTGCTTTCAACCTTGCGACAGGCCATGCCCTGTACTGCCGCGCCAAAGAGGACAGCCAGGGGGTCATGCAACCGCGGTGCAATTTGTCCAGCTGATCGATTGTAGCTTTCAACCATCAATTTTGCAACATCGCAATCGAATGCAGCAACAATCGTTTCCGCTTTGAACTTTGGCGGTTTGGCCATGTCTGTCCTGCGCAGGCCGGAACAGGGGCCCCTGCTAGTGTACACGCAGCGATTAAAAGCATGGGAAAAGAGGAACTCTCGGGTAGCAGCAGTAATACACTATGTGGTTGCCATGGCCTTCACGGGCCTGTTTGCGTATCGCCTGCTGCTGCTGTCACAGCATTGGGCAGCAGGGCCACTTAGCAGGCACTTCAAGTCATCTGGCAGTTTAGCAGCAGCCATGCATGACCCTTGGCTCCCCAGCCCCTGGGTGGGGCAGCCAACACCACTAGACCCGCTGGCATGCACGCCGCAGCTGCTGATCATCGGGGCCATGAAGGGTGGCACCACAGCGCTGTTCCACTACCTGAACGGCTCGCAGCCAGCCATCCACTACCCCAACGGCAGCAAGTCACATGTGGACTTCAAGCCCAGGTGCGGGGCTGGCAGCAGCAGCAGCACGTGGTTGCTGGCAGCCTCTAGAGGAAAGCACGGCAGCTAGCAGCTAGCAGAGCTGGCAGCGCATGCCTGTCCACAGACTGCCACAGCCCTTTGTGTGCTTTGTCTGCTGATGTTGACTGCAGGTATCATCCCAGCATCATTGGTACACATGTAACAAAGGAGCTGCACTTTTTTGACAAGCAGCCCGTCAGGACGCAGACGCCGCTGTACCAGCAGCAGTACTTTGCCAGCTTCCCTGGCGTGGATGCATTGGCAGACCAGCCCCTGGCGGGCAGGTGCAGCTACCCGGCACAGCTGGGGCTGAGCAGCAGCAGCAAGCCGGCGCTGGTGCGCATGGAGGCCACAGCCATGTACCTGGCGCACCCCTCAGCAGCGGCGAACGTGCAGCGGCTGCTGCCACAGGTGCGGATGGCAGGGATAGATGGCAGCAACAGCAGCAAGGCTGAGTGCTTTGCATGAGAAGACCTGCAGACCTTTACAATAGTGTGCTTGTACGTCGTGGTTCAAGTCAGCAGAAGCAACAGGATCGCAAGCGAGGCACTGCAGCCAGCTCCAAGTCTCCGCTTGAGCAACTGCATTGTGCAGCAGAGGTGGAGCAGCAGCTGTTTGGATGCTCTGAGCGCCAACTGCCGTGCACTTGTGGTGCGCTCACACAGGTGCGCATGGTGGCGCTGTTGCGTGAGCCTGTCAGCAGAGCCCTGAGCAGCGTCAACATGCTGTTCCAGCGGTCCCCAGAGTACGCCCAGCTGAAGCCCCTGACTCCGGAGTACACGGCTGCCTGGAAAGCACATGTGGTCACAGAGCTGCGCAGGTGAAACACGTCTGGAGAGCATGACAATAGCAGATGCAGCTGCCTGGGTTGCATCCAGGTGTCTTTGTGCTGTGACAAACCAGCAGTTGAAGCATGCTGCCATAGTCCTTGCTGTTCTGTCCAGCGTGTATCAGCAGCAATAAGGCACACTGCATGTGCCTTGTTTATGCCAATTGGCCTTTGACATTGCGGCTGCCGGTGCTGACTTTGATGCTGTTGCAGGCAGCTTGGCATACTGTCAGATTGCTTTGCCAAGCTCACCACGGGTCGGCCAGTACATGAGCAGATAGACCAGTGCGTGATCACCCCCACAGGCACACTGGCAGGGTAAGCAGCTGATGTAGGACACAGCGGCGGTGTTAGGTGCTTGTGACTGTCTGGACAGATGCTGCGGCCAGCTCCTGCTGCTGCATCGGTGCAGTAGTGGTATCACACGCTTGTGTAGATCAGCAGTGCAGCTACAAGTTCAAAAACAAGGCAGTAACGGGCTGACAGTTGAACAGCTGGATCTGTGGCAGCTGCAAGACTGGGGAGTTCGACCAGGCTTGCAAATGAGCTGTTGGCTCTCAGAGGTTGAAATGGCCTGGACCGCTGCTGCTGCTGCTGCTGCTGCTGCATCCTGCGGCTCGATTTTTGCATCCCTGCAGGGTGCTGCACGTCCATGTGGGGCTGTACGCGGTGCACCTGGAGCGCTGGCTGAGCCACTTTGCACCCGAGCAGCTGCTGATCTGGGTGAGCCGCTGAGCGCACTTTGCTGCAGCGCACTGCTTGCTCTCCTGACACAACATCATCCAAAACACTCCTGCTTGTATGACTGTAATAAGCAACCAGCAAGTTATGATGTGAACCACATGTGTTGGCTAGCACTCAACACCCAATCCTTCTTTCTCACCTCTACACCTCAGTGCAACTGTTTGCTCTCTGCTTCTGTGCATAACCCTTGTGGTTATGCAGTCCTCCAATGCCTTTGATGAGCGGCCGCAGCAGCACATGGACCAGCTGGTGCACTGGCTAGGCCTGGACCCAGCCCTCACAAACAGCAACAGCAGCAGTTTTGAAAAGCTGCACGAGCGCAGCTACCCGACAGGCTCCCTGCCTGCCGCTCTGTTCCAAGAGCTGGTGGCGTTCTTCCAGCCGCACAACGAGCGAGTGTTTGCGCTGCTGCAACGGAACGGTTATGGAGGCCTGGTGCAGCAGCTGCGCAGGGCCTGGCAGCTAGAGCTGGCAGAGACCATCAGGACACTACAAGACCCTGCTGGCGATGTGTCAGATGTGCTGCCTGTGATGTAGCTGCGTGCCTAGAAAATAGCATCTGTTGCAAGGCAGCTTGGAGATTTCGGTCCCTTGGCGGCTGAAAAAGCTGGGTAACACCTTATCATTGCGAGGTTGAATCAACTTGATGTTGCAGGAAGTCCGTTGTGCACTGCAAGGTATAGATCACATGAGGTGCAGCCAACCTGTGCAGCAAGCTCTGTATCGGAGGTGGGAGGGCGCAGCCAGTCAGCATTATGACAAAAATGCGGCATGAAGGCTAGTTCTATGTTGTATGCCGTGCCTGGCACGATGTTTCAGTACAACAAAGTTAACTGGCGGGCTCCCCGCGCTGTGCAAACAGCTGGTTCTCCTTGCCGCTGTCTTGAAACCAGTCGACACTTGTTGCTTATCAAAAGCTGACATTCTATAGTGGTTGAAGAAGTCAGGACCGATGGACGGCGAGATATGCAAATCTGCCGGGCAGTGCCTGCTGAAATGACAAATGTTGACACCATGCCTTCTCCCCAAATTCGATGCAAGCTGAGCCGTCACACTGCAAAAAATTGTGATCGATTGTTTGTGTCCACCTTTGTGCTTGCTTTACTGTAATCGCACATCCATTGTTTCGAATCATGCGGGACACCCGCGCCACCAAAATCACCAGCACACCAGCTGACAAGCACTCATTCTCGGACAATAAAATGCACCAGTAAATTGTTATTGATTTGTAACATCTGCAGCATGACCAGGCCTTCTCTGAGTTGCTGCTGCGACACAGCCTCGACTCCCAGGCACAAGGGGGCAGCATCACAACCGAATCGCCCAGCAGCTGCCCTATGCAGACTCTTCCTATTATGGCTGCTACTGTTTTGGGCCAAACAATGGCTGCATCCAACCTCCAGCCAGAAGCATGCTTCACATGCGGCACCGGCGCTTGCTCACAGCACAACAACAGCAGCAGCAGCAGCAGCAGCCGTGGATATCCAGTGGCTCCCCAGCCCCTGGGTGGGGCAGCCAATACCACTAGACCCGCTGGCATGCACGCCGCAGCTGCTGATCATCGGGGCCATGAAGGGCGGCACCACGGCGCTGTTCCACTACCTGAACGGCTCACAGCCAGCCATCCACTACCCCAACGGCAGCAAGTCACATGTGGACTTCAAGCCCAGGTGCGACGGTGGCAGCAGCAGCAGCAGCACAGGCTCAAGACGGCTGTGACAGCTGCTTGGTGTGCTGCTGAGATTGACGTCAGGAAATGGGATCTCGTGCACGCCCTCTGATGAGTTCGTCTGATAACTGAATGAGCATGGGCAGGTGGTTGCAGCACATGCGAGCAGTGCCCACATGTCGAAGTGACAGGGGCGGCAGCAGCAGCAGCAGCAGCGCGTTGAGTGCCTGAACTGTTCTTGTATGCTCAGTAGTCCCCGTGCTGCTCTGCTTGTCACAGGTATCACCCAGGCATCATTGGCGCTCATGCCACTAAGGAAGTCAACTTCTTCAACAAACGCCCCAGCAAGATAGCCAACGCAACGCTGCAGCAGCAGTACTTTGCCAGCTTCCCTGGCGTGGATGCATTGGTGGACCAGCCCCTGGCGGGCAGGTGCAGCTACCCGGCACAGCTGGGGCTGAGCAGCAGCAGCAGGCCGGCGCTGGTGCGCATGGAGGCCACAGCCATGTACCTGGCACATCCCACAGCAGCAGCAAACGTGCAGCGGCTGCTGCCACAGGTGCGGGTGGCATCCTGTCAAGAGAAGTCAGCGCTGTGTGCTGACACCAGTTGCGTGGTAAAGAGCAAGCTGCAAGCTGCACAATGCGCGCTGTTGCACTGCTTACGTATATCATTTGTCCGTGTCCTGCAGGTGCGCCTGTTGGCGCTGTTGCGTGAGCCTGTCAGCAGAGCCCTGAGCAGCGTCAACATGCTCTTCCAGAACCAGCATGTACACCTGGAGCAGGCCAGCCCAGCATACCAGCAGGCGTGGCAGGTTTATGTGATTACAGAGCTTCGCAGGTGAGCACAGGTTGCGGACTTTTTCTTGCAAGGAGTGTGATCACCTGTAGCACGTTACACTCGCAGATGGGGCTCAGCTGCTGGTGGCAGCGCTGTAAAGAAAGCCATGCCACTGCCTGGTGTTGGTTCAGTGCTGCTGCTGCAACCAGGCTTACAACACTGGTGTTTGCGTACCTGGCATTGCAGAAGTATGGGTGCAACATGAACATCTTGCTGAGACGGCTTGAAGCATGGTCTGTCGCGTGATGCTGCTTGATGCTGCCTAATGCTGCTTGATGGTGCTTAATGCTGCTTGTTGTGCGCACTGCAGGCAGCTTCAGGTGCTTAGGGGCTGCTATGCCAAGGTTGCACTGGGCCTTACTGTCCACCGGCAGGTTGATGACTGCGTGTTCGCCCCCAATCAAACACTGACAGGGTAGGATCCTGCCCTGGCTCCTAGGAGCCTCTGCACACTGGTTACAGCAGCAGCTGCTGCTGCCACTCATCATGCTGCAGCATCTGTAGCATCTGTGCGCATGCACCAGTTGGTTGCTCGGGCTGCACACCACATGCCACACCCTGCAGTTTGGGCGCAACAGCATGCCATCGTTTTAGTGGTTTGGAGGTGCTGCAAAGACTCTGCATTTCAGCATCAGATGGGACATTTACGTTATCAACACTGCCTGCCCATCGTCGTAGCCAGATTCCCACTGCAGCATTGCTGCTCATCCCACAGCCCTCCTGCGCACAAGCCTTCGTCACAGCATCATACTTTTGCTCAATTCTTCTTGCATCCCTGTAGGGTGCTGCACGTCCATGTGGGGCTGTACGCGGTGCACCTGGAGCGCTGGCTGAGCCACTTTGCACCACAGCAGCTGCTGATCTGGGTGAGCCGCCAACGCTGCAAGCATTGGCACACCATTGCCGCCAGCTCAGCACATGCTGCAGCCATGGGGCACACCCATGCTTGCTTTGCCACTTCAACTGACATCAAGTGTGTGACCAGCGTCGCTCATTGCTCAAGGCTGGTGCGCGTGTGGTGGGTAGTTCTGCAGGCCAGCGAGACAGACCATAGATCCAGGACATGGTGCATGCATGTGTCCAAGCTTGACAGTGATACACACAGACACTGCAACTCACACTACACATCATTTGTCAGTGACCAAGTAGCACTCGCTGAACTTTGCCTGCTGTCCCTGCCTGCCGTGCAGTCTTCTCATGCCTTTGATGAAGCTCCTGCTCAGCACATGGACCAGCTGGTGCACTGGCTAGGCCTGGACCCAGCCCTCACCTGGCACAACAGCACAACCTTCACACGCATGCACAAGCGCAGCTACCCGGCAGGCTCCCTGCCTGCTGCGCTGCTGCAAGAGCTGGTTGCATTCTTCCAGCCGCACAACGAGCGCGTGTTTGCGCTGCTGCAGCGGCACGGCTTGGGGAGTTTGGTGCAGCAGCTGCGCAGGGCCTGGCAGCTGGAGCTGGCAGAGACCATCAGCAAGCTGCAGCAGAAGCCTGCTGCGCATGGTAGGCAGACACAGGTACAGCCCTAACTGTGTGCTGGCAGCTGTGCTCCGTGGTGCACCTTGGTGCTAGGTGCTGCAATTGTTGCTTACGAGACTGAAGAGTCGGGAAACTTTACCGCGAGTGGAACCCTGCACTTGTTGCCATGAGCGTGTTACCGCTCTAGCGCCACATTGATGTGTTTTAACATCAGCTTGTTTGCTGTTGCGCTGTTCCTGTTCCGAAGCAGTGCGTTACTTGACCCACAGCTTGGCCCCATATAATTTCGTCGTTGCCCGCCGGGCAACCGGGTCCGGGTCACATTTATGACAGTCTGCATAGATGCTTTGGGTGGGGCGCTGTGCTATGCACAGTTGTGGGTGCCAGCCTCGACTTGCAGCAGCTAGCTTAGGAACCACTGACTGCATGGTTGATAGTGATCTGTACAACTCAACTCATAGCTGAACTTTCTGCTCAGGGCATGGAGCATGGGGCTGTTTTCAGCACCGCTTTGTTGACCTGTCTTGTGTGGCACTTCGGCACACCTTACTTAGACAACATTGACCTTGTGGGTGCCGGCCATCCCGTGCCGGTGACATGCACTGCAGCTCCGACATTGTGTGAGAGGTTTATAAATGATTATGCCAGTATATGTTGTGTTCACTGGCTATGTAACGTGCGCAGGATCTGTGACTTAACGCTACCCCCCGGCGCACATTGCTACCAGGCGGCCGCGCATGTGGTACGGCTAACCTTGGAGGCGCCTTAATGTGCTTTCATTTCGCCTGCTTGCATGTCGGGAATATTCCGCCTGCTTGCATGCATCCAGATGCGGCTCCTTGTGGGAAAGCTGTTGGAAAAGCTTTTCCAACACGTGTCCAGCCTTGTGCATTGCTCCAGGTGGCATGTCGGCAGAGTCTTCAGCCCGCGGCAGCCTGCATCTGGTTTGCTATAGCTGATGTACAAACGCAACCACTGGCAGGGTATCAAACAGGATGCGCACACTCAGGCTTGTAATTTGCCGTTACAATCGTATTTGCACAGTCTTCAATGCACTGTTGCACCAGGAGGTGATTCAGAGGTCACACTTGTAAGGACGGTGTGACTGGCACCCACGCAGCAGAACCAGATGCTCAGCTCACCATACCAGGAGGCAAAACCGCTTGTACACACGAAAGGAACACACCGCACCCATGCACGCACATGTTGGCACCAAACATGTGTCAGCATGCCCTGGTCAACCAGCAAGGGATCCTGATGTCTTCAACTGCCACACATGCAGCAGAGCACGCTGGAGCATGCGAGTCAAGGTGTCAGCTACAACACATAAAACCTGGTCAACCACAACGAACAGAACACAAGCGATCCACCACGCAGCGCAGCTAGCTGCCGAAAAGCAGCCACGCAGTGCTAGTACAAGCAGCTGCCAAAAAGCAGCACGGTAGCGCTAGTACACAAGAACATCAAGGCTCAGAAGCCTGAGTAGCCAACATCCATTTCAACGAGCACACGTTACTGGCGCTCGCACGCCATGGCACCCCGGTCGCATGCCAAAACAGTGCCGTGTCCGTTCGCATCATCGGCAAAGGCATGACTGCATGTCAACACTGTGGGAGGGCACCAATCCAAACCGCCAAGCTATCTGTGCCACAAACACAGCTGCTGAGCGCAGCTCAACACCAACAACACCCAACAACCACCGTTTGCACATACAGCAGCTGCCACGCAACACAATGCGTACCAGCAGTAACGGCCGCCTGCACAAGCGCATGCGTCGACGACAAAAGCATGCAGTCAGCTTACTATATCAGTAGCTCAATAGCCGCGCCCGCCGCGGCCCCTGGGGTCGCGCTGCAGCGGCGCGAACCTGTTGTTAGGCGGCCCACCCTGCTGCTGCTGCTGCTGCTGGCCAGCCCAGGGCGCAGGCGCCAGGGCCAGGCCTGCACCCGGCTGCTGCTGCAGATAGCCGTCAGCCACCTGCTGCGGCTGCAGCTGCAGCTGCTGGAACTGCTGGTGTGGCTGGTGATACTGCTGGCCCTGCACCTGCACAGCACCATACCCAACAGGCTGCTGCACCTGCACTACATAGCCACCCCTGCCTGCAGCCATCGGTGCGCCATACTGCTGCTGCTGCTGCTGCTGCCCTCCTTGCGGCCGCATGCTGTCATAGAACGAGCCGCCACCCCTCCCACCCACCGCAGGCCCCCTGCCTGGTGCCGCATACGCTACAGGAGCGCCGCCGCCGCCATACGCAGCAACCGACATCATCGGCCGCGCACCCGGCTGCTGCAGGGGTGCGCCGTATGGCTGTGCCACGAACCCTCCAGCGACCGGCTGCTGCTGGTAGTAACCGCCGCCACCGCCAGGTGGCGCAGCTGCACCCCCTGGTGCCCCCAGTTGCGGCAGATGATGCCCTAAAACACGCTGCCAGGGCCCCTGCTGCTGCTGCTGCTGCTGCTGCGGAGGGCCGCCATAGCCGCCCCTGCCCCCAGGCGGCCCGCCCCTGCCTGCTGCTGCATACACACCACCAGCCTGGCCATACATTCCAGGCTGCGCAACGCCAGGCGGCCCACCATACCCGCCCCTGCCACCTCTCCCGCCTCCATAATCATTGTAGCCACCGCCTCTCCCGCCGTACCCACCATCACCACCACCATATCCATCATTATACCCGCCGCCCCGGCCGCCGCCGTTGTCATATCCGCCTCTTCCGCCGTACCCACCCCTACCGCCGAATCCCCTGCCCCTGCCGCCGCCCCTGCCACCCCTCTCCATGTGCCACAGCGTCTTCTCAGGTGGCAAGTCCTCCACTTTAATGCTGGCCTCAGGCAGCACTGTACCCTCCATGAGCCTGCACTGGTGCTGCCGGTGCTGTGGGAGCTTGTAGGTGGCTGCCAGCACTGCATTGGTGGTGACGTCAGAGCCGAGGCTGAAGGGCGCAGGGATGACAGCAGGGCAGGCCTCGCCAGCCACAGCCAGCAGGAAGCCTGCAGGCAGGCAGGGGGAGGGATAAGAGCAGCAGCAGCAGCAGCAGCAGCAGCAGCAGCAGCAGCAGCAGCATGTTGATGTACGTGCAGCTGACATGGCCTCTCCAGCAACAGCCAGCAGGAAGCCTGGCAGCAGGCAGAAGACAGGTAGCAGCAGCAGCAGAGACAGCATATTAACACGAGTGCAGCTGATGATAATGTACAGCCATGCAACACTTGCACACAAAACATACCCAGTAACCGCCCTGGTTAACTGCTGCGTAGTTCTTGCACAGCAGTTACCAGCCAGCAGTGTGGCCGTTCTTTTAGCCGAAACACTGCTGCCACCCACCAGACATGCCGTTGCTGACTGCCGTGTCAATGGCCTCGCCCGCTGCTGCTGCGCGCTCCTCAGGACTCAGGCCGGCAGCAGCCTCTGCAATCTTCAGGATGGCAGCAGCCAGGCTGTGGCTGTTGTGCACATACAGCACCTCCATGCGGTGGCTATTCCTGTGGGGCGCAGCGCCGTGCATTTGGCGGGTGTGCGTCATGGCGGGAGTGGCAGGCAGCAGTACAGGCAGCAGGGTCAGCAGATGCGGCCTGCAGGATAACAAAGAGTGCGTCGCAACTGCGGGGCGCCTGCACGAGCCAAGCATCGCCTGCACAGCCGACAGTGGCCACAAAGCAGGACTGCACTGCAGGACATAAGCCACCTGTTCCTTGTGTCCGCCCTCCTCAACAGCTAGCCTCCTTCCGACAAAACAAGTTCTCCGCCGGACTTCACACCAACTTCCCACCACACTCCCCAACAGCCTCACATGAACTTCTGCTCCGGGCTGAGCTGGTCCAGCAGCGCGCCCGTGGCCTCCAGCAGCCGGTCCTGCTCGATGAAGGGCAGCAGCGCCACGCCCTGCCACGCGTAGCGCTTGCCGTTCATGTCCACCGCAAACTTCTTGGGGTAGAAGTCCAGGATGGGCGACTCGGGGTCGTCAAACAGCCACCTGCGGGGGTGAGTGGCACAGCAACAGTTGTTTGAAGTCCCGTCCAGCGCACGCATGCTGCGTCTATTGGCTGCTGTGGAGTAACCACAGACAGTCAGCAGCATGTCAAACAGCCACCTGCGGGGGAGAGGCACGCAGCAGCAGCAGTCAGTGTACGCTTATCAGTGTACGCTTATCAGTGTACGCTTATCAAACAGCAGCCTGCAGGGATCACTTGAGAGGCAGGGGAGTTTGAACGAGTGTCCAGCCCGCACATGCTGAGCCTATTCACTGCTGTGGAGTCACCTCACACTGTCAGCAGCATGCCTCTGCATGCAGCGCCTTAAGGCACCTGCCACATCCCCGCCAAACTTTAAGCTGTTGCTGGCCGCGCCGCCGCACCTGAAGCACTCTGGCAGCGCGTGCTTGCTGGCTGCCGGCAGCACGCCCATGAGCTGGTTGAAGGGGCTGAAGGGCCGCCCGATGCTGAAGCTGATGTCCAGGCTGGCCAGGTTGACCAGGTCGGAGGCAAAGGGCGCGTAGTGGTAGGGGTAGAACCTGCGGCAGGAATGAGGTAAGTGTTGGTGAGCATGCGGGGTAACGAAGTGTGCATGAGAATGGTCATGACATCAAGAACAACGCAGCAACACCCAGCCAGTGACCAAAAAAGTGTCGACCAGCCATCACACTAGCCAGCTCAACTCACACACAGATACATATGAATTTGTTGCAGAAAACAGCACGCCTATTACGCTGTAACAGCAGCAGCAGCAGCAGCAGCAGCAGCAGCAGCAGCGCGGCTCACCACTCCCAGCTGGCCACGCCCTCATAGTAGTAGCTCATCACCCAGCACAGGCCCTCCACGTAGCTCTTCACAATGGCGGCAATCACGGGCGCCTGCTGCTCAGGAGCCACGCCCATCTTCTCCTGGTAGTACCTGGCAGCCAGCAGCAGCAGCAGCAGCAGCAGCAGACGGGGCAGCAGCAGCACGTCAGGACGTGTCATGGAGCAGGTTGCCCCAACCAACGGCAGCATTGCTGTCAGCGCCCTCACCCCATAACAGCACACCTCCACCCAAGCTGCCTCTCTCGTCACACATCCCTTGCCAAACCCTACCCCTGCACAGCACGCCTCTCCTCCCTGCACCCCCCGCCAAGCCCCATACCTCCCCGCTGCTTCCAGCCCTCCTCCCCCAGCCGGATCTTCTCCTCCTGCTGCGAGCCACCCCAGCCCTGCACAGCACAACCCCTGCTCCTGCAACCATAGCCCTGCCAGCCCTGCTCACCGCTGCTTCCAGCCCCCTCCTCCCCGAACCGGTTCTTCTCCTCCTGCTGCGCGCCACGCGCAAATCACCCCCACCCCTGCAAAGCACAACCCGCAGCTCCTGCACTTCAACCACTGCCCCGCTCACCGCTGCTTCCAGCCCTCCTCCCGGGGCCGGACTGAATCTCTTCCTCCTGCTGCGCGCCACCCCACCCCACCCCTTCAAAGCACAATCCCTGCTCCCGCAACCCCAGCCCAGCCCCAGCCTGCTCACCGCTGCTTCCAGCCCTCCTCCCCCAGCCTGATCTTCTCCTCCTGCTGCGCAGACTCCTCCAGCTTGTCGCTCCGGCTCTTGAGCAAATCTTCAATGTGCTCCTTGAACTCCGCCAGCGCCGTGTCATCAGCAGCAGCCAGGGCCGTGCCATCAGGGCCTAGTGGCAGCAGCGCCCCGCTGCCCAGGTGCTTCAGCGCAGCAGCATCTGCAACGTCTGGCTCTGCATCGATGTCGTCGTCAACGTCCTCCTCAAGCTCCTCGTCTTCTGCTGCTGCTGCTGGGGCGTCGCCGTCCGCAGCTTCCATGACCTGCGTGGCGGGTCAGCAGCAGAGAGAGCTGAGCAACAAGGCCGCTGTGCCGAGGCAGTGTAAACAGTGGACAGCTGTAGTAATTGTTACGGGCTCCTCGTCTTCTGCTGCTGCTGGTGCATCGTCGCCGTCCGCAGCTTCCATGACCTGGGATGGCAAGAAAAGCCAGCAGCGGCAGCAGCGGGCGGCAACCACACGGCTGTGTCATGGCACTGCGTGCGCAAGATAAGCATCATCAACCGCCACACACATATTTACTTTGACTGCAGCCAAAGAGCCAAACTACATGCCGCACAGCCTCTCACTGTCAGACACAAGCCAACCATCCCACTCACCTCATCTGGCTGGCCAGCAGCAGCAGCAGCATCCGCAGCCTCAGCCATCTCCCCATCAGGCTCAGCAGTCCTGGCACGCTTGGGGCTGGGCTCCCCAGGGGTGGCAGAACTCTCCCCGCCGCTGCCATTGCCAGCAGCACCATTGGCGCCATTCGCAGCCATTGCAGCTGGGGGCGACGCTGTGCCGCCTGCACCCGCTGCTGCTGCAGGCTCCTCTTCTGCCGGTGCTGCTGCTGCTGCTGCTGCATCGCTGCTGCTGCCGCCGCCCTTCATCAGCCGCTCGCGCAGCAGCTGAGCAGCCGACTTGTTGCTGGCCTTTGCAGCAGCTGCTGCATCGCCGTCAGCAGCTGACTGGTCAGCAGCCGCACCTTCAGCAGCCCCTGCTTCATCAAACCTGATATGCTGGGGCTGCTTCGCACCACCTGCTGCTGCTGCAGCTGCCTTAGCTGCTGCCCCAGTGAAGTCCAGCTTGTGCTTTGCAAAGCTGCTGACAGGCTTGATGTCGCCTGCTGCTGATGCCTTCTCTATAAATGCTGCGCTGGGCGCTGCCTCGCTGGCGATGTACTTGCGCTTGGTCTGCGCCTTGCGCGCCTTGTCAGCAGCCACCTGGTACTTCACACGCTCGCGCTGCCTGCATGGCGGGCAGCGCAATAAAGATGTACATGTGGTTAACAGGTGCATAACCATCTGCATACAAGAAACTGGCATGAAGAATGGCCAGGTATGCTACCAATACGTGCAGTTCCTGATGCCTTGCAAGCACAACACGTTGTTCAAGTACTCAGCCCCTGTTCAGTAGCCTCAGGGTTCTGTTATTCTGCACGCACCGCGCCAGCAGCCGCATGCGCTTCTGGAAGATGACGTCCTCGAAGCTGCCGATGCGCTGGATGAACTTCTCTACCTTGGCCAGGTCCACCTGCGCACCGCGTGTGAGGTAGCCGCCCAGGCTGGGCAGCATCTGCTTGTACACAGACATCATGAGATCGATGGCGCCCTGCGGTCGGTGTGACGAGGCGGGTGAATCAAACGGTTGAGACGTTGCGCGGATGGGGTCAGCGGAGACAACAATACGTGCGTGTAGCAGTTGACGATCACGTCGAGTGGCAGAGGACAAGTAAAGCAGCTTATCTGGCCATGGCAATGGCACGACATGCAGCAGGTCCTTACGCCTGTGCCACGTGTTACTGCACAAGAAGCACCACATGCCCAACCAGCGCCAGAATCACCTCCCTGATCTCCAGCTGGGCATGTGTGGCAAAAGCTCCTTGCCCCTGCTACTCTTATGTCAGCATCTTACTTCAAACCCAACTCAAACCAACTCAAGCCCCGTTCCTGCACGCAGCAGCCGGCTCTCACCTCCCTGATCTCCAGCGTGGGCATGTGTGGCAGGAAGTCGTTGCCCACAAAGAAGCACAGGAACACAAAGTCATCCAGCACGCGCTCCCGGTCAAACGGGAACGGCAGATGCGGGATCCTGAACTCCAGCGCGAGGTACTCCCGCAGCAGCGAGACGCTCAGGAACTGGAACGGCTTGCGCGCAAAGTCGGGCGTGTCGTCTGCGTCCTTGTCGGCGGCCAGGCCGGTGGTGCGTAGCGCGGAGGTAGGGTCATTGCCGGCAGAGGCGAGCATGGCAGCCACGTTGGGCTTGTTGTCTGGCGGCGCGTTGTTCTGGAAGATGACCTGTGTGTGCAAGGACGGCAGAAGGGCGTGTCAGCGGCGGGCATCAATGAAAGCAACCTTGCAAGCTGCAGCAGCGCATGCCATTACCACCTGAACACATGTAAAACAACTGTGTTATACCGCTGCGGTTCATGAAGGTGCAGCATAACTAGAACATGTGGCACAGCCTGATGAACGCAACACCTGCTCAAGAGCTTGCCAACCAGTGCTGTGGCCTGTACAAGCTTTGTCGCAGAGCCGAGGCGTGCTCTCGCGCTCACCTCACGCAGAACCGTGACGGTGCGGCTGTTGCATAGCCGGCGCCAGCATGATGCGGTCATAACATGCTTGTCACGGTGTGTGACCTCCCAACAGACCCAGAGCCACGCTCCGAAACAGACCCGCCGAGGAGAATGTCAAACAAAACTATGGCCGCTGTTTGGTTGGTGTTGGTTGCTCATTGCACTTGTAGTCCCCAGCAACAATAGCACACTCCCACAGTGTACAACACACGCACCTCGCGCAGGATGGTGAAGTGCGGCTCGTGCGTGGCCAGCGCCAGCATGATGAGGTCCGCATCCAGCCCATACATCACGTGGCGCGTGTTGGGGTTCCAGCCCGGCTGCCCGCGCTGCTCGCGCACAAAGGCCATGGCCTTGTGCTCGCCCTCGCCTGGCACGTTGGCGTCAGACAGCACCACCTGGCGGCAGGAGTGATTGAAAACAGCAGGCAGCGGTGAGGACTCAAACAGGAGCAACAGAGGTACTGCTGTGAGCAACGTTAGGGTGTGCATGATGCGGTGGAGGCTTGTCGCAGCACGCACCTGCACCACCCACAGTCAAATAGCATCCCAACCTGTCCCGTGTATGCACGGTTTAGTGCATCACCTCTCATCTCCGTTGACTGCAAGGTACATTTGACACTTGATAACCTATGTAACATAATCTGGCACCTTCCTCAGGCCCACACACGCAGCCGCACCTCGATGTCGCGCCATCCCGGGTCGCTGTTCAGCCGCAGGTGCACGTAGTACTGCAGCGCGATGGACAGCCGGTGCATGAAGGGCGTGCCGGGCGTGATGGTGTTGGAGTCGAAGATCTCGCTGCGCTGCTTCTTGGGCACGTGGATGCCCTGCTTGATGAACTCCTGGCGCAGACGCTCCTCCTCAGCCTCCTGCAGTTTGTGCGAGGGTGTTGTGGTGTGAGAGTGCAGAGCAAAGGAGCAAAGGAGTGAGGGAATGTGGCAAAAGTGTAAGAGGCGGGTGAGGGGTAGACGTGTGAGGAAGCGTGAGGGCAGTGTGACGGTGTTGTGGTGAGTAAGTGCAGAGCAACACTCTAAGTCATGCAAAGCTGCCGATGATGCAAACTGCACGAGTCGAACACTGTGCTAAAGGCTGTACTAAGTACGCTGCGACAAAGCATGCCACAACTGCACCAACAGCCAGCTGTCACTGCAGACGGCCACCACATGTCTTTGCAAGCTGCTGCCGCAGCCGCCACTGCTGCCGCCACCACTGCCGCAGCTGCTGCCGCACCTTCTCCTCCAGGTCCTGCGCTGCCCTGAAGCGGCGGGAGCGCTGCTGGTTCATCTTGGCACGAGGTGCGGTGCCATCTGCAGCAGCACACACAAACACAGACAGCGGCAGCCATGAGGCTCTGGCCAGACGTTACAAGAGTTTTGCCAGACTGCATTAAAGCTGCGGCTTGCTGTAGCAGCTGCTGCACAGGCGCACAGCCTGATGGCCAGCAGCATCCCAGCAGGCAAATACTCTTGCATCACCACAGCATGTTGACTCTCACATTGCGCCACAGCGCCGCATGCGGAGCTGAAACGAAATGAACAGCGGGCATGTCTGAGCATGTCTGCAGGCCAGCTGCCAGCAGTGTGGGCTTGTTGTTGGAAGCGGCTGGCAGTGTGCGAAGAGCACTCACCAATAGCCAAGTACAGCACGCGCCGCGGTCTCACGATGGAGAAGAGGCGGTCGATGTAGTCAAAGATGTTCTGGAACACCTCGTTCTCGGTGGTGGGAGCGGGCTGCAGCAGGATGCATGTTACAGCAGCAGTAGTGATAGATCAGCGGTAAGTAAGGCACAGAAGTCAAGGATACTGCAGTCATAGATGAGGGCCGCAATGACAGCTGCGCAAGGGCTGCCGGGCTACGGCTCAGTCGTCTGCAGCTGCTGCCTGTTCACAAAGTGGTGCACTACATTGCTGCACTGGCGGCGTTGCTGTCCAACATGTTCTGCTGCTGTTGCTGCGTCGGTTGCTAGTCAGATGCTGCAGGTTCACTTTGATCTATGGCCCCTCCATGTAAGTGCTGTTTGCAACAGCAACTGTACTAGTAGGCAGTACTGCCTAGGCACGCACCCTGTCCTCTGGATGGAAGCAGGGGTGGATGATGCCATTCATGTCCTGCAACACAGCAGCATCTCCTGTCAGTAGTGCATTGCAGCTCTGCAGCCTGTGCAGCTGCTCACTGTGCTTGGCTCACTGTACTGGGCAGTGGGTAGCATTCCTCGGCAAGTGCCTTGATTCCAAATGCGGTTGGGGTGCATGCAACTCACGCACAAGAAGCAGCAGGTACGTGCTGTGCTGCTGGCCACCATTTGCACAGGCAGCGTGATACCTGCTGCTTGCTTACCAGGTACAAGTTGTCGAACTCCTCCCCGTTGGGGTTGGGCTTGGATGTGTCCAGGGGGACCTCCACACCATCCACATACTGCTGCTGCTCCTCAATGACATCCCGCACTATCTTGGGGTAACGATCGCTCAACCAACGATAGAATGCTGGAACTCCCATCCTCCTAGCAAGCTGCTGTGAGCTTTGCTGCCTTCCGTGTCTCCGCTATGCACCTGCCCACTTGTACAAGTAGGCTGGAGCGACCAAAATCCTTCAAATATACGTGTTCAACTGATATGAAACATGATAAGTCAAGTTACGAATAGCAGACACTGCAACCCGGGCAACAGCGCAAAGCAAGTCTGCAGAGGCGGCCTGCTTCGCCTGCAAAGACTGGCTGCTACGTCTGAACGGTGATGAGCGTGCACGATCCGGCGTCAAACCTGGCCGGTGACATCATGATGCACATTCGGGTGGTTGGGTACGGTTATGTCACTCCTGTCAGTAACATCCCCACTGGGTCCCAGGAAACTGTTGCAGATTCTGCAACCACTGGTAGCCCCCGTGTGCTGAGGCAGTGTCAGGCACCAGAAGAGAAGCTGGGCACGATCAGTCAGCCAAGTGTCCTTACAATTGCAGACTCCGTTTTGTTCAGCGTACTTTGCAGCCGCATATATTTTTGTTTAGCCGCATACATGACCTGACATCACTGCTGCAACAGGAACATCCATGATGGAGCATGTCAAGGTCATCAATATATGGAGGAGGCAAACCACCAGATGCGATGCGCTGTAGGTCCTCCAATCTGCATAGGGTCGACATGAAATGCATGGTGCACAAAATAAAACAACCGGAAGGTGGAAGGGTTGGGATGGTGTTGTTAAACCGTAACATACATACGTTAGTATGTTACCACCGGGCACACGGGTTCGGATGCAACCAATGCAAACTTTCTGAACTGGCAGATACTTGGCTACAAGAACAGCCAACATGCCATGCGTCCATATGCTATTTGTGTTATCCAGGCCAGCAATGCACCTGCTTCGCAAGCACGGTTCATGGCTATGCCCAAACAGGGACACGGCGCCTGCAAGGACAGCACATGCATGCGGCTGCCAGTCAGTGCACTTTCAGCACAACGAGAAACCAAACTTCCAGTCTGTGAACACATACAGTGTGAATATAAAGACAACGCTGGCAGCGCCATCTGCACTTATCACGTCCAGATTTGCTGTTCAGGGCGCAGAGCGCACTGTGTCGCCTCCATGGCACGACTTGACTGGTAAGCACCTGCAGCCGCACACATGGCTTTGTCACTGAAGACGTCACGTCTTCACGGTGTCATCAAGCACAACTTGCCGCATGCTGCACGTCATTTGCACACGACATGTAACGACACTGTATCACACGCATGCCTGCTAAACATGTGCAGACAGCTACAGCACACTACTGCACTGCTCCACACTGAGCTCACAGCGCTCTCCTATTACGTGTACAGCAGTTCACAGGAAACGTAATACAAAGAAGACACAACCGCCAGCGCGGGTGGCACGCAAGCAGCACAACAAGCTGGTACTACGCAACTGCTACACTATCATACAAGTACCACAGCTGATAACCGACAGAACTCTGCAAACTCCCTTGCTGGCTACAGCTGGCTACAGCAGGAGCTGCTATAGTAATACAAACCAGGGTTGCAGCCTAGCACCAGGGGTTTGCAGCCTAGCACCAGGGTTGCAGCCTGGCTGTAGCTGCAGGAGTGTGACACACCCAAAGTGCAATAGCGTGCACATGCTGGCCCACACACTCTTGCATTGTGCCGAGCCATGGAATTCTGCTGCCCACCCAGTGTGTTTCCCAGTTACATGCAGCACCGCTGACACCCTGGTTGTGGTTCGGTGCACACAAACTACGACATCATCTGTGTACTCAGCTGTACAAGCGAACGCCAACTCGTCAACGCACTCACTGCTCCACACACCCAGCATAGAAGCACTGCCGCAACAACAGCACCATGCGCAGCAACAAAGCAATTCACGCCGGTGCTCTGCCATACATCAGCCCTAGAACCAGGTCCGGGCACGCATTTGATGCAAGGAGCAGTGCGGCAGGCGCCACCAACCAAAAAACAACATGCGCGTCAACAGACCCCGGCACGCGGCAAGCTTTGGTCATCTCCGCTGTCTGCAGCAGTGCACCAATACATACATAGCTAGTTGTTTTGGCACCTGGCAGCAAGCAGGCACGCCTCAGACTCCACATTTGACCCTTTCAAGTGAAGCACGCCACGCACTTTAAGTCCAGCAGCTGACACGCTGACATTGGCTGCTAATGCTGGAGATGTTGCGCACAAGGCAGCCCGGCTGCAAACAGCCCAGCATGCCTCGAAACAGCAGCAGCAGCAGCAGCAAGCGCGCATCACGAGGCCACTGCCACCTGCTGCCCGCTGGGCCCTGCTGCTGCTGTGCCGCTGCTGCCCCAGTTTGCGCCTGGCGCCACCTCACCACCATCATCAAAGCTGCGGGAGCCTGGGTTCTCTTTCTCAGCCAGGTAGCGCTCCACCTCCAGCGCAGCCATGCAGCCTGCAGCAAGTGGCGCAGCAGGTGCGTCAGTGACGATTTGTAATGTACATTTGACGCTTTGCTGCTCTACGAACAGGAACAGTGCTTGCCGTGAACAGGCTGCCGTGAACTAGCTGCTGCAAGCGCTCAGCAGGTGTCTGCGGTGTGGGAGGCTACCGTGTCTCCGTCTGCAGTGTTACCAACCTCATACCAAGGATGGACCGCTGACAGACACGTGCATGGCAATGCATGCTAACAGGATGTGTCTCCTGCAGGGACGCACCTGAACCTGCAGCTGTGATGGCCTGCCTCCACTTGCGGTCCTGCACATCTCCAGCTGCAAACACACCTGCATAGCACGCAACACCAGCACACAGCAACCACCGCACCATCACTTTAGCAAACCTCGGCTGCTGCGACACATGCACAGCGCGCTCATGCAGCCCCAGCACTCACAATATGCGCACAAGCAGCAGCAAGACAGTGCTTTACGCTGCGATCAAGACTTGCCTTATATGCTGGTGGCTGTGCTGTCTGGTGCAGTGGCGATGTAGCCGTACTCATCCAGCTCCAGCTGCCCGCCCAACTGGCAGCACATTGAGCATCAGCACCATAAGCACCACCCACGCAGGCATTGATAACCAGCTGCCGGTCAAATATCTTGACACAGCAAGGCACGTAGACACTGCAGCTGTCCTGGGGCGACTGCAACTCGTGTACAACCGCGGACAAGGCCTCGCAACTCTCAGGACAAGACATATGCAGCAGCACACCACCCGCCCCACCTTTGATGCTGGTGGCTGTGCTGTCTGGTGCAGTGGCGATGTAGCCGTACTCATCCAGCTCCAGCTACCCGCCCAACTGGCAGCGCATTGAGCATCAGCACCATAAGCACCACCCACGCAGGCATTGCTAACCAGCTGCCAGTCAACTATCTCGACACATCGATGCACGCAGACGCTTCAGCAGTCTCGAAACGACTGCAACTCGTGTACAACCGCGGATGAGGCCCCGCAACTCTCAGGACAAGAAATCTCAGCAGCACACAGGTGCCTCACCTTTGATGCTGGTGGCAGTGCTGTCGGGTGCAGTGACAATGTAGCCGTATTCGTCCAGCTCCAGCTGCCCGCCCAGGAACTTGGTGGCGGGCGCGTGCCCAATGGCAAAGAACAGCCCAGAGAGTGGCAGCTTGCGCACCTCCCCTGTCTGGTTGTCGCGCAGCACCACGCCGCCTGCAGGACAGACCGAGCACAGATAGAAACAGCAATCACCGGTCATATCACCCTTGACCCCTTGACAGCAGCTGAATCAATATGTTTGTATGGATGTTCAATTGTTCTGCAGCAAGCCATGCAGCTGTCACTGTAGGGTGTCCTGCAGGGACACGATTCCAGCCTGCTGCTGTGCCCTGCTTCATCCTGCAAGCTTGCCCTCCTGCTGCGTTTATCATACTGCTTGCAATCACGGCTGCGGGTGTGCGCACAACATCATCCTACAAGGCTGTGGCTGC
Source organism: Tetradesmus obliquus (assembly GCA_030272155.1). Taxonomy (NCBI): domain Eukaryota; kingdom Viridiplantae; phylum Chlorophyta; class Chlorophyceae; order Sphaeropleales; family Scenedesmaceae; genus Tetradesmus; species Tetradesmus obliquus. The sequence continues at coordinate 3,563,786 of CP126191.1, forward strand.
TCTGCTGTGGCCGCATGCTGTGCAGTACTCAAGGAGAGCACAACCTCACTGCCACATGCTGGGGGTTGATTGTCCTGGCTCTACAGCGGCAGAACCAGCACATTATCCCATGCTGCAGTGGCGTGCTGTGACGATGATGGTGCTTGGCAGTCAGCCACTGGCCACTCACCCAGACAGTCATCCTCCTCCCTGCCATATGCTTCCAGCACTTCATGGTGCCACACAATCTGCAGCCACACACAGCAGACACAAGCGCACAGCACAGGACAGGCAGGCAGCCGTCACACGCCGTCAAACACTGGGCGAGTGCTGTAAAGAGTGCTGTCTGATGCTGCGCGGTGTATCATAGCCAACGCTGTCACTACTCACAAGAGCCAGCCACACCATCAGCATGCACTAATCACCCCCCGACGCAACAAGGTCAGCTCAGCAGGGCGTTTGTCTTAAACGGCATATCCCGTTGGCCAGTACTACATAAATCCTGCCCCCGCCCCACCTCAATCTTGGGGTTTGCGCGTGCGCGCTTCTGCATGACCTTGCTGGCCTCCAGGTGATCGAAGCGGTGGATGACGTACACCTTGCTCGCGTAGCGCGCCAGAAAGCCCGCCTCCTCCATGGCCGAGTCGCCGCCGCCGATCACGCCCACCGGCTGGTTCCTGCAAGCGCCAGCAGCAGCAGCAGCAGCCGCAGCAGCACAAATATCAGACATCAGGCCCAAACCGCTGGCACCAACGCATGATTGTTGAGTCGCCGCCGCCGATCACGCCCATCGGCTGGGTTCCTGCAAGCGCCAGCAGCAGCAGCAGCACAGGTTGAACAATTCAGGTCGCGGCAAGGCTGGTAGCGAAGCATCATTGCTAAGTAGCCGCCGCCGATCACGCCCACCAGCTGATTTGCGCTGCAAAGGTGCGGTGTGCGCTGTGCACACGAGGTGTGGCAGCTGGCGCACATGCGTGGCCATGCCGATAAAACACTGCCACCCAGCGAGCCAGCAACCACCAAAGGACGCTGTCTGTGCACACCATATAACCACCTGCCAACTGTGCGCTGCTGTACCTTGTTACATACCGGAACAGGGGCGAGGAGCCGTCACACACTGCGCATGCTGAGATGCCCTTGTTCCAGAAGCCTGTCTCCTCATCCGTGCCGGGGATCTTCAGCCGCTTTGCTGCTGCTCCTGTGGCGATGATGACTGCATTGGCTGTGATGGCCTTGCTGTCGGTCCACATCTTGAAAGGCGAGCCGCCCAGCAGGTCGAGCTTGGTGACTGTCTCTGTGAAGATCTTTGTGCCATATGTAAGGCTCTGCTGCCTGCAAACACAAATACGTAGATAGATTGGAGTGAACAGCAAGGGTAGGTTTGATGTGATGGTTGAGAGGAGTTCAGCGCTGTTCCGTTTGCAGGAAAGCATGCATGCCAGCTGCTGCAAGCATTGCCGCACCGCAAGTGGCTCTGCTAGGCGTGCTTGCTGAGCACACAGTGGCACTGCTGCAGTTCACGGATGTGCCAACAGCACCCGCCGCAAGTGCTGTGCTTGCATGCTGATGGCAGACCGGCAAGTGCCGCCCCCCCCCCCCCCCCCCCCCTGCCAAATGCGACAGTGTCACTACTGCAACAGCGCTGACGCTGCTGCTGCATGCGTGCAGCTGCGCCTGCTGCAGCACTCCCTGCTGCTGCTGCTGCCGCAGATTTGCCAGCTGTGCTGCGTGCACCTGAACCGGTCGCACAGGTCACCGCCCAGGATGGGCTCTGGAAAGCCAGGGAAGTTCTCTGCAGAAAGCGACAGCAGCATGTCACGCCATGACACGATTGAAATTGCAGGACCTAAAACCGTATGGCTGCTGGCACAGCTGAGAGACACCCCAGTGTCCCTGTTCAAGACCACCTTGGGCTGCAACTGCCTCGCTTTTGTTTGTGCACAGACCCAGCTGCTGCATACCATAAGATGCTGCAGGTGCAGAACTGGTGCAGCGGAGGCCAGCTGTGCTTAGTGCAGTGCTGTGGCTGTGCTGAGCAGCATGGTCCCACCAGGCCACCAACGCTGCTTGAAGGGACCGGGCATGGCTGCAGTGTGTGGCACTCACCAACATAAGTGGTGGTCGTCAGCTGCCCACCAGGAGCTATGCCATTTGCCATCCTGCACAGCAGCATAAGCAGCAGCAAGCCTACCGTTGACGACAAAGCCAGGTGTGGTATATGTTTGTTGCTGTGCAGTACCTGTTGCAGCTGCTGACGGCGTGCAGCGCGTGCAACTGCTTTGTACTGCATTTTGTGCGCCTTCAAGTGCACCCACTCTTGGTGGCTGGTAGGATATCAGCTGCACAGATGACCAAAAGTTCATGTACGCAACGCTTGGCTGCATGGCTATTGGATATTGTGTTCCCGTCTGTGTTGTAGTGCGCAAGCTCACCAGCCCTCAAACAGTATTGGTTCCAGCTCTGCCCTGCCCAAGTAGACAGCTGCTGCATGGGCAGCTGGACCGCCGCCAATAATAACCACATCTGCACTGATCTCCTGTACACAGCAGCACCGGTTGCTGTTGTCAGCCACAGCCATGCCATGGAACTGTCGGAGTTGTGCTGCAGCAGGGTGCTTACCTGCAAAGCGGACTGTAGGGGGCGCAGCCTCGCTGCCCTGCTTTGTAAAGCTGATCCCCAAAAGCGGCATTTTGCTAATGAGAAGCCGAGCCTGCCTGCTGGGCGATCGTAAACAGCAGCACATCTCGCTGCTGCCCTCGTAGAGACTTGCTGCTGCTTCGTGCCTAGTAACGACTGCATCTTACGTCACAAGCACACGTGTTTGTTTTGAGGCTTCTGAACGTGTCGCAGTGAGCTGCTGTGCTTCTTGCAGCTGAACGTATCTCTTCGGGGAAGACCAGGGGAAACGGTGATCTTGCAACGTGCAAGTGTGTTTCTTATCAAAACCGCGGAGCGGTGTTGATGGATGCTCAAAACGTTGAGAACGTTGAGAAAGGACCATGCTGGCTCCGCTGTGTCACTGACATCCCGCCCTTGGATGACCACCCCTGCTGCTCAGTGAGCAGCGTAGCACCAGCAGTAGCAGTGAGCTGCCCCGCGAGCCTTTGCAGCGCCGAGCGCTCCTTTCAGAGCTCGTCGTTAAGGGTTGCAGGCTGAGAGCGTTCAAGAGCAGATCTCTGGAAGACAGCCATGCACACGTGTGCCTCATAAGCAAGGACAGTCGCTTACACCACTGAAGAGCCTCTCCACAACACCATCCGCCAGAAAAGACGTCTGGAAACCTCGCAAGCAACACCAACACGTCAGTTGACAAGCCTTATTTGGCACAAGCCTGTCATCTGTAACCACCAAACTGCAACGTTCCAGTCTTCAAGAGCAAAAAACCAATGCATGTGCTCGTCATCTGCTAGTGTGCAGCTGTTCTGTGCCCTCACAGCACTGGTTCAACACCACTGGAGCCTATACACAACAAACATACAAAACAAGTGCAAGGATGCACCGCCCGACGTGTGGGTTCTTCTTTGCTGATGCTTGAACCATCTTGCTCAGCTGCCGTCAACAAATGCTGGTGCACGACACATCCCAGGCCACCCACCCGCAGCAGCAACTGCCGCAACGTTGCGTGCAAGGACACGTTATCACACCTATCCGGTGTGTGCTTCTTCTTACTCGATCTGAACAGGCATACACTTGCCCTTGCTCCAATGACCAGCATCGCCACCAGCACCCATCAGCAAACACCAGCCGCTAACAGCCTGTGCGCAGCAGCAAAACGTCACACCGGCCGTGCACCCGAGTAACCAGCCCGAAGCGTAGCATCCTCACAAGCCAAGATGCACGCGCATACTCCACAACAAACAAACCTAGATGCATTGTTGACACACCAGCTCCAGCAGCCCGCCAGTGCTTCCAGGCCCTCCAAACGGAAGCTCCCACAACCACCCGACTCCCCTGCTCTTCTTCGCACAGCCAAGCCAACCTGCCAGCAGCCGGACGCTACCCTCGGCAAGCAACCGCCCGGCAACCACACACACACACACACACACACACACACACACACACACACACACACACACACCGTGCTCTGCCAAGTGCTCCATGTTATACACACCATCCTTCCTACAAACTACACAGCAGGCAGGCCCAGCAGCTGCATGCAGGCCCACAGAGCATGCCCTGCAGGCTGCAGCGCAGCATTCAGACTCGCCTGGCCGTGCAGTCAGTGCCGACATTTCCTCCGGCTGGGCTGCTGACAGCTTAGTAGCCGCCACCACCATAGCCTGCAAAAGACAGCGTAGAGCAGCAGCAGCAGGAGCAGAACTTGTCAGCAGATGCTTGTCACCCACTGTCAAATGCCAAAACGGTAATGGCTCTCACAGCCTGCAGCAAGCACAAATAGTCCAGCCAAGGCAGTCCATGGCAGCTGCACACACCGCACGAACAGGGCTGCGCTGCTGTCATATCCATGCTCTTAGTCTCCAGGTGACACTAAAGTCAGCACTCACCGCCGCGGCCACCGACGTAGCCACCGCCACCGTAGCCGCCACCCTGGCCGCCACCGTAGCCTGCAGCAGGAGCAACAGCAGGGACATGGCAGCAGTAGCAGCAGCAAGCAGCGAGTGAGCATGACTGAGGAGCAAAGACTGAAGGTACTACATGCACAGGCACACAGCACAGGCACACAACGCTCTGCCTGCTTACATGCAAAATACAATCTCCCTGTCAAAATCGACCACAATGCACCACGTGCAGCTGTGCGCGATATCACGATAGACCCAAGCCCAAGTGACGCAAGCCTGACAGCCCGATACAGCTTTGCTGGCTGCCAAGCAAGAGCCGCAGCTACAGCTATATCCTCCAGCCACTCACCACCCTGGTTGTAGCCACCGTCACCATAGCCGCCGCCACCATAGCCGCCTGCACACGTCAGCAGCAACACCAGGGTAATGCTTAGCGTACAGTACGTAATGCGCAACTGCTGGCCTCTGCAGCTGCATGCAGTAAAGCAGCTGTCAGCCATACCACTCAGCATTGCAGTTGCACCACGCGACCAGACACTCCATTCACTCGCCAATCCGCTGCATGCATAGCCTAACGTGCTTGGATCTCATTGGTATGCGGCACAACAGCATGCATGCAGCATGTAAACAGCTCACACATGCACTCACCACCCCTACCCTGGCCGCCAAAGCCGCCGCCACCGTAGCCGCCACCGCCGCGGCCACCGCCGTAGCCGCCGCCACCGCCGAAGCCACCCCTCTGGCCACCGCCCTGGCCGGGGGGCTGGGCCTCGTTCACACGGATCTGGCGGCCCTGTTGTATGAATGCAACAGGATGCGGCAGCAGCAGCAGCTTCAGAGATGATCAAGCTGCTGTTGGGCTGACAGCACCCGTAGACGCCCAGATCAGGCCTGTATACGCATTCCAGGCCCTGTTTAAAGTAAAATCGCTGCTGTCGTGCGCATTGGCGTGAGCTTGAGCATGTCGAGCAGTTCCGGAATAAGACAGTTGCTGACCGGACCATACACCGAGAGGAGGCCCCTGTTAACAAAGGCGGGCTTGCTTATGTAGCTTACGTTGAAGTCAGTCTCGTTGAGAGCGCTGATGGCCTCCTGAGCACCGCTGGCCATGGTCACGAAGGCAAAGCCCCTGGGCCTGCCGCTCTCGCGATCCTGCAAGCAGAGCGCACGCATGCTGCATTCAGCAATTCATAAATAGGCTGAAAGCTTTGCAAAGTGCTGTCGTGAGCCAAGCAAGACTAGCGTTGGGCAGCTGCCGAGAGGCCAAGGAGGTCAGTACCGTGGGGATGAAGGTGTCCTGGACCTCGCCATACTGGCTGAACAGCTGGTGGAGAGCCTCCGTGTCAGTGTTCCACGGGATGTTGCCGACGTACCTGCACATGCAGCAGAAAGCAATGCACACAGTGTCATGGCGACAGCAAAAGGGGCCATAGATACATGATCACCGGTTCCAAGGCAGCTTACTGCTGGATCAGAGCAAAAACGTATCGGTGGAAACCCCACGCAGAGCAACAACGGTCTGGCCATGCAGCAGTGGTGTGCAGAGCAGCCCGACGGCTGCTGCTAGCGCAGCTGGCCCTGATCACCCTGATCTGTCCCTACTGATATTATCTGCATAAAACTAGTCATTTTTAGGAGGCCAAGGCACTCACAGCTTGACCGCCATGATTCCTTTCCGGGCTCCTAACTACGAGAAGCCTGTAGTCAAACAGAAACGAGCGAAAGCGATTGAAACAAAGCCCCGACAATCAAACACCAGCCACGAACACGAAGGCCTTGGCCACGCTGCGCATTTGTGCACTGAAGCCAACACAAGAACCCTCAACCCCACCTTGTCCTGGGACCACCCTCCTTTCATGTCCCTTGAACTGCCAGAAAGCCTAGCAAGAACATTCCACAGTAGACACTGTTGCCTCAGGCATCTGTTCATCTGCATCAGCTCTTACACTGCATCAAGCCACTTGGCATCTGCTGCTGCTGCTGCTGCTGACCATCCAGCCTGCTCTGATACTCTGCCGCGTGTAAGCCAACCGCCGCGCTTCAGTGATGAAAGTGACATAGTGCCAGGCTGTCAAGGGTGTGCTCGTGTTTGCGCCCCAAGCCCTTGCTTTCTAGGACTGTGCACGCTTGCTACTGAGGCAGCAGCTTGCAGCAGCTTGAGGTTGTTTGGCAGCGCTGACAGGCAACGCACAACATCATCAGCACAGGACAGCAGCCGCGGCCCAGCAGCAATGGGCAAGCGCAAGCAAACACACGAACATAAAGACCAGTATGGCGAGTACAAGCCACAAGACAGGCAGGAGCACGTTGGCTTCAATAAAGGTGATGCTGCGGCAGTCCCAGCAGGCTGTTGCTGCTGCTGCTGCTGCTGCTGCTGCTGCTGCTGCAGACACAGCAAAGACTCCAGAGCCGCACACCAGCAAATGCACTGCGACCACACCAGCAAGCACCTTCATCTGGTGGCAGCTGCTGTGCATTCAGGGCTGGGAGCACCCACGACACTGCGCTAGCTGACTGTTGTTATTCATAATATATCTTTGCATGGTGCTGGCCTGCTGCTGTGCAGGCAGTGGCGGGGGAGGCACGGCAGGCAAGACCCGCGGAGCTGGCGGCGACTTCTCCTTCCAGCGACAAGTGAGCAGGCTGTGGAGCTGCTGCGCTCTTGCCACCCTCATCATATGCTGGCTGGGTCCAACAGTACAGCGCTGTGTTGTTCACTGGCCTAACAGCGTCTTGCTGTCAGAATGTGCTGCTGCTGCAGCAGTGCAAATGCTGCTGGTGGCATAGCACGCCATGCACTGCCTGCCCTATTCCTGCGCATTTGCAACAGCGCTCCTCAGCTGCCAGCTGTTGCTTGTGTTTGTGTGCGCTGCCTCTTGCTGCCGCTGCAGCTGCTCAACTTCCTGCTGCTGCAGCCCCAACTGCGCCAGAGCCAGTGCTGCCGGTGGCACCGCACACCAATCACCGGCTGCATGTCCCCTTTTGCTGTCCTGAGCTGCCAGCTGTTGTGTGCCCCACTGCTGCCCTTGCTGCCGCTGCAGCTGCCCAAGTTCCTGCAGCCGTACGCGCACATGCTGGGGCAGAACAAGCAGCAGGATGAGGACGCGCCAGCGGTGCTGCAGGAGCAGCAGCGGCGGCTGGACAGGGAGGATGATGAGGAGCAGGACAAGGCAGACGAGGAGGTGGGTGAGGCGGCAGCAGGCCCGGATGTGACCCCTACTAGCCACGTCATAGGCAGTTGATTTGGCGATTTACCAAATCAACCTCAGTGGTTCAAGTCAGTCGTGACGTTGCACATTGGAACACACGCAATGCCACTGCTGCAGGTGCATGATGACATGCGAACAGGCCAACATGCCAGTGTGTTCACAGTGCTGGTTTTGGCAGACGTGAGGCACCTTCAACCCCTCACTTGCTGGTCTCGATGTCGCTGCTGCTGCTGCTGCTGCTGCTGCTGCTGCTGCTGCTGCTGCTGCTGCTGCTGCTGCTGCTGCTGCTGCTACTGCTGCTGCTGCTGCTGCTGCAGGAGGCTATCCGCCGTGCGCTTGAGGAGAACCCGGAGCTTGCTGAGCAGCTGGGGGAGGCAGCCATGGCCAAGGTGGGCTGGCAAAAAGGGCGCTGGCAAAGGGTGCTGACACAGTCTGATGGAAAAAGGGTGCTGGCAGAGTGTGTCGAAAAAGGGTGCTGAAACAGTCTGATGAAAAAGGGTGCTGGCAAAGGGCGCTGAAGCATGCTGGCATAGTCTTGGGTGAGTGCATGCGCATGCACTTTTGTTTGATTGTCTTTACTGTGTGGTGGTTGCCCAAGGGGCAGCGCATAGTCTGTCTCAGAGTGACGCCGACTGCTGAAGGAGGACACGGCCGTTGCTCAGATGAAAGCCTGGCCTATCTGCACTGGTGGGCAAACCAACGCCGCACAGGTGCACTGCCTGGCTGCTGGACGCAGCTGAGTATCGCTGCTGCCGCCGCCGCCGCTGCTGCTGCTGCTGGTGCTGCTAATGTTGCTTGTTTTCAAAGCATCTGATTATTGCTCACGCTGCTGCTGCTGCTGCTGCTGCTGCCAGGTTGAGGCCTCGCATGAGAAGGAGCTGGGCAATGCAGCCTTTGGCGCAAAAGACTATGAGACGGCGCTGAAGCACTTCAGCAGATGCATCGAGCTGGACCCAAAGTGAGTCGCGCGGCAGGGCAACTACTCCTTCACTCAAACATCGAGTCCACTGCACATATACTAGAAAGTGGGCGTTGCCAGCTGCTTTATGCTGATCCCGGGTTCAAGGTACTGCAGATTTGTGCTGCAGCATCACTCCTAAGCAATTCTTTACTTCTGTGGTAAGCCGCGCATACGTGTTGGGACCCTGGCAACTAGTGCATCCAGCACTCAGGCTGCCTGCTGGGGCACACAAATCATTATCTAGTTCCTGCTGCCCCTGCTTGCTTGCAGGAACGCCGTGTACTTCAGCAACCGCTCCGCTGCTGCCGCCAACCTGGGCCGCTTTGAAGAGGCGCTGCAAGATGCAAAGGCAGTGCTGCGCCTCAAGCCGGGCTGGGTCAAGGGCCACGCGCGCGCAGCAGCAGCATATATGGGCCTGCAGTTGTACTCGGAGGCGAAAGAGGTGAGTATGTTTCTGTGGGGGTGATTATGGTCCGGTCTCAGACTGCGGGGAAGGAGGGGCGCAGTGGTTTGCATGACGAGGTGACGGCTTGCATTGCAGTGCAGCGCAGGACAGTGGATGGTGTGCAGCTGCTGTTGCACGGCTGCTGCTGCCATCTAAGTGCTGTGCTATGCCGACTGCCTGTTCAGCTGTCTGCTTGTGCATGTGCTTGAGATGTCTCGTTGGCTGGCTGCCTGGCTGCTGTGGCTGCTGCACTGCAGGCGTATGAGAAGGCCGTAAAGCTTGAGCCAGATGACCAGGTGAGACTGCAAGCAGCAGTGCAAGCAGCAATGGCTAATGCGTGTTTCGCCTGCTGCTGCTGTGCATGCACACGTTCAGCATGTGCCATTCCTTGTTTTGGTCTTGCTCAGCTGCGCTGCGCCCTTGCCTGTTCTGTTCGTGCACAATGCTGCTACACAAGTACTTGAAGTTACATGCTGGCCAGCTCCTGCCTTCAAGCTGGGGTCACGTGGTAGTGCACTGCAGTGCTTGGCCAAGCACATCCTGCCTATGCAGCTGCTGAACTGAGCCCCGCCACTGCCACTGTCTGCTGTGCAGGCGCTGCAGCGGTCACTGGATAAGGCAGCAGCACTAGAACTGCAGCATGCACGGGAACATAAGCACATCTTCCGCAAAATCAAGCCAGGCAGCCAGAAGCAGAAGCAGCAGCAGCAGCAGGGAGCTGGGGAGGCAGCAGCAGCAGCAGCAGGGGAGAAGGGCGGCAAGCAGAAGAAGAAGGCCAAGCTGTCATTCCAGCTGGAAGATGACGAGGATCAGGAGTGAGGCTGCAGCGTTAGCCACGCTGCTGGCAGCAGCTGGTGGCATGGTGTAAGGCTTCTTTGCATTCTGTCGCTGCGTGTGACAGCATGTGCCATGCATGGTGCTACAAACTGCCGCAGTAGTACACACACGCAACATGTGTGTGCGCAGGCACGTTTGCTCCCATTCCTGCTTAGTGTAACTCCCATCATATGGTTTGCAAGCCTGCTGTGCTGCATCACGCGCCAGGTGGCGTGCCACAGTGAGGCTGTCAGGCTTGCATGCAATGCGCAGCCAGCAGCTGCTGCCTGGGTGGGCAGACACATGTGCATAGGCTGCCAGCGCAATTCTTTACACTGCCAGCGCCTCGCCTATCCTATCGCCCAAGTGACGTTGCTGCCAGAACCGTGTAAGCAACATGTGTTTCGTAGCAGCCTGCACTGAGTGACCAACAGGACCGTGAGGGTGGCGGTCTACTAGACCTGCTGTAGTACAGCAGCTGCACGCTGCAGCATGCTGCTGAAGATGTAAAGTCCGTCCAAGGTTACAAGCAATGAGATCACGCCCAACATATGCATGAGCTCACATCTAGCGCACACAAACGGTCAGCACCATCAAGGTCCAGGGGCATCACAGTCGGTGCATCATGCTGGGCAGCCTGCGCACAGCCAGTTGCCAGCTGCAACAGGCCAGCGACCAGATTCATTGCCAAGGCCACATGTGTACAGCCACAATGATAGGGCAACGCAATCTGAGGCATGGCTGCAGATCCAACCCACAACATACAAATGTGCCAAGGCGAGAAAAGCCACAGGCACGACTTCAAAGCACACACTGCACGTTTGTGTGACGTGACGTCGACTCCTCAGCACGGCTGCAGACTCCTTGGCACGGCTGCAGATCCAGGCCACGACAGACTGATGTGCCAACACAACAGCACGTTGCAGGTGACTATGTCTGCTCCTTGTTAGCTCAGCAACCTCTAACACAGCGACAACGAAGGTTCTCCACTCCACAACTTCACTTCGCCCCGCAGCAACCAACACCCAAGCATACAGCTGCAAGGCTGCAAAGTCACGTTGTACCAATCAAGGGGCCAGATCAGGATCGCAGCAAAACACAGAGCATCGCACGCCGGCTTCTGCCTCTACAGCCGACACCAACAGGCCGGTGCAAAGCAGCACACGTGCACAAGAGCAGCATGCCGCTTGACGGCGTTTGATATCGCACTGTCCTTGCCCTGGATGCTGGTTTTGATGCAGGACATGGTGCTGTGAATGCAGCACCAGCTTCCTGACCAGGCATCAGCAAACGTTTGCTCTTCAGATGTACTTTCGCATGCTTATGCGTCATGCTTATGCGTCGAAGGTCATCTTCTCCGCCTCCTCGCGGATGCTTGCAAACAGCACCGAGGACAGGTAGCGCTCCCCGAAGCTGGGCAGCACCACAGCCACCAGCTTGTCCTTCATCTCGGGGCGCTTGGCCACCTGGCAGCAGCAGCAGCAGCAGCAGTTTGTCAGCGCATGGAAGCGCAGGCCATGCATGGCGTATGCGTCCATGCAAACACCGCCAGCGCGGCTGCGGTCAATGCCGTACAAGCCAAAACCCTGTCGTAGCTGCTAGCACCATGCATGCACACATATGCAGGCACAGCTTGCCCTACATACATCAGGCTTGCTGTATTTCTACGCTGCGCCGCACCTGCAGCGCGGCCACCACTGCAGCGCCCGAGCTGATGCCGGTGAGCAGGCCCTCCTCGGTGGCCAGGCGGCGCGCCATGTCCACAGCGTCATCACTGGACACCTGCAGCCATGAAAGTGGTGTGTGCCATGAACAGCAACAGCAGTGAGGGGCAGCACAAAGCTCAGCAGCACGGTGTGAATGGCCAGGCTTGAGCTGTGCAGTAAGTTGCTGTCGCCATACAGCTGATCCTCCATACTAAGGAGCAAGCTCCATTTCATAAACTACCAGGAACAACGTGCCTGCCAGCACCAAGCCACCACACGCATCAATGCACCCTAAACTAAGGGCACATTACACAGTTGGATCCAGCACATGCTAGTGTTACGCAACTTGCGCGGCACCAAGCACCCATGCAAGCCCAGCAGGCCGCCAGGCCCAGCTGCGCTGCCTGAACACACCTGGGTGACCTCATCAATGAGTTTGGTGTCCAGCATGCCAAGCGAGTGAGCTTCTTTGTCCTAACTACACAGGGCAGCCAGCCAGCCAGCATCAACATAATGTCGTCCTTTTGCACCACCCCGCACCTGGATGACCTCGTCAATCAGCTTGGTGTCCAGCACGCCAGGCACGAAGCCTGCGCCGATGCCCTGGATCTTGTGCGGGCCGGGCTTGCCGCCAGACAGCACGGGGCTCTCGCTGGGCTCAACAGCCACCAGCTGCACAACGGAAGGGACAGCAGGACGGGGACGCAACGGTGAGTGCTGCTCACATGTGGCGTTGTTGGCGATCAAGCAGCATGCTGCGAAGAGAAGATGCAAGGAGCGTTCAAGTGTATGCATTTGATCTGCTGCTGCGCCTGCCCAATGCGCATGGTACTGAGGCCATCCTGTCACGCCACAGCAGCAGCAGCAGCAGCAGCAGCAGCCGCACCTTGATGTTGGGGTTCTTCTCCTTGAGGAAGCGGCCGCAGCCGGTGATGGTGCCGCCGGTGCCCACGCCGCTGATGAGCACGTCAACCTTGCCGTCAGTGGCGCGCCAGATCTCGGGGCCTGCGGCAACCATGCAAGAGTGAGCCAGTTTGGGAATTCGATAATAGGAATTGAAAGGTACCTTGTTCTGCGTGCACCATGACAGCACATGCATACTGCTGACACGACACCGGGCCACTGCCGGATGAAGCTCATCAAAGGCCCGCTTACGACAGCTGCTTTGAGCATCGCACACATTTTCGAGATGGTACACATGAGTGCTGCAGGCATCCTGCTGCAGGCATTCTGCTGTATTGCTGCTGCTTGCCTGTGGTCTCGTAGTGCACGCGGGGGTTGTTGGGGTTCTCAAACTGCTGCAGGATGAAGGAGTCTGGAGTGTTGGCGGCAATCTCCTGAGCCTTGGCAACAGCACCCTACAACAGCACGGCAGCAGCAGGTTGTGAGCCACGGTGACAGTGTGTTGCAACATGCAGCAACAGGCATGCCACAGTGAGCCGCAAGAAAACCAAACACAGTTGCACGCCTTCAGCTGCAGGAAAGCAGCAATGCCACACCTTCATGCCCTTGGCAGGGTCGGTGAGCACCAGCTCCGCGCCCAACGCCATACAGCAGTGATATCAGCCACAACCACGCCGCTGCCAGCACAACACACACCGCTTACATGTTGTAAACAAATCGGAACTCTCCCTCTATACCCGCCATGTAACACGCCCCACCTTCATGCCCTTGGCTGGGTCGGTGAGCACCAGCTCTGCCCCGAATGCGCGCAGCAGGATGCGCCGCTCCAGGCTCATGCTGGCCGGCATGGTCAGCACCAGCTTGTAGCCGCGCGCAGCAGCGATGAAGGCCAGCCCGATGCCGGTGTTGCCGCTGGTGGGCTCCACAAGCGTGGTCTGTGAATGTGCAGCAGCAGCAGCAGCAGCAGCAGCAGTGTGAGGTGTGTGAGATGCGGCATCTTCTAGACATATGACGTATAGATGCCGTTTTGTGGCGGCGTCTGAGCACTGTGTGCTGTGCCGTCACCTTTAATCAAACTCGGCTTCAACTGCACCCTGGAACTAGAAACGCTGGGATGCTGAAAGCCCACACTTGTCGAAATACGCCAGCTAGGCTACGGCAAGCAATCAATGCTGTCGTGCACGCACAGCTGCAGCGTGCATAGTTGTGCATATATGCCGGCATGTTGCGCTGTGTCGTGTCTACCTTGCCGGGGCTGATCTTGCCCTCCTTCTCAGCTGAGTCAATCATGCTGTAGCCGATCCTGCAAGCAGCAGCAGGCCAGCCAGCCAAATGTTATACGTGTGTCGGGCATGTGTGAGACATAGGCCCGACACATAGCCAGCGAGGCAGTGCAGCTGTGCCAGCACCCCATTGCAGCCGCTGCAGCGCTGCTGGCGCACTGCTGTTATGAAAGTTTTCGTTCAGCAGGTGAGCAAAGCAGCCACCCACAATGACATGCAGTCAACAACACTGAAAGCAATGCTGCGGCAGAACACCTGTGCGTGTGCAACATGCGCCAACAGCCCACGCCGGAATGCTACAGGCCACCAGCGGCCATGATGCAGGTTTGGCTGCCATCAAGAATGGTGTGCAGCAGTACTGCATGCATGCAACGTGTGTTTGCCAGCGCACTCTGCACGCCTCACCTGTCCTTCACTGAGCAGCATGGCTCCATAATCTCCAGCTTGGCAGCAACCTTGGCCACAGTGCCCTCCGTGACACGGTTGAGGTACACCATGGGGGTGTTGCCTACGACAGACGTCCCGCAGTGTCAGATTAAGAGCAAACCGGACCCAAGCTGCTGCTGCTGTTGCTGCTGTTGCTGCCTCACTCACCAATCAGCTGGGTGACATTTTCGGCGATGTTCAGCGTGGGAGCCTGCGTAGCTGCAGCGTTGCCCTTGATCTTCTTGTTGGAAGACTGTGCAGCACCCTGCACGCAGGATCACGGCGCACCATGGCTGTCGTGGAAGTGTCCTTTGGAATGAACTTCTCATGCAGCGGCGCTCTTAAAATCAAGCAGCCTGGAAACAGTGATGTAGAATTTATGTGACTTACCATGGCAATCTTGGGAGCGACGAATGCGCGTGCGGGCTGAGGCTGGCTGGAGATCGCCCTGCGGTGGGAAGCTGCAAGCGCCATAACAACTAGCCACGAACACTTGCAACGTAATACTACAGGGCGTCGCCTCGAAGCTGGTAGTGCACAGCCCAGGCGCGCTGTCCTGCGCCCCTCCCCGTTCCAAGAAAATAACACAGCCAGCCAGCCAGCCAGCCAACAAAGAACAAGCTCCTATGATGCGCCTAGAGTCATGACACGACTATGAGCTGGCAGCATTTGTGTTGCTTTGAGGAACTCACGTCCTGCTATGCGTAGAACATTGGCACAGGACCAGGTGCAGCAGCAGCAGGAGCAGGAGCAGCAGCATGACAAGCATGGCAGCAGAAGCACCAGTCAGTTTATCAGCAGGAGGCCGGCGCATTTGCAGCGTGTAAGTATTACATACAGCTATGAACAGCCCGTTTGCAATATTTCCCAGGCCAGCGCAGTTTGATATTCAACCGCAACACTCCTTCCTGGCCCTGCAGGTGCTGCCAGGCTGTGGCAGCGTACACCTGCCCCAGGTGTCACAAGGCCTACTGCACCTCAGCATGTTACAAGCAGCATGGCCAGCAGTGCACAGAAGCATTCTACAGGTAAAGCGCTGCAGCCTGCAGGCTGGACATGACCCATCGCATGCTTTGTCGCCTGCAGCATGCCAGCATCATTGTGGCTGCCTGCAATACATCTGGTAGCTGCTGATGTTGCTGACGGTATCCTTTGCATGTAGCTTGCCCTGTTGGCCAAAGGCACTGCAGCATGTGGCTGTCAGCACGTCAACACGTCAAAGTTTTGCCGCAACATATACAATCGGCTATGCTGGGTTGCTGACTTGCTGCATGCAGGGAGCAGGCCACCAGTCAGATGAAAGCCACACGGGCAGATGCAGAGCAGACGCAGCAAATGATGCGCATACTGAAGCGCCTGCACGAACAGGGAGGGCTAGAGGACCAGCCGCACCACCGGCCACATGGCGGCGGCAGCAGCAGCAGTGAGGCCGGCAGTGAAGATGGCAGTGAAGCTGGCAGTGAGGATGAAGAGGGACCTGCAGCAGCAGCAGCAGCAGGGCTGGACAAGTGGCTGGCCCAGTCACCAGAATTCCAGCAGCTGCTGCAGCAGGTGAGCAGCAGTCAGGCTGTAGTGTCAAACATGTGCATGAAGCCAGCAGCTGGCTCGTTGCTGCATCCGTGCATACTCAAATGCGTGCCTTGTGTTGCCCACAGCCATGTTTTTTTGGCGCTATCGAAAAAATTCATATGACTTGACTGCATGCCCTGCAACAACAGCATGCCGCCACAAACTATCTCTTACCCTCAACACCAGCCAACCATGTTGCGCACCAGCCGCTCCTGTATCCTGCTGCAGCTCTCTTGCTTCTGACACTTCCCGCTGCGTCCCTTACTCCGCACCATCTACAACATATCCTCACACGCGCCACCATGCCGTGTGCTTCCTTCCTTCTACACGCAGGCTGCTGCAGAGGGCGATGCATTTGAGGTGGCCCCTTCAGACCTCAGCGCTGAGCTGGCAGACAAGCTGGGGGCCCTGGCTCTCAGCGGCAGGCTGAGCCACCTGCTGCAGCCCTGGCAGCCCTGGTGGGCCAGCACAGCAGCAGCAGAGCTCAGCCTGAATGCAGCAGGCCAGCGCGTGGTGGCTGAGATGCAGGACGACACACATCCGCAGCAGCAGCAGCAGCAGCAGCAGCACCGAGGCTTGCATGACGCCAGCCAGAGACAATCAGGCCCAGCACCAGCAGCAGCAGCAGTGTCTGCGAATGGCAGCAGCAGTAGAGGTGCAGTTCTCACAGGTGATGAGGGCTTTGCTCCGCTGCCAGCACCTCCCGAGAAGCCGCTGCCAAGTCTGACTCAGCTTGCAGGGCCGAGTTTCAAACCCTCGCCGCTGCTGCCGTTTGAGCTGCTGCAGCTGCTGGTGGCGTACTGTGCAGTCATGCACTACTGGAACGGGGAGCCGGACTGTGGGGTGGCCAGCAGCAGCAGCAGCAGCAGCAGCGGCAGTGATGAGCTGTGTTGGGAGGCTGCAGAGCAGCTGCTGTTGCTGGCGCCACCGCTTGAACAGCAGGCATCACGCCTTGCTGGCAGCAGCAACAGCAGCAGCAGCAGGGGCAGTAGCAAGGCACGGCAGGTTCAATGGGATGCCAAGCAGCAGGAGCCTGCGGAGCCTTTACAGCAGCAGCGGCAGCAGCAAGCGGCGCCAGTGGTGGCAGACTCGGTGCGCTGTGCCTGCATGCAGCTTGCTGACGCTGCAGCTGCACTTCACAGCGAGTTACGCGTGCTGCTGCCCCTGGCCACTGCTGATGGCTTGGCCCTGCTGCGGCTGGGCCGTGCAGCTGTGCTGCTGGCCCTGACAGACAGCCTGCGGCTGCTTCAGCGAGGCAGGCGCAACCTGAAGCAGCAGCGCCTGCAGCAGCAGCAGGGTAGGCATGCAGGCAGCAGCAGCAACAAATCCAACGTGCAGAGCAGCACTAGCAAGCAGCAGGTGCTGCTGGAGCAGCAGCTGAAGCTGGCTTGTCGCAAGCTGACCTTCTTTCAGGTGTGGTGCAATGAGCAGGGGCCTGCGCTGTATGAGCGGCTGTCACTGCAGCTGGCTGCGGAGCTGAGGGAGCAGCAGGCAATGAACACACCTGCTGCAGCAGGGGTACAGCTTGGGGTGAGGCCTGTACAGCCATTGGTGACGCAGCAGCAGCAGCAGCAGCAGCAGCAGCAGCCGCAGAAGCAGCAGATGTCACAAGTCATTGGCGGCGGCAGCAGTGCTCCAGCTTCGGACCTGTACGAGCTGGACTGAGTTGGCCCATGATGGGTGCATGCTGTTGATGCTGTTGTAGCTGTTAACAGAGAGTTTGCATATAGCATGAAAGCATCACTTCCATGATGGAAGTATCCTCAGCACGTTCGATCGAGAAGCGCGCTGTCCTAGCTGTCCTTCCAGTTGGCGTGTTTTGCCATTTATTTCAAGCATTCTGTAAACTTCGCAGCGCACAGGGGAGAGTGTGGCTAATCCCACGTGGGACTTGAGTGCACTTAAGTTCAAGGCATTTGAAGACCACCGTGGTGAACGGGACGCTCCTGGCCACTGACCAGCCTGCTACACAATGCGTATGAAGCTCCTGCATAGCATCATGTGCTGTACTTCGTTGTTGAAGACAGCATTTTGATGCTGCCAGACGCCCAGGGCTCGATATTCCGTAATCTCTAGCAGGAATGCCCACTGGCCTGGCAGGCCTCTGCCGAACATTGGAGGTGGCACGCTTCGAGGCGCGTGACTCTCATGTAACACGCCACCTTCTGCTGTACTTACGATGAAATGGTGAAGATATCGATGCCCTGAACTTTGAAGCCGTTCTGGACCTCACCTCACGGATGTGTTACAGCAGCCAGCCTGACAGGTCCTTGTGGGTCTGAACCTGTGGCACACATATCCGGCCACCACAAAGTGGCTGCGTGTATTCGAATGTTTAACTCTACAGTATGCATTTCTTTTGTTAGCCGCTGAACACTTGCCAGGAAATCCTTCGCAAATCGGCTGCTGGTGTGACCTAGCCACACACCTGCGGCACCCTCTCCTGCATCCTTTGTACTTGCCGGTTTTGGCTTTGTATATCGTTTGAAAAACTATAAACACGCATTTGTGCCTTCCAGTGTCGCCGTAACCAAGGCAGAGGATGTCTCGTTTGCTTCACCGGAGCGGCCCTGCAGCCGGCACCAGCTGCAGGCCTCATGCAGCTCGTAATAGTGTAGTTGTATCGCTTAGTTCAGCACCGTACAGCAGCAGAGGCAGCAGGCATGGCCGCACTGTGTGCCACGCCAGCAGCAACGACAGCAGCAGCCGCAGCAGCAGTCCAGCAGAGCAGCAGCCACAGTTTGCAGCTAACAGCTGGACGGCCAACCATAGTGGGCTTTCTGGTGTGCAAGACCCAGCAGCAGCTAGCCGTGTGGCAAAGTACAAGCGCATCATGCTCAAAGTCAGCGGCGAGGCACTGCAAGGTGTGTTTGGGATGGCTGCATGGCTTGGCACACAGCAAGTGTGTGCTGTCTGAACATCCATCTTGTTTGCATGTATGCAACTGTTCTGGAGCTGTTGGTCAGCAGCAGCAGATGTTGGCAGCCTCAGCGACAGCTTGCATGCCTTGCAAGCATGTGTCAGCAGCCGCCTCTGTGCTGTGGCTATGAACCAACCAGCCAGCCAGCCGCCTTGTTGTGTCAGAAGTGCCATACACCAGTTTCTTGCCAGTCCCCAGGGGCTGTTGTGTCAGTATGACACCACCTGTACACACCCTTCTCTTAACACGCTCACGTGTTGTGGTTCCTGCTGACCTGCGTGCCCTGCTGCCGCTCCCACCTGCATCCCCTGTTTTCGCATCTGCAGGCAGCCTAGGGTTTGGCATGGACCCCTCAGTGCTGGAAGCCATAGCAGCAGAGATCAAGGCAGCGCGCGCACACGGCATCCAGATAGCAGTCGTGGTGGGCGGCGGCAACTACTTCAGGGGTGCCAGCGCCTGGGCAGGGCTGGAGCGGGCCACAGCAGACTATGTGGGGATGCTGGCCACAGTCATGAACGCGCTGTGCCTGCAGGTGGGCATTGAATGGGCAGCGCTGCTGTGTGATGTATGTTGGTGATTGATCGCACAGCTTGTTGGCAGCTGTGGCATAGCAGCTGTGGCGTAGCAGCTGCTGCAGTGGCATAGCAGCTGCTGGCGGGCTGTGCATGTGCAGCTGGCAGCAGCAGCCATGGGGGCTCCACTGCAGCTTCTCCACCACTGCATGGAGTTGCTGCTGAATGGGGCTAGCTGAGCCTGCCTTGAGAGTGGCTTCAAGTGTGTTGCACACACCACTGCATGCAGCTGGTTAATTGCAGCTCCCTGTGCAGTTGCTGGCTGCATACAGCCACCCTCCGTGCACTGCTTTGCTGTGTGTCACCCAGGCTCAGCGCTGTCTTTGCGGCTGTCACACTCATCCTGCTGCTGCCGCTGCTGCTGCTGCATCAGGCTGCGCTGGAGAACCTGGGCATCACCAGCCGCGTGCAGACCGCCATAGAGATGCGCGAGGTGGCGGAGCCATACATCAGGCGGCGCGCCATACGCCACCTGGAGAACGGCCACGTGGTCATCTTTGGCGCAGGTGAGGCGCATTGGCAGTGCAACTGCAACAGCATATGCAGTGGCGATGCTTGGTGAGTTGAGAGGGTGGATCCGCTGCAGCGCAGGGTGGGGAGCAGCCACATTGGGCCCATACTCGCGCGCGTGGGCAGGCGTCACTTCACCATGGACACATCTCCTTTCCAGCAGCTGACCTGAACTGCCGCTTGTGCTGCACTGCAGGCACGGGCAACCCCTACTTCACCACGGACACAGCTGCCGCGCTGCGTGCTGCGGAGGTGCAGGCTGAGGTGTTCCTCAAGGCCACCAAGGTCGACGGCGTGTACACGCACGACCCCGTGAAGCACCCCGACAAGGCGCAGCGCTACGAGCGGCTCAGCTACAGGCAGGTCACGCACGACGAGCTGCAGGTGAGGCTGAGGCCGTGGGGGTTCGGTTGGCGCTGGTTGCTGTTTTCTGTTGGCTCTGGGTTGGATTCGGCTGCTGTAGATGGTGCGCACGACGTGATGCCGGCGACAAGGGGTGTCTGGTTGTGTTTTCAACTTGCTGGTTGTGAGTGTGGACAGTGAGGGCTTGCCGCTGGTATCTGACTCGGCTGCTGTGGTGGGGTGTTGTCTTGCTGCAGCGATACCAATGTAACCCGCCTTTCCGCTGACATGCAGCTGACCCACTGCTGCTGCTGCTGCTGCTGCTGCTGCAGGTCATGGACGAGACCGCGGTCACGCTGTGCAAGGAGAACAACATCCCCGTGATCGTGTTCAACGCGATGCAGCCGGGCAACATCCTGCGTGCAGCGATGGGCGAGGATGTGGGCACTGTTGTGAGCCATGCTGATGCGGCGCTGGCAGCAGCGGTGCCGCGCATTCGCATTGCAGAGGCAGTCGGGACAGGCTCGGGGGAGTTCACGGACGAGTAGCGCTGCTGCTGCTGCTGCTGCTGTTTGTGGCGGCGTTACGACTGAATGCTGCTGCTGTAGTCGGGATCTCACAGCATATTTCAATGTGGCTGGTTTGCTTATGTGGCATATCAAACACATTTTTTATTGCAGCAGGATGTGCGCTTGTTGTTTTTGGGGGCAAGCTGGTGGGGATGGCGTGATCTGGTGTGCTCATTGCAGCCGTTGCCAACCCCGCAGCTGTCGGGATGCACGCAGTGTGCCGGCAGGCTATTGTGTGCACAGCACAGGCTCTTCTTTTTGCTGGGGTTACCTATACGGACATGCATGGCGCTTCTTGTATTGAGGTGTTACTGGGTATTTTGGGTTCAGTCGTCTCTTGGCAGGTGCTGGGCTGCTTTGCAACATCAGCATGCTGCGCCGTCTCTTGTTCATTCTCGGCGCTGGTGTTTCAGGTGCGATTGATGCGCCACCTGCCAACCAGGCTATTGGGGTATTCCCCTATATACTGGTGCTGCTGTTGATTCGGCAGCCTGTGCTGCCAATGTAGCAGCGCAACTTTCCATCAAGGTTTGTTCGGACAATTTTCTGCTATGCATTCAGGGCTCGTGCTGTGATAGTCGTGCTGCCCACAGAGTATCAAGTGTGGTGTTGTTTGACGTGCTTTGGCGGCATGATCGCAGCTACTTGTGTTGCAGCTAATGCACTCTCACCCCAGCCTTACGTCATCACAGCATGGCGATGCTTCTGTGCGTTGTAAGGCTCATTCAAACAGGCGTGTTGCGTACTCTGTGTGCACACGTGGTGCGATGTTATGCATGCTTCAAGCAATTTGGCAGGCAAGCAAGTTGGCAGGCAAGCAAGCAAGCATGCCTGCGCACTCAGCGCCGCGCTTCTTGTGCATGGCGGTACCATCATTTACAGGAAGCACCTCCAACCCAGGCTGAGGTCCCTTGCTGTGGCTGCTAGGGCTTGTTGCGCTGGACGTATGTCCTGCTGTTACGTTCAACCAGCTGGTTGAACCTGCAGATTTACAAATAGTGGTGCTGTTGTGGTTGTGTAATCAGCAGAAGAGGATTGCTCTTGGGCCGGTTCTATCCCTCATCACACCCTCCCCCAGCCGAACTCCTGGACTGCTACAAAGCAGACATGTGCTGCGCCATGAGCACCGGCCGTTCCCCATCCGGTAACAGGATCACTGGCCAAAAGCCACCTTCCAGCAACAGCAGACAACAGCCCATCATTCCGTGCAACACACACTGCAGTCACGAATGTGAGCATCCGGGACAAAATCCACTCGGCACAAAAGCCGCCATGCATGTGAAAGCCCTACTGCCACGTCTCATAGCAGAGCCAGGCATGTTGCTTTGTACGCACCCCATCAAGACACCCTCTGATCTACTCAATAGCTGCCTGGGTCAGACCACGCCTACATCAGTGACATACTACGTAGCCCTTATGCCACGGCGGATGCCACGGCATGTATCAACTTGCATGTCCCTGTCCCTGTTGTTTGCAACGGTGCCCTACCATGTCTGCACTGCCTGCATGATCTGCACTCAAAGACCCACCACACGCATTGCTAGATAGTCTCCACTGCCAAGGCCGGCGTCCTCACCATTCAGCCGTG
This sequence comes from Tetradesmus obliquus, assembly GCA_030272155.1. Classification (NCBI taxonomy): domain Eukaryota; kingdom Viridiplantae; phylum Chlorophyta; class Chlorophyceae; order Sphaeropleales; family Scenedesmaceae; genus Tetradesmus; species Tetradesmus obliquus. The sequence goes on from CP126191.1 coordinate 3,586,104, forward strand.
GAAGCTTTTTCCAGGCCAGCTGCAAAGCTCTGTGGCAGCAGCAATGCACTGCCCTCGCCGCTGCAGCCACAGCCACCGCTGCTGCTGCTGCTGTCATGTCACACCGCCATCGGCTCAAGCGTCCTGCTGCTGCTGAGCCTGCTGCTGCTGCTCCTCTGGCTGCAGCTGCTTCACGAGCACTGCTGCATCTGGCGGGTCTATGCGCTTGTAGTAGCCGGCGATTGTCTCAGTCACCTGCGAAGCCACATCGCCACACAAGCGGGACAGCACGCAACAACACAGTATCTGTGAGCAAGCTAACACACACTGCTGTCATGACGATTCGCCTTCCGTGCAATGTGGCAGCCAAACCTGCCACTGCTGGTATCGCAACACAGATATGCAGCAGCTGCTTGATGCATTGATGCAGCTGCCATTTCATGAACATGAACAAACCCAATTTCAAATAGACCCAGCCTGGGCCAAAGCAGAAGTGAGCCACGCCAAGCACCACTTTCAGTCAGTGCAAAGCCTCAACCCTGCCGCTCACTGTGAAGCCCGTGCGGCTGTAAAACTCCAGCGCCTCTGTGTTGGCTGTGTGCACGTGCAGCGTGGCGCGCTGTATGGCTGTGTCATGCTCACAGCAGGCGAGGCTGGCTGCAAGCAGCTGAGAGCCTGCAAGCAGTTGAGCGGCGTTCAGGATGCACGGTCATGCAGCCTAGGCAGCAGCATCTTGGTTGCAAAGCTTGCTAACATAATGCACAATCAAAAAAGACCTGGACAGAGGATCCACTCTCTAACATACTGCCTGCATATGCAAATATGGCGTGCATTTTGCCAGGAGGCTTGCAATGGTTTGCTGCTGGGCTTGCCAGCTGCAGCTCTGAGGGGCTCCTGCCAACACAGACAAAACAGCAGCTCAGCACAACATAAATGTCTGCAACAGCTACACCAGCTGCATCAAAGCACAGCAGGGCTGCTCACCTATGCCTGCCCCTCGGAAGGGCGCCAACACCCCCAGCGATATTATGTACAGCTGCGCAGCACCGCCAGGCTGCATTGCATCACACATACACAGGTTGAGCAGCGTCAGACTTTGCTGCTTTGCATGTTGCAGCTGGCCATGCACATGTTGCACACGTAAACTCGTGGCTAAAACAGAGTTGTGAACAGTACGCTCAACGTAACAGTGTGCGTCAGGCAGCAGCAGGGGCGCGTGCTGCCAGCAGCTGCAGCCTCACCAGGGCTTCCAGGCGGCACAGGATGGCACCCACAAGTGTATCACCTTCAAAAGCTGCGGCGACAGCAGCAGCGGCAAGCAGACAAAAGTCCAGTTGTCTTGCATGTGCTGCTGCCGCATGCGCATTTTGCAGCAGGCAGGACTCATCTCTGCACTCGCGAGCGCTGTGCTGTTAAGCATCCGTATGCGTACCTAGCTGTGACACAGGGCCGCAGGCAAGTGCATCCTGGTAAACTCGGTCCTGCAAGTAGTCAGAACTTGACGTGAATATGCTGTGATTGTTGCACCGTGCAGTGCTGGCCACAGCAGCAGCAGCATGTGCAGTGTGTAAGTGTACAGCTTGTCCTGTGCACATGTTGCGCGGCAAGAGACTTGGAGTAAGGTTTGCTGGGAGGCTCACATGATACTTCACGGGGAATATAACACTGTTCAGGGTCTTGACTGCAGAGAGGTACTCCTGAGCTATGGGCTTGTACGTGATCGTCATTCAGCAGTCATGCAAAGAGGCAGTAGCAGCTGCATGCATGTACAGCTGCAACTGCAGAAAGGATGAGCAGTAACTGTCAAATGTACTGCAGCGGCAAGTTACCCTTATAAGACAGCCGTTGCAAACGCTGTCATTGACATCAGCCAGCCTGCAAACTGTGACCAGGATAACACCATGTTAAGCCACTGGGAGTCCAACTGGAATCCTAGCAGCGTCATTACGTATAATTGCCGTGATCAAGGGGTGATAAGCAGGGACTGGTGGCCATAGCCATTCGAGCGCCATCAGAGCCTTCGCCGAACTGCAGCAGCATCACTGCGCAGCAACAAAGCGTTCAAACACAAATGACGACGGACGATCCGCCTGGAGTAGTTGAAGAAGAGCCGGCAGCGCCCGGAATAGATGCAGCAGCTGAGCCAGAACCAGCAGCTGCTGCTTCAGCAGCACCAGCTGCAGTAGACCAGGCAGCCAAAGAAAAGGAGGAGCAGCATCGGCATGATCCTGCTCATTACGACCATCACGGGCAGCCTCCGGGCTATGAGTATTATAGCTACTATGGCTACCCTCCCGGATATGGAGCACCAGGGTACCCTCCTGGCTATGGCGCGCCAGGTGGGCAGTCGCTGCAAACCAGCAAGCCTTGCGCTGCTGAAAGCAAGGTGGCGCGAACTGCAACCATAACATGCTCTCACAACGCGTGTGCAGGGGCGTTTGCGTCCACCAGCGCAGAAGCAGCACCGGTATATCCCTGAGTAACAGCAGCGCCGCTCAGCAGCAGCTCCGGCAACCGCAGCTGCTCTGTTGCTCACTCCCCTGTTCTTTTGCAGTGGTGCGTGCATGCGGATCTCATGCTGCTCCCTCCAGGGAGCCGTAGCATGAGAGGCTGCAGGAGCGGCTTGCTGTCCTGCAAAGGGTAAAGTGCGCATTGTGCCTGCAAGCAGCCTTGTAAACGACTTGGCTTGATGACTCATCAAAGCTGCTGTGCTGGCACCACTGCCGGCCCTGCAGGAGGCAGCACGCACATCTAACGAGTGCAGCGCCACTGATCATGCTGTGCTGACTCATCGTCTGCTTGCAGGATATGGAGGCTATGATGCATACTCATACGGTGGCTACTATGGCCCTGGGCCTGGCTATGGTGGCCCAGCTGGCATGTATGCAGGACATGGCTACCACATGGCACCAGAACATGGTGGTGCAGCAGCTGCTGCAGACGAAGCAGCAAGCAACGCCGCTGCAGACAAGAAGGCAGCAGAAACAGCCGCAGCAGCAGAAGACACCAAGCCTGCTGGGGACAAGTCCGCTGCTGCTGGTGATGCTGGTGATGCAGCTGCCAGCAAGGCAGCAGCAGCAACAGCAGGCGCGTCAGCACCGCCCCCTCCTCCCCCACCTCCTGCTGCAGGTGCTGCAGGTGCAGCTGATGAGCAGCAGCAGGAAGCTGCAGATGCTGCCGGTGAGCAGCAGCAGCAGCAGCAGCAGCAGCCCCTGAATGAACTGCAGCAGAAGCTGCAGCAGATCTTGCAGGAAAAGGAGGCAGAGCTCAAAGCAAAGGCAGACAATGCTGCAACGGCAGCAGCAACCAGCAGCAGCAGCGCGCCAGCCAAGCAGCTGCCCAAGCCAGCAGGCGCCCCTGCTGTGATTAAGCCAAAAGTGGGCCTGCTCAAAGGGGCAAAGATTGTCGTGAAGCCTGTAGCAGCAACTGCTGTAGCAGCAGCAGCAGCAGCAGCAGCACCAGCAGCCAAACTAATTGGCGCAGCTGCAGCAGGCAAGACCAAGCTGCAGCGCGGGCTTGCAGACGCGCCGCGCAGCCGCAGCAGGTCGCGGCCGCGCTACAGCCCGCCGCCGCGGCGCTACAGCCGCAGCCGCAGCCGCCCGCGCTACAGCCCGCCGCCGCGCCGCCGGCGAGGCGGCAGCTACAGCCGCAGCCCCGGCTGGCGTGGCGGCGGCAGGCGCAGCAGCAGCAGGTCCCGCAGCCGGCCCCGCAGCTGGAGCAGGGGCAGGAGCAGGTCGCCTGGCCCTGGCAGAGCAGCAGCACCACCTCCAGCAGCAGCAGCAGCAGCACCGCGTGCCAGAGGCAGGGGTAGGCCTCGCTTCAGTCCGGGAGGCAGCAGGAGCCGCAGCAAGAGCAGGTCTTTCAGCAGGCCGCGCAGCCCTTACAGCCCACCACGCAACACCAACCGGGGGCGCTTTGCCGGCAGCCGCAGCCGCTCGCCCGGCCTGCGTGGCCGGCCCTCACCGCCGCCAGCAGCAGCAGCAGCAGCAGGTGGTGGTGGTTACAGGGGTGGCAGGGGTGGTGCTGCTGCTGCTGCTGGTGGGCGTTGGCGGAGCCCTGATGGCAGGCACAGGCCAGCAGCAGGCAGCCCAGCCCCAGCAGCAGCAGCAGGACGACGCCGCAGCAGCAGCCGCAGCCCACCACATCGCTCAGCATCCCCCGGCAGCAGAGGCACCCCGCAGCGCAGCGGCAGCAGGCCAGCTGCAGCGCGTGAAGCTGAGGTGGCAGCAGCTGCAGCAGCTGGGCAGGCTGGTGGCGCTGCAGCGCTGGCTGCTGCTGCAGCTGCTGCTGCTATGCTGGAAGAGGAGTTTGCAGACCTTGATCGCATCGACATCTCAGTGGGTGGCAGCAAGGCTAGCGCTGCTGCTGCTGCTGCTGTTGTTGCTGCGACACCAGGCAGCAAGCAACCTGAGCTGCGGCAGCAGCAGCAGCCGCAGCTTTGCTTAGGTGAAGCTGATGAGCCTCGTATGCAGGCTGAGCTTGAGCATCAACAGCAGCCACCGCAGCAGCAGCAGCAGCAGCAGCAGCGTCACCAGCCGCAGCGTGTGCGGGAAATTGACCTGCAGGAGGTCGACCCTGAGAGCTACTACGCAGCCAAGGCTGCACAGCGCAAGGCAGCAGCAGCACGGCCTGCATCACCTCCTCCTGCTGATGAGGCTGCGCCACAGGCGCCACCACAGCAGCAGCAGCAGCAGCAGCAGCAGCAGCATCTTCTAAGGGAGCGGCGCAGTGATTGCTCGGAGGTTGGGCAGCAGCCGTCACAGCAGCAGCAGCGGCAGCAGCAGCAGCTGGGTGGCGTGGTTGATGCCGAGGAGGAAGGGCTGGAGATTGCTGCCGGGCGGGGCCTGGGGCGCCAGCTGTCACCTGATGCCTCGCTCAGTGAAGGTGAGGGGCAGGGTGTTCATTCAAACATTGTATGCGAACATGTAACAGCGTAGTAGAAGTGGCACAGCTGCGTGCTCTGCGATTTTTCTGTGCATGCAGTGGCGGCAGCATCCGCTTCAACCTCCTCAAGACCTGCTGTACAGCTTGACAGTCCAGCCAGAGTGCTTGCGCATGCTTTGATGCACCTGCTGCGCTTGTGTTAAAACCCTGCCTGCCCGTGCCCCTGCCCTTGCCCCTGCTCAGGTGAGGATGCCAAGAAGCACAAGCGCCACAAGAAGCACAAAAAGCACAAGAAGCACAAGAAGCACAAGCACAGGGACAGCAGCCCAGGGCCAGGAGCTGAGCCAGCAGCAGCAGCAGCAGCAACAGCAGGGGGTCCTCCTGCGTCAGGCAAGCGCAGGGAGCGACACTATCGGCAGCGGGGCGCTGATTCGGACTATGAGGAGGGAGAGGCCGCACCAGCAGCAGCAGCAGCAACAGCAGCAGCTGGCCGTCATGGGCGGGGCAGGAGCTACTCCCGTTCACCTTCCCGCTCACTCAGCAGAGGCAGGCCCGGTACTGCTGCTGCTGCTGCTTTGGGGGCTTCCGGCGGCGCGCGCGTGCGCGGCCGTGGGGCCCCACGCTTTGGCATAGAAGGAGGCGAGGGTGGTGCCGGAGATGCTGGCAATGGAGCAGCAGCAGCAGCAGGCGGCGGCTATGGCGGTGGTGGGTCAGATGGCAGCTGGGGGCCACCGCGTGGTGGGCCTGGTGGTGGGCCTGCTTGGGGTGGTGGGCCGGGGCCTGGCAGGCGGCCAGGCCGCAGCTACTCCAGATCCAGGTGGGCTGCTGAGCATTGCACAAGGCTGCTGGTCTTGGCATAGGTGTCCAGAACTTGCTGTAACTGCTGTGTTGACGAGTCTTCACATGCATTGGATGGTTGTTGCGCAGCTGCGTGCCACAGCTCTAGACTGCTTGCTGCTGGTGACTGCTTGACAGGGCCGCAGCTCCTGCCGTCGTTCCCCCGCCATGCATCATGTGCATCAAGCCTGCCGATGTAAAAACCTGCTATTGAAAGCATGGCTGCTGCGCCTGATCTGTGTAGGTCTCCTGGGCTGCGCGGCTCGCCTCCCCCAGGCTGGCGCCCAGGGCAGCAGCAGCAGCAGCAGCAGTGGGGCAGGTCGCGCAGCCGCAGCCGCTCACGTGGCCGCAGCAGGTCACCTCGCTTCTCACGCTCGCTGTCACGCTCTCGATCGCCTGGGGGCTATGGGCCCCCGCAAAGGCGCCGCATGGGTGGCTCGCCGCGCTCGCCCGGCTTGTACGGCGGCTACGCGCCGCAGCAGCAGCAGCGCAAGCGCGGCCGCAGCTACAGCCGGAGCTACAGCCGCAGCAGAAGCCGCAGCCGCAGCAGGAGCCGGCGCCGGCGCCACCACAGCCGCAGCCGCAGCAGGGGCTACAGCCCGCGCGGCGGGCGCTACAGCGGTGCAGCAGCTGGCGGCGGCGCAGCTGGCGGGCCTGCGCCTGCTGCTCGCAGCAAGGAGGTGGTTGCTGCGGAGCTGGCGCGCGTGGCTGAGATGACGCGGCTGGCTGCGCTGGCGAATGCGCAGGCGACGCCGCAGGCGCTGCAGCTGAGCCGCCATGCGCGGCGCGTGTACGTGGGCAGCCTGCCTCCTGGCATTAGCGAGGTGGCGCTGACGCACTTCTTCAATCAGGTGCGGGCTGCTGCGGTGCTTGAGATGCCCTTGCTGCTATGCCTTGTAGTGTTATGCAGGGTGCGGTGAGGTGCAGACATTGCTTGGCAGCTTTTGCAGTATCTTGCCTCGTTGTAGCTGCTCACACCACATTCCAGGTTGCTGGAAACGCTCACGCCGTTCTTTTGGTTCCCACACCTGGCAGCTGCGCGTTGTATGTACATGCCACTCAGCAGCAACAGTCTCTTTCCAGTGTGCCAGTTGGCCTTACAGCGCGGTGCTGCGGCTGCTCTCGCCCTTGGCTCTGCTGTCGCAGGTGATGATGGCTGTGGGCGGCTGCAGCGCACTGGGCTCTCCTGTGATCGGCTGCTACATGAACCCTGACAAGCGCTTTGCGTTTGTGGAGTTCCGCAGCGTGGAGGAGGCCAGCAACGCCATGGCCTTCGACGGCGTGACCTGCCAGGTGCGCTTCTTTTGTGCGCTTCTTTTTTTATTAATTTATAGTTTGTCGATTGTTGGCTTAGTACCAGCGACCTATAGATTGCTGGTCGCTCCCAGCTTCACCCGCCAGCTGCCTGTGTGCATCGCTGTACTGCACCAGCTCTGTTCAATATACAAACTACAGCATAACCAGCAGCGCGCCTCACACCACCTTCAGCGATATCCTTCCCTGCCACACCACACCCCGCATCCTGCCTCCTCATGCCCCGCAGGGTGAGGTGCTGCGCATCCGCCGCCCGCACGACTACAACCCCGCAGCCGCCAAGGCCCTAGGCCCTGGGGAGCCCTCGCCCTACATCAACCTGGCGCTGCTGAGTGTGCTGGGCGGCCTGGTGGATGAGGCCAGCGCGCCACGCATCAGCGTCAGCGGCCTGCCAACAGCTCTGGGCGAGGAGCAGGTGCGCTGTTGTGCTGCGGAGTTGCGGTTTCACTGGGTTGCAGAGTGCCGGCTGAATGAGAATAGTACTTGCTGAGTGATGGTGGCTGTGACAGAGAGGATTTGGAGCGCATGTGGGTGCTGTCAGTATGCAATTGGCAAAATAGTTTGATAGGAGTGGCACGCCATGCCTGCATGAATGGCAGGTGTGCGGATTACTGGTTCGCAGGCAGATGTGTGTACTGCTGCTGCTGCATAAACAGGCAGACGCACTTACTGCTGCTGCTGCTGCTGCTGCTGCTGCTGCTGGCTGCAGGTGCGCAGCATCCTGGGCACGTTTGGTGTGCTCAAGGCCTTCAGCATGCTGCGGGATGCTGCCGGCAACCCCACAGGCACCGTGCTGGCAGAGTTCTCCGACCCTGGCGTGATCAGCGCAGCCGTGGCAGGTGCGGCCACATCCGCAGCTTCCACAGCCAGTTGCAACTCAGCAGTGACTGTGTGATGCTGAGTTTTGTTTTTGTGCTGGCATAGTTTTCTGACCCTGGCGTGATTGATGCAGCTGTGGCAGGTGCGTCGCAAGATGCAAGGTTGCAAATCCTCTGGATGCAGTCACTGGGCTTGTTTGGATGTGTGTTATCTGGCACATGGTGCCGTGTACGGGAGGGCCACCTGCCTGGGCTGTCAAGCATTTTGTATCACCTCCCCTGTTCCAGTGCCCACGTGTCTGGTGCGCACGTGGGCTTCTGGCTGCCGCGCTCGCTGCGCTGCAGGCTTGAGCGTGTTGTAATGCCTCTCCGTCCCAATGGTCAGTGTGTCTGATGCTGGTGCGCGCTTGTTGTTGTGTCTTGCTCGCTGTGCTACAGGTTTGAGCGTGATGGTCATTGCAGGCCAACAGCTGCATGCTGCGCGCGCAGCCAACCCGGAGAGCGCCCTGGCCCTGCAGCAACTCATCGCGCAGCAGCAGACAGCCCTCATGCAGCGGCTCAGCGGCAAGCAGGTAGTCGTGCCGCATGCGGCTGTCGCTGCAGTGGCCAACAGCATAGCGGCGTTCTCCGCTGCGACTGCGACAGCCAACATGGCGGCGTCTGCAGCACTGCAGCAGCAGCAGTTGGCAGCAGTGGCTGCAGCTGCAGCTCCTGCAGGGGGTGCAGATGATGCTGGTCAAAGCAATGGCAGGGAAGATGGCGCAACAGCAGCAGCAGCAGCAGGAGGAGGAGCAGCGGCAGGCGTCGGCAGCCCTGGCCTGGCTAAAGCAAGCTGTGGCTCGCTGGCGGCGCCAGCAGCAGCAGCAGCAGGTGGCGGCTGTGTGGTGCGGCTGGCAGCCATGGTTGAGCGTAATGAGCTGCTTGATGATGAGGAGTATGAGGACATCGTGGAGGACACGCGCACAGAGGTGGCCAAGTATGGCGCACTGAAGCAGGTGCGTGGCTGGCTACATTGCGAGTCGCTGGGTGGTGCAGCAGCAGCCTCATGGAACTCTTGTAGTTGTGCACTGCACACACCTGCCTCTCCAGTACTGCTTGTTGAACAGCTTCTGTGCTGCTGCTCAGCATCACACGTTGGCGCACTCCTGTGTTGCGGCACGCTGTGTGTGCCTGCGCAGGTGGTCATCCCGCAATCTCCTGACAGGGAAATTGCATTTGGATCAAGTTTGGATGCATGCAAGCAGCACAGCGCTATGTTGTACAAAACCCACGAATGAAAACTATTCTGTGTGCCTGCGCAGGTTGTCATGCCTCGCCCCGCCAAGGCTGGCGACCCGTCAGGTGACCCGCCAGGGGTGGGCCTGGTCTTCCTGCACTACGAGGATGCGCGCTCCGCGGAGAAGGCGCGACTTGCGCTCAACGGCCGCATGTTTGGCGAGCGACCGGTGGAGGCGAGCATCTTTGACCAGGCGGCGTTTGACGCGTGCCAGTTTGCGTAAGCGGCTACGTTTGTCACCAAGGACAGTAGCTCTGCTGTGGGCACTGCAGACGAGGGTAGGGGTCTGGTGGCAAGGAAAGGTGGCGTGCAGCCTGCTGGTTGGTGCGTGCTGGTGCCTTCACCGGCATCGGCTGGGCTGCAGCCTTCATGGGATGCTGCATAATGCAAATTGGCTTGTTATGATGCCAGACAGGCTTAATGCATTGTCTACAGCTTTGGTGGTGTTGGAACTGTCAGCAGGCTAGCCGCTAGCGGCTGTTGCAGGTGGCTCAACAGTATGCAGGTGTGGCAGCAATGGCCACCTCAGGGGTCTGAGTTGCACCGTTGTTTGTTTGGCTGGTTTGGGCGCATTCAAGTGCCCGCCTGCTTGCACAATGTGGCTGATTCAACAAGGGCTGATCAGACAAGTGGTGCAGCATGCAGGGACTGAGGGCAGCAGGACAGGACAGGCAGCTCATAGTCGTGCAGGGTAACCACACTCTTTGTGCTACGCATAATCGAGAATGTCGTGTGGGGAATTTCGTGAAGTTCCTGCGATTGCGTGCAGGCCCTCGGACCTGTCTAGCAGGGAGTGTCAGTCAGCAGACTAGGGTCCAGCTCATGCTGCCGTCTTGTTGCTTTGTTTGGAAATTGGTTCTTTCAATTGTGAATCGTTGCTACGTCCTCAACAACCAGGATTACTTGAATCGTTGTGTCGGAACTGCAGCTGCAACACAAATACGCACGCACACACCAGATGATCCGGCATGTCCATCAGCTCTGCATCTGACGCTCTTCCTTCTGATCACGTGTGGTTCGAGCCAGTTCGATCCCTGCTTCACACAACTCTGTTGTCAAGCTGGCTACAGCATAGACCACCAGCAGCGGTCGTTTGCCTGCAGGCCTCGACCACAGCCGGGCAGGCTCTGCGCTCATTTGCTAAAAGCGGAATCAGCAGCTGCCCGGTCTTTGAAGGCAAAGTGTACCAGGGTTTCGTCGATTGCTTCGATATCCTCAGGGCGCTCCTCAGCCTAGTCGACATCCGCAGCTTGACAGAGGAAAATAGGGAATACAAGCTACGCGTTGCAGGTGCGTACGGCTGCACTGTGGCCGCGCTGCATTTTTTTTTGCTTGGCAGCTGGCTGAGGTGGCAGCACAGGTGGCTGGTGGTGGCACCGACAGCAACGCCCCTGCTGCTGCGAAGTCTCACCCGCGTGATAATTCAAAACTATATCCGCGGTTCCACAACGTTCTGGCGTGCAGGTCTGCAGCTGGAGCACCAGCCACTGCGCAGCCTGAACATCAGCCAGGATGGTGCGCTGATCTACAAGGCAGACCTGCAGTCCACGCTGCATGACGTGGTGCTGTACGGCTTCCTGCAGCCAGACTCAGCAGGATGCCTGCGGGTGGGTATGCATTACTGCCTTGTGTGTGCATTTAGTGTCGTGGTAGTGATTGTGAAAGCTGGGAGGAGCTGGCATGTTCTGCTGGGGTGGCCTGGTGCCGCTGCTCAGGCAGGAGGTACCAAAAAAGCATAATCACATGTTTGACAGCAGGCACAGGCGCATTCAAGCATCAGTCTGGGCAGCAGCGCACAATCTGCGTGTCAGCAGGCGCAGCACACTGGCTGAGGAGCAGCAATGCACGCGTAGCAGCAATGCATGCGTGCCTGTACTGCGTGTGCGCTCCTCTCCCATACTCAGCAGCTGCGCTGCTTTGCTGGGCACGCATTCTCTGCTGTTGTATGCAGGTGGTGCACCGGGTGGGCGTGTTTGATGCTGAGGATGATGGCAGTGATGATGACATGACAGCTGGGGAGCCTGACAGCCTGCAGGGCATCAAGTGAGGCCTGGCGCTGCCAGTTTCGTCACTAAAAGTTGCTTCGGTGTGCCAGGGAGACACAGCAATGCATGCATGGCATGTATGCAGGCAGATGCGTATTACGTTTTACAGTAAAAATGAAATGCCATTTGTTGCAGCAACAACCAAGGCAGCGTTCAACTGCTACTTGTTCACCAAGTCATCTGGTGCGTGCTTGGCTGCACCAGTGTCTGTCCGTACCTCACTCTGTCACTCTGTCTCACTGCAAGCACCACAATCACATCAACTGCGTGAAAATGACCCATTCTTTGACATAGCGTCACATCACTGCACTGCCTCTGCAGCATCAGCGCCATCGTGAGCCAGTCTGACGTGGTGGCTTTCCTGCACAAGCACGTGGAGCAGCTGGGCCCCCTGGCTGATGCCAGCCTGGCGCAGCTGGGCCTGGCTGACAAGGCAGTGGTGTGCGTGCCGGGAGAGATGTCTGCCATACACGCCTTTGCAAGCATGGCGGTGAGTGCGGCACACTGGCCAGGTTATAGCAGGATTGCTGCCTTGATCCTGTATACAGCTACATGTAGCAGCTCGACTCGCAGATGTAACTGCACCTGTTTCAAATGACTGCAACTCAGTGCAACCAATATGCATTGCACATTGCAGGACTGCACCATAGATTCATGGGTCTCCAACCAGCTTCTTCATCCTGCTGCATACATGTGTAGCCACCCACTCACAGCAGCCTTCTCTTATGCCGCACTGCTTTCTGCAGGCCAACAAGGTGTCGTGTGTCGGCGTCATCAGCCACGCACACGGTGGCGGCCTGGTGGGCAGCCTCAGCAGCAGCGACCTTGCAGGCCTGCTGCCGGAGCACTTTGTGTCACTGGCAGACCCTGTGCTGCAGTACCTCACAGCAAGGGCCTCAGCGAGCTGGGGTGGGCAGCAGCACGCAGCTGCTGCAGTGCCGCCTGCGCTGCCGCCGCCGACGCAGCAGCAGCACCAGCAGCAGCAGCAGCAGGCGGTTGGGAGCGCGCATGCTTGGGGACTCAAGGTAGGCTGTGGGTGCGGCAGCATGCACGCAGCTGGCGTGTGCGGTGCAGCATGCTACTGCATAACGTGTGCCCTGTTGTTGCAGTGAGGACACGTACCAGTGCATGGTGTGCACATCTGCTGCAACTGCCACGCATGGCACGCATACCAAGCGCGACAGAGTGTGATACAACGCCACCAGCCAGCGTCAAGTGTATGTATCTGCACTGCCCTTTACTGAGTGGCTCAGGCCTGTCTACAAGTCTGCACGCAAGCCTCGCATGCTCCCACTGTCCTGCAGTCTGGAATGGCGCCAGCACACCCCAAAGTATCTGTAAGCTACTGTGTTTCACATACCCTGCAGGGTGCAGAGGGCCTCAAGCCGCCCCCCTTGGTGAGCGTGACCCCCCACAGCAGCCTGCGGCAGCTGCTGGCGCTGCTGGCGGGGCACCGCCAGCACCGGCTGCACGTGCTGGATGAGCGGTCAAGGCCCGTGGGCATCGTGACAGCCACAGACCTGCTGCGGCTCATTGTGGGGCCCAGCGAGTTGCTGGAGGCATGCGGCCCGGTGAGTGTGGGAGTGCGTGTTGCTGCTGCTGCTGCTGCTGCTGCTGCTGTTGGGGGTGGGGGTGGTGGTGGTGCTGCGGCTGATTGTGGGGCCCAGCGAGCTGCTGGAGGCGTGTGGCTCGGTGAGCGCAATGTGTTTTATTGCACCAGGCTTTAGTCGTGCTGCTGCTGCTGCTGTTGGTGGTGGTAGTGGTGCTGCTGCTGCGGCTCATTGTGGGGCCCAGCGAGTTGCTGGAGGCATGCGGCCCGGTGAGTGTGGGAGTGCGTGTTGCTGCTGCTGCTGCTGCTGCTGCTGTTGGGGGTGGGGGTGGTGGTGGTGCTGCGGCTGCGGCTGATCGTGGGGCCTTCTGAGCTGCTGGAGGCATGTGGGCCGGTGAGTGCGCTGCAGCCGGTCGGGTTCGGCTGGCTGGCATGTGCCTGAAGCATGCAAGTGTGGACGTGAGAAATGCTATGCCAGTTGTGAGTTTGTGAGACAACAGCTGACGTAAGGTATCAGACTCGATTGATTGGCTTATGCTGCCCCGTTTCTTTGCAGGACGTCGACGTGGAGACTGAGGTGGAGGCGCTCTCCCCTGCCGACCCGTTGGACTGCTCAATGATACTAAACTTGACTTGCTGCTGCTGCTGCTGCTGCTGCTGCTGGTGCTGCTGGTGCTGCTGGTGCTGTTGCTACTCCCTGCAGGACGTCGACTTAGAGACTGAGGTGGAGGCGCTGTCCCCTGCTGACCCTCCTGACTGCGGCATGGGCATGGACGAAGGCGCTGAGCTGATCGAGCCGCGCCGCGGGCTGATGGGTGTGCCTAGCAGCCAGGCCCTGCTGGATGCGGTGGTGTGATGATTCGGTCACGTGCGGATAGCTGTGGGATGCTGGCACGGGCCTTGACTGTGTGGGTGTATGTGTTGTTGTGTTGGAGAGATCATGGTGTTGGTGGTAGGACACACACATGCTGTGCAGCTGTCGTGCATGAGGAGTGGCATGGCTTGAAGGCGCTGATGAACGTGGCATGGAGGTGGGTTAACTTATGTGTCGCTTTGCCCTGCTGCGGTGGGTTGAGCTTCAACGTCACCAGTACTGCCTTTGCGTGTGGTTGCGGGTGTTGGATGATGATGTACACACCGTATGTTTGTTTAGTGATGCAGGTTGAGGTTGATGCAAGTACTGCAGCACTCCCACAACCTTTTGTCTGCAGGTTCTTAGTCACCCCAACCGCACCAACCACATATTGCTGTGCATCTACTCACAGCTGCACCACGTTGGTATGCTGTTTGACCCACGTCATATTCTTTGTTTGTTGTGCACAAGTGGAGTTAGCCTAGTACGTCAGGCTGCTTCTTGTGGACAAATTGACAGATGTGCCTCCCTTCAGGCTGCAGCCTTCAAACTGTAAACGCTAGTGCCACACCTGCCTTCAAGTGTGCTCATGTGCGGACCGTACTGTGACGCAGTGTCGTGCCCTTTGCGACATTTCTGGACTGAATTTTTTGAAGTGTTGCTGCTGGCACTTGACCCGACTGTGCTTGGATTTCTTGAAGCATGCAGCTCGCAGACGCCATTGCCATATCGTTTGGAGGGAAGCATGCTCCGAGCACGGCGTGTCTGACACCTTATTTCTGCTGCCAGCAAAGCAAAGCAGTGCTTTGTTGCAATCATGATCATGGCATCACGCCCTGGGCTGCAGCAGCGTGCCTCTACCCTCGCAGGAGGTCTAGAGGGTGCTGCCAGCGTATCAAATGTCAAATTGCATGGCTTGTGTCCGCGCAGGATGAGGTTGGTGGCAGCAACCTGCCCCAGGTTGAGGGTGGTACAGCCTTGTGCAAGTTGTTGCTGATGCCGGTAATTTTCCAGATGCCTGGCGCCAGGCCGGCCGGCCGGCATGCATGTGTGCGCACACATCAAATCCTGCCAGAAGGTGCTGTACATAGTGAGGCGATGATTGACTGGATCTGATGGTGCATGCTGCTTGATGTAGTTGACAATCAATGCATCATGGTCCGTCATGCTGACTGTCACAAAGAACCGCGTACGCAAGCACAGAGGCCAGAGGTCCAATGTTTCGAAGCATCCAGTTCTTTTCCGGAATAAGCCAATCACAACAACTGCCGATATCCATCCCTCACCCATAAACAAGCAAGCGATCTTACGCATTGCACCACACTATCTGTCAAAGTTTAGCGATGGGTTTTTAGGGCCCTAAACCCGCATCCCTGCTGCAGAGGTGCTTGATTGAAGCTGCTCAACAAGCACCACATTCGCTCTCCTGCAATTCACCGAGCCTGCCGCATGCGGCTGCGCCATGTACTGTGTAAATTTCCACATGTTTTATAAATTGCATCCTTTTACATAGTAGAAAAGCAGTTGTGTGCAGCTGCACGGTAAGCCACCATGGTGCTGGTCAGTAGTGAGGGCAGCCTTGCATGCAATTCTGGGGAACTACCTGTATAACAACTGCTGTTGCTTGCAGGCAGAAGCCAGGTTGCTGCCACCATACAAGCAAGCAGCTGCTGACCAGCAGGCACCCCAACAACAACCTGACGGCAACTCAGCTTAGCCGCAGGCAGCATGCTGCATACCTCATTGTCGACTACAACCTGACATGCATGGAGTGCAAGTGCTGAAAGGTCCAGCACACACCAGTTCCTGTCAGCAGCAGTCAAAAAGACTGCTGCCAGCCAACTCACGCAGGCTACTGCTGCACATGCACGTCGCTGTGGCGCAGCTGCAGAGGGGACACCACACTATGCCCGAAGCGTTACTCTACACACAAACACGGCTGCTGGTACCTCTGCGGCGTTAGCGCGAGCGTGACCTGGAGCGTGACCGCCTGCTGCGCTTGTGCCTGCTGCTGCCACTGCCCCTGTGGCCGCCCTCCTCCCTGCACAGCAGCATAAGCAGCATACACAGCACCCCGCGAGCATCGTGAGCAGCCGCAAATAGCTTGTAACGTTCAGGCCGCAAGCCAGCATAGGCAGGTCCACTTCTCTGCTTGATCTGTTGCCGCTGCTGAAGATGCTGCACTTGCCCTGGCCGGCCGCACGCATGAATTGTCATGCTTGCCCACTTCCAATAGCAGAGAGCATTCAGTGATACGGTCTCAGCAAAGACAGTGACCAGCAGGTGACGGCAGCGTTTGGGGCATCCACAAAATGCATGTCACTGCGTTGAACAGAGCCTCGAAGCAGCTCAGCCGGCTCACCTGTCCCTGTCTCTGCTGCGCTTGGGCGGGCTGCGGCTCCTGCTGCGGCTCCTGCTGCTGCGCCTGCTGCTGCGCTGCCGCTCGCTCCGATCCTTTTCCCCCCTGTCTCCCCTGTCACCCCTTTCGCCCCTGTCCCCCCTGTCACCTCTGTCCCTGTCAGTTCTATCTGCTTTGTCCCTGCCTGACCTGTCCCGTTCCCGCTCGCGTTCCCTGTCCTTGCGTTCCCGTTCCCTGTCCCGTTCCTTGCCCAAGTCCCGTTCCCGGCCCCGTTCCCGATCCCGCTCTCTGTCCCTAGGCCTGGCCTCCTCTGCTGCAGCCTTGTCACGGCCCTGCTGCTGCTGCTGCTCCCGCTCCTGCTGCTGTTTCAGCGGCTGCCGTGCTGCTGGCTCCTGCACAGGGCTGCCGATGCCATTGCCTTGGTGCTGCTGCTGCTGCTTGGCTGCTGCTGCTGCTGCTGCTTTGCTGGGTGCATCATCTAGCTCCATATCCATTGCATCAGCATCCTGTTGAGTGATGCAGTGAGTGGGCAGCAGAACACAGCCAGCAATGCAATCAGCAGAGCCCATGCAGGAACAAATGGTCCAAGGGTCATGTTGCACGCATGGAGCAACAGCATGACTTCTTTCAGCACGATCACAAAAGCAAAAGCCAGTAGCGCAGGGCAGCGACACTTGGCACACCGGCGATGCAGCAAGATGTCGCGTGTGCATCAGCAAGCTGCTTCAGCTGTTCAGCAACACCAGAGCTTCACGCAAGCAGCGCAGCTACACTGCTGCCGCCCAGTCTCACCTGCTGGCCATCCTGCCCCCCACCATCCTCTGCTGCTGCTGCTGCGTCCTCCTCGCCACCCTGCCGCGCCGCCGCCTCTGCTGCCACGTCCACATTCAGCGCGGCCAGCAGCTGCCCCAGGCGCTGCAGCTGGCGCTGCTTCTCCTCGGGCGCGCCGTCGTCACCAATGCCAAAGTAGAACTCCAGCAGGTACTGCCTGCAGCAGCAGGAGCAGCAGCCGCAGCCGCAGCAGCAGCAGCAGCAAGGCCCGCATGCTCAGACTTTGCAGCTCCAACTTTGTAGGCAGCGGTGCTTGAAGTGCTGGCACAGGTGGCTGCTTCCGTGCAGAGCACTGAGCTGGCAAAGACCCACATGCGCCCGCCGCTTTGGCAAAGCTTTGGTCTGTTGCATGATGCAGCTGGGCTGCCGTACTGTGGCCGGGTCCTGCTCATGCACTTCCAAGGCAATTGCATACCTGCTTGCCCTACACATGAGCCCGCCTGTTACGTTATCCAGGCCTTTCCTGCACAACGCTCCTGTACCCACTGCCCAAACACCACTCCCTCTCACCGGACCATCTCCAGGCTCTGCCCCTTCTGGTGCAGGCACGCCAGCAGCCGCCGCCGCAAGCCCGCGTCACCCGTGCTCCACAGCGCCGCCACCACCACCATCGCGCACTGCAGCGTGAACAGCCCAGCATCCAGCCGCTCCAGCAGCAGCTCCCCAGGCTCCACCTCTTCATCCAGCTCAGCTGCTTCACGGGCCAGCCGCACCTCACATGCACGCACGCTGGCCTCATATCTGATGGCGTTTGGATTGGGCAGCGCAAGAGGATGGGGAAGAGGAGGAGGTGCGGCGTACTTGTGTTATGTGTGCTGTGCATGGCCCTTGCGAGATAGGGTGGAGCAACTGCCAGTGCTTGTGCAGGCAGCTGCTGCGACCTGCCTTGTCCCAAGCTGGCAGACACTGTAACAAACACACACACAGCTTGAGCTGCTAAGAAACCCTACAGGGAATCCACCTCAGATTCAAGACACATGCACACACGCACACATGCAGCCGCAGCCGCTGCAGCTCTTACTGCTCACCTGAAGAGCAGCTCCATGAGGCGGTCCACCTTTTCAAACTCCGCCTCCACAAACTTGGCGGCAAGGCGCTCCTTGCGGCTGTTCTTGGTCACACCCTGGACCCGACAGCCGCAGCAGCAGCAGCAGCAGCAGCAGCAGCAGCAGTTTGGTGTCAGCGACTGTACTGCTTAGAGGCAGCACACCTGGGAGGTGCCACTGCAGGCTGGAGGACAGCATACTCAAAGCGCGAGCAAAAGTGCGTCCTGCTGGCCGCACTTGTGTGCTCATGTTGCATGGATGTTCTGTAACACAGTCTGCAGCTGTCAGGCCATGCAGACGCACAGGTCTGTTCAGTCCTTGATGAACCGGCCGCTGACACTCTGAAGCTGCTGACCACCCACAGAAAGGAGGTCCGCTGTCTGCTGTGACGCCACATGCTGAGCCGCATGTTGAGTTGCAAGCCTCTATTCTTTCTCCTCACCTGGAAGAGGTTGCTGATGATGCTCACACAGCATGCTGTGCAGTGCAGTGTAGCTGTATTACAAGGACAACTGAAAGCACCAGTTTGTGTGTGGCTGTTTGTGCGCGCCACGGCCTCACTCCTCACCTGGAAGAGGTTGCTGATGATGCTCACGCAGCGCTCCTCCACCTCCTTGGCCACGTCCCTGTCGCTGGCATCACCCTTGCTGTTCTTGATCTTGGAGCGGCCCATGAAGATGGCAAACAGCTGCGCCAGCGCCCCAGCCTCAACCAGGCGGTCACACGCGGGAGGGCAGCTGCGGGAGCAGCAGCAGCGGCAGCAGCAGCAACGTGCGGTGCCAGCCTCAGGGTTCGGTTTGTCAGACAATCAACAGCATGCACCGTGCTGCACGTGATAGTGGAGGGCATCCAGAGTTACACCCCAAGCTGTTGTAAGTACCAAACTCACTGCATCTACATCAGCACACACGCCAGTACTGCTGCGGACAGCACCAATTGCCTGCAGAGCCAGCACATGCAGAGCTGCACCCACAACGCCACGATGCACAACACAGCTTGCAGGAAAGCAAGCAGGTGACGCTGAGGCTGCATGCCAGGCTGCAGGCAGCTCTGTCGCTGTGCGGCTCACCGTGTTGTGGCAAAGTCGATGGCCTTGATGGCGCCATATCTGCTGGACTTCTTGCCCTTGAGCAGCAGGTGCATCAGCTCCACACCCTCACACTCCACAAAGGCAGCCCTGGCAGAAGCAGCAGCAGCAGGATAAGCAGCAGTGTCACCAAGGGTAGCAGGGTTGACAGCGGCTGTATGTCTGCCTGCACTCAGTGCACGGACCTTCAGGCACAGGCCATGCATCACACCATCCTTACACACTTGCACCCCCTACACCTACCTGTTGGCCGGCAGCAGCAGGCATGAGCACAGCGTGTCGAACAGGTTCTCCACAAACTCCTGCTCCTCGGCATCAGCCGGCTCCCTGCTCTTGAAGCCAGCCAGGCACACCAGCAGCGTGTCGATGCCGTTGCTGCTGCCCAGCCGCCGCTGGTTGGCCTCGTGGCCCTGCAGCAGCAGCAGCAGCAGCAGCAGCAGCAGCAGCGGCAGTAACAGGCCGTAAGATGTTGAAAGACATTGAGAAGCACGGCTGTTGCTGTTGTGCTGTGTGTGTGGTTGCAAGGCAGCTTCGATAAACGGCGCCCCTGCATGATGCCAGTGCACACAGCTGCACGGCTAAATCATCTCGTGGCACAGACAGTGTCCCTGCAGTGCAAGCACTGACGTAGCCTGCCCTGCCTGAGTCCATCAGCTGCTGCCTACATGCTGCCTGCGTGCTGTTCACAGCTCATCACAGCACCAGCAAGCATCGGATGTGTTGGTGAGACAGTATGCATATTATGGTTGTGTGCCCGCGGCCGCACCTGCACCAGTATGCTGAGTATCTCGCTGGCGTACTGCTTGTTGCTGTCGCTGGCCTTGACGCGGATGCGCCCCAGCAGCCACTTCAGCAGCTTGCCGCGCTCCAGCAGCGACTCAGCAAGCGCGGGGCGCAGCTGCACAGGCGGGACATGAGGGCAGTCCGGACACGAAAAATAATTTGACTACAAAACTACATTTAATGCAGGTAGCGCTGGGTCAAGCATTCCGAGCACATGCAGGCACGCCAGCTTGCAGAGCATCCCATCCCATCCCATGTTGCCCCCCGGCCTGCCACATGCACCACCCCCTCCCACCCCCTCCCCCCCCCCCCCCCCCCCGCGCCTCACCTCCACTGCATGCTCGATCACCGCCAGGCCGTGGTTGACAGCCGCCGCCTCCTCCTCCACTGCCTCGCTCAGCTTGGCCATGCGCTCCACCAGCAGCTCCAGGCCGTTGGCCTCAGCCAGCGCGTCAACCAGCGCGCCAGCCACTGCCTGGTTGTCCTGCTCCTCGTCTGATGCATGGTGTGGCAATGGATGTGGAGGGTGGCAGACAGGGCACAGTGTTGGGTACTAGTAGCGGCGTTATGGCTGTTGTGGGATGTACATGGGTGGGAGGTAAGGCAGTGGCATGCGCATGGTGTAGTGCAGGCAAGGAACAGCAACATGACACGGCCCCGTCTCAAGCCAGACCAGACACCGATGCCGCAGCCAGGGGTGCCCATCGCTGTGTTTGTGCAGGACCTCAAACAGCCAGCATGCAGCAGCGCGGCTTTGACTATGCGCGCTGCGCCACGCTGCAATCTCCGCGCGGGCTGCTACAGCCTGCCCAACACCGGCCGCACATATATTTTGCCACGACATTCGCGCTCACCTGAGTCAGTCAGCTCCTGCAGCAGGTCCATGACCTCCACCGCAATGTCTGTGTTGTCGTGGCTCAGCAGCCCAGCCAGCGTGGCCACAGCGGTGCTGTCGATCAGCAGCGGGTACAGCGCGTTGGGGTCGGCAGCAACCTGCAGCATGGCAACAGCAGCAGCAGCAGCAGCAGCAGCAGCAGCAGCAGAAAAATCGCCAGCCGCAGCACCAGTTGGTAAGGTGCTTCAGTTACATGCTGCGGCTTTCAACTATGTATTGTGCACGGCCCTTTCGTCATGTAGACAGCCCCAACGTCACTTGCTAAATGCTCAGATGGCGGCCTGAACACGCGCATGGCAGGAATCGGCGCAAGCCACTGCCCTCTCTCCTCGCCTCGCTAATAGTCACACCGCCACTGCCACCTGACCCCCACCAGCCACTGCACCAGCACTGCTGCTGCCGCACTCTTTGCCAGCCATCTGGGTCGCCCTTTGCCAACCCCATTGTTATAGCCGTCTGCTGCACTGCTGCAGTCCCCTGCTGCAGTCCACCTGCTACACTGCCGCCGTCCGCCGCAGTGCTGCTAACCCCGCTGCACTGCTGCGCTGCGCCTGTTTTCAACCACACACCTGCGCCAGGCTGCATATGAGGCTCAAAAGGCTGCTTCACTGTTGCTGGCTGACACTGCCACACACATGCGCACCTGCGCCAGCCCCCGGATGAGGCTCATGAGGTCAACCTCGTTGTCGATGAAGCGCATGGGCTCATCAGCGTACTTCATGCGCAGCTCCAGGTTCTCCTTGGCCTGAGGAGGGCGGTGATGCGATGGGTTGGTGCCAGGGTTAGATTGTTGGCATTGTAGTTTGTTGCAGGGCAGCGGGTGTAGTGCAGACTCAAGACAGAATGCAAGAGCATGAGCGGGCGGGTACCATCTCCCGCGATCGCAGGGGCAAGCAGTCGCGGCAGGCGGCAGGCTGTACCACTGGGTGCCCTGCTGCAGGGCGCCGCAGCGGCTTATCAGCTGCTTGGCTGCCACCAGCAGCCTCACAACCTTGCCTGAAGCTCGCCAACTGCACAGATGCACAATGGCTGGCATCCCCCGCCTGTCCATGCATTGCCGCAGCTGTGCAGGGCATGGCTGTGGCCCACTGTGCTGCTGCTGCTGCTGCTGCTGCTCACCCGCTTGTCGAGTGCGTTCAGCATCTTGCGGAGCGACTTTTCATCCAGCAGCTGCACCTGCAGCAGCAGAAGCAGCAAAACATAGATGCAATGCAGAAACATCAGCAGCTGGTGCAATCAACAGGCATGGCAAGACACGCAGCAGTTGCCGTGTTTCGCACGCTAGGCAGCTGGAGTGCTGGCTCACTGCCAGCAGCAGCTGCTGCATCAAACGCTATCCCCCATCAGCACACCTGCAAGCCGCGCTGCACGCCCTACAAAACATCATCGACTGCACGCCTGCTGCTGCTACTGCTGCTGCTGCATATGCTGCCAGGTCATCAAGCAGCACCTAGCGCATGCGGTTAGCATGTATGATGTGTCAAAGCAGGTGGGGCCCAAAGCAGCTGCTGCACCAAATCCAGGCAGGGGCCCACCTCTGCTGCATCTGCCTGCTCCTCTGCCTGCCTCAGCAGCTCCTGAGGGTCCTGCCGCTGCCTGCCTGCTACTGCTGCTGCCTCAACCTCTAGCGGAGCATCACCATCACGGTAATACCTGCAACCAGAGCCGCCCAGCACACAAGATAATGTCAACACAATGAAGATGAGTGGCTGAAGTATGTTGGCATGAAATTGCTGTCTGGCACAGCAGCAGCAGCAACTGCTGAAGCTGGACGTTCCAGCTGCAGCTTCAGCAGCAGGCTGCGCTGATGATGGTGGTGCAGGGCATGCAGGGCCAAATGGCAGGACTGCGCAGCCGTGGCGAGGCTCCTGCAAGCCACGAGCAGTGCGCACCCGGTGCCCTCCTCTGCTGTGCCAAAGTAGTAGCCCTGCTTGGGCCCTAGGAAGCGAGGTGCTGGCAGGAACTGCGGAACTTCTACTGCTGCTGGCTGCTGCTGGTGCTGCTGTGCTGCTGGAGCCTTGGCCTGCTGCTGTCCCACGAGCTCCTGGATGGCAGCATTGAGCACTGCCACAGGCTCGTCTGCCAGTCTGTAGTCCATATTGGCTGCTGTCTGCTCGGCTGAGCAAGCAGTCCAGAGCAAGTGTATTGCTGTGCAGACAGAGTGGCCTTCACAGTGGCAGCATGCTGAGGCCTGTTATGTTCAGCTTATGATGATTTACAAACAAGATCAGCTGATCAGAAGTGCGTGCACTCCTGCAGAAGCACAAGCCGATTGTTTTGAATCCTTCAAAGAGCAGGTCGTCCCGCAGCAGCGTGTCCACATTCAAAGCGACAACATACGCACGGGATCTACCGGTAAGAGCGTGCTTTACGCTGTAAGGCTGTTTGTCACTCGAGTTTTTGCTGCACTGGACAGTCTCCTTTCGGTCGCAGGCACGTCTGTTGACGCATTGCTGCCAGCGTTTGTAGACGTAACAACACGTACAACTTGTGATCACGTTTTACCCACGACCCTTCACAGCACCATGGCAGCAGCACTCTCCAGGCGCCAAGCCTTCTGTGCAGGCCGCGTATCCCGCAGCCAGACCGTGGTCGTGAGGGCTGCTACATGGCAGAAGGCCACAAGCAAGTCGGCTCTGTCCGCTGCCGGTGGCAAGCAGGTGAGACAGAATGGGTTGGTGGAAAGCAGCAGGCCACTGACTTGCTTGCAGCCCTCAGGAAGCCTCTGCAAGCACATTGGTGCGGAGATTGTGGCCAATACAGCACCAGTGGGTTTATACAGCTATGCCGTAGCTGGATGCGGTGGCGCTGCTGCCTTCCACAACACAGAGCAGTTGACAGCAATACTAGCAGTTGGTGACACCTGTGTCGTCAGGCATACCTGTCAGCAGTACGCACAAGAAGCAGCACGTCCAGGCAGGGACTACCCTGGTTCCTCCACTGCAGCAGTAGTTGGTCAACATGGCATCACACCGCTATGGCGCTTCTGAAGTATGCTGTGCTTGTTCCTGCAGGTGGTTGAGCTGGGTGGAGCCAAGGTGCTGGTGGTGGAGACTGACGGCGAGGTGTACGCGGTCAGCAACAAGTGCTCCCACCTGGGCCTCCCCCTGGTTGGTGCGTGACACAGCTGCAGCTGCTCTTTTCTCATTGTTGCTGTAGACATTTGAGCTGCTTGCAGCTTCGTGTATCACCATGTCTCTATTTATATCTAATCTGTTGTGACGTATCCTCTTGAAAACACTGATGGAAACCTCCTGCAGCTGAGTGAGGTCCACACCACCCAGAGCAGCAAACGTCAGCATGTTTGCAGCATGTACCACAGCAGTAGCAGCATCCTGACCAGCCATCTGGAGCGAGTGTTTGGCACAATTCAGCTGCGTGTGTCGCGCAGCCTGCAGCACTGGTTGGATGCCGAACGCACTGCTGCCGCTCAGCTGGGCCAAAATGGACATACTACAGCACCTTGTGCAGCACCTGAACGCTTCCGCTCTGCTGTATGTCGTGCTGTCATGCAGGCAAGACTGCTATGTTCCAGGTAGGAGCTGCTTGATGTTGATGCCTGTACACCAGCCATCAGCAGCTGCTGCAACAGGCGGGGCCAAACATCACCATCAGCAGCAGCTGCCTTGGCGAGTGCATTGGTGCAGCCTTCAAGCACAGCTGCGGCCCAGGCCAGGTGCTCTCTGCCTGGGACTGGAAGGCAGTTGTGCTGTACTACTGGGCCGGTAGTCCCACTTACACTGCTGCCGCTGTCACCCTGCAGGGCCAGGTGTCCAACAAGTGCATCGTGTGCCCTGCGCACAACACCGCCTTTGACCTGGCCACCGGTAAGCCAGCCTGCTGTACGGCCATGCTGCACGCCCTTCACATTTCTGCACGCACATCTGCTGTTGCACCTGCCATGCATCTTCTGCATGCTGGGTGGCTCTGACACGTTGACACGCATGGCATTGCCAACTCGCTTCGCATGCTCTTTTCGCTGCGATCAGCTGTGCATGATTGCAGCACTGTCTTCACTGGCTCGCTGAGCCCAGCAAGCATCACTTGCCAGCGGGTGGCTTAACCCATGTCCTGCGCTGTGCTTCACTGCTGCTGCTGCTGCTGCTGCTGCTGCTGCTGCTGCTGCTGCTGCCGCCAGGCGAGGTCAAGGGCGAGTGGTGCCCCAAGTTCCCCACGCTGCCGCTGGTGGGCAAGATCGGCGACAAGAAGCCGCTGCCCACCTACCAGTCCCGCGTGGACGAGGCCGGCAACATCGAGGTGTACGTGTAGAGGGTTTGAGGAACCTCTGACAGACCATTGAAGAACGTTTGAAGGAGAGCAGCACTGCCAGGCTATGCGTATTGTCAGGCTTGATGGCCAGCTGGCAGCCAGCTGCAGTCAGCTGGCAGAGGTGCAGTCGCCATGATGGGAGTTGCTGCAGCCTGAGAGAGCTGCATGGCGCAAGCGATGTTTGAAGCAATTTTGTGACTTGTTTTGGTGCAGTGATCTGTCGGTCACCACATCTTTCGGCGGGAGAAGCACACAACTGCCTGGTGAGAGATTGCGGCACTGGGATGAGAGACCGTTGTGAGAGGCGTGTGAAATGTTGATGTGCAGGAGAACCCTTTTGATGTTGCATGCCCTGCATAAATTGGGCTGATGTTGCCAGACATATTGCTGCTTGGTGGCGTGTAAGAAGTCTGAAGATGGAGATGGCGGTGTTATGCTGTGGGCGGCCAAGTGGGCCAGGCAGTCTGGGAACAAACTTGCAGGACCAGCAGCTGCGGGTCGTCTGTATTGTAGCAGTGCTGACGGTGGCTTAATCACAAGGGCATGAGACAATCAAAGCTGCTCTACACGTGCCATGGTGGACAACCATGCCATCCCACCAGTGGCCTTTCAAGGGCCGCCATAATGGTGGCACCATTGGTGGGGGATGGCACGTTGCGGGTGACCTGCTGCCCCCTGAGCCCTAGTAAAGTCGGTTGTCGCTTACCACATTCAGCTCTTTCCGCTAGACGAATGCACGATCGCGACCATGGTGTGAAGATACTAAACTGACGCAAACGCACGGATCGGGGACGCACAGCTTTGGTAGCCACGAGGGACTGCAGCTGTGCACAGACCTGTCCTGAGGGTGAGGTTACCTAGCTTTAATAATAAAATTGATTGATATTTGGATGTCTTGGGCTGTTTCTAGGCAGCCATCGTGAATACCAATACAGTTGCAACAGGTGATGCTGCTGCAGCAGCGCAGCAGCAGCAGCTGTACACAGCACTAATGAAGCATAGACAAGCCCAAACAGCAGGTTCACTGCTTGCTTATGTCGCTGTTCTGCTTTTTTTGCGGGGTTTCAGCTGCAGTGACTGACAGCAGCAGCCGCAGCTTGGCGAGCCTAACCACCAGCAACTGTTCCGTACTGCTGAGCAGTGCAGCCCAACTGCTTTCACCGCTGTGACATTTTTTAACTGCTTTTGTAAATGGCAACCTTCATCCAATATGCGCTTTATTGGCTATTTTTGCAGGACGGCAATTGCTTATAGACAGCCGCAAGCACGTCGTTGGTGGCAGCAGCAGCCCTAGCGTAGCAGCACAGCCAGACAGCAGCAGCAGCAGCAGCAATGGCAGGCGCTGGCGCCAAGAAGCGCTCCGAGGAGAATGAGCGCACAGTGCGCAACATAGGCATCTACATCCTCGTCTGCGCAGCTGTCTTTGCTGCTGTGCGCCTTTGCCTCAGGCGCTCCAGCGCTGACTGGACCACCTGGGCAGCTTTTGCAGGAACCATGCTGGTGCAAGGCATCTGCTACATCAGCATTGTGGCGGTAGCAAAGCCCGTTTATGACAATGGCGTGCTGCTTGACGGCGGCGCTGATCTAGCAAAGGGTAGTATCAGCTATTACTTTGACCTGCTGTATGTCACAGGCTTTGTGCAGATCCTGGCCAGCTTCACTGTGTATGGCTGGTACTTGTACGCTGTAGTGCCAGCGTACGCAGGGTTCAAGCTGTTCCAGTTTGCTAAGCCGCTGCTGTGGGACAAGGCCAGCGGCGCTGAGGTGGAGGTGGATGAGGCCACGCGCAAGAAGCTGGAGCGCACGCAGCAGCGCGCAGAGCGGCGCAGAGTGAAGCGCTTCTAAGCGCTACCGCGCGAGGTAGCTAGTCGGGGCTGTGGCCTGTAGGCTGGCTGTACAGCACTTTGTGAGCTCCTTGGCAGCAGGCGAGCAGGGTCTGAGCATGGTTAATGTGGGGTGGTTAACCTAATTGCTCAACAGCAATTTGGTATTGAATATTTTGCCGGGAATGTTGCTGTAAGCAAGTTGGCAAGTCTTTGCATGGTAGGCTGTGCTGTGCTTATTGCAGCTGTTGGCAAGGCTGGTCTAGACTGTGTGGCTCCACGCTATCAATTGATTTGACGGCGCCATCGCTGTGGCTTGACTGGTAACAACATGATGATGAACAAACGGTGTGCTCCTGGCATATGCTGCCGGACGGCACTGTGCAGTGCCATGCGCGCAGTACTGGGCTCAACACACCTCTCTACAAACTCCATGTTACCATGTTAACAGCAAGCGCCACAACTTGTCAGGCTGAAGCATCAACCCTGCATACGTCTTGTGCTTTTGCCATATGCATGTGTACACCGTCAACGGCGGTGTTCAAGCCACAACATCATCATGATGCATGATGCCTGCTCAGGATCATTGACGAGCAACCCAGCCTACAAAGCCCATGCACACAAACCATCTGCTGCCAGCTGACAGTGAAGTGTACATGTCACTTAGACGGTCTACGGCATGCCTTGTTTTGTTCAATTAACTGGACAGCCTTGCAGCAGATTATGCCAGCATTGAACAAACACGCACCGTGCTGTGACAGCATGTACATCCCATCAACAGCATCATCATGGATGCCCAGCTTACACAGGAAGCAGCTGCTGCTGCGAGCAACAGCGTCCAAGCCTTTTGCCATCACAAGCCACCACAAGCCGGACAAGAGCTGCCAGCCAGTGGCCGCTCACACATGCTGATGCTTTCTATAATAGTGAACACACGGCAGCAAGTCAAACCCAAACATGCGCCCAAGCACACAGGCGTGTTAAACCAGAGTTCAATGAAATCCCTGCAGTTGCTGAAGTCAAGTTCAACCTGCAGTTGCTGCAGCAGCAGTAGCAGTGCTGCACGCACCCAGGCCATGCAAAAACACAGCACCATCGCTGTCATGATGGAACAGCAGTGCAGCTTCCAGCCACTGCCTAGCCATTAAGCTGCAACATGCCATGCAGCGCAGGCAGCACGGAACTGAAGGCGCTGCTTAGCTAACACGTTGCTGCTGCACTGTCAGCAGCAGGAGCCTGCAGTGACGGCAGAGCTATGCACGCTCTCAGCCGCATGGATAGCAGGCGTGTAGGGCCAGTGCCGCTGCTTAGCTGCCAGCTGCTAGCCCTGCAGCGGCTGCTGCCTCTAGCCGCACCTCTTCAGAAGCTGCCTCAACAGCTGCAACCTCTACTGCTTCCACCACCACAGCCGACTCGCTGCTGCTGCGTGCCGACTCGTCAGACGAAAGTGCATTGAAGGTCACAACAGCTGTATCTGCTGCTTCACCAGCGGCGGTGCCGATGCTGCTGCTGCTGCTGCCTGCGCCCGCCGCCCTTGCAGCTGCAGCTGCTGCCATGCCAGCAACCGCTGAGATTGTGCGCCGCGCACCGCTTCCACTGGCGCCATCACCAGCTATGCTCGGCGCTGACACGCAGCGCTTTGGAGTGCTGACTAACGTGCTGCTGCCACCCGCACCTGCTGCTGCTGCAGCTGCATCAGCTGCACCTGCCAAGCTGCTGCCTGCACCACCTGCTGCTGCTGCCGCCGCTGCCAGCTTGAACGCTCCGGCTGCTGCTACTGCTGCTGCAGGCGATATGGGCGGGCTCAAGCTGGCGCTGCGCTCCACAACAGTCTCTAGGCTGACCAAATTGGCACATGACATGGCCTTCCTGCCTGGCAGCGCAGCTGTGTGCAGGCTGCTGTACGAGAGGGAGCGAACAACACGCACGCCTACACTCTTCAGCAGGTCCTGGTTGCTGGGCAGGTGCTTGATCTTGCCCTCAGTGATGCCTGCAAGGGAAGAGCATGTATGCGCTGAGTCAGCAAGCGCATTGGCCATATCCACAGAGGCAGTCAGCATAGGACTGAAGAAAGCAAATGATTCCAGCTGATGAGGTGCAGCTGAGCAGCCCATACTGCTGCAACAGCTGCAGCGCTGTCTATGTCTGGCATAGACAAAGGACTTGGGGCAGCACTGCAGCCAATGGCAGTGAACTGCTGCAGCTGCAGCTTACCTGTGTTGCCGAAGACAAAGTCCAGCACGTTGAGGTACTTGCTCTTGAACACATCCCTGCAACGCACAGTGCAGCAAAGGGAACACACATCATGTCAGTTGAGGCAGCAACAACAGCAGCACTGAATACATGGCAAAATCGACAGGACACGCATGCCAAAAAGCAGGCGCAGCAATGCACTCAACATACACTGCGCCTCTCTCACTCTGAAGAACAAGCAACCTTGCTCAATGGAACCAGAGGCTGCCTGGAGCCCTAAAGCTCACAAACAACCGCTCATGCAACACTGCACATCATTGCCAGCCCACAAGCGCCCGCACCTGTCCCTGCCATTGTTGCCGCTGTAGCAGTGCGTGATGGCGCCCACGCCCGCAGCAAACAGCAGGATGTCCAGCCGTGGCGGCACGGAGCGCGGCGACAGCCAGCCCCAGTCGATGCAGCACCTGCTGAAGGACTCCAGCGACCTGGCAGCCGCATTAAAAGAGGCAATGGAGACAACACAGAGGAGGAAAGATGGTTACTGATTGGTGTCGGGCAGCAATGCGGACACTGGGCACGAATGATGGCAACGACCAGCAACGATCATTGACGGGCAGACACACTCCACCCTGCGCCAGGCAGTGCAGGGAAAGGCACCAAGACACCGCCCCACCACACCCCACCACTGTAACCCAACCACCCCCGCTGCTCATAGCCGCACACCCCGTGCCAGCAAGTACCCCACACCCGCCATGCGCCATGACAGCACCTGCACCGCACCCGCCACGCACCGTGACAGCACGTACAGCGCCAGCTCCATGCGCCTACAATACACAATGAGCAGCAGCCAGTGCAGGAATATGCACCGTGACGCCGCCCCACCACGCCCCATCAACCCTGCTGCTCAGCACCGCGCGCACCGTGACAGCACGTACAGCGCCAGCTCCATGCGCCTACTCTTCTTCTCCAGCAGCGTGGCCAGCCCGCCCAGCCACACGCTGCCCGCGATGATGGCCCCGGTGCTGCGGCCCAGCAGCCGGTGGCCCGCGCAGGCGCCGCCAAAGGCCAGGCAGATGTAGGAGGACAGGAACAGGCTGGACCTGGACAGGACAGCCGCACATGCAGCGTTGCATGAGCAGAGGGCACATCAGCACGAGAAGAGCAACAAGGGAAGATCTGCTGGGTGGTAAGCGGGTGGGCGGTTGTAAGACCAACCCCACCTTCTCAACAGCACAAAGCAGGTTGTGCCTGCATGACACTCATTGCATGCACTTATTACTCCAGTGCCGGCATGCAATTCTCCAGTAGCGGCATGAATTCTGTGTGTAAACAGCACAAGCAGTGGCAACAAGCTGCCAAGTAATGCAGCGCAACACACAACAACAGCAGCACAAGCAGCGTCCCCTACCTGCTGATGCCCAGCAGCACCTTGTGCAGGATGGGCAGCGGCGCCTTCAGCAGCTGCTGCCGGTGCACCAGCAGCGCAGGCAGCACGTACACCGGCAGGTACACAGACAGCGCACGCGAGTAGGCTGGACCCAGCAAGCTTAGCACATGCCCGCCGCAGGACTGGCCCGGGTGGAAGAAGCCGCAGGGGGTGGCAGCGCAGCTGGCAGCATGGGGAGACGCTGCCAGGCTGCTAAGGGGCCCTGTGGGGCGCCCTGCTGCTGTGCGCTCCGCGAGCTCCTGCAGGGTGGCAGGTTGGAGGTAACAAGAAGTGACGGGAGTGCAGGACAGGGGGTGGAGCACGACAGGGGGGGCAGTGAGAACGAACAAAAGCTAGCAAACCTGGCTTGCATATCAAACACGTCTTGCAGGCACTTGTGACATCACAGCAGCTGGTTGCAGGCCCCAGGGCATCCTGCCACTCCTCCCGCCGGAAGTAAACTCAAACAGCACTCCCAGTGACAAACTCCTGCAGTCAACTGCGCACCCGTATGCCGCGCCACACGTACAGCTCCTTGGCGCCCTGCTTGCGTATGAAGCGCACGTAGCTGGGCGGCAGCGTCTGCGGCATCATGATGAAGGCGTACACAATCTGGCTGGCTGCGCAACACATCAGCAGCGTATCGCCGTGTGCCAGGCGCGTTGGCGCCAGCGCGGCGTGCAGCAGCGGGTGGCGAGCAGCTGCGCGCGGCTTGTTGCCGGTGCGGATGAGCAGCGTGATGCCGCGCAGTAGGATGTATGTTGCCAGGCTATAGTGGCGGCTCTTGGGGCTGCAGCAGGAGAAGCATAAATACAAACATGTAGATGAGTTTGCAGGACAGCATACAATCGCAATCAGTGGAGAGAAGTGGGAGGGCTTGTCAGGCATGAGGCGTGCACAGCCCATGTGTTTGGGGGCTGCTGGACTGTGGGTTGGCACAAGTACGCACAGCCAACACAAGTACGCACAGCCAACACGCAGCTTGTGTGCACAACTTTGAAGGCTGCCTAGCCTTGTCAAACACGCCAGCAGCAAGCAACACCTAGCATCCACCACGTGCCCCGACCAGAACTCCTGCACAGCAGCTGCTCCAGCAGCGTCAGACGGCGTAGCATGTATCACGAAGACTCCTTGGTGATACAAGTTATGCCATCTGACGCTGCTGGAGCAGCTGCTATGCAAGGAGTTTTGCTTGCCCGGCTGTGCAGGATGCAGGTGCGGTGTTGCTGGTAGTGAGGAAACAACTAGAAGGTAGCTGCATCTGCTGCCTTAGCTGCGCAGCTGGATTCTAGACACGGGCAATGGTTTGGCGTGAGCAACGTGCACACGTGAACGTGCAGCATACTGATGTGAAGCAGCACTGTACTGCTTTCAAGTGCTGCGCATTGCTGCTGTGCTGTGTTGCTGTGCTGTGCGCTGCACTGCTGCGCTTACCCTGTGCACAGCAGGGCCGGGCCTGCACACATGCCTGCAACCAGGCTGCGCCACTTCGCAGACCTGCAATCAAGGATAGCAAAGCAGCAAACCTTCAGAAAACAAGCAATGCAAAATGTGTCAGCACGCGGCTGCCAGCACAGCAGCACCATGCATGAGCTGGCACAGCTGCTGAGACGCTGACTCACACGCAACATACAGCTGGCTCGGCACTGCTGCTGTGCATAATGCCTTAGCTCAGACAGCAAGGCTGACACAGTGCTGCATGTCTGCTTAAAGGCACGGTGCTGTCTGTGCAGACAAGCAGTTTCCTGCAAGCTCCTGCAAGCTCCTGCAAGCAGCCGCATGTGGCGCTGCTGCGCTGCCTCGCACCTGTCCTTGCCCACTGCTGCTGCGATGCCTTCATCCACGCCAATGTAGATGCCAGCCAGTGCTGCCAGGAATGCAGTGTAGCGTGCCGTGTCACCGAAAGCACTCGCAGCAGTCAGGGACCTGCGGGTGTTGACCATCATGCAGGTGCAGAGTCAGCTTCCGGCCTGTCAGCAGCTGCTGTCCCTGCCAGGCTAGAAGCTCCGCTGCAGGTACTTCAACAACAAAGCTCAATGCAGATGTTCCATGCAGTGATGTACATGTTGCTGTAAGCAACGCACCTGTCTTTCCGCTTGGACACTGCTGCTAGCAGGGATCCCACCAGGTGCAGGCCACCTCGCAGCGTCAGGCCTATGCAGGCGCCCCTGATCATGCCATGCCACACCCTGTCCAAGGCACGCTGTAGCTCTGCTGATGACAGCAAGGAGCTAGTCCGTGTTGGGGTACAACTGGAAACATCGCCAGCAGCAGGGCTGGTCTGCTGCACTACAGTAAGCTGCACATGGGTGCTGCTGCTGGTGCTGCTGACAGTCCTGCTGCTGCTGGCGTTTTCAGCCATGCTGCTCACTCAGCTGCAGCGCTGCTTCAAAACTGAGCTCATAAGCTCAGACTACCAACCGTCAGATTCAACTGTGTGAAAAAACCAAAGCAGCTGTCAGGTCGCGTGTCGACACAGCTGGGCTCTCGAGGGTGCAGCAGCAGGAGCAACACGGTAACGTCACTGCATACGACACGTGAGATATGATGATTATTGAGCCGAGCAGCCTGAATGGGCGTGCCAGCCATCATCAGTTACGAGTGCAACAACTGTCACAGCCCTACATCACATCCGATGTATGCTTATGCTCCAAGGACCAGACGTAGACACAACAAGATAATCAAACAATTACTATCGAAGCTGTGATCGCTGCTCCCTTGGTTGAAGGAACCCGCCACGTTCTGATTTAAATTTGCTGGTCCGGCCAAACAGCGTCCGTTTGTGTACAGACCAAGTTATTTGCCTCAGAATATTTGTATCAGCATAGGATCGCTGACCCTCTTCTGGGCAGCTGCCACTTACTGCACACAGTACAGGCCTGCTGCTCTAGCTCTGCTGCAGCAGCGCGCATCTGTGGCAGCAGCACTACTAATTAAGCAGCAGCACAGGCACAATGCTGTGGGTTGATAAGGTGTGACCACTGCCCAGCATGGGAATGTACGGCAGCAGGGGTATTGTGGAGCTGCTGACTGATGCTCGTGCTGTCTGTGCAGTACCGGCCGCACAGCCTGGACAAGTTTGAACTACACAAACAAATCGCTGCAAATCTGAAAAAGCTGGTGAGAATGCTGATGCAGTCCTGATTGCCTGTGCCTGGCACTGGGGCCTAGAGATCCTGCACCTTTTAAACTTGCCATTGCAAACCATTCGTCGTTGCTGAGTCTGTCCTGCAAGTGGTAGCCACCACTGCTGCAGGGCCTGCAACAGGGCCTCAACCAAAGTGACTGCAACAAGCTGCAGTAACATTTTGCATGTGTCACTGCTGCCCTAATGCACTATGGCCCTACGCGCACCTCGCCGTGCACTGTGTCCTTTGGAGCTTTCCTGCTGTTGCACACCACTGCACCATGCACCCTTACTCTGCTGCTGCACTGTGCCGCACCACAACGCTGCAGGTGGTGTCTGGCGACTTCCCTCACTGCCTATTCTATGGCCCGCCTGGGGCCGGCAAGAAGACGCTGGTGGTGGCGCTGCTGCGTGAGGTGTATGGCCCAGGAGCAGAAAAGGTAACAGCAGGATGCTGGGCAGCAGCTGACACAGCAGTGCAACCAGCAGCAGACACGGCAGTGCAACCAGCAGCAGATGCGAGCAGTGCAACCAGCAGCAGACGCGAGCAGTGCGACCAGCAGCACCACCAGCAGCAGCAGCAGGCGTATAACACAATCTCAGTTTACGTACCAGGCTGCCCTCTACACCTCACAGCTGATCCGTTGGGCAGCTGCACGTTGCTAGCAGCGGCCTATAACGTCAGCTACTCTGCTGCGCCTGCTTCACCCTACCCTGCAGCTAGCTGTACCAACCTTGCAGCAGGCCCACTACGCATGACTTCAGCACAGCTAAGCTTGCTTGCTATCAACAGCATGTCCGTGTTTCATACCATTGCCCTGTGTGCTGGTGCGCTGCAGATCAAGGTTGAGACGCGGCCGTGGAGCATTGAGCTGCCCAGCAGGAAGCTGGAGGTGGAGCTCACCACCATCAGCAGGTGGGCACGGCTGCGGCATAAGCATTTGTGTTCACAGCAAACATGCATGACTGCAAGATAGTGACATGCAGAAGTCATGTTGTACAGCTGCAAGCACATATCGACAGGTGCGCGTGCCTGCGGCACAGCTGGTGGTACTTGTGTCAGACATCCTGCAGGGTGCTGTACAGCTGCAAGCCAAGATGCGCGGCAGACGGAGCATGCGACAGGGGGTCACGCGTCTTGGTGCAGTGTTTGTGTGTCTGCGCCTGTGCAGGTGGTGCTCCGGCACAGGCGCAGCGCACCACACTGGCCGTTATGCATACCGCCATCCGGTGTGGGTGGTGTTGCTCGACTTCTGCACTCCCTCTCCTGTGCGGATAATGCGTTGCTGTAACACTAAATGTTGGCACCTCTCCTTTCCTGCTGCTGCTGCTGCTGCTGCTGCTGTCACCGCCGCAGCAACTACCACGTGGAGCTCAACCCCAGCGACGTGGGCAACAACGACCGCTACGTGGTGCAGGAGGTCATCAAGGAGCTGGCACGCAACAGGCCGCTGGACGTGGCAGGTGAGGCGGCAGCGTGTGCAGCAACTGCAGCAGAGTGTGCAGCCAGCGGCAGGGTGTGTGGCTGCAGAGTGTGCAGCTGCTCATTGAGCCATGGATTTGGCGGACACATTTCAGCCAGCAGGAGGGGCAGGCCAGCTGGCAACGCATCAGCAGATGATGCGTGCGGCGTCACAGGGGCAGAGTGCGGCAGACAAACACTAGGCCCATGCATCTCCTCAGCAGGGCTGTGCAGCTGCTGCTGACTGCGCTACATACACCAAGGGCTCAGCAGCAGCAGCTGTTGATGCTCAGCCGCTGCTGGCCCAGTTACGCGAAGCTCTATGCTGCAGCTGTCCATGCTTGGATGTCAGCTTACTTGCCTCTGCCACCCGACGCCGTGTTTGTCTGGCTGCTGCTGCTGCTGCTGCTGCTGCTGCTGCTGCAGGCAACAAGGGCTTCAAGGTGCTGCTGCTGAGCGAGGTGGACCGGCTGTCGCGCGAGGCTCAGCAGAGCCTGCGCCGCACCATGGAGAAGTACAGCGCGGGCTGCAGGCTCATCATGGTGGCCAGCAACATCAGCAAGGTGCGGGTAATGCGCTGCTCTTGTTGGTGTAGTACTAGTAGTAGTTACTACTGCCTGTGTCGCTGGCAACAACCTGCTTGTTTACAATCATCAACATAACCAAGGTTGGGGGTTACGCTGTGTTTGTGATGGGGAAGCGCTGCTGTGGCTCTCGACCACGGAAGGTGTGCAGCAGCGTGCACGGCGGCGACCTGCGTGTGCGCTTGGAGCAGGAGCAGCCTTGAAAGCACAGCAGCAAAAGCAGGAGCGCAGTTGCACCATCAAGTCAGGTACATGTCCTGCGTACAGAAGGCGGGAGTGTGCATGTGTTGAACCAAGGTGACACTGCGTCGTCACATGACCTGCACACATTTGCTGCTGTCCTGCCTGCTCAGGTAATGGAGCCAGTCCGCAGCCGCTGCCTGTGCGTGCGCGTCCCCGGCCCCAGCCACGC
Organism: Tetradesmus obliquus; assembly: GCA_030272155.1. Taxonomy (NCBI): domain Eukaryota; kingdom Viridiplantae; phylum Chlorophyta; class Chlorophyceae; order Sphaeropleales; family Scenedesmaceae; genus Tetradesmus; species Tetradesmus obliquus. Next base: position 3,621,956 of record CP126191.1, read on the forward strand.
ACAGATCCAGAAGCAGCTATCCCTTGTGGCCCACAAGGAGGGCCTGTCAGTGCCAGTAGGCCTGGGGGAGCGTGTGGCGCTGCTGAGTCAGCGCAATTTGCGGCGTGCGCTGCTGACGCTGGAGGTGGCGTATGTGCAGCATGGTGGGCTGGATGAGGCCTCCAAGGTGCAGCCGCCAGATTGGGAGCTGTACTGCATGGTGAGTGGGGGCATGTTAGATGTACTGCATGGTGAGCGGGGATAGCAGAGATGTGCTGGTGGTGTGTACGGGTTGCTCGGGGCGGGCTGGGAGGTGTGCTGGGAGGTGTGCTGGGAGGTGTGCTGGGAGGTGACTGCATGGTGAGCTGCAATATGACAGAGTTGGGCATGGTAAGTGCACAACCGTTCACCTGCAAGCTGCGGCTGGGGAGATGTACTGCACGTTGTGAGGCAGCAGCAGTGCCCCCAACGTACTCCCTGTGTTACCTGGGCCGCTTCTCAATCCCAATCGCGCATCCCCGCAGCTGACGCATACCTTGTCACACCTCACATGTGCTCACCTGCTCACCTCGCTCACACACACTGTGTGGCACACCCGATGCAAAATACTGCAAAACCTGCTGCATCTCCCTGCCATCACTCATCACACTGCTGCACTGCGCGCTCCGCAGGAGATCGCCAACGACATGCTGCAGGAGCAGTCCCCGAAGCGGCTGTACCAGGTGCGCGGCAAGCTCTACGAGCTGCTGGGCAACTGCATCCCGGCCGAGCTCATGCTGCGCTCGCTGCTGAGCGAGCTGCTGCGCAAGCTGGATGACGAGCTGAAAGTGGAGGTGGTGAAGGTGGCTGCGTTTTATGAGCACAGGCTGCAGCAGGGCCAGAAGCCCATCTTCCACCTGGAGGCGTTTGTGGCCAAGTTCATGGCGCTGTACAAGCAGTGGATGCAGGCCAACTTTGGGTGAGGCGGGAGGCAAGCAGTGCACGCAGGCCGACTGTGTCTGGCGCACGAGGCAAGCAGTGGATGCAGACTAGCTGTGGCTTTGAAGCGGCGCAGTGGCGCTGTACAAGCAGTGGATGCAGGCCAACTTTGGTTGAGCAGGTGCGGCAGCGGCGCAGTGGATGCAGGCCAGCCGCTGGTGAGGCTGCTGCAGATGGTGGATGCAAGCCGACTGTGTCTGGCGCATGAGGCAAGCAGTGGATGCAGAATAGCTTTGGCTTTGAAGCAGCGCAGGTGGCGCTGTACAAGCAGTGGGCTGAGGCGGCTGCAGGCGGCACTGTGCAGGCAATGGATGCAACAAGCAGTGATTGCAACAAGCAGTGGATGCAGGCCAACTTTGGCCGCGGCAACGACAGCATGTGCATGCCGCCGCTGTGCAGTGAAGGCAGGTGCTTGCGGCCTGCCGTGATGCTCAACTGGGGCTGGCAACCTGCTGTCATTTGAAGGCTGAAAGGAGTTGATGCAGAGGGTGCGTTGTTGTGGCTCCAGAGTGAGCAGTGTGATTATTACAGCCCCAGAAATGTGCCAGCAGTGCTGCTGGTACAAAGGATCGTTGACAAGTGTTTGTTGGCAGGTGCACGTCGCTGGCAGGGGCTGGCATGTTGTTGCGACTGCTAGGATGCTGCTGCAGCAATGCAGTGGCTGCTATCACGGATTGCTTCCTGCAGCTGTGCGTGCAGATCTTGGCGTTGATAAGTGCGACGCAGCTGAAGCAACGCCAGCTGGAAAGCATTCCCATTGAACCGCAAAAGATCAAGTCATGGTTACATTGTGCGTACTATGCCTAGTAGGCATGGACCACATGCGCTGCACGCATGTGCAAATCAGCAGACGCAGGCACCCTTCAACAGGCTGCTAACACACTGCAGTGCACAGGTGCCAGCAGCACTTGCTGCAACCTGACAGCTGCTACGTCAACAGCCCGTTGTAGGTGTCCCGCAGTGAGTCACCAAACTGCTGCACAACATGTTGACGGTGAATGTGAAGCTAGCGCGCTGTAGCTTAGCAGCAACGACCCACATGTGTCGTGCACATAAACAGCCTGCCTGACGCGCCAGCAGTGCCACAAGCAGCGCTGCCATCAGCTGAAGCACACATGCCCGCCGGATGAACAAACACTCATAGTTAAACAGCTACACATGCGCAGGCTGTGGCAGCAGCAACTACACACAAGCCCCATGTGGGCACACCTAGGTGCGGCTTGGGCCAAACACAGCAACTACTAGCATAGTCGCCTTGGTGATGAACCATTGCTCCATCCTCCAGCACATGACGTAGCACACCAAGCATTGCCACATGCCACTGTGCAGCGCTGCTGCGCTTCACCAGTCAGCATGCTCAGCAATGTCTTGGCGCCATTTGCTGGATACAAGGGTACAGCCCAGCCAACATGCTGCACCTAGGTCCTTGCACAGCTGCAGTGCAAGGTCATCTATCGCATGCCACCTAGTAAAACTACTGTAATGTACAAGGCAATCAGCAGTGTGCGCACAGGCAGGCAGGCATCGCCTGCTGCTGCACAGAAGGCGCCACAGCAGACCCTGCGCACTTGCTGCTGTTGCCAGCAGCCACAACTGCGGCAGCACGTCGCCTAACACGGCATCTGCGGCAAGCTACCCAGCAGCCAGGATAGCCAGAGTGTGCTCAGCTGAATCCCTGGCCAAAGTCACAGGCCAGCAGCTGCTGTGACTGCGATGCACGCCACACATGCAGCTGCTGACACTGCGCCTGCATAACATCGCCACCTGCCGAACGCTCTGGCCACACTGCGAGCCGCGCTGCTGCTGCTGCTGCTACTGCTGCTGCAACTGCTGCTGCTGCTGCTGCTACTGCACCATCTCCATTGCGGCTGGGCCGTGGCTGCGCAGCTTTGGGCCGTTGTCTGGCCGCCCCATGCCTGCCGCCACCTCAGCGTCCACCTGGTTGTGCGGCTTAGCAGTGTTGAGCAGCATCTTCACCCTGCAGCCATGAACCCGCAGGCAGCACAGCAGCAGAGGCACAACATGAGAGCGAGCAAAAACCACTCTCCAAGCATGCCATGCAGTGATGTCTGCACTGTCTGCACCGTTGCATGCGCGTCATCAGTTGGAGGTGCATGACTGGCAAGGGCTTGCTGCTGCTGACAGCTTGCTACATCTGCGTTGCATAGCAGTCGTCAGAACTGCTTGTGGTCCAAGAGCAACTGCAGCAGCTCCGACTGCAGCAGTTCCCAGCAGCAGCTGAGGTGAGTCGTGTGCGGCTGGCGCTGCACTGTGCTGCGGCTGCCGCTGTCACATTGCGCTGGCAGCAGGAACAGCAGTTGCTCACGTGCGCTTGTGTGGCCTGGTGCCTTCGTGGTCTGCCAGCGCTGATGCTGTTTGGAAGTACCGCCTGCAGCACCAAAGTCATGTTGGCTCAGACACGATGTGGCGCACTTTGCGGCACCAGTGCGACACCTTAGGCCCAGCCAGTGGCTGCCATGCAGCTTGGCAGGCTGCGACTGCATGGGGTAAGCATAACTATGCTACATCGCTAAGACAAGTGCTGGTATAGCTTGCAGCATGCGGGAGCACACTTGATATGATGAGAGTGGTGATTTTCGCTTGGTTGCAGGAGCCATGCTGCGCTGTTTCTGCAGGCCCAATTGGCAGCAGCGCCTACTCACGCGCATGGTATGCAGTAGTGCTGGCCAGAGCCTGGGAGCTCGGCATCAAGCTCTTGCCTGCAAGCAGCACATCAACACAAAGTCAAGCCATGGTGGTGGTGATGGTGGTTCTGCTGCTGCTGCTGCTGCCGCTGCTGCCGTCATGCTGCACTTGCAACACAGGAGGAGCTTCACAGCTGTATGCAAGGTGACGCAGAGGATAGCCACAACAAACCTATAAGTGTATCTGTCTGTGTTTGCTTACTTAGCAGTTGTGCCCTGTGGTCCGGTCTAGCCGTCATGCACCAACTTTGGAGGCTTGCGGATGTCTTCCCAACGTTGATCCACATGGCGCTCTTCAAACTTCCCACGGAGTTGCTGTTTGTGCCATTTTCGTGTTTTGCTGTTGCCCCCCACTTTCCGCTTGCCAGGAGCATTCCCCATTGCAACACTTCAATGCTCAGCGGTGTGGTAAGAAGAGAGCCTCCCCAAAAAAAACCAATCAAGAGACATACAGTTGTTGCGCGATAACAATTGCAGTTCTGAGAAAACAGGCAGGGTTCCCCTGCACTGTCAGTGTGACTTGTATGACATGGTCACACCATGCTGGTCGGAAGGCGGATCGGACAGCGCAGTGAGGAGCGTTCGTACCCTACAGGCTGCAAGGGCTCCTTGGATCGGACACACCACGGCGAAAGGCTGCTGCGAGACTTGTTTACATGTGCTGGCTAGCCCACGCGCTGATGAACGCCGCACATGTAGCATCAGTGCGCTGATGAAACCGTGTATCAACTCTACTAGCCAACAGTTTCAATTATAATCGCCCGGCTCTGTGACTTACCATGTGTGCCTCGCCAGTGCCTGGCACCAGTGCGATGAGGGGCCTGGTGCTCACAGCGTGCTGCTGCTTGGCGTTGTTTGCGGTGTCTGTGAGCGCTCAGCGGGATACTTCAGCTTCGTGGTGAGAACCTGGGGCGCGCTGCGCTTCAATGGGCAATAGCAGCACTACAAGGGCGCAGCAGTGCGCAGGCTCTGTGCAGCACTAGAGCATCACACAGAAGTTCGTAGGTTCTTAACGCCTTGGACAGCTTACGGCACGTTGTATCGTTGCTCATTGACCATGCTGGTGTTTTGTTGCCTGCAGCAATCCACCCAGAGTGCTCTGCAATGACACCTGTGCGTTCACAGACCGTGATGCACTCAACTGCGGAGCATGCGGTATGTACAAGCAACGGCCATGGCAGGTTTCAGCTGATCACAATTAATTCCTGGTAACATTCAGCAAGCCTCAACTGCAGTGTGCGAGCCGTGTCTGCCGGACATGCAGCCATGTTTGCACTGGTGCCAGTCACCTGAAACAATTGTTCTCCGGCAATCATGCTGGACAGTAGCAGCCCCTTTGTTCACCTGACGCCTGATTTGGTGCACACATACTTGCAATGCAGGCAACCAGTGTGGGTTCAACGAAGTGTGCGGGCCTACAGAAAATGGTGACATCAGGTACGGCACGGCTAAGCAATGCGCAGAGCCATTTTGCAGTGCAGCACAGCGGCGGCAATGCAACCAGCTGTTCTTGACTTGGTATGGCTTTATACTGCCAAGGATTGCGTGCAAACCTGTTCATTGATATCAAAACATGCCTGCTGCCTGCTCTTGTTGTCGTGTCTGCCCTACTTCCCTGCAGCTGCCAGTGCCGGCAGGGCTTCACGCGCTGCAACGGCGTCTGCCGCAACATAAATGTGCCCAACGCTTGTGGCAAGGCTGTTGATGGGCAGTGCAGTGTGCAGAGCTGCCCCAGCTCCCAGACTTGTGAGGGCGGGGAGTGCACCTGCAGGGCCGGCTTCACCACCTGCGGCAGCTTCTGTGTCGCCACGCAGACAGATGTGTGAGTGCACAGCTCGCTGCTCACCGCTTGCTGACGTAGGCACTCGTTGAGGTCGCATTGATTATGTGCTAAGAGAGAATATCTAAACGCAAGCGCTTTCCTTTGCACTGGCATGTGCATGCTCTGCACATTGCGTGTCAGCATCATAGAGGTGCCAGAACTGCATGTCAAGATACCATCCTTCCCAATGCGCGTGTTGACACCTGTCTTGTTGGTCCTTTGTAACTGCGTCTGTGCAGGTTCAACTGTGGCAGATGCGACAATGTATGGTGAGCTTCGAACTTGCTGCAACTAGCACAGGCAGCACATCATGCGCTGCGACACACGCATGCTGGTGACGCGTGGCTGACAGTCCCATGTATGCTGTAGTGTGCTGAAAGCTGTTGTGACCACTCCTTTAGCTCCACATGCTGATTGCTCTGCTGCTGCTGCTGCTGCTGCTGCTGCTGCTGCTGCCTTCAGCCCCGGATCATTCAACTGTGACAATGGGGTCTGCGTGTGCCCTGCTGGCACCCAAGACTGCAACGGACTCTGCGTGGATGTGTCGAGCGACCTGGGAAACTGCGGACGCTGCGGCAACGTGAGTGCCAGCCTGAGCACCTGACCGCTGCCTGCAGCTCTGCAGTTTGGTTTGCAGTCGTGCAGGATCTTGGTCTGTCTCAAACCACGATGTTTGAGAACTACACCAGATGCCTTGACATGGTTGTGATACCGCTGCCGCAGGTGTGCCCCTTCTCTCAACAATGCAGCAGCGGTGCCTGCCAGTGCCCCAAGCCTGCCAGCCAGACCTTCTGCGCAGGCCGCTGCGTCGACATACTCAGCAACAGCGCCAACTGCGGCAGCTGCAGCAACATCTGCAGGGCCAAACAAGCCTGCATTGCCGGCACATGCGTCTGCAGCCAGGGCCTCACTGACTGTGGCACATGTGTGGCAGCCAGCAGGGATCCCAACAACTGCGGCAGGTGCGGCAACCGCTGCAACCGCTCGCAGGTGTGCGAAGGCGGCGCCTGCAAGTGCCCTGACGGCCAGCTACTGTGCAACGGAGCCTGCACAGATGTGGCGAAGTCCATCCGGCACTGCGGCGCATGCAGCAACACCTGCCCCTTAGGTGAGCGGATGGGGCCTGAATTATGTGCACTACAGGTGATCCAGCAGGGTGGAGCTTGTGGTGACGTAGCATCCTGCACTGCTGAGAAGGGTAGCACGCCACTGTTAAAGCTGGCACTTCACATTGAGGCTCCAGCCCACCTGTGTGCACGACATGTGGGCATGCTGCGTGCTGGTCGGAACGAGTGGCGTTGGCTAGCCTACTGCAGCACTGATCTAGCTGTAACAGTAGCCTGAGGCACTGGTTCTGCAGTCCCCGCCCACAGTTCCATGCGCGACAGTGCTTGAACACAACAGTGTTTTCTTGCATGTGCTGCTCGCAGGCAACCAGTGCATTGCTGGCAGGTGCACCTGCTCCTTCGGCTTGACGCGCTGCAACGGCATCTGCACAGACACAGACGCGGTGAGCAGCATGCTGCACACACAGCAGCAACAGCGGCGCTGTTTCCGTTGCGCACACCATTCTGACTAGAGCCAATCATTAGCAGTATACTCTGGCCACCTAGCACACGCCAACTACGCAACTTGCCTACACGCAGCTGCTGCTGCTCGACCAGTTCCCACCGTCTTCAAATGTTGTTTCCTCAGGCTTGGCTGTTGGCACGCTGGTTGCTGCTGTTTCGATGCTGCTGCCGCATGATGGCACCTGCTCAAGCTATGCCTGCTTGTTGCACTGTTTGCAACTGCAGGATTACCTCAACTGCGGGCAGTGCGACAACTCCTGCCAAGGCCCTCAGATCTGCTCCAATGGCCGCTGTGTATGCCCACCTCTGCTCATCCAAAGTGGCAACCAATGTGTGCGCCCGTGAGCGGCTTTGCCCACTGGCAGCGCATGCCAACGGGCCGTCCGCATCTGTACGATCTGGCCTGATGCTCTGATTGCTACCACATTCTGTAGATCTGGTCTGATGCTCTGATTGCTACCACATTCTGTAGATCTGGCCTGATGCTCTGATTGCTTCAGGCAGGCAGGTGAAACAGGTGTCGTGCCCAGTGTATGTTACAGCCAGCCATTTCCCAGAGATAACATAGTTAGCAGTAAGTGCTTCATCGAAAGCACATGCAGCAGATTGGAACAGTATTTACACAAAGGTGATTGTGTGCCTGTGCTGAGTTAGCAGTTGATGCACAGGTGAACATGCTGTACATGGGCTGTGTTTACAAAGGAGGCAGGCTTCGCACCTCCAAGGGTTGGGCTGATTTGGGTTGAACCTGGGAATGGCTGTGCTGCTGCTCCAAGCTGGGGGTGTTGTGCTGCTCCTGCTGGCACCTGCTCAGGCTGTGGTTGAGCTCGTGCCCAGTCGCCAACACAGGCCTACTGCGACGAGGTTGATTGTGTTTATGTCCATCCTCGTCGCGTATCATGTGTGCTTATGTGCTGATGCTGTTGACAAAGGTAATGCATGGCGATCTGATTTTCTTCCTTGTCAGTGGGCAAGTGGTGCGCCACCCTTGTGTGCATGCAGTGGTGTGCAGTTGGTGCTTCACAGCACTCGCACAGCACTGTCTGCATGCAAGGGTGGTGCCACAGCCCACCGCTTATGCTGTAGACCATCAAGCTCCGCCATCATGCCACACATCCTGTGCTAGCGATTGGCTTCCAGCTGCAGACATTCTTGCAGCAGAATGTGGTTCAGATTGGTGATCATTCTGTGTTGCTGACGTTGGTGACGGTATCTGTTTGAAAGTAGAGTTGCTGGCCCGCTGATTTCGGGCATCATGTGCATGTAGGCATGGCACACAAAAACACATGCCCTGTGCAGTGAGTGCATCAAAGGTACGGTTGGCAGATTTTCAGCATCGCACCGCCAGCCACGTGTGCCGTGTTCACCTCATTAGCGCAGTTATATGTGGCCCTCAGGAATTGCTGCTTTTCATCAAGCACTGTCGTGTAGTGCCCAGTCGCTTTCCCATCGGCGCAATGTGTACAACTTGTTGCAGTGGACAAGCATCTTTTCTTGGCCAATGTTATTCAAGCATGTATCAAGCATGCTTCCACGCTGCTTACACATCTCCCATGGTCTCACCTGGTCTATGCATATCTTTTGTTGTGCACCAACTCTGGCTGCGGCATGAACCAGCCTAGCGGCAACTGGCTTTGCAGCGACATCAGATGCTTGCAGTGCATCAGCTGCATCTGAGACAGTCCAGGAAGATTGTTGAGATGCGTTTCGTCAGCACGCATTTGGACTTTGCAGGTTGTTGCACCAAAGTCCAGCCTGTGCAGAGCGCGCCACGGCAACGGTGGCAGCATGCCATGCATCCACGAGTATGACTTGCTGTAGGCTGGTCTTTCCTGACTTGGTGTTGTCAGATGCACTTATTGATGTGCTTTCAGCATAACTTCGTTCATTGTGTGCCGTCATATGCAGCTGTTTGGCTGCAAGGCAGTGTTGGACATGCCTCTGTACTACAGAGTCTGTGGTGGTGGCCAGCCTCACCCGCATCACTGAATCAAATTTGATCTTGCTGTTTATTTTTAATTTTAACGTTTCACTCAACTCTGCTTGTTGCGCACACCTTGACCCCACCCCTGCCTATGCCACGGGCATTACCTGAGCCCCAACAGGACAGAACAGTTTCTTGCTCAGCCTCGCCACTTGGTTATCTGCAATCGCAGCATGTTTTTTGAACGCCGGCACGGAACTGAATATCACGTAAGCATTTCTCACGAACGAACAGTACAGCTGTTGCACTGCACCTAGACAGTTTTACGTGCGTACGTGCTGATCCGACCTGTTCGAGAGTGATTTCTGCACGTGATTGAAACTTGTACATAAATCAGTTGCAGTGGGAGCCCGCCCTCAAAGGCTCCACGCCATGGCAGCAGCATCAGGCAGCAGTGAGGATTTGAAGGCAAAGGCCCAACAGCTGCACCAAACAGTGTTTGCTGACACAGCCTCAGACGCTGAGTCCGTAAAGCAGAAGGAGGAGGCCATCGGGCAGCTTTCAGACACGTATGTGAAGCTGCAGGATGCCAAGGCGCTCACACAGCTGCTGTCACAGCTGCGGCCGTTCTTTGCTGTCATCCCCAAGGCCAAAACAGCAAAGATCGTGCGCAACATCATAGATCAGATAGCAAAGATCCCTAACTCGACAGATATACAGGTGCGCATGCAGCAGGTCAAGCTGCAGGGGCAACAGGAGCGTGTGGTGGTTGAGGCACAGCACAACTGGGGGTTGCGGTGGTGCTGTGAGTGCTATGATTTGCTGTGCCTGCTGATCACCCAATGATCACCCTGCGTGTGAGTTGCCTACAGCATACGTGCTGCATCAAGCCCCGTCCTTAGCACAGGCACGTGCGCAAGCTGCAACCCATCGTTGGAATGCAGCAGGCCACACCACTCCAGCAGCAGCACGCATGTACCTGTGTACCCCTGCAATCATTTCCTACGATCCCTGTGCCCACATCTCTCCTGTCTGCTGTGCTTCTACTGTTGAACCCCCCTTCAACCCTTATGCAACCCCTTCTGCACATCGTGCTGCAAATCCTGCCCCTGCAGGTGGCTGTGTGCAAGGAGCAGGTGGACTGGGCCATTGCTGAGAAGCGCACCTTCCTGCGGCAGCGCATCCAGCTGCGCCTGGCCAGCCTGTACCTGGCCACGGCTGAGTACACAGAGTCACTCAATATTGTGGGCGCGTGAGTTTGTGTTTGAGCGCAGCATGCATAGTGCATTGTGCTTTGTTGCTGCTGGGGTTGCCGCTTGCAGCTGTAGCAGAGCAAGCAGTAGCTGCGCGTGCAGCAGCGCTGGAGAGCAGGGTTAGGAGAGCTGTGCGGTGCGGCGCTAGTGGTAACCGCCGTGGTTGTTGCAACACAGGGCAAGGAGTGTTTGCAGCTGTTTCTGGTGCCAAGATGCAGGGCACAGCAGGCACGGTTTGGTTGTTGGGCGCCTGACCATAATCTCCGCCGCCGCCGCTGCTGCTGCTGCTGGTGCTGCCACCAGGCTGCTGACTGAGGTGAAGAAGCTGGATGACAAGCTGCTGCTGGTGGACATCCACCTGCTGGAGAGCAGGGGTGAGGCCAGCAGCGGCCAGCACAAGCATGCCAGCAAGAAGCTGCACAGCCCAGCATGAGCACAGCATGGCATGCAGCAAGCCAGCTAGCAAGCCGCGCAGCAATATGTGCTAAGCTGGGCGCTGGGAGGCAGCAGCAGCGTCGAGAGCAAGCTAGCGCGGCAGTGGCAGGGTGCTGCAGCTGTGCAAGCAGACGCTTGCTGGTGTTCAGCCAGGTTCCAGGGACCAGGGATAGCAGAGTGGAGCTGTGCTGCCAACTCTGCACTTAATGCTGTTGCTACTGTGGCTTCTGCTGCTGCTGCAGTGCACCACGCGCTGCGCAACCAGCCCAAGAGCAGGGCCTCGCTCACAGCAGCACGCACCGCAGCCAACGCCATCTACGTGCCCATCTCACTGCAGGCTGAGGTACGGCCGGCAGCAGCACCTGCGCAGCAGCTGAGCGCGCCCCTCCGCATGATTCGTTCAACCTATGCAAGTGCTCATCAGCCTGTTCTGTACCTGCTTTCAGCACAACAACAGGTGCAAAAACTGGACACGTGTCTTCCACCGCAAACCATTGAGATATGCACTGCTGTGACCCCCTTTGTTTGCATTCATTGCATCCCTGCAGATCGACACGCAGAGCGGCATCCTGCATGCGGACGAACGGGACTTCAAGACAGCCTACAGCTACTTCTTCGAGGCCTTCGAGCAGTTCAGCGCGCTGGACGACCCCCAGGCTGTGGCTGTGCTCAAGTACATGCTGCTGTGCAAGGTCATGCTCAGCGAAGCAGGTGGGGCGGGGTGGGTGCAGTGTTCTTGCAGGGTGTGGGCTTTGGTGCTGCAATTGGTGGGGAGCGCATGAGCATTGTGTTGGGTTGTGCGGCAGCTGCATCTAGATCTGCATCCGTTGCGCCGCTGGGCGTGCACATCAAAGCCGCTGCAGCATACTGCATGTACGCTGTGAAGCATGAGCTGACGCCGCTCGCTTCTGTTTTTGCGGCTGCTTGTGCCACGGCTGCGGTTGCACTGTGGCACGTGTGTCTACTGTGCCGCACGCACAGGTGACGTGCCTGCCATCATCAGCAGCAAGGCTGGGCTAAAGTATGTGGGGCGGGATGTGGACGCGATGCGCGCGGTGGCCAAGGCCTACCAGGACAGGAGCCTCAAGGAGTTCCAGGTGCGCAGGGCGCTGCTGCAGCTGCATTCATGTGCCAGTGCCAGTGCAACTGCTGCTGGCAGCAAAACTTTGAACATTGCAGGAGTTGTGCGATGGCGTTGGTGTTGTTGGATGAGGCTGTAATGAAGCAGAGAACACCCTGTGGCAGTGCGGGATGCAGGCCCACCAACAGGCCTCCCAGCTGTTGCTCATGCATTGCTGCTTGTTGTTTGACGTGCACTGCTGCTGCTGCTGCTGCTGGTGCTGCTGGTGTTGCTGCTGCAGGGTGTGCTGGACAGCTATAAGGAGCAGCTGGTGGGTGACGCCATCATCCACACACACCTCACAGCACTGTACGGTGAGTGAGCGGCTGGGCAAGGAATGCGGGCGGCTGCCTTTGAGCCTGGCGTACTCGCAGCACTTGGGCACTGGCAGCTGTGCATGCTGTGCTTACTGGATAAACATGCAGCAGGCCTTGCTGCCTGCAGAACAGGCAGCAGGCCTGCATCTTGCATGGTCCAAAGCAGCAGCCACGGTAGCCAAGCTTCTGACAGCTGCAAGCGCTATCTAACTTGAGCCGCGGCCTGTTCCCCACACACTGCATCACTGTGTGTGCCTTTTGTATGCTGAAACACTTTGGGCAATCTATATCCGCACTGCACCATGTCTTGCGCCGCCCTGCAGGCACGCTGCTGGAGCAGAACCTGGTGCGCCTGATCGAGCCCTTCAGCCGTGTGGAGATCGGCCACATCGCCAGCCTCATTGACCTGCCGCTGGCCACTGTGGAGCAGAAGCTGAGCCAGGTGGGTGATGAAGCACACGGGAGCACTTTGAGAAACATGCATTGGCAGTTATATCTTTCTTGAACCCAGTAAAGCCATAGGAATGACGCCATCGGCCTGCGCCCCACTGGAGCAGTGCATTGCCGCTGACAGGTGCAGGCGGAGCGTTGGAGCGCCGTTACGGAGGTGTACCAGCATGCATTGCCACGGGCTGGCAGCTTGCAGCATGTTCACACAGAGTTTGCTTATAGCATGTAAGCATGGAAGTATCCTGAGTACGTGGCAATTTGCACAGCAACTATCAAGAAAGGCCGCATGTTTTTTTCATATTTGCTGTGCAAATTTGGATGGCATCGGGTGTGTGTACACTGATCGTGTGTGTAGAGGCAGCTTTGTACGCGCCCACCACCCAGCAGCAGGTGTCGGCGGTGGTAGTCCTGCGCGCTTCTCCTCGGGTGCACTCCACGTCTGAAACTACCGCAGGTACGACTCCTTACTGCTACGCGCTGGCTTTTTGCGCAACTTTTCTTCCACTGTCCACTCTTGGACCCTCAACGCCGCGTGCCGCTGCTGCTGCTGCTGCTGCCACACAGATGATCCTGGACAAGAAGTTTGCGGGCACACTGGACCAGGGCGCGGGCTGCCTGGAGGTGTTCGCGGAGCCGCCTGCAGCAGGCATGTACGGCGACGCACTGGACATCATGGACACACTCGGCAGCGTCGTTGACACGCTGTGGGCGCGCTCGCAGAACGTGGTGGCGGCGGTGTAGAGCAGCTGCGGTGTGCTTGGCGGCTGTGCGCGTGCGAATCGTGTGTGCTGGGCTTGGCACGAGTTGCTGGTTGCTGCGTGGCATATGTTGCTGTGTCAGGGGGGCCATTCACATGCAGGGGTTGCGTGGTGATGCGACTGACGGTGTGGACGCGCGCTCTGACGAAGCGGCGGACTCCGGAGCTGCTTGTAAGTTGCAGGTGGCAGCAGCAGCAGTTGCGTGAGCAGTTCAGGGCACATTGAATATTGTTGATGTGGGGTTGGCCATGGCTGGGCCGCAGTGGCGCGGCTGCAGCTGCACCTGACAGCAAACTCGATGTTAACAGCGGAATAGCCAGGGCCTGCACATTGAGGCATTTGGCGACATGTGGAGTTATCTGCATGGAGCGTCGCTGCGTGCAAGGTGCTGCGTCTGTGGTGCTGTTGTATGATGGCGGATTGCTGCCTGCAAGTCTTGGGCAAAGACCCTGTGCAGCTCCTGCACAGCTACGTGCTGCTGCACGCCAGTCTGCTCATGCTGCGCTGCGACGTGTTGGTTTGCAGTGGTGCGCACAGCTTGCCAAGTGCCAGCCATGCAAGCATCAGCTGTTCCGCCACTCAAGCTGCGGCCACGCTTGCAACTGCATGCTGCATTCTGGTTTACTGCGATGCTCACAAGCTGTTTGTACTGTCGATGTAACGAGCCGCTCGGTGTTTCAGTGGAGTGCGAATGAACTTCTCCCGAACTCGGCAGCTAGATCCAGATCTGCATGCAGACTGATACATTGCACTGCCAGTGCTTGTCACAGTCGCTGTAAGCCGCACTGACAGTGCAGTGGCAACCACAGCAGCGCACTACACCCAGCGCAGCCTTTATACAGACACCAGGTCACCAGGTCACTGTCCTGCGCTCAGGGACCAGGCTTGGCAATGTCAGGTCTGCAGGACAGCAACAGCTGCCGTTGCTGACGGCCAGTAACCGCAGCGCTGCGTTGAGCGCAGGAGCATGCAAGCGCACACTGCAACAGACAATGGAGGTGCCCATCGCTGTGTGGGCCTGAATTCGCACTGCGCATCGCAAGTCTGTTATCTCAGATGGTTACCACGCCATCACAAGGCCAATCAACAGGCCAGGTAGGCAATGCAGCAGTGCAGCACCACATATTGTGTGTGCAATCAGACACAATATGCCGACAACATTCAACAGCATCTGTCAACTTCAGTGCAGCTGCTGCAACAGCACGGCAGAGCCTGCTGTGTGCACACAGTGCTGAGCCATGCTGACCCTAGGGACACACCACACAACAAAGCACCCCGTGTTGCATTCAGCCACGCCTGCATAGCACCCCTCACAGTTCAGCCATTACGGTTGTACGGCTCCATGCATGCACCCAAAAAAGGAGAGCCTCTTGCCAGAGAACAGCCTGGAGCTCTTTACAGCAGTTTCCACAGGTGCCAGGGCAACACACTCCATAAGACGCGGAACCTTTGCCGCACACAAAGCACAGGCATCGCTATTGTGGGGCGCGATGCAGTCGATCCAGTAATGCTCGGCGAGTATTGCAGCGCCATCGACGCATGATTGAGACACACATTTGTTGTGATCTGGCGGCCCATGCAAATCCTGCCAACCCGCTTCGGCAGTCACCAACTAGACTGACCTCTGCAACAAAAAAGAAAACCTGTCAAGGGTGTTAAAATCATGTTTCTGCAGTGCTGGCCACTGACGCACCTTGTCCCGTCATATGTGTGTGTCCTTGCGCATGCAAATCTCAGCGCCCACAACATCATCACATACTGGACTCAAATGTAGGTTTATATCAACAGTATAGCAAAATGTAGAAACAGTAGCATAGTACTAGTGTTGATTGTAAGCCTGCTGTTGCCGCCGCACGCCATTATGAATGATTTATTACTCAGGAAGCATGCATAACTCATCTCGTCGTACAGCGCATCACAGCCCTGCTTACCCAGCAGAGGAACATCCATGCACACTCCGTCACTGCCTACTTACTTCATCATCAGCGCGTGCAGCCATGTCTAATGCATCTGCGCAGCACACAGCACCCACGGACATCGGCCGCATATCAAGCAGCATGCCACCATGACTGACACCACCATGATTCAGCGACACTTCAAGCAGCTCTGCTCGTTGTGCCACAAGGGGCCCGCCGAAGGCACAGGTGGATCACAAGCAGTTGAAACCAGAAAGGCCTCGCTCAGAAGGTGCCTGGGCTGAAGCGGTAGAGCAGCTCCACCAGCTCCTTCTTGTACTGCGCGTTCCTGTCCCACACAAAGTCCATGTGTGCCAGCTGAAAAGGTGCAGCAGATTGGGAAGCAGGTAGTTGGCAGCAGCGGGATCAGCAGGGGCAGCAGCAACAGCAGCACACAACAGCAGGTAGGTGCTGGTCAGATAGTCAGCTGGCAGGAAACTCATAGCGCAACAGCAGCATCTAGCAGCCACACTGCGGCAAATCAAAGCTGAACGCTGCATCAAGCAGCAGGCATCACAACTCTCTGTCAACAGCTGCCACCTTGTGCACTGACACCTCCATGCAAGCTGTGAGTCTCTGCTGACGTTATTGTCTGCTGTGAGCTGCAGCGCAGGCGTCGTATTAGCTGCATGCCAGCCTTACCTTGTCAAACATGTACTGCGCCACGACCACGTTTGGCTTCAGCCGCCGCTGCTGCTCTGCCACATCCTCTGGGGTGGACATGATGTCAATGCTGCCTGCAAGCAGCAGAGACAGCAGAGGACGTTGACAGGACGGAAGGCTACCCGGGCATGCTTGCAATGAGGGAATCTCTCTTTCAGGCGCTGGAGACTGCTGCTCAAACATAGCCTGCAGCCTAGACACACGCATGTGCTGCACGATCCTTCTTGATGCTGTTGCTCTTGCCCATGCATGCAGAATGCACACAGTTGTGCGCACTGCACTGTTCCTCAGCATGTCTGCTGATGCGCAACATATATACCTGCCTCTGCTACCAGCAAGAAACTATTAACGTCAATGCTGCCCACAGCCGCACCCACCTAGGAAGAAGGCCTGCGGGGCAGTTATCTTCCCCAGGTCGTACTCTGGCGGTGTCTCTTTGCCATAGACTGCCATGTTGCAGCTCTCGTGGAAACTGCGCGGGAAGTTTGCGCCCAGCAGCAGATTGGTGCAGTCATTGCCGTAGCTGTACTTCTGCAGGCGCAGCTTGCCGTCCGTTGCCATCTGCAGGGCAGGAGCAAGTTCAGGATGGAAGTAGCAGCAGCACATGCGGGTCAGCCTAGTGTGCAGGCATGATGTGGAATGACATGCTCGGGTGGTGCAGCAGTGCAGCAGGTGGTGCTTGGCCTCAACTACTCATCCTGCACCTGCTGCACAGCAGGATGGTCTGGACACACGAGTTGTATGGGCGGACCTATCACCAGACATAACTCTTGGAGCTGGCACTCTAAAACCCCTGCTTGCAAAGCTTAAGCAGCTACAAGAGCAGCATTGACCACCCTGCTCAACAATATACAATTATCACCTGTGCCCAGTGCTCCAGGTTCCTGCTGGCTACTGTGCTTGGCCATGTGCGTGCAATCAGGATGAAGTCGGCAGTGGGCACATTGACCGAGGGCCCGTAGAACATGCCATTCATCTGCTGCATGCACCACTCATTGAAGGTGTGGTTGTACTCGCAGAAAGGCACCACAAAGGGCGCAATGTCGCGGTGCGCGATGAACTCCCCTAGCGGAGCATTCTTCAGCCACTGCAGGCGGCAGCAGCAAGCAGAGCGGTCAAACAGAGGGCTCCTGTCAGCGTTCTGCGCAAAAGGCTGGAGACTCCATACAAGCATGAGAAGCACGATGCAAGCTGTTGATGCATGTTGCACCAGCTCCCTCGCATAGTCAGCACTGCTGGCTGCATCAACAGCACCGTACAGGCCAAGCGTCTCTGCTGACATCATTCACTGCCCCAGCCGCCAGAACTACAGGCACCCACCTGGTCAGACTTGACGATTGGCTGTGCCTTCAAAAAGGGAGCCCTGATGTACTCAATGAAGCCCACAGGGCCCACATGCACCACCACACTGATCTTGTCATTGTATGCTTCTTTCTCAGACAGCAGCATATAAGCCAGCGTGCAGCCCTGCGAGTGGCCGACATATGCTAGCTTTGAGGCACCAGTGGTCTTCAGCGCGTAGTCAATTTGCGCAGGCAGGTCAACCAGAGCCAGCTCATCTATGGAGAAGCGCCAGTAGCGCTGGCCCCACTGGTTCAGCAGCACATGGCCCCTGCTGTAAGTGTTGCCGCGCGTGTTGGACATCCACACGTCAAAGCCTGCGGCGCCGAAGGTGTGAGAGCAGCAGCACAATGTTCTTAGGAGGTGCGTGGTGGATGCGTAAGTGACAAGTGTCCTAAAAATGCATGGGCTAGCAGGCAGCTGCTACAGCTGCCGTACCATGCCGCATGGCAGTGCGGCACTGCAGCTGCCATCCTTCTACATACTTGCATCACCGGCATTGTGTGCACTGCACCACCTGCACTGCGCTGCACCACCTCAGCAATACACGAGCTGCTGTAGCCCACTGAGTGCGACATGGCATGTCAGCCGGGCGCTCACCTGCATCTGCTAGGATGTATGCCATGCTCTCGTTTGCGTTCAGCAGCACGAAGCTGTTGCTGGAGAGAGTGACTCCGTGCTGCAGCAGCACCACCGGTTTGTTGCCTTTGCCAGTGTTCCTGTACTTCCCGTGTGGGATGCGGTACATGTTGAGGATGTAACCATCCCGTGTGATGACCTTGTGGTTCTCTAGCGGGTAGCCTGCAGCCTCCACAAAGTCTGCGCAGCAGCAAACACCGCGTTGCGTTGTGAGGATAATCAGCCCCTTGCAGCAGCGCTCCAACAACAATGAATGACAGCATTTCAGGTAGCAGGCTGCTGCGGCACTACCTCACCCCTTTGTGTAAATCTACGGGTACATGACTGACAGGTGAGCCCTTTTCCACCTGCTGCTGCAGCACCTCAAGCCTACCTTCCATCTTGGCAGCAATCATCCAACTGAAGACATCAATGGAGGGTTGATCCTTCGATCCCATCAAGGGCACGACCGGCACCTCCACGCCCTTTGGTGCTTGGAAACCGGCCACACCAGGTGGCAAGCCAAAGTCCTCTTTGTCCTGAAGCTTCCGCTGAGCACCCCTAAGGCCTGACTCAGCCTGCAGCTGCTGCAGCAGCGCCTGCTGCTCTGCTGTCATGTCACCTCCGAGGCCATTTAACCCCGGCATACTGCGTGAAATACCGCTTATTCTATCACTGTTTTCCGTATACTGAAGCTGCGCTGCATGCATTCCACTGGCAGCCAGCAGCACAGCCACGGCGAGCCAGCACGAGAGGTGCCTGACGATCATGGCGCCAAGTTGCGCTGCAGTGTTAACCCAACCAGGTAATGACAGCTAATATTAACGCCTGTTATCTAAGCAAACCTCAGATTTGGACAGAGACCGAGACTAGCCGGCAAGCCGAGCTCGGCCAGCGCGGGAAGGGCGCGCTAATACGTATGCTTTTTATGGAGCTTGAGATGAGCCCTTTGCAAAAGTAAGTGCTTGTAATACGCTTGTAGACGAATTCACTCTGCTGTGGCGACTGCTGGCCAAACGCAGTCAAAATGCCAGTGTTGTGATGCGCGTTAAACACTGCTCGCATGGATAGCAAACACGCCCGACACGTTCACAGGATTGAGTAGGCGTAATCGATGGCTCATTGGCTGGTTGTGGGTCCATCATTGCTTTGAAGCACCGATGCCGTTGCACGCTATCCGAGAAAGAGTGCAGTGAAGGGAGACCGTCCACATGTTGCACGCAAGTATTGACATGAGTGAATTTGACACCAAAGTGCTGGTGAATGCAATTCGCCTGCACACCGGGTGTGCAGCTGCGTCCACCGCCGGTACAGGGCTGAGCCATGTGAAGGTTGGGTCGGGTGTGGATTGCAAGGACCGCGCTATGTCAAGCATCAGATGCAGCAAAACATGCATGTGGTGAAAGTCTAAAGGAGCACACTCGCTGCGTGTTACAACGACGTCAGAGTGCAAGAATTGTGTGGGACCCTGCTGTTCCTCCCAGTGCTGCCAAGCATAGCTGTAAGTCGCGCTCCCAGCAAAAGCACACCATGTCAGGCTTCCAAAAGAGCAGAAGAGCTTTGGTGCCATCAAGCGTAAGACATTGTGAAAGTAAGAAGTTGATCACACACAAGATAACAGTTGACAGCCACAGCCAACACCTTGCACTCAGAACTTGACGCTGTGCACTTGACAGAGTTCAACATAAGCATTCAAGGCAGGACAACGCTGCCAGTTTGCAACCCTGCCGTCAGAACGCTGCTATAGCAGAGCAGCACCAGATGGTGGCTGCAAACTTGGCACATGCAGCCCGTTAGCAGGCGAGTGCTTCGGCAGCGGCATACCGATGTGCATCGGGTGCAGCAGCCCCTGCCGCAGCACAGGATCTGTTGTGCTGCGCCGCCGCTGCAGCCAGCCGGAACTCTTCGCCCTGTCTATCAGCCGCAACCCGTATGTGCTGCCCAGCTCAGCCAGCAATGCCACTGCCGCATTGACCACCATGATCAGCAGCAGGCCAGCCCTGAATGCAGTGGGCAGGCCGTCAGGTGGGCCGCGCCCCACCATGGTCTGCACCTTGGTGGTGAATGCGTCCACGCTGAACAAGCTGTAGATCAGGAACATAACCTGCAGGATCATCGCTACCAGCATGCCCACATTGGTCCACAGAGGTTGCCTGCAAGGCAGCAGCAGCAGCAGCAGCAGCAGCAGCACACAAGAAAGACATGCGTGACACAGGGTAGTGGAAAAACAACAACGCAAACATAGCGACTTGGATGGCCAGCAGCTAGCACCGGCAACGGTGGCAGCATCACCAACAGCAAGCAGTGTTACGATCAGCAGGCTGCCAGAAACGAGGATTTCCACACCACCAAGCAGCACCTTCTCCAAAGGCACGCCTGCTACGCACCTGTGTGGGTACCCCTTGTTGAACACAACCCCCAGGATGATGAACTGCGCCAAGTTGATGAGGTAGATCACCGTCGTCTCCGGCGCCTTGTAGGTGCGCAGGTCTGGCGTGCCAATGGTGGACTTGTACCAAGGAATGCGGCGCATGGCGCGCAGTGCAATCAACTGCAGGTATACAAGCGCAAACACCTTCCGTGAGCAGCCCAGACATGCACGATAACAGGAGCACATAGAAAAGGCAAGCACATTTGTGTCAAACGCAGACTGACTTGCAGTAAACAAGCAAACCTGCCAAAGCAGCGATGCACATCAACAATGGTGGGCAACGGGGTCCGCATATTGCTGGAACGCCAGCGCCTTTCAGTGGTACGGTTCAAGACATTTAAGATTTCGCCTGGTCAACACAGAATACTCCACCCTCGCGTGTCGTAACGCGTTGATTCTACACAGTGCATCATGTTCACGCCAGCTTAGGTCCTCTGCTTACATGTATAATGCAACCTCATGTAATGTTTATGTCTACAGCCGCCCCACCTGGAACACGATGACCACTGCAATTTGCAGCAGCAGCGACAGTATCAGCGGCAACGACAGCACCCGGCCAACCGGCTTGGCGCGGGCCAGCTCCTTGCGGGGCTTGGTGTAGCCCATGAGTGCTGCCAGGATGGTGATGTAGAACAGGTCCTGCAAGCACCAGCAGCAGCATGCACACGAAACACATTTGGTTTCAGCCTGCTGGCCTGCCACAGCATGCCGCTGCTGCAGCTGCCAGTAAGCTTCGAAGCAATGCAACCAGAAGCGGATGCTGTGCAGGGTTGCGCCAACTGCAATGCGTGACACTGCACCACGCCTCACACTGCCCCTCCTCTGCTCCCACACACCTGTATGAGGTACTGGTAGTTGCCCATCTGCAGGCCGTGCGTGTACATGAGGTTGGTGGCGAACGCCTGCGCCATGGCGTAGCCCACAATGAACTGGAAGATCTGGTACGTGGCCAGCAGCGCGCAGCGGCCCTCAGCCACCACCGAGATCATGCTGGTGATGCTCTGCTGCCGGCTGGTCATGGGCGCAGCCACGCTTGCCTCCGCCTCACACAGCGACACGCCTGCAGGGATAGACGCAGCAGCAGAGGTGTTACTTGACCCCACAGCGCTGGAAAGCGCCCAAACAGCTGCCCGGCATAATGCGCTTTGATGGCAGCAAACCATCCGCACCCACCAATGCGGCAAAGACAAGCAACAATCTCGCCCCTCCATCAACCACACCTTCAATCAACAACTCACCGACATGCGCAGCTTTCAGCGCGCCGCAGTCGTTCGCGCCGTCGCCGCAGAAGCCCACGTGCAGGCCCAGCTTGGGGCAGCCTGGCGCCGCAGCCGTCTGCAGGCCGCTGCCCAGCAGCTCCATGAGGTCGCGCTTGTTGTCGGGGCTCATGCGCGCAAACACGGTGCCGCGGCGCAGCATGGGCTGCAGCAGCTCCGCGTCGAACGGCGGCGCCAGCAGCGCGTCAAAGCCCTTGCCAGTCACGGCGCACTCCAGCTCGCCCATCATGACCTGGCCAGAGAATGACAGCAGCAGGATTCTGTGAGCAGTTGTGTAGACTGGCAGATGTGCCCCAAGGCTAGAGCACCCGCAGCTAGCCTATTTGCAGGAATACCGCATGCTGTAACCACAGCCTGTGCTAGCCAGTTGCGTCGCGGGACAACTCGCATTACCCAGCCAGAGCATACTGCAGCACTTTGAGAAGGTCAGTCAGGCACCTGGCCGTACCTGTGGCAGCACTGCTGTGCGGGTCACGCTGGCGTTCACGCTGCCGTCCGGGTACAGCACGCTCAGCGACACTGGGCATGCATCCACAGGCTGCCCGGGTGGTGCCGCATCCATCAGCAGCACTGGCCGGCCCTCAGGCAGGATGTTGCACTGATGCGCTACTGACACTGCAGTGCGCACATGGTCGCCTGTCACCATGGCGGTGCGGATCTGCAGGGATAGCCAAACAGCAGCAGCAGCAGCGGTGGCAGCACATCAGCTGGAGTCAGCTCATGCTGCCAGGAAATGCGGTGCATGAATGCTCCAGCTACACCTGAGCAGCAGCAGATCAGTGCAGCGACTGCTCTGGCCCAAGCAGCTGCAGCTCAAGGACTACGCAGCGTCAACTGCACCATCACACCAACTGTCAGCGAACCCACCTGCGCTTTCTGCAGCGCCTGTATCGCGCCAGCAGTGTCCGGCCTTAGCGGGTTAGCCAGCACAGCCAGGCCCGTGAGCTCCAGCTGCACCGCCGCCTCCAGCTGCTGCTGGCTGTACGAAGACAGCGCGCCGTCTGGCAAGCTGCCAGGCACCACCACACCCCTGGCTAGGGCCAGCACGCGCAGCCCCTCCCTGGTGTACTCTGCCAGCAGCCGGTCAAAGTCTGGCGGCAGCGATGAGGCTGCAACAAGCGACTTGATCATCTCCGGGCTGCCCTTTGCATACAGCACATGCGTGGCGCCAGGCACGGCAGCAGCGAGCGACTGCGCTGCAGGCGCAGGCGCAGCCAGCGACACCAGCGGCCCTGACATGTGGCTGTCCAGCAGGTTGGCAGTTGCTGCTGCTGCTGCTGCTGGGCTGCCGGATCCACCTGTTGGTCCTGCAGCCGCGCCTGTGCCTGCCACTCCAAGCTGCACGACGACCAGGTTGCGCTGCAGCTGGCTGCTGAACTCAAAGCGCCGCACCACAGCCACTGCTGCAGCAGGCCGTCCTGGCGGGTGCACAACTGCCAGCTGCTGCGGTGCATGGGCTGTCGCAGCAGCTGCAGGTGAGTACTGGCCGTCCTCTTTGTCTACTAGGCTCCAGCCACTAGCAGCAAAGAGCTTCTGGTCCAGTGGATCTCCAACCAGTGTGTCCCCCAGCAGTGCCAGCCCATGGCAGCTTGCAAGCAGCTGCGGCACGTCTGGCGGCAGCAGCTGCATGTCTGTGCTGGGCGGCTCAAAGCGGCCGTTGTTGACTGGCACAATGCTCTGCAGCTCCAGGCCCTGCACTGTCAGGGTGCCTGCAGGTGGCACAATCAGGCAGTCGCAAGTGTTAAGACACACCAGCTTAGCAACAAGGTGAACACAAGCAGAAACCAGCAGGCCACAGCGGTCCTGCAACAAGAGAAGGCAACATGTCGCAGTAGCTGCAGCACTCTTCACCAATCACAGCTAAAGAGCTCAGACTGCCGCAAAGAGCACAAAAGCACGCTACCACTCACCAGTCTTGTCGAAGCAGACCACATCCAGCTGCCCTGCCAGGGTGATGGTGTGCGGCCCCGTGACATAGATGCCGATCTTCCGCAGGCGGCCGATACTGAACACCGTGGCGATTGTCAGGCACGCTGGCAGCGCTGGCGGCACTGCAATGGTGATCATGTCGAAGAAGCGCACCACGATGCGTGTGGGCTCCGCGCCAATGCTCGCCAGCACGACAGCAGCCCAGATGAAGATGCCGATGCACGCCACCTGCGGCATCACACAGCTCATGTCAGCGCACACCACATGACAGCAAGCACGCAGCGCGAGTCACAGTTGCAGCAGCAACCCACAGCCAAACCACAAGTGCGTGCACGATGGTCATCAACTGCGACTGTGCAGCCTGTCCTGCAAGCCGCTGCTGTGGCAGCTGGCGCAGCACTCACCAGCATGACGCCAATGAACTTGAGGCTGTCGCTGATGAAGCTCTCGCTGCCGTCCCTTGGGTACAGGATGGACCTGCAAGCCATGCACCAGCAGCACGACTGAGCAACCAGCGCAACACCAGAGCTCGGCGTCACAGCCCCAGCACTAAGTGCACCAACGCAGGTGGTACGTGAAACACCATGTGGCATGTCATATTGCGCAGCTTCCTCGCTGCTGTGACCTGCGTCCTTATCCAAACACCCCCAATGCCAGCCAGCACACCTCAGCAGCTGCCCCTTGGCGCTGTAGAAGCGTGTACGTGCCACCATGGCCAGAGCACAGCCGCCTGTAGAGGCAGACGGGCTGAGGCCCAAGCCGCTGTAGCTGGTGCCCGGTGCACGTGCCTGCGCCACCTGCGTCCCTCCGTACAGCGTGCAGCTGGAGTGCTTGTCGGGGCAGTAGCCTGAGCCCTCCACCGAGGGGTTGTAGGGCACCTTGCGCACAGGGACAGACTCGCCTGCAGGCAGTAGAGCATAGCTAGTTAGCAAGTGAAAGGCGCGCCACTGCCAGCGGACTGGCTCATCCATGTGACTGCAAGCTGCACACTCAGCGTGTACATGCCGCACCAATGGCAAGCTGCGCAGAATCCGCTGTGCGCTCACTGCGGCAGCCGTTGCCAGCAACTATTTTGCTACCAAGCACTGCTGTACAGCAAGCACCAGCTGCCACCCACCTGTGAGCATGTTCTCGTCGACGATGCACTCGCCGTTCAGCAGCACGCAGTCTGCTGGCAGAGTCCCAGGCACCACAGCAATGATGTCGCCAGGCACCAGCGTCTGCGATGGCATCAGCTTGAAGGAGCCGCCACGCAACACCTCAACCTGCGGCACAAAGAGACATCCACCGTTTGATGAGTCTGCAAAACGGGTGCAGTCCACAAATTTTGTGCGTATGCAAACCTGCCTGCAGAACATAGAGCCACAGCAGCAGCAACAGCCAACCACGCAAGGGAGATACAGTACCAGCAACAGTGCACCAGCGGCACGCCATGCAGCTGCACACCCACCATGCAGGAGAAGTGTGCGATGTCTGCCAGGCGCTTCATGTTCTGGTGCGTCTCCACCGCGCTGGTGATGATGGAGAACCAGGTGATGACCAGGATGCACACCGCATATGTGTAGTACTGGTCGCCAGCCACCCAGATGATGATGGAGAAGTACTGAAACACATAGAAGGGGTGCCACATCTCGTCAGCAATCAGCGCTGCCACGCTCTTGACAGGGATGGCCATCTCGTTGCTGCCGTAGTGCTGCTGCCTGTCGCCCAGCTGCCAATCATGCTCCTCCAGTACCCTGCCACAAGCAGCGAGAGCAGCGGCAGAAGCGACAGAAGCAGCAGCATGGGGGCCACTGCAGCTGACAGCATATGCTTGCGCCCCTTTGAGCAGTGTATCCATGTGCCAGGTCATGCTACTGCGATAGCATGCCATAGTCACATGCTGCAAAAAAAGCATGCTGGAAAAATGCTGCTGCAAGAGCGTGCCTGACACACAAACCTGGCCTGCTCTATTGGTGCAGCAATTGCTGATGATGTGGGGTTTGACGGGTTTAGCCAGTTCAAGACGTGGTGTTGCCAACACCCAGCTGCTGCTTGCGCACCTGGGGTCCTTGGACACTGCCATGCGGGTGGCGCTGGCTTGCAGCTGCGTGTTGAACGCTTTGGGCACATCCGGCACAGGCAGGAACTTGTCTGCTGACTCAACATAGAAGTACCTGCCACAGCGGTACTCCAGCAGCCGCTGCTGCAGTGGGAAGCCCTGCAAAGACAAGCAAGCAAGCAAGCAGCCACCTTAAATGGATGCTGCTGTGCTTATGCGGTGGCTGCTCACACACCAGCCGTACCTATTCGCTGCTAGCAGCACATGCTGGTTGCTGTCTGCTGTTGCCGGCATGCACCTGTCGCGCTGTCCGCAAGAGGCTAGTTGTGAGTCATCACATTGAACTGCGTGTTGCTTGTTCCCTGCCTGCCCGCCAGCCAGCTGGTACTGCCCCTGCTGCTGTTTGCAGATGGCTGTTGCCCATCCTCCTGCTGCTGCTTTGCTGCTCCTGCTGCGGCTGCGCATCAGAATACAGTCACACATCCACTGCTTGCAGCTGCTCACCGCCTCAACCAGCAGGTCTGGGTGCTGCTGTGGTGAAAGGTACGGGTGACTGGCCGCAGGTGATGGCTGCAGCACCTCCACGTCGTGCAGGCTGACACGCCCATCCAGCAGCTGCAGGCAAAGAGGCAAACACAAGCCGTGGTGGGTGCTGCAAGTATATTTGGGCGCTCCCTGTAGAGCACCTAAGAGCGGCAGAATATACACGTATCAGCTGCAGATAATGCGAAAGGCACACTGCTACGACTGGTGCAACGGCTCAATCATGCCCGGCACTTCCTGCCTTAGCGCTGATCAGCACAGTGTCCATGTTCTATTGCTCAGCACGCCAGAGTGCAGGCTGGCCTGTGGTGCCGCAGCACAACTGCACTCACTGCAGTAGTACAGCAGCTGCTGTGGCCAACTCACCGTAACACGCACGAACTTGGCCTGCTTCAGAGGACACCGGCTGAGCCGCAGTGCTGTTCTGACCCGCAGTGACCACTTGGCCACTAGGAACAGCACCCCAAAAGTGCAGACCCCAAGCACCAGAAACAGCAGCTGCTTGTACCATGGTGACGTGAAGCCTTCAAAGGACAGAATCTCCTGCACGTGCAGGCAGACAACAGCACCACAGCAACTGACAGGGGAAGGCTGATGTGGGAGTTGAACTGACAGCAAGCCAGCACTTCTCCCCCAGCCGTCTGCTGCTACGTGGGAGACGGCCTGTCTTTGTCCAACAATCTTTTAATGGCATAATATCAACTTCCAGGCGTGGACAGCATCCAGTAAGTCGATATACAAGTGCGTGGAGCCCTGCTGATGTCGCTGACTGCGGGTACCTTGTCCTCCCCGGCGAACACATCAACAGTGGGACGATGCAAGCGCTGGAGTCGCTGCTTATCTTGCTTAAGGCCTGTTAAAGGCTGCTCTACTTCAAAGTGCTGCACGTTCGGATGCAGTTCTTCATCGTGCAGCACAAAGTTGCTGCCCATCGCGTTCAATTATGTGAAAATACCATTTATCATGTACGTGAGAGCCTCTCAGTTGCACTGCACACACGATTTCATGTTGCGAGCAGGTGCTGCTGCCCCTGTGCCAATTGTCTGTTTGGCAGCTCCTGCCTCAGCAGCAGGTCAGCACGTCCAACAAACCCAAGCAGACTGAAACAATGACCATCGGCATCTGTGCATTCCACTTTAGTCTTGTGAGTTGCTGAGTTGGGCTGAACCCAGCCTGAACCTGGGCTGAACCTGAAGTGACGTGACGCGACAGGACGTGAAGCTGCTTCGCTGTCAGAAGCAGTTGATCAGCATGCTATACTAGGATGAGCTTCCCACACCAGCACGCAAGGCATGCTAGTGTGGGTATCTGTATCAAGCAGTACAGCTGCAACGCTTGGCCAGGCTGTGTGGTCCAATAGTGCCCAGCAGTGAGCACTGGTGTCACCTGGCGAAAGTATGTGACACTGCTGCTTCTCCCAAGTGCAGGACGCCAGCCCACAGACATCACAATAAGCCGCATGTGTTTGGAAGTTGCTCTTCAGTACATGTATGGTAACCCTACTTTGAAGGGCTGCCAGCTTTGCTGCTTGTGCCTGCTTGCTGTCATTGTCACAATTGCTGCACGGCATGGCGCAGCAGCAGCTCACCTGCACCACTTCCTTACGCTTTTCCTCCACCCAGTGGACTCAGGGCAGCAGGCGTGCTGTGATACTAGCCGGCATGCTGCACCAGTGCATCTAGGCTACTGCCAGCAGTGCTGCAGCCTCGTGGCAGGCTCACCTGCTTCTTTTCGATGTGTGGACCTGCATGGCAGCAGTTGCATGCCTGAGTTAGCTGCAGCACTGAAACCTGACCAGCAGTCATAAGCTGCATATGCGTCCCAACAGGTGCCAGCCCATGGATGTTGTCAACACCCAGAACCAGCATGCCTCAGCGCTGACTGTGTCAGGAGCCTGAGCCCAGTGAGCCCAGTGGGTCCTGATCCGGGGCATTGCTGCGGCTGGTATTATAATGCCATTCAGCTGCATGTCGACTTGAATAAAGTTTGCCTGCTGAGCAACAGGAGTATTTACTGGATCACACACGCCTTGCAAGCTGAGATGTGTGTGTTGACTCTGCCACTCGACACTGCCAGGTGCTAGTCGACAGTCAGCTGCCATGCTGCCCGCTGGCCGTGCACTCCTATGCTGAACTGGTCTCAGCATGTGCACCCTTACACTATACTCTTATACTAGATTGTTACAAGGCACGGGCTGGCCACATCCTAAGTGCTGACTCACCTGGTTCCAGAAGAAATGCTGTAGGCGCTCCACTGGGAGCAGTATGCAGTCCAGGACGTGGGGAGCATGGACCAGGGCTCCTGCAGCCGCCTGGACTAAGTGGATCGTGCAGCATACTATTACTTCGGCTACATGACCAAGCCATGCCTTGACCGGCTAGCTGCAGGACCACATGGAGCGTTATGCACTGGCTGGGCTGCTGCTGGCATGCAGGTTCTGTTTTGTCCTTCTGACTATATAGCACTGAAACATTGGTAAATGTCCCATTAAACCGTTTTGGACCAAGTTAGGGGTGTTGGTGTGCTTGCGCGAACATGTGACGGCCGTGTACCACATGTCCGTTTCCAAGAAGTAAACCCTAGTCTACAGCACCGAGCCAAATACAGCCCGCTCTCGCTTTAACACTGTAATAAATGTTATGATGGATTTGGGACGGCTGCGCTGCGTTCAGTCTACACGGGTCTCACCTGCAGCGACTACTGCTGCAGGGCTGAAGAACAGCGCGTGCGATGTGCAGATAGGTAAGGTGCCGGCGCTTGACAGGCAACAAATGTCCAAAACATCTTGCAAATAAGCCTACCTGGATGCTTTGTCTGGTGACTACCCGAGTGGCAGCCAGGTGTTGCGCATGCTGCAGCATGATGCTGGCAGCAACCATTGGGCACATGGACACGACTGCATTTCCTTTTGCATGCTCCAAACATTACAAAACTTGAACACAACACATGTCACATCCTGTCAACGCAACGCAGTTACCTGCATCTCGGACAACACCAGACAACCCTGACGTCAGTCACATGTAGAATCGTGGTCACTGCAGCACCTGTAGATGTCATCACCAACACGCTGCACAACGTTGCACGACTTGCTGAATGATCGAGGCCAGAAGCTGCAGCCCACAAGTGTGCAGCACAAAAGAGTCAGCATGGTGCGCTGTATGCAACACAACAGCAGAAGGTTTCCTCAACAAGTACGGGTAAACAAAAGCTTGCTGAAGCAACCAAATCCACAACGCTGGTGGCTACTCGTCCCAACACACAAAACGTCTCCCCCCAACACGCACAACTCTGCGTGCCATACATCAGCCCAATGCTGACTCTAGCAGCCGTGTGCACATCATCAAGCACACAGCTGAACCTGCAGGCCAATGGCAGCCACCTGCCATATGGTGACAACACCTCGAGGGTGATGTCGGCTGAAACAACCAACACGACCATGCCTTTCTGGAAGTAATTAGAGGTAAAGAATGTGGGAATTCACACATGTACCTGTTGCCCCTAGTACTGCCCATACATAGAGCTTACACAGCAACACAAACAAAAAGGCGGCCGCACGACTCTAACCGCAAATCCCACAGACAAAACGCTGCTGGCCGTGCAAGCTGCTACCCTGCTCGCAGTCCTTCAAAGGACAGCTGTTAGAAGCTCATACATGACACATGTTGCATTTCCACTCTAAGTTGGAGTCAGAATACAATCACAACTGCAAGTTGCAACGCTGCAGTTGTGTCAACAAGGGCCAGAAACTGCCAATGCAAAAATGGAAAACAGCCAGCAGCTGCAGCAGCTGCAGCAGCTTTGATTAGCTGTCAGCACCTACGCATGCACCTGTCGACAGAGGTAGAATGGCCGGCTGCCAACAGTGCCTGTTACGCTTATTCTACATCAGCACACGGCACATGTGCAGGTGCATACGCACACATCAGCACACAGGCACTGCTGACAGGTGCACAGCCACCACAGCTCAGTCTACAGCCTTTGCTAGTCCACTGGAGCCTGTAGCAGGCCATGTAGTGCAATTTGCCATTCCCCGTCACCTGCCCCAGCACTCCTGCTTGCTGTCAGTCATCGCCCCATGCTTCACTCAGCTGCCGCTGGCGCTGCTGCTTGTCCATCTTGTTGGCCTTGCGCAGACTGGCCAGCTCACGCTCAGCTGCCTTGTCACGCACCTGGACAAGGGAAGGGAGCGCAGACAGGGACAGGATACACTTATGACGACGGTGTTTTGTTGCCGACATAGCAACAAGCAGCAACATGTGCGGTTGTGTCATTTCATGAGCTGAAAGCTGACACATGCGCGGCTCAGCAACAATTACACACACACTTGCCTGCACCTGCAGACACATGTGACACCCAACCGCGCTGCAGCCAAGCCGTTGCATTGCTGTCCACCCACCTCTCTGTTGCCCAAGGCATTGCTGATCAGGCGCCGCGCCACTGCTGTCGTGGTCTTGGGCCGTGCAGAGCGGGGCGGCGTCAGCTCTGCAGCAGCACCATCACACGCACAGCAGCAGCACAAACATGTGTTGGAACAGTTGCAACCACACATCTACCAAGTGCAGCACTGCCATTGGCAGCAAGGGGTTCTGGCAGCTCGTCAACAACGACCGGCACCTCGTGCTGCTACAAACTCAGGCACCAAAGCCATGAGCAGGCGGGAAAACAAGCAAGCAGCTTGCCACAGCTGCCGCCCAACGCACTAGTAGACATACGCAGGCATCCAATGACTGCGCCTCACCTTCCGCAGCTATCTGCAGCGCTGCGCCGCTGGCCTTGTTGTAGGGCCGGACCTTGAACTCCTTCTGGCTGCTGTCCAGCAGCACCTGCGCTGCCTCAGCGCACGGAAACACTGCCAGCGCATGCTCGTCATCCACCCACTTCACATTCGCTGTGGTGCCGCCCCACATGAACTCCAGTAGGAACTCTTCGATGTGGCTGGTCTTCACGCTGCGGGTGAGGCCGAAGATCTCCAGAATGTGCGGCTGGTTGGCGACACCTAAAAATGGACAGCAAGGCAGGCAGCAGGTGGTCAGTGCAACGTAGCCAGGCATAGCCGAAGCTCCTGGCAGGAGCAAATCAGCAGCTAACACATACTGCGGTGTTTTCTCCTGTGTCCTGCATCACTGCTGGCTTTTGCAAAACATCCAAAAACACGGCAGATGGCATATCCTGTGCCGCTGCTGTTTACAGGTGGCTGAGCGGTTGGCTGCAATCTCAGATACAGAGTACTTCAAGACATACGCTGACATGCGCACCTGCTAGGTCCCATCCCGAGTCAGAGTCAGCATCAGATGCTGCGCCACACTTTGACTCGCCCCTGCCACGCGGCTGTGAGCTGGCCCTGGCGCTGCCGCCGCTGCTTGACGGCCGCCACCAGTCAGCGCTGTCTGCTTTGCTTGCTGCTGACCGGCTGCCTGCAGTGGCGCTGCTTGTTGGCTGCTGCTGTTGCTGCTGCTGCTGCTTTTTTCGTTCAAAGCTGTTTGCTGTATGCAGCAAAGATAAGTCAGGCTCCCAGTCATCAGACTTGTCCCAATCTTCATCCTCCTCTGATTCTTGCGGCTGCTGCTGCTGCTGATGCTGCTCATTAGCCTGCTGCTCCACCGGGTCTCTGCTGCTGCCAGCAGCAGCCTCATCATCCTCAGCTGCTACTGACTGCTGCGGGCTGCTGCTTTCTGGGCCTGCTGGTGAGATGTCTTCAGCAGTGTCTGTGCCTTCGCTGCTGCTACCAGGTAGCTGATGCCGCAGCATCTCCAGCTGATGCTGGTGATGCTGCTGCTGTGGTTGCTGCTCTGACTGCTGCTGCAATGGGTCTTGACAGTCTTGCTGATGGCTGGGGTGCTGCTGCTGCTGATGATGCTCTGGCTGCTGCTGTGGTGACTGCTGAACTGCATCTGTGCCGCTGGCAGACCCTGCAGCAGAGAGGTTGAGAAGCAGGCTTCAGCCGTGTTTTCCAACCCATAGTATGCTGTGCTTGAAACGTGGAGTCATCACATCCAAACTATCATTTCAAGCCAACATAGGCTGCACCATGCCGCACCTGGGCAGCCTGCTGTCAGCTCCTTCATGCGGATTGCATATGCTTGTTGCAGCAGCCCGCCAGCTTCATCCATGCGCCCCTGGATGCAGGCAGACACGAAAATTGTCAAGTAATGTTTTGTTTTACATGATTCTGCATCCAAGGTCGTGAGGCGGTCTCAGTTCAAGCTGTGCACCCATTGCAATCACTTGACAGCTGAGAAAGGAGTGCTGAGAACTCACAGCGGCAATGTGTAAGCCAGCCAGCTCTGTCAGCAGTCCGGCCAGCTCTGGTCCTTCAACACATGTATCTATTTGTGACCGCAGCAGCTGCTCCCGTCCATCCATGGGCGCGAGAGAGACAGGCACGGCAACGCAGCTTGCAGTCACTTCATCGTTCCCTGAGCTGTCGCTGATTCAATTAAACGCCTTTCCAATGAAACAACAAACGGATGCTGACAACATGTCATTAATTGCATTTGGCCGAAGAGCAGCAGAACAGTCGTTATTCTTCTCGGACCCATGGTACGGTTGTATGAACCACCCCTAGTAGTGCTGGCCATGAAGATCTGGTGTGAAGGGTCCGTATGTAAGCTCGTGTAGGTCCTGAACGAGCCCCCCCTTACTAACATACTCGGATCGCCTCCAGCGTGGACATGCAGGGTCGCTCAGTCCTTCAGCCTCTCGGTCGCTTAGGTTTCCTACATTGACATTGTTGGTACTTTTACTGCTAGCGCGAAACCACCTCCGCTCCCGGGCAGCTAAGCTGCACCAGTAGCAGAAGCAGCAGCAGTAGCAGTAGCAGGACCTGCCACCATGGCTGGCTCTGACACAGACACGGAGACCACCATCCATACAGAGCTGTCAGCAGGAGACGCAAACCGGGAGGCCTTTGAGCCATACCGTGTGGGCGGCAACAAGACAGAAGTACACCTGTTCAGGCAATGGTGGCTGAACAACCCGCTGAATAACTTATGGGGCAGCAACAAGCCAAACCAGTGGGCGACGTTCAAGAAGGTGCAGGCGGGCGTGCCACATGCTGAGGCAGTGAAGGGAGGGGCCAATGTGAAGCTGGAGGACATCACACAGTGAGTGCAAGCAGCAGCAGGGGCTGTCGGCAGCATGCTCGCAACAGGCATTGCTTGTTTAGAGGTGTCGCAGGGGCTAGAGATCATGCAGAAGCACAGAACGTGTTCTCTGTGGGGTGTGGGTGGCAACGGTAGTGAATTAGTAGCAATGTACAAGTGCTAGTAGTGTGTGCTGTATGTTCCAAGGGGAGGCAGAGGGGTGGCGAGGTGGCATACATGCCAACAATGCCATGCCTGGGTGCATGATGTAGTAGTTGTGCTTCTGAATGAGAGTTGAATTGTTTGGACAAGATGCCGCACAACCCCCTGTGATGTAAAGCAGGCAATTGTGTGCACATCTGGTCACTAGCCGGAGGTGCAGCCATGCACAGCAACAGCAACACCACGGCAGCCACGTGTGCAGCCTGACTCAAGTGTACACTAGCAAGTGCGTCAGTTACCAGCCAGCACATTCTGCTGCATTGCTGCCTTGCAGTAACTCAGTATTAATAGCTCCGAACTAACTTACCCCCTCGCCTATTGGCTTGCTGTTGGCTACTTGACCCTTTCCTTCGCGCACTGCTTATGTGGCTGCTGCTCGCAGCAAGGGCCCTTCTATCGACGAGATCCTGGCAGACGGCAGCCTGGAGCTGCAGGAGCTGCCCAGCGATGAGGCCTGGTGCGGCTGCCCCGACCCGTCCGTGTATGCAGCCGGCACCAACAGCCTGAGCAAGGCGCAGCTGGCTGAGGAGGTGGCCAAGGGCAACGTGGTCACGCTGCGGCAGCTGAAGCAGCACCTGGCAACAGCCAGCGAGGAGGACCTGGAGGTGCGGCAGCGCAGCAGGGATTGAAGGGTTTGAATTGATCTGAAAGTTTGAAAAGATTGTGAGCCCTGGCGTGTGTAGCGCCAGCTCTGCAGGCAATGTTTGGTGGCCTAAGCAATGGGATGAGGCACCGTGGTACATGCCATCCCCTGCCGTTGTGAGTCTCGCAGAACCGGAGGCAGATCCAAGCTGAGCACAAGCGCTACCAGCAACGCCCTGCGCCTGATCCCCTGTGTGTGTGTGCCACTCGTCAACCCTTGTACATCCCTGGTGCCGCAGGTGTGGCGCAAGGTGGTGCTGGCGCAGCGGCTCAAGGAGCAGCACTTTGTGGAGCTGCCTGACGGGCAGGGCCGCGTGAGCGTGTGGGACTTGTGGCACTACGTGAAGGCAAACCCTGAGCTGGAGGCGCTGGCGGAGCGGGACCCAGCCTTTGCTGCGCCTGCACAGGGCATGACCAGGTGCGGCTGACTCTGTCAACCACGATGTTGTACAGTAGTTGCATGGTCACGTACCTTCAAGCAATGCTGGACCAGGAGACCCCCGCCTAAAGTTTACTGGTGCTCCAAATGGGCGGGGGTTCCTGTGTGTGTGGTGCCACGGGTGGTTATCTTCATTGTCCTGGACAGCCGCGGATGCAGAGAAGGCAGCACTGGCACAAGCATGCCGAGGTTGTGGGACCCCTACCGCGTGCAAGCACATCCTGCAAAGCTCACAGCAGCACAACTGTATGCATGGCAGGTCTCCTTTCCCACATGTGCATCCGCTGCATCTGTTGCACCTGCTGCTACAATCTGCGCTGCTAACTTCGCCTTGCAGGGAGCAGCGCATTCGCGCTGTTGCGGAGGCAGCGCCCTGGAAGCTGTGTGGCAACGCGCGCCACATTGTGCTGCCGCCAGAGGTGGCTGCGCGGCTCAACTGGGGGCTGCTGGCAGCAGGCAGCTGGTTCAGCAGGCGGCCCACGCGCTGGCTCAAGGTGAGGCTGCGGGATGGCAAGATGACGGCCAGCTTGTACAGTAACACTAGCAGCAGGAGCAGCAGAGACAGCAGCAGCCGCGCTGGCTCAAGGTGAGGCTGAACTTCTGGGGCCTGCGGCTGCCTGGTGGCCAGCTTGCTTTGATAAGAGAGTGTGCAGCGACAGCAGCGGCAATAGCAGCAGCAGAATGTGATGAGTTGTCAGTGCGCTGACAAGCGTGGGGGCGTTGCACGGTTGGTGGATGCAGCGGCAGCATGCCAGATCACACTGTTTATGCGTACAGCAGTGTTGCACAGCAGCGCACTGCAGCAGATCCTGCGTGTGTAACGCGCCAGCGCTGCTGCTGCTGCTGCTGCTGCACCACTCGCTTTGCAGGGCCTGGACGGCGTGAAGGACTTTGACTACGGCCTGTATGTGCACGAGGAGGCAGCACAGGAGGCCCTGCAGGAGGCCTGGGGAGGCAGAGACCCCGCTCAGGTGCTGCCGCACAAGGCCTTCTACCGAGATGCGCTGCGCGCTGCACCGGGCATGGGCATGACGCTACTGGCAGTGGCCAGTAGGCCGCTGCCGCTG
Source organism: Tetradesmus obliquus (assembly GCA_030272155.1). Classification (NCBI taxonomy): domain Eukaryota; kingdom Viridiplantae; phylum Chlorophyta; class Chlorophyceae; order Sphaeropleales; family Scenedesmaceae; genus Tetradesmus; species Tetradesmus obliquus. Next base: position 3,657,518 of record CP126191.1, read on the forward strand.
GAGGAGGTCACGCAGTGAGTGGCGGCAACAGCAGCAGCAGCAGCAGTACTTGCTGCGATGGCGGTGGCAGTGGCGGTGGCGGTGGCGGTGGCGGAGTGGGTTCTGCAGGACTGCGTCAGACTACTCGCCTGCTGCAGGTGGCAGTTTAGTATGGAGTGACAGCATCCTGCGTAGCTGTGTGTGCTTGTTGGCTTGTCTTAGAACTTTGCCAATACCACAATGCTGTCGTGCTGCGTGCAGGGCTTGGGAGCAGCGGCTGCAGCAGCAGATAGACCGCATCACAGCGCCAGCTGCAGGCGGTAGCGGGCTGCTGCTGTCCACCTCATCATCTTCTGCAGCCACTGGCTCGGGCTCTGAGTCAGAAACAGATGCTACCACATCAGGCTCGGAAGAGAGCAGCAGCAGCGAGCCTGCCGTGCAGCGCAGGCCGGCAGCAGCAGCAGCAGCAGTAGCAGCACCGCCTGCAGCAAAGCCGGCAGCAGCAAAGCCAGCACCCGCAGCAGCACCAGCAGCAGCAGCAAAGCCAGCAGCGCTACCAGCGCCCAGCCGGCAGGCGCCTGCACCACCAGCAGCAGCAGCAGCAGCATCCCCACCAAGCAGCAGCACACCAGCAGTAACCACACTGGCTGCCCCAAAGCAGCAGGTTGTGGCACAGCCAGCAGCAGCAGCAGCACCAGCACCAGCACCACCTGCGGCCTCGGCTCCTGCAGCAGCAGCAGCAGCGGCAGCAGCAGCAGTAGCTCCAGTGCGTGAGGTGGCGCCGCAGCACCAGGGCCTTGCGCAGCTGGCGGGCCTGTTTGGCCGGGAGCGGCTGGCCTCCCAGACGCAGCTGCTGGATGCGCGCGGGCTGCGGCTGCGTGAGGGCGCCACCATCATCTTCACGGCACACGCCACGGGAGGCCTGCTGGTGCAAGGTGAGCTGCAAGTGCCCTTTTGCTGGCCCTGGCGCTGCTGCTGCGGTGATGTTGTAGCATGATTATTGGTGTGGGTCATGTGTACAGTTGGTGGGCAGGTGGCAGGGAGGGCTCCCCTGCCATGCATGACAGCACTCTCCTGTGTCTTGCAATGCTGCAAGCTGTTCTTCTGGGCCCTGCCGCATTGCACCGCCCGTTTCTCCCTGGCTGTGCAGCAAGCATAGCTGCTTTTTTGTATTCACCACTAACCCGCATGCCTGCCCGCCCGCCTGCCTGCCGGTTTACTTCCTCCCGCAGCCATCTCACCCGGTCTGGTGAAGGAGCAGAAGAGTTACGTGCTGGGCAGTGTGCAGGACCCCACTCTCACACAAGCCCTGATGTCACTCTTCATGGAGCCCAACCACTGCCTAGACCCGGACTTCACAGCAGCAGCAGGCGTGCGGCTGCTGGGTGTTATTAACGGCCAGCGCCTGGGGCAGCTGCAGCAGACAAGCGGCGCAGCAGCAGCGCTGGCGCGGGCAGCAGATCCGGAAGAGGCCTCGAGGCAGATGCTGCGGAAGGGCAAGTGGGGCCTGCCTGATGTAGGGAAAGCGCCGCAGCAGCTGCCGCTAGTGAAGGGGGTGCGGCGGGAGGTGATGTATCACCAGGTGAGTGCCGCTGCTGCTGCTGCTGCTGCTGTCGATGATGATGATGATGATGATGATGATGATGATGATGATGATGATGATGATGATGATGATGATGATGATGATGATGATGATGATGATGATGATGATGATGATGATGATGATGATGATGATGATGATGATGATGGTGGTGGTGGTGGTGGTGGTGGTGGTGGTGGTGGTGGTGGGGATGGTGGTGATGGCTATAGTGATGAGGAGCAGCCGTGCGTGTTTGGGGATGCTGCAAGATTTGCTGCTGCTGAGAGCAGCCGTGCTTGCTTGAAGGTGCTGCGGCCTGATAGTGACGGTGCTGCGGCTTCTGCTCGTGCTGCTTGCAATGCTACGGGGCGGTGGTGGTGGGGAGGGGTCTATCTGGCGTGGTGACTAAGACCAGCATTGGTGTGGCTGTATACAACACTCGCAGGTGTGCATTGAGCTGGCTCTTGCAGAAGTGTGTGCTGCTGCAGTCTCACCAGAGCCGTGCCTAAATCCTACTGTGCTTGCTGCTGTTGCCGCTGCTGTCTGCAGATCCAGCAGGCGTTCGAGTCTGCGATGCGTGTAGCAGCAGCAGTGCAGCCGCCAGAAGGCAAGGACTTGCAGGACGCAGAGGTGCAGCGCAGCATGGCATGGGCACGGCGGCAGGCTGCAGAGACAGAGCTCAAGAAGCAGCTAGGCGGCCTGGGACTTGATGTGTCGAGCCTGTCACTAGCACCAAAGGCAATGGCGCAGGCGCAAGACTTGCTGTCGCTGGCGCGGCCGCTGGAGGCGCTAGCGAATGCTGGGGTGCAGCATTGAGGGTGGCGTGTCAGTCGCTAGGCGGTGGTGCTGTGCATGTGCTGCATGCCTTCCGTTTAGGGCTGTGCCTGATGGATTGTTTGTTTGTACAGATGTTGGGCCCCTGTAGCACTGGCACTGTCTTGCATGCCTTGTATGCGAGCCACTACAGCTTCGTGGTGTGCCGCACCCTTCAATGGTTCGCAAACTTATCTTACGTACGTTTTTCTTTATGCTTGTGGTGTCTGTAACAGTGTACGCAGGGGAGATACACCTTTACCTGCAATTCTGTATACTGCGTGCCAGGTGATGAATTTGGTGAACTCTGTCGTGAACTTTGTGTGGCTGAAAGGCAGTCAGCGTCGAGCACAAAACATCGATTTTATTATATTGCCATATATGCTGTTTTGATCATATTCACCACCGCGCGCAGTGTTAGGAATCTACCATGAAGCCGTGTTTTCCATGTACAGGCGTTGGCAGCACACCATATGCCACCCATTAATGCATCAATTGTCTTCAAGCAATTTTCTTAATTAATGCGGCCAAACAGTGCTGTGAACTGAAGTTCAGTTGGCCGAGCCGCGTGACGCTTGGTATTCTCGTCGCCAGGGGCGTCATATACTTTGTCGCCCACAGTTCCACACACTCGAGCCAGCAGTAACAGCACGATACCTTGAAGCTGATTATTCGAAGCCATAGCAGCGGGCTCCACCTTGCTAGTGAGTGCACCCAGCTATTGCGTCCAGCAGGGCTTCATATATCTCAGTACAGCAGCCGGCAGCTATCCTAGCTTCGATCTTATTTCATCAATAATACTTGAAGTCTTGCGCAGCGATAGCTTACGCAGTGTATGCACAGAAGGACAAGCAGGCATTGAACACCAGGCTCGACCTTGCAGCTGTGCTTTACAGTTGCAGCTCACACAAAATAATAATGATTATTTTAGCAGAGTAGTGTGGTGCGAGAAACCAGCCGCGCTCACGATCTACTGACAAACGAACAACGGCATTGCTTTCTGTCCTGACCCACTGCAGACGGCAAAAGACAAAATGGCTCGCCTCCAGACGGCCGTGATCGCTCTGGCGCTTTTTGGTCTCCTGGCATGTGTCAGCGCAGGTGAGCTAGCATGCCTTTGCCTGAGATCGCTTGCGCGCCAGGCCAGCTGCTGCTGCGCTCGCCTTCTGACCCGAGCTCCCCTTATGACGTTCGAGACTGCACCTTACAAGCTTAGCTTGTCCATTATAAATAGGATTGTTGAAATGCAGGAAGCACCTTTCTCGATCGACCAGCCTTCCAGCCTCCTCTATTGCAGTAGTTGATCACCACAGACAGATGCACGTGAGACTTTCATTAACAGCATCAACCTCTTTCCATTTCAAGATTCCTTCCATTCAAATTTGTTGCTGCGTCTTGCTGCTCCTGCTGCTGCTGCTGCTGCTGCTGCTGCATGCTTGCTGCAGAGTCACAAACAGGCAGGAAGATGCTGGGCTGGGACTGGCCCAACGCACGTGTGACCACCCCCCTCGGCAAGGTCAACGTGAGGCCATACAGCTGGAACGTGCAGAACATTGTTGGTGGCAACCTGCTGTTCCCCAACTGGTGGGTGTCCGGATTCCCTGAGGCCACCGGTGCCCGCAAGCTGCTGGGCTGGGACTGGCCCAACGCACGCGTGACCACCCCCCTCGGCAAGGTCAACGTGAGGCCATACAGCTGGAACGTGCAGAACATTGTTGGCGGTAACCTGCTGTTCCCCAACTGGTGGGTGTCTGGGTTCCCTGAGGCCACCGGTGCGCGCAGGCGCAGCCAGTAAGCCACTCGCAAGCTTCTCTTGATGGCCAGTCCTGATGAGTAGCTTTTGAGCTGTGTGTGCATCTTTGTTTGTGTGTGTTTCTTTGTAGCAGTAGGAACGTCAGGTACTGTTGTATATAATCTCTGGTCAATCATCATGCACTCGCCCTGGCTAATCAGCAGCTGGTGCCAGCACATCCTGCTTCACCCCTGCCGCTGTTGATGGTCATGAGTCACACATGCTCTGATGCATATCGTGATGGGAGCATGCACGTCAACAAATGTAGTTGACTGATAGTACCATGGCATGCCAAAGTGTATGGTGTTTATCATGGAGCATTTGTATGCAGTCCCAAGTGTGTCTGGCCGCTGTCATGTCAGCAACACCAGCTGTGTGCTTGCGGCATACCTACAGGCGGCACACATTTGGTGCCAGCTCTTTGATTCCCCCTGATTGGAGCAATGCCACAGAAGTTGTGGTGCAGCTGAGTATTCTTTGTTGTGCAGTCAGCATGCATGGTGGTTGTGGATGCAATAAGTGCATGCTCTGCTACCTGCTGTCATGGTTGCCAACAGAAGGCTTGTACAAACATGTTTGTAACAAGCTATTACACCTTGAAAGGCTGTCTATTGAAAGATTTGTGCCTTATAGTACCCATGCAGCAGGCACCTGCAGCATGCTGCCAGCACAATGTACATGCCTTTGCAGGATGCGTGTCTTGAAACAGCTAGCTAGCTGAAGCACAGCAGCTGCAACACAGAAGGCAGCGCATACGATGCAGCAACTGTATAGCTTGACTTCTGCCTGAGCAGGAAAGCCGAACTGCACACACAGTGTACGCTATGCACATAACAACAGCTGCAGGACAGCAAGCTACGGTCAGCACTGCACTGCAGCGGTGCAGCTTGCTTCAACCTTGCTGCTCTGGATGCGCAGGAGTCCCCCGACATGTCCGGCCTCCGGATTTGCAAATGAAAAGCTGAACACAGCTGCAGGGCTCCGCCTCTCTCAGAGATGTCATGCGGTTGCCAGGCTCTAGCTAGTGCCATGCTGACAGCAAGGATCCATTCACAGGCAGCCAGGATCCCTGCCACAACAGCCAAAATAAGTTTGAAGGCAGCCAGGATTTATGTAAAGCCAGCCAGGTCAGATCCTGCAGGATTCATGTCAAACCAGAAGTTCCTCGACCGCACCCAAGTGGCGCCTATAAGGGATGTCTTACAACAGTATGCAGTGCAGTGTTCGTAGCATGTCGTGCCACGAAGATACATCAGCACCGATAATGCTGTGGACTAGATGCTTCAGGGGGAGGTCGCCGATAGGACTGCTCAGTGCAGCTGCTCAATGCAGCTGCTCGTGCAGAGCTTGTCTGGTACAGCAGCGGGATGCCGGTAGTTGCACGTGGCACATGGGCCTTTTATAAGGCGTTGTTACTGTACCAAACCACAAATCATGTCTTGGAATCAACTACACATGGTTGTGGTGGTATCTGGAAATTTACCGCGAAAAGCCCAATGGCGTGTCAGTGCTCACGTCGATAACATTGTAAGCATTAATGTTCCATGCTCCGTATAAAGTATAGTTGGAATCTACATATACAACAATCTCAAACGGTTCTTATGAGAAATCATCACGTTGGCCAACAGCACAGGTGGTGATCCAGCCAGTGATCTGCGCAGCGGCGTGCAGACACACACGGCAAAAAGGTAATCTATATTTCATCGTAGCTTTCTACACAGCTGTAGCAGCGCTGCACACTCTTATCGTGCAGGCATCGTACCAACGTGGTGGTTGCCGTGTGCACTGCAACAGCTGTAGAAGCACGTGCTTTGTGAGCGCAACATAGATTTAAACGCAAGTGATTTGACACTACAATACAGATCACTACGAGTCCCTGAATCAACCTTTGATGTGCTCGTCTGCCTGACATCTGTTGCTGTACATTGCGCCACTTCACAGAGATCACTGAAGCTTGCAGCATGGCAAGGAGGACGCCAGCTCTAGCAGTCTTTTGTTTGGTTGCGGCAGCATCACTGCATCATGCAGCCGCAGCTTCGACCCTTGGTGAGTTGCTTGTCAGGCAGCAGGCAGCTCAGCTGAGCAGTCCAGCATTACTGCTGGCCAGCATGCGCTGCCAACCACGCCCAGCTTCCACTCAGACGGCGTGCAGTTGTGCAGCAGCTTAGCAACTGGTATTGCATGATATGTGAAGCATTGACACCTTTCCTTCCACTTCATATCTCACAAGCAAGGCAGCAAGCAGTGCTCATGCCCAACATGCACGTAAGACAGCACATAACAGCCTCATTCCATGCCACCTGTCTAGCTCCGCCATGTGTCCACTTGCTGTTGCTACTGTTGCCTCTCTCCTGCACCTCGCTGCCTGCAGGGCGCCGCGGCCTCCTGCAGGACCGCATTGGCATCAAATCCACAAGGAGCTTCGAGGCCCCTCAGGCAACACGCTGGTCTGTTGGCAGCCACACATCTGCCAGCGGCCCTGCTGTCTTCCGCACTACTGCTGACTTCACAGGCCCTCAGCCCCCGAGTTTTGCAGTGGGCGTAAACCCCTCTGCCGGTTATGCAGACGTGCAGACCAAGACACGCATGGATGCCAGCCAGCCCATTCCTCAGCACAGCATGCGCGCTGGCGCGTATGCAGGCAACAACTTTGTCGCAGACGTCAGCCTTGGTGGCAGGATCACCCCGATAGCAACAGGCCAGATCAAGATCAGGCCGACTGCGCCAGTGACACTGCCCACATTCAACTTTGGTGGCAGTGTGCTGCCTACCTACAGGGAGCAGATGGTGATCAACCCGAGGGCACCACGCCCTGCTGAGGCAACTGCTCCGAAGAGGTAAGTTGGCAGCAGCCTGCACGCACTGCTTTGTGAGAGGAGTGTGCTGGCGATAGTATGTGACTTTAGCAGCTGAGAGCTGCTTGCCTAACAAAATTGTAGCAGTTACACTTGTCTGCAGCACTAGACCAGGGACCGCTGCGCGTAGTGTGTGCCGTGGCAGTCAGTACAGAGAGGCTGATAGGCTTGTGGCAGCAGTACCACAGCATGTGCCTTGACTGGACAACTGCAGCTGCAACGCCAGGCTGCAGGCAGCAGCCTGGTGGCAGGTTTGTTGAGCCCTCTGTGCACTGTTTGACAAGAGCTGCTGCTGCTGCTGCTGGTGCCGCTGCTGCAGGCACCTGCTCAACTATGGCTACAACTCAGAGCTCACTGCCCAGGCGCCCTCCACACCCCAAGTCAAGGTCAACTACAAGCCCACACCAGCAGTCGTGTCATCGAGCACAGCCATCAGGTCTGAGCGGCCAAGCGTGGTGGTCGAGCACAATGTGCCTGGTGCTGTTGTGACGGCATCAGGCACGACAGACGTGAAGATTGCCCCGCAGCGCACCTTCCCGCGGCCCCCTGGCAAGGGGTCATGGACCATGGTCAACCTCAGCCGCCAGCCAAGCACTGTCAGCGTTAGTAACGAGGTCAACATCAATTGGCCGAGCAGCACTGTCACTGTCAGCGGCAACAACCCGCTGAGTGCCAGGAGTGACTTTGAGGCGACAACCTTCAACCCTTTGAAGGCGCTTGATGTGTCTGTGCGGCCTGAAAACCTCGGCGCCCGCCCTGACGGCTTTGTGCAGCGCACCAGCAATCTGAATGTGCCAATTCCTAGTGGCAAGTAGAAAGCAGCTAGCCGTGCACTGGAATGGGCCGGCAAGCAGCAGCAGCAGCAGCAGCAGCAGCAGCAGCAGCAGCAGCAGCAGCAGCACTGTAGTTTAATCAAAGTAACAAAGCAAGCTGAAGCAAAGTGATGAGTTCAATTGTTCTGCTAGCCGTCAAGAACCACTGTGTGTGGGCAACTTTGCACGGCAAGCTCTTGGGATGTGGTTTGTGAATTTAGTAGTTTGGGGGCAGCCACAGCACGGTAATCATCATTGAATGTAGCATGAATCAACTAGTGCAGGGCAAGGCATGACATTTTTGTGTGGAAGGGGGGCGGCGGAGGGGAGATCAGGACTTGTGTTGGGTGCAGCTCTTAGTTTGTTGTCAGTAGTGGTAATTGTCAGCACAACAGCTCCACGTGTGTTAGGTTTTGTGTCCTGTGGGCAGTGCAAGCATGCAGTATGATGACAGGTGCCATGCACTCCTTCCCCAACAGCTTGCTTACTCAATGTACCAGTTTGTTGTTGCTCAAGAGTACACAGAGCAGCCGAATGCACGCATGCACGCATCCGCTTGTGCAGCCTTCAGCAGTGCTGCGACTGCTGGACAAAACCAGCTGCCAGCACGCAGCCTTCGTGATGCATCAGAACCAAGTTTTCAACATTCAATATAGTTCATCATCAGCCTATGTGTATGTGGTACGGCCGCCAGCAGTAGCAGCAGCAGCAGCAGCAGCAGCGCCGGCGGCGGTGGCGGCAGCAGCGGCTGCGACAACAAAAAAACAGCAGGCATGGGCGGCGCCGCGGTGTGCCGTTGAAGCACTCGACTGCAGTGAAGGAGCAGTGTTTGACGCCATGGATGCCCACTGCCTGTTTTGCAGCACCATAGCTCAGCTACGGAAGTTCCGTGCAGTCGCTGTTATGGCTTGATTGGCATTGTAGTGATGATGTGGATGATGGATTTCCTTGCATAAGCTTGTAACTGGAAGGTACCATTCAACTGGCTGAGGAAAACTCGAGGTCTGTGTCACATAACAGAGACCACCCAATGGGCCGTCCGACCGGACACTGTTGTTGGCATGACGGTCAGGCATTGCTTCACTGCCCACCACTTCCTGCCCATACTATCGTCAACCCTAGTGTAGAAGGCTGCTGTTCAAGGTATTTGCGCACCAGTAAAAGCAAGCGGTGAATCTACAGTTCGTTGCTGAACATTGATTGACCAGTACTGCAGCGGCACAAGCCCGCCCGGTGCGCAAGAGGTAGCAGACATAGTTGCTGCTGGAGTGTCTGTTGACATCGTTTCAAGGGCGCTAGGCAGAACTGCCTGCAGGAGCAAGTTGCCTGGCTGCTGTTGCAAGTGCTGGCGCAGCAGGCCTGCAGCAACTTGCTGCCAGGTTGAACCTGGCCGATGCCAATGGCTCCAATCAACTGTGCAATGACTTCCATCAAATTCAGAGCCTGCATCAGTAAGGAACTTCAGCTGCGAGTGTGACAGTTCAGGTGGCATGCAGTCCATATGTTGTGCCCCAACTGGACTACAGCTGAGGTGCACAGCCTGGGCATGGCAGCGCCTGGAAATCACATCGCAGGCGCACTGTGCAGCATGGACCTGACAGACAGCTCATTGGTAACGTAAGATCATCGAATTTGTCCTTGTGTCCGTTTGCCTTAGTCAAGGCGCCGTCTCCAGGCGAGCTACTTGGACATGTCCTAGGGTTGCAGTATCTGGCCACCTGCTGCTGTCGGGTGCGCATCACGTGATGACCAATACAAGAGATCCCCACGAGCAGAATAGTAAAATAATTCTTTTTAATTCCGGCGGTCAAAAAAGCAGGCCGTCGCCTGCTGCCAAAGCTCTCGGTGAGTCAATGGAAACTACCACGAAAGCGAGCTCGGAGCCCGCTCAGACCCGCGTGTCCCCGAAAACAAAAGTCAATATTCTTTTAAATTTATTTTGTTGCCATACAAGCAAAATTCGTTGACTGTTGGCGCGGATCAGCCAGGAATCTAAGCAGTCACAGTAACATTCCCTCGCTACGTGTGCGCGATAAAGACCGTGCACCTCTGGTTGCCCCATAGACCCCTTCTGCTTTGCAGCATACATCGTGAAGTCACGGCGTCAATCTTGTAGCTACGTCGCCACACCTGCGCAGTCGTTGAGTCTTCCTGGAAGCGCTCCTTACCTTCAGGTACCTCAATAGCACTTTAAGCATTGAATTAAAATAGTTCAGCATTGCTTGCAGTTGCTGCGGTGTTCTGGTCGGTCAGCTCAAGTTGCATACAGCAGTAGCCAAACCACCCAGGCCACGCAACCACCTGTTCATTGCTGCCATTGTCTCTTTATAAAATGTCTATAGAGTCTGATCATGCTTTGCCTGGCTCACGTCACTCAAACACACCGCTGGCTTTTCTGGCGATGTTCGATGTCACCGCAGGCAAGAGAGCCAAACAGCTCCTCGACAGCAGGTCGTCAGGCACGATGAAGGCCACAAAGATTACAATTATGCTGGTTTTTGCTGGCATGGTTGTGAGCGCAGCAGCAAACGGTGAGCAATTGCCTCGTCCAGCGAACTCATCTCACACCGGTCATGCACTATGGTTGCTTGCATAAGACACGCCAAACAGGTTATATCAATACAGCTTATTCGTTGTTCGGCAGTCTGGATCATGTGTGTCACCACAGCTAGGCACATGAGGGTCAGCCCTGACATCCCTTCCCTAGACGTGCGTGTGCCGATGCTTCAGCGAGCAGTTCAGCGACGAACACCAGCCCTCAAAGCACGCTGTATGAATTTAGCATGCACTTTGCTGCGTGACAAGTTCAGCTGACTCTGCTTTCTCCTGCTGTTCCTGCTGCTGCTGCTGCTGCGCCATCAGGCCGTGAGCTCAACCAATATCCTACAGTCACCATTGACTCCCCCAAGACCATCCCCAGCATTGCTGGACCCACCTTCAAGTTCGGCTACAAGAACGGTGTGGGTGCGTTCCAGGGCTGGAACGGTGGCCTGGAGCTGCCAAAGACCATCGACCTGGGAGGTGTGCGTGTCACCCGCCCCATCCTGCGCGGCCGCAAGCTTGCCCAGTACCCCACCGTGACAATCGACTCCCCCAAGACCATCCCCAGCATTGCTGGACCCACCTTCAAGTTCGGCTACAAGAACGGTGTGGGTGCGTTCCAGGGCTGGAACGGTGGCCTGGAGCTGCCAAAGACCATTGACCTGGGAGGTGTGCGTGTCACTCGCCCCATCCTGCGCGGCCGCAAGCTTGCCCAGTACCCCACCGTGACAATCGACTCCCCCAAGACCATCCCCAGCATTGCTGGACCCACCTTCAAGTTCGGCTACAAGAACGGTGTGGGTGCATTCCAGGGCTGGAACGGTGGCCTGGAGCTGCCAAAGACCATCGACCTGGGAGGTGTGCGCGTCACTCGCCCCATCCTGCGCGGCCACTAAGCTATGCAGGTCTGCACCTAGCTGCGGTTGCACTGGTGCAAACATAACTCAACATGTTGCAGCGGCACAGCTTGTGTGCTTTCTGGCTGGCTACATAGCAGTGCTTTGTATGATCGGCACTGCTTGCTAGCCATTGTGTCATGGCAGTGTTGCTTGCTGGTTTTGCAGCTGCAGCTCCTCATGGCATGTGGGGTGATGAGGCGGCTGGTATTGCACTGGCTGACACACTTAGCTGGTACAAGGCTCACACTGCCGGTGCAGCTGCATACGTAGTGGCCCCATCAGCAGCACAACGCAGAGGCCGGCGGTGTTGTGTGTGTGCAAGCGTGTGTGTGCCACAGCCAGTCAACAGGTCATGTGTGTTTGCGAAGCCAGCATGCAGCTGACCAGTGTTGCACCTGGCCTGCAATGCAGCAGTGTTCTTAGTGCAGAATCAGCGAGCGCGCCTTTTGGGAGATGTCCATACTAGAGCTGCTACGGCATGCCTCGCAGCTTGTCGTGTTTACCAGAGGTGCACACAGAGCTTCCAGGGCTGGCTCTTCAGTTGCAGCATGCAAAGTTTGGACTGCTGCTGTTGTACATACTTTCAGCATGTTTGTCCAAGCCAGCTGCATGTTTGTCCAAGCCAGGCTGCAGTTGTGTCTGCATGCCTGTGTTTGGGCAGAAGCATACTGGTGCCTGAGGACATGTGTGGATGTGTCCTATAGGTAGATTTCGTGATGCTTCACAATTCTTTTGTTTGGTTTGTTTGGAGGTGATGCACATATATTTGCATGGCCAAACGTTCCAATGTTCATGACTGCCATGGGTGCTGCCTGACTTGGTGGCCTACCCTGGCAAGCCCTTGTGGTTACCTTCCTGGCCACAGCGACTGTGGCGGCTGCCATTCACAGCCCAAATGGCACATATCAAGGTTGGAGTACACTTGGGGGTCCGATCTAGACGGTGGCGGTCTGTGGGATTGGCGACAGAGCAGAAAGCAGGGGTCTTTCTGAATCCTCGTGTAACTGATTATTACTGAATGGTAATCTGGTCCATGAGCAGTGCTAGCCAGGCTGAGTCACTGCTGCGCCCTTGAGGGGCTCGGGTACCATGTCACTCTGCAGTCAGGTGACAATCGCCACGAATCGTTCTGCAACATAACATGAGTTAATATTGCATCTTTTCGTTGCTTGTATGACACCGACAGAGAAGCTACAAGCCAGCGTGAGGAGCCAAAATTTGAAATGTTGACTTTCCAGCCCTTCGTCATGGCATTGTAAACATTCAGCGATCACTTTATTACGTTGTTGCGAAAACTCTTAATAGCCCTACAGCGGCCATATGGCCTAGCAACCGGGGCATGCTAGACCTGGGGCCTGTTGTGCACAGCAGCACAGCGTCCAGCCGTGCTCAATGAGATGGACGGGAAATCGGACATCCCACAGGTGTGCATGCTGATGTTGCATGCTCGCTTAGCCCTCCAACTGCAGCTCAACAGCAGGACACCCCGCTGAAGCCACTGCTACACACACAGTGGGCTAGAACAAGGACCTGCTGCCTGTGCCTTTGCAGGACACGGGATGGCAGCTGGTTGAGGGCAAACGCCACAGGCAGCAGCATGGCTGGCTGAAACTGCAGCAGAGCCTGGTGCAGACGCTGGATGAGCTGTATGCCTTGTGCGAGGGCGAGCCCTCCATGGCAGACAGCGCTGTGCACTACCTGGAACAGACAGTGCATCAAATCAAACAGGTGCAGCAGCACACGATATAGGTTCAGCACCTATGAACAGCACAAACAATGCTGGTACAGGTCGTGTGGAACGGCGCCTGTGCCTTGGGCATGGCAACCCTGCCATGCGTCTGCATGCCGTTGCACACTCTATGGAACTTGCCTGATACATATGCCTTTATTTAGCATCACCGCAACTCTTAGCAGCTCCTGGTGTTGCTGCTTCTTGTGTACAGATCAATCACCTGTAGCAGCTTGCACTCATGTATGGCTTTCTAAGCAGCACACATAAGCCCCATATCATCTGCCGGACCTGAACAAGAAGCAGCAGATGCTATTTGTTGCTGTGGCAAAAGAGGCAAAGGGTTAAGCAGCGGCAAAGTAGACTGACACTGGTTCAAGGTGGTGCATTCCTCGCATTCATGCTCCGGCTTCCTTGCCTCATATGTGCAGGTTGCTGTCCAAGGAAGCTGCAGCTGCAGCGACCACAGCAGCGCAAACCAACGATGTGCTCAGCAAGTGTGCGCAGTGCCACGCCCGCCTGAGCTACCATGCGGGTCGTGTAGAGCAGTGCGCAGCAGGATGCATCACAGTGAGCCAGGCAGCTGCGCTAGCCATTGCAGCCACTGCAGGACCAGCATAGCTGCTGCTGCAGCACCAGCAGGGACAGCACAACTGCCAGCATCAGCCGCACGTCGCAGCAGCTGCAGCAGGCTGTCGCGCAGCAGTAGCACACATGCAGCTGTACCACCTGCAGCTGGCAGTGCACATGCTCCGCTGAGCGAGGCTGCCATGACACAGTACCTTGAGCAGCAGTGCCATGATGCGGACAGCGGCAGCGAAGCTGGCAGTGCAGACCTCTTTAGCAGCTGCAGCACCAGCAGCAGTACTTCAGACTTTTCCAGCTTTGATGGCAGCAGCGGCAGCAAGGCAAGCACGGGTAGCATTGCCAGCTCTGGTGCAGCATGGCAGGGAATCGTCAACTGGAGCGCTGTGTTCGAGGCAAGCGGTGTACAGGCCAGCAGCTCTGCGCATACCGCGGGCAATGTGCTAGGCCTGCACCACAAGCTGTCATCGCCGGATAGGCTGCGCAAGCCATCAACACGTGCTACAACTGAGGAGCGCCAAAGGCGTGCAGAGCAGCTCAGAGCAGCAATGGCAGAGGAGCGGCTGGCACGGCTGAAGCAGGAGCAGGCAGCAAAGGAGCAGCGGAGAGCTGCGGGCAAGGTGCGGCAGTCTGCCACTGCTGCTGTTGCGCACATGTTAGCTTTGGCACACTGCAATGCACCCCGGCTGCCTTTTAGTCAACACAAGTAACTTGTCACACTTCCGCCTGCTGTGATGGCTATCCTGCAAGTGTGTAACTCAGGGCTGACTATGTGTGGGCACCCTTCTTCAACCGTGCTGTTCACTGCACTGCATGCTTAATGTTGCAGGAGGAGGAAGGTGCTGCGAACGCAGCACGCGCCGACAAGCACCAGCGCAGCGAACTGCTGCGCGCAGCACACATCAGACGTATCAGGGCCAAGGCAGGCGACGAAGCTCGCAAGGTGGAGGAGGTCAGCTTCATCAACACCCTCAACAATGAGGGAAAGAAGGCAGACCTGCAGCAGCGCCTGGAGGAGGGTGAGCAGGGGTTTACTGGCGCCGGCAGAACCCAATTAGTATCGTTGGGTGGCCAGCACCGCAGCCTTTGTGATGTAGTTGGCTCTGTGCACCTCCAAGCCATCATTGCAGCGTGATGTGGCCATGGCACAGACATGCATCAAGCCAGTCACGTGCTGACTGACACTGCACACCATGCAGCCAGTGGGCGCACAGCTGCAAGCCTGTCTCCATGGTGTGGTAACCCCCGTACATTAACCCCTCCCTCCACTGCTGCCTGGCTACCACTCGCAGGTGAGGCGCGGCGTGCGGAGGCCCTGGCAGCTATCCTTGCCAAGCAGGCTGGAGCAGCAGCTAGCATCAAGGAGGCGGCAGAGCGCAGGCGTGCAGCAGAGGCAGAGCGGCTGGCGCAGCTGGCAGACAAGCAGCGGCGAAAGCAGGAAGCACAGGTGGGTTGCTCCCCTCCTATGGGTGAAGGGAGTACGGTGGATTGGTTGTCTGAACGCTGGCTGGAGGGAACGGAAGCGCCATGCACAGGCTCAGGTAGTATTCACTATCCTGCTGCTGACGCACTATGTGCTGCTGGTATCTGCTGCCATTAGCCGCTGATTCTTGTGTACGC
Organism: Tetradesmus obliquus; assembly: GCA_030272155.1. NCBI lineage: Eukaryota > Viridiplantae > Chlorophyta > Chlorophyceae > Sphaeropleales > Scenedesmaceae > Tetradesmus > Tetradesmus obliquus. The sequence continues at coordinate 3,672,722 of CP126191.1, forward strand.
GCTGCTCTGATGCTGGTGCACAGGCAAAGCTGGAGCAGGAGCGACTAGCAGCAGCAGCAGCACGAGAGGCAGCCAAAGCAGCTGCACGTGCTGGTGCACAGCAGCGAGAGGCAGCCAGGCAGCAGCAGGCAGCATGGCTCAGCAGCAGGGTCAATGCACGCCTCAAGGAGGCAGCACAGCGCAGGTGCGACTGCTGTGCAAGAGCTTGCAATGCAGCAACCTGCACTCGTTTCAACCCATCAGTAGGCATCACAGTGAAGACTGCTGCATTGCCAGTATCCGCCTAAGCATGGTTGCTACAGAGATCGTTTCAGCAAACCCAGCACATGTCCCTCCCCTGCCGCGCACGTGTCGGGTGTGAGGGTGGTCACCATCTGATCTGCTGCTGTCTGCCTGGCCGCTTCTACAATTCTGCTATGCCAGGGTCAGACACTTGGAACTGATCCGCGAGAGGGCTGCTTTGGGGAAGGACTTTGAGCGCAGGGACAGCTTCACAGCAGCTTCGCCGGGCACGCGGTGCCCTTCGCCTGCACTGAGGCAAAACAGCAGCAGCAGTATTGGCAGCGTGGCTGGCAAGGCTGCAGGCAGCAGCAGCAGCAGCACTCAGCAGCGGACAGTCAGCCCGCGGGTGCAGCTGCTAGATGTGAAGCAGCCAAATGCAGCACCTGTTTTGGAGAATCCAGCTGATGGCCGCAGCAACAGCAGCAGCAGTGCAGCTGTCGGGGCATCCAAGCTCAACGCAGCAGCACCTTGCTTCTGTCCAACAGCTGCTGTGTCAGCTGGTGCTGCAACAGCACCAGGTTCCGCCTGCAGGCATGGTAACTACAAGGGGCTGCAGGTCACTCCAGCGGGGTCAACCGCTGGATGCAGCAGTAGCAGCAGCATGCGAGCAACTACAGCAGATGCAGCAGCGGCAGCATCACCAGAACAATCAGCAGCACAACAAGCCAGGCCAGTTACTCCTGCGGAGGCCAGCAGCAGCAGCAGCAGCAGCAAACATGCAGCAGCTGCTGGTGGCCGGACGCAGGCATCACCTACATCTCCTGCAAGCCCAGCTGCCGCAGCAGCACAGGCGCCGCTGCCTGTTGAGGTGCTTGCAGAGCTGCGGGGCCACAGCCAGAGCATTGAGGAGGCAGGCTTCACGCCAGCCAGCTGCCTGCGCACCAGCATCAAGGGCGCCAGGCGCAGGATGGCCAAGGCCAGGCGCATGCTGCTACAGCCAGGGTGAGCTGCAGCACACTGCATTGGGCTGGGTCGGAAGGTGCTTGTTTGCTGCTGCAGCAACAGCCAAGGTGTCAGGTGCCTCCCCACATAGCTTGCTGCAGCAGAGGTGGGGAAGCTGTCCTGCTCACATGTGCTGTTGTTTTTGCCTCCTGCGTGTGCGAGCATCCATAACCTCGCTTGGTGGTGTTGTTTGCTGCTGTTGCTTGCAGGAGTGGCTTGCAGGGTGAGCCGGCAGACGTAGCAATGCTGAGCTGCTCGCCAGAAGCACAGCAGCTGCTGGCTTCCTGGGCCCCTTACCTGGCCCTGGTTGACCTGCAGCCGCCACAGCTGCACTACCCACAGCAAGCAGCGGCCGATGCCAGCACAGCAGCAGCACCACTGGCTGCACAGGAGCTGGTGCAGCAGCAGTGGTGCACATTGGAGAGCCCGCGCTGCAGCAGCACTGGCAGCAGCCCGGACAAGCAGCCTGCAGCAGACCTGTGGCGCAGCAGCAGCGGTGGCAGCAGCGGCGCCTGCAGCCCATGTCATCGCAGGTGCAGCAGCAGCGGCAGCGTGCAGCAGCAGTGGCAGCAGCAGTTTGGCTTTGGCAGCCCCATATCAGTCGCTGCTAGCCCAGGGACCAGCCCTGTTGCTGGCATCATCAGCAAGGGAGCAGGGCTGGACCGCAAAGATGCGCTGGCAGCCTTGGTCAGCAGTGCGCGTGCACACATTGGGAAGCAACCGCTGCTGGTTAGTCACCTGGCACGGCAGACAGGCCTGCTGCACCTGCTGTGCAAGGAGGTGCTGTCAGCTGCTGGGGGCTCCCTGCAGACCGAGGGAGATGCAGAGGTGAAGCATGTCAGTGGCGCTGGCAGCTGCTGCAATCAGGCTGGTGCATTTGCTGCTGCTGGGCAGCCTGCTGGTGGCAGAGCAGCAGCAGCAGCGGAGGCCAGGGCAAGGCAGGACAGGCTGCTCCAGGTGAGCCACGCAGCTGAACAACACCAGGCACAATACTGCAGCCACACACGTGTTGGCTGCTCAATTGCACTGTAACAAATGCCGGCAAGCTTCAACCTGCATGCTGCTGTGCACATCTCTGCAATCACTTGCAGCGCAGTGCAACGCCCCAGCTGCTTTTGCAGAACTCACTGGCTGTGAGCCGGCTGCACGCCTAGGCTGCAGCTGACACCCCGTCAGTCCCTGCTCTCATCGTCATCAGGATCCAATAAAGCCGTAGCAATAACGCAATCTCTCTCCCTGCTCTGTTTCATGTCCTCCGCCAGGCGCGCATGCTGGCGCTGCTGGGCCGGCTGCTGGAGCTGCCGCTCAACCTGGACTGCCTGCTGACGTCAGGGCCGCTGCTGCCCAGCTTCGCCAAGGCCACGCTGCATGCCCTGGACCACTGCAACAGCCTGGAGGCAGACGAGCCCAGCATGACCATTGGGGGAGAGGCCTCCTCGCGCCTGAGCATGCTGCTGCAGGTGTGGGTGTGCAAGGAAGGGACTATTCAAGCAAAGGATGCTCAGGGGGCGGGAGCGCTGAATTATTGCCGCCTGCGAATACCGACGCACTGGCCATGCGCTGCTTTGACATGTGTGGTGCGAACCAGGTGCTAGACATACTCACCACCAGCTGCTGTTGCTGCTGCTGCCGCTGCTTGTTGTGGTGCTGCAGGTGCTGGTGGCAGTCCTGGAGCACACGCCAGACAGCATCGACCTGGTGAAGATGCAGGAGGAGCTGGTGGGTGCTGCACGCAGCTACAGCGCATTGCTGGTTCACAGCAGCTGCCAAAAAGACGCTCGACTGCAGCTCCTTGTGTAGATCTGTTGACTGTTCCCAGCTCATGCCTCCTTATTGTTACAATGCATGACCTGGCCTCCATGACTCCCCAGCCCTGCATGCCGCTGCCTGCACACATCGTATCTCAACTCATTGAATACGCATGTCGCCTGTGTTCTGGCCATGCGTGTTCCCAGGTTGGCTACATGATTGCTGCCGGCACCCTGGGGCGCCTGGCCAGCGTGTTCAGCCTGTTTGACCAGCCCATGAAGGATGCAGCGAGGCCTGTGCCGCCACACGTGCTGCAGGTGGGCCTGGTTTATTGATTTTTGTTGCACTCTTACCACATGCATGCTGCGCGTTTAGTTAGGACGCTTGTTAGTTGCATGGTGCGGCACGTGGCACACCACAGCAGGTGATTGGCCTGTTGCCAGCATTGCAGCTCAGCGAGACACCCGCAGTGCGGCTCACGCGTAGGGTTGTGATACTGATGGTTAGCCTGTTGCGCAAACCTTTCTCTGCCTTGCAGTGCCTGCGCCTGCTGCGCGGCCTGACGGCTGTGCGCTGCCCTTCCAACGAGCTGCTCGTGGGCAAGCGCTGGCCCACAGTCAACCCCAACGCAGCAGCCATCATCATGGACCTGCAGGCCACAGCCATGGTGAGTCAGCCTGCGCGCCAGCACAGGCACTGCCAGGTGGCCCGCGCACAGTAGAGCTAGCCAAGGACTTGCTCGGTGTCGCACAGCGCTGCAAACTGGTGTGCATATATACCAGATGTATTACGTGCTGCTGCTGGTTTTGTCTACAGAAGAGCTGTACCAAACCTAGTGTTCTGTGTGTTGCTGCCCTGCTGCAGGCTGGCGTGCTGTCGCTGCTGACGGCCGTGCTGCTGAACGCCGCGCCCGGCGTCACGCCTGCTGAGGCGTCGTGCCGCGCGCTGCCGCCCAACTTTGTGGAGGCGGCCAACCTGGTGATGGCGGTGCTGAACAACGTGTGCTGCCTGGACCTGCTGGCTGCACAGCACATGCTGTCCAGCACACACAACAGGCTGGAGTTCTTCCACCTCATCAGGTGAGGCTGGGCGGTCATGACGAGCGTGTTGAGTGCTGGTTGGGCTGCTGCTGCTGCAGCGCTGCAACGTGCATGCTGCATGCGGGTGAAGCCAAAACAGCGTTGTGTCGGGGTGATCCACATGTGGCTGCGTCTGCTGCGTGCCGGTCGTGGAAGACATGAGTTGAAAGGAACTTTGCAACACGCACTGTGCTGTTGTATGTGTTACTGACCTTGCGGGACTTTTGCGCTGCTTTCTAATGCTCTGCAGCTTCTTGCTGAGCTACTGCTCAAGCAGGTGGCCAGCAGCAGGGCCCACTGCAGGTGTGCAGATGCAGCCTCCACTGCCGCTGCACCTGCCAGCTCCGGCAGGACTGCAGGCACAGGTGCAGGTACAACCCCAGCAGCAGCAGCAGCAGCAGCAGCAGCAGGAAGCCGACGTACTGCCAAGGCAGCGGCCTGCATGTGTCAACGCAGATGGCGCCAGCAGCAGCAATAGCAGCTCGCAGCAGAAAGGCAGCAGTATACCTGTGGCAGCCCATCAGCAGGGCCCCAACAGTAGCAGCAGCAGCGGCAGCGGCAGTAGAGGCAGCAGTTGTGCAGGTGCCGAGCCCTCGCGCATGCACACAGCAGTTGCAGCAGTGGTGCGGCACCCCATTGCAGAGCTACTCAACCAAGTGCTGCTGCTGGTGGGGTACTTTTGTGTGCAAGCACCCAGCAATCAGGCCATGCTGCTATTTGGCAGGAGCCCCAACATCCTGCAGCGGCTGTGCTCGATGCCGTTCCCCTACTTCAGCATACCAGAGCTGCGTGCTGTGTCTATGCCGACTCTACTGTCAGTGTGCTTTGGAGCTGACCGGACATGCGAGGTAGTGGCGCAGCATGTCAGCCTTGAGATGCTGCTGCAGTTTGTGCGGCAACAGCTAGCACACCAGCCGTTGGCACAGCAACAGCAGCAGCCGGCAGGGCAGGAGCAGCAGGTCCAGCAGCAGCAGGTGCAGGCGCAGCAGCAGGGCTGCGCAGGGCTGATACCGCCTGAGGTGCAGCAGCTGCTGCAGCGGCTCATCAGCCCGCCCTGCAGTACTGAGGGCTCAGCTGGCAGCAGCGGCAGCAGCAGCAGCAGCAGCGGCAGTGGTCCCTTCAGCCTCGCCAGGCGCTTTCCATTGGCAGCGCTACGCGAGGCTGAGGCGTACCTGCAGAAGCAGCTGCAGGGGCAGCAGGCCTCTGCAGCAGCAGCAGCAGCTGGCGGTCGGGCAACGGCAGCTGGCAGTCAGGCAGCAGGCATGGCTGTCTCGACGGTAGAAACACCTGCCAGCTGAGATCTTGTGCTGCGGTGGTGCATCGTTGCTGCTGGATGGGAGTGCTCCATCTGGTGCTTTACTTGTGGTGTATGCTTAACAGGTCAGTGTCATATCGCATGCCAGTGTGTGCTGCACACTTTGTTGGTCAAGGAACGTTTGTTTTGCAGGGATGTTGTGCTGGTGTGCACCAGCACTACAGTGGCACTGTATATTGCTCGTGGCGTGGTGTGCGTAACTGAAACTTTATTGATTGTAGCCGGATGATTGTGACTGAGCGTGCTTGCCCTTCGGATGGGCATGGCTGCACCGTGCATGTGGTTTTGCAGGTGCCCGGTGCCCGCACACATGCTAGTGGAATGGTGTGGTACAGGTGGTGGGCATCTGCGAGATCTACTAGAGTGCTTGACGAGGGACGAGTTATGAGCAACAGGGACCTGGCACCACCAGCCGTGGCCGACGCTTGTGTACACATTTGGATTTTACACAGGGACCTCGCCCGTTTGAAGCCGATGACAGGCTCATCAGGCAGAGCACAGTGTACGTTTGGCTGAAGCTATTACTTGAATTTGGCCATGTGGCCCGTGCACTGGCTGCTAATGTTTGCGATGGCATGTCTTGGTAAGTGCTGATGGTTTATGTGAGCAGGTAACCTGGGGGACAATACCCTGCATGGCGATTGACATGCTGGCTTGCTGTGTTCTTGTCACCTGGTGCTGCATGGTTCAGCCTGCGGCAGGGTTACATGCTTGCCCTGGGTCTGCTCACAGCCTCGCCCGGAAAGGTGCGTCACACCCACTACTTGCAAGGAACACCTGCCCTGCATCAGGGAACCACGCCCATCAGCAAATTTATCAAGCCTTACGAATGAAGCAAACCGTCTGCAAAAGGTATCTTGTAAAACTAAATGCAATACCGTGACACAGGTGGAAACAACCCATTGTCCTCCAAATGCTTGTAGACTAAACCTTCCAGGAAGTGTGCATGCAGGGCCTATGCAAATGCACTGGTCCACAACACAAGCTTGGACAAGCTTTGGTTACTGCATCCCAACATGGCTATCAGTGTAAGGGCGACCATGCTGCTAGCAGTCAATCCTTGGTCAAACGCCTGTGCCGCATGAACTCATGCTTCAAAGCTTGGCTGATGTTGCAACCCAAAGCTGCCGTATCTTCTCAGTTTTCCACTGCAGCCCCAACACGCACACTGACAACGTTTTACAGCAAAAGAACAACACAACCTCAAACAACCTGACAAGCTGTTGAATAGTGACGCAGGCAGTCTACTGTTGACCAGCAATGTGCAGAACCAGAGTGAGCGCAGTGGTGCTGCTCACTACCAATCATAGCAATAAACATTGTCTCAGCCCCGCGCTCCACTGGAGACGGCAAAAAGATGCAGCATTGTTTCATTCTGTCAAGCAACTATTATGCGCAACCAAAGCCTACCTTTATACAAGTAGCAGGGGTGCTGCTGAGCACATCAATGCAAACAGCCCTATCTGGGCACCTAGAGTGCGGCGTCGCCTGCGCAGTACACACCAGTTGAGTATTATTGTGCAGCAGCGACGGTACGCTGCTGGCATGCGCTGAGCAGGCAGACAAACGCAAGTCTTGTAACGGCGGCAAGAGTGTTGCTTGCTTGGTAGGCACATTAAGCATAGTGCATGTACGTCAACACTGACAAGTATGGGCGTCACTGCAGACGTACTAGCGCAGTTTTTGGAGGCAACAACACAACATGTACTTGCCAAACTTGATAGACAACATCCTAACTAGCCAAACGACCCACTGCTGGTGCTGCAAGCACACTTGGCAACTGTTGCGCTTGCTTAACACTAGTATAGGAACAAACAGAGCCGTACAACAGATCAGCACCCATATTCATCCATCTTTACGAATGCCCAACCTGCAGCTGACACACCATCACCTCAACAAGTAGGCAGATGCAACAGTGGCCTGCCAACGGGCTGACACACCTGTGGAACATGTAGTGCATGTGAAGCAACAGCAACCAACAACAAAACAACACAGCAACACAGCAAACAACAAGCACTGGCCTGTGCATTGGAGGCGATCCTACTCCAACGAGGTCAACATGTTATGCAAAGTGCGTGCCACCCGTGCCACAACATACTTCACAACGCTGCAGCCATGGCCTTTCCTTGTCGTGCAACCCCTGCTTCTCAGACAGAAGTATGATTCTATATTCATGCATACTGCATACAAAGTGGAGCATTCGAAATGTCTGCTGCTCAATACCTAGCAATCACTACTTCAGCTTGCGCCACACTTTTTCTGCAGCACACAGCACACGCAGCCGCGACTTTGCTGCCTTGGCGCTGTGGGTTGCCTTGCTTGCGCTACTGCCACCGCTGCTGCTGCTCACATGTCCCCTGCCTGTTGACTTCCAAACTGCTAGCAGTGCCGTGGCACTGAGGGTGCTGCTGCTGCTGCTGCCGCTGCTTGAGCGGTACATGGCGGGATCTGCTGCTGAGCTCTGTGCCAAGCTGGAAGCACAAGAAGAGCTTGAGGTGTTGTGCTGCTGTTCACTGTAGCTGGGAGCATCTTGTGTGCTTGCATGCCCATCACTGCAGGGCCATGCTGCGCAGGAGCTGCTGCTGCTGTCGTCCTGCAAATATGAAAACAGCAGCATATGTAGAGCCCACGCCACAGGTCAGTTCATGTGTGAATATGAACTGGAAGGACCCTTCATGCAACCAAGCTGAGCAGAAGATGAAGCAGACCAGGCTGGGCGGATGACTTGCGCGGGCAAGGCACTTTGGAGCTGCCTGCGCATTTGCGGCAGGTGCATCGATGCCGGCCCTGCAGGTTCACATTGACGTACATGTTACACACTGCAGCACGACTGCCGCTGCTGGAAGCGGTGCTGCTGCAAGCCGTCTTGCAGGCATGTAGGCCTGTGGCAGGACATCAGACAGTGCTCGCCAGGGTGCCTCACTCGCCAGCACAAGACGCGCAAGCCGTGCACTCCCAAGAACAAACACCAGTAAGCCAGCAACTGTTCACAACAGATGTTATCTAGCTGGCTGTCAAACCTGGGTGCTTTTCCCACTCACCTGTGCTGGATCATCTTCACCCCAGCTGTCACCAGCATCCACCAGCGGCACGCGCAGCAACGGCGCCAGACAAGGCTGTCCCTCAAAGTTGCTGCTGCTGTGGCTGCTTTGAGCCTTCACCACCTCAAACAAGAAAGTCTGCAAAGCAGCGCAGCAAGGAGTCGTTGAACTCCACCATATCTTGGCTACAGTTGAGTAAGAACACTCACAAGCAGCAGCTCACATTGTCGTTTTCTCGTCCTGCATTGCATTTGGCAGCTGCCATGAGGGCCTGCTTGTGGACAGTATGACTTGATTTTCTGCTCAGGTGCTCATGCCATCTTGCAAGAAAGGTCCTGCACATTCCTACCTCAGCAGCTGTTGCTGTCCTGCACCCACCTCAAAGTGTGCTGCCATCAGCCCTGCCCCCTCCCGGCTGAACAGGCCCCTGCTGGCCAGCAGGCTGGCCTGCAGCACGTGCCTGCTGCCAGGCTTGGGCCCAGGCAGCAGCAGCAGCGCCACATCAAGCCCAGCAGCAGCAGCACGCCCGGCAGCAGCGTCAGGCGCAAACACCACTGCAGCGCGGAACAGCGCCTGCTGCGGGGTGCTGCCTGGTGCGGGGGTGACGCCTGCTGCTGTGCAGATGTCAGGCAGGCTGGTGGAGGCATGGGGTGCCAGGTCAAGCAGCAGGCTATGAAGCTTGTGGGCGTGGCTTGTGATGGTGTCATCTCTGCCCAGACTAGGGCAGGCGATCGGCACCAGCGGCAGCTGCTTCAGTCCTTTTGGTTTGACCACCATGCTGGCAACCGGCAGGAGCAAGTGTGAGGGCTGCGCCCCGAGCACCAGCTGCTGCTGGCTGTACCGTGCGCGGCATAGGAAGGCCTGCAGCAGTCAGCAGCAACAGCAGTTGTGTAGTGTGGTGAGCAGCAGAGGAAGCGGAGCCACTGTCGCTGCAGTTGACTGCTGCGCTAAGGCAGCAGTAAATCCGATTGTTGTGCGGTGTGATCTGCATATATCCGCCGAGTTGGGCGTGCCCCTGGCATGCGGCAGCGTGTGCACAGCAACGCATGCTGCTGATTGATGCAGTACAACTGGCAGGATAGCGGTACATGCATCCTGCAGGATGCATCTTGCAAGATACTATCTAGTAGAATGAGGCCTGGTTGCCTATGTGGAATGCAGCCAGCAGTAGTACTGAGCAGGTGGTGCCAGCAGCTGGTGGTGCTTGGTAGCGCATGTGGCCAGGGATGGTGATGGGCAGCTCTTCATGTGTGCAGCTGGAGGAAGCGCCCTCGCATCCCTGTACAACCAGAAAAGCAGCTGCTGAACTTGGATACAGCGTTTTTGATAATGTTCGCGGGAGTTTAGTGCAGGTTATCTCGCCAGAAGGCTAACCACAACCCAGATGCACCAGTTGGTGGTTGCAACTACCTAGTGTGATGAGGTGCGGTACCGGCACTGCAGCGGCAGCAGCAGCAGCAACCCACCTGTTCGAACAAAAGATCCAGGGGACAGCCACATTCTTGAAACTCCAGGTGCGAGCGCCAGAAGCTGAGTCTTGCTGTACTTTGATTGCTGCACATGCTTTTGCCTGCAGGCAGTCAACGGATGTTCACCGGAAGCAGCATGCACGAGAAGCAGCTAGTACGGCCAGCTATTGCGAGCGATGCAATTGTGGAGACAATATCGCAAAAAACACTTGTGAGCGTAGCACTTTGGTTCTATCTACCTCTCCAGAAAACGTTGATTTCTGTCGATTCTGTCGCTGTCACGCATGCAAGCATCTCACGCGGAATGGGATCCGACAGATCCTCAACCGTCGCCGCGGGTTGTGCAGCTTCAAGGCACACGGCGACGCTGTGTTTTGTCATGCTAAATGCTAAAAAACTACTGCTGTTAGGCTGTGTATTCGATGCCCTTTGTGTGGGTGTCGCTTTGCAACAAAGCATGGTCATGCTTTGACCAAGGTTTCCGTCAGGCAGGCAGCGTGTACTGTGTGTACTACCACAAGCCGCATGACACTGCAGCGACACTGCAGCACACTGAGGGGCTGTTGTGAAGGGCTTGATGCATATCATTGTACGTGAAAGGTGTACAATGATGCAAAGGCAATGCAGTGGGTGCAGCAGGGTGTCACATTTGAGTCAGGCTCCTGCCAGGCTGCAGGCAGCTGGTTGACATGTGCCTGCAGTCTGCTAATAACAAGAAAGACGCAGCAACAGGCTACCGTGTGGCGCAGCAAAATAATCCGGGAGTGGGAGTACTACCTGGCAGTGTACAATCAGCACTGCTTGCCTACCTGCAAGGCCAACAGAACGTGCCCGGTTGGTGGCATTTGCAGGTCAAATGTTACCAAACACGTCGAGCAGAGACGTCTCTGCTGCGTGCACAACAACCATCGGGCTAGTGTGCCCGTGTTCTGGATAGGAGCAGCAGTTCGTGAAGGACTGTCAGTAGTGTAACAGCCACATCTCAGGTTTTTGCAGAGCAAGCACTGCTACAGCTAGGTACCCGGGCCATATGGGCCTCATGCACATGCACCGCCAGCTTCATTGTCCAAATCCAGCACAGCGTTTCTCGCCAACTACAAAAGACACCTGTGGCTGACATCCGTAGATCATCATTCTGAAGCGTTATGCTGGATTTGACAGGCGCCACCAGCTTGCTCACCACGTGAGTGCACTCACAGGCATAGCCTAGCAGCAGTTACAGCATTTAACATTAACAGCAGCGATAGTGAAACTTCATCAAGCTGAATTGCTCTGTTGGTCACGTGACAAAGCAGAAGATGTCAAAGCCAGGCGCCGTCAAGACTGCAGCGGCCCGGCTGTGGCACAGACTAGCACTGCCAACAGGCCCTGGGGCGCAGCTCCAGCTTCATGGTCTAAACGTGACATACCTGGTCTCAGAATAGCAAACCAAAACTGTTTTCCTGATGTCTGACGCTGAAAGGCGCGCTTAGATACAGAAGCTAGTTCGTCCGATCGATGTTTCTAACAATGTTACTGCAGTAACATTGACATAGATGTGTCTAGGACGAACAAATGGCAGCTGACGCCAATACTTAAGTTCTCAACCTTTCGTGATGGTTTTGTCTGTGGTCCACTTATCGATCTCATCGCGCAAAGTTGGAACTGGCTCGTTCGCGCCACTGGCGAGACAGCAGCCTGTCAGCAGCACACCATCAACTTGGCATCATGGAGAGGCTGTCCTCCGCGCGGGTTAGGAAGACACTGTATACGGTGTCTAGGCTGTGTCAGGTGCGCGCTGTCTGACGTAGTTCCGCATCCTGAGTCCTCCACGTCATATGCCTCGATCACATCAGCGGGAGCAGAAGATATGCAATGTGCATACAGCTCTGCGAGGCGCTTTCACCTGTTTCATTTTTGAATTACCTACGCAAATCAGCCTAACAGGTCATGCAGAATGCCTCCAGCCCGTTGATGTGTGCTGCAGATCCTGAGATCTGTTCAGGCTGAGCCGCTGTCTCGCTAGTGCATCTGCCACAAGCGCCCTTGTTTATGCCTCTGCATGCAGGTCGTTTTGTGCATCATCGTCCTGGTGTGCTCAGCCTATGAGATCAGCCGCTTTGGGGGCCTGGACGCCGTGAACTTTGCAATGTTCGCGTCCATTACGGGCATGGCCATCTCCCTGCTGCTGGTGCTTGGCCCTGCCTACAACCCTGTCCTGGCAGAGTGAGTGCCGCGCATGTCTGCACGCAGTTGGTAAACAAACAAGTAAAAACTAAACAAACAAACAACAACAAAGCCAGCTCAAGTACGGCTCACAAGCCATACGTGCTGCTATGCTTGTCCCACGGCCCATTTCCATCTTGATGTGGGTGTAATCGATTGATATCACCACCTTGTGCGACTCAAGCTACTCTGGGACCGGCGCATTGTCGGTCACGTGACGGAAGAAACAGGCAAACAAGGCAAACAGTACTGTTGTTATATAATGCTCAGCAATTGCCCTAATTCGGGATGAGTTGGTCAGTGCTGACAGCGACTCGGCCAGATTCACTTGCTGCCATATGCCTTGAAGTCAAGACCACTGACGCCTACGTGCCAAATTCCTTTCATGCCGTCCTGCTGTGCTGCTGCTTGCGCAGGCGCCTGCCCGGCATCATTGACTGCATCCTGAGCGGGCTGTGGAGCCTCTTCTTCCTGGCCACCGGAGGCGCCCTCGCTGCTTATCGCGAGTTTGCCTGCGCGACTTTCAGCAGTTACTACTGGTGAGCTCTGGCCACTGCAGCTGCGGGCTGGAGCCTGCATCAATCGCTGCCGCATAAAGTGTGCATGCCTGCATCATCAGCTGCTGCACAGCCCTACAGGCACCATCTCAGACTCGTCTTAAGCTTTTCTTACACCTGTGGTGACGATTTACAGGTTTAACCCATACGCCTGGTATGGCAGGCGCCTGCTGCTGGCCCAAGACCTGCCAGCTGCTGCCGGCCGCAGCCTGCTGGCCCGGCCCGAGTGTGGCGCCTGGGATGCCACAGTGGCGATGTCCTTCCTGGCGTTTGCTGCATACGCAGTCAGCTGTGTGCTTGCTGGCTTGGACATCAAGGATGGCAAAGGGCTGGTCAAGCCGCGTGGTGAGTGTGCAGCTGCAGCGGCCGTGGCGGCTGATATTGCAGATCAGTTTGGATGCTGAGACAAGTGAGCGCTACATGCCACGCGCATACTGCAGCTGCAGCTGCCACCCCAGTTGCAGCACTGGTTGCTTGCTGAGGGATGCACTGCTCGCGACCATCAACTCCTCCCCTGGTCACATTCTGGGTTGGACTGTGAATTTGCACCTCTTCCTGCTGTTGGGCAGTATTCCAAAGGGTGATGAACTGGCCTCTGGGTGTTGGCATGCTGGCTGCGATCTACACAAGATCTCTTTTGCTCCAATGTGTGCCGCAGGGTTCAAGCCTGCCACGCCAGAACTGCCAGTGGCTGCTAAGGGCGAGAAGTCCACCGCAACGCTTGTCAACCCCGTCTAAAGCAGCGGAATGGAAGCCCATTGCCGCGCACACGATGCAAGCTAATGCTCGACAGCTGCGCAGTGCTATCACAGAGGCAGCCGTGCATTGCTTGGTCGTCTCTTCACAAGTGTCCAGGGTGTACTTGCACATGCCTCATGTCATCAGGTGATGCAGTGATGTTTTGGCTACATTGTCACGTGGTGGCTTTAAGTGCTTATAACTAATTTATCTTATGTTGTGACAGCTCAAAGCAGTCAGCCCTTGGCCGTGGCCAGCCTTGAAGCCTGCCACGGCCAGGCAGTGCCGCCATCATTGCAGCATGCTTGCTATATGGGGTGTGACTGGTATGTGCGCCAACCTCAGATCTTGCGGAGGGTGGCTTGAAAGTAACTTGTGGGCCAGCGACGGCGACTGTTGTTGTAATCATCGCTGCAGTTGTCATATGCATGGCATCAGCATGTGGTCCGCTGTGCTGTGCCATGTGCTGCATCACCATATACCACATGCTGCTGTTAGAAGCTGCATGGCTTTGCGCCGTCTGGAGCAGCGGTCAATATATGAACCATTATGGCAAAGCACTCGAAGCGGTTATGGTCTGCCTGCCAATCTACATGCACCTGCACAGACATTGAGATGCATGCCTGCCATCCAGTACCAATAATTACATGGTTACTGTTTGTAACTTGATGGTAACGAGTAACATTTTTATGCACATTTGCAGCTGGCCAGGCTGAAGCCCAGGCATGCATGACTTGCACATGTTGCTGGCTGACTCGCACCAAGAATTGCAATTCTTGCTGTGATATTGCATATCCAAGCATGCTTAAACGGCTCATTGCTTTAGGAATAATAAACAAATGATATGATCACAACTGAGCTCATGCAAGGCAGACAAAACTCTCTCAGCTCAAGCGCCCTCAGGGACAGTGTGTGAAACATTGAGGAACACTTTCTGTTGCATGCAAGGAGCATGACGTGCAGCTCAATCCAATCAAAATAACAGCGAGCTTAAACCATTTGATTCAACGTCAGCGCGACCCAAGCACTGCTTGGGCAGCCCCCACATGACCACAGTGCTGCTCAACTTCCGTCTTCCGCCGAGAGGAGCTCTTCAACGAGCAGTACATAGTGAGGATCGAACGGCGGTTTTAAGCTTGTCCGGTTGGCTCAGACAATGAGACATCACTGTCATCAGGCGTATCAGCAGTGACAGAATGGTTGGGAGCGGTGGTCGAACGATCCCAAGCAGATCCTCGCAGGTGGCAGGTGTGTTGTATGACCGCTCGAACAAATTGCTTTTGGGCCCCAGCACATCTGATAACTACAGATATCGATGTCAAACATGTCGCCCTGTGTTCATTGTTTGAACTTGAGTATAAACAGCCCGCGCAAAGTTGCACTCCTTCATCTTTTGTGCAGCGAATATCAGTGACTTGCTTACTCTGGGTACAGTACTGCTACCTTAAAACTGCATTTATCCGCATGCGTATGAACATTTGAAGTGGTGACTGTGCCAGAGGTGAGCTGAGGAAACCATTCCGGATGCAGCACATGACAAACATTGGTGCTGCCGACAGCTGCGCTTCTCACGTTCAGTGCAGCCTCACATAGATTATGTACATCAAATCAGGCATACTGCTGTCGAGAGTATCGCACGTTTGTCGTTGCCCACAACAAGGAGTACGTGGGCATGCATGCATCCATAAGGTTCTGTTGTACCGCCAGCACATGGTGGTTGTGCTGCCTTCAATATAAGCTGCTGCCCCTAAGTACACTGAGTAAACGCGACTTTCGAACTGCTACACTCTGCAGCTTGTTGTTCAGCATCTTGAACGAGCGCCAGCAGCAGCAGCAGCCATGCTCCTGGCACCAAACCACCGCCGCGCTTGCGACAAGCCCCTGCGGCAGACCCTCGAAGACTCTGTCTCAGAAATCGAGCACAGCTTGAGAAGCCTCAAGTTCAAAGCTTCTACAGCTGAAGCTGGCAATGAGCCACCCAAGGGTTCAAGCTTCGGCAACGTGGCAGCCAGCTGCCAGCCTGCCAAGCCAGCATCGCTCAGGTTCTGGCAGGCACACCTCAAGCCAGCAGCACCACATGGCCAGCGCCTGGCATTCGCCTACGACAAGGTATGGAAGCTGCTGCCTTTCACACCTGCCTTTGTTGCAAAGAACATCCCGTTTTTACTGGCAGTGCAGACATGTGCCTGTGGGAGAGCTGGATACGCTGCATCACTTAAGTGCAGCCGTGTGGGGTGTGCCGTTGCGTACAATTTGCTCCCTTGGTACCGCTGCTTCCTGTCCGCCACAGCAGCAAACAGACATGCCGTGTCACATGCTACGGTAGTATCAACATGTCACATTTAACTTGCGCTGCTGCTGTGCTGTGCTGCAGGCCTGCAGTCATGGTCCTGCTGAGCTGGAGTCGGTGCCAGTGGCCATCCCTGGTGCTGCCCGCTACACAATGCCTGCTGCTGCTGACACCACCTGCGGCATGACACTGCTTGCTGCCTTTCATGTGAGGACAAGCAAGTGCCGTACCGGTGCCAGATTGTTGCAGAGGCATCGGGTGCTTCCTCCTGCTGCCGAGTGCGTAGTGTACATGTCTTACTTGCGTGTCGGCTTGAACTGGGCTTCATACCAGACACCCAGCTGCCCATCAGGCTTGTGCTTACTGCTCTGTAATGACCGTCATGCCGCCGCTGCTCTGCTGCCGACTGCTACAGGCCTTCCTGTGCCGCATCAGCTACCGCCAGCAGCAAGTAGTGCTGGGTGTGCAGCCCTCACACCTGCTCATGCCCCAAGCCAGCACCACCCTGGACCCCTCGGCCAGCACACCCCACCTGGTGCCTCTTGCCTGCCCTGCAATCGGCCCCACTGACACCATCACAAGCCACGCCCACGAGCTGCACAGCCTGCTGCTTGACCTGGCACCCCATGCCTCCAGCAGCCTCCCAGACATCTGCACAGCAGCAGGCGTCACCCTCGCACCAGGCAGCACCCCGCAGCAGGCGCTGTTCCGCGCTGCGGTGGTGTGTGCGCCTGACGCTGCTGCCGGGCGTGCTGCTGCTGCTGGGCTTGATGTGGCGCTGCTGCTGCTGCCTGGGCCCAAGCCTGGCAGCAGGCACGTGCTGCAGGCCAGCCTGCTGGCCAGCAGGGGCCTGTTCAGCCGGGAGGGGGCGGGGCTGATGGCAGCACACTTTGAGGTGCGTACAAGAAGTGACACGACGTTGCGTGCCCTGCATCTCATGTACAAAGGCTCTGCGCTGACAGTCTGCTGGTCAACCAGACCACAAGTGCACGGCTTATCTTGCCAACTGGCTCCCTCCAAGTTGTGCAGGCAATGCTAGCAGGCAGTTCACTGTACCGCCTGCCGCCAGCTCATGCTGCAGGTTCCATCAATGTCCTGCAATCTCTGCCGCTGACACCGCTGCACACCGCGTTGTGCTGTAGGTGTTCCTATCAGAGGTCTTCAAGGACCACAACGCCAGCAGCAGCGCCAGCGACGGCAGCAGCAGCAGCAGCAGCAGCTGTGACGGCGAGCTCTGCCTGGTGCCCATGCTGAATGCACCACTGATGGATGCAGCAGAGAGCCGGCTGCTGCTGCAGGGCCCTGCTGCTGCTGCTGCTGCTGTGGTGCCTGGCACTGCTGCTGCGCCTCTGGTGCATGAGGCAGTGGCCGGCCATGCCAAGGCCAGGCCAGATGCTGCCTGCCTGGTGCATGAGGGCAGGGTCTTCACCTACCATGAGGTGAGCAAGCCTAGGGGTAAGGATAGCAGCAGAGGGCGTTGTATCTACTACACTTTGCTACACCAACAGTGTTTCAGTGTGTAGAAGGCGGCTATATATGATGAGGCACGTTGTGCAGCAGAGACAGTACCAACCAGCAAGATCGATCCTGCAACTTCATCCAATGCCACCCGCAACCGCGCAGGTTGAGGCTGCCTCTAGCAGCATCGCCGCCTACCTGGCAGGGCCAGCCGGCGTGCAGCCTGGCGCCACCGTGGCGCTGCTGCTGGGCCGCGGCCCCCTGCTGGTTGCTGGCCTGCTGGGCGTGCTCAAGGCTGGCGCCGCCTACCTGGCACTGGACGGCAGCAACAAGAGCCACATGCAGTTGATGCTGGAGGACGGCTGCGTGCAGGTGCCCTTGAGAAGAGGAGTGTTATATCAGATAAACGCACAGCTACACATCTTCAAGAAATGCTGGACTAAGGAAGCCGTACTCTCCCTGTGCTCCGAGTGGGCTGCCATGCAGGCAAAGCTGCGAGTGTGCTTGCTTCGATTGCAGTACTCGGGCTTCAATTCCTCAAGTTGTCATGCCATTGGTGCTCTGTGTACGCACAGCAAGGAAAGGCCGGCGGCCACGTTGTTTCTGCATGAACTTGCGAATAGCAGCAGTCCGGTATCCTTATGCAGGCAGGCTGGACCCAGTATTTCTCGCGGCTGTACCATGCTGCTCCTGTGCCGCACTGCACAGGTGGTCATCACTCAGCCTGACCTGCAGCGCCTGCTGCCTGCAAGCGTCCCCCTGCACACGCTGCTGCTGCACCCAGACAAGGCTGCACAGGCAGCGGACTGCGGCAGCTTGCTTGGGCCTGCCTGCCTGGGTGCGGCAGGCAGCACGGCTGCAGCACGGGAGGCAGAAGAGATGGACAGCTGGATCAACAGCAGCCTTGTGGCTGCAGAGCCAGCATGTGTGCTGTATGGTGCTGCGGGCTGCAGCAAGGGCCAGTCCAACGGCATGCTCGTCAGCCATGCAGGTGCGGCATCCAACTTCCAATTAAGACGCGTACAGCACAAGTTGGGTACATATGGGTACACATGGTATGAAATTGCTGTGCCTCTGATGGACAAAATCACGTCGTTAAAGGTTGTAGGTTGCCCGAGCTGAAAACATTCGCCACATTCAACAGCACACATGCGCCTGGTGGTGCCTGGCTATGGCTTGTACCATGCCAGCGGCAGATCCACTGCAACGTGTGGTGACGTACAGTGTACTTGCGCTTATGTGCCGTGCTTTCTGTCGCTGCCGCTTCGCCGCTGCCGTCAGGCCTGGCTGCCTACGCTGCCAGCTTCATCGCCCACTTTGGCATCACCGCAGCTGACGTGTTTGTCCAGGCAGCACCTGCCCACACAGCAGCCAGCATTGATGAGCTGTGGTGCTGCCTCGCTGCTGGCGGGGCACTGGTGCTGGCACCACCTGAGCTGCACAAGGATGCCAATGCATTCATGCAGCTCATTGCAAGGTGAGGGCGGTGCTCCAAGTGCACTGCTGGTGCACTTGTGCCAGCAGCACCGTGTGCGGGCAACCTGGCCAGGGATGATGTGTGGTGCTTGCCGGCAGAGGATGCTGTTCTGCCAGAGGCGCAGCAACTGCATGTGTGTCCACCTGCAGCTGCTGCACTGCTGCACACCCCTGCCCCCACAGCGCCAGCCACATGTGCACATGAACCAGGCGTTTGGTCAGGACCCTGGCAGACAGGCACTGCCCTGAATGCCAACGCATTTTGGTTATAGCCTGTGCAAAGCAGCCACATACGCGGCCAATGACCCAATCTGCTGACACATAGCTGTACATATCTACTATGCTGCAGGTATCGCGTCACCACAGTGGCTGCAGCGCCCAGTGTGCTGCACCAGGTGGCCAAGCGCTCCATGGCCCTCTACCCCGCGGCAGCAGCCAGCGGCAGCGGCCCCTGCAGCAGCCTGCTGCGCGTGCTGTGCAGCGAGGAGCCCCTCACCCCCAGCAAAGCAGCAGCCATCAGCATGGCTATGCCGCGTGCTGCGCTGCACTACGTGTTCAGGGCGTCAGAGGCATGCCCTGGTAAGCGTCTGCAGTGCGCACTGCCTGCAGTACAACTGACTAGCTGGCATAGGCGGCACAAGCATGGAGGCTCTCTTACCTGCTTGATGCGTCCTGCAAGTGTTCACGCGCAGCAGCAGCCAGTAGTTCATTTCTCTTGATGAACACTGCCAGCTGAAGTCTTTGCTCAGGACTGTCACTTTGTGCATGCTGCCGCATGGGGTGTCTGTGGCCGCAGGCGTCACCAGCTGGCTGGTTGCAGCGCCTTCATCACCCGCTGGTGCACCACCTCCCGCCTCACCACCACACACCGGCCTCATCATCGGCAGCCCCCTCGGCTGTGCCATCAAGCCATATGTGCTGGACTCCCTGCACCGCCCTCAGCCCATCGGCGTGCCTGGGGAGCTGTTCATAAGCGGTGCTGCTGCGCCCTGCGGCGCCCTGCGGCCCAGGCTGCAGGGCGCCTGCTTTGCTGCCAACCCCTTCCATGAGGGACCTGGCAGCAGCAGCGGCAGCAGCAGCATGCTGGCAACTGGGTGTGTGGTGCGCTGGCTGCCGGGAGCTGCAGGGGCTGGTGGGGTGGGGCCCCTGGAGCTGATCGGGCACCTGGTGAGGAGACTTGAGATGCATTTGTTTTTCGGGGGGATTCAGCGCTAGATATGTATTCAACGCACAGCGCATAGGTGGGCGCAATCGGGCGCAACTGTGCAGCTGGGCAGTTGCACTGGCAGCCGTCATGCCATGGATTCCTGGCCAGACCTGCAAAGCGTGGAAAAAGAGCGGGGCGGGCCACAGAGGTTGAGCATTTCAGAGCTGTTTTTTTTTCAATTCAACTTCACCGCGGCTGGCAGGCAACAGGCGCATGCATGCAGCATAAGGCATTGGCCTTTGTGTTGCGCTCAGCCTGGCCCTGGCTCGCTGCCCGTGTACCGCTTCGATTTGTTATTTCATACGCTGTGGCATGCTGTGCTTGCAGGATGAGGGCGGCAAGCTGAAGCTCATCACCACAGAGGCACAGGTGGGGCTGGGTGCTGTTGGCATGTGTCACATGGCGGTTCACTGGCAGCGCTGCACACATCCTCTGTGCCAGTCTGTAAACGAGTAGTGAGTACTTGTCTTGCTATGACGCCATGGACACTAAGGCATTAATGCAGGCATGTAGACAGGACGCTAGGCTTGTGGGTTACACAGACAGGAACATTACATAAAGCCTTGCCTCTAAACAAAAGAAAGCTCCAGATACGAAGCTACTGCTGGCAATGATGCCGTTGCTGGCTGTCTGGGCTGGAGCCATGCTTGCCATGACGCAACAAGCAACAAGTAAGCCTTCAAAAACCAAGGTTCTTTGTGAACCGTAATTAGCTGCCATAACCGCATGCAGCATATGCTAGCATTGCTGTTGATTCAAGTGCTGTGCTGTACGTTATCACCGTACACCTGTACACCACGGAGATATGTCAAAGTTATGTCCCAGCCCATCAACATGGAAGACGCACGCGTTGCACGTCAGACTGCTTGTTCGTGTCCTGATCAAACCACGAAATGCACCTGCTAGCTTGATAGCAAATTTGCAGCAACTTTCTATGGGCATCAGAATGACAGGTCTGACAGCCACACCATACAAGGACCAGATAAGTTGAACAGGCAGCCCAGAAACAGCCGCTGGCATATCACATAACTTCATAACTGCAAGCCTGCAGCTGGCAGTTGCAATCAGCAAAAGAAGAGGCGCGCTGGCAACCATCACGGCTATCAGAAAGAAGCAGATAAATTTGATGACAAAGCATAAGGAGGTCGCCACTATGAGCACCAGGGATAAGATCACTTGAACCGCCATACATATGTATGCTGAGCTCGTGTGGAATCAATCATAGGGCAAATGCGTGCATGCAGCATGCAAAAGGTTGCATGCGTTCTGCAAGCCGGTCACAACAAAGGGCAGTGCACTGTGCGCACAGCAGTTGGGCACCGTTAGTCACAAGCAATAGCCAATTGAAATAGAGCCGCACTCGCTGTAATGCCCCAATGCAAACATGAACAAGAAGATACATCACAGCCAGGCTGCAGGCTCCGCAAGTCATTGCTTCCAGCCCACTGCAGCGGCACTAGCAGCCCATAAGTCAGCTGCTAGCTGCTTGTCCTCAGCAAGCTTCTGCAGCAGCAGCAGCAGCAGCAGCAGAGCAAACACATGAGCATTGTAGGCTCTGCCATGAAACATTGCAGAAGTTACGGCAGGAACTCCACTCTGAACCCAGGCGCCACACAGTGCACTACTTGGTGACCTAGGCTCGTGATGTGGCACCAGTGCATTCAAACGCTGATGCGCAGTGCAACCCAGTCTTGCATCAAACGCAATCGCAACGATGGTCTTACCGCAGGCGGTGTTGCCTTGCAGTCGTGCAGGAACAGCGGCACTGGCCGCTCTGCGCTCAGCTCTGGGCTCGTTGCCGCATACACAGCCACCTCGGCACCCTGCAGACACAGGCGATACGGGTGTGTGTTGCAGCAGAGCCCAGCACATGCGTTGCATCAAGCGCTGCACGACGTGGCACACCAGTAGAAACACAGCAGAACTTGCAGCATGTGCCTGCCGCACGTAACGCGCTTGCTGTTCAAAGTGGAGGCAGCCAGCAGCATGTGTTATGTAGTGCCAGGCAGCCCAGCACCCTTCCCTACCTCTGCTGGTGTCCTTGCTATGCTGGGTGCTAGCGCTGTCGCCAGGCTCCCTAGCCATGGGGGCAGCGACCTGCAACACCCAGCACACGGTTTTCTCAATCAGTGGCTGAAACATGACAAGTGGGTCCAACCTGCATGTACTGCAATACCACCGCACTTTGGTCTCAACTCGCAAAATGCCTGATGTAAGTAGATGCTGCCCCAGTGCCCTGCTCTGCTGCATGCGGCACCCAACCCCGCCCCACCTGAAGATGGTGGTGTTGACAAAGCCAGGGCTGACAGATGTGGCAATGATGCCGCGCCCCTGCAGCCGCCGCTGCAGCTCTGCTGTGAACAGCACGTTGCACAGCTTTGACTGCGCGTACTGCGGAAACCTGCACAGCACAGCACAGCCCAGGCAGCACGGTCTGTTAATCCCGCTAGTCTTAGTAGAAGAAGTAAGGAAGTTGGCAGCATGTATAGCTCCACCTGCCCGATGCTGCGTCACCAGCCGGGTCGAAGTCGAGGTCCACATCCATGACTGTACATATCAGCAGCAGCACAAACAGCCCAATGACATTTATCCAACCATGTGCAGGCTACACAGTGCCATCACCCACCAGTTTGACCAGCCTGGTACCACACAGCCGTCCTTCACTGCCAGCCGGCCCCAGTAGTGTGCACGGCTGGCCACATTCACGATGCGCGAGCCGGGCTCCATGCATGGCAGCAGCAGGTTGGTCAACAGGAAGGGCCCAAAGTGGTTGACTGCCAGGTGCTGGTCAGCGCCACCGGGCCCAGGGCCCACACCCATGACCCCTGCAGGGCAAGATGAAGCAGATGTGACTACGGTATAGGTATAGCACACACACGGCAACGTTATTTCTGCAGCGGCTGATGGTATGTTGCATGTCTCTGAGTACAGATGCTTTGGAGAGGCGCTGGTGGCATGTGTGTGCATATGCCTGCTTGCAGGAACATGTGTCAGGACATGTGCAGTGAAGCACATGAATTTGTCATACCGCATGCTGTGCTGCCAGGAGCCCCGGTAGCCGGGCCCGCATCCCGCACCTGCGTTGTTCACCAGCACGCGCAGCGACTGCTTGCTGCTCTGCAGCTCCTGCTGCTGCTGCTTTGCGAAGCTGCGCATAGACTGAAGGTCTGCGAGGTCCAACCTGGTAGGGGCCACACAACAGCACAGCACACGCAGGACACAAAACTCATTAGGTGAAATAAGCTCATACAGCAAGCTTACGTTGTCACCATTAAGCTGAGATGAGGAGCAGCAGCCATGCGTGCAGAGGTACTAGGGAAACATCAATGCTGTGGGTGGCTGCTTGCAGCACCAATCTGGCCCCTGCGGTGATAGCCACCAAGGCATGCCTGCCACCTGGCTGCAGCAGCTGCACAAGATACAATGAAAGCAAGACTCATCCAGCTGCATCGCTTGCACTGTACCTGCTGCATTGGCATGTGCCAGGCAGCTGCCGCTGCTGCAGCTCCTGCTGGGCCACACTGCATGCCTCCATGTTCCTGCAGCCAGAACCTCACACTTTTTAGACACACTTCCAGCAAGAGTGCGACTGGCTGTTGCAGGGGCGTCTTAGCTACACTTGCAGCGAAGCTCGTGGTGTGATGCGGGCTGTACACCATTCCCACCTGCAAGCCATGACCACGTGTGCGCCCTTGGCCATCAGGCCAGCTGTGATCTCCATCCCTGTGTGGACACTGCTATCAGCATTCATTTGTGATGCAACAATATCGACTTTTCTTGCCAGTTGTGTGTGCTGCGTCACCACCCGCCCTACTGCCATGCTAGCAGCGCTGCTGTGACAGCAGCACCCCTGCTGGCCGTGCCAGTTGCCGAGCTACTCACCTATGCCAGCATTTGCTCCTGTTACAATGCAGTACTGTTTTTCCATTCTCTGCTTCGCTCAGGTGTAGTTCACAAGCTACATGGGCACTACAACAGCTCCAATTCAAAGGCTTATATCGCGTGTGATGTTACACAGACGAGCACAACGTTAACTTTCTTGCTTCGACAATATATCTATTCGCATTAAACTAGCAGCAACACACGACGCCCGCCATTGCAACGTTTGTAACATACCCATGTGGGCCCCTCCTGATCTGTGTCAGCAATTCTCGGATTGTTCGCAATCATAACCTGACTGGAGACAACCTCAGCTGGCGAGATGGATCCCCCTTCTACCACTATCGCAGCGTCGATGCAGGTGGCCGAATCACTTGTTGAGCCCATTGGCACTGCCCTGCGTGGTGCAATGGATGCACAGCCGATTTCACCAACGAGTTTGGCACCGATCCCTGTGCAGGCTGCTATGGAGGAGAACCCGCTGGACCGCTTCAGGCACAGTAGGAGCTTCAACGATGTCATGGCAGTAGATGCCGGCCACGCCCTGCATCCTCCTCCGCTGAAGAAGATCAGGAAGAGTGCAATGAGCGAGGCACTGTTCACGAACGGGCGCCTGAAAGCAGTGCAGGAGGACGAGAACGAGGTTGCAGAAGTTGTCATTGTGTGTGAGCCTGAGGGTGCCACATTGATGATGGGCGGACTGCACCCCAGGTGAGCCTGCATGAACCAGAACAAGCACCTGCAGCTGATCCTTCCAGGCGTCAAAAACAGCAGCTCAGCAGTCCTGGCCTGGATCCTCAAGGCTGAGCTGTTAGAGTAACCACCAGAAACAACAGCAGCAGCAGCAGCAGCAGCAGCAGCAGCAGCAGCAGCAGTTGGTAGCATGGCAGTTGATGTTCAGGCATGTTGCGATGTGTGCTGCTGCTGGCTTGCAGGGGCTCCCTGTACGAGCGGCCTGTCAACATTGACACTGCAAAGGCGCAGCATGCCGGCTTCCGTGAGGTGCGTGAGTTGCTACGTTGCATGTTTACTTTGTTTTGCAGGTGCTGCAGTGGTGTCCAGCAGACAGCGATGTGTGAGGCATGCTCTATGCTGCCTGATGCTGCACATGCTGCGTTGTCAGATTTCGGAGATGTTCAGTGATCCATAAGCAGAAGAAGGGCATGCACGACAGCACCCAGTTATGGATGCGCAACTGTGACCCTTGCGAGCAGGACTGCAGCAGGTCTGTCACTCAGCCATCCTGCAACTGCTGCTGCTGCTGCTGCTGCTGCTGCTGCTCGTCTGTTTCCTCAGGTGCTGCGTGCGCAGGGCGTGCGTGTGCTGACGGTGCGTGAGATCCTCGCGTTTGGTGTGGAGGAGCGCATGGGGGCACGCGTGGAGCTGGAGGAGCTGGCGGCTGGCACACTCACCTACAAGCTGGCTGATGGTGAGCCTGCGGTGGCAGCAGCAGCAGCAGCAGCAGCGCATTGTTGTCAGCAAAGTACAGATGTTGGGTGGCGGTGCAGCGACAGTGTTACAACCAGAGGACCAGGGAAGGCTGGGCAGCAGATGTGTGTCTTGCAGCAAAGTGAAGGTTGGAGTTGCGGCGGCTAGCAGCACAGCAGCGTAGCTGGCATCGCGCTGCAAGGTGTTGGACGGCTTTGGGAAGTAGTAGCTGCGGCAGGAAGCCCTGCTGACATGTGCGTACGCACTTGCACAACCTTGTACACACACGCACACTCACTCTGTGCATGCCTGTGTTGCTGCGCGCTGCTGCTGCTGGTGCTGGCCAGGCCACAAGGAGGCCGACCTGACTGAGGCTGACCGTCACTACGTGAGTGACGCGTACAAGCGCGAGGTGGTGGGCGCCATGAGCACCAGCCAGCTGATCGAGATCTGCCTCATCAACCCCACAGTGACGCTGCTGCCCAGCTACAGGTGGGGCGGCACGCGGCAGTGGAGCTGGTGGCAGCTGGTCTGAGTGCTATCAATGCAAAACAGCAGCAGCAGCTGCAGCAGCAGCGGCTGGGCATAAAACAGTGCAGTTGTTCTCATTGAGGTCATGTACAGCAGCAATAGATGTAGCAGTAAAGTAGCGGAACCAGTGCCACCAAGGAATGCTCATGTCACAGCAGCACCACAGTGTCGCTGCAGCAGCGGCAGGCAGCATGCTGCGCCACACACCTGGCTGCGTTGGATCTCCTGCACATAGCCCTGCTGTACTAACGTGCGCATGCCTGTTTGTTGATGACATTAGTTGTGCTGGCTGCAGGGACACGGGGCTCACTGCCAGCTACACCTTTGAGCCGCTGAGCAACCTGGTGTACACGCCTGCATGCTTTGCCGACTGCTGCTGCCAATTGCCCTGTTGTTGCCTGCAGGGACACGGGCCTGACTGCCAGCTACACATTCGAGCCGCTGAGCAACCTGGTGTACACGCGCGACCAGCAGGTGACCACCTGCAAGGGCATTGTGATGGGCCGCCTGCGCAGCGCGCAGCGCCAGAAGGAGGTGGAGCTCATGAGCTACTGCTTCAGGAAGCTGGGTGAGTGCGGCTGGGTGATGGGGTAAAGGATCAATTGGAGTGGGTTTGGGGGCAAGGCGGCGGCTCGCAAATGATATGGTGTGTAAGCGCTTCCAGCAGATCGTTTTGTTGCCTGGCAGACAGAGTTAACTTTTACGGCGGTGTTGGTGTTCAAGCGTCTGGCGCTAATGCTCTGAGCAGGCCTGTCCATCGCGTTGCTGAGCAGGCTTCCTGTGCTGTGCGATGCCTGCACCGCGCGTGTACAATCAGCGGCGTCCTGCCTGCACCTCCTGGGTCCTGTGGTGGGACCTCCCGCAGGCCTGTCCATCGCGGGGCGCATCGCTGAGCCGCGCACCGTGCGATGCTTGCACTGTGCATGACTATATATCATTCGTGTTTTCATCTCTTGTATGCACTTCGCGCAGGCCTGCCTATCGCTGGGCGCATCGCTGAGCCTGGCTTCCTGGAGGGCGGCGACTTCTTCCCCATGGGCCAGGACCTGGCGCTGGTTGGCGTGGGGCTGCGCAGCAACGTGGAGGCGTGCCAGCAGCTGATGGACAGGGACCTGCTGGGCACGCGGCGCCTGGGCGTGGTGCGCGACGACTTCGACAGGGACCAGGTAAGCTGCTGTGGGTATTTCACGCAG
Source organism: Tetradesmus obliquus (assembly GCA_030272155.1). Classification (NCBI taxonomy): domain Eukaryota; kingdom Viridiplantae; phylum Chlorophyta; class Chlorophyceae; order Sphaeropleales; family Scenedesmaceae; genus Tetradesmus; species Tetradesmus obliquus. Next base: position 3,699,561 of record CP126191.1, read on the forward strand.
CTTTTGGCCGGCTGGTGAGGTGCAGGGGGGGGCGGGCGTGGTGCGCGACGAGTTTGACAGGGACCCAGGTAGATGTTGGTGTAACCGGCTGGTGGCTGGAATGGTTGGTTGGGGTGGTGTGGTGCGGGACGACTTTGACAGGGACCATGTGCTGCTTGGATGACAGTAGGAGGAGGGGTTGGAGATGCTGATTGGGTGGCGTGGGTCTGTCTGATGTATATGCTGCTGGTTGCCTTGCTGCCTGCAGGACCGCATGCACCTGGACTGCGTGTTTAATGCTTTGCTGTTCTCTCATGCGCTTCGCTGCTCCACCTGCAGGACCACGTGCACTTGAGCTGCGTGCTCTGTTGCTCTGCTTCGCACATCACCTACATGCATGCATGATGCTGAGGTGCCTCACCTTTGCTGCCTGCAGGACCGCATGCACCTGGACTGCGTGTTCAATGCTCTGCTGCCCTGCTGTGCGCTTCGCTGCGTCACGTGCAGGACCTCATGCACTTGAGCTGCGTGCTCTGCTGCTCTGCTTTGCACATCACTTACATGCATGCATGATGCTGAGGTGCCTCACCTGTGCTGCCTGCAGGACCGCATGCACCTGGACTGCGTGTTCTATGCCTCACCTTTGCTGCTCTGTTGCTCTGCCGTGCGCCTCTCTGCTTCACTTGCAGGACCGCATGCACCTGGACTGCGTGTTCAGCGTGCTGGGTGAGGGCTGCTGCATCATCCTGGAGACCATCATGGGCGAGGCAAGCGCCACGCGCCGCCTGGTGGACGAGTACGTGCGCGATGACACCACCGGCAAGTACAGCCTGGCACGGTGAGCCCCGGGCAGCAGGGAAACTTTTGTTAGCATTTAGGCATAAAATCCAAAGATGATGCAGCTGCTCTGGCTGCAACAGGCAAGTACAGCCTGGCACGGTGAGCCCCGGGCAGGAGGGCAAACTTTGCCCTGAGGGTTGCACCTGTTAGTGTGCGCCTCTGCTTGTTTTTCTTGCGCTGCAGCAGCACACACGCATCACGGGAACTAAGCAGCTGCTGCGGCATCCCACGGGCCGGTCACATCATCTGCTGCCTAGCTGCTATAGCCTTCTGCCTATCTCTGCCGCCTGCAGGGAGGGTGTGGAGTTCTCGGCCTTCATGCGTGGCGAGGGCTACGCCATCATCCCCATCAAGCACGAGCACCAGCTGGCGTACGCGTGCAACGTGCTCAACCTGGGCAAGGGCCGCATCATCAGCGTGCACGCGCCCAGCGCGCGGCAGATCGTGCAGCACCCCGCCTTCAAGGGAGACGTGCAGGTGGGGCGCTGTGGGGTCTGTGGGGGTTTGGGTGGTAGTGGTGGGAACTTGTTGCATCAGTGCCTGGTTGTTAGGTGCCAAATGTGATGTGTGTGCAGCTCCCAGCCTTCAAGGGATACGTGCAGGTGGGGCGCTTGGAACTGATGCTGTAGATACCAACTTGCTTTGATATATCTGCACGTGCATCGATGCACTGCATGGGGGGCAAGACCCTGGCGGTGCGATGCGATCGTCAGCGCGCACATGTCGCCAGCGTGAGTGCAAGGCGGTCAAGCGCGCAGCGTGCATGCAGCTGCTGGGTGCTGGGTGCTAGGGGTGCATCATGCAGCAGTGGGAACGTTGCCAGCTAAGCTCTGACGGTGCTGCTTGTGCTGCCGCCCTCCCGCTTGCTGCTGCTGCTGCTGCCGCCAGGTGATTGACTTCAGCAGCGTCACCTCCATGTACGGCAGCGTGCACTGCGCCAGCCAGGTGGTGCGGCGGGTGCCCCGGCGCTTCGTGCAGGAGCAGCAGAATGGCATGTCGGACGACGGAACAAACTGAAGTGAATTTGGGTGCGCAGCCAGGCTGTGCGCTGCTGGGATGAGTTGAGCAGTTGCATCAGAGGATGGCGCAGCAGCTGCAGATTGTTGGCATTGAGAGAGGCATGGCAGCTGCATCAAGGGGTTGCTTGAGCATGTTGGGTTTGCTTGAAGCTGTCAGTTGCTGTTTTGCGTCAGAGCGCTCTGCGTTGTGTGGTAGGCAGGCCACCTAGCTATCTGCATGACAGCTAGCACATGATTGTTAGGTGTGGGCAGGGCTTGTTGTGATGTTTGGCGGCACTTGTTTGGTAGGGACCAAAACGCTTGCGTTAGCTCTTTTGCGCGTGCCTCGTTCATATACCACTTGGTCGCTGTTGTTTTGATCATGTGTGTTGTGGTGTGTGCTGTGTGTTACGGCATTGACGCGTGCCTGCCTGTGTGGGCACTGCATTTGGAACTCTTGTGTGGGCTGGTGGCTGTTTTGAGCTTGCATCGTGCCCACCCTTTGTGGCACAGAGCTATGCATGGCACGCAGTTATGCACGGATATATGTTCGTGTATGCATGTGCCCTGCACATAGATATATCTGCACTCATCAGACACTTGGCATCGTAGCCGTCTTGAGAGTTTTGTTGAAGCAGCATCGTGATGCGTGCGCAAGCAGTGCTGTGCTGCCACCACGCTCAGCTTGAAATGCGGCTTGCACATGGTGCTGCAGAGGCTTGGTGTATGCTCAGTTCATTCCACTGGTCAACATGGCATTGTGGCATGCACAACCGCTCACAAACCTGGCTTAACTTGCATGCTGCACTGCATGGCATGCCACCTTTTGCTGCACTGATTGGCAGGAAGTTGTTGGTTTAGCAAGAACTGAGCAAGCACGTACTGGCACCTGTTCAGATCTTGCTGATTTGCTGTTTGTTGCTTTCTACTGAAGAGGGCTGGTGCTGCCTGGCTCACTGCATGCCACTTCTTTGGCCGTCTTGCACTGTCGACAGGGACGTCCCAGCCGTGGACTTCTGCCTCCAAGGAGGCAGCGCAAGTGGTGTGCACATTGCGTTGCAAGGATACCCAAAGGCTTTTGTAAAGGTTGCCTTCCCTGAGCTACGCCAATGCCAGAAAGCTCAGCCGCTGCATGCACCTGCGGCAGGTGCCTGGCTTGCACCCTGAAATTCGGATGCATGGTTGCAACACTGCCAGTTTCAAAAGGAAGTTGCCCAGACAAACAACCGGAGGCACACGCTCAACACCACTACATGCAGATCGTCGCACTTCAAGCTTGGATACTTGAGATGAACGTGCAACAGAACGGCTAGCCGCTGCACTGCATAGTATGCAATCCAGACGGGGAACAACACATATGCACTGCACGTCCGCTTCACTTGGGCCTACACAGTGCAATCAGTCAGGTGCTGAATGCTAGCACAGATAAATCAGCATGCACATTCTGTGCTGAAAGGGAGCACACTCGTGCACGCATCATGCCAATAGTGTTGTCAACTGATACAGTGCATGCACTTTGCACAGTACTGCACAGCACAAGCCACAAATGCCTTGATCAGAGGTCCAACAACGCTGCGTTGTCCTTTCAAAGTGCTGCCAATGCAATGTTTTGTCTTCCACCTATCAACTTCCACATCAGTTGCAGTCACAGTACAACATAGACATGCAGACTCCTGTAATTTGGTCAGGGTTGCACGGGATGGCAGCCATGCAGCTCTGCATGCATCCTCCCGCTTGACAAAGTGTGATGCAGTTGCGCACGCACAACATACATCCAATTGATTCAACCTCTTCCAGGCCCCGGTGGGTCATAGGCAAGTGCATTCAATGCAAGTTGTATCAACGTCCATTGACAGTAATGGCTGAGCTACTAACCCAGCCTGTGAGAAGCAGTGGCACCGCAGTCACAGGCTGGCAAGAAAGCTTCAAGTTGGCAACTTGATGGGCCCCATCTGAGGCACTGCTTGCTCTGACTCAATGTTGTTTTATGCAGCACAAATGTCATGCACCATGCACCAGAACATGCACCATCAAAGGATCTTGGACAACCTTCACAAAGCCAGAGGGCTTATGCCTTTTTCTCGTTGACGCCCTCGATGTACAGCATGGAGGAGTGCGGCACCAGCTTGGTGATGTCTGTGCCCTTCTTGCCGTACACCGCGCGCTGGCACATCTGCAGGCAGAATGGCAGCACAGGAGGCGTGCGATCCATACATCCGTGCATGGTAAGCAGAGGGGAATGGGTGGCAAGAGTGGCATGCAAAAGCTTTTTGCACTTTGTGGCACATGTTGCAGTTGGCCAGCGCATGCAGAGCGGGCAAACCAGCCCCTTCAACTTTGAATGTAGGTGTGAGCACACTGTCAACCAGGGCACATGCTGCATGTTGATATGGGTGGCAGAAATCGCTGTTCTATCAACCATGATTGTGCGCGCAGCGGCAAAAAGCTGCGCCTTAGCTCAGCATATCAACGCACCCGCTGGTTCTGCTTCAGGAACATTGCAGCACACAGGTTGCAGCCTCCGACGCACAGCAGGGCACCCAGCGGGCCAAATGCGCAGGGGTTGCAGCAGCCGTCAAAGCACGCGTCAATCCAGGACAGTCCAGTGATGTGGCAGGCAAAGGGGCCTCCTAGGTCCTGCAGCACGGCAGTGTGATCAAACCCAAGCAACAGGCATACAGCGGGCATGCCAGGTTCAGATATCGCGAACTTGAAGGAGGAGGATGCTTGCATGTGTCGCATTGTTCAAAGCATGTCACGCTGCTGTCCGCCTGCAGCTGTCAGGCCTGTTAGGGATGCTACGTGCCCCTTGTAAGATGACATATGTCACATGTCACCTATGATATGTGTGTAATTCCGTCGCAAGCAGCTGGCAGCGCAGCCCAGGCTGGATCAGGCTAGTCCCTGATGGAAATTACAAGGGCTTGTTCCAAACAACATCAGCTTTGACTCACCCTTGGGTAGTACAGCTCATAGCCGATGATCTCTTCGTCGGCCTTTGGGGCCTTGTAAGGGTCCATCATCATTGCACCAGGCACCTGCAGTAGCAGCAATCCCAATTTACGGTGTTTGTTGGTGGCACAACTACATGGTAGCCGTCACCACCCATCTAATGGCGTGGCACTACCACTTCAAGTGCCGCGTATCAGCACTTGCAGCTCGTGAGCAATGCCCTGTTGATCATGTTCAGCCACCAGCATTGAGGTACTGTTGCCCTGCAGGCAGCTGCTATGTTCCTGTTCACCTGCTCCCGCACGATTGTGGGTGTGTTGTAGAAGACTGGCTGGACGTTGAACAGCTTGGCAACCGTCTGTAGAGTATCTTCTGGCTTTGCCTCACGATCCATGCTTTCGTTGGCAGGAGCTACAGGAGGCATGCTGTTGTGAGGCCGTGAAACCAGAATGGCAAGGAGAAATGCTCTAAAAATGAAGAGATTGAAGGATACTTGCAAGCAGCTATGGTATGTAAACGGAACGCAAGCAGCCTTGGCACAGGCGGAAGGCTCGACACGAAGTCAAAGCACGGTCAACGTAACCAGCACCGGTGTAAAATAGCTCAGCAATTCAGGTTTGTTGTTGTATATGTTGTTGTAATTGCTGGGTTCGAGGATCCCAGCTGGGCAAGCCTCAGCACACAGGAGCAGCGAAAGTTCTCGAGACTGGCACTCTTAAGGTTACTGCTACAGCAGCTAGACAAAGAGGACCTAAGCACGCACATTGAGCTGTAATAAGTGAGAACACACCAAGCCACTGTTTTGCACTTCTGCCCACCACTCCACACAACAGCCACCATGCAGGCCACCGCCTTCGCTGGTGCCAACGTCAGCAGCAAGCGCGTTGCTGTTGCTTCAGGACGTCGCTGCAGCCATGTTGTCCGTGCAGCTGTAGCTGTGCCGGCCCAGGTGCGCTTCTGATCAGCAGCTCGAAACACTGCTCGCACCGGACCCTGTGACCAGCCGTCTCACACAGCGGCCAATTCTGTGCTTGCAGTTCAAAGCAGTGAAGCCAGTTGGAGACCGAGTGCTGGTGAAGGTTGATCAAGAGGAGCGAGCGAGCACTGGTGGTGTGCTGCTGCCCACAGTGGCCCAGACAAAGCAGACAGCAGGCTCAATTGTTGCAGCTGGTGATGTTAGCCTAGTAAAGGTGAGCACTTGTCATTTGTATCCGTTTTGCGTTTCACCAATATCAATGCTCAGCCAGCCTGGCTGTGGCAGCAGCAGCAGCAGCAGCAGCAGTGCTGGAAGCATCAGGAGAATGAGCACTGCTCATGTGCCGAGCACAGCATTCAGGAAGAGCAGGTATATGCTTATGCTGATGGTCGTTGCTCAGCTGCAATTGCTGTGCTTGTCACTTGTACTCCATTTGCTGTCATTGCTAGCTCACCAGCTCGAGCACTGCTGCTGGCTGCTGCTGTTGCAGTCTGGTGACCGCGTGGTGTACTCCAAGTATGCCGGCACAGACGTGCAGGTGGCAGGCGATGAGCACGTGCTGCTGAAGGTGGGGAGCTGCATCGAAAGCAGCAACAGCTCAAACACGCACTGCAGCAGCGCAACAACCTGCAGCCACAGATGCAGTTGGCAATGCACTGCGCATGTATATAGCTCAGCAGCATGCAGCATGCCTGTGGCACTGGGGAGCAGGCAGCAGTTGCCTTCTTCTATGCTCGTCGCCCTGCAGGCTGTGCAGCTTGGTGCATATATGCGCGCATTGGATTGCTGCGAAGAGCATTGTTCCGGGCATCTACACCACGCGTGCTTGCTTGGATACACTCCCCAGCAACTGCAGAGCGCTTTAACGAGTACGCACCTGCCTGCAGGGGTTCATCAATGCTGTGCTGCACTGCATTTTGGGCCTGTGTTTGGCCGTCAAGCTGCTGATGCTGGTCTGTTGCTGCTGGTGCTGCTGTCTTGCAGGAGGAGGACGTCATTGGCGTGCTGCCCTCTGGTGACAAGATCAGCACCATGAAGCCCCTGGGCGACCGTGTGCTGATTAAGGTGCGCAGGCCGGCGGCACAATGCGTTGGCTGTAACTGGCACAGCAGCAGCTGGTTTGAATGGGGCTGGCAAACACAGTGTTGGGTCGTAATGCTGTGTCTGTGTTATGGTGCTGTGCAAGGGAAGTTTGATTTTGGTGGCTGCCTGTGCACTGCCAGCAGCAGGTGCTGTTGATGACAATTGCTTCAGACGCCAGGGCATCAGCAGTGCAAGCCGCTTTGCAGCAGCGCAGGGCGCGCACAGTTGGTTTTCAGCACCTGCATGCACTTCTCGTCATGGCTGTGGTGCTGCCAAGTTGTGGCTGCTGTTTTCTTCGCACGAGTCAACGCTGCAGTCGCAGTCCCAACTGTATCACGCCTGCCTCCTGCTCAAGCTGCGCTCTTGCCTGCCTTCCTGCTTGCCTGCTGCTACCTCTGCCCTCCTTTGCCCTGTGCAGTGTGCCGAGGCTGAGAAGAAGACTGCGGGCGGCGTGCTGCTGGCCAGCGACAGCGGCGACAAGCCCAACTTTGGCACCGTGGTGGCTGTGGGTGAGGGCAAGAAGGCCGAGGACGGCGCGCAGGTGAAGCCTAACGTGGCTGTGGGCGCCACAGTGATGTACAGCAAGTACAGCGGCACCGAGTACGAGGTGAGGCACGAAAAGGGTGAAGGCAAGAAGGGTGCAGCGTATGCTGGATGCGTGCAGGCTGGGGACGGTGCAGCGGGCTGGGCGTTAGTGTGATGACCGTGGTGCGGTACCTGGAGTGCATGGGGGTGGATGCAGTTGCAGGCAGTGGCTGGAGCAGCCACCATGTTTTGAACAAGGAGATCCGCAGTCGTACAGCTGCATGCTAAAAAAACTCTGAAATCTCCATGTTAACAGCAGCAGCAGCAGCAGCAGGTCTTCCACGCCTGGCGCAGCTCGGTTGCGTAGAGCCTGGATCACCAGCACGAGCAGCCGTTGGATTAATTGGTAGTAGCATAGGCAACTGACATCTGTGTGGTTGTTGCGAGGGCAGTGTGAGCATGGAACTGCTGTCTGGCTGCTTGTAAAGCTGGACGGTCTAGCATGAAAAGTGCAAAGCTGCGCACCTTCAAGCATTGCTTGTGATCACTGTGGCTGGCGCCTATTGCTGACGCTGCTGTGCGCCACCTGATTGCTGCTGTGCCTGCAGGAGGAGGATGTGCAGTACATTGTCGTGCGGGAGAGCGACATCCTGGCTGCGCTGGCCTGAAATGTCGGGTACTAGGAGCAGTGGCGGTGGCAGCAACTAGCAGCAGCAACAGCGCACGCTCACTGAGCAATGGCAGCGCTGTTGAGGGTGGGCTGGCAGACTGGTTTTGTCGGGCGGATTCGACCTGTGTATATACACACCATTGACTTGAGTGCACACTCAATTGTAACAGCTTTTTTTCTTGGGTTTTGAGAGGGGCTCTGTGTGTTGCATTTGGCATTCTAGAGAGCAAACCCTAGCCTGTTTGTCAAAAACAAAGGTTCACACTCACCAGCAGGTCGATGATCATTGCTGGAATCTCTGCAGTGAAAGCTTAATAGACGCAGGTTGTGTCACTGTTCAACTATGACAATGCTTCACTTCGGATCACAACGGCTGAGCAAGCTGCCTGTACCCAGACATGATTAAATAAGGCAACACTAATGCCAAACCTGTGGGTGACTGGATCATCAACAGCATGCGGTGTTTGGCAGGCCGAGGCTGCACAACGGCTAAGTTTATTGTTTTGAATTTGAATGCAGCCAATGCAGCGCTTGTGCAGGTTGATGCAAAGGCTTTTGAGACGATTTCAAACACATCCTCTGCCCTTCCCCTTCCCATACGTTTCGGCACGTGTAAGCACCGGATAAATTCAACTTAAGCATGGTAAACAACATATAAAGATCCTGGCAAGAAGCTGGCCTCCGGCAGAGAAGCGAAGAGGACCGGGAGGTTTCGTTGCTAAACCCGCTGCAGCCACCTTCGCCTGCAGGAGGACATAGGCAGGGGTTGGCTGCCTTGATCGGCCTCTCTGTTCCTTTACACAGTCAGCAAACATGCGTGCCAAGGTGAGGATGAGCGCAGCAGCCAGCAGTCGCCAGTGCAGGCTATCTCTGCTGCTCAGCAGCTAGCAGCCTGCTCACTCTCTTGTCGTTTGCCCCTGCAGTGGAGGAAAAAGCGTATGAGGCGCCTGAAGCGCAAGCGCAGGAAGATGAGGCAGAGGTCCAAGTAGGCGTGCTGCCCCATAAGAGCCATCAGCGGAAGCCGAGCCCACGGCGCGCTTGTTGAGCCGAGATGAACAGCTTACAAGTGCAGCACATTGTGCGGCACCATGTTGCGGGAGGATCACCTGTAACATGCTTATGCTGAGTCTCCTTTTTCCAGCACACCACTTCGCCGACACTCACCGGGATATCAGGCATGTAGCATGCAGCTGCAGCCAGCAGTAGCCATTACTAAGGTACTCATTGCAACAGGCAGCGGGATCAACAGCAGCTGGGCTCGTTTGAAGCAAGAGATAGGACAAGCAGCTGCTGCTGTCATTGCTGCAGCTTTGTTTGCAGTCAAGTGCCAGCTGTGCTCCTCAATGCAGCCATAGTGCTTGTGTGTTTTCAGGGTTCCCAAGCCAGCTCAGGGGTACATCGGCCGCAGCTCAGCAGCAGGAGCAGCAGCAGCAGCAGCTTGAGACGGCTACAGCAGTATGGACAGCAGGCAGTTCACAAAGAGTTTGCTTATAGCATGAAAGCAGTGTACAGTGCTTTCCTTTGCTGCAGGTGTTTGGCTGGGCGCTCGTTGTGGCAGCTATGGCAGCACTGGTGCTAGCAAGTATTTGCACAGCAATGGGTGGTGCAGTAGCAGCAGCAGCTGGAACGAATCTTCCGGGAGTGTCTGGCAGCAGCAGCAATGACGGCAATGCAGTTTCAGCTGTCAGGTGGTGGTGTGCAGCGGGGACAGGGGCACCGGCTGGTTGTATTTAGCAATGCAGCAGCCGAGACAGCAACAGCCGCAGTATCAGCAGCGTACATATTGAGGGCAGCAGGCAGGAAGAATTTGAGCTGCAGCGACTGCAGCATGCAGGGTCCTGGCCTCGATAATGTTACTGTGTCTAGACCGTTGTCTGGTGTCAGCTTTCAACCTAGAGTTGTGCATGACAGTAGGGTATGCAGTATCCAATAAACATGAGCAGCAACAGAGACAAGCAGTCTCCCTTAAACAGTCCATGAAGTAGCTCGGCAGTTGCAAGAGGCGAAATGATCTTCAGTCATCTGCATACACCGCAACACGCTGTAAATGGTGCTTCCAGCAGGTTGGTACTGCCAGCCTGAGGCGGGCAGGTGCCCTGCAGTACTAGACTTGAGTTTAGATCGGCGCTGTAGGCCGCTCGGAACCGCAGCAGCATTGCAGCCTGCCGTTGTTTGACTAAAACGTCGCAAATAGCGGTGGTCTGGCTGTTCGATGGTCCTGGCGTTGTCACTCCGCCGAGGCACGTTAAATGGTGCAGTACCATGTGAGGTCGAAAGTCGCTTCGTGTCGCAGCCGGGTAGCTCAGTAGCTGCCAGCTGCGCAAAAGACAAGCACAAAAGCGTAGTGTTACTCAACCTGCTTCAGCCAGAGATTGTCTGGCGCAGCTTCGGTTGCTGATGTCTTCATAGAACTCTGGCCTGCCTCAAAGTCCGCACAATCTCTACATATGGTGCTCGCCTGCTGTTTTCCAAGCACCATGGGAATCAAGGTACGCCGAGGGAATCCACAAGCTGCAGTATGGAGCAGGGCACGTACACAGCTGCTGCAGCCGACGGAGCACTGCCACTGCTGCTGCTGCTGCTGCTGCTGCTGCTGTATGCCCGTGTTTGACTGCAAGATGGTCAACTCGCATTAAACATACCGATGATGTGACCAAGGTTGTCAATGCAGGGCCAGGATTGCCAGTCGGCCAGGCCACCCATTGCAGACAGTGACAGTGACAGCGAGAGCAGCTGCAGCAGTGAAGATTGCGCGTATGCTCCATTCCCTTTCACTGTGGAGCGTGTGCACCTGGACATCAGCTTCAATCCTGGCACAACAGTCGTCACAAACACCATGCACATCTCACCAGTACAGCCAGGGCACCAGTTGGGCAGTGCTGCTGAGTCCTGCAAGCAGCTAGTGCTGGATGGCAAGAAGCTGCAGCTGCTGGAGATACACCTGGACGGTGAGCAATGCCGCCAGCATGCCATGCTGCATAAAGATGCTGGAAACCTGTTGTTTTGGCAACCTGCGGCATTAGTACACAGCATGCATGCGGTGCACAGCAACATGCTCTTCAGTCAGTAGCTAGCCATGGCAAGCGGTGCTCCTGTAAATCACTGTTGAATGTCTTCGTTCAACGTATGCGACCTTTTATGCAGCAAACACTGAACTCCAGATGAGCAGCTGATGCAAGCTATCACACAGTTGTGCAGGGTAACCACCTTGCAATCTGTTCCTGCAATCAGCGCCCATCAGCACACCAGCAGCACCATGCTGTCAGGTGACACACCACCTGGCATGCTGTCCTGCACAGCTTGGTGTCACCAAACATGAACTGCAGCAGCTACCCATCCTCTTCATCTTGCTCCTGCATCTACACACTCCTTTTGTTCCTCCTGCTGCCCCTCAAATGATGTGCTGCACCGCCTGCAGGCAAGCCGCTGCCCCCGCATGCCTACACCTACAACCAGCGCGCCAGCAAGCTGACGCTGCACAGCGTGCCCAGCAGCAGCTTTGAGCTGTGCATCAAGTCTGCCACCCACCCAGAGGCCAACACTGGCCTGCAGGGGCTGTTTGTGAGGGCAGGCATCTACGCAACAGCGGTAGGGCGGCTGAGTGGAATCCTAGACAGACTGATTTTGACGTGAGGTGTAGAAAAACGCTGAGCATCAGGTGGTTGCCGGCTAACCTAAAGCATGGTTTGCTGTGTTGCGCGTACATCCGGGTGGTTACAATGCCAGTACGCTGTGGCTGATACCCAACACCAACGCAGCGAATCTCTGACCCTCACGTGTCATGTCATGCAATGCAGTGTGAGGCCATGGGCTTCCGCCGCATCAGCTTCTGGCCAGACAGGCCCGACGTGCTGTCCACGTGGACTGTGAGGCTGGAGGGCGATGCAGCGGCGCTGCCGGTGCTGCTCAGCAACGGCAACATGACAGCAGCGGGGCAGCTGCCAGGCGGCAGGCACTATGCGGTGTGGGAGGTGCGGCTGCTGCCTGCTGTGCATGTGCTGCTGACAATTGAGGTACTTGTAGGCGGCACTGCTGTTGGCTGAGTATCTGATTGCTTTTCACCAGTGCTGGACAGGGCGGCGTGTTGCTCCTGGCAACACTTGTACTGCAGGTGTGATACAGTGTTCTCTTGGTTCACGTTGTTGGTGTTGCGTGCAGGACCCCTGGCCCAAGCCGTGCTACCTGTTCTCTGCTGTAGCTGGCAAGCTGTCGGTGCATGAAGGCAGCCACACCATCGCCAGCAGCGGCAAGCAGGTGGCTGTGCGCATCTACACGGCACCCATGTATGAGGGCAAGGTGAGGCGTGCATGCAGCAGCAGCAGCAGCAACAGTTACAGCAGCGCCAGGTGCTGCATGTGCTTGATGGAGCACCTGAGCCTGGCTGCGTGTGAGCTGCTGCAACAGGGTGTGGTGCTGTTGCGTGTGCGGGCATATGGCGGCGTGCCGTGGCGTGTGGTGTGCTGTTGTGCGGCATTGCCTGTTGGCAAGCTGCATAACAGAAACATGGGAGTCCTGCAGCAATGCAGCAGGGGCCGCCACAGCCGTGGCAGCCATTGGCTTATGCGCTTGCATGTGTTACAGTGCACATGGACCATGTGGCATGGTGAGCTTGTTTTTTTAGAAATGCCTGCATTTGGCGCATGCGGCCTGCGAAGCAGGCAAGCTCATGTGCACAGTCGGCACCACGTGGCTGCTAAGTCAGTCAGTCGCCTGCCTGCCTGCCTGCCTGCCTGCCTGCCTGCCTGCCTGCCTGCCTGCCTGCCTGCCTGCCTGCCTGCCTGCCTGCCTGCCTGCCTGCCTGCCTGCCTGCCTGCCTGCCTGCCTGCCTGCCTGCCTGCCTGCGTGCGCCGCAGCTCGACTTTGCGCTGCTGTCAGCCAGGGCTGCCATGGCCTGGGACGAGGCGATGTGGGGCAGGGAGTATGACCTGGTGCGGCACAGCAGCATCAGCAGCACCTGTGACACCTGCAATGGTCTTGTGCCGGGGTGTGAGGCAGATACGGGGTTCTCATTTCAAGTCTTTCTGCCAACCACTGCTGCAGTTAATGCATGGCACTCGTTATCACCTTTTGCCCTCATGCCGTGACGGCTGCTGCTGCTGCTACTGCTGCTGCTACTGCTGCCATCATTGCTGTCGTCATTTTTGCGTCTTTTGCAGGATGGCTACGCCATGGCTGGTGTGGAGGGTTTCCTGGATGACGCGTGTGAGACCAAGGGCATCAGCCTGTTCCACGTGCACCTGCTGGCAGTCACGCCAGCCACACACACAGACGAGGAGGCAGACGAGTCGCTGCGGCTCATTGCTCATGAGTACTTCCACAACTTCTCAGGTGGGTAAGTTGGGAGCCAGTGAACTTGTGCATGTAGAAGGTGGTTGCACACTTGCCTGTTGTGGCGGCTGCACAGCTGTGGGTCACAAGCAGGTACGACTGGCAGCATGTGAAGGCACCCTAGTTTGCTGCACCGCATGCTTTGTGTGACTTGTGGAGTGGTGTCGCAGGTACGAATGGCAGCATGTGACGGCATCCTGGTTGCTGCACTGCATGCCCACAGCAAGCACACACATTCGTGTGGCTGTACAGTGACGTCAAGGCGACACAAGCTTGTACAAGCTAGTCACACCAGCTGTGTGTTGTGCTGCAGGTAACCGTGTCACAGTGCGCGACTGGTACCAGCTGACGCTGAAGGAGGGCCTCACTCGCTGCAGGGACCAGGCCTTTGCTGCAGACTACGACGCGGCAGCATCTGCTGCTGCTGCTGCCACTTCTGGGACCCTTGGCAGCAGCAGCGGTGGCAGCAGCAATGGTGTGCACCAGGAGCAGTATGAGGCTGCTCTGCTGCAGAATATCGCTACCATGGCGCAGCACATGAAGACGGCAGCAGCTGAGGCAGCAGCCGCACCCGCAGGTGCCACCTCTGCTTCTCCCACACCCGCACCAGCCTCTGCACCTGCCGCACCTGCAGCAGCAGGCACAACAAGTGCTGTGTCTGGGCCTGCCTTTCCGTGCTCCTGGCACCGTGTGCTGGAGGCCCAGGGCATCAGGTGTGACCAGATGCCTGAGGATGAGGGCAGCCTGAGCCACCCCATACGGCCCTGCCGCGGCACCAGCCTGGACAACCTCTACACTGACACGGTGTACGACAAGGTGCGCTGGCAGCAGCAGCAGCAGCAGCAGTGCAGGAGACAGCAGGGTTGAGCACCAGCAAGCAGGGCATGCGAGGATTCATCTGTTGGCAGGCCAAGATGAAAGCAGGCACACTGCGGCATTGAAGTTGGTGGAGTGAGTTGGCACTGAGCGGCCGCTTCTGCTGCTGCAAGCACGCCTGTGCTCAGCTGCAATGCCTAGTCAGGAGGAGTATCACTAACATGCAATCTGCCCTGCTGCTGCTGCTGGTGGTGCTGCTGCTGCCAGGGTGCCGAGGTGGTGCGCATGTACCACACCATCCTGGGCCACGGCCACTTTTACAACGGCCTGCAGACCTTCTTCAAGCAGCATGACGGCACGGTGAGCAACCACATGCATAGCTGCTATCACTCGCTGTGCCACCTGGCCACCTGCCTTTGTACTGTACCCCAGTGCCTGTTGCCTTATTTCTTCTAGCTTGCTGAGGCAGCAATACCCCAGCGCTCTGCTGTGCAGCCCCCACAACTAGCCACATCATTGATGCCTGCTGCACCCAGACCATTCAGCTGTTTATAACAGCTCAAACTTTGTTTCATCACCGTGTCTGATGCACCTTCAGGCTGCCACCTGTGAGGACTTCTGCCAGGCCATGTTTGCCAGTGACCCCCTGGCCAGCCTGGCCCCAGCCATGATGCGCTGGTACGACACCAACGGCACGCCGGAGCTGACCATCAGGACCACCTACAGCCCCTCACAGCAGACGCTCACGCTCACAGTGAAGCAGGAGCTGGAGACAGCAAAGGCACCTCTGCTGATACCACTCAAGGTATGGTCCTGTGTGTTTTTGCGTAGATGCTTTCTGGTTGTGGCAGTGTGTGGGATGCAGCTCAGTACGGAATTTTGTGCTTGAACTCACAGCTGAAGTGTGGGGTGCCTGTGACTGTGCAGCTGTATGTGGAAGCACGTTAAGATCTTACTGCTGCTGCTGCTGCCACTGCCTCTGGTGTGATCCAGGTTGGCCTGGTTGGCCCTGACGGCAAAGACCTGCCGCTGCACCTCATGCCTGCAACAGCCGGCAGCAGCAAGCCCAGCAAAAAGGCTGGCAACCGCAAACCCTCTGCAACCAACTCCAGCAGCAGCTACACCCCAACTGAGGCTGTCACACCAGGCCTGTGTGGCAGTGAGTGCCGCTCAATGGTGCTGCTGCTGGACAGCTGGAGTGGCAGCTGGGTGTTTAGCCGGCTGCCTGAAAGGCCTGCAGTGAGCCTGCTGCGTGACTTTAGTGCACCTGTGCGGCTGCATGTTGAAGGGGAGACTGACAAGTCACTGGGCTTCCTGGCCCTGCATGACAGCAACCCCTTTGCGAGGTGGGTGCTGGTGTTGTGCTCAACGAAGAGTGCAAGGCTCTGCTGCAGGTGCTTGAGCAGGGTTGATGTCCTTCAGGGTTGATTTCAGCAGCAGCAGATCAGAGTGTGGGCATGTGCGTGCAGTATGGCAGCTAAAGGCATTGGCATGACAGGGACAACATGCGCGGAGCAGGTGCTGGTGACTGAGTGGTGCTGTGGCAAAGTAGCATCTGCATTAGTAGCGTGCTGCAATTCTTAATTGCTGTGTGTGGCGCACGCTGCTGTGCTCACATAGCGCACTGCTGATGCCTGCCGCTGGCACGCAGGTGGGATGCTGTGCAGCGGCTGATGACTCGGCTGCTGATGCGGCTGTACAAGGTGGCAGAGGGTGCTGCTGCAGGAGGGGAAAGTGCAATTGAGGCAGCGCTGGCAGCAGCGCCTGGTGTGCCTCCCGCACTTGTTGCGGCGCTGCAGGCTGCACTGCTGAATGAAGAGCTGGATGGGCAGTACAAGGTGTGAAATGACAGTTTTACGTGACCATGCCTCAATGCACAACTGCGCACCTGCAAGCAATGCTGGACTAGGTGTGTGTGGTGGTTCTGGGGTGGGTGGGTCGGAGGCGGAAGAGGAGGGCCACCAGCTGGCGATGCCATGCAAGTGTTTCACAAGGGTTCGCGCAGTACAATGCAGCTCTGTGCAGATTGTGGCAGCGTGCATCCAGAATTGCTGCGCAGCAGCTGCTGGTGATCCAAAACGATAAGCTACGCCAGGTCTAGCCAAATGCAAGACATGCATGCAGCAGCGCATCGTGCAGTGCTTGCATGCAATGGCTCGTCCAGCGTGTTGCAAATACATTGCCAACATGCACGTTTCATGTCAAGGCTCTTCATGCCTGCTCTGCTGGCTGGTGTGTGTGCTGTGTGTGCTGCAGGCGCTGATGCTGCAGCTGCCTGGCGTGATGGAGTTGGTGCCACAGATGGATGAGCCAGACCCCGAGCTGCTGTGGATGGTGCGTGAGTGGATACACAAGTGAAGGGCACACCAGTGAAGGGCCTGCAAGGACCATTGCTGGTGCTAGTCCGATTCAGGGGCATCAACAGGCACCTGCTAAGATGCT
Source organism: Tetradesmus obliquus (assembly GCA_030272155.1). NCBI lineage: Eukaryota > Viridiplantae > Chlorophyta > Chlorophyceae > Sphaeropleales > Scenedesmaceae > Tetradesmus > Tetradesmus obliquus. The sequence goes on from CP126191.1 coordinate 3,716,170, forward strand.
GCAATACAAACAGCGCCAGACACCAAAGGTGATGCCAGCTGCCGCTGCCATGAAGTATTGGCAGCAGCAGTAACGTCCAGCAGCTGTTTAGCTGTTTGCATGCGGCTGATGTTCGTAGCTATCTGTACAGCAGAGTGTGCTGGCAGCACCAGCTGCCCCGACGTGAACAGCTGACCTCCCTGTGGTTGCCGCACACTGTTGCAGGTGAAAGTGCATGTTGGCCTGCAACTGGCAAGGCAGCTGCAGCCGCAGCTGGAGCAGCTGGTTCAGCAGTGCGACAGCAAGCTGGCGGCTGCTGGTGAAGCAGCAGTAGGCTTCTGGCCACCTGCGGTCAAGCTGCGTGCTGCGCGCAATGCAGCGCTGGGGCTGCTCAGTTACATGGAGGACCGCCAGCTGCAGCAGCAGCTGCTGCAGAGGTGTGCAGGGAAAGGAATGCAGGCACAAAGAATCCGTTGCGGAATGCGTAGCAGTGGCTTGTACATCCTCATGGTGCCAAATGATGCAGGTTCTGCTGTTGCTTACCATATCAAATGCAAATAAGCCGCTCTGCATGCTGCTCATGCCCAACACGGCATACCAGCTGCTGGCGGCTGTCCGTCAGCGGTGGGTGCTGTGCGGTTTTTGGTCTGGGGTTCCTATGCTCGTCATGCATATGCCATGCTGCCACGCTGCAGGTACTACAGCGCCAGCTGCATGACTGAACGCCTGGCTGCACTGGAGCTGCTGGCTGACGAGGACACCCCTGCCCGCAGCGCAGCGCTGGCTCACTTCCACGACACCTACAGGCTCACGCCCAGCGTGCTGCACAAGTGGCTGTACGTGCAGGCAGCGTCAGACATTGAGGGCAATGTGGAGCATGTGCGGGCGCTGATGCGTCACGCCTCGTTCGACATCACTGACCCTGCTGCTGTCAGCGCGCTGCTGGGCGGCTTCAGTGACAGCATGGTGAACTTCCATGCGGAGAATGGCAGCGGATATGCCTTCATGGCGGATGCAGTCGTCGAGGTAAGTGTTGCGTGTGCATCGCAGTACTTGCGGATGAAGGTGCTGCTTCACATACAAGTTTCATACAGTATAGATTGCGCATGCTTTGGTTGAAAGGTGGGCGCACACATCACCAGTCAGCGTGCATACTATTGAAATTCGGCGCTAGCAGAAACGCCTTAGCACAGGTGCCGCGTGCACATAGATTGTGCCTGCTTAGCTATGCTATCAATGCATGCGCATGTGCCTACACCTGGTAAAATCGATTTCCTCTGACTCAAACTTTGAGTTAAACTTGGCAGCAGCTCAGAAACGAGCATGCTTCCCTAGGCCCTGCTGCATCGTGTCATACATTGCTTCATGCTCTCCTCAAATCCCTGGCAGGCAGTGCTCTGACAGTGCTGTATCGCACTTCACCACCTGCCGCGCAGGTGGACCGCGTCAACCCCATTGCTGCTGCTGACCTGGCGGAGTGCCTGGCTGACTGGGACTTGCTGGATGAGGAGCACCAGCAGCTGATGAAGGCACAGCTACGGCGCCTGGCAGGCACCAAGGGCCTCAGTGCGGATGTGCGGGAGATTGTGGAGGATGCACTGGAAGAAGGCAGCTCGGATGACAGCACAGACTAGGTTCAGACCCGGCGTAGCTCGCGTGACTGCAGCTGTTCTTGTGCTGTGGCTGCCAATGCTGACCGCGTGTGGGGGTCCTTGCCGGGTGCATATATTTCAATGCAATAGAGAGGTCCTCGCACATCCGTGCTGCCAATCAGAGGAGGCCTTCTTTACAACAGGCATGGCAGCCTGCTAGGATCATGTAATGCAGTACAAGTACATAAGGTGGCCACGCCACGAAGACAGTCATGATCCAGGGCGAATGCTGAAACCAATCTGCCAGCGGTTACCGTCATCCTGATTGCTACTGGAAGCAACCGGTTTTCCTGACCAACGCAACCGTGCCCAGGGCAGTTGCCACATGCGTGTGCCATGTTGGCACGTGTTCCTTTTTCGTTGTTCCCAGCATGCGGTCGATACCGTCTCAACTCCACATTGACTTTAAACATAGTGTCTGCTAAGTTTGAGTATGATTGGTGAATGCTTATGCCCGAGGCATCCCGGTGCAGCCTCAGGCAAATGAGTCTGCCGGAATGGTGCCAATGCCGCCGATGCTTCCTTCAAAACGAGCCATCAAGGTCACGTTCGTCTGTATGAAAGCATCGCACAGCTAGACCCAAACGAAAAAATGACCAGGGTTTGAGAAGGCGTGACAGTTGCTGCTTTGTTGACTGCCGCCATATCAGTTCACCCACGCAACGGCATGCCTTTGAATGGTTCTCGCTAGGAGACCTGATTTTGCTGATCGCTTACACGGAGGCGCGGAAGCTCTTGGGTCCGCCATAGTCAGTCTCACGCTGGTTCGCGTCTGCACGCCCTTGAACGCCATTATCGCAGCTCTCTGACGCTCTGATCGCTGCGAAGGGGCAGCTGCGGCCTTCGTGGCCAGCCAAAAGTCAAGCAGGCACTCAGGGCAGGTAGCAGCAGCTGACCGACTCGTACTGTGCTACGTGCTTGTCTTCACGCTCCCAGCGTGTCTGAGGGCGTGTAAGCGGCTTACTAAGCATGAAGCTGCCGTTCAAGGGCGCTCATGGCGCGCCAGAAGGAGTACCTGCCCCTGATAGCGCAGAGGGTGGCGCTGTGCAGGCCAGGGGTGCCTATGAAGTAGATGGTAAGAGAGTCTGATGGCATGGGCTCAGCAGGACGCAACATTACATGGGGCTAGCAGGTTGCAGCATTGCTTACGATGATGAATCTTTGGGACTTGCAGCAGTTGCAGCAGTTGCATGTGGCCTTGCACTCAGTCCCATGTCTGCTGCTGTTTTTCACAGACCACATGGTGTCGCCAGAGGAGGTGGCGGAGCGCTACAATGTTACAATTGATTGGGAGAACATTGGTGGCAGTAAGGGCCTCACTTCACAGCAGGTACGCCTTGATGCTATGCCATACTTCTGCGTGCGACATATTCAACAGACTGCCAGTCCCAGGAGGAGACCTGTGATTACATCACTGCTGCATTTGTTGCTGTGTGCAGGTCAAGGATCTGCAGGCCAAGCATGGGTGAGCAGGGATGATCAAGTGTTCAGCTTCAGTATGCAACCGTCAAAGATTACGGTCCACAGCAGCTACATTCTGTGGCTTGCAGGACAGCTGTGTCCTGCAGGCCAAGCAGCTTTGTCCTGCAACCAAGTTGCTTGCAGCTGGCAGTAGTCAGCACCTACTCCACTGCTGCTGCATCCTGCGACAGCAGAGCTGAAGCTGCTGTTATCCTCGAGTTGCCAATCTCTGATCACTGTTTATTGCTTTGCTGTGTCCAATCTTCTTGTTTCAGGCTCAACCAGCTGACACCGCCCAAGACGACCCCAGAGATCATCAAGTTTCTGAAGCAGTTCACCAACCCCCTCATGGCACTGCTGCTGGTTGCCGGCGCACTCACCTTCATGGCATATGGGATTCAGTCGCCCAGGGACAAGAACAACGCCATCCTGGCTGCAGCACTCCTCATCGTGGTCACGCTGACCTGCCTCATGTCCTACCTGCAGGAGCGCAGCGCCAGCAGCCTCATGGGTGGGTTGCTGGCATGCTGGGCAGCTAGTGGTACCATGCTGTGCAGCTACCAAACGCCAGCCAGGATGATACACGAGCACCTTGCAGGAAACCTGCTGTGCTGCGCAATTGCACGTGACTGTCCTGCACCTGTCAGTCAGCTCCTCATCTTTATACACAAGTGAGGTTTGTTCGCCTTCTCTGACAAACCACTTGTAACTTGCTGTATGTCTGCTGCCTCCACCAGACTCTCTGAAGAAGATGATGCCCAACAAGTGCACCGTCATCCGTGATGGCCAGGAGCAGAAGGTGGAGGCACTGGAGCTGGTGCCGGGCGACCTTGTGCGCCTGTACATCGGCGACAGGGTGCCCGCCGACATCCGCATCATTGAGACTTACGACCTCAGGGTGTGCGGCGTGCAGGACTAGAGAAAGGGCGTGTGGCGCTCACAAGACAGGACAAGCTGGCAGCAGGACTTTTGTGTGCTGCAGTGGCTGCTGGTGTTGCTGCATAGTTGTTGACTGCTGTTGTTAGTCACTGCTACTGGGCATGTCTGCTTGTTGCTTCGTTGATGGTGCTAACAAGCATACCTTTTTTTCAAGATGCACGAAATCTGCGTGCTGCAACACATGGCGCTTTTAGTTCAGTGCTTTGCAGGAAGCAGGCAACAGGCACAGTTACAGCGCACGGGAAGTTGTGGCTGAGTTGTTGCTCCTGGGTGCTGACTTGGTGTTGCTTTGTTGCAGGTGGAGTGCTCCAGCTTGACTGGCGAGTCAGATTTGGTGCCTGCCAGTGTTGACCGCAAGCACGACATCCCTGCTGAGGCGCGCAACCTGGTGTTCATGAGCAGCCTGGCTATGAATGGAGAGGGCCGCGGCATCGTCATCCGCACAGGTGCGTGCCGTGTGCTTGCCTGCATGATTGCTGCTGGATGGTGATGCTGGAATGTGTTGTCTGATGCGTGCGCCTGCTTTCCTGCAGGCGACGAGACCATGATTGGCAAGATTGCCTCGCTGGCGTCAGACACCAACACGCACCGCTCAACGCTGCAGGTAGGGCGCGGAGCCTGCGTTGAGCCTCGGTTGCAGGAGCCTGCTGGCTGCTATGTTGCAAAGAGACAGGCTTGCAGGAACGTGCCACTCGAGCTCACAATCAGCACAGGAATATTGTGGCACCATCAGCAGCCTTACGACTGGTTGGCATGCATTGCAGGTGGAGGTGCACCGTCTGGTGTGGTTTGTCGGCATCCTGTCCTTTACAGTGGCCATCATCCTGTTCGTGGTTGGCCTGGCGCGCAAGATGTCCCCGCTGCCCGCCTTTGTGAACGGCTTCATCCTGGTGGTCGTCGCCAATGTGCCGGAGGTGCGCACACTGCTAGATGTGTTAGGTACAGCACAGAGCAGCGTGCACAGCACAGGGCATTGAGCACAGCACAGAGCAGCAACCTGCCAATGCGTTCGAGCTCCATGTCACTGTCAGCCCATTTGCATGCCCTGATCTCGCTCGCTTTTGCTGTTTTTGCTTGCGCAGTCGACATTGTCTGCCTTCATTGCTGCTCCTGCAGGGCTTGCCAGCCACCGTGACTTCCCTGCTGAGCTTGACAGCGCTGCGGCTGCGTGACCGCAACGTGCTTATCAAGCGTACAGACATCATCGAGAACCTTGGAGTGGCAACGATCATTGCCAGTGACAAAACAGGTAATTCTTGACATGTGCAGCTCATACAATCTTGCGTAGTCGGCTTTGCAGGAGGGCAATGAGTTACTGGGGTTCCACTTGCTGAAGCGAAGCTTTGCGTTGTAATTGGACGCTGCAGGCACGCTGACGCAGAACAAGATGTCCGTGGAGAACATCTACTGCAACATGGAGCTGCATGGCGGCAAGGGTTTCACGCCGCCCCCTGCGGCACCGCAGGCATCACTGGAGCGCGCATCCCGCCTGGCAAAGGCATCGCTCATGCGCCGCAGCCAGCTGGGCAGGACCAGCAACCTCGGCCGCACAGGTGAAGGATGGGGGCATGCAGTGCACATATGAAGTTGCCGCTGCATTAACCAGTTCTTCTTGCAGCCGCCCCAATCGTTTTGTTTCAAAGATGGTCTGTTCCAGCTGCTGTCAGTAGTATCATTCTCGTTGGAAGCCTTCTCATGCCATGGCAGCCTGCTTACTTTTGCTGACATGCTCTCATTGTGTTGCTCTGCCATGGTGCAGCGTCCAATGCAGGAGCGCTGGGGCGCACCAGCAACCTTGCGCGCATTTCTCATGATCCTGCCACCCAGATGGCGGTAAGTACGTTCTACAGTCAAACGTCGTTTTGTTGTTCAGTTTGATGTTGTGCTTGTTTTTGAAATGACGCACGGCAGCCGCCACTGTCCAGCATGCTGAAGCAGGATGGATGCACCGTTAGACAGTGATGCTTGGCTTTTGGCTTTTCATGACATAAGTGTACCCGGCAGGTCACGTTCTAAATAATATCATGATGCAATAATTATGCTTTTGCTGTTTTGCAGGTTGGTCGCACTGCACGTCCGCGTGGGGATGGGTCCTTGGAGTTCACTGCACCACCAAGCAACTTGGGGAAGCCCTCCACAACCTTACAGGCAGTGCAGGAGGCGACTATCAACCACTTCAGTGTGCAGGGCTTCTCAGAGCTCAATTCTGTTACCTGGGAGCGCAGCAGCACCCTTACCAAGCTGCTGACCATCGCCACTGTGTGCAACAAGGCCAAGTTCACCTTCGCAGAGGAGCAATGTAAGTGCCCTGTTGCGGTGGTGCTTTGCGTCCTTTGCACCTTTGCTTTGAAGTGCAAGATGTGCTATGAAATGCTAAATGTGCCAAGAATTGCTGCACTCGCTGAGCAGATGCTGTGCTGTGGCTATTTCAACACATCAGGCCACTGCATTTAGCATGCCAGGCGTGTGACGTCGTATGACAACTATTATCTCTTGACAGTGTTTGTGCTCATCGCTTGACATTGTATGTGCTAATCGCTGTTTGTGGTGCTGCGGTGCTGCAGCCGCCAAGGATGGCAAGCCGGAGCACACCGCCATCACAGTGCCCATGTTCCAGCCTGGCTCAGAGGACACCCGCAAGCTGCTGGGAGATGCCACCGACTGCGGCCTGCTGCGCTACTGTGACCGGCTGGTGCCCTCCAGCTTGGTGCGCATGGCGTACAAGAAGGTGAGCAGCTTTCACGGCGTTCTTGAGCGTTTGCCTTAAAGCAGAGAACAACGGCATGTGCACGGCGATGTAGACCACTTCCTTGCACGCCATGCAGCAGCAATGTTGCTTTGATGTTAACAGCTGCAGGTCGGACACTGCTGCTTGAGCGGCGCTCAGGATCCCCTGCGTGGTGCTTCATACAAATGCTATGGCTACTACTGCATGCACCAGGTGTTTGACATCCCCTTCAACAGTGCCAACAAGTGGAGCCTGGCAGTGACCAGCTGCCCTGGCGACGCCAACCACCAGCTGGTGATGATGAAGGGTGCACCAGAGATCGTCCTCACCAAGTGCTCACACCACCTGCACAACAACCAGGAGAAGGAGATTGACGACGTGAGGGGCTGCTGCTTGCAAATGCTTTGGACCACAGCAGTGTTCTGGCAATTGTCTTCACATCAGCATCAACATGCTCAAGGCATCATCAATTGTGCTGGAGCAGAGTCCAAGTGCTCATTGTGCCTTTTGATGTTGCTGCATCACCGAAAACACCGGTGTCATGTGCTCCTTGGCTGCTTGCAGGACTTCCGTGCGTCGATGAACGCAGCGTATGAGCGCTGCGGGTTCATGGGCGAGCGCGTCATCGGCTTCTGCTACAGAAAGATCTCTGCGCGCAGCGTGGACTCCTTCCACGTGGAGGGCCAGGGCCCGCCGACCGAGGGCCTGGTCTTCATGGGGCTCATGAGCCTGGTGGACCCGCCACGCCCAGGCGTGCTGGAGGCTGTGAACAAGTGAGCATTGCTGCGCGCAAGACGCAGGCCTCCTGCGCGTGCCATGTTACTTGCAGCAGTTTTGCAGGGGTTGTTGCAGTGGGTGGTGGGTGGCTGACGCCAGTGGCTGCCTACGCTGCTGTTGATGCTGTGCAGGTGCCGCAGCGCAGGCATCAGGGTGGCAATGGTCACTGGAGACCACCCCTTGACTGCTGAGGCCATTGCTCGCAAGGTGAACAGGAGCGCAGCTAGCTGGCTGGTATAAACTCGTAACTTGAGCGCATGCACGTGCTGCATCAACAGGGTCACAAGGTGACTAGCTATTCAACTTCATCCTGTTTTGCACTTGTTTTGGCACCTGTTGCATAGCAACTGTTGCAACAGCAACAAACGGTCTCAAATGTGTTGCCGCCGCAGGTCGGCATCGTCACGCTGATGACACCACGGGAGGTGGCTGCTGAGGCGAGTCTGCCCGAGTCCGAGATCGACATCACAGACGAGCGCGTGGGTGCGGTGGTGGTCACCGGCTCGCAGCTGAGGTGAGCATGCAAGACAAGCTGGGTGTGTATGTAAGCGTCGTTGCGCAGGATGCACGGACACTAATGTCAGCTGCTACTTTGCACTGTTGTTAGCTGACAGATGTTTCATAGTTTCCAGCTGGGCGCGCAAGTATAGTGCAGCACCCTTGGGCTGCTCTGTCTGCTTTGTATCAACTGCCTTGTCGTTTTGACTTGCAGGAACATCACCACTGAGGATGACTGGGATGACATCCTGACCAAGCCAGAGATCGTGTTTGCCCGCACCTCGCCCCAGCAAAAGCTGCAGATCGTGGAGAACCTGCAGCGCCTTGGGGAGACCGTGGCAGTGACCGGCGATGGCGTGAACGACAGCCCTGCGCTCAAGCGCGCGCAGATCGGCGTTGCCATGGGCAAGGGTGGCTCTGGTGAGTGTGCCCATCTCCGCTTGATTGAAAGTCATGCGTTGGCACTGCGGTGCCTGCACGTTCTGTTTGCCTTGCACCCGTGAAAGCCACTGAATAGCCGAAATGATTGCAGCGCGCAACGGCAGCAGTGATCCGCTGACGCATCCGTGTTGTCGCTGTCCCGTGTGCGCAGATGTGGCGCGTGACGCTGCTGACATCGTGCTGATGGACGACGAGTTCCCCTCCATTGTCAACGCCATCGAGGAAGGCCGCGTGATCTACGACAACCTCAAAAAGACCATCGCATACACGCTGGCACACGCGGTGCCGGAGGTGCTGCCCCTGTTCCTCAACCTGGTGCTCAACTTCCCACTCGGTGAGCAGCCGGCATGTGCCTGTCCCCTCTAGCGTGCCATTCAGGCAGGCCTGACAGTGGTTGTGCAGATGTTATGCTGCATGCTGCATCCAACTTGGTGCAGGTGCCTCGTACGAGCGAGGATCTACCCGCTTGGCACACGTTCACAGCGCAAGTGCTGTCCTGCTGCTTTTCTGTGGCGCGTTCTTCTGTTTCAACAACATGATGCCGTTGCTGCTTTACCTGGTGCCAGGCCTGGGCGGCCTGCTCATCCTGTCCATCGACCTAATCACGGAGCAGGGCCCCGCCATCAGCCTTGCATATGAGCACGCTGAGGCGGATGTGATGAAGCGCCCGCCACGCGACAACAAGAAGGACAGGCTGGTGGACGGGCCTGTGCTGCGCTACGCGTACCTGGTGTATGGCATCACCACCTCCGTGCTGTGCATGCTGGCCTTCTTCACCATCTTCTGGTGGAACGGCGTGCCGCTGAGCTCGGTGTACAACAAGGGCTCAGACTACTGGATGTTCCCCGATACACAGACCGACCTGACGCTCACCGGCACCTGCAAGTGAGTTACAGCTGTTGATCGCTCCTGCTGCGCACTGCATATGCCTGAAAGCTGGTGATGCATCAGGGTGTGCACATAGCATTGCTCGCAGCACAACTGCATTGCCCACTGAGCAAACTGTTTTGCTTTGCTGCAGGTTCATTGACGGAGTTGAGAGGTGCCGTATCCTGAGCCCGCGCGAGCAGTCCATCATCTACTGGCAGGCACAGGTAAGGGGCATAGGTTTAGCATGGCTTGGCCTGCTTGCATCAGTGAGTGTCAGCAGTTCATAACCATTTTTGGTCTCTTTTAGCGCTTAGTTTACAACCCAACCTGACCTAACTTCTGTGTTGTTCTGCAGAGTGCCTGGTATGTCACGCTGATCTGCTCACAGTTCTGGCACATCTGGTTCTGCAAGACGCGCACGGTGAGGGCCTGCCTCAAATGATGTTACAATACGTCTGATTGCACCATCTGCATGCCAATGAGCAGCGTGTGCATTGAGGCTGCTGTAGCTTTTGCCCTCTGCTTCTTGTGATGGCCAGGTGCGTGGCGTGCTGTTGCCTGTCTGTGGCCTCTGATGCTGGGGTGGCACTCATGTGCTTACGCATGCATCTGCTTTAAAAACGGCCAGCATTTGAGCATTCCTGCTACCTGTGGGGGCCATGTTGTGAGTGCAGGAGTCCATTTTCAAGCACGGCATCTTCCGCAACACCGTCACATTCTACGGAACGGCAGTGAGCGTGGCTGTCATGATCATCATCGTCTACGCACCCTTCCTGCAGGTGAGGCAGGCAGGGCATCAATCAATAGCAGTTGTCCACTCTCTGCTTTGCTGCTGCGGTCATTATGTTTAGCAAGCCTTTGTAGCGTAATAAACATGCTCTTTCACCGCACAGCCAGCAGCTATATAGCTTGCCCGGCTGACTGGTATTTGCACTGCTGCCACTTTGCTTGCCTTTTCCAGGGCATCTTTGCCACCTGGTACCTGCCTGGCATTGGCTGGGTCCCCATGATCGGCACGCTGTTCTGGCTGCTGCCGTACACCGAGTACACAAAGCGCCAGGTGCGCACCAACCCAGATGGCTGGTGGGCTCGCAAGATGGCGTGGTAGACAGCGGCGAGGTGAAAGCGCTCAAGGATAACCTTGTGCGCTCGTTCTTTGCATGCACATGCTGGTACAGGAGCTGCTGTCTGTATGGACGGCTGACTACTCGTGGGGGCGGCAATGAGAGCCTTACACACAGTGCAGTCTGTTGCTTCCATGATGATTGAAGGTGTAAAGAAGTCTTGCCTTGCGCAAGGGTCTTGCTTTGGTCATACAGCACGTGTTGTTCTGTTCATGTAAGACGGCCTAAAAGCCAAGTACAGCGCGCATACTTTGATTCAGGGTGGGCTATTGTTTCGCGCTGATTTTGAGTTCTTTTAGATGGTAGTAGTGCACTACTTTGCGAGGTGCACATCGTGTGAGTCTTGAGCGTGGAGGATTCTGTGCCGGCACATGGCAGGCCAGTGCGTCTTTGCGGCAGTGGTCTTGGGATTTCCATGATGTACACCTGTGGTCCTCAGGGTTGCGCCACAACATCACAGTGCGCGAACGTGCGACTGCGCAGCGCTGGTGATACACTATACGTTATAGCAAATCAGTGTGTGTTGTCCAATGATTGCAGGGACGTGTGCAATGTATTGTCATTGTGCATATGACATGTGTATGCACGCTTGTTATCTTCCGCTTCTGACCTTGCATGCAACTACTCTAATCTGCAGTTTTGTCATACTTGATCACGAGGGTCGCCTATCTGGACCACACGTGCTTTATTGATGCAAGGCGCACGACACAGACATTATCCAGCCTTAGGCACCTCAATGATGGTGTTGAATTGCTGAGCAGTGCATAGCTTGCATCTCTGTGCCTGTGTTTATACTATCAACAGGAAGAAGAGTAGGATCAACTATGGTGTGTGCAATCGCTGTTCCTGGTGCTGATGCTTGGCTATGGCGCATGGCACAATGCTTGCAGCAGTGCTGCCGAGCGCAGGCGCATACGAGGTGGGCTGGCATAGCTTATTGATGCTATCGCTCGGCTGGACAGAAGCGGGTGTGACATTGCACATGCATCGAGGCAACCACTGTGTGTTGCAGTTGCCCATATACTATGCCAGTGACAGCTGTGCTGTGCTCCATTCCATGGTATAAGGGATGTACGGTACATGGATGTAAAAGTGGCTGATGTGTTACCCTGGTGTCAGGCAAAGGACGTGGCTGTAGAGCAGATCTGCAAGTTGCTGCAAGTTGCCTTGAATCAACCGCGTGAGGAAGCACACAATGCAACATAAAGCTCAATCCTCCTTTACGGGAAGGTCCGGTGCACTTTGCTAGCCAGCTGTATGAACTGTTTCAAGGCGTGTACACCTTGTGACAAAAGCACCACTTTTAGCCCCGGTTGCAGTGGAAACAGTACAGCCAGGACCAAGGCCGCATAAAAGTGGCTGCTTATGTCACAACGCCATGTGCGCGCCAGGCCTGCCGATTTCCTTGCCCATCACTTGGTCACATGAAAGACCGCACTGTAGGAAGCGACAACAGAAGGTGGCACAAATCACATCTAACGCGTACGCGCATCAACCATAGTTCCTAGAATCACGCTGTTGGCTCGTCGCTGTACGCAGCAGCTCTGCCGCTCCTGCCTGGCACTGCCGCCTCAGCCGCCAGTATCTCACCACCCGTGGCAGGCGTCTCCAGGCCCTTGTACGTCCGGTGCTGCTGCAAGTACTGTGCAGCAGAGTGCACCTGCACCTGCTGCCCGCTGCGGCTGCCTGCCCCTGCCAGCACCTTGCCCGGCTGGCTGCTGCCAGCAACAACCAGCACCCCCGCGGCTGCACCCCAGCCGCCTTCTTCCTCTTCAGCATCCTCGCTCTCACTCTGCTGCCCGCTAACATTGCCCCCGACACGTGCGCCTGCCCCTGCTGCTGCTGCTGCTGCTGCTGCTGTAGCTCCACTACTGCCAGCTACCCCTTCCCCTGCCAGCAGGTCCCCAAAGTCCAGCCTGTAGCTTGCAGCATCAAAAAAACTGCCAGTGAATGCCAGGTAGGCCTCATGTGGTGTGATGATGGGGCTCAGGTACTCCTTGCTGTCCAGGATGAGGCCCTGCGGGTCTGCCAGCATCACAAAGACTTCGATTTCGGGGAAGTTGGCCAGCTTGGCGGGGCTGGGCTTGCCCATGAGCAGCGTGTACGTCTTCTTGCCGGCCTGGTGAAGGCAGCAGCAGCAGCAGAGTGCGGAAGTAGGCAGCAAGCGCTGAGTGTTCGAGGTGCATGCTCGACAAGTGAACCCGCTACGTCGCACAGAGTCTCACAAGCTTGGAGAAGAGCGCATACGTTGCCGCTTGCCCAGCCAGCTCTGCACTGCAGCAGTGCGACACCACACCCCTGTTTGCCGCACCAATGCTCCAAGGAAGAGTCAACATACACAGCCACTGTATGGCCCTCATCAATACCCAAGCCACCGCAGCTGATCTCACCCACCCACCCATGCCTGCACACCACTCACCGCTGCAGCCAGCTGCCGCACCCTCGTCAGCGCCTCCAGGTACCCTGCAGCTCCAAGCGTGCCCACCAGCAGGCCCACCATGCTGGCGCCACGCGCACGCTCCACCATATAGTAGCGCCGCTTCAGCAGCCGCTGCAGCTCAGGCAGCAGGCCCTGCTCTGCACTGCAGCTGGCAGGGTCCAGCAGCAGCCAGGGGCGTGCGCTGTAAGTGAGCTGCAGGTGGGTCAGCGCTGGGCTGCTGAAAGGGCCTAGCCATACCATGAGTGCTGGCTGGCTGCTGCTGTTGCTGCTGCTGGGGAGCTGCCATACTAAACCGCCAACAGGTGGTACACTGCTGCTGCTAGAACTGGTGCTATCTGCAGCCGTGTTTGCAGCCATGGCTGCTGCCTCATCTGCTGCAGATGGGGACTGGCCAGAGGGTTCCTGCTGCTGCTGCTGCTGCTGCTGCTGCTGCTGCTGCTGCTGGCAGCAGCCCTGCTGGTCAGAGGCACCTGCGCCAGCTACACATGCAGTGCTGCTGTTTGCGGCTGGCTGCTGCTGCTGCTGCTGCTGCTGTTCTGCACTTGCTTGGCAGCATGCACTGGCGCCGCAGCCAGCTTGTGCGGTGCCGCCTGCTGCTGCTGCACTACTTTGAGGCTTCAACTCTAGTTGAGTGCTGGCTGCAAAAACCAGCTGAAGTGGTCCCTGCAAGGCATGGGCAACACCAGCCAGCATAGGAAGACGGCAACCAACAATGCAGGCACTCCACAGCAGTGCGGAAAGCATGAACTCCAGTTCTACAGCTGGAATGCATCTTCCATACTAAAGCTGCGGGGCACACAATCAGGCAGCTGTTGCAGCAGCTCACCTGATAGGCCAGCAGCATGGCCTCTTGCAGCTGCGGCAGCAGATGCAGGTAGCTCTGGTCGCAGCAGACCACGGCATACTGCTGCTGCTGCCCTTGCACACCTTGCTCTGTAGCACTGCTGCTGTCACCAAGCAGCTGTGCTGCTGTGCTTGCCAGCTGCTCTGCTGCCCAGCTGCTACACTGCTGCACATCTAGCTGCGCCTTGGGCAGCACGCACAGCGCAGGCGTGCGTGACACTGGGTTTAGCGAGGCATAGCCGTAGTGAACCTACAGAGCACAGGATGAGCAGCAGCTCAGTGAGACGAGCCGACAATGACATCGGCTCACGCGCAGGCAGTACTGTACATGCCTGTGTTTGTCTTGAGGAAGCCATCATGCCAGCATGATGCTGCTAGCTGGCTGGCAGGTCATAGGCAAGCCAGCAGGCTGATTGTCACAGGTGCTGCGGACAAGCTACTCACCACGCAGTCTGCATGTACATGTGCCGCTGCTACCTCATCAACACTGAGGGGGTTGTATGATGTGTCCGCCAGCACATACACCTGTAGTGGCAGCAGTAGCAGCAGCAGCAGCAGCAGCAGCAGCAGCAGCAGCAGCAGCAGCAGCAGCAGCAGCAGCAGCAGCAGCAGGCAGCAGGGACAGCAGCAGCAACAGCAGCACTGAAAGAAGCGTGCTTCATACAACACAGGCTGCAAGAAAGCCGATGGCCCGGTCCATCATGAGCAGCTGGTCTGCATACCAGCCCCACCTTGGCCTCTGAGCCGGCTGCTGTCAACTCAGTTTGAAGTGCGTCGGCCACCAGAGGTGAGTCATGCAGCATGTCATCTGGAAACTGCATCGTAACCCTAGTGTACCCATTTCGTTTTATGTAGGCACAAGTGGCCTTGAGCTCCCACAGATCGCTGAAATCCATGTTGCTTTATCTGCTCTCACAGCACAACGGGTCGCAGGTGTCACAAACAGTATGCGGCACGTGGACGTTGACTACTTGTCAGCCCGGCTGGACTTTCAGGCACGTACTGGCATGACAGGGGGCGTGGTGGTTACACATGACGGGTGTGTCAGAGTGTGACCTTCGCACAGGTGAGTGCCCATCGAGATTTACATGCCTCGTTTCTGATTTTAGCGTGCAACCAACGAATTGCTGCTGTTTCTGGGTACATTGCTCCTCTCGTCGGCACCTGTAGACTTGTCGGTTGCAGTACAGTCGTCCAGCAGCACTGACAGTTGAAGCTCGTGTAGCACCGTTGGCAGCAGCACAAGGGCACCATGGGGACGGCAGCTAGTGCTCCTGTGGAGAAGCCGCAGCACATAACCGTGGAGTTTGATGTGAGGAAGAGCAGCAGCAATTGGCAGCAGCAACAGCAGCAGCAGTCTCTTCTTGGAACATGCAGCTTGCCTGATGGGCGTATGTATTCCCTAAAACAGCGGCAGCAATGCTTCTGAGCAGCAGCCCATATCCTTTGGTTTGCTATTAACAAACATGGTTCACAAGACGGCCAAATGATTACACATGGCAATTGCATCTGTTGCTTTTCGCTGCTGCCTGCAGGTCAGCTGCAGCATTCCAGTGGAGGAGATAGTCAACATCTCGGAGCAGGCCGGCAAAGCCATCATGCAGATCTACAACAGCGCCGTGAGCATTACCGGTGCCAGCTACACTAAGCAGCCAGCTGCCCCTCAGTGCAAGCTGTTTTCATCAGCCATATGCTTGCCTGCTGCATGCAGCCTTGCCTGATGCATGCACCACCTCTGTGCATGCTGTGAGTGCAGCTGCAGCAGCACACGCGCACAGCTAGCTGCTAACAGCAGCATGGCACGTTTAAAACAACTTGCTGTCCAACTTGCAGGACCATGGGGTGGAGCTGAAGGGGGATGAGTCTCCCCTCACAAAGGCAGACACTGAGAGCAACCGCATCATCTGCGAGGGCCTGCAGCGAGTCAGCCCACACGTGCCAATCATCTCGGAGGAAAACAAGACGCTGCCGTACAGCATACGCAAGGTACAGTCAGCAGCAGCGCATAGCATGTATAGGGACGTCTTGACTTCCTCGAGTAGCAGCAGCAGCAGCAGTGTACCGCCGCTTCTACTGCCAGCAACTGGGTGAAGTTGTCACCCACCAACACAGTAAGCTAGGCAAGCTTCAAGCACATCACAGCCATGTGTACACCTGATGTATACTGTATTCCAGCGCTGCAAGTTTTGCCTCAATGTGTCATCTCAATGTGTTTGTGTGTTGCGTGCTGCAGGGCTACCAGTACTGCTGGGTGGTTGACCCGCTGGATGGCACCAAGGAGTTCATCAAGCGCAACGGGGAGTTCACGGTCATGATTGGCCTGGTGCAGGTGGGAACCAGCAGCCGCAGCTGCAGCAGCAGCAGGAGCAGTAATGGCAGAGTCAATGGCAGTGTGAATGGTAGCAGGGGCACAGGTAGCACAGCATGCAGCAGCGGAAGGCGGCAGCCGACCAAGCAGATGCCACCAGCTGCTGCAGGACGGGAGCAGCTACGCAGATGGTGTTGCCGGGCAACTGCTTGCGCAGTCCTGCATTACCTGTGCCGTGAAAGAGTCGGCTGGCAGAAAATACACACTAGCATCAGCCATGGCACTGAGCAATGTTGGCACTGCGCCATGTTGGCATGCAATTGCAGCAAGCGTGTTTCAACACCTCAGCATGCCTGCCTCTGCACGCTTGCCATGCTGCTGCTGCCGCATGCAGGGCTCTGCTGCTGTGCTGGGCGTAGTGCACGTGCCGGTATCTGGCAAGACATACTATGCAGTGGCAGGCAAGGGCGCGTATGTACGCGATGCAGACGGCACCACCAAGCAGATCCACGCCAAGGAGTTCAGCATGACTGACCCTGGGCTGGTGCTGGTGGGCTCCACCAGCCACGCCAACCCCAGCAACAACACAGGTGGGCGGGCGCAAGTAGCTACTAGTGTGTAGGGGTGCACGTGCAGCAGCGGCGCGCTTGATTATGCACAGCTGAGTTGTATATACGTAGTAGTGTCGTGCGAGTGCACAGCTGGAGAGACAAGGTGGCGTGTCATGCATCAGGAGCAGCCAAAATCTATTCCTTTATCATAAGCCCAGCACGGCGCAGAACAGCTGAATGTGTGCACAGAAGTTCAACACCAAGGGGCCTACCTGTTTTATATTTGGCACTGAACAGTGTTCATACATGCAAGGCTTCAAGCATGCTGTGATTTTTTCACGTGGAGTCACAAGCATCGGCAGCGCATGGTTTTTCGCTTGACTGCTGACTGGCTCCTGGCCTGGACGCTCCCTGCTGCTGCTGCTGCTGCTGCTGCTGCTGCTGCTGCCCTCCCCCCCATCCCCGTAACCCCCAACCCCTGCAGCCATGCGTGACTTTGTGGAGCTGTTTGAGTCGCCCACCTTCAACAGCTACGGCTCCTCGCTCAAGCTGCTCATGGTGGCGGAGGGCGACGCACACGTGTACCCCAGGTGTGCTGCAGCCACAGGCCAGTCACTGGCAGCAGAACCTGAAAGCAGCGGGCAGCTGCCACAGTCAGGAGACATTGGTAGCCTGGCTTTAGCGCTTGTGCAGTTTACCGGGCAGTCCCTGTTCACCTCAGAAGGGCAAAGCGGGGCGGCATCAAGGAAAAGCGTTGCACGGTGCTTGAAATGCAGCCGTTGTCATGCTGGGTGTGTCAGTTAAGCTGGAGCCGCCTACAGACATCGTAATTGCAGTTGGATTTGACGTTTGACTATGCACTGTGCTCAGCTGACACATCCGCTGCTGCTGCTGCTGCTGCTGCTGCTGCTGCTGCTGCTGCTGTGCGCTGCGTCAGGCTGGCGCCCACCATGGAGTGGGACACTGCTGCTGCCGACATCATCGTGAAGGAGGCCGGGGGCGTGGTGCTGCAGGCGGGCAAGATCACCGGCAAGGGGGAGCTGCTGGAGGACTGGAAGGTGGGCTAGTGAGGCGTTCCTACTACTCTTGGATTGTGGTACTGCTGTGGCTTAACTGGTGGTGTGATGGTGATGAGGCGAGGGGTGGGAGGGGGAGCTGGCCACATGGTGCAGAGGTGGTTGGTACGGTGGTTGGTGCGGTGAAAAGGGTAGGATGAGGCGTGCAAACATGCTCTGGCAGGTCAGAACTGACACCAATGGTGAGATATTGTAGCGCGCACATTGTTGGGGACTTGCTTGTCGGCTGGCACGTGAGGCCAGCTGAGGGGTGCTTGTCTTACTGCCCTGCCAGGCGAACCGCCGCAAGTCGTTGAATATGCTGTTGCTGTATCGACTGCACTGCCGCAGATTCACCAGTCAGATGTGCTGCACCAGTGCTTTCATGACCAGAATGGCTGTAGGTCTGAGCAGCTTCCTGCAGACTGGTGATGCTGCTGCAGGATGAGTGAACTTATTTGTTGTTGAACAAGCAGGGGTTCCAAAGTTTGTTGTGCTGCTGCTGCTGGACTGCTGCTCTTGCAGGACGTGCTGGTGAAGGAGCTGCCGATGGACTACAACAAGGAGGACCTGCTCAACCCTTGCTTCGTGGTGTTTGGCAAGCGCCGCGTGTGATGCAGTGCCATTTCCTCAGCACAGTCAGTAGACAACGTGTGAAGCTGGCACTTAGCGACAGCAGTTCAGCCTTTCAGTGTTGATGCCGAATGTTTTCATCAGCATAAAGTTGCGTAGGAGAGGCATGGCGAGGCAGCCACGAGCTGCGCCTATTTGGCATGCAACAGGTTTCGGGGTTCTCAGTACTGCCCGCCATGACCTGTGAGCAGCGAGTCACTTGCTGCGAAATCATCAACGTGTGTATCGTTGGTTTCAAAGTGTTTTGGTGCCTCGTATGTGTGGGTGTGTTGCAATGTACTGAAGGAAGCATGAGCTGTAATTACAGCTGAGGCGAGTACATCGGTCTCTTCATGCAGCGGCTTCTGGACATCATGGAAAGTCACCATAAAAGCCAAAAATGTTTCTACTGAACGGCATGGGCGGCAGGGGCAGCCGTGTCGGCCGGAAGGGGCCCCAGGTGAGCAGACGTAGGCTGGCCAGCCAGGGTGCCAAAGCTGCGTTTGCTTCACATTGTAAATCAGAAGGCTTAAGCACAAGTACACCACGCGTCTCGGAGCTATGCTGAGGTTGCTCACGCGTGCTGGGCCCTACTGCAGCACAGCGAAAGCCCTTGCTAGTCCAGCGGTCGGAGTGCGCCAGATGGGCTGTCGAGCACACATCCTTGTTCTGTAAACGTTTGTATTGTATCCTTGGACAGGCTGTCACGTCAAATACCATGTTGCCTCTGTCTGACTGTATGCTGTGCTGCTGCCTTGGACGCTACATCTGCACAGGCTGTAGTCCCTGTGGAGGACTACAAGGAAGGCATGGGCTTCTGGATGGCCCAGCTGGATGCCACAGTGGCCGAAAAGCAGCAGCTGCTGCGCAAAGCCCTTGAGGAGCAGCAGCAGCGCCAGGCCCTGCAGCAGGAGCAGACAGAGCTGCAGCTCCAGCTCAGCCAGTCCGATGAGCAGCGCCGCAAGCTGCAGGACACGCTGCTGGAGATGCAGCGCGAGCAGGAGCAGCTGAAGCACCTGCTGGACAGCATGCAGGAGGAGGTGGGGCAGATGCGGGGGCTGTTCGGGTCGCACAGCGAGGCTGATTTTGGCTCGCCAGACTTTGGCGGGCTTGCAGGAATGTTCCCTGCAGCCGCGCTCAGTGATGCTGGAGCTGCTGCTGCCGCAGCAGCTGAGCCTAGCCCTGAGCTGGAGGAGCATGGTGCAGCTTTTGAATTGAGCAGCACTTGGGCGCCTGCCGCTGATGAAGAGCCAGATGATCACCCGCAGCATGACCCAGCGGCAGGGCTGTCAGCAATCAGGGCTGCAGCCAGTGCAGCTGTAGCAGCAGCGGCTGCGGCAGCTGACCAAGCCTCGCGTGCGCTATCAGGCTTTGGCAGCAGCAGAGCAACCAGCAGTGGTGCAGCTGCCCCTGGCAGCGCCCAGCAGGCACGCAGCAGTGCAGGTGGCTCCTCCACGCCTGCAAGCAGACCATCTGCAGGCGGCAGGTCGGCGCAGCAGCAGCAGCAACAAGAGCCACAGCAGCCACAAGCGCCACAGCAGCAGCAGCAGCAGCAGCCAGCTACTGCAGCACCTGCAGCGGCAGCAGAAGAAGTAGCAGCTCCAGCGTTGCGGCCAATTGCCGTCACTCCGAAGCCCATAGTATCCCAGCATAGAGCCAGCGGCAGCCTATATAGCAACCCTGATGGTGATGATCGTGAATCAGGATGGACTGCTGCCCCATTCATGATGACTGCTGCTGAGCGGCTGAGGGCGCAGCACCCTACCACTGCTACTGCTGCTGCTGCTGCTGCTGCTGCCTCTAGTGGTGGCTTCAAGCGGTTCAGCAGCAGCGGCGGCAGTGCCAGCCACCACCCCAGCTGTGCAAGCAGCGGCGTCAAGCACCCTGGCACGCCCAAGTCGCCTGTGGTGTCAGTGTGGCAGGGCCCTGCAGGCAGGGCTGTGGTGATTGGTGCAAGGGGGGGCAGCGGCAGCAGCCACAGCAGCCCCAAGTTTGCCTGGCAGCAGCAGCAGCAGCAGCAGCATCAGTCACCATACCAGCAGCAGCAGCAGCAGCATCAATCACCATATCAGCAGCAGCAGTCTCCATACCAGCAGCAGCAGCAGTCTCCATACCAGCAGCAGCAGCAGCAGCACATAGAGCAGCACCTAGAGCAGCAGCAGCAGCTGCCTGCGGCTCAGCCTACAATAGACGCTGCTAGTGACCGCGAGCTGCAGCAGCTTGAGCAGCAAGCGCGCGAGCAGCTGCAGCAGGTGGCGTGGCAGCAGCAGCAGCGGCGGCTGCAGCTGCAGCAACGCTGGCTGCAGCAGACGCATAGCCAGATGCTGCCAGGGTTGCCGCACCTGCTGACAAGTATGCAACAGCAAGGGCCGTATGGAGCACATGGGTGGCCTGTTGACCCAATGCTGCCGCAGTGGCAGCCAAACACAGAATGGATGGACAGTCAGCGTGCAGCATCGCCGCAATGGCTGCAGCAGCCGCTGCCGCTGCCTGGTATGGGCGGTGTGCAAGGATTCGGCGGTGTGGCTGGGCTGGGCGGGCTGAATGGCTTTGGTATGCAGCAGCAGCAGCACCAGCAGCAGCAGATGGCAGCACCTTTTCAGCCACAGCAGCAGCAACCGCTTGGGTTCTCGCCCCAGGCAATGCAGCCAGTGTTGCAGGCACAGCAATACCCGCAGCAGCAGGTACCTGTGCCTCAGTCGCTACAACATGTGCTGCACACACAGCAGCAGCAGCAGCAGCAGCAGCAGCAGCAGCACCAGCAGCAGGTGGTGGGACCACCCCAGCTGTCGCATCAAGCTATGCAGCCACAGCAGCTGCAGCAGCAGCAGTACCAAGTGCAGCAGGCACAGCAGCAGTCGTTACAGCAGCAGGTGCAGCAGCACCAGCACCTAGTGCAGCAGGTGCCACAGCTGCCATTGCAGCAGCCTCAGCAGATGCAGCAGTTGCAGCAGCAACAACACCCAGTGCAACAGGCCTTCTGTGCAGCAGAGCCTCCACAGCAGCTGCAGCAGCACCATATGGCAGGGCCGTTGTCGCCACCGCAGCAGCTGCAGCAACACCCATATGCAGCGCCACAGCAGCAAGCGCTGCAGCAGCAGCAGCAGCAGCAGCAGCAGCAGCAGTCACCATGGCAGCACCAGCAGCACGTAGAGCAGCAGCAGCAGGCTCAGCTAGGGCTACATCAAGCACAGCCTGTCAACACTTACTCTGTACGGCCACAGCAGCATGTTCAGCAGGCACAGCCACAGCAGCAGCAGCAGCAGCAGCAGCAGCAGCAACCAGGGGCTTCACATGCGTCACAGGTGCAGCAGCAGCAGCAGCAGCCGCCAGCTGTGGCAGCAAACCCAGCAAGCTCGCCAAGTGCTGGCAGGGATGCGCAGCAGCACAGCTGGGCCCCCCCTGTGCCCGCTGCTGCTGCCACTGCGTCCCGGGCCTACGGCAGCCCCCTGAGCCCCACAGGCAGCTCGCTGTACAGCACGGATGAGCAGCAGGACGGATGGTCGCCTGCTGCCACCTCCTCTGCTGCTGCGGCTGCTGCCATTGCTCAGGAGGCTGTGGCAGCGTACAGCAGCCTCGCGAGCAGCCGCGGCTTGCTGCACAGCAGCCGAGCAGCAAGCCCTGCAGCCCCTGCTGCGCGTGAGCTGAGCCCTCTGAGCAGCAGGAGCAGCAGCATTGAGGTTGGGGTTGGCAGCGGCCCAGTTGTGGCTGCGCCTGCTGCTGGCTCGGGCAGCATCGCCGCAGCTGTTGCTGGCGCTGTGGCTGCTGCTCAGGAGTTCAGCAGCCGCTTCGGCAGCAGCAGCATCTGGGACAGCAGCGATGAGCAGCTTGATGTTGGCGGCAGCACCAGCTGCTGGGGTGCTGTGCCTGCTGTGTCAGAGGCTGCTGCTGCTTCAGCAAGCGTGTCGCGGGCCGCATCACTCGCAGCAGCATCGTATGTGGCGTCGCCTGTCAGTTCGCGCGCAGCATCCCCTGTCGTGTCGCGGGCAGTGTCACCTGTGGCGGCACCACCAGCAGCCGAGGCAGCAGCGGCAGTGCCATCCCCTGCTGTATCACAGGCGGCATCACCAGCAGCAGCAGCCCCAGCAGCAGCAGCCCCAGCAGCTGCGCCAGCAGCAGTATCGCCTGTAGCATCGCGAGCAGCTGCGCCAGCGGCCGCGGCACCGGCTGCAGCACCTGCTTACGCAGCTGATGTGCTGCAGGCCTTAGAGGCCTTGAAGCAGCTCATGACTGCGCCAATGCCTGCAGCAGCACCAGCAGCACCGGCACCAGCAGCAGCAGCACCAGCTGCGTATGCGCCTGATGTGCTGCAGGCACTTGAGGCGCTCAAGAAGCTGACCCCTGCAGCATCTTCGCCCCCGCCAGCCCTGTTGCTGCCAGGCGGCAGCACTGGCGCAGCCGCTGTCCCACCAGCCATCGCAGATGCGGAGCGCAGCGCCTCACCAACAGCAGCAGCAGTGAGTCCGCTGCAGCTGCGCGCGCGCAGCAGCAGCAGCACTGGCGACAGCAGCGGCAGCAAGTCTCCCCGCAGCCCGCGTGTCCCTCTCAGTGAGCTGCTGGAGAGCACAACACGCCAGCTGGCTGAGGTGGAGGCGTGCCTGGCAGCACAGGAGGCACTGCTAGGAGACAGTAAGGCCTCACCCGAGGCGCGCGCAGCAGCAGCAGCAGCGACACGGAAGGCGGCGGCAGCAGCGACACAGGCGGCAGCAGCGCGGGCGGCTACGAGGACGTCTGATGATGCTGAGGATGGCGTGGAGGTAGCAGGCGGGGCTGCACGTGGCGCTGCGCCTCTGCAGCAGCAGCAGCAGCAGCACAAGTTGCCGCAGTATCAGCAGCAGGCTCACGTGCCATCATCCATGGCCAAGCCTGCAGCAGCAGCAGCAGCAGCACCGGCTAATGGTTGGCCAGCCCAGGCGGCAGCGGCAGCAGCAGCAGCAGCAGCAGCAGCAGCAGGAGGGCGGCACCGGCTAATGGTTGGCCCTGCTGCTGCCCGGCTGGCTCCCCTGCAGGCTGCATCAGGCAGCGGCGGGTTGCTGCTGCCTTCTGCCGGCTCCCCTGGGCGCCGCCCTGCCCAGGCGCCTGACACACCAGAGCCTTTTGACAAGCGCAGCGAGGTGACTGGCATAGCCCCTGCTCTCACGCCTAGCGGCACTGCAGCAGCAGCAGCAGCAGCAGCAGCAGCAGCAGCAGGAGGGCCGGCAGCAGCACGGGTCAGTCCTGCAAGGCTGGCCATTCCTGCAGATGTGGAGCTGATGCCAGGCTCGCCCTCACCAACAGCTCGCAAGCAGAATGTGCTGAGGGCTGCCGCAGGAGGCAGCAGCAGCGGCAGCAGCAGCAGCAGCAGCCCTGCACAGCGGCAGGATGCGGGTGCCATGGCTGGCTGGATGGCCGCTGCAATGCTGCTGCAGCAGCAGCAGCAGGCTCAGCAGGCGCAAGCAAGTGCACCTGCTTCGCCTGCAAGCAACATGCAGCAGCAGCAGCAGCGGCAGTTGGCTCCCATCCAGGTGGCAGTTGATGCGGGTGCTTCTGGTGAGGCGTCAGTGGGCTGGCCCTCATCGCCAGCCTCGTCAGCAAGCTCGCCAACATCGGTTGCATCCAGCGCCAGCTTCACGCCACGATACGACAGGCAGCAGCAGCAGCAGCAGCAGCACCAGTCTTGGGCTGACTGGACGCAAGCAGTGTCAGCAGCACCGCCAGCAGCAGCAGCTGTTGCGCCAGCAGCGGGGCCGGAGTGCAGCTGTGTTGCGTGTGTCTCGCAGCCGCAGCTGTCGGGGTTTCCACCTCAGCTGGTGGATGCTGCCCCGGGCCGCGCAGCGCATCATCAGACCTCGGCTGCACATCACCCCGCAGCACTGCAGCAGGTGCAGCAGGTGCAGCATCAGCAGAGTGCTCATCCTCTGGCCGGCCCACTGCCTATCATGGGGTTTGGTAACGGTGGCCCCAGCGGCCACAGGCTTGAGGGACCTCAGCGGCAGCAGCAGCGGGGCAGCTTTGTTGCTCCCTCTGCAGCAGCAGGAGCAGCAGCAGTGTGTGGCGAACAGCCTGGCAGCCCAACTGCATCGTCACTGGCACAGGCCAAGCAGTCTTGGGACCAGTTTCTGTCAACAGCTGGCCTGACCGGACCTGATGGTAAGCAGCAGCCAGCGCAGCAGCAGCAGCAGCAGCTGCAGCAGCCGGCGCAGCAGCACTGGCTGCTGGCCAATGAGCAGCAGCGCCAGCAGCAGCAGCAGCGTGAAAGGCAAGCTGAGGAGTTTCCTACAGCCGCGGCATGCTATGCAGGGCAGCACAGCCCGCAGCAGTATGCTGGGGCCCCAGGCGCACCATACAGGGCTGTCCAGCAGCAGCAGCAGCAGCAGCAGCAGCAGCAGCAGCAGCAGCAGCAGCAGCAGCCACTGTATGTTCCAGGTGGGCCTGCAGCAACCATGATGGCAATGGTCACAGGCAGCAGCAGCAGCAGTGTGGCTGGCCTTGGCGGCAGCGTCAGCGCGCTGCTTGCCATTGTGCGGCGCGTGCTGATGCTGGTGTGCCCCAACAGCTGGCAGTGGCTGCTGCTGATCGCCACCTCTGTGGCTTGGGGCATGAAGAAGATGTTTGGCAGCAAGCCAGGGCAAGGGGTGGCGGGTGCTGCTGTTCTGAACGCGATGCTGCGTCCGATGGGCGCAGCTGGTGTGATGGACGGCGCTGTGCCAGTGCAGCGGGCGCACAGCGTGCAGCGTACGCAGAGCGCAGTGCGCTTGACTGAGTACTAGGCTGCAGCATATGGGCGGCCAAGGGGTTGGCAGGGTTGGGCAGGGCACAGCTTGTGGCTGTTGCTGCTGCACTGGTTGTGGGTGGGTTGCGGGGCAGTAAACTGGGAGAGCAGCACTATGTATAAACAAACCTCAAGAGTGTGTTTTACGTGGGTGCTGGCACCCGTGGAGTTGTGTTTGGGTTTGTCAAACCAAGTGGAGTGTTGGTTGCTTACCTTCTTGTTGTTACTTATGGGAATATGGGAGATTGTGTTGAAAGCGGTGAGCGATGTGTGCATGGTTCGCGGATGACATGCCAAGAGCATGTGCAGCAGCCAGTGTGATACACAGCACTCCGCAGCAGGGTGAGCAGAGTGTAGGCATGACTTGGACGTCAGCATCTGCTGACTTGCAGGATGGCACGCATGCAGGAGTGGCGTGGTAATCCCTGGAAGGGCATGCTTATGGTTTTCATTGCGTATGTTGTGTTGCTGTGCAGCAACGAGCGACAGGCGTACGTTTGCTGGGACTGCAGGCACTGTTCATTGATCCTGCCGTGGCTGCGCTGTACAGCGCAGCATTGTTTTGAGTGGTGCGTGCTGCAACGCCCGGCATGGCATGACATGACTGGGCAGGGCTTCACTGGCCTAGTGCATGCTGCTGTGTGCATATGCCACCGTGTGGCCTGCTGCTTGCAGTTGACGCTGGCCCTGCAGGCATCCTACAGAACTGACCCTTTGTCGCTGATGTTTTATCTGTGCGATGCCCTGTTTCATCTTTGTCATGATATTTCGTGTTGTGAGGCACCTGGTACTTCTTTTTTAAATCACTAGTTAGCTGGTTGTGGGACTGCGGAAGCCTGTGCGCGCGGCAGCAGCCGGCGGCTGTGTTTCTTTTGTAGGTAGATGGATCTATGTTTAAAGAACTTCAGTGTGTGGGGCCTATGGTACTGTTTGCCAAGCATGCTGTTACATGGCAGCTGGTGTGCCAGCTGTCATGGCTTAGCGCACAGCTTGGCCGAAAGGCAGGAGGCCCAGCAATAAATGTTTGCTTTGCAACACTGCCAACATTGCACTATCATTTGCACGACTGTGCGTGTATTGTCTGGCTGGTTTGAGAGGCAACTGAAACGACATGTGTGGGAAACCACTGTCAAACGTGGCTTGGGGCGATATGCAGGCTGATGGCGGGCATGCGTGTTTGGGTGTGCACCGCCAGCTTGCAGGGGCAGGATGTATCCAGCCATCTCACTGCAGCTGGCGGTTAGAGCATGCAGCGTGTTTGGTTGGTTGCTTGGTTGGTTGGTTGGGGGAGTGGTTAGAGAAGGAACATGGTAACACCCGCCAATGAGGAGAAAAGCCGAATCTGGCTGCTGGTGCATCGGCCGCTGTGATCATGTGCAGTCTTGGACGGCAGCCTCTCCACCATCGTTTCACGAAGCCAGTGCTACCAGCTTTCTATGTCGGGCACGAGGGTGGCTGTGCCAGTAGCTGCACAAGCTGCCAGCTGACGAGGATGCGGTGCTTGCGCGTGATGACTCTCCTTGTGACCAGCCTGAGCACATCGTCATCGCCTTCATCTTATCACAATCCGGTTACAAACAGGCCATAACAACTCTTCAAGCACTCGTCTGCGATACTGGTTTCAACACCAGCGAGACCATACCATTATGACAGCAGTGTACTGCAGAACCCAGCTATGCCTGGTTGCACCGCCGCAGAACCTCCTGCCCGCTCTTCACACACTCCTGCACGCTCAGCAGCCCCTGCCCACTTGGCGGCAACATGAACAGCCCCGTGCCCTGCACAGGTGCCACCCAATCACCAAACAGCAGCGTATCATTGCGCAGCGTACGGTCCCAAGGCCGATCCCAAGGCCGGCTGCTGGATATCAACGCTTGCAGGTGCACCACAAACGCACAATGCGGGTCCAACTGGATCGCATAGTAGCCGGCTGCAGGCGCAGCCTTATGCACGCGCGTGTTCACCACCTTGCCAGCTGCCAGCACAGGCTTTCCTAGCAGGCAAGGGCACTGAGTGATCTGCAGCCGACCCTTGTTGCCTAACTTATTCGCAGCCTCCCAGCAGCCCAGCTCCTCTCCGGTGCAGTTGCTGCACAGTCCGGGGTATCGCACCAGCGTGATCACGCCGAACTGGCTGTCCAAGGTTGGCCGCTGCTGGCACTTGCTGCTGCTGAGATCGCCGCCACCTGGCAAGACTAGATACTCATCCATGTCTAGATAAGCTAGCTGTAGGGTGCGGCCATAGCCAGCCAGCAGGGTGATCTGGTTGCGGGGCACCTGCCAGAAGTAGGGCTGCGGCTGCACCACGTGCCCGCTGCTGTTCCTCTGCGCTGACTGGCCCTGCAGGTAGGCGAGAAATTGCAAGCAACAGCATGTTGCATGGTCAGACTGTGCATGATGTGTTGCTCCACATGCGCCAGTTTCTGACTAGGTGCTCCTGACTGACTACACAGCAGCTGCTGCCAGCTGCTTCAAGAGCGCAACAACTAGAGCATGCACTAAAGAAAATACCGCGCAACGCAAGCCCATGTGCTGGCAGCAGCCAGCCTGCTGACTCACCCACACCCAGGGCCATATGATGAGCTTCTCTGCCAGTATTTCCGTCCTGAGCTGCGGCAGTGCAGCCAGTACATGCGCCTCATCCTGGTTACACCTCAGGATTGTGCCCTGAAAGCCCAGGCGCTGGTGATACCTTAAGTGCAGCAGCAGCAGCCGAGCCATCTTCTCGGCTGGGATCAGGTTGGGATCTGTGGTTGTCACCACATTCCACAGCCCACTGATAGCCCGATTATGCTGCTGCTGACCTTCAGTGACCTGGCGGCTGTCCATGCTGCTGCTGCTGCTGCTGCCACCGGTACTGCTAGCCTCATCGCTGCACACCGGTAGGCGCAGCCGATGCTGCAGGCCAGAGCCCTTCAGCCGCAGCGAGAGACTGTCAACTGTTACGTTGCTGGGCCCGTTGATGGGCCAGAACCCCATGTCTGACTTGTCTGTCTCTGTATCTTTCCACCACAGGGGCCAGCTACCTCCTGTGCTCCCACTGCTGCTGCTGCTGCTGACTGATAGCCTCAGCAGGGGCTGCAACTCTGACGGCTGCTTGTAAAAGTACGAGGCTGCTGGGAACACAGGGTTGCTTGGGAAGAGCCCTCCAAAGCCTTTTATGCTGATGCCGCCAGCTGTACAGAAGAGCCGCAGGTACACCCGCAGTTCACTCTGCTTGAACGACACCCCGCTCATGACAACGTCTTCCGATAACACAACAGGGAACGAGTATGTCTGTACTCCCATGTCGCTGTTTCCCAGCACCAGTGGCGGCAGGGCTGCGCTGCTGGGTGGTGCATGTAGTGTAGCTGGCTCTGCCATGGCAGCACTGCTGCTGCTGCTGCTGCTGCTGCTGCTGAGAGCTGACACCGCATGGACTGACAGCAAGAACAGCAAAGACACGAAGGAAGTTCCATGTCGGTTTCCAGCCATCAGGGGCGCAGTGCCGAGTGGGTTGTGCAGCGCCACGCAGTGCCAAGAGGATGCTGTCTCATGGCCACCAGCTGCTATCGCTGTTATAAAACATTTGCACGATACAACAGCACATTTGAATTAATTTTATGTAAAAGTCGCTGCTAGAAGACGCAAAACGCTGACTGGCCAAAGGTGCAAGGTGCAAGAGTGTACTTCGCGGGGCACCCCGCCACAATCCAATTGGGCAATTGCAGTTGCAACGCGCAGAAATTTTCAAGCCCTCGATTACAGTGAGACTATCGTCAAACTCAAAATCTTTGGCTACATCAGCGGCGACAGTTGCACTGCAAGCGCGTTTCAGTTCAGACACAGGCAGCAGCATCGCTGGTGCTGCACCGAGGTGTTTCGCTGTTCTGTGCCGTGCCGTGCTTGATCAGCATAGAACCCAACGTAACTGAACCAATCCGGTAATACAACTGTGACTGCTCGGCAAAGGGATGCTTGCAGGCCTGGTTGAGGCCACTGCTGGCGATGTACAGCAGTGCCAGCCTTGCTGCTGCAACAAACCACGCAGGTCTCGCTGCAGTGCAACGCAAATTCCACACAGATGATGTGGTGTGTCAAATCAGCAAGCGCATACCACCAGTGCAGCCTTTTGTGCAGCTGAAGTGCCCAGCTGGCGTCAGGCCCTGCCACCTGCCAGAGGCCTGGCTGCTGCTGGCACGCTGCATGCATGTGGTTGAAAGCTGAAGATACCCCATGACACCCGAAGCCGCACAGGCAGACATCATCATACTATGGCTTGGATCAATATGAGGGTGCCTATCTCTCAACTGAACAGCACTGCTCAGGTGCTTGCCCCTACTAGGGACAGTCTACTGGCACCCCTGGTCCTTGTACTGCCTTGCCAGCGCGTGCAGGTGCACTGTGATATGGCAGACGCATCTTGGCGTGGTGCATATGCACACCCATGAGCTGGTTGATCCACGCAACTACAACTCATGATCAGAGCATCCTGGCAGGAACCTCCTGCCAGGGTTGAACCCTAGATGCCTGCCAGCCTGAGACGCAGGCACATGCTTTGAAGCGCTGTGATAGCAGGTGCAGCTGCAGTTGCTTCGCTACTAGTACTAGTGTACAGAGCATGCACGCCTTCATAGCTTGCAACCTTGAAAGTCAGCCAGCATCATCAAGCTACTGCCTGTCTTGCAACGGAACATAGCTGCATGCAGTACTGCTCACACGCAGGCTGCTTGGCTAAGGACACGCCACTGGCGCCCCTGGTCTATCAGCTGACTTTCCAGCTCTTGCAGCTGCACTGCGGATCGGCAGGTGCATCTTGGCGCCGTGCATGCTCAGCCCCATGAGCTGCAAGCACCACTGCACTGCGTGGGTGGTCTTGCTCATTGCAGCACGCAGCACCAGCCAGTCAATGAGCCTCAGCAGCTGCCACAGCACACTGCACACATACACAAGGTTCACTGCCAGCACAATGCCACCCATAGCCAGCCCGTATGCAGCACCAGGCGTGACAGGACCGTAAGCCAAAAATGACAGGCCAGCCAATGTGGTCAACAGCAGACAGTGTGTGTTGCGCACCATTGCCCTGCCTGTTTGTGTATGAACGTACGGCTGAAACCCCGACCGCATATGTGATATCAGCATGAGCGCAACCACCATCAGCAGGCATTGATAGAATGGACCCACATTCACACCAAACACACTGATGGCAACCATTGCAGCCGTCTCTGTAACCTCTGCTGCCTCCCACCAGCAAAACCTTTCACGATATGATTGCGTGAGGAAGCCCCAGCTGCGCCTGAAGCCTGCGTCACCTAGCTGGGCCTTGTGGGAGACTGTGACATAAACTATCACTGCTGGCAGGCCTAAACACAGCAGAGCAACCAGCGGCACGCCCAGCCCAAGCGCCAGACCCCTGTGCCAGCGTGTGCCAAAGCAGACGCTGTTGGTGTCATACACCCAGAATGAGCCAACCGCATTAGCCTCATATGGCCAAGTTGCAGGCTGATCCAACGGTATGCATGCAAAAATGCCAAACAAAGTACGCTGCAGCGACGGCAGGAAGAAGAACAGCACAACCATGGTGCTGCTGCCCAGGCGAGGAAGCAAGTTGCGGAGGGTGCCAGGCCGCTTGAACTGCAGGCAACATCCAGTATGCAGCAAAACCTCCAACAGCAGCACCACAAACAACACAGCTACTGGCATGCCGAGGTAGAACACAACCCGCTGTGCAGCTAAGGGCACTGCGCTGTCAGCTGGCAATAAGCAGTCCGCGCTGAGCGTCTCAGGAGAGGAGCTGGACCACACCGCAGCAAGCACTCGCAATGGGTACGCAATAGATGCTGGCCAGTCAACACTGAGCGAGGCCACAATCAGCATGCGCTGCCCATACAGCACCAAGCAACGGATCAACTCTGCTGGTGGCTGCTGCTCCCCCTGCTGGGCAGCTGATGAGTCCTTAAGTGTGAAATGCAACAACAGTTTGATGCATGCCAGCAGCACAACCGCCGAGACAGCATAAAGCGTTACTATAACAGACGGGTTCATGCAAACTCTGCAATTGAATGGCTTGGTGGACCCATAGCCATCAGCGCACTTGCCGCATACATTGCCAGTGTAAGCGGCAGCACATTGCAGGGAATTGTAGCCTCTGTAGTCGCTTCTGCAGCTGGCGTTGCCAGTGCATGCTCGCAGTGCTGCTCCTTTGCCCTGACATGCTTCTGCATTGGGACACCTGCAAAGCAGCAACCACGGCAGCCACGATGTTGCAGAGTATGATCCAAAGTTGACTACACATGCATCACGAGTGTGACTGTGCCATTCTGCTGCAGGAGGCACTTTTCCGCATTGTTCAAAGGTATTGAAGTTGCAGGAACACCGCTGCTGACCAGGTCTATAGGTATGCACGTGCACCATGCAGTGCCCATCTGCCTGCAGCAAGCCACTTGAGTTACCACATGCTGCGTGTACATACACTGCAAGCGTACGCCATACGCATGCAAACTTGTGGCCACGGGCTGGCATTCAGCTGCTGCCACGCCTTACCTATGCATCTGCGCCGAATCTGTTGCACTGTGCCACCAGCCAGGCAGCGGCAAGATGGAAGCACCACCAGGGCAGTCTGCCCCTGCTAGGGGGCAGGGCTGGCACTCCTGCTGGCTGGGGTCGAGGCTGTAGGAGCCTGGCAGGCACGCTAGGCACGTGTCTGGAGTAGGCGCAACCTCACCCCGCATGCAAGGGCGAACCTGAAGGCTGAGTACTGCTGGTGCGACACTAGGGCTGTCGGCACACCTGAACGTGATGTTATACTGCCCTGGCGGCGGCTGCACAGGCAGCAGCATGTTGACCATGCCGTTCTTTTCTGATGAGCTGGTTCCCAAAGAGTACTTGCCATCAAGGGAGGCCGTGACAGCAACACCTTCGCATGGGAGGTTGTGATGACCAGAAACATGCAGTTTCACAGGCAAGATGCCCTCGCCACTGCCCACCCTACTAACAAAGTCATTCACAGACGTATTGCCTATCAGTGCAAGGCTAGTTTCTTCAACAGAGACGTCAGCATCGTAGCGTGCACTGTTGTTGACTGTAACAGCCAGCACGTGCGCCACATCAAACCCGCTGCTTAAAGCATACACTCCACCACCATACTTTGCCGCAACGTTTTCTGTTATGACTGTGATATTCGGGTCCAAGTGCACAACGGACTTGCCCTCCAATGACAATCCACCCCCACTGACTGCGGCTCTGTTGTGCCGAACAGAGCAGTTGCTGACACTCAATTGAGCCGTACTGTCAGTGATAATGGCGCCACCATAGTTTGCATCATTGCCCTCAAACAGGACATCTGTTGCATCAACCTGCAGCGCAGGACACAAGCAGCTGCAACTGTTGTATTCCTTGCAAGCACGTGAGGAGCAGAAGGATGCAATGAGCAACCTGCCCTCCAGTGCACTAGCCATCACTACCACAGGGGCTGAAGCAAAGTGTCATTACAAACGCAGGCAGAGCAGGCTCTGCTGTTTTGTCATGCTTGCTGCCTGCTGCTGGCAGCAGTAAAGTTAGTACAGCAAAGTGTGCTACGTCTGTGTGTCCTGTGCGCTACAACCGTGTGTCTTGTGTGCTACATATGTGTGTCCTGTGTGTAGGCTGTCTGATCACTGGCTGAGCACGTATATTAGTGATGGCTGGGGTACCTGCGCATGCACCGCTCAATCGGATGCACCATCTACATTCCTGAGCACCCACCTTCGAGGAACTGAATACCACCAAACCTCCTCCTGCTGTTTTGGCGCTGTTGTTGGTTAACTGCAGATGTGTCAGGTTGCCCGTACTGTACTCATCAAAGTAAAGGCCCCCTCCCCTCTCTGATGCGCTGTTGGTCTGGACCCTGCTGTGAACGATAGCCACAGTGGTGTTGTCCCAAGCTGCCACAGCTCCTCCCTTGCCTGAGCTGCTGTTGCTGAGGGTGCAGTTGCTGATCAGCACCTGCCGTTGTTACGCAGTAGCACAAGCAGCAGCAGCAGCAGCAGCAGCAGCAGCAGCAGCTGTGTCAGCGCAAATGGTGCAGTCTTGATGTGCTCGCCAGCACCAGTGCAGGTATGGCATGGCTCATACCAGCGGATACCTGCAGAGCACTTGTGTCTGTCATTTGCAACTAGCCATATACAGCCATTTCACCCAGGTTGGCTGGCAAGCTGCAAGGTGCGTAGCTATGTGTTGTCTGCTTGCTTACACATGCACTGCAGTGCAGCTGCTTGGTACAATGCAGCCAGGACTGACGTCCTGTCTGATAGCTCGCAAGGACATGCTGAATGTGAACAGGGAGCAGGGGCAATCAGCAAAGGCCAGACAGGCACAGGGAGTGCAATGTAACGCAAGCCAAAAGCATTTCCAACGCCCACGCGGTGGCAATCACATGCTGGTTGGCAACTGGTGTCTGCCCACCTGTGCGTGCTTCTGTGTTTGCAGCACACCCCCAGCAGTGACCGCAGTGTTGCCATCCAGCAGGCAGCCATCTAGAGCTACCTTACTCAGCTCATCTGCCAGCAGCACGCCGCCCCATGTTGCATTGTTGCTGGCAAAACTGCTGCCGTACACGCCAAGGCTGCTGCTGCCACTGGCATAGACAGCTCCTCCTGACGGAGCCTGGCCGCCCGTGAAACTGCTGCTGGTCACTGAAACCTGCATCACAGCAGCAGCCACAAGATGCACTGCACACGTATCAAAGCTCGGATGGATGTGGTTGAGCCCTGGTGTGAACACAGCATATAGTTTTCTGAGCCTAAGCTGGTGGAGATGGTTCACTCCTACAAGCAGACCTGCCAGAAACCGCATAACCTCTTACAATCTGCGCCCATCCCACAGTCGGTTAGGCTGTCCGCATACTGTACGCTCGGTGGATGCTGACTGCAATCAAGGCAAATTCCATCTTAAAAACAATCACGCACCTTGCTGTTAACAGAACACTGCAGAGCTGCTCCGTAAGTTGCGCTGTTGTCATTGAATGAGCAGAGGGACAGCTTCAGCGTGGCAGTGTTGGTGACAAAGAAAGCGTCATAGTTGCCGGCGTGGTTGTTATTGACTGTGCAACCATGAGCTTCGGCCTGCAATGATGTGGAACGTGCATGAGGCGGATGAAGGGATGATGAGGTCAGACAAACGTTGAAGCTGTAGATTAGACGGAAGCTGTAGATCAGATGTTTACATGGGTGCACACAGACCAGCATGCCGCAGCCATGGCCAGCATACATTTTCCTCAGCAGACAGGCAATGAGATGTTCATGGACATGGCTTCAGCGTATGGCACTTGCACAGCGGTGTTGCACTATTAGGCTGTGCACTGTCTCGTGAGCAAATGGCGGGGAAAAAAGCAGACCACTACGGCCAGGCCTGTCAGGCCTGCCAGGGCTGCCACTAGGAAGAGCTTGCGTACCTGCGCAGTGTCTGCCACAATTGCCACGGCGCCGTTGGTGCTGGCCGTGTTGTTGTAGAACGTGTTGAACCTCAACTCGACTGCAGCAGAACCGTAAGCCGCAAACGCCGCTGCATAGCTGGCGTTGTTACCAGCAAAAGAGCAGTTGCTGCAGCAGGGCAGAGTGATGTTGGCAGTGGTTGGCAGTACTGTCCAGTGCTGGTGCTGTGTGACAGGTGCTTGTGCTGCTTGAACCGGTGCATGCAATGGATATGATCTGGCAAGCAAACACAGAGACTGCCATTGCAGGGCCATCCTAGTAGGTATAGATTACACAAGCCGGCATCCGCTGTTCCCTGCTAAAACACACCGACCCAGTACCTTGCACAGTCTGTTCTGCCTGATGCAGCAACACACCAACATGTACACACTAATATCAGGTATGTCAAGCAGCCGCAGGCCAGCCCACCTGATGCTGACTTGGCTAAAGTCAGCTGCATACACGCAAGCGACGTTGCCTGCCTGATTTCCAGCCACCGTGCAGTTGTGCATTGTCGCCTACAGCAGCGCAGCAGAATAAGCACAACGGCTCGGACGGGGGGGAAAGCTCCTGTGGCGGCAGCTGTGTGTCATTGTGCCGCAAACGCATGCAGATAGTACAAATAAAGCAGCACAACTTCAGCCCAGCGGCCATCAACAACAGCAGCAGCAGAACTGGCGAAAGCGCCAGCAGCTGTGCAGTGCTTTGCAGCTGTGAATGAAAGGAGCTGGGGCAGCATAGACATAGCACGAGGTCTGCAGAGGGTGCATGCTGGGCAGTCTGTTGCGGCTCCACTGCAGTGACTGGGAGCAACAGTATTCAGCCCTGGTGGTGCACAACTGAGCCGTCTACGTGGCCAGTACCTGAGCCGAATCCGTAAGCTCCATGGCAGCGCCATTGTTAGACACACTGTTGCCTTGCACAGTGCAGCTGTCAAGCGTAACTGTGGCATTGGCATAGGCAGCTAGGCCTGCTGCAAAGGAGGCCTTGTTGTTTGCAAGCATGCTCTGCCTGCAGCGTGTTGGCAACACAATAATAGCATGGCATCAGTAAAACAGCGCAAGCGAGCAACTGCTCGGCTCTCACAGCAACAGACCATGATATGCAAGTGAGTTCTGCCTTTGCGCCTGACCAGACATTCACAACTGACTATTGCTGCCCCTGATGGCATACTCAATGAAGCAGGGAAAGCTGTTCCCAATGGGCAGGCCTGCAGCAGCCGCTTGTTCCAGCAGCACTCACATCACGTGCAGTTGAGTCTGCTCAGTCATGTGGATGGCCGCTCCAGCTGTGGCTGCCACATTGTGCTTGAAGGTGCAGCTCTTCAAGGCAGCCTGCACAGAAACAGCACCGTACCCTGCCGCTTATGAACTGACTTCACAGATGTGCTAGCCAACGCTTGTGCCTGACAGCTACACTCTATTGCAGTGTAATAGTAACATCTGCATTGCTTGTGTTTATGAGAGGTTCTCCCTTGCTTGGCACAGCATCTGTCATTATCAGCTGATCCCACAGCAATCAACACAGAACCAGATGTTGCAATGCAGTGTACACTCCTAGGGCAGGCCAGGGAAAGGGCTGTCGTATCTTACACAGTCAACATCCCTGTACGCGGTTGAAGAAGCCAGTCGAGCGGTTACCACAGGCAGCAATCACACCTTTGCACTGTTGCTGAGCTGCAGCCCCGCGCCATTGGTGCCGGCGTGATTGTTCACGAATGCCACGTCGTGTAGCTGCGCAGTGCTGTTGGCGATGCATTGCATGCCCCCGCCGTACGTTGCATTGTTGGCGGCAATGGTCGATCCCCTGCGGCGTGGCAATGTGCATTTCAGTAACAAGAGAAGCGGCTCAAGCTCCAACGCACTGTGCGGCTGACGGCTTCTACAGGATCATTGATGTTAAAAGCGCACGCTGATGTCAGCCATTTCTACGGGATCGTTCACTTGAGATGCGCACGCTGTGTTGCTAACGCAGGCCAAAGGTCAGTCTGCAAGCTTGCCTAAACATACCAAGTCACCAACAACAGCAGCCTTGTCACTCAGCTACACTATCGCTCCCTAGAGTGATAGACATGTGAGTGCTCAGAGCTCTGCTCTGACCTCACTATGGCTTACGCCAGAAGACATTGTGTAGGTGGTTACAACAGTATGTTTGTTGCGTGCAACACTACTCTAGAAGCCCCATGAACTAGTGTGCTGTCTAAGTAGAACTACGTAGATGGACTTTGATCCTTCGGGCATGTTACTCTGAGTCTTAGGGTACATGTTCGTTGGTACGTAGGCAGGGCAGGCCATGTTAACGGGCCTTCGTCCCCAAGTCCAGGATTCTTACACCAGCTCAGCTTGCCCAGCGCAAGACTGGTAGCTGAGAGTTCTTTCCTGGACTAAAAGTCCGCACGTACTACTACGTACTCAACAACCGCACTCAGCGAGGTGCATACAGTACACACAAAGCCCCTAAGGGAACGTGTGTTGAGATTTTAAAGTTTTCAGTCAGGCCAGCGCGCCATGACTGAGCACGAGGTTGAGGAACGGGAGGAACGGCTCCTGTCCTCCGAGGAAGGAGACGATGAGGGTGAGCCCTCAGAGCTTGAGAAAGGCAAAAGCTTTTATGCTCGCTTAAAGCAGAGGCTTTGTGACCTCTATGGCGCAACCAGCTTCGAAGAGCTGTTACAGCAGAAACGCGAAGCAGTTGCCTCGCTCAAGCGTTCCTATGCCATTTCTCAAGAGGCTGAGGCTAACTTATCCCTCAAATCTCTGAAATACCTGCGTGCAGAGGCTGTGCCCTCAACAGTTCGCATTGCCAAGCTCCTCGAGCAGGGCAGGGCCAAAGAGCTCCGCACTGCTTTCTCAGCGCTGCAAAGCGAAGTCAAAGCAGCTAAGGCTGAGCTGAAGCTCGCAGAGCAGACTGCGGGTATCGCCACGCGCGATTATAATGAGCTCTGGGAACGCCACCAGCAGCAGCTGCAGGAGCTCAGCGAGGCTCAAGCTCGGCTGGTGGAGGGCGCCGAGGAGCTAGAGCAGGCCAAGGAGCTGCTGCAGCAGCAGAAGGATGAGACAGCAGCTGCAGGCACGCGTGTCGACAACCTGCGTGTCGAGTTAGCTGGCTCAGTGGAAGAGCTGCAGGAGCTGCAGGAGAAGGTGCAGGTGCTGTCAGGTAAGGCACTGGCATCAGCGCTTGCCAGGCCAGAGACTTTTGACGGCAAAGACCTGCTCACTGGCAAAGCAATGCAGGGCCAGAAAGTGGTGCAGTGGACCACAGCAGTCAAGCGTTACTGCCAGGCACTGAAGCTCAGCCCGTCCCAGCATGTGAGCGTAGCAGTGTCTCTGCTGAGAGGTGCAGCAGCACAGGCTTGGACTAGTGCTGAAGCAGTGCTGCTGGGCAATAACACAGAGATCACGCTAGAGCATGTACGCGAGTGCCTGCTCAAGCGCTTTACACCTGCAGCCACTGCACACACTGTGCGCACAGCACTAGATCAGCTCAAGCAGCAGGGCCAGTATGCCTCTATTGCTGCTTATGTGACACAGTTTGATGCACTGTGCAGCCAGCTGCCCAAGATTGCAGAGGAGGAGCGGTGCCACCGCTTCATCACAGGGCTGCAGCAGAGTGTAGTCAAAGCAGTTTGTGTGGACCCAGCCACGAACGAGCTGTTCACTGACTATGAGCGCATGCGCCACTCTGCTCTGACCTATGCTGCCACCTCGGCAGGCTTCCTCGACAATGTCGGCCAGGCAGCAGGCGAGACAGGCAGCCGCATGGACAAGTTCAAGCGGCAGAAGACTGGCAACCGCCAGCCCCAGCAGGGCGGTGGCGGTGCTGGCAGCAGCGGCGCCGGCAGTAGCGGCGCAGGCGGCAGCAGCTCAGGTGGCTCAGGTGCTGCAGGGCAGCGCGGCAACGCCAGCCAGCCAGGCTGGGCGCCACGCCGCTCCAAGGAGCACTTTGCCTACCTGCAGACCAAGAAGAGGTGTGCTCGCTGCTTCGGTGACAAGCACGACTACAAGGCCTGCACGGCCCCAGTTCAGCCTGCAAATGCAGTGCCCCCAGGCTTCGGCGAAAGTGGCTAGGGTGGCCAGGGGCCAGTCAGCAGCAGTGGTGATGCTGCAAGTGGCGATTTCTGTTTACCAGTTACGTGTGTAGCAGTTGGTGCAGCAATTGCTAAGCCAACTGGGCCTGCTGTTGTTCTTCAGCGTGGGAGCAGCAGTGGTATAACAGATAATGTCATTTTGACTGAGCAGAAGGGTCCCACTGTTCAGGAGGTGTTACCGACTGATTCGCAGCAAGATACTGTGAGCAGTGCACGTTGGACAGTGCCTGTTGCTGCATTTGACAGGTCAGCCTGTAGGTTTGATGCAACAGCGTTTGCCAAGCTATCAGGTTTGACCGACAAAACAGTTACGTTAGATGCATGTGCCGGCAGCGTCCAGCATGCTCTAGCAGCAGACTGGTGCTCAGCAAGCACTAAGTCATTCCTGCAGTACAACTGTACTGGCCATCATGTGTGGTTGGATCCCCCACAGGAACAGTTCACTACTTACTTGCAGCATTACCTGCAGTGTAAGAGCAGTCAGCCAGCAACTACTAGTGCAGTTCTGGTTGTACCGAAATACCGGCAGCTAATGGAACAGATAAAACCAGCGCTGCAAGGTATGAAGTTACTCAAAACGTACAGGATGGGTACACGCCTGTACACAGCAGTGACTGGCTGCAAGCCACAGCCAGGAGTTCCCACTGCGGTGCAAGTGTGGTATGATCCACCTGCTACGCTAGCAGCTGGTCGTTTAGTTACAAACGATTCAGACAAAGAGCCATCGGTTACGATAGACAGTGAAGGAGTGTCATCACTGCGCTTCAGGGGTGAGCTAGCTGGTGAAAAAGCGCGATTCACTGTGGACTCAGGAGCTACGCACAGCTGCGTTGCTGCGCACTTTGTGCAAAGAGCGGGGCTTGCTGTGACTCCTGCAGCCCGCACAGTTGCGCTTGCCGATGGTCAAGCAGTTCGAGTGCTCGGAACGTGTCAAGCACGCCTTGAGCTACAGGGTGCTAAGGATGTATGCACTTTTCTGGTGCTTAATCTCGATAGCACATATGATGTGCTGTTGGGGCAGGACTGGCTTCAGCGTAGGTCAGCTGTCCTGGATTTTGGCCGTAAGTCTATGACTATCACGATCAAAAGTGCTCCAGTAGAGGTGCTGCAATCCAATGCACGCGTCGAGTTCATTCCAGGTGGGGAGGAGATTGTCAGTGGACGTATCTCCGCTCTGCAGCTCAAAAGACTTGCTCGCAAGAAGGGCACAGAGATGTTCATGGTGTTCGTGAAGCAGGTCGATGAGCCAGATGCTCAAGTTGCTACAGTCACTTTGTCATCAGCAGCTGGTGATGACAGCTTGATCCCAAAGCAGCGACTTGAACAGATCCTCTTCAAATACAAACGGGTGTTTGATGAGCTGCCTGATGGTGTAGTTAATCACCCAGGTTTGCCTGTCATGACCATAGAGTTTGAACAAGGTAAACAGCCACCAGTTGGTTACCAGTACAGGCTGTCACAGCCTGAAAAGGAAGAGCTGGTTAAGCAGTTGACCCTTGCTCTGGAGAAAGGATGGGTAGTACCCTCTTCCTCTCCTTTTGGAGCACCTGTTTTGTTTGCAAGGAAGAAAGGCGGTGGTTTGCGATGGTGCATCGATTACAGAGCCCTCAATACCATCTCCATCAAGAATCGCTATCCCTTGCCAAGGATAGACGATTTGCTAGACTCCCTTAATGGAGCTTGTGTCTTTTCAGGCCTTGACCTCGCAGCAGGTTATTGGCAAATCCCCATCAAAGAGGAGGATAGGCACAAGACAGCATTCAGGACCCCAATGGGCCTGTATGAGTGGAATGTCATGCCCTTTGGTCTGACAAACGCACCAGCAGTGTTTGCCAGGACAATGCAGACAGTTTTCCAAGATATGATTGGTAAGTTTGTGCTTGTTTATCTGGACGACATACTGATTTTCAGTAAAACTCCAGAAGAGCACGAGAAGCACCTAGAAATGGTGTTACAGCGGCTAGAGCAACACAAGTTTTATGCTCAGCTGAAGAAGTGTCACTTTGCACTTCCAGAGGTAGAGTTCTTGGGACACATGGTAAGCAAAGAAGGCATCCGTGTGGATCCAAGAAAAGTCAAGATTGTGCAGGAGTGGCCCAAACCTGTTAACTTGTCAGACTTAAGATCTTTCTTAGGCCTGTCAAATTATTTCAGACGCTTTGTGCATGCATACAGCACAATAGCAAGGCCACTGCATGCTCTCACACGGAAGGATGTTCCGTGGCAGTGGACAGCTACGTGTGACAAGGCTTTTCAGCTGTTGAAAGACAAGCTTTCATCAGCGCCAGTTCTGAAAATGCCAGATTTCACACAGTCATTTGAGTTGATAGCCGATGCCTCAGATTACACATTGGGTGCAATTCTGATGCAAGAAGGAAGGCCTATTGCCTTCGAGAGTCGGAAGTTGACCCCAGCTGAGGTCAATTACCACACACCAGAGAAAGAGTTGCTAGCAGTGATGCATGCGCTCACTGTTTGGCGCTGTTATGTAGATGGCTCTCATCCAAAGATCCTCAGTGATCATGAGCCATTGAAGTATCTAAGATCCAAAGCACAGTTGCTTCCACGGCAAGTGCGATGGTCACAGTTCTTGGAGCGCTTTGACTACTCTTGGGAGTACAGAGCAGGACGGCTGAATGCCGCCGACCCCTTAAGCCGTGTAGCGCACGCTGAGGTGGGAGGTTCCGGAACTGGCAGTTGGGCGGGTAGCGTCCCGGCCTCAGAAACTGTACTCGAGTACCTAGCAGCTATTGCTGAGGAGGGTGCCCTTAGGCGCAGTAAGAGAAAGCGGTCCTTGGCCAGGTCCTTTTCCCCTCCTGAATCCCCCAGGCTTAGCAGGAAGAAGAAACAAGGTCAGTCACGGACTGCCCCTGCTAAGACAGCTCAGAGCACTGTACCTGCAAGCAATTCTGACGCAGTAGACACGCGCGCAACTCGTCCCGCCGTCGAGCAGATCGCAACGGACATACGCGAGGCTTTGCAAGTAGTTTACAGTAGTGAACAACAAGGGCTTGAACAAGCGGTTGTTCGCTTTGGTTTGCGGCATACAGAAGATGGTCTGTGGTGCCGTCAACAACAGGTGTATGTGCCTACTGCAGAGCTGCAGCGGCGCTGCATCTCAGAGTTACATGACACACCCTACAGCGGTCACAAAGGAGTGACAAAGACGCTGGCGGCTGTGCAAAGATTGTATTGGTGGCCAGGTATGCGTGGCTCAGTGACATCGTATGTCACCACGTGTGCTTCCTGCCAACGCAATAAAGTTCAAGGCAAGAAACCCATTGGGAAGTTGCAGCCATTAGCGGTGCCTGCAGCCCCATGGAGTGAGGTGTCCATGGATTTCATTACGGGTCTGCCGACTACTCCAGCCGGTAATGATTCGATAATGGTGATGTGTGACAGACTCACAAAGATGGTGCACTTCGCGGCGTGCACAAAAACAGTTGATGCTGTTGGAGCAGCAAAACTGTTTAGAGACCATGTCTTCCGGTATCATGGTTGGCCAGCTAGCATTGTGAGTGATCGAGACACTCGCTTCCGTAGTGAGTTCTGGTCGTCTCTCATGCAGCTGACAGGTGTCAGGCACAAGATGAGCACTGCCTTCCACCCGCAGACAGATGGTCAAACAGAGAGAGTCAATCGAGTGCTTGAG
Organism: Tetradesmus obliquus; assembly: GCA_030272155.1. NCBI lineage: Eukaryota > Viridiplantae > Chlorophyta > Chlorophyceae > Sphaeropleales > Scenedesmaceae > Tetradesmus > Tetradesmus obliquus. The sequence continues at coordinate 3,758,365 of CP126191.1, forward strand.
GAGTACCTACGGCACTACGTCAATCCAGTTCAAGATGATTGGGACGATTGGCTCCCTCTGGCTGAGTTTGCTTACAACAACTCAGTTCACGAGACGGTCGGTGAGACCCCGTTCTTACTGAACTACGGTCTGCACCCACGCCTACCAGGAGCAGTCCGCACGCAAGCACGGACGGTCACTCCCGCGAGTGAGTTTGCGTCGAGAATGCAAGAAATTGTCGCTAAGGCAAAGGAACGGCTTGAGGCAGCACGCAAGCGTGCTGAGCGGATTTACAACCCCTCTCGCCGTGAGGCTATCTTCTCAGTAGGTGATCACGTGTTGCTTAGTGCAAGAAATATTGTTCTTAAAACGCCTGGCGTTAACAAACTCTTGCCTAAGTACATTGGTCCCTTCAGAGTGGCGGAAGTTCTCAGTCCGGTTACATATCGCCTGGACCTTCCTGCCAGCATGCGGTGCCACAATGTGTTTCATGTTGGGCTACTGCTTGAGTATAAATCGGACGGCAGAGAGCAGCCGCCCCCGCCTCCACTGGAGTTTGATGATGGCGAAGGTGGAGAGTGGTTTGAGATTGACCAGGTGCTCAAGCACCGGCAGGTCAAAGTTGGTAGGCGTTCAGTTATGCAGTACCTTGTTCGTTGGAAGGGCTATGGTCCTGAAAACGATGAGTGGCGTGATGAGGTTGGTGTCACTGCCACAGCTGCTGACGCCTACTGGGCTGGGCTTGGAGGTCGCACAGCAGCAGCGACTGCTGGTGCCGCCCCTCGCCGACGTGTTCGTGGGCCACGTTCACGGAGATTGCGTAGCTAGTAGCATCTAGCTGCCAGGAGTCAGCCGCTAGGTGGGGAGGAGTGTTGCGTGCAACACTACTCTAGAAGCCCCATGAACTAGTGTGCTGTCTAAGTAGAACTACGTAGATGGACTTTGATCCTTCGGGCATGTTACTCTGAGTCTTAGGGTACATGTTCGTTGGTACGTAGGCAGGGCAGGCCATGTTAACGGGCCTTCGTCCCCAAGTCCAGGATTCTTACACCAGCTCAGCTTGCCCAGCGCAAGAATGTTTGTGCGTGGGGCAACCAAAGCTAGCAATCGAGGCCGTTCTCAACCAATCTCATCAAGACATAGCAGCACAATGAATGGCAGGATGACAGTGCCATCGTCACCCACTCCCCACAACCATTAGACAAGCAGCACGCAGATCCAAACCAGCCAAAAAAATCTGCGATTTTATTCACTGCTTCAACATGCGCCGACACTGCCACCCAAGCTGCTGGTGGCAGGGCTGGGCCGGGCACATTGTGTCTTCAGGTTGGGCGGGATGACCAATGAGCACTCCTGCAAGAAATGATCAAGCTTCACAACAGAACAGTGTTAGATTCACAACCATATTTACACCACATACACGCGCCAATGGTCACCACACCATGACCATTCAACCTCTGCTGAGCTATGGTACAAGTACTGCCGCACTACATCCGACTTCCAGCGCCCCATCACCATGATCTGCCGTACTGACACCCCTTGCTGCACCGCCCATGTGGCTCCGCCCCTGCGCAGCGAGTGCGCTGCATACAGATCCCAATCCTGCACCCCAACCTTCTCCAGCGCCTTGCGCAGGCGCACGCCCACAGTGGTCTTGCGCAGGCGCTGCTGCTTGCCCTCGCGCGCAGTGAACACAGGCCCCACAGGGTCACGGCGCGCATGCTGCACTGCCAACCGCCGCAGGCGCCACAGCGCCTGCACAGGGCACATTGCCTCCTCCTCGCATCACGCGATAAACACCCACGCCCCCTCTCCAGCCTGATCTGTCTTAGAGCGCGGCACATAGATGAGCACCCCGCCCTTCTGCTGGATGGGCCGCAGATCATCCCAGTCAATGCCCACCAGCTCCGAGCTGCGGAACATGCCTGTCCACCCCAGCAGGAACAGGGCCGCATCCCGCACACCAATAAAATCACGCCGCCCCCGCGCCTGCAGCGAGCTCACCACTGCACGCAGCTCTCGCCTATCTAGCGGCAGCTTCTGCCTCCCAGCTGGCACTGCCAGCTTGGCTGCTACCTTCATTGCCCTGCGCACCACCAACTCCGATGCCAGACCCTCCTGCCCCACATCCAGCGCCCAGCGGGCCACCGCGTACACGCCCTGCTCAATAGTAGACACAGCATAGCCGTGCTGTGCTCTGCCTACCACAAACTGCGCCAACACCTGCGCATGTGGCTGCTGCGGCGCACCTGCCGCCACACAAAACTGTCTATACTGGCGCACGTGCCAGCCATACGACCGGTGTGTGGACTGCGCCAAATCCAGCTGCAGGATATCCTGCCACTTCTCCCTCAGCTCCAGCACGAAGCCTGCCGGCCATGCCTCGACCGGCACCGGCTTGCGGGCCGCTCGCCGCTGCACTTGGTAGCGCGCTTGGTACGTCAGCACAGCTGACCACAAGCAGCAACAGCATACAACCAGGGGTGGGGGGGGCGGGCAATCAACAACTAGCAATGTAAGTCAGCTGCAGCCTAACTGCCACACACTGACCGCCAAGAGAACACAAGTACTCGCAGCGGTGGCTCACCGCTGCCTAAGATTGCTGCCTATGGCAGCTGCACTGTTACCCCTCAAAACCCTGCCCCAGCAGGGTTGGTTCGCTCATGTTTCGCTATCGTGACAAGGTGCCTTTGTCTACAGGGTACTTAGGACAAAGGCATAATAGTCACGGCAAGCAGTGCTGACCAGCACCTCACAGCTGCAAACATGGATATGCCGAATTGGCAGCATAACCACGCCTTGCTGCTGAAGTCAAACCCAAACACTTGCCATATCACCGCACGACCACTTCCTCCAAGTAAGATGGCACCTGCCCTGTTGCCCGCAATGTTGGCGAGGAAGCTGCTGTTGTGCATCGTCAACTGCATGCAAACGGAAGCGGAGGGGTGACGGGGGGCGCGTACATGCGCAGCATTCAGGCACGTGAGGGAGCACCAGCATGCATTAGCTTCAGCAGCCAAGAGATATGCACAGCCACTGCTATTGCTTGCATACATCCCACTGCTGCATTTCTCGTCAGGTGGGAATGAGGTGCGATGTGATGCGGTGGCATGCCATAGCCTGGGCCGCAGTGCACATGCTGCCCACTGTCGCACCTGCGCATTCTCAACAACCAGCACTGCCCCGCCATCCTCTGAGGCGTTGTTGTGCTGCAGGTGGGAGCCGTACAGCTCCAACGTCGAGTTGTTGTGTGCCGCCAGAGCAGCCCCAATGGATGCACTGTTGCTGGTGAAATTGCTTGCTCTGCAGCCACGGCAAGCGGTAGATGTCATGGAAGATCGAATCAAGCGTCCCATCCAGGTTGTGGTTATACAGAGCTAATGCAGATGGTACAACTGCAAGCATGTTGAGCTGCTGACAAGCCATGTGACTTGTTATGCTGCTGCTGCTGCTGTCTAGTCAGACGTTTCTCGCCGCCCATCGCTGCCGCCGCCGGCGCAGCAGCAGCAGCTGCAGCAGCAGCGAGACAATGCAGCAGAACATTGCATGCGTAGCTCAGGAAAGACTGATCAATCAATTTGGTTGTCAAAAACTGTCATGACAACCAAACTGGTGCAGCCTGGGTCTAGACAGCAGCTGGTACCTGATGGCGGCACGGCTCAACCAAAGCAAGCTCACGGCGCCACCAAACTTGTCAGCTTTGTTTGAAATGAAGCTGCAACTGTCCACGACCACCTGCACAAAGAGCAAAATCAGCCACAGTGCATACTTGACGGTCAGCAGATTACGCCTGAGCACATGTATCCGCCTGAGCACACCACAGCCCCAACCTTGCCACCCGATTGTGATGCACAGCTTGTCCGGAAACTGTGTGGGCAGTTGCTCTGTGTGTTGCCTGGGCACGAGGTGTGCATGCACAGCCAATGACACTGCTTGCAGTACGACACAGCCCAATCAACATCTTAAAAAGGCGTTTAAATCCTTTATACCCTTGACAGTCCAGCTATATAAACGAGCGACACTTAGTGGGAAGTTGCAGACACGAGCAGCGCACCTGAGCGTAGTTGCCAGCATACACTCCTGATCCGTTGCCCTGCACAGTGTTGTTGACAAACATCACCTCCAGCAGTGTAGTGTTGCTGTAGTCGTTTAGGTCAAAGCCTGCTCCACCGTACGCACTGTTGTTCGCCACCAGGCAGCTGCCAGCAGCAGTCACTGTTGCATTGCCCCATACACCGACTGCACCACCGGTACCGCCGATTGCCGTGTTCTCACGCATAGAGACACCACGCAGGACCACCTGCGCGCAGCAGCATGCGTGATGATTGTCGATGGTGATCACCACCATGACCGTGACGAGCTTGGCATGCTGACCGCTGCAACTGCATCTGCCAGTTGCAACAAGCACCACAAACAAGCACAACACACCTTCCTTATAATGTGACATGACACTAACAGTGCTGCAAATCTGAACATCGGTGCCAACGAAATGTCCTGCAACAGCTGAGCTGTTGGTCATTTTGCCGCATGCACCCAGGTGCGCACCTTGCAGTTTGCATATGCCATAATGCCTCCTCCCTGCTCTGCTGCAGTGTTGCCCTGCACCAGGGACGCTGTGACAACCAATGTGCTGTCATGGTCACACGCCAGCCCTGCTCCCCACTGTGCTACATTGCCACGTATGGTGCTGTTGCTGATGCTGAGACTGCTGTTGTCTCGTATGTATGCAGCACCTCCAGTGGAGGCAGCTGACGAGCCCTGCAGCCGGCTGTTTGTGATGGCTGTGCTAGCAGTGTCAGCTAGGTAGAGCACACCTGCACAGCAAAGGGAACAGCGTATAACACCCGTGTTATGCCCAGCACCTTGAAGAACATGCAGTGCAGCCTGCTTTACAGCATAACAGAACCAGCAGAGGGACACCACAGCAGGCATTGTTACCCTGCTGTGCTGTGCTGCCTCTGAGACGCTCCCTTCTGTCTGCTCTGTACGCGCACACCGCAGTGCAATCACACTTCTACATAAGCAAAATCTTGCCATGGCTGCGCTCTGTGCAAGCAACAAAACTACCCTTTGAGCAAGTGCATTGCCTGCTGTTGTGCGCATGCGACACGCTTGCACGTCTTCGCTGCATGGCTTGCCTACCTCCATACGTGGAGTTGTTCTGCATGAAGGTGCTGCCCGTGATGGACAGCACCGCCTGCTGCCTTGCAACCAGCACGGTGCCTGCAACATTGTCCACAAACCTGCCATCCACTATGCTGGCATTTACGCTGCTTCCGAATGCAAGGATACCCTGATGCCATCCGCTACTGCTGCTGTTGCTGTTGCTGCTGCTGTTGCTGCTACTGCTACCTGGTGCAAACAGGGGCAGCTGTAAGTTTTGAACCATGGGCTGCTGCAACCTGATGTGGTGGTCACTGCTGCAAAAGTACAGCAGTGCATAGATGGGTGATGGATAGGCAGTTGCTGCATGCGCCTTGCAGGCAGAAAAATCAAGGATCTTGACGCCAGTGAATGCTGCTGCATGATCCTGCAGGTGTGTGCTGTTGATAGCCACAAGTAATGGCGCTCCATCTGAGCTGTTACAGGACAAAGATGCAGCAGCTACTCCCAGCCTGTCCCTGCCGTTGCTGCTGCTGCTGCGGGTGCTGCTGCTGCTGTCTTGTCCATAGCCCTGCAGTAGCAGCCTGCAGTCGGCCTGAGCCTGACATGAAACGGTCGGCAACACAATGGCTAGCAGCAAACCTGCAGCAACCACGCATCGCACTAGTTGCTGCCACGGCCTGGCTCTTTTGGTTGTGGTTGTCGATCGCGCCATCACCGCCCAAATCCTTAGCTGTCCAGTTACCGTCGACCTATAACGTTGCATAAGCATCATTGTGTGCGGTGCGCGTGCTTTGCAGCAAAACATATAAGCTGGGCGGCATCCAAGGTTCACGCCGGATTTCCGTCGCATCTTCACCCGCCAGCGTGATACCATCTAAGAGCCCCGCACATGAGCTGGTCCTGTTGAGCCAGTCAGCAACCACCAGCATACAAAACATTGTCAGCAATCACCGGACATGCGGGCACCTCATGATGCAGCAAGCGAACTTCGCGGCTGGCAATGACCTAGACTAATCAGCAGCAGCAGCAGCAGCAGCAGGGCAGCCTCTGATGACAGTAGATTGATCTTATCTCGCAATGATACTGCCTAAGAACGGGGCTGCTAGCATGTCGCCCATGGCAATGGTATTGGCCTTTGAGTTCAGCCCAAATCTGTACTGCTCATGGGCACTGGTACTGCCTAGTACTGCCTAGCAGTACAAGTGCAGGCTAGCATATCATTCAACATAGATTTCCAGCAGCCATAATTTTGTAGGAAAGTGAGTTTTGTGGCTTTATGTGGCCGAATCTTGCGTGCAAACGCGTAAGGAGGTGGTGAAGAGATTACACACTGCCACGTGGAGGTGCGGCGACGCCCGGCGATCCGGCGAACATGATGCACCGCCACAGTATAAAGCAAGCATACATGCATGCTTCAAGTAGAAGGGGACGCTTACGCAAGGTTGTTAATTTGGAGGTGAAGGTTGCTAGGGTTTTGCATGAGCGATGGCGCCTTCGAGCCCGACAATCACAACTACACGAGCCAGATATTGGCAGAAGCTTCAGCTGTCCGCGTTAACTGCAACTGTGCTGCTAGCCATAGCTGTGCCAACTGTCTCGTGTCAGGCACAAGCAGACTGCAGACTGCTGTTACAGGGTTATGGAAACAACAGCAGCAGCACCACAAGCAGCAGCCGCAGCGGCAACAGCACCGGCAGGGACAAGCTGGGCGTAGCAGTTGCATGGCTGTCATGCAACAGCTCAGACGGAGCCCTGTTACCTGTGGCTATCAACGAGACTTACCTACAGCAGCATGCAGCAGCATTTACGGGCGTCAAGATCCTCGCTGCCTCTGCCTGCAAGGCGGACGCAGCAGCCGCCTTGCCCTCGCCTATCTATGCACTGCTGTACTTCTGCAGCAGTGACCACCACATCAAGTTGCAGCAGCCTGTGATCCAAAACCTGCGGCTGCCACCTTTAGCAGCAGGCAGCAACAGCAGCAGTAGCGGCTAGCATCAGGGCATCCTTGCCTTTGGCAGCAGTGTGAACGCCAGCATAGTGGATGGCAGGTTTATTCACAATGCTGCAGGCACCGTGCTGGTTGCAAGGCAGCAGGCGGTGCTGTACATCACGGGCAGCACCTTCATGCAGAACAACTCCACACATGGAGGTAGGCATGTGTTGCACAAAGAGCATGCGCGTGTTGTGCACCCAGAACACAGCATTGCACACTATGCAGTGGGGCCCGGCGGTTGGGAAGTACCTGACATCGCCAGGGCAGGACTGCCTGTGGTGTTTTCCGTTTGCTGCTCATCCTGCGCTCATGCAGACCAGACTTGACTGCTGCAAGGGACCCATGTCTGTGCGCTGTTCCCTTTGCTGTGCAGGTGTGCTCTACCTAGCTGACAGTGCCAGCACAGCCATTTCAGACAGCAGGCTGCAGGGCTCATCAGCTGCAAACAACGGAGGCGCAGCATTCATCAGAGACAGCAGCAGCCTCAGCATTAGCGACAGCACCATACGTGGCAATGTGGCACAGTGGGGAGCAGGGCTGGCTTGTGATCATGACAGCATACTGGTTGTCAGCAAGTCCCTGTTGCAGGGCAACACTGCATTCACGTGGGGAGGAGGCATTGTGGCTTATAGGAACTGCAAGGTGCGCACCTGGCTGCAAGGTCAAGACGGTGAATGCTCGCCTGCTGAAGCACACTGCGTTGGCTGCGATGATAAAACCGGCAGGGCAGGTTGTGGTGCATCATGTGTCATGTCACTGGAACAATGTGTGGTGTGCTGCTGGGGGCTATTGCAGGTCTTGACAGATGCACTTGTGGCAGCCGACTCGATTCTAGTGATCAATCATCATTGAATCACCACTGATGATCACCAGCCACAATCATCTGCAAGTTTTCCTGCTTGCAGGTGGTTCTGCAAGGCGTCTCTCTGCACGACAACAGGGCAGGGTACGGTGCTGCAGTTGCAGCCCGGGGCAACTCATCGCTGGAGATGGACGGCGCCCTGCTGCAGCGTAACAACGCCTCGCAGGATGGCGAGGCTGTGCTGGTTGGTGACCAGGCGCAGGTATGGCATGCAGCATGCAGCACCTGCACTGCTATGCACCACCACGCTGTACATACCACACAAGAAGCTGGATGTTGCTTGTGCCACCGACCCGTATGAAAGAGAACGCCATGCTCGCAAACTCAAGTAAAGCAGGTGGAACGCACGCCTGCTGTGACGGCATGGCCCCCAGCATGGATCCGCTAATACACTTGCTGCTTCTCCCTCCAATCATCCTGAGTGGTGCATCTCCTTGCGCCATTGCTGCAGCTGAAGGTGGTCAACAGCAGCTTCCTGGGCAACATTGCGGGCAACAGGGCAGGTGCCATTGGCGTTGGGGGAAGTGGTCGTGCGGTGATATGGCAAGTGTTTGGGGATCTGCTTCACAGCAAAGCATGGTTGTGCTGCCAATGTGGGCCGGCGTATGTTCACGTTTGCAGCTTTGGGGTGCTGGTCAGCAATGCTTGCAAGCATGCCGTGACTAGGCTGCTGTTTTTGGTGACTTGGATGCTTATGCAATTGCATTGCTTGCAAGCGACCCACCGACCTTGAAGTCACCAGGTGGGCAACTCAAGTCACTGATTGGTAGAAGCCGTCAGCCGCACAGTGCATGGAGTGTTGAGCCGCTTTGCTTTTCACTGAAAATGCACATTGCCACGCCGCAGGGGCTCGACCATTGCCGCCAACAATGCAAGTTACGGCGGTGGCATGCAATGCATCGCCAACAGCACTGCACAGCTGCACAACGTTTCCTGAACAACCAAGTACGCAAGAATGGCGCGGGGCTAACGCTCAGCGACAGAGCACAGGTGCGGTTGCTGTCAAGGGTACCTGCTCAACTGGCTTCTCTTGCCACGCACAGTGTTGTGGAATGTTCAATGTGACAAAAGAAATTTGTTTTCCTGATGCAGGGTTTAAACCGCATCCAAACATACTTTTAGGTGAAGGCGGTGTTCAAAAGCCAGCTGATCATGGCAGATGCAGGGCCATGCATTGGAAAGGCCCTCTTGAAGACAAGCAATGCAGATGTTGTTACATTGCAATGGCGTGTAGCTGTCAGGCACAATCGTGAGTCGCTAGCACGTTGAACCTGTGTGTAGTCGATAATAAGCGGCATGGTGCGGTGCTGGTGCGGTGCAGGCTGCCTTGAAGAACTGCACCTTCAAACAGAATGTGGCAACCGCAGATGGAGGGGGCATCCACATGTTTGGGCAGACTCAACTGCACGTGATGTGAGTGCCGCTGGAACAAGCGGCTACTGCAGAACTGCCCCACCCTTTTGGAACAGCTTCTCGCTTCATTGCGTATGCCATCAGCGACTGCAATAGCTGTTTGAGAATGTCTGGTCAGGTTACATGTCATGGTCAGAAGAACTCACTTGCATGCCATGGTCTGTTACTGCAAAAGCACAGCAGCTGCCCGCTTGCGCTGTGCTGATGATGCCATGCTTTCATTGTGTTGCCAACGTGCTGCAGGCAGAGCATGTTTGCAAACAACAACGCCTCCTCCGCAGCAGGCCTGGCTGCCTATGGCAATACCACAATCACGCTTGACAGCTGCAGTCTGCGAGGCAACAGCGTGTCAGACAATGGCGCTGGCATAAGGCTTGCCAGTTCAGCTCAGGTACTGGCCACACAGACGTGATGACAGATTTAGGCGATTCAGCTGTACATCACCTGTAAACCAGGGCTGAGTGCCGTTGCTCACAGTTGCTGCAGTGAAGCTGCAATAGCGCCTGCGCAGCATGACACCTCTGCAGAGCTTGTGATAGACCTGTGCTGCCACGGCAACGTATTTCGTACGGTTGTGGTGCACTGCACAGCTGGTGCTGCTGTTGCTGATGGCCGCTGCACTGATGTTGTGCTGCTGTATTCTGCTGCGCGGCTGTAGGCGACAATGCACAACTGCACAGTGGCTGGAAACCACGCAGGCAATGTGGCCTCCATGTATGCAGCTGAGTCCAGCAGGGTCAGCATCAGGTGGGCCGGCTTACAACTGCTTGACATACCGGATGATGTTGTGTGCTGTTTGTAGTGCTGCAGTTGGCAGGACAGTATCCTGCAAGGTACTGGGTCGATGTGTGTTATTAGTACAGCAAATGCCAGCTTGTTTCATCGATACCTACTGTGATGGCCTTAACCGACAATGGCAGTTTCTGCGGCTGTTTGCCAGTTCATGTGTGCTGCATGCGCCGCCGTTACAATCAGCACAAGCACCTGTGACAAAACACTGCATTGGACAGTACTGCCCACCACCGTCATCATCACCACTGCCCTGCTGCAGCAACTGCTCCTTCATTGGTAACAACGCCAGCAATGCAGCAGCATTTGGGGCTTCCGGTTCTGCTGCAGCCGAGTTGAGGTTCAGCGCTTTCTACAACAACACCGCCAGCACCGACGGCAGGCACTTCTCAGGTGAGCAACTTCAGGCTACTGTGCTAGCACCTTGTAATTTGGTGTGTTCGGTGCAATCTTCATCAATGTTTGCCATGCATTGTGAGGAGCTAAACAGCAAGCAGAGCAGCTTTGCTGTTGAAGTAAAAGGACACATTATCTACAGTAAATGCGTGAATGTGTCGAATGCTGCAGCCACGCTCGTTATCATTTCCTATCAACGTAATGGAACGCCGTAGTTGTATTGTCTCTTGGCTGCACCATTCTCATAGATTCACTTTCAAGATGTTCTACACTGGTTTGTAGGTTGCTGCTCATGGTTGCACATTCAACAGCAACCACGCTGGCAACATTGGCAGTTTGTATGTGACGGACTCTGCCAGGCTGGTCATGTCATCCTGTTCATTTCATGACAACGTTGCAGCGTACGCAGCTGCACTTTATGTTGCATCCAGCAGCAAGGTGTGTAGCTGCTTTGCATTGGTTGCAGTCAGCATCCACTGAGCGCACAGTATATATACAGGTATGCTAGCTGACTGCACACGGTGCGTGCGACTTCAACATGTGACATGCAGTTGATGCGAAGCGATGCTACCACTGCCAGTTAAGCCATGCCAACTTCAGGCTGCAAGCACCAGCACATTACGTCTGCTAGCCTTGCCATGTGCAGTGGCTGTGTATCGTTAGGCATCAACAGTGCAACAGAATTCAATCCTAAGTGATTCAGGCCAGTGCGTATACTGCAAACACTACTTTTTGGACACACTCTAGCCACACTAAGGCAATTGTATGCATTGCATAATGTTGCTGCTGCTGTTACGCAGGTGTTGCTGACCAACAGCAGCTTTGTGAGAGGCCAGGCTCAGGCATCAGGAGGAGCCATCTACGCTGGAGACAGCAGCAGCCTTCGCATTTATGGCAGCAGCTTTACCCGCAACAATGCAACATGGGGTGGTGTGTTGCTGGCAATCGGCCGTAGCAAGGTAGCGCTGGATGCATGCCTGCTGGATGGCAACACAGCAGTCACTAGTGGGGGTGTGCTGCAGGCACTGACCAACACAAAGGTGGGGTGAACCAGCTGCCGGTCAGCATATGATGTCTGGACGCGTCCGTCCATACTCGCTTCAATTTTGATGCCTGTGTTGATTTCCTGCACAGAACTTTCAAAGTGTGCTGTGCCTGCTCTTATTGACCTGTCTCTGCTCGCAAGTTGATTGGCAAGGTAACATCACCTACCGGCCCATCTGGCAGGTTGCAGCGTTGGCTGCCATTATTGCAGCAGTGCATGTTTCAGCATGAAGGCAAGTGCTACGCTGACAGGTGGTTGCTATAGCAACAGCATGCAAGAGTGTGCTTACAAGTTAATCGATAGCATGCAAGAGTGCGCTTATAAGTGCCGCGCAGCAACTGCGCTGGTGTTGGCAAGCACATCAGGACTGCACTGACACAGCTGCTGCTGCTGCTGCTGCTACTGCTGTTGACCTTGAGTTCTCCTCAACAATGCCAGGTGCTGATCAGCAACTGCACCCTCAGCAACAGCAGCTCAGGCAAGGGGGGAGCTGTGGCAGCTTTGCACAACACCACTGTGGCTGTTCATGACAGCAGGGTCCAGTTCAACAGCGCATCAGAGGAGGGAGGGGGCCTCTACTTTGATTACTACAGTAAGGGCAACCTGATGCACCTACTCCTGACCAACAACAGCGCTAACATAGGGGGAGGAGGCCTAATGGTATCAAGTGCCGCAAAGGTGTGTGCTAAGCCTGTCAGAGTGCAACCATGCCTTAAGCGCAGCATACCCTTGCCTGCTTTCACACTGTGACGAGGCAGCCCACCTGTTGTCGTGTCCCTGGGTGGTGCTCTGAAATGCTTCATGCACATGTACAACAACACAAGGTTCTGCTCCTCATTTGTTTTGATGGCATTGCCAACAGTGTTGGCTGTTCTGTGTCTTCTCTGCGCTGCAGGTCAATGCAACGGATGTCATGTTTGAGGCCAACACAGCAGATTACGGCGGCGGCTTCATTGCCGGCTTTACTGCTGAGTTGGCCATCAGCAACTGCTCTGTTCTGCACAACAGAACCGCGATCATCGGGGGTGGAGCATTGCTGGTCGGCAAATCTGTGCTGCGCTTGAACCCTGGTCACACAGTCATATCAGGCAATGCTGCCGCAAAGTATGGTGGTGGAGTGGGTGCTCTCAGCAGTGGATTTGACGTTGATGATTTGCTGGCTGTTACAAGCAACAACACTGCACGCTATGGTGCAGACGTTTCCGTGGTCGAAACCAGCCTTGCACTGATTGGCAACACGTCCATGCATGGGTTTGTCAGTGGGCCAGGAGCAGGCGAGGGTATCTTGCCGTTGACATTGCAAGTGTCCGGCCACCATGGCCTGCCTTGTGAAGGCGCTGCAGTGACTGCCGCCCTTGATGGCATGTACTCGTTGGGAACCAGCTCATCTGACAAGCGTGGCAGGGTGGAGATGTTCCTGCGCGTGCAGCAGCCGCCAGGGTTGTACAATATAACATTCAAGTTAGCCGACAGCCCTGGCGTCACACCAGCAGTACTCAGCCTTCAGGTTCGGCCTTGCATGCGCGGCGAGGTTGCGCCTACTCCAGGCACCTGCCTGGCGTGCCTGCCAGGCTCCTACAGCCTTGACCCCAGCCAGCGGGAGTGCCAGCCCTGCCCGCTAGGAGCAGACTGCCCTGGTGGTGCTGCCATCTTGCCGCTGCCTGGCTGGTGGCACAGCGCAGCAGACTCGGCACAGATGCACACAGGTGAGGCATGGCAGCAGGTGGACGCCAGTCTTGTTCTGCAAGCGCAGGCGTATGCACATGCATGCGCTGGCTGGTGAGCACACAGGTGCTTACACAAACTCAGCGCGAAATGAAGAGTCTGCAACTGAGACGCGCGTGCACACACTTGCCGGAGGTGGCATCTGTGAAGCATGGCAGGTTGCCGTTGTTGCTGGAAGCATGATGTGCCTACTGTGCGTGTCACCTTGTGATGTCCTTGCTGCAATGTTGCCTGCATGAGCTTTGCTCCTGATCCTGCTGCTGCTGCTGCTGCTGCTGCCATCATTGCTGCCGCGGTGCAGGTGTCCCAGTGCAGAAGCATGTCAGGGCAATGGAGCAGCACTGCGAGCATGCGCAGGGGATGACATGTGCAGGAACAGTCACAGCAGCTACCACAATCTGCAGTGTTCTGCAGCATACACTGGCAATGTATGTGGCAAGTGTGCTGATGTGTATGGCGCCACCAAGCCATTCAGCTGCAGAGCTTGCATGAAGCCGTCTGTGATTATTGCATTGTATGCTGTCTCAGCGGTGGTGCTGCTGGGATGCATCAAACTGTTGCTGCACTTCACACTTGTAGACACTTCAACTGCACGGCAAGGAGAGCAGCAGCCGCCAGCAGAGTTGATCCGGTGCTTGGTGTTGTATGGGCAGCGCATGCTGATTGTGGCTTCGCTCAGTGTTGACTGGCCGGCGACCCTTAAATATCCGCTGCGTGTCGTGGCTTGGGTGTGGTCCAGCTCCTCTCCTGAGACACTTAGTGCAGACTGCATTCTGCCAGCTGTCAGCAAACTACCCCTAGCTGCGCAACGGGGTGTGTTCTACCTCAGCATGCCGGTTGGCATGCTGTTGGTGCTGCTGCTGTTGGAAATTGTGCTACACACCAAGTGTTGTCTATCCTTCAGCAGGCCTGGCACTGCCCGCAAGCTGCTGCCACGTCTCGGCAGCAGCACCATGGTTGTGCTGTTCTTCTTCCTGCCGTCTCTGCAGCGCACACTGTTTGGTGTGTTTGCATGCATACCGCTGGGTCAGCCTGCAACATGGCCCTATGTGGCTGAGGCCGTTGGCTCGTTTTGGGTGTATGACACCGACACCATATGCTTTGGCACAGTATGGCACAGGGGTCTGGCGCTTGGGCTGGGCGTGCCACTGGTTGCTCTGCTGTGCGTAGGCCTTCCCGCAGTGATAGTTTATGTCACATTGTCTAACAAGACTCGCCTGGATGACGCTAGTTTCAGGCGCAGCCGGGGTTTCCTCACGCAGTCGTACCGCCTAAGGTTCTGCTGGTGGGAGGCAGCAGAGGTTACAGAGACGGCTGTGTTGGTTGCCATCAGCGTGTTTGGTGTGAATCTGGGTCCGTTCTACCAATGCCTGCTGATGGCGGTTGCTCTCATGCTAATAACACACCTGCGACTGGGGTTCAAGCCGTACCTGCACAAGCAGACAGGCAGGGCAATGGTGCGCAACACACATTGTCTCCTGCTGACCACATTGGCTGGCCTGTCATTTTTGGCTTACGGTCCTGTCATACCTGGTGCTGCATACGGGCTGGCTATGGGTGGCATTGTGCTGGCGGTGAACCTTGTGTATGTGTGCAGTGAGCTGTGGCAGCTGCTGAGGCTCATTGACTGGCTGGTGCTGCGTGCTGCAATCAGCAAGACCACCCACGCAGTGCAGTGGTGCTTGCAGCTCATGGGGCTGAGCATGCACCGCGCCAAGATGCACCTGCCGATCCGCAGTGCAGCTGCAAGCGCTGGGAAGTCAGCTGATAGACCAGGGGCGCCAGTGGCGTGTCCTTAGCCAAGTAGCTGGCATGTGAGCAGTACTGCATCCAGTTTGTCTGTTGGGTTGAAAGACAGGCAGTAGTTTGATGATGCTGGCCGACCTTCAAGTTTGGTCGATTATGAAGGTGTGCATGCTCTGTACGTGACTAGCCAAACAGCTGCAGCTGTTGTTACAGTGCGTCATGAGACCATGCCTGCGTCACTGGCTGGCTGGCAGCGAATTTTTAGTTCCAGCCAGGGTTCAAACCTGGCAGGAACTTCCTGCTAGGATGCTCTAATCATGAGTGTTGTGTGGACCAACCAGGAGGCGCCTGTGGCGCCTGGTGTAGCCCATACGCATTTACTGCAGCAAATTGCTAATAAAAAGCAGCAAGTTGCTGCACTGATGCACATGTGCAAATCGTGATGCACAGGCTGCTAACGCTGGGGTAGGATGCCTCAAGTGTCGAATGCCATACAACGCTCATAGCGTGGTGGCCGCCTGGTGGCTGCCTTTGCACCTGCAATTGCGGCAAAGCATGCCATCATGGGCCAGGTTACCGCCAGCGCGATGCATGCCAAGTTGGGTTTGAGCCTCAGTTGAGTTGACCGGATCAATGGAATCGTTACAGCAAACTTGCTGCAACCCCCAGGTAATGAGGAAACGCTCTGGTTGCACACGATGTGTATGCTACAAGAGTACTGTGCAGCACACAAAAGATCAATGACAAATCAGAGGCATGTCAGGAGAAGCGGTGCTTATCACTGCCTTTGAAATGGTGGTCCTTTGTTCCTGCAGGCACAATCCATGGCGCAGTGACCCTGCACTTTATGCTAGTGTCACTCAGCAACAACTGTTTAGCTTCTGGAGCCGTGAATATTCACACATTCACACATTGGTGTTGTGTCTGACTTACTCAGTCATGCTTTCCGCCTCCTCAGATAGTGACGCATTGTGCAAATGCCAAAAGGAATAGTTGGCAGGGAGACTTTTCTGAATATCATATCGCAGCTCCAGGTAGTATGTCCCGCTGCTGCATCACTAGGTCACGGCCTGCTGAGCCGCAGCAAAAACTGTGCCTGTTGACACCACAGCTTGCGGCCCTGCACTGCAATCCAGAGTGCATGCACTGAGGCCAACAGGCAGGTGCGTTCATCGGCTGGGTACCGAATGTGACTGCTTGCACGTTGCAATACCAAATGGCAACGGACACATGTGAGTATGCATGGTTAGCAGCCGATGGTGCTGGTAGGTCAGGC
Organism: Tetradesmus obliquus; assembly: GCA_030272155.1. NCBI lineage: Eukaryota > Viridiplantae > Chlorophyta > Chlorophyceae > Sphaeropleales > Scenedesmaceae > Tetradesmus > Tetradesmus obliquus. The sequence goes on from CP126191.1 coordinate 3,774,695, forward strand.
AGATGCACTTGGAGTTCATGTGCCGCCCTCCCCTGAACAGCCCTTCACCGCCCATTGAAAAATGGGTTTTAAAGCTTATTAATGGGGCAAGGCTCTGAGCGAGAAGCTCAACGCTACTGTTACATCTGTCTGTTACTTTTTCTTCCCGCTGAGACCAGATCTCTGCCGGGTTGACCTGTACAGAGCGATCGCAGCAGAGGGTCGCCTGCAGCTGAGTCGTTGCTGTCGTTTCTTACATCACAAATCAAAATGGCAGCCGCTCTCCGCTCCTCTGCCCTGAGGGCACCCACCCGTGCCTCTCGCCCTGCCCGCAGCGCTGTGCGCGTGGCAGCAGCAGCTGGCAGGCCCACATGGCTGCCCAACCTGAACCCTCCCGCACACCTGAAGGGCGAGATGGCCGGAGACTTCGGTACGCTATAGGTGGCAAGATAGCTCGGGGTGCGATCGTGCTGAGCGATCAGCTGCTCAATGATTTCGCATCTATAATACGCAGGCTTTGACCCTCTTGGCCTGGGTGCCGATCCCGCGAGGCTCAAGTGGTGAGCAGCTGAAACTGCATCAGCAGCAGGGGCAGGAGGCAGATGATGATCTGGCAGGCAGCTGAACACCAAACAGTGGACAGCTCTCGACGCACGCAGCTAAAGCAGTCCTGATGCGGTTGGACTTCCGCTCATGGCAAAGCAGCACTGCTGGGCAGCAGTGGTTTGGCCAAACAGCAGCATGATGGACATGGAAGCCTGGGCAGGAACCTGCACCAGCAAGTGGTTCAATCCGGGCTTTCTCACTATAAAGCAGCCTGGCAGAAGCAGTTCATATCTATGCAACTACGGGCAAGATTCAAGCTCAGTGCACATGACAGCAGCTTGATCAGGATCATTAGCAGCAGCAGCTGCAGCAGCGTGTGCGGCACACCCACCTGTACCTGGCAACACACCAGCAACACAGCTCATGCCACTTACTATTTCTCCACTTCTTCCCGCCAGGTTTGCTGAGGCCGAGAAGACCAACGGCCGCTGGGCCATGATGGCTGTGGTTGGCATCCTGGGCACTGAGCTGCTGGGCGTGCAGCCCAGCTGGTGGGAGGCAGGCGGCAAGGACTACGGCGTGCCCATGGGCCCCCTCACAGCCATGGAGTTCCTGGTAAGGGGGCAGCAGCAGCAGCAGCAGCGACAGCAGCAGCAGCAGCAGCAAAAGAATCAGAAGCAGCAAGAGAGAGTGATCTGGGGCAAGTGACCTGGTGCAGTGCCTGCAGGAACAGCAGCAGCAGCAGTGCGTTGGATGGATGTCGTGCCTTGCAGTTCAAGGGCATAGTGCGTAGGGCACTGCAGCAGCAGTGGTGAAACAGAAAGCGAACCTTTTTCAGCTTGCAGCGCGAAGGCGAGGCAGCAGAGTGGAGACCTGTGTGCAGCTCATGCAGTTGAGTGACAGTACAGTGCGGTGCAGTCTTGGTTTCCAGCAGCAGAAGGTGCAGCGATGTGGCTGTGTAGCGAGGAGGTCCAGCAGAATGGCCAGGTTTGCCTTGGGTACTGTGCAGTCACATCAGTCGCTGCAGGAGACTGCTGCGTGCAGACAAGCAAACCTAGAGCAGCTGGTGGCCTGAACGACCCAGCTGTGCAGCAAAAGCACACAGACTGCTGTGCGTTACCAACAAGGAACTTCAGGCCTGCCGAACAATGCTTGTTCGCTTGCTCACTCCCTGATTGCTACACGACTGGTTCCCTGTTATTCTTTGTTATGTGAACCTGACCTTGTGTGTGCTTCTTGCCTTGCTGCTGCTTCACCCTGCAGATCATGGGCTTCCTGGAGACCAAGAGGTACCAGGGCTTCAAGGAGACTGGCTCAGTGAGTGGCCGCAGCAGGCATGAAGCAGCAGGCATGGCCACAGCAGGCATGAAACAGCAGGCATGCAGACTCTTGTCAGGCATCAGATGCAGGCAGGGTCTCAGCAGCAGCAGCACCGGCAACAGGCGCGCAATTGTGGACACCTGCAGCCTTGAGTGCAGCAGCAGCAGCAGCAGCGATGAGTGCGGCCAGCACACACATCCAACAGATCGCAGACTGCTGCCGACATGCTGGCAGCGTGGGGGGTGTTTGCAGCAGCCGCTGCAAGCTGTTGGAGGCTTTGCACAGTTGCCAGGTGACGGTGCCTGGGTGTGCGGCCGGCCAGGACATGTGTTCAGCCAGCAGATCGCACACCCATGAGTACATGCAGCTGCGATGTGGTGCCCAAGCAAGCATGGCCAAGCCCTTGCTGCTCATCCGGCACTTGCTCACTGCTCACTGTGTGCGGCTGCTGCTGCCTGCTGCCTGCAGTCTGGCCTGATCAACCAGTTCCCCTTTGACCCAGCAGGCATGTACAGCAAGGACATGGCCGTGAAGGAGGTCAAGAACGGCCGCCTCGCCATGGTGAGCCAGCAGCAGCAGCAGCAGCAGCAGCAGCAGCAGCAGCACAGCTCAAGGCGACAGCAGGGCAGCAGCAGCAAAGCAAAGCAGCAGGTTCAGTGTGTATGTCGCTCCATCAATCAGCTTGCGCAGCTGCGCACAATGTCATTGACAGCAGCATGTGCAGCGCATCGTGCCAGTGGTCCGTCACAAGATACGCCAACCTTGTTGCAGCGGCACCAGACCAGCCACGCAGCGAGTTCGTCCTAACTTACACATGACCTGTCGTGTCGAGTCATCTTCCTGCGGTCTCATTTCTTTCCGTGCTGTTGTTGTGCCTGCAGGTTGCCTTTGTCGGCTTTGCGGTGCAGGCCCTGGCCAGCCGCACCGGCCCCATCGAGGGCCTCACCAAGCACCTGAGCAACCCCGGCTACAACATCACCTACACCCTGACCCACCTGCAGGACGTCAACACCTACTAAGTGTTGCCAGCAGCGGTGGAGGCAGTGTAACAACAGCGAGCAGTTACGTGTGGTGTGTGGTGGCACATCAGTGCAGTGCGGTGCACTCGCACTGCCCCGGCGATGCTGGTCTGTATCTTTTGTATGCGCCTGAGCAGGGCGGGCCGCAGTGTGTAGCTTGAGTGCTTCGGGTGTTGCATGCAGCACTGATTCAGACAGCGGCCGTGGGTGTGTTGGATGTAGGGTTTGTGGTGTAGGCAGGCTGCGCAGTGCCCTTTTTTGTGTGGGGCTGAGGTGTGGGGGCCTGTGCAAGTGTGCTGGGAGGCCTGTGTGGCCAGCAGGGCAGTTGAGGTGCAGCAGCAGCAGCTGCTGCAGGCCAGTTTGCAAGCTCAATGGAGAAGCTGCTGAGTTGGTGCCGTGCAGCTAGTTGAGTGGTTTGCTAAGGCCATGTGTGTAACGACACGCTGACCATACCTGTACTGCGCTGCTTTTGACTGATGAGCCCTCCGTATGACCCAATCGAACAACTAAATGCTAGTCCAAAGTGAGGGGTCTCACAGCAATGAGCATATGCAGTTGCCAGGAGTCCATAAGGTCGCTAGTGAGGTCACCAAGGTCCCCTGGGGCTCGTTCTTTTCAGCAAGTCCGTCACTGCTGCGATTGCATCACTGACAATGAGGCAAAGAGAAGACATACTGTAAAAGGACAAACTCATACTCGGTTTGCTGAGCAAACACGCTATTAACTTTGCTGAGGAAACACGCTATTAACAATGAACCTTCCTGAAGCCATGGCTGCCGGCCCGGCCACGGCCTGCTTGCTCGCAAGATCTGTTACCTAGGACAACTTTGAACGACCAACTCACAGTTGCTCTGAGCAAGCAACCTGCATCCTAACCATGTTGTTAAGCCATCCAGCCAACGTTGGCTGTTAACAGCTGGCTTGATGTCAAACCAAACCACCTACCCCGCCATCCAACCACCTGCATCCCCTAACCAAACCACCTGCCAACCCACTCCACACTGCTGCAGCAGCCTTTCCCTAGCAGACACCGCCTCAACAGATCAGGAGAAGGCCCTGCTGCGGGGCCACTGCCGCATCCAGCGCCCAGCTGCTTCCTTCCACTGCACGCCCGCAACAGGCCATTCGTACGACAGCTCTCGCGCAACGCACACTTGCCCGGTGCCTGCTAGCCTCCTGCAGCCTGCTGCACATGGCCTGCCGGGCCCCTGCCCATACTGCTGAACAGCAAGCATCATCCGAAGATATGACAAGCTTAAGCGCTTTATGGCACCAGCTTGGCCTTCACTGGCAGCGCTGTCAGCTCCGGTGGGTAGTAGCCCATCTTTGCGCGGTACTTCTGGCGGCGGTAGCGCAGCAGCGGCAGGAAGTGGTGGCTGAGGTTCTCCAGGCCCATCTGGTCCTTCACATACTCGCCCTGCAGGAGTTGCAAGCAGCACAAGGTGCACGCGCGCACAGAAGGGCGGCAAACAAAGAGGCAGGTGAGAACAGGGTTGAAGGTGTAGTTGATTCAAGCAGCGTGTCTGTAACATCATCAGCATGGGCGCCGCCTGGAGCTCTACAGCGCACACAATCCACACCCCGCAATGCTCTCTGACACCCAAAACACACACTGGTGCTGCAAGCTACGTTGTGCTGCAGCACCACATGCATTTAACATGCCCCTCATGCCCACGCACCTGCTCGCAGTCTGCTGCCTGGAAGGCCTCGCGGTGCAGCCACACACAGGCAGATCTACCTGTCCCTGCTGCCCCTGAGCAGCACCGTTTCACACAGCACATGAAATCCTCCACCCGTGCCCCACCTGCTCGCAGTCAGCGCATCACCCACCCCATACTGCTATTCAAACCTCCATCCACAAACACTGCTCTGCTTCTAGCTGCGCTGCGCTGCTGCACAACATGCCACCACACGCCCCTCATCCCCACGCACCTGCTCGCAGTCTGCCGCCTGGAACGCCTCGTGGTGCAGCAGGTCCAGGCCATGCGTGAGCTCCCAATCCAGCTTCTTGTACAGCAGCGGGTCCATGTGCGCATACGCGGCCTGCGGCAGGTCGAACTCAATGTGCTGCGCGATGTGGCGGCTCTGCTGCTGCAGCGTGAGCAGCCACGCCTCTTCCTCCTCGGCCTCAACCAGCTTGGCCTCCTCAGCGTCCAGCTCAGCCATCTCGATCTCAAAGCGCTCCTGCGGGTGTGAAAAAGTGTGGCAAGCACAGTGCGGCAAACAAAGTAATGAGTGAGCAAAGATGTGAAGGTTATGTGCCAGTAGCAGCAACAGCCACAGAGGATCGAACAAAAGCTCGCAGTCATTTAAATGCAGGTGGTCCGCTTTGCACGTCCCAATCAGGTGTAAAGCGAGGAAAGCACATGGTGCATTGCTGTCCAGCTGCATGAAAGGTCACGCACACAGCATCATCATGCACCCAGTGGCTCCTACCCCTGGCATTCCTGCAAGTTGGTCTGCACCATTACATCGCGCAACACATCCTACTCAAACCCCTGGACCAGCCCCACCGCCGATATTGAACATATCACTGTCACAACTCACACCCACCCCACCCCACCCCACCCACCTTGATCAGCTCAGGCAGCTCCAGCTCCTCGAAGCGGCTGTTGCTGGGGTCCGCCGCAAAGCGCAGCTGCGCGTCCACCACATACTCCAGGTAGGCGTGCCCCGCAGCCTCCTTGCGCGCCTGCTTCAGGCTGGCCACCTGGCCCGCCACCTCCTGCGCGTGGCTGGCCATGCGCTGCAGGGGCGTGGCGGGGGAGCGCTGCGCAGCCAGCACGCCGTCCGCACTGCCCGTCAGCTCCTGCGGGTGGCATGGCGGAAGGTCGCAGATGGAGCAGTAGGTTGATGTGAGTCGTATGTGTGAACCTGAGGCGGTAGGTGCGTGCGCAGACCTGGGATGTGCAGGATCCTCCACGCCAGAGCTAGCTACATTACGATGCTGAAAAGCAAGCTGCGCCATGTTGTGCAGCGCTGCTCCAATCATGCCGTGCAAGCCGGCCTGGCCCCCTCAGCAGCGCAGCCTGCCCCACCTTGAGCTTGGCAGCCAGCTCCGCCTCCTCCTGCTCGTACTTCTTGGCCAGCTTCATGCCCTCAGCATACATGTACCTGCACGGCAGCGGCATCAGCAGCAGCAACAGCAGCATTAGCAGCTGTTTGAGCACAAGGCCGTGTGGACGACACCCCCGTTAACCGCTGAAGGTGCGGTTGCTGCAATGCTGCAAGCTGGTGTGCGGGTCCTGCTGACACCTCGTCAGCACTGGACGTTGCCACCTGATGCCAGATCTCTTCACGTCGTCTGCCCAGCACAGATGCGGCGCTATTGTCACACTGCGCTCACCACCCCAGCCCCTCCCCACTCCAACACAGTCCACCACTTCTGCACCCGCGCGCCGCGCACCTGTCTGGCGTGTACAGGTGCTCCGTGGTGGCGCGCGCCTCCTCACTCTTGAGCCTGTTGCTGCTGCCCTCGGGCGACAGCGTGGGGCCCAGCAGCTGCTCCAGCGCCCAGCCCTTGTCCTCAAGCTTGGACGCCAGGCCCACAGCCTCGGCCTCCTGCAGTGTGTGGCGATACGCGATGCAAATGCACCACGCATGAAAAGTGAGTGAACGAGGGGGTGTAGAGTAGGTGCGCAGTGGCATAGACCTGCCCACTTGTTTGCGTTGAAGAAAAAGTGGCAAGGCTCACAGCCTCACAGATGCACACTCTTCTGCAATTTGGTTTGTTTGATGCTCCAGTCTCTACAAACAGACACGCGCTGCAGGCGCCCTGCTTGAGACCAGCACCCGAGGTAACCTCAGCGCCCAGCTCAGTGACAGCACAAGAACAACACCAGACGTTTCAATCACAAACACAGCACCCTGCCCCGCACCAGCTTGCTGACGGGGAACATGGCCATGACCTCCTGCCTGCCGCAGCGCAGCTCAGTGACAGATTATCAAACAGTGAACACAAACACAACACCGGGCCCCGCACCTGCTCGCTGACGGGGAACATGGCCTTGACCTCATCCCTGCCCCTGCGCAGGAAGAAGCTGTCCATGGCGGCCACGCCAGCCAGGCGCTCGCCGTACGGCGTGGCCCCGCGGGACACCAGGTCCAGCAGCGAGTTGTACTTGTCGCTCACGTCCTGCGGTTTGCACAGGGAGGGGTTGGGTTGGTAAGCAAGGAAGTTCCAAGCGTGGAGAGTATGTTGTCAGACACGCGGCAGGGCTTCGTGGGCAAGCACACACAATGGTGGAACTGCTGATGAATGTAAAGAAGACGTTACAAGAGACCGGCGCCTTCTAGTGTAGCCAATTAAGCCAGATGCAGCAGCAGCAGCAGCAGCAGCAGCAGCAGCAGCAGCAGCAGCAGCCAGCCTGCCCTCACCTCGTGGCGTGAGGCCAGCAGTGCATCACGCTCCTTGAGCGGCACCAGCGCCTGCTCGGGGCTGGCCAGAATGCGCTTGGCCCACAGCTTCAGCCAGCGGCCGTGCACCTGCTTGCGGCGCTCGGCAATCTTGGCGGCCGCCTCAGCAGCAGACATGTAGGAGAAGCCTGGCAGGGGCTTGCCGTGGGACTCCACGTAGGAGCGCTCAGAGACAGCCTTCTCCAGCATGGCCTGGCCGCAGCAGCAAGCACAAAGGTTGCAGCACGCATGGGGTGCTGAAGGATGAGCAAGGCACGGCTGTGGCGACTGGCATTGATGCAGAGATACACTTCGCGCCCAAACTTGCAGCACAGCAAATTGCACCAGCTAGCCACTGCTGTGCACGCACACCACGCTGGTGTTCCTGCAGCCTTGCAAGGGCAAGGCATGCATAACACCTCCTGACCCAGCAAGCAGCCTCAGCGCATCCTCCTCTCACTCCTCTCACCTTGAGGTCAGCGCCGTCCCTGCCCATGCTGCGCCCCAGCTGCGCCAGCTGGTCGCTGACCTGCGCGGGCAGCGCGGGCGTGCGCAGCTTGCGCGCCGGCTCCAGCGCCTTGAGGTAGCTGTCAGCCACGCTGGTCACTGCAGCCAGCTCCACTGGCTTGCCCAGCTGCCACTGCGGCACAGGCAGCTTGGCGAAGGGCTGCGGAGAGCGGGGCAGACATGTGTACGGGGCATTGCAGGACACAGGGAGCAGGGGTAGTTTACCGGTACTGGAGGTGAGCGCTGCACTGTGAGGTGGAGCGCAGCAATAGCAAGTGCATGCGAGATCGCTGTACACTGCTGCGACAACATCCATTTCGGCAATGTTCCAATGCAACACACGCACTCGCTGCCTCGACGGCCCGCAGAAGTTCAATCAAACATTGCTGTCCAGCAGCTGAGCCTTACTGCTACAATTGCCTGCATCGAACCCCCTGCACTGCTGCTGCCGCCCCACACACCTTGAACTCCTTCTCCTTGATGCCCTCCATGGCTGCGTCGCGGCGTGCGTCCCACCACATGCCCTTGAGGCTGACCGCCTCGCCCGCACGCTTGGCCAGCACGGTGTCAAAGAACTTGGGCACCTCACCTGCGGGGCGGCAGCGCGCAAAGGAGACACATTAGGCATACAATATACGATACACCTACAATGGTGATTATGCACCAGAGAACAGCATGCTGCAGCACGCTTGTTGCAGCCGCTCCTGCTGCTGCTTCTGCTGCGCCCACACAGCCGAACATTGCCCTCGCCACACGCTGCAGGTGACTATCCTGCTGCTGCGGCGGCTGTCCCTGCTGCTGGCCTGGTCACATGCCATGCCCGTACCACCTGCGGTTATGCTGCTGATGAGTAAATCTGTGCAGTGTCGCACCTGACTTGAGCCCGAACTTCTTAAAATTGGGGATCGGTTTGTCCATGTCCTCAAAGGTGCGCGGGTTGTGGAACTTGAGGTACGGCTGCGGCACCAGAAAAAATGCGCACAAAACATCGTCATGCAATAGTGAACAGGAGCTGAGAAACAGAGCAAGCAGGGTAGAAGGGATGCCTGCGACACAGGTTGCATGTTTGCTGTTACGCTGCTGTCTGCCCATCAACACCACTGGTTTGTGCGCTTGTCTGCATCAGCTGCAATGCCACCTGGTGCACCAGCAAGGCGCTGCTGATGGCCTGCTACGCTGCCTGCTGTGTCTCTTCCACCAGCGCTGCCTGCCTGCATCTGCTCCACCTTGGCCTGCAACAACTGCTCTGTGCGTACACAACTAGCACCTGAAGCCCAAGCAGCTGCCGTGGCTGCAGCTGCTGCCGCCCCTGTTGCTGCTGCTGCTGCCGCCGCCGCCGCTGTTGGCGCCGCTGCTGCTGCTGTTGCCGCTGCTGCTGCTGCTGTTGCCGCTGCTGCTGTTGCCGCTGCTGCTGCTGCTGTTGCCGCTGCTGCTGCGCACCTGTCCCTCAAAGTCTCCCAGGTCCTTGTACATCTGCATCAGCTTCATCGTCTGCTCAGTGGACTCCTTGGCAGACTGCCACTCGCCAACAATGTTGGGGGCAGTCTTGGAGCCCTGCACCACACCAACACCGCAGTAACACAGCAATTGCTGATCAGCGGTGCTGCACGATGGCCAAGCCGCTTGCTGCTGTGTGCCTTTACCGCTGCTTGTGCGCTGACACAGGACGTTGCTGCTTGCTAGCCTCAACGTGACCATCTGGCCACCCAGGCAGCTTACTGCAGCTGCATGAAGCCACAACAGCTTGCACTGCTGATGGCTGTGACAATAACACATGGTGCTTGCAAACAGCAAACTGCGCCATGCCGCTGCAACAGCAATGCGCTCCAGTCAACGCACAGTCTGCGCAGGGACCCTGTCGCCAGTGCTGCAGCTACTGCGCTTGCTGCGCCACTGCACGGACAGCTGCTGGATGCCAGGACCAGCAGGAACGAACACCATGCACATGTTCTGTTGGTTCCTGCAAGCTGCTGACCTTGGAACCGCCTGCAACATCCTCGCTGAACTCCACAGAGATGGGAGAGAAGTAGTGCCTGGTCTGAGCCAGCAGCAGCGCAGACGCCTCCTGCCCCTGCATAAAACGGCATATCCTAACGATAGGTACAACTGTGCGCCTTGCCCCCGTGCTGATTGCCACAGATCGCCCTCATCTCTCTGCACTGTTGCTGTGAGCAGGGGTACTGCAGCTCTGGTGCCAGGTGCGACTTGCACTGTAGCGTCCACTGTATAAAGAACCGTACGTATATGCGAGATCTGGCTCTAGCTCCTGTTCGGCCTTGCTTTGGAAGTGGCTGTCACGCACCTGGTAGGAGGCACGGAGAGCTGCTGCGCGCAGCATGGTGTTCCTGAGGCTACTTCAAATAATACAGCTTATGATAAATCCGCCTGCTGTCTGGATGGCTGCCGCTGGCGGGCCAGCCAAATAGTTTACTCGATCTTGCTGCACACACCAGCAGTCCGCAGTGATGACGCAGCTGCTGGGCTCACACGTCCCTTTTCTAGCAACAACAAATTCAGGGGAACTGAGATCGGGCAGCACCGCAGCGAAGGGTGCCGGGGTGTTACTTGCCCTGCGACATAAGGGTCTATCCCTGGTCTGAATTTTCAATTGGAGGGCGTCTTTCGTGTTTGACTACTTCTTCAGGACAAAATCAAGGCGATTGGAATGCTTACACACAGCACACGTGCTTCCTGCAATGTAGACATTTCAAACAGTGTGCTGCTGCTCAGTTGGGTGCAACATGTTTGATGCTGCTGGCTTTCAGATGCCACAGGCTCGCCTACCGACTATAGTAACGTCTGAAATCAATGGTCTGCCGTTCCCACTACCTGCTGAACCCGGACAGGCTGCCAACACCTCAAACAGTTTAGTTCCCAGTGCTGCTGTGCTTACAGCAGTAGGAGCAGCACTGCTCAACGCTGATATACGCCATGTGTAAGTGCATGGAAGCACTCTGCGTAAGACCAGACGTGTTCCTAGGCAGTTTGTGACCAACCTGGTCATGCTTGCAGGAGACCGAGGCTGCCCCCGCCCAGCTTCGTTGCGAGCCCGGGATCGCTAGAGCAAGCCGTGTTACACATCAACCAGCATGCGTTTTCGTATGCAGCACGTGAGTGCAGAGCTTGCTGTGGGCTGTAGTTCGCGCTGCTCGCCAAGGTTCGTGCTGTGACAGTTCAATCTCAATGTTTGTTATGGTAATCGCTGTTGCCTGCTGAAGTATGCCACTGTTTGCTTCTGCAGACCCCCACCCCCCTGCTGATGTACAGCAGGCAGCAGGGCAGCAGCAAGGGCGTCAGAAGCAGCAAGTACAACCGCCCCAGCAGCAGCTGCTGCAGCAGCACGCAGCTGTTGAGCCTGGCAAGGCATCAGGGACGGCACGGTTGCTGCCTGATGCTGAGAAGCAGGTGAACGTAGTGTCAATTATTCTGCAGCAGCTGTTCACAGTCACAGGCTGAGTTTCCTGCAAGCAAACAGGCACCTCTGCAGCAGCGCAAGGCGCGTCACCTGGCGCACTTGCAGGAACAATGCCCTGAATCCTATCGCCCACTGCTGCTGTCGTACCTGCAATGGTTCGTGCCTGCAGGTGTCTGCAGCCAAGCGGCGCAAGAAGGCAGCTGTGACAGCTGATGAGGAGTTTGTGGGGAGGGTGATGGATGCGCAGCAGGTTGCAGGTGAGAGGGCAGCATGTAAAGGGCGCCATGTACGCCACATGGCAGGTGTACAGCTTGCTTTGGAAAGTGGACACTCACCAAATGGCCTGTGTCAGCACAAGATGCACACAAGCCGTGTATGCTTGCACACTTGAAGCAGCTGCTCTAATTCACAACTCGCCCTGGCCAACTCTCAGGCCAACGTCGACTTCTGTCTATGTCTCGCTGTTGTTCTACAGCTGGTGTTGCTGCTGATATCAGCAGCTTCCTAAGCAAGGCAGCAGACCTGCAAGCAGCACATGCAGCCAGCCTAGCAGCGGGCAGCAGCAGCGCGGAGGAAGGAGAGGATGAGCAAAAGCAGCAGCCCAAGAAGCGGAGAGGAGCCAAGGCAGCAAAGCGAGCAGCGCGAGATGGGAAGCTGTCGCAGCCGTTCTTGCCAGCAGCTATGCTTGCGGAGCTGCAGGCTAGCCTGTCCAATGCCAAGCAGGCAGGCGTGACCAGCCAGCTGGATGAGGAGCAGCTGCGGCAGCTGCTGAGGGCACTGCTGGGTCATGTGCAGTTGGGCATTGACCTGCCACTAGACGAGCATGACGTGGTGGGTAAAGATTAGCAGCCGGATTGGCGTAATCTAGTAAATGCAAGAAATATAGCATGCAATGCACGTGAGGGGTGTATGTTTGGCATCTTCTGTATGTGTGGTTGTGTGCAGCAGCTCTCCTGCAAGCAACGGCAGCATCTGTATGGTCCAGCTGAGCCACCTGTCTGCAACTGCTTTTGCAGGCGAGCAGCGCCACCAGCAAGGCCGTGGCAGCGTCCCTGGAGGCAGCCTGCTGCTGCCTGCAGGTGCTGGCAGCGCCTGGCCTAGCCAACAGCCTGTACATGGAGGAGCTGGTGACAGCAACGGTGCAGCTCGCCAAGTCGCAGCTGCAGTACAACGTGCTGGCGTTCCATGACGCGCAGTACACGCGGCTGTACCGGCCAGCATCAGCAGGTGTGTTGTCTGCATGTCAGCTTGATTTGCATGTCCTGCACCAGGATTTGTGGTCCACAGGACTGTGCTGGTACTGGCTCCTTCTTCTTGGCTGCATCCCCGCCATTACATGAAGCTGCCTGTGCTATCACGCTTTGCAGATGATGCTGCGCAGCAAGGCACAGGCAAGAAGAAGGCCAAGGCAGAGGCTGCTGGCAGGTGAGGCTGGTGTTTATAGGCCGTTTTGCTTGCAGGAACCTTCAGCATCAGCTGGCACGTGGCATGCATTGCAGGAACAGCTGCAGGAGAGGTCCAATGTAACCAGGCACTAGTTACTGGCTGTGTGGAAGCGAGCCTGTTATGCAAGCTATGCGCGCCCTGTCGAATTGGCCCCTTCGCGCTGTGCAGCGTATTCAGTACTCACTCATGCATGGCGCTGGAGTCGTGTTGTTGACTGCTGCTTCCTGGTGCTTCTGTCCTGCATTGCACAGGGTGCCACAAGTTGTGGGTGATGTCAGGGCGAAGCTGGAGCTGATGCTGTCCCTGCTGGCACAGGTGGGCGACAGCAGCAGCATGCTGTTGCTTGCGCCAGCTGGCTCACATTGCATCATGCACAATCGAAAGTGCTTTATTTCCTGCAAACAAGCTCTCCCGGCTGTGCCTTTGGGATCTGAAAGCAACAGGCATTGTTGGACTGTCTCTCCTGCAGGTGGTTGACCGTGTGCTGCTTCAGGTGGAGCTGCTGCTGCCACTGGTGCGCGTGAGCCTGACGTGCATGTCAGTGGACCACCTGCAGCTGCTGCAGGCAGAGGCAATTGGTGAGCACCGCTCTAAGCACGCGGTTATCGCCTGTATCAAGCAGCTCTTGTCTGCAAAGGTGCATAATGGCAGTTCACCTGACTTTCTTGCACCTCTGCTTGTGTTCTATGTCCGCCATCTCTTGCACATGCCAGCCGCACGCTTTCTTTGATGAATCACTCGCTTCTGGTGCCTGCACTTGCGCATGCCTTTCTGTTGCCCCTGCTGCAGCGCTGGCTGTGTCGGTGTTCCGCGCCTACCCGCAGCAGCGCGGCACGCTCATGGACGAGGTGCTGACCACAGTGGTGTCCAACATCAGCCTGCTGGGCAGCAGGGGCCCGCCGCGCCTGTACGAGGCAACAGATGCAGCGCAGAAGCCACTGCCCATCATGATGGCTTCAGCGCTCGTGATGCAGCTGGTGCAGGTGGGCTGATACGCGTTGACTACTGCTGCTTGTGTTTGTGGCGTTCGCGTGATGTTGTGGGTTTTTGCAAGCCATCGTTCTGCTCCTGCAAGCCATCGTGGTGCTCCCTTGTTCCGCTCCTGCAAGCCGTCGTTCCGGTCCTGCAAGCCATCGTGCTGCTCCCATGTTCCGCTCCTGCAAGCCATTGTTCCGCTCCTGCAAGCCATCGTGCTGCTCCCATGTTCCGCTCCTGCAAACCATCGTGCTGCTCCTGCAAGCCATTGTGATGCTTTGCAAGCTGTTATGCTGCTCCTTGTTCTGCTGCTGCAAGCCATCTGCTGCTCCTTTGTGCTGCTCCTGCAAGCCATCGTGCTTTGCAATCAGTTGGTATGTCGCTCCATGCTGTGTGCTGTTCCGTGTCGATCCGCTGCAGGCCTCCGCACAGCTGCCAGCCATAGACGCAGACGTGGAGGCCATCCAGTCAGCCTTCAAGCTGGCCTGCGGCTACTGTGACCTGTTCTGGCACGGCGTGTTTGCGCGGCTGCCTGCAGCCAAGGCAGCCAAGAGCGACGGCGCAGCAGACTTCAAGGCAGTGATGGAGGCGCTGCTGGCAGGTGGGGCTGCAGCAGAGGGCGTGTGCTGCTGTTGACCTATGCTTGCAGGAACTGCCTGTGCTTGCAGGAATTGCTTGGGGTGTGCAGCTGCTGCCAGTGTTATTCTTGCATCGGCACCGCACAGTGAATACACATCCTGTTGCACTGCCTGCCACACTTCAGTTTACTTGCTGAGAACATAGCGCATGCAGCGAGTTGGGATAACCTTGCACCGTCTGCGTACTGACTTCACTTCATTTGCCGCTGCTGCTGCTGTCCTGCCAGACCTGCTGGCTGTGCAGATGCTGCCAGAGTGGCCTGTCGCCACCATCCTGCTGCGCCGCTTCCTCAAGATGCTGTACAGCGAGCACGGCCTGAAGCACAAGGACACGGCTGTGAAGCTGGCTGCAGTGGAGTTCACGGGTGTGCTGGCAGCGCGGCTGTGCTGCGAGGTCCTGCAAGCTGAGAAGGAGGCAGAGGAGGTGCAGGCGCTGCTGGAGGCAGCTGAGGCGGCGGCAGGTGCGCTGTGGTGGGGATGGGCGTGGCTTTGGTGTTGCGGTTGGATGTGATTGGGGTGTAGCGGGGTATTTTGGTGACTTGCGGCAGAGATCACCATGCTGCGATGTCTCAAGGTGCTGTTCAGTGGAGGAAACACTATGCTTGTTACAGTGCTTGCACAGCGCTCTCAGCAGACTGCGCCACACATAGCCAAACATTCACCATGCCCAGCTTGCACATACCCTAACTACAGTTGTGTGTTGTGGTTTCTTGTTTGCTGTGCAGACCCAGCTCGGATTCTAGAAGGCAGCCGGCAAGAGCAGGTGTTTAACAGCTTGCTGTTGGATTACCTTGCAGCAGCACCCGGCGGCAGCACCGGCAGCACCGGCAGCAGTGGGGCTGCAGCGGCTCGGCGCTTTGTGTGCAGCCGCATGCTGCATGATGCCATCTTCTTCACGAGCAGGCACTCTGACAACACGCGCCTGGATAAGGACGCGCTGTCGCTGCTGCTGGTGCAGCACAGGCAGCTGCAGGACAGCAGCCACCTCGTACTAGGTGGGTAGGATGGAGCAAAGTGGCTAGCTTGCGACGAGTGCACAAGATTTGCTCCTTTCCTGCAAGCAATCCGCGCCCTGCGTGTGTGCAGTACAAGAAGCTGCCGCAGCTTACGTGATGCTTATGCCAAAGCACACTCACCACGTCATGCTCCAGCAATGCCCGCATGCAGTGCACAGAAGTCCACGTGCTTATACTGTTGTTTGCTCATGGCCTTGTGCCTGCAGGCCCTGGCATGGCTGAGCTGCAGCTGCAGCGCAGCCAGCTGGTGTCGCTGGTGCGCTGGTGGGTGGTGCAAGGGCCGCTGGGAGCGGGCCGCGCAACACTTATCAAGTGGCTGGTGGAGGTCGGCAGCAGGCAGGGGCCAGACCCAAACCCAGCCACGGTGAGGATACGGCAGCACTCTTGCAAGTTTGAGCTGCGTGGACACTTCATCGCTTGCTAGAGCAGCCCTGTACTCTGCTCCTGCTCCGGCTCTGGGCTGCTGCTTACGACTGCCGCCTGCCAATCAGCGCCCGGAACCATGCAGATTCCGCTCGTCATTTCAGGTGCACGTATGCGCTGCTCTCAATGCTGCTCCTGACTTTCCTCTCCTGCAGGTGCGCACCAAGGTGTTCAAGTGCCTGGGCTGCGTGGTGGAGGCTGAATCGCGTGTGCTGAGCCTGCCTGACGTGGCGGCTGCGGTGCGTGCTGCGCTGGATGATGACAGCGTGGCGGTGCGCGAGGCAACGCTGGAGCTGCTGGCCAAGCTCATCTCCACCAACCCTGCGCTTGCCGGGGAGTACTTTGACGTGCTCGTCACTGCGTCACATGTGAGCGTGTGTCTGATAGAGCCAGTGGCAAGGGGTAGAGCGGTGTGGTGCTTGCCTGCAACGCAGTCTCTGGCGCTGGGTGGGCGTGAAATCAATGGCCAAAGGGGGCTGCCAGGGCTAGCTGGGGCATCGATGATGCGGGCGTGCCAGCGTGTGTCGTGTTGCTGGTGCACCGTTACTCAAAGACACAACCAGGCACAGCCAACGGGTGTGCCCGGCTGAAATGTGCAGTCCAAAAACATGGCTTTGTCAACATGTGTGTGCGTCTCGGCCCACACCACCATTGCTTTGGTGCCTTTCTGCTGTCCTGCAGGATGCGGGCGTGTCAGTGCGCAAGCGCGCCATCCGCTCGCTGTGGGACTGCTGCACCTGCCCAGGCTTCAACCGCGCCGCAGAGGCTGTGGTGGCTGTGCTGCAGCGCGCCGGGGACAGCGAGGAGTCGATGCGGGGCCTGGTCACCAAGATCTGCGGCGAGATGTGGTTCCTGGAGGGCAGCAGCTTCGCAGGTGGGAGGGAGTTTGAGTGCTGCGCTGTGCTGTCGCATGGACAAGTGGCCTGGCAAGCTTGTTTGTGCTTGCAGCAATGCTGTTGTTTGGGGTGCGCTATTTCTGCAGTGAGTGTACAGCTAGGGCATCAGCTTACTGCACCACGCATGGCTCAGCATCTGCTGCCGCAGTTGTGGCCGACTAGCGTTGTGTTCTGCCGGGCCGCACTTGATATCCACAGGCCTGTCAGATGGAGCCACGGGCAGCACCAATGCCAGCACCACTGCCGGCACTGAGGCACACGCCGTGCGCACAGCTGCTGTGCGAGCCAGGGAGCTGGCGGACGTGTCGCTCAAGGTGTATGAGGCAGGCGGCAAGGCCATCCATGTGCCACTTTCTGCAGACCATCCGCTTGTGGTCATCCTGAAAGAAGTGCTAGGCACAGGCAGCAGCAGCGGTGCTGCTGCAGGTGGCGCTGCTGCCAAGGAGCTGGCTGTGCTGCGTGCTGGCGCAAGGGAGGTGGCAGACGCGCTGCTTACCGGCGTCCTGCAGCAGCAGGTGAGAGGCGTGCGCCTCCATGCTGTGGTCAGTCAGCTGTAGAGCCTTGTGTGCTTGTCATGGACACAGCTGCCGTTGGAATACTCAGAAGGCAAGCTTTGTTAGCTTGAGCAGCATGCGATACTACGTGCTGGTTTTATTGGCTTGATCTGTTGATGTAACATCATAATGTGCTCGTACGTGCAGGAACAAGAAGATGGTGTGGGCGGCTGCGGCCAGTTCCCCTACCTGCTGGCGCTGCACGCGCTGTGTGCAGCTGATGCCAGCCTGGCCACGCCCAAGGCTGACCCGCAGCGCTTTGTGCGCTGCCTGGCGCCGTACATCTCTGCTGCAGTCGTTCAGCAGGGCATCCTGGCAAGGTCAAACTCAGGTGAGGAAGGGTGGCAGCAGCAGGCACAGTACACAGAGTTGCAGGTAACACCCTTTGTAATAGCACGATGCGACCTAATTTGTATGCACATTGCCAGAAGGGGCCCCCGCCACCATGGCTGCAGCAGGTACAGCACTGATAGGAATCGCAAGTGACTGGTGGCGTCCACTGGCCTTGTGGTGTATGTCATGATCTTGCTGGGTGTTGCTTGCATGCAGCATGTGCAGGCGCGCAAAGTGATGTGGTAATTGGTTTTCCGGTGTCACACGTCAATTGTAATGTGCTGCCCCTGCTGCTGCCACGTGTTGTTGCAGGCGCCACAAGCGGTGACGCTGCAAAGCGTGCTGCTGCCAATGAGGACGCCTCACGCCGCGCCGCAGAGGAGTGCCTGTGCCTGCTGGCCGTGCTGCGTGCGCTGCTGCTGAGTCTGGGTGCTTTTGAGCAGGAGGTGATGCAGCAGATGGCAAGCGACCTCAAGGTGCTCATCAACAAGCAGCGCTACCTGCAGGTGGGTGGCAGGGCACGCAGCGTGCTGTGCTGGCAGAAAAGCCACACTGCTGGTGTCACAGATTGACGGTTACTGTGGCCTTTGTGTACCTGCTCTGCCTTCTCAGCTGTCTCTCAACCTTCTTGATGCCAGCAAGTAGATGCATGCAATGGTACAAAAGCACAAGATCTGTTGTTTGTATGTTGACTTTGCTGTGTGCCGCACATTGCTGCCTGCCACAGTTACTGGCAGCTGGCTGCGAGCTGCTGTGCACGCTGGCCCCGCTGTACCCGCCAGCTGCTGTTGACATCTCCCAGATGGCCACCAAGTGCTACAGCCTGGCATCAGGAGCTCTGCAGCAGCCGCTGCAGACGCTCACCCCCAACAGTCCCTCAGCCATGCACGTGGCACCAAAGTGAGTGCTGAGCAAGAATGTGGAGCTGATGCATGCGCTGCTGCTATGTGCTGGCTGTGGCTTGCTGCTGACTTCTGTGGTATGCCAACATGCTGTGATGCAATGAGGCTGAGCATGTGTATACTGCTGCTGCTGCTGCTGCTGCTGCTGCTGCTGCAGGTTGCTGTTCATCCTGGGGCAGCTGTGCAAGCATGGTGCTGCCGTGTTGGATGCCGCAGCAGAAGCAACGCCAGGCATGGTCAGCTGTGCAGAGTGCCTGGAGCTGTGTGTCGCGTGAGTAGCTGCAGCACAACACTGCATAGAACGGCAGAGCGCAACAGCATGATGACATCCATCCCACTCACCTCGTGCAGTAGCTCCTCGTGGCACATGCATAACCTGGGTGCGTGTTGAACACATTTGCACAAGCTGCAGAAGCATCTTGATAGCTTGCTAAAATCACATTGACATGTGTTGCTGCCCTTGCCGCAATGCGCTTCTTACCATTGCTTCTGCTGCAGGCTTTGGTACCGCCCCGACATGCCCAACTCGCCTGTCGGGCAGCGCATCCGGGATGCGTCACTGCAGGCCATGGGCCAGATCGTCATAGGCAAGCCGGCGCTGATGCTGCAGCCGCTGCAGCTGCACCTGCTGTCAGATCAGCACGACGCAGCGGCAGACGCTGCAGCAGCCAACAGGGTCAGCGACAGGGGGAGCCCTAACCACTCTGGCGGAGAGGAAGTAGCACCAGCAGCGGCAGATGCGGCTGAGCAGCAGCGGCTGCCTGGCGTTGCGCGCTGCGCTGCAGAGGTGTATGTGGCTGCCCTGGCTGGCAGCCACTCTGTGGGCATCAAGACGCGCGTGCTGACAAACCTGGTGGAGCTGCTTCGGTGAGCTAGCTTTAGTACGCCTGCTGCGTGTACGCCTGCTGCGTGCCGGCGGGGTTCATGCACCACAGGGGTTGTGTGTTTGGGTTGACGGCCCAATGTATGGGTCGCCCTGATGTCACCGTTAGGCTGGTTTCAGGGCTTGCAACTTCTGGCATCTAGCACCTGGGCTTTTTACAGGCGATCCAGCACTCACGCTTGCTCACATCTTGTTTGCAACAGTCGATGTGACATGTGTATCTTGCTGTGCGGTGCTTTCTGCTGCTGCTGCTGCTGCTGCCCTGCAGGAGTGAGGAGGCTGCGCTGGAGACACGCCAGGCAGAGGATGTGGCAGCCAGCAGCTCCGCGCGTCTGGCCAGCACTAAGTCCATTGAGGCGAGGGCCCCACTGGCTAGGGTCAACGGCCAAACAGACACAGCGCTGGGCACCAGCATCGTGCAGCGCGTGTGGAAGGATGTGGTGCGGCTGGCAACAGCCACAGGCGCAGCTGGCAGCGGCAGTGCGGCATGTGCCACGCCTGGCGGCGGCGCGCAGGCTGCTGCAGACGCTGCAGTGATGCGGCGCAGGGCGCTGGATGTGATCGAGGTGGGTGGGCAGAGAACATGTGTTGTGGTTCAGAAGCGTTAGCAGGTAGCTTGTTGTGCTGTGCCTATCAGCCAGGTGACAGCTGCCAAAGGGCTGAGTGGGTCCGCAATCTGGGGGGCACGCTAGGTTGCATTTATTGCGAATATGGATGTATCTGGCGTAAAACTGATGCAACTCACACCTTCTGTTGACCTGCTGATGCATCAAGTCCCTTGTTTGCTGCCCTGCTGCTGTTGCTGCTGCTACACACCGTGCCCAGGTGGTGCTGCGCTGCGGCCTGATGGGGCCGTGGGATGCTGGCGCCCCTCTGGTGGCACAGCTGACCGATGATGTGCCAGAGACGCGCGCCGCAGCACTCAAGGTGAGCGGCAGCAGTGGCAGCAGCAGCAACAGCAGGCTGCGCGAGGCAAAGTTAACCCGCCATGCATGCTGGCAGTACACCTCGCAAATGTCCGCAGGACACAGCACGCAAAAGCAATGGCGGCAGCCTCCACACTATATCACAGGCACAGCTGCTGCTGATCTGCTGGCTTGCACTATATTAAATAATTCACCCTGTGGCTCCTGCTTGCCCTGATGCACGCCCCCACAGGTGCTGCAGATGGCCTGCCAGAAGTATAACGAGTACATCACCAACCTGCTGGCACCTGGCGTGGCTGCTGCCTACCACTTCCAGCGTGGGCTGTGGAATGCAAAGCACTGCGGCCAGCCCCTGCCAAGAAGTGAGCAAGCACTTGTGTCAGCATAGTGTTGACCGGGGCATGCTCAGGCGTTGTGCGCATGAGCACTCCATACTGCAGGTTGGATGCGTGTCTGCATGGTGTTACTAGCTAGTGCTCTGGCTATAGCCAGAATGCATGTGCTTTACGAACCAACCCATCCAGTGTTATCTTACCACTCCACCATCCTAAACCCAAAGTGCCTGCTGCTACCGCACTCCACCCTGCAGGCCCCAGGCCGGAGGTGCTGGAGGGCCTGGCCTCCATGTACCAGCTGCTGGTGGCAGCAGAGTACAAGGACGCAAAAACTCGAGCACGCTTCCTAAGCAACCTGCTGAAGCCCTTTGCGCCAGCCTGCAGCCTGGCAGACGCAGAGGCAGCAGCACGCGAGGACTGCCACAAGCTGGCTTTCCTGGTCAACGTTGCGGCAGCGCTGCCGTTCCGGCGCGCGGACGAGCCGCTGCTGTTGATTCATGCAGTGAACGGGCATGTCAGCAGGCAGGCGCAGGAGGTGCTGGACTGCCTGCGGCGGCAGCTGTCTGCGCGGGGGCTGCGGGCGAAGATGGGACTAGAAGATGATGCAGACGATGATGCAGATGCAGCAACAGCAGCAGCAGGAGGGGATGCGCAGGCAGTTGCAGCAGCAGGGGATGAGCAGGCAGCTGTGGCAGCTGCTCAGAAGAAGCAGCGGCGGCTGCAGCCGCCGTTCCCTGTGGAGCTGCTGGCGCCGCTGAAGGCGTCGCTGTGCCTGTCGATGCTGCTGGTGCTGAAGCAGTACCTGATGGCAGCATACAGTTTGTCGGACGAGCGTGTTGCTGGCTTTGAGCTCAAGGGGGCCAAGTACCAAGGCGAGGCTAAGGCGCTGGCCAGCAGGGACAAGCGGCTGCCTGAGTTCAGCCTGGGCGTGGTCAATTTACGGGCGCTGGGGGATGCCACAGGGGAGCTGCTGGTGGAGGCGTTCAAGACCTTCCGGGGGCTGCTGGACAATGACGCAGCAAACTACAGGTGGGGAGTGCAGAAGCAGCAGGTGGCCAGCAAGGTGTGTTGCTTGTTTTTGCGTGGCAAGGGCTCGGTCTGTGCATCAGATGGCCGTATGTGCGCTCTGAAGGCGAGGTGGAGTGTGGTGGTGTGCCTGCGGCAGCTGCTCTTGCCTCCCTCAACTGTGATACGCTGCGTTCTGCAACAGTTCAAGTTGATGAAATAACTGTCGCCATTTGGTTTGTGCTATCTAACCACATGTCTGTACAATGCTGGCTGCTCTGCAGGGAGGTGTCTGTGCTGGCAGCGCTGGAGGAGCATGAGGATGATGAGGCAGCAGCAGCAGCAGGTGGCGCGGCAGCAGCAGCAGCGCACCACGCAGGCGATGCCAGCCATGCAGGGCTAGTGGTGTACACTGTGGACAAGAAAGCAGCCAAGGCGCGCACAGCGAAGGGCAGCGCAGGCCGCGGCGCAGCTAGCACAGGTGGCAAGCGCGGCGGCAGGGGTGGCAGCACTGGAGGGAGAGGCCGCGGCAGGGGCGGCAGCACTGGCAGGGGCAAGGGGCGCAAGCGCCGCAAGGGTAGCGACAGTGACACGGAGGATGAGAGTGACGAGGAATGGGGCGCGGCGCCTAAAAAAGAGCTGTTCTAGAGCAAGTGCTGGTGGGGTTTTGACATTCCATGTGTTGCTACCGGCTATGTTTGACTGTGTTTCAGGCGACGTTCAGCTCTCGTGCCGGCATCTACAACATGGCTCTTGCTGTGCCGTATCATGTGGTCGCGCTGCGTGATATGCTGCAGTGCATGACGTCGCAGGTTATGAATGACAATCACTTGCTTCAAAAGTGCGTCCTGCATTTGATGGTGCAGCAGCGTGTAGGTGAGTGTGCTTGTTGGTGCATGCGACCCCTACGTCTGACTGCAAGGCAGTATTTGCATCTGCTTGCTTGACTGGCAAGATCAGTGTGTGGCACTGGTGGCTTGTGGCTGATTGAAAATCTGGCATCATCTCTTGAGGTGTCATCGATGGTAGCTGGTGCTCGCTGTCCCTCGAGCCGTGCATGGGGTTGGGCTGGAGGGCTTGCTGTTCATTCTCATCACATCGTCATCAGTACTTGGGTCCTTGGGTATTCGGTGTGCTTTAGGACCAGTGACTGCGTCTAGCTGTCGTCAGGTGTGACAGCATGCTGTACTTGCGCAAGTACATATGCACGACCTCGGCCTGGTCGGCTACAGGTTCTGCAGGGGGTGAAGTGCGCGCATCCCCGCGTCAACTGCAGTGCGAGCGCCCCTTGCGTCGGGTGCGCTGCGTTAGGGTCGAACATGTCGGGAGCACGTAGGTGACAAGTCACGCAGTCACGCCTCCCTTCACTGCTGGCTTGAGGCAATCATTCAGATCTGACTATACTAGTTTTATAAATACAATACCTCACAAGCCGAAGCCCCTTGCAGTGTAATCAGACAGATCAATGATGTCGTGCAAGCTGCTGGTCTGCATGGGCGCAGCCATGCTGCTGGTCACGGTGTGTGCTGTTCCTGCAGCTGGAAAGAACACCGCGAGGTGAGCGGGCGGATCTGGGCTGCAGCACCTGCGCATCGGTCTTCACACAGCGTGGTTGCTGGAAGCTGAATTATTTTACATTTGCATATATTGATCTTTGACAACAATTGCAGCGTCGCTGCTCGGCAAGTCGGTGTCTTCCGGAACGGTTGATCTGGCCAGCGACCTGCAGCTGCACCTGCCCGCACGTTGCACATGCTTACCCATCCCGCGATGAGGGGTCGCTGCACTATCTTTACACTCATAGCATCATACTGATTGCATATGTGCTGCACGACGGCCTGCGCTGTCGCCTTGCTTTCGTTGTGCAGGAGGACCTTGCTGGCATCTGCACCAGCAGCATCTAAGGTGCCAGCCCCTGCTGCCAAGGCTGCAGCAACCCCCAAAGCTGCAGGCCCCGCCATCCCCGCAGGCTTTGCGAAGATCACATGCGACCCAACACCCATCCCAGGCAAGCCTTACCAAATCAACTCCTCAGGCAAAGTATGCGGCGTGTGGTATGATGCAATTGCCTGCCAGCAGGTGGATGGCGGCAGTACATTCACCGGCTCCCCTGACGTGTGCTGCGCCCCCAAGGCAACCAAGGGCGACGACTGGCCCAACTTTGGCAACTGCATTGCGCTGAAAAGCCCTTCCAAGACGCCAGTGAAGTGTGCAGACACTGGCGCCTGGACGCAGAAGGTGTGCTGCGTCAAGCAGGTCTGCAAGGCCTGAGCAGAGCTTTCCCGAATTCAGGGCTGTTTGGTTGGCCTGTCTGTCAGGCAGCTGGCCTCGCACTGTGGCTAGTGGTGATCAGCATATGCACAGATAGTAGTAGCGTCCCAGCACACCGCACTTGGTACAGGTAGCAATCTTTGCGTGTAGTTCTCCCGCAAACTGCAATCGCACAGATGTGCCAGCAATGTATGTAGCTCATATTTTGCCACTGCGCTCTATGCGTGGCTCCAGGATATAGAGGTGTTAATGAGCATGGCAAGCAGCACTGCCTAGCCTGTGCTGCTGCACCTCCGCCCGTTTTTTCATGCACTCTCACCAGCGCTGCCCGCAGCACAAGTCTCACCACACCTGATGCCGCACGCAGCAGGCACACCACAGTGCGCTGCCAACAGATACACATACGCATGAAGTAGGCTGAGCTGCACGCTGTCCTTGCACTATGGATATGATTGCAGTTCAGCAAGCATGTGCTGTTGCACGTGTCGCCGGTTCTGGTAGTAGTAGAGTTGATAGCACAGCGGAACACATACATATGTTGCTGCAGAAAGGCAATACAGCTGCTGCCAGCCAGGTTAGGAATCGCAAACTTGGAGGCATCGGCTGTTGCATGCATGTCCATCTTCTGTTTATGTGTATCAACATGCATGCTGTTACCAGCAGCATGCCATGCACCAGGGTAGCTATACAATGAAGTTCGAATCATTCGTGCTGAATTCATGAAGTTGGCTGATGGCGTGGTGGTTCAGGCCACAGGATGTTGGTGTGGCTGATGCAACATGTTGTTGAGGTGATTAGATCAGATATCTGGATTTGCAGAAACTCAAGGTGGCCAGGAGTACACACGCATTTGTTCACACCCGGGGCCATGGTGCGTGGCCGCCGTTTGCATGTCCTGGATGGAACTGAACATGGGCTACGCTTTCCAGGATCTGATACATTACTACATTGGAGACTATAATGCTGTAGTTGGGCCACATGGCACCGTTGTTCTGGCAGGCTTCACGGTCTTACTTGGTTTTTGAAAAGCAGATGACAACGTTGCTGCTGGGTGCACCCTCGACAGCAAGGTATTGACACTGGTGTTTGGGTGCTTTGGTGACTGTAAATGTTGCCATGAATGCACGTTATGGCGCAACAGGGCTCGCACTTGAGCAGCTACAAAAAGCTAACAATTCACGAGTTGGTGCTGCACATGCCAATCTGAGGTTCAGCAGCCATGGTGGCCTTTCGGGGGACCACTTCTTGCCATGTGAGTACGCATTATGTTGCATCATGCTTATGCTTGTAACGAATGCAATCGGCAACTTTCTTTATATGGTGCAAGGCCGTCACCGACCTCGACTCGAGCCAAACACTGTTGCCGGCAAGTGCGTTTTGGCGGGAGACAGGCTTGCGTCCGTGAACTCCGACTTTCCAAGATGATCTTGTACAGTAGCAGTGTAGTGTGCGAGATCATTCACGATTCTTTCACGTCGATTTATCCATGGGATGGCAAGCCCTGCGACATGATAATGTGTGCTGGGCATGGCTGCTGCTCAGCACGTCAGCCCTGGAAAAGTATTCATCCAGGTACTAACCCAACCCTGAGAACCGCCGGTAGGTGATCAGGCAGCCGTACACCGCTCTGCTGCAGCCACAGAAAGAGAATTACGCAGAAACGCTGCCGCCACACATGGGCGTACTTCAACCTGCCCATACACAGAGTACGTGCAACTCCAAGTTGCAAGAAATAAAAGGAATCCACTTTTCCCATGGCCGCACCAGTTGCAACACCGCGTGCTGCTGCGACAGCAAACACAAACACACTGGCGCGTGAGAGTCCGCACAGCACCGGTCACCAACTTGGCGAGACGTAAAACCTCTCGCACCATGCAGCAACACTGACTCACACCTCACCACCGTTCTGACAAAATGATACTTATCAGTGCTGCAAGATGGCATATGCAAACACGCGTCGATGATATCAGATCAGTACCGCGGCCCGCTGTGCCGCATCATAGGCCGCGGCGCACCCCCGCCACGGCCCCTTGGTGGCCCCCTGTGGTGCTGCTGCGGCGGCGGCGGCCCAGGAGGCCCCCCAAAGTCAGGCGGCGGCGGCATACCCTCAAAACCACCGTGGCCATACCCTGGCGGCGGCGGCTGCCCGTGCGGATCACCCCCTGCTGCTGCTGCATACGGGTCGAACGGTGGCGGCGGATGGCCGTAGGGATGCTGCGGCGGCATCGGCGGCAGCGGCATATGGCCGGGCGGGAAGCCTAGCGGTGGCGGGGGACCTTGCGGCATGCCGGGTGGGCCTGGCATTGCAGCGCCGCCTGCCACTGGTATGAGTGCGCCTGTTGCGAGATCCTGAGTCATGAAGACAGCGCCTTCAGGGATGCCGATGGTGCCTGGCGCAGGCACAGCAGCACCTGGAGGCAGGATGATGACAGGTGCGCCGCCTGCAGAGCCAGGCACAGCTGGGGCTGGGGCGCCAGGAGGGCCCAGCAGTGGGTCTGGCTGCTGCTGCTGCTGCTGCTGCTGCTGTTGCTGCTGCTGGCGCAGGTCGAAGACGAGCTGCTCAGGGCCTGGCGGGCCTGGCGGCTGCAGCGACCGGAAGTCTACTGTGTACTGCTGCTGCTGCTGCTGGCTGTCAGGCATGCCTGGTGGCGGCTGCAGGCCCTGCTGCTGCTGCAGTGCTGCCAGCAGCCCTGCGGGTGCGCCGCCGCTTGCAGGGCCCTGCGCAGGGCTATACACCCCAGCTGCTGCTGCTGGTGCTGGTGGTGGCGGCGGTGGCCCTACACTGCCTGGCAGCTGCTGCAGCTGCAGCTGATCGCCGCTGCTTGGCGCCATACCTGCTCCCAGGTTGTGCCAGGGTGGCAGGCCACCAGCTGCTGAGCCAGGTCCACTGCCAGCTGCTGCTGCTGCTGCTGCTGCTTCACTGCCAGGGCCGCCGGCAGCTGCTGCTGCTGCGCCAGGTGGCATCGCACCAGCTGGTAGGCCAAGTGCAGCAGCAAGTGCTGACAGGGAGCCCAGGTCAAGGCCAGGTAGTGGTGCAGCACCAGCACCTCCGCTTACAGGAGCCCCTGCAGCAGCTTGACCCTGATCCAGCAGCTGCCCTGCTGCTGCTGCTGCTGCACTGTCAGGTGGTGGTGGCGGCGGGCCAGGGACTTGCTGCTGCTGCTGCTGCTGCTGCTGCACTCCTGCTGCTGCTGCCGCTGCCGCCAGTGCTGCTCTCCTCCGCGGGTCCAGCCGCGCACCATCACCCGGCCCTGGCAGCGCTGCTTGCTGCGGCACCAGCTGCTGCTGCTGCTGCTGCGGCATTGCTGGAGGCGGCATGCCTGGCATCGGCTGCAGCTGCAGCAGCGGCGCCTGCTGCGCCTGCGGCATCAGCATCTGGGCCGGCGGCAGCTGCTGCTGCTGCTGGTCTGCGGCTGCGGCTGCTGCTGCAGGGGTGTGTGCTGGTGGTGCGTAGTCCTTGCGGTGCACGATGAGCAGCAGGAACTCGTTGCTGGCGATATCGCGGGGCACCAGGTGCTGCTGGTGCCCTGGTGCCACCAGGATGGCCGTCTTGAGCAGGCGCGAGACAAACTCTGCGGCAGGCAGCAGGCGGCACAGCATGCAGCAGACATTAACAGAAGGGTCGCGTGCACGACGTTTGCGATGCATCACAGCCAGTCGCTGCACAACTTAATGTCACAGCAAGACACTGGCTGTAGAGCCAGCCAGCTGCTGAGCTCCTGTGCTGTGTCATGCTGTGCTGTGGCATCTAGCGCCTACGTACTTCGTTGCTCCCGTCCACCCTCAGCAGCTGCCACATGCTCACACACGCATTCGTCCTCCGGGCACACTGATTGCAGCCTGCTATGCATCCACACTGCGACGCACCACACCACTCACCACTGCGTGCCACCAGGTATCCCTCCACCTCCTTCGCCAGGCCCAGCTTGCCGATCCTCCCCTTGCTGCTGTATCCGCGCAGCAGCTCGTGCATATACGCTGCATCCATCGGCGCTGCCCCAGGCGCCACACCCACCACACCCAAACTGATGGTGCGGCTGCGGCTCTTGCGCAGCTCCTCTGCAAATGCAGCAAATTTGTCAAGCGCCACGCGCCCGATGACCTCAACAGCAGAGCCGGGAGCTGCGAGCATGCACCCCACATCACTCATGCCACCCACGTGCCGAACATCAGCTGCAAAAGAGCCTCCTCCGGAGCCAGGGACGCAAAAAGTGCCATTCCACACTGCATCGCCGGGAGCAGGCCCCGGCCCGGCGCGCCTGTCGCGTGCTGCAACCACAGGCAGCAGGTCAGGGAGCGCAGGGTCGACTGGGGGTGCGGCGGCAGCAGCAGCTGCCAAGGCGGCTGCACTGCTGACGTTTGCTGCTGCTGCTGCTGGTGTGGGGAGGCCTGCGCCGCTCTCTGTTGGATCGTACGGTTGATCTTCGTCATCATCGTCATCAGGGTTGTACGGCGCTTCATCTGCAGCGCCAGGCGCTGCGCCTTCTGCTGCTTGCTGCTTTGCTGCTGCTGCTGCCTGCTGCTGCTGCTGCTCTGTCGGCACTGCTTTGAGGGCCTCACTCTTTACTGCTGCCCAGTCAAAGCCTGCAAAGAAGCCTCCAGTGGTCTTGCTGGTCACTGAGCCAAGCTGCTGCAGGGCGCCGGATCCTGAGCCTGCACCAGCCACACTGCCAGCTGGCAAGGCAAGGCTGCTGCTGGCAGTAGGTGTGGCAGCACCACCACCAGCAGCAGCCCTCGCTGCTGCTGCTGCTGCTGCTGCTGACGGCCCAGCCAGGCTCGATAGCTGCTCGCTGCGCTGCTGCTGCAGCAGATCGTGCGTGTCACCCGTGCGTGCTGCTACCCCTGCTGCTGCTGCTGCCCTGCCGGGCCTTTCTGGCTCATCTATCTCCATGTCTTCGCCATCATCTGAGGCTGGGTGCATTGGGGTGCCGCCATCACCTGCTGCTGCTGCATCATCATCGTCGCCACTAGCAGCACCTGCTGAGCTTGTCTGCTGCTGCTCCCGGCTGCCAGATACTGCAGCACCGCCAGACTCACTCTGCCGCGCCTCACCCTGCTGCTGCTGCTGCTGCTGCTGTTCCTTGCCGGCTGCTGCTGCTGCTGCTGCTGGATTGTCGGGTTCTGGGGTGGTTTTGCGCTTGCTGCTGTCGTCAGCAAGCGTGCCCATGAGAGCCAGCTGCGTCTGGCGCAGCCGGTCATCACGGGTGGCCCAGGCAGCAGCGGTGGAGAACTGCAGGCAGCGCAGGTGCAGCACCAAGACACAAGGTATAAGGCACAAGGCAGCCAGAGCAGGTGCATGACGTGACAGGTCTACATCACGGTCTTCTAAACCAATGGAGTAGGGCATGCAAGCTGCCAGCACCGTCGTTCTGCTGCGCTGAACTCGTCGACCGAAGCAAGCATGCGCGCATCCACACTGCTGTGCCAGCAGCTGCAGCCACCGATCAGCTCCTGTGCCCACCTTTTGTGAAACTATGCATGAACGTATTTACAGGAGCACAATGCAACGTAAGCCCACCTTTGCTGCTGTGTCCCCGTCCAGCTCGATTAAACTGTCGACGCTGCACACATGCATGCATCCACACTGCTGCGACGGCAGCTACAGGCAACAATCTAAACCTTAACCCCTTCCCCCACCTTTGCTGCCGTGTCCACGTCCAGCTCTATGGCCTTGTTGTGCTCCTCCTCCACCTTGCGCCGCCACGCCGCCAGGTCCTTGTTGGCCAGGTCACCCGCTGACATGCGCACCAGCGCCCCCGGGCTGATCTTGGAAGTGACCACAGCCTGGCGCAGCTCGGGGTTGGTGTCATCACGTAGGTTAAAGGCCAGGCTGCGCAGCTTGGCCTTGTACTCGGCGTTGATGGAGCCTGCAAGGAGAGGACAGCAGCAGGGGTTGTGCAGGTGAGTATGTGATTGCTGAAGCAGGTTGAAGGCCAGGCTGCGCTGTTGTGTGTTGTGTATACAAGGTGCGCAGCTTGGCCTTGTAATCGGCGTTGATGGAGCCTGCAGCAGGAGTGAGGGCAGCAGAGATGTTGAGCATGCAGAGTGATTGAAGTTTGTGGCTGGATCGCACAAGGAAGAGGGGTCAGAATAGCACAGAGGTGTGCACATTTATCTCCTTGTGTCCAATGCAGAGCAGCAGCAAGCGCGCAGCATCCCTCCACTCACCGCACAGGTTGAAGAGCTGCTGCTCAATGGTGGTCGCCAGCTGCTGCGCATCAGGCAGCTGCAGCTCAGGCACTGCTGCAGCAGCCTGCTGCTGCTGCTGCTGCCCTGCTGCCGCTCCAGCATCAGCTGCTGCTGCAGCCTCGTCAGCAGGAACGGCAGCAGCGGGAGCTTCTGCTGCTCCCGCTGCTGCAGCTTCCGCTGCTGCGGGCTCAGCTGGCTGCTGCTGCTGCTGCTCCTGCAGCCCAGCCTCTGCTTGCTGCTCGGCCGCTGCTTGCTCTGGCTGCTGCTGCTGCTGCTCCACGCCTGGCTCCTGCTGCTGCTGCTGCTGCTGCTGCTGCTGGTGCTGCTGCTGCGCCTGCAGCTCCTCGGCAGCCTTCTTCAGCCCAACTGCCAGCTGGCCAGCCGCCTTCTGCCGCACCTCAACCTCGGACAATGCACGCGCCAGCGCAGGCCCGCCAGAGCCGCTGCCACTCAGCCGCCGCTGCAGGCCTGAGGCCCTGGGGTCATATCGCCCGCTGCTGGTCCTGCCAGGGTGGTGCATTGCACCACCCCCACCTGCTGCTGCGCCTGACGCACCGCTGCCAGCTGCTGCTGCTGCCGCTCCCATCTTCTTTGCTAGCAGCTTCTCCAGCATTGCCTTCTTGAATGCGTCGCTGCCGGGAGCAGGCGCAGCAGCAGCGCCGTTGTCGCTGCCGTCTGCGCTGACGCGTCGCTTAGCACTCGAGCCTGCCTGCTCTGCTGCTCGCCGCTTGCCTAACATACCTGGCGTTGCATCTGTAGCGCCGTTAGCAGCAGCTCCCATTGATAGCCGCCCGACAGGTCCAATCGGCCCCGAGCTTGCCCGCGGCTGCTGCCTGTTGCCCCTGCTGGGCGTATTGAGCTTCTCGCCTTTGCTGCTGATGTGCTTGCTGCTCTTGCTCTTCTTCTTGGACTTCTTGCTGCTGCTGCCGCTGCCGCCAAAGCTGCTGCGCAACGCACCTGCTGCTGCATCCTTGCCCTCTTCCTCGCTCGGAGCCTGGTCATCTGACACATCAGCGTCACTATCCAAGCTTTGGTCATCCGAAAACTCCTCAGCGCTGGAATCCTGCTCGGCATCAAAGTCAGAGTCTGCGCCACCAACTGCTGCTGCTGCTGCTGCCTTGTTCCTGCGGCCAGGCGTCTGCTGCTCACCGTCCTGCTGCTCCGGCCCTTCGCTTTGCTGCTGCTGCTGCTGCTGCTGCTCAGTGTCCTCGTCAGCATCCTCATACTCGGCTCCTTCTGCATCTGCCTCACTGAAAGGGATCTCCCTGCCACGCTTGAGCTTGGCATCTTTCGGCAGGTGCTCCACTGCACACCAAAACAGAAAAGCAAGCAGGCAGGGCAGAAGGACCAGCACAGTCGTAAGTGCAACTCTCCAACAACTATGTGCTTTGAAGCTGAGGATGGGGTTACGCATGATGAGGAGTGTGCAAATGCACTGCAACACACCAAGGGCGCTTGCACGCAGAGCTGTGGTTTCCTTGCATACAGCAACACAGGCTGTGTGGGCATGTCACAACCTGTACAATTGCAGGGCGCCCAACAACAATACCTGCAAAAACTAAGGCTGCTTTTTGTAACACATGAAGCTGCTGCTGCTGCTGCTGCTGGTGCCTGTGATGTGCAGCGCTGCCCCTCACCGACAGCAATGCACTTGTCGCGGATGAGCTCCTCAAGGCTGACCGCCTCCTCCTCATTCGTGCTGGGGTAGCGCAGCTTAGCCATCATGTCCTTGGGAGACACCTGCACACACGCATGGCAGCAGCAGCAGCAGCAGCAGCAGCGCTGGAAGTCGCCCCGGGGGATTTGGTGACAGCACCACAACATAGCTGGCGAGCACTTGTGTGCGTTTCAACAAGCAACTGGGCACGGCATCACATGTTCCACTGCTGGTCGTTGCGTGTACAGCTCGTTGCATGCTGCAATGCGCACACACGCGCTGTGTCAGATGCCTGCATGCATGGCATACCAGCTGCTGCAACTGCTGCTGCTGCTGCCAACCAGTCCTACTCTGGCTCCTGCTTCAGGTGTCAGCAGCATGTGCATTTCTGTCAGCTGCAGCTGCAGCTGCATGGCTGTGGTTTTAAACAATGCTGCTGCCCCACCTGCTCCACTTCTGCCATGTACCAGGTGCCATCATCAGGCCACAGGATGTACACGTCAGTGTCCTTGATGCTGCTCTTTATGTCTTTGTGCGTCAGCAGCCGGTACACCTTGCGCGAGTTGGCCTCCCAATACATATTCGCAGCCTCCTCGGGTATGACAAAGTCTGGATCAGGCAGTGAGGAAAGGCGCGGGTGAGTGAGCGCAGGCTGCAGCGAAACCCCATCAGGCAGCAGCACTGCTGCAGCCTCAGTAACTCACCGTCGTCATCGTACTTCCGTGACACCCTAGCTTGGCGTTTAGGACGGTCCATCTAAGCTGCAGACGACCCTCGACACACAGCAAGCAGCCTGTGCAGGTCGCTGAACAGCTGGTGCTGCTGTGCAAGCAGTGGCACTGTGCGGTCCTTCACCGATCGAGTTAGCAGGCTTGGCAAGCCTTAAGCACGAGATCCCGTACAAGTTTGAAATTCATTCACTTTCAAAAGACAGAGCAGGGCTCTCTGCTGCAAGCTGATATTGTGAAAAGCGGCATGGGGCAGCATGGACGTTCCTGCCGAGCTGAAAACCTTACCAAACGTACATGTGATTGATGTGCACCGCGTCATGAGGGCAGCACTAGCGGTGGGTACAAATAACAATGTCGATGGTGTGCGCGCGCTGCTCAAGTGCGTGACACACCGTCAGCAATTGATGGGAGCGTGCATGATTGCAGATGTCAGTGCTGATCGACCGTTGATGCTTCTTGTCTGAAGCTCACCATGGCGCTGCACTGCTTGCCGACTCGAAGTGGGCTGGCTGGTCGACCGAAAAGTGCTTCAAGTTGTTTCAGTAAAGGAACAAGCAATGTATTGGTGCCTGTGCTTCGTCAGCTAGCTCACTGCAGCACACCAGCAGCAGCTTGTGCAGCAGTGCAGCCTCACCGGCCATCAGCAGCAAGCGTCAGCAGCGAAGCAGCAGCCGCAGACGCGCCTGCCGCAGTCATAGAGAGCATATCTAGCTATGAGGACCCCCTCATGTGTGTGCCGGAGGACTTTGAGCTGGCCCCTGGCATGCTGAGCAGTGTAGACCGCACATCACCAGCAGCACCAGAGGATGCGTACAGGTGCATAGGCTGCATCAGGCCAGAGTGCCAGGTGAGACCCAGCAGTTCCACAGCAGTGTTGTTATGCTTTCAGCATTGCAATTGTGCCTACAAGACTTGCAGTGCCTGGTTGAGGAAAGCTGGCTGTGCCTGCTGGCAACTCAAATGTCAGAGGAGCGAAGTTCGCTGTGCATCTTCTATCCGTGGCAACAGCTAGCATTGGATACACATAGTCATCACACCTGCTGTCATCTGAGCCAGCTGTCCATGCACTTTCCTGCAAACTGCATCTTGGCGTCGTGCAGACTGAGGCGGGTTGTGCAGCCAGCCCATGGAGGTTCACTCAGGATGGCTACCTAAGGGAGATCCTGACAGCTCGTGTGTATGATGTGGCGGTAAGAGCTGTACAGTTCAGCGCAACAATAACAAACACCTTGTGGTGTTGCACAGCCCTTGACATTATCTGGTGTGTGACAAAGCGGCAGCAGCTAGCTGAATGTCAATTGAGCTTGCAGCAGTTGGCAGCAGGACACTGCTGAGTAGTGTGTTGCCAGAGGCCAACATCACCTAGCAGCGCTAGGAGGCTGCTGGCAAGCCCCAACTGCTGCTGCATGCTTGTGCGCGGCACTGTGGCAGCAGACGTCAGGGCAAGCATAGGTGGTGGGCTGCCGGTGGTGTTGCCTGAGCAGCAGCGTCTGGGCTGTTGTGCCGTGCAGGTGCAAACGCCGCTGGAGCGAGCAGAGAAGCTGAGCGATGCGCTGGGCAATGATCTGCTGCTGAAGCGGGAGGACTTGCAGCCGGTGAGCAGCAGCAGCAGCAGCAGCATCAAGGTCAAGCCATCGGTTCCACAGCAGCTGCTGTATCACGTGCTTGTTTGCCAAGGCTGCAACTCAGCCCTGCTTAGGCATGGGTTGCTTACAGCTCTACATCCGCAGCACGCACCAGCTCATGTCACCTTCCTCATCTCGCCCAAGCAGCTGCTGGGGTCAAGGCGCTCATACCCTACAAACAAGCTGCACACGCTGCTGACTGTCTCGCGTGCCGGCATATCTGTGCCTCAGGTGTTCTCCTTCAAGCTGCGGGGCGCCTTCAACAAGATGGCCAAGCTGCCGAGGGAGGCGCTGGAGCGCGGCGTCATCACCAGCAGCGCGGGCAACCACGCGCAGGGCGTGGCGCTGGCGGCTGCCAAGCTGGTGAGGCGGCTTCTGCTGCTGCTGCTGCTGCTGCTGCTGATGCTGATGCTGATGCTGATGCTGCCGTAGTGGGGGTGCGATCGTTGGAGAGTAGGGCAGCACGATGGATGGGACTGAGCATTTGAGGGGGATCGATTAAAAACAGCAGCAACAGCAGCAGCAGTTGCTGTTGGGGACGCACCCAGCAGCATGCCTGGGCTGCTCAGCATGCGTTCCCCTGTTCCACCCGTCAGGCGGCTGTGTGTGGCTGTTGTCTCTAGCTGGCGAGGCTCTGTCCGTGCAACAACCAGCACACAATACCGTCATGCCACTCACAACAACAACAACCAACAACAACAAAAACAATCAGACATAGGATATATCATGTGGTATGCAACATGTTGTGTTTCTCCGCCTGCCGCAGGGCTGCGTGGCGACCATCTGCATGCCTGTCAACACGCCTGACATCAAGGTGGCCAATGTGCGGCGGCTGGGCGGCCTGGTGGAGCTGGTGGGAGAGTCCTACCAGGAGGCGCAGGCCTACGCGCAGGTGAGCGTGCTTGACAGGCTGGTTGTGTGTCACCAGTTGGTTGCTGACAGCTTTTCCAGTACCACACATGTGGTGGGGGAGTCCTACCAGGGGGCGCAGGCCTACGTGCAGCTGGGGCTGGCTGGCTGGCTGGCTGTACGTCAGCAGCTGTGGGGCTTACTCTATAGCATCTCCTGTACCTCGTACCACGTACGCGGTGGACATAAGCAGGAGGATATCGTGTTCGAATGGCCTGCGTGGTGTGTGCGCTCAGCTTGGTTGTATGCAATGTATGATGAAGGACTGCCGGTGCCGTGTGCAGCGGCATGCGCAACGCTGTGGCTGCTGGGACTCACGGCGTGCTGCTGTGGCCTGCTGGCTGCTGTCGCTGCCTGGTCCTGCAGGCGCGTGCGGTGCGTGATGGGCTCACGTTTGTGGCTCCATATGACGACCCACACACCATTGCTGGCCAGGGCACCATTGGTGACGAGATCCTGCGCCAGGTGAGCAGGCTTGGCATGGGATCAGCTCAGTGATGCATGTAGCGCAGCGCAGCCTGGCGCATGTGGGGCAGTGTCACCTGTAGTTTCCTGGTGCAAAGTGGATCAGCGCAGCAGCAGACTGCACACAGTGTGCTGCTTGCCGGTGTTGATTTGCAGGCTGATGCTCGCTGTGATCGCCAGCTGTGGGACTTGTGGTGTGTGAGTAAGGCGTATTCACTGCTGATGCTGATGCTGATAATGGCTGCTGCTGCTGCTGCTGCTGCTGCCGTGCTGGATGCAGATTGCAGACCCCACCAAGCTGGATGCCATCTTTGTGGCAATTGGGGGTGGCGGCTTGATCGCAGGCATTGCAGCATACGTCAAGGCGCTGCACCCACACATCCAGGTAGGCTGAGAGATGCCGCTACGAACCTGCTGCAGCAGCTGCCTTTTGTGATGTTGTGAGATCCGTGCTCGAGCCGCAGCATGGAATGTCCAGCAGAGGGGATAGTCATGCTGCCTTCACAGACCTGCAAACCTGCCGCTTGCCTGCCTGCCTGTGTTGTTGCTGTGCAATGGGACGCCTGCTGTGCTTTGTGACTCAATGTGCGTGTTGTGTCTGCCGCCTGTGCTCTGCTGCTGGCAGGTGATTGGCGTGGAGCCGTGTGGCGCCAACGCCATGGCCATGTCGCTGCAGCAGGGCAGGAGGGTCACACTGTCACGCGTGGACGCCTTTGCTGATGGTGTCGCAGTCAAGCACGTGAGTGGCGGCACCTGGCTGTTTAGTGTTTTGATGTCTGCAAGGCAGACACAAGCCGTGCTTGCATGCAAGGACAGCGCCGGCCATGTGGCATGTTGTGGTGTTGTGTCAGTTGCGTCTCTGCAAGAATCCATAACCTTTGTGACAACGCTTGCATGGTGCTTGGCTTGTCGGCCTGCTTTGTTTTTCCCTGCTGTGCTTGCTGACAGGTGGTGCTGCACTGCATTGCGAATACACCACCAACCCTCTGCCGACCATTTCTCTGCCCCTGGCTCACTGCTGCTGCTGCTGCTGCTGCCGCAGGTTGGCGCTGAGACGTTCCGTCTGTGCCGTGAGCTGTGTGATGGCGTGCTGCTTGTAGACAACGCGGCCATCAGCGCGGCTATCAAAGATGTGTTCAATGAGACGCGCAGCATCCTGGAGCCTGCCGGGGCAGTGGCGGTGGCGGGAGCCAAGGCCTGGCTCAAGGAGAATGGGCACCAGGTGAGAGAGACACAGAGGGAGAGAGAGGGAGAGGGAGCGAATGGAAGAGAGAGTGAGAGTGTGTGTGTGAGAGAGAAAAAGAGAGGCGCTGGCTGCGGCTTGCGTGAGGCTGCATGGGCGGCTGCGCAAAGCTTGGTGGCGTTGGCTGACCAGCCGCGGCAGGCACAAGCAAGCAAACAAGCAAGCAGGGTGCGGCAGGCGCCTTGTTCGCCATGCGACACATGCTGTATTTGCAGTGACTGCAGCCTTTGGCGGCATGCACATTCCTGCACTGCGCTGCTCACATCGCCGGCCTTCGTCGTTGTCTCAACTCCTTGCTGCGCCTGCTGCAAATCAAACAACCGCACTCACTTGCAGGGCAAGACAGTAGTAGCCGTCACCAGTGGTGCCAACATCAACTTTGAGCGCCTGCGGCTGGTGTCTGAGCTGGCTGACCTGGGAGCCAGCACAGAGGTGATGATGGCAACAAGCATCCCGGAGCGGCCGGGGGCCTTCCGCGAGTTTGTGCACACGGCGGCGGGCGGCAGCGGCAGCGACCTCAACGTCACAGAGTTCAAGTACAGGTGAGCATTGTTATAACAATGTTACAAAGATGTAACCGTCTTTGGTTGGTTGGTTGCCGGCCAGCAGCTGTTTCTGATCAGTGCAGAGCTGCGTGCGCTGGTGAGGGTTATGCGCTTGCGTTCGGAACACATCACACACTGACGTAACATGATGATGATGACACACTGACGTGTGCCTGTCACACTCTGCTGCCCCCGTGTCTGCTGCTGCGTGCTGGCTGTGCTCAGGTACTCTGCGGGCGCAAACGCCAACATCCTGTGGTCTGCGGGCGTGCGTGACCGCTCCGAGGTCACAGCTGCCATGGAGCGGCTGCAGGCAGCAGGCATGCCCACCATAGACATCAGCGGCATGGAGTCGGCACGGGTGAGTGCACATGCATCGGGCTTGCAGGCTGATTGGATTGACCCGATGAATTGTCCTGCAAGCAGCAGCGTGTGGATGGGGGATTGTCTGGTGTGCATGAGGTGTCGTGCCTCTATGCGTGGTAGTTGCATGTACCGTGTGCTGCAGTGAGTTTCTGTGTGTCTGCTTGCAGCATTCAATGGTCAACTTGGCAGCCTGCATGCAGGTCGTTGTATGGGAACAGGATGGAACTGGGCTTAATGGTGCTGCCTGCTGTGTGTTGACTGACTGTCTGCTGTGCTGCAGATACACCTGAGGCACTTGGTGGGCGGCCGTGCACGATCATACATGGGCGAGATTCCAAACGAACGCATCTACCAGGTGAGGAGCCAGGGCTAGGACAGGTTGATGCAGCAAGTTTCGTCGGCGACGCTTTTGGTCGTGCTGCATCAAGCCTGCTGCCAGTACAGCTGCACAGTATGTTCAATGCTAATGCTTGGCCTGCTGCAGCTGCCTGCAAGCATATGACTCGCCTGTGCAGCAGACCACACCTTTGCATCTTCATGCTGCCGAGTGCCCCTGCGCCTTCCCCGCTCATGCACGTCGCCCCCATCGCTCACATTCTTCTCGACCAAACTCACCTCAAATATTCAAACATGCTGCAGGTGCAATTCCCGGAGCGCCCCGGCGCGCTGCGCCGCTTCCTTGACGCGCTGTCGTCCCCCGAGGGCGGCTGGAACGTGACGCTGTTCCACTACCGCTGCACCGGCAACCGCGAGAGCTACGTGATGCTGGGGCTGCAGGTGCCGCCGCAGCAGGACAAGGCCTGGCGCAAGGTGACCAAGGCGCTGCAGGACGAGTTCACGTTTGAGGAGCTGGGCGGGGAGGAGCGGCGCGTGTTCAACATGTTCATCCAGTAATAGAGGTGTAAAAATAGAGTGGTGCAGCGTGCTTGTGCTATGTGGCATTCAGGTGGCTGGCTGTGGTGTGTGCAGCAGAACGCTGGGTGCGTGTTCAACATGTTTACCCAGCAGCGCTGCAGCACAGCTGCCCAGGTGCTGTCGGCTTTGTGTTGTAGCGTTTGGGGTGGCTGCTTGGGTCTTGTTGAATGGAACGATGGGAGTGTGTGTAGTGCTGTGGGTGTGTGCTGCCAGGGCAGTTCCTGGGCTGGATGTTTATCAAGGTTGTGCCTGCACAGGCAGGAGGAGGGTGTGTGTGTTTATCGCAGTGTACAGTCTGGGTTGCCGCACGTGGCGCCAGCATAGTGCCAGCTATTTGTGCACAAACAGGCACTGTGCGCAGTCGACGCCTCTCTGCGCTAGCAAGAGCTGAATTCTAGGGCTGCTCACAAGTCCACTGTATTTTCTTTTTGGCTTGAGGCACAGTTAGCGCTGATCTGTGTCAATGAGCTGGGCCTTGAAACACAGGCCATGCCAAGCATTGATTGTGCCAGTACTTGCCCGCATCATGTTGTACGTGATGTACGTACAGTGTACTGCTTCCTGCACATGGGCCTGGGCTGTACAGGTGCTTGCATAGTGAGTGGGCCTGTGCAGCACTGTGTTGCATTTGCTTATCAGATATATGTTTCGTCGTTATCGCAGTACTGCATCAATAATACCAGCTTGTGCTGTGGAGGGATCATGGAGCCATGCCATGATGGCCTGCATGCAGGCTGCTGTTCGAAATGTGGCACATCCGCTGGCAGCTGACTGTGCGACTTGTAACACGACCTGGTTGTCATTTATGCCCGCGGTGGTCACTTGTTGGGTGGCGCACGGCGCGGAGCGCTGTGGAGTGCTGCATGTGCGCAGCATGTGGGCCTGTACTCCCGCGCAAAGTTCTGTCGTGGTGATGAACTAAACTGCAGGACCAACCTCACATCAACGCAAATGTACCGAAAACTCGTGTTGATGACGATTGCTGGGAGTGCAACTCGTGCTCAAGCAAAAACACCTGCACCCCACCGTCAGTTGCAGGCAGCAGAACGCGCATTGGGTCTATCGCTGTGAAGCATGATCGCTACTGCTCAGAGCTATTGCAGCGCTGCTAACGTGTACACGTCACAACGACTCGCAGAAGCTCACTTGCTCCAGAGCACTCCGGAACATGTGCTGAAGCAGAGATCCTGCGTCCTTGACTTCATCTTCATATCACGCCTAAAGGCGCTGGATGTCTGATCACCGCTTGAGGGCGCTTTTCAACTACAGTAGTCCTCGGTCTGTAGCCAAGCTCACTACTGCAGGCATCGCCTCGGGAGTCGCTGCAACTGCAATACTAGCGAACAGAGATAAACTTAGCAATATAAGGTGCGCCATCTGCACAGTGGCAGCTCTTCCAGCTCCACAAGGCTGGGTCACAAACCCCAGCCTGGCCTGATCGCTTATACACCTGCTTGTTGCTGCTGCTGCAGGATAAGCTTAAACAGCACTTTGATAGAGGCAATATCAGGAGCTGCTGGCGAGGTAGCCCAGGTAATTCCACCCCTCATGCAGCTCCATGCATGTGCTGTACTGCCAGCAACTGCTTGTGCACACTGCAGCTGTTGGAGCAAGCATACGCATGCATGCTGCCGCTGCACGCCAGTTTGCTTGCACACCAGCTGTTCTCACAACTGCAGTCAGCACACCATACCCATCTTTGCTCCCCCTACACGCTGTATGCTGGCGCTGCTGCTCCTGCGTGCAGATAGCGCTAGTGTACCCGCTAGACACAGTGAAGGTGCGCTGCCAAGCAGCAGGTCTCAACAGCAGGCAGGTGCTGGCACAGCTATGGCGCTCCACCGGCGGTAACTGGCCCGCGCTGCTGTCAGCGCTGTATGCCGGCGCGCTGCCAGCTGTACCACTGTCTGTGCTGGTCGGCGCTGTGCACTATGTGTCGTTCTGCACAACACGGCGGGCGCTTGCGAAAGTGACCAAGGCAGACGGTGAAAGCAGCAGCAGCAGCAGCAGCCAGCAGCCGGGTGACACATTACAGCCCCTGCTGGAGCAGCAGCAGCAGCATGCACACCAGCACGTCATTGTAACGCATGGCGTAACAGGCACGCACTTCATGCCCATGGAGGACCAAGCAGCAGCAGCAGACGAGGCACCAGACGACACCAGCCTGCAGGACAGCAGCAGCAGCAGCAGCAGCGCCAGACCTGCAGCAGCAGCAGCAGACGCTGTGGCGCTGACAGCAGCAGCAGCAGCAGAGTCGGAGGCAGATGCCGATGCACGGCCCATATCGCATGATGTGGGTGAGGGCAGCATGTCGCTGAACATGGCGTGTGCTGTCATCACTGCTGTCATCACTGCTGTGGTGGAGGCGCCACTGGAGCAGTTCCGGCACAACAGCCAGGCCGGCAACATACACGGCAACTTTGTGCGCGAGATGTGGCGGGTGAGGCGCAAGTGCAGCTGCGGCCGAGGGAACATGTACAATATGGCACCATTGCCTTGCACCATTGCACATGATCAGTGTACTGCCTAGCTGGCTTTACATGTGTGCAACCCACATACCAGCTGCTGCCCCCAACCCATCCCGGCATTGACTCCACCGCAGTGTTTGCACCAATGCTTGCTGCACTTTCCAAGTCTCAATCCTTCACACTGACCGTTGCCTGCATCTCCTCCGAACTGTTTTTCCGTGCTCCGAGGGGCCGCGCGCGCTGCACTATGCAAATCACACACACTCACACCAGCTGCTGCTGCCTGCATCTGCTGCTGGCCGCATCTGGCTCCACCTTCTCCCAGGTACTATGCACCTCCGGTCCGCGCTCGCTGTATTTTGCAAGCTCAAACCTTTCAAACTAATCACTGCCTGCATTTTCTCCGGCCTGTTCCCCCATGCTGCCAGGTGCTGCGCACCTCGGGCCCGCGCTCGCTGTACTTTGGCTTTGTGCCGTACTGCCTTGAGAGCTGGCCGTATGACGTGAGCGAGCTGCTGGTGGTGGGCGCTGCTGCTGATGCGCGGGGCGCCCCCGGCCTGGCTGGAATCAAGCCGGCTGTGTTTGACATGACCGTGGGTGCGCTGGCAGGCACAGTCGCGGTGAGTGGAGGGCAGTGTGCAGGCTGGAGCCTGTCTGGACAGCTGTAGATGCAAAAAGAGAGCTTGCTGTGTTTGACATGACTGTGGGCACATTTGTGGTGAGTTGGCAGTGTCTGAAGCCTGTGGATGGCAGCAGCAGAGCATTTTTTGCTGTGTGTTGCTGGTCCTTGAGCTGCAGAAGTGGCGGCGGCCTTTGGGCCGCGGAAGCTGCTGCACGGCGAGTCTGCCACAAAACATCTCGCAGCAGCACGAATATCTGGCCACACCGGTCACACCTGCACTGCAGCACTGCCACTATCATTGACATTATCCATGGTCCTGCTGCTGCTGCTGCCCTGTGCTTGCTTCAGGTGCTTGTCAGCATGCCGTTTGACGTCGTGAAGACGTACATGCAGACGCACGGCACAGGCATGGCAGCGGAGGGCCTGCGCGAGAGCGTGGGCGCATTCTGGGCCACAGGCAGCAGGCTGGTGGCCAAGGGCGGCCCTGGGGCGCTGTTTGTTGGGCTTGCTCCGCGCCTGGCCCACCAGGTCCCTGGTGAGTGGCTGTGGAACTTGAATTAAATGACGCATTGCTTGCTGTTGATGTTTGTCTGCTGCAGGACAAAAAGAATGAGGTCTTTGACTGCAGCATTGTCTATTGCAGTTGCTGCAGGGCCGCGGGCAAGGCCACAATGCTTGGGGTTTACAGAGTTCCAAGCGTTGTTCTTCATGTTGCTGCTGTCCCTAGTATTGCCGACCTTTCTTAACTTTGTGCTGGAGCTGATAGCCACTCACAGGCCACGCCTCACTTTGTGTTGATGTCTTTGCAGGAGCCATGGTGTGCTGGCTGGCAATAGAGAGCATGCAGCGCCACTTGAAGAAGTGTGCAGAGCAGCAGCAGCAGCAGCAGTGCCCAGCCTAGTTGTTTAAGTTGTTGACGCAGGCAGTAACAGACCCGTTCTATGTATGTGAATAGAGGGAATATGTGCGTAGAGGGAAGGAAAGCTGTGGAAGTGGTGCGAGGCACCGACTCCGGACGTGTTCTGTTGTGCGCAGCAGTAGCTAGCATAGTTGCTGTTTTGTTCACTTGTGTGCTGTAGTTGCACGCATGCTGGCTTTGCCAGCCAGAGAAGGTGAGGCCATGCATCCATGGCTGAGGGGCTCTGTGCCAGTTTTGACTGCGAGGAGAGAGGTCTGGTTGCAGGGATGTGCTGGAACAAGGAAGTGGGCTGAGCGCTGTTGAGGATTTTGTTTTCTGGCGCCCGATTGCAGCAGGGCGGCACATGATGATGCTCATAGTTTTGGGGTGTCGGCAGTCAAGGCTGTCACTGTGAAATGCTTACGTTGCGTGGCATTACATGCTCCCGTCACATGGCTTTGCATGGCAGGATTATGTGTGAAAAGCACTGCAACTTGCCAGGCAGCACTGTGCCCTATAGGCCCTGTAGCTACAGGCTATGAAGTCGTAGTGCTGGCATGCATCATGCATGCCTCATGTCAACAGTGTTGACAGCCTGTGGTTGAACAACAGCATGCAGTCAACAGTGTTGACAGCCTGTGGTTGAACAACAGCATGCTCAGCTAGCAGTGTCCTAAGTCCTCAGCTTGTATACACCTGAGTGCCCAGCTGGTGCGTATGTGAGTGCTGGTGCATGTTCACTGCTCACACAGCAAAATCTTGCCTGCAGATCCGGTGACCAGGCGTGCTTGTGAACAGGCCTGTCGATGGTTCTGGCGCAGCTGCGCACTATGCGCTGGACTGCATCCAGCGGATGGCTGTACAGTGGTCCCTTACAGTGCACTGCGTTTGATGGAGCCAGCTGTTTTTTGCGTGAGGGCAGCTGGCAACGTAGGATGTGTGTGCTGGGGCTGTTCAGCCGCACTGCCAGATTCATACTGGCTGCCAGTGGCAGCCAGTTTCAATTACGTACAAGCGCACTTGTCAGTGCTGGCCAGGGTTTTGATGCTTGATTCGGACAGGTGGTGTACTTTGAGGCCTGGAAGGCTGTCTGGAATTATGGCTGCTTTTGCTGCATCTCGCTCAGGTGTCCTGTGGACTCCACCTCGGAGGTGCCAGCATGTTACAGTGCCGTGTCTGCTGCAGGCTGCAGCTGGTGTAGGAGCAGTCCGTCGCCACTTGTGTGTCAATGGCGAGGTGTTGCTGGAAGTTGGCCAAGAACCGTGCGTGTAACTCGCGTGCCCAACGCTGCAATTGTAACAGGTCCTTTTGTACCATTGTCACTACTGGTGACAAGTGCCATCTTGCACGCTCTTATCCACGACTAGTGGATTTTCACGTACATTGACACATTGGAATTCGAGTTCAACGAAACTCGTTTCCGCAGATCACGTATTTGCCATGAAGCTTGCGTTGGTCGCGGCGTGGCTTGTGGCAGCTCTGCCTGCCGCATTGCTGCAAACGACGGGTCCTATTCCACAATATGATACAGTTCGCTACCTTATTCCACGTAACACGGATGACTGCATTGGTCCGAATGTTACGGTGGCTCCGAATGCCTGCAATGGTGTCAGTATGTTCGGCAACAGCAGGTACAGAATCACCGGCACAGGCACCAGGGACATGGGTGACGGGAGCATAAAGGTATGGCAGTGCTACAGCGTCGATCAGGCGCTGCTGCTGCCGTGCATCCCCAGCTGCTACTGCTGCAGCAGTCACTCTGCAGCCTGACACCTGTCTTCCT
The DNA here is from genome assembly GCA_030272155.1 of Tetradesmus obliquus. NCBI lineage: Eukaryota > Viridiplantae > Chlorophyta > Chlorophyceae > Sphaeropleales > Scenedesmaceae > Tetradesmus > Tetradesmus obliquus. The sequence continues at coordinate 3,818,895 of CP126191.1, forward strand.
GCTGGCTGCAGATCACCAACAGGGCAGGGTTCTCCGTGCAGTACTACCCTAACTACAAGGTTTGAAACCGTACTGCAATGTTTTTTATGGCTCTGACTGGTGCCTGGCATGCAAACTAGCGCCAGTGTGCAGCGGCTGCTGTATGTCACTCCTGCGCTGCTGAGCTGGCAGGTGTCTGCTTGTGTAAATCTGACATACCCGGCACTGACGGCCTCACCCCCTGCTGCTACAGATCATTGTGAATGAAGTGGCAAAGGAGACCTACCTCATGTACCAGTGCGGCTGCTACAACAGGACCAGGGCATTTCCTGCAAGCCTGGTTCCTGCTGACACTGGCTTTGGCAAGGCTAAAGTATTCGAGGGGCCCCTGCAATCCATCTCTGCTGATGACACCTCCGTAGGAGAGTTCATGGTAGGTCTGCTGCTGCTGCATGCCACCCCATGCTGCTGTGTGTGTTATACTGCTAATGTTGTGCACTGCTTGGCGTCCTGCTGGTGTTTGATAGTGTCAAGTGCAGACCACCTGGTGTAGTTTGGCCACAATACATGAGCACATGCAGACACAGCTATGATTTGAATGGTGCATGCACGTTGCCAGCTCAGCACAGCTGTCAAGAACCGGCTTCATCTACTGCTAGCGGCAGCTGCCTGACAATGGCACTAAACTACCCACACCTGCTGCTGTGCGGCGCTGCTGGTGCTTATGTTTGTGCTGACAAAAGTGGTGTTGTGTGCCGCTGCTGCTGTGCAGAACCAGTGCGCGGTCATTGACCGTGTGATGTATGTCACAGAGTACGGTGTGAATGGCTGCTACCAGCGACTAGGAGGTGAGAGGATGCTGCTTGAAGGGCGCCTTCTGTGCTTTATCTTGCAGTTAAGCAACCATTGCAAATGCTCGATCAAGCCTGCGTAGCTGGTGCATCATCATGCCTCACGTGCCTCTGTGTGTTGTGCTTCACTGCTGTGGCCAGCTGCTGCTGCTGTTGCTGTTAGCCAGTAGCGCCAAGATACGTTTTTTGCAGCCAAAGCAGAGGAGGTCAGATGGCACACACAGCACGGTCTCACACCAGCAACCACCAACTGAGACTGAGCACAACTCGTGTTGCCGCAATTCTGCATGTTTGCTGCTGCAGCGTGCGGTTACACTGCGCCCGACCCTGGGTGGGGCAATGACGCTGACAAAATCACTCAGCAGGTGGACGCATACATCACGTACGGCGCTACCAAGAACACCAAGTCCATCGCAATGAGGTGGGGCTAGGACCTTTGGCAAAGCAACCCTCTTGAATATGCAATGTTAATCCGCAATCGTGGCAGCAGGCATACCGAAGGGCACAGCTGCTGCACTGTCAGCACGCCGGTCACTCACCCGCGCGCTGCTCTTCTGGCTGAGATTGATTTGCTCTCACAGCCTGCTGCTGCCGGCAGCTGGTAGCTGCATCTAGCTAATCCTATACTGTCTACCCTGCCATCTCGCCTCTCGTTCTCGCAGCGCCGTCGCTGCCTCCACGCCGCTGGCCCGCTCCGAGTGGCTCAAATACTTTGGCGCCTTTTTCAACAAGGAGTACGAGGCGGAGACGCTGTTTCGGGCCATCCGCAACAACTACAATGCGCTCAAGCGCGACGCGCAAGGTACGCGGCCCAACCCTCCGCTGCTGGTGGCGTGGGTGTACCTGGGCTTCTCTGGTGACTACGTTGTGTCAAAGCCTCCTTACAAGGTTGCCTATGTTGAGGTGAGCTTTTGGCCAGGTGCTGTTGCTAACGGCCATCGCTGCGCAGGTGTGACTTGGCGTATATGATTTTGAAGCATTTGCTCTGGTAGTGCAGCGCGTTGACATGTGCATGCAAGCAACAGCAGCAGTGCAGTGTGGCATGCGGCGCCCTTGAAGGTGTCGCACCTGCAACGCGGCGGCAACTCAGCAGCAGCGTGTTGTGCCATAGTGCCGCAGCTGCACGTTCAGAATGGGGCATGCCTTGTAATGCAGATGTGGTTGATATGGCGCGTATGGCCAGCAGGCACTACTTTGAGCCTAGATGAAGTCGCATGCTTCCTACAACCGTTCACAAGGGCCCTGCAAGAGAGCATGCAGATGCAATGTTCAAGGGGCTGCTGTCAAAAGTCGCATGCATCTCACAACTGATCACAGGGTCTCGCAAGAAAGCGTGCAGACCCGATGTTTACTGGGTTGCTGGTGGTGGTGCTGCTGCTGCTGCTGCTGCAGGATGCTGGTGGAGCGGTTGTGTCTGATGATCTCCTGAGAGCCAGTGGCTTCACCACAAAGGACGGCCAGTCATGGTCCATCCCGCAGGCATACCCAGAAGACTGGGCTGCATTCCTCAATCAGGTACGTGGCACATACACTGGCACCGCGAGTACAGCAGTACTGCTTGTGCTTGAGAATGCATGCATGCATGGCAGGTGCATGCAGTGACACTGCGAGCGATGAAGCGCAGTCGCACCAGGAAAACTTGCAATTGGTTTTGGTGGTGCCTGCCAAGCTGGTCAAATCCACATATGCTTTGATGCCAGTGTCCGGTTGGGACCTATGATGCTCCAGCTGTTATTAATTGCCTCACAGCCCAAATCACACAGTGGTGTGAGCCAACACTGCTGCTTGCTGCTGCTGCTGCTGCTGGTGCTCACCACCCTGCTGCGCTTCCTTTTGTCATCATCAGGTCGACGTCATCATCGACGAAAGCTACACCTTTGCAACAGCCTGCTACGTGCGGCTGGATGACTTTTTGGCGGGCCACAAGCTGACTGGTGCGGCAGTCAAGGCAGTGACTAACAGGCAGGTCTACACTATCGCTGGCATGGCCAGCCAGACCCTTGAGTCAGGCACAGTGGGGCTGGACTGGTATGAACGCGGCACAGCACGCGCAGATGAGGTGGGCGCTGATCATCTGCTGATTATATCGGTTGGTGAGCAGATGAGTGCAGCAGGCCACAATGTCAGCCGTGCTGAGTGCCACACCATGCCACAGTTGGGCTGTTAGTGGTGTGCCTGTTTGTGCGCGGAGACCTGAGAAAGGAGTGATCCGCTCTGTGGGGTTGGACTAGTACGAGCACGGCACAGCACGCGCAGATGAGGTGAGTGCTGCTGCTTGGTGTTCCGTACCTACGTACAGTCACGCCTGATATATCAAGTTCAACACCCCTGCATAATGCGCTGCAGCAGGTGCTGCGCTGCGCACAGCAGTGCGCATCCGTCCCAAGGCAAGCTGTGCTGATTGCTGCTGCGCGTTCCTGCTGCCGCCGCATGCCGCAGGTGCTGCGCGACTTTGTGCGCGTGCTCAACCCTGCCAACGCACACAGCACGATGAACAACTGGAACCGCCGGTGGCTGCTGCGGCTCAATGGGGAGACGCAGAAGCGGCAGGCTCCTGTGTGTGACAACAAGACAGGTGGGGCTGGCACAGCTGCAATACAATACAATACAATACATCTCAAGACTGAAACCTGCCTCAGGCACTAGCCCAGCGAGCCGCTATCACACACAGTGTGCTTGGAAGGCCAACTGCAAATGCTTGCGTGGCTGCTGCATGTGGCAGAGCTGCACACGGTTCAATCATGCATTTACTGTATAAATATGTCCTTGTACAGTGCAATTGGAAGCATCAGATGCTTGCGTGGCAGCTGCATGAGGCAGCCTCTGCAGGCTGCACATACCCAGCTGAGCATTGCTGCTGTGATCATCAGGCTGGCTGCAAGATCGTCAGGACGCTTTAACTGCACGCCATACTCTGCTACGCTTACTTCTGCCGTTTGCTGCTTCAATGTTCATGCAGCCAACCTCAACAGCAAGTGCCAGCGCGAGACGTTTGCCTTTGCCATCTGCCCCAACGTCATTAGGTGAGCCCGCACTGCTGCAGCCAGCTTGCTTGTAAATGTAGTGCGCAGCCATATGCCGCTTACAAACCATTGTGACAGGTGAGGCCGCACTGCTGTAGCCAGCTTGCCTGCAAATGTAGTTCGCAGCCATATGCCGCTTACATATCATCGTGACGGATGTGACCGCACTGCTGCAGCCATCTTGCCTGCCAGCGCGCTGTGCAGCCATACATGCCGCTTACAGACACATAACAAGTGTTGCTGGCAATGTATGGGGGTGTGCACTGCAACATGCTACATAGCACCAAGGATCCAGGCTGGAGCAGCATGCTGCAAAGGTGGCTGAGGCGCACGAAAGCTGCGTGACACTACAGGCCTGCTGACCTATCACACTGCATTGCCCCTTCTTCAAATTCCTGCTGCTTCCGCTGCTTCCGCTGCTGCTTCTGCTGCTGCTGCTGCTGCTGCTGCTGCTGCTGCTGCTGCTGCTGCTGCTGCTGCTGCTGCAGGAACTGCACTGACGGCCGCATGATGGTGCCTGGGCCAGCCAAGCGCTGCGAGTTTGTGCAGCAGCAGAAGCAGGCCATCCGCCAACTCACCAACCAGGGCAAGAGGTGCAACGTGCCAGGGAAGAGGCTGTTCTAAGCGGCCTCATTGGAACATCCATTGGGACAGCATGCACAGCAGATCTGTTGTACATGTTTTTGCAGAGCTGAGCAGCGGGACAGCAGCTTCAGCAATGTACGCACCAACGCAGCGCAGCATGGTTGATGCTGGCGGCCTGCAGCACACCTTGTATGCGCAGCCGGTGGGTGTCAGGCAGCGTCGCATGTGGGCCCGAGGTTGCATAGTGGAGATGCTGTTGTACTCGCAGAATGTGTGGCGCAGACTTGCGTCAGGAATGCTACTTACGTGTGCTGAAGCTTATTTATAGCGACACTTTCACAGCAGGAGACTGTCTCGCAGCTGCTGCGCAGCATGGCTGTTGCAGCGCAGCAACATTACGCCAGCCATAACTGTTGGCACGGGTGTACGCTGCGGCGCTGCACGCCCAGGTGCAGCATGCGGACTTCAGCTCACAGCCAATCATGCCCTGGGTCAAAGGTTATGTTCAGCGCCTTCCCAGCATTGACTTGTCCCAGCAATCGATGTTTCAAGCAGCCGCACATGTGCGCTTGCATGCAGCTGGATGCTTGTCAGCAGTGCACTGAATAGGGGGCTGGGGATGTTTGTAAGTCACTAGACGCAGCGTGCTGAGCGGTGCTTTTAAATGCATATCAGCAGCCAGCATGTCAGTCTGGTTTTGCCTATGTGCGGGGGCGTTTGGGGTACCTGGTACAATTGTTTACACTACCTGCGACTGGGGCACAGTGTCTCCGCATCCACTGCTGTGGCAGTCAGCTGGTGTGGTGTCAACCCTATGCAATGCATGCCGGCTCACATGCACATGCACATGGAAGAGCTGACATGCATGCATGCAAGCTTGTTACGTGCTTCTCTCGTGCACTGTAGTCCATCTGCATGCCTGCACAGGGCAACTGGCTTGCCTGCCCTCTTGACATATGCTGTGGCCCCTATTCTGGGAAGGCACTGCCTTGCCATCCGTGCCACATTCACTTTTCAGGCAGCCTGGGGTGCAGTCACCAGGCTCAGCCTAGGTGAACAGCCTGGACTTCTGTTCTCTTGTGCGGTGTGTTGCGACAGTGGCTTGGGTTGGGTGCTACGCTAAGGCCTTGCGGCGCAGCGCAAACAGATCCATGTTGACATCTTTTGTTGTTCACGTGGCGTGAAGGCGATAATAAAATGTTATGTGTGGTAGCCGATCCTGCGGCCGCCATGATGAGGACGAATTGCAGCTTGCTCTGTTACAGATGAAGGGTCGCGTTGTGGTGTCGGTGGAAGTGTGTAGTACTGTAGCATATGACGTGGAGTGTCTAGTCAGCAGCTAGGCCCTGCTACAGCGTGCAGCAGAAGCATACTAAAGCATCGAGGCAGAGCCTAGCAGATCACGCGCGCGCTGCGGGTGGGATGGCAGCTGCTGCAGGTGACAGGCACAGCTGTGTGTGCAGCCTGCTGTTTGTGGCTGGTAGCACCAGCACTAGCGTTTGATTTTGTTGCTCAGAATTGCAAGGATGGTCATTGCATTGTGGTCATACAGCACTGCTTGGAGCAGCTGTCAGCGCTTGTTACTTTGTTCTGTGTTTGGCTGGCCGCATCATCGCCTGTGAGCATTCAGCCATAGATTGCTTCAAAAGCCTGAAGCCATCGTGCCTTGCTGCTGATCAGCATTCAAACTGGTCACGATGTCGTGACTGGCCGGCCAGGCTGTGTGTTGCAGCTACAGTCTGTACGTACAGTAGTCCTGTGTTGCAGCTGTAATTGCCTTGTTGCTGACCTGGTGCTCAGTTGGGTAGTGTTTGGTACGCTCCCATATGATCAAAAGTCGGCTTGTTGTTGGGCAAATGCGATTGTGAATGTGCTGGCGGCTCTTCCAGCAAATTGCTGGCAGGACCCAGCAGTAGAACTGGCTAGTACAGCTCTGTAAAACACCAAAGGCAGGCACTTGACCCGATGCTAAGTTGTCGGGTATTTACGTTGGTTCTCTTCCTTCAAATTGACAAAGATCCGGGATGCTGTTCCCCTCGATGTGTGCTCCGCCATGGCGCGAGTTGATACCATGCATAAGGAGTTCCACACCACCATCGACCCTTATTGGCGCATGCAAACCAGACCTAACAGAACAAAAACCAGAATACATGCACCTTTCATCGGGCGATCAGCTGCTCTGTTACACTGCACTGCATTAGGCAGTAACGCGCGCCGAGCCAATTCCACCGTGGCTGGCTGCATCTGACTGCATCCGGCTGTGCCAAGAGCTACAATGTAAATATAATATGCAAATAAAAAGGTTCAATCACTGTCACGTGCTGGTGGCATGCATGTAAATGCTGCAGCAGCTTGCGCGGGTGCTGCTTGCTGGCCGGCAGCAGCGAGCCCCGTGTGGCGCCAATGATTCGAGTTCTGCTGCACTTAGCAGCACTGTTACTGTTGCTGCGGACGCCTGAAGCCCTCACCTTCGACAGCTTTGCGCATGCGCACAACCGGACGATTTTGGACACGCAGCTGGAAGGCTTGATAGAGACTTCCGTAGAATGGCTCGAGGTCAAAGCTATGCAGTTGGACTATCCAGCGCTGTCTCAGTACGCGGGCCAGCTGCAGAGGGTGCTGAGGCCATCCTGCAAGCAGTGCATAGACTACTTTGAGGCTGTTTCTGCTGTGCGCTCGCTTGGCAAGGCAGTGAAGCAGATCCTCAAGGATGATAAGGATGAGGTGCTGTATCCAGCACTACGCCGCAGCTACATGGCAGCAGTATGGGTGCTGCAGCGCTCGCGGCTGTTTGCTTGGCAGGCGACGCAGCTCAACAGCAATGTGCTGAGCACGCTGTTCAGGTGAGCATGGCTGGCAGCAGCAGCAGCAGCAGCAGCAGCAGCAGCAGCAGCAGCAGCAGCGGCGGCAAGGGACTCTTACTCTTGCTTCAGCTCTCACAAAAGATGGCGCTGCATGTCACTCCCACCGCAGCCAGCTGCTCCACTGGCCAGTGCTGACACCCACCCCCAGCTGAAGCCACATCACACACGCATGCTGCTGCAAACACTTTGCAGGCTGTACCTGCACCACACAAACCGTGCAAAGGGCCGCGCTGTCAGCTTCCACCACATCAGCAAGTGTGGCGGCACCACCATGTGCCAGCTGGCAGCCAGCAACAGGTGCAGCAATCCCTCCATGGACCAGGAGCGCAACTGTGTGCTAGATAGCAGGTGAGCCAGCAGCGGTGTACTGTTGTGTGCATTGTAATAGCATGTTGTCTTCTGCTCAATTTAGTGCCATTGCAGTGCCATGTTTGGTAGGAAGGCCAGTTGTGACCGAACCTTGCACTCAGCAGCTAGCTGAGTACAGCCTGCAAGAGGCATGCGTCGACAGCAGCAGCAGCAGCAGCAGCTGGCAATGTAGGTTGAGCCGTCTGTGGCGCAGTTATGCACTCACGTTCAGCAGCTGCTGCGCTTTATGAGCAGCCTTTTCTAGCTGCTGGAAGCTGAAGCAGACCGCAACAGCATGCAAGCAACACAGCCATCTACAGCAGCAGCAGCAGCAGCAGCAGCAGCAGATCCCAGAGCCGACCAGGACGCAACACGACGAGCTGCTTTTGGGTGTTACCTGCTGCTTGCAGGCTTGACGGCCCTCTCTGGATGGTGGCGCATGATGTCACGCAGCAAGGCGCAACTCCTAATGCGACAGTGGGCAAGCTGGACGTCACCGCGCAGCCGATCCCTTGGGTCAACATGACAGCAGCGCAGCGTGAACTCGCAAGGAACTTCTCAGTGGAACCGTCGCTACCGATGTGGCTGATGTACAGCTGCCCGTATGCGCCGGTCGGCCGGCCGAATACGTGCTTCAGCAGGACGCAGCAGGTGCAGGAGACGCGCAGCACGTTCCTGGCGAACGAGCGCACGCTGTCGCAGAGCAGCGGCGCCACGCAGGTGAGAGCACAGTGACGCGCCAACATAAACATGTCTTTGATTATGCCTGTGCAGTGCACGGCATTTTCTCAAAGGACGGAGTGCACCGCAGTAACAAAGCCGCCACACAGTGTGCTGCTGATGCAACGTGCTGCTTGCTTCCAATGTCATTTCATTACAGGTGTGCCACCAGTTCAGCAACGCCATCATCTTGCGGCAGCCAGTACCCCATGTGGTCAGCCTGCTGGCGGAAGTCAAGTTTCGCTATGTGCGCCAGCTGGCCATCTGGCACAACATAACCAGCTGGCAGCCGCCAGCTTGGGACATATCCTGGTGGGAGAAGTTTGGTCCTGCGCTGGTCGGCAACTATGCAACGCGCACACTGGTCGGGCGCGAGAGCTTCTGCCGCAGCGCAGCCAACATGAGCAGCGCTGACCTGGCGCAGGCGGTCAACGCCCTCATGGGCTTTGACATGGTTATGACGTTAGATCGGGCCAAGGACATTGACCTGCTGGTCTCGACCATGCTGGGATGGCCGGCGCGGAAGTTCAGCAGCCAGCCTGCGTCACGCGTGCGTGAAGTGACGCCACGGCAGCAAGGCTGGGGAGGGGTGGCGGCTGAAGGCGGCAGCAGCAGCAGCAGCAGCAGCAGCAGCAGCAGCAGCAGCAGCAGCCAGCTGGGTTGGCCGCCGCTGGGCAGCAGCGAGGACCTGCGGCAGTACTCCATCATACTGCCACATGCAGCACCGCTGCCAGCAGCGGCTACAGGTGGGGTGGCAGCAGGGCTGCAAGGTGCCAACAGCAGCAGCAGCAGCAGCAGCAGCAGCAGCAGCAGTAGTACAATCAATAGTAGCGGCAGCAGAGGCGCCGACAGCAGTAGTGAGGCCAGCACAGCTGGCATGCCTGGCAGCAGCAGCAGCAACAGCTATGTGCAGTCTGCGGCACAAGAAGCCAGCATCGGAGTGGTTAGGCCAAGCCGCATGCTGCTGATGCACCGCAAGACGCACCAGCGGCCTTCCGCAAGTTCAGCAGCATCTGCAGCAGCAGCACACATCAGCAGCGCAGCTGGCGCCGTGTCAGGCTTGCTGAGTCAGCTACACCAGCCACTCTTCCTGCCTGTGCTGCAGCAGCAGCAGCAGCAGCAGCAGCAGCAGCAGCAGCAGCAGCAGCCAGCTGCTGGCTCAGCAGCGGCAGATGAAGGTGACTACAGTGACGATGACGATGATGACGGAGAGTCCCTGACAGACGAAGAGTTCGCACTCGCAGCGGCGAAGATGTATGCTCCTCATCCGGCAACGGGCTCTCCGCCTCCGCCTCCGCCGCCACCTCCAGCAGTACCAAAGGAGGTTGTTGAGGCAGATGCTGCTGTTGCACTTGTCACACGCGTGTGGCTGGAACGACACGTGCAGCTCGCAGGCTTTCCAAGCATTGCAGCAGCAGGCAGCCAGCTGCCGCCGCGCCCTGACGTGACGTACATGCAGCAGCAGGACGCGCACGGCGCGCTCCTGGTGCGCGTCAGTCTTGCACCAGGTGCAAACGAGACCCGCAGCACCCCTCAGCAAGAGGTCTGGCATGCCTTTCCAAGGCACGGATTTGCCTTTCCTGCAGCTGATATAGCACGGCTGGAGCGGCTCACTACCCTGGACTCGCAGCTCGTTGCAACTGCAGATTTGCTGCTGGACTTGGACACAGCGTGGCTGCAGTCGCTGCTGCACAGCCACCACTACCGTAAGCGCATGAAGAGCGTGGCAACAACGTACACAGCATGCGGCTTCTCTGGCATGATGCCGCTGACAGACACGGTGCAGGATCACGTGTTCCAGCCAGAGGGCCTGCTGCAAAAGAGCAGCGGCGCCTGGATCAGCTAACAGCTGCTGAACTGGCTCGCCGGCTGCCTATAAAGGCGATGCCGCAGGGATGGCGCGTTGATTGTGACATGCTGTGGCGATGCGGGAGCAGGAGTTGCAAGCACTGTGCATATGTGCCCTGCCAGCGCAGGAAGCTTTTATAAGGCAAATCCCTGCAGACAGGGAGTGCTTAGGTAACGCAGGTTGGACGTAGGACAGTGTGCGTGGCAGTCTGCTGCACATTTGTAGTGAGGAAGAACTGTTCAGGTGTGTTAGCTGCGTGTCACACATCAAGCTGCAGGGGATAGCCGGGGGCGTTTGTCTGGTTGATATGTGAGCTTGTATAGGTTGCTGCTGGCTTGCTTGCAGCTCAGCAGCAGCAAGTTCCTGCAGCTGGCAAGCCATGACGCAGCACCAAATGCATCACCAGCGGATGCTGCCAAAGCAGCGCCCGTGTATGCATGATAGTGCAACTTCAACCTGACATGTGGAACCTGACATATGCACATGTGCCCAGAAGGCACCAAACCTTGACAACAATATCAACAACTTGTTCTGGAACCGGTATGGTTTTTGAACGCAATGGCTTGAGATGGGAGCTGCCCTTGCAGATTACATTTCATAAGGCTTGCAGGAGTTCACTTCATGCAGCTTGTCGCAGTTTGTCAACTGCCCTCATCTGTACACCTGCTGCACAGCAGCTGCAGGCCACAGTTGGCAGCACAGCATGTTGGTGCTCAATTGCCTTGAGTTGAGCTGCTGCGCTGTGCTCGTGTGCACACGTGGTGTGTCTTGTACATACTGCAAACCGCGTGCACCGGCTGCGCTGTGTCAGCTGTTGGTGGGCTGCTGCTACTCGTTGGCTGTGGCGAATGTTGCATGCATACGTTGTGTTGCAGAGGCATAAGAGATTAGGCACATGCTGGCAGCTGTCACGACTCAGACAGAGTATGAGTGTTGAAGTGTGACTCATGGGGATGGAAGCGCTAGATAGATGTATCCCCAACTCAACCATGTCGGGCAGGGCTCTTTGGCACACTGATTGGTGGCTGGACTCGTGTGTAACTCCACTCTTTGACACAGTTGCATTGCCATGGTTCTGTCACACTGCTTGCAACACTTCTGAATGCTGCGTTACATGCAGGTTGGCATGACTGGCATGCTGCAAGTGCAACTGCACTACAACCCGCAGTCCCCGCTGAAAACCGTAGAGACAGCTGTGCGCAGCTGTACGTAGTATATCGTACTGTAGTATGATCATGAAACTATGATGTACAAAAAAAACTATGATGTACGCATGCTGCTGCAGGCACAGCACAGGCACAGGCACAGCACACGCGTGTATAGTGCTGCCTTGTGCCACAGAGTACCCGCACAGCTGCAGAGTGTGATTTTGGCCTTGATAGCTTGCCATAAGCGTGTAAGCATATACAAACTTGTTACAGTTGCCAGCGTGTTACACTGAGAGCGAGGGTGTCGTCCCGTCGAGGTCGGCTAAGCAGCCAATTATCACCAACCCTGAGCTAGCCGCCAACTACAACAGCCGGCACTGCGTTGTGCCAATGTGTAGTGCTGCTACAGGGTAGCACACATGCACATGCACATCTGGACCAGGCGCACGCGTCACTGTGTGCGGCGCTTCCTTATTCCCTACACACCCACGACTGTGACTGTTTGACAGCAGCACTACTGCTATAAAGCGCACCAGGTCTTGCAATCCTCAGGCACGTAAATGTACGCGAGGCTGCACTGGACGCACATACTCTTGAAGGCTTTCGCAATACTACATCTCAGCCCTGGCGATACCCACGTCGCAGCAGCATACACTGCAGCAGCGTCAGTCCTTATCACCACTGGGCTGACGCTTGCCAGCAGCAGCATGCAATTGTGTGTTGGCAACCAACTGACACGCCAACATGCTGCACCCCACAGCAAAGCTCACTTAGGAGTAGGTAGCAGCTACTAACTTCACCCCATGATTGCCCAAGCATAGTACGGCCTTCACTACAAGACATGCCTCTGTGCTGCGGCGTCAAGAGCACTACACTGATGGCTATCCAATGATCGAGGGCTGTTCCTTACTACACCCAAAGGCTACCCCACGGCGCCGTCGCTGGTATGCAGTGGCCACTGCATTGCAAGAACAACCGCACAACGCACACACATGGCAGTGACATCCACCCATCCTTGCATGGCTAGCCGATCTGCTTTCTTCAGCGGAAGCAGCCAGTTGCTGCACACGCAGCGCCATGCATTGCAGCTGCAGTGCAATCAGCAGGCACGCAGCCACGGACCAGATGATCATCTAGTGCAACAGTCCACAACATTTTGGCACAGCCAATCGGGTAGCAGTACAGCTACTGCTGCACTGCAAGAGCACTGCCACAACACCTTTGCTGACCTGTACAGCAGGGCTATCCTGCCTGCCTGTGTCTACACAACCCCCCTGGCCATGTCACAGGCCCCAGACACAACCTAAGCTGTATGGATGCACGTCACTGTCCTGCAAAGACTGCCATGTGCTGCCCACTGGACTGCTTGTCCTGCAAACCCTTGCGTACCAGATGCCTGTCTGCGCTGCAGTGATCATCAACTGCGCTACACAGCAGCACACAGCATGCCTCAACCAGTGCCGTGCTTTTGCAGCACGCATACAAGCAGCTCTGGGTGGATGTTGCACCCCACATGCCTTGTGCAGGCTGCTGCTCTACCTGCCAGGTTGCTGGCAAGCTAGCTACACAGGATAGGCCGCTGCTCTGAACACAAGCCACAGAGCCACAGCGTTGTAACTCTGGCAAAAGCTATTCTGCAGTGCTGCTGCTTGCATGCAAGCAGGCATGCTGCGCAGTACCTGCAGCATGGCCACAGATGCTCGAGTTTCAATGACAGCATAGGGGTTGCCTGTCTGTTGTCATCATTGTGTTTTCAACCATGCCTGCCTGTTCATGAAACACACCGCTCCAAACACACCCAAGTTAGTACATCAGTTGCGGCTGGCTCAGGGGCAAGCTTCTGATGTACACAGCCCATCCAAGGTTGTGCAATGCCAGCAACGCATCAGCTGCCTGGCAGTCTGAACCGGCATCCCATAATCTTGATTCCACCACAACCTATACAGCACTCACAAACTGCACTGCCCACCAACTGCCAGAAACTACGTCCCTAGCCAACTGAGGCGCTGGTCCCGCCACGCACTCCAACAGCGTGGCAGCCCATGTACCGTCAGCAACACCCCATGCTCCTCAAACCTTCAAGTTGAGCTACCCAACATGTGCGGTTCCTGCACAACGTACTACCACCACCCATAGCCAGCTATACCAGCGGCAGCATACATTCATCTGCTGCGCATCTGCCTCACTGGTTGACCAGCTGCACACGCACCAGCGCTGCACTTCCGGGAGGCATGTACACCTTCCAGCTAGTCAGCCCGCTGCTGTCCTTTTCATTCGGCACAAGCTCAGATGCATCAGCACCCTTGAGCACACCACCAACAGCATAGTAATAACCGCCGAGGCTGATGCCGCTGGTCGCTGAGAGAGGATCCTCGCCCCTCGCCACCAGGCGCGTCACCACAGCCGGCGCGTTGTAGCCCCAGCCGCGGTTGATGCGGATGACCTGCGTGCCTGCGCGGTTGGGGTGCTTGTTCACCAGCACAAAACGCAGCTCCTGTGTGTTGACATCAATCAGCGGCCAGACTTTGAAGTTGCTGGCATCGCCAGACACCTGCGTCTTGCCTAGTAGCTTGCTGCCGGCCCCCACTGCCTGCTGGAACATAACCATGCCGTAGAACGGCGGCCGCAGCACCGGCGGGCTGAGCTGGTTGTTGTTGTACCAGCGCAGGATGCTGGTGTACAGGTTCTGCCCTGATCCCTGGTGGAAGTTGATGCCCACTGCGCCTGTAGCAGCAACCTCAAATGAGCCGTCCAGCGTCCACAGCGTGGCTGCAAATACGTTAGACACGCCCACGCGGCCGCTGTTGCTGATGGTGTTAGACTCTGCTACCCGCAGCGGGATGCCGTAGCCTTGGCTGGTCTGTACAAGCGCGCGCAGGTTGTCCATTTCCTTGCGGATGGGGGCTTCCTCGAGGAGTGTGGCTGGCGTGTTGTATGTCTCCTTGGTGGCCTTGTACCAGTGCAGCGTGGTCATGCGCGTGAACTTGTGGTTCAGGCTGCAGGGCGGCAGCGGCAGCGGCGGTAGTGATGAGGATGGGATATGTAAGGCGTGAGTGGATGGGTCCACAGCAAGTGACACGATTGGGGTGATTGGCAGGGCAATAGCTGACTGAGAAGATAGGCTAGACATTGCAAGATGAACAGCAGCTGGAGCTCGCAGTTGTGCGCTGCTTGACTGTGCCGCACTTCCAATGCACAGCAATGGCGCATTGAAACTGCTGCCAAGCGTTGCTCTCTTTGCAGATGAGAAGTGGGGACTGCAGGATGGCCACGCAATAGTCGAAAGTATACAAGCACCACCACCAGCACCGCATGCAACTCACTCTAGGAACCACTTGAGGGTGGTGGGGAACACATTGACGTGGCCCCAAACCGGCCCAGCAAACTGGCCGTACGCGCAGCAGTCCAAGGTGCCGCAGGGGCAGGCCAGGGCCTTTGCCATGGCTTGCCAGTCAGCCACAAAGCAGCAGCGCACGTACTGCAGCGCCGTGAGGTTGTTCTGAGTGCCCTCGTAGAAGTTGGGCTGCAGCAGCAGGCAGGCGCAGCAGGGTGGAGATGTTGGTGTGAGTGATGCATGTGTGTGTGTGTGTGTTAGCATGCATGCTGCGCTGTCTAGTGTTCGGGTGTGTGCTGTGCTGGCTGTTCCTGCAAGCGCAATGCGGCTGCTGTCACCATCTTCTTCACAACAGGCTCCTGCTGCCTCTGCTGCTGTTACTGGCGCAGCTGACATAACATGGACTAGCAAGATCTTGCTGCTTGCACGGCAAACAAAAGCCACTGCACCCACCTCGTTGCCAATCTCAGTCGCCAGGACAGCCTCAGCTGGAAGGTTGTCCTTGATCATCTTCAGCTGCGCACGTGACAGCTCATAATCGCCGTGCTCCAGGTTCACCGACATGATGTACTGCGCGCCAGTCTCCTCATGCACCTGCCTCAGCGCATCATACACATACTGCGGGAACACATACGCCTGCTTGTCTGTGCTGCCGCCGCCAACGCGGATGTTGAAGGGCCCACTGCCGTAGCTTGTCAGCAGCCGGATACTATCTTTGTAGCCGGGGATATTGTTGATTTCTTCGACATGCGTCCACTCGTGGCTGATTCCCAAAAAGCTCTGCGGGATCTGCAGCAGCGGCTGGTCAAGGTTGACTTCGGTCAAACTTTCAAAGCTGGCTGGCGGGGTGACGTACAGCGGCGCGGTAGCCTCCTGAGGTGCAGCAGGTGCCGCGGGGGATGGTACTGCTGGCACAGCTGGCAGGGGTGCATCAGGGCCTTGGAATGCGGCACTGTTGTCACCCGGTGTGTACTCTTCGTCAAAGACCGGCTGCTGCTGCGCAAGGCGGGCAGAGGCAATGTTGACGCCAGACGTGCGTGCCGTGTGTGAGGAGCCGTGCGTCTTTGCTGCTTCCTTCGACTGTGCTGGCTTTGCTGCCGCGGGCTTTGCTGCTGCTGGCTTTGTTGCTGCTGGCTTGCCTGCAGTTGCAGCAGGCTTAAGTGCTGGCTTTGCTGCAGCAGGCTTGGATGCTGGCATCGCTGCTGTTCCTGCAGCTGCAGGTGCGTTTGCAGCGGGCCTGCCTTGCTGCGTGGCTGCTAGGATGCGCTGATGAGGCTCGTCACTGACAGCGTCACCAAGCCTGCCTGCTTCCAAACTTGCTGCTTTCAGGTCAGCTGCTGCCAAGCTGGCTGTCACTGCTGCCACCTCAGCATCCAGGGCCTTTGCATCACTGGCTGACATCAGCATGCCAACTTCAGGAGCAGTCAGCGCTCCTGCAAAGCCTTTGGCAAGCCGCTCAAGGCTGCCAAGCAGTGGCCCACCCCCAGAGGGTTGTAAATCAGCCGTTGCAGCAGCAGCAGCAGCAGCGGAAGCATCTGGCGTTGCCAGGATGCCAGCACCAGGGGCGCTGAGGGTGGTTGCAAACCCTGCTGCTAGCCGCTCGAGGCTTGACAGCAGCGGCAGCTTGTCGGGCTGGGAGTTGCTGCTGCTCTGCGCTGCTCCATTGCTGCTGCCGCTTGCTGCAGCTTCTGCTGGCTGCTCGCCTGCTGCAGCTTCACTGCTCTGCACCGTCACTTCTGCTTGTGTTTCTGTGCCTAGCTTCTGCAGCTGTGAGCTGCGGCCACTGCCAGGCGGCAGCAGTGCACCAGCCCCGAGGCCCAGCAGCGTCACTGGCCGCACTGGCAGCAAGCGCGTGCTGCTCGCCACTGCCAGCTGTGGTTTGAGCACACCCTGCAAGAAATCATCGCAGGATATTGATGAGCAATACGTCGAGTGATGCTGTAGCATACCAGCATCCCAACCGCATGCAGCATGCAAGCCTCCTACTTCCTGCTGCTCCTGGGTGACACCAGTGATGCCTACCTGGGTGAGCGCCGTTTGCAGGCCGGAACCGCCGTCCAATTTGTCAGCAACTGCAAGTGAATGGCGGTAACATCGTCAGCAAGGCCTGCAACGAGGGGCGCACCGTGTCACTGCATTTGCTGCTCTGAGTGGTGGCCATACCTGCTGAAGTGGTGATCAGAAGCGCCGAAAGTACTATGATACATGCCGAAACAGGCCTGTTTGCGAGCTTTGCCGCTGCAAACAGCCCGCTGGTGTTCATCTTCAGCTCTGTCTAGCGCCTCAGTTCAGCCTTTTCATGCGGTTCTTCCCAACATGCGTTTAGAATGTTAAAAACTTTCCCACCAGCACTGAGTTGGGGCTAGAAAAGGCGGGCTGGTGTGAGAGTCCCAGGGTCACCTGAGCAGGCTCCCCTTCTCGTTCATTCGCTTCAGATTTGCAACAAAGCTAAAAATTGAAGTGGTACTCAGCTGGTGCGTTCAGAAATCAAAAGATAATGGACAACAACAACACCGCAACAACAAAGGACAAGGACAACGGGCACGAGCCGCAAGATTACTCAAACGAACCACCAACGTCGGTAAAAAGCGTTGAGATAGCATTGTAGTTGTTTTGGGGCTTGGTCGTGCCTGCTGCGGATGAAGTGCTCGACATCAGCAGAAAGGGCCCACTTCAAATCAGCTGAACACACAGTACATGTACCGTCAGCATGGATGCACATCTTGCTTCAGAGACTACAGCTCCAGTAGCGGAGCAAACAACGGTAGCAGTGCTGCCTGATGCAGAAGCAGCTCCTCAGCAGCATGACCAGGAGCAGCAGCAGCAGCACGACCAGCAGCGGGACCAGCAGCAAGATCAGCATCAGCAGCAAGAGCAGGAACAGGCAGCTGACGCACTGCAGCAACAACAGCATGTCAGTCTGCATGAGGCTGTTGCGGTTGAGGTCAGAGTCAGCAACATCACCAGGTGCGCTCAGCGCAGCAGTGCCGTTGCAGACTGCGGTGCAGTAGCGCTGCTCGTGAACTGTGGAGCAAGATTCGTCTGCGCATCTTGCTGAGCATGCACTGCAACACTCATGGTGCAGGCAAGGGCTTGACCTGTTGGAGAACCTCCTCAGCAACTGGGCTGTGTGGCAGCAGCAGACATATAGCCAGGTGGGGCTCGACACACACCCTTACAGTCAGGCTGGCTGTAGCACATGTGCCTTGCACTCCACCACATGCTCCCACACTGTCGCTAATACTTCCTTGCTCACACAGCTAAATGAAGTAGCAGCAGCAGTTGCAGTTAGGGTGCGGCTCCCCGCAATTTACATATGCAGCTCAATCCTCGCCCCGACCACCTGCCAACAGCACAATAGACAGGCGTACATCAACACATCTCAAGCACGCGCGTTGCTGCGTTGTCGTGGCTGCGTGCTGCAGGGCTACACAGCTGACCAGCAGTTGCTGAGCGGCAAGCTAGCGCTGGACGTGCAGCAGCTGTGTGAGGATGGTGTGGTTGGCTGGCTGGACACTATGGCCCCTGTGCCCGGCACTGGGCAGCGCCAGCAGCAGGCAGCACAGGCAGCAGCATTCAAAGAGGTGCGGCAGCCATGCAGTGCCAAAGTTGCACGCAATAACAGCGCAACGTTGTGAGCAATGTTTGCAACAGCTGTCTGCAGCACAGAGCCAGGCAAAACTGTTTTGAAAGCATATCCTGTACTTCCGATACACGGCTAAGAAGACGAGTCTTGCTGCCTGCAGCCACGAAGTTTAAATGCCATGGTACCCTGCATGCTGCTGCATGTGACGGCAGCAGCAGCAGTGAGCTTACAGCATGGCTTACACAAACCTGACTACAGCCGCTGCTCTATTATCGCATCTGCATGCATGCCTGCCGCATGTCGTGCCCTGCATGCCTCAAAAAATTTCCATCAATGCCAGTCTCTGGCATGACGCCTTGCCATCTGCCACATGTGCTGCTGCTGCTGCTGCTGCTGCTGCTGCCGTTGCACCTGCTCACAGAGCGAGGCACCTCCGCTGTATGACAGATCCATTACAGAGCTCCTGGCACCGCCTGCAGCTGCAGGCAGCGGCATAAACATGCTGCCAGGAGGGGCAGAGGCAACGCGGCGGCGGCAGATGGCAGAGGCGCGGCTGACCCTGTCTGAGGCCGGTGACGCAGCAGCAGCGGCAACGAAGCGGCGGCGCCTGCCCAACAGCAGGTGCTTCAACTGCGGCAGCTATGCGCACGGCATCGCGCAGTGCCCCAAGGACTTTGACCAGGTGCGTGGCGGGCCGCAGTGTGCAATGCTCCTAAATGTTGCAGGAAAGTTTGCAGGAACGTACCTTGCTTTTTGCATGCTTTAGTCATGGTGGCCTGGCAGTCCTCCTGCAAGCTGCCGTGACCAGCTGTGCTCACCAATCTACTACCGCTGGTGCTGGTGCTGGTGCTGCGCCCTGCAGGACCGCGTGGCAGCAGCCAAGGCGGAGCGCAATGCAGCCAGCGCCACTGCAGGGTTCAGCGCACTGCTGCGGCAGCGCTACTTTGCAGGCGGCTGCGGCGGCAAAGGCGGCAAGGGCAGCAAGGCCAGCCCCTATGAGGGCCTGCAGCCTGGGGCCATCAGCGCTGACCTGGCACAAGCCTTGGGTGAGCAGCTGGCTCTTGCGTGGCAAGCGCTGTTGTGGTGGTTTTTGTCAGAAAGAACAGTTGTGTCCTGCATGCATCCTATGTGGGCAGCACCCAGCGTGCAGCAAGTGCACATGAGCACACGCTGTCAGCAGTCATCAGCAGGCAGGTGTGGTGTTGCGGACCTAGCATGCTATGCCAGATAGTACGCAACCGACATGTACTTGAATACCTGATGCCGTGTTGCTGCAGCGTCGCGCTGAATGATTCACTGCTGCGCATTCAGTGGGGCGGCTGCTGTTGATCGTGTCTGCATGTGGGTGCCCGCTTGCTGCCAAATCACATCAATGTCAAAGCCGATTTTATGCGCTGACCCTTTGTGCTGTGTGTGCTGCGCTTGATCTGCCAGGCATGGCCAGCCAGGCCGCGCCTCCTCCCTGGCTGGGCCGCATGACAGTGCTGGGCCTGCCCCCAGGCTGGATGCAGCGGGCTCCTGCTGGTGCTGCTGCTGCTGGGGGGCCCTGCATGACCTTCATCATGGGTAGTGATGACGAGGATGATGCAGAAGCAGATGGAGATGCAGATGGTGAAGAGGGAGACGGGGATGTGTCCGTGCCAGCAGCAGATGCAGCAGCAGGAGCAGCAGCTGGAGATGGCGGGGACGTTGCAGCGGCAGGTGCAGCTGAGCAGGTGCTGGCCTCGCGGTACCTGTTTCCCGGCATCAACGCGCCGCTGCCGGAGGGCGCGGATGCTGATGCATGGGGTGCTGAGCTAGACAAGGCCAAGTATGTTGCTGGCATGCTGGCCGTGGCGTGATGACCCTGCTTGTGACCTGAGCCCTTCATGGCTTGTAACGTGTCATGCCTGCTGTGGCTCAGCCCTACTCAGCTGGCGTGCCTTGCTGTAGGTTTCAAAATCTGTAAACGTTTACTTGTGACCAAAGCCTAGATTCCTGTAGTGCCGAGTCCCCTCTTCTTGCCACCCAGTGGGTACCCACTTTTGCTGTTGTGCACCTGGATCGACGTGCAACCGCGACTGCGGTCTACAGCCAGTGCCAGTTGCTTTGGCAAGCTGTAGTTGTAGCCTTGGTCCGCGCAATTGGCTGTGCACCACAGGCAGCCGCAGCAGGGGGCCGGCAGGGCTTGAGATGCGTATGCAGGACTGACAGCCAGCTTGATTTCAAGCCGTTGTGGTGCTAAAATGTCCAGTGGGAAGACTGGATTCAAAGGCGCTAGCAAAGGTGCGGCTGCAGGGCAGCAGGTAGACGAACGAGCAGCAGTCAGTCAGCGTCGAATGTTCCTCTTTCGTGGTCTCGGCAGTGCTGGTCTGGCTGTTGCTGTAGCCCTACGTGTAAAGCATATTGGAATGGCGTCCCACAAGCTGTGAAGTATGCCAGTCTGGCTTTTAGCTCAGCAGGAGCAGCAGCACAGCAGCAGTGCACAGGCAGCACTTCTGCTGGACCTGCAAGGCATGGAACCTCCGGCTAAATCTGTTCCATTGCGTTGACATATCACCGCATGCCTTGACCTTACTGATACGCCTAACAGGCGCTGGCAAGGGTTCACACAAAAAGCAGTCGCCGCCTTACGATGATGGAGGGGCAGATGATCACAGCGATGTGGAGGACGCAGAGGACTACCGCAAAGGTGCGCACAGCTGCTGCTTATGGTGCTGCCTTCACCTCAAAGAGGCGCAAGGGCAGCATTACTTTTCAGCTGCTCCTGCAGGAGCATGCAGGCGAGCGAAGCGTGCTGTGCAGGCCCTGCCACCAGTCGTGTTGGCGAGCTTGCAGCGCAGCCAGGCTGTGCATGCAGCTGTTGCACACACCTACTGCAGTTGCACAGCATGCAGAATTGCCGCCTTACTGCATGCACACCACCGCTGCTCCCATGCAGGCGGCTACCACCCAGTGTATGTGGGCGAGAAGTTCAAGCAGGGGCGCTACGTGGTGCTCAAGAAGCTGGGCTGGGGCCACTTCAGCACTGTGTGGCTGGTGCTGGACACCACCAGCCACACCTTTGCAGCACTCAAGGTGCGCAGCAGCAGCCGGTCAGGCGGCCTTCCTGCAAGCATGCAAGACTGATTGACAAGCGGCAGCGTGCAGGGCAAGGCCTTTGCTGAGCCAGGAGGCGGCAGCAGGAGGCAGCAGCTGCAGCGCGATGTGGCCTGATCGATCTGATGCTGGCAGCAGCACATGAGCAGTCGTGCCTGGGCGGCGTGTTCTGCGCAGACACACGTGGAGGTTGCTGAGAGCACGCCACACCTTGCCTCTGCCGCGCAGGTCCAGAAGAGCGCGCAGCACTACACCGAAGCTGCGCGTGACGAGATCACGCTGCTGAGCCAGATCCGCGACGGCGACGCATCCAACTGCAAGCACTGCTGCCGGCTTCTGGACAGCTTCGAGCACTCGGGGCCGCACGGGCTGCACGTGTGCATGGTGTTTGAGGTGCTCGGCGACAACATGCTGGCGCTGATCAAGGCCTTTGACTACAAGGGCGTGCCGCTGCCGGTGGTGCGCAGCCTCACGCGGCAGATGCTGGTGGCGCTGGACTACCTGCACAGGTGCGGCATGTTTTGGGAGGTGGTGGGGTGGAGTGGGGTCCAGCAATAGGGGTGGCCTGGCAGCTGCGTTGGCTGCTGGCGCCCAGCAGTAACGTTAGCCAGCGTCTGCAAGCTGCAGGTGCTGTGCTGTAGTGCGCTGTAGTTGTGGCAGCTGCGCAGGTGCATGCGTATGGACTGATGTGAGGTGCACTGATGTGGTTGGGAGACGCGAGGCGCATACCACCTGCTGTTGCGAGGCTGCTGGTGGTGTGCTTGCGTGTCTGACCAGCTCAAGTGCTGTAGGTGCCGGCGCGTGCGTCACAGCGCTGATATCGCTGTGTGCTGCTCTGTTGGCCTGGTGATCAATACCCTCTCCGTCTGTGTGGCTCTCGCAGGGAGCTGCAAATTATCCACACGGACTTCAAGCCGGAGAACGTGATGCTGTTTGACACGCTGTCGCCGCGCCACTGGGAGATGCAGCTGCAGCCTCTCAGCGGGCCGCCTCCAGCAGCAGCAGGCCGCAGCGGAGGCAGCAGCGGGCAGGCTGCGTCGGGCTCGGCTGGCCTGACCAAGAACCAGAAGAAGAAGGCCAAGAAGAAGGCTAAGAAAGCAGCAGCAGGCGGCAGCCAAGACGTGAGTGGACACATTCCTGCAGGAAGCCTCTGGGCTTTGTGCTTGCTTGCATGCATTGCGCAGCTAGCTAGGCATGTGGCACATGGCCTAGTTTGCAAGTGCAGCATGCGCTTGGCTGTATGTGTAAGCATGCTTCTAGCGCAGGCCCGGTGTGCGGTCTGCAGCCTTGAGCAGTGTGCCTGTTGCTATGTCATTGCCCCTATGTTGACTTCTGCCGGCCTGCGTGGATGGTTGGCTGCTGCTGCTGCCAGGTGTCTGCCAGCGTTGAGACTGCCAGCAGCATGGCAGATGCAGACGACGCAGATGCAGATGCAGCAGAAGTGGACTCGCACGCACAGCAGCAGCAGCAGCAAAATGGGAAGCATCACAGCAGCAGCAGCGCAGACGCAGCAGAAGCTGCGCAACAGCAGGAAGCAGCAGCAACAAACGGCACAGCTGAGCAGCAGCAAGGGGAGCAGCAGCAGCAGCAGCAGGGTGCTGCTGCGGATACCAATGGCACTGCTGGGAACAGTAGTGAGGCCGCAAATGGTGCTAATGATGCTGCTGCTGGCAGCAGCAAGCCTGAGGTGCTGGTGTATGAGAGCAGGGTGCTGCAGACTGTGGAGGACCTCACCACGGCACATGCTGTGGTGGTGGACTTTGGCAACGCGTGCTGGACATACAAGCACTTCACTGATGACATCCAGACGCGGCAGTACAGGTGCGGCGCGGTGCGCAAGCAGGTGCTGCCTGTGTTGGCCAAGTGTGAAAGGTCTTAAGCCACACCTTCTCTCAGTAGGATGCATAGGATGCTGTTGTATGATGTGGCTGCAGTCTGCTGTCTGCCAGGCAGCACCTAGCGCTGTGTTCTTGCGGAGCACGGATGACGCAGCAACGACTGACGCTTGTACTTTCGCGTCTGCTGCTGCTGCCACCTGCGCCCGTGCTGCTGCTGCCGCGGCCAGGTCGCCCGAGGTCATCCTGGGTGCCAAGTACGGCACACCAGCTGACATGTGGAGCCTGGCGTGCGTGGTGTTTGAGCTGGCCACGGGCGACTTCCTGTTTGAGCCCAAGAGCGGCAGCGGCTGGGACAGGGACGAGGACCACGTGGCGCTCATGATAGAGCTGCTGGGGCGGCCGCCGAAAAAGGTGTGCGCCATGTGTGTGTGTGTGTGTGTGTGGTGATCGATGAGGCTTTAGTAGTTGTGTGTTGCCAGATGTTGCTGTGGGGTGACTGGAGCGGCGGTAATGCGGCATCAGCATACTGCAGCATGTTCAGCTGCCGTGGGTGTCTTGACGCTTGGTTCAAGATGGTTTCATACAACTGCTGGTGGCGGTGGCGCACTGCAACTGACGCTGCGCCCGCTGCTCTGCGCTGCCATGCAGGTGTGGTCGACGGGCAGGTATGCGCGCGACTACTTCAACCGCGCGGGCGAGCTGCGGCACATCAAGCGGCTCAAGTTCTGGGACCTGGAGGCGGTGCTGCATGAGAAGTACAGGCTGCCGCGCGCAGAGGTGGGGAGTGGGGGCTGGCACCTGCTGCTGCTGCTGCTGCTGCTGCATGGTTTTGTGTGTGCGCTGTGTGCATGCTGGGCAGGGCCATGTGATTTGGAAGGTGTGGATTGGAGGGCGACGCTTGTGATGTGGAAGGTGTGGATTGGAGGGCGACGCTTGTGCAGTGCAAGACACCCTGTTCTGCTTCCGTGCTCGCTGTCTTTCAACACCTTGCTGACATCTGACTCTGCTGCTGCCCGCTGCTGCTGCTGCTGCTGCTGCAGGCGCGCGGCATGGCTGACTTCCTGCTGCCCATGCTGCACTTTGACCCGGAGAAGCGTGCCACAGCAGCAGAGGCGCTGAAGCACCCCTGGCTGCTCGGCCCGCCCAGCGACGAGGCAGCAGCAGACGCAGACGCAGATGCGGACGAGCAGCGGCAGCAGCGGCGGCGGCGGTCTTCACACAAGCGCAGCAGCAGCCCCAGCGGACGCGGCGGCAGCGCAGACGACAAGCGCGTAAGGTGCGGGGAGGATGGAGGCGTCGGGGTTCTGTGTTATGACAGAGGCTGGGGGTACGGGATGTGAGCAGGCTCCCAAGGTTTGTGTAGTGTAGATCAGGAAGGGTTGTGCAGTGTGCTGAATGGTGCGACAGCAGTGCACGCAGCGGCTGCAGTGGCAGCCAATCATTGTGCTGTGGTTCAGCCGCCCTGCGCTGCTGCCTTCGTGTCTGCTGGTTTGGTGTGTATGCTAGGTATCGTTACTGATTGTGGCACGCATGGCACGCAATGGGCAGCGCAGCTGCTGCTGAGTCTAGGAGCTCAGGCAGCGTAGCGCGGCTGCCACTGCCTGCAAGACCACACATACCTGCTGCTGTGAGGGGCCAGGGAGGAGCTGCGCGACCAGCAGCATGCAGCACCAGCAGCAGCAGGACCACCAGCACGTGCAGCACTCACCCTGCCAAGCTATTGGGACGTCCCGGCTTTGCAAAGCTCGCCGCATGAAGGGCTGAGATACAAGGAATGAAGCAAGTCGCAGTCGGCGCTGCTGCAGCCAGCAATGCGGCTGCTGCCCGCTAGCCCTGTGGCCAGCAGGACAGCTGTATTGCTGGCAGCAGTGCAGCTTGCAGCACCGCAGCTGTGGCAGCACATCAGTAGCAGCAGCAGCCCCACCCAGATGTGCAAGGCACGCCCTGGCCCCCTCACAGCAGCTGCTGGCTTTTGAGGTACAGCAGCTGCTCAGCCGCGTGTCCTGCAAGAGCGGCCATCGCTATTGTTAAGCTTGTTTGCTTTCTGATGTTGTTGATGTTGACTTTGAAGCTGCGTGTGGGCTGCGTGGGTATCCTTGGCATGTGGCTGGCAGCAGAATATGTGTAGGTAGACAGTGTAGCAGCTTCCATGCAGTTCTGTGCACCTGTCTGTACAATTGTGTTGACCCTGCGGGCTTTGCCTACTCTGCTGCCGCTGCAGGTCTCCCTCCCCTTCCCCTGCGGGCCATGAGCACAAGCAGCAGCAGCATGGGCAGGCGCAGGCGCAGCAGCAGGAGCAGCCACATGCTGTGCAGCAGCAGGAGGCGCAGCAGCAGGAGCTCTCAAAGCAGCAGCTGGAGGAGCAGCAGCGGCGAGCCAAGAACTACACATTCTTCTAGAGCTGGCTGGCACTGCGTGCCTCAGCGTGTGTTTTGCATTGCATCATTGTGGTAGTAGCAGTACCAGCACTGCAGTGCAGTGCCAGCGTGAGTGTTTGACTTATGGTGCTGAGCAAGAGCTACCAGCTGCAGCCTTGCTGCTGTGAGCAGCGGGCACGATGTGTGGTATCACGAGCGTGAACTTTTTTTAATGGTTGTGGGCATTTGCATTGGCTGTTTGAGGCGGGGTGTGGCATTGCACTGCAGCCTCTGCAAACATGTGGCAGGCAGGATTACCCATGGTGTGTTGTTTGCTAGTTTGCAGTGTTGTGTACATGCTGCTGTCGACTGATGTTATGCGTCAAAGCAACCATCTGCTGCAGCTAATGCTGCCAAGAACTGCTCGTATAGCTGGTGTTTGACACGCTTCCCTGGTTATGGAGTGCTTGTCTGCCGAGGTTTGCCGTGGGCATTTGATGGCTTGGCTGTTTGGGCGGCTGCATCCGCAACTGCGTATCTTGTGAGCACCCTCTGCTGCGACAGAAGCTGCCTCCCTGCTGCAACACGCAGGGCAAGAGCTGTGCGTGAGGCAACGGCCGCCAGGTCACAGAACTAAGACCACAAGATGGTTGTAGAACCGATGCGTGGCTGTTTCTCTGGTGGAGTTGAAGTGGTAACACGATCTGCTTCAATCAAAAATGTCAGTAGCGACACCAACAGACTTCCAGCAAAGTTCTTCGCAACTTCATATATGCCTTGCAGCTTGACCCGTTACGGTTTATTGTGGTTACCGTGTCTTGCAGGCAATTGCGATCTTTCAACGTCACGTAGCGTGCGTAGCGTGGCCAAGTAGCCCAGTCGCTGTTCGACCAATCACCAAGTTCGCTTTGTTTAGTACCGTGCGTGCCCTCGGGGGATAAGTCGTGCAAGTGTTGGCCGTCTGTGAAGCCTTGCTGCGCGTTCCGAGCCAGATTGTTCCCGCATCGCCTTAGCCCACTGGCAGCAGCACCAACAACAGTCCAGCAGAAATGCTATCCAGCAGAGCTGCAATGCTCCCAGCAGGCAGGCCTAAAGCTTACACAACTAGCGCGTGGCTTGCCTCAGTGCTGCTGCTCAGCCATGCACTGTGCCAGCTGGCAGAGTCCAAGAATCCCTGTCCTGGCAGTGCTGCGCTAGCAGCAGCAGCATCTGCAAGCCTGGATGTGCAGCAGCAAGCCATAGCAGCCCAAATCACGCCCGACACATCATTAAATGTTGCAGACCTCCCGTTGCTTCGCCCTCGGCAGCCTTGGCCCTACAGGAACATCAGCACAGCGCTGGACGCACCATACCCTACCACCAACAGCAGCAACGGTGTCACTTACAGCAGACTACGGCATGCACCCATTCAAAACGTCACCGCAGGGCTTATGCAGTGGTGGTTCAGGCAGAACCTGGAGAGGGTGGTGTACTACCCCTGGGATGGCGGCAACTACACGCGCTACCAGATGTGGCACCCGCGCGACCACTGCCACCAGAAGGCCATCAACCGCACAACATGGCTGCTGCAGGTGACACAGTAGCTTCTAGAGTGTCTATAGACACAATGGATGGGACACATGCCAGAGCCCACAAGCAGATGCAGAACGTGCGGGATTGTATGTGCTAGTTTTGCCCCTGGCTGCCCTTCTGCTTGCAGTATAATGTAGTGCTGCTGACACAACGCATGCACGTGCGTGTTGACACCTGCAGGAGTTCATAGTGGCAAGCAAGAACTTCACACGCAAGGACTTCCAAGGTTTCAACGCCAGCAGCGAAGCACAGATCAACCTCAACATGTCTGTCAGGTCCCTCAACGCCACCGGCCTCACCCTGTCATATGTTATTTACGGCTTTGAAATGACAAAGCTGACGCACACCTGGAGAAACACAGCCAAGGGCTTGGATGTCACGTCAGAGCTGTGGGTAGGGAACCCGAGCCTGCAGCCTCAGCTCAACCAGGTGGCCAACTGTGCATTCTCGAGAGGGCAGGACCCGCTGGCGGTTGCGCGCAAGCTGCAGCAGCACACAGTGGAGGAGTTTGGCAAGTGAGTGCACATGTGCAGCCATTCTGCTTGTGGCATCTTGTTTGTTTGTTTGGAATGGTTCGCGAATGCTTGGTGCATTAGATTGTCATCAGACTGTGCTGAAACAGGCCCTCGGCACTGCTGATCACACATGTTGGTGCACATCTGTTGCGATGCAGGCGTTTGGATTGAATGCATTGCCTGCCTCTCGACATTGGTGGCGTTGCTGGATAGTACTGAAAACGCATTGCTGCTGCTGCTGCTGCTGCTGTTCCCATGCAGCTTGGAAAAGGTGCTGCCATACCTCTACTCAGTGCGCAATGTGGGCTAGGCGTGAGAGTGCGGCCCTATGGGTCCCCAGCTGCAGAGCATCAAGGCCACAGTGCCTGGCTCTCAACTGAGTGAGGGGAGCGCAGCTGGTGCTCTTGGGCCTGCCACATCCTGCGCTGACAGAGACACAGCACAGCATGTAGCTGCATGTTGCTAAGGCGTGTGAGGCACCAATAGTTCATCAGCGTACAGAGTGTCACACGGTGTGCGGCAGAAACCAGGCAAAACTTCAAGTCAATGGGCGCATCACTGGGCAACCATTCAGTGGGCAACCAGATAGTCGGCAACCATATAGTGGGCAGCCATCCCGTTTGCGGCTGGTCGTGCATCGGGCAACCTTTTACTGCGCAACTTTCTACTGGGCAGCTTTCTCATGGGTACCACCATCTTGTGGGTCACCACCTAGTGGGCAACCATTCACTGTGCAGCTGCCCGCTGGGCAACCGTCAACTGGGGAACCATCTCCAGCAGCTGGCCATGGCGCGGCTGACGCCCTCTCTGCCGCGCTGGCACACGGCGGTTGGCAAGTACCCCGATACCTGATCCCCTGACTGAGTGGACAGCAGCCCTCTCCATTGAGCACCTGCATGGCATCGTCATGCACTGTCAAGGCCAGAGCTTTTTGCAGGATGTGAACTGCGCCTTTTGCATTTCCTGCTCCACAAATGGGTATGCCACCTCGCCAGGTGGACATGTCTTGAAGCATCATTGGACCGTGCATCCTGATGACAGGATCCTGTCACAAACCACCGCTCATAAGTACTGTAGACCGCTCATAAGTACTGTAAACAATTGTCTGGGTGATGCTGTCAAAGGCACACACTCCTGCATTTTGCGTGCCGGGGTCAATAGATAGGCAATACTTTCCAGGAGGTTGGGGGTTGCTGCGGAGCATTTGTGTATGTTGTGTTCATTCCACATGTTTTAATGTAGGTGTAACTTCTCCTCTCTCAATGTCTTTGGTGTGTGCCACCACCTCCACCCTTGCATGCTTCCAGGGGCGCTCCAGCTGGATGGCACAAGGCAACAGCCACGTGCCGCTGCAAGCGCAGCTGCGATTGCTATCACATCACTGCAGCAGCAGCCGCTAGTGCTGGAGCCAGCAGCAGTTACAGGACATCCCAGTGCCCCCAGCAGCATCAGTGTTGCAGCAGCGCTGGAAGCAGTCCCAGATAATAATAATAATAATAATAATAATAATAATAATAGTCTTCTTGTAAGCCATACCTTGTCGGCATCGGCAACCGCGCCCCGTACGGAGCGGAAACTACGACTATTATTGCCTCTCTATTGGTGAGGGGTAGACAGTCCCAGATCTGGCCATGGCTTTGAGCGGCGAGGCAGATGGCGCGCATGCCGCTGCAACAGCTGCCGTGGTCCCCTTGCTGAGGCTGGCAGAGCCAGCTGTGGCAGCAGCCATCAAGCAGGGGCTCAAGCTGCTGTATGCGGCAGCACGCGAGGGTGCTTCAGTGCCTGCAGATGTCCTGCAGACAGTTACAAGCAGCCTCAGGGCGCTTGTTGTGCCAGCATGTGGCACCACTGCTGTCATCCCTACAGCAGCAGCAGCAGCAGCACCTAGCACAGCCAGAAAGCGCAGTTATGGCAGCGCCATGGCGGCAGCAGCAGCAGCACCTAGCACAGCCAGAAAGCGAAGTTATGGCAGCGCCATGGTAGCAGCAGCAGCAGTAACAGAGGAAGGCAGCAGCAAAAAGTAAAAGGTGCAGAAGCCCCCACCTGCATCATCTGATGGCCGGCCTGGCATCTGGCTTGATGACAATGAGTACTGGGTCCAGCTGGGCGACCATGTCTTCATGGAGGTGGAGTGCAGAGCAAAGAACGTGCGTGACAAAGCAAGCTTCAAAGTGGCAGCTGTTGCTGTTGCTGCACAGGATGCAGGTGGCGCCTCTGGCAGCAGCGGCAGCAACAGCAGCAACAGTGACATGCAGCATTTGGTTTGGATGTTTCGTGTGGAGCGCGTGGAGGACAGCTGCGTGCATGGACGGGCTGCTGGGCTGTCACGTGCCCCAGCAGATCACAGCAAGGCATACACACTTCTCAGGCGCTGCATTTATTCTGAAGTGCTGCCCCTGGAAGCTGCTTTGCTGCCCCGCTTCCTCTTTGTGTCATCGCCCAGCTTTCCTGCCTCCTTTTGCTTCACGTCCTTGCGCTGCTTCACAATCTCCACAGTGCGCGCCTCCTTGCAGAGCTTATCAAGGGACATAGCAGACACGCATGCTGGCAGCAAGCTGTGCAGCAACGATTGTGCCGCGTTGCAGCTGCTCTTCCCCTCCAGTTGGCTGCTGCTGCAGCACATCTGCTTCTGCTGCTGCTGCAGTGGCTGCTTGCTGCATCTGCTCAGCCTCTTGCTGCTGCTGCTGCTCCTGCTGTGATGTGGCAGCAGCAGAGACAACATGGTCATCGCCACTGAGTTGCAGCGCTGCCCGCTACCTACACGCTGAGTGAAGGGCCTACGATAGGAAACAGCAGCCGAACCCTACGAGTGTTACAATGTATGACGAGTCGACGACTCGACGAGTGGGGGTGTGCCATTTCACGGTTTCAAGCCCCGGTGTAAGAAATTTCACTGAAAAATGAAATTTAATGAAATCTGAAACGGAAAAGTGAAACGACTGAAACATGTCTGAGCAGCAGCAGCAGCAGCAGGCGGGAGGGCAAGTTCAAAATGCTGGCCCTGCCCGCATCGGTTTGGCGCGTTCCCGGCATGCGCTGGACGCCGAAGATCCATCGATTAGCAAGAAACCAAGGGGTGCAGCGCCCAGCTTTGCGCACAACGAGATCAGCACTGTGAACGGCCAGAAGAGGTGCAACCACTGCAACATGTCTGTACCTGGCAACATTACACGCGTTAAGACCCACCTGTTGACGTGCCAGAAGTTCTTGACAAGTGAAGCCGCTCAGAAGGTAGCAGAGTCTAACCAGGAGGTGGCAGCTAAACTGAAGGCACTCAAGTGAGCAGCAGCAGCAGCAGCAGCAGCACTACTTGCAGCAGCAGTCATGGTGTGACTTGCATACTAATCCCTTGTACGCTTTTGCAGGGAGAAGCGCGGCGGGCAGACAACGCTCACTGGACTGCCAGTTGGCGCTGGCGGCAGTGGTGCTGGCAGCAGCGCAGGCAGCGGCAGCTCAACAGGTGCTGGCAGGTCCGCATCTGCCTTTCCGGTCAAGGTGTACCCTAAATACAGCGCAGCTGACATTGAGGAGCACAACGAGGCCATCGCCATCTTCCTGTACGGCTGCAACCAGCCCCTTAGCCTTGTGGAGCACCCTGACTTCCAGCAGATGGTGTTCACGCTTGCTCCGCACATGAAGGGCAAGCTGATTGGCCGCAAGGTGCTGGCCACCACCATGCTGGACAAGGTTTACGAAAAGACACAGTCCAAAGTGGAGGGCTTTCTGCAGGAGCAGGTGCGGTTGTCAGCCGCTTGTTAAGCACACTGTTGTGTCGTTTTAATTGCACAGGGCTACCAACAGGTATGCAGTCCTACTCTCCATGCTTAGCCATTTGTTGGGCATCAACCTGTGTTATGGCTGTCGTAACGGCTGATTTGGCTGCTGCCAATTTCTGTTTGCAGAAGTATGTCGCCACCAGCACAGACGCCTGGTCCAGCTCTCACAACACTGGTGCGCATGTGCTGAACGTGAACGCCATCGCCAACGGCACCAGTGTGTTCCTGGACATGGTGTTTACTGGCGCTGACAGCCACACTGGCAACTACATCGCCACACAGGTGGGCATATAGTGCACGGAAACGCGTCAGCACTTGCTTGCGGTTTGGTGGTTGTAAGCGTACAAATGCTGCCTGATGTCTGGTGATGGTATCAGAACCCATGCTGCTGCACCTCTATTGCTGCTCTTGTGGTGCTGCTGCAGGTGGAGAGCGTGCTGGGCAAGTGGAACATTTTGGACAAGACAGTGGCGTTCGTCACAGACTGGGGCAGCAACATGGTGAAGGCAGGCGAGTGCCTGCAGGAGATGCTGCCACACTACGCTAGCGGCGTCAACTGCCTGCAGCACCTGATCAGCAATGGGCTCAAGGACTTCGCCAAAAACGAGTCAGTGGCCAGCATCATGGCCAAGGGCAAGGAGGTGGTGCAGTACCTGACAGGGCGCACCGTACCGCGTGCCATCTATGACGAGAAGAAGCAGCAGCTGGGTGGCACTGCGCTTGTCAAAGCTGGCACAACGCGCTTTGGCAGCAACGTGCTCTCCATGGAGTCAGTGGAGCGCAATGAGTGAGCTGCATTATCTCCGTCAGCAGGATGCCTGGTTGGTGGAGGTTTCTTGCCAGTGTAGCTTGGTGTCCTGGTGATGGAGTTATTGTGCACACTCACTGTGTTCTGTGGCCCTTGCCTGATTAAACTACCTGTGCCCCGCTCTCCCTGCTGTTTCTGCGGCTTGCAGGAAGGTGCTGCGCGCTACTGTCAGCAGCGACAAATTTGACTCCTTCATTCAGAGCCAGAGCAAGGCGACAGACAAGGAAGCAGCAATCAAGTTCAAGGGTCTCATCAACGACACCAGCTCCGTGCTGTTCAGTGACATCAAGTGGGCCGTGGACACGCTGGCACCCTTCCAGTCAGCCATCAAGGAGGTGGGACGCCAGCCTGGCAGCCACTGATGACAACAGTAACTGCCTCTATCAACGGCTTGTGTACTTACAGTGCTGCTCCTGCATCACTGCTTTAGGCATATCAACGACCATATATTCAGTACTAATGTCATGCGCTCTTTGCTGCTGCGCCTTTTAGGTGGAGGGCGACACAGCAAAGCTGTCAGATGGCTACTACGCTGTGCAGGCGCTGACAAAGCATGTGGAGAAGATAAGCGCTGCGCAGGGCAGCTACTTAAATATGATGCAGGATGATGACACGCCTGCGCAGACGCTGGCCCTGGCCTTTGACTTTGCTACCAGCGGCTTTGCTGAGGCCTGGGACACGCGCGCTAAGCAGGCGACCACAGATCTGGTTGTGGCAGCAGCGATTGTGGATCCCAGATGCGCGTCAGCAACTGCAGCAGCTGTGACGTGCGGCATATACATCACATGCAGCCACACCGCAGTAATGCTTGCAGGTGTGGAGGGTTGTGGTGCTGCTTTAACCTGCATTGCCAAGCTATTCAGATTGCTGTCATGTTGAATGCAGCCATGGCAGCAGTTTGCTGTCAACCTGGTTCTGCTGCCTGCTCTGAACACTTGATTCTGGTGGTCTGCACCTGCAGGTACAAGGGCAAGCTGAGCAGCATGCCAGCTGCAGACGTGGTGCGGGGGGAGGCATTCATTGAGCAGCTTGCAGGACGCATGATGGGGCAGCAGGCTCAGACCAAGGCAAAGGTGAGCAACAGGTACAGCAGAAATACCGTATTTTGGTGGCGCATGTATATTACTCAAGCAATTGCCTGTATACTGTAGCGCCTGTATACTACTCAAGCAAGTGCCCAGCTAACAGACGTCATACCTGATTTGAAGGCATGTTAATTTGGCTTGGATTTGCCACTGCTCAACACTCACTGCTGGCAGTGAATTGCATTCATCCCAAAAAATCAAGTGCCGCCCACCGCATTGTTTAACCGCCCTGCTGTAGGGGCAACTCATGAATTACAAGAGCAGGCCCCGGGAGATTGGCATAACGCCTGCAGCAGTGGCAGCCACGCAGACGGCTGGCGTGGCGCCTGAGACCTTCTGGACTGACATCTCGCACAGCTGTGCTGAGCTGTCCGAGGTAGCGCGCTCAGGCGCTGTCCATCCCCCCAACCAGCGCCACCAGCGAGCGTGTGTTCAGCGCTGTGAGCCAGGTGTGGGATACAGGGCGCAGTTGCATGGCCAGCGCACGTGTGCGCAAGCTGCTGTTCATCTACTTCAACCGCAAGGCGCTCAGCCGTGACGGAGCAGTGCGTGATGCAGAGGACTTTGCAGCGTACGTGAAGTGGCTAGACAGCTTGAACAACGAGGAGGAGCAGGAGAAGCAGCAGCAGCAGCAGCAGCAGGAGCAGCAGTAGGAGCAGGAGCAGCTGTATTTCAGCAGGTCATGTGGGCGAATGCCACCTGCAGCAGCAATGGCTGCATTGTGCATCTTGATGCTTGTGTGGGTTTGTGATTGCCTGTATTTCTTTGTGTGATTGCAAGTTGACAACATTAGCGTCTTGTGCGATTACGCCCTGCCCCCGGGCC
The DNA here is from genome assembly GCA_030272155.1 of Tetradesmus obliquus. Classification (NCBI taxonomy): domain Eukaryota; kingdom Viridiplantae; phylum Chlorophyta; class Chlorophyceae; order Sphaeropleales; family Scenedesmaceae; genus Tetradesmus; species Tetradesmus obliquus. The sequence goes on from CP126191.1 coordinate 3,853,036, forward strand.
GGGAAAATTGCGCCCACGCAGGGGGCACCGTCAGCGGCTTTCATCAAATGCTGTAGCTGTGCAAAAAACAGTAAGCGCACTGCATATTTCGGATGCTGCATTCCGTGTGTGAACAACGAAGCCAAAGGCAGCTAATCCTGTTACAAACAAGCGGCTTTTCCCTGTAGCTGTGTTGGGGCCGCAGGTACAGTCGCTATTTTCATAGCAACATAGGAAAAGTAAAAATTGCCATGTCAGGGTCTGCAGTGTAGCAGGGCGTGCCGGCATGCGAGCCTGCAGGCAAGGACACTTGCGCCCACGAATGGGGCACCAGTCGAGCCTTGAAGCAGTCGCAATGCTCGTTAACTCCTTAGGTTAACCTATTCAAAACGTCTAATGCGGTGTCGAGGGCGTGCTAGCATGCACGCGTCATTGCCAACGCCTGTCGCGCCCACGATTGCAGTTCACAGGCGCCAACCAGGGACGCCACATCCATGCACATAAAGGCGCGATAACAAAACACAACACAGCTTAAATCAACTTGCCTTCCACTAGTGCCTGCATGTGCTTCTTCGTGCAATTGTTGCAAGTTGAGACATTACCGTCTTATCCGATTACGCCCTGCCTCCGGGCCGGGAAAATTGCGCCCACGCAGGGGGCACTGTCGGCGGCTTTCATCGAATGCTATAGCTGTGCGGAAAAACTGTACACGCACTGCATATGTCGGATGCTGCATTCCGGTTGTGAACAACGACGCCAAAGGCAGGTAATCCTGTTACAACAAGCGGCTTTTCCCTGTAGTTGTGTTGGGGCCGCAGATGCAGTCGCTATTTTCATAGAAACATAGGAAAAGGAAACATCGCCATGTCAGGGTCTGCAGTGCAGCAGGGCGGGCCGGCATGCGCGCCTGCAGGCCAAGGACACTTGCGCCCACGAATGGGGCGCCAGTCGAGCCTTGAAGCAGTCGCAATGCTCGTTCACTCCTTAGATTAACCTATTCAAAACAACTGATGCGGTATCGAGGGCGTGCTAGCATGCACGCGTCATTGCCAACGCCTGTCGCGCCCACGACTGCAGTTCACAGGCGCCAACCAGGGACGCCACATCCATGCACATAAAGGCGTGATAACAAAACACAACACAGCTTAAATCAACTTGCCTTCCACTAGTTGCAAGTTGAGACATTAGCGTCTTGTCCGATTACGCCCTGCCTCCGGGCCGGGAAAAATGCGCCCACGCAGGGGGCGCTGGCTGCGGCTTTCATCGAATGCTGTAGCTTTGCAAAAAACCCGTAAACGCACTGCATATGTCGGATGCTGCATTCCGGTTGTGAACGACGAAGCGAAAGGCAGCTAATCCTGTTACAAACAAGCGGCTTTTCCCTGTAGTCGTGTTGGGGCCGCAGATGCAGTCGCTATTTTCACAGCAACATAGGAAAAGTAAAAATTGCCATGTCAGGGTCTGCAGTGTAGCAGGGCGTGCCGGCATGCGAGCCTGCAGGCAAGGACACTTGCGCCCACGAATGGGGCACCAGTCGAGCCTTGAAGCAGTCGCAATGCTCGTTAACTCCTTAGGTTAACCTATTCAAAACGTCTAATGCGGTGTCGAGGGCGTGCTAGCATGCACGCGTCATTGCCAACGCCTGTCGCGCCCACGATTGCAGTTCACAGGCGCCAACCAGGGACGCCACATCCATGCACATAAAGGCGCGATAACAAAACACAACACAGCTTAAATCAACTTGCCTTCCACTAGGCCGGGAAAAATGCGCCCACGAAGGGGGCACTGTCAGCGGCTTTCATCGAACGCTATCGCTTTGCAAAAAACATGTAAACGCACTGCATATGTCGGATGCTGCATTCCGGTTGAACAACGACGCCAAAGGCAGGTAATCCTGTTACAAACAAGCGGCTTTTCCCTGTAGTCGTGTTGGGGCCGCAGATACAGTCGCTGTTTTCATAGAAACATAGGAAAAGTGAAAATCGCCATGTCAGGGTCTGCAGTGTAGCAGGGCGTGCCGGCATGCGAGCCTACAGGCGAGGACACTTGCGCCCACGAATGGGGCGCCAGTCGAGCCTTGGAGCAGTCGCAATGCTCGTTAACTCCTTAGATTAACCTATTCAAAACGTCTAATGCGGTATCGAGGGCGTGCTAGCATGCACGCGTCATTGCCAACGCCTGTCGCGCCCACGATTGCAGTTCACAGGCGCCAACCAGGGACGCCACATCCATGCACATAAAGGCGCGATAACAAAACACAACACAGCTTAAATCAACTTGCCTTCCACTAGTTGCAAGTTGAGACATTAGCGTCTTGTGCGATTACGCCCTGCCTCCGGGCCGGAAAAACGCGCTCACGAAGGGGGCGCTGGCTGCGGCTTTCATCGAACGCTGTAGCTTTGCGAAAAAAATGTAAACGCACTGCATATGTCGGATGCTGCATTCCGCTTGTGAACAACGAAGCCACAGGCAGCTAATCCTGTTACAACAAGCGGCTTTTCCCTGTAGTCGTGTTGGGGCCGCAGATGCAGTCGCTATTTTCATAGAAACATAGGAATAGTAAACGTCGCCATGTCAGGGTCTGCAGTGTAGCAGGGCGTGCCGGCATGCCCGCCTGCAGGCAAGGACACTGACGCCCACGAATGAGGCGCCAGTGAAACCTTGGGGCAGTTGGACTCCTGTTTTCTTTCACATCATAATGCATTGTACAGCCGGACACGGCAGCAGGGCGTGCAGGCATGCACGCCCGTTGTCATCAACGACCTCATGAAATCTTGGCGGATTCTTGGCGAGACTACACCCCTGACCGTGGGGCTGGTGCTACTTCCAACGCCTGACCTTTGCTGTAAACAATCGCATGCGCAAAGTACCTGATATGATGTAAAGTTGAATCGTCAAGCATGCAGAGTAACTGACGAAATGCCCGTAGCACCGCACTTCCTCATCGCAAAGTACTACAAACGAGAGTCGAAGGGGCGTTTAAGCTGCAAGTTGTGTGACTATGGCATTTCTTCTAAACTGCAGCCGTGCGCCAGACACATCTTCCACTACTGTTGCAACGCTACTGACACGCAAAGGCAAAACGTCCTAGACTTGCTGCAAGAAACACAGGATGTGGGTTTACTAAAAGCAGAAGCAGTTGCGGCATTCCAAGCTCGTCAAGTTCAGCAGCTGCAGCGGCAGCAGGCCTGGAATGAGCAGCAGCAGCAGCAGCAGCAGCAGCAGCAGCAGCAGGGCAGGTTTCCAGCTCCTCCGCAACTGCGGGATCTTGCTGATGACCTGCAGCATGCTGTTGAACAGGCGGTGGCAGCAGCTGCTGATCCTAATCCAACCAGCAAGCGTCAGTGCAGAAGGGCAACACAAGACCAGCAGCAGCAGGCGGGGGGGCTGCCGATCCATGCTGGTGCCAGTGCCAGCTTTGCCACTGCTGGTGGCCACAGCCAGGGAGCGCTGGCTTCTGCAGCACAGCACCTTCAAGAGTGGTCAGCTGCAGCTGCAAAGCTGCTTGATGACATGCATGCATGCAGCTGGTGCGGGCGCGTCGCACTCGGCGGCGAGCACAGTCAGCTGCGCCGCAACATGCGGACCATGCCTTGTGCTGATGCAGCTGGTGCTCCACCAGCGGCTCTGGCGTACCCTCCTGTCGCATCCTTGATGAGGGCAACGGCGCAGAGCAGGTGCGCCTGCTGGTCACAGCCGCTTAGGCTTTGCTCAAGCAAAGGTCGTGCTCACACAGTTCCTCTGAACATGCGCATGCTTTCTACTGCTGCAGCTTGTGGTGGGCTTGCCACAGCTGTCATGGCAGCAAGACGCGCAGGGAACACCAGGCTCAGCACCTGCAGCCACCCGTGGCAGATCTGTCCAGCGACACAGCAGCAGCTGATATACAGGACTGGTTCAAGAACTTGGGCCTGCTGCTCACGCTGCCGCCAGGTGGTTCACTGCAGCTGGCAGTGTTGCGCTGCGGGGTGCGTTACGCACATCGCATGTTGGGGTACCTGCACGCCCTCAGCGCAGCAGACCAGGACAGGCCACCGCTGCTGCGCGGAGCTCTGGTCTGCTGGGATGAGGCAGCTGTTGATGGATGTGATGCTGCTGATCTTGCAGCATCACTGGACTCACTCATCACCTACCTGCGCAAGCACAACCCAGCAGTACAGCGCTACCTGACCATGGCCGAGCAGCAGTGGGGCACTGCCCAGGTGCGGCATCATCACACGGCTGATCCAGTGCACTGGCTTGGGTATGTTGTGTGTGGTGGTGCAGTTGTCTGCTGTATTGTTGTCCTAGGCATTTTTGCATGATCACATCTGGCTGTTGTGGAAGTAATGAAAGCCAATGCAGTTGAACTACCTGCCACTCACAAGAACTGCGCTGCAACTGTGTGCATTGATGCAGGATACCTCTGCTCCACAGCAGCAGCAGCAGCAGCAGCAGCAGCAGCATGGGGGCGTGCCGGTGCTGGGCGCTGATTGCATCAGGGATGGCGTCGCAGATGTGCAGGGGCGGGACCCACGCATGCGCTCAAATGCTGAGCCATACACCACGCCTCTCACAGCTGCCATGGACTGGGATGGGCAGCACACAGGCGAAGATCACCGGCCGGGCATCATGTTCAGCTTTGGTGACGTGCAGGAGCGAGGCCACGCCACGCCGCAGCCCGTCACAGGCACTGCCTCAGGCTACAGCAGCAGGCACAAGCTGTCCCTGGACAACGCCCTGTTCCCTTTCCTGCACCCTGGTGGTGTTGGAGCCTTCAGGACGGGGGCCAGCCTCTCCACACTGCTCAAGCAGCGCATGCAGCAGCTGTTTTCGCCATTCACCATGGTGAAGGAGTACCTGCTGGTGATGTTTCAGGTGCGCAGCACTACGGCAGCTGCGGCAGCGCCTGCAGCATTCTCTTGCACATTGCACAACCAGTGCATCTCATGCAACTGCTGCACCTTGCCTCCTTTGTGCCACAGCCGATGCATCTTGTTCCTGTCAATCTCCTGCCTCGTGCTGGGTAACTTCGTCATGCTTCTGCAGCATGGCACTGCAGCCATGCTCAGCTGTACACTGATGGTGCTTGCTGATGCTGCTGCTGCTGCTGCTGCTGCTGCAGGTGGAAGCCGTGGCCACGTTGGTGGGCGGTGTCAGCGAGACAGCACTGTTCAGCTGCATTCAACGTGAGAAGCAGCTGTCACCAGATGCTGACCCTGCAGACATCATCAAAGCGGTCGCCAGGCAGCTCGTCCCTGCCACCGTGCCAGGCTCCCCAGCCTACCACCGCAACAAGCTGCAGGACCTGCTGGCCATGGTCAACCGCCACGGCATCCCATCCCTGTTCCTCACCCTCACTGCAGACGAGCAGACTGCATTGCGTTGGCGCGAGGTGGAGCAGATGGAGGCCATGGCCAAGCAGTTCACCGGCGAGGACATCACCTGGCGCGACATGCCTGTGGAGATGGCGCGCCTGTTCACCGACCGCGTGGAGACGTTCATGGCGCGCCATGTGCTGAGCGCTCGCTCGCCCATCCTCGGCCGCGTCAACCACTACGTCACCCGCTTTGAGGCGCAGGTGCGGAGCACGCTGGTTGACGCTGCAGTCCTCGATGCCCTTGCGCCACCTGTGCAGTTTTGCCTTGCCTTTAGCAAGCAGCTTTGCATTCTCATGCAGTGCGTCCTGCTGTGCTGCTCCACACATAAATTGCTGTGATGAGCTGCTCGCCAGCAACATCACAGCGCCCCACTCCCCTAAACTCACCGCCTTGCCTGTTGCTGCTGTGTCTGCTGCCGCGCAGCACCGCGGCTCCCTGCACGCGCACATCCTGCTGTGGGTTGACCCTGCAGACCTGCCGCGCGTCAGCCAAGAGATCACCGCCACAAAGTGCCGCTACAAGGCCGTGACAGCGACCGACGGCACAGTCACGCACAAGCCACACCTCGACCCCAGCGACACAGTGGCAAACGCCCTGTTCAACCTGGTTGAGGCCAGCTGCTGACGCTGCTGCTGCACCGCATGGCGCAGGCGACGCTGAAGGGCCAGCCGCCCAAAGTGCTGCTGCTGGTGGGCGACATGGGGCAGCTGCCTCCCATCTGCGGCCACGGCAAACGCAGCAAGCGCAACCGCCGGCGCCGCAGCAAGCAGGCTGCAGCCCACCTGTGCCCACACTGCCACCTGCTGCGCTGCAGCGCCTTCCAGGAGGCCACCCACATCGAGCTCGATGTGGTGTACAGGCAGTCAGCAGACCCAGGCCTTGCAGAGTTCCTCGGCGGCGTGCGCAGCACGCGCCCCACTCAGCAGCAGCTGCAGGAGGCGCTGGGCGGCTGCTGGGGTCACAGCGCCGGCAGCATCGCCAGCCTGCTGGACATCAACACCACCGTGCTCTGCACGCACAACCGCGATGTTCGCCGGCACAACGTGCAGGCACTGAAGTGGCACCACGCCAACAACCCAGCAGTGTCAGGCCCAGTGTACCGCGTCGACATGCAGCACGACGCGCATCGCCACCGCCACATGCAGCCCTGGCTGGCCAAGCCAGGCTTCCACCTGCTGACCAACGTCGCCCAGGGCTGCAGGGTGGTGTACACCTCCACAGTCTGCAAGACGACCGGCGCCACCAACAGCGCGCTCGGCACCGTGGAGGAGGTGGTGCTGGGCCCGCCGCCGCCCTGCGCCGACCCGGGGCAGCCGTGGGTGCAGGCGCTGAAGGTGCGGCTTGACCTGGGCGGCCGCCTGGTCACCGTGACCCGATCCGTGCAGCGCACCACGCGCAGGCAGGACCAGGACTTCACCAAGGCCACCTTCCCGCTGCTGCTGGGCTACGCCATCACAGCGCACCGTGCTCAAGGCGCCACCCTCGCCGGCCGCACCATCGTGCACGTGCGCAAGGCCTTTGCACCCGGCATGGTGTACGTGATGCTCAGCCGCGTCACCACCAGGGACAACCTGTACATCATCGGCCAGCTGCAGCCGGCAGACTTTGTGCCGGCAACAGCTGCAGCCTTCCCGCCGGAAGGAGATGCTGGCGTTGATGGCAGTAGCAGCAGCAGCAGCAGCAGCAGCAGCGAGGACAGCGACAGCGACCTGGTCGACACTTCGGGAGACGAGTCCAGCTAGCCTGTGTTGAGACACCACGCTTGAAACGACGCATGCATTTCCTGCTTGTGTAAACACGCAGCTTGTGGTGCCAGCATTGCCCTGTGGCGGGTCGTGAGCTGCGCCCAGCACTGCGCCGCACTTGTTGTGTCATGCAAGTGCAGGTGCGCTGGCACACGCTCCTGCTGCGGCTCTGTAACAAATTTGGCGGTGCAGTTCAAACAAGCATCGTCCATTCCAGGCTACGTCCAGGCAGCAAGCGCAGCGAGCATGTGCTCCTCCACACGAGATGCAGTCTCTTGATTGCTTATAAAGGAACACCGAAAGTCAATGCACATCGTAAGTGCCGATGCAGGCAATGACAACATGTTCAGCAGCAGCAGCAAGGGACGCCCCGAACCATGCAGATAACGACACAATAAACAAACACAACACAGCTTAACTCAACTTGCCATCCACTAGTTGCAAGTTGACAACATTAGCGTCTTGTGCGATTACGCCCTGCCTCCGGGCCGGGAAAAATGCGCCCACGAAGGGGGCACTGTCGGCGGCTTTCATCAAATGCCGTCGCTTTGCAAAACAACTGTACACGCACTGCATATTTCGGATGCTGCATCCCGTTTGTGAACAACGAAGCCAAAGGCAGCTAATCCTGTTACAAACAAGCGGTTTTTCCCTGTAGTTGTGTTGGGGCCGCAGATACAGTCGCTATTTTCATAGCAACATAGGAAAAGTAAAAATTGCCATGTCAGGGTCTGCAGTGCAGCAGGGCGTGCCGGCATGCGCGCCTGCAGGCAAGGACACTTGCGCCCACGAATGGGGCGCCAGTAACACCTTGAAGCAGTCGCAATGCTCGTTGCAAGTTGACAACATTAGCGTCTTGTGCGATTACGCCCTGCCTAGGCGGAGGCCTCCGGGCCGGGAAAAACGCGCCCACGAAGGGGGCACTGTCAGCGGCTTTCATCAAATGCTGTAGCTGTGCAAAAAAACTGTAAACGCACTGCATATGTCGGATGCTGCATTCCGGTTGTGAACAACGACGCCAAAGGCAGCTAATCCTGTTACAAACAAGCGGCTCTTCCCTGTAGTCGTGTTGGGGCCGCAGATGCAGTCGCTGTTTTCATAGCAACATAGGAACAGTACAAATCGCCGTGTCAGGGTCTGCAATGTAGCAGGGCGTGCCGGCATGCCCGCCTGCAGGCAAGGACACTGACGCCCACGAATGAGGCGCCAGTAAAACCTTGGGGCAGTTGGACTCCTGTTTTATTTCACATCATAATGCATTGTACAGCCGGACACGGTAACAGGGCGTGCCGGCATGCGCGCCTGCAGGCAAGGACACTTGCGCCCACGAATGGGGCACCAGTCGAGCCTTGAAGCAGTCGCAATGCTCGTTACCTCCTTAGATTAACCTATTCAAAACGTCTAATGCGGTATCGAGGGCGTGCTAGCATGCACGCGTCATTGCCAACGCCTGTCGCGCCCACGACTGCAGTTCACAGGCGCCAACCAGGGACGCCACATCCATGCACATAAAGGCGCGATAACAAAACACAACACAGCTTAAATCAACTTGCCTTCCACTAGTTTTTGATTTTATTACTATAATCACTAGTGTTATTGCAGCTGCAGATTTGAAGAAAGGTTCTGACTTCTTAAGGGACCCATCCTGGGCACTGCATGCTGCAGGCTGCTGGCTACAGCCTTCACCCACTGGCAGTGGATAAGCTGAGCGTGGCATGAGTGTGTGCTGGGCTCCTACTGGTGTTTAGCCCTATTCTAATGTGGTTATATGAAAGTATGTACACTTTTAGATGCTTTTGACGTGAGCTGCTGCTGTCCTGCGTCTCAAAGCGGACGTTTTGCAATGATTTCACTCCGTGCAGTGGGGCGTATCGACGAGTGAAATTTGAAACGGAATTTGAAATGAAATGAAAGGAATCGAAACGTGAAATTTGAAACGGCACACCCCTCATTGACGACACCGAACAACAGACTTGGCAGCTGGTGTGTACTGTGTGGTTGAATCGCTCTCTGCTAAGCGTTGCCTCGTTGCTGGCACATCGACAGCAGCTATCCATCGAGCGTTGCCTCGTTGCTAGCACATATCGACAGCAGCTGTCCATCATTAGATTGCATGTATTCACGCCTCCGCAAAGTTCTTGTAGAAAAGTGATTGGGAAACACTCAGTGCTGCGCTTGCGCATCCGCAGCTTCAGTCCAAGGAGTTCAGGAGGTGCGACGAGGCTTCTACCATTGCTCCTTAATTCCACGGAGTATCAACACAATAACACGTTCCAACATCCATTCATGGATGTTAATGCGCCGCGCTTCGGCCATACAGCAGGAGCCGAGTTGGCAGGGGTGTCCACCATGCAGCAGGAGCTGGAAAGCATTCAAGCTGAGCTGGCAGGCCATGAGGCTCGGTTAGAGGAGGTCAGAGCTGGCATTCACGATGCGAAAGCATCCAACAACCGTGAGGAGTGGCAGCAGCTGCAGGCGCTGGAGCTAGAGTTGCTGGGGGTCATCAGAGAGTTGCAAGCCAAAGAGAACAGGCTGAGCAGCCAGTCTGGTGAGTCATGAGAATCTCAGGGAGACCCTGTGTACTGCAGCAGGAACCCCAGTTTTGTTGGTGCAGGCAGTGTTGTTGCTGGCAGCTCTGCATGTCGGTACGCAGTAACACGGAGCCTTGCTGATTATGCTAGGCGCTCTTGAAGCCAATGCATGCTGACCGACAAGGCGTTTCCACTGTTCTAAATCAGTCGGATGACTGGGAAGCTGTAGCATTAGACAAGCTTTCAAATGCGCCACTGAAAGCTGCAGATGCGCTGACTCAATCAGGGTGTCCATCAGGCTGTACACAGGCTGTCATTATGCGCTGCGTGCAGCGTGGGTGAAAATGTCTATTGTTTGCCACCAGAACCATAGAATTTGGCAACAGCTCAGCAGGTGGTTGGATCTTGGAGATGCGAGCAATCCTGGGGTTGCACACCTTGCTCACAACATGCATGCTTGCCTGTGGAAGAGGATTGCTGCTGCATTTGAAGCAGCTGTGAAACCAAGCAGAAGCAGTCTTAGCCATTACAAGTGCTGCATGCATCACCACATGCAACATGCCAGCCACGGTTGCTCAACTTTGGTGCTCACTCAAGGGTGTGCAGCAGCACCCTGCATGGCCCCTGGTGGACAACCTGGTGTTGCTATGTTTTTTTCCGATGGTGCTGTAGCAAGTGCTTTGCTGCATGCATGCAACCTGTTCAATGCACACGATGCCTGCTTGTGTCCGTGTTGATGATGCATGCTGCGGTGTGGAATGTGCTGTGCTGCGTGCTTATCATCGCTGTCTTTGGCAGGGCTCCTCTCAGCAAAGGAGTACATCATGCAGCCGCTGCCTCGAATGCCGCGCCGCACCTCAGACCGCGCATCCTCATCCATGACACAACCACGCCACGCCCGCACGTTTGACGGCATAGAGGAGATGCCTGGCTTTGTCAACAAAGTGAATGAGTTTGTGCACAGGCTGCCTGAAGGCCCCAAGAAGTACAACAAACTGGTGATTGCAGAAAGGCACATGTTGTGGTTGGGATGGTTGGCTCCTGGCTTGATTGGCTGGCTGCAAGTAATGCAATTTGCTTGTGAAAGTTGCATCAATAACACACATCAAAGCAGAGGTTGGTCCTGGTGATGCTGCAAGCCTCAAAGTTGTGTTCTTCGTGGGTGTGCGCTGAGAGCACAGCCTTACCAAGTGGTGTGTGTATGTGTGTGCACGCACAAAGGTGTGCTTGCGTGCATGCGTGCGCATGTGTGCTCGTGTGGTACAAGACATCACATGTTTGTGCGGTATGCCCATGCCCTTGACGCTTCCCTCCCGCCTCCCATGTCCGCCTGCCTCGCACCCAGGTCTACCGGGCGACTGCGACCCAAGGCGAGCCAGAGGTCATGTTAAATGGTGCTGCAGACGAGAGCTATGTGCGAGCTTGTCTGATTCGTGCCATGGAGGGCGTGAGCGAGGTGGCAGCTGACCTGGGCATTGGTGGGTGGGTTTGCATGGCCACCAGAGGCAGTTGTTTGCCATGATGCTGTGTACCATGCTGTCCGGTCGTGTGCCACTGCTGGAGCGACGGCTGCTCATGCACGTGTTCCTGCTTATATCCTTGCTGTGAGTCAATTTTTGAAGAGCGACTCACGCATGCAACCAACACTTATCCCCTGACCTGCTCACTCTGACCTACAGGCACAGAATATATTGATGGTGGCAGCGGCCGGTCAGCCTCATTCACTGATATGCTGGTGCGCAAGTGTGGCACATCTGTGTATGCGGATGCCTCGAGGCTGGTCCTTGGTGTGTTTGAAGTCAAAGGCAGCTGGCAGCTGAAGCTGGATGGCAACATGTCCCTGCAGGCTGCACTGGCTGATGAGAACCTGGGGCCATCTGTGGCCAAGGTCATCCAGCAGGTGAGCGCTGGGGCCCGCTGGTATGTGGCCTTTCACTTTCCCTCAGTGGTCAACGAGGGCATGAAGGAGGTGGGAGGGAGGGGGAGAGGACGCAGGGAGCGATATGCACAGATGTTGGTGTATGGCGGCTTACCGCTAGGCTGGGTGTCGCCTTTCCTTGCTGCTCACATGGTATGCGCCGCATGGTACTGCATCACAACACCTGCTGCAGGCTTATGGAGATGCGGTCATGGATGAGGCCCCACTGCTGCTGGTCAGCAACTGGCACACCACCTTCCTGTTCAGCCGCCGCCTTGATGATGTGCGAAACAAGACACTGCAGGTGTCGCAGTGGGCCTGGGACAGCACAGATGTGCCCCCTTTGGGTGCGTTCCTGTATGTTTTGCACCGAGCGCACCAGCTGTGGCACAATGACGCCAAGCAGCAGCTGCCAAGGGCTGGCGTTCCTGTCACGCCCCGATCTGGATACGAGGTGCAGCTGGGCAGCAGGCAGGTGCAGCTGGGCACCCACTTTGGTGGGTGGCGACCAGCACCTTCACGCAGCCAGCAACGCCGCACCAGCGTCGCATGGCAGCCCTTTCAGGCAGGTGGTGAGGGTGACGCTGCTGAGGAGCTCCACAGTGACACCAGCAGCTTGCTGTTGCCAATCTACAGCAGTAGCAGCAGCAGCCACAACAGTAGCAGCGATGATGGTGCTGGCCAGTTTGATGCAGTGGCTTGGGCAGAAGGTGTTGCCAGCTGGAGTTCAGCTGCAGTGGCAGTTGAAGCTCTGCCAGTTCTATCCAGCTGCACAGACTGCAGCAGCATGTGTTTGAGCAGCAGCAGCAATCGCCGTGTCTTCAAGGTAGATTTACAGGCAGTTCAGGGGTAGGGCATGGCGCCGAGGGGGCGGGGAACACCAAGCATGCATACATGATCATCATCATGTTACCCATTAAGCCATAGCATCAACGCCATCGGCCCAAGCATGCATACAAGCATATCAGGGAGTGGCAGCAAGCAGTTGCAACGTTGGGTTGTGTGTGCCTGACATTGCTTCAGGAGCATCTGAGATGGGATGGGACGTGCCTAGCTGGGCCACTTTGCCTGTTCCAGTTTGTGTGGCCCGGCCATCAAGGCTTATGCTGTCTATTTCACACTGCATTGCAGGGCTTGGTAGATGGATCGCCTGCCGCACTCAAGACATTCAATGTCAAGGACCACTACGCCATGTCGGCGTTGGTGGCAGAGGCTTCAGCCTATGTGATGCTTCAGGCAAAGTGGGGAGTATGCATGCCCAAGCTGCTGGCGCTGGGTCGGCTGCCACACAGCGGCGTGCCTGTGCTGGCACTGAGCTTGGGCGAGCCCTTGAGCACGCAGCTGCTGAAGCAGCATGGCACTGCTGCTAAAGCATGCCTGAAGGGTCTTCACAAAGCTGGGTTTGCACACGGTGATGTGCGTGCCAGCAACTTCCTACTGATTGATGGCAAAGTTGTTGTGTGCGACCTTGAGACGTGTTGTGCAGCTGATGAGCAGGCTTGTGATCAGGACTTGGACCGGCTGGATTGCTTGCTGAATAGCAGCAGTTGAGCAGCTGCAATAGTAGCAGGGGTGGTCGTGGCGCGTTGTGCTTGTAACTCTCTGGCTGGGACGGCAAGGCGGGTTCAGCATCAGGGTTCAGCACTCAGGCCCACACTGAGTGCCTCTATTGCATCCCTGTGTGCCTCTGTTGCATCCCTGTGTGCCTCTTGCATCCCTGTGTGCCTCTATTGCATTGCCTCTAGTGCATGACTGTCTGCCTCCACCGCAGCCTATTGCTGCGACCTTTGTGCATAGAATGTATGCATGGCGGTGCTCCTGTGGCTGTATTACTGGGTGAAGTGCATGCTGCTGATGACAGCAGCATGACAACCAACAGCATTCTCTTTTAAACCAGGGGCGCGTGAAATGCAGTGGCTGCGCACACAGCAACAATCATGATGATCATGTGGGATAGGAGGGCTGGTGCTCTGGGTAGCGGCGCTGTGGTTTTGACAAAAAGGTTTCATCTTGCATGTCAATTGTTTTGAAAACAAGTAGGAAGTTCCTGCCGCTCCAGTGGGGTGCGTGGTCGAGTGGCGTTATTGCGATGGCTCAATGCGTAGTTCAAAATTGATGGTTGCATGTCAGTGGAGCAAAGTGGTGTGCCGTCAGCTTCGGTGCACCGTGCCACGTGGCACACTCCCGGCAGCTTCCTACAGTCTGACACACTGGCAGTCCCTGAGCTGGTTTGCCACGTGGCTGAGCGCTTGCATTGCTTGCAACCTCAAAACCGACATGATACCATTGTTATGAGGCGTTACGTAACGCCTGTATACAGGCGTCAAGTGGCGTTGATGCTATGGCCTGATGGGTGACATGATGATGATGATGAAGTGGCGGCTGTGGAGGCGCAGCATAGCTATGTTACGTAACATGTATACATGGTACCTTGACAAGCGGGCGCTGCACAGCGCTGCTCAGCGACACCGCCATTGGCAGCGCACAGCAGCGTGCAGCTGCAGCTAGAAGCCCGTCCACAACCTGCTTGCATGCATCCACATGCAATCCTTTTGACAACAACCTGCGGTGACGGGCTGCACTTGAGAAACAGCTTGAGCTCAAAGTATGAAAGCTGTTGCACGCGCTGTTGCAACAATATGATACTGCACCGAAGTGCAGGCATGCACTGGCCCCATGCAACTGCTCAACAGCGCCTCACAGCACAGCTGCTGTAGGAACCGTCATGATATGTATGCAGCCAATTTGGCTGCTGCTCGCACCACAGCTGCAGTGGTACTACGACATAGTATGCCAGGTGTGCACGTGCCCCGCACGACTCGATGCATGTCGCCGTTAACACTGAAGCAACACGAAAGTATCTGCTACACACTTCTTTGAACAGCTTCCTGCGGCTAGTAATCCTCCTGCAGCCGCTACTTGAGCTGCTTGAGTGCGTCGCCCTGGCCCTGGAAGAACAGGAATGACAGCACAAAGTCTGCCACGAAGATCATCACCAGGCTGATCACCACGGCACTGGTGGTGCTCTCACCCACACCCTTGGCGCCACCACTGGTGGTGAAGCCCCACGCACAGCTGATCTGCAGGTGGCACAGGGGCAAAACATGCAGCAACACGGTGCAGCTAGGCAGCAGGAAGACATACGTTTGGGTGCTTTTGGGGCGGCCTGCATCTGCTGCCTGCTCACTGGCCTGTAAGGCTGATAACAGCCAGCCAACACCGGCAGGCACAGGCTGAAGCTGGATGCATACGTACGCTCGCTGCATGCATCAATGACGTCGTGCCGATCGCAATGGGGTTCTTCATAACCACACAGACGTCTACTGCGATTTCACAGTGCAGGGTTGGCTCATGCCCAACAGACATTGCTGCAGCCTGCTGCAGGCATACATCCTATTGCCGCCGCACCGTGCTGATGATGAGCCCGAACACCCAGCCAGGTGTGCAGAGTCAGCCCAGGCCCCCACAGAGCAAACAGTGCTGGCAACACAGTACTTGCAACTTCCAGCCTGCTGCATCCTGCCCCCTCACTCACCGTGCTGATGATGAGCCCGAAGACCCAGGCCTTGATGCAGCTGGTGATCACGTCATAGCCGCTCAGCGCGCGCCGCGCACTGTCCAGGATCACGTTGGCGGGCACATCGTACACCAGGTCCGCCAGCAGCACCGAGGCACCAATGCCTGCACAGCCAGCATACGATTACAAGACATGAGTTATTGAAACATTAGGCTTCAAGGCAGAGCATTTGCAAGCAGGCACATCCCACACCAGGTCGGCCAGCAGCGCTGACGCGCCAATGCCTGCAGTGCAACAAACACCAAGCATGTGGCCACATCAGGCCAGCACTAGATCTCAAGGTGGACTGTTTGCAGGCAAGTCATACACCAGGTCCGCCAGCAGCACTGAGGCGCCGATGCCTGCACAGCCAGCCAGCATGAGATCAAACCAATCCAGCATACATCAGGTTGTAAAGCAGAGTGTTTGCAGCCATGTCATACACCAGGAGGGCCAACAGCACCAAGGCGCCGATGCCTGCAGCGCAACAGCGCACTTGCAGCATGACATCAATCCATGCCTAGCAGGTTTGCATCACAGGCGACACGTCTGCAGAGCATAGGTGGGCTGGGAACAGCCGCAGGCCAGTCGCAGGCGGCCGAGGGCCAGGAGATCACGCCAGTGAAGCTGCGGGGCCCATGGCGGTGCCAGTCAGCCATGCAGCCTAGCACCAACATGTTCAAGACAGCCTCAGCAACAGGTGTGTCAGCAGCAGGAGGAACCAGAACCTCGCTCACCCATGCAGAAGCAGAGCACGTTGAGGATGGGCCCCGCAATCATGGAAGCCAGCACCCTGGGCGTCACCAGGTAGTCAACAGGGTCCGTGAACAGCACACGCAGCGAGTCCACCTGCTCTGACACCTGCAGCAGCAGCAGCAGCAGCAGCAGTGTAGCAGAGGGTCGGCAGCAGAAGGCAGCAGAAAAACACCCCACAGCTGCAATGTATATGCTTAATAGGATCCTACTGCAAACCAGCATCTGCATGGTGCCCAGCTTCTGCAGCACCTACAGCATCCCCAGCATGCCGCTCTGCACTGTCGCAACCCCTATGCAAACGCGACAGCAGCACTTCGCCAGTCACCTGCACCGTGCCCAGCTCTGCAAACAGCTCTGCATCGCTGCAAAAACCAATTCCTGTGCGCGCGTGACAGCAGCGCCTCATCGCCTACCTGCATCGTGCCCAGCTCTACATACAGCTCTGCATCGCTGCAGAAACCAATTGCTGTGCACGCGCAACAGCAGCGCGTCATCGCCTACCTGCATCGTGCCCAGCTCTGCTGCGAAGGCGCTGCCCACGCGGCCAGCCAGGATGATGGCAGTCACCACAGGGGTCAGCTCGCGCGCCAGCGCCAGCGCCAGCACGCCGCCCACACTGCGGGTGAGGCCCAGCTTGGCAAACTCACGCACAAACTGCAGCAGCAGCAGCAGACGGGGTGAAGGGTGCTGGCATCAGCATTGCATGTGCTATCATGGGGCAGTGGGGTAGGGCTGCTGTTGCTGCTGCTGCTGCTGCTGCTGCTGCTTGGCACCTTGCAGACGCAACAGGTGTGCCGCGCTAGCGCTGGTGTGGCAATGCTGCTGCTGCTGCTGCTGCTGAATAGCTGCTTCACGGGCAGACACTTGGAAACTGCTGCATTGCTGACAGCCAGCTGTTATCTCGTGTCCCCGCCGACTCCCCTGCTGTGTTTCTGCTGCACCCACATGCTGCTACAGCCTGCAGCACGGCCGTGGTACCACATGGGACACCTGTTGTGCCACTGTTGCAAAAGAACTTATCACTGCTACTTCTGCTGCTGTTGCCGCTGGGCTTGTGGTGGCGCTGTCGCTGCTGCTGCTGAGCGCGTGCTGCTGCCGCTGCTGCTGCTGCTGCTCCCACCTGGATGGTGAAGACCATGCCCACAAAGCCGGCCGTGAGCAGCGCCACCCCCAGGCTCTTGGGCCCCACCAGCTGCAGCTGGTCACGCGTGTTGCGCCAGTGGATCTTGCCTGGCGCAGCAGCAGCAGCAGCAGCAGCGTGTTGACAATGTCAGAGCATTGATGGTGTGCTACTGCTGGCGTGGTGGGGTGTGCACCAGTCACCCGGCCCTGCTGCTGCCTAGCGCGTGGGACAGAACAAGCAGATCGGAGCTTGCTGCTGCGTTCAGCACATGCCAGCTCCTGCTATCCGCCTACAGTGTACGACCTGTGTGTGTGACAGCCTGTTCAGCCACACGCTAGCTGTTGAAGCGCGTATGCTTTTGTAACATACTGGCATCTCCCCGCCTCTTGCTGCTGCTGCTGCTGTGCCTGCTGCATCTGTGCCTGCATCTGCATCTCCCTGCATCTGCTGCTGCTGCTGCTGCTGGTCGCACCCTTGCATATCCTCGACACCACCTGCCCCCCCAGGATGAGGCAGGCCACTGTGCGGAACAGCCAGCGCGGCGCGTTGAAGCGGTTGAGCATCTGCAGCGGCGGCGCGGCGCTGCTGGCCATCTCTATCATCTCTACAGTGGCTGCAACCAGCACCAAACAAGCAGCGGTCAGCACAGGGGGAAACACATGAGCTCGCAGGAAACTAGGGCGCATATATGTGGAATGCGTGCTGTGATCAGCTGCAAGGTTAGCCAAGGTGCCGGGAACAGGGCGAGCGGAGTGCTGCTGCTTCCAATCTTGGCTGTAGCAGGCAGCAACAGCCAACACAGGAGAGAAAATCCAGCTGCACTCTGCTGCTCGGTTGCAAAGGAGGAGGCACAACAGTCTGCAACAACGAGGCTGCTTTCTTGTGTAGGCAGTACGTGTACTGTCAGCAGGCACTCACCCATGGCCTCCCCCTCGCCCGGATCATCCTGTGCTACTGCTGCACTCTGCTGCCTACATATTACTTGCTGCTGCTGCTGTGTATGTCCTGGGCACAACAGCAGTGGCGGCCGTTGCCGCACACGTGCTACTGCTGCTGCTTGCTGCCTACTGCTGCTTTTGCTGCTGCTGCTGAGCTTGCAGTGCCGCTGCTGTCCAGGCAAGCAGCTAGACGGCTGCATTATGCTAGGTTTGCTGCGTTTCAAGCCGTCTGCAGCATAAGCAGACGGACTTTGTGTATGTCAGCTGTGCTCTGCTCTCCTTGTTCGACAGAGTTGACGTTCCTGATCATGCAGGTACGATAGACAGCTTATGGTCTAGGTTTTTTACATCTAAAGCAAACAGCTTGCTCCAAAGCTGATGTTGTCTGCAAGGAAAAGTACCAACGTTAGCGTAACAGAGTCTGGATCGTGCCAGCACACTGTAAAAGGCCTTCAATACTCCTTTGAAGACGATCAAGACCAATGGAACCTGCTTGCTGCGCAAACGATGCACCTTGAGTCATATGTTCAGGCACTTCATGTGCAAGCTCTCTCTAGTGACGTAGTCGCTCGATCTTCTGGTTTTGCAGCGTATGTAGGATAGATAGTGAGGTTGAGGAGCTCTGGGCACCCTGCCGCGCGCGGTCTCGGCCTGTCCGTATAGGACGGGCGCTCACGCGCTGGTGCAGGGTCATCTGGCTTCTTGACGTTGAATTGAAGGTGAGAAACGGTCAGTTGTGCAACATATTCTGCTGCTGGGCGTACATGGGCTCTGCATGGGTGGTATTGAGCTAGCCAATGTTCCTTGTGTTGGACAGGCACTGTGTGTTGTGTCTTGCCTCCAATGGTGCTGTTGGGCGCTAAGGCGCTTTTGCTGCAGTTTACATTGCAACACAGTTCAGCTAGCAGTGTGCTGAGGCCCACAACATGACAGCGGAGCTGTGGCTTCCCTGCAAAGCTGTTACAAAAGCTCTGTAAGCTCACAGGTTTGCTGTTGCCCTTGTCCGCTGCAGGCAGCACCATGACAGGCATGGCAGGCGTCCCTAATGCCCGGTTGCGTACAGTAGCCTTGGTCAACCTGGCTATGGTGGTGGAGCAGGCCAACGAGCAGGTGCGCCTGCAGCAGCAGCAGCAGCAGCGGCAGCAGCAGCAGTAGCAGCAGTTGGATGCGGTTGGGCAGGCTACAAGCATGCACAGCATGCATTGCATGCTGTTCCAGAGGTAGCGTCACTGCCATGACAGTAGTATGCCTGAATTGAATTGCATCTGTCTACAGGTATGAACTTGTTCATCTGGCCAGGTCATCCTGTGCTCCTTTGTCCTAGCCTTCACTCTCTTGGCTGGCCCTGCTGTGCTGTATATTGTGAATGCGCAGGTGCTGCCGGCAGTGTACCTGTTTGTGGGCCGTTCATTGAATGCCACGCCAGTGCAGCTGGGCACGCTGACACTGTGCAGGGCAATGGTGCAGGTGCGTGGGGCCTGGTGTATACGCAGGCCAACAACAGCAGCAGCAGCAGCAGCAGCAACCAATGTGCATGTGCATTGCAGTAATGGAGTATCATAAGTTGTAGCGGCCAAGGCGCGCCAGGTTGCTGGCCAGCAGCAGCACTTGCTCCTGCTCATGCAACACCTTTGATTATCTCTGCGCTGCTGCTGCTGCCGCCGCCGCCACCGCCGCCGCTGCTGCTGCTGCCGGCGCCGCCGCTGCTGCTGCTGCTGCTGCCACTGCTGCTGCTGCTGCTGCTGCTGCTGCTGCTGCAGACGCTGGCCTCCCCGCTGAGCGGCATCCTGGGTGACCGCTACAACCGCGTGGCTGTGCTGAGCACTGGCGCCTTCATCTGGGGCATCATGACCTCCGCCATGGCACTCACAGTCACGCTGCACCAGGTGCGTGTGTGTGTGTGCTGCTGGTGTTGTTATGCTGCTGCCATGACGCTTGCCGTGACGCTGCACCAGGTGGGGTGGAGCGGAGGCAAGACCTTAGAACTGCTTGTATGCAGTGTTGTTGATTGTGCGGATCTGGGGCATCATGACCAGCGTCATGGCGCTCACTGGCACGCTGCACCAGGTGGGGCTGGCGGCCGTGTGGGCCTGGGTGGGTTGTGAGCGGGGTGCGAGTGTGCGGCAAGACTAGGCTCACAATGCGTGTAGCTGCGCTGCTGCTGGTGCGCCGTCATGTGTGAAGCCCGTAACCAGCGCTGCTGCTGGCATGTCCCCTTGCTGCCGTTGCATGCAGCGTTGCATCCAGCGGCAGCCTCATGGGCCTGCGCTGATGCCTCCATGCCTTGCCATGCTATGTGCCGCCGGCCTGCTGTGCCTACCCAAATGTTCCCCCAACACGCAGGCATGTGCATTTTGCGTCGCATTTGCACGCACCTGCAGGCCATGATGTTTGCTGGCGTGAACGGCCTGGGCCTGGCACTGCTGGTGCCCTGCTGCCAGTCCCTCATCGCTGACCTGTACCCAGCAGAGCAGCGCGGCAGGGCCTTCGGCACGCTGCAGCTGACTGCAAGCCTAGGGGGCATGCTGGGAGGCGTGTTTGCTACAAATATGGGCGGGCTGCGGCCGCTGGGCATTGACGGGTGGAGGGCGGCTTTTCATTGCATTGCGCTGCTCAGCTTGATCGTGGGTGAGTGCGGTGCGGCGCTGCTACAGTGCAACTGTTCCTGCTGCTGCTGCTGCTGCTGGTGTTGGGGTCTGCTGCTAGTAGTCGCAGATACCGCATCGTGCTGCTGAGCGCTGTTTGTGGGTAACTATGGGTGAATGCCATGGGCTGTGTGGTGGTGGTGCAGCAGGTGCAGCTCCAAGTTGTGTACGGCGCACTGCCTCCACGACACAGTCCTGCTGGCTGGCAGCTTGCACCACAATTGCTCACACGCACAACGCCACTGCTGCTGTGTCGCACCGCGCAGGTGGCCTGGCGCTGCTGTTTGCCTCAGACCCTCGGCGGCGTGGCTTACCGTACAGCCTGCTGCCTGCTGCTGACGTGGCCAGCCTGCTCACTAGGAGCCCCGACAGACCTAGCAGCCCCCAGCAGCAGCAGCAGCAGCAGCATGTTGCGGCTGCTGCTGCTGCTGCCAGCAGTGCCCGTGATGATGTTGACATTGGTTATAGTAGCTACAGCAGTAGGGATGGTGCAGTAGCAGGTGCAAACGGCTGGGTTGCTGGAGGTGGCAGTGCATTGCCTGGTATGGCTGGTGTGCTGCTTGACAGGCGGCGATCACTGCAGCAGAAGCATGCGGGCGGCGGCAGCAGCAGCAGCAGCCGCAGCCAGGGATGGATGCAGGACAGTAGCAGCAGCAGCAGGCTGGTTGGCGAGGCTGGTGGTGGGCAGAGTGACACGCAGCCAGGGCTTGATGTATACGATGCTGCTGCTGGGGGCAGCAGCAGGGCGCTGGTGTTCAGGCAACACCATGTGGCGGTGGCCGTCAATGGCAAAGGTGAGGGGCAGTCACAAATGAAAAAGCAACGGCTGGTGGGGGTGGCTTGTTGCTATGCTACAGGTTGATGTCACAGATGTATGCGTTGTTGCGGTTGCGTGAAGATAGAGGGAACTTACATGTGGGTGAAGGTCGGTCGCACAGTGCAAATGCAGGCACCACAATCGCTGGAATGCTGATATCGCTACTGCACAATGATTGTCAGATGTTGTCAGAGAACGCCTGCGTTGGTGCTGTCACATGCCACAATTGCGTAGCGCGCTGTTTGACATACTGTATCTGTGCGCCGTGCTGCTGTGTCTTTCTCTTGCAGCTGGCGAGCAGCTGCTGCAGCCACATCTCAAAAGCGACCTGGCCAACCAGCACAGTATCACCTCAGCACACGAGTACGGCAGCCAGCAGCAGCAGCACCACCACCACCACCAGCACTCGCAACAGCATGACCACAGCACCCTGGGGCCTGCTGTCTTGAAAGGCGCTGCTGCTGCTGCTGGTGGTGATGGTGATAGCCCTGTGGATGTGCGGGGCCGCTTCAAGGGCCGCAAGCGGGGCGTGGTTGCAGACATCTGCTGGATGCTGCAAATCCGCACCTTCCAGGTGAGGCCGCGGCGCTGCTGCTGCTGCTGCTGCTGCTGCTGGATGTCTGGCCAGCTTGTCAACAGCTGTGTGGCTGCGATCGAAGCTCCTGCCTGGTGGTTGCTGCTGCTGCTGCTGCTGAGTGCATGCTAGTGTTTGCCAACAGCTCAGCACTCTGGCTCCGGCCTGACATGTATTTCCCTCTGACAGCTCCTACACTGATGTCCAGTGGCTGCTGACTGACCTCTGTCTACTGACTGTTGTGCCGCGCCGTGCTATGCCGTGCTGCGCCATGCTGTGCCGTTCTGGCGTGCAGGCCATCGTGCTGCAGGGCATCGTGGGCTGCTTCCCCTGGCAGGCCATGGTCTTCTTCACGCTGTGGCTGCAGCTCACAGGCTTCAACGACACCACAGCAAGCCTGCTGGTGGCAACGTTTGGCGCAGGCGTGGCTGGGGTGCGTGTTAAACCCGGTTTTTTGCTGTGCATGGGTTCGTGCCGTGGTTGGGTCTGTCGTGCTGGCTGGGTGGCTGTTGGAAGCAGCAACGCTAACTGAAGGCAGCAGGGACGTGTTGATTGGCGTTGCTGGTGGCTGGTGCTTGTGGGCGGTTGTACAGTGTTGCTCACGGCGTATCCTGCCCGTCTGCCCCCGGTGCGCTGCATGAAATCTGCAGATGATCCTGGGATGTTTGTATGCTGCACGCTGCAGAAGCTGCTGCAAAGTGAAAAAATACTCATAAGCCCACTCTTACAGTGCTTCTGCTGCTGCTGCTTCTGCGCTGGGATCGTCTTCTGCTGTGTTTCACAGGGCGCTCTGCTGGGCGGTGCAGTGGGCGACCGTATGGCGAAGCGCCTACCCAACAACGGCCGCATCCTAACCGCACAGATCTCCGTGTTCTGCGGCATCCCACTGACCTGGCTGCTGCTAAAGGGCCTGCCCAGTAGCAGCTTAGCTGCCACTCCTGTGGCATATGGCGTGGTGATGTTTGTCATGGGGCTGACGTGTACATGGGCTGGTGCGGGCTGCAACAGCCCGATTTTTGCGGAGATAGTGCCTGACGAGCTGCGCTCTACCATATATGCGTTCGACAGGTGAGGCCCAGCAGCGTCTTTCAACACACAAGTCGTGCAGTGGCCTTGGTATTTGCTGCTGTTGGAATGTTGCAGTGGCTTGAGCCATTGTGCCTGACGAGCTGCGCTCCACCATCTGTGCGTTTGACAGGTGAGGCCACAAAGTGTTGCTGCCTTTGCTGTTGCTGGGATCTTGAAGTTGCGTTGGCTCTGTGCGTTGCTTGGATTCTGCAGTGTTCAGCGCTCCGCCGTCTATGCGTTTGACAGGTGAGGCCAGCTGCAGGTGTGGCTGGTGAAGTGGTGTTGGCTGGGGTGTTTGCTGCTGGGTTGTTGTGGTGTGCGCCTGTGGTGGTGAGTCCATTACAGGTGAGACCGAACAGTGCCCTTGGTGAGCATGCTGGTGCATGCATATACCTGTTGCGCCTGGACAATCTTTGGCTGTGGCTGCTGGTGTGCGCTGAGAGACAAAAATATGGCGCATTGTGCGGCATGCGGCTGCTGTGCCTCTGCTTGTCTCTCACCCCCCTGCCTCCTGTCGCTACTTCTCATACTGCCGCCGCCGCCGCCGCCGCTGCTGCTGCTGCTGCTGCTGCTCCTGCTGTTGCCAGGTCCTTTGAGAACTCCATCGCCGCTTGCGCCGCACCCGTGGTTGGCCTGCTGGCTGAGCGAGCTTTTGGCTTCAGCGGATCCCTGAGTGATGAGGCCCTGCAGGACCAGCAGCTGCGAGCACACAATGCATCAGCACTTGGCAGCAGCCTGCTGGCTTGCATGGCACTGCCGTGGAGCCTGTGCCTGGTGTTCTACACAGTGCTGCACTTCTTTTATGCAAAGGACAAGGCGATGGCAAAGACGTGGGGAGGTGGCAGCGACACGGGTGTGGCGTTGTATCATTGAGTGTGGGCGCTGCTGGTGTGTGGGTGTGTGGGATGGAATTGCTGTGTGGGGCTTGAGGAGTTGACGCTGCTTGTGCAGCGTATGCTGCCATGCAGCTCTGCAGCGCTGGCAGCACTTTGGTGCCTGTACATGTATCAACTTTCAGCTGCTTTTGCAGCTACATGTTGTCGAGTTGGTGAAGGGGCGGCTGGGTGTACACGTACTTGCATGAGTGCCTCAGCATCATGCGTCCGGCGCTTCTTTTTTTCTTTTACCTGAGCAGATGTACACCATGGTGTAGTGCGCTGATGACTGGAGAGCACCTCTTGCATCGGCTGCCGTTGCAGCTGGTGATATCTGGCGACCCTTACCTGGATGAAGATGTTGGGTACATGACGGTACATGCTGTAAAATGACAAATTCAAATAAAGTTTAGGCATGGTAAATGCACATGCTGTGTTGTTGCAGCACAGGCATGCAAGGGGCTCGGGCACCGTCCATCATATCTACCCGCTGTACTCTGAGCACTTGCAAGTGCCCAAATGGGCCGCCAGCTGTGTGCGTTCCAGCCTCACACCAGCCTGTATTTGTATGGTTGCAGGACTTGGATGTTGTGCGCTGCGGCGTTGTTTTGTCAAGGCCTGGTGATGTTGAATACCTAATGTTTTTTGTACAGTCAGCTAGGGTCGCTGCTGATTGTAACATGATACACACTGTCTTCCGAATGGCGTTGTAACAGTGACGCGCTGGGCGCCGTTTCAGCAGTATTTTGTGCTGAGACTTTAAGACCATGCATGATAGTGTACACAGAACTTACACAACAAAGACAACCCCCAACGGACAAGCGCAAGCAGTCTCAATCTGGTGGGTTCAGAGCCTGTGCCGCCATGCATCATATGGTGCGCGAATGCATACTGTGCCTATGATAGGCTCTGCAAAGCGGCATGGTGCGTTCGTCAAGCGGGTGCGCCTCCACCTGCATGCTGCACAGCTCGGGGTTGTCCGCAAGGCTAGGAGCCAACCCAGGTGTGCCGGCAGCACTCAGGGAGCAGTGCACGCGCAACACCAAGCCTAGCGCAACTGCAGGCTAGCCGCACAGCTGCGGCAGCAAACAAACCTGCTGCAGCGCGCTGCAGTACCAGCCCTCAGACGTGCAAGCTTTTCCTCAAGGGTATGTGCAAGTGCAACCGATGCATGATGCATCACCTGGGCGGGACTTGCATTCGCACTGCATTGTGCAAACTCTTCTCTCCATAACCATGTCAGCATACACATGCACCGGCTAGCGCTGAGCCTGCTCTGCCGCCGTGCACGTACACCGACTGCTGCCGATGCGACCAGCATGCTGCCAACGCGCTGTTACATGAGCATCGCCTTGCACCACTGCCACCCCTGCTGTTTTTTCTGCCACTGATGCTGCTGCTGCTGCTGCTGCTGCTGCTGCTCAGACCTTCATGATGTCGTCGCTCTTGGCCTTGACCATCTCATCCAGCTTCTTGACAAAGCCGTCCGTCAGCTTCTGGATGCCGTCCTCCAGGTCCTTCTTGGTGTCTTTGGGGAAGTCGTACCTGAAGATGCGTTATAACAGCATTCAAAACGAGCGACAGCCTGAGGACAGCTGGCATGTGTAGCTTGTGCAGTGGTAAATGATTCATGCCACACAAGCAGACAGGAATGCCAGGGCGCTAAGAGCAAAGGAGCAATCCAACCCCACACTAGACTGCGGCGGGTACACAGTGTACAAACACCTTGCAGATACAAACACGCACCAAACTTGCACATACACAGAAAGCAGTGGCTTGTAGACAGAAACAGTGCAAGCAGCGCCTCACTTGTCGAGGCGCTTGAGGATGTCCTTGCGCACGTTGCGCACCGCCACCTTGCCGTCCTCACCCATCTTGGACACCTTCTTGCTCAGCTCCTTGCGCCGGTCCTGCAAGGCGAGCACAGCAGCAGCAGCAGCAGCAGGTGATGACAGTGGCACAAGCATGCTGCTGACAGCAAAAAAACATTATGTTGCGCAGTTACTGGCAGACCCATGACTACGGTCATAAAACCTCCCAGGCACAGCAAGCAGCAGAGCACAGCACCAAGTACAAAACACGCAACTTGTGCCGTGCACGACCCCCTGCTGCTACCCATCGCATGCCACGCTGCTGCCTGTCAGCTGCTGCACGTCTACACAGCTGCCACAACACACCACCTGCAGCCTCAAGTGCTGCACCCTTCACCTGCGCAATGGGCAGGATGACGAGCCGCATCTTCTGGCCGTCTCATAATGCAGTGCCCCCACCTCACATCAGAGTACCAAGTGCTACGCCAAACCACTGCCAGGCAGCTGCTGCACTCGCTGTCAGACGTCCTCGCTACTACCTGCCAGCTGCTGCACCCCCACAGAGCGGAGCAAACAATAAACTCCTTCCAGCAGCGCCCCTGCCCCCCACCTGTGTCATGGGCGGGATGACGAGCCGGATCTTCTGGCCATCATTGTTGGGGTTGATGCCGATGTCTGACTCGTTCAGCGCCTTCTCGATGTCCTTGATGCTGCCCTTGTCGAAAGGCGTGATGGTCAGCGTGCTGGCGTCAGGCACAGCGATGGAGGCGAGGCTCTTGATGGGCGTGAGCGCGCCGTAGTAGTCGACCTGGCGGTGTGGGTGGTGTGTGGTGTGCGGATAGAGGGACAGAGAAGCAGTTGCAAAGCTAAGGGTTGAATGGATGAAGAGCTTGGCAGAGATGGAAGCGAGGCTTAATGGGCGTGGGCGCGCCGTAGTAGTCGACCTGCCGGTGGTTTGGTGGGGTGAGGTGCGGGAGAAACAGTTGCAAGGTGAAGGGTTGGAAGGGTTGAGAGATCAGCAGCGATGGAGGCGAGGCGCTTGAGGGGTGTGGGGGCGCCGTTATAGTCGACCTGGCTGTGGTTGGGTTGGGTGAGGTGCGGGAGAAACAGTTGCAATGTTGAGGGTTGGATGGGTTGAGAGATCAGCAGCGATGGAGGCGAGGCTCTTGATGGGCGTGGGGCGCCGTAATAGTCGACCTGGCGGCGTGGATGGTGTGGTGACGGGTGGCATAGAAGAAGCAGTTCCGCGGTTTGATGCAGGGTATTGACAAAACAAGGGTAAGAAGAGAGCTTGGCAAGCGCTGGCGGACAAGCTCTCATCAGGCTCCATCACGGGCTGCTGCGAACTGCAAGGCTGGCTGCGCACTGCTGCTGCCCCTCAGGCCTAAACAAGGTTGCGGGCTGTACTGCCAACTGCACGTCTTTGCCGACTACATGCCAGAGTCACTGAGACGCTGACCGGACTGGTGCTGCTGCTGCCGCTATTGCTGCTGCCGCTGCTGCTGCTGTTGTGCTGGTGCCGCACCTGGATGCGGTCCAGGATGGCTGGGTTGGCGCGGCCCGTGCGCATGGTGTTGAAGTTGTCTGCCACCACGCTCACAGCCTTCTGCATGCGCTCCTCCTGCAGGCATGCGCGCCGTGACACAAACAAGCTGGTTGACAGCAGAGCTGGAACAAGCCACGCTGATGCTGGCAACACCAGCCGTTGCAAAACTGTGCAGTTGCGCATGCATGCAACCAGCAGCTCTGCAGTCAGACTTGCAGGCAGGCGTCTGGCTGCTCTCACTGTTGTCCTGATAACAGCTGCTTAGTCTGCCAACATCTCCAAGTTTCAGTGCCACTCCTGCGAGCAGCTCCACCAGCATCCTGCCAGCACCTCTGCCAGCATCTCTAGTGCGAGGCTCTGTAACAAAGAGTGTGGCATGCTGAGTACACATCTACCTAGTTGCGTTGCTGGCTCACCGCATCTGACTCCGCCTCCAGCGCCACCATGTCCAGGTCAACATCCTCAGCTGCCTCAGCCGCCTGCTTCTTGGCCTGCAGGGGAGCTAGCCGCTGCTGCAGTGGGCTGCGCAGGCACAGCAACCGCACCCAGCACACAGCCACGGCGCAGGGCAACTGTCATACTACATGACGCCAGTGCTGCTGGTAGCACATTGGTGCCCAGATGGGTTCATCTGTGGAAGTTCTATGCTGGAAAGCCTACTGGAGGTAGTGAGGCTGCTTGGCCATGCTGCCATTACATCTGAAATCGGTACTGCTGCCATGCTGCTGCTGCTCTGCCATCCCAACATACGCCATTGCTGTGCAGGGCGGCAGCTCTCAGTAAGCGACATGAACTTATGCGAACTATGCATGCAAACTGCCTTGTTCACCTCTGATGCTGCAGCAATTGCCGGGTGACAGGTGCTGGTGTGGACCGCCTGACGTTCACTCGCACTGGCAGCATCGAGCTGCCGCTATGTGTGAAAGGCTTCACCGAGCATGTCGAAGACGTGTGGGTCAGGCACTTCATTTTAGCAGCCAAGCAGTGCAAGGAAGAGCAAGCACACTTGTCAACAGCAGCTGCACAGTGTTGATCGGCAATGAAGCGGTGCTGAACGCTGGTATAACGGCTTTTGCAAACCAAATTGCCGTGCCTGGTGTCTGGGGAGCATGGAGCAGCACAGCGAGCTGGCCTTGCACACCTCACCATGGTGCGCCCTAGACCCTGCTGGGGTTCTGAGTTTTGCAGCTGCTTGCAGAAGCCGTTTCATAGTGACCGACCAGCACGGTCCCCTTATCAAGCTTTGGAGGAAGCTGGGTTTGTTGCCCACCCTGCTCGCTCCAGCAGCTGGCACAAAAAATCTGCATGTAAAGGCCCAAGATGATGTCACAAGACGGGGCTTGACAGGCGCCAAACAAAGAGAGCAGTTACATCCACAGCTGTATTCAGTGCACACCAGGTGCTTTGAACACTCGCTGTGCCCTGCTGATGTTGTGGTTGTCAACAGCAGCGACAACGCGCTTATTGGTGCCTTGAAACATTTGTTCTTCTCTGGCACACGCACTCACAAAACTGGAGCAGTAGCAGCCCTGGCAAAAATCGCTCACTCGCACCAACACAGGGTCTGGCTGAGAGCAACTGCTTCATTGCACCCACCCACAGCAGACAGAAAATGTACACTATGCTGGCCTCCCTCTTCGCCACACAGGCTTGCCTGCTGTCTCAGCCAGCTGCAGGCACACAAGGGCCCGGGGTTGCTGCCACATAACAGTCATGTAACAACTCCAGAAAACACACATTCAACTCCCAGTATAAACCTGCCCTCCCGCACGTAGGTGCCACGTCCTTTCACACTGCACGTGGACCGTCCAGGCCCTGGTGCAACAGGCTGGGCAGCGGGATCAAAAAACAAGCCAGCAAGCTAATGCAGGCGCGCCAACACCACTCAGCACTCGCCTCAATGTGCAGCAGCAGCAGGCGCGGGCCCGTGTGCGCATATGCATGTAGGGGCTCAACTGCGGACATGACATGCACACATCAGATGTTTGGATTCAGCCCTGTCTGATGCGGCTGGCCCACACGCAGCGCGCAATGCACTGTGTGTTTGCCAAACCGCATGCAGACGTCAAGTGTCCATCCACCGCCCAACCCATCACCCTCCCCACCAGCCCTGCCAGCCCCCTATGCTAAACACATGCGCTGCAGTTCCACACCCAGCCTTCGGGTGCTGCTGTGCAACTTATCAGTGTTTGCCAACTGCCAATCAAGCCAAATACGCAAGCTGCGTGCCCACTGACAAGGCACCCTCCTGCACGTGCTCCAGCGCACCAACCAGCGGGCCAGCAATGCACCAACCCAGCGCATCGCCGCCCCCGCAGCAGCAACAAGCAGCAGCTGCGGCTCGCCACTCAGGCAGCAGCAGCTGGCTGCCACATCACAGCCAGCTGCTGCTTAGTTCTCGCCGGGCAGCATGGTGTCCTCGCCTGGGCCGATCCTGCATGCTGCGCCGGTGATGCCGATGAGGTGGCCCACGCACTCCTTCTCCTTGACCAGCTCCTCCTCCGTGGCGGTGATCTTCTTGCGCAGCCAGTCGTCGATGATGAAGTCGTCGCAGATCTCGTAGTCGCCGTCGCCCTTGGACCTGCAGGATGAGTGCCAAGCAGTAGACAGGATAAGGGTCAACGCAGTGGGCATGGATTCAAGACGACGTAGAAGAGCATGTCACACACAGCCGACAGCTGGACGACGCAGATGCATGCGCTGCATGCTCCAGGCAGCACCTAGGAAGTGTGCCACATAGCGCAAGTATGCTGAGCCCTTCTCGCCTCGTACACACAACAGCTGCCAACAAGCAAGTTTCACTGGCAGTCGTGGCAAGGTATCAAGCAGTGCAGCGTCACGCAGGTCAGCTGCTGCTGCTGCTGCTTGTACATCAAGCCCTGTACCCCTTGTTGCCAACAAGCACGCAGACAAAAACAGCCTTCACATCCACAGCCGCACACACACCTGCAGGGCATGCTGAAGATGAGCCCCTCCTTGATGCCGTACGGGTTGCCGTCAGTGCACACGGCGCTGGAGAAGCAGTCTCCCGGCGCTGTGGGCGTCACCAGGCTCCTGATGGCATCTGCAATGGACACAGCCGTGCTGGCTGCGCTGCTGCGGCCCCACTTCTTGATCAAGGCTCCACCGCGGTTTGCGACAGTGGGTGTGAACTCCTCCTTGAACCACTTCATGTCCTGCACGACGTCGATGGCGGGGCGGCCGCCGATGCGCGCGTTGATGAAGTCAGGCACCTGCAGAGTGGACAGAATTGCAAGCGTTGGCAAGAGTGAGGATGAGCAGGAGGCGGGGATTGCGGGGATTGGTCATGGCACCTCAGCAAAGCAGCATGTCAATAATGAGTTACAGGCAATGCAAGGTGCTGTGTGTGCGCTACTGCTCCGCAGCACGCAACGTGCCACACGCACCTGTGTGGTGGAGTGGTTGCCCCAGATGGCGGTGCGGGACACGTTGGTGTAGAACTTGCCGGCCTTGAGCGCCAGCTGGCACTTGGCGCGGTTCTCGTCCAGGCGCGTGAGCGCGTGGAAGTTCTTGCGTGGGATGTTGGGCGCGTTCTCCATGGCAATGAGTGCGTTGGTGTTGCAAGGGTTGCCCACCACCATGACCTTGCAGTTGCGGCCGGCAGCCTCGTTCAGGGCCCTGCCCTGTGGGTTGGCAGCAGCAGGCGATCGCAGCAGGGAGGACGGGGGTGAGTTGCTTGCAGATGGGCAGGCAGCACTGGTGCTGCTTGCATGTGTACAGCAGCTGGGTGTGCTGCTACAGCTGCTGCACCATTAAAAAGTCCGCACTTGAAGCACAGTGTTCAGCACCCAGGAGCGTGCAAGCTGTGAGCAGCATTCACCAGCTAGCTTCACATGCAGAGCATTGATGTGTGCGTAGATGGCTTGATCATTAAGTGCAGATGTATACAATGCACCACACACATGCGTAGCTGCAAACTTGATGCATCACAGTTCCACTGATCGCGTGTGTCAAACATTCGTACTCTATGCATCAGAAGGCCCTGCACGCCTCACACCCAAGGTAATCCCAAGAAAAAACGAACGTCCCCTGCACCAGATATCCATCCGCACCTGGTCCACAAAGATGCGGCCGTTCTGGTCCAGCAGGTCTGCGCGCTCCTGGCCGGGGCCGCGGGGCTTGGCGCCAATCATGAGCGCCCAGTCAGCATCACTCATCACTGCAAAAGGGTCTGTGCTGATGCTGACCTGCGCAGCGCCAGCAGATAGTGCAGCACGGCAGTAACAGGCGCTCAACAAGAAGCAGATACGACACGCAGCTGTCCTGCAAGCCTTCTTGCAAAGAGCTTGTTAAGAGGGGAGAGAAAGCTATTAACTCAAGGTGTTGAATGGTAACTCTTCCTACTTTCAGTTCACGCGTCGTGAGAACCCGAAAGCGAGCTGCAAGACAGAACTTAAGTGAACTCTAGAGCCGCCTTCCAGCCCCTATCCTGCAAGGGTTAACTAGTTGGCTTGCTGCACATCAGATGTGCGCTGCTGCACCTGCGTAATATACAACAGCGGCAGCTAGCAAAAGGACAACAGGCACAGCAAGAAAGCAGATGGCACGTGCACATACTTAATCGAGCATGTGCATGCATGTGACACGTATCAAGTGTGTACATGCCAAAGCAGCAGCAAACACGCACCTCGCGCAGCAGCGGGTACAGGCTGTCCTCCAGCTCCATGGCTACACCCTCCAGTGCCCCAAAGGAGCGGTCGCTGCCCAGCAGCTGCAGTGCCACTGGCTGGTTCTTGCCAAACACCTCGCCGGAGGCCAGCTGCGCAGCAGGAAGCACCAGAAGAGCAAGCATACACTGTTTGAGACGTGCGCAGAGGGTGTCACAAATGATGCAAGCAAAAGGCAAGCTGCAGGACTGTGAAACTGGTGTAGTAGAGATTGGCAGGTACTGAATGCGCAGCAGCGCTGCATCAGGGCGTTATACAGCAATTGTGAGCGCAGCGACGGCTCAGGCCATGTATAACACCCCCACAGCACCGTCAAACGCTTGTTGCAAACAAATTTATGCTCCGGCACCCTGATATGTATGCATGCAAGCCCAGGCTCACCATGAACAGCAGGTGGTTGGAGATTTGGCCAGAGGCGCCAGTCACTGCCACCTTGACGGTCTTCTGCCATGCCTGGGTCAGAGATGGGTCCTCCTGCAACGTTTACGAGCGCCGATCAGTACACACGCCCAGCGACCGTCAATAGCTGCGTGCGAAAAGCCAAAGGGCGCCAGGCACCCCACTCACGTTGGTAGTGTCATAGGCAAGCTTAAACACGCCATAGCGCTTCAGCTCCTCATGCTCATTGTTCTTGGCTGCCGTGGCTGGGGTGGCTGTCGGTGCTGCAGCAGCCTCTGCCCTGACAAGCACCACCCTAGCGCGGCCTGCTGCGCGCACTGTGCGAGGCGCACATGGCCCTGCATAAAAGACAAAGCCATTAGTTTAGTTTATTCATGTAATTGAACCGAATGCGCCAGCTGCAATTGTGTGGGAGGATGGTGCTCACTTGCTGCTGTCTGTTTGCCCGCGAGCTGCATGGTGACCACTGATCGTCTTTTGGTTAAGTGCAGAACGACACGGCAACAGGCTGGCTTCCAGAAACGGCCACAACTTGAAGGCTCAAGTACGCTGTTATGTAGGGGCCACGAGGTAGGAGAGCATGGTAGAGTCTGACTAACTCCCTCTGGGGACCACTTTGCACCATCGAACCATCTTCAGCCTATGCAATTTTCATAGCAAACCAGGGCTTCCTTGCCCTGTAGAGCTTTCGCGGCATGTGCAACCCTCTAATGCGGAGGGAGCTGTGTACATCGCATGAGCATCATTTCAGCAGCTCTTCACGTTTAACCAATGCAATAATGTGTTTACAGAACAAGATGAGGATGATCAGACGTCAGAGAGCCGGTGTCATCCCATGCCAGCATGATGATCGGTCAGTTGAGGTCCCACCCCATGGAGCCCATGTGGAAACTGTACATTGCCTGGACAGCGACGTGAGTTGGCCGCCGTGATACCATGGCATTGCTGAATTTATTGTCCCTATTCCGGAGTAGAGGGGGGGGGGATGATGGCTGTCAGGCTGTTCAGCTCATCACAGTCAGGCAGTTCATGTTCTCAGAGTTCATGAGCTGATCAGCTCATTCACAGCTAGACTCAGGCGGTTGACCAAGGCACGTTTTGCACGCGTACACCGGAAAGGCTGATGTTTGTTTACGGTTGGGAAACAGTGTGAACTGACGTCTGTGATGCAGAGCCTTGCTGAGCTTCCTGGCCTTCAGGCCTCACAGCATTGAAAGAGCTTGCAACGGAAGAGCGCTGCACACGCTCGTGCAAGGCTAGCCTAGCGTTGCTGCTGAGCCTGCCGGCTAATCCGTCTGCCCAGCCCATGTGCGATGTAGCATGTGCCGTGAAAGACATGCAGGTCTGTGGGTCACGTACACAAACAGGCGGAGAGACAAGCACCGGGCAAGTGCTGGTGCTAGCAATCATTGCCATGATGGTTTTTGCAGTTGGGAGCCTGGGCTCGCATGGCTGAGTCAGCGTCCCCTGGTGTTGGCATGGCCTGAGGGCCTACCTTATTCCTGCAGGCTGGGACATGCAGCAGTGCTGTGTGCTGTGGTGAGCATCTCAGTCAGGCTAGTTAGGAACAGTGCTGCCGGCCGCCTCAGTCACAACAAAGGCTCTGTAGACAGACGCAGAGCAGTCATGGCATGCGGTGCAGCGCGCCGTGGGACATGTCGCGGTGTCATCCGAGCAGTTTTTGGCACGCAGCTCTTGTTGGTGGAACCGTCGCTGAGCAATTTCCACTGCGGAGCTGAGCGTCAGCGGCACACTGCCTGATCACTGCCTCTGCTTGGGACTAATGTACAGCCAGGCGGGGGTCTTCTGGCTCAGTATTGCTTGAAGATGCGCAGCTGTGCATGACCAGCGTCCTTCGGGATCCTGGCTTTGTCTATAATTTGTCATTTACAGCCAGCCTGGCAGGCTAGGCCGCCCACCTTCGTGCCCACCCAGTTCATGGCCTACTGCATCATCCTGTGCTGTAGATAGTGTCGAGCGACGCCTTGAAATGTTGTTAGTCGGTGGTTTCCCCACAGGCATGGCTATCTCAAGTATCGCTTGTATGTGCACACACCCTGCTGAATTCAGCAGAAGTTCGAACTTCACCATGCACACCACACCTGCCTCTGTTCTGCAGCGCCTTGCTACACCAACGACTGGGCCAGGACAGCAGAGGTGCTGCAGAGGGTGCAGGGACCACTGCCAGCAGCTGGTGCAACTGCCATGCGCTCTAGAAAAAATGGCACTTGTGTCACTGTCATCAAAACCCTTCAAGGCTTGCAACCCCTGAAGCAGAGCCCGTGTTTGTGCCATCACTACAATATACGGAGTGCAGTGCTTTTATATCAACAGTGAATGTCCTCTAAGATGCAGTGCTGTTCTGAATGATGCAGCACCATGCTTGTGTGTCTTTACGCTTGCTCGACCAGGAACTGACCGGCACCACACCACCACATAGCCGGTTCTCAAAAAACCTTAATTAAAATGCCGCGCAAGGACTCTGCAAAAGAGTTGCGTGAGCTGCAAGCCGAAGTGCAGCAACGGCTGTCTCAAGTGTCTCTGCTGCAACAAGAGCAGAGGGAGCTGCGAATGCAGGTGGGTTGTGGTTTCTAACCGCTTTCATCAACCGCAAATAGCAGCAGCAAGGGCATGCTGTATCTAGCAGCAGCAGCAGCAGCAGCAGCGGCACAAGCTGCAGGAGCAGCTGCACCAGGGCGTGTTAGGCACAGCATGTGTCAGTACTGTAGCCTGCATGGCATTGCATCTGGTAGGCCAGCACAGAGTACCTGATGTGTTGTCCTGTGTTGATGTCGTCGTGCCCGGTGCCCCGTGCAGCATGATGCGCTGGTCTCCTTTGTCGACCTGCTGGGCTGGCTGAGAGATCAGCACACAAAAGCAAAAGCAAGCGATGAACAGCAGCAGGAGCAGCAGCAGCAGCAGCAGAAGCAGAAGCAGCAGCCATCGCTGGCTTCGCTCCTGGGCAACACCAGCGAGCTGCTGCTGCTTGATCAGCTGCGCTACCTGCCGTACAGTGGCGGTGACAGCCACGCGGCAGGAAGCGGGTCAGCAGCAGCAGCAGCAGCAAAGCCAAAGGGTAGAGGCTTGCAGGATGATGAGGATGAGGAGGCGGCAAGCAACCTAGAGCGGCGCATCGCTTCGCCGGGTGACCTCATGTATTGGCTGCGCTGGTTGCTGGCACAGGTGCGGCCTATGTATGACAGCGCCCATACATGCTGGCATCGGTGTTGAAAAAGACGTTGCACCTGCAATCAACGCACAGTGGAGTGTGGAGTTATGCTGGCCTAGGCAACCCTCCACCCTAATTTCCACAGCAGCAGTGGCTCTTGTGACTGGCCGTGTTGTTGTCTATGTGTTGATGCTGCGAACATCTGTTCTGTCACATGCCGCGATGCGAACACTGCCATGCTCACAGCTACGCTTGCCTGGGTCTGTCCAGAAGCCATGCGCAGTGCATTGTTTGCATATAACACCAGGACGTGCTGGCCCAGTGTCCTCTCCTCTGACGCCTTGCTGCCTTGCTGCCTTGCTGCCCTGCTGCTGGTGCACTTGTGCACTTGTGGCTGTGCACCTGCAGCCGCTGCACCCTGAGGCACACACCATCACTGCAGAGCAGCTGACACAGCGCTATGCCAAGGTAGGCACTGGCAGCAGCTGCAGCAGCAGCAGCAGCTGCAGCAGCAGCAGCAGCTGCAGCAGCAGCAGCTGCTGCAGCAGCAGCAGCATGGCACCTGCGGCACAGCTATGACAGCGTGGCAGCAAAAGCTTGGCATTGAAACCATGACATTGACAGACAGACATTCACAACAACAGTGGGCCGCAGCTTTAGTCCCATCACGCGTGCTCGGAGGCTGGCAGCTGCTCACACCCAGCAGTAAGCTGGCATGCACAGCATACTTGGCGCAGCAGTGGCTGGTTGTGGCCTGATTACGGCAGCGACCGTGGCAGCGCTTCCATGCACAGCGTCCTGCAGCAGACACACACACATACATGCATGCATGCTTGCAGCATCACTGCTCCACCCAGCACTTTACCTCTCGCCACGCAGCAGCACTGACGCATGCTGTGCCAACCCTTGCTGCTGCTGCCGCCCTTCTGCAGAGCCTGCGCGAGCTGAGCATGCTGCTGCACCAAGTCGACAATGGCAGCAGCGGCCACGCCCCTGCGCCCCGCAGCAACGGCGCGAACGCACCAGCAGAGCAGGAGGCCGACAGCGCAGATGCAGTGGCAGACCCATATGAGCGCATGGGACGCATCCTGCTGCAGCACAACCACATGATGGTGTCAGTGATCTTGGCTGGGCGCAACCACGTGCTTTCCGCCTTCTGCCTGGCCAACCCTGAGACAGGCAAGTCGCGCACCGAGCACGACATGGAGCGCTACAATTGGGCGCTGCAGCAGATCAAGCTCACGCCGGAGCAGGTGGCTGACACAGTCGGCGTGACGAAGGTATTCCAGCGCATCTATGCGCCGGTTGCTGCGCAGCTGCGGGAGTTGCAGATTGAGCTAAGCCTGCAGCCGGCTGGCACAACTGCTGGCGCCGGCGCCGGCGCTGGCGCTAGCAGCAACGCCTTTGGGATCTACGGCGGCCGCAGCATGGCAGATACCTCCAGCAGCAGCAGCGGCAGCGGCGGCAGCGGCGGCAGCAACAGCAGGGTGACTGAGGCGGAGGTGCAGCCGCTGAGCAGCATGCTGAAGCACCTCACGGAGTCTGACGCCAAGGCGCAGAAGCTAGCGCGCCTGAGTGTGCTGCTGCAGAAGGATGCGATGATCAAGATGGGTGTGGGTCAGCTGCTTGGCGGCGTGCTGGAGGTACCGCAGCTGGCTCGGCTGATGGTGCTGCTGGCGTACCCTGTGAACTGGACCACATACGGGCTGACAATTTCTGAGATGCACAAGCAGCAGATGCTGGAGCTCGACCATTCGCAGCAGCAGCAGCAGCAGCAGCATGGGCTGAGGTATGTGAAGCGCCACCAGCCGACGGTGTTCTCCAAAAAGCGGGCGTCGCTGGTGCGCAAGAAGCTGGAGGTGTGCAACATCAGCGAGTTGTGATGGGAGATGAGCACTACTGGGAAGCCGTGCTGTGCTGATGGATGCTCGACATGTCAGCATGTCGGTGCTAGGGGGTTTCATGAGCTGCTGGTGTGTTGAGGGCAGCCGCAGGTATGCAGTGCTTCTCATGTATGTTGCATATGCTGCACGGACTTGCATGTGTTGCTCACTTTGTGTGGTGTCAAAACAAAGCTGCCGCGCGCTTGCCGGTTGATGTTCATCCATACCTGCATCGTCATGTCATACCTGCCAGTCTCTAACGGGTTGAGACTCTGGTGCAGCACGCCGTGATCGCTACAGTCAGGCAGTCTGCATACTGCATGAAAGCATCCGTGTCTTGTCATTGCCCCGGCACGCACTGCACTCCAGCAAGCTGCAAGCTGCTTCATGGTTGAGTGCGCGTGCACTGGATTGTTGGGGTTGTGCATTGCAAGCTGAGCTCCTGCCTTGCCGAGGGCGCGTTGCAACTCTTGGGGGTGCCTGCTTTGCCATTGAGCAGTGCCATTCAGCACGGCTGCTGATGAACGGGCATGTTATGTGGTGCGAACTGGAGGCCTGCACGCGTGTGGGCTGCTGCTGACTGGTGCTGGGAAGAAGCGTCTGCTTGTCTCTGCTATAAAGTTGGAGCGCACTTTTGGGAGTGACAGGGAGCATGCGTGGGCTTGCGTTGCATTGTCAGATGCGGTACATGCATTGCTTAGCCATGTACGGCGCCGTCTTGCTAACTGTGCTTCTGCTGCAGCATGCTGCTGCAGCCATTTGTGTAGCACTGCTCACTTTCTTGTTGTCCCTCTCTTTGGCTCTGTGGCTTCCCTGCCTGCAGCGAAAACTGTCTTCTGCCTCAGACTAGCTTTGCGCTGGCTGCCTTGAGCTGTGCATCTGCTGTTCTGCTGCAGTGAGCCAAGCAAGCTGCACACAAGCCAACAGTTGCTGTGGCACTGGCAGTATGCGACACACATGTGCGGCAGTGGCCCCCTTGTCTGGCTGCTGAGCTCAGTGCTGGTTGTTGCTTCGACACCATTAGTAATGCGAAGCACCTGCAACTTGGCAATGGTGCACTGTGTGCTCACGCTTGCTGCACGCTTGCACTGCTGCGGGGCTTGCTTTTGTGTTGTGTGCCTGATTCCTGCTGTGCATTGTGGATTTGGATGTTGGGGTCTAGCTCTGGTTCTGCTGGTTGTTTCTTTTCAACCGCCAGCATCAGCGATGGTTGTGAACAGCCATGGGCGTTGGGATCCTCCTGCACTCTGCCAGAATGAAAGGGACTGCTTACACCTGAAAGTGAACTTGCACAGCACATGACGCTCAGCGAAGAGGAGCTTGTGTTGAGTGACATAGCGGATGCTTATAGTGCGGGCAGCACACCATGACATTGTGATAAGGGCAGCGCTTTGCTGGTGCTGCTGCTGCTGCTGCTGCTCGCTTGCTGATTAACCTTGCTTTGCATGTTTGTGGTTGCAAACCATAGCTTGTGCTCTGCTGGGTGACTGCCTGCTCGGCAATATGGCTGTCTCATCACATACTGTTGACTAGCATCAGTACATGCCATGCGCGGCTCTGATTTTGTGTTCTATTTGTCACGTCCTGGTTGTGTTGTTACTTACTGCGCGGGGTGCTTGCAACATAACAGAGTGAGCAGCACAACTTGTCAGGAACTGGCTTGTGGTTGTGTGAGCCTTTGGTCGAGGCATTGAGGGTGCTTGGTTCAGGCCTTAGGGTTGCTAGGTTTGGTTTGGTCCTCTGGTGGTGCCAGACTTGGTATAGACCTTGGTGCTGCAGGACTTGGAACAGGCCTTGGGTGTTACCAGGCTGGGTTTAGGCGTTTGGTCGTGCCAGACTTGGTTATATTCTGGTGTTGCAGGACTTGGTTTAGCCCTTCGGTTATGCCAGACTGTGGTGTAGGCCTTAGGTGTGGTCAGGCTTGGTTCAGCCGTTTGATGCTGCCAGACTTGGTTTCGGCCTTTGGTCGTGCCAGGCTTGATTTAGCCTTTGGTGTCGGAGGACTTGGCGCACTTGCTGTCGAGCTCTGGCATGTGCTAGCACCACTGCTATTTTCAGGCCAGCAGCGCTGGGCTGATGCATATGCAGGTTCTACGTGTTGCGGGACTCGCAGCTTCCATGCAGCTGTGGTCTGCTGTTGCTGCAGCTGAAAGGGTGCAGTGCTCAAGAATCTTGCTACTAGCAACCAGCACTGACCCGGTGCTAGCCTACTGAGTATCTGCTATTGTATTCAAAAGGCCAACCTCGGGTGGTGGAGTACACGTACGGCTTGTTGCCATTTGCTTGTAGCGGTTTCACCTGTTGGCACCTGACCTGCATCATGCATCATGTTGGTGACGGTAGTGCCTCTAAGATCAGGCAGGACACGTGCGCATATGTACTGCCCATGTGCTCTACACTCCGGTGAAAGAGCGTGCTAGTGCGGCTGGTGCGACTGGCATGCTGTGCCGTGTTGTTTGGAAGTGCTGGCTGCCAGCAGTGGCTGTGCTGGCAGGCTCTGCTGCGGTCAGAGTGCGGTGGGGGCTGGCGTCCTGTGTTTTTACAGGAAGTTCCACCTGGGCTTTGGCTGCACATGCACAGCGTCTTTTAATCGCAGCTGGATGGCGTGTTTGAAGGTGCCAACTGATATCAACGTGTACAACATCAGACACGTGTTGTGCGCTGCTGCCTCTTGGTGCAACAACACACGAGTCACAACTGCGGTTCAACAGATCTGTTGTTGTCGAGACATGGTGCCACGCGGCCTTTGGGGGGCACTGTCAGCACCACTTCTAGGCATGTGAGTGACGCAATATGCTGCATCAACAATGCTGCTGCGATGTGTTACCTGCATTTCTGTATAGAGTTACCTTAACAGCTTCATCAGTGATGTGCACGTGGGTGCCACCTATGTGCCAGTGCCACTGGCAATCTGATGGTCCACAGCCGGAGGCAACAGCTCAGGCTGGGCTAGCCACATTGCTTGCAGTCAACTTGAACTTGCTCTGCTCTGCTTTTCTTAAAGCCCTGCCGGATAACATACATGGTGAATGTATGTATCCACATTGTCATGTCCATGATCATGAGGTAAATTTCAAAAGTGAGCATGACAATGTCAGTATGTCAAGCGAATTCAGCGTGCAATTCCGAGTTATCGCTGTTCATTGCTCGGAGACGCGATAATCTAGCACCCGCATCGTTTTTACATCGTTTTAACTGCAGGCTGGACCGCTACAGGCCTCGGCATCAACTTTGGATGCTGGGATTGCACGTTTTGTTGCATCAGTGGCACGTCCGCAAAGCATAAGCACCCATCACTTTAGATTGTGTTAGCAGGACCTGTGAGAGACGTCGCAGGATGCTCCCCTGCTGCTGGTGGTTTGAACAATGAAGCAGTTCACTAGACGCAGGGCATCCTCAAAGGCCAGCGGTTCGGAGTCACAGAACGGCTCAGGCGACGTAGATCAAACCTTCAAGGCTCAACAACAGGCGTCAGGCCCCAGCTTGGACGCATACAGCTTCCCTGATGATGATTTGCCAGTTGTAGCAGCAGCACCGCAGCCAACAACAGTAGCAGTTCACAAGGTATGTTCCTGTGACCAGAGCTTCAAACGGTTAATACCCCCTTCATAAGGTGCAAGCTCATCATCTTCCTGCTTGTTTGCATGGCATCCTGCAGGCACCAAAAGGCGCAGCATCGGGTGCAGCAGCAAAGCCTCAGGTCAAGCAGGAAATAACAACAGCGTCTGCAACTCAGCACAACAGGAAGACCTCCCCTCCGGCATTTGCAGACACTGACGACCACGTTAGCCCTCCAAAGCGCACACGATTAGCGCCAGCCGCAGCACCAGCAGCAGCCGCAGCAACAGAGGCTGCAGTTGCTGCACCAGCAACCAAGGCACCAGCAGCAGCAGCACTTCCTGCAGGCAACAGCAAGCGCCCATCCCCTCCAAGCAACAGCT
The DNA here is from genome assembly GCA_030272155.1 of Tetradesmus obliquus. NCBI lineage: Eukaryota > Viridiplantae > Chlorophyta > Chlorophyceae > Sphaeropleales > Scenedesmaceae > Tetradesmus > Tetradesmus obliquus. Next base: position 3,894,358 of record CP126191.1, read on the forward strand.
CACGGGCAGCAGCGAGTGGCGCTGAGGTGGCAGCAGCTGGCAGTGGCAGAGGCGCGGCTGTTGGCAGTGGCGCAGGTAGTGGCAGGGGTGGCGGCAAAGCAACCAAGGGCGGTAACAGCAGCAGCGGCACCAGGAGGCAGGGCTCCGGCGCACTAGCAAAGGCAGCAGCGGCTGCAGTGGCAGGCAGTGGCGCTGGCAGAGCAGCAAGCGGTGGAGGCAAGCGCTCCAGGCAAGGCAGTCCCAACAACACAGCGAAGAGCCAGCCAGCTAGCACAGCAGCGGCAGTAGCAGCGGCAGCAGGATCACCCGTTGAGCAGCAGCAGGGCAACGACAAGGCGCAGCAGCAGGGCAGCAGGACCCCTGCAGTGAGCCTGCCCACCCCTCGCCGGCCGTTAGGGTTGGTTGCAGCGGCTGGCCTGCTTGCATCAGCAGAAGGGCGGCCAGCACAAACTGTCATGGAGGTGATGCGGCGTGCAGTTTCCTGCAAGCAAAAAGAGTGTAATTTTGCCACAACAACAGCATCATGTGCTTGCCATACGCCTCTTGGTGCACCTGTTGGTGTAACCATCCGCTGGCAGGGGTGTGATTACAATGAGTGTGCTGCTGCTGCACCTGGTGCTGCGGCTTGCTGTCATCTCCTGCCTGCACGACTCATCAAACCCTTACAACCTCTGCACATGCCTCCCTTACCTAAACCATTCCCCTCAACCTGTCGATGTTGCTGCAGGCCCAGGAGCGTGGGGAGCTGGTGCAGCTGCAGGACGATGCGCGCTACGCCATGGATGGCCTGGCAGCAGGCTGCAGCCTGGACACGCAGCGCGAGAGCGCAGTGACGCTCACCGACATGCTGTGCTCACGCAGGGGGCGCATGGCGCTGCGGTGCGTGTGTGGCCTGGCTGCCTGGGCTGCGGATGGTTGTTGGTGGTGGCTGCTGTGCATGTAACGTAGCTCAGTACATGTATGTGTTTGACCGTGCAACGGCTGTAGATAGACTGGGCTCACATCAGTCAACAGGTTTCAGCAAATCAAAGTCATGATAGCAGCATGGCAGCAGCGCCCGCCAAGTACTGCCGCATGCCACATCTACGTTACACTGTACCGCGCCTGACGACTCGAGCCCACAGCCCAACCAGGGCTCATCAACAATCATCTAGCTGAGTCAGCATGCTGCTGCTGCTGGTGCTGCTGCTGCTGCTGCTGCTGCTGCGTCCTTCCCGCAGTGCCGACGGCCTTGCGCAGCAGGTGCTGTCCAGCCTGGCCAAGCTCAAGGCAGCCAAGGACGGCGTGCTGGGGCTGGCGGCGACGCTGGCGCTGCTCATGCTGACCTCGGAGGACGCACACCCAGCCTACCTGGCATCTGTTGCCGCTGCGGTGCTCATCGAGCAGCTGCTGCAGGTGCGGCTACTGCTGCATCCTTGCAACCTTGTACCATGATGGTTCTCCAGCAAGCACCCTACCCGCGGTTGCTGTTGCATTGTGTGTTGGCAGAGTCCAGTAAGCCCCAGCATGCATCGCGGACTAGGCTGCTGCCACATATATATCCAGAAAGCCCCAGCATGGCTGCTTGCAGGACAGCTGCAGCTGGCTACCCTGCGGGGATGGTGCTTCAGCAGACCCTCCCGTGCTGCATGCATCTGACTTTGCTGCCTCTGATTGTGATCTATCTCATCACCCGCAGAGCAACAGCACTTTCGAGGAGGCGTGCGCCTGCGGACCTTCAGGGGCCAAGCTGGCCAAGCTGCTCAAGGCGCGGCCGCTGTGCACGCTGCTGGCCAGCACGGGCGTCAGCAGCCAGCGGGAGCTGCTGCTCATCACACTAGTGCGCGGCGATGGTGCATACGTGTCAACACATATTGTGTATGGTTGCAGTATATAGGAAGGGTATGAAGCATGTGCTAGCACTGCCTGCCAAGTCGCAGCGCCAGTAACACGCTTCCTTTCAGCGTGTCAGTTGTAGTGTCTCACAAACCTAAACTGATGTTGTTGCTGTGTTGCCAATGGCTGTGGTGCTGCCCTGCACTCCCTGCAGGAGCAAGCCACCAGCAGCCAACAAGCCAGCAAGGTGGCAGCAGTTGAGAAGCTCAAGCACAACATGCGCCAGTACGGGGCGCTGCAGCGCCTCGGCAAGCTGGCAGCAGCAGCAGCACACGACGCAGCGGCGCAAGCACGGGAGCTGCACATGCTGCTGCTGGTGCTGGAGAACGCAACATTCACCTGCCAAGCAAATGGCTCGACTTTGGTGCAGCTGCAGGTAGCCATGCCAGCAGCAGCAGGAGTTAGCCAGGAGCAGCCGTTCCCTGCGGTGCTGGTGTCTGCAGCGCAGCAGCTGCTGGCGCAGCGAGCCGACCCCGAGTGCCGGCAGGCGCTGCATGTGTGCCTGTCAGTGCTGATGAACCTGAGCCACCAGAACCCTGAGGGCTCTGCAGTGATCAGCGCGGCTGGTGGCCTGGCTGCTGCTGCTGCCACCATCGTGCAGCTGCTGGGCCACGCAGGGCAGGACTCACACCAGGCGCTGTGCAAGCAGGTGGGCAATGGTTGTGTGTTTGTGTTCTATCCTATCAACTCTGGCTGCAGCCCGTCCTGGGTTGCTGTGTTTTGCTAAGAATAGTGTTGTTGCTTGTGCAGCGCTGCGCGGTGTGCTTTGGGTCTCCTGCAGGATCAGCTGCAACACAACATGTGGTGTTAGTGCTTCAGCTGCTTGCTGCAGTGCCTGTGCGCACAATCCTGGCGCCAGCAGGCTGTTTGCTGCGGCTGAAGCCTTCAGGTTCTATTCTTCCACCTGTTGTGCAGCTGCTGCTGCTGCTGCTGCCACCTATATTGATGCTCATGGCTCTGTCTGCATCCCTGCAGGTGCTGAAGCACCTTGAGCTGCTGAGTGTGGCGCTGGGCGTGCTCATCAACTTGGTGTCAGGCGAGCCAGGCAACAGCAGGAGGCTGGCGGGCCTGGACCCTGCAGCAGCAGCTGCTGCTGCTGCTGCTGCTGGCAGCGACTGTATGGACACAGACCTGCAGGAAGACTCACAGCAGCAGGGTGTGTCATGTGAGGGCCTGGTGCCGCTGCTTTGCACTGTGATGACAGCTGTGGGCCGCCTGCTGCAGCAGCAGGAGGAGAAGGATGCAGCGCAGCAGCAGCAGCAGGGCGCTGCCACAGGCGCTGGCGGCAGCAGCACGCCAGCAGCAGCAGCAGGAGCGTTCAACCTGCTGGGCAGCCCACGGGGCAGTGAGTCTGCCAGTGGATCTGCCAGCGGCCATTTGGACGGCAACAGCGCGGCGGGCGAGGCCTCAATCATTGAGGTTTACTGCGGCATGCTGCTAGGGTTTTTGGTGAGGGACTGCGCTGATCTGGCGCCTGTTGTGGCAGCACAGCTGGAGGGCGGCAGCCTGCAGCCTGTGGTGGGGGCGGTGCAGCGCTGCCTGCATTTCTATGTGTCCACGGGGGCGATCACGGAGCACACAAAAGTAACACTCGAGGAGCTGCTGCAGCACCTGAACAGCTGCGCATGACAGCATGTGGGGATTGGGGGCATTGCTGGTGTAGCTGGATGGCAGCAGCACTGCCTGCGCTGTGGCATGCTGGCGGCGCTGCACCGCGGCGCCGCTGACAGGCAGTGCACGATTAGCTTTCGTATGTGTGCTGAAGGAGGCTGCAGAGCGGGGAAGGAGCAAGCTCTGCTGGCTTGATGGAGAGCCAGAGTGTGATTTTCATGCCGCTGCTGTTGCTGCTTGATATACAACTGCAACTTGAACACTGCTGGTGTGATTGGCATATATATGTGTGCTGTTTGATTGTGCAATGGACATGCATAGCACATGAATATGCTGCATCGATGCTAGTGTGCAAGACAGCGTCTGCTCATTTGGCGTAAGTGCTGTCATCACAGGATTGCTTTGACAGTACACTTTTAGTTTCTTGCTGATCGTCACTGTAGGTCGGTATGCACAGACATGCAAGCGATGTTTATATGCGGATGTATGAGACAATGCTAATGTTTTGCAGGCACTGGCTGGCCGTGAACCATGTGTTGGTGGCATTTGACACGTGCCTTGTGCATGAGCAGCCCCGTGACAGGGCCACTCAGTGGCTTCAGGCTGAACCTTGGCGAGCCCCATTGACGGTCAATGCCCGCAGTGTTTCACACTGTTGTGCTGCAAACAGCCGGTGTCGCGGTCACTCTGTGAACCACCATCTGATTGATGGGTGTTGTGATCCTGACTGGTCGGACTGATCATGACAGTTTGAAATGGCAATTGCTGCTTTTCAGCTTGGAACAGCCTGGCGCATTGCGGTCAGCAATAGCTTGAATCGGCGTTTTCACGGTATTCACTGCATCACAATTCAAATCAAAACATCAGCGGTGTCAAACCTGAAGGTCTTGTCACAGATGTTCATGGCACTGCTTGCGTCATGCGTGCTCAAGGTTACGCTGACCTCCGGCACATGTCGTCGCAGGAGCGATGTGCACATGTAAACCTTTTACGCAAAGCAACAGATACCATCATTATCGGAGTTCTCAAGCAAGCAGTTTAGCACCTGACAGCCACAGACTACGGATACGCGATAGAACCCGCTCATTGGCTTGCCCGCTGAGGTCAAACTATTGACAAAGGAGCTCTCGGTATTCTTTGGGCAACGCAGTCATGATACCACACAAGCAGCCGCTCTTAGCAGCAGCAGGCCCACGGCGCCAAAGTTGTGCTGGTAGAACACAGCGGGCTCCTAGCACTGGATGCAGCAGATTGGTTAGGTTAGGTCCTCTAGAGAGTTCAAGTGCTAGGAAGCTTGTGACCGTAGCAAGCAGCAGCAGCAGCAGCAGCAGCCAGGTCCGACCACGCCCCAGTGCAGCTGCTGCTTCTGCGGCAGTGCTCGCTCTGGCTGGGCTCTCAGGTGTCACCTATCAAGTATTGTCGTCTGCCAGCCTGCCTCCACTGAGCATCGTGATTGACACAGTGGGACAGGCAGCTGCAGCAGCGGGTGTTGCCTCAGCTGGCGCCCTAGCTTCCGCCAAGCTGCTGTGGCGGGACACTTTCCACCTGGAGTGGCACAAGTGAGTGGCAAGAAGCAGCAGCTGCATGCTGTCTTGCCATAATGCAGTGTGTGGCATTTTAAATCAAATGTATGGCAAAATTCGATGCAGACCACACCCACTTAGGCTATTTTGCATGTACAGCTGGTGTGTTGACAATCAATGCTGCCACGTCAGGCAAGGAAAACAGGGTGCTCTTGGTCATGAGGCGAATGATACGCCCTAAACTCTGCTACAACCTCAGCCGACGCCTTCAACTGCTGCTGCAGGGGCCGGCTGTATGCGCAGCTGGGCGTGCCCAGCTCTGGGCCAGCCATCAACCCAGCAGAATGCATAGAGACCAAGCCCACAGGCGACGTGCGGGGCAACGGCGCATACGCAACACAATTGATCCCTGCCGGCAGCCACATTGCTGACTACTCCGGGGAGTGGCTAGACAGGGGCAGCTTCTTTGCAAAGTACCCTGATGGCGTGGTGAGCGGCAGAGGCTGAGGCTGTTGTGCATTGTGCGACAACAGTGCGACATGCGTGAGCTGCATTGCTGGAATGCAGTGAACTGTGGGCATGAGTACAGCTGCAGATGCTCTTGTTAACTGCAGCAGCGTGTTTTTGAGTTTCAGGGCTGCTGCCGTACCTGCTCATGAGACTTGCACTAGAGACATACAGTGCCCAGCATGGGCAAGGGCAGCACACAGCACACGTGACTACTCGCAAGCAGGTGCAGCACCTGCCCTGCGGGCTGCCTGCACTCACAGACCGCATGTGCGCCTTACCACGGCTGCTGCTGCTTCTGCTGCTGGTGCGGCTGCAGGGCGATTACTCCATGGCTATTGACCAGGATTATGTCATCGATGCAGCTGATCACGTGGCCTGCACCTCAACCTTCCACCCGGTGCACATGAACCACAGCAGGCAGCGGCCCAACGTGCTGCGCTACTACAGCAGGGGGCAGGGCAGGGTGGCCTTCTTTGCTGCGCGGGACATCAGGCCGGGTGAGGAGCTGCTGTACAACTACGGGCGTGCATACTGGGCTGGCAGGGAGCACATGGAGCTGCCGTGAAGAGTTAGGTACATGTATTATGTGGGAGTGGTGGAGTGTGAGCCCCTGACAACAGCATTTGGCTTGGCCTGCTATCTCTTGGCGTGATAAGCAAGTCCCTGCGGTGCTTGCGGCTGCAACGGTGCCAGAGTTCCAGCTCTCTTTGATTCTCTTTGATTTACGTCAATGAATCAGCAGCCATCATGCCCCAATCAAAGTTGATTCTGTCACAGTGTGGCATGCATATCTTCTGGTATTCTGCTGGTTCCAAGGCTGCAATGCCTGGTCAAAATAAGCAGTGGACACTGCTATGTGAGCGTGCCAGTCAGCCTGAGGCAGTTGTCGCATCTGGTCTGATATGACACCCACAGGACCGCACTTGACGTTTGCATCAACACTGGGGCGTGTGCAACTGCATGCAGCTCAGTAGCTTGGATCTTTGATTCTGTGCCAGTGGTTGTAGTTGCCAGCGGCTGGAGCTGCTAGCAGTGAGTTGCCTACTTAGTGTTATGGGAGGGTGCTGTCGTTGCCTGTGCTTTGGAGCCACTGCAGCATGCAGCAGATTGTGCACGCTTTTACACAGGAGGCAGTGCACCTACAATGATCATCTGTGTGTTGTGTTGTTGCGTCATCCTCGATGCTTCTGGCGCTCATTCTCTGGTCCTTTCAACTTGAAAGTTTTACGGCAGCACGGAGTAGTGCACAATAGCAAGAGCGGCAGCAGTACAAGAGGCAGCCTGCACTGCTGATGCAGCAGGGGCAGGCCCCCAGCCATGTCTAGGTTCTTTGCCAGGAAGTGCTGCCAACTGACACTTGAACCCACAGGGCTTCACATGGCCTGCAGGAACATGGTCCTTTCATGCACTGCTGGCAGTTGTTTTGAACTTCACGTGGCGTTACTAGGATGACTGCTTTATGGCTGCTTGCCAATGATGTGCATGCCTGTGGAGCCTGGTGTTGCTGCTATGTTGGCGATTCTAGCCCCAGGTGACAGTGGCTGTGACACGCCACGCACCAAACTGCTGGTGCGCCTGCATGCAACAGCAGCTGTTGCACTGCTGCTCAGCAGGAGCACTGCCTGCAAGCTGCAGTCTGTGATAAGACGGCGCTCTGTCTGCTGTCAGCGTGAGTGCAGATAGCAGAGTGATTCTGGTGTGCGTGAATGACGAGGTTCAAAGGTCCAGCATGAATGCATTGAAAGGTCCAGCAGCGCTAGCTTGGCGCACGGGTGCACTTGTGGCCTGCCTGATCTGCATGTGCAGTGCACCTCATAGATGAGTCTGGCCTGATTGTTGGTGGACACGCTATGCAGCGCGTAGGTAATGCTGATGCTACCTGGATTCTTGTAGACTGTCCTGCACCTCTATATACCATACCGACTCTCCTGCTGCCGTATAAGAACAGAAATGTGTGTTACCTGCAGTTCTTTATACAGCTGGAAACCTTGGAGTTGCGTGGGCACGTTACTGAACTCCCATGCTTGCAAGGCTATCCCTAATACTTCCTGGTTACTTCACCGAGCCGTTAACTTCACTCAGCATGTGTTTTGCAAGCTTGTGCCATCTCGTCAGGAAGTTCGCGCGGCCGAGGCACCGGTGCTGCTGTTAATCGCAATACCGCGTTACCTCACAATTGCCCTTGCACCCTTCGTATCTGATAAAAACAATTACTGTTTTATGCTAATCGGCCACGGCTACACGCGGACTGCCCAACATCTGGCAGGTGCAGCAGCTGCAAGAGCTTGCAGAAGCTGCTGATCCCCATGCAGCTGCATCGCGGTCGAGAATAGCCCACCTGAGCTCGCTTTATACACCTTAAAATGTTTTCAACACTCATTGAGATGCTGCAGCGCTCGGTTTGCTGGCACTGCCTCCTGCGCATGCTGAGAGGCAGCAAGCGCACCAACGAGCAGCAAGATGCAAGTGTTGAGCACGAGCGGCAAGCGCGAGCAGCGCTGGACATCTGTATTCAACACCACCTTGATGTAAAGGATGTTATGCGTGTATGGGCCAGCAGCTGAATTTCCCTTGCAAATTGTGGGCCATGCAGTAGTAGTGTCCAACCATTTACTCTGCTATAGACGCCAACACTGCTGAATTTCCCTTGCAAACCAGCACTTGCAAACTGGTCTTCAGTTGGCTGATGTTCCTGCGCTGGTCATCCTTGTACACACCGTGTGTATCCCTGCCAGGGACAGTATGTGTACAGTGTACACACCGTGTGTCCTGTGACAGGACCTTCGTACTGCGCATACTGAGCACGTCAAGTCCACTGCCATCAACAATGTTGCTGTTGCTGCTGCTACTGCTGCTGCCAACGCAGCTGACACCAGCCCGCACATCAGACCTGCTCGCTGTTGCCTTCAACGTGGCAGCATACAGGCGCCCGCACCGCGACCCTTTGACACCCGCCAACTACCAGACAGTGCTCAACATCACCGATGTGTTCTGTCAGTCCACCTACGCATACGCTGCATACGCTGCCACGCCCCAGCTGACAGCAGCAGCAGTGGAGGCACTGCTGCGACTGGCTGTGCAGTTACACGGCAGAACTACCAACCTTGTGATGGCAGATGCCTGGCCGCAGATCATGCAGCAGCTGTGCAGTCTGCCGGCAGCTGCTCAGATAGCAACAGCAGCTGTGGTGGAGCTAGCGCAGCAGGCAATGCAGACCCAGGGGCTGTTGTCAGTGGCATTTGTCACTCCAGTGTTCGAGCTGCTGGCTGGTAGGCAGCTGGCTGCTGAGCACGCGGAGAGGCTGCTGTTGACTCTGCGCGGCCAGTCAGCAGCAGCAGCAGCAGCAAACCTCAGGTGGGTGCGTATGCCGGGTGGCCGCACAGCAATGGCGTGGCTTGCCAGCCAGCCTGGAGCAGCAGCTGCTACAGCAGCTGCTGCAGCACACCTGAGCTGACGGCTGAGTGTGTGCGTGACCCTGCTGCTGCTGCGCTGCTGTTTGGAGTCAGCAGGCAGCAGGCACAGCAGGTGGCACGTAATAGCAGAGTCGTTGTACATCATAACCTAGTGCTCAAGACTCGGTGGATGTCTACATATGTTGGTGTACATCAGTTTCCGTGTAGATGGTTGTGGTGGTGATTGCGGTGAGGTGGTGCATGCAGCAGTTGCAGTAAGCCATGCTGCAGCGGCTTAATGCCGCTGGCCTGCCTGCTGGTGCACAGCATGTCTTTTACAACCGTGGGGTGGAAGTGAAGCGGAGATGGTGCAATACGTCTTTGTTTTGTGGGGCTGGGGTGCTATGCAGTTGCTGCAGTTGCTGTGCAGCTGCTGCGCAGTCTGCAATGATGCTCAAGCGCCCAAACTGTAGACACAACAGCATTGGCACGGGAGTGTGATGTGGCACGGGGCTGTGTTCCCGCCGTGTAACACACAAGTCGTGGTGATGGCAGCCAGGCTACTTCACTAGCACCAGCTGAGGAACTGGCACATTCAAGAAATCGTGTGGTTTTGCTGTGATGGCACCGCGCTAGAAGCATACAGACTGCAGTGCCTGAGGCCTGACAGCCACCTGGTCGCATGGGAAGTGCACGAGTGAGCAGGCCCACAGCATGACAACCACCAGGTGCTCAACACCTGGCAAACAGGTTGCTGGGATATGCTCTTTTGAGATTTGCGCTTTGTGAAGTGTAGCTTAGTTCAGGTTGTTGGTGACCTTCCAGATCTTGTTTGGTTACATAGCATCTGCACATGCCCACACGGTGTTTGACTGCCTGTGTTGTAAAATGACGAATTCTAGACAAAGCCAGGATGCCGAAGCACGCTGGTCATGCACAGCTGCGCACCTTCAAGCAATGCTGAGCCAGAAGACCCCCGCCAAAGTCTCCTGGCACTCCGAGTGGTGGGCTGCTCATGTAGGCACGGCTGCCCGGCACCATAGCATCATGCGAAGTTCTCACCTGTAGGCACAGAGAAGGTTACAGGGCAGGGTCGTTAGGGGGTCCATGGGCGGGACCACCTGTGACCCCTGCCCCCGGCCTTCAAGTAGTCCTGGGTAGACCGTGGTGTAGGTTCCAGTCATGACACTTGCGGGGATATCGCAATAGCAGCAGAAAAGAAAGCAGTAGGCATTGAGTATCACAGATATCACATAGCAGTGGTGTATATGGTGTGCAAGGCATGCAGGCAGCAGTGGGCGGACAGAGTTTTTTGTTACAGAAGGTGATGGCCATAAATGTATCACGGGCACACAGCCGTCTGGTGCTCCCCATGACACACGCATAGATAGATAGATACGTTGTGACATTGAGAGCTAGTTCTCCATCATGCGTAGGCATGACTCGCAGTCAATCAGAAAGGACTGCTGGCTTCTTCTTTATGATCATCACGTTACCATTCGGCCGTAGCAGCAACTAGCCTCCTATAACGACGGCGTTTGTCACGCTAGTCTTGTAACAACAAGTTCATCACTGAATGCAGAATGGCGGCTTAACGGAATGCTGCCAGCCATACTTGCAGCCTGCAGCACCCTTGCATGCGCAGTCCAAGCAGTGCAATGCACCAGCAGTGATTGGTTTCAGTGTTGCATGCAGGAAATGAAAGTACCCACAATGCCGCATTCAGCCACACGCATGCTAGTACACAATATGTCCCACCCCTTGCACCTGCTATCCTGCAGGGCATGTCAACAACAGCATGGCAACGTTGCCAGCGCAGGCGCCGCGCGTGTTGTCTCCACGCATGCTGCTGCCAAACGTCACCACACACACTCTATAAGCATAGGTAGAGCCGGCTCCTGGTTAGCCTGTCAACACGCCAGCACCAAAAAGCACGGACTGCAGCTGTTGTATCAGCAGCAGATGCACAGTGACGGCTGGATGGTTGCAACAACAGCAGCACCGCAGCAATGGCTGGGCGGAGCACACGATGCATATTAGCAGGCCAAGGAGCCAGCAGCCTGTGCAATGATTTAACAATGATATTGTAACAGCACAGCTACATCGAAACATGCACGAAGCCCCAAATGTCGCAAGCAGACACCTCACGAATGCATTTATTTGGCAATCATCCTGCTCTTATCCTGAAGAATAACCAAGCCCCATCCCAAGTGCAACACGACTCACAGTATGATGTAACGTCTCACAATCATATACACACTACGCTGCTACCCAACCATCATCTGCACAGCACAGCACATCCGCTCAGCAGGTGCAGCCACAGCTTCAGCGTGCTATGACACCTGCGTCAGGGCTCAGTTCACGCCGCAACATCCCCCACTACAGCATGCCTGCAGCTTGCGCTATGACACATGCCCCTGCAGCACCTGGTACGCCTTGTGTGCTCGCTGGAACGCCAGCGTGGCATCAGCCGCCTTGCACTTGTCAGGGTGCAGCCGTACCACCAGCTCCTTATAGCGCTTCTTCAGCGCTGCTGCATCACAGCCCGGCTTCAGCTGCAGCACCTCATAGTCATTCTTGCTGCTCAGCACCCGCTTGACTTCGGCCTCATCTGCGTCTGCTGCTGCTGCGCTGCTGGCTGGGCCGGCTGCTGCTGCTGCTACTGCAGCTGCCTGCTTGGCCTGCTGCTCCTGCCGTGCCTTCGCAGCACTTGCGAAGGCAGAGCCAAATGCATTGTTGAGCCGGCTCTTGCGCTGCTCCAGCTCTGCTTGCTGCTGCTGTTGCTGCTGCTTCAGGCGCTGCGCTGCAAGCAGGGCGTCCTTCTTGGCCTGCTCTTGCTGTATCTTCTGCTTCAATGCTTCGAGTTCCCTCTCTTTCGCTTTCAGCGCCTCCTCCTTAGCCTGCTGCTGCTGTTGCTGCTGCTGAGGCGCCAGGCTTGGCGCTGGTTCGCCATTCACGGGCTGGCCATAGCCATGGTGGTGTGCTGCATGCCGGCCGCCTCTACCGCCACGCGGAGCACCTCCAGCAGCAGCAGCAGCACCACCCCTGGCAGGGCCGTGAAACCTGCCAGAGCCCCGGGCCCTGCCATGGCTCGCTGCTGTACCTCTGCCTGCTCCGGCCTGCACCACATCGGCTGCGCCAGCTGCTGCTGCTGCTGCCGGCGGCTGTACGTGTGCAGCATTGGCACTGCTGCTGTCATGGCCTGCTGCAGCTGCAGCTGGGTGGTGCCTGCCGCCTGCTGCTCTTCCTGCAAAGCTGCCCCTGCCTGGCCCTCGGCCGCCTCGCCTGCCAAACTGATGCTGCTGGCCAGCAGCAACATGCCCCTCCTGCTGCTGCAAAGCGTTGGGATTGCTAGGGGGTGCTGCACCTGTAGGCAATGATTGAACCAGCGACAGTTGCACCGGTTCAGTGGGTGGCAAGGGCAGCTGTGCAGCAGCCTGCTATGCACTGCTGAAGCTGCCATGTCCGCAACATCATAGCTGGAGTGCTGGGATAGACAAAGGACATTCACAGCAAGGATTGCATACTGGGTGCGAATTAGGATGCATTGCATGCTTAGCAGCTTCACCATGCAATGGCCTTGCTACTTCTGTGTGCCTGCAGGCTGCTGGAACAGAAGCTCGCACAGCAGCGCCTCACCTGCTTTGCTATTGCTGTGCTGCTGCTGTACATGAGGCTCCTTGGAGCTATGTGCTGAAGTTGCTGCGGGTTCTACACGTTGTCGTTTGGGTGGGGGGCCATCACCTGCTGCTGTCTGCTGTTGCTGCTGCTGTTGCCCCGGTTGCTGCTGAGCTGCGCCCGGTGATGAAGCACCAGCTTCTCGTTTCCAGACGTGAGCTCCCATGTTTGACAAGGTGGTTCGGCCGCGAAATTGTTGACCAGACTGAACACCGGATGTGAGGACTTGCCGGTGTGCAGCACACCGTGTGCTTGACGCCCGAAGCGGTTGGCAAGCACACCGTGTGCTTGACGCCCGAAGCGGTTGAACAGTCACAAATGCGCAGCGTTGAGTGCATTGTGTCAGTGGCTCGAAGATAGCACCCACTCAACTCAGCGAGGCTGTAGTCCACTGAGACCTAGGACATACTCAGTTACATGGTCAATGGGAGTCAGCGCTGCACACGCTGCACACACTGCCCCACATACACGGAGAGAGCGTCAATGACGGGTTGCAGCAGAAATTCAACTAGCCACAATGCACATTTTGGGCTGGCATGACAACCAAGACATCCAGCAGCGATGTTCAATGCCGCCAATCATGTGATGCTGCCTGTCAGGCCAGCTGGCTGCAGCCAACAACTTGAAGTCAACCGCCAGGCTGAGTACAGCAGCTTCAACAGACACCGCAACCATCCCACAGCACTACAACATGTCTGTGGTGTATCACGCCTGGTGTTTCACAACGATGTCAGGCTGCGCCGCTGCCACGTCGCCAGCTGCCGCATGCCCCCGCACAACCGCCACATGCAGCTCACCCAGCTGCGCATCTGCCACTGCTGCAGGCGCGCCCGTCAGCGCACACTGCGCCTGCGTGGTCTTAGGAAACGCGATGACGTCACGTATGCTGGGTGCCCCCGCAAACAGCATGGCCAGTCGGTCTAGGCCGAATGCAATGCCGCCGTGGGGCGGTGCACCCAGCTCGAAGCAGTCTAGCAGGTAGCCAAACTTTGCCTCCGCCTCCTCATGGCTGAGCCCTATGGCGTCAAACACCTTCTGCTGGATGTCACGCCTGCAGGAGCAGCGCAGCACGGCAAGGTGGGGCAAGGTGCAGCAAGGGCAAGACGAGGCGTAACGTGGGGGCAACGCAGGGATGGTGCGCGCAGCTGCCATGAAAAGCACGGTGCTGCAGATTCCATGGTTGTAGACGGGCGCAGTGAAGCTTTGTGCACTGCAGCTTCCAGATGGTGTCCCTGTCAGAACAGTTCACTCTCTTTTGTGACAATGCAGCACCACGTGCACTAGTGATGCAGCACAGCACCTTGAGCGCCTTTTTCCACAAATATTGGTGCTAACGTGTTAGCTGCTGCCCAAAACACTGCACAAACAGATGCCATCCCTCCTTGAGCACACCTGTATATGCGCAAGCTGCCGCCGCCAATCTCCACGCCATTGTACACCATGTCATACGCCTGCGCACGCGCGCCGCGCAGGTCCCCACCCGCTGCCTCCACATCCTGCGGGTTGGGTGCTGTAAACGGATGGTGCAGCGCCTCCAGCCGCTGCTCATCCTCGTTGAACTCAAACATGGGCCAGTCAGTCACCCACAGCAGGTTGTGTGCGCTGCTGTCGATGAGGTTTAGGTCTTTGGCGAGGTACTGGCGCACGCGGTCCAGGGCCTTGTTGACAGTGGGGTTGGGGCCTGCTGCAAACAGCAGCAGGTCGCCCTGCGACATTACATGCAGCGTAGGGGTGGCAGCAGAGCAGGCAGCAGCGCAGATGGTAAAGTCAGCTATGTGGTATGAAGGCTGTTGCAACCAAAGGCAGCTTTGCAGCCTGGCATGCAAAACCAAGCAGCTGCTGTGCATCTGTGCGTTCCCTGTGTGTCTCACCTCCTCTGCCTGCGTTGCTGCCAGCAGCGCCGCTAGCTGCTGCTCATCCAGGCCCTCCTTGATGGGCTTGGCTGCATCCACGGCGCCGCCAGCCTGCACCCGCATGAACGCCAGCCCAGCAGCGCCTGCCATGCAGCAGCAGCAGCAGCAGCAGCAGCAGCAGCAGCAGCAGCAGCAGCAGCAGCAGCAGCAGCAGCAGTGTGTGTGATATGTGACTATCGACAGCATCGCAACATTGAGCGGAAAGTCTGCCAACCCCTAGTGCAGCCAATTCCAACCGAAGGTAGCGGCAGCTGCACTAAAAGGCGACACAGCGGCTGCCATACCGACAAGCCCGGCATACTGACCTAGCTGCAAGGCCGCACCCTGCACCTTCACATGGCTGCCACCAGCAGTACAAACCAACACCAATCAACTCCTCACCTGCTGCGATGGCCTCGCTCACAATATCTCCCTTTGGCGGCTTGAGCCTGCTGTTGCTGACGCGGCTGCCCTGCGGCACCCTGATGGCTTTCACGCAGCCGCCATCAGCCAGCGCGCCGGCAAACACGCGGAAGGAGCAGCCAGCCACAGCCTGGCTCACATCAATGAACTCCAGGCCATAGCTGCACGCAGCAGCAGGCAATGGGCAGGCAGGGCGGGACGTAGATGAGCAGAACAGTGCTGGCACACTCGCAGAGTTGCCGCGTAGCACGCGTCGAACACAGCTATGCACTGGTACAGTGCAGCAACACGTTGCTTGCAAATTGCAACTTGTCAGCTTGCAGGAAACTTGCATATGCAGGCCGTGTGCTTCTCGCATACATCACTATCCAGGCCAAACACAGCATGTGCAAGCAGCAGCTGGCACCCAGCACGCTCACCGCAGGTCCGGCTTGTCACTGCCATACTTGGCCATGGCATCAGCATACGTCATGCGCGGCAGCGGCAGCGGCACCTGCAGCAGCAGCACACGAGATGCACAAGCGCGCACATGTTACACTTGATCTCAGAAGACGTTGAAGCAGCTTGCCCCTTGGCGGCACATCTTTGCAGCCGCGCACGCCCAATAGCCACCAACATAGTGTGTACACACAGCCCCACATACGTGCTTAGATTCACAGCTCAAAACACCACTTCAACTGCCAGCAGGGGAGCTTGAATTTGCACCTGCACGCCCAGCACTTCGCTGAAGCAGCGCGCAATGAGCTGCTCCATGAGCGCCATGATGCCGTCAGCATCCGTAAATGCCAGCTCCATGTCCAGCTGCGTGAACTCAGGCTGCCGGTCTGCCCGCAGGTCCTCGTCCCTGAAGCAGCGCGCGATCTGATAGTAGCGGTCATACCCCGCCACCATCAGCATCTGCTTGAACAGCTGCGGGCTCTGCGGCAGCGCGTACCACTCGCCAGCCTGGCGAAGGGATTGCAGGAGGGCATTGGAGGTGTGCAGGAGTCAGCACAGCAGCAGGCAGGGTGAGGGTGCGGACGTCATTGAGTGCATAAGCCTCACTGCCACGAGTCCGCATGCTGCAAAGAAGGCAGAAGCACACGACAGCAGCGGCCATGCTGATGCCACACTGATGAGTAGACCAACCCACGATCTGGCACTTGCACACATATGCACCTGTGTTTATGTGTCAGATGCACGCACCTGCAGGCGTGAGGGCACCAAATAGTCTCGTGCCCCTTCCGGCGTGGAGCGCGTGAGCATGGGCGTCTCCACCTCTATGAAGCCCTGGTCATCCTCCAGGAAGCGCCGCATGCAGCGCACCAGCGCGTGGCGCATGCGCAGGTTGGCAGCCATGCGCGGCCGCCTGAGGAATGGCACGGCAGGTGAGGTGAGGTGAGGTGAGGTGAGGTGAGGTGAGGAATGGCACGGCAGGTGAGGTGAGGTGCGGCAGGTCAGGATACAGCAGCTTATAACTAGATGAGGATGATGTGACGCATGCGTGCGGGGCAGTTGCAATGAGTGTTGGGGTTTCTGAGAAAATGCTTGCAGGACAGACACCGCGCAAGCCATGGCCATCACCAGCAGATAACCTTGCAGTCTACAGCATTGCCAGGAACAGCCAGCAACACGCCTTGCTGCGACTGCTCCTGCTCCTGCTAGCTGTGGCTTTGACGCACAGCCAGCACATCGCACACAGCTCATTTCTTGTACTTCCCCGCAGCCTGTGCTGCTGCTGCTGCTGCTGCTGCTGCTGCTGCTGCAACGCACCGCAGGTCCAGCACTCTGTGCCGCAGCCGCACTTCCTCACGCGCCTGCTCCTTCTCCTCTGCGTCGCTGACAGCAAACGGCAGCGGCCGGCTCACTGTGTTGAGCACAGTCACCTCACTGGCTAGCAGCTCCACAGCACCTGCAGCAGACACGTGACAGCGCCACATGTTTGATGTATGTATGTACAACCAATGCTGCAGGTATGATTAGCAGGAGCAGTGCTGACTGCGTGTTGAGACCCTGCTGCACCCTAAAATCCCATCAGTCGTTGCCGGTCACATTAATCATCATGCCTGTAAGAGCTGCTACGCTGCCACTGCTGCCGCTGCCCATGAGCAGCAGCTGTTGCTGCTGCTGGTCCTCCCCACCTGTTGGCATCTTGGGGTTTGGGTCTTTGCGCAGCCTCAGCTGGCCCTTCACGCACACCACCCACTCAGAGCGCAGCCGCGCCCCCAGCTTGCTGGCCTCTGGCTGCGTCTGCGGCTCAAACACAACCTGCAGGCAAGCACACACAAGGTGTTCCACTGCTGTGAGCACTGGCGCGCTTGCAGCAAAATACACCTCTCAGGCTGCGCCGACAGTGGGCTCGTGCTGTCTGTTATGGTGCTGCGGTTGCTGGCAAAATCAAGTGCTGCTGAAGCCGCATGCAGTTGCGCCTGTGTCTGGCTTGGGTACAAGGTCTTTGCAGGTGCCTGGTGACTTGTGCATGCCACTGCTTGGACGGCATGTAATGCCTACAAACGTTTCTTGTAGAATGTGCTGCGCTGGCAGCAGCAGTTTTGCAGCAGAACAGCACACTGCTGGCATCAGCACCGTCAGGCTTGCCTGGCAGGCGCCAACACCTTCCACATAAGCAGCATCAACACAGCACTTGCCACTCGACAAAACAGTCCAGCTAGCACAGATGCATTGCTGCAGTGGCCTGACAGACAGCTGCTGCTGTCACACCAAGTTCTCATTGTTTCTCAAACGCACCTGCAGCAGCCCTGTGTGGTCCCTGACGTCCATGAACCCCAGCCCTCCGAGGTTCCTGTTGCGGTCAACCCAGCCACAAACAGTAACCTCTTTGCCTGCATCTGCAGCTGTTACTGCGCCTGCACCATGTGTCCTTGATGGCCAAGTCATCTGGCAGTCCAGGGCAAACGAGGCATAGCCTGCTGCTGCTGCATCCAGCGGTTCTGCGTCCACGGCAGCTGCTGCATTGAGCCTAAGAGGTCCCTTGAACTGAGAGTAACCTCCCAGACGTAACCGTGCTGGGCTGAACGCGGCTTTGTGGAAGGCTGTGTTGCTCACAGGCCTGGCAGAACGAAGGCTGCTTGAACGCAGCAGCTGACCACCCGCAATCATCCTGTATAACACTCTTTGCATATGTTTCGACAATGTATCGTGTCTGCAAGTGTTGATCAAGCCTGTCGCTGCATTGATGCGCGCCAGCCAAACCCAGTTACACGTAAGTCTGGTTCCCCACACAGCTTGGCAATTGATTGATGAAGCCGATCCAGTGGCTGAAAAAAGTTACAGTCTTGGCTCAGCCATGCTGTTGCTGTGGCAGCTGAGGAGCCACTAACAGTCATTGCTGTCAACCTCTCACTCTCTCACTCTCTTGCACCGGCACAAGCGAGTCAACTACAGTCTGTCTGATATCACTGTCACCCTGAAATGACTGCTCAATCATGGCTGTCATGCGACAGCCTGCAGCGCCTGCATGTAAGCGTACACGCCCTGCACCAGCTCCACCTGCTGCCGCCACACCAGTACTGCGCTGGACGTCGCCTCAAGCTCTGGGTCAAGCACCCGCACCATGGGCGGCACCTCCTTGCCGCGCAGCGTGCCCTGCTCCTGGTACTCCTGCTGCAGCTGCTTGCTGGCCTCCTGCAGCTTGGCGGCACCGTCAGGCAGCGACCTGCGCCACAGCAAGCACACCAGCGCGCAGTGAGGAAAGTAACACAGTTATGCACACTGTGGCATGCAAGGACGCTCCGGCAAGGATGCTGACGTATACGCAGATGACGCTGACAGTCCCAGAGACTGCTGCAGTAGCAACACACAGGCAACTGCTCAGCCAGCACCACCCAACTGCTCACTTGATGCGTGCAGCCAGCGCGTCCTCCTGCGGCCTGTCAGCATCCACCGCCCCAGCTGCCTCAGCAGCATCAGCAGCCAGCCGCTCCAGCGTCTTGCCCACAAAGCCAGCCATGGCATTCGCCTGCACCTCATCCTCTCCGCCATACCACGCCCAGCCCGACTTCTCCGCTGCTGCAGGGAACACCGCAGCCTGCTGCGCTGCAGCCATGTACACGATGGACAGCCAGCGCCCAAACAGCGTCTGGTTCACCTCCTGCTGCACCTCCGGCCGCGGCAGCGACGGCACGAGCCCGCCGGTTTGCAGGAACTCGGCGGGCTGCAGCTGCTGGTACAGCTCGCCAGCGCTGATGCCGCGCTCATAGGCCTCCAGCGCATAGCTAATGAAGCTGCGCAGCGAATACGGCATGCCGATCACGCCACCCACAAAGGCCGTCAGCAGCCGCACTGCCAGCGCGCGCTCGCCGTCACGCTTGCACGCAACTGCGGCAGCCGTCACGAGCCCTTCGCTGCCGCTACTGCTGCTGCTGCTGCTGCTGCTGCTGCTGCTCCACGCTGCAGTGTAGCCGGCCGGCGAGTTCAGCGAGGTGGGGTTGCTGAGCTCCCGCTCAGTAGGCAGCTTGCAGGTTGCTGCCACCTCCAGGCTGATGATCACCAGGCGCGTGTACTGCTGCATGACTTGCAGGAACTGGCTGCGGCCCTGCTCAGGGTCTGAGGCCACGGCTGCCTGCAGGCTCTGCAGCTGCGTCACACTGTAGCCCTCCTCAAAGTACAGCTTGGTGGACTGCTTCACAAACTGCAGCAGCCCCAGCACCTGCGCAGAGTACTGCTGAGAGATGCCGGCTGCGGGCTGCTGCTGTTCGTCACCTGCACTGCTGATTTGCTGTTCCTGCGGCGGCTGCTGCTGCTGCTGCTGCTGCTGCGCCAAGCCGACCTCCTTGGCTGTGAGCATGACCATGATGATCCACGACAGCAGCAGGTCCTGGTCCTGCGGGTTCAGCAGCTCGCCGTTCTGCTGCATGTTTCTCAGCTGCAGTGCTGTCTGCAGCTCATCCACGTTCTCGCCACGGGTGTAGCTGTCGAGCACTGTCTCTACAAAGCACTGTGCTGCAAACAGCGACTTGTTCTGTGACGCATAGTAGGCCAGCAGCAGCGCATCCTCCCTGTCTGAGGGAGCTGCAGCCACTGGAGAGACCTGCAGCGAGACACGCCTGCTGTCTGAGTGCTATTTACCCTCCTGGCACTGACCAAGAGTTGAGCTGCAACCATCTGACCAGCACTACAGACAGAGTGGCCCTGCATGTTGCATGTAGCATGATGATACTACGCTGCACTAGACTGCACTAGACTGCACTAGACTGCATTAGACTGCAAAAGGTGAATGCATAGCTGCGCATGTGTTGACGCTGCTGCATGAATGCTATTATGTCCCCTCGTCAGCTCCGGAAGCAGGGGATCCATTTGATACTATCCCTAGGTAGGGATGAATGTAACTACTGCTACATTGTTGCGATTGTCATGCCCTGGCGACGTGTCATCCAAGCTGCGCATGCTGCTGTCGTTCCAGCTTCACACGACATACAGGCTCACACAGCACCCACCAAACGCCGAGCCCTGCTGCCATGGAACCGAACAGGATGTTTTGTGGCCTGAGTATTAAAACTACCAAGGTCACAATGCTTCTGATGTTGCTGGTTGTGCTGGAGTGATCTGCCTGCTGGTGCTGGGGCTGGTGCCCGCATGCCCCAGGCTCCAGAGTGCTGGCACGGCTTCATGCTGCAGCCCTTTTGTTAAACTGTGACTTTTTGAAGCGGAATAGCTGCTCTCCGAGTGAAGAGGTGCAGGCAAGTTGGCTTGTCATAATCCTGCGGTGCAGGTTATTGCGGGGGCGCCCACCTCCTTATCACCTGGGGCAGTCACCGTTTCCCCGGCCCATGTTCGTGGCAGCCTTACCAGCTGCTTCAAAACTTTTAGTACTTGCTTGTCAAGTATTGCACCCCTAGTAAATAGACATGGCTTGCTAGAGCAGCGGGGGAGTGCCCCTTGGAGCGTGTGAGTGGCTACTCCACCACGGTTGGGTGATATCCCCGTGGCAGCTTGCAGCGTCCTCCTTCCAGGGGCCGCAGCAGCTGGGTCACAAATCACCCTCGAGGGCTTCTTCCGCTTGCGGGTGCTTGGGCAGACAGTATGGTTGTCAAGACGGACGTCTACAGTGGGTTTCCCGCTGTGGCGTCTGTGGTGGATGACTCCAGCCGAGCAGTGCTGGAGGACTGCCTGTCGCTGCTGGTGCGCGTGCTGCCTGGTCTTGGACCGCCAGCTGCCCTGTATGCTTTAAGACACCTCAGATGCTGACATGGCTGGTTTTTGCTGCCACAGAATCCTGTGGCGGACGTCCCTGAGGAGTCTCGCCTGCTGCAGACTCTGTCGGCCACGCTGGAGAGCATGGTTGAGCAGACCGAGCAGCGCGAGCACCTCCGTCTTAAGCAGGTATGCGGCCTGGACGCCGCATGCATGTAGGCCAGGCTGCAGACGCTTGGAGAAGCTGCTCGACTCAGTAGCATAACGCAGCGGTCCGCCGGCAGCCATAGCTAGGCTTTCCAGCATGAAGCGATCGATATGCGCCGTCGACAGGGATAGCTGCTGCAGCTGGGGCTGAGGTGCACCGTTTGTTGGTGGGGTTGCCGCCCAACAGCAAAGCAGCAGGAGCTGAGGACCTACAGAGGCCACACAGTAGCTGGGCTCATAGCAAGCAGTCTGCAGCTCTGTCTGCATCGCCAGTGGGCTGCTGGTTGACTGCATGCTGTTTCAGCAAGCTAGGCACCTGCTGCATGGCATGGCCTGTCCAGTCTTTTATTTCGCACCAGCCATGTGCTTGAAAGTCAACACAAGCTGCAGAGCACCAGCACAGCATGTCGTGTTGCAAAGGTCGCAGGACAGCTCATGGTGTGTTGTTCAGTGCTCAGATCAGCTGTGTTGCTGCTTCCTGCAAGCATGCATCTACGCTTCTGGCATGTGCTCATGCGATGCGTGCCGCTGCGCACCTGTGTGTACCTCACCCCCAGGGTCCTGCAGCAGCAGGGCTAGGGCCCCAGCTGACTGTCTTTCACGGCCTGCGCGCGCCGCCCATCAGCATAGAGGCGTACCTGGTGCGTATCGCCAAGTATGCTAAGTGCAGCCCGGCGTGCTTTGTGCACAGCATGGTGCACATGCTGAAGCTGGCGCAGCACGACGCGAGCTTTGCGCCGACGCGCCTCAACGTGCACCGCCTGCTGCTGACCGGTGTGCTCATCTCTGCCAAGTTCCTGGACGACCGCTACTTCAACAATGCCTTTTACGCAAAGGTGGGCAGCGCCGGCCCGCGTGCTGTGTCTGCTGCCTTAGCTGCTGCTGCATCCATTGTTGCTGTCTTGTGTGCAGTCGTGCAAGCAGTGCTGCGCTCACACAGCAGTTTATCTTCTTGTCGCGGTGAAGGCCGTAAGTTTTGCCCCAGCTTCAGCCGTGACAGGCACAGCGGCATGCAAGCCGACAGCGTTGCACAGTGCACCACCTGCAGGTTGCAGTTGCATGCTGTTAGGGAACTCCCTTTCTCCTCTTGGTGGCTGCCTGCATTTGTCATTATTATCATTAGATGACACACGTGCCTGCTTTTTGGGGTGTGACCGGCTTGCCCGCACTCCTCTCGCGTGGTGCTCAGCGATATGGGTTGTGAAGCGCTGCACACGCGCCTGCAGCACGCAGGTTGCGCGAGAACCTTCGCACGACACCTACTGCTTGCATGCTTGCTATGTGTTGCTGTGCTCCCTCGCAGGTTGGTGGCGTGTCCACAGCAGAGCTGAACCGCCTGGAGCTGGAGATGCTGCAGCTGCTGGACTTCCAGCTGGCTGTGACTCCCGAGCACCTCGTGGCGGTGCTGCTGGATGCGCAGAGCGGCAGGCTGGCCATGCAAATGGCGGCTGCGTACAGCAGCTGCTGCGGCATGGCTGCTGGCGGCGCGGCAGGGCTGGGCCTGATGGCGGGTGGTGCTGGCATGCTGGTGCACCCCAGCATCCAGCTGCCCTGCTGGGAGGGCCCCGGCTCTGCTGTGCATGGGCAGCACGTGCTGCAGCACCAGCAGCAGCAGCTCATGCAGCAGCTGGTGGTGGGCGTGCAGCGCAAGCGGCGCAGCAACAGCTTGGAGGTGATGGAGGGCGTGGAGTGCAGGCCCAGGGCCTTCCACAGGGCCAGCCTCGAAGTGGTGGCAATGGCGCAGTGAGCAGGTGCAACAGCAGTGTGCAGCGGGGCGGCAGCTGCGGGGCTGGGGCCTTAGCTGGCACTTGCCCTGCGCTGCCCCTGCACAGCTAGCTGGCTTGAAGTGACAGATCAGCGGGTGGTCTCGTGCTACGTCAGCCATGATGGTGTCTGGTATCTTGGGGCTGGGGTTGGGTCTCCACATGGCCGGCTGTGGACGCAGGAGTGTAGGGTCTTGCGCAATCTGTTTTGTTGGCAGGGCTCGGGTTGGCAGCTAGACATGCGGGCGTGTTGGCTACGCAGCGGCTGTGGCCAGCAGGCAGCAGCAAGCAGCGGCAGCTGCTGCAGCCAGTGTAGCTTGACCGTGTGTTTGGTGTGCTGGCATGGTGGTGTAGGCGCAAGTCAAGTGGAGCTAGCAGCAGAGCAGGTTGCGCTGCATGTGCGCCTGCTCAATGCAGCATGTTGCCCACTTGCCTGGGTCCTACATATTTTTATGTTGCCTAGTGAACATGCTTGACGTTTGTGGTGTGCAAACGTGTTGGCAGTGTCGGCTTGGTCTGTTTTTGAGCATTGTATGACGGAGTCTTGACAATGTGGCTGGCAGCTGTCGGCTGCCAGGCTTGTGTTGTGGGCACGTCTGTCTGCTGCAGTATCCTCTTGTGTGCGTGCAGAGAGAAGTTCGCTGTTGTGCAGGGTGTGGGATGCCGTCAACCAACACCAACGCAGTTCTTTTTCACGGAGCTTGTAGGGTGGCAAGGCGCGCTGGCGTCTGCTGTGCCTCTGTGTTGTTCAGTGCGCCTGCCAGGCTGGCCTCTTATTCGTGCAGCATTGCTGGCCTAGCATGGCAGCTGTGCATTCTGAATGGAGCAGTCTGCAGCAGTCCTGGAAGCATGTGCAGGGCGGAGTGACAGTAGAGAGCATGCATTGTGATGCGGCTGTGTTGCATGGGTTGCGCGCACGTCAAGAGCTGTGTTGCCTGGCTCTGGATTAGCTCTTTGATTGTCAACGTGACAGCAGTGTGGCCTCGCTGCTTAGCAGGCCGCATGTCATCAGACAGTTGCATTGTGGTGCATGGAGGTGGAACAGCAGCAGCAGGCTATGGTACGTCAGCTGGCGGTGGTGTGCGGCTGCAGCATGGCAGCCTGCTTGACGTGTGTCCAGCGGTCGCCCTGTTGGAGTGGCCGGCTGTTACATGGGTACATCTCGGGAGTGTGCATGTGTGCGCGTGTGTGTTGGCAAACATACCATGTGTGTGGGCTTGCTGTATGCAGCAGGCATGTGTGCTGGGGGTGGAGTGACTGCAGGGAGCTTGCTGGTTGCAGTTGCTGTCGCAACGGGCAGACTGGTGGTGTTTGTTGCCGGGCGGCGGCAACACTGGCGTGTGAGCCTTTTGTTGAAGGTTCAGGTAAAGGGCATGTGACGCCCAGCTATCATGTTGCATGTGTCACCCGGGGTTGACAAGGGGTTGACAGCACGCCCCAGGTGCACGGAGACGCTGCCTGCGCCCCACTTGTTGATGTGTATTACCGATTGTGAAATTCAAAAACAAGAAAAGCGTTGGTGCGGCTGCTGCGATTGCGGCGGGCAGCTTTTCATTCGTTTGTTGCGGCTGATGGTGGCAGCGTGCGGTTGCCGTTGAAGGCATGGGAGCAGCAGCAGCGGCATCAGCAGCCTGCTGTGCCGCTGTGTGTTGGGACATGTGGTGTATGCTTCTGTGACTGGCGCTGACACTGCTGTGGCGCGCCCTAGTGTGCTTGTATCTGACGAGACTCCCTGCTTGTGGTTGCACTCGCAGGCTTGATGCAGGTGTGTGTGACTGCCCAGTGCTTGGGGCCTCACAGTGTTGGATGTATCTATGTTTGATCGCAGGGCTGTGCCCTGTGCGACTCGGCAAATGATTTGCTTGCTTCTCGTGGCATGACATCGTGGTACTGTTGGGACAGCGCCCACGCCCCCTGATTGGTGCATGGCTAGCCTGGGTGTTCCTGGTTGGCTGCTGAGCATAGTCATCCAAATTTTGACTCGCTGTCCTGCATGGTTTCCACGTGTAACTGCCCTTCTCTCAAAACCTCTATTGTTCTCGCTTGTTGCGTTTGCTGCATTGTTCAGTAAAGCCATTGCCGTTGCACGCGTATCAAAGTAGCAGACTATCTTGCAACTCCGAGTTAGAGCCTAGCTGCTGCTCAGACCCTTGTGCCTGGAACTGCAGCTGGCTTAGGCATAGGCGAACAGCGTTAACAGGATTAACGAGGTACAAGGCGACTGCTAAACACTGAGGCAAGGGCAAACTCGCCCCAACTGCCAACAGCGCACAATAAACAGTGAATGTCACCGTGCCACGTGGCACCAGTGCACTGGTTGGTCAGGGTATGCCACACACACAGTGCGGCCAAGACCCGTCATACCTAACAGGCAGTTTATAAACTGCCTGCGTTAGGGCGACCGTACAGCCCTCTTCTGCCACAGAGCCTGACAGTGTATGCTCTCAGACGTGCAAGCGCAGCGCAGGCTGCAGGTCAGTTCTTGAACTAGTCAAACCAGTGCAGTAGTAGGAGGTACAACAAACTGCCCGGCCTATACTCAAGAAGCATTGCCAACATGCAGCTGGCATGTCCCGGCTGTGCCAGCGCAATGCTCATGTCATGCCCCAACATGCGTTTGTGTGAAGATCTCAAAACGAGCTGTGTGTCATAACCGTTATAACCATCCGCCGTGAACTCTTGTGCCAAGTCCGCCGCTGCTGCAGCTGCCAGCAGACCCATGCCCCACGTGCAGAACAGACCACACACGCCTGTACAGGCAACATGTTGTGTATGCAATGTCAGTTGAGCCTCACCATCGCCAAGGCCGACAGCACTGCCGTCCCCATGAATGTTTTCTGCAATTATTAACCTTTGTCAAGGAACACCCAAATGTACTGCACCCACCAAGAGCACTCCATGCACCATCTGTATTCCACACACCAGTTGTACTTCACCCACCAACTGTACTTCATCCCACCATCCGTACTTCATTCACCATCCGTACTTCACCCAAAACATGCGCTTCTTGCCATCCCACACTTGTGGTGCCTCTTCATCAATGCTGCGTAAATCATGTGGGAGCCCCCTTGGCAGTGGTGGAAGGTGGACCCGCTGCAAAAACGTTTTGCACTGCAGCTATGTGCTTGAGTGCGCTGAGGTTCGGCACCTAGCAACGTGTACAGGCGTACAACCAGATGCATGAAGACGCGTGCCGGTGCTTAGGCGTTGAAGCACTGCCTAATAGGCACATCAAGCTTCAGCACAAGGGCTCCCTGCGTGCCAACGATGGTGGAGGTCAGGGTGCCGATAGCTCCAAGGAACTGCAGCAGCAGCAGCAGCAGCAGCAGCAGCAGCAGCAGTAGTAGCAGCAGCAGCACCCGTGTGCAGTGTGAGGTGGTGAGTTATGTTGTGGCTGCAGCAGTTAGCGTCCCTTTAGCTAGGAAAGCGCATGCCAAAGTGCATGCAGCACACACAGAGCTACAGGCAGACTGGACACAGATGGCATTTTTGAGGTGCATGACATATGAAGCTGCTGCCAGAAGGTACAAAACATTTTCCTTGATGACAATCTATCGACAATGGCATAAGCAGTGGTGAAGCTGTCATGCAGATGCATGTGGCCCATGGTGTGATTGGCATGTTTAGCGTGTGTGATCCATACGGTGCAATCGCAGGTGTAAATAGGTGGTGCAGCAGCCCAGCTTGTCAGCACATGAATTACAGCTGCGGCTGCCACTCACGTCGCCTGAACCGCCAGTAATGGCGTAGTCAGATGAAACAGCGGGGGCCTGCATCGCCACAACAACAGCAGCAGCAGCAGCAGCAGCAGATGTCACAGTTGCCCAGGCCAGCCACAGCGCAGCTGCTGCACAAGCCCAAACAGCGGTGCTGGCGACAGGACGTTGATGCAACAGCAGCAACGACAACGCAGGTCACCTTTATGCTGCACATTGTATCCGGGATGCATGCTAGTTGACAGCATCCAGGACAGAGGCCTGAAATGCAACACACGGCGAAAGGGATGCAGGCGTCCCTCAAAACGTGCAGCACAACAGGGCTCCTATGCAAGTCGTGCTGTGACCTAGGTGTGTCGCACACGCGCCACAAATGACTGGTCCACAGCATTGTCATCGAGCAGGCGGCAGGGCAAACGCCAGGCCCTGCTGTGCCACTCACCGCTCCAGCAAAGTCGTAGTTCAGAACGCCCTGGCCAGTCACCCAGCCGTTGTACTGGCTGTCAGCGGTGGACGCGAACTGCAGCGGTGATGGCAGCGGCGGCGGCAGCAGCAGGCGGTGATTCGAGTTAAGGCAACGAAATGACAACCACAGCAGCAGCAGCAGCAGCAGCAGCAAGGGTGAGGATGCGCTGTCACATCATCCCAGCAGCATCACCCACCTTAAAAGTTGAAAGTGTCTACGCTCTCTTTCACCCACCTTAGCATTGACAGCAGCGTTGACGACACGCTGGTTGCCATCAGTGGGAGGCTGCATGGTGATGGCATTGACGGTGGCGATGGCGATGTTGGAGCCGTCTGGATTGCCCTCTGGGCGCAGGTAGAAGCTGCAAACCAGCAAGACAGCGGGGGCAGACACCAGGTGGTCATTATGAGTAGCAGCACGAGGGCTGTGCACGCTTTGACTGCAGGTTTCGTAAAGTGGCATCTTCTTTCGCAAGTTGTTCTCCGGGCACTCGGCTCTCCTGTGGTGTACTGCTGTTGCAGGGGATAAATTACCCCTCTGGCAGGCAATTGCAGTAATGTGTGTCGTAGCACAGCATGCAGGTCAAGACCATTTATTGGGATGCCACACAGCATGCAGGTCCCTGACTAACCAGGCATGTGGGCAGCCAGCTTGCAGGTGAGGGAAAACAATGCATTGTTTGAGGACAACATAAGGCTGCTTTGTGAATTGAGTGGCGATGCATGTAGGTGCCAGCACACGCTGCGCAACCAGAAAAGCCAAGTCTGCAGCAGCAGTGTGTCAGGCAGCTGCTCATTTCAGGAAGCACTCACGAGCGCACGATGCTTGTTGCGATGGGAGCATCCTTGATGGCTGGCGTTGCGGGGAAGATGCGGTCCGCAGCAATCGGGGTGAACTGCAAGGCAGGCAGTTCAGGGTAACCCGAGAGGTCAGTCACGGCCGAGTCGATGACAGTGCTGTGACACTGGGTGACTGAGCTCATGCATCACAAGTAATAGAAGCTGTTTTTAAGGGATGTTTAGTCAACCGAGCGGGGCTACGTGCCTGCCGTGGCAGGGCAGAGCCGTTTGAAAGCTGTGTGCGACCCTCCTACGGTGTGCGAAGGGGCAGCCTTGCGTTCCAATTATTAACAGTGAGAGACAAACTGGCATATAAAACGATGATAAACAATGCTGTCAGCTGACCTGCGTCTCCAGCATGCATCTTGCTGAGTTCATGAGCTGGCGGGTGGGCTACTGCAGCAGCTGCTTGAGCGACCGCCCTGCGTTGAGAAGAAACGTATCGGCACTCACGGGAAGAGACAGCTCGATGTGTCTGAAGCCACAGCCGGTCCCCTTTGGGGACTTGCCCCGATGGTTGGGGGTGGCCTGTGCAGCCGCGGACGTCGCACAAACGACGAAAACGGCCGCAAAGAGCAGAGCAATAGCACGGAAGGCCATGGTGACGTTGCCAGGACCTGCTTGCTGGACTTTGCCCGATGTCAGGCTGGTCGCACAGACACACTAGAAGCACTAAGATGATTAAGGCTAGTGATAGTAGCTTTACGAATGTGCTGTCTGTAATATGCGCCAGAAATAAGCATAGCTGGGCGACGGACGAGACGAAAGTGGCACTGACACATCGCCGGTCAAGATCCAGCTCATGGTGCCTGAAAAGCAACAATCTGGCCACGGTACCCCCTCGACTGCCACGAAAACAAGCTCAGAATCATGTTGAAAAGGTACTTCGGGTGCCGGATGGTGTTGCTGTCAACCGGATGCAGTGCTACAGTGCCCGCTGATCAGCCTGTAGGCTTCACATAGCTATGAATTGACCAGCCATGATATGTCCCTTACACTATCAGAAAGCACGTAACCGTACGTGCACGCTTCCCAACTGCTACTCTGTTGACAGTTTAGTCACCAGCTGGTGCTGCAGCACGACAGCAGCAGCTGCTCTGCGCACATCTGCTCTGCGCACATCTGCTCTGCGCACATCGCTAGCCCTGCTACCACCCCAGCCGAATGACTTGATGACATCAAAGTACAGCTACCAGGACTTACTGCAAACACACAGGATTAAACCTACACACACATCGTTACAATGCTTGCGCCATCAACAGCAGATGGCCAGCAGGCCTGCCAGGCTGACTCAAGATGTTGGAAATGCGCGCAATGCTGCTGCCAATTGGTGCAGTATGGTGCACCCGACACCCGACTTGCGACCACCCATGGTGGCTTGCATTGCTCCCGGTTCAATACAGTCACACGTGCTGTGGGGACAGTCAGCAGAAGGTGGGCATTGCTGCCGACTGGCTTGCTGCGGATCAATAATGCAGAATACAAAAGCTTCTCCCACTCAGCAAAGGGCGCAGCATGGCTTTGCCCAATGCTGCATGGCACATCAATGCAACATGCAACTACTGCAAGAAATGCTTGGCAACCTTGCCACTGAAAACTGCTGGCAAGCTTGCTGCTGCTGCCCCTGCACAGCTGACGCTTTCCACAGCCTGTTCCTCTGGTCGTTCTATGCAACCCCAACATTTGGTGCAGCTGCACCAGTGCAACATGCAAATGCGGAGCGACTTCAAGTGGATCAAAAATGCAGCGCAACATCAATGTGCAATGCAGTGCAAGAACAACTCAAATGCATGAAGGCACCAAGGAAGCAATTAAGCTGCAAGCAACGCATGACAAAGGACAGCATGCAAGGCGTGTTCAAAGACATCAGCAGGCGACAAGGCAAACACCCCTCAAACACTGTCAACATGGCATGTCTGGCTAAGCCATTGATCAGTGACACTGCTGCACCCTGCCATGGCACAGCCTTAAAACCTGCAGTGCAAGTTCGGCAGCTCTCAAAGCAAGCCCATTCAAGCAGATCAAGCAGATCAAGCAGATCAAGCAGATCAAGCAGATCAAGAGATCACCATGTATGGCATGCATGGCGTGCTTGTCATGATGCCAACCTCGCTGGCACACGGCCAGATGGTGCAGAGCAGGCGTGCAAGTGTGCACCTGCAACACTTTGCAAGGGTATCACTGTTGTACATGGAGCGCTAGAGGAAACAAGAAGGAAACACGACAGGCACTCAGAAGAGATGAGCACATATGCTGCTCACACGCATGCACACACTTGTGCAAACACATATCACACATGTGAAGCTGAAGACTGCAGCTCGCCCTCAAGAGAGCAGGGAATTCAGACAGAGATCAATGCCCACCCACTCGAGATTCCATGCCTGCTGCCAGCAGACATTGCAGCGCATTTGCAGTCTGCATGTTCGTGCAATGCAGATGGGAGGGGTCAAGCATGCTGCCAAAGTCCTGAACCAATTGCAGACGGGGTGCAAACAGACACGTGCGTGCTCAACTCTGCTCAAGCATGCTTCGGCGCCTTCAGGCTCCACACTAGACACTCGAAACTTGTTGTACATCCCAACACACGCAGCATTGTGCCATGCAAGGACCCCAACAGGTCCTGCGCGGCGCCGCTGCCCCCACCCAGGTAACAGCTTGTTCAAAACCCGTTATGACAGCCGGCTGCAGCAGCAGCTGCCAGTGGCCATATGCCCACCCCGCAGCCCCGTGACTGCCGTGACTGCCGACGCAAGGTGACCAGACGCTGCGGTGGTTGACTTCACCCATCAACGCCTGCAGCCGGCTGCTGCTGCTGCTGCTGCTGTTGCTGTGCAGCACTGGCCGCCCCAGCTGCTGCTGCCTCAGCATCCTCCTCCCTCTCCTGCCGCTCCTCCTCTCCCTCCTTTCCCTCCTCCTCCCCTTCTCCCGGCATGCTGTTGAGCAGCTGAGAGCCCCAGGGCGGCTGCGGCAGGCTGGTGGCCACAGCCACGCCTCCATCCTCAGGCAGCTGCGGCTGCACTGCATTCAGCAGCGTGGCGCGGCCCCTGAAGTGGATGGCTGCTGCATTCCAGGCCTGCGCAGCCTCTGCCTCGGTGTTGTAGCTGCCCACATTGAGCACCTGCAGGCGCAGAAAAGAGGGCAGAAAACTGATATGATGAGGCGAGAGTGTTGCCCAGCATTGGACGGCTACAACACTGCATAACAACGACATGCTGCATCTATCTACAGATAGGGTGGACACATCTACAGCTGTGCGGTGCGTGGCGGCCTTGTTGTTGTGGCAGCCTCCGCCAAGCTGCCCCTGCCAGCGCAGCATTTCCAGCCAGCACTGCGCTGCCATGCAGGCTCACAGCACAAGCAGAGCCTCTCAACCCCCAGCATCATGTCCAGGCACCAACCCAACCAATCCCCTGGCCCCTCACCTTGCCGCCGTAGCTGAACTGCGTGCGCCAGCGCACCGTGTTGCGCTTGCAGCGGTACACCCCCGTGTAGCTCGTGGACCTGCAGCCAAACTTGAGCTGGCCCCCAGGGTCCTTGTAGCGAGGCACCATCTGGCCCCTGTTGCCGCTGCCAAGCGGCCTGCCGCCCTTTGGGTTTGCGCCCTGCGCTGCACGCACCGCAGCAGGCAAGCTCTTGCCGCTGCTGCCGCCGCTGGCGGCTGCGGCAGCAGCCGCTGCTGCTGTGCTGTCGGCAGCAGCTGGTGTGCCCTGGCGCTGATTGGCAGCCTTGCGCTTGTTGCTCGGCGCTGCTGCTGCTGCTGGTTTTGATCCCTGCTTGCGTTTTGATCCCTGCTTGCCTGTTGCTGCTGCTGCTGCTGCCTGGCCGTAGTCGCTGTCTTCCTCACTATCATTGTCACCGCCAGCAGCCGCGTCAGTGTCGCTGTCGCTGCCATCGTCGCCGCTGCCAGCCCACTCGCTGCTGCTGTCGCTCATGTTGGACACTTCTGGGCTGCTGCTGCTGAGCAAGCCCTCATCATCACTCTCCACATCACTGCTGCCCTCGCTGCTCTGCTGCTGCGAGTCTGAATTTTCTTTGTCCCTGTCCTCACTGCCAGCTTTCTTGGCCGCTGCGCGGCGCTTGCCAGCTCCCCGCTGCTGCTGCTGGTGCTGCTGCCGCTTGCTGGCAGCAGCAGGGCCCGCCTTATGCCGCTTCGCTGCTGCCTGGCCGCTGCTGCCAGCCGCTGAGCTGCCTGTTGTGTCGCGCCGCCGCACGCCTGCAGCCCTGCGGCTGCCACTCCGCGTCCGCCTGCTGCTGTTACCATGCAGAACCGGCGCCGCCGCTGCTGCTGGTGGTGGTGGGTTGCCTGCAGGCCCTGTGGTTCTTCCCCGCTTCCTGCCTGCCCCCTGCTGCTCAGATCCAGACACTGCTGCTGCTGTTGCTGCTTCTGCTGCTGCTGTGACGTTGCCAGCCTGACTACTGCCTGTTGCTTTGCCAGCTGACGGCAGTGCTGGCACTGCTGCCCCCAGCTGCTTGCGCCGCTTGTCTGCGTCGCGAGCAGCGGCGCGCTTGGGCCTGGCACGCACTACATCAGGCGCGTCAGGGTCGATGAAAAAGGGCTGAAACTGCAGCTGCTGCTGCTGCTGCTGCTGCTGCTGCTGCTGCTGCTGGCTTTGGAGTGATTCAGGAGGTGCTGCTGCGTCTAGCTGAGCAGCGGGGCCAGGAGAACCCTCACCAGCTGCTGCTGCTGCTGCTGCTGCTGGTTTTGCTGCGTTCTGCTGGTCAGCCGCTGGGGCTGCTGTGCCGGATACTTGCAGGCGACTGGCTGGCAGGTGCTCTGCTGCTGCTCTCACCTGCTGCTGCTGCTGCTGCTGCTCCTGAGCTGGTACTTTCGCGATCCTCAGACCAGCAACAGCGGGGAATGCAGCAGCAACCACCCCTGCAGCTGCGGCCGGCCCAGCATGCTGCACAGCTGCTGAGGCAGGCCCAGCAGCGGCTGCGGCACCAGGCTGCCTGCGCATTACCTGCTGCTGCTGCTGCTGCTGCTGCTGCTGCTTGGTTGCCTCATCTTCATCCATTCGCAATTGCTGCTGCAGCTGCTTAGCGCTGGCTGTCACATGCGCCTCAACTGCAGCAGCACCAGCATCTGCTGCATGCTGCTGCTGCTGCTGCTGCTCTGTGCTGGCTGTCAGCTGCCGCAGCAGCTGCTGCCGCATGTCCAGCATGCTACCTGGCAGGCTGAAGGCTTCATGCTTCACACACAGCAGCTCCACAGCAGGCCACAGGGATGCAGGCAGCAAGCCAGGCACAGCAGTAGCAGCAGCAGCAGGAGGAGTGGCAGCAGCATCAGCCGCGCGTGCTGAGCTGCGCCTGCTGCGAGGTGCCCTGCCAGCAGCAGCAGCCAGTTGCCTGGGCTGGATGAGCATGTCAGTCAGCCCGGGTGCTGCTGCTGCTGCTGTTGGTGGTGCTGCTGCCCCAGGATCCAGCTGCACGCTGTGCAGCACGCTGTGCCTGCTGATGCCAAACTCAGCAGGTGCGCCATCATCTGCTGCTGCTCCTGTTGCTGCCCCTGGAAGCCCTACAACGTGCTGCTGCTGCTGCTGCTGCTGCTGCTGATCCACCTGCCCAGCGCCCTCCTCTGCAGCAGTGATGACTGAGCCAGGGTGGTCAGCGAATGCGAGCCGCTTGCGTGCCCCTGCTGCTGCAGGACTCAGCGGCTGCTGCCGCCTGCTGCCCCTGCCGCTGCCGCCGGTGCCGCTGCTGCGCCGCTTGCGCTGGTGCTGCTGCCCTGGCTGCCACAGGGGGTCTGCGCTGCTGCTGAAGGGCAGCAGGTGCTCCGGCAACAGCGCTGCAGCTGCTGCTATGTTGTCCTGCTGGGCATCAACAGCAGTGCCTGCTGCTGCACCTTCAGCGCCAACAGGAGGTGAAATTGGCGGAATCTGATGACTGATTTCAAGTGCAGCAGCATCTGCACCGCCCACACCTGCTGCTGCTGCTGCTGCTGCCTGCCTCTTGCGCCGCCGCCGATTACTCGCAGGAGCCACAGCAGCTGCGCCGCTTGCTGCTGCTGCTGCAGAGTTAGGCTCCATCTCTGCTGCTGCCAGCCCCAGCAGCAGCTCAGCCCCACTGAAGATGTCACTGCCTGCCCTGCCTGCAGCCACAGCACTGGGCAGACGCGCCTCAGGCACAGCAGCACCCTGCCCTGCCACTGCTGCTGCTGCCTCTGCTGCTGCCGCTGCTGCTGCCAGCAGCTCCTTCTCTTGGGGCTGCGCAGCACTCACGGCAGCAGCAACAAGCCGCGCGCCGGCACCAGCTATGACAGAGGCCGCGCGGCGGGCCCTGCCCAGCTGCTGCTGCTGCTGCTGCTGCTGTTGCAGTGGCTCCGTTGCTGCTGGAGGCTGTGGAGGTAGTGCGGCGTAGCTGGGCACAGAGCTTGCTGCTGCTGCTGCTGCTGCTGTTGGCTGTGCAGCTGCCCAGCTGGCGTCTGCTCCAGGAGCAAGGAAACCTGTCACTTGCTGCTGCTGCTGCTGCTGCTGCTGGTGGCCAGCAAGGCTGCCCGTGTGGGTCTGGATGAAGCTGTCAGGTGGCAGCTCAGCAGCTGAGCTGGCAGCAGCAGCAGCAGCAGCGCTGCTGACAGCTGCTGCTTGGAAGGGGCTCATCAGGCTGCTGCTGTGCGCGCCAGTGGAGCCTGCATTTGGCAGGAACTGCCGAGCTGGCGGCCTCCTGCTGGCTGGAGTGAGGAAGCCAGACGCACCAGTGTCACCTGCAGCGCCCCCTGCTGCTGCTGCTGCCTCTGCTGCTGGGCCTGCAGCACTAACCGAAGCAGGGCTGCCGCCCGCTGCTGCTGCTGCTGCTGCTGCACCCCAGCCAGGGCTAGTCAAGCAGCTGCCTGGTGCTGCTGCTTTGGTGCTGCTGGCGAGCTGAGCTGGTGTTGCCAGTGCAGCAGCAGGCGTGGCAAGCATGTAGCTGGGTGGCTTGGCTTTTGGGGTCACAAAGAGGACACTGTCACTGGCTGGCATCACCTGCTGCTGCTGCTGCTGCTGCTGCTGCTGCTGCTGCTGCTGCTGTGCAAGTGCAGCGGTGTGCCTGATGTTCACTGAGGCTGCTGCAGCATCGAGCATGGAGCTGAACGAAGCAGGCATGCTTGCTGCTGCTGCTGCTGCTGTTGCTGCAGTCGCTGCTGCCGGCAGCTGCAGTGTGTGTGATGCTGGCGCTTGCTTGGGTGATGGTGGGAAGAGGTGGGTGCCTGGGGTCATCAACTGCTGGTGGCCTGAGGAGAGAGGAGCAGCATGCTGCTGCTGCTGCTGCTGCTGCTGCTGCTGCTGTTGTTGTAACTTGTACTCTGGGTGCGCCACAGGATGATGTGCTGCAATGACACCAGGTGCTGCTGCTGCTGCTGCTTGTGCCATGTGCCCTGCCTCAAGGCTGTCAGAGGCAGTGTGTGCATGCAGGCCATCAAGCGCATCACGCACACCAGCAGCAGCAGCATGCTGTGTAGCTGTGCTATGCAGCGGCACAGCTTCATCACCGTCCTGCTGCGCAGCTGCTTCTGGCAGCAGCACTGGGCTGTGTCCCGCAGGCAGCTGCTGCTGTGGGTGATAGCCTGCTGCTGCTGCTGCTGCTGCTGCTGGTGCATTGCTGGCATGTTTCATCACTACCTGGCCTGGCCTGCTGCCTGAGCTGCCCTTCTCACCATCACTGCTGCTGCCGCTGCCTGCTGCCCACACATCAAACAGATCAGGCAGGGGCTGCTGCTGCTGCCGCTGCTGCTGCTGCTGCTGCTGTTGGGCAGGGTACCAGGCCGGGGCGCCGGTTGCCACAGCAGCAGCAGGTGTCACCATGCGATGCTCCTCCAGCTGCTGCTGCTGCATGCTGCGGATCTGTGCTGCAGATGGTGTGGGTGGTCCGTCTGCTGCTGGCGCATACACCTGGTGCGTTGCAATGCCAGCAGGGACAATCCCCGGTGCAGCAGCAGCAGCAGCGGCAGCATGCACGCTGCTTGCATCGTGCTGTGGCTGCAGGGGTTGCTGAGCTGCTGCTGGCTGTTGGTGCTGCTGCTGCTGCTGCTGCTGCTGGTGTGGTGGTGGCAGCAGCAGCGTGTCAGGCAGGGCCAAAGGCATGGGTGGTGGCAGCACCCCCAGCTGCTGCTGCTGCTGCTGCTGCTGCTGCTGCTGCTGCTGTTGTGCGGCTGCCACTGCCCCAGCCGCTTGGGGGTTGAAAGCCCGTGGCAAACCAGGGGGCATGCCGTAACTGCCAGCTGCTGCCAGGGCAGCAGCATATGCGCTGGCATAGCTGGATGCTGCCTCCATGGGCCAACTGTTTGCGCCTCCTCCACTGATGCTGCCAGGCCCAGACGCCATGTGGCCAGCTGTCATGTGGCCGGGCCCAGCCATGTGGCCAGCTGTCATGTGGCCAGGCCCAGCCATGTGGCCAGCTGTCATGTGGCCAGCTGACATGTGGCCAGGCCCAGCCATGTGGCCAGCTGTCATGCGGCCAGCTGACATGTGGCCAGGCCCAGCCATGTGGCCAGCTGTCATGTGGCCAGCTGTCATGTGGCCAGGCCCAGCCATGTGGCCAGCTGCAAGGGGCCAGGAGGCCAGCCAAGGCATGAATGGCGGCGGCGGCATGTAGGGAAGCGGCGGTGGCGGTGGCATGAACTGCATGGGGTGCTGCTGCTGCTGCTGCTGCTGCTGCTGCTGCGGCGGCGGCGACAATGGCTGCAGGTGTTGAGGGTAGTTGAAGCCTGCCAGTGGTGCGGCCTCATCAGGAGCTGCTGCTGCTGCTGCTGGCAGCAGTGATGCGCTTTGTGGGCTGCGGCCAGGGATCATTGCAGCTGCAGCAGCACTTGCTGCTGCCGCTGCTGCCAAGGCATCACTGCTGCTGTTGGGTGCTGCGGAGCCTGCAGGCACAATGCCAGCTAAGTCTCTGCCAGCCTGCTGGTCCGCGGCTGCAGCACAGGTGGCAGGTGTGCTGCCGCCTGGAAACGAGCTGGAATGCATGGGCATGGGATTCTGCTGCCATGCGGCCAGCTGCTGCTGCTGCTGCTGCTGCTGTTGCATGATCTCGGGAGCATGCCACGGGTTGGCGAAACTCTGGTGGTAGTGCTGCTGCTGCTGCTGCACTCCTGGCAACATGCTTCCAGCTGTAGCGTAATGGCTGTTACTGTTGTAACCGCCTGCTGCTGGGTAAGCCAGGCGGCTGGGGAGCATGGGAGGGCTTATGGCTTCATCATCTGCGGGGGTGCTGTCCATAGCAGCTGCTGCATCAGCAGGCGCAGGCGGCAGCGCGCCGCCCTGCAGCTGCTGACTATACCCAGCAGCTGCGGCGCTGGGCAAAGCTGCAATCGTGCCTGCACTTGCTGCAAATGAGCCTGGCAGCATATGATGAGGCCGGCTGGACTGTGCTGTGGCTGCTGTCCATGCTCTGCCTGCTGCGCCCTGGTTTGCTTGCATGGACCCGCAGGCTATTGATGATCACGAGGCCGATCTAAAAAAGAAGGGAAGGATCGTTGATTCGAGAGACGGATGAAGAACTTTCAGACGCTCAGGCAAATTACGTTCTGCTGTTGCTGCTACTTTGCTTGCACCGCACTCCTGCTAGCTGTTTCGGCCTGAAGAGCTTGATGAACATTGCCTCATAAGCTCCTTCTCTGCGCCCCTTAAGGTTGCAAACTGCTATGACCGCGTGGGCTTTGAGCAATCGTGTCAACCTACGTCATCCCGCAGAATAATTTCTCTGGGTGGTTGCTTGTTGCAATATGGTATTTTGATACGTTTGATCGAGATGTCTGCATGGCTAGCGGTGCTCAGCGGCTTCGATGTGAAGTGCGTGTGCACCTTCCCGCCAGTTTCACTCCACCCTGCATTTACGCTGGGCAACGACATAGTGTCGCATTGAGGGTTCCATGCAACACCAGTTGAATCTTGCGAAAGTTCTTGTCGAAACAGCAATATCCTCTCAACTACTGTGCAGCATGCTCCCTCTCCTGTGCAAGTGGTGTTGTGCTCCCCCCCCCCCCCCCTTCCCAGCTGTGGGTGCCTGCTCCGCAGTTGCCGGCAGCCTATCATAGGCATAGTATGCAATGAGCTTTGGCCCTGGTTGTCGGCCAGCATCCGATTTGCACCGACGTAGCCATTTGCCATGGCACGTGGAGATGCAGGTGGACTGTACACCTGAGATGCAAACCAATTGCAGTCACTCAAAGTTTAAAATTGTGACAGCCTGCAATGCGCCAGGCCACACCAAACCCTTTGCATGAGCAGCAAAGACAGGTGCAAGCTCAGCAAAAGCAAGCTTCTTGCATGGTATCCTTGCACGCTTGCTGGTTGGAGCATGTGTGGTGCTGTAAGCTTGCACAGATCCGCCCGCTGGAGGGAATGCAGCACTGCTGTGTGCGGTAGAGAGCATGTGCTGGATGCGCACTCATTCTTTTTACGGGTTATTCAGTAAGCTAGTTGGGTCTCTGAGCTTCGCTGGCAGGACTCTGAGGTGGCGAGGGCATGACAGCTGTGCGAACCACCGCAAGCCTAGCTTGCGAAGCTGGCCGGTGATCAGCAGTACTGCGTATTGCAACTGCAAAGATGATATTGCATACCAGGGTGTTTCTGGTCAATTTGTGGGGTCATCTGGGCGGGAGTACACATCGAAGCGGACTTAACAAGTCCACGCCCGCCATTCCCACATCAAGGTCAATTGAGAGGCTGTCCGTGAAGAACAGTCTCTTAAGTAAACTGTTGTGTTTTTTGAAATCATTGAGCAGTCGGGTTGTGCTACCTTGCTCTTCACGAAAGTCTACAGCGCGGCCTCCACAGCTTTCCTTCACCAGATACCCACTGCGAGGCCCAGCGCAACTTCTGGGCTGGTGAGATCTTCGCTGCTGTGATGTATCCGGCAGCCAGTGGCAGGTGTTTGGCGAGCAGCGATGGAACAACCCGTTGCCACAGTCAAAGCATCGTCGCAACCCTGTTTATGTATTTGGTATATGTGCATTTACATGCGGCTTACGGACGTGACCTGCTTGTTCTGTCATGCTCGCAGCAAAGCGTGCAAGGGAACTCTCCGCGCCCACCAATCTCTGCGATGGTAGAGCCTGCAGCACGCGACACGCCCAGCTGTAACGGATTATAGATCAGCACATATTGCGGCTGGGGGTTGCAACCACCGCCTGACGGCTTGCTGCTAGCCTGGCGTGGCCCGCCACTGGGACCAGTAATGGCTGCACAGCCCCAGAAGGCTTTGGGGCTTGTGCCAGGCAAACTCATGGCGGGAAGTCTAGTGCTGCCTGGCAAGCGGCAACCTGCAGCACACACTGGCTGGGCGCATGCGCCTGCAGATGCTGTGGATGCGCTGGCAGCAGCGGGAACTGGCGCACTCCATGCGCAGCTGCAGCAGCAGGCGCCCCCGGCAGTCAAGCCAGCAGCAGAACAGACCTTAGAATGCCAGGAGGACTTAAACAGGCTGGACGCAGCTGCAGCAGCAGTAGCATGTGGCCAGGTGTCGCCTCCACAGCCAGCCAGCGGGGTCACTATTCAGCTATCTAGCAAGCGCAGCACTAAGCTGCAGCCAGGTGTCACATGGACCGGCACATCACGACCACCTAGCTACAAAGGTTTCCAAACACCAGCAGCAGCAGCAGCAGCAGCAGCAGTGGCGCCGGCAGTATCTGCTGCATCCCTGGGGCACTTTGCCGCAGCGCCAGCAGCAGCGTATGTGTTCCACGGCAGCAATGCTGCGGCTGGCCGCAGCACGCTGGCGCACGCATACTTTGCGCCGCCTGCTGCTGCTGCTGCAGCCGCTGCAGGGCCAGCAGCTGGCACAGCTAGCCTGCAAATGCAGCTGCATAAGCTGCGGGCACTGCAGCACGGCACAGTCAGGCTGGCTGCTGCCACGCCTGGCCCGGCAGGGAGTGCTGCCAGCAGCAGCACTGCGGGCGGCCGCGCATTTGGCACAGCAGCAGAGCAGGACAGCTGTACGGCTGCCGCATTTGCTGCTGGCTTGCCGATTGCCGCCACAAACACAGCAGCAGCAGCAGCAGCAGCAGTGGATGAGGCAGGCAAGGTGCGTCACCCGGGCGGCCGGGGGCGCAGGAAGGACGCTGCGTTTGCTGCTGCCTGCCCTATCCCTGAAGATGAGTATGCAGCGTTTGTTGCTGCATGCCCCTGCCCAGCAACAGGGCAGGAGGAGGATGCCCTGCTGCCTCAGCATGATGAGGATGATAATGATGCGGCTGCAGCAGCAGCACTAGAAGCGCTATCAGCTGCTAGCATTGCAGCGCAGGGGCAGGATGTGTTTGGTGCAGCAGCAGGCAGTGAGGCACCAATGCTTGCAGCGATGGCAGCAGCAGCAGCGGCAGCAGCATGGCAGGACTCTGACGTGGCAGCGCTTGGGACGCTGCGTGACCAGCACAGCAGCAGCAGCAGCTGCTTGCAGGCAAAGCTGCAGCAGCTGCTGCAGCAGCAGGGTCCGATGGGACAGCGTGCATTCAAGTCAGAGCCTGGTAGCAGCGCCCACGCAAGCGATGAGGAGGTTGTGCGGGGTGCTGGTTACACCACACATCACCGGGCAGCAGCAGCAGCAGCAGCAGCAGCAGCAGCTGGCCGCAGTGATGATGCTTGGCTGCTTGAGGAGGAGGCAGCTGCGCAGCTGCTGATGCTGCACGAGGCTGCCTGCCAGGCTGACTCAGACGAAGAGCAGGACGCACAGCCGCAGCGGCGGCAGCAGCAGCAGCAGCAGCAGCAGCAGCAGCAGCCGAAGAGGGCTGGCTCCTCTGGGCTGAAGCGGCGCTCCTCCTCATCATCCCGCAAGGTGCCGGTGTGGAAGAGCTTCATGGATCGGTACCCGGCACCTGCTGCGCCAGCACTGGATGATGCAGCTGCAGCAGCAGCAGCGCCCGTCAGCAGCCTGCCTCGCGTCAGCAGCAGCAGGCGCAGCAGCAGCTGCCCAAGATGGGAGGATGATGTGGACGATGCGATGGGTGGCGCTCTCGATGATGGTCAGGCAGCAGCAGCAGCAGCAGTGGCAGCAGCAGCAGCCATGCTTGAGCCAGTAATAGCAGCAGCAGCAGCGGCAGCGGCAACAAGGCGAGGAGTTGGTGCAAAGGCAAGCAGGCGGGTTGCAGCCGAAGAAGCACCTGCAGCACCGTCAGCTAGCCGGGAATCTACTCCTGATGATGATGACAGTGCAGATGATGATGATGACAGTGCAGACGATGCAGCAGCAGCAGCAGCAGCTGTGGATGTGGAGCTGCCTGCCCGCCGGCGTGCACGCAAGCCGCAGCGGCAGCAGCAGGACCTAGCAGATGAGCAGCAGCAGCAGCAGCAGCAGGACGACAATGCATTGCCGGGTGAAGGAGAGCAGCGACGCAGCAAGAGGGTACGGCGCAGCAGCTTGCCGGCCATCTATGTGCGGTACGATGTAGCGGGCAATGCAGCGCCCGCAGATGCAGCAGCAGCAGCAGCAGCAGCAGCTGATGCGGCTGCCGGTGACTGCCAGCGCAGCTGCTCTTCTTCAACAGAAGAGGGCTCTGCGGTGGCGTCAGACCGAGGAGCAGCAGCAGCAGCAGATGATGATGATGATGATGTGGAGCGTGATGCAATGCAGCAGGACCAGCCTGCTAAGCGTGGGCGCAAGCGGCAGCACGCTGCAGGTGCAGGTGCAGCACAGCACAACGAGCATGCTGCACAGCTGCAGCAACTCAACCAACACGCAGATGCTGCTAGCAGGGATCAGCAGCAGCAGCAGCAGCAGCAGGGTGTGCTTGATGCGAAGCAGACTGCTGGTTACATGTGGCAGCTTGCGCAGCAGCAGCTGCTGCAGCTGCAGGCGGCGCTAGGCGGCGATGCAGCAGCTGCCACAGCAGCAATGCAGGCGGCCATCACAGCAGCAGAGGAGGCTGGCGTGCATTACGTCTACTACTGGCCTACGAATGCTGCTGCTGCTGGAGCCGTATTTGAAGCTGAGGATGCTGATGCTGCTGATGATGATAAGGCAGTTAAGAGGCCCAGGCGGCGCTTTAGCCAGACCAGCAGGCTTGCAACAGAGGCTGTTGCTGCTGCGCGTGCTTGCCGCATTCCTATGGCTGTAGCAGTGCAGGCGAAGCTGGAGCATGCGCTGAGCTTGCTGCCGGAGAGTGATGGCAAGGCGGGCGGTGCGGCCAGGCTGCGCAGGAGCGCGGTGCGGGCGGCAGTCAAAGCGACTGCGGCAGCTGCTGCTGACACTGCTGATGATGCGGATCCGCAGCAGCAGCAGCAGCAGCAGCAGCAGCAGCAGCAGCAGCAGCAGGATGAGCCGGGTGATGCTGCTGCGGCAGCTGTGGCAGTAGCGGCAGCAGCTGCCGAAGCAGAAGCAGCAGCAGCAGCAGCAGTGAAGAGTGAGGATGCAGATGACACTGCTGCTGCTGCTGCTGCTGCTGTTGCCCAGGATGCAGCCCAAGGCGGTGAGCAGGCTGAGATGCTGCAGCTTGGCAGCAGCCATGCAGGGGCTGCTGATGCTGATGGTGTTGCAGCAGCAGCCGCTAAGCAGCAGGGCAATGCGCATGGTGGCCCAGAGGCACTGGCCCAGCCAGGGGACATGCACAGCACCAGAGGCAGTGGTAACAGCCCAGCCAGCTCTCAGCAGCAGCAGCAGCAGCAGCAGCAGCAGCAGCAGCAGCAGGTAGTTGATGGTAGTGGTGGTGCTGCTGCTCAGGAGCAGCAGCAGCAACAGCAAGAAGAGCTGCAGCAAGAGTCAGTGCAGGCAAGCAAGCAGTACATAGCTCAGACTGCCACCCTGGCTGCTGTCCCAACAGCAGCACCAGCAGCAACAGGAGATGTGACGGCTAGCCCAGCAGCACCGCAGATTGCGGAGGCAGCAAGTGCTGCTGCTGCCACTGCTGACCATCGCAGCGTGCTGGACAATGTTCACCACCTGCATCAGGATGCTGCTGCTGCCAGTGCAGCTGCCAGTGGTGCTGCTGCTGCTGGTGCTGCTGCGGCTGCTGCTGCTGCTGCTGACAATGACAGTCCTTGCGAGGCCGAGGAACATGAAGCAGCAGCACCAGCAGCAGCAGCAGCAGCATCAGGTGGCCCCCGGGGGCGCCGCCCCAAGCGGAGTGGCGGCCGGCCCAAGGGCTCAGGCAATAGACACCAGATGGCTCCCCGCAGCGTGGACAAGGCTGGCCGGCCCGGCTTTGCGCTGCGCAGCGCGCGCTACACGGGCGTGTACCAGAGCAAGCGCGCACATGACGGCTGGCGCACGCAGTTCAGCTACAGCAACAAGGTGGGCGTGGGGCAGCTGTGCTTGTGTTGCGCTGAGTGCCGTTGTGGTTGTGTGTGTTGCTAGTAGCGCCACAGGTGCTGAAACTTGTACAGCACATGTGCAGCATGCGTGCGTGCAGCCATCCTGCCAAGTGTGTTCTGAGCTGCCTCAGACTTGCACAGGTAGCCCCTCAAGAGGCAGGGTGCTATTGGATTGAGCAAGATGTGTGTGACCGCACTCTGCTCCTCCCCAGCTGTCACTGCATGCTCTCTGCCATCTATTAGACTCCTTCATCATCAGCAGCCGTCTCACACTCTGCTGTCGCTGCTGCTGCTGCAATCCACCTGCCTGCATGCCCCAGGTGCTGAACCTGGGCACGTATGAGACAGAAGATGATGCCGCGCGCGCCTGGAACGCAGCCGCACTCTACTTCAGGGGCGAGGGCACATGGCTCAACCCAGTGGTGCCACAGCTGCCTGACGACTACATGCCAGGCTGCCTGGGCAGTGCTGTGCCGGCACCTACTGCTGCGATGGCAGATAACATGCCGCGCAGAGGGGGTGGCAGGCGGTAGCAGGGAGAGGGTGTGTGTGGAGTTTGCAGTGTGCCACACACAGCCAGTTGCTGATGAGGGTGAGGTGCCCTACGGCTTAGGCGGTGCAACGCAGCGCCTGCTGCATTGGCTGCCAGCTTCATGTTACCAATTGTTTTACAACTAGTTTGTGTTGTCATCATCGTCATACTGCAAGTGTGTGGCACCTGGCATGCTGTGGCTTACGCAGCACTGCCTGCGGCTGTTTCTGCGCTGGCTGGCTTATGCTTGGCCTGCGCAGCATTGCTGGCAGCAGGCGGCCTGTGCTGCTGTTGCGTTGGGTTGTGAAGTGGGAGCGTCACATGGCATCCGTTTTGCACTGAGCGTGTTGCACTCAGCATTTGATGCAGCAAGCTGTGACTTGCCGATCAGTGGCAATAGCTGGTGATGGGTGTGCTTGCTATGGCGCTGATATCAGCACGCACGCATGCTGTGCAGTGCATCATGATGCATCAAATGACAGTGTGCGCCTGCTGACGTGCTGTCAGTGTTGCCGGTGCCCTTTTTTGTCACCAGCCCCTCGGTGCGCTGTTGGTTCACACTGTGCGCACTGTGGGTTATCCTTGTGCAGCGCACAAGACAAAATCCTGCCTGGCCGGCAAC
This sequence comes from Tetradesmus obliquus, assembly GCA_030272155.1. Taxonomy (NCBI): domain Eukaryota; kingdom Viridiplantae; phylum Chlorophyta; class Chlorophyceae; order Sphaeropleales; family Scenedesmaceae; genus Tetradesmus; species Tetradesmus obliquus. The sequence goes on from CP126191.1 coordinate 3,938,751, forward strand.
ACACTCGTGATCATGTTACAAATGTAACAAGTTGCAGCTTGAGCGACAGAATCAATGGGTACTACGACATGGGCACTGCACACATGCTTGACTGTAATGTCAGCTGACAGCATCAAGGTTTGGTGTGGCATGTCATGTGACAGCTCTGCAACACACCTACTCTAGCATATTTAACGCTCGTATAACTACACAGCAATGCCCCAAGGTGATCTACACACCATTCACTGGCAGCTGCCTGAAGATGCATGTGGCTGGCAACGCGTCAACACAAGAATTTGCAGTACTGCAGGGTTTCCAAACACAGCAAACTCCCTGTTAACAGCAGTGAGTATTGAGTTCGGACAAGAGCCAAGTGCAAGTGGGCATGGCTGGTGCCCTGCAAGCAGCAGCTGCTGCAGCAGGGAGAGGCGATATCCATCAAGTGAACAGTTCCAGAAACCAGTCAAGATCAGCCAGGCATGTGCCAGCCTGGCACCAACAGGCTGCAGCAGCAGGGTATCAAGTAAAGCGGTCACTGCTCATATGACCATTGCACAGTGCTGCGCACTGTTGAGCACAACGCGCCAACATTGAATGCTGCGCTCCACTGGCTGAAGCATTGCACAGCAGTTTGCCTCATGAGCAGCACAAAGCCTTGTGGGCTTCAAGCCAGTACCTAGGCTTGCGTTGTTGCCGCTCACATCTGCTCTAGGTTAGGCACGTGCGTTCCTTTACGTATCTGCGCGCAGTCTGTGATGACTGCGCCTGCCGCTGCTGTGGCTGTGTTGTCTGGCTGGCCCACTGCCAGAGCATTGATGGCATCAATCACCTGCAGCAAGCAGCAATAACCACCAACTTGCACACCAGCTTCACAAAACACCTAACTCCGCATGCAACCACCAGCAGCGACACACAGCATGCATGTACCTAGCCAGCTGTCGATCTGTGAATCACGGCATCCAGTCCTGCTCCGTGCATGCAGCAAATGGCAGCCACAAGCACTTGCAGCGGCTGGGCCGAACACCGCGGCACTCTGCTGCACTGCCCAGCGCATGACTCAACACTCAGCATGTCACGCTCCAGCACAATTATTGGTAAACACAAGGCATCATAACACGTTATAACGAGGCCACCCACCCCTGCGCCTGCCGCCTCACCTCAAAGCCATCCACGGCCTCCCCAAAGATGGTGTAGTGTGCGTCCAGGTGTGGTGCTGCCTCCACCATGATGCTGAAGTGGCTGGTGTTGGTGTCAGGCCCAGTGTTGGCCATGGACAGCAGACCCTGCAGCAGCAGCAGCAGCAGCAGCAGCAGCAGCAGCAGCAGCAGCAGCAGCAACTGGCTGCGTCAGCCTGCGGCCTGCACCGGGGTAGCTTGCAGGCGCTGCCTTGACTGCACGACAACTTGCGCGTGAATCACAGCACAGCAGGATGAGACCAAATAAAGCCCCAGCTCGCGCAAGCACCTCACAGCAGCAGCAGCAGCAGCAGCAGCAGCAGCCACTGGCTCGCCTTGCGGTCGTGCTTCAGCCGCAGCCCTGCAGGGTCGTCTTTGAACTCGCCGCCAAACACGGAGTCTGTCTCAGCGCCCGCTTGGTTGATGAAGCCGTGGATGATGCGGTAGAAGGGCCTACCCTTGAGGGAGTACGGCTGCCCTGCCCCGGTGTGGCCCTCAGGCACAACACCCTTCTCGCCTGCAGCAGCAGAGAATACAGGTGAACAGCATGCCTAAATGCTATGGCAGTCATCTCAGGGCAACAGTCATGTTTACAGTCGAGTTGCGGCAAGCGAGGTTGCCTGACTCACCCCCGATAGAGCTGTAACACAGGGCAACTGCTGTGGGAGTAACCATCTGAGGTGGGTGCTTGGCTGATTGCCAGTGCCGCGTGCAGACAAGCAACAGCTATGGCATATGCATCATTCATCTGCAGCTGTGCAGGCTTGCACCACACCTGTGCACAGCTGCCTGAAGTTCTCGGCTGCCCTGGGCGACTGCTTTGTGAACAGCACAAAGTGTATGCGGCCAGCAGGCTTGCCCTGTATGGCCACATCCATGTACACTAACGGCAGCGCTGCGTCGCTGCGCAGTGCCTCCAGCCGCGCTTGCTCTGTCGCCAGCAGCGCCGTGCGCGCTGCATCGTCGTAGAGTGCGCCTGAGGTCCAGTTGGTACCTGTAGCGCAAGAAAGAGGACATGTGCACAGCGCTACCAGCGTGAAGGAGGCTGTGTCAGTGTGAATGCGGCAGCCGAAAATGAAGCAACAAATGGGATGCGCCGGCAACGCCTGGTGTAGCAAGATGCACACTAGCAGTTTGCTTCTGCGGCAGAGAGCTGTAGCAGCGTGCTCAGCCAAGGATGCTAGTGCTGCTGCCGTTTCAACTGCAATGCAAGTATCGCGCCTGCCCTGCCCCTCTCCCTGCTGCTGCGCACCTCTGCCTCCCGCTATGTGTGTGAGCCGCATGCCCTGCTGCTTCTTCAGCCAGCACTCCTTGTGCTTGCGGCCCCCGCAGCCTGCTGCATTGCCGCACCACACCCACACGTTGCAGCCCTGCGCGCTGGCTGCCCCGCATGCAGCACAGCAGGCTGCTGCGCTCTCCTGCGCCGCACACAGCCAACGCACCAACCGAAAGTGGGGTGATGCAATGAATCAATTTACTCAACAAACGACTAGCACAGGACAAGAGCTGTGATGGTCCGTACTCTTAAGAAACATGCGCACCAAGCACGAGACAAGCAAGCAGGCACCTGCGCAACAAGCAAGCAACATTTTGTGTAGTTGCTGCGGTGCTGCTGGCGCTGACACCTCCTGCAGGCTGACCTGCAGGTGGCTCTCGCCCCCCTTGATGACGTCACCGCTGTACTCAGCTCCATGCTCGGCATGGCATGCTGCTGCTGAGGGCAGCACCCCCTGCGCTGCTGCCGTTGCCTGAGCAGCAGCTGCCTTGGCTGCTGCTGCATGCACTGCTGTGGCTGTCTGAGCTGCATCGTGGCTGCCTGTGCAGCACAGCAGCAGGCACACGGCTGGTGCTTTTTCCAAGTGCTGTGTATGACGCATGTTACATGATACAGTTTCAGGACTGCTGCGCAAGCAACCATGTCAAACTTGACTGGACGTCAGGTGTGGAGTCTATAAGTTGGCTGCAGTTGCCTGATCTCAAAGCTTGATGCTGCGCTTACAAGCATCAATCCTGCAAGCTGACGTGGCTGTCCATCCTGCAAGTGCTTGCTTCCCTAACCCACATTGCTGCACAGGGCTACACTGCTGCTCACCATGGGGTGCCAGCATAGACATTTTGAGGTGCTGGTGCTGAGGCGTCATGAACATACTCAAGGCAAACAAGACCACCATGATGGTCATAATGATGACAGCATGCAGGTTGCTGCCCATCCTTGAGCGCGCGCTGATGATGGCGTTTGAAAGAGCGGCAGCAGAAGAGTTCCGCCGCATGGCGCCAGCGCTGCTCTGCACCGACCATTTGGAAGGCCGGTTTGGATGCATAGCAATAGACTCAAAACGTTGCAGGCCTTTGCACAGTTACTGTTGATCAGGCATGGGAGGTTGAGAGCAGAACATGCGATTTGAAGTGCAGCATTGGCAGCAGCAGTTGGGGTTTCGTAACTGCATAGTCGAGAGAGACTGATGCATAGCACAGAATGGTTGCAAGATCCTGCAGAAATCTCGACAGTAGGCAACTGCGCAGTTCAAGAGCGTGCGCAGAGTGCACAGGGGGCCCCCAGGGTGGACAGCGGTGCACAGGTGTCACTCTGTTAGATTCAATTCAATGTGCCAGGTCACTTGCAGGTGCGCGATGGAAAGACGAGCTGAGAGACCCAAGCCAGCCATTCAACGCCGAGTGGCCATTTCTATAGCCTGTTTCGTTGAAGTGTACTGGTTGCGACCACTGTGGACTCAATTCACAACACTAGCTGCACGCGTGCCCTGCACAGCTGCAGTTGAAACAGTCATTATGTGATTCAATTACCATTGTTAATAAGCACTAGATGCTACGTCAAGGGTCGTCGCTAGCAACAGCATGGCGTCAGTCAGTGATGATGACTTTTTAGCTGGGTTGGCTCCTCCCTCCCTCAACAAAGGACCTACAAGCATACCTAACCGACGCACAACTTCAGGTAGACAGTTTTAAGGCCTCACTACTCTGTTGCACAAACATGAGCTGCATTGTTGATGTCGGTCAGACCCACACTGCTGTACTTACGCGCATTGCTTGTGTGCGTGCTGCACATGCAGATGAAGCTGTGCCTAAGACACCTCCAGTAGCCTCAGTTTCCCCAACACGCAGAGCAGCTGTTGATGCCACCAGCACACTCCTCAACTTCCTGAAGCAGGAGCAAGCTATTGCAACAGACAGCCTGACAAAGCCAAATGCCAGCCCACAGGAACAGGGGCAACCAAGCAGCAGCAATGCTGACAGCAAGCAAGATGCCGCGGTGGCCATACCAAGCAGCACGTAAGTAGGCAGGCAACAGCACTTCTTTTTGGGCTACTGTATTCGTGCGAATGCCACCGGAACTCACTCCAACGCACAGACTGTATTGTGTGTAGCATGCTGTGCAACCTCTGCTGCTACATCACGGATGTGGTGCTTTTGCAGGAACACTGCACTAACAGGCAGGCGGGCGACAACTCCAGAAGCACCTGCGTCAGTACTTGGTGCACATGCTAAAGCAGCAGCAGCCAGCGGCAGCAGCGCTGATGCTGCGGCATTGGCTGGAGCATCTCTGGCAGCCAGCAGCAACCTGTTTGGCGCTTCAGCAGCAGCACCAACAGCAGTAGCTAGTGCAGCACCGGCAGCAGCACCAGCAGCACCGCCGCTGCCCAAGCCAGCAGCTGCAGGCACAGCAGCAGCAGGCCGCGTTAGCCAGGCCAGGGAGGCAGGCACTCCTTGGGGCCCGCTGGCAGGTGAGCTGCACGCAATGCTTCCTGCCATGGCCCTGTATTTGCAGCTTGTAACATTGCGCGCCTGCTTGCCTGTGTTGAACATCAACAGGCGGCTATGGAGTGTTGACAGCGCGTTGTGTTCTCAGCAGCTGCGTTTCATTGTGACGCATGGTGTTGTGGCCGCACTGCTTGCAGGAGGCGGCAGGCGGGCCACGCAAGGCAGGCCTGCTGCAGCAGCCAAGTCTGACAGCTGGGACCTGGACGACGAGCTGCTGCCGGACGGCAGCACAGCAAAGGGTGCGGCGCGCGTGTTCAATGCAATGATAGCAGATGCGCAACTTGCAGGATGCAGCGGTGTGCCTTTTCTGGCTGGCTGCTAGGCAGATTTGCATAACACAGAGTGAAGTGTACATGTGCAAGCACAGCTAGCTCAGCTATCTCACCAGGCCTGCTCTGTGTGTCGTCCTGACTGGTTGCCTGCAGGAAGCCGCCGCAGCAGCAGCGGCGAGGATGGCACTGGCAGCACCGCCTACATGCCCTCGTTTGCGCGCAGCGGCTCAGGCAGGACGAGGGTGACAGCAGAGCAGCAGCCGGCACCAGCTGCAGCGTCCACTGCACCAAATGCAGTGGGAAATGGCGTCAGCACCAGCAGCAGCAGCAGCAACAGCAAGCAGGCGAGTAGTTGGCCACCTGCAGCAGCGCCAGCACAGCAGCAGGATGAAAGTGAGAAGCAGCAGGTAGCATCTCAGCTTGCTGCAGCGTTGGCAAGACGGGCGCAGCTGCAGCAGCAGCAGCAGCCAGCAACAGCAGCTGACGCCAGTGTCAACAGCAGCAGCCCTGCAGCCAGGGCTATCAGCAGTCCGCCGGCGCCTGCAGCCTCCTCGGCAGCCAACAGCAGAGGCAGCAGCGGCTCTCCTTTCTCGGCCGCCTCACCTGCTGCGTCAACCGGTGCTGGCTCTCCCACCACAAGGTGGGGCCTGCAGGCTGCAGCAGCAGCAGCAGGGCAGCCTGGCGCAGATGCGGCCGGTGGCTACATGCCAACGAACGGCAGCAGCGGCAGCAGCAGCAGCAGGCTCAACCCGCATCTGCATACATCGTTTGGTGGTGGCGGTGCTGCTGAGGCTGGTGCAGGCAGCTTGGGTGCTGCTGGCAGCAAACCTGGCGGGTTGGGTGGCCTGCTGTCAAAGGGCCTTGCAGATCTGGGCATCAGCGATGTACCTGCTGGCAGTAGCGGCAGCGGCAGTGCTGGAGCAGACACCTACTGGCCGATACCACAAGGAACAGCAGCAGGCTCTGCTGCTGCTGGTGGGTTCCTGCCTCCTGGCGTGACGCCCATGGTTGGCAGGGGGGCCGCGTTACAAGCAGCTGGTGCAATGCGGCACGAGGTGTCTCCAACCAAGAGCAGCAGCAGTGACGGCAGCAGCGCAGCAGTTGCAGCAGCGCTGCTGAGCTCACTGACAAGTGGCAGCGCCTCGCCAGCAGCAGCACCGCTGTCACCTGCGAAGGGCGCGCAGCTGCCCCCAGCAGCAGCCATGGCAGCAGCACAGCCAGCAGTGCAACAGCTAGCTGCACTGCCACTGCAGCAACAAATGCAGCCGATGCAGCAGCAGCAGCAGGCTGCTGCCAGCAGCCCGGGGGCTGCTGAGTTTGATGCCCAAGTGGGCGCTGTGCGCCAGCTGGTGGGGCTGCAGCAGGAGGTGGCTGAGCTCAAGATGACGGTGGCGCGGCTACGGCAGCAAGCAGAGGAGGACGAGGCCAGGTGAGCGGCAGCAGAGCACGGCACAACAGCAGCAGCTGTACCACGCTTTGCGACATGCTGGGCACGTCGGGCTGCTGCCAGGCGTGAGCATGCAGGATGGGGCAAGCGAGTGACTGGAAACACTTGACTTCGCATATGCATGCTGCCCCACCAAGCTGACGCTGCTGCTGCTGCTGCTGCTGCTGCTGCGCAGGCACCAACATGAGGTGGCGCGGCTGCGTGCCGAGCGGGAGGCGGCGCGCGTCAAGGCAGCAGCAGACCTGGTGGCAGCACGCGAGGCGGCAGCCAAGGACGTGGCGGCAGCAGAGGCCCGTGCACAGCGGTGAGCAGCTGGCTGCATGGCGCTCGTGCTGGTGCTGGGGTCTTTGGTTGGCACAAGGTCCTGCAGAGATGGCTGCTGGATAGCCTGCCTGGTTATCGACGCATTCACCGGCAGGCGAGCCTTATTGGCTTTGTGCTTGTCGCTGTTGCTGCTGCAGGACGGCTGCGCTGGAGAAGGACGTCGTCATGGCGCAGCTGCAGGCGCAGGCGGCTGCCATCGCGCAGGAGCGCGAGGCGCTGTCCATGCAGCGCGTCAACACCGACGTGCTGGCCAGCCTCTCCGAGCAGGTGCGGCTGTGTGCCTTGAGCAGGGGTGCACCGGCATACCGGTCAATGAGCGTGCCGTTGTTTGGGCCGCATGGCCAGATGGATGTCTAGGTGTGGACGCTGTCCATGTGTGCAGCAATTGGTGATGTGTGACGCACACTTCTGGTACTGCAGGTGCGTGGCGCTGCTGCTGTCACTGCTGAGCGTGAGGCGCGTGCCCTGGCAGCGCTGGAGCGCAGCGGCGCGGAGCGCAACGCAGCGGCTGCGGCGCGGGAACGGCTGCTGCAGGAGCGGGAGGACGCGGTGAGCTGCGCGCAGGGCGACCAGCAGCGACTGCCAGCAGTGTGGCATGTACTGGCACATTGCGGCAGCGGGTGAGCGGCAAGGAACCACGAGAAGATGTAGTGCTTGTCGTATGTTTGGCACCAGCACCTGCATGCGGCAGCTGCACGGGTGTGCTCCTGTCCTGTAAAGCTGTAGGGCTGAGGAGTTGCGGCTGCTCTGCTGCGCTGTGTGGGTGTGCAGGTGTCGGTGCGTGGCCGTGAGCTGGACGGGCTGAAGCTGCAGCTGGGCAAGCTCATGGCGGGGCTGGAGGCACAGGCGGCGGCTGACAAGGAGGTGCTGGCGGCGCAGACGGGCCGCCTGGCGCGTGAGTCGGCTCGCCTGGAGGCACTACAGGTGGGGCGCGGTGTGTGTATGGCTGCCTGTTGAGTTGGATGGCCTGTGGCTGGCCAGTATCCTACTGTGGCATAGCTGCGACACAGCATAGATGAGCACCTATCACCAAGCCGGCTCCTGGTGTTGCGTACGCTGCGGCTGCTGAGATTGCGCTTCTGTGCTGGTGATGCTGCAGGCTGCGCTGCTGTCTGAGCGTGAGGAGGCCAAGCTGGCGGTGGCGCTGGAGAAGCAGGCGCTGGAGGAGGCACGCACGGCACGCGTCAAGGTGGGGCGGTACAGCAGTTGCATGTGGAGCATGCTGGAGGGTCTGCATGTGCATGAGATATCGCTGGGCAGGCAACGCCTAGCGCAGGTTGTGCTCTGCAGAGAGGCAAGACCAAGCACCTCCAACATGCAGCATTGTGTTTACACGAGCCTACAGCAGGGGATGCAGCTGGCTGCTGCAGTGCAAGGACAGGCAGGAAAGCACTTTCTTCAGCACGATGCCCTACGCCACGTACATTGCGGCGTTCCTGCTGTGCTGCTGCTGCTTGCACTTGCTGCTTATATATATACACGGCTGCTGCTGTCTACTGCTGCTGCTTCTGTCCCGCAGGAGCGTGAGGCCTTCCACGCCGAGGTGACTGGTGAGCGCCGGCGCCTGGCTGAGGAGGCTGCTGCCACGTCGCGCGCTGCAGAGGAGGCCCGCGCCAACCTGCTGGACCTCAAGGGGCGCCTGGCGGAGTACGAGGCCTCCGCTGCTGCTGCGCTGCGGCAGGCGCGGCAAGAGGACGAGCGAGCGGCAGCTGTGCGGGCTGGCGTGAAGGCGGAGCAGGAGCAGCTGGCAGCAGCAAAGAAGGAGCTGGAGGTGAGATGAGCGGCTGACTGGCATGCGTCACGCACTCCAGGGATAATGTCAATTGTGTCTGCTGCTGTTTTTTGGGTTTGAAAGGCTAGGCAGGGCAGGAGCAGCTGCAAACTCGGCCTTATTTGCGGATAGAACGTCAGCGGCACAGGCCAGCTGGCAGCGACTGGTTGATACTCTTCCACGTCGTATGTATGCTTTGCTGAGTGAAGCTGTGTGTGTGTTTGTGTTGTTGAAACCATGTGGCCTGCAGGCTGCCAGCCGCAAGCTGGACGAGGACCGTGCGCAGCTGGAGGAGTGGGGCTCGCGCCTGGCCGCACTGACCAAGGAGTTTGACGAGGCCAAGCAGGAGGTCAAGGCGGCACGCACGGAGATCCAGGAGCAGCGCGGCACGCTGGCGGGCCAGGCTGGCGCGCTGTGTGCTGCGCAGGAGCAGCTGGAGATCCAGCGGCAGGCCATCCTGGATGCACGCCTGGAGCTGGACAGGTGCGGGGTGCTGCTGCTGCATGCTGGGTAGGGGGCGTGTTGATTACATGAGATGGGTGGGTGCGACGCCCCAAGGTAGATGGGTGCTAGGGTAGCTTGACAGGTGTGAAAAGTGTGCCAGCTGGGATGACACTGCCCCTTGCAGCAAGAGTTTGCGGCAGCTGGCTGCAACTGTGTGTTGGCATGACTGTGCCAGATGATGACCTGACGGTTCGTGTGGGTTTGCTTCCTGCTGTGTTGTGCTGCAGGCAACGTGTGCAGATTGCTGAGGAGCGCGCAGCATTGGTGCATGAGCGCATTGCAGCAGCACACGCAGCACAGGACACGGCAGCAGCAGCTGCAGTGGCGGCAGCCGCCGGCGCGTCACCTGTTAAGCAGCACAGGCCGCAGGGCTGTGCATCGGCTCCGCCAGCATGGATTGCAGGCGGGGCCAGTGGCAGCTGGCATGCCAATGCAGCGCACAACAGTCAGCAGCAGCAGCAGGAGCAGCCGCCAAGGCCGCGCAGCACAGGTGGCGTGCACTCCTTGGGCAGCGGCAGCCGCAGCAAGAACGCGCTGCGTAGGCTTGTAGATGAGCTGCAGCTGGACCAGCAGCAGCAGCAGCTTGGCGGCGGCAGCGGCAACAGCCAAGCTCGCAGCAGCAAGCGCGTCTCCAGCACGGTGAAAGCGCAGCGCGAGTTTCTGGAGCAGTTGCGCAGGTCGTCAGCAACAGGTGAAAGCTCCGGCAGCGGCTGTGGGCTGTACCAGCCTGGTGCTGCTGCAGCTCCAGCATTTGCAGCTGTGCCAGGTCCCTTTGAGGGTCTGGTGCAGGGCAAAGTGGGTTCGCCACTTGCTTGGGGCTCAGCTGGAACTGGGTTTGCAGCAGGCGCACAACACTGCGGTATGGCAGCTGCGGACTCCAGCAACGTCCTGGCGATGCTGCAGCAGGTGGTGCAGTTGCAGCAGTTGGTCCAGCAGCAACAGAGTGCGGCTGGCGGTCACATAAACAGCGGGAACGTGTGCGGCAGTCCTGTGCTGGCTGGTGCAAGCGGCAATGCGTCAAGGCGGACCAGCAAGCAGCAGCAGCATCAACAGCAAGGGCTGCAGCAGCAAACGCACCTTGCTGCAGAGGCAGCGTCCAATAGTCCGCAGCGGCACGGCTCTGGCCGCAAGTCGCAGCAGCAGCAGCAGCGCAGGCAGCGCAGCGGCGCTGTGATGAGCCGTGTGAGCAGCAACCTGAGCCAGATGCTGGCGCTGAGTGTGTCTGGCTCCAGTGAGGCTGACGAGGCGCTGGAGCTGGGGGGAGGGCTGGAGGGGGGCGGCGCTGAGGCCATGGCGCAGCTCAGCAGCGACAGTTTGTAGGGCACGGAGCCCGGGTGGCTGGAGAGCAGCCTGGCTGCAAAGCCGGCTGATCCAGTGTGCTCGCTGCAAGTTGTGGCTGAGCAAAGCATTAACTTTATCTGGCGGACGTTAGATTGTGTTGGCGCTGTTGGGTGTCATGGTGCCGTCAGGTGTGATGGTGTGCATCAGCATGGCTCTGCTCTTCTGGCGCATATCAGTGGCCAGAGTGCGGCTTGTTACAGCTGTTGGCGTCAAGTGCATCATGACGCAGTTCAACTTCCATGCTTTTACTAATCTTGATTAGCCCAGCTGCAATACGCTGGGGATGGTCAACTAGGGTGCTCTCTTGCGTGCGCAAACGCTGTAACACTGCCTTGGTGAATGCATCACTGGGGTTCAACAGGGTTCAACAGGGTTGACATCAACGTATCAATCAGCGTATGAGTTACACTGCTTCTGACATACCGTGATGATGGTGATCACCATCATCAGCTCCTTCATGAAGGAGCTCACAAACGTTTCTGTCAACAGGAGGTTGCCCACACCATATGGTATGCATACGTCAACAACATGAACAACTGCACGCATCGAGCTGCACGGCAGCTTGGCTTGGCATCAACAGCATGTTGCCATTCAAGCTTTGTCAGCATCGCCAACACTGCTGGCATGATGGCGCAAGGCATGCAAAGCTGCCATCCATCCACAACCATCCACAGTCCATGCATAAAGTGCACATGCATTGTTCTATGCGTAAACTGCACATGCGTATGCAGTAATCTTAACGCCTGATTGAAGCAAAGGTCACTGACCTACGGCTGCATTGCAGCAACCCCTCCACCATGGCGCGTGCCCAACAGGCTCCAAGCCTGTCGCCCTCAGCTGAGCCACTGCCCCTAGCAGCTGCAGCATGCGAGCAAAGGCCCTGACAACGCATGCCAGCGATGTACATGTTCATGCAGAGCATGGCAGCAGCCTGCAGGCAGCCCTGTGGAGGCTGCAAGTTGTCACGCCGGAACCAGCCCCAGCCATACCCTTGGCAGCATAACCCAAACAAGCATGCGGACCACCCGGCAACTCAAAGCCTTATCATGCCGCCCGCAGTAGTAGTGTACAAGCATCACCACATGCAAGTTGAACAAGCTGGCAGACATTGTGATTCTACTCTGCCGCGTTGATGGTCCAGTCGTAGGGCTTGTGCTCCACTGAGATGCCCTTTGCAGCCGGGTCAGCCGCCAGCAGCTGCTGCAGGCTGGCCTGCTTGTCGGCCGGCAGGTGTGGCAGCAGGAATCGCAGCCGCGCCGCCTTGTCGGCACCAAAGTCGGGGAAGTACCAGGAGAATATCTTGCTCAGGCGCACCTAGCACCATGCATCACAGCACAGCACATGGCAGAACAAACAGTGGGGGCAGTTAATCAGTACAGATGTTTGTGCCACTGGTACGTAATAAAACCAGCAGTTCAAGTGCTGCGTGGGTGGTGCAGGGAAGCGGCCGCGGATCAACACACACACACAAGCGCCCTCGTGCAGCTGTCACCCCGCACCTTCTTGGCTGCGGCGTCGACCTCCACGTCTGACGCGCAGAAGGTGTCAGCAGCTGCTGCCAGCCCCTCCTCCAGCGTGGCTGCCGAGTACAGCTTGATGGGCGGGCAGGACTTGGCGCCACACACCAGCGCAAAGTGGATGCGAGGGTCCAGCGGGCGCACCACCTGCGCCATAAATTTGAACAGGAATGTGCAACGTATCAATAGATATTTGTTCATTATGTGTGCAAACAAGCCGCTGGTTGGCTGACAGAGCCTGGTGCATGCGCACAGTGTTGTGCAGCAGCCTTTAGACACTGCTTGTGAGCTGCACAATCGGCATGCAGCCTTGGCAGTGCACCACTATTGATTATTCCCCAAGCATCCATCGCAGTTGAAGCACGAACAATGCAGCACAGCTAGCCTCATTTGCATTATGGCTTACGTGCTGTGCTCGCGGGTCGCCTGCCTTGAAGGGCCCCTTAGACAGCCACGGCAGCTTCAGCAGCATGCCAATCGTAGAAGCCGCCGGGCTGTTGCCACGCAGGATGCCATTCTCCAGGTCATCCAGCACATAATCGTAGCCGCCGATGTTGTACTTGGAGGCCTGCAGATGCGGGTTTGGAACCAAATGCACACAAAAAAGGATTAGGCTTGAAGGCACACAGCATGCGCCAGCGACGACACGGACGGCCTCATATGCTGTAATTCTGCCAGCGCTCAACGTGTTGCCATATGACAGCGCTGTTCTGCTGCTAAGCAACAGCATCTCCCTGTAGGTCTGCAGCGATTGCAGACGCGGTATGTCACAACACTCAGCCGCACCTTCTGGAAGAAGCCCACCCTGCCTGTGGTGCTGTTGTACTGCTGCGGCCCGTGCACCACGAGCGCATGGATGACCAGCGCGTTGTACAGGTTGATGGCAAACGCCGTCAGCGACTCACGCGACAGGGGGGACAGGTCAACCTGGCAGCAGCAGCAGCAGCAGCAGCAGCAAAAACAACAGCAGGAGCAGCAACAGCATAAGCAGTAGCAGCAGGTTAACGCAAGCACAAGCGTTACGTGAGTTGGATCAAGTGTACAGGATGCAGATGCGTACCTGCACAACCTCCAGCAGCACGCCTAGCATGGCAAATTACTTCTCGTCTGCCGCACAGCAGCACTTTCAAGGACGCACCAGAATGGCCACTTGCACTGTTGCCTCTGCTGTACAACCAAGCTCAACACATAGCTATGTGACTCAGCAATTCACTCTAAGGCACAGTGCAGCCAGTCTGCCAATGCTAGTCTGCATATAGAACTGCAGCATGCATCAGTACCCACCCGCTGCAGCTCTGCTGTCGCATCCACATACTCCCAGAACTCCAGGTCCTGCTTCAGCGCAGCGTAGCTCACAGCCCGCCCATCAGCGCTCAGGTGCTTGTCATACAGCGCCAAAATGCGCCCCCTCAGCTCCTCAGCCACAACCTCCGCAGGCCGTGCTGCTGCAGGGCCCCACCAAAAGTGTGTGTTGAGTGCGGCTCCCCAAGGCACGGCACGCACCGCCTCGCTGCGCAGCGCATAGCTGTGTGCCTCGTCATCAAATACGGCTGCTACTTCGTCTGCCGACGGCTGCTTGTCTGATACGAGCGTGATGGCGTTGGCGGACAGCAGCTGCTGTGCCTGTGCTGCTGCTGCTGACCTGCTGCTGCTGCTGTTGTGCTGCACAAGCCAGTCTAGCAGGGCTTTGCCTGTGAAAGAAGGAGGCTTGCTCGAGCTGCCTGGTTGCCTTTGCACGCCTGACTGCGGGTCTGACAGTGCAGACAGCACTTGCTGCAGAGCTTCTGGCAGCGATGTGCCTGCTGCTGGTGCTGCTGCTGAGGTGGCTGCTGCTGCTGCATCCGCTGCTTGCACTGCCTTGCTTAGCATGTTTGGCAGTGCAGCCTGGCTGCTGCTGGCTTGTGACAGCAGCTGGGTGAAGCTGCCGTCAGCTATCTTTGCAAGCAGGGCATCACTGCCGCCGACTAGTGTGCCCTTGGCATACACCTGTAGCAGAGAAGCACACCGTCCTCAAACAGGCATGATGTATCTGCTACATTTGATGCATAGACGTCAAGCATCATTAGTAAGCTTGAAGCAGGATGGTGGTGAGCAACGCCGCTGCTGCAGCTTGGCGATACTGAGGGCAGGGGTGCAGGGTGCAACCAGGCAGCCAAGCAGTTGCAAAGTCTCTGCCGCCGTAACTCACTTGAGGCACCGTGCGCTCTCCTGTGGCCTCCTTGAGCGCAGCACGCAGCTCTGTATTGACTGACACATCCACCTCCTGTACCAGAGGCGCGGATGTACAGGCGCGTTGCAGCAGTGGCAGCAGCAGGAATGCGCATGGTGAGCAAAAGGGTGCGAACCAGATGCATTTACACGTGCATGCACATGTAAATGCACGTGTAGCAGCAAAAAGAGCTGCCTGATTGACACCATGCAGCATATTGGGCGCAAGCAAAGGCTGTGGTGTGAGCGGTGTGCTTGCGAGGCAGCACACTTGCAACAGCATGGTTCAGTGCTTCTGTTCGTCAACTGCAAGGGTGCATCTAGCAGTTCTGCAGTTAGTATCGCTTGTATACCAACCTCCTTACATTTGACTGCACACTCCTCACCTGGTATGGCACTTTTTGCTCAGACAACGCCTGCTTGGCACGTTTGCAGTACGGGCATCCTGGTGTGGTGAACACCACCACACTGCTGGACATGACACTTGCTGCTGTACCACCCTTTGTCTGCTGCTGCTGCACCACAGCTGACACGCTCACTGATGCTAGGCGGGACCTGTAAACTACTAGCTGACCTGCATGCACGCCTCTGGTATAAGACCTGCACTGTGTGGCTGGCTTCTGGTGAAGTGCATTGGACAGCATGGCGATCAGGAGAGGTTGCAACACGGACGTCCCTATCGTTTCATGTGTTGCTCCACTTTGAAAGTTTTCTGATCGCTTATGAGCGGTTGCTGCAACAATGGACACGCAGAAGTGACTGACATCACAAAGAGAGGTTCAGGGGTTCGTATACCAGTACTGTGCACCGGCCACTCACAGGTGAGCAAAAGCTGTCAAAGGAACCATCTTAGTGGCAGAGGGTCACGACAGAGGGCGGGATCGCGCTCGCACTGTGAAGTTGTTGCACGCAAACCTGCAGTAGTTCATCGATCGCTCACCGCCTGCTTGCCACTCCTTGCGTACTTACAAAAGAGGTGCTTAAAAGTCGTCGAGGCGCTGTGCAGCTCTCGCGCCACAATCAGCAGTTTCGTGCACTAGGTCCTCGAGAGCTACCAACAGTCTGCCAACTGCTGTTGCGCTTGCTGACAAAGGTAAGCACGCACTTGGTGATTATCACTGCTTACTTGTCAGACCATGCACACGCACACCTCCTTAGAAAAGATGCTGCCTTGGAAGGTCGCCTCATGGTTGATTCAGTGCATCTGCTGCTTGCATGCCACTGCTGCTTGCATGCCACTGCTGCCAGGTCCTTTGATAACAGCATCAGCGCAGCATTCGGTAATGATCAGCTTTTGTTGCAAGCATCAGCATACGAGGTGCTGCAACCTGCTGCACAGCCGCACACCAGCGGCTCACATAACTCGCTGCCCAAACTGTTTGAACTGACCTTCCAGGCACAGCAGCTTGCAGGAACTTGCAGCCATGCCGCTGCTGCATGGCGTGCTGCACGTATACGTCCATGAGGGCACAAACCTGGCAGTCACGCGCCGCATCCAAGCAGTAGGCTGCTTGAAGCGCTATGTGTGCTGCGGCATGCTGCCAGAGCTCAGCGGCAGCTGTGACCCTTATCTGTGCATGGATGTGGGCAGCACGAGGCGCCTGCGCACACGCTTCATAGTGGGAACACACAACCCGCAGTGGAACGAGAAGCACGAGGTGTATGTGGCAGACGAGGCGGAGCAGATAACCTTGGAGGTCAAAGTGAGTGCTGGACAGGCTGGCCGCTGCAGCGCTGTGCATTGCAGGCACTGGCCTTCTACCTACAGCAGCTGCTGTACTGATGATGAGCTGCTATGCTGCTTGCTAGGAGAGTCTGAACACCAGCGCAAGCATAGCTGAGGGCGAGGCAGCAGCAGCACGTGTGCGTTCTAGGTAATGTCCAGAGTGCCAGACCCTCTCTAGCTGCTCTTGCAACAAGCCATGCTTTGCATGCCTGAGAAAGCCCCGTGTTGGGTAAACGTTGCACAATTCAGCAGCTGTCAATGGGGCAGACACTGTGCTCCTTGTTCTGCCGCTGCTAATGCTGCGGGTGATGCTGATGGTGCTGACGACACCCTTCTTTTTGCTTGCAGGACGCTGACGTGGTTGGCGCAGACTTCCTGGGCCAGGCAGTCATCCCAGTGGCAGACATTATTGGTGGCCAGCAGTATGACAAGTGGCTGCACCTGACAGACACCTCGGGGCAGCCGCTGTACTGCAAGGACAAGTCTGGGGACAGCGAGCCCTCGCGCGTGCACATCAGCATACAGTACAAGCCAGTGGGCAGTGAGGTGCGTGGCACGCTGCGGCAAAACAGCAGCAGGAGCAGCAGCAGCAGGACAGGGTGTGTGTAAAGGCCTGTTGTCGTTGGACGCAGCTGCGCAGCAGCGACTGTTAGGCCATGGTGTTGATGACTGGCATTCACAGCACAGCCAGCAAAGGTGTGTTGTGAGCTTTGTAACTGTGTTTGCTTGCACATGTTGCATGAAGCAGTACACATCACGCTGCAACACCTTTGAAAGAGTGCACTCCTGTTGCATGGCACAGCATTGCGCCCCACTCACTGTTCACTGCAGTGCACAACACCACTCAGCTCGCAGGAACCACTTCTCTACTGTCATATGCTACATTCTTACATTCTTATCCTCCTCCTGCTGCAGGACGCATCCGAGCTGCAGCTCAATGAGGTGCCACGCGTGTACTTCCCGCAGCGGCCGGGCAACAAGGTGACGCTGTACCACGACGCGGTGTGCACCCCAGGCCCCGTGCCAGGCATCACACTCGCAAGTGGCGGCCTGTACAGCGAGAGCAGCTGCTGGGACGACATCTACGTGGCCATCCAGCAGGCAGAGAGGTGCGCTGACGCCGCTGCATACTGATTTACTGTGTCACCTGCTCGCCGCTGGGAGCTGTGCGCAACAGTTCCATTCTGTTGCGTCACATGCTTGGCCGCAGCTGTTCTTGACCTCTGTCTTTTGTGGACACAGCGCCGCATACACATACCACTGCCTCATGCACCTCATTACCGGCGCTACACTGCCATGTTGCTGTTGCTGTTGGAATCTTCTGCCGTCTGCCTGCTGCCAGGTTCATCTGGATCACGGGCTGGTCTGTGTGGACTGACACGCTGCTGCAGCGCACCCCCGCCAGCCCCACCAACAGCCCCAGCCTGGGGGAGCTGCTTGTTCAAAAAGCCAACCAGGGCGTGGCGGTGAGGGGGGGGGCCTGGCCAGCCTTCGCATGTTTGTTCACAGTTGGGGGTTGAGGGTTGGCACAGCACTGTGTGTGGCAGCTGGTTGAGGCAGCATGCAGCAGTGCATGTACCTGTTTTGAGTGATGGCGGGAATAACAGGTTGTGGTGGTTGTGGTTCTGTGAGCAAGTGTTTGCAAAGCTGTTTGTGGAGCTGGCTGTGCTGTGTGGCTGTTTGTCTGGAAGGTCAGGGCATACGCAGCTGCACACTGCATGGCCGCGACTGAGTTTGTACTTCAAGAAAACGCAGAATGTGTGGTTCCCACATTGATGCACACACAGCGTCACACACCCACATGCACATGCGGGTGCTGCTGCTGGTGTGGGACGCCATCACCAACATGAAGTCTGCTGGAGCATCTGCCTGTGTGTGCATGCCATCTCAGTACTGCTGCATGCCTGCATGTGTGTGTGTGTGCACAGGTGCTGCTGCTGGTGTGGGACGACACCACCAACAACATGCCTGGGCTGGGCCCTGGGGTCATGGGCACCAGCGATGAGAAGACCAACACGTACTTCAAGGACACGGAGGTCACATGCGTGCTGTGCCCACGCCAGGGAGGCGTGGAGGACTCATACCTGCAGGTGCGCCGGCGGGGGTGCGCGCTTGCTGGCAGTGGGGCGGCTGCAGGGGGTTGGGTGGCAGCTCGGGCATGAAGTGTGTTGACAGAGAGGTTACAGTGAGTAGCATGCAAGCAGGTGTGGGGTTTGTGCCTGCTGCAGCGGCTGGGTGGCAGGGAGGTGTGGAGGACTCATACCTGCAGGTGCGTGGCTGAAGATGCAGAGTGACTAGGAGTGAGTTGAGGAGGAAGCTAGGGCCAGGACTGGGTTGGCTGGCAGATGCAGGGACTGGGGTGGCAGGGGGCGGTGGAGGATCCATACCTGCAGGTGTGTGGCGGCGGCTGGTGTGGCTTTTCTGCCTGTCTTCCGTGCTATCATGACCAAGCAATGCATAGCCTATCCTGCAACCCCACCATATTACATCTGTATGTGCTGTCTCTTGCCTCCCTTTCCTCTGCAGCAACTGCAGCGCGGCAACATGTTCACGCACCACCAGAAGACCGTCATTGTGGACACAGCGCTCAGCCCAGGCCACAGCCCGCCCCCTATGGTCAATGAGGTCGTGCCCAGCCGCCGCATCCAGGCCTTTGTTGGTGGGCTGGACCTGACCAATGGCCGCTACGACTACCCCAGCCACCCGCTGTTTGACAGCTGCGCCCCTGAAGGGCCGCACTGCATCGACTTCTACCAGGGCTGCGTGGAGGGTGAGTTGGGAGGCGGAGCTGCTGTTTGTCATTGTTTGGGATGCTGCAGGTTGCGCCGGCGTTTGAAGTGATTGTAGACAGTGCCTTGCGTCAGCTAGCAGCGAGCACAACCCATACGGTTACACACATGCACTGTCCACGTGTAGCAGACTCGCCCCACACCGCCTCACACGGCGCATCCCTGCCCTCGCGCAGCGCTGGACTCCTCCAAGGCCTGCCCCCGTGAGCCGTGGCATGACATCCACGCCAAGCTGGAGGGCCCCGCTGCTGTTGACGTGGCCATCAACTTCATCGAGCGCTGGGTGAAGCAGGCGGGCGCGCGCAACATGTTCAAGCTGGTGGGCGGCGTGGGGCTGCACCACAGGAAGGTGGACGTGCTGCTGCCAGAGGGGCTGCAGCAGTACCTGGTGAGGCTGCGCTGCGTGTGGCTCATCATCATCACCAGACTACCTATCCAGCCATAGCAATAACGCCATCGTGCTGTGGGGGGCTGTGGGTTTTGCCGGTATGGCTAAGCAGAGGGCCTGCAGCAGCACCTGGTGAGGGCACGGTGTCAAGGCTGTGGTTGTGCAGATGCTATATATAGCGTTTGTGAACTCGGGTTGTGTGCATTGATGTGGTGCAGCAGCTACTAGCTGGCGTACACGCCTGCGCATTGCAGCACAAGTGCAGCCGAGAGTTCTGGCAGCAAGATGTGCCACCAAGCTCCGCACTGTGCGATGCAGCAACGTGCGGCAGACACTGCATGTCTGTTCAACTGGGCCTTCCTGCACCCTGCCTGCTGCTGCACACCTTGCCAGAGTGCCAGCAACCTGGTGAAGGGCCAGGTGAAGCACCTGAGCGACATGCGCGTGGAGTCCATCAAGCACCACGACACAGGCCTGGAGATGCCCGACCTGCCGCCAGGGGAGGCCTGGAGCGTGCAGCTGTTCAGGACCATCGACTCGAGTAAGTGCTGCCAGTGTACACTTGATATCATCAGAGTGGCTGTGTTTAACAGGGTGCGTTGAAATGCCTGACGGTCCTTCTCCTGGATGTTGTGCACAGTTTTGTATATGGGACACAGCATGGTCTTGACAGACATGCAGCGTACTGTCAGAGGGGCTGCTGCCTACACGTTCGTGCGCCTTGTGCGGCCGTGTGTGCATCACGGCATTGTAGCTGCCGCGATCATCTGCTGAGCACTTAGCCTGTGTCAGACAGCAGTTTCTAAATCTTGGCATATGCTTGAAACACCTCTTCTTCTGTTGTGAATATTTTGATCTGCTGCGCTGTTTTGCCTCCTCCTGCAGCTTCCGCGCAGGGCTTCCCCACAGATGCGGAGAGCATCTTTGAGGCAGGCCTGATTGTGGGCAAGGGCAAGGTGCGCGGGATGCAGCAGCAGCGTGGCTGGCTGGCAGCAGCACCCTTTGCATGTATTGCATGTAGTCAGGCGCTGGCTCATTTGTCTGCCTCCAAAATGTGTCAGCCTTGCGGCTATCCTGTTGTTTGGCAGGCATGCATTGAGCTGTACCGCGCTTTGTAAGCCCAGCAAAAGTATGATCTGACGGCTACACCGTACCAAGGCTTTTATGACATGTACTACAAAGCACCAGCACAACTGTTTGCGGCTTCTTCAAGTGCCGGATGTGGCGTGTTGGCTGGCTGCAGAGCATCGACGCGTCCATCCACCGCGCGTACATCAACCTCATCAGGCGCGCCAAGCGCTACCTGTACCTGGAGAACCAGTACTTCCTGGGCAGCGCACACCTCTGGGACAGGTGCGACGCATCAGTGTTGAGCTGGGTTGCAGCTGCCTCAGGCAATCACCAGCCGCCTGCTCGGCACAGGTAGAGCCCCGGCTGATGCTGTAGCGCATGCTGCAACACATCAGCCATTGCTTGGCAGACATGGGCTATGGCTCCTTCTCAGTGGCATTACGTAGAGGCCGCTGCTGCCTATGGGCTGCATTGGCTTCTGTAGTCGAGCACGGCTGCGATAGTGTTGGCTCAGCATGCATGGGCTGACTGGCATCTTATCAGCTGCATATTCTGTCCATGGTTGAGAAGCTGTGCAGTTCACGGCTGAGCTGTGCTGGCTGGCTGCTGCTATGTGCTGTGTGCTGCGTGCAGCGACCAAAACACGCCGTGCCATAACCAGGTGCCTGCTGAGATCGCGCTCAAGATCTGCAACAAGATCAAGGTGCGCCGCCACACCAGCCGTGACCTGCACACTGCCTGTCGAGCAACGCAGCGGCCCGGACATCCGCATACAGACTTCGGCCGCCTGCTTGGGGTACTGCTCTTGATGCCACTGCAGTTGGTGATGCCTTGCTGTAGTCGCCCCTGCTGGTGGCAGCAATGGCACACAGTGCACCGCAGGCGCTTTCATCAATGCACTCTACAAGCGTGCACAGCTGATTTGTTGTTGCCTATTCAAGTGCATGCTGTACACTGCCTTCACTACGTGCGGCTACATGCGTCTGCACTCGGCATCAACACCTGCAGGCGGGCGAGCCGTTCCGCGTGTACATCGTGATCCCCATGTTCCCCGAGGGCATCCCCACCAGCGGCAGCTGCCAGGCCATCCTCTACTACCAGGCCAAGACGCGGCAGATGATGTACAAGTGAGCCGGCAGCAGCAGCAGCAGCAGCAGCCTCAGCACTCTTTCGTGCACGAGTGAGCCAGCAGCAGCAGCGGCAGCCTTACCACGCTTTCACGAGCTGGGCTAACCTTGCTCACCAGGGTCTGCCAGCTGGCACACCAGGGCTCTTGCACCAATATCTGTATCTGTCTCAGTAGGATTGAGGAGATCTTGGTAGCGGTGATACTTCAGCAGAACTGCAGCAGGTAGTGACTGCGCACAACGTTTCAACTGCGCTGGCCCCTGCCAAACCGGCTGCTGGCTGGCTGTTGTGGTGCTGCAGGCGCATTGCTGCCGCCATCGCGGAGGCGGGCCTCACTGGCAAGGTATCGCCGATGGACTACCTGCAGTTCTTCTGCCTGGGCAAGCGAGAGGCAACAGGCACCACATGCGCGGTGGGTTGCGATCTAAGGTTTCTGCAGCTGCTGCTGTGGATATTGCTGCATCAGCTGCTGCTCTGGCGCCGCTCTGATGTGCCTAATGCGACATTCTGCACAAAGCGTTCAAAAGCAAGTGGCAGCAGTTTGGATGCGTCCAGGCGACGTTAAACATGCTGCCTAAACCTGCAGGATGTTGTCAGGGGGGAGTTTTACAGTTTACTACATGTCAGCAGTAGGCTAAAGCTGGCGCTGGCGCTGAAAGGCTGTTGTGCTGCGGTGGTGCAGGTGCCGCAGCTGCCAGACACCTCCGACCTGCTCACCAGCAACGTCACCAACGACGCAGCAGGCCCCGCCGCATTCGCCAAGGGAGAGGACGGCTGGGTGGACATGGCACAGCAGGGCAACGTGGAAGAGGCAGTGGCAGCATCAGCTGTAGTGCCCGAGCTGGCGCCGCAGAACGGCTTGGCAAGCCTGCCGGTAGTTGATCCACAGAAGGCCGCTGGTGCTGAGGCGACTGCGGCTGCCATTCATGGCACTGATGACGTGAACCTGGCCACAGCGCAGGGCCGCGCCTGCGCTGCGCGGCGGTTCATGATCTACGTACACAGGTGTGTGGCTGCAATGTGCTTGGGGTGCGGCTGGATGGTGTGGCAGACAGCAGGCGCTGCTCAGCACAGCGTGCGTGTTGTGGTTCAACATACCACTAGCGTGCACCAGCGTGATTTGAGCCTCTGGCTGCCAGCGGATGTGCCGTCTGCATGTATCTGTGTCTGATGCATTGTGCCTGTTGCACTGCTTCAGTGCGCTCTGTGCTGTCCTCAACTGCTGGTGTCCTGTGGCAGCCACCTCAAGATTCTGCCCTCACGCCCTCTTGCACTCCTTCCCGCATGCACCCGCACACGCACCCACTTCTGCACCTGCTGCCACATTTCACTCCGCGCAGCAAGCTGATGATCGTGGACGACGAGTATGTGCTGGTGGGCTCCGCCAACATCAACCAGCGCTCGCTGGACGGCACGCGCGACAGCGAGATCGCCATCGGCGCGCACCAGCCCGCACACAGCATGGCGGGCCACGGCGATGCGCTGCCGCGTGGCCAGGTGGCGGGCTTCAGGAAGGCGCTGTGGCTGGAACACCTGGGGGTGAGCGAGGCTGGGAGTGCGGCACAAACTCCTGGGCATGTTTTGTAGGCATGTTCTGTGGGTGGAGGCCAGGTGGCGGGCTTCAGGAAGGCGCTGTGGCTGGAGCACCTGGGGGTGAGGCGGTGCTTGGAGGGTGGCCGGGTGTTTTTAGATTTGGTGTCTGAGGTTTGTCTGTCTGTTGTTGGGGTGCCAGGTGGCGGGTTTCAGGATGGCGCTGTGGCTGGAGCACCTGGGGGTGAGGCGGTGCCTGGCAGCTGGCTATGTGGCGGAGTTGAACTACAATACAGCCTGTTGATCACTATCCTAGTCAGATACATCAATTGCTGATAACTTCGCTCGAACGCTTACAATCAATCTCTCTGTCAGCAACAGTGCAGGTGTAGTGGACGGTTTGGGGTTGAACGCAGCGGGAAGCAGGCGTCATGAAGGGCCTGCAGCTGGAGTACACGGCGCTGACAAACATGTGTTGTTTAGTTGGCAAAGACACGCACTGCTGTTTGCCTGCCCCTCCTGCACCCACCATCGCAATCCTGCCTTGTCACTTTTTCAATCCCGACCCTGTGTATACACCTCCTGCCGCACCACTGGCACACCCACACCCCAATACAGAGGCTGCTGCCGATTCAGATTCAGGACCCCAGCGACGTGCGCAGCATGCGCACCCATCACCATCTTGACCCTGCCTAACCACTCTGTGCATCTGCTGCCCGCACACCATCATTGTGTGCCTGCCACCAACAGAGGCTGCTGCCGGAGATCGAGGACCCCAGCGACGTGCGCTGCATGCGCACGCTGGCGCGCTTGGGCGCAGAAAACTGCGCCGCATACGCAGGGCCGGACTGCGTGCCGCTGCCGCATGGGCACCTGCTGGTGTACCCCAACTGGGTTGACAGCGAGGGCAATGTAACAGCGCTGGGGGATTGTGAGGAGTTCCCGGACCTGCGCGGCAGGATCCTGGGCACCAAGAGCATGGTGCTGCCACCCATCCTGACCACCTAGAGGTGGATTGAGGCGTGTGGTGGGGTGTGGGGGGGGGGGAGGGGGCGTGGCGCTGCAGCGCTGTGCTGCTGCTGTTGGCAGCTGGGCACCAAGAGCATGGTGCTGCCGCCTGTTCTCCCTACCTGAGGCAAGGCAACAGGCTTTACGAGTGGCGGTTGCAGCAGTTTGCGCCTGCTGCTGCTGACAAGCGCAGAAGAAGAGGAAGCAGCATGCAGACATGTGCTGCGCAGCGCGTTACAGTATGTTGGTGGGGGAGAGTCGAGTAGCAGATATGTGGGCTGTGGGAGGTGTGTTGCATGCAGCTGGCGGTTTGGCTGATGGGTGGCTGACAGCTGCTTCATGTGCCTTGCTGGACGCTGCAATGACGACATTGACTGTATAACGTATGTGAAGTAACTGACTATGTGTGTGCACAGTGCCATTGTTGTCCATGTCTGTGGGTGCTGTCTTACATGCGGGCATAATTTGTGACTTTTGGTGGCTGCAAGTAGGCTCATACGCCTGGAACCTAGTGTGTGCTTGGCTTTGGTGGCTTGGTTGCCGTCCTTGTCATTGCTGTTGCTGCAGTTGCCTGGGCACACGACTTAATACACGTGGGGCGCGGAGTTGCGCAGGGAATGGCAGTGGATGCATGGAATGGGGCAACGTTGTGTGAGCAACTGCTGTGAACGCATGTGTGGTGCAAAGTTGTGCAAACAATGGCACTGACTGACGATTGTGCATCTCTGGCAGTCATGCCTGGTGCGTGGTATGCTGCTGCTCGGCCCTAATCATTGCTCTCTTCGGTTGTGAGTAGCTGTTGTTGAATACACGCGATGATGGCATGATGAGGGTGCCCAGTTGTGTAAGGATGAGCGCACTGCTGCCTGCTGGTGTCAGTGCATTGCGTGCAACCTCTTCAGCCCGCGGCATGCTCTGCTGATCATGTGCGCTTATGTTGCCTTGGAGTGTGCTGCTGCTTGGCGCGTATCTTTTCCGTCAAAGTCGGGTAAGTCTTGTTCGTCAATGTATGTATGTGCCTGGTAGGAGCTTGGCAACTGCACGTGCATTTGCAAGGCAGGGACTGCATTCCACTGCCTGGCCAGTCCTGGTGCACTGTGTATCGCAGCGCTCCTTCAGGTACATCAGCACCGCGTGTGGTGGAGCTGGCGCTGACAGCGCAGACACTTGCGTGTCTACCCATCTGGAGGTGTTGGCTAGTGTGGGTGTGGCCGGCACAATGCTGCACACAGCTTGGCGTGCGTTGTAGGCTACCACTTGAAGTGGTCTTCTGTTTGGCTGGTTGCTGGAGATGACATGCTCCTAATGCCTTTGTTTGGCATGTGGTTTTGTTTGAAGGCTGCCTATAATGTGCAATGCCTGTGATGCTTGGCGGTGTTCTTGTCAGATTTTGCTTCGAGCAGGAGCAAGGCAGCTGTTCATTTTGTCAAGGCCTTATAAGGCTTAATTAGCACGCTGCAGGTGATCCAGAGCGGCTTGTGATGGCGTTACCCAAACATTTGGAACGCATGTAGCTGTGCTGTGCAGTGATGCAGACTATGTGGCGTTCAAGTAGCAGAGACTGCGTGTAGTTAGCCGGGCGCTGTCTGGCATGCCAGCTTGGCGCTGGCTTGGGCGTGACAACAATCAATGCAGTGGTGTTACCAAAGGATTCAGTCAGTGGACACTGTACTGTACAGGGTGACAATACTGCGGAAAAGACGTGGAGATGCAGTAGAATTTGAAATCTGACGTGATACTCCACCGGGCTAGTAACAGACCACAGATGCACCATGGCACGCTGTCATGCTTTGGAGTGATGGTCACCCCTGACTACTGCTCCCTCCAGCGGCGACAGGTGCACAGCAATCGGGCAACAGAATTCATTGCTGCTATCACAAGCCGCCTCTAGCTGCTTTTCTCACTCCAAAATGTGTGATAGGTATAGCAACTCTAGATCCCTGCAATTTATGCCATCTATACTCAACATGCACGCCGCATGGCGCCCACATGCAAGCATAGTGTAAGGACGCTGGCAGCATCATGAGGCTGTAATGTACAGGAGGTCATCAATTCCACCAGCACCGATAGTCGGAACTGCCAGCCGTGGCTGCTGGCGGACGTCACATGCATGGGCAGGCTGCTCACAGGAACTAGGGCTCAACAGCAGGTCTGATGCTATAGCATTACAGCTGAGAAAATACTCCACGGCAGCCGCTCATCCGCGGATGACCAGCACCTCTCCTCGCTGTGTGGCGGTAGTGCCATGCAGAGCACTTCTCTGTGCGCACAGCCACACTAGCCTCACATTGCTTGCTGCTGATCAGCCACCCGCACGCGATCATCCACCAAGACGTTCACCCCTGACGTGGCAGGCTTGACCAGCGCGCCCTGTGCTGCTGCTGGCGCTGCTGTTGGCGCTGCTGTTGGCGCTGCTGCTGCTGCTGCTGCTGTTGGCGCTGCTGCTGCTGCTGCTGCTGGCGGTGCTGCTGCTGCTGCTGCTGCCGCTGCTGGCGCTGCAACTGTTCCGGCTGCCGAGCTGCTGACCGCAGGGCTCGAGCTCTGCAGGTGCTCCTGGTATGTAACATATGTATCTGAAATGAACCACTCGACTGGCCTGCCGCGGGGCTTGTAGCTGTCAAAGCTGCCGCTGTCAGCAGGCACAGGGAAGAACACAGCAACGCCAACAGGCAGGCCGTACCTGTCTGCTGCTGTAGGTGGTGGGATCGTCCTGGTTACGGCAAGGTGTGGTGGGCAGCAGGTGCAGCAGGTGCAAGCGTCAGCAAGAGTATAAGGTCAGTTAGCCTGCATGCAAATGGCTGTCCATGTAGCCCCAGCTGTGATGTGTGCAGCATCCCTTGCTTCATCAACAACACTGGCCTGACTATGCGCTGCGGCACATGATGAATGCACATCAACAGGCACGCCCTAGGACACGACCGCGTGCAGAACAAATACAGAAAGGCCCACAGCACGTATGTATCGTGCAACAGTGCATTTGTGCTAACAGGTTCAGCACCCCCGCACCTATCCTTCAGCAGCAGCGTTGGCTGTGTGTCCAGCAGGCGCGCCACCACCCCAACCACAGGCCCCAGGATCTTGCTCTCAGCATCAATCGTGTATGCAGGCTGGAACAGCGGCAGCGGCAGCCCCGCAGTCAGCTGCTGCAGCGCCCAGATCCAAGGCTTCTGCAGCAGCCAGAACCAAGGCAGGACGAGGCGCGCGCCTTCTTTGATCAGGCTGTGGCCGCCACACAGAGGCTGCAGAAGGTTCCAGTCCTGTGGCGTTGTCAGCCCCAACTGGCGCCGCTTGTCACTGCTGCTGCTGCTGCCACCTGCAAACTTTCCTGCCACCAGTTCCTCCCATGCTGAGTCATCTGCTGGGGGCAGCATGCCAGGCATGACCCTGTTGACCTGCGCCACCAGACACAGCTCAGAACTGCTGCTGCTGCTGCTGCTGCTGTTGGCAGCACCGCCGTTCATGCTGTTGCTGTTTGTGCCAGTAGAGCTCTCAGCTGGGCCTGTAACCTCATTGTAGTTGGGCGCTGCGCAGTGTGGCACGCCGATGAGGCGCTGCGGTGGGCTGGGCCCGCCATGTGCTGGTAATGCTCTGCCCAGCAGAGGGTAGTCGGCGAGCTCTGGGGTGCAGTTCACGTTTGTGCGCAGTGGGTTGAGCACCCTGCAGGCATGTTTGAAATGTTGCAGCAGCAGGTGAGGAGTCAGCGTGCTCGGGCTGATCAGGGGCTCAGCGAGGGTTGCATGTTGTGCAGTACGTGATCAAGCTGCATCTGTGATTGTACGACAATCGCTGGCATAGCACGCTGGCCATGCGTTGCATGCACGCCGTGCTGTGTCTGGGCAGTTACTACCACCTAGTGTGCACAACTGCATGTGAGGTGGCCGCAGTGATCACATGTACACACACCTGAAGAGTGTGTTGGTGGCGGGCTGGTTGGAGAATACAAAGTCCTGCCGGCCCACATCGTAGTGTGCACCTGCAGCAGGCGTGGCAGTTGGCAAGGCCCGTTACAGGTGTGCTGTCCAGAACTACGTGTGCAGTGCTTGCATGCCGCTGCGACATATCAACAGCTCGTCAAACTTAGGTGAGCATGCCAAACAAGCCAGCTTATACCTTCATTGCAGTGACGGAGCCGCCACACATCACACAATGCAGCTCAAGAAACCACAAACAACAAGCAATGCATGGCACACCATGCGGTAAAAGCAGCGCAGGCTGCCTAATGCAGCGTCCTCTTCCCACCCACCTGGAAACCACACCTCCTGCAGCGAAAAACTCACACCCGGGTAGTGCCCCTCAGAGCTGCCGCCTGCTGCATCACCGCCTCCAGCAATCTTGCTGCTGCGCCGCACCGGGCAGGGCTCAAACGGCGCCAGGCGGTCGTGCACAGAGGCAGCCTGGAACACGTGCTGCACCTCTGATGACACAACCACATCGCGGAAGCTGTAGCTGTATGTGAAAGCGTTTGCAGGATTGCCCTGGGGCTGTATGCGCGGGATGCCCTCAGCACCCACAGTGTCAAGCAGCCCCATGAAGATGATTGGAGGGACGCTGCCGCGCGGCCAGGAGTGCTCCTTCCTACACAACAGTGCGCAGCGGAGTGGGCAGGATTGACTCAAAAGAAAATGTCAATCGGATGATTGGGGAAAGGCTGCGCGGCCAGAAGCAGCTGGCCCTGATGGATGCAGGCGCTAGCGTGGATGTGCACAAGCAGCTTCGAGCAGGTTTGAGCAAAGATGGCTGCCAACGTGCCCTGAAGTGACAGCAGCTGCCAGCTGCACCACAATGCGTGTAACCCGGATCCAAAAGTCTGAAAGAAAGGTACAATGTACAGGTTATTTGAAGCACTCCATCATGCGACAAGCCTGGTGATCTGCCGGACTCTTTTGAATATGTCTCATACCAGCACACCTGAATGCTATGGCCTTTGCACCCCCTGGGCGGTTCTCTTCGTCGTTGCTGCGCGCAGGACACAATCGCACAACAATGCTTTAGCAGGAATTCCGGCAAGCTCATGCATTTGACACCGTCACCATTACTGTACAAAGCTGCTGTGAGCAACGCCTGTGCGTTGTGAGCGCTCTCCTACAAGAGCCGCTGACAGTCAGGCATGATGTGACAGGCGCTCAGGAGAGTTGGTTAGCAGGCAGACTGCAACCGCTGCCAGCACTTGTCAGCTGCTTGCATATGCTGTTGCTTGCACCTGTCACTTCAAGACACACACAGTGCATGTCTGCTGACAGCAGCACAGCACTGAGTGGAGAGGCTGTACAACTTGTATAAGCTTGAAGCTTATTGCTCACTCGCGGTACATCTCCCAGACGTCCTGCAATGCAGCGCTGCGTGCCGTGTCATCAGCTGCGGGCTTGACGATGCCGCAGTTGTTGACCATGCCGGCCACTGCGCGCACCGTGTAGGCTCCGCGGCTCAGCCCAAACAGCCACACACGGCTCACGCCAGGGCCCTGGTACTTGTCCATTATGAAGCTGCACGCCAGGGTGTCACAAGTTACATGTTATGTACAGACAGCGCCAGGTCAAACATGTTTCGTAGCTGTGGTTACTGGCGGTGAAGTTGCTGCATTAATTATCTGATAGCTACTGCTGCTGGTGTGTGCAGCGGTGTTGCAGCACGGACGTGTAGCCATCTGCTGGTGACTCTGTCAACTCGGCAGGAGTAACTGCTGTCTGGCCACACTTGTCTAACTTGCGCACCATCCCCGCGCATTCACATGTGAAAGCTGCCTGCATATTGGCCCACCCGTAAGCCTCCTTGCAGCGCTCTGGCAGGTCATTTGCTATGATGCCGTTGGCGATGTACAGCAGGGTGTCACCAAACCCTCCCAGCAGGCCCAGCAGAGGCATCTGCTTGCCCTCCTTCGCCAGGTCCTCAAGGCCGTCCAGCCCCACACCGTTGAAATAACATATGTCCGTGTTTGTGTAGCTGTTGTGCACGGGCTGGCCGTCCAGCGTGTGCACGTAAGCGTTTTGGCCCTGGCTGGCAAAGCCATCAGCGACGATTTGGATGTTGCCACGCGTGCCTGCAAAGTCGTGTACGTTGTTACGAACGCTCAGAAATGTATGCAGCTGTTTTGCCTGGCTCAACACCGGCGAGCTCTGGAGAGGTCTCCGATTGGGCTCACCAGTCTCCGCGCCACACCACGTGCCATCACAGCAGACCACTATGTTGTGCGGTTTATTATTCGTTTCCATTGCTAATGGGGCTCACAGGTAACCAGGAGCTGCAGGTGCTTCAACTGGGGCTTCCCAGTTCGCACTACGAAGCACGGCAAGAGATGATGTGCGCGCACACAGAGCTACAAAGTCAGGATGTCGACATTGGCGAACATGCTCTGGAACGTACATGTGATGCTTGCAGTGTCACCGGCTTGTGGCATACCTAACGGTAACGCTGTTGTTTTGGGCCCGCCCGTCGCGTGTCACCACAACTGAATCCCGTGCCAAGAGCTTGGCAAAGTCGTACAAGGAGACGTTACTCAACATGATCGTGTAAACACGAGTACACACAAAGCCATGGCAAGACGCCCAAACCAGCACAAGCCGGTCCTGCAAGACCAAAGTCACTTGCAACCGCAGCTCCGCTCAGCAAAGTTCCACCTCCAGCAAGCAAGCAGCACACTGCATCACTACGATACAATCAGCCGACCGCGCTCTCGTTCATGATGACGTACTCGCGGCTGCTGAGCCCGAAGCGGACCACGTCCATGTGCAGCAGCTCGTAGTAGCGTGCGCCCTCCATCTTCTCCGCGTTGATGGACGTGCCGTTGACGCTCTCCAGGTCCATCAGGTAAGGCTTCACCACGCGCATGACAGCCAGGCCATCGGGGGCATCCACCTCCACCTCCCTGCAGGCAATTATGCACAAATGGCAGGCGGGACAGGGTGAGGAAAGGGTGGAAGGGCGTGACATCACGTTCACACATGCCAAGCCACCCGGCGCATTGACCTACACCTCCCTGCAGGCATGATAAAGGCCGGCGCTAGATGTCTGAAAGGTTGTCACAGGGCATGTTAATACGCGCACCACAACCAGGCTGTCCGGGGCATCCACGTCCACCTCCTGAAGGCACTGCCATGGCATGCAACGGCAGGTGTGACAGCGGTAAAAAGGTGTGAATCCGCGAGAGGCTGTGTAGCCACATCAGGGTGTGAAGATGTTCTGCAGACCCTGCTCCCCAAGCCACCTCCTGCTGCATCCAGGCCCGCCCTCCAACCTCACACACCTTGCACCCCCCACCCCTCAACAAGCGTCTGCACACCCACCTGAACACCAGCACCGCGTGCTGCCTGCTGCAGCTGGGGTGGTCAGTCGGAATGTCCGCCACCTTGCGGTCCTTGCCAAACATATAAAAGGCCGTCTGGTTCAGGTTGATGGGCTGCCCCACCTCCTCCTTGCCCTTGAAACAAAACAGCTGCCACAGCGGCTTCTTGCAGACTCGGGCTTCGGGTGGCGGCTGGTACTTGAGCACTGCTGAGCCGTCTGCGGTGCGGTTTGTTTCTGCGGCAAGCTTGCCGGATAGACCCATGTTGGGCGCCTGCTTGGGGGCGGCTGGTGCCGGCGGCTCGTCGTCAGACCAGTCCTCTGCGGAGGCAGAATATAAATTGACAGCAGGCAGGCAGGCAGGCGGGAATGCAGGCAGGCAGGCAGTCGTAAGACTAGTCTTCTGCAGGGGGAGGAACAGATAGACAATGACAGCTGGCAGGCAGGCAGGCAGTGAAGGGGCGGATGTTTGGCAGAGCCAACAGGCTGTGCTGTCCTGCGGTCCTTCTGCTGCAATGTATGTGACCACGTGAGAATGGCAGGTAGGCAAACAGGCGAGCAGAAAACCCTGGAGCAACAAGAAGGCGCTAGTAAGCTGACTGCAGGTGCTGCACATGCCACGCCACCAACCCTCAGCATCTGTGCGACCAACCAACCAGCACGCCACAGCACGCACTCTCTGCCGAGGTCAAGTTGCTATCACGTGGCACACGCCAATGCCAGCAGCCACCCTCCCTACTTCAGCGTGCAACACCGCAAAGCGTGCAACACCGCAACTTCCACAGCCACTAGCCACATCCCACCCATGGCTGTCACAGCGTACAGCCTGGCCCTGCTGCTGCCTCACCTGGCTTGCCCCAGCGCTGCTTGCCGCCCCCACCACCATCATCATCACCACCACCCCTGCGCTGCTTGCCACCCGGCCGCGCTGACCGCTGCTGCTGCTGCTGCTGCTGCTGCCGCTCCCATTCGTCCCTGTCCTCTCTGCCAGCTCTGCTGCTGCCGCCAGCACCCCCCTGCCGCTGCAGGTGATCCTCATGCTGCTGCCGCTGCTGCTGCTGCTGCTGCTGCTGCTGCTCCCTGCCTGCTTTGTGTGGCTCCTCACCGCTCCTGTGGCTGTGCTTTGAGTCTAGTGGTTCTGCCCTGCTGCTGTTGTGGTGATGACCTGCCCCTGACCTATCGTGCCCCCTGTCCCTTGCTCTGTCCCTGTCCCTCTCCCTTTCTCTGTCATATTCTTTGCTCCTGTCTATTCTGTCCTCGCCATGCCCGCGTCCCTCTCTGCTGCTGCCAGGGGCACCCTGTCTGCCGCTGTCCCGCTCCCGCTTATCTGCCTCATAGCTGCGTGGGTCTCTGTGCCGATCACTGCCATGCCTGCTGCTGCGCTCCCTGCTGCGTTCTCTGCTGCGGTCCCGGCCGTGCCTGCAAGTAAAGTGCAGAGAGTCCCAACAATAGACGAGGGTGGTGCAAGCTAAACACAGCCATCAGAGAACCCTTCAAGACAAAAAGCATGGTTGCACGCTGTTGCAGTGCTAGCAAACCAGCTGCAGCTCTGCTGATGCTGCTGCTGCTACTGATGCACCATGTTGTGGCGTTCAAGTGCTCTGGAGTCACATTGCATGTGCACACGCTGCAAGGAACAGTTATGCCATTGGTCCAGCACCTGCGAGACTACCTACCTGCTGTCGTGACGCCGGTCTGCTTCCTTGTGTGAAGGCTGCTTTTCCCTGCTGTCGTGTCTGTCCCTGCTGTCATGCCGCGCTCGCTTCCTATGCCTACACCAAGTAAAAGAAAAGCAGATAATGGCTAACTGTGTTGATCCGATGCCCGGTCCAGGTGTGTGAAGTGCAAGCAACAAAAGCACCTGTCATCAGGCGAAACCTCCTCTGCAGCGCCCATAGCCCCTTCCGCAAGCCTCAAACGCTAATAAGATAGCTGAGACTATCGTTATGTGTTACATACAGGATTGGAGCGTGATGGTAGTCACCACATAAACAGACATGTACCGTGCCCACTGGTCAAGTGCTAGCACACTTGCTAACCAAAAAAAGAGCACCACACTAAAAAGGATTTTGCAGGATGTCTCTCCAAGGGGCCCACAGCAGCACAATAATTGCCAAACCCTGGGTGACAGTGACAGTCATAACATGTAGCCGACACAACTGCCTCCGTCACTTCAGCAGGTGCACTACGATGTACAGGAAGCTGTCTGCTGCCTTCAGGTTGGCATGCAGCCAGGCCAGGGGTGTGCACCAATCAGGCTGCACACCACACACAAAAACAGCAGCATCTGAAGCAGGCCAGCCATCTGGTAGCTCGTGGCTTGGCGCTGTTGCTGCTACTGCTGCTGCTGCTGATGCTGTACCTTCTCTGCTCGCAGCGCTGCTACCTGCCACATCTGAAGTCTGCCGATCTGCTGCCACTGTTGCTGCTGCTGCTGCATCGCCTGCTGCATTGCTGCCCGGCTCAGCTTCTGCTGACCCGCTGCTCTTCTCACTAGCTGCTGCAGGAGCCTTGCTGCCGCTGCTGCCAACATCTACACTGCCAGCAGCAGGCTGCTCTGCTGCATCACTGGCAGCACCAAGAGGATCAACTGCTTCTGCAGTCTCCTGCTGCTGCTGCTGTTCACTGGCTGCTGCTGCAGCTTGGCTCACTGGCAACTCCAGTTGCTGCTCACTACCTTGCTGCTGCTGCTGCTGCTGCTGCTGCACTGTTGGCTGTGGCATGGCAGCAGCTGCAGCAGGCGGCACTGGTGCGGGGAACTGCTGTGGCAGCACCACATGCATCAGGTGTGCCAGCAGGGTGGGGCTGCCATCAGGCTGCAGCACCTCCACTGGCCTGCTGCTGCTGTACGTCTGCTCCCACACGGCTGCAAGATCTGCAAGCGCACAGCAGCAGCAGCAGCAGCAGCAGCAGCAGCAGCAGTAGCAGATTGAGCGCAGCTGTGGTCACAGTCGCAGGGCTATACATGCTGGTACGCAGCAGGCAGCGATGCAGGCAATCTGACTGGTGTTGGCCCACAGTGCTGGCCAACATTCAAGCCCTAGTCTGGATTTTGATGCTGGTTGGTTGCTGCTGACGTCCAAATGGGGGACGCATTGCGCCATGCACGCGTGAAGACTCAGGGTCTATGTGGCGCACCTGCTGTGAACGTTCTGTCAACATGTAGTTCAAGGTTAAAGACCGCCATCACCCACCTTGGCTGCTGCACTGCGCGGAGTGCGTCCTGATGAACAGTCGCACTGGCACAGTCGCCACAGACGCGGGTTGCCGCTGCAGCAGCACAGATACACAGTTCAGTTGCAATGTCGCTGAGCTGAGCATACCATAGGCCAGCAGCAGCACGCTGCATAGAAATGCTTCACAGGTCTTCAGCACACTGCAAGTGCTGGCTGTTGTCAGCATCAGTGGTGAAGCGACAACCTGCCCTGCTTAGCAACCCTCGCCGCGCTGGACCTGCCCCATGTCTGCACAGCACGTGCCAGCACCAGCAGGCGTGCTCGCTGCCAACTCATCTGCGTGTACCTCCCCCGCACATCAAACCTGCAGCCAAAAGCCTCTGCTGCTGCTGCTGCTCACCGCGGTTGCTGTCAGGCGCAGCGGCGCTGTGATGCGGCGTGCTGCCGCGCCGTCGCCCCTGTTGACTGCGGCCCACAGCTCGTCCTGAGCCTGCCCAGGCAGCCGCATGACTGCGCCGCAGCCCTCACTGCCCCTGCAGCAGTAGCCAGCCTCCTGCAGGAGGCAGAGCAGGATTGCGCAGACGGAGGGAAGACACCAGGCCAAAAAGACAGTGCTCAGCGATGAGCTGGGACAGGGAAGGGAATCCAGCGCTCAAGCCTGGCTGCTGCTGTTGCTGCTGCAACCCGACATGCTGCAGTGGATGTGCCATCCACATATACTATCTCATGACATCTGATACCTCAAGTATGCATCTCCTGTTGTGCATTTTCGCTTGCATCCTGCATCACGCTGCTGCTGCTACTGCTGCTGCTACTGCTACTGCTGCTGCTACTGCTACTGCTGCTGCGGCGGGGTTTCTCACCTTCAGGCTGCTGAAGAAGTAGTCCTTTGCTGTGCCCGCATTCTGCCAGCTGTTGCTCAGTGAGGCAGGCATGTCGCGGTAGTGCACCGTGAGGCACCACGGCGCGGCAGGTGCGCTGAGGCTGCGCGCCTGCTGCTGCTGCTGCTGCTGCTGGCTGCCGCCTGGAGCTGGCTGCTGCAGGCAAGGCGCCAGCAAGTCATGCAGCACGCCTAGCGGCTGCGTCCTGAGCAGTCCAACAGCAGCAGCAGCAGTGGTACGACAGCAGGTGAGGTCAGTTGCTAGCAAGGAGTTGTGCGCATAGCTGTGCAACGTGCTGCGCTGCTGCCCTGTCAAGGAAATGTTAGAGATCTGGCCAACATGCTCCTGTTCATCAGCGCGCTTTGCAGCACTACCAACACACTGCTGGTTCGGATTGCTGCAGCTCCTAGCTCTGCCCTTTTGTGGGGTTCCGTCAGTCCACGCACCAGTTGAGTGGCAGGCCGGCATGCTCAAACCAAGGGGAGGGCTCCGCCTGGCCTGGCAGGCTTAACAGCACATGCTGCCAGACGCAGCGGCAGCAGCAACAGCAGCAGCAGCAGCAGCAAGACCACCACCAGCAGCAGCAGCAGCACCAGCAGCAACAGCAGCATGAGCTTCACCAAATGGTGACGACGTGTACCCAGTGCAACACTGGGTATACAGTTTCACTGGACAGCTGCCGTGTGGCAACTACAGTCACCCTTGACATGAGTCGTATGCAGCTGAACGCTGCCGGTGCTGGCAAGCAGCTCAATGCAACAACATGAGAAATTGGCGTTCAAGGGTGTGCATTGTTTTTTTGTGTTCTATGGTGCTCACTCTCCTTTTCTGGTCTCAGACCATGTGTTCAACCTGTTGTGGCTCATACCCAGGACCCACATGTAACTATCCTCTCTCAATGCCTGCATTGCTGCCTGAACACGGCATCAAGATGACTGTTACAGTCATGGGCCATAGTCACTAGCAGCATGCTGCTGCTGCCGCTGCTGCTGCTGGCGCACCTGGAACAGCTGCAGGCACTGCTCTGCCAATGCAGGGAGGTAGGCGTAGCGCGGTGCAAGCAACTGTAGCAGCAACACCGACAAGTAGCAGCAAGTCATCTTAGACTGGTATTGCATGCAGTGTGAACAGTGATGGGCAGTGCACTGGGAGTAAAAGCAATGCCCTGCAATGTCAAGATGCAGCAGAGCAGATTACATGGTACTTGCACCTCTAGCACCCTGCCCTTGCTGGCTTTCCCCACATGCTGCGTGCTCCACAGTACAAGCAAGTTCAGGTGTTAGAGTTCCAAGCACAGATTGAGTGAGCCATGTGGCAAGTGCATGCCAGCCTGCACTCACATACACAGGCTTCACATCCACTGGTGATGTAATCTCACTGCTTGACAGGCACAGGCGGATGGGGATCTACAGCAGTAGACGCATCCTTGGTCAGCATTGCAGGCGGTTAAAATCTCGGTGGTGTCTTCCAATGCTCATGCTGCTGCATTCACGGCACCTTGAGCTGCCATGGGTCTTCTGTTGTCATGAACTGCTGTTGCTACTGTTGCAGTGTCCGTGTTCCTCGCCTAGCTCCAAAAAATTCCTAATCAAACAGGAGGTACCAGCGACGTAACCGAATTGCAGCAGTTCACTGACTAAAGTGCAACACGTCACTGCACTACTCGCTTGCAGTTGCTTCCAGGTGTCGAGAGGTACGTATAACACGTGATCGTGGGCAAGCGCGTGATGAAAATGTTCAAAGCAAATCATAACGCTTCACGAACGGAAAATTTTAATTCCGTGCAGTGCGCTATCAACGGTAACCCAAACCCCATTGCCACTATGCCCCATCAACTTCCCATTGCTTGTCCTCCGGGCAAATAAGTGCGGTCCCGCTCCTGGATCCAGACTACAGGCAGTGCACAATTACTTGCCATTCGCTAGATGGAGCCAAGTGCAGCAGCTGCCAGCTCTGCTGCCAATGCTCACTACAGCGTGCAGCCATTCTCTGCTTTGCCTCCTGCAGTGGCTGATGCCATTTTCCAACGGCTGACACGCCTGAATGTGGCAGAATGTAGCCTAGTATGCAAGGCATGGCGCCGACTGCCCTGCACATACCTGGCCACCCTCACTTTGGGCGAGTTTGCTGCCTCACCGCCGCCACAGCTGCTGCAGTACTGCTGGTGAGGCTGGCCGTAGCTGCTGATATGTGCACTGACACAGCACATTGATCTTGTGTAGCAGTAAATGTCTGCAGTTCTGTGCACAGCCAGAATTTGGCTTATGCGACAGTATGCACCCCATGTAGTTGCAGCACGGTTGCCCAAGCAGCTACGTTGTCCACTGTTTGAACACCTTTGATTAAGCAAGCTCACTCAGCTTATCATGCTGCCCCCTGCAGCCGCCTGCAGGAGGTGCGTGTCACCAGCAGCGCCACCAGCACATGGCCAGCCATTGCAGCAGTGCTGCAGCAGCAGCGGCTGCCCAGCCTGCGCCGCGTGTGCATCCAGCACAGCAGCAACAGCACTGCACAGCAGCTGCAGCAGCTGCAGCACATCATGCAGGTGAGGGGCAAGACATACTACCTGACTTACATGCTGACCATTACATGTGTATCGGCAACTGCGGTCATTAGTATTCATGTGTTTTCTGGTTTTTCCCCCTTGCCGGTATTACTACAGCTACAGCAGTGCAGCCCCTCTGGCATGGCCCACACTGCA
Organism: Tetradesmus obliquus; assembly: GCA_030272155.1. NCBI lineage: Eukaryota > Viridiplantae > Chlorophyta > Chlorophyceae > Sphaeropleales > Scenedesmaceae > Tetradesmus > Tetradesmus obliquus. Next base: position 3,976,745 of record CP126191.1, read on the forward strand.
TGCAAGCAGCATGCCTACAGCAGCCATGCCGACAAAATTTGCTGTGCACCAGCAACCACCACACAAGCACAGATACACACATGTCAGGGTCTGCCTCTAACTGTGGCTTGCATATGTCATGCATGCTGCACTTGTACACCTGCAGGTGCAAGGCCCGCAATGCAGCTTGCACCTAGCACTGACAGACAAGCAGTCGCTGCAGCTGCTGCTGCGCCTGCTGCCCTTCCAGGGGCTGCTGCAGCTGGACCTGAATGTGCCATACCTGCCTGAAGGTGCTGCTGCGCTGCTGGCGGAGGCAGCAGCACTGCAGGCAGCAGCAGCCAGCAGCCTCCACCACCACCAGCAGCAGCAGCAGCAGTTAGAACCAGCAGATCCAGCCATTGGTGACAAGCCAGCAAGGGCGACAGAATGCACAAAGCTGTGGCCAGCCACGGCAGCAGCAACAGCGATGCAGCAGCAATTCAGCGTTGGTGTGTGGGTGTGCTGCTGGGGCGGCTGCACAGGCATCAGCTTGCCAGATGCGCTCAGCATACAGCAGCAGCTGGAGGCAGTGGGCTGCAGCCTGCCTGGCATAGAGTCCATCAACTGCCACAGCAGCAGCGACGTAGCCAAGCTGGGGGCAGCATTGGCGCAGCTGCCAGGGCTCAAAGCCCTGGGGTTCAACTACAAGAGGAGCAGCAGCAAGGATGAGCGGCCGGAGCTTGCTGACCGCCAGATGTTGGCAGCAGCTTCGGCTGGCAGCAGCAACAGTGCTGGACAAGGAGTCGAGGGCAGTGGCAATGGAGCTGCAGCTGGTTGGCTACAGGATTCTAACACCGCAGCATTGGCGAGTTTAGTGCGTCTCAGCAGCAGCCTGCAGCAGCTGACCATCCACGGCTGCCCTGCAGGAGGCTTCATGCAGCCCAGCAGCCGGCAACACAACAGCACACAGGCTCATTGTCCTCATTCAACCGCCGGCACCAACAGCAGTTCTGCAGCACACCCAGCAGCAGCAGCAACAGCAGCAGCAAATGCCGCGCTGCAAACCGCTGCGCATCACCCACTCGCAGCCCTAACAGGCCTCACCAAGCTGCAGCTGCTGAAGCACTGGCACAGCAGGCCACTTCCCATAGAGCCAATCTCACTGCTGACAGGGCTGGTGGAGCTGGCCCTGGAGCGCACTGCGCTGAGTCAGCCTGCTGAGCTGGCATGCTTAGGCAGCCTGACTCAGCTGAGCCTGCTGAGCCTGGTACTGACTGTGACAGCAGATGAGCTGGTGGAGCAGATGCAGCAGGGCGGCTGGCAGCTACCCAGCCAGGGGTCAGCAGCAGCAGCAGCAGCAGCAGCAGTAGAGGTGCAGGAGGTGCAGGGCGTTCAGCTTGAGCAGGCGATGCATGGGTTGTGTTTGGAGGGGCAACGTGCATGGGTAGCAGCAGCGGTGGCTAGCCCAGCGCAAGAAAGAAATGCTGCGCAGGCGTGCAGCTGCTGCTGCAGTCAAGGCGCTGTGGCAGCAGGCGTTGTGAGTGAAAATGATGCAGCAGCAGACGTTCCAGTCTCGACAGGCAAGCTGCTCTCAGCTGCAGAGCTGCAGCAGCAGGTGTGTGCATGCTGCTGCAGTGCTGCCAACAGCCCCAGTCTGCTGGACTGGCGCTGGCTGCGCCAGCTGCAGCAGCTGCAGGTGGCGTGGCTGCAAGTGCCGCACCTAGACCTGGCTTGCCTGCCAGCCAGCTTGACAGAGCTGGACGTGCAGCAGCCACACGACCTCACCAGTGTCAGCATAACAAGCAGCAGCAGCAGCAGCAATGTGTGGCTGCCTAGCCTCAAGCGGCTGATGCTGCCCCGCACCCTCCAGGTCAACCAGGCAGCAGCAGGCACCCAGAGCGCACTCCCAGATCACCAGGACTCCGGCACAGCAGCAGCAGACACAGATGCAGGTCCTGTGGCCGCAGCAAATGAAATACACGATGATGTCAGCGATGATGACAGTGCTGGAGAGGATGAAGCAGATGCGCTGCTGCAGCTGCACCACAATGCATCACTGCTGCTGGGCCTGGCAGCTGCCTGCCCAGAGCTGCAGGAGCTAGAGCTGGTGCAGTGGCAGCTGCCGCCTGCAGCAGTGCTGGCGGCTGCAGGGCAGCTGGGCTACCTGAAGCTGCTGTCGCTGCTGCAGCCGGGCAGCAAAGCAGAGGAGGAGGAGCTGCGGCAGCAGCTGGCAGGGGTGAGGGATGGTGGGGTGCGGCTGCGGCTGCAGGAGCGGCTGGTGCTGTCGAGGTATCCGTGGAGCAGCGTGTTGGCGATGCGGTGAACCTTGAGGCACCCTGTCCAAGAATGTTGACATTGGGAAGAAGCACGATCTGTGAATTTAGAGAGTTTAGGCTGCTTGATAGTGTGTGGTGGGCAGAAATAGTATTGAAGGTACTTGTGCTGGGAGGCATGCTGCCTGCAGTTTACCAGCAATGTCAATTATGGATGACACAAGCATGGATGCCAAAACCCATTGTTAAAGAATCTACTGTTGACGTGTTGTGTGTCCTTTCAAAGTTCCTGCATCTGTTTACATACATGTGTTCAGCTGTACAGCCTGCACACTGTGCAAACGAGCCCTAGTTCAAGCCGTGTCAGTTGGTTGAAGCGTCGTACATGGCTTGAAGTATAGCTGTGGCACTGTGCTGAGTATTGAGCAGGAGCCGCCTGCCGGCCTGAAGCCTGATATTTATCTTGTGAACAGTGTTAACACGTTTATCGGCCATGGCTGACTTTTCTGTAGTCTGTGACTTGCAGCGCTCTGCTGTTGCTGTGCACTGCGCTGTGGTTGCAGAACCCAGAGTAACACATGCAATGCTCGGTGCTTGCCTATAGCCAGCACACTCGCAGTGAAACACTGTTGGGTGTTTGTTTGAGTTTCTGCTGTTTTGAGTGGCGCTTGGTTACTGGCTCGTATGAGTACGGGTTGTTACCACGCTGCGCTGCATCTGCATGTCCCTGGTTGGTGTGGCTCTGTGCTTGGTGTTGCAGGATCGTTTATGCTGGCGCGCTTTGCTTGCATTGCCTGTCGGTTGTTTTGTGCTACTTAGTAGTGTTGGCTTGTGATGGCTTGCTTGTGCCTCAGTCTTCTCTTTTGGGAGGGGGTGAAGGGCTAGGCTACACACAGTGCTGACTGATAGAGTTAATTGTGAGCTGCGTGGTGTGATCTGCTACAGCCGCAGCATGCTGTGAGTTGTGAGTTCAGGATGGAAAGGTGTTACAGCTTCTGCCAGTGTGTGTACGCCTGCTGTGATCAAAGAGTCAGCCCCAGGCACTGCGCCTCTGGGTTCAGCTGTTATAACAGTGTTATGCTAAGTCAGCACAACAGTTACAGCTACAGGTTATGATGCCGTGAGTTGACAGCTATGAAGAAGGCCTTCACAACCAGCTGGCTGGTGCAGTGACTGCAGACTGGCATAGATCCCCCCGATCGTATCTGAGGGCGTTGTCACTGCACTCTGTGCACTGCACAGAGTGAAATCGATTTGGACATTATCCATCCGCCTGGCAAATGTTTGTGATGGTGAGCTGAAAATGCAGACACGGCATGGAATTCACTGCATGAACAGGTGGCCACTACACTGCTGAGCATGGAGTACAGACAGTGACAAGGCTGTTTATACCCGAGCATAGAACTTTTATTACAATTCAACGTGTGAAACACGGGCCAACGTGTCTTGCGGGGTCAGTCACCCTAGTGACCGACATCGGTACCCAGTCGGACGCTTCACATAATCGCCAGGAACGTATTCCAAGGCTTCATCCTACCATGCTGCTGGCCTCTGGGTGGCTGCCTCGGCAAAGCTGTGAAACTCACCATCAGTCCCGCCTCGTCTGACCTGTCAAAGCCCCTGCACCTGCTTGCACCTGTGCATAATGTGCAGGCAGGGTATCAAAGCCGCTGTCTCCAGCTTTTGAGTTGCAAAGGCTTCAAATTTGTTGATTGCAACGTGATCACCTTTGAACTACGCCTACGACGTCTGCCAAAGTACTTCGGCCCTCCTGCAACCGCAAACAGGACGTACGCCACTGTACAGGATAACAAAGGACATTGAAGCAAATCAATTTGGTGAGCAGCACTGTACCGGGCTCAGTGTGGTAGCAGCAGCATTGCCAGCAGGAGCAGCAGCAACAGTAGGAACGCCTGGACAACAGTGCGCAGCACGTCAACAGCTTTTTTCATGGAAGCTTGACTGTCAGACTCCTTCACAGTCCCGACTTGCGCTCGCAGCTGTTTCGTTGCTGGCTAGCTTCATTTGCTATGCCTGCTGTTGGTCGCGACGATGGCTATTCGTTAGGGTTGTGCTGTATATTATGTCACGGCTTGGGCCATCGACGCACCATTTAGCGCCCCAACTTTTGGCGCTAAATCCCATGCATGCATATGCAGCAGCGTGCTCCTTGCGCTCGCACGCACTGTATCTTGCAGTACTGTTCTGTGCTTCTATGTTTCGACACTGATCAGCTGGCTTGTGCTCCGCTCTCCCCTCCCAGATTCAGGAACCCTCCAATCGACCAGTGGTGACACCATGGCCAAGTGGATGAATCTGCGCAAGTGGTGGTCCCGCAGCAAGGCCATCAAGTGGGTGCTCAGGGCCAACAAGGTGCTGCTGACGTGTGGTGCTGTGCTTGGCTGGCTTGCCTTCACAGCTGCCAACAGCTGGGGACCGCACGGCTGGATTGTGGGCCTGGTTGGCGCAGCAGTGGTGACTGTGGGCGGTTTGATTGAGCTTCTGGACTACATGTTGCGCGTAGACCTGCCAGACATTGAGCTTCAGAAGGTCAGGGTTGAGCTGCAGGAGCAGCGCCTGCAGATTGAGGGGCAGAATGATCGTATAGCTGCCCTGGAGCAGGCTGTCACGCAGCTGCAGGAGCAGCTGCAGCTGCAGGCCAAGAAGGCACCCATGACTGTGCAGGCCGTCGCTCTGTGACTGAACCAACGGCAGCACAGCAAGCAGTGCACTGCTGTTATACCCGCATACGGCCTTTGTGCCACACACTTGTGTGAGTGGTGGGATGGATGTGGCAGATATGGCACCTGCCATGCAGTGCGCTGGCTCACCTCGCTCGAAGACCTTGGTAGCCGGTGTGCTGGTGTGTGGCTGAGGTGTGCTGCATCGCATTGCTGGGGCATTACATACTGGTGCAGGAGCACGTGAGGTTGGGTCATTTGTCATCCTTCAGGCAGCACATACATGTGCATTTGTGTTTGCCATGGCATCAGCAGCTTGTGTCGCTGCCTCTCAAGCAGTGCCATAATTTCAGGGCTTTCTGTACAATACATGCATATGTGAACTTGTGTACGCTGTTCTTACATGTGCACAACTGTGTAGCTATGTCCTGTGCGCAGGGTTGTGCTGCTGTCTGGCATGGGGTGGAAAGGTCTTTGATGCTGGGTGTGTGCATTGATTATCGTCTGCGCCATTCAGCAATACAGCATGGTAATGGAAGGCGGCTGCTGGCTGCCAGCTCAATTGTGGCTGCATGTCAAAGTTGATGGTTTTTTAGGTTCGTGCAAAGGTTGGTCCGTGGGCAAAATGTCAGCAAGCGGTGGGTCCTGGGTGATCAACGTGTTGTATCAAGAGTGATTTGTGTACATCAGCATGCATGTGTTTGTTCTGCGCAGTAATGTGCTATGTATATCACCCATGAGACATGCATGGCGTTGTGTGCTTTCAGCATGCAGGATGCTTACGCAGGAATGCGTGGTCAATCTGCATTGCTGCCAACAGTGCACCTCTGTGCCAGCAGTTCATCTCAATATAACATGAGCTGTATGCGCGACACATATGTGTTCTGATACAATTTGGTAGTTGCTGCAGTCCCAATGGCCATGCAGCAGTGCGTGTGCTCTGGGACTGTTCTGGTGTTTCTGCAGCTGAGAGGCCTCATGACCGCCACGTCGTTTGCGCAACAAATTGCATGCCACTTGCGTGCGACCTTCAAGAGCGCATTGCAGTGTTGCTTGACTGTTCAGCACGTAGGTTTCACATGTGATTGGGCTACTACTAACGCTGTCGGCAAGTTGAGGCCTTGATGGCAGCACATAAATGTTTGGAAGTCGCAGCATGGTTGGACTTGTGTTTCTGTGATGTGCTGCGCGCATTTCATAAACTTTGCAACGCATAAGGGTGCAGGGATGCTTGCGTTCTGTTCAGGGTTTTGTTGGGGATAATTTTTGGTCCTCCCTGAGTACTACTGTGCACGGTGTCTGCATTGGTAGTCTGCCTGCACATGGCATGGCACCCTACCGTCATGAGCCTATGCTGCAGCGCTAACGCCCTCAACAGCTCTGATACAGTTGTTTGCCTACAACAGAGCTGCAACCATGGGTCTTGCAGAATACGGGGATGCCGGTTCGGCACATGGCAGCAAAACGGCGTAGTTTTTTTATCCCGCTGTGTCTTGTACGCGTGGAGCACGTGCGTGGGCGAGCCTGGAGCCTGAGCTGTTTGCACCAGAAGCTGCAGCAGGAACTGGCTGCACTGCTGTGCCCGTTTAACATATCAATTGAATATCTCAGATGTCATCAATGTTGGGCAGATCCTGGCAGGCACTTCCTGACACTAGCAGTAGCACTTTGTTCAAATCAGTGACCGTTGCAACAGCAGCGACAATCGCCCAACATAGCCCGCTGATGGTGATTGATGACATAGCCCGCTGCATGTTCAGCTGTGCAGGATTGGACACTGCAGCACTGCAGTCATCATCATCATGTTACTCATCAAGCCATAGCATCACTGCAGTGAGGGATGGCACCAGCTGCTCAACATGACCGATCCTGGTGTGCGCTTTAAGTGCTGACCCTGATGCATGTCTGATGCACGTCTACCGAGCAGCATAGTCAAATGGTGATTGATCACGACTCATACATTTGGAGGCCCATTGGTCACAGCACTCTGGGCAGATCAGTGCAGGTTAACATGCAGATCTTGGTGGCAGCAGCATGCCAGCAGCGGCAGCTGCACATGCTGTATCCGCCTGTGTCGGAGGAGTGTGCATGCATGCATGCCTGAGCTGTGCTTGTTGAACGCCCCTGTTGCAGCTGGGACCCCTTAAAGAACCCTAAGGACAACTTGGCCATGGTCTGTGCTTGTTGCATGCACCATGCAGGCCAGCTGTAACCATAATGGCATCTAGAACTAGCACCTCGGCCATGGCGTACACGTATATAGGCCAGGAGAGGCTTTGCTGACGTACGCATTGCGACACGAGTTCTGGCACTGCGGACTGCGAACTACGAAAGCAGTTGCACCTTCACAATGCATACGTTGAGCTCTCGAAGCGTGCCTAGCCTGTTACTGTTGCTGCTCGCGGCAAGTGTAGTCAACCACCAACCAGCAGCAGCAGCACAACTGCAAGAAAATGCCTCTTGGAAGTCATGCGGTAACGCAGGTGCGCTGCTGACCACGTACCTCAGGCGAATATGTGTTTGTGCTTGTTTGTATGTTGTGCATGCATGGCGATTGACCCGTTTGAAGTGCTGTGGAGCAACATCTCTGCCTTTGTGCTGGCGCCATGTCTTGCCGCAGATGTGTTTGCCATCACTGCTGTGGACCTTGAGCCAGGCACCACCATCGCTCGGGGAGGCTCCCTGATGCTTACTATGAGCGGCACAAGCCAGCAGCAGGTCACAGGTGGGCCAACCGATCTCAAATTATGCACATCTCAGCTGAGCACTGCATGTTGGAGATGTGCGAGGCTCAGGCTGTTTGTCCTGTTGGTGTGTTGGGGCCACACTGCAATGTTGTTGCTTTGATGGTAGGAGCATGCCAGCGTGCAGTATGTGCAGATTTAACTGTCGGTGCTGACCCCATCTTGCCCTTGTGCTGCTGCTGCTGCTGCTCCTGCTGCATCCCGCTGTGATGCTACGTGCAGCTGGCTTGGCAACCGTGACAGTCTACTACTACGGCTTCCGTGTGCTGACAGCAAGCGACACACTGTGCACGGCTGCCGTGCAGCACCCTCCAGTTACACCAGCCGCTGGTAGCACATTGCCAACCAGCAGCGGCAGCAGCAACATCAGCATGGCCAGGAAGCTATTGGGCTTCCCATTGACAGTGCGCAGCAGCAGCAGCAGCAGCAGCAGCAGCAGCAGAAGCAGCAATGCTGCTGCAGGCTTGCGGGATGACACGTGTGCCATGCCAGCAGGGCCGCTGGTGCTGAGGCACGCAGCAAACCTGCCTGGCGTTGCGCCGCCTGGCAACTACCGAATGCGGCTGGCTGCATCGGATGTCATCACCCAGCAGGAGCTGATGTGTGTGGATGTGTGGTTCAAAGTGTCTTGATTGGCGCATAGCAAGTGTGGACCGCAAGGGTGTGAGCGGCTTCCGTGTAGTATATGTAGCTGAGGGCCACTGATCGCCTGCAGCTTACTATGAGTTTCCAGTACCATTGCCAACCAGGCAGATGCACTGCTGCATCCAGTTCTCTGCATCCAGTTCTGTGCATGTATCATACAAGGGTGCCTGACATGAGAGTGGCAATCAATTTTGTTTGCTGTTTGTTTTCAGTAGGATTGGTGGCACGGTTGGGGCTGATAGAAATGAACAGCAGCACCACCTGCTGCTAGTTGCACAGGCACACGCAGCACTTGGCGTGTGCAAGCAACTAATGTGTACCTGATGCCTAGCAGTCTCATGTCCTGGGCTCGTGTGCATTGGCGTTGCCATCGTTGCTAACCGCCCACCGCTGCCAACTTGTCAGTAGGCTAAATGTGTTGCTGCCGCAGTAAGGTGGGCAATGTATTGACGCAGCATCTGCTGCTTGCTCATGTGTTGAGGCAGTGGGACGAGGTTGTTGATAATGCACGGGTATGATGAACGTATTAACTCCACCCTGCCTGGCAGCTGGGGCGTGCATTCCTGTGTGTCCTTGTTTGCCCACTGGCATGTGCATGTTTTCGCTGGTGGCCCGCACATGTCACTTTGAAACTGGTCCAATGCAGGCTTCTTTTGCACCGAGCGTGGTTGTACCAAAGGTAAATTACTAATTCTGACCTATGCCTGCACAGCCATATGGCATGATCACATGTATAGGCCTGCCACCCAGAATGAGAACAGCGTTCAATGTGATCCACCAGCTTTCCCGGCCGCAGGTCGTTCGTTGTGTTACATGGCAGCCAGCACTGCACCGCTGGCCCCCCATGCATGGCCCTGCGCTGTCATCACAGCAGCACGATGACGTCATCATCTTGGTCAACGCTCAGATCAATCACATCAACAGCCTGCTGCGCCCCACTGGACGCCCCAACAGCCTGCTGCCCTGCCACCCCCACCACCCCAGCAGCTCCACCTTGCCTTGCTGCTGCTCCTTCCTGCTTCACAACTGCCAACCCAGCCGTACTATGCGTGCCAGCAGCACCCACAGGTGCTGCTGCTGCTGCTGCTTTTGGGGTCACTGCCGAGCCCTGCTGCTGCTGCTGCTGCCGGTCTCGCCGCGCCTCCTGCTGCCCGTTCCGATGCTGCTGCTGCTGCTGCTGCTGCTGCTGAGGTGTCCACACGCCTTGCAGGTCACCCCAGATGCTCTGAGGCCCCCAGCTGCGCTGCGCCAGCGCCTCCACGCCACCCGCCTCCTCAGCCTCCTGGATCTTGGCCAGCACCAGGCTGCAGCAGCAGCAGGGGAAGGGCAGCACACGTGCAGGATTAGCGCAGCAGGGTTGGCGCACAGTTTGCTAGCAGGAGTATGCCATGCACATGCGTACCATGTAGTAATGCATGCACAGTGTGACGCCGGGAAGTGTGTTGATTGAGCCATGTAGCTGCACCTCCGCAAGCCAGCAAGGCTACTTGTCTGTCAGCAACACGATACATAGCTAGCAGCAATAGCCCGCACCCCACCCCTCAGCCGCGCCGCGCTCACTTGAAGTCAGCCGCCAGCATGCTCATGCCTACTACAGGCGCGCCATCTGCCATCTTGCCGCGCACCACGTGCGCCTTGGCCTTCTTCTCGCCCCGCTCATTGCGGCCGTGGATGGAGCGCTGCGTCACAACATGCAGCAGCTGCAGGCAGGCGGGCAGGCAGGCAGCACCATGTGAAGTGTTGGGACTGTCACACTGTTGCACCCAGATGCTGTGCGCTCGTACACCATGATCCATAGGTACGGCAGAAGACATGGGGCCAACACACCATCAGCAAAAGCCTATACAGCAGTAAACGCCGAAATTGCAGCGCACCTTCCAAATCGGCAGCACCGCCCCGCTGATGAGGTTCAGCTCATCATGCCGCCCCCCAAAGCTGCACTGCATGCCCTTGGCCCGCAATGCGCAGCTGGGCCCATGCATGCAGCCTGACTCCGTGTGGTTGTACCTGCAGCAGCACGACAGAAGTATTGCGGCAAGGGGACCTGTGAGCGAGTGACTGAGTGACTACCCAGGCAGCTCTGCAGCTCCTAGGTAAGTTAAGGCTAAGAGGGTATGTGTGGCCAGGGGCGGTGCCCTTGGTCTCCACGCCCTCTACCAGTAGGGGGGGGGGCTGTATGCACTGATGCTGCGGCAGCCCATCATCAGCCGCATGGCATTGCAGCTGGACATCACATAATTCTTTTACTTTAGTCGAAGTACCTAGCAGCGGCAGAGAACACCGCCATCTGCATCTGCACCTGTATTGCATCAAGTCTGTGCACACGTTTGCTTGTAGCCCAATGCGCACCAGTATGTCCAGATGTCTTGCGCTTGCTCCTGGCTGATGGGCTTGTAGAACTCACGCAGCTGCATCAGGCGGCAAACAACAGCACAACATGAGTGCTCAGAGAGAACACCAGAAGCCGACAGACAGAGTAGGAGAGCTGCATATGTGAGCTGCATGCAAGCAGACGGCCTGCTGTGCATGTGATGGCAGCACAGTGGATTCTATGTGCTGTCGTGCAGGCAGTTGCTCACCTTGCTGGCCTGCAGCTGCGTCTTGCCCTTGCCGCCATTGTTGGGCCGCCGCACAAAGAACTCCTGCGAGGCACCAACGCGCTGCACGCCGCACACATGCAAGCGCACAGGGCAGGCAGCACACACAGAGTACACAGGGTGGGCAGCTAGGCTGAACAACAATGCACGTCAACCCGCTCTGGACGCTACATTGATACAAGCCGGACATGCAACACTCTTTACTTCTGTGCAGATTGTGTCACAGATGTCACAGACGTAGCTTGCATGCTACTGGCGAGTAGCTTGACGACTGTGTAAAGCTACTGCACTTCCAAGCACCCCTTCAACAAGCAAGGCGCACCTGTGCCGCCATTTGTGTGACCAGTGCGATGCGCGGCCTGCCTGACCCTCCCCAGCCCAGCACCACGCCCCGCTCCCTGTCCTCACGCACATACGCATCAACCCAGAAGCCACTGCAGCAGCAGCAGCAGCAGCAGCAGAGCCATCGCCAGCAGCGAGAGCACATGCTTAAAGGATGACGCAAAGTGTACGCCTTGTGTGTGCAGGCCAATTTTGAGCAGATGATGGGTGGCCAGCAAGGAAAGCAGCGGCCCTGCCATACATATATTGCAACTGTGCATTTTCCCTATCTAAATGCCAGGCACAGGGGCCACATGTAGCCCGCACTCCGCACACAAAGCTGGCAGAGCACGCCAAGCTGCCACCCACTTTTCTGTCTTGAAGCCCTCCCCGCGCTGCTCAGCCAGCTGCCGCGCCTCCTGCAGCTCACGCAGCGCATCAGGCCATGACATGCCGCAGTCGGCACGCAGCCGCAGCGCTGTGGTGGCAGCGCCTGCAGCAGCACGCGCGCAGCAGCACCAGACGCCCCGCCGGTTGCCATGCTGCGCAGGATGATGTTACAACTCTGGCAACTGCATCCAGACGGATCTGCTACAGCAGTCTTACAGCAAAACAACCGATGCTCCAAGGCGACCGTGTGCTGCATGCGGGCGTTGCCAGCCACGCTTTGCGTCAACAGCCTGGATGAGTAGCTTCAACGACATGCAAGCAGTACTGCATGCAGCGCACCTGAGGACTTGTCTGTGTGCAGCACGCGCTGCTCTAGCAGCGTCAGTGGCGCGCCGATGGTGCGGACGCCTGCATCGTACTCGCCACGCGTCTTAGCAGCAGCAATGACGGCGTCAAAAGTGGCCTGTGGCAGTGATGGCAGACGACGCAGCGGCAACAGGTTAGTAGCACAAACAAGTGGCAGGGGCGCCAACGCAGCGCTGAAACTTACAGCAGCACACATACATGCGCTTTGGCAGCAGCTGGCTCCGTGCCTCACGACGATGCAAGCGACTTTGTCCTCCACTGGCAACTTTCTGCATTCAAGGCGGTGTCCCCAGCCCACCTGGAAGTATGCGAAGGCCAGGTGCTGCTCAGGCAGGGTGAGGCCCAGCAGCCTGTTCAGGAAGCGGGGCACGTCCTTGCGCAGCTGCAGCAAAAGCACAGCAGCAAGCAGCACATTCAGCGAAATGGCAAACTGGCTTAGCTAGCGTCTCTGTTGCACACAGCTTTCTGGTTGGGGTCTGTAATCGAATGGTGTTGCAGCAACACACTTAGCAGCTGCTAGCAATGTTGCGGCTATCCTGTCAACAGGACCATGTTCACATGGTAAGCTCCAGGCAGCAGCACAACCACTGGTGATTGCACAGCTCTCTTGCACTTCACACATGGTGACAGATGCATCCTGCACCGCACCTTGTCCTCCACAGCCAAGTTGTCGCCAGGGCCGTAGCCGCCGTTTGGTTTGTCAGCCAGCAGCCCCACGCGCACAAATGCGGACCCCAGCCGCCTGAACAGACGGTATGCTGCCTCACCACCACCGTACTGCAGGAACTGCAGGGCACGACATGACACAGAAAGCGTGAAAGACTTGGTGGAAGTCAAAAACATTCAGTCAATTACACAAAGAAAAACACGCGTGAATTTATCAGCCTGCCTGCCGCTGTTTAAAGTCAAGTGAGTAACAAACCTCGCACGTGGCAGCCGCCTTGTTTATGGAGAAAAGGAAGCCCCCCATACGCCTGCTGCAGCTCACCCTGCCGCTCAGTGGTGTGTCATCCTGCCAGTCATCATCCTCTGCAGGCTGCGGCAGCCTTGCGCCGGGCATGGGCAGGCTGCGCAGGCACACGTCATCGTACAGCCGGCTGAGCGCCTCACGGCCCCACCTGGCGCCAGCAGCAGCAAGCAAGGGCAGCAGAGCAGGGCGGCAAGTAATGGGCTAGTGTTGTGCTCTTAGCAGGGGTTGCAGCAGGTTGAAAACAGCACTGTTTTGCACATAGTTGAGCACTTGGCCTGTCCGCCATGCTGGACTGCCGCACAGCATTCAAAACCAAAACACACCCTCAGGAACAGTAGGTGCTGCTGCGCTCACAGCAAACAAACAGCAATGCCCCAGGCTCCAAGACGCTGGCTTAGGCCTCGCCGTCACACCTGTTGTCCACGTCAGAGTCCTTGAGGCTCTAGCCAGTTCGGTGTGCCACCCATTGCACAACAAAGGCGCCAGCACTGTTGACAACACACTGAGCCGCACCTGTTGTCCACGTCAAAGTCCTTGAGGCTCTCGCCTGCGCCCATGGCGCGCCTGTCGCCCTGCAGCAGCGCGCCCAGGCTCTGCAGCCGCTTGGCCACAGCGCCAGCAAAGCGCCGCTCGCCACCCACCGGCGTCATCAGCAGCTGGTAGAGTGGTGCAGAGCTCTGCAGGGAGAGACGTGGCAGGGACAAGCAGCAAGCAGCGCACGCTGTGTCGAGATCTGATTATGAGCTACACCCAGTCATCTGCAGGGATCAAACACATCATGAGCAGTGTGTGCTGACAGTGTGTATGCATTGTAACGGCAGTGTGTGCAGTGTGTGTTGGCAGTGCTGCTGTGCCGTGCCAGCCTGCAGCTGGCAGCTTGCGTGGTGCTCACCTGGTTGCTGCGGTGGCTGCGCCCAAACTGCTGTATGGCCTTGTCAGCCCTCCAGGGCAGCTCCAGCGTGATGTGGCAGCGGCGGCGCTGGTTGGCCACACTGCGGGAGCAGCACACAACAGCACCATTGTACGTCCAAAACATGTTGAAGGAGAGGAACTTCCAAGCCTTGAAGCCAGTTTGCAGCGTGCAGTTGTCAAAGCAGTGGGGCAACAGCAATGCCCAAGCTTTGGGCTGGTAGTTGCACGCTGCCATTGCTGCCTGCTGTGCGCAGCGATACAAGCCCGCTGACGTTGATTGTCGCCAAAAAAGATAGAGCCAAATGAGTGCCCCGCCCCCTGCCATGCGTCTTGCTGCCAATCGAGCAGCCTGCTCACCGCCTGTCTGCCTGCAGGCTGATGCCGGTTGAGGCAGCGTCACTGACGATGGCGTATAGCTTGCGACCCTGCAGCAGCGCAAGCGCACACAGCAGCGCAGAAAAGCTGATGAGCAAGCAGCCGCTGCATCCTGTTTGAATGATAGACCAGCATATTCGGGCATCCAAGCATGCAAAGCACGCCTTGCATGTGTGAACTGCCAGCCCAGCCAAAACTGCGGCTGGACAACATGCATGCATGCATGTGTGGCTGCGGCAGAGTACTCTCACGTATTCTGCCGTCCTCACGCCCACCTGCATGAAGGCCTCCTTCTCGCGTATGTTAATCATCTTGGCGTGCTCGTGCTCCAGCTCACGCTGCTTGTAGGCCACTTTGCCGTCGTCCCCACGCACCATGCCGCCCTGCAGCGCGGCAATACATGGCAAAGCACAACACAAAAGATACAGACGCACATTGGCATGCTGCGGCCACTCTGTACAGATACTCCACTCTGGTGAAGTCGAGTGTAAGGTGTTGATGCAAGCGTGTGGCAAGCATTGACGACCGGGTGATGATCAGCTGCACGCCCTTGGCATGTGGGCTAGCTAGCTGTGGGCAAGCAGCTAGCAGTACATCAATAGCATACGGCATTGCTGGACCAACAAGACGCAACACAGGGTGATGCAGGTGTACTGGAGCAGCAGCCCACCTTGCGGCCCGTCATCTCCGCCACCTTGCTGCTGCCGCCCAGCAGCTGCACGAGATGGTCCAGCGGGTTGGGTGGCAGATCCAGGCAGCCAATCAGCCTGCAGGGCAGAATGCAAGATCGAATAAAACAACATATGCAAGCCGCCGCAGGCAGGTTACATGCAGCATGGCGAAGCAGAGCAGAGAGAAGCACTCGCGAGAGGCCCAAGACAAGCAGAGGAAGCAATCAGTGTGATGCCAAGTGATGGTGACATATCTGGCGTAAGGCAGGAAGGCGACTAGGTGTTACTTGGCTGCTGACGCCAGCTTCTTTGCATCACTATGGCTACACCTGCAACACTTGGGACCTTCAGTAAATGCTGTGCCTTGGAAAGGTTGGAACCCGTAATGTCACTCTTGTCACTCTGTTCACCGTGCATGGCTGACGCACCTTAGCAGCAGCCCCTTGATGCGCTTCAACGTCAAGGCCTGCAAATCAGAAACATCGCAGGTGACAAACATGTTGCGCACCTACCTCAAATGCCCTTACAAATAAAAACACGGGTTTAGGACAACTGCCAAGTGACGCTGTCTGCAAGCAGCCAGCCACCTGCTGGTACTGAGCGCCTCACAATTGCAACGTAAGCACTGCAACCCAGCACAGTGCCCCTCTCACATCCAGTGCCTGCAGCATGCAACAACAAGAGGTGCTCTCGCACCTAAGAAGACATTCATACCGCACACTGTTGACATGTATCAAACCAGCAGCACACACATGCACAGACTCACCTTGGGATCACCACAGCTGTCATCCTCACTGATGCTAGGCATGATGCCATCATTAGCGTCAAAAGAACTGACTTTCAGCTGCTGCTCTTCCATTACGTCTTTTAAGCCGCCCTCCCCATCACTGCCGGTGCCAGTTGAGGCAGCAGCTGCTGCAGCTAGCCCTGCTGCTTTGCGCTTGTGCCTGCGCTGCCGCCGTCGCTCCTGCACACTGCCACTGCTGCTGCTGCGCTTGCTGTTAGGCTGCTCAATGCAGCACTCCATGATGCGGGCTAACTTGCTAAGCTCATCCTCAGAATCTTCATCATCATCACTGACTGCATCATCAGCTTCTTCTGATGTGTCACTCATGCTCTCAAAGTCGTCACTGTCTGAATCAGGCAGGCGGCACTTGCTGCTGCGACTGCCAGCTGCAGCCTTGCTGCCAGCAGCGCTGCATTGTTTGCTGCCGGCAGCAGAAGCGCCGGTGCTGCCTGCATCAAAAGCCTGCAGCTTCTCCAGCGCTGCAGTTACTGCTGCCGAGGCCCTCCTCAGATTGCGCTGCACTCCTGCAGTGTCACGTTGGCAGGCCGTGTCAGCCTCGCCCTCCTGCTGCTGCTGCTGCTGCGCTGCGTCCTCATCTTCGCTGTCGCTCAGCAGCACCACCACAGCCCGCTGCCGCTTGCTGGTAGGCTCAACATATGCGTCACTGCAAGGCCGCTTGCTGCCAGCTGCTGCACCAGCAGCTGCACACGGCGCTGCGTCCTGATCCTGCCCCTGCTGCTGCTGCCCCTGCTGCTGCTGCTGCTGCTGCCCCTGCTGCTGCTGCTGCTGCTGCTGCTGCTTGTCTGCCTCTGCCTGCGCTGCCTGTAGTACGCCTTGAGCAGCGGACTGCAAGGTACGAAACATACGTTGAGACAGCCAAGTGCAAGGTTTGTGGACAGCCGCACACGTGAGCAGCACAGCAAGATCCCCCTGCAGCAAGTCGACTCAGCAAAGCTGGACAAACCCTGCAAGTATGCTATAACTAGCTCGCATCACACAGTGCTAGCGTGCATGTTGCATGTAGTTGGGCTTTGCAGCTGTGCACAGGCACTGCACTGCCGTAGCCACGCACCAGTGCCGCCAGCAGTCCCTCCCGCTGCCTGGCTGCAGCTGCTGCGCTGTCCCTTGACTTAAAGGCCACCTCCAGCTCATCAAGCAAGGTACCTGCACAGCAGCGCAAAGCAGGAACATGGCTATTTGTCACGCCATGTTGTGTGATGTGATGTTATGCTTTGTTAACAAGGTCGGCAAAAGCGTGCCGTGGCGCAGCAGCAACTCAGTACAGCTCAGGTAGCTAGCGCAGTCCCATGTGCCGTGGTGATGTACAGCTGTGTGCAAGGTGCATCCAAATACATACAGTAGGACACTTGTGCTGCCTCAAGCTCTTGGTGTCAGCACATATCAAGACATGCTCTGCACACCCTGCAGTTGCTGTTGCAGTGCTGGCCGCGCACCTGCTGCTGCCACCTCTGCTGGGTCAGCCTCTGCTGTTGAATCGATGCACAGCCCAGCACGAGCAGCAGCAGCACGCCGCTCTGCTGCCGCACTGCCAGGGTCCCGATCACACACCACTTGCACATCATCATCACTGTCTTCCGCTGCTGCTGCTGCTGCTGCTGCTGCTGCTGCTGCTGCTGCTGCTGATGGTGTTGCTGAGGTGCTGGCGCCAGCTGATACGGGCGCACCACCTGCTGCTGCCACCCCTTGTTTTGAGCACTGCTGCTGCCGCATAGCTGCCAGGCGTGCATATGCCTCTGCTTGAGCCTCACAACTCGGCAGTGCTGCCCAGGCCTTGGCTGCCTTGGCCAACTGCAGGCACACAGAATGTAAACACAAGAGCTTTGTTGACAAACTGCACCCTGTGCACACCACAACACCAAACACCTCATAGGTTGGATGCAACACAGCGTGTTGCTGGCATCCTGTGCAGCGCCTCTTTTCCTGGCCCTATCATCCTTACTCTCACAACCCACCCCACTCACGTCAAGCAGCAGCTCCTCTGCAGCAGCCTGGGGCATGTCTGGCAGCTCCTCTGCAGTGGCCGCCACCCACTTGGCGATGAACGGGCTCAGCAGCAGCCGCGGCGCTGACAGCAGCTCATCCAGCTCAGCGTCACCCTCCGCTGCACGAGCCTGCATTTTAGTTGCAGCACAATGCATCATGGATGTCAACAGCAAGAAGCAGTAGCAGCTGCTGAAGCATGACATCCTTCCTTTGGTTGGTTCGCAATCAGATACCCGCAGCTCGCAGGCATTGGCAGAATGTGCGCAGCAGACAACCCATCAGCAGAGTGCACAGTTCAATTGTCTGGTACCATGCAGCCGCTTGCACACACCACGTTGGCCCTTCGCAGTCTGGCGTCTGAAGCATGCAGCCAACACGCCAGCCCTGCGCACCGCATTCATGTTGGCCTCGCCTGTTGACTGCAGCCCAATCACCACACACATGCCTTGCTGCTCCACTGCTTGTCGGGCCAGCTCAGCACAGGCCGGCACCTTGGAGGCCATCAGCAGCATCCTGCAGCATGACATGCAGCAGCAAGCACAGGCGATACACACACGCATAGATGTGGCAACGCTTGCTTGCAGCAGCGCAGCGGCGCTCTGCAACCGCACACCCTTGCTGAATACAGTTTAAGATGAAGCCTTAGGAAACATACCGCAACTCACGCTGCACGTGCGCATGTGTAGATGCCATTGCCAGCATAACCTGACCCCGTTGCTGCCTGCCGCACCTGAAGAAGCGCTGATGGCTGCCCCAGAACTGTGCGGTGCGCACCGCCCGCTCCTTCCTGCCCATGTGGGCCACCAGCTGCGACACAACAGCCCACAGCAGCTGCAGCGGCAGCAGCAGCAGCAAACACGACAAAGCAGGGACATGCCACGGCAGCAGTGAAAGGCCGAATTTTTGCTTCATAGTTGTGTGGCATTGCCTGAGGGATGCAGCAGGAAGGTCAGCACAGGCATCAAGGGCAGGGGCCTGACAATTTCTAATGTACTGAGCAGTCACAATAGAGTAAGGTCTGGGTGCTGCCACACACCGCCACCCCAATCACCTGCCAGAACTCTGCGGCTCTGTCATACTGCACCCTGCACCGTGCAGCAGCACCAGAAGCACAAGCATCAGTCTGCAATTTCCCGACTGCAGCCATCAGAAGGGCAGAGAAGGGCCCTGCAGGACACCTCTGGGCAGGATTCATGCATGTGCTCAAAAGCATGTCAGCGCAACGCTGCTGCTACTGCGCAACAGTTGCAACACGCATTCACACCAGAAAACACGCCCCCTGCCATCTTCGTCCCACTGCTGCAATGGTGGCACCCTCCGTCCATCCATGTCTTTGCACACAGCTGGCCACGCACCGCGCCTGTGGGCTCAGCTGCGTGTCTGCCAGGGTGAACTCAGCCCCGTGGTAGCTCAGCGCACGCGCCAGGTAGGAGCCAGTGGCCTTCAGGCCCTGCCAGGTACAAGCAGCAGCAGCAGCAGCAGCAGCAGCAGCAGCAGCAGCAGCGATATGCACCAGCAACAAGGGGATTTGCAGAGCTTATGTCCCGGTGTTTGCAAGATGTGGCGTTTCAACCCCTCTGCATCAGAGCATGTGGGCAGCACACGGGAAAGTCTTGGCGCTGCTGTGCTGTGGTGCACAAATTTGTGCTGCTTTAAAGCAGCAGAGAACCAGGCACCTATGCTGAGGGGCAGCCTTTCTTCTCAGCGGTGCACACTCACCATGCAGAACAGCTCCAGGGAGCCCAGGCCTGCATTCTTGAGGGTGCTGATCATGT
Source organism: Tetradesmus obliquus (assembly GCA_030272155.1). Taxonomy (NCBI): domain Eukaryota; kingdom Viridiplantae; phylum Chlorophyta; class Chlorophyceae; order Sphaeropleales; family Scenedesmaceae; genus Tetradesmus; species Tetradesmus obliquus. The sequence continues at coordinate 3,996,217 of CP126191.1, forward strand.
CAAAGCTGCAGGGACAAGCAGAAGCATTGGATGGACATCCATGGGGAGAGAATGGTACCCAACGGCGGGAGCAGCACAGTCAGCATGCGGCTTGCAGCATGGGGGCAGCTTGCAGGTAATCACACAGTATTGCACCGCACAAAGAACTGCTGTTCTTTCCGCGCCCTGCAACCTACTATAAGATTGGGCTGTGCAAAAATCAGTGACAGCAGGCCCAGTGCCTGGCAGCACTACCGGCAGCATGCTCGCAAGTCACAAGTTGGAAGTTTTATGCGACAGAAGCAGGCATGCGCAAGCCTGCCTGAGCCTATGCTCATCCGTGCGTAATTTGGAGGAGAACAAGGACTGTGCAGCCGCACCTGTCCTTGAAGCCCACAGGCAGCAGCCGCGTCATGTAGGCCATGTTGCTTGTCTCCGACGCGCCAGTGGCGGAGCTGTACAGCACACTGCAGCAGCGGAGCGACACAAAACCCAGCAGCGCGGCACAGCGCAACAGAACACAGCAGGTTCATTTGGCAGCATTGCACAGCAGGCTCGCAGCAAGGAGCAGCTACATACAGGTAGTTATTTAGCACGCTGCATCTCTGCTCGTTTTCATTTCGGCTCACCGTGCATTGGGTAGGGCGTTCTGCAGCGCCAGCACAGCCAGGCCCGTCCGTGTGGACTTGTCTGCAGCCGCCGCCAGGTTCTTGGCCCTGTGGCACTCGTCAAGCACGATGAGCACCTCGCCATTGCTGCACTGCGCCAGCCACTCCACCACCTGCCACACCCTGGCGGCAGGAAAAGGTTACAGCACATGCAGGACTGGCCACATCGACTGAGCAATTGGTGTGCGCCGCAGTGCTCAGCAGAGCTAGGGATGAGGCTGTGCTACAGGCTGGATGCAGGTGCCTGCAAGATAGGTGTGCTGGTCTGTTGTGATAGCAACTGACTGTTTTATTTTGCTGCTACAATGCTAGTGTTGGGCCTCGCCTGCAGCCGACTGCAATGCCGCACGCTGCCAGCTCCCCGGCAGCCCTCTCAAGCGCCGACTGCGGCGCACGCAGCCACTGCTTCGTCACAACTGCTGGTGCATCACAATCTGCCGCAGACGCTGCTGGCCCTGCTGCTGCTGCCTCGCCTGCATCCTCTCCGTCACTGCTGCCGCATCCATCGGTGATCACACTGCTTGCTCGGCTGTTGGCCGCTGAGCTGTAAGTGCTGCCCCTGCCACCTGCCCTGCCCCCGCCCCTGCCCCTGCCACCCCTGCCGCCTCTAGCATTCTTCTGCTTCTTCTTGCTGTCAGTATAAGCTGGATCACGGATGTTGTTCAGTGCTGTTGCTAGGGGGCCATTCTCGACTTGTGGAACCTCCTGACCCATGGCCTGCATGTGACAGAAGAACAACACGCTGACACTCACATGCCGAAGCAATGGCATACTGCAGGTGAAGCAAGCATCAGAATTGTTCCTGGGGCATTGGGGCATAGGCACCAACACCATTGTACATTACCAACATGAACATGTAACCAATGTATGCTCATGTCCTCAGGCACCCACCAGCAGGCTGTATGTGATGAAGAGCACTCCCTCAGGGAAGCAGCTGGCCAGCTGGCCCCTGGGCAGGTTGTCCTTGTCCTGCAAGTGGCAGTTGAAGTGTGCCGAGCAGGTGCGGCGATGCAGACGCATATTCAAAAGGGAGAAGACACCGGGCACTGACAAATGTGGATGCTGCTGAGCAACATTCGCTACACTATCAACCCTAAAGACCACTGCCAAGTGCACTTGGCTACAATATTGCTGGCCCACACCGCCGCACCTTGGGCACCACAGGGATGGCTGCTGCCTGGATGTCCTCAAGGTCACGCCGCGCATCAAACCTGGCAGCAGGGCAGGGGAAGCGGTTTGGTGAAGATGGGTGCAGGCCAGGTCAGAAGGATTCAAGGAGGCAACGGTGCAGGTTCAGGTGTAGACAAGTGCGAGACAGGTAGGCGTGTGATACATTTGTAGTAGCTCTGCGCACAAGATAGCAGCACGTGAAGGGTGTCGGCTTAAACTTGCAGGCCGTGCAGCCTCTCAAGCAGCAAGCAGCAGGCGCCGTTAGTGCAGCTGCCCTGACCATGATGTTGCCATTCCAGCCCACCCACCGCAGGTCAGCACTGACAGACACCCACAGCACCCGCCGCTGCTGCCCGCTGCGTGCCAGCCAGTAGTCCTTCACCAGAGCAGCGATCTGCCGGCCCTTGCCCACGCCCGCGCCGTCACCAAGAAAGAAGCCAGGCCTGGCACCTGCGGCCATGCGAACACTTATTTTGAAGAATAATGCGAGATGCATGCAATGAGGACGTTGCCGCTGTTGTGGTCTTGCTTTTCAGGGCAATGGCGCGGCAGGTCTGAGAGCAAGCGGCGGGTGGCGGCAACACATGCAAGGCTGCGCAAGGCAGTGGTGCTGGCCGCACCTGAGCCTGGCTGGCGCGGCCCCTCGAAGCGCATGTTGGCATACACCAGCGTCTCCAGCTGCGCAGAGGACGACCGCCCAGCGTCAACGTCAGCCTGCAGGCGCACACAGCAGTGAATGAATGGTTTAGAGCTTATCAAGTTGACAGCGAGCGCAGCGGTTGTCAGTGACAGCAGCGCCAGGCGCAACAGACCGCGGCACGTGAACAGCAGCACAGCAGCTGGTGTTGGCCGCATACTTGCAAGTGGCGCAAATGGTAGAGTGTAAGCCAACTGCAACACTGCCCTGTTTGAATTGTGTCATTGTCACCTGCACAGCTGGGTGCACGCTGTAGTGGGGGTCAGGGGCAGTGACGCTGCTCATGGAGGAGGCTGCGGGTGGCAGGCCAGCAGCAGCAGGCAGTGCAGCAAAGCAAAGCAGAGGCAACAGCAGGGGAGGTGTGAAAAGAAGGCACCTGCAACATATATGGGTAGCGCTAGCGCTGCTGCAGCTGCAAATGCTATCGAAGCGCTGGTGATAAGGTTCAGCAATATCGCAAGATATGGAGTACATTTGCCTGTCATTCCCTCCCTGAGGGCGCACGTGGCAGTACAGTGAGCAGCACCTTCAAGAGACATTACAGGAAAAGCGTAACAGCAGCTCGAGTTTTGTGCAGCAGGCACCCACTTTCAACGATGATGTCTGGCTGAGCTGGCCCTTGCACCTTGGCGGGGCTGCAGCAGCAGCAGCAGGCGCAGCAGCAGCAAAAACCAATAGTTGAGCAGCGGCGGCAACATCATGCAACACATCACGTGAGTTGAAGGACAGGCCGAGCATTACATGCTGGCTGCCAGCTTTCCGACACATGCGGCAGTTTGATACACCCTGCCCTGCTGCTCTTGACAGTACTATGGCTCACGCGGCAGTGACAAGCTGCTTAGCATGTGATGACTCACCACCAGCATGGCGATCCCAGCATACCTGCAGGAGGTGCACAACTTGAGCGATACGGCTATGCCATACCAATAATACACACCAACAACCCAAGCTCGCTGCTCACGTGTACTGCGCATAGATGGGTGCACCATCGTCAGCATCTTCGCCTGCTGCTGCGCCTCCATCATTCGCACTGTCAGGCTCAACCTCTTCCTCCTGCACACAATAAAGGCACACAATAAACACTGAGGCTACGCAGCGCGCTTTGGCATCCAGTCCGTTGAGCTGCATGCAGTTGTACTCCACCACATGTGTGGTAAGGCACACGCACAACGTTGTGTGACTCAATGTTGCTAACATAACTTGTTGCGCATGAGCAGCAGCAGGGCGCAGTCATGCGTGGCCTCACCTGCTCTGCAGCCAGCCGCTCTGGCAGCAGCATGCCAGCCGCTGCAGCAGCAGCAGCAGCGGCAGCCCCATACCGCAGCGGCGGTCCAGCGCGTGCAAACCGCTGCTGCTGCTGCTGCTGCTGCTGCTGCTGTGCCCGCAGCTGCGCGGCTTGCTGCGCCCTTATGCGTGCCACGCGTGCCTGGAACTCTGCCAGCTCTGCCAGCTTGCGCTGCTGCGCTTGCTGAGCAAGCAGCAGCTGCAGCCGCACAGCAGGAGGTAAGGCAGCTGCTTGCTGCGCAGCTGCAGCACTGAACTGTCCCAATGCTGGCGCAGCAGTTGCGGGAGCAGCAGGAGGTGCAGTGCCTGGAGCACCCGGAGCACCGCTGCTGTATGCTGGCCCAGTGGCTTTTGCGCCACTGAGAAGTGCCTGCAGCCGTTCTGTGAAGTCTGGTGGTTTGCTCATGGCTGAGATGGCTGTGCTCAAGCTGCTGGCCGGAAGAAGCTGTACATGCAACAGGCAGCATAACACAGCAGCAACACACATCAACTTGCCCTATTTGAAGCACAGCGGCAGCAGACAGAAGCTTCATGAATCGAAGCAGGGGATGGCCCTGAGAGACGTGCAGATATGCTTCTGTACCTGTTTCTGACTACGAAGTATCGGCCTGGCCCATCACGGTTGGCACCAGGATACACCAGCCACAAAGCGACAAACCAGGTGCCGATGATGATAGCTAACGCCTCCTGCAAGCTAAATTCGTAACAAGCGATATCGTCGTCCATTCACAGATGCAGAGGACATAGACAATTCGAATGGCAAAGTTGGCCTGAACGAGATGCCTGCTACGTCTACTTGAAGGATCACGAGTAGGGATCACGAATGAAGCTGAAATTGCTATGTGCAACCTGTTGCTGAGCACTTGCGAGGCAAAGCCACATGGGGTGGCCGATCGCGGCCTTGCAAAACCGCTGCTCCAAGGTAACATAACAAGCTGGTTGCAACCCCGAGCATGCTGATTTGATGCGAAAACACCCCAACTTTGCACGGAATCATCAGAGCGACGTTGTGGGGCCGCTGTGCCCAGTACAGCGTCAACAGCTGCTGCAGCAGGCACTTGCTGACGCAGCACTGTGCCGCACAAATGTGACAACAGTTTGAACAATGAACCGCAATGAACAGTTTGCCTGGCAGGCGTGCTCCTTGGTGCACGCCCAGCAGCAGCCACCACCGCCACAACAACCCATCAGCTGTCCAACTGAGGCCCTTGCAGATGCAGAACATGCTTCAGCACGCGCAGCAGCTCCCCAACAGCGCTGCCAATGGTAGCCGGCCGCGACCCTTGCTGCTGCACCTGCCTCCATGCCACATGACCATCTGGCCTCACCAGCAGCGCTACGCTGTCAACACCTCTGTGCAAACTGCCCCACATGCCCTCAACATCAACAGCAACTGCGTGCTGCTGCAGCTCGCCAACTCTACTGCTGCTGTTGCTACTGGCTGCATCGCCTTTATGTCTTAGCTGAGCAGCAGGTGCGCCTTGCGGCAGGATCTGCAGCACCTGCACAGGCCAGCCCTGCTGCTGCAGCTGCTGCCCTGCTGCGGTCCAGCTGCTGCAAGCACCTGAGCTGCCGCTGCACACCAGCAGCATGTTCAGGCCCAGCCTGTCAGGAGTAATCAGGTCCAGGGACGACACCTGCAGCAGCAGATATTCATGAACACACATGAGCGTCAGCAGCGCCACCACGCAAACACCGGCGTGCCAGACGCCAACGTCGCACCATTGAGAACTATGCACATTGCTGGAGCTGATTGAAAATCAATCACCAGTCTGCTGTTGGCAGACGCCAGCATTAAATACATACAGCACCAGGCAGTCCAGCAGCAGCGCCGCAACTCTAACCTGCCAGGCACGTACTCACCAGCTGCTGCTGCTGCTGCCCATCCTGCCCCGGCACTGCCAGCGTACAGTGCGGCAGCCGGCCGCCAACCTCCGTACTGGGCACATACGGCAGACCCCTGCTGCTGCTGCTGCTGCTGCTGCCACCTTCAGCAGCGCCGCTTGCCACACTACCCTCCCTATCCACTGCACCCTGCTGGTACACCACCCCTAGGTCCTCCTTCGGAAATTGCAGCCGCAAGCTCTGCCCAGAGCTCAAGATCTGCTGCAGCGCTGCTTTACGCAGCGGCAAGATACTTGCCGCAACCCCGCGCCCCGCAGCTAACGCAGACTCGAGCAGCCACCGCCCGACGCCTTGCGGCAGCAGCGCAGCAGATGCTAGCTGGCTGACTAATCCTGCAGCCTGTGGGTCTAGCCCTAAAGCCTGCGGCACACGTACAGCCTCGTGCCAGTTGCTGATGCTCAGCGCAGCGTTGGCTTGAGCGACTGGCCGCCGCTCGGATTGGTAGGTGGATAGGAGTGCTGTGCTGGCCTTGCCGTGCAGTGCTGCTGCCAGCTTCCAGGCCAGGTTGTGGGCGTCCTGGATGCCTGTGTTCATGCCAAAGCCACCGGCAGGAGGGAATCTGCAGCACAATGAAATGTTAACAACGTTGAGTATTTGCATCTTGCTGTATGCAACAGCATCCAGCAATTTTGGCTTTGCCTGTGAACCCCAGGCTGTGTTGTGTGGGGTCGATTGCAAGCGTACTACAGCATCGCCACCCAGCCCAGCCAACCAAAGTGCAGAACATGAGCAGCAATCACAACAGAGAAGTAAGTAGATATATAGCATGTGTGCAGGCAATCAAGCACACTGTTGCAGCAGCCCACCTGTGAGCCGCATCTCCAGCCAGCATCACCCTGCTGCCCCAGGCACAGTAGTCCTCGGCCACCACAGCACTCATCACCCAGCTCTTCACACTGTGCAGCTGGAAGCCAGGCTGGCCTGGCCCTGCTGCTGCTGCTGCTGCTGCTGCTGCTGCTGGCGGCTGCTGCAGCTGCGCTAGGGACCAGCCTGCAGCGTCGGCGATGAGTTGCCTGCAGACCTCTGGCGTGAAGTCTGCTGGCGACTGCAGCGGAGGGTAGTATGGCACCTGGCGCAGCGCACAAGGCAAGGGCACAAACCAGAACACACATGGAGCTGAGTAAGTGCAACACGCGGCAGCTGCTAAAACTAAATTCACCAGCAGGACTAAACATTCAGCAGAGGTTGAAATCAAAAGTGCATAGCGAGGCAGCACAGCCTCCCTTCTTTGCTCCTGTACTTGTCACCAATACCATCAACATCTGGCATGTGACCTTACCTGGGCCACAAACTCCCCTTGCTCCAGGTCATGCGCCACCACCACTGCCACTATCTGCCTGTTGAACACAAAGTACAGCATGGCCGGCCGCTGCTGCTGCAGCAGGCTGCGCCCCAGTGCGGGGCAGCTGAAGTGGATGCTCATCAGGTGCTGCAGCGCCTCAGGGCCCTGGCTGGCGATGCCCAGCAGGCCCCTGGCGCAGCAGCAGCAGCAGCAGCAGCAGTAGCGGCGCAGACAGCCGGGAGAGAAGGACAGCTTGTCAGCGCGCTTAGAACCAGATGATAAGGCTGATGAGTATACAGAGCTGACAGTGTAGCCAATTCGTGGCTGCGGTACTGGTGCAGCAGCCATTGGCAGAACTGCTGCACTGCCACTGACTTCGTGTCACTTGAGGACCACAGCGCTTGCGTCAATGCTGACCTGCTCATCCTGCAGCTGCTGCTGCCTTTGCTGTGTTACCCACCGGATGACGCTGTGCGCCCCATCAGCAGCCACAAGGTAGCTGCAGCGCACCAGCTGCTGCATGCCGCCGCCGCTGCTGCTGCTGCCTCCTGGTCCAGTCTGCTGCACAGCTACACACACGGGACACTGCTGTGCCTCTAAGTCCTCCTGCTGCCATTGACCCCTAGCAGCAGCAGCACCCCCTGCTGCTGCTGGTCGCTGATGGCTTGCTGTTTGTTTGTGCGGCAGCTGGTGTGGAAACTCCACATTGCTAACGGCAGTCACTGCACTGCCAAAGCGTATGTCAGCACAGCCGCCGTTTGCTGCGCTGAGCTGCTGCGCCTGCTGCAGCAGCAGCGGCAGCAGCCGGTGCTGCGAGAGGTGTGTGACAGGCTCTGGGGACACTGCAGGATCCTGCGCAGTTGTTCGACCTGCAACAACACACAGATGGACGATGTACGTCAACTTAAACTCATTAGTTTGGAACCTGCTATGCTGCAAGCAGTAATTCTGCGGCGGCAGCTGAAAGGTTGCCTGCAGGCAGTGCTGCTGTACATTCGCCTGCTGTTCTTGGTAAATACGCACACTGCGGCGCCAGCATCAAAGGTGCACATTGAGGCAGCCTTGAACAGAATAGAGCAGCAGTAACAAAGCAGCAGCAGCAGCAGCAGCAACAAAGCAGCAGCAGCCGCCCACCTGGGAAGTGGTCCACCTCCCCCAGCAGCTGCCCTGCTGCCATGGCCTCGCAGTACACAAAGCTGCGCCACTGCTGCAGCGGCGGGCTGCGTGCCTTCACCTTGGCTGCCAGGCCCGGCAGGCCACGGAACACCTGGTGTGGCAGCAGCAGCAGCAGCAGCAGCAGCAGCAGCAGCATAGGATGTAACGTGTGGCTGCCACGGCACTGCATGTCAGGTTCCCAGCTTGCTGCGTTGGCTGCTCAGTGGATATTGTAATTAAGCTTATTCAAGCATGGTGCAGAAGGTGATGCGGTGCCAGACACTGCTGATGACTGCTGTAAAGCTGTGCAGTACCTCCATTGTTCTGTTGTTGATGTAGTGCGCCTGTGGGTGCTGCGTCAGCTGCTGCCAGCGCTCCAGCACCATGTGACGGATTCCTGCAAGCACGACGCGTGCTTAACACTCTACTGCACCATGGGTTGGCTCTGGTAAAACTTCCACGGTTGCTGCTGTGCACACCATACTGAGACAGCAAGCAGGACAGCACTAGACCAGTCGGCCCAGCCCCGACCACCACCACCGGGACATGGATTGGCGCAAACGTGTGCGAACATCGCGTTACGATTGCAAACACGGAGCCGAGCGGCTTCGGATACACGCGGCCAGCGAGTGCCAGCAGCATTGGGACTCAAGCCGGTCACTACATCACCAATTGGGAACGAAGAGCGCGGCAACCAGCATCAATGATTTCTTTACACACTTAACACAAAGATCAGATGCCACAGGCTTCTCAACAGAAGTGCAATACGAATGCCCAAACCCTAGGCTGACTGTACACCTTACGCTGCTGCTTTGGCTTCTTCCCAGCAGCACACACCATGCTGGATCAAAAGAACGACTCAAACTTCTCCTGCTCTCCTTCAGGCTCGTCACTGGAGGAGTCTTCCTCATCACTCCCACCCTCATCATCATCGCTGCCACCCGCTGCAGCCGCTGCCGCTGCTGTTGCAGCTGCAACCGCACCACCATCGCTGCCGCCTGCCTCCGCTAACCGCGCCTGCTGCTGTGGCTGCTGCTGCTGCTGCTGGCTGTTCTGCCTCTGCAGGAAAGCCTCACCCTCCCCGCCTTCGTCATCTTCGTCACTTTCATCATCTTCGCTGCTGCTGCCACCATATCCTGCAAGCAGCCCCAGCCTCGGCCCATCGTCATCATCTTCCGCCTGCTGCTGCTGCTGCTCCTGCTGCAGGTTATGCTGCTGCTGCTGCTGCTGTTGAAGCTGCTGCTGCTCGTCGTCCTGCTCTGCTGCCGCTGCAGCAGCGCCGTTGCTACCTGCAGCTGCCGTGGCATGTGCAGCTGGTATGCTGGGCGGCACCCAACCTGCGGCACAACACAACACCGTGTACATAAGGCAGTCAGCGCCATAGGACCCATTTGTAACTTCCTTCTTTCTTTGTTGAAGTAGTCACGATGTTTGGCATCGGAGACCACGTCAGCAGTTGGGCGCTGCTGCTGAAGTGCAGGTGTGCAGCTGCGCGCACTGCAGTGCGTCCCATTGCAACCCGTACTTTTAATCCAAACACCACACAGCAGCTATTGCTCACTTCACTTCGCTACAACTGCTCAGGCACAACATGCTGCTATGCTGATGCCTGGGCCCTTTCCGCTGTGCTGCAACGTGCAATGACATGCAACTAGGCCATCAGCACTGTACAAAGGCCCAGGGCAATCTGCCAGCACCGCGCAAAGAATTGCGTCCATAAAATCAAGCATGCTGTACGCAGCTAAGAGCAAGCCACTAGCAGCTGTTGCCTCACCATCTAGTGACAGTGGGTCGGCCTGCCGAGCCTGTGCCAGTGCCTGTTCATGCGTAAGCAGCTCCTCACGCCGGCCCTGCTGCTGCTGCTGCTGCCGGCCGCCTCGCTGCCCTTGATGGCCGCCGCGCTGCTGCTGCTGCTGCTGCTGCCTGGGGCCCTGCTGCTGCCTCTGGCCCGGCCGTAGTGATGCCAGGTCCCTGCCGCCCTGCCATGCTGCTGCGCCGAGCGCGTCCTCCGCCACTGCTGCGTACTGGTTGAGGTGCTGCCGCTTTGCTGCCTCCTGGGCTGCCTTGTGCTCCGCCTTTTTGTGCACGGGGCCTGCCAGGTGCTGCTGCATCTGCGCCTCATCAGTGAAGCTCGCCTGCAGCAGCAGCAGCAGCAGCAGCAGCAGCAGCAGCAGCAGCAGCAGGAGGAGGCAGGGCAAGGCAGGCATGCAATACAAGTTTGGTGCCAATCTTGTATTACGTGAACCCCAGCGCACAATGCGAACCGCATGCGTCCACTTTGCAGGCTGCGCTGGCAGTACAGCAGCACACTGATCTGTTGCGTGCGCTGGTGTGCGCTCAACATGTGGGGCAGGAGGATTAGGGCCTGCAGCTGCAAAGCAGCATATCACTCCCAGCAACCCCCATTTTGGCGTTCAAAACATGGCCCGAGTGCTGAAAGCTACGATATACATGAACACATTGCGGTGTATTGCAAGCTTGCTGCTGCTGCAGCTGCTGCTTACCTGACACAGCTCGCAGCGTAGCAGCTCAGGCACTGCCATGCTTGCTGCTGCCATCACTGCTGCATATGCTTCCTGTGCTGCTCTCAAGGGCTCACTGCGCTTCTTTCTCTGCCTCCTGTCGCCATATGCATCACCCTGCACAAGCACGGGCACAAGCAGGATAGTAAGGCGATATGTGAGCAGATTCATTCACACAGGCAGGTAGCAGCAACAGTGGTGCCTACCTCATCCTGCCCTCCTTCCCGGCGCCGTTCCCTATTCCTCATGGTGTTCTTGAGCTGCCTGGCAGAGTCCTGTAATGATCTGCCGTGATCCATAGTGCTCAGCACTGCGTTGGGACTCAGAGCTGCTGTTGGCTGGTTGTACTCGGACGCACACGAATTCTTGGCTCACACGCTGCAGTAACAGGCTAGAATGGGTTTAAGGAACGGTGACTGGGGAACACGCGACCGGCCTTGCCGAAATTAACATCGTAACCGCTGCTAGGGCCAGGGCTCACAACGGGGCTGTGCGTTTAGGAATTGTTGGCTGTGGTCGCTGTGCAACTGCCCTGTTATGTTCGATATTGACAAGTGCAATGTATTTTGCTTTTTCCGTGCGGACAAGTCGCACTGCAAAGGAAGGCAACAACGATGTCAACACGGAGTTCACCACCACGGCCCAAAGGTGCACTTATACATAATGCAACAGCAACGTCCAGTTAGGCATTACGAGCAAGAGCTGGCAGCCCGGTACACCCGTATTATGCATTTGCACAGCACCTTCAGAGTCTGCATGCAGTGACTGGGAGCAGCAGACAGAACTCCCCTGTTCCTGTGGTTGTTGACCTCGCAACCGTATCGTAGTACATAATATCTTTCTTCTATATGTTGCCTGCGCCGAATGCGCTGCATCACCTCACCCTTGCCCCTGCCTGTACTGCTGCTGCTGCTGCTGCTGCTGCCAGGCCTTCTGGGAGACCTGCCTGGTGATGAACTGACTGATGCCTGCTGCTGGGCATGCTCTGGAGGGGTAAGGGCACCAATTGAGTTGTCATTTCACTCGGCCAGCAGCAACAGCAGGGCTGCACATGCACACCGCTCTGCAATACACACACCGACCTGTCACTGCACAGTGCTTTGTCAAACACGAGCCACGGCAAGTGCAAGCGCCGCACGCTTCCGACATCAATCCCCTCACCACATCTAACACATCCTGCTGCACCTGCCACCGCTCTGCTGCAGGGAGACGTGCTGTGCTGTGATGGTTGCCGTGCTGTGTACCATCTGGCCTGCATAGGCCTAAGCCAGATGCCAGGCGAGCATGAGGACTTCTTCTGCCCCTTGTGCAGCTGCAAGGAGTGTGGCAAGCCCACCCGCAGCCAGCAGCAGCTGCCATGCATTAACACACAGCTGGTGCCAGTGCAGCAGAAGCAGCTGCAGGTGTGTGGGTGTGTGCTGGGGCAGCGACGGTGACATTGAATGAGGCAGCACAGTTGAGCAGCAGTAGTGGGCAGCAGTAGTGGGCAGCATTGCGTCCAAGGGCAGCATCGCTGTATACTTACGACAGACATCAACGGCCCTCACAGCACGGCAGCTTTGTTCCTGCTGCAGCTGTATCCATGCATGCTGGTGTTTGTGCACCTCATCACACAGTTTCACGTTTGCTGCTGCTGCTGCTGCTGCTGCTGCTGCTGCTGCTGCTGTTCTTGCAGGCCCGGGTCCAGCAGCACCAGCAGCTGCCCTCAGGGCCTGGCTACTGCTGCCCGCAGCAGCTGCGCCAGTGGCTGCAGCAGGAGCCCCAAAACAGCCCAGCACCGCCGGAGGCTGGCAGCAGCAGTGCAGCAGCAGGCACAGCAGCAGCTACGGCAGCGGATGTGCAATTGCATGAAGAAAAGGAGGATGCAGCACCAAGGGCCAAGCGACACAGATCTGGTAGGTGCAGCGCATTCAGCGGCTATGAACACCTAGCTGCCTTACAAACCCCGCAAGCATGCGATGCACCCAGTTGACGCAGCTGCGCTACGTCATTGCCCCCATGCATGCCTGCGCTCGTCTTGCTCTCCATCCTGGACATGCATGACGTTTTGATATTATGCACAGTTTAGGACCTGCCAAACACAGCACACCCCTGATGCACAGCAGCTGCGCCCCATCCTATGCTGATTGTGCAGGTGATGCCGGCAACCACGGGAGCACCACGCAACCTGACAGCAGCAGCAGCTGCTGCAGCGGAGATGCTGCTGCCATCCACTGCTGCTGCTGCCAGCAGGCGTGCCACGTCACCTGCCTACCTGCTGCACTGCGCCAGCAGCACATGCAGCTGCAGCTGAGCACATCGCAGCAGCCTAAGAGCCCAGCTCAACCCACCAAAGCAGGCAAGGGCAAGAAACAGCAGCAGCAGCAGCAGGACAAGCAGCAGCAGCAGCAGCAGCAAGGGCTTGAGCCGTACTTCTGCAGCCAGCGCTGCCAGCAGGTGGCCCTGCAAATGGCACAGCAGTGTGCACGGGGTGTGGTGCAGCTGGATGCACTTCCGGATGGCACCCCTGTATCATGGCAGCTGATCCAGCCTGCAGCAGTTGCAGCAGCACTTGCAGCGGGTGAGGCTCGCGACACAGCTGATGATGCCAAGGCAGCGCTGGCAGCAGCAGCACCGCTCACACCTCCAAAGCCTGGCAGCAAGCCTGGCTCAGCAGCAGCAGCAGCAGCAGCAGTGCCAGCTGGCCTGCTAGGCACAGGCATTGCTGCAGGCTACAGCCGCCAGCAGGCTGTAGTACTGGCTCAGGTGCTGCGAGATGTGCTGCTGCTGCTGAGTCAGCAGCTGGGGCCAGCCTGGGAGGTGCGGAGCTTCCAAGACACCCTACCTTGGCTGGTAGCGGGCCTGAGGCACAACACGTCTGGCGGCCTGCTAGATCTGTCTCACTTCCATGTTGCGGTGCTCTGGGTGGGCAGTACTTTGGCGTCAGCGGCGCTGCTGCGGCTGCATGGCCCGGCAGTGTTAGAAGTTTCCCTGGCAGCCACGCTGCAGCAGCTGCAGCGCAAGCGGCTGGGGAGGCTGCTGGTGGGCTGCATCGAGCGCTTTGCGCTTGAAGGGTGTGGCGTACAGCAGGCGTGGATGCCTGCATTGGGTGGGACAGTGAAGCCGGGTGTGGGGCTGTCGCTGCTGCCGACGTGGCAGCGGGAGCCAGGCACACGGGATGGGATAGGTGCGGCACCAGGCAGCTCGCTGCATCTGCTGGGACTGGATAAGGTGCCGCTGGCATCTCAGGGGTTAGAGGCGGCTGGCAGCAGCAGCAGCAGCAGCAGTGGCAGTGATGGCGAGCAGGGGTGTGCAGCTGAACAGCAGCAGCAGCAGCAGCCGAAGGACTTGAAGGCTTGCTGGGCGCTGCAGCTGAAGTATGGGCCTGCGCCCAGTGTGGATGACTGGATGCAGCTGCCGCGGCACATGCTGCTGCGCTACAGCTACGTGCCGTTTGTGACAAAGCGGCTGGCTGCAGAGACGCTGCTGCCCCTGCCCAGGTTCAGGAGGGCAGTGCATGCAGGGCCAGCATCTACAGCAGCAGCAGCAGGAGCAGCAGGCGTCATAGCTGCAGCGATGGCTGGTGCAGGTGCTGGTGGTGGTGCTGCTGTCGGTGGTGGTAGTGCAGCTGCAGGTCCAGGCATTGCTGCTGATGCAACTGGCAGGTCCCCTGATGTGCTGCGTGCAGCTCAGCAGCAGCGCCGGCAGCAGCAGCAGCAGGGACACTTGTGGCTCCAGCAGCAGCAGCAGCAGATGGCGCCGCGGCATCAGCAAGTGCTGCACCAGCAAATGCATTTGGCAGCACCACAGCAGCAGCAGCAGCAGCGCCAGCTGCCGCCCAGGGCTCCAGAGGCGAAGCAGCGGCAGACGCAGCCCCTGCAGCCATGCTTCAACTTCTTGACAGCTCAGCAGCTGGTGCAGCAGACACAAGCGCCCCTGCAGGGTTCTGCTGCTGCTGCTGCTGCTGGGCTGGGCAAGGGCAAAGCTGCAGGCATTGCGGCTGGCATTGCTGCCTACAACAGCAGCAGCGGCTGGAAGAACGGTGCGCAGCACGGCAGCAGCACGTGTGGAGTGATGGGTGTCACTGGTGTTGGGAGGCCGGTACACAGCGGGTAGAGGTCCTTTGGACACTGCTGGCTAGTTTGCGCTTATGTTTCTGGCAAGACGTCCGATCCTTCAGTAAGACCTTGCTGGGGTGTAGGATACAAAGGGAAGTAGCCAGGGCCTGGCATATGCTTGCTTGTTCAACAAGTAGGTTACCAACAAGTATCAGCCGCGTGTTCATGCTCAACAGAGTTTGGCAATGGCGGCATGCGCCCTGCACGCTAAGACTGGCTGCTGTGCAGCTGGCATGGTGCTGCCATGCTGTTCTTTTGTTGCTTAGGGCAGCAGCCTGCCCTGCAGCCTTGGATGCAGCCACTGGTTGTCTGTTGAGGCCTTGGAGTTGAGGGGCGGTTTGCTCCCTTGTTTGCTGCTATGAGTAACAGCACTCGGATGTTGGTCAATCTGTAACATGTGACAGCGAATTGCTGCTGTCAATTTGTAACATGTGACAGCAAATTGCTGCTGCTTCATAGCACTTTGCAACACATCTTGATCATGCGCATACGTTGTACGCTGGCTTTGTGCTGCTGTGCAAGGGGCCAAGCATTGAGCCTGCTTTGTAGCACCTGCTTGTTTGTTTGCTCAACAGGCTGTCTTGAAGCAATTACACCGGCATACAACACGAGCACAGCAGCAGACTATGGAGAGTACACCTGCTGTTACACGACCCTCGTTAGAAACAGTACTAGGATGTCGTATGGGTACGCGTCCTACCACCCTCCACCTCCTCCAGCAGTAAGCAGCCATGAAACTCATCACATCCATCCAGCATCGGTGCCTGCACCCTCAGGGCATGGAGGTAAAAAAACAGCTGCCCTCTGTACACCTCTGAGCATGGACAAATCAGGGCAAAACAGCCTGCTTGCACTGCACCTGCTGAAGCAATGCCTGGAGGAGCGTTGTCGCTATGCTGAAAGAGCCACACGCGTAAACCTGTGGCTGCATGCTTCCACCTGTAATCCCACCACATATCAACATGCACATGATGATGGCAATGGTGATGGCAATGGTGCTGCTGATGCAATATCAATCATATGATGGTCTAGTCCATTCAGGCGCTGTCAACAGCAAACTACAGCTGAGTCTGGCCAAATGCAGATGCACACTGTCAACACGTGTCTAATTTGCTACCAGTGGTTGCCTGGCAGACGCAGTACTGCATATTGAAGAGCTTCGCAAACCAGCAAACCCTGTGAATTTTGGTACATGCGTACTTTGCAGCATATGCTGCATGCATGAGCACTGGTAGTGCCTTTATTGAAGATCTTCTCTAGAGCCAGCCGTACAGCAACTTGCTGAACACCCAGCCAGCAGCGGAGCTTAGCAAGCACATTGCAAAAGTATTTACGGCAGAGGCATGCGCACTTGCCGCCGTTGGCGCCGAGGCACACCATGCTCTTGCATGCACACCAGGCAAAGCCTCAGCCGCACATGCAGGCGTGACCGCAAACACTTGCCTGAACGTGTCATGCATATCATGAACGCAGATAAAACGGAGGTCACGACCGCAGCTCATCCAGGTCTCATCATCACCACCATGTCTTGATCATTGCAGATCTTGGCAAAATCTGCCAACGCCCGCCCGCATGCAGCACTGCGCTGGCAGCATGAACAACTCAAGCTGCTCCCTGCGTGTCACGCCACATGTATACTACGTGGAGCACACGGAGAAGTCATCTGTGAACAGCGAGTTGGGAGGGTGCGGCACGCACTTGCCGCCGCCGCTCGGGCCGATGTGCGCGCAGTGCACCGCAGGCCGCAGCGGCACAAGTGCCGCATGCAGTGAGCGGCAGATAAGATTGTCTTGGTCAGCGCTGTCATAGTTTCCAACTGGCAGGCTCCGGAGGAACTTCTCACAGTCGGCCTGGTTGTTGTACTGGCTGTTGGTGCCTGTGCAGAAAGCTGCTGATGCCTGGCAGGTCAGCTGCACCAGCTGCTCATTGAAAACAGCCTCACCGCCAACCAGCTGATACAGCGGCGCCCAGGCGGCCTCAACCACCAGACCCAGCCTGCGCAGGTCCCAGTCATACCTGAAATGGCACACCAGGCAGTGGCAGCACGTGCATTCTTGTTGTCAATACCATGCGGCCGAGTGTGCATGTTACATTAAAGGCCATTGTGCGAAGACAGGGATGCGCAGCAGCGCTGTGGCAGAGTTGAGCCAGCATGTCTGCCCCATGTGCACCTTGCAGCAAGCACACCGCCAGAAAGCTGCCACCTGCTTGAAAATGTCACTTGTTGCACGTGCATGCTGCTTACACTCTGACTGGCGTGCTCGATCCCAAATGTCACGGCAGCGTTTTGGCATGAGCATCTATCATGCGGCACAGCACACTGTGTGCAACCACCACGGCTGCATGCAGCGTCAGCAGCTGTTGTGCCTGAGCTCCACAATAGGTGCCTCTACACCTCACCACCCTTGCTCATGCTGTGACACCTGCTGCTGCACTTGAGCAACGCGCTGCATGCAGCTCCACAGGCCATTTGCCACTCACGAGCAGATGCGGCCCTCCCTGTCGAACACAAACACGCCCATGGCCGATATGTTCCAGGTGGCCCCCACAGGGCTGCCGATCTGCTGCAGCAGGGGGTTCACAAAGTGGAACAGCACCTCGAATGCCACCTGGCGCTTGCCAGGCTCACACACCATCCAGCGCTCGGTGACGCCGACACAGCGTGCAGTTGTTGTGTCGTTCAACTCCAGTGGTCCGGCCAGCCTAGCAGGGCACAGCAGGGCAGGTGTGTGAGCAGGCAGCAAGCAGGTGTACAGCAGGCTAGCATGTCAGCAAGCGGACTGTGGAGGTGCCAGCAGCTGGCATGCACGGAGGTTGAGGCGATGGATCAGATGACTGCAGCAGGGGCAACGGTTGATTGCTGTGCGCATCAGGCAATTTAAACGCGCGTTTTACATGCACGTGCACTTAAGTGCATGGCCTGGTGTTTTGCCAGCTGCTGTGCCAACAGGGTGTGCTTTGCTATCTCTGCATTAGTGCGCAGCTGCTGGTCACTGCTGCAGACACTACCTCTGGCTGAACACGATCTCTGCATTGGTGGGCAGCTGCTGGTCGCTGCTGCAGACATCACACCTGTAGAAGTACTCCAGAGCACCGAGGTTGGTCTGCAGAGGGAATCAACACAGCATTGCGTGCTGTCAGCTTGCTAACGACAGCTACAACAGCATGCCCATCCACCAAGCCACCAATTATGCGTGGATGCTCTGCAGAGGCCGTTGCAACCACAGCCAGCAGCACTACAACTGCTGCTGTGTCGCAGCAGCTGGCAGCTGGGGGTTGCTTACTAAAAATGGGCTCACGGTTGATGCAATGATTGTGTGCAGCCTAAGCTTGTATGTAAGTTAGCATGTAAAACATCTTAGCCGGCTTGGCCTTGACTGCGTCGGAGCCCCAAGAGGACAGCTGCGTTTATGGTGCTACAATGCCAGCATGTGATGTGGCAAACACATGTGTGTATAGCGATTGGGATGGCATAGGCCAGCCGAGCATGAATTAAAATCCTGTTGCTTCCAGCTAGTTTTTGTGTCGGGTATCATGGCTGCTCGCTGCCGCTCTCGGGTCGCAGCTGGCAATCGTAGCCGCAAAAAGGCTGACATGCAAAGCTTTTGCCTGCAGCCAAGTCACTGCTGACCGTTACACACCAGCCCGGCAGGCGTGGCGCTTACCTGGAAGGTTCCTACTGGTGCAATCCTGCCGTTCACTTTGGCGCTGAACTCTGGCGGTGGGACGCCACTGAGGGCGATCTTCATGCTGGTGGGCCAAATGACCTTGTTGACCGCAGATCGTGTTGCTTCTTTCATCTTCTTGCAGGAGGTGCGCCATTTCATGTGCGCCGCATCCACTGAGGCGGGTTTAGCGCTGGCGCCAGCCTGCTGCAGCCCTGCACTTGCTGCAGCGATGAGCAGTACCAGGAGCACGGATGTTCTGGTGGTGCTCGACATGATGCCTGCAGCAGCGTTGCAAACACACACATCAGCAGCAGCAAGGAGTGCTTGATGATGGAAGTGCCTGATGGTGCCGTGCACCACACGCAGCAAATAGCTCTTGCTGTCATGTGGCTGGCCACCCCAGCTGGCACGTACTCTCTCAAGCAGTGTTAACAGCTCTTCTTGCAGGATGACGAATCGCTGGTGAATCGCTGCTGCTTTCAGTCGCACACCCGCAACCCATGAGCTATCTTTAAGCGCCTGTTGTGCAGAGTCTACGCTGTATAAATTGTATGTTCTGCAGACCGCGGTCACTAGCGCGCGCGGGCCAGGAGGCCAAGGGCCTCCAGGGGCCCCTGCTTCCCAGCCAGCTCGCATGTGAGCACGATCGCGCCAAAGGCATGTACGACCACTTTCACACCCATATAAATCTACATTAAAGCAGGACGCATGCAGCAGTCTCGGACATCTGACACAGGCTGAGCTTAGCAGCAGACCCCTCGTGGCTGTTTGATCTGGGGCGGCGCGTCCTCTTGCTCTACCCGCACCAGACAAGCTGATTCTGATCTTAATCAGGCAATATGACCGTTGTACCACGCTTCATGCCCACCTCGTAGTTTCACTCAATTGAAGGTTTGCCAGCTGGAGTGCCAGTGACTGGGCTGTGATACCCCTGCAGTGCAATTGTTGTGCAGGCACAGCGTACGTTGCACGAATTTCGTTATATTCCCTGACAGGGATCTGTGCATGTATCCCGACGTTCGTGCCATCAGCAGGATGTTGTTATGCACAAACACCTGCTGCCCGAAGACCAGCATACCTTGCGCAACTGCAACATTGTTTGAGACACACAAACAGTGTACGCATATTCTGGTTGTTGGTGGCTTGTGTCAGCGTCAGCCTGAGGGATTCCTTGCGAATGCCCAACAGCCCTTGTTGACAAGGCCGCGAATTTACAATCGCTCGTTCCTCGTTCCTACACATATACAAACATTACCTCTGTGAACGCACCGGTGGGGCCCAGAAGGGCCGCTATCCTCACATCTACATAGCTTCATGTCGAGCTCATACTTGCGTGGGTTGCTTCCACGATGCATCGGGTGTTGCAGCTACATTGGTCAAGCAGGACTACAACTTGATGTGCTTGCGGCAGCACAAGCTCGGGTGAGCCCATGCAGCTTGTGTGCAAGTTGTGGTGCTGCTGCTGCTCTTGCTGCTGCTGCTGCTGCTGTTCAGGCAGATGCTGCGTGATAAGTTACTCATAGAAGTCATTGCGTGCAGGGACTAAACACAAGCTCAACAGCACGCCAGGCTCGTCACAGCACTGTCGTTGCCGGCAGCAGTGGACACCAGTGCGCCAGCCCAAGCCCCTACACGCCAATTGGAACACTCCCCACCCTGGCACAGCTGCAGCAGCAATGGCAGCAGCTGACCCACTACTGTGCACAGTACAGCACCCATCAGCCGCAGCCGCTGCCATGTGCCAGCGTGCCGCTGCCTGCAGCGCCTCACGCTGCCGCTGCAAGCAACACACAGCAGCAGCATGCTCCCCTGCCGTGCCACCGGCTGTTCCACTCCTCTGCAGCGCCTCACAAGCGCATGAACATCAGAGACCAGCAGGATGAGGACCTGATGGAGGAAGATGAGCTGGAGGTGCTGCTGGATGAAGATGAGGAAGTGTTTGACTTTGACCAGGTTGAGATTGAAGAGGGTGAGGCACTGGATGATCCGGAGTGGGTTGGGGATGGCGAGCTGGCCACCTCACGCCACATGTCAGGCAGGGCTGGCAGCTATGGCTACAGAGGTGAGGACGATGATGTTGGGGAGTATGATGTCGAGTTTGATGAGGCATGGGAGGATGAGGAGGAGGTGGATGACCTCAGGGAGCAGGAGGATAGTGAAAGTGCCAGCGAGCAGCAGCAGCAGAGTTCGCTGCGCAGCGCCCTGGCAGAGTCGCTGCGGTTGCGCTGAGGCGCGCGTGTGCGGCGCAGCTGGCTATTGTGAAGCCTGTATAGTAGTGGTTGCGGCTGGGTGTTGCCTGGCAATGGTTGTGGTTGGTATGTGCAGCCTTGATGGGACAGAGTGGTGCATGCGTTGCATGGTTTCAAGCCATACAGATTGTTGATTGGTGTGTGCCAGCCACATCGGCACAACTGGAACGATTTGTTTGAATATGGCTGCATACACATCGGCACGATTTGAGGGCAACATGTATATGATGAGTGATGAAGTTTCTAGTTGAACTGGTGCACACCATGGCATGCCTGACCCTGCAGGGTCAGGTACCTACCTATATGTAGAGTGGTTTCATTTGGTTTCATTTCTTATGCAGTGCAGAGTTGCAACAGACATATTTCAAGCACTTGCGCCTATGCTGCTTTCTGTTGTGCAGCAGCATACATCTGGAACATGTCATGTTTACAGCAGCATAGCCGCAACGTTGCTATTCGCCAGTACCACCCAGCCATCCAGGCTCGGCTGAGTCAATGGTGTCCCAAAGGTTGCACTAGTTACTTGCATATGCTTTGCATGGACTGACGTTGCAGCCATGGTGCACATTGTCACATGACCCAATGCGACCAAAAAAACGTCATATGGTGTTGTTGAGGATGTGCCTTGTTCAGACACAGCGCTAGCAGCACACCTGCAACGCACGCCCTGGCCACAACCGCTTGTGCAGGCCGGCGCACGAGTGTGGTACAGGCAGCATGCACGATGCAACATGCAAGCAGGGAGCACACATGGTGAGCGCCATTCTTAAGAAGGAGAAACTGACATAAGTAGCCTCTTGCACATGCATACACACAAGCAGAGCTGACCCAAAAAGAAAAAATGCAGACACAATGCATGACTGTTAATGAGCAAAGCATATTGCTACGCCTGCCTGATGCCATTGCAAGAAAGCCAGAACGAGCACAGCGAGTGGAAAAGGTGTGCTAACGGAGGCGGCGCCGTATGCATCAGCAGCAAGTAGCCGTCCTAAAATGCTCATGTGCACATGCTGCCACGCATGCCTCGGTTGCCTCTGCGGCAACAGCGCCAGAGCTAGCGCAATGCACAACGCACCATGGCAACAACAGCAAGTCGCCATGGCTATGATGCTGCCACAGCCTTGCAGGCATGATAATGACATTGACATTCAGAGCAAAGCAAGAGCAAACAGGCCAGGATCCTGGCCTCCAGAGCTCATAAGGTCAACTGCTGCGTCCACTCATTTGGGAAGTACTGCTAAGAACGGCTGCTGACCAGCTTGCAAGCCTGGCCCACAACCACCAGAGGCGTAATAGATAATGGTGACTGCATGCAGCCAGAGGAAACGCAAAGGCGGGGCGGTGAGACGCGCACAGATGTGTGCACGGCTGCTCAAATGATCAACAATGCGCACAACACGGTACATAGTCTGCCTGTCAACCCGTCACCGTGTCGTTAAATTATTCAGCTAGCTGCATGTCAGCATGACTGCAACAGCCTGCAGTTGCAGTCATAGCGAAATCAAGACAAAGACCTGCGTTAGGAAGCACCAAGGTGCCTGCTGCCGTGCCACAGTGGTGTGCACCAAGCAATCATTGATGGTCAACTGATTCACATGTGTGAGGCACTCACACATGCAAGACACAAACAGCGATACATCCAGCGTAATTTAGTTGTAGGTCATACCGACAGAGAGAGAATGCTAGTCACACCGGATATACCAGCTCAAGCGGCACTGGAGGACATATGACATAAGAACACATGCAGTGATAGCACGCAGTGACAGCTAACCTTCAGCCACCCTCGGCACATATGTATCTACCATTGCCGTGGCGCATTTTCACAGCTGCGGCGAGCCTGCAGACAGGAATGCCCCTGTTGCCAGCGCCGCATGAGCAACAAGCCGCAGCTAGCACATACATAAAGCAATCATGCGCCGCCGCCGCCGGCACGAGCAGCTGCAGCAGCTGCGCTCTTGGACAAGTCCAGCAACGCAGCTAGTATCGCCTCGCCAGCCAGCCCAGCACTACTGCCAGCCTGCAAACCAGCAGCCCCAAAGCCATGCTGCTGCTGCTGCTGCTGCTGCTGCTGCTGCTGCTGCTGAGCTGCCTCGCTCCTGCGCTGCTGCAGCAGTGCCCCCAGCTGCGCTGCCAGCTGCAGCTCATGACCCAGCGGGCTGCTTGCGGCTGCACCATCAGCCGGCGCAGCTGCAGCCGCATTCTGGTGCTGCTGCTGGTGCTGCTGCAAATCACTCGACGACCCCCGCTGCCCTGCAGCCATGTCAATCGCCGCCTCGCCCAGCAGCTCCTCCTCCTCCTCTGCTGCAGCTGCTGCTGCCGCTGCCGCCGCCGCTGCTGCAGCAATGGCTGCGAACGCAGCCGAGGCTGAAGTGTGCTTGGTGCGGCGCTTTTTGGGAGCGCCGCCTAATGCTGAGGAGTCGTCAGCAGCGGCTGCTGCAGCTGCGCCATCTGCTGCAGCGCTCAGCACTGCTTCGCCTGCCCCTGCAGCTGCAGCGGCAGCGCCAGCGGCAGCCTGCTTGCAGCTGACAGGCTGACCCTGCAGCTGCTGCTGCAGCGCCTCCATCAGCAAGGCTGATGCTGCTCCAGGGTCACTCGCTGCTGTGGATGTTGCCAGGGTGAGCAGCTCACTCAGTGGCCGCCTCGATCCACCCTGCTGCTGCTGCTGCTGCTGCTTCTGTTGCTTTGAGCTGGATGCTGCAGCACCCTGCACCTTGCCCACACCCTGTTGCTGCGCCTCAGGACCTGCTGCCGCTGCTGCTGCTGCCTCCGCTGCCGCCCTCAAACTTGATGCAGCAGCAGCCTTGTCACCTCCAAACAGGTCTGGCAGCAGCTCAACAAGCAGCGAGAGAGGATCAACATTTGCGTTGCTGCTGCTAGGGGCTGCAGGCTCTGGCACGGGCACAGGTGGCGGTGCTGGGTGCACAGGCTCTGCTGATGCCTGCTGCAGCCACTGCAGCTGCTGCATGAAGCCTTCAAACGCCTGCTGCTGTTGCTGCAGCTCCTTGGCGTGTGCATGCTGCTGCTCCTGCTCCGGCTGCGCCGCCAGCAGCTGTGCTGCTCGTGAGTATGACGCTGCCGAAGCAGGTGCACCCGTCAGGTCAGCCAGCAAGCGCTGGATCCTGCCAGGCTGATGCACGGCGCCGCGCTCCACCAGCTGCTGCTGCTGCTGCCGCTGGCGGTGGTGCTGCGGCTGGTGGTGGTCTGCAGGGATGCTGCTGCCGCGCACAAGCTGCTGCAGCTGCCTCATGGGGTCTGCTGCTGCAGGGCCTGAGTGGCCAAGGTCCAGGGAGTCCAAGTCCAGCCCTGCTGACGCGCCACGCATGGCAGTGACAGCAGCAGCAGCCTGCGGACAAAGCGGTGACAGGACAAACACCATCAGGGTGAGTTCAATGTCGGCGGCCTGGGTTGTTGAGCATCCTGCAAGGCGCCGATGCAAGCATATGCAGCAGCACCTCAACTGCTATACAGATGCTGCCAAGATTATGTAACTGCCTGCGCACCTGCAGTGCTGCGCTGCCCCAGCTGCCTCCTGCAGACGCCGGCACAGCCGCAGGCGCCTTGTGATTGCCGCCAGCAGTCAGCCGCGCTGCATTGGCAGCCGCGACCGCCAATTCCTCAGCCGCGCGCGCTCCCGCTGTTGCGCCGCCTGCTGCCGCCGCCTGCGCTGCTGCCTGTGCTGCTGCTGCTGCTGCGCTGCTGCGTGACTTCTTGGATTCGCCTGGCGTTGAGTGCTGCTGCACTTGGTCTGCCAGGGTGAGGCGCGGCTTGGCTGTCACACCGCGCTCATCCAGCCACTGCCCCAGTGTCTTGCGGCTGGACAAGCCCTTCACCTGGCAGGTGGTGATAATAAGCAGCGGGAAGCAGCACAAAGATCGATAGTGAGACACAAGTGCAGGCACTACAGAACAGAGGCGACTGATACGCAACACGAGGCCTGAGTGAAGTTTGTATATAAAAGGCTACAGGGGTAGAACGGCAAGCAAACACCGTGTGCAGCAGCGCCTCCAGCCGCTGCCACCGCTGCCGCACTGCGCCCACCTGTATGCTGCCGCGCCACTTCTTGCTGGCAGCCATGCCGCCGTGGCGCTCAAAGGCTGCCGGCGCAAACCACACCGGGCCGCCGCTGGTGTCGCTGCACTCGTTGCACAGGCACAGCACCGTGCCGCTGGCCAGAGAGAACACGCCCTGCACATTGCCACACTTGACGTAGCAGTGCGTGTCAGGCCTGCAGTCTGGCAGCACCCCACTGTCTACCAGCTGCCCCATAATCTGCATTGGTGTGTCCTTGCCGCTGGCCCCGCCAGCAACTGCGCCGCTGCTGCCTCCAGAGTTGCCCTGCATCACCTTGCCTAGCGGGCCGGCATGCGGCGGCGCGCCTGCATAGTCTGCCCTGTGTGCTGCCATGCCTGCTTCAAACTCGCTGGCGGTTGCTGAGGACAGCTTGTAGAGGCTCGCTGCTGCTGCTGCTGCCGCCGCCGCTGCTGCTGCCGTGTCACCCATGGAGACAGGGGAGTCTGAGGGCGAGGGTGATGAGCCGGTGTGTGGCCCAGAGCCGCTCCTGCGCTGCTGCTTGTTGTGCCGCTTTGCCGCCTGTAGGCCTGCTGAGCTGCTGGTGCGCTTGGCGCTGTATGTGCCCAGCTGATGAACTTCTGCTGCTCCGTCTGTGTCTTCGTCTTCATACAGGTGCTGGTTGTCAAAGTTGCTGCCATGCTGCGCGCCAGCAGCACCTGCCGAGGTGCTTTGTTTCGCTGCAGATGCCAGCATCGCCAGCATGGCGACTGTGGCTTCCTCCTGCTGCTGCTCATCCTCTTGCTGTTCGTCAGCATCTGCTGCCGCAACCGCAGGACTGTGGCAGTCTGCTGCTGGGGACGCGGGTGCTGGCGCAGGGACCATTGCTGGTGCCGCATCTTCCTCCATCATCCTGACGCCGTCTGCATCAGCACCGTTGTCAACTGCACGCTCAACGGCACCCAAGGCTGCTGGTAACGCTACTGTCGGAGCGTGGGCCTCGGCTGACACCATGCCTCTCTGCAGCTGCTGTGCTGCTGCAGAGCCAGGTGTCAGCTATAGCTGGCAGGCGCTTGGTGAGACCAAGGCGGGCTCGTGGCGACGTTGTTTTATACGTAGACGCCTGCAAAGCAACCAGTGAGGAGCAGGTGTGGATCCTGCAGGCAGTCAGCGCACGCGGCGCGGTCTGCGGACTGCCAGTTGTGCCGGACACGCATGGCGCCGGTAAGCCCGGAGCTGGGCACAGATTCACCCTGAAGACCAGATTTGCGGATTCGACTGCAGCACGCATGCTGCCGACAGCAGGGAGACGCACCTGTGCTCCTGCTGTTTCTCTGCCTGAACAAGCCGCACACGCCCGCTGAAGCCACAGCCGGCACCAGCAGTTCCCCTTTACGACTGAACACTGTATGCCTGTCTTCGTCTGTGAGTGGCTAAAGGGTGACCCGCAGTTGAAGGTCGGTCCTTGGGCCAGCTGATGCAAGCAACGTGTAGCACGATAAGATAAAAATGTAAAGTACTGACTAAGTTGAGCATCCAGTGCACATGCCGGCATTTAGGACGGCACAGGAACTGCGGACCGCAGCGGGTTCGCTAAGACCGGGCTGCTTTTCCAGCGGAAACGCAGCACGACGAACCCAGAGAAACAATTGGCCGGCTATTAGAGCGCCTTATTTGTACTACTTGCTGCCGGTTGATGTCAATGTGGCATGAAAAGCAGTACAGCAGCCGGATGCAGAAGTACAGATGCGTGAGCTGTCGCAATGGCGACAGGAATGCAAAACTGCACCTAGAAACAAAGCCACGTTATTGTGACAGACCAGGGCAACAGCGGTTATGAACGCAAGCTCACTGTGCATGTGCCAAAGGGTGCTGATAGCCACACACGCCATCGTGCGTCTGAGATCAGTATAAGGAGTTTCAGATCAGTGAAGCAACCGGCTGCAAGCAGCCCCAGGAACAGCCGACCCGCCACCAGGCAGCGCTTGTTGCGCGCTGTTGCTAATGCTGTTGACCCACCAGCCTTCCACACCCTACACGAGCACCGCACCACCACGGTTTGCGCGTTACATAACAGGAACACAGCCCGCTTGTGAGCCAACGACACAGCAGCTTGTCAACCTCAACCGTGGCTGGCACTCGTATCAAACTATTTGCTGGCGTACAGCTGCAGCGGCGGCCGATGCTTGCATCACGCCTCCGCCCCGGCAGCCGCCTTGCCCGCCTGCCGCGCCAGCACGCCTGCTGCCACCTCCATTGCTGCCAGCAGCGACGACACCTCCACTGGCACAGCCGCCCCCATGCTGCTGCACACATGCACACTCTTCACGTACTTTGGCAGGCCACCCTTGATGGCCTCAGGCTTGGCTGCCAGCAGCGCAGCAGTAAGCGCTCCGATGTTTGCCTGCAGCTGCTTCAGATCATACGTGACGCGGCCCAGCGGCGCGTGCACGATGCCTGTGCGGTCCATCTTGAACTCCACGCGGCCGCGCCGCAGGTCGGCAATGGCGGCAGCCACCTGCGTGGTGAGCGTACCCATCTGCAGCCAGCAGCGGCAGCAGCAGCAGCAGCAGCAGCAGCAGCAGCAGCAGCCAGGACGCCGTGAGGCAGATCTGCACGCAGGTGTATGGCTGCTCGACACATGTGCCGCCTGCATGTACCCAGTCACACTGTTAATTCACTTCAGCTTCGAGAACAGAGCGCATAGGGCCGCTGCAATCTTCCCGCCACCCCCGCCCCCTGCGTCTGAGGCTGTCAGGCTGCCCATCTTGATGCTGGAGCATCGGGGAAGCAACTGAATACAGTGCACAGGATCGTGCTGCAAGCCCACCTTGGGGTTGGGCATGAGCCCCTTGGGCCCCAAGATGCGGCCCAGCTTGACCAGCTTGGGCATCATGTCGGGCGTGGCCACCACAGCGTTGAAGTCCAGGCCCTTGCCCTTGGACTCAAGGACCGCAGCCACCAGCTCCTCAGAGCCCACGATGTCCGCGCCTGCAGCAGACGCAGCAGCAGCAGCAGCAGCAACGGCAGCAGCAGGGGCAACGGCTGAGAGAGCGAGCCAAGCGCAGCTGGGCACTACTAGTTATACTTTGTTTAGTGTGCAATCCTGCAAGCTGATGAGGCGAGGCGGCCGCCGTATGGGGGTAGCTGCCAGGCTGGTCATACAGATGCAGGACTGCGCCTCCTACTCTGGCCTGCCCCAGCTATTGCCCGCTTCTCCTGCTGCTGCTGCTGCTGCCGCCAGCCGCCATATGCACCTGCTTCACGAGCCTCGTCAGCGTCGGGGCCCTCGGCAAACACTGCGATGCGCAGCGGCTTGCCCAGGCTGAAGGGCAGCACTGCAGCGCCCCGCACCATCTGGTCACCGCGGCGCGGGTCCACCTTGAGCCGCACATGCGCCTCCACGGTCTCAGGGAACTTGGCCCGTGCACGCGACTGTGAAGGTGACCAAGCAGCGGCAGCAGCAGCAGCAGGATCAGGAGGAGGAGGGAAGGAGGAGCAGCAGTGCGTAATGGGATAGGTGGCTTGGCGAGTATGGAGTGTTGTTTGGTGACAGCTGGCTGTCGGCAGCTGCAACACAGCGTGATTGCTTGCAGACAGGGCTCAGTGCACAAGGTGGCATCACCTCGAAGGGTGCTGCCGCGCGATAGAGCAAGCACATGCACAGTTGCATGGCAACAGTGACAACGATGAGCAGGTGCTACAAAGCTTGGCTGCCAACAAGGATGTTTCGCAAGCAGTCAACCTCACACCTGCACCAGCTGCAATGCTTGCAGGATTGGCAGCGGCTGCTGTTCTGACGCTACAGGGATGAACTTAGGCAGCCGTGGCAGTTGCTGCTCTGCTTGGGGAATCTGGTACAGATACTGCTGGTGTAAGCTGCCATGTTGCTGCTGCTGCTGCTGCTGCTGCTGCTCAGGTACTGCTGGTGTTTGTGCCGCTTGCTCTGCTAGTGTGCTGGCGCTTGCTGCTGCATCGTCGAGATCTTGCACTGCTGCTGTTGCTGTGGCCTGCAGTCAGGACGTATGGCAACCGACACACAAGTGCTCAGTTGGTGCCTCCTGACACGAAGAAATGGGGAGGCAAAGTCACGGAGCACGAGTACCAATGGCAAACAGTACACCTGCTGCATTTGCCTTGCAGGCTTGGAACTACAGCAGCTCACCAGCCAAGCTCTTTGATGAGTGCTACAAAGGGTTTGCAGCAGGGCAGAGAGCCCTATCCTAGGTGCTACCGTTCTGCTCAACATGCTGCTGCTACTGCTGCTGCTGCTAGTGCTGGTGCTGCTACTGCTGCAACCGGCAGTGGTGTCACTACAGTTGAAGCTCGATTGATGATAAAACGATGAGACGGAGCGACAGCCACTGGCAGCAGGCAATCAGAGGTGACAGAGAGAGTGGCACCAGCAGCAAGCAGATTACGCCGCAAGCGATCTATGAAGACCCACGGCATGAACGACGAACAATATTTTGTGATTGAAGGTAAGACCGTTGTCAAAGGGTGTAGCTTACGTTGATGACCATGTTACACCATGCTGCTCGCTGCTACTGCCAGTCAGCTGACTGCAGTGCTAATGTTTTCAGTGCACGAGCCTGGACCGGCTCTGATAGCCGTACATTCAGGGTATACAGTGCACAGCATGAAAAGAGGGTCATTTTGGCTGTTACAATTTCGATGCGTGCGCTTCAGGCCCATCAAGTCAACTGTTGACCCAGTCTGACCGTCAGACAGAGGTGACCTGTGCGACCCTCTTAGCCCTGAGCCCACACACAACGCACACCGACATTTCTGTTGGAATTTCTGTTGCAGAGGGCCAAACCCATGCCCATTTATCTTGAACTTCATGTCTTAAAGTAGACCACCTGCAACACCATCACCAGCTGCTGATGTCAATGCTGCAAATCAGACTTAAGACGCAGGCGCATGCGTCCGGTGCATGCATGTCGACAATTCAGATGTATACACCATGCGAGCGGGTGCTTGCGGGAACCTGAGACACGCTGTGCTCGTGGCTGCTGCACCTGCCCACACGCACCACTGTGCGTTGACAGGCACCAGTGCATGCGGCTGTGCATGATGACCAGAAACCGCCGACTGTAACAACAATGCTTCGTACTTGTATGCAGGCTGAATGCAGTCAGGAGCATGCTTATGTCAAGTAGCACCCGTCAGGTTTAATGCTCAGCAACTGCACTGTACACGTACATCAACAACACGTACACCCGTAAACATTCGCCTTTTACATCTTGTCCCCAGTTGCCCAGTAACGCCCCATCGCCCGCCCTCCTGCTTTACTTGTTGTCATTCTCCAACATGCCCTGCACCCAGTGCACAGCCGGCCACAGCAGCTGCAGCTGTCCACTGGAGCAATACCTGCGGCCCGCTTTCACAGCTGCATTGCCCCAGCTGCTGCTCAGAGCCCAGCGGCCTCAAATGCAGTCTGAGGCCATCTCACACCCAGCCGTGCTGCAGCGCAAACTCGCGCAGCTGCAGCCCCAGATGCCTCCCAATGTCCTCAGCATCCTCAGCAGCAGCAGCGCCGCCAGACAGCGCCACGCGGTGCATCGTGCGGCCATCCTCACTTGCCACCAGCCCATCAATGCACAGCAGGCCATCATGCGGGTCAAACGCAGCGTGGCACGCAATTGCAAAGCTCGGCAGTAGCGGCAGGCCAGTGATGCTGCTGATGCCTTGCAGGGTGGGCGCTGAGGAGGGAGGCGCCCTGCTGCCGCTGCTGCTGCTGCTGCTGAGCGGGATGGAGAGTTTGCCAGGCTGTGCCGGGCTGTCTGTGCTGCTGCCAGGGCTAGACTGCTCGCTCTGTGATTGCTGCTCCTCTTCTGTTTCGGACGATTCCTCGGGTGTGAGCAGGTGCTTCAGCATGGCTCGCTCTGCTGCTATTTCCAGCCAGGTGGGCTCGTGGCAGATGAGGCCCAGCTCCCTGCAGCAGCGCAGCAGCAGCAGCAGCAGCAGCAGTGGGCTGAGTGATTGTGACCAGGGCATGCTGGGACTATAGACGGGCAACATGAATAAAGCTTGCATGCTTGTTGGCAGGCTGGCTGGCTGGCTGGCTGACCTGCTGGTTGGCAGGTGAAGCATCGGCTATGACAGCTGTGGCAGTGCCACTCACCATCTGAGGAAGGGGTCCTGTGTGCGGCAGCTGATGCCGATGGCACCCTGCAAACAGCACCCAGTAGCAGCAGCAGTATGGCAACAGCTGCAGTTTCAACAACAAGCGAAGTGACACTGAAGTGCATAGAAGAGTGCCGCAATGCGCTCATGGTAAAAGCGCTGATGCAACACATGCGTTCAAACAAGCACAGGCAGTAACACATCCCAAACTCAAGTGCATGCTCAGCTTCACAAGCCAGCGCAGCACATGCCATAGCCTGCAACGCCCTGCCCTCCGGAGATGAACACTGCTCGGATGATGCAAGTGGTGCGGGAAAGCCATACGTATCAAGCTGAGCGATGTTGTCAGAGATCAGCCCTGCTGCGCTAACCTGGCATGCTGCGGGCAGCATCTCGTCGAAGCCCAGCACGCGCGTCACCAGCCCACTCTGGCCCAGCCGCGACAGCCCTGCAGGCAGTGACAGTGGGCGTGCAGGCAGGCAGGGGTCACATGTGCAGCATAGTCAGCTTCTGTATGCTCTGTGTGCACTGCCTGACATGTGAAGCAGTGGCTGTCCCTGGCACTGAGGACTCGGAGTCAGGCAGATAATTCTCACCAGCACGCACAAGAGGGTGCTCAGTGTACGCATCTGCCTCGAATCTTGCCTGCCTGGGTGAGTGTGGTGACCTGACCACCTATTCTGTGCCACCTATGTAAGCACAAGCACTGTGCGCGCAGCGCAGCGCTGCTGGGGGGCCGCAGTCCTCACCTGCTGCCGCCAGCACGATGGCAACTCCTTCACCTATTCTGCACTTAACTTTGCAAGCACAAGCAATATGCACTGCAGGTCCGCACTGCTTGCCCACACGGTCCTCACATGCTGCCGCCAGCACGATGGCAACTCCTTCACCTATCCTGCACTAACTTTGCACGCACAGGCACTGTGCACTGCTGGCCAGCGCTGCTGGGGGCCGCGGTCCTCACCTGCTGCCGCCAGCACGATGGCGTCCAGCTCGCCACTCTCCAGCATCTGCAGCCGCGCATCAATGTTGCCGCGCACAGGCACCACGCGCAGGTGCGGGTGCGCGTGCAGCAGCTGAGCCTTGCGCCGCAGGCTGCTGGTGCCCACGCGGGCCCCGGCAGGCAGGTCGGCTGCACAAACAGCATCCGCAGCACACATGAGCGGAGGGTTGCTGCCACTTGTTAGCGTGCAGTGAGGGGCATGTGTGTTCGCCCGTCGGGCACAGGGACAGTGCATGCATCCATGTTACGGCTATACAATTATATGGGTGGCTGCCTACTTGCCCAGGGCTGTTGCCAACGGCGCTGGTGAACAATCAATTGCTGCCATGTTGATGCATGCTGTTTGTTTGAGGGCGGCTACCCTCTCACTGCTGCTGCTGCTGCTGCTGGGGGGGCCCACCTGTGCAAGCATACTTGATGCTGATGAATGCATCCCTGTAAGCAGCACGGCAGCAACACGCACACCACAGTCATCCATTTGGGCTCACAAACACACAAAGTTGAGCAAGGTTGATCAGACACAGCTTCAACATGCTGGCTGGTTGCTGCACAGATGTCGAGGGCTGCGGGCAGAATACAAGACACAGATCGAGCGTTACCGTGCAAGGCATGGAAGTGCACGGTCCACCACCAGCAGGCTGAGCTGCAGTCACAGCAGAAAGGATTCTAACATGTAGTGTGCAGGCGCATGTGCTGCCGCGCTGCTGCGCACCTGGGGTCGTCGCGAGGCAGGCATGCTGCCAGCTGCACACCCGGTGGCAGCTTCACTGGCTGGTCCTTCAGGCTGTGCACGCCGATGTCCACAGAGCCGTCAGCCACTGCCTGGTCAATGACCTCTGCTTGCAGCCAACACGTCAGACAGGCAAGGCAAGATGAAGCTTAGCTGGTGAGTTGCAAGCAGATGTTCTGCAAACGACCAAACATGCCATAGCTGTCAAGGTTGGCTTGCAGGACAGTATGGCTTGTGCATGTGTGCAGCTGGTTGCTCTGCTGAACCCACTGACATGCTAACTACAGACAGCAGATGCTGTGCATACGACGCAGCACTGCGGCTTGTATGTTCAGTGACGTGTGAAAGAACAGCACAGATGCACCCTGCACCTGCCCCCCTGGCGCTGGCTTCCATGCGGTGACTGCGCACACATGCACACCTGTGAAAGCTCCCTGGCCCAGTGTGCGCAGCTGCTCAGTTTTATCCTTGTCGCCATGCGTGGCGTACTCCAGCAGCTCAAAGTGCCCTTCTGTCCACTCAGGCCTCACACGGCGCAGCAAGCCTTGCACCTGGCAGGACAAGCATCTGCCACCTCAGCCAGTGCAAGCTGAACATATATCCAGGACCCACAACCCTTTTCACGTAGGTGTTCGGCTTTGTTCAGCTGCCGTGTGGCAATGCGGGACGTCCGCAGACTGCTGCTGAACAAACCTATCAGGTGCCGCACTGTTCACCTGCTGTGCCTGAAGCTTGGCCAGCTTACTACCACGCGTGCCTATCCGTATTTGCGCGGTGGACTGAGCCGCAGCAGTTGCCATGATGGATACATAGGACTTCCGAGACGTTCGAGCGCTTGCACGGCACGAAACTGAGCGGTGGGCCAGCATGACTCCTTAAGGTCAATTTCAAAGCGTGTGAAATGAAAGGAACGCAATCAGCTTGTTTAATCGATTTCCTGGCACGCACTACAGGCACTTATGGCAAAGGGCCGCACGTATGGTGCTTTATCACAGACAGTTCGACTGTGAGTGCTGTTCAGTTGTGGTCAATAGTGTCCTGAGCCTCGGATCACGACGCAAAGAGGAAACAGCAAGGGCCCTAGTGTTACAATCTGTCCTCTATCTCATATGGGGCCGCGCCACACTACCTGGCACCTTTCATGAGCAGTCTTGTCGAACATACATACGAAGAAGCACACCTCTGTGAAGTAGGGAACGCCTTCGATCCGCCTTTCAAGCGGCAAACCTCCTAGCAACTGTCAAGACGCCACTGCTGCTATAAAGTATATTTTTCAACAGGTTAGTGGGTTTTCCAGCGGATACAGGTCTCCGAGGGGCTCGCAGAGGCTGTGCAGCTGGACGGGCTGAGCTGGCTTAGGTGGCGAACAACTGCTTGCAGAGCGTTGCGTGAAGTCAACTGATGTGTCTTAGCTGCCTGATAAGGTGTATGCGACGGTGCAACAGCACAGAGCGCTCCCCAGTAGCCTGCACTACGCGGTCCCCCGCAGCACACCGCCAACAGCGGCCTGCCGTCTGGCTGCACCGTCCTGCAGGGACAAGATGTTACTAGCAAGCTCAGGCTTCATCACTATCTGCCCCAAGAAGGAGGTGGAGCTTGGCGCAGACCGGCACCTGCACCGGGCTGTTCATGCTGAGGAGCTCAAGAAGGAGATCGAGTTCGACTGCCCAAAAGCCACAGGCAACCAGTATGCTTACCTGCCAGGCGGTGGTGTGCGAGCCATCAACCCCAACAGCAGCATGACGTTGGCAGAGACAGAGAACCTGATCGCTGTCTTCAAGGGGTGAGCCTCTTGCCAGTCTTGCTGCCAGCTTGAAAGCAAGTGCATCCTCCTCAAGCCAACTCCCTGCTGTTTAATGGATCGCCAACCACGCTTGTCAGATCTGCAGCGGTATGCCCAGACCAGCACTACAGTTCCGAGCTGTGCCTGGTCTGGGCTGTACATCTGTACTGCCGTTACGTGCAACTGCTGATCACCCATGCCTTGCCCCCTTCCTTTGCCACCCTGCCTCCTGCAACTATGCCTGCTCTGCTGCTTGCAGGAACCTCTTCAACAAGGCTGAGCTGGCGGTCAACGTGCTGGGCGTGCACACGCCCTTGGGCGAGGCGCAGCTGCTGCTGCAGCTGTATGCTGCCAAGGGCCTGGACATGCTGGGCATGCTCAACGGACAGTTCGCGTTCTGCCTGTATGACAGCAAGCAGGTGTGCTGGCGGCATGGGGGCTTTGTGCGGCACCAACTGGCGATCTGAACACTCGCTAGTTGTAAGGCAACAACAGCAGCTGGCATAGCCTGCGTGAGGCAGGTGCATGCAGCTCCGCCAACAGGCAAGCACGTGCTAGTATCCTTGTATCTTTGCAACCAGGCAGCATCAAGCGGCAGTCGCTCCCCATACACATATGATCATCATTCTGCTGCTGCCTGCTGTCTGCCTGCGCCTGGCGTGTTGCTGCTGCTCGCATGCGCAGGCTCGCGTGCTGGCTGCGCGTGACCACTCCGGGGCCGTGCCGCTGATGGAGGGCCGCACCGCAGCAGGCAGCCTCATCATCGCCTGCGGCACATTCCTGCCGGAAGGCGTCAGCTGCATGAGCGACATCAAGCCAGGTGCTGCTGCTGCTGCTGCTGCTGCTGCTGCTGCTGCCACTGCCGCTGCTATAGTAATGTTCCTGGTCAGCTTGGAAGGTGTGCTTGCTAGCCGCTAAGCACCACCAGCGTGGCTAGGCGAGCCAAGCACCACAGAGAAGGGCAGGCTGCAATCACAATCGACGCATCCTGGTTCTGGTGCACTGTCGCTTGGTCTCACCGCCTTGTGGTTCCTTCCGTTGGACGCCCATAACCTGTGCTTGCTGCACTGCTGCTGCTGCTGCTGCCGCACTGCAGGGGAGTACAAGTACGGCTGGCACGCGCTGCCGCGCGCCTTTGCGCGTGGTGAGACACGCATCGTGTCGGGGCGCGCATCCTGTGACTATGGCATCCGGCGGCGCAGCATTGACGCATACAACGTAAGCGGGACGCAACAATCAGCAGCGCTGCACCCCTGCACTGCTGTAGTGATCTACAGGAGTAGCTACCCAGTGCATCTGCATAAGCTTGCACTCAACAGTAATGTCACCCACGCTGCACACTGTGCGGCATACCGCTGACATCCACATCCGTGCTGTTGCGTCCCGCAGGCGCCTCAGCGCCGGTCCATCGACCTGCAGCGCGGCAGCAGCATGGACATCCCCCGCCAGCACTCCGGCAGCCACCACCTGCCCTCCCCCACCAGCCACAGCTACGGCAGCTACGGCCACACCCCCGGCCGCTACATGCCGCCGCACCTTGCAGCAGCAGGCGGCAACTTCAGCCGGCAGCGCACTACCAGCTTTGACGGCCACAACCTGCACAGCGGCAGCAGCGGCAGCAGCCACCACCACGCCGGCACTCCCCCGGCATCTGGCGGCCGCCGCAGGAGCGAGACCAACACTCCCGGCAGCAAGCTGCAGCCTCACCCGGCGCCTGCCACGCAGCACTGGTCCCCCAAGTCCCCACTGGCAGCTGCTCCAGCAAGCGCCTCACCTGCAGCAGCAGCAGCAGCAGTGACCCCTAGCAAGCCTGCAGCGAAGGCGCTGACCATCCAGACGATACCTGCAGCTGGTAGTTTGGCTGCAGATGAGGTGGCAACGCCAGGCTCGCTGGCATCATCCACTCCAAGCACAGCCAGTGGCAGCGTGGACTCTGCACACAGGCGCAAGCGCCGTCACCACAGGCGCGGCCGCACCTCTCCCTCACCTAATGCGGCTTCAACAGCAGCAGCAGCAGCGGCAGCTGATGAGACAAATGACGGCCAGGCGAGTGAGGCAGACAGCCAGGTCAGCAGCTCCACCCATGACAGCGCAAACTCCGCAGGTCCTACTGCAGCTGCTGCTGCCGCTGCTGGGACTGCTGCGGCAGCAAAGCAGCAGGGGTCTGGCCGCAGGGGTGGCAACAAGGGCGGCGCAGCAAAGCCTGCAGGCAAGCCCGCAGCACAGAACAAGGCCAAGGAGCCACAGCAGCAGCAGCAGCAGCAGCGCCGCAGCTCTGGCAGCGGCGGCGGCAGCGGCGGCGGCTTCAAGCGCAACGGCAGCTGTGGGGAGTTGGCAGTGCTGGGCAGCAGCCCCACTGCGCATGCACGCTCCGTGCTGGTGGCTGCCCCCCAGGCACTGGCCTGCTGAGCCGTGGCTTGCCGGTTTTTGCTGGTAGAGCTTCGTGGTATGTTGTGATGTGCTATGTTGATGGTGGCGACCAGTTGGATCGGTGCCTGATGGTGGAAGAGTAGTCTGGTTTCGCTGTGTTGGAGTTGGATGTAGGCACAAACAACGCGGCTGGGGTGTTGAGACGGGCCGGGAAGGGGGTGTCGTGCAGGCGGGGAGGCCTTGCCGTTACTGCTGCAGGGTGCGGCGCACTGCAGGTCAATGCCAGCTGGGTATGGCTCGGGGCTTACCACTGGGTGCGTGTTTAGGTTGCCTGCATCAAAACAGTTGGGCTGATGGTGCCAGATCAACTGTGTGGTGTCTTGACACTGCTCACATGCTTGCGCAAGTGATGGTTTTCTATGCTGTGCTGCGGACCTGTGTGGGGTTGGTGGCAATCTAGGGCTTGAACAGCAGTGCCGTGTTTTAGGTGCATAGGTGCCCTGCACAGCACACTGTGCCGGGCCCAGCTGTTAAATGTTGACCAAAGGAGGTGGCGACAGGGTGTTGCGGTTGTCAGCTTGTATTGCTTGGTTGAGGGCACTTGCCAAGCCTATCAGCAGAGTGGCGGTGCTGCAAGGAGCGCCCCACTGTCTGCGCATGTGCTGGCCTGCCTGTTTGCCTGGTGGCTGTTGCGAAGGGGCAGACAGGCAGCTGTATATCACGTGCTCGCATGTAATATTGCGTTGATGGCACGGGCCGGATCAGTGCATGTTTTGGGCATGTTTTTGGCTTGGCAGGTCTGCTGTGTATCGCAGGCCTGCTGATGCGCTGCTTGTGCATCTGATGCACTGATGCAAAGGGTTGTGGATGTGTGAGGGTGTTTTGTGCTGTTGAAGGGTTTTAGTGCCTTGCATATGGCAGTGTTTTCTTTTGTTTGCGACGTGCGGCCTGTCTCAGCTGCCAGACAGACAGCTTCTGTCTGGTTCAGCTGGCAGTCTTGCCTGATGCACGGCGTTGCTGGGGTTTTTTTGTGAATGCGTCTGCACTCGGGGTATTGTCGAATGCACAGCCGTGGTGTATCTTTCTTTGGTGTATCGGATGGCGGCATAAAGACGTATTGCTGCGCTTGGCCAATGCATGGGAGGCTGCTGTTCAGTTCGAAAGCAGCTGAGGCGCATTGATGGCGGCGTGACAGTTTGATTCTCTACAGGGTGCTGATGGGGTGGGGCTGGGACACGTCCTCCGTGACAGAAGCATCTGGACCGCCTGTATGTGTGGTTGGTTCCGCCACCGCACTGGCATGCTTGCTTCAAGCAATGCCACAGGCCGCGAGCATCTGCTGACTAGACTGAGAGGCTGCAGGTTTCTTTGCGTGCTGCACTGCTGGCATTGCTTTCTGCTCTGCGAGGGATCCGCTCTGTCTGTATCATGGCGTATGGCCGCGCTCTGCCACATGTGGCACTGCCAGGCTGTGAACCCAGGCACGCACGGCGTACAGGTCTGCCGGGTGATATTTTTGACAGGGATGAGCATGCAACATAACGTAGGGCAGGCGCTGAGAGCTGCCGCGGCATGCGTTGCTATTCTTTTTAGGGGTTGACTAGGACTAGTACTCACTGACTGCGAGCGTTGTGTAGCAGCCAGGGCCGTTGCCTGAGGCCTTGTGATCATGGCGCTAATAGGCACGAGCACATAACACACACAGCGATGTGGGTGGTGTGTGCAGATGCCGCATGTGTGCCTGCTGCTGTCTATTGGACAGGCAGCAGAAGAGGGGAGACATGCCGGAAGTGTGCAGAAAACGGCGATGTCTAGCTGGTATTGTTGCGTCAGCTGTTGGCCACTGCCTATCACAGCTACGTGTCTTGACGCTATTTTGAGCCTGCTCCTGGTGGTATTGTGTGTGCCAGTCAATGAGCAGGACCTGTGTCCCACAGTATGTGGCACACACCTCATGTCTTTAAAGTGCAGAGATTGCACAGCAAGCAGAGCATTTGTAGGGCCGCGGGCTCAGACCACGGCTGTGAGTGTGGCTGCGCTTAGGGGCTTTGCTGGGTTGCATGTTACCAGCTGGCTGGTGTGACTGATCGTTGCATCTGGCAGCAGCAGCATGTTGGAAGCACCTGCCTGCTTCTGGTGTGTGATAACAGCTGGGTGTGCGGTTGATGCATGCAGATGCCCTCAGCTGTCTATTCAGGCAGTCTCAGAATTTTGCAGAGCTTCTCGTCTCATTCCACAATCTTTAGCGGGGCTTGGTGGCAGGCCGGGTGTCACAGCAGCGTGCTGCTGCTGCTGCCGTTCAGGGCATGCACACCCGGTGCGCATTTGGACAGGGCGGGGTATGTTTGTAGGGTAGCAGCCATCTGTATCAGCGGGTACGTTGTAGGGCAAGCGCTGGGCCGGCGGGGTGGGTGAGGCTGCTTGTATGTGCGGGACAACCCAAGGTGCTGTACACTACGGATCCAGGCATGCACCTTGGCACCGCTGCAATGTCTTTCGGCAGGGAGGAGGGTGGGAGGTTATGTAGGGCAGGGCAGGCAGGGGTGAGTGTACACTACATCTAGTGCTCGCCACTTTGGTGGGCACAGCACTTGCTAGCATGCTCAGCGCGGGCAAACGCCAGCGCGCTTGAGCTCATTGGTCTCGGTCCCTCACGGTTACGACGTGTCACCTCGTCACTTCCACGCCGTCGTGTGGTGTTGTTAGCTGTTGGGTGAGTGCCAACAGCTTGCATTCTCGTCATTATCACCGTCCACCTTTTGTTGGGGTATTGACACGGATTGTAGGTGGAGAAGCTGCCCTGTGCTG
Source organism: Tetradesmus obliquus (assembly GCA_030272155.1). NCBI lineage: Eukaryota > Viridiplantae > Chlorophyta > Chlorophyceae > Sphaeropleales > Scenedesmaceae > Tetradesmus > Tetradesmus obliquus. Next base: position 4,035,724 of record CP126191.1, read on the forward strand.
GCGGCTGTTACTTGTGCAGTGTGTTGCAGCACCACACTCGCTGAGTGTGGTGCTGCGACCCCCCTGCGGCTGGTAAGCTGTTGTGCACCTGTGCAGGCTATAGCCTGGCACGAGCATTGCCATTGTATGTGTGCGCTGTTACTGCATATGTTGTGCATCCGGACCTGTCGTTGAGCCCGAGCAACACAGGGAAAACTTATGGCACTTTGCCTGACGTCTGTTTTGCAGCAGAACTGATCTTGGTTGTTCTGCAATCCCAAAACAGCATCTGTTGCAGAAGCTGTGTGTCTTATGGACCCTGCCGTGCAACACATCATCACTGCACAGGGTGCGTTCCAAGTGGGCTGCAGGGGCATGTCATTGTTGCGGCTACCTGGTAGTGAGCTTCGTATGTGTGGTGAGTTAGTTGTGTTCAGCAGAACACAGAACATCTGAGCACAACTTCAGGTTCATCACATAGGTTTGTGAAGAATGAAGTGGCACTGTGTATCTGTGCAATTGTATGCAAAAACTCAGAATAGGGTGCACGTGTGGTAACATTGTTTCACCAGCTAGCCAACACTGTTTGAGGTTGCTTACACCAGGTGGTGATGCCCATTTCGTGTGACACTAGGACGAACATGCTGTGCAATGCTGCTATCACATGCCCACCACAGCAACAAGAATAGCCTGCCAGGTTGAGCCCGCACGCGGCCAAACTTGCAGTGCTTCGACGTATGTCGATAGTGTTGCCATGTATGACAGACAACATTGCCGCCATGGCACCGCCTAGCAGTTGAGAATGCCGGACACCTCGTCATCCTCAGGCAGCGCGTGCACAGCCACAGCCCCCGACGCCCAGCGCTGCGCGTTGCCCCCAGGCTCACTCTGCAGCAGCTGCTGCTGCACTGCCCACTGCTGACGAGGCTCTGCGCGACGCTGCTGCTGGCCTGCCCACTGGTCACTGTGCTGGAATGCTTGCTGCTGTCGGGCACCCCAGTTTGGACGCGCCTGCTGCAGCGCTGGCAGCTCCTGCTCTTGTCTAGCACGCTGCTGCTGCGGGTGCTGCCGCCGGCAGCTCTGCTGCTGCTGCTGGCGTCCCCTGCGCGCCTGCTGCTGCTGCTCCAGCCGCTCCACCTCCACCAGCAGATCCACCAGAGACTCGTCAAAGCGCTCCAGCAGCTGCCGGGCATCATCAGCAGCCAGCTGCAGCTGCGAGTCACTGGTAGACCCACCAGCTACATCACCGTTTTCGTCTGCGTATTCGTCTGCGTAAGCAACCTCTAGATTTTGCTGTTGTGGCTGGCTGTGAGGGTTGCCTGTTACTGGCGACGATGGCGCAGCTGTCGCCTGCTGCCACAGCTGCTGCTGCTGCCATCCTTGCTGCTCCTGGTGCTGACCAGCTGCCAGCGGCTGCGCAGTCCACGACTGCTGCGGCCATTCCTGTTCAGCGCCTGCATATGCTTGCTGCTGCTCCTGCTGCATAGGCAGAGGCTGCTGGTAAGGCGCGGGCGGCATGTACTGCACGGGCTGGGGCTGCTGTGAAGGCCACATGCCGCCCATCCCTTGCTGTTGTTGCTGCTGCTGCTGCTGCTGGGGGTGCCACATGTGGACGTTGCTAGCGTGTGCTGGGACAGCTGCTGCAGCAAAGCCGCCTCCAGGGCCGCCTGCACGGATGCCCCCGCCCGTGTTTGGATGCTGCTGCTGCAGGTGAGGCCGTTGTTGCTGCTGCATCCAGCTGCCGTGCTCCTCTTGTTGCTGAGGCCCCAACCACTGCTGCTGCGGCAGCTGTGGGGGCAGTAGCGGCAGCAGCTGCTGCTGCTGCTGCTGCTGCCAGGGCCCGCTGCTGTCTCCTTGGCCCTGCTGCATTGGTCCTGGCTGGTGCTGCTGGGGATGCTGCTGCCAAGGTGGTTGCTGCTGCTGCTGTTGCTGCCAGGTGTCAGCAAAGCCAGGCTGTTGCTGGGCCACGTCCCTGTAGCCATACTGCTGCTGCTGCTGCTGCTGCTGCCTGAACACATCAACGCCTGGCATGATAGGCAGTGGCCCCCTGTTGGTGCCAGCTGCCTCCATGGTGGGGCTGGGTGCATGCGAGCTGCTCCAAGACTTCTCATTCTGCACCAGCACTGGCAGCTCAGCAGCATCTAGAGCCTCTACAGGCACCTCCTCAACACCATACTCACACGGCACACCAACACCTGACGCCCCGGAAGCACCAGCAGCAGCTGCTGCAGCAGGTGAGAACCCGGCTGCAGCATACCCCTGGCTAGTGCTCGGCACCGCTGCCCTGCGCCCTGCTGACGCAGTCACACCCGCAGCAGCAGCTGCTGCAGCGCTGCTGCCGAGGCTGGACGCAGTTGTCCTGTTGGGTGTTGATGCTGCCAGCGTGTCAAATGCTGCTGCCAAGTCCATGAGCTGCTTGCAGGTGGGGCTTTCCCAGGGGCTCGCCTCCAGCAAGCCAGGCACCACGCTGCTGCTGCGGCTGCTGCTGCTCACACACCCAGCTGCAGCGCCACCGGCAGGCAGCCGCAGTGACAGTGGAGCAAGCTGTAAGCTACCAGCCTGCTGCGCTGCAGCAGCAGCGGCAGCAGCGGCAGCTGCTGCAGTGCTGGTGCCTGCAAGGCTGCTGCCCACTGGCGGCACGCTGGGAGGCTCCTGTATGACGAAGGCGCCATGGCCGCCGATTGAAGGGTCAAACTGCAGCACCTTGTGCCGCAGGATGTCAGCCTGGCGAGCGGCACGCAGCAGCGGCAAGCAAGAGAGCAGATCAAAGTGCTGAATCACAACAGAAGCGATTCCTTACAGCAGCGCGCATGCAAAACTGTTGTGCAGCAATTACTCCAACCATGTCACCATGCATTTCTAGGCTTCCGATTGTTGACGACGTCGTGCAGAGCTGCCCTGTGCCAACACCACTGGCTGCTAAGCCTGGCCCCCTGGCTGCACTCACCGCTTGCCCAGGTGTGATGAGGCCCTGCTGCAGCTGCCAGGCAGCCAAGTCCTGCAGCGCCTCGCTCACGCCAGGGAAGTGTGGCGACAGCACCAGCGGCGCAACAGATGGCAGCGCATCAGCAGCAGCTGACCCTTGGCTGGCCGCTGCTGCACTTGCCTGCTGCTGGGAGGTGCTTGGCGTGTCAGACACCTGCTCAACAGCAGGCTGGGACCCGCCACGTGCTGCTGCTGCTGCTGCTGCTGGCATAGCTTCTCGCCGCGCCAGCAGGTCTGACAGCTGCTGCGCCTGCTGCTGCAGGCATGCTGCTGCAGCAGAGGCAGACATGCCTGACTGCTCTGGTGTGAGCTGCGCAGGCGAGCTGCTGATGCTTCCCGGGCTGCGCTGCTGCTGCTGGCCAGTGCTGCTGCCTGCCCCGCTTGCTGTGCTGGCAACTGCCTGGCCAGCAGCCGCCAGATTTGGCGTGGGCTGCTGCTGTGCTGCATCCTGCTCTTGCTGCTGCTGCTCAGGGTCATGCTTCTGCTGCTGCGCTGGCTGAGTACACTGCTCAGCCCCACCAGCTTGCGCAGCTGCAGCGCTTTGCACTGCTCGCAGTGCAGCATCGAGACCTTGGACCTGCAGCGAACAAACAGCAGCACAGGTACGCCTGCTCAACACAGGGCAACAGCCGGAGGTGCACTGCTGCCATAGGCTGGACAAGGTGCTCGGCAGCACCAGCTGATGCCTGTGCACAGCAATACTGGCACACTGTTCTCACCTTGTGGTGGTACATGCGCAGCACGGTCACTGCCTGCCCCAGCTTGGTCTTCAGGCTGCATTCAGAGCAGCAGCAAAAGGCCATGGGTTGCAAATCATCACAGTCGGTAAAGTGCTCGTATGGTCGGCATGATATGACTGCATCCTTTTGACCTACCCTCTGCAAACAGCGCATGTATGCCAGGCATAGTTTCCAGTAGCGGTGCCCATGCACGCACCTGCAGTTCTCCTTGACTGCCTGCTTGTTGCATTCCTGAATCTGCTTGACCTTCTCCTCAGCAGCTGAAGATGCCTGCGCGCCGCCAGCAACACTTATGAGCCTCTTGCCATCTTGCTTGCAACAATTGCATATGCTGCTGCCTACAACACGTATTATGCAGTAGGTGGTTACAAAGGTGGCATACAGCTAGCACGACAGAAGCAGCAGCTTGCCTTCTCTGCTGCATCCTTGAGGCGCTGATTGTCTTGGCCAAGCTCCACAACCTGCAGCAGAAGAACAGGATCCGATCATAGGGATGACATATTTTGACTTTGCTGCCTGCCTTGCAACTGCAGCAGCATGATTGTGAACTAGTACCCCATGCTGCAGGTGCAGGTTCCTTGACGTGCCTTTGCGCTGATGCCGAACCTCACCTGCTTCACGAGTTTCGCTACTTTCTGCTTATCCTCTGGACACAGCTCTTTCAGCGTGCAAGTGGAGAAAGCCTGGTGCATTTGCAAGAGATTGAAGTAAGAAACTTGCACAAGGCATGCAAGCATGACACTGCATGCCAGCAGCAGCTGTTGCTGCTTTGTGAACCACGTCTGGTACCTGCGGCTTCTTCCCCGCTTGCAACTTCATGTTGCTGCCTTTTAGCACCATGAACACGTTCACGGCAGGAAGCTTTGCACATACTCCATGTTTGGGCAGCAACACAACGGGCAGTAATGGTTTGCTACTAGCCCGATGCCTTACAAGGACAGACGATTAAAGCGATGATGGCAAATGTCTTATACATCCCACGCACACTGCGAGGCTCATTCCTCCCCATGTACTCCGACAGCTGGGCATTTGCGCGGTGTTCTTTTTGTCACACACAGAAACACCTCACCAGGGCTCAATAACCAGGCAACCGAATCAATCAATGCGATCAGTCTGTAAGTGGTGCAAAAAGCAGGTCAGAAGCCCACAGACAAACGGTGCACAAGCACAGCACTACAGCACAAACAGCACAGCAGCTTCCTTGATGCCAGGTTGAAACTCAACTATCTACATTTACAACCAGACACCAACTTGACATTTTTAAAGGATCTGCTACGGCAGCATGGCTGCCGAGGGCAGTGATACCTTTGAGCCAGCAGCAGCAGCAGCAAACAGCAGGCCGCACCCTACGCGCGTCATACTCCTGGTGGAAGCTACAGCAGCTGCCACCTCCAGCTGGCGTGGCACCCGCAAATGGCTGGACTCTATCCTGCACATGATGGAAAAGGAGGCTGAGTCGCAGGCAGCTGCTGCTGCAGATCCAGCAGCGAAGGCAGCTGCAGCCGCGGGGCAGCAGCAGGACGCCAAGCCCGGCGCAGCTTCTCCTGCAAGCAAGCAAGCCATACCTCGCTCGCAGTACGCCCTCATCGTGTATGCCACGCACGACAGGAGCACCCCTGCACCCATCCAAGTCAGTGGCTGGACACCCAGCCTGAAGCAGCTCTTCACATGGCTGGATGGCATCCAGTTTGTGGGCGGGGTCAGCAGCAAAGGCACTGCACTGCCGCATGCCCTGGCAGAGGCCATCGCACTCAGCAAGAGCCCATACGCAGGAGGCGCACGGCCCCCAGCAGCAGGTGCGCGCAGCATAACAGTACTGCAGCTGCAGGAGACAACAGCTGTTACTGCAGCCAGCTAACATCCAGCGAGCATGCGAGGCACTTGCAGCATTTGCTGCTGCCAAACAGATTGATCACAGCATTCACGCACAGCCTTTGAGCAGCTGCAGCTATCAAGCAGACAACCGCTCTGGTTGCCTGTTCCTGCATTGCTGCCTGTGCACCCACCTGACGTCGCACCCACCCATCCCCTGCATGCAACCTGCTGCTGCACTGCAACTGCCAGCCACCCCGCATGCGAGGCGCTCGCAGCACTAGCTGCTGCCGCACCAATTGATAACAGCATTTACGCACAGCTGTGTGAGCAGCTGCAGCTATCAAGCAGATCATTGCCGCAGCTTCCTACTCGCCTGCTCCTGCCTTGCCCCTAATGCACGCACCTGTTGCAACACGCTCCTTCCTCCCTTACCTGCGCTGCTGCTGCACCGCAGCTGCCAGCCACCCTGGTGTACTAGCCATGTCAGATGCGGAGCCTGGCGCACACACGCACCTCATCGTGGTGTGCCCCTCCTTCAACCCCTGCCGCCTGCCGCTGGCCTGGCCCTATGCGGCTGACACCAAGGCGCGGCTGTTCTCCTGCAAGCACTACCAGGCCTTCCTGGAGCGCTTTGGCGCCATGCACGCAGACAAGCAGGACCGCGCCACGCACACGCTGTTTGGCCAGCTGGACTTCATCCGGGGCAGCCTGGTGGCAGTCACGCCAGGTGCGGCTGGTGCAGCGGTTGGTTTAATGTGCGCGCTTGTGTGCTGTTGATGTGGTGGGCTTGTGCCTGGAAGCCTGGTGAGGATCGCACAAGGGACAGCTGGCAGGCAGCCGCATGGATACCCAGCATGGCACGCTTTGTTGCAACACACGATCGCAAGCCTAGGGGCTCCTTTACATGTTATACAACATTACAACATCTCCTGCCTGCGATATTCCGCGCAGGCACTGTGGACATCTGGGACCTGCTGCTGTCGCTGGTGCGGCACCGGCTGTCGCTGAGCGTCATCAGCTCCCGCACACAGAACTCGCGCGGCGTGCTGGAGTTCTTTGCGTACGCCAACTACTGCCTGACCAGCCTCAAGGCGGCCTGCCAGCGCGGCATGGTCGTCACCAGCAGCCTGAATGTGTCAGTGTACCTGTCGCCCATGTTCACAGAGGCGCAGCGCGCATTCAAGCCCATCATGCACAAGCTGCTGCAGCAGGCCAAGAAGAAGGCGGCAGCGGCGCAGCAGCAGCAGCAGCAGCAGCAGCAGCAGCAGGCGGCCCAGCATGCACAGGCACAGCAGGGGCAGCAGCAAGCGGCTGGTCAGCAGCAAGTGCAACAGCAGCCACAGCAGCAATCACAGCAACCACAGCAGCAGCAGCAACAGCAGCAGCAGCAGCAACCACAGCAGCAGCAGCAGCAGCATCAATGGCAGCCAGGCAATGTACAGAGGCCTGCCATGGCCATGCAGCAGCAGCAGGGACAGCAGCAGCAGCAACAGCAGCCCAACCCGGCGGTTGCAGCGGCCGCACAGCAGCAGCGCCAGGCTGCTGCTGCTCAGGCTGGGCTGCAGCAGCAGCAGCAAGCTAGGTACAACAGCATGCAAGTGTCTGGTGCATCTGCACAGACAGGCATGGCTGTGCAGCAGCAGCAGCAGCAACCACAGCAGCAAGGCGTGGCTGTGCCTGTGCAGGTTGCTGCCGGGCAGGTGCCCGGGGCAATGCCAGTGCAGCCAGCCATGGTGCAGCAGCAGCAGCCGCAGCACCAGGTAGTGATGATGGTGCAGCAGCACCCACAGATGATGATGCAGCAGCAGCAGCCTCAAGTGATGCCAGGCAGCTTCATGCCGCAGCAGCAACAGCAGCAGCAGTTGATGCAGCAGCAGCAGCAGCAGCAGCAGCAGCTGATGCGGCAGCAGCAAGCGGTGCCGATGAGTGGGGTCCAGCAGCAGCAGCCCCAGCAGCAGATGGCAGCAGGTGAGCAGTCTGCGCCGTGCACGGCGGGCGCTCTCGTGTACCGCTTAATTTCAAATGATATTAGAACAACAGCACAGCGTGCTGGTCTAGCTTCAGTGCCACTTGCCTGGAAGATGCCTGCGCAGATGAGCAAACTATCTCTTTTCTGCATCCTTGCCTGCTGCAGCGGGCGCTGCTGCGCTCAAGGCTGACAAGCAGCGGCAGTCCTTCTGGACAGGGCCAGTCATGCTGCACCTGCCTGAGCTGGGTGTGCAGGCTCCCCTCGCTGAGGTAGGCACTGCTGACGCTGCCACGTGCCATTTTGATGTTTAGTTACCGCAGCCCTAGCCAGGAGCAGGTAGCAAGGATGCGATGCACGTTCTGCTTGTTCTGCACTCGTGACATGGGTTGCAGCCGTCTGCCTTCTACAATTGCACCAACAGCCATTACCGCCGCTGTTGCTGCTTCCTCTGCCGCCTTGCAACTGCCGCGTCCTGCCACCCTACCACCCACCAGCTTGAGCTCATCAGCAGCAGCGGTGCCAACTTGGAGGCCAGCTGGAAGCACAGGCAGCAGGTGATCCTGCAGCAGGTGGTCAAGTCTGACCAGCTCCCCCTGCACCTCCAGTACAGTTCAGCACAGAAGGCAGCTGGCAACAAGGTTGCAAAGGTGCACTTCAGGGTGCTGCAGCAAGGCTCGGCCTGGAAGTGGATGCAGGTGCGCTGCGCGAGTGTTTCTGAACATCGGAGTCTGAGGTGCCGTGCTGATGCATGCTGTGCTTGTTGAGCATCGTTGTATACGCGGTAGGAAGTGCTGTGGCCTTGTCTCAGCTGCACTCTGGCAAGCGGAATTTAGGAGTTCTTCCGCTTAGTGTCATCCTTTTCATGGGCTGTTTACTCGCCATGCTGCTGCTGCAGCCTCTTTACTCGCCATGCTGCTGCCGTGACCCTGCTGGTACGTCGTCCTAGTTCGACATCAGCTATTTGTTAGTACATGAAATCCTTAATACCTTTGATGGGCTGTGGGTGGCTGTGTCTGAATGCGTGTGCCCCATTTGCTGCAGGACGGTGTGATGTCCAGTCCAGAGAAGCAGCTCATCCTGCTGGGCAACCTCACCCCGCAGCTCAAGTGCCTGGTGGTGTTTGGCTGGCAGAGCCTGGCCCCTGGCAAGCTGCCCGCGGCAGGCACGCAGATCAGCTTCATGGATGGTCTGTTCATCCTCAGCGGCGTCGGCACGTGAAGCGGACCACGCATACGTGTTGAAAAGTAGATGATGCTCTTCTGAGGATGACATGTATGATGGAGGGCTTCTGGATCCTCCGAGCTGAGTCAGCAGCATCGGCACGGGAACAGCGCATGCATGTGAGCAGTGGAGCCGGCTTGCACGAGGTGCGGCGCGGAGGTGCAACATTGCTGCAGCTGCACCCTGAGCGGCTGCAGCACGTGCCGCTGAGCGGACCTCACAGCCGCTGCGTGCAGCGGGGCGACGCACACCTCAAGCGCCGCGCTGCATGTATCTGCGCGGACCTCAGGGGCTGTGGCGCATGAAGCGGCGCCTTATCAGCAGCAGTAGCAGGAAAAGCTCCAGCAGCAGCAGCAGCAGCAGCAGCAGCAGCATATGCACTTGAAACGGTGGCAGTGGTGGTCACCGTGGCCATGGGTTGCGGCGCCAGATTTAGCGGCGGCCGCTGTGGTGACGGGCTGCTTGATGCTTGATCCTGTGGCACTCTTCTCATGCTCAGTTATTTGAACTGTTTAGGATTTTGACCTCCTTCTGTCTCGTTCTCAGGCAGCGAGTTGAGCTGAAGGATTCACGGCCCCGTCTTGCTATGTGAGTACGCATTATGTTGCATGCAATTATTGACCTGCAATAATTGACCTGTTTGCACGTTGTACCAATTGAATACTGTTGAAAGCTGAAAGTTGAAAGTGTCTATGCTCGCCTGACAGGGTGAAGTTAGCGAAGTGCAAAGGACAGGGCCAGAACACGGCCGCTTGTTCATTGAATACTTCCTCAAAGGTTGTATGTACTCAACAGCAGAGGTCCTCGTAAAAGGCCAGCAGCCAGCTGCAGGCGCCCAGCTCCCTGTTCTGTTCGCCGAGAACTTCGGAAGTGGCACTGCTCTGTCTGCTGTCACCAGCCTCGATTAACGAGCCTGCAATCTCTGCCTGACAAGTGAAACAAGAAATATTTTAGTTTTTGTCTTAAATTCGCGGCTCGATCATCTAGATGCGCGTGCCACACGACATGCGCGCACATGCCGCCTGTGGAGTCGCGTAGGGAGCCCACCACCGCCCACCAGCATACGTGACGCGCAACAGCGCACATGTAACTGCATCAACCAGAAAATTCCGGTGGTGTATGCAGTCCTTGCCTGTGTGCGTTGTTGCGACCGGGGTCGTTAAAATCTGTTGTCCTCGGTGCTGTTAGCACAAGAACCGCAGCTGGTATAAAGGACTCCAAAAGGCTGGATTTGCACCACGGTTCCTCATGGTGCGAACGCCCCTGAGACTGACGCCTTGCGGACGAACGCGGACCCGGTACTTCGTGCACGATCCACCTTGTGTATTCTGGGCAACTCAATGCCGATAACACCCATCACGTTGGTTTCAAGAAAAATCGCTCTCGCACTGCAATGCAATGCAACGCGCTTTTAAAGATGCAGTACATGCCATCAGAGATATGGCCGCAGGGCGCCTACGGTGGGCTGTGTGTCAGTAACCTTGGGGACCCTGTGATGAGACAACAGGTGGCAAATTGAGCAGCGGTAGGTGAGTTTTGGGGTGCACTTACGGACTTTGCTGCAACAGCTGTTATGAGTTTCAACGTGCATGCAGTATAAAACATTGCAGGGAATTGCAGGGATGCAGGTCAAACAATACAGCTACGGTGTCATCATGGTACATCAATGAAATGCTCACCCAGCAGCCTTTTGAGATCAGGTCTGTTGCCTGGCATGCTGTGCTGGCTGGATGGCATGCATCGAACTGTCACCTTCTGAGCATGATACACAAGTGGAACTGCATACATTACAACCTGAAGGCCCCTGCCATGGTTTTAAATTAAATTTAAACCCGCCGCAACCCAGCAACACTGCAGCAGCAGACCAAGCCCATCAAGAAATGGTGGCCTAACCTGCAACGATGCTCAACCGCTACTCAATCAGTTGCCGCTGCACCCTGTCGAGAACTGCGTCGGCTATCCCATTTCCAACGCATCACCAGCTGCCTCCGTTCCTGGCAGTGTAACCATACTGCACTTGTCAGATGGCTGCAGATGTACAAGTGAGCGCGCGGCTGCCTGGTCAAACGCCGGTAAACGCCATTCAAGGAACACTGCAGTGCACTGTTAAGCAACGAGCGCTAACACAACCATCAAGGTCTTACACGTGCATGCCATGTACACACTTGACACCCAACAAGGATACACCCAACTTGATATTGCTGCAACGCCTGCTCCCAACGCCATCATGATGCAGCACCCTCACACATGCACTGACACGCTGCATGCTTCAACGCTGCCAAAAATACCTATGCAGCAGCACTGCTGCATGCCGCACACACGCACAGTACGTCACCTTGCTGCAGCCTGGCTGCAGCACGCCATGCCACACCACCAGCACCCCTGCACCACTGCTCGGCACACCAAACACCGCATGCTCAACCACCGCATACACATGCTCATACGGTGGTGATGAGGCTGTCCTTGTACAGCGAAGGCGCCTGCAGGCCCAGCAGGTTGATGTATGTGGCAGTGATGTTTGCCAGCCCCGCATCAGGCAGGTCGTCGCGCATGACCACGCTGTCTGGCAGGCCCTTGCCGCCAATGTAGACAGGCACAGGGGCCAGCGTGTGGCTGGTGAGGGGCAGCGGCTTGCCTGTGTCTGCGTCCAGCAGCGGCTTGTTGGTCTTCTTCTCACGCTGCACCATGTCGTCGCTGTTGCCGTGGTCGGAGGTGAGCAAGAAGCTGCATGTTGCAGGGGTGCAGCAGCAAATAGGCGGGGGCGAAATAACAGCATGGCGCAGAGGTGAGTGGCGCGAACTCATGAATGGGGTGCGAGTATAGAAGTCCTACCGCGGCACCAGGCGTTGCAGTGATATACGGTTGCGCAGCACCTCCACCCCTACACACCTTCCGCACGTAGCTTGCGGCATGACATGTTTAACTGATGCAACTTCTCAATGTGCGCACCAGCATCAACACATCTGTTTTGCACAAAACAGACTCGCCACTCACCGGCCGTTGACCTCGTCCAGCACTGACAGCAGGTCCGCCACGCACTTGTCCACGGTGGCGCAGGCGCGCTTGGACGCCTCCAGGTCACCCGTGTGGCCCACCATGTCGGGGTTGGCGTAGTTGATGCGCACCTGGCAGCAGCAGCAGCAGCAACAGCAAGAAGTGATGAGGGGTTGCAGGTACGGGTGACAGCGCAGGCGAGCACGCGCAGTTGAGTATGCACGGCACATGCTGTAGCAGCTGTGTGCTTGAACTGGCTGCTGGTTGACTTGCTCAACACCATAAATCAAATCTTCACGCCAGCACTGCGCCTGTGTACCGCCCCGCCCCTCGCGTGCTCACCATCTTGTACTTGCTGCTGCGCAGCGCCTCCTTGCCCGCCTCGGTGATCTCGTAGGCCTTCATGTCGGGCGCCTGGTTGAAGGGCACCTTGTCGCTGGGGATCTGCGCCAGCAGCAGCGGCAGCAGCACACACACTATGCCGATGAGTTGCAAGTCAAAACCATGCACTGCCCATGCGTTGAACTCAATCGAGTAGGACCATCTGCCAGCAAGTTGCTCCAACAAACATCGCCAGAACTTGCAAGACTGGCGCGCATGCAACTGCCCTACACTTCTGCAAAGACTGCACCAGCATGCAGTACCCAGCAACAGCGCAGCAGCAGCAGCGCCCACCTCCAGGTACGTCTCCAGGTTACTGTCAAAGTAGCCGCTGCGGTTGCCGTTCCAGAAGAAGGTCACGTGGCCAAACTTCTGCGTCTCGCTGCAGGCAAAGGTGGAGATGCCGTTGTGCACCAGGAACTCGCCGCTGGTCTTGTGGATCTCAGGGGGCGGCACCAGGAAGTTGGCGGGCAGCAGCAGGTCGCCGTCGTACTGCATCATGCCCACAAACTTGAGGTCCTGCGGGGTGTAGCAGCAGCAGCAGCAGCGGTGCAAGGGATGCGGCAGGGTAAGCAGGGGACGTGGCGCTGAGGCAATGCTCCGTGCACATGTGACGCTGCCGTAGCTTGTAACTGGCAAAGCTAGCCTCAGGTCATGTGTGATCTGGTGGCAGCAAACACCCCAACCGCCTCAGACACTGCAAACACCACGCACTGCTGCAGCACACTACACCGCTGCTTGTCCACGTATGCCACAGCAAGCAACAACGCAACACACCTTGGGGTAGCGCTCGCGGTCAAAGATGTCGAAGTCGGGGTACTCGAAGGCCTTGCTGATCTCCACCATGCGGTCAGCGCGGAAGTTGAACAGCACCACCGCATCGCCGTCCTCCACAGTGCCCACGGGCTTGCCTGCCTCGTCGGTGATGACAAAGGGCGGCAGCCACTGGTCAGACACGGGGTCGTCGGAGGGGCCCTGCAAGGCACACAGCACACCGCACATGGCGCAATTGCACAAGGTTGGCAGACGTATTGAGCGCTAGGCCAAGCCCATGGTTGGTGGGAGTAGAGTGAGAGAAGTGAAGAGGCGAGCAGGCAGAGGGTGGCACAACGACAGGAGGGCGCTTGCAGGACAACCACCTGGGTGGAGGAGTCCACAGCTGCGCTGCCAAGAGATGCAACCTGCGAGCAGCAGCACCGCTGGCGCGACATACCCTGCTGTAATCATCCTGCTAGCCACCCCAGCATTACAGCCATCCGGTACGCCACATGCATTTGTCTGCCAAGTGCTGCTAGCGCCGCTGCTGCTGCTGCTGTTGCTGCTAGCATGCTTGCTGCTGCTGCTGCTTCAAATACTCGCATGTAATCCTCCTGCTCCTGCTGCTGCCGCTGCTCCTGTGTGCGCACCCTGAGTGTCTTGACTGCCTGCACTGGGTCTGTGAAGGTGTGCGGGGCCTTGCCCAGCACGTGCGCCTGCCAGCCGCGCTTCACAATGTCCCAGTCAGCCTGTGCGGCACACAGCAGCAGCAATGCACGTGTTTCAGCACACACGGACAAGGCGGAGGTTGCACAGTTGAGTGCATGCATGCAGACATAGACGTTCATGCCTGTCCTCATAGTGTGGGTGCCGGCCATGTGCAAGCCCGCAAGCAGATGCTGTTGCCCTGGAAGACCTGCCTGCAAGTTGATTCGGCTCCAAGGCACCAAGATGTGCCTGCTCCACATTACTGTATAGATGTGACGGACCCTTGCACAATGCACATATGCAAGCATATCCGCTGAAAAGCCTGTGCCTGACATCTGCAGCCACACGCAGCCTGTGACACAACCACCAGCAAACTGTCACATAATGCACCTACTTTGCAGCTCCCCTTGCGCTGGGGTTGCATGCTGCGCTGCCCTGGCGCCTCACCTCGTAGCGGTCCATGGTGACGCACATGCGGCCGCCGCCGGATGCGATCTGCGCATCGCAGCCCTGCGCCTCCAGCTCCTTCAGGTCCTTCACCAGGCTGCTCACAAACTGCACGGAGCTGCCATCAGGCACGTCACGGCCGTCTGTCAGCACGTGCACGCGGATGCGCTTGGCCCCGCGCTCCACTGCGCCCTTGATGCAGCCCACCAGCTGGTTGTAGCGGCTGTGCACGCCGCCATCGCTGAGCAGGCCGATGAAGTGCACTGTGTTGTTTGGGAAGGCCTGGCTGATCAGCTTCCAGCCTGGCAGCTCAAACATCTTGCCGTTTGCAAGAGCCTGGTCCACCAGGCGGGCGCCCTGGTCGATGACCTGGCCTGAGCCCAGGGCGTTGTGCCCCACCTCGCTGTTGCCCATGTCCGCGTCGCTTGGGAGGCCTACTGCTGTGCCGTGTGCCTTGACCGACCTGAAGCGCCTGGGCACGGCACGCAGGGCATCAGTGCAGGGGGTGTCTGCACTGAACACTGCATTGAACTCATCCTCCACGTTGACGCCCCAGCCGTCCAGGATGCACACCTGCAAGAAACAAAACGATGATCGACCAACGCTGCTTGGACATGCACGCTCAGTTCGGCAGCTCTGGTGAACATTACAGGTACAAGAGCGACCACCGCCCGCATGCAAGTCACGCACCAGCACAGGTCCATCAGGGGCTGGAATAGTAGGATGTGCCTCCAGCTTGAAGGCAGCCATGGCTGTCGCTGTGATCTGCAGTGAAAGTGAGGGCTGCTGCGGGCAGGAATATCGTGCGTGAACGCAGGTTCGAGTGAACGACGAGCCAGCAGCTGCCCTGTACTTGTTTACTTGACTTGCAACAGGCAATGGCAGGCCTTAACGCCACGTGCGTGCAGAAGTTACAGTCACACGAGGGTTTGAGAGGGTTCTTTACTCGGTGGAAAGCAGGCTTCCACTGTTGCTATAAGTTTTCAGCAAAGCAAAGCTAGTTTTACGAAAAGGTGAAGCTGCAGCCTAAGGAATTACCACGAAAGTCTGCTCAGTTGCTTGTAGTGCTAAAGCTCAGAAGCCGCAACAACTAGCTTCGTCTGCGTGGAACTCCAAAATACCAAACCTCTAGACAGGTACACAGTGTGGCCTATCAACGCCCTGGGCGTGCAGAGCATTAGTTTGGGCGTGCAGAGCATTGCTAGTCAAAGCAGTAGCACGATAGCGCTCGGGCTGCTCACGCGCGCACTGAGGCTCTAATACCCATACCATTGGCTTCAGGGGCCTATCTACGTAGCGGCAGAGGCCGCTTACTACCCAAAATGTTCAAAAACAGGTATTTTTCTGCAGAGTGTCACCAGCTAGGGTGACAGCCCTGTGCAATGCCCCTTTCACCAATTGCTTTCATTGACATATATTTGTTGTTTTCACTTATGCTTTGTAGTTACCAGTCCGGCTTCCTCAGCATCCTGTACAGCATTGGCAGCAAACCACTGCAGATATGGGACAAGGAAGGTGAGCAGGAGCACTGCATGTTGTGAATCTGGGGGCACATGCACCTGTGCATATGCATATGCACTCGTTACGCTACAATTGGCTGGAGCCACAGGCTGTAGCCCTGCAGGTGGAGGAGCAGCTTGCCGCGAGAACAGCATTGCTGAGCAGCTGACAACGTACAGCTTGTGCATGCTCCAACAGTAGCTAAGCTACAGCTGCAAGCAGACGCCTACAAATGCACAGCACAGGCTGTGTGCAGTTGGCGTTGCAGCTGCTGCTGAGCACCCTGGTCAGTGGCTGTTACCTTACGCATCCTGCAATGCTGTACAAACTCTGCCGCCGCTGCTCCTGTTGCTGCTCTGCTTCCCCTGCTGTCCTGCTACAGTGCGCAATGGCCACATCAAGCGCATCACCGACCAGGACATCCAGTCCTCTGTGCTTGAAATCATGTCCAGCAATGTGAACACCACATTCATCACGTGCCCAGCTGACCCTGCCCAGACACTGGGCATCAAGCTGCCCTTCCTCGTGATGATCATCAAGAACCTCAAGAAGTACTTCAGCTTCGAGGTGACAGTGCTAGATGACAAGGGTGTGAAGAGGCGCTTCAGGGCATCAAACTACCAGGTGAGGAAATGGTTTTGCATGCTGTGCTGGTGCAGGCTACTGCAATCACAGACGTTTGCAGGAGCGCTGTACATTAGAAACAGCAGCAGAGTGAACCTGATGTTTCCATTGCAAACTAGGTTCTGAAGGCGTATGTTACACCATGTGGTTGTTCAGGGGCAGATGAACAGCCTGGTCTGATGGGCAGCATGCATGCTCCAATGCTGGGCATGCCAACTGCAAGCTGTGATGAAACTCTAGGCACCACCTGGACAACGTTGCCTCCGACCTTTCCCCTGGCACTTGTCCTGCAGAGCACCACGCGCGTGAAGCCTTTCATCACCACCATGCCCATGCGCCTGGATGAGGGCTGGAACCAGATCCAGTTCAACCTGGCAGACTTCACGCGCAGGGCATATGGTGAGTGCGGCAGTTGCTTGTGCTTCCATCCGCTAGCTGTAGCCGCGGGCATGCATACGCTGGAAGAAAGAGCCCTGCATGCAGCAGCAGGTGCACGGCCAGCATGCAGTGCTTGTGTTTCCATGTAGTGACACTGCGTTTTCTGGCAACCATTGCTGATTTCAGGCACCAATCTGGTGTTTAACCTGCCGCGTGTGCTGCCGCTACCCTTTCTTCCTGCAGGCACCAACTACATTGAGACGCTGCGCGTGCAGGTGCATGCCAACTGCCGCATCCGCCGCATCTACTTCAGCGACAGGCTGTACAGCGAGGAGGAGCTGCCGCCTGAATTCAAGCTGTTCCTGCCCATCCAGAAAGCATGAGTAGCAGGTGCAGCAGCAGCGTGTTCCTGCAGGGTGTTGACTGGACAAGGGCAAGGTTGGGCAGGGCACAAGTGCAGGGCATCGACAATGAATGTATGTACGACTACATGACTGACTGATCTTGATTGTGACCAAAAGCATATGAGTAGACTCAAGTGTTGCACACTGTGCTAAGTAGGCAGCTTACTGTACAAGGGAATGGCGGCGCGTGCATCTTTCCTTTGGAGGTTGGCTGCGATATGTTGTGTTGGCGTCACCTACTGTGGAAGGTGGGCATCATGGGCTGCCAGCTTCAGGGCTGCAGCAGTGACATGGTGACGAACCCCAACACGTCTTTGCTAAATGCAAGTTACTGGCCTGGCCAGTCACCTGACCTGAGCTAGTGTGACAGGCATTTAGGTACTTGTCTTTCAGTTTAGCAGCGCAGAGGCCTTATCAAGTGCTGCAACATGCACAGGCCCGCACAGCAGTTGCAATGACTGGCATTTGCAGTTTACTGTCTGCCGCAGATACGGCGTGAACTTGGTATGCCGGCGCTTTGTGGCTGGCCTGCTGTAACCAGCTGCCTGTACTAAAGTGTTGTGACGAGCATGCCTGCAATCATCTTCTGTTGACTAGAATGCCAGTAGTTACAGCGAATTACCAAAGGTATACCTACGTGACACCACCACCTGGCCCTCAACAACCAGCAGGACCCAACATTGTGCCCGAGATTGAATTATTGTCATAAGTGCATCACTTACACCCCATTATAGACTCTGGCCGCCCGGCAGCCGCAGACAAGCTGACTGGATCACTTTGCCATTCAGCAAACAAAGCCGAACAACACCAGCGGCGTCCTGCAGGACCCGCAGGAAATACATGCAATTCCTTTGCACAATATCTTACATGATGTAGGGTGGCTGTCCAGCTGGTGCAGTGTGGAGGAGGTTAACCAACAACGTGGTGCTTACAAGCAGTGCAAAACGATTCACGAAGAGTGCTGTGGCACCTGTGCAGCAAAGTGACCAAATAGCTTCATGCACTGCTGTGACCTCTACATGCACTACATGCGTGCTCTTCACACTCAGCTCAGCTTGTATTGCTGTTTGGAGCGCAGCTGCAAATCTCACAAGCCCTGCTGAGCCACCGCTATACTGGTAGCTACACTAAACCAGTACAGCACTGTAGACACACGCCCTCAGTCAGCAGCCAGCCAGCCGTCACTGCACGCTGTGCAAGCACAGCTCCAGCTGTGTCTCACCTGATTCGGGCGTGCCTGCAGCTGCCCAGGCCGCCTCATCCCAGCCATCACCCCGCATAGGCTGCAACTCAAAGTAGTTTGCATAGCCCCAGTTCTGACCTGTGCTGCAGGGGCCGCTGATAGTCTGACTCACACCACGCCACGACACCGTAAACTTGAACCTAAAGTAGATGCTGGCTGGCACCTCTGGCTCCACAGGCCCCACATACAACCCCACCACAGTACCAACCTCTCGCTGGCGGCACTCCACCATCATGCGCCACGCCACACCACCTAAAGGAGGACTGCTGGGGCTGACAATGTCTACTAGCTTCTGCTGCGCAAAGCTGTCCCTGCAAGCCTGCTGCAGCTGCTCCAACGGCAGCTGCCACAGCAGCCGCACACCGCCCTCCAGTGGCTTGATCTGGCGAGGGCCACACTGCCAGCTGGCCGGCGTACCCTCCATCAGTTTCAGTGCTGCAGGCAGCTCCTCTGCAGATGCGATCATCTTCAGCGGCAACAGATCCCGCAGCTTCTGAGCATACCAGCCCAGCAGCTGCTGGTCACTGTCCGCTGGCTGCGCAGCGCATGCCAGCGCAAACAGCGACAGCTGCGGCGCACGCACCAGCTGCGCAAGCGCTGTACCGGCTGCTGCATTGGCTACAATGTCTGTCTGTGCCCGCACGTACTGCTTGGCTGTGTACAGCACTGTGTCTTCGGAGGGCACTCGCAGCTGGTCTGAGCTCAGCAGCAGCTTGAAATGCGGCAGAGTAAGCTTCAACAGCAGCGCGCGCAGGAAATCGTCTGACCACACTGCATGCAGGTCACCCAAAGCAGCTACCAGCACCTGCTGGATCCTGCGGTCTGTATCAGCAACTGCATCTGTGGTCGAGAATGCCCTGCCACCCTGCCAGCAGCGTGCATGCTCCAGAATGCTGGGCAGCAGCTGCAGCAGGCAGGCAGGCCATACAGGCGATGCTATCAAAACATCCAGTGCTGCACTAGTCAGGCCTTGTGCTGACTTGGCTGCTGCTTGCAGTGCCTGCAGCGCCTGCTGTCCTGCAGCCTCTGCAGCTACCATGTCTGCAATGACCACAGCATGCACCATCTGGTGCTGTTCAAGGCTGCTGATGGCATCAGGCACGCCATACATTGCTGCAATGACAGCCTCTGCTGCTGGCAGCTGCTCTGCAGAGTCAATGGTCAGGTGCACTGTCGGCCGCATAGAAGATGCCGCACTGTTGCTACCGCCGCTGTTGATGCTGCTGCTGCTGCTGTTGCTGTTGCTGCTGCTGCTGCTGCCGCTGCTGCTGCTGCTGCTGCTGCTGCTGCTGCGTGGGCTGATAATCGGTAAGCAGATCCTGGGCTGACACTGGGGAAGCTGGTGGCTTGGCTGCTGGTGGCTTGGCTGCCAGCACTTTGCCTGTCGACAGCAGTAGAAAATGCATCTAATGCTAAGTTCTGGGCATGTTGCTGGCAATCCAAGCAGCAGGAACACATGGCGCTGTTCATTGCTTCAACACAGCATTTCATAGGTCTGGTCAAAAGTGGTCGGACGTGCTGTGCAGCAGCAAAGGCAGCAGGACAGCTGCTGCTGCTACACGGCAAACACGACTCAATCAAGCAGCACATACAATGCCGCGCCTCTGATGCCATGCCAGAGAAGCAAGGCACCGCGCTACCAGTACTGGTGCTACACAAGCAGCAGCTCACCTTACACTTCAGGTGCAGCACTGACAGTGCATAAGTGAAAGTAAAAGTGTCTACGCTCTCTTTTCAGAGAGCGGAATTAACGGAGGGCAAAGGACAGGGCCAAAACACCGTGTAACAGTGCCACGGGACTCCCGCCCTTCCCCTACGACAAGCTCTGCCATCCACAATCCACCAAAAACATATGACTTACTCCTCAAACGAGATGCGAGTTCTCTAGGTCTTCAGAGCAGCAGGCGTCTCCTCTGCCCCCTGCTGTACTGTCGTGGCTCCAGCATGCTCCCCCCGCTGCTTCCGCTGAACACACGATCAAATGATACCAAGTGACCACAATGTATAGCCGTCGCAACAATGAGACCATGCTAGCAGGCGGCAGCCCATCACCGCTGCTGCTGCTGCTGCCCACCACATCCAGCACCCCTGCCGCCCCTATCCCCAAAGCCCCCCCAGCCCCAGCCATATGCATTGGAGGTAACTATCCTCCCTTCTTTTTCTTGCGTTTTCTGCGCTTGAAGTTGGGTAGTCTGGGCCCTCGCCTCTTCCGGCCGTTCTCAACTGCATTGCTGCTGCTGCTGCCACTGCCGCTGTTTCGCTTTCTTACACAGGTATCACCTGCTGTTTGGCTTTGTTGGCGCCATTGCTTGCCAAGGCGAGTGCCCATCTTGATGCGCCTGTATCGTATCCCATTGGTGAGTGACCGAACGGCATGGAGGTGCAGGTTGCGCAGCAGAGTGTTCAGTGCTGGGGACGAGACGCCTAGTGATTCCTTCAGGAGCTTCCTGGCACTGGTGTACACTGTGCCAGCGACCCCCAGGGGTATGACTACCAGTTGTATTTCAGTGTCTTCACTAGAGCTATACTTCCTTATTGCTTGCAGCAGGCTGTGGTGCTGCTCCCTGGCGTGCAGCACTTGGTCTTGCGGTTGCGTGTCTCTGCAGTACTTGACCTCCACAAATATGTAGCTGTGTTTGATTTTCGTATCCTTGTTGGTGCGGTACAGCACTATGTCTGGTTTGTGTGCTTTAACCAATGCCTCCTTCTCTTCCGCAGGCATGCTCGGCGGCAGTATCCTTGCTGGCAGGAACTGGGTCGTTGTCTGCAGTCCATCGGCTTTCTGTGCAGCCTTGCTTACGTCCATGGCCACTACGTGGGCACCATTTTCACCAGTGAGTATGGATTTTGCTATGAGCAGCACGGCCTCGTTTGTGGCGCTTCGTGACTGCCAGAGACAGATCGGGGCAGCCACTCACTGAGTGCATGGTGCCATCTGGCTGGCCGCACAGCACACATTTACCTGATGTAGCTCTACCGTACCACCAGGCCCGTTTCTGTGAATAGAAAGTGCCTGTACGCACTTTTAGTGCGTTCACCAGCTCGCGATAAGTAACTGCAGTGGATGTGAGGAATGCATGGCTTACTTTTTCTGTGTCACGTGCGATTTCCTGTGCTGCAGTGAAGCAGATGGCATTGGCGTTGGAGCCGCCAAACCTGTGGCACTTATGGGCCATGGTGTGGAGCGAGGCGATATCACGCACTGGCTGTGGCGGTGTGGGTACCTCCTTTCCTGGCTGCGGCGTTTCTGGGTGGTGAGGCCACGCCATGTTCGCCCTACTGTTGCTGGGCGTGGATATCACCTCATCTGCCTTTCGCTTCCCTTTGGCGACGCTTGTGGCAATTTCGTCAGCGTGCTCATTGCCTGGGATGCCAATGTGAGATTTCACTTTGTAGAGGTGAATTGGCTGACCTCCTGCAGCTATGGATCTTACTATCTGCTGCAGCAGCGCTGCGTGTCTGTGAAAGCGAAGGCATATGTCTTGTGGCCTTGTCACCATTTTATGGATCTTGTATATAGCAGCAAGGCTGTCGGTGGCAATGTGCCTGCATCGCATGGTGATGGCTTTGTAAGCCGCCACTAGCTCTGCACGATTTATTGTGTCATCGTAAGGGTAGGCTTCGTCGCTGGGCAGGCATGCAACCTCGCGTTCTCCTGATGTGGTGCCTGGCCGCGGCGCTGGTATGTAGACTGCAGCACCTATTCGGGGTGCAGTTCGGCCTTGTGCATTTGTGGTTGCTGTTGCCCCTTCCGCCGGTGTTGCTGACGGCATCATGTTTGGCGGGTGTTCTTCTGGTGTGGCTGCGCATGCCTTCTTACTGTTGTTGCTGAGGAAGCTGCCATCTGTGTAGGCCAGCTGCCTCCAATCGTACCTCAGCGGGATCGGTGCTGTTGTATATGTGTCCGGGAGACAGCGGGGGTTGTTCGCGCCATGGCTGCTTTGCGAGCTGCTGTCAGCTGGCAGCTTTCGTATCTTGGCGGAGACTGTGCATACATGCAGCAAAACCTCCACCCCACCCACCTGCTGTGCCATGAAATACTCGTTGTCGTCCAATATGAAGCTGTGGGCAGGGAAGCAGGCCAGGTGCCGGGCACTGCAACTGCCTGCAGCTGCATCACCACCAGCAGCTGTGCCGTGCTCGCCCTCGGCACCCTGAGCAGCATCTCTAGGGCACAGGCACCTGATTACGATATCCACATCCGCCCGCACGTTGCCCACCGCTTCTTGTTTGAAGTACCTGGCAAGGAAGGGCATGTTCGCAAACTGCACCAACGGGAGACGTCGCAGATGCGTCACCAAAAATTTGCATAAAGAGCTTGCAACATCGAGTGCCGCTGTGTTTATGTGGGTATGCGCAGGTGTGTGCGATGTATCTCGCTTTCATCGAGAAGGTCAGCAGAAGCTGCCGGAGGAAGGTCAGCAAGAAGGTCGTGGTCATGAGCGAGGCGGTCAAGGGACTGGCCAAGTGGACTGACTGGGAAAAATTACGCACCGCAAACTATCACTCGTACTACAGGGTGCTCACGGGATGCCATCTGCAGTGCACAGTGCCATACAGGTCGACAACATGCCATGGTATGTGCGCTGATCTGCACATGCAGCAACTGCAGTGCCGCTGGCTAGCAGACGAAGATCCTGCATATGATGGTCCAGACGACCCATGTAAGTCATTAAATCTGTTTTGAGTCTGGCTGGACAGGCATCCGTGAACAACTTTGTAACGCATCAAATAGCCCAGATACGGTTACACAGCTCAGCGCACCAAGGCCCTGCTGTGCACCATGCTGCAACGCGCAAAGGATCTGCATGCTATGAAGTGGCTCGGATGCCATGCGGCAAATGCTGCTGTCCCAAACACTACGGCTCTATGTTACTTCTGGATCATGTCACATCGAAGAATGTAACGCCCTTGATGCAGGGCTACTAGATGCTGCTGCGCAGGCACACATACACATAATTTATTCTTCTCACAAAATGCTACAAGCGCTACCACCTTGAGGCTGCGTTTTGTGTGCTCAAAGCCAACACTGCAGCACACCAAATCTCAGCGGTAGGCGTGTAACTGCACATTGACAAAGGACACCAACCAACTTAAATTGCACTCAAACATGCCAACAATACGCTCATCCTCGCTGCTGTTTCCTCGCTCTCGCACGTGCCACCTCAGCTGCCAGCTGCACCTGCAGCAGCACCTCCCCCACCATGCCTGCATCAGGCGCGCCAGGAGCCACAGCAAGGTACTCCCTGCACAGCTGGCCCGCCTGCTCGTACTGCTGTGCATTTGCTAGCGCCAGTGCCTCATCACGTAGGTCAGGCAGGCTGAAGGGGTCTGTGGCACGCAGGTACCTGTGGAGACAGCAGCAGCAGAAAACAACAACAGCGAGAGACAGGGCTGTCAGTATCAAATGGCATGGTGCCTGCCAGGCGACAAAAGGTTACATCAAACAGCAAGCTGCGGCATTGCAGTTTTCAGTGACTGCTAGCACATTAACATGCTAGCACCTTGGGGTTGAAGCAGTACCATGTAACTGCCCTCATAGCTGCCTGCATCACGATTGCAATGGGGTTAAACTTTGCAGTTTTTGCTGCACGCATTTACCGAATGCGACTACCCACCTGATGACTGCCAGCGCCTCCTCCTGCCTGCCAGACAGCAGCAGGCTCAGCTTCATGCCAGCCAGCAGCTGCTGCAGCAGCACGCGCACACGCACAGGCCCCAGCCCGCCATACTTGCCACGCACAGCCTCCTCATCTAAGCGCATCACCGACACACTGCTGCTGCTGTCACTGCAGCCAGCACTGCTGCTGCTGCTGCTGCTGCACATGTCCATGCTGCTGTTGCTCCTGTTGTTCAGCTCCTCTGTATCATCGCCTGTGTCTGAACCACGACACGTGTCCATGCTGTCAGTAAAGGCCCTACCAGCAAGGCCAGCATCAGCTGCAGCCACATCTGCAGCATCACTAGCACCCTGGCCCTGACCATCTTCAGGCCAGGGGCTGCCAGCTGCTGCTGCAAATGGTGACTCCAGCACGCCGAACCATGCGCTGCTGTCTGTGACTGTCGGAGGCAGCCCTGAACTCACACTGCCCTGCTCCATCCTGCTACTGCTGCTGTCCCAGCTGCCAAACGCCCCCTGGTCGCTAGCGCTGCTGCTGCTGCTGCTGACAAGCCCTCCCCATTCAGCGAGTGCTCCCGGCCCATACACGGCTTTCCAGCTGTTCCTAGTGGCCGAATCTTCTGCTTCATATCCACCCACTTCCTGCCAGCTGCTGGCACCGCCATCAACCTCCTCCCACTCAGCAGCAGCTGACAGCAGACTGGCTTCATCACCCTCATCTTCAGGCTGTTCATTGCCTGGTGCATTGCTGCTGCTGCTGCTTGAGGTGGGCAGCTGCTCATCTTCATGCTGCTGCATGCTGCGCAGCAGCCTGCTCCACTCGTCATTGATGTCATTGGAAGCAACAGAGTCTGAACACTCCGGCACCTCCACCCCAGGGGATGCCTCACTGGACGCACTACCGCTGCCACTGCTGCTGCTGCTGTAGCCCATGGCTGGCCACTCATACACCTGCCCAGCATCTGCTACATCCACTAGGAAGGCAGCTGCTGCAGGCAAGCCGGTGCTGCTGCCACCAGCCTCACCGCTGCTGCTGCTGCTGCTGCTGCTGCTCGGTTGCCAGTGGCTGGCTGTCCCACCCGCATGAGGATGTGCTCGGGGGAGCCCACCACAGCACAAGGCAGGCCCAGCGCCTCAGCGATGTGCAGGTAGATCACCGCCAGCGAGTACTGGCTGCCTGCAGGAATGCAGAAGGGAATGTTGGCAGCAACAGCAAACCATCAAGTGAGGAACGAACCTGCAAAACCCATAGCTGCAGGTTGAGAGTACTGCAAACTGCGTGACGGCCGTGTCGTAAGCACACAACACTCAACACAGCCTGGCAGCGCCTGTGATGATGGCGGATGCAACACACATCTCAGACGCCTGTGCCGATGTGACATCTGCCAAACTTCCTTTTTTCACGCTTTACACGGATGCGCACATCCCTACACATCTGCTAAACTCACTTTTGCAGATAAACATAGCTTGCACAGATGCTGCTCAGTCAAGCATCTTCCTGCTGCACCTCACCTCTTCTTGTGTCCATTACATCAGCGAGTGACCCATTCATCGGGTCATGTGGGTCTGCTGCATTGTCTGCCAGCCCCTCCTCCCCAAACACAACGCTGTTGATGCCCCGGATGGCCCTCAGCAGGTCCTCAGGCCGGCTGGGGTCCAAACTGCTTGGCTCATCGTCAATGTCCTCGCCAGTGCTGCTGCTGCTGCTGCTGCTGCTGCTGCTGCTGCTGCTGCTGCTGCTGCTGCTGCTGCCGGAGTCAGCGAAGTTGTTGTTGTTGTTGTTCGTGCTGTTGGGGGGTGCGAGGGCTGCCAGGGCTGCACGGGCCACCATGTCTTCCAGGCGCTCATAGTAGGGCCTGCAATGTGGGTCACAGAGTGTCAGGCAGATCAGTTGTAGTTGATTGCAGGCGGCAGCACTTCTGCTAAACAGCGGGCGGCAAATTTGCAGACAAAACAACAGGCTGCCGTGATCATACATACATGGCTGAAGCCTTGAGGCCAAACCAAGAAATGAATAGCCCGCACCACAGAACAGCCGCGCACCTGTGGTCAAGCTGGGGCTGGAAGATGTTGGTGATGAGCAGCGCGCAGCGCGTTAGGTCAGCAGCACCGCCTGGCTCATGGAACATGGCCACCTCCTGCCTGTAGCGCTCCAGGTGGCCCAGCCTGGCCACTGCCAGCAGCAGCTCGGCAGAGAAAGGGGCATAGGGCAGAGGTATGTGGCTGTTGTCTGCTGAGCTGGCGGCATCATTTGGTAGGGAGGCGCGGATGATGCTGCGCAGCAGCCTGCAGGACATCAGCAGGCATGTCGAGGCAGGCAGTTGTGACCAAGGACGCGCTGTATGCTGTTAGCTGCCAACAAATATTATGGATAATGTGCACATAATTAATTCTCTGTTGCGTTGCATATGCATGCATGCACGGAGAGGCCAAGCAGGAATGTTGGTGCTGCTGTACCATTGAGTTGACAAGCCAGCTGCAGTAGACATCTGAAAGCGGTCTATCGCTTGTAGCGCACCTAGAACGATTGTTTAAACTGGCTGATGTCAGAGATCTCACGAACTTCTCGTTGTTGGCAGCGCCAGGTCTCCTCAAACTGGTCACCGGGGCTCGCACGCAGTTTGCTCGTATGCATGCAAAGGCGATGTGAGGCCGCCTGCTGATAACGTGATTGCTATTAATACCTGTGGGTAGCGTAGCACTATTCATTGCCAAATTGAGGGCAACAGGCCGCTAGGATAGCAGTGCTGAGATCGTAACTTGACTCTGCTGGCCTGGCAACAGACGTACAGTAAAGGCAAGACTCCCGATCTGGACGAATAACCTTTCAGCAATTTCATCAACATATATGAGTTACCCTGCTGGTAAGTAACACTGTTATGCGAAAAACCCTCACCACAGTCTGACAGGAACCGATGCGGAAGTTCCTTTTAGGGGACCATTCACTGCTGTTAAGACAGCGGAACAGTCTCTAATAACAGAAGTCAATTGCACATATATTTGGCGCACCCCTAGTGCACAGCGGGCCTTTGAAGCTCACCAAAGTGCAAGCACAACCGCACAAATTTCTGCAAATTCCTGACACTGGCTACTTGAGCCAACTTGTACTCGGCCGGGAAGATCAAGTAGGTACGCTATGATTATTCTGCCGCATTCTCGAAGCAAAGTGTACACTGTGATACCGCTCGTAACATCACTCACTCACAAAGTCACTTTGTGACTGCTAGAGGGTCTAGTATAAACCGCATCAAGTGCAGGACATGTAGAGGAAGGCATAAGCGCTTGTAGCAATATGTAATTTACATAAATGGGGTATGATTTGGCCGATCACACGTGTTGTGAATGTATATGCATGGCATGCCTGGAAAGCATGTCATGACCATGTGCATTCTTGTAGCTGCAGGTGTGTCCACATGGCAAAAGGCAGAGCACACCACGGCATCAAACCGAGCAAATGCTGCACTAACATACAACCGGTGGTACCGGGCACAACAGCCAATCATTGAAATGTGCCTCAATCAATGCAGTGTACGCCAATGCACAAGACACAATACATGTTGACTAATACTTGGGGTGTATGTAGCAGCCCACCAGTTAGCCCAGTTGCAGTTGATGTGTTGCGCTGCCAGCTTGCCAGCCTGGCAGCCCTCAGCGCTCTACATCCATGTGCAATAGGCATGCAAATCTAGGCCAGAATGCTGCAGACGACTGCAGCACCAATTCGTCGGAACCGCATGCAGACAAGCACTATCTATAGCTGCATGCTCTTGACCCACAAGGGAGTCAGCGCAAACCACTTGTTCATCCTAGTAAGGATTAGACGTACTACACCTGGCTGCACCCACAGACAGCTCCTTCGCTGCTGCAAGTTGCACCCATCCAAACTGATCATGCTGCATCATCCCAAGATGGCAGCTGCCATTGCCGCTGGCAGTCACTACCAACGCCTACAATACAACCCAACACTGAAAGGATGGCGCAACACAGTGGAAGCGGGCATCAGCTGCTGCCATAACAGTTCCTCAGCGGCAGCTTCAACACACAGCCCGCTCACGCCACCAGGCCTGCAGCCACGTCAGCCGCCAGCTTGCGGTCAAACTCCCACACGCCCAGGCCCTTGCCCACACGGCGCAGCTGGCTCACAAACTCTGCCACCTGCTTCACACTCTTCACCTGCAGCAGGAGGATAACAACACAGCAGCAGCGGCGGCGAGGTCGGTTGAGTTGACACTTGCAGTGACCGCTGGCTGCGTCCATCAGGCATGATCAGCTCATGCCATCGCGCAAGACGCAGAACTGCCAACGCATTCCTGACAGGTCATGCACTAAAGTGTCAACAGCCGCCTTGAAGCATACAACCAGCAGCAGCAGCAGCAGCAGCAGCAGCAGCCGCAGCCCGCCGTCGCACCTGTGGCGCCAGCAGCGTGCCCTCGATGAAGTCGCACATCTGCGCGTCGTTGGCGTCGCTGGCCACGTCATGCAGCTCGCGCAGCTTCTGGAAGTTGAGCTTCTCCAGTGACAGCGCCAGCTCCATCGCGTACAGCGCGTCACCCTGCGCATTCACAAGAAAACAAGCGCAGAATAAGCGGAGAAGAGGAGTCGTTCAGGGTTGTTCATAATTGTTGTTCGAAACAGTTGAAGAGAGTGCAACACAGCAGTGTCAGGCAAAGCACGCACAAAGCAGCAGAAGACAGGCTCTTGGCTGCCCAAAAGCAGAGAGCACACTTCACACGCACGCAGAATGAGGACTCGTTGCGGTGCTTGTGAAAAGACAGCACACAAGCATCACGCTGGTCAACAGTGACCCTGCCAGAGCTCCTGACGCTGCACACTCAGCACACACGGTGAGTCGCCACCTGATGACTCATCGAATTATATGGACCCACAACACAAGTTACAGCACAAGAAGAGGCAGCACATGTGTGCTACCGAAGTCTAGTGTGTCCTGCACAGGCTGCGATTGCAGGCACTGCAGGCACCCTTCCTGCGCACCCCAACACCCACATCCACCAACACACCAACATCAGCCCCCCTCACAATCACCACCCACCCATGCAGCCTCAACATACGTATCAACAACAAACAAGTCGCAGCACAGCGCCGCAGGTTGAACACGCACATTTTCCGCGTGGTTGAAGTCCACCTCGGGCTGGATGATGCTGGCCAGCCAAACGCGGGGGCTTATCGCCGGCGAGTGCATATACAGCACGTAATGACTCACAGTCGTGGTGCCTCCACACAGTGACGGCCCAGCACAGCTCACTTAACACAAATGTGCCGCCTGCGCGCCGATGTCCAGACATGCCCTGCACAGCCTAACACAAACTTCACGTCGCCGACAGCAACAACCACCATGCACCACCCAGGTAACCTCAACAATCATCAACATCCCCACCCCGCCCCTGCCCGCACCTTCTCCGCGTGGTTGAAGTCCACCTCAGGCTGGATGATGCTGGCCAGCCGCACGCGCCCGCCGCGCACGTTCTGGTACTCCATCAGCAGCTCCGCGTGCTCGCGCTCCTCCTCGGACGCGGCCTTGAAGAAGGAGGCCATGCCCGGCAGGCCCACGTTGTCGCGGTCAAAGTAGGCGTACAGCGAGTGGTACACGTACGACACGTTGTACTCGATGCTGCGCGGGGGGGGGGGGGGGGGGGGGAGGAGAGATGTACAGTGGAGCGGAGGGGACAAGGGTGATGTTGAGAAGGGAGTAGCGAGTGAGCAAGTACGGGACATAGCAGCTGCCAGCAGCGAATAAGCGTGATCTCCATGCGCCTTACTGCAGCAGCAAGCGTGCAAGAAATAGAGCCACAGGCAGCTGCACACGCTGTCAAGCGCTAACTCTTGGCAGCTGTATGTTGCAAATGACAATTGTTGCCCTTGGTCATCCTGTGCTCTTGCTGCTATGGCTGCTGCTGCTGCCGCCACTCACTTGATCTGCTCGTTGATGGCTGCCTCGCAGACGTCCACAAAGTTGACGCGCGCAAAGGACTGCACCTGCGCGTTGGTCTTGTCCACAACTGCCAGCTCACTCTGCACCTGTGGCCACAAACACACACAGGAACACACAGAAACACATCAGTGACGAGATAAGAAAAAATCAAAGAAGCCAAAAGGGCACAGCCATGCACCTGGGTCCATGCGTGCTGCTGCTCACTTCGCCTGCCATGCAAAACTGTCCCCATGCATGCACAACATGCGCAGGACACCCACACTCATGCAGCATCAGTGTATCGATATCTGCTACATGATTGCAAGTGTCTTGTGCAGCGGCAGCAGCCACTCACTGCTGAGAAGGGCTGGAACACCACGCCAGACAGCTGCACCTCCTCCTGTGCTGCCTGCACCCTGACCCTGCGGCTTGACTGGCTGCTGGGCGACAGGCAGAGCACAGACAGCCACAAAAGTAAAAAAAGTTGTCAGCTGTGAATGCTGGCGGTGAATGAGTCACCTCTTCATGCTGACTGCTGTACCTGCCATTGCTACCCTACTGCTGCTGTCTCGGAACTGCGATCCCATTGGCTTCACCGTGCGGTCCCCAGCGATGCTGGTACTCCATTCATTGCAAGGTGAAACCTGTGCGGTCCGTGACGCACAGTCTGCTTGCATCATTGCTCAAGCAGACGTCGCAGTCACAGCCTGTGCGTGGCACACACCCACCTGGCACAGCGCACCATCCTGCCTGCGCCAGTGGCAGCAGTCTGACGAGCTGAGAGGGTCTTGTTTGCGAGCATCATGCCGATGTTTTGAGAACAGCACAAAAAGTGGGATCACTGATCAGCTGAACGTGGCACGCCGACGGCCAGTGAAGCACTATAAGTACTTGTTGTGTGGAGTGCTTGCAAGTAACACGTCGCGTTGCAGATGATCAAGGCCTGCCGCCTACAACAGGACTGTCCAGGGTACGGACGCTGGTTTTGGTTTGAAACATAAGCTGTCGTCACTGTTACTGCCTGTCAATGCATTATTTCGTTTGATATTGAACTTGAATGCATTCAGTTCGGGATACGGCGGTGTGAGGACGGGCTGTAGCATGATTTCGGTGGCAGCACCTGGTGGCAAGCACCAAACTCGCCCGCTGGTAGGCATACGTGTTCTGCGTCAGCACAAATATCATTAAACGGTCAAGGCGTCCTCACAGATACGGTCGCAGTGTTACACCGAAGCAACCATAGCTGGCTCTTTCCAGCCAGGCAGCAGCGCCTGTGGCCGCTGCTGCAGCAGCTGCAGAGTGTTGTTTGCAACAGGCTGCTGGCTCAGCAGCACGTTGCCCTGCTTCCTGACAATGCTCGAGTCCAGCAGCAGCACTTGCAGCGCCCCAGGCTCTGTCAACCTCTTCTTCAACTGCGCTGTTGGCATCTTCAGGACCCCTGACAACACCCTGATGCAGTTGTACACCTGCACCTCTGTCAACCACAGCACAGCAGGGCACTGCAACAGCAGCGGCCACAAGCATACGGGACTGATTGCTAGCAGCTTGGAGAGCTGCACCAGCTGGCTGGCTATGAAGCCAGGCGGCTGAGTCAGCAGGCGCGGCTCAAGCACTGCTGCTGCTTGCAGCTGCACCAGCAGCTGGCTGTAGCTGATATTGTTGTTGCCCGCATCTGGCTGCTGCTGCTGCTGCTGCTGCTGTGGCTGCTGCTGCTGTGGCCACATGGTTGCTGGGTTCATGCCTGGTGTCCGCCGCTGCAGCTCATCTTCCTGCAGAACATCGAGCAGCTGTTGGCAGAGGGCTTGCAGCCGCAGCCCCAAACCACCCCCAGCAGCTGCTGCTGCTGCTGCTGCAGCCTCTATGGAGTCCTGGTCAACAGCAGTAGCAGCAGCAGGCACTGCAGCCAGAACCAGCAGAGCAGGTGCCTGCACCACCAGCTGCTGCAGCGCTGGAAGCTGCTGCACTTGGGGACTGCCGAAGCTGCTGCTGCTGCTGCTGCTCCACCACTGGCATGATTCTGCTGCACGGTCAAGTGCCTGCGCTGCAATGTACCTGCCTGTCGGCAGCTGCTCAGCCTGACTCAGCTGCTGAAGCTGCTGGGACTGCCTGCGCCTCCCGCCGTGCTTCCGGCCCTGCTTCTGTTGCTGCTCTGGAGAGCGCAGCAGCTGCAGCAAATGCTGCTGGTACTGCTGCCGTTTGGCAGCGGCCCCGCCAGCACACAGCCAGCTGCACGAAAGCGCCTCAGCAGCAGCTGCTGCAGCTGCACCTTGGCTGCTGGCCAGCTGCAGCACCTCAGGAGTGTCTAGCACCGCATGCTGCACTAGACTGCTTGGCAGCTGCAGGGCCCGCGGCAGCTCCTGCAGCTGCTGCTGCAGCAACAGCATGGGGCTGCTGCCAGCTGGCTGCTCCGGACCTTGCTGTCCCTGCTGCTGCTGCTGTGCCTCCTGCTGCCCCTGGCTCCTGGCAGGCATCACACTGCTGCTGTTGCTGTCCCTGATCTCTGGCAGCAGCAAGGCAGGCTGCCACAGCAGCAGCGGCAGCACTGCTGCAGGGCTGGCAGGTGCGCTGCTGCTGCTGCCCATCAAGCTGCACAGTGCTGCCAGCTGCTGCTGCATGCCCTGCAGTGGGGCTGTGAGCATCTGGGGGCAGCTGCCTAGCAGCTTGAGGGCTGTCACGGTGCAGCAGCTGAGCATCAAGGCAAGCTCCTCGGCCCTGCAGCACACAGGCACAGAAGAGCAGCAGGTAGCAAGGGTGAGCGATAAGCAGCATACACAGCTCCTCATTCACTACCATGTGTTCTTGCGCGGCGTGTGACAGCAGGATGCTGACACAGCACGCCAGCGCAGCACTATCATATACACATGCAAGCACGACTTGTAAGCTAGGCATCAGCCAGCTGCAGCACCACAGCCACGCAGCTGCCAACCACACTGCTACAGCAGCGCCAACTTGCCTAGCCTACTGCACCACCACCCTAAGACAGCATGACAGCATGCCGTTTCAAGCTGCCGCAAAAATCCTGCTGCAAAATTACAGCGTGCCGATTCAAAAGCCTGTCAACAGCGCCTCACCTGGGCCCCAGCTGCCTGCTGTCCATCAGCCACAGCTGCGGCTGCTGAGCCATCAGCAGCACCGCACGCCGCCTGTCCAGCCTCGCAACACGCGCCAGCAGCCCCAGCCGGCTCTCAACTGTCACCGGGTGCACAAAAGCCAGCCGCCGGAACGCCAGCAGCTGCTGCAGCAGCTGCGGCAGCGGCAGGGATGTGGCGTAGGCCAGGCCGTGCAGGCGCTGCGCAACGCTGAGCGTCATTAGTGTGAGCAGGCCTGGGATTGCGGTGTACAGCTGCCAGGCGGCAGATGGAGGCAGCGCGGGCAGCACAGCTGCGAGAGCCTCGCAGCGCTCGTTCACTGCAATTTGGAGCAGCAGCGCGGCAGCAGCGACAGCAGCGAAGGGAGTGCATTGAGGGAGTGCAGTGATGCTCCAGGTGTCATGCGCGCAGCAGAGGTGCTGACGCTGCTCCAAAGCCGGAGGTGAAGCCACCGAGCAAGCAGTCATTGCCACAGACAGATGCTCTGCCCCTACCCCTACTCCTGCTGCAATTGCTTCTGCTGAGTGTCGCTCCCACACCTACAACTGCATCCACACTACATCAACATGCAAGCAACCGCAGCAACCTCAACATCATGCCGAATCAATATATGCTCAAGCACTTACGGATGGTGCGCTGGAAGTCCAGGCTGAGCTTCAAAAAGGTGTCAGGCGCAGGCAGCGAGTCATCTAACGGAAAGCCGCCGCGCCTGCTAGGCCGCTGCCGCGCCGCATTCAGCTCGCGCTGCTTGCGGTACAGCCGCACATCGCTGTCACTAAAGTGGGGTCCGTACAGCTGCTCGAGGTTTTGCAGCAGCGCGTCGCGCTTGGCCCTGCGGCTGAATGCGTACTCTGGCGTGTCGGGGCGCAGCGGTGGCAGCTCGTCTGCGGCACAGTGCGGCAGGGTTGTTGCACGCAGGGGCAGGCAGAGAAGGTTTGAGGCGGTATGACCCGTTGTTGTGTACTGATGAATGGCTGGAGGGGCCCTCCTAGTGGCCTGGCATAAGCACCGCTTGACTCATGCACTTGGCACAAGATGCTACCATTGACTAGGTGCTTGCATTAC
Source organism: Tetradesmus obliquus (assembly GCA_030272155.1). Classification (NCBI taxonomy): domain Eukaryota; kingdom Viridiplantae; phylum Chlorophyta; class Chlorophyceae; order Sphaeropleales; family Scenedesmaceae; genus Tetradesmus; species Tetradesmus obliquus. The sequence goes on from CP126191.1 coordinate 4,069,571, forward strand.
AAGTCTGGGCTAGTACCAGGATGCTGCAGCAGTGCGCAGCATGCTGTGTCGCAGCAGCAGCAGCAGCAGCCAGCTCACTTTCGGGGAAGCGCAGCGCCCTGCGGAAGCTCCTCGCTTCCTGGTCATCATCACGCCTCTGCTGCTGCTGCTCATACACCAGAAGTCCAGATTCGTCTCTTCTACTCCTGCTGCTCCTGCTGCTCTGCTGCGGCTGTCTGCTGGGTTGCTGTGGCTGCCCTGTACGCTTGTTGCTGCCGCGGCCTGCAGCAGCTGCTGCTCCTCTGCTGCTGCCGCTGCTGCCAGCAGAGCCTCTGCCAGCATGTGGCTTGGCATTAGACATAGCTAAAGCACAAATCCCATGGTAATTGCGCACAATGCACTGTTGCAGGGTACTCCGTGTGAACGCTGGGAGGGGTTTGTCTGTGCTGTGGATTTCACCCTGCGACGATGCAACGACGCATGTAGACGACTACCGGTACAGCTGTTTCAGGTGCTTCAGAGTTTTTGCAGCGTTTCGTGTGGCCTGGTGCAACGGCTGAATCGCAAACGACATAACACAGGAACAACCCTGGTGGTTTCGGGTGGTGAAAGTGTTGCCTTGCTTGATGGCTTGCTGTGCTGAATTGCTCAGATGTTGAAAGTGAAGTTGCTCATGTTCCCTGGGGTTGGCTCTGCCTGACACTGGCCACAAATATTGACACGCCACAGCAGCATTAGCAGCAGCAGCAGCAGCAGCAGTGGCAGCAGCACAAGTTAGAAGTGTCTCTCCAGCTCCATAGGTCCCTAGAAATATATGCAAAAGCTGCATTGCAATGGGCACCAAAGAGAAGAGGCGAAGCAGATCCCGCAGCAGGTCCCCAAGCAGTGACAGCAGTGAGTGCTGCTGCAGCACAAGGAGCCTCTCTTAAACTTCAAAGCGGCACTTGCAGCTCTTTGAAGTTCTGGGACGTCATTAACTGGCTGCTGTATGCTGGGCAGGTCCTGAACGGAAGCACAAGAAGGAGAAGAAGCACAGCAAGCACAAGCACAAGCACAAGAAGGTGGGACAGCAGGGAGTGACGTGCCTGACAGCTGCAGCAACAGCTGGGCCTGCCTGGCTTGCTTGCTTGAACACGCTTTGCACCTACAAAGTGATTGCAGCAGCTAAGTATAAGCTCATTTACAAGGCCCACTGCCCTGTTCACCCCTACCATAACAAATTCAAACAGCATGTTTCCTGCACCCGTTATGCTGCAGCACAAGAAGCACAGCTCGCCAGACGTTGATGATGAGAAGCTCCGAGCAGCAAAGGCATTCCTAGAACAGCACCTCAAGCAGGCAGGCGGCGGCGACACAGCAGCAGCAGCAGCAGCAGCTGGTGGCAGCAAGGATAGAGACAAGGAGCGCAGCAAAGAGAAGAAGGAGAAGGCTGCTGGCTCGCTGCCTCCTGGGGTGCCGCTGCTGACGCCCGACGACTACTTTGAGCGTGCAGCAGAGTTCACCGCCTGGCTGCAGGAGATAAAGCACCAGTACTTCAACGGTGAGGGGATGAGGAATGTCTGGCAGCACTGCTGCGCCTGGCAGGCCAGCTGGCTGTACTGCTGGAGGTGCAGCGCAGGAAGGGTGGCATGCGGCGATTAACTATGCAGCAGCAACATGCCTAAACCTAATGCAGCAATTCAAACAACAATAACAACATGCCTTCCGTCTGTGCGCCTGCTGCTCCTGCGTGTTCTTCTCACGCAGAGCTGACCACGGAGGAGAGCCACGCAATGTTCAAGCAGTTTGCAGAGGCGTGGAACCTGGGCCGGCTGCCGCTGCGCTTCTACCAGGGCCTGGCAGCAGCGCCGCTGAAGCGCACCACACACAACTGGGGCATCAAGGCCAGGCCCAGCGGGGCAGGTGCTGCAGGCGGCAGCGTTTCTGCTGCTGCTGGGGCCAAACTGGGCATGGCAGCGTTCCTGCAAGACCAAAAGCAGCAGTGAGTGGGCCTGAGGCTTGCACTCTTGCTGGCTGGCTGGCTGGCTGGCTGGCTGGCTTATACTTTGAAAGCAGCATCTGCAGCAACTCTGTGCTGATGAACCATGGCCGCTTGTTGCGGCAGCGCATGCAGTGTTTACTAGAGTGGGCTTGCAGCTCAATAGCTGTGACGGCTGCTGCAGCAGGGGAATCCTACCTGCTGTGCTCTTGCAAGCCCATCGCCGATGCCCTTCTATGTGCTGCTGCTGCTGCGCATCCATGCACACCCGCCTGTCTCCTCGCGTGCCCCTCCTGCCAGGCACACCGAGTCGCGTGTTGCTGCGCGGGCTGGCGAGGCTGCTGACAGGCGCAGCTGGCGGCGTGAGCAGAAGGAGGCACTGGATGACCTGCTGCCCAAAGCCACAGGGGGCTCGCATGAGGCGCGGGTGAGCAACGCCATAGACTAAGCACCTGTGCAAGCAGCCGGCAGTACTGAAGCATACAGCAGCAGCTGCAGTGCACAGTGTTGCGCTGCTGAAGCAATGACTTTGCAGGAAGGGTTGGATGGGTGGTGCATTGCAGGAGGAGGCTTGAGGCAGTAGCGCTGTTTGGGGATGGCTGCCGGCCCGTGTGTAGGCAACTTGACTTGGCAGTGGCTGTGGCTGTGCGTTGCTTCAGTGAGGCGCTTTTGGGGGGTGCACTGTTTAGCGCAGCAGGTGTGTTCTGGTGCGTCTTTGCTGCCCCACAGCTGCTGGTGTGAACATGCTGCTGCTGCTGCTGCTGCTGCTGTTGCAGGTGGAGGCCCGCATGGCGCGGCGTGAGGCTGCACGTGCACGCGATGGCAGCCCAGACCTAGTGCCAGTCACAGGTGGTGGCGACATGATGGGCGGGGGCGGCGACGACTCGTTTGCTGCTGCAAAAGCCAGGTGGGCGGCAAGACAGCTGTGTGCGTGGCAGCGTTGATTGCGGGATGCCTAGATCTGACATCCATGGACCACGGACTTGTAAAGCCTGGCGCGTGTCTGCTTGTGGTGGGCCTGGTTTGTTATGTAGTGCCAGATATACAGCTGTAAGTGCCTGGTGGGACGTTGAAACATTTCAGGAACAAATGCAACACTTTTGTTGAAGCCGGACAAATCTGCTGACAGTCTCAGCCCAGCATGCCTTAGAGGCTGGTAAACGCTGCTTGAACCTAGGCCATTTCTTGCCCCTGCAGGGAGGCGAAGCGCCAGGAGTGGCGCTCGCGGCAGTCTGCTGCCAAGAAAGAGGAGCTAGCGGGCAAGCTGTCAGCAGCGGCAGCGGCTGAGGCAGACAAGATGGCACAGTTCAGAGCACTCGTGGCAGCGCAGGGCGGCAGGATATCCATTGCCAAGCGCCAGTAGCAGCAGCTGCAGGTGTCAGCTGCTGGCACGGTTTTTGGTAGTAGCGCTCGGCTGCAGCCAGGGTAATTGCGGCTTGCATGGTTGAGCGAGTAGAGCGTCCTGCTGTTCATCCTGGCCACCCATAGATCATCTGTGCAGTGTCAGTAGCTGTCAACAGCAGCAAGCGGTGTTGCACCATGGATCACGCTTCCATACACGGTACCTCAGGCTGTTTATGCAGGCTCTCAACAGTGGTTTGCAAATCCTTTGTGATTTACAGTAGGCTGCAAAGCACTTGTGGGTTGCCCCAAGCATCCAAGAGCCAGGTTTGCCACAACACGCGCCACATCATGGCACGGCTTCTGGTATGCTGGCACATCAACATTGCAAGCTGGTGACATGCTGCCTTGCCAATTCCAATATACCACAAACACAAGTCGTGCAGAGCAACAGCACACGTGCCAAATATGAGATTTGGCTGTACCAGTAGATCAATGCATGCATATGTAGTTCCCAGAACACGTACAGCAGGTACGAGCACACACCTGCAACTCGTGGCCCTTCCCTCCTCCATGCGCAAGCTGCAGCATGCCAGAATGAAAGCAAGACAGATGCACACACCCAGACAGGCGTACGCCACAGCAGCACAGCACATGATGGCGCTGGTGTACACTGGTCACTGAAAAGAACACGGTGCTGATTCAGTTCACCCATCATGCATCGCACATCTCATTTCTTGCCCCTCCCCACCACACACAGCTGCCCACATCACACCATCCGCAGGCAGCTCGCTGCACCACTGCCAGCCATGTGGTACTTGGCACTCTCACGGCTCTCAAGCCTGCCCCTGCCCACACCACCACCAGAGTTGCCACGCGAGCCATAGCCGTAGCCGCCACTGCTACTGCCAGCACTGCTGAGCTCCCCTGGCCGCTGCGACCGCGACCCCAAAATCCCTCCGTCACTGCGGCTGCCACTGCCATTGCGGCTGTAACTGCACTGCTGCTGCTGCTGCTGCTGCTGCTGCTGCTGCTGCTGCTGCTGTTGCTGCTGCCTCTGACTTGCAGCTACCGGCAGCCCATCCCACGACAACGACAGCGCAGCAGCGCCACCGTCGCTGCGGCTGCCACCCCCCCAGCTGCCGTGCTGCTGCTGCTGCTGGCCGCCTATCACAGCTGCCATGCCCAGCGTGGGCACCGCGTAGCCGCTGGCTGGCGCCGCCAGCAGGTGGCCGGGCGGCCCTGCCCCCAGCAGCTTCCATTGCTCCAGCTGCTGCGCCGCCCGCTGCGCCGCGCGCTGCTCCTCCTGCCGCCTGAGGCTCACGCGCTCCGCCTCAGCCGCAGCAGCAGGCAGCAGCGAGCCAGGCTCCGGCTCCCACTGGCCGTACGGCGGTGGCGGGTACGAGACAGCAGCTGGCGGCTTGGCCTTGTCGCTCACGCGCCTGTACTGCCAGCCGCTGCCTGCAGGATAGGCATCGCTGCTGTCAGAGGTGGCCCAGGGAGGCTGCCCGCCCTGCCTGCCTGACGCCTGCTGCTGTTGCTGCTGTTGACCGCCGCTGCTGATGCACATGCTGCTGCCGAAGTGGTCCAGTGAGTCCCTCAGCCCAGCTGTGCCAGTGAGCCCGCCCGCACCCTGCTGAGCGAGCAGCGGCGGAGCCGGCTTGTTTGCAGCGCCCAGCAGCGCTGCCTCGTACCCCTTGAACGTGTTTGGGCCTGTTGCCACCAGCCCCCTGTCCAGCATCTTGTAGCCCTGGCCACGCGCATACTGCACCTCAGGCTGCTGCTGCTGCTGCTGCTGCTGCTGCTGCTGCTGCTGCTGCTGGTTGCAGGAGTTGAGATGCGATGTATGCATTGTTGTTGCTGACTGCTGCCTGTCAGCCCGCTGTGTTGGCACGCCAGCTGGCATGCATCCTGGCCCTCCTAGTGATGACGTGAGGGTGGCTGCCGGCCCTGCGTATGTGGACCCCGCCCAGCCACTGCTGGCCCCCACATATGCAGGATGCAGCTGCACACTCTGCTGCAGCGAGGGCGTTGGTGGCCGCACTGATGTGGGCAGCTGCAAGCAGAACAGCAGCACGAGCAAGCTCAACCAGACGACATGCAATGGTGTGTCCTGTCCTGTTTGGCCTGCAGTGCATTTGGTCACAGCAGCCTAACACACGCAGCAGCATTGCAAGGCCAAGGAGTTGGCAGCAACGCCTGCAGCATTTCAACAAGCGATGCAGATGCGCATCACTCACCCACTGCTTGTCGTGCTGCTGCTCTGTTGCTGCAGCACTGCCGATGATGTGCACATTCTGCCGCCCGTTGCCCCAGGTACAGTTGAAGGCTTGCTGCGGCATGCCGCCGCCCGCAGAGGAGTCCCTGCTGCTGCGCATGGACCTGCCTGCACCACTGCTGCGGCCGTGCTCGCTGCTGCTGCTGCTGTGCTGGAAGTGCTGCTCAAACACGACAAAGTTGTTTGACTGCGGCACGTAGCTGCTGAGGCCGTAGTGCTTGCGCACAAATGACAGCAGCTTGGGGCTGGGCCTGTCATATGCCAGCTGCTCTGGGCACAGCTGCTCAGCAGCCAGCATGTGCTGCAAGACACACAGCATACCATGGCAGCACAGTACATTAGGTGCTCGTTGCACACAAGCAGCGCTGCCACCAGTCGGAATGAGAACAGCATGTTCAACATGGTTGTGGCTGCTCTGAGATGACTTTTCTGCAAGCACAAGACCTCAATGCTACCCAGCCAGCATGTCAACTGCCGCAGCTGCTGTGCACAGCTGTTGTCTGAGCTGCAGCTGCACCAGCACTGCTATGTCTTGCATCTGTGTCGTGCAGACACACCTCAAACAGCGCCTTGCCCACCCCCCGGCGCTGGTACTGCTCATGCACGTAGAAGTCCAGCACGCACAGCGGCTCAATCTCTGCTATAGCGCCATTGGCCTGCAGGGCGCAGCAACACGCACATGTCAGACGTTGGCGGGTGACTGGCTGTGGTCTGTACATGCCAAGCTCATCAGTGTCACCAACAACACCATGCCAAGCGTTTGACACCGAGCTAACTGCTTCCATACAACAGCAGCTGCACTGTTGCTGCAAAGCACCTCTCACTGGTTTGGCACGAGAACCGCTGCGCTGGACGCTGCACGCTCGCGCATGCACTGCGTAATGCAGCCAGAGTGTGTGAGCGCTGCTTGCAGCCTGGATGGTGCCTACCCTGTGTATGAACAGCTTCTTCTTGCCAACTTTGAGGCCACCAAGCAGCAGCGTGCTGCCAGGTGTGTTGGCCTCTGTCTGCAGGTACAGCCGCTGGTCTGAGCTGCGCAGCCGCCATATGTCTGTGATGGGTGCACGCAAGCCCTGCAAGCGTGCAAGGCAGCAGCAGTGGGTTAACAGTATCCGCTAGCTGCTCTGTAGTCGTTGGGACAGTGTGTAGAAACATCAATGGGCTCCAGGACGCGGTAGCTGCAAACAGTCAAGGAAGTCAGTGTTCCTGTGCTGCTGTGTAAGCCCTCAGCTATGGCAAGCCTGAAGTCAGCAAAGTCTGCTGTCAAGCAATTGCACATGTCAGTGCACATCTGTGCATGCTTTCCTCTGTGCCTGAACTCACCTGTGCAACGGCGCTGCGTTGGCCGAACTCTTCAAGCACATTGCGCAGCTTGTGGAAGTCCACAGCCTTCAATTGCACTGCAAACCAGCACAAAGTACGCATCAGGATGCTTGCCTGTGCTGTCAGATTCAATAAGTCCTGCCATCTGTGCTGCTGGTGTGCATGTACAGCTGTACAGCTCGTCACCAGCACCAGTGGTGCCAGAGGGCTGGTCATGCAGCTGGTTGGCACGTCAGCAAGGTGCAAAGTGCTTACCCAGCCTCGCAGCATCCCATACACTGATATCGCTCCCCTGCAGCGCGTAAACAATTGAGCATATCAAGCTGTGCGGGGGTCGACAGCAGCAGTGAAGTGAACTGCTCCATGCGCTAACCTGCAGCCCTTGCAGCTCAAAGTCAAACTCCATTGGTTTTATAATATTATTTTCTGCATCTTGGATGATATTAGAGTCGAGGGCTTTCCCCCTGCAAGCACAATGCTTCTTTCGAGTGTGAAAACTGAAAAGCTCAGTCACAAGGTCTGTGGGTCAAGTTGTAGATTGCTTTAAATTTATCTGGTGCCTTGGGATAAAATTGTCGTATCTCATGCAGGCGCTCGATGTGCCAGAAAACCCTGGCACTCCAGTCACCCGACTCGCACTGCCGGGAGTAATGAGCAGTATGCTGTGCTGCTCAATCAAAGCTGCGCAAGCGTAACAAGCATACTTTGGAGGCCTGAACTGCAGGATCACATAGTCATGGATGGAGATGATGACAATGAGGGCGCCTGTGGTGCTTGCAAACGGGTTGGGGAGCTGCTTTGTTGTGATGGATGCCCAGCAGCATTCCATATTCGCTGTGCTGGCTATGGTGAGCTAGGCAGCAGGTGTCTCCAGCCAGCAGCGTGCATGCTGGTATGAGCGGCGGCATCATGGCTGGCAACTGCTGCTAATTATATATGTGCTACCGCGTGCTGATGTAGAGTCCCAATCAGAGGTGCCAGAAGGTGAATGGTACTGCTGGTTCTGTGCTAAGGAGCGCAGCCTGCCGTACCAGCATCCAACGAATGTGGTGAGTAACAAGCTTGTCAAACTGCGTGCTGGCGATCTGTTATGGTACCTGAATCTATAATGCCTAGGCACTCAACTATGTAGAGCACACTCTTAGTGCACTGCGTGACAGATAATGTACTGTCAGGCCTTCCATGTGCGAGCGTTCGGGCAACACTGTTTGTGCCTTGGGCATGATGCATAAGATGGTGGCTTGTTAGACAGAGCTGCACAGTAAGCCTGATGCCTCGCCAGCTTCCAGGATGCCATGCTTGTACTAGCACATCATCAGGCCCACATGCCTTTGCTTAGTAAGCATTGAGGTGTTCCTGCAATTGACAGCAAAAGGATACATGAGACTGCCGCTGCTTTGTGTCTGCTGCCTGCTCCAGTTCAAGCCACCACGCGCGTCAACCCAAACTGTCATGCTCGCAACTGATGACACAGCAGAGGTCTTCTACAGGTTGGTGTGCAGCTGCGCGGCACGCTGCTAGTAAGCAGCAGAGCAGCTGTACCACTCTCCCACCTCTGCTGACTGTGTTGTGTCTGCAGAGCTGCAAGCTGTGCTTACTGGCACACACATGCACTGCAGCAGCCACACAGTACATGGCCATGCCAAGTGCGGGAAACACTCTGGCAAAGCCTGCAGCACCGCCACACCCGCATCCTTCAGGCAAGCAGCAGAGCTGTACAAACCCATCATTACTGCTCTTTTTTTCTTGCTGCCTTGCCCGTCAGGTGCCGCACTGTGGCTGTCTCAGATGACTATGTGGAGCTTCAGTACCTGGACATGCAGGTGAGCCACATCTGCTTGCAGGAACAGCCGGCTGGGTGTGTAAGGCCCAGCTGCTGTGAGTAGGTCCTGCTTGCCAGCCATCGCGGCGCACAACTCGGGTGTAATACAGCGGCAAGCACGCGCAGGAGAGGCTTGTGCGCAGTGCAGCAAGGAAGTGTCAGATGCAGTGCATGGAGGACAAGCCGTGTGAGCGTGTTTGGGCAGGTGGGCAGCACAACTGCGGCACAGCACAGGTGCCTGTATGCCGTGCGTTGTGTCATGCCCCAGGCACGCTCATGTTGCCTGCGGACGTTGCCTGTTTGGGCTCTGCGCGCTCTGCTGCCTGCCCTGTCGCAGCGTGAGGATGAGATAGTGCACAGGGGCAGCACACGGCTGTGGCACGGCACCACAGACAAGCACGCCTGGACATTGACGGCAAAGGATGCCTACCGCCCCAACTGCCGGCTGTTCCAAGTCGACAAAGAGGCTATGGCAGCAGCAGTGGCTGCTGCTCGCAGCCACAAGCAGCAGCAGCAGCAGCGGCTTGCAGTGGCAAAGCAGTCGTCGTTGCGTGTCACATCACCAGCAGCTGCTGATGCTGCTGGAGTGCAGCGCATTCCAGCGGGGGAGGTGGGCGCAGGGCTGCCGGTGGTGGTGGGCGGTGCAAGTGAGTGCGGCTTTATTTTTATCAACAGCAAGCTGGCAGCTGTCGCAGGCCTTTTCGGCAGGTGTTTGCAGCAGCACAGCAGGCGTTTTACATGCAGCCGGCTCGCTGTTGCATCCCTCCAGGCCTCTGTTCCCCTCCATGCAGCCTAGCTACCGCACCCCAGCTCGCGTGCCTACTGCCTAACCCTTCCTTATTGTCCTGCGCTGTTCTTCCGCACTCCGCCAGGCGAGGCGGAGTTTGAAGCTGCGCTGCATGCGCTGTGGCGCAGCCTGCTGGGCCCCGCCTACCCTGAGCGCATGCCGGCCTGCCAGCTCATGGGGGGCCAGGCGGTGGGGGCGTGGCAGCTGTGGCGCGAGGTGTGGGCCTGGGGCGGGCCTGACGTGGTCAGCAGGCACAAGGTGCGGCGCAGATGATGGAGCCTGCACCTGCTGCCCAGCCATGTGCTAGCATGCGCGCATGCATGCGCGTGTTACCTACGCATATGCCATTGGGCCGACGCTCACTAGTACTTGGGGTGTGGTTGGGCCCCACCGGGTGCCTGGCCGTGCAGCTGGCTGCGGGCAGGGCTGCTGGCAAGGCAGCTGTTGGATGCTGGAGGTGCATGAGCAGGACAGGATGGGCATGGTTGCTGGTGGTGGCGTGATGTGCTCGCCGAGCGCAGAGCTGCTTGGGGCATGATGCAACTGCCGGCGTGATGTCTTTGGTGCCTGCCTTGATCATGGTGGTTGTACGGCCCACTGCGGCCTGCCTGCTCATCTTGCTGTAACCCTGCCTTGCGTGCTGCAGCTGTGGGCCACGGTGGGCTTTGCCTTCAACGTGTCTGTGACCTGCACCTCGGTCAGTAGCCGCATCAAGAAGTCATATGACAGCGTCATTGAACCGCTGGACCAGGTGAGACACAGCACACAGCAGCAGCAGCAGCAGCGGCAGCAGCGGCAGCAGCGGCAGCAAGCAAAGGACATCAACGTCACGTATCACTAAACAGAGAGACGGCGGTCCTGGTTGGATTTGTGGCTACTTTTGCATGCTTGCAAATGGCACGTTTGTGTGTTGCTGTGTGCAGCCGTGCAGGCGATGTGCAGGCCTGTTGACTAGTGGCAGCTGCATAACTGCGCAGCGATAGCACTGCGGTGCCAGGTTGGCCTCCTTCACCTGCTGGCTGCATGTCCTGCAAGGTTGTGTATACAACATATATGATTGCTGCTGCTGCTCAGCACCTGCATCCTGCCTGCCTGCTGCTGTTGCTGTTGCTGCTGTATTTTGTTGGCGCGCAGGCTGTTGACGAGGGCGCTGTGACGCTGCAGCGCCCCACGCCCTCCAGGCAGCCAGGAGACCGTGCGCTGCAGGTGCGACACCTGCAGTGGGGCAGCAACCTTTGCCTGCACTGCTGCTGCTCCTGCTGCTTGTTGTGAGCTGAGAGGTGCCCTCAGCTCTGCACAGCAGCAGCTTGCGCCCCTTTCCAAGCAACAAGCGCTACACTGCTTGTACGACAAGAAATTCTTGCTGTGTGCATGAATTCATTGATTAGTAGCAGCTGCCAGCAGCTTGTTGCCCTGGCCCCCATTCACTCTTGAATCACCGCTTAGTCTCTTTGTATTGGGGCTACAGCATGCGTCCAACCTGCTGCTGTTCTTGCATAAGCCACCGTTACGTACACCGTATGCGCCGATGCTTTCCTGTCTGCTGCCGCAGCTGCGTAACGTCCCTAGCGGCAACGGCGGCGCAGCAGCTGCTGCACCCGCCAGCCGCCCCGACCTGCAGCCGCGTAGGCCTGTGGGCCGGCCGCGCGGCAGCAAGAACAAGCGCAAGCGCGCTGCAGCCGGCAGCGGCAGCCGCAGCGGCAAGCGCAGGCGGGGCGCCTGGAGCAGCGAAGATGATGACGACCCTGCGCCTGACATGGGCAGCGAGTTTGACAGCGAAGAGGGTGATGATGATGCTGATGATGATGGCGACATTAATGGCTTGCTGGGCTCTGATGGCAGCGAAGATGAGCTCAGTGAGGAAGCTGGCAGTGGTGAGGAGAGTGAAGGTGGGTGAGGCCTGTGTTAGCAAACTGATAGTCAGCAGAAGAGCATGTCCTGCTGCATGAGCGCAGCGCCTGCTCACAGGCACCTCACATCGCTTGCATGACCTGCTTTGCAACGGTTGCGCTGTCTTTTGGCAAGCGGTACGCAGGGTTTGCAGCCTGACATCACCCCTTTGACTACAATCGACAGCCTGCGTTGCTGCACTGTATGCTGCCATGCTGCAGGTGGCTCCCCGAGCCGCAAGATGGCCCGCACAGTGGCCAGCATGCGCGCAGCCAGGGCGGCAGCACCGCATGCAGCAGCAGCTGCTGCTGCTGACGGCCGGGAGCCCCCGGGCGCCATGAAGTTTGCGGTTGGCAAGCCAGTGCTCACACCAGCAGCACGGCAGCTGCGGGTGAGCGGCTGGGCAGCTGCAGCTGCGCACTGTGAGAATTTCTTGGCTGTGAGGCAGCTCTAGGTGCTGTTTGAAGCTAGTGCGGAGTGCTGTTGCTGGTTTGTGCTGGTGTGCATGCCAGTGACATCAGACTGCTTGCTGCGCAGAACTGATTTGGCTGGCTTGACGCCTTTTACACCTGTCCACGTCTGTTCCCGTGCCACATTGTCTGTGCTGCACCTACCGCAAACCTCGCCCTCAGGTGGGGCAGCTGGTTGACTTCAGGCAGTGGCAGCAAGGCGTAGGCTGCGCCACTGGCTGGCGCTCAGGCACAGTGCTGGCAATTGAGCCAGGCAGCATCTGGGAGGGCGGCAGCAGGCTGCTGGTGCAGCCGCGCCACCCCCTGCACCACAGCAGCGGCAACAGCCACCACAGCAGCAGCCACCACCACCACCACCACCACCATCCGGCCGGCAGCCCTGCAGCAGCAGCGCTGGCAGCAGTAGCAGCAGCAGGGCTGCCGGCAGCGGGCGAGGCAGGCGCAACCGCTGCCTCAAAGCTGCTTACCAGCAGGGGTCACTTGCGGCATGAGGTGGCAGGCTTGCTGCAGCAGCAGGTCCCCTTCAGGCCTGGCTCCCCTGGCCTCAGCAGGCCTCATATGGGGGCTGCTGCTGGTGCGGCAGGCGCTGCTGCAGTATCGCCCCGTGCACAGCGACAACAGCATGGCACAGCAGCAGCAGCAGCAGCAGGCGTAGGCTCACCTCGTGCAGCTGAGCAGCCTGGCAGCGGTGCAGCAGCAGCTGCAGGTGGCGCGCCAGATGCAGCGCAGCAGCAGCAAGATGACAGCAGTCGGCCTGCATGGGTGCCGCTCCTGTACAGAGGCGCTGCACAGCAGCCGCTGCAGCAGCCCCTGGTCATGGTGCGGCCACACTACGTGCCGTCAGCAGCAGCAGCAGCAGCAGCAGCGTCCTCAGCAGCGGTGACATCAGCACCGCCGCCTGGGCTGCGCCCAGCAGCTAGCGCAGGTGCCTCGCCATTCCTGCTGCAGCAGCAGCAGCCGCAGGCTTCAGGGCAGCACGTGTTTAGCTTGAAGCCCTCGCCCAACATGCTTGTTGAGGCGCTGCATCAGGGCTGCTGGTGGCCTGCCAAGGTGCTGTCAGTCAAGCCTGCCAGCCAGCAGGATGAGCAGCAGCAGCAGGCGGCAGCAGCAGCTGCATCCGCAGGCTTAGGGCCTGGCATCAGCTGCAGCAGCGAGCCCAGCAGCTCAGTGTCGTATTGTGCGGCTGGCGGCAGCAGCAGCTGCGTGGTGCTGCGCAATCTGGAGCCGCCTGAGGCTGATGGCCTGGTGTGGAAGTGCGGCATGGGCCACTCCATACGGTAGGCATATTAGCGGTAGGCATATTAGGTTGTGAGTGCATCAAGATCATCGGAGTGCATCGTGTGCACTATGAGCTGCCAGCATCTCATGTCATCTGCTGACATAGGTGTGTTTGAGGCTGTCCGGCTGTTGGAGCATGCGCATTGCTATGTTGTTGCTCTGCTTTTCGCTGCGTTTGTATCCTCCCTGCATGGCGTTTGGCCTGCAATTTGCTGCAGTCCTCGCAGTCTGCCCTCATCACCATTGCCTCACACAACTGTATCTGCCACGCTGCATTACTGCACTCTGCTGCTGCTGCTGCTGCTGCTGCTGCTGCATTGCAGGCCGTGCCACCCGCAGCATGGCGCGGGCCTGGGCGTGCTGGCTGCCACGCAGGACGACGTGCTGCCGCTGTCGCAGCTGCGCAAGCAGGTGCTGCCCTATGCATATGCGGGCGGCATCCAGGCGTACGCCTGCCTGAGCCACCTGGCTGATGCAAGGCGTGGCTGATGTTGCTGATGTAAAGGCCCCTGCGGTGTGAGGCGGAGCTGTTGTTGACAGAGGGATTGTGTGTAACCGTTGTACAGTGTGATGTGGCTGACGGCCTCTGTGGTAAGAGGCGGGGCTGTTGTGTGCTGATGTGGCGGCGCCTATGATGCGACAGTTCGTCGGATGCCCCCAGCGTGCAGTGTCGTGTACATGGAGCCTGCCTATATAACTCAGCTATATAGCGTCGCGCATATGTTACGTAGTGTCACAAAGGGCGCGTATACATACGTATGAGGACTGAGCTGGTCCAGTGTTACATCAGTTGCACAAGCCCCGGGCGTGCTCACACCGTGGCGTTTGAAACCCTTGTAAGTCCGTGTTGGACGTGCGTTCAAGACTAGCTGTAACTCTTTATAAGACTGGCACGTAGGCAGGAGCGCCTTGCGGTAACAGAGACGGCCAGGTGCAGGCTGTTGCGTAGGCGCGCAGGCAACAACAGCTGGGCTTAACAACCGCCTGTCTCACGCACACACCTGTTACAAGTGCAACAGCATTAGGCAGCAAACAGCAAACTGCACATTTACAAGTGCGTTGATCGGCAGCTGCACACTTAAAACTTAGTTGATTTGAAACCATTTTGCACACATGTGCAAGCAAATGATTTGGCCGCCGCATGCTTGTTGCATGCGCTGGTTGGACCAAACTGGTGGAAAGATTTGCTGTTTGCTATGGGCAAGGCTTGTGTTATTGCAACCGCACCACAGTCTGTGAGCGTACAGTGTTCGCGCCGGCACCGCCATCTTGGCGATTTTAGCTGCCCAATATCTATTGCGTGAAGGCATCAGTCTACTGCTGCCACACTATCACTCAAGAGCCTCGAAGACGCAAGACCAAGACGCACCCCAGAAGAAAGCCTCATTCATTTGTTACATGTTCTGTACACCTAGGCTCAGGCACCAGCCAGCACACAAGGCAGCCCCTCCCCAGGCCGCTCCTCCTCGCTTCACACTGCACCTGCAGCTGGCTTACTTGAGGAGTGATGGGAGCTGGAAGAGGCCCTAAAGCAACACATCGGCGGCGGCAGCAGCAGCAGCAGTTGAACACACAGTAAAGTACTGGAGTGTTGTGGTGAAGGCACTGCTGGCACAACAACCTGCAGCACATGTACTGCCCATAGAGCATATCAGCAGTGCCAGGCATATATCGACTGTCCATATTTACATATCATATTGCTTACATATTGCTTACTATTTGCATCATATATGCACTAAACTGTATGCACTAAACCATGCCGGCTCGTGCTGTGAAATATACTCTTGGAATTACGTGCATCATTCAGCACGCACTACCTGTTCTTTCACCATGCAACCACTCACTGACCAACCAGATAGATTCATCCAGTTTCTGTGACTGTCACTGACTGCTTGGCAGGCATGATGGTAGGTAGTGCAGGTAGGTAGTGCAGGCTTCTCTGCTGAACATTACCCGGCTGGTGGAAGCTGCAAGGACATTTGACAATCTTTCTCTGCTGAACATTAACCGGCTGGTGGAAGCTGCAAGAACATTTGACACTCTTTCTACATTTAAGCAGTCGGTCATAATTTACATAGTCGATTGCCAACACACTGAGCCCATCAATATTTTGCTTCGTGATAGCTAACAACTGTTGAGCACCCACAACACTTGGTAGCTATCACGCAGCAAACTAATGATGGGCTCAGTGCGTTGGTGATCCACCATGACCGACTGAATAGCGCAGCACCCTCCTGCGCCCTCAGCACGCACCTACTGTCACATGGGCGGGTCACTTCAGGCCTGTCCTCTCACGCCGACCTGGGGCACACTTGCGGCTGAACCCACATGCACAGACCCTGCAGCAGCAGCAGCAGCAGCGGCACCAGCAGCAGCGGCAGCAGTATACGTAAAGGACAGCTCAGCCAGCACATGTGAGACCTACTAAGACACGCCGCTTTCAGCTGCGCTAGTGAAGGCAGCAAAGCATGCTGTCAGGCAACCACAATGCACCAACAGGCACCAACCACAGCCCCCACCCCTGCAGCCTCGCCCCACCTGTGCGTGCTGCTGGGCTGAGCTTCCCGGGATGCAGCTGCCACCCTGGTGCACCTCAGCGGCGCTGTTGCGGCGCGCCTGCCAGCTCGCTTGATGCTTCGGAGCCTTTCCTCGTGCAGGGGCACTCGGGGGACACCAGCCGCAGTCAGAGCGGCATGCCGCGCCGTGGCCAGGGCTGGGCGGGGGGCCGGGTGTCAGCCGCAGCCGCGCACCGCACCAGCACCAACAGCAGGCCACGGTGGGCCTCCTGGGCAGTGCCAAGCAGCACACCACCGCGTGACCAACACGCACACATACAGACAACACACCAACACAGGCAACGCTGCTGCTGCTGCACGCGGCTGCGCTGTGCATGCTCCTCGTGCTGACTGTGTATGCAGGCAGTGAGCGCTGTCACAGGGGACGAGCAGCTGCGACTACAGGCTGCACCTCCACACGCCAATACATCAGAGCATGCTGCAGCACACGCGGCAAGCTGCAAGGCAACTGGCGCGGCAAGGCGACACGAGCATCACACCTCCACTCCTACCTATCTGTCTGGCATAGGCAATTGCAGCAGAGCTACATCTACAGCTAGGCTACCCCACCCTGCCCTGAAACTGGAAAGCACACACCCTGAAAGGTGGAGAGGCGCGCCATGCAGCAGCAGTGGACGAGATGCGAAGACAGCCGCAGGCAGCAGCGCCTGGGCGTGAAGGGCTTGCGAGGGCAGAGGTGGCGACGGTGGCCAGGAGTGCACACAGCAGCAGGCAGACGGCGGCAGGCAGGCAGCGGGGAACGCGGCAACCAAACCCTGCAGCAGCAGACACAGTTAGCGCCTAACAGCTGCCAGCTGCACTACATGGAACACTAACAGTCAGAGTAGGTGAAGCACGTACACCGCAAGCTGCAGCAGCAGAGCTGAAATGCACTATGGTTAGTAGCTGCAAGCTGCCGATTGCATTCATGACATCACCAGCCTTGCCTGCAAGCACACACCGTTAGCACCTATCAATCCAACACCTGCCTGCTGCTGCTCCCTCCTTGACACACTGAAGACTACGTTTCTAATGCACACTGTGCTAGCATCACACCAACATCAAGTGGTTAGTAGCTACAAGCTGCCCGCTGCAATTCCGCATCACCAGCCACGCCTGCAAGCACACATTGTCAGCGACTACATCTACCCGCACTATTCACCTTCCTGCTGCTCCTTGCTGGTTGGCACTTGTGAACTGAATTACTACTTGTAGACTACGCTGCCACTGTACCTGGTGCTAGCATCAGCATACACACATGCCCCAGCGCACCAACCGCAGATCGTCAAAGGCCGCCACCGCATGAAAGCTGCTAATCTGCCCAGTCCAAGCTCTGCCCAGCCCAAGCTCATAACAGGTGCTCCTCCATCCAGCCCCCCAAGCCCACACAGCCCACAAGCCGCAGCTCACGACACAGCCCTAGCCCGCAGCACGGCACCCTATGCACATGAAAGCAGGGGTTAGCACACCGACCGCTGCAGCTGGCCTGCACCGCTCACCACCAAACGCGCCACGCCCCGGCAAGTCCAGCGCTCCCATCCACACAGCCCACTCGGCACACTACTGTCTGCTACGCACATTATGGTGCTGACTGCTGCCATAGCATGCTAATTCAGACATCACTTGGAAAAAAGAGCTTGCAGAAATGACGTATAGCTCAAAGTGTGTAAGGCCACCACCGACCCACCGCGGCACTGTGCAACAAGTAGTTGTGTAAATTACTATGTATGACGTACTTGTGGACTTTACTATGACTAATACGTTTTGCTGCTGAGATCTTTGGTTGGCTGTTGACGACTACCACTGTAGTGCTGATACGCAGACGCCCGCGGATGGAATGACGGCGACACGATGTGATGAACTGCTGGCAGATGAGGTATGTTGAAAGCTGTGGCAATGCGTTGAAGGCTTCTAGGCGCAAACATCATGACGTGTTGTGGCACTTGTGTCGTAGCTTGTTGAGGCAGTGATGTTAGCTCTGCGTCTCGTTCCCTGTCTTGCTGCCTGAGTGATGGCGTGACTAGTTGCCCTAGGCGTTGAGGTAGAGAGGCTGGCTGCTGGTGCTAAAGCTTCTCGTGCAGTCCTAGGACAGTCCCTCCAGCCCACACATCTGCTCCAGGCCCTGATGCAGAGACCCACACACCCCACCACACACGCCACGCCACACTCGACACCACAGCCACAGCAGCGCACCGGCCGCCACCAGGGGGCAAGGGGAGGGTGGCGGCCGCAGCCAGCGCAGGCGCAGGCATGCGTCAGCAGGCATGCTCTTTGACATCCACATGTGACGCTGCGCAGCACAGGTTGAGCGCGCTGTCGCCACAAGCACAGGCGAAACCGCTGATCTACACGCATCCTGCACTCATCTTGCGTTGGCATATGCACAGAACGTTCCCTGCTCACAGCCCAATACCAGAGACTCACTTCAGAGGACCTAGCAAGATGGCAGTTTTGGTAAGATGACAAAGTAGCAGCGGCAGCAGACGGCGATGGTGGCAGCATGGTCCCTTGGTCGTCTCTTGGTGCTGGCTCCTGTGGCGGGTGGGCCTGCGGCGCAGGAGCAACCACCAGCAGCACAATGGCCGCAGGTGGTTGCAGCAATCGCATGCCAGGAGCAGTCAGCGACTGTAGGCGCAATTCTTGCGCAGCGTTGGTCTGGCACAAGCACACAGCTGTTGGAGTCACTAGCTACGCAGGCGGCTGCACATGCAACCCCAGCACATGTTGAGCACGCAAGGTGATGCTGGCAGTGCACATCCAAACAGAAGAGCCTACTCACAGCAACACTGGAACAACCCTTGGCCAAAGGATGCCGCTGGTGCCGTGTCTCTCTTCTCATGCTGGCCCACTGCTCCCTTCATGCTGTCGTGCTGTGCTGCGTGCTGCCTTCCTCCCAGCTGAATGCCTTCAACCTGCCTGCTGTCCTGCTGACACGGTCCTTACAGCTGCTCCTCTGCTATGCTGTGGGCTGCACTGCCGGCTGTCTCCTGGCCTGCCTTCAACCTTCAGCCTTCCATCCAGCCTCCAGCTGCCAAAAGATGCTGCCGCTGCCTGCTGGCCTGCGTGGCTGACCACTGCCGCTGCTGCTGCCAAGAAAGACTGCCGCCAAGAAGGAACCTGCGTCAACTGCACACCAAACGCCACGCCAACAGCACACACAAGGAGCACCTCTAGGCGGGACCGCAAGAGGACCTGACATGGAAGCACAGCAGCTGACTGAAGACCCGTCACTGTCCCTTTTCCAGCAGGCAACACGCTCACCTCTCACACCAGCAACACTCCACACAGGGCTACATGCAATACAACAACGCAAGCTACATGCTGCGTGGGGCTGCAAGAGCTAGCCAGCCACCCAAGCCTGTGCGCTCACCTGCACCACTGGAGAGCCTACTGGCCCCGGCCTCTGCTGCTGCTGCCTGCAAACGCACCACCATGCTGCAGTAACCAGCACCACCTGCCTGAAAACTGCCCTGCTGTTGTGCATCAGAGCGCCTTGCATGTGATGACTCTGTGAAGGTGTTGTGTTCTATGTTGCAATGACTGCAGGCTGACCACTGACACGCTGAGACCTGCAGTGAAACAACGTCACGCAACCACACGCACACGCACAACAGGCAACAGCACACAGCAGACCATCGGTGGCAAGCCCAAGGCAAGATGCGAGTCCACCGCAGCTGCCGCTGTGCTGTCATGCACACTACATACTTACATACCATGCACATGAGTGATTGATCAACCTGCTGCGGCTGCAAGGATGCGCAGCAAGCACCAGCCGCTCACCTTGCTGGGTCGTGCCTGATCACACCGACTGCCTTGCTGCCTTGCTGCAACTCGACCTGCAGTGACACAACATCACGCCAACCACGCCACGCCACACACCACACCACCACACAGCAGACCATTGGTGGCACGATTACAGGAGGCAGGGCACTACAGTGCATGAGATCCAGCTGCCACGACATTCATGACATGGCAAAGCAGGTGCCTATGCTACGCATACCTAGCAGCAGCATACAGCCCAAGCAGCAGCCGCTCACCTGCTGGCACCGTGCCTGTTTGTGCGGTCATTGCCTGCTGCTGGTGTGTTGACCTGCGCTAGGCGCCAGCGCCTGCAGTGAAACAACGCCACACCACACGCCACACGCACAACGACACACAGACCATCGGACGCCTCCAAAGACAGGGGCACTGCTGCAGCCTGTCAAGCAGTTCTGCTCAGCATACAAGCATTTCGTGCAGCTGATGTGACGCCATGCAAGCTACCTGATTCAGCTGGGAGTTCTGCAACCTGTCTGCCTGCCTGTTTGGCTGCTGCTGCTGCTGCCACATGAGTCATGTCACCCACCTGCTGTGAAGGGAAGAGGAGAGCGCTGCTGCTTCTAGACGGACAGACCATTCAAGAACTCGAAGCGTAGCATCTGCTGATCACCGTCCTGCTAGCCGCTCCACTGTACATGACGACCGCAGACCCAGAAGAAAGGACCCTTGCTTGCTCAAGCCTGGCCACCCTGCATGAACACCACGTCACACCACACACCACGCACAACAGCACACCAGACCATTGGATGCCACCAAAGGCAACTACTGGAGGACTGCTGCTGCACCCTGCCAAGTGACAATGCAACAAAGTAAAGCACTTGCAGAGAGCATCACCATGTTACTCAAAGAACACAGGCATGGCACTCCCCCTCTGACACAGGTGGGCTGCAGAATAGGCTGTTAAGTGACGCTGCCACTCACCTAAATGCTCAAAAGCTTGGTGCTTCTTACACAGGTAGTACACAATCCACAACCAGCTGAAGCATCGCCAGACGAAGGTACAAAGCAACCACCTGCTGCTGTGCTGCCGATCACCAGCCATGTAGACCTGCCGCTGCTGATGCATGGTAGCCTCAACATGGACAACCTGCTGCTAAAGCATACTGCCAACAAGACTACCACATGCTGCACAGTTAGAAGCTGTCATCAACAGCAGTAATTAGGTCATGCAATTAGGTTGCATAAGCATGATTGCACCATGCTCTGCGCTTGCTCTGTCACAGCTGCCGCTTTGATTATCAGCACACAAACTGAAGTGCACCACAGCTGAAGACACCAGACACTTCTTGCTGAAGGCAGCCGCCAAAACCTGCCACAAATCGCATTGCTGACTGCAGTCACAGCACTGGATACGGCATGCTGCTACACGAAAAAACATTGCACACATTGCCACGACGCTGCATTCTACATAAGCGCACTTGCAACCTGCCCAGACATTCCACAGCATCTGCAAACATTCCTCACACAACCCACAAAGCGATACACACTACAGTCTGCGCTGCCATGTTTGTCAACCTAGACCAGTCTGCTGCCTTGCCGTGCTGCCTCAGGACTGCTGCGCTGACGCTGCTGCTGCTGGTGGCGGCGGGCTCTGCTGCTCCGGCTCCATGCTGCCCTTGTGCTGCCCTTGGCTGCAGGAAGGTCGCTTGGTGGTAGGGAGGCGGGGTCCTGGTGGAGGCCTTGCAGGAAGGAGGGCGAAGGCGCGGGGTGCTGCTGCTTGGCGGGCTGAGGGCTTGGCGGGCTTGGCGGGACGCCGTCTGGCCTTGGGGGCAGGCGTGGACCTTGGCGGGGGGCTGGCTGCGTGGCTGTAGCTGACGGCTCCTTCCAGGTTGGTTGCAGCAGCAGCAGCAGCAGCAGCAGGTGGAAGCCAGGTCAGCATGGCAGCAGATGTTTGCAGGCAACACATCAGCAACACTGGCATGGAGCTGGCAGCTGTGGGGTGAGCAGGTATCCTGGCATGGTGGCAGCACCCTGCTCATGCATGAGCAACTATGAGACGTACGTGGATGTACGCAGCATGCTGCTGCACAGTCGGTACCTGGCTGTGTGCTCCGGCTGGGCTTGGGGAGACTGGGGAAGGAACTTGGTGGAACGCCTGTTGACACACTGCTTGGGAGAAGCCTCCGGCATACCTGCAGCAGAACAGCAGCACAAGCAGGTGGCAGCGCAAGCAGCATTCAGAGCACTGCACGTGTCAAAACACGAGGCTGTGCCGTCTTGCTGCAGCATGCACGTACAACGCACACCAAACACCAGGTGACTGCACAGCTGCAGCGCCCTGGAAGACACACCAGACGGAAGCGCAGCATGCTCCCACGCGGATGCAGGCGTGCAGGTGCCGTGCAGGGGCACCCACCTGGTAGCGCTGCGGCTGAAGGAGCAGGCTTGATGATGGCGGCTTGGCGTGGCTTGGCTTGGCGGGGTTGGCTTGGCGGCTTGTCATGTCGGCTCCCTCCGGACCACGCTCTAAGCTGATGCTCTAAGCTGAGGAGTGACACAGCTGCTGGCTGAACTGCACTGCCTAGGCTGCCCACACACTACACACAGGAACACCTACTGCTACTTGCATGCAAGATGCACAAACACAAATGTGACACGCTACATGGCGTTTTGCAAAACTGCCATTTGCACCGGTCCGCCGAAGCTGCCCCACTGCCGTGACCACACCACACACACTCTGTCAACACTACGTCACGACAACAATAAGAGAAGGCATTCCAGACCCAAATGAGCCGTTCGTGGTGCGACATAACCGCGTTGTAAGCAGTAGATGCTGTGCTTGCCGTTGCAACCGAATACTAATGAGACGTGACTGTATGCTGCACTGTGATTGCTGACTATCGACCTTGCACGCACAACTTCATGCTAACACTTTGCTTGCTTACAACAGTGCAAACAAACCACACGGGTGCAATGCCAGAAGTACAAGCCACTTTTCAGCTGACGACAGCATGATCCATTACTGCCTTTTATCAATACCTGAACTGCAAGCCCTGCCGGTGGTACACTGCGCTACTGCAAATGATCTTCTGGCTCTTTCCTTCGAGTGCCATATTATCTGCTTGCTGCTGGACACCCTGAAAAAGCTATTGAAATTGTTGAAAGGATGCTCCTGCCTTATGCTTGCGTGCCCATTGCTGAGCTCCTTGCTGTCCAACAAGCCTTATCTGGCACACAACATCACAACTGCGCGCTGCTGCTTTTGGTGAACAACAACCAAACACTGCTGCTTTCGTCACGATGTTGAATCATACGCTCTAGGCAATACAATGTGGTTACTGTGCTTTTCTCTGGCATCCAAATGGCAATCACTAACACACTGCTTACTGCAATATCTCCGACCAGCGAGGCACAGCAAACAACCTCCTAAGATGAAACATGCCAAGCACGACTAGCAATGACCCAGATTATTTTGCAGCTGGGAAGGAAGGGAGCAGTCCGACCAGACTTACGGAACCACAGAACTCGCAAAAAACAATCACACACAACAGAAGCTTGGCTGGTGACTGGTAGGCAGTTGTTGTACAGGGCGGCAGACGAGGCACTGTGACGTACGGTGTGCAGATGAACTGCCTTGTGACAGCTGATGAGGCGGTAATGAAGAGGAACGGAGTGGAGCAAAACACTGGACAGGCGTGGAGCTGTGACGTTGGTGAGGTGCACTGCAGGTGACTATCAGGGACTGGATGTGGAGCCTGTGGAGGGGGTGGCAGGAATGCAGCGGTGCAGGTGCAGCAGGTTTGCGCGAGTCGGTGCATCAGCAGATGTATGCACTGCCTGCAGCATGCTTGCTGTACATCACAAGATGAAGGACTAGCAGGCTGGGTAGCAGGCTGCTTTCCCTGCTTGCGGAAAAAAACAGCGGTGATCCTCACCTGGCAAGGTGCGATCCGGAAGTCCAGGGATCATGAGTTGCTGGCAAGGACACGGAGGAAGGGCCGCAGGTGGCCTGCTAAATTAAGTACGTGGATGTAGTGCGTTGCGTAACGCCGTGTGGTAATTCAGCTGCGGGGGGCGACCTTGGGAGTTCCTCAACTTCACACTGGCAAATCCGGTCCCGCTGGGTGGCCGCATATGGCCCGATGACTGACCCTGACTTATGAACGCCATAATGCAGCGCAGGGGAGCAGATGCAGAGCATGCTAGCATGCAAGGCACTGGCCGCTGCGGCATGAAGCTCATCGCCTTCTTGTGTGTCTACAGAGTGCTCCAGCTACGCAAACTTTGCTGCATTTCAACTTCTGTTACTTTGAGGTTTCCAAATCAAATCCTATCAAGGCTGTGCGTGGCGTAATGCGTGCCGGGCGCTGTGTCGAAGTTTGTGCATGCAGGCACATGCTGACGCGGAGAGCAGGCATAGCTGATGAACAGCGCTTGCCGTGAGCTCGATAAGCTTTTGATCAGCATCTTGTGCTTGTAAAGAGGCGCGGTCGTGCGCGAAGCGTGCAAAGCAGGGGGTGTGCAAGGGGGCCGCTGTGTGCCGGGCAAAAGGCCGCAGCGCCACAGGGCATGCATGAAGTGATGGACGGGGTGCCTGTGAAGGTGGAACAGGGACGGGCAGCGTGGGCAGGGCAGCCACAGACGACACGGACACAGCTGCAAACAGCAGCAGGTGCGGGACAATGCCTGCCTGTCCGTGGGGCCTCACCTTATGCGGTTGATCGTCAAGACGCTGCACGGCTAAGCTAGAGCACAACTTGGCCCGAAAGCGGGGGTGCTGGCTATAAGAAGCCCGGGCGAGACGTGTATATGACATCCTCGTCAGCAGGGTGTGGGGTTTGGCATTGGTTCCGCAGCCAGCCCAGCTAGCGATCTGTTCAAAAAATGCATCCACAACGTGTGACAGGCTGCGGTAGGCGGCGCTGACAGCCATTCGCGGCATGCCGGAAGGCAGTACTGGCAGTACTGTACTCTGGCCCAGTGGGAATCACAGGTGATCCTTCCGCTGCCACGCTTGGCCGTCGCCGTTATCAGGGACAATCTGGTGACAGAAAGCTTTGCATCCTTGTGCACCACTTTTACAGAAGGAGCACATACCGCTGTGAGAGCTTGACGTAGCACGTGTCAGCAACACATGAGAGGGTTGAAGCAGAATTGTACACAACCTCACTCAAGCGGGCTTCGTACGGCAGTGGTACCAATATAGCATGCAAGCCGGCTCTCTGTTGGTGGCAGGCACATGCCTGCCGCAAGGAGTAGGAGTACAATTCCAGCACCAAACGTGCCTGGGTGTCATCATGACACCAGCACGCAGCATCCAGAGCAAGGAAGTGCAAAGTAAACGACGAAACGAGATGATGGCGCGCACCCAGCCACCATAGTACTACCTGACCACAAGCTTATCCGCAGCTGACAAGGGCACCGCCTAGCACAGCACCTGCTCAGCTGATGCAGCAGCTGCACTTAGCGTACCAGCATCCGCATCCTCAACTGCTGGTTTCAGCACTGCACCATGCTCTGCGTGCTGCTGCTGCTGCTGCTGCTGCTGCTGCTGCTGCTGCTGCGCCTTAGTGGCCTCCTGCAGGGAGCTCTGCCTTGCCAGGTACTGGCCGGCATTGCTGAGTGAGCGCACCAGCTGCCTGTAAGCAAACCCTGCCCCTGTCGCTGCCACCGCTGCTTCTGCTTCCCGCGTGCCTCGCCTGCTGCCTGGCAGGGCCTGCAGCAGCTCTGTGAGGTTGGCGCTGGGGTTGAGCAGCTGCGGTATGACACGTAGCAGCAACGCAAGGGGGTTGTCAGCCCGAGCAGGATGGGCGCCGGTCAGTGTTGCAGGCCGCCTTACCGTACGGCGTTGCGGCGTTGCAATGCTGCACAACTGCTGTGTGCAAAACCGATAGCACACGGATGTGTGCATAGCGCCTCAGTGAGCCACTAGTGATGGCCACACACCATGTGCAGCACGACTGCATACAAACAAAACTGTCAGGAATGGTAGGTGCTGTGCCAGGGTGAGGCACTGATGCCAAAGAAAAACAGGACGCACTCTGCAGGAGTCCCTTGCACAGATCTGAGAGCCACCTTAGCACTCACCTGTTTCAAACTGCCGCCTTGCACCTTTGAATCTGCAAGTGCGAATGGCGTCAATCCGTACCAGTCTTCAACAGTGCGAGGATCCTGCAGGCGTTCTCGCCTGCAGCTGCTGCTCCTGCCCCTGCTGCGGCCTCCTTCACTGCACCAGTCGCACTGCAGACCATCGTCCTCGCTATCACTGCCGTCGCACGTACAGCAAAACTGCTCTACCTCTGGCAGAGCACCTGCTGCTGCTGTGACATACGCAGTCAGCAGCAACACTGCTGAAGGCTTGTCGCCCCTGATCGCTGCCAGGTGCAGTGGTGTGGCTCCTTTGTTCACTGGCGCAGCATCCAAGCAGTCGCACGCTGCTGCTGGCGTGAGCCACGCTCCCGCTGTGATCAGCAGGTGCTGTGTCTGCAGGTCACCAGCCGCCACCGCATAGTGCAGCGCTGTCCTGCCTGCTGCATCGCGCAGGTTGACAAACCTGCAGGTCACACGGCACAAGCATGCAGCACCGTTCACCAAACTGCTGCAGCAGCGCCGCAACGTTGCTGTGCTGTGTTGGCGTGTGCTGTGCAGGAAGCGATGCTACCCATCTTGTCCAAGGGGCGGCAGACATGCTGCTGCCAGCTGAACAGCACCTGGCCCAGGACAAAGGGCTGCTGCCGCGCAGCAGCGCGCTGACCTTGGTGCCAGCAACTTGCTGCCTTGTTACAGCTGTGTTGCACTCGCCGCAACCTCACCTGCGCACAGACACTGCAGCTTTGCCAGCAGGGTCCTGCTCACTGCATGCTTGCTGCTGCTGTTGCTGCTGCTGTTGTGCTGCCTCCAGCAGCAGCTCAACCAGCTGGCTGCTGCCTGCTGCTGCAGCATGGTGTAGGCATGAGCGGCCTGCCTGGTCCTGGGGCAGCAGTGAGCAACCTGACTGCAGCAGGATGTGCGCGCATGCAAGGTGGCCAGGGCTGCATGGCGATGCTGCAGCAGCTGCGGCAAGCGCTGTCATGCCACTGCTGTCAACATGGTCCAACAGTCGCTTGGCAGGGTCAAAGGTGTTGCTTATTGCTGACACCCGCAATGTGGCAAGCAGCAGCTGCAGAATGCTGTCTTGGCCTCCTTGGCATGCTGCTGAGACAGCAGTGCTGCCATCAGTCTTGTTCATAGTCATGGCAAGTGCGGCATTCTTCTGCAAGTACATCTGCACAACCTCTGCAGCAAGCAAACGCAGACACAGCAGCAGGAGCCACATGTCAAAGCATGCACAGCCCCCAATCACCCCAAAAGTGCATATGTTCAAATGGCTACCAGCTCCTGCCCCCGTTAGCCGGTAGTTGCAGCGAAGTCTACGTACAGCAAAGGCTGTCTGCTGCATCTCATGAAGTGTCCTGCGATGCAGTGTCGCTGCTGTGCTGCTTAATCCTGCCAGGTGCTGCTGCAAGAAACTGCAATGTCCTTAACTGGGGTGCTGCAAGAGACACTGTGGAGTGCAACACACACCAATATGGCCCTCTCTTGCTGCAATGCTCAATATGAGGCCATCCGACACCTCTTCAGCTTTGGATGACTGTGCACCCATGTGGAATCGGCAGTGGCCCAGCAGACTTCAAGTTGCAATCAGCAAACAGACTCAGGTAGTTGTATGAATTATCTTCGCACGGTTCACGTATGCAGATGGTCTTGGCACCAATTTTGAGACGCAGCTGTTGTTTCCTTCCTACAGCTCATGCTCAAGAAGCCTGAACCACGAACGCTGGTTGCAAAATCGAGCACCAAAGGCTCTTGCCAAGTACTTGGCAAGTGTTTACCTGCTTTGCGATGATGTCAGTGTGCCGCGTGTTAGCAGACACTGGTTAGCAGACACTGGAGAAATGAAAGCGCGCGTAACTTGTTGCGAATTTGTCAGTCGCCTCTTACTTTACAAGGCCGAACCACCACAACACCTGTATAAGGGCACCAGACTAGCTTGCAGCGTCAGCCAGATCAGCTGTGCAGTGCCGTGCGCACCGCACGAACAACAGCAGTACGCAGTGCAGCCTGACATGCATCTACCACAACCCGACAAACGTTTATTTGGTTCCAATGACAGTGTGACCATTTGTTACAATCATGTTGTGAATATCTGTAACAGCAGCCTGCAAAGTCCACATTAACGGTTGTTCAAGAGGACAACAGCTGTGCGACATGGCCTTGCCTCCAGGGTTTCCAGCATATAAGCATGATTGAGTTCAGGCATTTGCCAGTGCTTTGTCCCACTGGAGTAATAATTTGGGTTATGACTTACTGATTTATTCAGCTTAGCTTTTCTTTGCAGGACCTTTAAAACAGGTTTTTGACACCAGTCAACTAAGCACTAGTTGCACGAGCAGCAGACTCTGCTCGGAGCACGCCAAGCTAAGGCGTAACGTCAACCAAGCCTCAGACTCAACCTGGTAGCTGACATCATCATCACATTACCAATTAGCCATACCGTCAGCACCATCGGCCCCTAGTAACATAGCAGCTGACATGCAACAGAAAGGGGAACTAGACAGAAGCTCACCATGACCAGTTTCGAATACATACAGGTGATCATATATGTATGTTGTTGTATTGGCAAAGGTTTTGTCACGGTGCAAGAGCAGTCTGCACTGCAACCCAGGCCTGTGGGGTTCCCTGGTTGCCGCCAGGCCGTTGCCATACCAAAGCACTGTGATGTCTATTAGCAGCCAGCATAATGAAGTGAAACACCACCAGGGAGTGCCAGGCAGCAATGAGCAGTATCCTGTTGATCCTGCACCTCTGCCATTTGACAACGATTCCTGCATGCTGCAATACGCCTGACCTGTATGCTAGCACCACTCCAGTGGATGTCAGACAGCAGGCATGTTGCTGCGTGTAACAGCATTTTGACGTGGCAGTTGGCGCACGTCACAGCCATTGACAGAACGACTGTATGCACAGCCACCGACAGAGGCAACCAAACATGCTTCATAGCCAGCAGAACCATGCAAGATTGTCAGCCCAAAACACCCACAACCTGCAGCTCAAACACAAAGCCGCTTGCCAACACATCTGCTGGCTGCAAGGCTAGACAGCAATGCGCCTGACGACATATGTGATGGGTTTCGCCTCTGCAGCTGCCACCCAACTGGCAGCAACATAATGCTACCATGTATGTATTAGTAGTGCCTGTTGCTGGCATGCTGCTGAACACCTGATTTGCGGTGCACAACGCTTCTTGCCAGGCTAAGCTGCAGACATCGATCCGAACGCTCATTAACTGTCCCATCAGATACAAAGCAGGAGGCTGTTGTCTCTCTTATATGTTGAAATAAAGCTGTTGTAAGTAGCAGTACAAACAGCCACCCTATCTGCTGTAGGACAGCAGCTGCCCAATGGCTTCTGCACACACACGCATACGGCGATCTGGAGGATCGCTGAGCCAGCACCCACAGGTCATTGGCGTACACAGCAGCAATGCCCAGGTGACTGCTAACACAGAGTGCACACGACCAACAAAGGGTGTCTGGTCCATGTTGTACGGTAGGTACGAAGGAATCAGCAATAGGCGCTCAGATGCCTCATCATCTCAGGCATGCGGCAAGTGCACAGAATAAGCGCGTCACCCACAGCCTGCTAGCTTATCTGAGTCTTGTCAATACCATGTAAATTGACAGGCCGCCCATGCAGAAAGCTGCATGTTAAAGCAGCCAAAGCCACCACCAATACCCCGTACGTGGGTGGAAGGTTTAGTTGTATCAAAGTCCTGCAGTCGCCTGTTCTACCCCTCCCGCTGGCGATAAAGGACCAGCAGGAAACCAGCATCCGCATCCTCAACTGCTGGTTTCAGCACTGCACCATGCTCTGCGTGCTGCTGCTGCTGCTGCTGCTGCTGCTGCTGCTGCTGCTGCGCCTTAGTGGCCTCCTGCAGGGAGCTCTGCCTTGCCAGGTACTAGCCGGCATTGCTGAGTGAGCGCACCAGCTGCCTGTAAGCAAACCCTGCCCCTGTCGCTGCCACCGCTGCTTCTGCTTCCCGCGTGCCTCGCCTGCTGCCTGGCAGGGCCTGCAGCAGCTCTGTGAGGTTGGCGCTGGGGTTGAGCAGCTGCGGTATGACACGTAGCAGCAACGCAAGGGGGTTGTCAGCCCGAGCAGGATGGGCGCCGGTCAGTGTTGCAGGCCGCCTTACCGTACGGCGTTGCGGCGTTGCAATGCTGCACAACTGCTGTGTGCAAAACCGATAGCACACGGATGTGTGCATAGCGCCTCAGTGAGCCACTAGTGATGGCCACACACCATGTGCAGCACGACTGCATACAAACAAAACTGTCAGGAATGGTAGGTGCTGTGCCAGGGTGAGGCACTGATGCCAAAGAAAAACAGGACGCACTCTGCAGGAGTCCCTTGCACAGATCTGAGAGCCACCTTAGCACTCACCTGTTTCAAACTGCCGCCTTGCACCTTTGAATCTGCAAGTGCGAATGGCGTCAATCCGTACCAGTCTTCAACAGTGCGAGGATCCTGCAGGCGTTCTCGCCTGCAGCTGCTGCTCCTGCCCCTGCTGCGGCCTCCTTCACTGCACCAGTCGCACTGCAGACCATCGTCCTCGCTATCACTGCCGTCGCACGTACAGCAAAACTGCTCTACCTCTGGCAGAGCACCTGCTGCTGCTGTGACATACGCAGTCAGCAGCAACACTGCTGAAGGCTTGTCGCCCCTGATCGCTGCCAGGTGCAGTGGTGTGGCTCCTTTGTTCACTGGCGCAGCATCCAAGCAGTCGCACGCTGCTGCTGGCGTGAGCCACGCTCCCGCTGTGATCAGCAGGTGCTGTGTCTGCAGGTCACCAGCCGCCACCGCATAGTGCAGCGCTGTCCTGCCTGCTGCATCGCGCAGGTTGACAAACCTGCAGGTCACACGGCACAAGCATGCAGCACCGTTCACCAAACTGCTGCAGCAGCGCCGCAACGTTGCTGTGCTGTGTTGGCGTGTGCTGTGCAGGAAGCGATGCTACCCATCTTGTCCAAGGGGCGGCAGACATGCTGCTGCCAGCTGAACAGCACCTGGCCCAGGACAAAGGGCTGCTGCCGCGCAGCAGCGCGCTGACCTTGGTGCCAGCAACTTGCTGCCTTGTTACAGCTGTGTTGCACTCGCCGCAACCTCACCTGCGCACAGACACTGCAGCTTTGCCAGCAGGGTCCTGCTCACTGCATGCTTGCTGCTGCTGTTGCTGCTGCTGTTGTGCTGCCTCCAGCAGCAGCTCAACCAGCTGGCTGCTGCCTGCTGCTGCAGCATGGTGTAGGCATGAGCGGCCTGCCTGGTCCTGGGGCAGCAGTGAGCAACCTGACTGCAGCAGGATGTGCGCGCATGCAAGGTGGCCAGGGCTGCATGGCGATGCTGCAGCAGCTGCGGCAAGCGCTGTCATGCCACTGCTGTCAACATGGTCCAACAGTCGCTTGGCAGGGTCAAAGGTGTTGCTTATTGCTGACACCCGCAATGTGGCAAGCAGCAGCTGCAGAATGCTGTCTTGGCCTCCTTGGCATGCTGCTGAGACAGCAGTGCTGCCATCAGTCTTGTTCATAGTCATGGCAAGTGCGGCATTCTTCTGCAAGTACATCTGCACAACCTCTGCAGCAAGCAAACGCAGACACAGCAGCAGGAGCCACATGTCAAAGCATGCACAGCCCCCAATCACCCCAAAAGTGCATATGTTCAAATGGCTACCAGCTCCTGCCCCCGTTAGCCGGTAGTTGCAGCGAAGTCTACGTACAGCAAAGGCTGTCTGCTGCATCTCATGAAGTGTCCTGCGATGCAGTGTCGCTGCTGTGCTGCTTAATCCTGCCAGGTGCTGCTGCAAGAAACTGCAATGTCCTTAACTGGGGTGCTGCAAGAGACACTGTGGAGTGCAACACACACCAATATGGCCCTCTCTTGCTGCAATGCTCAATATGAGGCCATCCGACACCTCTTCAGCTTTGGATGACTGTGCACCCATGTGGAATCGGCAGTGGCCCAGCAGACTTCAAGTTGCAATCAGCAAACAGACTCAGGTAGTTGTATGAATTATCTTCGCACGGTTCACGTATGCAGATGGTCTTGGCACCAATTTTGAGACGCAGCTGTTGTTTCCTTCCTACAGCTCATGCTCAAGAAGCCTGAACCACGAACGCTGGTTGCAAAATCGAGCACCAAAGGCTCTTGCCAAGTACTTGGCAAGTGTTTACCTGCTTTGCGATGATGTCAGTGTGCCGCGTGTTAGCAGACACTGGTTAGCAGACACTGGAGAAATGAAAGCGCGCGTAACTTGTTGCGAATTTGTCAGTCGCCTCTTACTTTACAAGGCCGAACCACCACAACACCTGTATAAGGGCACCAGACTAGCTTGCAGCGTCAGCCAGATCAGCTGTGCAGTGCCGTGCGCACCGCACGAACAACAGCAGTACGCAGTGCAGCCTGACATGCATCTACCACAACCCGACAAACGTTTATTTGGTTCCAATGACAGTGTGACCATTTGTTACAATCATGTTGTGAATATCTGTAACAGCAGCCTGCAAAGTCCACATTAACGGTTGTTCAAGAGGACAACAGCTGTGCGACATGGCCTTGCCTCCAGGGTTTCCAGCATATAAGCATGATTGAGTTCAGGCATTTGCCAGTGCTTTGTCCCACTGGAGTAATAATTTGGGTTATGACTTACTGATTTATTCAGCTTAGCTTTTCTTTGCAGGACCTTTAAAACAGGTTTTTGACACCAGTCAACTAAGCACTAGTTGCACGAGCAGCAGACTCTGCTCGGAGCACGCCAAGCTAAGGCGTAACGTCAACCAAGCCTCAGACTCAACCTGGTAGCTGACATCATCATCACATTACCAATTAGCCATACCGTCAGCACCATCGGCCCCTAGTAACATAGCAGCTGACATGCAACAGAAAGGGGAACTAGACAGAAGCTCACCATGACCAGTTTCGAATACATACAGGTGATCATATATGTATGTTGTTGTATTGGCAAAGGTTTTGTCACGGTGCAAGAGCAGTCTGCACTGCAACCCAGGCCTGTGGGGTTCCCTGGTTGCCGCCAGGCCGTTGCCATACCAAAGCACTGTGATGTCTATTAGCAGCCAGCATAATGAAGTGAAACACCACCAGGGAGTGCCAGGCAGCAATGAGCAGTATCCTGTTGATCCTGCACCTCTGCCATTTGACAACGATTCCTGCATGCTGCAATACGCCTGACCTGTATGCTAGCACCACTCCAGTGGATGTCAGACAGCAGGCATGTTGCTGCGTGTAACAGCATTTTGACGTGGCAGTTGGCGCACGTCACAGCCATTGACAGAACGACTGTATGCACAGCCACCGACAGAGGCAACCAAACATGCTTCATAGCCAGCAGAACCATGCAAGATTGTCAGCCCAAAACACCCACAACCTGCAGCTCAAACACAAAGCCGCTTGCCAACACATCTGCTGGCTGCAAGGCTAGACAGCAATGCGCCTGACGACATATGTGATGGGTTTCGCCTCTGCAGCTGCCACCCAACTGGCAGCAACATAATGCTACCATGTATGTATTAGTAGTGCCTGTTGCTGGCATGCTGCTGAACACCTGATTTGCGGTGCACAACGCTTCTTGCCAGGCTAAGCTGCAGACATCGATCCGAACGCTCATTAACTGTCCCATCAGATACAAAGCAGGAGGCTGTTGTCTCTCTTATATGTTGAAATAAAGCTGTTGTAAGTAGCAGTACAAACAGCCACCCTATCTGCTGTAGGACAGCAGCTGCCCAATGGCTTCTGCACACACACGCATACGGCGATCTGGAGGATCGCTGAGCCAGCACCCACAGGTCATTGGCGTACACAGCAGCAATGCCCAGGTGACTGCTAACACAGAGTGCACACGACCAACAAAGGGTGTCTGGTCCATGTTGTACGGTAGGTACGAAGGAATCAGCAATAGGCGCTCAGATGCCTCATCATCTCAGGCATGCGGCAAGTGCACAGAATAAGCGCGTCACCCACAGCCTGCTAGCTTATCTGAGTCTTGTCAATACCATGTAAATTGACAGGCCGCCCATGCAGAAAGCTGCATGTTAAAGCAGCCAAAGCCACCACCAATACCCCGTACGTGGGTGGAAGGTTTAGTTGTATCAAAGTCCTGCAGTCGCCTGTTCTACCCCTCCCGCTGGCGATAAAGGACCAGCAGGAAACCCAGATAGTAATACTAGTCAAGGAGCTGACAGTCTTGCAAAGGACGCGGAGCTGAGAGCCAGCATATTTTAGCGGCACCTGCTCACATGTCGCCCATATGGACACAAGCACTGACAGCGTGTGCTGTGGACGATTTGGCGTGAAACACCAGTATTGCCCTGTGTCACTAGTTCAACAAACAGCAAACCACTGCGTCAGTCAAGGATCCATCCTGCAGTCGACCAGCGGGCAGCTGGCACACCACACCACTTGAGCAACAAGCTGCAGCACCGTCCTGCCGCAGCTGGGCTTGCGGACATTTCTGCCACGCCAGCAGACAGCCTCAACAGCAGGCGCAGTGCATACAGCACTGTTGATTTCCACTCAACCGTCAGTTGCTGGAGACATGTACCAGCCTGGTCAGGACTCACCTCATACCTCGCACAACCAGAACACCACAGACACAATCAACAAGCACGCGTGTGGCGTCCCAGCCAGGTGGGCACATGCACATTCAGCAATGAACAGGCTCACAACATACTCCCATGAGTGGCTGTTATAGCAGCTACAGCAGTGCGCACCACTGCATGCACATCCTACCAAAGACAGTGGCAGCACTGCCGTGCGACAACATGACAATGCACAGGTGAACGCCCGGCAAAGCAACAAAACACTATGCATAGCATGCACAGAACCAGGCGCGCCACCTGCACTCCATGTAACATGGATATGAGCCCCGCACGCACTCTCGCCAGAGCCGGCACCCACTGCCAAGCTGTATTTGCCACAGCAGCCGAAGTCTGCACACCAGGCTTGCAGACAAGGAATGTGCTACCTTCTAGACATCAGGCACCATCACCAAATGACCATCGCCATCGCACAGAAGTGAGTGCCCCCCGCAAGAGCCCGGGCCTGTCATAGGACTCAGCTGGTCTAGTAAGTGGTACGAAGCTGCATGGATGTTGTCTGAGCACGAAAAAACCTGTTGAAGGGTTCTGCATGCCACTTGGACACCCATGCTGCTTAACAATAATGTGAGAGATGTCACGTCCAATGCAAGGTACAAAATTGTAGGGCAGCACATGCATGCCCTGGTACATATAGTACAGTCCTTGCTTGGTCAGCTTTGGGGCTACACTCGCAAACACTCAGTAAAGCTCATGGCTGCAGAAAGCAACAGCCCAGCCTCGGTTGGAGCACGGGCACAGACAACCATGCTCACGCTGGCACCAGCCTCGCACCAAACAAGCATCAAGTACCACGTATGCAGGTGGGGAGCCCCAAATGATAACAAGCACACACCTGCCCAAGGGTCCTGCTTGCCGCTGCCAATGTGATCTGGTAACAGGGGCAACCCAGTACGGTCCAACAACAAAGCGTCATGACGCTGCAGTTGTGAATAGTCATAAGTGCGCGCGCGTCAGCGTCTCTGGTTGATGCCTAGTGCAACACTTAGGCAATATTCCTGCCAAGGTAATGGGCGGCTGTGCTTTGCCCGTATGCTGCTGCTGCTGCTGTTGATGCACGCTGCACTGTTTCTATCGCGCCTCCAGGGCTGTCAGCCACGACCTCAGCTGCTGCAGCTCAGAAGCGTCAGAAGGTGCCAAGCCGTGCAGTGCACGCGATGCTGTATAAGGACCTCTGCATGCGCTTTTGCGGCTGTGCCTTGCTTGATGCAAAGCCTGCTGCTTCACCGGTGCTGGCGGCATGCCGGCTGCTGCTGCAGCTGCGGGCGTTGCTGCTGCTGCTGGTCCTGCTGGTAGCACCGCAGCTCCTGGCTGGTGCAGCCCGTCGAACAGCAGCTCCCAGGTCCGCCTGCTGCTGCTGGTGGCCGCAGGTGGCAGCTGTTGCAACACCAGGTCCTCCCCATGCTGCACGTAGGCACCCGCTGCAGCTGCTGGTGCTGCTGCTGGGCCTGCTAGGCTGCTGCTGTCTAGCACGTCAAGAAACCTGGCACGCTTGCTCTCCGGTGGTGACGTGATGCGAACAGCTCCGTCGTGCGTGGGTGAACGCAGCAGGACTTCACCCTGCTGCTCTTCTGCTGCTGCCTGCTGTGCTGCTGCTGGCTCTGGGCTCCAGCAACCAGCGCCAGCTGGGGACGCTGCTGTTTCCTCGTTTGCAGCCATCTGCTCTGCTAACTGTCCTCCAGGCCACTGCAGCTTGCGTTTGCAGGCCATGCCCGTGCGCTTGGCCCCAAAGTCCATGCTGCTTTTCTTCCGCTACATCGACACACGCAGCCGCAGGCAGCAAAACAACGCCAATTGTATTATTGCGACCGCTTTTAAGAGATTGCTGGCGCGATTCCAGAGCTATCAAAGCAGCTTGAAGGCTGGTCAAAGCTAGGCAACACCATGCATGCTTTGGGCTTTCACACTCACGTCCTTTGGCGGGATGAACTGCGTTGGTAATCAACAACTATGTCTATACTCCATCAAGAACTGCAGATGGGTCATTCGTCGTGTTGTCTGTGAAGCCGTTGTGTCCGTCAATGCAAGTCGTCCCTGCTGTCAGTCACTCAAACCAAGTTCAGCTAGTCAATCAAAATCAGAAACAAGTAATCGCGCAGCTCAAAAACAGCACCACTCAGAGTTGAGCGCAAAACACGAACCATGCCTGTGACAGCTGTTGTTGAAACCGAGTCGGCTCGTGCAGTCTCAAACACTTGATGGTGTAAAACAAGCATTTGTTAAACTAATCGGCAGCTTTTTGAGAGCAGCGGGGTGCAGATGAGCTGCAGCACCAGTTTGCGCCATTGACAGTTGACCCGCTCAAGTGGCCGTGGGTGTTGACCGTAAAGTTGGTGCGTCAGCTGAACTTGGTTGCGCGTAAGCCCCTTTTCTGCCCAGCACAATAAAAGACTATATGGCTACCTCAGCTGATTTGGGTGTACACCCAACAGTATCATTCTGGACAAGAAGGTAGGGTCCCCCTAATAGTATTCAATTGGTACAACGTGCAAGCAGGTCAATCATTACAGGTCAATCCCTTTCCCCACACCCCAGCAGAAGGGCCAGCGATGTCGATTTGTGGTAGAGACGGCTGCAATACTTTGACCGACACGTGCGCGCTGTGCGCACATGTACATGTACAATCATAAAGCACCAATACAAGCAACTTCGAACACGCCCCTACTTCCACCAGTACCTGCAGCCTATAGGCTGCAACTTTAGACCAGAGCAGATCCTAGCTAGGATCCTAAGCAATCACAGCAACCCAGTGCCAGCCATGCCATGTCCATGGAGGACACCATATGGTGTCCGATGCATCCGTCGCGGCGGCCGCCTGCGCCTCACTTGCAGATCACCAATGGGACGTCAGACACACCACAAATTTGATGGTAAGATTCACAGGGCTCCACTTGCGTTCACGTGCTCGCGTTTGTGAGGCCGTCGCATGCTGCCCCTGCTGCTGACGTCTTCCCAGATGCCACTGGCGTCTTTGCACATTCCCCTTCCTGCGCTGCTGGATTTGGGCTAGATGCTGCTTCCATTGCATCCTCGGCTGACGTTGCCACTGCTGGCCGCGCTGCGCTGCAGCCTATGAGAGCTGTGTCCTTGAAGCCGGTTTCAACCTCGCGCCGCCGCTTGCCTGCAACCAGCATCACACACAAGCACCCACGAGTTATTCCTCTTGCATGCCACCATGTCAGTCGGCCCATTGCAGTGCTGGAAGGATTGCGTAGCAGAATTACGACTCAAACACAAAGCAGCCGGGGAAGGCATTCAACCAACTTCATAAGAAGCAGCACATGGATTGCAGCTGCGCAGCGACGCTGTTCAAAGTCTCACCTGCTGCCACCCCATCAAACACACTGGCATAGTCATCGTTGTCCACCTCGTTTGTGTTGACCACTCGCAGCTCCTCTCCAGGAAACACCTCAAGCTGCACAGCAGCAGCAACACACAAGCAGCAGCACAATCCGCCGTGAATGTACTGCACCTAGCCCCAGCATTGAAGTGTAAAGATGGACAGTCTAGCTTGAAAAAAGCAAAGTGTTTCTGCAGGATCTGCTTTTAGAATGAGTCGCCAGCATCTGGCGCAGACGGAGCTTTTTGATGCCACCACACTATGAAGTCGTCGGTCATGAACTCTGCACAGTACGCTTGCAGCTGAAGCGCTGGCCAGGCACACCAGACCCTGACTGCGCGCAGCACAGTTCCCGTTCCCCCTGGCGCTGCCCAAACACACCCAAGGCCACACACGGCAGCCACCGCCCACCTGCGCCAGTGTGCTGTCCTCGCCCTGCAGCTGGCTGCCGCGCATGTACAGCGCCTGGTTCTTGGGGTGCACGCTCAGCGCCTCAAACACCTTGAGCCGCAGCTGCGCCAGGCTGTCGCTGCTGGCCACCTTCAGCGGCTGCCGGTTCTTCCTGGCGCGCCTGCTCTTGCGCTCCACTGCACACGCAGCCAGGGCACAGCATGCCAGTGCGCCAGTGCTACAGCCGTCATACCCCAGCTTGAATATGAGGAGGCATGTTACAGCTGTCCAGAGGCACGAGAATATCCCAAAAGCATGCCACTTGTGTGGAGGCACATCGCCAGGAGAGAAGGAGAGCAGAGCCAATGCACACCACAGCAATGCACAGGCTGCTCTGACAGCAGCATGCTGGGCTCACCTCCGGTGCCTGTGAAGGCTGCGGGCAGCTCCTGCTCACTCACGAGCTCCACCATGACCTCTGCTGCCTCATACACCAGCAGCGCAGCACGCCGCGCAGCAGCAGCAGCCTGCAGGTGCTGCTGGCAGGGCTCTGCAGCACAGCACAGCAGGCGTATGTCATAGCACCGGCATACGGTGGTGTTGAAGAGCCACATTGCTTGAATCCCCTCCCCTGGCACTGTAGTCATTGCACCCTGCACCTGGTTGTCAGGACACATGCTCATGATTCAATTCCTGAAGAGTTGCCACATCGCGCACATACACCCTGCGGATGCGGCAGGGCGACACGCTGAGCTACAAATTGACACATGTGCCGTCCAACAGGCACAAAAGCGTCAGCCACTACCAGCAGCACCTACTGCCACCGAATTGCCCACCTGGAGATGTCTCCAGCCAGCCCAGCAGCGCAGCAGCAGCAGCAGTGGCAGCAGCAGGCGCTGCCCCACTGTCTGCATCAACATTCCCACCATTGCATGCGCGGCCTGCTGCTGCCGCCTTGTGACCTGGCCTGCTGCGCGTCCTTCTGCTGCTGCTGCGCTGCTGCTGCTCGCGTGCGTCGTCGTCTGCGTCTGGCTGCCAGTCATCGTCCCCTGGCTGGGTGACAGCGACCAGCAGGCCCTCAGGATCCTGTGGAAGCACAGCACAAAGCAAGCGCAAAACAGATGTTAACACCCGATGTTGCCGCATGGCACGCTGTGCATACCGAAGCTGCAGCACTGGAAAGTAATAATACGCGGCTTGATGTGTCATAACAAGTGCACGACAAGGATTGAGCACCAGCACCTGCTGACACACCAAGTTGATGATGACGCAGAGCCCAGCACTGCTGCAAGCGCTGCTGCCCAAGCTCACCTCGCTGCTGCTGGCGTCAGCCGCCTCAGCAGCATTTGCTGCTGGCACTGCTGCTGCTGCTGGCGCTGCTGCTGGCCTCACTATCTCAGTCACAAGCTCAACCTCGCCGCTGCCTGCAGCTGCTGCTTCAGATCTGCCTGCACGTTGTAGTCTTCTTGCAGCTGCTGCTACTTCAGGGAGTGAGGTTGCCCCCACTGCATGCTGTGGCTGCTGCTGCTTGGTGGGCGATACACATTCCACGTCTGTGTCCATGGCATCAGCCTGCCGCTGATCTTGAGGCTGCTGCTGCTGCTGCTGCTGCTGCTCAGCAGCTGCGGGGTGCAGCCCATTCATACTCGGGCCAACCTGTAACGGCGGCAGCTGCTGCACCGGTTGATCCGCCTGATCTTGCAGCGGCGGCAGCGCTTGCTGCTGCTGCTGCTGCTGCTGCTGGGCCTGAACAGCAGTGCCGTTTTCGGCGGGTGCCCTCACCCGCAGCATCGCCCTGATGCCCCTGAACCCAGCATCAACCTCAGCCATAGACGCTATGCGCTGCAGCTGCAGCGCCTGCAGTTCTTGCTGCTGCACCTGGTGCTGCTGCAGAGCTGCTGCCTCTGCTGCTGCCGGCGTGCTTGCCCCTGAACGGCGCCCTCTGCTGGCGCGATGGTTGCTTAGTGCAGCTGTTGCTGCTGCTACTGCTGCTGCTGCCTCTTGCTGTTCCTGCTCCAGTGTGTCTGCAGGCAGGCCGCTGTGGTGCAGCAGCAGCTGCTGCCAGTCTTCTGCTGTGATGACGCGCAGCGCATCCCCCTGGGGGTCTGCCTGCGAGAACCTGCAGCAACCACACAGGCACCACAGCAACAGTTGGTTGCGGCAAGTGCGGCAACTCTACGCTGTTGCAGGCAGCGTTCCAACAAACCACGCAGCAACAGCACACACACAGCATGGCCATGTAGGTGAGCGCCTGCAGCACAACGCCTGCTCTGCTGCCCACCTGCCGCGCTTGTTGACGATATCCGGCAGCGGTGCAGCCAGCCCAGGGCAGTCAGGGTGGCAGGTGCACAGCAGCGAGCGCACTGCAGCAGGCAGCGGCCCGGGCGCAGGCGGCAGCGCGGCCTTGCCAGGGGTGCGCGATGACGCCACAGCTTGCACGTGAGCGCGCCAGCTGGCCACCCAGTCGCTGCACGGCAGCGCAGCAGGCAGCAGGCGGCAGGTTGCAGCACGCATAGATGTGTATGTTGCGCACGCGGCAGCTGCTGATTACCGGAAGTCGGCCTCGCTGAAGTTGACCGGCCACACGGCTACACGCAATAAACGATTGGCAAGTGCCC
Organism: Tetradesmus obliquus; assembly: GCA_030272155.1. Taxonomy (NCBI): domain Eukaryota; kingdom Viridiplantae; phylum Chlorophyta; class Chlorophyceae; order Sphaeropleales; family Scenedesmaceae; genus Tetradesmus; species Tetradesmus obliquus. Next base: position 4,110,081 of record CP126191.1, read on the forward strand.
GCTGCTCCAGCCAGCACGCTGCTTTCAAGCAGGCTCAACAGCAAGCAGCAGCCAACCGGCAGCACAACCACTAACCAAACTGCTGCCTGCTGCGGCTACACATCCCGTGGTCCCTGCTAGCTCCCTCCTCACTTTGGCACTAGGTAGTACTCCCGGCTGGGGTCCAGGCTCTCATTGACGCTGCCTGCCAGCAGCTTGGCCAGTGCCGCGCGCTGCGCCTCCAGCTGCTGCTTGGCCTCCTGGTGGCCCACCACTGCCTCAGCAAGGCTGGCCTTGCACACCTCACAATCAAAGGCCTGGAAAGACGCAAAGGACGGCAGCAGCTCCCGCAGCTGCGCCTCTGTTACTTCCACAGAGCCGTCGAGAGGGATGGGAAGCTGCCAGCTGCCGGCAGCCGCGGCGGCAGCAGCCGCTGCTGTGCTCGGCGAGGTTGCTCGCGAGCCCGTGCGCTCCTCGCACTGCTGCTGCTGCTGCTGTTCGTTGTCGCTGTCTTGCAGGTCTACCTCCTCCTTGACGCTAATGTGCTGCTGCTGCTGCTGCTGGTCGCCGCTGGCTGCTGGCGTGGCCTCCTGCTTGGTGTCCTCAACATCTACAATCTTCACGTCGCCGTCTGCGTCAGCCTCATGATCCACAATCTTCACATCACCTGCAGACACACCATCACAGCACAAGCAAACGCCTGAATACCATGCAAGAGCGCGCAATCGCGCAACATTCAGTCCCGCTGAAACTGTGCTTGACAGACAGCACAGGGCACTGGCAAGTGAGCAGGCTAGCGACAAGTCACGCAAGCCATGGTGTTATGAGCAGTGGCGGCAAAAGCTCCTATACGTCAGTGCCCCAGCCCATCTGCCGTGGCATGGCCAGCTCACCATCATCATCGCCAGCAGCACCACCAGCCTCCTCCAGCAAGCCAGCAGCCGCGCGCTCTGCTGCTGCCTTTGCCGCCTTGGCGCGCCGCCGGCCCACCTCACGCACCACGTGCATCACCCACACCTCCTTCAGCAGCAGCCACGCCTCTGCTGACACCACGCTGCGCCGCGCAGCGCCAGACTTGGACTCCGGCATCAGCCGGCCATGGCAGCAGGTGATGCCTGGAGGGGGCGCAGGCAGAAAGGCAGGCAGGCAGCAGAACCAGCACTGTTAAACAGTGACCACGCACCCACCAACTGCAGCGCCTGGTGTTGCTCATGTGCTGCCACGGCTGCATCAAGACACACGCAACTGCTGCCCACAGCCAGCTAACGCGCAACAAGCGCTGCACCTGCTGCCGCCCGCCGTCTCACCTGCTGTTGGGGGCTGCAGGCTGCCGCCGCCGGCGCCCTGCCGCGCCCTGAAGCCTTTCAGCCAGGTTTTGGACACATAGTTGCCAGGCATGTCAGCATCACCCCGCCCCGCTGCCGCATTCGCCTCCTCCTCATCAGCCAGCATGGCCAGCAGCTGCTCCCGCAGCTCTGCAGCATAGTCGCTGCTGACCAGGCCCTGCAGCTGCTGCCGCAGGCATTCGCGGCACACGTCCGCCAGGCGCAGCTGCGGGCCGCCTTGGTGGGAGCCCTGCACACGGCCACACAAACGAACGCACATCATCATCATCAGCAACAGTCAGCCTACAAAACCGCGTGAAAGCTGACGATGCAATGCGTGCGCCTGAGCCGCCCGCCACAAGCAAGCTCCCTTCATGTGCACCCCCTACCCAGCCCCCACCCCACCCACGACTGCCCCACTCACCACCAGCGCCTCCCACGCGGTGCTGCTGAGATACTTGAAGCTGCCGGGTGGCTTGTCAGGGCTGAGCGCGCCGTGGCTGCACAGCAGCGGGCCGTTGTCCACCGGCCCGCGCCCCTCCTCACTGTTGGCCCAGGTCTCCAGCCAGGCTGCGCTGATGAGGCAGCCCGGGTCACCCGGCTCGCTCAGTGGCAGCATCTGGCTGATGCCTGACACCTCCTGCAAGAGGAGAGGGGTTGCAGAGTGGGTAGAAGAAGAAAAAGGACAAAAAACACAGAAAAGAGGCGGCGGGAGGCGTTTGAGCAACATCTGCTGCTGGTCTGCGTGGGAGTGATTTGCAGAATGTGACGCTTGACACGACACATGCAGCGCATCTGCTTGCAGCAAGGGGCGCACGCTGCGCCTGCCTGCCATGCGCAAGTACGCTGCAGACAGGGCATGAGAAAGGCATGCAGACAGCGCAGCACCACACACCAGCCTTATTGCACAGGCCTTTGGTGTACAGACGACTACGCAGTCAGCAGCAGCACCACCACCACCAAGCCAACCAGCGCACCTCTTGCCGCTGCTTTACACGCTCCAGCGCGTCACTTTTTACTTGCTGGTGGTTGGCGCAGGCCTGCGCAAAGTCCTGGTGCAGCTGCTGCACGCGCTGCCTCACAGCCTCTGGCAGCGCCTGCAGCTGCTGCTCAAGCTGCGGGGGCAGCTGTACCTGCTGCCCTGCCTCAAGCTGCAGGGGCAGCTGTACCTGCTGCCCTGCCTCAGCAGCTGCTGAGCCAGCAGCAGCATGACCATTCGCGTGCGCCGCGCCAGCGCCTGCTGCTGCGTGTGAGGTTGCTGCATCTGCCGTGCCAGCCGCTGCTGGCGCTGTTGCTGGTGCTGCTGCCCTGCCTATGCTGCTGATGCGCTGGCGGTACACCAGGAAGTACGCATTGCCCGACACAATCTCAACCTGTGGCGAGCAACCACGCGCAGCACACACAGCAGACACAGCACCGGGCGGACTCAGGACAGCATTTGTCCCAGCTGCATCATGATCAGTGAGCGATGCAATGGTTGTGCCCCCAAGCAATGCCGCCGCAGCAGCAGCAGCAGCAGCACCAACATACCGAAGCACAGTGCGCTGCATTACAAGACAGACATCAGTACGCAACTATATAACATGCCAAGCTGCTTGCCAGCTCAGCAGCACCCACCTGTTCATCAGGCAGCTGCTTCACCTCTGCAGCAGATGCTGCAGCGCCTGCATCAGGCTCTGCTTTGACATCAGCATCATCCCCTGCAGCAGCAGCTGCTGCTGCTTTGCCCCTGCCAGCCTTTTTCTTGGCGGTGGCGTTGTCAGCTGCATCTGCTGCTGCTGCTGCTGCTGCTGGCTCTGCAGCATTGCGCTTGCGCCTGCCGCGCTCCTCCTGCGGTGCTGCCTCTGCCTGTGGCACATCACAGTCCATGGCATCTGCACCTGGCTGCTGCTGCTGCTGAAGCTGCTGCTGCTCTGCCTGCCCACTGCAGAGTAGCAACAGACAGCAACACAGGCAAAAGTGAGAAGGGGCGCCGCAGCAGTTTTGTGTAGAACCTGCCAAAATTCTGCTGACCAAACACAGTACATCAGCACGGTAATGCTCGCACAAATGCCGCCACAGCTATCTGTTATCACAACGCCCAGCAGCACGCATAGCGCAGCAAAGCACACTGAAGTAACACAGGCGGGTCAGCCAACAGCCCAGCAGCACCAGCCACTCACAAGCTCGCCAGAATCTGCCGCTGCTGCTGCACTTCGTGCTCCACATCGTGCAGAGACTGCTGCATGGCAGCTACAATCGCAGCCTCCTCATCATAAGCGCCAGCGCCATCAGCAGCAGCCTTGCGGCTCCTGCCCTTGCCAGCGCTGCTGCCCCTGCCCGCGCTGCTTGCTACACGGCCCCTGGCCCTGCTCTTGCTACCCTTGGCCTTGCTGTGCGCCTCATAGTCGCTGTCCTCTTCGTCACGCGTCTTCCTAGGTCCTCTGCCGCCGCCGCCGCCGCGGCCCCGCTTGCTGCTGCCTGCCGCGCCGCCGCCGCGGCCCCGCTTCTTGCCAGTGCTGCCCGCAGCAGACGCCTCAGCGCCTGCGCTGGCATCGGCAGCAGCGCCGTCTGCTGCGCCTGCCTTGTCTGCTGCTACCGCCTGCGCCTGCGCTGTGGTGCCGTGGTCTGCGGGAAAGCTGGTGGGCTGCGTGCCCATCTCCTCTGCTGTCTCATCATCAAAGCGCCACCAGGAGCCGCTGTCAGGCATCTTGATGTGCGCCACTGGCGGCAGCAGCAGCAGCAGCAGCAGCAGCAGCAGCAGCAGCAGCAGCAGCAGCAGCATTTGAGTGCGCTGGGTGCACACGCTGTTGGCATCACCCACGGCAGCTAGTGATGTAGCTGCAGCGTGTGCATTTGGCTGTGGGCCAGGCATTGCAGCTGGCTGATCTGGTGCATGCAGTAAGCAGGCATCACGCAGACAGCACCACGCGGCCACAACTACGTGCTCTGTGCCCAACACGCACTGCGCAACAGCAGCACACTCGCATCTAACTGCCTGTGACCTCACGATCATCACAAGCTCACCGTAGTGGCCATGGCTCGCGCTGGTGCCCTTGTGAATAAGCACAGCAGCCAGCTCATACACACAGCCCGGGGACCCAGGCAGCAGCCGCGCCCCGTCCGGCCCTGCAGGCGCCGCGCAGGGCAGTGCCACGCCTGCTGCTGTCAGCGTCTCGCCCATGTCCAGCAGCAGCGGGATGGACAGCTTGTTGCTGGCCTTCTTCTTCTCAAAGGTCTGCAGCGGCAGCGGCAGGGGCGTTGGAGGTACGAAGGCAGCACAACACAGTCAGGAGCAGTCGTGCAGGAGCGGAGGAGCCAGCGCTCATGGCACGTGTGCGGCATGCAAACGTGCGAGATTCGTCTGGGCACGGCAACATAACAGTCTGTGACTGGCCAGCGATGTATCACGCAGCCCTGAACGCACAGCGCACGCTACTCGCGGCAGCACTGCTGCAGCACAACTGTGCGACTCTGGAATACATGACAACATAACAGTCTCTGGCTGGTCAGCTGCTAGCCACATCACGCACAGCTCAACGACAGCTACATCAGCAGCCAGCCAGCCCCGGCAGCGGGCCCACCTGCATGTCAAACACGAAGCGCTGCAGGGACAGGCACAGGTAGGGCGGCAGGCTGCGCAGCTGCATCTGGCGCTCCGCGTCGCACTTGCAGCCGCAGTTCTCGCACAGATACTGGTTGTCGCCCACAAGCTCCTCAGGGGCCAGCGCAGACGCCTGGGGTGCAGCGGGCAGGGGGGCGGGTACAGGCAGGGCCGTGCAGGCAGCACAGCACGGCAGACGTGTGAACACGGAGCCAAGCAGCGCGCGCTGGCTTCAGTATACTCCACTGCCAAATCGAACCCAGCATCTGCACCAGAAGATGCAGACGAGGCCATGCTCACAACTCGCATGCAAGGGCAGTGTAGATGCTCCACACACATTGTTACATCCTCATCCCGCGCCATGCAGCAACCCCAGCTGGCCGCAGCGCCCACACCACCAACCTGTTGCCAGCCCTCTGTCGACCACAGAAAATGACTATGTCTAAAACGTTGGTTTTCTACTCAACCAGCCGGCTCACCATGCTGTGCCGCAGGCTTGCCATGCCCTGCACCTGCAGCGGCAGCTCGTAGTACTCCACCTTGCGCGCACTGCCAGCAGACTGCTGCCCGCAGCTGCGGCAGGTCGTCACGTAGCTGAAGTGGCCGCGGAACAGCGTCTGCACCACGCCCCGCACCTCCTGCAAGGCAACCGCAGGGCGCACACGCATCACTCCAGCACATGCTAGCTGCAGAAGTCTAGGTGGTTCGTTGGACGTAGCGCAGTGCGCAAGTTGCAGCTGCGTGGAGTGCCTGCAAGAGCGGCTGCGCACATGCACATGTATAGCCACAGCAGTGGTGCCCCTTCAGTCCTGCTGTACACATACTGGCCGGGCACGCCCACCTGCTGGGCTGACGAGGCAAAGGTGTGCTCCAGCTTCGTCAGCAGCAGCTTCAGGAACTCCTGGCCATCCTGCAGCAGTAGCAGCAGCAGCAACGGCAGTGACAGCATACGAGTTGATTTCAGCATACAGCCCTGATGTGGCCCTCGCTTGCTGGCTGCTCATCTAATGCTCTGCTGATGCCGCCAGCTCTGGTGCTGCGGCTGTTGAAGCTGAAGCAGCCACTGACGCAACCAGCTGCATGCTGCTGTCCATTGGCGGTGACCATGCAGCTGATGCAGGCACTGCTGGCTCTGGTGCTGCCTGGATGGCAATGTTCTGAGTGTGCGGTAGCGCGTGCACTGCAGCCGTGACGCCTGCCTGCTGCTGTGCATGCAGCTGCTGCTGTATCCATTGCTGTTGCAGCTGTTGCTGTCGCTTCAAGTCTGCCCGCTGTTGCGGCGGCAGCATCTGCTGCTGCTGCTGCTGCTAGTGTGCTGTATAGGCCTACTGCATGCCTGTCCATGCTGCTGCCTGGCCCCAGCGCGCCCACCTGCTGAATGGCGTGGTTGAGCTGCAGGCTGTTTGCAAAGGGCTCAGGGTCCACATAGCGCCGCGGGCCAAAGTGCAGCTCAATGAACAGGTCCCTGCGGCAGGTGGGGGCAGCAGCACGGCTCGTGCTACAGTTTGGAATAAAAGGCAGCGGCCAAATCCGCACACCGCTGCTGCTGGAGGCCGCCCAGCAATGCAGAGCTGTTTTTACGGTCTGCCACTCTTCAACAAGTAGGGGAAGAAGCAGAGCTGCTGCCTCGAAGGTCCTGCAGCTGTGCAGCTGTTGCGTCCTTGCGCACTCATATGCAGCTGCATGCTGCTGCTGCTGCTGCTGTGTATTCTCACCGCAGCTGGCGAATCACGTCCTGCTCTGCTAGATGCGGCTCCAGCACATACAGCGCATGCCTGAACTCAGGGATGGCTTGCAGGAACTGCATGGCTGCGTTCACGTAACACGTGTTGCCCAGGTTGCGCAGGCCAGCAGGCACGTCTGGTGCCTGCATGGCGCATGGCAGCATGGCAGCATGGCATGAGGGAAGGGGGCTAGCGGGAGGCAGGGTTGGGAGCCAGCCCTGCTGTCAACAGCTAGAGCACTGACTGATGTTATGATTAGCAGAATAGCTGCTCTTTGTGACTTTATATGCCTAGAGTTGACAGCAAGTGCATGACATGGCATATGGAGACCTTGATAGGACACACCGACTGCTGCATGCTGTGTGAACTGTTGTTGTACTGCTGCAGCGCTGTGTCCTGCTCACCTGCCGCTTGTCGTCTGCTGGATCGTGGCCCAGCTGACCCAGAATCGGCTCCTTCTGCCACAGCCCTTTCTTTCTGAAGCTGCCCTCGGCAGGCATGAGGCCATGGAAGCACTCAGGGTTGTCCTTGCTGCCCTTGCCCTTGGTGCCGCATGCAGGCGGGCAAGGAGTTTGGCCCAGCTTGAAAACTTTCAGTAATGTCTCCCGAGGCAGCTGTTCATCGAGATCCAGCAGCTGCAGGGCGAGCCTGGCCTCATTGGCGTCCAGGCCCTCGCCCTGCTTGCCTTTGGCTTTCCTGCCCGGCGGCATTTGCTGGCTGGTAAATCGCTGATTTAACTTTTTGTCATACTAGAGAGCTTCAGCAGCTCGGAGCTGTCACTGCGCCAATGCAGGAATGCAGATGGATACGGAGGGTGAGTGAGTTGCAGTTTAAAACTGTACTGGCGTAGATGGCGTAGATCCTTCTCAAAATCACTTACTAGTTCAGCTTTAATTTAACCAGAGCAGCTGACTACTTAGTACTTGTACAACAGCAAGCACCATGCCTGCACCATAAACCCGGCCAGAGCAAGTGCAGCACAAGTGGCTACTGATTGTGCTGCCGCAGCCAAGCAGACCCCGGGACCGTTGGTGGATCAAATCATTACATTACATTACATCAAATCATTACATTACATTACATTACAAATCGACTTTGCTGGCCATTATGACAAACTAGCCATACAAACCCTGCTCTTCCTATCACAGCCATTGTTACAGTGTCATCCGAACCCTAGCAAGTAACACGTTATGCAATCACAACATTGAACAGCCCTGTTCAGCTGCGCAGCAGTACAGTAGAAAGCACATGCGCTCTGTATGTGCACGATCGCTTCAAACCAGCCAGCTGAGACCGGGAACATCACCAAACTCGTCACCGTGCTATTGATGTAGGGAAAGCCTCAATGTGACGCCAGGTGTTGTGTGATGTCAACACATGGCGATAGCAACAAGCACCTGCAGCTGGACATACCCCCAACACAGCAGCACGCAGCAACCTGACATGCCGACAACCTCATGATCATTGGCTGAAAGCATGATTATGATGGTCCAACCCAAATTCCTGCACTGGCCAAAGCGGACGGCAGATAACTCTGAGCAAAGACTAACACCAGCAACTCCCCTCAAACGCTGGACCGCGTAATGCTCTCATTGCAGTGAGTGCATTATTCTGGGGATTCACATGCATGTCGTGACTCAGGCAGCTGTTGGACTAGCCAGCGCATCCGACGTCACAGCAAGCACCTGTGCTACAAGCGCATCCTGTCCGTCGTGTGCTGTCTGTACGCTGCAGGCAGACACAGATGGCATCTCAGCCTTGGGCAGCAACTTTGATGGACACAAAACATGCAACGCTGCGCACACAGCACAGATGTGGCTCAGCTGAGCCATGCTACTTCAACAGGTCCATCCCACAGCTTACCCTTGCCCCCTGGCAAACGCACACAGAGTGCCATGCAGCAGAGCATCAGCACAAACTGAATCAACACGTCACGCAGGGGGAAAACGTCCTGCTGGCCAGCACATAATGCGCCCCCATGCACATTGTGAACTAGCAGCCTTGCTCTTCTACACATGCACCAACTCACCATCCTAGAATGACGGGTGGTTGTCGCTGTTATAGCTGGCACCTCTACTCGATCCGCCGCCACCCCCGCCACTCCCACCACTGCCAGCTGCGGGTTGAGCCATCGTCAATACAGCATGCCGCGGCTTCCCCACCACACCAAACACGCCATGCTCCCCGAACGCATGATACCCTCTGCCACTGCTGTCGCCGCCTGCCCCAGCAGCCATCCCAGCCTCCCCTGCAGGGTGCCTGGCGTGCGCCACATCGCTGGCTGCTGCTGCTGCAGCGGCTGTCGTGCCGCGCAGCTGCTGCTTGGCGGCGCGCAGGTTGACAAAGCTGAAGGCGAAGCGGCCGCGCGCGTCCAGGCTGCGCAGCACTGTGGCCACGCAGGCGTTGCCCAGGTCCAGCGGCGCCTCCACCAGCTCGCCACCAGCAGACTGGTGGCAGCAGGACGGCATCATCAACAGCAGCAGCAGCAGCAGCAGCAGCAGCACCCTATGCATGAGTGTGTTGCGACATGGGCGTCTCATGTGCAGGGCCGCGGCATCAGCAGGTTTCGGACAGGGCATGCCAGCTGGGGCAGCCAGCCGTGCCACGGCATTGAACACCACTTGCTGCAAGCCACAAGCAACTTGCACAAGAGCGTCTCAGCTCAAGGCGTTGTGCCAAGCAGCGAGCGTCAACAGTGAAGCCTGGCGCCCCCACCCCCCACCTGGCAGGCCATCTGCACGTACTGCCTGCTAGGCAGCGAGCCATCACGATTGAGCAGGGAGAAGGTGTGGCTGGCACGCTCATACGCGCGCACCTTGCACCTGCAGCAGCGGCGTGACAGTACATGGTGTTGACAGAGGTATTGCAGTCAAACGTTGTTGACATGGAAGTTGCATCTGTTGCATGCAAGCAGGCATGCAAGAGGGTCTGCAGGCAATTGATGTTGGACCAGCAACACACTCTGCATCCACCATGGGCAGCCACACAAAGGTACTCTTTGTGTGTCCCAGACACCTTGAAAACCAGATGCATATCCTGCCACGACAAGGTCCCGCCCACACAGCTGCCAGGCCGCCACGGGCCTCCAGCACACACTATTTCTTTATCTCTCACCGCGTGATGGTCAGCGCGTGCCGCTTCATCGCGTTCACCAGGTCCTGTAGCACCACGTTGCTGCCGCTGAACACGTGCACGCGCAGCCCGGGAGGGAAGCGGCGCTGCACCGCGCTGACCAGCATGGCGCGCAGCACCGCGGCACGCCGCTCGTCCCACACGCACTCGCCGAAGCGCGGCCTGATGTAGAACAGCTGGTGCGCCCAGCCTGACGGCTCGCCGTCAACTGCAGCGCAGCGATCGGTTTGTGAAACAGGTCAGCAAGATGGTAAGGGAGCGGGGTGAGACAAGCCCCAGCATGCCTGCATGATACAGCATGACGCACTGGTAAGCTGACTCCTGGCGCGTGCGCGCGCCACAACAATAGGTGCGTGGCGGTTTGGCCACCTGTATTGCTGCGCTGCGTGTGGCTGACCGTACATGTGCACTCACTGGTGGCGTGGAAGATGTCGTAGCGCATGTCACACAGCGTGCACACCTGTGCAGTGACACCGGCCCACACACAAGCAGCACAGGCACACATTCAGTACGGTGCGCGCACCCTCGGCTCCAACTTCTTAGACTCCCGTCTTACTTCTCACATTCCCGCAAACGCGCATGTCTGCACTTGTCCCAACTACAAACATTGCAGCACGCAGCACAGCAACAGCGCTGCCTTCCCTGCAGCCCAGCACTGCTGGCAGCCGCGCGTGATCACTATTCTCACCGTGTCGAAGAAGAGCTTGTTGCGGTCCCTGCAGCGGATGGTCACCAGCCAGTAGTTGAACAGGCTGCTGTGCTGGATCTGCACCTCTGGAGTGCCCAGCTCCCCGCTACCAACCCCGCCCGGCTGCTGCTGCTGCTGTGGGCTCAACGCACCACCGCCTCCTGCTGCTGCTGCAGCAATGGACCCCAGAGGTGCAGTTGCGGCTCCTGTCAGCCCCAGCACCCCTCTGGGGCTCAGCTGGCCAGCAGCAGCAGCAGCTGAAGCCAGCCGTCCAGGGCTAAAAGGCGTTGCAGCATGCCCCGAGGTGGCTGACACAGACCTGACGGCAATGGGGGCCAGGCCCGCACCAGCGGTGCCAGCCAGCCTGCCAGGCTTGCGGGCAGCAGGGCTAGTTGGAGCCGAGGCAGAAGAGTAGCTCTGCTGCTGCTGCTGCTGCTGCTGCTGCTGCTGCTGCTGCTGCTGCTGCTGTGCTGGTGGGAGGGGTGAGGGGCTAGAGAGTGCACTGGGTGGCCGCGGGGGTAGCCCAGCTGCATGCGCATGGCTGGCAGCCCCACTAGTTGCAGCAGCAGCAGAGCTTGCGCTGCTGGCAGCTGACACTGCAGCAAGCAGGTCTGACTGAGGCTCAGTGACAGACCTGAATATGCCAGATCCCTTGTGCTGCTGTTGCTGCTGCTCTGCGCTGGAGCCGCTCCTGATGCTGCTGCTGCTAGCTGCTGCTCCTTGATCGGTGCGTCCACCTGCTGCTGCATCCCGCGCATCTGCTTGCTGCTCCTGCTGTTGCCGCACCGCAGGAAATGACGTCACGTGCGCCAGCTTCTGCGGCTGCAGCAGCGCTATCAGCTTGTCTACGCTGGCTTGCTGTGCAGCTGCTGCAGCGGTAGCAGCAGCATCCCTTGCAGCCAGCCCACCATCCCTGCTGACTGGGCCTCCTGCAGGCAGCTGTGCATTCTCTGGCAGCACAGGCAGAGCAGCTGCCAAACCATCCGGCCCATCTAGAGAAGCTGCATTACTGCTAGGCATTGCAAGCCGCTCAGCTTCTATGGCTGCTGCTGCTGCAGCTTGCTGCGCGTCCTGCTGCCGCTGCTGCATGTGCTGCTGCACAGCTACCTCTGTGCTGTTGTCCCTGTGTACAGGCTTGCCTGTTGGATCTACACTCCACTGAGGTGGCAACATGCGCCGCTGCCACTGCTGCCGTGGAGTTTTGGGAGTATGTGGCAGAGCCATTTGATCCGTGTCTGCATCTGCATCTACAGCTGCTGCCGCTGCTGCTGCAGCAGGGCTGCTGGTTGCGGTGTGTATGGGTGCCGGGAATGGCAGCGAGTGCTGGCGCTGCAGGCGTGACAGCTGCTTCCAGGCATGCACCTCGTCAGCCAGCAGCAATTGGTGCAGGCGGCGCTCATGGTGCACAGCACCCTCAACCTGCGGAGGACGGGAAGGCAGAACGTGGAACGGCCATGGCTGCAAGACACCAGTTGCTGCCTTCTACCTGCTGCTTCGGCTGCTGCTTGAGCAGCAGATTGTGTGGTAATGCGCCGCATGCGCATTGCGCGCTGCGCGGCAGCACATGATGTACAGGCTCGCGCAGACATCCACACTTGATATGTTGCCGTAGCAGCAGCAGTGCCTTGGAGGCCACAGCCCTGGCGCCAGACAACAGAATAGGCAGCCCACAGCATACTCTGCAGCAGGTCCTGCCACCACAACAACGCCCAGGGTCTCACATGCGTGCAAAACTTCACATCGAGGGTCCAAAGCTCCACAGGCAGCACGCAAATCCCCAGATAAGCCAGATGGCAGGTGCAAGCCAGATGGCAGCTGTAAGCCAGATGGCAGCTGTAAGCCAGATGGCAGCTGTAAGCGCCACAGCGCAGGCCGCACCTGCTCCACAGACACCGCTGCATCCCCCTGGCGCTCCACCAGCTGCAGCAGCAGCTGCCGCAGCCGGTGCAGCTTCACGCGGTCGCCCACTGGCGCGTTGCGCTCCGTGACGCCGATCACAATGGCAGCACGACTGTGGAAGGTCCAGGCCTGCAGGTCGGCAGCCACAGCACAGATAGGCAGCAGCAGCAAGGCAGCAAGCAGGATGACTGGAACGCAAACATGGCCCAGCAGTGTCTTCAACAGCACATACTACGCCAAAGCCCATCCATCAAAACCTACATGGAGACAGGTGGTGAGCAGCACAAGCTCCTGGCGAGCGATAAGCTGATATGCATACGGCCATGCTCAAAGGCATGTGCATGCAGCCCCAGCAGCTGCTGCTGGACTGCACACACCGCCGCAACCAGTGCCACTCACTGCCGCGGTGCGTATCTCCAGCCCGTTGTGTGACAGCAGCTCGGTGATCTCAGCCAGCAGCCCGGGCGCCTCAGGCCCAGCAATTTGAAACACAGTGTGCACCTCGGCCGGCTCGCCTGCAGCAGCAGCAGCAGCAGGAGCAGTGTGCGCCAGTGTTTCAGCACGAGCAGGCAGTGCTGACGAGGTTGGCAGGTGGAAAACACAGGATTACTACGTTGGAATCTGGTTTTTGCATGTGCATTGCCAGGCAAAGGCCAGCAGCTCTGCACAGCCACAGCAAGCATGCAGAGGACCTCATGCACATGCAGCGCAGCGTGCCCTGCTGCCGCCTGGGATGCAAGTGCAGCTGCAGCTGCGCTGCATTGCAGCAGCTGCTGCCCTCCTCACCGGTGTGCTCCGGCAGCGACAGCATGTTCTTGATGGCGTTGAGCTTCTTGGGATCGGTCACACGGCCACACGGTGTCTCAGACACATGGAACTCTGCAGCAGCCAAACAGGTGCTGCCAGTCAGGTGCAACCAGGGACCTCGTGTAGTGAGGTGGTCAAATATTAATAGGGGTTGGCAGCTGTGCGTTAGCATTTGCGTGTGCGTGCACAGCAGTGGCTTAGAGCCAAAGGCAGCCTCAGTTTATCAGTGTGCTTGCCATTTCTGGCAAAGCAATGCAGCAGCTGCTGGGCGCCTCTGCTCAACTTGGGACTGCCACGACTGGGTGATGCTGTCCCACCACATGCAGGCAAGCTACACATTTGCGCATTGCCAGCAACAAGCACGCTCACCATCCACGAACCAACCGCCATCGCTGCTGATGCGCGCTTGCTTCACACTCAACCCCAGCTCAGTCAGGCACTGCACCACCTGGCAGCAGCACCACCACCACCAGCAGCACAGCAGCAGGCACTTCAAGCCAGGTTTGGGTACCCCCAGGCAATGAGCACTGCGTGTGAAATATAGCGCATTGTCCGCTTTGCATGTTGGACAGTGTGTGCAACTTGCCACACATCAAGATATCATTGCAGCGCCACCTAGGCTGCCAGTGTACCCTGCCATGCAGCTGCAGCTGCCTGCCTCACCTCCACCAATGTGCCTGGCCGGTTTGCAGAGTCCACAATCAGCACCGTCTTATCCTGCAGGAACCCAAACCACACAGCCTCAGCTTTGCAGCATCGACGCAGTCCACAAAGCAGCAGCAGTAGCATGATAACCCCCTCTTCTGCAGGGTGTAGCTGCACCGCTGAATGCCGCAAATCCAGCAGGGCGCCAGCAGGGACGACCCACCTTGCATTGAGCACACATTGCATGATTAGCCTGCACCAACATTACTGCACTGCTGCTCAGCCAGGGTGCTGGCCCACCTCATACAACTCGTTGTCTATTTTTACGTTTGGCGGCAGCAGGCGCGACACCAGTGTCTCATACTCCAGCAGGTCGCCTGCATCTGTCACTGCCAGCTGCTTGTTGGCAGCCAGTTCCATCTCCCTGTAGCGGTCCCATGACTGCAGCTGCAGGCTAGACCGCGGGTGCTGCGAGGTAAAGAGTCGAGCGTGCATGCTGCTGCTGCTCTGCTGCTGCGCTGTTGTCTGTGCAGATCAGTTGCGCATCGCCTTCACTGCAGGTGCACACAGCAGGCCTATAGATGTGGTGTGTTCGGTGGGTGCAGTATGCCTGCGGTATGAGCACGTCCTTTTACTTGTGATGGGGCTGCGAGGAGGGTGGCTGTGGGTGCCTGGTGTCAAAGGCTTTGCCAGCAGTGCATTTGTGACTCGATACATAGGACAAGTGAAGACAGTAGCCCTGAACTACCCAGCACTAAGAGGGCTAGTAACCCCTGCTTTGCAAACACATCTGACACAGGTGCAACTGCACATCTCTGCTGCATTACGGGACGCTTGAATGCGTGTGCACGGGCAGCTGAACGAGGCCTGTCTAGGTTTTCTCACCTTCGGCTACCCGATCCGGCTGCAAAAGAGGGAACTTTCAATCCGACACAATCAACCTGCGATCATATGAAATTGTAGCATAGTGCACACTCATGCGTGCTCAGATCCCTGATGCTTTTGAATGTGCTTGCGAACGAACCAGGCTGTTGCAGTTTTGAAGCACCAAACCATGCGAAGAATTGCAGGACATTTTTACGAGAGTGGATCACCTCGCAAAAGCACCTGAGACAAGTGTAGTGTCACAGCTGACACTGACAAGTGTGAGTGTGACCTGCGCCTGCTCACACGTGGACCATGTACACATGGCCGTGATTGCGTGTCAGCTTGGTCCTCTACACAGCAGCTGCTTGACAGCACCTCACGGTGGGATCAGCAGCGCTGCTGGCGGCCACCTCTCAACACCACCCCACCCAGCGCTGCAGTACAGCTGTACACAGTGGCTAGGGTTTGGCGGCTAGGGCTTCAGCCCCATGCGCGCCTTGTCCAGCACATCATGCCGGATCTTTGGGTACTGCGGGTCAGCCTTGAGCACTGCCTGAGACACGCTGACTGCATCCACCAGCCGCCCTGCCTTCATGTAGTTGAAGGCCAGCTTGTAGCCCACTGCCTGGTCGGACTGCGTGGACAGCTTCCAGGCGTGCTCGTAGTGGCTTGCTGCATCCTTGTAGGCCTGATCCCGCTCAGCGATAGACCCCAGCAGCTCCCAGGCGCGGCTGCAGGACTTGTTGTACTTGAGGCAGCGGCTGCACAACTCCTGCATGCGCATCAAGTTGATTGAACAGGTCACACCAGCCGGACATATCATGTTTTCCCCCTAGAAACAAACTTGCAGCAAAAACGCATGCAGGTTGACGTGCATGGAGAGTCTGATGTCACAAAGTTGAGGGCGCCGGTTCTGCCGCATCCCCGCTGCGTCCCGGCCAGGCAGGCAAGGTCTGCACCAACTGCAGCCCACCTGTGCCAGGTCGAACTTGCCGCCTGCGATGTGTATGTCAGCCAGGGCCAGCCACGCGCGCTCAAACTCGTCAGCCTCATCCGGCTTGTAAGGAAGCTTAGATACGCGCTGCGCGCAGCAACAGCAGCAGCAGCAGCAGCACACACAGATGCACACAGGTGAGCAGCAGCCGAATGCACGAGCGGCAACATGCAAGCTCACGTTCTGTGCACCCGCGGCTGCGCAAAATCAGCCGTCAAACCTTCAGTGCCCCATCTGCGCTGCCCCAGCACTGGCGCAGCATCGCCGGTGTGCATCAGCATACCTTGAGCTGGTTGCGCGCTTTGGCTGTCTGCTTGAGCAGCAGGAAGCCGTGCGCCAGGCCCAGCAGCACGGGCACGTTGCTGGGGTCTGCGTTGGCCATGTCCAGCAGCTGGCCCACGGCAGCCTCCACGTCAGGCCGCGCCTTGCTGGCCATGAGCGTGTACGCAGACAGCACCTGGACGCAGGCAGCCAGGGTGCAGCACGGTGCGGCACGGTGCAGCATGGTGATGGGCTATCAGATGGTGAACGTGCTGCAAGACATGTAGCCAGATGTCAGTGGGGCATGTGGTGCATGCTGCGGCTGAAGTCTCTCCTTGAGGGCAAACTCCTTGGCCGGCCTCTCCGTGGCAGTCGAGCTGGCTGGAGGGTGGTGCAAATGGTGTAATGCAAGAATGCACACCAAGCACCCGTTTGGTATTCTGGCAGCTTGCTTGATGCATTACCAGCAGCACCGCAAGCCCACCTTGTATTTGTTGCTCTGCATGTCTGCCGGCCGCAGCTGCTGCAGCAGCGTGCCAGCCGCCCGTATGGCCTCCTGCGTATCTGCGTCAACAGCAGCAGCAGAGCCGGGCTGCGAGCCGTCTGCCTCGCCACCCTCTGAGGCCCAGCTGATGTGGTTCTCAGGGTTGAGGTAGATCTCAGCCATGGCCAGCAGCGCCTGGCTGGACCACTTGGCGTCCCGCCGCGCTGCGTTGAAGTGCTTGAGCGCGTCACGGGGGTTGTTCAGGTACCTGGCAGCAGCGGCAGAGGTGCAGCAACACCAGTGGTGCGCCAGCCGCCGCGGCTGCAACTAGTGGGCTTTCACCGGCTGTACTGGACTTGTAACTGATGCAGTGACACGTCCATGTAGCAGGACAGTCCACAGCGCTGAGCACAGGCAGTTGCGGCAGCTAGCAGCTGACGACAGCCATGCTCACCACTGCAACAGGCCCTTGCAGTACTGCAGGCCCGCATCAGCGTTTGCTTTGCTGTTGCCTGCAGCGGCTGCAGGGGCCGGAGACGCAGCTGAAAGAGTCGTAGGTGTAGCCAGCATGCTGCTGAGTGGAGCCCCGCCCGCTGCTGCAGCAGGAGCTGGCTGCCCGCCTGCAGCTGCCTCTGCCGCTGCAATGAACTTGGCTCCATCTTCAAGCTTGCCTGCTCGCCGCAGCAGCCCCAGCAGCTGCACCAGGGCTGTGTAGTGGCAGGGCTTGCGATCCAGCAGCTGCTGGAAGTAAAAGACTGCCGACTCATGGTTGTCCTGTTGGGTCAGGCAAATGCAGCACGGGAAGTTTTAGACGGGGGGAGGGCACAGCAGCAGATGATCAAGAGCGTGGCAGGTTGGAAGCCACAGCAGCAACAAGGTCTCACGCTGCGTGGGGAAAGGCATGCAGAGACTGCGCAGTTGTAGCTCTTGTTCCAGACCCACCTGGTGTGCCATCAGCTCTGCCAGCATGATGGCTGCATCTTCATTGTCAGGCTGGTCCTCAAGCAGTGCAGTGGCATGGGTCTGGCATGCCTCGATCTGCAGGGCAGCGCACCAGCAACGTGTCTCTGTTAGAACAGTGAGGCAGTGGCCCACTTGCCGGGCAAGCTGCCTGCAGAGTTTGAGCTGCTTTTCAATAACAAGGCGGTCTTTGCTGCTCCTGTTGATCTATTGGTCCGTGTGAAACACTACAAGCTAGGCTGGACACTGCGGGTTGAACCCGCCGGCACCGCTAGCAGGAGGGTTGCTTCCACTACGTTTCAACGGCCCTGCTGTGCAAACCCCGCCACACAAAATGGTCACCTGTCCATTTGCTAGTGCAAGACGCGCTAAAGCCAGGTGTGCAGCCCCATGCTTGTCCTGGTGTGTCAGGCAAGCCTTGTATGCCTCTTCAGCCTGCAGGCAAGCAGGGGGCATAGCCGTCAGAACCCAGGGCCACAGCCACAGGCCGGAGCATACTGCTAGAGCAACCCACGGTAAAAGGACCGTCAATCATGAAAAATGCAAAGCTGCGCACCTCCAAGCACTGTACTGGAGCATACAAGGTTACGACCCTGCACAAGCAAGTGTGCAGAGGCATTCAGCCCTGCTCACCTTGTCGAACTGCCGGTGTCTTCTGTGGTACTCTGCCAGGTCAAAGCAGATGCTGGCAGCCTTGGCCTTGGCTGACGTGAGGTTGCCCACAGCAGCTGCCATGCCCCCGCCCAGCCCAGTCAGCAAGTCGGCAACTCCCTGGCCTGCCCTGCCCTTGCCAGCGCTGCTGCCAGAGGTACCTGCTGCTGCGCTACCAGACTGCCGCAGCTGCTCTATCAGTGTGCGCTGCAGCTCCAGCGCCTGGCTCTGTGCAGCGGTGAAGCCCTCAGCACTGCCAGACTGCTGCTGCAGCTTGGCTAGCAGGAGCCACCTGCAGCAGTGCAGTGAGTTGACACGGGTAGTCAGCATGTGCATTCCTGCCAGGTGGACCAACACGCTGAGCAGTCAACTGCTGCTCCAAGCTGCCAAACAGACAAGCAAGCTGCATGTTCACCGTGCAAGCACAAAATCATGTGCATGCGCACCGATTGCATGTGACACTACTGGTGGGTGGCACCCAAACGTGTGTAGATTGTGACTGCCACAGTGCACTGCCGCTGGCTGCTACCTGAATTTGTGCACTTACGTGTCTACATCCAGGGCCAGCGTCTCCAGGCTGCCTGCGCCGCCTGCCTTGTGCTCTGCCAGGCACTTGTCCAGCAGTGCTGTGGCTTGCCGGGTCTGGCCCAGCCGCAGCAGCAGCCGAGCCAGGCCATGCTGCAGCACTACCTTGTTGGGGTCATTGCGAATCGCCCTGCAATGCCGCAACCAAGGCAGCTCTGTGTTGCGATTGACGCAAGCTGAAATTGGCAACTGGGTTGCAAGGTCAGCATGCCGCAGATGTTGCATACAGCACGCCACGCATGGGGTGTACACGCATAGCGCAGCTGCTAGCTGCGCTGCAGTCATCTGCAGTGACTGGAGGCCATCCCACCTGTTGTAGTAGTCAATGGCCCTGTTGTAGTTATGTGCGGCGATGAGCGCCTGTGCAGCCGCCAGTGCCACGTCAGCGTCCTTTGGCCGCAGCGCCAGCGCAGACTGGTACAGGCGGCAGGATAAATGCACGGCAGGGCAGCGTAGGTCAGCACAAAACAGTGGAGCCTGCAAGCATGCTTGCCTGATGCGGCTTCGATCAAGCATGGAATGCACGTGTCCCATCACACCACCCAACACAGGATAAAAAGCTGTGCCTATTCACCCTGCATCAGCGCCAAGGCAGATCACAATGAACCGCCCTGGCCAGCGGCGCACCTCGTATGCACGTGCTGCCTTGTCAGGCTCTTGGATGGCCAGGAACGCCTCAGCTAGCAGGCAGTAGGAGTCGTAGTCCGGGGTCTTTTCCTGCAGGCAGGACACAGGGGACAGCACAGCATCTACAACTTTCCAAACATACATTAATTCAAGGCAGATAGCTTGCACAACACAGCTGGGCATGTGGCCGGCATGTCACAGCTTTCAGTAATCCATTCTGGCTGGCAGCGTACAACAGCAGTACTCACCACTAGATCTAGATAGCACTCCACGTAGGCGGCCCTGTCCTGACGGTGCTTCAGGTAGATCTCAGCCATGGCCACTCGCGCACGCGTGTAGTGCATGCTCGACTCTGGCACACGCCGCAGCCGCTGCAGCGCGCCCGCAACATCACCGCTCGCGATCGCTGCCTCGCAGTCCGCCACCATCACCCGCACCTCCTCGCGCGTCCCTGTGAACTCCCGCACTGCATCTGCCAGGTACTGCAGGGACAGCAGGGAGGCACAGGCGCCACACATGTTTACAGGTCGGTGTACAAACAACAAAGCCACACAGTGCTGCAGCTTCATTGTGCCTCTACAGGATGCATGATAGTTCAGCAGCGGGACAGCGCAGTTAAAAATCATGGCAATGCGTGGCAAACTCAGCACAATCAACATGTGGCAAACCAGCGCTGCTACTGCGGACACAGCTGGCATTGCACCTTCTTTGCCTCAGGCGTCTCCTGGCCCTTGTTGAGCTTGCCAATGATCTCCACCAGCAGCAGGTAGATGCTGGCGCGCTCATGCACGCTGGGCAGACAGCCGCGCTTGGCCAGCCACGCAGCCTGCTCTGGTGTGGCAGCAGTGCGTAAACCCGGCAGTGCCATGGCTGCCTCCAGCACCTGAAACACAGCACAATGCAGGCAGGCAGGGCGTTGCTGTCCGCAGCTTGCCATAGAATCAAGGGCAGATTCCGGTAAAGGCGAGGCTCACAAACCATACACACCAGTAGGCACTTGCTCTGCTGCACCTCAAAGCTATCGGCATGCAGGGCCTTCAAGGAGAATCTACAACACGGCATCAGTGCAGAGATCAAACTGTTGGCAGTGCTGCACAGCAGTAGCCGCAGCAGCGCACCTTCTTGGCGTCTTCCAGCCGCTCATTTGCAACCAGCACCTGTGCATGGGTGACATGGTACAGCGGAGCTTCGCGAATGCTGAAGTTGGCGCTGACGGCTGCCTCCAGCGCTGCCATGGCCTCAGCAGGCCGGCCCTGCCGCACATGCACACCAACAAGCAGCAGCACCGCCTGGATGTTGTCTCCATTGCAGCGCAGGATGTCTGCTGCCTTGCGCGAGGCGGCGTCCAGGGCACCGTTGAGGAACAGCGCCCGCGCCCCCAGCAGCTGCGCCTCTGGGTGCGAGTGTGTAAAGCGGGCGAGCATCTCCAGCACCCTGTGCAAGCGCAGCAACAGCAAAAGCCAGCAGAAAGGCGTAAATCCCACATTGGTGCAGGCAAAAACGTAACACTGGATCAAGCGTTCGTCAGTGGCATGCCTGAGCTCTCTCCAGCACTGTTTTCGCACAAGCATGCCGGACAGCGATTCAGCTGACTGTATATGAAGCAGCGTGTTCAGCAAGGGCTTTGAGTTGGTGGTTGGCAGCATGATGCTCAGGTGACATTTCAGCGCTGCACCTCACGCACCTGATGCAATTTGCCAGCAGCGGGGAGGGAGGATCCGAGGGCTGCCGCGGGTCGCCCCCCACACTACCCAGCAGCAGCCTCACCAACCCCAGCACCCGCCCAGCATGCAGTGCCTCAAACATGGCAAGGCCGTACGGCAAGTCCTCCACCACTGTCAGCTGCAGGTCCAAGTACTGCTGCAGCTGCTGCAGCCCCTCCTGCTGCTTGCCCTGCTTCCAACCAAGCAGTCCCCGTAAGTACAGCAGCAAAGGCTCTGACACCGCCTCGCTGCGCCCACCCGCCACCAGCTGCATGCCTGCGCTGTCCGTGCTAACCCTGGAGGCCCGCCGCGGCACGGCATCCTGCCCGCTGCCTGCCAACCCCAGCTTCTGCGCTGACTCTGCAAACCCAAACACCTGACGCCCGCTGCTGTTTGCCATGGCGTCTGCACCCAGGCCACCTGCTGCTTTGCTAGCTGCCAACAGCTCTGGCAGGAACTGCAGCTGCTGCTCTGCTTCCTCCAGCTGGCCTGCTGCCAGGTGTGCCTCAGCCATCCCCAATGCTGCCCGCATGTTCAGCTCATCCAGCTTCAGCGCTGCCTCAAAGCCCTCCACTGCTGCTGCAGGCTGGTCCAGCATCAGCTGCTGCATGGCAACCTCAACAATCTGCATGCAAGTCCAAGCACAAGTCCACAATTGTAGCCACATGTGAGCAAGGCCCGTGTATGTACAGCACAGTCACAGCTGCTGTTGTTCTGCCGTCCCATTGTCAGAGTCCACAACTAGTAGCTTTTTGGGTCTCAGTACATCATTGAGCAGTAACTCTGCTGCAGTAAAGCTGGCCAGGGCCCGCAGCAGCATGCACGCACCATGTTGACGTTGTCTGGCTGCAGCTTCAGTGCCTTCTCTGCTAGGCTGAGCGTGATGCCCAGCAGGGCAGCATCACTGCCGGCAAGCCTGGAGAAGGGCGCAGCCTGGTACAGCACCACACAGCACCAGCAAAAGCCAGAAGGTGAGTGTATTTTGGCATCATTCAGGCATGCTCCATCGCCGCAGTTCGAAACATGTGGGCGCTATGCATCTGGCAGGATCAGCATTGCGCAGCAATGCTTGCGTGCAAGCTGTTGATTAACTAGCTGCATGGCCGTTGGCTCTACAGAAACATCACGCGGGCCCTCACCAGCTGCAGCATGAGTCCAGCGTTCTGTGGCTCCTGCTGCTGCACCTCCGTCGTCAAGTCTGCCAGCTGCTGGGTGGTTGCCTTGCTGTTGCCATTGAGCAGCAGCGTGCTGAGGGCTGCAATCATGTGTTTGTAGCAGCAACACCCCTTTTTAGTTTCGGAACGTACATGTGAAGCAGCTGCAACAGTGCACAGTCACGTCGCTGCAAGAATTACCCTGTCCTGCAAGGCAAGCGCACACTGTGCATGTCATGCTGTTGCTGCTGTCTGTTGCTGCACACACCTGTGTAAGCCAGGCCCATGACGTTGCCGCCATCTGCCTGCTGCAGCCTGCCCACCACGTCAGCCAGCCCCTCCCAGTCCTGCTGTGCCAGCGTGAGGCGCGCCAGCTCCACCAGCAGCGGCACTGCCCAGGGCAGCTGCAGCGAGGCCTCTGACAGCAGCTCCCATGCAGCACGCGCCTCACCGCTGGCTTCCAAGGCACGGGCTTTGCCCAGCAGCGCCTGCAGGAAAAACAATCACAATGTGGTGGCTGACAGACCACAGCATGCGCCTGCACTGACGCAGTGCGTTCCTGCAAGCAGTTACTGCATGCGCTCTGCTCCCAGGAGAGGCATGTACGAGTGCTGGTTGCCTGCTTGCAACTTGTGGCAGCGCACATGCCTGCACCTGCTGTGGCTGGCATATGCTGCAACCCTGCTGCTGGTGGGCTGCTGTCTGCAGCCGCACCTCGAGGTCTCCATGGTCCTGCTGTAGCACGCCATCAAACAGCTGCAGCGCCATCTGCAGCTCACGCGCATCCTGCAGCTCCGCCACCTCATGTGCATGCTGCTCCAGCAGCACAAACCCCAGCAGCGTCTGCAGCCTGGCAGATACACTGCTGTCGTTGCGCTGCCCCGGCTGCAAGCAGCG
This sequence comes from Tetradesmus obliquus, assembly GCA_030272155.1. NCBI lineage: Eukaryota > Viridiplantae > Chlorophyta > Chlorophyceae > Sphaeropleales > Scenedesmaceae > Tetradesmus > Tetradesmus obliquus. The sequence continues at coordinate 4,133,046 of CP126191.1, forward strand.
CTCCAGTATGCTGCGGGCACGCTCGAAGCTGTGCGTATAAAACAGGTATGCTGCGAGCAGCAGGCCTGGCTGGCCACTTACACTGCCCTCTGCAGCCTGATCCAGCGGAAGACATTACAGTTGCTTCATGTTAGCGGCCCGGATGATTGCACAAATGGATTGCTGCGTGACGAAGGATCCCTGCTGTGGTCGTGCTACCTTCAGCAGCAGCGCATCGGCTGCATGTGTGTGCAACCTGCTACCCCAGCGTTCTTGGGAACTGCAGGACACACTGCTTCTGATGCATGTGAAATCTAGTCCTGCATGCTTCTGTAAAACCTTGCCGCAGGCCCTGCTTTGCCCTGCTGTTGAGCTCCTCACCTCCAGCTGCATAGAGAGCTTTGCAACTGCATCATGGTCCACCACCTTGGCTGCCTGGTGCGCTGTCAGTAGGGCAGCTGTTGCGGCTAGCTCCACGTCTTGATGGGATTGCACAGCATACAACTCTCGCATCGCCTGCATCAAAGCATAGTTAGGTAAGTCCAGCAGGCTTCAGTGCACTTCTTCTACCACATGTACGCGTAACACTGCTCATGCCTCTACGGCAATGATGGCAACCTCACCCCTGCTGTTGCGCCTGAAGCAAGCAGCCCATATGCGCGCCAGAACTGCAACACGACGCTTGGTGCCTGCTTGATGACCTCGTTACAGACGGTCTGTACATGGTGCACTAAGCCTTCACGGGCGTAGTAGTGCACGAAGGCTGCAACTCGAGAGTCCATGTTCTTGCTGCTGCTGCAGGCTGCTTCTCTGCACAAAGGCGCAGGCTTATCTAGGAACCAACCCTGGATAACATCAGACTAAGTGAAAGCTGCTCTTTACAAGCAAGACAATACAGTGCAACGGGTTTGCATCTGCGATCGTCGTCAGTCAAGCGGGAGCCATCGCATGATGGCTCGTTTTGACCATGTCTTTGCCCAGACAGATGTTGATGTTTTAGTGAGGGAACAAGCGTTTTTCCTCTAGCCACGCGTATCATGTAAGGAATTGGCTCTTGCATTGTCATCCCAGATACATGGCCCACATCTGTTCACAAGAGGGTATTTTGATCACGACTGAAAGGGGTTGGCCCCTCATTTATTTCATTCATTTTATCAAAGCATTGTGTTAACACTGCCTGGCACAGGATACAGGAGTGAATAAGCACGGGGTTCAGGCTGAACTGCACCTGTGAATCAGCTGCTGCAGCGGGCTATCAACTGGCATGTACTCTGAACCTGGTGTGTCAAAACGACTGCAACAAATGGCAACTTGACTAGAAGTATCCAGGCCTGGGAGACCTAGGCTAAGTCTGCTGACATGTCGTGTGCACACTGTGTACACAGTGCCACTGTGCACGGTGCATTTTTGTGCAGCACAGCCACGTGGGCGCCAAGACCCCCAGCAATCAGCAGTTATACAAAAAAAATTCTGGTGTCAAACGCATATGGAACCAGGGGAACTTGCAAAACACTGCATGCAGCGGATGCCAGCTGCAGTAGGTGCGGTGTCCTGACACTACATGCGCCTGGTGCAGTATGGCCTTTATTGAGACGTAGAGCGCCATGAACGACGTTATCAACAGCTTTGCAAGTTCAGCATAAGCAGTCAGAGCTCGAAATCAAGAAAGTGAAACCAAATCTTGTGTGTTATGGTCTGGTCGAACGAGGGTTTGCGCCCACCTCTAAGCAAGGACGAGATGGAGATGATCATTCATCCCGGTCTGGATCACAATTGTTTTTTCTGCGTTACCAACGCAGAGCACGCCTGCATCTTCAGGCTCGACTCAATCCGCTCTTGCTAGTTCTGCGCGATTGCTGGTGCGCCTGCATAAAGTGAGTGCATTTAACGCCTTTAGTACATTTTCAAGGGCTTGGGTGGGCCACATGCCTAGCATGCTGTAGTTGGGGGAGTTGCACGATGCAGCCGGCGTTGAGACCCTCACAGGTCTGCCTGTGCAGCGCATGGCCAAGCGCTGATCGTGGGTTGGTTTACCTACCGTCTTGCAGGTGTTCGAGCCACGCAGCGTGTTGTTTGGACGCTCGTTCATAACAGCTTTTGCTCTGGGGCAAATGGCTGTTGACCAGGCCAAGTGCAGCAAGTGCGACTGGTCCACCTCATGCAGCGAATGTTGCAGCCCATGTGTGGCACTTGATAGCTTGCCTGACAGTCTGGTGCAGCAGCACCTCCTGCCACGACTGTCCAGCGGTGACAAGAAGGTGTTCAGGTGCGCGGATGGCAGCAGTGCCAGCAGTAAACACCTGTGCTGCAGTACAGGCACCGCATGTGTTGCAGTAAGGCGTGCATGTTAACCAGCAATGACAATCAACATTTGCCTACGGCTGCACAAGCCTCGCCCACACGGCGCACACCCCTAGGCGACTCTGCAGAGAGCAGCACCCCTGTACAGGCAGATGCCATGGCGATGCCTCATGCAATGACCGTGCAATTCACATTCTTGCAGGATGACCAACCCCCGCCAGCGCCAGCTGGTCAACCAGTCCGTCAGGACCGTGCTGGTGCCCGCTAGCGCGCTCAACAGCTGCCCCGCTGGCACCACGTTGGGCGAGCCCTTCCCAGCAGCACACACGCTCAAGGTGGGCTGCACACAGCAGCAGCAGCAGCAGCAGCAGCAGCAGCAGCAGCACTGACAGCATGGTATATGCCAGCACGTTAACAAGGCGTTGGTACTCCGAGGCTCTGCAGCAGCACCGCTCTTTTTCTCGTATGCACAAAGCTTGTTGGTGCCCGCTTCTTCTCAGCTCATCACAAACGCTGCCTTGAAACATTCGCACCCTGCCTTCCACCTTACCCCTTATGCATATTGCCTCACAACCTGCGCCTCAATACAGGCCTACGACTGGGAGGATGCCTCCATCACCGACGATGCCCTCATCAAGTTCCTGGCAGGCAGCGAGCAGTGGCTGGGCAGCCTGGGCGAGGTCAACATCAAAAAGTGCCACCATGTGACGCGCAAGCTGCTGGCATTCCTGCGCAGCGCGTGCCCCAAGCTGCGCAAGCTGGCGCCCTCCCGCTGGGCCGACCACTCCGCGCTGCGCGACATCGCGGCCTTCCCCTGCCTAGAGGTGAGCCCGGGGCCGTGCTTGAGGTGGCACAGGAATGTGGCTGCCATGTGGTCACACATGCAGCTTTGCATGCTACGCTGCTGCGCTTCGTGATTTACACTGGAGGTTGGGCGCAAGTGTAGCAAGGTGAGCTTAGCAGAGTGAGGTCGCTACATCAGCACCACTGTGCCCTGCTGTTGCAGGCTGGCCTACACAGTAGGTTCCGCGCTGCTTACACTCTTGCTTACACTGCTGCTGCTGCTGCTGTTGTTGCAGGAGCTGGACCTCGGAGACCCTGATGCTGACATCATTACCATCGATGACCTGGGCCTGACAGCGCTCACAGGCCTCAGCCACAGCCTGAGGCGCCTGGGGCTGTCGCGCTGCCGCTGGGTCAGCGACGCCGCATTCGCCACACTGGCGCAGCTGCACCAGCTGCAGGTGCTGGACTTGAGCCACACCGATGTGGGGCCCCGCGGGCTGGCAGCGCTGGCGGGCCTGCCCAACCTGCACACCATCAACCTGACCGGCTGCAGGTGCGCAGTGAGGCACGCACAATAGTGCAGGTGCAGCTGGTTGATCCCAAGGCAACAACGGCAACAGCACGGCTGTGAAGAGGCCATGTGTTTTACACCTGGCGAGCTAGCGTGTGCAGCAGTACACTTGCTGCAAAGACAGCTGGTCGTGTGCGTGTGTGCAGCCTGGAACTAGCGGTCTGCTGCGTGCTCAATCACTCCTGCCTGCTCATGTGCGAATGCTGACCCTTCAAGATTTATCACCTGTGTTGCGCTGCTGCAGGAACGTGACTGACGAGGCGCTGGCTGAGCTGGCGCGCATCCCCAGCCTGGCACACATCACGCTCAAGGGCAGCCTGGCCACCAATGACGGCCTGCAGCTGCTGCGCGCGCTGCCGCGCCTCACACACCTGGACCTGGGCAGCCGCTGGGAGCTGGACGACACAGGTGCGGCGGCTGGGGCGGGGTCAGGCTCTTGAGGGTTAACTTTTGGTTGTGGTCGGTTGGAAACAAGCCGGGTGGTGTGTGTCAGGGAGTAGCATCACATGCAAACAGCTGCGTCCCGCCTGGCGCCCCTGAGGTTGTCTGTAGGCTCACTTGCTCACCAACTTGCTGCTGCCACGGCTGCTGGCTCCGCCGCAGGCCTTGCTGCCGTTGCCTCCTGCCCTGAGCTCAAGGTGCTTGCTGCCGGCAGCTTCAACCTGGTGCGCCCGGCCTGCAACCCCAAGGGCCTGGCTAAGCTGGAGCATCTATCATTTGGGGGAGGCTTCGCCAACAAGGGCCTGCACCTGCTGTTCCCGCTACTGAAGCTCAAGTCACTCTACGTGCAGGGCATCGACTCTGTCACGGACTGCGTGATGAGGCACATCAGCTGCAGCCAGAAGCAGCTGCAGCACCTGTCACTGCGCAGGTGCGGACCGCGCGAATGTAGCGCATGCATCTGTGCCAGTTCAGTGCTGCTTGTAGCTGGAAGCATGCGACGTTGCCTGGATGAACATGCAGCAGGCAGCTTACAGGAGAATGCGCAGCAGTCGTGGCACTGTTTGGACTTCTTCTTCTTGCTGCCCTGCCCTGCGCACTGAAGTACTGCCTGGCCTGATGTCTACACATTGCTGACTCTTGCTGTCGCAGCCTCGAATTGAGCCCCTCTCCTGCCTCGTCAAGCTGACCACACTACTGCTGCTGCTGCTGCTGTTGATGCGCTTGCAGCGGCTACAGCCTCACCAAGGACGGCCTCACGCAGCTGGCCCCGCTGGCCAACCTGTCGGTGCTGTCTGTGGGGGCCTGCCCAGCCATCAGCAGGCCAGCGCTGGAGGCCTTCACTGCAGCGCACTCGCGCCTGGCCATGCTGCTGCAGGGCGCGTGCCCGCTGCTGTCTGACGAGGGCGAGGCGCTGTGCGCGCTGGCGCCAGAGCCGGCGCTGGCCTCGCTTTTTCTGCCCACCGTGCGCGTGAGCTGAGCAGCGCGGGTGTGCTGCACTGCCTAGCTGGCAGTAGCCCTTCCTGCCGACCGTGCGCGTGAGCTGAGCAGCGTTGTTGTTGTTGCACTGAGCCCTCCCTGCGGCCGGAAGCTACACAATGCAGGGTGCTGCTAGCAGCGCTGCTCGTCCATATGCAGAAAGAACAATATCTGCGATTGAGTCTGGGAGTTTTGGGGGCATGGGGCTCAGGTTGGGTTACTTGGGCTGTGCTGGGCAGGCTGGCAGCTGCGCTGCTGCAGGCTTGGGAGATGATGCAACGGTATTGGGTTGTGCAGATGGTGGCGTGCCGTGTTGTGCGGGTGCGCCCGCTGGGAGGTGCTGGCGCTGAGTCTGCTAGCCTTGTGTGATGTCATTTCTGGCCCCCGAGGTGCCTTGTCAGCTGCTGTGCTGATGTTCTTTGTCATGCTTGGCCAGGCCCAGGCGAAGTTCATCTGCTGCTGTGGATTACGCTGGCGTTTTTCTCCTGTACATGTGCTGTGTGTTTGATTACTCCTGCAGCCAGTGTGCTCAACCTCCTTGCTGACTCGTGTCCTTTTTGCAAGGCAGGGCGCTTGGCTCTAACTTGCTGGCCAAGCCCTGTGCACAGTCTTTGATTTGCCTGTTGACAGTGTATGCCATGAGACATGTCTTTCTCCACCAAACAGCAGCCTCATACTCACAGGCTGTTGGTTGCTAGCATGCAGCATGTGCCATGATCAGCATGACTCTGTTCCTAGCATGTAGCATGAGAGATGGACCCGACATGGGACATCTTGTGCAGTAGCATTGTCTGAACACTGCACGCGGAAGAGCTGCTGCAGGTTGCGCACAGCAGGCATGTGCAGCCTCGCGCTTGTTGCTCTGCTGCGTGCACAATTCTTGAGTTTTGTACGAGGCTTGAGGAGCAAAGTGAGCGGCGACCTCAAACATACTCTACAGTTTATATATTGTACTATAGACTGCTCTAATCACAGGAGGTTGCAACGCGCGTGCGTGAGGTGTCAGTGACTGCGCTGGACAATGCGCTTGGGTTCCTTGCAGACAGGAGTGCTTGGAGAGAGTGGTTGATGAGTGAGTGGGTTGCTGGTGGATGGATGAGAGAGACAGGAAGGATGGGCTGGCTGGCAACGCTGGTCCATCTGCATGCACTGTATGTGCATGCCTCTTTTGTTGTACAACACACCATGGGCAAGCTGTTGTCCTTCTCTTCTGTTTTCTGACTTCACCGCTTTGACCTTTGCTGCTGCGGAGAGTGTGGCTGCGCTTGTACCAAGTACACCAGCTGGTGTCCTGCATGCGCTGCTTTCTGCCCAAGCTTTCTGCCCAAGTTCATGTTGGGTTGATTCTTCACCGCTTGGGCAGCCGTGAAGCGAGCTGTGGCGTATGCCATTTTACGGGCTGTAGGCTCATGCAAAGGACAGACGCATGGGCTGTCGCTGCCATTTGTGTTTCATTCCGCTGGTTCTGGTGTTGCTTGGTTGGGTACTGAGCTGCAACCAACCAAAGTGCCAGACAGCAGCACTGCTTGTCAAGCGGTCACCGCAGCCAATTGGCTTCGCATCACCCGCTTGGCAGCATCCCCTGGCCATGGCACCATGCTCCCCACAACATGCAACCTATTATGCATGCCATATAGTGATGGGCCGCAGGTGTGCAGCTCTTGGCCGTCTAAATGACGTCGTCTGACAGAGCCAGACATCCCCGGAAACGGTGCGTGGGGGTGCGTGTGTGTGCTGCTGTTGACGATGGGTATACATGCGTGCTGTGTTGCTAGTTGTTGACAGAGAGATTACAACCAGTTGCATGCAAGCAGCTGTGTCATGCAGGGGCTTTGCCTTGGGAAGGCCTTGCCTCCTCTTCATGCTCAACGGAAGGGCCCGAGTTGGGTAATGCGTGTTATGCTTCACGCTGCTGGGGTGCTGCTGCAGCTGCTGCGCTGCTTTGCCAGCCATCATGCAATTGGGTTTGGTGGTGACGCGCTGCTACTGTGGCTCTGGTGGGTTGATTACGTGGTTTGGCCGTAGCCAGCAAGCAGGCCTGGCACGCTGCAATTGCAAGCCGTTGCCAGCTTGCCAACAATAAGTGCATTTCTTGCATGCTGTTCTGTTCAAAGCAGTACGCAAGGCAGGCTTGTCGGCTTCGCATGGCCAACGGCTGCCATATTTTGTCACTGGGTTGGTGCGTGATTGGTCGTCACATTACAGCCTATCTCCACATCATGTGATGTTCACAGCACATTTTTACTGTGCCGGCAGCACATCACAGTGTGCTAGCATGAGTGGCGAGCGGCAGAGACCCATAGGGGAAACGCATCGGAGAGCATGCTGTGGAGCTGTGCAAAGGGGGAATTTGTTCTGCACAGCACCAACTGCTGTAAGCAGTCTGTCCATGCGCATAAGCAGCATGCTGGGAATGCGGTTCGATGCTTCAGCACGGCGTCAAGCATGCTGTGCAGGAATGAGCATGCTGACGATTACCTTGATGATGGTTGTTGCAAGTTAGCCCATGTAACATGATGTGACAACTGTGATAACAGATCGTGGCGTGGCTGGGCTCACTGGCAGCCCATGAGGCTCACACAGATTCTTGCAGGACCTGCCCAGTCTCCCGCCTAGTGCACGTGGCGAAGTGGCAGGCAAGATGCAGCGAAACACTCATAATGAGTCCTGCAGGTAGCTGCTGTTAGCAGCAAAACATGTTCAACAGCTGGGCCAGCCTGCACAAGTACAGTGCTGTACTGCCTAAGTCATGGCGTGGCTGTTAGGCCAGCTCAGCGGACTTCTTAAATACCAAGCCAACAAACATGAGCGATCAGCGGATTGATGTGCCAAATGCACGACATGCCGCAAACCACGAGCGTACAACCCTGCTGACGAGGACGTTACAGAGACGTCTCGCTCCGGCCTCATATAGCAAGCGCGTGCAGCAGGAGGCTAGGTCAGCTTAGATCAGCTTGAACAGCTGTCTACTGCACCATTGTATAAGGTAAGGCGCCACGGACTAGCAGGCTCTGCTCAGCACATGTTGCTGCTTGCAGGTCGTCCGTGTTCTCTTGTGCTGCCCTGCCCACTCTGCCTTCCCCCTCCCGGCCTTTACAGGTACCCTCTTCGTCACTTCATGCATGCCCTGTGGTGCCGCGGCCCTCAGCCCGGCACATAGCGGCCCTGCTTGCACGCCAACTGCTTGCACACCTCACGGCCCAGCTGCACGTCATTACGGGCTCAGTCACTGATCACAAGATCATCTGGCAAGCGCTGGCTCGTCGGCTATGCATGCTCCGCTCCAGCGTGTGCTTGCATGCTGCAAACCCGACACCATGCCCGACACGCCTGCAGCCCTTCTCCGCCTAGTAATGCAGTAAATTGGTATACAGTATGCAACGTAGTTATCATGCAGCAACAGCTTGGGCAGCCGAAGGCCGATTTCAGCAGCGGAAGGCAACAAGCGTCTTGCAGCGGTCAGCAGCACCCTGCGTGCACGCATGCTCTTGCATGTGCTCCCCCGCGCCTGGTTATGGACTGTAGAATCTGGCGCACAGTCATCGGGCCATCTGCGGCCACCCAGCCGGAAGAGTACTTCATCGTGAAGAGTGTCGATCCGCGGCTCAGCTCCCGCCTGCAAGCTACAGACATCGCATTGAAAATGCACTTCTCTATGCAAGCTCCGTCAACTGCAAGCCAGCGAGCCACGTGCGGCTACCTGTCCTGTACTACGCTTCAACATCCATGGGTCCCTGCACCTTCAGTCTTGCTGGTGAGCATGCTGCTGCTACTACTGCATGGCTTTGGAGTGTGCTGAACGACCCTCCTGCGTGCTGCTGCCACTGCTGCCTGGCTGTGGAGTGTGCTAAACGACCCTCCTGCATGTCAATGCGCAGCAGGCGTTGTGCTGTACGCTGCAGCTTGTAGCAGAAGAGGCCCTCTAAACAAGCATGGGGCAGTACCCGTGGCACTGCATTACCCTGTTCTGCATTCTGTGCGGTGCTTTACACCCCTGCCTGTGCTGCTGTGTGCGACTCGCTTGCAGGAGTGTCCGCAATCCCTCGTCCGTCAACCCTCCTCACAGCGCCAACTGCATCCCTGCTTCACCTTCGGCACTACTTCTGCAAGCTGCACCGGCAATATCCTCTCAATGCTATGCAAGATTTTTCTACAAGCCGCCAGCGACCATTATCTTCGTTTACCCCAGATTGTCAGTGTATTGTTTGCGTGTGTATCCGCAGTGTGTGCATGGTTTGCGTACGACAGTGCTGCTTGCGTTACCTGGACGCGTTGTTTGTACAGCTCGGCTTTATGAAGAAGGCGCAGTTACAACTGGTCAGTGCATGCATCAAGTGACTTCACCTAGGTGTCAACAGGAGTACATCGCTGTGATGTTGCGTTCAAATCAACCATTAAGTTTTGTGGCAGTGTTGAGCCAAGCAAGAAGAGCCGTAAGCGGTGTGCTGGTGTGCTGCAATGTGTGTTGTAGTGCTAGACACCATGAGTCTGCTTGGAAGATAGCCGTAGGCTTCGTGTTGATTTGTTGCTGTGGAAAAGGTCAGCAGGCAGATGTCACCGCAAATAGGATCTGGCAGTGATGTTGATTGCAAGCGTCGTGCAGTAAGCGGTGTGCTCATGTGTTCTAAATCACGTGTTCTGGTACTGAAATCGGTGGGTGTGCCGGGAAGGTGGTTAGATGGTTGTTAAAGGATGTATACGTTGCAGTCTAAGAGGACAGCAGGCACCAGTGCTGGTTAGTCTGGGCCCCGTTCCTTGCAAGACGTGTGTCATGGCAACTGTATGTTAGCAATCAGGCCAAAGAAGCACATATGGTATAGTAACAATTGCAATGGTGCGCCAGTCTGTGTCCCTGGATGTAAGTTTTCATTGCAGTAGGCAGTAGTGCGTTGCCGCGTCCGTGCGCTGTCTTAGCCTCAAGGTGGTAAAGTATCTGCTAGGTCGAGCTTATGCAGGCTTGTAAAGCAGGGTGCATCTTCAGGATGTTGTTCGGCTTCTTGTGGCCAGCGCTGTTTCAGGGAGCTCATAGCTGGACGGGTGAGGCTGCGCTTGTGTTCTACTGCTGGTGTTCTAATGTTTGTGTTCTACTGCAAGGCAGCAGCAGCAGGTGTCTTTGTGTGTAGTGTGGGGGCAGCTCAGACAGTTTAGTTCGGCCAGTGGATGTGTTGTCAGCCCGGAGCATCACCTTGAGGGAGCTGGAGCGAGCAAGGGCGGAGCCGCCAAGCCAAGCCAAGCCAAGCCCACAACACTGCCGCGTCCCACAGCCTCCTGCCAAGACAAATCTTCAGCCGGAGCGTGACCAGGTGAGGCGCGCCTGCATGACGTATATGTAATGCTGTGCCTCGTTCTGGTGTGCCACGCGCAGTGCTGCAGTTGCGCAGTCGCCATGCAGACTTCTGCTTGGTGACGTGCTTACGTGCATGCTGCTGCAAGCAGAGCGGCACTGCCTGTGTGCGGTATGTACAGCTGGCCGACTGCTGCATTGGCTGCAACCTGCTGCTGCTGCTGTTGCTGCTGCAGGTCTGCCGAAGCACCGCCAGCGCGTCAACAGGCGTTCCTCCAAGTCCCGCGTCCATGTCCCGACAAGTCCTGCCCACCGTCCTCAGATGTGCATCATGCGCAGCCGGAGCACAGAACAGGTGAGGGCTGTGCAGCAGCATGCTGCGTAGGCCGCACAATGCTAAGGCAGGGCACTGCCTATGCGTCAGGATGTCTGCAACTCCCATGTCCGCTGCTCCGCACGTGCCTGTCAACGTGCCTGGCGTGCGCAGGCATTCATGCAACAGCATCCGTGTATCGCTGCAGTAACTTGCCTGGCACCCACTGCTGCTGCTGCTGCTGTTGCAACCAACCTCGCAGGAGGCGCCAGCTACAGCCCCGCAGCCAGCCCCCCGCCAAGGTCCCCGCCTGCCCCCCCGGCCAGCCGGCGTCCCGCCAAGCCAACCAAGCCCTCCGCCCGCCAAGCATCACCCCGCGTCACCGCCATCCTTCCTGCAAGGCCTCCACCAGGACCCCGCCTCCTCTCCCCAAGAGCAGCACAAGGGCAGCCAGAGCAGCACAGCACCAGCATCGTCAGCACAACAGTACAAGGCAGCAGTGCGGCAGAACTCTGTTGAATCAACAAACATGGCAGCACAGTGTGTAGTGTTTTGTCCACCTTGTGCGGGTTGTGTGAGGAAGGTTTGCAGATGTTGTGAAATGTATGGCAGCTTGGCAAGCGTGCTTTGTGCAGTGATAATGGCTTCGTGGCAGCGTATACGCTTCTTGCATGTAGCATTTGATACCGGTTTCAGCGTAGTGGTTGCAGTCAGCAGTGTCGTATGTGACAGGTTGTGATGGCTTCCTGCAACATGGTCTGTAGTGTTTTTTCAGCTGCGTCGAGGGCATTGGAGTGCTGGCACGATGGACAGCAGCAATGTTCAGGCAATGGCAGAGAGTGGTGCAACAAGTAGCTGTGCAAGAGAGTGTGCGTACTGCTTCTAATTTGGGACAGCTGTGTCAGACAGGCCTATGTGATTCGCAGTGGTGGACAAACAGGTTTCCTGCATGCAGTAATGCATCGCAGTGTGTTCTAGCCCCAGGTGTCTACCAGTGTTATGTAGCGGCAGGATTGATGGCTTGTGTATGGCAGTACAGCAGGCTGTTGGATACTACCTTCAGAGTTTGTGGATGCCTGTTGATTGTGCAGTACCTGTGTAAACGGCGCCAAGCTCTAGAACATCAGGTGAGTTTGCAAGTTGAGGCACAGCTTCTGTTGCAGCTCTCAGTGTCAGGGCTATGTGTCTGGGTTAAATGCTCTGCATCGGTTTGTTCATGCTGAATGCAAGTAGATGTGCAGCATTGTTGCTTGGCAAAATGCAGCAGCACGCCTCATGATGAGTCTCAAGTGGTATCCAATGGTCTTGTGTGCTGTTGTGCGTGGTGGGTGGTGTGATGTTGTTTATCGCAGGGTGACCAGGATGGCGAATTTGAAGCAAGTATGGGTCTGTCTAGCAGTGGTCTGCGATACGTCATGTCTCTGTAGTGGAGCAGCCAGTAGGGCATTGATCGGCTGATGCTGGGCTACAGATGGGGATCCGCCTGTGTAGATGCAGCAGCGCTCTTCCGTTGTCTTCTCTTCACAACAGGTGGGTGGCATCGAACATGCGGCAGCTGCAGCAGCCAGGCAGGCAGGCAGTGCGGTTGTGTGTTTGTCATCCTATGCATCATTTGCATATAAACCAGCCAACGTTGCTTCTCACCATGTCAGCCACGCAGGATGCTCGGCTCAGAACATTGCGATGAACAGCAGTAATGCCCCACCTGTCATTGGAGGCGTCCGATGGTCTGTGTGTCGTTGCGCGTGTGGCGTGTGGTGTGGCGTTGTTTCTCTGCAGGCCCTGGCGCTTAGCGCAGGTCGACACACCAGCAACAGGCAGTGACCACACAAACAGGCACGGTGCCAGCAGGTGAGCGGCTGCTGCTTGGGCTGTATGCCAGTAGGTAGGCGCAGCGTAGACGGGCACCTGTTTTGCCATGTCATGAATGTCGTTGCAGCTGGATCTCATGCACTGTAGCGCCCTGCCTCCTGTAGTCGTGCCACCAATGGTCTGCTGTGTGTTGTTGTTGTGTGTGGCGTGGCGTGGTTGGCGTGACGTTGTTTCACTGCAGGTCGATTCGCAGCAAGGCAGCAAGGCAATCAGTGTGATCAGGCACGGCGCAGCAAGGTGAGCGGCTCCAGACTTATCTACGCTTCCTTGCAGCCGCATTGGGTTGATGAGCCACTGCTATGCATGGCAGCACAGCACTACAGCAGCAGCTGCAGGTAGACTCCGCATCTTGCCCTTAGGCTTGCCACCAATGGTCTGCTGTGTGCTGTTGCCCGTTGTGCGTGTGCGTGCTGTTGTGTGACGTTGTTTCACCGCAGGTCTCAGCATGTCGGTCGTCAGTTGGCAGCCTTTGCCTAATTGTGACAAACGCCAACACAGGGCTTAATTCATCACATGCAAGGCGCCCAGGTGCACAGCAGCAAGGCAGTGTTCAGGCAGGTGGTGCTGGTTACTGCAGCATGGCGGTTTGTGTGCAGGCAGCAGCAGAGGCCGAGACCAGTAGGCTCTCCAGTGGTGCAGGTGAGCACACAGGCTTGCTTGGCTGGCTTGCTTCTGCAGCCCCGTGCAACATACAGCTTGCATTGCAGTGTTGATGGTGTGAGAGGTGAGCGTGTTGCCTGCTGGAAAAGGGGCAGCGACAGGTTTGCCGCCAGCTGCTGTGCTTTCATACAGGTCTGCTTGCGGTCTCGCCTAGAGGTGCTCCTTGTGTGTGCTGTTGGCGTGGCGTGTGGTGTGCAGTTGACGCAGGTTCCTTCTTGGCAGCAGTCCTTCTTGGCAGCAGCAGTGGTCAGCCAGGCAGGCCAGCAGGCAGTGGCAGCAGCAGTTGGCAGCTGGAGGCTGGATGGAAGGCTGAAGGTTGAAGGCAGGCCAGCAGACAGCCAGCAGTGCAGCCGACAGCATAGCAGAGGAGCAGCTGTAAGGACCATGTCAGCAGGACAGCGGGCAGGCTGAAGGCATCCAGCTGAGAGAAAGGCAGCACGCAGCACGCAGCATAGCACGACAGCATGAAGGGAGCAGTGGGTCAGCATGGCAAGACAGGGCAGCCAGCGGCATCCTTTGGCCAAGGTTGAACAACCAGTGTTGCTGTGAGTAGGCTCTTCTGTTTGGTTGTGCACTGCCAGCATCACCTTGCGTGCTCAACATGTGCTGGGGTTGCATGTGCAGCCGCCTGCGTAGCTAGTGACTCCTAACAGCTGTGTGCTTGTGCCGAACCAACGCTGCACAAGTTCTGCGCCTACAGTCGCTGACTGCCCCTGGCATGCGATTGCTGCAACCACCGGCGGCCACTGTGCTGCTGGTGGTTGCTCCTGCGCCGCAGGCCGACCCGCCAAAGGAGCCAGCACCAAGAGACCACCAAGGGACGACGCTGCCATCATCGCGGTCTGCTGCCGCTGCTACTCTTTCATTTTACCAAGACTGCCATCTTGCTAGGTCCCCTGAGGTGAGTCTCTGGTACTGGGCTGTGAGCAGGGGGCATTTGTGCATATGTCTTATCGCAAGATGAGTGCAGGATGCGTGTAGATCGGCGGGTTTGCCTGTGCTTGTGGCGACAGTGCGCTCAACCTGTGCTGCACAGCGTCACCTGGTTGAGAAACATGCATGCTGACGCATGCCTGCGCCTGCGCTGGCTGCGGCCGCCACCCTCCCCTTGCCCCCTGGTGGCGGCCGGTGCGCTGCTGTGGCTGTGGTGTCGAGTGTGGCGTGTGTGGGTTGTGTGGCGTGTGTGGGTCTCTGCATCAGGGTCTGGAGCAGATGCGTGGGCTGGAGGGACCGTTCCGAGGACTGCGCAAGAAGCTTTAGCACAAGAAGCTTTAGCACCAGCAGCCAGCGCCTAGGGCAACTAGTCAAGACCATAACGCAGCAAGACAGGGAACGCAACGCACAGCTAACATCACTGCCGCAACAAGTTACAACACAAGTTCCGTGACACGCCATGATGTTGACACGCCCAGAAGTCTCAACGCATTGCCACAGCAGTCAACAGACGCGATCTGCCAGCACTACATCACATCGTTCCGCCGTCATCCATTCTCCGGCATCTGCGTAGCAGCACTACCACTGGTCCTTGTCAACAGCCAACCACGGAGCTCAGCAACATAACTTTTTGTTCATTATGACCTGATCTACACGCACTCCATACGTAGTATACACACAAAACCTTGTTTACACAGTATCGCGATGGGTTGGTGGCCCTACACACTTGAGCTGCACGTCAGTTATGCAAGATCCTTGTCGAGCGATGTCCGTTGTCATAATGCTAAGGCAGCAGCAAGTACCATAACACAATGTGTCAGCCATAGTGTGCCGAGTGGGCTATGTGGATGGGAGCGCTGCACTTTACGGGGCTTGGCGCGTGAGGTGGTAAGCGGGGCAGGCCAGCTGCAGCGTTTGGTGTGCTAACCCCTGCTGTCATGTGCATAGGGTGCCGTGCTGTGGGCCGTGGGCTGGTGGGGTTGGGGGCTGTGTTGTGGGCTGTGCTGGGATGCGAGGCTGGATGGAGGAGCAAAGGTTCGCGAGCTTCGCTGGGCAGATTTGCAGCTATGCACGGTGGCAGCCTTTGGGCGATCTGCGTTCGGTGCGCTGGTTTTAGAAAAAGTGCATGCTGATGCTAGCTCGAGGTACAGAGGCAATGAGTCTACAAGTAGCAATGCAGTCCACAAGAGCTAATAAGCAAGGAGCAGCTGGCGGGTGGTAGTGGGTAGGCCTAGTTGCTGACGGTGTTTTGCTTGCAGGCATGGCTGGTGTTGCGAGGTTGCAACGATGTGAGGTTGCAGCGGGCAGCTTGTAGCTACTAACCACTTGATGTTGGTGTGATGCTAGCACAGTGTACAGTAGAGGTCTAGTCTACGAGTTGTCAACGAGCGAGCAGCAGCAGGCAGGTGTTAGTTTGTAGGTGCTAACAGGGGTGTGCTTGCAGGCGTGGCTGGTGACTTTGACGAATGCACCTGGCGGTTGTAGCTACTAACCATAGATGTTTCACCACGCATCGGTGTTGGTTTGTAGCTGGCGGCGGGTGCTTGCAGGCATGGCTGGTGGTGCTGAGGATGCAGCTGGCAGCTTATAGCCACTAAACCATACGGTGTTCCAGCTCTGCTGTCAATGCTCTGCAGTACGTGTGCTCTACTAGCCCTGCTTGTTGGTGCTTTGGTGTGGAACGTAGCGCAGCTGGCAGCTGTTAGTCGCTAACTGTGTCTGCTGTTGCAGGGGTGGTTGCCGCGTTCCGCGCTGCCTGCCTGCCGCCGTCCGTCTGCCTGCTGCTGTGTGCGCTCTTGGCCGCCGTCGCCACCTCTGCCCTCACGAGCCCTTCATGCCCAGGCGCTGCTGCCTGCGGCTGTCTCCACATCTCCCCACTGCTGCTGCATGGCGCGCTCTCCACCTTTCAGGGTGTGTGCTTTCCAGTTTCAGGGCAGGGTGGGGTAGCCTAGCTGTAGATGTAGCTCTGCTCCCATTGCCTATGCCAGACAGATAGATAGGAGTGGAGGTGTGATGCTCGTGTCGCCTTTGCCGCGCCAGTTGCCTTGCAGCTTGCCGCGTGTGCTGCAGCATGCTCTGATGTATTGGCGTGTGGAGGTTCAGCCTGTAGTCGCAGCTGCTCGTCCCTGTGACAGCGCTCACTGCCTGCATACACAGTCAGCACGAGGAGCATGCACAGCGCAGCCGCGTGCAGCAGCAGCAGCGTTGCCTGTGTTGGCGTGTTGTCTGTGTGTGTGTGCGTGTTGGTCACGCGGTGGTGTGCTGGCTGGCACTGCCCAGGAGGCCCACCGTGGCCTGCTGTTGGTGCTGGTGCGGTGCGCGGCTGCGGCTGACACCCGGCCCCCCGCCCAGCCCTGGCCACGGCGCGGCATGCCGCTCTGACTGCGGCTGGTGTCCCCCGAGTGCCCCTGCACGAGGAAAGGCTCCGAAGCATGAAGCGAGCTGGCAGGCGCGCCGCAACAGCGCCGCTGAGGTGCACCAGGGTGGCAGCAGCACCCCGGGAAGCTCAGCTCAGCAGCACGCACAGGTGGGGCGAGGCTGCAGGAGAGATGGCTGCGGGTGGTGCCTGTTCGTGCATCGTGATATTGCACAGAGCATGCTTTACTTCTTGTCATGCTGTGGATCTGGCCCATTAAGGGGCTGCAGGGGCTGGTGGTGCCTGCTGGTCAGCTGTGTTTGCCCGACAGCGTGCTGTACTGCCGTCACCTGCGCAGCTGCCAGCCGCCGGTGTCAGTACGGCTCACATGTGCTGGCTGAGCTGTCCTTGACGTATACTGCTGCCGCTGCTGCTGGTGCCGCTGCTGCTGCTGCTGCTGCAGGGTCTGTGCATGTGGGTTCAGCCGCAAGTGTGCCCCAGGTCGGCGTGAGAGGACAGGCCTGAAGTGACCCGCCCATGTGACAGTAGGTGCGTGCTGAGGGCGTATGGGGCTGGCACAGTTGGGCTCTTGTGTACTCTCCAGCACTTGTTCAATGCAGAACTGCTGCAGTGCGCTTTGTCTGGTGGTTAGCACTGCCTTTCACCCTACTTTTACAGCACCTGTGTTGCGGTTCTAACAGCTCCTGCTGCTACCACTGCCGCTGCTGCCGCGTCAGGGCCTCTTCCAGCTTCCAACACCCCAAGCTGCAGCAGCGGTGGAGGCGCAGGAGCCGCCTGGGGAGGGGTCGCCTTGTGTGCTGGCTGGTGCCTGAGCCTAGGTGCACGTGATATATATGTAACAAACAAAAGAAGATGTCACACTTGTGTCACTGGGCTCGTATGTTGGGTCGGGTGAGGCAGGAAGAAAGAGTGCCCAAGGATGGCCACGTCTGCACCGTGGGGTGCGTGGTGTTCAAAACCCGACAGCATAGCCCAGGTCACTAGCACTGGCACAGGAATGCAGTGCAGAAACAGGTGCTAGTGGCACTTCTGCATACGCAGTGCTGTTACATACATGCTTATGCATGCCATGCATCATGGTGCCATGATGGGAGGTGTGTTCAACACCAACTACCAACCTGCAGTTTGCACTGCAGTGCAGAGTGAACGTGCACATGGGCGGAACAACGGACCGGTAAGAAAGGGCGAAGTAAAGGGCGGAACCAAGGGCGAAACCGGCCTCGGCACTTAGAGAAAGGGCGAAACAGGGCGGAACTAGGGCGGAACTAGGGCGGAACCTAGGGCGAAACCAAGGCGTAGTTAGCAAAGTGGAAAACAAGCGTCAAGTGCTGCAAAATCTTTCAGGGCGGAACCACGGGCCAGGGCAGAACACTGCGATGCTGAAGGCGGAACCAGGGGCGAACCGGGGGGCAAGCGATTTCAAGGGCGGTAAATGGGCGGTTCTACGGGCGGAACTAAGAACAAACTAAGGCGGAATCAAGGCGAGTCCAGGGGCGGAACAGTCGGCAGGTGACCAAGGACGAAACTCGGCGCGAACTCAACGGCGAACAAGGGCGGTAACAAGACGAAACTGCGGACGGAATTTTGGGCGACAAAAGGAGAGGATAAGGGGCCGGCAAAAAAGGAGGAAGCCAAGTGCGAAATCAACGGCGAGAAAAGGGCGATCTATAGAGCCAGTGACTCGAGGCGGAACCCAGGTCACAGTCACAGGGGCTTACACAGCTCATGCCATTCGCGTGTACAAGCGAATTCGGCGAATCCGCTGGCATGCAGCGCAATATGGTATACTTTAGCCTTTTTCCGGGCTTGCCAGCAAAGTTGGCTGACTTCAGGTCACAGCGCGGCAGGCCATCTGCGTACCGTACTAGTAGGCTACCAGCAATCCAACGCAATATTCAGGCACGGGCCGCAGCAAAACTTGCCACCATCTTCACAAACTGTAACGAACACATAGTTGACATTTACAAGCCTAGCTGGTTCGCCAACGTACACCACGTAAACAAGCTGCCTGCCACCAGCAACACAGCTGCAGCTCATCTGCTCACATGCACCACATAAACCCTCTGTCAACAGCTGCACACCAGCACAGCAACATTGACGTCATCATATCCCGTCAAGACCAGCATGCACACTCAACACCATCGTGCTCCCATTCAGCCATGCTGTGGCACAACGCCATCTGATATGCAGCTGTACAGCAGCTGTCACAGCACCACCACTCCAGCTGAACCTGCAGAGGGCGCTTGTAACCACAATGGATCCTCAGCGCACCCGCCGCGCCTGCTTGTTGTACAGCTCAGCGATCAGCTCCGGCCCAGAGGCCTCCTCGGGCTGCTTGTCGGGCCGCAGCCGCAGGAAGCGCGGGAAGCGCAGCCCCAGGCCCTTGCTGGGGTGCAGCGCGCCCGCTGCTGCACGGTGCACGGGGCTGATGGACAGGTCAGCGCCGCGCAGCTCCCACACCTGCAGCAAGAATTTGGAATGCATGCGCAGCACACAGCACGCGCAAGAGCCGCTTGTTTCAGTTGCTGATCTCCTGCTGCAGCTGCTTCTGCTTCTGCTAAACAGCCTGTTGTCTGTAGCTGGGAGAACCCCTCAAACAGAGCATTCGGAACACCCGAGCAATGCAGCCAAACGAAACGCAACCCATCCCCACACACAATGCCAGCAGCAGCATGCTGTGCATGCCCACCCTGCCATGCCATGCCGTGCCTACATGCATCTAGGCATGCCTGCTGCTGCTGTCACTTCCAGCATGGCTCCTACCTCAGTCGGCTCGAACCACACATCAGGCCGCTCGTGTGTGTCATAGTAAGGCTTGGGCCCCGGCAGTGCTGTGGCTCCCAGGCGCGCCGTGGCTGCCGCGTAGAACTCGTCACTGAACCCCGACATGCAGCGGCACAGCGACTGGAAGGTCTCACTGGCAGGGTCGTACACAGCCAGCAGGAAGGGGCTGAACCACTTCACCTGCAAGCCAGCAACGCAACCAACAGCACAGTGCAGGCAGGAGGTTAAGCTGGCCCTCACAAAAGCTGTCCAAGCAGCTGAATGTGTGGCGTAAACTCCCTTGAACAGCGTTGAAACGGGCACCAGACGCTGCTGTACCCAGTGCATGGCTGTTTGACCCCACTGTGCGCGGCCAGCCACTCCCCCGGCTATGCTGCATGTCACCGCATCCCCACCTTGCGCCCGTTGCCGCGCCATGCACCGACGGGCACCAGGTCCAGGCTGTCAGCCAGGCCCTCCAAGTAGTCCTTTTTCAGCTTCACCCAGGACAGCCCGCGCTTGGCCGGCTGGTACACAGAGCCTGGCGGTGCAGCAGCACAGGCAGCAACGATGGCAGCGCAGCACGTCGGATAATGTGAGATTCATAAAGAACAGCATGCATGTGCATGACCGAAAGTGGTGTGCGTTGCACTTCACTGCGGCTCGCACAGCACTCTGCCAGCCATTCAGACGTGCCTAAGGTGGCGCATGACAGCACGCTGCTGAATCTGCAACTCATGTTTGCAAGCAGAGACAGCAGAGACAGCAAAGATAGCGTGCTGCAGCAAAGGCAGCAGTGACCGCAGAGACAGCAGCTGTGCCGCACCTGGCCCGTCCAGCAGCTTCATCATGAGGCCCTCGCTGCCGGCAGCAAGCGCAGCAAAGAAAAACTCCGTGGCAGCCTCCTCAGCTGAGCCGCCGCCAGCAGCAGCAGCAGCAGCAGCAGCAGCAGCAGCATCTACGCTAGGCCCAGCGACTGCCACATCTGCTGCTGCTGCTGCCTCACCGGCTGGCTCAGCAACACCTGCATCTGCACTGACACCACCCGCTGCTGCACCCTCGCCTGCTGCTGCTGCTGCTGCTGCTGCTGCTTGCTGAGGCGCCAGCACGCCCTGCAGTGGCAGCTGCAGCTGGATCTCCACTCCTTCAGCCATCTGCACCACCCCGGGTGTGCTGCCTGGCAGTGCTGCTGCCAGTGCTGCTCGCCTCTCCCTGAGGCTGAGCCCCATGAGGTCCCTGCCGCCAATGCACAGCGCGTCAAACGCAAACACACAGATGTCCACAGCACTGCCGCCTGGCCCCTGCTGCTGTTGCTGCGGTTGGATAGGTGCCAGGGCAGTGTCTATTGCTGCTGCTGCTGCTGGCAGCTGCTGTGGCAAGTCCGCTGTGCTGCTGGCCTGCTTGCTGGCACCAAATGACAGCTGCTGCTGCTGTTTCCGCTGCTTGCCCTGCTGCTGCTTCGCGCTGGGGCTTGCTGCAGTCCCACCACCATTACTACCACCAGCAGCAGCAGCAGCAGCGGAGCCCCTGGGGCGTGTGGCGAGCTCCTGGAAGGACCTCACCCTATTGCCATCTGCTCTGTCTACTGCCACAAGCTCAGCATCAATGACCAGCGGCAGCGCTGCAGGGTCGGCTGCTGCTGCCACAGCCTGTGCCTCAACCGTGAAGGATGCAGTGCGGTCTTCACAGTTGCGGCTGAACACGGCAACCTGCAGCAGCAGGGCAGGGCAGCAGCAGCAGTTGAGGGAGCTAGGTGCAGCGGTGGGCAGCGCTGGCACGAGAACACAGGCATAAGCAACACCGTGCGCATGTACGCATGCTGTTGAGGCCAAGCCTGCGAAACATCTCTACAGGACACAAAGAAGAAAAGAGAATAGACGGCAGTAGCATCACAAGCAGCAGCGCATCGCCGCACCTTGCCGTCAGCTCCCACGTGGATCTGTGCCCGCTGCCCGTCATACTTGTACTCAGCAAGCACAGCAAGGCTGCTGCTGCTGCTGCTGCCGCTGGTCGATGCAGCCGCCGGCAGCACCAACGCCTGCTGCTGCCCAGCTGTGGGTGCTGCACTGCCGGCACCCCCAACATCCTCGTGCCCAGCAGCAGCAGCAGCAGCAGCAGCAGCAGCAGCAGCAGCAGTAGCTGCAGCAGTAGCTGCAACAGCAGCTGCACCTAGCAGCTCTTCTTGTGCCTCATCTGCATCAGCAGCGCTGCCACTCCCTTCCTCTGCGTCACCATCACCAGCGCCCTCACCCTCACCCTCCCCGCTGCCATCTGCCTCGTCATCACTGTCCACCACAACCGCCGCCGCCGCCGCTGCTGCTGCTGCTGCTGCCACTGCTGCTGCTGCTGCTGTCCCTGCAGCACCCTTAGCTGATGCTGACCCTTTCACAGCCTGCTTTGCACCGCGCCGGCCAGCCCGCACGCCTGCTACGCCTGCTGCAGCTGCCGCAGCAGTACCAGCCAGCTGCACAAAGCTGTCAGCCACACTGGTGCAAGCTTTTGCCAGCATCGGCTTTACAGGGACACCACAGGTGAGCTGCACTCGCTGTGCTAATGCCTCTGGGCCTTCCTCCATCAGCACCTTCACAATGATGTCCAAATTGGGGCAGCTGTGGTAGGCGGCGGCTGCTGCCGCCGCTGCTGCGTCTAGCTGCTGCTTCCTGACTTTCGCGGCGCTGCTCGCCGCAAACGCTGCTGCTGCAGACGCAACATCACCGTCTACTGCCGCAGACACCCCGCTACTGCTCGCATTGCCACCTGGCTGCCGCTGCTGCTGCAGCTCAACCTCCTGCATCATGCGCCTGTGCAGCAGCGCGGCCTTAGCCAATGGTCCCAGCACCGACCTCCAACCCGCGCCCACCCGCAGGTTCTGCACCAAGCAGCGCACCAGGTACTTGGTCTCCACATCCCTGCAGCAGCGCAGCAGCTTGGAGACGGTGGCCTGCCGCCGTGCTGCTGCGCCCTGGCCGGATGTTGCGGCCAGGCTGTGGAGTGCGGCGAAGACGCCGGAGATGGTCAGAGGCGGCGGCGGCAGCAGGCTGGACTGCTTGCGCCTGCAGGCCTGCATACAGCGGCACAGAAACGGAAACACAGCATTGCGATACACAGTGCGTATGCAAGATTCAATGCAGTGATGCTAGGTTTGAGTCGAAACCTTGACAGCATGGCTTGCAGCATCATGACAACTGCATGCCGCACACATACCAGGCCCGGCAGCAGCAGCAGCAGCAGCAGCAGTATGCCCCACCTGGGCCACGTCCCCCAGGTCCCCCAGGCTGTTGTACAGCTCCCGCAGCTGACCCTGTGACACGCCACACGCCACACGCAGCGCGGCAGACACCACGCTGCCGCCAATGTTGAGGTCGACTCCCAGTGCATACTCTGGTGCGATCTTGCCTGCATTGCGTGTGTTAGTTTGCAAGGATGTGGCAGCAGCACGGCCCAGGGGTGAGACCCAGCAGGAAGATTGGGGGTGAGGTATTTTGATGTCTTGATGTGCGTGCGTGATGTGTTTGGCAGCGTGTGCAGCTGCATTCAAGGCACGAGCAAAAAGGAGTGCTGCACTGCTGGCCTTGAAGCAGCATACAAACAAACAGACTCACCGCACACCAGGTAGGCTGCTGCAGTGACCTGGCCAGGCGCCAGCAGCATCAAGCTGCGGAACATGTTGGTCAGCCCGTCTGCAATCAGCAGCCTGCTGCTGGTGCCATCAATGGCAGCCAGCGTCAGCGCCACTGCCAGGTAAGGGGCAGCCTCCCCAGGAGCCCAGCAGGCATCCGACAGCGGGTTGTATGCTGCCAGCTTGAGCAGAGGGGCCTCCCGGATGGCTTTGGTGAGGGGCTTGCTGCTGCTGCTGCCGCTGTTGCTGGTGATGCCAAGCACAGGATGGGGAGGGGCGTCCTTGGGAGGAGGAGGTGCTGCTGCACCTGCTGCTTCTGCTGCTGCTTCTGCTGCTGCTGCTGCTGCTGCTGCTGCTGCTGCTGCAGGTTCTGCTGCTGGGTGGTCGTGGCCGCCTGCTGTTGTGTTGGCGGCTGCAGCAGCTGCTGCTGCTGCTGCTGTGCTGTTACCTGGCTTGCTGCTGCTGTTTTTCGTGCGTTTTGCAGGTGATGGACTGCTGCCTGGCAGCAGCGTGCTCCACAGCTGCCGTGTACCCTGCTGCTGCTGCTGCTTCTTCTGTTGCTGTTGCTGTTCATTGGCTACGTTCATTGCTCTGTCTGCTTCCGTCACTACTGTTGCTACATGGCCCTCTGCTGCCGCTACTCTCGTTGAGGAAGACACACTCAACACTAGGCTGCTGCCAAGCAATGTGCCTGCTGTCTCAGCAGGGGTTGGCAGAGTCACTCCTAAGCTACTGTTCTGCTGCAGCTGCTGCTGCTGCTGTTGTACATGGGGAGATGGGGGTCGCCCTGCCCGAATGAGCTGCCCACTGTTGCTGACACCACTGCCTGCTGCTGCTGCTGCACCCTTTCTCGTGATAGCTGGCAGCACCAGCGTAGGCCGGCTGCCAGCAGCGGCAGCAGCAGCAGCACCACTGCCAGCACCGGTTGCACCAGGCACGGATGCCACTTGAGGTAAGTCTTGCTGCTGCTGCTGCTGCTGCTGCTGCTGCTGCTTTGGCGAGGCTCTCACGCCAAAGAAGGACGTGATGGATGCCTGGCCAGCAGCAGCAGCAGCAGCAACAGGCGACTTGCGCGGCTTCTTGCTGCTGCCGCCGCTGCGTGCATCGCTGCCAATGCCCTGCTGCTGCTGCCGCTTGTTGCCACTGGCTTTGCTGCCCACTTGCTGCTGCGGCGCCTGCTGCTGTGGCTGCTGCCGGGCCTGCTTGTCTAGAAAGGCGTTCATGGCGGCATTGACGTCCCCTGCTGCTGCTGCCAGCAGCCACTTTGCTTCTGCTGCTGTCAGGCCACTGTCAGGCCCAACAATGCCCAGCAGCAGCTGCACAGACTCATCTGCATCTGCCGCCGCACTTACGTCGGGCTCAACTGCAGCAGCTGCAGCAGGTGCAGGTGTAAGTTGCGCTGCTGCCTCTGGGGTAGGTTTCAGCCCTGCAGATGTTGCTGCTATGCTTGCATCTGCATCTGCATCTGCTGCTGCTGCTGCCAGTGGTGCTGACTTTAGCTGGTGTGGCAGCTCCCAAAAGCCCTCACTGCTGTCTTTGCCAGCACCCTCACAGCCTGCTGCTGCTGCTGCTGCTGCTGTTGCTGCTGCTGCTGGATCTTCCTCATCATCCAGCACCATCACATCATCACCAGCGTCACCAGCAGCAGCAGCACCTGCTGCTGCTGCTGCTGCAGGATCACTGACTGCTGCTAGTGCTTCTGGGCCGCACAACTGCCGGCCGCGCTTTGCTGCTGCTGCTGCGCTGCCGCCGCTGGCCATGCGCGCGAGAAAGGCGGCCTTGTTGTGCTGCTCGTCGATGAGGCCGCGGAAGTGCCGCAGCATGGCTGTGCGCGCCTTGTCACCCCCAGATGTGCCCACAGTGGGGATGATCTGCGGACCAGAACAACGTACAGCAGCAGGTGATGTGGCCAGATGTCTGCTTGCTGCCACAAGTGACCCACAACTCTACCGCGCCGCTTTTTTCTAGTGCTAGAGTCAAGCGGTCCATATATCTTCGGTGCTAGGCATTGTGCAGCCGCGCAGCACGCGCAGCTGGCGTTTGCAGTGTGAATTTGCTTCAAGGTCGCTTGACGCTGTAATAGGTTGCTTCACTGCCATGCCGCAGGTGCCTGCGCAGCTCGGCAGGCTGCAGAGCCCTGCACAGCTGGCCAACATTTGCGGCCACGCCCCAAGTACTGCTGTACTTCCACAACTACCTCCCATCACTGCTTACACACTCCTCAACCACCAGAGTTTGGCGTCTTTGATTATTCATTCAACCCCTAAGCAGCAGCAGCAGCACCCACCTGCTTGGGCCGCAGCCAGGCCACATACTCCATCAGCTCCACCTCTGTCAAACCCTTTTTGACTGCCAGGGGTAACAACTGACGCTACAACCTTTCATGCCACAGCAGCAGTAACACCCAGCTACATCCATTTGGAGCCCCAAGCAACAGCAGCCACAGCAGCAGCAGCACCCACCTGCTTGGGCCGCAGCCAGGCCATGTACTCCCGCAGTTCAGCGAAGCTGCTGTGCTCGCTGTAGGGGACCAGGTGCACGCAGCACGTGCCCTTCTTGCGCTGTGGGTAGGCAGTGGCCTTCATCTCATACGTCCAGCCAGTCGGCACGAAGCCAACCACCTGGCAGCAGCAGCAGCGTGGCGGTGGCGGTAGCATGAGATACAGCAGCAGCGGCAGCAGCAGCAGCAGCACAGCTGGTGCAGCACAAGCAGCATGCCACGCCATGTGTGTCAATGGACGGCTGCACTGTGCTTATTCCTCTGCTGCCATGCACATGAATGAGGCCTGGCAGATCCTTGATGCCCTGTGGCGCTGCAGTCTGGCAGATCCTTGATGCCCTGTGGCGCTGCAGTCTGGCAGATCCTTGATGCCCTGTGGCGCTGCAGTCTGCGTACCTCTTCCGCGCCCGCCTGCTGCCGTGCTGCCTCCATGTTGGTGAAGTTGGGCCTGGCCAGCAGCAGCAGCAGCAGCAGCGCACATGGCACACGCACAAAGCAGATAAACATTGAAGCATGCTTCTCTTGTGAGGGAAAGGCCTGCAATGGTGGGCACCATCAATTGGCCGGATCAGTCGCACACGCATCACTTTTGTCTTTTGTGAAAAAGTCCCTTGCAGACATCTGCTAAGTAGTTGCCAGGTAGCTGCTGCACACTGCACAGACTGCAGCTAGGGCTGTAGCTAGAGCAGGCCGCACCTGAAGTAGGGCCAGCTGTCACCCAGCTGCCCCCAGCCTGTCACGTGGATGGGCGACTCAGCCGGGTCAGTCGTGAAGCAGCGCTGCAACTGCTCAGGGCTGAGCCCCACACACCTGAGACAGCACGGCGCAGCAGCAGGGCAGTACAGGTACAAAGAATGCAATTCATAGCAGCAGCAGCAGCAGCGGCGTGGAGCAGTGAAACGGCAAACCCACCGGTCGAAGAGCAGAGCGCATCGGGGCTTGCATTATCCATTGCATCCAACGGATATAACAAGGGCATCCAAAATGCTTGCGCACAAGCAACCAACCATACACGACAAGAGCACAATGCAGATGAAGACAGAAATGCAGCCGGGCGTCTCACCGCAGCACGCCCAGCTTGCGCTGGCTGACCACCAGCCGCCGCCCCGTGGCTGCCGCCACCGCCAGCAGCAGCCGCTCCTTGCCGATGACGTACGTGCTGATCAGGATCAGCCGCTGGAAGCGGCCCACGGCGGCAGCAGGCAGCGGCGGCAGCTCGTCCTCTGCATCATGCTGCTGCTGCTGCTGCTGCGGTTGGTTCCCATCCTGTGGCTGCTGCTGGCTGTGTTGCGGTTGCCGCGGAGTAGTCGGTGCAGCTGCTTCATCCTCAGGCTGCTGCTGATGCACCTCCACTGCTGCTGCTGCTGCTGCTGTTGGGCTGCTGCAGGCATCATCCTTCTGCAGCAGCTGGCGGACGCGTGACGCCACAAACGCCACAGCCTCCTCCTGCGGCATCACAAGACAGCAGCACATGCCATCACGCAGCAGACGTGCACACGTTGTGAACTGCCGCATGCCGCACATACAAAGGGCAGAGAGCATGGCTGTGCTATACTGTAGCTGCTTTGCGCGTGAGCTAGCCATGCGCTGTAAGCCATGCACACGAAAGGCACGTCATTGACCCGCGACACTGTCCTTGTTCGATCCCAAAGCTGACCTAGGCCTGACGCGCCGCGCACCTGTGGTGGGAACAAGTGGCGTGGGTGGCAGTAGGTGGTGTCCAGGAACACTGCATCAACCCCCACAGCCGCCTGCAGCTGTGCATCTTCTTTCATAGCAGGCCTGTAGCGCATATCTCCACAATGCAGGTAGCGCCGGCCATCCTGCAGCGTGAAGAGCAGCTGCACCGCACCGGGGCAGTGGTTGGCGTCAACCAGCACCACGCTTACACCCGGCTGCTCAGGGATTGTGTGGGGTGTGTTGAGGGCCAGGGGGCGTAGGAAGGCTGCGGGTACTCCGCAGAGATGCTGCGCTAGTGCTGCTGTGATGGGGCTGCAGTAGATGGGGCCTGCCCGCCAACTTTCCGAAAGGCCAGTGTAGTGGTCTGCAGGCAAGTGAGGTAGAATAACAAGGAAACAGCGTTGCATAGCAGCGCTTGGTGTGTGCGAGGTGTGCCTGCGTTGTGGAGGTGGGGATGGGGCTTGTGCTGCAAGCGGCATGAAATTGCTGACTATGGTACTGCATGCATTGCATGTTATTGCTGCTTGCGTGGCAACCTGCTGGGCACGACATGCAGAGGTGCGTAGCCATGCAGTTACTGTATCAACACGTCCTTTCACATGCTTGCTGGGCCTGTGCATGGACAACTCCAGGCTGGCTGGGAAGCTGGGTGTGGCAGCACACTGCTGCACTGGAAGGCAGCACAGCCAGATGCTGCTGCACACCCGAGTGTGCATGGCTCAAGAAGTACGCCTTAACCCATGGCTGCTGATGCCTGCAGCAGCAGATGAGGGGAAGGAGCTCAGCAGCAGCAGCAGCAGCAGCAGCAGCAGCAGCAGCAGCAGCAGCAGCAGCAGCAGCACTGAACCAGCTGCCATGCACAAGCTGATTGTACCTGAAAGCGTCCACAGTGATGGCTGTCCCAGGAATGCATTTGTGCTCAGGCACGCCTGACATGGCAGAGCACGGAACAGCGCGTCGATCATTCACCACACATCTCCTCGGACTGAAGGCACCAAAGATGAGCAGGTGCCAGCGCGATATGTTGAGTGTTCAGTTGTAGCAAAAAACGCACGAGTTGTGGTTTGGAATGCTCTACGAAGGCACAGAGCATCGAGTGGGGTAGGGCTCAGGGTGTGACATTTGAAGTAAGAGTGAGGATGACATTTGGAACTAAGAGTGAGCATGCTCAGCATGCTGGGAGTTATGTTCGCACGTGTGCATGCTTTGGTAGCCACTGCTGCAGGCAAACACTTTCGTGCTTGCTGGAGTGTGTCGTTGCCAGCTGCAACTGCACGCTGCAAGCCTGAGAGTAACTGGCCCAGTGTGCAAGATAGTATGAGATAAATGGGTCTGAACATGCTGCGCAGTCACTGGCAGCACTGGAGCAGAGATCTCGCGTCTTGAAAAACACAGAAATGCAATCAGATTCAGGTGCATGGCTAATGGCAGTACATACGTGGTGTGCAATCCTGGGCGGCGCCACTAGTTCAGCAGCTGGTGCATGCATGCATCGCACTGCGCAGTGTGAGGCCAGCCGTGCAGTAACGTTGAGCCATGCCTCTGGTTAAATAGCAGAAGCCTTGAAGGCTCCAACAAACACGACCGCAGTGACAGCAACACCATTAGAGCTGTGCAACGCTGCTGATCCATGCACCAGCCTGGTCATTGAGTGACGGCATCCCCAAATTGGTCCTGATGCCATTGTCCCAGCGCAGCAAACTATGCTCAATGAGCTAGGCAACAAAGGCCTCCCACACGCATGCCAATTGCCAAAACATTGAGCAGGGCCGCCCAGGGGGGCCGGCACGATGATAATACATACACACTGGTGTGTCAGCTGTACCAGTGCAAGTTGGCCGCCGACTCTACAGGCTGTA
The DNA here is from genome assembly GCA_030272155.1 of Tetradesmus obliquus. Classification (NCBI taxonomy): domain Eukaryota; kingdom Viridiplantae; phylum Chlorophyta; class Chlorophyceae; order Sphaeropleales; family Scenedesmaceae; genus Tetradesmus; species Tetradesmus obliquus. The sequence goes on from CP126191.1 coordinate 4,161,962, forward strand.
GTGCCAGTGGCGCTGCATCCAACATGGAATGCACAGTTCAAAGACACAGCCTTCGTACGCCCCTACACCACGTGGTGAGCACGTCACAGAGCACATGCATGTGCAATGTGTTGCTGCATCAACCGTTCATTGTGGCATCGCAGCAACAGTCCTGCAACCCCTGGTGCAGCTCAGTCGACAGGGACTGCCATGATAATCTATGCATCTACTGTGCATGCTAGCCTACGTACTAGCCCACGTGCTAGCATGTGCATGTACTGCCTGCACTGCCTAACATGCAGCCGCTCCAATTGCTGTAAACAACAAGCAATGCTGCTGTGCTCCCAGCAAGCTCAATGTCGCAGAAACAGATGGAGCAACATGTACAGCATTGCGCCTGCAGCCGAGTATAATCCAGGATGCTTGGGGGTGTGTAAGCAAGCCACGTCAACGTGACATTATCATGCAATGCCAGGTGCAGCGCATGCACCCCCAAGAAACCATGCAGAAGGCAGCAGCAGCCGACATGCATTCCTGCATTGCTCAAGCTCAACACAAGTGACACAAGGCGTGCTTGAGGGCCTGCCAGACTGCAGCAACTTTGACGGAACAACAAAGCAACACAAGTGTCAAAGGCATAATGCAACAGTGTAGCTGATGGCCGTGTTCAGCTCTGCCATGGCTCCAGGCATGTGCTCTCATGCCCAGGGGCGGCTGCCAAGTGCACCAAGCTGAGTGCACCAAACAGTTGCCTAGCTACGTGCACCATACATTGCCTAGTTACGTGCACCAAATACTTCCCTAGCTATGTGCAACAAACAGTTGCCTATCTAGGTGCACAAGCCCATAATAAACATCCGGTATATACCTGTTTCCACATCAGTTACTAGCCATGCTTGATGTTCTCTGACCTACCTATGCGCAGCACACATCAGCAGCTCACACAGCGTGGCATGCATTGCTTCAGCTGGTTATGGCGGCAAAGAAGACACATGCCTGGTTCCCTACACACTGTACCCTGAATTGCCAATACAAACAGCAACACACATACATCACTCATACAGCAGCAGCAGCAACGCGCCACCAGCCAGCAGGTGGCGAGTGACATTGGCAACACCAGCATCTGCCTCAGCTCCATGTTTGCCATGGTTACGGCGCAACATTAGACATGGGCTTGTAGCACCCGCCAGCATCAGTGTTGCAAAGCCCAAAACCCGCATCCCAGCTGCAGGCTGTGCACACAGCATGGCGGCTTATGGCTTAGCAGCCTGCTCCAGCTGTGCTATGTCGCTCAATGCAGCGGCAACTGCGGGCGTCCGCAGCCACAGCCAGCTTCCCCGGCCACCTTCTGCTGCTGATGGTGATGTCCCAGCAGCGCCTAACCCACTGCTGCTGATACCTGCTGCAGCTGCATCAAGGCCGCTGCTGTTGTTGATATCACAGATGGCAGTTGAGGTTGCTGACACATTCATCAGCAGCCGTGGACGGGCCACCGCTGCTGCTGCCACTGCTGCTGCTGTCGCGCCTGCCGTGCCCTTCCTGTTCCTTGCATTGGCTGCGCTCCTGCTGCGAGATAGCACCACACTGCTGCCGCTTGCGCTGCCGCGCGGACTGTTGCGCCTGCCGATGCGCTGCCTGACTTTCTCACCCCTGTGCTGCTGCTGCTGCTGCATGCACTTGTGGGCTGACCCCTGACTGCATTCTTTGCTGCTGCTGCTGCTGTTGGCTGCAGCGCCTTCATCAACAGGCAGCATTGGCACTTGTGGGATGCTGGCTATGCTGCTGGCTTGCTCTTGCAGCGGTGCCGGCAGCAAGGCAGCCTGCAATTCGTCGCCGCCACAGCTGCCGCTGCTGCTGGTGGTTGTGAAGCAGGTGCTCTCTGCTGTGTCTGTGCCCCACAGGTTGCTCCCTGGCAGCTGGGCCACTGCTTCGGCCAGCGGGTTTGCAAACAGTGGGTTTGCAAGTGCGCATGGCGCTGCCCCATCCTCTGTCAGCTGGGGCATCAGGAAGCTGGGCAGCTGCAGCGAAGCCTGCTTGCCCACACAAGCAGCCCCGGCTGCCGAGCAAGGACGAGGAGCCTCGGCAGGTGTAGTAGGTATGCTTGCTCGTACACTGACGGTCTCATGCTGCTGTTGCTGCTGCTGCTGCTGCTGTGGTGAGGCCTGCTTGTAGGGAGACATGGGCCGCATTATGGGTGACAGTGGCCGGCTGGGTGTGGCTGCCCTGCTGTGCCGCACTGAGCCTGGCCCAGGGCTGAGAGCTGGGCTGGTGCAGGCTGATGAGCAGGCATCCAGGTCTGGCAGCAGCAGCTGCAGCTGGCTGTGCGGCACGGCAGCGCGCAGCCGGCGGATGACGTCCTGCTGCCACAGCAGCTGCTGCTGCTGCAGCTCTGTCACCTGTGGTGCGGGGTGAGGGGTTGGGGTTGGCACGATAGGCAGAGGGAGCCAGTGAGCCCATGAGTGTGTCAATTCCAAAAGATAATATGTGTTGGCTCATACTGCTGGGTGGTTTGCAGCTACGCATTTGCTCCAACAGCAGCAGCAGCAGTGACGATGGTGGCAGGACGACTGCCACATATACCTATATATGAAACCTGTGGCTGCAATATGTGGAGGTTACAGTCAGCTCAAGGGTGGACCAAAAGCTTGCAGTTGCGGACATATGTGCTGTGCTGCAGACATCAGCACCAGTAGCGGTACTGCCATGCACCAGCCAGGCCCACCTGTGCCAGCTGTGTGGCATCCAGCTGCGCCTCCACCACCTGCTGGGTGCTGCCTGCACAGCAGCAGTGCAGCCAGGCACACGATTGCATCACAAACTATAAAAGGGATGCACATACCACAAGTGCGCCCTGCACAACCTCTTCAGACTTGGCTGCACCAACCAGTGAAGCACGAGTATATACAGGCCAGCTGCTGCGCTTCATGCCAAACACTTCAAGGCCTGCACAGAATGCATGCAGTCTGCAAGCGTGACGGCTTCAATGCCTACCTGCCATGCGCGCTTGTGCTGCCCGCAGCGCCTCCAGCAGCTGACTGTTCTCCAGGTCTGCATTGTCATGCAGCGCTGCCACCTCATGCTGCGAGGCCTGCAGCTGCTGCTGCACCTCAGCCGCCGCCGCATCAGCAGCAGCCAGCAGCTGCCTCAGATGCTCAGCTTCCTGGCGCGCCTGCACCAGCTGCTGCTGCGCAGCGACGCACTCATTCTGCGTTGCTGACAGCTGCTGCTGCAGTCGCTGCTTGTCTGCTGCTGCAGCTTGCAGCTTCTGCTGCAGCTGCTGCGTTTCTTGCGAGGCCTTATCCCTACCCGACTTTGCTGCTGCCAGCTGCTGCTGCAGCTGCTTAACCTCCACTGCAGCCACATCCATCTGCTGCTGCAGCTGCAGCACCTGCTGCCTGCTGCTGCCCTCGGCCACTCCTGCTGCCAGCAGCTGCTGCTGCAGCTGCTTCAACTGCTTGGACAGCTTGCCTTGCTGCTCATCTTTAGCTGCTTGCGCTACATCCAGCTGCTTTTGTAGCTCCCCACGAGCCTCAGCCGCTGAGGCAAGCTGCTGCTGCAAATCCTGCAGCGCCTTCCTGTGCTGCACCTTTGCTGCCTGCAGCTCCAGCTGCAGCTGCGCCACCTGGTGCAAGCCGTTCTCACACTCCGACTGCGCCAGCTTCAGCTCCTGGTCACTCTTTTGCTTCGCTGACTCAGCAGATGACAGCGCACCCCGCAGCTCCCCCAGCTGCTGCTGCAGCTGGTCTGCGCGCTGCGCATTGAGCTCAGCTGCTTCAAGCGCCTGCTGGCCTGCTAGCTCCAGCTCCTGCTGCACAACCTGCATCTCCTGCAGCTGATGGTGCAGCTTTGTTTTGCCGGCAGCAATTGCAATCCTGTCGTTTGTGACCGCACTAAGGTCGTTGTGCCGCTGCAGCAGCTGCCGCTGGGACTCCGCTAGCTTGAGGCTCAAGCCGTCCCTGGCACGCAGCAGCTGCTGCTTCTCTGCAGCAGATGCTGCAGCTGCCTGGGTGGCTTGCTGCAGCTCGCGCCTGAGGTCCTGCACCTGCTGCTGCAGCTGCTGCAGCGGAACCATATCCTGCTCCCTGCCATCAATCACCTGCAGTGTGCTGGACTCCAAATCGGATACAAGCTTCCACAGCCAGTCCACACCACAGCTGTGGTCTTCATCCTCTGCTTGCTCAGCATCTAGCTGCTGCTGCTGCTGCTGCTGCTGTGGCTCAGCACCTGCTGCTGGATTAAGCTGCGGCTGCTGCTCTGCGGCATGCTGCAGCTGGAATTCAGCCGTGATTCCTTGCTGTGCAGATTCCTCCTCCGCACATAGCTGCTGCTCCGCATCCAATTCTACCGGCGGCTGCTGCTGCTGCTGTGCTTGGCTGGCTCCTGCCTCATCCGATACAGTCCTGGCCACCGCGACCTGCTGCTGCTTGGCCCGCACTAGCTGCAGCAGCTGCTGCAGCCGCTGGCTGGCAAACCCCTGCGAGGCCTTCAGCTGCAGCCGCTGCTGCTCCAGCTGCTGCTGCGCCTGCATGAGCTTGCTGAGGCATGCATCGTGCCGCACAGCCAGCTGCCTTGCCTGTGCACGCGCCAGCGCTGCTGAAGAACGCAGCTGGCTGTTCTCACTGCTCAGGCTGCTGCAGTGCTGCTGCACTGCTGTTGACAGCGCATCTGCAGCACTGATGCTGCCTGCCAGCTTGGCGAGCTGCTGCAGCAGCTGCCGCCGCTGCTGCAGCCACTGCTCTGCTGCGGCATCGGCGCTGCTGCTGGCTGCTGGCTGGGATAGTGTGCAGGCCTCCTCCTGGCTGGTAGTGGCGCCAGCGATTGTCCGCAGGCTGTGAAACATGTCGATGCTTTCGCTGCTGCTGCTGCCGCTGCTGCTCTGACGCTGCTGCGTCACGCTTGCTGCTTCCAAACGTATTTCCGTACTGCTGCTGCTGCTGCGGCTCAGCAGTCTGGTGCAGGGCCCGTCCTGCTGTGGCAGCTCAGCCGGCCAGCTGCTGCTGCCAGCCTCCCTCTCCTCGCTGCACCTGTCAGGTGTGCCGGGCTGCTCACTGCTACACTGAAGGCTGAAGCCTGGATAGTGCTGCTGCTGCTGCTGCTGTTGCTGCTCAGGCGCTTTTTGAGAGCTGTGAGGGGCACTTCTGCACCTGGTGGCGGCTGGACTCTTGCCGAGCTCCAGCTCTTGCTGCTGCTGCTGCTGTGGTTCTGATTGTGCAACTGCATCAGCAGCTGTGTCTGCACAGACAGCTGGACACAGCCCTCCTGCCACCTCAGCAGTCTCTGCTTCCGCTGCTGACTCAGACGTGCTCCAGGTGGGCACCCCTGTGCCTGGCGCCAGCAAGTGTAGTGCAGCCTCAGGTGCCTCAGCAGGCAGGCTGGTACTGCAGAGCTGGCTGTTGTGGATGCTGCTGGCTGATGAAGGCAGCAGCGCCCAGTAGCCGCCACAGCTGCTGCTGAGAAGACGACTGCTGATTCTGCTAACACAGATGCTGCTGCTGCTGCTGCTGCTGCTGAGGCGTTGTGCGGCATCTTGTACTGCTGAGGGCGTGCTAGCTGCGACACAGCCGATGCTGCCAGGGCAGCTGACGCTGCCAGCATGGCAGCTAGCGCCGCTGATTGAAGCGGTCATGACAGCTGTGGCGTTTGCAGGAAAGCCGCCAGCACTGCAGGACCGGCTGGATGCTGCAGAGGCCACTGCTGCTGCAGCGGCAAGCGGCAGCATGCGCTGCATGTGCTGCTGCCATTGGATGTTGAGTGCTGCGGCAGCTGGGCAGCTGGCCCGCTGTCCTGCCAGGTTCGTGAGTAGAGCCTGCATCCACTTCTGCGTGGGTGCTGCTGCACTGTGATTACTCTGCGCTTGCTCTGGCTCCTCCTGCACTTCGAGCTCTGTCAGAGGCCCTCCGTCTATGCTCTCGAGCAGCACCGAGCGCCACCTGCACGACATCAAGCGCTTAACTTCATAAACGGTAGGTAGGTCCCTGTTCAGAAGTCCGCACACACGCTCGTCAACCAGGTCGTGTACTGCATGTACTGCAACCCTCTCTGGCGCAGACCTGTGCAGATGCCAGCTCTCACCTGTCTGCATCTTGTTTGCTAGCATGCAATGCAGCTGCTAACGAGGCAGCGGTTGCTGCCGATGCGAAAAGGACCTCAAGACCATGACCCATGCCGGGGCCGTAGCTGTTCCTGCAGGCTACTCTGCTTGGTACACTATATTAGATCATAGATGTAAGTTGCATATCTCAGGTCTAGAAAACGCTTTCACAGAAACTCTGGACACAGGGCGCGAAAGCTCGGGTTGAAAGCGCATGTGTGGCGTCTTCTTTTGTTTGTCGTCGAAAGTGCAATAAGCAATGCAAGGGTGATCTTTCGAAGCAGGCTTGCAAACGCAACGCTGCTTCCTTTCATGTGTTGTCACTGACAAAAGCCTTGCTGAGCAGAATGGCGGGACTGGGCGGCACATCTGCCATGCCAAGGCGAAGGCACATTGCTGATCGCATGCAACCTGCTAGAGGCAATAAGGCGGGTTGGTCAGGATATATCTTTAGCAATTCTCCGCTTCCTTTTGCTAGCTGCAAGCTTCCATTCATCCACCCTTAGCGCCTAAACAACCTAATTTTGTGCTATCTTATTTATAGGTGAGCAAGCTGCACCGCAGCTTGGTGGGGCTGTAGTGAGTGCTTGCTGGGTGTGCCTGATTGCTACCTGCAAGTTCAGTACGCTTGGATCAGCGTGTATGAGGGCCTGCTCATCAACTTCTCATACGGCATCAGGCTTAGCAGTGCGCATGGCTTCACCAGCTTTACTGCTCGTCAGCCATCAAATGGGGCTTGAAGCATGCTTGATCTGCCAGTTCTTACCGTACATGAATGCAGTTTATGAATTGTCTCCACTACTTGGCTGCACGAGGGACACAGACACTCACGTCGCACTGCAGGCTTGTTAGCACAAGACACTGGCCTCAGTGCTCCTGCCCGTGCCTTGTGCATTATTTGCTGGCTGCACTCACGCTCCAGCTTTGTTCACCGGCCGTTTGTGCATGCTGCAGCGCGATCAGATCGCACACCGGCAGACAAGGAGTGCCCACCACCGCCCTACCCTTGCTCAAGCCACTTCAATCAGTCAGACAACCCGATCCCACCAACCCACGGGCCTCTCATCGGCTTGATTTAATTCACTATCACGTCCCATCCTCGCACCTCAGCATGCCAGTAAGGACAAGCCTGGCAGCGACTAGCAACAGCAACAGCAGCAAGCGTCCCACCACACCATGATGATCCAGCAGCAGCCCAGGAGCACAGCAGACACAGCAGCGCTGCTGCTGTTCACTGCTGGCCATGTCAACAACGAAGCAGGCCGGCCCCTGTGGATCTACAAGGACCACCATGGCAACCTGCAAGGCCCATTCTCTGCTGCCAACATGCTGCAGTGGCACAGCGCGCAGCGGCTGCCGCAGCATCTGCACGTGTGCGGCATCACGCAGCAGACGGCAGCATTACCTCTGGACTCCATACCCGCCAGGTTCTACCAGCCACTTAGCAACCTGTTGGCTTCCACAGCAGCAGGTGCCACATACACCCCCCTGTCCCTAGCCAACCCCTCTGCACAGCAGCAGAGCATTGCACTCCCCCAAGGCCAAGTCATGCCTGGTGCAGCAGGCCTGCAGCGCCAGGCCGCCACCCCCCAGGCAGGCATCACCAGCCTCGCAGGCGCGGCACAGATGGTCATGCAGATGAACAACAACATGGCCGGCTTGCAGCAGCAGCAGCAGCAGGCGCTGCGCATGATGCAGCAGGGCCTGCCGCAACAGCAGGTGTTGCAGATGGCGCCAGTACAGCAGCAGCAGCAGCAGCAGCAGCAGCAGCAGCAGCAGCAGAACACGGCAGTGCTGCAGCAGCAGCAACAGCAGCAGTTGCAGCAACAGCAGCAGTACCTCTTGCAAGTTCAACAGCAGCGCCAGCAGCTGGTGCAGGCACAGCAGCAGCAGCAGCAGCAGCAGCAGCTTCTGCAGGTACAGCAGCTGCAGCTGGCACAACAGCAGCAGCAGGCCCAGCAGCGCCAGCTCATGCAGGCAATGACCAGCCAGCAGGGCATGGTTGCAGGGCAGCAGGTGCAGCCGACACAGGCACTGCAGCTGCAGCTGCAGCAGCAGCAGCGCCTGCAGCAGCTTGCCGGCACAGCAGGGCAAGCAGTGGTGCAGCAGCCTGCTGTTGCCCAGCAGCAGCAGCAGCAGCAGCAGCAGGTGGTGCTGCAACAGGCTGGCCAGCAGGCCCCCATGGCTGGCATGCTGCCGCAGCAGCTTGTGCAGCAGCAGGCAGTGCTGCGTGGTGCTCAGGTGCAGCCTGCTGCTGCTGCTGCGCAGCCTCAGGCAGCAGCAGTGCAGCTGGCAGTGCCGCAGCAGCAGCTCCAGCAGCCGCAAGCACAGCAGGTGCTGCAGGCGCCGCTGCAGCAGCAGGTGGTGCAGCAGCCGATGGAACCAGCCAGCACAGGCAGCAGTGCAGCCACCCTGCAGGCCGCCGCTGCTGCTGCTGCTGCTGCTGCACCTGCACCTGCTGCTGGCGTGGACATGCGCCTGGGGCAGCAGACGATTGAGTGGCAGCTGCAGCAGATGCAGGCTGCGCAGCGCAAGGCGCAGTGGGCGCCCTGCACTGCTACTGCGCAGGCCAAACAATACCCAGGTGCTGAGCTTATCCAGCAGCGGCTGCAGCTGGTCAATGCAAGTGGCACACCGCAGCCTCTGCTGCCTGGCCAGGCCACCCCCAGCCCTGCAGGTAGCGCTGCAGGCGGCATGGTCCCACTGTCACTGCTGAGCCCACAGCAGCAGCAGCAGGGAGTGGTTGGCTCTGTGTCTGGTGCAGCTGGTGCGCCTGGGCTCAGCCCATGTGCTGGCATTATGCTGACTCAGCAGCAGCAGCAGCAGCAGCAGCAGCAGCAGCTGATGTCTGGCATACTCGGCCCGCCGCCGCCGCAAGCAGCAGCATCTGATCTGAGGCCCGCGCCCGCCTCTGCCGGCAACATTGGTGGCCTGGCAGGCAGCAGCAGCGGCAGCGCGTGGGGCGCAGCCATGGCTGCGTCAGCGCAGCTGAGCGGCAGCAGCTTTAACAACTTGCAGCAGCTGGTGCGGCAGGCTGCTGCAGGTGCTGCTATGTCAGGTCCCAGCTCGACTGGGGCACTGGGGTTGACAGCAGCAGCGGGCATTGCAGGCAGCGCTGCAGCAGCAGGCATAATGGCACTGTCAGGGCCTGCTTCAGCAGGTGCAGCTGGCTTGGGGGTGCTAGGCCTGGCAGCACAGCAGCAGCAGCAGGCGCAGGGGCCGGCTTCTGTTGGTGCATTTGGCGGCACTGCTGCTGTTGGGGAGGTACTGCGTCGCAGCAGCGCACCTGGTGATGGAATGGGCGCAGCTGCCGCACCAGCAGCAGCAGCAGGTGTTGCGGCTGGGCCTGGCAGCAGCAGCAGCGGCATGGCTGCGCTGAGCTCGCTGCTGGGTATGGCTGAGGGCGCTGAGCAGCTGCTCAAGGTGCCCACCTCACCCACAGAGGAGGCTGGCGGCAGTGCTGCTGCTGTTGCAGCCACAGGTGAGGGGCTGAGGCCAGAAGCTGCAGTTCAAACCACATGGTGTGCAATCAACCACGTCACCTCCTGAAGAACTGTGCATGTGTTTCCAGAGCATGTGTTTCCAGATATTGACTGCACTGCCTACAGCCGCAGCTGTTTGGAGTTTTTTTGCCTTGCGCTGGCCTGCATGCTCACCATACCCTGCTCATCACTGCTGCTGCTGCTGCTGCTGCTGCTGCAGGTGCTGCGGAGGATGTTGACGGCGTCATCGATGACCTGTTGTTTGAGTTGGTGGAGGATGTGGCTGAGGCTGCAGGGGAGGCCAGGCAGGCGCGCACCACACCCACAGCAGCGCAGCCCCCGGCTGCCGCAACACCAGCAGCAGCAGCAGCAGCAGCAGCAGCAACTGTGTCAGCTGCACCGCCTGCAGCGCGAGCTGGCACAGCGCCTGTCTTTGCCAGCGGTATCACGCCAGAGGCTGTGGCAGCAGCACTGCCTGCTGTGGCGGGTGACACCGCTGCTGCTGCTGCTGCCAAGGCTCCGCCAGGCCTGCAGCAGCTGCAAGGCCCAGCAGCATTGGCCAGCCTCCTGACAGCGCAGCAGCAGCAGAACCAAGGTGGGCAGCGTGCACTCGGCTTCCTGCAGCAGCAGCAGCTTGCACAGCAGCAGCGCCTGCGGCAGCAGGCAGGGTTTGCGCAGGTTGGCATGCCTCCAAGCAGCCAGCTGATGCAGGTGCTGGCTGGATCAGGCCTGCCTGGCAGCCTGCAGCAGCAGCACAGCTTGCAAGCTACTGCTGGGCAGATGGCTACGTCTGCTGGGCTGGCAGGAGTGCCAGGTGTGATGAGGATGCAGAGTATGCCAGCAGGTGTTACGCTTGCACAGCAGCAGCAGCAGCAGATGCTGGCTCAAGCCCAGCAGCAGCAGCTGCTGGCGCAGCAGCAGCAACAGCAGCAGCAGCAGCAGAAGCTGCTTGCACAGGCGCAGGCGCAACTGCAAGCCCAGAAACAGCAGCAGCTGCTGATGCAGCAACAGCAACAGCAACAACAGCAGCGCCTGCAGCAACAGCAGCAGCAACAGCAGCAGCTGGCTCAGCAGGGCCTACGAGAGCAGCTGGCTCGCCTGCAGCAGCAGCAACAGCACCAGCAGCAGCAGCAGCTGCTGGCACAGCAGCTGCAGATGCAGCGCAATGCGTTGCAGGCGCAGCAGGGTCCTGCTGCTGCTGCTGCTGCAGCTGGCGGCCTGGCAATGCCTGGCGCAGGCGATGCAGCAGAGCAGCAACGCCAGCAGCAGCAGCTGCTGGCCAAGCAAGCTGTGCTGCAGGCGCAGCAGCAGATGCAGCAGCAGCAGCAGCAGCAGCAGCAGGCTGCATCTCAGCCCGCTGTCAATGACGCCTTGCTGCAGCAGCTCCTGCAGCAGCAGCTCCTGCAGCAGCAGCAGCAGCAGGCAGTGAGTGCCCAGCCTGCCTCGCAGCCGCTCACCACTGGCACTGCCAATGCTGCTGAGGGCACACGCAACGAGGCAGCTGCAGCTGGCTCATCATCAGCAGCAGCAGCCCTCAATGCAGCAGGCACTGCTGCTGCAGCAGGCCCCAGTGCTGATGGTGCCAAGCTGTTCAATCCATTCGGCATGTCCTTTATCGACCCTGCTGTTGTTGTTGAGCCCAAGGCGCAAGACAAGCAGCAGGAAGCAGCGCCGCCGCCGCAGCAGCAGCAGCAGGCGCCGAAGCTGCAGCAGCTATCGGAGCAGCAGCAGCAGGAGATCATGGCCATGCTCATGTCTGAGCTTGCAGCATTAGGCATGAGCCCTGAGCAGCAGCTGCAGGCGCTGAAGCGCATGCTGGGTATGACGCAGCAGCAGGCCCAAGAGCAGCAGCAGCTGCAGCAAGCCCAGGAGCAGCAGCAGGCACAGGCGCCGGCCGCGCAGGCAGCAGCAGCCGCGCCGCCGCAGCCGCAGCACGTATGGCTGCAGCAGCTGGCTGCTGGCAAAGCTGCGGCTGATGCAGCAAAGGCCCCTAGCCCTGCTCCTGCTGCAGCCGAGGGCACGGCGCAGCTAGCTGCCAACAGCAGCAGCCAAGACTTGCAGCAGCAGCAGCAGCAGCCTGCTACATCTACTGCTCCTGCCGGGCCTGCTGAGCCAGGCAGCGAGGGTGACGAGTACTCGTCAATGCTGCCTGCTGACCTGTTCGACTTCTTGGACGGCACTGGCAGCCCCACACGCCACCAGCAGCAGCAGCAGCAGGGCTTGGCCGGCCTGCTAGGTGACTATGAAGCGGGGCCTGCGGGTGGGGTGAGTGCAGGAGGCCACAGCGGCGCTGTATCTGTTAATCCTTGGGCCCCCAGCAGCAGCAGCAGCGCACAGCGCGGTGAGGATGATGCACAGCAGCAGCAGGACAGCAGCGAGCGGTCCGGCAAGTACATACCGCCTAGCTTGCGGCGCACCTCTGGCGACAACACAGCCCGGTCGGCAGGTGCAACGCAGCCGCGCGTGAGCAGCGGCAGCAGCAGCGGCTACCCCAACAACGCAGCAACCTCCCCGCTCGCATCCTCATCTGCATCTGCGGCGCTGCAACAGCAGAACTCTGGCGCGTATCAGCACCCGCATGCGCGCGACCGCAGCGGCAGCCCACCACCAGGCTTCAGCAACAGGGGCGCTGCTGCTGCACCCTGGAGGCGTGCCAGCAGCGAGCTGCCTGCTGCTGCTCCGCTGTCTGAGCAGGAGCAGCGCATCTTGGCGCAGCAGCAGCTGCTGCCGCCGCACCTGCGTATCGTGCACAGCGACGGCGGCCCGCGCAGCAGCAGCGGCGGGGACGAGTACAGGGAAGCAGCGGGCAGGGAGGCTGCATGGCCGCCACCCCCACCCCCTCCCCCACCACCACAGCATCAGCAGCAGCAGCATGAGGGTGAGGATGCAGGGCGCAGCAAGATCCGTTTCCTGCTAGAGCAGGCAGCAGCAAAGCAGGCCGCGCCGGTGCCACCCCCGCCGCCGCCACCGCACCGCCCGCATGGCTTGGAGCACGCCAGCAGCAACGCAGCAGCAGCAGCAGCGGCGGCAGAGCATGGGGAGGGCTATGGCAGGCCGCTGCAGCGGCAGGGCAGCCAGCGTGTGCCTCCGGGCTTTGAGCCAGTGCCAGCAGCAGGGCCTGGCCAGTATGATGAGTGGGGTGGTGAGCCGCATTCAGCCAGGGGCGGCGAGCATGGATGGGCCGAGCGCGGCCGTGACAGGTGGGGTGCTGGTGAGGCAAGAGGCAGGCCCCTGGAGCGCTGGAACTCTGGCGCTGAGGGCGGCAGGCCCCGCAGCGAGTATGAGCACAGCTACGAGCACAGCCACAACCACGACAGCTGGCCAGCAGCAGCTGAAGAGGAGCCGCGCTTTGCGCCGCACTATGGCAGAGGCGGCGTCGGCCGCGGCGCCGGCGCGGCGCAGCAGCAGCAGCAGTGGCGCCGCGGCAGCAGCCCTCCTGGCAGGACAGTCAGCTCTAGGGAGGACGATTGGCCGGGGCCTGGCGGCTACGCAGCAGCAGAGGAGGAGGTTGACCGCAGGTTTGACCGAGGGTTTGACCGCGGGTTTGACCGCGGGGAGGCCGGCTGGCAGCGTGGCCGCGGCCGCAGCATGCCGCCTGGCAGGGGCAGGCACGGCTACGCGCATGGCGCTGCTGCTGCTGCTGCTGCGCCTGGCAGCATGCGTGGGCCTGCTGTTGGAGACTATGAAGAAGATTGGGAGGAGGGTGGAGAGGAGCGGGGCAGGCGCAGCAGCAGGTATGCTGCTGGCGCTGCATCTGCGCAGCAGCCGCGCCGCGCAAGCAGCAGGGAGGTTGATGCTGCAGAAGGTGGGCCCGGCATGACGTGGCAGCAGCAGCAGCTGCTAGCGGAGGAGCATGCGGCCCCTGCCAGCCCCGCTGCTCACAGCGCGGAGCGCTACCGGGAGCGCTCGCCAGCACATGGCAGCAGGCGCATGGCGATGGGGGCTGGCCCGCAGCCGTCGCAGCACCTGCGCGCTGCTGCGCATACCGCACATGGCAGCAGGCTGGATGAATATGAGGCAGGGGAGGCTGCGGGGCCCCAGCCCACGTCGCATGCTGCTTTCTTGAAGCAGCTCGGCGGCGGGCCAAGGCCAAAGCAAGAGCAGCAGGACGAATGGGATGCTGCTGCATGGCCAGCTCCTGGGGAGGTGCCGCATGGGAAGCAGGCTATGGCAAAGGAGGCAGCGGCGTCTGCTGCCGCTGCTGCGCTCGCTGCAGTGCAGGGCCTGAAGCCGTTCTGCACTGTGGCGCCGCCACGGTCGGCAAAGTCTGCTGCTGCTGCTGGTGCTGCTCCTGCTGCGAGGAGGGGGGCGAGCCCCATGGCTCCGCAGCAGCAGCAGCTGCTGCACAGCCACCAGGCCAGCAACACCAGCAGCCCACAGGCAGCTGGCATGCACAAAGGTGGCCAGCTGGCGCCTGCGCGCAGCGGCTCCGGGCATCTGCAGCTGCCGAGTGTTGAGGAAACGCAGGCTGCTGTGATGGCAGCGCTGGGTGCTGGCCCTGCTGCGCCGCCCTCCCGCAGCAGCTCCCTCAACAGCAGCAGCAACTACTATGCGGAGAATCTGCCGCAGCAGGACAGCGGCTCGTTCTGGAGGACAGGCGGTGCTGAGCGCCATGATGGAGCTGCTGCTGCTGTTGGGTTTGAGGGTAGAGAGAAGGACAGCAGGGACAGGGAGCTGGAGCTAGCTAGGGAGGGCAGCGGCAGCCAGCAAGGCGGGTGTGAGGCTGCTGCAGGCAGCAGCGGGCCGCGCTTTGGCAGTAGTAGCTTGTTCAGCAACGTGATTGGTCAGCTGCGCAAGCAGGCCACAACTACGAGGTCTGACAGCGGAGGCGATGCAGAAGGTGGGAGGTGGCGCTGGTGGCTGGAGGGTAGTGGAGTTGCTTGCATCTTGGGTTGTTGCTACGTCACTGGCATAGTGCAGTGTTGGTGTGGCGGTGTGGCGGTGCAGCATAGTGCTGCTACTGCTGCTGCCGTAGTTGTTTCCTGCAAGGTGCGCTCCAGCACTGCTGCTCGCACAGCTTTGGCTAGCACCGCTGATTCATAGTATAGTTGCCCTGCTGACCTGCCTGCTCTGCCCGCCCGGCTACTTCTGCCTTTCATGCTGCAGTGTACAGCACCACAGGTGATGCTCCGGCGACAGATCAGTCGCCCCGCACTGCGCTGCGCACACACACCGCCTCGTACGCGGCTGCCGTGACGCACAACCCAGCCGCACCACCACCACCCTCCTACGCCACTGCTGCTGCTGCCGGCAGTGGCAGCAGCAGCAGCGGCAGCCGGCGCAACGGCAATGCAGCTGATCTGGTGCTGGCAGCGATCCAGACGACGCGCCAGCGCGCACATGCGCATGCAAAGATGGCGGGCCGCACGCGCCAGGTACGCGGCTGGTGTCCTGTAATGTACAACTGTTGCTGTCCTGCACACAGTACACCTGCTGCTGTCCTGCAAGCAGTTCACAGCCGCTGGGCACAGCCGCTGCAGCGCGTGCATATGCAGCAGCAGGGGGAGTTGAGGTCATTTTGCGTCGCCTTGCAGCTGTGATGTGCTGTTTGTTGTGGGTGTGGCTGCCTGCTGCTTCTGCCCCGTTGTATCATGAGCGATGAGTGCATGCTGCGGATGTATTCCTTGCCGGTTGTAACACCGGTCAACGGTCAACCATGCACGTGTTGAGCATGACGTGTGCTCTGGCTGTCGGCTGCTGCTGCAGACGACCGAGGAAGGGCGCTCCGGCAAGGCTGACGCTGCGTGGCGCGAGGCAGACAACGCCAGCAGCGCATGGGACGCAGACAGCCAGGACGACTGAGCAGCAGTTGTTGTTGCTGCTACAGTAGAGGCCGCTAGAGGTGAGGTGGTGACTGTTGCAACACTTGCAGCGCGACTCTGTATTGCCGCAACGCAGCCCTGCTTTTGGTGCTGCCAGTGCGCAGGAGGTGTACAAGCTGGGAGGCGCTTGTGTAACGTACTGCAGATGGCCAACTCCCCTGCAGCAGTTATCTGGGACAGATGTGTTTCACTGTAGCAGTGCGCGCAGTGCTAGCTGTTCAACGCAGGGCAGGTGGTGTTGCAGCGACCTGGTGTGCGGCCTTGCAGGGATTACTCATTTTGAAGCTGTGCATGCATGCATGGCTTGTGGTTTCCTGCCCGCGCCCTGTTGGGTCTACTGACTCACCCTTTCTGCTGCTGTTGTGGGGTCTGCCGCAGGTTGGTTGCTACCGTTAGGCGATGTCATGGCCTGCGCTTCTAGACACCCAGACGCCTGTCCTGGAGGCACCGTCAACAAAACCACAAACCCCTTAGCAGCATGCGCCACCGCCCGGACTTGTCGGGAGCGTTGCGCTCCACCACCCACTTCCTGTGCCTCAGGCTTGGTGCGTTGACCCGCGGCAGCAGCACAGCTGCCCAGCCTGCGCGTAGGATTGTGCGACTCAGCTCTGTCAACACTTTAGGACTTGACACAGCTGCCCAATTGGTGTGTTGTGGTATGTATGGTGCATGCATTGTGGCGTGGCGTGATGGATGTGTGTTGAACCCTTTGCGCCGCAGGCATTGCTTGTGAAGGGGAAAGGGGAAGCTGAGGTGTGGCAGTAATTATGCGTGGAGTAGGCAGTGGCTCTGGCTGCTGCGTGTTGTCGTGTGATTTGTATACAACCCATCAGGAAATGCAGCCACGAGTTGAGAGGTGCCATTGCATTACTTCCCTGCCTGCTGTTGCTGTAACTAACCCTGTGAGGGTGTCAGTTAGTGTACCCAGGTTGTTGTGCATGTGCCGTGGTTGTTACTTATGTGCAACGCAGCGCGATCGGCCATTGAGGGGCGAGTTCTGTCTGTTCACTAAGTAATGGCAGCGCGGTTGTGGAGTCACATGAAGGGTAAGACTGTATTGCTTGTGCATTCTTGCGTGGGTGTGAGCAGCCGCCCCGGCGCGGCTGTGGATTCACTGGCAGCACTTGTTCAGCAGACCAATCCCCAGGCGTTGAGCTAGGTTCGTGTCCAGCGGCATGCGTGCGCGGGTGTTGATGCCACACATGTTGAACTTGCAGCCGCATACAGCTTAGGTTGATGATGGGGTTTAGGTGCACGCGTGCGTGGTGCGTGGTCTGCCTCTCTTCTGCAACACTTTGGTAGCAGCACCTTCAGTAATCGCCTCTTGCGCGCTGCATGTGCAGCCAAGACTTATTATCATGGAGTTGCGTTGTTGCTCTGTGGTTGCTCGTGCTGTGCTTTCATCTGCGGTGTGGCTGGTTGCGCAAGGCGATCTCTGCGCAAACTGTGTTGCGTGTTTGCCGCAGCGCGTAAGTTGCTGCGCTGCGGGTATGCGTGTCGCGCGAGCCATCTCATATGCTGTTAGCAGATCAACATACAACTGCTGTATTTGTGCATCGCCGAGTGTTGTGCGTGTTGCATGCGGGTGGCGTGTGCCTGTGCCATGCTTCGGGCTGCATACAATGGGAGCGAGGCGAGCACTGTCTGCTCTTTTCTACAGCGCATGCAGCCTCAACAAAGCGGCACAGAAGCAGCGCCAACCAAGCAGCAGCAGGCGCAACATGTCGGCGCCATGGTGTCGAGTCAGGTAGCTGATGCATTGTCCATGCCGCATTGCGCATCTCTGGCGCACTGCAGTTGCTTGTGCTCGGGCTGGCTTTGTTCAGAGGTGCAGGCACGGCGCGCCAAATCAGCGGTGCTTTCTCGCACCACAAGGGCTGTGTGCAGCAATGGCAAGCTAGTTTGAAGCAATCAGTCAAGCCTGATGTGAGCATGTGGGGTCGGCATGCATGTGTGCGTGCTCATGGCATGCTAGCGCGGCGGAAAATGGGCTGCACACACTTCGGTCGGTGTGCAGGGCCATTGTTGTTGGCTGCACCTACTTACAATGTGCATGTTTGCTTTTGGAAGGTTGGTGCTGTGTGCAGCAGAGTGCTGAGCTGCTGCTTGCAAAATGTTTTTTTTTTCGCAACTGGGTGGCAGCATGCTGCTGGGCAGCGCGTGAGCAGGCCAGCGTGTGGTTTACCGAAAACCATAACATTACGCATGGTGTAGCTTAGCCTACTTTGAGGGGAGGGCTGCGGGGCGCTTGGCAGCTGCTTAGGGTGGCGGGATGGCTATGTTATTTAAACAGTGTTATAACCAGTGGTGGGCGTGGCTACAAGCAAACTGATTTGTTGGCATTGTTGCAGGCATCCTTGGGAAGCTGCTCCAGCAGCTGCTCAGACAGCTAGCAAGCTAGGCCTTGGATTTCACAGCCGCCCACGCTGCCACCTTGATGGTATCATGTGACAAGTGGCAGTTTGTGACGGACTGTGCACCTGCATGTGTCGTAGAGGAATGTGGCTCTCTGCTGCACAATAGCGCGATCCATGATCCCACTGCCATCCACCAGAGGAAGTTGGGCTTGTCAGCTCAGCATCATTGGACTGTGCAGTGCAGACAGCTTCTGCTTGAGTGGAGTCTTACACTTGAGTGCTTGTATCTTGTGGTGGCTTTCTTGCCAACAGGCGGACGGCTTTCTGAACATGCGGTGCAGCCAGAGGAGTGGGAGGGACGCTTTGCCAACGTATCAGCGTATCTTGACACAGTGCTTAGCAGTAGCAGTAGTGCCTTTGTCAGGCATGTGTTACTGACACAGTTGACAGCTCACACTTTTAGACAATACTCCGTACACGTTTTGTATGCGTGCATCCGCTGGCGACATTTTGCAGAAACAGAGAACACCATGCTGTGGTAGCGCTTGAGACAGGACCCCGATCTCTCGCACAATGGCTCTGTCGTCAGTCAAAAATCAGTTACCGTTCCGTTCAACTCAGCGAAGACATACTGGGAACACGGAAACGCCTGTACGTGGGTTGGTGCCTCGGTGCTGTATGCAAGCAGTACACTGTCACTACTGCTGATGTGTGGACCTCTGTTTGCCTCACAGGCGTACGGCAGCCACAGCAGGCAGGCGCGCCACCGAACTTTCAAGCAGCATGCATCAGCACAATCAGCAGAAGCCTGCTGCGACCGCAGGACACTGCTGCTAGGAGCTGCAGCACTGGCAGCTGTTGGGGCCGGGCCCCTGCCCTGTGGTGCCCTCACACTTGAAGAAGTCACTCCCAGCATTGCAGCAGCAGGGCCTCTGACAGACAGGGAGTCTGCCATCATCAACATTTTTCAAAGCAGCTCCCTGGCTGTCGCAAATGTGTTTGACGTGACGCTGCTGGTGAGCAATGCTCTGCTGCGCGCAAGCAGCAAGCAGCGCTGGCAGCGGTGCTGTGTGCGGGCGGCAGGAGCCGGGTTCTGCCTTAGCTGATGCCTCAAGCATACATGGGGTAGATATGCATGCAAGCACATGCTGTGGGCGCACGGCACTAACATGAAGGCTGCCAAACAGCAACAGCATTGCAGTTGACCACCAGCAGGCCGTGCAGCTATGCCACAGCAGCTGCGAACCTGCATACACTGCTGCTGGCATATTTATGCATGTATTGTGGCACTATGTTTGTTGAGCTACCGCTGCCGCTGCTGCTGCTGCTGCTGTGCTTGATTAACTCCTGGATGCAGGGCCGCAACACATCCTCTATACCTGAAGCAGATGTGCCAGAGGTACGCGCAGCAGCAGCCCAATGCAGCACTGCACAGCTGACCAGCACTATTGCATACCACCAGCAGTAGCAGCAGCAGCAGCAGCAGCAGCAGCAGAAGGAGCAACTCCTGCACGAGTGCACAATTGCAGGATGCTGCCTGATGACAGCACGGCAATCCGCTAACTCTTAATTGTTGTGTCTGTCGGTTGTGACAGGGCAACGGCAGCGGCATCGTGTGGGACACAGATGGCCATGTGGTAACCAACTACCACGTGCTGCAGGTGCGCTGCACAACACCACCGAAACAGCAACAGCATCATGTGCTACGGTGCCGAACTTTTGGCACTCAGCGCCGAAGACTTGAGTCATTGCAATGGGGCTATCTAGTGACCTACCCGTGTGGTAGCTGAGCTGCACACACCAACCGCTGCGCTTGCTGATTATAGGCTACACCATGCGCCTGGCACAGTGCGTGGCACCATCTGCTGCCCATGCACGTGTCTGGGTTCACCACCGTGGTCCGCGAGGCTCTTTAGCAACATCAGCCTGGCCTGCTGTACCTGTACCTGTGTTGTGCACACACGCTGCGTGCAGTCAGCGCTGGCCAAGTTTGGTGCGCCCGCCAGTGCTGCTGTGAGCTCCGCGCCCAGCCCAGCCATCGGCAAGCGAGTGGGCCTGGTGACGCTGCTGCTGCCTGACGGTGGGCAGCAGACGTATGACGCTGTGCTGGTGGGCGCTGACAGGGCACGCGGTGGGTGTTACTAACACTAGTAGGTTAGGGAGGGATGATAACAGTAGGATGCAAAATCCACCTGGATTTTAGGATACCTGGATCTAGCATCGAGTTGTTGTTGCTCACAGTGCAGCAGAAGAGGCTGGGCTGATGCCGTCACAAACCGAACCAACTATAATGTGGTAGGGTGGTTCACAAAGGGAAGGTGGTGTGAACATGACAGGTCGGGCATAGGTGTGTAGCCGGCAGCTGCCATGGCTGGAAGCACATGCTTCAAGTATACCGCGTATGACAGCAACATCATAATGGTTTGGTTCAAGCAGCCCACTGTCAGCACATTAATCCTTCTGCAGGTATGCGGCACCACCCAACCACCCCTCGCCTCTGTGCTGCTGCTGCTGCTGCTGCTGCTGCTGCTGCTGCTGCTGCTGCTGCTGCTGCTGCTGCTGCTGCTGCAGACCTGGCGGTGCTCAAGATCCCTGCAGCCAGGGATGTGCTCAAGCCGCTGCAGCTGGGCTCCAGCGCTGGCGTGCGCGTGGGGCAGCTGTGCCTGGCCATAGGCTCACCCTTCGGCTTTGACCGCACACTGACCACGGGTGAGCGTGTGCAGCGCTGCGCAGTTAACTTGAGGGAGGCACAGCAACATGTCTACAGGAGGATTGGGTGTTGGTCATGATAGCATGCAAGCTGTTTGAGCGTTGCCAGGCTGTGCACCGCTGTGATCATTGAGGTTGGTCTGCAGCTGTCTGCAGTCCGCAGTCAAGCGCTCTTGCAGTGCGATGTGCTCTTGAAGATGGTGGGGGCCAGGCGATGGGCTGGATGCCATACACGGCCTTGCTGCCCCAGTGAAGCCAGGCATGGCTGTGTTATGTGTCACAACTGGTCCGTCATATTTATTACGCATGTCATGACTCATGACACATCAGGGATTGTTGCAGCCACGCGCAGGCTGCATGCCAGCTCAGACGGCTTGCACCTCTCTGCAGGTGCACATGCTGCTAGTAGGAGTGTACTGTACGCTTATCTGTCAAGAGGTCAAACCCCGACTGATGCTGGACCACGAGGTTGAGCCAGCTGCGCACCTGCAACAGTGCGGCGCTGATGTCATGCTTGTTTGTGCCTGCACGCCCTGGCGTGTGGGTTTGCACTCAGTGGTTAGGAATCACCTAAGGTAGTTTGCGAGTGGCTCCCTCCTCTGGGTTCACCTCTTGCTCTTCAAGATAATTATGAAAATGTGTGTAATTGCTTGTTTGCGCCTGCAGGCGTGATCAGCGGGCTCAACAGGGACATCCGCAGCCAGCTGGGCTCAACAATCCCTGGAGGCATCCAAACCGATGCAGCCATCAACCCAGGTGCGCGGCAGCATTGCACCAGAGTGCTGCACTTACGTGTGGTTGCTGTGCATGCTGCTGTCACTGCTTGTATGGCGAGGATTGAAGCAGGATCACAGCAGAGGTTGATGCACACCTGTGCGATCTAGCAACAGCTTGCTTCCTAGTATCAAGCTTGGACTTGGCAGGGCTGCATGTTCGTTTTTGTAACGCCTTGCAGCTGGTGTCGTGCCATGCTCAAGCTTGCATCCCCGCTGCCTGTCGGTGTCTGCCGCCTGCTGCTTCTTTCTATTTCTCTCAGGCAACAGCGGGGGCCCCCTGCTAGACAGCAGCGGCCGCCTGATCGGCCTCAACACCGCCATCTTCACACCCACAGGCACCTCAGCAGGTGTGGGCTTTGCCATCCCTGCAGACACCGTGGGCCGCGTGGTGCCGCAGCTGATTGCCAGTGGGCGCGTGCTGCGGCCGAGCCTGGGGGTGCAGGTGAGGTCTAGGGGTGCGGCCGCGGGAGGGCCGAGGGGCTTTGAATGCGGCACGTCTAACTGGCAA
This sequence comes from Tetradesmus obliquus, assembly GCA_030272155.1. NCBI lineage: Eukaryota > Viridiplantae > Chlorophyta > Chlorophyceae > Sphaeropleales > Scenedesmaceae > Tetradesmus > Tetradesmus obliquus. The sequence continues at coordinate 4,183,686 of CP126191.1, forward strand.
TGGTTGTACTGTTTGGCAGCATAGCCAGGCATGCATGTGTTGGGTTGGCTTTCCTGACAAGCCCAGCGTAGTCGCCATCCACATCTGGGCAGCCTCTGCTGGCAGTGTGCTTGAGCATGCGCCCGCTGCAGCTGCTCTGCTTGAACATCTGCTTTTGTTCATGATCCTGACACACATTGACTGCATCTTTCAATACAGGTTGCCTCGGATGCCATAGCTCAGAAGCTCAAGGTCACCAGCGGGGCGCTGCTGTCAGCAGTGGACCCAGACGGCGCTGCTGCTGCTGCTGGCCTGCTGGCCACGCGGCGCGGGCTGGGTGGCGTTGTTGCTGGGGACGTTATTATTGCGCTCAACGGGCGGCAGGTGCTGAATGGAGGGGACCTGTTCAATGCGCTGGAGCAGTGTGCGATTGGAGAGAAGGTGAAGCTGGCGGTGCTGCGCTCGACAGATCAGGTGAGGGGCTGAGCATGCTGTTGCTGCCACAGCACGCAGGGTAGGGTGTGGTGGACGCAGTCACTGGGTTGCTGGAACTGCACAGCACGTACGTTTGCTACTAAATGTTGTTAGCACGGCACCGAGGGGCAATTTTTGAAGTGGGATGTTCTCTATGCACAGCCAAGTTGTGCATCCCCCCGGGGGAACACAGTGTGTTCAGTCAGTCACTTGCCAGCTTCCCAAGTCTCGCACTGCTACATCACGATTTTGCTTTACTGACGTGTACTTTACTGCTTAGATGACGTGTACTTTACTGCTTAGATGACGTGGGCGCGGTCCTGCAGCAGCTGCTGCTTTAGTATCAAGAGCTCGGTTGATCTTCCCTGCGATGCTGCAGGGACAACAGCAGCTGGAGGTGGAGGTGACGCTGAAGCCCGAGAAGTAATCTTCCAACAGGAGGACCGTGGCTCAGTATCGGCTGCACGTTGGTCGCAGTCGGTCAAGACAGAAATGTTGGCTGACAACTTCCGTTGTGTTGGGCGTGTTCAACCCCAGGCTTCGCGTGGTGTTCTGTAACCTACCGTGCTTTCGTCACGAATGTCGTTGAGACATACAGTTGAGCAGCTCGTATGCATTTTTATGGTGCGTTTGGCTATAAGCAACTCCGCTGGTGGTACCTTTCGACACACCCACTTCTCGAGTGCGAACGGCTGTGCTTCTCTGTTCCTTGCTTGCGCCCTTAATATACCTGGATTGAAACGTTAACTGATAGTTTGCAACAATCCTGATACTCTCGATCCACCACGTCGGGTTCTTTGCTTCGTCCCAGGCACAGGGGCGTCATCTCTGCAGCGCAAGTACCAACTCATGCCGCATTGCAAACAAATGTACACTTACGTTAGCATTTTACTGTAGTTTTCGGGGCAGCATAGTAGCACTTGTGTCGACATGCCAGTGCAGTTGGAGCGGCAGCAGCGAGAATTAGGCCTGCTAGTCAAAGAGAGGGCCAGTTTCAGCAAGTCACAGAAATGTTCTGGGCCGTACTCTGGGTGGGTAGAGCCTGATAGCAATGTCGCCATGTTGAACGAGCTGGTCACCGCAGCGAGCGCCCGAGACAGGGCTACGACAGCCACCCCAATCTCGGAAGCATGCTCACGGAGGCTTCTGCGACATGGCGAGCGCCCGCGCTCCTGCCCTGGCGGAAGGGTGGGCGGGACCAGCGGTGTGCCTGCTGGTACAACCAGCAGCAGGCGCCTCACCAATGTCGGCAGCAAAGCCTCGGAAGCCAGCCCGGGGTCAGCACATGGCCTGGGAGTGTACTGCTCCAGCCTGGAGCTGGCAGTAGGGAAGAAGCTGCATGGCAGGCACGGCAGCAGCAGCAAGCGGGCGAGCAGTGCCAGCAGTGCCAGTGAGCAGGCAGGCAGCCTGCCAGCCTGGAATCCATCAGCTAGCAAGGCAGCTGGCAAAGGCAGCAGTGGCAGCGGCAGCCAGGCAGCAGGTGAGAGGCTGAGAGGGTGTGAGGGTTGGCTGGCCAGGCACCCTCGGATGCTCAAACTGTACTGCTGTAGGACGATGTCACCTCACCCCTCAACAATGCTGCTTCAAACTGCATGTGTTCGCCGAATTTGTTATACTATGCAAGCTTTGGCGTGAGGTAGACTACATGCGTCGACCAATCAGCGCAACGGACGCTTCAAGTGTCAGCTCACACAGCAAGCCGTTGTGAGGGCAGCAGCTGACAATGCACTGCACGTGCCAACTGCTGCCCGCAGGTGCCACAAGCGCAACCAGCAGCACAGATGGGGCCGCTGGTGAGAAGCTGTCACCCGGCACAGGCAGGGCAGTGGGCCTGGCGCTGTCACTTCGTGAAAGAGTGATGCAGCTGGAGAAGCGCAACAGGTGTGTGGTGTGCAGTGCAGCACGGCAGTTGTGTGCTTGTGCGGCCTGCGGGAGTTGCAGCTGCATGCGCTGCAGCGCTGCATGTTGCTTGATGCCTTGCACGCTGCAGCACGGTTGATTTGAGTTGGAGGGGTGCAGCCAGCGCGTGAGTCAGGCCACTCTGCGAAGGCGGTGCATGATGCCAGCTGGCAGAGACAGCGAGCAGTAAACTGGCGCTGCATTGTTGACACTAACACGTGCATGTGACGCTTGCCTGTTATGATTTGGCGTCTGCTGCCGCTAACCAGGGCACTTGAGAAGAAGCTGAAGAGCCTCAGTGTTGAAGAAACTGCACAGCAGCAGCAGGACAACACAGCGCAACAGCCACAGGGCACCTGCACATCTGCAGCCCAGCAGCAGCAGCAGCAGCAGCGCCGTCCAGCAGCAGCGCAAGCGCGGCTGCAGGTGTGCCTGCTGCACACTGCAGATGTGCCAGCAAGCTCCAAGAGGAGCGTGAGCAGCAGCTGCAGCAGCACTGCCGCAGCCAGCAGCACTGCGCCAGCTGTCAGCAGCAGCAGCAGCTGCTCAACAGTAGCAGCGGTCATACGGCGCTTTGAAGCAGCTGCTGAGGATAGCAGCAGCATCTCAGATGTCAGTGAGGCAGCTGACTGCAGCAGCAAGGAGCAGCACAGCGCTGCAGCTGCCCAGAAGCAGCAGCAGCAGCAGCAGCAGCAGCAGCCACAGCACGCATTGGAGGGGCGCTTGCATCTGCAGCCGCCACGCACGCCTGATCCGTGCGAGACTGATCGCGGCCGCCGCACACTGCGCCCCCGCACGCCCCCATCACCAGCAGCACCAGCCGCACCTCCAGCAGCAGCAGCAGCCTCTGCAGCAGCGCAGGCGGAGCATGCAGCGCTGCTGCAGCGCGAGCAGCAGCACCTGGCGACCATCGGCTCGCTGCAGCGGCAGCTGGCACACGCGCAGATGCTGCACGGGCTGCTGGCGAGTGACTATGCAGACTTGGAGTATGCGCTGAAGGAGACGGAGCGGCAGCGGCGCGAGTACGCGGCGCGCTACGCGTTCGTGTGCCTGGACGGCGATGGCGACGGCTACTTAAGCGTGGAGCAGGTGAGCGGGTGGTAGGCAGTGGCAGTGGCTTGATGACCAGCAAAGACCAGCTGTCTGTCATGCACTGAGGCGACTGGCAACTTCACACGCCTGCAACTGCCGCTGTTTGTTGTGTCTAGCTGAGCAGCCCTCATACTCCTGCGCCTGCGCAAGCGCCAACTGCACATCTGCTGCTGCTGCTGCTGCGCCCCTCAGGTGGAGGGCTACGACCTGTTCTCCTGCTACGCGCCGCGTGTGTTGCATGCCGCGTTTGCTGCCTGGCGCTGGGCCAGTGGCTTCCCCGGCTTCCTCAACATTGACGACTTTGTGCGGTTTGTGGAGTATGCGGAGGACCGCGGCAGCGCGGAGGCGCAGCGCTTCTGGTTCAGCGTGCTGGACGCAGGTGCGTGGGGTGGCTGGGCCGGTTTGGGGGTGGGTGGGGAGAGAGGCAGTGCTGTTGTGTGCGACCGGCTGCTTGGTGTGTGTGTGCATGCTTGGCAGCTGTGCTTGTGGATCACACAATCTATTGGTGTCCATGTTACAACACTGGGCACTACATGGCATTGCTCTCTGGTCCTTGCAGCCATTGCGATCAGTCAATTCTGCGTTCGAAAAAGCTGCCAATGCTTGCTGAGTTGGTGCTTGGTTTGCAAATGCGCACAGGACGTTGTACAGTGAGGTTGGGATACGTTCAGCCGCTTGTCGCTGCAGCCCAACCACAGTATTGCCCTCACCCCTGCTTGCGTGCACATCTGCATTGCTGCTGCAGATGGCGACGGCCGCCTCAGCTGGCAAGACATGCGCCTCGCATACGAGGCAGTGGACAAGTCCTCGGCGCGCTACGTGGTCAGCTTTGAAGACCTCATGAACCAGATCAGGGACATGGTGGGCCAGCAGCAGCAGCCGGCGCTGGGCTTCACCTGTGCTGAGCTGCGCGCCAGCAAGCTGGGCTCAGGGGTGTTGGGACTACTGACCAACCACAACAACATGCTGCTGCAGCGCTCCACGGCAGAGTGGGGCCGCGGCGAGTACCCGCTGTGATGCTGCTGCTGCTGCAGCTGCTACGAGGGAGGATGCTGGGTGGGTGGATTTCAGCGGCAGCAGGCTGCTGCGGGAGGTCGATGGCATCTGTATGCCGTGTACAGCGCGTTGCAGGGGTGGGATCAGCTGCTGAGTGCAGGGGATCTGCGCAGAGAGGTGACTGTGCGGTTTGGGGAGCAAGGGTGGGAGGTGTTGCAGGCATTTGCCGAGTTGCAGCTGAGTTTGTGCACCATGTGTGCGTTGTGACGCTGTCACAGACGATCGGGCCGACACCAGCCTGCTGTTGTATGCTGGTGTATGCGATAAACGACTGACGGGTGAATGACTGGCAAGCACTGCTGGGTTTGCAGATCAGAACCAGCGCTGGCGATGTTTGTTTGATGCGCTGTGTGTGTTGTCACAGAGCCATGAAGCATGCTGTGCTGATGTACAGCCGCGGTACATACCATTACTCTATTGCATGCAGCCCTACTGCACAGGCGCTCACCAAACGCATGCAAGCAGGCGGCTCTGCGTTATGTTCAGCAAGCTTTGCGCTTGCCTTTGCATTGTTGGGGACCTTTGGGAAGTGTGGAGGGCTCTTGAACACCGTTTGCATCGGCTCCTGTACACATACAGTGTCAGCACTTGACGGTGGGTTGACATGTGGGTGTGTGGACAGGACTGAACTCAAGTCAAAGTCAAAGTCAAACAATGCAGACACAGGTTTGACCAGATGCATTTGCTCATATTGTGTGAAGGGACAGCCTGGCTGCTTTCTGGAGGCATTGTGAGGGCAGCAACAGTGCTGGCATTCGTCGGCGCAGCACACCACTCTGCAGGAAGTGGCAGGCTATGTATGGTTGCTGATGCGGAGGGAAGCTGTGCAGTTCTCTTGCTGGGATGCAAGGCTGTTGTTCTGCAGACGTGTGTAGTGTGCGCAGCGGGATACTCCTCATGTACATCATGCTGCCATAAATGCCGCGTTGTCGCAGTGCAGCGAGAGCTATGCACTGCTGCTGGTGTTGTGGCTGCCCAGCAGTTGTTTGAGTGCATTGGCTGTCCAGGCCGTTGCATTTGTTGTGCCGCAGGGTAAGCTTTGATCCTGCCTTCAAGTTGAGGGCAGGACTGCCCAGCTAGCGGCACTCACTGAGTTACTTACATGTACATGATATGTACCTGGAACGGGGGCAGGGGGCAACGTATGCGCCGTAACCGGCGTCTGCTGTGGCTGCATTGCAAATACGGTGGCAGAACTATGTGCACAAGCAAGTGCCATTTTGTTGGCAGGCAAGCGGTTGTGCGTATGCTGCGTGCCATGCTCGGTGCTGCCTGCCAAGCCAGCAGCTGCTGCTGCGGCTGAGAGGCCAGAAGGTGCCATGGAGCATGTGCACTGGGTCATGAAGTGTTCATATGCTACCTGCAGATGGCACTGTATGGAGTGTACCTATCTTTATCCACTTTTATTTCAGACTAACGAGCGGTTGCACAGGCAGCATGTGTAGTATGCACGACGGCGCCCCATGCACATGCCAAGTCTTATACAGGCTGTTCATGGTCATGTTATGTATCTGACGGCCGAAAGGCACACTGCAGAACAAAAAAGGCGGCTGGCGTTCTGTATAGAACAACATGTTGATATCAGCAGCGGGTAGGATTTCTGGTGTTTGTGGCTGCTGTGATACCTGTACATCACGTATGTCAGTGGGACGACACAGCAGAAATGTACGAATGTACCTATGGAACAGGCTGCCTGCATGTGATGGGCCTTTTGCAGCTGCCAGCACCAGTGCTTGCCTTGAAGCAGCCTGGTTCAGGCAGAAAGCAGCAAGGTCCGTGCACAGTCAATGCAGGCTGCAAGGCCGTGTACAGGCCATTCCAGTGGCGTGCAAAAACAGTTACATGTGCATAGAGTTGTGCATCGTGCGACAGTTTTCTGGTGACAGCCAAGTGTGAGATCTACAACATAAACGCTGGATGAGACGCTGCGCTGAATGTATGCAAGCACGCGCTTGACATATAGTGCGTGCAAGAGAAGAGTTCTGTTAAAGGTTGTCATGTTACCCCAACTTGATTGAACAAGTTGCATGCCGGCCACGTCCGGCCAGGTCCACCAATTACTATGTGGATCTTTGGCCTGCAGCGAGTAATCCACAGCGGCTTCCTTGGCGAGCCACTGCATGGCACCCGCTGTCAATGCACACAACTGACTTGACGGCTCGTTGCGGTTGCACTTGATCAAACCGCCAGCAGCTGGCTGCAGGCCATGTGTGTATGGCATGCGTGTAGCGTGACGGTGTATGAACACAACAGCATGTGTCCTGAGCCTGCGTGCAATGCATCACGTGCACTTTCCCGCATGCTGAGCAGCACACGCGCTGCCTCTCTGCAAACTGCAGCCGAGTGAGTCTTAGGTGTGGCAGCCAATGCTGTGTGTCAGCGCATCCATATGTGCTGTCTTGTAAGGCACCAGCTTGCACGGAGTGCCTGTAAAGCTTTACAACATTATAGCGGTCGAGGCTTGGCGAAGTTGGCTGTGCCTGTGCAGCAACAGATTATCTGGCCCATAGCAAGTGTCCAGGGGTACACCGATCATGATGTGCAACGACGGTAGTGACTTTACGGCAGAACTTCGTTCATGTGTGCCAGTGAGTGACACAGTCAAACTCGGCAGCCCAAGCAACGCATCACACATCAAACAAGCTTTGTCTAGAAATCGTCGTATTACATCAAACAAACCTACGTTCGTGGGCTGAAGGACTTGCAACCTTTGATGGAACTGCTGTGTCACGTGCTTTTGTCCTGCTGCATCAACTGTCAGCGCACATGCAGGCCAGGCAGGCGCCACCACTGACATAAAGTCATCAGCCGCCCTGGTGAGGCCGGCCACTTCACTGCTTGCTCTCAGCCTTCGGCCGTGCTATGGTGGTGGCTGATGCCTGGCTGCTGCAGAACACCAGCATCTCTGCAATCTGGACGTGCACCGGCCTGCAGGAGGTCATACAGGACAGCAGCAGCAGGCAGCCGGCGGCAGCACAGCAGCTGTTCAGCGACACATAATGGGGTCAGAACGTATGATGCGTAAGCAGCTTGCAGCAACTCTGAGCACCCGTTAACTCAGGTCAAGCAAGCCGAGCACCTCCAATGCCAACAGCCACATGCACCAGCCTGCCCTGTCAGTCACCGCTGCCAGGCCACCCACAAGCAGCACTGCTAGTCACCACTAATCAAAGCTCAGCAAGGCTCACCGTGTAAGGGCATACATCACGTTGTCAGCGATGTCGGGCGCAGTCAGCGGGTCGAGGCCCTCGTACACGTTGTCCGCGCGCGTGACGTCACCCTTGAAGCGCACGATGCTGAACTCCGTCTTGGCGGCACCTGCAGCGTTATGCATGTGCACAGAAACACACATCTGTCATGAACCTCACAGCGCCAGCCGATGGTGTAACATGCCCAGCAGCGGATGATGTGACCTGCTCAGTCACTGCACTGGCTTAACGATAGCAGTGGGACACAACTGCTGCACATTTCATCTTTGAAAAGGTAGGAAACAAGCATGTTGAAGAGCCCCAATATGCACAACAAAACTGTGCGGCAATCGCCGCAGCGTTCCGCGCGTATCAAGCGTCGCTGCCACGCATGCATGTGAGGCCGCAGGGTGCGGAATGACACCACAGCCTACACATGGCAGTGCACACAGCTGCTGGGCACTTCATCTTGAAAAATGTAGTAAACAAGCATGCTGAAGAGCCCCAATATGCACAACAAAACTGTGCGGCAATCGCCGCAACGTTTTGCGCGTCTCAAGCTTTGCTGTCACGCATGCATCTGAGGCCGCCGGGTGCGGAATGACACCACAACCCACACATGGCAGTGCACACTGCTGCTGAACATTTCATCTTAGAAAAGGCAGGAAACAAGCATGTTGAAGAGCCCCAATATGCACAACAAAAACTGTGCGGCAATCGCCGCAACGTTTTGCGCGTCTCAAGCTTTGCTGTCACGCATGCATCTGAGGCCGCCGGGTGCGGAATGACACCACAACCCACACATGGCAGTGCACACTGCTGCTGAACATTTCATCTTAGAAAAGGCAGGAAACAAGCATGTTGCAGAGCCCCAATATGCACAACAAAAATTGTGCGGCAATCGCCGCAACATCCCGCGCGACTCAAGCGTCGCTATCACGCATGCATGTGAGGCCGCCGGGTGCGGAATGACACCACAGCCCACACATGGCAGTGCACACTGCTGCTGAAGATTTCATCTTAGAAAAGGTATTAAACAAGCATGTTGAAGAGCCGCAATATGCACAACAAAACTGTGCGGCAATCGCCGCAGCGTTCCGCGCGTATCAAGCGTCGCTGCCACGCATGCATCTGAGGCCGCAGGGTGCGGAATGACACCACAGCCTACACATGGCAGTGCACACAGCTGCTGGGCACTTCATTACGAAAAATGTAGTAAACAAGCATGCTGAAGAGCTCCAACATGCGCAACAAAACTGCGCGGCAATCGCCGCAACGTTTTGCGCGTCTCGAGCTTTGCTGTCACGCATGCATGTGAGGCCGCCGGGTGCGGAATGACACCACAGCCCACACATGGCAGTGCACACAATCATCTGGGCAGCCTAGGCCACAGCAGCACATAAAAGCGCCCCCTACTGTGTCACCACGAATTAGTAACATAACAATTTATACATGAAGCGCCGCACCTGGCTGGATGCTGGTGACGCGTATGTTGGTGCCAACCAGCTCATGCCGGGTGGCCGTGGTGTACGCCTCCTGCATGCATTGAACACAAACATTGTTTTGTCACTTGCAGGTGCCTGCTGCACCAGCTTTACAGCCGCAACAGGTGAGCTCAACAGACACTATTGCTTGCATGCAGGGGATGCAAAGAAAGTTCCACACGTGCAAAGCGCTCTTCTCCGTGGCAGGACACCTGGGAGTGGTGCACTTTGCGCACCTGAGGGTCCAGTGGCTGTGCTGCCACTATATAATAAGCTGTTTAGCACGGTGCAGCTGCTGGTTAGCAGAACATGGCTGGAATGACCACTGTGGCGTCCACGCTTGCTCACCAGTGCATGCTTGCTGCCACAGTACAGGCCACCACCTGCAGTCACGCAACAATCCAGTGTATATAACAGCGTCAGCACCCATCTGCCACTGCACTGCCACCCAGCCGAGCTTTGCTCAGTGCCTAAGACACCTGTCATGCTCAGCAGTTGGCTCAGCACAAATGTGCACGCAGGTGCAGCCCAGCACGGCCTGGCTACAGTAGGCAGTGTAAAGAGTTGCAGAAAGCAGACGTTGCAGTTGCACAATGCGACATGATGCTCAGTGTGGCACTGCTTACCCTTGTATGCCTCAATGCCGGCGATAGATGACATGTTCACCTGCAGCAGCACGACGCAAATGCCACATCAGCAGCCATAATAGTTCTGAGCTTCTCAGTGGCGGTCAAAGCACGCCATATCTAGCAGATGTCATGTGGGCTTGGGATGCAGGAACAGCACCAAATGCCCACCGGGTGCTGCGCAGCAGCCCCTGAGGTGTGGAGGCTGCGTACCTGCTGCTGCTATCAGTGCCGCTGTTGCTGCTGCTGCTGTCAGTGCCGTTGCTGCTGCACTCACAATGTGCCCTCTGTTGCGTGCCATCATGCCCTTGACAACCTCCCGCGTCAGCACCACCACAGACAGGAAGTTCGTCTCAATCATGGTCTTGGCATCCTGCGGGGCAGCACCAACACAACACACCAAACGCAATCTGTTAGTCAACAACACACCAGCAGCTACGTCGCAGGCGCTAGCAGCAACATGCCTCGCTTCTGTTCAAAACAAGCTCTGATCAGCCTTTGACAGTTCAACGCTCTGCAGCAGTGAGTAAGTAAGGTCTCGCCACGTCTCTGGATATCCACAGCATCAGTGCTTTACTGACATCAGTGCCCAGGCAGTGCTTATCAGTGGCATCAGTACTGCATCAGCAAATGCACGTTCTCAGAGTGTTGAGTTCCCTCTGTCAGAAATGACACACATACACCGCAGCTCAGCTGTCACGCAGCATCACAGCTGCCAGCTGCTGCAGGTATCAGCTGCCTAGGTTGCTTAACACAAACAAGTCGTGCAGCGACCTCATATGTATGTGCTGTCGTGGTGGTGCTGCGCGATCAGCCGCACCTCAATGTCATGGTCTGCCACAGATGACAGGCTCAGAGCCAGGCCTGCATTGTTGACAAGGATGTCCACCTGCAGCAATGCACGGCAGCAGCAGCAGTGCCTTACACGGCAGGGTTTGCAGCAGCCACGTGCAACATTGCAGAAGCCAGCAGCTGCGCGGCCACGTAACAGCTGCGAGCTGTCACTGTTGTTGCACACGAGAGCCAGCAGTGTTAGCTGGCAAGGCTACACAGTGTTGCCTGTGCACAAACACACGGTACAGACCCGAGCTCTGCTGCTATGAGAAGCTAGCTAGAAGATAAATGATTTTCAAGGCAAGTTCAGCGGGCAACGCAGGCGTCTGTTCCTCAAGTTTCAGCACCTCTTGGAACTCTTCTGGCAGGCTTGCTGGCAACTGTGCCACTGCATCCAGGTCCCGCATGTCCAGCTGTGCCACATGCACAGCCACCTGTCAGCAGCAACAGCAGACACGTGCAAGGGAGCCGCCACAAGAGCCGCACATGTAAGGGTGTCATATCGCCTGTGTGGATGTGAGGCATGCAACGTGCATGGGAATGTTTGACAAGAAGGAATCTGCTGCACAGTTGTAATGTGCGCATTGCAGCAACAATTGCAGCTACTGCAATTAAAAGGTCTGGGACCGCTGCTAAGTCGGAGCTGCTGCTGCCCACCTGATACTTCTCAACCAGCTGCTGCTGCAGCTGCTGCAAGCGGTCCAAGCGCCTGGCTGTGATGATCAGCTTGCAGCCTGCCTCTGCCAGGCGCCATGCAATCGCCTCGCCAAAGCCAGAACTGGCACCTGGTGGCAACATAAAAGGTATTATGTTTTCATCACTAAGTTAACTTGAAGTCATCCTGTGTTGATGACATGCCACTGCTGCTGCTGCTGCTGCCGCTGTTCAGCAGCAGTGCGTGCTACTGCCACAAAATGCTACCACACACGCCTGTGCCATGGCAAAGCTGCTGCTGCTGCCCCCTCACCCGTCACCAGTGCTATTTGTCCCCTGATGTCATAGGGGGTGTAGAGGGCGCTTGCTTGCATGTTGCTGTGTGGCACAGATCTGTTGCTCTGTCTCCAGAGCCTGCTGATGAACTGCAACAGGTACTGCTTAGCACAACTTAAGCTCAAGGTTCAGCAACGCCTATACTACAGAAAGCGACTTCTTAATTGATATTCAGCACGTCGGATAAGTTGCTGTCACTTGAGCCTCTCGAGCTGTACAGCTCTTTACTGTACGCGTGCGTGCTACGCCAATGGGTGCAGCGCGGGGCACGATCTGATGTGTAAAGAGAAATTAGCTTGATTGTTCTGCGAAAGATTTCTTTGCATTTGCACTGATCCAGGTGTCACACGCCAGGGCCCAAAACACTCTTCAGCTTTAGGGCTTTTTAGGTCTGGCCATGTGTCATACACCAAAACCACGGCGCTGCGGCTGAAATGTATGCCATTGAATGCATAATTTGCTTCTGCTATCACGCTGCATGGTAGCTCGCAGCAGTGCACATGAAGTGACCAGCCTGATGTGCAAGCAGAATCGCTCAGGTGACATGCAACACATGTGTCACAAGCACACTCCGCGTGTGCTGGATATCATCACGTGTCACTGGCTGTGAAAACGGTGAAACAACAGGAGAGTTATGTAACATGTGAGCTAGCTTCATTGAGTACCTGGCAGCCCATCTGTTCCAAGTGCTGTTCAAACGGTAAGTTCTTTTCAGAAACGTTGGATGACCGGCAAGTGAAGCAATGCTTGAACATGGCGCTCAGGCCATGACAGCCCGCTTGTTATCATCAGCAGGGTTGGAAAGGCTTTGATTTTACACATGCGTGACTAAAAGGCTTGGGTAGAAGACATGTATCCAGCGCAGCCTCCGTGCCCTTGATTAGATGCAGCAGCAGGTGCGTATGCTTGCACTGTATCCGCACCCCTTGCAGCCTCTGCTTGCTCTTGCAGAGCAACAGCAACAGTGGACGCCATAATGGCTCGTGAATGATCTGCTTCTTCCAGCGGGACGCCATGTCGTTGCGGCCTCCCCCTGTCCCGGCGATGCACACGCCCAGCAACCGTTGTGCAAAACAACACACCATGCAAAACAGGCAAAAAAACCCATGATGTACTTAAAGGGGCAACCCATTTCGGGTCCAAGCCACAAAATTCTTTGATTGCAAGGGGCTGGCGCATACAACCTGTGCCTGCAGGGGCTGTCACTGACAGGTCCACTTGGCAGGTGGAAAGCCAGACATGACCCTGCGGCATCACGGCTGTAGCAGCGCCAGGTACTGCGTCCTATATAAGCAGTCCGTGACGCAACATTGCTCATGCATAAAGTCCGAAAGCCAGGCATGACAGCACTCGCAGCGGTGGTCAAGCACGACCAACACTTTTGAACATTGCTAGCGTTTGGGACACACTGATGGCCCTGAGGGCCTGTGGCCTGGTGGCAGATCACATGGCTGCGGCACGTGTCAAGGTTAGCAGCAGTTGCAACATTTCAGGTGAGACAGGTATGGTATTTGTACGCGATGATGCGAATGGCTGCTCAGCAACCGGGACTCAGCATAACTGACTGTGGAGGTTGTCATATAGGAGACCCAAGGCATGTCCTGACAAGTGTGCACTGACCAGCCACAGCTAAGCTCAGTGCAGGCTTTTAGTCAATGGCAGAACACTGCAGGAAGACGTTCTAGACCCCAGCAGGGTGTTTTGTGCCCACCCAACCCGTCTGCTCCTTCTGTCTGTGTCCTGTACAAGTGTGCGTGCTTGGAAGGCGTCAGCGGGCTATTTTGCAGTAGATCAGTCCTTATGTATGACGTTTAGGGGACGCTAGTGCAAGGACAGCGCGAGGAAGTCAGAGGCATGAGTTCAGGTGCTTCCCTGCTGCTGGCGTTTGCAAATGTGTAGTGCATTAAAGTAGTTACGGGACTGCAAATCAGATCCAGACACATATCAGCCAGCAGCGCCCGGGCCAACAGCACCAACCACCACGAGCAGTAGCACGCGGCGCAGACTGGCTTTGCTGGAAGCGTTCATTTCTGCACGATTATAACTTGTCTTAGCTGGGTTTGGACAGCTTGGTCGACGTGCCTCGGCCGTGCTTTCTTGTGCTGCTTGGGCGGTTTCCAGTAAGGCAGCTTTTGCCCCTGCTGCGAGCACCTTGGTTGGTCAAGCTCAGGACGAGCAATTTCTGCACATCCAGCTGAAAAATGACTGTACACACCTACGGATGGCACAGGGCATGATCTGCAGTGCATCACATGCTGCTTGCTGCCCACATGTGTGCGCTGTACTGCTTGTGCAGGGCCGCCCCCTGGCCAGTATGGCATGCCGCCCCCTGGTGGCATGCCAATGGCCAACGGCCCTCCCAGCGGGGGTATGATGCGGCCACCAGGGATGCCTGGCCCCATGGGGCCAGCTGGAGCGGCGCCTATGCCTGGGTATAACCCGCAGCAAGCAGCAGCAGGCATGCAGCAGATGTCCCTGGGCGGGCCTCCAGGGCCACCGGTGGGTGCAAACAGACAGGCAGACATCGCTAGGGGTTGGCGGGCAGCACAACAGCTGCAGTTGTGCAGGCAGCTGGGGATCGCAGTGTCAGTGTGTAGCAACAGATGTGCGGCATGCAACTGCTGGCAGTGGAGTCATGAAAATTCAGCAGGGACAAGCATCAGGCGGTACATGGTCGAAAGCAGTGCCATTACCCTGTGTCTCCTGCAAGCTCGTTGCAGTAACGGTTGCTGCAGGCCCACTTTCACTGCCCACAGCAACAGCAGTGGACGCAGCAGCATGTGCCGCAGTGTATTACAGCAGCCTGAGCAACGACTGCTGTTGTGCTGCTCTGCCATGTCCAATTGTGTAGGCCGGGCTTGGTGGCCCGCCACCCCCTCCAGCTGGGCTAGCAGGGGGCCCTAGGCCTGTCAGTGGTGGCTTCGGGGGACCTCCTCGCCCCATGGGCCCACCATCAGCAGGAGCACCAGGTGGGCTGCAGGAAGAGCCAGCGCGGCTGCGCACTTGCAGGACGCAGTTGCAGGACGTGATTGAAAGGACAGCAGTGGCCACCAGTGATCTCCTCTGCATCAGCTGTGCATAGGGCAAGCGGGAGATGCTGCTGTGTGTAAGCTTACCTCAGAACTCAGTATTGGCGACTGGAGTTCTGCACTCACCCGTAGCCACAGCAGCACACGTGCAGCTGCTAGTGCTCTTACCTTGGGCCACAGCACCTGCTATTCCATTGACACAGTCGTAATGCACGTATCTCTGTGTATGTACGATTCTATCTAGGAGGCTTCCCAGCAGCAGCAGGCGGCCCACCAGGGCCAGGCGGCTTCCCGCGGGGCCCAGGCTCTGGTGGTGCGCCAGGCATGCCCCCGGGCCCTGCCATGGGCGGCATGCCTGCCATGGGAGGGCCCCCAGGTTCAGGGCCTTACTCGGGAGGTGCGCCAGCGCTAGCAGCAGTAGCAGCCGTAGCAATCACCAGAAGCAGCAGCTATCACGCAGATGTGCAGGATGGTGGCTGCAGCCTTCTGGATCCTTCAGCTGCTGGCGAGCCAGCAGGGCTGCAAGAGGAGCCTCTGGCTGCTGGATGCTGGGTCATATAGGACCTGTATGCCCGTGTCGTGCTTCCAAGCATCATGCAGTGAACTTTGAGTTGTTGCGAGTGCAGGCACCAAGTGGCCGATAAATTCTGCACGCCTCTTATCATACAGCGATGTTGTTCAAGCGTACGCTGCTGCATGATTTCCGCATGCTGCAGGTATGCCGGGCGGGATGCGCCCGCCTGGCGCCCCTCTCGCAAATGGCGGGCCGGCGTCAGGCCCACAGCAGCAGCAGCAGCAGCAGCAAGCAGCCCCCGGCATGGGTGCCCCGCTGGGCGTGAGACCTGCGGGGCCACAGCCACCAGCAGCAGCAGCAGCAGTAGGCCCTGGCATGGGCATGCCTGGGCAAGGGCCAGCATCGGGCGGCATGCGGCCGCCTATGCCTGGCTTCATGCCTGCAGGGCCACCCATGGTGCGGCCAGCAGGGCCAGGGGCGCCAGGTGCGTGCCATGGGGCAGCTGTGAGAGATCGATGGCAGCGCAGCAGGCGCAAACGTTGCTTGTGGAGTCACAGCGAGTGCAATGGATTACTGGTGCCAGCAGTGCAGTAGCGTGCTAATCAGGCAAGGAAGCTTTATGTTTTAGACAGTACACCTGCAATTGCAGTTGCTGCGGCACAGCACGCGCCGCGACACCTTGCGTCCTGCTCACACCAACTCTCCTGCTGCTGCAGGTGGTCCCCCCAGCGGCAGCGGTCCCCCAGGCATGCCAGGGGCCTTTCCAGGCGGCCCGCCCCCACCGGGCTATGCAGCAGCGCCAGGCGGCATGCCGGGCATGCGGCCGCCAGGCATGCCTGGAGCACCCGGCATGCCGGGGCCAGGGATGCCAGGGCCGGGCGGCTTCGGCCCAGCACCGCCAGGTGGTATGCCGGGGCCTGGCGGTATGCCGGGGCCAGGGGGTATGCCCCCGGGTGGCATGCCTCCTGGTGGCATGCAGCAGCATAGCATGCCAGGGCCTGGCATGCCAGGGCCTGGCATGGGCATGGGCGCAGCGCCCGCCAGGCAGCAGATGGCGCGCATCGACCCGGCGCAGATACCTCGCCCGGTGGTAAACCAGTCGCAGGAGGTGCAGGTGGGTGGGCGGGACGGGAACAGCAACAGCAGTGGCAACTGTGTGTTGTGTTGCGGAAGATGGGGTGACTGAAGGGTAGGCAGTACAGGAAGCTGGCCTTGCTGATGGCCGTGCAGGTAGCCTTGTCACTATGTGTTTGCAAGAGCATGTAGAAGCAGCAGAATTGTAGCGTAAGCCTGCTGCTGCTGCTGCGCAGGTATTTGAGACGCGGGTCAACGGCTGCCACGTGAACCCGCCCAGCAGCAGCACGCGCTTCGTGGTGCGAGACCGCGGCAGCGCCAGCCCGCGGCTGCTGCGCGCCAGCCTCAACACAGTGCCAGCCACCAACGACATGCTGGGCAACAGCGGCATGCAGTTTGCGCTGGCGGTGCAGCCGCTGGCGCTGCCGGACCCGGATGACGACCCTGTGCTGGTGCGCGGGCATGCGCTGCAGCCATGTGTGTCCGAACTGTGCAGGGACCTACATCCTGCTGATGTGGTGGCTAATAGTTGCAGTAACAGGACATGCCAACCAAGCTTTTAGTTGACCGCAACACTGACTGCCTGCTCGACAGCTCACCCTATTCCTCATGCTGCTGTGTCTTTTCTTTGCTCCTGCTTTTGTAATGCTGCTGTTGTAATGCTGCTGCTGCTGCTGCTTCCGCCCCTGCCAGGTGGTGGACCTTGGCGAGCTGGGGCCTGTGCGCTGCGGGCGCTGCAAGGCCTACATGAACCCCTACATGCGCTGGACCGACGGCGGCAAGACCTTTGTGTGCAACTTCTGCGGCCACTCCAACCCCTGCCCCGATGTGTACTTCAACTACCTGGGGCCGGACGGCAGGTGCGGCTGCAACACCATCTGCTGTTGAGCCTGCTGCTGCTAAGAGCAGCTTCAATGCTGTCAATCGTCACCATCTGGCACGCCCTGCACATCTGCCACCCTGCTGCAGACACGTCTTCAGGTCTGCAGCTGCTCGCCACAGCCTCCCAAACATTCAATCTGCAACGATCCTGCGGCTGCCTGCTGACATGCGGGTGTACAAATTCAGCCGCTTCCACGCTCTCCGCAGCTTCTGCACACAACATAGACTACTTGCGCCGCCTGACGCACCCGTGCTGCTGCTGCTGCTGCTGCTGCTGCTGCTGTCGTGCCTCCTGCAGGCGTCGCGACACGTACGAGCGTGCGGAGCTGAGCTGCGGCACGTACGAGGTGGTGGCCAGCAAGGAGTACTTTGCGCGGCCCGCCATGCCCGTGATCCACGTGTTCCTGATTGATGTGGGCCACGCGGCGGTGGCCAGCGGCGCCACGGCAGCCACCTGCCAGTGCATAGAGCAGGTGCTGGACTCGCTGCAGGGTGAGTGCAAGGCATGGCTGCGGGATTCGTGGCTGCAGGGCTGTAGTTGTGCAGTGTTGCCAGAGCGTGGAGTGCTTCAGCATTGAGGAGAAGGAGTGGTGTTCTGCTGAGAAATGCTGTGAGACCGCCGGCGGTTGTCGATGGTTCTGGAAGCAGCAGCAGATTTGCTGCCCTCTGGCTGATGCATCAACAAGAAAAGGAAGGCATGGCACACTCCATGATCTGTAATGCACAAGCAGTAGGTTGTTCAGCAAAAAAGAAGTCAACTAAATCAGCAAATCTATAACATGTTGTGTGTTTTCTGCCACACGTGCAGGTGGCGACAGCACGCTGGTGGGCCTGGTCACCTACGACAGCAGCGTGCACTTCTACAGCGTGGCCAAGGGCCAGGCCACGCCGCAAATGCTGGTCATGCCCGACACGCAGGACGTGTACGCGCCCATGCCCAGCCAGCTGCTGGCCAAGCTGGCAGAGTGCAGGGAGCAGCTGGCGGAGCTGCTGGCCAGCATCCCCAACATGTTTGCGGCCAGCGCAGGGCCGGAGAGCTGCTCGGCGGCAGCCATTGAGGTGCGCCGCTGGGGGACCTGCAAAGTGGGGACGTACAGCGTAGTGGTAGCAAGGCGGTATTCTAATGGCACGGCATGCTGCAGCAGCAGTTGTCGCCACCAGCGCCGCACCTAGAGTCTGAAGCTGGTCAGTATTGCCAGGGTGCGTAGCGTCACCCGATTACAACCATGTGGCTGGCTGGCTGGCTGGCTGATATCCCTGCTGTGCCGGCATGGAGCTGCCCAGCTACTGTGCTGCTCCCTGTGGTGGCCCTGCAACATTGCCAGGGATGATGCAGCGCGTAACACAAGTAGCTGGCTGCTACTCCTGCTGCGGCTGCAGGCGTGCGTGGAGCTGCTGAAGCCCACTGGCGGCAAGCTGCACGCGTTTGTGTCCAGCCTGCCCAACAGCGGTGTGAAGGCGCTCAAGATGCGCGACAGCAGCAGCAGCATGGCGGAGAAGGAGAAGCAGATGGGGCTGCTGCCGCAGGACGCCACATACCTCAGCCTGGCAGCGCAGGCGGCAGACTTCCAGGTGCGTGCGCTGGCACAACCTCTGCGTCTGTGCGCTGGGTCCAGATGTGCTGTGCTCATGCGAGATGCAGTGGCCTGCTCTGCTCTTGCTGCACAATGCACACACATTGCAGGGTTTGACTGCTTGTTATGCAGACCGTACATAACACCAAGCACTGTTCTCATGATACCTACGCAACAGAACAAGGCTTGTGTGACAGGGATGCGGAAGGCGTCGGTGCGCATAGTTGTGCTGCGAGCTGGACCCACATCCCACTTGCTCTGTGCTCATCGTTTTTCAGCACATGATACCTCCTGGTTGCGCTCGCCTCCTTGTTGACGCTGCAGTGTGCTTGCTGCTGCGCAGATCTGCATCGACCTGTTCCTGCTGGCGCAGTCGTACGTGGACGTGGCCACGCTGGCCAGCCTGGCGCACACCACGGGCGGCAGCCTGTACCACTACCTGCCCTTCAACCCGCTGATGGACCAGGACCAGCTGCTGAACGACCTCAAGTGGAACGTCAGCAGGCCGCAGGTGCGGGGCGGGGAGGTCTGCCGCCGCCGCCGCTGCTGCTGCTGCTGCTGGCTGTTCTGTGGTAGTGAGATTTGTTCACAGTGTCTGTTAGGGAGGCGGCAGCGGGGGCACACAGAAGTCGCAGCCAGGTGCAGCTGCCATGCCTGCACAGCTGTGCCGCCGGCCCGCAGCACACTTGAACACCATATGCCGCTCGCTCATAGCATCATGTACGCTTGATCGACTTTGTTATGGGCTGATCGACTTGGTGATTGCATCATTAGTTCATTGAACCAAATGGTGATCGCCTGATGCATCTGTGTATTGATTGCTTGCTTGCTCACGCGCAGGGCCTTGAGGCCATCCTGCGCGTGCGTGCCAGCCAGGGCCTGGACGTGGAGGGCTACCTGGGCGCCTTCTACAAGCCGCCCAACAGCCCCACAGACGTGTACCTGCCCGCGGTGGACTGCGACAAGGCGCTCATCGCCAAGCTGGCCATCCTGGAGAAGCTCAACCCAGCCAACGAGGTGCGGCAGTGCTGCGGCACGGCTGCTGCTGATGATGATGCTGGTTGCTGCTGTTGCTGTAGTAAAATCGCAGATGCAGTGCTACTGTGCTTGTTGGCGAGCAGGCTGCGAGACCCTCTTCATTCGTGTGGTGCTTGATGTACGGACCCGGTGCCCGCCTGCCTGCCTGTTGCTTGGTGTGTTGCCTGCTGCAGGTGTACCTGCAGTGCGCGCTGCTGTACACCACCACGGACGGCGCGCGGCGCGTGCGCATCAGCACCCTGGCGCTGCCAGTCAGCGACCAGATGGGTGCCGTGTTCAAGGGCGCCGACCTGGACAGCCAGCTGGCAAATATGACGCGACAGGTGCGAGAGGGGCCCTGGGCGGGGAGGGGCCCTGAGGCTGGTAGTGGGTGGGCGTCTGCGGTGACTGTTTGGTGCATATCATGCGCAGGAGGGGGGGAACCGTGGGCAAGAAGATATTGATGTTGGATTCTCTTCATGCCTGGGGGTGTTGCACACTTCTGAGTGGAACCCCGCATATAGTGAATGTAAATTCATGCCACGGTTTTTTGTAATAGCTTTAAAGTTTATGCAGAATTAAGGCAAACGGTGCCATCCTGGGCACCAGAGAAGCTCAGCACCTGCAACAAGGGCAAGTCTGAGCAGAGCAGCGTAACGACTGCCTGGACGTCAAGCACCACTCACTCCTGCTCCTTGTGTGCGCATGACTGCTGCAGGTTGCGTGCACGCTGCCTGGCGGCACGTCTGCAGGGGCCAAGGAGCTCATCCTGGGCCGCATCACAGCAACGCTGGCAGCATACCGCAAGTACTGCGCGACCAGCAGCAGCACGGTGAGCAGCAGCGCAGCCTGGCGTGCATGCACTGCTGCTGTTGTTGCTGCTGCAGTGTGGTATGCTGTTCGGAGGCATGACACGCTGTTGCGTGCCTGGGGGTACGGGGCCACTAGACGCCGCACCTGCAGCTAATCCACTCTGACCTACGTTCAAAATTCATCATGCCTATGATGGAAACCTGCTAACGCCTTGCGCACCCTGCCTGTGTCTGTGTGGTGCCTGCCACGCTGGTGCTGTTGCTGCTGCTGCTGCTGCTGCTGTTTCCCCTCTGCAGGTGCAGCTGATCCTGCCCGAGGCGCTGAAGCTGCTGCCGCTGTTCAGCCTGGCGCTGCAGAAGTCGCCCATCCTGCGCGCAGACGTGCGGCCCGACGAGCGCAGCCTGTGGCTGGCGGGCGTGATGAGCGCCAGCTGCGGGCGCATCATGGGGCTGCTGCACCCGCGCCTGTTCGCGGTGCACCACCTGCTGGTGCGTGGGGCTTTTTGTGTGTGCTGCAACTGCTGGTCGCTGGATATGTCAGGAGCAGCTGCTGTTGCATGCGGCGCGTTTTCTCCCCAGCTGGATTTACGCAGCCTCTAGCAGCAATCCAGCCAGCTACGCAAGTCCTATCACTAGCTTGCTGCCTTCCTTGGCATGTGCTGAACCCTGCCTGCCTGGCTGCACCATTCGCACACCTGAATTGCGTCCCGCAGAAGGCCGGGGCCATGCCGCCCAACGGCGCTGTGCCTGAGCCCATCGTGCTCAGCAGCGAGATGCTGGAGCTGGGCGGCGTGTACCTGCTGGACAACGGCTCAGACCTGCTGCTGTACGTGGACCAGGACCTGGGCGAGGGGCTGTGCCAGGTGGGTTGCTTGGTGCTGATGTTGATGTGTGCGGGTGCCACAGCTTGCTGATGTATGCCTTAAAAATTCCTTGTTGATGGATGTGTACGAGCGACTGAGAGGGAGCTGCTATGCAGGGTCTGTCTGCAGCCGGCATTGTTGCTGCGCCACATGCTCTCTTTATGTGTTACTCTCATCCACGTGTATCCCTAGCATTAACTACTGTGGATATGCATGCGTTTCAGCATCTTGGGCTGCTGCTGACCCTGCTGCTGCTGCTGCTGCGTGTGGTGCGTGTGCTCCTGCAGGACCTGTTTGGGCTGCCCAACGCCGACGTGCTTCACCGCACGCCGCAGCCGCTGCCGCTGGCGCAGCGTGACAGCGCGGCCAGCCGGCTGCTATTCGAGCTGCTCAACACGGTGCGTCTGCAGCGCTGCGCGTTCATGCGGCTGCGCCTGGCCAAGAAGGGGGACCCATACTACGGGCTGTTTGTGAACCTGCTGGTGGAGGACAAGAGCACGGCAGGCATGAGCTACGTGGAGTACCTGTGCCACGTGCACCGGCAGATACAGGAGAAGATGGGCTGAGGGGTGCAGCGCAGGGCGATGCATGCATGCATGCGGCACGCACGGCTGGCTGGCAACACGCGTGTAGTGCAGCAAATGCAGTGTGAGGAGCATAGTACTGTCATTTGGAGGCTGGTGGTGGTTTGCTGGGCAGGCGGGGCCAGCTGTGCTGTCTGGCAGCAGGCCATGGCCGCGGCAGGCAGCAGCACCGGCTGGTGGTGCATGGTGGCGATCGGTGGTGCCGGAGAGGCATGCAGAGCTGCGACAAGCACACAGCAGGATGATGTGCGGCAACAAATGGTTCTTGGCGGCTGCTGACATGGAAGGGGAAGTGGATGGCAGGGGTGCGCAATGGCTGGGTGGGGCCTCATGCATTGAGGACTGACAGCGGTGCAAATCGCAGTGCCCTGCACGGTACTGCGCAGCTGAGAGCGTCAGGAGCGTCGTGTCAGGGCGTGCGGCATTGTGTGTTGCTGTGCTCTTGCTTGAGGGCGGAGCACTGGCTGCAGTTGAGCTGCAGCCAGTGCTCCTGTTCACTGGACTGGAGGCTGAAGGTTGGCAGGCAGTGCAGACCTCAAACTGGGTGCGTCCTGTTTATTGGGCGTGCCACGAAGCTTCACTGCTTGTGTGTGTCGTGCTGCTCAGCATGCAAGCCTTGCAGCTGCAAGCCGGCAATGCTGGGTGTATCATGAGCATGCTGAGCATGCTTGATGAGGATGACGGGCGCGGCAGTGATGGTGGCTTGAAAAAAGCAGCACTGCGGCGATGTGCGCGGTGATGCATGGCAACTGGGCATGCACATGCAGCTCGCAACTGGTCGGCGCTGTGCATCAGCACATGCATGTGCTGTGGCATATGGTGCATAAGGTGCGTGCCTCAATGTTCCTGTGCGGTACACGCAGTCATCATGCCTGCGGGGTGTGCTCTGGCTGCTGTACTGCTCATGGCAGCTTGCTGCCAGCAAGCTCAGTGAGCGTGTGCCAGTGTGACTGTTGCTTGTCAAGTTACTGTCCTGGTCCTTGTCAACCTAGGAACCTGTTGCTAGCCTGGATGTTTTTTTTGCATTATAAATATTATCATGACAGCGCACCTATATTGGAACATGTGTTCAGCAACAGTCCGTAGCACAGTGACTGGTATTACCAGTCTGGTTAGGAACTGTGACTGGGAGAGCTGGGTGGCCTACACAGCCTGCCTACACTGCAATGATGCTATAGCAAAGTTACTGATTCACAAGCGTGTACAATGTATACACCTGCTTATTAGAGTCAGTGTTGTGCTGGCAAGGGATCGGATATCTTTGCAACGACCTCTAACACACACTGCACTGCACAGTGACTCAGAATTTTTCTGTCTCCTGCCAGCCCAAGGACAGTCACGGATATGTATCTGGATGTTGCTGAATTTTCATGTGGCTGTTTCGTAGCGTCACGCCTTCCGGAAGCTGAGCAGACGTTCATCACCCCTCATTCAATTGTCCCTGTCGGATTTCTGCTTCCTGACGCCGCTGGAGCAGCTGTATCTCGTTGTTCACCTCTTGCATCTAATTTCCCAGCACAGGCTGAAAACATGTGCCCCTAGGAGGCTTTGAGGCAGTTCCAGCCGTTCTGTGAGCAGCCATGGCGTACAACATGGGCTCGGGGGGCTTAAACAACCTTAACAACATGCCCATGGATCAGTGGCAGGGCCGTGGCAAGCCTTTGGGAGCAGATCAGTCCTTGGGCCCCGCTGGCTATGCACAGTCTGCCATGCTGGGCTTGCAGCCTCCAGAAATGCTTTTTGGAGGCATGGCCATGCCCCAGCATCATCTAATGGGCGCGTTAGTTCAGGACGGCGCGGGGCACCTGGGGGCAGCTGGGGGTCCAGGTCAGTCAGCAGACTACGGCAGCTCCAGCTCGATCCTCTACGCGATCGATGGCAGCAGAACCTCGCTGCCGAGTGGGTCGCACACAGGCTCCTTTCGCCGCTTGTACGCAAGCACGGGCACCATGGGCAGCATGGGCGACCCCAACATGGCCAGTAGGTCAGACTACTCCTACTTAGGGCGGCATGCAGCCTCAGGCGGTGCTGCCCACTCTGTGGAAAGCCTGCTGGAGATGATTGCGGGCCTGCCAGCACACCAGGACTGCGCTGCAGTAGTGGGGCCTGCGCTGCAGCACCTGGACAGCAGCGCGCTTGCTGCACTCATGAAGGAGCTGGGCCGGGCTGGCCTGTTCAAGCGCAGCGTGGAGCTCTTTGACTTCCTGCGGCGCCAGAACAGCCCCGAGTACACACACCTGCTGGACATCTACACCTACACCACAGCCATTGCAGTCTGCTCAGCCAGCCAGCAGCTGCAGCGTGCGCTTGACCTCATGGCAGAGATGCGCGCGCGCGGCATCACCTGCAACGTGCACACGTACTCTGCGCTGATGAATGTGTGCATCAAGTGCAACGAGGTGGGGCTGGTGCAGCAGGTGTACAAGCAGATGATCCAGGAGGGCTGCACGCCCAACCTGGTGACCTACAACACGCTGATCGACCTGTACGTGAAGACGGGGCAGTGGCAGGAGGCCATCAAGCTGCTGGACAAGCTGGAGGAGGAGGTGCGAGCACACACAGCGACAGCTGCAGGACAATTTGAATTCGTGTAGCATATGTTACAAATTGATTCGAACAAATGTTGGGGGAAGGTGTGATGGCGCTCAGCCTCAGCATGTGGTGGTGCCCTGTGGCAGCAGCAGCAGCAGCAGCTCAGGTTGTGAGGGCTGAGCAGCTGTACTGGTTGGTGTGATGGGTGCCCAGGTATGGGTCAAGGCTTGCAGGACAATCTGCTGCAGCTTGTGTAGCAGCAGCGCTGCAGCTGTATCAGCGCAGCTGCATCAGGCCAGCTGTCTGCGGCATGGTGGTGCACTTGCTGGATGTCTGGTGTCATGCCTGACCTGCTGCTCCTGCTGCTGCTGCTTTCTGCGTGCTATCCATCTCTTGTCTGTCCCTGCAGGGCATCCAGCCTGAGGTGCGCACCTACAACACCATCATCACCGCCTGCAACAAGAGCGGCAAGCCTGAGCAGGGGCTCAAGGTGTATGAGCGCATGGTGGCAAAGGGCGTCAAGGCCTCCGCCACCACCTACACCGCGCTCATCTCCGCGTATGGCAAGCAGGGCCTGGTGGAGAAGGCCATGGACATCTTCGCGGGTGCGCGGCGGTGCCATTTGCGCTGGCGCGTATGCATGTAGTGTATTGTTTTGGACAGCTTGGAGCTCGTACGGCAGAGTGGTGGCGGTGGGTGATCAGGCAACGTGCACCAACATGCACTTTCAAATAAATATGATCGTGTGCTGATTTGCAAGCAGCAGTGCAAGCATGTCAATGTTTGAAGTGCAAGCTGGCTTCCCTTCATTCTGACTCGCCGCTGCTGCTGTGCTTGCTGCCTCGCTGCGGTTGTGCTGCTGCAGACATGGTGCAGCGCGGCTGCGAGCGCAACGTGATTACGTACAGCAGCCTGATCAGCGCGTGCGAGAAGGCGGGCCGCTGCGAGCTGGCGCTGCAGCTATTTGAGCAGATGCACAAGGAGGGCTGCATGCCCAACGTGGTCACATACAACAGCCTCATCGCAGCCTGCAGCCACGGTGAGGGCTGCACGGGCAGCTGCTGCATGCGCTGATGCATGTGCTGATGCGTGTGCTGATGCGTGTGCTGACATTTGCTGATGGTTGGGGTGGGTTGTGCACACGCTGATGCCAGACACTGACAGGATGCAGTGGCATCTGCAGCACTTGTATCTGTGCTGTCACACCATGAGCTGTCAATTGCTGAGTTGCCTGCCTTTCTCACAGTTTTTGGACACCGGCAATAGAAACACATGAAGCTCCATGCGTGAGGTGCTCCCCATGCGCTTTCTCTTATTAAATATGAGATGCGCTTTTTAAATATGAAATGCGCCTGCGCAGGCGGCCACTGGGAGAAGGCCAAGGAGTGCTTCAGCCAGATGCTGGCGCAGAACTGCCGCCCGGACGGCATCACCTTCTCGGCCCTCATCACCGCCTACCAGCGCGGCAGCCAGTGGCGCGAGGCGCTGCAGGCCTTCAGCCACATGCCTGCTAATGGCTGCCACCCGGACAGCGTGGTGTACAATGCGCTGCTGGAGGTGGCGTGGGGCAGCGGCGTGCTGCCGGTGCAGATGCGCGCGTCGCAGATCTGGAGCCTGGCCAACAGGAGCGGCCACTTCAGGTGCGGGGCGGGGGAGGGTGAGGGGGGCGGCGGCGGGCTGTTGGAAGCGGGGCTGGTGGTGTTGGAAGCGGGGCTGGTGGTGTTGCAGGAAAGTGCACGTTGTGCACTGCACGGCGGGCTGGCTGCTGTGTATGATTGGCTCGTCACAGTCGTGAGCGCTGCCCCAGCACTGATGCGTCGGATTGTGATTGCATCCTGGCGCCACCGCCTGCAGCAGCGCCTGGCTGGTCGTGAAGCTTTGCGCTCTTGCTGCGCCTGCTGCCGCCGTGTAGGATCTACAACCAGAACAAAGGTGACCCGGGCGTGCACCAGCACAGCTGCGTGGTCTTCACCTGCGGCGCGGCCATCGTCACGCTGCTGCGCTGGCTGTGTGACGTGCGCCACAAGGTGGGCCACGACGCCACCTCGCTGCTGCGCGAGCACGTGGTCTTCTC
Source organism: Tetradesmus obliquus (assembly GCA_030272155.1). NCBI lineage: Eukaryota > Viridiplantae > Chlorophyta > Chlorophyceae > Sphaeropleales > Scenedesmaceae > Tetradesmus > Tetradesmus obliquus. Next base: position 4,210,263 of record CP126191.1, read on the forward strand.
CCTGCAGAAGGGCAAGGCAAGCCGCATTGAGCAGCCCAGCGCTGTCATATGCGAGGCTGTGCGGCAGCTGCTGGCGGGGCATGGCAGCCCTTTCACAGTGCGGCTGGTGGACGCGACAACGCAGCTGGAGGCGCCTAGCAGTGAGCTGGTGGCGTGGCTGCGCTCGCCCGCGTTTGCGGCGCTGGCCTACGTGGTGCATGCCAACAGGTGCGACAGCAGCGATCGGCCAGGATAAGGCGGGAGGGCTGCAGCCTATGGGACTGAATGCCTGCAGCGGGCTGTTGTCAGCCGGCATACAGGATGCGGTACTTTGCCTCCGAAGCGTAGCTCTGCTGCATGGAAGCTGGCTGGAGATGTTGCGCGGTTGTGGATGCTTTGGCAGTAAGGATGCTATGCTGTTGTTCACATGTCCAACAACATCATCATCTGCTGCTGCATCTGCTGCCACAGCGTGAAGCGGCTGTCTGTGGAGCAGCTGGTGGCGGAGGACGTGGCCCTGGACAAGAGCTGCACCGACGCCCTCAGCTACGTGCGCACCTACGAGCAGCTGCGTGGCTACCACAAGCAGCTGCAGCCCAACATGGTGAGGCGCCTGACTGCAGTGCACCGGGCACGGTGCCTGTACCTATTTGCCTATGGGTGGTGCGCACGTGCGCACATGTTGCCCTAGAACATGCAAGCATGTGCATTCTAAATGTGGCTGCTAGACATGCGAGTTTTTTGTGCTGATGCGCCGTGTTGCTTTCGATGATACTTTCTGCTACTGCCCCAGAACCGGCAGCAGCTGCTAGACATTGAGAAGGCTGCTGCTGACGTTTCCGATCGCTGCTGACATCAGTTATTTTGCTGCTGCTGCTACTGCTGCAGCACGACCCGCTGGGCCCCAGCAACCGCCAGCAGCTGCTGGAGCTTGCGCTGCACTACGGCTCCTGCTTCCGCTTCCAGCCAGAGACCTGCTACGACGCCTGGGAGCTGCTGCAGCGCCTGCTCATGGCGGGAGCAGCACCCCCCCTCGGCAGCAATGCGGCACAGTGGTGGCGGTTGATGCTCGTCGCCTGCATGATGATTGCGTGCAAGCAGCCGGCCGCCGAGCTGCTTGGCGCAATTCCAACGTATGACGTCGTCAGCCTGAATACCGGCTTCTCCGCAGACAACATCCTGTCCTGCGAGGCCAACATCCGGCTGGTGTTGAACAACGATGCGAGCGCTGTGTCAGCGCTGCGCGTGTGCCAGGTGCTGCTAGAGCGGCTAGGCGGGCAGCACCAGGAGGCGCGACAGGCGGGGCTGATCACAGAGGACCTGCACGCCATGCTGTTCCGCGTGGCGTGCAGCGGCAGCATGTTCAGGGTGCAGCCGAGCCTGGTGGCTATGGCCATTATGTACTGCCTGCGCAGCAAGCGGGGGCTGGTGCCGCTGTGGCCGGCAGCGCTGGTGCAGCTCACTGGGATCTATGATCCTACAGTGGGTGACCTGGGGCTGCTGCTTGAGGCAGTGAAGCCGCTGCTGGGCCCAGGGCTAGCAGGGCCGCCCCAGCAGCAGCAGCAGCAGCCGCCGGCAGCGCCTGCCGCGCCTGCGCAGCAGCCTGCGCCGCCACCCAGGCCAGCGGCAGCAGCACCACAGGCAACAGCAGCACCACAGGCAGTGGCAGCGGCGGGCAGCAGCGAGGCAGCAGCACCTGCTGATGCTGCTGCTGTGGCTGCAGGGTCAGCACCGGTGCCGCCGGCGCAGGAGTCTGCTGCATTGCCTCCTGCAGCAGCAGCAGCAGTTGCTGAGGTGCTGTCAGCGCCTGTGTCGCCTGGCAGCCTGCAGCCGGCAGCTGCTGCTGCTGCTGCTCCTGCAGCAGCTGCTGACGCAGCAACTGCTTCGGGCTGATTCGTGGCAGCTGGGCTGCTGCAGAGCAGAGCAGGCGGCAGGGTTGGCGTTGCATGCTGTCGGCGTGCAGCTAGCTAGCAGGGGATGTTCCATGATAATGCGAAGCAGTGGAGAATGGGTTACAGATGCCTTGGATGCGGAGCATGCGCGGACGTCTTTGCACGCCTGTGGCGCAAGTCGGTGTCACATTGCATGTCAGTCAGGGGTCTGGGATTTGGGGAAGCAGTGCATCTACAAGCATTGTAGGGGTGTGCATGTATGGCAGTGTGTGGTTCCACATCAGCGCTGCCTGGCATTGGCAATACATACACCCCCCCAGCGCATTGCACTTGGACTACATGTTTTAGTAAGTGCCAGCATATCAGCAGTGTGCTGTAGCAGGTGTCGGATGATGCAGCGGCATAGCTGTGGGGGTGCGATGCTGTGCTACGATGTGGCGCAGTGTTTTGACAGGCACATGCAGGATGCTAGGGTGATGGGTTTTGCTTTATAGCTACTGCAGCATGGCCTTTGACTGCTGCACATCTTTGTAGGATCGCAGTGCTTGCAAGTGCCTGCACACTGCCTGGATTGGCTAGCTGCTGGCACTGCTGTTTTTTGATGTTGTATGCAGCTGCACTTTCCTCGTGCCTCCAGCATTCATCGCTTTTTGCTGTTGCCACAGCGCAGCTGGCTGCACTGGGCGTGGCGTGTTTCACTGGCCAGAGTCTGCTTCACTCCTTGATGCAGAAGGACGCTTGGTTTGCCAGTGCTGTAGGGGTGGATTCAGTCCAGCCAGTTGCAACAGTGTCATGGCTGCACTCAACTGTACTGATCAGCAGTGTCCTGATTAGCATGCAGGTTGCATTGCTGATGATTTGCAACTGGTGTATATGTGTGTTGTGCAGTTGAGCCGCAAAATTGCAAGGTGCCATAATGGTATGCTGAGAACATATGCACTGGCGGCGATACACAGCGACGTGCAGGGTGCTCCCGAGCACGCTGACCACAAGCGTGGGAGAGCTCGGTCTGTTCTGTTTGTTCATTAATATGATTGGCAGCTGGTAGTGCCCGTTTCCGCCAATGGCACATGTGTTGTTTAGAGTATGTGAGCTCGGCACCAGTGTTGCGGTTACGGCAGTGCACCTGCCGTGCATGCAGGGCTAGGTGTCATATCTGCCTAATCTCACTTTTGCATCCTCGGGGCATTAGCAGTGTTATGTACATTACATTGTCATTTGCTTTCTGTCTTTCCCTGCTACATTACATTGTGTGTGTCTTTGGCGCACACTGATGCATGTGTGAGGGCCCTGCGTCTGGCCTGAAACTTCCATGATATGTTAATACAGTTGTTGCGCAAGCTTGGGATTGTTTTCAGACTACTGTGAGACAGATGCGGCCTGCGGCAGCCTTTGCCCTTTCGAGTGCATTGCACAGCACATACATCCACGTGTGCGTCCAGGGTTTTTTTAGCAGCTGCGGTAATTCGATGGTCAGTTTTTGACAAGTGTGGCCATCTTGGAAGGCTGTTGGAAGGGTGTCCAACTGCACAGTTATGTGCGCTTCCTGCAACGCCCTGCTGCACGTGCAATGCTGGTGTGTCACTGTCTGCGAGGGTCTACCAGTTGCACACACAAGGGGGCTTGATACTTGCTCGGCAGCTGAAACCTGGTTGTTTCAGTGAATCTGTTGTTGCATGGGGATGGCAGCATCTGGGTTTTTGTAGGTTTTGGCATAAGCTTGCAAGATGCAATTGACATCTGCCGGTGCAGCCACAGCCTGCAGGGCATCGGCACAGTAACCATTGGCATCTAAAGATCTTAGGGTGTCATATGCATGGTGGCCATGCACTGGTTACAGGCGCACTGGCTCGGGCTGTGTTCCCGTCGTCATGCAACACACAGATCGTTGTTTTTGTAACACACAAATTGTGGTTACATGGTTGCGTGTCCTGGATGCTGTGGCGCTCAACATGTGCTGCTTGGCTGCAGTTGCGCCAGTGTTGGATGTTCCCTGACCAGCAGCAGCTGCTGCGGCAGCTGGCGGGGATGCCATGCAGTCTGTCTGGTGCCAGTGCTGAAAGCTGTAACCAAGTGCTGAAAGCTGTAACCAAGTGCTGAAAGCTGTAACCAAGTGCTGAAAGGTGCAACCAAGTGCTCATCATCATGTTACCTATCGAGCCATAGCATCAACGCCATCGGCCCCGCGCCCCAACGGAGCAGCAACAGCAGGGGGTACACCATCATGTTTGCTACCAAGTGTGCTGAAAGGTGCAACCAAATGCAGCAGCAGCTGTGACGATCGTGACACTGCAATTTAGATTAAGGCACACCGCTTGCTTTGGCAAGCATTGGACGCCAGCCAGGTGTTGCAAGTGAGGTGCCCTGGTTCAAAACAAGAAGCTCACGGTGCGCTACTCACCGACACAACTGGCCTGTTCTGCTTCAGTTGTTGTAACTGAACTGCCATTGGAATTCCAGGTGCGCGTGTACAAGCGTCTCTCATTGGAAACTCAGGTGCGCGTGTACAAGCGTCTCTCATTGGAAACTCAGGTGCGCGTGTACAAGCCGCCTGCTATGTGCTCTCAGCCATCATGGCTGATGGCATCACTCGGGTCGCATTGTGCGGTGTGTGCAATGCCTTGCCCAGAACAGATCTGCCAAACGCTCAGAAGGTCGACCCATTCCAGCCAAAGTCGCTGCGGCCCACATCCACAAACTGCACGGCGCAGCAGCAGCAGCAAAGGGCAGGAAGCGCAGCAGATGTGTCCATACGTCAGCAGAAGCAGTGCCCGCAGCGCGACAGCGGTGCTGTTTAATTCGCTGCATGTCCCTGCCTCAAGCAAGCCACAGCCACAGCAGACAAAGTTGCGGCTCCCGGCAGCGTTGGCTGATGCTGCAATTGTGAACTGCTGTCTGCAGGGAGCACTGGCTCCTGGCAGCTGCACAACCCCACAGCATCTGCACTGGCAGTCCATGCACACCAGCAGCTGATTGTTGATACTGGCTGCCTGCACGTACCGCATACCAAGCAATGCGACGCTGCTGCTGCTGCTGTTGCTGCTCACGTTGAGATAAAAGCGGCTGGGGTCCACGTTGAGCTTCTGCTGCAGCACCGCTGCAATGGCTGCTGATATGGCCTTGTTCTTCTCCCCGCCAATGGCCCCGATGGATATGAGCTCCCCGTATGCACACGGCGCCTCTGCAGCCATGAATTCATGTATATTCAGCAGCACATTGACAGGGTGCGACAGTGCCGTAGCTATGGCTTGATTGCTAGCATGATGGTAGGGCGAAGCGTGCTGCTGCTGAACGCACCCTGTGACAGGCCAGTCAACAGATCTTTGTGCAGCCTGGTAGTGACCATTGCCTAGGTGTAACTCGGTGGTGCGAATGGGCTGGTGTAACCGGGTGGTGGTGTAACCAGCACATGCCACGCACCTACTCCGCCGTAGATCATGGGCTTGTCTGTGGTGAGGCTGCACATCACCCACTGCGGCAGCGCAGGGGCCAGCGGCAGAGCAGCGCACGCTCAGCCATGTTATCGACGTTATCTGTAGCAGGTTAAACGCCTGGTGACCACACAGAAGAAGAAGAAGAAGAAGAAGAAGAAGAAGAAGAAGAAGAAGAAGAAGAAGAAGAAGAAGAAGAAGAAGAGGGGTTACACGGTGTGCACAGGCAACTACGTTGCAACGAACACCCGAAAACACAGGAAAACCGCAGGAAGCTCAGCACAGACCGTCACTCATGTGAGGCCCAACCCCAGACAGTGCATTGTGGTTAGCCTTTCACCGTCACTATGTTAATGGTCAGAATAACATGAACGGTTGCAGCAGCGCGCGTGGTCACCTGCTCTGGCTTGCCTACTGAGGAGGCGACTGCCTTTGACAGCGCCGTGAGGATGTCTGAGTTGTCCAGGGAGTTGCCTGGCACTGCAGCAGCATGGCAGGACACACAGAATCTAAATCTTTTGAACAGCATGTGGAAGATGACAGCGTAGCTGTGTGCTGATCCATGCTTGCTCAGGCAAGGTGCCTGTCCCTTGCTCCAGCACACAGCAATCAAACCCGTTGTGCACATGCAGCTCCGGCACAGTAGGAGCTGACACACACAGGCTATATCATGTGGCAGAAGATGGATACGTTTGTTGCAGAGAACTAGTCATGTGCTGACTGTGCATTCTGTGCTACTGCTGCTGCTACTGCTGCTGATGCTGCTACTGGTGTGCAGAACCGCAGCTCATGGTGAAAATACAGACCATTGGTAATGATGTTGCAGGTTGGCATCTTGCTTGTTGTGAAAGAGGACAGGCGCACGCGCTTGCCAGTGTCGCGCTCAGTGAGGCAGTAGTGAGAAGGCGAACAACCGTTGAGTCGACAAAGCAGCAGCAGGAAACTCGCACAATGGGCTTTGGGTAGCTGCCATACATAAACGACCCAGGCAACGACACACCTGATGATGCCCTCCTGTCAGTTACAGTTGTGCAGCCTGCACAGCCCTGAGGGCTTTGATATTCAAGGGATATCACGTGCATGCAGCTCAATCATTAGGCTTTAGAAACGCTCGTACAGGACCTATACTGGACGCAGCGGAGGGCAGTAGGAATAGTTGCAGGTGGACAATCATGACAACCAGGGAACGTGGCTGCTGCCTGAAGCATCGTTTGAATAGTTGATAACTGCTGCACGCAAAGTGCAGCTCCTCCCAGCAACATGGGAGGAGGCTGATACGCATCAATCACCAGATCAGTTCACGCCTGATACAGCCCTACCAAGGACTGCTGTGCAACAGGCACTACCACCTATCAAGCAGTGCAAGCTACATGAAGATGCATCACCACAGTTCACCAGAACACACGCAATCAACGGACAGGACTGCCACATCTGAGAGACGTTGGCTGCTGGCCCAAATCGAAACAACCTAGCCACAGCTGCTGGTACACAAAGTCAACCCGTTGGCGCACCAGCCATGCAGCGACTGGCACCACACAGCAACCCAGCAAACAGCAGCAGACCACCAAGCTGGGGCCTGGCTTGCGACATTGCCTACTGCCAAACTGGACACCAGCTTGCCCTGGGCTCACCAGCAGTGCTCACCATGAAGGCACAGCCACCAACTTGAGCACTGCTACTAGCACGCAGCCAACTGCTGAAACTGCAACAACTCCAAATGAAACAGAAACAGAAACAAGGCTCCGAGTGAGAAGAGGCTGCCACATCAGCCGTGCTCTGCCGCCAAATGCTGCTGACAGAAAGCGCACTGCAGCAGCAGCTACAGCTAGCCTGCCAGGAGATGCAACCGAGGCAGGCAGGCTGCAGCAGGCGTCCAAACACCGCTTTCATTTAATAAGACAGCACCGCATACCGGCAACTGCCATTCAAGATACCACCATGCTGTGGGGCGTACCAACCACAGCCTAACAAAACGCAAGGCAACGGCCTGCCGTAACGTACAGCGGCGTGTCAATAACACCTTGGCAGTTCTAGCTCAACCTGCAAGAGTGCACCACCTGCCTGGCAAAAGTAAAACACAACGCATGCAGCAGCACACAGCTTACGCACAGCATACTGCACAAGGCAGCAGCTGCAAGAGGTTGACACTACTCCACTCCAGAGCCCCAAGTACCAAAGTCCTGCACGCACGTGCACGTGCATTGCTGCTCAGTGCTGCGTGAAGAGGTACCTGCTGCTGCTGCTGCTGCTGCTGCGCCTGTTGCTGTGTGCTGGCATTGCTGCTGCTCACAGCTTGGCTGCTGGCAGAGTGACGTAACTGACCACCACAGTGATGTCATCCATCTGCATTGCAGCAGCAGCAGCAGCAGCAGCAGCAGGCCAGAGGCAGGTGTCAGGTCAGCAGGTTCGTACAATATCAATACACAACAAATGTGCATCTGGCGAACGAGCGCGTGATACAGCTACCAAGCACAGTTGAGAAAGCAACTCACGCATTGGGAAGGCCCTGGCCCGAGCACACGCACAAACTCACAACTGCTGTGGCTACTGGCACTGCTGCCAACATCTAGCTGCTGCTGCTGCTGCTGCTGCTGCCATCGCCGCGCACCTTTCCCCCCAGGTAGACGTATCCCGCCTGGATGGCTGCATAGCTGAAGGGCGAGTGGTACTTGGCGTCAGAGGCGCGCATGCGGGCGTACCTGCAGCAGCAGCAGCAGCAGCAGCAGCAGCAGCAGCCAAGAAAAGGCAGCATGGACGGTCAGCAGATGGCCGCACTCTCTGCTGCACAGCAAACTAGCAGCTCTGAAGTTGCCAGCTTTGCAAGGCAGCGACAGGGGTGCAGATGGATCCTGTTGGGCACACATGCAGGCAAGCTCTGTGTGTATGAAGCGTCACAGAACGCCCCACCAAGCCCCCAGCACTGCAATGCAGCAGCAACAAAGCACAGCGCCAGCGCCAGCGCACCTGCACAGCACTTGTGCCGCAGTGGTGGCTGTCTCTCCCTTGTCCCTGCACTTGCTGGCGATGGTAGCGGCCTCCTCAGCAAATATGTTGTCCCACAGGCCATCACTGCCGGTGACGATGATGTCGCCAGGCTGCAGCTGCAGGTCAAAGCGCTGCATTGCGGAACATATTGCAGGACAGCGGCAGCAGCAGCAGCGGCAGCAAACACAACGCGGTTGTGTCAGCATGTGCCACCAGGCTGCAGCTGCAGGTCAAAGCGCTGACGCACGATCAAAAAGCAAGGCAGCAGCAGTAGCAGTAGCAGCAGCAGCAGCAGCAGCAGCAGCAGACACAATGCAGTTGCTGTCAGTGGGTGCATGTGCACTTCTGCGTCAGCAACACACGTACAGCTGCTGACAGCAATGCTGCGGCCCCTTCTTTACTCACCACAGACTGCTAGCGACACCTTGCTGCTAGCACTGCACCCATGCGTGTGCTAGCAGGCAGGCAGGCCAGCATGCAACTGAACCAGCAGCTTGCCTATGATAAATAAATAATATAAAAATATACACAAACCGCCCTCACCATGGCCGCCTGCGGCTGGTCGCTCATGGAGTCTGCGCTGCCCAGCTGGAAGGGGAAGTTGAAGTTGTGCTGCTGCTGCGGGCACTGGAAGCTGGCCACGCCGTCCCGCACCAGCACAAACCCGGAGTCGCCCAGGTTGGAGGCGGACAGTGTGGTGCCGTTCACCACCAGCACACACGCAGTCGACGAGCCTGCACATGATGAGACCAGCAGCAGCAGCAGCAGCAGCAGCAGCAGGAGCAGGGTGAGCAGCAGGGTGAGCAGCAGGGTGAGCAGCAGGACATGCACTGTGCATGCAATCATCATCAGTCGCTGCACCGCCTCAGTAGCTTCCAGGCAGAACAGATGCACGCCACAATAGCGCCAGCATCATCAACAGCAGCAGCATCAACAAATGTGCCTCGCCCTGCACATTGGTGCGTTACAGCATTGTACACTCACCAGCCACGCACTTACTCAACCTGCCTGCACCACTGCCTCAGCAGCTGCTTCGAATGCTATTACGCAACACCATCAGCATCATCCACAGCAGCAGCACCAACCCCCCTCACCCTGCACATTGGTGCGGTAGAAGGCCGACTCCAGGATGGCCTGTGGGGACAGCGTGCCAGCCGCCACGTCATCAGTGGACGCATCAGCAGCCTCCTTGGCATGCACCATCAGCAGACGCGCGTATGCGCCCGCGTCAACACCGATCTCAGCCTGCAGGGTTGCAGGAATTGTAGATTTTGCAGGGCAGGCAGCGCAACACATAAGCAACAGACACGTGTGGGACGGCAGGAGGACGCTTGCATGCAACGCTGCGCCCAAGTTCACGAGGCGCACTGCTCCACATGCCCGGTGCACATGCCGAGAAACCAACTGAGCTTTGAAACATCTGGCGATGCCAGCAAGCAACGCAATAATGCACCAGCAGCAGCAGCAGCAGCAGGCTCACCCAGCCGCCCACGCCGTCAGCCACGCCCACTGCAGCCTGATGCTCAGAGATGAAGAAGCTGTCCTCCCCGCCCCTGTGCGCCTTGTCAGGGTGCGGCAGCATCGCAGCACCACTCTGCAGCAGCAGCCGGATGGCAGGCCCAGCTCCATTGCCGCTGGTACCCTGCGCCTCACTACTGCTGCTGCTACTTTCACTGGCGGGCGCAGCGGCGCTGCTGCTGCCGTCCGTGCTGCTGCTTTCACTGTTGGCTACTTCTGCAGGTGTTGCTGCTGCTGCTGCTTCAATTGCGGGCTCTGCTTCTGCTGGAGCTGGTGCTGCATCCTCAGCAGCAGGAGCAGCAGCTAGCGCTGCTGAGTCAGCAGTTGCTGCTGCCTCTGCTGGAGCCACAGCTGCCTCTGCAGCTACAGCAGCAGGCTTGGTAGTGCTGCTGGAGCTAGCACCGCTGCTGCTGCTGCTGCTGCTTGACGGGCTAGTAGCTGCTGCTGCTGCTGGTGGCACTGCTGCTGCTGCCTCCGGCTTGCCGTTACTGCTGGGCGTACCTGCCGGTGCTGCTGCTGCTGCTGCATCTGTTGTTGAGTGCCCGTTCAGCTGTGCTGCAGCTGTGAAGTAGCTGCCTAGGTCACTGGCCAGCACCCCGCCTGAAGACCCAGCAGCAGCCTTTACAGCAGGCTCTGTTTCCACCACCGTGCTGGTGCCTAGTGCGCTGGGGTTGACGCGAAGGCTGTTCACGCCGCTGTTACTGTTGCTGCTGTTGCTGTATGGCAGGGTAGGTGCTGCTGGTGGTGAGGCCAGCGCATCCTCTGAGTTTAAGGAGCGAGCCCATACGTTGACCTTGCGCTGCAGGTGCAGTGGCATCACGGGCCAAGCCTGCAGGAAGCACCACAACAATGCACACATGATGCACCTGTGCATGCAGAGGCATGCTGGTGGGGGTTGCTGATGCTGCTGCTTGGGTAACAGGGCATTCAGCAGGATGCGAGGCTGTGTGCTTGTCAGAACGATGCCTCAAGCATGCTGCTAGGCTCCTGATAGCTCATGCAACCACGGCCACGCACAAGAGCTCAGTGCTCACCGTAGCACCCCCGCCTGCAGCCTGCAAGGGTCCCGCTAGCCTAGCGCTCGATCTTAAGCTAGAAATAGAGGAAACTGCCCGTGGAGGGCCGTGTAAAGGCACACAGGTCCTCATCACGATTGACTGCGTGCCAGTTGCGAGTGCCGATCTTCCACAGCTGCCGGTCTGCATAGCCAGGCGCGCTATCTGTAGTGTCCACAGCTTCTTGCAGGCAGAGCTGCGCATGCTATCATGAAGCTAGCGGTGTGCCAGTCTGTTCTGGCACTTGGTAGCCTGCAGCAGCATGCTAGGTTGTTGTAATCCACAACCAACGAGTTGTAATGTAATCGGAAAGAGGGATCGATCCTTTGCATTGTCCGTGACGTGCCGCAACAAGAACCCTGGCAGGTCGGGGGACGCGCTGCGACTCCTTGACACCCAGCACGATGAGTCCTGCTTGCCGCTCAAACATGGCTACTGCGTGCCGCCAGGCATGAGCCTTGCTGCTCACTCACACCCCTACACGGTCCTGCACCTGCACATCACCCACTGCATGTCAGCAGCTGCGTGCATTGCTCCAAGTGTTGATGAGCACATCATTCAAGTGATTTTAGACAAGAACGACGGGGTTGCACATCAAGCCGAGGGCCCCCTGGCAAGCGCTGTGCCAGAAACCTTGGTTGCTGCCTTGCTTGCTCATCAACGGCAGACGCCCCATACAGCCACAACGTTACACTTCAAAGCTCGTATTTATCCATATCCAGTTCAACATCGTCAATGTCATCATCCTCATCCTTGCCACTCCTGCTCCTCCAGCTCTGCTGCTCCGCTTGGCCGTCCCTGCCGCTGTACTCCCGCTTCGTTTTGTACTGCGGGTAGAAGGGCTTGTAGCCGATCTTCTGTGCAAAAGGCAGCAGCCAGCTCTGTATGAAGTTCCAGGTGGCTGGAGGGATGTCTGTGGGCACCACCTCAGCATAGCCCAGGGTGAGCCACTTCTGCAGAGGGCTCACTGCCAGTGGGGACTCATAGTCATAGCCCAGGCCTGGCAGTGATAACAGCAGCAGGAATGCCAGCAACAGCAGCAGAGATATGTGTATTCAACCAGGCAATTTCAACATCTATGCGGCATACATGCTCAGCATTTGCGGCACTGATGGCTGCTCGCCCTGCTGCAGCCAGGTGCCTGCCTCAGCAGCACATCACATACAACAGCAATACGGCTCAAGCCGCGGCATGATATCGTCATATTACCATGGCTGGCTAACACCAGGCCCTGGTGCAGCAGCCTTGCCGCACCCCCGCCGCACCTGCCAGCGTCTCGTACAGCGCCTCGCCGTGGCGTGCAGGGGAGTGCGTCACCTCCAGCAGCAGCTCGCTGCCGTTGGAGCCGCCCCCGGCATTGAACAGCGCATGCGCCTCGCCTGGGCAGCGCACAGGACAGGCAGCAGCGGCAGCAACAGCAGCAGCAGCAGACGGTTGTTGCAGGTGCTGGCCAAAAAGGTTGTCTCAAAGCACTGTGGTGGCTGTCAAGCTGCTGGATCTCAGCGTACGCCACGCTGCAAGGAACGGAACCCTGCTCTTGTCTACCTCCCTGTCGTCCCAATGACGCTGCTGCGCAGATGCCGCTGCTGCGCTCACCTGGCTTGATCAGCACCTCCTCGCCCGCCTCTGCCGCCTGCACGTGGCTGTGGTGCCCGATGTAGTAGCCCAGCTTGCCAGCCTTCACGCGCACACGCTCCTGCTGCTGGCTGTGGTAGTGCGCTGCATCGGAGCCAGGCTTGCCTGCAGGGGCATCATGCAGGGTGCGCGGCGCACATGTAAAGGGAGAGTTTTCATTTTACAACATGTAAGCAGCGCTGAAGCTGGCTCTGGCACTGAAAGGCTGTATCCTACTCGGATGTGCGCCCTACATGTGTGGAGAGGGAGAATCAAGGGCTGGGCAGGATTGCAGAGTTAAGTGGGTGGACATCTGGCTGGTTGAGGCGCTGCGTGGCTGCAAAGGCTGTGCACCTGAATGATGGCCGCTTGGCTTGCATGTCGTTCCTGCAAGATGCTGCGGCGACTGGCAGCTGGTATGCTGCGTTGTGTGGCAAACTGCAAGGCTGCTGTTTGGATTCGTCATCACTGTGGGTATAATGTAAAAAAAACTCATGGGCTCAGCAGTTGCAGCTGCCTTGCAAAGCGTGCCTTCCTGCACGCTGGTCAGGGTAGAGACCATTGGCGAGCCTGCCCACCTTTCACGAGGCCATATGCCGTGGGTCGTATCAGGACCTCTACTGTAAAGTACTCTCCTGCTGTATCATCTTTGCCCACCAGCACACGGTATCGTGTACTGTTGCCTGTGCAGTACAGCAGCAGCAAGCAGCAGCAGCTTGCTGGGTGAGAATGCCTGCATCTGTCAAGCCTGCTTTGTGTGAGTTGCTTTCATTCCAATCTCGGTATCCGTTGCGCGGTTCCTACCTGTTTTAGCGTCCTCTATGTATATCTGATCGTTGAAGTTTGTCCGTTGCTTCCGCGACACTTGGTACTGCACGCCCCCTGCTACAAGTATGATTATGCCTCCAAAAAAGCAAAGCTCAAACATAAACTTGGGTATCGGGAGCTTCATGTTGAGCTCTGCCTGTAATCTGCTGCTCTTGAGGTGGGTGTGCAATGGCAAGCAAGCTGTCAGGGGTCTGATGCCACTCTCAATCGCTGAGGTCCAAGTCTCTATATGTGCCGATCATAAGCAGCAGTCACAGGTTTTGTTGGCCATGTCATGCACCTGCAGGCCTTTTGTGTTCCAAAACCCTAGACCCGCCAGTCGTGCCTTGTGACCTAACCCCTGGAATACGTGTGCAGTTTGTCTCAGGCAAAGTTAATCTGGCCACATGTTACAGCATAAACCAGGCGACAACGGCATGGCATAATGCTAGCGCACACGTTGCAGGTTCAAATCAATCTCAGGCCCTGCCAGGCCAAGTGCCCTAGGGCAGGCCTGCCGGGGTTGGTAACCTGCTGTTCAACCGTCAACAGGGACTTCACACACTCTGCCCCACTGAACAAACAGTGTGCACTAAGCTGTTGGGCCATGCTTGGCAGCAGCAAGTGCCGCCTGCATATGATTCAGTGATGTTCAAAAATGACAACTCCGACACACTTCCAGTGTCTTCCTGATGCAGCGTTTCAGCTGCAGGGTGCAATCCTGCCTTCCAGCAGTACGAGGTGGAAATTGTGCAGGCTATGCTGATGTATGTACATGGGCCCTTCGTGCAGGGCCAAACGCTACAACAATTGGACATTACCTGTGACCAGGCTGATGCGAGGCACCCAAGCGGAGCTACAACACAACAACAATACACCAAGCTTCAGCAAAGAATCAATAATGTTCAGCTGCGTCACACAGTGCTGCGAACTACAATGTGCACAGCTCACCAGCGCAACAACTAAATTTGAAAGGTTGAGTTACGGTACCGCCGGAGCTGCAGCGCTGGCTGGTGGGCTGTCAACTGGTGGGGTGCTAGCTGCCGGCGCTGCTGCCGCTGGCATTGCATCAGCTGGCTCAGCAGCAGCAGGCGCATCAACCAGTGGCGCAGCCAGTGCTGCAGCAGCTGGCTCCGGCTCCCCTGCCGCTGCATTTGTGCTGCTGCTGCTATTGTTGCCCTGCAGGGCTGCTGCTGCCTCAGGGTCCAGCACTTCTCCTGCCATGCCTGCCAGGGAGTCTGCTGCATTCAGGATGTAGTCAGTGAGCTGTGCGCCAGTGCCCACCAGGCACATGATGAGCTTCCTGTTGCTCTTGAGGGGCCGCACAGCCTTGCCCTGCAGGCACTGGCCGTTCAGGGAGGGCACCTGCAGCGACAGTGACAGCAGCAGCAGGAGTGTGGTGTGTTAAAGACGAATGTCAACATAAAGGCCACGGTGGGGGGGGGGGGGGGGTATCATGGGTGCAATCAAGAAGAAGCACAGAGCAATGTGTGTCAGCCTCAGCACACGTTGAACTTGGCCGTCAAGCCCGGCCACCCTTACGCCATATGCACCAGGCGGTCTGGCGGTGGGCCGCAACATGCAACGTGAACCCACAAGGCAGCACGCTGCTTCAGCAAGCAGGATGTACAAGACTGCTGCTCTGCTAATGCAGTTATCTGCAGTGCAGCACGCAATGCAACCCGCATGTGTTGATGCGCTGCTCTCACTCCCTGAAAATGTGCAGCTACTTTTCAGAGCAAATACACATCACAAAGTAGTCGCAGCCATGTGCACCTCAACTCTTCATCTACAACATCCATCATGGTCCCTCTTCCTCCCCTCACCATGATGGGCACGCTGCTAGCGATGCCATTCACGATGGGTGCCACCAGGTTGAGCCCTCCCTTCACGCCCAGCTGCACCGCATTCGCAATGTTCTCGGAGCGGCTGGCTGCGTTCCAGAAGCCGCCGTTCTTCTGGAAGTCCGTGAGCAGGCCGCTGAGGCCGCTGCGGAAGCTCTCCAGGCCACTGGTCAGGTTCAGCCTGGCAGCGGGCGGCGGCAGAAAATGGTAATACGGCAGCGCGGCAGCAGGAGGTTAGCATGGAGGGATGCTGGCGCTCTTCTGCGATTGCTGGCACGCTATTGTGCTGAACACGTTTTATAATGTGACCTTTCACACAACAATTATGTTCATCTGTGGCTGTTGTACAAATGCAAGGGCATCCTTTTAGGATCTAACGTCAAGTCGTGTTCAGATATGCTGCGGTCTCGCATTATATCGTGTCTGCTCACTTTGGCAGCAGGCCAAAGTCAAGGTCCCCCAGCCCCCCAAGGCCGCCGCTGCTGCGCTCAGGCCGCTTGGGCGCCGTGTGTGCTGGGGCAGCCACAGGCTCCGCAGCAACTGGCACCGGCACTGGCACATACACAATGCGCGGCTGCTGCACCGGCACAGGCCGTGCTGCCGCAACAGGCTGCATTGCCACTGGTGCCGTGATGATCTGGCCTGGCAACTGCCCTGGCCTGACAGCTGCAACTGGCTGCTGCACAATGATCTGCTGCTGCCTGCCCGGCTGCTGCACGACAGGCCTGGCTGCGGCTACTGGCTGCTGCAAGACGGTCTGCTGCTGCTGTTGTCTGGCGGGCTGCTGCACCAGCACAGGCTGCTGCTGGTGCTGCTGCTGCTGCCTTGCTGGCTGCTGGACTACTACCTGTTGCCTGGCTGGCACCAGCACAGGCTGGCCTGCGGCACCTCTAGCTGCTGCTACTGGCCTCATGAGTGGATGCTGCACAGCAGCAGCAGCGCCTTGCAAGGCAGCTGATGGCTGCTGAATGACAGCACCAGGCTGCCTCAGCAGCTGCTGTTGCGCAGCAGGCTGCCTGACCACCTGCTGCTGCACCAGAGGCTGCCGCAGCACCTGCTGTGCAATAGGTGCTGCTTGCCTAGCAGCAGCTGCTGCCTGGATCCTGGCTGCACTGCTGGGTGTGTTGGTTGTGGCTGCACTGCTGGTGCTGGGTTCCAGTCCTCTGACTGCATCTACGCTGGCTGTGACTGCATGGCTGCAACCTGCATTATAAAACGCAGTTCATGAGTTCAAGCAAACAAACGGATGAAGATAGTTTGTAAGCTATGCGGTGATCAGGTGTGGTCGTTCAGCACGGCGAGAACAGCTAGCCAGAGACACCTATCAGGCCAGGAGGCGCGAATTGATGCCACGTCCAAGACCCCTCCCCTCACCTGCCACTATCAATAGAACGGTGATAGAGACTGCGAGCCTTTTTAGCGTTGCCATGGCCAGCTGAATTTGTTCCCGCTGGCGCTGGCAATCCCCGCCTTGCCTTACGCAGCCTACTTTTGCACGTTCGTAAATGCCGTTAGTATGCTATTGGGCGCAGCAAAAGAATTTGAAGTATAAATCTTCGCGTGTTCCGCCAGCTACGCGATTCTGAAGACTCGGATGGCACTCGACAAGGTAACGTGGGAGAAGCTGCGAGAGCTGTGGTGTGGTGCGCGAACACGGTGCATACGATGTTTTATATTGGTGACTCGGATTTAAAGACGTTTGGTGCAGGATGGTAGGCGCCACATTGGACAGGAAGCTTGCGCAGTGCACCTGTGGCAGCACCACAGAACAGGTGATCATAACCTTGGCATGGCAGGAGACTGATCCTGGACGCCAAAAACCAAACAAAAATGCGTTTTCCAAACGATGTGTGCCAGGGCTCGGCTGCAGTCTAAGCTGCTGTCTGGCATGGGCCTGCAGGCAGTACACGCAGGGTGGCACCTGCTGAGCTCAGCGGAGCGGCTCCAGCCTGCCACTGGCCCCCCTACACCGACAAGGATGTATTCCAAGGACCAGTAGCGATTCATGTGCCACGGCTCCTTCGGTAATCCACGAAATCTCATTTGGAGTGCAGCATGGCATAATACAAGGCACGGTTGTACACGGTCTTGCTGTGTTTTGTGGAACGACCCCTTTATCATTGCCCTGAACAGCTGCACGCCATGTCATGTTGCAGAGAAGCTGCTGTTTTAGGTCGCCATGAACGCGGAACAGCACAAAACATCATAATGTTCGTGTTACAATAAAGCCATCAGGGTCCTGTGCGGTAGGCACATCCAACATCACATAAGCATAATCACCTGACCGCACAACCTCCAGGATCGCCAGCTCCACTGGCTGTGAAAACAACGGCGCACGCAGCACCAGTGTATGATATTCTCCTAGCTCACCACCCAAATCAGCACCAAACAACTGCTGAGCCTCTGCCAGTGGACCCGCCACCAGCTCAGGTGTCACTCGCTGCCCCAGCAACAGAACCACAGCATCCCATCCACCTGCTGCTGCCGCTGCGGCAGCCTCCCCTATTGTGCCACCTGTTGCTGCCCTTGCCTCTGGCTCTATCCTAAGCAGGCCCAGAACAGCTGTGGTGGCTGCACCATACTTTGAGACATTGATGCAGCTGATCATGCTGTCAATGCCCAGAGCATGCAGCGCTGCCAGCACCTTTGAGCGTGGCAGCTGCCACAGCGGCGTCACTAGCGTCACTCCGGTGCCCTTGACAGCCCTCTGCATGAAGCGACCAGCAACATCCAGAATGTCTCCAGTCACCAGCTCAGTAATGCCATGCTGCTGGTGGAGCATGCGCATGTGCCGCATGTACTCCTCCAGCGGGCTCTGCAATGGGTCCACCTCGCAAACTATGTGAGGGATGCCTAGTGCCCTGGCCTGTGCGCGTATGACTGCAATGGGGTGTGCCTTAAACCCTTGACCCGGCCTGTCATGCCCTGCAGGGGCAAATGTTACTAAGAGGGAGATGGTGCTGCAGGCAGCAGCAGTGGTGCCGCAGCCTGAGCCTGCTGCTGCTGCTGCAGCAGCAGCACGCAACGCATTGAGCGCTTCATCACCGGCTTCGGTGTCTAAAGAAATGTTGAGAGCGGCCAGGTGCAAAGCTAGCACGCTATCTTTGCCTCCTGTGAACGAGACAGCAACTCCACCCATGATTGGCTCACATGCACTGCTGGTATGCGTTCCGGTTGAGACAGGGGGATATCAAGATCAGGTAATGTTTGTATTTGAAGCTAAAACTGACATGGCGAATATCCGCCGACCCTTTGACATGCTGCAGTTACTTTTCACAATCTGTTACAGCGCCTGCTCGTCTTTGCATACGAACTTCCGTCATGGCGAAGGACAACAACTACTGACCACACACACAACTATATTACATGCTTATCGTGTGTTATCCACAGCAAGCCGCATCACGAGCACCAGCCACAACACCAGCAGCAGCAGCAGCAGCAGCAGCAACAGCCAACTCACAACAGGCACGTTCAATGTCTAGTGAGCAGCCTGTAGCCAAGTTTGCTGCGAGGCGGCCAGACTGGGAGCTGCCCCAGCTGCAACTGGAGCAGCTGCAGCTGCACCCCTTTGATGCACTGGAGCAAGCCACATCACGGCAGCCATGCCCCAAATGGTACGCAGCTGGTGCTGCTGCTGTGCTTGCTGTTGTGCAATCAAGCTGCATATTGCCCTAGTCAATACACGGTTCAGTTGATGGAACAGTATGTGTAGCAGCGACTTGCTTGCCAGCAGCGGTCAAGTGGAGTGCGGTGAATTTGACCTGCTGCGGCTTGCTGCTCTGCACTCTGTTTGGCACTCTGCTGCAGCCACAAGTCCAGGTTCTTGTACTGGTGAGCAGCAGCAGCAGCAGCAGCAGCAGCAGCAGCAACAGCAACAAACAACAACACCGCCAGCAGCAGCAACTGACAGCTGTACCAGAGACTAAGCTGCGCAATGATGTGGTGTAGCTCAGCTGCCTGTTGGCGAAGCCTGGCAGTGTTGCACATGCCTGTCACAAGGTGCCATTTAGTCAAGCAAAAGTGTCATCATGAGAAGCAGCAGAAGTTGTGCCTTGTTTAATGAGCTGCAGCTGCCTTCCAGCTCATGCTTTTGCGACTGGCGATAAACATCAACAATTTTTATTTTGTCACCTGTGCACCCTCCCTGCCCTGCAGCTATGACTGTGCTGTGCCCTTCACAGCCATCCCCTCACTGCAGCTGCCATTCCAGCTGTCCATCATCACACACCATGCGGAGCTGGCCAGCAAGAATACAGGGGTGAGCCCGCTGCTGCTGCTGCTGCTGCTGCTGCTGCTGCTGCTGCTGCTGCGGCCAGTTACATCCAGGGTTGACAGGGCTGCAGGCGATTAGCATATGTGCAAGTCAAACAGTGTTTTGTGTGTGTTGCTGGTGTGATGGCCAGCTGTGGGGACTGCATTGGGGTGCTGAGTCCTGCCGGCAGCAAAGCCGAGCAGCAGCTGCTGAGGTGGCTTGGCCCACTGCTGACTTGGCTGTGCTGTAGTTTTCAGCCAAGGCCGTTAGCTGCTGGCTGCAACACGTCGCCACACATGTATATACCGCCAACATCAGCTATCTTAGTAGAATATCGTGTTGGGCAGGATATTTGTGTTTGCATGCATCTGAAACCACTCTGTCACACATGTGGATGGGTGTGCTGCTGTTGATAATGCAGGTCATGGCGGCCATTCTGTGCCCGCAGCAGGTGCAGCTGCACAGGTGAGGCCGCTACTGACCTGATAGGCTGCACAGGTGAGGCCGCTACTGACCTGATAGGCTTTCAGCGACATGTCTTTCAGATAAGGCACCAGCAGAACGCATGCGGTTGCTGCCAACAAGGCATCATCAGCTGCTTGCGCTCTTGGATCTGATATTAAGACACTGCCAATCTCTGCTCACGGGCTCAAGTTGTGACTCCTGTGCGGCCTCCACTGTTGCTGTCGCTGCCGCTGCCGCCGCTGCTGCTGCTGCTGCTTCTGTCATCGCGCGCAGCATTGACCAGATGCCTGCCTGCGACCCAGCGCAGTGTGCCGTGATGTTCCCCTCTGATGACGCGCTGCTGCCGGACCAGCTGAACCTGCAGCAGCTGCAGCGCGTGGTCATCCTGGACTCAAAGTGGTGAGCTGTGGCAGCAGCAGCAGCAGCAGCAGCAGCAGCAGCTGCTGCTATTAAATGCCCAGTTGACAGGCAACTGCACCTGGCCAGCTGCAGGCAGCTGCAGGCGTCAATCACAGCTGGTCATGGATGCTGTGCAAACATGTAGATCCCTTGGATGCGTCGGGTGGTGTCTCCATGCAGTGCTAGGCTGTATTGTGTAATCAGCAGGGTTCTTGTGTTGCGGTGCTTGCTGCTGCTGCTGCTGCTGCTGCTGCTGCTGCTGCTGCTGCTGTGCGGCCCCTGCAGGGCCAAGGCCAAGGAGCTGAATGAGCACCCAGCGCTGCAAGGCATGGCGCGGGTGAGGCGCGCACACACAGCAGCCTTAAAGTAGCCAGTGCAGTGTCCACTCTGTGTATGGCTGCGGCTTACCAGTATGGCAGCACAATGCATGAGCAATCTGCGCAGCCGCCAGCTACTGTGCCGTGCATCTTGGTGCAAGTGTAGCTGCCACATGGGCCGCTCAGCGCCTGGACACACATGGGCCGCATCATACACAGCAGCAGCGACAGTCAATGGGTGCTGCCGCCTTCTGACAGCTTACAAAACATCACACTTGCCTGCTGTGTCGCCGCGCTGCTGGCAACGGGCCCAGGTGAAGCTGCCGGGCTGCCCCAAGAGCTGCTTCTGGCGCTTCCACACCTCAGGCGTCACTGATGAGGGCGTGTGCACCATTGAGGCGCTGCACCTGCTGCTGCGCGCGCTGGCAGGTGACAGGCCCGCTGCTGCTGCTGTTGGTTGGTTTGATGACGACGATGACGTGAAGCTCGTGCGCAAGCAAAGGCCTTGCAGGAAATCTATGCTGATGGCAGAGGCAAGGATTCTGACAGGCCTTGCTTGCAGATGTCAAGCAGCCAGCTCTGTCACAGCAGCACATCCGGCAGACACCGCTGTGTTGCCGCAGTCAAAGGTTTGAATGCCAGGCAGCGCCACGTCAGCGGCGCTTGCTACATGAAAAGAACTAGCGGTGCGCAGCTTGTACCATCATCTCACAGCTTGCACCTGCCTTGCTTTTGCTGCTGCTGTGGCGGCTGTGTTGCAGAGCGGCTGCCTGACCCCAGCCCACGCCACTTTGACAACCTGCTGTGGTACTTTGCCTTCCAGCATCAGCTGGTGGCCAAGAGGGCAGCACAGCGGCAGCAGCAGAAGATGCAGCAGCAGCAGCAGCAGCAGCAGCAGCAGCAGCAGCCGGCGGCACAGCAGGAGCGGCATCAAAAGCAGGGTGATGGCGGCAGCCAGCAGCAGCAGCCAAGATATCCACAGCAGCAAAAGCAGCAACAGAAGCAGGGTGATGGCGGCAGCCAGCAGCAGCAGCTGAGGTATCCACAGCAGCATGGCAAGCGCAGCAGAAGGCAGCAAGGTGAAGATAGGGACAGGCAGGAGCAGCAGCAGCAGCAGCAGCAGCAGCAACACCCAGAGCAACAGGGGAAGCCACCAAAACTGCAGAAACAGGAGCAGCAACAGGGGGCAGAAGAGCAGCCAGTTGCAGAACAGCGGCAGCAGCAGCAGCAGTTGAATACGCCAGAGGACGTGCAGTTGCCTGAAAAGCAGCAGTCTTCAGCGCAGCAGCGCTCTTCTGTAGATGGCGCGCAGAAGCAGCAGCAGCATGAGCTTCAGGCGGATCAACAAGAGCACTGTGCGTACACACAGGACGAGCAGCAGGGGAAGCGCAGGAGAACAGAGCAGGAGCAGCAGCTGTCGCCATGCACGACTTGATAGTTTGGCGCGTGGTGCACTGCTGTCTGACACAGCACTAGAAGCAGCGCACTTGTGAGTGTGTGTGCACATGGTTGCTGGCTGCTGTAGAGGGGGTTATGCAAGGTGCCATGTCTTGACGCATTGCTGTAGATGGCGGTGTCCGCAACCACTTTTGTTTGCGGGCAGTTCAGTATTGCTGTGACCCTGAGATACAGTGTGCGTGTTGCAAGTCCGCCATTTTGAGCAGCGAACATGTTTGAGCAGTGCCGCAAAAGCTGTTGACAGAGAGTTTGCATATGGCATGTAAGCATGTAGCAAGCAGCCGCCATGTGGGGAGTCCAGCACTGGCAAATGTCTTGCGCAATGCCAGAGCACCCATATGCTTCCAAGGCGCCACCAAAAGCAGCAATACAGCAATTGTACACAGCACTGTTACACACGCGCGCATTCTGCGCAGCCCTAGTAGGAGGGGTGGCTTGGCTTCCATGCTGCAGCCAAGAATTCCATTTTGCTGTGGCAGCCACACCTGCAAGGCAGAGCTGCCAGTTGTGTGTATGTACGCGCCAAGGCAGCTATTTGTTGAATCAGGCACTACTACATGACATTTATCACTGAAGTAGAAGGCCAGCTCTCATGCAGTTGATGCTGCTGACGTCAAGACGTGCTTACGCCCCCTGATTACGCCCCGCCGTGCTGACTGTCAATTACGCCCCACCCTGGTGTCGCGATACATACGTCCGAGCCCAGAATATGCAGGTTATACAGCAAAAAACTCGACTCATGTTTTGTTGCTGCTGAGTCGCTGTGTATCACCGTCCTGCCGTGCATTCAATGGCCTTGTGTTTGAAGCGGACCGGAACAACCGGGTGAGCTCAAAGCGGGTGTCAGATTCCAGCAACTAGAACTTTAGCATAGTATTTTGATCAGCCAGCTCATTCTGCCTGCAGGGTTTCGCTGTCCGACACAGGAAGTTTCGAAGAGGGCATGCCCAGCAGAACAGACTCCGAGACGCACGTCCCTTCCCACATTGGCTGATTTGACCACATGTTGGGATGAAGTTCGCACTATGTGGCGATTTTATGCTGTATGCGGTAGCTAGTATGCTGCTGTCCACAGCTGCAGCGTCAGCAGCAGCAGGAACAGCAGCAGCAGCAGGTGAACCCCCAATACGGGCTGGCCCAGCCGTAGGCACGATGCCCACCAGGTCTTCTTGGCCTCCACAAACCCCTCCCTACGGTTACATCAGCAATGTGGCCGGCGAAGACGTGCGGGCTGGGCCCCTGCCACGCCTGAGCCACCAAATGCTTGCGCAGGCAGATGGCAGCACATTGCATGCACATGTTTTGGAGGCTCAGCGTGTACATGCCAACATGCCACAAGCTCAGCAGGCCCTTCCTGATGAGCAGGATCCATGCGATTGCACACCTAAGCAGTGTGGCGCCGGGCGCTACTGGACTAAGGAATCGGGCCCTTGTGCCGGGTGCTGGTGCCAGGAGTGTACACTCAACATGTTGAAAAGGCTCCTTTAAACCTGGCAATGTCAGCTGGGGTGAAGGCTGGGTAGGAAGACCGAAGGGGCCATGGAGGTACCACTTTGGCTACTACCAATGCGATCCATGCTGCAGATGTAACCCTGATGGCTACACCACTGCATCTGGCCCAAACGGAGACCCGTTCCAGGGGTGGGTGCCGTACAGCAATAACACCGGTGCTGCATCAAGGGATGCATGCAGTGTGTGCCTGCCTGGCTATGGGCGGCATGAGCAACTCGGTGGAGTGCCGCCGTGCGTCTGCCTACCCTGCCCCGCTGGCACTTTCTCAGGCAAGCTTTGACAGATGCGACAGATGTAGCAGCCTCAGGATCACAAATCGCTGTCACAAATGCCTTATGTTTGAGGGGTCTCCCACCCATGGTGCTGCAGCTACCATATGTTGTCTTCTGCAGGCGCAGCTAATGGTGTAGCACGACTAGAATCGTATGTGGTGGTGGTGCTGCGCAGATGCCGTGAAATGAATGACACAGATATCACATGATAGGCGTTGACGTTGCCGCTGCCCTCTGCACGTTGCCACTGCTATCTGCACTCCTTCGTTCTGTCCAGCTGGTGGACCCACACCGATACTCTGCACACCTTGCCCCCAAGGGTTGACCACACACCCTGGCACCAAGTTCGTCAACATCACCGCATGCTCTGTACGTCAGCAGCAGCCTTCAACAGCAAGCAGAGATGCCTCAGCTGCTGGCCAGTCCAGCGAAGCTCTTGACACGCCCTTCCCCTCAGCAACTAATCCCGGCAGTGGCGACAGCAATGCCGTGCCAGCTGTGGTGGCTTGCCCCCCGGGGCGCTTTCCTGCTGGCACGCGGCAGCGGGGCAAGCTGTGCCCCAGAGGCAGCTACAGTGCAGGCGGCTCATCAAAGTGCAAGCCGTGTCACCCACACTACACAACAGCAAGGGCTGGTGCTACATCCGCAGATGCATGTACTGGCTGCGCACCTGGCTGCAGCAGCAGAGCAGACAGCCCAAGTTGGGTGTGTGGGCCATGCTTGCAAGGCACACACTCAGGTGAGTTGCATTGTGGTGTGTTTTTCTAGCACTAAACTCACCCTCCAAGTGTAATAACATTCTAACGACGGGACATATTATCAATACTAGAATTATCTACTGGTAAGCAGGTTCGGATGAGGTCAGCTCAGGTTGCAGCCTGCAACAGCTCAGGCTGGCTGCCTCCGGGTGAACACGCCTGACTTCTAGCAAGCATGTTCAGAGCAGGTGTGATGTTGGTGGCTCCCGCAAATGCGTTCATAATGCTAATGACACACGATGTTGCCAAGTTGGCAAATTGGCAAGCCAAGCACCTCAGGCCATGAGCTCAGCAGCGTTGAGCAGTTACAAGTTACAAGTCCTACGCATCACTGAGGCTTCTGGCAGAAGCAGGCGAGCCTGCTTGAGCCTATGCTCTTCCGCGCGTAAATTAGAGATGACAAGGACAGGCCTGGTATGGGCCTGAGAGTTTTATTGTGAGAACTCTTTCCTATCCTACTACGAGCGCTGAGCAGGTGCTCAAAAAATGTTGGTGCATGGCTGAACAGCAATGTTATCCACCAGTCCCTAGTGTTGGTGTTCCTTTTGCTGTCCCCAGAACAGCGCCGGCAACGTTGATGCTGCCACCATTCCTGTTGTCGCAATTTTTTTTCCATTTGCTGTGTATTTGGCTGCCACGTGTGTGCAATGCATGCCATGTCATAAAGTAGGGTTGGTTTGTAACTGCACTGCCTGGTAGGCCAGCATGTTGTATCAGCTGATTAGCTGCCAGTCATACTGACATGGTGAGAGTGCCACAGCCAAATGAAATATGGTAACGATTGCTTGAGCGTGTTGCGCCTGCTGCAGGTGGTTCAACACTGCCAGCCCCTTGCCGCACGTGCCCTGACCTTTGGACTACCCTCGCGAATGCATCCACAAGCGTGGTCAACTGCAGTGTCCCTGTGCGTGATGCGTACATCAAAGAGGCGCTGCTGCGTGGTGCTCAGGAGCTTGGGTCTGATCCTACAGAGAGGATGTTTGATGACTGGATACCACACGCCGACCTGTGCAGCTACGAGTTTTGGACAGGGGTGACTTGTGGTGAAAATGGACCGCGCAATTCAGGCAGCGAAGGACTCTACATCACCCTCAGTTTCACCAACCCGTTGAAAGGCGGGTTGCCACAATCTTGGGGTTCAGTGGGCCAATACATGCGGTCCATCACTGTGGAGTTTGGCTACGGGGATTTCTTAGAAGCGGGGACACCGACTAGTTCCTGGGGCTTGCTTACCAACAGGTCTTGCCAACTTGTTAGCCCGTACGTTCCAGAGACATGGGCAAACCTCACCATGGTGCGCAGCTTGAGGCTGTTCAACCTTGGACTGAAGGGCCCCGTCCCAATCCACATACTCTCTGCCATGTCTCACCTGGAGCGTATTGACCTAGCATACAACCAGTTCACAACTCTGCCTGCACCACAAGTTGGGCAGTTCATGAGGTTGAGATATGTCGATGCATCGTTCAACATGTTGGGTGGCCGCTTACCTGAGGTACCAGAGGCCACGCATCCTGGCCTGCGTAGTCTTGTGCTCAGCCACAACATGCTGATCAGCAGCTTTCATACGGCACACACCTCCAGATGCTGCAAATCCTCGGCCTTGATCACAACTTTTTTTAGGTGCCTTTCGACGGACGAAAAAGAAAAATCAAAAAGTTGTTTTGACACAGTTCCTAGCATTTGTTGCGCCAGCAGCTGGCGCCAATATTTTTTACATAAAATGCTGGATGCAATGGAGCAAAGTTGTACGTGGGGTCGCCGGAGGGTCACCATCCCCACCCCCTGCTGCTGCTGCTGCTGCTGCTGCTAGGCCCATTGATGCAGCAGGCTGTCTTTGCATGCATATGAAATGTACATAACGGTTTGAGCTGCAAATGCTGCGCTTGTGCGTCAGCGAACGCAGTATGGCGCGACTTGGCTGTGCTCATTAAGTTCGACACGCGGCTTGCAATCCTCGCTGCGCTGGATGCTTTTGGCACATCAAACACACGACACAAGGCCAGACACACATTATACAACTGTTGAATCAGGCATTCAACGTCTAGTCTTCTGGCAAACCTGGTGCTCGAGTTTAATGGCATCTTCAAGCATCAGCAGTCGGCGACAGGCATATAGACCAAGTTGTTGGATCGCGGAAATCACATTCAGTCCGCGAGCTGTGTGCGGTGTCTGTCAAACTGCGCCGGCCACCGCATCTCACACTTTTGCTGCAATGTTCGCAGGAAGAGCCGAGAGTAGCAGTACACAAGTTCATAGGAAGTTGCAGCCTCACAAGTGTGAGATGTGAAAACTTCTGTGCACTGAATTTGCACACGTCTCATTTGCTGTTACATACCAAGGTGTCACCAACACTATTTGGTCATGCATAGGTGATAACTTGCGGTGTGCCACCCGATGGCAGCACACCACCCAGCAGTTCTGCTGCCATGCCAGCTTGCAACGAGCCCTGCGCTGTAAGGGGCTCAGCCAACAAGATGAGGAGTTCTCGTGCCAGTGCCTTGTGGTGTACAACGCTTGGAATAAGGCTGCTCGTGACGCTACGTGAGGGCGATTGCTGCACATTGATTTCGTACCAGGAATTTCATTTTTTGTCCGAACCTGCGAGCTTATTGACACGGTGTTGTTTGAGCCAGGCAGCTTCCCAAAACTTTCTGGGTTGGGTTTGGCCCACAACCGACTGTCAGGGAAAACGCCCAACGTCCTGCAGCTGAGACGCCTGAGTGGAGTGGACTTGAGCCACAACTTGCTAACGGCACTGCCAGATTTCTGGTGGCACAACATGCCCATCGACAAAACCCGGGTTCCTTTCAACAATCACGTGGCAGTCGATGCGCATCACAACAAGATATCAGGCTCGCTGCCGCCGTTTGTGCCAACAGCAGGCGCCAATGGGACCTTCAGGCTAGCCGCTGACCTCTCATTCAACCAACTCAGCGGCAGCATCACAGCCAGCGTGAGGACGGCGGCAACACCCCGTCTAAGCTATCTCATCGCATCCCACAACAACCTTAGTGGCAAGCTGCCCCGCAACCTCATGCATTGACTGAGTGGCGTGCTGGACCTGAGCTACAACATGTTGAGTGGGCCTTGCTGCCCTGAGGAGTGGCATCGCTGGGAGTCCCTGCACGGGCTGTAACTTGAGCACAACATGTTGCAGGGCCCGTTGCCGACCATCTACAGCAACTGGAGTAGCTTGGTTACGCTCGACCTTGCCTCCAACCCTCTCAACACCACGATCCCACCGTTGTTCCTGGGTTCGTACTTGTACAAAGAGGTTGACTACTACAAGAATGTGTACGAGACACATCGCACCATCCGTCAGGTGTACCTCAACAACTGCTCCCTCCATGGCACGCTGCCCTCGACCTGGTTGGACCAGCTGCTACAGGAAGGGCACGCACTCTCCCTGCATGACAACCCCGACCTGGGGGGCTGCCTGCCACCTGAAAAACAGCGCTCTTGGCAAGGAGGGAATTGGCAGGATTGGCAATGCGACTCATCACCAGGTGCAACGCTTGCCGGCTGCTCCCAGATGTTCCTCGTCAACCGCAACGCATCATGCAACTCCTGCTTCACAAGCAATCAGCTTGGTCCTTTCAGCTACTCGCGCGTCTTCTACTGGAGAGACATCAGCGCACGTTTTGACTGCAGCCAAGTTGACGAGCCCGGGTTCATATACATGCCAAGGAAGGCTCAGCAGATGCGCATGTGCGACATGTGGCTTGCCTGGCCTAACAGCACAACCACGGTAGGTGGCGCATGCTCAGGGGAGTGGTGTGCAGGTATTGCCGGCACGCGCGTCACTGGTGTGTGTCAGCCCAAGGGCTGATCGAGGCGCATGCATCCGGCTTGGGCTTGGCTCGCAAGGCTTGTTGTGTGACAGCTTGTCAACGAGTGCTGCTTTGACGCGACCAACTGGTGTCATGCAGGGTAAGATCTGAGTTGCATGCTGAGCATTTGCACTGTGTCACTGAGGTCAATCACCCCTTGTGGCGGGTACTTGCAAAATGCATTTTGCATATGGGTTGGCATGTGCGGCCCATGTGGGTTGGCATGTGCGGCCTATGTAGCCTACAAAACGCGGTGTTTTACCACAGCACGGTGTGGGAATCATGCACCTTGGTGAAGTCAACTGGCTGAAGGCGTGTGTTTCGTCGATGCAGCATGAGGAGTCTCACACAACGCAACTACTAGTATCGGGAGGGACACAACAGCTGTCCAAGCGTCTCTGAGCATACTAGCGTCTGATGATTGCGCCTGGCGTGTCAGCTACACAGCTGCGTAACTGCAGTGCATGCTTGAAGCACATCGCGGCAGTTGGAGGATGTGTTTGTAGTGAGACCTGCGCAGGGCATGCCAGGGTGGGGTGTTGGAATGTGGCTTGCTGTGCAGCAGGTGACGTCGTTCTTGCAGGTGGTGGTTGGTGTCTGACATTGGCTTGCTTACTTCAGCCATTCTAGTTGGCCTGGTAGGCAAACAGCACCTCAAGATGTCAAGATGGCGATAACCAAATACTGTACATGCATATACTCGATCGATTACCATGCATATGCATACACCTGATGTCACCTCACACTGCTGCACATTGACCAAACCGCAGCCACACACTCTAGCCTGGCAAGTTACTGGCGTCTGCGCCCCTCAGCTGACATTCGATCTCCCATAACAATCACCATGTACATCAAGTCTTCGCAACCCACACCGCCGTATCATGTCGTCCTGTCACAACAGGGTTTCATCTGTTCATGAATTCATGTTATAAGCATGCACGGGTAATCCAGAGATCAGCGCTGCACTAGTAAACCGTTGACGCGCCGCTCAGGGTTGTACTGTTCCTCGACAGCCAGCAGCCGCGCAGCATTAGCACCAAAGTACGACTGCCAAGGCTGCTGCTCCTCTCCCACAACACTGACGGTGGTTATAGAACCTCTGTCCCTTGCTGGAGGGCATCCGTGCCACCAACACAGCATCCACCCACGCAGCATCTTTAGCGTCCCGTGCCTGCGTCCCCATTTCTAGCTGCTGCTGGACTTGCAGTATATGTGTGTTATATAACACAGTCCCTGCACACACTAGTAACTCACGTACAGCCCATGCTGCTGCACGCTGCTGCTGCACCGCCCGACAGCCACCCCGCCAGCCTCTGCTGCCAGCACCCTGCTCCAGCGCTGCACCTCAGCCGCCATGCGCCGCCGCCTTCGATGGTGTGGCTGCCGCAGCAGCAGCAGCTCCGCCAGGGGCGTGCCAAAGTCCTCTTCGTACACAGTGCGCAGCGGCTGCGTGCCCTGGTGTAGCAGCGAGTCATGCAGCGGCGAAGCCTGCCAAGGTGCAGCAAAGAGAGGGTGCATGTAAGTTTGACTGTCGATTGGCGCCAATGGGCAGGTCCCGCGAAGCTGCCATGCGGACAAATGCTGGAATACTATATTGTTGCATGCACAAACTACTGTATGCTATACGTCCTCGCAGCCGCAACAGCATGGTAGCGCTGGCAGCACAACAATGTAACAATCAGCTGCCAGCCCAGCCGCCACGCACCTCTCCTACGTCCAGCACTGCCAGCTGGCCCTGCGAGGGGCAGGACAGGGGCAGCACATGCGTCACCTCACGACTCGAGTAGAGAGTGAACTGAGCGCACACTGCGGCCACTTATGACCGCTGCTGTTTAACCTGGCTTTACAGGGTTGGGCGCAGCCGCAGCTGTCCAGCATGTAGGGGTGGAGCTGGATGCAGCACAAGGCCATATCCGGCACCTAACGTCACCAAGAACAAATAACACAGTTGCACACATCGATAACTGCGACCCCAATTACAGCGCAGCCGCCTTGAAAGAACCTCGCCTGCAATCGCCATAAGCAAGCATAGCCGCCGCCCCCACCTGCCACCAGATGATGTTGCGCAGGTCCATGGCCCGTGCGCTGTAGCGGCAGCTGCTGCGGGCCTGGCAGTGGCCCAAGTTGATGGGGAAGGAGGAGGGCTGGTAGGCGGGGTACTCACTGGCATGGAACAGCACACCCACACGGCAGCTGCTGCTGTCGCTGATCTGCTGCAAATGCTGCTGCTGCAAGGGCTGTTGTGCTGTGTGTAATTTGTGGTGCTGGCTGCTGTTGAGGTTGCCGGCGGCGGCTGATTTACGGCTTGCGCTGTTTGCATGCTGTGCTACGGGTGTGTTTTGGAAGGTTTGCTTGTTTGGTGTGCTGCATTCATTCGCGATGAAGAGGTGGCCATGAAAGAGGTCAAACCTGCAGGCAGCGACAACGCATGACAGCATAGGCATCTGCATAAGTAAGGGCAGATACACCGTCACTGTGCTTGCGCTGCTTCAACGATGCAGAAGCAGCCCCACAAGCAGTTTGAACCAGAGTCCCAATAGTTGCGCACCACAATAGCAGCTGCTGTGTACCTGATCTAGAGTTCCAGATCAGTATGCAGAGGCGTTGATGCTTGCCGCACCTGTTGAGCTGAGGGGGTGGTGCTCCCAGTTGCTTGGCTGCACCCGCCCAGCCCTGCACAATGGCTACAAACAGTGCTGCAGCAAAGGCAGACAGCCTGGCATCTGCAAAGCTGTACGCCCACGGCTGACGGCCCAGCTGGCAGCGTGCACCTGGACAGGACAATTAGTTGCATGATGTGATACACACACATACATGTCGGCTGACACACAGGTGACCACTGCTGCTGTGGATGCACGCTCTCTGCAGGTGCCTTGACTGTGCACATGCCAGACAATGCATTACTCTGCATCGCGTGGTTCTTTGCAAAGTGCAGCTGGTGTCATTGGCGGGGTACCTGTGGAGTTCTGTATGTCTGGCAGGCTGCACCTGGCTGGCTGCAGGTGCGCCTGCAGGCCTGGCAGCTGGGAGGCTGAGATGGCCTCACACAGCTGCCACCACGCTGCTGGCGCAGCAGGCGAGGGCAGGTGGTGTATGGAGCCGACGATGGGAAGGCATGTTGTGTTGCTGCTGCTGCTGCTGCTGGTAGGGTGTCTGCTGGGCTGGGCCAGTTGCCGGTCACGCGTAGTGCTGGGAGCATCGCTGCTGGGTGGACTTGCAAGCTGCAGCTGACGCAACCTGCCTTTGGAGGCTTTGTGTGATGCCTGCATAGAAATGGTAGTGCAACTTTGAGGCCTGCACAAATGTAGGCTGCAGTTGGAGTGCTGTTGGACAGCAACAGATGCTGGTTGGTTGGCACACCGCACTCACTGGTGGCCGTGCTACAGCATCCAGTACCGCTTGAGCAACTTCTTGCCTGGAACTGCAGGCAATTCCAGCCTTCGATGTTCGTACTCTACGTGCATGCGCTGGAGGTGTAGTTGCTGCTGCTCCTGCTGCTGCTCCCCAGGCTCTCCGCGGCGATGTTGCTGCATGAACGCCTTTCGATCTTTGCCATACTAACATCGGTTTTTCAGCAAGGCCAAGCAGCAGCAGGAGCAGCCACCAGCTCATGAAGAGTCGCCAATCACCGAGATGTGTTCGTCTGCATCAGCAGCTGCTCAACACGCCCAGCTCAGACATAGAGTCGTAAATCTTCTTCACAAGTAACACATATCATTGCGCTCCCCCTTATTGGCTCTCAAACCCCTCAGCCAAGAACCGAAGAACCCTAATCACAATGCAGCTATTGTAGCTCCCCTGCGCCCTGATCAGGTCAAGAAGCGCATGAAAAAGCATCTGATGTTGCACCAACAATGCTCACCGCAATATGCACGAATACGCTGCTGCGGTGGACAGAGGCACACTCAACTGTACTGCTAAGTGTACTGCCAACAGCATGTCTTGTTGTGGCTCAATGAAGAAACAGATGCATGCGGCATGCAGCATGCCCCGCTATGGCATGCAATGCAGCATGGCTGCCTTGTTGTGGGCATACAGCAGAAGAGAACAGCCTGATGACAAACAACATGTGCCTCGAACCCGATAACACTGAGAAGGCGAATCTCAACTGACCAGTTGCTGCAGAAGCCACGACATTGACTGCAGAAAACCACGGATTTCAACACCGGATTGATTTGTTGGCACCGCTTCTTTCAGCGGTTAACAGCAGGCTCAGATTATACACATGGACAGCAGAGACAGCACATGCACGCAGGCATGTTCGCTCCACACGCTGACATGTACATTGCTGCTGCATGACTCTAGTCAACCAAGATCCTGGTCCGGACCCTGCTCCTCTTCCTCCTGCTCCTCCTCCTGCCACCTCGGTTGCCGCTTCTTCCGCCCCTCCTCCTTGCGCTGCTGGTACCACTGTGCAAACCCCGGATACTGCTGCTGCACCTGCTGCCATTTTGCCTTGCTAGGGCTCAGCACACACATGAGCCGTGGCATAAACCCAGACTGCCCCTCTACCAGCAAGCTGAGAGTCCTGCCCTTGCTCTTACCCTTGCCGCTTGGTACTGTCTGCGTGGTACCGCCTGCTTCACTACTGCTGCTGCTGCTGCTGCTGCTGCCGTCGGCCACTGCAGGCCCATCTGCGGCTTGCTGCAGCTGCGGCAGCGCCCGCAGCGGCTGCTGCAGCATGATATACTCCAGCATCGCGATCTGCGCATCAGACCGGCTGAACACATTCAGCACTGCCGGGCCCTGCTGCCGCAGATGCAGCTGCTCCGCACTGGGCTCGTGCAGCACTGCATAGCGGCTCACCACCTGCCACTTGTGCCGTACCGTGTCAGCGCGGTACGTCAGCGCAGCAGGAGTCCTCAGCAGCGCATAACCCAGCATCTCCGCTGTCCAGATATCATTCGGCAGCGTCGCCAGCAGGCTCTCAAACCGCGATTTTACCACATCAAGGGATGACGCCAGCAGTGTGGGTGCTGACACAACCAGCTTGCACAGGTCCTCGTCCTGCAAGTGCAGCGTTCCTGCAAGTGCCAGCATCTTGGCTTCAATCGTGTCCAGCGGGAGATGCGCCATGGTGCGCTGCCGCAGCCACATACTCAGCACCACAGCCGGCTGCACGCTCAGGCGCTGCGCTGTGCCTGCCAGCTTTTGAACCAACCCCTCCGGCCTAAACATCAGCACGCTGGGCTGTGTGGCAATCAGGCTCTGCACAAGGTCTGCTGTCACGCCCTGCTGCTGCTGCAGCTGCTGCGACAGTGCTGCGGCCTTGTCCCGCAGCGTGTCAGGCTTCTGGTTGAGTACTTCTGTGGAGTGCCAGAGCTTGCGAGCTAGCGCTGCGCGCTGCTGCTGCGTGTGTGCTGCAGCGATGTCCTGCAGGGCGGCGGCACGCTCGGCTAGATCCTGAGGAAAGTTGTGATGCGCTGCTGGCGGGGACAGATGGTAGCGCTTGCTGAACACCTGCAGGAAGAGAAGGAGGTTGCAGGAGTGGTTAGGGAGAG
The DNA here is from genome assembly GCA_030272155.1 of Tetradesmus obliquus. Taxonomy (NCBI): domain Eukaryota; kingdom Viridiplantae; phylum Chlorophyta; class Chlorophyceae; order Sphaeropleales; family Scenedesmaceae; genus Tetradesmus; species Tetradesmus obliquus. The sequence goes on from CP126191.1 coordinate 4,244,152, forward strand.
GTTGGAGGTAGCAGCAGCTTTTTATCTGACTGCCAGCACAGCCAGTAGGGCTGAAGAAAGAATGATTGTAGGCGCTGGCATGTGCTGCTGCGTTCGATGCTGCGAGTCATTCCACGCTTGCAGGGTAGCTGCAGATGCTGTTGCGATTGCTGCTGGTGTGCTTGCAGGAAGCAGCTGTTACATTGCACCTCCTGGCCGTCAGTGCAGATGCTGTTGCTATGTGTGGCACTCCTGTAGCCACAAGCTTGTGCTAAAGCAGTGCCCACCCGCTCTACGAAGCGTCTTGAGAAAGCCAGCGGCTTCAAAAGCTCATACGCCTCATCTATCTGGCGCTCCAATTCATCCTGCAAGCACAGGAATCCACATGTAAAGCAGCGCTGCAAAAGACGCACACATGTGTAGGGCTGCTGTGCAGCACGAGATCTGCTGCAACACTGTTGCACTTGTTGTGCAGACACAGCAGTCGAGTTGACTTGCGCGAGCAGAGCATGTGGAGAGCACTGTGCGGGCAGCACTTGCACATGAGCGAGTGCTGCTACAGCCAAGCATACCTGTGCCTGCGGTTCCTGCCGCCCTGTGGCTTTGCTGTAGCTCCTGACCTGGCCCCAAACACTTGACAGGCTCCATGCTGCTGGTGTTGCTGCTGCTGCTGCTGCTGCTGCTGCTGCTGCTGCTGCTGCTGTTTTGCTGCTACCTCCTAGCGCAACTCCCAAGTGCTGCAAGCCTGACACCCAGTAAAATGTAGTCAGACGGTTTCCAGCGCCACGTATGCCACTGCCACGTCGTCCACCTGCTCACCGAGGCTTCCACACTCAAGCAGCAGGGCGCGCATTCTCCGTCTACCGCATTAGCCACCAGTTGCCAGGCATTGCCGGGCAAATTATGCTGGACTTTGTCTTACTTTTAACGCCTGGCTGTCGCAATGAGCAAGAGACCAACGATACCACCAGCAGTTCTACTCAGTGTTGTTTGTGTCGAAGTATTGGAGTAGCTGAGTGCCTGGCACGCAACGCCTGAAGTATGCTGGCTGTTATCAAAATCTACTCAACATACGGCAGTAGCTAATCAGGTCTTGTGCTGCAGACATTCAAATATCACAAAAACCCTAGATGACTGTTACAGATGGTAGATACACAGCCAGTACTTCTGCGACAGCTGAGCTTCAGCTACAAGTTTGCTGCAACGTACGGCAGCACAGCTGTCACAGCCGATCACCGGCCCTTCTTGGCTGCTTGTTGCTGTGCAATCCTCTTCTGCAGTGCCGCACGCAGCGCTGCCTCCTTGTCACCCTTTGGAGCTCCAGCTGCAGAGCCAGCAGCCACACCTCGCTGCTGCACCAAGCCACCACCTTGACCAGCTGCTGCACTGCCCACACGTCCACTGCCAGCAGCTGCAGCAGTTGGGCGCCTGCCAGCAGCAGGAGCTCCCTGTCCAACCCCTGGTGTGTTGGATGCAGCTGCTGCAGAGCCACTGCTGAGTGGCTGCCGCCTGGCACCAGCAGCAGCTGCGCCTGTCCTTCCTGCAGCTGCAACAGCATTGCTGGTGCTGATGGGCTGCCGCTGCCTGGCCTGCTGCTGCTGGTGTGGCTGCTGCTGCTGCCGCTGCTGCTGCTCCGGCGGGCTGACAGGGCGCTGCTGCAGCTGCTGCATGTCCCGCTCTATTCTTGCTCTGCGCTCAGCAGCTCTGGCGGCCGCTGCATCTGCTGCTGTTGTTGTGCTTGCAGCTGCAGCTGGATGGCCAGCATTGCTGCTCCCTCCACCACCTCGCTGCTTTGATATCTGCTGCTGCTGCCTGCCAGCTGCAGGGCCAGCTGCTGACCTGCCAGCAGCATTGGCAGCTGGCAAGCTGGGTGCCGGGAGGTGGGCAGCAGCACGTGCTGCTGCTGCCTGCGCTTGTGCATCCCCCGGTCTTGCACTGCCTGCTGCTTTGCTGCTCGGCTTGTGTTGCTGCTGCCGCTGCTGCTGCTGCTGGTTGCTGTGGGCAGCGATCTGCTTGGTTGCTGCGCTGCCCGGTTCCCTACCAGCAGCAGCTGCAGCAGCAGGATCACCCTGCCTGGCCTCACTTGGGCCGCGCACATTAGCTTGCACTGCCACCCCATCCCCACGAGCAGCAGCAGTGCACTGCTGCTGCTGCTGCTGACCAGCAGCTGGTGGCGGCCTGGGCCTGCCAGCCTCCTGTGCCTGTGCTGCTGCTGCCCTGCCAGCTGGCGCAGCAAGCCTTGCAGCCGGCTCCTGACCCACCTTCCTTGCTGCTGCTGCTGCTGCTGCAGGTACTGCTGGCGGTGCAGGCAGTGCCTCAGGAGCAGCAGCAGCATCTGCAGCAGGTGGCATCCAGTACCTCCCCCTCAGCAGCCGCTCACTCACACCAGCCCCACACAGCTTCGAAAAAGGCTCGCGAGCTTCCAGCAGCACGCCCCTAGCTCTTGCGTCCTGCAGCAGCGGCAGCCACGCTGGGGACGCTGCTAATGTATCAGCATGACACACCACCCACACGCCCCGCCTGCCGCGTGTGAGGCCCACATTCATGCGCCGCACATCAGCCACAAAGCCGACCCTAGGGCCGCGGGGTGGGCCGGCTGCCGCTGCTGCTGCTGCAGCTGTCGCGCTGGGCGCGCTGCTGCTGCTGGCCCAGCCTGCGGCAGCGGCGGAGCCTGCGGCAGCTGCTGCTGCCTCTGGCTGTGCACGCACACAGCTGAAGACCACTAGGTCTGCCTCACGGCCCTGCAGCAGCAGCAGCAGCAGCAGCAGCAGCAGCAGTAGTTAATATGAGCATTGTACATCCGTATACCTGTGACTCTAAGCAGCCTCAGTGTGTCGACGTCTGCTGATTGTGTGACTTGACCATCAGCAGCAACAGTGCACACAACACGAGTATGCCATGTCTCTCCTCCAGCGCACTGCACACATTTGAAGTCAGCCTAGGCCTGGCATGCCTGCATGCCTGGCACACACCAGCCAGCCAGGGGGCTTGCCCACACAGAGACCCACACAGAGACCCAGCACAACACACGATCACAGCCATATGCACACACAATACAACAGCATAAACCACACACAACTACACACACTGCCACAATCAGCCAGCCCTACAGTGACCACAGGCAGCCAAAGCCTCAGCCCCCACCCAATCACAAGCCACCCAATATGCCACACACAGCCACACATCACCTCTACACAGCAACTCAGCGCCAGCCACATAGCCCCCACCACCCACCACCCACCACCCGGCCCCTCCCCACCCACCTGGAAGCCATCCACCGTGCCAAACTCAATGCCTGCTTCCGCCAGCGCCCTCTCGCCGCCGAAGGCCGCGCTGAAGGCCTCCCGCAGCGCCGCCACCTGCGCCTTGTAGGGGGAGATGACAGCCACACTGCCCACCTCATTGGGGTAGGCGCGCCGCACGCCTGCAGGGGCGAAGGCAGGGACGGCAGGCAGGCAGGCAGGCAGACAGGCAGACAGGTGGGTGGGAGGCACACTGCGATCAGCAATCAAGCAGCAGCCCTGGGATGGGAGCGCATGTCCTGTCGGGTATCGCAGCGCTCCACAGCAGCAATGGTTGCGCTTCATGTGATGATCGACTATTAGCTACCTGCCAGAGTATGCGGTCGGGCTGTTCCTGCTGTGCTAGGAACAGCACAGCACAGCACAGGTCCTGCGCACACAATGCAGCAAGCAGCCCTGGCACTGCACATGTATACATTCACGCGCACCGTGCACCAGAGTTGCAGCCAGGTGCGCCTCAGTACTGTTGCGCAGAGAGCCGCCGGCGTGGCTGCCGCTGCGCTCCCGGCCCTCCCTGCAGTCCCATACCACCTGGGGCAGCAGCACGCCACCCGGCAATACACAACACAGCAGTGTGTCAACGCATGCTGTGGCATATCAAATGACACATGTACACATCAGAGAGACTTCTGCTGTGCCGAGGCTATTTTGGAGCATGGCGCGTTGTCTTGATCAGCAGCCCAGGAGCATGTACATCACTTGGCGCTGACTGCAGTGCCGGCCAGGCACACACATAATCACAGACACGCACAACCACCAACAGCCCCTGAGCACACGTAGCAGCCGTCGCATGTTCTGCACCCCATCCATCACCATCGCCGCGCGGCCCCCAATCCACTCACGAAGGGCGCGTAGGCCAAGCGGGTGTGGAAGGGCGCCGCCTTGGAGGTGGCATCAATGCCTGCCCCGTTGAGCAGCGCACCCTCGTAGAAGAGCCTGTGAGGGTGGGCGGGGAGAACATATGAGCACATATGAGCGGTAGCCGGCCTTCCCTGCAGAGCTGTCTTGCATGGTCGCAATTGCAGCCAGCTGTGAAGCTTGTGCAAACTTGGCTGTGCAACGACAACAGGATGCGTGCAGCACAGCGGTGCAGCACAGCACAGCACCGCACAGCACACACATAATGCAAGCGCAACGCAGCGCAGCATAGCACAGCATGTCATAACACAGCGCAGCGCAGCTCAGCTGCTGCATCTCACCGCGAGGGGAAGGCGCTGATGGCTGGGTGCATGCGGTACTGCTCCCGCAGCATGGTCACCGGCCAGCCCGCACGCGCCAGCCGCTCAAACAGGCTCTGCGCCAGCAGCGCCGCCTCCGCAGCGCGCGACAGCACGGTTGGGGGGAGCTGGCAGGGGTCACCCACCAGCACGATGCGCCCCGCTGCAGCAGCAGCAGTAGCAGCAGCAGCAGCAAGTTAGCAGGGAGCCAGGCAGTAGGGAGGAGACAAGGGCAGTTGAATCCGTTCAGTGCACTGGCCCACACTCAGGTGATGTGTTGTTGCTGGTGACAGCACGGACGGGCGCCGTGGGCAGGAGCGGTTGCCACCAGGGTGCAGCCAGGGTGTACCGCTCATGCACGGCTTGAACCCGCTGTGAGTGCACACCATTGCAGGTGCAGCACAACGGAAGACACATGCCTGAGCAGAAAAGCTGGTAAGGGCTAGAAACATCACATGGTAGGCTGTTCATGCAGTAGTGGCATGCAATTGTGCGCAAAGCGTCAGCTATCTCAGCAGCCGCAGCCTCACCTGGCTTCATGATTTCCAGCGGGATGAGTGTTGCAGGCTCCAGCGCCTGCGGCTGCCTGGACAAGCTGATTCCACTTTTTGTACATGAGTTCAGCACTACTCACTTGGCTTGATGAGCCCCAGCGGGATGAGTGTGGCGGGCTCCAGCGCCTGCGCCGCCTCATCCACCACCAGCACGTCAAACAGCGGACACGCCTTGAGCAGCTCGCCCCCAGCAGCGCTCAGCGTGCACAGCTGGCGCAGCAGCACGGCAGCAGCAGCAGCAGCACCAAAAGGAGGCACGCGGCGTCATCAGCACACACTCAGCCTTCACAACGCATGGCGGCTAGCAGTCCAGCTAAAGCATCAGCCACAGGGCAACATGTTCTCCTGCAGGCCATGCGCAGCCTGTCGCATGTCTGCCACACGGTGGGTTTATGGCATAAACCGCCCGGCCGGCAATCCCCCCAGCGCACCACCAGCTCAGCCGCCTGCACCACCGCCACACACAAGCACAACAAGCCACAAAATAATCCTGCAGGACAAGCGCAGCTCTGGCTCAGCTCTGCGCCACACATCATCAACCAGCCGGCAGCCCCCATAGGCCACATCACAGCACAGCTCACCACAAGCTCAGCCGCCCGCACCACCGCCTGTCGCATCTTCGGCCGCGCCCGCTGCTGCTCACGCTTCGCTGCGCCGTCTGTTGGCCCTGCTGCTGCCTGCGCCTGCTGCAGTGTCAGCTTAGCGGTGCGAAGGCTGGCCTGCAGCGCACGCTTCCGGTCATGCAGCAGCGACTCATTTGCAACGACGCCCTGCTGCTGCTGCTGCTGCTGCTGCTGCTGCTGCTCAGCTTCTTCAGGCTGCTGTTCAGCCTGCTGCTGAGCTGGCCTAACTTGCTGCTGCTGCTCCTGCTGCAGGTCCGAGCGAGGGTCTGCCTCACTTTCCCTTGCTGGTCTGTCGTTGCTGGCACGCCTGCGTCCCTCTCTACTGCTGCCTCGCGTGTCTTGCTTGCCTGTGCCTCTGACCTCACCGCCTCGTCCCCTGCTCCTGCTCCTGTTCCTGCGCCTGTCTGTGCTGCTGCTGCGTCTACGCCTGTCTCTGCTGCTGCTATATCTACGCCTGTCTCTGCTGCTGCTGCGCCTACGCCTGTCTCTGCTACTGCTGCGCCTTCGCCTGTCTCTGCTGCTGCTTCTGCTGCGCCTACGCCTGTCTCTGCTGTTGCTTCTGCTGCACCTGTGCCTGTCAGTGCCGTTGTCTCGCCTGTGGTCATTGTCATCTCTGCCTGTCTTGTCATCCCTGCTTGCGCCTGCGTGCCTACCTCTGTCCCTACTCTGACTCCTACTGCTGCGTCTGCTTCTATCAAGTTCGCTACCCCTGCCCCTACTGCTGTACTGCACATCCTGCCGCCCACTGCTGTCTTGCTTGTGCTGTTGCTGCTGCCGTTGGCCAGTATTCGCAGCCGCAGCAGCAGCCCCCTCACCATCGCTCACATCCATGTCACTACCACTGCTGCTGCCGGCTGCTCGTGCCGCACCAGCAGCAGCTGCGCTACCATCCAGCATGCGCTGCCGCTTGGCAGCAACACCCTCGTCATACGCTGCTACTGCTGCTCTACCAGCATAATCCCTCCATCGCTTGGGGCTGCGAGGCTCCCCCTGATACTCAGCAGCCCAATCCTCCACGTGCTTGGGGCTACTGCGCTTCTGCTGCTGCTGCTGCTGCTGCTGCTGCTGCTGCTGCTGCTGCTGCGCAGCAACCGCCGCAGCTGTGCCCCTGCCGCCACCACCACCAGCAGCAGCAGGAGCAGCAGCAGCAGCCACAGCCTGCTTCACCCCTGTCCCCTTAGCTGCTGCTGCTGCTGCCAGGTCTGCCAGCTGCTTGTCAACCTCCCGCAGCTTCTCATGGACGAGCTGCACTCTCGCCTGCAAGGCTTCCTCATGCTCACTAACCACTGCTGCTGCTGCTGCTGCCGCTGCCTCGCCAGCCGGCCCGCCAGCTGCCAGCTGCAGCTGCCGAGCCTTCGCCAGCCGCTGCTGCTGCTCATTCTGAAGGTAGCCGTCTGTCAGAGCATCTAGGTGCAGCGAGCGCACTGACGGCGCTGTGGCATCGGATCGACCCAGCCGCACCATTGCAGGTGCACGCTTTGCGCCGTTGCTTCCCCAGATGCCGCTGTCAGCAAGGCGCGTCATGAGCTCATCGATTGCTGCATTGCTTTGTGCGCAGACCAGCACCCGCACAGGTGGCACAACACCCATCTTGATGGCAGGTTGCGCGAGAGCGCCGGCGGCTGAGTCGCGCCTGCTGGCAGCAGCTGCTGCTGCTGCTGCTGCCTCAGCGGCGGCAGCATGTGCTGCTGCTGCTGCTTTGCTTGGTAGCTTCTGCTTCCGGCCTGCTGCAGGAGGCTTGCTGCTGTTAGCATCAGGCTGGTTGCTGCTGGTGCTGCCAGCGGCTAGCAGTGCTGATACAATGCCCATGATGGCACTGCAGTAACAAAGAAACAAACGCCAGGCGACAGACAAGAGGAGGTGAGGTTCACGTTGAAGCATCTGGCATGTGCAGTAGGGCAGGAACTTAGAAGAGGTGTGCTTATCACCACCAACAAGCAAGCAGGTAGCTGCAATCGACGGCGTCGACAACAGCACTTGGCGGTGCAGGAAAATGCAGCTGCATAGAGCAAGCCAACGCTATGCATCGCAGCAGCATCGCGTCGAACCTATCACAGGTGCACAGCGGCAAGTAACATGTTATACTGTTACAATAACTCCCACCTGGTCTTGCCAGTGCCGGGCGGTCCTTGCACCAGCACAATCGGCCAGCGCTTGTCCAAGCTGGCAGCAACAGCAGCCTGCTGCGAGGCATTATACGCCCCCATCAATGCCTGCCGCAGCTGCCCAGAGATGGCAGCAGCCCTGCTGCTGCTGCTGCTGCCGGCTGTGCCAGGGCCTGGCAGGGCGAGGCTGTTGAGGGGTGGTGTGGTGGGTGGCAGTGGGGACAGCACCTGGGACAGCAGCTGCTCACCCTGGCGGGAGTTCTGTATGGCACACAGCGCCTGCACGTGAAGCAGAAGATGTGAGTGAGGCATTTAGAGGTGGGGACGGAGTGGGCAGGACAGCAGCAGTGCAACTGCAAGGGGGAGGAAGGCAGGAGGGATGTCGTGGGTCGCTGCCGTCAGGGCTGGGTTGCAAACGCATACATTGCATGCACTGCGGGCCCACCGACAGCAGCCGCAGGTGGCTGGGCTCCAGGCTAATGTTGCGTCAGCCTCACGTCGCAGCGCAGGCCTCATGCCCGCGGCGGCCAAGTCTGGTTTGATACATGCGGACCCCTGCGCCTCATGCTGGTGGAGTGCTGCTGCTGCTGCTGAATGCCCTCACACCAACACCTCAATCTTCCCGCTGCTGCTGCTGCTGCTGCTGCCGCCGCCTTCCCCTGCCGCCGCACCTCTATCTCCCTGAAGTTGGGCACCAGGCTAGTCACCACGCTCAGGTGCAGCACGCCGCCAGGCGCCAGCAGCTGCTTCCACATCGCGGCCATGACCTCGCTCCCGGCTGAGCCGGTGCAGACCTGCAGCAGCAGCACACAACATAAAATTGGTCGTTTGGAGCCTCGTGCTGTAGTGCGCTCACATGAGCACATGTCACATGTAATGCACGGTATCCCATCGTGCCCAATGTTATTCTCGCTTGTCAACAACCTCCATTCAGCATGCACAATGCACATGCAGCTACAAAGGGTGCGATGCAGACCCAAGAAGCACACGATACGCAGTACGTGGGTGCATGCAGCCTGCTTGACGGTGCAGCTCAGCAGTAAGCAAGCCCTGGTTCAACTGGGCAGGCCTCTCACAACAGCCTAGCTGTGCAGGTGTTGCTGAGCCCAGCCTCACCTTGAATGTGACCAGCCGCACACCAGCCACGCCAGGCTCCCAGCCCACATCCACCACCAGCGCTGCAGCCAGTCAGCAGGTACAGTCAGCAGCATGGTCAGCCAGGCACATATCAAGCATGTTTTGCTGAGTTTGATTACAAGGGTATGCTGACCACCACGCCAGGCCGCCGTGACACAAGGTGAACAGCTCTGCAGCACCAAAACGGCACGCCAGCCAGCCAACCCGGAGATGAACTTTCAAGCCACACATCCCCCGGCACTCCCCTAGTTCACTGACAGCAGCAACAGAACCAGCAGCACAAACTCAGCAGCAAGCAGGCAGCAAGCTGGACTCTTTTGCACGCAAGCCCATGCATGCCAGCTCATATGCATGTAGCGCCGCAGCTGCACCTCACCGGACAGATGGCTGTGAGGCAGCCGGCCCTCCGCCAGCTCAGCAGCAGAGCCCAGCGGCGCCTTTGTAAGCAGCACAAAGTCCCTCTCACGCGGACCCTCCCTGTCCCTGTCTCGTGGCCCCAGGCTGCTGGTGTGGATGCGTGCTGTCACCAGGTGGATGCTGCTGTGCCGTGCCACGCTGTCAATTATCAGCGGCAGGCATGTGAAGCTGCGGCTGCCTGATGAGACCAGCTCCTCGTGTGCAGCAGCCAGCGCTGCACGCAGCTCCTCCAGCAGCAGCGCCCTGCAGCAGCAGTTATAAAGCAGGACGAGGCAAGATGGGAAGCACGGAGAATATTTAGGTGAGCCGGAGCTACCATGAGGGCAACACTGATCCGTCCAGGGCTGAGTGAAGCTCCTGCAGCTGTGGCACCATCATGCAGCAACACAACCACCCGCCAACTCCACCAAACCGCCTGCTTTGCGGCACCACTCTGTAGCACCCAATCACACTGCCGCTAGTACATTAAGAACAACAGGCGCGCCCGCACCTGAACACGTGGCAGTAGTGCCCCCTGCTGTCGAAGCGCAGCGGCACCCGCCCCTCCTCAACCAGCGCCTGCCGCCGCGCCCGCGCAGCCGCCACCGCCGCCTCGCCGCTGCTGCTGCCGATGGCCCCCAAAAAGCCCCAGGCCAACAGCTCATGCTCCACATCCTCCTTTTTGATAGGCGGGTACTGCCTAGCAGGAGCAGCAGCAGCAGCAGCATCACTGCTGCCACGGGGGCCCCCTAGCCAGCCTGGCTGTGCAGGCCTCAGCACCTCAAAGCGCCTAGGGCCTGTTTGGCCAGGCAGGGACAGCACGCTTCTGCCACGTGAGCCAAAGCTGCTGCCAAGCCTGGGGCGGCTTGCTGCTGCTGTTGCTGCTGCACGGGCGAAGAGCGCGCCGTCGTTGATGAGGGTGACAGCAGCAGGAGGCGCTGCCGGTGCTGCTGGTGGTGCTGCTTGTGGTGCAGCTGGCGCAACTGCTGGCTGCTGCTGGGGCGGCTGCGGCGGCAACTGCTGCCGCTGCTGCTGCTGCTGCTGTTGCGCCAGCTGCGCATGTGCTGCATGTTGCTGCTGCCGCTGCTCTTGCAGCTTCTGCTGCTGCTCTTGCCGTTTCTGCTGCAGTGTGCGCTCATGCGCAGCAGCTGCTGCAGCAGCGGCCGCAGCGGCACTCCTCTGCTGCCGCCGCTGCTGCAGCCGCTGCTGCTGCTGCTGCTGCTGCCGCTCATCACGATGGCCTGTGGCAGGACCCCTCAGCGCTGCAGCAACAAACCCTGTCAGGCCGCCACCTCCACCACCACCCTTGCCAGCAGCAGCCCCCCTAGCACCGCCCACAGGAGCCCTTCCCAGCAGGTCTGCTCGCACCTGGTCAGCTGTGCTGAGGCCGGCTGCTGCTGCTGCTGCCTGGCGCTGCCGTGGCTGCGGCTGTGCCCTGCCGCTGGTACTGAAGTTGAACTTGCCGGTGTTCCAGCTGGCGGCGCTGCTGCCACCTGCTGCTGCCGCATAGCCGCTGCTGCCCCACTCATCTGGCCACAGCTCATCGAGGCTGAAGTCTTCTGCTCCTGCAGCTTCCTGGCGATGGCGCTGCTGCTGCTGCTGGTTCCGACGCGATTTGTGCTGCTCCTGCGCTTGCTGCTGCTGCTGCTGCTGCTGCTGTGGCAGGCCTTTAAGCGTCTGCTTTTTGCGTGGCCTGCGCTGCTCATGGCCCGGCGGCTGTGCAGCTGCTGCTGCTGCTGCTGGTGCCAGCAGCGGCCGCTCCTGGCCCTTGCCTGCAGCCAGCTGCACAGGCCGGAACTGGCCAGCAGCAGCAGCAGCAGCAGCCGCCATGGGGATCCTGTTGGCGCGTTTGGCTGCTTGCTCGGGAGACTGACCAGCTCCAGATGCGCGGTGCCTGCCAGCTGCAGCAGCAGCAGCAGCAGCAGCAGCAGCAGCAGACAGCCAGGAGGTCATGCACCAGACAGGCTAGGCACTGTGCATACCATGCTTGGTGGCACTGGTCCTTACAATGTACATAGAGCAACAAGGTGTGCGCAGGTTCAGCAAACTGCAGGAAATAGTTGTTTGGTGACATATTGTGTTTACGCGCGCCTGTGCATACCTGCAGCTTTCTCAAGCTGAGGCTTGCACAGCACATCAATTTCCGCCAGCAGCGCCCTCAACGCCTCATCATCACTGCCAGCTGCTGCACCACCAGCTGCTGCTGCCGCGCCATCCCTGCGCCTGTGCCCCAGCATGTGCAGCAGCGACTCGCCATCCTGCCGCTGCTGCGCTTTCTTTCCCTGCTGCTGCTGCTGCTGCTGCTGCTGCCAGTCAGCACTGAGCCACGGCCATGATGAGGCGTGGTGCTGCTGCCGTGGCGATGGCGGCGCTGCACCACCATCGTCATCGTCATCATCAATCACCACCACATCATCGTCATCACCATCATCAGCTTGCTCATCATCAATGTCATCGCCATCAAGGTGGTCGGCCTCAGCCTCACTGTCTGTGGCAGCCTGTTCGCTGTGCTGCTGCTGCTGCTGCTGCTGCTGCTGCTGCTGCGCTCCTTCGTCTTCGCTGCTGCCGCCCTCCTCTGACTGCCACTGCCCCACCCAGTCCTCGTCATCCAGCGTGAGGTCCACTAGATCCACAGCAGGCGCTGCTGCTGCTGCTGCTGTCTGATCTTCTGCTGCTGCTGGATGATCTACTGCTGAACCAATCCCTGCAGCAGGAGCCGCGGCAGCATGGGGCTGTTGATGCCTCGCTGCTGCTGCTGCTGCTGCTGCTGCTGCTGCTGCGCTGCTGCCGAGGCGGCCAGGCCAGCCGCCCAGGCCGCTGCCTGCCAGGCTGGCCGGTGCTGCATCAGGCAGCAGGGCAGCCAGCCACATCTTGTCCAGCGCCGCGCAGTCCAGGTGCATCAGCTCGCCAGCAGCGGCCTTCACAGCCTGCAGGCAGGCAGCAAGCAGCGGCAGCAGTGGTGAGGCGGTTGCTGCATCGGGCACCTAGCATCACCGGCGCGGACGGACGCAAAGTCTGTGTGTGCTGGAGGCTCCCTCCGGCAGGAAGATCCACATGACAAAGCCCAGCAATGCGCAGGTGCAAACCACAAGTAACACCACTCTGCATAGCTATCTTGCTCACTGCAGCCACGCAGATCAAATCGCCTCACCTTGGACCAATGTGTGGTGGTCACGCGCACCACCCCTTCCAGCGCGGCCCTCCACGCAGCCAGCAGCTGCTGCTCACCCACAGCAGCAGCAAAGCACTGCGAGCACGGCCCAGCAGCAGTACCGCCAGACCCCTGTGACCCACCGCCAAAACCAATGCTGCGCCGTCTGCTGCTGCTGCTGCCGCTGCTGCGCAGGGTGTGCAGCGAGCCGCCTAACTGCAGCAGATGCACAACCCACTTCTGCTTGCTCTGCAGCTCTGCACTGAGCACCTGCTCGGCCCGCGTGCTGCCTTGCGACTGCTGCTGCTGCGAGCCTGTCAAAAAGCCTTGTGACAGGACTCCTTGGGAGCCGCCGGTTGCTAGTGCTGACTCATCAGCATCAAGTGACGCCATGTACAGCCGCTGCTGCTGCAGCCACTGCTGCAGGTGCTGCTGGTAGCACTGCCACGCTGTCGGCAGCGCATCAAGCAGCACCCGCAGCACACTGGCCAGCTGAGGCCCCAGGTGACTGTCAGACCCCTCAGCAGCAGCAGCAGCAGCAGCAGCAACGCCACCCGGCTGGCTACCGCCCGAGCCTGCTGCTGCTGCTGCTGCAGTGCCGCATGCCTTACAGGCTGACAGCAGGCCCCTGCTGCTAGCCAGGCAGTCAGTGGCCAGCTGCCACGCGCCTGGCAGGAACAGCCCAAACAGCGGCAGCATCAGCTCCAGCTCGTGCCGCACCGCAGCAGCCAGGCAGTCGTGTGTCAGCTGCAGCAGCACGCGCAGCCGCTCCGGCTGCTCAGCCACCACCTGCGCGCAGCAGCAGGACGGGCAGCAGATGTTGAGGCCAGCAGCACTCGGGAAGCCACATGCAACATAAAGATTCATGCACTTGCAGGACACACCAATGCCTGGCAGACTTGAAGGCACGCACGGTTATAAGCCCGAGTGTCAATGTGTCACATCTTGTTCTGTACACCTGTGGAACCTGCCAGCAACGTTACACTCAAATTGAACAGAGCTCTGCCGAGCCGCACCTGGTGCACGCGGTGCCGCTGCAGCTCCGCCAGCGCCTGCTGCAGCGCCTCCACCACCAGCCCAGCAGCCACGCTGCCAGGCGCCAGCAGCTGCTGCTGCAGCGCCGCCCGCATCTCCCCGACACCCAGCCCGCAACTCGCCAGCAGCGCGTTGCCAGCTGCCATGCTCAGCGCAGCAGCAGGCTGGCCCTCACTGCCTAGCAGCAGCAGGCTGATGCAGGCGCGCACACAGACGGCATATGGTTCGCCTGCGCTGCTGTCTGGTGCGAGGCTGAGGCTGTCTGCCAGTTGCTGGTAGGCAGCGCTGAGGGTGGCTTGGCCGCGTGGGGGCCGTGAGCGGGCAGGGGGCAGCAGGAAGAAGCGGCTGCGGATGCTGCAGATGTGCAGGTGGCGCGCTGCAGCAGTGCGGGGATGCGGGAATGTGGGAGTGCGGGAGCGTGGGAGTGCGCGGGATGGCAGGACAGGGGTGGTTGAGCAACTCACTCAAACAGGGGCAACAGGCTGAGGAACTTATTCGACCGGCTGCCAGCTGATTCAATGGCAGCGGTCTGTACTGTGATGAGCTAGCTGCTGACGCATCAGACAGCTGCTGGGAACCTCGTCAGAGTCCACTCAGCACAAACGATCTGCTGCCGCAAGCATTCTGCACCGCCGGCTATCCCCTCCGCAGCAGCAGCAGCAGCAGCAGCAGCAGCAGCAGCGGCGCACCTGCCGCCTTCATCAGCTGCCCGTGCAGCCAGCCCGCATAGTCCAGCGCGTACACGGCATGCGCACCGCCCAGTAGCTCCACCCCCTCCGCATCAGGCAGCACCAAACTGGCCTCAAGCTCCGCCAAAGCCCCCGGCCCTATTTCATGCCGCTCCACATTTGCCTTTGCAGCAGCAGTCAGCGGCGCGAGCTCGGCCGCAACAGCAGCAAAGGTGCCAGACACCAGGGCGTGGCCACAGCCTGCCAGGGCGAGCCACAGCGCAGGGCTGCATGTGAATTCGGTGCTGCTGTTGACAGCGAGCTCGACGACGTCTAAGGCTCCGGGGATGAGGCGGGAGCGGCAGCTGGGGCTGGCTCCCTGAGGGTCCAGCACAGCATGCAGCACGGCCGCATCAACCTGCGGCAAGCGAACAAAATAACACAGGGGACTCAGGCTATGCAGCAGCACAGGGCCATGTAGCAGGAGCGAGGGAAAGGATGGGTTGGTGGTGGGCTAGCAGCTGGGACAGGGGGAGCCAGCTACCAGGCTATCAAGATGGATGTGAACACACAGCTGCTGACAGCTAGGCTTTACAATCATGTGCATGCTTGGCATACAGGCAAGCGGCCGCACCTGTATAGCCAGCGCCGCCAGCTCTGCCGCTGCTGCCACCACCTTGCCCCGCAGCTCCTGCATCTGCCCCAGCAGCGGCAGCAGCGCCAGCCGCCCCGGCTGCTGCTGGTGCTGCCTGAACCCTGAGCCCTGGCTGGCAGAGGGAGCTAGGCCTAGCAGCTCTGGTGTTAGCTGCAGCAGCTCAGCAGCCACGGGGCCCCACAGGTGGCAGAAGGCAGCAGTGCTGGGGCAGGCGGGGCACTGCAGCGCAGCACTGCAGCAGGCGAGGCCAGCCTGCGTGGCGCAGCCAGGAGCGGGTAAAGCAGATAATTGGAGGAAGATGGGATGCGAACAGTTGCCTGAAAGTACAGCGGTGTGCAACAATCATGAGGGTCCAGGAGGCGGGTCATGCTGCATCGTAGCAATAGCTGACTGTTGTTGCAAGGCTAGCAGGGGCCATCATCATGCGTTAAACTAGACCAGGCACTGCCAGCAGAAGGCCACACAGCCAGAAGTGTGTTACAGTGTGTTTGCAGCCCACCTGCAGTGCCAGCCCCCGGATCATCAGTGGCACCTGGCTGCTGCCTGGCAGCGTAACCAGAAGCAGCCGCAGACACACCCCAACAGCCTTCTTGCAGCCAGCAGCAGCAGCACTAGCCGCCTCATCTTCCTCATCTACTGGCGAGGCGCAGTGCGGCAGCAGGCTCTCTGCCAGCGCTAGCAGGACTTTCAGCAGCAGGCGCAGCAGCTGCTCATTGCGCAGCCACCTCCAGCAGATGATGGCCAGCTGCTGCACCAGCTCCTCAGGGTTTGAAACGACCTCAGGGTTTGAGTTGTCCTCAGGGTTTGAGCTGGCCTCAGGGTTTGAGCTGAGCCCTGGCAGCCGCCAGAAGTCCTGCTTGCAGGAGGTGGCCAGCGCAAGCAGGCAGCCCAGCGCATGCGTGTGCTCTAGACTGCCTTCGGGTGCCATGCCTACTGCTGCTGCTGCTGCTGTTGCTGCTGCTGGGTTTTGTATAGGCTGTTGCTGCTGCTGCGGCTGTGCTGCTGGGCATGCTTGCTGGATGACCAAGCGCAGCAGCGCTGGGTATGATTCGAACAACAATGGCATGCAGTCCGCCTGCAGGACAGGCAGCAACGTGCAGCAACACACTCAAGAGGCAGCGCAGCACGCACTCATGATAATTGATGCAGCAGCAGATGCATCTCAATCTCATGAATACGATACACTAGTGTGCTGCGCAGCGACTGCACATTACTAGCCTGCAGCTGCAACCTACAGCGTCCAACACTTGACCCACTACCGACCTTGGCCCGCCTCACCTCCAGCACTCCCAGCAGCACCTTGAGTACAGTTGAAACCCACCTCCCCAACACCTCTACACCTGGCAGCAAGCCTAGGCTGCGCAACATGCTCACACCTGCTGTCCGCTCACCCCACAAGCCATGCTTGGCTTACAGCAGACGCCTAAGTTTCAAACCTCCAAACACCTCTGACAAACACAAACCCTAAAAGATCCAGCCCGCCTCACCGCCAGCAGCCCTAGCAGCACTTTTAGGCCGTACCACACACTGGCAGCAGCAGCACCGTGAGTACAGCTGCTGCCTGCCTCCTCAGCACCTCTATACCTGCCAGCAAGCCTGGGCTGCACAACTTGCTGCGCACAATTTGACAAAAACCTAAGGCTCCAGCCCGCCTCACCTCCAGCAGCCCCAGCAGCACCTTGAGGCCGTACCACACACTGGCAGCAGGCCAGGCCTGCCGCTGACCTGGAGCCACCAGCTGCCACTGCTGCAGCGCCACCCCGCCAGCCTCACCCTGCTGCTGCTGCTGCTGCTGCAGTGTGGCCAGCCAGCTGTCCAGCACATCATCCAGGTTGCTGTCCTGCAGCTCTGCACGGCTGAAGGGGCCCAGCGAGTTGACCACCTCAAGCGCCTGCAGCAGCAGCAGCAGCAGCAGCAGCAGCAGCAGCAGCAGCAACACGTAAACGCCAACCAGCCCTAGCCTGAAACTCGCCGTCTGCACGTGATAGTTATCTGCGTACTGCCCAACTGCTGCTGGTGATGCCAATGCAATGATGCGTACCAGCTGCCTGCAGTCCCTAAAATCCCAGTTCCTGCAAGCAAGCAGCAGGCTCGCCAGCACTCCCCTCAGCCCCCACCTTGCTGCGCACTGCTGGGTCAGGGTGAGCCAGCAGCCTGTAGAAACCCGGGAAGCGCTGCCCACCCTCAGTGCTGACCCGCCAGCCAGCCGCCGCCAGCTGCCGCAGCGAGGCACCACACAGCGCCACATCTTCCAGGAAGGCACTGTTCACGCCGAGCGTTTCAAACAGCGCGTACACAACCAGCAGCTGCTGCTGTTCCTGCAGGCCCTCCTGCTGCTGCTGCTGCTGCTGTTTTGGTGTTTCAGGATGCAGCCAGGCGAGCAGGCGCTGCGTGTCCAGCTGCCACAGCACGCTGAGCAGCTGCCTGGCGGCGGGCTGGTCGCCGTAGTGTATGCGCAGCTCGTCCTGAGGTGGCAGGGCAGGCAGGGCGATCCGTTATGTTTATAGAACACTCCAGCAGGTGTGACAAGTTGCCCAGCGTGTTGCAGTGTTTTGGGCAGCAGCTAAGAGAGCTTGCCAGGCGCTGCCCAGTCAATCTCTGCTGCTGTGGCATTGCTCTGCCACTGCTGTCACTTGTGCCAGGCGGACCCAGCTCCTCTGCAAGGCCTATGACTGCTAGTCTCTGCAGGCGCGGCATCAAGCTGACTGACTGGGCACTACATGTACAATGCTGCTGGTAAGCAGCAAAGCTAGGACAGCGCCTGCTGGTAGGCAGTACTGTCTGACCTGGCACCAGCTCACCCTTGCC
The DNA here is from genome assembly GCA_030272155.1 of Tetradesmus obliquus. Classification (NCBI taxonomy): domain Eukaryota; kingdom Viridiplantae; phylum Chlorophyta; class Chlorophyceae; order Sphaeropleales; family Scenedesmaceae; genus Tetradesmus; species Tetradesmus obliquus. The sequence continues at coordinate 4,261,782 of CP126191.1, forward strand.
GCATGGTAGCTTTGGATGCAGTCTGCACAGCCGGACAGCTGCTGGCACATTGTGTGCCATATCTGACGTGGCACTGGTTGGCTGTGGTAGTGCTGCAGTACCTCCAGCAGCTTGCTGGCCACTGCACAGCAGGTGGGGCAGTACAGGCAGGTGCTGGGTGTGCTCTGGGGAGCCTACACCATGTCAGGCTGCACAACTTCAGGCCACACAACATGAGCAGGCTGCTGCCTTAGATGCTTACAACAGCTGCTGATGAGTAGTTGGCTGGTACGTGTTGAAGTTCAGGTGAGCTGTTTGATGCTGTAGCAGTTGCTGCTGCTGCTGCTGCTGCTGCTGCTGCTGCTCTTCGTGCTACTTACGGCCATAATGCTGACACCACCAATGCTCCGCATTCTCTGGCCTCCGTAGGAACGCATAAGCGTCGCTGTGGCACTGCAGGCACCGAGATGGCACACAAGGTCCGATGAGCAAACACGAAAGTCGATTCGTTCGGGGTGCTTGTGCTGTCAAACCGCAGACGCTTCCCACCTGCTGATGGGAGACAGTGTCCGAGTTGTACTGTTCAATCAGCTGCTGCTCTTCCTCCGTTGTGGGCATGCTGCCTCACACTGGGCCCCTCACAAGACTGCATCACTGTAGCAACATTGCATGTTTCAAGGTGCTTTTAGCACTATAATGCTTCCACTTGAAGTTGTTTACAGCATGCCATCCTGTCCTGCAACTCAGAATTTTGCTGTGTAGCACGCTGTGCGATTGCTGTGTGGTGGGAACCTGCGGCAGGTCTGACACCTGCCAACTCACTATACGTTATGACACCTGACAGTAGGTTTTCAGTGAAGTTTAGTCATGGCACTGCTACAAATTAGAGTCTGCTACCATAAGATTTGCTACAAGGCAAAGTCTTGCTGTGCAATGTTCTGCACCGTAACAAGTACCGTGCATCGTACACGCTGATATTACAAGGCAGCACACTGCAGCCAGCAAACCCTAACACTCCAAGCTGCCCAAGGGTGACCAACTTATGTTGCACACGGATAACACCACAACATCAGCAGCGACATCACAACAAATGCCCAGGGTCCTCTGTGCAGTGCAGAGCTGGCGTGCACCGTTTGTGCCTCGTCAGGTGCACCGCCACCGTGGAATCCCGCCTGCAATAGGGGCAGGGGGGTGCCACGGGCTGCCTAGGAGTGTTGCAACATGTTGCCTGCTGCCTGTGAAGCGCACCACTTTTAACCACGTCAGTCATTGGTCTCACTACTTAACCGCCAGCCTGGCAGCGACCTAACCACATCCGACATACACTACTACTTCAAATAATACCATCACATTACGGCTTTGCACCCATGCCAAGCAGAAAAGCACCACCTAGCTCGTCATCTTGCGTGCACGCAGCAGCTTCCTCAGCCGCCGCACCAAACAGCCAACAATAAACCTCAGCAGGCGCTTGTTCGGAGCCTGCTGCTGCTGTTGCTGCTGCTCCTGATTGCTACCATCACCCAGCACCCCAGCATCATCTGCAGTGCTGCTGCTGCCACTGCCGCTGCCGTCGCGCAACTCGTCACAGCTGCCGCGCGTGGAGGAGGCGCACGAAGCAGCGACTGACACCTCTGCAGGTGTGACTGGGCCGTCTGCAGGCTCTGGCGGTGACTGATGCTGCTGCAGGGGCCAGTTGCTGCTGTTGCTGCTGTTGCTGGTGCTGCCGTTGAAGTTGGCTAGGCTGGCGCTTGAGCCACCCTGACTCATCTCACCACCATCAGCGCTGCTGCTGCCGATGAAGCTGCTGCCGATCAAGCTGCCGTCCCTGCTGCCACCAGGGCTGCTGCTGCTGACCAAGCTGCCGTCCCTGCTGCCACCAGGGCTGCTGCTGCCGCCCACCAAGCTGCCCACCCTGCTGTTATCAGGGCTGCTGCTGCTATTCAAGCTGCCCACCCTGCTGTTATCAGGGCTGCTGCTGCTATTCAAGCTGCACACCCTGCTGCCACCAGGGCTGCTGTTGGCCTCTTCAATGCCGCCTGCCCTGCTGCCACCAGGGCTGCTGTTGGGCTCTTCAATGCCGCCTGCCCTGCTGCCACCAGGGCTGCTGTTGGGCTCTTCAATGCTGCCTGCCCTGCTGCCACCAGGGCTGCTGTTGGCCTCTTCAATGCTGCCGGCCCTGCTGCCACTAAAGGCGCTGCCGCGACAATTGTTGTGTCCACTTATCACACCAAAGGCGCCATCAATGATGCGTCCACCTCCAAAGCCAAAGGCGCCTAAGCCGCCAGTGGTACTGCGCCTGCCAAAGCCCAAGGCACTGCCGTGGCTGATGATGCTGTCACCTCCAGAACCAAAGGCACTGCTGCCACCAATGGTGCTGTCACCTGAAAAGCCCAAGGCACTGCCGCCACTGATGATGCTGTCACCTCCAAAACCGAAGGCACTGCCGCCACTGGTGGCGCTGTCACCTCCAAAGCCCAAGGCACTGCCGCCACTGGTGATGCTGTCACCTCCAAAACCGAAGGCACTGCCGCTACCAGTGGTGCCGTTGGCTACAATGCCAGTGCCGCTGCTGCCACCATTGGTGCTGCCACCATTGGTGCTGCCATCTGTGAGGCCAGAGGCGCCACCAACAGTGATGCTGTCGGCCCCAGTGCCAAAGCCGCTGCCGCCACTGATGGTGCTGCCTGCTTCAACGTCGACAGTGCTGCTGTCATTGATGCTGCTGTCACCTGCAAAATTGAAGGCGCTGCTGCCACCAGTGGTGCTGCGCCTGCCAAAGCCCCAGGCACTGCCGCCAGCAGTGATGTTGTCATCTTGAAAGCTGAAGGCGCTGCCGCTAAAAGCGAAGCTGGGCCCGCTGCTGCTGCAACCACTGCTGTCGCTGGCCTCCAAGCTGAGCCCGCTGCTGCTGTCACCAGTGCTGTCGCTGTCCTCGTAGCTGAACGTGTGGCAGTCACCAGGGCTGCTGCTGGGCTCAGGGCTGAAGCCGTTGCTCAGGGCAGCGCTGCTGCTGGGCCACAAGCTGCAGCCGCCGCTGCCGCCAGCGGTGCAGCCAGCCTCAAAGCCAAAGCCGCTGTTTGCGTGAGTGCTGCAGCCCATGCCAAAGGGTGCCTCTGGCAGCATGACAGCCATGTTGTGTGGCTCTGCAGCCCAGCTGATGCCTGCAGGCTGCCCACCACCTTGCAGCGCAGGGCCAACTGCCTCAGGCTCGCTGAAGAGCTGCTGCTGCTGCTGCTGCTGCTGCTGCTGTACCGCAGCAAACTCACGCTGCGCCTGCTGCGCTGCAGCCGCCTCAGGCTGCTGCTGCACTGCCAGGTACGCGCCAGCTGCCGGCTGAACCGTTTGCAGCTCCTCCATTTGCTCCATCTGCCGCCAGCGCGCCTGCACTGCTGCCTGTAGCTCAGCCAGCAGGCTGCCGCCCCCAGCAGCTGCAAGTGCTTTGGCAGCAGCTGCCAGTGGCTCTGCCTCCACCCAGATCCTCCAGCTGCTGGCATGCAGGATGGCTACCCGCAGCTGCCGGCATGCCTGCGTGTGCTGCTGCAGGATGAATGCCACCTGTGGGTCCGCCTGTGGGTCAGCGCCTGCAGGGCGGCAAGACGCAACATGGGGCGCAGTGTCAACAAGGGTGAAGAACGGTGCATGACATGCCGTGCTCAGGCAAGCCAGATTGCTGCGCACACGTCTGCGGAATAGGTGCGCAATCAGACAGGCTAATGCTTCAACAAGCTAACACTTGACTCCAGCTGAGCAGTGTGCGGGACGCTGCTGAACCTTAAACTTTGCAAAGCTTGTAGGTTTCCTGCAAGCTCTGGCACCAGCCTGCTGCTTCTTATACTGCCGGGCGCTCTCCTTCTTACCTGTGGCTGTGTAAAAGTAGTCATACAGCGCGTACATGCAGTGGCTGCGGTCGCGCTTGCCATTGAACCAGTCTGCTGTCCACAGCTGCACACAACAACAGCAGTGCAGGCGTTGACAGAGTGTCAGAATTGGTTGCGGCCTGCTGTCGTGCAGCTTTGGGTCTGCAGCTTCAAGTGTGCAAAGTGGCAACTCAGCATTTGCAGGCAGTTGCGTGTACAGGCAGTTTAGTGGACAGGCCTGCACCGCGCAGCTGCAACAGGCATCCGCGTGAATCATCTCACCAGTGTCAGCAGCTTGTCCAGGCCTGATGCGCTGCTGGCTGCGCTGCACTCCTGGCACGTGCAACACACTACCGGCGCCGCGCTGCTGTAGCCTGCAGTGTGTGCAGGGCCGCCCAGCGTGCCGCAGCGCACTGCCACTGACAGCATGAAGGCGAGCATGGCTAGCAGGGAGCCTGCAAGCAGCAGCAGAAACAGCAGACAACATGTGAACAGCGAGTCTGAGTGAGCTACCGTAGGTGTGTTGGGAGCAGCTAGCATCCATGCAGCAGGCAAGATGGGCAGGCACTACAGCATTGTCTTTTCCGCAAGCTGTGCCTTGCACAAGGCTCACCTGTGCCGTCTGGGTTGCTGAAGGGCAGCTTGTTCAGGTGTGCCAGCGCTGCTAGGGCCTGCACTGCCACAGGCTGCTGCAGGTACGCCAGCAGGAACTGCTGCGCATCTGCCTGCACAGGGGAGGCCATGCTGAGCAGTGCTGGCAGGGGCTCAGGGAACATGAGCGACATACCTGCTTCTGCTGCCGCTGCTGCTTCCAGCAGTGCTGGTTTTGGTGCTGGCAGCGCTGCTGCTGCTGCTGCTGCTGCTGCTGCTGCTGCTGGTGGTGCTGCTGGTGGTGCTGCATTCACTTTCAGCCACTCTTTCAGCTCGGCCTCCACAGATGCCATTTGGTGGATCAGCTCATCAAGCGTCTTTGCCAGCAGCAGCTGCCCGCACAGCTGCAGGTAGGCGATTTGGCCGCGCAGCGGCAGCAGCTCCTGCAGGTCCTGTAGCACCTGCAGCGCTTCCTCCCACGCAAAGCGTGACAGAGGGGCTGTGTGGGCCTTGATGAAAGTGACCACCAGGCCTGCCATGTAGTCCAGACAGGGGCCTGCTGGGCTGTGCTGCAGAATCGGCACAAAGTGCATCAACTGCAGCCGGCACGGCTCTGGCAGCTGGGTCGCCATGTTGAAGAGTTTGTCGTGCACGTTGTAACTCAGGGGCAGCAGCACGGGCACTGGCAGCTGGGTGGTGTGTGACAGGAGGCTGCAGGTCAGCTGATGGTACTGGGCTGCCTGCTGCTGGGATGCTGCCAGCAGCTGTGCTGCTGTAGTGCCCTGCATTGGCTGGCACAGCAGCTGTGCAGGCTGTGGTGTTGCAAATGGCTTGGAGCTGCTGGAACCAAGGATGTGCAACAGCTCTTGCTTCTGCCCGCTGCTGAGCCTGTTCACCAGTTGCTGCATGTCCATCGCTACTGTTCGGCACCTGTCAACCAGAAGAACGGGAAGAGATGGCGAGTGAGTGTGCAATTCTCCTGCAGCTTGCCGAAACACATAAAGCAACAAAAAATAAACTGTCATACCTTGAAGCGATAGCTATTGCTGTAGGAGGAGCGAAGAAAGCAGTTCCCGCCAGTGAGCACCGCCAAAACTCTGTCACCGCGGAGCTTCGTCACCAGGCGGTACGCTTGACTGTAGGCCGGATACTTTTGTAGAAGAGCACGTATATAGTCAAACCAAGCTGTGAAAACCAGCTGCGCACAGCACAGTTCGTCCAGCGACAAAGGCAACAACCAGTAGTGCCAAGTATGCCGTGAGAGGGTTGTCAGCGGTGTAGCGCTTTTTTTTGCTTATCATAGCAATATAAAACACGTTGATGCAGTCTGTACTTGTATAGGCGTTTTGTCACTCCTCAAGTAACAAGTAGGGTTCCCGGGCCGTGATTTGATGTACTGTTCGGATTGGCACCCAGCTGCAAAAGATACCAGATGCCCTATCGTACATGCACTTCCTGCTCAATGCTGTTGGTCATACCAACCAAAACTCGCCCGTTCCTAGTCTTTCTCCAGCATGGTTCGCTGCGGCATGCATCACATGCATGTAGTACATGCCATGTACTCAAACTTGGCTGGCAACGAGGGAGCATGTAAAGCATCCCTGCCTGTACTCCAGAATCCAGCCAAGCACCACAACTGCAGCTGCGCAGTGCCAACTGCTAGGTGCCGTGCAGTGCTGCCCCGCTGCTCCAGCTTCTGTTGCTGCTGCATAACCGCGCTCCGCTGCTGGGTCATGCGTGGTGCTGAGGCCCTGCTTGTGCTGCTGCTGAACAGCAGCACATGCGGTGCTGTTGGCGCAGCGCTGCTGCATCAGCAGCCATCCAGCCGGCAGCTGCCTGCCACAACCTGGGCACTGCAGTACCAGGATGCATGCAGGCGCGCTGCAGCTGGCAGCAGCAGCTGCGTGGGTGCAGCAGGCAGCTGCTGCTGCCGTGCTGAAGGGACTGATGGCCTGTGCCGGCTGAATAGCAGCCGCATGGCCTGCAGGTGTGACGCGTGAGGGGTTGTTGCTGCTCAAGCTTGCTGGTGCTGCTGCCTCAGCCACCCATAGCCTCCTTGACAATGTGGTCCAGGGTTGCACGGTTCTTCATGCATTCTCGAAACTTGTCCCACTGACACAGCGCAAAGCATAGCACGGATCAGCAGGCAGGGGAAGGCACGCAGGCAGGTGAGCAGCAGACTTGCGGTTAGTCCCGCAGAAGTGACATGCGGCCGATGCGCTGCTAGTGTGCGCCGCCTGTGAAGGCAGGCAGCGGCACATCCAATGTTGAGCTGCTGTGCCCTGCTGCTGTGCTGGGCTTGTGCACCAATGCACAGGGTGCACATCCGTGCATGAAGCGACACAGACACATAAGTGATACTGCTCAATCAACACCGAGAGGAAGGCCGGCTGAGGTCGGGCAACATCAAGCATCTGCAACAACAGGTTGTGGTCTGCAGGCAGTGCTGATGCTTGTCCACCCAGCTGCTGCGCTGCCGCCTTATGCAAGCTGCAGGCCAGCGCAACAGTATAAAACAGCAAGCCTACAGCAGGCCACCAGCCAGCTCACCAAGCGCATGCATGCCTGCTCATCCTCGTTCCTAGCTTGGGCAGCTTCGTAGCAGGTATCAAATGCCTACGATCCAGTTGGGCAGCAAAGCGTGCAATCAGCAAGAGTAGCGATACAACGTGCACGCTAGCAGCTAGCAGCAGTTGTATGGTCTGCTGCTGCAAGAACTGTGAACTCTGGTTGAACAGCAAGCAGCCTGCTGAATCCCACCCACCATGAACTCTGTTCTGCAGACTCCTTCCTGCATGATCTTCTCGTATGCACAGTCGCCGCATGGCTCTTCCTGCTGCACATACCCATACATATCAGCGTTGCAGACCGTCTGGGTTGATTGGACAATCGGACCGTCTGTGGCACACCTGTGGTTGTAGCTGCTGCTCCTGCTGCTGCTGTTGCTGCTGCTGTTGCTGCTGCTGCTGCAGCTGTGCAGTACTTGTGCTGCTTCCCATGTCGCCTCTTCAACGTTTTAAAGCCGTCCACGTGAGATAGGGCAGAACGAGCGCAAGCCTACGGCTGCAATGAGTGTACGTCGCGATTACGTTGTTATCACAGCTGGCTAACACCTGCTCTGCTTCCATGCGCCTAGCGGCAGCCAGCATAGGCCATTGGTTGCAGATCAGTGTTTATAGTTTTTTTGTGACAAATTGTTTGCTTTTGCAGCTTTGTGAAGCTTGCCAGCTGCTGTCGGAGTCTGGTATCCTTGCCTGGCACGCCCTTGTTTCAGCACGCCTGTTCTGATCAGGGTATTTACGTAATATCGACAAGATGTCGCTTGCAGCACAGCACAGATCGGTCTCCGCTGGCTCGTTTGCGCGGAGATCATCACGTGTAGCACCTCGCATCGTTGCCACAGCAGCGTACAAGTCTCCTTCATCTGTGACTTCAGCAAACACGCTGCAGGCGCTGTCGCGCATGAGCAACGTAGTGCCCGACACTCTGATGCTGGAGTCCAGCGTGCAGCCCAAAGCTGCAACCGTCTCCTCGCTGCTGCTGAGCTGGATCCTTTCCAACGAGCAGCTGGGTATGAAGCCGTACCAGGTGAGGTCGCAGTGGTGCAGATCAGGGCATGCTGACTGGGTGTAACGGTGCAGCAGCTCGGGACGCATCTCAGGACGCTCATTGGCGCTGCATCCCCGCGTTGAGACTGCTCCTGACGTATCTTTGTTGTGCATTTGTTTGCAGAACGCCATCGCTGCGTCTCTGAACTACGACAAGTGCCTTGCACAGAAGGGGGATGCCAGGTGAGCTGAGCAGGTTGAATCCAGCTCTGCCCAGCAGCAGCATCCCTCTAGGACAAGCTCTCAAACGCACCAACCGATGAACACTCATGTAAGGGCTGTGCCGCGTGCAGGCTGTCGTGCCAGCTTGACAAGGCTTTGACCAATGTGGGATCGCTGCTGGCAAACCAAGTGGAGGGGCGCATCTGTACAGAGATCGATCCGCGCCTTGCAAAAGACAAGGGTGGGCTGCAGTTGTTCACAGCGGTGGCTTGCTTCCCACCATGCTGGTATGCTAGTGGCAGGGCTATCAACAAATGCTGGTGCAGGATGCGGCATGCAAGGGGCTGCTTACCCCAGCAGCACAGCGTCAGAGTTTGCTTGCATGAACAGACAGCTTCATGACAGGGTGACACACACATATTGCAAACAGCAGCAGAGTTGCACGCCGATCCAGCAAGCACAGCGGGCATCACAGCTTGCTACGCACGATACGCGCATGCCACCTCTCCTCGTCCCTGTGCAGTGTGCCTGCAAGCAAGACACTTGACTCTGTCGATTCTGATGATCCTGCTGGTGTGTATTGTGTGTCTTGCCCTTCTGTCGTGCCCCTGCAGACGGCATGCTGGCGCGTGCGCGCTCGCTGCTGGCGCTGTACCGCGAGGTGGGCGTGGCCCCTGACAAGCTCATCCTGAGGGTGCCCGCCACATGGGCAGGCATCCAGGCGGCAGCGGAGCTGGAGAAGCAGGGCGTGGCCACGCAGGCCTTCCACATCTACAGGTGCGGATGCTGCCGCTGCTGCGTGTATGGTGTGTGTGGTGTGTGGCACTTGGTGCTGCTAGGCCGTCGTGCGGGATCAGGGTGTGCGCTGCTGCTGGTGTTGTTGTTGTTGTTGTTGGTGGTGGTGGTGGTGGTGGTGGTGGTGGTGCGGGTGCGCGTTTGCAGTGTAGGGTATGTGGCACATGGTGCTGCAAGGCGGACGCTGGACGTGTGTGCGCACGGCAACCAGCGCAGGGGGCATGGTGCAAGCATACTACATGCCTCAGCAGGCAGAAACACAGAGCCGAGTACAAATAGCTCCTAACTGCGTGTATGCCTGCATTGAGCTACCAGCACACTCTGCCTTGCGCCGCTCTGGCCAACCACGCCACGCTGCCGTTCACGGCTTCACTGCCTGCCTGCTGCTGCACCTGCTCTATCTTCACTTGCAACTCTGCAGCTTTGTGCAGGGCGTGGCTGCAGCGCAGGCGGGCATCAGCGTGGTGCAGCCCAACGTGGGCCGCACCCGGGACTGGTACAACAAGCACCCGGGAGTGATCAGGGACCCACACGTGAGCGCCGCCGTGCTTGGCGGCAGCAGCAGCAGCAGCAGGCAAAGTGTAATGAGCTGTTGCGATGGCTCAGCAGCTGCACACTGGGATGTCGCCTGTTGCCGCTAGGATTGTGCACTTGCGGGCATGTTGGCCAGCTGCAGTGACAGGTGTCGCCACAGCAGCAGCCTGCTGCGCTCAGCCTTTGACATTCTCATTTTGGGCTCAGCGAGTGTGATGCAGCGCACGGCGTGGCTGCGTGTCTGCTGCCGCACGCCCCGCACATGCACGCGCACACCCAACACCACTGCAGCTTTGTAACCATCGCCTACGCATGCTGAAACCTGCTGCACACGTCTCTCCTGTGCCGTGCTGCTGCGCTGCTGCTGCCGCAGGGTCCCCGTGAGGACAGCGGCGCCAGCAGCGGCGTGGACACGGGCGTGCGGCTGGCCAGCCAGCTGTACGGCTACATCAAGAAGTACCACCCCAAGACGCAGCTCATGGCCAGCGGCCTGCGCACAGCAGATGGTGCGGGTGGCGGTGGTGCCTGCTGCTAGGGGGTTGCAGGAGGGGGGCAGGGGGTGTACTCAGCGCTGTAGGCAGTGCTAGGGGAGGGGTGCGGCACTGCAGGCTTGCGTGCGCAGCTGTGTGCCGTCTGTATTGTGAACATATTGCACCGGAATGATGTGTTGGGCAGTGTGCTTTACAGGAATGTAGTTGCCTGCAGAGACTGGGCTGAATAAGTTGGTGGTGCGGTGCGATGCTTGATGTGCACGGCGTAGGATGCTGCTGGTGGCTGCTGATGAATGAAACAACATTTTGCCGAACCTAACAACCTTGAGGATAACCACTTCTTATCTACATCAATTGCTGAAGCCACCAGCAGCTGTGCACTGTGTCCATGCTTGTTTGGTTTTGCGTCAGATGGCCACCTTCTGGCTGGCAGCCAAAGCAGCAGCAGGAGGATTGCAATCGCACATCCAGCCACACGGTTGTGTGCTTGTGACTCAGTGCCTGCAAGCAATCAAAGGTCTCATCAGTGCTGTTCCCTCTGACCGTCTGTTGTCCGCATGCTGCTGCTGCTGCCGTGTGTACCGCACCGTGCTGCTGCTGCTGCTGCTGCTGTAGACGCACTGGCGCTGGCTGGCTGCGACTACCTGGTGCTCACCGCCAAGGTCATGGGAGACCTGGAGGCAACGCCCACGCTGCAGGTGACAACAAATCTTATCTATGAAAATGAATCTTATCTATGAATCTTAACTATGAATCTTATCTATGAAAATGAATTCTATATCACAGCAAGTAGCATGAGAACCAGAGCAGGTCCTTCAAGTCTCAAGATGTGCAGCCATGGTGGCTGGGTCCCTATCTGGACATGTGAGGGCGCATTATGTTGCACTGTGCTTGTGCTGAGTGTGCATCCTGTTACTCTTCACACTGCAGGGCTACAACAGCGGGCTGTCCGCCGCATCCGCCAGTGAAGAGGACGGCATCGAGCGCATGCTGTCGCCCGCTGCTGCTGCTGCCAGCGACCTGGCAAACATGGGGGCTATCAGTGAGGCGCAGTTTAATGAGATGCTGGGGCCGTGCGGCAGTGAGCTGCTGGCGCAGGGGCTGGCGGGGCTGGTGCGGGACGTGGAGACAGTGCTGCCCTACTTCAAGACCATGGCCACGGGCAATGAGTGAGGCTTCTGGCGCTGGATTTGAGGTGGATCGTGAGGCAGCAGCAGCAGCAGCAGCTTCTGGTAAGAAGCAGGGCAGCTGCTGTGGAAGTTCTTTGAGGCGTGCTGGCTGGTTGTGCTGGTGGGCGCTGCTGCTATTTGGGGACTTAGGATGCCAAAGCATGCAGTGGCGTTGCTGGTGCGCGCCGTCTCCTTTTTCCAGGCAGCGTGGGCATGTTCTGCAGCAGGGTATGGCGCTGTTTGCTGCTGCTCGCAGCTTCCAGGTTCAGGCGAGATTGGAACGCCAGCCGTGCCGTGTGCTGCATCCCTCGCTTGGTCATTGTTGAGAGCTATACATCTGTTGGCTTAGTGCAGGAGTCCAGTGCAGGGTGGATCATGAGTTCATTGAATATTGCAGTTGTCACATGTTTGCGGCTTGCTACACATTGTGCATGCGTGTATGAGGTGAGGAGGAACCACTGGGAATATTCATGAACCTGTCTTGTCTGCTGGGCTGTCTGCGCATGCGCCCATGCGTCCATTGTGTTGCCGAGGCCTGATGACACACTCAGTTCAGTATATGCATGGTGTTATGCATGCGTCGGCAATCGAAACATTGCTGTTATGCATTGCTGGTGCCAGAACGGAAACCGTGGCGCCATTACAGTTGGTGTGGTGATGTGGCACAGTCCCAGTGCTTATTGGGCAGAGTGCTGCTGCCACTGTTGAGCATTGGAGCGAGATGCCGTTTTGCGCAGCAGTGTGGATGCTGGCCTGCCGTCACGCAGGTGACAGCAGCTGCTGTAGTCTCCTGTACCTCTTGAAACAGACACATGCACAAGACCAAAGCTTCAAGGGTATTCAGCAGCCTGGTGTTGGTTGGTGGTATCACCATCAGCCACCATGACAATAAGCTACTTGTGCGTACAACTCAGCATTGGATAAGGACCCGCGTGGACCCTTCTGGGCCAGAAGAGTCCAGGCGGGTCCCTTTTGGTCCTACAATTCGTTGCTCAGCTTGCTTGTGACTATTGTCTTTTACTGATAAATTCCGTCCTACTGCAGTCGAGCCGCATACCCTTAAGCAGCGGTCAGCCTGACCAGATCAGCAGCACAGCCACTGCAAGCGGGACAGAGTGACCTGTGACCAAGGCAGCAACACTGCAGAGAACGTTCGCAGTCTCTACCAATGGTGAAGACCGTACACACTCTGCCGCGCACCGCAATAGGTGAGGCCCAATCACGTGGAGCTCCCGCTGTTGCGGTGTCATCATCACCGATTTGTATGATGAAGTGTTATGCCGACTGTTCTGTGGTTGGTGTGTGGCCATACTACGCGGCGGTTCATGCCTTATGCGTCTTATTGGTTTTGCTGCAGCGAACACCTCATGATCCTCTTGCTGACGACGGCAGCAGCTGCGTGTCTTGAGTGAAGCAGGTGCAAAAGCCAATTGGGCCAGGAAACACGTGACAAAAAGTCCTCAAAGACTGTTCCCATCAGCCGCAGCAGCTGCGAAAGGGCTGAAGCAAAGTTCGGGAGATTACCTCGCGTTCACCATGCTGCCCCTCCTGGTGATCGCCCTGGTGCGTTGCGCAATATTATTACATAGGTTGGCACTCAATAAAGCGTCAGGCCTTTGTACATGCCATTGCCAACTGCGACATCTTCATCAGGAGCAGCAGCAGCACTGCTGGCAGCAGCAGAGCGGGGTTGTTGCACCTTGGTTGTCAAGCGTCCCTCGGCGATGTCAGTGACAGTGGTTGTTGTGTCATGCAGGCAGTGGTTGCCTGTCTGTCGCCATGGCTGAAAAACCGCTGGCAGTACCGGCACATCCCAGGTAGGCAATTGCAAGTGCCACCACACGCATGTGGCTGCAACTGCGTGACATCAGAAGAAGATGCACCACCTGCGCAGATAGCTGAGTATGCTTGCACATTGCTCAAGTGTGCTCAGCTTGCATCTCCTGTCACGCACACAGTGCATGGTGGCATGCGCATTGTTCAAGTGAGTGCACAGCTTGCTGATGTTCAACCAGCCACCCCTGCAGTCTCAGCACATGTCGCCAACACATGCACTGCACTACCCCCCCCCCTCCCCTCCCTCCCCTGCACAAAGTGGTCACACTCGTTGCTGCGTGCATGACACCAAACGCAATCCTTTGTGTCTACACTCGCACCCACACTGCACATGGCCGCACCACCCACGCCTCTCCTCCCCCACATCACCGCCACCCCTACCCCCCCCCCCCCTCAGGCCCCTTTGCGCCGCCTTTCATTGGCAACCTGCTGCCCATCTTCCGCATGGGCCTGCACGAGTACATGATGCAGTGCAGGCTGCGCTACGGCAAGACCTTCAAGGTGAGCCAGTGAGGCTTTGATGAGGCTTGAGCCTGGCTGCAATCCCAGCCTGCTGCAAACCCACCTGCTGCAGCTGTGGCTGCTAGCTGTACTGTGCAGCTTCCCTTCTTGGTTTGTCCGGGTATGTTGCACCAGCAGCGCTGTGTGCAGGGATCAACTGCACCTCTGTGTCTTTCAGGCAGATGCAGTCACCTCGCCTCTCACTCTTTTCCCACCCCGCCCCTCACTCTTTTCCCCCTCACTCCTCGTGCCGCAGCTGTACCTGGGCAAGTCCATGCTGCTGGTCACGGCCGACCCTGAGGTCGCGCGCAAGCTCAACTACCGCATGAACAACCGCGTGATCCAGGGCCAGCTGCAGCTCAACGAGGACGACCAGATCAACAGCCAGGGACTGGTGGTGGCAAGGTGAGGGGGGTGGGGTGGGGGGTGGGGTGGCGTGTTGACTGGTGTTGCTGCTGCGGGGTGTGGCTGAAGCGACACATGCTGCCGTTGCATAATACATGGCACCAGGCACAACAGGCCTTCAACAGCCAGGGCCTGGTGGTGGCAAGGTGAGGGGCGGGGGGGGGGGGGGTGCTTGCTGCCGATGCGCTGCTGTGTGCGGCTGAGGCGACGCATGCTGATGTTGCATAATACGAGGCACCAGGCACAACAGGCTTTCAACAGCTAGGGCCTGGTGTTGGCGCGGTGAGGGGCGGGTGGGGGGAGGGGGGTGACATGTAGTGTCGCTGCTGCGGAGTGTGGCTGACGCGACCCATGCTGCCATTGCATGATACGAGGCACCAGGCACAACAGTCGTTGCGGGGTTGTGCTGGGAGGTCAGTTAGAGGGTGGCTAGGTTGCATGCTATGCATTTAGCGCGGTGGATTGACCAAGGGCATGGAGGCGTTGGGCACGCACGTGCCTGTGACGCACACACCACATGTATCACATTACATTCATGGCACAGGCTGCAGAATGCTGCCCCTGTGTTCTTCCTGGCATGCTGTGATGCAGGGACGAGCGCTGGCGCACGCTGCGTCTGGCGTGGCAGCCCACCTTCCAGTCGGGCTGCCTGGAGAGCTACGCGGAGCTCATGGACAGCAGCGCGGCGCAGCTGGCGCAGAGCCTGAGGGCTGCAGCAGACAGCGGGTGAGGCGCAGCGCGCGCGCGTGTGTGCGGTCAAACCTGTGCGCGTTTGAAATTTGCTTTTTTTGCTGACATGCTGGAGGATTGATCCAGATTGTTGCTGCACGTGCGAGGAGCTCTGCAGGGCATGTCAATGCATAAGGTTGCGCCTGTCCTGCTGCTGCTGCTGCTGCTGCTGCTGCTGCTGCTGCTGCTGCTGCTGCTGCTGCTGCTGCAGTGAGCCGGTGGACATGTGGCGTGAGCTGGGCCGCATGACGCTGCACGTGGTGGGATCCACAGCATACGGGTGAGCGCGGCGAGACATGCGCAGGCAGCCGTGGCAGACGCATGCGGCCTTCAGACAAGAAAGCGTCACATGTCAGCAACAGCGTCAGCAGTTTGCTGCCAGCAAGCCCATGCTATCACTTGATATAGCTGCTGCTGCTGCTGCTGCTGCTGCTGCTGCTGCTGCTGCTGCTGCTGCTGACACATTGTCTGTTGTCTGCCGCAGAGTGGACTTCCACACGCTGGAGCAGGACGCCTCTTCGGGCGCTGCTGCTCAGGGCGCAGAGCTCATCCAGGCCTGCCAGGTGCGGCGCAGCAGCAGCAGCAGCAGCAGCAGCGGCAGCGTACAACAGCCGGCCAAGATACCCCGTGTACCATGCTTTCCTATCAGTTCCAACAGATGACGCGTATGTCGCTCGGCTGCACCGAGCCAGGTGGACCGTGCTGAGCAGACACGAGCGCTGAGGGCTCGCAACCGACTGCTGCTGACTTGCCGTGCAGACTGTGTTTGCTGCTGGCAGCATCACGCGCGGCAGCATATACATCCTGCTCAACGCAGTGCTGCCGGCACCGCACCTGGTGGGCTGGGCTGCGCGCACCATGCCCGACAAACGGCTCACACAGCTCATCCAGGTGCGGGAAACACAGCAGCAAGCAGCAGGCAACTGGCGCAACATGCTTGGCTGGTGGGATTTGCAGACGGCGTACGCATGTTTGTTGTCTGTGTTGTACGGCGCCACACCTACAGACCTGGCGTCCAATCGAAGCGATTGCTGATGGCAGTCACTGCCTGCCTGCCAGCACACAATGCTCATGCCACGCATATCTTGAGCGCAGCACCAAACAATCAAGCACGCGAATCACTTCAACAACCACGGCCTTCGATTGCTGCAGGCGCGTCGCACCATCCGCTCAGTGTCCATGGACCTCATCAACAAGTGGAGGGCTGCACACCCAGCCGCAGCAAGCGGCACAGCAAATGGCACAGCAAATGGCACAGCAAATGGCACAGCATATGGCATCGCTGCAGCAGCTGAGACGCCGCTGATTGAGGAGATCTCTGCTGCTGTGCCGGCAGCTCCAGCAGCAGCTGCTGCTGCTGTTGCGGATGCGGCGCCTGCTGGCAGCAGGGACCAAGCAGCTGATGAGGCGCCTGCTGCTGCTGCTGTTGGCAAGGGCAAGGGCGAGGCAGTGCGGAGGAAGGGCGCGGGGATGGCACCTGGTGCGTGGTGCCGGCAACAACAGCAGCAGCAGCAGCAGCAGTGTCAAGCTGTCTGTAAAGCTGCTTGACGCCACACCGAGGCGTCACTCTCAGCAATATTCTGCTGTGTGTGGGATCGCCGGTGAATGGCATGGGTTGTGGCTGTGGCACGGCTGCCGTCCTATGCTGTGGTGCATGGGATGGGCGCTGGTTGGAGTGGATGCCTCGTGCAAACCTGATCCTGCCTGTGCATGATTTCAACCTCTGCCTTGTGGCATAGCACCTTACCTGTGCTGATGTGTGGCGCTGCTGCTGCTGCTGCTGCTGCTGCTGCTGCTGCTGCTGCTGCTGCTGCTGCTGCAGGCAGCTTCATGGGGCTGATGCTGACAACAAGGGACAAGACCAACGGCAGCGCACTGAGCGACGCTGCGGTGAGTGTCTGAATGAAAGACATTATCATGCTGTGCATGACCAGCGTCCTTTGAATCCTGGCTTTGTCTAGAATGTGTCATTTTACATTGTCAAGCTGGCTGCGCTGCCTGGCTGCCATGCACAGTGTGTGTAGCCGCCTGGTGGCTCGCCAGCTGTGAAGGGTGCCATCAGCGCAAAGCCTATGGTGGGGAGATGCATGATGTTGCTCAACGTTATGACGTACACGTGGTGAGCATCCTCAATACAATGTCGCTGACCTTGCTGGCTGCTGCTTGGTGTGTGCAGGTCGTGGCACAGGCCAACACCTTCACATTAGCAGGTGGGGCCAAACAGCATGCGCCTTGCACTTGTTGCTGACCGCGCCTGCTGTGCAGCACAAGCAGGACTTTCGCCCTATCAGCAGCAGTGTACGACAGGACGCTGCGCATAGGCGTTTGTTGATGTGCGCTGCCAGTGTACCTGCCAGTGTGCAGTATTGCCATGTGAAGGTCCTAGTGAATTCCTCCAACGCAGTTGGCCAATGCTCCAATATCCGATCGCCTACCTATCATGTTTGTACCTGTCACCCGGCCGCACCGCAGGCTACGAGACGACTGCCAACACGCTGGCCTACTGCGTGTACAACATCGCGGCTCACCCCGAGGTGCAGGCGCGGCTGCTGGCAGAGGTGGATGCATACGGCAGGGGCCGCAAGGTGGCCTACAAGGACCTGGACCAGGTGCGACGCTGTGGCGTTACAAAGTTACAAAAGCTGCTGTGCATGCTGCCTTTGACAGCCGGGTGTTGTGCAGTGGCCTACAAGGACCTGGACCAGGTGTGAAGCAGTGGCGTCAATTTTAGACGCTGCTGTGCATGCGGCCTTTGACAGCCGGGTGTGGTGCAGTGGCCTACAAGGACCTGGACCAGGTGCGAAGCAGTGGCGTTAACAGTTTGATAAGCTGCTGTGCATGCTGCCTTTGACAGCCGGGTGTTGTGCAGTGGCTGGCATCAGACTGTTACGGCGGCGGCCGTGGTAGTAGCCGCTTGTAGCCAGCAGCGAGTGCCGCGTCGAGCATGTCATCCCGTGTGTGCATGTTCAGCTACATCCGGCCAGCTCTGGATGTGTGGCTCCTGCCTGGCGCGCTGCAACAGCATCCTTCTCATCACCGCCACTGCAATCCGACTATGTTCTGCTGTGTGTTTTCCTGCTGCTGCTGCTGCTGCTGCTGCCGCGTGCAGTTCCCGTATGCTGAGGCTGTGGTGCGTGAGGCGCTGCGGCTGTATCCTCCAGCCACCATGATCAGCCGCGAGGTCAAGGCGGGCGGCTTCCCACTCACACCACAGGTGGGTGCGCGTTCTTATCGACAGGATGCGCTGTGCTGACTTGAGCGGGGCATGGTTTGCTGACTCGGCTGTGATGCAGCAGCATCTTGGTGATGAAGAAGCAGCAGTAGTACGCTGTGGGTTGGCGGCTGTGTACTCCAGCTATTGTAGTGACACAATGACTCAGTCGTCGCAATGGCGGTGCTGCTGCTGCAGGTGCACGTGCCGGCAGGCCAGCAGGTGATGAGCTTCCTGTACGGCTACCAGCGCGACCCCGAGTACTGGCCCGCAGCGCTGGAGTTCAGGCCCGAGCGCTGGCTGCCGGTGAGGCCAGGCGGCGCTGCTGCTGCTGCTGCATGCACTAGGAATATGTTTGGTGTGCATGGTGGTGCATGGTGATGCATGGTGATGCATTGCAACATAAGGCAGGGATGGCTAGCGAGTGAGTTGTGGGGCAGCTGTGTTCAGGGTGATGCAGATGTACATGGTGATGAGCAGCTAGGAGGTTTGGCGTTGCAGGCTGCCTCACCTGCTGCGTGCTCACCATCATTGGAGCACTTCTGGCTGCTGCTGGACAGACAGCGTGCATCAGTCTGTGACCGCCGCCGCTGCTGCTGCTGCTGCTGCTGCTGCTGCTGCTGCTGCAGGAGGGAGCTGCCCTGGCCGCTAAGAGCCCTGACGCCTGGACACCCTTCGGCTCTGGCGCCCGCATGTGAGCTGATGTTGGCATCATTTGCTTGCCCTTTGCATCATGTGCTTTGGATTGCTGTATCCACTGCACGCAGCAGCACAGGCTCATCTTGACACACGAGACATGCGCTTGTTGCCGGTGTTTGAACCTGTTGTGTATGCTGAGCATTGAGGGTAAAAGGCTGAAGCACGTGCACCTTCCTGTCTGCTTGCGTTGCTGTGCAGGTGCATCGGCTGGCGCTTCGCTCTGCAGGTGGGTGGCTCGGAGCATCAATTGCAGGCACCCACGCAAGCCGCTGCAGTGCAAGATATTCCAGCCTTTCCTGCCTTGGTGATCCTGCCATTTGATGGGCATGTCAGTGCTGCGGACACAGCTTCTGTGTAGCATCATGTTTGGTATATGGCTATCTTGTGCCTTGCTTCCTCAGCAGGGCGCAATGCTGAGCTCATCCCCATGCGCTCAAACTCAAGGGCTCTCTTGCTGACGTTTTTACGCATCTGTGGGGGTCCTTGCTGCTTGCAGGAGGCCAAGATCGCGCTGGTGCGGCTGTACCAGGACCAGACCTACCAGCTGCAGCCGGGGCAGGTGCCGCTGGCGCTGCAGCAGAACATCACGCTGTCGCCACGCAACGGCGTCTGGGTGACTGTGGTGCCGCGCAGCTGAGCGACGGCAGCGGCAGCAGCAGCACGGTGTGTGTTACGGCATGTGTATGGGAATGTATGTACAAGCAGGGGCCGTGGCCACGTTGATCAGAGGGCTGCCAGCAGCGTTTGACAGCGTGTGTTCCTGCGTGTTGGTGTTGAGCGTTGGGTGGGTGGTGTTTTGGAAACTGGCTGGAGCCTTGTTGCCACCGTGAGGCATGGGGGGTGCCTGCTGGCTCTGGTAGTCTGGAGAAACTAAAGCGCTTGCTCTCAGTAGCATAATGATTATTGACAACAGCAATGGTTGCAAGTTGGCTTGCCTTGATGCAAGGGCCGCATACACGACTTGCGTGGCGGCGAGGAGAGTTGTGACATGCTGCGGATTCTTGCAGATGTGACTGTTACTTGATATTCTGCCATGTTACGCAGGCAGATGGGATGCGTTGATACCATGCAAACACAGCTGCCTGATGTGGCTCGGCCGGTGTCTGCAGTGCGCTCTGTGGTTGTTGTTGCACAGTGTGCTTTCTGTCATGATGTTTGATTGCCCGACAACTGTGTCTGGGAGTTGCTGGCGGGCTGCAATGCAACACTATACTAGGGTTTGGGATCATGCGCTTGTTGGCAAACTGAGCCGGCTGTGCAACGGAGCAGCTGAGCACTGTTGGTGTATCTTGTCCGCTTGTGTTGCGGAAGCCATATTGCGGAAGGCAGTTCTGTTACGTTTCAAGGCCCTGCTGCCCGTTGCATTCCTGTTGCATTCCAGTTGCATTGGGTTGTGCCACATCACCAGCTAGAACTAGACGTTTCTGCTATCTGGGTGGGTGGCGCTATTTGTTGGACCTTGGCTGTGGGGCCTCTACAACTGCCTGTTGCTGTGTCACCCAGCCCGACCAGGCTCCTCTACGCTTTTGTATCAAGGAGCACCTACTTCGCTCCAGCAATGCATATGTATATGTGTCTGCTTCTTGTGGGCAGTGCCAGGCCGTGGGTCGTATTTTGCTTGTTAATACAGCTGCTACAGGTGCTCTTGTGTACAACAGCTGCTTTGGCGGGTGACTTGTTGGCTGCTGCCATGATGGCCTCAGGCCACAAGCACCCTTCAGCCGGTCTCAGCACACAACCTGGGTTCAGGGATGCATGGCAGTTTGCTTGTCCTGTTTGCGGGAGTTGCAACAAGCTGCAGCACCTGTACTGTTCCGCGCTGCAGCAGCATGGGTGTCAGCTCTGTGGCTGTTCAGTTTGGGCGGCAGGGTTGCATATATTGTCTGCATCTTGTTGCATCAGTGAGCAGGTCCTGGCCTTTCACTTGCCTCAGCCTGCACAAAGCGTCTGTAAGTGAGGAGCATTATGCTGTGGTGCCCTTCTCCGCGGCCGTGTGCATGCCGGCTAGGCGCCTAGTTGCCAAACTGTGCAGTGCTGCAGCAGCAGCAGTGTCAGCTCTGTGGCTGTTTGGCCGGCAGGGCTTCAAGTACTGTTTGCAACTTGCTATATAAGTGTGCACAGGCCCTGGCCTTTTACTTGCCTCGTCCTGCACAAAGCGCCTTTGAGCGAGGAACTTCTTGCTGTGGTGTCCTTTGCCACGGCTGTGTGCATGCCTGGTTGCCATGGGTGTTGCAGCCTGCTGAGCGTGCATGCAGCCAGCTGCATTGCACTGCTGGGTAGTCGTTCTCTGGCGTCAGACATGCATCCTTGCCAGCTGTGCCGAGGGCCGGTTACCGCTACACGCACAACACAGGGCATGGCTGTGTTTCGCCCGCATGTGGTGCATGATCAGCCGCTGCGGTGCCTGTTGTCATAAGCACATGAGCATGTCCCATGCTGGCCATGTTGCATCACTCCAGCCTGTTCAAGCCTTTTCAGATGCGTGGACACGTGTTGTCGACAGTAAGATTGCGTGTTGTGTACTATGCAAAGAATGCCTGGATGCCGCAGCCCTACATTGTGGACAGGTGGCGGGGCTGAGGACACTGTGGACAGGCGGCAGGGATGAGGAGCGCGCAGTTGTCACACTGCCCAGGGACTCCTCTGTTGACCATACTATCCAATCTGTGATGCAGTCGACCAGATCCTGCTCTGTTAGGGTGCTATAGCAGCTAGCTAGCTCTTCTGCATACTGCCGGTTGTTCAGGTAACAGACATGTCAGCGCATGAAGTTGTAACATGTCGCTGGTCGTTCAGTCATGCAGCCTATATCACTGGGCAGTAGAAATCACCCGCAGCTGTGTCCTTTGTGGTGTTTTTTGTGCGAGCCCTGTCCCTGCTTCCTGAAGCAGCTGCATCTCTGCCTTCATTGCCTGCGACTGCTGTCACTTGTTGCTCCACCCTGCAATGCATAGTAAACAGCATGCGCCAATGCTCAATGTCTTTGCAGCACTCCCAAGCTGGGACGTCTGCAGGCTGCGGGGTTGCAACATGCAATTTCTTTGTGACCAGCAATTGAGTTGGGTCCCCCTTGGTAACCAAAAAAAATCATCATCATCAAGGATGCAGCTGCTGGCCAACCACCAGTACTTGCCTGTGAACACGCAGTGAGTTGCGCCCTGTTGTGAAACCACGCCATGTGCAGCTGCACTTGTAGACGGGAATCAACGCGACCACGACCGCGAAACATCCCGCTATTATTGCAGCCTTCCCTGCTGAGTCAAGGCCGCCACCAGTGTGTGTCCCATCTGTTGGTGATGGTGATGTGGGTTGTGATGGCGGAGTAACAGCTGTTGGTGATGGTGATGTGGGTTGTGATGGCGGTGTGACGGGACCTGGCAACCGCAGTAGTGGCACAAACAGTCCTATGTGACAATAGACAAGAGCAAAAACCTTGTTGAGCTCACCCGGCTGGCTCATCCTGTCACAATCATGCACAACGGGACCGGATTTTACTCAGGTACATACACACCTACCCCCTCCCCCTCATGACGCATGGGGCACCATCATCATGTTACCCATCAAGCCCTCCCCCTCTTGCCGCATGGGGCTTGAAACGGCCGGCCTTGAAACTACACAATATAGTGAAAACCCGACTTGATATGAAAGGGATTGCAACAAAACGGGCAGTGCAACCTTCAATCTCAATTGCCCCTGCCCCTGCAGGGTCTCCATCTGGGGCTCAAGTTCCTCCCCACACTGTCGACAGGGATGGAGCCCAGGGGGACACGCCCTCTCCGGCTTTTCAACTTCCCAGGAGCTGCTGAGCGGTCTCGCATTGCACTCACTCACTCACTTTGTTCTTGGCCCCAGGGACATATCAGAAGGGCCTGTCCTTCACGGATGAGATTGCGATTTGATATTCCAGGATTCTTTTGCAAAATCAATCCAATGGTTGTGTTGTACACCTTTGCGAGTTGCACCAGGGTGTCCCCTCTTTCCACGGTGTATTTCTGGCAATCTCCTGCAAAACATGGATGTCATGTTCTGATGTTAGCTTATGTGACAAGTTTGCTCATCAATGCGCTAAATTATGCCTCTCTGATCAACCACTCATCTGACGCCGTACCTTTGGGATGAATGCAGCACTGGAATGTGCCAATTCCCGAGTGTCTCTTGTTGAATGGGCATGCAGCTGTGCCGGCAGGCACAAACCTGCCACCTTGACACTGCTCGTCAAACGTCTTGTTGGTTGACATGCATATTCCAGGTGTACCATCAAGAGCTGAGCAAGCGGCGTTGACGCAGCATTGTACCTCAGGGATGTCTTCGTTGGGCCCACGGCAGTACCCAGAGGCACTGCCCCATCCCTTGGATGTACAGTCTTTCACCTTAATGCATGTCCCCTGGTACGTTTGGGAGTTGTAAACGTCTTTCATGTCACGCACAGTGCACTTCTCGCCAATCCCTGCGACTCCACAGATGGCAATGGCCGCAGCAGCGCACAGGCCTAGGCAAGCCAGTGCAGCTGCATGCACTGTAGTGTTGTGGACCCTGCAGTGGGGCATCCCAGCCGAATATGATCAGTCCTTCATTAACTTATACTAGATTGAGTGCTTACTATTTTAAGGCGAAAAGGGCCATGCATCGGCCGTTGGGCCCGCTGTACACGAGTCTCGTAACTCCTGTCCAGCAGAAGCTGCGCGCTTGCTCACATGGGCAAGGCTCACACTCGAGACAAAAGGAGCATCTTACTATAGCTGGTTTGTTGATTATAGCTGGTTTGTACAGCCTCTTGGTGGGAAAGCGGATGGACGTGCTCGTTGCGTCAGGTGATTTGCCTGGCTTTCAACTATAACCTGCTCGTTTCGTCAGGCGATTTGTATGGCTTACAAAAATAACTGAGTGAATAAGCACTGCCACACTTGAGAGGCAGTAACGTGTGCTTAAGCACTAGTGCTTCATTCAGTGTAGTGCAGTGACTGCCCGCTATAACACGTGTTAGCTTCAGCCAGAACGATGTACACAGTAAAGGTATCATGTGCTATTCATAATCATTTGTATCTGACTCACTGCCATGACTCCTGGATGACCCACAACGGTGAAAACCTTGAGGGCAGCTCAAACCCTAGCGCTGCTGGCTGGTGCCACTGCCGTATCAGCCCGTTTTGAAACGTACCGCTGTAAAAGCGTTTTGAACGTTTATTTTTGCCAAGCTGCGCGTTTTGTGCAACGCAGTCTGGTAGTGTACAGTGTGCTGCCAATGCGCTTGCGCAAGTGAGGTGCCGTCGCTCAAGTAACAATTTGCAATCAAGTGAAAATTTGCATCAGCGCGTGGCACGTGTGACCTCAGGCTGACAGTGGCATTGTCAGTGTCAATAGTTACACAGTGCTACCCAGTATGCGGCTGCTACAGCCAGGCACACAGAGCTGCAGCACTTTCAACAGGACAGGACAGCGTGCGTGCCGCACTTGCCGTCACCAACATCCAAGTAATCAATCAATTCTGCAGCCATTGAGGTGAGAGGTTCGACCAGTCAGCATGTGCCACGCTATGCTCCTAAACCACGCCGCCTGGCACAACTCTGAATAGGCAAACGTACACAGGCTCCACACCTCAGTCCGCATGCGCCAGCTGCAGCAGCTCGCCCCTCAGAAATGACAGCTGCCACCCAGCAGCATCCCGGGGCTGCCCCTGCTGACTCAGCGGCCTAAAGTTTAGCAGCACCGCAGGCGCCAGCGCTGCTGCTGCCACGCTGCCTGCAGCAGCCAGGGGCTTTCGGTCTGGCCCTACTAGCTCGTATGTGGTGGCTGGGCAGGCCAGGGCGTCAGTCACCCAGGTGAAGAGGCTGCTGAGGGGCTCAGAGCCGTGGAAGCGGCCCTGCAGGCACACACCCTGCAGCAGCAGCAGCAGCATCAGCGGCAGCAGAAGTTTTGGCGCGGAAGGAAGCTAAGTTGATGTGCAGGCACCAGCACTTGAGCAGCAGTACAGTAACAGCACGCACCGGCAGCTGTCATCAGCAGTACCAAGGAATGATCTTCTGGTCTGGTGCGGCCTACCTCAGGGAAGCGCACTCTGACGCAGGCAGTGGTGGGCGCAGGCCCGGCCTGCTTGCCCAGCTGCGCCTCCTTCCAGGCCCTGCTGGCCAGCGCCTCACCTGCTTGCAGCAGCAGCACAGGCGGAGCAGCAGCGGCAACGAGAAGCAGGGCCGCAGTCACGGTCACACGTTAGCTGGCACGTGACAACACACATGCCCGCCAGTTGTATTTGCCTGTGAAGCTCTGGATTGCTGTTTTCTCTGTATCATACCTAGCAGGCAGCTGCTGTGCAGCATCCCAGCAGTATTAAAACATATATGCGAAGCGATCAGGCAGAGTTGCGTGCAGCCTCTCACCCGTCTTGCGGCGTTGCACCGCAGCCATGTACTCAGCCTTGAGCTCCGCCCCGGTGCGCTCAAAGAACCAGTCTGGCACTTCAGTATCAGGCGCAGCAGGCAGCAGCACCTGGGTGTCCCTCGGGGTGCTGGCAGGTTGTGCAACTGCTGCTGCTGCTGCTGATGATGATGACGTCACTGTTGCTGCTGTTCTGGCTGTTGCTGTTTCCGCCGCTGAACCTGCTGCTGCTATACCTGAAGCAGCTGATGTAGATGCTGCTGCTTCCGATGTTGCTGTCTCTGCCACCTGCTGCTGCGGGCTGGCGTGCTGCGCTGCAAGCGCCGCCTGCTGCAGCTGCAGCAGCCCCTCTTCTACTAATGACAGCTGGCTGTCATCCAGGAACACTGCAAACCCGCCGTCATCAGCATCTGCTGCTGCTGCTGCGCTGCTGCCACATGTGCCTGGTGGCTCTGCTGCATGCAGCTGGAAGCCTACTGCTGCCAAGAAGTCCAGTGCGCCCGCCACTGCCACCACTGTGCTGCGGATCTTCTCATTGCCTAGCCTGATGTGGCGGAACTTTGCCTCCTGCAGCCGCATGCAAGCAGGCAGGCGTACACGCAAAAGTGGCAAAGCTGGTGCGCATAAAGCAAGCATGAAGCAATAGGTAGCAGTTGTGCATGAACAGCTGTAAAGTCCCGGTACGGACAGAGGGGTGCAAGCAGCAGGCCTAACCAGGCTCCGATGTAAGCTGAAGCCACTGTACAAGCGCTGTGACGCCCAGCAGCTGCGCACCCACCTGAGGCGCCCGAGCCAGGTTGTCAAGCAGCTTGCTGAGCACCGCCATGCAGCCGGCAGCAGCAGGCTGCGACGCCACCAGCCCCAGGCACAGCTGCATCTGCTCAACCTGGGCAGGCGTCACAGCAGCACGCGGCGCCTGCTGCTGCTGCTGCTGCTGCTGCTGCTGCTGCTGAGAGCCACTGGGTCTGCTGCTGCTGCTACTGCTGCTGGTACCAGTATGCGCTGGGTTTGGTGAAGACGGTGCTGCCTGCTGCCGCTGTGCTGCTGCAGGCCGTGCCGGCGCTGCTGCTGCTGCTGCTGCTGCCTGGGTGGTGCCCTCAGGCGGGGTGATGTGAGCAGACAGTGCTGCACCAGAACCTGCACTAGCGGAGGCAACACATGAGACATGCATGTATGAAAAGTAAAACATGCAACCAAAAAAAGTTGAACAAAAGTGTTGCAGGTGCTGGATGCCGTTGAAGCCAGTTGTACTGCTGGGCCTAACTCAACCCTGATGAAGCAGGCCTATTGCTTTGTGGGTTGAAGAGACAGCCCTCCGTGACGCACCTATGACTGCAGTGAAGGGGCTGAACTCGGTTGCCGGCTTCAGCTGTGCAGAAGCTGTTGCTGCCTGAGGTGCTGTAGCGCGCTGTTGCTGTTGCTGGCTGCTGCTGGCATGGCCTGCAGCGTTGGGTCTGCTGCGGCTTGCTGCTGCAGCTGCTGATTGTGCTACAGTTCCTTGGCCTTGTACCTTGGGCTTGACTCCATGCTCCTGCTCAGCATGGCACACGGGCAACAGCAAAAGCCAATGTGTAGGGTGCAGTGGATCTGTGCTATGGCCCGCAGCTGTGGGCTGCAAACAGAACACAGGCTCAACTAGATTCCTACTACGGCAGCTAAGTGCATGGGAGGAGAGTAGCGTATATTGAAGATCACAAGCACCCATAAGCTCAACAGCAGTTTGAAAGCTTCACTACAAAAGTCTCTTTTCAGCTGTGCATACCTCAGCAGTGCCTAGCCTGTTGCCCTGGCCTTGAAACTTCTTGCTGGTTGCCTGTTTGGCAGCATTGGAAGCTTTAGCAAACAGGCCCCTGAACTTATCTTTGACTTCATCCATGCTTCAAGACACAGAGTGTTGCTGTAAAAGATGCAGTTGAAGCTGAATGAGCGATAGCCAGCAAACTATGCAGGTGTGCAGGAATCAAGTTGCAGCAGCAGTGGCAGTGGTGCTGCACCAGTGGCAGCAGCAAGGTATTGACAGCCACCAACTCCTCCGGTAACGCACAATAGCAACAACATATCAGTTTAGGATGTCGACAAGTTTGACCTGGTCTGTGCAGCTGTGTCCTGTACATGAGTGTCATGCAGGTCCGCAGGGTTTCGCCATCCTGAGGGCCCAGGTGTTTGCTACAATAGCACGCCGTCATTGTACGCCTTCGGCGAGCTGAACACGTACAGCATCGGGGCAAACACTGCCCGATAGCCTGGCACGCACTTTGGCATTCGAACAGAGAATAATCACCTGACGTTCTCATGAGCTGGCTTACTCTTGGTGCCGATCATGTCGTGCTCATATGTATCAGTTTTTGATGTTAGAAAGGCGGCTCTAGCTGGGTGCAGCGGCCCTACTCTGGACAAGCTCACTGCTGTGTTCAGGGCGCCCAGCTTCTTCCTTCACTACAACCACCTTTATTTCCACACAGGTGACAGCTTTAGCAATAACTCTGTCACACAGTTGTCTGTCAGGCTTGCTGAGCTCAGCCACAGCTTGAGTAACATGTGGCACGGGGCAGCAGCTGTTGCATCTGCTGCTGAGTCACCTCGCTTAGCACGCTCCCTGATCCCCAGCTCTGCTTGCACGTCTGCGCACTTGCATCAAAGGTGTTGACAAGGAGACATGGAGCGCTGGCTTCCTGCTAGCAGCCCCTGCAGCACTGCAGCTGGTGGCCCAGCTGGAGCAGCAGCTTGGTGTCAGTTTGCGCCAGGCCAGGGGCATGATCAGTGCAGCAGAGGAGGGCAAGTACCTCAGCTTGCAGGCAGTATCCATCCCCACAGGTGATAGGAACGGAGTTGTGTTGTTTGGCAGGGCAAGAATGTCAACCGTTGAGGCACAGAGTGCAGTTGCATGCAGGTTGACAGCACTGGTGAACTGGCTACTGGTGTGCAAGCCTATGTTCCTGCAACCAGCTGGTGGCAGAGGACAGTCTGCGCACATGCCATAGTGGGCTCCCTGCTCTTGTCTTGCATGAAGGACGGGCATGGAAACCTCAGCATGTCTTTCCTGCAAGCAGTACATGCGCAACAGCAGCAGCAGCAGCAGCAGCAGCTAATGTGAGGCCAACTAAAATTCAGAGGCAGCACGAGGCCGACCTGCAGCACCTCACCAGAATGACGGCAACCGTACATGCCGTGTATCTGGCTTATGTGTGCAGCGGTAAATGGTGTGTTTCTGCTTTGGAAGTGACCCCAGGCAGGCCGCATGGTGCTGGTGAGCTTCTCAGTCTGTGCAACCTGCTGTCCTGCAAGTGCAAGCAGCCCCAATACTAAATTGCTGTTGATCCCGCCTGCTGCTGCTGCTGCTGCTGCTGCTGCTGCTGCTGCTGGCAGATGCCATGTACCAGGCTATTGTTAAGTCGTTTCCAAAGCTGGTGAAGCAGAGCAAGTCGCAGGTGAGAGGCAACAGCAGCCAGAAATTCAGCATCAGCACCAGGGCCAGCAACTCCCCTGCGATGACTCATCAGATTGTGGAAACGCAAACAGCATGCCTTGATTCTCAGCAGCAGGTGCATATGTGTCAGATGTTCTGGTGGCGCGTATCATGCCGTAAAGTGGTCCGTACTGCACAGCCGTGTGACTCATCTGTCGCTGACATTCAGCTGTTTGAAAGTGTTGGCGGGAAACACAGGGAGTACATCAAGAGGACGCAGCACAGCCGAATCTCTGACAATTTTAGCAAGCTTTGCGCCTGTTAGTGCCCTGCACGCCTTACAGCCTGCGTGCTCTGCTGTGTCGCCTCGTATGCAACCTCACAACATGTCTTGCTGCTGTGCTGCTCAGGCGCTGTATGCGGAGTCGCGCCGCATGCTGGTCAACGCCACACGCATGGCGCAGCCACTGCCTGAGCCCTCGCCAGCAGCAGCACTGCAGCAGCAGCAGCGCGGCAGCAGGTGCGGCAGGGGCAGCAGCAGCAGTGTCGCCGGCCCTGCTGTCATGTTCCTGTCGCTGGACTTTGAGTGGTGGGAGCGCAGTGAGGATGTGATCCTGGAGGTGGGCTGGAGCCTGTGGGACAGCCTCACGCAGCAGCACAGGTCGCGCCACTGGGTCATCAAGGAGCACCTGAACAAGGTGCGAGGCGCTGCACAGGGCAGGCACATGCGGCTGCTTGCATACCGCAGCTTGCAGGAATGGCTGGGGTGCGCGGCCCAGCCTCATGCGCATGCATGCATACGTCCCCCAGCATGCAAGCATGTGTAGTTGTGTTTTGACATAGATCATATATATATTGCTTTTGAATGCATGGAAGCAGGGTAGCAACACACCCGGATATGTTTTTCCACAGGTACCGAGCAGCACCAATCGTCTGAAGGCGCCTGGTCGCTTGTGCAGCTCCACTGCCTTCCTCAGTGCTGTGCTGTCCCTGCTTGCACCTCCCTGCTGCTGCTGCTGCTGTTGCTGCAGGCCAATGGCCGCTTCATCAGCGACAACCGCATGCGCTTCCTGTTTGGCAGCAGCGAGCGCGGCAGCCTGGACAGCGCCATGGCTGCGCTGCAGGCTGAGGTGGACGCGGGCGGCATCAGCGAGGGCCTGGACAGGCAGCAGGTGAGGCCGGTGCACAGCGGCGTGGTGTTACAATTGCTCTGTATGTTGCGTGTGTGTGCTTGTCACCTGATTGTATTTTGTACCTGCTTGCGGTGGTAGGCAAGGCTGGGGCGAGGCTTTGGTGTGGGGCGGTGTTTGCAGGTCTGCCAGATATGTACTTTGGGCTGCGACGGATGTTGCAACATCCGCTGTGCGCTCACTGGGCTGACGGATCCCAACCAGTGGTACCCCGCTCATTGTTAACATCGATGCCATCACACTGCATTGCGTTTCCAGCAGTAGTGGATGCCCTGTTGTCTGCTTGCATGCGCCTCCTTGTCTGCTGCCTGCTGCGCACTTACCCAACTGCTGCTGCTGGTGCTGTTGCCGCTGCTGCTGCTGCAGAGAGAGGCGCTCTCTGCAGCAGGCGTGGAGCTGGTGCTGCTGGGCCACGGCATGAACAGCGACATAGAGATTGCCGAGCTGTATGAGATTGAGTGGCCGCAAGGCATGCAGACCTTTGACACACAGAAGCTGTACATGGCCTGGCGGCTGCAGGAGCTGGATGCTGCTTCAGCAGCAAAGGCACTGGAGGCAGTAGTGGGTGGCGGCAAGGGGGCATCTAAAGCGGCGGCAGATGTAGAAGATGGCCTGTACGACGATGACTCAGCAGATGAGGATGCAACAGGCTGGGCTGATAATGGCCTGCAAGATGAGGGCGATGAGGGGACAGCAGCAGCAGCAGCAGGCGACGGCATGGCGGCGTTATCACTAGGCAACGGCCACAGCAAGTCAGCAGCAGGCTCGGCAGGCGGTGCCAGCAGCCGCGGCGGCACGTCGCCAGGTGGCAGTGTCAGCCGCAAGGGGAAGCCGCAGGTGCAGAACGCGCCGCGTGTGCGGCCATGGCCAGCAGGGCCTCCCCCTGCAGACCCAAACAGGCCAGCAAGCAGTGAGCAGCAGCAGCAGCAGCGTGACCAGGCTGGCAAGGTGGATCGCCAGGTCAGCCTGGCTGCGCTGCTGTCAGCGCTGGGCATCAAGTTCAGCAAGCTGCACAACGCAGGTGAGGGCTGTGTGGTACGTGCAGCTAGCCAAGCTTCGCTGGTGAATGGGCAGCAGGCGTGGTGCCCTCAAGTCCTGACCAGCAGGCCGGCAGTTTACAAATGTCAATACGCTTCACATCTGCGCTGCATCTACTCCACCCAGTGCTGCGTGGCATGCTGTTCGCCCTCTCAGTCTATGGCCTCATGCTCATGCTGCCGTAATCCTTATGCAAGACCCACATGATCAAGCATGATCTTGCAATCACAATCACGCTCCTCTGCTGTGTCTTTTTTCCTCCCCAGGCAATGACGCGCGCTTCACCATGGAGGCATTCCTGGCCCTGGCAGGCCACACGCCCTGCAGCGACCCCCTGCAGGCCCACATGGACTTTGCCTCCACAGATGCACGCTACCAGCGCCAGACCGAGGCCAGCCTTGCAGCAGCAGCAGCGCTGGGCTGGGAGACACCCGGCAGCCCAAGCCCCGGCCCTGGCACACCTACTGCGGGCGCTGGTGCTGGCCCGCGCAGCAACAGCAGCGGTGTGGCGGGTACTGGCGGGTATGCGGCTGCGGCAGGGGGCTTCGGCAGCCGGCCTGGCAGCAATGGGGGCAGCGAGGGAGGCTTTGGCAGCGATGGGGACTGGCAGCGCAACGGCAGGCAGCAGCAGCAGCAGCTTGGCAAGGCGTGGGGTGCTGCTGCAGCGATGAGCCAGGCAGGCAGGGGCAGCGCTGGTGGTGCAGCTTCATCTGGTGGCGGGGCATGGGGCAAGCAGGGCAACGGCTCTGCAGCAGGGGGTGGGCATGCTTGGGGCGTAGCACCCCAGCAACAGCAGGCAAGCAGCCATGGTGTGCATGGTGCCTTCAACAGCACTGTGGACAGTGCGCGTGAGGTTGCGCAGTATGATTCCAACCCTGATGGCTGGTAGACAGGCAGCAGCGCCGCAGCCTGCTGCCAGCAGCTGACACCAAGGCACAGGCAGTCACCTGCAAGAGTGAGGGTACCTGTAGCGTAAGGGGAGGGAAATTTACAGTAGTCGGGCATACGAGAAGTAACCACAGAACTGGTTTTGCATGCACGACTGCTCTGGTGTGCTTCTGCAATTTGCATGGCAGGTTGTGCCATGTGCAGCACGGAGTGACGCTGACTGATTGTCCTCTGATTAGGGTGTTCTTTTCAGATGTGGATTGGTGCGGACAGGGTTTCATGCTGTGCGCTGCAGCAGGCGCTGCAGCTGAGTATGATTGATTCCAGCCAGTGATGACGCAAGGCACAAGCAGTGCGCATGCAAAAGGTGGTACAACTGCAGGGCTGGCTCAGCCGGGGATGCATGGTGATCGACATGGTGCTGAACAACGCACAAGCACACGGCTGCTGGTGCAAATGGTATTGCTGCGTGCGTCTTGAGGGTGCACATCATGGCCCTGATTGATGACCAAGAACTAACCGTCATCAAGTTTTCAACGCCACGTTTCAAGATTCACATGCAGAAGCTGTTGGTGCTTCACAGGCGCTTGGACACGCACGTGCAATTAGTAGAGCAGACTATGCACGTTGCCGCGTGCTGCAGCTGCGGCAGCTGGGGGTTCATATGCATGCTGTGAAAGGGCAGATGTGCACGGCTCCTGGAGGGGCTGTGCTGCAGGAACTGTGCTGCAATGCTTTTGCTTGTACAGCCTGTGATGCTATACAGGTCCGGACTTGAGTGGCAGCAGTGCGTGGGATGGTTGGCTGCTCCCTGCTTGCTGCACGTTGATGATGCACTGTCTGACGCTGTTATGACCTGTGACATGGGCAGTACAATGTTTGCAAGTGTTCGCATGATCGTGCTGTGCGCAGCAGCCCAGCACAGCTGTCTTTGCTGTACAGGCTGCTACAGGCTTGGGCTGGTTGTTCTTGTTTTGAGTGTTGCACAGGAGCTTGCTACTGATATGCAGTTGCAGATTTGCACACTATTTGCACTAGTACTGAACACGGCACTGCACTTACCTGGTATGCACCGCAATTGCCTGGTATGCACTTGAATACATGCACATTGCTCGACGCATGGTGTGTGCTGCTGGTAGTAACGGGTCTTCTGCGGTATCGGCGCAAATCCTGGGTGCACTCCCACGGTGAAGTATTATGCGGCATGTAAACTCATGTTCGCAACGTCCGCGCAACAGTTGCAGGTTGCACAGGTCGATATCGTGACGGTCTCCCGGCTGAGCGTTCCACCGTTCTCCCGTGATCTCCTGATTAGTAACAGTTGTATAACGTAAAATCCTTATCCTTTTGCAACGCTTCTCACGACCGCTGCAGCAGCGATACGCTCACAAGAGCCGCCGGGATGACCCGCCGGGCCGGAAACTGACCAATTAGACCGTGTGCTGCACATCCTGCCTGCCTGAGCTGTGTCAAATTGTGTTTTATGGCTAGCTGAAAGCAGCAAGTTCGTGATTTGTAATGCCGTTGTTGCACTTGACTAAGCAGTAGAGACATATGCAAAGGTGCTCAGCACCTGTTCCACTTTTCCGCTGTACTGCCCAGTTTGACAGAGTGTTGAAGCTGATTACAGGGCAGCCATCCGCCGTGAATCCCCCTTCTTACTTCCCCTAACCCTCCGTCACACACTCTTCCACTGCTGCCACAATGCTGGTAAATGCCTGCCACAGCCCATGGTGCTGCATGCACACATACCCACCACCCCTGTGCGCCTGCCACACTGCCCTGTTCATATCCCCCAAACACACCACACCCTGGCCACAGTCCCCAGCGCTGCCACCACTGCCATTGCTGCCGCTGCTGCTGCCGTGCACACTGACACCCCACTTGCTGTGATCCAGTGACCAAGGCCAGCGATATGGCGTGCCTGGGAATGCCACCTGCTGCACATTCAGGCTACTGAGCTGCCCTGTGTCCTGGCCACACTGCGAAGGCAGCGCGTCATGACTGCGGCGCCACGTCTCCCACAGCATGCTGCTGCCCAGCCCAGGGCCCACCACTGCATCAGTAAGCTGCTCAACCAGGTACTTTGTCTTGGCAAAGCCCAACAGCTGCTGCTGACCTGGCGTACGCAGCACTGCCTCTACGCTGTGCTGCTGCTGATCGCTGCCGCCAGCCAGCAGCTGCTGCCAGGCTGGGAACACTGCTGCCGCTGCTGCTGGCAGGCTGCTGCTGTAAACGTACGGCCCTGCCACCAGCAGGAGCTGCGCCACCGCATTGACTGACGCTGCATCTGCTAGGCTGACACATGAGAAGTGCTGGCCAAACACTGCCTGTGACCTGTTGAGCTGGTCAAAGCCTGGCACTGATGGTTGCTGTGGGAACCTAGGGGCGCTGTGTACGAGCCAGAAGCCTAGGAAGCTGCTGCTGCTGAATGCTGCTACGCCCTTGGCATGTGCAAAGTCAAAGTGCTCTATACCTGCAGGGTCTGCGTCGTTGTAGATCACATATGCCAGCTCTGCAGCTCCTGCAGCTGCCCTGCTGCCTGCATCCTGCTTCCTGGCTGCTGCTGCTGCTGCTGCCAGTGCTGCGAGGGTGTGGGCCACTGGATTGGGATTGAGCATGCTCAGGCGGTGGCGCCAGCAGGTGCCGCCAGGGCACGCTCCAGTGCTGCTGCTGCCGCCGTTGCCCAACATGCTGCTGTCCATGTAGGAGTACTGGTAGCCAGCTGGATGCTTGAGCATTACCCACCAGTCAACTGGTCGACGACCCAAGCCCAAGCATACTGCCTGCTGCTGCTGCATGGCTGCTATGCCCTGCTGCTGCTGGCCAAAAGAAGCTGCTGCAACCACCCCCACATAGATCAAGCCCACTGCCACCACTGCTGCAACCACAAGCCCCATGAGCACCGGCAGTCTGCTGCTGCTGTTGTTACTGCTGCTGGCCCCTGCCCTGCCCGCACTCCCTTAGCTAGCCCCGAAACGTCAAGAGACACTTGATAAATGGTATATTAGCTTGTTACACGGTGCGAAGCTAAACAACAGAGCAAGAGCCCACACGCCTCGCCACCTCTGCTGCTACTGCTGGGCAGGAGCTTAGATGCCCAGCTTGGTGCGCCTCCAGTGGCGGCGCTTCGCGTTGTAGCGAATCTTGTTGTTGGTCCTGAAGCGGATCCAGTGAGGAATGGGCCTGTTCTGCTTGGCCTTCTTCGCCAGCTTCACCTTCGTCCTGAAGGTTTTCTGGGACGGCATCTTGGCTGCTTGACCTCAAACAGCGGATGGCCAAGGGGGGAAAAGGGAGAGTCTGGGTCACGGGCGCCAGTATGAAAGGGCGGCATAAAAACCCGCAGCGGTGAACCGCGACACCCTGGTCATACGCGCCTGTTCCCAGCAAAATCACGACTGACCACTTTGTGTTTGTTTTAAAACTTCATGCGACGGGCTTGCGCTTGGCAGCAGTCTGCTCACTCACTCACTTCTGTGCAGCCTGTTCAAATTCACCACAGCAACTTGTGCTAGTGGTCTGGTGCTTGCCTCTCTGTCGCGTTGAAGCAACAACACAGGCGTGCACCCAGCTAGTTCGCTGTTCAGCAGCGTGGGCAGCGTTGAGCTGCCATTATGGCATGGGTGCTCAGCCCTGGTGATGTGGCAGTGTGGCGGGATGCCCCAGTGGAGGAACTGCTAGATGTAAGTGATGGAAGCTCAAGCTTGCACACTGGCATATAGGGTCAAAAGACAGCTGCTGCAGCAGGCAGTGCATTACAGTTCAGCAGCAGCAGCAGTGACTGCCAATTATGCAATGTGCCTGCGTTGGAAATGCCTGCATGTTGCAAGCGCACCTGCCACGTATCATGGCACCTGCTGCTGGTGTTTTGCCGAAGTGTTCAATCTGCGTCACATGCTCAAATTCAATAGCGAGGTGGCAGCATCAGCATGGTGGCACGGCAACGCATTGGCTCGGTGTTCTGCTTGCGCCAGAGCGACAGCCATCACAGCTCAATCCCATCACATCTGCTTGCAGGACGCGTCCCGTCCAGTGCGCCTGCCGCTGACTCAAAGCAGCCAGGCCATGCCGCTGTTCAGTGCGCTCTCAGTGGAGAGCGCTAGCTGTGACGTCACAGTTGACCCTGCAGAGCAGCCACAGCAGCACACATTCAACGTGGACTCGGTGCTCTATGCAGGCGGCCCAGTCTGGAGCACAGCCTGGTGCCCGCTGCATAACAGCGAGGACGCAACAGCAGGGCCCCTGCAGACTGTCGAAACGCTAGCTGTCGCAACACATCCCAAGACCCAGCGCCGCAATCCGATAGGCATGCAGCACACAGGGCCGGGTATAGTGCAGCTGTGGGGGGTGCCGAGCAGTGCAGAGTCGCAGCTGCTGCCTGGAGGGCTGCCGCAGCTGCTGACGCTGCTGTGGCATGACGGCAGGGTCTGCTGGGACCTTGCATGGTGCCCTGACCCGGCAGCATTCGTTGCTGTCAGCAGCAACAGCACAGGCAGCAGCAGCGCCGGCGGCGCAGCAGCAGCGCAGCAAGCGGTGCCGTTACAGGGCCTGCTTGCTGCTGTGCTGGGCAATGGGGATGTGGTGGTGTGGGCAGTACCTACCATTGCCTACTTGCTGGAAGTGGCAGAGGAGGCAGGCATGGGCGCTGCAGCAGCACCGCAGCAGCAGCAGCAGCAGCAGCAGGATGCGCAGCAGCATATTCATCCACTCTCGCTGCAGCTGTCTCCTCTGATGCAGCTGCCCTGCTCTGCGGTGGGCGGCAGCATGGCCAGCTGCTGCAGCTGGCTGCCTGCCGCCCCGCATGACCAGCTGCTGGTAGGGTGCTGGGATGGCAACGTGGCCATATGGCAGCTGCCCACAACAGCAGGTGGGTGTGACAGCGGCCTGTCACACGTTTGCGCAGCTGCCATGATGCAAGCAGGGTAACAACGGCAAAGACATAAGCAGTAACAGTCAACAGGCTGATGATGTGCCTGTGCCAGGTAGCTGTCGGGCAGGGCGCGTTTGGCTGCTGGGCAAGGATACCGACCCAGCAGCAGCTCCTGCGCTAGCTCCGCATCTCCTGTGTGGCCACCCCACAGCGATGCTCCCTAGACAATGCAATGCCGCAGGCTGTGGCGGCAGCATCAGAAATTGTCATTGCGCGCTGCTCAAATCACTAACCAGCAATACTGGTTGCTGATGTATGGGCTGCCACATGCGTGCTTCTGCCGTATCACTGCAGGCAGCAGCGCGCAGCCCATCCAGCTGCTGCGGGCTGACCCCACACCCATTCACTCCGTGGCCTGGCAGCCGCACAAGCGCTGGTGGCTCACAGGGGACACAGAGGAGGAAGCAGCAGCGGTACTGGACGGCCAAAGCAGCAGCGCCAGCAGCAGCGGAAGTGCGGCAAGCAGCACCAGTGCAGCACACAGCTGCCGGTACTTCCTAACAGCCTCCAACATAGGGAATGTGCGTGTTTGGGATGCACAGGACGTGCTGCAGCCCCTGCACGAGCGCGTGGTGAGCCGCAATGCGATCAATGCGGCGCTATGGATGGGCCCGCCGCACATGGTTGTTGTGGCCAGCGCGGACGGCGTGCTGCGGCAGATTT
Organism: Tetradesmus obliquus; assembly: GCA_030272155.1. Taxonomy (NCBI): domain Eukaryota; kingdom Viridiplantae; phylum Chlorophyta; class Chlorophyceae; order Sphaeropleales; family Scenedesmaceae; genus Tetradesmus; species Tetradesmus obliquus. The sequence continues at coordinate 4,298,836 of CP126191.1, forward strand.
GGCTGGATGCGGGCGCACAGGCGACAACCATCACGACGCAAGTTGCAGATGGTGAGCAGGAAGTGTGCTGGCAAGGTCAGAGTGAAGACACATGTCGTGAAGCATGGTGTGTTGCCTGCAAAGCCTGTTGGCTCATGCAGCACACTGATGTGACTTGTATGAATAGACTCCTGTGTGACCTCCATAGTGCATAAGCCTGGCTCTTGCAGGAACCTTTCACGGCATGTCTCGTACCGACAACGTCTGCATTGTGTCTGTCCTCTGCTGTGGTGCTGGTACATGCTGCTGCTGCCCTCCTGTGCAGTGTCTGGCAGCTGCGGCAGCATCTGGAGTATCGCTGGCTGCGAGGTGCTGTCTGTGGTGGCGTATGTGTCAGATGGGGGGCTGCTGGGGGTGCTGCCGCTGGAGCCACCCACAGGCGAGAACAGGCACCGCAAGAGCCACGCAGCGCTGAGTGCCGTGGCTGTGGATGACGATCAGCTGTGGCTGCTGAGCGCGCGCGAGGTGCCCGGCAACGGCGGGCTGTACGAGAATGGTGCGTGGCGGGCATAGACTTGCTGACAGAAAGATTGCAATCGAATGCAAGCAAGCAGGCTAGTTGCGCGTGGCATGCCATGGCAACCGGCTAGGCATGGCTGCAGCAATGATTTAACACCTGATGGAGACATGAAGCTGCCCCTTGATGTTCTCATCGCCTGCACAACACCTTGTGTCCGCGTGTTCTGGTGAGACTGACTGCCGGCCTTACATATTACAACTGCTATCACTGACGCAGCTCGCCATGCGCGTCTGCAGCATGCAGGGCAGCCGTGCCATGGTGCTGCGGCAGCGTGCCAACTGCCTTGTGTTGCTGCGGCTGCTGCTCCTGCCCTGTTCTGTTGCTGCGGCTGCCCCACCCCTGCAGTGCCCAGCTGGCAGGGCTCCCACAAGAAGGGCAGGGCCTCAGAGCCGGTCCCTACCTCCACTGTGGTGCTGGACCCGCTGCCACACCCCGACCAGGTGCTGCACAGCGTCAGCTTCAGCCCCAACTACAGGGGCAGTGTCAGCCTGGCGTATGGCGGCGGCGCAGGCGTCGTGCGCGTGCATACGGTGTCTGCTGAAGTAGTGCCTACAGGCATGTAGCGCTGTTTGGCTGCTGCGAAGTGGAAGTCATTGGCCAAAGCACCGTCTGGGATGCGCTGTTGCTGCTTCACTTTCAGCACTTATGGCGGTGGATTGCTCCAGAGCTGCTTGGGCTGCTGCAACATGCAGTCCATGCTGCCAGCTCTGACTGTATTTCGTGCCAAAAACGATCCTTCTGTCCACTGAGATGTGTCCTTGTCGCGTCAGTGCTTGTGATTTCTAGTGCCTGAGCGTCAAAAGGCAGCCAGGCCAGTGCAGCCAGGTCCATGGTTGAAGGTGTACTACTGCTGCTGGTGCGCTGGACTGTTGTGTTGCCATATGTAAGAACGAGACATCTCTTAGTATATGTAATTCAGGCTTTGGGCAGTCGAGCCCACCTGTTACATGCCAGTGCCACCGTAGCCAGAACCTGTTCGCAGGCACCGAAAGCTTCCGCTCGCTGGTCGATCGAACCACATTGGTTGTCTCTATATTCAAGGTTTTGTTGCTGCGGTCCCTGGTTGTCCTGCCCAGGGCTAGTGAATTGCGGCAGCCACACAGACACGAATAGGGACACAATGCAGCGGTGCCTTGCTTTCCAGTCTGGCTTTGTTACAGGCCAGAATGCTAGTCTGAGGGCGTCGGGCTCACGCTCTGCCCGCGCAGCAGCCAGCAGGAAGCAGGTCGTGGTGCAGGCGCGTCAGGCAGAGGCAGCCGTCGGTATCTTTGGAACCAAGGCAGGCATGATGACCTATTTCACAGAGGAGGGTGCAGCTGTGCCCGCCACCGTGATTGCGCTGGAGGAGGGCAACATGGTGACCATGGTGAAGACCCAGGCCACTGATGGCTATGACGCCGTGCAAGTGGGCTACAAGGTCGTGCCGGAGCGCAAGGTCCGCAAGCCGGAGCTAGGCCACCTAACAAAGGCAGGCTGCCCGCCAATGAAGCACCTGCGGGAGTTCAAGGTGCGCGCAGCAGCAGCTGCTGCTGCTGGTGCTTGCTGCAGCTGATGCAGCTGCGGTTTCTGCTGGTTGCATGCTGCCTTGCTGTGGCTTGGCAGCATGTAGAAGGCATCATGAGCTAGCGGTCGTCGAATTGGCTTCAGCTAGCAGCAGGGCGGGTGCAGCAGGCCAGTCCAGGCAGAGGCTCGTGCAGCCAGCGCAGCAAGTGCGCAGCCCATGTGCTTAGTTGTGCTTAGTTGTTCATACCAGTGGGGCTTCAGGCAACAGGCAGCAATGTTGGTGGCATTGGCTGGTGTCTGGCTAGTGAGGACCGCAGTCTGGCGCGTGTGGTGGTGGCTGTTTTGATGCAAAGCTGTCACGACACAGCACCCATGGGCCTCTGTGTGTGCAGTCATCAGCCATTGCAGCAAATCGCTATAAAGTGCCAGGAGTTTTGCCATGCGCCATTGCTGACATGTTAGGTACAGTCCACAGCTTTTCTTTGATGTGCAGCCGCTCAGTATCTGCTCTTGCGGCTGCTGCTACTGCTGTTGTTGCTGTCTGTGTGTGTGTGTGTGTGTGCTGCTGCAGCTGCTGGATGCTGCCAAGGTTGGCGAGTACCAGCCAGGCCAGGCGCTGGACATCGCACAGATCTTCAAGGCTGGTGACAATGTGGACGTGGCAGGCACAACAGTCGGCAAGGGCTTCCAGGGTGAGCAGCAGCAGCAGCAGGATTGGGCCATGTTAGTGGGCAGCAGCTGCCAGCGCTGAGCCCACTGTGGCTGCAGCAGCAAGTCAGCTGCCATGGAGTCACAGGCAATCAGGAGCTGCTGGCACGGGAGACAGCAGCGCAGAGCAGCAGCAGCGGCAGCAGCAGGGATGATGCTGGCAGCGTAGCGATGCCAGCGTCCCTGGTCAGCACCAACAGCATCGGCTGCAGGGCAGCAGTACAGGCATGCGACAGATTCATCAGTGTGCTCAACCGGCAACAAGGGACATGCTGGCAGCAGCTGCGCGTGCAAATGTCTCCTGCTCGCAGCTGCACGACACACCATAGCCACCTGCTGCACATACACATCTTGCTCTACATGCATGCTGGTTACGACTGCACACACTGAAAACAAAAGACAGAGCTGTCAATGCTCTTCCTGCGCTGCCACAGCTGTGTGCTGACGCCCATGTTCTGTGTGTGCTTTCCCCCTCCGCCGCCAGGTACCATCAAGCGCTACGGCATGAAGCGTGGTGCCATGACGCACGGCTCCAAGAGCCACCGCGAGCACGGCAGCACAGGCCCAGGCACCACGCCAGGCCGCACCCTGCCAGGCCTCAAGATGGCTGGCCACATGGGCGCACAGCGCAGGAAGTGCAGGAGCCTGCAGGTGAGGCGCTGCAGCAGCAGGACTTGCGTGTTGCTGCTGGCACTGCAGCAACAGCATTTGCTTGCGCTGTGTCAAGCACAGGAGACTGCTGTATGCATGTATGAGGCATTTCCTTTGTTACAGGCTGAGGTGCGCCTGCAATTGAGCAGGGGCTGTGAACTCGCTGCCTTGTTTGCCAATGTAATTACGCATGTGTACAAGTGCAGTGCTGACCGCTATGTGCCCTGCTGCACTGGCTTGCTGCTGCTGCTGCCGCAGGTGCTCAAGGTTGACACTGAGCGCAACGCCATCGTGGTGAAGGGCAGCGTGCCAGGCAAGGCAGGCAACATCCTGGAGATCGCGCCAGCAAAGATCGTGGGCACCAACTGCTAAGCAGCTGCAGCAGCAGCAGCAGGGGCGTTGGGTTGCAGGATGGCTTAGGGTGGTGTGTATGACAGCGGGGTTGCAGCGAGCAGGAGGCGCATGCGCTGCTGCTGCTCAGCAGCGGCAGAGCGCGGGCAGCTTTCTGTTATGTGACAGGGTTGGCTGGGTGGGGTGTTAAATTTAGGCAATGGACATTCCGTGTAACTGACTTTTATCCTGGGCTGTCGTCTTCCTTGAGGCAAGGTTCTTTGGTGTATCTGGTTTGTGCTCAGGAATGGTCTTGGCTGGCACAAATCTATGCAGGTTTGCTTGCACTTGCAAGTGCTGCACCTGCAGCGCCAGAAAAGTGGCCGCCCGGGCTGCGGGGTTTCGAAAAGGTACCTGCTGCAACCGGTTGCTGACACGCACAGTACTTGGGTCTGAGTCGCTACCAGATTGCGCGAAGGAGGCCTGGCTGTGCTAGCTTGAACCAGCAGCATTAGCCGCTGGCAGTGTCAAGCAACACCTGTACCATAGGTATCCAGCACATGCAGCACTTCTAATGCTCAGCGACAGCAGCCAGGCCTGACATGTTAAAACCCAACAGCATGCCCATGGTGTGCAACCACATGCCAGGCAGTGTATTGAATTCTTCATTTTACATGCCAGGCAGTGGGTGTTCAAAACTGGACAAGCTAGAATACAAACCCCCTCTGGGACCTCACACCAGCACTTGTGCCAACGCTGGAGCAACCTGCAAACACAACGTAACAGAGGCTGCAGAGCAAAGTTTGCACTGCTAAACTTTGCGCAGAGCAAACTGCACTAGCTAGTTCAGCTGGCAGCTGAAGTAGCTAGTGCAATGCAAAGCTATATAGCTTCAAAGCTAGCAAATTTTTGCTCGACATATGAAGCAACTACAGCATCATCTGTGAACCAGATGCTCAGCACAGATAAGTAGCGGGAGATAACGGCTTTAAGCTGTACACTTGTCAGCTGACAGCTGGACAGATGGCCAAGACCTGGGGCCTCTGCCCACTTATGGCACTCCATGCTGCTGCGTAACACTCTCTGCAATTGCAAACAGCTTACTAGAACGCATGTTTCAGGCACCGGACGCAGCGATTTGCTGGACACCTGTACCCGCCTGTCCTGCAGCGCTCCAATCTCTCACCCTACTCCACTCTTGTTTACTGACTAGGCATGTTGTTGCAACACCAGTTCCTCTCACAGCACAGAACATCACCAGAACAAAACATCATCAGAACAACCCACATGCCGATGCACTCTCCTGCACCCTGCTGCCACTCTGCCACCTGTGGTTACTGTGATGAGCTGCTGCTGCTGCTGCTGCTGGCACCCGGCAGGTCGCAGGCTGCTGTCACGTTGCCGTCGCTGTCCCTGCACAGGCTGCCTGTCCTGCCCTCCTGCTCTGCCCTGTGGCGTGCCAGGATCACGTCGAGCGCCTCACGCCCAGTGATCTGCGTCCTGTACTTGGCCCACACATTGTACACTGCAGCGGAGAGGCGACAGGCAGTGATATGAAAGCGATGCAGTATTCAGTGGGTGTGTGGACAGGTGGAGTGCAGCATGGCTAGTGCGACAGCTAGGTGAAGCGGCAGCCATATGGAAGCTCGAGTGCATGTAGATGCACAGGCCACGCAGCACAGCACGTGCACCACCATGTTAACACAAAGCAGGAGCCCAAGCCGCCGCTGACAGGCACCTTGCCATGCTGTGGGTAACTGCAGCCATGCTCAACACTGCTATTTGCGGTACGGAAAATACTCCGTGCTGCAGCCCACTGCAGCTCTTCAAGCCCAGCTGTGCCAGCGGAGCAAGCAAGCCATGCAGGTATGAACGGCAGTGAACTGCGCGCACACCCCAACCTGCACCCACCTGCATTGCCAGCGTCCTCCACTGCCTTGTTCTTGGTGATGGCATACACCCAGCCAAGGCCTGCACAGGTGGAAGAGCACGAAGCAATTCATGCGCAGGTAAGGCGGTTCATAACGAGATAACAACCTCCAGACACATGCACAACTGCGCATTTGCTCACAATCCACGCTACCAACCTGCCCTGCTACAACATGCTGCCACGAAAACAAGCAGTACTGAGAGGTGAATCGTGCGCTTTGCGGCGCACTGCTGCTCCTGCTGCTGCTGCATCACACTGAGCGAGTGGCAGTGCTGCAACACTGCATGTGCTGCTGATGCCAAGTGACGCAAGTGGCAGTGCTGCCGAGGCCTGGCGAATGCATCCCGAGCAGTACCATACACACCTACAGCCTCATACAGTCGCCTGCACACAGCACAACAAGAGCATCTTGTCAGGCGTCGTGACCAGTGGTGGTGCTACAGGTGCAGCTCAAGCTGGCTGCTGCCGCTGCTGCTGCGTCCTGTGAGGATGTTTGTGAGTGTGCAAGCGTAGCACTGCCTGCCCAGCTCAAAGTATAATGCTGTGAGACACCCAGCTCCGGCAGATAGACAGCAACCAGCCCAATTGCGATATGCAGTTTGAGAATTGGATGTTGCTGCGCACCTGAAGACCTCGATGTCCTTCACAATGGTGCCATCAGGCAGGATGGCGTGGATGCGCTCCATGGCCTGCAGGGCACCAACAGCACCAGCAGCATCACAAGTTGAGGCCACACATAATCCCACAACAGATTCCAGGATGCTGTGCACCAAGCTACCAATGCACCAGCAGCATGCACGTCAGAGCAGTGCTACACTGGAACATGATGGCAGTGGCAGACGCAGCATCACGCATCTGCTGCACCAGAAGGTGTTCTAATGCTGTTGAAGATATGAGAGCATGCAGCCATATTTGCCCAGTGCCGCCTGTTGTGCGTAGCCGCTACGTATCCAATACTACAACAAACGCCTCACCGCTTGGAAGGTGATGCCTGCGTTGTCTTCTGGGCTGTAGCTGGGCTCTGCGATATCCACAAAGTCGATCTTGCCAGCTGCTGCGTCCCTGCCTTGCAGGAACTTCACCTCCTTCATGCACAGGCTGCACTCGCCATCGTACAGCATGCGGATCTCTGCGCCAGGCTTCCACTTGCCTGCAGGTCGGGTGAAGCACAGGGCAGGGTCAAGCAAATGAGCAGTGGCGGTGCGCATGCAGTGCCCTGTTGCTTGGCTTGATGAGGTACCAGAGGGCTCTCAGGCTGTGGCCCAGGCTGTCAGGCCACTTCACACAAAAGTGGCACGTAATGGAATTAAGCAAGCAGAAGAGCAGCAGTAACTTACCCAGGGATACAGAGGTCGATGCTTCAGAAGTGACAGCAGCTGCATGTGTGCCTGTGCTGCTGCTTTGCTGCTGCTGTGTTGACATGTAGCGCCTGGCAGGGGCCATGCTCCGCTGCACCGCCCGCATGGAGGCAGGGCGCATCATCTTCATGCTGCTCTGCATTGAGCTAAGCAGCTAAGAAGTCTGGCTCACGTGCAAACGGGCGGGTGAGTGTTTGTGGTGAGGATGTGGTGGGCCTGCAATCGCCGTTGAACAAGGAGCCAAAAGCGTTCGCAACAGCAGCCAGCATGAAGGTGGAGTTCATAGGCAAGCAGAGCACTGATGTTCGCTGCTGACCATGGAATGTCCGTAGAACAGAACCCCCGCCACAAAAGCCGCGGCAAACCATACCTCAGACGATGGCAGCATCCTTGTCCAGTCAGGAAAACTACCTACGCAATTTTTGTTGTACGAAGCGCTCTCACAGACGTCGCATACTCCTGTCAGTGCCACGAGCGTAGTGCTGCTGCTGCCGCTGTTGCCACCACAAGCACTCAAGAGCCTGTCAGCTTCTGTTCTCCACAGAGCCTCTCACATCATCAAGTCATGCAGATTCAATCTGCAAGAGCTCAAATACAAGCTGGGAGTCGCTGCGTGCAGCAGCCCCTTGCAGGAACACGATGTGTCTGCAACGCTGTCAAGCTCAATTTGCAATCACAACAGCGCAGCAGCTGCTGCTCGTCAGAGCACATGCATGAGGTGACAGTGGCTCCTACACTAGAGTCTGTGATTGAGCATGTAATCGCATGGTATGTGTGTACTGACCAGGCTCCTATTGTGCAGGCAAACAACAGCCGATCGCCTTCTTTCCTGCTGCCAGGCGTTGCTGCAGTGATGTGTGCCGTAGGTGAGCAGCATCAGCCTGTACGGCAACAATGTCGAGCGTGTTGTCAAATGTCGTCGTGTATCAGGGCAGCTATTTTGTTATGTTATGAACAAGGTAGCCTAAGCGCAAGCAAGTTCTGCAAGCACTGGCTGCCGTCATGACCTCCGATCCTCACTTCTCTTGCAGGGACTGCAGCGGGCTCAGCAGCAGCGGAGACAGCAGCTGCTGCCACCACAGCAGTATCCACAGCAGCAGAGCTCATAACGCCAGTGGACCCCTCCACGTATGTGCCGGGGCCAGTGGAAGTGGGCTGGCAGATCTGGTTTGCCGCCTTTGTCAGCACAGTGCCATTTGTCATCGGCGCATATGAGTTTGGGAAGCGCATTGTGAGTGGATGCACTTGGGTTATAACCAGCAACAAGTTCAGCATTAGGATCAGGCAAGCCAAAGGGTGCACGGATGGTGCGGCTGGTTGGTGTACCTGCTTGTGTGTGCATGCAGAACGTCAGAACAGCAGCTGCCCTGCATGTGGCTTGTATCGCAGCAGTTGTCAGCTGTGGCGCGCGGCATGTTGCCGCACACAGCTCTGGAATAGCGCCTGTGTGTGGTGTGTAGGCCACAGCCGCTGCTGCTGATGCCAGCGTCTGCACCCTCAAGCAGCTCATGCACTGTTGAAAAGTGGTTGGTATTTCTCAACAGCAACACAACGGCTGCAACGGCTCTAGGCTACAATGCTCCTGCTGCTTGCGCCCTGCACCAACGTGCTATGGTCTGCATGCTATGCGCAGCTGATCCAGCGCCGCTGCAAGGTGTGCAACGGCAGCGGGCTGGTGGCGCGTGGCAAGGGCCAGCGCAAGTGCCCCGAGTGTGGCGGCTTCTTCCCCTGGATCAGCTGGCGCATGTTCCTTTCGGCGAATGCGCGCCCCGGCAATGGAGGTGAGCACACAGCTGCAGCAACAGCAACGCGCATGGTGGCTGGCTGTTCTAGGGTGGCACCTGGCTGGCCCGGCACGCGCGTGTGTGCTGCTTGCGTGTGTGCTACAAGCAGGGCGCTGCTACCAGCACTAAGTGTGCGGCATGCTTGTGCTGTGTTGGTGCGCGTGATGGCGCCTTATGGTAATGCGGGTCAGGACGCCACACCGTGTAGCTTGATGTGTTTACAGGCTCAGCTGGCTGTTACATAGCAAGTGGAAATTTGACGGCACATCAGTACCACACACATCTGCATGTTTGAAGACGTTCCGTGACAGGTGCAGAATCGGGGCTGAGCGCTGCTGTCCGTCTGCACAAAAAAGAATGCGCTGCTGCTGGGTTGTGCTGCATTCCCCTGCATCCCGCGCAACGGAGCAACGCTTATGTTCCTGTCCTGCAGGGCCGCTGCTGCAGCCGAGGGGCCAGACCAGTGTGTTCTATACGGTGCCGCCGCCAGCCGCAGACGTGCCGCGACCAGCACCGCCCTCAGCAGCAGCACCTGCACAGAAAGAGGACACTGCAGAATAGGTGACCCCAGGTAGGCGCTTGCCGCATGGCTCTGGTTGTTGCTAGCCTGCGGCGCCCCCAGTGCTGCCATGCAAGCGCATGATCGATCACCAACAGCAGGAACACTTTTGCTTTACTTTTTGAACAGCGCGTCTCTCAACAGTGCACAAGCCAGCCTGCCACACGCATGTGGCGCAACGACCAGCGCACGTGCGGACGGCAGGGTCACTATTGCAGAGCTGCGATGCTAAGCTTGCCCCACGTCATGCGACCACCAAGTAAGCCACAGCAATGACGCGTTGCGCCCACTGCCATGTGCTGCTGTGCTGTGCTTGGTGATGCTCCCAGCGAACACCACGGAGCCTTCCGGCTGCATTGCTGACCTGGAGACATGCACAACGCAAGCTGAGGATCATTTCAGCCTGACGCAGCACCCCGGCCAAGTTCACTTCTTTGAAGTCACAGAAAAGGGCTGCCAGCTTCCTGCCAGCGCACTCTACACAGGGCCATCAACACAGGGCCTTCCAGCATCCACAACCAGTGATGCAGGCTATGGTGAAGGTTGCAGCTTTATGGCAAACCATCATCTCAGAGACCAGCAACAAGGGTGCAGCAGTGCAGGCACTGTTGGCTTGTGTGCTGGTGGGTTTGTGTGTATTGCTTGTCTACGACGCTACGTGTACAACAGCGCATTGAGCAATACGCCACGACACTGCCAGCTCAGCAGGCGGTGCTGCCACGGCTGCTGAGCTGTCTGTACAGCAACAAATGCAGCTGTTGTCCCTGCTCACCATGCACATGTGCTTGCTGCGCGAAGCTTGCACAGGCTGCAGCAAGTTATGGCTGGCACAAAGCTGCAATATAGTAGGACATGGTGCATCAGTGTAACATGGCGTATGGCACAGGACGGCGTCTGGGTGCGTGTTGCAGCACCCATGTACCAGACAGTGCAACACCTAGCACAGCACATGAATCAAAGCTGCATAACTTGCAAGTCCAAACAGAATCGAATTGCTGTGCTGAAAACAAGTTGCAAGGCATAGCGTTGCACCACCCTTGCCTGAGAGTCGGGTCACACAATTGCAGGCTGTTAGTGAATTGATTGAAGGCAGGCGTGCTGCTGCCCTCGGCTCCGCAGCTGACCATCGAACCAACCCAGCTCTTCCCCAGCACATGCAGCAGTTAGTAGGGTGATACAATCCAGGCCTCTCAGCTCCTGACAGCGTACACGTTGTACAGCTTGCTGCCGCGCAGCATGTCATCCTGGCTGGCCACCACACTGCTGAAGCCGGCTGTGTGCTGCAGCAGGTGCAGCACTGCCGCCAGCTGGCCGTCCAGGTCATGCACCTGCAGCCAAATGCAGCATGCAACAGCTATCAACCCAGCTCTTGGCCATGGCCCTTGGCCAGCTGCCTTCGGGTAAGATTACGGCTGCTGTAATAAACAAAAGCATCCCAATGTAACATGTCCCTCACGTCATGCTTCAACACGGTGACCATTGCGCATCTCTGCAGTGCTTGCTGTATGCAGTGGTCGTGCAATAAACAGCACCTGGTCACAGGTGTCAGACTAACCATGCAAAAAGCTGTGTCAGTGCTGCTTTGCGGTGCAAAGGTGCCCACCTCCATGGCGAGCTGCTGTATGCGCGGCCAGTGGTGCCGCTGCACCCCCCGCAGCACCTGCAGCTCAGCTCGCTCCACATCTACCTTCAGCAGATCTACACGCCTGCAGCGGGACCAGCAAAATGACACAAGCAACAACACCGGCATCACCGTGTCAAAACTATCCGGAACGCAGTGCCATGTTGCCTGACGTGCAGCAGTACAAGCATGCAGGTCAGCGCTGTTACTTGACCACTGGCTGATGCGGGTGTGGCCCCGAGCACAGCCGTGAAGCTGCGGTGAGCCACACCAGTCCCACCAGCCACAAGGCTTGATGTGCAACACAGCAGCCTTGAAGCGTACGCTGCGTTGAAAAGCGTGAATCACCGCTCAAGTTCTGCCTGCGTCAGCTGGCTCTGTGCACTGCTGCCGCTGTAACTCCACATATGCCAAACTGGCGAGTGTGGGTGCTGCATTTGTGACACCCCGCATGGCACCATGCTGCCCTCTACACAGAGCACCACAGCCCTGGAGCAGGGCAGCCTGCTGATCTCCATGAAGCGCCTGCTCACCTGATGCCATGCTGCTCAATGAGCTGGCTGACTGTCACCATCCGGCACGCCACCGCCTCAGCCTGCCGCAGCATCACCTGCAGGGGCATCAGCATTGCGTGCAGCATGAACCATGCACAGCCTAGCACTGTACATGCAGCTGACAATGGTAGGAGGCGTGAAGGCGCATGAGGTATCCTCATCGCCACACACGTCCCCTTCCTTAACTTACGCGGGTGTTACGTGTGAACACACCACGCGTAGCTCATTCATTCATTCATTCATGCAGCTGACACAGCCCTTGCAGCATGCACACCGCTGTTGCGGTGCTGCTGAATGCAGGGGCGGGCAGCCTGTAGTCTGATGGGCATGCTGCAAAGCCGTATCAAACACACCAGCAGAATCACAGCTGACTACGGCTAACGATAATGCAGCAGTGCATGTTGCAGAACAATTCTCTCAAGGTTAAAGACAAGATCAAGCAGCGCCTCACCAGCTGCACGTACAGCCGCCCCATCAGCCTACTGAGCGGCCTCAGCGGGCCGGCACCGGCCACCCAGCGCCCACAGCTGACCTGCAGCAGCAGCAGCAGCACAAGGTGTGGCGGTTCACTATCATTCGCCGGTTACTCTAGTTTGGCTCCTTGACCCCACTGCACAGCGTCAAGCACCGCACACGATCCGCTGGGATCTGCTAGCTATGACTGCTGGCTGAGCTCTTTGCTGTTTGCGCTGAACTTTGCAGCGCGCACCAGCATGCGCTGCGCAGCGCTCCAGCCTTGCGCCGCTGTGCTGCCTGCTGCCGGTGGGCCTGTCAGCAGGTTGTCCAGGTAGGCCTGCATGTTGTGCAGCACCTCGGCGTCATCCCGCTGCAGCGTAGCCCAGCCTGCTGCCCTGCAGGAGGAAGATCGCATCAGCAGGGCAGAGCAGTGGGCATGCTGTGCGCCCCTGCAAGCCTAGGGTGCGGACCAGGAGTGGCTTCTCGACAAGGTTGGTAATCAACAGGTAAACACTCAAGCATCAGCCTGTCAGCTTACGCACGCAGCCTCCAGAACAGCAGGCTGCACAAGCTGACTGGCAGGCTGTGCTCATCTCATCCTGCCTGGTGCTATTGTTGGCAATGTCAGCCCATCTAGGCCTGCAGCTCACCCTGTCAGTACAGCGCTGAGTATACTGCCACTCAAGCATCAATGTGCGAGAGCCGTACTCTTGCTTCTGACTGGTGGCGATGCTGGTTTTGCAAAAACATATCCAGGCCTGCAGCTCACCCTGGGTACACTGTCAGCATGGCTTCCGTTTGGCTGCCATCCCCCACAGCAGCAGCCACCACCGCATGCCTGGCCAGCTGCCTGCCCTGGCTGCTGCACCAGCTGCTGTGCTGCTGCATGTTGGCAGCGAGTGCTGCTGCCGTCAGCGGTGCTGGCTCCACGCCTAGCACAAAGCCTTGGAGGCCTGCAGCCTGCACAGCAGCAGCATGTCCTTCGTGTTGCTGATTGCGTGCCGGTAGCACTACACCACCACGTGCAGAAGCAGTGCTATGCAGAGCAAGGGAAGCAGCAGCTGAGGCGGCATGGCCCCTGGCCAATGCAACACAATGCTGGGTGTTTGCCTGCGACCAGTGCTACTTTCTTAATAATAGCTTCTGCTGATGTTGATAGCAGCCGCATTGACGCACCTCTGCTGCAAACATGGAGAACATGCCAATGTTGGCTCCCACATCTAAAACTGTCGCGCCTGGCGCGATGGTCACTCCATGCTGCAGGTAGCAGCGCTCGCCGTATTGCTCATCGTACAGGAACTGAACCTCTGCAGGGGTGGACGTGTGCCTGCTCAGCAGGGGCAGAAGATGCTGTTATGGTTGTTATGTAGCTACATTTGCACCCAACACTAATGGTATCCCTCATGTTGTGGGTGCTGTTTGCTCAGGTTATATGGTGGTGTGTCACCACTGGCTCTGCTGCACACCCACCTCACAGTCAGGCCGCTAGGCAGGCAGTGCAGGGGCAGGGCGTCTGCAGCTGCTGCTCCCACACAGACCCTTCCACGGGCGTTGACATGCCGATTGTGCAACTGCTGTGCGAGCCTGCTGCTACGCCAAGGCTGCTGCTGAGCAGCAGCAGCAGCAGCAGCAGCAGGAACATGGGTGCACAACCCTCTTCTGTGGGCTTGTAGGTGCATGCTGTGCTTATAGATTTGACGGACAATACTACACCAGTTTATTGGGGTGCTGCGACCTTGATGAAAAGCGTGCGGCATGCATATTTGTGCGATGTCCACAAATACTGCCGAGGACGACCACAGTCACGAGCACATCGCCCCTACATTTGACACTCTCATTATTATAGCAAGAATTGATAAAACACAAGCAAGTTCAACGTTAAGTTTGAACCGTCAGCTGCTGAGGGTCACTTGCAACCCTGCAGACCCTGAACCCTTGCTCAACCCTCCCATGCCCTAAGGCCCTGCATACCCCTGCTGTAGCTGCCAGCCACCTGCCTTTGTTGTTGCTTTACACTGGAATTCGTTCAGCTGTAGTGGAGACGTATTCAGTAAGCGTCATGTGCAGCAGGCCAGGAACCAGCACTTTAAATGTCCAACGTTTTGGCGTCTCGTCTTATACATGCACAAGCACCGTCCCTCATGGTCAAGGCAGCAATGAATGGCATGGTTACATGGAATGTAAACAGAGCAATTGGTGTGACAAGGAGATGGCTGTACAAAGCAGCAACACTGCAGCCTAGCTTGAAACAGATACAACAGAGGGCGCAGACACAGGTAAGAAAAGCAAGCGACAGCAGAGTCACCTGGTGGACCAGAATGTGTTGATGCCCAACACCAATGCCCCGCATCACTGCATAAATACAAATCATCAATAGGCCGTAGTAATAACGGATTACCAAAATTATTGCAAGTGCTGCCCAGCATCGTCATGGGCCCTATGAGCCGCACTGCGTGGCACGCCCAGACTGATGACTGGCCCTGAGCTCGACCACTGAACACCAGGCTCAACACAAGCAACTGCGCAGCAGCAACAGCTGCGACCTGACACAACAACTGCAGCCGGACAACAATCCTTCCAGGCACAAGCCAGCCTCGCAACACACGACAGCATCACACAAGACGTACGGTGCAATATACACTATTGGACAAATTGTCTGGCAAGCTGCAGCACACAACAATGAACAACCACAATGTTCATGTCCAACATGATAACGAGAAAGTTGCAGCCACATTCTGCAAATCACCCTCAACCTCAAGCCACCGGCTTGCTGCTGCACACCTCCCGATACGGCTTGCTGCCCTCTGCAGGATCAGCCGCCGGCAGCAGCACCCCATCTGACAGCAGCTTCATCATCTGCGCTGCTACGTTACTGGTGCCGTTGCCGCTGTGCAGCGCGTCAGACAGCTGCTTGGGCATGCTTGCGCCGCAAACTGAAAATGGCCGGTTGCCAAAGCTGTAGCAGAGGCCCATGTCTTCCTGTGCTGGGTAGTAGCTGAGCCAGTGGAAGCACATCTCGTCTGCTGTGGCGGGGCCGGAGCGCGTCATGTTGCGCCGGCTGGTGCTGTCAAAGGTGCACTGCAGGTGGAAAGGAGCATGAAGGTGGCCGGGATGAGTGTTATCACATGGTTACAAGGAGAGACAAGAGCGCGGAAGTTCAGGCTAGCCAGCAGTGCTGGCAGCCTGGCTGATGGCGGCACCCTCAGCTGTACATGTGCACATGCAGCTGCGCAGGAGACAACCATTACCAGACTGCCTACAATTGATAGAAGCATTGCTAGCTGCTGACCGCCAACACTGCACGCCAGAATCCTGCTATCATCTGGCAGGCAACGCAATTTCGTGGCGCTATTTCGTGGTGTTTGAAGGACGACTGGCAAGGTCTGCAATAATGGTCGCACCTGCAGCGTGAGCGTGTCGCCAGGCAGCAGCGTGCGCGCCTCTGGGTTGATTGGTGTGTTGCCCTGCAAGGCACGGCACATGAGGGTGCAGCGGCTGCCTGCTCAGCAATTTGCGCAACAGTGGATACCAATGCACATCAAGCTCTTTTACAATGGCAACCATGACAGCCACAAACATACAGCTACAAACATACAGCAGGACCTGTCTGTCACTTGCCAGGCAAACATGCAGCCTTCTGGCTGGATTGTACGACAGCTGTACATGACAACGTCACCACCACACCACATTGGAACAACAGCGCGCAGCAGTAGCCGCATGCCCCCTTTACGCACACACCTGGAACTCGTAGTCGTAGGAGCGCAGCTGCCCAATCGGACTAAGCTCAGTGCCGTTCCTGAAGCGGCGCGTGATGATGGACTTGCCTAGGCCATGCATGTGGAAGAAGCCATCAAGCAGCGTCAGCGGGCCCTTAAACCTGCACAAGGTGCACAAGTTACCATACAGGCGAGCATGGCGTGAGTGGCAGTAGTTGAACGTGCTATCTATCGCTGACCTTGCAGGCATGCAGCCAAGATGTACAGCTCAGGGTGTTAGCAGCAAGAATGAAAGCTTTATTGGAGAGGCATTGAACGGTTTTGCAGCAAGCGACAGGCGGTGTTGAGGAGGCACCAAATTAATTGACTGCAAACAAGTGCCTTGGCCGGCACAGCTATGGCTTCACTCACTTGGCGGTGCACTCGCTGGGGCACACGCTGACGTTGGAGCGCAGCACCGCCTGGCCCGGCGGGATGTTGAGCACGGGTTGCTGCAGCGTGATGAGCCCGATGTCATGCGGCCGTAGCACGTCAGTGTAGTACACGCGCAGCCCACTGCCCTTGTCTTTCTGGCCTGCAGGGGCAGCAGCAGCAGGTCGGCAGCAAGGCAGCAGTGACACGTCGTAGCTGCGTTGCTGCTGTGTAGCGTAACGCAGCCACCTGCTAGAACACAAGATCACTGTGCTGAGTGTCCTTGCTGCCAAAATTCGAATCCATGTGATAGCTGGCAGGTGCAACCTGCACATAATTGTTCACGTGTGCATCACCCATCGTCCAACCCCAATCATGCCACACAAATCACCAACAGCCCCGCCAATGTCCTGGGAGCCGCCATAAGCATATGGCAAGATCAAACCGCTCAAGTTTAACACCACTACTAGCAGGGTGTTCAGCACCACTCAACGGCCAGCCCATCGAGGTTGTGATCAATTTCTCCCAACTGCCTTGTGCAGCAGCTGCCGCCACAGCAGCAGGGTGTTGAACAGCCACTCACCGGTCAGCCCCTCGGGGTTGTTGTAGTGCAGCTCCAGGGCCAGGTACTGGGAGCCTGGGGTGCCCATGGGTAGGCCTGCTGACTGGGGCGCATCGTAGGCTGTTGTGTTTGGGGCCACCAGCTGCAGCAGGTGCAGCAGGCAGAGCGGAGCCAGCAGAGACACGAGATCGTAAGTGCACATGCACATGCAGACGCAACACGGAAAGGTGATGAGAACTGCAGATGCCGGTAAGGGGAAGCAGGGGAAAAACCAGGAGCCATATGCATGAGCTGCCATGCGTGCATGCACTGTTAGCAAGTGCTGCATTGCCAATCTGTTGCAGCTGGGCGACTGATTAGAAGCCGTCAAGCTTACCATGTAGAACTGCTCACACTGCATGTCGTGCTTGAACCTGCGGACAAGCCAGAGCAAACAGAAATGAGAAAGATGCCAGTGAACTTGAAGAGAGCCCAGTCCAGCACATGAGATGTAACAGTGCCCTCGTGCTTGCTATGGTCATTGTCCACTGTTGCAAGCAGTAGCGCTGTAACTAGTAGCTGCTGTTGACAATGGTCAAACTGCAGCAGCCTGCACGGCGAGGCACCCACATATCTCCATCAGCCAAGGGTGGCAATAGTCAACCAAAAAATCAACTTAGCAGCAGCACCATCTCCACCATCATCAGCGCACCTGTCAAACGGCCCCAAACTCTTCATCGCCTTGACGGCTGCTGCTGCTTTGGCATCACACGAGTAGGCCACTCCATGGTGCAGCAGTTGCGAGTTGGTAATGGGCTCGTAACGCAGGATGTGGTACTTCCTGCAGCAGCAGCAGCAGCAAAGCAGCCGGTTATGGTTGTCAGCGTTCACACATACATGCTGCAACCTGTTCTTAGTAAAGCATGATGTTTGCCCTGTGGCTGCTCAATCACTGCAAGCACAGTCACCCTGGTGCACCATTGCCCGCACTGCTGAAGCGCTGGCAGCAGCGCAGCTTCGCTGCACACGACTGCAAACCAGCAGCCAGCAATCGCACGTACGATGTATACATGGCAGACAACTCGCTGAAAGGGCGCCCTCATCTGCTGCAGCAGCATGAGTTGATGCCTGCTGCCCAAGCACTGAGAAGGGCTGGCCCTGCCATGCCTCAGCGCGGCACACCCATACTAGCACTGCTACAGCAGCACCTGCGGCGCCATGCGCCGCTGCTTGTTCAAGCATTGAGCTGCCGCGACACCCCGCGCCTCACTTGTTGCTGGGAAGCTTGAAGTACTGCACAAAGTAGGTGGTGGTGTACTCAGGGATCGTCACAGGGTAGGTCAGCTCAAGCACCTTCACGCCAGCAGGCAGCCCAGCAGCAGCACCGCCAGCAGCAGCAGCAGCAGCATTACTGCTAGTAGCAGCAGGGCCACTGGCAGCTGTCACAGACAGCGGCTCCTTCTTTTGCTGCTGCTGCTGCTGCAGAGGCTGGTCCAGGAATGACACCAGGCTGCTGCCCCTGTTGACTGTGCCGTGGTAGCCCCAGGATGCTCCATACGCCCACAGCACATGGATTGGGGTAGATGGCAGTGGCAGGTCCTGTGCATCACAAGGTGCCACGTGGCGCTGCCAGGCTGCGATCAGGCCGCTGTTGCTGGTTGAGGAGAAGCCCAGCAGCTTGGTGTCCTGCTGCTTGTCAGCCACTGGCCGCACAAAGCCTGGGGCGTACGCGTCAACCAGCCGCCAGCCGGGGGCAGCTGCGGTGCCTGAGGTGGTGGCGTTCAGGATGAACATGTCTGCAGAGGAAAAAGTCGGCAAATCAAGAAGTGTTGTCGTTACCTGTCGAAATGGGACGCATTAGCTGCATTGTTGTGTTTATACAGCACAAGCCCTGCCATGCGCACCGCTGCGCCATGGCCAGTGTGCCCTGCTGCAGTGCAGCTGCATTGCGGAGCCCTTTTCAAACTGGCCCTTTGCGACACAATGCGACCGGGGTTATACAAGCATAACCACACAAACACAAAGTATGTGCTACGGTACAGCGCTGCTGCTGCTGCTGCTGCCGCTGCTGTTGCGCACCTGCCCCTTTCATGCTGCCCAGCTCTGACAAGCCCACCCCCAGGTAGGCTGTCTTGGGGGGCAGCTGCGCCTGGATGGCAAACGTGGCGATGTCTCCTTTCACGCCATAGCGCAGCACAATGGCATCGCTCAGCTGCACACAGCCTGCATTGCAGGCAGCAGGTGGGAGCACAGCAGGTTGAAGCACAGCAGTTGCCAACAGCCTACCCCATTGCTTCTGTGACGGATGGCATGGATGCAGCTGCGTGGTCTATTACTTGACAAGCACCATTTGCTTATGATTAACTGAAGAGCTGGGCTGCATGTGCTGTTGTTGCATATTGCCCACCTTGCAGCTGCTCAGGCTGCAGGCGCAGCTGTGCTGTCAGGGCTGCCTGTGCACTGGCACACGTTGGCAGCGCTGCTGCATTCGCGTAGCCCTGGAGCAAGAATAGAAGCAGCGAAACCGCCAGCAAATGCGGCATCGGAGCTGCTGCTGGTGAAGGCAAGGTCCTGACCACCACTGCTGCTGTTGTTGCTATCGTTGTGCAGCGGTCTTCATTTGGCAGTCAGCATCCATGCTCATCATGGTACACCGGTGTGTTCCGCTTCTTCACATGGCCTCCGGGAATCTTGGCAAATGATCTTGCGTAATGAAACGGGTTACGCACGGGGGAAGTGTGAACGCCGGGAGTTGCGGGACGTTCGTCTATGAAGTGGCAGCACCTCTGCTCTCCATTGTAAAGCGCTATAATGGCATACACAAGGTTTAGTCTGCCCCTTATGAAGCGCTTCCTTGTGACCAAGGCCCCTGCTGAGGGTGCCACAGCAGCAGCTGCTGCCAAGAAGAAGCAAAAGCTTGCTGCTCCTCCAGAAGCAGATCGGCCAACAAGACCTGCCTCTGCAATCAACCCAACTGCACATCAGCAGGGACAGCAGCAGCAATGTTCAGCCAAGCCAGCCAAGCAGCAGGAACAGCAGCACCTGCCAAGCAGCTTGAAGCACAGTGCTGTAACAAAACTAGGGGCTGGAGCATGCATTGGCTACTGGCCGCGCCACCTGTCGCATGCCTCCAAGCGCCTGCTGCCCATGCTGCTGGCTGGCGTGCCGTGGCAGCAGCGCAGCGTGACCATCTTCAACCGCAGCGTGCCGCAGCCGCGGCTCATCTGTTACATGGCAGATGACGGCCTACAGTACACATACAGCGGACTCACCCTGCAGCCCCACCCCTGGTCTGCAGGTGGGCGTGCCTGCTACCTAGCAGCAGCAGCAGCAGCAGCAGCACCAGCAGCAGGCGGGGCAGCAATGATTCCTCTGCTCTTCCTGCACTGCACATCCACAACCGCATCTTACACTAATTCTACAGGCTCGGCTGTCAGTGTTTCTATTCTGAAAGGGTGCTGCGCATGCTGCTGTGTGCTGCAGCTGTGCTGGAGGTGAAGGCGGCAGTGGAGCAGCTGGCTGGCTGTGCCTTTAACAGCTGCCTGCTCAACCATTACCGCAGCGGCGACGACCACATGTCGTGGCACAGCGACAATGAGCCGCTGTATGGGCAGCAGCCAGTGATTGCCTCGGTGTCATTTGGCGACACCAGAGACTTTGTGCTGCGGCACAACATCCACAGGTGGGCTGGCCAGCAGCAACGGGCATGCTTTGGGGTGTGCGTAGCCCGTGTTGGAAGGAGCAGCCGGGGTTCAACGCTTGCGATGTGCAGCGATGTTTAAGCCGCCAGGACGATAATTGACTACATACCGTAATCGCTCTATGTGATTGGGTCTCTAAATATTCGTCACACCCCTCCACACGTTGTCACATATTCCCGTTTCTCTAAATATTGGCTCGCGGACACACGCAGCTGGGTCTAGCCGAGCGCCAATATTTCGGGAACGGCATGATCACAGGTACAACTATTTCCCATTATCCTAACTTTCGTCTTTGGAAGGTTCCTCTGGATTTTAATTTCGCCAATCACTTAGAGCATTTACGGTATCCACCACAGCGTGCTGGGAGTAGAGGTCGCACTGACTGCCGCTGCTGCTGGTTTTGCGCTGTCCTAACGCTGCCGTGCTGTTATGCTCACTTGCAGGACGCACAAGGTGAAAGTGCCACTGGCCTCAGGGGATGTGCTCGTAATGTCTGGCACCACGCAGCAGCACTGGCAGCATTGTGTGCCCAAGCGCAGCAAGGTGCTGGGGCCGCGCATCAACCTCACATTCAGGACCATCATACGGCCAGAGGGGCCAGGTGCCCAGCAGCAGCAGCAGCAATAACAACACCAGCAGTAACAGCAGCAGATCCACCACCAACAGGCCGAGCAGCAGTTGTACCCGGACAAATAGAATGAGGACGGAGACTGTGGCCTTCCGGCCAGCGTTATTTTTCGTGTTACACCGGCTCTTCCGACTCAAATTGCTATAAATTCATAGAGGATGGGACGGTGACCGCGTGTGTCATACACTCCATAGCTTGGTCCAGTAATATAGCTGAACTCTGAGCGCGCGAGGCGCAGGCATTGCAGAGCGTCGTGGAGCAGTGACAGTCTCTGAATACATCGATTCAGGCCAAATACGCTGCCTCGTAATCTTTTCAACAATTTATTTCAGCAGAATTGCAAATTACGACGTCTCGTTCCGCCTCTTCACTAAATTCACAGGCTTCTGGTGTTTTGGGTTGTGGGTTTTGACTTTGCCAGAGTGTGCAGGCAGGTGTTGCCCCATAGCACGTCACACAAATATACTTTTCAATGTACTTGAAGGTAATGAGGTGCCTCGTAGGGGCTGGGAGGGGTGGGTGGGTGGTCGGATGGCTTCATACAAGGCAACACTGTCACAGTTAAACTGTGACAGTAGCTCAGCACTTGCACCCATGCGTGCATGCGCATACAAGAAAAGAAACGATCGTCCGGGATGCGGAGTGGAAGACTCCCTAATTTGGCACAGCAGCGAGCACGGGAGCAGAAGCATGCCCACTTGTCACTTTTTGTCCAGGGTAACTAGTGACACGTCACGAGTGACATTGTTGTCCGAATGCATACAAATATTGTTTTGTGAATAGTGTCGACATTGGCGAGGACGCTGGCGACGTCCTCTTGCTTGCCAACGATCGACAAGCAGTTGCAAGTGCCAACGACCGCGGAGCACTTGCGGAACACGGACAGTATACAAGGTAAGCATTGTTGACTTTACCAACGCTTTTGTAGCTAAAATGACGGCGTCCTTGATGTGCAGGCAGCAGGAGCCAATGAGAGGCAGACCTGGCACAGCTGAGTTGATGCCTTTCCCAATGCTCAATGTGTTCCTGCACAGAGCTCCACGCAGCTGCTTTTAAAACCATTATCCTACAACCACATGCGTATTTGATGGTATGAATGGCACTCATAGCACGGTGCACGGCTGTTCCAGCAAGCGCAGGCATATGCCAGACTGGCAGACTGCCCCAGGCGTTTGCACAAGCTCTGGCACTGATGCAACGCTGCTGATCGGCCCTTGTACACAACCCAACATTTGCCTTGAAATTGCAACTGCGTTCTTCTGCTGCTGCAGATGTCTGGCGCTGACTTTGAGCTGCGTGTGCAGGACGGCGGCATCTACTGGGGCAGCGAGCGTGTCAGCATCAAGGGCGTCAACTGGTTCGGCTTTGAGACAGCAGACTTCGCACTGCACGGCCTCTGGTGAGCTGTTGTTTCTGTGCAATCTAGTGGTGACATCGCATGCAACGCATTGTTGTGACATGCAGCACACTCTGCCACGCATGCAGCAGCAGGCACAGTCTTGCTGCAGCACTGCTTTCCCTGTCTGAATGAACCATATTGATGTTGGATGGCTGCTGCTGCTGCTGCTGTTGCTGCTGCTGCTGCTGCTGTTGCTGTTGCTGCTGCTGCTGCGGCGGCGGCTGCAGGTGCACCAACATGCTGCAGCTGCTGGACTTCACCGCGCAGCACTTCAACGCCATCCGGCTGCCCTTCAGCTGCGAGCTGTCACTCAACATGGACGCCCGGCGGCCCGGCAACATTGACTATGCTGCAAACCCTGAGCTGCAGGGGCTCACCACAGGCCAGGTGGTGGACAGGTGGGCAGCAAGCTGCGTTAGCCTTAGTCTTCTCAGGCTTTTCGCGTGCTGGAATCGGTGTCAGAGGCCATCATGACAACACAGCAGCAGCATTAGTGGCTGAAGGAGGACGACGGGAGTATTCAAGAAAGTGCAGCTGTTAGACAGGCCGGCAGGAACACAGCAAACCAAGGCAGCAGCGACAGCAATGCATCGACTTTTGCTGACACTGCTAGCAGCAGATGCCAGCAGTGATTTGCGCTTGCGCTGTGCTTGCCACCACCCTCACCAGCCGCACTGCTGCTGCTGCTGCTGCTGTTGATGCTGCTGCTGCTGCTGCTGCTGCTGCTGCTGCTGCTGCTGCTGCGCCAGGTTTATCCAGGAGTGTGCGCGGCGCGGGCTGCTGGTGCTGCTGGACATGCACCGCCTGGCTGCTGCTCAGGACATCCCTGAGCTGTGGTACAGCGCGGAGTACCCGGAGTCAGCGGTGCTGCAGGGCTGGAAGACCATGGTGCTCAGGTGGGAGGGGCTGCCTAGCCAACAGCGCTGGCTGCTGCTGTACATTGCGTTGTGTTGACAGATTGCAGCGGGTCATGGGGTGTGGGGGTGCGGCAGGGCTGGGTGATGTCAGTGTGGGCGCAGGTGCAGCCACACTGCCGTGCTATTGAAGAAAGATGCACGTGGTTGTGCGTTGCGCTGCGAGCAGGGCTGACATGAGGCGCAGGGGCACTCGCAGCAACCATTTAACGTGAGCACACCTGGGCGGTATGCCTTGCCCGCAATGCTTGCGACATCATTTGCGTAGCCAGCGGGCAGCTGGCTCAACTGCAGAATTCCGCTTTATCCAGTCGACTGCCGCGCTGCCTGCTGGCATGCGGCTCCACCCGGCAGGTACAAGGACTGCTGGAATGTGTTTGCCGCCGACCTCAACAACGAGCCGCACGGCTGCGCCAGCTGGGGCGACGGCAACCTGCGCACCGACTGGCAGCTGGCTGCGGCACGCATTGGGGCTGTCATCCTGGAGGCCAACCCCAGGCTGCTCATCTTTGTGGAGGGCGTGGAGCGCAACGGCTGCGTGCAGCCCTGCGAGAACTGCTGGTGGGGAGGGCACATCGCCGGCGCTGCCAAGGTGTGCGGCGACCGCTTGTTTTGATACTGTGTTTTTTGACTGGCTATGCGTAGACAGACGTGCAGTTCACATAGTTTGTTGTTGTTGACTTGGTCTTGAACGTTACGTGCAGCAATTCTGAGAGAATGGCTGGTGGGGCAGGCACGTGGCCGGCGCGGCAAAAGTGAGCGGCGGCGGCGGTGGTGTGCGCAGGCACTTGATCAACGCGCAGCGGTTTGCGCAGGCTAGATTGAGATCTTTTGTTTGATGCTGGATTCAGGCAAGAAGAGCACACCTGGTACTGCAGCACGCAGGCAACAACAGAAAATTGGTTCTGTTACCTTGCTACCCTTTTTCAGCATGCTGCACTTGCCTGCTACACTTGCCTCACTGTGCTGCTGCAGGCGCCCGTAACCCTGCCTGTTGAGGGCAAGCTGGTGTACTCGCCTCATGTGTATGGGCCTGACGTGTTTGGCCAGCCCTACTTCAGCGACCCCTCCTTCCCCGACAACATGCCAGACATCTGGAGCAAGCACTTCGGGTGGGTGGAGGGTGTGGCAGGCAGCTTGTGTGGAGGTGTGCGCGTGAGCATGCCGTGATTGTCAGCGGGCTGGCAGGGTTCACTGTGTTGCACATAGCAAGTTTTGGCTGCTGCTGCTGCTGCTGCTGCTGTTGCGGCTGCTGCCTGTGCTTCTTGTGGCTGTGTGGCTGGTGGCTGTGTATGCAGCAGCGTCAATGGTGCCGTACATGCCTGCTAGATCAGCAGCAGCAGCACCATGCTTGTCACGCTGCTCCACCAGCCACACACTCCAGCCTGCTCATGGCCCTCTGCGCTGACTGGCTGCCGCAGCTTCATCAAGCAGGAGGGCCACGGGCCGGCCATCTGCCCCGGGGAGTGGGGCGGCTGGGCCAAGGAGGGCGGCAGTGACGCAGCCTGGCAGGTGAAGCTGGCGGATTGGTTTGTGGAGCACGGCATCACCGACTCCTTCTACTGGTGCCTCAACCCCAACAGCGGCGACACGGTGAGGCCTCACAGCACCGCATGGAAGAACCCTGGCACGTCGGCCCGCCTGAACTGCGTTACATCCTGCAAGCCGGGCTGCGCATGAGGCGCTGTGAACAGGTTGGACTCCAGGCAGTTCTTGCTGCCAGCCTTTTGCGCATCAAGCTGCCCAGGTTTCAGGTGTTTAAACCTGCGGTTTAGTTTTGACCGGCGTGTAATGGTGATGCTGCTGCTGCTGCCTGCTGCGCCTGCTGCTGCAGGGCGGCATCCTGCAGGAGGACTGGGCCACCCCCCACCAGCACAAGCTGGACATTGTGGCGCGCGCACACCCCAACCCCACAAAATGGCCGCAGGATGAGGTCACACCAGCAGCACCAGCGCCAGAGGACTGCCAGGTTGAATCAACCGTCGATCCGGCAGCTTTTGGCGGCGCCCCTGCTGCGTGTGCTGCTCAGCCAGCAGCAGCAGGGGCTGAGCCAGCGGCACCGGTGGCAGCAGCAGTGCCAGCAGCGCCCCTCAGTGCCGGAGAAGTTGAGGCAAGTTTCATATGTGCATGTTGCTGCTTTCATTCCGTGCTGCATCCATGGGGGAAGGCGCTGCTAGGTTGATGTCAGCATGCAGCCACGCGAAATCGGTAACTGGCGATGTGTTGAGCCTACGCCAGTTGCGTGCCGACTGCTTGCACAAATGCACGATGTGCTGCACTGAACGCATGACGTGCAGCTGCGGAAGTGTTGCCAACCACACGGCGGCTTGGCACGTGAGCCCTGGAACCTACACCACACACACAGTCATGCCCGCATGCCGCACTGCGCTGACTTCGTTCCTTGTGCTTTTCTACATTTGCCCATGTGCAGGTGACGGAGGTGAACGCGTGGGACGAGGGGGCTGTGCGCTGCTTCCAGCTGGAGGCCAAGGTGACCAACACAGGACCAGGCCCAGCCAGCAGCATGCGGCTGCGGGTGGCGGCTGCCGGGGAGCTGCAGAAGGCCTGGAACGCGACGCAGCTGCCTGACGAGGGCGGCTGCTGGGTGTTTGACTTCCCTGACTGGGTGGGGCCGTCCGGCGGGCTTGCTGTTGGAGCGAATGTGGTGGTGGGGCTGATTGTGAAGGGGGAGAAGCCCACGGAGTTTGCTGTGGTGTGAGGGTACTGCAGCTGGTAACTGCGCAGGGCTGCAAGATACAAGTGTTACGCATGAGAAGCAGACAAGCCATTAGGGACGCTGCCGTGTATACCGTCTGCCACGTTACAGCAGCCTTCGACCGTTGCAGACCAAGCGGACGTTATGAATGAATTGAGATGTATGCAGGCAGCTTGCGACTCGCGGTGGGACGTGTGCTTGTCACATGTGAGCAGCACAATGTACACTCCTCCACTGGATGTCGGACGTCAAGCACTACCACCGTGCTTCCAGTAGAAGACGTTCTGCTTTTTACCTGTCAAGCAAACTGTGTTCACATGCCTATGCAAGCTTTGTACAAGCTTGTAAGTCCGGCCCCAGGCATCCACGTGCTGCTCCTCATGTCACATCACAGCCAAGTTGGCCGGCGCCACTGCTTGTGCTAGCTCAGCGCTGACTCACCCATGATGTGTTGAATGCTGGATTGCCTGCATGCGTTCATGGCCGAGCACCAACTTCGCTGAACAATGTGTGTACAGCGATCTGTGTGCAGCGCTCTTCAGTGGACGGGTGACGCACAGCGGTTGATGAAAACACACAGGTGCGCGATCCTCGGTTGACTCCCTGTACGATATTTGTCATATAGAGTCACGCTGCCCTTTGTGCAAATACCGTGTATGTATCGGCGACTGTGCAGATGACGCAC
Source organism: Tetradesmus obliquus (assembly GCA_030272155.1). Taxonomy (NCBI): domain Eukaryota; kingdom Viridiplantae; phylum Chlorophyta; class Chlorophyceae; order Sphaeropleales; family Scenedesmaceae; genus Tetradesmus; species Tetradesmus obliquus. The sequence goes on from CP126191.1 coordinate 4,325,560, forward strand.
ATGCCGCATCTGCGTCATCTGCAGATGACAGCAGCTGCTGTGCGTCATCCATTGTTCGTTGCGGCATCCAATCCCCGTGTTGCTCACCATGAGCTTCATTGTGCTTCTCATGATAATAAGTACACCGATTTCACTGTTTCTCACTGTTGTTAGTGTTTCTCAGTGTTCGCTCAGTGTTCCACGACGCTGAGAAGGTGATCACTGGGATGTTCACACCAAACCCGGCACATGTACACACGTACTTGATATGCTGCCAGCGCAGGTTTCAGTCGCAGAAATAAACTCATACATGTCCTGAATAGCTGTACGCAGCACAGTGAGGGGCGTTGTTGCCACTGGAAGCCTGAGCAGGGAGAGCATTGTGACAGCTGGTGACACACGAGGCTGGCCATCTGTTGATTGCAACACCAAGTAGGCCGTGGAACCATGAGACTGCAGATTTCGATTTTGCTTCTGGCAGCCATCACGGTTGGCTGCCAGGCCGACAGCTCGGGTGCGTGTTCGTGCCCTTTTCGGATGCATTATGCACATTGCAGCAGTGCTGCGCAAAGCTGACACAAAAATAGTGTCCACATTGCAGCAGTGGTACATACAAGTGTTGAAGATCGATGTAGCCATTGCCCTGATCATGTTGTCTTGTTGTGCCACTGTGCGTCATCACACGCTGCGACACACGGGGTCGCAGGCTAGCGAGATTCAGGCAACATATCTAGGTGCAGATGCCTTTTCATAATGTCTATCTCAACGATCATGTATGCTTTTGCCATAAGCATGTCCGAGCCGTAGAGCCGGCTGACAGTGCTTGCGCGTACAGGTCAGTGTCTGGGCTGGTCTGCGCACTTTGTGGCATATTCGCATGTCTTACTTGCAGTAATTTGCTGAATACGTGCATGCGCTTTGTTGCTTTGTTTTGCAGTGTCAACCCTTGATGATCTCCCTTTGAGGCGGGCTATGCTGCAGTCAGAGTGCCCGATCCAGTACTGCAACACAGGGCGCAACTGGTAAGCCAACTGTGTACTGCCAACCCAGGCAAACCCAGGTAGGCTTGAGGCAAGAACATACGCATGCAGTGGGGTCTGCAAATGCTAAAACCTGCATGGTGCATAACTGATCATCAGCGCACAATATGGAACAAGGGCTGCAGCACCCAGGTTTTGATTGCAGCACTGGTGTTCTGAGTCAGTCAGCCTAACAGTCAGCCTGCGGCAGGCTGCTCAACACCATTGATTGAGCAAGCTCATCTGCCTATCAGCCCAGTCAGCCTGCGGCAGGCTACTCAACACCATTGATTGAGCAAGCTCATCTGCCCATCAGAGTTGCTGTGGCGCTGCCCAAGTCAAAGTGCGTTGCTTGTGCTTATTGCTGACACGACGTTGCTGTGCTGATCCGCATGCTGCAGCATCTACTCCTCCCGCACAAAGAAGTGGCGCTGCACATCCTGCACTGGCCTCAGGATCCCCAATGAGGCCAAGTCGGAGTGCGTGGTGAGTGGCTGCCTGGGGCTGCTGCCCCTGGCTGCATGCGGCCTCACGGGTGGCTGCATGCGGCCTCACGGGTGGCTGCATGCGGCCTCACGGGTGGCTGCCACACTGCAGCACTCTGCTTGGCTTAGCAGCATCAGCACAGCAATCGGGTCCAATGTTCAGCTTTTGACAGCTGAGCAAAGGAAGTGAGCACAAGCGCTGTGGCTTGACTGCTGGCTGACTGCACCTGCATCATATATATGCCAACCTGCCTGACCTTGCGTGTCTGTTGCAGTGCCCTGCCGGCTTCTTCCCAACCTCCGATGGCGGCTGCGCCGTGTGCAAGGACAACATGTTCTGCCCCCAGGGCCAGTCCGCCCTCAGGTCCACTGCCCGGCCCTGTCACGCTGAGGCGCGGCGCCAAGTCCATAAACGACTGCTTCAACGCCCCTGGCTACTCCTACCGCAAGACCTCAGCCGGCATCAGGGCGGTGCCCTGCGGCGTGAACACGTGGACCACCGGCCTCAAGAAGCAGACCACCTGCACGGCCTGCACCACCGGTTTCAAGACAGACCCGGAGACTGTGCCCGGCTCACACACCAGCTCCGACGTGTGCCGTGAGTGCCTGTGCTGCTCTGCAGCTGCCAGGGAGTTGTTGCAGGACCATACCACCGCACAGTGCTGTGTTGTGTTGGCGTAGGAGTGTTCACAGGCATTCACGCAGTGCAGTGACTTACAGCCTAGCTGCAGCTGCAAGCTGCATGCGCGTGTGCATCAAGCGCCGCTGCTGCCTGCCTGCAGGCGCGATTACTATTCTTGCACGGCAACCAAAGTAACCCCAGCAGGATAACAGCACTACACGGTACTCAATGCTTCGCTACAAACGCATTATTGCTGCCACTGCTACTGCTACTGCTGCTGCTGCTGCTGCCTTTCCCTGCTCTGCAGAGGCCCCTGCCGGCTCCTTTGTCACTGGCGTCTCCACCGCGCTGTGCCCCAAGGGCGAGTACAGCGACGACTACTCCCTGGCCACTGCCTGCAAGACCTGCGAGGACCTGTACGATGGCCTGGGCATCACCACTGCACGTGAGGGCTCCACCAGCGCCAGGAACTGCACCTGGCTGGAGCCCGGCTATGCCCTGATGGACGACAAGAAGCGCGCCATCCTGGGGCGGGTGGACCTCACGAATACACCCATCTCTGGTGCCATGAAGTGCCCCCAGAACTGGTACTGGTGAGTACTGGTGCTGGTGCTGGTGAGTACTGGTACTGGTACTGGTGAGTGCTGGTACTGGTACTGGTACTGGTGCTGAGTGACATCGCACTGACACCAGGATGGGACTACTGGGAATGTCAGTGCAACATCCACGCCAGGAGCAGTGGTGCTTGTGGTAGTGTTGCGTGTTGCCACATAACAAGAGTGACGGCGACGGCACGCAGCACCGGCATTCAGGTCCCTGCAGGTCCCTGCAGGTTAAGCCAAGCTGCTGCCTTGGATCTCCAGCCAGTGCGTGTTTTTTGCAACCGGCGACAGCATTACTGCCCAAGTCATCTGCTGTTGGTGGCAGTTACGCCTCATGGTCTGTTTGTGCACGTGATGCGTGTCCTAACATACACGTTCGTCTTTTTCTGCTGCCACCGCCGCTGCTGCTGCTGCTGCTGCTGCCCTCTTTGCAGCCCGGGTGGTGACCCCAATGGTACTGGCACACCCACCAAGTGTGAGCACAACATGTGGACAGAGGACGAGGGCGCATTGTCCCCTGATGAGTGTGTGGCGCCGCCTGGCATGTATCTGCCCGATGTGCCTGCCAGCGGCCTGACCGCTGAGCAAATGAAGATCAGGCACTGCCCCCAGGGCACCTACAAGGAAACCTGGCAGCGGGTTGGTGTTGCCGGCTGCCTGCCCTGCGGCACTGGCTACTGGCTGTCAGATAAGACCATCTTCCTGAGCGAGCTGGACCCCAACAGCGGCCTGGTCAGGCAGCAGTGGGGCGTGCGCGGCAGCATAGACTCCTGCTGTGAGTGGCTGGCTGCAGCGCTGCGCAACCCTGTGTGGCAACTGCTTGTTTCCTGGAGTTTGAGAATCTCGAGGTTTGGCATCAAGTCGATAGGCAGCCTGGCTGGCCGTTGGAGTCCGCTGTTGAATGTGTCTGTGCTTTGGACAATCATCACCATGCAATGACCGGCTTTAAAAAATTTTGAACCCAGCACCATGTGATGTAACACACATGTGGTTGTTGCCAGTGCTGTCACTGACGTTGCTGCTGCTACTGCTACTGCTGCTGCTTCCTTCCTCCCATGCTTCCACATCAACAGTCATCCAGCGCGGCATGGGTGCCATCTTCGAGAGGAACCAGACCACTGCCGCCACCGCGCTGCGTGCCATCATCTGCCCTGCTGACCACTACGGGGTGGTGGGCGTCAACGGCACTGACAGCGTCTGGAAGAAATACGGCCGCGTGGCGACGCCCTGCACGCAGTGCCCCACCAACATGGTCACCAGGGGAAGCTCTGCCGACCTGAAAATGGCAACCATCCAGGTTGTCAACGCTACCGATGACCAACAGACCCAGGGCCTGACAACCGCAAGCAGCGAAGGCTACTACACCGTCGACTCCTGCTTCACACAGCCAGGCTATGGTGAGCGCAGCGCTACTGCCTAGGAGGCAGCTGTGCATATGTACAGCAGCTGCTGCACACAAGATGTCAACATGAACCCTGTGCAGTGTAGCGCTAAACGTGCTTTTGCAGGCACAGTCGGCCCTGCTCATCTGGTACATGCAGCAGTGTCAGAGGTGCTGGCCGACTGCCAAGCTGAATGTGGCTGCCCCAGGCTCGCACTGTATGCATCAACAACCAGTCGTGCATGATTGGTTGAACACTGCACAGGCGCGGCACATGAGCGTGCCGCTGCTCCCTTGGCGACTGGACGGTGGCCATGCCATCAATTCCGGGAGCTGCGGACGCCAGCGTTGCTCGCAGTTGCACAGCAACAACAGCTGCTGACACATTGACTGCCTGTGACACCTGGCCTGCTCTGCAGGTTACCTGCAGGGCGCCTCCCAGCTGTGTGCTGAGGGCTACTGGAGCGCAGGCGGCACCAGGCTGCCCTGCACGCAGTGCCCCTGCGGCAGGACCACCAAGGCTGCCGTGGAGATAAACTCCGATGCCGTAAACTGCACCAAGTACATTGCCGGCTACGGTGAGCTCAACAACATCCCGCAGCTGTGCGCCATCGGCCAGTACCAGGAGCCTCAGGTGGATGTGGGTACGCCCTGCCAGGCCTGCCCTCCCTCTCTCACCACTCGCGCCGTTGGCGGCGCCAGCTCTACGGCCTGCGACCTGTGCGCTGCCGGCTGGGGCACCATTGCCCTCAACACCACCTGCAAGTCCTGCGAGGACTGCTACTACGGCGATGCTGACCGCAAGGACAGCGCGTGCACCAAGTGCCCCGGCGGCCGCAGCTTCTCCTACGACTGGCAGGGCGTGGACGACAACTTCACGCCGCAGACCACGAGCAAGCCCTTCTCCAGCAGCCAGGCCGACTGCGTGGCCGACTTCGCCCAGACCGTGGAGGGCTCCTTTCATCTGGATCTGCAGTATGCGGCTGGCGCAAGCAGCGAGCTGCTGCTGGTGCCCGGCAGGGAGAACCTGCAGAGCTGCGTGCAGGAGTGCCGTGAGGATGCCAAGTGCGCGGCTGCCACCTTTGATTATGAGAGCCTCAAGTGCTGGCACTGGGAGCCTGCATCCAAGGAGAGCTTTGTGGCGAATGGCGGGTGAGCAGATCCGTGCAGCATTGGTGTAGCATACAGGCGACAATGTGCAGGGCCAATGTCTGGAGGGCGTGGTGTGTGAGGTGCGCAGGAGGATGACTCGGCTGCTGTTTTCTGAGCATACACATTGCGTAAGCCACAGCGCATCACCGATGTTATCAAGCCACAGCGCATCACCGATGTTATCAAGCCACAGCGCATCACCGATGTTATCAAGCCAAAACATTTTAGTTGCTGTGGCTGACCAGCGGCTGCTGCTGCTGGTGGTGCTGCTGCTGCAGTGTTGCCTTCAAGCTGCTGTCATCCACCAACCTGGCTGCCTCCACCAAGGTAGCTGCCCAGGAGATGGGCTCCGGCGAGTACAGCTTCATCCCTGACGGCGTCAACACCCCCGCCCGCATCGCCCCCAGCTCCCGCAACACACCTGTGGCCACCACCTCCCTGCGGGCCTGCCTCAAGGCCTGCAGCAACGTCAACCTGTGCGCCGGTGTCGTGTTTGGCCAGCTGTCTGGCGAGGACACCATCGCCGCAGACTCCTGCAAGCTGATCCTGGGCAAGTCGTTGCCCGGCAACAGCCTGCGCACCCTGATCAACGCAAACTTTATGGGGCTCAACACCGACACGCGCGTGTCTGTGGGCTATGTCTCGCAGCCGGGCTCCAACACTGTTGCCGTCTGCCCACCCAGTAGCAGTGCCGATGCCGTTGCTGCCAACAGGCAGGGATGGTTCTGGTGAGTGTGGTGTGCCGGCAACATTGGCGGCTCAGTGCATACACCTTTGCACGCGCCAGCAGGCAGCAAGCCCAGCGTCGCCGACCATCATTTTGCATGGCAAGTGTGCACAGGAATGCAACCAAGCCTGTCCTGCCGTCGCTTTTCACTCCTGGCATGCCTGAATCACAGCCGCCAGCTGCCTGCACATTCTGGGAGCAGATGGGGCGAAACAGCTGATGGTGGAAATGGAAGCATTAACCCCAAGCATGGTCATCTGCATCTTAGTTGCACACAACCCACCGCCGATGAGCACGCCATGGATTGAATAGCTCTGCGGCTCCTGTTCGGTGGTGCTGCCTGTGACGCCCTGCTGTGCTGTCTCTTCGACCAATGCAGCCCTGGAGGTGGTGTGGGTAGCGCACCCCGCACACGCTGTTCTGCTGCCAACCCCACTGGCACCTACATGCCTGAAGGTGCTGAGAAAGCTGGCGACTGCGGCGCCTGGCTGCTGCCCGGGTACTACTACAAGCAGGGCAACACGCCACCCGTGGTGGCCTGTGCGGCCAACAGCTTCTGGTGAGCGCGCGGCATGGCAGCTGGAAGCATGCCGCTTCAGGGTGTTGTGCAGCATCGTGCTTGGAGTCGTGCAGTGCTGCCTAGCCTTGCCCACACTGCCATGTTGGTGCATGCTGGCAGCAGCCATGTTGGTGCACGCGGCGCTGCCCACGAAGCTGCCTTCAGCAAGACAGTTGCTACAACGGGATTATCTGGCAAAGCGTTTGTCTAGCAAGCAAGGCAACTATGCGCATGCTGGTGTGTGTGTGTTCAGTGCATGGATATGCAGGGGCCTGCAGAAACATGTCTTTGACTCAATGACTCTGCAAATATTTCACGAGCGTATGTAGCGTAGACCTTACCACGCTGAGTGTATCAAGTGTGTCACATGAAGATGCTCTTATATGTGCAATGCCAGGCATCATGGCTGTACACAATCACAGATCTGCAGAAACCGTGCTGCCATAGCTGTGCCAACCACACCATACATTCTGCAGCTGCCGACCTGGCTGCCCTGCCGTGTTGCTGTGTCCCGTGTTCGTTCACATCGCAAAACAGCCCTGGCGGCGACAACATTGCTGGCGCCACTGCAGACAAGGGCATGCAGGCTTGCCCCACAGGCACCCAGAACACAGGAGGCATCACGGCTGTCTCCATGGCAAACTGCGACAAGCTTGTGCTGGGGTACTACTACCTGGCCCCCGGCCCCATCAGCGCTGACACCATCAAGCGCTGTGATCCTGGCTTCTACTGCGACACCAACCTTGTGCCAATCACGGTGAACTCGACCACTGTCCCCGCGGGTGTCAGCGGCGCAGGCATTGGCGCTGGCAGGCTGCGGTGCCCCACAGGATCATCCAGCACCGATTTTGCCAAGGCAGTCACAGACTGCACCATCCTGCTGCCTGGCTACCAGTACTCGGGAGCTGGCGCTATCGGCATCACCACCATAAAAACGTGTGATGATGACAGGTACTGTCCAGGAGCCGCCACCATCACTGCCAATGTCCCATCCCTGGGCATCGCCTGCCCAGAAGGCACCGGCGTCGCCAAGAACGCCGATGATGAAGCCAGAGGCATAACGACTGCCAACGGCTGCACCAAGCTGTACGCGGGCTACTACTATACCGGCGTCGGCATGGACATCAGCCGCAGCACTGTGCAACCTTGTCCAGCCAACAACTTCTGCCACGGCCACCCCCAAAACCCGGCAACCATATCGCTCGGGACGCCGATCCTCCCCATCGGCTGCCCAACTGGCACCAAGGGTGATGCCGGCACTCAGAGGACAGGGCTCACGGCCGACGAGGACTGGCGCACGGCCAATAGGCCCCTGCTGGTGGCAACGCCAGCCAGCAGTGCTGCGAACGGTGGCGAGACCACCAACGACTGCAACAGGCTGGTGGCTGGGCACTTCTATGATGGATCCAATGTCGAGCCTTTCATCACCAGCAGCACCATCAAGGTATGCGAGCCAGGCAAGTTCTGCAGCACGGAAGGCCTCCTGATCGAGAAGGGCGATGACACAAACCCTGGTGATAGCGGCCCCGCCGACCCAGGTGTCAACAACTGCGTCACTGGTGTCACCTCCTTGGCGGGAGCCAAGTCTATGAACGACTGCAACATTATTCAGGCGCGGTACTTCTACGATGGCAATGGCCCCATATCAAGCAGTAACATCAAGGACTGCCCGCAAAAGTCATATTGGTGCGTGTCATCCCGTTACGCTGTTGCTGCTGCTGCCTAGATGATGCCTGAACCACAGCTCAGCACGTGACGGGACGCACCGCTGCATGCTGTAAAACAAATCTCCTTGACAGGCCAGGGCCACTCTCACCTTGAGTGCGCTTTCCGCAAACTTGTCAGCCTGGTGTGCCAGCCGGCTTCCTAGCTAGCTCATCGTCATTCTCTCTGCCAGCTGTCTGTTCACTCCCCAATGCACTGCCTCTGTTATTGTTTTGCTGCATGCAGCCCCGGCGGCATGACTGCTATGGTCGGATCTGAGACAGGCAGGTTTGGCTGTGCAGCTGGCACGACGACCTTCAAATATCACCCAATAGCCGAATTGCTTGATTTGTCGGCGAGTTCCTCAGCTGATTGCAGCCTTCTACTGCCCGGCTACTACTACACCGGAGCTGGGGACATCTCAGATGACACGGTGCTGCAGTGCCCCGATGACAGCTACTGCATCGGGGTCGCGCGTCCCGCTAACGGTGACAGCAGCTGTCCTGGCTGCATCGTGGTCGGCACACCTCTGGGCAAGGCCGACTGCCCCACCGGCTCAGGCACTGCCGAGGTGGCATGGACCCGCACCAACCGTGACAGCATCAATGACCGCATCAACATCAAGCCCGGCTACTACTACCTTGGCGCTAGCGGCTGCAGTGCGATCGTGGCTGACACCTCGGCAGCGCCGTGCACGTTCAAGGTGTGCGATTTTGAGGCCACAAACGCCTTTTGCAATGGCGCTACAGACGTGGGCTTGCTGACAGTCAGCGCAGGCAGGACGACGTGCGCAACCGCGAACCCGCCACCTTCTACACTCACGTCTTGCGACGTGCTTGCTGGCCGTGAAGGCCTTGACTGCACCTCATCCGCACAGTGCATCTCACCTTGAGCATGCTGTACGGGAGGGTGCCCTGGCGCAAATGCTTTGGAGCTTCGCAGCAGCGCCTCAAAAAGCGGGCTGCCAAGCACCTCAAATGACGTGTTGCTGAGGCAGCTTTGCTGAGTGGTTCAATGTGCTAGACGCTCGGGACACGTGATGGCATCATCGTTGCAGCGCTGATGCGTTGTTACTGTAGCATGTGTGCCCAAGCTGCGCACAGCTACATGAGGTTCACTGCTTTGTCTATTTGTTTGTGTTGTGTGCGACGGCTGAAGCCTCACAACCTGTGACCAACTCTAAGCGAGATCTTCACCGGGGGCGCTGTGATCGCAGGAATGTCTGCTTATGTCTGCACACATGGAAAACAGCCCCACAAATGTGTGCAGTCGGAGGCGGGAGGCGTGGGCTGGTGTCAAAGCCGCCGGCGCTTGGCAACCTGTTTTTCTGCCATATAATTTGGACGGATATGCCTGGTTGTTGCGCTGGTTCACATTGCATTGCTGCGGCCGTTCAGCATTTGATCCAACTGCTGCTGAGCAGCAGAGTGCGGGCCTGCACTACTGTCGGATCTGCTGGTTGTTATCTGGCATTTGGTGAGGCGCTCCTGCCACTGGCTGGAGTGGCAGCCGCAGCCGGCCGCACATAGTACCCGGTATTAGCAGTGCTACATTTTCTGGTGTGAATGACTTGTCTCCAAGCGCTAGTACTGGTTCGAGCATTTTCGACATTTGCTGCTAAATCTGGCAGGATGTACATGAACTGACCAGCACCATGGCGGCTGTGGTGCCCAGTGGGCTGCCGCGGCTGCAACCTAGGCTGTGCTGCATGTACAGCTGGTGCACATTATGAAGTGCCATGCGTGCATGCCGGGCGCCCTTTTAGCATTCTTGCATACCTGAGAGCATTTAGTCTACATATCTAGCAGGTGCTCTGATCCGATCGTCCGACGACGGCCTGTTCTACATATTTACTATCGGTTTTGGCTTGAGCCCTAGGTTGCTGTCTGATATATGCACTGTGGTGATGCCTCTTGCATTCCTTTGAACATGTCTTGCTATGGACACATCTCTGTATCTAGGCAGGAATATGTAATGCAACGCCAGAAGCCAGACTTTCATCTGTCAAGAGCGACCGAGGACCCCCGCACCTCAACAACACCACTTAGTCATCAGTCAACGACAGCGCATGTCGTACCTCCGACTGCAAAAGCAGCAATGGTTTGAAAGTACCACAGTCAAAATCCACTCACTGGATCTCACTCTGCAAGCCTCACACAATCAGCACCAACATGAGCCACAACAGCAACCACAGCAGCAGCCAAAAGACAACTTTCCCGCTTGATCCAAGAAGACTACACGTGCGGCGTGGCGCGGCAGTTGCCAGCTCTGGCACGCGCATCACCTCACGCCTGCTATGCGCCAACATACCAAGGTCAAGCTGCCCGGGTCTCACATGCTGGTGCTGCTTCTGCAACTGCTAGGCCAATGGCAGCCACAACAGCCTCTCGCCTTTACAGTGCAGAAACCACACCAAAGTGCTGCTGCCACAGACTCTGTCCGCAACTCCCAGAAATGCTTCATCTTCTGTGCGAGTCACCTCTCATCTGTTCTACGAACAAAGCACTGCCTAGAGTGATGCCAGACCTGCGGCCTGCAGGTGCATATGCCTGCAAGCTGCAGGGCAGCAGCAGCTGCTGCTGCCTGCAGCGCAATCCACAAAAGCACATCAGCTGCTGCGTGAGTCGCCTCACAGCTGCTCTATGAACAGTGCACTGTCGCTGGTGATGCCAGCATCAGCAAGGCTCTGGCTGCTGCCCTCCACATACACCTTGCGCGGGAACTGCGTCACCAGCCGGTACGCGCCAGGCCGCACACCGCCGCAGCCGCCGTCACTGCCAGCGGCACCCCCGCTGCCTCCAGCTGCTGCTGCTGCTGCTGCTGCGTCTGCTCCACTGCACTGCACATCCACAAAGTCAAACACCGCTTGCAGCTGGTCACTACCACGAAAGCGGCGGCCTTTGCGGCTGCCATCCGGCAACCGCACCACTACCGTGAAGCTGCCTGCCTCGCCAGCTGCAGGCTCAGGTGATGACTCAAGTCGCTGTCGCTTGCTCTGCAGCAGCTCTGCTAGTGCACGTGCCGCATCAGCTTCTGCTTGTGCGGCTGCAGCCGCTGCTTCCTGCTCCGCAAGCTCCTGTGCTTCTGCTGCTTCCTGCGCTGCTGCAATGGACTCCTGCTTGGCTCTGCAAGGAGCAGCAGCACAGAATACAGAGCAGGACAGCTTGACAAACCATGCAGCAGTCGGCTCTAAGGGTGTCCATGCTTGATACGCAGCCTGAGCAGATGCAACACCAGGAGTGCTGCTGCATACAACCACACTTTGGGGCGAACCTTAGGGTTGAACTTCCTCACCACACAGCCCAGGCAAAGGCCTAGCGTCAGTGCCGCGCACCTGTCCAGCGCCAGCGACTCCTCGTACGCAGCGTCCTGCTCAGCCCTCAGGCTGCGCTGCTCCATGGCGCCAGGCGACAGCGGCGGCCCCGCTGCTGCTGCTGCTGCGTTGCTGAAGTCCGGCATGCGGCCCTGGTACGGGATGCCCAGCATGGCAGCCTCCAGCATGCGGGCCTCCTCCAAGTTGATGCCCTCAGGCAGGTCTAGCGGCGCCTCATCATCCCCAACAGCTACACCAGTCACGGCAGCAGCGGCAGCAGCAGCATCTGCAGCGTCCGCGGCTGCCTCAGCTGCTGCCGCCTCGTCATCATCTACGCCAGCAGCAGCATCGCCGGCGGCAGCCGCTGCTGCTCGCTGTCTTATAGGCGGTGCTGCTGCTGCTGCCTCCCGCTGGCGTGCGAGCTGCTGGTAGTGCTGCAGCATCTGCTCCTGCTGCCGCCTGTGGAGGCTGCCGTACTGCTCGCCTGCCGCTGCTGCGAATCCATCATCATCATATGCGTCCATGAAAGCTGGGTCTGTTTCCATGAGGTCAGCAGGGGCAGCAGCAGGAGCGCGGCCGCCACTGCTGCGCCTGGGCCTGCTGCTAGGCCCTGCTGCTGCTGCTCCTGCTGCTGCCCCCAAGCCACGGCCTGCAGGAAGAGGCAACAGGCAGGCAGTTGCAGCAGAGGTCAGCAGGCAGCGCAAAGGACGCCAGAGATGTCACCAGAGGACAGCAACATGAGAACTGCTCAAGGTTTTTTTTTATGCAGCTCAGATATTGCGTCGCACTCGCAGCTGCCTGGCTGCCAGGGCGCTTGTGCCACCCACCATGCACTGCCAGCATGTCTGGCGGCAGCTCGATGCCTGAGCGCCTGAACATCTCCTGCGCAGAGCCCATCATGTCTGCACGCAGCGCCGGCAGGGCAGAGCGGTAAATGAAAGGCAAGCATGTGCGCTGGCAGCAACAAGGAAATCAGGAAGCATCTGCGCAGCAGCACAGCATCTTGGCAGCGCAGCCTTTTGGGCCTCACACAAGGCAGCAGTAGCCGAGATGCTGCTCACCCTCCATCTGCTGCTCTGCCTGCTGCCTGGCTTGCAAGGCGCTTGCGCGCTGCCGTGCCAGCTCCCCAAGGCCTGCTGCCTCATCATCATCGTCAGGAATCTGCGCAGTAGCCAATGTTGCAGAAGCACAGTGTAAGACTTCCAGGCTGTGCACCCTTGCAGGACGCAGCCAGAAGATGCATGTTTGCGCAGAGCAGGAGCAAAACACTCAATGAGGCGTGCAGCATTGTGTGGTGCAACTCTTTGCTTGAACAGGTGCAGAAGCAAAGCATGCAAAAGCGAAGCGTGCATACAACCGCACAGTACACAGTCACACCAGCGCGCACCTCCACAACGTCTGGCTGTGCAACTGGAACACCTGCATACACACCCAATACTAATGTCGTAAAGGGCTGCGACGATTAGCATGCACTGCACAGCTTTCGATGCTGAGCTGTGCAAGTTCGCACAGACAGGCTGTACTGCAGCAGCACCATGCTGCTGCTTGCGGCCCCAGCTGACCTGCTGCCTGGTCAAACGGGTCCGGGGCTTCATCAGCAGCTCCTTGTTGCGGCGGATGGTCCATGTAGAAGTCCACCGCCCTCTCCAAGGCCCAGTCATGAGCTATGAGGTAGTTTTCCCCGATGTGGGCAGGGGCCCCAGTGATTGCACAGAACTGAGCTATCATATCCGATCTATCTTCTTCCATATTGGCTGCAATTTGCGCGTCTGCTCTCAAGGTGGTTCCTGCGGGCCGAGCAACTGGGCCTCTCGTTATCACAAAGCTGTGTCACGCCACTCCAGCGCGCTTTGAAGGCCCACAACCAGCTCCAATGCATGCAGAACCAGGTCACAGCCGCACACCAGCACTGTCAGACAGCCCAATGCATCACCTCATGTGGGCAGATGACATGTCAAAGTGGTACAGGGACGACAGGTAACTGTTACATGACCATGCCTGCTGCTGTACTGCCTGCAGCCATGTAATTTGACTACCCTATACTACTGCTATCACTGCTGCATGACTCAAAACAACCTGCCTGCCTACTAACATCATGCATGCCGCTTGTCCACCGCGCCGCATCATTATGTTCTTCAAGCACGGCCATGCAACCAGCGGACGGTACGCGCCAAACAATCACCATGCAGCACATGCTGCTGAATGGATAGCTGCAGCCAACTGTACAAGGTGCACCAGGACAGCATCCACACAAGCAGGCCACACACTGACAGGTGTGTCGCCAACCCAACCCCCTGCCCGTCCCAGCAACACCCATGCGGGCTGCAACTGCTTGCATGGATAACACGCTGGCCAGCCGCCTCCCACCAGCTGCAAACAACGTCAGCAATGCACACGGGTGCATCTCAAAGCGTACATAGTGAGGCAACACAACAGGACCATCTGCGTGCAGTGGGCCTGCTCAACTCCCCTCACCAAGCTGCATAACAACTGGATGGCCCGGGAATGATATAGCACTTTCATGAAACACCGGAAGCCCCAGAAAGTCAACGGCATAGCAACACCAGAGCATACATGCATGGTGGAAGCAACATCCATGTCCTCGCAGTCTGCAACACAGGCCCATGCAAGTGCAGCACGCCTCAGCGCTGTGTGCCACCAGGCAAACAATGCACACTCCAGTCAAGCTGCGCCAATGAGCGAGTATGTTGTACACACATAGACACAGCTAGGCTTCAGAGCCAACGCAGCACGTCAAATCAAACTGCGCTCAGGAGCTGCCCAGCTGCCATGTCCACACAATGGGACAAAGCACTCTGCAGACAACAATCAGACAACCGTTCCGAAAGATGCAGCTCTGACATCAGCATCAGAATCACCATGCCCAAACGCACACACTGGCCCCCTGAGTGCACACGACTCTGAAATGCACACACCAACCAGCCCGGCAAGACCTGGCAGCCAGACACCAAGCAGCTGGCGCCACACACACAGACACACACATGCCCTGAAGGATGACGATGACAACGCAGCAGCAGCAGCGCAACAAAGGAGTGCGGCTGCCATCAGGAAATATCCATGCAGCTACTGCAAGAATGCTGCGCCGTATGCTGGTGATGCAGGCAGACGCAGCTGCTCAAACCCTTTGCACACAGCAGGCATTGATGCCCTCAACCGAGCACAAGCAGAGACCGCAGGCATCGGCAACATACCCTGAATCAATGGCATGTGACAACCACCTGGCATCTTAATGATACAACATGACAAATAACATGCAGTTGACACCGCATCAACCTGCCAACCAGACATGAGCCCTCCAGCCAATCACCTACGGCTACCAGCAGTCACTACCACTCACACAACTGCCTACGCTAAGCCCCAATTCAGCGCACCTTGAGGATGAATTTGCTTTGCACAGACTTCAGCACACTGCGCGTAAGAATGATCACACCAACACAACATGTGCTAGTGCTAGACACTGCCCTGTCTCGCAACATCGGAAAGGTACGACATCGGAAAGGTACAAACCAGGGCGCTCTCAGGGTACTCTGCCATTTTCAGCCGGTAAAATGACACACAATGCGTGCCGCATTACGTCGCACATCCTGTACACATGAACACTGCCATGCCGCCGCACATGAGATGACGCACTTAGATGGCTCACATGGTGCATGTATGCAGCATCCTAAGATCCTGCATGAAGACGCACCACGCTCCTGCCTGATGCGCAATGCAGCTCACCACCACGCCTGCACAGCACTCTGCTCTGCCCGGAGCTGGCCAGCTCGTAACCCACAGCTGCATCACCCACAGCTGCACCCTAACTGCACGAGCACACCTCAGCATCACGAACCAGCATCAGAGACTGCCGAAGACAACCGAACTTCCGTTCCCGTGCTGCCACCCACACCGATATGGCAGCGGCCCGCCTCACACGCACCACACAGCCACCTCTCCCGAGGCGTCCCCTGACACCAGCACCTCACTGTCACCCACAGCCAGCGCCTTGACTGCTGCGCCGTGCACCGCCAGCGGATCACCCACGGGCGTCATCAGCCGCGCGTCCCAGCAGCGCACCAGGCCGTCATCGCCACCGCTGTACAGCAGCTTCAGAGAAGAGGGTGAGCTGCTGAGGGGGCTGCTGCAGCCGCTGCTGCTGGGAGATGAGCCGGGGGATGCAACAGCGGAGGCAGGCGCAGCTGCAGGAGTGTCGGCTGCAGGCGCGGAGGCAGAGGCATCAGTTGCTGCCAGCACGTCGCCATTGCAGGCGTCGCTGCTGCTGTCGTGGCAGTCGAGCTCCAGGCTGTGGCTCTCGCTGCTGGTGCTGTTGCTGCTGTCGCTGCTGCTGCTGCTGCCGTTGCTGCCATTGCTGCTGGTGGCTGCTGTTGTGGGTGATGCTGCTGCAGGGGGAGCTGCAGCTGCAGCAGATGATGATGATGATGATGATGATGAAGAGGAGGAAGAGGAGGAGTTGACGGGCAGGCCTGGTGCCAGCACCAGTGCCTGCACGCGCTCGCCGTTGTGTGCTGCCTTCACCTCCATCACCAGCTTCAAGCTGGCCGCATCCCACGCCTGCAGCAGCAGCAACAGCAAGAGCCAGCATTGAGGCACCTGACAACAGACGGGCGGCATGCTTTGGCTGGCCGCACATTCAGCTGCATCCGCTGCATTGCTGGATGGAAGGCAAACAACCACACCCAACCCTTTGCAATCTCAGCTCTCAAGCCACCGGCCCTTTGCTTGAAAAAACAAATCGTCCACCCTGCACTCAGACACCACCGCAGCAAACCCCCACCCCTGAACCCCAAACACACACCAGCCGCACCTTGATGGTACCATCATACCCCGCAGAGTACAGCAGGCTGCCGCACACCACCAGCGCCGTGATGCGCCCGTCATGCGCCTTCTCACGCACAGCCGCCTCCGCCAGCTCGCCGCTGCCCTTGCCGATGGTCCAGCAGCGCAGCGCGCCGTCAGCGCCGGCGGTGAACACGCGCTTGTCGCTGGCAGCTATGGCTAGGATGTCTCCCGTGAACAGCTTGGTGCTGCTGACCTCCTTGGGCACCGCGTAGGCCTGGTCCCACTGGCGCAGGTAGTTGCAGCCGCAGCTGAAGAGGTACTTGCCGCTGCTGGACATGCTGCGCACCCAGCCCGTGTGGCCGTTCATGCGCACCTGCGGCGGCGCAAGCAGCAGCAGTTGCGCAGACGTGCGTGTCAGTTGCTAGGACAGAGGCTCGCGCTGGTATCCCTGCTGCTGGCTGGCGAGATTGAATCAAAGTCTTGTCACAGGGCGGAGGCACATGTCGCAAGCTGCCCCCAGCAGCAAAGTTTGCACCCAGCTGCTGCTGCTGCTGCTGCTCATGCCTTCGGGTGCTCACCTGCTCGCTGAACTGCAGTGCATCTGGCTGCCAGGCTGCAATCTCCTTGGCTGCCAGGCCGCAGTACACGACCGGCCTGCTCTGCTTCGTGTTGGGGTCCTTGATTTTGGGCTTGAACCCTGGGTGCAGCGAGAACACTGGCCCGCCAGCAACCTCCACCTTGGTGCACAGCAGCTTGGTGCCTGCATCCTGGTCGCCCTACATGTGCCAAGCGAGTTGTGAGGTCAGCAAGATGAGCAGCAGCAAGGATGCAGCTGATGCATGTGCGGTACCACTGTGCTGGCAGGAAGAGCTTTACACTACAGGCATGCAGCAAGCATGAGAGCAGAGCACCTGCGTTGCTGCATGAATACCATCATGTGTGACAGGATAAAAAGGGGCAGCATGCATGCATTAATGAAGCCGCGCACCCACCCCCTCAAGAGACCATGTGCAGAGGGTCTTGTCAAGCGAAGTGGTGATGACCCTCTTCAGGCCTGCAGCAAGTACACCATGTCAGCAGAAGGACCTTGGATGGTCTGTGTCAAACTGCTGATGTCAGATTGTGCTAAAGAGTGGTAATTCCCAACTTGGGCATGGTCAGATCCACTTGAACCACCCAAATAGTTCACTAGGCAACCCACCTGCTGCATCATCCAGCACAGACAGCGCTGTTACGCTCGCATCGTGCGCTTTAAACTTTTTCAACAACACAGCTCGGTGCGGAGCAGCTGCCGGTGGTGCTGGTGCTGTTGCTGCGGGGGCCTCGGCCTCTGCAATCCTCGCCAGCACCGCCCTCCTCCTGCCAGGGCAAGCCGCGAATCTATTGCTGGCACTACTATAACGCAACTGACTAGCTGTCTGCATCACATAAGACTTTCTCAACACAATTGCAAACTCCCAAGCCTGGTGAGTGGTGGGCCGTAAAACTCCTGCCTGCCTGTGCGCCAACGGCGCGTGCGCCCTGCCCAAATTACACGAAAACTAGCCACCTGCGGCATGCATGCATAGATGTACGTGCACCAGGTGACCACCTCGGGTGACATGACAACACTATAACGTTAACCCTTTTAACAGCGACGTTATACCCTCACGCTGGCCGAAATCTTGGCAGAGCTAGCTTACATGCCACCGTAAGCGTTTAGCACACACTGCAGGGCGTTTGCACGCGCTGAAGCACTACAGGCAGGCAGACATTGCTGGATGGCCGGCACACTGGACGACCATGCCACACATCAATTCCTGGCATTGACGCCTGTTCAGCTCAGGAGTACTAAAGATTCCACAAGAACTCCAACACTGAACTGTCGTGCCACTCAACCAAATGACAGAAGCGGCAATTGTAGACACCGCAGCACTGCTGGTGGTGGTGGGGTGAGCAGCCATTGCCCCGTGCCAGCACTTCGCAGTTGGGGCAGCACTCCGCTATGAACAAAGAGAAAGACGAGCCTGTCTACACTAAAACCTGCTTGCAAGTTCTACACACCATTCGTCCAGTGGGCACGCTCACTGCACCCATCCCTGCCAGCCTGACATGCTGACTGCCATGCTGACCTACCATCAAGCCAAGGCGTCATGCACGCGGTGATCGCTGACAGGCGCATAGTTGCAGCCATACCACCTGATGCAACCTAGTCATGACGCCTTCTTGCTGTCCCGTGCTGCTGTGCTGCTTGCTACCAGCGGCGTGCCGTCTGCTGCCAGCATGGGCTGCGGCAGTGTGCTGTCATAGCAGTACACGACAGACACCACCAGCCACACCAATGGCAGGTACTGCAGCACCTGCAGCAGCAGCAGCACGCGCACAATGCACGGCACGGCACGGCACGGCAGGGTCACAGAGTGAGCAAGCGCAGATCGGTGACTTGCAGCTGTACCAGGTTGCTATGCGCGGAGTCAACGACGGCTCTCAGCCGTCACATCAGTGGCTTGCAAGCGAAGCACAAGCGCTGCTGCAGCATGCGCTATTCCAAACAAACAGCACTGCGCTCTCCACACGCTGTTTACAGATCAACCGCCCACCTGCAGCCCTGCCGCCCCGAGGTGCAGCATGCCAGCCAGGCGCGCTGCGATGCTGCACCAGGCGCGTGCGCTCCAGGCCAGCCCCCAGGCCATCAGGCCCGCCTCCAGCAGCGTCCAGAACAGCTGCGACAGCCGCAGCTGCATCGGGTAGGGGAAGCCGGCAGGCGCGCGGATGTCCAGCTCCGGCAGCGCTGCACAGCAGGGCACAGCACGGCAAAGGCCAGCAGCTCTCTGTGAGCCAGCGGGCACATTTTACGCATAATGGCAGGTGCGGTGTAGACGTAGATACCGCTGACAGGAAGCATGCCAGGCGTGCTGCTGGCTGAGTACAGCACTTTTTCATGCAGGGCCCAAGCGACAAAGCTGAGATGCGCAACTGGCCTCCCTGCTGTCCTTGCAGCTGCTCCTGTGGCGCGCTGATGCAGCGGCAGCTGCCCGCACCTGCAGGGTCTGCGCTGAACACCTCCACCCACAGCGTCTGCCACTGCGCCTGCAGCGCGGCGTAGAACTCGTCAAAGCTGGCATAGTCGGCGGTGCGCATCAGTGGGCCGTAGCCGGTGACGCAGGTGCTGCCAAAGCGCACGTGGTAGCTCTTCTCGTCGAGGGCCAGCTCCTTGTGCGCCGACATCACGATCTGCAGCAGCAGCAACAGCAGCAGCAAGCGGGATATGATGTTCAGTCTTGCAGGAACCTTGCTGGCGTGCGTTAAGGTCAGCAACCTGTCAGGTACATTCCGGTACATAACACGGACATGACGCAAGGTTCCTGCAAGCATCCTTATGCTTACTCCGTAAGACGACGCAAGTGTTTGGCTGGTTGAGTGCGGTGTAAGTCCACAGACAATTCAAGTTGTAGATCTGGACAGCTGCAGCTACAAGAGCTGACCCTTCTACTGGCCGTGGAGGCGCTTCCTTCATCCAAAAGGCGGCTGCAAACCAGGCCAGCTTGCAGGACACCCGCTGAGCACAGCGGTGTCCGCCCTTCGCTAGTCCTGTGCCCCTTGCAGCCCAGCTGACTGTGCTGCTGTTTACCCGCAGCCACAGCGCACCTGCACGGGCATCTTCCTGCTGTAGGCGTAGTTGAGCATGCCGCGCTTGAGCGGCAGCGAGTGCGGCAGCCTGCTGCGGTGGCCCTCAGGGAACATGCAGATGCCGGGCGCAGGGCTGGCCTCCACGCAGGCGTCGATCCAGCTGTTGAACTTCTGCGGCAGCAAGCAGCCAGCCGCCAGCAGCACCGTGAACGCTGCACTGAGTATGGCTGCCGTGACTCAATGAAGTGGCAGCTGCAAGCATCATGCAGTCGTCCAACTGCAAGAGTGAAGTTGATGCCACGTTGAGCCGGGGCCACAGCTGCGAAGCAAGCAGGGCTGCCAGCGTGAGCTCACCTCCTTATCCTTGACGCGATCACGCCTGAAGCAGATGCACCTGCGGGAGCATATGGCATAATTTTGAAAGCTCGCCGTGTGGTGCAGAGGCTCGGGCATTGATGTTGCTGCTTCTGCTGCTCGCAGAGCGTCACCTGCTGGTGCTCCTGGTTGCGCTGCTGCTGATGGTGTCCCTGCCTGTTCACTCACCCCCGCACCATCGTCACTGGCAGCATGAACATGGGGAAGACTACGCCTACTGCCATCCTGCAGGGGTTGCAGCAACAGCAACACAGGCAGCAGCAACACAAGGCTTCAGCAGCTGTCAATGCAGCACACCACATGCAAGCAAAGAACAGGATACATGCACAGACATCAGCCACAATGATCTACATGCTCGATGGGGTGCGTCAATTGCTGTTCTGTCAGCCAGCCTCTTGACCTGCTCTATGCACGATGTCAGTGCTTGCAGGAAGCGCACCGCACCTGCTCATCATCTGGCCCCTGCCCTCAGTCAGGTAGGCATCCACAAAGAAGTCCGCCCAGGAGCGGTGGTTGCCCTGCATGCAGACGCAAAGCGGTGCAGCACTATTTGATCTTGAGTGTGTGGACACAGATCAAGGTTCCAGTGGCTCCGCAGCTGGAGTCCCGGGTACGCTGTGGCCCAATGCTGCAGAGGTGTGCCACACCTCTAAGCCGGGCTCAAACAGAGCCAGCAGCAACCTGCAGCTGGGACACGAGCCCTCCACCATGCAAAGGTGCAGCTGCTGCTCACCAGGTACATGCAGGCACCACCCCTGTACAGCTCCTGCTTGCCACACTTGCGTACTTTGATGCCAAACGCCCTGACAAGGAATTGGCACCTGCAGCACGGGCGGCAGCGCGCTGCTCATACACCTGGACAACTGCAGGTGCGCACCACACCATACGTTCAAGCTCAGGTGATTGCATGCCATTTGTCACACGCACCACCGGAAGATGTCGTTCCTATCGCCTATCAGCTTCCAGGCCTTGATGAACAGCAGCAGGTTAGACAGAGGCAAGCTCCAGTACATCACGTACACCGCCAGCAGGAACGCTGGCAGCTTGAGCACCAGCAACATTGGAAAAGATGTGGTTTACAATGTTAAAGATCCGAAGCACAGCCGTGCCCGTGGCGCCAGCAGCTGCGCTGCCCGTGTGGTTTCCAGTCGTAGCAGTGTAGCCAGCAGCACTCGCGTTGACTTGATACATGCCCGCAAGCACACATTGACGCAGCATCGGAGGAGTGGATTAGTCGCCAGGGTTGAATGGGACACTACGCCAAGCCCTAACCCAGTAACAAGACGGTTGGCGTTCAAAAGCATTGCTCGCTGCCATTGCCCTGTTAGACGAATTGGCGCCAAGGAATATATGCAGTTTCTTTCGTCCATTCATGTCGCTCGTCAGTGTGCGTTCGGCGTGGCGCCAGCAGGCAGCAGCAACATCAGGAGCAGCAGCAGCAGAATCCACAGCATACGCTAGAGCACCACATGGGGCGGTGGCTGCATTACTGCCTGCGCTGGCTGCAACTATAGTGCTAACTTCACCTGCTCTTGCGAGTGAGGTGGGAGCCACGCCTAGGCGCAAGCCCTTCTGCATAGGTTCGCCTGATGGCCAGCCACGATGTTGAGATGCTGTATTTGACATGCGCTTCTTTTGAGCAGATGACGTAGCCCGCTGCAGCTCTGCGGCTACTGCCGCACCACCTGTTCGCCAAACAACGTTGGCTGGTTTGTGTCATCAACATGCGCGCTGGCTGGGTTTGCGTCACTTACATCTGCGCAGGCCAGCCAGTCACCTGCAGGTCCCAGCATCAGCACTGCCTGGGCTGCCTGCACACCCAAAGCCAGCTGTGTGAGCACCAACAGCTTCATGTCACCCGCACAATACCTGCCACCCTGGTCCTTCGCACCAACCCAGCAAGAAGCAGCATTCAGGTGCTCTCAGGCAGTACCTTTTGTCGCATGCATCCGTGGCAGTCAAGCACTGGCCAGGCTGCTGCTGACTCACAGCAGATGGGTGTGCCAGCTGATGTGGCGGCCACTATGTGGCAGGATGCTTTGTAGCTAGTATGGCCATGGCATTGCTTAGTTGGCAGGTAGATACTTGAACAAACATATCAACGATGCCTTGCCTGCAAGCCGCATGGCAGCCTGCCTATGCCAGTTGTGACAGTATGGTTGTCTGTAGATGTCGAATGGTCAGCTGGCTGACCAACATCGGCTGGTGGACTCAGCAACAGTATAAAAGCAGTCGAGGCAGTGGCTGATTAACTAGCCATTGACTAGCGTTGCCGGCACCTCTGCCAACTGCTGTAGTGTTGGCACTTCTCTTTGCAGGAACCTGCTGCGCCAGCTGGAAGAGCTGCATGCGACAGTGCTCAACACCGACACTGCCAGCACAGACGGCGAGTACTACATCCTAGCACAGCTGCCCACAGGAGGCGGCAGCAGCAGCTACGACACAGTCCAGATAAAGCTGCGGCCTGATGGCGTGGCACTGTTCAAGTCTGAGGCAGCACGCAGCACGCCCGACCCTCCGTTCTGCCTCACGCCCGGCTGCATCAGCGGCCCGCGCAACAGGCAGCGCATGGAGGCGCTGCGGGACGCGCTGGGCTGGGCGGTGCTGGAGACGGACGAGGACAAGGCCTGGGTGCAGATCCTGCTGCACTAGACAGTGTGCACAGCCTTGCATGTACTGGCTAAAGTCGTCTTTTTACATTGCCTGGGGCCGATGGAATTGATGCTATGGCTTGATGTGTAACATGATGATGGTTGCCTGGGCGCAGATCCTGCAGCACTAGATGGTTGTGCAAGGCCTGGGTGCAGATCCTGCCCGCCCGTCATGGTGGCGTGATGGTGGCACCATAGCAGGGTGGGCTGCTGGTGCACATGCAGTGGGGTTAGGGTTGAGGTTTTGGAAACCTAACCTACACGGCAGTGGCTTATGAGCCACACAGATCAAGGCTGGTGTCTGTTCTTGAGTTATGAGCGCCCGGGGTGAAGCTTTGAATTTTAGAATGCATTATGCGTTCACCCTGTTGTGGCTTATACCTTAAAAGTGTGTCAGGACCTATATGTCCTGGATTTGTCTGAAATCGTCCTTTTACAAAACATGTAGTACATGTAACATTCTGTCTCTCAATGAAGAATTGCAGGAGGCAGCGCAGCTTGCTCGTTTCTACTGCGTCCAATGATTGCATCTAGGTGTATAATTATACGTGTCCAGGACCCAAAACTCTGGACATAATGGTATGCAATTTGGCTGTGTTGCGTGTTATAACCCATAATTCCAGCTACAATTGCCGCTTGCCAACGCTCCCTCCTCGTTACAACTCTACATAAGACAGCGCCATGGCTTACTCTTACAAGCGGGAGAACACAAGGTTGCTATGCATATGCGTGCATGCATGCATGTTGGTACACATTTTGATCCACGCCTACACAAGATAAATGGGGTTCCAGCCCAAAAACTGGATCCTGAATGCACTCGCAGCTGACGTCACGGCGCGAGTGACCACACGTTTTGTGCAAACCTTGCTGCAAGGATTGCTTGCAATGTGCACCGACCACCACAGCCGCCTCACAAACTTGCTGTTGCTTTAAAAGCATCCAGCGCAGCTGACACCCCAGTTACTCTGAACTGCAGGCCGCACCTGCCGTTGTGCAGGTGTAAACAGGGATGCCCTGCAACACAAATGATATTGCATTGATCTGGCTGTCGCGCGCCTTGGCTGCAATGTGACAAATGACCTGCCAGGGTAAGGTAAATGCAGGCAGGCATTGCGCAGCAGCTTGACCACACGTGCTTCACATGCTGTGCAGTGGGCTGCAAAACAACGACATGCATGCACTCCCAGTGCAGGGCTGTGGCTCACACACCTTGCACACAAGCAAGGCGCGCTTCAACAGAATGACATGATATCATCAGGCTGATTCTATGCACTGGACAAGGCGGACACAACATACCCAGCAACAAGTCAAAGGGCAGTACCCTTTTCAAGAGCTGACAATGTGACTGTTGCTCATTGACGTCATGCATGCGCAGCAGCACATCGCACGTCGCTCAGGTTTGAACTCAGTGGTGTTCACAAGTGGCATGCACTACTGAGCTGTTTGTGTGCGCAAGTGCCCAGCCAATGACCATGAAAACAACCTGCCTGCCTGCGGAGGCACTTGTTGGGCAGCAGATGCACCGCAAGTGTGTAGGGGTCGAGTATCGTCCCAACACAAGCAGAGTTGGTGCATTGCTGCCATAGAAAGGCATATGGTAGGCCATGTTGTCAGCGGCAGCCGGCGGGAAGATTCAACAAGTTGTGGATCTCCACTGCATGCTGTACATGGCACTGCCACCCAACCATGGCATGCACACCTCAACTGCAGCTTTGCGCAGCATCATAACACCAGCAGCTTAAAGTTGACAGATCAGTTTGCAACCTGCACAACAGTGACAGCAGGCGATGACCTACAGGCAAGGCGCCGCTGGTGACAGGTCCGCAAGCCCGCACATCTTCTCTGCTGTGCAGAGCCAGGTCCAGTGATTGCAAGCACTCACAATTTGAACAGCTATGGCGACGTGCAGTTTTTTTTTGGTTAGTTAGTCCACATTGTAACCAGGTAGGCAGGCCAAAAACAAGGCCACCAGTTTTGCTCAGGCTGGTCCCTCGCACATGTAACAGCACAAACTGCCAATGCTGAGACTGTCTACCTTCAACACTACTGTGCAAGCATGCGGGAAGAAGTGCTTGCCAAGGCCACAGCAGCACGCACAGCAGCTGGCCACCCCGCCGCCACCACTTCTTGATGCCTTGGCACTGCACTGCACCTCTGTGCCACCCACGCTGCAACATGCGTGCAACCTTGCGGCCCCCGCTGCCACCGCCTTTTGCTGTCCTCCTCCTCTCAAAACGTATGACTACTACAATGAACCACAAGAGAGCATGATTCACAGTGCTGGCTGCTGTCATAAACTAAAAGAGGCTGCAGACGCAGGCGCTAGAGAGCAAAACCGCAATGTGCGAAGCAGGGCCTAGTAAGCAAAGAAGCAAACATAATGAACACTGCCTGTTGCATGACAACTGTTACGTCAGAGCCACCGCTGCCAGGGCCAGTGCATCTCAGCCTGACACCAGCATTGTCTGGACAAACAGTTGGATCCGGCCAACATTGCTGCGCCTGCTGCTGGCTGCAAGCGTCATGAAGCTGGCACAGCACAGGCTATGAAAAAAATCCAGGTCGTTGCTAACATATGCCTGAACTACGTCTCGAAAGGTAAACATAGTGTGTGTAGCTGTATCAATCACTTCAGCAACACACGATGTCCATGGCCACTTTTGTGGCAAGCTCCTGCCAAGCTGGGTTGTCAGTCACTAATCGGCAACAATGCCATACAATCACAATATTATGACCTTGCATCCAGTCACATCTGCAACTGGGTGCCCAGCAGCAGCGCATGTCTCAAAGCAGCATTCCGCATACAGACAACACCAAGAGCACAAGCATCACAGTGTAGTGCTATCACAGCCACATCCGTAACAGGACGCCAAAATCAGTTGCAGCACTGTCCACTGACAAAACTGGCAGTACACAGCATCTCACAACTCCAGCATTTGCTGAAGCGTTGGTTTCTACCGTTTTCATGCTGAACATCCCAGCCAAATTGTCAACAGGCTGCAGAAGTATTCCTTGCTATCTACTGCGGGCACTGTGCCGATTGAGCCCCTGCAAGCTGCTCAGCGCGGCACTCACATTCTGGTGGCGCACCGGCGTCACTGCTGCAAGACAACCAGCGTCACTCCTCTGCTGATGCACGGGCCAACTTGGCAAACTCAAGATGACGTACGCAGGCGCAAGAGATAGTGTTCCTCAACGTCCATAACCAATCAGACATGCTCAAACCAATGTCAGCATCCCACAAAGATACAGCAACCAATGCTGCCCAGATGTCGGCACAGCCCGTATGTGGCAGCTATACCACAGTGTTGCCCAACCCCTGATACCCACCGCTGTCTTCGTCAGCAGAATACTCACCCCACAAGGGGGCGGCAGGCTCCGACCTGCACCTGCCTAGCTGATCAGCAGCACTGCCGCCAGCAGAGGCAGCAGCAGCAGCAGTCTGGTCCTGCCCTCCTGGCTGCTCATCATCAGGCAGCAGTGTATCATCACCAACCTCATTTACATCATCTGCAGCAGCTGAAGCTGCTACGAAGCTCCGCTGTGCCTGCAGGCGCTGCTGCTGCTTGTGGGGAGTCCTGCCAAACAGCACAGGCGGCATGGATTGCGCACGCTGCATGCTGTCCGGCTGCTGCTGCTGCTGGTGCTGCTGTCCAGCTGCTTGTGCCATGTCAGCAGGCAGCTGCTGCTTGAGGTACTCCAGCGCCTCCAGCAGCTGCTCTGCTGTGGGCCGCTGCTCGGGTGCTGTGGCCCAGCAGTGCTCCATGAGGGTGGCGTACTGCTGCGGCATGCTGTCCGGCACGACCGGCCTGCAGCAAACAGCACGATCAAACATGGCCAGGTGCTACAGTCAGTGTCAGCTAGTCAGTGACACTAGTGCAGTGACAAAAGCAGCAACATACGTGCGCCAAATGCTTCACTTTACCCTGCAGATGTGCTGGCGGGCGCTGCTGCTCACCGCAGGTCGTTGACCACGACTGTCTCAAAGAACTGCCCGTACAGCAGCTTGCCGAAGGGCTGCTCGCCGGTGTACAGCGCGTGCATCATGATGCCAAAGCTGTAGATGTCACTGCAGGCAGCAAGCAGCAGGCAAGGCAGCGCGCACAAGGCAGGGTTGGGTGAGACCACAGTAACAGCGCAGGCCTGCTTCGTATGTGCTTGGTAGCTGGCTGTTCATGCGCTGCAGATCTGAATGCAGGATACACACATGCGCCTGCGACTTGCCCATAGCTGGGCCCAGCCACAGAAATATCACAGCCCCAGCACCAGCCCGCACCTGGCGGGGCTCATGCGCCTGTGACTTGCCCCTATCTGAGCACCGTCATTCACAGCCACAGCAGCGCCACCGCTAGTTTAGCCTCACCTGGCAGGGCTCATGCGCCCGAAGCGCAGCAGCTCTGGCGCGGTGTGTGTGATGGTGCCCAGGTTCTGCGTGGTGCGGTGCGTCTTGTGCTGCTGCAGCGCCCGGCTGACGCCCAGGTCGGCCACCTTGGCACACGCGCCAAAGCTCGCGGCAGGGTCGCTCGCCACCAGG
Source organism: Tetradesmus obliquus (assembly GCA_030272155.1). Taxonomy (NCBI): domain Eukaryota; kingdom Viridiplantae; phylum Chlorophyta; class Chlorophyceae; order Sphaeropleales; family Scenedesmaceae; genus Tetradesmus; species Tetradesmus obliquus. The sequence continues at coordinate 4,353,072 of CP126191.1, forward strand.
CAGTTGCGGCAGTTCTGCGGGCACCAGCACCAAGCAGGTCAGCAGGGTTTGAAAGTGTACCGAAAGGCGAGCGTTGAAAGGCGGAGTGGCTGCACGGCTGCCTCGTCGCAGCCCTGCAAAGGCACCTGCAGCTGCTGCTCAGTCTTCGTGCCGTGCAGCTGCCCACACGCAGCAGGGAGGGTGCTTACCAGGTCGCCGTGCACCACCTTGGCCGCGTGCAGCGCCACCAGGCCTGTCGCCGCGTCGTGCAGCAGCTGCAGCAGCCGCGCCATGGCCTCAGGCTCGCCCGCCTTGAGCCGTGCCGGCAGCCCCAGCCGCACCACCACATAATCGCGCAGCGTGCCTAGGTCACAAAACTCCTGCAGTAGCAGCAGCAGCAGCAGCGAGAACACGGCACGATGAGCAACACAGCACGTGCAAGATCGCGTGCGTAGGTCACAGCACTCCTGCAGGCGAAGGTACATTGCATGGGTGGGTGGCGTGTGTGCTGCTGGCGGCTGAGTTGGTGCTATAGGGTGCAGATAAGTGCGTCATTAGCCGCCTCGCCTGACCCTGCCACAGCAGCAGAGTCTGAGCAAGCATGATCAACACATCCAGGACGCAGCAATAGTGCTCACAGACATCAGCGGTCCCAGGCGGGGAACAGCACAAACACTTGTCTCCATGCTATTGCCGTGCAAGTTGTTGACCTCCTTGCATGCCAAACAGAGCAGCCTGCAAGGGCCCACTCACCTGCAGCAGCCAAGTGGCCAGCTTGGTCGTCTGCAGCTGGCCTTCGCCTGACGTCCTGCTGCTGGTGTGGGGAGCGCTGCCTGCTGCCGCCAGGGGCGGCGTGCCACTAGAGCCTGCAGAGGCTGCTGTGGCGTGGAAGCCGCGCCACTCCGGCACATTGACCTGGTTGCTGTTGCGCGACGATGCATTGGGGTCGCTGCCGTATGTGCTGCGTGACGTGCTGTTGCAGGTGGACAGCGGTGCCACATACAGCGAGAACTCCTCGCCCGTGGTAGACTCGCAGCTGCTGCCGCCGCCGCCTCCGACGCGCGCGTGTGTGAGGCACTTGTACGCAGCCACAACGCATCGGCTCCTGAAGGACATCTGCAGGATCATTTCGTTCTGGATGTCCTCTGCAGCATCAGCTGAGTGCTCCATCACCTTCACTGCCACGCGCCGGCTGCAGTACGTGCCCTGGTACACATGGCCAAAGGAGCCAGAGCCCACAAACTCGCCTGCAGCACAGCCACGGCATGCAGCATGGCTGTTGAAGGGAGCAGCGCTGGCGGCAGTTGAGGGTTCTTGCATAGGAAAGGGAAGTACCTGCTAAGCGCCAGGTCGTGCTGTGATCATTACAGGCTAGCCCATTCCACTGCACATGCCGCCACTTGACAGCTGCACTCAGCAATTGATACGACTCAGCAGCAGGCCAAACTCACCAAACTCGACAGAGTCAAAGTCCGTGCCAAAGCCGCAGTGCGGGTTGGAGTAGCTGCTGATCAGCTGCCAGTCCTTGCCGGTGCCTTGTGGGCCATGGCAGGCTGCCACTGCACCAGAGCCGCCGCTGCCACTGCAACGCCGGAAACAGAAGACAGCAGCAGCAACAGCACCGTCAGCGGCATGCCAACACACTTGTCCTGTGTGCCGTCACAATGCAATTGCATTTGCTGCTTGCTGTGGCACGCCAACACATTGTGCTGAGGGGTGTGGTAGGGAGGACAGACGGCAGCAACAGGACCAGCAGAAGGAGCAGCAAAAACAGGGCAGGTCGAACTCTGAAAAGCGCCACTTACCGCTTGGCCAGCTTGTCATCTTGCATGCTGTCCCTGTTGGTGCCTGGTGGGGCTTCGGTGCCGCCCTTGTCAGTGCCCACCACACTGCTGGGCAGCTGCTGCTGCTGCATCCTGCGCCGCCGGCGCACAAACAGCGCCATACCCACGAGCAGTGCAACTGCAGACACAGCAGCAGCAGAGCAGGTTGATGAGACCTCGATCTTGTCCCTAAGCTTTGAGTTGAAGCATGGCTGTTGTTCATCAACCAGCATGCTTGCTTGCCAGCAATCGACATTTGTTGCTGCTGCTGCTGCTGCTCGCTCATCTGGCCGCTGTTTGAGCTCAACTCCGCCAAGAACGTTATACTCACACTGCAAGCTCACCTACGGCCACAACGGGGACTACAATGGCAGTGATCAGCACTGCTGCAGACGTCCCTGTCCGCTGCCGCTGCTGCTGCTCCGTCGTCAGCGTGTCTATGAGCCGGTTGATGCATGTCTCTGGCCCATCACGCCGCAGGCACGCCGGCTCCACGTAGTGCTCACACAGCCGCGTGACTGCTATGCAGTTCTGGGCATAGCCCCCTTGCTGCCCCCGACCCTGCATGACGGGAGTTGGCACGGCGCGCGCGATGCTTACTCTGCTGTGACGAAGGGATGTGCTACACGCCAGAAAGACTGCCCAAGATACAGCGCCATCTCAGATTCAGTCAAACATAGTATGCAACCGGCTGGCACCAGCTGGCAGCACAGTGCAAGGGTTCTTTGCAGGTTAGCACTGCTGCTGTGCGTAACAGCTTTGCTGTGCTGCAGGCGCGCACCTCAATGTGTGTGTAGGGTACATCGAACGAAGCATCTTGAACGACCATGGAATCTGGGTACAGCTTGCCCTGCAGGCAGCAGTACAAAGCACAGCTTTACGCCCGCCATCCGCAGCCACCCAAGGCACAGCAGTGCCCCAAAAGAATGGCAGACGGGTTAGCTTGACGCGCTGGAAGCATATGCTAGCAACACAGGATGCATTGCATAAGAGGACCGGCTGGCCTCAACTCTGCTGCTGTTGCTGCTGCTGCTCCTCTTCTCCACGCACCTTGTATGTCACATCGACTACAGACACCTCTTGCGGCGCATTGGGGTTAGGCCACAGGCTGCTGCGCGGCAGGCGCCGAATGGTCTCTGCTGACTCATTGCCAGAGGTGCAGGCCAGCCGCAGCCTGTACACGTTGTCACACCACACACGCGACCCGGGCTGCGCAGGCACAGTAGTCAGCCACACATGCCAGTGTCAGTCGCAGGACTCCAAGCCCCGCGCAGAACAGAGTGCAGGCTCCGCCTGCAGTAGCAAGGTGACAGGTAGGCAGCCGCTGTTTATCACGTTGCGTAAGCGGTTGTGCAAAATCCAGGCTATGGGGTTGCGGCTGCTAGTCATGCGTTGCCTGTCGTTGACAGAGAAATTGCGATTCGCAAGTAAGCATCTGAGGGAGTGCTGTGCATCATCAGCCCGCACCTTGCCTACTACAAAGTCATAGGTGGGGTTGGTGCCGCGCCTGTCATTGGCGATGGTCAGGTTCCCCTTGAGGTGCACGATGCAGGTGGCGCACACCTCCAGTATCTCATACGCAAAGTTGAGGTCCAGCGTGGGCCAGGTGCCGGGTGCGCCCTGTATGGTGAGGTTCCTGCGGGTGGGCGGGGTGGCTGAGAAGTGCTCGCGAGTGCTGTTGCGTGCGCAAGCCAGACTGCAGATGCAAATGAGACTCAGACACACACTCGTGTGCGCCTGTTCGCAGCAAGATGCTGACTTGCCGTTGCTGGCGGCATAGCAACTCTAGGTCAGTGCACAGCACTGCTGGTGGCACGAGCATGGCTGCTGATCACTACTGCCGTTGATAAGGGCACGCCAGGCCCACTGCTAGCCATGAGCAGTGACGCTGCTCAGTGGGCCTGCTGCTGCACACCTCTCTAAAGGGAATGGGGAGCCCATCAGCGAGTCAAACTCATGTGTTCTGGCCAAGCTGTAGTCACGCAGCATGATGATGTTGGTCACACGATTGTCTGCCAGCGCGTGCAGATTGGTTGCAACAACAGCACCAGGCAGCAGCACAGGGCAGCTGCAGGTGAGAGGAGGACTAGCAGCTGCCAAGTTGCATGACCCGCGCCACCACAGCTGCACTTATAGTATGAAACTTCACCACAGCACGGGCATGCACAAGGAGCACAGCTGAGCAGACGGTACTTGCCTTGAGGAGAGTGGTGCTGTTGCCTGTGGGCGTCTCCGACACGTATGCTGTTGCTTCAGGCGCCACTTCCGTAAGCGCCACTGCAATGCATGGTGTTGCGACCAGCAACAGCAGCACGGCTGGCTTCAAACGTCCCGGTACCATGCTGAGTGCACGTCTCGGTGTGCGGGGGGTCAGCCACGATGATCAGTGCGGTGGACCGCCAAGCTCAATCATAGTTGCGAAGCAAGCAAAAAATACATGTGTAGACGGTGGGATCCGGCTGATCAGCGGCCACAGTAAACTGCCGCGTAGGCGATGTGGGAGCACAGCTACTGTACAGAGCCGTAACCACAGCGTGCTCACTTGGTTGCATTACAACTGAATATAATTCAAACACAGCACGAACCGAGCAGCAGGCATTCAGCACTCGAGTCCGCTGCAGCTGTCTTCTTGCATCACACCTATGATGTGACTTGTTAGCATTGTTCTCTGTTGGCAATGAGCCCTCGTTAGCGACCAGCAACTCCTTATGGTTTCCTTGTGCACCAATAGCTGACAGATCAAGGCCTTGTATAGTGACTCCTGCATCTGACACAGGTGGCTCTGTATCCTGCCGAAGCACCCCTGCTGTGAAACGTTCCTTGACCACAGCAGATACATTGTTGCTTAGTTGTTACACCAGTTTTGCACAAATTAATGCAACCCTGTGCTGCCCCGCAGTCAATCTATGGTTCAAACACATGTTCACGAGAAGAACCAGGGCAATTACAACTGCCTACAAACTGCCGGAGGTCAAGTCATATACCACGGCCTTCCACTGTGATAAGTAGCATTGATTTACTGCTGCAGTCAGCGTGGCAAAGCGCAGTACTGCTGACCCTGTGCTCCGGATCATCGTCAGAGCGGGATGATGCTCCAGCCTGCTGGCAGTGTTGCGTCTCGCTGTGCTGCTTCTGGCGTGCGGTGGTACTCTAGCAACCCTGTAGGACCACCAGGGTTTTGCCTAGACATAGATGGCGTGCTGAAGCGAGGGCAGCAAGTGCTCCCAGCTGCTCTGGAGGCGATGAAGCAGGTGCAGCAGCAATGTAGTGCTACAGTACTTCATTTCACGCATGCCGCATTTGTGGCGGAAGGACATAGGGAAAAAACAAATGCGTCGCCACGGATGCCAAGGCTAAACTGGCACCATAACCACAGCAGCAGCAGCAGTGGCAGCAGCTCAGCAGTAGCAGCAGCAGTTGGAGTGCAGGACTGACCTCCCGCCTTCAAAGCCCAACAGCTAACTCGTCATTGTCAGCCGCATACGCTTTATTATGATGCTCTTTATGTGATGCGCTGCTGGCGTGCTGTTGTCGTTTGGCAACTGCAGCTGTGCCCCAATGGCAGGTGGCGCTTCCCAGTCTGCTTCATAACCAATGGAGGAGGCGTGCCTGAGGCCCACAAAGCGCAGCAGCTGTCAAAATGGCTTGGGGTGCCTGTGGGTGAGCAGCAGGTGCGCTTTACAGCACGGCAAGCTGGTACGTGATTAGTTTTCATCACAGACTGACCCAGCCAGACCCAAAACATCTGCACATGTCCGCAGGCCCTCCTGAGCAGCAGCAGAAGCAGCAGCAGGGTATGGCCATCCTGCTGTTTCATCATACCAATCTCAGCAGCAGCAGCAGCAGCAGCAGCCGCCGCAGCCGCAGCGGGGCATGAACATGCGTCTGCTCACTGCTGCTCTCTGCTGCTCATTGCCTGGCTGCTGGGCTGCCCCCGCCGTTCCCCACCCTGCGGCCACAGGTGGTGCTGTCACACACGCCTATGCGGCCACTGGCGGCAGCGCTGGGGCAGCAGCCTGTGCTGGTGGTGGGCCGGCATGAGGTGGCAGCAGTAGCAGCCAGCTACGGCTTCAGCAAGGTGCTGACCACGCGCCAGCTGGCAGCAGCACTGGGGCCAGGCGCGCTGCCTTTTCTTAAGCACAGCGCGGCAGCTGCTGGCAGGCAACCAGATCCAGGTGCGCTGGAATCGTTGATACATAAAGGCGCCCTGCCCTGGCTGACTGCGTGTTGCGCTGGGCGCAGTGCCCCTGGCATGGCTTCAGCCGCTGATGCCAGCAGTGCGCCAGCCTAGCAGTGCTGCTGGTGCAACGACTTTGAGGAAAGATCAGAAAGATCAGTTTGGGGTACATTTGTAGGGGCTTGCAAAACTCCTGCTGGCTGCGCTGGCCCTCTGCATGTGCAATGGCAGCAAAGTTGCCTGCCATCACAGCTGTGCTGTGTCTTTGCTTACTGCATTTGCAGCAGGTGCTGGAGGGGTGTCTCCTGTGCGTGACCTTGGGTGGGGCAGTGAGCAGCAGCCCATCGCAGCGGTGCTGGTGTGCAGCGACCCAGCAGGCAGCGACTGGTACCAGGTGAGAGCTGGCAGTGAGGCATGTGGCAGTTCGTAACAGTTCAAACTTGTGCTTGCCGCCTTCTCACGGAATCTAGTAGCCACAATGCACGCAAGGCTGTGCGGGTGCATTGCTGTAGCGAGGTTTGGCTCAGCCGCGCACAGTGAACGCAATGCACAGCTCGCCTAGGTCACTGCAACAAGGCGGACTGCAGCACACGCGACAAACAATCAATGTAAGCATTGTTTTGCAGCGCCAACTGGCACCATAGAGGTGCATCTGCTCAACTACTGGTGCTGTCTGCGCTTGCAGGATCTGCAGCTGCTGACAGATGTCATCACGTCGCATGGCGTGCCAAGCAGGACTCAGCCAGTGCCAGGTGCGGTGGAGCCGCGCGGTATGAGCTGCAGGGGCCAAAACGATGTGGCCTTGCTCCATGTAGCCGTTGTTCGTACAACGAAATGCATGGATCATCATGCAGGCAGAAACACTTCACTAATAGCTTGCGACATGACTACTGCTTACACTGTGTTCTGCCAGATGCGCAGTACAGTAGCAAAGCAACAGCTGCTGGCAGAGTTCAGCTGGCTCAGCGCTGCAACAGCCGCCACCCACCTGGACACGTATCAGCCACTGCATGTGTGCCCGCTTGCCCCTGCAGGCTCGCAGCCGGTGCAACTGTTCTTCTCCAACCCCGACCTTGTGTGGGCCACTGACTACCCGCGGCCGCGCTTCGGGCAGGGCGCGTTCAGCACCATGCTGGCGGCAGTGCACAGCAGGCTCACGGGTGAGCGCAGACACATGGATATGTTGTTGACAGTGAGATGGCATGTTGCCTGTCAGCATGTGGAGGTAAAGCAGGCCTAACGAAGTAGCCTGTTGTTGACATTAAGACCAGTCTTGGTGAAATTGTAGTTTGTGAACAGTTTGCATGTAAGCAGTCATCATCATCACCATGCCGTCGATCGAATTGGTCGGTGAAAATGTACTCAACTAAAATAACGACAACGAAAAATGGGTTTACGGTTTGTGTCAAGTGACTGCTGGCTGTGTCGTCCGCTTGGCCTGCAGGCACGCCACTCCCCAATGCAAAGTGGTTTGGCAAGCCCAACCCTGAACCCTACAGGTGGGACTGCTCAGCAAACTAGATGCACATGCAGTGAACTGTACTGATGGCTGATGCTTACAAAGCCTTTGCACGCATGCCAAGGCGCTGGCCTCAAGAATCCACACAATGTAGCACCCATGCAGCACCCTCCTTTGCTGGGCTGAGAGGGCTTATGGATTGCTGCTTCCTGCTGGGCTGTGCCTGCACACAGGATCGCCGAGCAGCTCCTGTTGCAGCAAGCAGTGCAGCTGGGCCTAGCAGACGCAGCTGCGGGCACAGCGCCAGGCACGATCTTCAGCAGCATCTTTGCAGTGGGTGACAACCCGGCGGCTGACGTGCGCGGCGCCAACCAGGCGGGCGCGCCCTGGGTGTCAGTGCTGGTGCGCAGCGGTGTGTTCACAGGCGCTGGCAATGACTGCCAGGACCCTGCGCACCTGGTGGTGGATGACGTGGCCGCAGCAGTGGCGGCGGCGCTGCACAGGGCCAGGAGCAGCAGGTGGCACAGCATGCGCTGAGGACGATGCTTCGAATGTGTACTGATCAGGGCGTCGAGGGTAGCTGCGGCGCGGCTGTGAGGCATGGCAGACAGGGCTATGCACAGATGCACACTTTGCTTACACCTCGCTAAGCCCTGCAGGGCGCTGCTGGCAGCAGCGGCTGCACCGCAGCGTTGATGTTGGTGTGCTCTGTCTTTTGTATAAGAACGACATTATACGGCTCCAGGATCCCTTTTGTCTTTACGTGTGACACTACGGCACTGGTTACACGGCAGGTAGTGGAGCATGCCATTGTCTTGTTCATCCGCAGCGGACATGCGGCATACATGCCCATGTGGGATTACGCATCATATGGCCGTGTGGCCAGCATCCTTACCCTCAGCAGAGTCGTGGTGGAACATGTGTACATGCCAGAAGCTTCAAGTTTGAGCGTCCTCAGGACGTCCAGTGGACGGTGGGCGTGCAGCTACTTGCTTGGCAGGCTTGCACCCCCGACTCGGCAAGCTGCTTCGGCAGCTCTTGCAGCGGAGGTGGCCCACCACACACCACCAGGTGCCTGCTTTGTGCCACGAGCGCCGCCCGCACATATAAAGAAAGTTGCACATCCTGTGGAGTGGACGCGCACTGCATAGCATGTTGTTTAGGCTGCATATAAAGATACCATGTAACGAAGCACAATGACATGCACCTTCGTTACAAACCTTCAACACCAGGCAGGGATCTACTTGACTGGCAGGCACAGATACTATCAGTGCAAGTTGCCCTGGCAAGCAGGTCACTCAGTCCCCTCCCAGGCACCCATATCCATCTGCACATGACACCCAATGCACGAGTCACGCCCAGCTCGCAGCTGGCCACCCATCCACACCCTCACCACCACACGCTGCCATGCACCTCCCCACACTACAGCCTCGCCCCAAACCCTGCCGGCAGCACGTACGCCTCCGCATCACCCTTAGCAGCCCCGCCAGCAGCAGCGCCGCCATCCCGCGGCAGCCGCGGCGCCGCCGGCGGGCCGTCAGGCTGGAACAGCGCAGAGAATGGCGAGCCGCGGTGGCTGCGTGGCGGGTGTGCTGCCAGGTGGCCGGCAATGCCTGCCAGGCGGTCCACCAGCCGCTTGCGCTGCGCAAAGGTCCAGCTGCGGTTCTTGAACGTGGCCCGCAGGTACTTGTGTGCTGCTGCATACAGCACGCTGTCCTGTGGGATGGCTGCGTCCACGCGCTGCAGCAGGTAGGCCTCGTCAGCGCGGCTGTTGTGGAAGGGGCTGTGGCCGGCCGCACGGCGGGCTGCGTCTGCTGCGATCTCCACCTGCTCGTGCTCTGCCAAGGCGGCGTCACGGTACACCTGCGGTGGGCGGGCCATGGGAACACACAGGTGATCAGCAAGTACATAAGCCTGTACCAGCAACTTGTGCCGGCTTTGCCAAATGCTGCAAACGAAATGCAAAATGGAGGCGAAAGCTCCCTGGTAACACAGAAGTAGCAGTGCTTCCAAAGCAGCACACATATGTATCCTGTGCTGAGCTAGGCTACGCTCAAGCCACCCGCCTCCGCTGCGCCTGCACCGTGCCGCCCACCTGCCACTCCAGGTCGTGTGTTGGCTGCTGCCCCTGTGCAGCCAGGTACGCGTCCAGCAGGGGCCGCATGCCATCCAGGAAGTGGCCCGGGGCAGTGAACAGGTCGGGCGCCTGCCAGCCCAGCGGCGCATGCACCACGTCCACCTCCAGCGCAGGGTCAAACTCCATCTGGGTGAGGCAGGCAGGCCAGCAGAAAGCCAGAGCACAGCAGCAGCAGCAACAGCAGTGTTGGGTTGGCTGAAATGCAAGCCAGCAATGTCAGGTCTGTACACGTTTAGGGGTGATGCTGCATACTTCTGCGCTGCATGCACATACTGTGCAGCCGGTTGCAGTTCCGGTGCAGCCGCAGCCACGCTCGGCAGCAACATCTACACCCAGCAGCAGCCCACCTGCAGGTAGCGCTGCACGTCCACATCAGCGTGCACGTCAGCCAGCATCTCATACAGCCCAGCAGGCTCCTCATCATCATCTTCGTAGTCAGCCTGCCTGCGCGGCTTGGCAGCAGCAGCGTCAGCCAGCAGCTCTGCACTCTCCTGCGGCCCCAGCAGCTCAGCCAGGCCCTCAGCAGCAGCAGGAGCCACACCGGCAGCAGCAGCTGCAGCCCAGGCACTGCTGCTGCTGCTGCCGCTAGGAGCCGCACTGGCTGCTGGTGCTGCCATGCGTGGGAGTTCAGCCTCCAGGGCCCGCACAAACGCACGCAGGCGCTGCTGCTGCTGCCGTGCGCTGTCAGCGTCTGTCACGGCGCTGCCGTGCTGGTGTGAGGTCAGCAGCTCCAGCAGCGGGCCTGACAGCACCTTGGGCAAGTCATGCGCAGCGATCTGCAGCCGCTGCACAGCAGCAGACTGGCTGGGTGATGTGATGCTGTTGCTGCCTGCATTCTGCGATTTCAGCAGGAGGGCCAGGTCACGGACCAAAGACTCTGCAGTGCTGCAGCAGCTGCTGCTGCTGCTAGGCTGGGCTGTGGTGCCAAGCGAGGGCAGCGATTTGGACAGCTCTGACACCTGGTGCTGGGGCACACCTGGGCACAGACACAGCAAGGCAGTCAAGGCGAGATGGTTTTGGACTGCAAGAGTGTCGCACACTGCAACGCAGTGGCTGGGGGCCACCTGCTGCTAAACAACTGCAAGTGCTCCAGAGTGGTGCGACTGCACGCACACAACTTGCTTGCATGGCTAGCTGGCTGCAACTTCGCATCAACGGAGAGCTGCCTGCAAACGATCACCATCAGCACTAGCTCTGCAGGCATTTGCGCCACAACCAGCCACCTAGCCAGCCGCCTGCTGCTGTGTTTGTGCCGCACCTGTCAGCAGCAGCGCCGAGGGTGGTGCCGCGCTGCTGCGCCTTGAGGTGGCCTCCTCCAGCTGGAAGCCCGCAGCCATGTGCGACAGTGCAGCCTCAGCACCGCCCAGCTCATGCAGCGCTGCGCTGTACTCCGCGGCAGCCTGCAGGGCAGCAGCAGAAGGAGCCGATGGAGGTAGGACATAGTGGAGCGTTGTACAACGTGCTGCTACTGCTGCATGGTGCTGCAGCAGGTTGCTGGAAAACCTGTGTGCAAGTCACGCAACAGCAGCCGCAAGAAGTTTGCCTGCATTTGCAAACTGCATGCCAAGTATGTGTTATGAGGTGCACACACAATGTTTCAGGCGGCCCCTTCAAATGTCAGCCCTGCTTGCTGCTGCTGCTCATGCCTCCCTCCTGTGACATCTCCTTGTCCGCTGTCATGGATCCAGCTTCAGCTGCTGCCTCACAACCCAGCCAGCGCCGCCCACCTGCTGCAGCAGCACCCGCACAACCTCCTCTGCAGCTGCAGCGCCCCCGGTGTGCACCTTCCACGCCAGCGCAGCAGCATCGCCAGCATCCAGCTGCCCCAGCTGCAGCGCCCTGGCAGCAGCCTTGCGCAGCAGCAGGCTGCCGCGGGCCTCCAGCCGCATCATGGCCCGCGCCAGGCCCTCAGCCTGGGGGCCTGACAGGCCTGACACCTCAGCGTGGCTCAGGCTGGTCAGCACAGGCAGGTGGCCTGCAGCCGCTGCCTCTGCGCGCCAGGCTGTCAGGGACGTGGCCAGGTCCTGAGGCCACAGCAGAGGTGGTAGTGGAGGGTACGCAAGTGGTGCGTGCGTGTGTGTGTGAGCGGGGTGAGGCGAGGCTGGGCATGAACAGCAGGTGTGTTGCAAGCACGATACACGTGTGCTGCATTAAGCGGACTTGCAGCCACAGCTGTAACCCCTGCTAGATCAATAAAGAAAACCCTGGCTGCTTATATGAAAGCAAATGTCATGCAGCAGCAACCATGCAGCAGCGTTCTCACCTGCAGCTCTGGCTTGCTGCTCAGAAGCTGCAGCAAGCTGCCGACAGTAGCCTGCTCCAGCGCGGCAGCAGGCAGCTGCTGCACCGCTGCCAGCAGCTGCGGGCCTGCTGCTGACAGCTGCTGCTGCAGGCCCTGCGCCAGCTCACGCGGCTGCTGCTGCCTGCCTGTGAGCCGTGCCAGCAGGTCACACGCGCTGACAGGGCTGACCAGCTGCACAGAGCTCAGGCCTAGCGCCTGGCCCAGCACCTGCAGCAGCTGCAGGCCTGCCACAGCTTGCCGGGCTGCTGCGTCACCTGCCACTGCTGCCAGCAGCTCCTTCATCTTGCCAGGCTGCAGCAGCTCAGCGTCGACACGGCCGCTGCGCAGCAGCTGCTGCTGCAGCGCTGACGCATCCAGCGCTAGCAGCTGCTGCAGCTGCTGCAGCTCACCCGCTGCGCTGCTGGCTGCTGCCGCCAGGTCGTAGCCGAGCAGCTGCAGGTCCTGGGACAGCGGCAGTGAGCCTGCTGATGCCTGCTGCGCCAGCTGCCAGAATGCTGGGTGGCTGACGGCGGCCAGGGCAGGCGTGTCTGTCAGCTGGTGCAGCTGGCCCAGCAGCTCCTGCAGAAGCTGCTTGGTCTGTTGGGGGGCGGCGTCCCTGCAGGCAGGCGACAGCAAGGCACGGCACATGCAGCTGTCTGCGGCGATGACCAAGCGGTGCAGTTGTGCCTGGCAGCTTCAATGGTCGTCCCATCCACCACGCACCCTGATTATGCAGCAGCTGCAGCTTATGGCATGGTAGGGTGGCCCAGCTGAGCAGCAGCCACACATGCAATGCTGTGATATGCTTGCCGATTGCTGACTCGTGCATATCATTTGCACCTGCCTACAATGCCGCGACATTTTCATGGCAGCCAGCCCCCACCCCATTGCAGCCAGCCCTGCCCCAGGCCCTGCCCACCCACCGTGCGAGTGCTGCCACCACTTGGTACTCCAGCCTGCCCTGCAGCTGCTCAGCGCTCAGCGAGGCAACCTCGCTGCCAGCAGCACCAACCGCAACCTGCCACAGCAGCTGCCCAAGGGGGCTGCCTGCAGCCTGCTGCTGCCACATCATTGCGCCATCCAGCTTGGCCAGCAGCGCCTGCAGCCGCTGGCTGGCTGCTGCTGCCTGCTGCACTGCCGGGTGCGCTGCTGTCTTGGTGAGGGCCCAGGCTGTGAGTGCTGCATCAGACAGCTCACTGGCTGCCAGCTTCTCCAGCTCAGCATGCGGGATGCTCAGCGAGGCCAGCACATCCTGGAACACGCGACAACAGCACCATCTGATATATGTGATTATACATATTAGGCATGCGAAGCAGGGCACAGAAAGTGAATGTGCTTTGGCTGCTCAACAAGCTGGTGAATCAGGCAGTAGCAGTACCCGCAGCAGAAGCAGTAAATGACAAGCAGCACCCCACCTGGATGAAGGCAGCCACCAGGCGATCTTGAGCGCTGCCGGATGATGTTCTAAAGGAGCGATTGAGTAATTGAAGAGCTTTTACACGCCCATTCTGCGTGTGTGGGGTGATCTGACACAGATCACTGCCACCACTGCTGATGCTGGTGGCTGCCAATGCCAAGCCAGCGAACTGCTGATGCACCTGACATGCTGCCGGTACCAAGGCGTGCAGCAGTTTCGCCCTGGCGTTTGAGAGCATGCGGAAAGTTACTCTGGTGAGTGACTCCGCTGCGGCTGCTAGTATAGGATTGCAATCTTACAATGAACGCGAGACAATGAAAAAAAGTTCAGAAGAATGCGTTGTCGTTCGGCGAACTCCTCGAGAGAGATGGCAACAGCAGCAGCAGCAGCAGCACCAGCACCAGCAGCAGTGGTAGCACCAGCAGCAACTTGCAAGTCCCTAAACACGCTGCTGCCAAGGAAACAGAGTCAGGCCAGAAACCCAGGCACGCATGAACTCGTAGAGCGTCAGCTTAAGACCCATAACTGTCAGGATTGTCTTTAACACACCTGCAGGTGTGTTACCGACACTCAACTGAACGTCACAGTTCACCGCGCACCCTGCATACCCATGCCCCGCCACTTGGGCAACTGCAACAAACCCAGCCATGCAGAGGCAATTCTCGCAACTTGCCTGCGTGAGCTCCAGCATCAGTCACAGACTGCCATCCGCAGAAAAATGGTGCAAAGATGCAGTTGCGCCCTTGACAAGAATCTGTAGGTAGCAGCCCTGCATCACTGGTTGCTAATCGTGCCTGCTTGCGTCGTGGCTGGCTGTGCTGCATCACAAACACCCCTTGCCTGCCATAGTATGCTCACTTCTGCCAGCAATGATCACCTGTGCTGAAGGCGATGCTGGCCAGCACAAAGCCAATGCAAGATAGGAAGCATGCCAACCTGCGAAATCATGTTGCAGCTTGCAGCCAACGCAGAAAGGCAGGCAATGTGTCTTTTTGTCTGGTCCAATGCTGCTCAGCCCTGATATGGTTGCAAACCCAACTCGCTAGCCTGACCGCCAAGGGGACCCAAGATGACCTCACAATCACCATTTCAAAGCTTCCCTGGATGTCTCTTTTGCATTTGAGATCTATCACTGGGCTGCAGGATGTCACCCGGGCAGCTTCTGGTGTTCCAGTGCAGCAGGCTGGGCCCATCCAGCAGTGCTGCTCTCGCTGCACACGATGCTGTATTCAGCAAGCATCAGCACCTCAAGTTGAACCCCCACAGCCCGCTACTTGCCAAAGAACTGTGTTACCTGAATTTTGGGTCACTTTCGTTTTCTGACATCAGTGGGTGTGTAGATTCGTTCTTATACGCCATGTGATGATCACCGGTGGTAATTAGTACCAACTTATAAGTTGCCGCCTGGGTAAAAATGTTTGATTCAAGGGACCAGCCAGGGCACTGGAAGACATGATCTCACTTGAGATGCTGATACTGGTGCCCCGAAAGCTTTTAGAGAGAGAGAGGGGTTACACTGGTGTACTCACGCGGCATACGCCACCACTAACACCTGAAAGGATTTGAAGCTGCAGACAGCTCAGCTCGGGCTGTCACTCAAATGAGGTTCAACCCCATGAAAAACCTCTGTGTGTGAGATCAACTTTGGTCATGCATGCATAACCGTCTCTCCCATCACACGCAACCCGAAAGCTTGCTCCAGCAGCCCGAACTTCCAAGGTGCCTATTAATAAGTGCTGGTGATCAATGGCGTGGCAGCAACATTACCAGTGCATGGTACAGTGTGTGGTTTCGAGTTTGCTTGCACATGCAGGGGTGCATGCACGCTGCATGACAAGTGGTTACGTATTATTTGATTGCCTTGTTGGGGAGCTACAGTTCTGGTGCACCCCTTCAAATGTGCGCCCTGAACCACAGCATGACAGTTGCAACTTGAACACCCAACCTGCGCCTTCCACTAGGCGCCGTCACCGGCTTGTGATTGTTACATGTTGATGGGACGCTGTTTGTGGATTGGAAGCTGACATCGATCCATACGTCTTCCTCCTGTTGTGCAGCGTGGACGTTCGTCGAAAGCCCCAAAGGTTGCACTGCCAGCTGAAAGTGAATTATTACTACATGTAAACTTTGAGCGTGCGTCGCGCGGCGTAAGAGGCTTGGCCAAGGGCCTGCAGTTGGGCAGAAGCAGCAGTTTGCAAGACATTCGTGTATGCTCAGCACGCTTTGGCAACACCTAGGCTATCGTACTGTTATGGACATAAGGGGCTAGCTGTTTAGCTCTAGGCAGGCAGGGGCACAGTGCAGGCATCACAGCAGTGCAGGCAGCATGAACACACCAGGCCAAAGCGCATCAGCGCTCACACCCAGAGTGCCCAAAGTAGCAGCGTATCAGCAGGAGAACACCCGAGGCAGCAGAAAACGCAGCGCAGATGAAACTGACGACCACCAGCCTGCACTCAAGCGTGCCAACAGGGAGCATGGCAGCGGGGACTTTGGGAACTCCAGCAGTCACAGCATGGCTGTGTCAGTTGGCGGCCTGCTGGGCGGGGCTGCACGCCGCCGCATGGATGCTCTCAAGGCGTCAGCCAGATCCTCAGGCAGCAGCTTACCCTCGGCTAGCAAGATGGGCAGCAAGATCATGACACCAAGCAGCAAGCAGCTGCTCGGGGCGTCGCCTGGTCCTGCACGGCTGTTTGGTGCACCCAAGGACAGCTTTGCCGACGACTTTGCAGAAGAGCCACCCGCAGCACTGCCTCCACTGCCCCCAGCAGCAGCACCTAGTGGCAGCATAGCGCTTAGCACTGCAGGCGGCCAGGCTTTCAGCTTTGGAGGCACGCCAGCAGCTGCTGCGGCAGGCACTCCAGGCAAGGATGTTGCTGCAGGAACGCCTCAGCCTGCAGTATCGACCGCAGCGACTGCCGGTGCAGGCAATGCTCCCACAGCAGGGCTAACAGCAGCACCAGCAGAAGCAGAAGCAGCAGCCAGCAAGCCAGCAGCAGAGCAGACAGCGCCACCTGCGGTTGCAGTCGCTAAAGCCACACCTGCGTTCAGCTTCGCCCCTGCACAGCCACAACCGGAGCAGGCCCCTTCAGCTGCAGCAACGGCTGCGACAGCAGCAGCAGCAGCAGCAGCAGAGCCAGCAGCAGTTGCCCCTCCTGCTGGCAGCACACCAACTGCAGCTACGCCATGGTCTGTGCCGGCAGCTGCTGGCGAGTCGGCGGCACCAGCAGCAGCAGGCGCAGCTGCGCCGCCTAGCAGCAGCGCGGCTGCAGGTGGCAGCTCCACAGCACCTGGCAGCTTCTCGTTTGGCGCCCCTGGCGCCGCTGCAGGCAAAGCAGCAGCTCCTGGCAGCACACCTGGCAGCTCTGCAGCTGGCACTCCTGCAGCAGCACCAGCTGGCTTCAGCTTTGGGGCCAGCACAACCCCAGCTGCAGCAGCATTGACTGGTGGAACGACAGGGTCAGCAGCAGCACCAGCACTAGCACCAGCAGCCAGTGCAGGCGCTACGGCAAGCAACACGGCAGCAGCGCCTGCAGGCTTTTCCTTCGGCGGAACCCCTCTAGGTGGTGCTCCAGCATCTTTCTCATTCGGGGCAGCAGGCAGCAGCGCAGCAGCCAGCAGCACAGCAGGCGCCAACAGCGCGGCAGCTGGCACAGGCAGTGCTCCTACAGCTGCACCAGCGGTCAGCTTCGGTGCTGCTGCACCCAGTCCAGGTGCAGCTAGTGCACAGCTAGGGGGTGCAAGCACTGCAGCATTTGGTGCTCCAGCAGGGAATGGCAGTGCCAAGGGTGGCGCAGCCAGTAGCGCAGCGTTTGGGGCTGGGCCCAGCAGCACAGGCTTTGGTGCAGCCACCAGTGCTCCCGGATTCAGCGCCACAGGCAGCAGCACGCCGACCTTTGGCGCTGCTGCAAGCAGCGGCAGCGGCTTTGGTGCTGCCACTAGCACACCCAGCTTTAGCACACAAGCAGGCACAGCTGCTGCACCAGGGAGCGCGCCTGCTTTTGGGGCACCAGCAAGCAGCAGTGCCGGCTTAGGAGGTGCAGGCAGTGCACCAACATTTGGTGCTGCGGCAGGCAGTGCTCCTGCCTTCGGGGCTGCAGGAATCGCGCCAGCAGCTGGGTCAGCAGGCAGTGCGCCTGCCTTTGGCGCGGCAGCCAGTACAACAGCGTTTGGTGCAGCACCTAGCAGTGCCAGCGGGTTTGGCACCACTAGCACAGCTGCTTTTGGAACAGCAGCAAGCAGCAGCAGCGGGTTTGGTGCTGCAGCAAGTGCTCCTGCCTTTTGCGCACCAGCAGCCGGTGGGTTTGGAGCTGCAAGCAGCACACCAGCTTTTAGTGCAGGATCAAGCGGCTTCGGGCCGGCTGGCAGTGCTCCTACGTTCGGGGCACCAGCGGGCAGCACTCCTGCTTTCAGGGCGGCAAGCAGCACCCCAGGGTTTGGCGCAGCACCAAGCAGTACTCCAGCATTTGGTGCAGGTGCTAGCAGTGGCGCAGGGTTTGGTTCTGGAGCCAGCGCTCCTTCCTTTGGTGGCGGATTCGGCACGGCAGGCAGTGCTGCAGCATTTGGTGCATCAGCGAGCAGTGCGGGCGGGTTCGGGGCTGCCATGAGCACAGCCAACTTCGGCGCGCCATCCGGTGGTGTTGCTGGTACTGGCGCTCCCGCATTTGGTTCAGCACCAAGCAGCGCAGGCGGCTTTGGGGCGCCAGCAGGCGGTGCAGGCGGCTTTGGGGCTGCAGGCTTTGGCACGGCGACTGCCGCTGGCAGTGGCGGCTTCAGTGGCGCGCCTGCGTTTGGATCTGCAGCAGCTGGCCCAGCAGCTGGTGGTGAACCCAACTTTGGGGCTGCGGCAGCCGGGGCTGGCGGCTTTGGCGCTGCTGGCAGCGCTCCTGCCTTCGGTGCTGGTGGTGGGTTTGGTGGTGCACCTGCAGCAAATGCTGGCATTGGTAGTGGGTTCACGCTTGGGCAGCAAGCGCTTGGGCAGCAAGAATCGCAGGGATCGCGGCGGAGGGTGAATGCAAGGCGCCGCAGCACCAAGGGCTGATGGTTGGCTGGCGCTTGAGCGAGGTTGCTGCGGCAGCAGCAGTGTACGCCGTGCAATGGTGTGCTTACCTGCATACGATATGCTGCAGGTGGCAAGCTGGGCGCATCTCACTGATGAAAGTTGTGCTGCACCTGTACTATGGTAGCAGCTGCTTCCAACAGCACAGTGATACATATGCGTGCCTGTTGCAGTGATACCGTATGAGCTCAGCTGAGCTACTAGCTAGCTACTAGCATAGTATGCTCGAGCATAGTCAAGTCAAGTCAAGTCGAGATGTGAAGTGTAAGGGTCCTTATTGAGAGATGAAAAATTCAGGGGGCGCGGGCATGCCTAGTGGCATGTGTCAGAAGCCACCAAAAACCCAGCATAACGTTGTACAATAAATCAAATGACCTATATGTGCATGCAGAACCATAATCTGGCACCATGACTTTGGGCCCGCCTTGAGCGCGGTGACTGCTGCTGCTGCTGCTGGTGGCGCTGCTGCTGTTGCTGCTGTTGCTGCAAAAGTGGTGTGCCTCAGGTGAATCGACATTAGCTTGCGTGCAATGCTTCACTTTTGATATAATGACAGGCTGCGCTTGTGTGCTGTGCTGCGACTTGGCGCTGCTCGCGACCAGACACCCATGTGCATGTGCATCGTATCCTGCTGCAGCTACAGGGCAGGCCACACTGACTGTTAAGCGCAAGCTATAAGTTTTGTATCGCCTTCTATGCATATTTTCCGTCAACTGGCACCCAATCTGGCTGGTCGGACGGCTTCCCGTGGCTGCTGCTACCATCGCCCTCCAACGTTATGTTCTTGATGCAACACCAAAAGTAAGAACTCTATCCTCTTGAATTATTTTGTGGGCTCCATACCGCAATGGAGCTCACGAACCTGTGCAGCCAGGACGGACCAGGACGAATCGTCGTCATGACGACAGACGGATGTATGACAGATTGCTCAGCACAACCTGCATTGGTTTTAGGACATGCTGCTTTAAGCATGTTTGCAGCGGGCGACGGCGCTGGCGAGCTGGCATGCACCGCACAGCCACAGCGACAGTAGGACTGGCTGTCTACACCAGGCTTGGTTGATTGGAGTTTGCAGGAGCGCTCGCGAACTGCGGGACAGCTTATTTGCTGGTTACTTGACTTGCATGGAGCTGCGGTGCATGACAGCAGCAGGCCAACCAGTCAGCACTGCTCACCACACTGCGCTGTGTGCAGCACTGCTGCTGCAGGCTGCAGTGGCGACAGTGCAGTGGTGTACTAGTGGTGTCTCCTGCACGATCTGCTACGATGACCTTCATTTTAGCCCAAAAGCTGCAAAGGCTGCTTGCTAGTGGTGCGCACCTGCCGTAGCCTGAGTTGCGCCTTCAAACCTTAGGGCGGTTGTTGGCGCAATTGTGGAAGCCGTTGTTGGCGCTGTGCATGGAGCTGCAGTGCAGGTTTGGCGCTAGTGAGATGCGCCAGAGTTTGCGCAGCTCTCTCTGTCCATTTTTTCACAAGCTTGCACTTATAGACTCCTTTATTGGGGCGGCTAACACTGAGTGTTGGTCGGGTGTGTGCGGCATGCAATTGAGCTGTAGCACACCAAGGGGGTGTGGGGGTTCAACTCCCCCGCTTATTTTTTGGTCCGGGCGCTGGGCACCTCCGGTATAGGGTGTTGTGACGTGTTCTGCTGGTGAGGCATTGCCTCCCGCTCCCGGCAGTTGGGCTTGCCCAATTGTGCTGTGGTAGCGAGCCAGTAGGATTCCGTCCCCCCTGGTAACAAAAAAAAACCTTAGGGCGGGTACCGGCACTTTTATGGGTTGTGTTGCTGCAGGGCTTGGGACCTGTGCCAAAGCGGTGAGATGCTTTACCCGGCCGGAATATGGTGCCCCGCTAACAAAGCGGTTGATTGTTTGATCGAGACCGGCACCCAGGTATTCTAGTTTCCTCCGTGCCCGCCATGCTTATTTGTATGATGAGTGCATGTATTCAGCATGAGATTAACCACTGTGAAGGGGTTTGGCGGTGCAAAGCCACAAGTGTGTCTGCCTCATGCATTGGCATTGGTGAATGGGGCGCACTTGGTCACGGCCCTTTAAATGGTCGTCACTGATGCGCCATGTGGCACATGGCCAGCGGGGTGTCAGCAGCACTGGATCAGTACGGCAATATTTCTGTTGCCTGATGGTGCGCATGTAACAGCATTAAAATGACCCTGGAACCTGCAGTACTCACGTGCTAGCGGCCTTGACGTTATCTGGGCCGGAACAGCCTGTTGTCATGTCATGTCAGAGGGTGAGGGCTGTGCAGGAGGGCTTAGTGCCCATTGTGGCAGAACAAAGGAGTTCAGAATCCCTGCATCGAACTTATCTTGAAGCTGAAAATCGAAGTGTCTACAGCAGATCTCGCCAGTGGCATGCACACCGCGTCCTGTTCAGTTCTTTCAGTTCAGTGAGGGCAGCTCGCAGTAGCTCAGCTCAAACGTGGTTGCTGATTTCATTATTCGTTGTTGGTTGGCAGTATTTTAGTTGTGCTGGTCGCGGGCGTGGGCATCAAGACAGCTCCTCAACGTCCTGCAGCGCAGATATCAAGTGCACACGAAGCTGCTCACATTTGCGTGTGTTTTCAGGTAAGCTTGTGAATGTGATTTTGCCGCAGCGCTTCGGCTGCCGAAACCACCGCGGCACCGTGGTTAGTCCGCCTGGTGCTGAGCTGTCTCAGCTTCTCCTCTTGAGCCCGGTTCAACCAGAGCAGCCCAGAGCAGTGCTTGCAGCAGGTGCTGTAGCTCATGGAACTCCAAAACATACAGTTGCTGGTAGCAGCAACATTGTGCAGGCACTGCTGCCAGCCACCATGCGGCCTCCAATAGCTTCACCTGCACTGCCTTGCACAGGGACCCACATAGCACCATCTTGTTGCTCAGCGGTGCGTCCTGCATCAGAGCACAGCAGGCAGAACATGCTGGAATGGTCCTGCCAGGCACAGCTGTGTGACTGTTGCCTGTGGTTGTTGCAGGTGGCCACCCCATGAGCCAGCTGTGCCAGGTCACTTCATAAATGCGGCCTCGGGATGTGGAGGCAGGCCAAGCACACCAGCAGCAGCAACAGCAGCACATTGCCAGTGACAATGAGGGGGAGCGGCTGCTGGTTGGACAGCAGCCGGCGACTGTGCAGCTGCAGCAGTGGCAGCGCAGCATCCACAGCAGCTGGAGCAGCGCTGCGCAGGCCCTGCCTGTCTGGCTGCGCGCAGCACACCATGCCCCGCTCATGGCTGGCGCGACGAGCAGGCTGGAAGCATTCAAGGCATCATGCAAGGGCTTGTCAACCGTCACCAACACCCGGCTGACGGTACTCGTGTGCCTCATGCTTGTGTCTGCTACACTGTACCAGTACCTGGATGCGCAGCAGCTGCAACGCATCGTAGATGGCCTGCAGGGGGCCCACCTTGGGAGCGTCATCGTGTTTGTCATGCTGTTTGCAGTAGCGGTGGTCCTCATGCTGCCAGGCATGCTGCTGAGCATAGGTGCCGGCGCAGCATTCGGCTTCTACGTTGGCTGTGTTGTAGCGTGGCTGGGCACCATCCTAGGCCAGGTGGGCGCGTTCATGCTGGGAAGGTACCTGCTGCGTGACCTGGTGTACAGCTACATGGTACGCCGCGTGCCAGGCTTTGCCACCATAGACAGCAACATCAGCAGCGACGGCTGGAAGCTGGTGCTGCTGCTGCGGCTGTCGCCCGTGCTGCCGTACAATGTGATGAACTACGTGCTGGGCGTGACGGCCATCCGCCTGCTGCCCTACGCGGTGGCCTCGGGCGTGGCAGCTGCGCCGTATGTGGCACTGTTTGCGTACCTGGGCAGTGCCTCGTCAGACCTGTTCCAGCTGCTGCATGATGGTGCGCAGGCGCAGCTCAGCCCTGAGCTGCTCATCCTGCTGGCGTGCATCATGATCATGTCGGTGGTGGGGCTGTTCTTTGTGTGCCGGCACATCTTCACAGCGGTTCCAGCAGAGGGTGGCGGCGACGGCGGCAGCAGTAGCAGCAGCAGCAGCGTGGGGCATGCTGTTGTCGATGCGGGTGATGAGGGCATAGTCATTGCAGCTGGGTATGCTCGGCCCAGCCAGAGCTAGCGATGAGCAGCCAGTGTGTGTTGCTGCTGCTGCTGCCTATGCATGCCCTCACAGATCCTATGGCGGGTGCTGCCGGATGGTTTGTTGAGTTTTGTTGAGTATGGTTGCAGTTGCCATTGGGCCACGTCATGTATCTCACATTGTTGTTCACTGCATTGTGCGCCATAGCAAGCATGTTGCAAGATACATGCTGGTATGGACAGGCTTAGCATAGCTTGTGCTGGTGTTGGCCTCCTCGTGTCACTGTGAAGTGACTTCAGTTGTGCAGTGCAGCGGATTGGGTCGAGCTACTCCACGCAAGGCCCGAAATGCATGTCTTGTGGCTGGTGCAGTGTCTGAGGTGGCTTTGTTTTGGCATGGCATGGCACAAGCCTCATCTCTTGCTGCTCCGATGTCGGTAGCAGTTGGTTGGGCGCCATGCTACAAGCCTGCTGTGTCAGATATGTCTGCCTGCTGTCAGGTGTTGCCAGCACCTGCAGCAGCAAGGCGCATGCAGATAATCGTGCTTGGGCCTTTTGTGGCGTTGCCAACGCAACGCAGCTGCTGATGGGACAGTGGTGAATGGCCTACCAGTGTGCCACACGTTGTGTCTCTCAACCCGTTGCTGTCAGCTCACAGGCTTGTGTTCCATCTCTGCACTTCTGTTCTGTTTTACAGAACCACTGGTTTTGGCAGGCAGTCCTGTGCATGACCGGGGGACAACTGCACTGAGCACTGCGAGTGCTGTTGTCCTCTGCATCCAGCCAGGATTGTGGGCACATGCTCCTGACAACGTTGTCAGACAAACAGGCTACTCTGGCAGCAAATGGCAACAGCACTGCTCAGTCATCAGCAGGTCTGGCTGAGAACTCGGGCTTAGTTGCAGGCTTTGTGTCTTTTGCATGGCATGTTTGTATGCCAGGCAAGAAAGCTTGTTGCTGCTCAGTCACGGCCCGTGGCAACGTGACCTGGCGCCAAGTATGCAGCCGGCTGTCTACGTATGCACATTGCAAGTGCTGCGCATGTATTGGGTTGCTGCAGTTGTAAAGGGTGAGTTTGCATTGTACAACATGTAAGCAGGAGTTGTTTCAGGGGAGCCTCCTGAGCGCCTGAGTCATCCGCATGTCCTGCAGCAACTAACTAGGGTCCGAGCTGTTGCAATCAGTCTTAGACTCAGCTGCTCTCGTACCAGCACACAGACACGCGCCTCAGGCCATAACTGAAACACAAGATGTTACACGTAGAGCGTGTGCAGCACTGGTACTACCGTAGCAGCTGTGGCTAGCAGCAATACCAGCCTGGAATCACGCACATGCTATCTTGCTCATCCATACCCAACTGAGGCAAGTTATGGCTAAGCTTGGTGAGCTCAGCGCTGGTATCCGACGAGTCAACTGCCGAATCGCTGATAAAATGTGAACCACTGGCTACCGCAGCTGGCAACAGTGCCGCGCGGCACTGCCATTTGCACCACAAAACAGGGTTGAAGATCAACCGCCAGGACACTCGTCTGACGGTCTGTTAACCCCGTTCTCAAACCAATTACTGAAACCCTCCAAAATTGTCGCAAAGCTGTAAAGCAGCATGACCGTACCAGATGCAAACGACCGTGCACAAACACTCACAAGTCCAACACAGACAATGAAAGTACTGGTGCACATCACCCACATATGAGTTTGTGCAAGAAGTGGTAAGCAAGATACAGCCACTTGACAGATTGTCTACACCTGCAGTGATACCTTGGGCAACAGCAGGGCCACCGCCCGTCCTGCAGCCCTTGGCACAAGTGCTGCCGCCGAACACACGTGCCCCGTT
This sequence comes from Tetradesmus obliquus, assembly GCA_030272155.1. Taxonomy (NCBI): domain Eukaryota; kingdom Viridiplantae; phylum Chlorophyta; class Chlorophyceae; order Sphaeropleales; family Scenedesmaceae; genus Tetradesmus; species Tetradesmus obliquus. The sequence goes on from CP126191.1 coordinate 4,377,280, forward strand.
TTCGTTCAGTGGCAGGTACGGCATGCACACGGGGTGCATGCAACAAACTGATGTGATATGTTTTGCGCACATGATGATGAAACCTCAGCAGTGCTTCATACCAGGCTATGCTTCATCAACCTGCGCCCTAACCAAACCGGAGCCACAAACACGTGGGGCACAGCGTCAAGCCTGCTCGCCTCAGCGCCGACCACTGCAGCCTTGGGTACAGATGCGCAGCATCATGGCAGGTGCCACAACTGCAGCTGCAGCCGCATGCACGCATCAGCAGGAGGGGGCACACGGCTCCCCACCGTTCTGCTAGTGCTCATGCCTGCGCAGCAATAGCTGTGAGACATGCGGCTGCATCGATAAAACAAGATACTGCAGACGCACTCCAGCAATGCAAGCATGCGCTGCTGCCATTACTGCGCCTGAAGTGCCTCTAGCCCAACCCAGCAGTTGGCAGTCTTGCTGAGCACGTGCAGAGTTGATGTTTGTACACATGCTGGTGCCATGCCAGCATGCACATGGTTGCTGGTATGATGAGCACCGTTGTCCATCTGGTCGATGTGTGCTGCTGATGTCCCAACAAGCCAGCTCTTTTGGCGCGACCACCAGCAGGGTGCGAAAACCATGCACAGACGAGCAGCATCAAGTGATGCTGCTGCACAACCGCTCTGGCCCTGCTGCAGGTGCTATCACCCATGTGCAAGGAGTGCCGCATTCAACGTTGCTGTGCACTGGACGGGTGGCTGATTCCTGCGCCCCCAAACGTTTGCTCAACAGCCCTGCCAGCTAGCCATGGGTCAGTGCGGAGCACTGCAGCACAGCAGGTTCGCTGCTGGCTGGTAGCCACAGCATGACAATGCAGCAACACAGACCACACAGACGCAGTGGGCACCAACACCGCTATGGTGTACTTGCCGTGCTGCACGTAACACCAGCTGTGTGCAGTTGTCTTTCCAGCGCTTTGCACAGCGCATGCCCGATAAACCTCAACCACTCCTCACATGCGCACTACCACGAATCATGCGACATTCAATAAACTATGGTAACCCTGGAGAGGGGTTGAGTACAGCATGCAATCTTCCGCGGCCAGTCTCCACACAGTGGGGCAGGGCATTAATTGAATTCATGCAGCGTACACAGCCGATCAGGATGCAGGCAGCAGCACCCCAGCCAGCTGCACAGCCAACACCTGGCTCCGCCACACCCCAAGCTGTCACCTCGACAACATGAACACACTGTGCACACATCAGCCCACCACAGAACAACCAGCAGCTAGTGTTTGATACTGCTCAGCACCAAACCAGGCACTGTAAGAAACACCAGCACAAACAAGGGCTGCAGCAAACACAGCTGACAAACTAACCGCAGGACGACTTGCCGCCAGCAGCAGCCATGCGAGGCCCCTCACTCAAAGAGCCGTATCTTGGCTGTTATGTCCTGCCGGCAAAACGGGCAAGCCGTGATCTTGTCGCCGCAGTTGTGGCAGGTCTGGTGGCCGCACTGGAATGCGAGCCGCCTGGGGGCCTCCATGCACACCGCGCAGCGCTGGCTCTCAGCGTTGGCCTGCGCCTGGTACTCGGCTATGCTGCGCTGCAACACCACCTGCCGCACCGCCTTGGTGCTGGTCTCCAGCGTGCCTGGCAGCAGCAGCAGCAGCAGCGGGGCAGCAGCATGATACGTCAGTGCTGACCTGGGATGCGTCAAAGCAGCGGGGGCCACGGGATGATAGGGTGCACGCAACAGCAACAGCAGCAAATGCGCGCTGGTAAGCGTGAGAGGGCTGATGCCATGACACAACACCAACCTAAGAATGATGCAGAGATGTTGAATGTCCAGAACCGGCATCATGACCACACGCACATACAGGGCACTGCTGTACCGCTGCCTTGCTGCCTCACCTTCCAGGGCTGTGAGCTCCTGGATGCTGCATGCCGACAGCGCAGCAGGGTTGGCCTGCAGCACGCGCAGCTGCTGCTGCTGCTGGTCCACTTGGCGCTGCAGGTCTGCTGCCTGCTGCTGCAGGCCGGCGTTCTCAGCCTCCAGCCTGTTGCGCGCCAGCTCGGAGATGGACAGGAACTGCCGGTACTGCACAGCCTCGCTGGCACATGCAGCAACAGCCACCGTGGCCAAGCCAGCAGCGCTGGGCATGGCGTTGCTGCTGCTGCTGCCTGGCGACGCCGGTGCAGGCAGCGCTCCTGCGCTGTTGGACGTGCTCAGCAGGGCACCCTTGCTGCTGCCAGCAGCCGCCAGGTGGCTGCAGCTGCCAGCTGTTGCTGCCAGGAACCGCTGGCAGATGCACAGCAGGCAGGCTGCCTCCAGCTGGCCATGCTCACACAGCGGCACCGGCTCATCATGAGCCACAGCATCATACGGCTGCAACCCACTCACAAGGCCGGCAGCAGCAGCAGCAGGCAGCTCCAGAGGCGAGGCACCGTCGCGTGAACTGCCAGCTGCTGACTGGGAGCGGCTGCTGAGTTCGCTGGCTGCAACAGGCTGCCCTGCTGCTGCTGCTGGTGAGGAGGGCAGCTGCACAGCCAGATGCAGCTGCTCCTGGCTGCGCAGCAGCAAGTCAGCAGAGGGCTGGCTGTTGCTGCGCTCCAGGCCAGCAGCAGCTCTGCTTGCCTGAGCCAAGAGCACCCCGCTGCTGCTGCTGTCCACATCCACATCCAGCGCAATGCCGCTGCTGCCGCTGCTCAGCAGCAGCCGCTGCTGCAGCTGCGCCACGGCAGCTGCTGCTCCTGTCAACGGCTCTACGCTGGGAGACTGGCTGCTGCCTTGTTGCTGCTGCTGTTGCTGCTGCTGGTGACGGCGAGCGTGCCGCAGCGCGTCGCGCTCCTGCTGCAGCCTGTGGTACCTGCTGGACAGGATGCCCAGCTCCGCGCTCATGCTGTCCAGCAGCTGCCGCGCCTCCGCCAGCTGCTGCTCCCTGCTGACCAGGCTGGTGCGCAGGTCTGTCACCGCTGCTGACGTGGCCTGGTGCTCCGCCTGCTCGCGCGCCAGCGCCTTGCTGACCTCCGCCAGCTGCCCGCGCAGCGCCTGGCCCGCCTGCTCGCTCTCCGCGCTGATGAGCTTCAGCTGCAGCACCTCCTTCTGCAGCGCCAGCTTGGCCGCGCTCTCCTCCTTGAGCTTGGCCTCGGCAGCCTCGGCCTGTTGGGACAGCACAGCACAAGCAGAGCAGCAGGGGGCAGCTGTCAGGAGGCCGAACAAGGTGCTGCTATGTGGTAGACACCTGACAGTGACTGCGAGCAGCTGCTGCACAGCACAGCAATTACAGCCCTTGCATGCACGAAGCCGCAGCTGCATATGCTTGCACCTTGCAGGAGCAGGAACAAAGCTCAACAGGACTTCCTCTGCAGTATCACCCTGGTGCCATGGCGTTGCTGTACATGCCTGCATCAACCCACATGTCAGCAACACCCAGTGCATGTGAACCAAGCACGGCCCGGTGCCCTCTGCTGTTTGCAAGGCACCCCATGCACCCACTGGCTGGCACCACACACCCGGCTCAGTGCCCCGCTGCTCACCTTCTGCTGCGCGGTGATGTGCAGCTCCTCCATGTTGCGCTTGACCAGCAGGTCGCGCAGCTGCAGCTTCATGAGGTCGCCCACCAGCGGCACGCTGCCGCCCACGGCCCCCGCTGCTGCTGCCAGCCCAGCGGCTGTACTGCTGGCTGCCGAGGCTGCTGCCGCTGCTGCAGCAGCGCGGTTCATGCCCAGCATGCTGCCTGCTGCTGCTGCGGTTGCTGCGCTGCCGCCGCCGGTCATTCGCGCCAGCTCTTCCGCCACTGCTGACAGCTCGCCGCCAAAGTTGGTCTCCAGCAGCACGACTGCGTCGAAGGCCTGCTTGGGGTTGATGCCGCCGTACATGGCCACGCGGCTGCCCAGCATGTGGCAGCAGTGGTGGTAGCGCGGCGGCGGCGGCGTGTTGAGCGGCTGCGCGCGGCTCCAGTGCATGCGCTCCAAGTTGAGCACGTAGGCGTCGTTGAAGAACACGCCCGAGGCGTTGCAGCCGCCAAACACCAGCATGGTGCGCGGCGCAACCAGCACTGCACTGTGGCGCGTGCGCGGGCTGGGGATGGTGCCGCTGCACTCTGGCGCTGACCACTCGTTGCGGCTGAGGCTGTACACGAACATGCTGTTGTCGGTGTTGCTGGCAGTGGTGCCGCCAAAGCACACCAGGCTGTCCTGCCCATCCCACACCATGCTGTGCCCGCTGCGTGGTGCTGGTGCGCTGCCGCGTGCTTTGACCTCCACCCATTCACTGCCCCCCTGCCGCAGCACAAAGAAGTCGTTGTAGAGCTTCTTGCCTTGACCACCGAACAGGTAAGCCAGCTGCCCGTTGACTGATGTGAAGCTGTGCCCCTCCCTGCCTGCTGGACAAGCCCCTGCGGGCGTAACAAGGCGCCAGGACAGCATCTCTGTATTCAGGGAATACAGAGACCGCAGATGCTTGCGACCCTGCTGACCCCCAAACAGCCATAGGCTGTTGCCCAGTGCACACATGGCAGCTGCATGCAGCTTGTCGGGCCTGTCCTTCGGACGCGCTGCGGTTGGTGCCAGGCTTCTCCATATCATTAGTTCGCCATCCAGCACAGCCAGGTCGTCCAGAACGCTGGGCCCCACACCGCCGTAGACATACAGGAATGAGCCCACTGCAGCGGATGCGAAGGCCCAGCGAGCCACTGGCACAGTGCCAGAGACCACAGGGTACTGATACGCAAGCGGCACGCCATGGCCATGGCCAGCTTCACCAGCGTGCCCAGGCCTGGCAGGCGTATCCTGCATGCCTCGATCAGGCTCGCCAGCGACCCTCTGGCAATCTATTTGAGTCGGCCATGCACCACAGGTGGCACTCAAGGCTGCTCAGGTCACGAAAGCAAGGCAGCCATTCGAGGGCAGGCACTGGAGCAGCCGATGCTGACTCGTCAGATAAGCGCTGATCAGTAGATTTCTCAATCGATGATAGCCAGGCCTTGCATTCGGGAGTAGATAGGGGCCATGTGAGCAGCTGTACCAGCTGATCGGGGCACGTGGGGCATTCACCTATGGTATATGGTTTTGAGAGCAGCAACGCACAGAAACAAGTGTATTGAATCTTTGATGGTGAATTTTATGCTGTTCAAGCGCCGTTTTAGTCCGCCAGGGCCGCAGCACGTGACACCGACCTTGCTTGTGGCCACCACAAGCTCTGGTTAGACAACTACGTTGCCGGTTGGATTACCTAATGCAGATTACTGCTGAAGTTCGATAAATTCAAAACGCTGCTGAACCCAGAGCGTGTGATGGACGCCACACGGCAGTACATTACATGGCCATAAGTCCATTGCAGTCACTGGCTGGCAGGTGCAGCCTGGCACTGCTTGGCAAGCCGTGCTCTAAGAGATGCTGCAGCATGAGCGGACAGTATCGCAAAAAGGTCATCATGGATTCAGAGAGTAGTAATTTGTTCTCATGTTTCGTTGCCGTTCCTTTGTGGCATGCACACTGCGCAGTACTGCTGCTAGTGTGGAGGCTGTGCATTCAATGCACAATGGAGCCATGCAGATTTGCCCTTTTACAACCGGCAGGTTTTCCAGCGATGCACACAGTGAGCACACCTGGCAGTGCAACCAATGGGCCACGTGTTTCACATGTAAGCTAGCCGCCATGCAGCAGCTCAGAAAGTTCCACATTTGCAGCTCAGCTTTGGAAGTTCCACAAAGGTGTACATTTCTTGTTACCAGGGGGAGCCAAACGCTACTGGCTGGCGATGCACAGCAATCAAGCAAATCTGATTGCCGGAGACCTACGGCACTGCCGTCACCAGCAGAACACGTGAACACCCCTATACGGGAGGGACCCAAGACAGCAGAGGAAAACAAAGGGATACAATCGAGGTGTTTGGCTGCCAAGATGCATGGCGCTTGGAAGGGCCTGCTTTATGTTTGAGACGCCCATCTACCTATCGATTTCCAGAACGTTGCTGCAGCAGCTGCGTTGTTGTCATGCGTGCAGCGCCTGCCCACATGTAACATTGCTAATGATTGGCATGCATGCCGTGGTGCATCATGGTTTTTTTTTGTTACCAGGGGGGACGAAATCCTACTGGCTAGTCACACGCAACAGTCAGGCAAACCTGACTGGAGGGGACACAAAGGCGATGCCTCCACCAGCAAGACACGTCTAACACCCCTATACAGGAGGTGCCCAGCTCCCGGACCAAAAAATAAGCAGAGGAGTTGAACCCCCACACCCCCTTGGTGTGCTACAGCTCAATTGCATCATGGTTGCCTGCGTCAGTAAAGCTATGACAGCGCAGTGGCCCCCGGTTTGGTGACTACAGGCACCCCTGAGGCCGCGGGCACTGCCCGAGACTGCAGCCAAATGATGGCATAGTGTCAGCTGCACAGCCTGCATGCATGCATGCGTGCCTGCAAGCAACATGTTGCGTGACCCTGAGGCAGCCGGGCTGGTCATCCCTGTATTGCTGCGGCGCACACCGTGTGCAGTGACTGATGCCAGCATCAATGCACCCTGGGTGGACAGCCTTGCACGCACCAGGCTTGCCTGCAGCAGACAAATGCGGGTGTGGAGTACCCACATTGTTGTTCAGACAAGGTCCTGCATGTTGATGCTGTTCCCTTTCACTAATGTGGGTCACGTCTGGTCTATATGCTGCAACTAAGTGCGGATGCTTTTACACGACTGCCGAGCGCCTGACTGTCTCAGAGTGAGCGCATCTTGATGGGCTCTACGTTGGATGTGTGGGAGGTGCACCCTGTGAACCTCAGGCTCGGCGGTCAACGCAGCCTGAACATGGCAACATGTGTTAGCAGCTGATCTACAGTGGTGGTGTATGGTGCGCACAATCAGTAGGAGGGTGCATTCAGCTCATCCAATAGTGACACCAAGGAAATCACGCTCCTGTTGCCGCATGATGGACACACCGCTGTAGGTATTGTGCAGAGAATGCAACAGCCTGACGGGCGGCCCGTCACTGCGGGTGCAGCATGGCACCCGCTGAACAATACTACAGGCAGGCTGTGCATGTTTCCGTTGCAGGCATCTTGCTCTGGGTACCCCCTGTGGGTGTACTTGCCAGGCCACTTGTCCCAGCCTGCTTTTCAAGTCAAGTGCAAACTGCCGGGTTCCCTGACAGACTCTTCTCCTTGCCTTTGGTGTGTGCATGCAAGAATGATAATGCAGTTTCAACTTGGTATTCATACCTCAGGCATTGCAGTACACACCTCGTTACGGCTGCTTGACCTGGTTGGTCAGGCCCACGGGTCATTAGCAGTTGTCAGTTGTGGTTTAGGTGGTGTGTCTGTGCAATGCACAGCAGGTCCAGTTCCGTGCTTGTAACACTCCATGATCACTAATATGTCTTCTCAGTGTCTATTGCTTTATACGGTTGCTGCGTTTGCTAAGGGATTTTGAACACACACAGCACAAAGGGCAGCAGCTGCTCCATACGCACGGCATACGACATGAGACGGATTTAGATGAAGATAAAACAGAAGAAGGCGGTGGAAGCTGTAAGCCTCTCCCTGTCAAACTCACGCATAGCTTGCTGCTTTAGCAGTGCACCTGCTGCAGCAAGGCGATCTGAACCGTGCCAGCAAGCCTTGGCCTCACAGCCCCTGACTTCAGCTTTGTGGTTGCATGCAGCCCGCCGAGGTGAAGCATGCTGTGCAGCAGATCACCAGTACGCCTTTGGCGGAGCTTGCTTCTGTCCTGCGGGGCTTCAAGTGGACGTTCGACAAGGTGAGGCCCATGCCGCTGCATCTGATCGCTTCTTTGCTTGTATCGGATGCTTTCAAGCGTGGCAGGTGCTGCTGCAGGGCGACATCAACCACTGGGTGCCTGTCTTGGACCACCTCGACTCCTTCTTTGAGGAGTTCACCTCAAAGCGGGCAGACGTGCAGCTGAGGCTGGGAGAGGAAGGCGTGGAGGCAGATCCACCGTTTCCAACAGCAGCATGCCTGGCTGTGCTGAGTGCAACATGTGTACTGCTGGAGAACTGCAGCAACAAGGCGGCATACAACTCCAGCGAGGTGCGACTTGAGCGCAGCTGCTGTGCATGTCAGGCTGTGATCCTGGCTTGGTTCACAGCTCATGAACAGCAGTAACTTCCCCTGTGGTAGCACAGCACTCCACAGCAATGTCACGCAGCAATGCATGCATCTCACTGACCAGCATGCTGCGTCTCCCGCCCTGCAGCACCTCACCAACCTGCTGGCAGCGCCAGTGCAGGAGGTGGTGGCTGCAGCGCTGCAGACGTTCCAGGTGCTGCTGCGCAAGACGCACCACACGTCTGTGCGCTGGGCAGCACCGCCGGGGCTCAGCCAGCGGCTGCTGTGCCTGTCCAAGGGCTGGGGAGGCAAGGACGAGGTGCGCGCGCCAGCCAGCTGCATGCCATACCATGGCAGGACAGGATGGCAGGGCATGCTCAGGTGCTGGGGGCACTTGCAGGAACAGAGCAGCAGTTGCGCCGTGGCAGGCAGCGGTAGCCAGGCGGGCCAGAGCAAGGGGATGCTGCAGCTGCGGCTTCAACAGCGTGCAGGCTGGTCTTGCAGGAAGCCGTAGACATGCGCAATCGGCACAAAAAGTTCACGTTGTGCAAATAAGAGTTTTTCTTTGCTGAAATGTGTGTTGCCCATTCATTGTGACATCGCTTCTTCTGCCTGCAGGGCCTGGACCTGGTGGTGTGCGCGTCGTCTGACACGACAGCTGCCAAGCAGGCACTGCACAAGGCCACCACGCTGCACTTTGAGTTCAGCAGCAGCAGCGAGCAGGCCAGGCCAGCAGGCGGCAGCGCAGCGGCTGGCGCGCAGCTGACCAGCCTGCATGTGCCTGGGCTGGACGGCTTCAGTGAGAGCGAGCATGAGATCCTGGCAGGCCTGGTGGCGCGCTACAAGGTGTTGGCGGGCTGCAGGTGAGCAGCTGGCTGGGCGGCGGCATGCTGCGGGGTGTGACAGCCTGCTGCACGCAGGACAGCAGACGATGCACGAGCTGCTGATGGCGTTGAATAGCAGCAAAGGCAGCAGCAATGAGCGGTGCTGCATGCAAGCACAAGTGAACTCCAGTGCAGCCAAGCACCTGCAGGAGCCGTGCGATCACTGGCCGTGTCTGCTGTGGGTCTGTTGCAGGTTTGAGCTGCTGTGCCGCATCCGCATCGCGCGCAACTTTGGCACGCTGCCAGGGCGCCGCAAGCTGGTGTGGCAGCGGCTGATGGCCTTCAACGTGCTGCTGCAATGCAGCCCAACAGCAGGTGCGTGGCGGGCAATGTGATGTGCTGCTCCCCAAACAGCATAGCTGGGTTATCGGCGGGCTATTTAAGCTTGAGCAACGCTTGCTGCTGCGTACTAGTTCGCACTGCCCTGCTGCTGCCAGCTCAGCAAAGCAGTCCTCATGCTTCCAAGCTTGCAATTAGATCACATTGCCATCCTGCTGCTGCTGCCGCTGCTGCTGTTGCAGAGGAGTACAACAGCCTGTACCTGGCGGAGCCCGACTTTGTGAGCGAGTTGGTGGCGCTGGTGCAGTGTGAGGAGGCGGTGGACGAGGAGGACCTGCGCACGCTGGCGCTGCGCGCGCTGGCGGCGCAGCTGCACGACAGGTCACGCAGCAGCAGCGTCATCACAGCCATCACCTCCGGCGGCCAGAGCGGGCTGCTGTCCATGCTGCTGCACAAGAGCATCGCCAGCATCCTGCAGCAGGCTGACGTGCCGCTGGTGCCCTCGGGCAGTGGCGCGCTGCCGGCTGAGCTGCCGGCAGGCGCAGCGGCGGCAGGCAGCAGCGGCGCAGCAGCCGGCAGCAGCTCAGGGGCTGTAGCAGCAGCTGCGGCGCCGCCTGCTGGCAGCGTGCAGTACAGCGTGGCGTTTGTGGATGCGCTGCTTACTGTGGTGGCTGCGCTGGTGCAGTCCACGTCTGGCTGCCAGGCGCTGAACGACGCCGGCGTGATCAGCGCGCTGCTGCCGCTGCTGCGCGACACGCACGCGGACCACCTGGGGCTGGTGTGTGCCAGTCTGAAGATCCTGGAGGCCTACATGGACCTGAGCCAGCCTGCAGCCACCACGTTCAGGGACCTAGGGGGGCTCACGGAGGTCATCAAGCGCACAGCAGCAGAAGTGGGCGTGCTGCCGGGGAGCAGTGCAGGCGGCAGTGGCGGCAGGGCCAGCAGCAGCGGCGCAGATGGTGACGTGGTGATGGCTGCAGCTGAGCAGCCTGCAGGGCAGGCTGGCGCAGAGCAGCAGCAGGCAGCAGGGCAGGCGGCTGCAGGTGCAGCAGCCGCACCCAAGCAGGTGTGTGCAAAGTTTTCTGTAGTGACCCCCTGCGTCGTCTGGTGTGCAGCGCGTGTTTGCTCACTCATGTGGTTAGCTGCCAATGCCCGCGTCAATCTGGCATTGCAAGCATGTGTTCTTGAACCTGTTGCATAGTGCTGGTACACACAGCCATCCTGCAAGAGCTCCTGAAGTAATATGACAGAATTAGGCATGGTAAATGCACAACCGTTCACTTGCAAGCAATGCAAGCGATGAAGTGCTTGGTTTGTGTCTTGCCCTGCAGCTGTCGCACAACCGCAAGACGCTGCTCAAGTTCCTGCTGCGCACCATCGCGCTGAGCAGCTACGCCCCCACCGGCAACCTGGCTGCCACGCGGCCGCAGGACGAGGACGCGCAGCTGCTGTACGCGTCGCTCAAGGTGCGGCTGCGCAGCTTGCCGGGCGCCTGCTCCCTCAGCTGTGCCTGGAGGGGTGCGGTTATGTGAAATGGGTGCTGCTGTGCTCACCATCATGCTCGAGTGCGGCACTTGCGCCTGCAGTTTTTTTTATGGTTTAGGGGATGCACTGTTGTGCTTGCTGCTGCTGGAGCATGTCATTGGGCTCAAGTTAAATAAACTCACTGTGCCTGCTGCACCTGCGTGTTGCCCACCGCCCTGCAGGAGATGTATCGGCGGCCAGAGGAGTTTGGCGGCAGCCTGTTCTCGCTGGCGGTGTCTGTCATGACTGACCTCATCCACCACGAGCCGCAGAGCTACCGCCAGCTGCAGGAGGCGGGCCTGCCAGACGCATACCTGGACGCCATCAAGGTGAGCAGTGCACTACTTTTGGTACAAGAGCAACCCCCTTTGTATATTTCAGTATGTGTTTTCAACACTCAAAACTTTCACGTTGGAAAAAGAAGAGAAGAGACACGTGGCACGCATGGCACATCAGGCCGGCATCGCGCATGCTGGGTGCCTCGCCCACGTGTAGTAGGCTGTGGGGTGCTCACCAGCGCTGCAAGTGCAACGAGCCCTTTTGGACCTGCAGTGCCACAACTCCCCCTAAGCTGCTGTCTGCTGCTGCTGCTGCCGCTGTCTGCTGCTGCTGCTGCTGCCGTCGTGTCAGGCTGGCGTGGTGCCGAGCGGTGACGCCATCGTGTCCATCCCCAGCGCGTTGGTGGCGCTGTGCCTCAACGCCACGGGGTTGCGGCGCGTGCGCGAGATGGCTGTGCTCAACGTGCTGGTGGAGGTGTTCACCAGCCGCAAGACCATGCGCGTGCTGACCAGCGACACGCCAGCCATCCTGGGCAGCGGCCTGGAGGAGCTGCTGCGGTGAGGGGCAGACGAGTAGTGGCAGCATGTGCTCAGTGACGGAAGGGTTGCAGTACGCGTGCACTACAGATTCCTGGCAGCTGCTGCCAGCCACATTGGTGCATGCCAGCTGTCCGTTTGTTGCAGCTGACGGCTAGGGTCACCTGAGCTTTTCTTCAAGGAAGTACTGCTGAACAAGTTGCGGGCCGCCTGCTTGCTTGCCGCAGGTTCCTGCCGACGCTGCGCAGTGATGGCGTGGACGTGGTGCTGGGTGTGTTCAAGGCGCTGTGCATCCTGGGCGGTGAGTGGCTGGCTGTGTGTGGCCGCTAGGACTGGCTGCTGCTGAGCTGCGAGGGCTTCTAGGCTTGCATTTTGGGCTCTGACTGACTGCAGTGAGGGCTGGTAGCTGTAGCTGCTCTCGTGCATCACATATACTTGCGGCCATATGGCTGCCTGGCGTCGCAGCATTGCGGCACATTTGCTTCTTACAGTTTATGCTGGCCAATGAATATGACATGTTCATGCTTCGCTGCCCTGCAGAGGATGCTGATGAGATTGCAGAGGCATCAAAGCCGCTGCCACCTGAGCCACCCGCAGAGGAGGCGCCAGAGGCAGCAGCGCAAGCAGCGCCTGGTGCAGCTGCTGACGCATCAGCAGCAGCGGGAGCGGCTTCGGCAGCAGCAGCAGCCGGCAGTGATGCACCTGCTGCAGGAGCAGCAGAAGCAGCAGCACCAGCCCCTCAGCCGATGGAGACAGATGCAGCAGCTGCTGCAACTGAGGCTGCTGCTGCTGCTGCTCCTCAGCAGGCCGCTGCACCAGAGCAGCCTGCTGCTGCAGCAGCAGCTGAGCCAGCAGCAGAGGGTATGGATGTCGATGCACAGGCAGCGCCTGCAGCAGCTGCTGAGCCCGCAGCTGCTGGTGGTGAGCCTGGTGCCGCAGCAGCGCCTGAGCAGCCAGCAGCCGCAGCTGCTGAGCCTGCAGCAGCAGCACCTGCAGCAGCCGCCGCAGCTGCTCCCACGGCTGCGCAGCTGGCAGCGCAGCGCGAGCTGGAGCGGCAGCGGCAGCGGCAGCAGCAGGAGGATGCGCGGCTCTCCGCGGTGGCCAAGCGGGCCCTTGCGGAGACGCTGCAGCAGGTGGTGGCACGCCGCACGCAGGAGACTGATGTCGAGGTGGGCCAACAGTGTCATTTGTATTAGTCATCAAGGTCATCAAGATCACCGGCTGGTGCGGCTCTGGCAGCCCGTTGCAAGTGCAGTCTCGAGCGCATGAGCTATGATCTATCTGGGCACTGCATGCTGATCACCTGAGCACTGCATGTTGACTTGCTGGCTTGCAGTCCTCTGACTTGCTGGGCAGTGCTGATATAGCTGCTGTTGCAAAGTCAAGTGATGACCTTGAGCTTGCTGTCTTGCGTGCTGCTGGTGCCGCAGGTGTTCCTGCCGCTGGCGCTGACCGCCGCCAGCCGCATGCTGGAGCCGCTGCTGGCCAACGCTGAGACCAGCCGGCTCTTCGTGGAGCGTGGTGGCGCTGACGTGCTGCTCAAGCTGTACAAGCTGCCGCGGCTCACGGTGAGGCGGAGCTGCATGGACGTGACGTGCTCTGCTGCTGTGCTAAGGGGTTTGGTGTATCGACCAGCATTGCGCATATGCTGGCCTGCATTGCTTTCATGCTGCAGTTATAGTAATATTAGTCTTCTTGTAAGCCATACCTTGTCATTGGCAACGGCAACCGCGCCCCGTACGGAGCGGAAACTACGACTATTATTGCCTCTCTATTGGTGAGGGGCTGCAGTTATGTGTTCATTCTGCTTTCCCTGCGCAACGCGAACGTTCCACTCACTAGTTGCTTGCTGTGTGTCTGTCTGCCCTGCAGCCGGTGTTCAACTTCTCCTCGGCCTCGCACTCGCTGCTGTCGGTGTTCCGCGCGCTGTCCGGCGCACACGGCGCCGCCATCGCCGCCAAGTCCAAGCAGGCAGTTGCGGAGCAGGTGGCGCTGCTGCTGCCGCAGGCGCAGCAGCTGGGCGCGGTGTGTGTGCCCACGCTGCCGGCCGACGTGCGCGAGCCGTACGCGAAGCAGGTGCTGGTGGTGCAGGGCCTGGTGGCGCTCACCAGTGCGGTGGCGCGCAACGTGACCGCCATGCTGCAGCAGGTGCGGGAGCAGGGGTCGAGCCTGCTGGCAGTTGCGGCTGAGTTTGCTGGTACATGTTGTTCTGGGCGGTATGCAGGGCTTGGTCTGACGTGCATTGCTGCAGGTGCTTTGGCCGGCTGGTAACACCTCACTAGCCTGATGTACAGCAGCATGCAACAGAAGAGGCAGCTTGTACTTGCAGCAGCTACCGTCGGTTGACTGCTTCATACATTTTGGTTTGCTCCGTGCGTGCTGGCTGACTTTCTTGGTACGTGCGTCCTGCCTGCTGCTGGCCGCCAGGTGAGCATGGGCGAGCCGCCGCTGCTGGCCAGCATGGGCCGGCTGGAGCGCATCGTCATGGCGCAGGCGGCAGCCTCAGACCCCTGGAAGCAGGCGCGCGACGTGGCCAAGAAGGAGGCCGCAGCAGCGCCAGAGCAGGCTGGCGCAGCGCCTGCTGCCGCGGCTGCTGCCGGGGCTGCTGCTGCGGTGCCAGCTGCTGCGGCAGTTGGTGAGGTGGCAGCGGATGCTGCTGGTGCTGCCGCTGCTGTTGCGCCTGGCGTGCCGCCGGTCGCTGCTGCTGACGTCATGGATGTTGCTGATGAGGACATGGATGCTGCTGGGGCGGATGCGCCTGGCGAGGGGTGAGTGCTGCGCTGTCTCTGTACAGTCTGCATAAACTTGTTACGGCTGGTGCTGCTGCGCACACACCAACATCAGTGCTTGACGCATAGCACAGATCGCACCAAAGCATGCCAGCAAGCACGCTGCACACCAGCAGCAGCCAGCAATGAAGCCAAGCTGGACTCCTCGATGCCGTCACCCATGCCTGCCTCCTGCGCTGCCGTGCTTACTTGCTTCTTGCCTGCAGGGCCGCTGCTGCAGAAGCAGCCGCCGCCGCGCCTGCCGCCGCTGCCGCCAGCAAGAAGCGCACCCCCGAGGACACCAGCTACGACGCGCTGAGCTACCTGCTGACCAGCCTGCGCACCTTCTACATGGGCACAGCCAAGGCCATCCACACGCCCGTGCGCCGCCGCGACGAGCCCACCGCGCCGCCCAGCGTGCCGATGAAGGCGGCGGCCCTGAACCTTGCGCTGCTACTGGTGGGCAACCTACAGCTGCGGCCCTGGCAGCAGCAGCAACCAGACAGTGCTGCTGCGGAGGCCAGCAGCAGCGGTGCCAAGCAGCAGCTTGACGCCGCGATTGCTGCTGTGCGGGGCCGCTCGGGGCACTACCTGCGGCTGGCTGAGGAGCTGGCGCAGGTGCTGTTTGACAGCCGGCGCCACTACTGCCACCTGCTGGTGCTCAACTACTTCTCAGCGCTGGGCGGCATGCAGGTGCTGGCGGCCTGCTTCAACGACGCCGCGGAGCTGCTGTGGGGCCTCATGGCAGCGCAGGAGGCAGCAAAGGCAGCAGCGGGGCCGGCAGCAGCAGCAGCAGGTGCGGGCTGCAGCTTTGCTGTCCAGCTGGTCGAGCGCGCTTGGGCAGAACAGGTTGCTGCAGCAGCTGAGTTGTTGTCAGTCAGCAGCATGCATCCATGCAATGTGCAATTCATCACAGGCAGTCCTGCTGGCAGTATGTTCTTTGCACTGCCGATTATAGCAGGAAGGGTGGTGCTTGCTCAGGAGCGGCTCACTGTCACCTGCCCCGCCGCAGTCGATGCTGGTGTGTCTGCTGATGCTTCTCTTCTGGCCATGGCCGCATTCTTACATTGCCTCCTGCTGCGTGCGTCACAGGTGACGCAGCCATGGCTGATGCCCAGCCAGCCGCTGGCAGTGCAGCAGCTGCTGGTGATGAGGCAGCAGCAGCAGCGGCGGGGCCTGCAGCCGCAGGCACCGCGGGCACCAAGGACCCGCGCACAGTCATGGAGGCTGTGCTGGTGAAGATGCTGGCCATCTACGAGCAGCTGGCCAACTCTACAGTGCTGCTGGCCACGCCACAGGTGGGGCGGCGCCCTGGCAGCATGCTGCGCTTTGCCCTCAAGGCTGTGACGCTGCAGGATTTGCGGCGGTGTGCAGGGTGCAGGATATGCGGCGGTGTACAGTGTGCAGGTTGTACAGCATTGTACAGTGTGCCGGTTGCCAGTCATGACAGCTCTCTGCTCACCTGCGCTCATCTTCGCTACATGTTTTGCTGCTGCTGCTGCGTGCAGGCTGCCAGTATGCTGCTGGCTGCGCTGCCCAACTACGCGGGCCAGCCGCTGGTGCCGCCCTCCAAGGACCCAGTGCAGTTCGTGCAGACGCTGCACAGCCACATCCTGTCGGCGGTGCTGCCGCTGTGGAGCCACCCCAAGGCCGCGCACGCGCCCGCGGGCGTGCTCACCGCCATGATCCGCGTGCTGCAGACGTGCGCGGCGGGCCCCAGCCACGCCAGCCTGGTGCTACGCTACCAGCAGCAGGGCAGGAACCCCGTGGCGCGCGCGGCGCCCGCGCCTGATGCGGCGCTGGTGACCACCATCACGGAGATGGGCTTCAGCGCGGCGCGCGCCGAGGAGGCGCTGCGGCGTGTGGGCGCCAACAGTGTGGAGCTGGCCATGGAGTGGCTGATCAGCCACCCTGAGGAGCCAGCAGCACCCGCAGCAGCAGGTGGCGCGGCGGCTGGCGGCGCGGCAGGTGCTGCTGCTGCTGCTGCTGCAGCGCCGGCGGCTGCAGTTGTGGACGAGGAGGAAGAGCTAACGCGTGCGCTGCTGGCTTCCTTGTCGGTGGTTGGCATGTCGCCAGACACCGTGGCGCAGCGCTCGCAGCAGCAGCAGCAACAGCAGCAGCGGGAGCAGGAGCAGGAAGAGGAGTCGCGCCCGCCGCCGCCAGCAGCTGGCGCTGCTGATGGCAGCCCCACTGCAGGTCAGGAAGCTGAGCAGGTCACGACACCGCAGGCCACTCAGCGGCCGCTGGTGCAGCCTGGCGCACCAGTGGCTCGCGCTGCTGCAGCAGCAGCAACGGCTGGCGTGCCAGGTGACGAGCAAACAGCAGACTCGGCGACATCGGCAGCCACCGGCATCCCTGCGCCTGCGCAGCTGGTGGATGGCGCGGTGCGGCTGGTGGCTGCCTCGCCCAGCACTGCCTTCTCCATTGCCGACCTGCTGCTGACCATTGCGCAGCGCGAGGAGGGCAAGGGCAGGGAGGCGCTGGTGGGCCGGCTGATGGACGCCTGCCTGCCGCCAGCAGCAGCAGCAGAGCCTGCAGCAGCTTTCAGCTCAGCGGCAGCAGCAGCAGCAGCGTCGTCTTCGTCGCCTAGCGGGGACATCCTCACGCCGGCGCGCCTGCTGCTGCTGCTGCTCACCAAGGACAGCTCCAGCAGGAAGGTGGCAGCCAAGCTGGGCCTGGTGCCCAGGTGCCTGCTGCAGCTGGAGCAGTGGCAGGCACAGTACAGAGCAAATGTGGAGGCATTTGAGCGCAGCGCCGCACAGCAAGGCCAGTCACCAGATGCAGCAGCAGCAGTGGCAGTCAAGAGCCTGGAGGTGCCTGTGTGGGTTGAGGCATCGCTGATGCTGCTGGACGTCATGGTCACAACCACACCGCGCTCCACCAACCCAGCAGCAGCGGCAGCAGCCAGGGTGGCTGCAGCACGTGCAGCAGTGGCAGCAGCAGCCGAAGCCATCCCACGGACAGCAGCTGCAGCAGCAGCAGCAGCGGCACCAGAGGCAGCTGCCGGTGATGCTGGTGGTGCTGCTGCCGGTGCTGCTGCTGGAGGAGATGTGCAGATGGCGGATCAGCCAGGCGGTGCAGCAGCTGACGGCTCTCCTGCAGCAGCTGCTGCAGCAGCAGAAGAGGCCAGCACCCCTCAGACCACGCCCCGCCCTGTGGTGCAGCCTGGCGCGCCCACACTGGGCGTGGCACCAGCAGCAGCAGCAGTCGGCACCGCCGTGCCAGACACGCCCGTGGCAGCAGCAGCCGGCGAGGCAGCCGGGGATGCGGCCGGCATCAAGCTGCCTCCTGAGCTGTGCCAGCTGTCTGGCCTGAGCGGCGTGCTGGCCGGCTGGCGGCCGTGTGGGCTGCTGGATGAGGCGCAGCAGCGCGCCGCCACCTCGCTGTGCCTGGCGCTGCTGCAGCAGCTGCACGACCACGCGGACAAGTGGGAGCAGCCAGCCACCAGCATGTTTGAGGCTGACGGCTCGCTGCCCAACCCCAGCTCCGTAACGCAAGCGCTGCTGCAGCTGCTGGCACACCTGACAAAGCGGCACAGCAACGCACAACAGGTGGGCAGCGGCTGCATAGTTGTGTTTTTCATGCTGTTGGCGCGACTTGGCTGGACCCATTCATTTGTTGCATAACCTACTGGCAACATGCTGGTTGAGGATGGGCGAGTTGCGTGGTGCTGCAGGGCTTAGTCACACCATCTGTGCTAGGTGTTGGCTGCAAGTCCGAACGCCAGCACTGGCAAGACGCTGGCCAACACGGCTGCCTGCCTGTATGTACCGCCGCCACGCTGCAGGTGCTTGCTGCTGGCGGCCACCGGCTGCTGCTGTCGCTGCCGTCGTCGTGCCTGTCCCCTGCCATCAGCCGCCACGAGGGCAGCATCGGGGCCATCCTGCGGCACCTGCTGGAGGACCCCGCCACGCTGGAGGGCTGGATGGAGGCGGAGGTGCGCAACATCATGGCCGTCAAGGGCGGCCTGAGAGACCCGTACACGGGCCGCGCCTACCCCTACAACCAGGCCAACCCCAGCTCCAGGTGAGGGCAGGGCGGCATGCTGCTGCACAGCTGGGAGGCCCACAGTGCTGCAGGGTGTGTCTGCTGGTGCATTGGTGGGATGTTCGCCTCCCTGCTGCTACTTTTGGGTGCTTGCTGATTAAGCTAGATTTTGCGCAGAGTATCAGCATATGCATTGGCACAGCGCTTGAGGCATGCGGCTTAATGCAGGCGGCTGAAAGGCATGGTGTCACCTCGAGCAGTGCCGGCACAGCGTGGCAGCCGCTGACCATTCTGCTCTTGCTGACTGTGCCGGTGCCGCCGCAGGTACACCACTGCCGCGTCGTTCCTGTCCATGATGTCCTCGCTGGTCAACCGCGAGCCGGCGGTGTTCCTGCAGGCAGTGTCACGCACTTGCACACTGGAGAGCAGCAGGGGCGAGACCATGGTGCGCCTCAAGACAGCCAAGGAGCAGCAGCAGCCACCGCAACAGCAGCAGAGCGCGGCAGCCAGCAGGGACGCGTCAGCTGCAGGCGCAGCAGGCGAGCAGGCACCAGCGGAGCCGCTTGCTGCTGGTGCAGCAGGCACAGCTGCAGCTGCTGCCCAGACGCCAGCAGGCGCACCGCGCACGTCTGGTGCTGGCGAGTCAGCTGCTGGCGGCGCCGTCACGCCTAGGGCGGCTCATGCCCGTGACAGCAGTGCCGGTGGTGCTGCTGCTGTGGGCCTCAAGTCTGCTGCCAAGAGCAGCAGGAAGCTTGTGCCTGGCAGCTTTGTGGAGGTGATTGATGCCCTGCTGGATGTGGTGCTGGGCTACCAGGGCGCTCCTGCACAGCAACAGCAGCAGCAGCAGCAAGATAACGCTGCAGGCAGCACAGCCATGGAGCTGGACACAGCAGCAGCAGCACGTGCAGGCACAGCTGCCTCCGCGCCTGCGGCAGACCAGCAGCAGCAACAGGAGCCTGGCAGTGGTGCTGTTGCAGCCCCAGCAGCAGCAGCCCCAGCAGCCTCAGCAGCAGCCAGTGGGCAGGACGTCGCGCCGCTGCCTGCTGACCTGCTGCTGCGCAAGCTGTCGCCACTGACGCGCGAGGTGGGCATCCAGGCGCTGGTGCTGCGCCTGCTGGCCGACTACTGCCTGCTGTTCAGCAACTCAGTGGGCCTGCTGCTCAAGCGGGACAGCGAGTGCGGTCCCGCAGACGTGCGCGTGTCTGGCCACCACCACCACCACCACGCAGCGCAGCACACACCGGGGCATGAGGGCCGCACCCCGGCCAGGCGCAGCAGCACCCGCACACACAGCAGCGGCGGCGGCGCAGCAGCCAGGCACAGCCTGGGCGGCCAGCAGCAGCAGCAGGCAGACCCGCACAAGGCGGGCGTGGTGCTGAGGCACATCATGCGCGTGCAGCTGGTGGAGGCGCCACCGCAGGGCACAGCTGGCGGGCCTGGCGTGGCTGCAAATGCCTCCTCGCTGCTGCAGGCGGTGTGCATCCGCTCTGGCGAGGGCCGGCGGCGCATCATCAACGAGCTGGTGGCCACGCTCAGCAACAGCAGCAGGGGCGCGGGCAGCAGGCCGGGTAGTGATGGTGGCGCGCAGCAGCAGGCAGCTGCTGGCGCGGCAGCGTCCAAGCTGCCGTATGTGTGCAAGCCTGGGAGCCCGTCACCGGCACAGGTGGACACACACTGGAGGCAGCCGCTGCTACCTCTTGCTTCATAGTGTCCTAGCTGCCACAGTAGCTGCTGCTCTTTGTGCGGCCTTCCTGGATTCTGTGCACTTTGTTCCCCTTGCATTGGCAACCACCTCCTTCAACCTCGACACCCGACCTGCTGTAAGTATTCTGCGCTGCCCTGCATCACGCACCCCTGCCATCGCTGCTGCCGCCCTGCAGGTGTCTGCGTGCGTGGCCCTGATGGGCGCGCTGGTGCAGAGCGGCAGCGGCCCCCGCGCCGACCCGCGCCAGCCTGCGGCCAGCAGCATGCCGCTGGAGGTGCTGCGCGCCATGCGGGAGGCCGGCGCGGTCAAGGCGCTGGCGCAGGCGCTCAACCTGGTCAGCACGGAGCACCCGCAGGTGAGGCGGCCGGGCTGCTGCTGCTGCGTGGTAGTTGCTGGATGGATGCACAACTCACATGCTGTGCTGCACAGCATATCATGCTGACTGTCCTTGCCCATGTGTGCTGATTCGTTTTACTGTCTGTGCTCACTGTTGCTGCCCATCTGTACTGATTCTTGGTGCTGCCTGTGCTCACTCATCATTGCCGCTGCAGGCCAAGGACGCCATCAACGCCATCTTGAAGCCTCTCGAGGTGCTCACACGCGCCCTGCCCAAGGTGCCGGCACCACCAGCAGACGCTGCAGCAGCGCCAGCAGCAGCAGCAGCCCAGCAGCCTGACGCACGCGCCACCCCTGCACAAGGCAGCAGGCGTGCGGCACGTGCTGCTGCCACTCCTACCTCTGCTGCAGCAGCTGGCGCGGCTGCTGGGCAGCAGCAGAGGCCAGCCGGCGCTGCAGGTGGCACGCCCGCTGCAGCACCTGCTGCTGCCACTGGTGCTGCTGCTGCTGCTGCTGCTGCCGCACCTACTGCGCCTGCTGGTGGCAGCGCTGGCGGCCGCTCCAGTGGCGAGTCGGGCGGCAGGGCAGCTATGGAGGAGGACCACCGCGCAGGTGAAGAGGCTGCAGGGCCTGACGCGCTGGCTGCTGCCGGCCGCTTTGTGGCTGGCGGCGCTGGGGGGCCTGGCGCTGAGGAGGTGCCTGGCCAGCTGATCGACCAGCTGATGGAGCAGCTGGTGGACATTGAGGTGGAGCTGGACGCGGGTGATGACGATGACGATGATGATGACGACAGCGAGGACGACAGCAGCAGCGGCGACGGCGGCAGCGGCAGCGACGAGGACATGTCGGAGGGCCAGCAGCACGAGGAGGTGCGCGAGGATTGCGTGGTGGTGTTTTCTAGCAGCAGGCGACGAATTTTTGATACTGTGCGTGGCTTGCAGCATTTCAATGCTGCAGGGCCCACACATAGCTTCCTCTGCCTGATACTCTATGCTGCATGTAGTGCTGGCAGTGTGACCTGGATGGCCAGTGTTCATGGTGCAGGTGCTTGTGTGGCAGTTGCCAGCCTGCAGCCCCAAGCCACTGACCATACGGCTCAATTCAGTGTCAACGCCTGCTCGTGTGCACTAGCGCCTCACAAGCTGCTGGCCTTGTGTGCCCTGCAGGAGCATGGCGGTGAGGGCGGGGGCGAGGGAGGCATGAATGACCACCCCAGCCTGACCGAGGACAGCGAGGAGGACCACACAGGTGCGCGGCGGGAGAGGCTGGGGGCTGCTGGCTGGGGCTGCACTGCAGTCATGAACCTGAGTGCTGGAGCTGTTTGTATTTGCAGAGGGTGTGTAACTTGGTCAGCGCTTGCAGTCAGGCTTGTGTTCATGCAGGTGCTGCCACCTGTGCATTCAGCACTTCAGTCAGGCCGCTGCAGATGCTGCAGTGTCGCGCTCTGATGTCCTGTAGCTGCACCATATGGACAGCCATTGCACAGGCACCAGCTGAGGCGCTGCTGCTGCTTGCACCGATGCTCACCTTGGCCCGCCCCCCTCCCTCCGCAGGTGACAGCGACGACGAGGGCGGTCCGGGCATCATCATGGGTGATGCCGGCGGCGCCTTCATTGACGCTGGCGCTGCTGCTGCTGCCGGCAACGGCCCTGGGCAGCTGCTTGACGCGCTGGGCAGCAGTGAGGAGGAGGAGGGTGACAGCGAGGACGGCGGCGGCCACCACCACCACGGCCACGGCGACGCGTTTGAGGAGGCGCTGCTGGCTGAGGAGGAGGAGATGGCGCTCATGGAGCAGCACATGGGCGGGGGGCTGCCCGAGGTGCGGCGCGGCAGGGGAGGGGGGGAGGTCAAGGGGGCGTAAGGGACTCGTAGTCCTGCTGGGGTGTTACAGGGGGGGGGGGTGAGCTGTTACTTCCCTGTTGAGCAATGCAGAACGTTGCAGCTGTTGCCTTGCCTGCGCCTTGAATCAGCCAGCCAGCCAAGCTAGAACTTGACCCCACAGAGGCCTGCCTGCTCACAACACAATGACCACTGTCTGCTTCATCACCTGCCAGCACCTGCCATCCTGCACGCACGCGCCCTGCATCCTCTGCGCGACGCGACAAGACTTATCTCATTCTCTACTGCTGCGCTGTTGTGCACCTTCCACTCTCGATCTCACCGCATGTGCCACACAGGACGGCGTGGGCGTGGACGGCCTGGGCGATGATGACGAGGACGACGAGGAGGACGAGTACCTGGAGGAGGAGGGCAGCGATGACGAGGAGGGCTGGGGCGACGGCGGCGGCGGCCCGCTGCTGGACGGCCTGGACGCTGGGCTGGAGCCGGGCGGCGGGCTGGACGCGCTGCCGCCTGCCGCCATGATGCCCAACCTGGGCGGCTTCGGGCGCATCGGGCGGCGCGCCGCGTACCGGCCCGCCAGCGCTGCCGCTGCTGCTGGCGTATGGGACGACATGGAGGGCGGGCAGGGTGGCCAGGACGCGCTGCTGGGAGGAGGTGCGTGGCTGGGCGGCGGGGCCGGGGGCGGGGAGTGGCTGGCATGGGGCAGGGCAATGGGGGCTGGTGTGCACAGGAGGGTGTGCTGTAGAGCGCTGCAGTAGCTGGATGTCGCTGCATGACTTCATGTGCAGACCTTTATGTTGATTTAGAGGCTTACACTGAGCAACAACTGCACGTGCAGGCATGTTTGCAGCTGTCACAGGTGGAGCGCCAGCAACTCGTGCATTGCCCTGCTGTGACATGTACCCTGTGTGCCGCTGCTGTGCTGCTGCTGCCTGCAGTGCCGATGACCACCGTGCAGATGCTGCTGTCGCAGCTGGGCATCAACGCCAATGCAGGCAGCGTGGCGCTCATGGGCCCCAACGGCCGCCAGCTGCGGCTGCCAGCCGCCATGATGGTGCCCGAGGCGCAGGACCCTGCAGCAGCAGCGGGCGGCGGCGGCAGCGAGGCGGTCAACGGCGCCATCACCAGCGCCATGCAGTCGCTGACCATGCAGCTCATGCCGCAGCAGCACCGACTGCTGGCGCTGCCGCCGCGCCTGCCTGCAGCGGAGAGCGCCGCGCTGCTGGCATCAGCCGGCACCGCAGCCGGCACCGCAGCTGGCACAGCAGCAGCAGCCGGTGCCGCTGCTGCCGCTGGTGGGGAGGCGGGGCTGCGGGGCCAGGCCAGCAACGTGAACGCGCTCACGCGGCTGCTCACGCGCGCGCCGGATGCGGCTGCCGGCGGCTACGTGGGCAGCGGGCGTGCGCGTATCAGCGGCCGCACCGGGCCTGGCGGCTTCATGCTCAACCCCGGGGGCCTGCTGCCGCCCAGCTTCGGCCCGGGCGCCAACCTGCTGCAGTCGTTTGAGGTGTGGCAGCAGGGCGCGCTGGGCGGCGCGGGGGGCGGCGGCGTGCTGGGCGACATGGGTGACAGCGTGTGGGACGAGGCGGTAAACCAGCTGCTGGAGGCGCTGGTGCCGCAGCAGGGCGGGCTGGGCCGCGGGCTCAACCGGCTGGGCGGCGGCGGCGTGCCCGGCCAGGCAGGCGGCAGGGCGGGCGCTGCGCCTGGCGACGATGCAGGGCTGGACCCACGTGAGTGTGGCTGCTGCTGTTGGTGTGGTTGGCTGGGGGTGCTCAGCAGGCTGGGATGAGGCTGGCAAGCAGACAGGAGTTCTTTTGTGGCTGCTGCAAAGTAGCATGGCGTCAAGCACAGAAGGTGGCAGAGAACCGTGCACCAGTGCCTGCTTGTTGCAGGCTTGAGTTCTGATAGTTCAGCTCACATATGCTCGTGCTGGCGAGGTTGTTGCATACTGACTCTCCTTGCTGCTTGTTGTATCGTCCTGTACACACAGGTTCGCTGGAAAGCCACATGCTTACGCTGCTACGCACCCAAGCGCCACCCCTGCAGCAGCAGCAGCAGCAGCGCCAGTTGCATCCAGGCCTACAAGAAGCGGAAGCCGCCGCAGCAGCAGCCGCAGGTGCTGCAGGTGCTGCTGCTCCCATGCAGGCTGAAGGAGCTGCAGTGGCAGCGCAGGGCGCTGATGCAGCTCCAGCAGCTGCAGCAGAGCCAGCACCAGACCAGCCTGCAGCAGCAGCAGCAGCTGCGCCACCACCCACAGCAGCTGCTGCGGCTGCACCTGCTGCTGGTAGGCGCGTCCTGACAGAGGCAGCCTTTGCTGCTGCCTTTGAAGCAGCAATGTCTGATGAGCCCATCCCTGCAGCAGCAGCAGCAGCAGCCCCAGCAGTAGCCCCTGAGCCAGCGGCGCAAGCTGCTCCTGCTGCTGCAGCACCAGTAGCAGAGCCTGCTCAGCAGCAGGCAGCAGCGGGCATTGCCTCACACCCTGTCGACGTAGATGCCTCGGCACCGGAGTCGCCCACTGAGCAAGCAGCGCCTGCGGCAGCAGCAGCAGCAGCAGCAGCAGATCAAGTAGCCCCAATGGACACTGAGGACGGCGACGCAGCACAACAGCAGCAGCCTGGTGAGCCGGCAGCCATGGAGGCAGAGGGTGCTGGTGCAGCAGCAGGCGAGGCTGCCGGTGATGCGCTGCAGCAGGCCTTGCGGCAGGCTGCGGAGGCTGCAGGCATCGACCTGGCCTTCCTGGAGGCGCTGCCTGAGGAGCTGCGCCTGGAGGTGCTGGCAGCGCAGGGCGTCACGGTGCACCTGCCACAGCCCGCAGCGCCGCCACCAGCGGCAGCGGCACCCTCCGCAGCACAGCCAGCAGCTGCAGCGGCAGCTGAGGGCGAGGCAGCAGCTGCTGCACAGCCATCAGCAGCAGCTGCTGGTGAGCCTGCAGCAGCAGGCGAGGGCGGCGCTCCAGCAGCTGGCGGCGAAGCAGCAGCGGCTGCTCCTGCCGCCCCTCCTGCTGCTGCTGCTGCTGCTGAAGATGAGGAGCCGGCAATTGACCCAGAGTTCCTGGCAGCGCTGCCGGAGGACATCCGGCAGGAGGTGCTGGCCCAGCAGCGCGCAGAGCAGCGCGCGCGTGCGGCTGCCGCTGCGCGTGCACAGGCTGAGCGAGGCCGTCAGCAGGAGATGGGCCTGGCTGAGCTGCTGGCGGCGATGCCTGACGATGTGCGCGCTGACGCGCTGGCGCAGCTCAACGACAGCGACCTGGCGCAGCTGCCGCAGCAGGTGGGCAGGGTGTGGCCAATGGTGTAACTGGGTCGGAGCCGTGCATGCTGCTGGTGCTGTGCAACAAGTGCAGTCCCAGCACTGTGTGTTGCCGGACATGGTGCATGGTACATGTTGGTGTGTTGTGTGTTGCGAGGGTTGCAGGCAGGAGTCTCACCTGCATGCTGTAATTTACCTTGCATGCTTCTGCTGACGGTGGTGCACTTCTGAGGTGAACCGCATGTTCGGCAGCATCTCGCTAACATGCCGCTCCATGGCGCACTTCTCTGTTTGCTCTGCAGATGCGTGCACAGGCACAGGCGCTGCGTGAGCGCACCATGCGGCAGCTGCAGGCGCAGCAGCAGGCGCAGCAAGCGCAGCAGGCCGCAGCGCAGCAGCAGCACGACTTCCTGCTGCGCCGCCAGCTGGCGGGCCCGGGCATGATGGGCATGCCGGGGCCCCACGCGCGCCTGGTGCTGCCCATCGGCCCTGACGGCATGCCGCTGCCGCGAGGCTTCTTCGGCGGCCCCATGGCGGGCCCCGGCGGCTACAGGGCGGGGCCGGGCGGCAGGGCAGAGCTGCTGGAGGCGGCAGCGGCACGCGCAGCAGCAGAGGAGCCCGAGGGCCCGCCGCCTTTGGACGAGGCCGACCTGGGCGTGCTGGTGACGCTGCTGCGCGCCAGCCTGCCGCTGAGCAAGCAGCACCTGCAGAAGCTGTTCCTCAACCTGGCAGGCCACAGCACCACGCGCGAGCAGCTGCTGCGCATGCTGCTGCGGCTGCTGCGCTCGCTGCCAGGCACTGCAGCAGGCGCTGAGGGCGTGGGCGAGGAGGCGGGCAGCCAACAGGAGCCAGGCGGCAGGGCCGGCATGGACATCTCAGACGATGGCAGCCAGCAGCAGCAGCAGGGCCTATCGGCAGCCCTGGACACAGCAGCCAGCCTTAAGCCGAGCCCAGCTGCTGGCGGCAGCGCGGGTGACGCTGCAGGCGCGCCCTCTGTGCTGGCTGCGGGGTCGCAGGGCAAGCCTGCCATCGTCAGCAGGCGCGTGCTGGACATGCTGGCCTACCTGTCACGCCACAGCCAGCCCGTGTCGCGCCAGATGCTGTCACTGCGCGTGCCTGACCCTGCGCCCGAGCCGCCCGCAGCAGCCGGTGACGACAAGGGCAAGGGCAAGATGGCTGCGCTTGGCGAGGCTGCAGCTGCAGCCGCGCCGCGTGCGCTGGAGGTGCTGCTGGGCATGCTGTCTGCGCCGCTGTGCCAGCGCAGCGTGAGCCTGCTGGAGCAGCTGATGCTGCTGATGGAGGTGGTGCTGACCATGGTGGCGCGCTACGAGGCAGACCAGCACGCAGTGGCGGCGCTGCAGGAGGCGCGGCGCAAGGAGGAGGAGGCGAAGCAGAAAGCCAAGGCAGAACAGCAACAGCAGCAGCAGACGACGGCACAACAGGAAGGTCAGCAACAGGCAGGTGCAGCAGCACAGGCAGAGCAGCCTCAGCAGCAAGTAGAGCAGCAGCCGGAATCTAGTACACAGCAGCAGCAGCAGCAGCCAGAAGGTGCAGCAGCTCCTTCACAGCAGGCAGGATCAACTCCATTCCAGCAGCCAGGCGCAGAAGGCGCCAAGCAGCAGGAAACGCAGCAGCCGGCATCTAGCAGCAGCAAGCCGCAGCCTCCGCCAAGTGAGCTTGCGAGCACACTGGCGAGCTTGCAGCCGTCCGTGCTGCAGCAGCTGCCTGGCCTGCTGGCGCGCGAGTCGCTGTCTGAGCCTGCGTACGTGAGCATCGCCAAGGTCATCAAGCTCATCGTGGAGTCTGCGCCCGGGCACCTGCCGCTGATGCTGTCCATGCTGGTGGAGGGCGCTGCGGGCGTTGCTCAGGCGCTGCTGGGCTTCCTGGACGCGGCCGCGGCCAAGGGCATCGACGCGGACGCGCAGCTGGCGCCAGCCATCGGCACCAAGAGCGGCGTGGTGCTGCGCATGCTGTACGCGCTGCAGGGCTTCCAGGCGGAGGTCAAGGAGTGGCTCAAGCAGCAGGAGCAGCAGCAGCAGGACGCCAGCCAGCAGCAGCAACAGCAGCAGACAGCCGCCGGCGGCCCTAGCAGCAGCAGTCAGGCAGGGCCTAGCAGCAGTAGAGCGGCAGCAGCAGCAGGTTCGTCTAGCGCTGCTGCAGCTGGCGCTGGCAGCAGCAGGGGCGCGTCACGGCTGCCGGTGAACCTGGACCCCGCGCAGGCCAGTGCCGAGGTGGACAAGGCGGTGGGGCTCATCGCCAGCCGCACCGCGCCGCTGTGGAAGAGCCTGTCCAGCTGCATCCTGCGCGTGGAGGACAACCTGCGCGCAGTGCTGCCGCAGCACATGCACGCCGCGGGAGAGACGGCAGGCAACGCAGCGGCGCGCCTGCTGCCGCCGGGCGCGCAGCAGGTGCTGCCGCTGGTGGAGGCGTTCTTCGTGCTGTGCGCGCTGCAGGGCGCCATCCCCGCGGCACCCAGCCAGGCCAAGGACCTGCTGAGCGCGCCCAGCATGGACGCCAGCGCGCTGCGCGTCATGGCGCCAGCAACCAGCACCGCCAGCGGCGCAGCGCGCGGCGCGACGCCGCCACCTGCATCTGTTGCTGCTGCTGGCGGCGCGCCTGGCTCCAGCAGCCAGCTCAGCCGTCTGGCGTCGTCCTCGCTGTCGCTGGAGGCGCCTGGTGGGGCTGACGCCAACTGCCTGCCCTTCCTGCGCTTTGCTGAGCGGCACCGG
This sequence comes from Tetradesmus obliquus, assembly GCA_030272155.1. Taxonomy (NCBI): domain Eukaryota; kingdom Viridiplantae; phylum Chlorophyta; class Chlorophyceae; order Sphaeropleales; family Scenedesmaceae; genus Tetradesmus; species Tetradesmus obliquus. The sequence goes on from CP126191.1 coordinate 4,405,436, forward strand.
CGGCTGCTGAACGCGTACATCCGGCGCAACACTGGGCTGCTGGAGAGCTCGCTTGCGCCGCTGCTGCGCGTGCCCAAGCTGATAGACTTTGACAACAAGCGCGCATACTTCAGGTGCGCCTGGGGCTGGTGCAGCGTTTGGTGCTGTAGGGATGGCTGGTTGAGGGCTGGCCGTTTGAGCGATGAGGCTGTACAGGCACAGCTGTTCGCTGCTTGTCACTGCTGTGTGTAGCAAACTGCTGCGCATGCACTGCAAGGCTGCATGGCTGTCAGCTTGGCGGGCTGATGAGTGTGCAGCTGCAGCCACATCCGTCTTAGCCCAGCTGGTTCCTGCTGCACATGTTTGCACACGGGTGATAACCGACCTGTAGCTGAGACATCACTGTGTGTCTGCTGCGCTGCCTCACCCCCCGCAGGTCCAAGGTGCGCTCGCCGGACGAGCGCGCGTACGCGGGCACGCTGCGGCTTGCTGTCAAGCGCAGCAGCGTGTTTGAGGACAGCTTCAACAAGCTGCGCAGCAAGAGCCCGCAGGAGATGCGCGGCAAGCTCAGCGTGGCCTTCGTAGGGGAGGAGGGCATCGACGCGGGCGGCGTGTCACGGGAGTGGTACCAGGTGCGCGGCGCGGGCTGCGGCTGTGTGGGTGGGCAGGCCTGTTCTGTTGCGTGCAGCTTGTTGCATGCTCTTGCGTGTTGCAGGGATTGTGCTCTTGGACACGACGTGCGTGCAGCAGCAAGTTGTCTGCCCATTTGCCTGGCCTCCTTGCTCAACCTGCTCCTGCCCCCCCCGCCTCCCCCCCAAACACACAGGTGATGGCGCGCGAGATCTTCAACCCCAACCTGGCGCTGTTTGTGAGCGTGCCTGAGGGCGGCACCACCTTCCAGCCCAACCCCAACAGCGTGGTGCAGAGCGACACGGGCGTGAGCCACCTGGAGTTCTTCAAGTTTGTGGGGCGGCTGGTGGGCAAGGCGCTGTACGACGGCCAGATCATGGACGCCTACTTCACGCGGTCCTTCTACAAGCACATGCTGGGACAGCCGCTGACCTACGAGGTGGGCGCGCAGCGGGGCAAGGGCTGTGCATGGGCAGGCAGTGTTGCTTGCCTAGATGGGGGCTCAGCCTGGCAGGACTGCTTGCCTGGCTGAACAACGCAGTCTCTTCTGCAGCCTGGCTGATTGTTCTGGCATTATGGACGGCTTCTATTGGATGTTACAGCCGCTCCCCGCCTAAACTTAGAAACAACTGTGCATAACTTTGCATACGTACAGTACAGTGCTGTTGGGCACTGTCTACAAGCGATTTGCATCGGCCATGGTGTGATCTTTGCATCGGCCATGGTGTGATGTTTGCTGCGCTCCCTCCCCCTCTCCCTGCCCCTCCAGGACATTGAGGCCGTGGACCCGGAGTACTACAAGAACCTCAAGTGGATGCTGGAGAACGACATCACCGACGTGCTGGACCTCACCTTCACAGCGGAGTCAGACTTCTTCGGCAAGACAGAGGTGAGAGTGCAGGGGCGCAGCAGGGCAGCCTCAAGTGCACTGTGCACAGTATGCGGCGTGGGGGCAGCTTGCGGCATGGAATTATGTCAGCCTCGCAGCACATTGCACGCTGCAGGAAGAGAGGAGTTCATACGCTGTGAGCTGGTCGCGGCTGTGGGCTGAATTGCTGCCTCCTTGCCGCGTGCCTGCTGCTGCTGCTGCCCCCGCAGATCGTGGAGCTGGTGCCGGGCGGGCACGACGTCAAGGTCACGGAGGCCAACAAGCACGAGTACGTCAACCTCATCGCACGGCACCGCATGACCACCAGCATCAAGGCGCAGATACAGGTGCGGCTGCTGCTGCTGCTGATGCTGGCCCCTCAAGCTGCGGCTGCCTGTACTGAGTCTCTAGCTGTGATTGTGGTATCTGGCGCGCTGGCAGTGGCTTGTGCTGGGTTTGCCCAGCCCAGCGTTCATCAGCTGCCCGCAGTTGCATTGCAATCACACCACATGTCATGCCCCTGCCCTGCTGCTGTGACACACTCCCGGGTGCACCGCCGAGCACTGAGCGTGCACACACGGTCCTTACTGCACTTGTCACTCCCTATCTGCATGCCGCCCTCCTCACCTCAAATCCCCCTGCCCCCTCCCCCCACATACACATCCACACGCCACCCCCCTCAGGCGTTCCTGGAGGGCTTCTGGCAGCTGGTGCCGCGCGAGCTGGTGGCCATCTTCAACGACCACGAGCTGGAGCTGCTCATCAGCGGGCTGCCAGACATCGACGTGGCCGACCTGCGCGCCAACTGCGAGTACACCGGCTTCTCCCCCAACAGCCCAGTCATCCAGTGGTTCTGGCAGCTGGTGGGCGACATGGACAAGCAGGACCTGGCGCTGCTGCTGCAGTTCGTCACAGGTGGGCAGGCAGGCAGCGGCATTTGGGCGCTGGGCTGATCGTGTGTTAAGGATGTGCTGGCATGGCTGTTGCAATGTGACATTGCTTGTGAAACAACAGAAAGCAGAGCGGCTGTGGGCGTGATGCGCTCCTTTAATGAATGGTTTTTTTTTTCATGCATCCGCTAACAGACCTTGCGCATCCTGCTGTGCCTCCCTGCTGCTGCTGCTGCTGCTGCTGCTGCTGCTGCTGCTGCTGCTGCGCAGGCACCAGCAAGGTGCCGCTGGGCGGCTTCCGCGCGCTGCAGGGCATCAGCGGCCCGCAGCGCTTCCAGATCCACAAGAGCTACGGCGCGGCGGACCGCCTGCCCAGCGCGCACACCTGCTTCAACCAGCTGGACCTGCCCGAGTACGGCAGCAAGGAGCAGCTGGGCGAGCGCCTGGCCATGGCCATACACGAGGGCCACGAGGGCTTCGGCTTCGGCTGAAGCCCTGGCGCGGCGGCCGCAGCCGCCTACGCGCGGGGCTGGGCGAGGGCGAGGGCGAGCTCGGTGGGCAGCACCGGTGGCGCAGGTGGCAAGGAGGCAGCTGGGCTGGCAGGCTGCCGGGTGTGATGGAGCTGGCTGGCTGTATGCATGCTAGGCATATGCTTGTGGAAGCACTTGTCTAGGTTGACAGTGCTGTACCGCACCTCTGGTTGGGCTGTACAGGCTTTGCACGGCAGCAGCAACTGTGTATAGCCTGTGATGTTGTGGTAGATCTAATGGTATTGCAAAACGTAAGTTTTGCAATGTAGGGTATGGCTTCTGTGAAAGGACACAGCGCTACATGCATTATTGGGTGCACTGCAGCTGAATTGCTTGTGTGCTACTACCACTCACGCGTTCTTGCCATGAGCTACCAGCTCATGTAGTGTGTTTGTAGCAGTAGGAAATTTCATTGTCACGGCGCTGTTGCCATGGATATGTGCACAGTGTGCAACACTGTCAAGTTGTGTAAGCATTTTGGGGTCAGCACTGCTGGTTGAGCACGCAGTGCCCGCTTCGTCCTGCAGCGTCGTCCTGTGGTAACACAATGCTTTGTCCATGCTTTGTGACAGTTCCATCATGATGCTGCCTTTTCCACTGAGAATTTGCGTTCAGTGTGTGATTGGTCTGCTGCAGACCACTGGGCGTTCATGAAGAACAGAGGAGGTAAGTGACCTCCCTCACATGGCCTGATGGTTGTTCCTGCAACTTTCTGCACTGGATTTGCTGCTTTGTGCGTATGCCACCATGAGAACCTGTTAAAATAGCCAGCTGCAAGTTGCTCATATCAGACAGTCACGAATGCAGTTCAGCTCCAGGAATACCATTTTGTATAGCGATGGAGGGATACCAGCTGCGTACAGAGGGCTGTGTTGCACTGCTGCCCTGCTCACTTGCACTCACCTAGGCAGGCCTGTGTACGATACTTTGCAAAGTCGGTACTTTGTTTGCAATGGCACCGCTTGAACGTCCATGCTTTTTGTGACCATCAACGTATGCGCACCAACATCTTCAGTCACTCCGCTCCCTACCGCTAGACTCACTGCTATTCCCGGCAAAGGGCATCCTACGATGGAGACCCCTACAACTCATCTACGCCATCATAGCCGATTTCACTTCAACAATGATGCAATGAAAACGCCTGGAATTACTAGCATAGCGTCAAGTGCCACGCTTCTCTGTTCCTCCGGCATCAAAGGGGGGCATCGAGGCAGAATCCTGCCTGTACGTTGTAGCTCCACCAATTCTCATACACCTACAGCGCTTGATCCCCAGCATCTGATACGCAGCTGATCATGGATCAGCACAATGCACCACGGCAACACGCTTACACGTTACCAACGTATTTTCTGCAAAGACGCAGCAATGGCGAGCACGCGCGTGGCGGTCCTGCTGGCAATTGTAAGTGCCCACGTGCTCCATGTGTTGTATTGCTGACCCTCTTGTATGTGGCACGTGCCTATGCACGGGGTGTACCTGCAAACTGGGAACACCTGACCTGCGTCTTGCCGGGCGCTCCTTGCACATGTCGCACCACGGTCTCTAAGCGCTCACAAGAGTTCCATTTTCCACTTCGACTTCGCCACGATGCTTGCAGGTTGCTCTTGTTGCAATCTGCAGCACCTGCAGTGCCCAGAAGCTGGACATCATGCCTGAGCGCCACACAGCAGGGCAGCTGGCTCACACCGGCTCACTCAGGCTGCTGCACAGCGCTGACCTCATCAGCACCATGCCTGCTGTAGCTGCAGGTAAGCTTCTCTGCTAGTTGGTCCTTGCCAGTGGTCCTTGCGCCATCCAGCACTGTTGAAACAGGGTTCCAGGGATAGCATGTGCAGCTCCTGTGCTGCAGTCACAGTTGCAGCAGCAGCACATCGGGTGGCAAAAGCAGCAACAGCAGCAGCACGCTCTACTTCACCAATGGGCAGCCAACCAGCACAGCAGTTGCCAACACAGCAAACATTTCAACCATCACAACTGTTTCATCCATGAACCTCGAGGTTCATGAGCTCATGACCACACAATCCTGGCAGACACATGCCTGTTTGTTTGGGCGACGATGCTTCTCTCTGTGTATGCTGCAGGCAGCACAAGGCCACAGGCCCGCAAGCTGCAGCAGAACAAGCCCAACAAGCCAGCCTCGGCCAAGTCTGGTGACTCCACCAACCTCTACTTCAAGCGCCTGGAGAAATCCTTCAGCCGGCAGCCATGAAGTGCTGCGCGAGCATAATCTGCGACAATGTTTCTGCTGCAATGTGCTGAACAGCTGTCCCTAGTTCTCAGCAGCCAGCAGCTACAGCTCCAGCAATGGCTCGGGCTAGTGCAGCCTGGGCTGTCAACGTTGCTTACGTGATGACTGACGCAATGAAGCACAGCATGTGTTGCAGTGACGAGTTGTCACACTGTCGGTGGCGGGGCTGCAAGGTGGTTGCGCAACAGTGGCAGGCACACCCATGATGCCTCCTTGTGGTGTGATCAGTCAAGGCATGCAATGTTGTGCATGGGTGTCTGACAGGCGTGGCTTTAGGTAGCAGGGTTGTACAGCTTTCTGGCTGCTTATTGCTGTGCGTTGTATTGAGCAGACCAACTGGTCAACACACACCTGTGGCAGCAGACAATGATCTGCAGACAGGTGTGGTATTCACAGCTTATCCTTCAATTCCCTGATTGTATAAATACAGTTAAACGCGGAGACAACACAAACTCAACACATGCACAGTCTGTTTGCTGGCCTGGGAAATGCATATGCATATGCGCAGCCGGCTTGAAAGAGCTTATGTGCATGGGCATGTGCTGGCATGCGGTTACCCCAGCAGTCTGTTGAAGCACGTTGCTTGCACCAAGTACATCATGTGATTTATCATACCAGGCTGTGCATACAGTACAATTGAATCGCCATGGCATTGCGACAGCTTAGTATACGTTCCCGTGACAGGCATGCACCATGTGATCAGCTGCCTTGGTCGCAATTCAATGTTCAAATTGCTGCTCAGCAGCACACGCAGCTATGTGAAACTGGCATGTAGCTCTGTGCATTCTGAGCAGGGGTGTGAGCTGCACAGAGCATGCGTCTGTGGCTTTTGTATAATGGTTGCCGATGAATACTAATCATGCATGGTATGCACGGCAGAAGTTTGCGGCACAATACTTCTTTGTAGAGTTGGTTACCGGGTGCTGCATTTGGCCTCTTCAAAATCATGTTGTAGCAATCCAAATTGCAGCCAGCGCCTGGTGAGGATGCTCCCAGCATCTGTGGACAAAACATCTGTGCCTTGTGGCAGCACATGCGCTGCAAGAGAGCTGTAGGGCGGGTGAGAACAGTTTGCTCACCCTTGCGTTGGGGCCCCAGTCTGTGTGAGGTTATGGTTGACATGCATGGTACAGCCGATTGTAAAGGATACTCTGCTCCACACATATGTAACCTCTGCCGTCTGAGGATCAACAATGGTTTGCAACAGCCTGTCTTTTGCTTTGGTGCCAGTGGCAACGTCCACAGCCTGCCGATGCGCTACACAGGGTGGCAGCGTATGCTGCATGCCAGTGCATGCATGTGCGCCCATGCTCATGAACTGATCAGTCAGCCATCACTGACCAACATTCAACACTGGCCTACAAAACAGCGTCCAGTAACAACCAGCGGATGCTAGAGGTAGACGGCTTCAGCCTGTTCAGACGCCAGAACACACCTACCCCTACAAGCCGTAAAGGGCACCATATGCCGTTGGTGGGCTGCCTTAGGGCATGTTCAAGCAAAACAACAACACAAAAAACCATAAAAAAAGCAAGAAACATTCCTGTAATGCACACACAGGCGTTGCTGCCGTGCCATGCCCATGGCGCCATTCGACGGGTATGACCATGGCGACAAGCGCTCACATCAAACATGTAACATACAAATAATAGATAAACAAATCGACAAATCAAAGATAATCAAACATGACACACACATGAGAAATGTGGACCTACTGCCAATCCTGCGCCAGCCAATGAGCCACGTTTGCCAGGGGAACGCCTCGATACCCAGAGGCACGCACGATTATAACCGAAGATTACGATGTATACAGTGATCTCATACAGCAGCATGCACGCTGCACGGAAAAAGACCTGGGCGCCTGAAGCTCTGCATTACAGCAGGATGTGCAGGGGGGCATGCAAGGCGCCGCCACGCCGCGCCGCGCTGCGCATACAGCGGGTCGCCACGCCGCGGCGCGCCGCGCCGCAGGGCCGAGCTCCAGGTCGCTGTCGCTAGGGCGCCCACTGCCCCTCCCCCCTCTCCCTCTACCTTGGAATAGGGACAATCATGTTACCCATCAAGCCATAGCATCAACGCCATCGGCCCCGCGCCCCAGTGGAGCGGCAACAGAAGGGACTACACCATCATGTTTGCTAGCATTATGCACACCCCAAGCCTTTTCAAGAAAATCAGCAATGAACCTAGACACCAGTAACCTAACAGAACCCCAAACATCATCCGACACAAACCGCTTCACCTTCACCTCAGCATCTGTAATAGACAACAAGTTACGCAATTTTGCAGCGCAACCAGACAAAGCCCTAAAGGGCACGAAGCTTCACTGGACTTCATTGCCATGATGGCATGTTGCAATGCATGGGGACACTCAGTGCTGCCACAGCGGGCTGTGGCGGGGACTTTTGCCTGCTCACCCCAACAGCAGCCTGAAAGCTTACAGTTTTCCATGACCTGATGCCTGCAGCTGCATTCACGTAACTGCGTTTGCAATGCAGTGATCTGTGAAGGCCTGCACACAACTGTGTAGATTTGTATCATCCCTGATGGATGATGTTTTGTGGTTTCAAGGCCAGAGCATGGACGTTCCCTTACAAGGAACTTTGGTGTCATCAAGCCCAACCTCACTCTGGCACAACCCTGTCCCTGGGCGCCTAGCACACTGACAAACCCGATGTTTTTAGGTCATCCCCAGCCTAGCTGCGCTAATTAGCTCATTACCTACAGCGGATAAATGCCCAAAAATTCAAGTAACGTGCGTGAGTTGGATCTCGCGGTCCTTGTACTGCCACGCCGACTGTGTCAGTCCAACCCCTTACCTTCCGCAGTGCAAGGTTTTCACCGCACACAGGACTGCAAGATTCATACAACCATGACAAGAGTGAAGCTTTGTTTCCTTCAATTTGTAGTGTGATCAAGCCCATGCGTGACAGAGCGTGCTTCCGGAGCAGTATCGAAAGCACTTCAGAGGTATCGCCTCTGTCTGGTGCATGTCAGACTTCGATAGCAGGATCCAAATGAAACATACAGCATCACAGTACACACTTCACTAAATGTAGGCCACCAGCGCCCGAGGCTGCTCACAAACACCACAACAACAACAGCAGCAGGGGCAGCAGGAGCAGCAGCAGCACGAGGCACGACCGCTGCACAGCTGCGTGAAGGCTCAAATATGCCGACAAATCACAATATGAATCGTCACCAGCAGCAGCATCAGGCTGAGGCCGCAGCACGCAAGCTGCAGGACCTGCTGCGAGGTCCAAGGCTGTCGCTGCTGCTGCATCATCCACCTCCTACAAGCCCGACAGCACTGCAGCAGCAAGTGCTGGCCAGCTGCTGCAACGCCCTGCACCAGCTGGCTCACGCGCTGGAGGCCCTTCCTGCCGCAGCAACCGCAGGCCAGCAGCTGAGCAGCGTCCTGAACCTTGGGGCTGCGCAGCATGCAGCAGCGCTGCTAGCGTGGACACTGCGGCCGTCGCGTCAACGGCCACTGCTGCAAGTGGAGGCTGTGGAAACATCCAGCATCGCTCTCAACACAGTGACAGGCGTCTGGTTGGTCGCCCAGTCAGCTGTCAAGGCACTGTTAGGAGCGCTGCAGGCCCAATGGAGCAGCGGCAGCAGCATGGCAAGGCTGACATGGGAGTTCACTCAGCAGCTGGAGCGGTCAGGTAAGCAGGGCATGCACAAGCAAGATTTTTGGTGGACATAGTCATTGATGACCATGCCATGTGTAATGGCTGGTTATCCATTGCATATGATTGCGTATATTACATACACCTCAAGATTGCAGATCAACACGTTGCAGCAAGTGCAGTGCGTTCAGGATAGGCTCAGGCGTCTGCCACAGGCGGTGCCTCAAAGTTCATGTGTGGTACGCCATACAACATTGCTGCCAACACTGTGGTTTCAGCTGTAACCGTGTGAGCTGGCAGAGATTTTGTTGCTCTCCTGGTGGCTCACTCACGGTGCCTGTGCTTCTGTTGTTGGCTGCTTCATTGCGCTGAACAGGCTTGCTGGAAAAGTTCAAGTCAGCTCTAGCACAGTGCGAGCAGCAGCAGCAGCAGCAGCAGCAGCCACCCATGGCGCGCATCGATGTCATCCTCTTTGTTTCTGCGAGCGAAGTGGTAGCACGGCTCTTTCTCGTGTGGATGCTGGCATTAGGAGCACCCATGACCATTCAGGATGGCACTCCTGCAGCAGCAGCAGCCACAGCAGACGCAGCAACAGGAGTTCCGATCGTTGTGCATGCGGCGCTGCCGCTGCTGCAGCAGCTGCAGCGCTGCAGACCGCCACAGCCAACAGCAGCTGCATCTGCAAGCAACAGCATCAGCGACATCTCACAGGTGCAGCCATGCTTCCAGCGCATGCAGGCCGGGGCGGGCCAGCTGCTGCAGTGCCTCAAGACGGTGGCTGAGAGCTGCCAGGATGCGCTGTCTGACGAGGTGCTGCTGCAGATGCTTGGCGCTGTCGGCAGCCCGGCCTCCTTAGAGCTGCTGCTGCAGCAGCTGGCGGCACACACCATGCTTGTGCACCAGGAGCACACAGCATTCCAGCAGCAGCAGCAGCAGCAGCAGCAGCAGCAGTTGCGCCACCCGGCGGGCCAAAGCAGCAGCAGCAGCAGCAGCAGCAGCAAGCCGCAACAGGCAGGCCTGCAGCCCATCCCTGCCTTCCACCAGCATCAGCACATGCTGCAGCTGCTGCCGGGTGGCCAGGCCTACCTAGATGCAGCAGCAGCGGTGGCAGCGGACGCCCCTGCGGTCAGTACAGATGCAGATGTACCAGCATGCTTGCTGAACGCAAGCCTATATGCTGACACTGTAAGGGTTGCCATCCGCGCAGCTGCACATCAGCACACATTGAGTAGGGGTGCTCCTGTGCTGTCGAGTGCTGCTGTGCAGCTGGTGTTGGAGCTGCAGCTGCTGTTTGCCTGGGCTCTAGGACGGCGGCAGCAGCAGCAGCAGCGGCCTCCGTCCTCAGGGCAGCAGTCAGTGGCAGCTGCAGGCCAGGAGCATTTCAGCATAGCAGAGATGCTGCTGAGCAGCAATGAGCTGCTGCTGCAGCTGTTGAAGTCAGCGCTGCACGCTAGTGGCACCTGCCTGCCCCCTGAGCTGCTGCAGCAGCATGGGTTGCAGCTGCTGCAGGCACTCGCAGCGCCAGTGCAGCTGCTGCTGCTGGGTGGCGATGCAGCACTCATCAGCTGTGCTCAGGCAGTGGCCAGGGGCATGGATGAGCAGCTGTTTGCACTGAGGGCAGCAGCAGCCGGGACGAGGTTGCTGCCATCCAATGGCGACCGCCTGGGTGAGTGTGGTGATAATGAGGCAGGAGTGGGGCGACTTGGCATGTCTTGTGTGCACAGCCGGCTGACTACTACTGGCAGTCAACCTTTGGCCTGCGGTGTGCAGCCCTGACCACATGGGGTACTGTCATACCTCCTTTTCCAGCTTGTCACAAGCAGCAGTGGGCTGCTTCTCTCCTGTCTGTGTCCTCTTAATCTGTGTAACATGCAGGAATACCGTACACAAGCCTGTGTTACTCAGTTGTGGGTCCTGCTGCTGGTGTCTGCAGATGGCATACCTGTGGGGAAGCTGCTCAGCTTAGCAGCAGCACACCCAGAGGCCTACACAGCCCTGATTGACTGCTGCCTGCGCTCACCGCTGCTTGAAGCCAAAGACATGTTTGCAGCTTTTGATCTGCTGCAGAGTGCTGCTGGCACCCTGCTGAGCTCTGAGGCAGCACTCAGCAACACGGTAGCAGTGGCTAGCCTGGCGTCTGCCCTTACCAGCCTGGTGAAGCGAGCCGTGCAGTTTTCACACGCAGCAGAGGAGCAGCAGCTGGCGGCTGCTGCAGCAGCAGCGGCAACAGAGGCAGGCGCAGATGGCCCTTCAGCTGCGGCCAACTTCCCAGCCATCTCCGAAGTTCTTGTTACAGCTGTGTTGGGTGAGGCACTGCCTCACGTGGCTGCTCGTTTGCGCAGCAGCGTTAGCAGCAGCAGCGCTAGCAGCAGCAGCAGCAGCAGCAGCAGCAGCAACAGCAACCAGGCAGCTGCCAGCACAGCCTTTTTGGCTGTGCTGCACATGAACAGTCTTCTGCGGTTGGCAGATGCAATGCAGGCAGCAGGGCCCGAGCTGCTGTCCAAATCGTTGACCTCAGGCGCCAACTGCAGGATCGGGTGGCTGTCAGAAGCGGGCAGGTTGACGCTGTGGACGCCTACCATCAACGGCAGGGAAGGCGACGATGAGCAGCAGCACACTGTGGACGACCAATGGCGTGCCTGGCAGCTGAGTGTGCTGCAGACCTTCAAGAAGATTCTGACGGCCTTGCGCCTGTTGGGCGTGGCTCCAGCAGCAGGAGCAGCAGCCGAAGCACCTCTTTTGGCAGCACCAGCACCACCCACAGCACCACTCACAGCACCACCCGCTGCTGTCAGCAGCTCAAACCTTGGCGGTTCAACCAGCTGCAGCGGCAGCAGCATGGCAGCAGCCAACGATAGCGGCACCTGTGCCGTTAGCACCGGCAGCAGCAGCAAGCCGCAAGCCAAGTGGGGCCACTTGCTGCTATTGCCGCTGGTCAACGCACAGTGGGCAGCAACTGCTGCAGCGTTTGATGCCAAGTGGCACTGCTACAACTGGGAGAAGCTGGATGCGCAGCAGTTCAGCTGCTCCATCGGTGAAGCAGACAAGACGCAGCAGCTGTTTCAGGATGCTCTGCAGCTGTGCAGGGCATTGGCAGCTGCAGCACCGCTGACGGTGGCCTGCAACAACCCTAGCTGCACCAACCTGGCTGGAGTGAGTGAAGCGGCATCGTCCTGCAAAGCCTGTGCAGGGTGCGGCTGCCGCTACTGCAGCGCGGCTTGCCAGAGGGCCGACTGGCGGCGGCACAAGCAGGCATGCCGTTGCATGGCTGACGCAGGAATGACGTGTGGGTGACCTGTAGCAGCCAGCAGCGCTGAAGTAGTGTTTTGGCAGCATTAGTCAGAGTAGCAGCAGCAGCAGTAGTCACAGCCCAGAGGTAGCAGCAGGAGCAAACCGTCCAGTAGGAATTTTAGCCGACCAGTGAGTTTCCAGTGGCGGTGCACCGACACCCTTGCCAACCCTGATCCCGCAGCCAGGACATTGGAACGGCTTCAAATATGATTAACATATTACAAAGAGATAAAGAAAATTTTCTTTCACGATGCACACCCAGCACCTTTCCAAAATGGGCCGCTAGGCGTGCCGGCCCGAAAATTCGACCGTACGGGACAAAACCGTCCAGTAGGAATTTTAGGCCGGCACGGCTGGCATGTGAGTGATGGGTTGGGCACGGGTATAGGTGGCGTGGTGGTCTGTTTTGACGGCTCGGGCAAGATATGCAATGCATTCGTTGGATTAGTGGTTGTCGTTCCTCGTTGTGATGTGTTGCAAAATAGAATGGCAAAGGCTAAGTTGATGGCTGGGTTACGTTATGTATGCATGCGTGTGGGTAGCAGAGTATGATGATGTGTGCAGCTGCAGGCATGTGCTGATAAGTTTGTGTGTGTGGTTATGTGTGTCTGTGTTGGTGTCATTTTTTACATAATGCCACATATCTCATAGGGGTATGTTCGGTCAATAGCAGGATGTGCTTTGCATGAAGTGGAGAGTCTATGAATAGTCAGGTGGTGATTGTCTGTGTCGACAATCCGCCACCTATAAATAGGCGTCTTGTGTGTGTGTCGTAATGCTGCCTGTAAGGTGCAGCTTTTAGAGGTGTGCAAGTCACCATGCATTGATAGCTGACAGCTACACTATGGATAGCTTTTGTTTCAAGGGCCAGTCACGGTCTGTCACACATCACAGGACGTCATTGCGTGACTGTGATTTTAGTGGAGTCTGGGCACTCGGTCAGGTCCTGGATGCCTTTCGGGGCTGCCCCGCACGGGGCTGTCTGCATGATCGTGTGACAGCGTCTCTTGGTACAAGAGACCTGTGGGGTGAGTGCGGAACAGGTTGCCTCACTCTCTCAATGGATCTTTTTGTGGAGCAAGTGCACAGTTATGTAGGTCAGCCCTTGTAACTTTCTTGCTTCAAAAAAAAACTTGTTGACTTTTGGCAGAAGTGAATAGCACTGTATAGGGTGGGCACAGATGGTTTTTTTTTAAACAAGAAAGTTACAAGGGCTGACCTACATAACTGTGCACTTGCTCCATAAAAAGATCCATTGAAAGAGTGAGGCAACCTGTTCCGCACTCACCCCACAGGTCTCTTGTACCAAGAGACGCTGTCACACGATCATGCAGACAGCCCCGTGCGGGGCAGCCCCGAAAGGCATCCAGGACCTGACCGAGTGCCCAGACTCCACTCGAATTTTCGGACCGGCACGCCTAGTGGCCCATTTTTTTTGTGTGGCCCATTTTGCTTCAGAAAAAAAGTTATTGGCCCATTTTGGAAAGGTGCTGGGTGTGCATCGTGATGTGTTTTATCTCTTTGTAATATGGTAATTAATCAAACTTGAAGCCGTTCCAATGTCCTGGCTGCGGGATCAGGGTTGGCAAGGATGTCGGTGCACCGCCACTGGAAACTCACTGGTCGGCTAAAAATCATACTGGACTTTTTTTTTAAAGCAAGAAAGTTACAAGGGCTGACCTACATAACTGCGCACTTGCTCCACAAAAAGATCCATTGAGAGAGTGAGGCAACCTGTTCCGCACTCACCCCACAGGTCTCTTGTACCAAGAGACGCTGTCACACGATCATGCAGACAGCCCCGTGCGGGGCAGCCCCGAAAGGCATCCAGGACCTGACCGAGTGCCCAGACTCAACTAAAATCACAGTGGCAGCTTGTGCAGCCAGGAGCAGTGGTCCCTGTTAATAACAGCCGTCTGCTGCTGCTGGATGACTTCAGTGTGTGGGCGCCGCCAGCAGGGCAGCAGCAGTTGTGGACGCAGCTGCGTCTGCTGCTGCTGGAATCCATTTGGGTGGTGCGCTGCAGCAGCAGCAGGGCTGGCGTGACTGTGGCCAGTGCGGGTGGTAGCGAGGGCGGCAGCAGCCGCAATGCAAGCAGCAGTTTGCAATCGCAGAGCCACAGCAACAGCGGGGCGGAGGACAACAGCAACAGCAGCAGCAGCAGCAGCAGCAGCATGGGCAGCCAACGGTTTGCAGCTGGCGAGCCGGGCAGCTCATCATACGCTGCTAAGGCTGTGGCGTGCAGGTTTCTGGCAGAGCTACGGCAGCAAATTCAGAGGGAATGGGATAGGGTGGAAGTAGATGTTAGGTTGGGTTGTGGGATACCGTTTGCATGGCTGCAAGGAAGGTCGCCTGAGATCAAACTTGTTGACTTTTGGCAGAAGTGGGGAGCACTGTATAGGGTGGGCACCGATGGTCGCATCAAGATTCGGGCCGGCACGGCTGGCATGTGAGTGATGGGTTGGGCACGGGTATAGGTGGCGTGGTGGTCTGTTTTGACGGCTCGGGCAGGATATGCAATGCATTCGTTGGAGTAGTGGTTGTCGTTCCTCGTTGTGATGTGTTGCAAAATAGAATGACAAAGGCTAAGTTGATGGTTGGGTTACGTTATGTATGCATGCGTGTGGGTAGCAGAGTATGATGATGTGTGCAGGCATGTGCTGATAAGTTTGTGTGTGTGGTTATATGTGTCTGTGTTGGTGTCAAGTTTTACATAATGCCACATGTTTCATAGGGGTATGTTCGGTCAATAGCAGGATGTGCTTTGCATGAAGTGGCGAGTCTATGAATAGACAGGTGGTGATTGTCTGTGTCGACAATCAGTCACCTATAAATAGGCGTCTTGTGTGTGTGTGTCGTAATGCTGCCTGTGAGGTGCAGCTTTTAGAGGTGTGCAAGTCACCATGCATTGATAGCTGACAGCTACACTATGGACAGCTTTAGTTTCAAGGGCCAGTCACGGTCTGTCACACATCACAGGACGTCATTGCGTAACTGTGATTTTAGTGGAGTCTGGGCACTCGGTCAGGTCCTGGATGCCTTTCGGGGCTGCCCCGCACGGGGCTGTCTGCATGATCGTGTGACAGCGTCTCTTGGTACAAGAGACCTGTGGGGTGAGTGCGGAACAGGTTGCCTCATTCCCTCAATGGATCTTTTTGTGGAGCAAGTGCAAAGTTATGTAGGCCAGCCCTTGTAACTTTCTTGCTTCAAAAAAAAAAAAAAAAATAAAATAAAATAAAAAAAATCACAGTCACGCAATGACGTCCTGTGATGTGTGACAGACCGTGACTGGCCCTTGAAACAAAAGCTGTCCATAGTGTAACTGTCAGCTATCAATGCATGGTGACTTGCACACCTCTAAAAGCTGCACCTTACAGGCAGCATTACGACACACACACAAGACGCCTGTTTATAGGTGAGGGATTGTCGGCACAGACAATCACCACCTGACTATTCCTAGATATTCCACTTTATGCAAAGCACATCCTGCTGGATGCCTTTCGGGGCTGCCTCGCACGGGGCTGTCTGCATGATCGTGTGACAGCGTCTCTTGGTACAAGAGACCTGTGGGATGAGTGCGGAACAGGTTGCCTCGCTCTCTCAATGGATTTTTTGTGGAGCAAGTGCGCAGTTATGTAGGTCAGCCCTTGTAACTTTCTTGCTTAAACAAAAAAGGACATCCTGCTATTGACCAAACATACACCAATGGGACATGTCCCGTACGTTGCATCAACAAACATATGAGGCCCTCACCTGCCTAGGACCGACATGCGAAAGGAAGCGCAGCGGCCTTTGCAGCGTCGCTACGGTCGAATTTTCCGGCCGGCACGCCTAGTGGCCCATTTTGGAAAGGTGCTGGGTGTGCATCGTGAAAGTTAATTTATTGTTTTATCTGTTTGTAATATGTTGATTTATCAAATTTGAAGCCGTTTCAATGTCCTGGCTGCGGGATCAGGGTTGGCAAGGGTGTCGGTGCACCGCCACTAGAAACTCACTGGTCGGCTAAAATTCCTACTGGACGGTTTTGTCCCGTACGTTGCATCAACAAACATATGAGGCCCTCACCTGCCTAGGACCGACATGCAAAAGGAAGCGCAGCGGCCTTTGCAGCGTCGCTACGGTCGAATTTTCCGGCCGGCACGCCTAGTGGCCCATTTTGGCATGGTGCTGGGTGTGCATCGTGAAAGTTAATTTATTGTTTTATCTGTTTGTAATATGTTGATTTATCAAATTTGAAGCCGTTTCAATGTCCTGGCTGCGGGATCAGGGTTGGCAAGGGTGTCGGTGCACCGCCACTAGAAACTCACTGGTCGGCTAAAATTCCTACTGGACGGTTTTGTCCCGTACGTTGCATCAACAAACATATGAGGCCCTCACCTGCCTAGGACCGACATGCGAAAGGAAGCGCAGCGGCCTTTGCAGCGTCGCTACGGTCGAATTTTCCGGCCGGCACGCCTAGTGGCCCATTTTGGAAAGGTGCTGGGTGTGCATCGTGAAAGTTAATTTATTGTTTTATCTGTTTGTAATATGTTGATTTATCAAATTTGAAGCCGTTTCAATGTCCTGGCTGCGGGATCAGGGTTGGCAAGGGTGTCGGTGCACCGCCACTAGAAACTCACTGGTCGGCTAAAATTCCTACTGGACGGTTTTGTCCCGTACGTTGCATCAACAAACATATGAGGCCCTCACCTGCCTAGGACCGACATGCGAAAGGAAGCGCAGCGGCCTTTGCAGCGTCGCTACGGTCGAATTTTCCGGCCGTCATTGCGTAACTGTGATTTTAGTGGAGTCTGGGCACTCGGTCAGGTCCTGGATGCCTTTCGGGGCTGCCCCGCACGGGGCTGTCTGCATGATCGTGTGACAGCGTCTCTTGGTACAAGAGACCTGTGGGGTGAGTGCGGAACAGGTTGCCTCACTCTCTCAATGGATCTTTTTGTGGAGCAAGTGCACAGTTATGTAGGTCAGCCCTTGTAACTTTCTTGCTTCAAAAAAAAAAAAAAAAAAAAAAAAAAAAAGAATTTTCCGGCCGGCACGCCTAGTGGCCCATTTTGGCATGGTGCTGGGTGTGCATCGTGAAAGTTAATTTATTGTTTTATCTGTTTGTAATATGTTGATTTATCAAATTTGAAGCCGTTTCAATGTCCTGGCTGCGGGATCAGGGTTGGCAAGGGTGTCGGTGCACCGCCACTACAAACTCACTGGTCGGCTAAAATTCCTACTGGACGGTTTTGTCCCGTACGTTGCATCAACAAACATATGAGGCCCTCACCTGCCTAGGACCGACATGCAAAAGGAAGCGCAGCGGCCTTTGCAGCGTCGCTACGGTCGAATTTTCCGGCCGGCACGCCTAGTGGCCCATTTTGGAAAGGTGCTGGGTGTGCATCATGAAAGTTAATTTATTGTTTTATCTGTTTGTAATATGTTGATTTATCAAATTTGAAGCCGTTTCAATGTCCTGGCTGCGGGATCAGGGTTGGCAAGGGTGTCGGTGCACCGCCACTAGAAACTCACTGGTTTTGTCTTGCTTCCAAAAAAAAAAAAAAAAAGAAACTCACTGGTCGGCTAAAATTCCTACTGGACGGTTTTGTCCCGTACGTTGCATCAACAAACATATGAGGCCCTCACCTGCCTAGGACCGACATGCGAAAGGAAGCGCAGCGGCCTTTGCAGCGTCGCTACGGTCGAATTTTCCGGCCGGCACGCCTAGTGGCCCATTTTCTTGCTTCAAAAAAAAAAAAAAAAAAAAAAAAAAAAAATAGTGGCCCATTTTGGAAAGGTGCTGGGTGTGCATCGTGAAAGTTAATTTATTGTTTTATCTGTTTGTAATATGTTGATTTATCAAATTTGAAGCCGTTTCAATGTCCTGGCTGCGGGATCAGGGTTGGCAAGGGTGTCGGTGCACCGCCACTAGAAACTCACTGGTCGGCTAAAATTCCTACTGGACGGTTTTGTCCCGTACGTTGCATCAACAAACATATGAGGCCCTCACCTGCCTAGGACCGACATGCGAAAGGAAGCGCAGCGGCCTTTGCAGCGTCGCTACGGTCGAATTTTCCGGCCGGCACGCCTAGTGGCCCATTTTGGAAAGGTGCTGGGTGTGCATCGTGAAAGTTAATTTATTGTTTTATCTGTTTGTAATATGTTGATTTATCAAATTTGAAGCCGTTTCAATGTCCTGGCTGCGGGATCAGGGTTGGCAAGGGTGTCGGTGCACCGCCACTAGAAACTCACTGGTCGGCTAAAATTCCTACTGGACGGTTTTGTCCCGTACGTTGCATCAACAAACATATGAGGCCCTCACCTGCCTAGGACCGACATGCGAAAGGAAGCGCAGCGGCCTTTGCAGCGTCGCTACGGTCGAATTTTCCGGCCGTCATTGCGTAACTGTGATTTTAGTGGAGTCTGGGCACTCGGTCAGGTCCTGGATGCCTTTCGGGGCTGCCCCGCACGGGGCTGTCTGCATGATCGTGTGACAGCGTCTCTTGGTACAAGAGACCTGTGGGGTGAGTGCGGAACAGGTTGCCTCACTCTCTCAATGGATCTTTTTGTGGAGCAAGTGCACAGTTATGTAGGTCAGCCCTTGTAACTTTCTTGCTTCAAAAAAAAAAAAAAAAAAAAAAAAGAATTTTCCGGCCGGCACGCCTAGTGGCCCATTTTGGCATGGTGCTGGGTGTGCATCGTGAAAGTTAATTTATTGTTTTATCTGTTTGTAATATGTTGATTTATCAAATTTGAAGCCGTTTCAATGTCCTGGCTGCGGGATCAGGGTTGGCAAGGGTGTCGGTGCACCGCCACTAGAAACTCACTGGTCGGCTAAAATTCCTACTGGACGGTTTTGTCCCGTACGTTGCATCAACAAACATATGAGGCCCTCACCTGCCTAGGACCGACATGCAAAAGGAAGCGCAGCGGCCTTTGCAGCGTCGCTACGGTCGAATTTTCCGGCCGGCACGCCTAGTGGCCCATTTTGGAAAGGTGCTGGGTGTGCATCATGAAAGTTAATTTATTGTTTTATCTGTTTGTAATATGTTGATTTATCAAATTTGAAGCCGTTTCAATGTCCTGGCTGCGGGATCAGGGTTGGCAAGGGTGTCGGTGCACCGCCACTAGAAACTCACTGGTTTTGTCTTGCTTCCAAAAAAAAAAAAAAAAAGAAACTCACTGGTCGGCTAAAATTCCTACTGGACGGTTTTGTCCCGTACGTTGCATCAACAAACATATGAGGCCCTCACCTGCCTAGGACCGACATGCGAAAGGAAGCGCAGCGGCCTTTGCAGCGTCGCTACGGTCGAATTTTCCGGCCGGCACGCCTAGTGGCCCATTTTGGAAAGGTGCTGGGTGTGCATCGTGAAAGTTAATTTATTGTTTTATCTGTTTGTAATATGTTGATTTATCAAATTTGAAGCCGTTTCAATGTCCTGGCTGCGGGATCAGGGTTGGCAAGGGTGTCGGTGCACCGCCACTAGAAACTCACTGGTCGGCTAAAATTCCTACTGGACGGTTTTGTCCCGTACGTTGCATCAACAAACATATGAGGCCCTCACCTGCCTAGGACCGACATGCGAAAGGAAGCGCAGCGGCCTTTGCAGCGTCGCTACGGTCGAATTTTCCGGCCGGCACGCCTAGTGGCCCATTTTGGAAAGGTGCTGGGTGTGCATCGTGAAAGTTAATTTATTGTTTTATCTGTTTGTAATATGTTGATTTATCAAATTTGAAGCCGTTTCAATGTCCTGGCTGCGGGATCAGGGTTGGCAAGGGTGTCGGTGCACCGCCACTAGAAACTCACTGGTCGGCTAAAATTCCTACTGGACGGTTTTGTCCCGTACGTTGCATCAACAAACATATGAGGCCCTCACCTGCCTAGGACCGACATGCGAAAGGAAGCGCAGCGGCCTTTGCAGCGTCGCTACGGTCGAATTTTCCGGCCGTCATTGCGTAACTGTGATTTTAGTGGAGTCTGGGCACTCGGTCAGGTCCTGGATGCCTTTCGGGGCTGCCCCGCACGGGGCTGTCTGCATGATCGTGTGACAGCGTCTCTTGGTACAAGAGACCTGTGGGGTGAGTGCGGAACAGGTTGCCTCACTCTCTCAATGGATCTTTTTGTGGAGCAAGTGCACAGTTATGTAGGTCAGCCCTTGTAACTTTCTTGCTTCAAAAAAAAAAAAAAAAAAAAAAAAAGAATTTTCCGGCCGGCACGCCTAGTGGCCCATTTTGGCATGGTGCTGGGTGTGCATCGTGAAAGTTAATTTATTGTTTTATCTGTTTGTAATATGTTGATTTATCAAATTTGAAGCCGTTTCAATGTCCTGGCTGCGGGATCAGGGTTGGCAAGGGTGTCGGTGCACCGCCACTAGAAACTCACTGGTCGGCTAAAATTCCTACTGGACGGTTTTGTCCCGTACGTTGCATCAACAAACATATGAGGCCCTCACCTGCCTAGGACCGACATGCAAAAGGAAGCGCAGCGGCCTTTGCAGCGTCGCTACGGTCGAATTTTCCGGCCGGCACGCCTAGTGGCCCATTTTGGAAAGGTGCTGGGTGTGCATCATGAAAGTTAATTTATTGTTTTATCTGTTTGTAATATGTTGATTTATCAAATTTGAAGCCGTTTCAATGTCCTGGCTGCGGGATCAGGGTTGGCAAGGGTGTCGGTGCACCGCCACTAGAAACTCACTGGTTTTGTCTTGCTTCCAAAAAAAAAAAAAAAAGAAACTCACTGGTCGGCTAAAATTCCTACTGGACGGTTTTGTCCCGTACGTTGCATCAACAAACATATGAGGCCCTCACCTGCCTAGGACCGACATGCGAAAGGAAGCGCAGCGGCCTTTGCAGCGTCGCTACGGTCGAATTTTCCGGCCGGCACGCCTAGTGGCCCATTTTGGAAAGGTGCTGGGTGTGCATCGTGAAAGTTAATTTATTGTTTTATCTGTTTGTAATATGTTGATTTATCAAATTTGAAGCCGTTTCAATGTCCTGGCTGCGGGATCAGGGTTGGCAAGGGTGTCGGTGCACCGCCACTAGAAACTCACTGGTCGGCTAAAATTCCTACTGGACGGTTTTGTCCCGTACGTTGCATCAACAAACATATGAGGCCCTCACCTGCCTAGGACCGACATGCGAAAGGAAGCGCAGCGGCCTTTGCAGCGTCGCTACGGTCGAATTTTCCGGCCGTCATTGCGTAACTGTGATTTTAGTGGAGTCTGGGCACTCGGTCAGGTCCTGGATGCCTTTCGGGGCTGCCCCGCACGGGGCTGTCTGCATGATCGTGTGACAGCGTCTCTTGGTACAAGAGACCTGTGGGGTGAGTGCGGAACAGGTTGCCTCACTCTCTCAATGGATCTTTTTGTGGAGCAAGTGCACAGTTATGTAGGTCAGCCCTTGTAACTTTCTTGCTTCAAAAAAAAAAAAAAAAAAAAAAAAAAGAATTTTCCGGCCGGCACGCCTAGTGGCCCATTTTGGCATGGTGCTGGGTGTGCATCGTGAAAGTTAATTTATTGTTTTATCTGTTTGTAATATGTTGATTTATCAAATTTGAAGCCGTTTCAATGTCCTGGCTGCGGGATCAGGGTTGGCAAGGGTGTCGGTGCACCGCCACTAGAAACTCACTGGTCGGCTAAAATTCCTACTGGACGGTTTTGTCCCGTACGTTGCATCAACAAACATATGAGGCCCTCACCTGCCTAGGACCGACATGCAAAAGGAAGCGCAGCGGCCTTTGCAGCGTCGCTACGGTCGAATTTTCCGGCCGGCACGCCTAGTGGCCCATTTTGGAAAGGTGCTGGGTGTGCATCATGAAAGTTAATTTATTGTTTTATCTGTTTGTAATATGTTGATTTATCAAATTTGAAGCCGTTTCAATGTCCTGGCTGCGGGATCAGGGTTGGCAAGGGTGTCGGTGCACCGCCACTAGAAACTCACTGGTTTTGTCTTGCTTCCAAAAAAAAAAAAAAAAAAGAAACTCACTGGTCGGCTAAAATTCCTACTGGACGGTTTTGTCCCGTACGTTGCATCAACAAACATATGAGGCCCTCACCTGCCTAGGACCGACATGCGAAAGGAAGCGCAGCGGCCTTTGCAGCGTCGCTACGGTCGAATTTTCCGGCCGGCACGCCTAGTGGCCCATTTTGGAAAGGTGCTGGGTGTGCATCGTGAAAGTTAATTTATTGTTTTATCTGTTTGTAATATGTTGATTTATCAAATTTGAAGCCGTTTCAATGTCCTGGCTGCGGGATCAGGGTTGGCAAGGGTGTCGGTGCACCGCCACTAGAAACTCACTGGTCGGCTAAAATTCCTACTGGACGGTTTTGTCCCGTACGTTGCATCAACAAACATATGAGGCCCTCACCTGCCTAGGACCGACATGCGAAAGGAAGCGCAGCGGCCTTTGCAGCGTCGCTACGGTCGAATTTTCCGGCCGTCATTGCGTAACTGTGATTTTAGTGGAGTCTGGGCACTCGGTCAGGTCCTGGATGCCTTTCGGGGCTGCCCCGCACGGGGCTGTCTGCATGATCGTGTGACAGCGTCTCTTGGTACAAGAGACCTGTGGGGTGAGTGCGGAACAGGTTGCCTCACTCTCTCAATGGATCTTTTTGTGGAGCAAGTGCACAGTTATGTAGGTCAGCCCTTGTAACTTTCTTGCTTCAAAAAAAAAAAAAAAAAAAAAAAAAAGAATTTTCCGGCCGGCACGCCTAGTGGCCCATTTTGGCATGGTGCTGGGTGTGCATCGTGAAAGTTAATTTATTGTTTTATCTGTTTGTAATATGTTGATTTATCAAATTTGAAGCCGTTTCAATGTCCTGGCTGCGGGATCAGGGTTGGCAAGGGTGTCGGTGCACCGCCACTAGAAACTCACTGGTCGGCTAAAATTCCTACTGGACGGTTTTGTCCCGTACGTTGCATCAACAAACATATGAGGCCCTCACCTGCCTAGGACCGACATGCAAAAGGAAGCGCAGCGGCCTTTGCAGCGTCGCTACGGTCGAATTTTCCGGCCGGCACGCCTAGTGGCCCATTTTGGAAAGGTGCTGGGTGTGCATCATGAAAGTTAATTTATTGTTTTATCTGTTTGTAATATGTTGATTTATCAAATTTGAAGCCGTTTCAATGTCCTGGCTGCGGGATCAGGGTTGGCAAGGGTGTCGGTGCACCGCCACTAGAAACTCACTGGTTTTGTCTTGCTTCCAAAAAAAAAAAAAAAAGAAACTCACTGGTCGGCTAAAATTCCTACTGGACGGTTTTGTCCCGTACGTTGCATCAACAAACATATGAGGCCCTCACCTGCCTAGGACCGACATGCGAAAGGAAGCGCAGCGGCCTTTGCAGCGTCGCTACGGTCGAATTTTCCGGCCGGCACGCCTAGTGGCCCATTTTGGAAAGGTGCTGGGTGTGCATCGTGAAAGTTAATTTATTGTTTTATCTGTTTGTAATATGTTGATTTATCAAATTTGAAGCCGTTTCAATGTCCTGGCTGCGGGATCAGGGTTGGCAAGGGTGTCGGTGCACCGCCACTAGAAACTCACTGGTCGGCTAAAATTCCTACTGGACGGTTTTGTCCCGTACGTTGCATCAACAAACATATGAGGCCCTCACCTGCCTAGGACCGACATGCGAAAGGAAGCGCAGCGGCCTTTGCAGCGTCGCTACGGTCGAATTTTCCGGCCGTCATTGCGTAACTGTGATTTTAGTGGAGTCTGGGCACTCGGTCAGGTCCTGGATGCCTTTCGGGGCTGCCCCGCACGGGGCTGTCTGCATGATCGTGTGACAGCGTCTCTTGGTACAAGAGACCTGTGGGGTGAGTGCGGAACAGGTTGCCTCACTCTCTCAATGGATCTTTTTGTGGAGCAAGTGCACAGTTATGTAGGTCAGCCCTTGTAACTTTCTTGCTTCAAAAAAAAAAAAAAAAAAAAAAAAAGAATTTTCCGGCCGGCACGCCTAGTGGCCCATTTTGGCATGGTGCTGGGTGTGCATCGTGAAAGTTAATTTATTGTTTTATCTGTTTGTAATATGTTGATTTATCAAATTTGAAGCCGTTTCAATGTCCTGGCTGCGGGATCAGGGTTGGCAAGGGTGTCGGTGCACCGCCACTAGAAACTCACTGGTCGGCTAAAATTCCTACTGGACGGTTTTGTCCCGTACGTTGCATCAACAAACATATGAGGCCCTCACCTGCCTAGGACCGACATGCGAAAGGAAGCGCAGCGGCCTTTGCAGCGTCGCTACGGTCGAATTTTCCGGCCGTCATTGCGTAACTGTGATTTTAGTGGAGTCTGGGCACTCGGTCAGGTCCTGGATGCCTTTCGGGGCTGCCCCGCACGGGGCTGTCTGCATGATCGTGTGACAGCGTCTCTTGGTACAAGAGACCTGTGGGGTGAGTGCGGAACAGGTTGCCTCACTCTCTCAATGGATCTTTTTGTGGAGCAAGTGCACAGTTATGTAGGTCAGCCCTTGTAACTTTCTTGCTTCAAAAAAAAAAAAAAAAAAAAAAAAAGAATTTTCCGGCCGGCACGCCTAGTGGCCCATTTTGGCATGGTGCTGGGTGTGCATCGTGAAAGTTAATTTATTGTTTTATCTGTTTGTAATATGTTGATTTATCAAATTTGAAGCCGTTTCAATGTCCTGGCTGCGGGATCAGGGTTGGCAAGGGTGTCGGTGCACCGCCACTAGAAACTCACTGGTCGGCTAAAATTCCTACTGGACGGTTTTGTCCCGTACGTTGCATCAACAAACATATGAGGCCCTCACCTGCCTAGGACCGACATGCAAAAGGAAGCGCAGCGGCCTTTGCAGCGTCGCTACGGTCGAATTTTCCGGCCGGCACGCCTAGTGGCCCATTTTGGAAAGGTGCTGGGTGTGCATCATGAAAGTTAATTTATTGTTTTATCTGTTTGTAATATGTTGATTTATCAAATTTGAAGCCGTTTCAATGTCCTGGCTGCGGGATCAGGGTTGGCAAGGGTGTCGGTGCACCGCCACTAGAAACTCACTGGTTTTGTCTTGCTTCCAAAAAAAAAAAAAAAAAAGAAACTCACTGGTCGGCTAAAATTCCTACTGGACGGTTTTGTCCCGTACGTTGCATCAACAAACATATGAGGCCCTCACCTGCCTAGGACCGACATGCGAAAGGAAGCGCAGCGGCCTTTGCAGCGTCGCTACGGTCGAATTTTCCGGCCGGCACGCCTAGTGGCCCATTTTGGAAAGGTGCTGGGTGTGCATCGTGAAAGTTAATTTATTGTTTTATCTGTTTGTAATATGTTGATTTATCAAATTTGAAGCCGTTTCAATGTCCTGGCTGCGGGATCAGGGTTGGCAAGGGTGTCGGTGCACCGCCACTAGAAACTCACTGGTCGGCTAAAATTCCTACTGGACGGTTTTGTCCCGTACGTTGCATCAACAAACATATGAGGCCCTCACCTGCCTAGGACCGACATGCGAAAGGAAGCGCAGCGGCCTTTGCAGCGTCGCTACGGTCGAATTTTCCGGCCGTCATTGCGTAACTGTGATTTTAGTGGAGTCTGGGCACTCGGTCAGGTCCTGGATGCCTTTCGGGGCTGCCCCGCACGGGGCTGTCTGCATGATCGTGTGACAGCGTCTCTTGGTACAAGAGACCTGTGGGGTGAGTGCGGAACAGGTTGCCTCACTCTCTCAATGGATCTTTTTGTGGAGCAAGTGCACAGTTATGTAGGTCAGCCCTTGTAACTTTCTTGCTTCAAAAAAAAAAAAAAAAAAAAAAAAAAAGAATTTTCCGGCCGGCACGCCTAGTGGCCCATTTTGGCATGGTGCTGGGTGTGCATCGTGAAAGTTAATTTATTGTTTTATCTGTTTGTAATATGTTGATTTATCAAATTTGAAGCCGTTTCAATGTCCTGGCTGCGGGATCAGGGTTGGCAAGGGTGTCGGTGCACCGCCACTAGAAACTCACTGGTCGGCTAAAATTCCTACTGGACGGTTTTGTCCCGTACGTTGCATCAACAAACATATGAGGCCCTCACCTGCCTAGGACCGACATGCAAAAGGAAGCGCAGCGGCCTTTGCAGCGTCGCTACGGTCGAATTTTCCGGCCGGCACGCCTAGTGGCCCATTTTGGAAAGGTGCTGGGTGTGCATCATGAAAGTTAATTTATTGTTTTATCTGTTTGTAATATGTTGATTTATCAAATTTGAAGCCGTTTCAATGTCCTGGCTGCGGGATCAGGGTTGGCAAGGGTGTCGGTGCACCGCCACTAGAAACTCACTGGTTTTGTCTTGCTTCCAAAAAAAAAAAAAAAAGAAACTCACTGGTCGGCTAAAATTCCTACTGGACGGTTTTGTCCCGTACGTTGCATCAACAAACATATGAGGCCCTCACCTGCCTAGGACCGACATGCGAAAGGAAGCGCAGCGGCCTTTGCAGCGTCGCTACGGTCGAATTTTCCGGCCGGCACGCCTAGTGGCCCATTTTGGAAAGGTGCTGGGTGTGCATCGTGAAAGTTAATTTATTGTTTTATCTGTTTGTAATATGTTGATTTATCAAATTTGAAGCCGTTTCAATGTCCTGGCTGCGGGATCAGGGTTGGCAAGGGTGTCGGTGCACCGCCACTAGAAACTCACTGGTCGGCTAAAATTCCTACTGGACGGTTTTGTCCCGTACGTTGCATCAACAAACATATGAGGCCCTCACCTGCCTAGGACCGACATGCGAAAGGAAGCGCAGCGGCCTTTGCAGCGTCGCTACGGTCGAATTTTCCGGCCGTCATTGCGTAACTGTGATTTTAGTGGAGTCTGGGCACTCGGTCAGGTCCTGGATGCCTTTCGGGGCTGCCCCGCACGGGGCTGTCTGCATGATCGTGTGACAGCGTCTCTTGGTACAAGAGACCTGTGGGGTGAGTGCGGAACAGGTTGCCTCACTCTCTCAATGGATCTTTTTGTGGAGCAAGTGCACAGTTATGTAGGTCAGCCCTTGTAACTTTCTTGCTTCAAAAAAAAAAAAAAAAAAAAAAAAAAAAGAATTTTCCGGCCGGCACGCCTAGTGGCCCATTTTGGCATGGTGCTGGGTGTGCATCGTGAAAGTTAATTTATTGTTTTATCTGTTTGTAATATGTTGATTTATCAAATTTGAAGCCGTTTCAATGTCCTGGCTGCGGGATCAGGGTTGGCAAGGGTGTCGGTGCACCGCCACTAGAAACTCACTGGTCGGCTAAAATTCCTACTGGACGGTTTTGTCCCGTACGTTGCATCAACAAACATATGAGGCCCTCACCTGCCTAGGACCGACATGCAAAAGGAAGCGCAGCGGCCTTTGCAGCGTCGCTACGGTCGAATTTTCCGGCCGGCACGCCTAGTGGCCCATTTTGGAAAGGTGCTGGGTGTGCATCATGAAAGTTAATTTATTGTTTTATCTGTTTGTAATATGTTGATTTATCAAATTTGAAGCCGTTTCAATGTCCTGGCTGCGGGATCAGGGTTGGCAAGGGTGTCGGTGCACCGCCACTAGAAACTCACTGGTTTTGTCTTGCTTCCAAAAAAAAAAAAAAAAAAGAAACTCACTGGTCGGCTAAAATTCCTACTGGACGGTTTTGTCCCGTACGTTGCATCAACAAACATATGAGGCCCTCACCTGCCTAGGACCGACATGCGAAAGGAAGCGCAGCGGCCTTTGCAGCGTCGCTACGGTCGAATTTTCCGGCCGGCACGCCTAGTGGCCCATTTTGGAAAGGTGCTGGGTGTGCATCGTGAAAGTTAATTTATTGTTTTATCTGTTTGTAATATGTTGATTTATCAAATTTGAAGCCGTTTCAATGTCCTGGCTGCGGGATCAGGGTTGGCAAGGGTGTCGGTGCACCGCCACTAGAAACTCACTGGTCGGCTAAAATTCCTACTGGACGGTTTTGTCCCGTACGTTGCATCAACAAACATATGAGGCCCTCACCTGCCTAGGACCGACATGCGAAAGGAAGCGCAGCGGCCTTTGCAGCGTCGCTACGGTCGAATTTTCCGGCCGTCATTGCGTAACTGTGATTTTAGTGGAGTCTGGGCACTCGGTCAGGTCCTGGATGCCTTTCGGGGCTGCCCCGCACGGGGCTGTCTGCATGATCGTGTGACAGCGTCTCTTGGTACAAGAGACCTGTGGGGTGAGTGCGGAACAGGTTGCCTCACTCTCTCAATGGATCTTTTTGTGGAGCAAGTGCACAGTTATGTAGGTCAGCCCTTGTAACTTTCTTGCTTCAAAAAAAAAAAAAAAAAAAAAAAAAAGAATTTTCCGGCCGGCACGCCTAGTGGCCCATTTTGGCATGGTGCTGGGTGTGCATCGTGAAAGTTAATTTATTGTTTTATCTGTTTGTAATATGTTGATTTATCAAATTTGAAGCCGTTTCAATGTCCTGGCTGCGGGATCAGGGTTGGCAAGGGTGTCGGTGCACCGCCACTAGAAACTCACTGGTCGGCTAAAATTCCTACTGGACGGTTTTGTCCCGTACGTTGCATCAACAAACATATGAGGCCCTCACCTGCCTAGGACCGACATGCAAAAGGAAGCGCAGCGGCCTTTGCAGCGTCGCTACGGTCGAATTTTCCGGCCGGCACGCCTAGTGGCCCATTTTGGAAAGGTGCTGGGTGTGCATCGTGAAAGTTAATTTATTGTTTTATCTGTTTGTAATATGTTGATTTATCAAATTTGAAGCCGTTTCAATGTCCTGGCTGCGGGATCAGGGTTGGCAAGGGTGTCGGTGCACCGCCACTAGAAACTCACTGGTCGGCTAAAATTCCTACTGGACGGTTTTGTCCCGTACGTTGCATCAACAAACATATGAGGCCCTCACCTGCCTAGGACCGACATGCAAAAGGAAGCGCAGCGGCCTTTGCAGCGTCGCTACGGTCGAATTTTCCGGCCGGCACGCCTAGTGGCCCATTTTGGAAAGGTGCTGGGTGTGCATCATGAAAGTTAATTTATTGTTTTATCTGTTTGTAATATGTTGATTTATCAAATTTGAAGCCGTTTCAATGTCCTGGCTGCGGGATCAGGGTTGGCAAGGGTGTCGGTGCACCGCCACTAGAAACTCACTGGTTTTGTCTTGCTTCCAAAAAAAAAAAAAAAAAAGAAACTCACTGGTCGGCTAAAATTCCTACTGGACGGTTTTGTCCCGTACGTTGCATCAACAAACATATGAGGCCCTCACCTGCCTAGGACCGACATGCGAAAGGAAGCGCAGCGGCCTTTGCAGCGTCGCTACGGTCGAATTTTCCGGCCGGCACGCCTAGTGGCCCATTTTGGAAAGGTGCTGGGTGTGCATCGTGAAAGTTAATTTATTGTTTTATCTGTTTGTAATATGTTGATTTATCAAATTTGAAGCCGTTTCAATGTCCTGGCTGCGGGATCAGGGTTGGCAAGGGTGTCGGTGCACCGCCACTAGAAACTCACTGGTCGGCTAAAATTCCTACTGGACGGTTTTGTCCCGTACGTTGCATCAACAAACATATGAGGCCCTCACCTGCCTAGGACCGACATGCGAAAGGAAGCGCAGCGGCCTTTGCAGCGTCGCTACGGTCGAATTTTCCGGCCGGCACGCCTAGTGGCCCATTTTGGAAAGGTGCTGGGTGTGCATCGTGAAAGTTAATTCATTGTTTTATCTGTTTGTAATATGTTGATTTATCAAATCGTTTCAATGTCCTGGCTGCGGGATCAGGGTTGGCAAGGGTGTCGGTGCACCGCCACTAGAAACTCACTGGTTTTGTCTTGCTTCCAAAAAAAAAAAAAAAAAAGAAACTCACTGGTCGGCTAAAATTCCTACTGGACGGTTTTGTCCCGTACGTTGCATCAACAAACATATGAGGCCCTCACCTGCCTAGGACCGACATGCGAAAGGAAGCGCAGCGGCCTTTGCAGCGTCGCTACGGTCGAATTTTCCGGCCGGCACGCCTAGTGGCCCATTTTGGAAAGGTGCTGGGTGTGCATCGTGAAAGTTAATTTATTGTTTTATCTGTTTGTAATATGTTGATTTATCAAATTTGAAGCCGTTTCAATGTCCTGGCTGCGGGATCAGGGTTGGCAAGGGTGTCGGTGCACCGCCACTAGAAACTCACTGGTTTTGTCTTGCTTCCAAAAAAAAAAAAAAAAAAAGAAACTCACTGGTCGGCTAAAATTCCTACTGGACGGTTTTGTCCCGTACGTTGCATCAACTAACATATGAGGCCCTCACCTGCCTAGGACCGACATGCAAAAGGAAGCGCAGCGGCCTTTGCAGCGTCGCTACGGTCGAATTTTCCGGCCGGCACGCCTAGTGGCCCATTTTGGAAAGGTGCTGGGTGTGCATCGTGAAAGTTAATTCATTGTTTTATCTGTTTGTAATATGTTGATTTATCAAATTTGAAGCCGTTTCAATTTCCTGGCTGCGGGATCAGGGTTGGCAAGGGTGTCGGTGCACCGCCACTAGAAACTCACTGGTCGGCTAAAATTCTTACTGGACGGTTTTGTCCTGTACGTTGCATCATCAAACATATGAGGCCCTCACCTGCCTAGGACCGACATGCGAAAGGAAGCGCAGCGGCCTTTGCAGCGTCGCTACGGTCGAATTTTCCGGCCGGCACGCCTAGTGGCCCATTTTGGAAAGGTGCTGGGTGTGCATCGTGAAAGTTAATTTATTGTTTTATCTGTTTTTAATATGTTGATTTATCAAATTTGAAGCCGTTTCAATGTCCTGGCTGCGGGGTCAGGGTTGGCAAGGGTGTCGGTGCACCGCCACTAGAAACTCACTGGTTTTGTCTTGCTTCCAAAAAAAAAAAAAAAAAAAGAAACTCACTGGTCGGCTAAAATTCCTACTGGACGGTTTTGTCCCGTACGTTGCATCAACTAACATATGAGGCCCTCACCTGCCTAGGACCGACATGCAAAAGGAAGCGCAGCGGCCTTTGCAGCGTCGCTACGGTCGAATTTTCCGGCCGGCACGCCTAGTGGCCCATTTTGGAAAGGTGCTGGGTGTGCATCGTGAAAGTTAATTCATTGTTTTATCTGTTTGTAATATGTTGATTTATCAAATTTGAAGCCGTTTCAATTTCCTGGCTGCGGGATCAGGGTTGGCAAGGGTGTCGGTGCACCGCCACTAGAAACTCACTGGTCGGCTAAAATTCTTACTGGACGGTTTTGTCCTGTACGTTGCATCATCAAACATATGAGGCCCTCACCTGCCTAGGACCGACATGCGAAAGGAAGCGCAGCGGCCTTTGCAGCGTCGCTACGGTCGAATTTTCCGGCCGGCACGCCTAGTGGCCCATTTTGGAAAGGTGCTGGGTGTGCATCGTGAAAGTTAATTTATTGTTTTATCTGTTTTTAATATGTTGATTTATCAAATTTGAAGCCGTTTCAATGTCCTGGCTGCGGGGTCAGGGTTGGCAAGGGTGTCGGTGCACCGCCACTAGAAACTCACTGGTTTTGTCTTGCTTCCAAAAAAAAAAAAAAAAGAAACTCACTGGTCGGCTAAAATTCCTACTGGACGGTTTTGTCCTGTACGTTGCATCATCAAACATATGAGGCCCTCACCTGCCTAGGACCGACATGCGAAAGGAAGCGCAGCGGCCTTTGCAGCGTCGCTACGGTCGAATTTTCCGGCCGGCACGCCTAGTGGCCCATTTTGGAAAGGTGCTGGGTGTGCATCGTGAAAGTCAATTTATTGTTTTATCTGTTTGTAATATGTTGATTTATCAAATTTGAAGCCGTTTCAATGTCCTGGCTGCGGGATCAGGGTTGGCAAGGGTGGCGGTGCAACGCCACTAGAAACTCACTGGAAAAAAAAAAACTCACTGGTCGGCTAAAATTCCTACTGGACGGTTTTGTCCCGTACGTTGCATCAACAAACATATGAGGCCCTCACCTGCCTAGGACCGACATGCAAAGGAAGCGCAGCGGCCTTTGCAGCGTCGCTACGGTCGAATTTTCCGGCCGGCACGCCTAGTGGCCCATTTTGGAAAGGTGCTGGGTGTGCATCGTGAAAGTTAATTTATTGTTTTATCTGTTTGTAATATGTTGATTTATCAAATTTGAAGCCGTTTCAATGTCCTGGCTGCGGGATCAGGGTTGGCAAGGGTGTCGGTGCACCGCCACTAGAAACTCACTGGTCGGCTAAAATTCCTAATGGACGGTTTTGTCCCGTACGTTGCATCAACAAACATATGAGGCCCTCACCTGCCTAGGACCGACATGCAAAAGGAAGCGCAGCGGCCTTTGCAGCGTCGCTACGGTCGAATTTTCCGGCCGGCACGCCTAGTGGCCCATTTTGGCATGGTGCTGGGTGTGCATCGTGAAAGGTAATTTATTGTTTTATCTGTTTGTAATATGTTGATTTATCAAATTTGAAGCCGTTTCAATGTCCTGGCTGCGGGATCAGGGTTGGCAAGGGTGTCGGTGCACCGCCACTAGAAACTCACTGGTCGGCTAAAATTCCTACTGGACGGTTTTGTCCCGTACGTTGCATCAACAAACATATGAGGCCCTCACCTGCCTAGGACCGACATGCGAAAGGAAGCGCAGCGGCCTTTGCAGCGTCGCTACGGTCGAATTTTCCGGCCGGCACGCCTAGTGGCCCATTTTGGAAAGGTGCTGGGTGTGCATCGTGAAAGTTAATTTATTGTTTTATCTGTTTGTAATATGTTGATTTATCAAATTTGAAGCCGTTTCAATGTCCTGGCTGCGGGATCAGGGTTGGCAAGGGTGTCGGTGCACCGCCACTAGAAACTCACTGGTCGGCTAAAATTCCTACTGGACGGTTTTGTCCCGTACGTTGCATCAACAAACATATGAGGCCCTCACCTGCCTAGGACCGACATGCGAAAGGAAGCGCAGCGGCCTTTGCAGCGTCGCTACGGTCGAATTTTCCGGCCGTCATTGCGTAACTGTGATTTTAGTGGAGTCTGGGCACTCGGTCAGGTCCTGGATGCCTTTCGGGGCTGCCCCGCACGGGGCTGTCTGCATGATCGTGTGACAGCGTCTCTTGGTACAAGAGACCTGTGGGGTGAGTGCGGAACAGGTTGCCTCACTCTCTCAATGGATCTTTTTGTGGAGCAAGTGCACAGTTATGTAGGTCAGCCCTTGTAACTTTCTTGCTTCAAAAAAAAAAAAAAAAAAAAAAAAAAAGAATTTTCCGGCCGGCACGCCTAGTGGCCCATTTTGGCATGGTGCTGGGTGTGCATCGTGAAAGTTAATTTATTGTTTTATCTGTTTGTAATATGTTGATTTATCAAATTTGAAGCCGTTTCAATGTCCTGGCTGCGGGATCAGGGTTGGCAAGGGTGTCGGTGCACCGCCACTAGAAACTCACTGGTCGGCTAAAATTCCTACTGGACGGTTTTGTCCCGTACGTTGCATCAACAAACATATGAGGCCCTCACCTGCCTAGGACCGACATGCAAAAGGAAGCGCAGCGGCCTTTGCAGCGTCGCTACGGTCGAATTTTCCGGCCGGCACGCCTAGTGGCCCATTTTGGAAAGGTGCTGGGTGTGCATCATGAAAGTTAATTTATTGTTTTATCTGTTTGTAATATGTTGATTTATCAAATTTGAAGCCGTTTCAATGTCCTGGCTGCGGGATCAGGGTTGGCAAGGGTGTCGGTGCACCGCCACTAGAAACTCACTGGTTTTGTCTTGCTTCCAAAAAAAAAAAAAAAAGAAACTCACTGGTCGGCTAAAATTCCTACTGGACGGTTTTGTCCCGTACGTTGCATCAACAAACATATGAGGCCCTCACCTGCCTAGGACCGACATGCGAAAGGAAGCGCAGCGGCCTTTGCAGCGTCGCTACGGTCGAATTTTCCGGCCGGCACGCCTAGTGGCCCATTTTGGAAAGGTGCTGGGTGTGCATCGTGAAAGTTAATTTATTGTTTTATCTGTTTGTAATATGTTGATTTATCAAATTTGAAGCCGTTTCAATGTCCTGGCTGCGGGATCAGGGTTGGCAAGGGTGTCGGTGCACCGCCACTAGAAACTCACTGGTCGGCTAAAATTCCTACTGGACGGTTTTGTCCCGTACGTTGCATCAACAAACATATGAGGCCCTCACCTGCCTAGGACCGACATGCGAAAGGAAGCGCAGCGGCCTTTGCAGCGTCGCTACGGTCGAATTTTCCGGCCGGCACGCCTAGTGGCCCATTTTGGAAAGGTGCTGGGTGTGCATCGTGAAAGTTAATTCATTGTTTTATCTGTTTGTAATATGTTGATTTATCAAATCGTTTCAATGTCCTGGCTGCGGGATCAGGGTTGGCAAGGGTGTCGGTGCACCGCCACTAGAAACTCACTGGTCGGCTAAAATTCCTACTGGACGGTTTTGTCCCGTACGTTGCATCAACAAACATATGAGGCCCTCACCTGCCTAGGACCGACATGCGAAAGGAAGCGCAGCGGCCTTTGCAGCGTCGCTACGGTCGAATTTTCCGGCCGGCACGCCTAGTGGCCCATTTTGGAAAGGTGCTGGGTGTGCATCGTGAAAGTTAATTTATTGTTTTATCTGTTTTTAATATGTTGATTTATCAAATTTGAAGCCGTTTCAATGTCCTGGCTGCGGGGTCAGGGTTGGCAAGGGTGTCGGTGCACCGCCACTAGAAACTCACTGGTTTTGTCTTGCTTCCAAAAAAAAAAAAAAAAAAGAAACTCACTGGTCGGCTAAAATTCCTACTGGACGGTTTTGTCCTGTACGTTGCATCATCAAACATATGAGGCCCTCACCTGCCTAGGACCGACATGCGAAAGGAAGCGCAGCGGACTTTGCAGCGTCGCTACGGTCGAATTTTCCGGCCGGCACGCCTAGTGGCCCATTTTGGAAAGGTGCTGGGTGTGCATCGTGAAAGTTAATTTATTGTTTTATCTGTTTGTAATATGTTGATTTATCAAATTTGAAGCCGTTTCAATGTCCTGGCTGCGGGATCAGGGTTGGCAAGGGTGTCGGTGCACCGCCACTAGAAACTCACTGGTCGGCTAAAATTCCTACTGGACGGTTTTGTCCCGTACGTTGCATCAACAAACATATGAGGCCCTCACCTGCCTAGGACCGACATGCGAAAGGAAGCGCAGCGGCCTTTGCAGCGTCGCTACGGTCGAATTTTCCGGCCGGCACGCCTAGTGGCCCATTTTGGAAAGGTGCTGGGTGTGCATCGTGAAAGTTAATTCATTGTTTTATCTGTTTGTAATATGTTGATTTATCAAATTTGAAGCCGTTTCAATGTCCTGGCTGCGGGATCAGGGTTGGCAAGGGTGTCGGTGCACCGCCACTAGAAACTCACTGGTCGGCTAAAATTCCTACTGGACGGTTTTGTCCCGTACGTTGCATCAACAAACATATGAGGCCCTCACCTGCCTAGGACCGACATGCGAAAGGAAGCGCAGCGGCCTTTGCAGCGTCGCTACGGTCGAATTTTCCGGCCGGCACGCCTAGTGGCCCATTTTGGAAAGGTGCTGGGTGTGCATCGTGAAAGTTAATTTATTGTTTTATCTGTTTGTAATATGTTGATTTATCAAATTTGAAGCCGTTTCAATGTCCTGGCTGCGGGATCAGGGTTGGCAAGGGTGTCGGTGCACCGCCACTAGAAACTCACTGGTCGGCTAAAATTCCTACTGGACGGTTTTGTCCCGTACGTTGCATCAACAAACATATGAGGCCCTCACCTGCCTAGGACCGACATGCGAAAGGAAGCGCAGCGGCCTTTGCAGCGTCGCTACGGTCGAATTTTCCGGCCGTCATTGCGTAACTGTGATTTTAGTGGAGTCTGGGCACTCGGTCAGGTCCTGGATGCCTTTCGGGGCTGCCCCGCACGGGGCTGTCTGCATGATCGTGTGACAGCGTCTCTTGGTACAAGAGACCTGTGGGGTGAGTGCGGAACAGGTTGCCTCACTCTCTCAATGGATCTTTTTGTGGAGCAAGTGCACGGTTATGTAGGTCAGCCCTTGTAACTTTCTTGCTTCAAAAAAAAAAAAAAAAAAAAAAAAAGAATTTTCCGGCCGGCACGCCTAGTGGCCCATTTTGGCATGGTGCTGGGTGTGCATCGTGAAAGTTAATTCATTGTTTTATCTGTTTGTAATATGTTGATTTATCAAATTTGAAGCCGTTTCAATGTCCTGGCTGCGGGATCAGGGTTGGCAAGGGTGTCGGTGCACCGCCACTAGAAACTCACTGGTCGGCTAAAATTCCTACTGGACGGTTTTGTCCCGTACGTTGCATCAACAAACATATGAGGCCTTCACCTGCCTAGGACCGACATGCAAAAGGAAGCGCAGCGGCCTTTGCAGCGTCGCTACGGTCGAATTTTCCGGCCGGCACGCCTAGTGGCCCATTTTGGAAAGGTGCTGGGTGTGCATCATGAAAGTTAATTTATTGTTTTATCTGTTTGTAATATGTTGATTTATCAAATTTGAAGCCGTTTCAATGTCCTGGCTGCGGGATCAGGGTTGGCAAGGGTGTCGGTGCACCGCCACTAGAAACTCACTGGTTTTGTCTTGCTTCCAAAAAAAAAAAAAAAAGAAACTCACTGGTCGGCTAAAATTCCTACTGGACGGTTTTGTCCCGTACGTTGCATCAACAAACATATGAGGCCCTCACCTGCCTAGGACCGACATGCGAAAGGAAGCGCAGCGGCCTTTGCAGCGTCGCTACGGTCGAATTTTCCGGCCGGCACGCCTAGTGGCCCATTTTGGAAAGGTGCTGGGTGTGCATCGTGAAAGTTAATTTATTGTTTTATCTGTTTGTAATATGTTGATTTATCAAATTTGAAGCCGTTTCAATGTCCTGGCTGCGGGATCAGGGTTGGCAAGGGTGTCGGTGCACCGCCACTAGAAACTCACTGGTCGGCTAAAATTCCTACTGGACGGTTTTGTCCCGTACGTTGCATCAACAAACATATGAGGCCCTCACCTGCCTAGGACCGACATGCGAAAGGAAGCGCAGCGGCCTTTGCAGCGTCGCTACGGTCGAATTTTCCGGCCGGCACGCCTAGTGGCCCATTTTGGAAAGGTGCTGGGTGTGCATCGTGAAAGTTAATTCATTGTTTTATCTGTTTGTAATATGTTGATTTATCAAATCGTTTCAATGTCCTGGCTGCGGGATCAGGGTTGGCAAGGGTGTCGGTGCACCGCCACTAGAAACTCACTGGTTTTGTCTTGCTTCCAAAAAAAAAAAAAAAAAAAGAAACTCACTGGTCGGCTAAAATTCCTACTGGACGGTTTTGTCCCGTACGTTGCATCAACAAACATATGAGGCCCTCACCTGCCTAGGACCGACATGCGAAAGGAAGCGCAGCGGCCTTTGCAGCGTCGCTACGGTCGAATTTTCCGGCCGGCACGCCTAGTGGCCCATTTTGGAAAGGTGCTGGGTGTGCATCGTGAAAGTTAATTTATTGTTTTATCTGTTTGTAACATGTTGATTTATCAAATTTGAAGCCGTTTCAATGTCCTGGCTGCGGGATCAGGGTTGGCAAGGGTGTCGGTGCACCGCCACTAGAAACTCACTGGTTTTGTCTTGCTTCCAAAAAAAAAAAAAAAAAGAAACTCACTGGTCGGCTAAAATTCCTACTGGACGGTTTTGTCCCGTACGTTGCATCAACTAACATATGAGGCCCTCACCTGCCTAGGACCGACATGCAAAAGGAAGCGCAGCGGCCTTTGCAGCGTCGCTACGGTCGAATTTTCCGGCCGGCACGCCTAGTGGCCCATTTTGGAAAGGTGCTGGGTGTGCATCGTGAAAGTTAATTCATTGTTTTATCTGTTTGTAATATGTTGATTTATCAAATTTGAAGCCGTTTCAATTTCCTGGCTGCGGGATCAGGGTTGGCAAGGGTGTCGGTGCACCGCCACTAGAAACTCACTGGTCGGCTAAAATTCTTACTGGACGGTTTTGTCCTGTACGTTGCATCATCAAACATATGAGGCCCTCACCTGCCTAGGACCGACATGCGAAAGGAAGCGCAGCGGCCTTTGCAGCGTCGCTACGGTCGAATTTTCCGGCCGGCACGCCTAGTGGCCCATTTTGGAAAGGTGCTGGGTGTGCATCGTGAAAGTTAATTTATTGTTTTATCTGTTTTTAATATGTTGATTTATCAAATTTGAAGCCGTTTCAATGTCCTGGCTGCGGGGTCAGGGTTGGCAAGGGCGTCGGTGCACCGCCACTAGAAACTCACTGGTTTTGTCTTGCTTCCAAAAAAAAAAAAAAAAGAAACTCACTGGTCGGCTAAAATTCCTACTGGACGGTTTTGTCCTGTACGTTGCATCATCAAACATATGAGGCCCTCACCTGCCTAGGACCGACATGCGAAAGGAAGCGCAGCGGCCTTTGCAGCGTCGCTACGGTCGAATTTTCCGGCCGGCACGCCTAGTGGCCCATTTTGGAAAGGTGCTGGGTGTGCATCGTGAAAGTCAATTTATTGTTTTATCTGTTTGTAATATGTTGATTTATCAAATTTGAAGCCGTTTCAATGTCCTGGCTGCGGGATCAGGGTTGGCAAGGGTGTCGGTGCAACGCCACTAGAAACTCACTGGAAAAAAAAAACTCACTGGTCGGCTAAAATTCCTACTGGACGGTTTTGTCCCGTACGTTGCATCAACAAACATATGAGGCCCTCACCTGCCTAGGACCGACATGCGAAAGGAAGCGCAGCGGCCTTTGCAGCGTCGCTACGGTCGAATTTTCCGGCCGGCACGCCTAGTGGCCCATTTTGGCATGGTGCTGGGTGTGCATCGTGAAAGTTAATTTATTGTTTTATCTGTTTGTAATATGTTGATTTATCAAATTTGAAGCCGTTTCAATGTCCTGGCTGCGGGATCAGGGTTGGCAAGGGTGTCGGTGCACCGCCACTAGAAACTCACTGGTCGGCTAAAATTCCTACTGGACGGTTTTGTCCCGTACGTTGCATCAACAAACATATGAGGCCCTCACCTGCCTAGGACCGACATGCGAAAGGAAGCGCAGCGGCCTTTGCAGCGTCGCTACGGTCGAATTTTCCGGCCGGCACGCCTAGTGGCCCATTTTGGAAAGGTGCTGGGTGTGCATCGTGAAAGTTAATTTATTGTTTTATCTGTTTGTAATATGTTGATTTATCAAATTTGAAGCCGTTTCAATGTCCTGGCTGCGGGATCAGGGTTGGCAAGGGTGTCGGTGCACCGCCACTAGAAACTCACTGGTCGGCTAAAATTCCTACTGGACGGTTTTGTCCCGTACGTTGCATCAACAAACATATGAGGCCCTCACCTGCCTAGGACCGACATGCGAAAGGAAGCGCAGCGGCCTTTGCAGCGTCGCTACGGTCGAATTTTCCGGCCGTCATTGCGTAACTGTGATTTTAGTGGAGTCTGGGCACTCGGTCAGGTCCTGGATGCCTTTCGGGGCTGCCCCGCACGGGGCTGTCTGCATGATCGTGTGACAGCGTCTCTTGGTACAAGAGACCTGTGGGGTGAGTGCGGAACAGGTTGCCTCACTCTCTCAATGGATCTTTTTGTGGAGCAAGTGCACAGTTATGTAGGTCAGCCCTTGTAACTTTCTTGCTTCAAAAAAAAAAAAAAAAAAAAAAAAAAAAAGAATTTTCCGGCCGGCACGCCTAGTGGCCCATTTTGGCATGGTGCTGGGTGTGCATCGTGAAAGTTAATTTATTGTTTTATCTGTTTGTAATATGTTGATTTATCAAATTTGAAGCCGTTTCAATGTCCTGGCTGCGGGATCAGGGTTGGCAAGGGTGTCGGTGCACCGCCACTAGAAACTCACTGGTCGGCTAAAATTCCTACTGGACGGTTTTGTCCCGTACGTTGCATCAACAAACATATGAGGCCCTCACCTGCCTAGGACCGACATGCAAAAGGAAGCGCAGCGGCCTTTGCAGCGTCGCTACGGTCGAATTTTCCGGCCGGCACGCCTAGTGGCCCATTTTGGAAAGGTGCTGGGTGTGCATCATGAAAGTTAATTTATTGTTTTATCTGTTTGTAATATGTTGATTTATCAAATTTGAAGCCGTTTCAATGTCCTGGCTGCGGGATCAGGGTTGGCAAGGGTGTCGGTGCACCGCCACTAGAAACTCACTGGTTTTGTCTTGCTTCCAAAAAAAAAAAAAAAAGAAACTCACTGGTCGGCTAAAATTCCTACTGGACGGTTTTGTCCCGTACGTTGCATCAACAAACATATGAGGCCCTCACCTGCCTAGGACCGACATGCGAAAGGAAGCGCAGCGGCCTTTGCAGCGTCGCTACGGTCGAATTTTCCGGCCGGCACGCCTAGTGGCCCATTTTGGAAAGGTGCTGGGTGTGCATCGTGAAAGTTAATTTATTGTTTTATCTGTTTGTAATATGTTGATTTATCAAATTTGAAGCCGTTTCAATGTCCTGGCTGCGGGATCAGGGTTGGCAAGGGTGTCGGTGCACCGCCACTAGAAACTCACTGGTCGGCTAAAATTCCTACTGGACGGTTTTGTCCCGTACGTTGCATCAACAAACATATGAGGCCCTCACCTGCCTAGGACCGACATGCGAAAGGAAGCGCAGCGGCCTTTGCAGCGTCGCTACGGTCGAATTTTCCGGCCGGCACGCCTAGTGGCCCATTTTGGAAAGGTGCTGGGTGTGCATCGTGAAAGTTAATTCATTGTTTTATCTGTTTGTAATATGTTGATTTATCAAATCGTTTCAATGTCCTGGCTGCGGGATCAGGGTTGGCAAGGGTGTCGGTGCACCGCCACTAGAAACTCACTGGTTTTGTCTTGCTTCCAAAAAAAAAAAAAAAAAAGAAACTCACTGGTCGGCTAAAATTCCTACTGGACGGTTTTGTCCCGTACGTTGCATCAACAAACATATGAGGCCCTCACCTGCCTAGGACCGACATGCGAAAGGAAGCGCAGCGGCCTTTGCAGCGTCGCTACGGTCGAATTTTCCGGCCGGCACGCCTAGTGGCCCATTTTGGAAAGGTGCTGGGTGTGCATCGTGAAAGTTAATTTATTGTTTTATCTGTTTGTAATATGTTGATTTATCAAATTTGAAGCCGTTTCAATGTCCTGGCTGCGGGATCAGGGTTGGCAAGGGTGTCGGTGCACCGCCACTAGAAACTCACTGGTTTTGTCTTGCTTCCAAAAAAAAAAAAAAAAAGAAACTCACTGGTCGGCTAAAATTCCTACTGGACGGTTTTGTCCCGTACGTTGCATCAACAAACATATGAGGCCCTCACCTGCCTAGGACCGACATGCGAAAGGAAGCGCAGCGGCCTTTGCAGCGTCGCTACGGTCGAATTTTCCGGCCGGCACGCCTAGTGGCCCATTTTGGAAAGGTGCTGGGTGTGCATCGTGAAAGTTAATTTATTGTTTTATCTGTTTGTAATATGTTGATTTATCAAATTTGAAGCCGTTTCAATGTCCTGGCTGCGGGATCAGGGTTGGCAAGGGTGTCGGTGCACCGCCACTAGAAACTCACTGGTCGGCTAAAATTCCTACTGGACGGTTTTGTCCCGTACGTTGCATCAACAAACATATGAGGCCCTCACCTGCCTAGGACCGACATGCGAAAGGAAGCGCAGCGGCCTTTGCAGCGTCGCTACGGTCGAATTTTCCGGCCGGCACGCCTAGTGGCCCATTTTGGAAAGGTGCTGGGTGTGCATCGTGAAAGTTAATTCATTGTTTTATCTGTTTGTAATATGTTGATTTATCAAATCGTTTCAATGTCCTGGCTGCGGGATCAGGGTTGGCAAGGGTGTCGGTGCACCGCCACTAGAAACTCACTGGTTTTGTCTTGCTTCCAAAAAAAAAAAAAAAAAAGAAACTCACTGGTCGGCTAAAATTCCTACTGGACGGTTTTGTCCCGTACGTTGCATCAACAAACATATGAGGCCCTCACCTGCCTAGGACCGACATGCGAAAGGAAGCGCAGCGGCCTTTGCAGCGTCGCTACGGTCGAATTTTCCGGCCGGCACGCCTAGTGGCCCATTTTGGAAAGGTGCTGGGTGTGCATCGTGAAAGTTAATTTATTGTTTTATCTGTTTGTAATATG
Organism: Tetradesmus obliquus; assembly: GCA_030272155.1. Lineage (NCBI taxonomy): Eukaryota > Viridiplantae > Chlorophyta > Chlorophyceae > Sphaeropleales > Scenedesmaceae > Tetradesmus > Tetradesmus obliquus. The sequence continues at coordinate 4,447,455 of CP126191.1, forward strand.
TTGATTTATCAAATTTGAAGCCGTTTCAATGTCCTGGCTGCGGGATCAGGGTTGGCAAGGGTGTCGGTGCACCGCCACTAGAAACTCACTGGTTTTGTCTTGCTTCCAAAAAAAAAAAAAAAAAGAAACTCACTGGTCGGCTAAAATTCCTACTGGACGGTTTTGTCCCGTACGTTGCATCAACTAACATATGAGGCCCTCACCTGCCTAGGACCGACATGCAAAAGGAAGCGCAGCGGCCTTTGCAGCGTCGCTACGGTCGAATTTTCCGGCCGGCACGCCTAGTGGCCCATTTTGGAAAGGTGCTGGGTGTGCATCGTGAAAGTTAATTCATTGTTTTATCTGTTTGTAATATGTTGATTTATCAAATTTGAAGCCGTTTCAATTTCCTGGCTGCGGGATCAGGGTTGGCAAGGGTGTCGGTGCACCGCCACTAGAAACTCACTGGTCGGCTAAAATTCTTACTGGACGGTTTTGTCCTGTACGTTGCATCAACAAACATATGAGGCCCTCACCTGCCTAGGACCGACATGCGAAAGGAAGCGCAGCGGCCTTTGCAGCGTCGCTACGGTCGAATTTTCCGGCCGGCACGCCTAGTGGCCCATTTTGGAAAGGTGCTGGGTGTGCATCGTGAAAGTTAATTTATTGTTTTATCTGTTTTTAATATGTTGATTTATCAAATTTGAAGCCGTTTCAATGTCCTGGCTGCGGGGTCAGGGTTGGCAAGGGTGTCGGTGCACCGCCACTAGAAACTCACTGGTTTTGTCTTGCTTCCAAAAAAAAAAAAAAAAAAGAAACTCACTGGTCGGCTAAAATTCCTACTGGACGGTTTTGTCCTGTACGTTGCATCATCAAACATATGAGGCCCTCACCTGCCTAGGACCGACATGCGAAAGGAAGCGTAGCGGCCTTTGCAGCGTCGCTACGGTCGAATTTTCCGGCCGGCACGCCTAGTGGCCCATTTTGGAAAGGTGCTGGGTGTGCATCGTGAAAGTTAATTTATTGTTTTATCTGTTTGTAATATGTTGATTTATCAAATTTGAAGCCGTTTCAATGTCCTGGCTGCGGGATCAGGGTTGGCAAGGGTGTCGGTGCACCGCCACTAGAAACTCACTGGTCGGCTAAAATTCCTACTGGACGGTTTTGTCCCGTACGTTGCATCAACAAACATATGAGGCCCTCACCTGCCTAGGACCGACATGCAAAAGGAAGCGCAGCGGCCTTTGCAGCGTCGCTACGGTCGAATTTTCCGGCCGGCACGCCTAGTGGCCCATTTTGGCATGGTGCTGGGTGTGCATCGTGAAAGTTAATTTATTGTTTTATCTGTTTGTAATATGTTGATTTATCAAATTTGAAGCCGTTTCAATGTCCTGGCTGCGGGATCAGGGTTGGCAAGGGTGTCGGTGCACCGCCACTAGAAACTCACTGGTCGGCTAAAATTCCTACTGGACGGTTTTGTCCCGTACGTTGCATCAACAAACATATGAGGCCCTCACCTGCCTAGGACCGACATGCGAAAGGAAGCGCAGCGGCCTTTGCAGCGTCGCTACGGTCGAATTTTCCGGCCGGCACGCCTAGTGGCCCATTTTGGAAAGGTGCTGGGTGTGCATCGTGAAAGTTAATTTATTGTTTTATCTGTTTGTAATATGTTGATTTATCAAATTTGAAGCCGTTTCAATGTCCTGGCTGCGGGATCAGGGTTGGCAAGGGTGTCGGTGCACCGCCACTAGAAACTCACTGGTCGGCTAAAATTCCTACTGGACGGTTTTGTCCCGTACGTTGCATCAACAAATATATGAGGCCCTCACCTGCCTAGGACCGACATGCGAAAGGAAGCGCAGCGGCCTTTGCAGCGTCGCTACGGTCGAATTTTCCGGCCGGCACGCCTAGTGGCCCATTTTGGAAAGGTGCTGGGTGTGCATCGTGAAAGTTAATTTATTGTTTTATCTGTTTGTAATATGTTGATTTATCAAATTTGAAGCCGTTTCAATGTCCTGGCTGCGGGATCAGGGTTGGCAAGGGTGTCGGTGCACCGCCACTAGAAACTCACTGGTCGGCTAAAATTCCTACTGGACGGTTTTGTCCCGTACGTTGCATCAACAAACATATGAGGCCCTCACCTGCCTAGGACCGACATGCGAAAGGAAGCGCAGCGGCCTTTGCAGCGTCGCTACGGTCGAATTTTCCGGCCGTCATTGCGTAACTGTGATTTTAGTGGAGTCTGGGCACTCGGTCAGGTCCTGGATGCCTTTCGGGGCTGCCCCGCACGGGGCTGTCTGCATGATCGTGTGACAGCGTCTCTTGGTACAAGAGACCTGTGGGGTGAGTGCGGAACAGGTTGCCTCACTCTCTCAATGGATCTTTTTGTGGAGCAAGTGCACAGTTATGTAGGTCAGCCCTTGTAACTTTCTTGCTTCAAAAAAAAAAAAAAAAAAAAAAGAATTTTCCGGCCGGCACGCCTAGTGGCCCATTTTGGCATGGTGCTGGGTGTGCATCGTGAAAGTTAATTTATTGTTTTATCTGTTTGTAATATGTTGATTTATCAAATTTGAAGCCGTTTCGATGTCCTGGCTGCGGGATCAGGGTTGGCAAGGGTGTCGGTGCACCGCCACTAGAAACTCACTGGTCGGCTAAAATTCCTACTGGACGGTTTTGTCCCGTACGTTGCATCAACAAACATATGAGGCCCTCACCTGCCTAGGACCGACATGCAAAAGGAAGCGCAGCGGCCTTTGCAGCGTCGCTACGGTCGAATTTTCCGGCCGGCACGCCTAGTGGCCCATTTTGGAAAGGTGCTGGGTGTGCATCATGAAAGTTAATTTATTGTTTTATCTGTTTGTAATATGTTGATTTATCAAATTTGAAGCCGTTTCAATGTCCTGGCTGCGGGATCAGGGTTGGCAAGGGTGTCGGTGCACCGCCACTAGAAACTCACTGGTTTTGTCTTGCTTCCAAAAAAAAAAAAAAAAAAAGAAACTCACTGGTCGGCTAAAATTCCTACTGGACGGTTTTGTCCCGTACGTTGCATCAACAAACATATGAGGCCCTCACCTGCCTAGGACCGACATGCGAAAGGAAGCGCAGCGGCCTTTGCAGCGTCGCTACGGTCGAATTTTCCGGCCGGCACATCTAGTGGCCCATTTTGGAAAGGTGCTGGGTGTGCATCGTGAAAGTTAATTTATTGTTTTATCTGTTTGTAATATGTTGATTTATCAAATTTGAAGCCGTTTCAATGTCCTGGCTGCGGGATCAGGGTTGGCAAGGGTGTCGGTGCACCGCCACTAGAAACTCACTGGTCGGCTAAAATTCCTACTGGACGGTTTTGTCCCGTACGTTGCATCAACAAACATATGAGGCCCTCACCTGCCTAGGACCGACATGCGAAAGGAAGCGCAGCGGCCTTTGCAGCGTCGCTACGGTCGAATTTTCCGGCCGGCACGCCTAGTGGCCCATTTTGGAAAGGTGCTGGGTGTGCATCGTGAAAGTTAATTTATTGTTTTATCTGTTTGTAATATGTTGATTTATCAAATTTGAAGCCGTTTCAATGTCCTGGCTGCGGGATCAGGGTTGGCAAGGGTGTCGGTGCACCGCCACTAGAAACTCACTGGTCGGCTAAAATTCCTACTGGACGGTTTTGTCCCGTACGTTGCATCAACAAACATATGAGGCCCTCACCTGCCTAGGACCGACATGCGAAAGGAAGCGCAGCGGCCTTTGCAGCGTCGCTACGGTCGAATTTTCCGGCCGTCATTGCGTAACTGTGATTTTAGTGGAGTCTGGGCACTCGGTCAGGTCCTGGATGCCTTTCGGGGCTGCCCCGCACGGGGCTGTCTGCATGATCGTGTGACAGCGTCTCTTGGTACAAGAGACCTGTGGGGTGAGTGCGGAACAGGTTGCCTCACTCTCTCAATGGATCTTTTTGTGGAGCAAGTGCACAGTTATGTAGGTCAGCCCTTGTCACTTTCTTGCTTCAAAAAAAAAAAAAAAAAAAAAAGAATTTTCCGGCCGGCACGCCTAGTGGCCCATTTTGGCATGGTGCTGGGTGTGCATCGTGAAAGTTAATTTATTGTTTTATCTGTTTGTAATATGTTGATTTATCAAATTTGAAGCCGTTTCAATGTCCTGGCTGCGGGATCAGGGTTGGCAAGGGTGTCGGTGCACCGCCACTAGAAACTCACTGGTCGGCTAAAATTCCTACTGGACGGTTTTGTCCCGTACGTTGCATCAACAAACATATGAGGCCCTCACCTGCCTAGGACCGACATGCAAAAGGAAGCGCAGCGGCCTTTGCAGCGTCGCTACGGTCGAATTTTCCGGCCGGCACGCCTAGTGGCCCATTTTGGAAAGGTGCTGGGTGTGCATCATGAAAGTTAATTTATTGTTTTATCTGTTTGTAATATGTTGATTTATCAAATTTGAAGCCGTTTCAATGTCCTGGCTGCGGGATCAGGGTTGGCAAGGGTGTCGGTGCACCGCCACTAGAAACTCACTGGTTTTGTCTTGCTTCCAAAAAAAAAAAAAAAAAGAAACTCACTGGTCGGCTAAAATTCCTACTGGACGGTTTTGTCCCGTACGTTGCATCAACAAACATATGAGGCCCTCACCTGCCTAGGACCGACATGCGAAAGGAAGCGCAGCGGCCTTTGCAGCGTCGCTACGGTCGAATTTTCCGGCCGGCACGCCTAGTGGCCCATTTTGGAAAGGTGCTGGGTGTGCATCGTGAAAGTTAATTTATTGTTTTATCTGTTTGTAATATGTTGATTTATCAAATTTGAAGCCGTTTCAATGTCCTGGCTGCGGGATCAGGGTTGGCAAGGGTGTCGGTGCACCGCCACTAGAAACTCACTGGTCGGCTAAAATTCCTACTGGACGGTTTTGTCCCGTACGTTGCATCAACAAACATATGAGGCCCTCACCTGCCTAGGACCGACATGCGAAAGGAAGCGCAGCGGCCTTTGCAGCGTCGCTACGGTCGAATTTTCCGGCCGGCACGCCTAGTGGCCCATTTTGGAAAGGTGCTGGGTGTGCATCGTGAAAGTTAATTTATTGTTTTATCTGTTTGTAATATGTTGATTTATCAAATCGTTTCAATGTCCTGGCTGCGGGATCAGGGTTGGCAAGGGTGTCGGTGCACCGCCACTAGAAACTCACTGGTCGGCTAAAATTCCTACTGGACGGTTTTGTCCCGTACGTTGCATCAACAAACATATGAGGCCCTCACCTGCCTAGGACCGACATGCAAAAGGAAGCGCAGCGGCCTTTGCAGCGTCGCTACGGTCGAATTTTCCGGCCGGCACGCCTAGTGGCCCATTTTGGAAAGGTGCTGGGTGTGCATCGTGAAAGTTAATTTATTGTTTTATCTGTTTGTAATATGTTGATTTATCAAATCGTTTCAATGTCCTGGCTGCGGGATCAGGGTTGGCAAGGGTGTCGGTGCACCGCCACTAGAAACTCACTGGTCGGCTAAAATTCCTACTGGACGGTTTTGTCCCGTACGTTGCATCATCAAACATATGAGGCCCTCACCTGCCTAGGACCGACATGCGAAAGGAAGCGCAGCGGCCTTTGCAGCGTCGCTACGGTCGAATTTTCCGGCCGGCACGCCTAGTGGCCCATTTTGGAAAGGTGCTGGGTGTGCATCGTGAAAGTCAATTTATTGTTTTATCTGTTTGTAATATGTTGATTTATCAAATTTGAAGCCGTTTCAATGTCCTGGCTGCGGGATCAGGGTTGGCAAGGGTGTCGGTGCACCGCCACTAGAAACTCACTGGTTTTGTCTTGCTTCCAAAAAAAAAAAAAAAAAGAAACTCACTGGTCGGCTAAAATTCCTACTGGACGGTTTTGTCCCGTACGTTGCATCAACAAACATATGAGGCCCTCACCTGCCTAGGACCGACATGCGAAAGGAAGCGCAGCGGCCTTTGCAGCGTCGCTACGGTCGAATTTTCCGGCCGGCACGCCTAGTGGCCCATTTTGGAAAGGTGCTGGGTGTGCATCGTGAAAGTTAATTTATTGTTTTATCTGTTTGTAATATGTTGATTTATCAAATTTGAAGCCGTTTCAATGTCCTGGCTGCGGGATCAGGGTTGGCAAGGGTGTCGGTGCACCGCCACTAGAAACTCACTGGTCGGCTAAAATTCCTACTGGACGGTTTTGTCCCGTACGTTGCATCAACAAACATATGAGGCCCTCACCTGCCTAGGACCGACATGCGAAAGGAAGCGCAGCGGCCTTTGCAGCGTCGCTACGGTCGAATTTTCCGGCCGGCACGCCTAGTGGCCCATTTTGGAAAGGTGCTGGGTGTGCATCGTGAAAGTTAATTTATTGTTTTATCTGTTTGTAATATGTTGATTTATCAAATCGTTTCAATGTCCTGGCTGCGGGATCAGGGTTGGCAAGGGTGTCGGTGCACCGCCACTAGAAACTCACTGGTCGGCTAAAATTCCTACTGGACGGTTTTGTCCCGTACGTTGCATCAACAAACATATGAGGCCCTCACCTGCCTAGGACCGACATGCAAAAGGAAGCGCAGCGGCCTTTGCAGCGTCGCTACGGTCGAATTTTCCGGCCGGCACGCCTAGTGGCCCATTTTGGAAAGGTGCTGGGTGTGCATCATGAAAGTTAATTTATTGTTTTATCTGTTTGTAATATGTTGATTTATCAAATTTGAAGCCGTTTCAATGTCCTGGCTGCGGGATCAGGGTTGGCAAGGGTGTCGGTGCACCGCCACTAGAAACTCACTGGTTTTGTCTTGCTTCCAAAAAAAAAAAAAAAAAGAAACTCACTGGTCGGCTAAAATTCCTACTGGACGGTTTTGTCCCGTACGTTGCATCAACAAACATATGAGGCCCTCACCTGCCTAGGACCGACATGCGAAAGGAAGCGCAGCGGCCTTTGCAGCGTCGCTACGGTCGAATTTTCCGGCCGGCACATCTAGTGGCCCATTTTGGAAAGGTGCTGGGTGTGCATCGTGAAAGTTAATTTATTGTTTTATCTGTTTGTAATATGTTGATTTATCAAATTTGAAGCCGTTTCAATGTCCTGGCTGCGGGATCAGGGTTGGCAAGGGTGTCGGTGCACCGCCACTAGAAACTCACTGGTCGGCTAAAATTCCTACTGGACGGTTTTGTCCCGTACGTTGCATCAACAAACATATGAGGCCCTCACCTGCCTAGGACCGACATGCGAAAGGAAGCGCAGCGGCCTTTGCAGCGTCGCTACGGTCGAATTTTCCGGCCGGCACGCCTAGTGGCCCATTTTGGAAAGGTGCTGGGTGTGCATCGTGAAAGTTAATTTATTGTTTTATCTGTTTGTAATATGTTGATTTATCAAATTTGAAGCCGTTTCAATGTCCTGGCTGCGGGATCAGGGTTGGCAAGGGTGTCGGTGCACCGCCACTAGAAACTCACTGGTCGGCTAAAATTCCTACTGGACGGTTTTGTCCCGTACGTTGCATCAACAAACATATGAGGCCCTCACCTGCCTAGGACCGACATGCGAAAGGAAGCGCAGCGGCCTTTGCAGCGTCGCTACGGTCGAATTTTCCGGCCGTCATTGCGTAACTGTGATTTTAGTGGAGTCTGGGCACTCGGTCAGGTCCTGGATGCCTTTCGGGGCTGCCCCGCACGGGGCTGTCTGCATGATCGTGTGACAGCGTCTCTTGGTACAAGAGACCTGTGGGGTGAGGGCGGAACAGGTTGCCTCACTCTCTCAATGGATCTTTTTGTGGAGCAAGTGCACAGTTATGTAGGTCAGCCCTTGTAACTTTCTTGCTTCAAAAAAAAAAAAAAAAAAAGAATTTTCCGGCCGGCACGCCTAGTGGCCCATTTTGGCATGGTGCTGGGTGTGCATCGTGAAAGTTAATTTATTGTTTTATCTGTTTGTAATATGTTGATTTATCAAATTTGAAGCCGTTTCAATGTCCTGGCTGCGGGATCAGGGTTGGCAAGGGTGTCGGTGCACCGCCACTTGAAACTCACTGGTCGGCTAAAATTCCTACTGGACGGTTTTGTCCCGTACGTTGCATCAACAAACATATGAGGCCCTCACCTGCCTAGGACCGACATGCAAAAGGAAGCGCAGCGGCCTTTGCAGCGTCGCTACGGTCGAATTTTCCGGCCGGCACGCCTAGTGGCCCATTTTGGAAAGGTGCTGGGTGTGCATCATGAAAGTTAATTTATTGTTTTATCTGTTTGTAATATGTTGATTTATCAAATTTGAAGCCGTTTCAATGTCCTGGCTGCGGGATCAGGGTTGGCAAGGGTGTCGGTGCACCGCCACTAGAAACTCACTGGTTTTGTCTTGCTTCCAAAAAAAAAAAAAAAAAGAAACTCACTGGTCGGCTAAAATTCCTACTGGACGGTTTTGTCCCGTACGTTGCATCAACAAACATATGAGGCCCTCACCTGCCTAGGACCGACATGCGAAAGGAAGCGCAGCGGCCTTTGCAGCGTCGCTACGGTCGAATTTTCCGGCCGGCACGCCTAGTGGCCCATTTTGGAAAGGTGCTGGGTGTGCATCGTGAAAGTTAATTTATTGTTTTATCTGTTTGTAATATGTTGATTTATCAAATTTGAAGCCGTTTCAATGTCCTGGCTGCGGGATCAGGGTTGGCAAGGGTGTCGGTGCACCGCCACTAGAAACTCACTGGTCGGCTAAAATTCCTACTGGACGGTTTTGTCCCGTACGTTGCATCAACAAACATATGAGGCCCTCACCTGCCTAGGACCGACATGCGAAAGGAAGCGCAGCGGCCTTTGCAGCGTCGCTACGGTCGAATTTTCCGGCCGGCACGCCTAGTGGCCCATTTTGGAAAGGTGCTGGGTGTGCATCGTGAAAGTTAATTTATTGTTTTATCTGTTTGTAATATGTTGATTTATCAAATCGTTTCAATGTCCTGGCTGCGGGATCAGGGTTGGCAAGGGTGTCGGTGCACCGCCACTAGAAACTCACTGGTTTTGTCTTGCTTCCAAAAAAAAAAAAAAAAAAAGAAACTCACTGGTCGGCTAAAATTCCTACTGGACGGTTTTGTCCCGTACGTTGCATCAACAAACATATGAGGCCCTCACCTGCCTAGGACCGACATGCGAAAGGAAGCGCAGCGGCCTTTGCAGCGTCGCTACGGTCGAATTTTCCGGCCGGCACGCCTAGTGGCCCATTTTGGAAAGGTGCTGGGTGTGCATCGTGAAAGTTAATTTATTGTTTTATCTGTTTGTAATATGTTGATTTATCAAATTTGAAGCCGTTTCAATGTCCTGGCTGCGGGATCAGGGTTGGCAAGGGTGTCGGTGCACCGCCACTAGAAACTCACTGGTTTTGTCTTGCTTCCAAAAAAAAAAAAAAAAAAGAAACTCACTGGTCGGCTAAAATTCCTACTGGACGGTTTTGTCCCGTACGTTGCATCAACTAACATATGAGGCCCTCACCTGCCTAGGACCGACATGCAAAAGGAAGCGCAGCGGCCTTTGCAGCGTCGCTACGGTCGAATTTTCCGGCCGGCACGCCTAGTGGCCCATTTTGGAAAGGTGCTGGGTGTGCATCGTGAAAGTTAATTCATTGTTTTATCTGTTTGTAATATGTTGATTTATCAAATTTGAAGCCGTTTCAATTTCCTGGCTGCGGGATCAGGGTTGGCAAGGGTGTCGGTGCACCGCCACTAGAAACTCACTGGTCGGCTAAAATTCTTACTGGACGGTTTTGTCCTGTACGTTGCATCAACAAACATATGAGGCCCTCACCTGCCTAGGACCGACATGCGAAAGGAAGCGCAGCGGCCTTTGCAGCGTCGCTACGGTCGAATTTTCCGGCCGGCACGCCTAGTGGCCCATTTTGGAAAGGTGCTGGGTGTGCATCGTGAAAGTTAATTTATTGTTTTATCTGTTTTTAATATGTTGATTTATCAAATTTGAAGCCGTTTCAATGTCCTGGCTGCGGGGTCAGGGTTGGCAAGGGTGTCGGTGCACCGCCACTAGAAACTCACTGGTTTTGTCTTGCTTCCAAAAAAAAAAAAAAAAAGAAACTCACTGGTCGGCTAAAATTCCTACTGGACGGTTTTGTCCTGTACGTTGCATCATCAAACATATGAGGCCCTCACCTGCCTAGGACCGACATGCGAAAGGAAGCGCAGCGGCCTTTGCAGCGTCGCTACGGTCGAATTTTCCGGCCGGCACGCCTAGTGGCCCATTTTGGAAAGGTGCTGGGTGTGCATCGTGAAAGTCAATTTATTGTTTTATCTGTTTGTAATATGTTGATTTATCAAATTTGAAGCCGTTTCAATGTCCTGGCTGCGGGATCAGGGTTGGCAAGGGTGGCGGTGCAACGCCACTAGAAACTCACTGGAAAAAAAAAAACTCACTGGTCGGCTAAAATTCCTACTGGACGGTTTTGTCCCGTACGTTGCATCAACAAACATATGAGGCCCTCACCTGCCTAGGACCGACATGCAAAGGAAGCGCAGCGGCCTTTGCAGCGTCGCTACGGTCGAATTTTCCGGCCGGCACGCCTAGTGGCCCATTTTGGAAAGGTGCTGGGTGTGCATCGTGAAAGTTAATTTATTGTTTTATCTGTTTGTAATATGTTGATTTATCAAATTTGAAGCCGTTTCAATGTCCTGGCTGCGGGATCAGGGTTGGCAAGGGTGTCGGTGCACCGCCACTAGAAACTCACTGGTCGGCTAAAATTCCTAATGGACGGTTTTGTCCCGTACGTTGCATCAACAAACATATGAGGCCCTCACCTGCCTAGGACCGACATGCAAAAGGAAGCGCAGCGGCCTTTGCAGCGTCGCTACGGTCGAATTTTCCGGCCGGCACGCCTAGTGGCCCATTTTGGCATGGTGCTGGGTGTGCATCGTGAAAGTTAATTTATTGTTTTATCTGTTTGTAATATGTTGATTTATCAAATTTGAAGCCGTTTCAATGTCCTGGCTGCGGGATCAGGGTTGGCAAGGGTGTCGGTGCACCGCCACTAGAAACTCACTGGTCGGCTAAAATTCCTACTGGACGGTTTTGTCCCGTACGTTGCATCAACAAACATATGAGGCCCTCACCTGCCTAGGACCGACATGCGAAAGGAAGCGCAGCGGCCTTTGCAGCGTCGCTACGGTCGAATTTTCCGGCCGGCACGCCTAGTGGCCCATTTTGGAAAGGTGCTGGGTGTGCATCGTGAAAGTTAATTTATTGTTTTATCTGTTTGTAATATGTTGATTTATCAAATTTGAAGCCGTTTCAATGTCCTGGCTGCGGGATCAGGGTTGGCAAGGGTGTCGGTGCACCGCCACTAGAAACTCACTGGTCGGCTAAAATTCCTACTGGACGGTTTTGTCCCGTACGTTGCATCAACAAACATATGAGGCCCTCACCTGCCTAGGACCGACATGCGAAAGGAAGCGCAGCGGCCTTTGCAGCGTCGCTACGGTCGAATTTTCCGGCCGTCATTGCGTAACTGTGATTTTAGTGGAGTCTGGGCACTCGGTCAGGTCCTGGATGCCTTTCGGGGCTGCCCCGCACGGGGCTGTCTGCATGATCGTGTGACAGCGTCTCTTGGTACAAGAGACCTGTGGGGTGAGTGCGGAACAGGTTGCCTCACTCTCTCAATGGATCTTTTTGTGGAGCAAGTGCACAGTTATGTAGGTCAGCCCTTGTAACTTTCTTGCTTCAAAAAAAAAAAAAAAAAAAAAAAAAGAATTTTCCGGCCGGCACGCCTAGTGGCCCATTTTGGCATGGTGCTGGGTGTGCATCGTGAAAGTTAATTTATTGTTTTATCTGTTTGTAATATGTTGATTTATCAAATTTGAAGCCGTTTCAATGTCCTGGCTGCGGGATCAGGGTTGGCAAGGGTGTCGGTGCACCGCCACTAGAAACTCACTGGTCGGCTAAAATTCCTACTGGACGGTTTTGTCCCGTACGTTGCATCAACAAACATATGAGGCCCTCACCTGCCTAGGACCGACATGCAAAAGGAAGCGCAGCGGCCTTTGCAGCGTCGCTACGGTCGAATTTTCCGGCCGGCACGCCTAGTGGCCCATTTTGGCATGGTGCTGGGTGTGCATCGTGAAAGTTAATTTATTGTTTTATCTGTTTGTAATATGTTGATTTATCAAATTTGAAGCCGTTTCAATGTCCTGGCTGCGGGATCAGGGTTGGCAAGGGTGTCGGTGCACCGCCACTAGAAACTCACTGGTCGGCTAAAATTCCTACTGGACGGTTTTGTCCCGTACGTTGCATCAACAAACATATGAGGCCCTCACCTGCCTAGGACCGACATGCGAAAGGAAGCGCAGCGGCCTTTGCAGCGTCGCTACGGTCGAATTTTCCGGCCGTCATTGCGTAACTGTGATTTTAGTGGAGTCTGGGCACTCGGTCAGGTCCTGGATGCCTTTCGGGGCTGCCCCGCACGGGGCTGTCTGCATGATCGTGTGACAGCGTCTCTTGGTACAAGAGACCTGTGGGGTGAGTGCGGAACAGGTTGCCTCACTCTCTCAATGGATCTTTTTGTGGAGCAAGTGCACAGTTATGTAGGTCAGCCCTTGTAACTTTCTTGCTTCAAAAAAAAAAAAAAAAAAAAAAAAAGAATGTTCCGGCCGGCACGCCTAGTGGCCCATTTTGGCATGGTGCTGGGTGTGCATCGTGAAAGTTAATTTATTGTTTTATCTGTTTGTAATATGTTGATTTATCAAATTTGAAGCCGTTTCAATGTCCTGGCTGCGGGATCAGGGTTGGCAAGGGTGTCGGTGCACCGCCACTTGAAACTCACTGGTCGGCTAAAATTCCTACTGGACGGTTTTGTCCCGTACGTTGCATCAACAAACATATGAGGCCCTCACCTGCCTAGGACCGACATGCAAAAGGAAGCGCAGCGGCCTTTGCAGCGTCGCTACGGTCGAATTTTCCGGCCGGCACGCCTAGTGGCCCATTTTGGAAAGGTGCTGGGTGTGCATCATGAAAGTTAATTTATTGTTTTATCTGTTTGTAATATGTTGATTTATCAAATTTGAAGCCGTTTCAATGTCCTGGCTGCGGGATCAGGGTTGGCAAGGGTGTCGGTGCACCGCCACTAGAAACTCACTGGTTTTGTCTTGCTTCCAAAAAAAAAAAAAAAAAGAAACTCACTGGTCGGCTAAAATTCCTACTGGACGGTTTTGTCCCGTACGTTGCATCAACAAACATATGAGGCCCTCACCTGCCTAGGACCGACATGCGAAAGGAAGCGCAGCGGCCTTTGCAGCGTCGCTACGGTCGAATTTTCCGGCCGGCACGCCTAGTGGCCCATTTTGGAAAGGTGCTGGGTGTGCATCGTGAAAGTTAATTTATTGTTTTATCTGTTTGTAATATGTTGATTTATCAAATTTGAAGCCGTTTCAATGTCCTGGCTGCGGGATCAGGGTTGGCAAGGGTGTCGGTGCACCGCCACTAGAAACTCACTGGTCGGCTAAAATTCCTACTGGACGGTTTTGTCCCGTACGTTGCATCAACAAACATATGAGGCCCTCACCTGCCTAGGACCGACATGCGAAAGGAAGCGCAGCGGCCTTTGCAGCGTCGCTACGGTCGAATTTTCCGGCCGGCACGCCTAGTGGCCCATTTTGGAAAGGTGCTGGGTGTGCATCGTGAAAGTTAATTCATTGTTTTATCTGTTTGTAATATGTTGATTTATCAAATCGTTTCAATGTCCTGGCTGCGGGATCAGGGTTGGCAAGGGTGTCGGTGCACCGCCACTAGAAACTCACTGGTTTTGTCTTGCTTCCAAAAAAAAAAAAAAAAAAGAAACTCACTGGTCGGCTAAAATTCCTACTGGACGGTTTTGTCCCGTACGTTGCATCAACAAACATATGAGGCCCTCACCTGCCTAGGACCGACATGCGAAAGGAAGCGCAGCGGCCTTTGCAGCGTCGCTACGGTCGAATTTTCCGGCCGTCATTGCGTAACTGTGATTTTAGTGGAGTCTGGGCACTCGGTCAGGTCCTGGATGCCTTTCGGGGCTGCCCCGCACGGGGCTGTCTGCATGATCGTGTGACAGCGTCTCTTGGTACAAGAGACCTGTGGGGTGAGTGCGGAACAGGTTGCCTCACTCTCTCAATGGATCTTTTTGTGGAGCAAGTGCACAGTTATGTAGGTCAGCCCTTGTAACTTTCTTGCTTCAAAAAAAAAAAAAAAAAAAAAAAAAAAAGAATGTTCCGGCCGGCACGCCTAGTGGCCCATTTTGGCATGGTGCTGGGTGTGCATCGTGAAAGTTAATTTATTGTTTTATCTGTTTGTAATATGTTGATTTATCAAATTTGAAGCCGTTTCAATGTCCTGGCTGCGGGATCAGGGTTGGCAAGGGTGTCGGTGCACCGCCACTAGAAACTCACTGGTCGGCTAAAATTCCTACTGGACGGTTTTGTCCCGTACGTTGCATCAACAAACATATGAGGCCCTCACCTGCCTAGGACCGACATGCAAAAGGAAGCGCAGCGGCCTTTGCAGCGTCGCTACGGTCGAATTTTCCGGCCGGCACGCCTAGTGGCCCATTTTGGAAAGGTGCTGGGTGTGCATCATGAAAGTTAATTTATTGTTTTATCTGTTTGTAATATGTTGATTTATCAAATTTGAAGCCGTTTCAATGTCCTGGCTGCGGGATCAGGGTTGGCAAGGGTGTCGGTGCACCGCCACTAGAAACTCACTGGTTTTGTCTTGCTTCCAAAAAAAAAAAAAAAAAAGAAACTCACTGGTCGGCTAAAATTCCTACTGGACGGTTTTGTCCCGTACGTTGCATCAACAAACATATGAGGCCCTCACCTGCCTAGGACCGACATGCGAAAGGAAGCGCAGCGGCCTTTGCAGCGTCGCTACGGTCGAATTTTCCGGCCGGCACGCCTAGTGGCCCATTTTGGAAAGGTGCTGGGTGTGCATCGTGAAAGTTAATTTATTGTTTTATCTGTTTGTAATATGTTGATTTATCAAATTTGAAGCCGTTTCAATGTCCTGGCTGCGGGATCAGGGTTGGCAAGGGTGTCGGTGCACCGCCACTAGAAACTCACTGGTCGGCTAAAATTCCTACTGGACGGTTTTGTCCCGTACGTTGCATCAACAAACATATGAGGCCCTCACCTGCCTAGGACCGACATGCGAAAGGAAGCGCAGCGGCCTTTGCAGCGTCGCTACGGTCGAATTTTCCGGCCGGCACGCCTAGTGGCCCATTTTGGAAAGGTGCTGGGTGTGCATCGTGAAAGTTAATTCATTGTTTTATCTGTTTGTAATATGTTGATTTATCAAATCGTTTCAATGTCCTGGCTGCGGGATCAGGGTTGGCAAGGGTGTCGGTGCACCGCCACTAGAAACTCACTGGTTTTGTCTTGCTTCCAAAAAAAAAAAAAAAAAAAGAAACTCACTGGTCGGCTAAAATTCCTACTGGACGGTTTTGTCCCGTACGTTGCATCAACAAACATATGAGGCCCTCACCTGCCTAGGACCGACATGCGAAAGGAAGCGCAGCAGCCTTTGCAGCGTCGCTACGGTCGAATTTTCCGGCCGGCACGCCTAGTGGCCCATTTTGGAAAGGTGCTGGGTGTGCATCGTGAAAGTTAATTTATTGTTTTATCTGTTTGTAATATGTTGATTTATCAAATTTGAAGCCGTTTCAATGTCCTGGCTGCGGGATCAGGGTTGGCAAGGGTGTCGGTGCACCGCCACTAGAAACTCACTGGTTTTGTCTTGCTTCCAAAAAAAAAAAAAAAAAAGAAACTCACTGGTCGGCTAAAATTCCTACTGGACGGTTTTGTCCCGTACGTTGCATCAACTAACATATGAGGCCCTCACCTGCCTAGGACCGACATGCAAAAGGAAGCGCAGCGGCCTTTGCAGCGTCGCTACGGTCGAATTTTCCGGCCGGCACGCCTAGTGGCCCATTTTGGAAAGGTGCTGGGTGTGCATCGTGAAAGTTAATTCATTGTTTTATCTGTTTGTAATATGTTGATTTATCAAATTTGAAGCCGTTTCAATTTCCTGGCTGCGGGATCAGGGTTGGCAAGGGTGTCGGTGCACCGCCACTAGAAACTCACTGGTCGGCTAAAATTCTTACTGGACGGTTTTGTCCTGTACGTTGCATCATCAAACATATGAGGCCCTCACCTGCCTAGGACCGACATGCGAAAGGAAGCGCAGCGGCCTTTGCAGCGTCGCTACGGTCGAATTTTCCGGCCGGCACGCCTAGTGGCCCATTTTGGAAAGGTGCTGGGTGTGCATCGTGAAAGTTAATTTATTGTTTTATCTGTTTGTAATATGTTGATTTATCAAATTTGAAGCCGTTTCAATGTCCTGGCTGCGGGGTCAGGGTTGGCAAGGGTGTCGGTGCACCGCCACTATTTTTTTATTTTATTTTTTTTTTATTTTTGAAGCAAATAATGCACCGCCACTAGAAACTCACTGGTCGGCTAAAATTCCTACTGGACGGTTTTGTCCCGTACGTTGCATCAACAAACATATGAGGCCCTCACCTGCCTAGGACCGACATGCGAAAGGAAGCGCAGCGGCCTTTGCAGCGTCGCTACGGTCGAATTTTCCGGCCGGCACGCCTAGTGGCCCATTTTGGAAAGGTGCTGGGTGTGCATCGTGAAAGTTAATTTATTGTTTTATCTGTTTGTAATATGTTGATTTATCAAATTTGAAGCCGTTTCAATGTCCTGGCTGCGGGATCAGGGTTGGCAAGGGTGTCGGTGCACCGCCACTAGAAACTCACTGGTCGGCTAAAATTCCTGCTGGACGGTTTTGTCCCGTACGTTGCATCAACAAACATATGAGGCCCTCACCTGCCTAGGACCGACATGCGAAAGGAAGCGCAGCGGCCTTTGCAGCGTCGCTACGGTCGAATTTTCCGGCCGGCACGCCTAGTGGCCCATTTTGGAAAGGTGCTGGGTGTGCATCGTGAAAGTTAATTTATTGTTTTATCTGTTTGTAATATGTTGATTTATCAAATTTGAAGCCGTTTCAATGTCCTGGCTGCGGGATCAGGGTTGGCAAGGGTGTCGGTGCACCGCCACTAGAAACTCACTGGTCGGCTAAAATTCCTACTGGACGGTTTTGTCCCGTACGTTGCATCAACAAACATATGAGGCCCTCACCTGCCTAGGACCGACATGCGAAAGGAAGCGCAGCGGCCTTTGCAGCGTCGCTACGGTCGAATTTTCCGGCCGGCACGCCTAGTGGCCCATTTTGGAAAGGTGCTGGGTGTGCATCGTGAAAGTTAATTTATTGTGTTATCTGTTTGTAATATGTTGATTTTTTTTTATTTTTTTTTTTTTTGAAGCAAGAAAGTTACAAGGGCTGACCTACATAACTTTGCACTTGCTCCACAAAAAGATCCATTGAGAGAGTGAGGCAACCTGTTCCGCACTCACCCCACAGGTCTCTTGTACCAAGAGACGCTGTCACACGATCATGCAGACAGCCCCGTGCGGGGCAGCCCCGAAAGGCATCCAGGACCTGACCGAGTGCCCAGACTCCACTAAAATCACAGTCACGCAATGACGTCCTGTGATGTGTGACAGACCGTGACTGGCCCTTGAAACAAAAGCTGTCCATAGTGTAGCTGTCAGCTATCCATGCATGGTGACTTGCACACCTCTAAAAGCTGCACCTTACAGGCAGCATTACGACACACACACAAGACGCCTATTTATAGGTGACTGATTGTTAATATGTTGATTTATCAAATTTGAAGCCGTTTCAATGTCCTGGCTGCGGGATCAGGGTTGGCAAGGGTGTCGGTGCACCGCCACTATTTTTTTTTATTTTTTTTTTATTTTTTTTTTTGAAGCAAATAATGCACCGCCACTAGAAACTCACTGGTCGGCTAAAATTCCTACTGGACGGTTTTGTCCCGTACGTTGCATCAACAAACATATGAGGCCCTCACCTGCCTAGGACCGACATGCGAAAGGAAGCGCAGCGGCCTTTGCAGCGTCGCTACGGTCGAATTTTCCGGCCGGCACGCCTAGTGGCCCATTTTGGAAAGGTGCTGGGTGTGCATCGTGAAAGTTAATTTATTGTTTTATCTGTTTGTAATATGTTGATTTATCAAATTTGAAGCCGTTTCAATGTCCTGGCTGCGGGGTCAGGGTTGGCAAGGGTGTCGGTGCACCGCCACTATTTTTTTATTTTATTTTTTTTTTATTTTTGAAGCAAATAATGCACCGCCACTAGAAACTCACTGGTCGGCTAAAATTCCTACTGGACGGTTTTGTCCCGTACGTTGCATCAACAAACATATGAGGCCCTCACCTGCCTAGGACCGACATGCGAAAGGAAGCGCAGCGGCC
Organism: Tetradesmus obliquus; assembly: GCA_030272155.1. Taxonomy (NCBI): domain Eukaryota; kingdom Viridiplantae; phylum Chlorophyta; class Chlorophyceae; order Sphaeropleales; family Scenedesmaceae; genus Tetradesmus; species Tetradesmus obliquus. The sequence goes on from CP126191.1 coordinate 4,465,750, forward strand.
TTTGCAGCGTCGCTACGGTCGAATTTTCCGGCCGGCACGCCTAGTGGCCCATTTTGGAAAGGTGCTGGGTGTGCATCGTGAAAGTTAATTTATTGTTTTATCTGTTTGTAATATGTTGATTTATCAAATTTGAAGCCGTTTCAATGTCCTGGCTGCGGGATCAGGGTTGGCAAGGGTGTCGGTGCACCGCCACTAGAAACTCACTGGTCGGCTAAAATTCCTGCTGGACGGTTTTGTCCCGTACGTTGCATCAACAAACATATGAGGCCCTCACCTGCCTAGGACCGACATGCGAAAGGAAGCGCAGCGGCCTTTGCAGCGTCGCTACGGTCGAATTTTCCGGCCGGCACGCCTAGTGGCCCATTTTGGAAAGGTGCTGGGTGTGCATCGTGAAAGTTAATTTATTGTTTTATCTGTTTGTAATATGTTGATTTATCAAATTTGAAGCCGTTTCAATGTCCTGGCTGCGGGATCAGGGTTGGCAAGGGTGTCGGTGCACCGCCACTAGAAACTCACTGGTCGGCTAAAATTCCTACTGGACGGTTTTGTCCCGTACGTTGCATCAACAAACATATGAGGCCCTCACCTGCCTAGGACCGACATGCGAAAGGAAGCGCAGCGGCCTTTGCAGCGTCGCTACGGTCGAATTTTCCGGCCGGCACGCCTAGTGGCCCATTTTGGAAAGGTGCTGGGTGTGCATCGTGAAAGTTAATTTATTGTGTTATCTGTTTGTAATATGTTGATTTTTTTTTATTTTTTTTTTTTTTGAAGCAAGAAAGTTACAAGGGCTGACCTACATAACTTTGCACTTGCTCCACAAAAAGATCCATTGAGAGAGTGAGGCAACCTGTTCCGCACTCACCCCACAGGTCTCTTGTACCAAGAGACGCTGTCACACGATCATGCAGACAGCCCCGTGCGGGGCAGCCCCGAAAGGCATCCAGGACCTGACCGAGTGCCCAGACTCCACTAAAATCACAGTCACGCAATGACGTCCTGTGATGTGTGACAGACCGTGACTGGCCCTTGAAACAAAAGCTGTCCATAGTGTAGCTGTCAGCTATCCATGCATGGTGACTTGCACACCTCTAAAAGCTGCACCTTACAGGCAGCATTACGACACACACACAAGACGCCTATTTATAGGTGACTGATTGTTAATATGTTGATTTATCAAATTTGAAGCCGTTTCAATGTCCTGGCTGCGGGATCAGGGTTGGCAAGGGTGTCGGTGCACCGCCACTATTTTTTTTTATTTTTTTTTTATTTTTTTTTTTGAAGCAAATAATGCACCGCCACTAGAAACTCACTGGTCGGCTAAAATTCCTACTGGACGGTTTTGTCCCGTACGTTGCATCAACAAACATATGAGGCCCTCACCTGCCTAGGACCGACATGCGAAAGGAAGCGCAGCGGCCTTTGCAGCGTCGCTACGGTCGAATTTTCCGGCCGGCACGCCTAGTGGCCCATTTTGGAAAGGTGCTGGGTGTGCATCGTGAAAGTTAATTTATTGTTTTATCTGTTTGTAATATGTCGATTTATCAAATTTGAAGCCGTTTCAATGTCCTGGCTGCGGGATCAGGGTTGGCAAGGGTGTCGGTGCACCGCCACTATTTTTTTTTATTTTTTTTTTATTTATTTTTTTTTTTTGAAGCAAATAATGCACCGCCACTAGAAACTCACTGGTCGGCTAAAATTCCTACTGGACGGTTTTGTCCCGTACGTTGCATCAACAAACATATGAGGCCCTCACCTGCCTAGGACCGACATGCGAAAGGAAGCGCAGCGGCCTTTGCAGCGTCGCTACGGTCGAATTTTCCGGCCGGCACGCCTAGTGGCCCATTTTGGAAAGGTGCTGGGTGTGCATCGTGAAAGTTAATTTATTGTGTTATCTGTTTGTAATATGTTGATTTATCAAATTTGAAGCCGTTTCAATGTCCTGGCTGCGGGATCAGGGTTGGCAAGGGTGTCGGTGCACCGCCACTATTTTTTTTATTTTATTTTTTTTTTTTTGGAAGCAAATAATGCACCGCCACTAGAAACTCACTGGTCGGCTAAAATTCCTACTGGACGGTTTTGTCCCGTACGTTGCATCAACAAACATATGAGGCCCTCACCTGCCTAGGACCGACATGCGAAAGGAAGCGCAGCGGCCTTTGCAGCGTCGCTACGGTCGAATTTTCCGGCCGGCACGCCTAGTGGCCCATTTTGGAAAGGTGCTGGGTGTGCATCGTGAAAGTTAATTTATTGTGTTATCTGTTTGTAATATGTTGATTTTTTTTTATTTTTTTTTATTTTGAAGCAAGAAAGTTACAAGGGCTGACCTACATAACTTTGCACTTGCTCCACAAAAAGATCCATTGAGAGAGTGAGGCAACCTGTTCCGCACTCACCCCACAGGTCTCTTGTACCAAGAGACGCTGTCACACGATCATGCAGACAGCCCCGTGCGGGGCAGCCCCGAAAGGCATCCAGGACCTGACCGAGTGCCCAGACTCCACTAAAATCACAGTCACGCAATGACGTCCTGTGATGTGTGACAGACCGTGACTGGCCCTTGAAACAAAAGCTGTCCATAGTGTAGCTGTCAGCTATCCATGCATGGTGACTTGCACACCTCTAAAAGCTGCACCTTACAGGCAGCATTACGACACACACACAAGACGCCTATTTATAGGTGACTGATTGTTAATATGTTGATTTATCAAATTTGAAGCCGTTTCAATGTCCTGGCTGCGGGATCAGGGTTGGCAAGGGTGTCGGTGCACCGCCACTATTTTTTTTAATTTATTTTATTTTATTTTTTGAAGCAAATAATGCACCGCCACTAGAAACTCACTGGTCGGCTAAAATTCCTACTGGACGGTTTTGTCCCGTACGTTGCATCAACAAACATATGAGGCCCTCACCTGCCTAGGACCGACATGCGAAAGGAAGCGCAGCGGCCTTTGCAGCGTCGCTACGGTCGAATTTTCCGGCCGGCACGCCTAGTGGCCCATTTTAAAAAGGTGCTGGGTGTGCATCGTGAAAGTTAATTTATTGTTTTATCTGTTTGTAATATGTTGATTTATCAAATTTGAAGCCGTTTCAATGTCCTGGCTGCGGGATCAGGGTTGGCAAGGGTGTCGGTGCACCGCCACTAGAAACTCACTGGTCGGCTAAAATTCCTACTGGACGGTTTTGTCCCGTACGTTGCATCAACAAACATATGAGGCCCTCACCTGCCTAGGACCGACATGCGAAAGGAAGCGCAGCGGCCTTTGCAGCGTCGCTACGGTCGAATTTTCCGGCCGGCACGCCTAGTGGCCCATTTTGGAAAGGTGCTGGGTGTGCATCGTGAAAGTTAATTTATTGTTTTATCTGTTTGTAATATGTTGATTTATCAAATTTGAAGCCGTTTCAATGTCCTGGCTGCGGGATCAGGGTTGGCAAGGGTGTCGGTGCACCGCCACTATTTTTTTTATTTTATTTTATTTTATTTTTGAAGCAAATAATGCACCGCCACTAGAAACTCACTGGTCGGCTAAAATTCCTACTGGACGGTTTTGTCCCGTACGTTGCATCAACAAACATATGAGGCCCTCACCTGCCTAGGACCGACATGCGAAAGGAAGCGCAGCGGCCTTTGCAGCGTCGCTACGGTCGAATTTTCCGGCCGGCACGCCTAGTGGCCCATTTTGGAAAGGTGCTGGGTGTGCATCGTGAAAGTTAATTTATTGTGTTATCTGTTTGTAATATGTCGATTTATCAAATTTGAAGCCGTTTCAATGTCCTGGCTGCGGGATCAGGGTTGGCAAGGGTGTCGGTGCACCGCCACTATTTTTTTTATTTTATTTTTTTTTTTTTTTTTGAAGCAAATAATGCACCGCCACTAGAAACTCACTGGTCGGCTAAAACTCCTACTGGACGGTTTTGTCCCGTACGTTGCATCAACAAACATATGAGGCCCTCACCTGCCTAGGACCGACATGCGAAAGGAAGCGCAGCGGCCTTTGCAGCGTCGCTACGGTCGAATTTTCCGGCCGGCACGCCTAGTGGCCCATTTTGGAAAGGTGCTGGGTGTGCATCGTGAAAGTTAATTTATTGTGTTATCTGTTTGTAATATGTTGATTTATCAAATTTGAAGCCGTTTCAATGTCCTGGCTGCGGGATCAGGGTTGGCAAGGGTGTCGGTGCACCGCCACTAGAAACTCACTGGTCGGCTAAAATTCCTACTGGACGGTTTTGTCCCGTACGTTGCATCAACAAACATATGAGGCCCTCACCTGCCTAGGACCGACATGCGAAAGGAAGCGCAGCGGCCTTTGCAGCGTCGCTACGGTCGAATTTTCCGGCCGGCACGCCTAGTGGCCCATTTTGGAAAGGTGCTGGGTGTGCATCGTGAAAGTTAATTTATTGTTTTATCTGTTTGTAATATGTTGATTTATCAAATTTGAAGCCGTTTCAATGTCCTGGCTGCGGGATCAGGGTTGGCAAGGGTGTCGGTGCACCGCCACTAGAAACTCACTGGTCGGCTAAAATTCCTACTGGACGGTTTTGTCCCGTACGTTGCATCAACAAACATATGAGGCCCTCACCTGCCTAGGACCGACATGCGAAAGGAAGCGCAGCGGCCTTTGCAGCGTCGCTACGGTCGAATTTTCCGGCCGGCACGCCTAGTGGCCCATTTTGGAAAGGTGCTGGGTGTGCATCGTGAAAGTTAATTTATTGTTTTATCTGTTTGTAATATGTTGATTTATCAAATTTGAAGCCGTTTCAATGTCCTGGCTGCGGGATCAGGGTTGGCAAGGGTGTCGGTGCACCGCCACTATTTTTTTTATTTTATTTTATTGTATTTTTGAAGCAAATAATGCACCGCCACTAGAAACTCACTGGTCGGCTAAAATTCCTACTGGACGGTTTTGTCCCGTACGTTGCATCAACAAACATATGAGGCCCTCACCTGCCTAGGACCGACATGCGAAAGGAAGCGCAGCGGCCTTTGCAGCGTCGCTACGGTCGAATTTTCCGGCCGGCACGCCTAGTGGCCCATTTTGGAAAGGTGCTGGGTGTGCATCGTGAAAGTTAATTTATTGTGTTATCTGTTTGTAATATGTTGATTTATCAAATTTGAAGCCGTTTCAATGTCCTGGCTGCGGGATCAGGGTTGGCAAGGGTGTCGGTGCACCGCCACTAGAAACTCACTGGTCGGCTAAAATTCCTACTGGACGGTTTTGTCCCGTACGTTGCATCAACAAACATATGAGGCCCTCACCTGCCTAGGACCGACATGCGAAAGGAAGCGCAGCGGCCTTTGCAGCGTCGCTACGGTCGAATTTTCCGGCCGGCACGCCTAGTGGCCCATTTTGGAAAGGTGCTGGGTGTGCATCGTGAAAGTTAATTTATTGTGTTATCTGTTTGTAATATGTTGATTTATCAAATTTGAAGCCGTTTCAATGTCCTGGCTGCGGGATCAGGGTTGGCAAGGGTGTCGGTGCACCGCCACTATTTTTTTTATTTTATTTTTTTTTTTTTTGGAAGCAAATAATGCACCGCCACTAGAAACTCACTGGTCGGCTAAAATTCCTACTGGACGGTTTTGTCCCGTACGTTGCATCAACAAACATATGAGGCCCTCACCTGCCTAGGACCGACATGCGAAAGGAAGCGCAGCGGCCTTTGCAGCGTCGCTACGGTCGAATTTTCCGGCCGGCACGCCTAGTGGCCCATTTTGGAAAGGTGCTGGGTGTGCATCGTGAAAGTTAATTTATTGTGTTATCTGTTTGTAATATGTTGATTTTTTTTTATTTTTTTTTATTTTGAAGCAAGAAAGTTACAAGGGCTGACCTACATAACTTTGCACTTGCTCCACAAAAAGATCCATTGAGAGAGTGAGGCAACCTGTTCCGCACTCACCCCACAGGTCTCTTGTACCAAGAGACGCTGTCACACGATCATGCAGACAGCCCCGTGCGGGGCAGCCCCGAAAGGCATCCAGGACCTGACCGAGTGCCCAGACTCCACTAAAATCACAGTCACGCAATGACGTCCTGTGATGTGTGACAGACCGTGACTGGCCCTTGAAACAAAAGCTGTCCATAGTGTAGATGTCAGCTATCCATGCATGGTGACTTGCACACCTCTAAAAGCTGCACCTTACAGGCAGCATTACGACACACACACAAGACGCCTATTTATAGGTGACTGATTGTTAATATGTTGATTTATCAAATTTGAAGCCGTTTCAATGTCCTGGCTGCGGGATCAGGGTTGGCAAGGGTGTCGGTGCACCGCCACTATTTTTTTTATTTTATTTTATTTTATTTTTTGAAGCAAATAATGCACCGCCACTAGAAACTCACTGGTCGGCTAAAATTCCTACTGGACGGTTTTGTCCCGTACGTTGCATCAACAAACATATGAGGCCCTCACCTGCCTAGGACCGACATGCGAAAGGAAGCGCAGCGGCCTTTGCAGCGTCGCTACGGTCGAATTTTCCGGCCGGCACGCCTAGTGGCCCATTTTAAAAAGGTGCTGGGTGTGCATCGTGAAAGTTAATTTATTGTTTTATCTGTTTGTAATATGTTGATTTATCAAATTTGAAGCCGTTTCAATGTCCTGGCTGCGGGATCAGGGTTGGCAAGGGTGTCGGTGCACCGCCACTAGAAACTCACTGGTCGGCTAAAATTCCTACTGGACGGTTTTGTCCCGTACGTTGCATCAACAAACATATGAGGCCCTCACCTGCCTAGGACCGACATGCGAAAGGAAGCGCAGCGGCCTTTGCAGCGTCGCTACGGTCGAATTTTCCGGCCGGCACGCCTAGTGGCCCATTTTGGAAAGGTGCTGGGTGTGCATCGTGAAAGTTAATTTATTGTTTTATCTGTTTGTAATATGTTGATTTATCAAATTTGAAGCCGTTTCAATGTCCTGGCTGCGGGATCAGGGTTGGCAAGGGTGTCGGTGCACCGCCACTATTTTTTTTATTTTATTTTATTTTATTTTTGAAGCAAATAATGCACCGCCACTAGAAACTCACTGGTCGGCTAAAATTCCTACTGGACGGTTTTGTCCCGTACGTTGCATCAACAAACATATGAGGCCCTCACCTGCCTAGGACCGACATGCGAAAGGAAGCGCAGCGGCCTTTGCAGCGTCGCTACGGTCGAATTTTCCGGCCGGCACGCCTAGTGGCCCATTTTGGAAAGGTGCTGGGTGTGCATCGTGAAAGTTAATTTATTGTGTTATCTGTTTGTAATATGTTGATTTATCAAATTTGAAGCCGTTTCAATGTCCTGGCTGCGGGATCAGGGTTGGCAAGGGTGTCGGTGCACCGCCACTATTTTTTTTATTTTATTTATTTTTTTTTTTGAAGCAAATAATGCACCGCCACTAGAAACTCACTGGTCGGCTAAAACTCCTACTGGACGGTTTTGTCCCGTACGTTGCATCAACAAACATATGAGGCCCTCACCTGCCTAGGACCGACATGCGAAAGGAAGCGCAGCGGCCTTTGCAGCGTCGCTACGGTCGAATTTTCCGGCCGGCACGCCTAGTGGCCCATTTTGGAAAGGTGCTGGGTGTGCATCGTGAAAGTTAATTTATTGTGTTATCTGTTTGTAATATGTTGATTTATCAAATTTGAAGCCGTTTCAATGTCCTGGCTGCGGGATCAGGGTTGGCAAGGGTGTCGGTGCACCGCCACTAGAAACTCACTGGTCGGCTAAAATTCCTACTGGACGGTTTTGTCCCGTACGTTGCATCAACAAACATATGAGGCCCTCACCTGCCTAGGACCGACATGCGAAAGGAAGCGCAGCGGCCTTTGCAGCGTCGCTACGGTCGAATTTTCCGGCCGGCACGCCTAGTGGCCCATTTTGGAAAGGTGCTGGGTGTGCATCGTGAAAGTTAATTTATTGTTTTATCTGTTTGTAATATGTTGATTTATCAAATTTGAAGCCGTTTCAATGTCCTGGCTGCGGGATCAGGGTTGGCAAGGGTGTCGGTGCACCGCCACTATTTTTTTTATTTTATTTATTTTTTTTTTTTGAAGCAAATAATGCACCGCCACTAGAAACTCACTGGTCGGCTAAAACTCCTACTGGACGGTTTTGTCCCGTACGTTGCATCAACAAACATATGAGGCCCTCACCTGCCTAGGACCGACATGCGAAAGGAAGCGCAGCGGCCTTTGCAGCGTCGCTACGGTCGAATTTTCCGGCCGGCACGCCTAGTGGCCCATTTTGGAAAGGTGCTGGGTGTGCATCGTGAAAGTTAATTTATTGTGTTATCTGTTTGTAATATGTTGATTTATCAAATTTGAAGCCGTTTCAATGTCCTGGCTGCGGGATCAGGGTTGGCAAGGGTGTCGGTGCACCGCCACTAGAAACTCACTGGTCGGCTAAAATTCCTACTGGACGGTTTTGTCCCGTACGTTGCATCAACAAACATATGAGGCCCTCACCTGCCTAGGACCGACATGCGAAAGGAAGCGCAGCGGCCTTTGCAGCGTCGCTACGGTCGAATTTTCCGGCCGGCACGCCTAGTGGCCCATTTTGGAAAGGTGCTGGGTGTGCATCGTGAAAGTTAATTTATTGTGTTATCTGTTTGTAATATGTTGATTTATCAAATTTGAAGCCGTTTCAATGTCCTGGCTGCGGGATCAGGGTTGGCAAGGGTGTCGGTGCACCGCCACTAGAAACTCACTGGTCGGCTAAAATTCCTACTGGACGGTTTTGTCCCGTACGTTGCATCAACAAACATATGAGGCCCTCACCTGCCTAGGACCGACATGCGAAAGGAAGCGCAGCGGCCTTTGCAGCGTCGCTACGGTCGAATTTTCCGGCCGGCACGCCTAGTGGCCCATTTTGGAAAGGTGCTGGGTGTGCATCGTGAAAGCTAATTTATTGTGTTATCTGTTTGTAATATGTTGATTTATCAAATTTGAAGCCGTTTCAATGTCCTGGCTGCGGGATCAGGGTTGGCAAGGGTGTCGGTGCACCGCCACTATTTTTTTTATTTTATTTTTTTTTTTTTTGAAGCAAATAATGCACCGCCACTAGAAACTCACTGGTCGGCTAAAATTCCTACTGGACGGTTTTGTCCCGTACGTTGCATCAACAAACATATGAGGCCCTCACCTGCCTAGGACCGACATGCGAAAGGAAGCGCAGCGGCCTTTGCAGCGTCGCTACGGTCGAATTTTCCGGCCGGCACGCCTAGTGGCCCATTTTGGAAAGGTGCTGGGTGTGCATCGTGAAAGTTAATTTATTGTTTTATCTGTTTGTGATATGTCGATTTATCAAATTTGAAGCCGTTTCAATGTCCTGGCTGCGGGATCAGGGTTGGCAAGGGTGTCGGTGCACCGCCACTAGAAACTCACTGGTCGGCTAAAATTCCTGCTGGACGGTTTTGTCCCGTACGTTGCATCAACAAACATATGAGGCCCTCACCTGCCTAGGACCGACATGCGAAAGGAAGCGCAGCGGCCTTTGCAGCGTCGCTACGGTCGAATTTTCCGGCCGGCACGCCTAGTGGCCCATTTTGGAAAGGTGCTGGGTGTGCATCGTGAAAGTTAATTTATTGTGTTATCTGTTTGTAATATGTTGATTTATCAAATTTGAAGCCGTTTCAATGTCCTGGCTGCGGGATCAGGGTTGGCAAGGGTGTCGGTGCACCGCCACTAGAAACTCACTGGTCGGCTAAAATTCCTACTGGACGGTTTTGTCCCGTACGTTGCATCAACAAACATATGAGGCCCTCACCTGCCTAGGACCGACATGCGAAAGGAAGCGCAGCGGCCTTTGCAGCGTCGCTACGGTCGAATTTTCCGGCCGGCACGCCTAGTGGCCCATTTTGGAAAGGTGCTGGGTGTGCATCGTGAAAGCTAATTTATTGTGTTATCTGTTTGTAATATGTTGATTTATCAAATTTGAAGCCGTTTCAATGTCCTGGCTGCGGGATCAGGGTTGGCAAGGGTGTCGGTGCACCGCCACTATTTTTTTTATTTTATTTTATTTTTTTTTGAAGCAAATAATGCACCGCCACTAGAAACTCACTGGTCGGCTAAAATTCCTACTGGACGGTTTTGTCCCGTACGTTGCATCAACAAACATATGAGGCCCTCACCTGCCTAGGACCGACATGCGAAAGGAAGCGCAGCGGCCTTTGCAGCGTCGCTACGGTCGAATTTTCCGGCCGGCACGCCTAGTGGCCCATTTTGGAAAGGTGCTGGGTGTGCATCGTGAAAGTTAATTTATTGTTTTATCTGTTTGTAATATGTCGATTTATCAAATTTGAAGCCGTTTCAATGTCCTGGCTGCGGGATCAGGGTTGGCAAGGGTGTCGGTGCACCGCCACTATTTTTTTTATTTTTTTTTTTATTTTTTTTTTTTTTGAAGCAAGAAAGTTACAAGGGCTGACCTACATAACTGTGCACTTGCTCCACAAAAAGATCCATTGAGAGAGTGAGGCAACCTGTTCCGCACTCACCCCACAGGTCTCTTGTACCAAGAGACGCTGTCACACGATCATGCAGACAGCCCCGTGCGGGGCAGCCCCGAAAGGCATCCAGGACCTGACCGAGTGCCCAGACTCCCCTGAAATCACAGTTACGCAATGACGTCCTGTGATGTATGACAGACCGTGACTGGCCCTTGAGACAAAAGCTGTCCATAGTGTAGCTGTCAGCTATCAATGCATGGTGACTTGCACACCTCTGAAAGCTGCACCTCACAGGCAGCATTACGATACACACACACAAGACGCCTATTTATAGGTGACTGATTGTCGACACAGACAATCACCACCTGTCTATTAAGTCAACAAGTTTGATCTCAGGCGACCTTCCTTGCAGCCATGCAAACGGTATCCCACAACCCAACCTAACATCTACTTCCACCCTATCCCATTCCCTCTGAATTTGCTGCCGTAGCTCTGCCAGAAACCTGCACGCCACAGCCTTAGCAACGTATGATGAGCTGCCCGGCTCGCCAGCTGCAAACCGTTGGCTGCCCATGCTGCTGCTGCTGCTGCTGCTGCTGCTGCTGCTGCTGTTGCTGTTGTCCTCCGCACCGCTGTTGCTGTGGCTCTGCGATTGCAAACTGTTGCCTGCATTGCGGCTGCTGCCGCCATCGCTACCACCCGCACTGGCCACAGTCACGCCAGCCCTGCTGCTGCTGCAGCGCACCACCCAAATGGATTCCAACAGCAGCAGACGCAGCTGCGTCCACAACTGCTGCTGCCCTGCTGGCGGCGCCCACACACTGAAGTCATCCAGCAGCAGCAGACGGCTGTTATTAACAGGGACCACTGCTCCTGGCTGCACAAGCTGCCACACCTGTTGCGCATACCACTGCCACACTGCTGCAGCTGTTGGGCACTCCACAAACAAGTGGGTGAGGGTCTCCAGTTGCTGCGGCTGCTGACACTGCTGTGCTGGGCATGCAAAGTGAGCCGGCGCGCGCCTGCTGGATGCCAGCATGCGCCGTGCGCCTACCTTCACTCCTGCATGCAGAAGCCGCCAGCCAAACACTCGCAGCCGCCTCGGCAGCTGGGTGTCTTTCAGCCTCTGATAACTCGCCACCCAGCGGTGCTGCCTGGCATTGGCAGCACCCATGGATTGAGTGATCGGGTCCAGTAGATCATTGTGTGCTGGGCAGCTGATGCACTGCTGTTGCTGCTCCTGTTGCTGCCGCTGAGCCGTGACCACTGCTGCTGCTGTTGCTGCGCGCTGTCTTGGCAGCTCCCGCTCCCTGGACGGATCCATCCAGGACGCATGGTAAGCTGCCATCATCAAAAAAAAATCAAAAAAAAAAAACTGCCATCATAGCTGCATCGCTAAACCGCTGGCTGTCACTGCTGCTGCTGCTGCGATTGCCAGGCGCCTCGCTACTGTGCTGCATTTGCTGGAAAGACCGTTTCTGAGCTGCCTCCATCTCCTGCAAGCCGTCCTGTGGCGCCTCAGCACCCAGGCGGTTGCGCCACAGCCGCGGGCGCATGCCTACACCTGACACCCACCCCTCTTTGCACTGCCGGCTGCATTGCTCCTGCAGCAGCCTGCATGTTGCCACCCGAATTTATCAAATTTGAAGCCGTTTCAATGTCCTGGCTGCGGGATCAGGGTTGGCAAGGGTGTCGGTGCACCGCCACTAGAAACTCACTGGTCGGCTAAAATTCCTACTGGACGGTTTTGTCCCGTACGTTGCATCAACAAACATATGAGGCCCTCACCTGCCTAGGACCGACATGCGAAAGGAAGCGCAGCGGCCTTTGCAGCGTCGCTACGGTCGAATTTTCCGGCCGGCACGCCTAGTGGCCCATTTTGGAAAGGTGCTGGGTGTGCATCGTGAAAGTTAATTTATTGTGTTATCTGTTTGTAATATGTTGATTTTTTTTTTATTTTTTTTTTTTTTGAAGCAAGAAAGTTACAAGGGCTGACCTACATAACTTTGCACTTGCTCCACAAAAAGATCCATTGAGAGAGTGAGGCAACCTGTTCCGCACTCACCCCACAGGTCTCTTGTACCAAGAGACGCTGTCACACGATCATGCAGACAGCCCCGTGCGGGGCAGCCCCGAAAGGCATCCAGGACCTGACCGAGTGCCCAGACTCCACTAAAATCACAGTCACGCAATGACGTCCTGTGATGTGTGACAGACCGTGACTGGCCCTTGAAACAAAAGCTGTCCATAGTGTAGCTGTCAGCTATCCATGCATGGTGACTTGCACACCTCTAAAAGCTGCACCTTACAGGCAGCATTACGACACACACACAAGACGCCTATTTATAGGTGACTGATTGTTAATATGTTGATTTATCAAATTTGAAGCCGTTTCAATGTCCTGGCTGCGGGATCAGGGTTGGCAAGGGTGTCGGTGCACCGCCACTATTTTTTTTATTTTATTTTATTTTTTTTTTTTGAAGCAAATAATGCACCGCCACTAGAAACTCACTGGTCGGCTAAAATTCCTACTGGACGGTTTTGTCCCGTACGTTGCATCAACAAACATATGAGGCCCTCACCTGCCTAGGACCGACATGCGAAAGGAAGCGCAGCGGCCTTTGCAGCGTCGCTACGGTCGAATTTTCCGGCCGGCACGCCTAGTGGCCCATTTTGGAAAGGTGCTGGGTGTGCATCGTGAAAGTTAATTTATTGTTTTATCTGTTTGTAATATGTCGATTTATCAAATTTGAAGCCGTTTCAATGTCCTGGCTGCGGGATCAGGGTTGGCAAGGGTGTCGGTGCACCGCCACTATTTTTTTTTTTTTTTTTTATTTTTTTTTATTTTTTGAAGCAAATAATGCACCGCCACTAGAAACTCACTGGTCGGCTAAAATTCCTACTGGACGGTTTTGTCCCGTACGTTGCATCAACAAACATATGAGGCCCTCACCTGCCTAGGACCGACATGCGAAAGGAAGCGCAGCGGCCTTTGCAGCGTCGCTACGGTCGAATTTTCCGGCCGGCACGCCTAGTGGCCCATTTTGGAAAGGTGCCGGGTGTGCATCGTGAAAGTTAATTTATTGTTTTATCTGTTTGTAATATGTCGATTTATCAAATTTGAAGCCGTTTCAATGTCCTGGCTGCGGGATCAGGGTTGGCAAGGGTGTCGGTGCACCGCCACTATTTTTTTTATTTTTTTTTATTTTTTTTTTTTTTTTGAAGCAAATAATGCACCGCCACTAGAAACTCACTGGTCGGCTAAAATTCCTACTGGACGGTTTTGTCCCGTACGTTGCATCAACAAACATATGAGGCCCTCACCTGCCTAGGACCGACATGCGAAAGGAAGCGCAGCGGCCTTTGCAGCGTCGCTACGGTCGAATTTTCCGGCCGGCACGCCTAGTGGCCCATTTTGGAAAGGTGCTGGGTGTGCATCGTGAAAGTTAATTTATTGTTTTATCTGTTTGTAATATGTTGATTTATCAAATTTGAAGCCGTTTCAATGTCCTGGCTGCGGGATCAGGGTTGGCAAGGGTGTCGGTGCACCGCCACTAGAAACTCACTGGTCGGCTAAAATTCCTACTGGACGGTTTTGTCCCGTACGTTGCATCAACAAACATATGAGGCCCTCACCTGCCTAGGACCGACATGCGAAAGGAAGCGCAGCGGCCTTTGCAGCGTCGCTACGGTCGAATTTTCCGGCCGGCACGCCTAGTGGCCCATTTTGGAAAGGTGCTGGGTGTGCATCGTGAAAGTTAATTTATTGTGTTATCTGTTTGTAATATGTTGATTTTTTTTTATTTTTTTTTTTTTGAAGCAAGAAAGTTACAAGGGCTGACCTACATAACTTTGCACTTGCTCCACAAAAAGATCCATTGAGAGAGTGAGGCAACCTGTTCCGCACTCACCCCACAGGTCTCTTGTACCAAGAGACGCTGTCACACGATCATGCAGACAGCCCCGTGCGGGGCAGCCCCGAAAGGCATCCAGGACCTGACCGAGTGCCCAGACTCCACTAAAATCACAGTCACGCAATGACGTCCTGTGATGTGTGACAGACCGTGACTGGCCCTTGAAACAAAAGCTGTCCATAGTGTAGCTGTCAGCTATCCATGCATGGTGACTTGCACACCTCTAAAAGCTGCACCTTACAGGCAGCATTACGACACACACACAAGACGCCTATTTATAGGTGACTGATTGTTAATATGTTGATTTATCAAATTTGAAGCCGTTTCAATGTCCTGGCTGCGGGATCAGGGTTGGCAAGGGTGTCGGTGCACCGCCACTATTTTTTTTATTTTATTTTATTTTTTTTTTTGAAGCAAATAATGCACCGCCACTAGAAACTCACTGGTCGGCTAAAATTCCTACTGGACGGTTTTGTCCCGTACGTTGCATCAACAAACATATGAGGCCCTCACCTGCCTAGGACCGACATGCGAAAGGAAGCGCAGCGGCCTTTGCAGCGTCGCTACGGTCGAATTTTCCGGCCGGCACGCCTAGTGGCCCATTTTGGAAAGGTGCTGGGTGTGCATCGTGAAAGTTAATTTATTGTTTTATCTGTTTGTAATATGTCGATTTATCAAATTTGAAGCCGTTTCAATGTCCTGGCTGCGGGATCAGGGTTGGCAAGGGTGTCGGTGCACCGCCACTATTTTTTTTATTTTTTTTTTATTTTTTTTTTTTTTTTTGAAGCAAATAATGCACCGCCACTAGAAACTCACTGGTCGGCTAAAATTCCTACTGGACGGTTTTGTCCCGTACGTTGCATCAACAAACATATGAGGCCCTCACCTGCCTAGGACCGACATGCGAAAGGAAGCGCAGCGGCCTTTGCAGCGTCGCTACGGTCGAATTTTCCGGCCGGCACGCCTAGTGGCCCATTTTGGAAAGGTGCTGGGTGTGCATCGTGAAAGTTAATTTATTGTTTTATCTGTTTGTAATATGTCGATTTATCAAATTTGAAGCCGTTTCAATGTCCTGGCTGCGGGATCAGGGTTGGCAAGGGTGTCGGTGCACCGCCACTATTTTTTTTATTTTTTTTTATTTTTTTTTTTTTTTTTTGAAGCAAATAATGCACCGCCACTAGAAACTCACTGGTCGGCTAAAATTCCTACTGGACGGTTTTGTCCCGTACGTTGCATCAACAAACATATGAGGCCCTCACCTGCCTAGGACCGACATGCGAAAGGAAGCGCAGCGGCCTTTGCAGCGTCGCTACGGTCGAATTTTCCGGCCGGCACGCCTAGTGGCCCATTTTGGAAAGGTGCTGGGTGTGCATCGTGAAAGTTAATTTATTGTTTTATCTGTTTGTAATATGTTGATTTATCAAATTTGAAGCCGTTTCAATGTCCTGGCTGCGGGATCAGGGTTGGCAAGGGTGTCGGTGCACCGCCACTAGAAACTCACTGGTCGGCTAAAATTCCTACTGGACGGTTTTGTCCCGTACGTTGCATCAACAAACATATGAGGCCCTCACCTGCCTAGGACCGACATGCGAAAGGAAGCGCAGCGGCCTTTGCAGCGTCGCTACGGTCGAATTTTCCGGCCGGCACGCCTAGTGGCCCATTTTGGAAAGGTGCTGGGTGTGCATCGTGAAAGTTAATTTATTGTGTTATCTGTTTGTAATATGTTGATTTATCAAATTTGAAGCCGTTTCAATGTCCTGGCTGCGGGATCAGGGTTGGCAAGGGTGTCGGTGCACCGCCACTATTTTTTTTATTTTTTTTTTATTTTTTTTTTGAAGCAAATAATGCACCGCCACTAGAAACTCACTGGTCGGCTAAAATTCCTACTGGACGGTTTTGTCCCGTACGTTGCATCAACAAACATATGAGGCCCTCACCTGCCTAGGACCGACATGCGAAAGGAAGCGCAGCGGCCTTTGCAGCGTCGCTACGGTCGAATTTTCCGGCCGGCACGCCTAGTGGCCCATTTTGGAAAGGTGCTGGGTGTGCATCGTGAAAGTTAATTTATTGTGTTATCTGTTTGTAATATGTTGATTTTTTTTTATTTTATTTTTTTTTTGAAGCAAGAAAGTTACAAGGGCTGACCTACATAACTTTGCACTTGCTCCACAAAAAGATCCATTGAGAGAGTGAGGCAACCTGTTCCGCACTCACCCCACAGGTCTCTTGTACCAAGAGACGCTGTCACACGATCATGCAGACAGCCCCGTGCGGGGCAGCCCCGAAAGGCATCCAGGACCTGACCGAGTGCCCAGACTCCACTAAAATCACAGTCACGCAATGACGTCCTGTGATGTGTGACAGACCGTGACTGGCCCTTGAAACAAAAGCTGTCCATAGTGTAGCTGTCAGCTATCCATGCATGGTGACTTGCACACCTCTAAAAGCTGCACCTTACAGGCAGCATTACGACACACACACAAGACGCCTATTTATAGGTGACTGATTGTTAATATGTTGATTTATCAAATTTGAAGCCGTTTCAATGTCCTGGCTGCGGGATCAGGGTTGGCAAGGGTGTCGGTGCACCGCCACTATTTTTTTTATTTTATTTTATTTTATTTTTTGAAGCAAATAATGCACCGCCACTAGAAACTCACTGGTCGGCTAAAATTCCTACTGGACGGTTTTGTCCCGTACGTTGCATCAACAAACATATGAGGCCCTCACCTGCCTAGGACCGACATGCGAAAGGAAGCGCAGCGGCCTTTGCAGCGTCGCTACGGTCGAATTTTCCGGCCGGCACGCCTAGTGGCCCATTTTAAAAAGGTGCTGGGTGTGCATCGTGAAAGTTAATTTATTGTTTTATCTGTTTGTAATATGTTGATTTATCAAATTTGAAGCCGTTTCAATGTCCTGGCTGCGGGATCAGGGTTGGCAAGGGTGTCGGTGCACCGCCACTAGAAACTCACTGGTCGGCTAAAATTCCTACTGGACGGTTTTGTCCCGTACGTTGCATCAACAAACATATGAGGCCCTCACCTGCCTAGGACCGACATGCGAAAGGAAGCGCAGCGGCCTTTGCAGCGTCGCTACGGTCGAATTTTCCGGCCGGCACGCCTAGTGGCCCATTTTGGAAAGGTGCTGGGTGTGCATCGTGAAAGTTAATTTATTGTGTTATCTGTTTGTAATATGTTGATTTTTTTTTATTTTTTTTTTTTTTTGAAGCAAGAAAGTTACAAGGGCTGACCTACATAACTTTGCACTTGCTCCACAAAAAGATCCATTGAGAGAGTGAGGCAACCTGTTCCGCACTCACCCCACAGGTCTCTTGTACCAAGAGACGCTGTCACACGATCATGCAGACAGCCCCGTGCGGGGCAGCCCCGAAAGGCATCCAGGACCTGACCGAGTGCCCAGACTCCACTAAAATCACAGTCACGCAATGACGTCCTGTGATGTGTGACAGACCGTGACTGGCCCTTGAAACAAAAGCTGTCCATAGTGTAGCTGTCAGCTATCCATGCATGGTGACTTGCACACCTCTAAAAGCTGCACCTTACAGGCAGCATTACGACACACACACACAAGACGCCTATTTATAGGTGACTGATTGTTAATATGTTGATTTATCAAATTTGAAGCCGTTTCAATGTCCTGGCTGCGGGATCAGGGTTGGCAAGGGTGTCGGTGCACCGCCACTATTTTTTTTATTTTATTTTATTTTTTTTTTTGAAGCAAATAATGCACCGCCACTAGAAACTCACTGGTCGGCTAAAATTCCTACTGGACGGTTTTGTCCCGTACGTTGCATCAACAAACATATGAGGCCCTCACCTGCCTAGGACCGACATGCGAAAGGAAGCGCAGCGGCCTTTGCAGCGTCGCTACGGTCGAATTTTCCGGCCGGCACGCCTAGTGGCCCATTTTGGAAAGGTGCTGGGTGTGCATCGTGAAAGTTAATTTATTGTTTTATCTGTTTGTAATATGTCGATTTATCAAATTTGAAGCCGTTTCAATGTCCTGGCTGCGGGATCAGGGTTGGCAAGGGTGTCGGTGCACCGCCACTATTTTTTTTATTTTTTTTTTATTTTATTTTTTTTTTTTTTGAAGCAAATAATGCACCGCCACTAGAAACTCACTGGTCGGCTAAAATTCCTACTGGACGGTTTTGTCCCGTACGTTGCATCAACAAACATATGAGGCCCTCACCTGCCTAGGACCGACATGCGAAAGGAAGCGCAGCGGCCTTTGCAGCGTCGCTACGGTCGAATTTTCCGGCCGGCACGCCTAGTGGCCCATTTTGGAAAGGTGCTGGGTGTGCATCGTGAAAGTTAATTTATTGTTTTATCTGTTTGTAATATGTCGATTTATCAAATTTGAAGCCGTTTCAATGTCCTGGCTGCGGGATCAGGGTTGGCAAGGGTGTCGGTGCACCGCCACTATTTTTTTTATTTTTTTTTATTTTTTTTTTTTTTTTTTGAAGCAAATAATGCACCGCCACTAGAAACTCACTGGTCGGCTAAAATTCCTACTGGACGGTTTTGTCCCGTACGTTGCATCAACAAACATATGAGGCCCTCACCTGCCTAGGACCGACATGCGAAAGGAAGCGCAGCGGCCTTTGCAGCGTCGCTACGGTCGAATTTTCCGGCCGGCACGCCTAGTGGCCCATTTTGGAAAGGTGCTGGGTGTGCATCGTGAAAGTTAATTTATTGTTTTATCTGTTTGTAATATGTTGATTTATCAAATTTGAAGCCGTTTCAATGTCCTGGCTGCGGGATCAGGGTTGGCAAGGGTGTCGGTGCACCGCCACTAGAAACTCACTGGTCGGCTAAAATTCCTACTGGACGGTTTTGTCCCGTACGTTGCATCAACAAACATATGAGGCCCTCACCTGCCTAGGACCGACATGCGAAAGGAAGCGCAGCGGCCTTTGCAGCGTCGCTACGGTCGAATTTTCCGGCCGGCACGCCTAGTGGCCCATTTTGGAAAGGTGCTGGGTGTGCATCGTGAAAGTTAATTTATTGTGTTATCTGTTTGTAATATGTTGATTTATCAAATTTGAAGCCGTTTCAATGTCCTGGCTGCGGGATCAGGGTTGGCAAGGGTGTCGGTGCACCGCCACTATTTTTTTTATTTTTTTTTATTTTTTTTTTGAAGCAAATAATGCACCGCCACTAGAAACTCACTGGTCGGCTAAAATTCCTACTGGACGGTTTTGTCCCGTACGTTGCATCAACAAACATATGAGGCCCTCACCTGCCTAGGACCGACATGCGAAAGGAAGCGCAGCGGCCTTTGCAGCGTCGCTACGGTCGAATTTTCCGGCCGGCACGCCTAGTGGCCCATTTTGGAAAGGTGCTGGGTGTGCATCGTGAAAGTTAATTTATTGTGTTATCTGTTTGTAATATGTTGATTTTTTTTTTTTTTTTTTTTTTTTTGAAGCAAGAAAGTTACAAGGGCTGACCTACATAACTTTGCACTTGCTCCACAAAAAGATCCATTGAGAGAGTGAGGCAACCTGTTCCGCACTCACCCCACAGGTCTCTTGTACCAAGAGACGCTGTCACACGATCATGCAGACAGCCCCGTGCGGGGCAGCCCCGAAAGGCATCCAGGACCTGACCGAGTGCCCAGACTCCACTAAAATCACAGTCACGCAATGACGTCCTGTGATGTGTGACAGACCGTGACTGGCCCTTGAAACAAAAGCTGTCCATAGTGTAGCTGTCAGCTATCCATGCATGGTGACTTGCACACCTCTAAAAGCTGCACCTTACAGGCAGCATTACGACACACACACAAGACGCCTATTTATAGGTGACTGATTGTTAATATGTTGATTTATCAAATTTGAAGCCGTTTCAATGTCCTGGCTGCGGGATCAGGGTTGGCAAGGGTGTCGGTGCACCGCCACTATTTTTTTTATTTTATTTTATTTTATTTTTTGAAGCAAATAATGCACCGCCACTAGAAACTCACTGGTCGGCTAAAATTCCTACTGGACGGTTTTGTCCCGTACGTTGCATCAACAAACATATGAGGCCCTCACCTGCCTAGGACCGACATGCGAAAGGAAGCGCAGCGGCCTTTGCAGCGTCGCTACGGTCGAATTTTCCGGCCGGCACGCCTAGTGGCCCATTTTAAAAAGGTGCTGGGTGTGCATCGTGAAAGTTAATTTATTGTTTTATCTGTTTGTAATATGTTGATTTATCAAATTTGAAGCCGTTTCAATGTCCTGGCTGCGGGATCAGGGTTGGCAAGGGTGTCGGTGCACCGCCACTAGAAACTCACTGGTCGGCTAAAATTCCTACTGGACGGTTTTGTCCCGTACGTTGCATCAACAAACATATGAGGCCCTCACCTGCCTAGGACCGACATGCGAAAGGAAGCGCAGCGGCCTTTGCAGCGTCGCTACGGTCGAATTTTCCGGCCGGCACGCCTAGTGGCCCATTTTGGAAAGGTGCTGGGTGTGCATCGTGAAAGTTAATTTATTGTGTTATCTGTTTGTAATATGTTGATTTATCAAATTTGAAGCCGTTTCAATGTCCTGGCTGCGGGATCAGGGTTGGCAAGGGTGTCGGTGCACCGCCACTATTTTTTTTATTTTTTTTTATTTTTTTTTTGAAGCAAATAATGCACCGCCACTAGAAACTCACTGGTCGGCTAAAATTCCTACTGGACGGTTTTGTCCCGTACGTTGCATCAACAAACAGATGAGGCCCTCACCTGCCTAGGACCGACATGCGAAAGGAAGCGCAGCGGCCTTTGCAGCGTCGCTACGGTCGAATTTTCCGGCCGGCACGCCTAGTGGCCCATTTTGGAAAGGTGCTGGGTGTGCATCGTGAAAGTTAATTTATTGTGTTATCTGTTTGTAATATGTTGATTTTTTTTTATTTTTTTTTTTTTTTGAAGCAAGAAAGTTACAAGGGCTGACCTACATAACTTTGCACTTGCTCCACAAAAAGATCCATTGAGAGAGTGAGGCAACCTGTTCCGCACTCACCCCACAGGTCTCTTGTACCAAGAGACGCTGTCACACGATCATGCAGACAGCCCCGTGCGGGGCAGCCCCGAAAGGCATCCAGGACCTGACCGAGTGCCCAGACTCCACTAAAATCACAGTCACGCAATGACGTCCTGTGATGTGTGACAGACCGTGACTGGCCCTTGAAACAAAAGCTGTCCATAGTGTAGCTGTCAGCTATCCATGCATGGTGACTTGCACACCTCTAAAAGCTGCACCTTACAGGCAGCATTACGACACACACACAAGACGCCTATTTATAGGTGACTGATTGTTAATATGTTGATTTATCAAATTTGAAGCCGTTTCAATGTCCTGGCTGCGGGATCAGGGTTGGCAAGGGTGTCGGTGCACCGCCACTATTTTTTTTATTTTATTTTATTTTATTTTATTTTTTGAAGCAAATAATGCACCGCCACTAGAAACTCACTGGTCGGCTAAAATTCCTACTGGACGGTTTTGTCCCGTACGTTGCATCAACAAACATATGAGGCCCTCACCTGCCTAGGACCGACATGCGAAAGGAAGCGCAGCGGCCTTTGCAGCGTCGCTACGGTCGAATTTTCCGGCCGGCACGCCTAGTGGCCCATTTTAAAAAGGTGCTGGGTGTGCATCGTGAAAGTTAATTTATTGTTTTATCTGTTTGTAATATGTTGATTTATCAAATTTGAAGCCGTTTCAATGTCCTGGCTGCGGGATCAGGGTTGGCAAGGGTGTCGGTGCACCGCCACTAGAAACTCACTGGTCGGCTAAAATTCCTACTGGACGGTTTTGTCCCGTACGTTGCATCAACAAACATATGAGGCCCTCACCTGCCTAGGACCGACATGCGAAAGGAAGCGCAGCGGCCTTTGCAGCGTCGCTACGGTCGAATTTTCCGGCCGGCACGCCTAGTGGCCCATTTTGGAAAGGTGCTGGGTGTGCATCGTGAAAGTTAATTTATTGTTTTATCTGTTTGTAATATGTTGATTTATCAAATTTGAAGCCGTTTCAATGTCCTGGCTGCGGGATCAGGGTTGGCAAGGGTGTCGGTGCACCGCCACTAGAAACTCACTGGTCGGCTAAAATTCCTACTGGACGGTTTTGTCCCGTACGTTGCATCAACAAACATATGAGGCCCTCACCTGCCTAGGACCGACATGCGAAAGGAAGCGCAGCGGCCTTTGCAGCGTCGCTACGGTCGAATTTTCCGGCCGGCACGCCTAGTGGCCCATTTTGGAAAGGTGCTGGGTGTGCATCGTGAAAGTTAATTTATTGTGTTATCTGTTTGTAATATGTTGATTTATCAAATTTGAAGCCGTTTCAATGTCCTGGCTGCGGGATCAGGGTTGGCAAGGGTGTCGGTGCACCGCCACTATTTTTTTTATTTTTTTTTATTTTTTTTTTGAAGCAAATAATGCACCGCCACTAGAAACTCACTGGTCGGCTAAAATTCCTACTGGACGGTTTTGTCCCGTACGTTGCATCAACAAACATATGAGGCCCTCACCTGCCTAGGACCGACATGCGAAAGGAAGCGCAGCGGCCTTTGCAGCGTCGCTACGGTCGAATTTTCCGGCCGGCACGCCTAGTGGCCCATTTTGGAAAGGTGCTGGGTGTGCATCGTGAAAGTTAATTTATTGTGTTATCTGTTTGTAATATGTTGATTTTTTTTTATTTTTTTTTTTTTTTTGAAGCAAGAAAGTTACAAGGGCTGACCTACATAACTTTGCACTTGCTCCACAAAAAGATCCATTGAGAGAGTGAGGCAACCTGTTCCGCACTCACCCCACAGGTCTCTTGTACCAAGAGACGCTGTCACACGATCATGCAGACAGCCCCGTGCGGGGCAGCCCCGAAAGGCATCCAGGACCTGACCGAGTGCCCAGACTCCACTAAAATCACAGTCACGCAATGACGTCCTGTGATGTGTGACAGACCGTGACTGGCCCTTGAAACAAAAGCTGTCCATAGTGTAGCTGTCAGCTATCCATGCATGGTGACTTGCACACCTCTAAAAGCTGCACCTTACAGGCAGCATTACGACACACACACAAGACGCCTATTTATAGGTGACTGATTGTTAATATGTTGATTTATCAAATTTGAAGCCGTTTCAATGTCCTGGCTGCGGGATCAGGGTTGGCAAGGGTGTCGGTGCACCGCCACTATTTTTTTTATTTTATTTTATTTTATTTTTTGAAGCAAATAATGCACCGCCACTAGAAACTCACTGGTCGGCTAAAATTCCTACTGGACGGTTTTGTCCCGTACGTTGCATCAACAAACATATGAGGCCCTCACCTGCCTAGGACCGACATGCGAAAGGAAGCGCAGCGGCCTTTGCAGCGTCGCTACGGTCGAATTTTCCGGCCGGCACGCCTAGTGGCCCATTTTAAAAAGGTGCTGGGTGTGCATCGTGAAAGTTAATTTATTGTTTTATCTGTTTGTAATATGTTGATTTATCAAATTTGAAGCCGTTTCAATGTCCTGGCTGCGGGATCAGGGTTGGCAAGGGTGTCGGTGCACCGCCACTAGAAACTCACTGGTCGGCTAAAATTCCTACTGGACGGTTTTGTCCCGTACGTTGCATCAACAAACATATGAGGCCCTCACCTGCCTAGGACCGACATGCGAAAGGAAGCGCAGCGGCCTTTGCAGCGTCGCTACGGTCGAATTTTCCGGCCGGCACGCCTAGTGGCCCATTTTGGAAAGGTGCTGGGTGTGCATCGTGAAAGTTAATTTATTGTTTTATCTGTTTGTAATATGTCGATTTATCAAATTTGAAGCCGTTTCAATGTCCTGGCTGCGGGATCAGGGTTGGCAAGGGTGTCGGTGCACCGCCACTATTTTTTTTATTTTTTTTTATTTTTTTTTTTTTTTTGAAGCAAATAATGCACCGCCACTAGAAACTCACTGGTCGGCTAAAATTCCTACTGGACGGTTTTGTCCCGTACGTTGCATCAACAAACATATGAGGCCCTCACCTGCCTAGGACCGACATGCGAAAGGAAGCGCAGCGGCCTTTGCAGCATCGCTACGGTCGAATTTTCCGGCCGGCACGCCTAGTGGCCCATTTTGGAAAGGTGCTGGGTGTGCATCGTGAAAGTTAATTTATTGTTTTATCTGTTTGTAATATGTTGATTTATCAAATTTGAAGCCGTTTCAATGTCCTGGCTGCGGGATCAGGGTTGGCAAGGGTGTCGGTGCACCGCCACTAGAAACTCACTGGTCGGCTAAAATTCCTACTGGACGGTTTTGTCCCGTACGTTGCATCAACAAACATATGAGGCCCTCACCTGCCTAGGACCGACATGCGAAAGGAAGCGCAGCGGCCTTTGCAGCGTCGCTACGGTCGAATTTTCCGGCCGGCACGCCTAGTGGCCCATTTTGGAAAGGTGCTGGGTGTGCATCGTGAAAGTTAATTTATTGTGTTATCTGTTTGTAATATGTTGATTTATCAAATTTGAAGCCGTTTCAATGTCCTGGCTGCGGGATCAGGGTTGGCAAGGGTGTCGGTGCACCGCCACTATTTTTTTATTTTTTTTTTATTTTTTTTTTGAAGCAAATAATGCACCGCCACTAGAAACTCACTGGTCGGCTAAAATTCCTACTGGACGGTTTTGTCCCGTACGTTGCATCAACAAACATATGAGGCCCTCACCTGCCTAGGACCGACATGCGAAAGGAAGCGCAGCGGCCTTTGCAGCGTCGCTACGGTCGAATTTTCCGGCCGGCACGCCTAGTGGCCCATTTTGGAAAGGTGCTGGGTGTGCATCGTGAAAGTTAATTTATTGTGTTATCTGTTTGTAATATGTTGATTTTTTTTTATTTTTTTTTTTTTTTGAAGCAAGAAAGTTACAAGGGCTGACCTACATAACTTTGCACTTGCTCCACAAAAAGATCCATTGAGAGAGTGAGGCAACCTGTTCCGCACTCACCCCACAGGTCTCTTGTACCAAGAGACGCTGTCACACGATCATGCAGACAGCCCCGTGCGGGGCAGCCCCGAAAGGCATCCAGGACCTGACCGAGTGCCCAGACTCCACTAAAATCACAGTCACGCAATGACGTCCTGTGATGTGTGACAGACCGTGACTGGCCCTTGAAACAAAAGCTGTCCATAGTGTAGCTGTCAGCTATCCATGCATGGTGACTTGCACACCTCTAAAAGCTGCACCTTACAGGCAGCATTACGACACACACACAAGACGCCTATTTATAGGTGACTGATTGTTAATATGTTGATTTATCAAATTTGAAGCCGTTTCAATGTCCTGGCTGCGGGATCAGGGTTGGCAAGGGTGTCGGTGCACCGCCACTATTTTTTTTTTTTTTTTATTTTATTTTTTGAAGCAAATAATGCACCGCCACTAGAAACTCACTGGTCGGCTAAAATTCCTACTGGACGGTTTTGTCCCGTACGTTGCATCAACAAACATATGAGGCCCTCACCTGCCTAGGACCGACATGCGAAAGGAAGCGCAGCGGCCTTTGCAGCGTCGCTACGGTCGAATTTTCCGGCCGGCACGCCTAGTGGCCCATTTTAAAAAGGTGCTGGGTGTGCATCGTGAAAGTTAATTTATTGTTTTATCTGTTTGTAATATGTTGATTTATCAAATTTGAAGCCGTTTCAATGTCCTGGCTGCGGGATCAGGGTTGGCAAGGGTGTCGGTGCACCGCCACTAGAAACTCACTGGTCGGCTAAAATTCCTACTGGACGGTTTTGTCCCGTACGTTGCATCAACAAACATATGAGGCCCTCACCTGCCTAGGACCGACATGCGAAAGGAAGCGCAGCGGCCTTTGCAGCGTCGCTACGGTCGAATTTTCCGGCCGGCACGCCTAGTGGCCCATTTTGGAAAGGTGCTGGGTGTGCATCGTGAAAGTTAATTTATTGTGTTATCTGTTTGTAATATGTTGATTTTTTTTTATTTTTTTTTTTTTTGAAGCAAGAAAGTTACAAGGGCTGACCTACATAACTTTGCACTTGCTCCACAAAAAGATCCATTGAGAGAGTGAGGCAACCTGTTCCGCACTCACCCCACAGGTCTCTTGTACCAAGAGACGCTGTCACACGATCATGCAGACAGCCCCGTGCGGGGCAGCCCCGAAAGGCATCCAGGACCTGACCGAGTGCCCAGACTCCACTAAAATCACAGTCACGCAATGACGTCCTGTGATGTGTGACAGACCGTGACTGGCCCTTGAAACAAAAGCTGTCCATAGTGTAGCTGTCAGCTATCCATGCATGGTGACTTGCACACCTCTAAAAGCTGCACCTTACAGGCAGCATTACGACACACACACAAGACGCCTATTTATAGGTGACTGATTGTTAATATGTTGATTTATCAAATTTGAAGCCGTTTCAATGTCCTGGCTGCGGGATCAGGGTTGGCAAGGGTGTCGGTGCACCGCCACTATTTTTTTTATTTTATTTTATTTTTTTTTTTGAAGCAAATAATGCACCGCCACTAGAAACTCACTGGTCGGCTAAAATTCCTACTGGACGGTTTTGTCCCGTACGTTGCATCAACAAACATATGAGGCCCTCACCTGCCTAGGACCGACATGCGAAAGGAAGCGCAGCGGCCTTTGCAGCGTCGCTACGGTCGAATTTTCCGGCCGGCACGCCTAGTGGCCCATTTTGGAAAGGTGCTGGGTGTGCATCGTGAAAGTTAATTTATTGTTTTATCTGTTTGTAATATGTCGATTTATCAAATTTGAAGCCGTTTCAATGTCCTGGCTGCGGGATCAGGGTTGGCAAGGGTGTCGGTGCACCGCCACTATTTTTTTATTTTTTTTTTATTTTTTTTTTTATTTTTTGAAGCAAATAATGCACCGCCACTAGAAACTCACTGGTCGGCTAAAATTCCTACTGGACGGTTTTGTCCCGTACGTTGCATCAACAAACATATGAGGCCCTCACCTGCCTAGGACCGACATGCGAAAGGAAGCGCAGCGGCCTTTGCAGCGTCGCTACGGTCGAATTTTCCGGCCGGCACGCCTAGTGGCCCATTTTGGAAAGGTGCTGGGTGTGCATCGTGAAAGTTAATTTATTGTTTTATCTGTTTGTAATATGTCGATTTATCAAATTTGAAGCCGTTTCAATGTCCTGGCTGCGGGATCAGGGTTGGCAAGGGTGTCGGTGCACCGCCACTATTTTTTTTAATTTTTTTTTATTTTTTTTTTTTTTTTTGAAGCAAATAATGCACCGCCACTAGAAACTCACTGGTCGGCTAAAATTCCTACTGGACGGTTTTGTCCCGTACGTTGCATCAACAAACATATGAGGCCCTCACCTGCCTAGGACCGACATGCGAAAGGAAGCGCAGCGGCCTTTGCAGCGTCGCTACGGTCGAATTTTCCGGCCGGCACGCCTAGTGGCCCATTTTGGAAAGGTGCTGGGTGTGCATCGTGAAAGTTAATTTATTGTTTTATCTGTTTGTAATATGTTGATTTATCAAATTTGAAGCCGTTTCAATGTCCTGGCTGCGGGATCAGGGTTGGCAAGGGTGTCGGTGCACCGCCACTAGAAACTCACTGGTCGGCTAAAATTCCTACTGGACGGTTTTGTCCCGTACGTTGCATCAACAAACATATGAGGCCCTCACCTGCCTAGGACCGACATGCGAAAGGAAGCGCAGCGGCCTTTGCAGCGTCGCTACGGTCGAATTTTCCGGCCGGCACGCCTAGTGGCCCATTTTGGAAAGGTGCTGGGTGTGCATCGTGAAAGTTAATTTATTGTGTTATCTGTTTGTAATATGTTGATTTATCAAATTTGAAGCCGTTTCAATGTCCTGGCTGCGGGATCAGGGTTGGCAAGGGTGTCGGTGCACCGCCACTATTTTTTTTATTTTTTTTTATTTTTTTTTTGAAGCAAATAATGCACCGCCACTAGAAACTCACTGGTCGGCTAAAATTCCTACTGGACGGTTTTGTCCCGTACGTTGCATCAACAAACATATGAGGCCCTCACCTGCCTAGGACCGACATGCGAAAGGAAGCGCAGCGGCCTTTGCAGCGTCGCTACGGTCGAATTTTCCGGCCGGCACGCCTAGTGGCCCATTTTGGAAAGGTGCTGGGTGTGCATCGTGAAAGTTAATTTATTGTGTTATCTGTTTGTAATATGTTGATTTTTTTTTATTTTTTTTTTTTTTTGAAGCAAGAAAGTTACAAGGGCTGACCTACATAACTTTGCACTTGCTCCACAAAAAGATCCATTGAGAGAGTGAGGCAACCTGTTCCGCACTCACCCCACAGGTCTCTTGTACCAAGAGACGCTGTCACACGATCATGCAGACAGCCCCGTGCGGGGCAGCCCCGAAAGGCATCCAGGACCTGACCGAGTGCCCAGACTCCACTAAAATCACAGTCACGCAATGACGTCCTGTGATGTGTGACAGACCGTGACTGGCCCTTGAAACAAAAGCTGTCCATAGTGTAGCTGTCAGCTATCCATGCATGGTGACTTGCACACCTCTAAAAGCTGCACCTTACAGGCAGCATTACGACACACACACAAGACGCCTATTTATAGGTGACTGATTGTTAATATGTTGATTTATCAAATTTGAAGCCGTTTCAATGTCCTGGCTGCGGGATCAGGGTTGGCAAGGGTGTCGGTGCACCGCCACTATTTTTTTTATTTTATTTTATTTTATTTTTTGAAGCAAATAATGCACCGCCACTAGAAACTCACTGGTCGGCTAAAATTCCTACTGGACGGTTTTGTCCCGTACGTTGCATCAACAAACATATGAGGCCCTCACCTGCCTAGGACCGACATGCGAAAGGAAGCGCAGCGGCCTTTGCAGCGTCGCTACGGTCGAATTTTCCGGCCGGCACGCCTAGTGGCCCATTTTAAAAAGGTGCTGGGTGTGCATCGTGAAAGTTAATTTATTGTTTTATCTGTTTGTAATATGTTGATTTATCAAATTTGAAGCCGTTTCAATGTCCTGGCTGCGGGATCAGGGTTGGCAAGGGTGTCGGTGCACCGCCACTAGAAACTCACTGGTCGGCTAAAATTCCTACTGGACGGTTTTGTCCCGTACGTTGCATCAACAAACATATGAGGCCCTCACCTGCCTAGGACCGACATGCGAAAGGAAGCGCAGCGGCCTTTGCAGCGTCGCTACGGTCGAATTTTCCGGCCGGCACGCCTAGTGGCCCATTTTGGAAAGGTGCTGGGTGTGCATCGTGAAAGTTAATTTATTGTGTTATCTGTTTGTAATATGTTGATTTATCAAATTTGAAGCCGTTTCAATGTCCTGGCTGCGGGATCAGGGTTGGCAAGGGTGTCGGTGCACCGCCACTATTTTTTTTATTTTATTTTATTTTTTTTTTTTGAAGCAAATAATGCACCGCCACTAGAAACTCACTGGTCGGCTAAAATTCCTACTGGACGGTTTTGTCCCGTACGTTGCATCAACAAACATATGAGGCCCTCACCTGCCTAGGACCGACATGCGAAAGGAAGCGCAGCGGCCTTTGCAGCGTCGCTACGGTCGAATTTTCCGGCCGGCACGCCTAGTGGCCCATTTTGGAAAGGTGCTGGGTGTGCATCGTGAAAGTTAATTTATTGTTTTATCTGTTTGTAATATGTCGATTTATCAAATTTGAAGCCGTTTCAATGTCCTGGCTGCGGGATCAGGGTTGGCAAGGGTGTCGGTGCACCGCCACTATTTTTTTTATTTTTTTTTTTTATTTTTTTTTTTTTTTTTGAAGCAAATAATGCACCGCCACTAGAAACTCACTGGTCGGCTAAAATTCCTACTGGACGGTTTTGTCCCGTACGTTGCATCAACAAACATATGAGGCCCTCACCTGCCTAGGACCGACATGCGAAAGGAAGCGCAGCGGCCTTTGCAGCGTCGCTACGGTCGAATTTTCCGGCCGGCACGCCTAGTGGCCCATTTTGGAAAGGTGCTGGGTGTGCATCGTGAAAGTTAATTTATTGTTTTATCTGTTTGTAATATGTCGATTTATCAAATTTGAAGCCGTTTCAATGTCCTGGCTGCGGGATCAGGGTTGGCAAGGGTGTCGGTGCACCGCCACTATTTTTTTTATTTTTTTTTATTTTTTTTTTTTTTTTTTTGAAGCAAATAATGCACCGCCACTAGAAACTCACTGGTCGGCTAAAATTCCTACTGGACGGTTTTGTCCCGTACGTTGCATCAACAAACATATGAGGCCCTCACCTGCCTAGGACCGACATGCGAAAGGAAGCGCAGCGGCCTTTGCAGCGTCGCTACGGTCGAATTTTCCGGCCGGCACGCCTAGTGGCCCATTTTGGAAAGGTGCTGGGTGTGCATCGTGAAAGTTAATTTATTGTTTTATCTGTTTGTAATATGTTGATTTATCAAATTTGAAGCCGTTTCAATGTCCTGGCTGCGGGATCAGGGTTGGCAAGGGTGTCGGTGCACCGCCACTAGAAACTCACTGGTCGGCTAAAATTCCTACTGGACGGTTTTGTCCCGTACGTTGCATCAACAAACATATGAGGCCCTCACCTGCCTAGGACCGACATGCGAAAGGAAGCGCAGCGGCCTTTGCAGCGTCGCTACGGTCGAATTTTCCGGCCGGCACGCCTAGTGGCCCATTTTGGAAAGGTGCTGGGTGTGCATCGTGAAAGTTAATTTATTGTGTTATCTGTTTGTAATATGTTGATTTATCAAATTTGAAGCCGTTTCAATGTCCTGGCTGCGGGATCAGGGTTGGCAAGGGTGTCGGTGCACCGCCACTATTTTTTTTATTTTTTTTTTATTTTTTTTTTGAAGCAAATAATGCACCGCCACTAGAAACTCACTGGTCGGCTAAAATTCCTACTGGACGGTTTTGTCCCGTACGTTGCATCAACAAACATATGAGGCCCTCACCTGCCTAGGACCGACATGCGAAAGGAAGCGCAGCGGCCTTTGCAGCGTCGCTACGGTCGAATTTTCCGGCCGGCACGCCTAGTGGCCCATTTTGGAAAGGTGCTGGGTGTGCATCGTGAAAGTTAATTTATTGTGTTATCTGTTTGTAATATGTTGATTTTTTTTTATTTTTTTTTTTTTTTGAAGCAAGAAAGTTACAAGGGCTGACCTACATAACTTTGCACTTGCTCCACAAAAAGATCCATTGAGAGAGTGAGGCAACCTGTTCCGCACTCACCCCACAGGTCTCTTGTACCAAGAGACGCTGTCACACGATCATGCAGACAGCCCCGTGCGGGGCAGCCCCGAAAGGCATCCAGGACCTGACCGAGTGCCCAGACTCCACTAAAATCACAGTCACGCAATGACGTCCTGTGATGTGTGACAGACCGTGACTGGCCCTTGAAACAAAAGCTGTCCATAGTGTAGCTGTCAGCTATCCATGCATGGTGACTTGCACACCTCTAAAAGCTGCACCTTACAGGCAGCATTACGACACACACACAAGACGCCTATTTATAGGTGACTGATTGTTAATATGTTGATTTATCAAATTTGAAGCCGTTTCAATGTCCTGGCTGCGGGATCAGGGTTGGCAAGGGTGTCGGTGCACCGCCACTATTTTTTTTATTTTATTTTATTTTATTTTTTGAAGCAAATAATGCACCGCCACTAGAAACTCACTGGTCGGCTAAAATTCCTACTGGACGGTTTTGTCCCGTACGTTGCATCAACAAACATATGAGGCCCTCACCTGCCTAGGACCGACATGCGAAAGGAAGCGCAGCGGCCTTTGCAGCGTCGCTACGGTCGAATTTTCCGGCCGGCACGCCTAGTGGCCCATTTTAAAAAGGTGCTGGGTGTGCATCGTGAAAGTTAATTTATTGTTTTATCTGTTTGTAATATGTTGATTTATCAAATTTGAAGCCGTTTCAATGTCCTGGCTGCGGGATCAGGGTTGGCAAGGGTGTCGGTGCACCGCCACTAGAAACTCACTGGTCGGCTAAAATTCCTACTGGACGGTTTTGTCCCGTACGTTGCATCAACAAACATATGAGGCCCTCACCTGCCTAGGACCGACATGCGAAAGGAAGCGCAGCGGCCTTTGCAGCGTCGCTACGGTCGAATTTTCCGGCCGGCACGCCTAGTGGCCCATTTTGGAAAGGTGCTGGGTGTGCATCGTGAAAGTTAATTTATTGTGTTATCTGTTTGTAATATGTTGATTTATCAAATTTGAAGCCGTTTCAATGTCCTGGCTGCGGGATCAGGGTTGGCAAGGGTGTCGGTGCACCGCCACTATTTTTTTTATTTTATTTTATTTTTTTTTGAAGCAAATAATGCACCGCCACTAGAAACTCACTGGTCGGCTAAAATTCCTACTGGACGGTTTTGTCCCGTACGTTGCATCAACAAACATATGAGGCCCTCACCTGCCTAGGACCGACATGCGAAAGGAAGGGCAGCGGCCTTTGCAGCGTCGCTACGGTCGAATTTTCCGGCCGGCACGCCTAGTGGCCCATTTTGGAAAGGTGCTGGGTGTGCATCGTGAAAGTTAATTTATTGTTTTATCTGTTTGTAATATGTTGATTTATCAAATTTGAAGCCGTTTCAATGTCCTGGCTGCGGGATCAGGGTTGGCAAGGGTGTCGGTGCACCGCCACTAGAAACTCACTGGTCGGCTAAAATTCCTACTGGACGGTTTTGTCCCGTACGTTGCATCAACAAACATATGAGGCCCTCACCTGCCTAGGACCGACATGCGAAAGGAAGCGCAGCGGCCTTTGCAGCGTCGCTACGGTCGAATTTTCCGGCCGGCACGCCTAGTGGCCCATTTTGGAAAGGTGCTGGGTGTGCATCGTGAAAGCTAATTTATTGTGTTATCTGTTTGTAATATGTTGATTTATCAAATTTGAAGCCGTTTCAATGTCCTGGCTGCGGGATCAGGGTTGGCAAGGGTGTCGGTGCACCGCCACTATTTTTTTTATTTTATTTTATTTTTTTTTGAAGCAAATAATGCACCGCCACTAGAAACTCACTGGTCGGCTAAAATTCCTACTGGACGGTTTTGTCCCGTACGTTGCATCAACAAACATATGAGGCCCTCACCTGCCTAGGACCGACATGCGAAAGGAAGCGCAGCGGCCTTTGCAGCGTCGCTACGGTCGAATTTTCCGGCCGGCACGCCTAGTGGCCCATTTTGGAAAGGTGCTGGGTGTGCATCGTGAAAGTTAATTTATTGTTTTATCTGTTTGTAATATGTCGATTTATCAAATTTGAAGCCGTTTCAATGTCCTGGCTGCGGGATCAGGGTTGGCAAGGGTGTCGGTGCACCGCCACTATTTTTTTTATTTTTATTTTTATTTTTTTTATTTTTTTTGAAGCAAGAAAGTTACAAGGGCTGACCTACATAACTGTGCACTTGCTCCACAAAAAGATCCATTGAGAGAGTGAGGCAACCTGTTCCGCACTCACCCCACAGGTCTCTTGTACCAAGAGACGCTGTCACACGATCATGCAGACAGCCCCGTGCGGGGCAGCCCCGAAAGGCATCCAGGACCTGACCGAGTGCCCAGACTCCACTAAAATCACAGTCACGCAATTTTTTTTATTTTTTTTTTTTTTTTTTTTGTGAAGCAAGAAAGTTACAAGGGCTGACCTACATAACTGTGCACTTGCTCCACAAAAAGATCCATTGAGAGAGTGAGGCAACCTGTTCCGCACTCACCCCACAGGTCTCTTGTACCAAGAGACGCTGTCACACGATCATGCAGACAGCCCCGTGCGGGGCAGCCCCGAAAGGCATCCAGGACCTGACCGAGTGCCCAGACTCCACTAAAATCACAGTCACGCAATGACGTCCTGTGATGTGTGACAGACCGTGACTGGCCCTTGAAACAAAAGCTGTCCATAGTGTAGCTGTCAGCTATCAATGCATGGTGACTTGCACACCTCTAAAAGCTGCACCTTACAGGCAGCATTACGACACACACACAAGACGCCTATTTATAGGTGACTGATTGTCGACACAGACAATCGCCACCTGTCTATTCATAGACTCTCCACTTCATGCAAAGCACATCCTGCTATTGACCGAACATACCCCTATGAGACATGTGGCAATATGTAAAAAAAATGACACCAACACAGACACACATATACACACACGCAAACTTATCAGCACATGCCTGCGCACATAATCATACTCTGCTACCACATAATCATACTCTGCTACAGTCACGCAATGACGTCCTGTGATGTGTGACAGACCGTGACTGGCCCTGCTGCTGCTGTTGCTGTTGTCCTCCGCACCGCTGTTGCTGTGGCTCTGCGATTGCAAACTGTTGCCTGCATTGCGGCTGCTGCCGCCATCGCTACCACCCGCACTGGCCACAGTCACGCCAGCCCTGCTGCTGCTGCAGCGCACCACCCAAATGGATTCCAACAGCAGCAGACGCAGCTGCGTCCACAACTGCTGCTGCCCTGCTGGCGGCGCCCACACACTGAAGTCATCCAGCAGCAGCAGACGGCTGTTATTAACAGGGACCACTGCTCCTGGCTGCACAAGCTGCCACACCTGTTGCGCATACCACTGCCACACTGCTGCAGCTGTTGGGCACTCCACAAACAAGTGGGTGAGGGTCTCCAGTTGCTGCGGCTGCTGACACTGCTGTGCTGGGCATGCAAAGTGAGCCGGCGCGCGCCTGCTGGATGCCAGCATGCGCCGTGCGCCTACCTTTTTTTTTTTTTTTTTTTTTTTTTTTTTTTGAAGCAAGAAAGTTACAAGGGCTGACCTACATAACTGTGCACTTGCTCCACAAAAAGATCCATTGAGAGAGTGAGGCAACCTGTTCCGCACTCACCCCACAGGTCTCTTGTACCAAGAGACGCTGTCACACGATCATGCAGACAGCCCCGTGCGGGGCAGCCCCGAAAGGCATCCAGGACCTGACCGAGTGCCCAGACTCCACTAAAATCACAGTCACGCAATGACGTCCTGTGATGTGTGACAGACCGTGACTGGCCCTTGAAACAAAAGCTGTCCATAGTGTAGCTGTCAGCTATCAATGCATGGTGACTTGCACACCTCTAAAAGCTGCACCTTACAGGCAGCATTACGACACACACACAAGACGCCTATTTATAGGTGACTGATTGTCGACACAGACAATCGCCACCTGTCTATTCATAGACTCTCCACTTCATGCAAAGCACATCCTGCTATTGACCGAACATACCCCTATGAGACATGTGGCAATATGTAAAAAAAATGACACCAACACAGACACACATATACACACACGCAAACTTATCAGCACATGCCTGCGCACATAATCATACTCTGCTACCCACGCGCATGCATACATAACGTAACCCAGCCATCAACTTAGCCTTTGCCATTCTATTTTGCAACACATTACAACGAGGAACGACAACCACTACTCCAACGAATGCATTGCATATCCTGCCCGAGCCGTCAAAACAGACCACCACGCCACCTATACCCGTGCCCAACCCATCACTCACATGCCAGCCGTGCCGGCCCGAATCTTGATGCGACCATCGGTGCCCACCCTATACAGTGCTCCCCACTTCTGCCAAAAGTCAACAAGTTTGATCTCAGGCGACCTTCCTTGCAGCCATGCAAACGGTATCCCACAACCCAACCTAACATCTACTTCCACCCTATCCCATTCCCTCTGAATTTGCTGCCGTAGCTCTGCCAGAAACCTGCACGCCACAGCCTTAGCAGCGTATGAAGAGCTGCCCGGCTCGCCAGCTGCAAACCGTTGGCTGCCCATGCTGCTGCTGCTGCTGCTGCTGCTGCTGCTGTTGCTGTTGTCCTCCGCACCGCTGTTGCTGTGGCTCTGCGATTGCAAACTGCTGCCTGCATTGCGGCTGCTGCCGCCCTCGCTACCACCCGCACTGGCCACAGTCACGCCAGCCCTGCTGCTGCTGCAGCGCACCACCCAAATGGATTCCAGCAGCAGCAGACGCAGCTGCGTCCACAACTGCTGCTGCCCTGCTGGCGGCGCCCACACCTTTTTTTTTTTTTTTTTTTTTTTTTTTTTTTTTTTTTTTTTTTTTTTTTTTTTTTTTTTTTGAAGCAAGAAAGTTACAAGGGCTGACCTACATAACTGTGCACTTGCTCCACAAAAAAGCCCACACACTGAAGTCATCCAGCAGCAGCAGACGGCTGTTATTAACAGGGACCACTGCTCCTGGCTGCACACGCTGCCACACCTGTTGCGCATACCACTGCCACACTGCTGCAGCTATTGGGCACTCCACAAACAAGTGGGTGAGGGTCTCCAGTTGCTGCGGCTGCTGACACTGCTGTGCTGGGCAGGCAAAGTGAGCCGGCGCGCGCCTGCTGGATGCCAGCATGCGCCGTGCGCCTACCTTCACTCCTGCATGCAGAAGCCGCCAGCCAAACACTCGCAGCCGCCTCGGCAGCTGGGTGTCTTTCAGCCTCTGATAACTCGCCACCCAGCGGTGCTGCCTGGCATTGGCAGCACCCATGGATTGAGTGATCGGGTCCAGTAGATCATTGTGTGCTGGGCAGCTGATGCGCTGCTGTTGCTGCTCCTGTTGCTGCCGCTGAGCCGTGACCACTGCTGCTGCTGTTGCTGCGCGCTGTCTTGGCAGCTCCCGCTCCCTGGACGGATCCATCCAGGACGCATGGTAAGCTGCCATCATCAAAAAAAAATCAAAAAAAAAACTGCCATCATAGCTGCATCGCTAAACCGCTGGCTGTCACTGCTGCTGCTGCTGCGATTGCCAGGCGCCTCGCTACTGTGCTGCATTTGCTGGAAAGACCGTTTCTGAGCTGCCTCCATCTCCTGCAAGCCGTCCTGTGGCGCCTCAGCACCCAGGCGGTTGCGCCACAGCCGCGGGCGCATGCCTACACCTGACACCCACCCCTCTTTGCACTGCCGGCTGCATTGCTCCTGCAGCAGCCTGCATGTTGCCACCCGAATTTATCAAATTTGAAGCCGTTTCAATGTCCTGGCTGCGGGATCAGGGTTGGCAAGGGTGTCGGTGCACCGCCACTAGAAACTCACTGGTCGGCTAAAATTCCTACTGGACGGTTTTGTCCCGTACGTTGCATCAACAAACAGATGAGGCCCTCACCTGCCTAGGACCGACATGCGAAAGGAAGCGCAGCGGCCTTTGCAGCGTCGCTACGGTCGAATTTTCCGGCCGGCACGCCTAGTGGCCCATTTTGGAAAGGTGCTGGGTGTGCATCGTGAAAGTTAATTTATTGTGTTATCTGTTTGTAATATGTTGATTTTTTTTATTATTTTTTTTTTTTTTTGAAGCAAGAAAGTTACAAGGGCTGACCTACATAACTTTGCACTTGCTCCACAAAAAGATCCATTGAGAGAGTGAGGCAACCTGTTCCGCACTCACCCCACAGGTCTCTTGTACCAAGAGACGCTGTCACACGATCATGCAGACAGCCCCGTGCGGGGCAGCCCCGAAAGGCATCCAGGACCTGACCGAGTGCCCAGACTCCACTAAAATCACAGTCACGCAATGACGTCCTGTGATGTGTGACAGACCGTGACTGGCCCTTGAAACAAAAGCTGTCCATAGTGTAGCTGTCAGCTATCCATGCATGGTGACTTGCACACCTCTAAAAGCTGCACCTTACAGGCAGCATTACGACACACACACAAGACGCCTATTTATAGGTGACTGATTGTTAATATGTTGATTTATCAAATTTGAAGCCGTTTCAATGTCCTGGCTGCGGGATCAGGGTTGGCAAGGGTGTCGGTGCACCGCCACTATTTTTTTTATTTTATTTTATTTTATTTTTTGAAGCAAATAATGCACCGCCACTAGAAACTCACTGGTCGGCTAAAATTCCTACTGGACGGTTTTGTCCCGTACGTTGCATCAACAAACATATGAGGCCCTCACCTGCCTAGGACCGACATGCGAAAGGAAGCGCAGCGGCCTTTGCAGCGTCGCTACGGTCGAATTTTCCGGCCGGCACGCCTAGTGGCCCATTTTAAAAAGGTGCTGGGTGTGCATCGTGAAAGTTAATTTATTGTTTTATCTGTTTGTAATATGTTGATTTATCAAATTTGAAGCCGTTTCAATGTCCTGGCTGCGGGATCAGGGTTGGCAAGGGTGTCGGTGCACCGCCACTAGAAACTCACTGGTCGGCTAAAATTCCTACTGGACGGTTTTGTCCCGTACGTTGCATCAACAAACATATGAGGCCCTCACCTGCCTAGGACCGACATGCGAAAGGAAGCGCAGCGGCCTTTGCAGCGTCGCTACGGTCGAATTTTCCGGCCGGCACGCCTAGTGGCCCATTTTGGAAAGGTGCTGGGTGTGCATCGTGAAAGTTAATTTATTGTGTTATCTGTTTGTAATATGTTGATTTATCAAATTTGAAGCCGTTTCAATGTCCTGGCTGCGGGATCAGGGTTGGCAAGGGTGTCGGTGCACCGCCACTATTTTTTTTATTTTTTTTTTATTTTTTTTTTGAAGCAAATAATGCACCGCCACTAGAAACTCACTGGTCGGCTAAAATTCCTACTGGACGGTTTTGTCCCGTACGTTGCATCAACAAACATATGAGGCCCTCACCTGCCTAGGACCGACATGCGAAAGGAAGCGCAGCGGCCTTTGCAGCGTCGCTACGGTCGAATTTTCCGGCCGGCACGCCTAGTGGCCCATTTTGGAAAGGTGCTGGGTGTGCATCGTGAAAGTTAATTTATTGTGTTATCTGTTTGTAATATGTTGATTTTTTTTTATTTTTTTTTTTTTTTGAAGCAAGAAAGTTACAAGGGCTGACCTACATAACTTTGCACTTGCTCCACAAAAAGATCCATTGAGAGAGTGAGGCAACCTGTTCCGCACTCACCCCACAGGTCTCTTGTACCAAGAGACGCTGTCACACGATCATGCAGACAGCCCCGTGCGGGGCAGCCCCGAAAGGCATCCAGGACCTGACCGAGTGCCCAGACTCCACTAAAATCACAGTCACGCAATGACGTCCTGTGATGTGTGACAGACCGTGACTGGCCCTTGAAACAAAAGCTGTCCATAGTGTAGCTGTCAGCTATCCATGCATGGTGACTTGCACACCTCTAAAAGCTGCACCTTACAGGCAGCATTACGACACACACACAAGACGCCTATTTATAGGTGACTGATTGTTAATATGTTGATTTATCAAATTTGAAGCCGTTTCAATGTCCTGGCTGCGGGATCAGGGTTGGCAAGGGTGTCGGTGCACCGCCACTATTTTTTTTATTTTATTTTATTTTATTTTTTGAAGCAAATAATGCACCGCCACTAGAAACTCACTGGTCGGCTAAAATTCCTACTGGACGGTTTTGTCCCGTACGTTGCATCAACAAACATATGAGGCCCTCACCTGCCTAGGACCGACATGCGAAAGGAAGCGCAGCGGCCTTTGCAGCGTCGCTACGGTCGAATTTTCCGGCCGGCACGCCTAGTGGCCCATTTTAAAAAGGTGCTGGGTGTGCATCGTGAAAGTTAATTTATTGTTTTATCTGTTTGTAATATGTTGATTTATCAAATTTGAAGCCGTTTCAATGTCCTGGCTGCGGGATCAGGGTTGGCAAGGGTGTCGGTGCACCGCCACTAGAAACTCACTGGTCGGCTAAAATTCCTACTGGACGGTTTTGTCCCGTACGTTGCATCAACAAACATATGAGGCCCTCACCTGCCTAGGACCGACATGCGAAAGGAAGCGCAGCGGCCTTTGCAGCGTCGCTACGGTCGAATTTTCCGGCCGGCACGCCTAGTGGCCCATTTTGGAAAGGTGCTGGGTGTGCATCGTGAAAGTTAATTT
Source organism: Tetradesmus obliquus (assembly GCA_030272155.1). Lineage (NCBI taxonomy): Eukaryota > Viridiplantae > Chlorophyta > Chlorophyceae > Sphaeropleales > Scenedesmaceae > Tetradesmus > Tetradesmus obliquus. Next base: position 4,505,854 of record CP126191.1, read on the forward strand.
ATTGTGTTATCTGTTTGTAATATGTTGATTTATCAAATTTCATTTTTCATTTTTTGTACATATTGCCACATGTCTCATAGGGGTATGTTCGGTCAATAGCAGGATGTGCTTTGCATGAAGTGGAGAGTCTATGAATAGACAGGTGGCGATTGTCTGTGTCGACAATCAGTCACCTATAAATAGGCGTCTTGTGTGTGTGTCGTAATGCTGCCTGTAAGGTGCAGCTTTTAGAGGTGTGCAAGTCACCATGCATTGATAGCTGACAGCTACACTATGGACAGCTTTTGTTTCAAGGGCCAGTCACGGTCTGTCACACATCACAGGACGTCATTGCGTGACTGTGATTTTAGTGGAGTCTGGGCACTCGGTCAGGTCCTGGATGCCTTTCGGGGCTGCCCCGCACGGGGCTGTCTGCATGATCGTGTGACAGCGTCTCTTGGTACAAGAGACCTGTGGGGTGAGTGCGGAACAGGTTGCCTCACTCTCTCAATGGATCTTTTTGTGGAGCAAGTGCACAGTTATGTAGGTCAGCCCTTGTAACTTTCTTGCTTCAAAAAAAAAAAAAAAAAAAAAAAAAAATTTATCAAATTTGAAGCCGTTTCAATGTCCTGGCTGCGGGATCAGGGTTGGCAAGGGTGTCGGTGCACCGCCACTATTTTTTTTATTTTATTTTATTTTATTTTTTTGAAGCAAATAATGCACCGCCACTAGAAACTCACTGGTCGGCTAAAATTCCTACTGGACGGTTTTGTCCCGTACGTTGCATCAACAAACATATGAGGCCCTCACCTGCCTAGGACCGACATGCGAAAGGAAGCGCAGCGGCCTTTGCAGCGTCGCTACGGTCGAATTTTCCGGCCGGCACGCCTAGTGGCCCATTTTGGAAAGGTGCTGGGTGTGCATCGTGAAAGTTAATTTATTGTTTTATCTGTTTGTAATATGTCGATTTATCAAATTTGAAGCCGTTTCAATGTCCTGGCTGCGGGATCAGGGTTGGCAAGGGTGTCGGTGCACCGCCACTATTTTTTTTATTTTTTTTTTATTTTTATTTTTTTTTTTTGAAGCAAATAATGCACCGCCACTAGAAACTCACTGGTCGGCTAAAATTCCTACTGGACGGTTTTGTCCCGTACGTTGCATCAACAAACATATGAGGCCCTCACCTGCCTAGGACCGACATGCGAAAGGAAGCGCAGCGGCCTTTGCAGCGTCGCTACGGTCGAATTTTCCGGCCGGCACGCCTAGTGGCCCATTTTGGAAAGGTGCTGGGTGTGCATCGTGAAAGTTAATTTATTGTTTTATCTGTTTGTAATATGTCGATTTATCAAATTTGAAGCCGTTTCAATGTCCTGGCTGCGGGATCAGGGTTGGCAAGGGTGTCGGTGCACCGCCACTATTTTTTTTATTTTTTTTTTATTTTTTTTTTTTTTTTTTTGAAGCAAATAATGCACCGCCACTAGAAACTCACTGGTCGGCTAAAATTCCTACTGGACGGTTTTGTCCCGTACGTTGCATCAACAAACATATGAGGCCCTCACCTGCCTAGGACCGACATGCGAAAGGAAGCGCAGCGGCCTTTGCAGCGTCGCTACGGTCGAATTTTCCGGCCGGCACGCCTAGTGGCCCATTTTGGAAAGGTGCTGGGTGTGCATCGTGAAAGTTAATTTATTGTTTTATCTGTTTGTAATATGTTGATTTATCAAATTTGAAGCCGTTTCAATGTCCTGGCTGCGGGATCAGGGTTGGCAAGGGTGTCGGTGCACCGCCACTAGAAACTCACTGGTCGGCTAAAATTCCTACTGGACGGTTTTGTCCCGTACGTTGCATCAACAAACATATGAGGCCCTCACCTGCCTAGGACCGACATGCGAAAGGAAGCGCAGCGGCCTTTGCAGCGTCGCTACGGTCGAATTTTCCGGCCGGCACGCCTAGTGGCCCATTTTGGAAAGGTGCTGGGTGTGCATCGTGAAAGTTAATTTATTGTGTTATCTGTTTGTAATATGTTGATTTATCAAATTTGAAGCCGTTTCAATGTCCTGGCTGCGGGATCAGGGTTGGCAAGGGTGTCGGTGCACCGCCACTATTTTTTTATTTTTTTTTATTTTTTTTTTGAAGCAAATAATGCACCGCCACTAGAAACTCACTGGTCGGCTAAAATTCCTACTGGACGGTTTTGTCCCGTACGTTGCATCAACAAACATATGAGGCCCTCACCTGCCTAGGACCGACATGCGAAAGGAAGCGCAGCGGCCTTTGCAGCGTCGCTACGGTCGAATTTTCCGGCCGGCACGCCTAGTGGCCCATTTTGGAAAGGTGCTGGGTGTGCATCGTGAAAGTTAATTTATTGTGTTATCTGTTTGTAATATGTTGATTTTTTTTTATTTTTTTTTTTTTTTGAAGCAAGAAAGTTACAAGGGCTGACCTACATAACTTTGCACTTGCTCCACAAAAAGATCCATTGAGAGAGTGAGGCAACCTGTTCCGCACTCACCCCACAGGTCTCTTGTACCAAGAGACGCTGTCACACGATCATGCAGACAGCCCCGTGCGGGGCAGCCCCGAAAGGCATCCAGGACCTGACCGAGTGCCCAGACTCCACTAAAATCACAGTCACGCAATGACGTCCTGTGATGTGTGACAGACCGTGACTGGCCCTTGAAACAAAAGCTGTCCATAGTGTAGCTGTCAGCTATCCATGCATGGTGACTTGCACACCTCTAAAAGCTGCACCTTACAGGCAGCATTACGACACACACACAAGACGCCTATTTATAGGTGACTGATTGTTAATATGTTGATTTATCAAATTTGAAGCCGTTTCAATGTCCTGGCTGCGGGATCAGGGTTGGCAAGGGTGTCGGTGCACCGCCACTATTTTTTTTATTTTATTTTATTTTATTTTTTGAAGCAAATAATGCACCGCCACTAGAAACTCACTGGTTTCTTGCTTCAAAAAAAAAAAAAAAAAAAAAAAAAAAAAAAAAGAAACTCACTGGTCGGCTAAAATTCCTACTGGACGGTTTTGTCCCGTACGTTGCATCAACAAACATATGAGGCCCTCACCTGCCTAGGACCGACATGCGAAAGGAAGCGCAGCGGCCTTTGCAGCGTCGCTACGGTCGAATTTTCCGGCCGGCACGCCTAGTGGCCCATTTTAAAAAGGTGCTGGGTGTGCATCGTGAAAGTTAATTTATTGTTTTATCTGTTTGTAATATGTTGATTTATCAAATTTGAAGCCGTTTCAATGTCCTGGCTGCGGGATCAGGGTTGGCAAGGGTGTCGGTGCACCGCCACTAGAAACTCACTGGTCGGCTAAAATTCCTACTGGACGGTTTTGTCCCGTACGTTGCATCAACAAACATATGAGGCCCTCACCTGCCTAGGACCGACATGCGAAAGGAAGCGCAGCGGCCTTTGCAGCGTCGCTACGGTCGAATTTTCCGGCCGGCACGCCTAGTGGCCCATTTTGGAAAGGTGCTGGGTGTGCATCGTGAAAGTTAATTTATTGTGTTATCTGTTTGTAATATGTTGATTTATCAAATTTGAAGCCGTTTCAATGTCCTGGCTGCGGGATCAGGGTTGGCAAGGGTGTCGGTGCACCGCCACTATTTTTTTTATTTTATTTTATTTTATTTTTGAAGCAAATAATGCACCGCCACTAGAAACTCACTGGTCGGCTAAAATTCCTACTGGACGGTTTTGTCCCGTACGTTGCATCAACAAACATATGAGGCCCTCACCTGCCTAGGACCGACATGCGAAAGGAAGGGCAGCGGCCTTTGCAGCGTCGCTACGGTCGAATTTTCCGGCCGGCACGCCTAGTGGCCCATTTTGGAAAGGTGCTGGGTGTGCATCGTGAAAGTTAATTTATTGTGTTATCTGTTTGTAATATGTTGATTTATCAAATTTGAAGCCGTTTCAATGTCCTGGCTGCGGGATCAGGGTTGGCAAGGGTGTCGGTGCACCGCCACTAGAAACTCACTGGTCGGCTAAAATTCCTACTGGACGGTTTTGTCCCGTACGTTGCATCAACAAACATATGAGGCCCTCACCTGCCTAGGACCGACATGCGAAAGGAAGCGCAGCGGCCTTTGCAGCGTCGCTACGGTCGAATTTTCCGGCCGGCACGCCTAGTGGCCCATTTTGGAAAGGTGCTGGGTGTGCATCGTGAAAGCTAATTTATTGTGTTATCTGTTTGTAATATGTTGATTTATCAAATTTGAAGCCGTTTCAATGTCCTGGCTGCGGGATCAGGGTTGGCAAGGGTGTCGGTGCACCGCCACTATTTTTTTTATTTTTTTTTTTTTTTGAAGCAAATAATGCACCGCCACTAGAAACTCACTGGTCGGCTAAAATTCCTACTGGACGGTTTTGTCCCGTACGTTGCATCAACAAACATATGAGGCCCTCACCTGCCTAGGACCGACATGCGAAAGGAAGCGCAGCGGCCTTTGCAGCGTCGCTACGGTCGAATTTTCCGGCCGGCACGCCTAGTGGCCCATTTTGGAAAGGTGCTGGGTGTGCATCGTGAAAGTTAATTTATTGTTTTATCTGTTTGTAATATGTTGATTTATCAAATTTGAAGCCGTTTCAATGTCCTGGCTGCGGGATCAGGGTTGGCAAGGGTGTCGGTGCACCGCCACTAGAAACTCACTGGTCGGCTAAAATTCCTACTGGACGGTTTTGTCCCGTACGTTGCATCAACAAACATATGAGGCCCTCACCTGCCTAGGACCGACATGCGAAAGGAAGCGCAGCGGCCTTTGCAGCGTCGCTACGGTCGAATTTTCCGGCCGGCACGCCTAGTGGCCCATTTTGGAAAGGTGCTGGGTGTGCATCGTGAAAGTTAATTTATTGTGTTATCTGTTTGTAATATGTTGATTTATCAAATTTGAAGCCGTTTCAATGTCCTGGCTGCGGGATCAGGGTTGGCAAGGGTGTCGGTGCACCGCCACTATTTTTTTTTATTTTTTTATTTTTTTTTTGAAGCAAATAATGCACCGCCACTAGAAACTCACTGGTCGGCTAAAATTCCTACTGGACGGTTTTGTCCCGTACGTTGCATCAACAAACATATGAGGCCCTCACCTGCCTAGGACCGACATGCGAAAGGAAGCGCAGCGGCCTTTGCAGCGTCGCTACGGTCGAATTTTCCGGCCGGCACGCCTAGTGGCCCATTTTGGAAAGGTGCTGGGTGTGCATCGTGAAAGTTAATTTATTGTGTTATCTGTTTGTAATATGTTGATTTTTTTTTATTTTTTTTTTTTTTTGAAGCAAGAAAGTTACAAGGGCTGACCTACATAACTTTGCACTTGCTCCACAAAAAGATCCATTGAGAGAGTGAGGCAACCTGTTCCGCACTCACCCCACAGGTCTCTTGTACCAAGAGACGCTGTCACACGATCATGCAGACAGCCCCGTGCGGGGCAGCCCCGAAAGGCATCCAGGACCTGACCGAGTGCCCAGACTCCACTAAAATCACAGTCACGCAATGACGTCCTGTGATGTGTGACAGACCGTGACTGGCCCTTGAAACAAAAGCTGTCCATAGTGTAGCTGTCAGCTATCCATGCATGGTGACTTGCACACCTCTAAAAGCTGCACCTTACAGGCAGCATTACGACACACACACAAGACGCCTATTTATAGGTGACTGATTGTTAATATGTTGATTTATCAAATTTGAAGCCGTTTCAATGTCCTGGCTGCGGGATCAGGGTTGGCAAGGGTGTCGGTGCACCGCCACTATTTTTTTTATTTTATTTTATTTTATTTTTTGAAGCAAATAATGCACCGCCACTAGAAACTCACTGGTCGGCTAAAATTCCTACTGGACGGTTTTGTCCCGTACGTTGCATCAACAAACATATGAGGCCCTCACCTGCCTAGGACCGACATGCGAAAGGAAGCGCAGCGGCCTTTGCAGCGTCGCTACGGTCGAATTTTCCGGCCGGCACGCCTAGTGGCCCATTTTAAAAAGGTGCTGGGTGTGCATCGTGAAAGTTAATTTATTGTTTTATCTGTTTGTAATATGTTGATTTATCAAATTTGAAGCCGTTTCAATGTCCTGGCTGCGGGATCAGGGTTGGCAAGGGTGTCGGTGCACCGCCACTAGAAACTCACTGGTCGGCTAAAATTCCTACTGGACGGTTTTGTCCCGTACGTTGCATCAACAAACATATGAGGCCCTCACCTGCCTAGGACCGACATGCGAAAGGAAGCGCAGCGGCCTTTGCAGCGTCGCTACGGTCGAATTTTCCGGCCGGCACGCCTAGTGGCCCATTTTGGAAAGGTGCTGGGTGTGCATCGTGAAAGTTAATTTATTGTGTTATCTGTTTGTAATATGTTGATTTATCAAATTTGAAGCCGTTTCAATGTCCTGGCTGCGGGATCAGGGTTGGCAAGGGTGTCGGTGCACCGCCACTTTTTTTTTTTATTTTTTTATTTTTTTTTTGAAGCAAATAATGCACCGCCACTAGAAACTCACTGGTCGGCTAAAATTCCTACTGGACGGTTTTGTCCCGTACGTTGCATCAACAAACATATGAGGCCCTCACCTGCCTAGGACCGACATGCGAAAGGAAGCGCAGCGGCCTTTGCAGCGTCGCTACGGTCGAATTTTCCGGCCGGCACGCCTAGTGGCCCATTTTGGAAAGGTGCTGGGTGTGCATCGTGAAAGTTAATTTATTGTGTTATCTGTTTGTAATATGTTGATTTTTTTTTATTTTTTTTTTTTTTTGAAGCAAGAAAGTTACAAGGGCTGACCTACATAACTTTGCACTTGCTCCACAAAAAGATCCATTGAGAGAGTGAGGCAACCTGTTCCGCACTCACCCCACAGGTCTCTTGTACCAAGAGACGCTGTCACACGATCATGCAGACAGCCCCGTGCGGGGCAGCCCCGAAAGGCATCCAGGACCTGACCGAGTGCCCAGACTCCACTAAAATCACAGTCACGCAATGACGTCCTGTGATGTGTGACAGACCGTGACTGGCCCTTGAAACAAAAGCTGTCCATAGTGTAGCTGTCAGCTATCCATGCATGGTGACTTGCACACCTCTAAAAGCTGCACCTTACAGGCAGCATTACGACACACACACAAGACGCCTATTTATAGGTGACTGATTGTTAATATGTTGATTTATCAAATTTGAAGCCGTTTCAATGTCCTGGCTGCGGGATCAGGGTTGGCAAGGGTGTCGGTGCACCGCCACTATTTTTTTTATTTTATTTTATTTTATTTTTTGAAGCAAATAATGCACCGCCACTAGAAACTCACTGGTTTCTTGCTTCAAAAAAAAAAAAAAAAAAAAAAAAAAAAAAAAAGAAACTCACTGGTCGGCTAAAATTCCTACTGGACGGTTTTGTCCCGTACGTTGCATCAACAAACATATGAGGCCCTCACCTGCCTAGGACCGACATGCGAAAGGAAGCGCAGCGGCCTTTGCAGCGTCGCTACGGTCGAATTTTCCGGCCGGCACGCCTAGTGGCCCATTTTAAAAAGGTGCTGGGTGTGCATCGTGAAAGTTAATTTATTGTTTTATCTGTTTGTAATATGTTGATTTATCAAATTTGAAGCCGTTTCAATGTCCTGGCTGCGGGATCAGGGTTGGCAAGGGTGTCGGTGCACCGCCACTAGAAACTCACTGGTCGGCTAAAATTCCTACTGGACGGTTTTGTCCCGTACGTTGCATCAACAAACATATGAGGCCCTCACCTGCCTAGGACCGACATGCGAAAGGAAGCGCAGCGGCCTTTGCAGCGTCGCTACGGTCGAATTTTCCGGCCGGCACGCCTAGTGGCCCATTTTGGAAAGGTGCTGGGTGTGCATCGTGAAAGTTAATTTATTGTGTTATCTGTTTGTAATATGTTGATTTATCAAATTTGAAGCCGTTTCAATGTCCTGGCTGCGGGATCAGGGTTGGCAAGGGTGTCGGTGCACCGCCACTATTTTTTTTATTTTATTTTATTTTATTTTTGAAGCAAATAATGCACCGCCACTAGAAACTCACTGGTCGGCTAAAATTCCTACTGGACGGTTTTGTCCCGTACGTTGCATCAACAAACATATGAGGCCCTCACCTGCCTAGGACCGACATGCGAAAGGAAGGGCAGCGGCCTTTGCAGCGTCGCTACGGTCGAATTTTCCGGCCGGCACGCCTAGTGGCCCATTTTGGAAAGGTGCTGGGTGTGCATCGTGAAAGTTAATTTATTGTGTTATCTGTTTGTAATATGTTGATTTATCAAATTTGAAGCCGTTTCAATGTCCTGGCTGCGGGATCAGGGTTGGCAAGGGTGTCGGTGCACCGCCACTAGAAACTCACTGGTCGGCTAAAATTCCTACTGGACGGTTTTGTCCCGTACGTTGCATCAACAAACATATGAGGCCCTCACCTGCCTAGGACCGACATGCGAAAGGAAGCGCAGCGGCCTTTGCAGCGTCGCTACGGTCGAATTTTCCGGCCGGCACGCCTAGTGGCCCATTTTGGAAAGGTGCTGGGTGTGCATCGTGAAAGCTAATTTATTGTGTTATCTGTTTGTAATATGTTGATTTATCAAATTTGAAGCCGTTTCAATGTCCTGGCTGCGGGATCAGGGTTGGCAAGGGTGTCGGTGCACCGCCACTATTTTTTTTATTTTTTTTTTTTTTTTTTTGAAGCAAATAATGCACCGCCACTAGAAACTCACTGGTCGGCTAAAATTCCTACTGGACGGTTTTGTCCCGTACGTTGCATCAACAAACATATGAGGCCCTCACCTGCCTAGGACCGACATGCGAAAGGAAGCGCAGCGGCCTTTGCAGCGTCGCTACGGTCGAATTTTCCGGCCGGCACGCCTAGTGGCCCATTTTGGAAAGGTGCTGGGTGTGCATCGTGAAAGTTAATTTATTGTTTTATCTGTTTGTAATATGTTGATTTATCAAATTTGAAGCCGTTTCAATGTCCTGGCTGCGGGATCAGGGTTGGCAAGGGTGTCGGTGCACCGCCACTAGAAACTCACTGGTCGGCTAAAATTCCTACTGGACGGTTTTGTCCCGTACGTTGCATCAACAAACATATGAGGCCCTCACCTGCCTAGGACCGACATGCGAAAGGAAGCGCAGCGGCCTTTGCAGCGTCGCTACGGTCGAATTTTCCGGCCGGCACGCCTAGTGGCCCATTTTGGAAAGGTGCTGGGTGTGCATCGTGAAAGTTAATTTATTGTGTTATCTGTTTGTAATATGTTGATTTATCAAATTTGAAGCCGTTTCAATGTCCTGGCTGCGGGATCAGGGTTGGCAAGGGTGTCGGTGCACCGCCACTATTTTTTTTTATTTTTTTATTTTTTTTTTGAAGCAAATAATGCACCGCCACTAGAAACTCACTGGTCGGCTAAAATTCCTACTGGACGGTTTTGTCCCGTACGTTGCATCAACAAACATATGAGGCCCTCACCTGCCTAGGACCGACATGCGAAAGGAAGCGCAGCGGCCTTTGCAGCGTCGCTACGGTCGAATTTTCCGGCCGGCACGCCTAGTGGCCCATTTTGGAAAGGTGCTGGGTGTGCATCGTGAAAGTTAATTTATTGTGTTATCTGTTTGTAATATGTTGATTTTTTTTTTATTTTTTTTTTTTTTTGAAGCAAGAAAGTTACAAGGGCTGACCTACATAACTTTGCACTTGCTCCACAAAAAGATCCATTGAGAGAGTGAGGCAACCTGTTCCGCACTCACCCCACAGGTCTCTTGTACCAAGAGACGCTGTCACACGATCATGCAGACAGCCCCGTGCGGGGCAGCCCCGAAAGGCATCCAGGACCTGACCGAGTGCCCAGACTCCACTAAAATCACAGTCACGCAATGACGTCCTGTGATGTGTGACAGACCGTGACTGGCCCTTGAAACAAAAGCTGTCCATAGTGTAGCTGTCAGCTATCCATGCATGGTGACTTGCACACCTCTAAAAGCTGCACCTTACAGGCAGCATTACGACACACACACAAGACGCCTATTTATAGGTGACTGATTGTTAATATGTTGATTTATCAAATTTGAAGCCGTTTCAATGTCCTGGCTGCGGGATCAGGGTTGGCAAGGGTGTCGGTGCACCGCCACTATTTTTTTTATTTTTTTTTATTTTATTTTTTGAAGCAAATAATGCACCGCCACTAGAAACTCACTGGTCGGCTAAAATTCCTACTGGACGGTTTTGTCCCGTACGTTGCATCAACAAACATATGAGGCCCTCACCTGCCTAGGACCGACATGCGAAAGGAAGCGCAGCGGCCTTTGCAGCGTCGCTACGGTCGAATTTTCCGGCCGGCACGCCTAGTGGCCCATTTTAAAAAGGTGCTGGGTGTGCATCGTGAAAGTTAATTTATTGTTTTATCTGTTTGTAATATGTTGATTTATCAAATTTGAAGCCGTTTCAATGTCCTGGCTGCGGGATCAGGGTTGGCAAGGGTGTCGGTGCACCGCCACTAGAAACTCACTGGTCGGCTAAAATTCCTACTGGACGGTTTTGTCCCGTACGTTGCATCAACAAACATATGAGGCCCTCACCTGCCTAGGACCGACATGCGAAAGGAAGCGCAGCGGCCTTTGCAGCGTCGCTACGGTCGAATTTTCCGGCCGGCACGCCTAGTGGCCCATTTTGGAAAGGTGCTGGGTGTGCATCGTGAAAGTTAATTTATTGTGTTATCTGTTTGTAATATGTTGATTTATCAAATTTGAAGCCGTTTCAATGTCCTGGCTGCGGGATCAGGGTTGGCAAGGGTGTCGGTGCACCGCCACTATTTTTTTTTATTTTTTTATTTTTTTTTTGAAGCAAATAATGCACCGCCACTAGAAACTCACTGGTCGGCTAAAATTCCTACTGGACGGTTTTGTCCCGTACGTTGCATCAACAAACATATGAGGCCCTCACCTGCCTAGGACCGACATGCGAAAGGAAGCGCAGCGGCCTTTGCAGCGTCGCTACGGTCGAATTTTCCGGCCGGCACGCCTAGTGGCCCATTTTGGAAAGGTGCTGGGTGTGCATCGTGAAAGTTAATTTATTGTGTTATCTGTTTGTAATATGTTGATTTTTTTTTATTTTTTTTTTTTTTTGAAGCAAGAAAGTTACAAGGGCTGACCTACATAACTTTGCACTTGCTCCACAAAAAGATCCATTGAGAGAGTGAGGCAACCTGTTCCGCACTCACCCCACAGGTCTCTTGTACCAAGAGACGCTGTCACACGATCATGCAGACAGCCCCGTGCGGGGCAGCCCCGAAAGGCATCCAGGACCTGACCGAGTGCCCAGACTCCACTAAAATCACAGTCACGCAATGACGTCCTGTGATGTGTGACAGACCGTGACTGGCCCTTGAAACAAAAGCTGTCCATAGTGTAGCTGTCAGCTATCCATGCATGGTGACTTGCACACCTCTAAAAGCTGCACCTTACAGGCAGCATTACGACACACACACAAGACGCCTATTTATAGGTGACTGATTGTTAATATGTTGATTTATCAAATTTGAAGCCGTTTCAATGTCCTGGCTGCGGGATCAGGGTTGGCAAGGGTGTCGGTGCACCGCCACTATTTTTTTTATTTTATTTTATTTTATTTTTTGAAGCAAATAATGCACCGCCACTAGAAACTCACTGGTCGGCTAAAATTCCTACTGGACGGTTTTGTCCCGTACGTTGCATCAACAAACATATGAGGCCCTCACCTGCCTAGGACCGACATGCGAAAGGAAGCGCAGCGGCCTTTGCAGCGTCGCTACGGTCGAATTTTCCGGCCGGCACGCCTAGTGGCCCATTTTAAAAAGGTGCTGGGTGTGCATCGTGAAAGTTAATTTATTGTTTTATCTGTTTGTAATATGTTGATTTATCAAATTTGAAGCCGTTTCAATGTCCTGGCTGCGGGATCAGGGTTGGCAAGGGTGTCGGTGCACCGCCACTAGAAACTCACTGGTCGGCTAAAATTCCTACTGGACGGTTTTGTCCCGTACGTTGCATCAACAAACATATGAGGCCCTCACCTGCCTAGGACCGACATGCGAAAGGAAGCGCAGCGGCCTTTGCAGCGTCGCTACGGTCGAATTTTCCGGCCGGCACGCCTAGTGGCCCATTTTGGAAAGGTGCTGGGTGTGCATCGTGAAAGTTAATTTATTGTGTTATCTGTTTGTAATATGTTGATTTATCAAATTTGAAGCCGTTTCAATGTCCTGGCTGCGGGATCAGGGTTGGCAAGGGTGTCGGTGCACCGCCACTATTTTTTTTATTTTATTTTATTTTATTTTTGAAGCAAATAATGCACCGCCACTAGAAACTCACTGGTCGGCTAAAATTCCTACTGGACGGTTTTGTCCCGTACGTTGCATCAACAAACATATGAGGCCCTCACCTGCCTAGGACCGACATGCGAAAGGAAGGGCAGCGGCCTTTGCAGCGTCGCTACGGTCGAATTTTCCGGCCGGCACGCCTAGTGGCCCATTTTGGAAAGGTGCTGGGTGTGCATCGTGAAAGTTAATTTATTGTGTTATCTGTTTGTAATATGTTGATTTATCAAATTTGAAGCCGTTTCAATGTCCTGGCTGCGGGATCAGGGTTGGCAAGGGTGTCGGTGCACCGCCACTAGAAACTCACTGGTCGGCTAAAATTCCTACTGGACGGTTTTGTCCCGTACGTTGCATCAACAAACATATGAGGCCCTCACCTGCCTAGGACCGACATGCGAAAGGAAGCGCAGCGGCCTTTGCAGCGTCGCTACGGTCGAATTTTCCGGCCGGCACGCCTAGTGGCCCATTTTGGAAAGGTGCTGGGTGTGCATCGTGAAAGCTAATTTATTGTGTTATCTGTTTGTAATATGTTGATTTATCAAATTTGAAGCCGTTTCAATGTCCTGGCTGCGGGATCAGGGTTGGCAAGGGTGTCGGTGCACCGCCACTATTTTTTTTATTTTATTTTATTTTTTTTTGAAGCAAATAATGCACCGCCACTAGAAACTCACTGGTCGGCTAAAATTCCTACTGGACGGTTTTGTCCCGTACGTTGCATCAACAAACATATGAGGCCCTCACCTGCCTAGGACCGACATGCGAAAGGAAGCGCAGCGGCCTTTGCAGCGTCGCTACGGTCGAATTTTCCGGCCGGCACGCCTAGTGGCCCATTTTGGAAAGGTGCTGGGTGTGCATCGTGAAAGTTAATTTATTGTTTTATCTGTTTGTAATATGTCGATTTATCAAATTTGAAGCCGTTTCAATGTCCTGGCTGCGGGATCAGGGTTGGCAAGGGTGTCGGTGCACCGCCACTATTTTTTTTATTTTTATTTTTATTTTTTTTTTTTTTTTTGAAGCAAGAAAGTTACAAGGGCTGACCTGTGGGGTGAGTGCGGAACAGGTTGCCTCACTCTCTCAATGGATCTTTTTGTGGAGCAAGTGCACAGTTATGTAGGTCAGCCCTTGTAACTTTCTTGCTTCAAAAAAAAAAAAAAAAAAAAAAAAAAAAAAAAAAACAAGGGCTGACCTACATAACTGTGCACTTGCTCCACAAAAAGATCCATTGAGAGAGTGAGGCAACCTGTTCCGCACTCACCCCACAGGTCTCTTGTACCAAGAGACGCTGTCACACGATCATGCAGACAGCCCCGTGCGGGGCAGCCCCGAAAGGCATCCAGGACCTGACCGAGTGCCCAGACTCCCCTAAAATCACAGTTACGCAATGACGTCCTGTGATGTATGACAGACCGTGACTGGCCCTTGAGACAAAAGCTGTCCATAGTGTAGCTGTCAGCTATCAATGCATGGTGACTTGCACACCTCTGAAAGCTGCACCTCACAGGCAGCATTACGATACACACACACAAGACGCCTATTTATAGGTGACTGATTGTCGACACAGACAATCACCACCTGTCTATTAAGTCAACAAGTTTGATCTCAGGCGACCTTCCTTGCAGCCATGCAAACGGTATCCCACAACCCAACCTAACATCTACTTCCACCCTATCCCATTCCCTCTGAATTTGCTGCCGTAGCTCTGCCAGAAACCTGCACGCCACAGCCTTAGCAACGTATGATGAGCTGCCCGGCTCGCCAGCTGCAAACCGTTGGCTGCCCATGCTGCTGCTGCTGCTGCTGCTGCTGCTGCTGCTGCTGTTTTTTTTTTTTTTTTTTTTTTTTTTTTTTTTTTTTTTCTGAAGCAAGAAAGTTACAAGGGCTGACCTACATAACTGTGCACTTGCTCCACAAAAAGATCCATTGAGAGAGTGAGGCAACCTGTTCCGCACTCACCCCACAGGTCTCTTGTACCAAGAGACGCTGTCACACGATCATGCAGACAGCCCCGTGCGGGGCAGCCCCGAAAGGCATCCAGGACCTGACCGAGTGCCCAGACTCCACTAAAATCACAGTCACGCAATGACGTCCTGTGATGTGTGACAGACCGTGACTGGCCCTTGAAACAAAAGCTGTCCATAGTGTAGCTGTCAGCTATTTTTTTTTTTTTTTTTTTTTTTTTTGAAGCAAGAAAGTTACAAGGGCTGACCTACATAACTGTGCACTTGCTCCGCTGTCAGCTGTCAGCTATCAATGCATGGTGACTTGCACACCTCTAAAAGCTGCACCTTACAGGCAGCATTACGACACACACACAAGACGCCTATTTATAGGTGACTGATTGTCGACACAGACAATCGCCACCTGTCTATTCATAGACTCTCCACTTCATGCAAAGCACATCCTGCTATTGACCGAACATACCCCTATGAGACATGTGGCAATATGTAAAAAAAATGACACCAACACAGACACACATATACACACACGCAAACTTATCAGCACATGCCTGCGCACATAATCATACTCTGCTACCACATAATCATACTCTGCTACAGTCACGCAATGACGTCCTGTGATGTGTGACAGACCGTGACTGGCCCTGCTGCTGCTGTTGCTGTTGTCCTCCGCACCGCTGTTGCTGTGGCTCTGCGATTGCAAACTGTTGCCTGCATTGCGGCTGCTGCCGCCATCGCTACCACCCGCACTGGCCACAGTCACGCCAGCCCTGCTGCTGCTGCAGCGCACCACCCAAATGGATTCCAACAGCAGCAGACGCAGCTGCGTCCACAACTGCTGCTGCCCTGCTGGCGGCGCCCACACACTGAAGTCATCCAGCAGCAGCAGACGGCTGTTATTAACAGGGACCACTGCTCCTGGCTGCACAAGCTGCCACACCTGTTGCGCATACCACTGCCACACTGCTGCAGCTGTTGGGCACTCCACAAACAAGTGGGTGAGGGTCTCCAGTTGCTGCGGCTGCTGACACTGCTGTGCTGGGCATGCAAAGTGAGCCGGCGCGCGCCTGCTGGATGCCAGCATGCGCCGTGCGCCTACCTTCACTCCTGCATGCAGAAGCCGCCAGCCAAACACTCGCAGCCGCCTCGGCAGCTGGGTGTCTTTCAGCCTCTGATAACTCGCCACCCAGCGGTGCTGCCTGGCATTGGCAGCACCCATGGATTGAGTGATCGGGTCCAGTAGATCATTGTGTGCTGGGCAGCTGATGCACTGCTGTTGCTGCTCCTGTTGCTGCCGCTGAGCCGTGACCACTGCTGCTGCTGTTGCTGCGCGCTGTCTTGGCAGCTCCCGCTCCCTGGACGGATCCATCCAGGACGCATGGTAAGCTGCCATCATCAAAAAAAAATCAAAAAAAAAACTGCCAT
The DNA here is from genome assembly GCA_030272155.1 of Tetradesmus obliquus. NCBI lineage: Eukaryota > Viridiplantae > Chlorophyta > Chlorophyceae > Sphaeropleales > Scenedesmaceae > Tetradesmus > Tetradesmus obliquus. The sequence continues at coordinate 4,521,544 of CP126191.1, forward strand.
CATAGCTGCATCGCTAAACCGCTGGCTGTCACTGCTGCTGCTGCTGCGATTGCCAGGCGCCTCGCTACTGTGCTGCATTTGCTGGAAAGACCGTTTCTGAGCTGCCTCCATCTCCTGCAAGCCGTCCTGTGGCGCCTCAGCACCCAGGCGGTTGCGCCACAGCCGCGGGCGCATGCCTACACCTGACACCCACCCCTCTTTGCACTGCCGGCTGCATTGCTCCTGCAGCAGCCTGCATGTTGCCACCCGAATTTATCAAATTTGAAGCCGTTTCAATGTCCTGGCTGCGGGATCAGGGTTGGCAAGGGTGTCGGTGCACCGCCACTAGAAACTCACTGGTCGGCTAAAATTCCTACTGGACGGTTTTGTCCCGTACGTTGCATCAACAAACAGATGAGGCCCTCACCTGCCTAGGACCGACATGCGAAAGGAAGCGCAGCGGCCTTTGCAGCGTCGCTACGGTCGAATTTTCCGGCCGGCACGCCTAGTGGCCCATTTTGGAAAGGTGCTGGGTGTGCATCGTGAAAGTTAATTTATTGTGTTATCTGTTTGTAATATGTTGATTTTTTTTATTATTATTTTTTTTTTTGAAGCAAGAAAGTTACAAGGGCTGACCTACATAACTTTGCACTTGCTCCACAAAAAGATCCATTGAGAGAGTGAGGCAACCTGTTCCGCACTCACCCCACAGGTCTCTTGTACCAAGAGACGCTGTCACACGATCATGCAGACAGCCCCGTGCGGGGCAGCCCCGAAAGGCATCCAGGACCTGACCGAGTGCCCAGACTCCACTAAAATCACAGTCACGCAATGACGTCCTGTGATGTGTGACAGACCGTGACTGGCCCTTGAAACAAAAGCTGTCCATAGTGTAGCTGTCAGCTATCCATGCATGGTGACTTGCACACCTCTAAAAGCTGCACCTTACAGGCAGCATTACGACACACACACAAGACGCCTATTTATAGGTGACTGATTGTTAATATGTTGATTTATCAAATTTGAAGCCGTTTCAATGTCCTGGCTGCGGGATCAGGGTTGGCAAGGGTGTCGGTGCACCGCCACTATTTTTTTTATTTTATTTTATTTTATTTTTTGAAGCAAATAATGCACCGCCACTAGAAACTCACTGGTCGGCTAAAATTCCTACTGGACGGTTTTGTCCCGTACGTTGCATCAACAAACATATGAGGCCCTCACCTGCCTAGGACCGACATGCGAAAGGAAGCGCAGCGGCCTTTGCAGCGTCGCTACGGTCGAATTTTCCGGCCGGCACGCCTAGTGGCCCATTTTGGAAAGGTGCTGGGTGTGCATCGTGAAAGTTAATTTATTGTTTTATCTGTTTGTAATATGTTGATTTATCAAATTTGAAGCCGTTTCAATGTCCTGGCTGCGGGATCAGGGTTGGCAAGGGTGTCGGTGCACCGCCACTATTTTTTTTATTTTATTTTATTTTATTTTTGAAGCAAATAATGCACCGCCACTAGAAACTCACTGGTCGGCTAAAATTCCTACTGGACGGTTTTGTCCCGTACGTTGCATCAACAAACATATGAGGCCCTCACCTGCCTAGGACCGACATGCGAAAGGAAGCGCAGCGGCCTTTGCAGCGTCGCTACGGTCGAATTTTCCGGCCGGCACGCCTAGTGGCCCATTTTGGAAAGGTGCTGGGTGTGCATCGTGAAAGTTAATTTATTGTTTTATCTGTTTGTGATATGTCGATTTATCAAATTTGAAGCCGTTTCAATGTCCTGGCTGCGGGATCAGGGTTGGCAAGGGTGTCGGTGCACCGCCACTAGAAACTCACTGGTCGGCTAAAATTCCTGCTGGACGGTTTTGTCCCGTACGTTGCATCAACAAACATATGAGGCCCTCACCTGCCTAGGACCGACATGCGAAAGGAAGCGCAGCGGCCTTTGCAGCGTCGCTACGGTCGAATTTTCCGGCCGGCACGCCTAGTGGCCCATTTTGGAAAGGTGCTGGGTGTGCATCGTGAAAGTTAATTTATTGTGTTATCTGTTTGTAATATGTTGATTTATCAAATTTGAAGCCGTTTCAATGTCCTGGCTGCGAGATCAGGGTTGGCAAGGGTGTCGGTGCACCGCCACTAGAAACTCACTGGTCGGCTAAAATTCCTACTGGACGGTTTTGTCCCGTACGTTGCATCAACAAACATATGAGGCCCTCACCTGCCTAGGACCGACATGCGAAAGGAAGCGCAGCGGCCTTTGCAGCGTCGCTACGGTCGAATTTTCCGGCCGGCACGCCTAGTGGCCCATTTTGGAAAGGTGCTGGGTGTGCATCGTGAAAGCTAATTTATTGTGTTATCTGTTTGTAATATGTTGATTTATCAAATTTGAAGCCGTTTCAATGTCCTGGCTGCGGGATCAGGGTTGGCAAGGGTGTCGGTGCACCGCCACTATTTTTTTTATTTTATTTTATTTTTTTTTGAAGCAAATAATGCACCGCCACTAGAAACTCACTGGTCGGCTAAAATTCCTACTGGACGGTTTTGTCCCGTACGTTGCATCAACAAACATATGAGGCCCTCACCTGCCTAGGACCGACATGCGAAAGGAAGCGCAGCGGCCTTTGCAGCGTCGCTACGGTCGAATTTTCCGGCCGGCACGCCTAGTGGCCCATTTTGGAAAGGTGCTGGGTGTGCATCGTGAAAGTTAATTTATTGTTTTATCTGTTTGTAATATGTCGATTTATCAAATTTGAAGCCGTTTCAATGTCCTGGCTGCGGGATCAGGGTTGGCAAGGGTGTCGGTGCACCGCCACTATTTTTTTTATTTTTTTTTTTTTATTTTTTTTTTTTTTTGAAGCAAGAAAGTTACAAGGGCTGACCTACATAACTGTGCACTTGCTCCACAAAAAGATCCATTGAGAGAGTGAGGCAACCTGTTCCGCACTCACCCCACAGGTCTCTTGTACCAAGAGACGCTGTCACACGATCATGCAGACAGCCCCGTGCGGGGCAGCCCCGAAAGGCATCCAGGACCTGACCGAGTGCCCAGACTCCCCTAAAATCACAGTTACGCAATGACGTCCTGTGATGTATGACAGACCGTGACTGGCCCTTGAGACAAAAGCTGTCCATAGTGTAGCTGTCAGCTATCAATGCATGGTGACTTGCACACCTCTGAAAGCTGCACCTCACAGGCAGCATTACGATACACACACACAAGACGCCTATTTATAGGTGACTGATTGTCGACACAGACAATCACCACCTGTCTATTAAGTCAACAAGTTTGATCTCAGGCGACCTTCCTTGCAGCCATGCAAACGGTATCCCACAACCCAACCTAACATCTACTTCCACCCTATCCCATTCCCTCTGAATTTGCTGCCGTAGCTCTGCCAGAAACCTGCACGCCACAGCCTTAGCAACGTATGATGAGCTGCCCGGCTCGCCAGCTGCAAACCGTTGGCTGCCCATGCTGCTGCTGCTGCTGCTGCTGCTGCTGCTGCTGCTGTTGCTGTTGTCCTCCGCACCGCTGTTGCTGTGGCTCTGCGATTGCAAACTGTTGCCTGCATTGCGGCTGCTGCCGCCATCGCTACCACCCGCACTGGCCACAGTCACGCCAGCCCTGCTGCTGCTGCAGCGCACCACCCAAATGGATTCCAACAGCAGCAGACGCAGCTGCGTCCACAACTGCTGCTGCCCTGCTGGCGGCGCCCACACACTGAAGTCATCCAGCAGCAGCAGACGGCTGTTATTAACAGGGACCACTGCTCCTGGCTGCACAAGCTGCCACACCTGTTGCGCATACCACTGCCACACTGCTGCAGCTGTTGGGCACTCCACAAACAAGTGGGTGAGGGTCTCCAGTTGCTGCGGCTGCTGACACTGCTGTGCTGGGCATGCAAAGTGAGCCGGCGCGCGCCTGCTGGATGCCAGCATGCGCCGTGCGCCTACCTTCACTCCTGCATGCAGAAGCCGCCAGCCAAACACTCGCAGCCGCCTCGGCAGCTGGGTGTCTTTCAGCCTCTGATAACTCGCCACCCAGCGGTGCTGCCTGGCATTGGCAGCACCCATGGATTGAGTGATCGGGTCCAGTAGATCATTGTGTGCTGGGCAGCTGATGCACTGCTGTTGCTGCTCCTGTTGCTGCCGCTGAGCCGTGACCACTGCTGCTGCTGTTGCTGCGCGCTGTCTTGGCAGCTCCCGCTCCCTGGACGGATCCATCCAGGACGCATGGTAAGCTGCCATCATCAAAAAAAAATCAAAAAAAAACTGCCATCATAGCTGCATCGCTAAACCGCTGGCTGTCACTGCTGCTGCTGCTGCGATTGCCAGGCGCCTCGCTACTGTGCTGCATTTGCTGGAAAGACCGTTTCTGAGCTGCCTCCATCTCCTGCAAGCCGTCCTGTGGCGCCTCAGCACCCAGGCGGTTGCGCCACAGCCGCGGGCGCATGCCTACACCTGACACCCACCCCTCTTTGCACTGCCGGCTGCATTGCTCCTGCAGCAGCCTGCATGTTGCCACCCGAATTTATCAAATTTGAAGCCGTTTCAATGTCCTGGCTGCGGGATCAGGGTTGGCAAGGGTGTCGGTGCACCGCCACTAGAAACTCACTGGTCGGCTAAAATTCCTACTGGACGGTTTTGTCCCGTACGTTGCATCAACAAACAGATGAGGCCCTCACCTGCCTAGGACCGACATGCGAAAGGAAGCGCAGCGGCCTTCGCAGCGTCGCTACGGTCGAATTCTCGGGCCGGCACGCCTAGTGGCCCATTTTGGAAAGGTGCTGGGTGTGCATCGTGAAAGTTAGTTTATTGTTTTATCTCTTTGTAATATGTTAACTAATCAAATTTGAAGCCGTTCCAATGTCCTGGCTGCAGGATGAGGGTTGGCAAGGGTGACGCTGGGCATGTCCACCACCTGACCAAGTGGCAAGAATCGACTATAATCACAGCCATTCGACGAACAACTGTGATGTGTACGTTGAAACTATCCCTAAACACCAAACATGTGCATGGTCCAGAACCAAACAATGCTTTTTCTTGATCTTGTGGTCATGCATGGCAGTCAGTGCTAGCGTCCGTTGACCTGCTGCCAAATTTTTTTTTTTTTTTTTTTTTTTTTGAAGCAAGAAAGTTACAAGGGCTGACCTACATAACTGTGCACTTGCTCCACAAAAAGATCCATTGAGAGAGTGAGGCAACCTGTTCCGCACTCACCCCACAGGTCTCTTGTACCAAGAGACGCTGTCACACGATCATGCAGACAGCCCCGTGCGGGGCAGCCCCGAAAGGCATCCAGGACCTGACCGAGTGCCCAGACTCCACTAAAATCACAGTCACGCAATGACGTCCTGTGATGTGTGACAGACCGTGACTGGCCCTTGAAACAAAAGCTGTCCATAGTGTAGCTGTCAGCTATCCATGCATGGTGACTTGCACACCTCTAAAAGCTGCACCTTACAGGCAGCATTACGACACACACACAAGACGCCTATTTATAGGTGACTGATTGTTAATATGTTGATTTATCAAATTTGAAGCCGTTTCAATGTCCTGGCTGCGGGATCAGGGTTGGCAAGGGTGTCGGTGCACCGCCACTATTTTTTTTATTTTATTTTATTTTATTTTTTGAAGCAAATAATGCACCGCCACTAGAAACTCACTGGTCGGCTAAAATTCCTACTGGACGGTTTTGTCCCGTACGTTGCATCAACAAACATATGAGGCCCTCACCTGCCTAGGACCGACATGCGAAAGGAAGCGCAGCGGCCTTTGCAGCGTCGCTACGGTCGAATTTTCCGGCCGGCACGCCTAGTGGCCCATTTTAAAAAGGTGCTGGGTGTGCATCGTGAAAGTTAATTTATTGTTTTATCTGTTTGTAATATGTTGATTTATCAAATTTGAAGCCGTTTCAATGTCCTGGCTGCGGGATCAGGGTTGGCAAGGGTGTCGGTGCACCGCCACTAGAAACTCACTGGTCGGCTAAAATTCCTACTGGACGGTTTTGTCCCGTACGTTGCATCAACAAACATATGAGGCCCTCACCTGCCTAGGACCGACATGCGAAAGGAAGCGCAGCGGCCTTTGCAGCGTCGCTACGGTCGAATTTTCCGGCCGGCACGCCTAGTGGCCCATTTTGGAAAGGTGCTGGGTGTGCATCGTGAAAGTTAATTTATTGTGTTATCTGTTTGTAATATGTTGATTTATCAAATTTGAAGCCGTTTCAATGTCCTGGCTGCGGGATCAGGGTTGGCAAGGGTGTCGGTGCACCGCCACTATTTTTTTTTATTTTTTTATTTTTTTTTTGAAGCAAATAATGCACCGCCACTAGAAACTCACTGGTCGGCTAAAATTCCTACTGGACGGTTTTGTCCCGTACGTTGCATCAACAAACATATGAGGCCCTCACCTGCCTAGGACCGACATGCGAAAGGAAGCGCAGCGGCCTTTGCAGCGTCGCTACGGTCGAATTTTCCGGCCGGCACGCCTAGTGGCCCATTTTGGAAAGGTGCTGGGTGTGCATCGTGAAAGTTAATTTATTGTGTTATCTGTTTGTAATATGTTGATTTTTTTTTATTTTTTTTTTTTTTTGAAGCAAGAAAGTTACAAGGGCTGACCTACATAACTTTGCACTTGCTCCACAAAAAGATCCATTGAGAGAGTGAGGCAACCTGTTCCGCACTCACCCCACAGGTCTCTTGTACCAAGAGACGCTGTCACACGATCATGCAGACAGCCCCGTGCGGGGCAGCCCCGAAAGGCATCCAGGACCTGACCGAGTGCCCAGACTCCACTAAAATCACAGTCACGCAATGACGTCCTGTGATGTGTGACAGACCGTGACTGGCCCTTGAAACAAAAGCTGTCCATAGTGTAGCTGTCAGCTATCCATGCATGGTGACTTGCACACCTCTAAAAGCTGCACCTTACAGGCAGCATTACGACACACACACAAGACGCCTATTTATAGGTGACTGATTGTTAATATGTTGATTTATCAAATTTGAAGCCGTTTCAATGTCCTGGCTGCGGGATCAGGGTTGGCAAGGGTGTCGGTGCACCGCCACTATTTTTTTTATTTTATTTTATTTTATTTTTTGAAGCAAATAATGCACCGCCACTAGAAACTCACTGGTCGGCTAAAATTCCTACTGGACGGTTTTGTCCCGTACGTTGCATCAACAAACATATGAGGCCCTCACCTGCCTAGGACCGACATGCGAAAGGAAGCGCAGCGGCCTTTGCAGCGTCGCTACGGTCGAATTTTCCGGCCGGCACGCCTAGTGGCCCATTTTAAAAAGGTGCTGGGTGTGCATCGTGAAAGTTAATTTATTGTTTTATCTGTTTGTAATATGTTGATTTATCAAATTTGAAGCCGTTTCAATGTCCTGGCTGCGGGATCAGGGTTGGCAAGGGTGTCGGTGCACCGCCACTAGAAACTCACTGGTCGGCTAAAATTCCTACTGGACGGTTTTGTCCCGTACGTTGCATCAACAAACATATGAGGCCCTCACCTGCCTAGGACCGACATGCGAAAGGAAGCGCAGCGGCCTTTGCAGCGTCGCTACGGTCGAATTTTCCGGCCGGCACGCCTAGTGGCCCATTTTGGAAAGGTGCTGGGTGTGCATCGTGAAAGTTAATTTATTGTGTTATCTGTTTGTAATATGTTGATTTATCAAATTTGAAGCCGTTTCAATGTCCTGGCTGCGGGATCAGGGTTGGCAAGGGTGTCGGTGCACCGCCACTATTTTTTTTATTTTATTTTATTTTATTTTTGAAGCAAATAATGCACCGCCACTAGAAACTCACTGGTCGGCTAAAATTCCTACTGGACGGTTTTGTCCCGTACGTTGCATCAACAAACATATGAGGCCCTCACCTGCCTAGGACCGACATGCGAAAGGAAGGGCAGCGGCCTTTGCAGCGTCGCTACGGTCGAATTTTCCGGCCGGCACGCCTAGTGGCCCATTTTGGAAAGGTGCTGGGTGTGCATCGTGAAAGTTAATTTATTGTGTTATCTGTTTGTAATATGTTGATTTATCAAATTTGAAGCCGTTTCAATGTCCTGGCTGCGGGATCAGGGTTGGCAAGGGTGTCGGTGCACCGCCACTAGAAACTCACTGGTCGGCTAAAATTCCTACTGGACGGTTTTGTCCCGTACGTTGCATCAACAAACATATGAGGCCCTCACCTGCCTAGGACCGACATGCGAAAGGAAGCGCAGCGGCCTTTGCAGCGTCGCTACGGTCGAATTTTCCGGCCGGCACGCCTAGTGGCCCATTTTGGAAAGGTGCTGGGTGTGCATCGTGAAAGTTAATTTATTGTGTTATCTGTTTGTAATATGTTGATTTATCAAATTTGAAGCCGTTTCAATGTCCTGGCTGCGGGATCAGGGTTGGCAAGGGTGTCGGTGCACCGCCACTATTTTTTTTATTTTATTTTATTTTATTTTTGAAGCAAATAATGCACCGCCACTAGAAACTCACTGGTCGGCTAAAATTCCTACTGGACGGTTTTGTCCCGTACGTTGCATCAACAAACATATGAGGCCCTCACCTGCCTAGGACCGACATGCGAAAGGAAGGGCAGCGGCCTTTGCAGCGTCGCTACGGTCGAATTTTCCGGCCGGCACGCCTAGTGGCCCATTTTGGAAAGGTGCTGGGTGTGCATCGTGAAAGTTAATTTATTGTGTTATCTGTTTGTAATATGTTGATTTATCAAATTTGAAGCCGTTTCAATGTCCTGGCTGCGGGATCAGGGTTGGCAAGGGTGTCGGTGCACCGCCACTAGAAACTCACTGGTCGGCTAAAATTCCTACTGGACGGTTTTGTCCCGTACGTTGCATCAACAAACATATGAGGCCCTCACCTGCCTAGGACCGACATGCGAAAGGAAGCGCAGCGGCCTTTGCAGCGTCGCTACGGTCGAATTTTCCGGCCGGCACGCCTAGTGGCCCATTTTGGAAAGGTGCTGGGTGTGCATCGTGAAAGCTAATTTATTGTGTTATCTGTTTGTAATATGTTGATTTATCAAATTTGAAGCCGTTTCAATGTCCTGGCTGCGGGATCAGGGTTGGCAAGGGTGTCGGTGCACCGCCACTATTTTTTTTATTTTATTTTATTTTTTTTTGAAGCAAATAATGCACCGCCACTAGAAACTCACTGGTCGGCTAAAATTCCTACTGGACGGTTTTGTCCCGTACGTTGCATCAACAAACATATGAGGCCCTCACCTGCCTAGGACCGACATGCGAAAGGAAGCGCAGCGGCCTTTGCAGCGTCGCTACGGTCGAATTTTCCGGCCGGCACGCCTAGTGGCCCATTTTGGAAAGGTGCTGGGTGTGCATCGTGAAAGTTAATTTATTGTTTTATCTGTTTGTAATATGTCGATTTATCAAATTTGAAGCCGTTTCAATGTCCTGGCTGCGGGATCAGGGTTGGCAAGGGTGTCGGTGCACCGCCACTATTTTTTTTATTTTTATTTTTATTTTTTTTTTTTTTTTTGAAGCAAGAAAGTTACAAGGGCTGACCTGTGGGGTGAGTGCGGAACAGGTTGCCTCACTCTCTCAATGGATCTTTTTGTGGAGCAAGTGCACAGTTATGTAGGTCAGCCCTTGTAACTTTCTTGCTTCAAAAAAAAAAAAAAAAAAAAAAAAAAAAAAAAAAACAAGGGCTGACCTACATAACTGTGCACTTGCTCCACAAAAAGATCCATTGAGAGAGTGAGGCAACCTGTTCCGCACTCACCCCACAGGTCTCTTGTACCAAGAGACGCTGTCACACGATCATGCAGACAGCCCCGTGCGGGGCAGCCCCGAAAGGCATCCAGGACCTGACCGAGTGCCCAGACTCCCCTAAAATCACAGTTACGCAATGACGTCCTGTGATGTATGACAGACCGTGACTGGCCCTTGAGACAAAAGCTGTCCATAGTGTAGCTGTCAGCTATCAATGCATGGTGACTTGCACACCTCTGAAAGCTGCACCTCACAGGCAGCATTACGATACACACACACAAGACGCCTATTTATAGGTGACTGATTGTCGACACAGACAATCACCACCTGTCTATTAAGTCAACAAGTTTGATCTCAGGCGACCTTCCTTGCAGCCATGCAAACGGTATCCCACAACCCAACCTAACATCTACTTCCACCCTATCCCATTCCCTCTGAATTTGCTGCCGTAGCTCTGCCAGAAACCTGCACGCCACAGCCTTAGCAACGTATGATGAGCTGCCCGGCTCGCCAGCTGCAAACCGTTGGCTGCCCATGCTGCTGCTGCTGCTGCTGCTGCTGCTGCTGCTGCTGTTTTTTTTTTTTTTTTTTTTTTTTTTTTTTTTTTTTTTGAAGCAAGAAAGTTACAAGGGCTGACCTACATAACTGTGCACTTGCTCCACAAAAAGATCCATTGAGAGAGTGAGGCAACCTGTTCCGCACTCACCCCACAGGTCTCTTGTACCAAGAGACGCTGTCACACGATCATGCAGACAGCCCCGTGCGGGGCAGCCCCGAAAGGCATCCAGGACCTGACCGAGTGCCCAGACTCCACTAAAATCACAGTCACGCAATGACGTCCTGTGATGTGTGACAGACCGTGACTGGCCCTTGAAACAAAAGCTGTCCATAGTGTAGCTGTCAGCTATTTTTTTTTTTTTTTTTTTTTTTTTTGAAGCAAGAAAGTTACAAGGGCTGACCTACATAACTGTGCACTTGCTCCGCTGTCAGCTGTCAGCTATCAATGCATGGTGACTTGCACACCTCTAAAAGCTGCACCTTACAGGCAGCATTACGACACACACACAAGACGCCTATTTATAGGTGACTGATTGTCGACACAGACAATCGCCACCTGTCTATTCATAGACTCTCCACTTCATGCAAAGCACATCCTGCTATTGACCGAACATACCCCTATGAGACATGTGGCAATATGTAAAAAAAATGACACCAACACAGACACACATATACACACACGCAAACTTATCAGCACATGCCTGCGCACATAATCATACTCTGCTACCACATAATCATACTCTGCTACAGTCACGCAATGACGTCCTGTGATGTGTGACAGACCGTGACTGGCCCTGCTGCTGCTGTTGCTGTTGTCCTCCGCACCGCTGTTGCTGTGGCTCTGCGATTGCAAACTGTTGCCTGCATTGCGGCTGCTGCCGCCATCGCTACCACCCGCACTGGCCACAGTCACGCCAGCCCTGCTGCTGCTGCAGCGCACCACCCAAATGGATTCCAACAGCAGCAGACGCAGCTGCGTCCACAACTGCTGCTGCCCTGCTGGCGGCGCCCACACACTGAAGTCATCCAGCAGCAGCAGACGGCTGTTATTAACAGGGACCACTGCTCCTGGCTGCACAAGCTGCCACACCTGTTGCGCATACCACTGCCACACTGCTGCAGCTGTTGGGCACTCCACAAACAAGTGGGTGAGGGTCTCCAGTTGCTGCGGCTGCTGACACTGCTGTGCTGGGCATGCAAAGTGAGCCGGCGCGCGCCTGCTGGATGCCAGCATGCGCCGTGCGCCTACCTTCACTCCTGCATGCAGAAGCCGCCAGCCAAACACTCGCAGCCGCCTCGGCAGCTGGGTGTCTTTCAGCCTCTGATAACTCGCCACCCAGCGGTGCTGCCTGGCATTGGCAGCACCCATGGATTGAGTGATCGGGTCCAGTAGATCATTGTGTGCTGGGCAGCTGATGCACTGCTGTTGCTGCTCCTGTTGCTGCCGCTGAGCCGTGACCACTGCTGCTGCTGTTGCTGCGCGCTGTCTTGGCAGCTCCCGCTCCCTGGACGGATCCATCCAGGACGCATGGTAAGCTGCCATCATCAAAAAAAAATCAAAAAAAAAACTGCCATCATAGCTGCATCGCTAAACCGCTGGCTGTCACTGCTGCTGCTGCTGCGATTGCCAGGCGCCTCGCTACTGTGCTGCATTTGCTGGAAAGACCGTTTCTGAGCTGCCTCCATCTCCTGCAAGCCGTCCTGTGGCGCCTCAGCACCCAGGCGGTTGCGCCACAGCCGCGGGCGCATGCCTACACCTGACACCCACCCCTCTTTGCACTGCCGGCTGCATTGCTCCTGCAGCAGCCTGCATGTTGCCACCCGAATTTATCAAATTTGAAGCCGTTTCAATGTCCTGGCTGCGGGATCAGGGTTGGCAAGGGTGTCGGTGCACCGCCACTAGAAACTCACTGGTCGGCTAAAATTCCTACTGGACGGTTTTGTCCCGTACGTTGCATCAACAAACAGATGAGGCCCTCACCTGCCTAGGACCGACATGCGAAAGGAAGCGCAGCGGCCTTTGCAGCGTCGCTACGGTCGAATTTTCCGGCCGGCACGCCTAGTGGCCCATTTTGGAAAGGTGCTGGGTGTGCATCGTGAAAGTTAATTTATTGTGTTATCTGTTTGTAATATGTTGATTTTTTTTATTATTTTTTTTTTTTTTGAAGCAAGAAAGTTACAAGGGCTGACCTACATAACTTTGCACTTGCTCCACAAAAAGATCCATTGAGAGAGTGAGGCAACCTGTTCCGCACTCACCCCACAGGTCTCTTGTACCAAGAGACGCTGTCACACGATCATGCAGACAGCCCCGTGCGGGGCAGCCCCGAAAGGCATCCAGGACCTGACCGAGTGCCCAGACTCCACTAAAATCACAGTCACGCAATGACGTCCTGTGATGTGTGACAGACCGTGACTGGCCCTTGAAACAAAAGCTGTCCATAGTGTAGCTGTCAGCTATCCATGCATGGTGACTTGCACACCTCTAAAAGCTGCACCTTACAGGCAGCATTACGACACACACACAAGACGCCTATTTATAGGTGACTGATTGTTAATATGTTGATTTATCAAATTTGAAGCCGTTTCAATGTCCTGGCTGCGGGATCAGGGTTGGCAAGGGTGTCGGTGCACCGCCACTATTTTTTTTATTTTATTTTATTTTATTTTTTGAAGCAAATAATGCACCGCCACTAGAAACTCACTGGTCGGCTAAAATTCCTACTGGACGGTTTTGTCCCGTACGTTGCATCAACAAACATATGAGGCCCTCACCTGCCTAGGACCGACATGCGAAAGGAAGCGCAGCGGCCTTTGCAGCGTCGCTACGGTCGAATTTTCCGGCCGGCACGCCTAGTGGCCCATTTTGGAAAGGTGCTGGGTGTGCATCGTGAAAGTTAATTTATTGTTTTATCTGTTTGTAATATGTTGATTTATCAAATTTGAAGCCGTTTCAATGTCCTGGCTGCGGGATCAGGGTTGGCAAGGGTGTCGGTGCACCGCCACTATTTTTTTTATTTTATTTTATTTTATTTTTGAAGCAAATAATGCACCGCCACTAGAAACTCACTGGTCGGCTAAAATTCCTACTGGACGGTTTTGTCCCGTACGTTGCATCAACAAACATATGAGGCCCTCACCTGCCTAGGACCGACATGCGAAAGGAAGCGCAGCGGCCTTTGCAGCGTCGCTACGGTCGAATTTTCCGGCCGGCACGCCTAGTGGCCCATTTTGGAAAGGTGCTGGGTGTGCATCGTGAAAGTTAATTTATTGTTTTATCTGTTTGTGATATGTCGATTTATCAAATTTGAAGCCGTTTCAATGTCCTGGCTGCGGGATCAGGGTTGGCAAGGGTGTCGGTGCACCGCCACTAGAAACTCACTGGTCGGCTAAAATTCCTGCTGGACGGTTTTGTCCCGTACGTTGCATCAACAAACATATGAGGCCCTCACCTGCCTAGGACCGACATGCGAAAGGAAGCGCAGCGGCCTTTGCAGCGTCGCTACGGTCGAATTTTCCGGCCGGCACGCCTAGTGGCCCATTTTGGAAAGGTGCTGGGTGTGCATCGTGAAAGTTAATTTATTGTGTTATCTGTTTGTAATATGTTGATTTATCAAATTTGAAGCCGTTTCAATGTCCTGGCTGCGAGATCAGGGTTGGCAAGGGTGTCGGTGCACCGCCACTAGAAACTCACTGGTCGGCTAAAATTCCTACTGGACGGTTTTGTCCCGTACGTTGCATCAACAAACATATGAGGCCCTCACCTGCCTAGGACCGACATGCGAAAGGAAGCGCAGCGGCCTTTGCAGCGTCGCTACGGTCGAATTTTCCGGCCGGCACGCCTAGTGGCCCATTTTGGAAAGGTGCTGGGTGTGCATCGTGAAAGCTAATTTATTGTGTTATCTGTTTGTAATATGTTGATTTATCAAATTTGAAGCCGTTTCAATGTCCTGGCTGCGGGATCAGGGTTGGCAAGGGTGTCGGTGCACCGCCACTATTTTTTTTATTTTATTTTATTTTTTTTTGAAGCAAATAATGCACCGCCACTAGAAACTCACTGGTCGGCTAAAATTCCTACTGGACGGTTTTGTCCCGTACGTTGCATCAACAAACATATGAGGCCCTCACCTGCCTAGGACCGACATGCGAAAGGAAGCGCAGCGGCCTTTGCAGCGTCGCTACGGTCGAATTTTCCGGCCGGCACGCCTAGTGGCCCATTTTGGAAAGGTGCTGGGTGTGCATCGTGAAAGTTAATTTATTGTTTTATCTGTTTGTAATATGTCGATTTATCAAATTTGAAGCCGTTTCAATGTCCTGGCTGCGGGATCAGGGTTGGCAAGGGTGTCGGTGCACCGCCACTATTTTTTTTATTTTTTTTTTTTTATTTTTTTTTTTTTTTGAAGCAAGAAAGTTACAAGGGCTGACCTACATAACTGTGCACTTGCTCCACAAAAAGATCCATTGAGAGAGTGAGGCAACCTGTTCCGCACTCACCCCACAGGTCTCTTGTACCAAGAGACGCTGTCACACGATCATGCAGACAGCCCCGTGCGGGGCAGCCCCGAAAGGCATCCAGGACCTGACCGAGTGCCCAGACTCCCCTAAAATCACAGTTACGCAATGACGTCCTGTGATGTATGACAGACCGTGACTGGCCCTTGAGACAAAAGCTGTCCATAGTGTAGCTGTCAGCTATCAATGCATGGTGACTTGCACACCTCTGAAAGCTGCACCTCACAGGCAGCATTACGATACACACACACAAGACGCCTATTTATAGGTGACTGATTGTCGACACAGACAATCACCACCTGTCTATTAAGTCAACAAGTTTGATCTCAGGCGACCTTCCTTGCAGCCATGCAAACGGTATCCCACAACCCAACCTAACATCTACTTCCACCCTATCCCATTCCCTCTGAATTTGCTGCCGTAGCTCTGCCAGAAACCTGCACGCCACAGCCTTAGCAACGTATGATGAGCTGCCCGGCTCGCCAGCTGCAAACCGTTGGCTGCCCATGCTGCTGCTGCTGCTGCTGCTGCTGCTGCTGCTGCTGCTGTTGCTGTTGTCCTCCGCACCGCTGTTGCTGTGGCTCTGCGATTGCAAACTGTTGCCTGCATTGCGGCTGCTGCCGCCATCGCTACCACCCGCACTGGCCACAGTCACGCCAGCCCTGCTGCTGCTGCAGCGCACCACCCAAATGGATTCCAACAGCAGCAGACGCAGCTGCGTCCACAACTGCTGCTGCCCTGCTGGCGGCGCCCACACACTGAAGTCATCCAGCAGCAGCAGACGGCTGTTATTAACAGGGACCACTGCTCCTGGCTGCACAAGCTGCCACACCTGTTGCGCATACCACTGCCACACTGCTGCAGCTGTTGGGCACTCCACAAACAAGTGGGTGAGGGTCTCCAGTTGCTGCGGCTGCTGACACTGCTGTGCTGGGCATGCAAAGTGAGCCGGCGCGCGCCTGCTGGATGCCAGCATGCGCCGTGCGCCTACCTTCACTCCTGCATGCAGAAGCCGCCAGCCAAACACTCGCAGCCGCCTCGGCAGCTGGGTGTCTTTCAGCCTCTGATAACTCGCCACCCAGCGGTGCTGCCTGGCATTGGCAGCACCCATGGATTGAGTGATCGGGTCCAGTAGATCATTGTGTGCTGGGCAGCTGATGCACTGCTGTTGCTGCTCCTGTTGCTGCCGCTGAGCCGTGACCACTGCTGCTGCTGTTGCTGCGCGCTGTCTTGGCAGCTCCCGCTCCCTGGACGGATCCATCCAGGACGCATGGTAAGCTGCCATCATCAAAAAAAAATCAAAAAAAAACTGCCATCATAGCTGCATCGCTAAACCGCTGGCTGTCACTGCTGCTGCTGCTGCGATTGCCAGGCGCCTCGCTACTGTGCTGCATTTGCTGGAAAGACCGTTTCTGAGCTGCCTCCATCTCCTGCAAGCCGTCCTGTGGCGCCTCAGCACCCAGGCGGTTGCGCCACAGCCGCGGGCGCATGCCTACACCTGACACCCACCCCTCTTTGCACTGCCGGCTGCATTGCTCCTGCAGCAGCCTGCATGTTGCCACCCGAATTTATCAAATTTGAAGCCGTTTCAATGTCCTGGCTGCGGGATCAGGGTTGGCAAGGGTGTCGGTGCACCGCCACTAGAAACTCACTGGTCGGCTAAAATTCCTACTGGACGGTTTTGTCCCGTACGTTGCATCAACAAACAGATGAGGCCCTCACCTGCCTAGGACCGACATGCGAAAGGAAGCGCAGCGGCCTTCGCAGCGTCGCTACGGTCGAATTCTCGGGCCGGCACGCCTAGTGGCCCATTTTGGAAAGGTGCTGGGTGTGCATCGTGAAAGTTAGTTTATTGTTTTATCTCTTTGTAATATGTTAACTAATCAAATTTGAAGCCGTTCCAATGTCCTGGCTGCAGGATGAGGGTTGGCAAGGGTGACGCTGGGCATGTCCACCACCTGACCAAGTGGCAAGAATCGACTATAATCACAGCCATTCGACGAACAACTGTGATGTGTACGTTGAAACTATCCCTAAACACCAAACATGTGCATGGTCCAGAACCAAACAATGCTTTTTCTTGATCTTGTGGTCATGCATGGCAGTCAGTGCTAGCGTCCGTTGACCTGCTGCCAAATTTTTTTTTTTTTTTTTTTTTTTTGAAGCAAGAAAGTTACAAGGGCTGACCTACATAACTGTGCACTTGCTCCACAAAAAGATCCATTGAGAGAGTGAGGCAACCTGTTCCGCACTCACCCCACAGGTCTCTTGTACCAAGAGACGCTGTCACACGATCATGCAGACAGCCCCGTGCGGGGCAGCCCCGAAAGGCATCCAGGACCTGACCGAGTGCCCAGACTCCACTAAAATCACAGTCACGCAATGACGTCCTGCTGCCAAAATTGGCTGCCCGGCACACCCGGGGCTACGGGTGGCACAGCACTGAATGTGCCGGCAGTGCTGCCAGCAGCCACGTCATCGTCAGTGCCACCATGCCCATTGCTGCTGCCTCTTGCAGTGCGCAACAATGTGTGCAGTGATGGGCTGGAGAGGTTGCCTGCAGCTGCTGCCCTGCCAGGTGCACCGCGGATAGTCTGGTTCCACTTGAGCTTGTGGGTGATGCCCTGGTCACATGAAAACAGCGGCAATACAAACCAGAGTGTGTTGGTCCACCAATGCAGGACAGCAGACATGTGCAGGTCGTGCATGTGCAGCAGCACTGTGTGCACAACATGTGTGACATGGCTGCGGCGGTGGAGGCAGCGCATCAGGGCACCTCCAGCAAAGAGTGGTCACCGACCACAACGAGCTGCGTGGCAGCAGCGTGCGCACCTCGTACCAGTCTCTGTCCAAGCTGCCGATGTTGATCAGCGGCAGTGGGCACAGCGATGTCTGGAAGTGCACCGAGCCGCCGCGCTCAATGCGCATGGGGTGCTTGCCGTCAAAGGACGCCCTGCGCAACACAGCACCCGCAGGACCACTTAGCATATGGCTTTCAACAAAACATGGGGCAGCTTGAGGCACGTGGGGCCTGCAGATGCTAACACGATTGCAGGCGTGTCTTGCAGCTCACTGCGTGGTGCTGGGCCTCACCGCGCATGTGACCTCGCGTTGCGCGGCAGGCGCACCAGCAGGTCGGCGTTCTCAGGGATGATGAGCGGCCTGAAGGACAGGCTGTGCGGCGACAGCGGCGTCAGCAGCGTGCACGGCACGCTGGGCGCCACCATGGAGCCGCCTGTAGCCGCAGCAGGCACATGGCGCAATTTTCAGCAGCATGAGCACAGCTCTAATCATGAGTACTCTGATGCTGAGCGCTGCTGGTTGAGCAGGAACAGGTGCTGGAGATAACGTGTAATTGGGCACAGCACAGTTCCATCCTCCTTGCGGCGCCCTCGCCCCCTGCTCACCGGCAGACATGGAGTAGGCGGTTGAGCCGCTGGGCGTGGCGATGATCAGCCCGTCAGCCTCGGCAGCTGCACACGCGGCAGGACAACACGACACGTTGCAGAAGGGTGTGGGATGTTTGTCGCGTTGCAGCAGTGTTGGCCATAGCCCTCTAGCTACAGACAGTGCCTGAGGCACCCACACACATTCCACCATCATCAGTCTGCAGCACAGTGCAAGGCCACGTCTTGCAGGCACAGCCAGCTTGCAGGAGGCCGCCGCGCCGCCCCACCTGTGACGAAGCCGCCGTCGATGTACACCTCCAGGAACACGCTGCTGGGGAAGGCGCCCCTGCAGGGCGCGGCAGCAGGCAAGGGCAGGGCGAGAGCAGGTGGGTGTGGCGGGACAGCCAACCAAACAGTGCAGCCCAACTTATGAGGGCACATGCACACTCTTCTATGGCAGCAGCGGCATCACCCTGCGGTAGTTCCTCAGCCTGCGTGCTCCCCACCAGGAGGTGACAGCCCCAATAAGAGCAACGCCGGCAGGCCAGGCCTGGGCGGCTGCATGCCACCGTGTGTGCCCGCCTCACCTGTCGATGACGCACTCGTTAAGGATGTGGTGCACGCGCAGCAGCTCGCCAGCAGCATTCAGCACAGCGCAGCGCTTGCGCGTGCGCAGCGTGCAGTACAGGTGCTCACGGTTGGCTGCCAGCACCCACTGCAGGCAGGCCCTGCAGCGCACACCACAGCAACTGATAGCCCTCAGGCATACTCATGCGTGCTACAGGATGACCTCAGGAGGCACAGCAGCATGCCCACAACCCTGCAGCTCCACCGACACTGCAAGGCAAGCTACACGCTGCAGCAACACAAGCGTTCTGGAGATGCTGCAGACTGCAAGTTATGGTTTGAAAAGCTCAACATTCTGATGAGATGTGAAGGCAGGGGTTCCTGCCTCCCTACAGCGCTTCCTCCCAAAGTATTTTTTTTTTGAAGCAAGAAAGTTACAAGGGCTGACCTACATAACTGTGCACTTGCTCCACAAAAAGATCCATTGAGAGAGCGAGGCAACCTGTTCCGCGCTCACCCCACAGGTCTCTTGTACCAAGAGACGCTGTCACACGATCATGCAGACAGCCCCGTGCGGGGCAGCCCCGAAAGGCATCCAGGACCTGACCGAGTGCCCAGACTCCACTAAAATCACAGTCACGCAATGACGTCCTGTGATGTGTGACAGACCGTGACTGGCCCTTGAAACAAAAGCTGTCCATAGTGTAACTGTCAGCTATCAATGCATGGTGACTTGCACACCTCTAAAAGCTGCACC
Organism: Tetradesmus obliquus; assembly: GCA_030272155.1. Lineage (NCBI taxonomy): Eukaryota > Viridiplantae > Chlorophyta > Chlorophyceae > Sphaeropleales > Scenedesmaceae > Tetradesmus > Tetradesmus obliquus. Next base: position 4,541,037 of record CP126191.1, read on the forward strand.
TTACAGGCAGCATTACGACACACACACAAGACGCCTGTTTATAGGTGAGGGATTGTCGGCACAGACAATCACCACCTGACTATTCCTAGATATTCCACTTTATGCAAAGCACATCCTGCTATTGACCAAACATACACCAATGGGACATGTGGCATTATGTCATCAATGCCAACAATACAGACACACACAAACACACACACAGACTTGTCTGCGCCTCCCAAAGTATCCCGTCACCCTGACGCGCCCCCACCCCTAGCCCCAAGCCCCATCCACCCCCTGCTGCCCACCTGTACTGGGTGGCGTCGAAGGGCGTGAGGAAGCCCAGCGTGCCCATAGCAAAGCACATCACGGGCGGCAGCGGCACGTCCCCGGTGAACAGCGATGCCAGGTAGCTGTCAGGCGGCAAGCCGCAGGCAGGCACGGCAGCCACGGTGAGCCATGAAAACAGAAGTCAGGGTCAGAGAGCATACACAGCAATGGATAAAACAGCTGAGCAGCTGCACGCAGCAGCTGCAAGTCAGTCAAATCAACTGGATGCTTTCTAGAACAAAAAAAAAAAAAGAAATGCTGACTTGCAATGTAGCAGAAAGACCTGCTCTCATGCAAGTGCATTCTGCTCCGTAAATTGTATTGCACGCAGTTGCATCACTTGCATCTGCAGGCAGCATGCTGTCAAGGACTTCTTTCTGGGAGTCTGACAGCTTGCTGCATCATTGATGAAAGCTGCTGTTTGTCGCTGCTGCTGCCACCCCTGCTGCTGCTGCCAGTGTTCCCGCTGCTGCTGCTGCTTGCAGATGTCTGCGTGTGGCGCCACTCACAGTACTGTGCCGTCGCCGCCCAGCGTGATGGCAAAGTCGATGTCTGTTGTTGCCGGGTCAAAGGGCGCAAATTGCGGGAACTCCTGCTGGTGCACAGCACGCTCCACAAACACCTGCCCGCACAGCAGTCACAAGCAGCAGAAGCCAAGAGAGTGTTGCCGAGGCGACAGGGCACAGCAGTGTGGCCAGGAAACAAGCAAGCAACGCACCTGCCCTGATGACACAGACGCTGCCACAAGTAGCAGCACCCCGCAGCTGTACTGCTGCAGCCGACGTCATCCCACTCTTGCACAGCACCATGTCACCTGCGCTTGGAGCTCCAAGGGCAGGTGGAGCCAGATGCACAGCACTGCTATGAGCCCATTGCGAGCCGCTGCAGCCCTTGACTCAGCCTGCAGCTGCACTGGCTGCCACATGTCACTGAGTCAGCCCTCCCCCAGCACGCCCACCTGCAGCCCCTGCTGCTGCAGCCAGGTCGCCATCTCCTCCAGCTGCGCCCCTGCTGCTGGCACGGGCTTCTTCACAATCAGCACGCGCCTGGGGCCACCCTGCAGGTGCAAGTGCACAGGCACAGGGTGGGGCCAGCCCCAGCAGGCAGCGCAGGTCAGCACAGCGCTACCACCCATTGCTGTGCGCCATCACGCCAGGAAGCATGTGCCCACTCTTACTGCACAAACAGCTGCATAGCAGAGTCATGGCAGCAAGCTGGCGAAGCTGCGTGCCAGCTATAGCCACAGCTAGCCGCCCACAGCACAGACACAGGCACGCTGCGCCCTCCCCCCCTGCCCCCTTTATGCCCCACCTGCTCCCAGACCAGCATGGCGCGCCGCCGCAGGCGCAGCGCTGCGCTGTCGCTGAAGCGCAGCGTGGCGCCGTAGATGAGCCCACGCACGGCATCGTCTGCGCCATAAGCACTGTCCAGCGGAGCAACAGCTATGCTGCTGCCGCTGCTGCTGCTGCTGCTGCTACTACTGCTCAACACCTGCTGCATCTGCTGGTGCTGATGTTGATCCTGCTGCTGCTGCTGCTGCTGTTGAGGATCTTGCTGCTGCAGCTGCTGCTGCCCCCGCAAGGTCTGATCCTGCTGCATGCTGGTAGTGCTATCAGGCCCCGCCTCAAGTTCAGGTGGCGATGCTTCTGTGCACTGCATGGTGTCCGCCAGCCCGCCATTAGACACAGCTGTCGCAGAACTCGGAGGCTGCAGCTGTGGCTGGCACACTGATTGGGGCGGAACTTGCCGCCGTGGTTGCTTGGCTGCAGGCTGCTGCAGCCCTTTACTGCTGCTGCTGCTGCGGCTCCTGGTTCGTCGTCTGCAAGTGCTAGAGCTGACTCTGGTTGTGCTGCTGCTGCCGCTGCTGCTGGTGCTCCTGCCAGTGCACTGGCATACTGTGCGTGGAGCGCCCACCAGCCAGTTGCAGCAGTACACATCCGGCCACTGACCTCCATGCACTGAGCTACCATAGCCTTGCAGTGCACTAGTAAAAGGCAGCAGACGGGGTCTGTACACTTTTGCAAGCACGTCAGTACAACACCGTGATGTATGCCCGGCACCTAAGCCACTGCTGCCTGCTAGGGCTCTGTGCATAGTAATTCTGCAGGCTGCAATACAGCGGGAAACGACTTTAAAGCTGATTATATAGCTTAGATGTGGAACGGGACTGCTACTGGTGCTGTATTTGCGACTCCCGACGAAACGTGAAGGGCACTTCGATCGATTGGTGTGTGTCAAGCACTGATCATGTAAAAGAAACTGACGAAAAGCAAATACATGTAGGCGGTTTGGCTACGCCTGTGGTGAGAGACAGCAAGGCTCTCGTGTTTAGGGTTGCAGTTCAAGCACATCATCAGCACGCCCTGTCACCCAAATGCTGCGGTGATATGCATAGGCATTCCATACAATGTCCTACAATCCTTTGTTCTGTACAAGATGGAAGCGGAAACATCAACATAATCCGTACATTGCACTTAACAACAGCAGCAGCACAGTTGAGGTTGCCCGTGCAGTACCTGACACACACACCGAAACATTTTCAGCAATGGCTATCTGTAGCTGAGTCTCAGGACTTACACGGCTAGCACGCCATCCAGATGCCGCCAGCCGCTGCTACTTGGCTGGCTGGCGATGCGCTCAACAATGGCACCATCAAGGAGTACCTGAAACGCTACAGCCCGCAGGAATGGCCCGAGGTCACCAAGCTCACGCTGATTTACGGCATAGTGGCTCTGCAGCACAGCTGTGAGGGCCGCCTGCTGAGCCTGCGCGAGTTGCGGCAGGCAGTTGAGACCAGCAACACCACGCTGGTGGTGCAGCGTAACGTGCCTCAGTTGCAGCGCCAAATACTGCAGCTGCAAAGCCAATTGGACAGTGTCTTTGACAAGTTGACCCCTGAGGTACAGTTGTCTTGGACTACAGTTGCGCATGCTGCTGGCTGCTGGTTCATTGCTGTTCCTGCAGCAGACAGTGCCAGCAGCTGTCGGTTGGAGCTCTGCCGCCCAGCCACTTAGCTACCCTGCGCTCTACCAGCCAGCTGCCATATTGACTTGATGCTGTCTTCAGCCATGCGCCCCGAGGCCAGACTCAGCAGTGCAGCCTGTGCGTGCATGCAGGGGCCAGCCTCAACTGGGCAAGCAAAGGAGCGGCAGCAGCAGCAGCCGTCACAGGGCAGAGCTGCTGCTGCGCTGCTTCGTGGAAGGCAGGGGCGGGTGCGCCAGCCTGCAGTGGCCCACCCCAAGCCTTCTGATGCTTGGAGGCAGGGCGAGCCGTCAGGCTACACCTCACCGCCACGCAGCAAGGCACACCCATTGTGCCGCTCAACAGGTACGGCAGCCAACTCAACAATAGCGGCAGCAATGAGCAGCACTGTTGTTGCCTGCACACACCTGTTGCATTGCAGCTAGCTGCTGGCAGCCACCCTTCGCAGTGCCGCAGACCGCTGCTGGCCTTCGAGTGCAGATTTCTTATGCAGCAGCACTGACAGCAGCTTGCTCTGCGTGTGCCGCAGACAACCAGGGTGCCACCAATCCCATCTACCCAGACTGGTGGCTGGCAGAGCCTGATGCGCAGCAGGCTGCAGACCAGCAGCAGCAGCAGTCGCCGCGGCTGGTGCACCCTCTGCAGGAGCAACAGCAGCAACTGGTGAGAGCAGTGCCACCAGGAAACAGAATGATGAAAAGCAGCAAATAGACCGTGTGCATGGCAGCTGCTATTGGCACAACTGGCTGCCAAGGTGTGCCAATGATGCTACTGCCCTATGTCCGTCAACCCTTGCCTTACCTCGCCTGTTGTACCCAATTGCTGGCGCTCACAGCCTGCCGGTCACTGCTCTCCGCTTGCGCAGGCCATCAGCACCTTTGGGATGCCAGGAGCACAGCAGCAGCAACAGGAGCAGCTGCTGAAAGGTGGCCTGGAGTTTGAGCCTACTCTGCTGCTGCGCCCAGCTGACGCTGCCGCCAGCCAGGGCCAGCAGCAGCAGGCCGAACTGCCGTGGGGCTGGCAGGGGCTCGCAGGGGCCAGCACAGCTGACGCGGGCCCCAGCAGGGCCCCTGCTGCTGCTGCGCGTGCGCGGCGCCCTGCTGCTGCTGTGCTGGGGCGTGGCCTGCCCAGCCTGAGGCACGTGGAGTCAAAGATCAAGCAGTCGGTGGCAGCATCACGGCAGAAGGCGGCTGCTACGCAGCAGCAACGGCACCAGTTGCTATCGTCTGTCGTGGCCACCAGCAGCAGCCACACCCCTGGGCAGCAGCAGCAGCAGATGAGGCCAGCAGAGCTTGAGGAGGCCTGCCCGCCGGCTGCCACTGCAGACCAGTTCATCTCCAACCCCTGGACCAGCTGGTTCGTGCCTGGCGCGCCAGCAGACCGCTCAGCCCCTGCGGCGGCAGCAGCAGCAGCAGCTGCAGTCACTGCAGCTGATGAAGGTAGCAGCAGTGACGATGAGCACAGCAGCGATGGTGCGCTGCCAGGCATTGAGACCTTGTCAGCAGACTCAGCAGCAGCAGCAGGCAGCCGTGGTGCCCTGCAGGACATCACTGGCGGCCTGAATCAGCTGACATGCAGCAGCAGCGGTGGCATTGCAGCTGCTGAGCCCCTCACAGGGGATGCTTGGGGCCTGGCCAGCAGCAGCTTCAGCTTTGCAGCAGGCAGCGCAGCGCAGAAACACACAGCCAGCAGACAGCCAGAACTGCACGACGCAGCAGCCGCAGCAGGTTTGCAGTGGCAGCAGCTACCACCTCAACAGCAGCAGCAGCAGCAGCAGCAACCATGGGCTGCTGATTTTGGTCACCTTGACTCGCCACAGCTGGATGCGGCAGCCCAGCAGGCTGCCGCTGCTGCTGCTACCGGGCAGCGGCGTGCTGGCCCCCACCAGCAGCGGCAGCAGTGGAGGCAGCGCTGGGTGGGCAACTTCGGGCATCTGGAAGGGTGAGCAGGGAGAGCAGCAGCAGCAGCAGCACTAGTTGGCCAGCATGCACTTGCCCTTAAGGTGCATGGACTGCACAAGCGAGCAGCGAGCACTGATGCTGTGTGTTGCCAGGCACCTCCCCATCTGCATAACGTCTGCCACACCTGCCACGCTGCTGCAGGCTGCGCCGTCCAGCGCCCTTCAGCCACCACCAACAGCAGCAGGCATCGGCAGCCGATGCCGATGATGCCGATGATGATGAAGCCCACCTCGCAGCTGATGCAGCACCCACGACTGCTGCTGGCAGTGGGCTGCTGCTGTCTCCTGCTGACCTGCAAGACTTGCTGGGGTCAGCTGCTGCCGCTGCCCAGGTGGCAGCAGCTGCCAAGGTGTTTGCTGGTGACTCATCAACGGAGAAGGAAGGCAGAGGGGCAGGTGGTCAGGGTGTTGAGGCTGCCAGCTACGCTGCAATGGCTGCAGCTGAAGCTGAAGCAGCAGACGTTGAGGGCGAGCTGGCAGCTGCCAGTGATCCAGGCCCCAGCTTCGGAGCTGAAGCGCTGCGGCTGCATGGCGAGCTGCGCGCCACCAGCAGCCCTACCAAGCGAGCAGCAGCAGCAGCAGCCACCGAGTTTGAAGGTGGCTTTGCACTTGAGTCGGTGGCAGCAGGCAGTGCTGCAGAGGAGCAGCTGGGCGCGAGTGACGCTGGCGCTGCTGGTGGGCCTGAGGAGGCTGACCTGGCTGGCAGCCTGCTGGAGGGGCTGGGCGACACATCAGCCGCGCTGCGTGCCGCACTGGCCCAGCACGGCAGCGTGATGGCGCTGGTGGGGCTGCTGGACAGCCTGGGCGGCCAGCCTGGCCAAGCAGCTGCTGTACATGAGGATGCTGGGCAGCAGGAGGCAGGCGGGCAGTGGGGTGGAGCTGCAGCGCAGACAGCTGCGTGGGTTGCTGCCACGGCCGGTGGCGCGGACAGCGGCGCCAGTGGAGCAGCAGCGGGCGGCGTGTGAGGAGGGCATCCTCCCTCGCACCCTGTGAAGTGCAGTCAGTGTGCCTCCAGCTGCAGCGGCGCTGCCTCCCAGGTTCACAGTCATCTGCTTCGGTTGCATGTGTGCGACGTCGTGTGACACCTGTACAAAGCTTTATCATTGGCATCGAGCAGTTGATTTCAAGGCAAAGCAGCGCCAACCCTTTGCAGTGTGCAGAAAGATGCCGTGCAGTAGCTAAGCGGAGGAGGGCTGCTGTACGTGTACTCAGGGTTGCTAAATGCCATAGTGCAGCCTGCCAGTGTGCTAGCGTCGCTGGCTCCAATCCAGTTGATGGCCTACGGAACAGGTGGTTGCCCAATGAGCCTGTCATTGGCTCGAACAAGGGCTGTGTTCCCGTCGCGCGAACACGCATATCGTGAATTGGGCCAAGCTGCCAATGCATGGCGGGTTGCTGCTGAAGAAGCTGCACGGCTCAGGACGGTCGTGACTGGCGTGCCCACAATCAGGGCCTGCGGGATGCCAGGCTAGTGTTGTAACACAGCCGTGTTGTAACACAGCCGTTTCTTTGAAGTGATGTAACTAAGCTTTTGCTGATAAGCCTTGCTGAAGTGCTTCGGTTTCTGGCTTCATTGCAATGTCCATGTGCTGCCCGGTGCCACCACAGCAACTGTCACTGACAGTGTAACCCTGTTGTTACATAACGCATGATGATTGTGATGATGGAGCAGTATGAATTCAATTATAGTGACACTGCAACAGGTAACAACAACTCAAGTTAGCAGGCTGCTAGCGCAGCACCTGCCCTGCACTCAGCCACCACCAGGCAAATGCCACGCAGCCAGCACTGGTCGACAGTGCTGCCAGGGCGTTGACCTGGTTGTTGCTGAGGATGGGCTTGCCACTGATGTGCTGCACATGCGGCGCCGCCTGCGCCACCACCCTGTGCGTCTTGCTGCACCACCCTGAGTACTGCAGCGTGGCGCCCAGCAGCGAATCTATGAGCGAGCCGGCACACCCAGCGCCTACGCCCAGCCCCATCCAGAAGCCAGCCCCCTGACATGCTGCAGCAGCAGGGCCCGCTGCCTGCCCCAGGCCTGGCGGCAGCTCCCCACTCAGCCAGCCGGCCACCCACGCCACCGCGCCCATGGCCAGGCCCCCTGCAGCACCTGCAGCCAGCCCCAGCAGCGTCACGCCGCCGTTGGTGCCTGGGGGCACGGCCGCCATGCTGCTGAGCAGGCGCGGCCTGCTGCTGCTGAGCATGCCCATCTCACTGGCCCAGGTGTCAGCGCAGCAGCAGGCGTAGTGGCCCTGCGCAGCGCGCCAGCAGAGCAGGAGAGTTGATGGGCCAAGTTGAGCAGTAACACAATGTACTGAATGTGGCACCACGACGTGCCACCAACCGCCACACACAGCTGTGCCGACATTGCAATCAGCGATGCAGAGCCAGTTGTTACTGCTCAGCTGTATTTTTCATGCCTGTGACTTGCTGTTGCTGCCACAGCTGCTGACGACACACAACACTTCCTTGCCATATACCGTCAAGCTGTTATCACAGCTGCTGCTGTTGGTTGCACGGCCAGCAGTGACTGCTCCACCAGCAGGTAGCGCACTCACCAGAAAGGCTGACCACGCCAGCAGCTGCAGCACTTGTCCCTGCTGGCTGCTGCTGCCCCCTGACCAGGCTGCCGCTGCAGCTGCAGCTGCTGCTGCTAGGGCTCCGCCTGCGCTGTTGCACAGCACCTGGCTCGCCCCGCGCTGCCCTCCCAGCCTGAAGCTGGCGTCACACGCGGCCTTCCTCTCCTGGCTCAGATGCGTCAGCTGCAGGCACACAGCAACACCAAGGCACACAAACACAGCGTTACAACCACTTCCACTGTTGCTTCTGGCAGGCGCTCACATCCATAACATGGCAAGCAGTGCAAGCCAGCAGGCTGTGGCTGCATATGCATGCTGCCAGGCTGCCACCAGCTCCATGTCACATGGGCCATGGGCCCTTTCTGGCCGGCTTTCCCCCGATTATTGACGGTCTGGCTGGCTGCAAGTTCGTCCGTGCCGCACCTTTGATGAAGAAAGAAAGAATGCTATCAACACGACGCCGAAGGTGTAGCCGCAGCCCATGTGCAACTGCAAACAGCACCATGAGGCAGAGGGCAGACTTCAGCAAGGGCAAAGCGAGGCGAGCAAATGCTTATCAGCCAGGCGATCTATAACGAACTGCATAAGTGTTTTTCACCCGTGACTTGACATGTATATCTGTTATTAGGACAGAGATGCGTGTCAGAACTTGTTGCAAGCATGCATTGCATGCAATAAGGCAGTTGCTGTCTCTGGTACTGCTGCTGCCCAGTACCCACCAGTCCTACAATGAAGGCTGCAACAGCTCCTGAAGGTGACAGGCTTTTGCGTTTTATTCCTCGTTTCGCCATGAGCACAGCCAACAACAGAGACCACATCAACCTGATCAGGGCTGTATGTGTCACCATGGTGGTCGCTGTTTGTTTCGACCGCAGTTGGGTTCCCCACGTGCCTTTGTCTTTCATATACATTCACGAGTGCGTGTGAGCTTGATCATGGACGACACGCACACAACAATACACAACCCTATGTTATGCTGTTGCCCGCCATGAACTCTGCATGTGAACAACACCTTGCAACAGGCTTAACGGACCACGATTATTTAAAGTAAAGTGTTTAGACAACCAAAGCAGATATCTGCAGCACTGCTAAGCACACTGGTTGCGTGCCGTGAGCAGCGAACCATGTGGCGCATGCATTTGTGACACTTTTCAACCGTAGAAACAGCTTAAAATCGACCACAAGTCATATAACAGTGCACTGCGCCATGCTAGCCCACCTTCAAAGGTCCCTGCTGGCACCAGCAGCAGCAGCAGCATCTGGCCGGCAGTGCACATTGGCAATCAGGCCCACACAACTTCGCAGCAAGCAGCTTATTTGCCCACGCAGCAAAAGTCGAGATGCAGAGCCGGCTCCAGAGGCCACAGATGGTGGGTGGCACAGCTTGCCATGGGTTTGAAGCTGCTTCTGACAGGCACTGTTGCTGCTGCCGACCCTTCTGCTGCCCAGACCTCTCATCCTAAGCGCCCCCTGCACTGCCACTCTGCAGAGGAGCTGCTGCGCCAGCTCAACTCTGGGCACCTGTGGCTGCCGGAGGAGTCTGATGACGACTTTGGCCTGGATGACGTGGCGGCGCACCTGGCCAACAGGAACCAGGCGCAGCGCTTGGACGTGGCAGCAGCAGGCAGGGCCGCGGCAGGCAGGAAGAAGCGCAAGGCCGGCCCGCGTGGCCAGCAGCAGGCAGCGCCCAGCACGCTAGGCGAGATCAACCCTGCCAGCGGCAAGCTGCCGGGCTGGGTGGCTGAGCTGCAGGGCGCGGGCTTTGACGTGCTGGGCAGGAACGGGGAGCTCTTCCTGCAGAGGGGCGCAGTGCCGCAGCAGCCCAGCGGCAGCAGCAGCAGCAGCAGCAGTAGTAGTAGCAAGGGTGCAAAGGCTGACAGCCGAGCAAAGCGGCCACAGCAGGCTGCCACAGGCAGTCAGCCGCCTGCACAGCGGCAGCAGCAGCAGCAGCAGCAGGTTGCTGGTGATGCTGCGGTGAGTGACAGGAGCCTCGCTGTGCGGTCTGAGTTTGACCCGCTGCTGTGGCAGCAACCAGGTGACAGCAATGCTGCAGCCACTTCAACTGCAGACTCTTGGTACACACAGTCGGCGGGTGGCGGCAGCGCTACCAGCAGCGGCTCGGCTGCTGTAAGTAACGCAGCAGCAGGCAGTGTAGAGAGCAGTAGCAGTAGCAGCCGTGCGCGGCCGGGCCAGGCCAGCAGTGCAGCAGCACGCGCCAAGGCGTGCCGCGAGGTGCAGCGGCGCCTGCTGGGCTTCAAGCAGCCTGAGCAGCTGCTGGCGTACATTGAGCGCTGCTTCCCTGACTGGGCAGCAAACGGCTGCTGGCTGCTGCACCAGCAGCGGGCGGGCGTGGTGCCTGCACCCACACCTGCTGAGGCGGCAGCAGCCCTGAAGGGTGTGGCGCTGGCAGCCAAGCGGGCAGGCCTGGGCGCGGCGCAGGCGCAGGGCCTGGTGAGGCGCACAGCGCAAATTCTGCTGCAGCGGCTGTGGCAGTGGCTTGTGTTCATCTTTGTGCTCAAAGTTGCCTTCTCGCCTGACCGATTGCTGGCAGCTGCCATAAGTCAACCGTTGTGCATTTTTTTCAGACCACATGACACCGTCTGCTGTCTTGTTGTTTCGCACAGCTATCCCTGCCCCTGACCCTGCCCGTGACAATGCCCCTGCCGCTGTGCCTGTTGCCCCAGGCCCGTGACAGGCGTGTGCTGGGGCTGGTGGAGTGCCTGCGCCTGGCTGCACCGCGCGCCCCCGCCCACCAGGACCCCGCCATCAGCCAGCGCCTCTGGTCCATCGCCAAGGCCTACTGGCTGCAGGCGGGCGCGGCAGCAACAGCAGCACAGCAGCAGCTGCTGGCAGCAGCGCGCGTGGCTGCCGCCAACGGCCAGGGCTCGCCTGATGGCAGCAGCAGCAGCAGCAGCGCTGCCGCGCTCAATGGCAGCGCTGTGCCCTCGCTGGGCCCGCTGCTGGCTGGACTGCAGGCTGCGGGGCTGAGCCTGAGCAGGGAGCAGCTGGCTGCGGCGCAGTCGCTGATCAGCGCGCGGCAGGAGGACGCGCTGCGGCAGCAGGCCTGGGTGGCTGCGCTGTGGGGGCTGGCGGCCATAGGCGGCCCGCTGTTCTTCACTGCTGAGGTGGACGCACTGGCGCAGGTGGGCGGCCGCGGGGGCGTGTGGAGGGATGGCGGCATGAGGGCTGTGCATGTGGCAGCTGTGCACATGGGCAGCTGTGCATATGGCCACCCGCAGTCCTATTGTTACTACTGTCTGCAGCTGATATTGTTCTGCTGGAGCAGCACTGCGGCGACACCTGCTGCATCCGCGCGTTCTGCTGCGTGCGCAGGTTGCTGCGCTGAGCCGCTGGCAGCTGAGCAGCTTTGAGCTGTCTGACGTGCTGTGGGCGCTGGCCAGCAGCCGCCACTGGAGCCCGCTGCTGGGCCAGCTGGAGGCCAGCCTGATGGCTGCAGGGGCGCCCGCGGCATGCAGCGCCCCCGAGCTGATCACTGCGCTGTGGGCCTTTGCCACGCTGTCGCACACGCCGCAGCAGCTGCTGGCTGCGCTGGACGCGCAGGGCTGGTGCGTGCGGCCCAGCAGCGAGCTGCCAGCGGCGCAGCGCGGCAGCCTGCAGCAGAAGCGCCCAGCCAAGGCAGGCAAGCAGCAACAGCGGGATGACGCGGCCAGTGACAGCAGCAACAGCAGCAGCTGCCGCCTGTGTGAGCTGTCTGGCAGCCAGCTGAGTGCGCTGGTGTGGTCGCTGGCGTGCCTGCAGCAGGTGGACGGGGCGCTGTTCAGGCAGGCGTGGCTGGAGGTGTGCAGGCGGGGGCCCGGCCTGGCTGATGCGGGTGATGTGCGGTCGCTGGTGCGCGTGCACCAGGCCGCGCTGGCGGTGAGCCTGGAGGCCAGCTATGGGCCCACGGAGATGTACTGCGACGCAGGTGCGGCGCGTTGACCTGGCGGGGCAGGCGGCAGACACAGCAACAGCACGTTGTCGCTTGCATAGCCAACCACAGCCGAGCCAGAACTGCATCGTGGCTGGCAGCCCGGGATATGTAGGGTTTGTTTTGCACTGCGCTATTCGGTGCTGCTGCTGCTGCTGTGCAGGCCGTGGTGTGCATGCAGTGCTTGCTTTTTGGTGCTGGCCCGCCGCGCAACTGTCCTGCTGCACTGTTGCCTGCTGCTGCCTGCAGGGACACGCCAGCTGCTGGATGCAGCAGCCAAGGCCTTCAAGCAGCAGAGCGGCGCACTGCAGTCCAAGGTGCACAGCACCTACCAGCGCGGCATCGCCTCCAGCCTCACCAAGATGCGGCTGATGCACGTGCTGGAGGACAACACCACAGGTGCGGCGGCGGGCGGCAGGCGGCACCGCCCTTGGCAGGGAGAGTGAGGGAGGGAACGCAAATGATGCTCCTTGAGGGCCTCTCAGTGGATGCAGGCACGGTAGGGCCTATACATGTATGTATGGCAACTGGGCAATGGTGAGCAAACCGGGCTGGTGGTGTGATGAAGGCTCCCTGGCGTTGTAGCATAGTGATCTAGACGAATGTGAACACCACGAGACAGCGAACCTGCAATGGTTGAAATGTTGTGCCCGCCGGCACGCCCTGCTGCGCTGCTGCAGGCTACGCGGTGGACATCAGCCTGCCTGGGCTGCGCCTGGCCATAGAGGCGGACGGGCCCAGCCACATGGCGCGCAATTGCACGGGCAAGGGCGGGCGGGTGATGCTGGGCGCCACGGCCATGAAGCGGCGCCACCTGCAGGGCCTGGGCTGGGCGGTGCTCAACGTGGCCTACAGCGACTGGGACGCGCTCACGGGCGAGGCGCAGCGCGCAGCCTTCCTCAAGCAGCAGGTGGCCGCGGCGCTGGCAGCAGCAGGGCGGCCACAACAACCCCAGCAGCGCAGGCCCTAGGCATGCCGGCGCTGCCGCTGCAGCAGCCTAGGGTTGCGCAAACCGGGGCGCGCCCCGCTGTACACAAGCAGACAGCAGCAGAGCAGCGTATGGCTGTGCTGGTTCACCGCAACACCCAGTGTTGAGACGCTCTCAGCAGTGCATGGTGGTGTGTTGAGGCATGGTGACACATGTCGTGCCAACCTTCACAGCAAGGCTCGCAACCAATACTGCACATGCATCAATGCACCATGCAGCAGTGCTGCTCACCTTCTTTGATGTAAGGAGTCTTGCGCCCATGCATGGGCCATGTGGCTGGATGGGAACCACCTCGCAAAACGTGTAACTAGCTGACAGAGTTTGCAAGCCCCTGTCTGTATGGCTTGATAGGTAACATGATGATGATGCCATCTGTCTCACTGAGATTTGGCAGGCTAGGTTATGCAAGGATTCAATGGCACGGGGGTTTGACGCTGAGTGACGCAGCTGATGCATGCTGGCGGCCTGTAAGCGCATCTGCTGCTGAGCCACGTCGGCCAGCAGCAGCAGACATCCCTGCTGTGCTCTGCAGCCTGCACTGCAGTGCCACTGCACAGACCGGGTCTGTTTAATCATGACAGGGTACCAATCTCGCAACGTTGCATGTTAACAGCTGTGTCGGTCATGTATACAGTGATACGTATCACTGTTACAAGCGCGTCCAAGGAAAGTTGTTCTCAATGAACTTACCAGGTGTGCAGAGTTGGCCCTTACATATGAGTAGTAAAAGTACGTACTACAAGTATGCAGATGGCACGAAGGACACACCCTGGTCTTGACACTCGCCTCCACAGTGCGCTCTGGCTACTTCCTACTGATCAGCAGTGCCGGCTCCTACCGAACACTGGTGCATATAATCATATCATCCAGCCTTCATAGAGTTGTCTGGTCAGTGAAAAGCAATCACAATGGCATTCAAGGCCATCACAACACTAGAGTCAGGTTCTGTTGTGTGTCAGTGCCTGCCAGCATGGCGGCCAACATGCGCCTCTGCTGCTTCAGTAAAGAGACGCACAAACAATCACACACCACAGAGCCAGAAAACCGCCTCTGTGTGCTGCCAGCGGGCACCTGCAGGTGCACACAGAAGTGCCCCAAAGGACAACGCACCATACAGTGGCAGCAACTGCACTGTCCAGTCTGCCGACGCACACCGAGTTCATGCCGCACGCTGTTCACAAAGAGCCGTCTAAATGTACTTCTTGCAAGGCCATGCACCCACAGCACACATCAGGCTGCTCCACAAAAGGCCCACTTGCCCCAAAAGGCCAGGGTGGACGTCAGTACCCAAAAGTGTGCCATCAACATGACAAAGACAAACCTAGGCTTGATAGCCAAAGAACTTTCAGGCTTGATTTGACCAGGCAACGCTGCAGTGCGGCAGTAGCCACCCGGACACTGCCCCTTGGCGCCACCCTGCTGCATGCCAGAGCGCTGGCCGATGCCGCGGCCGTGCATGCTGGCATTCAAAAAGCCACGCTGCATGCATGCATTGCTGCGCAGCCATACTACAGGGCGATACAAACCGCGCTGCGAAGCACAAGCAGTGCGGCTGCACCCCGCCACCTGCGTGCAGTGCAGCGCGCGATTTCAATGTCCTAGAAATGTCCGCGGACAAGCCGCAGCCAAATGCAAAGCTTACAGACCAGATGCAGGCCACCGTGCCAGGCTGCTTCTTGAGACAGGCAGCGCACCATCCAGCCACCCTGTGTCAGCAGTGAGCATCAGCGCACTGCCGCTTCGCAAGTACAGCCATCATCATCCACAATCAGCCGCGCCACGCCAACAGCGCAGAGCAGAGGGTTCCAAGGTTCATAAATGCGGTTGGGTTCAAGTAGCAAGTGTCCACAACAATCGGCCCTCCAACCTGCACAGCCTGCTGCGCTCGCCTCACGGCCCACATGCCATGACTGATGAGGGGCGCCAAGAAGCCTCACACCATCTGGCCACATGCCTGCCCCACCCCACACGCTGCACACACGCCACATGTGCACCCCGTCCCCTTCAGCTCAGCGACAGTGCCAGCTTCAGCAGCTGCTCAGCGGTCAGCTCCACCAGCGGCCGCCCAGCAGAGCCCAGCGCGTCAGCACGCACGCGGCAGCGCGCCTCCTGCCGCTGCCCAGCAGCAGCAGCCTGGCCGCCCTCGCCCTCCGCCTCCTGCTCAGCAGCACCGCCTGCGCTGCCGTCCATGCTGCTGGCCTTGCTGCCAGCCACCACCCCCACACCTGCGCCAGCAACAGCTGCTGCTGTGCTGCTGCGACGCGTCTTGGCCTCCCCACTCACTTCATCGCCGTCATCATCACCATCATCATCATCATCATCATCACCATCATCTTCATCCTCGTCCTGCCCGTCGCCGGTTAGGCGCAGCCGCTTGCCTGCCTCCCCGCCAGCCGCCGCCGCTGCTGCTGCTGCTGCTGGCGCGCTGGGCTTGCTGCATACTGCTGCTGCCTGCTGCTGCGGGGCCAGCTTGTCCTGTGCGGCCAGCGTGATGCGCACAAAGGGCCACTCCATCATCTCAGCGCACGCCTCCTCCTCAGGGCCATCACCCACCACGATGTACCTGCAAGTGCGCCGGGCGTGCAGCAGCAGCCGTCAGCAACAGGCAGCTGTCAGATGAGGTCCGCCTGTGCCGCAAGTGCGGCTGGGCCTGCTGGCCATCAGCTGCACCCGGCCTGTTGGTAGCACATCGCACCGGGCAGCACACTACAGCCAGCCCAGCCACACTGCACAGCACACCGGCACTGTGCAGGCATCCCAACAGTCGCATCTGCTGTCGTCCCTATGCACCAGCGCTGTCACTGCAGTGCACACAGCCAGGAACCGCGTCCCTGCCCCCAGCCCGCTGCCCAGCCGCTCGCCGGCCAGTCACTCACCGCGCCTTGGGCCCATACTTGTCAGCGATGCGCCTGAAGCAGCCCAGCTTGGCGGCGGAGGAGGCCGAGTACACGTCCGCCACGTCAAACGCGCCGTCCAGCTTGAACAGCATCAGCTTGACCAGCAGCGGCACCAGCTGGCTGCTGCCCACCACCACGTGCGTCACCAGCAGCTCGCGGCTGGACGACAGCGCCGCCAGCAGGGCGCGGCCCGCGGTCAGCCAGCCGCCGCAGGCCGCGTCCAGCTCCTGCCACAGCTGCTCAGCGCCCCGCGCCTGCGCCTTGGGCAGCGGCAGCACGCCGGAGCCGGCGTCATACACCTGGCGGGTGGCAGGTGGTAGGCGCACACCACAGGCAGCGCAGCAGGGAGGAGTTCAGTTGGGACGAAGACGGGAGTGTGGTTGCTTGAATTGAACAAGAACTTGCACCGAACATGGATATCATTGAGTCATAGCATGGCCACCGGGCACACAGGAGCTCCCGCTGCGCCTAAGTGCATGCTGGCGGGCACTGCCAGCCACATGCCCCTAGATGCGCCCCCTCACCTTCTGTATCTGCAGCCACAGCTCCTTCAGCGCGTCGGGCTTGGGCCCCAGCCTGTACGGCCGCAGCAGCAGCTCCGGCTCAGGCGGCCCACCAGGGGTGCCGGCCACGACACAGCCAGCAGCAGGGCCGGCACCAAGCACGCCATTGCCGCCTGCTGCTTCGCCTGCTGCTGCTGCCACTGAGTTGCCGTTGGCCTGGGCTCGTGAAGGCGTGCTGTCGCGCTCACTGTCAGCAGCAGTGTCAGCACTGCCTGTCTTACTGCTGCGCTGAGCTGTATCTTCAGCAGCAGCGGTTGCACCAACAGCGGCATTACTGCCTTCATCAGCTGCGGCTGCCTCTGGTGCTGCTGCTGTCTTTGCTGCCGCGGCCTCTGCAGCCGCTGCGGGCTCGTCCACTTCCATGGCGTCAGGCCGCTCACCGCCTTGCTGCTTGTCAGCGCCTGGGCTGCCTTTGTCCTGCTGCTGGTCTGCCTGCTTCTTGTCGTTGTCCTGCTGCTGCTGCTGCTGCTCCTGTTGATGCTGCTGGGCTTTGCTGCAGCTTGCGCTACTGCCAGCAGCAGCAGCACCAGCAGCAGCAGCAACATCAGCTGCTGCATCTTGCTGCTGTTGCTGCTGCTGCTGTTCATCACCCTGTTGCTGCTTATCAGCCTCCAATAGCACCTCATCATGCTGCACCCCATTCTGCTGCTCCTGCTGCTGCTGCTGCTGTTGCTGCCGTTGCTGTCTGCTGCGCCGCTGCGCGTACTGTGCCGCCAGGCGCCACACGTCGCTGACGTGCACCAAGTCCACGTCCTCCAGCTGCACCATGCCGCAGGGCAGGCAGCAGCGGCAGAACAGGAGGCAGCAGCAAGGTCAACAGTGATGTGGCAGCGCCGACGTCATTGCAGGCACAGGCACACAACAGCCTGCACCTCCAGGCAGACCGCAACACGGCAGTCTGACATGGTGCTTGATCCAGCTTTTCTACCATCATGCTTCCCTGCCACTGCCCCTGGTACAGCCGTCAGCAAGCTGCCCAGCCAGCCATCACTGCCTCCCAGCCAGCCACCCGACCCATCCAGCCAGCCCCCCCCCCAGCCCCTCGCCCTAGCCACCCGCACCTGCGTGAAGAAGAGCGCCTCGTCAGCCAGGCTCAGCACCAGCCGCTGCATCTGCCGCGCCAGGCCAGCCAGCTGCTGCGCCTCGCCGGCCGCCTCCCCGCAGGCTGCCGCGTACTGCCCCGACACAAGGCTGTGCAGCAGGATGAGGCTCTCGTCCAGGTCCCACACAAACACCGCGTGCTGCAGGGGAGGGCAGCAGCGACAGGGCACAGTCAGGTGACTTACGACACAGAAGCTGGCCACACAGTCATCATGAGCAAGGCACCTGGAGAAGAGCCACACACTACCATGTCACTGGCATGTGACTCGCAGTGTGCAGCAAGCACAAGGTGTTGTGCTGTGTACCCTCACCCAAAACATGCAATATGCATGCCCGCAGCGCCGCTGGTGCACGCTCAGGTCGTCTACAGCCCAAGCACTCCCCACACCACCCTCCCCCTGCCACTCACATGGTTCTTGGGCGGCTTTGCCTTGGCCAGCGCCATCTGCTGCAGCGCGGCCTGCCCCGCCATCAGGCGCTGCTGGTGGCGGTGGCCCAGCCCCACAGGCGGCAGCCCCAGCAGCGCGCGCCGCGACAGCGGGCCGGACCGCAGCGCCGCGGCAGCCTCGCCGCTGCTGCGCAGCGCTGCCTCGTCATCATCGTCCGCGTCGTCGTCATCATCTGCGTCATCATCCATGGCGCTGTCGCTGCTGGGCGCGCTGCTCATGCTGGCATCAGGGTCGGTGTTCCTGGGGCCCCGGGAGGCGCGGCCTGCCTTGCTCTGCTGCTGCTGCTGCTGCTGGCTGGTGTCCATGTGTGCGGCAGCTGCAGCAGCCAGCAAGGCAGACTGGTGCTGCTGCAGCAGCCCTTGCTGTGCAGGCATTGCTGCCGCCGCCGCTGCTGCTGCCAAGGCGTCATCCATGGCTGCTGCAGCTGCGGCAGCCTGCGCGATGCCGGCAGCGTCGGCGCCCTCGCTGCTGGGGCTGCCGGTGCCTGGCAGGTGCTGCGTCGGCACGTACGCGCCAGGGTGTGGCGCAGGCCTGCTGCTGCCGCTGCTGCCTGCCTGCCTACCTCCCCACGCTGCTGCTGCGTTGCCTGCGGGCAGCGCCAGGCCGTCACCGCCAGCAGCTGCCGCGGCCAGCCCCTGCCTGCTGCCCTGGCCCGCGGATGAGCCCCGCGCCTGGCCGCGCCTGCCCCCTGGCGGCTTGTCCCTGCCCTTGCCAAACACCAGGCCGCCGCCAGCTGGCAGCGCACCCAGCGCGCCTGCATCACCAGCATCAGCAAAGGCGCGCTGCTGCTGCTGCTGCTGTTGCTGCAGCAGCAGCACCTCGAGGTCCTGCTGCTGCTGCAGGGCCTGCAACTGCTGCTGCTGCTGTTGCATCTGCTGCTGGCGCTGCAGGTGCAGCCGCACCTGCTCCTCCTGCTTCTGCTGCATCACCAACTGCTCCTGCAGCTGCAGTGCCAGCTGCTGCTGCTGCGCCAGCTCGTTCTGTTCATGGTCCGGCTGCGCGGCGCCCATGAGCAGCTGCTGCAGCAGTGCCTGCTGTGCAGCATCCAGCTGAGCATCTTGCTGCGGATGAGGCTGTGCAGGATGCTGCTGACCCTGCTGCTGCACACGAGTCTGCTGCAGCAGCTCTGCAAACTGCATGGCCAGGGGCGTGGACAAATACAGAACAGCAATCAGACAGAGCAGTAGCTGACACTATAAAGCTCTAGCATAGGTGGCTAAACGAGTACTGTTCTCAAGGTTGCCAAGGCAGCCCTTTCTGCTTGGCACCTGTGAGCTTCACAGCTTGAACATGCAGCTCTCACTTGGAAGCACCAGCAGCAGGGAGTGAGCAGCCCTGGCAGCCGGTAGCAACCCATGCCCACCTCTGGGAACGCTGACATTATCTGGTTGGCAATTTCATCGAGGGAATTGTCTTGCACCTGGCCCATCGCGTTGGCAGGGTTGGCAGCGCTGCGTGATGTTCCTTGAGCAGCTGGCCGCTCGTCCTGGATCTCGTCGGCTGCCGCAGCGAGCAGCGATATTCCCTCTCCGACCTGCCATTCTGGATCAGGCTCGCTGTACAGCGCTGGCGCATGGCCCTGCTTCTGTCGCCGGGAGGCCTGGTGTTGCTGCCGCTGCTGGTAGGCTGAGGCTTCAGCGTGTCCCTCTTCCACGTTGCCCTGAGCGAGGGCTGCGGCCAGCATCGCTATCTGGTCCGGGCTGAACATACTGCGTGCACTGAGTTGTGGACAGTGAATTTGCTGCCTGGTGGTGAACTAGCTCAACTGCTTGGGTAGCTGCTCCACACGGCCGGCTACAACATTGAAGAAGCCACATGTCTATCTACGGGGCCGGGGTGATGCATTGCGAACTGTCCTGGACACAGCTGCAGTCCAGTTGTTGGCTTTTCTCTTGATCACTCCGGTACTGGCAAATGGCTTGTTGAAGTCAAAGCAAGTGCAGGACTTAACTGAGCAAAGTCGCTGGCAAATCGCTTTAAGACTTTCGCTGGGAACAAGCAGGGGTTCAAGGTAGCGAAAACAGTAGGCGCCTCGCATGCAAAGGCCCGAAAGGCGGTGTGCGTTGCCAAGTTAGATACTTCAAACGCACATACGCCTGGCAGCAAGCGTGACCGGGATCAATTTTGTCACCACCCAAGTGCATCACCACCAACTCACTGCCCACACTGCACCCCACCAGACCTCTGGTACAGTCCTGCAGCGCACAAGGGCAGAAGCGGCAGCTTTTCCAATACCTTCATAAGATGGTGTGCTTTCAAGCATCTCTGCCCTGCTCCCTGAGGTTAGGGTATCAGCGGGGCGCAGCATCACTGCTGCTGCCACACCAGCACGAGAAGCGAGCAGCAGCGCCCAGCATCGTTATGCGTGCTCAGCCAATAGGAGGCAGAAAAGTATCCATGCTTACAGCACTTCCTAACAGCCATCGCTTGGCAAGGTGAGCAGGGTAGCGTACAGCTGTCATGCGCATGGATATTTGAACAACCTGCCTGCCAGATGAGCGGGCCAACTGCAGCGCAGCCCTGCGCCTCACCGCCAGTGCCACCTTGCCCCCACCAGGTCACGTGTCGCCACACACAACAACAGCTCAGGCGCTGGCAGCGCTGCTGTGGCCGAGGCAGCCCCTGAGCAGCAGGTGGTGCCGCTGTACAGCGGCCAGCGGGCTGTGGTGGTGGGCGCGGGGCCTGCGGGCTCCACCGCAGCCATGTTCCTGGCGCGCCAGGGCTTCAGCGTGGACGTGTTTGAGCGGCGGCCTGAGCCCAAGCAGGACGCGGTGGACACGGGGCGCGCCTACATCATCATCCTCATCCCCAGGGGGCAGGCGGCACTCAAGGAGGTGCGATGCGTCCCTCCTAATCCTGCAGCGTGGTGTGCAGCTGCCATAGGCACGGACACTGCCTCAAAACGATTGCTGTAGGATCTTGCAGGGCGCGTATGTGTATCGTGCTATCCAGCACAATCACGAACTGCCACTGGTGCGTTGCACGTCACGCTTGCTGGTCCTCCTGGGTAATGCTGCTGAACCAGCCCACACCTAACGCCCTGCCTGCTGCTGCCGCCCTGGCTGCGCTGCTGCTGCCGCCTGCTGCCGGCTACAGCTGGGCGTGCCGCTGCCCAGCCAGCGCGAGTTCATCACCAAGGGCACGGTGCGCCACGACAGGAAGGGCAAGGTTGGCATCAGCCGCGAGGAGGGCAACGTCACCTTCTCACGCAGCAGCCTGGCGCAGTACCTCATAGGTGCGCTGCATAGCGCAAGACCCACAGCACGGCGCGTGCTACGCTGAGCAGCAGTTAGCGTGGCAGATGTTGCTTGTGTGTATGCTTGCCTGCCTTGCTGCTGGCATCATGTGCTTGTGGCACAATCCAAGCAAACAGTTTGCTCAATCTGCCCTGCTGGCTGCTGCTGCCCCTGCAGACCAGGCGCGCCAGCGCTACCCCAGCCAGATCACCTTCCACTTTGACAGCGCGTGTGCAGGTGCCCTGTGCAGCGGCCTGGGCCTGTGAGCCTGGTGCCAGTGAGGCAACCAGCGTGCGCCCGGCATGTGCCAGACACGCACAGCCCTGTCTGCAGTAGCACACCACTACAATCCCTGCGTTCGTAACTGAGAGCAGCGCAGCCATTGAATGTAGTTCTATGTGAGGTCTGTGCCCTGCATCGTGGTGGCACTCCAAGCTGCAGCTGCAGGCTGACTCATGTATGCATGCTGGCTGTATCCTCCCAGGCGTGAACATCGAGCAGCGGCAGGTCAGCTTCAGCGCTGCTGGTGGCGGGCAGGTGCAGCGCAGCTACGACCTGCTGGTGGGCGCGGACGGCGCGGGCTCAGAGGTGCGGCGGGCGCTGCAGCAGCACTACCCTGACATGCAGGTCACCATTGACGACAGCGGGCGCGAGTACAAGGTGTATGGCGGCGTGCGCGGCGACATAGAGCCAGAAGGTGAGGGCGCTGGGGCAGCAACAGCAGCAGCAGAGGTGGAGGCATTGCTGCCACATGTGCGTAGTAGTTGGCTGACAACTGTATGCAAGCAGGGTTATGCTGTAGCTGCTTCTGAGGCCGTGCCGGCATACACTGCAGGCTGCTCACTGGAGGCTGCTGGGTGTCATGTCTGCACCTCAACAAGCGTACAGGCGACAGCATCGCCTGCCATGCTCACCCCTCTGCTGGCTTGCTGCTGCAGAGTTCAAGAAGGACCCTGGCGCCACGCTGCACCTATGGTCCTCGGATGACCCCTGGACCACTGTGACGGCTCACTCCAACCCTGACGGCACCTACTCGGGCACCTTCAGCCTCAAGACCGGCGGCTTTGCAGGTGAGCGGCCGCGCTGTTGGTGCTGCCAAGACTGCGTGCTATCATGACCATGTTGACAGGGCAGTTTGCGCCTCGAGTTCAGCACAAACCAGCTGGCAGACTGCCGTGCAGGCCTCACACAACACGGCATGCATTACAAACTTGTCCGCAAAGAGCTTGATGCCAAGTCCAGCTCGTTCACCAACATGCCTGATGGTGCCCTGCTGCGCTGTTGTGCTGCTGCAGACCTGCGCACTGCTGCCGACTACGAGGCGCTGCTGCGCAAGAAGTTTGTGGGCGTGCCTGACGACTGGGTGCCAGCAATCGCACAGCAGGCGGCAGCAGCGACGCCGAGCCCGGCAGGTGCGGGGCGCAAGCTGCCAGCAGCACTCGTTTGGGGGGGGTGGCTTTGGCAGTGTTTGGTGCTGCTGGTGCGTGTGCAGGGCTGCCGCCACAGGATGTATGTCAGCTCAATGTCTTCCAAACGCAGGGTGTGGCGTTGCACGCACCTGCTGAGAGTGAGCCCGGTGTGTTGTGTGCAGGCAAGCGGGTGCGCTGCTCCAGGCTGGATGGCCCTGGCGTGCTGCTGCTGGGTGACGCTGCACACGCAGTCACACCCGTGTTTGGTGAGTGAGCTGCCCCTGGCCTGCACAACTGATTGCATGCCCTACTTAGCTCTGCCAGCATGGGGCTTGAGGCACACACACGGCTGCTTGTCTGTATTCGACCTGACTGTGCAGTCCTTGTGCTCCACATATGCTCGGGGCACCACAAGCACAGCCAGCCATGCATTTGATCAGCGCAGGAGCGCACATGTCTTAACCGCGCCGCGTGGGCGTGGCTGCTGCAGGCCAGGGAGCCAACTCGGCGCTGGAGAGCTGCAAGGTGCTGGGCAGCGTGCTGGCGGAGGCGGGTGGTGACGCCAGCCGCGTGCCGCAGCTGTTCACGTCGGCGCGCTTGGCCGACATGCATGCGCTGAACGAGCTGGACGCCAAGGCCTACAGCTTCTTTAGGTGCGCCCCCGGCCAGCTGCTTCGGCACGCTCACGGGCTGGGTGTGCGGACATTGACACTTGTTGTTTGGTTACATTGCGATTTGAGTGTGTCGCTGCTGACGCTGCCAGGTAACCTCCTGAGGTACGCATTTGCTCTGCTGATACAGCCAAAGCCGCATCGCTTGCTGCGTAGCACACTATTCCAAGTTTGTGTGGAACTCGCATGCGCAGATGATACTGCATCTTGCTGCGTGTGATGCTGCCACGCCCTTGCAGGCGGCGTGGGCTGCTGGACCCGGACTTCCTGCAGCTGCTGAGCCACGTGCTGCTGGGCACCATCCTGTCCAAGCTGGTGCCCTTCCTGTACGGCCCCAAGCCTGCGCTGCTCAAGCTGGGCAGCACCACACCCTACAGCACCATCATCGCTGCCGTCAAGAGGGACAGCCTGATGGCTGCCGTTGGATTTGCTGCGCTGGGTGTTTGGCTCAGTTTCAAACTGGCAGCTAAGGTTATGGTCGGCGCATAATGTAAGTGTCAATTTGCCGAACATTTCTCAATGCACTGTAGATATGTCTCACATGAGCCCCTGCTACTGGACTGCTGTGCTTGCATGATCAGCCGACTTGGAGCGCCAGGAGCCTTTGGGCAGGGAGGCTTCTGGTCCAGCATTGCTTGCGAATGCATAAATGTGCATTATTCATGCGTAAATATGCCTCATCACTAGCCTGCTCCATCAGCACACAGTGTACAATACAGCCTGTTGTCACTCCCACATACTTTGCTGTTTGATTTGCGGACTACAGTTGCAGTTCAGTTGCTAGAGGCAAAGTGGTGCTTGCTTTACTCTCCTGCTGTCAAACCCTCGTGAATTTACTCAACAATTTGCAGCACCTGCGTGCAATCTGACCGTTGCGGGAACTTGTCACCTCTGTTTGCCAATCAGGACACTAGGACCACTTGTTCTCACCATCTCAGTTGGGTTACACAAGGCATCAACCGTGCAGCATGCATGTTGCCCAACCTCAACTCAATTTCACCAGAGCAACACACGTCAACCGTTTGTGTGCGCCTCCTCATACCACTTCATCAGTTAACCACACTTTGGCCGGGCTGCCTGCTGCCTCAACAGGATTGACTGACATGGAGCGCAGTGGCCTGCTCACTCCTGCTGCTGAGCCGCATCGCCGGTGTGCTTCATCTCAGTGGCTGAGCCCTCGCCCTGGTAGTGGCCGGTGTAGTTGCCCTTGCCCTGGGTGATGCCGCCCTTGGTGCCACCCACCTGGATGCGCTCGTGGGCTGGCGGCAGCAGCAGCGGCAGCCGCAGCGGCAGCAGCGGTGACGACACAGCAGCAATCACAAGCAGTTAGGAACAAGCAGCAACAAGCAGTCACAGTAGGCATGTTCCTGTGTTTTGAGATTGCCGCTGTGCATTCGTTGTCGTGTTCATCTTGCAGGCTGCTGCGTGTCGGGCTGGCCACGCCATGCAGCACATTGTGTATAGGTGTGTTTACGTTGGCGATCTCACATCATGTTGTCGCCAACAAATTCATACCAGTGATGCTCTGCATTAGCCTTGTGGGACCAGCAGTCCTAGCCAATGCGCATGTACACGCATTGCATGGCACTGCATGGCACGATGCTCATCAACGTGTGCAGCAACCTGCAGCACGTGATCACTTTCATCTGCTGCCACCGGTCCTGGTAAGGCTAATGCAAATGGCGGTTGTGGTATCCATCTCCATGTTTGGTAACAGCACGCGTACGCCCGATCTTCATCCGCTGCATGCACTTGCATTGACCACCAGCCCTAGGTCTGCAGCTGAATGCAATTGCTGTGGATGAGCAGACCTGGGCACACATGTGCAGCAGTGTAGAGTGTGCCTCATATGTGGAGCACACCGCTGGGTGCATCCCTCCCCAATGTTGTGCAGCCTGCCCCCGCGCACCTGTCAGCTCGTCGTAGGACTTGCCAAACTTGTCCTGGGAGATCTGCTCCTTCACTGGGTCGTTGGGGGTCTGCAGCAGCAGATGAAGGCGCAGTAGGGGCGAGTGAGGAAGTGAGGAAAACATTACAAGGCTGTTGCTCTCAGTAAATGTGCAATGCACTACCGGCTAGTGCGTTTTTGGTGAGCAACTGCAACTGCGCAACACCTGCAACTAAGATATTGCAGGCAGCTGGCTGTTGCTGCAAGAGCAAGCTCCGCTGTGCAATGCCTAGCTCAGCAAACACACAGTATCATATTTCTTTGTGATATGCATGCCCCTGCAGCCTGCCAGTACCTTGTTGCTGCCCATCTCCCTGTCAGACATGGTTGCTGCTGTTGCTGTTGACGGTGGTAGACGGCAAGTGCAAGTTGCCTGTACGCTAGGTGGTGATCAGGTCGAGAATTGCGATTGCCATGCGAAGGCCCGGCTTTCTTTAAGTAGACCCCTTCTGTGGCTGAGCGCCGCTTGGAATCACCGACCTTGGACAACAGGAAGATACAGTGATCTCACGAGCCAAAACGCCACAAGAGGCAAGCGGGAGCGCATTTGCGCTGTACGATAAAGTATTTGTTTGCTGGGCGTTCAGCGACCGTCGTTCTGAACTGGCAAGCTTGCGCGGCGCGGGCGGTGCGGTCGTCCAGTGCCCTACAGCTACCGTAGTGCGGTGACACAATGCACAGCTGCTCCCGGCTCTGAACTGGCACGGCTGTCATCAAACTGAGCATCGTGCGTGCAAGGTTAACAGGTTACGTGTTTGCACTTGCAAGCACCCGATTTTTGATTACGCAGACATCATGCAGTGAATGTTGAAGTTTTGGATGCATTGACCACAAACCTGCAGGTGACCACAAACCTGCTGGTGCTGCACATGGTACCGTTCACCAGAGGAGCCCTACTTGGCATGCAGCAAGTGCTGCTTCATGTCACCGGGAGTTTGGCATGCTAGTGCACTGCATGTTAGGACAGCGTCCTTGATACCTATTGAATTGAATACTAAGATACCGACTTCAGCTGGCAGCTGCATACACCGCAGTTCTACTACAATGCCACGGTGCCAGAACACCATAGTACCCTGTCACACCATATCACAGCACTTCTCTTGTCAAGTTGGCATTTCAAGAGGATGTGAGGTGTTCAGGGCAGAAGCGCTTGCACATCATGTGACATGGAAGGAAGTGTATGCATGGTGCCTGCCTCTCTATGCTGGCTTCACCTGGCATCGCCCTTTCAGCATTTTTAAAGAGCGCATCATCACTGATAATGGTTGCACTGCCAGTCGAAGGACATTCTTTTACATTGCAGCCACTGCTCAGCTGCTGGTTGGCAATGTTCAATGAGAGTATCACTATATGGAGGAAAAAGGAGCAGCGATTCATACATTTCCTGCAATAAACGACCCATGTGACAGCCTGGTGGCCAATTACTTTTTGAACTGCCTGCTAAACCTCGGTCGGGGCAGAACTCCGCCGTAAGTCAGTGACCAACCAACCGAACTGCTGTGCAGATCAGGCTAAAGTAATCCTTTCCGGTGCCATAGCTTTGCCAGCACAAGGCGAGATCCCTGTGTTGCAGTATTCCTGTGCTGTCGACACACATCACAGAATGCTGTTGGAGCTTCCGTCTGAATGCGTTTTGACAGTGTTGAAGCAACTCCCAGTGACAGACGTTGTCTCCACTGGCTGTTCCTGCTCAGGTGCTGCTCCTCAGCTGCTTGGATGGCTGAGCACAGTTCATGCTGCGTGCTGAGCTAATTCTGCTGCGTCTCTTGCACTCCTACTGATGGCAGGCAAATTGACATCACAAAACTAGCAGAGTATGTCGCAGCAGCGTGATGTTGTGGCAGGTAATGTGCGCAGCCAATGCTGAAGCTGTTCTATGTACTGTTGCGCAGCGCTGCGTGCGCTGGTGGCTGATGATGGCTTCTGGAGGGACCTGGCAGAGGCCAAGTGGGGCAGCGCAGTGCACGAGCTCAAGCCCCTGGCAGATGCTGATGCTCAGCAGCGGCTCAGCAGTGACAACAGCACTGCTGCAGCATGCCAGGCGTCAGAGCAGGTGGAGCAGGCGACAGCTGGGACACCAGCAGCAGCAGCAGCAGCAGCTGGCAGGGGTTCCAGCAACAGCAGCTCCTGGCAGCACTACTGCTGCAAGCGCATGTCACTCAAGACTATCAGGAAGGAGCGCAGGAGCGCTGTGCAGCAGCTGCTGCAGTGCGCGTGCCTGTAGTCACGTTATGTGTGGCAGTGCTGGCACTGCACTGTACATGTGTAGGCGGCAGATTTGCAGTTGTCCATGGCTGCTGGCAGGTGCAAGTGGCTGCTGCTCACATGGCCATGCATGATGCCGCTGCTGCGGGTCATGTGCCCTCCATGCTCGCTGTGTGTGTGCTGTGCAGGAGCAGCCCGCTGAGCCTGCTGCAGGAGGCCTACCCGGACCCCTGGATGCACATCACCTGCTGTGTGCTGTGCAGCCGCACCAGCGGCAGCGCCACCATCCGCAGCTGCATCGCCCGCTTCTTCCAGGCCTTCCCCAGCCCCTCCGCCTGCCTGCAGGGCTGCCCACAGGCCATGGCGGCGCTGCTGCACCCCCTGGGGCTCACGCAGGCGCGGCTGGCAGCAGTGAGGGCGGTGGCACAGGCAAGCGCCGCGTGCTGCTGCTGCAGCGTCCGGCAGAGAATGCATGCATTCTGGTGTGGCACAGCAGCTGCTGCTGGGTTTCATGCCAGTGTGCATGTAAGGTCTGTGTCGCAACCATGAACGCCCAGATGGTATGCTGTCGTGCAGCCGCCACTCCGCGCCAGCACGTGATGCAGGGACTCATCACAGACACAACGGTGGCAATATGCTGCTGCTGCTGCTGCTGCTGCTGCTGCTGCTGCTGCCGCAGGGCTTCCTGGGCACTGACTGGCAGGATCCCTCAGAGTTCAAAGGCTGCGGCAAGTTTGTGTCGGACAGCTGGCGCATCTTCTGCAAGGGCGTTGAGGAGGCCAAGGGTGAGCGCCACGCTGCACCTGGCAGCAGCGGTCTTTGGCAGCTCTGCTGCAGCTGCTGGCTGGCTCAACTGGCTGCTGTCAGCAGTGCGGGACGATGTGCATCGTTGTCACTGAGGGTTTTCAGTCCATAGCTGCAGCCATTGTTTGTTGTGGGCAGCCAAGTATACAGTGGTTGCCAGCAGGACCCTACCTACCGCTTGCCGACATGCGTGTGCCCCGGTTTACTTCGCGCACTCAACGTGCGATTGCGTGCTGATTGTGCTGCCTGGTTGCGCTTGGCCTGCAGGCATTGAGGACGCCAAGCTGAAGCAGTACCTGGCGTGGGTGGTGCGGCAGCAGCAGGCCGCCAGCGAACAGGCTGGTACGGAGGAGCCCCCAGTAGCAGCAGCAGCAGCAGACGACTCAGGCGCCATCAGCAGCAGGAGGCGCAAGCGGGTCGATGCAAGCCCTATGGCCAGCGCGAGCACCGCCAGGAAGGGCCAGCAGCCGTTGCACCAGTGTGTGGAAGCACCAACAAAGCAGCAGCGCGCATGCGCAGCAGCACCGCAGCGGCTCACACGTGCACAGGCAAAGGCAGCAGAAGCAAGTCATTGTGCTGCAGCTGAAGCAGCAGCTGCGGCTGTCAAGCATGGAGCCAAGCACCCTGCAACAAACACTGCCAAGAAGTCTGCGAGCAGCGGCACTGGGAGGCAGGTCAGGCAGTCACGCAAGCGTGGTGCAGCCAGCAGAGCATCAGGGCAGCTATTTTCTGCCCATTAGCCTGCGGTCTCTTTGCCATTGCTTGTTGTGCATCAGAGGCTCGCCCTTGCCTCCAGTGTGTTCAAGGTGTGCCGTACTTTAGGGGGGGGGGGCAGCTGACGTCATTTGCGGCATGGTGTGGTACACAGGCTGTGTTGATGCTGCGCCTATGCTTTCGGCTTACTTTGAACCACCCATCACTTTTGTTCAGCTCTGGAGGCACATGCAAACTCAACCACGTCCCTGTGGCGCTTGTTGCGTTAGCGCGGCTCGAGTTGCTGGGAGTTAAATGTGCGTATCTGCTTTACAGCAATCACCACTCGCTGTGGACGGCCAAAGTGCAGGCACATGTGTCATGTACACAGCATGGATGTTCAGTTCATGCAGCGCCCGTTGGTGTCATGCATTAGCTGATGCCGTTGTAAATATGCAAGGTTCAGAACTTGCCAAGCTCAAGGCCAATATCTACACCGTGGTCACAGCTTGTTACTCACGGCTTGTTACAGCTTACTTGAACTAGATGCCAGCAGCCAAGCACGCTAGCCAGCCAAGCAAGCAGTTTCTGACAACTCAACTTATGCTGCAATATGCAGCCCAAACGCATATGCAAGCTGTCATGGCTAACGCTTGAGAGAGTTGAAACAGCGCGCCAGCGCGAATGCAACGTGCATTGATGCGACTATTCGCATCGGAAAGGACATAGGGTAACTAATTGGAACACAAAACACAGGCAGTCACACGCCGATATGGTACACTGGCTATCGCCCTGCAGCTTTGCATGCAGGAAGATGCCATAACAGGTTATGGCACACGCAACTTGCTTGAAGGCGGCATTGCATACAGCATACATGATGTACAAGCTGGTTTAGTCTGACACACAACGCAACAACAACCTACACCTGCCATCACACCCCAAACGCACATGCATGCGGCTGCAGAACCGCAACTTGAAGGACACTATACATTCCTGCCAGGCTACAGTGTAGCAGCACTGCCGCCGGAGGCATTAGCGCTGCACCTGCCTGGCGCAGCGGATTGACAAGCACTGCTCGCCATCTGGCTGGAACATCTCATCTGGTATACAAGACTGCTAGTACAAAAAGGGCATGCGCACATCCAACCCAAAACATCACGTGATGTGCAGATCATGCTGCAGGCACGCGGCCGCAGCAGCTGGCAGCTGACAGTCAAATCATTGCAAGCCGCATGACACAAGCATGTTCTGCGTTCTGCAGCAGCGCCACAGAAGCTCAGTCAATTGTATATACACTGCAAGCACTCGCCCGCAAACCTTTGAAGACTAGGACACAAGCAACAAGCAGCTCTCATCCCCTCGCTACACATGCCCCACAAATCATCTTCAAGCATGGCCTTCGCCCCTCCTTCAAGCCGCACCCGTTGCCCTGCCGCTCAGCACCACCCTCCAGCAGCAGCGCCTCACCACCAGCTGCGCCGCTTCGGCAGCGCTGCCGCGCCGCTTGGGGGCTCCAGGTCGCGCAGCAGCCCCGTGAGCCGCGCCAGCTGTCCCGCCAGGTCACCCGCCAGCGCCTCCACCTGCGCCTTGTCCAGCGCCGCCCAGCCCTCGCTGGCCTGCGCACAATGCAGCGGAGCAAAGCGCAGCAACAGATGCACACACCAGTTGGCTGGAACAGTGTTTGGCTACGGTGACGTATGTGGGTGCTCTGAGCTTCTTTCATGGATGTCGCAGCACGGCACATGGCACGCATCGTGCACAAACACCAGCCGGCACTGCCCTGCTCACCTGCACGTCCGCGTAGTGCTGCGCGATGAAGCCCACAGCTGCACGGCGCAGCTGCGCCAGCCCCAGCTCGTCAGCCAGGCACAGCAGGTGCGGCGCCTCCGCAGCGGCAGCAGGCAGCGGCAGCCTCAGCAGCTCCCCCACCAGGCTGGCCTCACACAGCTCAATCAGCCTGCAGGAATAGTACCACCACGCACGGGGTAAGCAGCAGGGCAACACAAGCTGGCCTCGAGCGCAAGTGCACTGCATGCGCTGGCACCAAAGCCACCATCAACAGCTGATGCTATCATCTTCCTTCTGGGTCGTGTCTTGCACTGTAATCAGCCACAACGCGAGCCACAGCAGGAGCAAGGCCTCAGCTAACCCCATGCACTTGGCAGGCTTCCAGCTAAACTCCGCACCTGGGCGTGCCGTAGTAGGCCGCTGCGTGCAGCAGCTCCACCACCGCCGCAGGCTCCAGCCCTGGCGGCAGCTGGTCAGTGTACAGGTACAGCAGCAGGCCCTGCAAGGCCGCCAGCGTGAAGCCCTCAGGCACCTGGCGCCACAGTCACGACGGCAGGCAGGCACGCGGGCAGGGCAAGTTAAAAGGCAGACAGCTGCAGATGTTCAGCTCAGAACGGAGGGTTGAAGCAAACAGCGCTGGGAGCCCAGCAGGGTGATCAGCAGCGTTCACGAGCCTCATGGTGAGCAGGCTGCAGCCTGGGCGTTGTGAGCAAGTGTGCTGTGGCTGCCGTGCCTGGTGTGGCCGCACCTTGTGCTGGCAGTCGTGGGCGTCACGCATGCCTGAGCTGAGGCGCGCCCTGAAGTGTGCAGCACGGCCTGCAGCAGCAGCAGCAGCAGCGGCGGCGGCAGTGTCGGCAGCAGGCGCAAATGACTTGAATGTGGAAACTGCACGTTCCATGAACCACATCTGTGTCCCACGCTACTCTGCCGCCGCAAGCGTCACATGCATGTCAGTAAGCATGCAGACATGCCTACACAGTTGCGCCCTGCACGATTGGCCAGGCCACCTGCCAGTGCATTATGGCACCAACAGCCCCAGCCCACCCTGTCCCCCTTTGAAGCCCTGCCAGCTGTGCCGGCTGCCACATCCGGGTGCACTCACTCTTGAGCACCTGCTTGTGTGCCTGCAGGCTCCAGCCGGGGCCCAGCAGCTCACAGTCAGGCTCACCCAGCACCAGCCCAGCAGCAGCACCAGCCTGCCACACCTGCTTGACGGCGCTGCTGCTGCCTGTGCCATGGTCAGACATGTGTGTGTCATCACCGCCTGCACTAGCTGCAACTGGCGCTGCCGGTGCCTCTGCCAACATGTCTGCCTCTGTGCTAGCTGCTGCTGCTGTCTCCTCCTCGCCTGCAGGTGCAGCTGCTGCTGCATGGCCATTGCTGCTGCCAGGCTTGTGGTTCCTGATGACAGGGGTCTCAGGGGTTTGAAGGGAGTCGTGATCTGATCCTGCGTGCTGAGTGCTGGTGTTAACACTGTGGCCGTTCTGGCCTATGCTGCTGATGCTGTTGCCATTGAAGCAAGTGGATAATATCTGCATGAAGCCGCCACCACAGCCTGCACACGCAAGGGCAGCAGCCAGGGCATTGCAGCAGGCAATGGGGTGAGGCAGCAGCACGCTAACATTCATCGCAGGCGGAAGCTCACAAATAATGCCACAACTGGCTTGCCAAGCTGGCGCTGCACCACACATGCTGCTACCAACAGCTTGCTACTCAGCATGGTTCGTTGTCTTGTACAGGATGCACAGGCGCATGATTGCCACATTGCGGGACACCGCCAACTAAGCACTTGCTGTGCAAAGTCCTTGATTGTTTGTGGGTGACCTTCAATAGAGGACCCACAATACAGAGATACCAGACCTCAGCTACCAACGGGGCTTTGTAACCACACAGGCCGACGGGCTTGCAGCCCAATGCAGGCAGCTCAATGCAGGCAAACCCGCCACTGCACATTCCCCCGCACACCTACACGCATGTGCACCATGCCTGGCTGCACCTGCTGCCGCGCCGCCTAGTACCACTCACCGCTGTTTGCTTGGTGAGGCAGGTCTGTGTTGAGCGTGGGCGGCGACACTGCCACAGCCATCTGTGCTGCACGCTCCTGCTGCATCACCGACAGCACGATGCTCGCATCAGACGGCACCTGCGCAGGGCAGAGCACCACGTGACCGCAGCACACGTGGGTTAGTCCACTGTAGTCCTGCTTTCGCACCCCTTTGCTAGGAAGCAACAGAACCAGGGGCCGCACCATCAAACCACCAACATCACGTCTGAGCAACAACAGTAGCTTCAACGCTGTGCAGTGTGTGCCATGCTGGCGCCCAGTGCGGCACACCCCGGCACCACCCCCGCACTGCTCCCGCCCATCTCCCTGACGCGCCGCACCTCCAGGTCGCTGAAGCGCACGCTGGACACCATGCGCTGCCTAATGCTGCCGTCAGCGCCGCGCGTGTACAGCCGCAGGTCGCTGTCCACAGGGGCCAGCAGCTTGCCGCCGGCAGGCTCCAGCAGGTGCAGCAGCAGGTGCAGCCGCTCCTCAGGGCAGGTGGCGCCCACACACACCTGCACAGCAGGCAGCAGCAAGGCAGCCCCATCATGTGGCGGGGCAGTGTCGATGTACCCATGGCTGGCCAGCCGACAAGAGCAGCAGGTGCATCTCCTAGGGCGGCTGGCTGCGACACAGCGGACACATAACAGGAGACGTATGGTGCTCTACAGCTATGCATCATGCCAATAGCATAAGTGTGAAGCTTTCTGCAAGCGACCCAATGTCTTTTGCTCATCACGTGTGTGGGTGCAGCCACACTGCGCTGCGCATGCAAAGCGCAGCTGGGGGTGATGCTGCAGCCGCGCACACCTTGTTGAACTTGCCCCTCAGCTGCTGGTGGGGGATGAACACGTTGTGCTTGAAGATCTCAACAGGCCCAGCAGCGGAGGCAAAGCTGCAACGACACAGACCATCCGAGGGCAGCAGCAGCAGCAGCACAGGTAACACAGCATCTAGTTTGCAGCAAGCCAGATGCTATGTACTGGAGCAGAGATCAGACATAGTAAGGAGAACGCACCTGGCCTGAGGCAGTTGCAAACCAGGCCACAGGCAACGCCGTGCTACGCTGCTGAGCATCTGACCCCTGAAACAATATCTGCCCCTGGCTGCTGGCTGCGGCTGCTGGCACAGCTGCTGCGGCAAGTTGCGTGTGCTAGCCATGCACTTCAGCACTCACGCGCTGCTTGTGGCTGCCAGGCGGGCGATGTTGTCCTGTGACAGCTTCACGCATGTGGGCTTGATGTCCACGCCGACAACGCGCCCAGACTTGCCGGCCTGCAGGACAAGCCATGCCAGCCAAGCTTAAGTGCGACAACGAGGCTCACAAAACTGGTACACAAGCATGTACTGATGTCGGGCTGCATCATTCATGTCTAAGCTGCATCTGCCGAAGGATTGCGTCGCGTCATGCATGCACAAGCCAAGTGCTGAGCCGCCAGACGGTCATGCGCCGATGCTGCTGCTGCTCACCAGCACTGCGGCACAGGCAGCTATGAAGCCACACCCACAGCCCACATCAAGCACCCTGCAGCAAGTGCACAGGTACACAGCAGCGTCGACGCCAGGCACCAGCAATGCTTGGCAACTATTGCATGCAACCATCAAGGACATAGATGAAGCTCTCAGCTGTGCCAGAAAGAATGAACCAACCGGAGAGCGCATGGCAACTGGGCAAGCCAGCAGCCCGCATAGTTTCGGCAGAGATAGCGCACGCCAACACTCGGACCAAGCAGAAGTTCCACCTTGAGTTTGTCTGCTGCAGCAAATTGTGTGGCACTGCACAATGCACAGAATACACCAGCAAGTGCGCTCCAACGGCAGCAGCATGCACGACGTCTTCCACGCACCTGTCGCCTGGGCAAATGTCCAGAGACTCCAGCAGCTGGGCATGCCTGCAGCAGGCACGCAAGCAGCGCAGCATCCAGCGGCAGGTAACGCCAGCTGCCTTGCGCACAATGCAGCTACACCTGTTGAATTGCATTTGGTGCTGGGCGACTGGATACATGTATCGCTGTGCAGCGGTATAACAAGCCTAACACAGCTGCCACGTTTCTATGAATACGCTCAGCACGATACTCCAGCCACCGCCACCGCCGCCCCTCACATGTGTGGCGCGGAGATGTTGAAGTCCTCCTCCTCCACGCGGATGGGCGAGTCCACCCACGCCTCGCGCCGGTAGGCCTCAGGCACAAACACGCCGCGCGGGCACGTCAGCATGGCGCGCTGCACGGCCTCGCTGCAGGCAGCCCAGGCGGCACAGCAGCAGCAGCAGCAGCAGGTCAGCAACTGCATGTTATCACACACCCTGCTTGTATGTCGGGCTCCTGCAGCCGCTGAGGCCAACGCTGCGCAATAGTAGGCTCGTGGATGCAGTAAAAGGTGGTACGAGACAGCCACATCTATCCTGAGGCATTTTTGTTTTGCTTGTGACAGTGCTGTATTGCTTCTGGCAGCATCAAGGCCTGAAACAGCAGCACAGCCTGTGCGAGCAGCAGGCCGCAACGGTCAGGCTGTGTATCTGCTGCTGGAGCAGAACGGCAGCAGCAGCAGCAATGATGGCACAGCAGAATGCAGCCCTAGGTTGCCATGTGCCACACGTCACTGCTCTCACGAGTTAAGCATGCCGGTGCGCTTGAGGCCTGACATCAGTTCTTCATTGGAGCCAGCGGCCCTGCGCTGCTCCACAATCACGCGCTGCCCTGCCAGCAGGCGCAGCAAACCCTCCAGAGGTATCTGCAGGCAACATGCGCATATCAGGCTACCAGGCAGCTGGCGTTGCTTCAACAGTATCGATGGTCTAGCCAGTTTGCTGTTCCTGGGTTGTGCCATAGGCTTGACGGTACAGTAGCTCAGCAATGCTGCTGCTGCCATGACTACCTTGCAAAAACAGGGAAGCGCATATCCCCCAATGCACAACCAGAGTGGTCCTCACGCCTTACAGGCACGCTTACGCGTCTGACAGAGCCCTCGCTGCACAGAATGAGGCACCTACCTCTCCGGCCAATGCCCGCGCCCTGCGCCTGCGGTTGCCGTGAAGATCATCATTATCTTGATCCTCAGCGTCCTCCAAGTCTGGTTCTTCCTCCACATCCCGTGCAGGATCATAGTCACCTGGCTCGGCCATTCTGTTGCTCCTTTCCAATTACAGACAACGCTTGTCCAAAATGAAACGCAGTTTGATTCTTTTTCAGCTGTTGATCTTCACCGCAGCGCGTCCTTAGCAACAAAATATGCTTTGACAACTGACAGGGACACCATATAACTCCGGAACCTTCAAATCAGCTACGGCGTGTCATTGAAAGTATTCTAAATGACTGTTGATTTTGTTTGTTCGTGTTGAACAGCACAGCAGAAGCCTTGCTTGCCATCTGGAGGTGACTGAATGAGCGCAGCTGACTCGGCATGCCTCCGGCCGCGGAGCCAACCCAATGAGCCTTACTTTTACACTAAAATACAGCTGAAGTTAACTAAAGTTTTCTTTCAACCCCACGCTGCCTGTGTTATATAATTTTGTAACAAAATTTGAACAGCCAGGAGGCATTGGCATCGTTGTGTCTTCCTATGAGTGGTTTTGACCTGTTCTGTTGCCATTCGTTGTTTGCAGCGACTCAAACAGTGCACGCACAGATGTCTAGCTGGTTGCTGCAGTGAACTGGCAGTTGTCTGTGTCTCCGCGATCGCTGCCGCAGCAACTCATTCGCTTATCAGTACCGTCATAGAATTTAGCTTCAACAACCGACGCCATGCAGCAGCTGCAACAACCTCACCCCCTGGCTGATGAGCTGCTGTGAGGCAGCAACACCCACTGTGGACAGGAGGAGCCAAAGCCATGCAGGCAAGTCAACATCTAGGCGGTCTAGGTTCTTGTTAAATAGACCTTGTGCCTGCAGCATGCATAACATGCTGCTGCTGTTGCAGACTCCAGAAGCAACTAGGCCACGCAGTGCTTCTGGCACTTGGTCAGCTGACCTAGACGCCTACATCGGCAGCCATGAGGGCTCCCCAGGCGGCAGCAGCACTGAGACCCGGCACAGGCTTGTTGCGGGTGTCAAGGCTAGCCCGCAATCTGCAGAGGCCTGGCGGGCGTTGCTGGCTTACGAGGAGTCACATGGCAGCAACATGACACATGGGCTGCAGGCAGACCCTGGCAGGGTCAGCCTGTACCACATGTACTACTGGGCAACTACACTGGTGCCGCGCAGCAGCAGCAAGAGCCACAAGGAAGCCTACCTGCAGCTGTGGCTCGGCTTGGCACGCCAACAGTGGTACGTGTTGGTCTTGGTGCTGCGTCCCTGCTCATTGTGCACGGCGCCTAACACAATTGTTTGCACAGCCCTGACACATGAGAAGGTGCACTGCATACATCAAGTAGCGCCTTCGCAGAGCGATATGTACATGTTCTGTGGGCCATGCTCTTAAGGCGCGTGCAGCAACACACCCTGCATGCAATCACCACAGTGATGTTGCAATCATGCGTACGCAGGGCACGCAGTCCTGATGATGCGCGGGACACCTTCAAAACGCTGAAGAACCAGCACATCGGCGATGCCAGTGCTCATTTGTTCTACGAGTGGGCGTGCCTAGAGCATGCTGCAGGCAATGTCAGCAAGGCGCTTGGCGTGCTTGCCAAGGGCTTCAGAGCAGAGGCGCAGCCAGCAAGGTGTGGCGGGCGGTGTGTCCTGCAGGCCAAACTGAAACTGCTGGTTGCAGCTGCACTTCTGCATGCATGCAGCTGAGCCCGAACATCAGTAGATGCACGGCACATGCACTGTTATCACCTTACCCTGCCCTGTGCCCCGCTGCATGTATGTGGACAACCTGCGCAGCCTGCTGGAGCAACTGAGGGCTGAAATGC
Organism: Tetradesmus obliquus; assembly: GCA_030272155.1. Classification (NCBI taxonomy): domain Eukaryota; kingdom Viridiplantae; phylum Chlorophyta; class Chlorophyceae; order Sphaeropleales; family Scenedesmaceae; genus Tetradesmus; species Tetradesmus obliquus. Next base: position 4,578,449 of record CP126191.1, read on the forward strand.
AGAGCGGCACATTTGACCTCAAGCAGGCGGGTGCCTACACAGAAACGCTGACTCTGGATGCCAGCTTTGCAGCAGCACGGCAGCTGCAGCAGGTGGACAGCACGCCTGCTTTTGCCAGCGCAGCAGAGCTCAGAGCAGCAGCGGCAGCAGCAGGAGCAGGCACAGGTGCCCGACCAGCATCAGCTATGCTGCCTGGCATTGCCAGCTGCTTGAAGGGCAGTAACACAGCAACAGCTGGGGCAGGAGCAGGCGTGAGCAACACCATTCTGGAGCACACGCATGCAGCCAGGGCCGTCACGTTTGCGGCAGATGTCCATGATGCGGCCACCACGGAGGAGTACGGCAGGAGACACGCCTCCAGCGCTGGTACGTGCAGTGCTTTACTTAAAAATAGGATGTGCAGCAGTCAGCCAGTGTGTATGCTGAGCTCGATGTTTGCTGCTCTGCAGGGCCTGCTAGCGTGTGCAGCAGCCGGTCAGGCAGGCCTGGCGCTGACGGACATACTGGCTGCACCTCTAGCAGCACTTCAAGCCGCTCCACAGTGTCAGGTAAAAGGGCCATGACTTCTTTTTGTATGCAACCCAGCAGCACATCGGCAGTACTAAAAACTGCCTGCAATGGTGGCAGCTGCCAGTGGAGTTTTTGCAGTCGGGACCAGCATTCGATGCCTTTGATGTCTGCCTTGCCCATTTCCGCTGCTGCCTGCATCTGTAGTGCATGACGGCGCCTTCCTGCCATTCTCAGCTGGCGCTGCAAGCTACAAGAGCAGCGAGACCGAGAGCTCAGGCATGGAGAGCACCGAGGAGGACACCATCAGCTGCAGGGCAGCAGGCACAACAGGCGGCATCAGCAGCAAAGGTAACAGCAGAACAGCAATGTGCTGCCTGCATCAGGGTTCATGCTTGCAGCTGGCTGGTGTAAGGCAGCCGCTGGAATGCTGAGCACGTGCATGCACCTCATCATGCATGTGCTGTAGATGGTGCCAGGATCTACATGTAGCTCTCCTCTGCTTCACCAAACCTGCTCACTACCGCCACCTTGTGCGCGTGACTTCTCTACCTGCAGAGCCTGGCAGCGTGAAGCGCAGCACTGCACAACTGAGCAGCCACAGCAGCGCAACGCCTGCAGCAAATCCGGGGTCAAACACAGCTACCTTGGCAACCGGCCTGAAGCGCTTCGGTAAGCCACTTGCATCTGACCACATGGCTGGTGTGTTGGTGATGAAGCGAGAGCACAACAATGTTGCTGGCGCTCAGTACGCTCAGCGACTCCAGTTTGGGTTGAGGTTTGCAAGAGCAATCATGCAATGAGGTAACACCCTGTGCTTCTGCTGCCTGCAGGCTTTAAGTCAAGGGCACTGAGGGTTGGAGGCACCGCAGAACTGTCAGCGGCAGCAATGGCATCAGCTGCTGCAACAACAGCCGCGGCAGATGAGCATGTGCCTGCAAACAGGTCAGCTGCCGCTCAGCCCACAAGCAGCAGGTTGATGGGCCCACCTGCAGCTGTAGGGGCTGAGGATACACACACTGCCACAGCCCGGGCCACGGAAGTGGCGCAGCCAGGCGCAGCGCCAGCAGCAGCATGTGCAGATGAAGACGCAGCAGCAGCTTGCAGGAAGCGCAGAGCTGGGCACGGTAGCACCCCAAGCCCCAAAACCTCACCCAAGCTTGCTGCAGCCTACAAGGATGGGCAGCAGTGCAAGGTGCAGCCGCATGAAGGTGCAGCGCAGGCAGCAGCTGCGCCTGGTGTGCACAGGCCAGAAGGTGCAGCAGCCGTTGTCACCGTTGATGCAGGTAGCAGCTTAGCTAGCGGTGACAGCAGCAGCAGCGATGACAGTGTACCGCTGGTCAGCAGCAAGCTGGCTGCCAGGCTGCCACAAGACAGAGGCACACCTCGAGCAGGTGGCAAGCACAAGGATGAAGCAGGTGAGGGCCTGGCTTGCATCCAAGCTGTAGATGCTTACGTCCTTGCATGCCTAGGGGTCGTGGAGCTCCTTACATCTGCTGTCAACGCTCGCAGAGCAACCAAAAGCATGGTGTGTCACAGTTGCATCTGCATGCTCAGTGTTTGACATGATAGCACATTTGCCATTATGTTTACTTGCTGGTGTGCTGCAGGCTGGCCAGCTGGCAACTGGACGCCACCAGCAGAGGGCCAGCTGCCCAGCTCACTGGACAGCACGCCTGAGGGCGCCATCCTGGGCGGCACATCGACTGCCTTCACTGCGCCAACAGCCAGGCATAGCAGCAGGGTGGACCCTCCACAGTCGCAGCAGCGCTCGCAGCAGCAGAGCAGAGGAGGCGCAGGCGCCACAGCTGCTGGCAGCCGGCAAGCAGCAGCACAGCGTGGTACAGAGCCTGAGGCGGAGGAAGACCAGCAGGCGCTGCCTACCATCGTCCTGTCAGATGTGCCATCCTGCGCACCAGCAGCTGCAGACCAAGCTGGCGCGGAAGGCAGCAGGGTACAGCAGGAGCAGCAGCAGCAGCAGCAGCAGCAGCAGGCAGAGAAGCAGCATCTACAGCCGCACCGCTCTCACACGTCTGGCAGTGCTGCTGTGTCTGCTGCTGGCTCACGGGAGCCCCTCAGGTAAGCGGGCAGCATGTATTGCTCAACAATACATTGGTCGCGTTGTTAAACAGGGAGCACCCATAGCTGGCTGTGTGATTTGCTTGCACTGATGTGTTGTTACTGGTGCCAAAAAAAAGTTGCTGCTGTGCTGTGTGCAGGCCGCTGCAGTCGCAGCCCCAGGCCACCACCGCGCAGGTTGCAGCAGACCCAGGCAAGGGCCACCAAAGCAGCATGGCGAAGCAAAGCGTGCGGACAGCTCCAGTTGCCGCTACAGCTGCAAGGCAGATGCAGGAACAGCAGCAGCAGCAGCAGCAGCATGATCACAGGCAGCGCTCCCAGGCTGCCGCCCAGCAGCAGCAAGTGCAACAGCAGCAACAACAGCAGCAGCAGCAGGTACAGCGTCAGCAGCAGCAGCAGCAGCAGGCTATGCCTGAGCAACGGCAGCAGACGCGGCCTCGAGAAGATGCACAGACAGTGTACGTGCAGGGCACCAGGTACACCAAGCTGGAGTGTGTAGGCAGAGGTGGCAGCAGCAAGGTGTTCAAGGTGAGCGGGCATATTCGCACGCACGCTTGGCCGCTGGCCATGCTGCGCCAGCCGATTACTTGTTTTTAAAGCCCTGACAGTGCACATGCCCAGCTGTGGACGATGCCTTTGTGCTGCTGAGCTGTGGTGCTCCTGTGTGGCTGCAGTCGTTCTGTCTTTTGTCCTGCAAGGCCCAGCCGCGCGCTGCGCTGCCTGCCTGCCGCTGCTGCAGGTAATGGGTCCCAGCTGCAAGATCTACGCGCTGAAGCGCATCAGGCTGGCTGGGCGCGACGTTGAGGCGGCCAGCGGCTTCATTGATGAGATCAACCTGCTGCTGCGGCTGCGCAACAAGCCCAACATCATCCAGCTCATAGACAGCCAGGTGGGGAGCAGGGCCTGCTACAGCATACAACTCTACACACTACAACTGCCTGAACCGAATGGTCACCTAACGCAGCCCTTGCTGCTGAAATACATGTTTTCTGACAGCTCGCAAACATGGGCTTGCCCTACTGTGTCGCTGCCACCCGCCCACCCTACCACGTGCTGATCTGTGCCCCCAGTGCTGCACTTGGAGCAACAACCAGCAGCACTGGTCTTGATGGCGACTGGCGCGTGCTGTGGCTGTGCCGCCTGCAGGTGTTCACGGACGAGGGGCTCATCTACATGGTGCAGGAGTACGGTGAGATCGACCTGGCGCGCCTGCTGGCCAAGCACGATGCAGTGCGCCGCGCTGCTGCGGGCGTTGACCTGGCCAAGGGCGGCCTGTTGCAGGACAACCTGGACGAGAACTTCATACGGCTGTACTGGCAGCAGATGCTGCAGGTGCGCACAGGTGCAGGGCTATGTTTTGATATTATGCTTAAGACCTTGCATCGGGCCACCATGTCATGCCCAGCTACAACTGGCATGCTGGTTGTGGTTACTGCAGTACGCGATCATGGCAGACTCTTGTCTGGACCAGCGGCTTACTGCAGTTGTGTTGTGCAATGCCTCCTGCAGGCTGTGTCAGGCGTGCATGACCAGCGCATCGTGCACAGCGACCTCAAGCCAGCCAACTTCCTGCTGGTGGAGGGGCAGCTGAAGCTCATCGACTTTGGCATTGCCAAAGTCATCTGCGGAGATACAACATCCATTGCGCGCGAGTCACAGGTGGGCAGAGTTGGCGACTCCCTTGCAAGTCAGCACTGAGCTTTGCTCAGATGCAAAATTATGTCACTGGCTGTCCATTTGTCGTGCCTGGTTGCAGCGTGGCCATGTCGGCTGGGTCATGCCTTGTAGAAGTGTGTCCGTGCCTGCTGGGTAGACTCTTCTAAGCCTTGCTGCTGTGGCTCCCTTGTGTCCGCCGCAGGTGGGCACGCTGAACTACATGTCCCCTGAGGCCATCCTAGGCGGCTCCACCAACATCCTGGGAGGGCCAGCCATGCGCGTGGGCCGTCCCAGTGACGTGTGGTCGCTGGGGTGCATCCTGTACCAGATGGTCTACGGCAGGTGCGTGCGCCAGCGGCCAGAGCGTGCCAGGACCATGCTGTGATGTATGTCATCTGTTTCATTCCTAACTACGGCGTTCCTGAAGAAAAGATGGCCGAGCGATATGTGTTCCTGCAGTTCTTCAGGTCTGCTTAGCATGAAACTGGCTGCCTGTGGACTTGCTTGCTGCTGCTGCTGCTGCTGCCTGCAGGACGCCCTTTGCTGAGCTGCCGTTCCTGCCCAAGATGCACGCCATCTGCAACCCCAAGCACCAGGTGGCCTACCCGGCGCTGGCCAACACAGACCTCATGGACGTCATGCGGCGCTGCCTGGACAGGGACCCCAAGACGCGCATCAGCCTGCAGGTGCGACACATGCCATTGCTGAGCACCCAGATCATTGTTGCTCAGGGCACCTGTAACAATTGCAGGGGCACATGCACGGTCATCTAGCATACCTGTGAGGGTGAGGACCTCAATCACGTGCTTGGTAGCGCTTTGGTTGTGTTCCTGCTGCCTGCGTTACAGCCTATGCCATCAACGCGGCTCGCTGTTGCTGCTATGATGTGCAGGAGCTGCTGGACCACCCCTTCCTGCACCCCAACCGCCGGTTGCCACCCCCGGCAGCGGCAGCGCCTGCTGTGGGGCTTTCAGAGGAGCAGATGAAGGCGCTGGTGGCGCAGGTGGGCTGCAGCAGGAGAGGCAAAGACGTGTGGAGAGGCGCTGCCGGCTGCTGATATACATAGTGCCATGGATTCTGGGCAAGGGGCAATGCTGAGTTGACTGTGTGTTTTGCCTGCACGTGCTGCTGCCTCTCTTGCTTGGTGGCTGTCGACGTGTGCACCTGCTGTTGCTGCTGCTGTGCAGGTTGCTGCTGCTGGCGCTGCTGGCGTGGCAGACATTGACAAGCTTACACGGGACCTCATGCAGAAGCTGCAGACGGCTACTCTCCCAGATGCAGTTGCAAAAGGAGCTGGCAGCTCGCAGCAAGCAGCGAGTGGTTTAAGCAGGAGCAGATCTGGCAGCAGAATACCTGCTGCCCCGGCTGGCGCGCATACGGCAGCTCAGCCAAGCAGGCAGCAGTAGTGGCAGCGGTCCAACACCTGGCAGCAGAGTGCTGCAGTCAGTGCATTGAGGAAGTTCAAGGTGGTGCTGGACATATATAACAGTGCTCGGCAGCAATTCGCGTAATATTTGATGGCAAATGCTGCAAGCAAAGAATCAGGTTGCTGCATGATGGCAGTCATGCTGTGCCTTTGCTGTATAATGCCAGCAGGTGCAGCAAGGGTTGCCGGGCTTTTGAAGCTGTGTTGCCGCCAGATGCGGCAGGGTTATTTATGCTGTTCTGCTGATGCGAGGCATCAGCAGGTCGAGTGAGTATAATATGATATAATTATGCGCTGCACCCGCCCTTGCCGTGAGGAAATGCACAAGACAATGTGCAGTAGCCAGCAGCGCTTGCCATTGCAGCTTGTTCTGCTCTTAGGTGCCCTGGTGCATGTGGCGAGTCACTGGTGGCAGGGTACAGCTGATTGTTTCCATTGACACCGAGTCGTGTTCAATGTGCTGCTACTACGGCCCTGTCCATTGCTGTGCCCTTTTGGTCAACAGATGGTGATGAGCTTGGGGTGTCAGCTGCTCTCTGGGTGTGTTCTGTCATGTGATATGTGCACCGCGTATTGCAGGTTGGTGCAACGTTAATGTGCAACAGCTGTAGCGGAGGTGGATTTGAATGTGGTTAGTGTCGTTGACTGGCACCACATCTAGTAGCATTTATCGGGGCTGAAGACGCCATGTTCATTGTACTCATGCGTTTGCAAACTGCCGAATGCCTTATGGCGTGTCCCCAGAACAGGCTGGCCCCTTAACACTGCAGCACTAGTCACGGCACGTCAAAGCTTTGAGACAGGCTGTGTGACAAGCCAATGAGTGAATGGCCGTGAGTTTCTTGGTAACTATACCTGCCACGCACAATCTCAGGTGCATGCCGCGCATCACCAGCTACAGCGACAGGTGGTTGGCTCTGACAGCAGTACACACCTCCACCAGTTCAGAACTATTCCAGGTGCAGACTCCCCACATATACATGAGTCAATCGTTTGTAGTGCATAAGCACCCTCGCAGCCCACGATTGCACTGCTGTTGTCTGCAGACGTCACTCTGCAACCTGGTCAGGATCCCTTTTCCCCTATGGCGAACAGCTACAGCCTGCCAAAAGTGCGCTATGTAAGGTGTACAGCAGATTGCAGGAGTTCCTGCTCTTCACCACAACAGCCACTTGGCCCCTGTGTTGGAGCCCACAATTGCAAACACTGCCTGGCACCATCGGATGGTAACACATCTGATCCCGCAGTCACTCCTGTCAATGCAGCGTCCATGCGTTTCAGCAGCGCTGCTACATTGTCTTTGGTGCAGCCTCGACCTGTCTCAAAAAAACTGATGCCATCACAACAATGTCTGAATAACGGAACCAGTTACCGGGTAACTGGCTCCGGGTACCCCAGCAAATTCTTGAGCCTTGGCATAGTGCCAGCTCTGCAGAGCGCGGCGCCGCGCTTCCCTGAACACCACTGTGGAACCATGCCCCTTCATGAGCCCTTTACGCGTAGTATGTGCCTGGCCCTGGTGCATCGTTGTTGTAGTCCTTGAGGCGCTGCAGACATGCAGCACAGCATATCATGCTGGTCAGGAACAATGTCACTTTTACTTCTGCTGAGAACATGCCATGCATGGTAACACTGTTCAAAAAGACAAGTTGCGTACAGCGCAAGTCTTGTGCTGGACAAGGGCAAGTACAGCACTAGCTGACATCGGCCCCAGCGGCATGCCAGGCGTTGACAATAGGTTGAGCATTGCACCAAATGCAAAGGCTGCTACAAAAGGCATCGTTATTGCTGTGCCGACGAACTGCTGGTTTACCTTGGAAGTGCCAAAGCCCCATGTTGGGTTTGTGTGCTTTGTGGAGAGCTGCTGCGACCCGCTGCTGGTGTAGGGCTTGGCCGTGCCTGGGCCGGGGCTGCCGATGCCGTACGCCTGCTTCTCATGCTCCTTGGAGATGAAGGTCTGCATGTACAAGGTACAGGATGCCACACCACCAGCTATGGTTTTACCTGGCATACATGGTCAAAAGCCTCATGAGGTGCAAAGGTTGCAACACAACACACGCAGTTCTGGAAAATGTTAATGGATATCTCCGACCTTGCTGTTGTGCCCAACAGCAGGCAACAGGTCGCGTGTCCCCCTAGAACACATGTCAGCAGCGCTTACCTTTTTGCTGGCATCCCTCGTGCTTTTGCCAAAGGAGTGCGCTGGCAGGGTCTTCTTGCTGCTGAGTGGCTGCTTGCCCACAGCCCTGTAGGTGTTGTACTGCCCAGCACCTGGCATGTCCTTTGAGCGCATCACCTGCAGGCACAGAAAGCAAGTAGCATGTAAGGTAACAAGCTGTTGACAAACCACTGCCACAACTCACCACCGTGACCTTTGGCAGAGGATACATATGTGTGTTAGCTGCATGAGCGGAGGTGGTATGCATTTGCTTGCTGGTGCTGCACCACTGCTAACACCCCACGACCGCCCTGCATCGTGCTAGATGAGGTATGCGATGCAGCCGGCATGTTGCTCTGCGGGTTCCAGCACGGGCCACTCACTGTGTAGTCTAGTGCGCGGAGGCTGGTGCCGATCTTGATGCCAGGAGCGGACTCCTTGGTGCTGGCCACCTGGCGGCCGAGCGCACCCGGCACATTGTACGAGCCAGGCGGTGCAGACTCCTTGCCATAGTATGTCTTCATCAGCTCCCCATCCAGGTACACCTGCAAGGGGGAGCATGTGGCACCAATGTTACGCAAAAGCTCGTGAACAGCAGCAGGGCATGTGGTGACATTGGTAAACCTCTGTTGTGCAGTGACTTTCAATTTTCCACTTTTCACTGTTGCAAGCATGTTGTCAAGCCCTCTAAATCGATGCTGTCTGACGGACACCGCATTTTGGCCTCATGGCAAGGTTGGTGAGCAACTTGCTCTGCCTACCTTTTCTTGGCCTGCGCGTGTAGCTGTGCCAAACACTGCGCGCGGGGAGGTAGAGCGCTTGCTCTCCTTCTGCTCACCCAAAGCAGGTGATGTCTTGTAGTGGCCTGCAGGGAACTTGTCAGCGGCAGGAACTTGTTCAGAACTGCACTTGGCAGCATCATGGGTGTGCTGTGTCATGCATACATGCTGTCAACATGCATTAGTGGACGTCCAAACTATATCAGCAACATACCTGGGCCTGGCACTCCGCTCTTTCCTGGCTTGGGCAGGCGCTGCGCTGTGCCGAACGTCATGGTGCCTGGGTATGCGGCTGTTGACTCTGGCTGCTGACCCATTGAGGACTGCAGTGGTGCACACAACAACAAGTTGGCACACAAAGGAAGGCTGAATGCTTGAACATTGCAGTGCATGCATCTCATCCTACATTGCCTGGCAGGATTGCTGCACATTAACACGTTCGGCTGCTGCTGAAGGACCTGCTGCTGGGAGGAGCGTAGGACCTATTGGAGGCTGTTGCTGGGAGCACTCACATAGACTTTGTACACAGGTCCCTGGCTGTTGTTGCCTGACATGGCCTTGGCATGCTCAGGGCTTAGGTACTGATGCAGGGATGCATCACGCACTGAAGAGCCAAATCCAATCGAGGGGTTGGACGGGGAGTTGCTGCAGCAGCAGGTATGCACAGCATGTGCAGTAGGCGGGAGAACAACATCAATTGCTTTCGAGTGCAACTTTCTAGCTACCATCTTCAACCATTCTTTATACATTGGAACAATGCCAGGCTGCTGTAGCTCAACAACAACCAGACAAGTCCTGCTGGTTGTCTGCATTGACATCATTCATTGCTGCAGCTGCAACCAGCAGCTCACCTCCTGACTTGGTGGCCAAAGCCACTGCGCAGCCCCTTTACACTTGGGTCTTCCCGTCGCTTTGAAAACTCCATACTCGACTGCATGTTGCCTGCGCAAGAGCGGGGAAGGTTCCCGCCCTTACTTGCTGCTTGGCTACACCCCAGACAAGGCGTCTGCTGCTCACGCCAAAAAAGTAGAATGCTTCAACGAAAATTGAAGAAGAATACTTTGCAGTTGCGGATTGTCAAGAAGCTGCCTTCTTCAGTCACTGCTGTCAACAGAGTGCTTCTGTGGTTACTTGGTGCAACTTGCTGTGGAACCAACAGAGACCAACAGAACTTGAATGCGAATTATGTCCTTGCAACAATGTATTGCGCTCAGCGCCGCTGGGCATAGCACAGACAGGTGTAGCAGAGTTAGAGAACCCTACTGATGAATAACAAGCGACAAATCGCACAGTAAGAGTTTTCTTATTGCTGTTCAAAGTCTTGTACTTTTCGTTTATGTGCCTGCGCTACAGCAGCCCATGGCCACTGTTCTGGTGTCAACTCTGCGTCGTTCCCGAGGCAAAGTTGATTACGCGCTACATGACACAGGCCACATACCCTCCACTACTACAGCTTGTGACCACACACGTTAAGCTCACTGTGCTGACAGCCACTCTATCAGGCACGGTTGATCGTGTACAGGAGCGGGCAACGTTGTACATCCCGCTCTACACTATTCAGTCATGGAGGCCAGCGGGGCGCCCCGTTGGGTTGGAGCGCCAATCGCCCATACAGACTTAGCTCACGACGTTGGGGTGGGTTGCGTGGTCTGTTGCCCTGCAGCGTTGTGCTGCTGCTGCTCAGGATTGGCTGCTGCAGATGATGGCCTGGCTGCCTCATGTTGCCCTGTTCTACAGTAACCCTTATCGTGTGTGGTATGCAGGCCTCAGAGCATGCCGCTAGGCAACAGCAGGACGATTTGGAGCTCATACAGGCAGCCTTGGAAGAAAGCGAGCTTGAGGAGCAGCAGCAGCGGGTGAAGTCAGTGAGGCGCAGAGGGTCCTTGGAGGTACGTGTGGAGGTGCTCAGGGCTGGCTGCTGCTTTTCTCTAGTTACACGTTGAGTGATTCTCTCTCGTAAATGTCATGGCCCTGCCATTCCTGCTGATCATGCTCTGATCCCATTCTACAAATGTACATTGGGTGCACAGGTGGAGCTCAATGGCCAGGGCCTGTCTTCCATGGTGCCAATAGGCAAGGCGAATCATGTACGGGCTGGAGAGCAGACAGACAGCGTGGTGCTCAACGTCCAGCGCATGCACAGGCAAGTCTTATAGCCAAACCTTGCCAGAAAAGTGGATGCTCTTTGCAGAACCCTTTGCAAGTGTACACAGGTCACTGACAGAGTGCACACAGTTCACTGACAGGCTGTTGCACATCCACTAGTGGGAGAGCATGAATAATGGCTCAAAGCTGTTTGATTGCATGTATGGCATCCTCCACCACCTTCGACGTGTTGCTGTGCTTTTCCTGCAACCACCTGCTACCCTGCAGGCGTGACGTCGACCCTGCGCTGCGCCGCGTGCTGCTGGATGAGGCGCTGGAGACAGAGGAGCAGGACAACACAGAGCTGCTTACCAAGTACCGCCAGCGCCTGGACAGGTAGGAAACCACAGGGGCCAACTATGTGCCCATTGGCATGTGTCCCCAAGCATGGTGCTGCACTAATGATGTGTTACTGCATGTGCTGAATGCCTCACGCATAAGCTGCACGGATTTGCACGCTTACATCCTGGCATACATCCCTGGTCCAACATCCGTCTGGGCGCGCCCTTCTGCCGCCTGCTGCTGCTGTTGCGCAGGGCTGGCGTGCAGCTGTCGCAGGTGGAGGTCAAGTTCACCGACCTGAACATCAGCGCTGACGTGCTCGTGGGCAGCAGGGCGATGCCCACGGTGCTGAACGCCTTTGTGAACATGCCGCTGGAGCTGCTCACCGCCGCCAAGGTGCTGCACAGCGAGCGCCACCACCACACCATCCTCAAGGGCATCAGCGGCGTGCTGAAGCCTGGGCGGCTCACGCTGCTGCTGGGGCCACCTGGCAGGTGCGCAGCGGCATGATGCTTTGCCTGCTTGCAGGAAGGGGCTGGCTTGGTCACCAGGTATTGTGGGCAATCTTGCAGAGCAGTCTTGCAGGAAAGGGGTGTTTGGACAGTTGGGTTCCAGCTGAGCAGCTCAGGCTGCAGCATGTGCAGTTGTAGTCATCTCAGAACCCATGGCGGCATCCAGATGTGCAAGCAAACACTGTCAAATGCTGATAGCAGTGCTGTATCGTGCAGTATACTGGTGAGCTCTCACTCATGACTGTCCCTGCTGCATGCTGCAATTGTCCTGCCTTCTTGCAGTGGCAAGTCAATGCTGCTGAAAGCCCTGGCTGGCAAGCTGAGGGGTAGCGAGGGGGAAGACCTGCAGGTGAGCTGCCCAGCACAGCTAGTGTTACACGTAGATATAGCTATGCACGTTACAAAAACACAGTAGCTCTGCAAGGCCCAGTCGTAATCACTTCTAAAACAACGTGGCTTGCAGCTTACACACTTACATAGTCTCACCGCTCCTGCTAGCTGGTGGTTGTGCCACAGCTGCTAACCGCAAACGCTGCTGCCTTTCCTGCAAACACTTACTGTGCACACCAGATGAGCGGCAGCATCACCTACAACGGGGAGGGCTTTGACAGCTTCCAGGTGGCACGCACGGTTGCATACGTGAGCCAAAATGACGTGCATCAGCCCCAGCTGACAGTGCGGGAGACGATGGACTTTGCTGCGCGCTGCCTGGGCACAGGACACAAGCAGAGTGAGCAACAACATTGCAGCAGCATGCTGTGTTTCCTTAGTCAGTGCTATGCTTTTTAACTGTCTGTTTTCGTCCGTACTGAGCTCACATCGCCAAGAAAGGGGGGGCAATTGGTGGCACTGTACAAGTTGTTGTTGTCTCAATATCAGTTGCCGGCTGTCCTGCTGCCTTGCCGTTGTCCTGCAGTGTACGTCGACCAGATGCGTGCGCGTGAGAAGGAGCTGGGCATTGCACCAGACCCTGAGGTTGACGCCCTGCTCAAGGCCGAGGCCGTCGAGGGCAAGCACAGCAGCATCGTCACCGACCTCATGCTGCGTGTACTGGGCCTGGAGGTACGCTACAAGCACGCAATCATGCTGCAAGCCTGCAACATGCTGCAAGGCTTTTGTTTTTCCCAGCTCGCTACATGCTACACAGATGGCAGGCGCTGGCTTGAGCTTGATTTATATTTTTGTCGCATGACCTGAGTCACCATTGATCTCCTTTTCTGGTCTCAGACCTTGTGTTCAACCTGTTGCGGCTCATACCGTCCAAGATGGTGCCAGGACCCATATGTAACTATCCTCTCTCATTGATGCTCCCCTTCCTGCAGGTGTGCGCAGACACTGTGGTGGGTGGTGGGCTGCTCCGTGGCATCTCTGGGGGGCAGCGCAAGCGCGTCACAACAGGCGAGCTGATGGTGGGCCCCGCCAAGACGCTGCTGATGGACGAGATCAGCACGGGCCTGGACAGCAGCACCACCTACCTCATCGTGCGCTGCATACGCAACTACGTGCACCTGCTGGAGGTGAGGGGCAGGGCAGTGACCGCACAGCTCCAATGTGTGCCGCTGGAGGTGAGCGGCAGGGCAGTGACCGCACAGCTCCAATGTGTGCCGCTGGAGGTGAGCGGCATGGCAGTGACCGCACAGCTCCAATGTGTGCCGCTGCTTGCATTGCTTATTTTGGCCTGCTCCAAGCTACTTTGCTGTGCTGCTGTAACAGTTTGCTGCTGCTGCTGCTGTTGCTGCTGCTGTTGCTGCAGGGCACTGTGCTGATGAGCCTGCTGCAGCCGCCTCCGGAGGTGTTTGAGCTGTTTGATGACGTGATGCTGCTGTCGGAGGGCCAGGTGGTCTACCACGGGCCCAGGGAGGATATGTGAGTGCCGCCTTGAAGAAGAAGTGGCACATCACTGGTGTTACTTTGCCAACTACTGCTAGAATGCCTTCCACAATCTCAGGCAGATGTATTTATATGCTGGCCTGCTTTGAAGAGCCTCCTGGCGCGTTGATTGGGAAATACTGCTGACATATATGCCGTGTCCACCTTTCCTGCAGTGTGGGCTTCTTTGCTGGCCTGGGCTTTGCCATTTCCGAGCGCAAGGGAGTTGCGGATTTCCTGCAAGAGGTGACCAGCCGCAAGGACCAGCCGCAGTACTGGGCAGGGCCTGCCGAGCAGTATGCCTTCATGCCTGTGGAGGCGTTTCATGCCGCCTACCAGGCCAGCCCCCAGGGGAAGGCCATGCTGGCTGCAACAAGCGCGCCACCGCCTGTGCCCCCACCAGGCCTGGACCCGCTTGTGCGCGAAAAGTAGGTGTCCTGCTGGCTGCTGAGCTCAAAAGGGCAATAGCAGTTGCACCTTCAGCGGTGCTGCTAGTTGTTGGTCAGTGCATGGCTCGCTGCAACAGACACAACTGCTAACTCAGCAGAAAATATATTAGTATCCAACCCGCGGTGTGTTGCTGTCTGCCTGCCTGCCTGCTGTGCTGCAGGTATGCGCTGGATGGCATGGGCTCCTTCAAGGCGCTCATGCGGCGCGACTGGATCCTGATGCAACGCAACTACTTCCTGTACGCGTTCAAGACGGCACAGGTGCTGTTTCTGGGCGTGCTGACAGGCACGCTCTTCCTCAAGGGCCAGGTGGACACCACCACAGTGGCCAACGCCACGCTGCTGCTGGGCCTGCTGTTCTTTAGCATCGTGCAGCTCATGTTCAGCAGCTTCGCGGAGATGCCGCTGCTGCTGATGAGCCTGCCGGTGTTCTTCCGCCAGCGCTCGCTGGCCATGTTCCCGGCCTGGGCCTACTGCCTGCCCACCACCATCCTGCGCATCCCGCTGTCGCTGGTGGAGAGCCTGGTGTGGTCCTGCATCGTGTACTGGCTCACAGGACTGGCCCCAGATGCCGGCAGGTGCGGCGGGATCGTCACCAGCGCTGCTCACAAACGTCTTTTGTCCTTGTTTGTGGTCACAGCTAGATGAGTGCAGCACCCCCTGTGCAACATGTCAGCTTGCATGTGTGCCAGGTGGTTGCACACTACTGCTTTGCTTTGTTGCCGCCCTTTTATATGTTGCTTTAACTCTATGCACGTGTTGCTGTCTGCTGGCAGGTTCTTTGTCTACCTGGGGTACCTGCTGCTGCTGCACCAGATGGGTATTGCCCTCTTCAGGTGAGCATGGCATGGGTGCACCCCACAGAATGGTCAACCCTGCAGCTGCTGTACTAGTTTTGCTGGCTTTGCACTGCTACTAGGAGGTACTCACATGCACAATATGTGGTAGCGCTGGTCTACACTGGGTTTAGCAGCCAGGTTTCTGCATCCCGTTGCTGGTTACTTCACTTCACCAGTGCATCTGCGCCGTCCTCTGCCTGCTGCGCAGGATGATGGCTGCCCTGGGCAGGGACATCACGCGCACCAATGTGTTTGGCAGCCTGGCCATGGTGCTGCTCATCCTGCTGGGAGGCTTTGCGCTGAAGCGGCCCGATGTGGTGAGCTGCAACAGCAGCGCTGCTGGCACTAGCAGCAAGCCAAGCAAGCACGCTGCTGTTCAACACCTGCAGGTTGCACGACAGTGCTACTTTTGTCCTGCCATCTGCTGAACACTCTGTTCAATGCAGTCTTGGCTGATTGCATCACAGTTTGCATAGCTGTGAAGAGCATGTGCCTTTTTGAGTACTCTCCAACCTGCTGCCATGCTGTTCTGCTGCCTGCAGCACCCCTGGTGGATCTGGATGTTCTGGTCCAGCCCTATCACAGTGAGCGACTGCTGTGTGGCTTGTCCTAGCACGGCAGGGTCTGCTCTTGATCACTATCCTGGTTTCTCTGTTCTTGAGAGGCAAAGGGTGCATGCTTCAACTGCTTGTTACTATTGAGCTCGCTGCTGTCATGCATATGTTGGCAGCTTGCATCCTGTCATCTGCCTTTGCTGGCCTGCAAAAGCCGCTCCTACCAGCTATAATGCTTAGCGCTCATTCACGTCACTTGCTGCCGCAGTACGCCATCAACGCCCTGGCCCTCAACGAGATGTCCGCGCCGCGCTGGTCCATGCCACTCACGTTTGATGGCGTCACGCGGCCCATGGGCGAGTGGGTGCTGCTCAACAGCGGCCTCTTCACGGAGTCCTACTGGCGCTGGATGCCTGCACTGGTGCTGGTGGGCTACTGGGTGCTGTTCACTGCCATCACCTTCCTGGTCCTGCAGTACGCGCCACGTGAGTGATGCTGCTGGCTGAAGTGAAGCTGGCAGGCACTGCCTTGCTGTTGTCAGGATATCACCACTTTGACAACCTGTAGTAACTGTATGCCTGCAGGACTGCAACACTGTAAGCAAACAGAACATGGCCAGCACCTACAGCATTTACATGTTGGTTGATGGTGCGCTCTTGTGTGATACGTGTTGTTGCGCTTCTGCTATGCAGCCCCCAAGCAGGCCACGCCGCTGCTCTCTGCCGAGTACCTGGCTGAGCGTGAGCTCAACAGGACAGGCACTGCGCCGGAGGCCCTGCTCGCCAAGTCTGCGTCGACAGACAAGCTCTCACGCACACCCAGCAGCAGTAGCAAGAAGAGCACCTCCGCCAAGCCCAGGCCAACCATCACTGCCACGCCAGCATCCCCTGCGAAACCTGCACAGGCAGTCGCCGGCACCAGCAGTGACAGCCTGTCTGACTCAGAGCTGTCAACAAACAGCGGCAAGGACCTGGAGTCGCTGGCGGTGCTGCAGCCTGATGCCAAGGCTGTTGCTGCTGGTGCCAAGGGCCTGGCGCTGCCTTTCAAGCCCATGAGCGTTGCTTTCAAGGACATCTGCTACTATGTGGACGCCCCAGGGGTGAGATGGGGCTCCTGACTTCCCCTTGCGCCTCTTTCAATGCTGCTGTTGCTCTAGCAAATGCTGCAGCTGCAAAGCGTGTGTTTAAGCGGAGCATGCTGACGCCTGTGGGCTGGCTTACTGCATGCCTAGCTCATAAGTTTACGACAAATCTTGTGCGTGCCATTGCGTTATGCGTGCTGTGTGCTGGTCAGTATGCTGTCAGATGAGCTGACACTTGTAGTTGCTTCTTGCAGGCTCCCAAGACCAAGGGCGACAAGTCAAAGGGCGGGCCAGTGCCCCAGCTGCAGCTGCTGCACAACATTACTGGCTCATTCAGGCCTGGCGTGCTGACTGCCCTTATGGGAGTGTCAGGTGCGGGGCAGCCACACCACTTGCCGGCACTTGACAAGCGGGGAAGTCATATGTTGATGCAAGGGCGTGATCTGCTGTGGTCGCTGCTTGTCCTGTTTGTGCTGCACGCACCACGGTTACAATGTCAGTGATGCATGCAACTCAGAATTTGCATGTATGTTCTGGTATGCATGTGGCTCTATTCTACAATCCAAGTGAACCCTCCACCCATGCTGTCTGTCTGCCTGCCTGCAGGTGCCGGAAAGACCACGCTGATGGACGTGCTGGCTGGGCGCAAGACCACGGGCCGCGTGGAGGGCCAGGTCTGGGTGGACGGCCACCCCAAGCAGCAGCACACCTTTGCGCGCGTGTGCGGCTATGTGGAGCAGACAGACATCCACACCGCCAGGGTGAGGGTGCAATTGGGGCTGCCTGCGCTGGTTCTAGCAGCATGCTGGTGGCCTTGCACAAGCAGCATGTTGCTGTGCTATTTGAGTCCATCAGCAGCTTCTCAGCACCAGGCAGGCAGATGTCCTGCCTATGCTGTGAGTACCTCGGTTAAACACGCTGCTTCCTTCCACTCATTATAATACGTTGTCAACTGCTGGTGCATGTCGCTGCTGGCTGCAGACGACCGTACGTGAGGCGCTGGTGGTGTCTGCCACGCTGCGGCTGTGGGAGACGCGTGACAAGGCGCTGATTGAGTCGTTTGTGGACGAGGTGCTGCAGCTGGTGGACGAGGTGCTGCAGCTGGTGGAGCTGGACTCCACACGCAATGCGCTGGTGAGGGCTGTGCCAGGCTTGCACAGGCATTCGGGGTGCCATGGCTTGGTCAGGGGACACAGCACAGGATTTGAGTAAAGTGCATGGTACTGCATGCAGCACATCTGTGGTGTGCCTCACCGCACCACACACGGTATGGCTTACGCGCAGCTGCAAGTGCATGGCAGCCGCCTGCCCCAGTGCCTCAGATGCGTCTGCTGCTGCTCACCCTGCTCTCAGGTGGGCGATGCGGGCGAGTGGGGCCTGTCCATTGAGCAGCGCAAGCGCCTCACTATTGCCGTGGAGCTGGTGGCCAACCCCAGCGTGGTGTTCATGGACGAGCCCACCAGCGGCCTGGACGCGCGCGCCGCTGCCATCGTGATGCGCGCCGTGCGCAACACCGTCAATACCGGACGCACCGTGGTGTGCACCATCCACCAGCCCTCCATCGACATTATCGACGTGAGTGCTGCATCACTACCAAGCATAGGTTCACTGGGCTTGGATTAACGTACAGCTGCTGCTCATCGGTAACTGCATCACAGTACAGCATCAGCCATGCCCCAGGGGCCTTAACTGTTATCATAGGCAGCCTCCCACACACCCCACTTGCTCCCTGATGCAGTGCAACCACATTGCGCCACTTAACACTCACTGCATGCTTTCACCTCTCCCCTGCACTCTCAGGCCTTTGATGAGCTGCTGCTGCTGGCGCGTGGCGGCCGCACCATCTACCACGGCGCGCTGGGGCGCAACAGCCAGCAGCTGATTGACTACTTCACCGCCACGCCAGGCGTGGTGCCGCCCCGCACCGGGCTCAACCCTGCCACCTGGATGCTGGACATCAGCGCGGTGGGCTCGCAGGCGGCGCTGGGCGTGGACTTTGCTGACGTATACGGCGCCAGCGAGCTGTGCAAGTGAGTGCCAGGCGGCATCAAACCAGCCAGGTGCCTGCGAGGGGCGGCATGCATGACAAATTTACCTCGAACCTTGCATTGTTGCCAGTGAGCACAGGGCGCTGTCCGCTGGAGAATGTACGCTTGTTCCCATTAGTGTTTTTCATATCCTGTGCAAAACGTGTGCTGCAAATACTGCTGCAATTGCTGCACCATGCTCGCAGGGGCAATACAGTGCTGGTGGAGCAGCTGGCGCAGCCGCAGCCAGGCAGCAGCCCGCTGCACTTCGATCGGCCCTATGCAGCGTCAACCTGGCAGCAGTTTGACGTGCTCATGCGCCGCTGGCTGCAGTCATACTGGCGCCACCCCCTGTACAACGCCACGCGCTTTGCGTACTGTGTGCTGCTGGGCGTGATCCTGGGCACGGTGTACCTGTGGAAGGGCGGCAAGAGGTGAGGGGCCTGCTGCCTTGCAGGCTGCATCAGTGCAGCCAACCATGCACAACACTGTGGACTGCTGGCAGCTTTTGGCGCAGCTGCTGATGCACATGTTTGCTAGTTGACTGCTTAGCTGCTTCGCGTTCAACTGCTCCAGTCAGCAGAGTACTTATCCATCTTGATTGTGTCATTTCTTGTATCTTCGATATTTTCCCTTACAAATCACTGCCGTGGTGGTGTGTTTGTGCGCAGGGATTCGCTGAACGACGTCACCAACATCATGGGTGCGCTCTTCATCTGCATCACCTTCCTGGGCACCTCCAACGCCAGCGGCGTGCAGCCCATCGTGGCGGCGGAGCGCCCGGTGTTCTACAGGGAGGTGGCCAGCGGCATGTACAGCCAGCTGCCCTTCGCCGTGGCACAGGTGCGCGCCTGGCTGTGGCAGCGACAGAGCTGTGAGCTGGCTGGCTTCCCTCCAAGCTGCAGCATTACCCTTGTGCATGTCGGTTGTGCTTGACAGTTGTGCTGACCAGACCTGCTATTGCACAATAGGCGGGTACTAACATGGCATGAGGCGCTGCTCATCCTGGCTGCTGCTGTCTGCTTGTCTGTCGCACAGGTGCTTGTGGAGCTGCCGTACGTTGCGCTGCAGTCGCTGCTGTACAGCGGCATCACCTACCTGCTGGTGGGCTTTGAGCTGGCTGCCGCCAAGTTCTTCTGGTACCTGCTGTTCACCTTCCTCACGCTCACCTTCTTCACATACTACGGTGAGGGCACGCGTACCACGTACAGTTTATGGATAGCAGCAGCTGTCACCGTGATCATTGCACACGTCAAGCTGCACTTCAGTTCAACCTGGAGGTTCTGTGTGCCTGCAACTTGCTGGGTATCGTGTGGCCAGCACAGGTTGTCTTGGGTGAAGCAGAACACCACATGCTGATGCTGAGTGATGTGTTGCTGCCCTGCAGGCATGATGGCTGTGGCCATCAGCCCAGTGCTGGAGCTGGCGGCAATCATGAGCAGCTCCTTCTACAGGTAGGCCAGGCCACACGGTGCTGCAGCGGCAGTTATATACAGCGTGTCTTGCTTCAGCAGCCAGACCCGCCGATGACCATTAAAGTTGTGGCTGTAGCCAGCCCAGTGGACCTGCAGCTGACCTGCGTGTGGCCGTGCACTCACCTGCTGCCTCTGCCCTTGTCTGGGTGCTTGCCTGCCGCTGCGCGCAGTGTGTGGTTCATGTTTGCAGGCTTCTTCCTGCCCTACAGCGCCATGCCCGCTTGGTGGTCCTGGATCTACTGGGTCAACCCGCTGTCGTACATGCTGTACGGCATCATTGCGTCACAGCTGGGCGACGTGACCTCCACCATTGTCGTGGGGCCGGGCCAGGTCACAACGGTGCAGCTGCTGCTAAAGGGTGAGCAACTTGCTGCGTGTGAATGCAAAACTAGTAAAGATGTAATCACGTGGCCGTCACCAGATCGTCCTAACAACATCTGATGCATTCTGCAGTACGCCAAGGCAGGCATTGTGCAGGCAGCAAGCAGCCATGAGTGATCACTGACTTTTACTCATGGTGCTGCTTACCCTGCTGCTATTGCTGCTCCCATTGCAGACTGGCTGGGCTTTGAGACCTCCTTTGTGGGGCCCTGTGCCGCCATCATGGCTGGCTTCATAGTGGCCTTCTGCGTGGCCATCGTGGCAGCCATCCGCTACTTCAACTTCCAGCGCCGCTGAGCTCAGCCGCTGCGCACGATGTGTGCGGCCAGTTGGACGCTGGTGGCCTGCCCATGCGGCAGTGCTGCTGGCTAGTCAATTGAGGGATGCTGGGCTGCGTTTCGTATCTCAGGGTGTGCTTTTGGGCGGGGTAAACGTTCACGGCTGCACAGCTGCAGTTGTTGTGCGCATGTGCAGCGTTCTTATTGTCGCTCTGTGCACTGGTATAGGCACGCATTGGTGTTTGAGGAAACCGAGCACCTTAAGCAATAACATCTGCGCGCCACATTCAACAGCTGTCTCACTGGTGAAAGGTGGTGAGTGTAGGGTTTGTGAAACAACCCAATTATCGCGAAGCGGCAGCTACCTTACCTTCTTAACTAGGCTGGTGTTTGGTGGACCTATATGCTTTTTGTGTATTCGGCGATTACAACGGAGTACATTGCTTGTTACGCTGTCTCTGAGCTTATACAGCTGGCAACTAAATCTGTGTAAGGAGTGTCAACTGGCATCAATGTGACCTTTTGGGCAATAATTGCGCACTTTGGTGTATTGCTCATTCAGGTGGGCCACAGGTCCATGAATGGTTTCATCAAAAGCCTGATCTCAGGCTTGTATGCTATTGGCATCAACACGGTGCCGCAGTGCAGGCGCATCAGCACACAATTGTGTGTAAACGGATGTTGCATGACCGCATTCCTGCTGTAGTGGCTGGGCTACTTGACCCACTGTGTTGAGTGCATCAGCAGAATTTGCTGGATGGCAGACCCTGTCTTTGAGCTTTTAAGGCCATAGACCACTGTAGTCTTTGCCATAGCATTGGTGGTGGTGGTGGTGGGGGGGGGGGGGGGCGTGGTTACTGAGAGTGTTTAGAGTGAGTGAGTGGCTCCCCAGGCAGCGTGCATTGCCTGTGCGAGACTGGAGGTAAACTGGACTGGTGCTGTTGGCATTTATAGTGAGTGGTGTTACTGTCACAGCGTTATTGGTGTTATATATGCAGGCTGCAGTGATACCTTTCTGGTGTTGCTCTGGATTATAATATTGAGCGTGGTGGCCGGTCCTCGTGTGGGGCATCCCACCTGTTTTGTTGGTGGCAGAAAGAAGCAACCCTGCTGTTTCTGCAGCTGTGCTGGTGAGCAGTTGCCCGCCATACGCTCCATAGCCGTCTGCCAGAGGCACGTATAGTGAAAGAGTACCGGTAGTGATTATTACAGCGCGCCGCGCGCGTAGTGATTGTTACTGAGGCTCAGTCATACTGTCAATATTGTCTGATGCTACGTTATTGGGCAAGCGATGCAACTAGTACCCTATGGTTCAGGTCTGGTGATGATCCCTATTTGATGGGCGTTACATATTCTTTCTTGGTCATGTTAACTCACACATTCAAGGTTACACTCAACGCCTGCGCCCATCAGGCCTCTCTGCCTAGGTCACGTCCTGTGCATGCATGCAATGCTGTGTCCTTCCACAAGCTGCTTCCACAAGCCTAGCCAGACATATACATGTGGGTGTACACCTCCACGCCAACCTGCAGTGTGAAATCTTCCTGCACCTGCGAAACCACAGGGAAAAACAACCACCGTAGCCAAGAACTCGGACTGCGCCTGCTCACCCTTGCACAACGCAGGCACCGTACAAATGAGCATACGGCTCTGCAGCAACCCCCACAGCTCACGCGCCTTCAGCCAACCCTTCGTCACCTGTAACCAAAACATGAAGCTGAACACCCACACAACAAGATTACGTTGCGATTGGCCAGAACAATATCACCAGCAGCAGCTCTTGCCAATCACTGCCGCTCCCAACCACCAGCACAACTCAACCCTTGCCAGCGCAGCTGCCATACCGCCTGCCGGCCCCGCGTCATCCTAACGACCCCTGCTCAGGGTGACTCATCGATGCTGTTGGGCTCAGAGTCCGTGTCTGCGCTGGCAGCCGGCGCGGCCTCCTCCCGGAAGGAGACCTTGACCATGGCGGGCCGCAGCAGGCGCTCACCCATCCTGAAGCCCTTGCGGAATTCCAGCAGCACGGTGCCGTCAGGCACATCGTCACTGGGCTCGCGCATGATGGCCTCATGCAGCTCGGGGTCAAAGGGCGCGCCCACGGTGTCCACGGTCTCCACCCCGAGGCCCTTCATGATGTCCACCATCTGCTTGTACAAGCCCTGAGAGGAGGAGACAGGGGACAGCAGCAGCACATACATGTCAGCAACATCAACACTGATTAGGCAGATGCTGTGGTTGACAGTCGACAACAGACTGCATGTGCGTCAGCATGCACCGGACAGCACAACAGGCAAGCCAGCCAGCCAGCGAGGCAGCCAGCCAGCCAGCCAGCTAGCAGAAACAGCTCAGCAGCAGAAACAGCTCAGCAGACGGCGCCGCACCTGGTAGCTGTTATTAATCTTCTGCTCGCCCTCCGTCTCCGGCTTGACCTGGGTGCGCGCCAGCTCAAAGTTGTCCAGGCAGGGCAGCAGGCCAGCGATGACGTCACCCTTGGCGCGCGATGACAGCTCGTCCTTCTCAGCAGCCTGTGGCCCAAATTGCAGCAGCAGCAGCAGCAGCAGCAACACAGTGTTGAGCATGGCAGCAACACGTTGATCGGCAGCTGCTGGGCACGGGTTTTGCTGCGTGTGACACAAAAGCCAGGCCCCAAAGACAAGGCATGTACGGCTGTTTAGTTGTAAGCCGCTCCAGCCCAAGCGAAACGTAATGCAGTGCTGTTGCACACTGCCTGCTGCCTGCTGCCAGGTGCTGGCAGTGCCGGCCTCCTGCCTGCCTGCCTGCCTGCCCCTCACCGTGCGCTTCCTGAAGTTCTCAAAGTCTGCTGTGAGGCGCAGCAGCTGGTCCTTGCTGGCTGCCAGGCTGCCTTCAAGGCCCTCAGCCTTGGACGCGACGCCTGCAGGGGCGGGGCGCAGGCGGTTCACCAGGGAGTTGAGGACTGCAGCTAGAGGGCCTGGCCGCGCAGGTCGGCCTAGCATGTATGTAGAGCACACAAACCGATAAGGGCTGCTCTGCATGATCCTTTGCGACCGCAGCGACATAGCGATGTTGCTGCATGCAATCATGGCTCTGCATCAATTCTGCATCTCAGCAGCACACATGCTATACTGCCGCCTGCCACCTGTGTGGCACCCGTCAAAACCGCCTAACTTGCTGCACAGCAACTGTGTCCAATGCCACCAGTTGCATGCCCTTCACCACCACCGCTGCTGCTGCTGCTGCTGCTGTGCGGCCTCACCTGCTGATGCTGCCAGCTGGTCCCGCAGGTCAAACAGCTCCCCCTCCAGCTCAGCTAGCAGCTCACCCTACAGCAGCAAAGGCGGCAGCCAGGCAGCAGCAGACAGCAAGCAGTGAGCAGGCATGCTGCGGCTCTCGTCCTTGTTGCGTGGACAGAGCGTCACGGCCGCTGAGCAGCTGCAGCATCTCAAGGTTAGCAGCCTGCCCCACTGCACAAAGCGGCATTGCCGCAATACACGCTTGTAGGCTGCGCATGAATGTGCCACGGTGGCAGGCATTGGTACCGGCCGCAGCGCGAACAGCAATTGCGACCGCCCCTGTCTTTGTGTCGTCTCGTTTGCTCCGCCGCTTACACGACAAACCCATGCCACCCTCGCCACTACGTGTGCGCATTCTGCTGCCGCCGTGGACGACTCACCAGTAGCTTCCACTGAGGAAGCTGTTGAATCTGCTCACCATGAGCGACCTGTCGAGGTTTTCATCCTCCAGCGCTTGCCTGGCGCGGTCCAGCGGCGACAGCAGCTGCTCCTGTGCGCCATTGCTGCAGCAGCAAGCAATGGCAATGCGCAACACACGTGCGGCAGCTCAATGACGCAGCTGCCAGGTTGCCATTACTGCTGGCAGTGCATGGCTGTGGCCCAGAGCATGCAGTGATGGCCGCTCCTGCAACACCTGCTGTTAACCTATAATTCCGTTGCAGCACTTGCATTCGTCTTAAGATGAAAGGTCATTCGAGTCTCCTCTGCATGCATGCATACTCAGCCAGTTCACAATGCATGCTGTGCACTACCAAAGAGTACGGCAACTTGTTGTGCCTGGCGTGCAGCCTCACCTGTCTGCTTCTGCTGGTGCCTCAGCCTCTGCTGTTGCCGCATCCTGTACACAACAATGCCAATTCTTGTCAAGTTATGCACCCATGCATGCACGTCCTGCACCACCACATGCTGCTGCCGGCACCAGAAGCAGTAGCAGCAGTGCTGAGCATGTAGAGTGACCTGTGCTTGTCACAACGCTTGCCCCATTTGCATTGGGTGAGCTTCAATATGTCATTCTACTGGCTCTTTAACTTTCTGAACGAGTCACTGTACTTGCCTCTGCAGCCATCATCCGCACTAGTAGGCGTGGGTGTGGGTTGCAGGCTCCTCTCTGCACTGCCGGCTGGCGAGCTGCTGCATGGCTGCGCCTTGCTGAAGGACAACGAACGGCCAACCGTGCATTTCCGAAAGCCAGCTGCATTGTGTGTGGCCTAACTGAGATGACGGTCTGAGGTGTCCACAGTGCTCTGCAGTGCAAGAGAGATGTCTGGCGTGTAGTGAGCAGGAAGCGAGCGGTTCTAGATTTTGATTATGTGCGTGTTGATCGGGTTCGGCTGTGCTTAGAATTCTCAGGGTAGCCTCGAGGGCTTTTAACGCTGCTTCTAGACCGCCGGATGTTCAAGCACAATCGTACACGACAACAGCACTGCGTAAAGCACTGATTAAACACATTAGGCATCTCAAGACGCTGAAGGCGTTCTTGAGAAACGTTAGCAGACTTCAGTGATGATGGTGGCTGTGTTGAGCACCTGCAAAGCTGTCCTTCTGCTTTGCCCTCAGCATTCCCGCGGCGTGCTGCCGGGGACCAAATAGACAGCAAACTCGTGTTCAGGTCGGCAGTTACACCAATGCAGCAACTGCTGCTTAGCCACTTGCAGCATACATGCCAAACACCGGACAACACTGGCGCATAACATGATAATATGCATTGCTGATTAGCACCTCCTGTGCACATGGTGCTGTATCAAATGATAAAAGGTTGATCTAGGCGCAAGCATGTGTTGTGCTACGCTTGATGCAGCGATCATGTGCTGGGCAGGATGGATGCCTGCATCAGCGCCGCACAGTCTGACACTGTCGCGCTGGCAGCGCTGCAAGCCTTGTAAATCATGAAGCATTGATGCCGCCCTGCCAATCGAGCACAGCCAAGCCAGCCGCTCTATACGTGCTGCATGCATTTAGCAGCGATACCTGTCATGCATTTAGCAGCGATACCTGTCATGCGACAACACCTTTCTAGAAAATCACAACAGCACTTCCTGGAACTACAGCAATCAGGAATATGGTAATGTACAACGATCTGAGAACACAGCCAGCAGCGCAGGCCTTGCAAAATCACCACGTCCACATAACAAAGTCACCCACATCACATACAATGCTGTGTCCTGCCACATCCCACCGCCACACTGCCGCCTCAGCTCCCAATCAAGCCCAGCACGCGCTGCAGCAGCTGCCGCTGCGCCCCCCGCTGCTGCGCCAGGCCCTCCCACTCCTCCCAGCTGATGCACACCACCTGCCAGCCGGCAGCCTGCAGGCAGCGCTGCCCCAGCGCGGTGCGCCCCAGCACCCTGCTGGGCCAGCTGCTGCTCACAGCAGCAGGCGGCAGCACCTCAATCGCCACAGGCCGCCGCCCTGCGCCCAGGCTGGCCCCAGCAACGCCCACAGCCACACGCAGCGTGTGATGCGACCAGCCGCCCAGCTCTCGCCCAGGCCTGCTGCTGGCACTGCTGCTGCTGCTGCTGTCTTGCGGCTGCACCCAGCGCTGCAGCAGCGGCTGTAGGCCCATGCTCTGCAGCGCCTGCGCCACCTCCTCCTCCACCTGGCTCAGTGAGGCCTCAGCCTGCTGCTCCTGCCATGCTGCAGCACACTGCCTCACCAGCCGGCCTGACAGCACACTCGCAGCACCTTCCGGAGGCTGCACCACGCAGTGCTGGTGTGTGGATCCAGCTGCTCCTGCCTCTCCTGGCTGGATGCTGTCTGCTGCACCTTGCGGCTGTGGAGACCCTCGACAGGGAGCCGCCTGCGCGCCTGCACGGCTGCTACTGCTGCTGCTGCTGCTGCTGCTGGTGGTGTTGCTCCAGCCCAGCCCTCCATCGTCACCCCAAGCAACCATGCCCCACTCAGTGGCCAGCAGCACCAGGGCCTCATGCAGCTGTGCTTTCCGGGCCTGGCTGCAGCCTGACACCCCCAGCACCTGCAGCTGGCGCAGCGCAGCAACCACCAGCGCGCCCTGCACGTGGCGCGCAGAGCTGGCAGCAGCAGCCCACACCAGCAGCGCCAACGCGTCAGCGGGCCAGCACTGCAGCAGCAGCTGTGGCTGTGTTGCCGGTGACAAGTGCGCCTGACTGCTGTTGCTGCCCAGGTGCCGCTTGCCTGTGGCTGCGTCGCGTTTCTGTGCTGCTGCTGGCTTGGCTGCTGCCAGAGCAGCAAGCAGCGGCTCGCAGCTCTCCCCCAGCAGCGCAAAGCCCTGCAGCAGCCCAGCAATGCGCTCCGGCTGCAGCTTGCCCCGCATCACCAGCTGCACGGCCAACTGCTGCAGCTGCTGCAGCAGCAGCGGGTCGTGCCAGCCCAGGCCTGCAAACGCCCACACCAGGTTGCACACGCCTTGGGGGGTCAGCTGCTTCTGCTGCACCGCACTGCGCGCAGCAGCAGCAAGAGGGCTGCTCAGCTGTACTGGGGCCCTGCCTGCTGCATTGCCAGGAGCAGCTGCTGCTCTTGGTGCTCCTGCTGCTGCCAAGCCACTACTAAGCTGTGCAGCACTGCTGTTGCTGCTGCTGCTGCTGCTGGCCAGCGTAGCTGCAGCTGCAGCAGCTGCTGCCCCCGCCAGGCCCTGCAGCAGCATTGGCTCCTTGTAGCCTGCCTTGCAGCAGACCATGACCACGTTGCATAGGTCCTGTGCATTGTAGCAAGCCAGGTTGACTAAGATGTGGCTGCTAGCTGCATGCATTACTTGAGGTGTCAGTGCTGCCTTGCCCATCTTGCCTAGTGCCCACAGCGTGGTGGCCGTGCCTTGTGCTGTCAGCTGTGGCAGCAGCACTTGGAACTGCTGCGCCACTGCAGCAGGCAGCCCACGCGGCAGCTGCATGCCTGCAGAGGCCACAGCCCATGCCCAGTTGCTGAGCGCCTGCGCACCAAACAGGTGCAGCTTGTTCAGCGCTTGCAGGACCAGCACCTGCTGCACAGCCTTGCGGCGGTACTGCAGCACCTCAAACGCCCACACCGCCTGGGCCAAGTCGCGTGGGCTGGCATCTTCAGCAACAGCTGCCAGGCGCTCTCCTGCTGCCTCCAGGAAGCCCTGGTGCTGCAGCTTCATGATGGCACACGCCCACAGCAGGTTACACACCTCCTGCGGCTTGGGTGTGGCGAGCCGGGGAGCAGCTGCCGCGCATATGCCAGCCAGCAGCCGCCGCTGCACCTGCTGCACCGCAATGTCCTGCTGCTGCTTCCTGCCCTTGCTGCTGCTGCTGACGCGGAGCAGCCGCTGCTGCTGCTGCTGCCCGCCCTGCTGCTGCAGCTTGGCTACAGCCCAGGCCATGTTGGCCAGCCCTTGAATGGTGAAGCCAGGCAGGGCCTGCAGCGCCTGCCCGGCCACTGCTGCTGCCAGCTGCTCATCCTGCACGCCAAATTTGGCCAGTGCACACATCACCAGCACGCAGCTGTGCGGCTCAAACTGGTGCATGCTGGCCAGCGCGCGCACGCGTGCAGCGCGCAGCAGCCGCGGCTCGTAGTGCCTCAGCGCGCCACACGCCCACAGGCACCTGGCCAGAGCGCGCGGGCTGAAGCGCTCCATGCTGCCTGCTGCCGCCAGCACCAGCGCTGTCACGCTGGCGTGGTGGTAGTGCCCCACCCGTGCACACGACCACAGCAGGCAGCTGATGCTGTCAGGGCCCAGCTGCCTGCTGCAGCCCGACACCCGCTGCAGCAGCGCGTGGAAGACGCGCGGGTCCTGATGGCGGGCACGTGCCATGGACCAGCACAGCATCACACAGTCTTGGGGGCCCAGCTGCTCCAAGGCCTCACCAGCAACGCTGGCCAGCTCAGACCACAGTGCAGGCTGCCGCAGCTGCAGCTGCGCTAGCGCCCACGCTGCTTTGGCAGTCAGGTGCGGCTGCTGTGCCGGTAATGCTGCAGGCGACGGCTGCCCCAGTGCATTGCTGCTGCTGTTGGCGTTGCCGTCCTGTTGATTCCGCTGCTGCTGCTGCTGCTGCTGCTGGAGGTGGTGCTGTTGCTGCTGTTGCTGCTGGTGGTGCTGCTGGCAGGCCACGTGCAGCGCCCTGTGCACCAAGTCATGTGCCAGCTGCTGCAGCACATCAGGGGGCAGCGCCAGCGGCCTGGCTGAGGCAGCAGCAGCCAGGAAGGCCGTCAGGGCCTGCGGGCTGGCAGCATGCAGCTGCTGCAGCAGCGCCCTGGACAGCTGCTGCGCCAGCTCCTGACTGACTGCCCTGCTGCCTGCAGCTGCAGGCGCGCCCTGTAGCAGCTGCTGCTGGCCCTGCGCGTGGTGCAGTGCAGCCAGCTGCTGCATAGCCACAGCAAGGCAGCTGGGAGGCATTTGCTGTATGTGTGATGCCAGCAGTGCCTGCAGCTGCGGGATGCTGGCACAGCGCCTCAGCAGCTGCACCATATGCTCTACCTGGCCGCGCACGTAGACCGGGCGCTGCAGCACATGCCGCCATGGTGATGGATGGCTGCCCAGCAGCTGATTTGGCACAGCTGCTGGCTGCGGCACAGAAGGTTGCTGCTGCTGCTGCTGCTGGACATGCTGCGCCGGACTGTGCAACGGCTGCTGAGGCGCAAACAACTGCTGCTGCTGACTGTGGTGCTGGTGCTGCTGCATGGTGACGCCATGCTCTGAAGTTGCTGCTGCAGCTGGCTTAGGCTTGGCGCCGCTCGAGTCTGCTGCTGCTGCCAAGGGGCGGGGTGGGTCGAGCAGCACGCTGACTGCCGTGGCTGCATGCAGCTGACCAGACTGGTACAATGCCTGCAAGTGTTTTGACAAATTGTGACAGTGAAAAGTCAGGCGGCATGAGATTGGTTCAAGATGCAATGCTGAGGCCACTTCAGGCACTAGGGTTGAGGTTGCACTGCCAACACCACCACATCAAGCATGTGCGGATGTGTTGGTGACCAACGCATGTTCTGAGACGGTGGTAGGTGCACAGCTGCGGTCAAAGACTTGAACCCTACTGTGCCGGCAGTACCAGTCTTATCCAAGACTGTCAAAATGATTGCAGGACATAACACAGTACGCATGCAAAGGATGCTCTGCGTTCCACCACCAACCCACAAACAAGCGCAGTGTCATGTACAGCTGTCATGTTCATGTGTGCCTATTCAAGATGGCCGTCCTCACCTGTACGGCTATGTCAGTGTACTGATTAGCAGGTGAAGCGCCATTCACTAGCTCAGTCCTTGGCCTGCAGGCCATTGTCATTGCCAATGGGTGGGTGCGACATCGTACGTGGCGGCATGTTCACACGGCAAGAGTGCTGTTCTAATGTCATGCAAGGATAGCAGTGTGCATGTGACGCCAATGCTGCACATCAATGCATGTTCAGCAGGTGTTCTTTGCCTGGCTTCAGAGAGTATAGCCCCAGTGGCATTGTGCTCACCTCACTGGTTCGCTGATAGTGGGTGAGCTGTCTTTGGCCAGACAGAAAGGTGGTGGGCAGCGCCTGGTGCTGGACTCTAATAACCGCGCCAACATAGCTGACTAGCATGATAACTTAACCATTCAACAAATCGGCTTGTACTTCCGCCCGATCACGCGACAACAGCGAGTTTGGTGGGTGACTGTGAACCTACAACTGCAACGCAGGTTGAGAGACCATGCGCGGCAACAAGTTCATGATATATAGCCAAATCAGACAAAGGAAGCGGTCAGGGAACCAGGGTTGGGTTAGAGAGGGTTCTTAGGGGTGTGACTGACAGTTATCAATGGTAATCGTCGTCTCCTTCTTGGTGGGGCCGTCCCGCTTGCTCCTTTAGCCAAACACGGAATCAGGTTGACGATGTGCTTGGTCACCGAAGTCCAAAGTGTTGCACAACACCCACCTTTCTCTTCTTCACCACCAGCAGCAGCAGCAGTGGCAGAAGCCTCCCTCCACCATGTTTGCTAATGGCTATGTCGGCACAACTGAAGACAGTCAACGCATACGCAAGCTAGACAAGCAGCGAGAGCAGCAAAGGAAGAAGTTTGAGGAGCTGCAGGAGAAGAAGAAGCAGGAAGCAGCAGGCCTGCGCCAATTCGGCTCTTCTCGCTCTGAGGCGTATGAGGCTGCCTTCAAGAACGAGACTGTGGGGTTGGTGACACGTGAGGAGTTTCTGGAGAAGCGCAACACCATCCAGGACCGGCTAGCAGAGGACGAGCTGCGTGAGCGCAGAGAGGCAGAGGCAGCAGCTGCAGCAGAGAAGGAGCGACGAAAGAAGGAGAAGGAGAAGAAGAAAGCCAAATCCAAGCTGTCTTTTGCCGCTGATGTAAGTAGAGCAGAACTGTGTCTGCTACCCAAGCAGGCCTGATAGTGCTGCAGCTGTTATGTTTTGGCAGCAGCAGCAGCAGGGCACATCAATCATGCGAGTGTGTTGTGCCATGCATGAAGCGTGCAAGGAGGTGAGGAGCAATGCAGGAGCAACAGCTTGTATGCATGCAGCAGCACCCCTGCATGTGGCTGTCTCCTGCATCCGGTTTTCACGTATCGTGCGCCTTTCCTTGTTCCATCTGCTGCACTGCCATGCTTGCAGGAAGAGGAGGAGGAGGAGCCGCAGGTAGCAGCAGCAGCAGCAGCAGCCAAGCGCCCAACGGCTGCCGCCAGCACTAACGGCGATGAAGCGCCCAGCACCTCAGCAGCTGCAGCAGCAGAGCCAGCAGCAGATGCAGCAGCAGCAGCAGCAGCAGAGCCAGCCGCAGAGGCTGCTGGCGCCCCTGCGCCCAAGCGGCCGCGGTTTGGCAAGCTGGGCAAGGACCCCGGGGTGCAGACGGCCTTCCTGCCTGACAAGGACAGGGAGGAGCAGGAGAAGGAGCTCAAGCGGCGGCTGCAGGAGGTGCGCGGGGGGCATGGCGTGTGACCCAGGGGTGGTGCAGGGGCCGGGGGTGACAAAGGCGTGGAAAGCAGCATCACAGTGGCTATGCGCGCCGCAAGCTGAGGGCTTGCTTCGAGTGCTCGTGTCTTCCCACTGCAGCAACATTGCTTCTGCTGAGCTGTAGGAGTGGTTACGCTGCTGCTGCCTCCTGGGTTGCAGCTGATTGAAGTTTGTGTTTGTATGTGTGCTTCTGCTGTGTTGCAGGAGTGGGTGCAGCAGCAGGAGGCCATCAAGAACGAGACGCTGGAGATTGTGTACAGTTACTGGGATGGCAGCGGACACAGGCGAAAGGTGGGCTTGCAGGCGTTGGCTGCGCACTGACAGCTGCTGCAGCTGCGCCCATGTTCCTCTGCTTCTGCATTGAACCTGCACTCAGGATGCTTGTATGCACGTGACAGCATCAACACCAGCAGCTCTGCGTACTTTGGAGTACTTGCAGGGCAAACAACTGCTGCCAGTGCAAACATGCGGTTGCTCCACGAGCGTGCGCAACGGAAGATGTGCTGTTGCGCGGCTGTCGTGCGTGCTGCAGGTGACTGTGCGCAAGGGTGACAGCATCGGCGTGTTCCTCAAGGCGGTGCGGGAGCAGCTGGCGCCGCAGTTCAGGGAGCTGCGCGCGGTCAGCGTGGACAACATGATGTACATCAAGGTGGGAGGGAGGGCTTAGCAGCAGCAGTGGGCGTCGGCTGTAGCCACCCCTCATGTGTGGCAGCAGCTATGGCAGCAGCTGGTTACAGAGACTGTCAGACTTTGGCTGTCGGCTGCTGGTAGCTGGGCAGTGGTCGCCTGTGATTTACACAGGTTTGGCCAGCAGTAACAAGCGTCGTGTGCTCAGGTTGAACAGTTCTGAGGAAGCAGCTGGGGCGCGCAGCTGCCAGTGCAGCTGTTGAGGCAGCCCTCTGTGCTGGCAGCACCTGCCTGTGCACATGGCAGCTATACTCCTGGATGAGGGGTGGGGTGTGGTGGGAAGCCATGTATGCTCCAGCCGCTGAAAGGTCCTAGGTAGCCCAGCTGACCAAGGTGTGTGCCGCCTGGCTGCCTTGCTGCTTATCTGCCTTGCTGCCTACCTGCCCTGCAGGAAGATCTCATCCTGCCGCACCACCACACCTTCTATGAGCTCATTGTGAACAAGGCGCGCGGCAAGTCTGGGCCGCTGTTCGACTTTGGCGTGAAGGATGACATCCGGCTGCTGGGTGATGCCAGCATGGAGAGCCAGGACGTGCACGCGGGCAAGGTGCGGCGCTAGGGTCGAGGCAAGCAGGCCTGAGACGCACCCCGCAACAGCAGCAGCAGCAGCAGCAGTAGCAGCAACCTGTCAATGTGCGGGCGCTGCATGCAGGCAGGCAAGTCATAAGCTCACACATCAGCAGCAGACTGCACAACACTGTCCACTTGTTGCGGTACTGCAGCTAGACAGCAGCCAGCTGTTGAACACTGCCTGTTACCCCTGTACGGGGCAGCAGTGAGCGAGCAGTGACTTGACACCAACTGTTGGGTATTCTTTCCCACTCTGCCTGCATCGCACTGGCGTGCCTGCCTGCCGTTCAGATTGTGGAGCGCCACTGGTACGAGCGCAACAAGCACATCTTCCCCGCCAGCCGCTGGGAGATCTTCGACCCCGAGGCAGACTAC
The DNA here is from genome assembly GCA_030272155.1 of Tetradesmus obliquus. Taxonomy (NCBI): domain Eukaryota; kingdom Viridiplantae; phylum Chlorophyta; class Chlorophyceae; order Sphaeropleales; family Scenedesmaceae; genus Tetradesmus; species Tetradesmus obliquus. Next base: position 4,611,707 of record CP126191.1, read on the forward strand.
GGTGCGTGCGGGGGGGGGGGGGGGGGGGGCGCTGTTGCTGTGCATTATTGATGCTTGGTGGTGAAGCAGCTGCAGAAAAGCCCCCGAGAGTGGCACTTGTGCTGCCATGTGGCTTGTCTGTTAGCCAGCAGTCATGACTGTCTGTCCAGGGCTGCTGTCGCATGTTGCGGCTCCTGACTGCTGCCGCCAACTGATGTGTGTTTGCTCCTGTTGCTGCTGCTCCTGCAGGTGAGAAGTACACTATCAAAGGATGAGGAGAAGAGAACTTAAATGGCCAAAGGCAACAATGCTTGTGGTGTTGTGCTGAGGCATGGTATGACCAACTTGGTGCTCAGGGCTTTGGAGAGTTGCTGTTGTGCAGCACAGTGTGTTTTACGTATACGCTAGGCTTGTGTGTATGTTGAGCTACATGTGTTTGTTGAGCGCAGCACTTTGACGTTTACAGCTACGTTCAACGTTGCTTTGACAGGCTGCAACAATGCAGCCAGCAGCTTTTTACTTGCTCATCTCTTCAACCGTTGATCAACGGTTCATCATGATGAAGAGGGTTTCCGGGTAACACCAACCTGAGTCAGATGAGCTCACGCCAAAGAATTCAGTAGCTGATGGGTGCTGACCTTTCTCCTGCAATGCTATACTTAGAAGACAGCAGAACAGGCGTTCTTGCTGGGCATAAGGCATGCCAGCAGACATAAGATGTAGACACTGGCCCAGCATCCGGGATGCGCAGCCCGCCACTGCGTCCCAAAACTGGCAGTGAAAAAACGGCAGTCGATGGCCATGGCCAATGGCCGCAATAAACCAGGATTCCTGTTTGTTTTGCACTGATGCACCTATCACTCCCGCCTGAGGCCACCACAATAACAAGCACATTTGAAAACACCCGGCTGTAGAGTAGTGAGTAAGATGATTGAAAGTACGCTCCTCGTCACGTCATGAGCCGCTGGCCAGAAGACTATTATTATTATGAGCCGCTGGCCAGGGAGACACCACTCTCGCGCTACTAGCGTGATAGATGCATCAATCTTGCTGCTTGAACCCCACCCACACATATGTGCCTGTGTTGGTCAACCCTAGTGACTCCATCAGCTGCATGGAGGCGGTGTTCCCCTGCACCACATAGCAGTACACGTGGCCGCCAGGCCAGCACCCGCTACCAGCCCCACCAACCCTGCCTACCGCACCACAGCCGCTGCTGTCAGCCTGGCGCATCATTGCAGCTGGCTGCTGCTGCTGCTGCTGTTGCAGCTGCTCCTCCTGCTGCTGGTGCTGTAGCTGCAGCTTGGACAGTAGGCTGGCAAAAGCCCACTTGGCCAGGCCTTTCTTGCGGTGGCCTTCCACCGTGTGCAGCATGCCAGCGCAGCCCGGCTCTGGCTCAAGCACCCAGGCCACCGGCTCGCCTGTAGATGTGCTGCGCACGCACGCGTTGTGGCGCTCCGCTATGAGCTGCTCTATCATTGCCTGGGAGCCGGGACTCCTGTCGTTCAACAGCAGAGAGGCAGGAGAAGCCGCACTCGTTTGTCAACAAAAGGCAGAAGCACATGGGGCAGCAAAGATCGGGTACAGCACAGCTGTCCAGGCAGTGCGGGCTGCAGCACACCATTGTGCATTGTTGTCTGGAGGCTCGCCTTGCCGAGCGTGCTTTGCGCTCGTGCACTTGATTGGTGCGCACGCAGCGTGAGGCACATGCCATGCTTGCCGCAGCAGTGCTTGCCGCAAGCAGCTTTGGCCAGCAACCGTAGAGGCCCCTGGCAGCTGACCCCCAGCAGCTGAGCAGCCCACCTGAAGGTCCACAGGCCATCCACCAATGCTGCATCCTGCTGCTGCAGTGTGCTCAGCTCGTAAGCTCCAGCAAACTTTTGCGCCATCTGCGTGCACTGCTGCTGCAGCTGCCCCAGCAGCTGCCCTGCCAGCACATACTGAAAGCAGGGGTTGATGTAGTGCTGCTGGTAGGCGCTTGCCTCAAACACTTGCCGCGTATGCTCAACTGCTGCGCCCGGTAGGGCTGAGAACCTGCACTCCTGTGGCTGCTGCTGCACGATCTGCTGCGCTGCATGCGTGTAGTCTGGCTGCCCGTGATCCAGGTTGCCAAATACTGAGCACCTGCGGAGGGGAACACAAAAAAATCAACGCGTGCAGCAGCATTTAGGGGGGGGGGGGGGGGCGGGGTGCACCAAGGGGTGCACAACAGCAACTGGAGACTGACAATGCATGGCAACTGCTGCTTCACCGTGCCTGCACAAATTCTCTACGCAGGGAGATGCTGTGCGCAGCACAGCTATGTGGCACAAGTGCCCAACAGCAGCCAGTGCCTGTAGAAGGCGTCACATGTACTGCAGCAAAAGTGTGCAACCTGATGGAGCCCCACTGCAGCATGTGCTACAATCAAGAGACATGGCTGCATGCGGGGACGCGTGCAGAGTCTGCAACCAAACACAACTTCCTTGGAAAGTGAGAAAGTCGCCACTTGCCTGACGGCGCCATCCTGCAGCTCTTCATGCGTGAGCGCATAGCTGCCCCTGCTGCGCTGCTCGTACAGTGTCAAGCCCTTGTAGTGAGCAGGGTGCAGCAGCACGGATCTCAGCTTAGAAGAGTCTGTTGCTGCATGGGCCCAGTGTATGTGCTTTGTAGCTACAAGCTCATGCATTGACATCTGTGGTGGGCAGCAACTACTGTGTTCCCCCCTTGTGCTGTGCTTTTGCGGCTCCTGGAGTACGTGCAAGGGCCCTTCAAACCCGCTCCAGCTGCGTGAGAACATAGCTGCAGGACTTTGCGACTGTACACCCCTGAACGTTGAGCTGGCTGGTTTGCGAAAACCCTAGATGCCGTAACGTGTAACATCCAGTAAAATGCGCCACAATGAGAAGAGCATGACACAAATACTCTTACTTAGCAGTGCGATGTTACGTGTACCTTGGCTGTATGCCTTCGCTTACGTCACGCGTGCACTATGCATCCTGATCTATGCATGTGCTTCGCTGCTGCAGCTCGGTCAGCCTGATAATGACACAGGCATGAAAGTCTTCAAAGCGTTGCTTACATTCAGACAAGGTTCTGTACGAACTCCTGTACTGCTCTACCTTGTCGGGGCTCGGCCGCACCCACGGCCGTGGAAGTACAGTCGACGTGCTTGAGCGACCCATCACAGGCATTATGCTCCCTACAGAGTCGAACACTATGCAGTGGAAACGGCGGCACGCCACTTTCAGCAAGGACAGCAGCAGTGGCAATCACCACAGAATCAGCCACAGGAGCAGCAGTAGCTGGCACCAGCAACGAGATGCTGCTAATTGACGGGCACACTCTGGCATCAAGGGTAAGCCAAGCAGTACAACGGAGTTCGGGGAAGTTGGCATGGACAAACGCAGCAGTACTTCGATGTTGTTCTGAGGCTATCATCGGCTAAGCATGGTGCTCAGAGCGTTGCCGCAACTGGCAGAGTCGCTGTTGTGCGACTTGCAGTGCATCACCAAAGTGGCAGTCATCGCGCGTGACTAAGTCAACCTGGGTGTCTGCTAAACAAGCACGGATGCACCTTCCACTTCCACACATGCAACAGCTGCAGTACTACTGTGTTAGTAACACCACCGCTACGCACTGAATTTGTTCTTATACTGAGCTGCTGGCAAGGTGCGTCATTCACTGCTTTTTGAACCCCGTCCACACAATAGAACTGTACAAGCAGCTGCATGTTGAACGATGCACAGCAATCTGCTGATGATGATGTTGCACTGTTGACAACTCACACAGCATAGAAGAGAATGCTGTGTGATGGACAGATATGTGGCACATGTGTTGAAAGCAGCTACAGCTGGTACAAGGCGCCACGATCACTGCTGGACCCCATTGAAGCAGCTGCTATAAATGACGATGCATGTAGGTCCCCTTCATTAATAATAGCCAGAAGATGCACACAACTTGCCTGATTTCGCCATCATGCAGCTCTTCGTGCGTGAGCGCATAGCTGCTGCAGGCGCGCTGCTCGTACGGCGTTAAGCCCTTGTAGTGAGCAGGTTGCAGCAGCACTGCTCTCAGCTTAGAGATGTCTGTTGATGCATGTGCCCAGTGTATGTGCTCTGTGGCTACAAGCTCATGCACTGGCATGTGCGCATGCCCTCAGCAGTGCAGCAGGTCCAGTGTTCCTCCGTGTGCTCTGCTTGCTTAGCCCCTGCCTGCAAGGCAGAACAAAATCTCCTTATGTCCACTACGTAACAGCTGCACCTGCAGGATTGCGCCGACAAACCTGTGTTCGTTGAGCTGGCTTGTGTGCAATGAGAACCCTAGCTGCTGTACCGTATAACAGCCAGTACACTGGGACCATGTCGGCAAGGGCCTGCCAGACACGTCTGTTCAGCAGTATGATGTTACGTGTGCATCGGCAGTTTGCCTCGCTGCTTCACGCGGCCATAATGCATTCTGATCTGTGCATGTGCGTTGCTGCTGCTGCTCGGTCAGGTCTTTAGGATATACAGGGCGCATGCAAGCTATAAAAATGTTGCTGAAAGCTAGGCAAGGGCTTGCTACGAACTACTGCTCTACCTTGTCAGGGCTTGACCGCACTCACGGCCGTGGAAGCACAGTCAACGTGCTCAAGCGCATCCAATACAGGCAATGTGCAACCTACAGAGTCGAACACTTTGCAGTGGCAACGGCAGGCACGCCACCTTCAGCAGGGGCAACAGCAGCGGCATCCACCACAGGATCAGCAGCAGCAGCAGCAGCAGCAGCAGCAGTAGGTGGCGCGAGCAAGAAGATGTTGCTGATTGATGGGCACAACCTGGCATCGAGGGTAAGCCAAGAAACACGAAAGGACACACAATTGCGCCTCACGGGGCACTACAACTGCAGCTTGCCTGTAGCCAGATGATAGTGTGGGCGGCTCCTGCCTCACTCGACATGTGCGCTCCTGGATAGAGTCTGCTGCTGGGCCTGTGACCCGGTTGGTCGAGTTGTTTTTGATGTTAAGCTCACTGTCTGGTCAGCCAGTAAGTCAGCTGCCTGCATCGCTGCACGACCACAGCTCATATGCGCCCCTGACTATTGCAGCAAGCACAGCATCACTCAAGACCTCAACCTCCCCTGTGTTGCTGCCCCTGCAGGCCTACTGGGGCATGGTGGCGCGCAGCAACCAGTCCTTCTGCACCAGTGACGGCATCCCCACCACGGTGTGCTTCGGCTTCCTGCGCTCACTGGCTGCGCTGCTGGAGCAGGAGGCGCCGCACTCCCTGGTGGTGGCCTTCGACGCGCCAGCAAAATCCTTCAGGTACCGCGCTGTGCCCAGGCACTTGGACACTTGATTGGGCGCATAAAAGCACATGACAGGCGAAAGGATTGGATGGTCAGCCATTCCCAGTGCAGCTGCTGGTCAGTCACTGCAAACGGCATGCAATCTGTTGTTCATACTCCAACTCTTTTGGTCTTGTCGGCAGCATGCCAGTGCGAGCAGAGGAGCATCAGGTTAGCTCCACACTCTTCCTCTCTCTGGGCTGGCTGACCCACACCGCGCCTCTCCCAACGTCCTCGACACTGCTGGCACAGCACTCTTAATCAACATCTTGCAACGCTTGTGACGCTATTTCCTGTGGCCCCCCTCTCCCCAGGCATGAGGCGCTGGACAGTTACAAGGCGCAGCGCGGCCCTGCACCCCCAGGCTTCACCGCCGACCTGCGCAACCTGCAGCTGCTGCTGCGCTTCATGCGCGTGCACACAGTCAGCGTGCCGGGCTATGAGGCGGACGATGTGCTGGCGGGTACCGCGCAGCAGGCCGCTGCTGCTGGCTACGCTGTGCGCATCTACAGCAGCGACCAGGACCTGTGGCAGGTGTGCTGTTGCTGCTGCTGCTGCTGCTGCTGGTGGTGGTGGTGGTGCTGCTGCTGCTTCAGTTTTGCTGCTCTGATTGTCACCGCTCGCTGAGACGCTGCCGCTGGTTGCTGCCTGCTGCTGCAGGTGGTCAATGACGCGTCAGGGGTGGCCATCCTGGCACCCATCAGCACCGCCAAAGGGGCGCCACGGCCCAGGGGCAGCGCGGGCCAGGCACTGACCAGCCTCATCGACGAGGCTGCAGTGGCCAAGCGCCTGGGCGTACGCCCCACCCAGGTGGGGCGGCAGGGGGGCAGGGCAGGCAGGGCAGGCAGCAAGGCGCTTGGCCGGGTGCCTGCCCATAGCACTTGAGTTTCTTTGCTGCAGCTTGTGGCTGACCGTGGGCTTGAACATAGACAACCTTCTGCTGGGCTCGCCAGTGGCTGAACATGCACAAGAGAGAAGCAGCTCAACCTCCTGTCTTGTTGCACCTTGCACCTGTTGTTTCTGCTAGTGTCTTCAAAGTCTCCCGGCTGCTGCCCGGCCGCAGGTGCCTGACTACAAGGCGCTGGTTGGCGACAGCAGCGACAACCTGCCGGGCATCCCAGGCATAGGGCCCAAGACGGCGGCAGGCCTGCTGCAGGCCTGGGGCAGTGCTGAGGCGGTGTTCAGTGAGGCAGCCATGCCGGCGCATGCTGCGGGTGTGCAGAGGAAGCTGCAGGGCCAGGAGCAGGCTGCAGCCATGTACAAGGACCTCACCATCCTCAGGTGCGCTGCCACAAGATGCAACGAGTCTGCTGTGAGCAGCAAATGCTGTCCAGTCAGCAAGCCCTCCTGGAGCAGCAGCCGGGCGAATGCTAGGAAAGAGTCTTTGTCAGGTGCATTCAATCCCTTGCAGGACATTTCTGTGGATGCGTGTTTCTGTACACACATATGTTTGTGCTTGTTTTGTGTCTGTTGTGTTGGCGGTATCATCAACAATGCTGAGGGGCTAGTGCTTGCTGTGCTTGCAGAAATGAGGCTGCGCCTAAGCTTGATTGTGCTGCTGCTGCACTGAGCGGGTTCTGCGCGGACGAGGTGCGCCCGCTGCTGGAGCGCCTTGAGATGATGTCTCTGGCAAAGCCTGAGGCGCTGCAGCAGCTGCAGCAGCTGTTTGGCGGGCAGGCGGCACCAGACGCTGCAATGGCGGCTGGTGTGCCCGAAGCAAAGCAGGCCTTTGAACTTGCACGGCAAGTGCCAGCAGCGGAAGCAGGAGCAGAAGCAGCAGCAGATGTGCAGCCTGGAGCAGACCGCAACGGTACCGGCAGCCTGGACGGTACTGAAGCGGCACAGGCAGCAGCAGGAGCAGCAGATCTGGCTGCTGGGTCGCAGCCAGAGCCGGTGTATGTGGCTCGCAGAGCAGCTGCGTCAGGCGCAGCCAGCTTGCTGCCTGAGAGCTTGCAGGCACGGCTGCCTGCCACCACACTGGTCAGCTCGCAACAGCAGCTGCAGCAGCTCGTGGCGCAGCTGCAGCAGCACCAGGTGCGCTGCCCAGGGCTTGCAGCTCTGGCTTGCTGCACAGCTGTCGTAGCGTTGTTGGTTCTATTCAACACGTGCTGTGCTACTCCTGAATGTTGCAATTGCCAACAGCTAACCCCATGTCAGTGACACTCTTTTGCAGCTTATGTCGTGTTGTAGAGTGCCATATCAACATCGCTTCTACCTCAGGCCCTACAGCTGCTTGCATACAGACCGGCACCCATGAGCCACACCTGCTTTTCCTGAGCCGCTGCGCCTGCTGCTGTCCTGCAGGGCCCAGTGACCTGGTCGTGGCCCCAGGAGCAGCTGTACACACCCGCCACTGCCCCTGCCCTGCCCAGCATAATCTGCTGCACCTGGGATGAGGCCGTGCACCCTCAGCAGGCACAACCCGCAGCAGCACAAGCCGCCGCAGCAAGTGCAGCAGAGACCCCAGCGGTGCCTGGAGCAGGGTCAACACGCAGCCAGCGCACATCCGCTAGCAGTGCTGCAGCAGCAGGGGCAGCCAGTGGTCAGCAACAGCAGCAGCAGCAGCAGCAGGCTGCTGCAGATGCTGTGGTGTTGCAGCCCCGGCTAGCACTCATATGTGCTGGTGAGCGGCTTCCAGGGGCGCAGGTGCTGGCGAGCCTGCAGCCGCTGCTGCAGGATGCAGCCCTGAGCAATGTGTTCTTTGAGAGCAAGCGCTGCCACAATGAGCTGCACCACTGGGGCCTGACGCTGACAGGTGGGCATAGCCATCAAAAGGTGGCAGGCGCTGTCCGTGTTACTGTTCAGTTTCATGCCACCTGCCTACCTGTTAGTGGTCTGCCTGCTGCGGCTATCATCGGTGCTCATCGTTGAGGGCTGTGTGCGCTTGACATCCCTGCCTGCTCCCCTGCTGCCGTGTGTGCAGGTGTTGAGTTTGATGTGCTGCTGGCTGCCTGCCTGCTTGACCCTGAGAAGTGGACGGAGGGCAGGGCAGGCAAGCAGCGGGTGCTGGACCCGCAGCGGCAGCAGCACCAGGCACTGCCTGCCATGGCCAGGGAGGTGCTCAACTGCACGCTGCCTGACATGGCAACAGCGCTGCAAGCTGAACATGACGCAGCCTCAGCACAACACGCAGCACAGCTGCCGCAAGAAAATAGGGCAAGGGTGCCAGAGGCAGCTGCAGCAGTTGTCAGCACCCCTACCCAAGGCAGCCGCCGCCGTCGCAGGACGACAGCTGCTGCAACTTCTGCAGTTGCTGCTGCTGCCGCTGCTGCTGTTGAGCAGAAGGTCAACTCTGCCGGTCACCTAGCAGCTGCTGAGCAGCAGCAGCAGCAGCAGCAGCAGAGCCATGCGCTGCCGGTCAGCGCCTGGCACGCCGCTGCAGAGGCCTGGGCCAGCCATGCGCTGCGTGGTGCCTTCCTGCAGCAGCTGCGCCAGCTGGGGGATGGTGGCGCGCTGCTGTCGCTGCTGCGTGACGTTGAGGTGCCTGTGCAGGGCGTGCTGGCCAGCATGGAGCGCGCAGGCATTGGCGCCGACCGGGAGGCACTGGAGACGCAGCGGGCAGAGCTGCAGGTGGGCCAGCGCTGCGCAGCTGGCTGCTGCACGGCTTCAGTCAGCTCTTCCCAGCTAGAGGTGCACAGTGACGTGATGCACAACAGCTTGAATACAAGAGCGCGCTCTACTAGCCGGACGATTCTGGATCTTTCAACCCAATATATCCTGAGATCTGCATGCAGCGCACAACCTACTTCTGCAGCTTGGGTCATACACAGCCTTCAACATCAGAGCCCAGCGCTTCTGGTTGCTCTGACAGCAGGCATCTGCAGCAGGCACATGTCGTGCTGTGATCCTGCCTGCCGCATGCCGTCCATGTGCTGCTGCTGCTGCTGCTGCTGCTGCTTGCAGGAGGAGCTGGCCGTGCTGGAGTCCCGCCTGTTTGAGCTTGCGGGGCACCCACTCAACCTCGCCTCGCGCCAGCAGCTGAGCCGGGTCATCTTCCAGCAGCTGGGGGTGGCACCGCGCGACCCCAAGTACAGCGTGCCCACCACCACCACAGGCATGCAGTCGACCAAGGAGGTGGGTGTGAGTGTGATGCATTTGGTAACAAGCAAAGGCAGTGACTGTGCTACCTGTGCAGGGAGGTTTTGGAGCAGAGCAGGACTCAGGTTCAGCCTGGCGTGCTTACTGCTGCTGGCACAACCAATACACGGCATAAGGTCATGTTTGTTAAGCGATGTGTCCCGCTTCCGCCATCTGGCTCAGCGTGTACCTAGGGATATCTACAGGCATGTTGTCGAGGTTGCAAGGGCATGTGCTAATGTACCAGTGGTTAGGCTACTACTGCTATGTAAAGATGGACAGTCTAAACTATGTCATGGGCCACACCCATCAGGTAACATGCTGTGCTATCCTTGTGGAGTCTTGAAGCATGTCATTGTTGCACTGCAGGAGGTGCTGCGCCAGCTGGAGCCGCACCCCTTCGTGGACACGTACCTGCAGTGGGCAGGCCTCAACACTATGCTCACCAAGTACTACAATGACAGCTACATCAGCGCTGTGCAGGGCGCTGACCCACACAGTGGCAGGTGCGCACCAGACAGCACCAGAACACAGGCTCTCAGAACTTGCTGTTGCTTGTATGGCCGGGAAAGCGTTGCACATGCGTGCACTGCATGTGGGTGCAAGCACTTGCTGGCTCGATGATTGTGTTGCTGACCAATCCTGAAAAGTGTCCTCCACATGTCTGTTGAGCATGTGCATGGATCTGACTTCTACAAGGTGGTGCCACCATTGTATGCTTGCCATGTCTTTTGCCCTGGCTGAGAGGTGGCGGTCAAGACCGTATTGACACTGCCGCGCAGGGTGCACACCACGCTAGTGCAAGTGGGCGGTGCCACGGGGCGCATTAACAGCGCAAACCCCAACCTGCAAAACATCCCCGTGCACGTCCAGGGCAGGCATGCAGCCGCCTTCAGGGCGGCCTTCAACAGGCCTGCGCCCGGCTACGTGCTCGTCAGCGCAGACTACTCACAGGTCAGCGACAGCAGCACGCCTACTGTGGCACTCTCACTGCATGCTGCACTTTGTACATGCGCGTGCAGTCGTCTCCACCGCATCATACAGTGTTTGTGCAAGCAGCCTGGTCAAGTAGGCACAGGACCTCCTGGCAGCAATCTTAGGGTGGGCTGCACATGCTTGGACCTTTCATGGTTGCTGTACAATGATGATGTACACTCGAGTGTTGCCTATAACCTTGCATGCCGTGTGCGGTGCTGTGCTACCTGCTGTGTGCAGGTGGAGCTGCGCGTGGTGGCAGCTCTGGCTCAGGAGCAGGCGCTGCAGCAGGCCTTTGCTGAGGGCAGGGACGTGCATGAGGCCACGGCGCGCGTGCTGCTGGACAGGCAGCCAGGGGTGAGGCGGCGCTGCTGCGCCCAATAGAGCAGGTGTTTGTTGCGCATGCGCGTGGCACCACGCTGGGAATGCCCTGTTGCGCACGAGGCACTGCCCGCGTGGCAGCGACCTGTTACCGTTGGTGGTACAGGTGCTGGAGGGTACCCCAGCTTGTGACAACACCCGAGTGCTTCAAGGTGTTGCATCTACTCGTATGCTGCTCCTGCCCGAGACAGCACATCCACTTGTGGGTCTAGTGACATTTTATTTCATATAATTGTTGAACATCTTGGATGCTGCTGCTGCTGCTGCCCTGCAGGAGCCTGTTGACAAGGAGGAGCGCCAGATGGGCAAGCGCGTCAACTTCAGCATCGTGTATGGCGCGGGCAGCAGCAAGATAGGCAAGGACGCGGGGCTCATGCCCAAGCAGGCACAGGAGTTCCTCAAGAGGTGTGCCGCGCACGCTGAATTAGCAGCAGCACTGCGGTATTGCGTGCGTCGGCAGCTGTGGTTGCTGGGGCTAGCTTGTCAAGGTGGTGTGGATTGTACCTGGCCCTCAAAATGCAGACACGATCGGCAGTGCGAGTCGGGCACATACACAGCAGCTGCAGCGGCAATCAAGTGACAGCGCGACCCGCCATCCTGTGACACTGTAGACACTGATCCTTGTGGCAGCACACACACTTCCTCTGCGGCTGCGCCTGTTGCATGCGATTGCAGATTCTACAACGCCTACCCGTCCCTGTTTGATTACATGACCACATGCCAGCGCAGTGCGGTCGCGCGCAGCCACACCAGCAGCGTGCTGGGGCGGCGCCGCCTGTACAGCTTCAGCAGCCCTGCGCTGCAGGCGCTGCGTGGCAGCAGGGAGCTGGCCGCGCTGCCTGACATGAAGGGGCTGGGCCGCCTGGCCAGCCGGGAAGACGCTGAGGTGCTGCGGCAGGCTGGCAACGCACCCATACAGGTGGGGCGCTGTGCTTGCAGGTTTGCCGGCTGCTGCTTGCAGGACAGTCACTGTGGTGTACTGCGCTTCCGCACGTCTGTGCTCCGCAGCCTTAGAACAGTAGTAGTCCGTCCTGCCATGAGCAGTGCTTGCAGTGTAGGTGTGGGGCCTGATGATCAAAAGATGGTGTGGCGCCTTGCACACTGGTGCTCGCACCATTTCAGGAGTAGCACCAGCTCCTTGTCAGCCTGCGCTGCTTGCATACTGGCCACAACCAGTGTCATCTCCGCTGCTATTGTCATGAACCGCCTGACAAGCTGCTGCTGCTGCGTGCCTGCCTGCATGCTGGCGCACTCGCTGTTTGCAGGGCACCAGTGCTGACATCCTGAAGGTCGCCCTGCTGCAGCTGCACTCGGCGCTGGCTGTGCCGCCCTGGAACTGCCGCATCCTGCTGACGGTGCACGACAGTGTGGTGCTGGAGGTGCCTGAGGCGCAGTGGCCGGCTGCTGCTGCTGAGATTGCCCGCATCATGGAGGGGGTGCTGCAGCAGCACCAGCTGCACCTGAAAGTAGATGTGAAGCAGGGCTGGTGATGTGGTAGAGGGGTGTGCTGCTGGCTGTCGCTGTGATCAGGATTAGTGTATGACTTGGTGGTTGTACAGCAGCTGCAGGTTCGTGGATTAATCTCCCCTGCCAGCCTGGGTTGCATCAGCACCAGGCTTTTAGGGAATTTCCTGGGGTGCTGTGCTGTAAACAGAGAGTTTATCTGTGCTGTGCTGTTTTGTAGGCAGTCGCCTGCTGCTGCTGCTGCTGCTGCTGCTGCTGCTGCTGCTGCTGCTGTTGTTGTTGCATCGGACGGTCGCATATGACAGCGTGCATGTCGAGGGGGGATGCTGGGCTTGATGATGCTTTGGTCACACCTGCTATCAGTGCCCAATAACACAGAGCGTCCGAGTGCGTGCCCTGCTTTATGGTAGGCAAGCATGCACCTGGCTACATGTTCACTCACAGCTTCACATGTAGCAGCAAGATCCACATCAAGCTTTCTTTGGCGCCAAGGGCTTGGCAACGGCAGAAGCGGTCAGTGTCAGTATCAGCATCCAGGTTTCTTGGCATGCCGCAATGCATCCCAAGCAGCTGCGCTGTGCTGCGTTACCTGAGGGCGTCCTGAACACCGGCCAGCCGCAGTAAAATTGCAGAGTATCTGCAGTTCTCTGCACCGTGCTTTAGCCCATAGCACTGTGAGGCGGGGATTGACGCGGTGCGGTCGGCTGTTCGGATGCTGCATCAAATTGAACTTCTGCATTGTTTGGAATGCGACACGTGCATGATGCGGCATGCCCACTACTTTGGCAGGAGTGATCACCCACTGCCCTGTGCCAGCAGGGAACTGAAAATCAGCTCCATGTTGCTTGTGATGAGCAGTTTGGTGAATTCGTGACGTAAGCAGTGATGCTGGCACTGACAGCACCGCGATGTGGCTGTGCACAGCCGCGCGGCGCTGTGCCAGTACCCAAGGCTGGTCGTAGCATGGCGCAAGCCTTGGTCGGCAGCCGCAGTGCATTGCATCTTGCATTGAAGCCAGGCTCTACGCTTGGCTGTTGTCAGGTATGCCATGCTCACTCACCCTGTTGAGCACATGTCAATCTGTCCTGATTGGAATGCGGGACCTTGCCGAATGCCATTGCGGCCATTCGAGATGTAAAGAGTGTTGGCAGGTGTTGTGGTCTAACCGCTTGCCACCTCTGTGACTAGGTAAGGTTTGTTACGGTTCAACCTTGTTGGCTTACAGTACAGTGGGAGGCGCACCACGCACCACGCACCTGCGTCACAAGCCAGGGGGAGGGGGGGCGCCTGCCAGGCTGGCTTGGGCTGGCCAGGTGCAGCCAACATTTCCTGCCTGCCTGGCATGCCAGCTGAGATCTTATGGGTTTTGAACCAATCTGCATCAGGCGTTTCAGATACTGGTGTCTTCTTGGCCACTAGACATTGTTCTTGGCGGGCGTTGGTGCCAGGTCAGCAGCCTTCTGTCCCTTCGACAACTTGTAGCTGAAAGGAACTCGAACTATATGTAAATCAGTTGAATTCATCGTCTGTAACTGAATGCGCGCGAACCTGCAACACGAATAACAGGCATTCTGACGGCATTCCTGCTTGGGGTATGCTGGTACCTCATTATGTGATCCGTAGCCTACCTTGCTTCCGCACTCACTCGTCATCTCATTGCGATAGTAAACGATAGTTTGGGGACATATTAGCTACCGTAGCTTCTGCGAGATTGCTGTGCTGACGCACCTTTGTGGCTGGCTGTCAAAATGGATAGCCTCTAGCGAGCCACGTACCCTCCTTTGCTTTATACAGCAATGAATCGTGCATGACAGCATCGGGCTGCGCCAAGGCTGGCAAACAGCAGCGATATGCTGGCGAAGCAGGGCAGCAGCAGGAGCAGGAGCAGGACCAGCAGCGCTATGAAGTCGGCATCCTGTCCGACACAAAGCAGACTACTGGATAACGGGGGCAGACTGCACGCTGGTGGAATGGAGGTGAGTGTGTTGGCGGTCTCCTATGTTCACAATCGCCCACAAGCACCGGCAGACAGCTCAACTTGGTGTTTCTGGTATGTCGGTAGCCAGCGGGACCCGCTGACCTGGCGCGTGCCTTCAAAAGGCTCAAACGGTTGCCACTACTCCGCGCCTAGTTCGTGCAGCACTCCAGAGCGCGCTTAGCGCTCGTTATCAGGATACTCTAGCACCGGAGTATCACGATTTGGCTTACGAGGCGACGCTGTTTCACTCTGGCATTGGGCAGGTAATGGCACCTGCCGGACAGCAGCAGCAAGAGAGGGACAAGCTGGGCTTCCTGTCCCCCTTCAGCCCTGTGTTTGACCTGGAGCTGGAGAAAAAGGCCAACAGTGGCAACCTGGAGCGCTGCTGCTCGGAACACACCCTTGCAGCAGCAGATGCGGCAGCCAAACCCACGCTCTTCCAGCAGATACTGCAGCTTTGCAGGTGCACCTCACCTGTTGCAGCTCAGGTAAGCACTGACGACGTTGATTTGTGCAGCGTTTGCTTTGGTGGGTCGTCCTGCAAGCCTGTTGATGGGCGACCGAGTGCGCTCTTCCTCTGTCACGTGAGCGTGCGTGCAATTTGCACGGTGCAAGCATAGCAGTTGACAGGGCAGCAGCAGCCTGCGCATCCCCTGCCGCATCGGCATGCAAGGCTACTATGGTTCACGCTGTGAGCTTGGCAAAACGCAAGCACTGGCTGGCTGTTGCGTTGCTCTTATCCTCCTGCCTTGCATACGCTGCGCGCCTCCCCGCCCTGCCTCCCATGCCCGCCTGCAGCTCCTGCAGCAAGTGCAGCGCCTGCGCATCGCCTTCGCGGCAGCACCCAAAGCAGCAGGCAGCCCGCCTGCAGCAAACACAGCAACCAGCCCCACCACAGAAGCAGCTAGCACTGGCAGTGCTGCTGGGGCGCAGGCCGGCTTCCTAGCGCCTGAGAGCAGCATGGACATCGAGGCCATCGCCTGTGAGCTGCTGGCCTCGGGCTATCTGGTGCAGGTGCGCGACGGCGCGCAGCAGCACGACCGCGCCAAGACCACGCGCAGCTGCCTGCAGAACCTGCGGCACCGCTTTGTGGTGTGCCTGGGCTGGCGCAGCAGCGCGGAGGCTGAGGCGGAGTACCTGGCTGAGCCGCTGGTGGTGGAGCCGCGCTTCAGGGAGCAGTTTGCGATCGCGCACCCCACCGCGGAGTACGAGGCGCTGCTGCAGGTGCGTGGCTGAGCATGGCCACAGCTGTCACTGCAACTGCTGGCATTTGGTCAAAGGCGCACCAGTCGCGTAGACAGCAACTTATGACATAGCAGGCACCCAGAAGAACAATACGCATGTGCAGACACGTGGTGGTTGTTTGCACATGATGCGTACGGAGCACGTCAGACTGTCAGACTGGTCATCTCCTGCAGCAAATAGGCCGTCGATATGCATAGAACTGACAAAACACATCAGTAGCTGTCTACCTTGTCTTGGTTGCTTCTTGCTGTTAACCACTGCTTGCGACACCTGCTGCTGCTCCCGCAGGCGGTGCCTGCCTGCTTTGTTGGCTCTGTGGCCAACCTGGAGAGCATCGTGAAGCTGCTGTGCGAGCAGATGGTGGCGGCCTTCAAGATTCAGGGCCTGCCCGTGCCGCCCTGGCGCACACGCCAGGCGCTGCTCAGCAAGTGGTCGCCCACACAGCTGGCGGAGCTAGCAGCAAAGATAGCAAACGTGCGCGGCCTCAGCGTAGACATGGCAGCGTACGGCAGCACCGCTGTGGGCGCAGCCCCGCACGCCCACGACAGGCTGCGCAACGGTGACAGGCCAGCAGCAGCACATGCGCCGCATGCAGCTGTGGGCAGCGCGCCGCCAGAAGCTGGTGAGGGCGAGGCAGGGCAGCAGCAGGTGCAAGCGTTCGCCGCAGCAGCTGCTGCTGCTGGCGGGCCTCAGCAGATGAGCCAGGCGCAACTGATGGCGATACTTCCACCAGAGATGCAGCAGCAGCTGTTCCAGCAGGCAGCTGGGCCGCGCCATGGGCTTAGCCACCTGGCACCAGCATCGGCGCATGCAGCTGCAGCGCCTGGCTTAGTGACACAGCAGCAGCAGCAGCAGCTTGCTCCGGTCATCAGTAGCGCGCTGCCGCTGGGTGGTGTCCACCGAGAGCATGCCTGCATGTACTACTCTGATAGTGCTGCAGTGCCAATCTCGGCAGTTGCCGGCCCCTTGGCGCCCATCCTGCAAGGGGTGCCTGCTGAGCAGCACCAGCTAGGCGTGCCAGCGCATCCCATGGGCAAGCTGCATGGGGCTGCGAGCATTGCAGCGTCTGCGCACCCGGCAGGCATCTCTCCTGCCGCTGCTGACGTCATCGCGCTGCTGGAGGCTGCCGAGGGCTTCAACAACGGCGCTGGCGGCAGCAGCACCCTCAAGTTCACGCGCAAGGCCAGCGCGGAGTGGAAGAACCAGCGCAGCGCTGGCCGCAAGATGAAGGGGCTGCTGGCAGCAGCGCTCAAGAAGCCAGTGGGCGGCTCCAGCCGCAGCAACCTTGGCATGGCACTGCCCGCTGCCCCCAGCCCTGCAAGCGTTGCTGACGCCTTGCAGCCGCTGGCAGCGCTGCCTGGGAGCGGCGCCGGCGGCCAGCAGCAGCAACAGCAGCAGCAGGTTGCACAGCGCGACAGCGGCAGCGGTCCCGATGCCCTGATTCGGCGCACGCACTACCGAACCACTGGCGACGAGCCTTGGCGGCGCATCACCACGGTGCGCTGGGGCGCATACGCAGCACAGCCGGCGCCACAACAGCAGCAGCCGGCGGCGCCGAGTGCCATGGCAACCCACTGACCATTGGCAGGGCTGTGGACAGCAGCCCCTGCAGCAGCAGCCTGCTGCTGGTGCCTCTTCTCAGCCTGCATGCGTGCCCTTTCGCATCATGCATGATTGCCTCGGCTGATTGAAGTTGTCGGCTGATTGAAGTAGGAGAATGTGGCATGCTGGCCGACTGGTGCTAACAGCTGTCCAGTGCAGGCGCCGCAACGGATGCCAACTTATGCATGCCTGCTGCGTATCTACCATCCGTTTTGGTATCTTGTTGCCTTGATGCCGCCGACTGCATACCAACTATGCCGGGCGATTCGGATGTGCAGCAGCGCGCAGCTGCTGCATGTGTGTGGTGCCTTGATATCAGTGCTGGCCTCTGAGCAGGCCAGCGCTCAATTGGGCGTTGCTGTGACAGTCAATGCCGCAGTAGCGCGTTTGTGAATTGCCTGCGAACGCCACTAGCTGTGCCTGTGAACCTGCGTTTTCCCCTGTGGTGCAGAGTTACACCTTGGCACGCATTGGCTGAAGCTGGCAGAGCCTGGCTCCCTATTACTGCTGTTGAGTGCAAGTACTGATATGCTCTACGGACCGCTTGCAGCATGATTACGTGCAAGCATTGGTGGTGCCACAGTATCAGTTGTGCTGCAGGCCATTACCCACACATCTGCAGACATGCCTTAGCTAGTAGGACGGTAGGTAGGGGGCTCGCACACTGCTTGATGACCACGTGCTGTGGATTTTGGCATGGGCGCCGTCTGGCTGCAGGATGTTTGTGCACCACCCAGGGTTGTCATGATGATGCATGACGGTTTTGCTGTTCCTTGCATGGGTGGCGTACGGCAGGGACGCTTGCGTCGCCAAAGTGGGCCACCAGAGACTGGTGCAGGAGTGCATTGGCGGGGCGGCTGCGTGCATGGCGGCAGATCAACCACAACCTCGTTGTACAGCATCTATTCATGTTTGGAGCTTTGGCGTTGGCACCACCGGATTTTGGCCACCGCAGCATGTGGACTGCTGCGGCGCCGGTGGGTGCATGTCTGGTGGCGAGGCGTGGTGGTGGCATTCGTTTCAAGCGCGTTTTGGGGCCGATCATTTCATGTATGATTGCTTGCCATTGGACATACGTTCCTCATGCCTGGCGTGGGTGGCTTGGTGCCAAGGGGCGTCCGCGGCAACCGTGGCAGTGTTGCAACTGGCAGTGTGTGCAGAAGGTGGGGTGGGTGTGCGCATAGGATGTAGAAGGTGTGTGGCCCTCTGTGTGTGCCTGATCTAGGTCAGCCAGGCACCCAATACAGCATGTCTGCTGCTTGACTTGCATTGGGGGTTGCTCCCTTTTTTGACCCCTGCATGACTTTTGACAGCATAGCACGGCATGGTAGCTATGACATGGTGGTGTGCAACGCCAGCACTGCTACAACGGAGTGCGTAGTGGGGAATGAAAGTGGCACGGCGTGCGGCGTGCTCTGCTCCCTGGGCAGAGCGTCGCGTGAGTCACTTGCAACAGGCGGGGATGCGATTGAATCGCTGGGCGACCAGCGCCAGGAGCTGTGCAAGGCAGCCCGCACTCATGCAGCGGCGCTCAGCGCCGTTTGCATGCTTCTCATATGACGGCTTCTGTTGGAAAACCAGTACCTTGCAGCCAAGCGAAAGCCACTAGGCATTTGTTTGAGCGGGGTCTTGGACAACTGCCCAAAGCCTGGGGATGCGCACGCACCGGGTTCATCCGTGCTGCGCGGGGTTGGGCGATGGGGGGCTCTGTTTAAGGAGGCGGCAAAACGCGTCTTTCTGTGGTGTACGTTTTTCAGATGTGCGTCTGCAGCAGCACATGCTTTTGTGGTGATGGTCACCAGCGGGCCTCGGGCGTGCTGCTGCACATAAAGGTGCGTGGGTGCTTGATGTTTGTGGTATGTGGCTGCCGTGTGTGTCTCTTTAGTAGCTCCGGTCACCCTGCGTAATACGGGTGTGTCATGCAACATCTGGGCATGTCACGTCATGAACAGCCAACGGGCTCTTTCACTCATCTTGCTGCCACAAGCGGGAGGCGCGGCTACTAGCAGGGCCATGCGTGTCGTGTGTGTCTGTGTGCTGTTCATGTGTTCTGTTGCTGGACATGCTGGCTTGCGCATGCCCAGACGAGGTGGATCACCATGTTGTATGTATTGTTGTTGATAGAACGCTTGTGATTGCAGCTGCGGCTGTGCGGACTTCATAGCTCTTTTTGCGCCTGTCAACAGCCTTCTGCCGTTGCCCTGTTACATAAAGTACTTTTTTTGTGAACATGTGAGCCTTGTGTTGTCGTGCCTGTGTATGCTTGCGCCTTGTTTGTTACCACCAGGCACTGTGTGTGTTACTGCTGGTTAGGGACACTGCGAACGCAAAGAGACGTGGAGATGATCAGTTGTGTATGTGCCAGTTTGTTGAAGTGTTTTTGTGGCGTGGGTTCAAGGTGTCCTTCAACTGCTGAGCAGCCAGGAGCAACGTAGTGCGAGCTGGCGTGCAGATGATGGTGGCAAGCATCAGCTTAGACTCGACCTCATTGTTGGCCAAACTTATGTGCTGATGAGGTGCTTGCTGGTTATGTGCTGCCATGCTGTGTCATGTGCAGCCGCCGCCTGCCTAGCGCTGCTCTCAGTTGCGGCGTGGGGCAACCTCCTCAGTTGAGTGTAATCGAACGGTTGCACACGAATTCTGGACGCATGTGTCCTGTATACAGGAGAAAGGACGGTATTGCGGGGAAGGAGGGGGAGGGGCGCGCAGCAGCAATGCACAATGCACAAAGTTCCTCCGTACCAGGATCAACACCATGGCTAGCATCCGCATCCATTGCAATCATGTGTTTTGCCGTGCCCAGGAAACTATGTCTTGGGCAACAAGGTGAAACTTTTGCAGAGTTCTTGCAGCCGCAGCATATGAGAGGGATGCCATGCAGGGCATTTAGCAGACTGCCAAACCACCAAGTTACACAGGTGCCAGCTCAGTCCACGCACACCATTTGCTGGCATCCTACAACAGCAACATGCCTTCTGTGCCCTTCACTGGCCATGGAGGGTCTCTTGCACGAACAGTACTGTGCACTAGTGCAGCACCACTGCACTAGTGCAGCACCAGTTCGTGCAGACCACTCAAGTTCAAAGCTGCACTGCTAGGCCCTGGCAATGCATAGCCATGTGCTTGGCAGCTGAGGAGGCCGTGCGTGATATATGTTGCCAACGAGCCCTGCACCTGCTGAGGAGCCCATGCATCACAAACACACACGGGGCAGCCTTGCGACTGGCTGGGCAGCTGATAGGTACCTGAGCATAATGGTTGGATAGCTGGCAGTGTGTTGATGATGCATGTGCTTGCATGAGCCATGTGACACATGCCTTGGCACATTGTTGACACCATCAACTGCTGTATCACTGAGTCCACACAGCAGCAGCAGCTGCAGCCAAGTTCTTATTGCATGCGCTGCCCGGTATGCACAGGCAGGCATGAGCCAAACCAACAGTCACCATCAGCAATGCTACAGCAATCATGAGCAGCCATGCAGCATATAACAATGTCACGAGAACTGAGCCTGCCTCTGTATGACACATGCCCCTGAATGTACCACAAAGCTGGTCACCCCCACGCACTGGACGCTTTGCATGAGCCACGACACTCTCCTCGTTCATTGCGTGCTGTTTATACACAAGACCTAGTCAAGAGAAGTCTGTACACTCGCATCTACAGCACACACATAACTGCCATGCACATGCCTGCAACCCCCCAAACCTCACAAGTACAAGTGGTCTAGCCACGCACGTGAAGCGTCTACTGTACTGAACACTGCCGCTGTTAAACGCGACACAATCCCCCCAATCACTCACAGGTAGTCTGCCTAATACACCATGCACATCTTTGATGTTTTGACAACACACCACGTGAACCAAGCACACACTATCTCTGTAGCATGCTGAGTTCGTCCTGTGTCAATGCTGGCACTGCCACTGCAGCAGCAGCGAAGCTGTTGAGTGTTGTGTGAGGAAAGCTGACCTTGCCGCTGCCACAGCAGCAGCAGCAGCAGTAGGGCTGCTGCCGGCCGGCTGTTCACAGGATGATGTTGGGTGTCTGCACGCTCTCCTTGATCTCCTTGTGTGGCAGCACCACCGCGCCGTTCATGTACAGCTCGGGGCGCACCTGCACGTCCTCGCCCAGCACGCACTGGTTCTCCAGCCGACACCAGCTGCCCACCTTGCTGTCCCAGCCGATGATGCACTTGTCCACCTGCAGCCAGCCGCGCCAGCGCCAATGACAGCAGTTGCAGCGAGGTCAGGACATATCTTTAAGAAACGCACTGTTTCAACCAGCAACAGGTGCCAACATCGCCGTGTACAAGCCAGCGCCTGCTGCCACGTTGCGCCTGTCCCTCCAGCAAGCCTCACCACACACAGCCAGAACTGCTCCCCTCAGCCGGCAGCACTGCAGACAACAAGCAGAGAAACACCCACGCCACCCTGCAAGCCGCACCTTGGAGTGCTTGCCGACCTCCACGCCTTTCATCACCACGCAATTGCTCAGCCGCACGCCGTCGCCGATCACGCAGCCCTCGCCGATGCTGACGTCAGGCCCCAGCTTGCAGTCTGCGCCGATCTTGGCGCTGGCCGCCACCAGCACGTTGCCCACCACGCCCGGCGCGTTGTGCAGCGCGGAGGGGTTGTGGATGTTGAGGCTGTCCAGGTGCAGCGTGAGACCTGGCAGCAGCGGAGGGCGGCAGCAAGGGGCCGGGCAGGCAGGGTCAGGCGCGGCGAGCCCAAGTGCACGAGCACATCACCAGCAACAAGGCCACAGAGTGCACTGCACAGCGAAGGGGAAACAGTTGTAGCACACCACGCCATGAACAATTGTAGCACACCCAGTGCCCACCATTCACTGGTCCAGCCATAATGAGCCTGGCTGATGCGCTTGCGGTGCACATGCAGCGCCTGCAAGCTGTCTGCAACGCTCACCCTTGAGGTAGTCCTTGGGCTGGCCCACATCCATCCAGTAGCCACCCAGCGTGAAGGCATACAGCTGCCCGTCAGCAGCCACGTGCGGGAAGACCTCCTTCTCAATGCTGGTGGGGCGCAGCTCGATGCGCTCCAGCACGCGCGGGCTGCAGCAGTAGATGCCCGCGTTGATCTTATCGCCCACAAACTCCTTTGGCTTCTCCACAAACTGCTGCACCTGGCCGTACTCGTTGATGATGAGCACACCGTACTTGCTGGGGTCGTCCACCTGCAGGAGCAACAGCAACCACGCTGCTGCTGTAAACACCACCTAACCACGCTGTGAAATGATCTGCTTACATGGTGAGCCATGTCGGTGCAGCCGGAGCATACCACAGCAGCTGCACAGACTCAGTTGGCCTGACACGAGGGCCTTGAACACAGCTAAAATCTTGCGGCTGCTGCACTGCAGCACTGTTGCCTGGTCCAAGCAGCAGAAGGCCGACAACCATGCCTTGGGCATACAATAACAGCTGCATCTGGACAGGAGAGGCAGGGCCCCAGTGCAGCGTTCGCGTGCTGGCAGAGCTGCACTGCAGGAGGCAGCACCCTGGCATCACAGCTGCTGTGCTGCTGCGCACCTTGGTGACCAGGATGGTTGCCTCTGCTCCCCTTGCCCTGTGGTAGTCCAGCATCTCCTTCAGCGGGTACTCGCACACCACGTCGCTGCAGCAGCACAATGAAGCCGCACACAATCGCAGCGTAAGAAGCAACAGCGTAAGAAGCAAGTGCAAGCCTACACAGCCAGGTGTCAAGATCTGCAAGCAAGGTGTGGATGCCTCAGGCATGCACTGAGCGTTGGCTGTTGATAGAGCTCGCTAAGACACCCAAACAGCTGCAGGTTGCACAGTACGATTTTTGCTTGTTGTGGTCTGGGCATTGGTTTACTACAGGCTGCTGCTGCGGTGCTGCAGCAGCAAGATCAACCTTTGCAGCTGTGGCCACTGCTACAGCACTGCTGGCTGTACCTGTTCAGCACGAAGAAGGGCTGGCCGCTGCCATCATCCAGCAGCTCCTTGGCCAGGGCCAGTGGGCCTGCAGTGCCCATGGGCTCCTTTTCCTGCAAGCAGCAGCAGGCAGCACACCAGAGCCGTGAGGGGCAAGTAAGGAGAGCACGCGCGATGCTGCATTTATCCTGCATAAATGTCAGACCAAGCCGCGAGGCAGCTGACGGCACCAATGGAAACAATGATTCCATAGTCGCCCTGTGTGTGCTCAAATACGAACCTGCTGCAACAGGCACATGCATGATGCTCCCTCAGATACCCACACGGCTTGAGATAGTACTGACACTGTCCGTCTGACAGCACTGCCGGGCAGCATGACAACTTGTGTACTGCTCCGTGCTGCCACTGCCGAGCAGCATACAGGTGCATCAGCTGCTGTCAGACACAACAGCTGGACGTGCTGTCAATGGAAACCGCACCTGTGAGCAGACAATCTTCACGCCAAGCTTTGGCTCCCACTCTGCAATGAAGCCCATCATCACCTGCAGCAGCAAGCATCGTGCATAGCTTGCAAGCTTAAGATAAGGGTAAAAAATACATAGTTTGACAACACATCGAGGCTGATTGCTGCCCACGCTACGTAGGCCGGTGCGCAACCGCTGACACCAACAATCGACTTCAGGTGGAGTCTCACCTCTGGCCGATAGTTGATCGCCAAGACCACCTCCGTGACTCCTGCGCTCTTCAGAGCCTGCATTTATAAAATGTCGACGTTCAGCGGCGTGCCGCGCCAGAGTGCTGCTGTCAAGTGAGTTGTGCTGCCCTGCTGAGGTTGCCCGCGCACCTCGATCTGGTGAACAATCATGGGCTTGTTACAAAACTCAACCAATGGCTTGGGCACGGTAAGAGTCCTGTAAGCACGGGAAAGGCTCAGCAGTCTGCTGCAGCACCACCCATGCCAGCGCGCGTATGCACATAGCTGTCAAGACACTCACAATGGCCTCAGGCGGGTGCCAAAGCCACCAACAAGAATAAGTGCCTTCATGATTGATGCTTTGTGTGCAGAGAAACGAGTGACAGCGGCAGCAGCAAGCACCCAATTACGAGTATGCTTCAACGAATTGTTCAATTCAACAGACGTTGTAAGAGAACACTAGGAACTTTTTTTACCGACAACACGCAATGTTGAGACTGTCACGCACGCACGCTGCTATGCCCTTGCACCGCAACGGTTGAAGAACAACGGGCCCCAAACGAACAGGCAAGCGAATATGCCCCACATTCCCATCGTAGAATGTTGTTGACGCATAACAGATTTGTCTATGTTTTCGTTCAGGCAGCCGTCGCCGGTGGTGCTAGGTTGGCACCGCACTACACCACAGACGTTCCTGCCAAGCTGCTGGCCATGGGCCGTGGGCTGGTGACAAGCGCCCTCAAACCCAACTTGCGCCATAAAAGCAATGACATTTAAGTTTTTTGCTCTGGACCCCGTCCAACTTTTCTGTTGCTGCACTTGATGCCACAACTCTGCTGCAGTGCTGGTGCCTGCTGGTCCCTGTTTGACAGCCAGGTCGGCTTGAGCGGCCAAGACTAGCCGGTGCCGGTAGCAAATGTTGCAGGAGAAAGTGTTTAAAATCACATTCTGTGTTGTTGCTGCTCAAAAACAACCTTTCAGGCCAGGCTACCTGTGGCAGCCTGGTGGCAGGGTTGTTCTGCCAAGGGTTGTGTTATTCTGTCTGCCGCGCAAAGGCAGCAGCAGGACTTTGCACCTAGTCAGAAGCCTTGGTGACGGTAGATTTGGCTGACAACATTTGATCACGCCAAAAACGCCTGCAGCGTGCATCGTGATTGATTCTGCTTGACGACGACACTTGCTGTGCATGTGAACGTCCGTGTAGTTCATGATATATATTTTTACTTCTGATCGATATCTGCTTTTCAACAGCCGCTGTGTGCTTTCGCTGTGACAACGGTGGTGTCGAAAGCTGGTTCTGCAGCACGTTGCCGCGAACTCCGCCTGCACTTCACAAACATAACACTTCATGCTTGTTCGTGGCTGGTGTGCGGTGCCAGCAGCAGCAGCCGTGCTGCAGCATGGGCTGAGATACCTTGCTGCCCATGCTGCTGTCCTGGACCCCTTTCAGCAGCATCAACAGCCGCACAGTCATGACATAGTTCCTATATTAGAGGTCAAAGGCAGGATACACAGCACTGAATCTTTCAGTACCATCGATGGTGGGTGTCTGCATGACGTATGATGCTGGGTAGCGTTTACGCAGCAACTGCAATGAGACATGTCGATGGCTAGGCGTTTGCGTTGCTTGCCGTGCTGCAGCTCAACATGCACATCTGCTACCAGAACATGTTCATGCACCTGTGTTATGTGCATGCCGCATCTGGCTTGCTTGTGGCCGTTGTCTTGTCTTCATGGGCCGACCCTGCTGTGTGCATGGCTGCTGCAGGGCCGGGGGTGCGCTTCCTTGTGTTCACGCAAGGCTGCGGCATGCGCTGCCTCTTCTGCAGCAACCCAGACACTTGGACAATCAGTGGTAAGCAGCCGTCAACATGTAGCAGCAATGGCCTGGAGCAGAGCTCGATGTATGACTCACCACATGTCCACGTCATGCAGCAGCCACTGGCACAGCAGCAGTCCAGCATACCCACGCTGTGCATGCATGTGCAACACTATGCATCCTTACTTGTTTTCCTTGCTGCTGCAGGTGGTGAGATGGTCAGCAGCAAGGAGATTGCAGCGCAGATCCGCAGCGTAGCGCCCTACCTGAAGCCACAGGGTGGCGGCGTCACGTGCAGTGGAGGCGAGCCGCTGCTGCAGCCGGACTTTGTGTCGGCCATATTCCAGGAGGCGCATGCGATGGGGCTCACAACCTGCTTGGACACCACAGGCCAAGGCAGCAAGCACCATCACTGGTGGGTGCAGCACATAGCGTTGATGGCGGCCAGCACGTCTGCGGCAGCAGTTGCTCACGGCTGCCACTGTTGACATTAGCATGCCAGGGACGCCTGCTGCAAGAAGAATGGTGCGGGTGCGCGTCATGGGGCAGCTTTTTTCGCACGGCAAATGAGCAGCGGAGCCCGCAGCAAGACGTGCCTTGCCGCTGCACTGCGTGTGCTTGGTCAGCAGCACAGCACGCAGCTCACAGGAGGGGTGATGCCGTATGTCTTGTCCCTGCCCTGCACCATTCCTGCAGGGACAAGGTGCTGCCTGTGACCGACATGGTGCTGTTCTGCATCAAAAGCCTCGACCCGCAGCGCTACACCGACCTGACCGGCCTCAAGCAGCAGGGCGCGCTGCGCTTTGCTGCAGAGCTCAAGGCGCAGGGCATCCCCTTCTGGCTGCGCTACGTGCTCATGCCAGGCATGACTGACGCGCCGGGTGATATCGACAAGCTCACAGAGTTTGCGCTGCAGCAGCCCAGCTTGCAGGTGCGGCGGGCGCGGCCCAGCAGCACTGAGCACCCGCAGGTGTAGGGCGATGGGTGATCAGCTGCGTGGGGCCATGCATGCAGCCGATGTCCCAGTAATGTGCAGGGTTTAGTGGCAGTAGAATAGCTGTGAGAATTCAATTTCAGCTGGGTATGGTGCGTTGCAGCAGTGCTGTCGCGGTTCATTGGACGTGCTGATGCTGTTCAGCGCACCTGGAATCCTGCAGTTCTCTGACATTGGGTGCTGCCACGCTGCAGGGCATTGAGCTGCTGCCGTACCACCAACTAGGAGTCAACAAGTGGCATGCACTGGGAATCAAGTGAGTAGCCCTTCAAGTAGAGTAAGCAGTCGTGCCTGTTTCCTCGTGCCTGTTTCTCCTTGAGCAGCGCTGCAGCGGTAGGGTTGCCGCGTTGGCAGCAACAGAGCTGGCCGCAAGTGCGTAATGTTCTTGATTTGGGCATGATGAGGCAGCAGCGCCAGCAGCGGCTGATAGCTGCTCCCTGCCCTGCTGCTGCTGGCTGCAGGTACCCGCTAGAGAAGATGCAGCCGCCGCCACTGGCTGACACGCTGGCAGTGGTTGATAGACTGGAGGCTGCTGGCCTGAATGTCATTTGCGACGCCAAGCGGCTGCGCAGGGAGGCAGCAGCCAAGGAAGCCGCAGCAAGCGCGGCTGCAGCAAGCGCAAATGCAGCCAAGGAAGCGTCTGGCTGAGCAGCATGCTGGCTGTAGCAGCGGCTGCACAGACGCAACATGCACATCCAGCAGCTGCCAGGGCATGCTGGTTGCCAGGAGGCTGCTTGCGTTGCGTGAGCTGCTTGTTTACCACTTGGGACTGGCACTCGTCTGTATGACTGCTTGCAGTATGCATTGGGGGTTAGGGGTGTTTCATGTGCTCCAGCATGCAGTGCCTTGAGAAACCGTGATCTGCAGCATGTACACCACATGCATTGCTCGGCTTGCCCACACCACCCACCAACTTGGTGCTGCGGTGTGTCAGGAAGCGAATTCACGCCAAAAGTTTTGTGTTTGTTGACTTGATTGTGTACCAGCAGGTGTACCTATCAATTATGTGTTTGTTGCCGAGATCGTGTTTTTTCGCAGGTGCGTTGCTGGCAATGTGCTGGATTTGTGTGGAACTCAACACTCAGCTGGCGTGCGATGGTGCCAGCGTGGATGCCCAGCAGCCAATAACGCTGCAAGGTCTATGGCTGTGCTGTGCGCCTTGTGCATCGATGGTGCCATCATGGTGTGTTTGTGTGTTACATTGCAGTGCCTCCATTCAAGGCATATCTGTACCCCAGCAGGGTAGCAGTGGCTACTCGCAAGAGTTCGCTTACGCTCTTGGAGAGGTGTGGCTGGGAGTTCCAAGCCACTGCACAATTCAGCATGGCTCGTGTATCCTGTCGTTGTCACTGCTCAACGTCCACATATGCGTATACCAAGCAGTAAGTGCTTGCTGGCTGAGTGTTGCTGGCAATCAGCCACCTCTTTAAACCAGCGCATTGCCTGATCAGGCATCATGGTTGCATCTTCGCGTCCTTGCTTATGGCAAGCCGCATCTTCATACGTGGCAGCAGCAGGCTTTGACAGGTTCTGCTCTTGTCGGTTCTGTATCTGTATCTATCATGTGCCACACATTGTGTGACTTTGGTCCCTATTTGAGCGCGCAGCGCTTGATGTCATTGAGTGTGCATTGTGCCACTGCTGCGTGCAAGTTGTCTCTTTGCTGCTAGCTTGGCAGCTTGTGGCTGACAGGTTGTTTGTTCCACATATTGCTTTGGCAGGCGCTACAGTGTCAGACTGACGCTTCAAGGCGCTCATAAGCAGAGCATGTTGTCTGCTTGTTGAACAAGCATGTTCTGGCTACTGCTGAATCAACTCACGTCATTGTCACTTGCGCTGTGTGCCAGTGGTGCGGCTGCTTCTGGCCACATGGCGTGTCCACGCCAGCTTTGCTCGCAGTGCAGCTGGCAAGGTGACAGTGATTCCTTAGGAATGTCTTCATCATCTACTTCGCGTTGAAGGGGGCCCCTGTGGTGATTGGCACTGGAACTGATCATGAGTCGTTTGCATGACCCGTTGAAGGCGCATGGACTGCTGTCCATTGCATAGCATCGGGTGGTGACAGTGGAGTATCACCCAGGCGCTGCCTTATCACCTTACGCGTGGTTGTTCACGTTTGCATGCACCTTACTGCCACCATTCGCGGCTTCCGGAGTCGCAGGGCCTGGAGCAAAGCTTGCATATGCATGTGTACGTTTCCAGACACAACAGTGGGCATTGGTATCCACTGGTGTCCTGTGACTGCATGCCATGGATGATCCTCATGACTCAGCCAGTTGTAGACTGCTGACGGCTGCTGCAATCACTGGCACGCATGTCGCTACTAGCTTAGTAGCCGAGCACTCTACAAGGGGTATCCCCTCGGTAACATGATTACAGTACGCAAGCAGTCAGTGTGTAGTACTTTACATGTGGACAGAGTACAAGGTGCCTCCAAGCATCACAAAGCAGCACTGACAATGCATGTGCCACAACGGATTCCTAAAGCACTGAGGTTCGCAGCCACCACTCAATGCTGAAGGTCTGCACACCTGCAGAAGCAGCAGCTACACCCCATGGCCATGCTTGCCAACACAATGAGCGGAGCAACTTGATTGTACACACAGTGACTTGCAAAGGCATGCGCAGAAACGGCGTACAAACATCCGAGGTATGGTGCACAAGACGGTGACTCCTTCCACCGCCTTTGCATGCTGAAAGTTGCACATGGCGGCTAGTATGCAGGCGCAATGCAGCAGCAAGCTGTTGCTCTGCATCCGACAACACACCAGACAAGGCCTCCAGCGAACCCACCAAGCCCATGCCAAACAAAACTGCACTCGCAAGCGCCGCACAGCACATGGTCCGCTACAGCATCAACGTACAACCTGGCGCAACACCAGACAAACCATACAGCCTCGCCAGGACATGCATACACAGTACATTGAAACACACAGCAGCACGCCGCCCCATAGCTCAAACAGCAGCCACACGCCCACACAGCTGCAGACTGCTTAGCATGCAGCCAGCACCCGGCAGGTGCGGCTACCTGCTAATACGGCAGCTGCCAGCAGCGGGCTGGTGTGGCTGGGGTGCAGTGCTGCTGGTGCTGTGCAGCAGCGCCGCAGCTGCTGCCGCTCACTCGTCCTCGTCCTCCTCCTCGTCGCCTGCCTCCTCCTCCCCGGTGTCTCCCGCCTCGCGCTTGCGCTTGTGGGTGGCACCGCCCTCCTCCTGCAGCAGCAGAGCGAGTCAAGCACACAGGCTCAGCGCATGCTGCAGAGTCAAGGTAACATCTGCAAGACCACGTGCAAGCCCTTCCACACAGCTGGACTCTATGTCTACAGCTGCGCATGTTGCGGACATGGAATGCCCGCATGTTCTGGCCCAAGCCTAGAAACCTGCAAAATCAACAACACATCCGTGCTTTGCTAGTCAAACAGCTGTGTCATGCGTTTTGGCTGTCGACTGTGCTGCTGTCAGCCGCCAGCCGCACCTCCTCCTCCCCCTCATCATCCTCGTCATCCCCCTGCACGGCAGTGGCACGCAGCGGCATATGTCAACGAGCTGCCTCACAAACACAAGCATGGAGCGCACATGGCGCTGGAGAGTGCAGCTGTTATCAAGGCAACAAACAGGAACAGCGCTGCCAAACCAGCTGGCCTGGTGTCTCGTTACATATCTGAGGGCAGCCATCGCTATGTGTTGGTAGTACTGCAGTCAGCCAGCGTGGCTTGCGCGCACCTCAGACTCCTCCTCGGGCTCTGCCTGGTAGTCCTCCTGCAAGCAAGCAGTAGGGCAGCAGCAGCAGCAGCAGCATGAGTGACATGCAACACCATCACTCCAGAACGAGCACACTTCGCAGCCGAATTCAATGAGGCACTCGCGCATGTGCTGGCTGGCATGCCACGGGGGTGCACTGCAGCAGTTGGTGTCGCTGCTAAAGGCAGCTGTCTGCTGCTGCATCAGCCCTGCCCCCTGTGCTGGTGCGTACCTCATCCTCTGGTGCAGGCTCGTCACCCTGCAGGAAGCACAGAAAGCAGCGCACAGCTGTTAGTGTGTCACACAGTAGGCATTAAGTGCACCTGAACAGGCTGACTGTGACCTCGCAAGAACGGCTGCGCAGAACAGCATGGGCAGCGGTGCAAGGTGATCCTGCTGCAGGCTGCTCTGCGCTTTCCGCTGTTGTTTGACGCACCGCGATCATCTCAACGCCCGGCTCTGCCTCCTCATAGCCTTCCTCCTCGCCATCATCACCTGCAAGCACCGCGCAACAGCATATCAGCACGAGTCACGACCAACTACCTTCCGCTCTTGTGATCTGCTGCGCATAGCACACAGCAAAGGTCCCCTGTCGCCTCTGCAAGCTGGGCTGAGCATGACAAGAGCATGACCTGCTTGTTGCTTGCGCTGCTCAGCAGTTACTCACCATCACCATCGTCATCGCCCTCCTCCTCCTCACCACCACCCTGTGCAGCAGCATGCCAGATCACGCCCACACCACAGCAGCAGGGGTCAGCACGTGACAGAAGCTAGGCAGGCAGCAGTCACTGCAGACACCACAGGCTCCAAGACCATGCAAGGTACAGATCACGCTTTGCTGGAGGGCCTGATCAGCTGCACACTGCTGAGCGCAGCTAGGCTACGCCACATGATCTGCAGTGCTGTGCATTGAGCAGCACAGCATGCAGCTGGACTGAGCTGGCCAGTGCAGGCCCGGTCTGCAGCCTCTCTGCTTTCTCTGCTATCTACGTATAGCGTGGGCACGCGGCCAAATGCTTGAAGAGCACGGTGCCTATAGCTGATTGCTGAGCTGCTGCTCGGCTGTTGTTGACACGGCCAGGTGGGGCACTCACATCGTCGCCCCCTTCCTCTGCGCCCGCGTCAAAGTCCTCGTCGTCCTCATCTTCGTCCTCTCCCTCGCCCTCAGACTCGGCCCTGTCCTCCCACGGCTCCGCCTTGTGCTGCAGGTCGTCCTGGTGCTGGATCATGGCCGCGACGTGCTGCGTGATCTGATCTGATCTACTTCAAAGACCTTCTAAGCTTTAGGATGTAGAGGAAAAGGGAATGAAAGGGCCTCTTTCCGTTGAAGGCAGCTCGGTGTGTGGAGAAGAACCCTCCTAGCAATGTCGAAACACCCGTACTCAAAACAGTCTAGCTTGAGCAACGAACAACGGAAGTAGCCCGGCAACTGCGACTAGGGGGCAAGGGTGTGAGCGTCCAACACACGAGCCCGCGCGAATGCACTTGCACGCAACCGCTTGCAATGAAGATGGCTAAATCACTCTAAGCTTGTCAGATTTAAATATTATGTCGATCATCCTCCCACCACCTCTGCCATGACAGCCGATGGAGTTCTTCAGGTACAACTTCCTAACGCTCAAATTTGGCACGAACTTGCAGTGCCATGCGAGCAACACCAGACACAGCTGCACCAGTCAGCTGATGCCGCAACAATTGTGCACGTTGAGCGTATGTGTCTTGCAAAGCAGGCACCTGCCACGATGCCGGCTGGTGCATATGCAATTCTCCAGCCATGGTGCCGTAGCGGCTGCAATGCACAGCATTGGCATGCCTCTCCAGGCCCATCTAACCCATAAGAGCGGGGCTGAGTGCTGCTGCTGATCAGCCCTAGCTAGCATCAACTGCTGACGTCCCCTAGTAGGTGTGGGTGCACCTTGAAAGCGTCATAGGTGACGTAATCAAAGAAGTCGAGGGACTTGTGCTGCCTGAAGGCCTCCGCAAGCTTCTCTTCATCTGGCGCAGCTGTTTGGCACCAGGGCTGTTTGTGAAGGTGGTCCTGCAAGAACAGTTCAACAACGTAAGTATGGCACATTAAGCCTGAAGGGACAGCAGGAAAGCTGTTAAATGTCTTTTGTGATGTGTCACGCAATGTCCTCACTTGCTTTGCTCGCATGCAGTGCCCTCAGTGGCATGAGCGTCATGTAAAGTGGTGGGCAGCTGTGCCGCATGTGGCAGGTGCTTGGCAGATCTCATTGAAGGTAACGGCAACACGCATAGCGGGCGCTGGCACAACACGTCATGCACAGTCAACGACCCCTGCACACTGCTTGCTGGCCTCAGCCGTTGCGCGGCCCAAGGAACCCCAGCGGCATCACAAGTGTTTCAAGTGGCAAGCTGCTTGCGCTGGTCTGCTGCAAGTGCTGAGGCGCTCACCATCCACTGCGTGACAGCGCCGCCCTGCACGCCTGCCAGGTCGTAGTCCTGAAACAGCTGTAGGGCCAGCCGGAAGCGCTCAAAGAAGGGCAGCAGCGCCACGTCAGCCTGCAGCAGGCCAACAGTATTCACACATAGCTTCAAGCTGCTGCATTGCAAGCGGAGGCTATGCTATGAGGCATTGGTGGTCGCTGACGTGGCGCCTTTGACAGCAAAGATGATTACACACAGCTGTCACAACTGTGCAGGTCTAGCCGTTCCCATACGCTAGTAAAGGCAGCACCACATGGTGAACGTGCAGCCAGCAGGGCATGTCACTTCACAGCGCTGTCTACAGCAGCAGCCCACTGCTCACCAGCGTCGGCTGTGCCCCGCACAGGTATGGCCCCCCATGCTGCTGCAGTGCGCTGCGCAGCTGGCTGCACTGCTGCTCAAAGCGCTGCACTTGCGCACTGCTGGGCTGCCTGCCAATGCCCCATTGGTAGGCAGTGGAGCCAGCCACTATGTCCAAGCCTGCCAGCAGAAAGGGTTGGAGGCCGGGCACATAACATCCTTTACGATGCTTGTTGTTGGCTGTGCCAAAGCAGCTGAGCAGCAATGAGGTTGTCTTGCACGAGGAGTGGACAAGAACCTTTGCTGTCGCTCATTACTGCACTAACCGTACTGTGCCAGCTACGTTGCAGCGCCGCAGGAAGCGCACATAGTGACTGTCAATCTGCTGTGTCTTGTTTGTTCTGCCTTTGTGTGTTGCGTGGCAGCTGGCATCTCTGTGTAGCATGATAGCTGACAGGCATGTTATGATGATAAAGGTTGTGCGACTTGCCTGCTGAGACGATGCTGGAGGTGCTGCTGAGCAGGGTGTCCATCTGCTTCCTGGCAGCAGGGGCTGCAGGCGTCAGTGGAGCATCCTTGTTGAAAGCCCCATCAACCCATCTGCAGCAGCAAGCAGCCAGCAGCCAGCAGCCAGCTTCAACTTCTACCAGCAGACTTCTGTAAAGCCAGCAGAACGCTGGCAACTACACCCAAGCTACCAGATAAAAAAAAACAATTGCTGGTGCTGAAGCTGGTGCTGCTGCTAGCAGTTGCCTGCTGCACAGCCAACCAACTTGCTGTGTTTACCCAGGATCCGCTATGTGCCTTGCCGCACACCTGCACAGGTCCAGGCTCTCTGCGCAGGCCTCCCCCTGATGCACGACTGCAGGCACCAGGCCGCGTGGGTTGACAGCGCGGTACCAGGAGGGCTTGTCTGACAGGTCAACCTGCACCAACTCAAACGGCACAGCCTGCAGGACACGGCAGAATCAGGACTGGATGCATCAGCAGGAACATTGACCTCAACAACAGCTGTCTTTGGCCTTGTTTGTGTCATGTTGTTGTTGGTAAGTGTATTGAACCTCTGCAATGTAAACCCCCTGCCATGTGCCGCTCGTGCTTTGGATGCACCTTGTACAACAGCGTCAGGAACACCCGTTGTGCATAAGGGCACAGTGTGTGTGTGTAAAGCACTGGCCTGCTTGGCGACTGCAGAGGGCCTTGCAGGTCCGCTGCATGGTGGATATTGAAGGTGCGTGCAGCCTGCATGATGTGATTGCCAAAGCACGAGAACAGCTGATGGGCTGGTACAAGCAAACGCAGACGTGGCAGCTGCTGCCAGTGTACAATGCACGTGCAACCTTGGTAGGTCAAGTAAGAGGGGCAGGTTCTCTTGCAATGCTCTTGGCACGTGAACTGAACCAAAGCACACAATGACACCCGACAATGCGCTGCTCGAGTCAAGTGCTCCTCCTCTGTTGTCCTCTGCTGTTGTCTGTCTGTTCATATCCGCCGGTCGGGCTTCCTCGGCAACCATCCCCACAGCAACACGTCTCAATGCAATACGTTATTTGAGTTGGTTTGATGCGAAAATGATATCGAGCCGGGGTTGTCAGCACTTTGCGGATCGCCTCTTGCCTGCCTGTCCTGTCCAGACATGCTGCCCCTGACAACTCTGCGAGGCAGGGGCTTCTGTCCGAGGCAAGGGAGCTCTCATTGCCACACTAACATAACCACACCAGTTTCAGGATCGTTCACAGCTGCTTGCTCGACTTGCCAGGCAACAGCAAACCCTACCCCAAGCAGCAGTGTATCAGATGTTATTGACAACGGGACACTCGCAGAACACAAGCTGAACCGGCGGCAGCTGTCATTGGCAGCAGCAGTTGCAGCAGCATCACAATGGCTGGCCCTGCCCCAGCCAGCAGCTGCCAGAAGTGCCAGCAGCCAGAAGGTTGACCCACAGCTGCTAGCAGCCTTCCAGGAAGCACTGTCAGCAAATAGCTACGAGGTGGGCACAACTGGCCTTTGGAACATCCACAGCAGGGCGCCAGGCGTGTCCGTGCTGTGCAATCCCACTGCCTGCGCATGTCAAACTGGAGTCAGGGCAGGCAGGCGCGATACCTTGGCAGCGCTTGAATGCAGAACACTGGATGTGTCTGTGGGTGGTCATTGAAAGCTGGCTGTTGCATGCAAGTCCCAGGGCTTGCAGCAAAGCTTAAGTCATTTTCCCGAGGTGTGCAAGCGCAGTGCTGGCCACCACTTACCACCCATGCCGTGCACACTGCTGCTGTCAGGACATGGAGGCAGCCTGGAGCAAGGCCATCAGCCTGGCCCCTGACAACGCAGCAGCATGGAGCAACAGAGGCACAGCACGCCTGCAGAACGCCCAGTGGCAGGCGGCATATGAGGACCTGCTGGCAGCAGTACGCCTAGAAGAGCAGCAGCTGGGCGCACCAAACGGCTTGACGCTGAACAACTTGGGCAATGCAGAGGGGGCGCTGGGGCGCTGGCAGGATGCCATGCGGCACTACGAGGCAGCAGCTGACGATGCAGATGTTGGCAGCATTGCGCTTGCCAACTACGCGCTCGCAGCATTTGAAACTGGGGACAATGAGCTGGCAATAAAGTCAGCGCGGTCACTGCTGCGCAGGTGCGTGCAATGATACAACTTGGGTTGCTGTTCTCTGCACTCACAAGCACATCATGTTGGAGCAGGGTGTGACCGGGCAGCAGCACAAGCCTTGCTGTTTGCCAATTGGAACTGTGACAGGAAGCGTGTCGGCTGGCAGCAGGTGATGTGCACTTACCAGGAGCCTGCACGCAGCACCATGTTGTCAAGTGACAGTACACCAAGTCCGCTTCATTGGAGTTGAGTCTAACATGCTGCTGCTGCTGCTGCTGCTGCTGCTGCTGCTGCTGCTGCTGCTGCTGCTGCTGCTGCTGCTGCTGCTGCTGCTGCTGCTGTGTTTGTGCGCGTCCTTTCATGGCCCCGCAGAGATGCCCAGTTCATGGACATGCGCTGCGCGCTGGCGGCGTTCCTGTGGGGCAGCGGGCAGCGCTCAGCTGCTGAGGGGCAGTGGGAGCAGCTGCAGCAGGAGGGCGATGGCCTGGGCGCTGCCATGTACAGCAGGAGCACGGCAGTGGAGAGGGTGCGGCACAGGTGGCCGCCGCGCGCAACTGCAGCACTGGTGGCATTCCTGTCGCTGTCAGATGTAGGTCAGGCAGAGGGTTACGACCTGCAGATGCATGAGTACAACTTTGCAGTGCTGTGACAGGCGAAGCCATGTGCCGCTCCATTGCTTGAGTAGCTGTGGCTTGAGTTGAGCATGATCACATGATTGTCCTGTGCTACAGTGGCCTGTAAGAGTGCTGCAGCAGGCCTCATCTGTGCCAATCTGTTCCACCGTGGCCGGTATGTGTACCGCAGCAGCTGGCGGCCGACCGCTGTCAACCAGCATCTGGCCCTGTTACCATGCTTGTCTTGTCGCGCAAGCGGCCGCCCTGATGGCAAGGCACAAGCGTGGCAGACATGAGTGCAGTGATCTGCTACTGCCACAGCAATCGGGCGATATGGGCAGTGCCGCAGGCAGTGTAATCGCACTCAAACTGGACACGAACGTTCAGGCAGTTTTGATTTGTGTCATTCTTACTGGCACGCGCTCAGCACGGCAAGCGCCTATTGGCATCCGATGTTCTGCATGCAAGTCTGTTACACACAGGCATCCAACAAGCTTTTCAGTGAAGGTTGTTGCTCTGTTGTTGCCTTGTACAAGGCGACATGTGTGGCAAAACATTGCTTGAACCATGCTGCCTAGGGATGCCTTTGCACGCCCTTGAGAGCAGCAGACACGGCGTTCTGGTATGCCACACCACACATTATACAGACTTCACTGTGTAAGAGGACGAAATTAGACGGCTCCAGGATCCCAAAGGACCGTGGTGAATGCATAGCTGCACACCTTCAAACAATGCTGGACCATAACACCCCCGCCCAAGCTGTGTACTAGTACGTTGGTCGCTGCAGCTGAACGGCAATCAGTGGGCTGGCTGCCAGTTGTCCAGCTTCCAAAAGTCCTTGAAGTCCAAGTTGCCACCACATAGGATCACACCAACATTCAATTGCTGCTGCTGCTGGTCATGGCTGCCATCACCTGCAAGCTGGCTGCCTGCAGCTGCAGCTGCTGCTGCTGTGTCGCTGCCAGCTGCTCGAGCAGCTGTGTGTGCCCTGGCCTTGGCCAGCTCTGCTGCAAAGTCTTTTGACAGCACCGCAGCCAGGCCGGCAGCCCCGCTTGGCTCCACCACCAGCTTCATGCGCTCGAACAGCAGCTGCATGGCTGCCACTATCTCTGCGTCACTGATGGCCACAACGCCATCCACAAGGTCACGCACCACAGGCCAGGTGTGCTGGCCCAGGCGGGCTGCAGGCAGCAGGCAGGTAGCAGCAGGGCAGTCAGACAACAGGCATAAGCTACTACATACAATGTGGTGCACACATTCAGTTGAGTGGCTTGCAGAGGCAATTGACAGCAACGCGTGTGCAGCAAGCGAAGTGCTCAGGTTGCAGAAGCCACACACAAAACACAGAACGGCGAGCACATCTAGCGGCAGCTGGCAGCATGCCAGTGTTGCTGCCTTCCTCCGCTGCCTCACCTTGCAGGCCGTCGGCGATGGTGACAGGCTTTGGCAGGTGAGTCACCAGCTGCCCAGCACGCTTGCTGGCAGCCACGTCTGCTGCGTCGTTGCTGCCGCAGGGCTCTGCCGCTATGACCACTATGCCCGGCTTCAGCGCCTTGGCAGCCAGGGTGATGCCTGACAGCATGCCGCCGCCGCTGACTGGCACCACCACCACGTCGAGCTCAGGCACCTGAAGAAGAGCAGCGACCAGCAGCGGCAGCAGCACAGCAGCATGGATACGGCGCGGAATAGTATGAACAAGCGTGTGTAGAATGTGTAGCCAAGTGCGACAGCTGTTGGTTGCTGTTGACTTGCACAGGAGACAGAGGAACAAGCTAGCTGTGTGTGCATGGTCAAGCTGATCACGTATGCTTGGTCTAGGTTCCTCCACATCCTGTGGTCACACGCACGGGCCGCACCTGCTGCAGCAGCTCCAGGCCGATGGTGCCCTGGCCGGCTATCACTGGCCCGTAGTCGTAGGGAGGCACAAAGGTGGCGCCTGTCTCGCCGGCCACCTTTGCTGCAGTAGCCTCACGCGCTGCCATGGTGGGCTCGCACAGGATGAGGGAGCCTGGGGGGGCAGGCAGCAGGCAGTGTGGGTGCTGGCTACAGCTGAAATGTTTCTACTGGCTGTGTACATGCAGGCTGGCAAGGAAAAAAGCAGCATGGGTGGGCCAGCAACCTCCCGTATGCTGAACATGACTACAAAAAGCTGCACTGTGCCTAGGCTGCAGGGCGGACATTGCATGTGCGAGGAGTCGTGGGCCACAGCTCGAGAGCTCAGCACGGGAGCCGTGATTAGCTGCAGTCTAGTCTACAGCAGCAGCTGCTGCTGCCATCCCACCCACCGCCATACTCCTTGACTGCAGCCAGCTTGCAGGCTGGGGCGTTGTTAGGCACCACGATGTAAGCAGGGATGCCCCGCAGCTGCGCAGCCAGCGCCAGGGCAGCTGCATGGTTGCCAGAGCTGTGCGCATGACACACGCAGTGAAAAAGCACCACAGATGGTTGGCCAGCCCTGTTTTGCAGCTTTTGCACGAGCTCTCTGGCATGCCATAGCTTACAGTAGCCGCTGGCAGTGACGGCAGTCGCTAAAGTGCCGCATTTGCTCAGCTGCATACGACGTGGCATAAGCTTCTGGCAAGATGTGACGTTATGCTTTTAGTACACAACCCGCAGAGGCCGGCTGTTTGATTGGTATTTTGCGTTCCATCTGAACCAGAGCAGCACTTGCCTGTGTGTGACCACGCCTTTCTCAGCCTGCTCTGGCGACAGCTGCTGCACACTGTTGAAGGCCCCGCGGAACTTGAAGGCGCCACTGCAGCACCAGGAGAGCGATGCCACCAGCAGTGAGTGCAGTGTTCTCAGCTGCAGCCAACACGTCGGCAACCAACTGCTTGTGCATGGTGACCTGGCAAGCAGAAGTGCAGCTGCAGCAGTGCTGCCACTGCTGGACAGGTCGGACCCATCCGCGCATCACACCATCCCTCACCCTTTCTGGAAAATTTCACACTTGAACTTCAGCTTGTGGCCAGCCAAGCGGTCTAGGGTGGTTGAGGTAAGCACCTGCAGCAAAAACATGCGTTGCTCTCCTGCAGGATGAACATCATCCCTCCATGCTGCTGACAGGTCCTGCAATTGCTGCTGCACCCAGCTCATCCTCACGGGTGTGATATGCGCATGGCCACG
This sequence comes from Tetradesmus obliquus, assembly GCA_030272155.1. Taxonomy (NCBI): domain Eukaryota; kingdom Viridiplantae; phylum Chlorophyta; class Chlorophyceae; order Sphaeropleales; family Scenedesmaceae; genus Tetradesmus; species Tetradesmus obliquus. Next base: position 4,650,961 of record CP126191.1, read on the forward strand.
TATGCGCTCTGCAGCGGCTCTGATGTCATCCAGACTTGCTGCGTAGAGTGTTTGCTGCTCAGCCATGTTGTGTTGCCTGTTCTGTGTGCCTGGCTCTGCTACCCTTTGCAATGACAGGCAGCTCAGCGGCTGTTGACTATGAATATACAGCAATTTGGTCAGCCCACACAACCAAGCATCGGGCACGTGTGCGTGGAACAAGGATTTCAGGCCAATGCCAGACAGGCCAAGGTGTGTTACATGTCACAGTAGGGTTCTCTGGCCCAGTGGGCAAGTGTATGTGGTGCAGGCTGTGTGCACAGGAGGTCGGAGAGGCACGTGCTCTAGGTACCGTTTAGCAGTCACTTCATTCAGCGCAGGTGCAGTGTCAAGCACCACCCTACGCGCTCGTGCCTTGATCGGATTGCACAGGAGTCAGCTTGTGAATCCGCATCGAACGCAGGACAAACCCGTGATGATGATAACTGCGTGCAGCTGGCTGCTGATGCTGGCCAGGTCCGTCTGGGGCAAGGAGTAGCTTCAGCAGCAGTGTAGCAACAGCCCAGGCAGCTCGGAACAAAGCACAGCGCAACAGCACTAACCCTTGGCTCATTCCTTCCATGTAGCCTCACAAGCTCAGCAGCTGGTGCAGAGATCAGAGGAAAAGTGGGCATTTCAGGTACGTGATGCTGTTGCTACTGTTGTCCTGTTCCGACAATGCACTGCCTTTGTCACCGCATGTCAGCATGTCTGTGTTGAACTTCAACCTATCTACTGTAAAAACCCAATGGTTACCTGGCAAACTTCGTGTTGCAGTTGACGGCTTCAACCTAGTATCGCTGAAGCCAGGCACCGTGACAGAGCTGCAGCTGACGAACGCTGCTGGAGAGCAGATGCGCACATTCGCAGACAGCAATGGCTGGTTCACGCTGCATGACGTAGCGCCTGGCACCTACGTGTTGACCACCATCAACCCCATGTTCATCTACCCAGAGGTATGCGCAGGTTGCTGCAGCATCCTTTTCCAGCTGTCCCAGCATGCGGGGCTGTGGTCCTGTTCTTCCGTGACATGTAGTGACTGCTGTATGCTGCACACAAGGCAGTGTGGTAGTGTGTGTGAATGTGCGAGAGGTGATGGACAGCAGAAGCACTTGCCTCACTATTCAACACGTCTGTTGACAAGGATATGTGTCAACGGCATGTGTGCTGCTGCTGCTGTTTCCCTGCATGCTGTGCAGCTGCAGCTGGATGTCACAGCCAAGGCAGGGCTGGCCAGGGCAGCATACCTGGTCAACAAGCAGCAGGTGCGGCACAGCTTGGACACCAGCTTGCAGGGCTGATTGCAGGGCAGCACAGCACAGTGAATGCTGTTCCCGCAGCAGCATGCGCTTCGGACATGCAACAGTTGCAGCTGCTGGGACGTAGCCAGGGGCAGGCCTCATTAGCAGCAACAGCTGATGCACAGTCATAGAAGAATGGCGGCTGCAAGTAACCTTGCTGCCAGTGCGGCCACAGTAGCAGTTTGCAGAGACAGCAGCTTTCGCTGGGGTACTGCTTCAAGCACGCGGCTTGCATTGGCAGCAGAGCTAGTGGCAGGGGCCACCACCAGTTGCCGCACGATTACATCAGCAGACGGTCATGAGCTACCTTGCTGATACTGACCAACCTGCGCTGTGCCCCTGCTCTCTGCAGATGATGGTGCAGCCGTTCATAATCAGGCCAGTGGCTCTGGCGCAGTACTATGAGGTGGGCCACTGCATGCAAGCTGCAAGGGAGTGCATGATGCAAGCTAGCATCTTGTGGTCATAGCCAGGCACAATGGTATGTTCTGTGAGCACTCTGTTCTCCACGCTCTCCTGCGCCGCGGCCCGCCAGCACTCGATTGCCGCAAGTGTTGCTGTTCTTCCCTGGCACCTCCCGGCGGCACCTGCCGCTGACCCTCCACCCACCTGCTTGCCTGCTGCTGCCTGCGCGCTGCTTCTTGTGCAGCTTCGCAAGCCGCTGGACCTGTGGAGCTTCATCAAGAGCCCCTACGGCATGATGATTGGCTTCATGCTGTTTGGCATCTTTGTGTTCCCCATGCTCAAGGTTGACCCTGAGGAGTACAAGGAGGCCATGGCGCAGCTCAAGGGCCAGGCGCCGGCAGACAGCGGCAGCAGCCAGCAGCGCATCAGGGACAGATGAGCATAGGCAGGAGCGGATGGACAGATGGGGGATGGAGATCCAGCTGGTGCTGTGTGTGCAGCAGCTGTGCTGCAGTTAGCGTACTAGGTGGTGTCCCACCACGGTTAGGCAGATTGCATGATCGGGCAGCGTGCGCAGGGCGTGTAACCGTTACATCGTGATGAGGGGATGTTTGCACAACTTCAACTGTGTTCTCGACTGTATTCTCAACGAGTGGGACACTCCTTGAGCATGATGCTCAACTGCACATGTGGCATGTGTGGAGTGATGTGGTAGGAGAGAGTGAGAGGATGGTAGATCGCTTCGGACAGAGTGCATAACTGAAGCTTCATGAGGAGTACGGCTTGCATCCTTATGCTTATCAGACTGCTGTAGGCGTGACCGGCACGTATACTTGTTGACAACCTTTGAGGCGAAACGCACACATTCACCAGCGGGAAAACCACCATGACAAACGCAGAACCGGCAGGCGCCAACGGTTTAGATCACATTTTTGACGTGCTTATCGTTGGAGGGGGCCTGGGAGGTCTGGCGCTAGCCGTGGGCCTGGGCCACTTGCCAGGCCTGAACTGGTTGCTGGTTGAGGCAGCAGACGAGCTCAGGACCGCAACTGGCACCCTCATTGGCGTGGGTGCAAATGGATTACATGCCTTAGAGTGTCTGGACCCCAGGATAGTGGAAAATGTGAAGTGAGTGCTCGGCAGGAGGGCGGGAAGTGTAGTGATGCCTGCTCATGAGTGGTGCGCGGCACTTCTGTGCATATGAGCAACAGAGCATGGAAACACTGGCCATTCTTACACATCAGATTTGTTATTCACGTCTATATGTGATGTGGGGCTGTGTTGCTTTTGCCGCTGATGGTAGCCGTGCTGCCTGTGCCGTGCAGCAGTGCCACTGCTCCCCGAATGCAGTTTATGCATGCAGTTGATGCATCCAGCGAAGTGCAAACTCATAGCAGCCAGTACCACACATGCAATGTAAGGCAGCAGGCAACAAGCGTCATGCCACGCTCATGCCTGCAGGAAGTATGCTCAGGTTGGCACGCGCGCCGAGGGGCATGTGCGGCCAGCAGACCCTGCTGGCGAGCCGGAGGTGAATGCCATGCCGCTCAGCCAGCAGCTGCACACCATCCGCTGGGGGGCCACGCAGAGGGTGCTGGCGGAGCTGGTGAGCCTGACCACCATGCAGGAATAGAGGCCGACATGCACATCTTTGCTGTATCGGAGCAGAGCTTGCTGAGTCGCCATTGTTGCGGCTGACGGGTGGCTTCTATTGCTGTCCATGGCAGCTTGGATGTCTGGTAAATTTTGTTAGCAGATTGTGATTTGACACCTGGGTTTGGGAGTGAGCAACGCGTCATCCAAGGCGTCACACAGAGCAGCAGCAGCAGCAGCAGCAGCAGCAGCAGCAGCAGCAGCAGCTAGCGCCAGGGATCACCCTGTTCCTACATGCATCCATGTGTGGTGTGCTGCTGCAGGTGGAGCCTAGCCGCGTGCGCTGCGGCCACAAGTGCAGGGGCTACACAGTGGATGAGGCTGCTGGGCATGTGGCGGTGCACTTCAAGGACAAGCCCGACATCAAGTGAGTTGAGGGATGATGCTGGCTTGTGAATAACACATTGCTTGCACACACCAGTGGCGCTGCTGCCGCCGATATCAATCAGGTCAACCTCCGTAGTCAAATCAGGTTGTGCTGGGCAATGCCAACTGCTGAAGCGATGGCGGTGTACATCTGCAGCACCAAGATGGCGTCAGTGTGTCTGCACAGCTTAGGGTTGACACCGCTGTGCGGTGCTTGCTGCAGGGCGCGGCTGGTGATTGGCGCAGATGGCGTGCGCTCAGTCATCCGCAGCAGCATGTGCCCCAGTGACCCAGGGCCCCGCTTCCTGGTGAGCCCGCCAGCCAAATGCTGCAGCTGCGCTGTTGAAAAGCATGTTCTTTGAACTCAAGCCAACTGCTGTTGTTGGGAAGCACAGGTGCACAAGATGCAAAGTGACTGCATCACACTGGCGATGCGCATGTTCAAGATGCCTAGCCCAACTTGTACAAGCTGCTCCAGTTGCGCCAAGCAGCATTGCCTGTACACTGAGAGTTACCTCTCAGCACACACGTGCTAAGCACACTGACGGCTGACGCTGCCGCTGCTGCTTCTGCTGCTGCTGTCAGGGCTACATGAATTGGAACGCTGTGAGGCATGTGCCAGGTGAGTGCGCCAAGGACTGTGTCCCTCACATGAATGATGCCAAGCCCTCACTGCTCTGGCAGCTTGCTATGCTCCAAACACCAGGGGGCATAGAGTTAGAGTTGACACCTGTGTGCTGCATGATGCAAGAGGCGAAACATCTCAGACAGTCACTTGTCGGTGCTGCAACTGTTAGTGTTCTTGTGGTTGATGTCTTTGCTGATGCAGGTTGGTGTATACACAACAGGTTGCAACGTCTATCTGGCAGCACCCAGCCTGCAGCTGAACAGCACGTGTCTTTCTGCCTGGCTCATTGTTGTGTGCACGTGTTATCCCTGCTTGCAGGCAGCAGCTCGGCCGCTGGCAGTGACGTCATCAAAACCATCCGTGACAGCAAGACAGACTTCTCCGTCATGGTCTACATCATCAACGCAGGCTGCGACTACCAGTTTTGGCAGGTGCGGCTGCGGCAGCCAACACACAGCAAAGCATGCAGTGCGGCCTCTGCTTTGACATGCAGCAGCAGATATGAGACATCGCAGCAGCATGCGACTGGCCTGGGGACTCAACAGCGCTCAACATGTGTCATGCATTTGCAGCCTTGCATGCATATGGTATGCGCATATGGTTTTCTGCGTTCACCACAGCACGTTCTGTGCAGTTGTTTGTTGCTTGGTGGCCACCATCCCACGCAGCAGCTGTTGCGCCCACTGCTGCCCCACCCGCAGGTGCGCATGACCAGCGCCAGCCCCTGCTTCACCAACGGCGGCAGTGGCGGTGGAGGCGTGCCCGGCAGCAAGGCGCGCGTGATGCAGCGGCTGCAGCAGCTGGGCTGGCAGGACATCATGCAGGTGCGGCTGGCGCATGGCAGTACAGTTTGCGTGTGGCTCCGCATGCAGAGATGCTCAAACCATTTGCTTTCTGCAGCAATGTCTCTTGTCTACCACTGCCATGCCAAGCAGTTGCGGCCGCCCGCTGTACACTCTGCACCTACCTTTGAGCTGCCGTGCAACATGTTCCTACAACTGCCTGCCTGCTTGCAGGAAGTTGAGGCCACTGATGAGTCAGCCATCTACGAGCGAGCCATGTGGGACAGGCTGCCGCTGCCTGCCTGGTCGGCTGCCGGTGGTCACGTGGTGCTGCTGGGTGACGCAGCACACGCGATGTACTCGGGGCCGGGCCAGGGCGCGCGCACTGCTTTTGAGGACGCGCACCAGATGTTCCTGGCCATCAAGCAGCACTGGCCCAACCCAGCAGCCATTGCAGCGCAGTATGAGGTGTGTGCATCCGGCGGCTGAGAAATGTCATGACAAGCGCGCAGGCAAACACATGCATGATGCTGGGTTGCAGTGCTTGCATTTTTTCAGGGTAGCTTCCTCCGGGTAACACCATATCTGCAGCCTGCTGTGTTGCCGCACCAGCAGCATGATACTGTATCGCACTGGCTAGTCGTCAAGGCAGCTTGTGATTCTTGCAGGCACTGCTATGTTTCAACACAACTACCCTCACCTTGCGTCGTCACAGCCACCTCATCACAACCCAGTACTGCTGCTGCCCCGCAGGAGGCGCGCGTGCACCGTGCCAGCATCATCCAGAACTACGCCGCAGGCATGGCCAACCTTGCTGGCCTGTCCAGTGACATCAACGCCTTCTGGCAGCAGCTGCACCCCGACACGCCTGACGCTGACGGCCGCACGGAGCGCTTCAGGGAGTTCCAGGTGCGGCGATGTGCTGTGCGTGCATGGCGGCATCCTGCATTTTGACAACACTTGTCACAGGATGTTTTGGAGTGTGCCTAGGTTTATCTGCAGTGCTGTGAATATTGTGGCTGCTGGTGTGTGGTTACCAAAGCAGCCGTCTTCCAGCATGCAAACGCTGCCGCTTGTCAGCAACTGGCCAGTTCGCATCAAATACTCTGCTGATGACCTTACACCTGCAGCTGCTCGTAGGAGTATTGCCTGACGAATACACTGACTACCTTTGCGCTTTGTGTTGCGTGCATCCGCCTGTGTGCAGCTGTGGCTGAACAGCTACCCGGAGAAGATGCACGGCCTGCCAGGCAGCAAGTACACCAGCCCCGAGGCGCTCAAGGCCTTTGTGGAGCACTGCGCGGCAGCAACAGCGCAGCACAGCGCCAGCCAGCAGCACATGCCCAGCAGCAAGATCTCCTGCGCGTGACGAGAGTTGGTTTGAAGATGGTGCATCAGCTTGTCAAGCTGCTGCAGCTGGCTGTGTTGTGCTTGGTGGGTCGAAGCTGCATGTTTATGCAGCATCCAGCAGCTGAGTACGCGTATGCAGTTGTGCTCCGTTACAACTGTTGGCTGTACTGCGTAGCTGACCATGGGACGCTGATATGGTACTCTACCGTGGCCAGCAGTCACAATAGAAAATCTTCAACAAGCATACATTTGACAGCCTGGAGTGTCATGCCAAGGACAACGGCGTGCACTTGCGCACATCAAAGGTGATCTACAAGAAGATGGCCGGCGTGCATGCGCAGCCTGCAACTTTTGTGCTTCCTTGGGCTTGGAGGGGGCCAATGTCCCGGACAGGGCCTGGCATCTGCATCCTGGTGCCTGGGGTGCTTCCAGCGCCGCGTTTGTGGGTATCTGCAGTGGCGCTTGCGTGCGGGCTATTGGCGGGCTGTGACACCTCCTCTTGCATGCACTGCATGGATGATTCAGCTTAATGTCCCTGCAGGGCCCTGAATGGTCACATCATGTGCACTGTTGTATATGTTGCACAAGAAAATCGTATGCGTACACAGCCAGGAATCATCACTAGTGCAGTACTGCAGAAGTTGTTGTAGATGCATTCACAGCAAATGCTGTGATGCTGGACTTTGACAGCATCAGCCTAATGGACGCTACTAGCCGGGCCCTATGGCACACGGTTTGCAGGTAAGCGGCGGTGATGGCATTGTACATCATGCATCAACTGATGACCTTACAGCTGTGGGTTGAGCAACCGCAAATCAAAGCTGTACCCAGATGCAAAACCCACAAGTTCATGTAACAACCGATATCAGAGCGCATGCGCGTCTCTCCGGGGGGGTGTCCCATCGGCAAACTTTCTACGCGCGTGTACATACATGTCGTGTTGCAGTTGTGTTACCAAGCACAGTTGTTTGAGATAGCCCCACCACACAGCACCAGGCAACCTCATCGCTGCTGCTGCTGCTCCTCCGTGGCGCCGCTGCCACTGAAGATGCTGCCCAGGTACTCAGCATCTCTGTCTCCGCGGCTCTGCCCCTGCAGCGACACGCAGCTCAGCGCAAGGTCAGAATTGCTCTGCAGCAGCTGCAACGGGCTGCAGCTTGCCCCAAACAGGCGCTGCAGCTCTGCCAGCACCTCCTGCAGGGCAGCTGGGTCCAGCAGCATGGGCGCGGCATCCAGCAGGGCGGAGGGACTGCTGGCTCCTGCCAGCAGGTTGTGCACCTGCAGCCAGAGCAGCCAGCAGACTGTTTGTTATGGCAAACCGCAGATGAACAGCAGCTTGGCTACCAAGTGCGTGACAGCACTCCAGCCTGCACAACGCCCCGCCTACACTCAGCAGTAGGTTGAGGCCAACTGCACAGCGCCTCAACTGCATTGAGCAGTGAGTTGCTACATGCTGTTGTGATCCCGCCTTGCAAGCTGTTACTGCAATGTAGCTGTCCACATCTGTATGCTATACATGTGTTGGCTGGCAAACGCCACAATGCATTTTCGCACTGCCAGGCACGCCTTGCCTGTTGCACAGCAGCCTCAAACTGGGGCAGGTCCAGCAGCAGGATGTGTGTGCACTCGGAGCACAGGCGTGACACGTTGGCCTCCGGAAACATGGATTTCAGCAGCAGCAATTTGCGTGCCACATCATCGACGCACAGCGCCAGCCTGACCTGTCCAGCACAGCAGCAGCAGCAGCAGCAGTTGATCAGAGCACCATCAGCAGGCTGCCAACATTGTCACAACACAGAAGGCTTCACAAAGAGCACATGTGCAGGTAGGTCTGCTCCCCGCAGCGGGATAGCAAGCCAGAAGTCAACCAGGTACAATGCTGCTGGAACTTGCGTGTTTGCTTTTGTGCTTAGTGCAGGTGCATGTGCTTTTGCGTTCAAGGTTTTGGCCGTATCTGGCCCTGGCTTGTGGGTTTGCACTCACTGGTCAGGAATCACCTAAGGTGGTTTGGGCGTGGCTCCCTCCTCTGGGTTCACCTCTTGCTAGAAAAACGTGTAATTGCTTGATTGTTTGCAGGTGCATGTCATCCTTTATGCTGCAGCAGAGCAACTATGCACGCTTGCAATGAAAGCTGTCGCTGATGTACTGGAGTTGACCAAGCCACACTGTCTGTCTGGTCAGCATTGCACAGGCAGGTCCCCCACCAGCCTGCACCAAGCATGCCTGCCAGCACACGCCGCTCATCACATCTGCTGGCTTCATTGCCTGCAGCCTTGCATCCATGTCGGGCAGCACATTCAGCAGCGCCTGCACACGCTCCAGCAGTTGGGCCTGCGGCACACCTGCCTCCTGGGCAACCACCTGGCAGCAGCCGCGCCATGTTGCACGAGGCACAGTGAAAGTGACGGTGCAGCTCATGACCCATTGCACAGCACAGCACAGCACAGCACAGCACAGCACAGCACAGCACAGCACAGCACAGCACAATACAGAACAGCACAGAACAGCACAGCAGGAGCAGTAAGAGCATTCAGACTGTACACAGGCCACGGCTGTATCAGCATACTGTTCAGGCAGTGCATGTGCAACGTGGCTAATCAGGTGAATGCGGTTCACCTGCACTGCAAGCTGCAGTTTCCTGTCATTGCTGAGCAGGTCAAGTGTCGTGTCAGGCCCCTGCATCAGGCAGTTCGGATACACAATTCCAGCAAGAAGTTGTTACATAATCAACATGCCCCATGTCCTGCCGCTGCACTGCTTCAAGCCATGCTGCTGTATGGAGCGCAACAATGTTGATGCAAGCATTGGTGCGGCAGTGTTGTTGCAAGTCAAATTGAAACACAATTGCCAGCAGCTGATCATGATGGCTTCTGCAATAGTTTCAACAACCGTCAGAGGTCAGGCACTGCAAGTTGCCTTTACAGGCAGACATCCACCCAGGCATTGGTCCATCCCAATGGATGACCCTCAGCTACAGCACATGCACACGTAGCGCTCGCGAGTGCTCATGTTTACCTGGACGATGTTTCCTAGTGCATCAGTGTTCCTGGACAGCTTTTTTGTGTAGTAGTTGCCCAGCTGCCATGGAACCTGCTGCTGCTCCTGCTGCTGCTGGCCATCACTGCTGCCTGCTGCTGCATGCCTGGTGACGATCTGCCGGGCTGCTGCTGGCGTCAGTGGTGGTGCTGCTGCTGTGGTTGCTGCAATTGCCAGAGCAGTGGAGGTCTGCCAAGCAAGAAAGTGGCGCATTGCTCTACGTGAGGTTATGGCTTTGGATGAGCAGTAATCTGGGACCTGCACTGTGCAGCTGACAGCTACAGGGATGAGAATGCTTGGAATGGCTTCTACAGAGGATTGCCAGTTCACACCACAGTCTTCTTGCCAGAAGGACATCAAAAGGCACCACCTGGGCACAACTGCGGAGCATCACGGCAGCTTATCTGAATCTTTGGGTGTGCAACCAAAAATGCAGTTGGAGGGCTTTGGCAGTTACTCCAGGTTTTAGCTGTCACGCACTGAAACTCTTCGATGTGTGCGTGCTGCTCACACGTACCTTTCCAACTCTTTGCAAGCACTTTCTCAATCTCAGTCTGAGTCGCGGCGTTACTCGCTGCGTGAGCGGGGTCGTGATTGTTGAGCGCCCGGCTTTTCTTCCTTTGTCTTGGCATCGCAATTGCAAACACCAGCATCATGGCGGATTTAGGTGCACTAAGATCCGCCAAGCAGGCGCTAGACGAGGGGCTCATTACGCCACAGGACTTTGATGTTGTGAAAGTGGCCTTCCTCAAGGCTCAGCAGATTAAGGCTGGCCTAGACGCTGGCTTTATTAGGCAGGGAGACTATGACAAAGCAGTTGACGCCTACATTCATGCCTTGGACTTTAACGTGATGGCTGCAATGCCATCACTGTCATCAGGAGGAGGCAGGCCTGCTGCTGCCGCAGCAGCACCAGCAACAGCGCCAATCGCCAATCACGTGCAGCAGCAGCAACAGCAGCAGCCCAACCCCATGGCAGCAGCTGCCTTTGGAGGCTCTAGGGGAACCTCACTGGCTGGTGCAGGCGCGGTGGGGTCCATGGGCGCCACAGTGCAGCTGCTGAACCAGGGCCGCAGCAGCGGCAGCGGCGCGCACGGCTTTGATGGCATGGCTTCCGGCCCGCTCAGCAACCAGACGTCAGTGTCGGAGGACGGCGGCATGCTGGATATCCCTGCAGACCTGCCAGACTACTGCAAGGGCGCAACAGCGGGCAAGGTGCGAGCCCTTGCAGGATTTCAACAGTGCAGCTGCACAGCAATGAGCCTTTGCAGGCGTTGCTGCATCCTGCAGGTTTGAGGTGGCTGTGACCACAATGTTATCCCCAGCCGGTGCATGAAACACGGTCTGCTGTCTGCTGCTGACTTGCAGAAATCCATGTCTGGCATCGCCATTGATGAGTCGTGCGTGAACCTGTTCATGCACATGAAGACACGCAAGCAGGTGGGCACGCCATCAGCATGACTTGCAGACACTGTTGGGCGTTGCCACTGCAACCTAGTAGAGTCAAATACAACAGCTCAGCAGGCGCTGCAGGGTGCGAATGTGTTAAAGTCTGTTGCGCTGTCAAAGCTGAGTTTCATCTGGCAGCTTGTGCAGTAGCAGCAGCAGCAGCTGGCGGCACTAGGATGCTAGCCGTGTCTGCTGGTCGGCCTTTGGGTTGGCTAGCACTTGCATGCGCCTGGCGGGTGCTAAGCTGATGAGTTCTGTGCTTCTGTGTGCCTGTGCTGCTTGCAGTACAAGTGGCTGATCTTCAAGGTTGACGACTCAGGCCGCACAGTGAGTTGCAGCTGCAGCAGCACCAGCACCAGCAGAAGTACGAGCAGCGGCAGCGCTTGACAGCTTGTGCTGAGCAGAAATAGCCAGGCGCAGTGCAGGCATGGTAATACACGGCTGTGACTGTCAGCGCAGGGCTTAAAGCATATGGCATATCTGCATGGCAGCAGCTCACCTAGGCACGCGTTGGTTGATGCACTTGCAGGAGGATTACGTAGAATGACAGTATTGTATTTTTGAAGGCCTGATTTACCTGATGTCATTCTGGCTCTTTTGTGCTGTGCAGGTGGTGCCTGACAAGATCGGCGGGCAGTCCTCCTCCTACAACGACTTTGTGTGCTCACTGCCAGACGGCCAGTGCAGATACGCGGGTGAGCACTGCTGCACTGCACTGCACTGCTGCTGGCCGCTGTTGCTGCCGCCGTGTATGTCGAACCTCATGAAGCCACCGCCCGTGACTGCAGCACCACAGTTGCACCACAATGCCACCATAGCTTGGCTAATGCCTTTGCAACGTGCACATGCAACAGCATGCAACCCTCGTCTGCCTGCTACTGCTGCTGCTGCTGCTGCAGTGTACGACTATGAGTACCGCAGCCCGGAGCGCGGTGCAACCAAGAAGATGGTCTTCCTGCTGTGGTGAGCACTGCAGCCCAGCAGCAGGCGCAGCCTGTGCAGCGCAGCTAGAAAGCCAATCCGCAGCACCACTGATGTGTTTTGCAGAACTCATCCTCGTGTGACTCACATGCGTGGCGGCAGTTAACCACTGCACGCGTCAGCCTGATGCCACCTGATGATGACCTTGAGCTGTGTTTGCAGCAGCATGCAGAGCACACACTCGCAGCTGTCTCACTCGATTCGTTCCCGCAATTAATCCCGCAGGGCGCCGGACCACAGCGGCGTCAAGCCCAAGATGATGTACGCGTCCACCAAGGACTTCTTCAAGGGCTTCCTGGACGGCATCGGCGCGGAGCTGCAGGCCTCAGAGCCCGCAGAGATCAGCGAGGATGAGATCCGGGAGCGCGTGCTGTCCAACATGACGCGCAAGTGAGGGAGTGGAGCGTTGAGGTTGCAAGAGCAGCTGTGCGCAGCATAGCACGCAAGCGATGCAACGCGACGCTTTACGTTGCAAGTTCGGCGCCAGCCAGGCTGTGCTGAGCAACGTGGAGCGCAATAGAGGGACACGTGTGTGGCAGCGTGGCGCACGAGTGAGGTGATGTGTGGCTGTGTGGTGCCTGTGCTTGCTGCAGCTGGCGCGCCTACGGGGCGCTGCTGCTGGTGCAAGGTGCTGTGCTGCAGAGCAGCTCTAAGCAAGCAGTGCAGTGGCACTGCCAGGTCGCCGCTAGTTAATGGGTCTCCTGCATGAGCAAGTCTGCTGAGCTGCTGGCAAGTGTGATGTCGGGTCCTCTTGCAATGTGTCACATTGTGTGGGGTGTGGTCGAGTCCTGGTGCAGCAAGCAGGGTTGAGTAGTTCTGTTTGTGGATTGCCTGTCCGCAGCAGAATTGACGCTATTGACGCCTGCTGCCATTTGGCGTTGCCAAGAGCAGCTGTGAGTGGAGGCAGACATGGCTTCACCGGTGATATGGACTTTACACATCACGCTGTTGACTGAATGAGTGCACAGCGTCCTTGTATGCTGTGAACAAAGCACCGTTAGGTGCACCTGCCAAGTGAGTCAGGGCGGAGGAGCAAGGGGTAGGTTTGACTGACTGCATGGGAGCACTGGGGCATTGCAAGTGAGAATGACAAGAGATGAAGCCTCATGGCGTGGGTGCAGCTGCACCTGGTGGTTCCGCTGATGCATGTTTTCTGCGCGTTGCATTGTTTGTGTGCCTTTCTGCTTGTGGGTGTCAGCAGCTGCTGTTGTGTGCTGAATTTGCAGTGTCCAGCCAGGCCGCTGCACAGCATTTGAAAACCGGAGTGGGGTGCTGCATGTGCACTTCAGCGTGTACTACATTATATGGCTGCAGTTCTTGACTGCAGCTCAGGATTGTGGCCTTCCGCGTGCGCAGCTGGAATGCGCGGGGCCTGTGTGTTTCTGTGCTGCCAATGCTATGAAGGACTGGACGCCTGTCAGCAAGCCGCGGCTGCAGCTCATTGCAGTGGTTCTGGCAGACGTGCCACGAGACCTGCCTGCGGCAGTGGAACGCGGCGCCAGTGGCGTCGTTGCTGTGTCTCTTATTTGGTAACAAGATTACTACAACTCCCAGGGTGTCATGTCCAGCACATGCAGAGAAAGCGCTGAATTTGGAACCCCAAATTGAATAGCCCCGCATGTCACGCATGCTAGCACGGCCAACGCTGGTCAGTGGCATGCGCATGTCAACACGCACGGTGGCCAGAGGTTGGCAGTCCACAGCTTGTGGAGTTGAACTCGTTTCTGGTTACCAGCAGCTGCAGGGGCAGACTCCCACCAGATGCATGGGATGATTGGCTGGCCCCACACACAGACATGAAACACATTCACCAGGAGTTTAAAGGCATGGCCGCATACACAGACAGCATGTACAAGCATACAAATCCAGGGACCAAGATGACAGGCTCAACTTTACAACGAACGGCACATTGGGCACAAAGAAGCAAGCCAAAGCAGAAACAGAAAGGACCAACACCTCCACAAAAGCATGCTTGCTGAGGGATACACAGCAACAAACAGGGCATCTACCGGCAGGTTTCACTCAAAGGCGGCGTGGACTGATAAGTGGCAATCTGCTACCACCACCACTTTATTGCTGCAAGCACTGTCAAACTGACAATACATAAGATGCAACAGACCAGGACATTACATAGTGCGGAAGGCTTTCGTGTGTGCGGGCTGCACAGACACATTGCGATCAGAAAACACGACCTTTAAACCATGCCAGCTGTCAAGCAAAATCAACTCTCAACAGTGCAGGAGACCTGCAGCGCATCATCTGCTCAAACTGCGCGTGGCCTGTGCATCAGGCTGCAGAGCTGATGCTGGAGTGCACTACCCTGCACCGCCGCGTGTGTGCAAAGCTGCTGCTGCTGCCGCGGCCTGGCGCCTTGTCAGCTGTAATAAAGTCTGGCCGCTCCAGGAACACCTCCCAGTCTGCCATGCTCTGCGCCACGTTCACAGGCGGCACGGAGGCCTGTGCGGCGCTGGTGGAGCTGTTGCTGGCGCGCATGCCATCCGAGCCAAACAAAGTGATGGTGGAGCCGTGCTGCAGGCGCTGCAGCAGCTCGGCCTCGTGGCGCTGCAGGTCGGCCTCCCTGTACGAGAAGCGCTGTTGATTGGCCACCTGCACACATGCACATGGGTTTGCACAGCAACAGCAGGTCAGTACGTAGTTGCGGACTCCCCAGTTGCTGAGACACTAGTTGAAATTCAGTGGCATTGGCAGCTGCTGAACATTCTGCTTGTGCCATGCATGCGCTACAAGGGGCTGCTGTGTCCTGCATGTGCTGCCGCTTGACTTGTGTGGTGTGGCGCTCACCTGCTTCCACTTGAGCCGCCAAGACGTGAACTCGCGCCACGCTGCGTCTGTCGACTGCTCCTCAAAGATAACAGACGGGTTGTAGCTGCTGAAGTTGTCCTGCCAGGACTGCTGCCTGCTGCTGAGTCGGCTGACTGCTGAGCCATCCAGGGACTTCCATTCGCCAGCGCCACTGCTATCAGAGCTAGCCAATTCTGAAGGTTGAGACATGCAGGACTCCTGGCTCGCAGCCCTGCAATCAGACTCAAGCATGCTGCCAGAGGCACTGCTGCTGCGCCTGTTGACGACCAGCGGAGCCTCAAGGTAAGCATCTGCCGTTGCGCTTGTGATGCTTGACTTGGACCTGGCAGCTGTGCAGCCGCACAGCCAGTGCCGCATCTCGCTACCCTGCTTGTTGCTGTGGTTGCTGGTGGCAAGGTACTGCGCCTTGCTGCTGCGGGGGCTCAGAGCCTGCTTAAAAGCTGCAGCCAGTTCTCTCATGGCTCGCTTGGGTGCACCAGTGCAGCTGGAAGACTGGTTGGGAACTGCTGGTTGGGTATGCTGCTAGAAACTGTCAACCAGCATCACTGCATGTGCAAGGATACATGACGGCACAAGGTAAGCGCAATGAGCAGCTACCGTCGCCGTTAAGAGTTGTGTAATAACTGTATAACGAGATGTAGCGGATGCGGTGCTGTGTTGGCGGTTGTGCATGCACAGCTACTCTCGGCTCACCAGTGCATCCCCGCCTCCTTTGCAGCTGTAGCAGCAGGAGACCAGAGCAGCCGTTGACAGTAGGATACGCTACTTCGATGCTTGGAAAGGCCTCTTGCTCTCACACGGGGAGTGATGGCACGCTGCAATTGAAGACTCCCGCGCTGCAGGCTGGCCCAGCCTTCGGATGCGGCTTGGCACTCAATAAAAACCCTCTACAAAGGTTGAAAGGGGCATCCTAAATGAGTTTTGCATCTTCATGCATGGCAATCGCACACAGGACCTGGAAACACCGTCATTGTCACACAACCCTGTCACTTTCACGACCTGCAGCGATCCTTGCATGAGGTCGTGCATGCACTGTACGTTTGTCCTGGGGCTGCGCAAAGAAAGTCAAGATGAGGGTCTGCAGCGCAGCAGGCCATACTCATGATGTTCTCACAGTGCACTTCTGTACCCCCTACTGTTGTGGCCCTCGGCACCACCTCATTGTAGCACAGATGCCTTTCACAACGCAATAACACGCTACGTGACGAATAATGGCAGCCAACAAGGGCCTCACGCTGCGACAGTTTGTCGCAGTGCTGCACAAGAACTTCATCCTACAGACGCGCGGGCGCCGCAGCGTGCTGGGCAGTGGCTGGGGTGCAGTGCTGCTGCAGATCCTGCTGCCAGTGGCCTTCTTCAGCCTCATGTGCATCCCCAAGTACTACATCCAGCCCTATGAGCACCCAGCCTTCCTGCAGCCCCAGGAGTATGACGTGGACACCAAGTGGTGGGCGGGTGCAAGCCCTTACGAAGGTGCGCCACACCAGCAGCAGAACAGGTGTAGCTGAGTGCAGGACAGGTGTACAGCATCAACAGGCAGCCCGGTGTTCAGTGTTTTGGCTGCCACTTACACCCATCCAACGCATTCCTGCCTTAGCGAATGCATGCAATGCACCACGCACAGCAGCTGAGAACAGGGCCTGCAGCAGAACCAGCAGCAGCAGCTGCAACACAGCACAGTTGTTGTTGCGGACCAGCAACAGGCTGAAAGTATGCATGTAGGCTATTCACTCATGCCTGCTTCCACACCATGCTGTGCGTTGCAACCGCCCCATATGGCATGCATGCAGGCCCAGCCCTATCTGCGGGCAACAACGCGCGCATCGTGTTTGTGCCAGACACGCCTGCAGTGGCCTCCCTGGCGAGCCGTGTGGCCATGGCAGTGTCATGCCCTGCAGAGCCCTACAAGCGCATCTGCAGTCCTGCAAGCATCACCACCTTCGCATGCATGTTTGGTGTGGGCCAAGCTCCTGCAAGCTGCCAGGTGCGAGTGCAGCACCACAGCGCAGCTGTAGGTGTGGCGAACAAGCAGCAGCACTGCGGATTGCAGGCGCCGGCAGTGCAGCTTGTCTTGATGCCAGTAATGCTCGACTGGCCACACATGCCAGTATGCAGCAACAGAGACAGCAGCAGTGCATCAAGTTTGTGCGGCAGCTGCTTGCCAGTCCAGTAGCTCCATGCGCAGCAGCTCCCTCACCCGACACTGCTCATCTCCGCCCCGCTGTCTGGCCTGCAGAACAGCACCGCCTGCATGACCACCCCGGCCTGCTACCAGGCTGCGCTGTCCAGCCACCTGCGGCTGCTGCCTGATGAGGAGGCGGCGCTGCAGCTGCTGCGGGAGCAGCCCGGCTCGGTGGACGCTGTGGTGGTGTTCCCTGAGGCACTTGCAGCGGCCAAAGCCGCCAAAGCAGCAGCGGCAGCAGCAGCAGCAGCAGGGGATGGAGCAGGAGGAACCCGTGTCCCCTCTGCCAGCAAGCGCAGCAGAAGGCAGATGGCAGCAGCAGATCATGTGGGACATGGCAGCAGCAGCAGCAGCAGCAGCAGCAGCAGCAGCAGCAGCAGCAGCAGCAGCGCGCCAACTGCTGCGGAGTCAGGCAGCTTGGGCTGTGGCACCCCCGGCAATGCTGATGGTGATGGGCTGCTGCTCGACTACGTCATCCGCATGAATGGCAGCGATGTGCCGCCCACGCAACTGCTGCAGGACCTGTTTGACGTGTCGCCAGGCATCATGCCACTGCCTGGGAACCTGCTGTGGTGAGCAGCAGCAGCAGCAGCAGCAGCAGCAGCACTTGCAGGAGCACAGGATAGGCATGGCAGCGGTTTGGAGAATACAGGAAGTGCAACAATCTGGTGAATGCTGTAATGCACATGCTGCTCTGGGCTGCACCGCCTGCCGCTTTGCACAGCGCTGCTTGCTGCACGTGTACAATGCTGAAGCCACCATTCAAGGTACGCTGCTTGCTGCTGCGGCGCTTTTGGTACTTGTCCCACTTTTGCCCACCCACACACCCGCCCACCCCTGCTGCGCTTTTGCTTTCTTCTTCCATCTGATTGCTGCCATTCTTGCCCCACAATGCACCCACAGGGAGTACCGCCGCTACTGGTTCTTCCTCAACCTGCAGCTGGCCATTGACAGGGCGCTGCTGGGTGGGCAGCAGTCCAACGCCAGCCTGCCTGCAGGCCTCACCCTCAAGCTGAAGCCCTTTCCCTGGCCCGCCAAGCAGGAGGACATCGGCGCAGCTTCTGCAGCCGCGCTGCTGAACCTGCTGCTGGTGTATGCGTTCATGGCGCCCACGCGGGCGGTGGTGGGCAGCATTGTGAGGGAGAAGGAGCTGCGGCTGCGGGAGGGCATGCGCATCCTGGGGCTGTCGGTGGGTGCGGCTGGGCACTGATGCATATTAGACATGTAACTAGAGGGGTTCTGCCGCATGGTGCAGGCACATATGTGTTGCAATGTATGCTGTATGCTAGGCGGGCATCTCCTGGGGCTGTCGGTGGGTGGCGCCGGGCAGCTCCAGTTTTACTATGATATCATCAGGAGTGCTCTACTGCGCTGTGCTGTCACCACCCTGTGCTGTCTGGGCATGCATGCTTGACGCCAGGGCGGCAGTGAACACGCATAGCAACGCAGGCTTTTGTGACTGATCATGCGGTGGTCATTACCTGCACCATGCCTGACGCCGCAGCAGCTGATGCTGGCAGCATCCATACATAACATAACATTTGCCGGCTGCGCCGCATGTCGTAAACACAGCTTACACCTGGTGCCCCTGCAGGAGGCGGCCTACTGGGCCTCGTGGTCGCTCACGCACTGGCTCACCCTGGCAGCCTCAGGCCTGCTGTGTGCCCTGGTGGGGGCCTACCCCTTCAGGCACTCCAGCCTGGCCCTCATGACGGCCTTCTACTGGCTCTTCAGCGCAGCACTCATCTCCTTCTCGTACTTCCTGAGCACGCTGTTCACTGCCTCGCGCGTGGCCGGCACTGCCACACAGTTTGTGTATGCGCTGTCGATGATCCCAGGGTGAGCAGCGGTGCTGGCAGCTGCACTGCTGATTGGGGGGTGCACTGCTCACTGGGCTGGGGTGCAGAAGGACTGAGCAGTACATCCATGCATCAGCGTAGTTTATTGTCTTCTGCTTCAACTTCTGCAGCGGCTCAAGTGCAGCAAGCAAGCCTTGCTGCAGCATGAGAAGGTCAGACCATCGCAAACCACAATGGCTCCATTTTTTTTATTGCACTGGCAGCTTTCATGGCTGTCACATATTGCGCTTGCGTTCTGCGCCGCACCTTGCAGGTTCCTGCTGCCTTTCGTGCGGCCCTATGGCGGCATCAGCTGGTACCTTGCCTGCCTGTCGCCCACCTCAGCAGCATCGCTGATGGCAGCAGCGCTGCTCAACTGGGAGCGCGTGGCAGCAGGCGTCACGCTGCAGACGCTGTGGCTGCCAGTCACGCAGGGCAGCAGCTTCTGTGTCGGCAGCGTGCTGCTGCTGCTGGCAGCAGATGTGCTGTTGTTTGCTGCGCTGACGTGGTACAGTGACAAGGTGCGTGATGCTGCAAAGCGCTGGACGCTGCTACTGCTGCTGTTCCACCATGCCGTTCTATGGTGCTGCGTATGTGCATGTATTTCAGGTCCGGGGTGGGCCAGCTGTCTGCGGCATCCATGACCCTAAAGAGTTTTGTGTCCTGTTTAACTATGTGAGGGCAGGCGCACATGCCTGCTGTTCATCCTCAAGGCTGCGGCTGCTGCTGGCAATCCTCAATGCTAGGCCGCACACCTGTGATGTGCCTGCAGGCGATGCCTACATCATACGGCCAGGTGCTGCCACCCTGGTTCTTCCTGCTGCCATCATACTGGCGCTCAAGGAGCAGCAGCAGCAAGCACAGCAGCCCAAAAGGCAGGAGCAGCAAGCATAGCTTGTCGGCCATGCCATTGCTGCACAACTCCTGCAATGGGAATGTGGAGCATGAGCAGCCAGACACAAGCAGCAGCAGCTCACCTTATGTTGACATCGTTGGGCTGCGCCGCACATTCACCAACACTGATGGCAGCACGCGTGTGGCGGTTGAGGGTTTAAACATGCAGATGTCAGCAGGGCGCATCACAGCACTGCTGGGACACAACGGCGCAGGAAAGACCACCACCATACACATGCTCACAGGTGAGGGCAGCAGCAGCAGCGGCCATGCTTGGTCAGCAGCAATGCGACCCTCGACAGCAGCAGGCAGTGCACTGGCATTTGTTGCTGCATATAATTTGCAGGCATAAAAGTCTTGTGTGGCTGCATGCAGGTGGCCGGGGCTCGTGGACAGCAGGGTGCTGCTGCGTGTCACTTCTGCTGCTGCTGCTGCTGCTGCTGCTGCTGCTGTGCAGGCATGTTGCAGCCGACTGCTGGCACTGCTTACATCGCTGGCCATGACATCACCACCAGCATGGCAGCAATTCGACGCAGCTTGGGCATCTGCCCGCAGGTGCGGCGCACAGCATGTGGCATGCATGGGGCCAGCGATTTTGGCACCCGCTGGAGCATCAACATGGCACAGCCTGCTCGCATCCTGCAAATGCTACCCAGGTACAAGTGCACACCATTGGCAGCATCATGCTGCTCAGCATGCTTTAGGTTCACGCGCTTCACTCACGCAGACCCGCGCATGCACAGTCCACAACTTCTTGCCATTGCATGCTGCTGTTGTGCCACGTGTGCTGTGTTGCGCCAGTTTGATATCCTGTGGCCGGATATCAGCGTGCGGGAGCACCTGGTGCTGTATGCGGTCATCAAGGGCGCCAGCTGGGCTGAGGCGGGCGGCGTGGCAGAGCAGGCGGCAGCAGAGGTACGGCTGCAGCACTGGTTGATATCATGCCGCATGCTTGGAAAGGGGGTTGCAGACTTGTGATATCACATCACGGTCGTGTGAAGTGCAAAGTATATGCTGCATGCTCAAGAGCTGCCTCATCCATGCTTGGCGGTTAAAATCAGCATGCCCCAAAGCTCAGCTGATGTGTGCTTGCATTTTTTGCGCCTCTCACAATCTGTGTGCTGCACTTTTTGCTACTTTCGCGCATGCTGCTGCTGCTGCTGCTGCTGCTGCAGGTGGGCCTGTCTGACAAGCTGCAGAGCTTGGCTGGGGAGCTGTCAGGGGGCCAGCGCCGCAAGCTGTCAGTGGCCATCGCCTTCCTGGGCAACCCAGCAGGTGCGCGGCATTTATTTGCGCTGCCGCTGGCATTCTCCAAAAGAGCAATCCCTGGTTGACTGCGCCAGCTCAAATTGCCGCACATGCTTGCCACAAAGTTGCTGCGTTCACAACATGCATCATGCTATGATATGCAGAGGACATGCCGATGACCGGCCCTGCATTTCTATGACAGCTGCCTAAGGTGCTGTCCGGCTGCTCAGTCACTGTCCTGTGCCCTCACCTGCTGCTCACTCGTTTGTTCAACTGTTGCCCCCCTCCCCTCAGTGGTGTTCCTTGACGAGCCCAGCAGCGGCATGGACCCATACAGCAGGCGCGCCACATGGGACGTCATCCGCCGCAGGTGGGTTCGGCACAGCCCCATCACACCCTGCAGCAGCACTGCTGCGCTGTTTGTTTGTGCAGCTGCAAAGCTGGTGACAATGTGCACCCTCCCCTTGCTGTGCTTGTTTTACGCTGCACCGCACCTGTTGTTTACCCCTGTCTGCTCCCCGCAGGCGCCACAGCTCTGTGATTGTGCTGACCACGCACAGCATGGAGGAGGCCGACCTGCTGGCTGATGACATACACATCCTGGCTGAGGGCCGCCTGGTGGCATCAGGCAGCAGCCTCAGCCTCAAGGCAGCCTACGGAGTGGGATACACCCTCACAGCAGTGATGCAGAAGCAGCAGCAAGGGCAGCCGGGGCTGAAGCATGGTGCTGGTAGCAGTGCCAGCGTAGCTAGCGCGACCAGCACTGGTGCTTCGCCCGGCAGTGCAGCTGCGCTGCAGCATCAGCGTGCACACAGCTACTCATCATCGTCACTGGCTGGCCTGCAGCAGCAGCAGCAGCTGTCAGCGGCAGCAGAGGGCCTGCTGCAACTGGTGCAGGCGCACGTGCCGGCTGCTGCGCTGCTGAGTGCTGCTGGTGCTGAGGTGTCTGTGCGGCTGCCGAAGGATACTGCGGCCGCATTTCCGGCTGCGCTGCGGGCGCTGGATGCTGCTGCTGGCGAGCTGGGGGTGGCTAGCTACGGGCTGTCTGTCACAACGCTTGAGGAGGTGAGCCTGCCATGTATTGTATCACAGCCAACAGCTGCTGCGTTGCTGCTAAGCATCACACTTGCTGGCTGCTGGCTGCTGGCTGCTGGCTGCTGGCTGTGACAGTATGCAACAGCAGGATGCATGGCAGCCGGCAGCGTGTCTGCTATCGCGCAACAGGAATAGTGCAGGCGCATGCAGCACCTGGAGCACTGTATGAGAGGGAGAGGGAAGTTACATGTGGGTCCTGACATCAAGTATGATCCCACACAACCAGATATTGCCTTGTTGCTTGGCTGGCTGCATGTGTGCAGGTGTTCCTGGCTATTGCAGACCAGGCAGTGCCGCTGCACACACCAGCACACACGAGCAGCAGCAGCAGCACCACTGACGCAGGCAGCGGCAGGCCGTCCCCTGTTGCTGGCAGATTTCAAAGCACCCCTGGGGAAGGTGCTGCAGCTGCAGCCGCTGCCGCTGGCCCTGCTGATGCTGGCAACGGTCTCGTGCACGGTGCTGCGCTGTATTGGCAGCAGTTCAGGGCGCTGTTCGTCAAGAGGATGCTGAGTGCCAGGTGCGCACAACAGCTAGCCGCAGTGTTGTGCAGACCTGAGCCGGCTCAAAGCCACGTCAACAAGCCTCCGTTTATCCTGCCACAACTTGGTGTTGCTATTGTGCCTGCTGCTGCTGCTGCTGCAGGCGTGACCGCCTGGCAGTCATCACGCAGCTGCTGGTGCCGCTGCTGCTGGTGCTGCTGGCCATGGCCGTGTCCAGCCTGCAGACCACCACCCCTCAGCCGCCGCCGCTGCCCTTCACGCGCAAGCACTGCCTGATGGGCAGCCCTGCGCTGCTGGCTGCTGCGCCCTCTGTGCGGCAGCAGGTGGAGTTCAGGGGCTTCATGGACGGCTACCCGAGGTGGGTGTGCTGAGGTGTGGTGTGCTGCAGCCGCGCTGCTTTGTGATATCAGGAAAGCCAGCCATGCCATGCTCTTGCTGCCATAGCTCTGCCTTGTTTGGCCATGAACTCCGGCTGCTCATGATGCCGCTGGCAGGATTGTAGAACTGTACAAAACCCAGTGTGTGTTACCGCTGACACCGGAGTCGCCTTCATAACCGTTCCAGTGTTCGCGATTAATAACTGGCTGCACTGCCACTGCGCTTCCTGCGGCTGCAGGTCTCAGATAGTGGACACGCAGTACACGCAGCTCTACCGCGGCAGCAGCGGCCCGCCGCTCAACCTCACCCTGGAGGGCCAGCTGCTGGCACAGTGGGACTCCGGCAGCCCCCATTATGATGCAGTCTACTTCCACAGCATGCCACCCCTGGATCAGCTGCTGAGCAGCCTGCAGGGCAGCCCGGTTATAACGCTGCTGGTGAACCAGTCTGCAGTAAGTGGGCTGCCTGCCGCGCTGAACCAAGCCACCACTGCGCTGCTGCGGGTGATGGTGGCAGCAGGCGGCGCGCGCAAAAGCGGGTTCGGCAACTCCAGCAGCAGTGCACACCCAAACAACTACAGCAGTCAGCAGGCGCATTTGGGTGCACCAGGGATAGCGTCAGCTATGCAAGGTCCACCAGACCCCGCAGCAGCAGGCGGTGGTGGGGGTCATCTGCCGTCCTGCCTGCCAGACATCCGAGTGGCCAGTGCGCCACTGCCGCTGCTGTCAGGGGAGGCCGCTGAGCGAGTGCGGCAGGATGCTGGGGCGCTGATGCTGGTGCTGTGCATGACCATGGCGGCCAGCGTGCTGTCTGCCTCGTTTGTGGTGTTCCTGGTCAGGTGAGGGCTGGGTGAGCTGGACTAGTTTCAGCTGCAGGAGTCTTGCGGCTCCATACATTAAAGTATGCGCTTGCGTGCAGTGCAGAGGGCAGATTCAGCAACTCATCATGCGCAAGCTGTGCAGTGCGGCACAACTTACAAACACAGCACCCCAGCAAATCACCAATGCACCTGTGTAACAGGATGTGGAAGCGCATGCAGGGCAAGGCCTACAATCAACTCACCAGACGCCTGCTTCACGCTCTGCCACGTGTGTGCCCCCTGCAGGGAGCAAGAGAACAACTCGAAGCACCTGCAGATGGTCTCTGGCGCGCCACCCACCGCCTTCTGGCTGTCCAACTTTGCATGGGACCTGCTGAACTTCAGCCTGCCAGCAGCAGGCATCCTGGGCCTGGTGGCCTGGTACAACCAGCCGCAGCTGGCAGGGCCCCGCCTGGCGGCGCTGGCGGTGCTGCTGGCGGCCTTCTCCGGCGCGGGGCTCACGCTCACATACCTGTGCCACTCTATGTTCAAGGTGAGCTGCTGGTGGTGCCCAGGCATATGCCTGGCTCCTGTAATGATGAGCTTGCTTTTGCTGTAGCCAGGCGTGCGATGGCATCGGCAGCATTACCTTGGACATGATGGCAGTCCATTTCAACAGTAAAATTGCACGCGTGTGTTGTGCAGAGACAGAGGCAGAAATGCGACAGTGCAATGTGCGCACTGCACACCTGCCTACATGCATGCTGTGCATGCACACATTGCATCAGTGCCAACAACTATAGACAGCGCTCCATCGACCCTCCTGTCAATTATAGTTGCCTCTACCTCATTCCACCCGCCTCTCTCAACCTCAAACCTCGCCCCAAATAGGACGAGATGAAGGCGCTGCAGCGGCTCAACACGGCCTACTTCCTCAGCGGCTACCTGGGATTCACCGCCACCTGGCTGCTGGGCTTGATTGCACGCATCCTGGGCAAGCAGGCGCTGGCGGCAGCCACGGCGCAGCTCAAGGGCCTGCTGCGCTGGCTGTCGCCGCACTACTGCTTCGCGCAGGGGCTGTACGACATCACCAGCACCTACCAAGGATCGGGTGAGCGGCATGGCTGCGGCAGCCATTCAGGGCGTTGTGGCAGTGCCCTTGTGTGCTGTGTGTGTAGCACGTGATGTGCAGGGTGGCCCACAGCAGCTGGCAACTGCAGCATACCAGGCACGAGGGTATGTACTTGCACGCATGCACGCGGCTCTGCGCTCTCATGCGTCACTTGTGCACTGTCCGCCTCCTGCTGCAGGCGGCCTGCCTGTGCCTGGCCTGCAGCCGCGTGGCCCCAGCAACCCCTTCGCGTTTGAGGTGCTGGGCGTGGCAGTGCTGCACCTGCTGGGCCAGACGCTGCTGTTTGGCTCTGCTGTGCTGCTGCTGGAGGTGGGGCTGCTGCAGCTGCTGCGGCCAGCCTGGCAGCGCATTGCGGGTGGCCAGCGGCGGCAGCAGCAGCAGCACGGCGGTCGGCACGCAGCAGCTGCTGCTGGCGGTGGTGGCAGTAGCGCAGAGGCTGCAGCAGGTGCAGCAGGTGCAGCGCGGGGCCATGAGCGTGAGCCGCTGCTGCAACAGGCAGAGGAGGGCCGGGCTGGTGGAGCAGCTTCGCAGCTGGACAAGCAGCAGCTGGGAGCTGTGGATGGTGCTGTGGACGATGACGTGGCTGCTGAGCGGCAGGCAGTTGAGGCAGCAGAGGACGTGGATGAAGCACTGGTGAGCGATAAGGCAGTGTGCGTGTGTGAGTTGTGTGCATGTTTGTGATCTCGGCTGGCTGGAATTCTGTTGGCATTGATGGTGCTGTGGTCGAATGCTGCAGGCAAGCAGCTCGCTGCATGGCATGCGGTAGAAATAGCCACGTGTGGCACCAATGCAGGGCAGGACATACCAATATCTTGTTGATCCCATCAACTAGCACACTTGATGTCCTGCTGAGGTTTGAAGCGTTGCAAAATGCAATCATGTGTCTGCCACCTGCAGGTGCTGCTGGATGGCATCACGAAGTCGTACCAGCAGGGCTACGGCCTGCCTCCAGTGGCTGCTATTTCAGGGCTGTGGCTGCGGGTGTGGCCTGGAGAGTGCTTCGGGCTGCTGGGAGTGAACGGAGCAGGTGCGCAGCGGTGCCTGGCCACATAACCTATGCTACTGTTGGCTGGGGCAGTGGTGGGTCACTCAATTGTATGCAACTGCAGCGCCTGTATGTTGCAGCATGTGGTGAAATGGTGACGTGCGTGTCTTGTGTGGCAACGGGGCACCAAACCTGGCAATTACGTCCTGCTGCTGCTGCTGCTGCTGCTGCTGCCGCCAATCCGCAGGCAAGACCACCACCTTCAAAGTGCTCACAGGGGAGGTCGCTCCAGACAGCGGCGATGCAGCAATCGCTGGGCACTCCGTGCTCACTGCGCTTGCTGCAGCGCGGCGCCGGCTGGGCTACTGCCCCCAGTTTGAGGCGCTGCCTGCTGCACTGACTGGCCAAGAGGTGCTGCACATGTATGCAGCACTGCGGGGCGTGCAGGGCAGGGCTAGGATTGCTGCAATGGCGCAGCAGCTGCTACAGGAGCTAGGGCTGAGCCAGTATGCTGACACAGTGTGTGGCGCATACAGCGGTGGTAATAAGCGCAAGCTGAGTGTGGCTGTGGCGCTGGTGGGCGGGCCGCCGCTGGTGCTGCTGGACGAGCCTTCAACAGGCATGGACCCCTCAGCGCGTCGCTTTCTGTGGAGGGTGCTGCAGGTGCGTACTGTGTGGCGGGTGCAGCACAGAGCATCAGCACTGCTTACGCTTCGCAGGAGGGTGCACCCTGCTCGCCTGCTGCAGCTGTGTTGGGCAGAAGATTCAGTCTCACAGCAAATTCAGCAACATCAGTGACTTACCTCAGTATACATGCAGCAGACTGTGTGGAGTGCAGCAGCTCATGTGCATGCACACCTTTTCAGGACTCCAATGCCTGCCCTTCCTCGTTCACCCTCCCTGCCGCCGCAGTCCCAAGTGCTGTGTGGTGGCCGCACCATCCTGCTGACCAGCCACAGCATGGAGGAGGTGGAGGCGCTGGCAGGCAGGCTGGCCATCATGGCAGGGGGGGCCGCACGCTGCATCGGCACGCCGCAGCACCTCAAGAGCAAGTTTGGGGACGGCTACACACTGGAGCTGCGGATCAGCGCTGGCGCTGCTGCTGCTGCTACTGCTGCTGGTGGCGGTGCTGCTGCTGCTGGTGGTGATGGTGGCAGGGTGGTAGACGAACATACCCAGAGTACTACCAGTGCTGCAGGTGCTGGGGCGATGGATGGAGATGGTGTGGGGCCACCTGTAGGTGCAGGTGGCCTGGCGGCAGCAGCAGCAGCAACTGAGGTGGCAGAGCACCATTTCATGGCGGTGATGCCTGGTGCTGCCGTGCTAGAAAAGGAGCCTGGCCGGCTGCTGCTACGCCTGCCATTGGGCAGCCCAGCCGCAACAAGCAGCAGCAGCAGCACTGAGAACACCAGCGGCGAGCTCAGCAGCAGTGGCGTGCAGGGAGCTGCGGTAGTGTCTTCCCTGGCGGATGTGTTTGAGGCTGTTGAGGCTTCCCGGGCTGCGCTTGGCATCACAGAGTACTCCCTCAGCCAGAGCAGCCTTGAGAGGGTGTTCCTGTCCCTGGCAAAGGCTGCATCATGTGCGGCAGACGGAGAGTGAGCTATGCAACCACCTGGTGGCTTCATGTGTTTTGCGCATTTATATGTGGTTGCCATTCTGCTAGTCAGCAAAGTCCACCGCTTGTGGACCTGCTGCATGAGCAACTAATATAGCACATATGGTGGGGCCTTACCAATATGCTGTGTTTGAGCTGAATGGTTTGCTGCAGGCATGCTTGCGCAGAGCGCACTGTTACAGTTTGTTTCCTGTTGCTTGACACTTTGGGTTGACAGACTCTTGGGTTGACAGACTTTCGGAAAATATTCTCCATGTAACATTTGTCATGTTCAAAGACATTGCTCTGAAAAGCCTACAACTTTGCCTCTGCCGGACTAAGGGCGGTGCTTCATCAGCAGTGGTAACATCTGGACCAGCTTGTCAGCTGCATGGCCTGCCAAATGATTGCATGTCGTCATACATCTCAACGGCGCCGTAACCTGCCGGCATGAAGCTGCACCTCAGTGCTAAGATAGTCACAGAACACGTAGTGTTGTGTTACATCTGCAACTGTGCAAGCAACGTTGCACAATTGCTCCTGAAACGGCTGTAATACTGCCAGCATATTTCACACTGTCCAACGGCATCTGCCTGCACACAAACCAAAACCAAATGGCAACACACCGTTGACAGAGCAGGCTAGGCGTACCCAGCGCACGCAAAATTCTACCTAGCATAACAAACGCTGCCAGGCTAATTGCTGCAGCAGCAACCGATGCACTTGACAGCCTGTCACTGAGTGCATGACACAGTCACACTTCAGCACTGCTGCAGCTGGCAACTGCCTGCAGCGAACACGGTGGACGGTCAACGCAGCGAATATGGTACAAGAGCATGCCAAGCCAGTTCAACTGTATGTCCCACTTGCTCAGCGGGCAGAGCAAGGCTTGGCAGCTCAGCAAATCACATTTGCAGGCACAGCAGGTGCTGCTGCAGATGTGGATAAGGCAGTTATTTGGGCTGCCATTTCTGCATCAAGCAGCCAGCACAGCTCTACCAGATTTTGGTCAACTTGCGCTGCTACACCCCACAAGTACAACACACCATGTACAAAACCTAGAGCTGCCGTCGTTCAGGATGTCATCTCGCTGGCGTCCCAGGCGCCACAGTACCATCACAGCGCCCTGTTGCGTGCTGCAATAAGAAGCACACACCAATCCACTACCAGTGCAGTAGATACTGCTGCTGCTGTGGCAACTGCAGCCAACACATAGCGTCGAAACACCATCACAGCAAGCATGCTTGACAAACCTATTAACGCTGTCAACAGCATGACCTGCAAGGCAAGGCATTAAAATTGACAACACAAGCTAAGCTCCTGCAGAATGCTGTCTGCTTGCAGGACCAACACAGCACCAATACGGAGGTCTTGCAAACACTGGCAAGGTGCCACAAAAGGTGGCCAACCAAGCGCAGCATCTTTTCAAGCCAGCTGAAGGCTGTTTTACATCCAAAGCCCCTCGTTCCTGTTGCCTGTGGGATTCGCTGCCAAACACACACACACACACAAGCGCTCTGCCACACAACAGCCACTCAGCACACAATGCTGACCAGTCCCACATGCAGCACACAACACCAGTTGTACAAGCTGCCAACAAAAGCAAGTATGGCAGGCTGATGCCTCCCACCAGCAATGTGTCATCTCACCACTCCTCATAGCTGAGTGTGATGGGTGGCAGCTCCTTCTTGGCCACCACTGGGTGTGATGACTTGCTGGCAGCCTGCTCCTTCACACACTGCTGCGCCTTTGGGCCCTTGCCGTCCATGGCAACCTTGGCAGCAGCCAGCCCACCAGCGGCAGCTGCGATTGCAGGGGCGTTGGCGACGATGGCAGCAGTCAAGCACATCGGGCAGAAGTGGGCCTTGACATCCCTGGTGCCGCTGCTGCTGTGGGTGGTGGACCTGGTCAGTCCAGCCTGCTTGCGCGCCAAAACCGCAGCCATGTTTGATGTACGTCTGTTGGTCGAGCCTGCGAGCAGTTCGGCGTGGCTGGTATGAAATGACGGTGATTGCGTGGAAGGTGTCGACAAAGCTTCAGCCGTATCTGTGTCAAGAGGAACGCTGGCTAGCAAGTACACCGGAAAACGCCTGATCAAGCATAGTTTGGCAACGCAACGCCGTCCTTTCAGCAGTGCAACACAACACAACAACCCTGACTGGCTTGTGGTTGTTGCCCTTCTGTCCGGTCAGCGTAAACCAATTTTCTCACCTCTACAAAAGTTGGGTGCTTGGTCTCCAGCGCTGACACCTTGCCACACGGACTGTGGGACTGCTAGACAAAAGAGCTGTTGCTGGGGTGGCGCGCACTCTACTGGATGCTGCAAAGGCTACCGCAACATGAGCTTATATAGACCACCTGTTTGACCTTCCGATGGGACTGCATTCCTCGTGGGGGTCATTGGGATACCGCCTTCCTGGCAGAAGTGCCGTGTATGACTTCACGTCCGTGGTACCGTAGAAGCTGCCACACGGTGCACCTGACCCTACAAACTGCTCAAATCATCAAACCTTGTCAAACCTTATAACTTCAAGTACATCAATGATTGGTTGAAGGCCTGCAGTCTTGATTCGCCTCCGTTCACAGATGCTCTGCTGAGGCTGTACGAAATCACCTGCCCAGGAAATGGGTACAGTGTACCAGGCGCGTCGCTCTTCACCGACCACCAGTACACCGGACATTCAAACAATAATAGCCAGTAACACGGCGAAAGTGATAGATGCTGGCTTTTCACCAGTGATCACATGCCGGTGAGCCACACTGGCCGATGCAGCACTGCCTCCAGCTTCACACCATACTGCTCACAGCAACGCACTGCGTTGCCATTTGCTGTAAGTGTGGTGGCCTGCAGGGCATCACCCAGCCCAAACACCGCTCGCTGCTGCTTCCCCAGCTTGTCGATACGCGCTATACGCTGAGGCTCAGTGTACAGTAGCAGTTGCTGCTGCTGCTGCTGCTGGCCTTGCATGTCACTGCTGCTTCCATTGCCAGCACCCGAAGCTGCCTCTACTCCAGCAGCTGCAACCACGGCAAGACCTGCTGTGCTGCTGCTGCTGCCCGTCCCGTTGGCGCTGCTGCAGTAAGCACACTCAAACTGCCCAGCACCCGCCTGCGGATCGCCCTCAGGTGGGGTGCAGTGGTACACCGCTACTCGCTGCAGCAGCTCCTGCCAGCGCTGCTGCTCGATTGGACCGCTGAACATGTCCATCAGCGCTTGGAACTGCTGCACTGCAAGGCAGCTGGTGACTAGCTGCTGGCTGTTGTCCAGGCACGCGTGCAGCTGCGGCAGCAGCGGCTGCTGTATCTGTGCTGCCAGGCAGTCCTGCGCACAGAAAGCAGAGCAGTAGACACAGCCGGACATCAGTCTGAGCATTTGGCAGCATGGCAAAAGCTTGCACAAAGCCGTGGAGGTGTTCAACTGGACATAGTGCGTCTGCAATAACTGCGTGCGGTGCAGTACATGACAACCTCATCCGCTTCCATGCTGGGCGAACAGCAGCGCATGCGATAGCACTCCACCTTTCATTACTGCTTCTCATCTGCCCCGCGAAGGTGCAGCAGCGTGCTGGGTGCGCAGAAGCATATGCACGGCACGAGAACACCAAGACATGCTCAAGGTGTATCCCTCTAATGCATGCTCACCCGCCAGTGCACCGTCCTGGCTGCCCAAGCCTGCAGCTGCGGGCTGTGTGGGTCGCCCCATGACACCTCAGACACCAGCGCGCACAGGCTGGTGACATCCAGGTTGGTGATGCTGGGCGGCTGAGGCACAGGCAGCGCAGCAACAGAGCCTGCTCCAGCAGCAACAGCACCAGCAGCAACAGCCACGGTCATAAGACATCAAATGAATCATAGGCATGGCACATGCTTGACTTACAATGGGGTCATCTTGCCAAACTCAGCAAAATTTGCCATCGGCCTGCACGCAGCATATGCAGCAATTTGCTGAGAGCATCAATGTTCATTGCAACCCACCTTGCTTAAAAGACAAGGCAGGAAGCTCTGACCTGCAAAGCTCCGCTCGCACCAGCCAACTTGCGCAAGGTCCCAGGGCAGAGCGTGGAGCGGCGGCATAAGCAGTGCTGGTGATGCAGAGGTGCAATGCATGAAGACACTTGATGGGGACAAAAAATCCTTACCTGGCCCGTCTGCCACAGCCACGCCCATGGCCCGCAGTGCAGCAGCCACCTCGGCGCTGACCCCTGATGGGAAGAACACCACCACGGCAGGGCAGCGCCAGCGCCTGCTGTTGACCGGCGCTGCCGCCACTGCCTGCAGCGCCGCCACCTGCTGCGCCAGGCCCTTGGTGTGGCTGCTGCCCTGCCAGTGCACGCTGTCCAGCCCAAACAGCTCCTGCGGTGACACACAGCAGCACACCAGTCCGATGATAAGACATGGTTTGGACAGAGGTGTGAGCATATGGTGAACTTGCATCTCTCACCACAAGTACATGCGTTGCGAGGGGAACAGTTCAATGGTGGGGTGCACGGCAGCGGCCATCTAGTTGGCACATATGGATGAACCAGCTTAGAAATACCTGGGCAACACCCAGCCCACAGGCGCAGCCATTTGCAGCCTGCACACCATCAGCATGCTGCAAGGCATCACATGGCAGTACTGCTGCTTGTGCCCTTGCTTGTACTCTGCTGATGCTGCCAGCCCTGTGCTCCCCACCTGGTTCTTCACCTCTATCCATGTCAGCCCCTCATGAGCCACCACGTCAACCTCAACCAGCAGCGACTCACTGCCAGCAGCAGCAGCAGCAGCAGCATTGACATTGCTGCCGTTCTGCGGGCTTGCTGGTCCCTGCTGCAGCTCGTCGTTGCTGCGCCTGTAAGTGCGCTTGCTGGCCGGCAACTGCTGCTGCTGCTGTCCGCCAGTGCCGTGACTGCTGGTACCGGTCCCTTTCAGAGCAAACACGCCGCTGCTGCCTGCAGAGGCGGGGCTGCTGCCATATGCTGAGCTGTCAGAGCTGTAGCCGCTGTCACCGGCAGCGTCTGCCTCGCCATCTGCAGCCACAGGGCTGCTGCTGCTGCCGCCTGCGCGGGGCTTCTGCGTCACGTTGCAGCTGGGCGCCCACACCTGACAGAGGCACAGCAGCACATGCAGAGGTCAAGCCCTAGGGTGATCAGGCGATGCACGGGGAGAGTTGTAACCACAGTAAGCACCCCAGCCGCATTGCTGACAAACATGCAGATCCACCCCAGCTTGTGCAGTACGTGCTATGCAGTGCAGCTGCGTGTGTGCTCTTTTGCTCACCTTGGGTGGCTCTGAGCTGAACTTCTTGCAGACTGCCACCACGCCTGGCGCCTCATGCAGCGCCATGAGCTCCCCGTGGAAGCCGCGCAGGTTGTTGATGATACCCTGGCAGCATAGTGTGCACATAGATTGTTATAAGTGTGCCACGTTGGATGCTGCAGTAGTTTCGTATGTCCAGCAGCATCAGGACAATTCTGGCACATCAACACCGCCACCCGTACAGCAAGAGCCTACACCACCTGCCCGCAGCCACTGCTGGCTCACTGATAGCCTGCTACACTTAATCAGCAAAGAGCAGTTGCACGTCGTACGCAACAAGTGCACAGCATACCTGCAGCCTGCTCTCCGTCAGCCCTCCAAATTGCTCTAGGTCTGCCTGCTGCTCGCTGCTGCCTTGCTGCTCTTGCACCTCCTGCTGCTGCCGAGTCACAAACAGCAGGTCCCGCTTGATGCGGTTGGAGAGTTTCTGGAGGTTTGAGATGTGAGGGTTGGCTGCCTTGAAAGCTTGTACAGTCTGCAGGACCAGAAGTGACGACGATGTTGAGCAGCAGCGCAAGTACAGCAACAGCAGCATCAGTGCTGCAAGTACTGCCGAGCCATGTATCGGGCTGCATGGACTTCAAAATCCGTAGTTATACACATATCACCTCCATGCTGCTCGCCAGCAGCTGCTCCAGTTCTGCTAGGCTGGGTGGGGCTCGACCCATGTCTTTCAGAGGCCCTTGGATGTGCAGCTGGGGCAGGGCCATTTTCGCGGTCTGCATAGGCTCTCTGCTTGCGAAAGCCTTCCAATCGTGTCGAAAAGAGGAGTAACTTCTTGCAGTACGCAAGCAAGGCGTGCTTACATGCTGATACCGCTGCAGACTCGACTGCATTGAGTTGCACCAGAACTCCACGGATCTCACAGCACCACGCACAGATCGTTGCCAGCAGCCATTCATTGTCAATTGTCGCCTACGAACGCTGCTTGCGATCACGCAAAGTGCATAAGGACTCTTGGGTTTGTTTTCAACTGTCGAGGTTCAGGGTCCAACATCAGCAAGACATGCAGGCATCACACATTGCAGTAGCACAATGCAGCATATTGCGTCACGCACATGTCTAGAAGTGGTCCCCACAAAGGCCACCATGGCTGTTGAACCGCAGTTGTGCACGCTGCTCCTGCTCCTGCAACATTGTACCCACATGACCACGAGTATAAAGAACTGCACCGATGTCCACGACACACGGGAGTCATTAAAGGTATCAACAGCCTCCATAGCCACACGGCAAGGTGCAAGCCTACACTGCAAACCATGCTTGCAGGCGCCCACACCAGGTGACGTGCTGCCCACCTGTCCAACACTGCCCAACCCAAACACCGGCAAACCTGTACAACAGCACCACTGCTGCTTCTTACATCATCACGAGCCTACTGGACGTGCAACTTACACAGTTGCTGTCGCAGCAGCACCTCCGCCGCCTCAGGGCTTTTTGCCGCCGCCGAAGCCACCAAACCCCATCAGCGCCATCATCTCCTCATCCGCCTCCTCATCCTCACCGCCAGCGCCAGCTGCTGCTGCCTTTGCTGCCTTCTTGGCCTCCTTCTTGGCCTGCCGCTGCCGCTCCTCCTCAGCCTCGCGCTCAGCCAGGCGCCTGTCTATGCCATCCGGCAGGTAGTCCTCTGGCTTGCGCTCGGCCTGCTTCTCCTTCAGCTGCTGCAGGCGGTTCTTGACCTGCGCGTTGTTGGAGAGACAGCAGCATACAGGCAATAAGGGATAAAGGACGGGTCAGTGTCTGGTGAGAGGTGCGGGTTATGGTTTCAGGCACGAGGCATGACCTGGAAGCAGCTGCAGGCAGGTCGACATGCAACAAGAAATAGAGACTGGCCAGCAGTGCAAGCAACATTTCCAGCCCCTGCAGCTGCCGGCGTCTGCTTTGATGTCGCCCAAACCAGGTGGCACCGCTGCACGTGGTTGTTTTAGCAGTGTTGTTCATGCATACAGGTGCTTTCAGATGTTCTGCATGCTGTTCCATGTCCTGCTGCATGGTTCAACACTGAGTCCTCCTATTTACTGAACCTCCCCACTGCCTGCCCCACTTGCCGTGCCACATGGCCTGCTCAAGGCTGCTGCAACACACAACCCTACACTGCTCTTTCTTCAACCTGCTGAGAATAATCTCGTCCATACACAGCGATTGCCCCACTCCGACTGCCTCCCTTGTCCATACACAGCCACTGCCCATTGCACAGCTGCTCAGACAGCCCACCTGCTCCACGCTGGACTTTTCCACCTTCATGGACATGCCCAGGGCCCTGTTGTGGTACTTGCCATTGATGTGGTCCAGGTAGGACTGGCTGTCGCGCAGCACGCAGTCGCACACGCTGCAGTAGTAGCCGGCCTGCTGGTTCAGCGGCGTGTTGAGCCCTATGACCTGCGTCTTGCCCAGCCTGTCGCTGAGGTTGACAGCGTAGTCGCGCTTCTGCAGGTTGCTGCGCGCCACGATGAGGCCCTGGTGCAGCGGGTCGCGCTCCAGGCGCTTGCGCTTCTTGATGGCCAGCGCAGAGTCCTCATCGTCTGCTGCTGCTGCCTCTGCCTCGCGCTTGGCTGCCTTCTCTTCAAACTCCTCCTTGTCCCAGGTGCGGCGCGCAGTGTTGTCCACGCCAGCGGCCTTGCCTTTGCCCTTGCTGCTCATGGCTGCAGGGGTGCTGGCGCGCTGCTGCTGTGCCTACGGCGGCTGCAGATGGCGCTGCCCGTACAGGTGGAGAAGGTGGTGACAAAGATGGGCAAGTTGTCCAACCTTGCCGCTGCTGCTGCTGCTGCCACCAAGGCAGCACAGCTGCAGACAAGTCAACCGCTATCTAGTGAACTTGTGCTCGAATGTGCAACTTCCACGTACAACTAGGCAGGGAGGTGATGTGCTGATGAAAGAGGCTTTGCTGCTGCAGGTGGTGACTGAGCAGAGGTCACAGTTGTTGCATGTAGCAGCTCAGCGAAGCTATCAACAGAAGCAGAGTCCAAGCGTAATAAATGTTGATAAACTGATTTCTGTGCAAGCACCACTGGCTTAAATGTCAGGCATAGAAGAAGAAAGCAAGCAGGAGGGTAGGAATGCTGCTGCAGCCGCGGCCGATGCAAGCATTCATTGTTATCTGTCGCATGTGTGTTCTTTCAAAGATAAATGCAAGGAACCTTGGCCTCAAACCACAAGCAACATGTAACATGTGCCGCGAAATGCACACCTCGGGAGTCCTTTTGCTCCCTGGCCCCGGTGTGCTGTAAGATCAACCGTTTACATCATCTTTTGTCTAGCTTTTGCGCTGCTTGTGCCTGCCTTGCCTGATCACAAGAAGAAACTTCTAGCTCACCCGCACTTGAGCAAAGCAGACACAATGGTGCTGATTCCTACGGTGAAGTGGGCTCAGAGGGCTAGCGTTGTATACGTTACAATCGACGTGCAAGACTCAAAGGGTGAGTGTGGTCAGGCTGAAGCTGCCAGCGTGCCCAGGACAGTGGCAACTGCTGTGATCGTGTCGTCGAGCTGTACGTAGAGCAGTAGCAGCATACATGCATGCAAACGCCTATTGTCTGTGACATGGGACGGTGATCAGATGCCGCTGCACACTGTGGCTGGTCCATTGTACTGCTGTGCTGCTGCCACCTGCAGCACTGCATGTGCATGCTCTCACCAGCAGTGCAACAGCATGCATTTGCTGGCTGCATGGAAACCCTTGTTAATAATTAAAACACTAGCAGGACTGGAAATCATGCATCTGGTGGACTTCCAGCATAGCCCGCCAAAACGTAACCTGCAGCCGGCTCCACCCCTGCACTCCTCATGCAACTGCTCCGCAGACCCCAAGATAGAGCTCAGCAACACAGAGGACGGCGCCAACGGCCAGCTCAGCTTCAAGGCCACTGCCTCCGGCGGCGTGGAGGACCAAACATACGAGCTGGAGCTCACTCTCTTTGCCTCCGTGGACAAGGAGAAGTCCAAGATCAGCGTGAGCCCGCGCAGCATCTTCCTGGTGCTGGAGAAGGCCGAGGCGGAGACCTGGCCGCGCCTCACCAAGGACAGCGGCAAGCACCTCACCCACATCAAGGTGGACTGGGACAAGTGGGTGGACAGCGATGATGAGGGCGAGGACAACTTTGACCCCAGCGCAAGCGGCATGGACTTCAGCAGCCTAGGCGGCATGGGTGGCATGGGAGGCATGGGCGGCATGGGCGGTATGGGTGGCAT
Source organism: Tetradesmus obliquus (assembly GCA_030272155.1). Classification (NCBI taxonomy): domain Eukaryota; kingdom Viridiplantae; phylum Chlorophyta; class Chlorophyceae; order Sphaeropleales; family Scenedesmaceae; genus Tetradesmus; species Tetradesmus obliquus. The sequence continues at coordinate 4,687,884 of CP126191.1, forward strand.
GGGTGGTATGGGTGGTATGGGAGGAATGGGAGGGATGGGCGATCTAGCCAGTATGATGGGTGGTATGGGAGGTATGGGCGGCATGGGTGGCATGGGAGGTATGGACTTCAGCGCGCTGAGTGCAGCGGCAGCAGCCGAGGAGGGCGGCGCAGCAGCAGCAGGCGCAGAGGACAGCGACGATGAAGACCTGCCGGAGCTGGAGGCGTGAGGCGGCGGCAGCAGCAGCAGCAGGGACAGCTGCAGCAGGCCAAGCTGCATGCGCAGCAAGGTGCTGTGTGTGCTGCCGCCAGGAGCTGCAGCAGCAGCAGCAGTTCTGTAGGGTGGGAGCGGTTGTAGAGTGCAGCAGTTGACTGCACTTCATTATAGCTGCGCTACAACAGAAGCAGAGTGAGGTCACTGTACATATGGTCGTGTGTTGCCATGTTGTTGGTTGCATCTGCATGTCAGGCATGCTGCCAGTGCCTGCCGCATTCCAGGTGTACGAGGTAGACCTGCTGCCCCTTTGCTGCGGCGATGCCAATGTTTGAGGGTGCAGCAACATGAGCATGTTGGCTTTGCAGCGCATCAATACTGTGCCTGCTTGGTTTTGCTCCAAAGCGAAACGTACACCCTGCAGCTCAGTCAGTGAGTGAGCAGTAGTGCAGCGCTGCCTCATGCTGAGCTATGCATAAGGCCATCCTGCGTGCGGCCCCCTGCACACCCGCATGCATGCAGCGCATGCACTGCGCAGTGACAGGACTTAGCACGTAAAGGGTGCAGGGTTGATATGTAGCCCACAGCCGGCAATTGCCGGCAATTGCAATTACGAGTGTCTTTGGTTGGGAAGATCGCGGTGTAACGGTGCTGTTCTACTTGTGCTGCTGTTCTGGTGCCACAATGCTCTGTGCTGCATGTTCTAGCATGCAGTTGAGTCGCGCCATGCCTGAGAAATGCCAGGATATGTGGATGATAACTTGTTGAGAGGGGATTCCATAGCACCGGGGCGCAAGCATTTTTTTTCAGCGCAAGCATAGCATAACAGCTACAGCATCATGCCAGTGACCTGTTTACAACTGCAACCATCAGCGCTAGCCTATCTTACACTGGCATCTGATGCTCACTCCAAGGTTAAATCCAAAGGATGATGCTTACCCTGCAACATGGTGTGCAAACTGCGTCACCACTGGCTATACCTCAGCAGGTCAGCATCAGGCACCACCTCAGCCTCTGACACGTGGCAGCTGCCAGTCAGCCCGCGCTGCTTCACAGCAGCAGCCGTCAGGAAGTGCAGCAGCCGGTACAGCGCAAGGCAGCGCTGCAGCACGTCTGCTGCTGCTGCGCCGGGCCTGGACCCCTGGCGCTGCTGCCGCATCTGCTGCTGCTGCTGCTGCTCGCCTGGTGCCGCCTTGTGCAGCTGCAGGCAGCCCTTCAGCAAGCACTCCATGAGCTTTGGTGCCAGCCGCTGCTCAACGTGCAGCTGCAGCAGCAGCTGCTGCAGCTTCTGCACATGCCTGCTGTGCTGCAGCAGCTCCTGCAGCTCCCTGTAGAGCAACACCACCGGCGGCTGTGCTCTGCTGCTGCTGCTGCTGCTAGCTGCACTGTGTTCTAGGCCAGCCAGAAGCTCACCAGGCTGCTGCTGCAGCTGCCAGGCTGGTGACAGCAGCAGCCAGCTGGCAGCACTCCTCACAGCAGCTGCATCGGCAGCACCAGCGTCACCAGCACCAGCGGCCTGTAGTGCATGCAGTGGCTGCCAGCACGGCGCAGGCAGCCACACAGCCAGCTGGCCAGAGCCAATGCCAGCAGCTGTGCCAACTGCACCAGCGCTGTCTGCTGCTGCCGTGGCTGCTGCTGCCAGGAGACTGCGCATGCACCTGTTCCTCCAGCGCACTGCTGCTTCTAACAGTTCATGGCCTGCTGGCTGTTGCTGCTGCTGCTGCTGCACGGCGTTTTGCTGCAGCCACTGCTGGCACTGCTGCATAACAACAGGCAGCAGTGCCTCCAGGGCGCTACTGCCACTGCTGGGCCCCGCCTGGTTGGCAACCTGGAAGCACACACAGCAGACAGACAAAGCGATGTGCACTTGGACTTGATCAGAATGAACGCATCTTCAATATCCAAGCACCAATGACAACTTTGCCCAGCAACACTTGTTGTACATGCCGTTGCTGGTGTGTTGGCTCAGAGGCCTGCAACGAGCAGCTGTTGCTGGCTGGCTCACCTGTACTGCAGACAGAGCAGTTGACACAAGCCGAGTGAACTCCGCCTGCTGAGCAAATTTCAGCAAAGGCAGCTGCTTCACTGCTGCCCTGGCGCCGTTACTCAGCGGCTCCTGCTGCTGCTGCTGCTGCTGCTGCTGCTGCTGCTGCTGCTGCTGCTGCTGCTGCTGCTGCTGCTCTGCTGATGTGGTAGCGTGTGTGGCGGCTGCAGTGCCGTACGCCCGCTGCAGCCCTGCCATGAAGCCTGCTGCTGCTGACTGGGTGAGGCCTGCGGGGCACAGCACAGGCGGGGCAGAGGGGCCTGTACTTGGGCAGAGGAATGGAAGCAAACATCCACGTGGCAAGCTGCATACGGAGACAGCTGTGGTTGCTGCATGAGGTTCTACACACACAGTGCACTGAGCGGACGTGCAGAGTGGTTGAAAGCATGCCCAGGTGTGTTTGTCAGCGTGCTTACCTGAATGGTGCTGCTGCTGTCCTAGCCGCTGCTGTTGCTGCTGTGGGGGCGCCGCACTGTGCAGTGCATTGTCAAGCTGCTGCTGCAGGTGTGTGTACTGTGCCAGCAGCTCTCTGAAAGATGCAGGGAGAACTGCTGGCAAAACACTGCTGCTCTCAATACCACCTTGCTGCTGCTGCTGCTGCGGCTGCTGCTGTGCAGTGGCAGACAAACCAGCCTCCTGTATTGGCCCTTGCCTAGCGATCCCTGCAGCTGCTGCTGCGGCTGCTGCTGCTGCTGCTGCTGCAGAAGCAGCAGCTGTTGTTCCCCTTAATGGTGTTGCTGCAGGTGTGACAGGGGCTGAGCGCTGTTGCTGTGCGCCTGCAACAGCCTTCCTGGCGCTGCTAGAAACTGCCTTGCTGGTGCGTGCGACATGCTGGCCGTATGCACTGCTGGTGAGCGGCCTTCTGGACCCACTTGACGTGGAGCGGAGCGGTTGCTGCTGTTGCTGTTGCTGCTGCTGCTGCTGCTGTTGCTGTTGATGCTGATGATTGCTGAGTGCACTGCCAGGCTGGCGGACTGCTGGAGCAGGTTGCCGCTGCTGATGCAGTGGTTGAAGTATGTTTGGCAAGCTATTTTGTGAGATTGCAGCTGCAGCAGCTGGTGGAACGTACTGTGTATTGGAAGCAGCCCTGCAAGCAATAGCAAAGCAGCAGGACGTGAGCCATTGCCTCCGCTGTCTTGGCGTGCGTGTTGCTCTGTGTACCGACTTACCTCGAGTTGAGTCTCCTCAGTATCCTGGTAAGATCACTGTTGACAACTGTGATCAGGGCTGCTTCACCGTCGATGCTGCAGCGTGCCTGCAAGACAGTAGCTGGCGTGTCACAGCTAGGCAGAAGCCGTACGCGATTGCAACTACTTTAAAGCGGCTAGCAGCTATACGTACGTCTGAGATGACCTGGATCGCGTTGCAGAGGGCTGTCAACAAGTCTCTGTCGTCCATACGACCTTGGCAAGTCCCAATGCCCAGTCCCGATCGCGTGCTTGCGCCGTCGACTTGGATTCAGCAGCACCCGCGTGAACTATCTTGAATGAGCTAGAAGTGTTGTGGCGTGCCCAGTTGCAGGAAAATGAAGCCAGGCTTTGGGTGTTACCAAGTGACACCATGTAACACAATTCAAAATTTTATGACACAAACACCACCACACTGCAGTGCAGTGGTTGAAGATACGCCTGCCGAGCAGCGCTGTGGCCGAACTTTCTCAGCTCAGCTCTGCCGTGCAGCTAGCTGCTGCTTAGTGAACTCATACATGGCGATTGCGCCAGACACGTGCACGTTCAGGCTGCGGATGACGCCCAGCTGGGGGATCTCCACGGTGGCATCAAGCATGGAGATGATCTCAGGCGGGATGCCCTCCTTCTCACGGCCCAGCACCAGCACCTGCAGCAGCACAACACCCACACATATTGAGAGAGTACCAAGGTGTGTTGTGCGCCTCGCATCTGGGCCCTGATGCACCAGGCCTGGCAAGCCCAGCAGTTGTGCGTTTGCACAATCACTGGTGGCACTAACATGCAGACAAAGGGCATTGTTGTGATTGTTTGCTCAGACCTTGAGTCCCATGCCAGGCATCGCAGCCAAAACGCTCGTGCTGTGGGAACCACGTCAGGCTTTGACGAAGGGCACCAGCGCAGTGGGCCCCTTTCTGCTGTCCTGGCATGCTCCAACAATCATGATGTGCACATCACTTGCACAGCAGCACCGGCTCTAGCAAGCCATAAGGAGCACGGCTCACCGTCTTGCTCGGGAACTTGTACTCTGGCAGGCAGGTTGACTCAGCTGTCTGCTCCAGGCCAACCAGCGCATACCTGCAGCCACCACAGGCAGGCCACATTTGCCACATCAATTAACAGTGCCTGCCCTCATCATGCAATCACACTGCATAGCCACACTATAATCAGTGTAACATGCAGCAGTGCTGTGCAGACAGTACGTCCATTGGATTGGTGCTGCAAAAGCCAACTCTATGCTACCCAGCGATAGCACACTAGTTCTGCTACAATACAACACAGTCAGCGCTGGCACATGCCAATGCTGTACCACCCACCCTTGCGCCTGCTTGGTTGCCAGCCAGGCCAGCAGCGCCGCCTCCTTCACCTCCTCAATGGGCACCCAGCGCTCAGCAGTCACGCTGATGCTGCAGGCCCAACAGCAGCCACACAGCAGCAGAGCAAGGAGCAGCGGCAGTACACATCCATATCAGCAGCCTCTCACAGGTGAAGCACATGCTGGTCGTCGGCGTGGTGGTGTGTCTATTTCCCGCTAATCACGACTGCCATTGGCCCGTCTCACAGCCATATAGGGTGGGTGATCACGATTGCAGATGTACCAGCTCCAGACTTTGAAATGTGGCATACACACAGTGAGTGCCTACAGAGGCGTGTGCCCAGCAACCGCAGGCTGTGCCAGCCCCCACCTGGTGAATCCTGCGTCTGCTGTCACGCGCTTGTCAGCCAGCACCAGCGCCCCCGCCCCCAGCACCTCCGCCGTGCGCGCCAGGCCCGCCAGGTTGGGCACCTTTGAGATGAGCGAGGCCACCACGATGAGGTCGTTGCGGCGCGTGCCTGCAGGGCCGGACTGGCCGCCTGCACACGGCAAGCACATGGGGTGGGTGTGCACGGGGCCGATGGCGTCGATAAGCTATGGCTTGATGGGGAACATGACGATGATGATGATGATGGGGTGGGTGAGGTGCTGCCTGGTTGTCCAGCTCCTCAGCAGTGACAGTGCATATCTGCCGCACACGTGCTCACACGCACACTAGGTCAACGTCAATGCAGCTCGACGGATGGAGCAAGCAAGTATTCCTTAAGATCTGTTGCTCATCAACTTGAACACATGCAGAGGTTGCTCTGCATGTGCAGCCTGCCAAGCTAGTATTGCGCAACACCTGCCACCCAACGACATGGCCGTCAGCCAAACCCCCGCACCTTGCTGCTGCTGCTGCTGCTCCAGCTCATCCAGCACATCCGCCATCAGCACGGCACGCTCACTCGGCGTCACCTTGCGCTGGTAGTCACCCACGGCAACAGCACCACTACCAGCAGTAGTGCCTGCGTTGCCGCTGCTGGCGTCTGCTGCTGCTGCTGCGCTGGGACCTCCTTCGTACCCAGCCACCCTGTAGACCGCTGCTTCACGCAGCTTGGCACGCTCAGCAGTGAGGAAGTTTATGATCTTGTCCATGAGCGCCTCCGGCACGCCTTCAAACGTGACTGGCGTGTCCTCGGCACCTGCAGTGCAGCAGCACCAGCAGCAAGAGCAGCAGGGCCATTAGTTGGACAAACCAGTGACACCAAACGCTGCAGCCATGCTGCAATGGACTGCAAGAATGTGCCAGAGCGGCAGAGTTGAAGAGAGTGCATCTGCTTCACTAAACTATAACAGGGCCGACAAGAGCCCGGCAGTGTACCAGCAGTTGTTGATAGCCTCAGCTACAACGCGCACATCACCCCCGCACCTGCCAGGTACAGGCAGCAGCTGAAGATGCGCCGCGGCGAGGTGATGCCGGCCGGTGACCAGCCCAGCATGCCGCTGCCCATGGCGCGCCTGAAGCGCTGGAACTCAACGTTATCCACCATGAAGCGAGCCACCTCGCCAGCCACTGCCACGCCGCCTGGGCCCAGCCCAGCCTCCCAGCCCTGCCACTCACGCAGCGGCTTGGCATCCTGCATGTTGCATGTGCAGGTGTTGATGTGGCGGGCTATGGGGTTTGGTGGGGTGTGGTGGGGTGCTCAGGTGCTGTTCTCTGGACAGGGACAGGCCTAGCGGATGAGCCAGTGACTGGGCTACACATATATGTACCGGTTGTATGTGCATGGTGGTAGCAGAGATGTGGATCAATGTGGTGTGGTGACAAGGACGCTATGGCAGCTACCACACATGCTGGCTGGCTGCAGCATACAGCATGCGCAGCAACCAGTAGCGCTGCAGCAGAAAGCTCACCAGCAGTGCGCAGAAGCCCAGCTGCGCAAACGTGCGGATGTGGTGCGTGTGGTGGTTGGTCCACGGCAGCAGCAGCCGCAGCAGCTGCGGCAGCAGCGCCAGCTGCTGCTCCTGCGGCGAGTGCAGCGCCACCTGCACTGCAATGAGTATGTGGCTCCCAGTGGCAGCGCCGCCTTTCTCGACGCTGCTGATCTGCGGCAGCAGCAGCTCTTGCAGGAAAGTGGGGTGCTGCAGGGCCAGGTGGGCTACTATGGCCTCCTGGTACTGCTTGATGGAGGGCGGCTGGTTGACTGACAGCTGCACCAGCAGCTCTGCAAGCGGCACAGGCAGTACAGGCAGTACAGGAAGAGGCAGGGAAGTGAGGCAGGGGTTTGTGCTGCCGCACAGGAGCAAGATAGTACAGTTGCGCTTGTAGAGGTCAAGATCACTGAGTGCATGCAGGGGAGGGTCACCCCACAGCAGGGGTTCAGAGGAGGCGCGTAGCATTGCTGCAGGACACACCAGACAAGTAGAAGCAGTTGCTGGGCCACCCTAATGCAGCCAAGTGCAGCTAACCCAGCTTGCTCACCCTTGGCGGCTGCTGCCGCGGTGTCGCGCTGCCTGGTGCTGCCGAGGAGGTTTGCTGCTGCCGTGAGCCCCTGCCAGGCGCGCACCTTGAGGCGGTGCACGTCACTGCCCACCTTGAAGCGGTCACCCGACAGCACAGGGTCACCCACCAGCGCCTGCGCCAGCAGCAGCAGCATCAGAAGCATGTCTTGCAGCAATCAAGGCAGCTTGCAGTAGGGATCAGATTGGCTACCATACGCAGTGCACAGCTGCGTATGCAGCATAGTGCAGCAACATGTTGCCATGCTGTCAGCAGCTGCTGTAGCGCATCGCCTCTTTGCGACACTGTGAAATCGACTTCTCTCGGGCGCCAGGCCAACTCACGTGCAGCCAGTGGCTCCACAGCCCAACACCAGCAGCCTCCACCTCTAGCACCCAGCTCTCGCTGGCCGCAGCAGCAGCAGCAGTACCACCACCGCTACTGCCACTGCTGCAATCGCCTGCCCCTTGGTCTGTCAGGCCAGCTGCTGCTGCCAGCTGGTACAGCCCTGTCAGCAGTGCCACGCGTGGGCCGATGTCAGTGAGGCTGTATGCCTCCTGCAGCTCAGGGTCCAGCGGCTCAGCCAGCAGGCTGCGCTCTTGACCTTCTTCCAGGCTGGGCAGGCCCTGCAGCAGCAGCGGTGACAGGACGGATAGCACATGCGTACCAGGCATGTATCATGCAGTAGCTGCACACTTGACATCAGCGTGCCTGCAAGCGGACTAACAAGCAATGCATTGTGGGTAGCAACAGCAGCACGCTGGTCGAACACAGCTGACTCCAACTAGCATGTGCATGCCCAACAGCCAGATTCACCGCATCATCCTGCCCCGCTGCCGCGCACCTGCACCTCAGCATCCTGCCCTGCAGCCAGCGTGGTAGTCACGCCAAACAGCAGCAGCTGCCGCAGCTCATCAGCATACCAGACCAGCAGCTGCGGGCAGCACGCCACATAGCAGCCCAGCTGCAGCCCCAGAGCCAACATCAGGCGGGGGCTGCCCTTCTGGCCCTGCTGCAGCAAGCCTCGGATGAAGCTGCGCAGAGGGGCCTTAGCGCCTTCATGCAGCGGCGCCAGCTGCTGCTGCTGCTGTTGGTCAAACACGCACAGCTGTGGCACGAGCAGTGCGTTGACTGCCAGGCTGTACATCAGCTGTGGCCTCTTCTTGCTGCCTGCGAGGGGGCAGCACAGCAGCCGCAGCAGATGCAGTAGGTCAGGGCAGTGATTTGTGTGGCAGGGGCGACACCAGAGGCATGCTGGGCAGTGTGAATGTGCCGCTTGCTGTGTGGCAAGTGGCACGAAGACGAGTGTGGCAAGCACATGCAGCAGGCAGGGCAACTGATGACACAACTGCAGGAGGTGGGCTATGCTGATTGTCCTGTTGACACTGCAAGTGAAACGTGCCTGCAGCAAGCAGCTCAAATCTGTATCAGCTGCCTGCCATGCAGGGCTGCCGTCACCTTTCATCAGGTCCAGCAAGCCATTGGCCATGGCTCCAGCCAGGGGCACCAGCAAGCAGCTGCTGCCAGCCGCACTGTCAGGCAGCGAGCCTGCGGACACCAGCTCCTGCACAGCTGCTGCCTGCAAGCAGCACAGCAGCAAAGCACCGACGCATAGACGCCAGCACACGACATGGTATGGCGACTGGCAGGATGCCCAGGTGTTGAGGTTTGTTTGGAAGCTTAGCTGCGCACACCATACATCTGATGTGCTCCCCTTTTCCCAGCTGCACAAGCCCACGCAAGCACACACACACAAGCTTTACCATATGCAGAAGTAGCAGGGCGTGTCACATTGCAAAAAGCAGATGTTCCACAGCAGCACTAAGCTTGCCCCTCACCTGCAGCTGCTCATCCTCCACCAGCAGCAGCCACACGCGCCGCAGGCAGCGCAGCAGCTGCAGCAGCTCAGAGCCCGCCTCGCTCACGGTCCACTGCAGCGCGTCCAGCGCGTGGCGCAGCACACAACACACAGCGGTTGCAGGAAGCACACCTGCAGGCACAAAACAGCCCAGGCTGCCAGCTGCAGCTGCTGAGGGTATAGAGCTGCCGTTGACTGCTGCTGCTTCAGCAGGAGCAGCAGCAGCAACCAGTGTCATAACACCAGCCATGCAGCGCCAGTCCACACCTTCAAGCCATCCTCGCATGGGGTCTCCACTGCGCATGCCGGCAGCAGATGCAGCAGCAGCCTGCCACTGCGTGTGTGCAGCCTGCGCTGACTCCACCTCGCGCAGCACAGCCTGCAGCCATGCGGTGGGGCTGCACGGCAGCTGCTGCTGGCTGCGCAGTTCAGGGCAGCAGATGAGGCAGCGGGAGAGGCCTGTGGCAAGATGGCCCAGCACCTGCAGCAGCACAAAAGAAGGCTTCGCTCACTCCTGTTTCATGGCAACCCTTCATTCTATTTGCTAGCAGTCACAGAAATTGTAAAGCATTGCTGGTCATCTGGGCACGGGCTGCCATAAACGATTTCCACTGTGGCAGCCCAAGCAGGCAGCAAGCTAGCAACTGCTCGCTACCACCGCATACCTTCAACGCTGATGCCCTGGACTGCTCCGCAGACGCCGCCTGCTGCAGCCCTGCCTCTACTGCTGCTGCGTCTGCACCAGCAGCTGGCGGCTGCAGCCCTGGCAGTGGCTTGCTGGCCAGTTGCTGCCCCACCTCTGCCATCAAGCCCAGCAACGTAAGCAGTGCCGGCAAGCTGCGCCTGTTTGCTGCCGCTGCTGCAAGGGGTGCTGCTGCTGCTCCAGAAGCTACTTGGCTGTCCAGTGCGCCGCATGTGGCCCAGCTGCCTCCAACATGCCTCGCTAAAAGTACAGCAGCAGCTGCCGCAGCCTGTGCTGCCGCCTCTGCTCGTGCTGCTGCTGCCCATGCGGCAGGACACAGCCCAAACGCACCAGTGCCGGCTGCAGCAGCTGCTACATCTCTACTGCCCTCTCCCCACGCCAATGCAGCTGGGCTTGACCAGTAGCAGCTGCTGTACAGCTTCAAGCACCTGCCTAGTGGGCCTGCCACTGCCTCTGCCAGCTCTGCTGCAGCTGTAGTCAACAGAGGGACCTGCTGCCCTGCCTCAACTGCTACCCTGCCGGCCTCCTCTGCACCTTTCAGCAGCACAGTCAGCATCACCAGTGCACGCTCAGCAGCGCCTGCCGCCATGTAACTCCTGCTCAGCAGCTGCTCGGTCATGCTTACTAGGCCTGACAGTGCAGCTGACAGCTCAGGCCGCAGCTTGTCACTGCAGCACAGCAGCACACGCAGCAGCGTGTCGCAGCTGGTGCGCCATGACAGGTAGTCCTGATGCCGTGCATGCCACTGCTGCTGCTGCTGGCTGGAGGTGGCTGCTGCTGCTGCTGCATCCTGCACAATGTCGTTGCTGTTGCTGTTGAAGTAATGCTTCCATATGCTATCCACCCCTGCTGCCAGCCACGCGCGGCTGCCCGCTGCATCATTGCTGCTGCTGCCGCCGCCCAGCAGCCAGCCCCTCAGTGCTGCATGCAGCTGCCCTCCCGGCCCCTGCAGGTGAGCCGGCAGCCGCTGGACCAGCCGCGCAGCAGCTGCAACGCTGCAGGCGCCAGCTGGCGCCACGGCTGCTGCTATCGTCAGCAGCAGGTTGAAGCAGGTCACGCGGAAGGTCTGCCCGGAGTAGATCAGCAGCCGCACCAGCAGACTGTGCAGCCTAGCCAGCGCCTCCTCCACATAAGCGGCTGCTGGCAGCACAGGGGAGAGGTGTGGAAGGATCAGCACAAAGGTGAACACGGAGCAAACAAATTACTGCTGCAGTGGCTGGCGCATCACTGGGTGCTACAGAGTGGAGGAAAGCTCAAGCAGTGAGACAAGGAAATGCACAGCTGAGGCTGCTACAACGCACGACTCATAAATGTGCCAGTCTGCCGTCTGTATGTTTGAAACATTGCACAGCATGCAAAATGCTTGACGGGACCGGAATAACATACCCGTGTCGAGCTCATCCATGTCATTCAGCAGGCTGCACCCTGCTGCGTCTGCTGCTGCTGCCAGCGCCCTCATCACTGCCAGCAGGCCCGACCGGGGCAGGTCCTGGCCTGGCTTAGCCGCCACCAGCAGCCCACTCAGCAGCAGTGCGCGAGCTGCAGCAGGCCCTGCAGCAGCACCATACCTAGCCAGAAGCTCAGCTGCCTGGCTGATGATGTGGGAGCTGCTGCCTGCTGCTGCGCTGGCTCCTTGCCCTGTTGCTGTTGCGATCGCAGGCTGCTGCTGCTGCTGGGCGTCTGCGCCGCCGACTGCGCTGCCAGTTGCTGACAGGCCTGCTGCTGATGGCACCTTGTGGTGGATGGGGCTCATCAGGGCTGGCAGCAGCGTGCCAGTGAAGAAGGCCAGCGGCAGCTGAGCCAGCACTGCTGGTGGCCAGTGGCGCTTGAGCAGGGTTTTCAGTGCCATGCGTTGCACCTGCACAGCACACATGGCAGCAGGAGCAGTTGCAGAGGCAACCGTGCGCATGAGGCGGGGGTTATGTGATGCATGCTGGCACATGTGAGCTTGCATGCTGTAAATTGCACAGGAGAAGAAGGAGAACAAAAGAGAAAGAAATGAGTGCAAGCACAGGAAAGGGCTTGAGAAATAGGGAGCCGAGAAGGGCATTGTGCAAAGGACGTGCAAGAGTTGCAAGTGAACTTGTGCATCGTGGTCAGGCGTGAGGGGGCCGTTCTCACTTGCAAGTTCTTGTGCTGCAGCGCCAAAGTCCAAATCACGCTGGTCCAGCAAAAAGCCATAGGAAGCGCATCGCCCTGCTCAGCTGGCTGCTGCTGACCGTCCTCCTTGGGTGCCGCACCATCCTTGGCGCGGATCAGCTGGTTCATCTTGCTGCTGTGCGCCACATCTGCTGCTGCATCCTCCTGAGCAAACTCACGTGCTGCTGGGTGCAGCTGGCTGATCTGCAGCAGCAGCAGCAGGAGCCGTAGCAGCAGCAGCATGGAGACCAGTCCCTCGACGATTGCTGAGGAGATTGGTGCTGATGCAGACGCAGCATGCTGTTAGCCATATCAGCGGGTTCTCGTGCGCCACGCAATGCCTCAGCCTGCAGCATCTGCTCGTCCTCCACCCACCTGTGGCCAAGCCGCTTTCACTAGGTGGGGGCTGAACTCATCCAGCAGCTCGTACAGGGCCAGGAACACCACCCACTCAGGCTGCACAGCCAACTGCTGCTCAGGCAGCAGCAGCTGCAGCAGGCGGAACGCGCGCTTGCGGTTGAGTGTCTCACTATCAACCAGGCAGTCACGCAGCAGCGCCCAAAACTGCTCAGCGTCACAGCAGGCTGTCGCTGGCTGCGCCGATGATGGCACTACTGCTGCTGCTGCTGCTGATGCTGCTGCTGCTGTTGGTTGATCTGCGGCAGGCGGCTGCAAGCCCCAGGCTGTATGGTATTGCAGCAGCACTGCCAGGCCCATGCGCCTAGGCAGTGCAGGCTCTGCAATCATGCTCAGGCACTGCTTCCAAAGCTGCTGCATGCACTGCTGCTCTACGTCAGGGCTGCTTGCTGCAGCAGCTGCCAACAGCGCAGGAAGCAGCTGTTGAAAAGAGGCCTGCCGCAGGGCTGCGTTGCTGCAGGCCAGCAGGGAGCAGGCAGCACTGAACAGGCGCCCACTGAGCAGCTCCAGCATGCGTTGCACTGCAGCATGTGTCAGGCGCTCCTGCTGTTGCTGTTGCTGCTGCTGCTGCCACTCTCCAACAGCTGCTGTAGCCAGCTTTTCAACAGCGACGCAGGCAACAAGGGGAGGCAGCTGGAATAAGATTTGCCAGCGCTCCTGGGCGCTGGCAGCACTGGCTGAGCGCTGCTGCAGGACACATGGCTCTGCTGTGTTCGCTGAAAGGCCACCCTTGCTGCAAGTGGCATCAGAGAAAGCCACAAGCGCTGCTTCGGCACACTGCAGCATTTCAAGCATGATGTCCCATGCCTGCTGCTGTGACAGAAGGGCTGCCAGCAGGTGCAGCAGCTGCTTGCTGGCTGGTGTGCCTGCTGTAGCAGCAGCCAGAGGCAGGAATACTTGCTGTACATACTGCCGGAGTACTATGCTGCTTTGGTTGCCAGTGGCCAGGAACACTAGTGCTGCCGCCGCTGCTGTCACTGCCTCATTGATGTCCTGGCTGCTGCCGGCGCCAATTAGGGCTTCGCACAGATCAAACAGGCTGGAGAGTGTTGCAGTTGCAGTTGCATCAACGTCATTGAACAGTGCTGTGATGAGGTGGCTTCTGGCTTGCAATGTGGCTTCTGGTTGTGCCGCAGTTACAGCAGCCAGCCTGCTGCTGAGGTGGTGGGCCTGCATCATGCTCACTTGGTTGCCATGGCCACCTACACATCGCAAACCTATTTAAACAGCAAACAATAGCGTTTTGGGGGTCTGTCAGGCCCTTGTTGCTTCGTTTCGGAGAGTAACAGTCACTTCACGTTCAACATCGACAGCTGTGTACTGACCAAGCATTCTGGCAATGACGCCGTTTTGTTTTTCGTAGATTCCTCACAAACATCCAGTTTCGTTGTTCGTTGCAGCAGGCGTGACACTGGTATTGCCACAACAACGTTCAGCTCTCTGCTACGATTTCAGCCAAAGCTCGAACTGTTTCAGCAAAGCAAAGGTCATGTGAAACGTGCAGCATTGGACGTCAATCGGCATGGCAGAGCTATACTTGTACTCGCAGCAGCTTGCTGCACATAAGGCGCAGCAATGCATAGCAAGGGAGCAGCTGGCTGCTATGGAGGAGGCAGCCCAGCATGAGGAGGACTATAGGCAAAAGGAGGCTGATGAGGTGGGCTGGTGCTGCTTCAGCAGCACTGCCGCATGCTGTGCTGTATGTATGCAGCACTGCTGAGTGCTGCCCCTGGGCATGCAACATCTGAGATGGTAGCCCTGCACATCATGTGGAAGGGGATAATAAGATAAGCCATACCATTTGCGTGTGCACGATGCTTCCATCTACCCGTCCTGCATGCACCATCACCAACACGCTCACCCTGCTTTGCATGCGCAGAAATTGCACACACTGCAGCTGGAGCTGGGGTCCAACAACTTGCAGAATGAGCAGTTGAAGCTGGAGGTGCTGCGCTGGCGCAAGCAGTGCTCGCTCATGCGGCTGAAACTGGCGAGTGCCAGAGAGAAGGTGCAGCTGCATGAAAGCAACCTGGACTTGCTGAGCGAGCGCGAGCAGCGCCTGAGCAGTGATGCAGCCGGCCTCAGAGGCCAGCTGGCAAGCGCGTTGCAGCAGCTGACAGACATGACAGCGGCCAAGGCGCAAGCGCAGGCGGAAGCCGCAAAGTTCCAGGTTTGTTTTTGACTTCCTGATTCATCTGCTGCTTATGTGCTAGCTCCACCATTGCAATGGCAGTGCCTGCTCATGCAAACCGGCACAGCAGCGATATGTAGAGAATGCACAGAAGCAGGCATGTGCTTTCGCAGGACAAACCACAAGCAACCAGTCATGCCTTGCTTAGCAAAGCAGCATCGCATGCGGTATGCTGGCTCCGCTAGCTGCACGCATGCTGCTGCTGGCCTCACTGGTACTGCACATCTTGCTATCTCTTGTACAGGGCCAGGCGCTGCAAGCAGACATGCAGCTGACGCAGATGAATGAGGAGCTGAAGCTGCTGACAGGACGCTGCAGCAACGCAACAACACACAGCGCTGACGTGCAGCAGCGGCTGGCAGCGGCTCTGTCAGAGAAAGCCAGCCTGCAGAAGCAGCTGGCTGACAGCGAGGCGCATGAAGCAGCTGCAGCTGCAGAGACACAGCAGCTGCAGCAGTCACTGCAGGCGCTGCAGGGCGAGTTGCGCAGGTAGGCAACAGGCAGCACACCTACAGCTAACCTGCTGAGCTACGACAAGGGTAGCTGAGCATGTCACATACCCAAGAAGAGCATCATTTCGGTGGGTGCATGCTGTTGAGGTTCGCGTCGTCCGTCAGCATGGCCAACCTTGCAGATCATTCACATTGCGCTGCAGGTGTGAAGAGCGCCTGGCTGCACAAGAAAAGGCCGCAGCAGCGGCGGAGGCTGCTGCAGCAGTGGCAAGCGCCAAGGTGGAAGCTGCCGCAGACGCCTTGGCGATGAAGGAGCAGCAGCTTGTCGAGTGGCGGCAGCTGGCGCAGGCCAGCAAGGACACAGCGTCGCAGCAGCTGCAGCTGTCACAGGTGCGCGCACCTGTGTTCAGCAATTGTAAATGTATTGGTGCGTAGCAGCAGCAGCCGCTTGGATCATGAACGCACGTCATGCCGCAGCACAACGCAAGCATCGCAATAACATGCATGCACGTGCGGCTGCAGGACAAGATGGGCCTGCGGGAGACAAGGCTGCTGCATGAGGTGGCGGCACTGCGTCAGCAGCTGGCGCAGGAGAAGGCTGCAAGGTTGGTGGTCAAACACCAGCAGCATTGAGCACTGCTGTCTGCCTTTGAACGCCGGCTGCTTGCAGTACCAGATCAGTTGCCAGCCTCGACAGTGCATGTGGCTTTGTTTGGATGATTTCCCGTTGTTGACTCTGCAGCGCCTGCTGTGCCCTGACCGCACTGCTGCTTCCTGCAGGGCCGCTGCTGACTCCGGCCTTACCAGTGCTAGCGCAGCCGCAGCTGCCAAGGCCAAGAGCCTGGAGGAGCAGCTGGCGCAGCTGAACCAGCAGGTGATGGAGCTGTTGGGGTCTGTCACAGCTCCTCTGGCTAAGTGCTGCCTTTGGTCTGGCGTCGTATGTGTGCAACGACTCTCTACATGAGCAACTACAGTGGTCGTGGCCAGCGGCCTGTTTGCCATGCTAGGCCATGGCTAACTCATGCTGCTCACCGCCTGACATGCATCACTGCTGCTGCTGCGCTGCAGATGACCAGCCTGCAGTCCCAGCTGTCAGCAGCGCAGCAGCAGGCCAAGCAGCAGTGTGAGCGTGCTGCTGCACTGGAGCTGGAGCTGGAGAAGCAGCAGGAGCAAGAGACACGCGCTGCTGTGCAGGCAGTGGGCAGCATCATGCAGGGATTGGTGGAGCAGGAGGGTGACCTGCGACCTGCAGCAGCAGGCGCAGCGGCTGGACCTGCTGCAGGCGCAGCTGCTGCTAAGGGAGGTGGCAAGGCTGCAGCAGCCAGAGGCAGGCCGCGCAGCGCTGGTGCTGCAGGCAGGCCCCGCAAGGCACAGGCCAAGGCTGCTGCTGCTATTGCTGCTGCTGCTGAGGGAGAAAGCGAAGGGCCTGATGAGCCAGACAGCGGTGATGAGGTCGGCAGCCAGCTGGAAGCGCAGAGTCCACCAGCTGCTGCTCCTGCACGCAGGGGCCGGCCGAAGAAGGCCGTTGCGCCTGCTGCTGTAGAAATGGCAGAACAGGCGTCGCCAGTGCAACAGCACAAAGAGAGGTGCGCAGCAAGCTTGCATTGGATGCAGCAGCTGGACGTTGCCGGGGGTTATGCCGCTGCAGCTGGATTGCCTGTACTTGTTGGTTGCTTTGCGCAAGGTGCTGTCCCCACAAAAGAGGCTTGCTTGCTGTTTATGAACCTGCTGTTGTCTGTGCCTGCCATGCATCGCAGCGACCGAGTGCTACAGCCATTGGACGAGAACCAGCAGCCGGCACAGGAGCAGCCAGCAGTTGCTGGAAAGGTGGCCGTGCCCGCTGCTGCTGCAGCAGCAGCAGCTGCTGCACCTGCTGCACCCGCAACGCGGCCATCAGGTGTTGACCAGGCAGGGGGCAGCAGGCCCTCATCAGCTGCTGCACCTGCTGGGCCACCTCCGAGCTTCGTGCCGCAGTCAACACTGGCACCCACAGCTGCGCTGCAGAAGCCAGGGTAGGGTGATGTGGCGCACGAGCGCCTTCTTGCCGTGCTTTATGCAATGCTGCAATTCAGGGTTGGCCTTACATGCTGGATCTGTAGTGTTGCATACTGCAGCATTTATTGCATTGGCTGAAAGATGGACGTGTTCAGACATGCTGCTGTAAGTACTGATCCCTGGCACAGCTCAAGTCTCCCTGCAGTCCGGTCACTCGTAGCGCTCTGCTGCGGCCTGCCGTGCAGGGTGATGGCTGCAGCGCAGGCGCGCGTGTCCGCCACAGACATGCTGAAGAAGCTGTCAGCAGGCCTGCCACAAGGGTGAGTTAGCAGCCGCATTATGCAGAATCAATATGATACAGCGAACAGCAACATGCACACTGGGTTGCCCAGCCTATCAGCAACCTCGTTGAAAGTCCTGCCTCTGCCCTGGGGCACAGCCGCATATGCAGATCTGCAAACCAACTTCATTGCTATGGCTTGCTTTGCGATCTGGTGATGATGTCTCCTGCTTGGTGTCTGTCTCACCGCCTTGCTGGTGCCTGCTGCAGCATCCCTGGCAAGCCTGGCGCTCGCAAGCGCAAGCTGCTGCCTGCAGCTGTTGGCGGTGCAGGGGGCAGCATGGACGTCATCCCAGCCAGCTTGCTGGTGAAGCCGGCGTTCCAGGCACCAAAAGTGCGCAAGCCCTGACAACCACAACAGCATGCTGGAATTTGCGTGCAGCTCGCATAAATGTGCACTTGGCAAACACGATGCCAGTTTTCAAGAAGAAAAAGGGTGACGATGGGTATGATACGGACGAGCTGGCAGGACTGGCAGTTGGTTGGGCAACATGGCTCGCATTTGGCCACCACGGTGGTGGTGGTCTCGTTCTGCGTTGGTGGGTGCCAGCTAATGAAGAAATGTTGGCAGTACAGTGGCAACCTGCTTGGTGGGGAAACAGCAGTGCTCCGCAGGGATTGGAAGTGTCGGGTACTTGCTGCTCACTGAGCAGCCGTGCCTCAGGCCAGCGCTGGCGGCTGCATTGCAGGTGCAAACCTTTACATCCGTTTGCAAATTACAATTGTGAGGTTCCACCCTTCTTTGTAACTTACAACTTCAAGCACTGTCCAGCAAGGTATACAACGGTGCATAACGACGGAGCAGAAAGGGGGGCGCTTGAATGTACATTCAAGACATGTGTGCGCAGGCAGGTCCAAGCTGCGGCGCGCGCACCTGCCTGAACGTCCTACATATGGGAGTCTGCTTGAAGCACACAATGGCATCGTGGGTGCTTAACTGAGCGGGCGTGCTGGTGATGAGCAAATAGCTCCAGAACGTGCCGATCACAACTCGTCAGGCACGCTTAGAACATCCACTGCTCTGCACCACATGGCATGCCTGTGCACAGGCTCGTCGACGTCACGTCAGGTAGCGAGCACTGACGCACAGAGGAGCTGCAAACACCAGAGGAAAGAGCACATTGACAGCACGAGCGCCGCCATCCTCTGCGCTTGTGACAAGCGCACTGCAAGCAGGGACATGTGCAATGCACAACAGCGAATACGGTGCAGGGTGCAAGCACAGCACTTCCGCCTGCATGATGTGCCAAAGTTGGGTGACATAGCTCACTGGCAGCTGGGTAGCTGGCATGAAGGCAAGCATGATGCACACGGTAATGCCAGTCAGCCTAACTCCGAGCCTGCCCATACCAGTGCGGCACTAATATGTGCGCCAGAAGCACGTGCAACATTCCAAACACCTAGCAGGTAGCAAAGCCAGCCAGGAACTGCCTACATCTATGCCTGCCGGCTTTCAGAGAAAACAGCCGCACAAAAACAGCCTGCTCATTTCACAGGCCACACCTGCTGCACCATAGCAGTTATCAGTTGCGTGCCCTGCCCTGCGAATAGCAAGCAGAGCACTCAACCCACGCGTGCAGTCAACCTCTGATCCTAGCAAAATACATGACTTTTGGCGCCAGCATAGATCCACTGCATACATGTACATTTAACGTCTCTGTCAATAGCAGCAAACAAAGTCAGGATGGGCTATACCTCAAAACCCAAAGTGGTAGTAAAGCCATGACGCCAACATTGCCCAGGCTAATTGGCAGCACCCTTAGCACAACCAAGATTGTGGTTCCAAAGGCTGCTAGCCATGCATGTGAATGTGCATCAGTGCGGCTGATCGCTTGGCGCAACTGAGCACAACTGTGCAACAGCTCAAACGTCATCCGTAACGTGCAGTTATTGTGGCACTCATTGACAGTGTTGTCGCCCCAACCAGGCCAATGCTGCCCCAAGCACGACGCACAGGAGCCACGCCAAGGAAAAAGGCTGCTGAGTCCTACCAAGTGGGGCAATAGCAGCTGCTGTGACTTACAGCAGACAAGCAAACAGGTAAGTCTGTCGAAGCTCCCGTAGCTGCGCAAATAATCCCATGGCTAAGCACATGATCTCATTCTTCTTGAGTTCCCAAGTGTGGCGTCGCACACAACAAAATGCCGTGCAACGCTTCGTGGAGGACAAGCTGAAGACAGTCGCAGCAGGCGTGCGTGGCGGGCGCGCTGCCCCCGCCGGCTGCTCACATGGCAGCAACAGGGAACGGTGCTGCATCCCACAACTGCGCCAGGCACCTGCAGCTGGCTGCCCCGTTGTTGCGGTGGTCCTTCTGCTTGTACTGCGGCTGCTGCTACTGCTGCTGCTGCTACTGCTGCTGCACAGAACCGTGCGCCAGGCTGCTCCCCAGCATGTAGATGCTGTACCAGACCAGCACTTGCCCAAAGTTTACGATGCCCCGGCCTGGCGCATCCGCCTTGCTGCAGACAGCAAACACGACACACAGTTTGTAAGCGGCAACAGCTGTGAGGCATGTACCGTGACAGTAGATCAACTGGCTGGACACAGCCATTTCTGCGCACCCTAGCCCAAGCGGCATGCAGCTACCCTCCCGACAAGCATTAAACAACACCATTGCAATGTGGCCGCAAGCGCTGCTTGCGCTGCCGCCCCACCTGAATGCTGCATCCGCCACTGCCTGCAGCCCTTGCTCCCCGCCATCCAGCTCCAGCTCATGCAACATCTGGTAGAAGTCATACCTGCAGCGGCAGCAGCACAGCCGGCGACATGTCAGCATTAGCCAGCAGCACAAGAGGGGCGGCGAGTACTATGAACACACACGGTGGCGCAAGGCAAGCCAAGCAGTGACGACCCTGTGTGCATGCCCACCACAGTCCTACCAGGCGGTTCAGTGGCGCGCCGGTGCGCTGCCGTGAGTCTGTGCATGCTTGCTGAATACGCATCGGCCCTTGCGCCACCACTCAGCAAGCATTCAGAACGTGAGTGCAAGCCAACCAGGCGACACCCGCCCACCTGTCGATCTGCCCGTTGCTGTGGTGGTCCTGCCGCCGGAAGGCGCGCCGCACCGCTGCAATGGCCTTGTACAGCGGGATGAAGTCGTGGATGGACAGCCGCCCGTCACGGTCAGCGTCTGCAGACGGCACCACAGGAACCAACAAGCATAACCTGCCTGTCCAGCTTACTCTGTGGCGAATCATCCATGAGCAAGCAAAGCCACAGGCAGCCACAGACCGGCACACATACATGAATGCCCTCGTCTGCCTCCTGCACTGCATCACTACATACCTATCCCTTTATATGGCAGCGGCAGCAGCGCCAGCTTGCCCCACCCACCTGCTGCCGCGAAGCACGCGTCCACGAAGCGCTGGTAGTCCGGGTAGGGCAGCGCCAGGTTGAGCTCCAGCAGCAGGTCATAAAAGTCCTGCTGGCACAGGCTGCCGTCCAGGTCCATGTCGTAGCGGCCAAACAGGTGCTGCGCTGACTTGATGCTGCCCTCCAGCTGCAGCGCAGACCAGTGAGTGTGTGAAGTGGTAGGCGACACAGAGCAGCAGCAGGGCAAGCCTATGCTAGAAGACAAGGATGGGCTGCTGCTGTTGCTGCTGCTGGCTGAAGCTGCAAGGACAACAGGCAACTGCAGCTGGCTCCTGGTACGGCGTCATGCACGGAGGCATGCAAATGCTGCTAGGCATCCTTTGGGAGCTGCCAGAAAGGCGATCATCATCTTAACTCACCACGGCATCCACGCATGCTTCCATCTCCATTGCTGTGGTCATGCACGCCCCCAGTGCATCCCAATCGTCACCATAACACGTGGTAGGGTAAGACGTGGAAGCAGCGTCTGTGCTTCGCCGGAAGCCGTCCGTAGCATGCCTGCTGCTGCAAGTGTTGTAGGCAGCAGGGATGCCACTGCTGCAGGATGCGCTGTCTGCAGCTGCGCCTGCGCCTGCACATGCAGCTGCTCCGCCAGCACCTTCACGCAGCAGCAGAAACCCAGCATGATGCAAAGCTAATGAGAGGTGCAAAGCTAATGAAGGGAGCACGCTGGTAGTCATTCTGCCGAAGACTTGCTGGGCACGAGAGCGGTGCGACCATCGTGCGGCGGTGCTGCATCATGGGCGCCTGGCACAGGTGCCTGGCAAGCTGCTGGTGTTTGCAGCATAAGCACAGGAGTGCTTTACAACATGTGTGCGGCAGCTGTCAAACCAGCTGCTCATGGTCTACAGCAGGGGTGTCAATGCACGTTACTGGTGGCGTTGCAGCTGCATTGGCACCTACTTTTGTGCAGCACTTCTGCAGCGAAGTCTTTGCCAGTTCTGCTTGTTTCCCGTGTAACAGCTTTGCCTGATGCTGCTGCTGTGAGGGAAGGATGCCTCTGCAAGGGTTGTAGGTGAAAACATCAGCTCAAGGCCTGCTCTTTTGCGCTTGGCAGCAGCTGCTGAGTCGTGGCTTCCACTCACCTGCTCCCCGTGTTGCTTTGTCTGCACTGACGCACCAGACCAACACCCTCCTCCAAGCAGGCGCGCTATTAACCCCATTTAGTCTAAAGTTTGACTATCACTCGCCCTTTCGTAACCAGGGCCCCACGAGCCTTGTTCCCCTTCACAACCCTTGTTTGGTTCGCGAGTGTCGAGGTATCAAGCAGGGGTAACAAAGTATCTACTGAGTTAGCGAAACAAATAAAAGCTGCACCACATTGAGGAATCGTCATACTGGTGAAGCTCCTACCGGCCAGGTTCTGAGAAGCGGGGTTACGACATTTCTTGTCATGTCTGAACGCGTTCTCATTCACATTCAACTAAGAAGTATGCAACGTTACTTTTATAACCACTAAGCACGCGAGAGCAGTGCGTACTGACTGTACACAGACGTGTACTGCTGCTGCTGCCAGTCTGCTGTGCCAGCCCGCAACAGCAAAGCAAACGCTGCAACACCAACCACGGTGAGTACCACCCAAACCCGTCCTTGCCGTGCTGAGACCATCTCTCCGAATGGTGGCACGCCCATGAAGTTGCAGAAGGCATGCACTGCTATCGCAGGCAGTAGCTTGCCTGTCCAGCAAAACACCCAGGTGGCATACCAGCCAAACACTGTGGTGTACAGCATCTGGAAGCAAACCTGCACACATGGCGACACCAGTGGGCAGCGTGGTCTGTTACACAACAAAGATGTACAGCTGTGCTGGAATGACACGTCGTTCATCGTCTCCTGTCACTGACATTTGTCGACAGCTGAGCATGCAATGCTAAGCCAGTGTGCTGTGCTACACCAGGACACCCTGCTCTGATTGACTGGCTAGCTTCACAAACCACCATTACAATGAAATAATTGAAAGCGATGCAACTGCGCAAGTAATTCTGTCAGCCGTAGTCTGCATGCCGCAAGCGCTGCTTCAAGCAGTGCTGGCAGTGTTGGCAGTCAGCTGACCAGAGCCAGGGGGCTGCTGCTGAACAGGTTCAGGCTGCTGGTACGAGGCAGAGTTTGCAGACAACTTATTGCAATCTCACCGGCTGTAGAGCCTGCGCCACACTCCAGCCCTGCTTCATCAAGAAGTAGACGTGATGCAAGTGGCCCACGCCAAAGAAGAGAGGCGTCACCAGTATGATGGTAGACAACCGCACGCCCTGCACGATGAATGGCACAGATTTCACAGCAGCACGGGTTGCTTCTGCAGTGACCGATGCTGACGACACAGATGACCTCCTACACAGAGCCCTTGACACTTCAACTTACTGCTGCTTCTGCCGCATGCTATCAGCTGTGTTGCTTGGCACCAGGCTGGCGCCTCACCTCCATCCACAGCAGCGGCACCATGCAGGCCCTGAAGCACCACTCCTCAGTGATGGGCGCCACAACACAGTCCCGCATGCTGTGTATGCTGGGCATACTGAAGCTGAACAACTGCTGCTGCTGCTGCTGCTGCTGCTGCTGCTGCTGCTGCTGCTGCTGCTGCTGCTGCTGCTTCCATTGCAAGTGGAGCTGGTATGCTATGGGCCCAGCAAACAGCACCGCCACCATCAGCAAGCACTGCAAGACTGCAGGCAGCAGCTGTGCGTCCAGCTGCAGCCCCAGCAGCTGCAGCAAAGGTGGTGCAATGCTTGCTGCATCACTGCTGCTGCTGCTGATGCCGTTCTGGTGCAAGGCCAGGGAGAACTGCAAGCAAGCACAAGTATCCCACATAAGCATTTCAGCTGCTGCAGTGATCGCTGCATGTTGCGTCTGATGTGCATAGACGTCACCCGCGTGTGCTGCCAGGTTGTCTGTGGCACTTGTCATGAGGCGGGTACAGCTGGCGGACACCATCTATACACTTCTGGACTTTGTTTTTAGCTGGCACGCGTAACTGCAGCACAGCGCACCTGCTGCCACCTCAGCCAGACAGGCACCCAAGCAATGCAGGATACAGCCAGTACAGACACCATCCGCCATTTCACAGTGGTGGGGTGTTGCCTTGAAGCTGGTATGTGCCGCCATACGTACAGGGAGCTGACATACACTGCATCGATCAGGAGGCACCATGCAGCAGCATGCCACCACATCAGACGCCAGTCTGGAGTGCAACGCAACTGTGCATATGGGGGGACGTGGTGCGTGTGTGGTGCAGCATACTAGAGTGCAAGCAGGTGACCTTTGACCAAGCTGGGACTTGCATCTTGGGGGGCGACTTGCAAATTGGTACAAGCAGGTTGTCAGTAACCATGTGGCAGTTGCTGTTGTAGGGTTTGGCTGTCAATTATCACGGGCGTTTGGTCAAGAACTGGTTTTCAAAGCTAATCTTGTAGGTTCAATAAGCGTGACAGGCTCAGCAAAGCAACCTACGCAACACAACGATGCAGACCGCGCTACAGAAATCCGCGGCCCTGCGTGGCGCTGGTAAGCAGAACTACTGCTTCAACACCAATGTGCTTTAGTGCGACGCTTGACAAGGCCCTGCATCGTGTCAACACCACAGATCGCTGTTGCTGTGGTGTCCATGCTCACCCAACAATCACCTCGCTGTGTGTGGCTTTCCCTGCCGTGCCTCGCCACAATGTGCAGCTTTCAAACCAGCCACACGCTTGACTGCTACTGTCAGCAGGCGTGGCGCAGTGCGTGTGTCAGCCAAGAAGACAGACGCTGCCAGCAGTGACGCAGGTAGGCAGTATCAGGCGCTGCACAGCATCACAGCAAAAGCAGGCCCCAGGCAGCTGATCATGCCAGCTTGAACCACCTGCAGGGTCATATGCACAGCCCCGCCAGCATTTGAGCACTGGCTTGAGCAACTCCGTGCTTGCTGGCAGCACAGCGCGCCTGCTGGTCGCAGTGCAGCAGGCGTTGGCCCTTGAACTGACAGATACAAAGGTAGTCCAAGCTGCAGTCTAGAGCACGCGCTGGCCTCTTGTATCACCAGCAGCAGTGGTGTGATTCTGTCAACACCTGTTTTGCTCGCTTTTGTACCAACTCATGCTGCAGATGTGGGTGCGGCAGGCCTGGCAGCCATTGCAGCAGGGCTGGTGGCCAACCCCGTGATGCTGTTCTCAGAATACACACTGAAGACCACGGGCGAGGGCATCCCACCCGGCCCTGGGGGCCTGTACGGTGCTCTGGAGGGCGTCAGCTACCTGGTGGTACGCGCACGCTGCAGGCAGCAATGCGCATGCTATAACATGTGCCAGTGCGCTGGGATGACCGTGTGTGCTGACATAGCCTTCAGCTCTTGCAGTACTCTCGTCTACAGCCTGACACACACTGCTGACGTCTGCTCAACAGGCAAGCAGCTGCCCTTGTTCATCAACAGCCATGTACAAAACATCGCTTGTCAAACATCATCTGTTGTGTGTCTGCTCATCCACCTTGCGCATGCGCAGGTGCTGGGCATCATCGGCTGGTCCATCGCCACCAAGGTGCGCACAGGCAGCGGGCTGCCTGCAGGGCCCAGCGGCTTGCTGGGCGCGGTGGAGGGCTTCAGCTACCTGTCACTGCTGGGAGGTGAGGCGCCTGCAGCAGCATGAAGGTTTGGTCTGTGCACGCTGTGCCTGGGAAGAAACCCCATCTACTGGAAACGGGCCAGGGCGCGCCTGTGCTGTGCGCAGCAGAGATCGTTGCGTACATGGTGGCAGCGCAGCATGCAGGGCTGGCTGGACGCAAGGCGAAGTGGATCTAGCTGCATGAAACGATGCCTTAGGAACCGTGACAGCAGTGTCGCTATTACGCAGTGTTGGCACATACGCACACAGCCCATCATTCGCATGCGTGCAGCCAGCAGAGCGGCTGTGGTGTGCAGGAGCAGTGAAGGTTCTTCACCTGCCAGACAGCGGCTGTGCAAATAAACCATCAACACAAATCACTTTGGCAGCCGGGTGCAGTAGCGGCGAATGACAGCACAACTGCTGCTGGTGTCGAGACACGACGCGCATGTGAAGGACGAATATATACAAGTTCAGGATCTTGAAGGACGTCGGTGAAGCACAGCTGCGCACCTCAAGCATGTTTTGAAGGTGGCTTCTGCCCTGCTGCCGCCTTCTTCTGCTGCCGCTGCAGCCATTGTCGTGTTTGGGCTCACCTTCCTGGAGAAGGGTGGACTGCCAGGCATCTTCGGCTGAGGCCAGGCGGCAGCAGCAGCCGGCTGAGGGAGCTGCTACTTTGTGTGCTAGCAACATA
Organism: Tetradesmus obliquus; assembly: GCA_030272155.1. Lineage (NCBI taxonomy): Eukaryota > Viridiplantae > Chlorophyta > Chlorophyceae > Sphaeropleales > Scenedesmaceae > Tetradesmus > Tetradesmus obliquus. The sequence goes on from CP126191.1 coordinate 4,713,836, forward strand.
TGGGACAGCTGCATGGTCATATTGTTGCTGCGAGAGTGTAGAGCATCTTGTAGAACCAGTTTGGGTTTTGTTGGATTGTGATGACAGATTGTGAACGTACGCCTTCTGAACTAAAGCGTGTGTTGTGGACCCGAGCGTCCAGAAATGGAGTGATGGCCATGTGGTCTTGAAGCTGTAAAGTGTTGCACCTGCTGAGGCTACAAAGCCAATCACCCTGTCTCTGCAAGAGTTTCTTGTTCATATCAGGTGATGCAGCAGGCGCTGCAGATGTGACAGTGCATATGCATTGTGCAAGTGCTGCGCAGTGCCACTCCATCATGGATCCACAAAGTCCGGACTTCTGGCCCAGGGGTGGGTGATGCCATTGCCTGCCAGTGCGCAGCTAGCCCAGCTGCGCCGGCTGCAGCGCTGATTCCCAGCGTCATAACGTTCACATTGAAATGACGCGACCATTGCCGACATACAACACAGTGGCTTCAACAAACCGCCACACTACCACACACAAAGCACTCTCACATTGTACAAAAACTTCTTAAGAAACAGCACATGGTGAAAATGTGAGGTGTTGGGATAAGAGCCAAGTATGTGCTCCGCCTACAGGCCTTGCCCTGCCATCATGACACCTGATGTGTAGGCAGGGCTGCCCAGTGACGGCCGCATGCGCATTAATTGTTGATTTGACCCAGCCCAACTCCGGACTGTCATCAGGCTGATCACTCTGCAGCCGCCATGCGTAAACAAACACCAACATACAGCATCACACCACAGCACACAAACCAGCACACTGACCTCGCAACAGCCAATGTTGCGTTCATTGCCACACTTCAGCTCGCCCCTTGCCACTCTCGCCTGCTCTGTCGCTCCTAGCGAGCAAGCACCCACCACTCAGCACCCCTCAGCAGCTGTCCGCACCACTCTCATCACTCAGCTCCACTCAAGCCACGCCTGCTGGCGGCAGGAAAGACTTGAGCACTGCCTTCAGCACAGGCTCAGCCGTCTCCACCTGATCCTCCAGGCACTGCGCAGTCAGCGTGTACAGCCTGTTATAACGCCCGTTATACGCCAGCGCCACCATCGAGTACAGGTGGCGCTTGGGCCCAGGCTGCTTCTCCACGCTGTACTCCACGTAGTACATGCCGCGGGACTCTGCTGCATCCAGCAGCTTGGCGATCTGGATGGGCTCATCGGGGTTGGGGTTGTTGCCGCGCACGCGCAGCAGGAAGGAGCGGTCCATGCTGTTGACCAGGTTGGTGCCAAACGCAAACACGTTGCCAAAGCTGCGCAGGGGACAGGAGACGGCGTGACAACATGAGAGCATGGTGAGGTGCAGAAGTAGCAGGGTGACGAGTGCCAAGTTGCCAAGGCATGTGTGCCTGGAGCATGCACGCATGCGTGCTGGCTGGGACAGCCAGCAGAGGTCGACGTAGGATGGAGGCATGCGCACACAACGCGATGCAGCATGCTGAACAGGCCACTGTGTGCTAGCCATGCATGCAGGCTCAGCAAGAAGAGAGAAGGCGCTGCTTCTGGTCAGTGACACGCACTGCCAGCTGCGGTGCCTCCGCACAGGGTTACCGCAGCACCCCCAAGCTGCAGCAGCATCCCTGATGCAGCGCACCTGCCCAGCTTGGTGAACTCAGCGCTGGTGTTGGTGATGGTGAGGGTGACGTTGGTCTCGTCTGCTGGGCCGTCTGCTGCGTGCAGGCACACACGACCGCCATGTCAGCTGTGAGCAGCTGCAGCATCTGCAAAACTGCTGCCGGGCCTATAGCAAAGGATATGTGCTGCGCGCTTATGTTCATGCATCATGCATGCTACATCTCAGCCAACACACGTGTACAGTAGCAATTCAAGGTTATCCTACAGGGTGTTGCACTTTATTCAAACCACTGCACTTGGGGCATGTGGCTGACGGCAACTGCAGTCATGATGGTAGCCTGCCACCAGCACCACTGCAGTTGACTGGACTTTCTCTAGTCCACACACTCCCTCCTAACCCTGCTGCCGCAGCACCTCTGCAGTGTGCATGCACTGACCTGCTGGGTACCAGGCGATGGTGCGCCTGGCCCCGCTTGCTCCCTGGAAGCTCTTGTTGCCCTCAATCATGGCCTCAGCCTGCTGCCAGTTGGCTGGCAGGGTCAGCTGGAACGAGTCTGTTGGGTCCACGTATTGCAGTGTTTGACCAGCCATTGGCTCTGCCACTGCTGTTCCAGCCGACAGCAGCACAGGAGCCAAGGCGATGGATGCCAGACCTTCACGCCTGCTGATGCTGCACTGTACATGGCGCTGCTGGGTGCTGCTCCTGCATGGCAGCTGAGACACCACGAATGGCCTTGGGTTCTGCCCACAAGTGCGGCCCGAGGCGGCCTGCTGCTTCCTGAGTGCCTGCATCTGTGTAATGAGCGATCAAAGTCTGGTGCAAGCAAACCACACACACTGTTCAGTCGGGTGACAGCACCGGGCAACACTCTGCAAACGCTTTCAAGCCCCTTTGCAAACCGGATCGGACGTTCTGTCAGTCAGCAGCACTACATCTGCGCCAGGGGCCCCAAATGTCACATGTCACTCGCTGTTTATGACTTTCACACAACCCCCGCAGAAGTACAGGCTGTGAAAATATATGTAAGAAAATTTCATCGTGATAGGCTATTTTCTGTCTATTGTTGCTGACGAGGTCGAGCTAGAAAAGTCGGTTGTTCTGAACAACAATTGCTTACCACACATCAGGTGATCAAATCTGAAGAATCGTGAATAATTTTGATTTCTAGACAGCAGCAGCGCGGCTCACCATGCCGGCTGCAACAGAAGCAGCGCCAGACGGGGGAGCAGCTGGTGGAGGCAGCTTTGTGCTGTTATCAGTGGGCCAGGTGAGAGCTGGCCGCATCAAAACGTTTCGATCATAAGTTTCAAAGGTTGATTGTCGAGGTGCAACAGCTACCTTGTGCTACCCGCTTTAGCAGTGTCAACTGCTGCCTTGGTCGGGCTGACATCATGATCAGTCACATGCCAAGCGTTGGCAGCTTTCTCACAGTTTTCTCGCAATAATTGTTGACACATGCAGGTCAGCTTCATTGTTGGCTATTTGTGGGCAATTGGGCTGTACATATACTCGATAGTACTGCAAAGACGCAAGCCGCTGCAGGTGACGCTCAGCAAAGCGCACTTGTCAGACCCAGACATTGAAAGCAAAGCACACCAAGCACTAGAAACAACATCTTTGGTGAATGGAGACAAGTCTAGCAATGGGGCTAGCAAACCGACAGGCGTGCTGCAGGACTTCTGGAGCACCCCGCTGGTCAGGTGGGACAGCAGCAACAGCAGCATGCCTCACCAGCGTGACTTGCCAGCATATCAGAGCTCTCTGGTCACTGATGGTTGACCTCCTGCTTCAAATTTTGTGATGTGCCTGTGAGAGGTGGGCACGTGCAGCAGTGTGAACTGTGGCGGTGTGAATTGTGTCAACAATGTGCCTTCACAACACTCTACACACTGCAATGTTTGCCAGCTCAGCAGAGAGGCTGATTATGATTTGCTCGGTGTACTGTTTGCAGGTGCATGCTTATGGACCGGCAAGCCATCATGGACTGCAGCGACACGCTGCTGCACATGTAAGCTGCAGCACAGCAAGCTGCTCTGCAGTTGCTACGGCAACAGCTCACGCTATGCTGTTGGCTCAGCACAGCAGCTGCAATACTTGCAGGAAGTGCCTACACCGCACGTGGTGCAACAAACAGCAACCGCTGGCCTGCAGTAGTAGAGTAAAAGATCTCAGGCACAGATTATAGCAATACTTTCGTGGCAGTGCACGAAGACGCAGTGAACCGCAGGGATTCTCCATGGAACTCAACACGGTTTCCTGCAGCTGATTCAGCCCAGCAGCCGTGTTCGTCTCTGTCACCCATTTGCTTCTGCTTCTTGATGCTGCTGCAGGGTGGAGTTTGGCAGCATCCTAGTATGGTTCTTCATGTGTGACCGCACGGACTTATTTTGGCAGGCAGAGAAGGTGAGGCAGCAGCGGCAGCAGACCAGAACTCATGCTGATGGCAGCTGAGAAGCAGGTCTCCTTGCCACACATAGCATGCACAATACAAGGGGTGACGTCATGTCAATGCAAGAAACTGGTTTTGAACATGGGTTGGGGAATAGTAGAGCTCTCAAACGGTGAGCAGTGCAGTTGTTGTAGGCATACCTAAGCATGGGTGCGCGAACCCATGCAGTAGCAGAGAGCCGCTTGTAACAAGCACATGCTCTAAGTTGGTGGCCAGACGTACAGCATGCACTGGTTGCAAGCACACATGAGTGCAAGGGTTGTAATGCCTTGCATGCCCAGCACCTTTGCTTGCGCCACACACTAACCCAATGCTTGTCACCTGCCTGCCTGGCGCTGCTGCTGCTGCAGTGGTACAACAGGGACATGTTTTGGTTCCTGTTCCTGTGCCTGACGCTGGTCGCGCTGGGCAGCTCGCTGCAGCCGGTGCGCACGCCGCTGCTGCTGAACCGGCCGCAGACAGAGGAGTGGAAGGGCTGGATGCAGGTACTGTTCCTGCTGTACCACTACTTTGAGGCGCGCGAGCTGTACAACGCCATCCGCATCTTCATTGCGGGCTATGTGTGGATGACAGGGTTTGGCAACTTCAGCTACTACTACAGGACAGGGGACTTCAGCATCGGCAGGTGCGGGCATGGGCATGCATGCAGCTGGAGCTGGCAGCAGCACAGCAGCAGCAGCATGGCTGCAGCACGGTAGCAGCAGAAGGAAATCACAAATCACCAGCCACGTTAGCTGGTTGCTGCGGTGCCAAGTAGCTGGAGGCATGTGTGAGGATATCGCTGGTGACGATGAACACGCAGCAGCTGCTAGCAGCACATGCTCTGTGTTTCACACAAGTTGTGCGCAGCTGCTGCCATGTTGCCTAGCTCAGCAGCTGATCTCGTTGTTTGTGTGTCTCCCTGTGCCGCAGGTTCTGCCAGATGATGTGGCGGCTGAACTTCCTGGTGATCTTCTGCTGCATCGTGCTGCAGAACAGCTACATGCTGTACTACATCTGCCCCATGCACACCATCTTCACCGTGTTTGTGTACGCCTGCCTGGGCATCGCGCCGCAGCTCAACAAGTCGCCGGTGTGGATGTGGACAAAGTGAGTCGCCCCAGCAAGCAAGCAGCGCAGGCAGGGTCCGCCAAGTGTTTTTCCTTCTGTCTGCGGTCTTCTAGGCCAGGTCTTTGATAACTGGTTGCCGCCACTACGCTGATTTGTCAAGCAGTGCACCATTGCTGCAGCCAGGTGCAGGCACTGCCCTCTGAGCTGGTGCTCTGTATGGCTGCCTACCGCTGCATCTGCAATTGCTTGCAGGATTGGGCTATCGCTTGGGGCCATTTTTGTGCTGTGGGACATGAAGCCCGTGTTCTATGCGCTGTGGGGGCCCTTTGACTGGCTGGTGGGCTACACAGACCCACGCAAGCCAGGGCCAGACAGGCTGCACGGTGAGCTGCGCACACTAGGCTGGTCAAATATGCAGCAGAGGCGAGTTGGGCATGCACATCATTGAACAGCTCGTTGGTGGCAGCGGATGCGCTTGATGCAGTAGGGTACAGTACAGCTGGAGTGCAGGTGCAGCAGCAGTGCTGTCCTGCAAGAGCTGGGTGCAGGGCCCTGAAGCAGCTCTGCCGGCGCCCACTTCTAGCCTGACAACATGCAAACCAGACATCTTTCAGCAGTGGCTGAGGTGACCTACTGCCGTCAGCTGCCTGAACTACTGCTCAAGTAAGTGCCTAGCCTGACGAGACACGTGTTGTTCTTGCACATCATGCTGCTGGCACCGTCCATGCTTACTCGCTGCTGCTGCAGAGTGGTACTTCCGCTCCGGCCTGGACAGGTACATCTGGATCTGGGGCATGGTGTGCGCCTACATCCACCCGACCTGCATGAAGCTGCTCAACATGATTGAGGAGCTGCCGGCGTTCAGGCAGCTGACGGTGCGGGCGCTGGTGCTGAGCGTGACTGCGCTGCTGGGCTGGGTGTACTACGTGCACATCTACTCGCTGCCCAAGCTGGAGTACAACAAGGTGGGCGGAGCATGGAGCTCAGCGTGGCTGCTGTGGTGTGAGCAGGGCTTGGCACCGCAGCACTGCTCATGCTCGGAGGACCTACTGCGCGGTAGATGACAGCATGCTGTCATCGAATAGGAAAACTTGTAATGCAGCGCAACTCAGCGCGCTCTGATCTGGTGCCACAACTTGCACCAAAAGCAGCAAGCAGCCTGAGCTCCGCCCTTTCCTGACATCCCTGCCTCTGCCGCATGCTTGCTGTTTGCTCTTTGACACGCCCCGTCCCTCTCTCACGCCGCGCATCGCCCCGCAGGTGCACCCCTACACCTCGTGGATCCCGCTCACGCTGTGGTGTGTGGTGCGCAACATCACGCCCAAGCTGCGCACCTACAGTGCGCGGCTGTACGGCTGGCTGGGCTGCATCACGCTGGAGACGTACCTGTGCCAGTTCCACATCTGGCTGCACAGTGACATTGCGGATGGCCAGCCCAAGTACCTGCTCAGCCTGCTGCCCGGCTACCCCATGCTCAACTTTGCGCTCGTGACTGGACGTGAGTGCCGCGTCACAATATTGTGCTGCTAGCTGGCTGTGCTGACATACGTTTCAGGTCACATTTGATGCACCAAGTGAACGACATGCTGCAGCTGTGTTGTGTTGTGCCAGCTGTGCTGTGGCGTTGGAGCAGATTTCAGGCTAGGCTGCTGCACCTCATGTATGAATGCAGATGCATCTTTGCGGTGAGTCGCTGCTGCGCTAGACTGTCACTTCAAACTTTGGAAATGGCCACTTCAGACCTAGCTGTGACAGCAATATTTAGTTGACCCCCAGCCCTCGTGGCCTGACAATGACTGTTCCTGCTGCTGCTATCTTTGTCTGCTCCTGCTGCCAACAGTGTACGTCTTTGTCTCCAACCGCCTGTTCCACCTCACAAACGAGCTGAAGGACCGGATAGTCCCCCATGACGACAACCGGTGCTTGGCACGCAACATCATCCAGATGCTGCTGCTGGGAGCGTTTGTGTTTGGCATAGGCTGGGTGCTGGCGCGAACTGTGGTGTTGCATATGGTATAGATGCATGGGCAGCTTCCTGGTCTAGGTAGGAGTTCTGCAGCTACAAACTGACGTTGTACATAACTAGTTCAGACAGGCTTGCGCTGCCATGTGCAGGTTTTGCTGCTAGCAGCAGGCGGGACTCACAAGTGGCATGATGTATACAGCCAGCTGGCAGCTTTTGTGTGATCATTATGCCGTGCCTTTTTGTAGAAAGCTTTCAGGGCCGTAGCGAAATGCTGTAACTCTGAGGGGTCATCTCTTGCAGCAGACAGCATCCAATGTTTACGGTACTGCAGCCGGTTTTCGACTCAGCACGGCTCGAGATCTGAGCGCTCTGCAGTGGCAGGTGGATCTACTGGCAGCAGCATGACCTGTCTGGGGCTGTTTTGCTGTGAGGACCTGCAGCCATCAGCTGGGCTGGCATGTTGTATTGGGTGTCATGCAGCTGGCGTGTCACCTGCACTGAGCTGATGAGGTTTCAAAATGCTGTTCTCTGCTGTGCTGTGTGCCGTGATCTCTGCTGTGCGGTGTGCCGTGATCTGCTGTTTGTGTGATCCGTTATCTGGGAGCGCGTACATCACTGCAGGCAGAATGGTTGTAACAACAGCATGGCTAGTAGGCGCCGCAAGGACTGAGCAACACCAGGCAGTGCAACGCTGTGACGAGGCTTGAAGCCAACAATTCCATTGACAGTTGCCAATTGTGCGTCTGTAAATACGGTGCTGCAAGGCTTCCACCGCTACCTGCCAGATCTGAACTCAACTTAGCTGCACCTGCACCAGCTTGCGCCTGATCCCTGCTTCCTTCTCCTCAACATCATCTTCGTACACGCACTCCACACGGCCTGCGGTCTTGGACTGCTTGAATGCTGCCTTCGGCTTGCTGAAGCTGCTGCCAGGCCCACCAAGCGCCAGCACAGGCGATAGCGAAGCACTGTCAACAGCATGCATGGCGTTGATCTCTTGTGCCGCCAGGTGCTTCTTGGGAGGGCTACTGCCAGGGGCTGTGTTGGCAAGTGCAACGGCAGCTGCTGCAGCAGCACTTGCGCTGGCTGGCCTGCCTGCTGCTGCCCCTGCCGTGACAGCTGCTGGCCTGGCAGGCTTCAGCCACGCCCTGCGCTGCTCTGCTGCAGCCTTGGCCTGCTGCAGCTGTTCCTGCAGCACTTCCTGCAAGCCTGGGTATGTTGCTGAAGAGTAGCCACGCAGCTCACACTGGTACTTGCGCTCGCTGCGGCTCTCACGAAATGCCTCCCGCAGCTTCTGCTCCTCTGCCCCTGCTGGCGCAGCATGCAGTGCACGCGCCAGTGCCCTCTGCAGCAGCGAGTGGGCGCGCACGCCAACCGACCCGCGCTGCTCCAGCCACTGCGGGCTCATGTTGTGGTGCAGAGATGAGCTGCCAGCTGTCAGCTGCAGGCGCAGCGCCTTCTGCTTCAGCTCACAATAACGCTCAGGCGCGACCAGCGCGTGCCGCACTGAATGTGTGAGCAGCTGCCGCAGTGCAGCCGTGCGACTGGGCTGCTGCCAGGCGTGGCTGTTCAGCTGCTCCTGCAGCCTGCCTGCCATGCTCTGCTGCTCCCAGCGCAGCAGCTGCTGCTTGGTGCGGCGCAGCCAAGGCAGGCCCTGCAGCACTGCCACTGTGATGTCGCGCTTCGTTGCTTCTGGCAAGCCAAAAGGCATCACCCCACTGCAAATCATCTGCATCAGCATGTTCACGCGTGCTAGCGGACTCTCTGTTTGCTGCAGCTGCCGCCACTCATCCAACTCATCTACTGTAGTGCCAGGACCAGCGACTGCAGGTGTTGGCCATGCAGCGAGCGTGTTACCTGCGTGCTTGCCTGTCTGCTGCACTTGCTGCTGCTGCCGCTGCCGCTGCCCATTTCCAACTTCGATCAAGTGCAGGGTGCCCTGCAGGTAGAACTCTGCTGTGATGCTGCTGTCCTGCAAGGCTTGCTTGTGCATGGCCTTCTCCTCTGCCCTCTGCTGTGCCTTGTCCTCGCGCTCTGTGGTGGCAGCACTCTTGATGGCTGTGTCGATGGCTGCTTGCACCGACTTGATGATGCTCATTCTGTGGTTCTTTTCCCTGCAGGAGGCATCACAGCAACAGCAACGCCAATGCAGCACAGCATACCATGTCAGCCAAGCCAGATAGCCAGAATCTAGCAGTAACAGCACATCCTGCAGCTTCATGCACGCACAGGGCAATGTCGGAGCTGTCTGTGTCACCTCATGGTATACTGGGACACCAATAAAGAGGAGCACAGCTGATTCTATCGCACCTTTCCACCGCCACATCGCATGCATCCTCTTTGGCAGCCAGTTCCCCACCCGCAGCTGCTGTTTGCTTGCAGGTGTAACCCTGCCATGCCAGCCGCAGCATGTGCTCCTCCTCGAGCACATCGAGCAGCGCAGTGTGGGTGTGCAGCTCGCCCGCAGCTGCCACTGCATCCTTGCTTGCTCCGTCTGCAACTGCCACTGCTTCAGCGGCCCTCTCCTGTGCTGCTGCGGCCGCTGCTTTACAGCCCACCCTGGCTGCCAGTGCAGCTTCTGCCTTGGCAGTAACTGCTGCTGCAGAAGCTACTTGCAGCAAGGCTTTTGTGTGCGCTGCCACCTGTGACAGCGCTCCAATGTCCTTCGGCAGCTGTGGAGGGCCGTGGAGGCGTGTGAGGATGTTGCTGGTGCGCAGCTGCTGGCTGTCCTCTGCTGCCCCTGGCAGTGCTACCGACCTGGTGCTGAGCAGGTACTTCACACGCTTTCCACGGTTCTGGTGTAGCTCAGCAGGCGGCCGGATGCCCCTTCCTAGCATCAAGTCATGTATGAAGCTGGTGCTGTACTCTGCATCATTGCGGGGCAGCTGCGCTCGCAGCTGCTCGTCAATGTGCAGCTCAAAGACAGGCGCCTGCTTGATGCTAAAGTTGGTGATCCACTGGTGGCTGTCATCATCAAACTGGCTTACAACAGAACATGCGTCTTCTGTGTCGAATACTTCTGTATGCTCCTCCTCTTGGTCTGCTGCTGAAGCTGCATCTGTTGACTGCTGCTGATGCTGCTGCTCAACCAGTACACCTGCTGCTGCTGCCTGCGAAAGCATTGCCGTCAAAATCTACGTTCAGCAGTACTGCAGCATCAATTTAGCAGACCAGCCAGCCGCCAGTACAGTGCTGCAGTGACTGCAGCATCAGCCTGGTCAGCTGTTGCCCAGGGCCCTATCTTGCTGGAAGGCCACAGCACTGCGGGTGCAAAGCTTCAAAATCTTTAAGTAGGGGCCAAGAGCATCTCACCCGTAGCTGCTTCCCTGCAGTGCAGCCAGCACTGGAGTGCTTCTTTCCTTGTGTTCCCGCCATCATCACCCCGCCATCACTGCTAACTGAAGACGCAAGCATCTTTCTGTCGAAAAGGCTTTAAAAACACATAACCCTTGTCTGTGTAGTGATGGCTTGCATGACAGCAAGCAGTGAACCAGCTTTGCTGAATAATGCTCCGCACTGGACGACCACGTGTCTACAGGCCTGTACGCGAGCATGCAACCAGGACTGGGGTCAGCCGAATGAAAGCAACGAGGACGAACCATTGCCAATTTCGAGCTAATCTGTCTCTACGCAACTTCAAACCTAAACCCTGCGAGCAATGACAGCTCAGCTGTGGAGTTTGAATCAAACCTTGAACAGCTGCCACCACCATCTTTCGCTTTACCACGAATGATCCATGAAATATGTTAGCACCTGTTGTTGTGTTCTACATGTGCAAGGTACCGTATCTTAAACCGCTCAGTGTGTCATATGCTCAGTTGCGGGCCAGGCCCAGTCCTCTTGCACACACAGCGAGTCTGCACCCCGTGTCCTGCATCGACCAATAACTCACAGTTTGTATGCAACCGCTTGCTTGTCACAATGAACCATACCTAACCAACGACAAATGCAAGCCCAATTGGATTTGGCAGAATCAGCCACAGGTTGTGCTTTCATTGCAGTATAAGTAACTCGTCCGTGATCAACAACAGCTGTTTGCCTTCAGTGCACCCTCGCGGCGCTGCAGCAAGATGACTGCAGCACAGCTTGTTCTGGCCAGCTCAGCATGGAGACGAACTGCAGTCGCCACGCTCTGGCACATGCTAGCAGCACACAGCGCTGCCACAGCTCTGGTGCAAACATTGCAGAAACTCTCGATATGCTGGGCAAGTCATTCTGTACCTGCAGTGACTTGCACTGTCGGTGGCAAATGTCCAAAGTACACATGCAGCTCCAGTGCCTCGGCTGTTGGTAACCCTGGTGTAATCTCAACACTCTTAAGCCAAATCTCACACTGCACAGCCTGCAGGAAGTGCAAAAAACAGGTCCTGCAAGCATTCACACCCATAGCAGCCTAAACAGCAGCTTATGCGTATCTGGCAGCCCCCTTCTTGCGCCGCACTCTACCACCAGTCAATTCTGCCAGCTGCTGCTCATGCGCCAAGCTCAGCTGTGGATCCAGCCCATGGTGAGCTGCCACGCTCTGCCACATGGCTTGGAACACCTCTTGTGTACCTTCTGTTGCTGGCTCCTCGCCTGCAGGACCTGCATCTGCTGCTGCATGATGTGCTGCTGCTGCAGTTGCTGCTGCTGCTACTGCTCCTGCAGCTGCTGTATCTGCTGGTGGGGGCGAGGCAGCAGCTGCCGAAATAACGCCACAGCCTTGACCGGATCCACCGGCAGCAAAGCTACCAGGTCGTTGGGCTGCTGTTGCTGTTGCAGTACGTGGCATCCCTGCTAGATTTGCGAGCTCGGGCGATGAGCAGCGCTGCACTGTTCCAGCCGCCTGCCTGTAGTCGCCGAAGGACCGCACCGGGTCACTGCCATGCAGCATTGCCTCCCTGCCCGCAGCAGACAAGTGCCGCGCGATGTATGGCAGCGAACCTCTGTGCCCAGCCACAGCCTCCATGTCCACTGTGAACGGCAGGATGCTGCTGGAACAAGTGCTGCTGACAGCAGAACAGCCATCACTGCTGATGCCGTCCTTACTGCTACCAGCAGTGCTGCTGCGCGACACTGCTCGCCGCAGGCGCTCAAACAGCCCACTGCCAGCAGGTCGTTGCCGCTGCTGCTGCTGCTGCTGGTGCAGCAGCGCGGCCACAGCAGCAGCCTGCTCTTCTTGGGCTGCCAATGCTGATGCACTTGCCGTCCTGCTGGCCAGCCCAAGCCTGCTTGTTGCCCTGGGGGATGGCAAGCGTGCCGTGAAGCTGTTGCTGCTGCTCGCTGCACTTGGGTCTACTGCTGGAGCTGCCACTGGCGGTAAGGACAATACACTGCTCCGCCTTGAGTCAGCTGTCCTGCTGGCACTTGATGCTGCTCTGCTTTCCACGTACCTGCGCATCACTGCCAGGGCAGACCCTACCGTGCTGACCTGTGATGCAGCACTGTCTGTGGCCTTGCTTGTGCAGGAGTGGTGGTAGCTGCTGCAGCTGTACGTTCCCAGAGAAGTCTCTGTGTACCCACTGGCATCTGAGCGCAAGGGACTGCCAGGACTGCCCTCAAACACAGCGCTGCTGTCGCCCTCTGGCGTGCTGGCCCTACTGCTGCTGTGCCCTGTAGTCTCCGAACCGGCTGGTGATGCTGGTCGCATGGCTCCACCTGTTGATGCAGCAAAAGCACCAGCAGCTGCTGCTGCAGGGTCTGCGGTTTGCTGCTGTGACAGCTGTTGCTTCTGCCGGCGCTCTTCTGCTGCTTTCTGCTCCCTGTCTTTCTTGTAGATGCCCGCTGCTGCACGCCCCAGTCGCCTCAGCCCAGGAGGCCAGAGGCGTGCAGTGCGCATCAACTGCAGGTACTGCTGCGAGGGTGCTGTCATAGCAGACCACACCTTGCACTCCAGCAGCAGCTGCTTACCCTCTCTTACTGTGTCCTTCTGCTGCAGCTGCTGCTCCAAGCTGCTGCTGATGCGTGCGAGCTGCTGCTCCTCCCTTGCCTCCTTCTTGAGCTGTTCCAGCAGCTCAGACGCCTCATTGCTGCTGCTGTCCTTGCTGTCCCACAGCAAGGGCAGCTTGGTGACTGCTGTCTTGAGGAGTCTCCAGCGACTGATGCCCATCTGCTGCTCAGTTTGCAGCAGCTTGATGAGACCAGGCAGGCCAACAGAGTCCCTGTACTGCTGCCTGAGCAGCGCCCATTCCAAGGCCATCTTCACTTCCTCATCCTTGTACTGCCGCTGCAGTGCTGGTGGCAAGCAGCTGCCCTGCTTGTGCTTCTGCACTGCCTGCTCGCACGCCCTGTGCTTGGCAACCTCAGGCTGCTCTGGTGTGCGTGGCTGCTGCTGGCTGCTGGCTGATGTAGCTTCCTGCAAGATGTCAATGGCCTGCTTGCGATAGGGTATCACTGCTGCAGCACGGCTGCTAGCCGGCGGCTCCTCACTGCACAGGTCCACGCCACAGTTGGTGGGCTTGTGGCAGGCCTTGACAATGCTTGTGGCGCCACGGGCAGCCTGCCGTGCTGCTGCACAGGCCAGGTCGGCTAGCTGCCGGGCCTCTTCCTTGTCTGCAGCACTGCACGTTTCATCTAGCGCAACAATGTCTGCCATAGCTTTCACCCTTGCTGCTGCCTTAGCTGCTTGTACTGCTGCCTTGTACGCCTGGTCTGGAATGTTGCTGCAGGGGCCACTGCTGGTGATGAGATGCTGCTCAGCCGCTGCTTCTAACACGCCTGTGGCACTGGCCCGAGCATCCTGCTGCGGCTGGTGCGGCACGTATATGACCTGCTTGTCTGCATTGCAGGGGTCCTGCAGCACAGCAGGTGGCTGGATGCCCCACATCTGCAAGCACTCGCACACCTCGCGTGCAGTTATCCTGCAAGGCTTTGAGAGCTTCATGTGGTTGTGCGCCTTGGTGTGAGTCCCAGGCTCCAGAGCTGGAACGTATGCTGCCAGCTGCTTGGTGAGAGGCAGTGCAATAGTGTCATGTTCGACTGTGATGGGTTGGTTGGCATCAAACAGGCCAAGTGGAGGCCAGTTGAAGGTGAAGGCAGACTTGGCCGTCCAGTGAGGTGTGCGGGCACCGTTGCAAGGGCCTGCAGGACGGCAAGGTGGCAGCAGAAACCGATTGAATACCACTTGTAGACGGAGCACAGGAGGCCACATGGCATGCAGTGCAGTGCATGATAGCTGCATGCAACAGCATCACAACAGCAGCACAAGAAGCAGCAGAAACTCACGTGCATGGACCGTGTGAGCTGTCACAGCTGGATACTCCATGTCGACAATTTCACTTATTTTTGTAGCTGCACAAGCGTCTACGCTGAGCGGCGTAGGACTCCAGGAAGCGGGCAACCGCGAGAAAAGGCGCGCAACCATTTATCGATGCATCAGCTCGATGCGCTGCGGAACCCCTGTCTTGTAGCCTGGTCGAATGCTGAAAACGTATGCAGATAAGATGGCTGGGCACCCACAAGCCCACTTGAGCATTTCGGGTCGTGGGTTGAACTGTTGTTCCAAACCCTACATAACCTCCCAACCACTCACCTGACCTGCTACTTCAACTGCTGCTGGTGTGAGTGGTTGCCGCGCACACCAACCAACAGCTGCAGCGCGGATTTGAGCCGCTGCAAGCCCAGCCCCTCCTTGGCTGACACAGGCGTGATAGGCAGGGTGGTAACAGCCTTCAACTGCTGCATTGCTGCTGCAGCTGCTGCTGGGGCCATTGCATCCAGCTTGTTTGCTACAACCACCATGGGCAGCTGAAGCACACTGGCATCAAACTTGGCTAGCTCCTCCTGCATTTGGTAGCATGGCACCCAGCGCAAAGCATTCAGTCAATTTCCAGGGGGCTGTGAAGACGACATAGCAAATAATGATAAGCTGGTGCAGCATGGCAGATTCCTATACATGCAACCAGCTTGCAGGTGCCATAGCCGATTAAACGCTGCTGCATCCATGACAAGCAGAGTGCAGCAACACACCAAGGGCTGCCTGACATAGCAATCGCGCTCACCAGCAGTATTGCCAGCTGTTCCTGTGGCGTGTAGGGCACCAGCACACCCCAGTCCCCAGCACCTGCTGCCTCTGTTCCTGCAGCTTGTGGCGCAGAAGCAGCGCCACTGTCAGCAGCACTGGCCTCCGCTCCACCTCTGCCTTGCTCTTCACTGGTCTGACCCTGCTGCTGCTGCTGCTGCTCACTGCCGCCAGTCATGTCCAGCACCAGCGCCAGGCAGCGGGCCTTCTGCAGGTGTGACAGGAAGGCAGTGCCCCTGCCCTTGCCGCTATGTGCCCCAGGCACAAGCCCAGGCAGGTCAGCAACAACCAGCCGCTGCGTGCCGTCACCAGCACCAGCAGCCCCAGCATTACCAGTTGCAGCATCAGGGTTTGCTGATGACAGCGGCGCTCCTATCGCGTGGTGAGAGCTGCTGCCGGCTGCTGCCGCGGCTGCAGCTGCAGCTGCAGCTGCCAATGGGCCAGGCTGAGCAGCAGCTGCTTCCTGCTGGCTCCCATCATAGCTGCTTGGCTCGCCCATGCCTGTTGAAGCCACATCATCTGTTATGGTGCCAAGCTGCGGCCGCAGCGTAGTGAAGGCGTATGAGCCCACCTACATGAGAAGACACAGATGGAGGGAGACCACAACGACCAGCCATCAAGCATGGATTAGCGTTGATGACAAACCGAACAGCAAGTGTAGCACACGCAGTGCCTGCACTGACTGCAGACAAGTGGCAACATGTGATATGGCCTGCTGCCCGGCTGCTAGAGTTGTATTGCATCCGCAAGTGAGGTGATGAACAGGCTGATCAACGATACAGCCGGTTATGGACGGTTCCATGCCTGTGTTCCTGCCCACCTGTGCGCGTGCGTGTGTGAGTGCAGCGATGAGCGAGCTCTTGCCCACATTAGGCAGCCCCACCAGCACCACATCAGCCAGCAGCCGCAGCTTCAGCAGCAGCAGCACCTGCAGCAAGCAGGAACAGATCACAGAACACAAGGGTGTAATGGTTGCAGCTAAGGGTGTCCTGCAAGTTGCTCTCATAGCAGAGGCACACAAGGGTGTACTGTTTGCCATCCATCACCTGCAGGGGAGCCACAGCGCCATGGCATTGCATCGCTAAGCTAAAAAACACAGCTCTGCTGCTGCAGCGGCAGTGTCCGCACCTCCTGCCCTGGCTGGCCATCGCTGCGTGCTCTGCCTGCAGGGCCGTATGGCTTGCTGGGGGTCCCTGCGTTGCCGCGGCCGCCCTTGCCTCCTTCAGCAACCCGCAGCGTCTGGCCCTCCCTTGTGAGCTCGCCCAGCAGCACAGCTTGGGACTCCAGAATAGACCACACCTGCAGGCAGCAGCAGCAGTAGCAGCAGCAAAGGCAACAGTATAAGCCACACCTAGCCACAGCTAGTGAGAGTCACAGAAAGAGCAGATGGTGCGCTGCCTGCCGCTGGTTTTCGCCCGAGCCTGGCAGGCTGCTGGCAAACAAGCACATGGGACACATTGACGGCAGCAGGCACTGCAGGCATGCATGCAGCGTCTGTCCTCTTCCTCCCCAACGCCACCGCATGCGTTACCTGCTGCTTGGTGAACTGCCGCTCAACATCTTCCATCCAGCCAGCTGCACCAGCCGCTGCTGCTGCTCCATCTTCTTCAGCTGGCGGCAGCACCATCCAATCATCCTCATCGTCATACAGCTGCTCATCATCGCTGCTGCCCAACTCATCACCATCACTGTCACCTCCACTGCCTGCATCATCAACAGCCGCTGCTGTTGCAAGTGCAGCCGCATTGTGGCGCAGCAGTTGCTGTGGGGTCGGTAGCCTGCCATGGTTCAGCAGCCACAGCTTCTCCGCATTCGTCAGCAGCCGCCTGCAGCTGAGCAGCTCGTCATACAGAGCATCTTGACAGCCACCAGCCTCTGCATCTGAACTGCAGTGCTCTGCATCAACTGCTGTTGCAACTGGTGGACTGTGCTGCTGCCGCTGCTGTGGAGGCTGCTGCTGCTGCTGCTGCTGCTGCTGGGCTATGTCTGGGAACAGCTTACGCCTGCCTGAGCTACCTGCTGCGCAGCTGCTGCCTGCTGCATAAGCATTGCTGCCGTCCACCTGACCAATGCCCACATGCTGCTGCTGCATCTGCAGTGGCTGCGCATGCCTTTCTGCCACAGCAGCACGGACAGCTGCAGCTGGCGCTGCCGCCGTCATGCGTGGCAGCGGTGTCACCCCATGTGGCACTGCTGTGCTGCCTGGTGCCTGCTTCATCTCAACCAGCTGCCAGATCAGCGTGCCCAGGGGTACATCCACTACTTTGTCTGACCCTCGCTTGCCCTCCATCCACTGCTTGCCGCCGCTGCCGCCATGTGGCGCCTCAACGTGCAGCGGTATGCTGCCCAGGCCTGTCAGCTGCTTGGTGGCGCGCAGGATGACGCCACCGCCTGGGGCACCATTGCCGCCAGCAGCACGGGGGTGGTGGCCTGGAAACAGCATGCCAGACACGAAGCAGTGTGGTGGCACACGAAGCAACGGTGCTTGCGATCAATGCTGCACAAGTATGCAGTGTGTGTAAACTCATACCAGTTTAGGTGGAGCACTGCACTCCTTGAATCCTGCTCTGGAGCACTGCACCAGGCCAGAGGGCACCCACCTGTGCGTCCAAACAGAGCGCTGTGGCCTCCACCGCCCTGGCCGCCCTTTGCAACCATCCGCAGCTGGTCCACAAACCTGACCTTCTGGCTGATGTGGGGTTTCTTGGGGTTTGTGACAGCTGACAGCCATGCAACACACTGCTGCAGTGGCCGCTGCTGCAGCTGCCATCTGAAACTTTGGATCATGAACCAGAGCTGAGTTCTGTGTTGTTTGCAATTGGCAGAACATGCAAGCAGTAGCTTGGTGGCCAGGTGGGGTGCAGGCGTCAGCTACGGTGCTGCAGTGGCAGCTGCTGAAACAGATAGCCCGTTGTGCAGACCTTGCAATTTCAAAGGCACTGTTGCCGCAATATCAGTGGCTTGAGGTCAGCAACAAATTGCAAAGCCCAGCCCACCAGGAGTGTTACAGGCAGACCAACCGGCACAGTAACCCATTACTCGTACAGTAATTGACGAAGAGCATGGCTTGCATGAATGCAAGCTGTCGCACGTGCACGCTTATTCACAGCAGCAGCCCTTGCAGACGATCAATTCCCAAGCACGTGATCCGGGTGTGAGTTCTTCGAAGTGTGTTGCTCGCTGCCGATCCTGACAGATTAAACGCTTTACAAACAACATCTTGTTAGTCACCTAATGGCTGTACACGTTACTTGGGATGTTGCACATACAGCTTGTTCTAGCAAGCAGTTTGCAGACAAGCTTGCAGCAGCAGGGTCTTACCCGTCCCTGGAGGCATGTATCGCAGCTGCACAGCAAATTTGGTGGAACGAAGTAGACGTGCAAGGTTGGCTGGAGGCTTTCGCTGCCCATCCTGAGATAGGGGATGCAGGTGAGGGTGATGGGTAGCAGTCTCTCAATCCCAGGAAATGCACTGGCAAAACAATATGAAACGTATCAGTCAAGATATGTCAGCTCCTTGCCAACCCTCGGACGCTGCAAAGTAACCCCTTACACAGCCTGCAGTGAGGCTGGGACCACTAGTGCCTGCGAAGTGTACCTGCTGTACTCCATGACAGGCATAATCCACCCAACACTGCCAATCTTCCGAGGCTCTTTTTCCACATTGAAATCACGTTTGTTTGTCATGCCTGCGCAGCTGCCCTCAAGGAGAAGTTTGCAGCGCAGGGCCAGCAGCAGGCATTCGGCCAACTCAGCCAAGGAGAGCAGGCAGCAGCACTAGCCAGCGCCAACCCCCAAGTGTTTGAGGAGCTCGCCGCTCTAAACAAAGCTTACAAAGCAATGCATGGGTTCATCTTCATCATCTGCGCTAGCGGCAAGTCAGCGCCGCAGATGCTGGAAGCAATCCGCTCCCGCATCAACAACTCACCATACGATGAGCTAGGCGCAGCAGCACGCGAGCAGATGAAGATAACACAGCTGCGGCTGGAGAAGCTGCTTGCAGGAAGCAGCAGCAGCAGCAGCAGCAGCAGTGGTGGCAGCAGCAGTCCTGCAGAGCGTGCGCATGTGCGCACAGGGCAGCTGGTAGGCCACTTGATGCCTGGAGCAGCAGCAGCAGCAGCAGCAGCAGCACCGGCAGCTGGACACGGCGGCCCGCTGCGATCGCCCATCACCACACATGTGCTAGATACAGCGCTAGGCATGCCTGCAGCAGGCCTGCCCATCTCGCTGCTGCGCGTGATGGACGGCTCTGCTGCTGTGTTTGACTGCCTGGCATCTGGCGTGACTGATGCTGACGGCCGCATTGGCAACCTGCTGCCAGCCAGTGCCTGGGTGGCGCCCGGCACCTACCGCATGCGCTTTGACACTGGAACATACCTCAGGGCCTGCAGGTACGCTGACTGTTGCACAGGCACCCTGTGTAATGCATTTGCAAAAGCGGGTGAATCAAAGTGTGGCTGTGCGTGTGGCAGGGTGTGCAGGGTGTGCTGCAGCGCCTGCGCAGTTGCTGGCTTGAAGCCAGCATGATGTGTCAGCAGGGTACTCGTTCAGCATGTGGTGTCCAGCTGTGTGACACTCTGTGTCCCTTGATGTGCCTGCAAAGACAAAAGAACTCAGGGGTTGCCCGGCAAACGAGGCATACGCGTGAATTGCGGTTGTAGCAGCAGCAGCAGCAGCAGCGGCATCATGACAATCGCCTTGTCAGATGCTTCGACTTCTGCAGGAAACACAGGCCCTGCTCTGCAACAGCAAAGATCCTCTGCTGTTGCTGCATACGCGTGCCTTTGTTCCTCCAGGGAGAGGCACCCTGATGTGTTCAGGGCCGTGCCCTTCTACCCCGAGGCAGCCATTGACTTCAGCATCACACCAGACATGTCCAGCCAGCACTTCCACATCCCGCTGCTGCTCAACCCCTACGGCTACAGCACCTACCGTGGCAGCTGAGGCGGCAGCAGCAGCAGAGGCGGCATTGACAGCAGTGGCAGCAACAGCAGCATCGCAGCAGCTTGACTTTTGACCATGCTTGTCATTGCTGCTGGCAGAGGACAAGTGTTAACAACGCAACGTTGCATGTATTGGTCAAACAGCACGCACACAGCTGGCAAGTTTGTCAGGGGTGGCTGGCAGCAGCTGCAAAGGCTGTACATGTCTCGTCCTGCAGTCTTGTTATCTCGGCAACAGTGTATTATGCACCTTGGTAACAACTGTTACATCTCTTGAGCTGTCTCAATGTGTTGGTGGTGAAGCACTGACCATGGCAACCGTACTACAACATCGGCCATGCATATGCATATGCATAGGGCAGAAACTGGCTGGTCTTGGTCTGCAGGAACGTTGCGCGACGAAAGCATGCTCTTCGCAGTCTGCAGTTGGTCAAAGCCATCACGCTGCGCTGTTTGCCGTACACATCGTACACATAGCAGACATGCACCTACACTCCAGCGTGGCCAGTCAGATGCCTGCACACGCCGAGCGTAAAACAGCTCACCCTTCAAACGGACAAGGTCGACGCATCAAGCAGGGCGGCTGATACGTCAGCTTCAGTCAGCGGTGCTGTGCACATCAACCATGTAACAAAGTGTTGCATGTGGCATGCAGCACCCACCATACCACATCATGTGGATATACCTCCTTGCAATGCTTCCACGAGTTCCAACCCAACGTGCCTGCAAGCAGATTCTCTGCCAGGTGCTCTGTAATTGAGCGGGCTGTGGGGCGAACTGAAGCTGCTACTGATGTTTGGCAGGCGCTTCCTCAGCAGCTCATCAACATCATCCAACTGCACAATTTTTTTTGCAGGAGCGTGCATGGATGCCAGGCTCTGTACAACATGTACACATACATGAGGTATGCACCATGTGAGGGCGTGTTGCTATAGCACAGCACCGCAGCGCATGCATGGCGCAATGCACCATCACCACCACAAGAGAGAACTCCTGACAAACACAACAATGCCGACAACAATAATTGCAAGCAACCCCCTACAATGCAAATAATGCTTCTCCAAAAGCTGAATGTGTCAAACAAAATTGCAAGCACACCTCAACACGCCCACCAACTACAACTCTGCAACCACAGATGCTGATGCACAAGGTGTTTCCTACACATACCATCTAAAGTCAGCCCAACTGGACTAGCAACTGCAACAACTCGCCTACCAAAACACTCACAGGAGTGCGCGTACAGGCAGCCATGTTACCCACGGATCATGACAGATATGCACGCATTGACGCATGTGCAGCTGCACCAATGCTGTGTCTGTTGCACAAGTCCAGCCGGGTGAGCTGACTGCAGCTGAATGCTACTTTCATAGTACGGCTGTCAGTGGCTGGTGTGCTGTGCAAGTGAAAGGCGCGCTTGCTGGGCACCTGATGGTGTAGGGATAGAACATAGTGCTGCAAACACCGGTCGGACAGCCTTACGCCAGGGAGCAAAGCACCCTAGATATGAACGCCGTGCACGGAAAGCTGACAACCGTGCATTGCAACTGTGCCACCATGCTGCTGCTGTAGTGTGCCCCACATCTCTACAGCACTACCAACCAGACCTGTTCAGTAGCCGTTAGCAACAACGCAGGTGCACGCTGCCCTCTAAGCGCCCAACAGCCCGCTGCACAGCGTCCCGGCAGAGCAACCGGGCATCCATTACAGACTGCAGCGTCTTGACACAAGCAACAACACACTTTTCCCGCCACATCCACCAACCTTGGCTCTTGACTGATCATACATGCCAGGTGCATACAACAGAGTCCATGTACACCCTTGGAACAATTCATAGCAGCTGCTGCGGAGTGTGGCTCTGAGCAGCGCTGCTCAACGCTAGCGTTGGCAGAAAAGCAACGGGCATGAGAAAACTCCACAACACCAACAGATAATACCAAACAAGCAGGAAGCCAAACATATGTTGTACATTTGCTGCCCACAGCATGCATGCTGGCAGAAAACGCTGCACAAGCACGCAAGCGCAAGCCACACCTTGGTACATGCCGCTGGACTTGATTCAGACCAGCTGCGCTCTACGGCTTACAGCTGGGGCAAGTGCTTCTTGCAGTCTCACATGCTGCAACAAGCAGCACCAACGGCTGCCTGTGCAGACAAACCTTACATGCACGCCTACACGCCAGCTGCCTGGCATGGCATGGCATGCCTGGTGTACAGGTGGCGTGAGGGACAATGCCTTGTGTGCCACCAGTTGTGGTGGCAGCACCCCGGACTTGCCCTTATGTGCTGTTGGCCAGCGCATTATGACATCAGACGTACGCATTTAACTGGCAGCCGCCTCTATCCACTGCAGTTGACAACTGTAGCTCTTGATGAATGTCATGATGTGCTGGCCAACAGCATCTCAGGGCAAACCCGGGTGCCTCCTAAACACATGTGGGCTGCACAGGGCAGTGCCAGCTTCACGCTAGCCAAACATGCAAAGTACCATTTCGTCATCATCAGGCTCCATGCAAGCCATGCAGTGCACGCCACACAACAGCTAGTCAGGGCAATGCTGAATGAATCAAAAAGCGCCATCACGTGCTGTGGCACGTTGGATCTCTACATTTGGCTTCAGCACCATGGAGATGCATCGCAGGCTGCTGCACAAGTCACAGCGGCCACAGTCAGCAGCAAGCACCTGGTTTGTGGCTCAGCATGCGGAGCATCACCAGGTCTGCTGCAGCAAACAGAGCGGTAATGTCACAAATGCATATGCTCCAACAAGGCAAACAGCGCCAGCTCAGAAGAAAGGTCTGCGCATGTACTGGCTGCCAGCCAGCCAGCACACCGGTTATTCCAGCAAAACCGGCAAAATTGTTCTACTTTCAGCATAAACAAGCACTGTTAGCAGGGCGCGGATATGACATCTACAGCACACAAATGACGAACCAGAGGCTACCAGCTTACCAGCTGCGGCAGCTGAATTCCTGTACTACGTAGTGACATACTTAGCGCACAGAAGTGTGTGGCGGTGCTGGCAGTGTCTGCCCTTGGCAAACACTGCATGTGCTGCACATCAATGGCTGTGGTGTACGCTCATCTGAGTAGCCTGCCCTAAGGACCAGCATGCATGGATGGACTCAAGTAGAGTACTGCGTATGGTGGCAAAACACACGCGGCTCATCCAGCAATGTGAGAGCAGCGAGCTGACCACCCAAAAGAGCACATTTGCAAACCAATCAGTGCCAGACGCACCAAACCAACCACAGCTGTCATGCTTTCCACACGACATTATCTTCTCTACTAAACACTGGTCTGCAGATTTCTTGGTGTTGCTGATGTACAGCAGATGCTCGAAGTACACAATGTTGGACTACAGAGCTGCAAGGCATATGCTGCCAGCAATGCGGTGCTTTGCAGTGGAGGTGACTCTGCTCTAATATGATGCATACTACATACTGTGCTGTGCATTGTACACATTCTCCAAAATACACTGTGGTGAGTTGCCGCGCCACCACCTCATGGTGCAACCCTTTCCACGAGAACTCGACAGGTGTACTGCAACACCCAGCTCGCCCGGGCGGGCCCGGGCCATGACATGAAACAGCTGAAGACCACCATGATGCGCTGCACTGAATCTCTGAGGCACGTTTGCTGCTAGTGATCCCAACCCCTGCCTTTCTGACACCTCCTTGATTGTCAATCTGCCTGCTTGCTGCTGCTGCTGCTGCTGCTGCTGCTGCTGCTGCTGCTGCTCACAAGTTGCAGCCGCTTAGGCAGCTACTCAAAAAGCTCCTTCCTCTTCTTGCCAGCACTGGTCACCACGTCAATGTAGCATACAAACGCTACCTTGAGCAGGTCATACTGCTGCCCGTGATGCTTGCCGGGCTTGGTGCAGGTGACTGCTGCCGGGCCCCAAGTGTCAACCGCCCCAGCCGCTGGCTGTGTGCTGCTCCTCCTTGCCACAGCCATGCCTATATGCTTCAAGCCTGATGCTGTGTGGGAAGAGCGAATAGAGCACAGATCCGTGGCACCTGCTGCTGATGCTGATGGTGCTGCTGCTGCTGCTGCTGCTGACAATGATGCTGCGTCCTCACCCAGCAGCTGCTGCAGCATTGAGGCGCTGCGCTTCAGCTCGAGTGGGGTGTTGCAGTGCCAGTTGAAGTTTCTGTCTCCAGATGTCCCAGGTTTAGCGCGCTGCTGACCCGGTGGAGCTGATCGAGCTAGTGGCCAGGTGTAGAACCCCCCGCCTGACTGCGGCGAAGCTGGCAGCTGCTCTGTGAAGCAGCAGGGCGTCCTCCGGCGGCCAGCAGCAACAGCCTCACAGCAGCTGACGCGCACCACCGCAAACGAGATCTCCTCCTTCAAAGCTGCTTTTGCAGCTGCTGTAACACCTGCTTTTCTGCTTTCTTCATCCTGCAGCTGCTTCACAAAGCCAGGCGCACTCTGCATCGCAGCGGCACAGTTGACGCACCAAGTGCTGCGGCCGTCACTGGCGTGATGGTGGCTGCTGCTACTGTCGGAGCTGCCACACCTCAAGAGTGGCTCCACTGGCTGTGGAGTTGCTGCTGCCACTGCTGCTGCTGCTGCTGCCGCCGCCGCTGCTGCCTCTGCTGCTGCTGCTGCAGCAGCAGTCAAGTCAACGTGAGGTGCACCAGGCACAACATACAGCAATTGCATCGCAGCTGTAGGGGGAAAACTATACTGCCCAGGGCTGGTTGGCTGTGCCAAGCTGCAGCTGCTATCCCAAGGCCGGTCAGCAGCTGGATCCAGCAGCAGCAGCTGCTGCATGCTGCTGCTTCCACTGAAGGCCGTCTGCAGTGTCTGGCCTGCGGGCATGTCCAGCATGCTGTGTGCAGGGTCTGTCAGAGGCATGCTGGGCCACATGGCTGACATGCCTGCAGCACCTGTGCGGCCGTCTGTGACAGGCCAGTGTGTGCTGCAGCTCCCGCCACTGCTGGAGGCCCTTTCCCTGCTCCAAGGCCGGACAGGGTTGGCTCCCAGTGTCAGCAAAGGGTCGGCCATGAGACTATCGGAGCCATCCAGCTGACTCTCAAACACACTGAGGCCGTTGGGCACCAGCAAGCTGTTGGGTGCAATGATGTCGGGCAGCAGGCTGTTGCTGTTATAAGCCTGTAGTGCACAAGGATCAGCAGCACGGGTGTGACACGTTTGTTACTCGGTGGCCAATGGCTTTGAACCAAGTGCATACAGCTGCAGCAGCACAACTCAATATGGAAGTGTCAGCACCTGCTACAGTTGCCCTGGTTGTGGCACCTATGGTACTGGTCGTGCACCTGCCGTCTCTGAGAGAGGCTCTGAGAATGTACAAACGTTGCATCGAATATCCTACTTGCATTTCAACACGAGGGCTGCCTGCTCAAGTAGCCCAAGGCACCCATACCACTCACCAAGCCCATAGATTCAAGACACCTTGTGGCTGACTCGGATTCCTGCTCAAAGGTCGCTTTAATGTACTCTAAGTCAGACGGAAGCTGCGTGCGTGCTTCGCTTGCTGCCATCCTGCTGCCTTGCTCACGGTGCTGCAGTTAGGGCCAGGCTCAAGCTCAGCGCCAAACGCTGGCTGTATCCACATCAACGATGCACCAAACAATAAACAAGCACCATCGCGATCAACAGATCTGCAGATCTCTCGGCCTGAGTGGTAAGTCGCCCATCCGTGCGCCATCCGTGCGCCAGGGTTTGGCAAGAAAACATCATAGACTCGCAGGGCATTCCATGTCGGTGCATTATCAGCGTTCCACTGCATTATCAATAACTTTTTTTGATGCGTGACAAATATACTGGATTCACTGGGAGCTCAAATCAAAACCGCCCTCGCACGGCAGGCTTCTAAGTTCGGCAGGCGTTTATGTGCCTGCCATCAGCGGTTGAACGTCACAGCTGATTCATGGGTGGCGCGCCACCGCAGACCAAGCCGAATGACGTGCCTTGCACCAATCGGGGTTCTTCGACCCAGTTGCAAGTTTACTGCATCGTGTTGGTGTCACAAGCTCTCTGTCAGATCACCATTGGTAAGCCAATGGAAGCAAACCCGCTCTACTGACAGGGCTCCGAAGCTAAGGATAGGCTGCAGCGGCTCCCAGTGCAGTGTACTGACACAGACTGCCTGCTGGATGCACATCTCTTGTAGATAGGTGCGGACAGTGCTGCATCAAGCCCATGAACACAGATGTCTGCCTCAGGAGTCGTTGCTGGCGAGGCTCTCGCATACAAACACGTTGTCGCCAGTGCTGTTAAAGTGAGGATGATTAGCTCATTGCAGTGGGGCACCCTTGCAGGTGTGTATCCATAACAGCAAGAACAGGCTCCGCATGGTCCCATGCACCCTTGATCCAACGTGCAAAACGTCATACACCAGCAATTGCCTGCAAGCACCCAAGCAGTGCAATGCATCAGCAGGTGCTAAGTGACAGTACAGACCTGCTTGAACAGCAGGCCATGCAAGCTCAGGGGCTGCCTCAGCCGCATGACACATCGTGTTGCGCATGTTACCAGGCTGCATGCTGCATAGCTGCATAATATGCGGTCAGCATGGTTCTCTAGTGTAAACCTGCAGCGCGTTGCAAGAAAACATGAAAGTATCTGGGGTGGGTCATACGTTGTGTAGCATACACTAGTGCTGCAGGTCGGTTCTGTGATCCGGCAGCGCAGCAACAAAGAAACAACACACAACTGGATTCACCCTTCCTCCTCGTCAACATCCAACCCAGCACACATCCACTCAAGCCATAGCAGTGACGCCAGCATACATGCATACCAAGGGCCGCATGTCACAGGCCGTGGAGGCAGTGACTACCTCTCCACATCAGGACTCTACTGCCAGCAACCGCGTATACAACCTTGGCGGACCGGGTCAATGCGCCACTGAAGATCATTGAAGACCAACCCAGGTTCAACCGCGGCATGCCCCTCCCTCAAGCACAGCCGCTAATAAAGCAGCGGCATGCACACTGCGCATCTGCAAGCAGCAAGCGCAGTGTACCTAGCTGCGCTGCACCAATGTGTTTAGGCATGTCGGCGCACAACGCAAACACAAAGCAGCAAAACTTGCAGGTTTTTCCCCATTATTCCCCCCCATCCTGAGCAGTGCCTTATCGCAGTATCATGAACACCTGCAGCTGAAGTGCAGCAGCAGCATCTGTGTCGGCTGCAACTGAGTAGACCGCCGTTACACTTGTCCAGCCCGTGCCCGCACGGCACCATGTGACTTGGCGCAAGCTGCTGCGACTGCCGCCACGCTCTACTGGCCCTACCAGCCACCTGTTGGTGTGCCTGCCTTATGCCCAATCTATGTGGTCAGCAGACCTGGGAGCACTGCATTTTTGACTCCCAGAATTTTGCCACCCTGCGGGCAACAGAAAGCGGACAACCAACACACATGGCGTCAGAGAAACCACTCCACAAAAGATTGATACCAATGCTGGGCTGCTGGCGCTCGGTGCCTGCATCAAGCACCGCATGCCGGCTGCTACAACTGTAGTCTGTGATTTGCAGCGCTCTGCTGTTGCTGTGCACTGCTCTGTGGTTGCTGAACCCTGAGTAACACATGCCATGCTCGGTGCTTGCCTATAGCCAGCACACTCACAGTGAAACACTGTTGGGTGTGAGATTAAAGAAAAGGTTGTTGGGGCACGTCCTTTTCGAATTCAGTCTGGCCGCCTTTGTGTGAAAAAGTGAAAAGTATCTGGATACACCCAACCCCTACACACGCGTCTGCGATTACGAGCTTGAACACCCCGTGCTTTCATGGAAGCTAATCCAGTGCTACACAACCACGATCAAGAACATGTGCAGCATGGCATACAACACTCGTATCCATGCAGGTGCTGCTGTGGTGGACTAGCATCCATAATCATCATCATCGTCAGCAGCAGCAGCCTCACCAGGTCGGGGAACTCCTCACAGTCAGGCAGCGGCCCCACGCTGCCGTCATATCCCACATTGTTGGGGTAGTTGAGCAGGTGGCCCTGCGGCAGCGGCTGCACGTCTGGGTGCACAAACGCCGCCCAGTTGGCGTCGCCTGTGGCGCGCAGCGCCTGCATGCACTCCAGGCGGCTGGGGTCATCGTGCTCGGGGCCCAGCGCCTGGTGGTTGGAATGGTGGGGGGTTTTGTGTGTGGTAGAGGGCGGGAGGCAGGCAGGGAAACAATGGCACGCAATCTGTGTGTCAGCAAGTCGTGTGCAGCAGAAAGCAAGTTAGGCTGCTTGCACCCAAGCACAAACTGGGGCCTCATTCTTCCTGCAGCCTGCAGCACAGCATCACCCGCCTGCTCTATGCACATTGCCGGCAAGCTCTTTCTTTCTTTGGTCTGCCACCTGGCACCCCAACATCACACGGTTGCACCCCAGCCGCCAATGAATGAGAAACCCAGCCACCGCTCCGCCCTCGCTCACCCCATTGTGCTCCAGCCACAGCGCCTTCCTCAAGCCTGCCACCTGGCACCACAAGTGTGCACGGTCACAAATCAAAAGCCAAAAAGGAAAGCCAAAAACCAAAGCACCGCCTCACCCCCAGGTGCTCCAGCCACAGCGCCTTCCTGAAGCCCGCCACCTGGCCACGCGGCAGCGGCGCTGCGGCGCTGGCCATGGTGTGCCCCGCCTGGCAGGCCCCGATGCATATCTCGCTGTCCCGCGAGCCCTCCAGCGAGCGCTGGTTGATGTTGGCTGAGCCCAGCAGGATGTACTCGTCGTCCACGATCATGAGCTTGCTGTGCACGTAGATCATGAAGCCTGGCAGCGCAGCAGCAGCAGCAGCAGCAGCAGCAGCACAGCACAGCACAGCACAAATTCACTTCCAGCATTGTCAGGCAAATAAACAAGCGCCAACTTTCAAATGTGCTGTGCATGCTGTTGACTTGCAAGCCTGTGCAGCACATCCCGTTGTCTGATTGCACGCAGACAGGCTTGCAAGCAGACCATCACAGGCAGCTGATGCTGGGTTAGCATCTCATGCCAGCCACAGCTGTTGCCACTCACGGCGCGAGGCTGTGCACTTGCCCTGCACCGTGTTGGCAGGGTCGGCAGGTGGCAGGCAGGTGGGTCCCTGCTCCAGCACCACCCCATTGCTGTTGACACACTCTGCTGCTTCTCCTGCCGCAGCGCCAGCCGCACTGTCTGCTGGCATCTTGAAGGAGCCTGACTTGGTGCTGCTCATCGTCTTGAAGGAGGTGGCAGGCTGCAGGTCAGACGACCAGGACATCTGCAGCACAGGAGCAAGGCATAGCATAGGCCAGCAGTGGTGAAATTCAGGTGCAGGCTGTTCTTGCAGGCACAGCTGTCGCGGCAAATCAGTGCCACAGCATGAGGCATCCTCAGCACAGCCAGCAGCTGCAGGCATCACCACCAGCAGCAGATGCAGCACGCACAAACTCTTTATCATCCAATTTGCCTGATATTTGTCTCATCACAACAGCTGACACCAGCAGCACCAGCAGCAGCAGCAGCAGGCGTCCTCACCAGTCCTGGTGAGGTCTCGTATCCCTCGCGCTTGCCCAGGCAGAAGAACTGCAGGTAGTCCTGAGGGTGCGCATCCAGCCCAGCCTCACGGACGGCAGCAGCCACACGCCTGCAGCAGCAGCCATGAGGTGCAGCGCAGCGCAGCACGACAAGAGAGGTGTGTTTGATCATAATCTTACGCCTTATGGTGCATAGCGGTGGGGTGGTGGCTTTCTGCTGGTGCTGATGAGGATGCTTATGCAGCTGCCTTGTGCAGGGCCTGCCAGTGCCTCTGCGCTGCTGGCACCGCGGACATGCGCCGCAAAGAAGAGACTAACACCATGCTGGCTGCATGCAAGCAAGTGCCTGTTCAGCCTATGCAATGCGAGTGGCCAGATGGGGCTGCCTCATCCCCCTCACTTGTACATCATGTTGCGCGTCTGCGCCTCGAAGTACAGGATAGCCTGCACGCTTCCCGCGGTGGGCGGGCCCTCTGGGTGCAGCGGCGTAACGATGTACACACGAAACGGCTCGCCAGCCTGGCGGTGGCGGCGGCAGCAGCAGTGGCAGCAGCAGCTGGGTTCAAGCAGAGCACTTGCAGACGGATGCACATGGGCGGCCTGCATGGCCTGCACAGTCGGTAGCCTGCTGCCACCGGCTGGATGCTGTTGCTGGTCTGCACATTGCATATAGCGCTGAGCATCACTGTTGACTGTGCCTTTCTTTCTATCTGCATTCTGTGTTGCCCACCTTGATCTTGCTGACGATCTTCAGCGCGATCTCTGCGGGCACCTGGTTGTAGCAGGGCGTGTCCGTGTCACTGCAGGCAGGCAGCAGGCAGCAGCAGCAAGCACATTGGATTTGGCATGGCAGCATATGTCATCGTGTTGGTGGCAAGGCGTCTTACACACCTGCAACATCCAGCGGAGATGCGCCTCATCAGCGGCTGAAACACACAGCAACACGTTGCACATGTGCAGCTTGCCTGTGCCAAATGGTATGCATGCAATGCACCTACAGCCTTGCTGTTTGGTGCAGCCGGTCAACACATTCCGCACCTGTCCCAGAGGTGTGCGCTGCCCAGGAAGTACTGGTTCTCCAGGTACAGGTAGCGCTTGGCGCGGCGGATGAGGTTGATGTACGCGCTGTGAATGGACGCCTCAATGGCCTGAGGGGCAGCAGCAGTGGCGGCAGCAGCCGCAGGTAAGTTGCAGATACTAGACATGGTACAGGCACAAAGCTGGCCAATTTGAGTGCAGCAGAGCAGTTGACATAGCATGGGGGCTGTGCATGTGGTTGCAACAATTGTGTTTTGAAACTGCTGGTGTGTTGCGCAAATAGATGCTGGTCACACTTGCGGCTGCCGTCATACCTTGCCCTTGCCCACAGTCAGCCCTGCGTCGTAGGAGTGGCCAGCACCCTTGGGGAAGCCCTCGGCAGAGTCTGCAGCAGCAGCAGCAGCAGCAGCCGCCTGCTCAATGCATGCACAACTTGATCATGCCAACTAACAGCGTGCATGGTCCACACAGCTGTGCTCCACGTTCTAACACCACCCTTCTGACACAAGCGCAGCTGATGGCCACTTCTGTTTGTGTTAACACCACTCCAGTACAGCAACCCCAGCCAGCCAGGCATGCAGCTGAACCGCCCTCACCCGAGTCGATGCTCCTGAAGAGCTGCACGCTCCAGTCCTCGCCCGCTGGCAGGTCTGTCAGCCGCAGGCTGGGGTCCTGCTGCCGTATGGTCTCGTGCTTCACGGTCACGCCGCCGTGCGCCAGCTTGCTTTTCAGCATGGACGCCTTGCTCTGCGGTGCGTGGCAGCAGTGGGTGGTGGCAGTTGTGGCAGCAGCAGCAGCAGCAGAGTGTGAGGACATGCTGCGGTCACAGCTCTATGTGTGAGCCTGCAAGTGCTGTTGCACATCCTGTGCCACAGCGTCCCACAGGCTGTCACCAACTTGCAGCTGTTGCCGTGTGGAGGCATTATGATGGGCACATGTGCTTGTGCAGGTAGCCCAGGCTGCGTGAAGTGCAGCATAGCTGCGACCTCTGCTGCTCGCTGGTGTGGTGCATCAGCATCACTAACGGTTGAACACTAACACGATTGTTCGCCTCACTGTGAAGACCTCGAAGCCCTTGGGCAGGTGGATGTCCTTGTGGTCGTCAAGGTGGCGCATCTTGGCAACGTTGGAGGTGCCGGCCTGCTTCGCCCAGCGCTCCATGACTGCGTGTGACAGCGGCAGCAGCCAGCAGCGGCACGTGTGACTCGTGAAACAAAATAAGCAGCCTCATACATGCACTATGAGGAGGGTTTGGGTGCAGGCGTAATGTAGCATGGGTTTGCTCTAGGTGTGCTTTAAGTGGTGCAGCAACATGCAGCACAGTCGTGCAGCGCAAACATGGTGCTGTCAGTGTGCTGCCAGTGTGCTGCATCAAGGTGCTGGCCCCCCTCCAGTGCTCACAGTTCAGGCAGATGTCCATGGCAGCTGGCCCCTCCACCTTGGCGTGGATGTCGTGCCACGGCTGGCGGCAGCAGTACTTGGTGGCGTCAAACGCTGCGGCAAGCGGCAGCAGCAGGTGACAGCAGCAGTCAGCAGGAGCCAGCCAGCCAGCCAGCCAGCCAGCCAGCCAGCCAGCCAGCCAGCATCATGATCGCTGCATGGCTTGGTACAGAGTCTAAGTGGTGCTGAGGTCAGCAGGAGCGTGACTGTTGGAGACATGCACAGCGGCACATGTGTTGCATTGGCCCCGACAGTTTTGCTTGTGTCGAGTGGTGAGAGCAGCTCAAGGGTTGTTGAATTGCCTGTTTTGAGATAGCCTCACACAGCGCTGCAGCCAGTGCTGCTGTCAACCGTGCCGCCTCACCGTTGACGCTGGGCTGGTAGAGGTCCCCGCAGTGCACATGGCCGTCCGCAAGCGTCTCAAACAGCGGGTGGTCGTGCCTGGCAGCAGCAGCAGCGGCAGCAGCAGGCATGCGAGAATCGGCTTCAATATCTGTGTCCAGCCAGTGCAGTGCAGCACCACCAACACACTCCCATCTTGAGACCCACACCTGGACAGCACTGCTCCACAACAGTGCAATAACGCAACCAGTGCATGCTGTACATGCTTGTGCCATCCAGGTTTAATACACTGCCGCACCTGTCATAGCGGCCGTCAGTCAGGTCCAGCCCACCAATGAATGCCACCACCCTGCGGGGGGGCTCTGCAGCCTCACTGCTGCTGAACACACCAGCCTTGCCGCCTGCCTTCTTGGGTGAGCTGTTTGGTGTGCTCAGGTGCTCCAAGGTAGCTGGGTCGCAGGCCGGCGGCCCTGCTGCTGCGCCTGCCGCTGCTGCTGCTGCGGGTGATGCTGCGGTACTGCTGCTTTGCATTGGGGCGTCCAGGATGATGGTCTTCTGGTGGTGCGTGAACATGTTGCCTGTGCTGAACTTCTGCAGCACTGTCTCCTCCATGCCTCCTTGGCGGGGGCACAGCAGGCACGTCACATCAGAGCCCTGCACAGCAGCAGCAGCAACAACAAATGCAGGTGAAAGGCAGCATATAGGCTGCTGGCGCTCACTGCAGCAACCTCAGCGCATGTGTATGCACTTTGCCACGCGCACTGATCCTGCTTGCTTCGCTGCAGGAGCTGCCGGCAGCATATATGATATTGCTGCTGCTGCTGCTGCTGCTGCTGCTGCTGCTGCTGCTGCTGCTGCTGCAGTTCCTCAGCCACAGCACACAAGCTGCCTCTGCCGCCTCTGCCACTGCTGCCTCTGTCGCTGTTGCTGCTCCTCTGTGCACCTTGAAGTATTCCAGTGTCTCCTGGTCGTGTGTGGCCATGAGGCCGGAGTGCAGGCCCATGTTGTTGGTGGTGTCGTCCCACACCAGCATCAGCACCTGTGCACACACAGTACAAACACAAGCAGACACGCAGCAGCCGTGAGGCCCCATGCACGCATAAGCATCTGCTCCAGCAGACACCATGATGACAGCTGTGCAGGGACGCTAAGTATTCTCATGCCTCCTGCTGTCTCGCCGGCACTGCCTGGCTTTCCAGCGCTGTGCCCTTGCCCAGCCGTGCATGCCCAGCTGAGCACACCAGAGCTGGCTGCACAGCTGTCACAACACAACACAATAAGTGCTAGTCCACATGTGTCACGGCAGCGCATCAGCCCAGCCGCCTCACGTTGACGCCCTCTGCTGCCTTCTGCTTGAGCAGCTCGCCGATGCTGGGGCTGTCCTCGCCCCTGTCAGGCACGCGCAGCAGCTTGGTCTTGTGCCACACCGCCCAGCCAGTGATCCAGATGAAGCTGCACAGCAGCAGCAGCAGCAGCAGCAGCAGCAGCAGGCACATCAGCAAGCATGCAACGACAGGTTGAGCATGATACGTTAACATGTACACCGGCGTCAGCATTCGCCTCATGAGTCAGACTCGTCAGGAGCATTGTGCGTGTCCCATGCAGTGCCGGCTATACCCCACCTAAACCATGCAGCCTCATGTACTGCATTTGCACCGCATCTCGCACCAGCAGCTGGCATGGCTGCTGCTGCAGCTGCATCCTGTAGTGTGGTCCAGCCGCGCACCGCTTGGCCTGCTGTATGGCTGCGTACACGTCGTCCCAGCAGCTGCTCTCGCTGTACAGGCCGCCGCCTGCCAGGGCGATGCCGGGCACGGGGCCTGGGGTGCACACTGAGTCGTGGTACAGCGTCACTTTGTTGCCCGGCCGCTGCGGGAAGTACACGCGCGGCACCTCGTGCAGGCCCAGGGAGGCAGTCTGGCACAGCCAGAGCAATGGTCAGAGACAGGCGGCAAGCGGTTCCGCGCGGAGTCAGAGGCAACGGCAACCAGGGTGGTCGAAGATGATGGAGAAGCGGTATGGTATGTCTGCTTGAAGGTTGAGCAGAGAACAGCGTGTTGGAAGGGAAGTGGGCTGGGCAGCATGTGTGAGCCAGATACAGACAATATTTCCAGCAGCACTGCCGGGTGCCATGCTCTTGCTGCTACTGCTGCTGAGATGCATGCTGCTGTTCTACTGTGCAGCACAGCACAGTGCTGCCCGGCCTCACCTCCTCGCTGCCCACTGGGATGTACTTGATGCTAACGCGCACTTTGCTGGGCGTCCAGCGCCTGCTGACCTTCTCAGTGATGCCGATGGGCTGCAGCAGCAGGCAGCAGGCAACACACGCCACTCACGCCGCAGTACATGAATATGCTGCCCAAGTGCACCATGCAGCTGCCCAAGAATCAAGCCACAATCTGCTGTCGCTGGTGCTGCTGCAGCAGCAGCTGCTGGCGCTTTGAGCTCACCAGTGCTCACATACCTCGTCATGGGTGCTGTCCTGCTGTGCTGTGCTGTGCTGCTGCTGCTAACCAGGCTCGCCTTGCACATCTGGCCGTTTTTACGCAGTCTGTTACAAGGTGTGTCAGGTGCTGCTGCTGCTGCTGCTGCTGCTGCTGCTGCTGCTGCTGCCCACCTTGCCCATCTGGTCCTCCAGCTTCAGCCACTTGTCGAAGAGCTTGCCCCCGATGATCATCTCCACGGGGATGCTGGCCTGGCCCATATACTCTGCACCAACAATGTCCGCGTCCTGTCACAATCCCAGCAGCAGGACCGGCAGCAGCAGCACAGCATGCAGGGCGTGTGCACTTCAGCAGCAACAATAGCAGCTCATAGCCCATATGGAGCCTATTTGCAGCCCATATGGAGCAGGCTGTGGGGATGGGAGCATGTGACCCGCAACATTGGGACTTTTGGTTGTCACAGAGAGCAAGAGGTGTGCTCAACAGCACCTGCGCAGCTCAGCCCAGAGGGTACTAGTTCATAGCAGGTTTTCTGGGACAACTGCATCTCCCTGAAGTTTCCTGAAATCTGCAGCAGCCGTGGCGCCAGGGGCACCTGTGCAGCTGCATCGATGCCCGTGTCCCATGGGACTTCACATGCAGCAGAACAACTGCAAGGGGGCGGTTTACTTGAGACTGAGACACCCAGTTATTGTGTGGAGGGGTACAACCGCTTACCGGGGCTCAAGCTCTTGCGTACACGCTGATCAAAGTCGCTTGCCGCTCACCCCCGCCTCCCTCCCCTGGTAGGCTTTCCCCACCTGTTCAGTGTGCTGACTGGCAGTGACAACTTTGCTTCCCGCTTACCCCCCCTGGAGCACATGAAATTCGAGCTCGCTTGTCGCTTACCCCCCCTTCATATTAAGTCGGTGTCTCAGTCTCAAATAAACCGCCCCCAAGTTGCTAGAAGCGCAGCAGTTACTGCCACAGCGGCCGCACCTTGACCTCTATGCGCAGCTCCTCCGCCTCATCTGCCACGTACACCTCCACGCGCTCATTCCACACCGGGTCATTTGTAGACTGGCAGATGGAGCTGCGCAGGCGCCGTGTGCTGCCCACATCCAGGCACACGTATGGGTCCACTGAGCCTGCCAACTCAGGCAGCTGGTTGCAGCACAGCACGCGCTTGACAAAGCCAGTGGCCTGGTTGGCAATGGACATGGGCAGGTCCTTTCCCTCATGGATGGTGACATCCAAGATGCCGTGCAGCAGCACCATGCTGCCTGCTGTTGCCTGGTGATACAGCAGCACACAGCAGCAGCTGCACGTGTGAGCCACTGTCCAGGAAGGTATGTTACAGTGGCAGCAGTTACGTGGTGCTGATTCATGCAAAGAACGCACTTAGGGAATCTCCAGGGCCTGGGTCCGCAGGTGACTAGCAGGTGACTGTGCTACTGCTGCTGTTGGGAGCACTCCGGTCACTGCTTGAGACACGAACTGCTTCAGCAATAGCAATGAGGCTGTGCCTGGGTCCAAGTGTGGCGTGCTGCGCAGGCAAGCTTGTTCCGACGGGTGCGTTGAGTAGTTGCACGGTGGCAGGACAGCTCAAGCTGTTTTACAAACGAAGCTTGAACACGTTTGCTGTGAACAGAGGATCATACGAAACAAGTGCCGGTCAATGGCAGAGCACCGTCAACAGCAGCAACAACACCAGGACGGGCCTCGTGGTGAGCAAGTCGATTTGATTTGCCACAGGTGATTGCAGCGCATGGGCTGAAGAAGGCACAGCTTGACCGTCACCGTCGCTGCCAGCACTTGTTAGAGCCAACCGTTGACACAACACGAGAAGACGACTTTGCCGTTTGGAGTCTGCTACCATTGTAAATTGCTCCACCACCACGGCCATAGGCTTGCAGCTGGGTACTGTACGGCCGGGCGCGTACGTGTCTGCACTCTCCCCGTGCAGTGCGTCCTGGTACACGTCCACTGAACCTGCCACGTTGGCACAAACACCGCCAGTGGCGTCTGACACAGCCACAATTTTAATCAGCATCTGCAACACCCAAACATACGGTGCATGGCTCCACCAACAAGCTGGCCAGTGGTGTAACCAGCTAGCACCGCAGCCTGCCACAACACTGGACAAGCCTGCTGCACGTCAGCAGTTGCAGCAGAGGCGCTCCATATCACTAAGTGTAACACCTGCTTAGGCAGCTGCACGCAGCCGCTGCTGCATGGCCATCTGGCGCTGCGTCAGTGCCAGCTTCTCCTTCAGCAGTGACGCCATCTCTGCTGCCATGGCGGCCTCCTGCTCCCATGCTGCCACGCTGTTCTGCTTGACGTAGCCAACCAGCGTGTCCAGCCAAAACACGGCTTGCTCCACGGCAGCAATGTACTCCCTGCAGCAGTGAACAAAAGACACACACGTACATGTCACAACTTGGTCCATCACATGTATACATTTCAAGGCAACAACATGATGATGAAGGTGCCAGGGCCAGCACATGCGAAGGCAGAGCTTTTACACGCAACACACATGCACACAAGCTGCTGCCAGGTGTGCAACGCCCTCAAACTCGTGTCAATAAGCAGCTTTCAGCAGCTGCTGCGCGCAGCCCACCTGGGCTCCTTGTGCTGCGCTGCGCCCGCCTGCAGCACCCGCGCCATGCAGAAGGCAGCGCTGAGGTAGTGCTGCTCCATCTCCGGCTCCACCTTGGCAGGCAGCTGCCCATCATCACCTTTGAAGCTGTCCAGGAACAGCTGGTAGTGCAGCGAGGCAGCTGAGCCAGCAGCAGCCACCTGCACACCAGCACAGGCAGCAGAACAACCGTCACACGCATGGCGTTAGCTGTAGCTGCAGCAGCGCGGAGCAGCGGCGAGTGTGCAACGCCACATAACACGCACAGTGTGTTTGACACTCATCCAGTGCCGACTCTTGCTGCAACATTGCCGTCCCATGACTGCAACTGCTGCTTCTGCTGCTTCTGGAGCGCGGCAACAGCAGTTGCAGCTGCAGTGCTGCTGTCCTCCAAGCACACCTACAGCAACTCTCACACGCACCTTGTCCGGCTCTCGCCCCGCAGCTGCCTTGATGTCTCCGATCTCCCTGAAGATGTTGCCCAGCTCCAGGCTGATGCTGCGGCTCAGCCCGGGGTAGTGCTGCTGCGACAGCTGGCCCTCCAGCGGCTGCAGCAGCTTGGCGCGGCTGCGGTGCATCACGCAGCGCTTGTGGGCGTCCGCCTCAAAGCCCGCCAGACACCTGCGCCGAGCACATGCAACCGGGGGGCAAACACAGCAGGCAGGAGGCGGGTGAGTGTATACCCAACAGCCATCTGCTGAGCTGATTGTACATTTCTTGACCTGAGCAGAGAACCCCGTGGGGCACAATGCAGGAAAGGCAGCCAGCATGTGTTGTCGCCAGAAGCAGTTTCCTCGCTGCAACCTTGCTGTCCGCCTGCCGTACGCACCTGTACAGGTTGCTCATCTCAAACAGGATGTTGCAGTGCTCCGTGACCCAGCCCTCCAGCTGGTAGTACTGCAGCGCTTGCTTGAACCACGGCAGCGCTGCTTTGAATAGCGCGAGGGCAGCATCAGGGCTGTCAGCGAGCGCGGCATCGCCCCAAGCGAGGCCTGACAGCTCAGGCACGCCTGGCAGTGCATCAAATGACAGCACAGCTGGCACATCAGCTGGGCCTGCAAAGCTGTATAACAGCTGCCTGCCTTCCACATGCAGCTCATGTGATGCCACCAGCGTGTACAGGTGCAGCTTGGCTAGGGCCAGGCACACGTTGGCTGCTACGTCTGCCTCCAAGCACTGCAGCGCGGCTTGCATCTGCAGCGAGCTGCCTGCAAGCTGCTTCGCCTCCTCCTGCTGCTGCGCCTGCTGTTTGTCCTTGCCTGACTTGATGTCTTGCTGCTCCTTCTGTGCTTGGTCTTTGCGCTGCCCGTCTTGCTGTGTGTGCCCTTGCTGCTGCTGCTGCTGCTGCTCCTCTTGCTCGGCTAGTGCTGCAGGTGGGCCCCCTGCTGCCTCTGACACAGATGGGCTGCTGCTGCTGCTGCCATCAGCCTTTGCGCATGGGCTGGCTGCCTCGTTGCTAGGCTGCTTCACACTGTCAGCATTTTGTTGCTGCTGCTGCTGGTCACTGTCTGCGAGGCCAGCCCCGGGTTGAGCAACGTCTGCCTGCTGCTGCTTTTGCTGCCACTGCAGCAGCATCTGCTCCACTGCCGCACAGCAGTACTGCGACAGTGCAAACGCATTGCCGTCCAGGAAGTAGCCAGATAGCTGCAGGCAGTTCTGCACCCACTCGTTGACGCTGAAGTTGCCTGCAGCGGGACAACATTGGCAGCGCACCACTTTCAGAAAGGCCACGCGCCTCTGCTGCCACTTTGCTGCTGTTGTCGGCGTACAGTGCTGCTGCAGGTTGCTAAGTGGTACATAACACAGTGCCTTGGCTGTCGAAGTCATATTGATGCAGCATGCTTTCAGTGTAACAGTGACATGTGTGTTGCAGATTAGTGCAATCGCAGCATTCAGGGCCTGCACAGCTACGCTGCTTCTTGCTCGGGTCCCCTGGATGATGCTGCGCACAGGGTTTGCAGATGCGCCCGTTGCATTGCTGGACAAATACCCGTGCCACAACCCAACAGGAATGACAAATTCAAAAGGAAAAGTAGTCGCGCCACACACCTTCTTTGATCTGCCTGTTGAGGGTTGCTGCGCAGTATGACGCGCTGAGCACCTTGTCGCCAGCGTGCCCATGCACCTGGGCCAGGTAGTACAGCGTGGTGGTATAGTGCAGCTCAACCGCAGCAACATCAGTCAGCTCTGCCACCCAGCTGCCTGTGCTGCTGCTGGGTGCTGGCTGCTCTTGCTGTTCGCTGTTGGGATCCTGCTGCTCCTGTTGCTGCTGCTGTGCTGCACTGCCGCTGCTGGTGCTGTCCTGCAGGATGGCTTTAATCCTGCTGTAGAGTTCTGCTGCTGTCTGAAGGTGTTGCAGCGACTTGTCAAAATCTTCCCTGCTGCACCACAGCCCACCGAGGGCATTGTGAGCTTGCTGCTGTGCTGCGTATGACTGCAGGCTTGGTGGCCAAGGGAACTCCAGTGCTTGCTCCACAGCGTGCTGCCCATCTGCTACCAAGTCCGTCTCCAGCAGCGCAAGGCCACGCTCCAGCTGACAGTAGGCGATGCAGTGGCTAAGTATGGTGCTGGCTTCCTGGCTGACTGCTGCAAGCGCTGCTGCCTGCTGTTCCAGAGAGACCAACAGGTCTGAGCAGGCATACTTTGACTTGTACGGCTCGCTGTCGTCATCCTCGACAGCCCGCAGCCTCCTGCAATCTAAAATTCTCGGCAGAAATTCGTTCCTAATGAAGCCGGAGGACGGATCGGAGCTCGGTGCCGGTTCAAGCTGCTGGTGCCCATCTGTTGCTGCCATCATGTTCCCCTCGAATGGTATGTCCTGATGTACTAAGAGTGACAATACTTTTGCTCAAGCATAATTGTGTCTTTGTTTCGCGAGCACCGCTTGTTTGATTTGAACATGTGTTACATTATGTCACCTGCAAGACGATGAGACGCAAAACCAGCTGCCATCAGTTTGAAAAGTTGTTTCTGTTTGTTGTACGCTATCAGGTGGAATTTTTCAGAAGCTATCGCTCTCGATCATCAACTGCCATGGTCAGGTCGAACATCGTCCTTGTCCGGATGGTGCAGAAATCATTGCACCGCAGTTGCTTCTACAGCACCTCCCACTGTGGTGTGTAGGTTTCCAGTTGGTCTGGGTAGCAATGCTTTGATTGTATGCAAACGTCGCAAACGCCTTGACCGACGTTCAACCAACCAAGAGTACGCCCCGCTTTACGGCAACCCGCTGGAACAAGAATACCAACACCTTCATCTTTTTTTCCGTCGTTCAGTGTTGGCGTGCTTCAGACTGCGCAGATCAGATCCGTCCAATGCGGTTGTGTCGTTCACAGCTGCTGCCAGCAAGCACTGAGCAGCACAATTAGCTGAGGCGCTACCATCAGCCAGCAGGTAGAGCCATGCTGTGGTAGTGGGCTGCGATCATGCTCATCTGCAGTCTGCGCAACTCGTTTGTGCTACTGCTGGTGCTGCTTTCGATATGCCAAGGTCGGGCTCAGAAGAACGAATCAGGTGAGCAGCGAGCTTACAAGCAGCAGCGTCATACGTAACATAATGTTTGATTGTGTGCGTATCAATGGACTCGGTCGAGGGACAGCCTGTTCGGAACGCTGAGCCTGGTCAGTCCTCAGGACCGCTGAGTGGTCAGGACCGGCAGCACTGCAGCCTTCTTCTACTGCACAACTACAAGTTGGAACTGTCACATGAGCTTACACGTTTTTCATTGTTTCTT
This sequence comes from Tetradesmus obliquus, assembly GCA_030272155.1. Classification (NCBI taxonomy): domain Eukaryota; kingdom Viridiplantae; phylum Chlorophyta; class Chlorophyceae; order Sphaeropleales; family Scenedesmaceae; genus Tetradesmus; species Tetradesmus obliquus. Next base: position 4,754,917 of record CP126191.1, read on the forward strand.
TTTTCTCGATGGCTGGCCAGATGCCAATCCAGTAAGGGGCGGCAACAGCAGCAGCCCAGCAGCAAGCCCCTTCATCACGTCCACAGACCCTCTACCAGCGCCTAGCGTCAGCTTCAACAGCAGCGGCAGTAACAATGATGAGGCTGGAGCTCCAGCAGCAGCGGATGTGTCTGCACCCTCTCCAGGTGTGCTGCTGCCAGCCTCTTCAGGCGCATGCCCAGCCAGGCTGCTGACGCTGCTGCAGGAGCAGCATAACAAGCAGCAGCAGCAGAAGCAGCAGCAGCAGCAGCAGCCACGGCGTGCTGCTGCAGGCAACGCAACTAAGAATGCAACCAAGCAGAATAGCACATCTGACCAGGAGCCTCAGCAGCAGCCAGCCAGCCAAGAGCAGCGCAGGCAGCAGCTGCCTGCGTGGCCGCCTGAGCCCCTCAGGTCTGGCCTGACATGCACCATGGAGGTCAGCCACCTGGCAGTGGCCATGCCCGGCTCAGCACATGTGTGCAGCGCATTCCGCATCAAGAACAACCTCATGAGTGCGCTGTACAGCTGGCAGCTGGTGTGGGAGCCGGGAGCGGCAGGAGGGCTGCTGGCTGCTGGCGCTGACGGCGCAGTTGTCATTTCAAGCGACCCAGGTGCGTGAGCAGGCACATGGAACATCTTGGAATGCACCATTTCAGCGGTAGCAGCAGCATCCACAGGAACATGGCAATGGCCGGGGTTGCTTGTAGGGTGTCCAGTGATGGCGCCGTTGCTCAATCTACTCAAGCGCGCCATGGCTTGGTCGCCTCACGTACCTTGCTGTACTGTGCAGACGGCGACGCGCCTGTGGTGCGTGTAATCAACGTAGCCTCCAGCTCTGAGATCGCAGCGCAAGGCGGCACGGCGGACTTCATGGTGCAGATGGTGCTGCCAAGCGCCAGCGACAACAGCAGCAGCAATAGCAGCAGCAGTGCAACCACAAGGCGGCTGCGCGTCAGCCCTGGCATTGCTTCCGTGTTCCTGAATGGTGAGTGTTTGTGTGTCTCACAGGCGGAAGCTGCTGGCTGGGCAGTACTGCCATCATATCAGCAGCTCGGTCAAACTGCCAGCAGCTGACGCACGCAGATTATGCGCGCTGCACGGTGCATGCACACGTCGTGCTGGCGCTGGCAACACACTGACAGATGTTGTTGTTGCATCGTTGCAATGCGCAGGCTTGCAATGCACAAGGCTGCCGCTGGTCCCCAGTGAAGGCCCAAGCGGTGCAGCGCCAGGCAGCGAGGACTGCACAGCAACCCGCTGGTCTGTCTCAGACAACGGCCTGTTCCGGCCGCTGCCAGATGCTGGCAACAGCAGCAGCAACAGCAGCAGCAGCAATGCAACAGATGCAGCTCTGCAGGCGGCACTGAACTTTCTGTCCTGCAGTGCTCACTACTGCTGTGGGCTGCAAGTGACGCCCAACAGCAATGGGCCGACACCTGACAGCAGCAAGGCTGCAGTGGAGCCTGTCATAGCAGCTTTTGCAGGGCCAAGCAGCAGCAGCGGCAGCGGAAGCAGCAGCAGCAGCAGCAGCGGCAGCAGCAGCAGCAGCAGCAGCACAAGCAACGGCTCTATTGCTGCACAGCAGGTGGGTGTGCAAGAAGGTCTATGCAGTTCATGAGACAGTCGCAGCTGAATGTTATAACAATAGTCTGTACAGCATGTCACTGCACATCCAGTATGTTACGCTGCCAGTGTGCAGTGTAACCCGCAGCTTGCGTTCAAAGTTACCTCGACATATGCTGGTCTTGACACGTGCTGTCTAGCGAGATTGCATTCATGGTTACCTTGACATGTGCTGGTCTACCAGGATTGATGTTAAGCACAGCATTGTAGGTCGTACAACTTTGACTGCTGAGCTTGCATTGCAGGAACCAAACGTGACAGCAATGGCAAGGGCACCCAGTGCACCGTCACCAGCAGCAAACGCGCCAAGCGAAGCTTCTGCTGCCAGCCTGCCAGCTGGTGACATAAGCGTACCACCTACACCTGCAGAAGCAGTCACTCCCGTCAGCCCTGTGCTGGACACCAACCGCAGCAGCAGCAACAGCAGCAGCAGCAGTACTACCAGCAACCTGCTGGCTGCAGTACTGTCCAGTGTGATCGGCGCTTGTGCAGCAGCAGCTATTGTTGCCCTGCTGGTGATCCGGCACAGGCGTGGCAAGAACAAGCAGCAGCAAGATCCGCTACAGCAGCTGTTTGCAAAGCAGCACAGTGGGCCAGTGCCGCAGCTGGCCACTGCAGCACTGGTCAGGGCTGCCTCAAGCGCCAGCAGTGACTCCAGTGGCTCGCAAGCAGCAGGTGAGATGACTGTGCAGCACTGGAGGCACTGGAGTAGGACGGCGTGAGTCGAGCTCTGCCTTGCTGTCAGCTGCGGCTGTGCTGTGCACTGCTGTGGCAGTACCTCCCGCGCTGCACAACAACAGCCTGTGCTGCCTCATTGAGCAACTGCAGCTGGTCCCAGCATCATACATAAGCAGCATGACTCGTGCGCCGTAACCACATACTCGTGCCTGCTTGCTTGCTTGCTGTCGTGCTGTGCTGCAGTTGCTGGACCCGCCAGCCAGGGTGGCAGCAGCACCAGCGAGTGGCAGCAGCAGCACCAGCAGCAGCGGCTGCGCACGTCACCCTACCACACTGCCCTGACGATGCCAGTCAGCGGCAGCGAGGCTGCGCCCAGTGGCAGCGTGTGGCGCTCTGGCAGCTGGCAGGGCCCTGAGCGTGTCAACCAGCTGGCAGCAGGGTGAGGGCAAACTTGCTGCGAACGGCTGAGCTAGATGCAATGCAGCTCCTCAGCATAATTTAATCACCAACTCGTAGCTGTATATGAAGCATGACGAAGTGAAGCACATGCGCGACACTGAAGATTCATGACACTGTTGTGAATGCACAGTTGGCCTGCTGCTGTTGATCCGCACCATACAGTCCTCGTGTCTCCACTTTGAAGGCCCTCCTCACTCACTCGTTTACTTGTTCCTTGCCGCAGGCAGCCACTGTTCAGGAGCGTCAGCGGCCCGCACGCACTGCTGCAGCACAGCCCACCAAAGCCAGGCCTGCACCCCTTCCTTACCACCCCTAGTGCTGGCTCTGGCGCATCTGGCACATCTGTTGCGGCCCTCAGCCGTAACACACCCCCACGGCCTTCAGCCGCAGTGCCTGGCAGTAGCATCAGCGCAAAGTATGGAGAGGCTTCAGACAGCTACCAGAGAGCCGCTGCTGCCCCCAACAGCCTGAGAAGGCTCAGCAGCAGCAACTCAACTGCAGCTGCTGCAGCTGCTGCAGCTGCTGCTGCAGCTAGCAGTGGTGGCGAAGGCCTACACAGAGGCACGAGTGGAGTGAGCTGCAGCAGCCACAGCAGCAGTATTGTCATGGCTGAAAATGCCAGAGCAGCAGCAGGGAACAGCACTTTGGCAGGTCAAAGCACGGGGGGCACCACATGGGGCTCCCTGCGGAGACTGTTTGGCAGCAATGGCAGCGGCAGCAGCAGCAACTGCAACAGGCTGCCAAAGAGCAGCGTTGCGTCACCAGGCAGCAGCCTGGCATCTGCCCTGCCCCCAGGAGGAGTGTCATATGGCAGCAATGCCAGCACTGCTGTGGCAGTCTCAACACAGCAGGAAACTAGCAGGCAGCAGCAACTCAGCATGAAGCAGCAGCAGATGCAGCTGGTGTCGTACCACCAGCAGCAGCATCACCTGCACCCCATGCGCCAGCAGCAGCAGCAGCACTACCAGCTGCAGCACCTGCAGCTGATCCAGGAGACAGCACCCCTGCCAGCGTCACAGCTGGCAGTAGCACCTGCAGGGCAGCTAATGTCTAACCTGCACCTCCCTAGCATGCCAGCCACAGGCCCAGCCGGCCAGCTACAGCCGCATGGTCAAGCAGCAGCAGGATTGCGAGGTGGCATGTCATCCCTTGTAACGGGACAAGACTTGATGATGTCAGCAATCAGCCGGCGCATCAGCCCCATCCTGTCGGTGTTTGAGGACGGCAGCAGCGCCACCAGCAATGACAGCTTTGCAGGGCCTGCTGCGTGGCACACGGCTGACAGGCAGATGCTGGAAGAGACACCGGTGCGTGGCTGATGCTGTCGTATTGTCACATATGCTTGCCGCTAATATGTACAGCTCTTGCTGCTTCCGTGTATCTGCTTTACATACGCACGGCTTTGTTGCATGATCAGCAACACAGCTGTAGTCGCAACGTGTGGACTGCCTCAGCACAGACAAGCATCACGGTTAATGCTAGTTTTGTAGCCGCCCCAACCAGCCCACGGCGCGTGCGAAGCTGACACCTGTGCCTGCTGTGCCCTGCTGCCCTGTGCCTGCTGCCCTGCCGTGTGCTTTGCGCCGCATCCCCCAGGGCTGGCTCAACATTGATTTTGCGCGGGAGGTGCGGCTGGAGAGGAAGCTAGGGGAGGGCGGCTTTGGGCAGGTGAGAGCGCTGCAGCAGGACAACATGACAGCCGGGCTGTGTAACTGTGTCAGACATAGAAAGTTGGCAAGGTTGAGTGTGTCTGTGTTGTGTCTGCGGGAGCTGTCCAAGCTGCAGCTTCCTGACAACAGTTTGGCACCGTGTCATGACACTGATCAGTGCCACCTGCTCCTGCCTATTACAACAACTGCTGAAAATGACATTGAGCATGACGGCCTACTTGCATTAAACATGACCTGGGTAAAAGCTTCACCTGCGCATCACGTGTTCTGCGCCACGCTGCAGGTGTTCCGAGCCCGCTGGCGCCACGAGGTGCTTGCCGCCAAGCTGGTGCCCTTCATGTCACTCGTGGCACACACCAGCCAGTGCCTGCCCGTGACCCTCGTCAGCGCAGACCAACACGCCGGCAGCAGCAGCAGCGCAGCAGGCCTCGCACGAACCGCCTCCCCTCAACCGCCAGGGCCCGCTGCTGCTGCCTCTCCTTCCACAACAGCTGCTGCGGACGCTGTGGGTGTCGGCATGCAGTTCAGCGCTGCATCGCTGCGCGCCATCAAGATGGAGATAAAGGTGCTGAGTCAGCTGAGCCACCCAAACATTGTGGCCTTCAAGGGCGCTTGCCTGGCCCCGCCTCACATCTGCATCCTCGAAGAGCTGGCGGAAGGCGGCTCCCTGCACGGCCGCCTCTACAGCCGCAGCAGCCGCAGAGCAGCACCGCCCGCAGCACGATCCAGCACTGCTGGAACAGCAGCAGCAGCAGGGGATCTGCAAGCCGTGACGGCAGCAGCAGCAGCAAGCAGGCGGCGAGGCAGGCCCAGCGGCAGCGCAGCAGGCGGCAGGCTGCCAGCGCAGCCGTTGGCGGCGGCTGAGGTGCTGCGCATTGCCATTGATGTGGCGTCTGCGATGCGGTACCTGCATTGCATGCAGCCGCAGGTGGTGCATCGTGACCTGAAGCCGCAGAACGTGCTGCTAGACCTGCAGGGCCGCGCCAAGGTGAGGCAGCAGCAGCAGCAACAGCAGCAGGACACGGTTGCCTGCTGCTTGCTGCTTGCACCAGCGAGACAAGCTGAGCAACACATGCGCAATCTGTATGCGCCTCTGCTGTGAACATGCTCGCGCCAGCTGATGTCGCGTCACCGTTCTAAGCATCTTCTGCGCTGCATGCTTCCGCTGCTGCCGTGTGGAATTCAATTTGCCTTGCTCTGCCATCTATACCGCAGCTGACGTGCTCCGCTGAGGCCACTCCTGCAACCCCGCTGCACTGGCTGCCACCTTGTCTGCAGGTGTGTGACTTTGGCATCTCCAAGATGAAGGACGCCTCCCTGGCAGCCAGCAGCACCCGGCTGCAGGCAGGCACGCCCGCCTACATGGCTCCCGAGCAGTTTGAGGGCTGCTCTGCCACTGAGATGGTGGATGTGTTCTCCTTTGCGGTGCTGCTGTGGGAGTGCTGCCAGCAGCAGCAGCCGTGGCGTGACCTGAGCCCCATGCAGATCATCTACGCTGTGGGCCTGCAGGTGCGTGTGGCGGCTTGCTGCTGTTGTTGTACTTGCGGAAGGCAGGAGAACAGCATGTCAGCTGGCTTTAGTACAGCAGGCAAGGCTCATGCAAGCATTTGTATGGCAGGCGATGCTACGAAAGCTGCGTGTACGACAGGTGTTGCATGCAGCACAATAAGATACCCCTCTTCAAAGGCGTCTATCCTGCGTGCACCTGTGATGATTGCTGTCCTAGGTCGCTGCGGCTCACTGCGTGCTGTGTCCTGCCTGCCTGCCTGCAGAAGGAGCGCCTGAAGCGTCCCGCCCGCTGCCCTGACGGGCTGTGGCGGCTGATCGAGGCCTGCTGGCAGCAGCAGCCTGAGGCACGGCCCAGCTTCGCCAGCATCCTGGCCACACTGCAGCAGCTGGAGGCAGAGCTGCAGCAGCAGCAACAGCAGCATCAGCATCAGCATCAGCATGAGGCCATCAGCCATGGGCTGCAGCAGTGACGACTGCAAGTTGTTGAACTGCTGGAGGTGCAGAACTGCAGAGGTGGCAGTGCTAGCACAGTTTCGACATCCACATGGCGCGGCAGTGCAGCAGCACTGACAAGCTGCTGGCACTGCCAGTACTGGCATTTGCAGTACTTGCAGTGCTTTAGGTGGGACTGACTTTGAGCTTATGCAGCTGGACAGCAAATGGTTTTAAAAACGGTGTTGCACCCATGTGTTGAAGGAGGCGCGATGAAAGCAGAACTCTACATCATGCACTCTTGGCGTACTGCAGGCAACAGGCAACCCCTGGCGGGCAGTTTTGTTTTGTCACTGCAAAAGTGACAGGTGGGGCAGCATCATGTGCCGGCAACGCTGGGCCCGCAGCATGTTGTACTGGCCGCCGTGGCGGCCAAAGTGCTACTGAGACTGGTGTCATCTGATGGCTTCAGGTGCTTAGGTGTGCTTGGAGGTGTGCTTGGAGGTGCTTGTATCTTGGTATTTGGTTGATAGCTTGTAGCTGGGTATTTGGCTGAAGCAACTAGTGTGATAGACACAGCGAAGTGAAAGAAATGGCACATGTTTGATGGGATGTGCAGCAGATGTACTTGCGCAGTGATGTTCACACAGCCATGCTCAGCACAGGCTGTCCATGTGTTGCTGGGCACATGCATGCTGCAAGTGCAAGTGCACACTTTGTCAAGCGGGCTGACATGAAGTTGAGCTGGAGGTTGACCGTTCAAGTAAAAAGGACAAGTGGATTTCCCGTCATCAACCGCGCTTGCTGCCCGGGTGTTTGGTTCATTTGATGCCACATCAACTTTTGCAGCATAAGATTATGTCAAAGCTAATCGTTAAGTGCATGATCGCAGCGAAAGCTTCACAGAGATCGGATTTGATGGCTTTTCAACAAGTGTGACGCAGGTGTGAGTGAGCTTCCTGGCGAGCTTTGATGCGGGGTTAGATCGCAGGTTGTGGGCTATATAGCTGCCACAAACATCAAGGTGGGTAACAACCTCAAAGTCACCCGCAACAATCGACAAAACATCGTACTTGCAACAAAGTGTGTTTGCTGTAGCGTGCCTGCCAACCTTCGTGCTCTCATAGCCCAGCCAGCCACAGCCATGGGTTGCTTCAGGGACGTGTTCTGCCTGCCCTTCAAGGTGGTGCGCGATGTGTGCGACTGCTTCACAGTCATCCTCTGCTGCCCATGCCGCTGCTGCTGCGGGTGCCCATCTACCAGCGAGGAGTGGGGCCCCGTGCGCTACGGCTAAACTTGCAGCCATTTTGCTGACAGCGGCAGCAGCTACTGGACCTAAGTCACACCTTTTGTCAAGCAGCACAGCATCTGCTCAGGCAGCCGTCAGCCAGCAGCGCTACATCGACATCGTGCCTGGAGAAGACAAGAAGTGTTGTGCAGCTGTTTCAACGACAAGCGCACACCTGTGAAGGCCCTATGTGGTGCTGGACCCTGCAGGAAGGCAGCCAGCACTGCATATCTGGCAGCTGTATAGTAAGGAAGCAGGGACACAAGAAGATGGTTGCAGAGGTAGCTAGCATGGACAGCTTGGCAATGCCGGTGTGCAGCCACAGTGTGCATGTGCAGTTCAGCGACAAACAGCGACAAACAGGGATGAGGGTGCTTGGTGAAGCATTTCGCAGCAGCAGGTGTCACAGCAGCCTGCAGCTGCTGCTGTCTGCGGCGCAAGTTGATACTGGTTGTTGCTCCCTCAGCGCCATGAGCAGCACAGCTGGTGCTGCTGTGAAACCCTGCAAGTGACGTGTTATACTATACTATAGACATTGTGCCAGCATGCTTGTTCTGCTGTCATGGCAGCAGCGATGGATGGGAAGCGGCTGACATGTTGTCCATCAGTCAGTGTACAGAGGCTGCAGGCACGTAAGCTGATGCGAGCCGTGCAGAGTCTGCGCTGAAAAGCGCTCAGGTGCAGCTTACTTGGTGCTGCAACATCTGCACCACAACAATGAGTGTAGCTGTCTTCAGGCTGGGAATAATCAATCGCCCACAGCAGCTGAATGGCAACATTGTTTTGTGCGGCAGTTGTTTCATTGAAAGTTGGTCATGTTTTTAACTCCACATTGGCTGCATTCCTTTGTGTGTGCACAAGGGCAGCATAGGTGCCTGCGCCGGCACAGCATCAACGTCAGTTAATGTGTGCAAGGATACTTCATAGGCCAGGCCACCCAGGCCTGCATGCTTTGAGGCTCATATGTATGGGTGATGTCATATGGTTTGAGGCTGGATGGTTGTACAGGAATTTGTCCATTTATTAATAAGCACGTGTGCCCAAACGAATAATAAAATTCTAGTGGCGGCAGCTCAGCTGCATTGTTCCCCAAGAGCTTTCATGTAGTATTACGAGCTGCAGTGCTAACAGCAGCAGGAGTCACAAGCCTCAGGCGCGTGTGCTGCTAAGCTTGCAGCTAGCATCAGCAGCAGGGCGCAAAGCGTGGCAGGCCTCTGGCCGCCATTCCAGTGTTGCTTAAGCATCGGTCGCAGCGCAGCGTGAGTCCGGACTATGAATGAAAGCTAATGCTATGGCTGTTGGGGACTGCACTCATCAAGATGTCAGTTATGTTACGTATAAGCACAGAGCCCTACGCCACCAGCAGTGCACCTGAAAGTTGTCTGCACGCCTTTGCAGCCAACACCATGTAACAAAAGTGGTGGCCAGGCTTGGTCATTGGCTGGTCGACTGCACATGCTCCCGATGCTTGCTTCTATGTAACCAAACCATTGATTGTATCACAGGCGATGAATCCACTTGGGTTGTGGCTCTGAAGTTTGCTGCAGCGCAACAGCGGTGTCCTACGCCACAAGTAGCTACTCGAGGGCCCGCAGCGAATGCACTACCATTACAGTGCAGTTCTACTCAGTAACTCTTCAGCTCCTTCCAGCACACAAAATCCTGTGACCGCTGGTGCTGACTGCACAGTGGGCAAGCTCATAGCATTGCAACAGTGCCGGTATCTTTGGTGAGTGTATGAAACATCTTGAGTGCGTGTAGAAAATCAGGCCAGGGCCACACACCGCTGGTGCTGACTGCAGATCTGCTCTCTAGAGCGCCATTACAGACACTTCCCTGCAGGCTGCAGTGGCCCAACCCGGCGAGCCCTACGAAATTGATCAACTTCTGTGCGTATCCACTGCCTCAGGGAGTGCACCAGGCTGCGCAGTGCCAGCAAACCTCTGTCAATCAACTTGCTGCATACCGCACGATCTGGCAGTCGTGTGTCAGGTCGTAATCAGACCCTACGGTATGCACCGGTATGCCAGGTCACCAGAGCCGGTATGTTCAGGTCGGCCGAGCATGCCATACCCGTGCAGATCGGTGCATACCCCACTGCAAAAACTGAGACGCAACCGGTTGTTGCCAACAACCGGTTGATTGTTTAGGCTAAACACAACACAGCTGATATGCTCACAGCACAGCTAGCAAGCGTGTAATACAGTACGGTACAAAACATCTCAAGCCTGAAACCTGCCTTAGGTACGAAAGCAGCGGCAGCAGCATGTCTGCGCTCGCACAACGTGCAACGCGGCGCGTTGTGGTGCAATAGGGCAGCAAGACGTGTCACTGCAGACTCTGAGAGTCAGCAAGCAACAGCAGCACAAAACACGCACCACACAAATGCTGCAGCACGTCAGGCACACAAAGCACCTCTGCCTTGCAAAGTCAGCATGCTATGCAGCATCGTCATGCAGGTGATTGACCTTCTGTTGTTCAGCGAGTGCAGCATCTACGGAGCAGATGTCGCTACACTAGGTCAACCAGAAAAACCATGTCTTTCAGCAGGAGATTGACCGTTGAATTGAATAAGGCAAGCGGAACTCCCGTTACCAACCGGGCGTGCTGCCTCGTTTTACGGTTCATTTGATGCCGCATCACTTTCTGCGTCATCAAACATCAAATGACAACGGTAATTGCATGTTTGCCACGAATGCTTCATAGGAAACGGATTTGATTGCTTTGCAACAAGTGTGACGCAGGTGTGAGTGAGCTTCCTGGCGAGCTTTGATGTGGGGTTAGATCGCAGGTTGCGGGCTATATAGCAGACACACGCATCTTGGTAAGTATCAACCTTCAAAGTTCAAAGTTACCCGCAACATCGGACAAAACACCGTACTTGCAACAAACAGCGTCTGCTGCAGCGTGCCTGCGAAACTTCGTGCTTTTACAGCTCATCCAGCCACAGACATGGGCTGCTTTAGGGACGTGTTCTGCCTGCCCTTCAAGGTGGTGCGCGATGTGTGCGACTGCTTCACAGTCATCCTCTGCTGCCCATGCCGCTGCTGCTGCGGGTGCCCATCTACCAGCGACGAGTGGGGCCCCGTGCGCTACGGCTAAGCAAGCCTTTACCATTCAGCAGCGCGTACTAGACATAACTTAGGCCTCTGCTCCAGCAGCGCAGCATTTGCTTGGACAGGCATCAGGCCCGCAGCGCTACATTGGAAGGTTGCCTGCAGAAGACAGGGACTCTCCAACCCATCTGCAACCGCCCAGCTACCAAGGCCCTGAGAAGTGCTCCATCAGCTGGAAGCCACCGGCATCCAAGACCATCCCAGCGTGCAGCTACTGCAGTAAGACAGCTTGGGTGGTTCTGCAAAGATGGCAGTAGGCTAGCTATAGCATTGCTCGTTGCCATTGCCAGACACAGGCGAATTGGCAGGAAGAGTAGAAGCAAGTTGGCTGAGGGCAGTGGCAGCCACGGCATCAGTGCATGGTGGAGCAGTATACGGCAGCAGGTATCACAACAGCAGCATCAGGATGGTTGTTGTATGGTCAGAGCCTGTATCTATTAATGCCAGTGCTGTTGGCTTTAAGCAGCCCTGCAGCTGCGGATGGTGTGCCCTACTGAGTGACCTTGTGCCGACATGCTTAGGCTGCTGCTGTCCTGGCAGCAGCATGTTGTCGGCACAAGCAGGCGCATGTTTTTCCTGGTCAGTGTCCAGGGTTTGTGGTTCCCTTTACTGATGTAGCTCCTGCAGGGCCTGCGCTGAAATGCGCTGCCATGCAGATCACTTGGTGCTGCAACAACCGCACCATGGCATTCATTATTGTTGCGTTCAAGCTGACGCCAGCTGTTTGTCAACAGCCAGTGACTCGGACCATTTGTTAAAGCGCAGCAGTCTGGTACAATAATTGGTCGTATAGCTCACCAGCCTGCTGCTTGCGGTGCGAGCTGGCGGCCAGCATTTACTAGAGCAGTACTGCCTCATTTCTTTGTGTACACCAGTGCAATGCTGGTGCCCTCGGGATAGCAAACAGTTGGGCAGGTTGTGTGATATTCCAGCACCTCAGGCCCGCATGCTTTGAACCCTTTTGTGTTGACACGGTGTTATGATGGGTCTGGTTGGCAAGCAGTTGCAGATTCGTTGTTGGCCATATCAGGCTAGTGTAGGTTGTGTGAGCTCCGTGCTCCTTTACCAATGTAAGCGAACAAAGTGCATTGCATGTATTTTGACTCATCCTCTGAGCAAATTTGTGCCTACGGTGACACTGCAGGGCAGCGCTACTGCTGGTAACAGTGTACGTACTGCAGCACTAGTGTAAACAAGTATTGGACTTGCAGCTGCAGCCTGCAAATCTACTCAGCATTACAGTGTGCAAACTCCCCAGCCCGAACAGCAGCCATCGCAGTAAGCATATGTTACCATTTAAGCACACACGCCACATAGCCAGTGCAAGCGCTGCTGCCAACTTGGTCTTGAACACGCACACAGAAAGCCAGCAATATCAGCAACATGCATGTACGGCTCAACGCCACATACAGAACACAGGAAAGTTATATACATCACCCTGGCAACCTGGAGTGTGTAACCTATACTTGCCGCTGTATTGCTCTTTGCAGGCCAAACGCCTGCTGAACTCAAAAACTGGTGCTGCACGCAGCAACAGCGCCGCAAAGCAGCGCAGCCCACTGGTTGACAGCCCAGCATCAGGCACGCCACTCGCAGTTCACGGTATATATCATAGGTACTCGCAGTTCGCTATGTGGTCCACTTTTGACCCTGTCTATATCGGCGCACATCCGCACTGCTGTCCGCCATCATTCCGCAAGTTCCTGCTGAGAGACACTGCTCAGGAACTGCAGCACCTCTTTTGTGTACTCATCAGCATGGCACAGCAGGTGCCCCACATGCTTGCTGTGCTGCCACTTCTTGGCGGCCACTGCTGCGCCATACTGCTGCTTCCGTGCTGCCACAAGCTCATCCAGCTTAGCTGCATCGCAAAGAGGGTCGTCAGCAGAGTACAGGTAGAGGCAGCGCCCGCCAGCCATGCGCAGCTGACGCATGCTGCGCCTGCGTGGCAGCCAGCACACAACACGGTCGTGTCAGATGGTGCGTCGGAATGCACAAGATATGCGAGGTGCTGTTGGAGTACGCAGAAGCAAGAGCAAGAGAAAATCGCTAGTGCATGGCGGCGACTACGCCTACAAGGTGGCAGGGCCGCACAGTTCTGCAGTGACAAGAAGCATCTGGCGACATAGCCAAAGCACCCTTCCTCAGTGGCTGCTGCTGCGCCCCTCACCAGTACTGCCAGGGCCTCAGCGGCGCAACGAAGCAGCCCAGCAGAACCAGCGCGTAAAACAGCAGCCAGGCCAGCACCCGCACAGGCAGGCTGCAGCCGATGCCGATGGCTTCTGCGCCCGTGGTGGGGTGCATGTAGCAGGGCGCAGAGTCAAAGATGACGCCTGCGATGCGGCTGCTGAGGTGGCTGAAGCGCTGCTGCTGCAGCAGTGTGTCGACCTGCTCCAGGGGAAAGGCACCTCCTAGAAAATGCGGCAGATGTGTGCAACAAGATGCCCCACAGCAGCGCGGGCAGGGAGGGTAAGAGTCCACACAGGTTGGATGCTGGCCTGAGCACAGCAGTTACAGCGCGCCAACATGGCCCAGTGCTACAGAGAACAGGGCAGCAATGCACGACGGATGCTGGCGGCTGATCACAAGTAGACAAAAGCGCCCAACCGCCGCAGCTTCTGCCAGGCTGCTAGCCACACGCAATGCGCGCTAGCCTAGGCAACGTATGTCTGAGGCATAAAAAAAGGCTTTTCAAAGCCGCTGCGTGCTCACCGTTGGAGAACACGTAGAACACGATCTGCTGCTCCTCCCCCAGCCCATCAAGCAGCTCCAGCAGCGCTGTGGCAAACGCCACGCGCGGCCACATCAGCGGCAGGAAGATGGCTGCACCTGACATGGTGCCTCGCACGCTGCCGTAGCCGTGGCCAGCCAGCAGCCTGCTGTACTTGGCCAGGTGCTTGTCTGAGGCGCCATACCAGCCCAGTAGCACCTGGCAAAGGGAAGTGAGTGATGCGGGGTAGTTGTGGAGGCTAGTGACGTGAGTGACTTGTATGGGGTTGCAAGATGGCAGTGCACAGGCCACCCTGCATATACCAGAGAATGGCAAGAGCAGCAGGTGCCCTGGCTGCCTGTCTAGCCTGTGCAAGCACGGCTCGGTAACTGCTGCTTGCTGGTCGCTTGCTAGACGTGTTGCCCACGTGCCCAGCTCTTGGATCAATTGCTAAGTGAGCTCAAGAAAGCATACACCCTTGCACTTTGATGTTTGGACAGCTGCACATGCCACTTGTCAGGCGCAACTTGCACATCTTGCACAAGTTGGCAGGTGACAGACCACTACCCGCATGCTGCACCGCCGTCAGTATCTTTCAAAGTTGGGAAGCATCGTCAAACATACCAACTGCAAGTGCAAGTTGGTGTACAGCTTCAGCAGCAGCAGGCCTCTGTGTGACACTCTGGCTGGTGCTGCACCAGTGGTGCATGTCTGTGAATCTGCCATACTGCTCACCACAAGGGGTCTGCTGACATAGCCATTGTCTAGTGCCGCGGGACTTATTTGAAAGCTGTAGTTCTGGCTCGCCATGATCGCTTCCGAGGGTGAAGAGGTTGTGGTAGCAGTAGCACTTCTGCTCCCTAGACTATGTTAGGCCAGCTGCCTTGCCTGGGCAACAGCTGCTGATCTTTAAACGGCTTGCTCTTACACTTTAAGGCTTGGTCACCGTTGGCCTCAATACGTTGTGCCAGCTGCAGGACGGAGGTGAAGACAGTGGTGCCCGCCGTGCTCGTACCGAGTTTGCTGTTTGATCAAACACCACGCAGAGCTGAGAATAGCAGCAGCGTCACATGTCTTGGACGTACGAGGCAGCATCGGCAGCCGCGGTCGTGCAGGGGCAACAGCCACGTGACTGTGCATGTGACACACAGTCACTTTGCTGTGCCAGATCCAGATGAACAGGCGCCAGTGAACCAATGCAAAGGGTTTCAGGAAACACACTATGTAACAAGTGCAGGAATCATTCCCTAAACGGCAGGGAGTTGGGAGATAGCATTTCAAATGGAAAGTTGCATAGTGCCTACCGACGTCAGCACCTGCAAGAGCAGCCTGCTCCAACTTGAAGTACGTCAAGCAGCTCTGTTACAATATATGGTGCATGTGACACCATGCATACAAGCCGTACGTCTAATGCTCGCAGCAGCAGTGTGATGTTGCTGCCAGGAACGCAATCTGGACGTTCAGTCATTTGTGGTGCATCAAAAACCAGGAGATGCTGCGCACAGCCCCAGATGGCATCTGTAAGACAGCACTGCGTGATAGGCAGAACCACGTGCAGTATGCTGCAGAATGATTTTCAACATTCTGACAAGTGCATACACCGAAATGATGATGCACAGTGCGGTGACGGTGCAGCCACCATACTTCGTCACAGTACTGCCATTGCCACTGGGCCCGACCTTTGACAACAGACACTGCTTGTGAAAGCAGAAACCAGGAGCAATCAGCATGCACAGACACCTGGTTCGCTCTACCAAGCCACGGCTGTTTTGTTGGTAAACCACGTAATAGTTTGACGACAACCACGTAATAGTTTGACACCCCTCAGAAACCTCACACTGTCACAGTGTAGTTTAAGCCGCACTAGCGCCAAGCTTTCGCTCACCAACTGCAGTGATCTCGCTCGACATCAACTACACCAAATCTCAAACAGGCAAAGGGCTACCACCCTGCAGACACACTGCATGCATCTGCTGTTGTGTTGCACACCACGCAACAGGGCACTTAACCTGCAGCAATGCACCTGCGCATCAAACAGCAGCCTATAAAGGTGACAAGCTGCCGAACATTTGCTTGCAGCTCACAAACCGCCGACAACATCAACAACGGCATATCTTATATGAGCGTGCAATGCGGGGGCCTGGGTGACCTGCAGGTCAGCTGCTGCTGAGCTGGATGCTGGGTGCGGCAGCATGCACTGTCACACCAACTGCCATACAAGCCGCAGCACCCACATGCGCACTGGAGCTCTGCAGTCTCATCAACTGCACAAAACGACGCTCCCATCAACGCTCCCCAGGTTGCACACTACCTGCCACCTCATGGGGGGGCGGCTTAACTGGTAACATGATTACGATTGGGAGCAGCTTCCAACGTCATGGGGTAGACCCCAAAAGACTTCAGCCCTGCACCAGCCAGCCACACTCGGCCCTGCATGCAGCCCGTTGATGTAGTAGTACAGTAACCTTGGACAAACATCAACACACCGGCAGACACACCAGCAACATCAACAGCATGCCCAGCAGGAGACATGCAGGGCAACCAACCGAACACTGAGCACCTCGACACTTTCATCTATCAGCGCTGCTGCATTCATCTGCAGCCACCCATGCAGCGCTGCAATGTGATGCAGCCAGAGCAGCTGCTGTCCCTTGATTAATGTCTGCATGCAACTTTAAACCCCAAACAACCAACGATGACTGACAGTGCAGCCTGACCCCGCACCACATGTTACTCCCGGAGCATGTTCCAGGACTGGCAACCTGGCACATGATCAGGTGGCGGCGGCAGCCATACTGTTACACATACAACAGCACACATCCGCAAGTGTGCAGGCACATGATGCGAGCACACACTCACAGAAAGCAGCCGCTGCATTGTGTGCCTGCAGGTAACAGTCATTTGCAATGCATGTTGCTTGATCATCACCCCCAGCCAGCAACACCACAGACAACAGTGGGTGCACGGTCTGTACAATTGCCGTGCTTGCTCCCTGTTCACGCCTGCTGCCTGCGCAGTGATTACCTTCCACACACAGCTCAATCACATCAGCCAAGCTTGCATTGTGTCAGGACGCAGCAGCGTGCGCGTTTCTTCACGCCGAGTACCTCACACAGTGTGTGGATCAGGAAACTTACAAACGGAACACTGCAAGTTTGCAATAAAATGGCACAAAGAACAAAAGCATCCACATACTCGAGTGACACAAAGTCAGAAGAGGGCCCAGGTGTCACTAGTGACACCTGTGCCGCAGGTCCACGGCATGTCCAGGTTCCTCTGAATGACACCTCTTTAGGGGACGATGTGAGGTTGGGTTTGCTATGACGCATGTGACGAGTGACATACATAACCGCATGCGCAACTAACCGTGCAGTTCGCACTCCATAATAGCCAAGCTCTGTTGACAACATGATGAGAAACCTGAGGCCATGCTTGACGCATGCACTCACTGCAGCATGCTGTGTGCCATGCTTGGGCTTTCTTGACAAGTGCCAGCCCCTTTTCTCCAAGGCTCCTCCTCCGTGTTGCAGCGACAGCGGCAACGCCTGCAGCCGTGACAGTTCAAGATATGTGGCAAGTCTGTAGCCGGCTGGCACAGTTGGACAAGTGCTGCAGCCGGTTTCACAAATGAAAAAACAAACGGGTTGTAGTCAAGATACGCGAAAAGAGAGGACGATGCAGCAGACGACAGCCATGCCTAGCACACGCAACGGTGTGCAGCAAATACCAGCTGAGTGGGTGTGGCTGCATGTCACTGCAGTGCAGCAAATACCAGCTGAGTGGGTGTGGCTGCATGTCACTGCAGTGCAGCAAATACCAGCTGAGTGGGTGTGGCTGCATGTCACTGCAGTGCAGCAGGGCTGCTGGAGCCAGGCTGCAGGTGGTGAATCATGGCAACAGCCCCAGTCTCAAGATCCAAACAAAGTGATCCAAACAACTGAATGCAGTGTGGGTGCTGCGCCGAGAGTGCCACCACCAATGCACCAGCCACCAGCAGCATGGCATCAGCAAGCTGCCCTGATGCTGACGCTGCAAGGATGCTGCATCACTCGGCAACAAGTTGGTATGCTCGCAACAGCCAGCGGTAACAGCGGCAATGGGCAGCGCCCAGTGAGCCCAACATCAAGCCATCAACACGTAACCACTGCAACGCCGCGCCGCTTTCCTAAACAGTGGTGTATGCAGATCAGCCAGGCAACCGCGTGTTATTTTGTGTTCATGAAGTTCATCTGCAGGTGATAAAGAACTTCCACCAGGGCTGCCGCCGCACCGCCTCAGGCAGCTGCCCCTGCTGCTGTTTGGTGCTCAACTGAGGCTGCACAGAATCCGGGTACACTGTTTGCAGCTGATCCTGCTGCTGCTGCTGCTCAGTCACTGGCACAGCTTGCTTTGCTGCTGCACAGCAAGCTGGCAGCTGCTGCTGTTGCTGCTCCCGTCCCCGATGCTGGTCCTGCTGCTGCCGCTGTGTAGCCTGTTCTGCAAGCGGCACAGATGCTGCAGCAGAAACTTGCTGTGGCTGCTGCTGCTGCTGCTGCTGCTGCGTGGAACGGGCCTGCTGCTGCCCCTGCAGCTGCTGTGGTGACACGCCACACTGCAACTGAGGGCATCTGTCACTGCCTGCCGCAGGCTGCTGCGCACGCTGCTGCCGACGCTGCTGTGGCGACTGCTGCTGCTGCTGCTGCTGCTTGGCCTGTTGTGCAGCCTGCTCCCTGCCGCGCTCCTGCAGCATGATGGCACCGTCCACGCTGTTGAGGCTGCTGCCAGCCTGCGAGCCGCTTGCTGACGCTGCCGCATGCAGCGGGAAGATGTCTCGCAGCGGCCGCAGCTTTGACTGCATCAGCAGCAGCGCAGAGCCCTGCAGAGCACCACACAGCAGCCAAGAGATGATCAGCTGCTGCGTTGTTACCAGCAGCGGCCGCAGTGCGGCAGCACTGCTCACAAGGAGGAAGGGCATTGCTGGTGCCTTTGACAGATTACAGTGTTGTTGGGTGCCTCTGTACTGCTGGCCACAGCAATCAAGTCTCAAAAGCAAGCAGCTGCGATTCAACCATATGTATGCAACCAGACCTGCTGCAACGGTAACAAACTTGACAGTCGTTTGTGGAGCAGACACATCAGCACGCTTGCCACTGGCCTGCCAGCTGGGGCCCACACAGCGTCCACACACCTGAGCCCCTGCTGCGCGGAAGGACGTAACCAGCAGCGACGCTACGATGTCAAAATGCCGCTGCGTGGCTCCGCGCTCCTCTATGACTGGGGCGTGAACCTGCGCACCCAGCAGCAGCAGCAGCAGCAGCAGCAGCACTTGCCTCTTCAGTATCACCTTGCAGAGCAGTGATACGTTCAGTGGCAAGCTGCTCAGCCGATTGCCCGACGTTTTTGCGCTGCCTGGATTTGTGTCACCGCACATGGCCCAGAGGGGTCCATTGCATAAGCGCCCCTTCTGCAGCAGCGGTGTTACTGGGGCTGTTTGCCTGCATGCGGGCCGCACCTTGCGCAGGTATTCGATCTGTGGCTCAGAAATTGGCGTGTCGAACGCGGAGAGCTGCAGGCAGAGCAGCAAACGGTACAGTGAGCCTAGGTCGGGCCGGAGCATTTGCCCATCCCGCGAGCAATATCTCACCTGCAAGATGAAGTAGCAGACATGTCGCCTGAGAACGACCATGTTGTAGCCCTGAACAGTGCAAGAAAACGAAGTGAGTGGAGCGGCACACCGGCGAACCTGTATGCAGCCCACTACGCGTACGGGCCACGGCCTGTGCTCACTTTAAATATGGGAGCCAGATCGCTGTTTCCGTAAACCTGCCGATAGAATTCATTTGTCGCCTCAGTGATAAGAGGCAAATCCAGCGAGGCCCCTTGTTGCTCCATTGTGTGGTGAAACCAAGTATCCGAGTGGCATCAGTTAACGCACATCAGAGGCCGGATGCAGCTGAAGCAGGTTGCTGGTGACCTTGAGACCACCCCAACAACCCTGAACCCACACTGCAGCAAAATCAACCATGAGCTGTCTTCAACAGCTGGTTGTAGCGAAAAATGATCGATTCAAACTATATCATTGTTTTTGTTTGGCCAGTTAGCTCGTGGTGTGCTGCTCGTTGACAGATTGACGCAAGCAGTCATCATTACCACTAGCCACCTGGCAGGTGACCTGCTATGACATGACATGGCACAAGCATGCATGGCATTGTTTTTCTTGCAATACCGGCTGGCAGCCAAATTGTAGCTTTTGGGCAGTAACAGCAAAGCAGTTGCTCTGTGCTTTCTAAAGCAGCAGCTTGCAGGAGGGGCTGGCTCGCCGGGCTGCAACCTCCCTCTGTCAAGAGGTTGAGCCCCATGTTGATGTCCACGAACCCATATTTTGTCGTCTGTCTTAGGCCCCAGCGTGATCTTTGTGATACTTTGCTGCGGAGCACCACCAGAGAGGGCGTCCAGCGGTTTACCTGACACCTCAGCTGTAGCCGGAAGTGACAAGCCCTAGGATGTTGGAGTGACATGCAGATCACCCCAGAGACGCACCGCTCGAAGCTCGGGCACATTAACGTGAACGAGCTGCTGACTGGAGCTGTAGCCAGACTGCTTCCCTGTGGCCACCCTCAGGGTCTTGCCTGACCTGCCTGCACCAACCACAGTGGTTTGCTGGGACAGTTGTGCAACTGATCTGGCCACAAACGCTGTCTGATACATCAGCACATTGAGAAATTTGTTTTCGTAGTTGTTGGCATGGCTGTCAAGGCCGCTGTAAGAGCAGCGCGCTCATCTGCTCGGCAAGCGTGTGTGGCACCCGTCGAGCTGCACCAGCTGCTGGACAGCCTGAGCAATGACGTGCTCACTCGTTCTGCTTTCTTTCACCACGAGCAGCAGCAGCAGGCTTTGCATGCCGAGGGATTGACAGAGGTGCACGCAACAGCAGCAGCTGCTGCTGCTGCTGCTGCACAGGCTCCTGCTGTGTCTCAGCTGCAGCATCACACATTGAGCAAGCAGCAGCAGCTGCAGCAGCAGCACACATTCAGTACGCAGCAGCAACACAACTCATGGTATTCACACGAGCAGTTGAAGCAGCGCACGTACACAACACCGACATGCATGGGCCCACTGCAGCAGCAGCAACGCAGCAGGTTTAGCAAATGCAGCGTGCACTCAGCCAGCAGTAGCCAGGACAGCAGCAAGGGCAGCAGCACAGACAGCAGCACCACTTCAGGCCCTTCAGCCAGCAGCGGCAGCAGCAGCGGCAGCGCTGGTGCATCCGCAGCTTCTGCTCCTGCTGACTTCCTGGCTGCTGCCCTGCTGGCTATGGGCAGCAGCTCCAAGGCAGCACAGCTCACGCCTGCTGCAATCACACAGCAGCTGGACAAGCACATTGTGGGGCAGGCGGTAAGCGGCGCTGCGAGTGATCACTGCAACATGGGCGAACGAGCGTTGGTGCTGTGTGTGCTGTTTGACAGACAGGCATTGCTTGCGGCGCTTGGCAGACTGCTTCGTCCGGTGTGTAAGGCACACCTTGTGCCTTGTGTGGGATGTAGCTGCATGCAGCTGTTGAATGCATTGATTACAACCAACACTGCTACATGCCACAAACTCTGCAAAATGCGCGACACTGTGAGGCTGCTCCACACATCTCCTACCTTCAGCTGCATTCACTAATAACGCCAAGCAAGCTGTCTGTAAACCTCGCATTCCTGAGCATGCGCATCAGCGCTCTTCTGTCCGTCATGCTTCTGAACAGCCGTGCGTGTGCTGCTGCGTGTGCAGGCGGCCAAGCGTGCAGTGGCAGTGGCGCTGCGCAACCGCTGGCGCCGCCACCGGCTGCCGGCTGAGATAGCAGAGGAGGTGGGGGCGCCTGGCTGCAGCAGCAGCCACACAGCAGCAGCAGTAGCAGCAGTAGCATGCGCATTGGCAGAAACTTGTGCGCCAGCTCCTGGCTGGGTGCAGCTGGTGGCACGTGCAAAATGTTTGGCTAGGCTTGTTCAGTGCACTGCATTGCTAGCCTCACTTTAGCGGCATGGCAGCTGCATGCAACGCAGCAATGGTCTGCATGAAGCCCCTGCAGGGGCACAGCATCACGCATGCATACGGCAGCACAGCTGTGCATGTTGCTGCTGCTGCTGCTGCCGCAGATCACGCCCAAGAACATCCTTATGATCGGACCCACCGGCTGCGGCAAGACGGAGATTGCGCGCCGCCTGGCCAAGCTGGTGGAGGCGCCTTTCGTTAAGGTGCGGCACTGCTGCTGCTGCTGCTGCTGCATTGCACTGCGCTGATGAGCTGTTGCGGCTGGTTGCACACCTGCAGCTGCAACAAGGGTGCCGTGGTTGCTGCTGCAGTGCAACCGCTGCCTGCCCGCTGTCATTGTTAATCAGCAGTCGTTTTACGATGATTTTCAGCACTCCGGATGCATCTCAGCAGCAGCAGTATGCCCAGCTGCCATAGCTGCACCCCTGCACCTGTTTTGGACAGAAGGGCAGCTCCGCACCCATGCTTGCCCATGCTGATGCTGCACCATTTTCTTGTGGCGTGACAGTCAAGCAATGTTCACAAACAAAATGATGATAATTAAATTGCATGCAAACGTGCAGGTTGAGGCCACCAAGTTCACGGAGCTGGGCTTTGTGGGCCGTGACGTGGACGAGATCGTGAAGGACCTCATGGAGGCAGCGCTGACGCTGACAAAGCAGCGGCTGGCGGCGGGGCTGCGCGCGGCTGCGGGGGCGGTGGTGGAGCGGCTGCTGCTGCAGGCGCTGCTGGGAGGAGCGGAGCCCAGCACATATGACGCCTTCAGGTGCGGCGGTGCGAGGGGAGGGGAGGGTGGGGATGGTGGGCAAGAAGCAGTGGTCGAGCAAGACGGCCGGGAGGCGCAGAGAAGCAGCAGGCACTGCCTGCGGGCGAAAGGCAGTTTCCTGTTGTGACGCATCGCCATGTTTTGTATGCTTGTTGACTCTGTTGAGCTTAGGTCTGTGCACCAGGCGTTATCATCTCTGTTCTGGGTCCTGGCTGGTGTTTGCTTTGTTGCGTTCCTCCACGTTGCCAGCTGCGTGCGGTTGTTACGCTTCTTGCATCAGGCACCCAGCAGCTGTGGATGTCGGCGCTGCTCCGCTGTCGCCTGCACGCCTGCCTCAAACAATCACCCGTACAATCACAATCCCACTCAGCATCGCAACGCAAACTAACAGCACATTCAAATACATCGCTACCCCGCGCAGGCCCATGTACCAAAGCGGCGACCTGGATGACAACATGGTTGAGCTGGACCTGGACTCCCTGGCTGACATCACAGCAGCAGCAGCAGCAGGCCCAGCCAGCAGCAGCAGCAGCAGCAGCAACGGCGGCCCGGCAGCAGCCGGGCATGCTGCGCTGGGCTCGCTTGCCAGCACCATCATGGAGGCCATGAGCAGGCATGGGGCTGGCGGGCCTGGAGGGCTGCAGGGCAGGGGCAAGCGGCGCATGAAGGTGAGAGGGGCGGGGGAGGCGGCGCCGGCTGGGGTGTGTGTGGTGTGGTGTGGTGGGGTGGGGTATGGTGCTTTGACTGAGGTGGTGAAAAGGGGAGGCAAGGGGTAGTGCGAGCCTGCTTGGTTTGATAAGCAGCTTCTGCAGTCAGGTCATCAGGTGGCACCAGCTGCACCCCCTCTATCGCGGACTTCCTGAACCAGTGAGGAGCAAAACTGGGCCCTGATCTAGGATCCTG
Organism: Tetradesmus obliquus; assembly: GCA_030272155.1. Lineage (NCBI taxonomy): Eukaryota > Viridiplantae > Chlorophyta > Chlorophyceae > Sphaeropleales > Scenedesmaceae > Tetradesmus > Tetradesmus obliquus. The sequence continues at coordinate 4,778,105 of CP126191.1, forward strand.
TCAGATCATTACATTGTTAGATGTGTATGACCACTAACTAGTACACAGCTGCGCTCGCTGGGAATCGAACCCGGGCCTGGTCCGTGGCAGGGACCTATCATACCACTAGACTACGAGCGCTGCAGCCACCTGATAGCATCAGCAGCTGGGGGGAAGGCAGGTTGGGCTGAGCTGGATACCAGTGGAGGCTCGGACGGGGCACAGCAACAGCAGCGCGCTGGCGCAGCTGCTGTTGGCGCGCGTTTTTGCCTTGCGTGCGAAAGCGGGCCTTCCTTTCCCTCACTGTGCCTGCCTGCGGTGTGGCCAAGCTAATCTCATTGCAGTGGGGAAAGCACAGAGAATGAGAAACATATCTTTGCCACCCCAGGGTGCCGCGCACGCAGAAGATGTGTGGATATGCAGATACTCTGCAACAGTGAGTGTTGCGCACAAGAGGTTTTTGTTCCAGGGAAGGCGAGCTAAAACGCTAAAAGGATGAGGGGTTGCCGGTGTGCACAGGCAACTATGTTGCAGCGAACACCGAAAATATGGAATGGGAGAGGGCTGTTACAGGGGAAAGGCAAGCCATCACCCTAGAGTGAGTCAGTTGCCACTTTCAGTTCACGGATCGTGAGAACCCAATAGGCGCGAGAGAGAGGTCTGTGTTCATCCCGCTTGCTGTTTGGCCTGTGTGGTTGCCCACAGACCTCTCTCTTGAAATAGGCGCGAGAGAGAGGTCTGTTACAGGGGTGGGCAAGCTATCGCCCTAGAGCGAGTCACTTGCCCCTCTTCCAGCTCACATATCATGAGAACCCGATAGCAAGCCACAAGATGCAACCAAAGTGAAACTCCTGAGGCATCTTGCAGCCCCTACCTCCCCATAAACCAACAAGTACATGCAGTGCAGCATGTGCGAAGTGCAGCACGAAAAGCAGCAGGGTGCTCAAAGCACAGGGCACAAAACGCACAAGGGAAGGCAGGCATGGTCCAAACAGCAAGCGGGATGCACAATGGTGCTGCTTACCATAGGTGTTTGGCATGATTGCACCAAGGCACTGCTGTACACACCAGACTGCAGCAAGCAGGAGCACGCGGGACCGACAGGAGACACTGCATGTGACATGCAAACTAAGGCGCGCCCAACCGCCGCTGCGCTGCACATGCTGCTGTTGCTGTGTCCCGTCCGGCCCTCCACTGGTATCCAGCTCAGCCCAACCTGCCTTCCCTGCTGCTGACACTGTCAGGCAGTTGCAGCGCTCGTAGTCTAGTGGTATGATAGGTCCCTGCCACGGACCAGGCCCGGGTTCGATTCCCGGCGAGCGCAGCTGTACATGTGCATAACGCACCAGCTACACGTGTCTCTGGTGAAGTTACTATATGGTGCTGTTTTGCACATTATGATTGCCCCCGTGCTTAACGTGCCGATGTTGCCTGCAATGAACAGGCTCTTGCTGTAGCACGCCCCTTTTAGCTCCCATGCAGTGCCAGTGCCCGCCACCAACACACAGCACCGTCCTCCGTGGCTGCATGGCGTGCTCTCGCTGGTGTCGCCAGCAGCACCACCACGCTCATACACTGCAGCAACCTCCCCGTCCAAATCAGCAGCTATCTTGTACTGTGTTCCAGGTGTCGGCTGAGGTGTAGCCGCTCTAAAGCATTGCCATCTCATTGTGTCAACACACCCTAGTAGTCACCCCTTCGGTTCTTGCTACTCCGCGGCCTCATGCCTCATGCCTCATGCCTCATGCCTCATGCCTCCTTCCTGCAGGTGCGCGAGGCGCGGCGGCTGCTGCTGGACGCGGAGGTGGAGCGCGCGCTGGCCAGCGAGCGCGTGACGCGCGAGGCGCTGCGCGCGGCGCAGCAGGACGGCATCGTGTTCATAGACGAGATCGACAAGATCGTGGACACCAGCAGGGGCGCGGCCGGCTCGACAAGTGAGTGCTGCGGCTGGTTGCTTGCTACTGCTGCTGCTGCTGCTGCTGCTGCTGCTGCCGTTTTGTTGACGAGAACGACAAGAGCGTGGACACCAGCAGGGGCGCGGCCGGCTCGACGAGTGAGTGCTGCGGCTGGTTGCTTGCTGCTGCTGTAGCTGTTGTTCAAGAGCTTGACCAAGCTGGGCAGATGAGAGGCAGTAGTCAAAACCAAGACAAAACAGCTGACCTTGCTGCATCCATTTTGGTTTCGCCGCAGGCAGCAACGTGAGCAGCGAGGGCGTGCAGCGTGACCTGCTGCCCATCCTGGAGGGCTCCACAGTGGCCACCAAGTACGGCAACGTGTCCACTGACCATGTGCTGTTCATTGCCAGTGGAGCCTTCCACAGCTCCAAGCCGGGTGACATGCTCGCGGAGCTGCAGGTGACGCACGGCACAGCAGCGGCTGCCTGGCTTTGCAGTACTTGCAGTATTTGCGTGGTGTTGATTGCATGTGTTGTGCTGTCGCCGACTGCATGTTTTTTGGTGTATGTTATGCTGGCTGCATCAGCGTCGGTGAGCGGCGTTGGTGAGCTGCTTGTGCTTGTCAAGTGCGCCACAAGGTTGCTCAAGACCGGCGCACCTGAGCGCTCAGCCCGAACTCGATATTGCAGCAGCTTTGCACCCAGTCAGAGAACCGCATGCTGACTGCGCCCCAGCGCAACACCACACCAGTCGCAACCTGCAGCTCTCAAGGCTGGGTCCTGCTGCTGCTGCTGCTGCCTGCCTGCCTGTCACTGGCTGCAGGGCCGGCTTCCTGTGCGTGTGGAGCTGGCAGGGCTCACTGCTGATGACTTCTACCGCATCCTCACCGAGCCACAGCATAACATGCTGCGGCAGCAGGCTGTGCTCATGGCCACGGAAGGCATCGACCTGCATTTCACAGATGGCGCTGTGCGCGCGATTGCAAAAGCAGCGGAAGATGCAAACCGGCTGCTGGATAATATCGGCGCGCGGCGGCTGCATACTGTGCTGGAGCGTGTGCTGGCTGATGTTAGCTTTAGTGCGGATAAGCTTGTGGCAGAGGCGAAGGCGAGCAAGGCCAGCAGCAGCAGCAACAGCAGCAGCAAGGATGCGGCAGCAGCGCCTGCGGCGCCCAAGCCAAGCGGCAGCAAGGGCACTAGGAAGCAAAAGCAGCAGGGGGCGACAGCAGCAGCAGCAGCAGCAGGAAGTGGCACTGCTTCTGGCAGCGGAGAATCCGGCAGCAGCAGCAGCAGCAGCAGCGGAGAGGCCGACAAGCCGACTGTGCGGTACAAGGTGACGGAGGACATGGTGCAAGCGTGCATGAAGGAGCTGCTGAAGCACCAGGACCTGTCGCGCTACGTGCTGTGAGCAGCTGCTGTGGGCGGCTGCGGCAGTACCGGTGCTTTGTGCGGCTTCTTGTCTTGGCGGCTGCTTGCAAAGTCCTGCTGTTGCAGCTGGTGCTCTTGGCCAGGTTTGCGCGGCTGCTATTCAACACCATTGGCGTCATGGGCTGGCACGTGCCCAAGCTGTGCAGCTCCACTGCCTGCGTTGTATATTACTCTTGTTTTGAAGGAAATGTTGCAGTTGGTGTTTTTGACTGAACATGTTGCTCATTGCACATCAAGCACATGTGTGTTGCTGCCTACGCGGCAGGCGTTGCTGACGCTTCCATGGCCAGCTGTGGGGCGCCTATAGGCGTGCTGAGGGCAGTATACCCGGGAGGCACTTGTTTGTTGGCCAGGTTGCAGGGCTGCATCATCACAGCTATACAAGTTGCTTATGCCTATGACCTTAGATGCGATGCAATTCCGCTGTCCGCCCCAAAAGGGTCTAAGTCACCGCTTGGGCCTTCCCATTCACTGTTACTTGATGCGACTTGCAGTTGGCTGGGCAGCAGAGCAGTCAGACACAATTTACCCACACAACTGCGCACCGGTGCCACCAATTAAAATTTACAACCATGTACAAAGATACATGTACACCGCATGTGCCACAATCTCAGCTGCAAATCCGCAAGACGTCCCATGGGACCCTTCAGTCAAGCCTCCACTGTTCCGACACGAACATGCCTGCTGCTCCTGCAGGACATACTTTGGCGGGGGTCTTCTGGCTCAGCATTGCTCGAAGGTGCGCAGCTGTGCATGACCAGCGTCCTTCAGGATCCTGGCTTCGTCTAGAACTCGTCACATGACATACACACCTACTGCTCCTCCAGCAGCTGCAGCGTGTGCAAGTCAAACTGCAGCTGCAGCCGCCTGCTGCTGGCGCGCCCGGGGTTGCCCGTCCACACGCGCATGGTGCCGGCCTCAAGGTCAAACAGCGCAGTGCACAGCGTGACCACGGCGGCGTCTGCTGTGTTGTTGCCGTGCCTGTAGATAGGGTACTCTGGGTCCGCAGTGTCGCCCAGCATGCCCAGCAGCTCTGCGGCATCCCTGGGGGCCTGAGCAGTGAGTGTGTGCATGCGACCAGCAGCGCAGCAGCAGCAGCAGCAGCATCCTGTCAGCTGCGCGTGCCATGGTGTTGGCAGCGACATACTCCGCATGCATAGCAGCTCGCACACAGTCCTTCAACTCGGCAGCTGCCACAGCAACTGTTGCAGTGGCTGCGCGCAGACCAAACATGTTGGCAGCAGAGCAGATGACAGCGGCGGGCGCTCTCATCTATGTGAGGGGTTATTCACGCCGCACCCCGTGGTGGCAGCATGCCACAGCAACACACATGCCTTCAGCTTCCAAAGCGCTGAGCCTCTAGAATCTGACAACACGTGCGATCTGCAGCACAAAGCAAGTAATGAGCCTGCTGAGTACATGCATGCATGCGGAAACGCCAGCACTGTGGCACACATCGCTGCGCACCTGCAGCTGCAGCGCGCGCGCCTCCCTGTGGAAGCTGCTGGCGTCGATGCGCTGCCGCAGCACCAGGTGCTTGAACATGTTGGCATGGAAGTAGAAGGAGCCGCGCGCCACCTCCAGCACGCTGCTGGCCCCGCCAGGGCCCACCTCCACGTTGAGCAGCAGCCTGCTGTTCAGGTCAAACAGGTTGTAGCTGTGCCCCACGGCCTGCAATGCAGCAGCCATGTAGGGGGGGTAGGGTTTGACACATGTGTGTGTAGGTGTTCTGAATGGTTCAACAAGGTACATAAACAACTGAAGCACCTCTGCTAGGGCATGGTCTGCAGCTGCTTACCTGTGATGAACGCACGTGGCATGTGCCAGTAGCGGGCTGGAAGTGGTTTGTGCAGTGGCATGTGTGCATGCGCGAGTCAGGCAATAACGCACATACAGCAACATGCAAGGCGGCACCTGCCACAACACAGGCATAGCGTACACAACTGCAGTACACTCAGTCGCGAAATGCAGCTCAGCACACCACCCTCACCTGGCCTGGACGTGAGATGATGGTCAGAGCCTCATCGATGCTGCGCGCCTGCAGCAGCTGCCGCGACACAAAGTTGCGGGAGAAGCCCGGCATGAGCGGCGCTGCAGGGAACACTGCGTTCAAGCTGAACCCTATGCCTGCGCTGTTGAAGCCAAAGCCAGAGCTGGCAAGCTCTCCTGCATATACAAAGCCCAGCCAAGACAGCTTGTCGTCGTTGCTGCTGCTGTTACGTGTGCGCTGCCTGCTGGGTTGATCTGCAGTTGCTGAGGGGGGCAAGTCTCCTGCTGTAGATATCTGCAGCTCCAAATGTCCAGAGTTGCGCTGCTGGCCCTCCCTGCTAGACATCTGCTGGTGCGCTGCCTGGCGATGCATCAAGCGCCTGCTGCTGCTGCTGCTGCTGCTGCTGCCAGTGCGGCGTCTGGCAGCGCTGGCGGCTGCTGGCAAGCTGGCATCAGCATTGTAGCGGACAAAGTAGATGCGGCCTATTGTATCTCTGGTCATATCTTCATTGTGCCCAATTAGGGTGGTGGCTGGGGGCTGTGCGCCCTCACTGGGTGCTGGGTGCCGCGGTGGCCCATGTGGCGCTGGCAGCGACAGCAGCACGTCGCTGCAGGAGTCCTCATGCTGCTGCTGGTGTGGCTGTGCAAGCGCCAGCAGCTCTTGGCGCATGTTTGCCATGAGCACCTGTGCACAATTCCAACAGCAGCAGGCGTGGCGACTTCTGCACAGCTGCTGCAATGCGCTCATGGTGCAGCAGGCTGCAGCATCCACATGCAGAGTACTATGGTGTACTTGGCGCTTGCTGCTGTTGCAAAGTCCTGACAGATGCTACTGCACATGCGCATGCATGCAACCTATACACCTGCATAAGGTGCAGCTGCCGTACCCTATGGCAAGCTTGCGGCTGCATGATTATGCTTTGCTGACGCTGCACACCTGTTCGAAGGGCACCCCAGCACCATCCGCCAGGCCCCTGAGCTCCGTGATGTACTCCGGGTAGTGTGCTGTGTGCAGCTGCAGCATGGTGTCTACTGCTCGCCGCCCGTCTGGCGTTGCTGCGAATGCGATGCATTCCTGCAAGCCTTTGCTAGCTGCAAACACAACATGCAGCAAAGCAGCATGATCCATGCAAGCCATGGCACGGCTTGGTTGACACGCCAGTTGGGCATAGCTGCAGTGCCTCGCAACTCACATGTCGAGCAACTGCTCTGCTCTGTTTGGATGCTGTGCAACATATGCATGACGCAGATTGGCACTGTTCACATCTTGCAATGCAGTGTTTTAGGGGCAGCACCTGCAAGTTATGATGCTCTGCACAACTTAAAGGTATTCTTGGAGCCGCAATGCAGCCAACGGTCTACTCACCTTTGAACCTTTCCTGTATCAGCTGCCTTGTCGCAAGGCCGATGGCTGTCCCTATGCTGTAGCTGCTGTTGCTGCTGCTGCTGCCACTGCTGCTGCATCCCACGTCCACCAGAGGGATGTCACGTTTGTACGTCAACGTAGTTTTGCAAGGTGAGGCGTAACAACTTGTAAGCAGCAATGTCAAGGCCAGTGGCAGCATACGAGCTGCGGACATGCGCAAGAGGACAACAGCAGCATTGTGCGGGTATCTCATGTGTCAGCTGCCTTAGATCGCACTTCAAGGTAGACATTAGCAAGAATGTTGAGTCAGCACCTCTAGTTTTGCCGTCATTGACCGCGATCCTGGCCACAGCGTGCAGTCAAACCACTCACCACGAGGGTTTTGAAACAAGCAAGTAGACGGAGTCAAGCTGTCGATCCACCATATATAACTATAACGAGCGCTTTACGACGTTGTTTACCGCGGCAGAAGCGTCCGATCACCGCGACATATGGAGACCTGACGGAAACCTGGCCCAGCAAGATGCGTCGGGCTGCTGTGCTCGTGTTGCTGCTGCTTACCACAGCAGCAACAGCTCAGGATGTAGTTATCAGCAGTATCAGCCCAGCGTTTGGTAGCATTGCTGGTGGGACAAGGTGAGCAACAGCACAGCAGCAGCCTGTTACTTTGCTCGAGGTGGGAAAGCCATTGTCGGTGAACCAAGGACAGCTGTGGCCTACGCAAGCCTTAAATGTGTTACACACCTACTTCTGCAACTCAGGGTGGCGATCGTTGGGTCTGGGTTCAGCAGAGACCGCTTCACAGGCGGCAACACTGTGTACTTTGGCAAGGGCGTCTGCACAGTGTTGAATCACAAGACATCTGACACCCTGGTAAGCTCATAACGACTTGAAGAACATATGAAACCGTCTTGAATGTTCATTACCCCGTTTCACGTAGCAACAGAGCGTTATAGAGGCTGCACACTGCTAGCTGATACTGTTGTCCTGCGAGGATTGCCTTGCTTGCAATAGAATTGGATCTTCTGCCGCAGTTCCACCACTTCAGGTGTTGACACCATGTTGAGAGCTGCACTATTGTACGGGTTGTTTGTATTTGCAGATCACATGTGTAACAAGTGCAGCAGTGGCAGCTGGGCCAGTGGCTGTCACTGTTGTCGTGGATGGCGCCGCGACAGCCACCAGCTGCTGCTATACTTACAGTGCAGACTATACGCCAGGTGAGCCACCTGCAGTGCCAGGCGCACGTCTAGTGTGAGACAAATCTGTGCAAGCAGAGTGTGCGTGCTCTCAAGCCAGCAGCCTGATCCAGCAGTGGTGGCAGCAGCATCCAGGCCCCACGCCAATTGCAGTGCCGGCACAGTTCATCACGTGCTTGCCGCACACTCATTTCATGGACACTGCTTCTCCTGCATGTCACTGAGACACCTACAAATCTGAACGGGTTGCTGTGCACGCAGTCCTGCAAACCCTGTGGCCTCAGGCTGGCCCAGCAGGCAGCACAGCCTCCCTGTTTGGCTACAGCACCTGGCTGCTGGACCAGGACTGCTCCAGCTCCCTGGAGTTTGCTGAAGGCAGCCCTCCCAGCTGCATCGGCAGCGTCATGTTCAATGGCTGGCTGTGCAGCACTGCAGGGCCGGATGCATGGGCCAGGGCCAGCTATGCGCGCTTCAACTGGGCTTGGATGTTCAGGCTGAACTGCAGCATGCCCAGTCCCAGCATGGTGAGCAGCAGCAGCAGCAGCAGCAGCAGCAGCAGCAGCAGCAGCAGCAGCAGCCAGGATGCGGCAGCAAGGCAGGGCAATTGATGGCAGGAACATATGCTGCGTGCAGTTTTGAGGATGCAGCTTGCCTTGCAAACGTGCTTTTCATGAGACTGCACAGCGAAAAAAAGAGGAGGTTGTGTGCAGCAGCTGAGGCCATCTTTACCGCAAAAGCAGCCACACTGAGTCGTACTCACGCTGCTGAGCACTGTGCCGGCTGCTGCATAACTGCAGGGTGACCCTCAAGTGGGTGTTGGCGTGGCAGGCAACACAAACGTGTCGCTCTCATTTGAAGGCCGCACCGCTGGAGGCCTTGCCGCATCACGCCGTGCATCCTTCCTGGCTGCACCAGGCAAGGCGCCGCGCCAGTTCCAGGTGTACCCTGTGGTGCAATCTCTGCGGCCGGCAAATGGCTCAGTGGCAGGCGGCACACTTGTTACAATTGCTGGCCGAGGTTTCCCAAGCTTCAGCATGCCTGGAAACAATGCCATCACGCAGCTGCTGGTGGGAGGAGTGCCGTGCCAAGTTGTGGCCAGCAACTTCTCAAGCATCACTTGCAGGACGCAGCCGCAGCCCAGCGCACCTCAGCCGGCAGTGATGGCATGCAGTGCGAATGGCACTGTGGCTGCTGCATCTAACGACACCAGCAACAGCACTGCTGCCGGCAACACGACAAGCAGCAGCAACAGCAGCAGCAGCACGGGCGGACAGTCATGTTTCAGTGGGTCTATTGGCAGCCTCTTCCCTGGCATGAGAGGAGTGATGTACGAACAGTTCAACAGGTATGGCATTGAGTGCTGCCACACTGCAGCAAATCATGCAATCATAAGAAAAGCCAGCAGCTATACTTGTATGCCACCTGCAGTATGGTTGTCTGCATGCCAACTTTTTGTAAGATCATCTTTGCTCATTGCAAGTTCAGAACCTGGCATGCTGGCTGATCATTGGGCTGTGGGTGCCGTTGCTTGCAGGACTGTTGGCTACAGCCAGCTGGGTGAGGTTCTGCAGAACTGGACGCTGAACTTCACAGCAGGGGACGCGTCAGCAGTGCTGGGTGCCGCATGGGAGAGCCCCACCATTGAGGCTGTGAGCTTCTGCACACGCAGCAGGGCCTTCTTCACCGCAGTCAACCCAGGTAGGACTGCTGGGTTGTGTCTGCGTAGCCTCTTGCAAAAGAAGGGATGCAGGGTTGTGTCTGTGCAGCCTCTTGAAGCAGCAACCAGTGTTTTAGACACGTGCAAGACAAGCGCAGCGTCCATGTTTGTGTCAGCAAGGCTTGTGGCCAGGGGGTGCTATTGGAGTGCAATGGAGCTGCGGACTGGTGCAAGCCATATGACAAAACACAGCAAAGGAAAGCAAATTGCAGTTGCACCACAGTAGTAACGTCCTGCAAGACTAGTAGCAATACCCACCCGTCTTCATGGTATCTGTCCTTGCCGCACGCTCGCCTGCAGGCAACCACAGCTTCTGGGTGGTGGCTGATGACTTTGCCAGACTGCGCGCCACCTTTGCTGATGTGAGTAACGCCAGCCGCTGGCCTTGCTCAACTGCATACTGACATAGCATGCACCGGTGTACGTGTGATGGCACAATCGCCAAAGAACTTATACTTTGCCACAACCAGCACACTGTTGCTTATGTGCAAGCAGTGGCAACTCGTCTTGCCTTGGTAAGGGCCGCTGAGACGCTCTCCTGCAGTCGTCAACGCTCCTCTACTGGTCTATTGTTTTGCCCTGCAGGGCAGCAGCATCTGGCTGGTCAACGTCACCAGCTATACCGGGGGCATGAACGAGTGGGCTGCCTCGCCCAGCCAGCGCAGCAGGCCGGTGCTGCTGGCTGCAGGGGAGGCGCTGCTGCTGGAGGCGGTGCACTGCCAGAGCCCCAGCGGGCCCTCACGCCTGCAGGTGATGGGCAGAAGCAGGCTTCGCTACGTTTGCAGTAGCACTGTACTGCATGCCCTGCTGCGTGTATGGCATACCATGACTGCTGCTCAAGTGCTGCCAGCACTTGCAGCATGCAGCTGCTCTTTTAGATGAGCAGCTGTCGCTCTGAGTTGCTTGCCCGCCACCTCCAGTGTGGGCTGCAATTTAGTGCCACAAACTCGCACAGCCTCTGCTTGGTGGATGCCTGTAGTGACCTGCTGCATGCGCTGCACATGTCCTGCAGGTTGGTGTCACTGTACCCAATGCACAGGCCGAGTGGAGCTCCACACCAGAAGTGCAGCGCGTCACAGTGCGGCACAGCCTCTTCGGCCAGCAGCGCCTTCTCACCCTGCTGGCTCCTGCAGGAAATGACAGCGTTATTAACATCACACTGGCTGCAGCAGATCCGGCAGTGCTGCGGCACCCAAACCTTGGACTGAATGTAACAGTCAATGGCAGCAGCCTGTCATCACAGGTGGCTGTTGCCGATGGGCAGCAGGGCGCAGATGTGTTGGCACGGCTGCTGAGGCAGGCGCTGAAGCTGAGCAGCAGTTTGGCTCTGGGTGTGGAGTGGAGCGCAGCAGCAGATGGCCATTCGGTTACATACCAGGTGGCAGCAGCAGGCTCCACCAACATCATCCTGGTGAGCAGTTGAAAACATGTTTTGGTGCTGTGTTGCACATCTCAATATGAGCATTGCAAGTGCATTCAGTGCTCCCGCCTGCTCTGTGTGTACCATGCTGGCGCATGCCCTCGACAAGTGGTAGACTTTGGTGGCAGATGCAATGCTTACTACCAGTAGTACTGCTGTGTAAGCCCCTCACCCTCGTTGTGTTGTGCCGCATCTTCACTGCAGCTCTCCAGCATCACTGTCAGCGCCAAAGTTGCCGCCATTGCTCCAGTTACCGCCGTCCCTGGCACATGCCCAAATGCCACCTGCGCATTCTCCACCCCTGTCTGGGTGCTCAGCAACTTATCAAGTCCTGACAACAACACAAGCGGCAGCGTATACTATGCCACTTACCCTCAAGTGCCTATCTTCAGCAGCGTGTGCAGTCAATTCTTGCCTGCTGCTGCCGTGGACGCATCAGCTCCAACCTTGGACGGCATTACGGTGGCAGTGGTGCCAGTGACTGTGCCAGGGGTGGATCTGCGTGCTGTGCAGCTGAGCATCTGGGGCTCTGATCCCTTCAATGTGACACAGCTGCCCTGGAATGCCTCAGCAGCTGCTGTCGCAGCTGCAGTGGATCTTGCTACTGGCTTTAGACCCACTGTCACGCAGAGGAGGTGAGTTGACAGTGCTTGATGAGCCATGGCAGCAGCATACAGCATTACAGATGCTGACATCTGCTTTTACTGTTATGTTGTTGTGCCGCTGCAATTCACCCTCTGAATAAATCTTTGAGCTGGACTCTACAGCCACGCACTCACCTGTTGGTCGTGGCATTCTTTTGCACCTGCTGCAGTGTCCGAGTCGGTGCCAGGACAGGACTCCAATGGTAAGCATGCTTGCTTTCTGCAGCTGAGCAACTACGGTGTGCTGACCATTCAAACCATGGTGTGGCGAGGAGCCATAATACAGCTGCCTAGAACACTGCGCTTCCAGCTGGAGTAGATGTGTTGTGTGACTTCTCCAACAGTTACCACAAGTAATGCTAATATGGCACAGCACCGTGCATCATGTGCAACATGCCACCCCTGTGGTACCCAGCAGCCTACCTACAGGCATCACCTGACACCACACTGTGTGCGCTGTAGGGTGCTGGACTACTCATGGCGGCTGAGCAACAACACCCTGCCCGTCAACACAGCATTGCAGCCGGCAGACACAAGTGCTGGCGCATCCCAGCTGCCTGATGGTGCTTCCCTCACCCTGCAGCTCTTCCGTAATGCCAGCCAGCCATTCGGCGGCACCTTCACTTTATCCCTTGGCAGTTTCTGCGATGCTGTAACAGTACAGGTTGGTGAGAGTGAAGACAGTTTTCGGGCAAAGATAAACTCCCTGCCAGGCGTTGCCGGCGCACTTGCAGCCGATGGGGTGGAAGTGCAGCGGGCAGTGGATGAGAATGCGCGGTTTACATACACAGTGACCTTCTCGAGCCTGGCTGGTGACCTTCCCGAGCTGCGCGTGGTGGACAGCAGCAACGTCACAGGCAGCCAGCCGTCAGTTGCTGTCACCACCCTGCAAAATGGCAGCACTGATGCTTTCTACGGGCCGATCCCAGGGGAGATGCTGCGGGTGCCTGTCACATACAACAACACCGTGCAGCTGGAAGTGAACGGAGTGGCAGCGGCATGTGGCAGCACGTATGAGACGACCCTGTCGCTGCCGCCAGGGTCAGCTGCTGATGCAGCAGTGTGTGGGTTCAGCCACAGCATTGCTGCCACGCCTGCTGTCACAAGGGTGGTGCCCACTGTCCCCATCAACGCCAGCAACCTTGTGGTGAGTCACGCCATGAAGCAGTGTGTCACATACGCTGACAGCACATGCTGCTGGCCGTCTGCGTGCACATTGCCAAGCTGCAGCTTTGTCCAGCTGCAAGTTGCTGTTTCTGCCTTGTGCTGTGGTCTGCTGGCTTCTGTGGTAGTCTCAGCCGTCTACTAACTTAGTGCTGCGCTGCACGCTGCGCTGCACTGTACTGTGCTGTACTGCTGCCAGCCCGTTGTAATTGATGGCACGTTGTTCAGCACAGTGGGCAAGGACAACACTGTGTTCCTGGGCCCCTCACCATGCAGCAATGTGGCAATCAGGGCAACATCAGGGCAGTACGCCACACAGCTGGGGTGCTCCATCACGGCAGAAACCACCACTGGCGTGCGGCAGGTGAGCAGCAATTGGTGTAGGATCAACGCGCTGCTTGCTTCGAGCAACATGGCAGACATCTGTAAACTGTCATTTTACACCTGACTGTGGAGGCAGATACCTTTCTCCTGGCACAGCTTGCACGTTGTGTATATATACAGACATGCACGCGCAGGAAGCTGCACAATCAGCAGCGCATGTGAGCAAGATGCTGCCCCTTGCTGCTGCAGGTGTTGGTCACTGTTGCTGGCAGGGGCCTGGCAGCGGGCAACTTCACTGTGAGCCTGAAGACGCTGCTGCTGGTTAGCAGGAGCCCCGCCAGCAGCACACTCAGCGCTGCAGGCATCACCGTGTTCACCATCAACGGGCGCGGCTTTGACACGGCCCGCTGCAGTCGCAACTGGGTGTGGGTGGGCGGCGTGCAGTGCGCAGTGCTCTCCTGCAGCACCAAGCAGCTGACAGTCTGGTACCCAGGTATGCGATTTTAGCAAGGCTGACGTACCAGCAATTACCAGCAGACTGTGAATGCCCCACATGCTCGATAGCTCCATGATGCTTTAAGCAAACAAGCGCTCTGCTGCATTATGCCACGTCTGTGTTGGTGATGATCTGCAGGTGGAGTGGAGGATGCAGCAGCTGCCGTGCGCGTGTCTGTGCAGTCAGACGATGGCAGCTTTGACCCTGCCACCTCAACAGCAGATGCGCTGTGGACCGTTCCTGTGGCAGCAGCAGGCAGCAGCGGCTGCCGGGTTGCAGCGCTGCAGTCAGACCCAGTACTGCCTGTGGGAGGTGAGCAGCCGCCAGGTGTTGCAACTTGCGTTGTGACACCGGTATTTAACCATCCACCCATTGACGGTGGTGTTATAAACTGTGACTTCCCTCTCAAGCCCTTGCCTGTAGCTTAGCCAGCATGCGCAATGTTGTGCTTACCTCAGGGCCTTGAATCTGTGCGTGTGGCCCTCTTTGTCTCGCCGCGTCATTCTGCATGGTTGCTGCCTCTATGTGCTGTGCTGCAGGTGCTGAGGTGGTGTTCTCAGTGGAGGGCTTTGACACCAGCAGCATCAGCCAATGGAAGGTGCAGCTGCTGCCAGCAGCTGACCTCAGCAGCACCAACATGACCGACCCTGCCTTCTCATCCAGCATCAGCAGCAGTATGGCCTCCGGCATCACCTGCAGCAGCCTGTCTGCTCAGGATGCCAGCACTGCTGTCTGCAAGCTGCGCGTGGTGCCGCCTGGCACATACTGGCTAGCTGTCTCCTACATGGGGGCATCGCTCATCCTGCAGCCAAACATGTCAGCACCTGACAGCAGCATGCAGCGGGGCCTGTTAAAATCGCGCTTTGGAGTGCGCAGCGTCACCCCGCAGATGGGCAGCATTGGAGGCGGCAGCCTGCTGAGCATTGCTGGCCAAGGATTTGACGCCTTGGATCTGTCAACAGCTGTGGTGGTGATATCGGTGCCTGTCAGCACCACATTCTTGAACGGGGTGATCCTGTGCGACGTGGCGAGTATCAGCAGCAGTGGGGATGTGCTTACGTGCAGGACGCGCGCACATCTGGCTACTGATGCCAGCAGCGATGATGCAATGATGCAACATGATCACTTTTATGAAGCAGGCACCTGCTTTGGTGGCCGCTTTTGTGCACTGCTGCTATCTGATGCGGTGTCACCCGGACACTGATCCTGAGGTCCTTCTGTCCTCTCAGGCTATTGCTCAAGCTATTGATGATGCTGATGAGTTTTTTTCTGCGTTGTCGTCTGACGGTTTGGACGATGATGAGTTGTTCTTCGATGTTTCCTCCCCCTATGAGCCTCTCGTTGGCTCCTGACTGGGGTTCCCACTCCTCGTTGAGTGGAGCATGTAATGTAATGTAATGTAATGCAATGGGCTTTAGGCTGGAGGCACGCGACACAGAGCCAGGGTAAGTGTTCTTGTAATGGCAGCTGACGGAGGCGGCATGCGTTGTGGTTCACATGCTAATGAAGCACATGCGAAGAGCAGTTGTGACCCTAGTATGCGGCCCCCTCAAAGAGCAGGTGTGCGGGCACCTTCGGCTGCTCTGTAGTTGCATTGTGTTACTGGGCTATTTGCGCTTCACCAGACCGAATTTCACCGCATTTGTTCTGTCCTTCTGGGGGTCATGGTGCCGCACAGGTCAGTGCAGCTGCTGCTGTGCTCCGACATGCCCAGCAATGACGCCCTGAAGCTCTACTGCTGGGACGACCCGACACCACGCACAACCTGCTACGGCACACAGCCTGGCGCATGCTCATTCAGTTATAGCTGGGCAGTCACGTCGCTTGTCACCTCTAGCAGCCCTGTTGCTGGTGTTGCTGGAGACACATTGCTGGTGACAGGCAGGGCGCTGGAAGACGTGACTGCTGTGTGGCTGCAGGCTAGCTGGGGCCGCCTGGCCTGCTCTGCGGTTCAGGTCACAGGCAGCAATGTAACATGCACCATCCCTGAAGCGCCTGCAGGCAGCTACCAAGTGGTGCTGCAGAAGGCCAATGGCGAGCTTGGCGTGGATGCTGTGCCATCACAGCCTGCTCGCTTTGTGTACAGCCCAGTCATCACTGCTGTGCGCAGCAGCGGTGGTGCTGTGGCGGCTGGCTCCATGCAGGGCGGGGCACTGCTGCAGCTGACCAGCAGTGCAGCTGCCTTCAACACCACAGCCATAGACCAGAACAGGGTGAGCCACTGCAAGCTCTGTCAGGACGCTGCTGCACATAGCTTGGATGTATAATTGAGCCTTGTGGCTGGCCAGCTAATTGAGTTGACACAGCACCGCATGAAGTATTCCACCCCTGCAGTTCAGACTTGGCTGCTTTGTGCTTTTGTTGTGTGGTGTCTTGGTGCGCAGGTGCTTGTTGGTGGGTTGCCCTGTGAGGTCGATGCCGGCAGCGTGACAGCCACGCAGCTGGCCTGCAGGGCTCCCTCGCTTGCAGGGCAGCTGCTGGCTGAGTTCTGGCAGATGCCAGCTGGCACACGCGTCATACCCCAGGACTTTGGCTCGTACAGTAGGCCAGGTGAGTGTTGCAGCCGCCGTCGCTCCCGCACACAGATGCTACATTATAGGTCGTAGAGTCTGCACATAGAGCATGGTTGTAGACCTGACAGCTGAACACATATAAGGTGCTGCCGCTGCAGAACCCTCAGCGGCTGCGCAACCAGTTATCACCCCATGAATGTGCAACCTAAGTGTTAGGCTCAGCTTTGTGACGCAGTGTCGCTCATACTATAGCACTCTGCTGTGCTGCGTGCTGCAGATGCGCGCATGTTCCTGCCCCAGCTGGATGTCAGCTGGGGCGCGTCAGCGCCTGCCGGCATCTCCTCGGACTCCTTTGCTGGGCGCTTCAGGTTTGTGCTGCGGGTGCCTGCGGGCGGCAACCACAGCTTCACACTCAGCGTGGACGACCAGGTGAGGCACGCTGCTGCAGCGAAGGACCGGTGCACTGCAGTAGACCAGTGAGGAGGGTATGCTTGTCACTACACTCCCAGCTGCAGGCTGCTGTGACTTACCAAATGCAATGTGCGCACAAGCAATTGCGCAGCCACCCTGTATCTGACAGTATCACTTCATGTCTTGGCGACTGAGGAAAGCACGATGCTGCTGTGCTGCTGTCCGCATGCTTGCTTGCTGGCCATGCCTGTGCTTTGTTATCCGATGACGCCAGGCGCGGCTGATCGTTGACGATCAGGTGCTGCTGGACAGTGTGGTGGGCTACACCGGCACTGCCAGCATGCTGCTGCAGCAGGGCTGGCATGACGTTGAGGTGCACTTCATGGAGTTTGACGGCGCAGCATCAATACGGCTGGCTGTCTCTGTTGATGGCGGGGTGAGCGGTTTGCTGCATGGCTACCGCAGCGGCGCCTGCTGCGCTTGCTTTGCGCTGCTGTGCACTGCTAAACGAGGGTTTTCTCTGTCCGCTTGCGTTCGGTGTGATGGAAGTGGTTGTTCTTGGAAAGTTGTTAGCAAAGGTGCTGGTAAGTGTAGGCCTACAAGTTATGGTGCCTGGTGACTTTTGCCACCTGAAGAGAGTGTCAGCATACAAGTGCTTAACGAGCGCAGTGCTGCAGTCCTGCCTGCTGGCAGATACTCTAGACCACAGGTGCAGCAGCCCCAAACACTCACCCAGAATATGTTGCGGCTGTGCTGCTCTGTCCTGCTGTGCCTTGCAGCCCAGCATAACCATCCCGCAAAGTCAAATCTACCTGGCACGCCCGGGCAGCATGGTCCCTGTTCAAGCCTTGATCAACGGCGCTGCAGCTCGCAGCAACTGCAGCAGCAGCACCTCAACCGTTCCCAGCACAGCCACGCCACCATCACCAGCACCAGACGCTTCTGAGGCTACCAGCCTTGCAGCTGCAGGCCCTGCTTGTGGCTACTTCCCTAGCAGCTACCTGACACCTACAGTCATCAGCTTTGCAGTGAGTGCTGCACCTGACAGTGGGTCGCCTTCAGTGCTGACGTTGACTGGAGCCCTGCTGACCAACCAAGCAGGAGATGTCACTGTCACAGTGGGTGGGGAGCAGTGCAGCATCACAGAAGCGGCTGCTAACGGCAGCAATGTCAGCTGCACACTGCCAGCTCTGCCAGCTGGTGATGCGGATGTCATGTTGGTGATAGCAGGTGCTGGCTATGCGGCAATGCCAGGAGGCAGCAACACTGTGCGCATCACCACGCCATTGGTCACCAGAAGCCTTACTCCGGCCCGCGGCTCCTACCATGGTGGAGTGGTGCTGTCTGTTGCTGGGTCTGGCTTTGCAAAGCTCCCAAGCAACAGCAGCATGCAGATGGAAGTGACAGTATTCGGATTAGCGCCTGGGCCGATTACACCAGCCTTGGCATCAGCAACGAACACACTGGCTGCCATTCGCCTGCCGTACTACAAGGCAGCTGTCAGCGCAGCCACACGGCAGCTGACACTGCAGCTGCGCGTGTTTGACCGTGCATCGAATGCCACAGTTGCTACAGCTACGCTGCCATACGTACTGGACACTGCGTACACACCCAGCGTCACCCGAGTTACGCCAGCGACTCTAGAGCCCTTCACTCCTGCCAACATCACATTGTCTTGGTCAGTGGGTGCACCTGCAGCAGCAGGGGCTGTTGGCGTGAATGACAGCTTGCCGGCAGGTACTGCATCAGTGGCCAGGGTTTTCCTGCAAGGCCGGGCCACCGGCCGTGCTTATGAGTGCGGCTTGGTAGCAGGAGAGGGCGCCACACCGCAAGTGGTCATCACAACGAGCAACCTCAACAGCACGGCTGGCAGCTACCAGGAAGCTATTGCATGTCAACTTCCAGCCACATTGCCAGCAGCCGTGTATGATGTGTGGGTGTGCCTGGAGGGTGTTGGGTGCGGCTTTGCAGCAGCAGCTGTGCGGGTGCCTGTAAATGTCAGCAGCATCAGCGGGAGCGCTGGCAGCATTGCAGGAGGGACAGAGCTCGTCATCACAGGCACAGGTGAGACAGCGTCCTTTTGGTATGCGGCTCGGAGGTTACGCATGGTCACCGCCACCTAATGTGATGTCTACCACACTGTGCCAAAGACACAGAGCTTTACATAAGAAGGTCTGCAGACGCCATACACTGCTGGATGCGTGTGCTTTCAATCAGACAAGATTTGTCGCTGCAGCAGTTCATGGGGAATTTCCACGTTGGTGGGCCGCAGCAGCCAGATGACCAAACAGCCTGTTGTGCACAACTTGTTGTGTTGCTCCTTGCTTGATTCAGGTTTCTCGCCGGAGGTCGGTGCCGTGGCTGTGTCATTCGGCAACAGCAGCTGCGTCGTGACAGCCGTGAACGCAACCGCCATCACGTGCGTCACCGCAGCACTGGCAGCAAACATGACAGCTGGACGCGCCTACGCAGCAGTCATTACTCCCTCACAGGTGCGGCAGAGCAGCGCTGGCAGCAGTGTAAACACCGTGCTGTTGTGCTGCTCCTGTAATAGCCACATACAACTGCTTGAGCTTTCCTGTCACAGTGTTGGCACCAGGCAGCCATGCAACCCACCAATGCCACTCAACAACAACTGCTCTGCACTGCCCGCCCCATGCAGGGCGCCGCTGCGCAGGCATTCAACTCCACCACCTTCACCTATGACGCAGCCCTCACACCAATCCTAGCCACCACCACACCAGCACGCGGCAGCACAGAAGGTGGCACAGCCATCACTATCACCGGCTCTTTTCCTGACAGCTTTGCAGGCACCATGTCTGTGACCCTGGGCTCCACAACCTGCAGCAGTGCCCTGCTGGTTAACATCAGCACCATCACATGCACGTCAGGCAACCCAACAGCAGGCAACGCAACAGCACCCAAGCCCCGCGGACCGCAAGCTGTGCGTGTGCTGTTTGAAGGCCTAGGCTACGCAGCAACGCCGCAGCAGCTGCAGTCAGCAAACACATCGGCTGCCGCTGGCAATGTCACAGCAGCATCCAGCAGTGCTGCAGGTGCTGTGACGTATGAGTATGTTGACCTGTGGAGCCGCAGGACCACGTGGGGTGGCGGTGACCCTCCTGTGGAGGGCGACATGGTGCTGGTGCCTGCTGGCACGACTGTGCTGCTTGATGTGAGCCCTCCGCTGCTGTCTGCGCTGGTGCTGGAAGGAGACCTGCTGTTTGATGATGCAGCCGGAGAGGAGATACACCTGCAGGTGAGAGCTGCTGATGATGAGCGGATTGCGGTTGCAGCCGACACAACAGAGGCTGGCAGCCGTGAATGCAGAGTTATCTACAGCCTGTTGCGTTCTGCTAGCAATCGCATCAAGAGGCCACACAGCGTGTTTCAAGTGTGGCGCTGCTGCTGGCTCTGCTGCTGCTGCTACTGCTGCAGGCGGGCTACATCCTGTTGAAGGGTGGCAGCCTGCAGGTCGGCAGCGAGGAGCGGCCCTTCCCCGGCGCTGCCTGCATCACACTGCACGGCGGCCCCGACTCCCGCGAGATACCCCTGTACGGCGGCAAGGTGCGCGCCGCGTGCTGAACAGCCAACCGCGCAACCATTTGTTGAACTAAGTACCAATCCTGGTCATGCACAGCTCGAGCACTTACATCAGGCGGCATGCGCTGGCAGCCGCACTCAGACCTGTGTTTCCCACCTGATTACATCGGATGTCATGTGTGCCTTTGGTTTACCCTGCTTGCCAGCCTTTCAAGCTTTGACTGCATGTTGTTGGATGGGTGTTTGAACACAGGTGCTGGCAGTGCGTGACGGCAGCGTGCGCCTGCACGGCCTGCCCAAGCAGCCCACCTGGACGGTGCTCAACGCCACTGCCAACGTCGGCGACACAATCATCACCGTCAACGGCCCCATCAACTGGCAGGTCGGCGACCGCATCGTCATTGCATCCAGCAGCTTCTATGCAACAGACGTGGACGAGGCGACGATCACAAACATCACAGCAATTGGGGATGAAGGCTCGGCAGCGGTGCAGCTGGAGCTTGATGTGCCACTGGTGTATACACACCTGGGTGAGGTGGTGACGGTGCCTGGCGACAGTCACGTGCTGGACATGCGCGCAGAAGTGGCAGTGCTCAACAGGTGAGCCGCAGCACTGGGTGAGGGGGCCTCGGGGTGGCAGTCACCCAGCTGCAGTTGTGCACGAACTTTCCAACTTAGTGTCCACTGCAGTGCATGCTGCCATGCAATAGCATTGATAGGGGAACGTCGCGGTGTGCGCATCAACGCAACTACGCCAGTGCAGGCCATACGGTGGGTCCTGGGCATGGCAGC
This sequence comes from Tetradesmus obliquus, assembly GCA_030272155.1. Classification (NCBI taxonomy): domain Eukaryota; kingdom Viridiplantae; phylum Chlorophyta; class Chlorophyceae; order Sphaeropleales; family Scenedesmaceae; genus Tetradesmus; species Tetradesmus obliquus. Next base: position 4,798,984 of record CP126191.1, read on the forward strand.
TTGTGCTGCATGCCCGCACTCACACATGTCCCTGACTTTGCTGTCACAATGCCGCACCCCTCAGCTTTGCTGCGCACTGGCTGGCTCTGCTGCATGCTGTCCTCTGTCCTCACACTTCCTGCAACCTGCCCTGCACAGGAACGTCCGCCTGATGGGCGACCCATCCTCCCCAGAAACCCTCTACGGTGCACAAGTCATGGTCTCCACGCCAGCGCGCCGCCCACGCGCCATCCTGCGCTTTACCCATGTTGAGGTGCAGTGGGGTGGACAGGCCTTCCGGCTGGGCCGCTACCCCATCCACTTCCACATGCATGGCGATGCTGCCATGCAGTCTTGGGTCAAGGGCTGCAGCATCCACCACTCCTTCCAGAGGGCTGTTACAATTCACGGCACGCACCGGGTGCTGCTGGAGAATAATGTGGCGTATGACATCATGGGGCACACGTACTTCTTTGAGGATGCTCTTGAGTGGGGTGAGGGCCTGGCTGGCGCGTGCGTTGTGTACTGGTGTCGCAGCGGCTGTGATGCACTCTGCTGCATGCACTGTGCAGCTTGAAGTGAGGCAATGGCTGATGATTGATTGGGATGTGGAATTGGGATGTGGCTTGCAGCAAGCATGCGTTCGCCTGCTCCTTCATTCCCATCAACACATGGTTTGTATGCAATGCAGCATTGTGTTGCGGCAGCCTGCATTGTGTGTTGCCGGGCGCGCGTGCTGTACGCAGCTGTGCGACTCATTGTGCCTGCTGCTTGTGTTCTTTGTGGTGTGCAGGCAGCGTGCTGCGGGGCAACCTGGGCATACTGACCAGGGTGTCAAATGCGATGCTCAACACAGACACAACACCTGCGACATACTGGGTAAGCTGGAGAGCAGTCAGCAGAGAATGGAGCAGCCTACCAACACCCAGGAATAATCTTGCCTGTACACCTTCCTGTTGGTTGTGTGCACAGTATCTACAACATCTTTGGCTGCGTTTTGTGCTTGTCACTCATCAAGTGTATCTGGTAATGGCTGCTGCCCACCGCAGATCACCAACCCCAACAACACCATTGAGAACAACGTGGCAGCTGGTGAGTGCTGGAGGCCAGCAGCGCAATGCACTCGCCTGATAATCACAGTTGCTCACCCCATTGAGCATGCAGCTGCCTGGTTGCCCTAGCAATGCGCTCCTGTCTACAGCCAGCTGTTGCTGCACCTGAACCACATCAACGTTCATCCATCCACCGTGTGCTGTACCTGCTGCTGCTGCTGCCGTCAACACCCGCAGGCTCTGCCGGCTACGGCTTCTGGTATCGCCTGCTGGACTTCCCTGAGGGCCCCTCCTTCACCACCAGCTACTGCCCCAAGTTTGTGGCGCTGCGGCGCTTCGCCAACAATGCAGCACACAGCAACATGTTCTACGGCCTGCGCATCCACCCAGAGTACTACCCCAAGACCAACCCCTGCGATAACACCTTCCAGCAGCTGCCTGCTGTGTTTGATGGGTTCATCAGCTACAAGAATGGCGTGAAGGGAGCCATGTGCACGCAGGTTGGGCTGGTGCAGCTGCGCAACTTTACGGTGGCTGACAACGGCGCCGGGCCGCGCGTGCACGTCATCAACGGCAAAGGCGAGTAGCTGCTGCAGCACGGAAAAAAGGGCTGTATGCTGGGCGCGAAGCGAGGCCTGCAAGTGCACTTGATGTTGCACTCAAGAGTGAGCTGTGCACGCTGCAGTACAGCCAGCTGGCTGTCAGAAGCAGCAACCAGACTGACATGTTTATGATGTGTGCGCTGCTGCAGAGCACGGTGGCGGCATTGAGATTGCGTGGGTGGTTGATGACAGGAGCCAGGCCAATGTGGTGCTGGAAAACATGGCAGGCGTGCAGGACTCACTGATCATTTCAAGGACGGAGGCCGGCAGGCAGGGCACTGCAGGGGCATGGCCCAGCAACAGGGGCGTGAGGGGCCTCATCACACAGGTGAAGCATTGTTTGACTGTGTGCAGGCTGGAGTATACAGACTTGCTCAAGGTGTACAGCCTGCGCCACATCGCTGGTGTTGAACTGTAAGCGTGCAAGGAAAGCACTTGGGCTGCTGTCCAGTGCTGCTTGATCGCATTGAATGTTGCTGACACATGCGTGCATACGTGCCTCACCTCTGCAGAGCCCGCCACACGGCCACCCGAGGCACAGCGCGCTCATGTCGGTCATCAACGTCACCTTTGTCAACTTCACAACCTCGGACATCCAGTTCAGGGCGCTTGAGGCCTGCGGCAAGTGCAAGAACTTCCAGGGCGGAGCCACCACCTTCACGCGCAACCTCACGTTCATCCAGCAGGGCAAGCCAGCACTGGCAGACTGGAGCTGGGGCCACCAGGGAATATACCTGGACACAGACGGATCCCTGATCAACCAGAATACCTTGGACAGCAATGATCTGCCGACAGAGTGGAACCTTGGACCTGGTGTGACGTACCACTCTGCTGTGGAGAGTCAGCTGTTTGACGAGCCGGAGTGTGTGTACATCGGCAATGGCAACGCGGCGTACTGTAAGCCTGATTTGGCTTTCAGGCGGGTCATGCTCAACAGTCATGGGCCAACTGCGCTCAAATTCAGGTGCGGGACAGGATTCCAGACGCGCTGTGGTCTGCATTGCCATGCGTATAAACACAGGTTGCAGCATACATTGCTATACTGCCAGTGAAGTGTGCATGCATCATAGGTATGGTTTGCAGGACCATGCTTGCCGCAGCACCACGTTTGTTACAGCAAGGCAGGGCCGGCAAACACACATGTACACAAGGTTGTGGCTGCTGCTGCTGCTGCTGTTGCTGCTGTTGTTGCTGCTGCTGCTGCTGCTGCTGCTGCTGCTGCTGCTGCTGCTGCTGCAGGGACCTGCTGGTCACCTCCGATGCCACCAACCGCACCAGCCGCGTGCACCACACCAACTACAACGAAGATGTGAGCAGGCAACACAAGCACTGCACCGGACGCTGGCTTGCATCGAGTTTATGTATGCAAAATTGCATGCACAACTGCAGCAGCCGCAGTAGTTGGTGCGCATCATCACTATGCCAGCATCATGTTGTGTGCAGTCCCCTCTACCTATGCCCTGCTCATGCACTGGCAATGTGCAACTGTGCAGGGGTACCAGTTCACCTGTGCTACCCGCCGTAGCTACTGGCTGCACTGGGACACGCCATACCAGCTCAGCCCTGAAACGTTCTCCCTGCACAAGCCAGATCTGATGAATGCCACACACGGCTGGCTCTACCTCACAGCCAAGTGGCCGCAGGTGTGTTTTGGGATGTCGTTGCCATCTGCAGACTGCTTTGTTTGGCAGGTTGGCATTGGCATGCTGCTGCCAGTAGTAGCATCACGCTCAGGCTGCACCATACTCAAATGCGCTGGCAGTGCCAACTTAGCAAACTAGCCAGCAGCAACCTGCTGACTTGGCATTGGATCTGATGACAACTTAATGCAGGTGTATGACCGAGTCACTGTCAACGGCAAGTCTGCCAGCCCACCAGCCACAGCCCTGCCAGCCACGCCCTTTAATGCAAGCCACGGAAGCCTCTTCTACAACAAGACGTTGTCACCAGTTGGCTGGTGGTGGGGCAATGAGACCTTCAACATGACCACCGCTGCCGCGCTGCTGGCGGGCAGGTCAGATTCAACGCTGCGCGTCACGCCTGTGGAGTGTCCCGTGCAGGGCTGCAACGTGCTGGGCAAGCCTGCGGCAGACTTCAGGAATGGGACGCTGCTGTGGTCTGACAACGCAACATGGTGGGTGCCGTGTGCGTGTCTAGATATCTGCAGCTGTGTGTGCAAAGCTGCGCCTTACGCAGCATGCAGCCAAGCAGGCAATGGCTGCAGTAGCTGCTTGTGTGAGCAATGCTACGGCACTGGCTTGCTGGGACCTTACTGAGCGGCCACTTGTGCAACTTGCAGGGCCAACACCACCACTGGCAAGCCCAGGGCTGGCAGCAATGTGACCATTCCATTCGGCTGGAACCTGGTGATCGATGAGAGCCCACCTCCCCTGTACATGCTGGTCATCGAGGTGTGCGAGAGCTGCACAGTGCACTGCAATCTGCGCTGATCCAGTAGTGTGCCTGCCCCAGCCAACCTGGCACACATGGGCGCTGTTGCCTGTCCATGCTTCACTGCTGTGATCTGGCCGTACAGCCACAATCAAAATTGCCATTTCAGCAGCTGATCCTGCTCTATACTGACCAACAAATTGCTGCCACAGCACCTATGCCCACACTGGCTTCTGCAACTCATGCTGCAGGGCAACGTGTGGTTCAGCAACACCACCAACATCACCCTCGCAGCCAGCTTCATCATCGTGCAGCGCACAGGCGTGCTGTCGGCTGGCTCGCCAGATGCGCCGCACCCCACGCCAGCCACCATCCTGCTGGCGGGCACGCGGCAGACGCCCCAGCTGGCCATCAGCAACGACCTTGTGCTGGGCGCCAAGGTGGGCTGCATACTTTTCTGCTTGCTTCACTTCATGCAGCAAGCGCTTTTCGTTGCCAAAAAGGTACCGTGCAGCTGCGCAGCAGAGCATAGGTCTTGTGGTGCGCCGTGCATACGCTGCTTAGCTCTGTGGGGCTCCGACTCCTCGGAGGAGGGTTGGCCTGCCTGTGCAGAAGCTCTGTCATGCAGTGTGGCTACCTAAGGTGCAGATTTTCAACATGTGCCTCTTGCTGACATGCAGGTGCTGGCTGTGGTGGCAGGCGGGCGCCTGTCCCTGCACGGCAGCAGCATCCCCACACGCATCACGCGGCTGGCAGCGCCAGCTGCTGCTGGCTCCAGCAGCATCACAGTGGATGGCAGCAGCAGCAGCCTGGCTGGCTGGGCTGCTGGAAAGCAGATCCTGGTGACCAGCACCACCTTTAACCCTGATCAAGTGGAGTTCAGGCGCATTGCTGCTGTGCAGCCTGCCGCTGACAGCAGCCAGCTGGTGCTGGTGCTGGACAGGCCTCTGGATTGGAGCCATGGAGGGGGTGTATACAGGTGGGTGCACACATACACTATAAAGTAGCTGCTGTTGCCAGAGGCAGTGAAGTTGGTGACTACATTGGGGGGGGCATGCAGCTTGGCGTGGCATTCATTTCCAGCATATATGCAGTGCATAGATTAGCTGGCTGCTGCGTTTGTCCTCTACTTGTTCTCAGTCTAAAACGCTCAGTCTGAAAGGGTCTGCCTGGTGCCGTATACCTTGTCCTCTGTGGTTGTGCAGCTACGCCAACTCACCATACACACTAGACACCCGCGCCGAAGTGGCCCTGCTGGACTCCAACGTGGTCATCGCACCAGCAGATGGCAGCCTGCAGTACGGTGCTGGCGGCAACAAGTTTGGGCCCCGTGTGCTGGCTGCCGGCAACAGCAGCTGCCAGCTGGCCAACATCCAGATGAGCTTCTGCGGGCAGGCAGGCCTCACCCGCGCCTGCGTGCAGTTCCAAGGGTGCGCGGCTGGGCTTAACGAGTGCCGTGTATGCAAAGTTGCAAATGTGCTGGAGGTCACAGTCTAGCAGCTGCGTGCGCACAAGGATGACACTAGCGCTTGCTGCTTTGCTGCTGGTTGCAATCTCAACATTCTGCTGCTGCTGCGGCGGCGGCTGCTGCTGCTGCTGTGCACAGGCTGACTGGCCAGGCTCATGACAACAGCTACCTCAGGTCCAGCGTCATTCTGCGCGCGCATGACGCCGCACTGCGCACACTGCCTGGCACTGCCAGCGTTAAAGCAGCCAGCGGCGTGCTTGTGCGCGGCAACGTGTTCTTTGAGAGCTATGACACGAGCACAGTGGTGGTTGGTGGCCACCATGCGCTGCTTGAGGGCAACCTTGCACTGGGCACCATCAAGGACATGTCGGGTGAGCGACAGCATGCACAACAATGTGTACACATGCACAGTGTCATGCATGTATTGATACCAACCGTTCGGCAAGAACAGCAGCGCTGCGCAACCTGAGCAGCCCGGGATCCTGCAGGCAAGCAGCTGAGCAGCAATTTGCGGTGTATATGCTAGCAGCAGCTGCGACCATGCACTAGAGCCTGGTGTTGGCTGAGTCTGCCTGCTCCACTGTCGCTGCAGGCAAGTCAAGTTTTGACACCCAGCTGCCGGCAACGTACGAGCTGTGGAACAGCGCCGTCAACAACAGCCTGCGCGGCAACATCGCTGCTGGCAGCCATCGCCTGGTAAGCTGCTGTTGCACACAGCTGCTGCGTTACGCGTAAACAATGCAACCATAGACTACCAGCTGGAAGCGCTGTCACTGCGCTAGCCCTCAACTGTTGCATCCATGTTTGCTTGCGGCGCTGCTGCAGGGTTACCACATTCCTGGCGAGCCATGCAGCCGCATCCAACCCCTAATGACCGGCAACGTGGCCCACAGCAACCTGGCAGGCGTCATCCTGCGCGCGGAGCCGGGTGGCAGCAGCTGTAGCCGCCTGTCCAACTTCACCAGCTGGGCCTCCTGGGACTTTGGGCTGATCACCATGAAGGGAATTACCAGCGACCTGCAGCTGCAGCATGTGGTGATCGCAGGTGCGCTGGGCTTGGGTTGCTGCATGTTGGCGCATTCTGTAGCTGTGAATGGGTGCAGGTCTGAAGGCAGTCTGCACTAGGCTGTGTTGGAGCACGTGCGGCGTGGCTGGCTCAGTGCGAGCTGCATTGCACATGTGCACATGTGTGTGGGAGATATGGTCACAGCGAACAGAAGCATCCTGCTGTTGGCAATTCAGCACTGCAACCTCCAACTTTGCCGATGTGCGCTGTGTTCATTGCCACGCAGACATGCGGCACGTCGGCATTCTGGTCCTGCGCAAGGCAGCCATGACTGAGCCAGCCGCCGTCACATTCACCGGTGGGCTGCTGGTGGGCCGCAGCAGCGGGGAGGTCTGCGCAGCCTGCCGCGCCCCGTCTGATGCTGGCTGCCACCCACGGCTCAGCAGCAGGAGCTACGACAGGGCGGCGCCGTTTGGCGCGAGCGTGGGGCTAGCGTCGTCTGTGTTTGCGCTGGACTTCACCGTAGGCCCAGGTGGGTGATGCTAGGTGGATGCAACATGTGGCAATGACAGGTCAGCACCCAGCAGCAACAAGTGCGCGAAGACGCAGGCATGCCATGTGTTGGCAGCAGCAATTGTAACGGTACAAATTTAATGCATGCAGCAGAAGGGGTGCTGTTCCACGTAGTAGTACTGCAGGCATCTGGCTGCAGACTGTACGCGGCCGGTGCAGCAGCGTTACTGGAGTCAGCTGCTCCGCTGCAGCATCTCAAATTGTGCTTCTCCTGGTCTGCAGCATCAAAGAAGTGCTGTGGTTGCGTTTGTGGTGCTGCGTGCAGAGATGAAGCCCTGGGACCACACCCACGCCTACCACAGCATCCTGGGCAACATGCGGGTGTCTGGAGTGACGCTGGCCAACTTTGAAGGGCCCGCGGCATGCGGCAGCATCCCCGCCAGCGGCGCCTTTGCGCTGTCGAACCACCCACATGCGCCAGACGCATTCCATCCACACTTCTTCAGCAACGTGAGCCTACGGCTCTGGCTCATCTTGGGACGCATACGATACAATCCTGTGTTTGTATATGTTATGCCTGTCTCCCACTAGGATGCTGGTTTGAAAGCATCAAGTCTTTGTGCGTTGCCATAGGCAGTCGATACCAACACCTGCATACAGCGTACTGTCAGAGCCGTGCCAAGCAAACCTGCACCTGCTGTATGCGTCGTCGCCCCTGCAGATGACCAAGGTCAACGTGCCAGACGCGGGCCTGTTCCTCATGCACGGCCCTGACCCAGAGTGGCGCAATGAAGCAGATTGCGGCGAGGCAACATACACACGGCCAGACGGCAGCACCATCCCACTCAACTGCGCAGGCCCCAAGCACGCCTACTTCAGAGATAGCGATGGCAGCCTCACTGGAGTGCCCGGCTCTACTGTGTTAGGTGCTTATAATGCACCTAGATCGGATAGTCTCATCGACCAGGGCAGTGCTGTGGTGCCTGGGCCATGTAGCTGGGTGGCTGCCTTCCAGGGGTATCATTGCAGGCCTGGGGTTACAACCACGCAGCTGGGCAGTGGCTGGCTGCCCAGCCCCATGCCTGCTGCAGGCATCTGGGGGGACCCGCAGATGCTGGTGGTGGAGTCCAGGTGCGTGCACATGCCTTGATAGTGCGTCGAGCTGCAGCAGTTGGCAATGCAAGCTGCTTGGCAAGAGGATGGTTTGGTGGGGCTTGTGCTGCTGGCTGGGTTTGTTAGCCTAGCCTGGGAATAAGCAAGGCCTTCTTGGCAGCATCGACCAGCACATGCATGGCAGCATGCAGCAACCCACCAACCGCCAACCACTGATTAGTCTGGGATACTCCAGCTGCGGGCAGCCGCTAACACGCCATATGCATGCGCATGCACCTGCCTGCCTGCAGGGACTCTGACAGCGAGGACCGCAACTTCAGCCCCGTGATGCTGTCTGGTGGCGGCGTCACCGACCTGGCCATCACAGCCATGGACCAGGGCTGGTGCATGCAGGCCTACACCTGCCAGAAGCGGCTCTCGTGAGTGCTGCAGCTGTGCCATATTGGTTGGACTAGAGCTGATTGTATTAGTATACCAATCACATGCCGTGGTTTGCATTGGCAGCAGAGAATGCATTGGTGTTTATCTGCTGGCAACACACAAGCGCCCATCTGTCAGTAGCCAAGACAGCCTGTTGCAGTACTGTGACAATCTCTGCTGCCTTCTCGCTGCTGTGTGCTGCCTGCCCTCAGCACCTTCTGGATGACTGCTGCAACCGGGCAGCTGATGACGCTCAACTTCACAGGCACACCCAGCAAGGTACTGCGGCTGTGGCTGCCATATGCCGACCCAGCAGCTGAGCTGGTGCTGGCCATCAACATGCTGCAGCTGCCCAACAGGCAAGTGTGGATGTTGTGTTGGCACCATGTGTTGATCCATGCAACTCCAGGCCCCTGCATGCTGGTCCCTGCACTGCTGTTGGCGAGGACCATGCACAATCAAGTTGGATTTGCTGCATATACGGCACGTGCATGCTGGACATTTCGCTGTATTGTACGGTGTGGTGTCAACACTTTTACATCAAAGTGTCGTGTGTCCCACATCCACAGGCGCTTCTCCTGGACAGAGTCGCGCCGCCGCATCAACCCACTGGACAGCCCTCCTGCCGTCGGTGACGCCAGCGGCCATGGTGACTATTATTGGGACCAGAACACCACCACGTTAACTGTGAAGCTCCGGGGCAGCGGCAGCAGCATTGAAGTTCGCAGCGAGAACGCAATCGCAGTGACGCAGAAGCTGGCGCTGTCGTTCAACGACTTCTTTGACAGCACGCAGGCCAGGTTCATGGCCAGCCTGGTGAGCAGGGTGCAGGGGGTTTGGTTGATTAGCAGAGGGAAGGCGGCTGCATATATACACTGAAACCATTATATGGCGCAGCGGCTGCTAGCCAGGCAACGTAGCTGCATCAAATGACATAATACCTGTTGGTGCTGCACGGTGCTGCTTTGCACTGACAGGGGACCCTGCATGCAGCGGCAGTACACTGTATTGCATAGTGGTTGAAGTTGGATTGTCATCTGACAGCCCACTGTGGTGTGCTCCCTGCATGCAGGCCTTTGTGCTTGGCATTGACGTCAGCCGGCTCAAGGTGAGCTGCAAGGGCTGCCTGGGCACAACAACTGCATACACAAGCATGAGCAACTGCATGCATACGCCTGATACAGCAATCACTGTCATGCAGCTGCTTGTGTGGTGGTGAGCTGCATGCAGCAAATCGTCTCAGGGTCAAGCAGCACTACAGCAGGCCTATGCAGAGTGCAGTGTGCTCGTGCATGCATGTGCTGTCAGCATGCACAGCACAACTTGCAGCCTGCATATCAGAAATGTGGGGTTCTGCCACCCTGCACTTTAACGCACTGCAGGTTGTCAGGGTTGTGCCTGGCAGTGTGGTGCTGGACTACCTCATCCTGGAAGACCCTGCCATTGCTGCTGCGCCGCTGCCTGAGAAGACTTTTGACACCAGCAAGAACGTTGACAGAGAAACTGCAGCCCTGCTAGCCACAATGGATCCTGCAGCGCAAGCAGCATACATGGCCAACACCTCTGCAGCTATCCAGGCCAGCAACGTAGCTGTCGGCAGTGCAACGCCAGTGCAGGAGCCGGCAGGCAGTGGCAGCGGGTCTGGTGGTGCTGGTGCTGGTGCTGGCACCAATGCAACCAGCAGCCCCTCAGCCGCTGCTGCTGCGGAGCTGCTGCAGATCTTTGAGGTGCTGAAGGCCAGCATTGCTGATGGCAGCATGGAGAACAAGACGGGGGTCACCACGCTGGACCTGTCGGCTGCTGTTGTGTAAGTGGTGCTCTGGGTTCCCCACGACTTTGACACCTACAAACTTTGTGCGCAGCTCAGCTGAGTCAGCAGTTTTTCTGCGAGCCTGCCGTCACAAGTTGACACTCACAGTCTCTAACTCCTGCCAGATGTTGTTTTGTGGGCAGACGCCTAACGTGCCAATGACGTCGTGTTCACCAGGCAAGCAAGCCCATGTCACTGTCTGCTGCTGTAATGCAGGTTGGCGACCCCGCCAGTTGCAGGCTTTGAAGACAACTCCAGCCTCACTGTCACCCTGCAGGAGATCAGGCAGCAGCAGGGCCAAACCGAGCCGCCAATTAACCAGCAGCCGCCGCCAGCAAGCCAGCCAGATGCTCGGCCCAAGGACAGGCTCAGCAGCCTGCTGCCAGTGCTGCTGCCAGTCGTGCTGGGCGTTGCTGTGCTTGCTGCTGCTGGCCTGTTTGGCATGAAAGTTGTGCGCATGCGGCGGCTGGGCAGGGTTGCTGTGGCAGGTGGCCAGCCAGCAGCAGCTGGGCCTGCTGCTGGTGGCGGCACAGGCAACATACTCATGGGTGGGTGGGAGACTGTGTCACTGTACATTGCCGGTTTGCAAAGGCATAGCAGCCTGCAGGCTGTTACTGGCCAATTTACATATGGTGAAGTAAGCTGCTTGGCGCACCAGAGCTGCTTTGCTCACGCAAACACGCTGTATGATGTGCTTTGAGCGCAGCAGCTGCCAGTTTACAATGCAGATGTGCTACCAGCACAAGCCACTACCCACAATTGTGCACAGGTGTGACGCTTCAACATATGGCGTCTATGCTGCTGCTGCTGTTGCTGCTGCAGATGTCCTGAACGGGAGGATCTACAAGCTGACCAGCTACAAGAGGCTGGCAGCTGCCGCACCAGCAGCAATTGACGCGCAGTAAGTGCAACAGCTGTCAGCTGCAAACTACCTGTCATGTCTGTACGAATAAGAAGTGTGCCCGGGCAGCATGGCACGTGTGTCAAGTGCCGTTGCTGCTGCCATGACAGCTGCCGTTAGCTCAGTCTGTGAGTCTCAAGCTGAGCGTTATACGTATGCATGCAGCATGAGCTGTTAGGCCTATCTAAAAGAGGATGAGGTTCATGTTGCTACACGTTGCTCAGGGAGTGATAGCATTGCTCAGGCAGCGCTCAGGCATCAGCAACAGAGGATCATGGCACAGCTCAGCTTGAGCTACATTGCATGTTCACACCAGATTGTGATTCTTACAAATGTGCTGCTGCTCACGCACTGCCTGCAGGTCCAGCCTTGCTGCAGCGCCATCACCACCGCCACCCTCCATCGGCTCAGCCAGCAACATGCAGGTGCTGGCCTCAGGGGCAAGCAGCACGGCAGCCGGTGCTGCTGCCAACCTGGGCAAGCGCGCTGGCAGCATGATGGCTCAGCAGCAGTTGCTGCCGGCCATTCTGCCAGAGGCGGTTGGCAAGCGCAGGAGCCTGCCGCCGCTGCCTCATCAGGTGGGTTGCTGCTGTGAGGCAACACCCTTGCAGGGCATGGGCTGCCGGCTTTTGGATGTTGCACGCATTGATCTGGTTTGTCTTAACAGTGAATGCAGCTCTGTAGCGGCTTTGTTCAGCTTACATTCCGCATGCCAAACTCAAGGAGCTTCTACCATGATCCCAGCAATAGCCTAAGGCGGTCTATGTGGTGTGTTGTGCCCTGCTTCGCAGGCTGGCTTGAAGCGCGCGCCCGAGCTGCGCCCTGACCATCAAGATGGTGCTACATCTAGCTAGTGCTGCAAGACGAGCTTCGAGGTCCAGCTTATTTATGTACCTAGTGGAGACTGCTCTTTGAGTTTGCAGCTCTGTTGCAATCAGTTGGTGGCAGTGGGCTTGTTTCCCACACCCACTCTTGTGTCTCGTCTGTCGCTTTGCTTGAGGCACAGTGTAGTTTTAGACAGCAGACCTTTGACCACCGAGCAACGCCACATGCAGTGGCTCGTTGTGCGAAGGCTGGACATGCGGTTCAGACAAGCATGTGCATGCGTCGCTTGCGCTGTTGAATGAGACTTGCTATTATAGACAGCATGTGCAGCAGTGTTGCGGCGCCACACCCACGTGGATTGAAGATCACATGGATTGTGCCTTTGCTTAGAAGATAGGAGTAACACTCCTCTTAGATGCTTTTATACCCAAAGTACTGACATGGTACGACCTGCACACTTGGTACGACCTGCTTGGGACAGGGAGGTGTTGATTAATATCAAACCATGCGGTGCACTGCACTCATGTTACAATAGCATCAGCCAGTCGCAACTGCTGCATCATGATGTATTATTTCTCTTCCACTTTTGATTTGCACCTATCCTACAAGCATTGAGCACAGTACTCAATGACACCTTCTTTGGCACATGCGTACTTGCGCATATGCTGCACTGGGCCCCCAAAGTGCATGCCATGCAGTGCAAAATGTATTTGTTGCATTGCTGTGCCTGCGGAAGCATTGCTGCTCGGGCCAGAACCCATGCCATTCTGATGGTAATTACGACAGGCCGTAGCACACATTCATACAGAAGCTAGTGCACAGGATGCGCTTTGCAAGACCTCAACAAGTCTGCATATGACAAGAGCAAACAAGCAACCTCAAGCTAGTTGGACGGTCAAACTGCAAGCTTGACGGTGATGCATGCACTTGCGCATAACCATTGCAGTTGGCTACGCAGCAAAGTGACTCAGCGTCAACAACTGATGAATGGTGTCAACAACTGACACTTCATAACCAGCTTTGCGGCAACCCAAAGCGACTGCTGCCAGGTGCACAATCTGATCTGCCTGCAGCAGAGTGGTGCTCCAATGGTTAAGCATGACGTCAAGCACAGCAGTTGCTGACGGTTTGCACACTAGGTAGCTGCTACGCCACCAGATGCATATCCCTCTGTCCAAGTGCCAACTGCATGCACCAAGTCCTAACTGCGGGGAATCCCACATTGTAAGCTACAGCACTTGTACCCAGCAGTACAACGCAGCACACACATGGTAATAGTACAACAAAGGCAAGCGCCCTCTAAACTACTCACAACACAGTGCTGTGACTGCATGCAGGCCTATAAACAGCCATACAAGGGGAGTACAAAGTGGCAAGCGGCACACATGACGTATGCAACAGCCTACACTCATTAATGTACACGGCAGAGTCACAGCCGGTCAGCAAGACCTACATTGCCAGCATTTCAGTTCATGTACATGGCCCAAATCGCATTTTGTACTATAGTACAGCCTCTCCTACAACACCAGGCATGACACCAGCAACTGCTGCATAACATAATCGTCAAGGCCTTTGGTCATTGGCTGACAAGCAGCATTTCAGCTTGCCATCAGTCAGTATACAACAGCAGAGGGCGCCTCAGCCACCACAGCAGCCAGCCGCGCATTGACAGCTGCATACAGCCGCTGCAGCGCCGCACGCTCCTGCTGCTGCAGCGCTGGATTGGCCCGGCCCAGCTGCCGCCACTCGCAGCCCAAAAACAGCAGCAGATCAGCAGCCAAGCTATAGCCAGCCATGCTGGACTGCCAGTTGCCCATGACCTCCTCGACTGCAGCTGCCCTGCAGCTGTCCAGCGCTCGGCGGTACAGCACAACAAACGGATCTGGCAGTGGCAGCGCCATCAGCGATCCAGCTATGCGACCCAACCCACCAGCCATATCCCTATCCCCACCAGTATTATTTCCTGCAAACTGGCTGGCCTCATTGCACAAGCCGCTGGGCCCCCAGCAGCCGTCCTCGCCTGCTGCAGCACTGCTGCTGAGGCCGCCTGCTACCTCAGCAAGCCGCAGCAGCTCGACAGCGCCGCCCATGAGCTGCTCTAGGTCTGCCTGGCTGGCAGCAGCAAGCATGTCTGACATGCTCACTGCATCATCCAGCTCCTCACCACCGCTGCAGAGCTTGCTGCCAGCCGCTGCCTGCTGCTGCTGCTGCTGCTCCTGCTGTGATGCAGTATGCGGCAGACACAGCGCGTGCACCAGCTGCAGCGCCAGCAGCATCAGTGCTAGCTGCTCCCCTTGCTGCGTGCCGGGCTGCTGCTGCTGCTGCTGCTGCTGCCCTGCATCAGCACCACCAGGCTCCTGAGCAGCCAGCAGGCAGGCGCAGCCACGCACCACCTGCACCAGCAGCTGCACGCGCTGCGCTGCAGACGGTGGCTGCAGTGCAGCAGCATGCAGGCTGCCCAGGTCAACAGGCAGCGCTGCTGATGGCGCCCCGCCAAACCACGTTGCCTGGTCAGCAGCAGTACTGGTGTTGATGCTGCCAGCAACGGCAGACCCACCCGCCATGATGTGCCCGCTGGGCGCAGGCGGCGCAACCTGCTGCTGCTGCTGCTGCTGTGTCATGCCCCCAGGCACCCAAGGCGCAACTGTTACAGGAAGCAACCCCACAGGCTGGCTCTGCTGCTGCTGCTGCACTTGCTGCTGGTACTGCAGCTGCTGCTGTGGCTGCTCCTGGCCTGTGGCACTGGGCCAGGGCCTGCTGGCTGGTGCTGCTGCAAGCACTGCAGCTGCCTTGGGGTCAACCAGGCCGCTGCTGGCCTTGCTGCTGCTGCCACTGTTGCTGCCGCTCCTGCGGCTGCCGCTAGCCTGTGCTGCCAGCCCAGCTGTGTTGTACACCACCACAAAGTCATCATCCATGGAATCGCTCATCACCTCGAACTCGTTGTCGCGCTGGGGTTCAGCCGCCAGAGGGTGCTGGCTCACCAGCCTAGGTACTAGGGCGGCTGCAGGCTGCTGCTGCTGCTGCTGCTGCTGTGATGCAGCATACCCAGCAGGCGGAGGCTGACGCAACTGCTGCTGCTGCTGGTTGTGCACAAGCTGCTGCTGCTGCTGCTGCGCCATGTGTGCGTGCTCCAGCTGCTCTTGCTGTCGTGCCACAAACCCGGGGTGTTGCTGCTGCTGCTGCTGCTGAGGAGCATAGCTGTTGTAGCCGCCTAGCTGCTGCGTGTCCCCAGCTGCTGGCGACCCATGCAGGTGCATGCTGGGCCGTGGCAGGCCCACGCCGCGCTCCCTGCTGCCAAATTCTGCTGCTGCAGCTGCCGCTGTCACTGCTGCTGCAGCCTGGCGCATAGCTGCTGGCAATGCAGCTGCCGGGGCGTGTGGTGCTGCTGCTGCAATGGGCTGTGACGGTGGCACGCCGGCTGAGGGCGCTGCAGATGTCAGGTACACCAGGCAGCAGCAGCAGCAGCAGGCATATCCACGACGTCGGTACTGTGCACCATGTTCGGCAGCAGGTCAAAACAGTGCAAGCACCGCCAGCATCACCACGAGCCATCCAACGCACTTCATGCCCGCAATCATTCAACCCACCCCCACCCATAACGCCAGCATGGGGCAGCTCAACGCCGCACATGCAGTGTGCCGCACCTGTGCTGCCACTGAGGAAGGGGTGTGTGAAGAACTCCTCGAAGCTGAGCCGCTCCACAGGGTTGCGCTGCAGCAGCCGCCCCAGCAGGCCCCTGCAGGCGGGGCTCAGCCGGGCCCCCACAGCCTCCGGCAGGCGCGCCTCGCCGCGCTCAATGTTGCGCAGCAGCTGCATGTGGTTCGCTCCAGTGAAGGGCGGCTTGCCCACCAGCAGCTCATACAGGATGGTGCCAATGGACCACAGGTCAGCCTGCAGGCCCAGGTGCAGCAGCGCAGGGACTGATATGGAAGTGGGTGGCAGTGCCAACAGCAGGTGAGACAGCATGGCACGCATAGCGTGCTGGCTGGTGCAATGCCGTGCACACAAGCACTAGTGCGAAAGCACAGGGTCCCATGTTGACGACGCAGGTGACTGCCGCAACCCACGCGCCAGGCGTAAATGCAAGTGGCGGTGGTCACCGATCAAGACTGGCCCCGCGCACCACATTAGCCACACCTTGCTGTGCCTGTCCACTCGTGGTACATCTGTCTGATTGCACCAGCCACCGCAAGTAGTCCCAGCTGCTGCTGCTGCAGGTGGCCAACCACGCAGAACGTTTGCGCACCTTTGCATCGTACTTGTGGAACTGCAGGATCTCGGGCGCCATGTACAGCGGCGACCCGCACAGCGTCTCTGCCAGGCCCTGGGGGGCCAGGGAGCGCGCAAAGCCAAAGTCTGCAATCTTGAGCAGCGGCGTGGAGCTGCTGTCGCTCAGCAGCAGGTTCTGCGGCTTCAGGTCGCGCTGTTGAGGGCAGCAGTGTAGCAGGTGAGGCAGAAAGGGCAGGTGTGGCAGGGCAGCCATTGTTCAAACAGCATGAAAACAGGGTGGGTGTGCTGAGTGAGAAAGAACATTCACAGCTACCTCCGCACCGCCCTGGAAATGCAATTGCTGAGTGCTGGGGAGCAGGGGATGCCATTGGTATTGTAAGCAATACATGCAGAATATGCACCCATACTGGCATACAAGAAGACAGTACAGCCCAGCAAGGCAGCAAACACATCTCAAGCAATGGCGCTCACGTGGATGACGTTGTGCCTGCGCAGCTCCTTGAGGCCCTCGGCCAGCTGCTGCAGGAAGTACCGCGCAGTGGCCTCCGAGACCTGCCTGTAGCGCTTAATATAGTGCCCCAGGTCGCCGCCCGCGCAAAACTCCAGCACAATGAACAGCCGGTTGTTGTCCTGCAAGCAAACCATGCAGGACAGCAGCACTGTTGTCAGCATGACATCTGCACCAGCCAAGCTGGCATGTATGTACATCAAACTGTTTGATGATCCATGCAAGGTTGCTTGGTGAGAAGAAGACCAACGTCACAGAAAGCACCAAGGTGCCAGGTGCGCACCTGAATCAGGTCCAACAGGCACACAATGTTGTGGTGCTTGGTGTGCCTCAGCACTGTGACCTCAGAGCGCAAGCTCTCCTGTAGCTTCTTGTTGAGCTTGTCCATGTTTATTTCCTTCACGGCTGCCACCTGCTGAGTGCTCCTGTGCGTGGCTCTCCATACTTTGGCAAAGCTGCCTGAGCCTATTTCTCGCTCCAGCACCCACTCTCCAACGTGTCTTGGTTGCTGCTCAGCCATTTAGGTCGGATTGAGCAGCAACAACGCTGTGCTGTCAGCACATGCGGGCAAATTGGCCGAGATATGAACGAGGCATGGACCTTGCTGAGTAAGCCTTTTAGCAAGCAATAGAATCGGTAGCGTACGCGATCTTGGTTTGAAATGTACTTAACGGTATGCTGTTGCTGCGTATCAGCACCTGAATTCAGGGCTCAACACAAGGTGGCATGACACCAACAACACTCTGCAGTTCAAAGTGTGCGACTCGTCATCATCACATCCTGGCGTCAGTTGCATGCACTTATCGGCTCCCTTTGCTCCACGTCCTGTGCCGCTCCACCGCTCGCGCTCAGCTACTGTCGGTTCGCTGTTTCGCTCTTGCGCAGTCCCCGAGACAACCATGGCGGAGGCCAACGGAAGCCACAGCGAACCCGTAAGTTGTTCGAAGTGGACGTTGAAGGCCCTGCTGCCGGTTGTATGATCACCACACTACAACTGACCAACCATCAGTTGTCCCAGCACCGACTGCCATGTACCATGTTTGCTACTGCTAAGCAATCAAACGGCGGTGTCGTATGGAATAAATCGCCTCCTGGCGTTGTGTGGGCCCTGACATAGCTGTGTGACGTCCCTGCTGCATGTCTCCTGCCTGCTGCTGCATGTGCACTGGTGGGCGCTGCAGGTGTTCCTGATCTTTGGCCGCTCTGGCTGGATCGGTGGTTTGGTTGGCGATTACTTGAAAGAGAAGGGGGCAAAGTTCGAGTATGCAACAGCCAGGCTGGAGGACCGGTCTGCAATCCTGGCAGACATCGAGCGGGTATGGTGCAGTTGCAACAGTACGACGTCATGCTCATCATGTATGTGCCACATCAGTGCAGCAGTTGCCTTGACTATACATCCAGCAGATGCCATCTGCTCGCCTGTTTGCGACGTGTAG
This sequence comes from Tetradesmus obliquus, assembly GCA_030272155.1. Classification (NCBI taxonomy): domain Eukaryota; kingdom Viridiplantae; phylum Chlorophyta; class Chlorophyceae; order Sphaeropleales; family Scenedesmaceae; genus Tetradesmus; species Tetradesmus obliquus. Next base: position 4,817,238 of record CP126191.1, read on the forward strand.
CGTATAGTGAACCATGTTACGTTTGCATCGCTCCCTGCAGGTGAAGCCCACGCATGTGCTGAACTCAGCAGGCCTGACAGGCAGGCCAAACGTGGACTGGTGCGAGACCCACAAGGTGACTGCAGGACGCAGCGTGCCGCATGCAGTGGAAAAGCAGCCGCAGCTGTCAGCATCAGCTTGCAGGAGGGCATGCCAGGGCCATGCAGGAGGCAGCTGCTGGAGGATTTGACTCATGCCTTTTGCTCGACACTGGACAATCTGCCTTGCTGCCGCCCCTGTCAATTTACGCTTATGTTTCAAATAGTATGTGTTGATGTCCTGACTGCCGTTGCCCAGCTGATTAAACTCATAAGGGGTGCTGCGGCCAGCTTCTGTCTGTCTGTTCCATGACAGGTGGAGACGATCCGCTCCAATGTGATCGGCTGCCTCAACCTGGCTGACGTGTGCCTGGCCAAGGGCATCCACATGCTGTACTACGGCACCGGCTGCATCTTCCACTACGATGACGACTTCCCCATGAACAGCGGCAAGGGCTTCACTGAGGCTGACAAGCCCAACTTCACCGGCAGCTACTACTCCTACACCAAGGTGGGGAGGCTTGATGCATGCGGCTGCTGCAGAGCAGTTTCTGTTTGTTGTTACGTATGCTGTACTGAATGTCCACGGTTGGCAGTCACTGACTGCATAATATAATCCTTGCTTGTCACTGAACCCGCTGCAGCAAAGCAGCTAGTGGATGTTCATTGTGTAACCGTTGTGCTTGCTGTACCTCTGCCTGCTGCTGGCAATTGCTGCGCAAGCGACCGCATCACTTCATGAGCTCCATGTTAAGCACTTCTTGTTCTCCCTCCTCTGCTGCAATGTGTGCCGCACTGCTGCCGCCAGGCCATGGTGGAGAGTCTGCTGAAGGAGTACCCCAACGTGCTCACGCTGCGCGTGCGCATGCCCATCGTGGCAGACCTGGTGTACCCGCGCAACTTCATCACCAAGATCATCAAGTACGACAAGGTGCGGGGGCAAGCTGCTGGCAGCTGCGGCAGCGATGCAGTTTGTGGGTGTGCAAGTTTATGCAACTGCAATTTTTGGTGCATGTGCTGTATGTGCGATGTGCCCCCGCAGGTGTGCCCTGGGTGTTTGGCAGCTGCTGCCGGTGTGCGTGGCTGCACTTGTGCATGGTGCTGCCAGCGCCAACAGCATAGGCGCTGCTTTTGCAAGTTGTATCTTGGCTGTCTGCAGAGCTGTACACTCAAACCACTGCTGTGCTGCTGCAGGTGGTGGACATCCCCAACAGCATGACTGTGCTGCCTGAGCTGATCCCGCTCAGCATCCAGATGGTGAGCGGTGGCAGCTGAGGGCTCAGTCTTGCAGCAGGCAGCTAAGGTTGATTGTTGCCAGCATCAGGTCAGACTTATCAACACAAGGGTTATGTTGAGGTTGGCACGTGTGAGCAAGGTAGTCTTGGTTGCAGCAGCAGCTTTTTTTACGTAAGGGTGTCACATCAAGGTTTACGTAAGGGTGTCACATCAAGGTTTACGTAAGGGTGTCACATCAAGGTGAAGGTTTACGTATAGGTATGGTCACCACAATCGTTGCTCACTGCTGCTGCTGCTGTGCTGCTGCTGTGCTGCTGCTGCTGCAGGCGGAGCGCAAGCTGACTGGCATCATGAATTTTACCAACCCCGGCTGCATCAGCCACAATGAAGTGAGCGCGGCAGCAGGCAGCACAAGCCTGCAGCACAGGGCAGTCAAGCTGGACAAACTGCCGGCGCAGTTGCGGTTGCTCATAAGCAGCACTGTTACTCTGTGTGTGTCCCTAGTGTTTGCTGCTGGAGGCATCTTTGTGACTTGCTTGCCGGCCTGAATGTGTGCTGCCTGCTGGCTGCCTGCTGCTGCTGCTGCTGCTGCTGCTGCTGCAGATTTTGGAGATGTACAAGCAGTACATTGACCCGGAGTTCACCTGGTCCAACTTCACGCTGGAGGAGCAGGCCAAGGTCATCGTGGCGCCGCGCAGCAACAACCTGCTGGACACGAAGCGGGTGAGACGCTGGCGGGTTGACAACCGCGCTGGGAGTTTCAGTACTACTTGATGTGCCTTGAGTGAAGGCAGCAAGGCCCAACGGCGCGCTTGTGTGCCTGCTGTGTGGGTATGGTGCCAAGGGCAGCGTCACGTGGATGTTGACTGCATCGCTGCCGCTGCTGCTGCTCCTGCTGTTGCTGCTGCCGCAGATCCAGAGCGAGTTCCCTGAGATCCTGCCCATCAAGGAGTCGCTGATCAAGTACGTGTTCGAGCCCAACGCAGCCAAGGTGAGCGTGCTCAACAGGGTTGACTGGCTGTTTGACAATGGTCCGACGGCATGCATGCGTGCCCGCTCATTGGTGACACTGAAGGACAGCGCAAGCTGGTTGTGGCGAGTTCTCTTGCCTGCCAAAGAAAGGACATGCAGTTTGCTTGCCATGCACATGTACAGCTTGAGTGTCAAAAGTTCTACTAAAAGTGGTCGACAGTGGTGTGCCGTTGGGGGCATCAGCACTGCTCAGCATTGCCCACAAACCAACCCAGATATGCTGAGTTGTCAGCTCACCGCACCTGCTGCTGTGCTGTGATGCCCGCAGAAGGAGGAGGTGCTTGCTGCCGTGAAGGAGATGCGCGGCCGCTGAGCATGCAGAGGATGGCTGCTGCACAGCAGTGCCGCTGCAACGAGCAGCTGGGTGTGCAGTGCAGCAGCTGCTGGGTACAGAGCTGCTCAGCAATCACGCCAGTGGGACGTCAGGATGCAGCTTGAGGGTCGTGAATGTTGCAACAACGGAGGTGACAGCCAACCTAGCCAACAAGAACGTGTGATGCTGCTGCAACATGCAGCGCCCGTGATATCGCTCTGTTGTCTCGATGATGGTCAGGCATTTCGTAGGCTGGCAACAAGCTTGGCCGTGGTTTGTCTCGTGGTCTGCATTTGCAGCCATGTCAACTGGCCAATTGGGCTGCAGGGTGGCTGCAGCATGGCAGGTGCGCAGTGCATCCCACTGGCCTGTGTTGCAACTCATTTGCTGCTAGCCCCGCCCACCACTCGGACCATGCCTTTTGAAGCATGAGGTGCAAGCCGCATGTCACACATAAGTGACTAGTTCTATGCATGCTTGAGGCGCGCATCTGCGCCGCAGGCACATGGCCTTCGCCTGCCAGCTGATGTGTGGGTGTGTAGTGCACCTGTTTTTGCAGAACAAGAGACGGGTGAACTCGGTACTCTGGTAATATGCTGCATTGTGCTTGAAAAACGTGACCTGCAACTATCTATACTGGTTGTTGGGGCAATGGGTGCTATTACTACTGATACGCTTGAGTTGAAGTTGGATAAGTCTTTGCTGCAGCGCGCTGCTTAACAGATGCCCCATACGTGTGAACCTTGTCCTGCCTATTGTGCAAGGCTCACCGTTGAACATTGAACCCTACGATGTCAGTCACTTTTGAGCCGTCATGTGCCTACAGGGCAGCCAGCTAATGTGCACAAAGCATGCCATGCAGGCCAGTGGCCAGCAGCTGCAACTTCACTGTAAACAAGGACGGAATGCAACTGTGCAGCGTGGCGTGGCTGCATGGCCAGGGCTGACGAAGCAGCCTGACCTTCAGTGACGGTCATGCAACAAACAGCAGCCTTGGATGTATATTGGACACAACTCACAAGCGACTGCGCACTGCAATTGCGCCGCTGTGCAGTGACGTGAGCACAAGTCTGGCTGCCCCACTTGGCAGTCTCCCGAAGGGTGGCTTTGGCTGCGGCAGCCTCCAAGTACCTAGTCATGGACGCATATGCCTGCTGCATGCACAGGCCTGCAGCACAGGCAACATGTATGTCTCTACCAACGGCATGCTGTCAGATATCATACATCCTACAGTCTCTAAGAGCATGGCACCTGACTACAACCTCCTGCAGACCACACCCAGAAGCAACCTGCAATTGGCTAATAGGGAGAAGATATGGAAGCACGAAGCGTGGAATGTGCGCCAACATTGGGTTGGGTTCCTGCCCCAGGCAACAATTCAAATACTGCTGCAATGCACAACAAACCGACAAGCCAACTGCTGCAGCAGCTGGTGCTGCCGCTGCCCTGCCCATTGTCAGCTGGCACCACAGCTGGCGGCTGCAGTGCTTGTGAGGATAGCTGAGCCATCACCCTAGCAGCGCTGCGCCCCACATGCCACATGATTAGTTCCAACATCAAGCGGCATGATGCTCCAAGCAAGCAACGCGAAGCTATACTATAGCTATAGGCTATAGCTGGCAGCTGCTGCACTACCTGCTTGCATCTTGAATCACCTGATGCGACCCCTTGCCAAAGGCTTAGTCTGTGACAGCTGCAGCTAGCTCCGGGCATACTTTTTCTGCATGCCGGGCCTGAAGGTAAGCGCTGCCCACTGCAGCCGTGCCACCTGGTTGTCAGTGAAGCCCATCCTGCACACATCATCCAGATAACTCATCATGTTGAAAACGTTGTCAACCACCTTGTCATTGCTGTTACCATCCAGGTTGGGGCAGCTCTTGAACTTCAGCAGCTTGTTAGGGTTTGGGTTCTTGCCGGTCCTGAAATCCTTGCACCACTGTGTGAGCTCCACCAGCCAGTTAGGCTGCCAGCCACTGTCAGGGTCTAGGTTTGGTGGTGTGTCAGTGACGGCGTCATCGGGTGCGCTGCAGCCACCTTCAAAGGTGTGCAGCAGGCCAAAGTAGTGGCCGATCTCGTGCGCAGCCACCACTGCGCCGCCCTCCCAGGCCCCAGGGCGGTTGAGGGCATCAGGGGAGAAGCGGTCGTAGTTGATGTACACCAGCTGCAGCAGGAAGCAGCAGCAGCAGCAGCAGCAGCATGGTGGCGCAGCCATCAGATCGTGCCGTGACACAGGAAGTGTGGTGCTGAGCAGATGAATGGCAGATGTTTGTTGACCAAACTCTGCATATTGCGGCAGACAGCACATGCACTGCTACTTGGCAAGCATGTCGGCGCCATCCACCATCAACTGCAACGGCCCACTGCGTCGCCCCACACCCACCTGTGTGGGCAGGTACTCAAAGCCGGGCTTCCAGTCCTCAGACGCGCCAGGGTTGACCGTGGTCAAACCATTCGCGCCCAGCTGGCACAGGATAGCTACAGGCGTGCACTTGAAGGCACCCTCAAAGGAGCCAGCCACCCAGATGTTGATGGGGCCACCCTGCACGTTGTAGCGGCTGCTGAGGCCCTCCCAGCAGTCCTTGCCGCAGTTCTGCCAGGCCAGCAGGTCGCCGCGGTTGAGGTAGGCGAACTTGCGCGGGTCCCAGCGCACCTGCAGGCACAACCAGCACAGCGTCAGAGGTGCCTGATGCGTGTTGATAGATACACCAGCTGGTGTTCGAAGCACTGACAATATGGTGCGCATTGCACGATGGCACTGTCGATGTGGTGCTACAGGGCAGTGCAGGGGTAACTGCTGCAGCAGCCAAACCATGCGCATGCTGATTGTACGCACACGCAGCCACAGCAGAACCACGGACGCTTACAGCAGCAACAGCAGCTGGTGGATAGGCGGCAGCCACGCAGCTCAGCCCAATCATTGCGGCTCACCTGCTGCAGGGTGAACTGGAAGCCTGTGCCCCTGTAGAACTTGTTGATCTCATCCACCATGTGCTTCGCGGCAGACTCTGCCCACCAGTTGTAGGGCGGCAGGTAGGTGCCGGCCTTGTCCTGGTAGCCCAGCACTGCAGCAGCAGCAGGAACGTCAACGAATGTACAGCAGCATGACTACAACATAGTGATGCTGGATATGTCTGGTGCTGCTTGCCTAGGGATTATCAACAGGCACGGCTAGCTGCGAGGCAGCAGCCCTTGCAGACATCTACACAGAACGCGCAAGGCGCTGAAGTATTTGCTGCCTGATGTTGCTATCACAATGCCAACCAAAGCAGACAACCAGCCACACTCACGGTGGAAGACAATAGGGATGGTCATTGGCTTGAAGCCGTCCAGCCTGCCAAACACCTTGGGCTGCTTCACGCCCGAGTTGGGGTTGAAGTGCCGCACCATGGCCAGCATCTGATCAAGTGTCTGCGGTGGCGAGGACACCTTGACGCTGCCGCGGCCTGAGGCCAGCTTTGGAAAGGGTGGCAGGAAGTTCTGCATCTGGTCGGGCCTCAATGGGGGTGCTGGAGGCATCTGTGCTGGCTTGGCTGCCTTGAGTTGCTGCAGACGAGATGCAGAGCAGCAGCAGGCGGAAAGACGTATGAGTGTGGGCTGCCGCTGGCATTGTTTTGAGCCTGCATGCAGGTGGAGTTGCTGATGCTGTCAGCAGCTGCAGACCCGTGCTGTGCTGTGCATGGTGAGGTGCCTTTCAGGTTGCGCATACACCCCATGCACACCCGTGTCTGAAAGCAGGGCCGTGACAAAGCCATGTCTTGCTGCTACAGGTCTGCTGCACAGCTGTGTGCTTTGTTCCTCAGCAGCAGCCACTAGCGCTCCAGCTGCTGCACCTGCCAATTCCATGAGCATACACACTCACCGTGTCTGGGTCGACCCTGCCGTTCCTGTACTTGTTAGCGACCCACTTTGACAGCTCCCCGCTGTTCACTGCAGACTGCAGCTGCTTCTGCTGCGCTGGCGTAATGCGACGCATGTCCACCTGCGCCCCCTCAGAGTTGAGCATGCTGCCCAGCAGGATCAGCACTTCGTCTGCATCCCTGCTTGTGAAGTATGGCACAATCTCATCTGGGTGGTCCAGCAAGTAATTGATGTCAATCTGCACACGCTTGCGCACGTCCGGTGTTGCCAGCGGCAGCAGCAGCGCGCGCAGCCTGTTCTTGGGCGTGGTAGAGATCAGATGCTGCAGGTACAGGCGCCGCACTGTCCCTGCAGGACGGAGCAGCAGCCAAGGCAGCAGATGGGTGCGTTGCAGGGCAGCATTCTGGCAGCTGGCAAGGGTGTGCGTGCAGCACTGGCGGCTTGCTGGCAGCGCATGCAGGCTGGTGAAGCATGAAGAATCACAAACTGCATCATCTGTCTGGTTTGACTCACCGTCAACCTTAGGATTTGACACCATCTGGTTCAGGTTCACTGTGCTGGGAGAAGCCAGGAACTTCACCGCTTGCGCATCATTGTTTGCCGCCCGAGCGCTGCTTAACAGCAAGCATAAAGACAGTAAAGCTGCGAGGCTTGGTGCCATGGTGGTACTGTGGCCTGCGAGAGGCCCCCCCACCAGTCCGCTACCACACTGCAACTGGCTGGTGACGCTTCCGGCTGCCGCTGGTACCACAACGACTCAGTATAGCATTGATACGAAGATCAGGCCGTTTGAATGCGTCCCAGCGTGTGAATGATATGATGACAGTCGAGAACAGGCTTCGCGTTGGGCCGAAATGGGGCTTGCAGCTGCTGAAGAACAGATTATCACGCTAACATGTGTCTTGTCTGCGAACTTGAACACCAAGAGGTGCTGTTGCGGCCAGTCATCAGCAACGGGCGTCAGAACAAGACGAGTGACACCAGTTTGACATTGGCCTGGTGACACCCTTCAATCTGCTTCAACCTTAAAGCTATGATATACACCGTATGCTATATCTAACTTGAACTGAATGACTTCTCAGAGCACCAGATGTTGTATGGTGGGTGCAGGAAAAGTGATGCAGGAAGTTGCCAGCAACCAGTGTGTCCGACACAGAGGCAAAACAGGTGACAAAGCTGGGCATTATTGCTGGAAAGCTGCAGCGCCTAGCCAGGGCACACATGCCTTAGAGGCAGGGGGTGACACAGAGATGTACATCTCGAACTTGAACTTCCTGGTCTGCAGCCAGTGCATCAGGCTTGACATGAACTGTAACTCATAGCAACCACCAGGAAAAGCAAACCACTTGTAGATGATCAGTTCAATTGCACCTAGGCGGTGGATAAAAAGGTTACTGCAAGCTGCCTTGAGAGCTGGCTGCTGCAGGCTTGCAGGCTCATATAGGCTAAGCAGGCCTGCAGGCTCAGCAGGCTCTGCAAGTCTGCCTGCATTAGTGGCCAAACTGATACTTAATGACTTTAAGTCAGCATAAGCTTAAAATAAGCTAACTCAGACGTTAAGTCAACCACATACAAGCAGTACAAACAGCATATGTCGATCTACGCTGTCTGTCAACTGCGACAGTGCAGGCATGCTTCTGAGCGGTGTTGCAGCAGGCCGCTGACAGCATCTGTCATGTTAGTTGTACTCATACGTTACGATCTATATGATTTGCACCGCCCTGCTAGGTGCGGGAGCATCTTCCGAAGCCGTGATCCCGTCCGTGAGATGACAGCGTAACTGCTACGGTAGTTAACTCGCCTTTGCACTGCTGCAGCTTTGTAATAGACTGGGCATGAGTGCTGCAAACTAGCACAACCCAGCTGCACCTCTTACACAACGGCCAGGAGGGGCATGTCGGGGAGTGTATTGGTGGCCTAGGTGTGCAAGCCTTGCAGAAAATCCGCATACAGCACACCCAGGCGCTTCCATATAGCTTTAAGGTGTCAGAGCGGGTGTAGTCTGCAGCATGTGGCGCCTGCTGGTCAGATCATGCAGCAGCAGCAGCTCAAGGCAGCACAAGCAGCAGCAGCAGCGCCTTGCTGCTGCTGTGGGCAGCAGGTGCTACACCATTGGCGGCACCACAGAGGGAGGATCGCAGAAAAAGCATGAGGAGTTGCAGGCGCGACTGCCGCCGTTTGTGCCCAAACCAGAGCCTGTCACCATCGTGCACAAGCAGGTAACACTGCGCTTGCTAGTTCCGCACAGTATTCACTATGCAACTTCACACGCCTTGCCAATGCATGGAGTCCACAAGTCACTGCTCGAACATGATACAGTGATGAGCAGCAGATATATTGCATCGGTCTGCTGCCGAGTGCATGCGCGCAGCAGCTAGTAGCAGCCCCTTGTCACCTAGGGTTTCACACCTTGTTGATGCTGCTGCTGTTAACGGTGCTGCTGCCAGGGCATGGAGCTGCTGCATGACCCCTGGTACAACAAAGGCAAGTGGTCAATGGTCCCCACGGTATCAAGTTGCTTGCAGTAGGATGCCCAGCATAAAGCTCCTTGTTTTGGGTGATGCTAGGAGCAGTGCTGGCTATGCAGGCTGTGCTGCGCTGGTGTGCACTGCATACTGCACATGGCAGCAGGAGAAGCAGCATGCCAGGTGTGGTGCCATGCCAGCAAACCTCCGCGCAACACACCCAGCAGCGTTCCTCACAGAGTGCAGGGGCGAGTGCCTCAGCCCCATGGGCACGCTGATGCACAACAAGCGAGCCTATTCAAGCAGTGGTCAGCACATACAAACGTTAGCATACAAACAGCGGCTCACATGGTCTCTATACTGCTGCTGCTGCTGCTGTGCTGCTGCTGCTGCTGCTGTGCAGGCACTGCCTTCCCGCACTCTGAGAGGGAGCGCATGGGTGTGCGCGGCCTGCTGCCGCCGAGGACCACCACCCTGCAGCTGCAGGTGCAAAGCGTGACACAGGCTGGAGCCAGCAGCAGCGGCAGCAGACGCAGCAGCAGCATTGCAAACTGCGCACCTTGCACTGCATCATGGCATAGCTGCATGCAAGCATGTATGACAGCCAAGCAGCGCACGCCCCCATGACTTGACTGCTCTGGCTGCCGCTCTTTTGCAGCCCCCTGCTGCACCCTGGCATCTTATCCAACCATGATGCCCTCCCTGCTGAATTTTTTCTATCTCTCTCATGGCATGTGCCAGGAGGACCGCATCATGGCCGCGTACAAGCATGGTGTGGTGCTGGTGAAGCCTGAGGACGTGGCCACGGGCGGCGTGACCAGCGAGATGGCGCGCAAGTGGAAGGTGCTGCAGGACCTGCAGGTGCGCAGCAGCAGCAGCAGCAGCAGCAGCACCAGCAGCAGCACCAGCACCAGCACCAGCAACAGCAGCACCGCACCAGCAGCAGCAACAGCAGCAGCAGCAGCAGCAGCAGCAGCAGCAGCAGCAGCAGCACCAGCACCAGCACCAGCAGCAGTACCAGCACCAGCACCTCAAAATGGTGAAGGCATCATGTGGAATTGTGCAGCAGTCGACGTTTGCTGAACACCAATCCATTGACTCAATAGTATACCACAGTACTCAATAGTATTGAGCTGCTTTTGCTGCCCATGTTGTCGACATATTATTACATATGTTGTGTTGCTGCTTGCAGAACCGCAATGAGACTCTCTTCTACAAGGTGAGCTCACCAGTCGACAGCTGGTGCCTGTGCTCACGTGCACTGTATGCGGCTTGATACTGGCATTGAACTGAACACAGCACACCTGGGACATGGGCAGTACATGGCTTGCAGCTCACTATGTACATTACAGCAGCCTTCAGTGCACAGAACTGGCTATACCATATTGCTGAGTACATGTGCTCTGCTGCTGCTGTGTGGCGCTGCTGCCCTGCAGCTGCTGCTGGACAACTTTGCTGAGATGGCACCCATCATCTACACACCCACAGTAAGACGGCCTGCACTGCATATTGGCTGCGTCCTAGTCTCTATGATGTCACCAGCGCATGCTTGCAGGCGTGCAAAGTACGCTGCTGTGTTGACTTGAAACGTGCACGCATCGCACCTGCAGACACAGTAACCAGGCCCGGCCTGTCCATCGCTGCCTACCCATGTTTCATGCTGTGCTGCCTGCTGCAGGTGGGCTGGGTGTGCAGCAACTACCACAACCTGTACAGGCGGCCGCGCGGCATGTTCTTCTCCTCATATGACAAGGACCACATGGCAGCCATGGTCTACAACTGGTGAGGTTTGCAAAGCAGTGCACAGCTGCTGCTGCTGCTGCTGCTGCCGCACGATTGGGCCTGCCCTACCTTGACAGGTTTTGAAACAGCAGCTTGCACAGCTGCCCGGAATGTTTGCGGCAAGCCTCTGCACGTTGCCGCTACACCGTACTGCAGATGCCTGTGCTGCAGCTTGCTTGCTGTACAGCTGCTTACGTGAGGGCGGCGACTCACACCCGCAGCAGGCGGCATGCACGCCCAGGTGTGCTGTGCTGTCAGTGCTGCTCAAGCCACATGTTTGCGCATGCTTTCCCGCTGCGGTGGTGCTGTGCAGGCCGCAGGACGACGTGCATGCCATTGTGGTCACTGATGGCTCGCGCATCCTGGGCCTGGGTGACCTGGGCATCAACGGTGCGCCGGGGCGGGGGCCTCAACACGGTTGCTTTTGTATCAGCAAAACATGTACAGTATAGCCAGCGAATTCCTAGCACCAGCAGCAGCAGCAGCAGCAGCAGCAGCAGCAAATGCCCTAGCTGCGGAGAGCTCGCATATGCTTTTACACTTGTGTGCAATCCTGTGCCAGGGTGACCTGGGCATCAACGGTGAGCCTGGGGTGGGGGCTGGGTGGGTGCCAAACGCGTATGTTTAATCAGCCAGTGCACTCCACATGAATGCATGCGTGCTTGGGCACCAACGGTGAGCCCGTTGTGGGGCGCCAGGGGCCTGAACACGTTTTGTTTTGTTGCAACACAGCATGTGATAATTGCAGCCAGTGAAACCTGGTGGTGCCAGCCTGCTGCGGCCTCTGCGGAGGGATCGAAGAGGCTTGTGCACCAGCAGCAGCAGTTCACATGGAATCCAGCAGGGATGCAGCTCCGGCTGGCTGGCATGCAATGCGGATGCCTGATGCCTGCTTCTCATTTGTGGTCCCTGTGTTTTGGCCGCAATGCAGCAGCCACAGGAAAAGCGCAACACTGCATTGCATTTGCCACTGCTGTTTTGGCCACCTGCTGGCTGATACAATGTTGCTGCTTCCTTCTGCTGCTTCCTACTGCTGCTGCCCGCAGGAATGGGCATTCCGGTGAGCCTGGCCCTGTCCTTACTTGATCTGCCAGGGAACGCGCATGTTCATCCTCAAATGGCTTTGATGTTCACCACGGACAGCAGGCTGCAGCATGCAGGAGATGTGTATGGCTGTCACAGCTGGCTGGAATTGTGCAGCATGCCTGCGTGGCCCTTGCAGGTCCAGTGCCAGTGTGGGCAGTAGCCACAGACGTCGAACAGCAATGCAGCCCTGACACAACAGCGCTTGCAGTCCTGCCGCAATAACACGCGTAGAACATGCTGCTGCTTATGCAGCATGTCCTCAACACTGCTGGCTGCTGCTGCGGTGCTGTGCCTCTGCTGCCTGCTGCAGTGTGGCAAGCTGGACCTGTACAGTGCAGCAGCAGGTGAGGGCCACGGCTGTCATGCAGGCACCGGGAGCCACGCTGTCAACATGCACGTGCAGCAGCTGTCTCCAATCACCTAGATATTCAGCAATACGTGTGCTGACTGGCCAGACTACGCTGCTGCTGCTCCTGCTGCTGCTGCTGCTGCTGCTGCTGCTGGTGTTTGGGCAACTAAACAAAGCTGCATATGCTGCCACATGCCTTCCCCTCTCCCAGGCTTCCACCCCTCCAAGGTGCTGCCGTGTGTGATTGATGTGGGCACCAACAACGCCGCGTTGCGCGCCGACCCGCTGTACTGCGGGCTGGACCAGCCGCGCATCACCGGGCCAGCCTACTATGAACTGGTGGACGAGGTGCGTGGGATCGCGGCGAGCGACGGCCAACGCATTGTGCTGATACGTGATCCATGATCCTCTGCCTGCAAGGGCAGCGCAGTTGGTGGGCTTCATTTACGGCATGCTTTGCACCTCACCTCACTGCGCTGTACTGTAGTACGCTGCACTGCACATCTCTGCACACCGCCCCCATTTCAGTAACGCTGCCTGGCCTGCCATGCCTGCCTGCCCGCCTGCAGTTTGTCAACGCTGTGATGGCGCGCTGGCCCAACGCGGTGCTGCAGTTTGAGGACTTCCAGATGGCGCATGCGCTCACACTGCTGCAGCGCTACAGGGACCACCACCTGGTCTTCAACGACGACATACAGGTGGGTGTGGTGTTTGGAGAGATGCATGGTGACAATTCTATGCTGCTGGCTTTGTATTTAGGCCAAGGAAAGTCAGCTGGCACCACCACCTGGTCTTCAACGGCGCCATACAGGTGTGTGTTGTTTTTGGGAGGTGTGCCTTTGGTGACAATGCGCTGCGCGTCCTTCAGAGACTCAAGTTGAACAGGCAGAAGAGGTTGGCAGGCACCACCACCTGGTCTTCATGGACGACATACAGGCGGGGCGAGCTTTTGATGCACCTGGGGGGCGCTTGTTTGCAACACTTTGTTTGATTGTCAAACAAGGAAGGAACACAAGCAGGGGCTCAGCTCGAGGCTGCTTACTCTGGCGTAACAGAGGCAACACCCAACAGGTTTGCCACATGCGAACCTTGCACCAAAAGCGCAGCACCGCCTATGGGCTGCAATGCGCACTGCCAGTCCATGCACTGCTCTGCTGCCCAAAGCAATGGCGCTGCCGCTTTTTGATTAGTGCACTCACCTTCTCAGCCTTCTGCATACTGACACTGCTGCCCCTGCCGTCTGTTGGTGTGCTGGTGTTTGTTGCCCCGCAGGGCACTGCTGCTGTGGCCCTGGCAGGCCTGTATGGCGCGCTGCGCGTGCTGGGCAAGCCCCAGGAGGCGCTTGCAGAGCAGCGCATTGTGTGCGTGGGCGCAGGCAGCGCGGGCATGGGAGTGGTGCGCCAGATTGCAGCAGGTGCGGGGCCTGGTGGCAGTTTGCAGGTTGCGAGCATGTGCTGACACGTTTGCACATCTGCAATGCTCACACACCACAGCAACAGGAAAGCACCCTGCTTTTGGTTCGGCGCCGCCTTTGCAGTGCTGCATGTCTTCCCACCTTTGTGAACACCGCACATGATTACTCGCCACATGCCGTGCTCCTGCACCTTCCGTCTTCACTGAAATCTGAGTCTTAACCTCATCTGTCGCACACCCACCTTCCCCTGCACCACCCTCCCGGTCTTCACCAGGCATGGTCAAGCGCGGCGGCCTCACCCCAGAGGCAGCAGCCTCCAAGTTTTGGGTGCTGGACGCGCAGGGCCTGGTCACGCAGTACAGGCCGGGCCTGCCGGGCTACGTGAGCCGCTTTGCGCGGCCCACCAGCTGCAGCGTTGCTGAGGAGGGTGATGGGCTGCTGGATGTGGTGCGCAAGGTACAGCCCACTGTGCTGCTGGGCCTGGCAGGTGAGGCTGGGGTGAGATAAAAGGTAGATAAAAGGTAGCCACGCAAATCGTGCGGCCACCTTCTATTTAGGCATGAAGCTGCAGCCTGGCTGCGAGGTTTTTGAGTGCATATGTTAGCTGCCGGCACAAACAAGCTGGTTGCGCTGTGGCCTGGGGCTTGGTGCACCGCAGCTGTAGCAGCAGTGGCAGCTGGGCTCGTGTTACTGAGCAGCCAGGCCTGCCGGCCGACGAGCTGTAGCTGTGGCCGGGGAAGGGGATGGGCTGCTGGATGTGGTTTGTAAAGTAAAGCCCACAGTGCTGCTGGGCCTGGCAGGTGAGGCTGGGGCGAGGCTTCAGCTGAAGCACTGCAGCCTGGCTTTCAATTGCATATGAACGGGTTGTTGCCAGCCAAGCTTGCGGTGCCGATGCCTGGGGCGCTGCCCTGGCTTCAGCTGGAGCACCGCAGCCGGGGCTTTCAGTTCAAGGTGCAACACAACATTCGGTTACTTCCTGGCACAGCCAAGCTGGCCGTGCCTTCGCCTCCAGGGCAGGAACAGCACTGCCGGCAGTATCAGCAGCGCAACAATGCGGCGTCGTGTTGCGGCCCTTTGACTCAGAATGCTGCTGCTGTGCTGCTGCTGCTGCTGCTGCTGCCGCTGCTGCTGTGAATGTGCACGCCAGGTGCCGGCAAGCTGTTCACTACCGGGGTGTTGTCTGCCATGGGCCAGCACTGCGAGCGGCCAATCATCTTCCCCATGAGCAACCCCACCAGCAAGATGGAGTGCACCTCGCAGGAGGCCATCAGCGTGACGGGCGGTGAGCAGCGGCAGCAGCGCACGTGGATGACGCATTTGCCTGACACAGTGCAGAATACCGTACAAACACACTGACTCATTCCCAAACCTGCATTTAGTGCTCCAAACTTGTATGAAACAAGAGCGCTTGTTTTATCATCCACGTGCTAACATCCGCTGCTGCTGCTGCTGCTGCTGCCAGGCCGTTGTGTGTTTGCCTCTGGCAGCCCGCAGCCCTCAGTGGAGCTGGATGGCAAGACATACGTGGCTGGCCAGGCCAACAACCTGTACATCTTCCCGGGTGCGGCGCTGCTTGTTTGACGTGTGCCTCGTTACTGCCAGCTGACAGGTGGTGGCTGCCCACAGCCTGGCAAGGGACTCTTTTGCAGCAAATACATGCCACGTGCTCTTTTCCAGCATGCTTCGCACGCTTGCAACACATTGTTCACATCAGATCCTGCTCAAGCTGCTCAAGGTGTCATACTGGCACGATTACGCAAGTGTGCAGGCCGCGCGCGAACTGGCTGTGCTGCCTTCAGCACGTGCGCAGCATGTTGTGGCGCTGCCCTGCTTGTCTGCACCCATCACTTGATTGCCTGGGTGTGCCGTGTGCGTGTTGTTTCCTGTCTGCTGGCAGGGCTGGCGCTGGGCGCCCACATCGGCAAGACCAAGATTGTGACAGACAACATGGTAAGCCTGTGTGTTTCAAACACATATCGTCCACAGTCAGGCTAGCTGGGCATGTGGTTGCCGGTTTGTGAGCATGCATGCACATTCCGTTTATTCAACGGCATTCAATATCTGCATCTGGCCGTGCCTTTTACTGCAACAGCACAGGTCATTACTTGCTGGCTGCTTTTGTCTCTTCTGGCTTCACGCGCTCCAGTGTGGATTTCGGGGGCTGAAGCTGATGGTGTTGCTGCTGTAACGATGATCTGTCAACCTTCTGACCAGTGAGTGCCGTGAACTTCTCCTGCGCTTTGCTGCTGCAGCTGATGGCTGCTGCTGAGATCCTGCCTCAGCTCATATCAGACAAAGACGTGGCAGCTGGCCTTGTGTACCCGTCACTCGAGGTGCGGCAGCAGCAGCAGCAGCCATATCAGGCACAGTGGCTCTTTTCCGCTCGTTTAATCTCAAAACGCAAACAAGTTGCTGTTACAGACATGCCAGCATGGTCATACTTCATGCTGACGTCTCACACCACCTGTACTTGCTGAAGTGGGCTGTGTTACATTAGTACTATGCCGTTTGTTGGGCTGCTCTGTATAGACTTTATTGCTGCTGCTGCTGGATGCCTGCAGGACATCCGCTTGTTGTCAGCTGAGATCGCTGCTGCTGTGATCAAGACGGCAGCAGCAGATGGGCACGTCTGCGATGAGGCAGCAGCGGCAGTGGCAGCAGGCCATGTGCAGCTGCTGGACTGGGTGCGGGGGCACATGTTCACACCCACCTACAGCAGGTGCGCGTGTACTGCCACAGAGGCCTATACTGCCGGTACTACATTGCCTTTGGCAGCATGCACTCCACATTGATACAGTTGAAAAGGAATAGTTTTCATGTGTTGTGTGCTGTCCAGTTGTTAAGGGTGAGTTTTCATTTTAAAACATGTAAGCAGGGCTGAAGCTGGCTCGCATGAGTTGTGTGCTCGTTTACTAATTTGTTGCTGGTGGAGTGTGCTTTGTTGGCTGCTTCAACACAGTGGTCAACAAGCCATGCATGTGCTGCACTGCCGCAGCATCACTGCAGCCGTGCATTTCAGCAACCCTGCCTGCCGTGCAGCGGGGAGTGCTGCTTTCTGCATGCGTGCAAACTTGCAATGCAGCAGCACGCTGCCGCCACTGCAATCACACTGCCACCAACAAGCACCAAACGCAAACCAACCCTTCTGCTGATGGTGCTGCCTTGCAGCTTGGCCTACCTGCCACCTGGCATCAAGGAGTGACACAGTCACCATACCTCCAACACAGCTATGACGAGTCTGTGGCATCTTCTGAACAGACAACGAGCATAGCATCCAGGCGTGTGAAGCGGCTTTTCAGGCGCCAGGCAGGACGGTCCAAACATGTGACAAGCTCTGATGAATTCATCAAAAGCACCCCCGACACATGCGAGGGTTGGCCAGGCGGCTTGGCAGGGGTTTTCAGCTGACTACTACTACGCACTAATTCATTTGCATTTTGAACCTGGACATTGGATGTTGTAATGCACTGTACTGCTTGAGATGTGTGGTATTTGCTGCTTGTGAAGCCACACCAACTTGCAGAGCATGTTGCAGGGGTTGGCTTGGTTCTGTTTGGGTAAGGAGCGTGTGCTACTTGCCGAGACACACAGCGTGCGCAGCCACGTAACGTTTCTCAAACAGTACAATTGTTTGAAGCACCTGGAATGGCGATTTGTTCCTGTTGACTTACTCACCAGCGTGAGATATGAATCGTAAATTTGACATTGTGTATTCCAAGCCGTGATGTGAACCACTTGGCACCTCTATGTAGCCTGTGTCCAGACCTCCTTGGCACAGCCTTCCCTTGGACAAGATATTGATCAGGTTCTGCTGCAGCACACAGCATGCAAGCTCACGCTGCATGAAACGCTCATGCACGAGTGATTTGCGAATGCCGAGGGAATGGCGCATTCATCTTGCACACAAGCACCAAACTGCTGTTGGCCTGTACTGCTGCTGCTACTGCTGAATGTAACAGCTGTAGCAGCAGGACAAGTGTTGCGCGCCGGTGCGGCTATCAAATAGTATATTTGCGGCAACAAGTGAAAGTTTGACAGACAGTCTAGCGCTCGTTCATACAGCAGCCCACCAGGCTGCCACAGCTCAGGACCACTTCGTGGTCACTATAAGGCCTCATTCTGTCGAAGTAAACATAGGATGAGTTACGTTGGTTTGCGCTCACTGAACTGATTCCCTTGCTCAGCATGTCACGCTCCCAGATCATTGCTGCTCACCCTGCTAGCCGGTGACCCGATCGTTTCACCACCGCAGCAGCACATGCGGTCTGTAGCTAGTGTATTGCGGCTGCCTGGCTCGGTGCTGTCACTCAGCAGATGGGGCCAGGCATGCGGCGGGCTCGCAGCACACAGCAGACAGCTCTCCAGCGACAGCAGCGATGAAGACCTGCCAGTGCCAGCCGAGCTTTATCTGTCAGGCTTCGATGCTGCCGAGGAAGGTGCACCTGTGGCCGTGCACCAGCTCATTGGCGATCCCCGCACTGGCGTAGCCGATGACACCACTACCAGCCCCTGGGGGGCAGACGTCAGTATGGAGTGGGTGTGGTCCCACCCAGCAAGCGGCGTGGATTGGTTCCGCTACAGCATGGCAGGGCCGGACCAGCTGCCGCACATGTACATGGATGCGCGGCTGTCGGACCACAGCAAGAATTTGATGTATCTGCTGCGCTGCAAGGACCCTCAGCGGTGAGCACGGCTGCACGCTGCACTGCACAACCAACAGTGTGCAGCAGCTGTTGACTGCAGCAGCACGTGCTAGTCATTCAGGCACTGCTGCTGTGGCACACTACTTGGGAGCTTGGGTTGTGTTTTATAATCACTTGACTAGCAGCTGGCAGCTGTGGCACTACTGATGCCGAACCCTGAAGCCCATCGCTGCTGCTGCTGCTGCTGCTGCTGCTGCTGCTGCTGCTGCTGCTGCTGCTGCTGCTGCTGCTGCTCCCCCCCCCCCCGCCCAACACAGCATTGCACCATTTCGAGTCTAGCTAGTTGCGCCCAATTTCAATGTCAATCCATGCTGCTGTGCCAAGCGTGTGGCTTCAACCCCTACTTCTGACTTATTCCTTGTGCCCCACGGGCACACCATTCTGCCTGCTGTGATGTGTGCATGCAGCTGGACCATCCCTGAGCTAGCTGACAAGTTCCGCATCCGCCGGCAGCGTGTGATGGCCATCCTGGCTCTCAAAGAAATGCAGGCGCACCGCCTGGAGCAGGGCCAGGACATGAAGGGGCCGCTGCAGCCATACGTGTTCAGGGTGCCCCTGCAGGACTTCCAAGTGACGCCTGATGGGCAGCCAGTAGACCTGGCGCAGCTCGTTCTGAATGCGGCGGAGCAGCAGCTGCAGGCGGCAGCTGCGGCAAGCAGCAGCAGCAGCCAGGGCGGCGCAGAAGCCTCTTCAGCAGCAGCAGCAGCAGATGGCCTAGGCAGCTTGGATGATTTCCTGGCTCCTGATGCTGCCAGCAGCGAACTAGCAGCAGCAGCAGCAGCAGAGCAGCAGCCGGACGCGCTGAGCAGCTTGTCGGCTGCTGCTGGTGGGCAGGCGGCTGACCTGGCAGTGCTGATGCCGCAGCTGGCGCTGACTGCACAGCAGTTGCAGCTGGAGCTGCTGCAGCTGCTGCAGCAGCATCACTACAGCATACCGGAGCTGCAGCGGCGGCTGCTGCAGCAGATAGACGTAGCAGAGGCGTATTACAACGCACACGTAGCGGGGACACCACTAGAGCAGCAGCTGCTGGCAGGGTTCAAGCAGCCCAAGAAGAAGAAAGCAGCGGCTAAGGAGGGCAGCGATGAAGCAGACAGTGCTGCTGCGAGTACAGTAGATCGGCCAGCCTGGCTTGATTTCGGCAAGCAGCGGCAGGAGGTGCAGCAGCTGCTTGAGGTGCTGGCACCGCTGCTGCAGGCAGCAGGCCCTCAGCAGGACAGGGCGGCCGGCAGGCTGCTGGCAGCACTGAAGCACACCCTGCATGAGGCAGCAGCAGCAGCACCGGCAGGCGGAGAGGCTGCAGCAGAGCAGCAGCAGCAGCCAGAGGCAGCGTCAGATGCAGCAGCAGGCATTGCCGCGCTGGTGAAATCGGTTGAAGCCGCCACATTTGCTGCCGCTTTCAACCAGCTTGATGTGGGCAGGCGGCAGCAGCTGCTGGATCTCATGCCTGAGGCACGCATCCTGCTGAATGTGCAGGGCACAGATCTGCGCGCGGCACTTGCCGGCAGCAGCAGTGATGCAAAGGCAGAAGATGCTGCGGCATCACTAACAGCAGCAGCAGCAGCAGCGCCCGGCCTATGGCCTGGGCAGGTGCCGCCTGTTGTTGATGTGTGGGGCTATGAGGAGGTGCCGCGGCAGCAGCTGGCTGCGCTGCAGAAGCAGCTGCCGCCACTGCAGCAGCTGCTGAGCCAGCTGCAGGCAGCGTGCGCAGACCTGGGCAGCAGCAGCAGCAGCAGCAGCAGCAGCAGCGCGGCGGGTGTGGATGCAGCAGATATGCTGGCGCTGCAGAATGCTGCGCAGGTGTACAGTGGGCTGGTATGGGAGTACGATAAGGTGAGCAGCAGCGGCAGCCTTTTGGCCAGAAAGGACGGCACATGTGCAGCAGGGTGTTTGCACGACAGGGGCACTGTTATAAAGTCTCGCCAACAGCACATCCAGTGCGCAGCAAGCATATCCAGCAAGCCAGCTGGCCGGGTCATGGTGGTTGCAGCTTCAATACGACCTGCCAGCGTGGTGGGGTGCAATGCAAGGAAGCAACTGCTGTGACTGGCTGTTCTGCCGGCCATCTGCTGAGGCGCAAATGCTTGCAGCGGTCCTTGTCCCAGCACCATCAACTCCACCCACACCAAACAGCTCATCACACGCCGATCCCGTTCTCCCCGTCCTTTCCACAACTCACGCCCTGCCTTCTGCTGCTGCCTCAACAGGTGCTGGGCGAGCAGGCCGCAGCAGCCACAGGCGCAGCCGACGGCGAGGCGCCGCCGCTGCCGCCGCAGTCGCAGCGCCGGCTGATGCGCATCCTGCGCGCGGTGGACGGCAACGCGCTGGAGAAGCTGCTGCTGTGGGAGAGCTACCTGCGCGAGGAGGGATGGGAGGGCCGCAGCAACCCGCGCGCACGGCGGCTGCTGCGGCGCGTGCACGCTGCCATCAAGGCGCTGGACGCGCAGGCGGTGAGTGTTTGCATATAGCGCTGGGGTGCAACAATGAAGCAGTTACGGGGCAGGGGGCTGGAAGCTGCAGCAGGGCCGCCGCATGTGTGGAGTAGTCATGGACGACGGGGTAAGTTGCTAGACGCGCAGGGTGTGCAGTGGTGTGTGCACACTGCATCCTGTAGGGTGTGCAGTGGTGTGTGCACACTGCATCCTGTAGGGTGTGCAGTGGTGTGTGCACACTGCATCCTGTAGGGTGTGCAGTGGTATGTGCACACTGCATCCTGTAGGGTGTGCAGTGGTATGTGCACACTGCATCCTGTAGGGTGTGCAGTGGTATGTGCACACTGCATCCTGTAGACAGGCATCAGTTACAGCATGTTCACAAACAGTTTCTCATGCCTTGGACTGCCCCCGCTGCTGCTGCTGCTGCTGCAGGCTGAGCAGGGGCTGCCCACGCCCTTTGCGGAGTACCCCGACCTGCCTGCGGATGTGCCGGCCTACATGCGTGTGGACAAGGACATGGCGACTGCGCACCTGGACGCGGAGGTGGTGGGGCGGCACTTCCACAGGGGCAGCGGCGACAGGCACTACGTGCGGCTGCAGAGCTACCCCTCTTTTGAGGGCTACTCGCTGGAGGTGCGTGGCTGGTGGGGTGTGGCAGCAGTGTGGCAGCGGTTATGCAGTGCACATGCACATGTTGTGTTGAGCTGGCTGTCAGTGATGGTTAGCTGCAGCTACCCCTCCTTTGAGCTTCCTTGTTGGAGGTGTGTGTGGCAGCAGTGTGGCGCAGCAGTGTGGCGCAGCAGCGTGGCGGCGCTGGGGGTGTGCTGGCATGCATGTGTGTATACTTGTATACTTCAGTTGATGGGAACAGCTGCTGCAGGCCACAGCTGTGCTTCTTGGCGGGTGGCGGCTGTGTGTGTTTTGTTGTTTGAGGCCGTGGTGAGTGCTCATACGCCATATGGCGGCATGCGTGATGGCATGGGTGCTGCCATGCTGCAGTCCTGTGCTGGTTGGTGCAGCATCTTACTATCTGCTGCCGTTGCCGTTGTTGTTGCTGCTGCTGCTGCTGCTGCCGCTTTTACTGTCCTGCGGCCACCTGCTGCAGGAGTTTGACTCCATCCAGGAGGGCGAGCTGAGCACCATCAGCAGGCTGGCAGCTGAGCGCGAGGACAACATGATGTGGAAGGAGTTCAGGGAGCGCCTGCTGCGCAACATCGGGCTGGTGAGTGCACTGCTGCAACAGGCTGGCAGCATTTGTGAATTTAAAGAACTTGAATGTAAATTTCAACCGAATCAATGTGCGCTGGGTAGTACAGCAACACCCAGTAGTGCAGTGCCAGGGGCCGGCAGCAGTGACTGTTGAACATGGGCCTGGCTTGCAAAGGAGGACATGCTTGCTGTATCAGGCACTCATTGGCGTTGATCAAGGCCGTCCCGCGCCTACAGATATGCCAGCACCCAGGCACAGGGCGACATGGCGTTGATGCTGCCCCAGCTCACTGCCCTGCCTGCCTGCCTGCCTGCCTGCCTGCCTGCCTGCCTGCCTGCCTGCCTGGCTGCCCTGTCGGCCTGCTGTGGCTGCAGACTGCGCCGGACCTGTACCAGCACCTCAACAAGGCTCGCCCGCCGAGGCCGCGCAGGGGCTGGTCGTATGTGGTGCACCCCATGGGCGGCGCGTCACGCGCGCTGATCAAGCAGCAGCTGCGCGAGCAGAAGGTGCAGCAGTGGCTGCCTGATGACGATGCAGCAGGCAGCAGCGGGCGTGGCAGGCCTGGGGACCTTGGGCTGGCACTGGATCCTGCAAGGGATGCTGCTCCAGCAGAGCCATATGTGGCTGTGCCTGGCCCGAAAGAGCGTAAGATGCCGGGTTGGAAGCGTTTGCCAGCGAAGCCAAAGATCAGGGGGTTGAACGAGGAGGAGGAGATGGTGGTTGGCTACAGCAGGGACAAGCCCAGGCGGCGCTGGTATGCCAGCACCAGGGGCATGGTGCGGTGAGAGGTGCTAGCAGTCAGTGCGGCGGTGGGGTGATGCAGTTGTGGAAGTGTTGCCCTCAGTGCTGCTGAGACAGACCTTGGTGTAACACAATGATGGTGCTCTTCATACAAAATGCTGTTGGGAAGAGATTATACTGCATTGTGCTTGCAATGATTGACCTGCATGCACGTTATAACCCTTTATACTGGAAGAGAGGGAGTCTGTCACACAGGTCTCACACATGAACCTCTGGACAGGGGTTGTAACGCTGCTGAGCAGCTGCAGCTTGCGTCTACAGAGCTTTCAAGGGTTTCAAAGTGCAATCGAACACCTGGTGAACTATCTGTCAGCACACAGTCGATACTGCAGTGCCTCGGAACGTCAACGGCAGACACGTTCGCCAAGCATTGAGCCATGATAGATCTTTCGTCGGGTTCGTTCCCATTGTTTCCCTCCAGATTCTGTTTTGGGATACCCGTTCGCCTACACTGTGAGCAGGCAGGCTGACACAACCCATGCTTGATGTCGGAAGAGACCTGCACCCGGCCTGCTGTGGGCAGCATTGACGAGTGATGCTGTGTTGTGAGCTGTAGTCAGTCCAATCACCCACAGGATTAGCCAACAGCAGCGGCGCTGGTGCTGGCAGGCCATGCACTGCTCATGCACTCCTGCTTCACGCGTCATCAGTACTGCTGGCATCAGCAGTAGCTGCTGCGTTTCATTGGCATGCTTGTCGCCTGCTGCCTCACCACACCTGCAGACCTCTTCATCGTCTTCTTGGCACTGCAAGTTGTTGGAAGCATCTTGTACGGTGGCCTGTGGCCGCTGTACTGGTTCCTGCTGCTGGGCCCTATCCTGCTGGTGACAGTACTGGTGCATGAGCTGGGGCACTCACTGGCAGCCAGGCAGGTCGGGGGCAGGGTGGAGGGCATCCTGCTGTGGCCGCTGGGAGGCCTGGCCTTCATCGGACATGACAAGGGGCCCAAAGGTCAGTTGTAGTCACTGCACAGCCAGACGCAGCGCTGCGGCAGCAGCAGCAGCAGCAGCTGCTGCGGCAGCGTGCATGCATACAGACTTGCAGAGGTTCATGAACAGAAGCCATCAAGCGCATGCTGTCGGCTGCTCAACAGCTGCAGCAGTTCTGCCGTGTGATTTGTGGTTGATGACTGGCTGTATGCTCTGTTGGCTGTGTGCACTGACCTGCTGGCAAGGCAGGTGCCAAGCTCCCGCAGATTGTGTTGCTCACTTTCCACTGCTGTGTCTGCTGCTGCAGCTGACATGTGGGTGGCCTTCGCTGGCCCTCTCACGCACATCCCCATGACAGCATTCTGGGTGGGCTTGCTGATTGCTGCAACCTATATCGCCTACGGCACCACAGCCATCCAGCTGGCATGGCCGTACCCACTCACGTACAAGAACCTGGGCGTAGCGGTGTGCGTCGGATCCATCCTGGTGCGTTCAATATTATCTAGCTATTGGTACAGCTGCTGTTATGCCTCTATGCAAACATAGCAGTTGTGCGCAGCCGCAGCACGTGTGGGAGATGCCTTGCCTGAGGCGCTTGCATGAGTCTGCAACACTGGAACAGCAACAATCACACATGAGGTGCAGGATGCATGCAAAGACATGCAAACCACACTGCCTGGACTAACGTGTGCTGCTGCTGTGTCGTCGCCGAATCTGCTGTGTGTGCTGTGCAGCTGAACATCTCCCTGTTTGCGTTCAACCTGCTTGTGCCAGCATACCCCCTGGTGAGCACGCCAGCAGCACGCAGCTGCCACTGCATGCGCATGCTGGACCTGCTTTAGAGCTTTCTGTTGTTGAGCAGGGCGTGCACATGCAAGGCTTGTGTTTCTTCTTGGGCATGCAAGGCCTGTGGTGTGCTTAGCGTGCGGCTTTTGCCTGACTCATATGCCCCAGCTGTAGCATTACGACTGTGACTGTCAGTTGAGCTCAGCAGGTAGGCCTGCTGAGCAAGCAGGGCCAACTGCCTGACACTAGGCTGAGCCTGCACCGCCTGGCCTGCATTACCTGGACTGCACTACTGCAGCTTGCTTGAGCTGCGCCTGCATCACTTGGCCTGCGATAACTCGCTCAAGCGGCACTTGCACTGCCTGGCCTGCAGGATGGCGGGCGCATCCTGGTGGACTCGCTGCTGACATGTGGCGTGGCTGAGCGCAAGACTGCACTCATCACCTGCTGCGTGGCAGCGCCGATCGCCGTCGGCATCATCGTTTTCGGGTGCGTCAGGCAGGCAGGCCGCAGCGGTGCAGCAGCACCAGCAGGCCTGATCGCATGCTGTGCTGGTGGCATGCATGCTGCATGCAGCGCTGTTGAACCGGGGGTGCTTATTTCCCCAAGGCTTGAGCGGCAGCACTTCAGCGCAGTTGCAGCAGTAATTGCAGCTGCAGTGCCTGCGTTGTGCTTGTCACGGTAGCACATGTGTTGATAGTTTTTTTACAAACTGTGGTGTACTGCTGTGTGCAGGTGCGTCAAGTTCCAGGTCATCACCATCCTGGTAAGCTGCAGCTTGCGTTGTTTAGCCGCTTACGCCAGCACGCTTGTGTAGAAGCGGCTTGGCAGGCCGCGCTACTAGTAGGCTTGTGCAGCTCATGTCACGTTACCACCTTGCTGACGCAGGCGAGCAATGGGTGTGGGATTAAAACCACAACACGCCTGCAGCAGCAGTAGTGTATGGCTACATTGCAGATCTGCAGTGCTACGCAACCCCACTCATGTTTTGAACGCTCCAAGTGCCACCGTCTGCAATCTGTCTGTCTGCTGCGCTGCGCTGCAGGTGGGGCTGTGGATCCTGTGGAGCACGTGGCAGCTGTTCGACTGCTATCGCAAAAACCTGCTGGCTCAGCACCCCATGTTTGCCTTCACAGCCAACCAGAATGCAGCGGCCGTGCACATGGCCACGCAGCCCGCAGCTGCGCCAGCGCAGCCAGTCAACCCCTTTGCGTATGGCGGCACGCCAGGCAGCTACCAGCCGCCTGTGGTGCAGGGCTACCCTGCAGCTCAGCAGTACCCTGCAGGAGCTGGGCGGGTGTGACTGGCTTACCGTAGTTGACTGTTAGGGGTTCCGGCGTTCTACCGCATGCACATCTGATTGCAGCGGCCAAGATTTCTGTCAGATGCAGTGCGGACCATTGTGAAAGGACGAATGGTGACCGATGCGATTGGCTCGGGCGGTATGGGGTCATACCAGGGTCTAGCACTTACAGACAGCCATTGCTATTCTGCCTGAGATGGTGGAGACTTCGCTGCACAACTTTGAACATGTTCACAGCTGTTACTGTGGTGTCGCGGGTAGCGTCGCCGACTCGGCCAAGTGCTGCTGGGGTTTTGGGATGTGGGTATCAGCAGGCCCGTGCCACCTGTCGGTGGGCAGCAAGGAGGTTTTGGATCTGTACGTTTTTGGGTGTGAGCTGCACAACAGACACTGCGTCGGGTACAGCAGGATGCATGACTTGAGAGGGTCAGTCACTGGCAGTGGCAGTGCCACTGTTCACAGCCACGGTTGCCAGCATATTGTGGCAGGTGGTGTAGCCGTGTGGGAACCCTGGCGGTATGTAGTTGTGAAATGTTATTTCAATGGCCTTCAATAGCGCACAGTGCTGTTGCTCGTCGGCAACAAGGGGGTCTTGAACACAACCGTGCTCGTCGACATGTCAACAGTTCGGTTTAGTTCTACTGTAGCCGCGTGGTTACAAGTGCATGCACACGAAATCATCAAGTGAATGTTTTCATACTTATGCAACAACAACGACATCAATCAGGTGAAAGGTTTCCATTCACTTAATTGTTTTCAACGTATGCACGCGGGGCACTTCACCCAAGTAGTAATCGTTTCGTCCGCGTAGGATACAGTCTTTCGGCGCCGGCGTCAGTTTCAGTCCTGCTTACATGTTGTAAAATGCAAACTCACCCTTTACAACAGGCTTGTATGCGCCGGCTGCAGGCTTTGCTGTGATGTCCGGTGTTTGCCACTGCAACGGCTGCCGCAGCTCTTGCTGCCTGTTAACTCCGCTGCAAATATGTTCCTGAGAATCACACATACTTTGATTTAGGATCAAACATCAAATCAGTGTCTGGTTGAGCCGAGCCGAGCCGGCAAACCCCAAGCCCGAGCCAGTGTCAAATCGCACTAGCCAATGCTCGCTCATTAGTGCTCTATGACTTAACTCGCTTCGTCTTAGGGATCGGTAATAAGGATCCGCATTACTGTGACCAGCATGCCCTGTTTCGCAGCGCGCTTCGAAAATGAGTGCTGGTGCGCTGCTGAGTGATTGTTCTTTCGACTTTCTCAGTGTAAGAGATAGACTATCAAAGGACGCAGTCAGCAGCAGCGGCGACAGGGTGAGTCTTGGACCTCATAGGGCCTCGCGGCACAGAGTACACAGATCAGGCTCTGGCGTTGCATGGAAGCAGTTGAATGTAGCTTCTTTTGTGAGATAGAGACTGCATATACAGCTCGGGCAGCATGACAGGGATCGGCTGCGAGACCAGGCTCCGTGCACCACTCCCTAGCCTGATTGCCGCTTCCTGCCGGGTTCGGGGCCAGCGCCAGCCATCGATCAACGTTATTGTGCCAACGATGCGCTTTGGTTTTCAGTTCAGCCGTTGAGCACAGCTCTGCTTTGGCCTTCTCTTCCCTAACAAGTTAAAGCAAAGGGAGCTGAAGTACTTCGCCCACACCTGTCGTGTCCGATCTGAAGCTGCTATGTTTCCTGTGTTTCTTTTTTGTAGGACGCATCGCACCGGCGCAGCAAGTGCGACCAGGGCAAAGGCTCGGCGCTCTTCGATGGTGGTGAGTTGTTCAAGCGGCTAGGCGTGCATGCTTCGCATGGTTTAAATGCATCGTTGTTGCTGCTAAATTTGGCTGCAGTCCAGCTGCGTGCACTAGTCCAGCGGCTTGCGGACACGCCTCCATCCATTGCTTGTTCACACTCCCGTCGCTTCCTGCTTGCTGCAGTACCGCACGGCGCTTATTCAGCCGGGAATGACATTATGAGCAGTGCAATGTTCAGCCCATTCGCAAACAGCTTTCGACAAGACAGCGGGGTGAGTACATGCTGGTGTGGTGTGCCTCCCACAAAGAGTGTGATTCACCAGGGGCTGGAAGCAGGCCAGCAGCAGCTAAGCAAGGGCAGCTGTTCTATGAAGACATAAATGTATGTCAATTTCACCTTCCATCACACGCCAGTCTCACTAGTAAGCCAAGCTGGCTCTGATAGTCGATTGCGGGAAGCATGCGGTCTTGCCAGGCTGGTCCTGTACCATCAGCTGGTGCACGGTTACAGTCAGCCTACTCGCGCTATAATGCTGCCTTCACTTTGGATCCCATCTGCGCCTTACCCTTTGCTCACTGCGCCGAACCACACTCGACAGGCTCCTGTGCTAGGCGGCGTCAACTCAGATGGCAGCAGCAGCTCTGACCTTTCAGCGGGGGTTGCCACCTCGCCTGTGGGTGGCCTCTCAGGCTACTCACCCTTCATGGGTGTGCCCTGGGGCAACACAGTGCCAGCCTACCTGTCAGAGCCGCCTGCAGGGCCGCTGGAGATGCCAAGCTCCCCCATGAGCCCAGGTGCGTTGCGTGGTGGGGTGCTGCTGCAGCTCGCTGTGAGGCACATTGATGCGTTATGCCCGGCTGGACTGTAGTGCAAACACGCGCAAATGCTTCCAGAAACTCTTGTCCAGAAATTGTTGCGTCAGTTGGGGTCAGCTGTGCTGCTGACATGCTGTGCAAGGGGAGCTGCTCAGTGTTATGATATGCACATGTTTGCAACGGCTCAGGCAGCAGCTCAGGCCCGCCAGTGAGCCACCGATCCATTTCGCGCAACACACTTGCCGCCCAAATCAAAGTGCTTCCAGCCTATGCCAATCACACGCTGCACCCAGTACGTCTGTCTCACTCGCGCCTGCTGTGCTGCCGCTGCTGTCCCGTGCTGTCTGCTGCCGCTCCCCAGGTGTCACCTTCAACCCCAGCCCCTCCCCTAGCGGCCTGGGTGCACCCGGCTCCCCCCGCTCCCTCTTCAGCAGCCACAGCCCTAACCCGTACGGCGCCCTGGGCGGCGGCGGCGTCAACAACATGCGCAGCGCAGGCTCCCTGCAGATGCACGGCAGCTTCACAAACGCCCACAGCGCCAGCCTCGCAGCAGCAGACGCAGCAGCGGCAGCAGCAGCAGCCGCCGCACTCAACCAGCTGCCATCGTTCTACTACCAAGCTGCCGCGGCTGCCGCCGGCGGCGCCGGCGCTGCTGCCAACAACCTGTCCCTGCAGGCTGCACTCAGCCAGAGCCTCATGAGCCAGCACACCGCCAATCTCGCGGCCGTGCAGCAGCAGCAGATGCAGCAGCACATCCTGCAAGCCAGCCTGAGTGCAGCCTTCAGCCAGGCCAACAACCCCTACCTGCAGGGCTACCCGTCTGCCGTGCTGTCCTCAGCGCTGGAACCAATGCGCTCAGCAGGCGGCTCCCTCAGCCTGGACGGCGGCCTGCAGCACCAGGCCTCAGCCGCCGCGGCAGCAGCAGCGCTGCTGCAGCACCAGCAGCAGCAGCACCACCAGCACGCCGCGGCCCAGCTGCGCCGCAACCTGTCCACGCCAGCTGCCGTGGCAGCGCAGTTGCAGCTCAGCAGCGCTGCTGCAGCTGCCTCTGCCTCCCTGTGCCTGAGCCACCCTCTGTCTGCCAGCGCGAGCGCACTGTCGCCGCTGACTGCGCAGATGGGCCGCCTGCACGTCACACACAGCGCGGATCTCTCCCACCTGGATGCAGCTGCCCTGCTGGGCAGCGGCTCCATGGGCCAGATGGCTGCAGCGCGCTCTCAGAAGTTCAAGGCGCGCAAGAACAGCGAGCCTAAGATTGGCCCGGATGGCCAGCCGCGGCTCAATGCGCGCCAGCGCCGCACGCTGCGCCGCGCCAAGGAGCGTGCGCTGAAGGGACTGCTGGAGGTGTCACAGGCGCTGCTGCAAAAGGCAGAGGTCCAGGTCACCGTGCCCAACATCAGCCATCTCACAGCACTCGAGGAGCTGGCAGCAGTTGAGGCTGAGAAAGAGGCAGCAGCAAGCGAGCACGCCGCACGCCATCCTGATACAAGCATGAGCTCTGACCAGGCCGGTAAGGTTGGCGGGAAGTCGGCAGGCGGCCAGACCCGCAGCCAGCAGCTGGCAGCGGCAGCAGCAGCCGTGGAGGAGAGTGTGTGTGAGATTGCGCGCGCGGCGGTGGCGGCAGTGACGGCGCAGGCGACTGGCAAGGACACCAGCAGCGCTGCTGCAGCTGCCAAGGCGGCGGCAGCAAATGCTGCGAGTGCTGCGGCATCTGCGGGCGCTGTGCTGCCTCCCAACTTTGTGATGCCTGAGCATGAGGAGCCTAACTCTGATGAGCTGCCCGGCTGTGAAGGCATGATGGACTGCTGCTCCAACAGCGCGCCCACCTCGCCTGTCGGCAGCAGCGCGACAGCTGGCGAGCCCAGCAGCAGCAGCGGCCGCAGCAGCAGCAGCTCCAGCTCCGGCGGCGCCACCAGCAGCCGTTGCAGCAGCAGCAGCGGCGGCAGCAGCAACGCGGCGCCATCCTCCGGCAAGCCTCCTATTGGCTCCAAGGCTGGTCCGCCGCCTGCGCTGGTGACTGCCAGCAGCCTCGGCAGCCCCCTGGTCAGCCCCAGCCCCAGCCCCACCCCTGCTGTTGCTGCTGGCAAGGGCAGCATGAGCAGCCAGCTGGAGGGCATTGACATTGCGGGCCTGATCGGGCAGCTGTCACTGAAAAAGGATGAGGGCATGGTGGATGACAAGCTGATCAGGGACCTGCAGATCATCCAGTCGCTGATTGGGGCACTGAAGGCACCCAGCACCTCACCCGGGCTGGAGTCTGCCTCATCTCTGACTAGCCCCGGGATGCTGCCAAGCTGCAGTGATGGCCGCCGCGGGGGGGCCAACCCTCGTGTGAGCGGAGGAGGTGTTGGCGGCGCAAAGGGCAGTGTGGCTCCAAAGCGCGCTAACAGCTACAGCCCCGGGTCTGGCCTGAGCCTGCACCCCTCGCTGCCGCACTGAGCAAGTGACCGGCCCTGCACTGAAGCAACAGCGCAGCAATGTGCGGCTTGTGTGTGGTGTGTAGGGCAGGGGCAGGAGTGGCATAAGGTGGCAGCGTGGCGTGTTGTGTGCGCTTGACATGAAGTGTTGTGTGTTTTGAGATTTGGTGCTGCATTGCAGCGGCTAGGGAAGATGTGTGCTGGGAGCTGGTGGAATGGCGGGAGTGTTCTTCTGACGGGTTTGTGCAGTTAGCAGCTGGTCTTATGTATGGATCGACAGCAGAACATGTGTGCGTGCAGGAGGTGTGGTAGCTGTACTAGGTAGCATCTCCTAGATGCAGCAGCAGCGCTGCTTGAGCAGCCATAGCCATGCAGGTGGTACCTAGGCAGCTCTTGTGTGCGTTGTGCTGCCTGCGTGCGATTTGTTTTGTGCGTAGATTGGTTGTGCAACATCAGCCACAAGTTGCGCATGCACAGTCAGCAAGGCAAGGCACGCGCTGCAGGTTTTTGTGTGGACACGGCATTGCGCGGTGTGAAGGGTTCTTTCTTGTGTTTAGGCCATATACACTGCGGCTCTGCAGGACTCTGGCGATGCTTCTGGAACTGCATGGAACGTGACTTCACGATATACGCAGACAGCAGCGGCAGCGCCACTGCCATTGTTTGCCCAATTGTAGGCCAGCGATGAAAGAAGCTGTGAATTTCCAGCATGCGATTTGACCATCAGCAATGCCTGATGGCCACTGCAGGCTGGTGCAGGCTGGTGTGAGCAGCAGCGTGGTCGAGCAGGCAGCCTTTTACAGTGGGATTGCTGTTGTGTCTTGTCTTGTACAGTCCTTCCAGCAGTGCATGCATGCATGCATGCATGGCTAGGTTGGTGCACGGGCCAGTGCGGCCTGCACCGCAGGCGGTGACAATGGTCTTTTGGCATGAGGCATGCACTGTGTTGTGGTTGTTGACAAAAGGGTTGCAGCAGCTGCAGGTTCTGTCCTCTGTGAATGTCTTGCGTGCCAGCTCACGGCCGCAACAGTTTTTGCTGAGCTCTTCACCATGTACATGTGCCAGACTCCTTCACGCATACCCCGTGGCCGGTCCTTGTACATTTTGTTTGCGCAGCACCACATGCAACGCTGTGGGCTGCGCTGCGTGCCGGCCTGCGTATGTGTGTTTGCTCCACACCAGTGCGTGCTGAAAGATGCGTCACTGTTTGCACATATACATATATCGCAAGGTCTGCAGGTGTGTCTGGGGCAACCGCCGGCAGCCGCAGCAGCTGGTTGCAGCAATGCAGCCGCCTGCTGCAGGTGGCTGGACCCCGGCCGCTTGCTCGGTGTGTGTTGCAAGAGGCTCATTGCAGTGTACGTTTCACTGACTGGACGATCCGGCAGGCATCTGCTGGATTGTAAAAGGCAAGCAGCAGCAGCAGGGGTTGCGTGTGCGCTGCCGCACTCGGCGAGCCGCAAGGCGTTGCCGCGGCAAGTGGCATACATGTGTTTCGTGGATGACTGGACAGGCTGGTTGGTGAGGCAGCGGTGGTCAGCGTCTGAGTCACTGTGTGTGTGTTTGGTAGGCTCGGCAACACGCCGTGTGGGTGTGTGCGTGTGTGTTTTGCGGTCTAGGTCCAGGGCTGAGCCTTTAGGCAGCTGGTGCTGTGATACGTACCATCTGTTTGGCTGGTGTGCCTGCTTTGGGTGGCACTGTCAGGGTGCTGGCACAATGTGTGCTGATACTACTACTGGTTTGTGTTTTGTGCGACTACTTTTGCAGCGGTTGGTGGCGGGCCTCTTGCCACTAGTGTACAGCGGCAGCGGCTTGCATAGTTATATGAGCGGGTGGACCGCAAGGGGTGGGGCTGATGATGCGTTGTTTTCCAAGATTTTATGTACTGGCTACATATCTACACATTGTCTGTTGCGTATTATTTCAAATGCTAAGCTTGTGGACTGAAGTTGCTTGACCTTGATCTGCTTGACCTCAACCTGCGAAGAAGCTGCGAGTATGCTTCAAGCAGTTGACGGTGTTCTGCAGTGGGGTTGCATGTCTGCACACGCAGACCTCTGATGCACTGATTGTTTGTGGCTGTGTACACTGTCACATGTGTGCTGGTTGCGGCAACCCTAGGATTGGGTTGGTCGACGTGAGGTAACACACATACAAAAGCGGTGACTGTCATCCCATATTTCTCTATGCATCCCATCTACACCACCGACTATTACTGCGTCATTTGAGCTCAGACTGCAACACCACCGGTCACAATTCCGTCCGCAAAGCAGCAGTGCACCATACCAGTAACACCGCCGTAGATTAGATACAACATTGCATGCCATGTTGCGGCGATCATTCTGGTGACCACATATGCACGTGTGCCTTTACAGGCATGCTCCGCATTCGGACAGCACGCATACAAGCATGACCCAGCTGCATTATAACTGCAGGCAGCGCTGTGCTGCCCCAAGCACTACGGCTTGACACGTTTGCGCCAGCATCACCCACGTGCAAGGTAGGTCACCAGTGAACTCCTTCTGGCGTTCATCCCAGCGTCATCGACAAACCCTTTTATTCGAGCATTTTATTGTTGGGCTTGCAAAGTGAGATGTGGGGTTGTGCGCGGCTGCCAAGGTCGAAGCAGAAGCCAGGCTCATGGGTCATATGACCATTGCAATGGTGGGCAACAACAGTCACTCGCACCCCACCGCAGCTCCTTACTGCTGCACCTGCCAACCCTCCGGCCCAAACACCATGCGCGGGAACGGCTGCAGGCCCCGCGCAGCCGCGCCAGCCCGCAGCTTGGCCACCATCCTGCTGCGCTGCACCTCAGCTGCCCAACCACTGCCAAACCCACCACCACCACCTGCTGCTGTTGCTGCTGCTGCCGTGCTGTGGTGCGCATGGTGGGTGTGGCCGCCTGCGTTGTGAATGCATGTGTCCATTGCGCCCTGCGTGCCCACCAGCAGCAGCAGCCGCTGCGCCCTGCTGACGGCCGTGTACAGCAGCGGCCGCCGCAGCAGGAAGCGGCCCGCGGAGGGCTCCAGCGGCATGAGCACGATGGGGAACTCACCGCCTTGCGCCTGCGCATGTACAAGGACAGAAGTTCATACAGTGAATGCATGGGCACGCGCATGTGCAGCAGCAGGACGCATAATGCATAGTAGCACGCCAGGGGTGATGCAGCAAAGTGCTTAAGGCAAGCACATGCTGAGGATGTGTGTGTAGTTTGCGCAGACAGGGTTGGACCTTGTGAGTGTGTGGTGACGGGAGTGCTCAAGCAGCCCAGCAGGTGCTCCGCCGGGTGTGCTACTTTGCAATCACGCCATGATGTGTCAACCACCAACACCCCGGCATACATGATAACACATGCATGGTTCTAGGCGCTGACCGCAGGACGATTGGCTTGCTGCTGCTACGTAACACAGCTGGCACTGGGCCCCTTTCCGCACCACTCTACATCAACAACACAGCAGCCACACCTTGTGTACAGTGATCGCCCACGCCAGCTGCAGCTGCTCCGATATCTCTATCCCCTTGTAGATGACCTTGTGTGGCTGCCCCTTGCTGCTACTGCGTGGTGGGTACGTGACCACCAAGCTGCCCTCTGCCGCATCAACTGCAGTCACCAGGCCCAGGTCGCCATTATACACATCACGCTCAGTGTCATTGACTAGGTGCACTACTCGGTCACCCAGCCGCCATACTGGGCCGCTGTGGTGGTGCTGGCTGCTGCTGCTGCGGTTGCTGCTGCTGCCATGCACAGGCATCTCAGGCTTGCCGGGCCCTGCCGGGTTGAGCAGCTGCTGCAGCTGGGCGTTGAGCTGCGCCGTGCCGCATGCTTTGCGCTTGGTGGGGGACAGCACCTGGGGTGCAGCAGGCAGGCGGCAAAGAGGCCGGAAGTAGCAGTGTCATGTGTGCCCGCCACCTTAGCTGTGGCTGAAGAATGGATACGGCAAAAGAGCCTGATTGCAGGGAAGCACCGGATAACACACCAGTGCCTGGGAGAGCCACTACAGCAACGCTTGCTTCGCCCACACCACCACATCAACCAACACGCAACACCTTATCATCAAAACACAGCTGCTGCCCTCAACAATGTGCGCATGGCCAGCATCAAGCTGAAGCTGCTGCTTCAGCAGCTGTGCCGTGCCGCGCACCTGCACATCTGCGGTGCTGCAGCTGCTGCTGAGCGTGGCCACAGCCGCCAGCAGCACCTCTGCCACTGCCTGCGGGGCAGCGTGCTCCTGCAGCCGCACAAACAGTGCGTCACTGGGCAGCGCTGGCTGGCCTGTGGCAGCGTCTGTGGGCAGCGCTGCCAGGCGGGCCGCCAGGTCGCCTGCAGGGTCCCAGCCGCTGACGTCCCACGTGGTGATGGACGGCGGGAGGCCTGGTGCGTACAAGCAGCGAAAAACAAAGACAGATGTAGTTCAGCAGTGCACGCAGCAAGTTAGCAGAAGGACGAGAAAACGTGGTGTGCAAGCAGCTGCAGCTGACGTGCGATCGACAGGCGCCATTGCAAATCCATGTCCGACACCGACTGCACTCAGCGGTTTGCTGCTGGTGTGGCTGGTGTCGTGCTAGGCACAACCAGCAGCACGCGAAGCAGTGTCCGTGTGTTGCTTCTGCCACTGCTGGTGCTATAAAAAGCATGCACTGCACTCACCCTGGTTGATGGCGTGTGCCGCCTTCACTATGGCGCTGCCAGCCGCGCTGCGGTAGATGCAGCGCAAGTCGATGGAGGGCAGCAGCCCCGCAGCCAGCGCGGCAGCAAAAGGCCGGCCCGGGCCCACGGGGGGCAGCTGGTCTGGGTCACCAACCAGCAGCAACGAGGCGCGGGGGCGGCTGCAGGGGCAGTGGCAGCAGCGGTGGCAGGGCAACATGCAGCAGCACACCTCACTCACTGGATGATGTATTGTCTGCGGCAGACTTCTGTCACAGGACAGATGTCAGCTCGAAATCATCCTTACAGGGCAGCTGTGCAGAGTGACGTGCAGGCAAGATGTTCTCAGGCATACCATGGAAGCAAAACAAGATTGTGTGTTTGCAGAAGGCTATCAAATTGCAGTGTGACTGTGCAGGCTGAGGGGTATGCCTGCTGCTGCGGGAAGGACTATCAGATAGGCGCAGCATGCTTCAGTACCTCTGCCTGCACTGCAAACAGCAAGCAGTTAGCAGCACCCAACTCAGTGCAGTCAAACTTCGGTCACACTCCAGTCAAACAACTCACTCAATTGCGTTGACCAGCGCAGCAGCCAGCGGCAGGTCCATCATGCTGCACTCGTCCACCAGCAGCCTGCCGACAGGCAGCTTGTTGTCCCTGCCGTACGCACACAGCCCGCCAACATCATACTCCTCATCACCACCGCCTGCTGCATCAGCTGCCCCTGAGGAACCTCCTAGTTTGCTGCTGCTGCTGCTGCTGCTGCTGTCTGCTGCTGCTGGTGACTTTGTTTTGCGGCCTCTGTAGCCCAGCAGGCGGTGTATGGTGGAGGTGCTTGCGTCCAAGCTGCTGCCAGACACAACCTCCTGCAGCCTCTGCGCAGCACGGCCTGCACACAAACATCAGAGTGTAACACAGCATTCCGCAAACAGATTGAGCATGCTACTTTCATTGCCAGGTCAAGCGCAGTATGACAGGCAGTGCATCGGCCACGCAACAGGCAGCCTGTAGCTACGCCGTTGCAGCGCTGCAAGGGCGCTAAGCAAAGGTGTCACATGATCGGGCCTGCTCTAGACCTTGCGTCGCCCCCCTGCAGCAGGACCTCATCCGCATGCAACTACCACAGCAACTGAAGAGGTCAACCCAGGCTAGCTCAAATTGCAAACTTGGTGTAGCTGTCATGCAGTATGCATGCATCACGCTGCAATAACTTCCCACCTGTGGGTGCCGCCATGGCCAGCGACAAATCCTCGCCACCCCACTCCTCTTGCAGCCAGGCCCTTGCCACAGCCTGGCTCGTCAGTGTCTTGCCGCAGCCCGGGCCACCGGTCAGCACCAGCAGCGGCAGCCGCCATGCCAGGCACAGCGCCATGCGCTGACCCTCATTCAGGCACACCTCAGCGCCCCGCGCTGCTGACAGCTGCGCCTCAATTTCAGCGATAAGGTGCTGCACCTCTTCCGGAATGGGCGGCAGCAGCTGCTGCTGCTGCTGTGAGGCGCTGCTGGGCCCACTGCTGCTGCTGCTGCTGCTGCTGCTGGTGGTGGTTCTGCTTGAGCTTGATCTGCTGCGTCGCCTCCTGCTGCTGCTGCTGCTGCTGCTGCTGCTGCCAGCCTTTTCCTCCTCCTCCTCCTTCACCTCGGCCCACAGACCTGCCATGTGTACTTGGCATGCCGCTGCCATGCTGAGGATGAAGGAGACAAAGTCGCTCTCAGCACAGTGCAGCTTGTAGAGCTTGAACAGCGCATCGTCAGACCAGCCGCTGCGTACCAGCTCAAACTCATACAGCGGCTGCTGCTGCTGCTGCTGCTGCTGCTGCTGCTGCTGCTGCTGCTGCTGGTGCTGCGACCCCGCACTGCTGCTGCTGCTGTCAGGTGCAACTGCTGCTGCTGCCACTAGCCTAACCTCCTCAGCCACAGCCCTGCGATCATCCAGCAGTAGCTCAGCACCCTCCCTCAAGCTCTTACCCTGGGGCCAATGCATGCCATGCATATTTCCCAGCTCAGCTAGCTTGGCGCTGCTGCGCTGCTGCAGCTGGTGCCAGGTCAGCCCCTCTGCTGAGTCAGACTGTGCTGCTGCCGTCAGCACATGCAGCATCACAGCCGCAGCGCGCTGCGGCGCTCCCGGGTCAAACCCTAGCGAGGCGGCTAGGGTTTCGGCGTGTGCCAGCTGGAACCCTGGCACCGAGGAGATGAAGGAGTAGGGGTTTGCTGCCGCACGCTCGCGTGCCGAAGAGCCGAGCCTTGTTGCGATGTTGTGCGCGGCGCTGGCTGGCAGCTGGTGCTGCTGCAGCCATGCAAAGGACTCAATCATGCCTGCGCAGCATGATCAGGCACAACAACACCCACATCTGGCTCAGCAGCTGCCTCAGCAGAGGAGCAGCAGTTGAGACAATCCCTGAAAGCAGCACGCGCTCCACAACGTAAGCAGAAGTGTAGCTACCCAACCACAAACACCACGCATAGCCACCAAGCTGCCACATGCATGGCCACATGCATCACAAAAAGCAAAGGCCAAGCACCTGCTGCATCCACACACACACACCACCCCCACACACCCCACCTGTATTCTTGTCCCATGCCGCCTTGATCTCAGCCGCCTTCTTAGCACCGATGCCCTTGATGCCCACCAGCTTTGACAGTGCATCCCTGCTGCTGAGTGCCTGCCGCACATCACCATCCCCAAGGCCCGCCACCAGCAGCGCTGCTGTCTTAGGCCCAACCCCTGGCAGGCAGCCCACCAGGTAGGCCTCAGTGTCTGTAGGCGGCAGCTCGCTGCAGCTGTAGGCACTGGTGGATGGCAGATGAGAAGCAGTAGCAGCGGCAGACAAGCAGCAACAGAAGCGCAGTATGGCGGGTGGCGTAGGCAGCATGAAGTTGCAGTGCAGCTGCGGACACGTGCCAGGCAGAACAGGGGTGACTGCTCCCACGCCACAAGGCGTTGCACTGTGTGCTCGCAAGGGATCACATTTGATTAGGCTTGGGCTTGCTGCAGCAGCATGCAACAGCTGCAGCTGGCATCCAATCTCAAGCCCTGCTCACTGCTGCCATGTCACTGGACACAAGCACAGGCTGGACACCGCAAGTGTTGCACACACAGGAGCAGCTGCAGCAATGCATCAACAGCCGGCTCGCCGGCTTCCGCTCTGCTGTGCTCACTTGATCTGCCAGCCGTAGGTCTCGTGCTGCTGCCAGCTGCCTGTCAGTGTCACCTCAGCGCCCACCCGCAGCCCCAGCAGGGACCCCTTCACACACAGACCCTGGCCCTGGCCAGCCTTGGCCTTTGCTTTGTTCTTGTTGCCGGCCTTAGCAGTCTTGCTGCTGCCTTTGCCGCTGCTGCCGGATGCTGCAGCGAGTGCGGCGTTGCCTGCTGCTACAATGGCAGGCCCTGCAGAGGGGTCAGTGGAGCCCTCCAGCACCTGCAGCCACCAGTGCAGCAGCAGCAGCAGCAGCAGCAGCACACGAAGGTTACTAGAGCATGGGTGCGTGCTGGCATGGCACGGCGCTGCAGCTTCGAAACTGCACAACATGCTGCAGCGTACTCTGCAACTTGAGAATGAGCAGGCGGCACCGCCGCAAGTACACCTGCAGCAGGCGCCGCGTGCTTTGCGGAGGAACAGTCTGAACCAGCCATGCCATGTACCTTGAGGCGTGCAATCTGGAAGCCGCCCTCCCCCTCAAATGTGATGCGGCTCACAATGCCCCTGACTGTCACATTGCCAGCTGGCACCCCTGATGGTGGCTGCTGCTGCTGCTGTGACGGCTGTAACTGCTGCTGGTACTGCTGCTGCCATTGCTGCTGCAGCAGCTGCTGCTGTTGCTGTACAGCAGGCTGCTGCTGGTAGTACGGCTGCTGCACTGGCTGTGCCTGCCACTGCTGCTGTACTGGCTGCAATTGCTGCTGCTGCTGCTGCTGCTGCTGCCATGGTGCTGCTGTAGCTGGAGGAGTAGCAGCAGCAGCAGCTGGCCATGGTGCTGCTGCTGCTGCAGGGCTCTGGCTGTTTATGCTGCTGGCAGTGGACCTGCGTGGCCGGGGCCGTGCTGTGCGCTGCGTGGCTGGCGCGGATGCGGCTGCAGGTGATGAGGTGGGCGCTGCTGCATAGGCAGGGCCAGGCATGCCTGCAGGGACCTGCAATGACTGCCCATACTGCTGCTGCTGCTGCTGCTGCTGCTGCTGCAGTACGAGACTGTTGCCAGGTGGCAGCTGCTGCTGAAGTGCGCTTGTGTGGCTGTCGAACTGTTGTGTGTTCGAGATCTGCAACCCTGGCTGATTGTATGGGCTGCTGCTGCTGCTGCTGCTGCTGCTGCTGTTGCCACCCTGTGCCACTGCAAGCCCTGCTAAACGGTTGGCTCGCTGTGCAGCAAACATTTGGTGCGGTGACGTGAACTGCTGCATTGGCCTTGGCATAACATTCGCTGCTGCTGCCGCCGCTGGGGACGCTGCAACATCAGTGTTGCTGCTGCCAGCTTGAGACGATGCTGCAGCTGCATCTGCTGCTGCCTGGCTGATGGTGTCTGTAGCTTCAACTGCAGCCACCTGCACCTGTGCCTGCTGGCTGCCGCTAGCTGCCGCAGCTGTACGTATGCTGCGCACTAGGCCAGGCGGTGCTGTCCTGCTGATGCAGGGCAGCCTGGTCCCGGCTGCACGCCATGTGCATAGCCCTAGCTTAGGTGGTTGGCTGGTGTTGGATATAGGTTGTTTGAACGCTGGCAGCATCAGAGAGTGCCGCACAGCTGCACCAGGTAGCTTCAGTACTGCACCTTTCAGTGTTGAGAACAGCAGCAGGCATGGGCTAAGCATGCATGGGTCGCAGCTGCAGCCCTACAGCGGCATGCAGTAGGACTAAAACGCGTTGATGATGGGATTTGAGGGGATCACGGTACACAAGTTGCTGCTGCAGGCACCAAAAGGAGACGACCGGTTACACCCCAGCTGGCAGCATGAAAAAGCTGAAGCAGACACATAAGCACTTGAATTAAAGCTTTGGAAGCACGATTCAGCGCTCCACGGCAAGGCGATCCCAATCGTCGCGCCCAATGTTTTGCTGAGCACAGGTTAGGCACTGTGGCTTTGCCAGGTACTGCTGTGCCATTGCGTCATATACGTATAGTGCATCTAGTCTGCAGTATGCCGACTATGCAGCAGCTGCTGCCTCGGGATCCGCGCAATTGGCTTTCGCATAGCTTCACCTGTCGTCGCTTCGCTCATTCCTATCTTGTTTCTCACGCCTAAAGAATTTCATTGACGCAGCAGTAGCACTCTCTGCGTCGCTACATTTGCTGTGACTGTGGTCACCTGCTGCTCAGGCTGGGATAGCTTGAGGCTGTTGCTGCAGCAGTATGCTGCTCAGCGCAGCTGTGCTGCTGGGCCTGGCGGTGGTTGCTAGCTCCTGGCTGTATCAGAACGTCGTCCTGGTCCTGAAGCGGCTCCATGCAACCAAGGACATACCAGACCCAGCGGGTGGCCACTGGTTGCTTGGGCACCTGCTGCTGCTGCTGGCCAAGCCCATGACCTCTTTTAGGGTCTTCCATGAATGGGCAAAGGCGTATGGCCCTGTGTACCGCGTTCGCTTCCTGTGGCGGCCGGTGAGGAGCCTGCTTAGCGAGCAGTAGCAGCAGCAACAGCATTGCTGAGGGGCGATTGCAGCAGATATCGCTGTGGCCAGCACGCATGCAAGCAGACCCTGGTCACCTGCACCGACTGTGAAACGACAATCAATGTCAGCAGCAAACTCTGCCAGCAGCAGCTGGTCACAGCAAGCGATGAGAGATAAGTTTAATTAGTGTCTGAGATGCCTGAGGCTACTGTGAAAAGCTCACTGCTGCAGCCCACCTGGCATTAGCTGGCAACAACAGCAGCAGTGACCAGGAACCTTGGAGGCAGGCGCCAGCCGTGTGCATGTCACCATAGAATTTCCAGCAAAGCATGCCATACCCCACTCTTACTGGTGTGTTGGCTGCTGCTGCTGTTGCTGCTGCTCAGGTGGTGGTGGTGACCGACCCTGACTTGTACCAGCCGCTGCTGCGCTCAGGCCCTGCCAAGCTGCAGAAGTACACAGCGCCATACAAGATGTTTGAAGTGTGAGCGCTGCACCCACCACTTGTGATCGCACACCAGAGCTTGCACATATGCGTATGACATACAATTTCACACGCCGTGCATGGATACCATCAGCTGGACAGCCGCCAGTGCAGCTGGACAGCCGGGCCTGCAGACCCTAGGGACGTATGCATTTACACGTGGCTGCTGCACTGGTGTGTGATGCGTGCTGTCATATGCTGGAATTCAGCTGCTGGACATGCGAACTGATGCAAATGTCTTGGCCTGCCCATGCACGACTTGCTGCTGCTGCTGCTGCTGCTGCTGCTGCTGCTGCTGCTGCTGCTGCTGCTGCTGCTGCTGCTGCTGCTGCCGCAGGTTTGTGAAGCCGCCGCGCAGCAACATGCTGTCCAGCGCGGAGACGCCCGTTTGGAAGGCTTCCAGGCGCGCAGCAGTGGCGGCGCTCACCATGAACAACCTGAGGTGGGTGCAGCTGCCTGGCAGACAGCAGCAGCATCCGTTGCTGCTGCTGCTGCTGCTGCAACTTGTGAAAGCAGTGTAGTACAGCATGGAGGGTGAAGCAAATGCGGCCGGTTCACTAGCAGCAGCGCTGCACACGTTGGCAAACTCAGGCACATTACAGCGCTCAATTCGCAACAGCAGGCCTGCAGCACTTGTCACCACCGCTCTTCACCTGCTGCACCGCGCTCCATCCACACCACTCCTGCTGCTGCTGCTGCTGCTGCTGCTGCTGCCGCCCCCAGGCTGTGCTTCCCGCACATCACAGCCGTCAGCCAGCGCCTGATCGACTCGCTGGCAGCAGCAGGCCCTGACGCGGTGCATGACGTGGACCTGCTGGCGCAGCAGATCACAGTAGATGTGATCGGCATGGCGGCCTTTGGACGAGACCTGGAAGCTACTGTGCGGCGGCCACAGCAGCAGCAGCAGGAGTCCGGCGCAGGGGGTAACAGTACTGCTAGCAGCAGCAAACAAGGCAGCAGCAGCGGCGGAGGCGGCAGTGGGCGCGGTATCTCTGGGCGGGGTGGAGAGGTGCTCGAGGTGATGCGGCACCTGGTGGTGGCCATGCAGGCGCGCAACAACCCGCTCAACCGCTGGTTCCCCTGGCGCAAGGTGGGCGCAAGCCAGCAGCGCACGTCATCAGCCGCAACAGCGGCACTACCACCAGCTGTGCTGTATTGGTGCTGCACCACACTGCGTCCCAGTGTGGATTCAACTGGAGGCTGCAGCATCTCTCCCTGCGTTGACTGATCTGGTGTTGGGCTGCATTGGAAGGCAGCAGCAGCTTCAAAGCACGCAGCAGCCTTTGTGTGCAGCGTATCACACAAACGCCAACAGCTGCATGCTGAAGTTGCACCCATTCAACTCGCTGCTACCACTGCCCCTGCCACCGCTGCTGCTGTCACCGCAGGCGCCCCGCGACCTGATGTACTGGGGCGGGCGCATGAGTGACCTGGTGCTGGACCTGACTGCAGACATGGAGGCCGCCCCGCCACCCCCACACAGCCTGGGCGCACACATGCTGGCGGCACGCCTGCAGGGCTCAGGTGCGGGCAGACGCGCTGCTTGGGCTGCTGCTGCTGCTGCAGCAGGCAGCAGGGTTCTGAGGAGGGTGCGGTTGGAACACAGCAGGGGAGGTCGGCCTGCGTGAGCTCAACACGTTACCTGCTTGTTCAGCAGATACTGTCTGTTTTGCCAGCCATTCGCTACGGCATTGCCAGAATGTTTGCTCAACCAGGTGCCTCTGCCGTGGTTTGCTGCCGCTGCTGCTGTTGCTGCTACTGCTGCTGCCAGGTGAGCCGCTGGAGCGGCTGCAGGTCATGACGGAGCTGGGCGTGCTGTGGGGCGCAGGTGAGACAGCCGCATGGCAGCAGCACAGCTGCACGGCTGCAGCTCTGCCGCACATGGCAGAGTTGCAGCTGCAGCACTCTGCAGCTCTTGTTGTTTCAGTGAAGTTTGGTGTCGACGGCAGTCGCAAGGCGAAGCAGCAGATGCAGCTTGTGGTCAGGGGGCGCAGCGGTTGCAGAGGGCAGTCGCATGGTGTGCGCTGAGCATTTCTGAGAGTGACAAGTAGTTGCGTGACATCCAAGCACTTGCAGGCAGCAAGTGAGTCTGCCCAGGCCTGCTGCCTGCATGCAATGCCGCTCCACTTGACCACCCTGGGCTGCCTGCTGCACCGCTTGTCCCATGCACAGGCTTTGAGACCACGGCGCACACCATCTGCTGGACGCTGCTGCTGGTGGCGACCCACCCAGCTGTGGAGGCGGCGCTGCTGGCTGAGCTGGCAGGCCTGGGCCTGGCTGCCAGCCCTGAGGCACCACAGCCTGGCCAGATCAAGTGGGAGCACCTTGCCCAGGTGACAGTGCGGCTGGCTGGCTGGCTGGCTAGCTTGCTGGCTTCATGGAGAACCGTACATGCTGTGTTAGCGTGCATATGATATGATGGCATGTGCATGCAGCTGATGTGCAGTGTGTGATGAAGCAAAGTCTGTGTGGGTGTGCATTGGCACCAGCTGAGCTGGGCGGCCTGGGATTGCCTCCTGGTCTAAAAGCCACCACTTCCGCAGCGTATGTGTGCGCACAGCCGGCTGCACTGGGCGCTGTTAGCTGGTTCAGAGCTTGGCATTCTCATCCTGCTTCACATGCCCCAGCATGTTTTCCTGTCAGACTGGGCTGATCAGTCCCCCTGCTCTGCTGCTGCTGGCTGCTGCCGCCTGCCTCTGCTGCCCTTGCCCTTTGCCTGCGCACAGCTGCGCTACCTGTCTGCCGTGATCAACGAGTCCATGCGGCTGTACCCTGTGGTCAGCAGCGGCACCATACGCATCACACACAAGCCCATGCGCCTGGGGCCGTACAGCCTGCCTGCGGGACAGCCGGTGCTGATCCCTTTCTTCTCCATCCACCGCAGCCCCCGGCTGTGGCAGGACCCAGATGAGTTCAGGCCTGAGAGATGGCTGGCTGGAGAGGAAGCAGCAGCAGCAGCAGCAGCAGCAGCGGGGCAGACTGCTGCTGCAGCAGGCACTGGCTCTGCAAGCAGCGGACCGGATGAGAGTGCGGCAGAAGGAGAAGCATCAGCAGCAGCAGCAGCAGCAGCAGCAGCAGCAACACCAGCTATTGTTGATGACGACTATGTTGATGTTGCTGCGGACATCAGCGCCATGAGGGACCAGCTGCCACAAGAGCAGCAGCAGCAGCAGCAGCAAGATATCAGCAAGGGCAGC
This sequence comes from Tetradesmus obliquus, assembly GCA_030272155.1. Classification (NCBI taxonomy): domain Eukaryota; kingdom Viridiplantae; phylum Chlorophyta; class Chlorophyceae; order Sphaeropleales; family Scenedesmaceae; genus Tetradesmus; species Tetradesmus obliquus. The sequence continues at coordinate 4,861,910 of CP126191.1, forward strand.
AAGGGCCAGCTGGGCACGTCACGTGTGCCTGTGCAGCAGCAGGATGCAGCACCTGCAGCAGCAGCCAAGCCTGGCGGCAGCGGCCTGGAGATCAAGGTATGCTTAAACAACACAAGATGCCCTTGCGGCGGCTGCTGCTGCTGCTGCTGGACGACTTTGCCTGACAATGCTGCACTCTGCATGGATGATGCGTGCACTTGTCAGGTGCTGCTGCATGGAGCTGAGCAACTGCATTGAGATCAAGCCTTTGCCACTCAGCAGCTTCTGCTGCAGCCACCCGCAGCAGTCTTGCCTTCTGCAGCAGCCAGCTGCGTGTTTGTAGTGCACTGCCTCTGCTGCCACTCTTGCTCCTCTGTGTGCTGCAACACACACCAACACTCAACCTGCCACTGAATCTTGTCCTTTAACACGCACACACCCTCACTCAACAACCTCCTGTACACTCCTCTGCAGGACCCCTCGGTCAGCCGGCGCGGCTTCCTGCCCTTCAGTGAGGGCAGCCGCAACTGTGTGGGCCAGGCGCTGGCGCTGGTGGAGCTGAAGGCAGTGCTGGCGCTGCTGCTGGGCAACTTCGCCTTCAGGTGAGGTGGCGTCTGACCGGCTGGATTTGTATACGTTCAAGGAAGCGGCGGGGGCAGGTGCTGGTGTCTTGCCGGCTGTGCGCGTGCGCACGTGTAACTTGGCAGGTAGCTGGCATGCATGGTCAAAGGTGTCTTGCTGCTTGGCCAAACAGTCCAAAGAAACTCAGGCTGACAGCTTCATGCTGCTGCTGCTGCTGCTGCTGACGCTGCTGCTCAGGCTGGCACCAGAGATGGGCGGCCTGGCTGGCGTGGATGCTGACGCGCGGCTGGCCATCACGCTGCGCCCTGAGCACGGCATGCTGATGAGCCTGAGGCACAGGAGCAGCGCGTCCTGAGCTGCCTGGGCTGCAGCCTTTGCCCACTGTACAACAGCTGTAGTAACAGTATCACTGGTGGTAGCCTTACTGGGCGTGCATACACTTGCGGCGGCTGCACAGCGCGAATTGCGGGCAGCAAATGGTGGTAGTTGTGTGTTGAATGGCTATAGGTGTCAAGAGTATGACTGGCTTTTGACAATTGCTGCTGCTTGGACCGTGACAGTTGCAGTGGCGTGCATGCTGTTGTTGCAGCGCTTGATACATCATAACACAACCGTGAGGCTGTGTTGCGGCAAGCCTGTATCTATCGGCGCTGCAGCTTTCTGTTTCATGTCTACTGAGGGTGCTAGCTCTGTGGTGCTGTGCACCCCGGTTCAACACGCTGTGTATGGGCTGCTTGCCAGGCACTGCGTACGCGTACGCAGCATTGTGATAGTCATGTTCACCCAATCAGCATGGCTCAGTTGCTTGGTGCGCTGATCTGTGCATGTGGCAGTTGCACTTGCCATGCTGGTGCTGATGCACTTTGCCGTCCTCGGCAGTTGTGGAGGTGTCAGGGCATGCATGCAGCAGCTGCAAGATGGCATGGGCATGGTTTTGGCCACAGTGCTGCCAGCGCAGCGCTCTATCTGGGAATATTACTTGCTGCTGCAGCAGCCTGCAGGCAGGCTGCCATGGCCAGCAGCTGCGTCTGCACTTGAATGAACTTGCAAGACAAGCTGCGCTTGAAAGCCTGCAAATGTTTGTATCCTGTTGTAGTACTAGGAGCCTGCCATTGCAGCTCTGAAGCGCTTGAGCCAACCACGGTGTCAGGAAGCAGCTTCCGCAGTGCGGCTTGAGTTGGATGGGGTTACGCCATCGTAATCAACTAGCTGGCCATTGCTTGTGCACAGTTGCTGACTGTGCCAGCCAAATGGCGCCATGCCGTCAATGGGCTGCCGTTGTTGTTGGTGCCGTTGTTGTTGGTAGTGGTTTGTTTCGTTTGTGGAGGGCTGTGCACTACTAGTAGCATGCATAGCACTGGCTTATACTAATGTTTTTCTAACTGGCATGTACTATTGATATTCCCAGCCCTTGACCAAACTGCATGTCAATTGCAGTCATGGTGGCTGCTACAGCCACGTGCTGTCTCGAGATAAGTACAAGCTGTTGAAACGGCGATGCCGGCGCATGTCACATACTATTGTTTGCTTTACTTGTTGACAATCTATGTCATATATAGCATCGCGATGCTGAACTCGAGCTTACTATCGTTCCTGTCAAAGGGCGCGAAAGTCGTTGGCGCCCCCACCGATGCACTGCGCTGTGTGCATGCACTCGGAAAGTCTTGTGTAGACAGACACGGTGCTATTAAGGCCTTCCCAGCAGCACTGCTAGATGCTGTGGGTGGTTCCTTCTCTGACGTGGCAGCTGCAGCTCGAGAGAGGCTTGTTACAGGAGAGCAGCTCCGTCGAAGTGGCCACAGCATGCCTGTTAGGGTACTTAAGAGGGTCCTGCAGCACCTAGATTGTTGACCCGTTCAGGGTCTAGAGTGACTCTGATGCATACATGTAGGACAGCAGTGCATGCCATGGACGGTAAGGTGCCTTCATTTTGCAGAATGGCATCATGTGCTACGCTGAAGTGCTGCTGCAAGCGAAAGCTGCAGCCAAGCCACCACTGCAAGGGTGCACTGCAAATCGCAGCTACCACGATCATACCATGATCACGAGGGCCGATGGCGTTGATGCCATGGCTTGATGATTAACATGATGATGATGATCATACCATGATGGTACCACCATCCAGACGTTTGTGCAGGGCAGTGAGACAAACGTCATGGTGTATGCAGTGCCACTGGCCAAGAGGGTTGCATGCCTGGCTGTTTTCGCTGCCGGTGCCACAGAGGAGCTCTGCCAGAGTCAAACACTTCAAGTTGGGGTGAGTCATGTAAAAGCCATCACTGACCTGTAGACAATCTACTGGCAGCATGGTGCAACCTCCTGGCACAATGTTACCGGCATGCAACATTGAAGCATGGCGCCATGCAGGCCTGCAGTGCCAACCACCGCGCTGCTTGCTGCCCGTACACCTTGCTGCCAGAGAGCCTTTGCTGCAGTGCAGCACTATGCACAGCACATGATGCTACCAGCTCTACTGTTCACTTGCACACACCGTCAGTGGGTGCGGCCATGCTGGCTCTGGAGTCGAGTTGTGCAAAGCGACATGCAACAACACTATGGAAGCACAGCCTGCTCAGCAACAGGCTGTTGTCCAACTCACTGTAATATACATTAAACACCGCTCACACCCCAGCAGCACGCCATATCCCCTGACACAGCCCTCCCTCTCACACATGCAGCGCTCTGTCCTCTGTCACACCAAGTTTCAACCCCCAACACGCGCCAGCTCCCCAGCACCCCGCTCACACCAGCGAGCGCGCCCGCAGCTTCTCCCGCACATCAGCAGACAGCGCCCACAGCCCATCAAGGCACGACTCCAGCTCATGCGCAGGCCAGCGCGCCAGCCACACAGCAGCAGCCATCACCAGCAGCGCCAGCAGCACGCCAGCAGCCACCACAGCCTCACTGGTGGCCTCGTCAAAGCCCCGCACACGCTGCCGGCGGCTGAGCGGCGGCTGCGACGGCGGCTGCTGAAACAGCGGCATGTCAAAGACCTCGTCTGCTGTCGCTGCTGTTGCGGCGCTGTCCTCGTCATCGCTGGACTCGAACTCGTCCTCCTCTTGTGTAGCTCGCTGCTGCTTGCGCCGGCCGCTGCTGCCAGCAGCGGCGGCAGCAGCTGTTGCTTGCCGCGTGGTGCGGCGTGGCGTGCTGGTTGTGTCAGCTGCTGCTGCTGGGCTGCTGTGTGTGAGCTGCACGCCTCGCGCTGAGGTGTCACTGTCGCCCATCCACTGCAGCACGTCAGCTTCAGGGAACCAGTACTGCAGGGACACACAACACCGGGAGCGTCACCATCATCAACAGATGTAACCAACCATCGGCAACATCAAAACAAAGGGGTGAGGGGCACTGTTACAGATTCGCTGCTCTGCACGCCACCACTGCTCCATTGCGAACCCTTTGCAGTATGCCTCGTCTAAGGCTGCAAGTGCAGCAGCAGCAGCAGCAGCAGCAGCAGCAGCAGTAGCGGCCGCACCTGTGTGCCGTCGTCAAACTTGACCAGCAGCTGGTCGGTGCGCTTGCCGTTCCAGCCCTTGACCACTGCAGAGAAGGCCTCCTGCTGCTGGAAGACCTCGCCAGGCACCAGCAGCTGCTGCCCCTGCAAGCAGCACGCGGCAGTTGGTGAGGTGACCGCAGGTGCAAGGCGAACACAACGCACGTGCAGGCAGTTTGGTTGATTTGTCTGGTCAGGAGAGGTGCTGCTGCAGGTCGCATGCAGCCGCGGAGAGTGAGCACTTCGACGCTGAACGCTGATGATGGCTCGCGGGCAAGCTGCTAAGCTTGTCAAAAGCTGCATTGCGCAGGAGTCGCCAGAGCCAGCTAGGTAGCACAGCACATACTGTTCAACCTTTTACACCATCATACGATGCTGCTTGTGTAGCTGTGACGTTAACATCGCAGTTTTGCAGCGCCCCTTGCATGCAGTTGCTGCTGCTGCTGCTGCTGCTGCTGCAGTGAGAGCTCTCCTGGCACAGGTATGCATACCCTGCCGGGCCCCGAAACGGTGAACTAGGTCAAAAAGTTGCAAACCTTGTATGGGCATGGTCCTGGGCTGCGAGGTGGCGTCTTGGGCTGCTTCCGTGGAGTTGTCCTCTTGGTTGGTGTACTCATCCTTTCAACTGGTCAATCAGTGTAGAAGGTATGTGTAATTGAAATTGACGCAGTGGATGCACACCTTCGACTTGCGCAAAGCAATCAGCCCGCTTCTTGAGTTCAAACGTTCACGCAACTCTGCGGTGCTGTGTCACAGCCAGGGCTTCGCTTAGATATCAGGTATCAATCAATTTCCATATCAAGCATTTAATGCCGCGGAACACCCGCTCCGACATCAAGTGCCCAAACCCATGCTGGCTGTAGATTAGGTGTCTGTTGACATCTGTTACGATTTGTTGGCGACTCGCTGCCAGGGTGATCATGTGGCCACGGTGACCTGATGCATGTAGTCTTCGTTATAAAATCACAGGGGCATCCTGGCAAGTCAGTGCATCCTGCTTAGCCCTCCATCCACTGACTGACTTGGTGTCATTTAGAGTCAGTGGCAGTCACCAGCCATAACAATGTATCAGCAGCCTTAGCGCCTTCATTTCCTTTTCGCGCATGCAAGGCACGCCTGATGCATGCCGGGCGCTCCAGGATGCACTCAACCAAGAGTTCTAGCTGAGGGGCCCCCGTAAACCAGTTCCCACTGAGTTGACACACGAGTATGTTACAGCGACATGGACTAGTCGAGCTCACATTCACAGTGGCACGACTGCATACAGGTGCACAGTGCACCTCCTCGGGTCAAAAGACACCCCTGGCAGTGGCCAACAAGGCTGTGGCCGCGCAGGCCAAGCCATGTGCTCCACACACCAAGACGTACACCGGCGACTGCTGCTGCTGCTCTAGGACAAAAATGGCCGAGTCTGCACCACCGCCATAGTTCACAGGTAGCCCTGCTTCCTGTGGGCAAAACAGATACGCAGCAGAGTGGCAGGTGGCACATGAAAAGGGTGAGTGCACATGAATAAGGTGATCTGCACTGCGCCCACAAACAGCAGTCACTAGCACAGCTGCGTGCAATGCTGTCTCCGTGTATCCAGAGCGGCGCAAACTAGGCTGGTGTTAGGACATTGCATGACCGCCGCACATAATCAAGCATGACGGCGGCTGCTTCGGCTATGTGCATACTGCTGTTGCTGCCGCCCAGCGGCAAGGGCAAGGCATGCCAGCCGCGCACCTGGCCTGCACGCCGATCTGGCCCCAGAAGATGCATGCGAACAGACCTGCAGGCACAAAGGGCAGAGGCATGTCAGCTCAAGCTGGAGTTGCGAACACCATGAGACAACAATAGTAACTAACGATGCTCCTAGGCTACTCAAGCCTCAGCGCTTGTGATGGCGTGCTGCTGCTTGGGCAAATTCAATGCTCGACTGCCACGCACGCCACCATAGCCGCTGCATAGCACATGCAGCTGCTGCAATCGTTGCCAAGCATGTGCTGTCAGCATGTCAACTCACCCATGTGCCAGGTCAGCAGGTACAGCCTGCAATGCAGCAGCAGGTGATTACAGACAAGCACAGCGTCAGCATACCAAACCAGAAAGTTCAGCTGTTGTGGTATACCCCAAAACGAGAATAACAGAGGCTCAGCATAGCTGGCTGGACATCCGTCTCCGCACATGTGCGCACTGCAGAAAAGGCACCAGTGCTGCAGTTGGCTGACAGCCCCGCCGCTGCCGCAACTGCTCTCACCAGAAGGGGTCATCGATGGATGGGCCCTGGGGGAACTTGGCCAGCTCCTCGCCGATGCTGGCGGTGAACAGGCCAAACAGGCTCTGGCCGCCAAAGGCGCTCACGGGGATGTTGCTGGGGATGGTCCAGCTGAGGGTGAGGTGAACGAGGCGCAGGCGCAGCACATGAAGAGAGCAGGTCAGCTGTGCACATGGCTTGTGGCCCAAGCTGTGCATGTGCAGGTGCGCCACATCGGAGGGGACCAGGCGGCTGGAATACTGCTGACACAATGTGGCACTTGGCTGACTTAGCTGTTGATGCTGCAGCGTGTAGGTGACTGCAGGAGTGCAATCACTGCTGATACTGCTGGTGTCGCTGTCGCTCGCGACACTGCAATGCCACATGGTGCCCCTGCTGCCCCATGCATGGCAGTGAGCCGCTGGTCAGTGCCAGCCTGAGCGGCTCACTTCTGCCCCAACAGCCATGCCATGCTGTACCACGTGCTGGTTGACCTGCTGCACAGTAGTGATCTGCCGCTGCTTTCTGCTGCCGTGCTGTATCAAGACTGGGGCACTGCCGCCGCCGCTGCAGCTGCTGCTGCGTGACTCACCCCAGGAAGCCCAGCACGGGCACCAGGGGGTCCTTCTTGATCCAGTCGCTAGGGTAGGGGGTGCCGCTGCAGCACACACGACACGCCAGCACAGGACAGCCAGTCAGATTGGGCCCCATGCACGCATAGGACAGCAGCTGAGCTTCACTGAGCAGTGCTGCGGCTCCTCAAGCAGAAGCACCGCTGAGGCTGCTCAAACAGCGTCCTTTGCTTCATGCTAAGCTACTGCAAAGAGCTGAAGGCGTTCTCATGCTGCTGCCATGCTGTGCTGCATCTGATCTGTTGGTGGAAGTGTCCTGCTGCTGATGCTGCTGCCAGTGGGTACTCACGCCCTCACGACCACTGCGCGGCGAGAGGCAGGGGCGGCGCGCACTGCAGACCCTGCATGAACCAAGGAGCTGCTGTGAGACGCAGTCCAAGCGGCTTAAGCGAGCTGGCATGGTCTCCTGTGATCGGCTTGTCAAGAGTGCTGCAGGCACGATCGGCAGCATACAAGGCCATTATCTAGTGATTAATAGTCTTTTCTACGCACTTGTGGTCTTGCGTGCCAGGCAGGGGTTGGCTGTGCGTGCTGCGAGCATTGTGGCCTGCTGGTTTAGCTGCCGCTGATGTGGTTGCTAGATCACCGTACTGGACGCCTGCAACATCCCAATGAGGCTGTGCGAGCCCCCTTTTCGGGCCATCGGCATGAGATCCCTCGAAAAACCCTTGGGCCTCTGAACCCTCTCCGGCCAGACGCATGCTGCAGAACGCGAAAAGCCAACGGAAATGCTTGATGTTGACAAAATTTGCGTATGTTGGCTTGCTAAAGATCCTCCGCGCGCGACAAGGTGGTGTGTAGTACACACTGTGTACTGCTTGCTCTGAAGTGTGCGCTGCTGTGATAGAAGTGGCTGCGCTGCTCACAAAACTTTCGTTTGTTGGGTGTTGATGCATTGCCGCTCTCTTTTGCCTGCTGCCACGGCTGTGGACGGCCAATTGAAGGGCTCTGCACTGCCAGTCTCACTGAGACTGCAGACGCAGGTGCAGCGCAGAGTCTGCAGTCCTGTTCTGCAATGCCGTGTGTTGCTTTGCAGGTGATCATGGGTCATTCATCCACTTTTTTAAGTAAGACACTTGAGGACGGAGGCAGCACGTACCAGCTGCGGTTACTGTTTGGCTCAAGGTGCTACTAGTACGATACCGGTGGTGACCAGGCCTTGGTCCAGCCAGGCTGGGCTGGTGATCACCCACCCAGCCACTAAGAATATCAGCAGAACTCAACCACCAAATTAAAGGGTGTAATAAATTGAGGTTACACAAGCCCGTTTGGGCAGCCAGTGACAGGCTCGTCCGGCAGAGAATAAGGAACAACATGACTCAGGTCAGACCAAGCACTGGCAGTCACTAGTACCCCACAGCAGCAAAGCACAGCCCCAGTGCAGGCGCAGGAGGTGCAGTGGCCTGCCTGTCCATGCTGTCTGCTAGTGCCACCAATGCCTGCAAGCCAGATGAGCCGCCTGCTTGGCCGCTGGCACCACCACCAGCAGCTGCTGCTGCTGCTGCTGTTAATCCCGGCACGACATCTGCTAATGAGTCATCATCAGTGCTAGTGCCCGCACCAGCAGCAGCCTGGGCCTGCTGCAGCAACAGGGCCTCCCTGACTCCTGTTGCCACCAGCACGCGCACCATGCGCCGCAGGAAGCGGTCCCCAGCCAGCTCAATGCACAGGCAGGGCGCACCCTGCTGCTGCTGCTGCTGCTGCCCCTGCTGCTGTTCGTCTTTGTCTGTTGCACCGGCTGCTGCCTCAGGATGCTGCTGCTGCAGGTGTTCCTGACTAACAGCAGCTGCTGCTGGCAGGTGCACCAGGCTTGCGCGTGCTACATGCAGCGTGCACTCACAGTCCTTGCCGCGTGGCGTGTCACGTGCGTAAGCATAGTAGTTGATCTGCTTGCCCTGCAGCTGCTGCAGCAGGGCATTCACTATGGCAGGGTCTACATCAGCTGCCTGCAGAGCTGCTGACCATTGCTGCTGCTGCTGCTGCTGCTGCTGCTGCTGCTGGCAGTCTTGTTGCTGTGTCTGGGCCTCCCGCGCTGCTGCCTGCTGTGCTGGCTGCTGCAGTGCTGCTGTCAGTTCGTCTGTGAACCGTGGCAGCAGAGCATCTGACGCATGCTGCTGCTGCTGCTGCTGCTGCTGCTGCTGCTGCCTGAGTGGCAGCAGGTACACATAGCGCCGCCAGTGTGCACTGAAGGTGGCATGAAACTCACGCTCAACCGCAGCAACATGCCACACGCGAGCCTGGCAACTGGGGGCCAGCACCTCAGTGCTGCTGCTGCTGCTGCTGCTGCTGCTGCTGCTTAGTGGCTGCTTGATTGGTATGGCTGCCTGCAGCTGCTGGTTGACTGCTTCCTGCAGCTGAGCAGGGCCTAGGCGCTGCTGCCAGGTGTAGAAGGAGATCACCTGAGGCAGCAGCAGCAGCGGGCCATGTCAGCACTCAAATTTAGTGCTGTCACTTTTGACTAGACCGCAAATGCAAACTTAGTCGCTGAGACAGCAAACAGTACACGACAGGCAGAAGTGACACGAACTGCCTGCCTGTGCATGCAGCAGAGTACATCCACATCTGTTCTTGCATAAGTATGAACTGGGATGATCAGCAGCAGGGCTGCCGTTGATGCTGCTGCACACGCCACACACCTGTCCCACTGCAGTCACGCCAGCGTCTGTGCGGCCGCCACAGTTGATGCTCGGCAGCTGCTGCACACCCTCTGCTGCTGCTGCTGCTGCTGCTGCTGCTGCTGCTGCTGCTGCTGCTGCTTCGCCTAGCGCTGCGCCTCCCTCATGATCCTCAGCAGCAGCAGCAGCAGCAGCAGCGTCACCACCGCTTCCAATGACCAGCTGCTGCTGCTGCTGCTGCTGCCCATGCCTGTCCTGCCCAGCGTTGCCTGCTGCACCTGGGCGCACACCGGCCGCTGCCCCTGCCCGCTTGTTTGCACGCCTCTCTGCTCGTGCTGCCTTGCGCTTGGCCCTACCGCTGCTGTCTTTGAAGCCAGGTGGGGTGTCTGCCAGGCCGGCAGCAGCCAGCGCAGCAGCGAGCGTGCCGTCCACTGTCTGCCGGCCTGGCTGGCGCATCCAGCCTGCAAAGCTGCTGCCCAGGTAGGACACATGCACCTTCGGCAGCCAAAAAGGTTGGCAGACGACAATGTCAGCTGGGCTGCAAAACTGCAGAAAAGGAATTGTTATCAGCGCGAATTGGTCTTGCTGGAGTGTAGAGCAGTCAGTGTGAAGCTGCTGCTTGGGCTGCGCGTCATGATTGTGTTGAGGAGTCAATGTACAAGCAATAAACAGTTGCACATGCTGCCACACCACCATCAGCCGCATCAGTGACGCCCACGTGCCACATGCCTCCCAGTCACCTTGAAAGTCCTGCGCTGCAGCTGCTGCCGCTGCTGAGCATCATCAGCAGCGTGTGGTCCGTCTGCTGCCCGTGCCTCAGCACTGGTTTCTAGGACGTATTCCTGCGGCTGCTGCTCCACCTGGCAGCTGGTTGGCTTGTCACTTGGTGCTGCTGGTGCTGCGCCTGCGGGTGCCAGTCCAATGTCTGCCAGTGACGCCCTGCCAGCCACAAGGCTGATGTAGAATGCCTCCACTGCCTGCAGGCCCCAGCAGTGAAGGCAGCACAGGCACGTTCATACCATGTGTTGCTACGCTGCATGACCGGCAGAAACCCACACATGCATAACGATTCTCAGGACACAGCGCTAAGGCTTGCAAGTCAGGCTGTAGTACAGTGACACGTCTGACACAATTGACACCAATGAGGGGGCAGAAAGGTTGCGCAGAAACAGCAGCCTGAAGGTCAGCTGCCGTGTATGCTCACCCTCCAGTTTCTGCCAGCTGCTAAGAAATGAGACACTGCTGCATGTGGTGACCAGCTGAGGGGTTGTTCTGCAGCTGCAGCCGGCACATTGGCTGCCATGCTGCTGCTGGGAGCAGCAGCAGCAGCCCTGGCAAGGCAAAGTTGCTGTCGCCTGGCTGCCGGCTGTGCTGAACGGTACCCAGCTTGCTGTTTGGCTTGCAGTAGGTGATGATGGCAGGAGGGAAGCAGTGCTTGCATCACGACATCTGACGGCCTAGGCACAGGCAGTCAATGACGGTTGCTGCAGGTCAGGTACAGGTCAAGCAGTACGTCTGATGTTTAGGCACTTCCCCGTAACTTCATTTGCTTGAGTATCTGCTGGTAACGCCGATACCAGCGCGTGTGCTGCAGCACATCCTCTCCTCGGCGTGCCTCAGTGGCGAATTTGAAGAGGCGGAAGAACAACCCTTGCTGGGACGAGACACGCACAACCGTGCTTCTGCTGGCCCAATCAATCCTCTCAGACCCTTTAGCCGTTTAGGAAGTGGCAGTTGAATCCAGGAGTTGCCGAACTTGTTGCGTATGCAGTGTATGCATGTCGGGGGTACTGCGTCAGGCCTCAACGTGCTACAGCACAAGCAACCTTCTGCTGCGAGTGCTGCAGCAGAGCAGCCCCACCTGGAAGCTTGGATGCAGACTAGGCTGGATCCTCCCAGCAACGGCAGATGCAGGGCGGGACCAACCAGACATTGCAGGGCAGCAGGCATTCAGCAGTACAGCTGGACAACAGCAGCAGCAGCAGCAGCAGCAGCAGCAGCAGCAGCAGCAGCAGCAGGCTATGAACCTCAAATCTGCACTGCGGCAGCTGTACAAGCGCGTGCATCCTGACCTATTTACTGACTACCCAGCCGAGCAGGTGCGCTCCTGCAGCACTGGCCAGCAGGCGCCCTGCAGTTGCTTGCCAGCACAGCGCTGCACAATGCCTGGTCTGCAAGTCCTGCCAGGCTGATTACCAGGCCAGGCACCAGCATTTGCAACTCATGCCAATCAAATCACTCTGCTGCAGTGCTGGAATGGTGGCCTGGCAGACCAGCAGCAGCGTAGGTAGCCGCTGCTCTTCATGTTGCATGCATCTCAATGGCTACCCACTACTTGGGTTGCGTAGGAAACTTCTGCATTTCCTGCGTTTACACCCAGACATGTTCGGGGCGGTGCATCCAAAATCCCTGTATGAGGATATCATGCAGAAGTTTTGGGTGTTATTTCCTGAAGAATTTATAGCCGGGCCCGCATCACTGTGATACGGCAGGCGGGATTGCGTTGATTGTATAACAGCAACTGGCGTGATTGTGTTTGAGGTTAATACACTTAACTCTATGTATTTGCACAATCATATATGTGGATGTGATACTGTTCACAAACATTTCACATAAGCAGAACCAAAACTGTCATAGCCGATCATCACAAAATCATCCAGTTGACATGACGTTCGTGCAAGATGCTCACCACATGCAACTCACCATACAATGTACGCGAGATTTATTTCACACCTACACGTTACACCTTACATTTTGCCTGTACTGACGCACTCATGAACTAGGAGTTACTGTTATATAATAAGGAACTAACACATGCCTATACTGTCAGGGGAAGAGTAGGTGCTCATACACCAAGGAGGTATCCTCAACGCATATAACACATCCCATACGATCACTCGCACGTGACGATGGGGAGCGCTGAGCGCCCGTCGTCTGATAAAGGACGACAAAATCAAAAACAGGCCATACATGGTCACTAGGACAGTCAACTTTGAATGACAGTAGGACGAAACGGTAAAGCAGGCATACACACTCCCCCATTACATGCAATTTACACTACTGCCACTCCTGCTTCTTGCGAGGAAAACTTCAACTTCAATCTGAGCTACGGTGTCAACCAAGTGGAGGCACTGACAAGGTGTCACTACCCAGGCTACCAAGGACTACAAGAGGATCGAAGACTGTCAGTGCCGTTGCCCCCGAAGGGCATCGTGGCTCTTCGGGACGGCGCTGACCAGGTGTTGTTATGATTGCAGGTAATACTAGACGACATAGGAGCAGAAGCAGGAGCTGCACATGCTAATCTGAGGTTCAGCAGCCATGGTGGCCTTTCGGGGGACCACTTCTTGCCATGTGCGCATTATGTTGCATGATGCTTATGCTTGTAACGAACGCAATTCGGCAACATTCTTTCTATGTTGCGCTTCCTGTTTACATGCCAGAGCAGATGCCAGCAGTGCTGCACTGATTGCAGATCAGATCACTTGACATCTACAGCCAATCGTGTGCAATACATGCTTAATGGCTGCCTGGGTACCTCAGCGGCTTGTGCTGCTATGTCGTTGATGTTGCTCATTGACCTGTGTCATCGCAGGCGGAGAATGAGCGCTCCTTCAAGCTGCTGCAGGTAAGCTGGCTGCAGCACAGCTGGCAGCTGCCCATCCTGCCAATGCATGCAACGAGCACGGCAACCTTGCAATAAAGTGACTGCCAACTCCCCTGCTATGGCAGTGCAAGCACACAACACTTCAGCCATACAGGTGTGCGGCATGTGCACATGTGCAGCAGGGTGCAGGCGTCCACCTAACCCCTGCCTCTGTCACCTGTCACTTGCCGCTTGTCACATGTGCCGCTGCCAGGACTACCTGCACCAGGCGCGCAGCCCCAGCCAGGGCCCAGCCAGCCGTGTGGCCTACCACTTCAGGTTCTTCCTGCTGCCACAGCCACACGGTGAGCAAGACGCTGCCGCTGCTGCTGCTGCTGCTGCTGCTGGGTTGAGCTGTGCTTCAAAGCTGCTGTCAGTCTTAGTACTAGTGTGTGCTGAGGCAATCCTGCAGGGTAGGAGCAGTGGCTGGACGCCTGCAGGGCTGCAGTTGCCACTGACACACGCCAAAGTACTACACGCACGTGCAGCACAAGAAACAAACAGCGGCCAGACATAATGACCGTATGCAACAATTCTGTTGCTCGACAACCCCGCAGGCCTTGATGTAGAAGAGGAGCCACAGGAGCCACCATCACAAGCAGCAGCAGCAGATGCACCGCCAGGGCCGCAGTTCCAGCGCGTGCAGCTGTCGCTGCCACCCCCGCAGCCCAAAGCAGACAGCTCCAGCCCCGGCCTGTCAGCAGCAGCGCTGAAGGCACTCAGCAAGCTGCTGGCGCAGTGCGGCCTGCCGCCTGTGGCTGCCGAGGAAAGGGAGCAGCAGGCAGATGCGGCCGGCAGGCTCAGCACGTTTCTGCCAGAGGCGGCAGAGGTGCGCAGGAGGGCTGGAAGGTGCTGAGAAAGCAGCAGTGGCGGCGACGGCTGCGCTGTCAGCGGGGCAACCGCAGTGGCTGCCATGGTCGTTTGTGTGCAGCAACACATTACACGTGTGTGGTTGGATGTGGGATTTGACCTGATGCGATTGAACAACATGATAAATAACAAAGGTCTGCCACATCAGCACAACTGTCCGCACATCATGCTGGTCACGAACTGCTACAGCCACATGCATCACAGCCGCCGCCCTTCTCGCTGCACATCCGGTGCTGACTTGCTCGTGCTGCAGGTGGTGCGGCAGCACGAGTCGGGTGCTGCCCTGGATGAGGTGCGCGTGGCCAACATGCGCGCTGCCATACGCATCGCTCACCGGGTGAGTGTTGGTGATATCTTGCAGCCCTGCATTCCCTGCAGACGCCTGCAGCCTGACATGCATGAGATATGTATTGCGCATGCGCATGATTACCTGTGACACATGTGCGCATGATTACCTGTGACACATGTGCGCATGATTACCTGTGACACACTCCCAAATCGTTGGTGGTCAGTCTGGCTGCATAGACGCATGTAAGTTGCATGGTTTGTGGACCTGAGACAGCAAGGCACGCACAGCGTGCTTCATGCTACTGAGTTGCAAGCCTGTATCATTGTCTCCATCATGTTCATTGGGTAGGGTTGCAACAGTGCTGTGTGAGGCATGTGTGTGCTTGTATCGCCAAATCAAGTTGCATCTTCGGCGTGCTGCTGAGTCAGCAGTTCTGACAGGACCATGCTGCTGCTGCTGCTGCTGCCTGCAGGTGGTTGCTGGCTTCCAGCCAGGTGCTTTCAGTGGACAGCAGCAGGTCGCATTGCTGCAGGTAGGAGGTCAGGTTGAGCACAGGCCACACGAGAAGCAGCAGAGCAAAGCATGGGGTTGTTGCGCAACGCTGTAAATGGATGTGAAGCCCCCACTTGTTTCTTGTTTGATGCGCATAGGCATCCCATCGTCACCTGCAACAACTGGCAACTATGGCGCCTTTCTGACTTCTGCTGCCAGCTGTCTCAACCAACACCGTCGCCTGCAGACCCCCTGCTCCACCTTGCACCGCCACTCACAGCAAAGCACTCATCAGCCACACTCCATCTCTCACACCGCACTGCACCGCCACACACTGACTGCACACTGCTGCCCATGCAGCGCCTCGTAGACGCACTCAACTTACTGTCAGCTGAGTTCGAAGCCGAGGGAGCTACCCTGGACCTATCACGCCTGCACCTGCTCATCTGCAGCAAGACATCACTCGACAGCCTGGGCACACTCTGCCTGGCCAGTGATGATTCTGCAGAAGACTGGGCAGACTTCCTAGGGGGTGTAGATGCAGGATATGCGCGTGATAAGCGTGCTGCAGCAGCGGCACTGAGGCAGCTGGAGGCCGGCATGGCTGCTGCGCTGGGCGTGCGCATGCTGTTCACTGCCGCGCATTACATCATGACGCATGAGTACAGGTGCGGAGTTGTGCAGGGGCGCAGTTTGCTTGACTGCTTCAGCTTCGCCAGCTGCACTCTTGCAGGGTTTGCTGGTGTGTGTCGTGCTGTTGGCATTCCTTTTCTTCTCTCATGCCGTCCTGCCGCCGCTGTCACTGATGTTGCCTTCTACCACTGCCGGCAGGTCGTTCCTTGAGCGTTTAGCAGCGCATGCTGCTGAGCACGGCCCAGTGCAGAACCTAAGCAGCTGCAGCACTGAAACGGACAGCAGCACCAGCAGCGGTAGCAGCAGTAGCAGCAGCAGCAGCAGAACCAGCAGCAGCAGCAGCAGAACCAGCAGCAGCCCGGTCAAGTCCTTGGCTGATGTGCCTGTGTATGTGGCGCCACCCATGCAGCACCAGCAGTACGACGCAGCGGGCAGTGATCAGCAGCAGCAGCAGCAGCAGGCTGTGCACGAGTCGGTTGGGTACATCAGTGTGACCATGGACAGCGCAGCAGCAGAGGTGTACCACACAATACAGGTGTGCTGTGGTTATCTTGCAGACAGGCAATGCACATGTGTACTAATGGATGCCATGGGCAGTAGAGTTGTTGACAGCTAAGTACTCGCGCAACTTGCAGTCCCTGTGTTGCTTCTTGCACATCACAAGTACCATTGTTTTGCATGACAGTATCTGCTGAGCTGTTGCGCATAACACTCGCTACCATTCGCAGGTTGCACAGCAATGTTCGGACACATATAGCTGCACCCATATGAAAACGCTTCCATCACACGCCTCTGTGCAATTCTTTGTGTATGCTGTTTTCTCTCACACTGACTGTGCACGGCTGCTCGCTGACATTGCTTGCAGGAACACGCTGCAGCAGCAGCCGCCATTCTGTCTGCCCGCCAGCAGCTGCAGCAGGAGCTGGCGGAGCTCACCGCCTCAGTGCGCAGCAGGCTGCAGCTGCGGCGGCTGATCAGGGACGCGTTGGTGTCACCGGCAGACTACAAGGCTGCCTGCAGGCGGCTGCTGCAGCACAGGGAGCACCTGCTGCGCTGCAACATCGAGGGCCTCAGCATTCGCGTGTCTGACAAGAACCGCGTGGCGGCTGACGGCTCGCTTGTGGACATTGCTTGGGACTTTGAGCCTTGACCAGGCTCCTGAAGGCTGCTGAGCCGCTTGACTCAAGTGGCGAGTGTTTGGCTTAGGCTGTGTAGCTGTGTCACTGACACAGGGCCTGTGCTGGCCCAGCTATACTACAGAGCTAGTAGTTCTGTGCAGTTTGCTGCTGAGGTCGCCAGGTGTCTCAGCATATGAACAGCGCTGCAAGCGCTGGAAGAGACTTGTGTACACTTGCAGCGCTGGGCATCTGGCGGAATAGTCGTCACCACAAGCAGCGCTGGCTAGTGCCTGCAGCGGCAGTATAAAGTGGGCAGGGCTGCCTTCTAGGGGGCGTCCCTGGGGAGGTTTGGCGAGTGGCAAACGCCAGGTCGTGGCACTTCTTTGCTGTCCTGTCAAGTTGACAAGAGTGCCCTGGTGCGGCACAAGGCTTGCAGCGCTGCTGTTTCTATTGTCAATCTGGTAACATGCGGCTGTATACCACTCAAGAGTGTTTTTATATAATTTCAACGATGCAGAAAAATTAGAGTATTGCACTGTTGATTTTCTAAGTGAAAAGAGACTTGCTAAGGAAGAACAACCACATGTAGCAGAGTTAGCAAGCACGCTACCACCACAAGCACCACAACCACCACAACCACCACAATCACCACAACCACCACAACCACCACAATCACCACAACCACCACAATCACCACAATCTCCACGATCACCACAACCACCACAATCACCACAACCACCACAATCACCACAATCACGACAACCACCACAATCACCACAATCATTGTGTGAGTCACCACAACCACCACAATCACCACACTCACCACAATCACCACAATCACCACACTCAAGACAATCACCACAACCACCACAATCACCACAACCACCACAACCACCACAATCACCACAATTACCACAATCAATGCTGGGTACTGTGGAGGAGCGTGATGTGGCAGGCAAACACATCTGCAAGACAGCCCGCCGCAAGCCGCACATATTCACATACCACCGCCCTGACTCAGGGTGTGTGACACACGCAGCGCGCCCAAGTTGCTTGTGGTGATTGTGGTGATTGTGATGATTGTGGTGTTTGTGGTGATTGTGGTGATTATGGTGATTGTGGTGATTGCGGTGACTGTGGTGTGTGTGGTAATTGTGGTGGTTGTGGTGACTGGTGATTGTGGTGGTTGTGGTAATTGTGGTGGTTGTGGGTATTGCGGTGATTGTGGTGGTTGTGGTGATTGTGGTGATTGTGGTAGGTGCAGGTAACGCTTGATGGTGTGATGTCATTTCCCTTCATGTGCGATGAGTCATGCGGCAGTCAACAGTGCATTATATAAAGTCAACAGTGCATTATGCAAAAGTCAACGGGATCAGCAGTTGAACGTGTTCCTTTCGCGGCATAAGTAGGTTAGAAGCCTGCAGGTTCCGTCTCGCGGGCTCCGCTTAATTTAAACTGTCTCGATTCGGCAGAAAGCCTCGCTCCGGCTTTCTGCCGAGTCTCGACAGTTCAATAAATTCGCTGCCGCCCTCTCGACTGAAACCTGCAGGCATATAACCTACACATACTGTATTGTTCCAGTAGATGTTTTTTTTTTGCGTGATGATCTCAAAATTTAGGTCGGACGGCCTGTTACATGGTGCATGTGAAAACAGCAGGCCGCCTGGCAGCACCACTCTCATGCACAGCAATCACAGGTGACGGCGCACGCAACAGTGGGCAGCTGCAGCCATTGCAGTGACTCAGCCACGGCACATGCACAGGGCTTACTGCTATCGGCGTCAATAGCCATGCACACAGCGTGAAAAACAAGCTGCACAGTCACTGTGCACGGTGCAGTGCCTTCAACACCATCATGTCACCCATCAAGCCACAGCCAACAGAGTACAATGCAGTGACCGAGCATGTTGCTGCAGCAATCACGATCCACGTGCACGCTAGCTGCAGCAGTGTACTACACTGTATGATACATGCAGCAGTACAGCACTCATCCCAGGACCTTGTGACACTCAGAGACGGCTGACACAAACATGGGCTGTGTATCAGCTATACCAGCAATGCACTTGTGCATATCATAGCGCCAGCGCCTCTGCAGAGGCTGCACGATATACGCACCCCACCAATTCACCTTGCAAGCAATGCTTCGGCGGTACAGGCAGACGCCGACAACAATGGCACATGACACCACAGTGATGCACTGTGGCCAGCAGATACTCTGTTTGCTCTTTTTGTAAGCTCGCATGTGCAACAAACACATTTGGTGTTGCTGCATGGCAGTTGCCTGCCACAAAAATGATAGCTGGCTCCTCTGTTTCCACTGTAGGTGCTGTTGACTGTACGTCCAGGCGCTGTGCAAGGTGCACAGGTGGGTTGGCCTGCGGCTGTGCTCTCTTGTTAAAGCCCACACCTGGCAAGTGAAGTGACATGATCAACAGCAACCATGCGTTGCTGCCACGCTGGTGTGATGACACAACTCCAACTCCCGCGCAAGCCTTGCATGAGCTCATGCTTCTGCATGGCGGTGATGCTGTGCCCAGGCAGTTGGCCAGCTGCGGTTGCGGCTGCAACCCATGGGCAGTGCAGCCGCTTGCTCTGGCAACATGTAGATGCACGTCGTCCGGCTGGTCCTGCGCTCGTGACCGGTGCTTCAATGCAGAGCGGAAGGGGCTGGGTGAAAGTGCCACTGCAGCCACCTGGCTGCCGAGTGCAAGGTGTTGATGGCGTGGTGTGGCTATAAGCTGTGAAGTGATGCCCTGCTGCTGCTGCTGCCCTGCTCAGCTGGGAATGTCTGACCAGCGGTAGCCAGGCACACCTCGCCACACACAAAAAGCGATCCAGCTGTGGTAAGCTCCTGCAACAGCATGCAGAAACAGCAGCGCCACAAGCACTCTTGCTGCTGAAGCTGCTTGTGTGCATGATGCCTAGTGGTCGGCGGTGCAACTGCAACCATTGCTTGATGCTCGGGTGGAAAGCCCATACTGCTGCGTCCCAAACAAACCTTGGGTGAGACATGTTTGGCCCACAGCTGCTTTGAAGGTGCATATGTGCCTAACAAATGGTGTCAAGGTATGCCATATACGTATCAAAGTCAGCAATGGTGCACTGCGCCGCAGTGCAAGCACCGTGCGGGCCCCTCACCTGGCACCAGGGTGATCAAGCCCACAACAGTAAAGCCGATCTCCTGCAGGCATGACACAGCAGTAGCAGTATCAGCAGAGCATGTGGGTCTCTGATCTTGCACCTAATGTAACTGCGCTGCTGCAGCTGTTGCCAGCTGATAGCTGTGTTCAGGCCTGGCTGCGCGTGCTGTGGCAGCTCAAGAAGATAACAGCAGGCCTTGCATCTGCTGCAGCTCACCGCTTGCTCCTTGCCAAAGATCACTTGTGTGAAGTGCATCCAGGCCAGCACCAGTGCAGCCAGGCCAAAGGCCATCAGGAACAGCGCAAGAGCGATGGCCCCGTACGGCACCTCCTCTGGAGGGATGTCAAACCTTGCATCATGCTGCAGCTGCTGCAGAGAACATTGGCATACGGCAGCCATGCAGTGCTTTAGTTTCAAAGATCTCGAGGCTTGCAGTAGATGCAGTCTGCGTTGTGCACTCGCTGCACGCGGTGCTGTACATCAGTAGACAGGCATGCAGTGCTCAGGGCGTCGCCTGTGACATCGCGCCAAGCTGCATATCAGTGCACTTCCTGATACTGGGTAGGGTTGGTGCATGCAAGTGCTGAGGGCTGCTGAGTCAACTCCCCCGCTGCTCCGCAGCCTGGAGCTCGCGTGGGCAACAAGGCTGTACAAGGAACACTTGCTGTAACTGTCCGTGCTGAGATCCGACAAGCCAGCAGCAGTAAGGCTGCTGTTACGACTCTACCCACCTCTTCTTGTTCTTCCCTTAACAATGAGTAGCCAGACCTGTTGCGGACGCTGGCACGCATCAGCTTGGCTGTGTGGGGAGAGCAGAGGATCAGCTGCAGATCAGCACACTGCAAGCAAGGTGTGGCAAGTTTTGCTGAAAAGAGCGAGATGAGCGGATCTACATGAAGCACCTAGCGTGGTGGTGTGACTGGTGTCCTTGCAGACGACGCTGATCAACACTTTCTGCGTGGTGACAGACCCTGGTACCAGAACACTTGAGGCCCAGGCCGAGGGTCCTATGTGTCCGATCCAGCAGCAGGACGCAGCGGCCCCTCACGCCCTCACATAGTCGCGAGTAGTTTGCCAGTGCAATCCCTACATTGCCGTCTGCCATTGTCAAGTCCGGAATCATGTCCTTCGCACTTGCACAGCAGGCTGGCTCACGCGCCCTGTCTGGCGCATTCCGCCCATCCAGGCCGCACGCACGCTCCATTGTCTGCAACAGCGTGAAGGCTGATGCAGATGCAGTGAACCGTAGGAGCGCATTGACGGCAGGCCTTGTGGCGATGGGAGCTCTGGTCGCTGCGCCTGCCCCCAAGGCCTGGGCTCTGATGTGAGTCCTCTCCACAATCCAAATAAACCTTTCGATTCGCATTAGTCGCACAGCACGTTCGAGGCCGCAGCGTGCGCCAGGCATCCTTACTGTCACTGCTGCTGCCTGCTGGTGGTGCTGTTGTGGTCCCTGCTGTCCCTCACCACTTCCACTGCCGTTGCTGCTGCTGCTGCTCCCGCCAGCCCCGATGAGGAGGACGAGGAGCTGCTGGAGCGTGCCAAGGCCAACCGCAAGCAGCGCCTGGCAGCACAGAAGGAGACCACACGCAACTTCCTGAAAGAGGAGGGCGTCAAGGACAAGCAGCTGGACGCAGAGCTGCTGCCAGTGCAGAAGGCAGTCTTCCAGCTGGCCAAGTCGGGTGAGCAGCAGCAGCAGCAGCAGTGCTAGCAGCTTTGGGGCACTGGTTGGATGGCTATTTGACTGCAGCAGTATGTACACACAGGCCAATGATACAGGTCGCATGTTTCCTTGCACGATGAGCTCTGTGCAGCCAGGCTGATGTCAAATTGGCTAGGATAAAGCACCGGCCAGGCTATCAATGTAGGCGAACAATCAAGAGGAGAATGTACGACCTCGGCACCTTGTGCAAGCAATGTGCATCGATGGCTGTTCACCTTGAATGCATGTCACCATACAACTATACCCGAAACTGTGGCTAATCTCATGCAGCTGCTGAAACCCGCCACTCTTGGAGTGTCTGCTCAGACAGCCGCAGGCACATGTCCGCATCATAAAGCACTCTCAAACCCGCGTGATCATGAAGCAACACATTGGTACCCAAACACAGCTGACACTGATGTCACACGCACTGCTGCTGCTCCTTCTGCTGCTGCTGCTGCTGCTGCTGCTGCTGCAGGCTCCCAGCTGGAGGCGGGCGACCTCAAGGGTGTGTCCGCCAACCTGGGCAGCGGCTGGGTGGGAGAGTTCCAGCGCGCCACCAGCGTGCTGGACGCCAGCGATGCAGAGAAGGCCAAGGCCGCGGCCGTGTTTGACGGCATCAGCAGCCTGCGCGATGTGGCAAACAAGGGAGACCTGCGCGGCTCCAAGCAGCAGTACGTGGCGCTGGTGGCTGCGCTTAACGACTGGGCCAGCAGCACCGGCCTGGCCGCAGACCTGAAGGGCCTGTGAGCAGCACGCTGCACAGGCACAGCAGCAGCAGCAGTGTTGAGGTACAATTGGTGTGTTGGACAGTACTGCCATGGCTTGCAGCCTTACTGCGGCTGAGTAGGCAGGCCATCCGTGTGTTGGCGAAGGGTATACATGAGTTGGGAAGAGCGGTCCAGTGAGCATGTGAGCATGCAGCTGCCATGCAAAGCACCATCACCAATTTTCAGGCTCACAGCCAGCCTCATTTGTGGGCTCGTGCATAAGCCATTATGTGGTGTGTGGCATGGATTTTGTTGCTGTCGCGTGCAGTGCAGCACTGGTTATTCTTGGGCATCGGCACTGCATGCACGTCGCGCCTCAGCTGCCACCGACGGCCTGTGAGCCGCTCAGCGGCAATGATGCTGTCGTGCTGTGACGCCACGCGACGCGGCAGCAGTCTGCTGCTTTGCCGTGATGCTACAGCATGAAAGCCGCAGCCAGCGGGCTGGCACTTCTGTCTAAGGGTGCAGTGTTTGTTATGTTGTTGATGACAGCATTGTGAGATCAGCCGGCAATTACACCATGTAAGCAGAGTATCATACAGGTCCTCGCTGAGGCGGCGCCATCTGGCTCAGATTCTCATGTTCAAAACATAAGGCCGTCGCACATAACATGCGCTGCTCACAACAAGCACAGGCATGTGCACAGTCACTGAGTGTCAACAACTTGGCACGGTGCCAACCGTGCACGCAGAGCCACACAGTACACACATGCTGCGCTGCATTAACATGCTTCTATGCAGCGTCCGGCCCAGTCAACCACATCTGCTACTCAAGCCAATCACAAGCGCTACCTGAAACACCTCCAGCTGACTACAAGCTGAGCCCTTGCGGGCAAATTGCTAAGCCTAGTAGAACCATATCAGACAGATTTCAACTATTCCCGTAGTAAACATGCGTAGCACTGCATCTGCATACCAGGCCACTTCAGCACATGAAATGTGGTGCCGCCAGCAGTGCCTGCACTGCTGCAGTCTGTGCACACCACCTAGCGGTCACTCATGGTACATTGCCGCCTGATGCTGCCGATGTGACAGCTGTGCACATGCTGGAATTCCAAGCACCACAGCATCATGCCAGAGCTACACAACTGCATCATCTGCAGGTGCTGCCCATGTCATCTTCTTGCTGCTTGCAATCGGCAGCAGCAGCAATGCGCCTACTGCTGCTCTGGATTGACATACAATACAACATGCACTGCACGCTGAGAATGCATGCGGCCTGCCGAAAGAACCGGCCAGATGTGCTCCAGCAAGCAGCAGGTACGCACAATGAACTGCAATGTTGTTTGGCGGCTGCCAGCCATGTACTGTGTGGCTCAGCGCAGTGTTGCAGGATGGAACGCCCAGGTGCATGACCCTGCGCCCCTGCAGCTGCAACGCAGGTCAGAAGTTTTGACGTGTACGCTCACATCAGCAACCTTCAAATGCACATCATGCTCCTCCTGCTTGAGCCGGTGACAGCAACACACACATGCAGGGCCAGCTGCACGCAACAGCTGGCAGCAGTCACCAGCAGCAGCAAACTTCAACTCCCTGGCACTTATTCTCAACACCAGTTGTCAGCCAGGGTTGACAAAGGGATAACACCAAGCACGCAAACACTCTCAGAACTTGCTCATGGAATGGTCATGCTGCCATGCTTGCAGCCAAGTTCTTGGGCTGCTGCTTGCCTTGCTGTCTCTGCCTGACTGTCTCATGCGACGCCAACATGACAGCAATGCCAGCGCATGCAGCACAACTGTGCGACTAGGCAGCCCCAGCAGCAGACGCCTGGCTGCAGCTGCTGAAAAGGCAGCTGCTGCAGCGCCACCTTCGGTGTAATTGTGCAAGCTGCATGCAGCTGCATCAGTGTTCACAGTCCTGCTTCACAGTCCTGCTTCACGAGTGCCTAGGTCTCTCTGCACGCTCCTGCTCTGCCCTCATCAATTCAAGTAGCAGCTTCAGCATGTGCTGTAGCGCGGGGCACGACCAGAGCCTTCAGGCCAGCAGCTGCCTGAGAACGCTGCACCTCACCAGCAGCAATTACAGGTGCATGAACGGCTGCTGCAGGCGCTGCTGCTGCTGCTGCTGCTGGCTCAGCCACAGCCTGCACGACCTGCACCGCAGCAGCAGCCGGCTGCTGCACCGTGTCTGCTGCTGCTGCCGCTGCTGCTACGTTTGCAGTAGCATCCTCCAGCTGCGCTGTGGTGGGTGCTGCTGCAGCCACCTTGCCGCTGTCCAGGGCGCCACGCATGACGCTGATGATGACGGTCCACGCGAATGACACGCCCGCCACTGTGGCGACAAGGCAGCAAACGAGCAGCAACACAGGGAATGATGAGCCAAGACGTGGGCGATAGCAGCCGTATCACTCGCATACCTATGGCAACAGCCAAGCACAGCTCCAGCACTTGAGCAGCTCCACAGTGCCAGCAGCGGACTCAGCAACTGTCAAAAGGCTTGTAGACTGAAAGAAACGTCTTCAGCCTACAGGCATGCGATGCGTGCATGCTGCAAACCACGCAGCACACCCAGCGCATTCGTCCTGCTGCCAGCTGCGTTGCTGCTGACTCACCGAAGGGGATGCGCATGTGGCGCGGCACCACGCTGAAGTTGACGAGCTGCGCGGGCACCCAGATGGTCCACAGCGCCTTGCAGTTCTCCCACAGCTCGTTGCGGTAGCGCTGGAAGATGTCTGCGGGCGCGGCGCCCTCCACGTAGCCCTTGAGCGAGTAGAAGACCGGGAAGTAGAAGAAGGGGTGGCTGCGCGGGCAGCAGCGGCGGCAGTGCGGGCGTGACAACCAGCGCGGCTTCGGCTAGGGGCATGCAGAGGCAAACCAGGCAACTTGATACGGCAACACGCGCACGCGGTGACGTGCTTTCACAGTACGTGATGGGCCACTTTGAATCCGTTGCATGCGCTGGGAGCTAAAAGCTGCCGCAGCGCCACTGGAGCTGCTACCGGTATGCTTGCAACGTGACCAGCTGTCATGCAAGCAGTTGCAGCTCTGCACGCGCTGCTGGCATCCACCGCTGCCTTCAACCGCAGGCATCAACAGCTTGCAGGACCGGCCGCATGTACTCACTGGATGGCCTGGTCGATGAAGGTCTTGATGGGCGCTGAGCCCTTGTGGCCCAGCGCAGCAGTCATGCCGGCGCACCATCTCACAAACAGGTGGTTGTACAGGTAGTACTGGAAACCACCCTGCGGAAAGAGTGTCAACAGAAAGATTTTGTGCGTCAAGCCGTAAGTTGAGACGCATCCGCAACTGATAATTGAAGGCACTGCTGCGCTCAGTAGCCAAGCGCCAGCTGGGCGCCGGGTGCATGCTGTTGCCTGTACTTGAACCTGCTACGGTGACTGCAGTGCTGCTGACTCACCAGGTAGAACAGGCCAAAGGAGATAAAAACCCCATGCCGCTTCCAGTCCACCTCCTCCCTCTTCTCAATAACCTGGCAGCAGGCACAGAGCAGCAGCACCTCAGTCTGTGGCCTCACAACACCTACCACACCCACGAGCCCTGCTATGCTAGCACGCTTACAGCGTGCGCTTGCCTAGTTCATCTTCATCAGGCAGCACGGCCTACCTTTTGCGCAAAAAGATCGGCAGCGCTAGTCTTCACCACGGTTGTGACCACGCCGGTGCCGAATGGATACCTTTGGGCCACCTCATTGTACGCCCGTCCTGTTGCAACTAAAGGATACTTGAACGCGTTAAAAGCTCGCTTCAGTCCCCTGAGCGCCATTAGAACGGTCGCTCAGAGCAAAGTGCAGCTGTGCCAGGCCCTATGCCTGCATCACGAGCTGAGGTGATGTAATTAGTACCCTGATGTGCAAACAAAGCAAACTGGCCTATGTGAAGAGCCCCAATTGTTCTGAGGTGGCGGAAAACAAGAGCAAATAAAGCGGGCTACAACGCCTGCCGCGGATTACAACGCAGCAGCACGTCAGGTAACCAAGCTTGCGAACACAAAAATAATGTTGGTGGCAGGCAGCACAAGCAGGACATCACTGGGGCGATGGTTGTCATATTAGCCTGGAGCTAACATAGGTCACGCATCACCCCTCCTGCCGCCACCGATTTCCCCTGTGCCATGCCAGCGCGTATATATTGCAGGCTAAGAGCTATTGCAGCAGTGTACGCACCGCGACCCTGGTTCTGAAGAGAATGACGGCTGCAGCGCGCTTTGAAGGAAGCAGGGTTTCATGTTCACCTAACCGCGCCTATGTGCGCAGCACAACGGCGCCTATGAGTTGTAGACGGATCGACAGAACCTGAAGTTTGCTCTGCTGAAGTTTGCTCTGCCTGGCACGTGCTTAATGCTCCAGCCAGCTGCTGATGCTGCTTTTATTGCCGGAATCTGGCTAACCACTCAGTGGCCAAGTGTAATATGACAGTTTTAGGCATGGTAAATGCATAACCGTTCACCTTCAAGCAATGCTGGTCCAGAAGCCCCCCCTGCCCGAAGGCTCCTGGCGCTCCAAGTGGGCTGTCCACGCAGGCACGTCTGTCCAGCATCATGCGAAGTGTGACACCCAGAGCACGGCGCACAGGCCCTTGTACACTTGCCTGAATGGGTATAATAGGTCATTGCTACCGCGCGCAATACCATCACTGTAACTGTGCTGAACAGCAGTACTACAGTTCTGCTATCCCTCAGGGCCTGAGTCTCAAGCGCCTGGTCTCAAGCGCCCGGCGTGTCAGGCGCCAACCAACCGCACTCAACGCTCTGCACTCAACGCTCTAGAGACACCATGCTGGGCACGCTCCACACTGACTGAGTGTTTGTTACACGAACATCACCAGCATGCGCCACTAACACCAGCTGCTGCTGCAGCCGCTGCATTCGCAGCAGGCACGCACACTCGCGCTGCGCCCTGCTGCCGCAGCGCAACCTCTTGCTGCTGCAGCAGCCCTTGCGCGGCCGCCAGGAGCCTCGTGCTGCGCCGCTGCGCCACACTGCCGGCCTCCTAGCTGTTTAGCTGCTGGCGTGCCCTGGCCAGGTCCTGCAGCAGCTGCTTATGCTGTCAGCACGCATGCTCCGCCGGCCTCCTTGATCTTCTTCTCCGCCAGCTTGCTGAAGAACTTGGCCTTGACCACCACGGGCTGCTCAGGCAGCTGGCCCTTGCCCAGCACCTTGTGCAGGCCGTACTTGGTCACGTCAATCACCGGGGCGCTGGACGTGTCCTTGGCGGCAGCCACGCGGGCCTGACAGGACGCAGGCAGGGAGTAGCAGCACCGGGCGGCAGCAGCAGACACACGGCTGAATGATGCAGTGGTGCAGGGACGGCAGTGGTGAAGTTCGGCAAGAAGCGGTAGCTGAGATGGGCTGATCAGCTGCGAATGCATTCCATAATGGGCCATGTTACACATGGCGCAAAGGTCCAGTGCGTGCTCTGCTGTTCAACAGCTGTCAAGAGCCAGCCCCAGCCACCCCCCCCCTGATCTGCCAACACGATATGCAAAGCACAGCAACTGATGCTGACCTGCAAACA
Source organism: Tetradesmus obliquus (assembly GCA_030272155.1). Classification (NCBI taxonomy): domain Eukaryota; kingdom Viridiplantae; phylum Chlorophyta; class Chlorophyceae; order Sphaeropleales; family Scenedesmaceae; genus Tetradesmus; species Tetradesmus obliquus. The sequence continues at coordinate 4,889,579 of CP126191.1, forward strand.
CTCAGGTGCATTACACACAGGCTGCAGTGCTTGTTTTTGTCCACCCCTGCTGTCCTATCTACCCCTGCTGTCGCACAACCTGGGCCTGTTTGATATGACTGCAATGATCAGCACGCGAGGGCCCCAGCTGCAGCTGCATCACAACATAGCTGGAACTGCTGCTGAACCATGGCTGGTGCTGTGCTTGCTCAGGCTGATAACACAACTATGGAAGCTGCCTGCGGCTGTAACATCCACCAAAACAGCAGCGGCGCCGTGCGACAGCTGCTACATAAGGGGCCCTGCATGTTGACCTGATCTGCTACTAGCCAGAGAATGGCACTCTGCAGCCGCGCCCCTGGTGGCTGAGTGCAGTCTGCTGCTGCTGCAACATGCCCTCCACTGGCCGGCTGCACAGCAACTGTCACCCAATGTTGTGGCGTCAGCTGCACCAGTGTCGTGGCAGCCGCCAACTGTGCTGCATCAGCTAGCTGTAAGAGCATGCGTGCTGCGCTGTGCTCATGGGGTGCCAGTCGTAGTGAATGCACATCTGTAACGCTGCGTTGGGTCTGCTGCTGCTGCTGCCGTCGCAGTTGCTGCTGCTGCTGCTGTCCCATGCCGCTGCCATTGCTGCTGGTGCTGCTGCTGCTGCCTCCTTCCATAGCTCAAGCCCCCCCTGGTGGCCCCTGCAGCAAGCTTGAAAGAAAGGTTCAAAAGCACCACAACAGCCCTGCTCACCTCCTCGCCCACCAGAGTCCACAGCTTGTCCAGGTTGACGATGGGGCAGTGGTAGTGGTTCTTCTGCTTGTGGAAGTGCCTCATACCCACCTGCAGCAGCAGCCAGCAGGGGTGTGATCCCGCCTGTGCATAAAACAAGCTATAAGCTCACAGCATCAAGGCATGCCACGCACCTTTCCGAAGAAACCTGGATGGTACTTGTCAAACAGGATGCGGTGGTGGTGCTGGCCACCAGCATTACCGCGACCGCCAGGGTGCTTGCGGTGCTTGCCAATGCGGCCGTGGCCGGCACTGACGTGACCGCGCTTCTTGCGGTGCTTCCTGAGCCCTGCAGCAGACAAGGCATGGGGGTGGGCGTGGCTTCACGACTCCCAAGCCCCTGTAGCGTAGCAGCACCACTACTGCCAGCACTAATGCTTTTCAGCTGACCAAAACAACACACTGAGAGTCATACAAGGCTGTCAAGCTGCCTGCTGCGCAAGTGCCGGCCAGACGGCGGTGCACTCACTGGTTGTCATCTTGTTTAGAGACGCTGATTCGGCCGACCAGGACCAAAAGAGAGAGATCAAGGGCAAGGTGTGCCCCTATGAGGCGCGTCGAAGTCAGAGTTACTTGGTGCGGGTTTATGACTGGTGCAGGTGGATGAACCTGGCGACCAGGCCGCAAAATAAAAACAGCATTTGAAGGATGCTGTGGTATTATGACTTAGGCGTAAGTGGCTGAATGCAAGGACGCCCAGCACATGTTTGCTGTTGCTTGCATGGCAGTGGCACCGGCCATGGCCATGGAAAGCACAAGCAGGACATCTGACAACGCACATTTATCGCGTGCGGAACCTCACGTGTTGCTGGGCTGCTGCTCTTGCAGTGAGCTAGCCTGCACCAACCTGTCAGGTTGCAGCTGGTGTTGGTTGCTGCCAGTGATCACACTCTATGCTGGCGGTCGCAAGAGGTTGATGTATTTGGAGGAAATGCTCCCGTCGCAACACAGTTAGCATTTACACTCTGCCTTGCCTAGTGATGGACTGCCAACACCACAGCATAAGAAAAGTTGCCAAATGCAAGCCTGTCAGTGACATCGGCTGCAGTCTGCTGCCTGAGCCTGCTGTTGGACCAACTTGCAGCCAACATCAACATTTATCCCGCCACAGCATTGTGCAGTTCAGCTTTCTTCCTAGCATTGTCAAATCGAAGTATGCCGTGCAGGACCTGATGTCACTGCCCCCAAATCCAAAGCCTGCAACCACCCAGGTGTTGACCACCTACCCAACAAGCAAGACAGCGACAGCTGAGAAGCTTTGTGCTGCTTCCACTCCTGCAGCCAGCACCATGGCCATGGTTCCAACACAATGTCTGCTAAACTCTCTGCTCCGAGTGCACCACAACAAATAGTGTCAAGTGACTGCAGACGCGAGATGAGAAGAATCTGGTATCCAAGTATGCACGCGCACGTATCCTCCACTGTGGCTGGCACCTCTGCCACAGTGCTGCAATTGTGTGCTGTCCACTCCAAAGAGAAGCCCCAGCAACCTGACCAACATTGACGGACACCCATAAACAGCGCTGCAAAGGCACCAGCCAAGCCACAATCACCTCTGCACAGCACTGCAACAGTTGCGGAACCGGTGTGTGTTGTATGTATGCATGCCAGCACTCCCCGCAGCCCACTCAGCACATGCGCTACCTGCCTACACAAATGTTGCAGCAGACCAGCAGGCACCACACTGTTGGTATGGGCACTCCACCGTCGCTGCCCAAGTTGCCTGCCCGCAGCGGCCGCAACCACTGGTTGGCAACGCACATCCTGTGGGACACTGCTGCGCATGCATGCAGTGCTGTGTCTTCTCACATCCTGCACAGTCTGGGAACAGTGATGCACAGCGTAGCGTCCCATCGAATCAACGCAGCCAAAGCTCAAGTAGCGGCAAGTGTGCTGAGGCAAAGACAGTACGACAGCGCCACACTGTCTTTGGCCTGCACGAAAGTCGCACACGCAACGCAGCACAATCTGTGCCAATCTCCCTGCGCGCCAACAGCATGCGCAACCTCCGTTGTACACGTGCATCGCCAGCCAGATAATGTCCCCAGCGGCTCAGTCACTCAACTGCCACAATGTTTTGCACGCATGCACCAAGCGCAGCCCCGCCCTCCTCAACCCCACCCCAGCACACCCCACCCTTCTGGTGCCCCTTCAAAGCAGTCACACAGCCCTCGCACACGGATCAAAACTGTGCTGCACTATTGCAACACGGCCCATGAAAGCCACAGCAGTGGATATGCCATGGTCCCAGCACCTCACACCACCGTAGTGCAGGGCCCAATCCCCAACCACCCTCCCCAACTCCTGCACCCGCCACAGCCTCCAGCAACCATTGCAACACCCTTCGCCACCTGCTGGTGTCCTTGCACACGATCAGCATATGCATGCATGCATCACATCAACACCGCACGCTGCTCACACCAGCCGCTGCCGCTCACACCAGGTCGCTGCAGTCGTGCACGGCGTCCTGGCTGCCAAACACGTGCCTGCTGGTGCAGCGCTGCATGCCGTCGTCATGCACCACCACGGGGTCTGCAGGCGTGACGCCGTTGTCGGAAATGGTCAGGATCTTGACCACGCCTGCCTCAGCCATGACCTGGAAGCGCTCGTTGATGCGCGGGCACTGGCTGACAACCACGCGGTCGCCGCCGCGGATCAGGCCGCGCTTGTTGGCCTGCAAGCGCAGCGGAGAGGAGCAGGGACGCAGAGGCAACGCGAGAAAGGATTAGTAGGACAGGACAGCAGGGGCTATGTACAAACAAAACAGCACGTGAATCGCACCTGCAATTGCTGCGCCCTCTACATGCTTCTGCAATGCTGCATGATGCTCCACCTGCCACTACAGCACCATCCGCAGAGCTCACAAGCTGTGTGTAATGGCACAGTATATTAGACACAAGCACATCAACATCCCTAATCACACCCTGCGTGCACAACCCCGCACCCACCTCGTGCAGTGCCGCCTTGAGGATGGCTCCATCAGGGCTGCCCAGGCTGGGGTCTGCGCACACCGGCAGCACGCCGCGGTACTGCAGGCACTGGCGCGCCACAAAGTCGCCGGTGCAGTGCCACTTGAGGCCGTTGGTGGACAGGCGGGGCACAACCACCTGCACATGCAGCAGCCAGAGCAGCGCAGCAGCGAGAATCAGGCGCAGGTGGCAGCTCGCGTGCATCACTCAGCTGGAGCTGGCCGCAGCTGTGCCTTGCACTGCCAGTGAAGTGCGCACTGCCCATGCGTGCAAAAGCAGATGTGGCTGCTGCTGCTGGTCGTCAAGCTGCTGCTGGCTGCTGCTGCTGCCTGTCTGCTGGTTTGCCTCCAGCTCTCCAGGCCATCTCTTTGCCGCCACGCCATGCTTTTCTGTTGAGGCTGCCGCACTGACCTCAGGGTCTTCTGCTCCTGCTGCTGCTCCTGCTGCTGCTTCCGCTGCTGCGCTGCTGCTGCCAGACTCGTCCTCGGGTGCGTACGCGTCGGCGTCTTTGGTGGGCAGGACCACCTGGGCGCGTGTGTGTGGGGGGCGGCAGCCAGCAGAGCGACTGGTGGGGCCCAAGGCTGGGCAGGCAGTGCAGCACCGCACACGGCTGCAGCCGGTTGCGGCCTGGGCTGCAATGCTGCAGCCTCAGGAGCCCCACCAGTGCCTGCCAGCGGCTGGCCTGGTGCTGATGCTGCCTGCCACATGTGCTGTGTGCTTTGCTTTGCACTGGCGTGATGGTGCCAGGTGGCCTGGCCTGCTGCCATGGGCTGCGGCAGCTGCCTTGCCACTGTGCAGATGATTGGCAGGAGGCATGCATGCATGGTGTGCTGCTGGCGCATACACAGTCAAGGCCATGGTGTGAGCTGTGACACAGACATAATCAACAGCTGCTGTAAGGCTTGCCATATAGCGGAGACACACCACTGAACCAGTATACATACACCGCGCTGCTCACCGTGAGGATGGGCTGCTGTGGCCTGTACTTGGCGATGAGCCGCGCCGTCCTGCCAGTCACCGTGAACACCACGATCAGCGCCGCCTGCAGCTTGGTGGCTGCGCGCACAGCTGCAGTGGCCAGCGCCTCCGTCTGTGGAGAGGCAGGCACAGCAGCACGATCACAAACATATGGGCAGGTGTGAGCACGAGAGGCCAGCAGACTGTTGCTATGGCTGTCACCATCACCAGGCAGGGCATGCATTGCCGCAGCTGCGGATGGGTCAGCCTGCGCGCTATGTAAATGAATGAATTTCACACGAAAGTACTCTATGCGCCGATGGGCCCTCGCACGGGTGTTTCAAAGGCAGCTGAGTACAAGACGAGAGAGGCAGCATCTCAACGCTGGTTTGCAGACGACGCGCTGCGGTATGGACACACGCAGGTCCCTAACCAACCAATGCCCGACGATTGCTAGCTCACCTTGCTGATGTCTGGGTTGATGCTGTGGTAGCCTGCAAAGTCCATCACCGACTGGTAGTAGGCAAAGCTGTCGAAGCACAGCTCGGCCTGCAGCACACGCGCAGGCACAGCCATCACAGTACATCCAAGCGTGAGATGGCGAGCATAATCGGCAAGCCAGGCATGCAGCATTGCATTCAGCAGCTTTTGCAGGGGCAAAGGCAGCGCAGATCACGCAACCAGGTGCCAAGCAGCCCCCCTCACCTGGCGGCAGATGGCCAGCACTGTGTCAGCGCAGGCCACCGCAAACTTGCCGCGGAAGGTCTCGCTGCCCAGCACGATGCCATCGGCGCCGTCCAGCACCAGGTTGGCCACGTCTGTGTTGTAAGCGACACGGGACAGCAGCAGCAGCAGCAGCAGCAGGCGCACACGCGTCAGCAGTGCACACCACACATGAGCATCTTGGGGTGCCCCCAGTTGACACGCTGGCATGCACACATCACCCGTGAGACGATCAGTCGGCAGTTTGTACGTGACAAGCAGCTCTGCTGAGCGGTGCTTGGCAGCACCAGGCACCACATGATAGCCACTCCGCGCACCTGTTGCCTCCGCACGTGTGGGGCGCGGTGCATCTGTCATGGTGTCCACCACACGAGTGACATACACCGGCTTGCCTGCGAGGTTGCACTCCTGCAAGCAGCAGTGACATCACAGGGTCAGGCAGCCGCAGGAGCAGAGCGCGAGGCAGCTGCAGCAGCACAATCAGCCCCGTCCTGGCTGAGCATACGCGCAACAACATAACCAGATGCTGCCTCCGCGTGCCGTGCGCATTGACATGCACGCCATGTATCACAGCTGACTGCTGGCAGTCAGACAAATGCTCGACTCATCTCTGTGACAGTTCTAAGCCCACTGGAATGAGAGGCAACTACCTTCCTGCCACACTGCCAGGTTAGGCAGCAGCGCATCCTCGCATGTGTTCTATATGCACCAACACTATGCATCCGCCTTGGCGAACAAGTATGTTTTTGAATTGCTTCCAATCTGCACAGGCATGGCTGCGCGCACCCGCAGCAGCATCTTCTGCGCCAGGAACATCTTCTCGGGGTCCACGCAGTTGCCCATGCTGCCGCGCGACAGCAGCATCACGTCGCAGTGCTCCATGATCTCGCAGTAGTTCACCAGGCCCTCCATGTTCTCGATCTTGGCGATGATCTTGGTCTCACGCATGCCGATCCTGGCGCAGCAGCATGCCAAGTGCATGATCAGACAAGTGGTCGAAAACAGCTGTGAGGTGCCAGCCCAGCTGCAGAGCATGCGTAATAGTGGCAGCAACACAGCTTTGAAGGGCCGTTGCCAATGCTTCACAACCTCACCAAGGACAACAGCATTATGAAGCATGGCGGCTTGTCTGACGCACACGCTCCCCCACAACAAAAGCGAGCCGCATGCAACCACGGCAGCGCCCGGCCTCACTTGTCCAGGTGTGCGCGCGCATCCTTCACATCCTGCGCGCAGCGCGTGAAGCTGAGCGCCACAAAGTCGATCTTGTTGGGTTTGCCAAACTGCAGCAGCGCCTGCTTGTCGCTCTCGCTCAGGATGGGCGCGGTGTTCTTCATGTTGCCGATGTGCACGGTCAGCTGCACGCCCTCCAGCACGCAGCTGTTCTGCACCACGCACACCGCGCTCATGTCGCTGGCGTCCACCTGCTGCACCGTGAGGTACGCGCTGGTGCTCTCGCTGCCTGCGGGCGGCGTTGCAGGGCGGCACAGCAGGCGGTGTTGCTGAGTTACAGTTCAAAATTGCTGAGTTGCAGTTCAAAACTAAACAGCTGGTTACAAGCAAAAAGAGTTGCGAGCCACACTATGGTGATCGCCAAAGCAACGGCGCCTTGGTACAAGCACGGCAGCATGGTCAGCTTGCTGGCGTGCGTTGCCAGGTTCAAAAGATAAGTGACCGCATGTCTATGGCACTGTTCTTGCAGCTGTGCACAGCTGGTGTCGCGCCTCACCTGTGAACAGGTACTGCCCCACGAAGACCGACCTGCCTGGCAGGATGCCGGTGCCTGCCAGTGATGGGTAGGCGATGGGCAGCGTGCTGCTGCTGGCCTGCTTGCTGCCGTCACATGTCAGCAGCACCGTCTGGCCTGCCTCCAGCTTGATGGGCTCGCTGGGCCTGTGCACGCAGGTGCAGGAACCAAGGACAATCTTTTATGTTTGAAGTGATGAAAACTATCTGAGTTATCAGTGTATAAGACACAGCGGTGATGCCTGGCAAGGGAGGCTGGGTAGAACAATAGCGTTTTGATCAGCACGAAGAAGAGCGGAGGCTGCATTGACATGGTTCCTGTTATCAATCGATTGCTCACTGGCTGCCTCGCCTGCCATGCTGCTGTGGTTGGCTGCAGCACTTCTCGCTGCGCACCTGTTGGTCACAACAATCTCTGGGCCCAGCGTGTCCATCATTGTTGCGCACAGCGTGCGCGTGGCCTTGGAGGCCTTGCGCAGGTTGTCGATGCTAGTCTGGTGCAGCTGCTGGTCGCCGTAGCTGAAGTCAAACCGAGCAATCTGCATGACATGAAGCAGGGACAATTAGAGTCGTCATCGCCTCCGTCATCGCCTCCAAGATGCCCGTTCAGGATTCGCTTAGCGCTGTCCTGTCATGTGCCATTGCTGCGCCCTGCTGCTGCCACCTGCTGCTGCTGGCATTATGGTGCTAACAGCCGTGCCTATTCTGCAGATTCCAGCATGTTGAAAGCCAGGTAACAGTCACCACGGCATACTGATGTCTGCTGCTGGCCCTTGCGGGGGTTGTGTCAGCTGGTGAGCGTTATGTAGCTGCTGCTCCCTAGTGTGAGCGAGCAGGCACTCACGGACATGCCAGTCCGCAACATCTGTGTGAGAGTGTCGACATCGTTTGACCTGCAAGCAGGGTAGGGCCAATGAGGTGAGCGTTCAGTGCGTTCAAACATGAATCTAGCCAGTTTCGCGGCGGACGTCGCACTGCAAGCACTCACACTGGCCCAATTGTACAAACTAGCTTTGTTGAAGGTGGTACAGTGAAATGGGGGTCCTCCTGCGGGCACACGGGAAAAGGCGTCAGCAGCTGTCGTGGCAACTAGCTGCTGGGCAGGCACATTTTCAACTTTCGGGCACCTCTAGCAGTGATGGTAGGGTAAGAGTAGTTTTAAAGTAGGTGCGGCCCAGGACACCAGGCATCTTGGCTGCAACTGGAATCGGTCGGTGGCTGGGCCCCTTACGCGTTGATATGGCAATCGTAATAGTTTAGCACGCGAAAATCGGGGCTCAGCAACCCCTCACACGGCTGGGTGGCTTACTCGTAGGGCCAGCGTGTTTTGCAAGCACGAGTGGGTTCTGCAGGACAACATGTGAATCTCTCTTACATCGCAGTCTACTCTACAACGTTGACTAAATAACACAGTCGGTTTTTCTGCAATTAATTTGACCTCAAAGTGCTCTGCAGACACTCATGATCACCTAGCACAGGTGGCAGCAGCAACAGCGGCAGCACTGGCAGTAATACAGCAAACGCTCACTCCCGCACTCTGCCAGGCAGCTTACACATACAAAACCCTCATCTGATGTTGCTGAGGCACGCAGCAGGGGCGCTGCAAGTTCAGCGCCCGACACAGTGCCCATGCAACACCAACGTTACATGCGCCAGGCAAGTCCTGCTAGCGCGCAGAGGTGTTGCCACTGCCTGCATGCATGGTTTTTCCATTTAAAATGATATATTGCACATGCCTATGCAGGTGGCGCTCTCGTAGGCAGCAGCCGCAACACCTACAACAGGTCCACCTCGGCCAACGCCCTGCCACATGTGCAGCAGCGGTGCAGGACGAGGCGGGTGTGAGCTACGACTGGTCATGGAGCCCAGGCAAGAGCAGCCTGCCTGAGCAGTCCCCTTTTGATGCACAGCACGCCATACCTGAGCAGCTTACACTGCAGGTACGGCTTGGGTGACCAGCACAGTGTGGCAGTGCCAAGCGGGTGACGACAAGCAGCAGCCTAGCACTGCAGCAGCCAGTGGTCACCAAGCATCAGCAGCCTACCACAGCAGCTGCCAGCATGAATAGCTAGCTCCAGACCTGGCGCTCCTTCCTCCAGCACATGGTTGTTTCAGACATCAAGTTAATGCCAAAAGTAGGGACTCGTGTTACTAGGCCCAGCACAAAGAAGCCTGCAAGGTTTCATGTCAAAGATCAGCGCACATGGTGGTGCGCTGACCAACTGCACCTACCCTGGTATGGCAGATTGTGGAACATGCGGAGCATGCAGTAACGTCACCACATTACATACACCTGGTTTGGCATCAGTTGGTCACTTAGCTGTTATGTCTTGTTGGTGCCGCTGTGGTGCTGGCCCTGCAGGATTTGCTAGCACTGCTCAGTGCAGCCGCAGCAGATGACGACAGCAGTGAGCCACCTTCGGAGGCCTGGGTGCAGCAGCTGACAGCACGGGCAGCGCCGCTGCTGCAGCAGCTGCAGGCACCGCAGGCTTGTCAGGTCGTGCAGCAGCTCTCTCAGCTGGATTACACACCAGGCGAGCAGTGGATGGGCGCAGTGATGCAGCAGCTGTGCAGCCAGCTGCAGGGGCTCACTCCTCAGCAGCTGTCGGGGCTCATGTGGTCGCTGAGCAACCTGCGGTACACGCCTGTGCAGCAGCACTGGGCAGCGCTGCTGTCGGCAGGGCAGTCCTGCTTGCAGGACTTCTATGGTCCTGACCTGGCTTACTTCCTGTGTGCAGCTGGCAGCATATACGCTAACAACAACAGCAGCTTTGACCTTGAGACTGGTGCGCGCCAGCAGCCAGGTGAGGCCACAGACATTGACGCCGGCAGCGGCGACGCAGGAACCTGGTTGCTGAACTACGGCGCCGCTGTCAGTGATGCACAGCAGTTAGCTCAAGCAGCGGCACGCCCACCAACAGCAGCAGGGGCAGCAACGCAGATAAGGCTGACGCTGCCCGACGGCTGGCAGGCTGCTGTTGCTGAGGAGGCAGAGTACCAGGTCACTGAGTTTGTTGGTGACCTGGGAGCCTTTGACCTGGCTCGGCTTGCAGCAGGCTTGGCTGACCTAGGGGTGACGCCCAGCAGCAGCTTGCAGGAGAGGCTGCTGAAGGCCGTGTACATGCGTACACGCACCATGGAGGAGAAGGGGGCCGTGGACTTTGCGCTGGCAAAGCTTGATGCCAAGGGCAAGCGCAGCATGCACTACGATCCGCGCTGGACGCACGAGGAGCTGAAGTGGCTGCCGCGCCGCGAGCGCGACAAGCGGCGCATCCTGAGCGAGGGCTGGTACCGCACGCAGTGGGGTGGGTGGAAGTCGGGATGATGGCATGAGGCAGACGCAAGACGCTGGATCGCTGGTTGGGCTTCTAGCAAGCTGCAGATGCATCAGCGTAGCAGTGTGGCTGCTGCTGTGTGTTTCAGTGCCGCTGTTGCATTGTCAGCTGTGAGCCAGCTGTACAGGCTCTTGGACCTGCTGTGATGTAGTCAGGCTGTGCGGGGTCAGCGGCTTGAGCTTGAGGCATAGGATGACCTGGAGGCTTTGGACATCATTTTGTTCTGTGGAGTACAATTGCCATGCGGTTGTCGAGCTTCATTAGCATCCATATCAGTTGCTGGTACTCGTTGTCCTGGTCGAGTGTATGCCCCCATGGTTGTGTCGGGATAAGTTCAGTCACTGGGAGTTACTCGGTGACGCTCTTGATCGGAAGGACCTGCACATTGGGTGCAAGATCCCTCGTTTGTGTTTTGCACAAGCGGACCCATTGATATGGTTGTCAGCTATCGCTGATGCTGACGGTAACCAGCCTGGCAGGTGCCAACGTGCGAGGACTGGTCGGTCAACCCTAGTTTGAGCTCGGGACCAACCTGTTGTGCACGTCAACTAGCTGGAAATCAATGTGAAATTTCTCATTCAGTTGGCTTCTCACAATATTCTGGACGGACTCACACATCATCGTGTGTAAACTCGTTTTCCCCACGCCATTTATCAACACGCATCGTGGCACTGCACTGCCATCTCTGCTGATGTGTTTGTAAAACACAATACATCATCTTTAGGTGTTGAAACCTGCTAGTTGGCTGCTGAGGCTTGCCCATGGCCTCAGCTGCCAGTGCTGCAGCAGTATGGGCAGCAATGTCAGCAGGCAGCGTCAGGAGGGCGCACACAGGAGGCTGCGCATAGCAGGCAAACACCAGACACGCTTTCAACATGCTCGACAGCAGCTTTGTGCGTTCTCTTTCAGGTCCAGCAAGGTTCATGCTGAGTCCGCATGCAGCAGACACAGTAGCAACAGCAGCATCCGCAGTGGCATCATGTCATCATTTCGATGGGGCAGCAGACCAACAGACACTGATGCACAGGAGGTAGTGCAGTCAGCAGCAGATGCAGCTGTACAAGTTGAGTCTTGGGAGCTGACCGCTGGGCCAGCAGCAATGCCTGGCCCACCAGGCAAATGGAAGAAGGGCGAGTGCATCGGCACTGGCGCGTTTGGCCATGTGTACCTGGGCCTCAACTGCAGCACGGGAGAGCTATTGGCAGTCAAGGAGGTGACAATGTGCATACGTGACAACCAGCATCAGCAGGAAGCATGGCAGCAGCTTGAGCAAGAGGTGAGCGGGGATGTAAACGTATCACATGCTTGTCGCTGCTGATGGCACAACATCGCCTTCTGCCTGTGAACAAGCACAGCCAGCACTTAACGGCTGTTCAGCCTGCAGCCACTACTGTTTCTCCAGTAAAAAAACACTGACGTCTACGCTGGCAACAGCGATAGCAGCAGGGTCCATAGTTCGTGTCAAACACCACCCATCTATTGTGCATGCACCCGCCGCCACCTGCCTTGCAGCTGGCCGTGTTGAGCTCGCTGTCGCACCCCAACATTGTGCGCTGCTACGGCACTGCACGAGAAGGACCCTCGCTGCTGATTTTCCTGGAGTACGTGCCGGTGAGCAGCGCACTGTACTGTATGGCTGAGCAGCGCCAGCTATGCACTGACATGCATGGCGACATTTCAGAGAACAGCAGCAGCAGCCTGGAGTTGTGCACTCTTACACTGCTGTCCCACTGCACCATGAGGTTTGATGCCAGCTAGCAGAAGCTGAGTACTGCAAAGCAATAGGTGTTGAGCTGCTGGAATGTGCGCGCTGTGCAGGGGGGCTCACTTGCATCACTGGTTGCCAAATTTGGGCCTCTGGATGAGGCTGTCATCAGAACATACACACGGCAGCTGCTGTCAGGTCGGTACATGTGCTGTGCAGCAAAGACCTGCTGCAGCAGTGGTGCCTCTAGGTAACAGAGCCACATGCAAGCTGGTACACTATCAGCTGCTGCCACAACTTGGGTTTGGGGCTGCCAGCTGCAGCAGCAAGGTAAGCACGGGGAGCAACTGCATGTAGACGCCAGGGCTGTGGCAGATGTTGTTTGACACACTCAGCAAACTCCTCTCCTGCAGCTTGCTGCATGTGACACGTCTGCAGCGTCACTGCTTGGTGGCTGGCTCCTGCCCTTGCTGCAGGCCTGGCGTACCTGCATGCGCTGCGCACCATCCACCGCGACATCAAGTGCGCCAACCTGCTGCTGGACAAGGAGGGAGTCATCAAGCTGGCAGACCTGGGCATGGCCAAGCAGCTGGTGGAGGCGGTCTCAGTCACGCAATCCTTCAAGGGCAGCGCCTTCTGGATGGTGAGGACGCTGGCATGAGGCTATATCGGCTGACTATTGCAGCAGCACAGTGGGAGTGCTGGCAGGCGGTGGGCTGCTGCTTGTGCATGTGCAGTTGCGGGCAGCCTGCAAGACGGATTGAAGCTTGCTTCAGCCAGCTTGTGCGGAGCAGCAGGCAAGGCTTGTGATGCAACACTGCAGTGCTGCTCGCTGCTGAACATGTCTGACTGGCCACTGTGTAAAATGACAGTTTTGTGTGCTGCCTGCTGTTGCTGTGTACATTATGGGTGCCTTGCAGGCGCCTGAGGTGGTGAGGCAGCAAGGCCACGGGCCAGCAGCAGACATCTGGTCAGTGGGGTGCACGGTGCTGGAGATGGCCACAGGGAAGCCACCATGGCATGAGTGCACCAGCCAGGTGAGATGCTGCCGCAACAGCAGACACCGCGAAACACGCTGCACACAGCAACCCATGCGTGCGGCGTTATTGTCTTGCAAGCATACAAGCAGCTGCAGCTTGAACCTTGCTGCAGCATTCATTATAACTGTGCGTGCGTGTGATTGCAGGTGCAGGCCATCTACAAGATTGCCAGCAGCAATGAGTCGCCTGCAGCCCCGGACAACCTATCACCTACAGCTGCAAGCTTTTTGCAGCTGTGCCTGCATCGGGATCCAGCGATGCGGCCAAGTGCGCAGCAGCTGCTGCAGCACCCATTTGTGGCTGGCGCTGATGTGCACATTCCGCCTTGCCCTCTGCTGCAGCAGCAGCGGCAACAGCAGCAGCGGCAGCAGCAGCAGTCAGGGCTGGCGCTGATGGCAGGGGATTGCTTGGATGAGGTTGGTGCAGATGCAGCCGCAGCAGCAGCTTGCATGAAACGTAGCAGTAGAGGGGCAGCCAGTAGGTGGGACCAGCAGCAGCTTGTGCAGTGGCAGAGGAACGTCTCTCCTAAAAGAACGCGCACCACATCAGCAACAGGAGGGCGCGCAGCAGGAAACGGGGCACAATCAGCGGGTGTCAGCAGGCAGCAAAGCAGCAATGGCTGGAAGCCTGCAGGCGCGGCAGCCATTGCAGCAGCAGCTGCTGCACCAGGCAGCTTTAGGCAGCTGCAATCTAGGCTAGTCGGGTGTGAAGCGAGTGCAGCAGGTGGCGCTGCATGCAGCTGACAGCGTGTACAGATTACCGGATCACCTGAATTGGATGCAGACTAAGCAGACGTTGTCCACAGTTGCTCCTTGATTTCACCTGTTTGCTATTGTACATATGTGTGCAGCATACGCGGCACGCAAATTCGTGCATGCCACCCCTGGAACGATTGTGGTGGCAGGCTGTCTTCCCACATTCAGATGCGCAATAGCGTAGTTCCTGATAGCCTGGCCCTGCTAGGCCTGACAAGTACTGTGTAGTGTGCCGCCACTTTGTTACAAAGGTTGTGATGGGCACATCAAGCATGTTCTTATGTGATGGCTTTGGCGTGGGCTTGATTCACTACCGTGCTGCAGTGTGGGCTGTCAGCAGGGGCTCTGCTGCAGGGTCTAGGTGACAATGACAGCTCTGGTCACGTGATGCACAAAGCGGTGTAACTGGCAGGTGTCGACTTCACGTGCATGGTTTCACGCGCTGGACCAAGAAAGCATCGCTGAGAGGCTTGCTTTTAAACATACGGTGTACTGCACTGCACGTTCACGGCCGAAACATACACGATGCTGTCAGGACGCTCATTGCGTTTGCAAACACTGCAAACTCATCAAAGGAGCCCATGTAGTTCGTTCAAGCACAGATCGTTCAACCGGCAATGTCATGTAGCTGTAGCAGCAGAACACAACGCTGTTGTCCCTGACTTGCAGCAGCAGTTTGCTGACCTTAGCAGTCTGTTGTCTCCAGAATGCCTAGTAAGAGCAGACTACACCCAATTGGGGCGGGGACTGGTTGCCAAACAGGACATACCACAAGGCAGCCGGGTGCTCAGCATAGATGTGTTCAACCTGCTGTGCGTCACAGATGAGCCGCTCAGGACCAACGCTTTTGGCTCAGCAGCGCAGTCAGACTGGCAGATGCTTCATGGAGACCTGCCACCGCAGCTGGCTGCGTACTTGATGTCAAGTGAGTTGGGAGCGTCCTGGTCACACCAGCCTGATCGTGAGCCAGCTGCCCAAAACAGAACATGCAGCCCACTCACCATGCAAGCTGTGCTTGCCTAACTGTGCATGCTGGTATGCTGGCAGGTCTAAAATGGTGTCAGTCCGTTATTATTTTGCATCAGCCCTACCTTGTATTGGCCTTGCAGCTTCTCAAGCCCTGGCTGCGATTGGCTGCAGGTAGAGGCGACTGGTTCAAGCGCCTGGTGTGCTGGCTGCTGTGGCTGTCCAGGCACGGCAGCGGCATCTGGCCGCTGTACATGCAGCTGCTGCCGCGTGAGGAGGAGATGTGCAGCTTGATGAACTTCGCACCTGAGGAGCGCTCTGAACTTCAGTGTCCTGACATGGAGGCACTGGCCGAGAAGGTGGGCGCTGCCATGCACTGCCTGCATCCTACCCCAGGGTTTGCTGTTGGTGTAATAGGTTGCAACTGAGTACGGTAACCTGAGGGTTACCGTGAATGATGTGTGCACCAGACTCCCAGCCTATCTGCTAGTATGCCTCAAACCCTGGACGCCTGCTCATGCTGTTGCTCTGGTAGTCAGCTACTGCCTACTTGCAGGACACATCATTTACCAGGTCCGTACCGACTAACAGTATGTGCGCATGCCGCCACCACCGTTACTGCTGCTGCTGCTGCTGCTGTGCTGCCGCTGCTGCCGTGCTGCTTGTGCAGGAGCGCAGCGCCATCCAGGGCCTGCACGACACTGTGTTCAGCAGCAGCACCGGGGAGCTGGCAGCGCTGGACCTCGCGCCTGAGTTCAAGCACACGCTGTGGGCAGCATGCATGGTCAACAGCCGCTGCTTCAGTGACAATGTGGGTGCATGGGTGCATGGTGTGCCTGCGCATGCGGCTATGTGCCATGCATGTCAGGGCTGCGGCCTGGTTTGAGAGGGCATGCATGTAGTTTGAAAGTAATGTTGCATTGTGAAGCCTTGCAACAATATTGTGAAGCCTTGCATTGCTTGCGAACTGTACACAATGAGACACACCCCAGGAACCTGTCACCAGAGCCTCGTTATTGCTCTCAGAACTGTATACTGCACACGCTGCACAATCGTCTGCGCCGGAGTGCAGCGCCATACTTGTCGCCCATTTCTTGCAGGACATGGGGGTCAAGTATGACGGCTGCACTCCGCTGAAGACGTTTGTGCAGCGTGTGCAGCGAACATTGCAGCGCATGAGGGAGCTGACGACACTTCTAGCCAGCTTCATCCTCACGAGGAGCAGATCAGCACCTTAGTAAGCAGCCGCAACCATGTAAGCAGAGTTCAGGGCACAGCAGTGCAGCAGTCATTTAGAATACAGCAATGTCAGGGCACAGCACAGTACATGCAGCTATGTGGGGATTCATCACTGCAAGCATCTCAGTCCACAGTTTGACCTCTGTAGCATCGTCCGCTTCGGCAAGCAACCTCCAAGCCCTTCTACTGCGCTGCTTCCCTGGCTTGCTGCTGCGCTTGCATGCACCGCAGGTGGGACGTGAGGCGCTGTCGCTTATGGTGCCGTGCGCAGACATGGCCAACCACGGCATGCAGCCCAACGCAGCCTACAAACTGGAGCCAGACAGCCAGAGCTTCAGCATCACAACCACAGAGGTGGGGAGGCAGGCACATTCAGCAGCTACGCAGCGTGTCAGCCGCCACAGCTGCTCCTCTACAGCTGCGGTTGCTGCTGGCTGATTGATAAAGCCGGCAGCAGAGCTGGCTGGGCCCTACCTCAGCAGGACAGCTTGGTGTCCGTGCCAGGCGACCAACACAGCACGGCACTGCTACCTTTTACATTTCTGGAACTTCAGACTGGCTGCTGAGCATCCCTGTTGCTGCTCATCCTCGCTGCGCTGCTGTGCTGCTGCTGTTTGCCTTGTCCCTGCAGGATGTGCCTGCAGGGGCCGAGCTGCTCATCTCCTACCTGGGCAGCCAGCCCAGCAAGGGCAGCGCTGCACTCATGAAAGACTACGGCTTCGTGCTGCCAGGCAACATCAACGACAGCATCGCATTTGCACCAGCAGGTGAGGCCGCTGCAGCTGCTGCTGCATGCTGCATGCTCTACAGCTGTCCTGCCAGAGTTGCTGGAAGTAGCTGCTGGTGATGACTCTCCAGTCGCGTCGTGTGAAGATTTCTGAGCTGGGGTGAGCTGTGGCTGCAGAGATGATGCATCTGCGCAACCCCAGTGCTGACATGTGCTACACTGTGCTGCCTGCTGTTGCAGGACCAACGCCACTGCTGAATGCAGCTCAGTTGCTTGATGCAGCAGCACAGAGTTTGCCCTTAGACAGCAGCAGCAGCAGCAGCAGCACAGCTTCAGATGAGGCTGTGCACAGGCGGCGGCAGCAGGCAGTGATGAAGTCGCTGAAGCCGTTTGTGGCACTGGGTGACAGCATGGGGCAGGGGCCGCCAGGCAATGCAGCAGAGCAGCAGCAGCTGGCAACGGCCCTGGTGCAGCAGTGCCAGGAGCAGCTGGACAGGTGAGGTCCCCTGGCCATGCAGCTTTCCACTTTCCATAACATCAAGCACTGGGAAGTTTGTTTACAATGCATACACGCACGGCATAACACATGTGTTGCATGTCCTCAAAGTCTGCTGATTTTTTTTTTGCCTTTTTGCAGTTGGTGCAGCATCCACACGTTGGGATGTGTGCGCAACTTGTTTTGCATCAAACCCTGCCTCACTGGGCGACTGGCACTGCCTGCACTGTGGCAGAGAACGCAGATCGCTGTGCTCACCGTTTGCTGTTCAGCAGTCACTGCGATACGGTATCGCCGAGTTGGCAATGTCAGCCAACCAGAATGTAACAGCCAACTCTGCCGCGCCTGAGTGCAAATGCCCACTCTTCTGCCTGCTGCACACTGCCTCCGTGCCACCCGCAGGCATGCCACCAGCATACAGCAGGATGAGCAGCTGCTGGCTGCTGTCAGCAAGCTTGGCCCGCGGCTGCATGCAGCTGTGCAGGCTCGCTTGGAGCGCAAGTGGTTGTTGGCAACAGCACAGCAGATGCTGACACTGTATGCTAGCAGACTCAGCTAACAGTGCGCGCATTGGTGGTGTGGTCTAGGCTTGAATGATTGTGCACAATCACGTGGTTGCACCCAAAACTGGCGGTGGTTGCAACCACGTGGTTGCACCCAAAACTGGCGGTGTGCTGCAGCTGCGCAACTGCAGCAGATCTGCTGCAGCAGCTCTGGGTTTCGAGTACTGGCGGCAGCAGCCTGTAACAGAGGCATATGCTGAGTCACTCCCGTCCCATTCCTCAGGAGGCCTAGACTTGAAGCCACATGCAGCAAAAGGAGTCAGTTACCTTGCACACACAACTCAACATGAACAGCACGCCGTGCACGATAATGTCAAACACATACACTGCCAAACACACTGCCTCTGATAAAGGGGTCGGCGGCAGCATCCACAGCTGTCACTGCATGCACCAATCGTCACGACAGTCGACTGTGATGCTGGCGCAGCGAGCTGACCTCGGACGGCCAACATGGTAGAGCACCAGCGGCCAGCATCATGCAGCCCTGCCATGCCCGCCGCTCCTGCCAGCGACAGTGTCAGCGTGACAATCACGGTGTTGCGCAAACAGGGCAGCGTACCCTCAGCAAAGAACAGAGGCACAGCGAGGTGCACAACTGTGGCGCGCACATGTCGCGGCACTCCATGCTGCTCAAACAAGGACTCTGTGTCACTCAAACAAGGACCTATTGCGAGCAGTACTTTCACCATCTGTACACATCTGCTATACACTAGAAAGACTTCTGACAACAGCTGACACTCACAACACCTCTGCATGGCATGCACTTTGCAATACTCTGTAACAAAAGGTAACATGCGCAAAGCTGTTGCCTTGCAGCCCATGGCCCGGGGCTTGAGGTGGCCACCACACACCTTCAGTCACACCACCTCATCACAGGTCCAAGACTGGCTCCACCCAACCTAATGTGCACCGTCGGCTGCCATTGACCATGGCAACCCCTCTCTCTGGAACAGCTGCACACCCACTGCAGAGCCAGCCTGTCAGATGGCATGCCTCTGCGCCAAGTTCGCCAGCACAGGGGCAGCCGGCGACATGCTGAGCAACTGCACAAAAAAAACAATGAACAAACCCATGACATAGCCGCCCTCCCTGCCACATTCACACACGGTGCAAACAGCTGCATGGTGTAGCAAAAAGTTTTGCCCCAGCCTGCCACCCTTCATGTAAGGGCAGGCGGAGCACAAAGACTCTGCCTGTCACACCTATTGTACACCCGTCCATGGCAGCTGCTTGGTGGCCATCATCCCACGTGACTGGGTTGAACCCAAAGAGACCGTTGTGTTGCAGCCAATAACTTATTGGCTGCCGGCAAGTATGTACAGCCAACATGGCACGCGACACTCACAGACATTTCACATACTGTCTTCATTTGTCAAACTTGCTGCAGTACTGGCCGCCAGCATACGCCCGTAGCAGCCTGTCGCCACAGTATCCTGCATGAACACGCGCAACATGCATAGCATCGTCAGCGCCATGGGTCAAGCAACGTCTGCATACTTGGCTGACAGTAGCCTTTCTTCAATTGCAACACCCAGGGCAACTACGCATGTCGCAAAGTGGCCTGCGCAGGCAACGCAGGTGAGCAACTGTCTGAGTATGCAAGCAGTAGTAGCAGACATCCTGTTGTAAAGAATCGATTCATTACACGCAGCTGGTCGGCCGTCGCTCACCTGGCACGCCGCCCTGTGCTGCCGCCTCCTCTGCTGCCAGCTCATCATTGTCAGCCAGCTCACGCAAGTCCTTCACGCGCTTGCCATACAGCACGCCATCTGCAACAAACACAGCAGCGCATGCGCCAGCACACACGTGAGGACGCACAGCAGCATTGTCACAGCATACAGATGTGTCGGCCAATTATGCAGCCCACATGCCGGCACACCATAGACCGACAGAAAACAGTCTTGTGCCCAACACAATGCAAGGTGAGTGGTAAGGACCCCCTGCCAATGCCCTGTAAAGCAGGCAACCGCGCCAGCCGCACCTGCAGTCACCTGCCGCGGCACAGGCATCGACCCGCGGCCATACACGCCGTCTGCGTCCGTGCCTGCCTTGATGAGCCCCAGCAGCAGCAGCGCAGTCACCAGCAGGATGCCCCCCATGCCCAGCAGCGTGGAGCGCAGCTTGGCCAGTGTGGGCCGCACCTCGTATGTGGCTAGCAGCCTGTCACGCGTGAGCACCTCAGGAGGCTTCACGAAGGTCTGGCCGTCATACCTGCAGGCGTGGAGTGGTGAGCATGTCTGTGTGGTTCGTTGGAGATGAGAGTGTGTGTGCAGGTGGAAGTGAGCAAATGCGCATGTGTGTGTTTGAGGAGGCGGCGGGGTATGGCGGAGCGTGAATGCAGGACCCGGTGCATTGCTCTAAGTGGCTTCCGTTGTGTGCTTGCAGGAGCTGACTGGACGCTGCTCAACACGCTACTCGCCGGCCTTGTGCATGAGCCATAGTACTGTATCTGCAAGGGTCAACTGGGTGGCTGCTGTTGGCCGGCAGTACCCACCAGCCTGTCTCCTCGTATGGCACCGCAGCAGACAGCAGGCGGTCTCCCACATAGGACCAGCCCAGGTAGATGCGCACCTGCACGCAGGGGAAACCGCAGCAAGCAGGTGCAGGTGAGAGGATTGCTGACCTGGCCGTGGTGAGGTGTACCAGCGTGAAGTGGCATTGGCAACCGGACCACCCTCTACTGCCACAAGCAGAACCTCAGCACTGCTACTGTAGGTGTTGCACATCTTCTGATGCAGCAACAGTAACTGGCAAGAGGGCAGTAATGTCTTTGACAGCATACATGCTGGCACTGCTATATTGGTGATGTCTGCAGCTCTTTCGCTAGGCGCTCACCATGGCAATGGCCACCACCAGGGAGCTGCCGATGCCTGCGCTCAACACAAACTCCAGCGGCTGCATGCACACCGACAACAGCGACAGGGCAGAGCCTTTCAGCCTTGTGTAGTGCAGCCTGCGTGTGGATTGCACGTGCTCTGTGTTTCTGCCTGTGCAGCTGCCACACATGGGATGGTGCAAAGGCACAACATTGTTAGGGTTACAGCACCGCTGCTGCTGTTCTTTTTGGGAGCACAGATCACCAGCAACATGCTGCTGCGCACATCCATGATCCATGATAATATTGCGCAAGCTCACCGTTTTTGAAAATTCGAATGTCTGGTCAGCAATGGGCGCCCCTGCACATCAGGAACAGGAACGCAGTAAGCATCATGTGACTGGAGCCATACGTCACTACTTTTGCTGTCGTGTCTCTTTTGCATTTTGTAGTAGGCCGGCTGTGCTGTCCAAGCAGCTGCCAGCAGCACACACCCTGCCAATTGCTCACCAACAAATGCGAAGAAGAAACCAAAGACCAACGCAAGCCGCTTGACATAGTCACCCAGTGGCAGGACCGCCTGCACAGATGCAAGCAGTAATGTGAGCAGCAGAATGAGCTGATGCGCTGCTGCCAAAGCGCCATGCCCAGCATTCTTGCATCTGGTTGCGCGAGCTGGTTTCCTTGGGTCATCTGCTGCTGTGGCGTCTGCACGGTACACTGCTGCCAGCAACGCTGGCTGAGCATTGTACAACTGTAGCAGTAAGTAAATTGCAGTGTGCCACGAGTTCTGACCCGCACCCATGAGTACAGCCACGCCTGCTTCAGCGCTGCCAGTTCGTTGACAGGCCGCTGGTCCTCAGGCACTGCCATCTCCAAGTCCATGGACTGCTGCGCCTGCGTGTTGTTCTGGTTTGAAGCTGCTATCCGTTGTAACAGCCTATGTTGCTGCTGTTGCTGCTGCACAACTTGACATGGCACAATTGTCTGCAGAGTGCGCTTGTGTAGGAGGCACCTGGGCCGCTGCTGGTGCTGCTGCTGCAGTGGTGCACTGCCGTGCTGCTGGCATGCCTGCTGAGACAGCATGCCTGCTTAATGCAATGTTCAAGGTAAATGTTACGGATTTTGATGCCGATAATCAGCAAAGCTGCGAAGTTGACGGGTGGCAGAGGATTGGAGTGTTCTGTGTGGCCTGCCTCAAGGTCGAGCTTGACAGGCTCGCCACCTGAACATGCACGATCTACAGTGCCAGCAGATACAAAATTGGCTTTGTCAGGCTCAGGAACGCAGGTGACACCCCCTGTCATGATGCCAGGGTTCCTCGTTCGCCACGTTTGAAATAACAGCTGGTGCGTGCCAGGTGGCGTCCTAACCATGATGTCTTGACACCAGTCACGATAGGTTATCGAGTCGTTGTGCACTCCCCAGCTGGCCTTTGAGCTCCTGTCCTCCGTTCGGTTGCTTGACTCATACAGTGTTGTCAGTGATACCTCTGCCAGCGTGATCAGTGTGTTTGCCACGGGCCTTGGCTGCCACAATTCAAAAACTGTTGGCTTTGTTGATTGATCAGCACGAGCATGGCGTCTGTAGGGGAGCTGAAGGATGGTAAGGCACACACCACTTGATGCTGCTTGCTGTGTGCGACAAGCACTTGTGCATGGCAGCCCTCTGACCATTGCTGTGCAACCGCAGCAATCAAGGACACGCTGGACCGCAAGGGACTACTGAAACAGCTGCAGGTGGGCTCACTGTCAAGCAATTGTTTCCTGCATGCAAGTTGCGTGCAGGCGGGCAAGCAGCAGATACCTGCGTCCTTAATGATCATAATTCCAATAAAGTGCAGTGGAACGGATGACAACAAACCTCTAGCATAAGATTGCTGCTGCCATCGGCTCATATGCAGTTCATGTGCTCCTGTACATGCCCGCAGGGCCACATGCGAGCACAGGTCTACAAGATTCTGTTGGACGCTGAGGTGTGAGCAGTGGCAGCACTGCTGGGCTGTCACAGCAGCTTCGATGCGCTGAAGCAACAGTTTGCGATGACACCAGCTGCTGGTGCAGCTGCAGCCGTGGTACCAGCGTGCTTGCAGGATGATGCAGTGTGCAGACGCCAAAGCATGCAGCTGCCTTCCACTGCTTGCAGGAGGATGCACGCCCGGAGCCCTGCAATGAGAACCTCATCATCAATGAGCTGATACGCGAGTACTTGATCTTCAATGGATACCGGGACACATTGTCCGTGTTCCTGCCTGGTGAGTTGATATGCCATTTCAGAAGCAGCTTGTGACCCAGCTCATCCTGTGCGTCTGAACACACACTTCTCCTGTGACCAGCAGCGATTGCCAGGAATGTTCATGCTGCACCAACATGTATGGCGAGTGACAAACAGCAGAGTGTGTGAAGCAGCAAACGCAACTGTGTGCCGCGCTGACCCTGCTGCTATCTTCTTTGTGACTGCAGAGAGTGGGCAGCCGCAGACACGGCCGTTTGACAGAAAGTTTCTGGTGAGGATGTGCTTGTGTTTGTCAGCCTGTTGGTTACATTGCTGCAGTGTGATTGCGGGCACATCTGCAGCTGCGACCTCAGTAGCAACAATGCCCTGGAGCGACACATGCCGTCCGATGTATGCCTCCCTTCCAGTGTTCAAAGCCCGCATGGCTGCATGGTGTACCAAATGGTAGATCCCAGGCTGGGTCCTGTTTGAAGCTGCCTGCAGCCTAGCTACCAGCG
Source organism: Tetradesmus obliquus (assembly GCA_030272155.1). Classification (NCBI taxonomy): domain Eukaryota; kingdom Viridiplantae; phylum Chlorophyta; class Chlorophyceae; order Sphaeropleales; family Scenedesmaceae; genus Tetradesmus; species Tetradesmus obliquus. Next base: position 4,913,103 of record CP126191.1, read on the forward strand.
GCTGATTTCAGTGCCATTCTGGGGCAGCTTGAGCCAATGGCTGTGTGATTGCAAGGCGTCATTATGTTGCATGGGCATGCTGCTGCAACGTAAAGCTGCATAACCATCAAACCAACGTAGGGTTCCGTCCCCCCTGGTAACAAAAACCAAAGCTCAAGATCATGTCATTGTTATTGTGGTTGTGCTCTGCAGGCGCAGCACCTAAACATCAACGATACACAAAGTACAGAGCAAGTGTGAGTGCATTGCAGCCGTGACTGCTCTTTGCTGAGGTTCTCAGCTGCAGCAGTAAGCCAGTCAAACACCACTCATCACCTTGTTACAAACATGTCTTACCGCCTATTACAGATCCTGTAGACTGTGGCAGCAATACCTGTCACGCTTTGAAGCAGTCTGGTCAACTGATATACTTGATGTTTTGTGTGTTTGTGTGCAGGCCACTGCTTTATGCAATGGCAGCACAGCACAGGCAGCTTGGAGCACACAAGATCAAGCAGCCAGCAACTAGCCATGCCGTGCTGGAGCAGCAGCAACAGCAGCAGCAGCAACAGCAGCCAGAGGAGCTGCTACCTGCGCGGTACCTGGAGTGATGGCGCAGCTGAGCCAGCAGTGTGACCCTTGTCTCTGTCTTAACAAGCATCGGTGCCGCCCGCAGGCATTGTGTCGGCCTGACATTGTTTGCATCAAGCATCTCTCTGGTTCTTGTGGTGAGGTCGGCAACACAATATCCAGCGCCCACTGCAAATCTGTGCAGATAGCACACGATGCTGCTTCCTGAGTGTACAGCAGCGTGCATTGTACCATCATAGTTGGCGTCAAAGCCATTACATTGGCAGGGCTGCAGCAGATGGGCTGCCAGGGCTCAACAGAAGCGTTCACGTCCCACTTGTTACAAGTGCACCATGCCACGTTATACTTTCGCAAAGCATCACGATGCTGGCACTGTGCATCATCAGCCACACAGCATACCCCATGATGTGCATTGCACGCTATCACAAGCAACTTCCCATACATTTACAACTGCACACCAGACGTGTGCATGCACGTCTTTTTTTTATAATGCATGCTGGGCGCATGCGCGCCTCAGCACTGTAGGTGTGCACGCATCAAGCCACTGTGAGGATCTCGTTGCCATTGGGTGTGATGAGGATTGTGTGCTCACACTGCGCTGCCAGGCCACCATCTATTGTTGTGGCTGTCCAGTCATCCTTCCACATCTTGACCTTGTTGCTGCCTTCTACAAAGATGGGCTCTATGGTGAACGTCTGGTTTACCTGCAGTGCAGCACGCCAAAAAGTGTGTTTTACCCAAAATGAGTGTGCTGGTGGTTTGTTATTGTGTTGGGACTGTGCATGTCGGCATCTGCATGCTGCCTGGTTGCATGTTTGTCCGTACAACACATTGGGGTGTCGTCCCAGCTGTTTGCGTGCCGTGGCAGAAGCCTATGTTGCACAGCAAGTTTGCCAGGTCATTGCGGCAGCACTTGAGCAGCAACTTCAAGTTGCTCGGCACCCCACGTGCTGCTGCGACAGTGTAACGGACTCATGTCACAACAATCATCCTGCTGTCGCTCACCTGCATCTTATCTGGCTGCGTGTTCCTGTGGTGAAGCACCTCAGGCGCTGCATGGAAGACTGTGCCCACGCCATGCCCTATGAAGTCCCGTACCACCGTCAGCTTGTGCTTCGCCGCCACATCAGCGCACGCTGCGCCAATGGCACTGACGGGCACACCCGGCCCACACAGCTGCAGCACAAAAGGGACAGGCAGCGTCAGCTCGCGCGCACACACAAGCACTTTGTACTTACCACAAAACAAACTAGAGGAGCCATGGTGTTGCTTTAATGGCCTGAAACAACAAGACATTCTGCAAAGACTTGGCAGTTGGTGACACCTTGATAGTGATGAACACGGATAAGGTGTTGCAATGCCCATCTTGCTGCTGCAAACAGCCAATTCACCATAGCAAAATCAGTCTGTTCTGCTAGGCTGGCATCCTAGGCCACCCCAGCTACGTAGCTGTGTTCAGCAATAATAATAATTCACCTTGATGGCTGCCTGCAGCGCCTCCTCAGTGGCCTCCACCAGCCGCTGCGCGTTCGCTGAGGGCTTGCCAACGTAGAAGGTGCGCGAGGTGTCCCCGTGGTAGCCGTTCAGGTACACTGTCACATCTATGTTGATGATGTCGCCTTCCTGCAGCGGCCTGCACGTACCAGCGGGCGATACCCACACACTGAGTGAGCAGCAAGCAAAGTGCGCGGCAATGTCGACACAAAATCCTTGCTGGAGGACGCCCACGGCACACGGCGTGCCTGCAGCGTGCACACTGGTTGGTGTTGTACTGCTGCCTGTTGCCGCCAGCTGGTGTCCAGTGCATGGTGCTGTGTGAAGTTCGCAAGTGCACTTGCTGCGCACAGCCCCATGGTGCAGCTGCGCGCTGCTCAACAACGACACGACCACCTATGCACTGCACACTCGCATGCAGCGCAGGCGCGCACACCTGCCATCAGGGATTCCGTGGCACATGACCTCGTTGACGCTGGTGCACACGCTCTTGGGGAACTTGCCATAGTTGAGCGGCGACGGGTACGCGCCCCGTGCCACTGTCATGTCATGCACTGCACGGTCAATCTCTTCGGTGGTGACGCCTGGCCGCACCAGCGTGCCTGCATAGTTCAGCACCTCTGCTGCCAGCTTACAGGCAGCCCGCATCTTGACCAGCTCCTGCAGCAGCAGCGCAGCAGCCAGGGCAGAAGGCAAATCACGATGCAGCTGCTGGTATAGTTTTGGGTGTGCCGGCACTGCCTCGTCTGAGTACGCGCCGTTGGGGCACATATCAATGTGTCGCTGGTGTGGCTTGCTTGACGCCATGATGAGCCTGGCTGGTGAAGTGTGCCGGGTGCCATGCCAGGGCACCTGCTGCCAACACCTGCATGGCATGACCAGCACAGCTAGCACACCCCTTCACAAATACTGTGGCGGTTGCTGACTGCTGCTGCTGCTGCTGCTGCTGCTGCTGCTGCTGCTGCTGCCACATTGCAGTTTGATACGCGGTATCAGCTAAGGCTAGCATGTTAAATGCTGGAAGCGTGACCGCACCTCTGGTGTGTGTACTTGCGGCCGCCTGTCAACTGACGGCAGCTTCCCAGAGTCTGCATATGGCGGCCGCTTGATCTCAGGCGGAACTGGGCGCATGGGCGTCACCGGCAGCATTTTCAGCGGCTCCCGCCCGCTGCGTGACGGAAGCGAAAGAATAGCAGTTGGACGGGGCAACAGAGCAACATAGGCTGCCCAACCATTGCACCGGCAGTGAATGCTCCACCTTGGCAAGGGCAGTGCTGTGACGTGCATGCTGAACTGGTGCCTGCTGCTGCAGCAATGGCCAAAGCTGCTGCTGCTGCTGCTGCTGCTGCTGCTTCTGCTGCTGCTGTCATTGGCTGTTTACATGCTGAGCCTTGCAGAACAATGTGCACATCACCAAGAGCAGCTTTGCTGCATTTGGACCACTGCCATGCCCAAACTTTAGGCCCTCAGGCTGACAATGAGGAAAGCACCACTGCTCTGTGTGCAATCAAGATACTCACTTCCAGTAATCCTTTGACTTTATTGGCGACTTGAGTATGCCAAAGCCTTTGCCAGCTGCTACATGCACACAGCGTTGGCTGGCTGGGCGGGCAGCAGCAATGAGCCGCTGGTTGCTGCTGCTGAGCAAGCAGCGGGACATGCCCGCCTGCTGCATGCTGCACGACGCGGCTACGCAGGTGTAACAGCAAGTGATAGCAATGTAGTTGCAGAGATGAAAGCTCTCACGGCAAGTTTGTGTGCAAGTGCCTGAGCAGTCACTGAACAGATGCCGGAAGCAATAGCTCGGACGCTGGGATCTGCTTAGATGTCTTCAAACACAATGAAAACAGTAGCGAAGCATACAAAAGGATTTATCGCAACCTCTTCAGCGAAATGCCGTTGGATGACACTTGGCATGTTATTTCTGCATCGGACGTGTGTCGCACGTATCGTCATCTTTGCAACTTGACAACGTAAAAATCTCAACAAGGCAGTCAGGTGCTGGCTGCTTCAGGCTCCAGGCACAAAATCGCTCGTAACGCCCAGATTGAACAAACTCGTTCGCAGCAATTCCGTTCTCCCGTGCTTTGGAATTGTCTGAAGTTTGAAAGATATGTCGCTTTATAGGGGCTAGGTTGTCCAAAGCCGATCCACGACCTTGATGTATAGATTCCAGCAGCAGCAGGCACTCAACAGAGGACAGCTGCTGCCAATTCGGCCTAGTGCTGTTCAGCTCAGGCCAACCAGCCTGAAACGGCCTTCATTGCTGTCGCCAGGCTCATGCTATGCTGCCAGCTTGCGCGCAACACATCCAGACCTGCAGCGTGTTGCTGCCCTGTGGGGACAGCGGGCAGCGTATGACTCAGATGACTACGAATGGGAAGATCTAGCAATTGGCGGCACAGCTGCAGCAGCTGCCAGCATAGCAGCTGGCGTAGCAGCAGGTAAGGCTTAGCTTCATAGCAGGATGATGGCGCATAGTCTGCCCTTTAAAGTGGGTGTCGCCGGTTGTTGGAAAGGCTTGGTCACATCCTGGTTTTGCAAATCCTGAACTGTTTCTGTTGCATGTCAGCCAAGATATTTACGTCTGATACGTATGCACTGTTGCCAATGCTGCTGTGCGTGCTCTGTGCCACCCTGCCTCTGTGCAGGCGCTGGGTTTCCTTCAGATGCAGCTGGCAGCACAGGAGCAGCTGGCAGCTCCAGCCCATCTGACAGCAGCAGCAGCAGCAGCAGGCGCAGCAGCAAACCACCAGCTGCACAGGACAGCAAGCAGCGGCGTGTGCGCACACAGGAAGAGGACGCCTATGAGCAGGAGCAGCAGCATGAACAGGCTCCTCCAGCTGAGAGTTATGCAGGGGGTGGCGTAGTGGGTGTGTTTGTGGCTGGCTGGATGGGCCTCATCGGCCTGGTGCTGCGGCTGCTGCAGCCGCCGATGTCGCTGGCACTGCTGGTGCTGTCGCCGCTGACGCAGGCCAGTCCTGCAAGAGCCAAGCACAAGCTGCAGAAGCTGGTGAGGGTGGCAGCAGAGCAGCGACCTGGCCAGCATCAGCCGGTAGTGTTAGTGTTTGGGAAAGCTAAGCTGGCTGTGCAAAGAAACCAAGTTGTGGCACAGCAAAGGGTGGCATGAGGATGCTTGCTCATCTTTCATATTTGTTGGGTGGCCACGCTGGAGTCAGCAGCATACTGTTGTGGCTCAGGCTACCACCACTGCCTACTTCAACACTCCTCGTGCCTGGTGCATGCTTTCACTCAATACGCTGTTTACACCTGGATACACATGGAGACGCATGCAGCTCGTCGACTTTGCTGAGAACAGCAGAGCTCAGCTGGTGCCATCTTTCACCTGTCCTCATGTAACGCCACAGCTGCCTGCCTCGCCTGCCTTGCTTGCCTGCAGGCTGCTGAGCTGCCCGAGGGCTTCTGGGCCAAGCTGCACTTCCTGTGGGAGACGCCCACCGTGAAGAGCATCCGCATCACCGCCTCAGTGGCCAACTGGGGCGTGCGGCTGCCAGCCATCGCCGCGCTGCTGCTGACGCAGGGCAGCCTGCTGGCCAGCCAGGTGTCGCTGCCCATGCTGGCACCGCTGCTGCTGGGCACAGGTGCGGCGGCCAGCCGGTGCTGCTTGGTTGTTGTTGCCAGTTGTGGGCATGCAGCCGCTGTGAGGCCTGGCACGCTGCATGATGTTGATGCATGCACGTGCGATGCTGAGCTACGTCGAACAGTTGCATGCTTGCGTCCTCTGACTCTGCACCCTGCTGCCTGCCCTGCTGCTGCTGCCGCCGCCAGGCATGATGGTCAACAGCATAAAGAAGAACGCCTCCTTTGTGTTCCCTCGCCTGGGGCTGCTGGTGGTGCTGCTGTGGCTGCTGTGGTTCGTGAACAGCGTCATCCAGAACACCTGGATGGTGCTGCTCAAGCAGGTGAGGCTCCTGCTGGGCTTGGCTTCTTCCTTTGCTGTCGAACACACGCTTGGCTGAAACCAGTGCGCCTGCCTTGCTGAGGCAGACGCTGCCCTTGTACGGCCGTCTTGACACCACACAACGCAACAACCAGCAACACCCGAGATTCACTGGTGCGCTTGTTGTGTGTTCTACTGCTGCATGGCGCAGGGCCGCATCGACGCGCGCACCATGAGCGGCGCGCGCATGATCACCGAGTGCAGCAGCCTGCTGCTGGCGGGCGTGCTGGTGCTGAGCGCGCTGGGCATCAACATCAACGCGCTGCTGCTGCCCACAGGCGTGGTGCTGGCCATCGCGTCCAAGGACCTGCTGCAGAACCTCATCGCGGGTGCGCGCGGCCCTCAAGCATTGCACACGCAGTACACAAGAGCAGCGGGTCTTTGCAGCAGCTGACGCGAAGAGTGCCTTTGCAATCCTGAGGCGTTGCTGGCTAGCTCTGCTGTGTCTTTCTTTGCACAGGCTGTTGGTGAGCCACCTGATGTTGAAGCTCCTGTCTGCATTGTATGACGTTGCCGCTGCTGCGACTGCTGTTGCTGCTTGCAGGACTGTATCTGGTGCTGGTGCAGCCCTTCCGCCTGGGCGACAAGGTTGCTGTCAGCTGCAGTCTACCCACCAGCCACGCAGCAAATGGCAGCAGCGGCAGAAATGGTGCAGGCAGCTTGGCAGGCGGCGGCAGCAGCAGCAGCGGCGGCTCTGGCTTGGGCTCTGTGCAGGGCTGGTTTGAGGGCGTGTGTGAGAAGGTGGACCTGCGCTACACTGTGCTGCGGTGGGTGGCAGGACGGTGGCGGATTGTGTGAAGTCTGGCCGCTTCTAGTATGTATGATCTGTTTGCCGTCCTCAGGCTTCCCATGCATGTGCTGCACGTGCTTGCTGTTCATTTGGTTGTTGGTGCTGTGACACGCAAGCTCGTCAGCCTGTGGCAGCACAACCAAGTCACTTGCAGCGCCTGTCTGCTCATCAGCAGTGCCGCTGCTGACCATGCTGTTGCCTGCTGGTGTATGTAGGGATGGGCGGCGGCGGCTGATGGTGCCCAACAACTCTTTCATCAGCAGGGAGTTCCTGGTGTATGATGACGTGCTGTCAGCAGACGCAGCACGCCTGGGCGGCACCAGCAGCGCCGCTGGCAGCAGGGGCAGCAGCCCCTGGCCTGGCAGCAGCAGCAGCAGCACAGCAGCACACGATGCACAGGCTGGACAGTATGCTACGGCTTATGGCGCTAGCTCTGGGGGCCCTGTTGAGCCCAGCATACGGGAAGGCCATATGACAACAGAGCTGCCACCGCTGGCTCCGCCAATCTTCCCTGGCATGACGTATGTAGCGCCTGGGTACGCGCAGTATGGCCCGGCTCACTACGCGCCGTACGCCGCGTACCAGCAGCTGCAGCAGCTGCAGCAGCAGCAGCAGCAGGACGAGGAGGATGAGGAGTCTGCAGATGCAGAAGAAGAGGCTGACAGCAGCCAGCAGCAGCAAGCTGACAGTGCGCCGCCCGCAGGGGGCTCACAGGGGCCAGATGCACCGCAGCAGGGTGTGGCTGCAAAGTCTCCTGCAGATCAGCAGCCTGGTGGAAGCAGCAGCAGCAGCAAGGGCAGCGGCAAACGCAGCAGGTCACGCGCTGCAAAGGGCCCTCCAGGGTACCTGCCGCAGGGCTACACTGCGCCGCCGCCATACCTGGGCATCCCAGTGTATTGGCCCCTGCTGAACCCTTGGGGCGCAGCACCTGGCAGGCAGCAGCAGCAGCAGCATCCTCAGCAGCCTCAGCAGCCAGAGGCCATTCATGAGTTTGATGGTGCTGGTATGCATCAGCCGGTGATGCCGCATTACTCTCCGCTGCAGCAGCAGCACGAGGCAGGCATTAACCACAGCCAGGATCCCTGGCAGCAGCAGCAATGGCCGCAGCAGCAGTGGCAGCAGGCCCCGCAGCCGCGCAGCCGAGGGGCTGGCGCTGGTAATGCAGCTGCTGCTGGCGGCAGCGGGCATCGCTCGCCGTCTGCAAGCCAAGGCGGTGGCAGCAGCAGCGGTGGCGCTGCTGCAGCAAAGCCAGCCCAGCAAGCTCAGGCACGAGCACGGCAGGCCTCATCCGGCGGCAGCAGCGGCAGCAGGGACGGCTCACGAAGGCAGCGTGCTGATGAGGTCCGCAATCAGGCAGTGCACATGGCAGCTTTGGGTGGCAGCAGCTACGGCTTCTGGGGCGCTCCACTGCCGCCTGTGCCTCTGCAGCCGGGTGACTTCCAGCAGCAGCAGCAGCAGCAGTATTGGCAGGCGATGCAGTACCCACATCACATGCCCGCAGCAGCACACCCATCCATGCGGGTGCACTCGGAGATGCTGATGCAGCCACCAGCACATGCATACACTTACGGCTACATGCAGCCAGCCTCTGCCAGCAGCCAAGAAGCCGGCAGCAGCAGCAGCAGCAGCAGCAGTGAAGGTGGCATTGCTGCGTCCTCTGCTGACTTCCTGATGCCCCCAGGTAGCCCTGATCCTGCCGCTGCTGCTGCTGCTGCTGGCAGCAGTCTGGCTGCGAGCCTGTCCAGCGGCGTGGGTGCTGCCTCGGCAGCAGCAGCGGCTGCTGGCGCTGCCATGCGGCACCTGCCTGCGCAGCAGCTGGGGGGGCTGGCTCAGCAGGCTGCTGGCGGGCTGCTGGGCCAGGTTGGCGGCATGTGCAGGGAGGTGGGGCAGAGCCTCGGGGAGCTGCCCTGAAGTGGGGCAAACTGAGGGGGCTGGTTGTGCCTGTGGGGTAGCTCAGGTGGGCATCTGTGTGAGGTTGCGTGGGAAGTGAGGTGGCCACAGTCGGAAGGCTTGCACAATGGGGTGGCGTGTCTTGTGGCTTGAGAGGTTCTGGGTGTGTAGTCAGGTGTTCTTCATACTGGTGGGCCAGATAGAAGGGAGCCATATGGCTTCCTTCTATCTAGGCCGCCGGCTGTATCATCATCATAGGTGGTGGCGGTGCAGAGTTCGTCCGGTAGCAACGGCACCTTCAAGAGCTTGTCTACCATTGATGCATTGCGTTTTGTGTGGAAAATGTGTTGTGCTGGCTGCATCATGTACCACTGTGCTGGCTTCAGCAGCTGCGCAGCTGCCCATGCATGTGCATTGTCTGCAGTTTAGTAGCGTGCGCTGTGTGTACATCTGCGCTCAGGGCCAGTGATGGGCTGGCCCCGGTGCTCCTGTGTTGCTGCTGGAAGAGCATGCCACGTTGCACGGCAACAGTGAGTGCTGGACACATGTTGGCACTGCGGTTTGCCTTACATAGTTGCCACCTGTCGGCAACTGCGACTGGTTCTGACACACCTTATCAGTTCGATAACAGCTGAGTGCCCGGCTGTATGTTTTCACCCCAACACCACATGCGAGGGATGCATGTTAGGAACAGGGTCATGTTTCCAATACTGTCATCAGTGTTCAGATTGTGGCAGCATTCGTAGTGTGCTTGTGTCGTTGTGTTTATTGTGTGATGTGTGGTGTGGCGGCATCAGTGCGACAATCGTCACTGAGGTGTCGGCTTGGCCACTAGTTGATTGCGAGCAGCAGCATGGACAAAGAGCATACTGCAGGCGCTGCCCTGCAACCATGCATGCTGCTGCTCTGGATGCAGCCACAACAGTAGCTTCTGCACTGCACTCGTCTTATCTATCAAACCCCAAAACACGCACTCTTCTGATCAAGGGGCATGGAACCAGCACGCTGTTGGGCATTGAGAGGAGCCCAAACACGCACACACATCAACAGTCAACCAGCAGCACCCCGCTGTCTCTGATGGTTTGGTGTTGTGTGGCGTGCATGTTATAACATTGCTGCTGACAATTGTGTGACAACATCACTGACAGAGCGACTATGTATGTGACGAGTCGTACCTGCTGCTTGGTTTGGTTTGCGTGTCATGTTGTTTAGGGCCGTTAAGCCTCAATGTATGTACGATCTCTCAATGTGTGTTATGTCTGTGGTTGTGCTGCATTAGAGTTCGTCACTAGCATCCCACGTTTGTCAGAATGGTGTGCAGCATTGTGCAGTGCAGCAAAGCTGTAGCATGTTTGCACAACCGTGCTGGACAGACAACTTGCCGTGGTACACCAGCAGTGACGGCATTGGGCTGTGCTGTGGGCAGTGCGTGCACAGTTCAACTGGTTGTGCTAGCTTGCTGGTTTTCACAGCATGCTTCCACTGATTACACCGCGCAATGTGCTTGCGCTGCATGCTGCCTCTGGTTACACCGCATGATGTCCGTTTCCTTGTGTCGGCTTACCTTGTGACGGGATGTGACGGGGTGTGACGGGGTGTGGATCGAATGTGTCAAGATTGTTTGCGAGTTGAAGCAGCAGCGGCGTCTCTGATGGACGCTGCTTGCAATCCTTCACATGTCCAGCAGAACATGCTGGCGCAGTAGAGTGTGTGCTGCTTGCACAGGTTTGTACTGCATCACACGCGTGTGCTGCATGCATGCAGTGCCACACTGACATGTGTTAGGCTGTCGCACCCGAGAGTTGTGTGGCGCATGTTGCAACAGCGTCATGGCGTGGTGGTTTGTGTTGCTGTACTCTACTCTTCTTTTTTCTTGTTAGCCCTCCGCAACACTCCATGTACCATCATGCAGTGCATCACTTAGTGGTGCGCTGCTGCCTCCATTATGATGATAAGTGCTCACTCAGCAGCTGGCAGCTGCTCTGGCGGTGACCAGCTGGTCATGGCCACGCACAGCTAGCAGCTTGCACTTGGGTCATGTGCATCGTCATGTGCATATAGCGTTCACAGCAGCATCACAGTGTGCTTGATCTGATCTTATTTGGTGGCACTGGCAGTGCAACATATGGACATATGGACATATGCGCGTACTGCCGCGGCAGTGTTTCAGGTGAAGGGTGCACGGAAGTGCGGCTGGCTCGCTGTTGAGAGTTTGCAGAGAGTTTGCATCTTGCAAACATCATGATTGCCGCAGTCTTCAGGTGCCGCTTCTTGCTGCGGCTTGGTAACTTCACATGTGTGATGATGTGTCAATGACGGGGCCAGCTGGCCTAACCAGGCTGATGGAGCAGCGGATCCAACTGCCTGTGGGGTGCACCCGGAACATGCCGCATACGACACTCTACCATGCAGCCCTGGTGTGAATTGACAGCACCGTGCATGACGCGTCAGTGCACCCCAAACGGAGGGATCCAATGGCTGTGTGAGCCGCATGCTCTGCTGCTGAGCGCCAATCTAGCTCAACAGGCGTACGTACAATGATGTAGGTCATGTTACAGCATGCTGTGCAGCTCACAAAAGCTGTGCATTCCGCAGCACGCATGTGCCAACCTTGCTGCGTACGTGCGCCATGACGACGGCCCACCACCTGGTGAGATACAATTGCCTGACTAGCAGCGCGCCATACTGTCGCCCACCACAGGAGTTGGGGATGCATGGTACATCAATGGTGATAGGCAAACACAGTGACCGTACACCAGGTGCATGCACCTATCACACCAAGGACGGTTGAAATCAGGAGAGTGCGTCACGCACACTTATAATGTGCTGGCTGAAAACCTCAAAGTGCAGTGCAGTACTGATGGTTCTGTTTGCCCTGTTCAATACCTCTACAACGATAACTACAACGCTGAACAACAGGGTCAGTTCAGCTGGCAATGCCACGTGCATACGAGCCATGCAGCTGCTGTTGAAGCAAGTGGCAACAACAGCACCATATGCACTGCTTGGCTCCCGGGCAACTTGTGCTCCTGCCGGGCGAACAAGCGCCCATTGCACTCAGCTGTGCGACATATGCAGCAGCAGAAGCCAGCATTAAAACCACGCTGAAGCAGCCCTACAAGGTGTGCCTGGTGACGCGCGATGCCTGTCACTGCTGCACAACATATTTCACTGCCGCGTAGACTAGTATGCAAGACGCCGGCAGCACTTACGCTGTACCTTGTTTCTGCTGTTTCTGCTGCTGCTGCTGCTGCTGCTGCTGCTGGTTCAGCAGCTGCTTCTGCTGCTGCTTCTTCTGCTGTGCGCTGAGCTGCTTCACTGGCTGGTTGCCGTAGCGCTTGAGCGCCTCCGCAGGAGCACCTAGGCGAGAGCCCACCCTGTATTTGTCATAACGCGCCTGCAGCAGCAGCAGCAGCAGAAGCCGTAGCAGGCATTGCGGGTAATACACTCCATCAGCAGTTGGAGCATCCCTCCAGGTGGATGCAGACCATGCAAGCCACATGTGTGCCACAGCTGGCTCCTTACACTGGACATGTGAAGCGCGAGTACGCATCAAGAACCTGCAGGTGCCGGCACCAGCTTGCTGCAGCGTTGCAGGACTACCAACGCTCGTTTCATCACGCCGCCCCTATCCATGCTGCTGCTGCTCCTGCTGCTGCTGGATGCCCAGCTGCAGTCTGCTGCCTCTCGCACCTGCTTTGCGTAGGTGTCCTTCAGCCCCAGCTTGTGCAGCACAAAGGCATAGCGCGGGAAGTTGTCGCGCCGCAGGTACGCCAGCAGCTTGCGGCGCTGGTTGAGCATGCCCTGCAGGCCCCTGCTCGTTGAACAGCAACAATGAAATGCAAGCCTGCTTAATTGCAAGCTTCACACTTGACTAACCACAGCTGGTGCCGCCTGTGCAAAGTGCCATCAGCTGCCACTGTTAAGCTCCAAGGCGTAACAAACAGGCAAGCATGAGCACACACACATATACGCCTATGGGCACAGGCTGCAACCAGCACCAGATCAGGCTGCCGGCCCTGCTTGGCATGTTCCTTGCGTGCCAGCACAGTCTGGTGTGTGCACCTGTTGCAGCTGCTGGCAGGCGCACTCACCTCATCCCATGGTAGTCTTTTTTGTGTGTCAAGAAGTGCGACGACATGTCCCTGATTTTGTCCGTCAGCAGTGCAACTGCAGACAAAGCACCACCAACAACAGCAGGTGGTATTAGTATGGCAGGAGTGATAAGATGATGATGATGACGATGATGAACAACAGCGACACAATGTGTGACATGTGGGACGCGCGCACCACGCATGCACATACAGCCTGCAAGCACTTGCATAGCGGTGAGGCCGCTGCTGTGCATGTTGCTCATGTATCCTGGCTCTGATGCAGCAGTGCAATGGACAGCAGGGCAGCTACACTCACTTTGCACCTCTGGTGACCCTACATCCCCTTCAGCGCGCGCATACTCCTGCATCAAGCTGACTTTGCGCTGCTGCAGCTGCTGCCGCCGGCCGCTGTTGACGGCAGCAATGAACTGCACGAAGGCAGAGCACAGGGCATATAATGAGCCTGGTGGAACAATTTATAAGCGTGAATGAGTGACCAACGGAACCGTTGCCGTTACATGAAAAAAAAGGCAGCCGCGTTCCCTTTCCTTCATCAGCACCATGCCGACTGCAGCGCCCCATGCCACCAACTCCAAGCGTTGCAATGCTGGTGATGCGACAATCGTCGCCAGTTGTCAAGACCAAGGTACGCATCAGACTGACATCGCTGCCGAGCCTGGTGCAAGCAAATGAGCAGCTGATGGTATGCGCACATACACATACTGATGTAAGCCATACCTGCATGAACCAAATGCTGCTGCACATGCAGATGTGACATGAAAAGATATGCTCGTACCTGATCTACTAGTTGTGGCTGCACTGGGGGACCCGCATCTTCACTTGTTAGTGCTTCTGCTGCTCGTGCTGCTGCCGCCATGTCGCCTATTGAGCTGCTTGTGGTCCCAGTATCCACTGCGTGTCAGATCATATGCATTAGCAATCAGGACGCCAGGTTGACTTTACCGAAGGTAGGCTATACACTTGCCTTGTTGTGTTATACTGCTGCTGCTGACAAGTCTGCTGACCAGCCGCCCCAAACTGCTGCTGTTGCTGCTGCTGCCATCACACAGTGCTGCTGCAGCTTGAAGCTCAAGGCCAGCTAAACGCCGTATGATTATATTCATTGCTGGTTGTGTACCACTGGCGAAAGCCAAACAAGCAGATCAGACGAGATCACCCAGCTCAAGCAGCGCACACACGTCAGCCACAGAGTACGCAGTATCCGCTGATTGCTCGCCGACTGCCTTGGAAGCCTCTAATACCTGCATGTGGCCGGGCCGGGGGGGCCCCATGTGCGACACTGAGACACCGTGTCCACGAAAAATGGTATACCATGTTACCCGATTAGCAGCCTCTCGAGCTCCATATAGCCCCACACATCCATTTTCTGGGCCATAAGTTCCATTTCTCTTGCCGATAGAACACGACGCTGCAACGTAGATCACGTAGAAACAGCACTCAGCTTGCACACTCTATACGCTGGCACATCAACTCGCCAGCCTGGCGCAGTCTGTAGGAAACGAGCTTTTTTGGCAGGCTTTCCTGCAGCGCAGGCGACAACAGGCCAATTTGAGCAGGTGAGGGCAGCTTCCAGAAGCATGCAAGGTGTGCGAGGCATCGTTCAGCTGGCAGCGTTGCATACCGGCGCCCGCCTGCACCTTTGAGGCCAAACTGCCACATGCTTTTAGTTGCCTGCTTCGCGCGTGTATGCGGCATGCTCGTAGCAGCGGCCTTGATCACTGTACGCCAGCGCATTGCAGCTTCTCCTGGTCGCCGCGTGATTGATCAGCAACAGATGATGCATATACTGTGCGTATACAGTGGCTTTGAGCTTGTTTGGTACTTTTCGCAGCTCAGCTGGCATGCACTCAGCTTCACCTTCGGCGCTCCTGCGTTGACTGCGGTTGTTCTGCTGTCCCTCGCTGCCGTGTCTGTCTGCAGGATGGCGACTCTGGACGCGACGTGCCTGTTTCCAGCGGGCATGGATGATCTGCTGGATGACCCCATCCTCTGCTCCCCAGACTTCCTGCAGTTCCTGGGCGACAATGACCTCACAGGCCCTCTGCCAATCATTCCAGACGCTCCTGTTGCTCAGGCCCCCATCGAGGCCCCAACCTCTCCAGAGGTCACCAGCAGCGTCACTGCCGCAGTGCTGCAGCCAGCAGTCACCACAGCAGTGCCTGCAGCCTACATGGCAGCCCATCAACCTGCAGCAGTGCCCACCCATGTCCCCAGTGGCACGCTGCTACAGTCCCAGCAGCTGGTGCACCCGCAGCCGCTGCTGCTGGTTGCCCCTCAGAAACCACAGCTGCAGCCCAGCAGGGCTGCCTCCTGCAGCAGCAGTGATGCCAGTGGTGGCCGTGTGTTCCCCAGCTCTATGCCTGGCAGCCCCGTCAGCAGCCCTGCACCTACCAGCAGCAGCGACATCAGCTCCCTGCCGCCTGCGCTCAACGCCCCTCGCATCAGCTCAGCTGGCGACATGGGTGCCAAGCGCCAGCGCCTGCAGTCGAGCAGTTCCGTTGCTGTGGCGGCAGCAGCCTTCCTAAAGCAGCCCCAGCATCAGCAGCAGCAGCCGTCTTCGTCTTCCCCGCCCTCTTCGTGTCAGCAGGAGCAGCAGCCGCTGACCAAGCAGCAGATCGCCGCCAACAAGCGCCGTGCGCCCGAGATCGACTGGCGCAGCATTGACGACCCTGCTGAGCGCCGCCGCCAGCGCCGGCTGGCCAAGAATCGCGTCACTGCTGCTCGTTCTCGTGAGCGCAAGAAGGAGCAGCTGGCAGGTATGGAAGACCGCATGGATTCACTGGAGCAGGAGAATGTCCAGATGCGTGCGCTGCTGGCCAGCCTGAGCCAGGAGAACGCCAGCTTAAGGGAGCAGTTAGCTAGCCTCACTAGAGGCGCAGCTGCATGCTTTAACACCACAGGGAGCGGCCCCGAGCCTGCCGTGCTCAAGTGTATAGCTATAATGCACTTGGTGGCCTGTCTCGTCCTGAGTGTTAGAGCAGCCTTTGGGCTGGCGTTCACAGTTCTGGTTTCAGGTTTGGCGCAGCAGCAAGCGCGGATGTGCAATCTTCCTGTTTGTCCTGTGTCGCTGTGCGTGGATTCTAGCCTGCCGGCTGCAGTTGGCAGTAAACTTGCCTGCTTGCAGCGATTGCAGGACAGCAGCAGTGGTGGTGTGTTGCGGCCCCGGTTAAGACCAGCAGTGGTTGGTGTTGCTGTGGCGGTAGCGGCTTAGCTGTTGCGAGCTGGCTGGTTGACAGAATGGCAACTTGTACCATCACCACTGCTGGGGCAGTTTTTTTGTTGCGAACGCTGTGCTGGCTATTTCGGTGCTGCGTGGTTTTGTGCATGTATGGAGCGGAGCTGTAGACCATTTACGGTGACGGGTGGCATTCTTGACTAATAGCGTGGGGGTGGTGTGCTGCTCGACTTGTGAACAGCAGAATTCAATCCGTGTGTGGGGCAGATGTGTGGAGATATGCATCGTTGTAGCCCATCGTGGCTGTACAGTTACTGATATCCTCATCAATCACCAAGCATGTATGTCAATGTGGCAACAAACCAAATCTGAAAACAGCACAGCAGGCGCAGGGCGTGTTAAGTCACGCCAGCACAGCTCATCAGGTGACTCTTGTAGTCTCTGTGCATGGTGGTGCTGTGTGGCTGCAGTGTGTGCAACGCCTGCTGTGTCCGCTGATGCTCTTTAGAAAGGTGTGTGAGTGGTGATAGTGTTTCACAGCAAATGGACTGCTGTTGCGCAGCATGAGTGCGCTGCAGATGGTGTCTGCATGCCAGCCTGAGTAGGAGGTTGCAGTGTGCTGTGTTGGAACAGGTCACAACTGTGACACAGTGTCCCAGTGGTGCATGCCCCATGCTGAGTATGCAGAGATACAGGAGATGGTGTTGGTTGGCTGCTGCCTGTGGTGCAGAGCCAGAGTATGAGCATTGGGTGTGTGGCTTTGGTCCAGTGACTGCGCTCATTAACTGCAGGGCGACGTCTTACCAGCAGTTGCACCTGGGAAGTGCATTGTTGCATGACAAGGCTCAAGTAGCCTCAGGTGTGTTACGTGCACAACGATTGTTGATGATGGTCTGGCGTCAGCGCATACTGATTGTGGTGTCTGGTAGAGGGAGCGTTGTTGTTGGTTTTGCACCTTTGGGATGGGATGGAGGCAGCGGATGGTAGGTTGGAAGAGTGGCGCAAATCGCTGGCCTGTCACGTGTGGCCTCGTGCGCGACTGTGGGTGGAGCATCATTTGTGTGACATGTATGCATTGACTGTGCCGCAGGCACACAGAAGCAAACTCATGTGAAGTGATCGGTGTAGCTTCTTTGTAATTGACAAAGCTGAACATTTGCAGAGTGAGAAAACATGGTTTTCTTCAACAGCAGCCCGGCGCTTGAAGGGGTTAGGTTGGAAACCACGGCTGATGCTGCAGGCTGGCTGCAAAGGGGTCATCTAGAAACATGATAACCCTTACTATGTGCATTCAATGAAACGTTCAAGGTGTGAACATGGTAATCTGCTCCACCATGTGGGAAGCTGCATGTATCCACCTGCACACAAGCGCTTTTCACAGTGAACAGGCAAACAACTGCAAGCATTGTTGCTGTTGAAAGCTCTAAAGCTTGCGTTACCTGACGTTTGTTGACTGTTACCACACGCGGTCTTCACTGTGATGGCTTTTGCAGCCGTGTCGTCACCAAAGCATTCTGCCCTGTGACCTTTCCTGCCAACGACTGGGCACTACTCAAGCACGAACTGTTCCTGCACTGCCACAGCTGGTCCAAGTCCCGCTGCTCGGCTTTCCAAGTTTTATCGTTGCTAACGCGCAGCGCGTCCGTCCGCCTATACGTACTTGACGAGGTCACCAACCGGAACAAGGACCGGGTCAAATCTGTTACGTAAGCCGGACCACAGCGCAAAACCGCTAAGCACTGCATAGCCATCTATATCCGCTCTGAAACGTTACGTTTTGACGTTCAGTATGTGCTAGCAACGCGTGCAGTACCCACGGGCAGCAACTCTGTGTCTGGCATGCGAGCAAGGTGTGCACAAGTATCACGACGCTGCAGCCGTGGTTGCACCTTCTTGTAAACACAGCTACCTAGCCGAACATCTCACTGATAGTACAGCATGAGCGGGCGACTGGTAGCAGCGACAGCTGAAAACAACTTCAAATTCCATCAGGTGATGATGCTGAGACCGTGTGTATGCGGGCAAAGGAAGGCTGCAGAAACAATAATTCAATAGTTTACATTTGTTTAACTTGACCTGATACCGGCAGGCCACCAGCAACATTGCTGGCACAGCTGAAGGGTTGAAGAGAAAACTGAAGCAGCTGGATGCAGGTGCGCATGCTTCCCCACGCTGCAGACACACCCAGCGCAGTACCTATTAGTGAACCACCATTGGACAGCAAACAAGGCATCTGACTGACAACAGTGTTGTTTCAGCAGAGCTGAAAGAGGACCTGAAGGGCAAGAAGGAGTTCGAGGACTACCTCACAAAGCTGAACCTGCAGAAGGCTGACATCCAGGGCAGGATAGAAAAGAACAAGACCTGGATTGTGCGTTCTGCGGTGCTTCAGCAAATGCTCGAACTGCTGAACAGCCTGGCAAGCAGCAGCACTCATATGTGCCAGATTTGACAGCCGCTGCTTGCACACAGCCATCAGCAGAAGTGATGTTGCTGAATCATAGCCGCTGTAGCAAGTACTCTGCGGTGCATAGGCTTTGTGCAGCTCAAAGCAACGATGCGTGTTGGAAACGCCAAGCCATGCCGGCAGCTGACACGCCCAATGCCTTGTGTGCTGCTGGGGCGCTTGCAGGAGAACTTCGAGGCGAACTCTGACAATGGTGCATTTGAGGCGCAATACAGGCGGCTGCTTGAAGAGATTCAGCAAATATACGAGTCAGCCAAGGAGTTCCATGGCAAGGTAGGCAGGTGCAGCAGCAAGCAACATGCTACTTGCTGGGTGATACGTGGCGTTCCTGTGCTGACATAGCAGATGTATGCTGGACTGTGCTGCAGTTGACTGCATGCAGCACCACCTGCTGTGCTGAAGCTGGCAGCATGTGCTGGCAGCGTCGTCATGCAGCAGCAAATGTCCAGCACAGGCATGACTTGCATCTGCATCCACACATGTGACCTTGCAATTGTGTTGTGCAAACCTGCAGGGTATCGATATGCTGATCAATGAGTTTGGGTATCACATCGCTTACAAGCGCTGGAACGACACCTTCTCAGCAGTGCCTTTCAAACCCAAGTGATTGCAGCTGGAGCCACAGTGAGGCCTAAGCGCCGCAGCTGCTCAGGCTGCTGTGCATGATGTCAGAGGCCTTTCCCTGGAGAGAGGACAGCTGCCTGCATGTGCATATTGGACACAGAAACCATGCAACAGCCAATGTGAAGACATCTACCATGCCTAAAACTGTCATTTTACATCTGCTTCATGGCAAGCTCAGAACCCAACATATGCCGATCAGGCGCCTGGACGGCAACCAATACAGCAACGTATATCCTGTGTGAGGGATGGCCCCTGCAGGAGATGTGGTATTGCTTCAGGCTTACTGCAAGCAATGCTGTGGCTATATGTAAAGCCGCTTTGATAGCGGAGGTGATACAATGTCGTGCAGAGGTCTGGGTAGTGGCATGCGCCGCACAACGTGGTGGCATGCACCACACAACATGGGAGCGCTTGTTGTTACAAGAAATAGGGTGGTTGACCTGATGATTTTTCCCTGGCATGTGTAGCATATGGTCCTGCAATGGTCTGTGCTGCACTGTTGGGCGTGCATGTTGACTGCGTCAGTACTGCTAAATTAATAAATTTCGAGGTTATCGCAGCCTTTGTGGCTTGACAGTTTCTGCCCTTCTGCTGTACTGCCAACCCATGTGCACTGGAGGCGTGCCCAGTTGCACAAGCTGTGATGAAATGCAGCCTTTGCCATTACACGGTTTGCAACAAAACTGTCATCACTTTTGCGTTTAACACCAATTAGACGTCTGCTGCTCGCTTGAGATGCTTAGTGTACCGAAAGGGCAATCCTGACGGTGTTGTCAGGAGGATCAGGCTCAGCCTGGCTGCAGATGTACAACAGCAGTACATGTCAGTTGTTGGTGCTTCAACCAGGGTTTGGCACACGAGTACAAAAGTCATTCCTTCGAGTCGAAGACTTCAATCAAGCAACCTTACTTTACGACTCTGCCGTTGTACTATGCGTGGCAGTAAGCATAAGCGTACAGTAGTCGACGAGTCTGAATTCTGCAATCACATCGCCCGGATACCGAGGCTACGATTTGCTCCTGCTGCGCCTCATAGCATACAAAGAGTCCATATCCATGTTTAATATATTGCGGTGCTGACCAGGAGCTAGAGAAGGCGAATAGTGCAGCACTGGTAGTGCTGCTGTCTGGGGACCAGCGGCCTAGGTGCATAGGCCTGTCAGGCCTGCAAAGGCTGGGCAGCTCGATGAATCATGTAGCCTAATGACACCTGGTCTTTCAGCAGTCCATACTCTGGTTGCTGGTGCAAGATGTCGAAGAATACTGAATCTGTAAAGGCAAGTGTTTGAAGCAGCAAATGATGCGATGGCTGTGCTGGCTCCCTCGACATGCTCTTGGCAACGATGATTCCTGTGAACCTGCAGGTGGTGGTCAGATGCAGGCCACTTAATGAGAAAGAGAAGCAGGATGGCAGGGAGCGCATCGTTGACATGGATGCCCGCCAGGGCCAGGTTGCGGTAAGCAGGAGCGTCAGCGCTTGGCATGTAGCAGATGCTATCAGGTTGCGGGATGCAGGTGGCCTGCAGCAGGTGCCTGTACAAGCTATGATGTTGCATGACCCAACAACGGGTGTGTAAGTTGAACACGAGAAATTTGTTGATTGCTGTTTGCAGGTGCGCAATCCAAAGTCAGAAGAACCCCCTAAGACTTTCACGTTTGACCAGGTGCGCTCCCAACAGCAGACAGAGCACTGCAATGGGCAGATCATGCTGGCTACCTGTACTGTAGCAGCAGCGCAGTGGTGGGCTGCAGCTTACAGGGCACACTGCTACAACCCTGTGCTGCAGAACAGCAGCAGCAGCAGCAGCAGCAGCAGCACAGCAGCATGCCAGGAGCAGGCCTCAATGACATTCTGCAACAGCTACGTTCAGCTTCTCCCAGTTGCATCACCCACTTCACACCCTATTCTGTCTTGGACTTTCACCAATGCCAGGTGTATGACTGGAACAGCGAGCAGGCAACCATCTTTGAGATCACAGCAAAGCCCATTGTTGATGCTTGCATGGATGGCTATAATGGTAGGCCAAATGACTCTTCCAGCAGCTGTTGCATGCCAGAAGCAGCAGTGAACCCGCTTTACGGCAAGCTGAGGGTCGACCACCAGTAGCAGCAGCACACTATTGCCGCATGCACCTTCCAGCCATGCCCTCTGGTTCCACAACTGGTGCCTTGACGTATCCTTGCTGTGTCATACCACCAGGTACAATATTTGCATATGGCCAGACTGGCACTGGCAAGTCCTTCACTATGGAGGGCAGGGATGACCCGCCTGAGCTGCGCGGCATCATCCCCAGCACCTTCAACTACGTGTTTGACACCATCTCGCAGCAGAGTGAGCACCAGCTTGCAGGATTGTTGCCTGCAGCAGCGGCAGCAGTTCAGGCACTCCAGATGCGCGTGTACTGCGTGTGGTGCTGGCATGGCTGGGGAAGCAACATTTTTGTGATCAAATCATGCGCAGACTGGTGGAGGTCAGCAACGCTGCCAGCCGCTTCAACAGCATGTGCGCGTCCCTCTGCACACGTAGTATGCACATCCGGCCGTGGTGCATGGCCAACCGCAATGTATTTCAAAAACTTCCTGACTGTGCTGACTGATGCACGTTGCACCACACGCAGGCGGCGCGAAGGAGTTCCTGGTGCGCGCCAGCTACCTGGAGATCTACAACGAGGAGATCCGCGATCTGCTGTCCAAGAACCCGCAGGCGCGCCTGGAGCTCAAGGAGCACCCCGACCGGGGCGTGTACGTGAAGGACCTCATGCAGTTTGTGGTCAAGAGCGTGGCAGAGATCGGCAGCGTGCTGCAGGTGAGGCGGCTGGCGTGGGCGGGCAGGCGTTGGCTGGGGGCGCTGGCCTGCAAGTGGCAATTTGCAGGGCCCAGCAGCTGCCGATGGCAGCCGAATTGGGACGCCAGCCGCACTTGTAAAATGCTTGAGTGCGATGTTGGGCACTGTCGACTTGTTTTTCTGCGCCCTGCGTTTTGCACTGCTGCCAGGTGGGCAAAAAGAATCGTGTAGTTGGTGCTACCTTGATGAACCAGGACAGCTCCCGCTCCCACTCCATCTTCACCATCACCATTGAGGCCACGGAGCGCCACAACAGCAGCCAGCCAGGTAAGCAACATCCAGTGCGTCCAGCTGCTAGGACCTTCATAGCTGCTTGCCCTTTCTTGCTTGCTCATAATGTCACACCTCCAGCAGCATACCAAGGATCTGCAATATGTTCAGTACAAGAGGCGATGCAATGGGCTTCTTTGCTGAAAGCCTGCTGCTGGTCTGTTTGTTGCTGCTGTGTGGCGCTGTGCAGACGCTGATGGCTCCAGTCACATCCGTGTGGGCAAACTCAATCTGGTGGACCTGGCAGGCAGTGAGAGGCAGAGCAAAACAGGCGCAACAGGTGGGCACCAGGCACTGACATGGCCAAACAGGAATGCATGATCATTGCAGCTCCCTTGATAACTCCCCTAGTCCTGCGCTGACTTTAAGATGCTGCAAGCCTTCGTGGTGCACAGCTCTGTGAGGATGCCTGCAGTGCACCTTGCAATGGTGCCACATCTCATTTACCCCCCCCCCCCTGGCACCTACTGTGCTGTGCAGGTGACAGGCTGAAGGAAGGCATCAAGATCAACCTGTCTCTTACTGCCCTGGGGAATGTCATCAGCGCGCTCGTGGACGGCAAAAGTGGCCACATCCCCTACAGGTGCGCATGTGTGGTACCATGCCTCCTGTGTTGGCCGCGGCCACCAGCCACTGGTGCCAGGGCTGTCAGTTTGTAGCCGCGTGCCTATGGCCCATGGACTACCACTTGTCAGCCTCCATACACGCATAAATCCTGTGATGTGCTATTTACATCCTCGTGCCCTGACAAAGCGACCATGGTGTGCTCTGTTGTGCCGCAGGGACTCCAAGCTGACGCGGCTACTGCAGGACAGCTTGGGAGGCAACACCAAGACAGTCATGGTAGCAAACGTGGGCCCTGCAGACTGGAACTTTGAGGAGACCATTAGCACACTGAGATACGCCAACAGGTCCGCTGCTGGCAGTGTTGGTTGATCTGGGCCTGTTGTGTGACTGCTGGGCGCATGCTGGCTGCTTGCAGTACTACAGCCACTACCTGCTTTGCATGGTGGCACAGTGCGCAGTGCTGCCTGCCGACAGCTCTTGCCAACAAACACGTACACGCCTGCACCCATTTGATCATGGGAGTGTGGAGTTGTGAGCAATGGTGTGTTCCCTGTGCTGCAGGGCGAAGAACATCACCAACAAGCCACGCATCAATGAGGATCCCAAGGATGCAATGCTCAGAGAGTTCCAGGTCGGCTAAGTGCTGCAGCTGTCATGCAGCTGACGCGCTGCTTGCTAGATTGCAGCCATGTGAGCATGCCCATGTACGAGGACGTGATGTACTGCCGGCATCACCAGCAAGCAGAGTATGCGCTGCTTGGTAATGTTGCAGCACCTGCACCTGGATGCATGCTGAGTGTTTGAGCTCAGCACGTCCATGTGTATACTGCTTGCAGGATGAAATTGCAAGATTGAAAGCGCAGCTGGCTGCCAGGCAGGGCACAGGAGGGGCAGCGGGTGGTATTGCAGCAGACGTTCAGGTAGGTGTTGCTTGACTGCTCCTCATTCCATACTTGTTGGCATGTAACAAGCAGTGGGTGTGGAAGCTCCTCATGTGTACGGCGCAGTGCGTGCCACAGCACACATCACCATCATCATGTGCCACGGCACACATGTCACCTGAACAACAGATGAAACAACACTTTCTGTGTTCAAAGCTCCCGCAATGCATGACTTGCTGGGTGTGTGTATGTGTGTTGCATTCTGCTGTCGGCTGCGCTCACTGCAGGTTGTTGAGCGTGTGGTGGAGGTTGAGCCTGACAAGGCGGCGCTGGTGGAGCAGCTGCGCGCACAGATGAAGGCGGAGATGGAGGCGCAGCAGGAGCAGCAGCTACAGGGCCAGGCCCTGGAGGCAGCGCGGCAAGAGGCTGAGGCACGTGCACGCCAGCAGCTGGAGGTAGGTTCAGCCAGCTGGGTCATGTGTGTGGGCAGCTGTGACAGGCTGCACCCGTCAGCATGCACAGCATCTATGCAGATGTATGAGAACCAAGCTGAACATGAATGCTACACACCACCAGCTGCGCATGGTCTATCAGTGCATTACCCGGATGTGGTTGTGCTGCCTTGCTGCTTGCAGTCCTTGATGACTGCCAGCAATGCCACTGAGGAGCAGCGCCTAGCCCTGAGGGAGGCGCTGAAGGGGCAGATCGCCAATATGCGGGCGCTGCAAGCAGCCGCAGAGAAGGACAAGCAGGAGCAGCAGGAGCTGCTGGCACGCATTGCAGCCATGGAGGGCAAGGTATGTTGCGTGTGCACTGCAGCCAGAGAGCTGCATGGCAGCCAATGCTACCAAGTGAATGCAGTAGAGGCACGCCCATGCCTTTGATAGGGGTGGTAGTTGCTGGCAGCCTCTGCATATGGCAGTGGTGCAACATGTGGCAGAAGTATGCGTGTGCCACTCATGCTTAAGGTTTGTCTGTGTTATGCGTCAGGCCGCTTCTGGTTTGCACAAGAACCTGTACATATGCTGGCTCCACTGCAGGTGCTGCATGGCGGTGAGAACCTGCTGGACAAGGTGGAGCAGCTGAAGCAGCGCAGCGCGGCCACCAAGACGCAGCTGGAGGTGGCGGCGCGGCAGCAGGAGGAGCAGCGGCGCCGCCTGGAGCAGCTGCAGCTGGAGCGGCTGGACCTGGATGCGCAGTACAGCTGCTTGGAGGTGAGGGATGGCATGCGGCCTGGCTGTGCTGCGTTTGCTGTGGGACAGCAGCTGAATGTGGCACGAGGAGAATTTGCACTTATGTGGCTGCACACCATGGCATGTGGTGTATGGCGCAGACACAGTCGTGTGACCGTCAAGTTAAGTGTAGAACCCACGAAAGTTGCAGCACTGCTGTCCAGCCATCCTGTCACTGCCTCACCCCAACCATGGTGCTGCTGCAGGAGGAGGTGGCTCAGAAGACGAAGCAGCTCAAGGCGCTGTACGTTCGCTACAAGGAGCGCAAGGCAGAAGCGACAGATGTGCAGGCGCAGTTCCAAGCTGAGCGTGAAGACTTGCTGGCTGACTACAGGGCACTCACGCAGCAGATCAAGCTGAAGAACCTGGCCATCGCTGCATTCATACCGCCGGCCTACCAGGACCTGATCATGGCAGTGTGCGAGTGGCATGAGTATGAAGAGAAGTGGGTCATTGCAAACGTGCATGCAGCAGGTGAGGGAAGGCAGAGACTTCCCTGAATAGGCAGCATACGGCATAGGATGAAGACATACGCCTCACTGTAGTGTCCAACAGGTGGTGCTACAAGTGGCAATGGTTTATGCAATGTCTTTTCATGTCGCTGATTCAGTTTGCAAATAGATGCTGACAACATGACTGTGGTGTTTGCTGCCGTGCCTGCCTGCTCTGCTTCTCAGGCAACAACATACGCACACAGCGTGAGCTGGACCAGGCTCCAGCGGCTCCCGCAGCTTTTGACCTGTGCAAGCATGATGCGGAGAGGTTGCAGCGGGTGTACCTCACCTACTCGGACCTTGATGCAGACCAGGAAACAGCAGCAGGCAGCAGCAGCATGGCCAACTCTGGTGGTCAGTATGGCAGCAGCGGGCGGCCCTCTTCAGCACGAAGGACGTCGCGGCAAGCAGTTGTTAGCGCCTCAACTGGCGTGCTTGTGGGTGGCATAGGTGCAAGGCCTGGCTCGGCAGCAGCGCGCAGGACAAAGGAATTGCTACTGAGTGCAGCTGCTGGCAATGCTGGTGGGATTGGCGGCAATGGTGCACTGCAGCAGAAGGGGAGGCCCGGGTCGTCGCTGTTGGATGGGTTTGCTGCAGCTGATGGCAGGGGCAGCCCGGCAGGCGGCCGCGCCGTCAGTGCTGCAGCTGCAGGAGACCAGCAGGCAGTGCCCAAGGCACGCGGCCTGGTGAAGGGCAGCACCGATGCGATGCGCAGGCAGACACGCCCTCAGAGCAGGGGCTTGTAGTACTACAACATTGAGTGCATGTCAACGCCCGGCAGGGTGCTTTGCTAGTTCTGTGGGTGCTGTTGGCTTGCCTATTGATTGAACCGGTACCATCAGCCTTTACAGCAGAAGCTATAGCAGCCTGGTACCTGCAACAGTCTTGGTTTTGCAAGCGGATCAGTTGCATGGCAGTGCTGGTTCAGAATAGCGTGCACGTTAGTGCATGGTGGCCTTCTGTGCCAGATCGCTGCCACAAACGCCGTGTCTTGTGATATCCACGGAAATTGGTCCAGCACCTCAAGTTGAGCCAGCAGCCTCCCTCCCTTGTATGGGGTGCACCTCATTGGTAAGTAATTACTGTGCAGAGTTGTGCCTTGAAGCTGGCTGGCTGGTGCCAAGATCAACAGCAGAACCAGTAAAAGGAAGTGCTGCTGTAAGCAGCAGCATGCATAAGCTTGCCGTGGCTGTCAGCAACACGCACTGAGGTTGCAATTTTGGCAAATCACGTAACTTGATGCACGCCTGCCATCCTGCATCTGCGCAGCACAGGTGCAGACAGGCATTTGCAGAATGCAAGGATGCAAAAAGGCACATGGCATCACATGCCATGGCATGCATGCCATATGGCATGACGTCAGCCAAATAACTTATACGAAATAAGCAGCACACTGCTGGACCAGCACTCACGCTAGCACAGCAGTACATATGGGGTGCAGCTGCACCACGGAGAACCGTGCCACAACGCCTTGCTCACAGGACAGCAGCCAATAGAGTCATGCCACGGCTTGACTCTGCCGACTGACCCACGAAACTGATCACGGCACCAGCCGGACCAGCACATCTGTGTTGAGTCATGGTGATGCCACCAGCAACACATGAGCGCGCATGCTTCCTGGCAGCTTCACGCTCATACACCTGGCTGCACAGCGATGAGTAAGAGAGCGGTGCCTTCACCCCATGCATGACATACAGGGATTCACCACACTGCATGCTGGGTCAGACCGACAAAAGTATGCATAAGGCAGCTGGCGGAGGCACGAACCAAGGCACCCGCCAATGAGTCAAACGATTCATGTGACATGTGATTTATTAAAATGCACACAAATATTGCTGACAGGCAGACTGTCAAGCTCCAACAATATGGCACCGTGTGGCACTGCTTGTTGCATGATGCAAACAGCGCCAGGTCAGGCAGCACAGGCAGTTCCAACAAGATGCGTAATGGTTGCCATGGCAGTCATCCTGCACCATACTCAGCTCAGGTGGTATGCTTCATGCAGATGCATGCGTACATGCACACTGGCAATACAAGCGGCGCAGGCTAATCACTCCCAATACACACAAACTGACCCTCACATCCAGCACCCAAAGTGAACATGCAGTGGCACACTCTTGTGCAGCATACTCGTGCCTGGCATGCCGAGCGACATGATACACCTTGCAACTGGTGCTCAACCACTCCCACGCTTGCGACGCCCCTTGGCAGAGGATACCAAGCGCAAAGCGCCACCAGCACGAGCCGCACACAATCGGTATGCAGTGACAAGGCGCCAGGGCCCATGCACGTGACACACCAGGTAACAAACAGCAGCAAGAGTTGTCCCAAGTTTAAAGCCCTGATCCGACGCGCGCTGCGCTGCCCACATGCAGCTGATTCAATGGTTTGCGGCCAGGTGTTATGTAAATGTAATACCCCTCCAAAAACCAAGGTTACAGACCCGCTCAAACAGCTGCGCTAGACGCACGCGCTGAGCACAGTGACAGTAGTAGCCACGCAGGGCACAACATCGAAAGCACCAGAGCTGCATAAAATGCTGCCACTATCGAATTCCCGCCAGTTCCACAGCCATGTTTTTCTTCATTGCAGTGTACAGCAGCTGCCGTCAGACATCCTGCAGGCTAATAATCACAGCCAGGTACAAGTCATGCTAACATTCGTAGCACGCAGCGCTGAGCCCAGGGTCAGGCAGGCCTAGCAGCCGAGACACTCAGAAGCCATGCGCCATACAAATCAACGTTTTCTAGCAGTGACATTTATGGGTCTGCCAGCAGACATGTTGCGTAGACACCAACCCTGCAGGCACCCATGCAGCAACATTCAAGCAGCACACACAGCACCGCCACTGCAGGAAATACCCACGGTCAACCCCTTGCGCTGCAGAGATGGCTTCTTCACTTGTCCTTTGTAATCTGGGCTACTGCCACCTCCAGATGCCGCATATCAATGGCCGTGCACTCATCGCTCTGTGAGAAGGACGTGTTAGGTGACCTGTACACCTCGCTCACGGCCGTGCTAAGCACGCGGGACGGCGCAACGGATGACGCCCCTGAGCGCAGCCCGCCGCCTGACATGCTGCTGCTCCGGGTCCTGGTGCGCGTCATTGTGCGCGAAAACAGGGGAGATAGCCGCTGTGCGAGCTCACTCTCCTGCACCTGCTTCAGCTGCACATCTCCCTCCGCTGTCTCACACAGCACCGCAGTGTCCGGCCGCACGCAGCAGCGCATCATGCGCATGCACCACGACTGCTTCTCGTCCTGTGCGTCCATTGCTGCCTCGGCCATCTGCATCACCTTCTGCATCTCCTCATCCAGCTCAATCTCGCCGCAGCAGTGCTTGCAGCGCGTGGCGGCCTGCAGGGCAGGCGGCCGGCAGCGTCAGCACATGCAGTGGGCGCGACAGCCTGCAGTGCGTGTTGTTGCTATGTTGAAAAAGCCCGAGATGCTATCGGGGATAAAGCTGTTACCATAGCAAAAGCGGTCAGACACGCAGATGAGCTCAGAGTACAGCTTCCAGCATTTTCCAGCGCAGAAGAAAAATGAAGTGCTGGTGTCACCCAGCAGCTTCAGCAAGGGCTGCTGCATGCGCCGAGCATCTCACCATGCTGATCTCCTCCAGGCACCAAGGGCAGTCCCGCATGATGGCCTTGTGCTTGAAGGCAGCATATTGCAGCTGCGGACAGCAGGCAGAGGCGCAGGCAGGCAGGCAAAAATTGTATCATGCAGCTGGCATGGTGTCAATTGTTTAGGAAAGTGTAGCATGCGTTGCCTCCCGCATGCCTGCATGCTTGCTTTGGTGCTCAGCAGCACTGCAAGGCACCCGTGTTGTGGCAGCCGGGCGCTCGAGACTGCACCATAACAGCAGGTGTCACAGTCAGCGCGCAGTCATGCCTGTCTGAGCATCCTGCAAGAGCTGGCGCTGGTGCCCAGGCTTGGATGCTGCTGGGGCAAATGATGGCACCCTGATGCTGCCCCACACCGCACCTTGTTGAGCGGCAGCACCACGCCAAAGTACAGGATGAGGCAGACCAGCATGAACACAATGAGCTCGTTGATGAAGTGGCCGTAGCGGAAGGTGCTGCCGTTGAGCTCGAAGGACAGGTCCCAGAAGTTGGCGCCCTTGAAAATAGCGCCAATCAGCGGCGTAATCCAGTCCTGCAAGCAGAGACAAACACAACCACGCTTGTACACACCGTCTGCAAAACGTTTACCGCTGTGTCAGGTTCTTCTGCCTGCCTGTCGCCAGCAGCTGCTGAGTGCTGTGCAGCTGCGCAGGCACATCAGCCAGATGTGTGTCTGGCCCAGCAGCCCATGCCAGCAAGCTTTTTGCTGGCACTTGCTGTGTATGTTGCAGTCGATGGCTGCCAGGGCTGTGGTCAAGTGCTCCCTGCTTTGTCCACTCACTGAGGTGACAGCAGAGATGAGGTTGGTGAAGGCTGTGCCCAGCACCACAGCCACTGCCAGCTCCACCACTGTGCCTCGCAGGATGAAGTCCCTTCAGGATAATTGCAAGACGCACACTTGGGCAGGAGACTTACGATGACTGTGACACGCACAATTCAGAAGATTCAGCATATGGGCTGGAGCAGCCCAGGTGCCACACAAAGGTGCCGCATATGGGACACTTACTGAACGCACGCGTGCCGCATGTGAGTTGACCGACATTGGACCAATTGCTGATCGTGGCAGATGGCGCACCTGAAGCCCCTGCCCAGAGAGAAGACTCCTGTGAGACCACTGGAAACCGCATTGCCGACCGTGCCTCCAACAGCAGTCACAGTGCCACCAACAGTGCCGCCCACAGTGCCGCCTGAAGCAGCCAACAAACGCAGCCACAAGGAGCTGAACATCGATGGGTTGGCTGAGTTGCGTGAGCTGCAGCAAGCGCATATTGTAGCTACGACATATCAAAATTAGCATGTGCAAGGACATGAAGCGTGTGTCCCTATTACACACAGCTGGCACATGCCAGGCAGCAGCACCACTGCCAGCTCACCAACGTTCAAGGCACCCCTGCCCAGTACCGAAAGCCCTGAATCTAGTGACTTGAGACCTGCACCCAGTGTCTCTAGCTTGATTCTGACCATGCTGAGCTGCCCTTCGGTTTAAAGATGTCAACACACAGTAGCACTGCAGGTAACGGACGTGCAACCTGCAAAGTCCGATGCAACGTGCATCACGCTTCACAAAAACAGCATTTAGCATCGTATACTTTGTGATGTGCGCCGTTTCAGGGACTGAGGTGAAAGTGGCGGGGTTCACCATGAATTGACAGTCACCGAAAGTATTTCGTGCCCGCCCGCCTCTTATCCGTGCTGTTGCCTCATTGGCGTGATCCTCAAGCTGCCGGAATGTCTACGTGTTGCGTGTGCTGACACTAAGGTTTTGCGTTGCATCACGGCTAGGCTTGCAGCCACCAACTGGGGAAGCAGCAGCTGCAGACTTTCTGCTGGTGTATGTTCACTCTGCAAAGACTGTTTCACCAGGCTACACATACACACAGCAGCTGTTGCAGAAACGTGATCGCCATGGCAACAGCAGCCACCAAGCGCAAGGCAGTGCAGATAGGCACGCACAGTGGCACCTTCCACTGTGATGAGGCTCTGGGCTGCTTCATGCTCAAGCTTACCCCGCAGTTTCAGGACTGCAGCATTGTCAGGTCAGTGGAGACATGTACAAATTAGTGCAAAGATGCTGTCAATCCGTCCAGCAGAAGTAGCCTAGTAGCCCTCGTAGGGCATGGACTGTGCCAGGAGTTGCAATTGCAGCAGTCAGGGCGGCCATGTTGGGCAGACAAACAGGTTATTGCGCATATGCAAGCGATGTGTATCAACCAGCGCAGTAAGCACAGTGCAGAGGCTTCGCATATGATTGGAATCAGCTGCCTGCAGCACGCAGCAGCTTGCTGTTCAAGCTGCGGGTGCTTGCAGGACGGCCTCCAGCTACCCCGCTGCCCAGCAGCCATTGCTTCTCCCTGCTGCCTTGCTGCCGCTAGGTCTCGCGATGCTTCAGTGCTTGCTGAATGTGACGTCATCATTGACGTTGGCGGCGTTTATGAGCCCGAGAACAACCGCTTTGACCACCACCAGCGCGGCTTCAGCGAGGTGTTTGGCCATGGCTACAACACGAAGCTGTCCAGCGCAGGTGCGGCTAGCTGCAGCAGCCTACTGGTGCTGTGGAGAGCTGCTTGCCACCGCAGTGTAGCTGCACACAGCCTTGTGCTGCGGAATGCCTCTGGGGATACACATGGCGGCATCTGCACAAGCTTTTGAAGTAGCTGCTATGTTGGCAACACCTCCCAATGAACTCTAGCTGCCTGCATGATGCCAGCAACAGTGTGCGTGACAGCAACAGGCAGCTGCTGCTGAGCAGATGCTGATGTTTGTGATGAACGTGTTTGTAGTGCGTGGACCCCAGCACCTGTGTTGCATGCTGCACGTCCACTTGCCCTGCAGCCCCTTGCCTGCAGGCAGGTCCAGCATGCATGTGGACTCGACGTCATTGTACCCCACTGCTGTGAAAATCTGACCATTTTCATGGGACCCCTCCGTCCGCTTGCTCCTCATGCTGTCACTTGCGCTCAACACATGCTGCAACCTGCTGTGCCCGTCTGTCGTGTTCCGTGTCATGCCGCCCAGGCCTGGTGTACAAGCACTACGGCAGGGACGTCATCGCGTCCCACATGAAGCTGCCAGCAGACCACCCTGATGTGGAGACAGTGTACCTGGAGGTGTACAAGAACTTCATTGAGGCCGTGGATGCAGTGGACAACGGCGTCAACCAGTTTGACACAGACTCACCTGCCAAGTGAGTCAGCAGGGCGCTCCTGCAGGGGTCGGGTGTACGAGGCTGGTGCTGCTGCGTCAGCAGAGGGGATGCTGCTGGCGCTGTGTTGGCTGCACAGGCGTGGCGGCTGCACACCTGCTTTGGCACCACGCATAGCACCTATCGACGAATGTGTGTCCCCGTGTGAGGCTGCGCTGTGCTGGCTGACATGCTCATGTGTGTGCTTGGGATGCACCAGCAGCAGCTGCAGCTGCGCGTCCACAAACGTGCCTCGCTCGACTGCTGTCTCGCCGCATGCCTGCTGCTGCGCCTTGCAGGTACATCGTCAACACCACGCTGGGGTCCCGCGTGGCGCGGCTCAACCCCACCTGGAACCAGCCCTACAACGATGAGACGCTGGACGCTGGCTTCGCCAAGGGCATGGAGCTGGCAGGTGCGGCTGCAGCGGCAGCTGGGCAGCACGGCAGCGCATTGCTGTGGCTTCGCCGTTTGTGTGTGCGCTCTGTGGTTTGCAGCTGCACAGTTGCAGAAGGGGGTGACAGAGGCGTGAGTCTGCGTAGGTGTTTGAATGCAGTCAGCAGCGCGCGGCATGAATGGTGGCAGCTGCCTCCTGTGGATCTGCTGCCAGCCAAGCGCCAGCATTCATGAATTGCAAGGCGATGCTATCACTGTGCTGCTGCACAGGCAGTGTGTGGTTTGGGTCAGTTGAACTCAACTATTACTGCGTGTTGCTTGCTCTTTGCAGGCAAGGAATTTCTGGAATCTGTGCACTATGTGGCAGACGTGTGGCTGCCCGCCAAGCAGATTGTGGCGACAGCCATTGCTGAGCGCCACCAGGTGGACCCCAGCGGGCAGATCATCGTGCTGAAGCAGGTGGGAAGCAGCCGCTGCTGCCACTGCTGCCGGCAGCAGAGCTAGGTGTTTCCATAGTGAGAGCACATGGCTGCAACTTTGCCACATGCTTGCATCGTCACAGCAGCCGCGCGCTGCTGATACGTAGCCTGTGCACATCAGCACACTAACATGTGTTACAGCGAGTAACAACGTAACAACGTTTGCCCCACGTGCGGTGTATACCACTTGGAAGTTGGACCCTCCTGACCCACAGACAAAACATGGACGCAGCAAGACAGTATTGCGCACACTGCACTGATGCACAATACAACTGATACCTTAATCTACCTTTCAAACCCTCTTTGCATCAGTGGATGCCATGCAGCTGTTGCAGCCGCTGCATTGGATGCTTAAAACATGGAGTGGTCTGCTGTCAGCACGCTGTCATGTCTGACTTCAGCTTCCTGTGTCGGCTGCCGGCTTTCTTGTCCCGCTAGGGTGGTTGTCCTTGGAAGGACCACTTGTTCAACCTCGAGAAGGAGCTGGCAGTGGAGGTGCCCATCCTGTATGTGCTGTACGAGGATGAGCGGGAGCGCAAGTGGCGCATCCAGTGCGTGCCGCCCACGTTTGGCAGCTTTGACCAGCGCAAGAGCATGCCAGAGGCATGGCGCGGCCTGCGTGACGAGGCTCTGTCTGCCGTGTGTGGGGTGCCTGGTTGCGTGTTTGTGCACGCAAGCGGCTTCATTGGCGGCAACGCCACGTATGAAGGCGTGGTAGAGATGGCACGCAAGAGTGTGGCAGCGTGAATTTTGCCAGGGCTGGCAGCAGCATCTGTGCACAGTGTAACAGGCGGTAGGTGACGTGCGTGCAGCCCCTGAGCATACTGCGCAATGCAGCCAAAGGCAGCTTGCGTGCTGAGCAGCCCAGCCCTTCCCTTCCCTGCTTGCAGGTGTGGTTGCAGCAGGTGGTGTGCTGTGCCCTGGCACGTGATGCAATGCAACAGACCGCACCCAATGCAGCATTGCCATGTGCGAATGTCAATTTCGAAGAAGAAGAGGGGTTACACGGTGTGCACAGGCAACTACGTTGCAACGAACACCCGAAAACACAGGAAAACTGCAGGAAGCTCAGCACAGGCCGTCACTCATGTGCTATCGAGTTCATACGATATGTGAGCTGAAAGTAGGGCGAGTGACTCACTCTCGGGTGATAGCTTGCCTTCTCCTGTAACAAGCCTCTCCCATGTGAGGCCCAACCCCAGAGAAATGGCCCCCGTGTGTAAGTTTCGGCATATGGCCATGCTAGCACAGCCGCCTTCCTTACTCCACACAGTTCGCCCCCAGAAAATGTATCCTTATACGAGAAGTGGAAAATAAAGTGCTGCCAGCAGTGTCAGTGACGGCAAGCAATGCAGAGAGAACACAGGGCCGCCATGCACTAACTGCATTGCGGGCGGGCTGAGCTCACCAAGCCGCAGCTCAGCCTGGGGCGGAGCGCAGCTTGGGCAGTGAAAAGATGGCTGGAAAAATGCAGAGCTGCCCAAAGCCACACAAACACAACCGCATGTCACAGCGGCCTGTCAGCAGCCACTCAGCAGACCAAACAAGCTTCCACCCAACGGGCAGGTCAAATAGCAAAGGCAAGGCACTATTGTGCAGAATGCCAGCGCCAGCGCCAAATCATGATGCACTACCTTCGGCTGCCAGTGTAAACACGGCATGGCCCCAAAAGCAGTGGCAAGGCATGCAGCACAGGCACAGACAGACTCGGCCAAAACATGCAGAGCCTTTGGTGAGAACGAGAAGAACCACGCAAAAGGCGGCCCAGCAAACACCATGTGCGAGCCAAGCTCACAAGAGATGCAGAGGCAGTAACAGGCATGCTGCCCAGGCACACCAAACGCCCCAAACACGCTGGCACAGATGTGCAGGCGGCCCGCCCCAACACGGAGACTGCATGGCAATCAGAGGAATATAAAGGTGTGCAGCGGTCAACACACAGACATGCAAGTAACCAGCACCACCAGCCTAAAGGTAGCCCTTGCCAACGTCTGTGCTGCAAACACACAGCATCATACAACGTGCAAAACAGCGTGGCTGCCAGGGCTCACGTAGTCCCCGGCCTGCCTCAAAGCGGCTAGCTCCGCCAAGAGACGAATGTCGATTTTGAAGAAGAAGAGGGGTTACACGGTGTGCACAGGCAACTACGTTGCAACGAACACCCGAAAACACAGGAAAATGAAAAGGGGAACTGCGGGAATTGAACCCGCGACCTCTCGTACCCTAAACGAGAATCATACCACTAGACCAAGTTCCCAGTGGGGACTGCCTATCTTCTCTACTCTCCATGCGAAGGGAGCGCGTTCGGTTCGTTGCGCACTGCCGCCGCGGTCTGACAATTGATGGCAGTTTTATTAAAATAACAAAAATAACTCCTCTCTCGACCTCTCTCCCTCGGTCCTGAGCAGGACGTAAAAAGGCTTGGCTTGCTTTGCCCTCTGGACCAGCCCGGCTGCGCCAGTTGCGGCCCGCGAGTCGGAAGACCGTCTAGTGCAGCTTCTTTTAATGCTGGAAGCTGTATTAGATAAGAGGAGTGGCGTCCTGCAGGCCGATACTGCCTGCCTACGCAGCTACGCCGGGTCGCCGAAGAGACAGCACAGTTGACAGCCGTGCAGCGCGCAGTGGAAGCCCAGGCAGTCGGCTACAACTTCAGGAAGATGTGCTCGGCAATAGTTGAGCGCTCGCTGGTACCCAAGCTGGCGCCTGGAGTTGTGTCATGGTCGCAGCAGTAGGACTACAACAGAAGCAGGCAAGGTGCTGGTAATGCTCGAGGTGCTGCGGTGCCCTTGCAATCGCCTTTCACCACATGATGTGATTGGCTAGGCAACCCCTTGTGACTGTTGAGCGTGCTGGACTGCTGGTTCAGTGTCTGGAGTGTCCTTAAAGTCCTTCTGCAGGCTGCTGCAGTTGGTGGCCTGCAGCGGCAGCAACGTGTTGCAGATGATGACCCCTGCAACTGCTGCTATGGATCAGTAGATTGCCTGCCAATAGTGCTGTCTGGGCAGTGTACTTTATTTGGTTTGTGTCTGCTGCGCGTAGGGAGCAGCAATGTGCTTGCATTCACATTGCTGTTCTCACATCAGCCGTTGTCAAATGCATTACGTGTCTGGGCAGCTACCTGGGGCTGTGGTGGTGCCCGTACTTGTGGCGACAGTGTAGCCATCTGGTGGAGTTGCTGCATGTAGGTAGCGGTAGGAGTGGTTTTTGTTTTTGTAGGTCAGCTTAGCTAGCCGCAGCGGTAGGAGTGGTTTTCTTCTTGCTTGGATGTAGTACAGCCTAGTGCTTGTCATGCAGCAACAGCAGTGTGGTGTTGCAGCCAGGTCTCTGTAAGTGTGTATGCTTGCATGCCCTATCATGCCGTGCGCTTGCATGCTTGCTTGCCATGCCATGCTGTTCCTTGGAGGCGGCCACTCCGTTCTGCTGCAGCATTGTGGTCAATTTGCTAGGCGGGCAGTAAGGCTGCAGACTTGCTGTTCCGTCGTGATGGTGGTGGGGGACGGAGTTGGAATTGAAACCCTACCTGGCTGGTATGATACGCCAGTTCAAGAGGCTGGAATTGCCTGGCCCCCATGTGTAACAAACACAAACAAACCTCGCTGGCTTGGTGCAGCTTGGCGCCAGTGTTTGCCAACCCCTTCCTGCAAGCTGGGCTTGGGTTTGTGCCGGGCGGGCTGCAGTGCCTGCCGGTGCCCGCTAAGCGCAGGGAGCATGAGTGTCGTGGCGGCAAATGCAGGCCGCGTCTTCGCACTGTGGCTGATCTTATTCGGGCGTGGTATCTCATTCAGCGTGTTGTTCAGCAGCAGTTGCCGCACCCGTTGCTGCCTTACGGCTCCAACTACAGCAATGCTGACAACGAGGCTGAGGATTTGCAAGGCCTGGTTGATAAACTGCCCGTTGCATGGACTATGGCTGTTTTGCCTGTTGTGCAGCATCCTGCCGCAGACCGGCCTTGGCCGCCTGCGGCTGTGCCGGACCCACCATGTATACCTTCTGCAGCAGAACAGCAAGTTGAGGCCATGTTGGTGGCTCGGCTGGGTTGGCAAAATGTCCGAGGCAAGGCTGTTCCTGTTGCACAATTGTCTGTTAGTGAAGCCACCTCACTGCAGCTTGGTCCGCTGCGTGCTGAGCGCCGTGCGAAGCGCACTGGGTTTGTCCAGGCTGCGCTGGGCTCAGGTGCTGCACCAGCAGCAGTGATTGATGGCTTGAAGTGGGTGGCAGCTAACCAGAGCATGCTTTGGAAGATGCGCTGGGATAATAATTTCAAAGAGTTGTACTGGCGGCTTATTATGGATGGCCTGCCGACATCGCAGCGTATGCACAAGTCGGGTGACACTTGCATGTGTGGCGCTGCCTGTCCTGGTTGGGTTCATCATTTTTGGGAGTGCCCTGTTGCGGTAGCAGTGATTGACAGTGTGCTGTCTGAGTTGCCTGCTGCTTGGTGCACGCGGGCTGCAGGCCGCCCGCCGCTTGCTATGCGGCATGTTTGGTTGATGCAGCCGCCAGCTGGCCCTACTAAGCTCCGCAGGGGCGTTTGGAAGGTTGTCTGCCTAGCTGCTCTAAATGCCATGGATGTTGGCAGACGACATGCTAATAAGCTGAGCATCCCGCCGCCCGCCCTGGCCGTGCAGCAGCCACCGCCGCTGCCGGCGGGCCAGGCGCTTATCACTGATACACTACAGCATGCAGCTCTCACTGCTGCGCAGCAACAGCATAATCAGCTGGTAGAGCAGCGCCGACAGCAGCAGCAGCTGCATCAACAACAACAGCGACAACAGCTGGTAGCGCAGATGTTACAGGAGGCTAAGCAGCAAGCGGTGTTAAGGTTTTGGGAGTTGCTTGCTGATTTTGTGGCAACAGAGGCAGCGCCCGCTACTTGGCGGGTTGCGGTGCCTGGCAATCACCCGTTTCTGTGCTCTGATCCAGCGCAGCTGCGCATTGTACTGGCGCCCCGCTCTGGTTGACCTTCCTGCCTCTGCATGTTGTGCTGTCAGCAGTTGTCGATTTTCCAGTTTCTGTCAAGGACATGTTGCATGTGTTGGGTGTCACAGCGCTGGTTTCTCAGCTCTTTCCTCCGTGCTGCATGTTTCTGTCCTTGTCAGCCGTAAGGATTGCAGAAGCAGCAGAGCCCTAGTTTGCCTTAGTTTGCCTTAGTTTGCTTTGATTTGCCTGTCAGTCGTGCACTGCGTCAGTTATGCATGCTCCTGCTTGCTGCAGTCTGGTGAGTACAGCAGTGCCTTGATGCAATCATGCCAGACATTCATGGTGAGCAGCACCTTTGTGCACCCCGCTTACTGTTTGGACCATGCTTGTCCTTCCCTGTGCGCTTTTTGCCTGGTGCGTGGAGCACATGCTGCTTTTCGTGCTGCTTTTCGCACTTGCTGCCCTGCATGTACATGTTCGTTTATGGGGAGATAGGGGCTGCGAGACGCCTCTGGAGTTTTCTTTGGTGGCGTCTTGTGGCTTGCTATCGAGTTCATACGATATGTGAGCTGAAAGTAGGGCGAGTGACTCACTCTCGGGTGATAGCTTGCCTTCTCCTGTAACAAGCCTCTCTCCTCGCCTGATCCAGCGCAGCTGCGCATTGTACTGGCAGAAGCAGGCAAGGTGCTGGTAATGCTCGAGGTGCTGCGGTGCCCTTGCAATCGCCTTTCACCACATGATGTGATTGGCTAGGCAACCCCTTGTGACTGTTGAGCGTGCTGGACTGCTGGTTCAGTGTCTGGAGTGTCCTTAAATTCCTTCTGCAGGCTGCTGCAGTTGGTGGCCTGCAGCGGCAGCCACGTGTTGCAGATGATGACCCCTGCAACTGCTGCTATGGATCAGTGGATTGCCTGCCAGTAGTGCTGTCTGGGCAGTGTACTTTATTTGGTTTGTGTCTGCTGCGCGTAGGGAGCAGCAATGTGCTTGCATTCGCATTGCTGTTCTCACATCAGCCGTTGTCAAATGCATTACGTGTCTGGGCAGCTACCTGGGGCTGTGGTGGTGCCCTTACTTGTGGCGACAGTGTAGCCATCTGGTGGAGTTGCTGCATGTAGGTAGCGGTAGGAGTGGTTTTTTTGTTTTTGTAGGTCAGCTTAGCTAGCCGCAGCGGTAGGAGTGGTTTTCTTCTTGCTTGGATGTAGTACAGCCTAGTGCTTGTCGTGCAGCAACAGCAGTGTGGTGTTGCAGCCAGGTCTCTGTAAGTGTGTATGCTTGCATGCCCTATCATGCCGTGCGCTTGCATGCTTGCTTGCCATGCCATGCTGTTCCTTGGAGGCGGCCACTCCGTTCTGCTGCAGCATTGTGGTCAATTTGCTAGGCGGGCAGTAAGGCTGCAGACTTGCTGTTCCGTCGTGATGGTGGTGGGGGACGGAGTTGGAATTGAAACCCTACCTGGCTGGTATGATACGCCAGTTCAAGAGGCTGGAATTGCCTGGCCCCCATGTGTAACAAACACAAACACAAACAAAGTACTGGCGCCCCGCTCTGGTTGACCTTCCTGCCTCTGCATGTTGTGCTGTCAGCAGTTGTCGATTTTCCAGTTTCTGTCAAGGACATGTTGCATGTGTTGGGTGTCACAGCGCTGGTTTCTCAGCTCTTTCCTCCGTGCTGCATGTTTCTGTCCTTGTCAGCCGTAAGGATTGCAGAAGCAGCAGAGCCCTAGTTTGCCTTAGTTTGCCTTAGTTTGCTTTGATTTGCCTGTCAGTCGTGCACTGCGTCAGTTATGCATGCTCCTGCTTGCTGCAGTCTGGTGAGTACAGCAGTGCCTTGATGCAATCATGCCAGACATTCATGGTGAGCAGCACCTTTGTGCACCCCGCTTACTGTTTGGACCATGCTTGTCCTTCCCTGTGCGCTTTTTGCCTGGTGCGTGGAGCACATGCTGCTTTTCGTGCTGCTTTTCGCACTTGCTGCCCTGCATGTACATGTTCGTTTATGGGGAGATAGGGGCTGCGAGACGCCTCTGGAGTTTTCTTTGGTGGCGTCTTGTGGCTTGCTATCGAGTTCATACGATATGTGAGCTGAAAGTAGGGCGAGTGACTCACTCTCGGGTGATAGCTTGCCTTCTCCTGTAACAAGCCTCTCTCGCCGCGTCTTCGCACTGTGGCTGATCTTATTCGGGCGTGGTATCTCATTCAGCGTGTTGTTCAGCAGCAGTTGCCGCACCCGTTGCTGCCTTACGGCTCCAACTACAGCAATGCTGACAACGAGGCTGAGGATTTGCAAGGCCTGGTTGATAAACTGCCCGTTGCATGGACTATGGCTGTTTTGCCTGTTGTGCAGCATCCTGCCGCAGACCGGCCTTGGCCGCCTGCGGCTGTGCCGGACCCACCATGTATACCTTCTGCAGCAGAACAGCAAGTTGAGGCCATGTTGGTGGCTCGGCTGGGTTGGCAAAATGTCCGAGGCAAGGCTGTTCCTGTTGCACAATTGTCTGTTAGTGAAGCCACCTCACTGCAGCTTGGTCCGCTGCGTGCTGAGCGCCGTGCGAAGCGCACTGGGTTTGTCCAGGCTGCGCTGGGCTCAGGTGCTGCACCAGCAGCAGTGATTGATGGCTTGAAGTGGGTGGCAGCTAACCAGAGCATGCTTTGGAAGATGCGCTGGGATAATAATTTCAAAGAGTTGTACTGGCGGCTTATTATGGATGGCCTGCCGACATCGCAGCGTATGCACAAGTCGGGTGACACTTGCATGTGTGGCGCTGCCTGTCCTGGTTGGGTTCATCATTTTTGGGAGTGCCCTGTTGCGGTAGCAGTGATTGACAGTGTGCTGTCTGAGTTGCCTGCTGCTTGGTGCACGCGGGCTGCAGGCCGCCCGCCGCTTGCTATGCGGCATGTTTGGTTGATGCAGCCGCCAGCTGGCCCTACTAAGCTCCGCAGGGGCGTTTGGAAGGTTGTCTGCCTAGCTGCTCTAAATGCCATGGATGTTGGCAGACGACATGCTAATAAGCTGAGCATCCCGCCGCCCGCCCTGGCCGTGCAGCAGCCACCGCCGCTGCCGGCGGGCCAGGCGCTTATCACTGATACACTACAGCATGCAGCTCTCACTGCTGCGCAGCAACAGCATAATCAGCTGGTAGAGCAGCGCCGACAGCAGCAGCAGCTGCATCAACAACAACAGCGACAACAGCTGGTAGCGCAGATGTTACAGGAGGCTAAGCAGCAAGCGGTGTTAAGGTTTTGGGAGTTGCTTGCTGATTTTGTGGCAACAGAGGCAGCGCCCGCTACTTGGCGGGTTGCGGTGCCTGGCAATCACCCGTTTCTGTGCTCTGATCCAGCGCAGCTGCGCATTGTACTGGCGCCCCGCTCTGGTTGACCTTCCTGCCTCTGCATGTTGTGCTGTCAGCAGTTGTCGATTTTCCAGTTTCTGTCAAGGACATGTTGCATGTGTTGGGTGTCACAGCGCTGGTTTCTCAGCTCTTTCCTCCGTGCTGCATGTTTCTGTCCTTGTCAGCCGTAAGGATTGCAGAAGCAGCAGAGCCCTAGTTTGCCTTAGTTTGCCTTAGTTTGCTTTGATTTGCCTGTCAGTCGTGCACTGCGTCAGTT
This sequence comes from Tetradesmus obliquus, assembly GCA_030272155.1. Classification (NCBI taxonomy): domain Eukaryota; kingdom Viridiplantae; phylum Chlorophyta; class Chlorophyceae; order Sphaeropleales; family Scenedesmaceae; genus Tetradesmus; species Tetradesmus obliquus. The sequence continues at coordinate 4,954,683 of CP126191.1, forward strand.
ATGCATGCTCCTGCTTGCTGCAGTCTGGTGAGTACAGCAGTGCCTTGATGCAATCATGCCAGACATTCATGGTGAGCAGCACCTTTGTGCACCCCGCTTACTGTTTGGACCATGCTTGTCCTTCCCTGTGCGCTTTTTGCCTGGTGCGTGGAGCACATGCTGCTTTTCGTGCTGCTTTTCGCACTTGCTGCCCTGCATGTACATGTTCGTTTATGGGGAGATAGGGGCTGCGAGACGCCTCTGGAGTTTTCTTTGGTGGCGTCTTGTGGCTTGCTATCGAGTTCATACGATATGTGAGCTGAAAGTAGGGCGAGTGACTCACTCTCGGGTGATAGCTTGCCTTCTCCTGTAACAAGCCTCTCTCTCTCTCGCCCTGAGCAAGGCGTAAAAAGGCTTGGCTTGCTTTGCCCTCTGGCCCAGCCCAGTTGCGGCCCGCGAGTCGGAAGACCGTCTAGTGCAGCTTCTTTTAATGCTGGAAGCTATATTAGATAAGAGGAGTGGCGTCCTGCAGGCCGATACTGCCTGCCTACGCAGCTACGCCGGGTCGCCGAAGAGACAGCACAGTTGACAGCCGTGCAGCGCGCAGTGGAAGCCCAGGCAGTCGGCTACAACTTCAGGAAGATGTGCTCAGCAATAGTTTAGTTGTGAGCGCTCGCTGGTACCCAAGCTGGCGCCTGGAGTTGTGTCATGGTCACAGCAGTAGGGCTACAGCAGAAGCAGGCAAGGTGCTGGTAATGCTCGAGGTGCTGCGGTGCCCTTGCAATCGCCTTTCACCACATGATGTGATTGGCTAGGCAACCCCTTGTGACTGTTGAGCGTGCTGGACTGCTGGTTCAGTGTCTGGAGTGTCCTTAAATTCCTTCTGCAGGCTGCTGCAGTTGGTGGCCTGCAGCGGCAGCCACGTGTTGCAGATGATGACCCCTGCAACTGCTGCTATGGATCAGTGGATTGCCTGCCAGTAGTGCTGTCTGGGCAGTGTACTTTATTTGGTTTGTGTCTGCTGCGCGTAGGGAGCAGCAATGTGCTTGCATTCGCATTGCTGTTCTCACATCAGCCGTTGTCAAATGCATTACGTGTCTGGGCAGCTACCTGGGGCTGTGGTGGTGCCCTTACTTGTGGCGACAGTGTAGCCATCTGGTGGAGTTGCTGCATGTAGGTAGCGGTAGGAGTGGTTTTTTTTGTTTTTGTAGGTCAGCTTAGCTAGCCGCAGCGGTAGGAGTGGTTTTCTTCTTGCTTGGATGTAGTACAGCCTAGTGCTTGTCGTGCAGCAACAGCAGTGTGGTGTTGCAGCCAGGTCTCTGTAAGTGTGTATGCTTGCATGCCCTATCATGCCGTGCGCTTGCATGCTTGCTTGCCATGCCATGCTGTTCCTTGGAGGCGGCCACTCCGTTCTGCTGCAGCATTGTGGTCAATTTGCTAGGCGGGCAGTAAGGCTGCAGACTTGCTGTTCCGTCGTGATGGTGGTGGGGGACGGAGTTGGAATTGAAACCCTACCTGGCTGGTATGATACGCCAGTTCAAGAGGCTGGAATTGCCTGGCCCCCATGTGTAACAAACACAAACTCGCAGATGATGACCCCTGCAACTGCTGCTATGGATCAGTAGATTGCCTGCCAGTAGTGCTGTCTGGGCAGTGTACTTTATTTGGTTTGTGTCTGCTGCGCGTAGGGAGCAGCAATGTGCTTGCATTCGCATTGCTGTTCTCACATCAGCCGTTGTCAAATGCATTACGTGTCTGGGCAGCTACCTGGGGCTGTGGTGGTGCCCTTACTTGTGGCGACAGTGTAGCCATCTGGTGGAGTTGCTGCATGTAGGTAGCGGTAGGAGTGGTTTTTTTTGTTTTTGTAGGTCAGCTTAGCTAGCCGCAGCGGTAGGAGTGGTTTTCTTCTTGCTTGGATGTAGTACAGCCTAGTGCTTGTCGTGCAGCAACAGCAGTGTGGTGTTGCAGCCAGGTCTCTGTAAGTGTGTATGCTTGCATGCCCTATCATGCCGTGCGCTTGCATGCTTGCTTGCCATGCCATGCTGTTCCTTGGAGGCGGCCACTCCGTTCTGCTGCAGCATTGTGGTCAATTTGCTAGGCGGGCAGTAAGGCTGCAGACTTGCTGTTCCGTCGTGATGGTGGTGGGGGACGGAGTTGGAATTGAAACCCTACCTGGCTGGTATGATACGCCAGTTCAAGAGGCTGGAATTGCCTGGCCCCCATGTGTAACAAACACAAACCAAACACAAACCAAACCTCGTAGAGCGTCAGTTATGCATGCTCCTGCTTGCTGCAGTCTGGTGAGTACAGCAGTGCCTTGATGCAATCATGCCAGACATTCATGGTGAGCAGCACCTTTGTGCACCCCGCTTACTGTTTGGACCATGCTTGTCCTTCCCTGTGCGCTTTTTGCCTGGTGCGTGGAGCACATGCTGCTTTTCGTGCTGCTTTTCGCACTTGCTGCCCTGCATGTACATGTTCGTTTATGGGGAGATAGGGGCTGCGAGACGCCTCTGGAGTTTTCTTTGGTGGCGTCTTGTGGCTTGCTATCGAGTTCATACGATATGTGAGCTGAAAGTAGGGCGAGTGACTCACTCTCGGGTGATAGCTTGCCTTCTCCTGTAACAAGCCTCTTCCTCGTAGACCTCTCTCTCGATGGCTTCTTCTTCTGTGATCCAGCATGCTGCACGGCAGCAGCTGACACACCCTCTTTTGCCTCTCTTCTTTTAGCTTCTTCGGCGCACCTAAGCCATCCACTACTCTGTGTTATAGCGCTTCGAGCAGCGTAGGCGGGAGCTGGCGCTCCTGCCCGGCTGGCCACGACCTGCCGGCCCGGGGCCTGCTGGACGCCCCTGCCGTGCCTGCTCGCCAACTATGGGCGCCTTAACCACCCTTTAGCTTCACATTACGTTATTTGCAGATGCCTCGCAGCAATAGCCCCTCGCGGAAGCAGCAGCAGCAGCAGCAGCAGCAGCGCAAGCCGCAGCAGCAGCAGCAGCAGCAGCAGCAGCAGCCACGTAACAAGCTCAACAAGCCTCTGATCCTGCTCAAGGTGCCGACAGAGGATATAGCAGGACTGGACTGCTCCACGGCAGCTTTCACGGTGCGGTATCCTGCTCTTCTGCCTGAGCAGCGCGAGCTCGTCAGCAGCAACCTGCTACCAGCAGTAGGCGCGGTGTGCAGCGCGGCGTGCGGTGCAGCACAGCTTTCAGCAGATGAGGTGCAGCTGCACATCAACCCCCCTCGCTTCAGGGACACAGCAGACAAGCAGGGTACGTTCGTGGAGGTGCAGGCGGTTGGCCCAGTGGCCATGGCCAGTGCCCTCGCTGACATGCTCTCTGCTGAGGGCACTCTGCCCCTCCCGGAGCCATACTCTGCACCAGGCTTTCAAGGCGCCGCCATGCTGACAGTGGGACTGAACACGGGCGCCAGGCCCACGCTCAGTTACAGAGCCACGCGTGTCACAGGTGTCAATGTCTCGCTCAGCAACGCTGTGCTCCGCCGCTGCCTGGAAGGCGCCGGCTTCCACACAGCAGGCTGCTTCCCGGTGCCCAACGACGGTTGCGCAGCCAACATGGCTGACCGCCGCCTGGTTGTCGCGGTGCTGCCCCCGAGCACGGCCGGCTCGGGCTTGTTCGACCTGCAGGTGGTCGACAGCTCTGGCGCCAGCCCGCTGCCGCGCTTCCAGCACAGCCAGGCCAGCATGGCTGTGCTGCCGCAGCCAGGGCCTAGCATGCCGCCCTGGCTGTGCACAAAGCAACAGCAGCAGCAACAGCAGCAGCAGGGAGCTGGCGCTGCTGCCACAGCCGAGGCAGCCGCAGCAGCTGCTGCCGCCGGCGGCAGCAGCAGCAGCAGTAGCAACAGCGACAGCGGCAGCAGCGCCACAAGCGGCACGTACGCCAACGTTGTTTCTGGCGGTGCAGGCGGCGCCAAGCTGCCCGACAGCAACAACAACAGCGGCAGCCGCAGCACCAGCAGCAACAGCAGCAGCAATACGGCTGCTGTCAGTCCTGATGACCAGCAGCCGCAGCAGCATGCGCAGCAGCAACAGCAGCAGCAGCCACCGCCGCCTCCTCCAGCAGGTGGTGTGCCTCCGGCGGCGCCAGGTGCCACCAGTGAAGTGACACCCCAGAAGCAGCAGCAGCAGCAGCAGCAGTCCACGCCGCCTCCAGCAGATGGTGTGCCCCCGGCAGCCTCAGCTGCCACCACTGCAGTGACGCCCCAGCAGCAGCACCAGCAGCAGCAGCAGTCCACGCCGTCTCTGGTTGATGGTGTACCTCCGGCAGCGTCAGCTGCCGCCAGTGAAGTGCCACCCCAGCAGCAGCAGCAGCAGCAGCAGCAGCAGTCCACGCCGGCTCCAGCAGATGGTGTGCCTCCGGCAGCGTCGGCTGCCACCACTGAAGTGACGCCCCAGCAGCAGCAGCAGCAGCAGCAGCAGCAGCAGCAGTCCACACCGGCTCCAGCAGATGGTGTGCCTGCTGCCTCGCTTCCTGCAGAGCCTGCTGCCGCACCCAAGGCGACGCCCAAGCAGCGACAGCAGCAGCAGCAACAGGGGCAGCGCAAGCAGCGGCAGCAGCAGCAACAGGGGCAGCCTACACAGCAGCAGCAGAAGCAGCAGCAGGTGCCGCCTCCAGCTGAGGCCGCGCCTGCTGCCGCGCTTGCGCTGTTGGCTGTCGAGGACCCGGCGGACTGGTATGAGTATGGGGCAGCCCCGCCGCAGCGCCAGCGCAAGCGGGCGCGGCCACGGCGGCGGCCGCAGCAGCAGCTGCCGGAGCCGCCGCTGAGCCTGTGCCTGCCGCCGCCGCGGCGTGCCAAGCGCCCAGCTGACTTCTCTGCCTCGGATTTTGCGTATTCGAGCAAGGCCGTGCAAGTCAGCCAAGGACAGCGCGCTGCAGTGGTGGCGCAGGACATGAAGGTGGCTTCAGCGGCGCCTGCGGCGCCGCGCCTTGGCCGGCCCCCGGTCCGCAAGCCCTCAGGGCACCAGGAAGCGCGCTGGAAGCTGCTACAGCAGCTGCAGTGGCAGCCTCACGACTTCCAGCTCTACCCTACCCCGCAGCAGCAGCAGCAGCAGCAGCCGCCGCCGCCGCAGCAGCAGCAACAGCAGGACAGCACTGCTGGCGCCGCGCCTCCCGGCGCGGCACCCCCCTCCCACACCGCCTAAATGCCCGGTACAACCGGGCCCCGAAGGGCTGGCATGCGTAAACACGCCCTGCGCATTGCCAGCCATAACGTGGGAGGCGTGGGCTGTGCGGGGCTCCTCGCCTGCGCAGCGCAGGCAGCAGCAGCTTGGGTGGACCTCAGGCTGCACATCGTTGCCGTGCAAGAGTGCAGATTGCAGTATGATGAGGTTGCGCAGGTGATGACGGCTCTGAATGCAGCAGCAGCTCAGCGGGCTGCTGCCACGCAGCAGCCCCATCATGCAGGGTTTGACTACAAGTACTGCATCAACACTGACCCCCTGCACCCCTACTCAGCTGGCAATCTCGTCTTGTGGCAGCGGCAGCTAGTATCCGAGGGCTCCCTGCAAGTGCTGCCTGAGGCTGATGCCGACAGGGACGCCCGCGGCCGTTTGATGGTGCTCCACTTCAAGTGGGGTGGCCATACTATCAATCTTGCTAACGTCTATTGTCCCAACGCCTCCGTGGACCGTCAGACCTACATTGCAGATACGCTGGCGCCGCTCTGGGCAGCCAATCCTGCCAACAGCATCTTCATTGGCGACTGGAACTTTGTGGATGATCCTGCTGTTGACAGACGCTGCCTGGCCGGCCAGCCCACCACGTCTGACGCCCCGTCCCGGCGGGCTTGGCAAGCAGCGGCACCTGGTGCTGCTGATGCGTACCGGTGCTTGCACCCTACGCGCCGCAGCTACACGTTCATCCATCGCAACCCGCAGATTGGACATGTAGCGCGGCTGGATCGAGCTTATGTTGGCAGCGCACTGCGCGCCAGCGTGGTGTCCTGCACCACAGCTCCCTCCGGTGTTTCGGACCACTTCCCCCTGGTGCTTGAGCTGGCTCCCCTGCAGCCCCCCAAACCCACTGGCCCTGGCCTTGCCCGTGCCCGTGTGGACTTCTGGAGCAGCCTGCCCCACCGCGCCCAGCTGAAGGCATGGGTGCTTGTCGCGCTGCAGGGAGAGCCAGCATCCGACCCTGCCCGCCTTGTCTGGTGGCCTAGCTTCAAGCAGAGGCTGCTGGCCAAGTGCCGGGAGATTCGCAAGGCATGGCGCGCTGACACGGCGCTGCCGTCCTATGCTGCTGCCCAGCAGCAAGTGCAGGATGCCCTCACCCAGCTTGGCGCAGCAGCAGGCCAGCCGCAGATCGGCACAGCCATGGCAGCGCTGACTGCTGCTCGAGCGGCGCTCCGCGCCGCGCAGCAGGCAGCTTGGACAGCCAGCGAGCGCCTGCAGCGGCAGCAGTGGCTGCACCGCGGCGAACAGCCCAACCCCTGCATCACAGAGCAGTTGCGTGCCCTGGAGCGGTCTCCTACCTCACGGAAGGTGGTTGCTCTGCGCAGCGCGGCCGGCGCATATGTGTGGGAGGGTGCAGGGCCCGCCAAGGTGGCCATCACGCAGTGGGCTGGTGTGAGTGCGCAGCCGACAGTGGACCCAGCCGCCCAGGCTGCCATCCTCGCAGCCGTCGCCAGCTTGCCTCGGCAGCCAGCAGCAGCAGATGGCAGCACAACAGTTACAGAAGAAGCAGTTCTGAAGGCGCTGTCCGACTCCAAGCCCAACACGTCGCCTGGGTTGGATGGCTTGCCTGTTGCAGTTTACAAGCATTGCAAGGACCTGTTTGCGCCGGTCTTGGCGCGCGTGTTTACAGCAGTGGGCACCCTGGGGCAGACGCCAGCTGGCTTCTTGGATGGTGTGGTGATTGGCGTCTTCAAAGCTGGCGATGCTACCCTGGCTGCCAACTACCGCCCTATCACACTGCTCAACACAGACTACAGGCTCTTGGCGAGAATCCTGGCGTCCCGCCTGCAGCAAGTGCTGGACCAGGCGATCTCCCCTACCCAAACAGCGTTCATTAAACAGCGCAGGATTGGGCACAACATCATCACCGTGCAGCTGCTGCTGCATGCGCTGCCAGCAGACAGCACCGTGGTGACGGCGCTGCTGGATTTTGCCAAGGCATACGACACCTTGGACAGGCCTTTCCTGCTGTCTGTCATGAGTGCTATGGGTGTGGGGCCAGAGTTCTGCAAGTGGGTGGAACTGTTGCTTACTAACACGCATGCGTGTGCTTGCATGAATGGCTTTGTTTCCGGCATGCGCAGGTTTGATGCTGGTGTGCGGCAGGGGTGCCCCTTGTCTCCCCTGCTGTACCTGTTTGTTGGTGAAGCCCTGCTGAGGTTCTTGCAGTCGAAAGGCATTGACATCAGCGTGCAAGGCATCACATTATCAGCGACACAGTTTGCGGATGACACGCAGGTCTACCTGCAGTCACCTGCACAGGTCCCACAGTTCTTGCTACATATGCAGGTTATGGCAGCCGCGTCTGGGCAGCAGCTCAATCTGCATAAATCAAAGTTACTATTGCTAGGTGCTGCTGCGCGGCAGCAGCACACAGCGCTCTCACAGCAGCATGCAGCGGGTGTGCTGCCCTTCTGTCCTGTGCTGCAGGCCAATGTGCTGGGTGTGTGTGTGGGCTCTGACTCTCCTGTAGACTGGAGTCAGAAGCTGGCTGCAGTGGATGCCGCGCTTGCGCGGCTGTCACACATACCACAATTGTCTGTGTTTGGCAGAGGCATGGGTAGCGCAGCGTATGGTGTCAGCACCCTGTTGTATGCAGCTGAATTTTCAGATATACCGGCAGATGTTGATCGGCAGCACCTTGTTGCGTCAGTTGGGAAGTTAGTGGATAGAGGGTTGGCGCCTGCGTCAACCGAACGGCGTTTTACTGGTGTAGCTGCTCGCCTGCTGGCGGGCAGGCCAGCTGAAGGGGGTTTTGGTGCTTTGCCATGGCTTGAACACATACGTGCACGGCATGCTTGGTGGGGCGCGCAGTTTGCTACTGCGCCGCCTGACACCGAGCTGCCCTGGATCCGCATTGGGCGGGCGCTGTTGCACTCCAAGCATAAGTGGTGGGGCCCCCTGTCCCTGTTTGACAGCAGCTCAGACACGCAAACGCCTATGGACCTGCCACATGCGTTTCCCCAGCAGTCGCTCCCTCCCCCACCACTGCGCCGCATGATTGCTGGTCTTCAAGCACTGGGCCCAGTCCGTGATGTGAAGGCGCTGGCACCAGCCGCGCCCTCCCCTGTGCTGCCCCTGCCGCATCCGCAGCAGCTGTCCGACATGCAGCAGCTGCGACAGCAGTTGCAGGCAGTGCAGGACGCGCCAGTGCTGGCGCCTGGGGCTTGGTGCAGCTTGGCGCCAGTGTTTGCCAACCCCTTCCTGCAAGCTGGGCTTGGGTTTGTGCCGGGCGGGCTGCAGTGCCTGCCGGTGCCCGCTAAGCGCAGGGAGCATGAGTGTCGTGGCGGCAAATGCAGGCCGCGTCTTCGCACTGTGGCTGATCTTATTCGGGCGTGGTATCTCATTCAGCGTGTTGTTCAGCAGCAGTTGCCGCACCCGTTGCTGCCTTACGGCTCCAACTACAGCAATGCTGACAACGAGGCTGAGGATTTGCAAGGCCTGGTTGATAAACTGCCCGTTGCATGGACTATGGCTGTTTTGCCTGTTGTGCAGCATCCTGCCGCAGACCGGCCTTGGCCGCCTGCGGCTGTGCCGGACCCACCATGTATACCTTCTGCAGCAGAACAGCAAGTTGAGGCCATGTTGGTGGCTCGGCTGGGTTGGCAAAATGTCCGAGGCAAGGCTGTTCCTGTTGCACAATTGTCTGTTAGTGAAGCCACCTCACTGCAGCTTGGTCCGCTGCGTGCTGAGCGCCGTGCGAAGCGCACTGGGTTTGTCCAGGCTGCGCTGGGCTCAGGTGCTGCACCAGCAGCAGTGATTGATGGCTTGAAGTGGGTGGCAGCTAACCAGAGCATGCTTTGGAAGATGCGCTGGGATAATAATTTCAAAGAGTTGTACTGGCGGCTTATTATGGATGGCCTGCCGACATCGCAGCGTATGCACAAGTCGGGTGACACTTGCATGTGTGGCGCTGCCTGTCCTGGTTGGGTTCATCATTTTTGGGAGTGCCCTGTTGCGGTAGCAGTGATTGACAGTGTGCTGTCTGAGTTGCCTGCTGCTTGGTGCACGCGGGCTGCAGGCCGCCCGCCGCTTGCTATGCGGCATGTTTGGTTGATGCAGCCGCCAGCTGGCCCTACTAAGCTCCGCAGGGGCGTTTGGAAGGTTGTCTGCCTAGCTGCTCTAAATGCCATGGATGTTGGCAGACGACATGCTAATAAGCTGAGCATCCCGCCGCCCGCCCTGGCCGTGCAGCAGCCACCGCCGCTGCCGGCGGGCCAGGCGCTTATCACTGATACACTACAGCATGCAGCTCTCACTGCTGCGCAGCAACAGCATAATCAGCTGGTAGAGCAGCGCCGACAGCAGCAGCAGCTGCATCAACAACAACAGCGACAACAGCTGGTAGCGCAGATGTTACAGGAGGCTAAGCAGCAAGCGGTGTTAAGGTTTTGGGAGTTGCTTGCTGATTTTGTGGCAACAGAGGCAGCGCCCGCTACTTGGCGGGTTGCGGTGCCTGGCAATCACCCGTTTCTGTGCTCTGATCCAGCGCAGCTGCGCATTGTACTGGCGCCCCGCTCTGGTTGACCTTCCTGCCTCTGCATGTTGTGCTGTCAGCAGTTGTCGATTTTCCAGTTTCTGTCAAGGACATGTTGCATGTGTTGGGTGTCACAGCGCTGGTTTCTCAGCTCTTTCCTCCGTGCTGCATGTTTCTGTCCTTGTCAGCCGTAAGGATTGCAGAAGCAGCAGAGCCCTAGTTTGCCTTAGTTTGCCTTAGTTTGCTTTGATTTGCCTGTCAGTCGTGCACTGCGTCAGTTATGCATGCTCCTGCTTGCTGCAGTCTGGTGAGTACAGCAGTGCCTTGATGCAATCATGCCAGACATTCATGGTGAGCAGCACCTTTGTGCACCCCGCTTACTGTTTGGACCATGCTTGTCCTTCCCTGTGCGCTTTTTGCCTGGTGCGTGGAGCACATGCTGCTTTTCGTGCTGCTTTTCGCACTTGCTGCCCTGCATGTACATGTTCGTTTATGGGGAGATAGGGGCTGCGAGACGCCTCTGGAGTTTTCTTTGGTGGCGTCTTGTGGCTTGCTATCGAGTTCATACGATATGTGAGCTGAAAGTAGGGCGAGTGACTCACTCTCGGGTGATAGCTTGCCTTCTCCTGTAACAAGCCTCTCTCTCTCTCACTTGTGGCGACAGTGTAGCCATCTGGTGGAGTTGCTGCATGTAGGTAGCGGTAGGAGTGGTTTTTGTTTTTGTAGGTCAGCTTAGCTAGCCTCAGCGGTAGGAGTGGTTTTCTTCTTGCTTGGATGTAGTGCAGCCTAGTGCTTGTCATGCAGCAACAGCAGTGTGGTGTTGCAGCCAGGTCTCTGTAAGTGTGTATGCTTGCATGCCCTATCATGCCGTGCGCTTGCATGCTTGCTTGCCATGCCATGCTGTTCCTTGGAGGCGGCCACTCCGTTCTGCTGCAGCATTGTGGTCAATTTGCTAGGCGGGCAGTAAGGCTGCAGACTTGCTGTTCCGTCGTGATGGTGGTGGGGGACGGAGTTGGAATTGAAACCCTACCTGGCTGGTATGATACGCCAGTTCAAGAGGCTGGAATTGCCTGGCCCCCATGTGTAACAAACACAAACCTCTCACAAGCCTCTCTCTCTCACCCCTTCTTGTGCTGTCTGAGTTGCCTGCTGCTTGGTGCACGCGGGCTGCAGGCCGCCCGCCGCTTGCTATGCGGCATGTTTGGTTGATGCAGCCGCCAGCTGGCCCTACTAAGCTCCGCAGGGGCGTTTGGAAGGTTGTCTGCCTAGCTGCTCTAAATGCCATGGATGTTGGCAGACGACATGCTAATAAGCTGAGCATCCCGCCGCCCGCCCTGGCCGTGCAGCAGCCACCGCCGCTGCCGGCGGGCCAGGCGCTTATCACTGATACACTACAGCATGCAGCTCTCACTGCTGCGCAGCAACAGCATAATCAGCTGGTAGAGCAGCGCCGACAGCAGCAGCAGCTGCATCAACAACAACAGCGACAACAGCTGGTAGCGCAGATGTTACAGGAGGCTAAGCAGCAAGCGGTGTTAAGGTTTTGGGAGTTGCTTGCTGATTTTGTGGCAACAGAGGCAGCGCCCGCTACTTGGCGGGTTGCGGTGCCTGGCAATCACCCGTTTCTGTGCTCTGATCCAGCGCAGCTGCGCATTGTACTGGCGCCCCGCTCTGGTTGACCTTCCTGCCTCTGCATGTTGTGCTGTCAGCAGTTGTCGATTTTCCAGTTTCTGTCAAGGACATGTTGCATGTGTTGGGTGTCACAGCGCTGGTTTCTCAGCTCTTTCCTCCGTGCTGCATGTTTCTGTCCTTGTCAGCCGTAAGGATTGCAGAAGCAGCAGAGCCCTAGTTTGCCTTAGTTTGCCTTAGTTTGCTTTGATTTGCCTGTCAGTCGTGCACTGCGTCAGTTATGCATGCTCCTGCTTGCTGCAGTCTGGTGAGTACAGCAGTGCCTTGATGCAATCATGCCAGACATTCATGGTGAGCAGCACCTTTGTGCACCCCGCTTACTGTTTGGACCATGCTTGTCCTTCCCTGTGCGCTTTTTGCCTGGTGCGTGGAGCACATGCTGCTTTTCGTGCTGCTTTTCGCACTTGCTGCCCTGCATGTACATGTTCGTTTATGGGGAGATAGGGGCTGCGAGACGCCTCTGGAGTTTTCTTTGGTGGCGTCTTGTGGCTTGCTATCGAGTTCATACGATATGTGAGCTGAAAGTAGGGCGAGTGACTCACTCTCGGGTGATAGCTTGCCTTCTCCTGTAACAAGCCTCTCTCTTCTTCTGTAACAAGCCTCTCTCCTTCTCCTTCTCCTCGTAGACCTCTCTCTCGATGGCTTCTTCTTCTGTGATCCAGCATGCTGCACGGCAGCAGCTGACACACCCTCTTTTGCCTCTCTTCTTTTAGCTTCTTCGGCGCACCTAAGCCATCCACTACTCTGTGTTATAGCGCTTCGAGCAGCGTAGGCGGGAGCTGGCGCTCCTGCCCGGCTGGCCACGACCTGCCGGCCCGGGGCCTGCTGGACGCCCCTGCCGTGCCTGCTCGCCAACTATGGGCGCCTTAACCACCCTTTAGCTTCACATTACGTTATTTGCAGATGCCTCGCAGCAATAGCCCCTCGCGGAAGCAGCAGCAGCAGCAGCAGCAGCAGCGCAAGCCGCAGCAGCAGCAGCAGCAGCAGCAGCAGCAGCCACGTAACAAGCTCAACAAGCCTCTGATCCTGCTCAAGGTGCCGACAGAGGATATAGCAGGACTGGACTGCTCCACGGCAGCTTTCACGGTGCGGTATCCTGCTCTTCTGCCTGAGCAGCGCGAGCTCGTCAGCAGCAACCTGCTACCAGCAGTAGGCGCGGTGTGCAGCGCGGCGTGCGGTGCAGCACAGCTTTCAGCAGATGAGGTGCAGCTGCACATCAACCCCCCTCGCTTCAGGGACACAGCAGACAAGCAGGGTACGTTCGTGGAGGTGCAGGCGGTTGGCCCAGTGGCCATGGCCAGTGCCCTCGCTGACATGCTCTCTGCTGAGGGCACTCTGCCCCTCCCGGAGCCATACTCTGCACCAGGCTTTCAAGGCGCCGCCATGCTGACAGTGGGACTGAACACGGGCGCCAGGCCCACGCTCAGTTACAGAGCCACGCGTGTCACAGGTGTCAATGTCTCGCTCAGCAACGCTGTGCTCCGCCGCTGCCTGGAAGGCGCCGGCTTCCACACAGCAGGCTGCTTCCCGGTGCCCAACGACGGTTGCGCAGCCAACATGGCTGACCGCCGCCTGGTTGTCGCGGTGCTGCCCCCGAGCACGGCCGGCTCGGGCTTGTTCGACCTGCAGGTGGTCGACAGCTCTGGCGCCAGCCCGCTGCCGCGCTTCCAGCACAGCCAGGCCAGCATGGCTGTGCTGCCGCAGCCAGGGCCTAGCATGCCGCCCTGGCTGTGCACAAAGCAACAGCAGCAGCAACAGCAGCAGCAGGGAGCTGGCGCTGCTGCCACAGCCGAGGCAGCCGCAGCAGCTGCTGCCGCCGGCGGCAGCAGCAGCAGCAGTAGCAACAGCGACAGCGGCAGCAGCGCCACAAGCGGCACGTACGCCAACGTTGTTTCTGGCGGTGCAGGCGGCGCCAAGCTGCCCGACAGCAACAACAACAGCGGCAGCCGCAGCACCAGCAGCAACAGCAGCAGCAATACGGCTGCTGTCAGTCCTGATGACCAGCAGCCGCAGCAGCATGCGCAGCAGCAACAGCAGCAGCAGCCACCGCCGCCTCCTCCAGCAGGTGGTGTGCCTCCGGCGGCGCCAGGTGCCACCAGTGAAGTGACACCCCAGAAGCAGCAGCAGCAGCAGCAGCAGTCCACGCCGCCTCCAGCAGATGGTGTGCCCCCGGCAGCCTCAGCTGCCACCACTGCAGTGACGCCCCAGCAGCAGCACCAGCAGCAGCAGCAGTCCACGCCGTCTCTGGTTGATGGTGTACCTCCGGCAGCGTCAGCTGCCGCCAGTGAAGTGCCACCCCAGCAGCAGCAGCAGCAGCAGCAGCAGCAGTCCACGCCGGCTCCAGCAGATGGTGTGCCTCCGGCAGCGTCGGCTGCCACCACTGAAGTGACGCCCCAGCAGCAGCAGCAGCAGCAGCAGCAGCAGCAGCAGTCCACACCGGCTCCAGCAGATGGTGTGCCTGCTGCCTCGCTTCCTGCAGAGCCTGCTGCCGCACCCAAGGCGACGCCCAAGCAGCGACAGCAGCAGCAGCAACAGGGGCAGCGCAAGCAGCGGCAGCAGCAGCAACAGGGGCAGCCTACACAGCAGCAGCAGAAGCAGCAGCAGGTGCCGCCTCCAGCTGAGGCCGCGCCTGCTGCCGCGCTTGCGCTGTTGGCTGTCGAGGACCCGGCGGACTGGTATGAGTATGGGGCAGCCCCGCCGCAGCGCCAGCGCAAGCGGGCGCGGCCACGGCGGCGGCCGCAGCAGCAGCTGCCGGAGCCGCCGCTGAGCCTGTGCCTGCCGCCGCCGCGGCGTGCCAAGCGCCCAGCTGACTTCTCTGCCTCGGATTTTGCGTATTCGAGCAAGGCCGTGCAAGTCAGCCAAGGACAGCGCGCTGCAGTGGTGGCGCAGGACATGAAGGTGGCTTCAGCGGCGCCTGCGGCGCCGCGCCTTGGCCGGCCCCCGGTCCGCAAGCCCTCAGGGCACCAGGAAGCGCGCTGGAAGCTGCTACAGCAGCTGCAGTGGCAGCCTCACGACTTCCAGCTCTACCCTACCCCGCAGCAGCAGCAGCAGCAGCAGCCGCCGCCGCCGCAGCAGCAGCAACAGCAGGACAGCACTGCTGGCGCCGCGCCTCCCGGCGCGGCACCCCCCTCCCACACCGCCTAAATGCCCGGTACAACCGGGCCCCGAAGGGCTGGCATGCGTAAACACGCCCTGCGCATTGCCAGCCATAACGTGGGAGGCGTGGGCTGTGCGGGGCTCCTCGCCTGCGCAGCGCAGGCAGCAGCAGCTTGGGTGGACCTCAGGCTGCACATCGTTGCCGTGCAAGAGTGCAGATTGCAGTATGATGAGGTTGCGCAGGTGATGACGGCTCTGAATGCAGCAGCAGCTCAGCGGGCTGCTGCCACGCAGCAGCCCCATCATGCAGGGTTTGACTACAAGTACTGCATCAACACTGACCCCCTGCACCCCTACTCAGCTGGCAATCTCGTCTTGTGGCAGCGGCAGCTAGTATCCGAGGGCTCCCTGCAAGTGCTGCCTGAGGCTGATGCCGACAGGGACGCCCGCGGCCGTTTGATGGTGCTCCACTTCAAGTGGGGTGGCCATACTATCAATCTTGCTAACGTCTATTGTCCCAACGCCTCCGTGGACCGTCAGACCTACATTGCAGATACGCTGGCGCCGCTCTGGGCAGCCAATCCTGCCAACAGCATCTTCATTGGCGACTGGAACTTTGTGGATGATCCTGCTGTTGACAGACGCTGCCTGGCCGGCCAGCCCACCACGTCTGACGCCCCGTCCCGGCGGGCTTGGCAAGCAGCGGCACCTGGTGCTGCTGATGCGTACCGGTGCTTGCACCCTACGCGCCGCAGCTACACGTTCATCCATCGCAACCCGCAGATTGGACATGTAGCGCGGCTGGATCGAGCTTATGTTGGCAGCGCACTGCGCGCCAGCGTGGTGTCCTGCACCACAGCTCCCTCCGGTGTTTCGGACCACTTCCCCCTGGTGCTTGAGCTGGCTCCCCTGCAGCCCCCCAAACCCACTGGCCCTGGCCTTGCCCGTGCCCGTGTGGACTTCTGGAGCAGCCTGCCCCACCGCGCCCAGCTGAAGGCATGGGTGCTTGTCGCGCTGCAGGGAGAGCCAGCATCCGACCCTGCCCGCCTTGTCTGGTGGCCTAGCTTCAAGCAGAGGCTGCTGGCCAAGTGCCGGGAGATTCGCAAGGCATGGCGCGCTGACACGGCGCTGCCGTCCTATGCTGCTGCCCAGCAGCAAGTGCAGGATGCCCTCACCCAGCTTGGCGCAGCAGCAGGCCAGCCGCAGATCGGCACAGCCATGGCAGCGCTGACTGCTGCTCGAGCGGCGCTCCGCGCCGCGCAGCAGGCAGCTTGGACAGCCAGCGAGCGCCTGCAGCGGCAGCAGTGGCTGCACCGCGGCGAACAGCCCAACCCCTGCATCACAGAGCAGTTGCGTGCCCTGGAGCGGTCTCCTACCTCACGGAAGGTGGTTGCTCTGCGCAGCGCGGCCGGCGCATATGTGTGGGAGGGTGCAGGGCCCGCCAAGGTGGCCATCACGCAGTGGGCTGGTGTGAGTGCGCAGCCGACAGTGGACCCAGCCGCCCAGGCTGCCATCCTCGCAGCCGTCGCCAGCTTGCCTCGGCAGCCAGCAGCAGCAGATGGCAGCACAACAGTTACAGAAGAAGCAGTTCTGAAGGCGCTGTCCGACTCCAAGCCCAACACGTCGCCTGGGTTGGATGGCTTGCCTGTTGCAGTTTACAAGCATTGCAAGGACCTGTTTGCGCCGGTCTTGGCGCGCGTGTTTACAGCAGTGGGCACCCTGGGGCAGACGCCAGCTGGCTTCTTGGATGGTGTGGTGATTGGCGTCTTCAAAGCTGGCGATGCTACCCTGGCTGCCAACTACCGCCCTATCACACTGCTCAACACAGACTACAGGCTCTTGGCGAGAATCCTGGCGTCCCGCCTGCAGCAAGTGCTGGACCAGGCGATCTCCCCTACCCAAACAGCGTTCATTAAACAGCGCAGGATTGGGCACAACATCATCACCGTGCAGCTGCTGCTGCATGCGCTGCCAGCAGACAGCACCGTGGTGACGGCGCTGCTGGATTTTGCCAAGGCATACGACACCTTGGACAGGCCTTTCCTGCTGTCTGTCATGAGTGCTATGGGTGTGGGGCCAGAGTTCTGCAAGTGGGTGGAACTGTTGCTTACTAACACGCATGCGTGTGCTTGCATGAATGGCTTTGTTTCCGGCATGCGCAGGTTTGATGCTGGTGTGCGGCAGGGGTGCCCCTTGTCTCCCCTGCTGTACCTGTTTGTTGGTGAAGCCCTGCTGAGGTTCTTGCAGTCGAAAGGCATTGACATCAGCGTGCAAGGCATCACATTATCAGCGACACAGTTTGCGGATGACACGCAGGTCTACCTGCAGTCACCTGCACAGGTCCCACAGTTCTTGCTACATATGCAGGTTATGGCAGCCGCGTCTGGGCAGCAGCTCAATCTGCATAAATCAAAGTTACTATTGCTAGGTGCTGCTGCGCGGCAGCAGCACACAGCGCTCTCACAGCAGCATGCAGCGGGTGTGCTGCCCTTCTGTCCTGTGCTGCAGGCCAATGTGCTGGGTGTGTGTGTGGGCTCTGACTCTCCTGTAGACTGGAGTCAGAAGCTGGCTGCAGTGGATGCCGCGCTTGCGCGGCTGTCACACATACCACAATTGTCTGTGTTTGGCAGAGGCATGGGTAGCGCAGCGTATGGTGTCAGCACCCTGTTGTATGCAGCTGAATTTTCAGATATACCGGCAGATGTTGATCGGCAGCACCTTGTTGCGTCAGTTGGGAAGTTAGTGGATAGAGGGTTGGCGCCTGCGTCAACCGAACGGCGTTTTACTGGTGTAGCTGCTCGCCTGCTGGCGGGCAGGCCAGCTGAAGGGGGTTTTGGTGCTTTGCCATGGCTTGAACACATACGTGCACGGCATGCTTGGTGGGGCGCGCAGTTTGCTACTGCGCCGCCTGACACCGAGCTGCCCTGGATCCGCATTGGGCGGGCGCTGTTGCACTCCAAGCATAAGTGGTGGGGCCCCCTGTCCCTGTTTGACAGCAGCTCAGACACGCAAACGCCTATGGACCTGCCACATGCGTTTCCCCAGCAGTCGCTCCCTCCCCCACCACTGCGCCGCATGATTGCTGGTCTTCAAGCACTGGGCCCAGTCCGTGATGTGAAGGCGCTGGCACCAGCCGCGCCCTCCCCTGTGCTGCCCCTGCCGCATCCGCAGCAGCTGTCCGACATGCAGCAGCTGCGACAGCAGTTGCAGGCAGTGCAGGACGCGCCAGTGCTGGCGCCTGGGGCTTGGTGCAGCTTGGCGCCAGTGTTTGCCAACCCCTTCCTGCAAGCTGGGCTTGGGTTTGTGCCGGGCGGGCTGCAGTGCCTGCCGGTGCCCGCTAAGCGCAGGGAGCATGAGTGTCGTGGCGGCAAATGCAGGCCGCGTCTTCGCACTGTGGCTGATCTTATTCGGGCGTGGTATCTCATTCAGCGTGTTGTTCAGCAGCAGTTGCCGCACCCGTTGCTGCCTTACGGCTCCAACTACAGCAATGCTGACAACGAGGCTGAGGATTTGCAAGGCCTGGTTGATAAACTGCCCGTTGCATGGACTATGGCTGTTTTGCCTGTTGTGCAGCATCCTGCCGCAGACCGGCCTTGGCCGCCTGCGGCTGTGCCGGACCCACCATGTATACCTTCTGCAGCAGAACAGCAAGTTGAGGCCATGTTGGTGGCTCGGCTGGGTTGGCAAAATGTCCGAGGCAAGGCTGTTCCTGTTGCACAATTGTCTGTTAGTGAAGCCACCTCACTGCAGCTTGGTCCGCTGCGTGCTGAGCGCCGTGCGAAGCGCACTGGGTTTGTCCAGGCTGCGCTGGGCTCAGGTGCTGCACCAGCAGCAGTGATTGATGGCTTGAAGTGGGTGGCAGCTAACCAGAGCATGCTTTGGAAGATGCGCTGGGATAATAATTTCAAAGAGTTGTACTGGCGGCTTATTATGGATGGCCTGCCGACATCGCAGCGTATGCACAAGTCGGGTGACACTTGCATGTGTGGCGCTGCCTGTCCTGGTTGGGTTCATCATTTTTGGGAGTGCCCTGTTGCGGTAGCAGTGATTGACAGTGTGCTGTCTGAGTTGCCTGCTGCTTGGTGCACGCGGGCTGCAGGCCGCCCGCCGCTTGCTATGCGGCATGTTTGGTTGATGCAGCCGCCAGCTGGCCCTACTAAGCTCCGCAGGGGCGTTTGGAAGGTTGTCTGCCTAGCTGCTCTAAATGCCATGGATGTTGGCAGACGACATGCTAATAAGCTGAGCATCCCGCCGCCCGCCCTGGCCGTGCAGCAGCCACCGCCGCTGCCGGCGGGCCAGGCGCTTATCACTGATACACTACAGCATGCAGCTCTCACTGCTGCGCAGCAACAGCATAATCAGCTGGTAGAGCAGCGCCGACAGCAGCAGCAGCTGCATCAACAACAACAGCGACAACAGCTGGTAGCGCAGATGTTACAGGAGGCTAAGCAGCAAGCGGTGTTAAGGTTTTGGGAGTTGCTTGCTGATTTTGTGGCAACAGAGGCAGCGCCCGCTACTTGGCGGGTTGCGGTGCCTGGCAATCACCCGTTTCTGTGCTCTGATCCAGCGCAGCTGCGCATTGTACTGGCGCCCCGCTCTGGTTGACCTTCCTGCCTCTGCATGTTGTGCTGTCAGCAGTTGTCGATTTTCCAGTTTCTGTCAAGGACATGTTGCATGTGTTGGGTGTCACAGCGCTGGTTTCTCAGCTCTTTCCTCCGTGCTGCATGTTTCTGTCCTTGTCAGCCGTAAGGATTGCAGAAGCAGCAGAGCCCTAGTTTGCCTTAGTTTGCCTTAGTTTGCTTTGATTTGCCTGTCAGTCGTGCACTGCGTCAGTTATGCATGCTCCTGCTTGCTGCAGTCTGGTGAGTACAGCAGTGCCTTGATGCAATCATGCCAGACATTCATGGTGAGCAGCACCTTTGTGCACCCCGCTTACTGTTTGGACCATGCTTGTCCTTCCCTGTGCGCTTTTTGCCTGGTGCGTGGAGCACATGCTGCTTTTCGTGCTGCTTTTCGCACTTGCTGCCCTGCATGTACATGTTCGTTTATGGGGAGATAGGGGCTGCGAGACGCCTCTGGAGTTTTCTTTGGTGGCGTCTTGTGGCTTGCTATCGAGTTCATACGATATGTGAGCTGAAAGTAGGGCGAGTGACTCACTCTCGGGTGATAGCTTGCCTTCTCCTGTAACAAGCCTCTCTCTCTTCTCCTGTAACAAGCCTCTCTCTCTCTCTTCTCCCTCTTCTTTCTTCTCCCAGCCTCTTCTTTCTTCTCCCTGAGCAAGGCGTAAAAAGGCTTGGCTTGCTTTGCCCTCTGGCCCAGCCCAGTTGCGGCCCGCGAGTCGGAAGACCGTCTAGTGCAGCTTCTTTTAATGCTGGAAGCTATATTAGATAAGAGGAGTGGCGTCCTGCAGGCCGATACTGCCTGCCTACGCAGCTACGCCGGGTCGCCGAAGAGACAGCACAGTTGACAGCCGTGCAGCGCGCAGTGGAAGCCCAGGCAGTCGGCTACAACTTCAGGAAGATGTGCTCAGCAATAGTTTAGTTGTGAGCGCTCGCTGGTACCCAAGCTGGCGCCTGGAGTTGTGTCATGGTCACAGCAGTAGGGCTACAGCAGAAGCAGGCAAGGTGCTGGTAATGCTCGAGGTGCTGCGGTGCCCTTGCAATCGCCTTTCACCACATGATGTGATTGGCTAGGCAACCCCTTGTGACTGTTGAGCGTGCTGGACTGCTGGTTCAGTGTCTGGAGTGTCCTTAAATTCCTTCTGCAGGCTGCTGCAGTTGGTGGCCTGCAGCGGCAGCCACGTGTTGCAGATGATGACCCCTGCAACTGCTGCTATGGATCAGTGGATTGCCTGCCAGTAGTGCTGTCTGGGCAGTGTACTTTATTTGGTTTGTGTCTGCTGCGCGTAGGGAGCAGCAATGTGCTTGCATTCGCATTGCTGTTCTCACATCAGCCGTTGTCAAATGCATTACGTGTCTGGGCAGCTACCTGGGGCTGTGGTGGTGCCCTTACTTGTGGCGACAGTGTAGCCATCTGGTGGAGTTGCTGCATGTAGGTAGCGGTAGGAGTGGTTTTTTTGTTTTTGTAGGTCAGCTTAGCTAGCCGCAGCGGTAGGAGTGGTTTTCTTCTTGCTTGGATGTAGTACAGCCTAGTGCTTGTCGTGCAGCAACAGCAGTGTGGTGTTGCAGCCAGGTCTCTGTAAGTGTGTATGCTTGCATGCCCTATCATGCCGTGCGCTTGCATGCTTGCTTGCCATGCCATGCTGTTCCTTGGAGGCGGCCACTCCGTTCTGCTGCAGCATTGTGGTCAATTTGCTAGGCGGGCAGTAAGGCTGCAGACTTGCTGTTCCGTCGTGATGGTGGTGGGGGACGGAGTTGGAATTGAAACCCTACCTGGCTGGTATGATACGCCAGTTCAAGAGGCTGGAATTGCCTGGCCCCCATGTGTAACAAACACAAACAAACAAACAAAAACCTTCTCCAGCAGGACGTAAAAAGGCTTGGCTTGCTTTGCCCTCTGGACCAGCCCGGCTGCGCCAGTTGCGGCCCGCGAGTCGGAAAACCGTCTAGTGCAGCTTCTTTTAATGCTGGAAGCTATATTAGATAAGAGGAGTGGCGTCCTGCAGGCCGATACTGCCTGCCTACGCAGCTACGCCGGGTCGCCGAAGAGACAGCACAGTTGACAGCCGTGCAGCGCGCAGTGGAAGCCCAGGCAGTCGGCTACAACTTCAGGAAGATGTGCTCGGCAATAGTTTAGTTGTGAGCGCTCGCTGGTACCCAAGCTGGCGCCTGGAGTTGTGTCATGGTCACAGCAGTAGGACTACAGCAGAAGCAGGCAAGGTGCTGGTAATGCTCGAGGTGCTGCGGTGCCCTTGCAATCGCCTTTCACCACATGATGTGATCGGCTAGGCAACCCCTTGTGACTGTCGAGCGTGCTGGACTGCTGGTTCAGTGTCTGGAGTGTCCTTAAATTCCTTCTGCAGGCTGCTGCAGTTGGTGGCCTGCAGCGGCAGCAACGTGTTGCAGATGATGACCCCTGCAACTGCTGCTATGGATCAGTATATTGCCTGCCAGTAGTGCTGTCTGGGCTGTGTACTTTATTTGGTTTGTGTCTGCTGCGCGTAGGGAGCAGCAATGTGCTTGCATTCGCATTGCTGTTCTCACATCAGCCGTTGTCAAATGCATTACGTGTCTGGGCAGCTACCTGGGGCTGTGGTGGTGCCCTTACTTGTGGCGACAGTGTAGCCATCTGGTGGAGTTGCTGCATGTAGGTAGCGGTAGGAGTGGTTTTTGTTTTTGTAGGTCAGCTTAGCTAGCCGCAGCGGTAGGAGTGGTTTTCTTCTTGCTTGGATGTAGTGCAGCCTAGTGCTTGTCATGCAGCAACAGCAGTGTGGTGTTGCAGCCAGGTCTCTGTAAGTGTGTATGCTTGCATGCCCTATCATGCCGTGCGCTTGCATGCTTGCTTGCCATGCCATGCTGTTCCTTGGAGGCGGCCACTCCGTTCTGCTGCAGCATTGTGGTCAATTTGCTAGGCGGGCAGTAAGGCTGCAGACTTGCTGTTCCGTCGTGATGGTGGTGGGGGACGGAGTTGGAATTGAAACCCTACCTGGCTGGTATGATACGCCAGTTCAAGAGGCTGGAATTGCCTGGCCCCCATGTGTAACAAACACAAACTTCTCCCTGAGCAAGGCGTAAAAAGGCTTGGCTTGCTTTGCCCTCTGGCCCAGCCCAGTTGCGGCCCGCGAGTCGGAAGACCGTCTAGTGCAGCTTCTTTTAATGCTGGAAGCTATATTAGATAAGAGGAGTGGCGTCCTGCAGGCCGATACTGCCTGCCTACGCAGCTACGCCGGGTCGCCGAAGAGACAGCACAGTTGACAGCCGTGCAGCGCGCAGTGGAAGCCCAGGCAGTCGGCTACAACTTCAGGAAGATGTGCTCAGCAATAGTTTAGTTGTGAGCGCTCGCTGGTACCCAAGCTGGCGCCTGGAGTTGTGTCATGGTCACAGCAGTAGGGCTACAGCAGAAGCAGGCAAGGTGCTGGTAATGCTCGAGGTGCTGCGGTGCCCTTGCAATCGCCTTTCACCACATGATGTGATTGGCTAGGCAACCCCTTGTGACTGTTGAGCGTGCTGGACTGCTGGTTCAGTGTCTGGAGTGTCCTTAAATTCCTTCTGCAGGCTGCTGCAGTTGGTGGCCTGCAGCGGCAGCCACGTGTTGCAGATGATGACCCCTGCAACTGCTGCTATGGATCAGTGGATTGCCTGCCAGTAGTGCTGTCTGGGCAGTGTACTTTATTTGGTTTGTGTCTGCTGCGCGTAGGGAGCAGCAATGTGCTTGCATTCGCATTGCTGTTCTCACATCAGCCGTTGTCAAATGCATTACGTGTCTGGGCAGCTACCTGGGGCTGTGGTGGTGCCCTTACTTGTGGCGACAGTGTAGCCATCTGGTGGAGTTGCTGCATGTAGGTAGCGGTAGGAGTGGTTTTTTTGTTTTTGTAGGTCAGCTTAGCTAGCCGCAGCGGTAGGAGTGGTTTTCTTCTTGCTTGGATGTAGTACAGCCTAGTGCTTGTCGTGCAGCAACAGCAGTGTGGTGTTGCAGCCAGGTCTCTGTAAGTGTGTATGCTTGCATGCCCTATCATGCCGTGCGCTTGCATGCTTGCTTGCCATGCCATGCTGTTCCTTGGAGGCGGCCACTCCGTTCTGCTGCAGCATTGTGGTCAATTTGCTAGGCGGGCAGTAAGGCTGCAGACTTGCTGTTCCGTCGTGATGGTGGTGGGGGACGGAGTTGGAATTGAAACCCTACCTGGCTGGTATGATACGCCAGTTCAAGAGGCTGGAATTGCCTGGCCCCCATGTGTAACAAACACAAACAAAAACTTCTCCTGAGCAGGACGTAAAAAGGCTTGGCTTGCTTTGCCCTCTGGACCAGCCCGGCTGCGCCAGTTGCGGCCCGCGAGTCGGAAGACCGTCTAGTGCAGCTTCTTTTAATGCTGGAAGGTGTATTAGATAAGAGGAGTGGCGTCCTGCAGGCCGATACTGCCTGCCTACGCAGCTACGCCGGGTCGCCAAAGAGACAGCACAGTTGACAGCCGTGCAGCGCGCAGTGGAAGCCCAGGCAGTCGGCTACAACTTCAGGAAGATGTGCTCGGCGATAGTTGAGCGCTCGCTGGTACCCAAGCTGGCGCCTGGAGTTGTGTCATGGTCACAGCAGTAGGACTACAGCAGAAGCAGGCAAGGTGCTGGTGATGCTCGAGGTGCTGCGGTGCCCTTGCAATCGCCTTTCACCACATGATGTGATTGGCTAGGCAACCCCTTGTGACTGTTGAGCGTGCTGGACTGCTGGTTCAGTGTCTGGAGTGTCCTTAAATTCCTTCTGCAGGCTGCTGCAGTTGGTGGCCTGCAGCGGCAGCAACGTGTTGCAGATGATGACCCCTGCAACTGCTGCTATGGATCAGTAGATTGCCTGCCAGTAGTGCTGTCTGGGCAGTGTACTTTATTTGGTTTGTGTCTGCTGCGCGTAGGGAGCAGCAATGTGCTTGCATTCGCATTGCTGTTCTCACATCAGCCGTTGTCAAATGCATTACGTGTCTGGGCAGCTACCTGGGGCTGTGGTGGTGCCCGTACTTGTGGCGACAGTGTAGCCATCTGGTGGAGTTGCTGCATGTAGGTAGCGGTAGGAGTGGTTTTTGTTTTTGTAGGTCAGCTTAGCTAGCCGCAGCGGTAGGAGTGGTTTTCTTCTTGCTTGGATGTAGTACAACAGCCTAGTGCTTGTCATGCAGCAACAGCAGTGTGGTGTTGCAGCCAGGTCTCTGTAAGTGTGTATGCTTGCATGCCCTATCATGCCGTGCGCTTGCATGCTTGCTTGCCATGCCATGCTGTTCCTTGGAGGCGGCCACTCCGTTCTGCTGCAGCATTGTGGTCAATTTGCTAGGCGGGCAGTAAGGCTGCAGACTTGCTGTTCCGTCGTGATGGTGGTGGGGGACGGAGTTGGAATTGAAACCCTACCTGGCTGGTATGATACGCCAGTTCAAGAGGCTGGAATTGCCTGGCCCCCATGTGTGACAAACACAAACAAACCTTCTCCCCTCTCTCTTCTTCTCCCCTGAGCAAGGCGTAAAAAGGCTTGGCTTGCTTTGCCCTCTGGCCCAGCCCAGTTGCGGCCCGCGAGTCGGAAGACCGTCTAGTGCAGCTTCTTTTAATGCTGGAAGCTATATTAGATAAGAGGAGTGGCGTCCTGCAGGCCGATACTGCCTGCCTACGCAGCTACGCCGGGTCGCCGAAGAGACAGCACAGTTGACAGCCGTGCAGCGCGCAGTGGAAGCCCAGGCAGTCGGCTACAACTTCAGGAAGATGTGCTCAGCAATAGTTTAGTTGTGAGCGCTCGCTGGTACCCAAGCTGGCGCCTGGAGTTGTGTCATGGTCACAGCAGTAGGGCTACAGCAGAAGCAGGCAAGGTGCTGGTAATGCTCGAGGTGCTGCGGTGCCCTTGCAATCGCCTTTCACCACATGATGTGATTGGCTAGGCAACCCCTTGTGACTGTTGAGCGTGCTGGACTGCTGGTTCAGTGTCTGGAGTGTCCTTAAATTCCTTCTGCAGGCTGCTGCAGTTGGTGGCCTGCAGCGGCAGCAACGTGTTGCAGATGATGACCCCTGCAACTGCTGCTATGGATCAGTGGATTGCCTGCCAGTAGTGCTGTCTGGGCAGTGTACTTTATTTGGTTTGTGTCTGCTGCGCGTAGGGAGCAGCAATGTGCTTGCATTCGCATTGCTGTTCTCACATCAGCCGTTGTCAAATGCATTACGTGTCTGGGCAGCTACCTGGGGCTGTGGTGGTGCCCTTACTTGTGGCGACAGTGTAGCCATCTGGTGGAGTTGCTGCATGTAGGTAGCGGTAGGAGTGGTTTTTGTTGTTTTTGTAGGTCAGCTTAGCTAGCCGCAGCGGTAGGAGTGGTTTTCTTCTTGCTTGGATGTAGTACAGCCTAGTGCTTGTCGTGCAGCAACAGCAGTGTGGTGTTGTAGCCAGGTCTCTGTAAGTGTGTATGCTTGCATGCCCTATCATGCCGTGCGCTTGCATGCTTGCTTGCCATGCCATGCTGTTCCTTGGAGGCGGCCACTCCGTTCTGCTGCAGCATTGTGGTCAATTTGCTAGGCGGGCAGTAAGGCTGCAGACTTGCTGTTCCGTCGTGATGGTGGTGGGGGACGGAGTTGGAATTGAAACCCTACCTGGCTGGTATGATACGCCAGTTCAAGAGGCTGGAATTGCCTGGCCCCCATGTGTAACAAACACAAACAAACAAACTTCTCAGCAGCAGTTGCCGCACCCGTTGCTGCCTTACGGCTCCAACTACAGCAATGCTGACAACGAGGCTGAGGATTTGCAAGGCCTGGTTGATAAACTGCCCGTTGCATGGACTATGGCTGTTTTGCCTGTTGTGCAGCATCCTGCCGCAGACCGGCCTTGGCCGCCTGCGGCTGTGCCGGACCCACCATGTATACCTTCTGCAGCAGAACAGCAAGTTGAGGCCATGTTGGTGGCTCGGCTGGGTTGGCAAAATGTCCGAGGCAAGGCTGTTCCTGTTGCACAATTGTCTGTTAGTGAAGCCACCTCACTGCAGCTTGGTCCGCTGCGTGCTGAGCGCCGTGCGAAGCGCACTGGGTTTGTCCAGGCTGCGCTGGGCTCAGGTGCTGCACCAGCAGCAGTGATTGATGGCTTGAAGTGGGTGGCAGCTAACCAGAGCATGCTTTGGAAGATGCGCTGGGATAATAATTTCAAAGAGTTGTACTGGCGGCTTATTATGGATGGCCTGCCGACATCGCAGCGTATGCACAAGTCGGGTGACACTTGCATGTGTGGCGCTGCCTGTCCTGGTTGGGTTCATCATTTTTGGGAGTGCCCTGTTGCGGTAGCAGTGATTGACAGTGTGCTGTCTGAGTTGCCTGCTGCTTGGTGCACGCGGGCTGCAGGCCGCCCGCCGCTTGCTATGCGGCATGTTTGGTTGATGCAGCCGCCAGCTGGCCCTACTAAGCTCCGCAGGGGCGTTTGGAAGGTTGTCTGCCTAGCTGCTCTAAATGCCATGGATGTTGGCAGACGACATGCTAATAAGCTGAGCATCCCGCCGCCCGCCCTGGCCGTGCAGCAGCCACCGCCGCTGCCGGCGGGCCAGGCGCTTATCACTGATACACTACAGCATGCAGCTCTCACTGCTGCGCAGCAACAGCATAATCAGCTGGTAGAGCAGCGCCGACAGCAGCAGCAGCTGCATCAACAACAACAGCGACAACAGCTGGTAGCGCAGATGTTACAGGAGGCTAAGCAGCAAGCGGTGTTAAGGTTTTGGGAGTTGCTTGCTGATTTTGTGGCAACAGAGGCAGCGCCCGCTACTTGGCGGGTTGCGGTGCCTGGCAATCACCCGTTTCTGTGCTCTGATCCAGCGCAGCTGCGCATTGTACTGGCGCCCCGCTCTGGTTGACCTTCCTGCCTCTGCATGTTGTGCTGTCAGCAGTTGTCGATTTTCCAGTTTCTGTCAAGGACATGTTGCATGTGTTGGGTGTCACAGCGCTGGTTTCTCAGCTCTTTCCTCCGTGCTGCATGTTTCTGTCCTTGTCAGCCGTAAGGATTGCAGAAGCAGCAGAGCCCTAGTTTGCCTTAGTTTGCCTTAGTTTGCTTTGATTTGCCTGTCAGTCGTGCACTGCGTCAGTTATGCATGCTCCTGCTTGCTGCAGTCTGGTGAGTACAGCAGTGCCTTGATGCAATCATGCCAGACATTCATGGTGAGCAGCACCTTTGTGCACCCCGCTTACTGTTTGGACCATGCTTGTCCTTCCCTGTGCGCTTTTTGCCTGGTGCGTGGAGCACATGCTGCTTTTCGTGCTGCTTTTCGCACTTGCTGCCCTGCATGTACATGTTCGTTTATGGGGAGATAGGGGCTGCGAGACGCCTCTGGAGTTTTCTTTGGTGGCGTCTTGTGGCTTGCTATCGAGTTCATACGATATGTGAGCTGAAAGTAGGGCGAGTGACTCACTCTCGGGTGATAGCTTGCCTTCTCCTGTAACAAGCCTCTCTCTCTCTCCCTTCTCCTGTAACAAGCCTCTCTCCCCTTCTCCTGTAACAAGCCTCTCTCTCTTCTCCTGTAACAAGCCTCTCTCTCCTTCTCCCTGAGCCCTGAGCAAGGCGTAAAAAGGCTTGGCTTGCTTTGCCCTCTGGCCCAGCCCAGTTGCGGCCCGCGAGTCGGAAGACCGTCTAGTGCAGCTTCTTTTAATGCTGGAAGCTATATTAGATAAGAGGAGTGGCGTCCTGCAGGCCGATACTGCCTGCCTACGCAGCTACGCCGGGTCGCCGAAGAGACAGCACAGTTGACAGCCGTGCAGCGCGCAGTGGAAGCCCAGGCAGTCGGCTACAACTTCAGGAAGATGTGCTCAGCAATAGTTTAGTTGTGAGCGCTCGCTGGTACCCAAGCTGGCGCCTGGAGTTGTGTCATGGTCACAGCAGTAGGGCTACAGCAGAAGCAGGCAAGGTGCTGGTAATGCTCGAGGTGCTGCGGTGCCCTTGCAATCGCCTTTCACCACATGATGTGATTGGCTAGGCAACCCCTTGTGACTGTTGAGCGTGCTGGACTGCTGGTTCAGTGTCTGGAGTGTCCTTAAATTCCTTCTGCAGGCTGCTGCAGTTGGTGGCCTGCAGCGGCAGCCACGTGTTGCAGATGATGACCCCTGCAACTGCTGCTATGGATCAGTGGATTGCCTGCCAGTAGTGCTGTCTGGGCAGTGTACTTTATTTGGTTTGTGTCTGCTGCGCGTAGGGAGCAGCAATGTGCTTGCATTCGCATTGCTGTTCTCACATCAGCCGTTGTCAAATGCATTACGTGTCTGGGCAGCTACCTGGGGCTGTGGTGGTGCCCTTACTTGTGGCGACAGTGTAGCCATCTGGTGGAGTTGCTGCATGTAGGTAGCGGTAGGAGTGGTTTTTTTGTTTTTGTAGGTCAGCTTAGCTAGCCGCAGCGGTAGGAGTGGTTTTCTTCTTGCTTGGATGTAGTACAGCCTAGTGCTTGTCGTGCAGCAACAGCAGTGTGGTGTTGCAGCCAGGTCTCTGTAAGTGTGTATGCTTGCATGCCCTATCATGCCGTGCGCTTGCATGCTTGCTTGCCATGCCATGCTGTTCCTTGGAGGCGGCCACTCCGTTCTGCTGCAGCATTGTGGTCAATTTGCTAGGCGGGCAGTAAGGCTGCAGACTTGCTGTTCCGTCGTGATGGTGGTGGGGGACGGAGTTGGAATTGAAACCCTACCTGGCTGGTATGATACGCCAGTTCAAGAGGCTGGAATTGCCTGGCCCCCATGTGTAACAAACACAAACAAACTTCTCCTTCCGTTATTTGCAGATGCCTCGCAGCGATAGCCCCTCGCGGAAGCAGCAGCAGCAGCAGCAGCAGCAGCGCAAGCCGCAGCAGCAGCAGCAGCAGCAGCAGCAGCAGCCACGTAACAAGCTCAACAAGCCTCTGATCCTGCTCAAGGTGCCGACAGAGGATATAGCAGGACTGGACTGCTCCACGGCAGCTTTCACGGTGCGGTATCCTGCTCTTCTGCCTGAGCAGCGCGAGCTCGTCAGCAGCAACCTGCTACCAGCAGTAGGCGCGGTGTGCAGCGCTGCGTGCGGTGCAGCACAGCTTTCAGCAGATGAGGTGCAGCTGCACATCAACCCCCCTCGCTTCAGGGACACAGCAGACAAGCAGGGTACGTTCGTGGAGGTGCAGGCGGTTGGCCCAGTGGCCATGGCCAGTGCCCTCGCTGACATGCTCTCTGCTGAGGGCACTCTGCCCCTCCCGGAGCCATACTCTGCACCAGGCTTTCAAGGCGCCGCCATGCTGACAGTGGGACTGAACACGGGCGCCAGGCCCACGCTCAGTTACAGAGCCACGCGTGTCACAGGTGTCAATGTCTCGCTCAGCAACGCTGTGCTCCGCCGCTGCCTGGAAGGCGCCGGCTTCCACACAGCAGGCTGCTTCCCGGTGCCCAACGACGGTTGCGCAGCCAACATGGCTGACCGCCGCCTGGTTGTCGCGGTGCTGCCCCCGAGCACGGCCGGCTCGGGCTTGTTCGACCTGCAGGTGGTCGACAGCTCTGGCGCCAGCCCGCTGCCGCGCTTCCAGCACAGCCAGGCCAGCATGGCTGTGCTGCCGCAGCCAGGGCCTAGCATGCCGCCCTGGCTGTGCACAAAGCAACAGCAGCAGCAACAGCAGCAGCAGGGAGCTGGCGCTGCTGCCACAGCCGAGGCAGCCGCAGCAGCTGCTGCCGCCGGCGGCAGCAGCAGCAGCAGTAGCAACAGCGACAGCGGCAGCAGCGCCACAAGCGGCACGTACGCCAGCGTTGTTTCTGGCGGTGCAGGCGGCGCCAAGCTGCCCGGCAGCAACAACAACAGCGGCAGCCGCAGCACCAGCAGCAACAGCAGCAGCAATACGGCTGCTGTCAGTCCTGATGACCAGCAGCCGCAGCAGCATGCGCAGCAGCAACAGCAGCAGCAGCCACCGCCGCCTCCTCCAGCAGGTGGTGTGCCTCCGGCGGCGCCAGGTGCCACCAGTGAAGTGACACCCCAGAAGCAGCAGCAGCAGCAGCAGTCCACGCCGCCTCCAGCAGATGGTGTGCCCCCGGCAGCCTCAGCTGCCACCACTGCAGTAACGCCCCAGCAGCAGCACCAGCAGCAGCAGCAGTCCACGCCGTCTCTGGTTGATGGTGTACCTCCGGCAGCGTCAGCTGCCGCCAGTGAAGTGCCACCCCAGCAGCAGCAGCAGCAGCAGCAGCAGCAGTCCACGCCGGCTCCAGCAGATGGTGTGCCTCCGGCAGCGTCGGCTGCCACCACTGAAGTGACGCCCCAGCAGCAGCAGCAGCAGCAGCAGCAGCAGCAGCAGTCCACACCGGCTCCAGCAGATGGTGTGCCTGCTGCCTCGCTTCCTGCAGAGCCTGCTGCCGCACCCAAGGCGACGCCCAAGCAGCGACAGCAGCAGCAGCAACAGGGGCAGCGCCAGCAGCGGCAGCAGCAGCAACAGGGGCAGCCTACACAGCAGCAGCAGAAGCAGCAGCAGGTGCCGCCTCCAGCTGAGGCCGCGCCTGCTGCCGCGCTTGCGCTGTTGGCTGTCGAGGACCCGGCGGACTGGTATGAGTATGGGGCAGCCCCGCCGCAGCGCCAGCGCAAGCGGGCGCGGCCACGGCGGCGGCCGCAGCAGCAGCTGCCGGAGCCGCCGCTGAGCCTGTGCCTGCCGCCGCCGCGGCGTGCCAAGCGCCCAGCTGACTTCTCTGCCTCGGATTTTGCGTATTCGAGCAAGGCCGTGCAAGTCAGCCAAGGACAGCGCGCTGCAGTGGTGGCGCAGGACATGAAGGTGGCTTCAGCGGCGCCTGCGGCGCCGCGCCTTGGCCGGCCCCCGGTCCGCAAGCCCTCAGGGCACCAGGAAGCGCGCTGGAAGCTGCTACAGCAGCTGCAGTGGCAGCCTCACGACTTCCAGCTCTACCCTACCCCGCAGCAGCAGCAGCAGCAGCAGCCGCCGCCGCAGCAGCAGCAGCAACAGCAGGACAGCACTGCTGGCGCCGCGCCTCCCGGCGCGGCACCCCCCTCCCACACCGCCTAAATGCCCGGTACAACCGGGCCCCGAAGGGCTGGCATGCGTAAACACGCCCTGCGCATTGCCAGCCATAACGTGGGAGGCGTGGGCTGTGCGGGGCTCCTCGCCTGCGCAGCGCAGGCAGCAGCAGCTTGGGTGGACCTCAGGCTGCACATCGTTGCCGTGCAAGAGTGCAGATTGCAGTATGATGAGGTTGCGCAGGTGATGACGGCTCTGAATGCAGCAGCAGCTCAGCGGGCTGCTGCCACGCAGCAGCCCCATCATGCAGGGTTTGACTACAAGTACTGCATCAACACTGACCCCCTGCACCCCTACTCAGCTGGCAATCTCGTCTTGTGGCAGCGGCAGCTAGTATCCGAGGGCTCCCTGCAAGTGCTGCCTGAGGCTGATGCCGACAGGGACGCCCGCGGCCGTTTGATGGTGCTCCACTTCAAGTGGGGTGGCCATACTATCAATCTTGCTAACGTCTATTGTCCCAACGCCTCCGTGGACCGTCAGACCTACATTGCAGATACGCTGGCGCCGCTCTGGGCAGCCAATCCTGCCAACAACATCTTCATTGGCGACTGGAACTTTGTGGATGATCCTGCTGTTGACAGACGCTGCCTGGCCGGCCAGCCCACCACGTCTGACGCCCCGTCCCGGCGGGCTTGGCAAGCAGCGGCACCTGGTGCTGCTGATGCGTACCGGTGCTTGCACCCTACGCGCCGCAGCTACACGTTCATCCATCGCAACCCGCAGATTGGGCATGTAGCGCGGCTGGATCGAGCTTATGTTGGCAGCGCACTGCGCGCCAGCGTGGTGTCCTGCACCACAGCTCCCTCCGGTGTTTCGGACCACTTCCCCCTGGTGCTTGAGCTGGCTCCCCTGCAGCCCCCCAAACCCACTGGCCCTGGCCTTGCCCGTGCCCGTGTGGACTTCTGGAGCAGCCTGCCCCACCGCGCCCAGCTGAAGGCATGGGTGCTTGTCGCGCTGCAGGGAGAGCCAGCATCCGACCCTGCCCGCCTTGTCTGGTGGCCTAGCTTCAAGCAGAGGCTGCTGGCCAAGTGCCGGGAGATTCGCAAGGCATGGCGCGCTGACACGGCGCTGCCGTCCTATGCTGCTGCCCAGCAGCAAGTGCAGGATGCCCTCACCCAGCTTGGCGCAGCAGCAGGCCAGCCGCAGATCGGCACAGCCATGGCAGCGCTGACTGCTGCTCGAGCGGCGCTCCGCGCCGCGCAGCAGGCAGCTTGGACAGCCAGCGAGCGCCTGCAGCGGCAGCAGTGGCTGCACCGCGGCGAACAGCCCAACCCCTGCATCACAGAGCAGTTGCGTGCCCTGGAGCGGTCTCCTACCTCACGGAAGGTGGTTGCTCTGCGCAGCGCGGCCGGCGCATATGTGTGGGAGGGTGCAGGGCCCGCCAAGGTGGCCATCACGCAGTGGGCTGGTGTGAGTGCGCAGCCGACAGTGGACCCAGCCGCCCAGGCTGCCATCCTCGCAGCCGTCGCCAGCTTGCCTCGGCAGCCAGCAGCAGCAGATGGCAGCACAACAGTTACAGAAGAAGCAGTTCTGAAGGCGCTGTCCGACTCCAAGCCCAACACGTCGCCTGGGTTGGATGGCTTGCCTGTTGCAGTTTACAAGCATTGCAAGGACCTGTTTGCGCCGGTCTTGGCGCGCGTGTTTACAGCAGTGGGCACCCTGGGGCAGACGCCAGCTGGCTTCTTGGATGGTGTGGTGATTGGCGTCTTCAAAGCTGGCGATGCTACCCTGGCTGCCAACTACCGCCCTATCACACTGCTCAACACAGACTACAGGCTCTTGGCGAGAATCCTGGCGTCCCGCCTGCAGCAAGTGCTGGACCAGGCGATCTCCCCCACCCAAACAGCGTTCATTAAACAGCGCAGGATTGGACACAACATCATCACCGTGCAGCTGCTGTTGCATGCGCTGCCAGCAGACAGCACCGTGGTGACGGCGCTGCTGGATTTTGCCAAGGCATACGACACCTTGGACAGGCCTTTCCTGCTGTCTGTCATGAGTGCTATGGGTGTGGGGCCAGAGTTCTGCAAGTGGGTGGAACTGTTGCTTACTAACACGCATGCGTGTGCTTGCATGAATGGCTTTGTTTCCGGCATGCGCAGGTTTGATGCTGGTGTGCGGCAGGGGTGCCCCTTGTCTCCCCTGCTGTACCTGTTTGTTGGTGAAGCCCTGCTGAGGTTCTTGCAGTCGAAAGGCATTGACATCAGCGTGCAAGGCATCACATTATCAGCGACACAGTTTGCGGATGACACGCAGGTCTACCTGCAGTCACCTGCACAGGTCCCACAGTTCTTGCTACATATGCAGGTTATGGCAGCCGCGTCTGGGCAGCAGCTCAATCTGCATAAATCAAAGTTACTATTGCTAGGTGCTGCTGCGCGGCAGCAGCACACAGCGCTCTCACAGCAGCATGCAGCGGGTGTGCTGCCCTTCTGTCCTGTGCTGCAGGCCAATGTGCTGGGTGTGTGTGTGGGCTCTGACTCTCCTGTAGACTGGAGTCAGAAGCTGGCTGCAGTGGATGCCGCGCTTGCGCGGCTGTCACACATACCACAATTGTCTGTGTTTGGCAGAGGCATGGGTAGCGCAGCGTATGGTGTCAGCACCCTGTTGTATGCAGCTGAATTTTCAGATATACCGGCAGATGTTGATCGGCAGCACCTTGTTGCGTCAGTTGGGAAGTTAGTGGATAGAGGGTTGGCGCCTGCGTCAACCGAACGGCGTTTTACTGGTGTAGCTGCTCGCCTGCTGGCGGGCAGGCCAGCTGAAGGGGGTTTTGGTGCTTTGCCATGGCTTGAACACATACGTGCACGGCATGCTTGGTGGGGCGCGCAGTTTGCTACTGCGCCGCCTGACACCGAGCTGCCCTGGATCCGCATTGGGCGGGCGCTGTTGCACTCCAAGCATAAGTGGTGGGGCCCCCTGTCCCTGTTTGACAGCAGCTCAGACACGCAAACGCCTATGGACCTGCCACATGCGTTTCCCCAGCAGTCCCTCCCTCCCCCACCACTGCGCCGCATGATTGCTGGTCTTCAAGCACTGGGCCCAGTCCGTGATGTGAAGGCGCTGGCACCAGCCGCGCCCTCCCCTGTGCTGCCCCTGCCGCATCCGCAGCAGCTGTCCGACATGCAGCAGCTGCGACAGCAGTTGCAGGCTGTGCAGGACGCGCCAGTGCTGGCGCCTGGGGCTTGGTGCAGCTTGGCGCCAGTGTTTGCCAACCCCTTCCTGCAAGCTGGGCTTGGGTTTGTGCCGGGCGGGCTGCAGTGCCTGCCGGTGCCCGCTAACCGCAGGGAGCATGAGTGTCGTGGCGGCAAATGCAGGCCGCGTCTTCGCACTGTGGCTGATCTTATTCGGGCGTGGTATCTCATTCAGCGTGTTGTTCAGCAGCAGTTGCCGCACCCGTTGCTGCCTTACGGCTCCAACTACAGCAATGCTGACAACGAGGCTGAGGATTTGCAAGGCCTGGTTGATAAACTGCCCGTTGCATGGACTATGGCTGTTTTGCCTGTTGTGCAGCATCCTGCCGCAGACCGGCCTTGGCCGCCTGCGGCTGTGCCGGACCCACCATGTATACCTTCTGCAGCAGAACAGCAAGTTGAGGCCATGTTGGTGGCTCGGCTGGGTTGGCAAAATGTCCGAGGCAAGGCTGTTCCTGTTGCACAATTGTCTGTTAGTGAAGCCACCTCACTGCAGCTTGGTCCGCTGCGTGCTGAGCGCCGTGCGAAGCGCACTGGGTTTGTCCAGGCTGCGCTGGGCTCAGGGGCTGCACCAGCAGCAGTGATTGATGGCTTGAAGTGGGTGGCAGCTAACCAGAGCATGCTTTGGAAGATGCGCTGGGATAATAGTTTCAAAGAGTTGTACTGGCGGCTTATTATGGATGGCCTGCCGACATCGCAGCGTATGCACAAGTCGGGTGACACTTGCATGTGTGGCGCTGCCTGTCCTGGTTGGGTTCATCATTTTTGGGAGTGCCCTGTTGCGGTAGCAGTGATTGACAGTGTGCTGTCTGAGTTGCCTGCTGCTTGGTGCACGCGGGCTGCAGGCCGCCCGCCGCTTGCTATGCGGCATGTTTGGTTGATGCAGCCGCCAGCTGGCCCTACTAAGCTCCGCAGGGGCGTTTGGAAGGTTGTCTGCCTAGCTGCTCTAAATGCCATGGATGTTGGCAGACGACATGCTAATAAGCTGAGCATCCCGCCGCCCGCCCTGGCCGTGCAGCAGCCACCGCCGCTGCCGGCGGGCCAGGCGCTTATTACTGATACACTACAGCATGCAGCTCTCACTGCTGCGCAGCAACAGCATAATCAGCTGGTAGAGCAGCGCCGACAGCAGCAGCAGCTGCATCAACAACAACAGCGACAACAGCTGGTAGCGCAGATGTTACAGGAGGCTAAGCAGCAAGCGGTGTTAAGGTTTTGGGAGTTGCTTGCTGATTTTGTGGCAACAGAGGCAGCGCCCGCTACTTGGCGGGTTGCGGTGCCTGGCAATCACCCGTTTCTGTGCTCTGATCCAGCGCAGCTGCGCATTGTACTGGCGCCCCGCTCTGGTTGACCTTCCTGCCTCTGCATGTTGTGCTGTCAGCAGTTGTCGATTTTCCAGTTTCTGTCAAGGACATGTTGCATGTGTTGGGTGTCACAGCGCTGGTTTCTCAGCTCTTTCCTCCGTGCTGCGTGTTTCTGTCCTTGTCAGCCGTAAGGATTGCAGAAGCAGCAGAGCCCTAGTTTGCCTTAGTTTGCCTTAGTTTGCTTTGATTTGCCTGTCAGTCGTGCACTGCGTCAGTTATGCATGCTCCTGCTTGCTGCAGTCTGGTGAGTACAGCAGTGCCTTGATGCAATCATGCCAGACATTCATGGTGAGCAGCACCTTTGTGCACCCCGCTTACTGTTTGGACCATGCTTGTCCTTCCCTGTGCGCTTTTTGCCTGGTGCGTGGAGCACATGCTGCTTTTCGTGCTGCTTTTCGCACTTGCTGCCCTGCATGTACATGTTCGTTTATGGGGAGATAGGGGCTGCGAGACGCCTCTGGAGTTTTCTTTGGTGGCGTCTTGTGGCTTGCTATCGAGTTCATACGATATGTGAGCTGAAAGTAGGGCGAGTGACTCACTCTCGGGTGATAGCTTGCCTTCTCCTGTAACAAGCCTCTTCCTTCTCCTCGTAGACCTCTCTCTCGATGGCTTCTTCTTCTGTGATCCAGCATGCTGCACGGCAGCAGCTGACACACCCTCTTTTGCCTCTCTTCTTTTAGCTTCTTCGGCGCACCTAAGCCATCCACTACTCTGTGTTATAGCGCTTCGAGCAGCGTAGGCGGGAGCTGGCGCTCCTGCCCGGCTGGCCACGACCTGCCGGCCCGGGGCCTGCTGGACGCCCCTGCCGTGCCTGCTCGCCAACTATGGGCGCCTTAACCACCCTTTAGCTTCACATTACGTTATTTGCAGATGCCTCGCAGCAATAGCCCCTCGCGGAAGCAGCAGCAGCAGCAGCAGCAGCAGCGCAAGCCGCAGCAGCAGCAGCAGCAGCAGCAGCAGCAGCCACG
Source organism: Tetradesmus obliquus (assembly GCA_030272155.1). NCBI lineage: Eukaryota > Viridiplantae > Chlorophyta > Chlorophyceae > Sphaeropleales > Scenedesmaceae > Tetradesmus > Tetradesmus obliquus. Next base: position 4,991,262 of record CP126191.1, read on the forward strand.
TAACAAGCTCAACAAGCCTCTGATCCTGCTCAAGGTGCCGACAGAGGATATAGCAGGACTGGACTGCTCCACGGCAGCTTTCACGGTGCGGTATCCTGCTCTTCTGCCTGAGCAGCGCGAGCTCGTCAGCAGCAACCTGCTACCAGCAGTAGGCGCGGTGTGCAGCGCGGCGTGCGGTGCAGCACAGCTTTCAGCAGATGAGGTGCAGCTGCACATCAACCCCCCTCGCTTCAGGGACACAGCAGACAAGCAGGGTACGTTCGTGGAGGTGCAGGCGGTTGGCCCAGTGGCCATGGCCAGTGCCCTCGCTGACATGCTCTCTGCTGAGGGCACTCTGCCCCTCCCGGAGCCATACTCTGCACCAGGCTTTCAAGGCGCCGCCATGCTGACAGTGGGACTGAACACGGGCGCCAGGCCCACGCTCAGTTACAGAGCCACGCGTGTCACAGGTGTCAATGTCTCGCTCAGCAACGCTGTGCTCCGCCGCTGCCTGGAAGGCGCCGGCTTCCACACAGCAGGCTGCTTCCCGGTGCCCAACGACGGTTGCGCAGCCAACATGGCTGACCGCCGCCTGGTTGTCGCGGTGCTGCCCCCGAGCACGGCCGGCTCGGGCTTGTTCGACCTGCAGGTGGTCGACAGCTCTGGCGCCAGCCCGCTGCCGCGCTTCCAGCACAGCCAGGCCAGCATGGCTGTGCTGCCGCAGCCAGGGCCTAGCATGCCGCCCTGGCTGTGCACAAAGCAACAGCAGCAGCAACAGCAGCAGCAGGGAGCTGGCGCTGCTGCCACAGCCGAGGCAGCCGCAGCAGCTGCTGCCGCCGGCGGCAGCAGCAGCAGCAGTAGCAACAGCGACAGCGGCAGCAGCGCCACAAGCGGCACGTACGCCAACGTTGTTTCTGGCGGTGCAGGCGGCGCCAAGCTGCCCGACAGCAACAACAACAGCGGCAGCCGCAGCACCAGCAGCAACAGCAGCAGCAATACGGCTGCTGTCAGTCCTGATGACCAGCAGCCGCAGCAGCATGCGCAGCAGCAACAGCAGCAGCAGCCACCGCCGCCTCCTCCAGCAGGTGGTGTGCCTCCGGCGGCGCCAGGTGCCACCAGTGAAGTGACACCCCAGAAGCAGCAGCAGCAGCAGCAGCAGTCCACGCCGCCTCCAGCAGATGGTGTGCCCCCGGCAGCCTCAGCTGCCACCACTGCAGTGACGCCCCAGCAGCAGCACCAGCAGCAGCAGCAGTCCACGCCGTCTCTGGTTGATGGTGTACCTCCGGCAGCGTCAGCTGCCGCCAGTGAAGTGCCACCCCAGCAGCAGCAGCAGCAGCAGCAGCAGCAGTCCACGCCGGCTCCAGCAGATGGTGTGCCTCCGGCAGCGTCGGCTGCCACCACTGAAGTGACGCCCCAGCAGCAGCAGCAGCAGCAGCAGCAGCAGCAGCAGTCCACACCGGCTCCAGCAGATGGTGTGCCTGCTGCCTCGCTTCCTGCAGAGCCTGCTGCCGCACCCAAGGCGACGCCCAAGCAGCGACAGCAGCAGCAGCAACAGGGGCAGCGCAAGCAGCGGCAGCAGCAGCAACAGGGGCAGCCTACACAGCAGCAGCAGAAGCAGCAGCAGGTGCCGCCTCCAGCTGAGGCCGCGCCTGCTGCCGCGCTTGCGCTGTTGGCTGTCGAGGACCCGGCGGACTGGTATGAGTATGGGGCAGCCCCGCCGCAGCGCCAGCGCAAGCGGGCGCGGCCACGGCGGCGGCCGCAGCAGCAGCTGCCGGAGCCGCCGCTGAGCCTGTGCCTGCCGCCGCCGCGGCGTGCCAAGCGCCCAGCTGACTTCTCTGCCTCGGATTTTGCGTATTCGAGCAAGGCCGTGCAAGTCAGCCAAGGACAGCGCGCTGCAGTGGTGGCGCAGGACATGAAGGTGGCTTCAGCGGCGCCTGCGGCGCCGCGCCTTGGCCGGCCCCCGGTCCGCAAGCCCTCAGGGCACCAGGAAGCGCGCTGGAAGCTGCTACAGCAGCTGCAGTGGCAGCCTCACGACTTCCAGCTCTACCCTACCCCGCAGCAGCAGCAGCAGCAGCAGCCGCCGCCGCCGCAGCAGCAGCAACAGCAGGACAGCACTGCTGGCGCCGCGCCTCCCGGCGCGGCACCCCCCTCCCACACCGCCTAAATGCCCGGTACAACCGGGCCCCGAAGGGCTGGCATGCGTAAACACGCCCTGCGCATTGCCAGCCATAACGTGGGAGGCGTGGGCTGTGCGGGGCTCCTCGCCTGCGCAGCGCAGGCAGCAGCAGCTTGGGTGGACCTCAGGCTGCACATCGTTGCCGTGCAAGAGTGCAGATTGCAGTATGATGAGGTTGCGCAGGTGATGACGGCTCTGAATGCAGCAGCAGCTCAGCGGGCTGCTGCCACGCAGCAGCCCCATCATGCAGGGTTTGACTACAAGTACTGCATCAACACTGACCCCCTGCACCCCTACTCAGCTGGCAATCTCGTCTTGTGGCAGCGGCAGCTAGTATCCGAGGGCTCCCTGCAAGTGCTGCCTGAGGCTGATGCCGACAGGGACGCCCGCGGCCGTTTGATGGTGCTCCACTTCAAGTGGGGTGGCCATACTATCAATCTTGCTAACGTCTATTGTCCCAACGCCTCCGTGGACCGTCAGACCTACATTGCAGATACGCTGGCGCCGCTCTGGGCAGCCAATCCTGCCAACAGCATCTTCATTGGCGACTGGAACTTTGTGGATGATCCTGCTGTTGACAGACGCTGCCTGGCCGGCCAGCCCACCACGTCTGACGCCCCGTCCCGGCGGGCTTGGCAAGCAGCGGCACCTGGTGCTGCTGATGCGTACCGGTGCTTGCACCCTACGCGCCGCAGCTACACGTTCATCCATCGCAACCCGCAGATTGGACATGTAGCGCGGCTGGATCGAGCTTATGTTGGCAGCGCACTGCGCGCCAGCGTGGTGTCCTGCACCACAGCTCCCTCCGGTGTTTCGGACCACTTCCCCCTGGTGCTTGAGCTGGCTCCCCTGCAGCCCCCCAAACCCACTGGCCCTGGCCTTGCCCGTGCCCGTGTGGACTTCTGGAGCAGCCTGCCCCACCGCGCCCAGCTGAAGGCATGGGTGCTTGTCGCGCTGCAGGGAGAGCCAGCATCCGACCCTGCCCGCCTTGTCTGGTGGCCTAGCTTCAAGCAGAGGCTGCTGGCCAAGTGCCGGGAGATTCGCAAGGCATGGCGCGCTGACACGGCGCTGCCGTCCTATGCTGCTGCCCAGCAGCAAGTGCAGGATGCCCTCACCCAGCTTGGCGCAGCAGCAGGCCAGCCGCAGATCGGCACAGCCATGGCAGCGCTGACTGCTGCTCGAGCGGCGCTCCGCGCCGCGCAGCAGGCAGCTTGGACAGCCAGCGAGCGCCTGCAGCGGCAGCAGTGGCTGCACCGCGGCGAACAGCCCAACCCCTGCATCACAGAGCAGTTGCGTGCCCTGGAGCGGTCTCCTACCTCACGGAAGGTGGTTGCTCTGCGCAGCGCGGCCGGCGCATATGTGTGGGAGGGTGCAGGGCCCGCCAAGGTGGCCATCACGCAGTGGGCTGGTGTGAGTGCGCAGCCGACAGTGGACCCAGCCGCCCAGGCTGCCATCCTCGCAGCCGTCGCCAGCTTGCCTCGGCAGCCAGCAGCAGCAGATGGCAGCACAACAGTTACAGAAGAAGCAGTTCTGAAGGCGCTGTCCGACTCCAAGCCCAACACGTCGCCTGGGTTGGATGGCTTGCCTGTTGCAGTTTACAAGCATTGCAAGGACCTGTTTGCGCCGGTCTTGGCGCGCGTGTTTACAGCAGTGGGCACCCTGGGGCAGACGCCAGCTGGCTTCTTGGATGGTGTGGTGATTGGCGTCTTCAAAGCTGGCGATGCTACCCTGGCTGCCAACTACCGCCCTATCACACTGCTCAACACAGACTACAGGCTCTTGGCGAGAATCCTGGCGTCCCGCCTGCAGCAAGTGCTGGACCAGGCGATCTCCCCTACCCAAACAGCGTTCATTAAACAGCGCAGGATTGGGCACAACATCATCACCGTGCAGCTGCTGCTGCATGCGCTGCCAGCAGACAGCACCGTGGTGACGGCGCTGCTGGATTTTGCCAAGGCATACGACACCTTGGACAGGCCTTTCCTGCTGTCTGTCATGAGTGCTATGGGTGTGGGGCCAGAGTTCTGCAAGTGGGTGGAACTGTTGCTTACTAACACGCATGCGTGTGCTTGCATGAATGGCTTTGTTTCCGGCATGCGCAGGTTTGATGCTGGTGTGCGGCAGGGGTGCCCCTTGTCTCCCCTGCTGTACCTGTTTGTTGGTGAAGCCCTGCTGAGGTTCTTGCAGTCGAAAGGCATTGACATCAGCGTGCAAGGCATCACATTATCAGCGACACAGTTTGCGGATGACACGCAGGTCTACCTGCAGTCACCTGCACAGGTCCCACAGTTCTTGCTACATATGCAGGTTATGGCAGCCGCGTCTGGGCAGCAGCTCAATCTGCATAAATCAAAGTTACTATTGCTAGGTGCTGCTGCGCGGCAGCAGCACACAGCGCTCTCACAGCAGCATGCAGCGGGTGTGCTGCCCTTCTGTCCTGTGCTGCAGGCCAATGTGCTGGGTGTGTGTGTGGGCTCTGACTCTCCTGTAGACTGGAGTCAGAAGCTGGCTGCAGTGGATGCCGCGCTTGCGCGGCTGTCACACATACCACAATTGTCTGTGTTTGGCAGAGGCATGGGTAGCGCAGCGTATGGTGTCAGCACCCTGTTGTATGCAGCTGAATTTTCAGATATACCGGCAGATGTTGATCGGCAGCACCTTGTTGCGTCAGTTGGGAAGTTAGTGGATAGAGGGTTGGCGCCTGCGTCAACCGAACGGCGTTTTACTGGTGTAGCTGCTCGCCTGCTGGCGGGCAGGCCAGCTGAAGGGGGTTTTGGTGCTTTGCCATGGCTTGAACACATACGTGCACGGCATGCTTGGTGGGGCGCGCAGTTTGCTACTGCGCCGCCTGACACCGAGCTGCCCTGGATCCGCATTGGGCGGGCGCTGTTGCACTCCAAGCATAAGTGGTGGGGCCCCCTGTCCCTGTTTGACAGCAGCTCAGACACGCAAACGCCTATGGACCTGCCACATGCGTTTCCCCAGCAGTCGCTCCCTCCCCCACCACTGCGCCGCATGATTGCTGGTCTTCAAGCACTGGGCCCAGTCCGTGATGTGAAGGCGCTGGCACCAGCCGCGCCCTCCCCTGTGCTGCCCCTGCCGCATCCGCAGCAGCTGTCCGACATGCAGCAGCTGCGACAGCAGTTGCAGGCAGTGCAGGACGCGCCAGTGCTGGCGCCTGGGGCTTGGTGCAGCTTGGCGCCAGTGTTTGCCAACCCCTTCCTGCAAGCTGGGCTTGGGTTTGTGCCGGGCGGGCTGCAGTGCCTGCCGGTGCCCGCTAAGCGCAGGGAGCATGAGTGTCGTGGCGGCAAATGCAGGCCGCGTCTTCGCACTGTGGCTGATCTTATTCGGGCGTGGTATCTCATTCAGCGTGTTGTTCAGCAGCAGTTGCCGCACCCGTTGCTGCCTTACGGCTCCAACTACAGCAATGCTGACAACGAGGCTGAGGATTTGCAAGGCCTGGTTGATAAACTGCCCGTTGCATGGACTATGGCTGTTTTGCCTGTTGTGCAGCATCCTGCCGCAGACCGGCCTTGGCCGCCTGCGGCTGTGCCGGACCCACCATGTATACCTTCTGCAGCAGAACAGCAAGTTGAGGCCATGTTGGTGGCTCGGCTGGGTTGGCAAAATGTCCGAGGCAAGGCTGTTCCTGTTGCACAATTGTCTGTTAGTGAAGCCACCTCACTGCAGCTTGGTCCGCTGCGTGCTGAGCGCCGTGCGAAGCGCACTGGGTTTGTCCAGGCTGCGCTGGGCTCAGGTGCTGCACCAGCAGCAGTGATTGATGGCTTGAAGTGGGTGGCAGCTAACCAGAGCATGCTTTGGAAGATGCGCTGGGATAATAATTTCAAAGAGTTGTACTGGCGGCTTATTATGGATGGCCTGCCGACATCGCAGCGTATGCACAAGTCGGGTGACACTTGCATGTGTGGCGCTGCCTGTCCTGGTTGGGTTCATCATTTTTGGGAGTGCCCTGTTGCGGTAGCAGTGATTGACAGTGTGCTGTCTGAGTTGCCTGCTGCTTGGTGCACGCGGGCTGCAGGCCGCCCGCCGCTTGCTATGCGGCATGTTTGGTTGATGCAGCCGCCAGCTGGCCCTACTAAGCTCCGCAGGGGCGTTTGGAAGGTTGTCTGCCTAGCTGCTCTAAATGCCATGGATGTTGGCAGACGACATGCTAATAAGCTGAGCATCCCGCCGCCCGCCCTGGCCGTGCAGCAGCCACCGCCGCTGCCGGCGGGCCAGGCGCTTATCACTGATACACTACAGCATGCAGCTCTCACTGCTGCGCAGCAACAGCATAATCAGCTGGTAGAGCAGCGCCGACAGCAGCAGCAGCTGCATCAACAACAACAGCGACAACAGCTGGTAGCGCAGATGTTACAGGAGGCTAAGCAGCAAGCGGTGTTAAGGTTTTGGGAGTTGCTTGCTGATTTTGTGGCAACAGAGGCAGCGCCCGCTACTTGGCGGGTTGCGGTGCCTGGCAATCACCCGTTTCTGTGCTCTGATCCAGCGCAGCTGCGCATTGTACTGGCGCCCCGCTCTGGTTGACCTTCCTGCCTCTGCATGTTGTGCTGTCAGCAGTTGTCGATTTTCCAGTTTCTGTCAAGGACATGTTGCATGTGTTGGGTGTCACAGCGCTGGTTTCTCAGCTCTTTCCTCCGTGCTGCATGTTTCTGTCCTTGTCAGCCGTAAGGATTGCAGAAGCAGCAGAGCCCTAGTTTGCCTTAGTTTGCCTTAGTTTGCTTTGATTTGCCTGTCAGTCGTGCACTGCGTCAGTTATGCATGCTCCTGCTTGCTGCAGTCTGGTGAGTACAGCAGTGCCTTGATGCAATCATGCCAGACATTCATGGTGAGCAGCACCTTTGTGCACCCCGCTTACTGTTTGGACCATGCTTGTCCTTCCCTGTGCGCTTTTTGCCTGGTGCGTGGAGCACATGCTGCTTTTCGTGCTGCTTTTCGCACTTGCTGCCCTGCATGTACATGTTCGTTTATGGGGAGATAGGGGCTGCGAGACGCCTCTGGAGTTTTCTTTGGTGGCGTCTTGTGGCTTGCTATCGAGTTCATACGATATGTGAGCTGAAAGTAGGGCGAGTGACTCACTCTCGGGTGATAGCTTGCCTTCTCCTGTAACAAGCCTCTCTCTTCTCCTGTAACAAGCCTCTTACCCGGCGCCTCTCTCGCGCGTCACGCTCTCCTCGTAGACCTCTCTCTCGATGGCTTCTTCTTCTGTGATCCAGCATGCTGCACGGCAGCAGCTGACACACCCTCTTTTGCCTCTCTTCTTTTAGCTTCTTCGGCGCACCTAAGCCATCCACTACTCTGTGTTATAGCGCTTCGAGCAGCGTAGGCGGGAGCTGGCGCTCCTGCCCGGCTGGCCACGACCTGCCGGCCCGGGGCCTGCTGGACGCCCCTGCCGTGCCTGCTCGCCAACTATGGGCGCCTTAACCACCCTTTAGCTTCACATTACGTTATTTGCAGATGCCTCGCAGCAATAGCCCCTCGCGGAAGCAGCAGCAGCAGCAGCAGCAGCAGCGCAAGCCGCAGCAGCAGCAGCAGCAGCAGCAGCAGCAGCCACGTAACAAGCTCAACAAGCCTCTGATCCTGCTCAAGGTGCCGACAGAGGATATAGCAGGACTGGACTGCTCCACGGCAGCTTTCACGGTGCGGTATCCTGCTCTTCTGCCTGAGCAGCGCGAGCTCGTCAGCAGCAACCTGCTACCAGCAGTAGGCGCGGTGTGCAGCGCGGCGTGCGGTGCAGCACAGCTTTCAGCAGATGAGGTGCAGCTGCACATCAACCCCCCTCGCTTCAGGGACACAGCAGACAAGCAGGGTACGTTCGTGGAGGTGCAGGCGGTTGGCCCAGTGGCCATGGCCAGTGCCCTCGCTGACATGCTCTCTGCTGAGGGCACTCTGCCCCTCCCGGAGCCATACTCTGCACCAGGCTTTCAAGGCGCCGCCATGCTGACAGTGGGACTGAACACGGGCGCCAGGCCCACGCTCAGTTACAGAGCCACGCGTGTCACAGGTGTCAATGTCTCGCTCAGCAACGCTGTGCTCCGCCGCTGCCTGGAAGGCGCCGGCTTCCACACAGCAGGCTGCTTCCCGGTGCCCAACGACGGTTGCGCAGCCAACATGGCTGACCGCCGCCTGGTTGTCGCGGTGCTGCCCCCGAGCACGGCCGGCTCGGGCTTGTTCGACCTGCAGGTGGTCGACAGCTCTGGCGCCAGCCCGCTGCCGCGCTTCCAGCACAGCCAGGCCAGCATGGCTGTGCTGCCGCAGCCAGGGCCTAGCATGCCGCCCTGGCTGTGCACAAAGCAACAGCAGCAGCAACAGCAGCAGCAGGGAGCTGGCGCTGCTGCCACAGCCGAGGCAGCCGCAGCAGCTGCTGCCGCCGGCGGCAGCAGCAGCAGCAGTAGCAACAGCGACAGCGGCAGCAGCGCCACAAGCGGCACGTACGCCAACGTTGTTTCTGGCGGTGCAGGCGGCGCCAAGCTGCCCGACAGCAACAACAACAGCGGCAGCCGCAGCACCAGCAGCAACAGCAGCAGCAATACGGCTGCTGTCAGTCCTGATGACCAGCAGCCGCAGCAGCATGCGCAGCAGCAACAGCAGCAGCAGCCACCGCCGCCTCCTCCAGCAGGTGGTGTGCCTCCGGCGGCGCCAGGTGCCACCAGTGAAGTGACACCCCAGAAGCAGCAGCAGCAGCAGCAGCAGTCCACGCCGCCTCCAGCAGATGGTGTGCCCCCGGCAGCCTCAGCTGCCACCACTGCAGTGACGCCCCAGCAGCAGCACCAGCAGCAGCAGCAGTCCACGCCGTCTCTGGTTGATGGTGTACCTCCGGCAGCGTCAGCTGCCGCCAGTGAAGTGCCACCCCAGCAGCAGCAGCAGCAGCAGCAGCAGCAGTCCACGCCGGCTCCAGCAGATGGTGTGCCTCCGGCAGCGTCGGCTGCCACCACTGAAGTGACGCCCCAGCAGCAGCAGCAGCAGCAGCAGCAGCAGCAGCAGTCCACACCGGCTCCAGCAGATGGTGTGCCTGCTGCCTCGCTTCCTGCAGAGCCTGCTGCCGCACCCAAGGCGACGCCCAAGCAGCGACAGCAGCAGCAGCAACAGGGGCAGCGCAAGCAGCGGCAGCAGCAGCAACAGGGGCAGCCTACACAGCAGCAGCAGAAGCAGCAGCAGGTGCCGCCTCCAGCTGAGGCCGCGCCTGCTGCCGCGCTTGCGCTGTTGGCTGTCGAGGACCCGGCGGACTGGTATGAGTATGGGGCAGCCCCGCCGCAGCGCCAGCGCAAGCGGGCGCGGCCACGGCGGCGGCCGCAGCAGCAGCTGCCGGAGCCGCCGCTGAGCCTGTGCCTGCCGCCGCCGCGGCGTGCCAAGCGCCCAGCTGACTTCTCTGCCTCGGATTTTGCGTATTCGAGCAAGGCCGTGCAAGTCAGCCAAGGACAGCGCGCTGCAGTGGTGGCGCAGGACATGAAGGTGGCTTCAGCGGCGCCTGCGGCGCCGCGCCTTGGCCGGCCCCCGGTCCGCAAGCCCTCAGGGCACCAGGAAGCGCGCTGGAAGCTGCTACAGCAGCTGCAGTGGCAGCCTCACGACTTCCAGCTCTACCCTACCCCGCAGCAGCAGCAGCAGCAGCAGCCGCCGCCGCCGCAGCAGCAGCAACAGCAGGACAGCACTGCTGGCGCCGCGCCTCCCGGCGCGGCACCCCCCTCCCACACCGCCTAAATGCCCGGTACAACCGGGCCCCGAAGGGCTGGCATGCGTAAACACGCCCTGCGCATTGCCAGCCATAACGTGGGAGGCGTGGGCTGTGCGGGGCTCCTCGCCTGCGCAGCGCAGGCAGCAGCAGCTTGGGTGGACCTCAGGCTGCACATCGTTGCCGTGCAAGAGTGCAGATTGCAGTATGATGAGGTTGCGCAGGTGATGACGGCTCTGAATGCAGCAGCAGCTCAGCGGGCTGCTGCCACGCAGCAGCCCCATCATGCAGGGTTTGACTACAAGTACTGCATCAACACTGACCCCCTGCACCCCTACTCAGCTGGCAATCTCGTCTTGTGGCAGCGGCAGCTAGTATCCGAGGGCTCCCTGCAAGTGCTGCCTGAGGCTGATGCCGACAGGGACGCCCGCGGCCGTTTGATGGTGCTCCACTTCAAGTGGGGTGGCCATACTATCAATCTTGCTAACGTCTATTGTCCCAACGCCTCCGTGGACCGTCAGACCTACATTGCAGATACGCTGGCGCCGCTCTGGGCAGCCAATCCTGCCAACAGCATCTTCATTGGCGACTGGAACTTTGTGGATGATCCTGCTGTTGACAGACGCTGCCTGGCCGGCCAGCCCACCACGTCTGACGCCCCGTCCCGGCGGGCTTGGCAAGCAGCGGCACCTGGTGCTGCTGATGCGTACCGGTGCTTGCACCCTACGCGCCGCAGCTACACGTTCATCCATCGCAACCCGCAGATTGGACATGTAGCGCGGCTGGATCGAGCTTATGTTGGCAGCGCACTGCGCGCCAGCGTGGTGTCCTGCACCACAGCTCCCTCCGGTGTTTCGGACCACTTCCCCCTGGTGCTTGAGCTGGCTCCCCTGCAGCCCCCCAAACCCACTGGCCCTGGCCTTGCCCGTGCCCGTGTGGACTTCTGGAGCAGCCTGCCCCACCGCGCCCAGCTGAAGGCATGGGTGCTTGTCGCGCTGCAGGGAGAGCCAGCATCCGACCCTGCCCGCCTTGTCTGGTGGCCTAGCTTCAAGCAGAGGCTGCTGGCCAAGTGCCGGGAGATTCGCAAGGCATGGCGCGCTGACACGGCGCTGCCGTCCTATGCTGCTGCCCAGCAGCAAGTGCAGGATGCCCTCACCCAGCTTGGCGCAGCAGCAGGCCAGCCGCAGATCGGCACAGCCATGGCAGCGCTGACTGCTGCTCGAGCGGCGCTCCGCGCCGCGCAGCAGGCAGCTTGGACAGCCAGCGAGCGCCTGCAGCGGCAGCAGTGGCTGCACCGCGGCGAACAGCCCAACCCCTGCATCACAGAGCAGTTGCGTGCCCTGGAGCGGTCTCCTACCTCACGGAAGGTGGTTGCTCTGCGCAGCGCGGCCGGCGCATATGTGTGGGAGGGTGCAGGGCCCGCCAAGGTGGCCATCACGCAGTGGGCTGGTGTGAGTGCGCAGCCGACAGTGGACCCAGCCGCCCAGGCTGCCATCCTCGCAGCCGTCGCCAGCTTGCCTCGGCAGCCAGCAGCAGCAGATGGCAGCACAACAGTTACAGAAGAAGCAGTTCTGAAGGCGCTGTCCGACTCCAAGCCCAACACGTCGCCTGGGTTGGATGGCTTGCCTGTTGCAGTTTACAAGCATTGCAAGGACCTGTTTGCGCCGGTCTTGGCGCGCGTGTTTACAGCAGTGGGCACCCTGGGGCAGACGCCAGCTGGCTTCTTGGATGGTGTGGTGATTGGCGTCTTCAAAGCTGGCGATGCTACCCTGGCTGCCAACTACCGCCCTATCACACTGCTCAACACAGACTACAGGCTCTTGGCGAGAATCCTGGCGTCCCGCCTGCAGCAAGTGCTGGACCAGGCGATCTCCCCTACCCAAACAGCGTTCATTAAACAGCGCAGGATTGGGCACAACATCATCACCGTGCAGCTGCTGCTGCATGCGCTGCCAGCAGACAGCACCGTGGTGACGGCGCTGCTGGATTTTGCCAAGGCATACGACACCTTGGACAGGCCTTTCCTGCTGTCTGTCATGAGTGCTATGGGTGTGGGGCCAGAGTTCTGCAAGTGGGTGGAACTGTTGCTTACTAACACGCATGCGTGTGCTTGCATGAATGGCTTTGTTTCCGGCATGCGCAGGTTTGATGCTGGTGTGCGGCAGGGGTGCCCCTTGTCTCCCCTGCTGTACCTGTTTGTTGGTGAAGCCCTGCTGAGGTTCTTGCAGTCGAAAGGCATTGACATCAGCGTGCAAGGCATCACATTATCAGCGACACAGTTTGCGGATGACACGCAGGTCTACCTGCAGTCACCTGCACAGGTCCCACAGTTCTTGCTACATATGCAGGTTATGGCAGCCGCGTCTGGGCAGCAGCTCAATCTGCATAAATCAAAGTTACTATTGCTAGGTGCTGCTGCGCGGCAGCAGCACACAGCGCTCTCACAGCAGCATGCAGCGGGTGTGCTGCCCTTCTGTCCTGTGCTGCAGGCCAATGTGCTGGGTGTGTGTGTGGGCTCTGACTCTCCTGTAGACTGGAGTCAGAAGCTGGCTGCAGTGGATGCCGCGCTTGCGCGGCTGTCACACATACCACAATTGTCTGTGTTTGGCAGAGGCATGGGTAGCGCAGCGTATGGTGTCAGCACCCTGTTGTATGCAGCTGAATTTTCAGATATACCGGCAGATGTTGATCGGCAGCACCTTGTTGCGTCAGTTGGGAAGTTAGTGGATAGAGGGTTGGCGCCTGCGTCAACCGAACGGCGTTTTACTGGTGTAGCTGCTCGCCTGCTGGCGGGCAGGCCAGCTGAAGGGGGTTTTGGTGCTTTGCCATGGCTTGAACACATACGTGCACGGCATGCTTGGTGGGGCGCGCAGTTTGCTACTGCGCCGCCTGACACCGAGCTGCCCTGGATCCGCATTGGGCGGGCGCTGTTGCACTCCAAGCATAAGTGGTGGGGCCCCCTGTCCCTGTTTGACAGCAGCTCAGACACGCAAACGCCTATGGACCTGCCACATGCGTTTCCCCAGCAGTCGCTCCCTCCCCCACCACTGCGCCGCATGATTGCTGGTCTTCAAGCACTGGGCCCAGTCCGTGATGTGAAGGCGCTGGCACCAGCCGCGCCCTCCCCTGTGCTGCCCCTGCCGCATCCGCAGCAGCTGTCCGACATGCAGCAGCTGCGACAGCAGTTGCAGGCAGTGCAGGACGCGCCAGTGCTGGCGCCTGGGGCTTGGTGCAGCTTGGCGCCAGTGTTTGCCAACCCCTTCCTGCAAGCTGGGCTTGGGTTTGTGCCGGGCGGGCTGCAGTGCCTGCCGGTGCCCGCTAAGCGCAGGGAGCATGAGTGTCGTGGCGGCAAATGCAGGCCGCGTCTTCGCACTGTGGCTGATCTTATTCGGGCGTGGTATCTCATTCAGCGTGTTGTTCAGCAGCAGTTGCCGCACCCGTTGCTGCCTTACGGCTCCAACTACAGCAATGCTGACAACGAGGCTGAGGATTTGCAAGGCCTGGTTGATAAACTGCCCGTTGCATGGACTATGGCTGTTTTGCCTGTTGTGCAGCATCCTGCCGCAGACCGGCCTTGGCCGCCTGCGGCTGTGCCGGACCCACCATGTATACCTTCTGCAGCAGAACAGCAAGTTGAGGCCATGTTGGTGGCTCGGCTGGGTTGGCAAAATGTCCGAGGCAAGGCTGTTCCTGTTGCACAATTGTCTGTTAGTGAAGCCACCTCACTGCAGCTTGGTCCGCTGCGTGCTGAGCGCCGTGCGAAGCGCACTGGGTTTGTCCAGGCTGCGCTGGGCTCAGGTGCTGCACCAGCAGCAGTGATTGATGGCTTGAAGTGGGTGGCAGCTAACCAGAGCATGCTTTGGAAGATGCGCTGGGATAATAATTTCAAAGAGTTGTACTGGCGGCTTATTATGGATGGCCTGCCGACATCGCAGCGTATGCACAAGTCGGGTGACACTTGCATGTGTGGCGCTGCCTGTCCTGGTTGGGTTCATCATTTTTGGGAGTGCCCTGTTGCGGTAGCAGTGATTGACAGTGTGCTGTCTGAGTTGCCTGCTGCTTGGTGCACGCGGGCTGCAGGCCGCCCGCCGCTTGCTATGCGGCATGTTTGGTTGATGCAGCCGCCAGCTGGCCCTACTAAGCTCCGCAGGGGCGTTTGGAAGGTTGTCTGCCTAGCTGCTCTAAATGCCATGGATGTTGGCAGACGACATGCTAATAAGCTGAGCATCCCGCCGCCCGCCCTGGCCGTGCAGCAGCCACCGCCGCTGCCGGCGGGCCAGGCGCTTATCACTGATACACTACAGCATGCAGCTCTCACTGCTGCGCAGCAACAGCATAATCAGCTGGTAGAGCAGCGCCGACAGCAGCAGCAGCTGCATCAACAACAACAGCGACAACAGCTGGTAGCGCAGATGTTACAGGAGGCTAAGCAGCAAGCGGTGTTAAGGTTTTGGGAGTTGCTTGCTGATTTTGTGGCAACAGAGGCAGCGCCCGCTACTTGGCGGGTTGCGGTGCCTGGCAATCACCCGTTTCTGTGCTCTGATCCAGCGCAGCTGCGCATTGTACTGGCGCCCCGCTCTGGTTGACCTTCCTGCCTCTGCATGTTGTGCTGTCAGCAGTTGTCGATTTTCCAGTTTCTGTCAAGGACATGTTGCATGTGTTGGGTGTCACAGCGCTGGTTTCTCAGCTCTTTCCTCCGTGCTGCATGTTTCTGTCCTTGTCAGCCGTAAGGATTGCAGAAGCAGCAGAGCCCTAGTTTGCCTTAGTTTGCCTTAGTTTGCTTTGATTTGCCTGTCAGTCGTGCACTGCGTCAGTTATGCATGCTCCTGCTTGCTGCAGTCTGGTGAGTACAGCAGTGCCTTGATGCAATCATGCCAGACATTCATGGTGAGCAGCACCTTTGTGCACCCCGCTTACTGTTTGGACCATGCTTGTCCTTCCCTGTGCGCTTTTTGCCTGGTGCGTGGAGCACATGCTGCTTTTCGTGCTGCTTTTCGCACTTGCTGCCCTGCATGTACATGTTCGTTTATGGGGAGATAGGGGCTGCGAGACGCCTCTGGAGTTTTCTTTGGTGGCGTCTTGTGGCTTGCTATCGAGTTCATACGATATGTGAGCTGAAAGTAGGGCGAGTGACTCACTCTCGGGTGATAGCTTGCCTTCTCCTGTAACAAGCCTCTCTCGCGCTGGGCTCAGGTGCTGCACCAGCAGCAGTGATTGATGGCTTGAAGTGGGTGGCAGCTAACCAGAGCATGCTTTGGAAGATGCGCTGGGATAATAATTTCAAAGAGTTGTACTGGCGGCTTATTATGGATGGCCTGCCGACATCGCAGCGTATGCACAAGTCGGGTGACACTTGCATGTGTGGCGCTGCCTGTCCTGGTTGGGTTCATCATTTTTGGGAGTGCCCTGTTGCGGTAGCAGTGATTGACAGTGTGCTGTCTGAGTTGCCTGCTGCTTGGTGCACGCGGGCTGCAGGCCGCCCGCCGCTTGCTATGCGGCATGTTTGGTTGATGCAGCCGCCAGCTGGCCCTACTAAGCTCCGCAGGGGCGTTTGGAAGGTTGTCTGCCTAGCTGCTCTAAATGCCATGGATGTTGGCAGACGACATGCTAATAAGCTGAGCATCCCGCCGCCCGCCCTGGCCGTGCAGCAGCCACCGCCGCTGCCGGCGGGCCAGGCGCTTATCACTGATACACTACAGCATGCAGCTCTCACTGCTGCGCAGCAACAGCATAATCAGCTGGTAGAGCAGCGCCGACAGCAGCAGCAGCTGCATCAACAACAACAGCGACAACAGCTGGTAGCGCAGATGTTACAGGAGGCTAAGCAGCAAGCGGTGTTAAGGTTTTGGGAGTTGCTTGCTGATTTTGTGGCAACAGAGGCAGCGCCCGCTACTTGGCGGGTTGCGGTGCCTGGCAATCACCCGTTTCTGTGCTCTGATCCAGCGCAGCTGCGCATTGTACTGGCGCCCCGCTCTGGTTGACCTTCCTGCCTCTGCATGTTGTGCTGTCAGCAGTTGTCGATTTTCCAGTTTCTGTCAAGGACATGTTGCATGTGTTGGGTGTCACAGCGCTGGTTTCTCAGCTCTTTCCTCCGTGCTGCATGTTTCTGTCCTTGTCAGCCGTA
The DNA here is from genome assembly GCA_030272155.1 of Tetradesmus obliquus. NCBI lineage: Eukaryota > Viridiplantae > Chlorophyta > Chlorophyceae > Sphaeropleales > Scenedesmaceae > Tetradesmus > Tetradesmus obliquus. Next base: position 5,007,228 of record CP126191.1, read on the forward strand.
AGGATTGCAGAAGCAGCAGAGCCCTAGTTTGCCTTAGTTTGCCTTAGTTTGCTTTGATTTGCCTGTCAGTCGTGCACTGCGTCAGTTATGCATGCTCCTGCTTGCTGCAGTCTGGTGAGTACAGCAGTGCCTTGATGCAATCATGCCAGACATTCATGGTGAGCAGCACCTTTGTGCACCCCGCTTACTGTTTGGACCATGCTTGTCCTTCCCTGTGCGCTTTTTGCCTGGTGCGTGGAGCACATGCTGCTTTTCGTGCTGCTTTTCGCACTTGCTGCCCTGCATGTACATGTTCGTTTATGGGGAGATAGGGGCTGCGAGACGCCTCTGGAGTTTTCTTTGGTGGCGTCTTGTGGCTTGCTATCGAGTTCATACGATATGTGAGCTGAAAGTAGGGCGAGTGACTCACTCTCGGGTGATAGCTTGCCTTCTCCTGTAACAAGCCTCTCTCGCGCTGTAACAAGCCTCTCTCTCGCGCTGTCAGCAGTTGTCGATTTTCCAGTTTCTGTCAAGGACATGTTGCATGTGTTGGGTGTCACAGCGCTGGTTTCTCAGCTCTTTCCTCCGTGCTGCATGTTTCTGTCCTTGTCAGCCGTAAGGATTGCAGAAGCAGCAGAGCCCTAGTTTGCCTTAGTTTGCCTTAGTTTGCTTTGATTTGCCTGTCAGTCGTGCACTGCGTCAGTTATGCATGCTCCTGCTTGCTGCAGTCTGGTGAGTACAGCAGTGCCTTGATGCAATCATGCCAGACATTCATGGTGAGCAGCACCTTTGTGCACCCCGCTTACTGTTTGGACCATGCTTGTCCTTCCCTGTGCGCTTTTTGCCTGGTGCGTGGAGCACATGCTGCTTTTCGTGCTGCTTTTCGCACTTGCTGCCCTGCATGTACATGTTCGTTTATGGGGAGATAGGGGCTGCGAGACGCCTCTGGAGTTTTCTTTGGTGGCGTCTTGTGGCTTGCTATCGAGTTCATACGATATGTGAGCTGAAAGTAGGGCGAGTGACTCACTCTCGGGTGATAGCTTGCCTTCTCCTGTAACAAGCCTCTCTCTTGGCGCTGTCCTGTAACAAGCCTCTCTCTTGGCGCTGAGCAAGGCGTAAAAAGGCTTGGCTTGCTTTGCCCTCTGGACCAGCCCGGCTGCGCCAGTTGCGGCCCGCGAGTCGGAAGACCGTCTAGTGCAGCTTCTTTAAATGCTGGAAGCTATATTAGATAAGAGGAGTGGCGTCCTGCAGGCCGATACTGCCTGCCTACGCAGCTACGCCGGGTCGCCGAAGAGACAGCACAGTTGACAGCCGTGCAGCGCGCAGCGGAAGCCCAGGCAGTCGGCTACAACTTCAGGAAGATGTGCTCAGCAATAGTTTAGTTGTGAGCGCTCGCTGGTACCCAAGCTGGCGCCTGGAGTTGTGTCATGGTCACAGCAGTAGGACTACAGCAGAAGCAGGCAAGGTGCTGGTAATGCTCGAGGTGCTGCGGTGCCCTTGCAATCGCCTTTCACCACATGATGTGATCGGCTAGGCAACCCCTTGTGACTGTTGAGCGTGCTGGACTGCTGGTTCAGTGTCTGGAGTGTCCTTAAATTCCTTCTGCAGGCTGCTGCAGTTGGTGGCCTGCAGCGGCAGCAACGTGTTGCAGATGATGACCCCTGCAACTGCTGCTATGGATCAGTAGATTGCCTGCCAGTAGTGCTGTCTGGGCAGTGTACTTTGTTTGGTTTGTGTCTGCTGCGCGTAGGGAGCAGCAATGTGCTTGCATTCGCATTGCTGTTCTCACATCAGCCGTTGTCAAATGCATTACGTGTCTGGGCAGCTACCTGGGGCTGTGGTGGTGCCCTTACTTGTGGCGACAGTGTAGCCATCTGGTGGAGTTGCTGCATGTAGGTAGCGGTAGGAGTGGTTTTTGTTTTTGTAGGTCAGCTTAGCTAGCCGCAGCGGTAGGAGTGGTTTTCTTCTTGCTTGGATGTAGTACAGCCTAGTGCTTGTCATGCAGCAACAGCAGTGTGGTGTTGCAGCCAGGTCTCTGTAAGTGTGTATGCTTGCATGCCCTATCATGCCGTGCGCTTGCATGCTTGCTTGCCATGCCATGCTGTTCCTTGGAGGCGGCCACTCCGTTCTGCTGCAGCATTGTGGTCAATTTGCTAGGCGGGCAGCAAGGCTGCAGACTTGCTGTTCCGTCGTGATGGTGGTGGGGGACGGAGTTGGAATTGAAACCCTACCTGGCTGGTATGATACGCCAGTTCAAGAGGCTGGAATTGCCTGGCCCCCATGTGTAACAAACACAAACAAAAAAAAAGGCGCTTTTGGGAGTTGCTTGCTGATTTTGTGGCAACAGAGGCAGCGCCCGCTACTTGGCGGGTTGCGGTGCCTGGCAATCACCCGTTTCTGTGCTCTGATCCAGCGCAGCTGCGCATTGTACTGGCGCCCCGCTCTGGTTGACCTTCCTGCCTCTGCATGTTGTGCTCTCAGCAGTTGTCGATTTTCCAGTTTCTGTCAAGGGCATGTTGCATGTGGTGGGTGTCGCAGCGCTGGTTTCTCAGCCCTTTCCTCCGTGCTGCATGTTTCTGTCCTTGTCAGCAGTAAGGATTGCAGAAGCAGCAGAGCCCTAGTTTGCCTTAGTTTGCCTTAGTTTGCTTTAATTTGCCTGTCAATCGTGCATGCTCCTGCTTGCTGCAGTCTGGTGAGTACAGCAGTGCCTTGATGCAATCATGCCAGACATTTATGGTGAGCAGCACCTTTGTGCACCCCGCTTGCTGTTTGGACCATGCTTGTCCTTCCCTGTGCGCTTTGTGCCTAGTGCGTGGAGCACATGCTGCTTTTCGTGCTGCATTTCGCACTTGCTGCCCTGCATGTACATGTTCGTTTATGGGGAGGTAGGGGCTGCGAGACGCCTCTGGAGTTTTCTTTGGTGGCGTCTTGTGGCTTGCTATCGAGTTCATACGATATGTGAGCTGAAAGTAGGGCGAGTGACTCACTCTCGGGTGATAGCTTGCCTTCTCCTGTAACAAGCCTCTCTCGGCGCTCCTGAGCAGGACGTAAAAAGGCAGGAGCAGCAGTAGGTGCTTTTTGGGATGCACTTGCGGACTTTGCTGCTACGGCTAGGGTGCCGTCACGGTATAGAAATCGGCTGCTCACACAACAGCCTTTTATTGCCTGGCATACTGTGTTGCGTGGCAATGGTTTGTGTGTGGTGCGGCGGTGATGGCCTTCTTCTCACTGTGTGTACGTGCTTTCTCTGTGAGCTTCTGACATGCCAGAGCTAGCCGTCTTGCTTTGCAGGAGCTGTGCGTTGCCGTATCGCTGCTGCAACATGTAGTTGTGCGGCCCTTGCAGCAGCTGGCTTGTTCTCTGCTCTCTCTCCCCAGTTTGTCGCCTCAGACCACCGCCTGCCAGGCTGTGTTGCTGCTGGTGGGTGTTGTTTCTGTGGGTTCAGCCCGCCCGCTGCACTGCATAAAGTGCAGCTTGCTGTCACTGACACTGTTTACACTAGTCCTGCCTTTGTTTAGCATCAACACTGCGTGTGCTGTGACTGACGGCTTTGCCTGCAAGGCCATATGTCAAGTTACACACACAGAGAGACTTTCTGGGGTGAGTCTCCTTGAGTGACAGCCTGTTTTGCTGAGTCGTCTGCGACGTTCCAGATTTTCGGGTGTTCGTTGCAACGTAGTTGCCTGTGCACACCGTGTAACCCCTCTTCTTTGACGTAAAAAGGCTTGGCTTGCTTTGCCCTCTGGACCAGCCCGGCTGCGCCAGTTGCGGCCCGCGAGTCGGAAGACCGTCTAGTGCAGCTTCTTTCAATGCTGGAAGCTATATTAGATAAGAGGAGTGGCGTCCTGCAGGCCGATACTGCCTGCCTACGCAGCTACGCCGGGTCGCCGAAGAGACAGCACAGTTGACAGCCGTGCAGCGCGCAGTGGAAGCCCAGGCAGTCGGCTACAACTTCAGGAAGATGTGCTCAGCAATAGTTTAGTTGTGAGCGCTCGCTGGTACCCAAGCTGGCGCCTGGAGTTGTGTCATGGTCACAGCAGTAGGACTACAGCAGAAGCAGGCAAGGTGCTGGTAATGCTCGAGGTGCTGCGGTGCCCTTGCAATCGCCTTTCACCACATGATGTGATTGGCTAGGCAACCCCTTGTGACTGTTGAGCGTGCTGGACTGCTGGTTCAGTGTCTGGAGTGTCCTTAAATTCCTTCTGCAGGCTGCTGCAGTTGGTGGCCTGCAGCGGCAGCAACGTGTTGCAGATGATGACCCCTGCAACTGCTGCTATGGATCAGTAGATTGCCTGCCAGTAGTGCTGTCTGGGCAGTGTACTTTATTTGGTTTGTGTCTGCTGCGCGTAGGGAGCAGCAATGTGCTTGCATTCGCATTGCTGTTCTCACATCAGCCGTTGTCAAATGCATTACGTGTCTGGGCAGCTACCTGGGGCTGTGGTGGTGCCCTTACTTGTGGCGACAGTGTAGCCATCTGGTGGAGTTGCTGCATGTAGGTAGCGGTAGGAGTGGTTTTTGTTTTTGTAGGTCAGCTTAGCTAGCCGCAGCGGTAGGAGTGGTTTTCTTCTTGCTTGGATGTAGTACAGCCTAGTGCTTGTCGTGCAGCAACAGCAGTGTGGTGTTGCAGCCAGGTCTCTGTAAGTGTGTATGCTTGCATGCCCTATCATGCCGTGCGCTTGCATGCTTGCTTGCCATGCCATGCTGTTCCTTGGAGGCGGCCACTCCGTTCTGCTGCAGCATTGTGGTCAATTTGCTAGGCGGGCAGTAAGGCTGCAGACTTGCTGTTCCGTCGTGATGGTGGTGGGGGACGGAGTTGGAATTGAAACCCTACCTGGCTGGTATGATACGCCAGTTCAAGAGGCTGGAATTGCCTGGCCCCCATGTGTAACAAACACAAACAAAAGGCGCTCTGACTCTCCTGTAGACTGGAGTCAGAAGCTGGCTGCAGTGGATGCCGCGCTTGCGCGGCTGTCACACATACCACAATTATCTGTGTTTGGCAGAGGCATGGGTAGCGCAGCGTATGGTGTCAGCACCCTGTTGTATGCAGCTGAATTTTCAGATATACCGGCAGATGTTGATCGGCAGCACCTTGTTGCGTCAGTTGGGAAGTTAGTGGATAGAGGGTTGGCGCCTGCGTCAACCGAACGGCGTTTTACAGGTGTAGCTGCTCGCCTGCTGGCGGGCAGGCCAGCTGAAGGGGGTTTTGGTGCTTTGCCATGGCTTGAACACATACGTGCACGGCATGCTTGGTGGGGCGCGCAGTTTGCTACTGCGCCGCCTAACACCGAGCTGCCCTGGATCCGCATTGGGCGGGCGCTGTTGCACTCCAAGCATAAGTGGTGGGGCCCCCTGTCCCTGTTTGACAGCAGCTCAGACACGCAAACGCCTATGGACCTGCCACAGGCGTTTCCCCAGCAGTCCCTCCCTCCCCCACCACTGCGCCGCATGATTGCTGGTCTTCAAGCACTGGGCCCAGTCCGTGATGTGAAGGCGCTGGCACCAGCCGCGCCCTCCCCTGTGCTGCCCCTGCCGCATCCGCAGCAGCTGTCAGACATGCAGCAGCTGCGACAGCAGTTGCAGGCTGTGCAGGACGCGCCAGTGCTGGAGCCTGGGGCTTGGTGCAGCTTGGCGCCAGTGTTTGCCAACCCCTTCCTGCAAGCTGGGCTTGGGTTTGTGCCGGGCGGGCTGCAGTGCCTGCCGGTGCCCGCTAAGCGCAGGGAGCATGAGTGTCGTGGCGGCAAATGCAGGCCGCGTCTTCGCACTGTGGCTGATCTTATTCGGGCGTGGTATCTCATTCAGCGTGTTGTTCAGCAGCAGTTGCCGCACCCGTTGCTGCCTTACGGCTCCAACTACAGCAATGCTGACAACGAGGCTGAGGATTTGCAAGGCCTGGTTGATAAACTGCCCGTTGCATGGACTATGGCTGTTTTGCCTGTTGTGCAGCATCCTGCCGCAGACCGGCCTTGGCCGCCTGCGGCTGTGCCGGACCCACCATGTATACCTTCTGCAGCAGAACAGCAAGTTGAGGCCATGTTGGTGGCTCGGCTGGGTTGGCAAAATGTCCGAGGCAAGGCTGTTCCTGTTGCACAATTGTCTGTTAGTGAAGCCACCTCACTGCAGCTTGGTCCGCTGCGTGCTGAGCGCCGTGAGAAGCGCACTGGGTTTGTCCAGGCTGCGCTGGGCTCAGGTGCTGCACCAGCAGCAGTGATCGATGGCTTGAAGTGGGTGGCAGCTAACCAGAGCATGCTTTGGAAGATGCGCTGGGATAATAATTTCAAAGAGTTGTACTGGCGGCTTATTATGGATGGCCTGCCGACATCGCGGCGTATGCACAAGTCGGGTGACACTTGCATGTGTGGCGCTGCCTGTCCTGGTTGGGTTCATCATTTTTGGGAGTGCCCTGTTGCGGTAGCAGTGATTGACAGTGTGCTGTCTGAATTGCCTGCTGCATGGTGCACGCGGGCTGCAGGCCGCCCGCCGCTTGCTATGCGGCATGTCTGGTTGATGCAGCCGCCGGCTGGCCCTACCAAGCTCCACAGGGGCATTTGGAAGGTTGTCTGTCTAGCTGCTCTGAATGCCATGGATGTTGGCAGACGACATGCTAATAAGTTGAGCATCCCGCCGCCCGCCCTGGCCGTGCAGCAGCCACCGCCGCTGCCGACGGGCCAGGCGCTTATCACTGATACACTACAACCTGCAGCTCTCACTGCTGCGCAGCAACAACATAATCAGCTGGTAGAGCAGCGCCGGCAGCAGCAGCAGCTGCATCAACAACAACAGCGACAACAGCTAGTAGCGCAGATGTTACAGGAGGCTAAGCAGCAAGCGGTGTTAAGGTTTTGGGAGTTGCTTGCTGATTTTGTGGCAACAGAGGCAGCGCCCGCTACTTGGCGGGTTGCGGTGCCTGGCAATCACCCGTTTCTGTGCTCTGATCCAGCGCAGCTGCGCATTGTACTGGCGCCCCGCTCTGGTTGACCTTCCTGCCTCTGCATGTTGTGCTCTCAGCAGTTGTCGATTTTCCAGTTTCTGTCAAGGGCATGTTGCATGTGGTGGGTGTCGCAGCGCTGGTTTCTCAGCCCTTTCCTCCGTGCTGCATGTTTCTGTCCTTGTCAGCAGTAAGGATTGCAGAAGCAGCAGAGCCCTAGTTTGCCTTAGTTTGCCTTAGTTTGCTTTAATTTGCCTGTCAATCGTGCATGCTCCTGCTTGCTGCAGTCTGGTGAGTACAGCAGTGCCTTGATGCAATCATGCCAGACATTTATGGTGAGCAGCACCTTTGTGCACCCCGCTTGCTGTTTGGACCATGCTTGTCCTTCCCTGTGCGCTTTGTGCCTAGTGCGTGGAGCACATGCTGCTTTTCGTGCTGCATTTCGCACTTGCTGCCCTGCATGTACATGTTCGTTTATGGGGAGGTAGGGGCTGCGAGACGCCTCTGGAGTTTTCTTTGGTGGCGTCTTGTGGCTTGCTATCGAGTTCATACGATATGTGAGCTGAAAGTAGGGCGAGTGACTCACTCTCGGGTGATAGCTTGCCTTCTCCTGTAACAAGCCTCTCTCCCGGCGCGGTGTGCGGCAGGGGTGCCCCTTGTCTCCCCTGCTGTACCTGTTTGTTGGTGAAGCCCTGCTGAGGTTCTTGCAGTCGAAAGGCATTGACATCAGTGTGCAAGGCATCACATTGTCAGCGACACAGTTTGCGGATGACACGCAGGTCTACCTGCAGTCACCTGCACAGGTCCCACAGTTCTTGCTACATATGCAGGTTATGGCAGCCGCGTCTGGGCAGCAGCTCAATCTGCATAAATCAAAGTTACTATTGCTAGGTGCTGCTGCGCGGCAGCAGCACACAGCGCTCTCGCAGCAGCATGCAGCGGGTGTGCTGCCCTTCTGTCCTGTGCTGCAGGCCAATGTGCTGGGTGTGTGTGTGGGCTCTGACTCTCCTGTAGACTGGAGTCAGAAGCTGGCTGCAGTGGATGCCGCGCTTGCGCGGCTGTCACACATACCACAATTGTCTGTGTTTGGCAGAGGCATGGGTAGCGCAGCGTATGGTGTCAGCACCCTGTTGTATGCAGCTGAATTTTCAGATATACCGGCAGATGTTGATCGGCAGCACCTTGTTGCGTCAGTTGGGAAGTTAGTGGATAGAGGGTTGGCGCCTGCGTCAACCGAACGGCGTTTTACAGGTGTAGCTGCTCGCCTGCTGGCGGGCAGGCCAGCTGAAGGGGGTTTTGGTGCTTTGCCATGGCTTGAACACATACGTGCACGGCATGCTTGGTGGGGCGCGCAGTTTGCTACTGCGCCGCCTAACACCGAGCTGCCCTGGATCCGCATTGGGCGGGCGCTGTTGCACTCCAAGCATAAGTGGTGGGGCCCCCTGTCCCTGTTTGACAGCAGCTCAGACACGCAAACGCCTATGGACCTGCCACAGGCGTTTCCCCAGCAGTCCCTCCCTCCCCCACCACTGCGCCGCATGATTGCTGGTCTTCAAGCACTGGGCCCAGTCCGTGATGTGAAGGCGCTGGCACCAGCCGCGCCCTCCCCTGTGCTGCCCCTGCCGCATCCGCAGCAGCTGTCAGACATGCAGCAGCTGCGACAGCAGTTGCAGGCTGTGCAGGACGCGCCAGTGCTGGAGCCTGGGGCTTGGTGCAGCTTGGCGCCAGTGTTTGCCAACCCCTTCCTGCAAGCTGGGCTTGGGTTTGTGCCGGGCGGGCTGCAGTGCCTGCCGGTGCCCGCTAAGCGCAGGGAGCATGAGTGTCGTGGCGGCAAATGCAGGCCGCGTCTTCGCACTGTGGCTGATCTTATTCGGGCGTGGTATCTCATTCAGCGTGTTGTTCAGCAGCAGTTGCCGCACCCGTTGCTGCCTTACGGCTCCAACTACAGCAATGCTGACAACGAGGCTGAGGATTTGCAAGGCCTGGTTGATAAACTGCCCGTTGCATGGACTATGGCTGTTTTGCCTGTTGTGCAGCATCCTGCCGCAGACCGGCCTTGGCCGCCTGCGGCTGTGCCGGACCCACCATGTATACCTTCTGCAGCAGAACAGCAAGTTGAGGCCATGTTGGTGGCTCGGCTGGGTTGGCAAAATGTCCGAGGCAAGGCTGTTCCTGTTGCACAATTGTCTGTTAGTGAAGCCACCTCACTGCAGCTTGGTCCGCTGCGTGCTGAGCGCCGTGAGAAGCGCACTGGGTTTGTCCAGGCTGCGCTGGGCTCAGGTGCTGCACCAGCAGCAGTGATCGATGGCTTGAAGTGGGTGGCAGCTAACCAGAGCATGCTTTGGAAGATGCGCTGGGATAATAATTTCAAAGAGTTGTACTGGCGGCTTATTATGGATGGCCTGCCGACATCGCGGCGTATGCACAAGTCGGGTGACACTTGCATGTGTGGCGCTGCCTGTCCTGGTTGGGTTCATCATTTTTGGGAGTGCCCTGTTGCGGTAGCAGTGATTGACAGTGTGCTGTCTGAATTGCCTGCTGCATGGTGCACGCGGGCTGCAGGCCGCCCGCCGCTTGCTATGCGGCATGTCTGGTTGATGCAGCCGCCGGCTGGCCCTACCCAGCTCCACAGGGGCATTTGGAAGGTTGTCTGTCTAGCTGCTCTGAATGCCATGGATGTTGGCAGACGACATGCTAATAAGTTGAGCATCCCGCCGCCCGCCCTGGCCGTGCAGCAGCCACCGCCGATGCCGACGGGCCAGGCGCTTATCACTGATACACTACAACCTGCAGCTCTCACTGCTGCGCAGCAACAGCATAATCAGCTGGTAGAGCAGCGCCGGCAGCAGCAGCAGCTGCATCAACAACAACAGCGACAACAGCTAGTAGCGCAGATGTTACAGGAGGCTAAGCAGCAAGCGGTGTTAAGGTTTTGGGAGTTGCTTGCTGATTTTGTGGCAACAGAGGCAGCGCCCGCTACTTGGCGGGTTGCGGTGCCTGGCAATCACCCGTTTCTGTGCTCTGATCCAGCGCAGCTGCGCATTGTACTGGCGCCCCGCTCTGGTTGACCTTCCTGCCTCTGCATGTTGTGCTCTCAGCAGTTGTCGATTTTCCAGTTTCTGTCAAGGGCATGTTGCATGTGGTGGGTGTCGCAGCGCTGGTTTCTCAGCCCTTTCCTCCGTGCTGCATGTTTCTGTCCTTGTCAGCAGTAAGGATTGCAGAAGCAGCAGAGCCCTAGTTTGCCTTAGTTTGCCTTAGTTTGCTTTAATTTGCCTGTCAATCGTGCATGCTCCTGCTTGCTGCAGTCTGGTGAGTACAGCAGTGCCTTGATGCAATCATGCCAGACATTTATGGTGAGCAGCACCTTTGTGCACCCCGCTTGCTGTTTGGACCATGCTTGTCCTTCCCTGTGCGCTTTGTGCCTAGTGCGTGGAGCACATGCTGCTTTTCGTGCTGCATTTCGCACTTGCTGCCCTGCATGTACATGTTCGTTTATGGGGAGGTAGGGGCTGCGAGACGCCTCTGGAGTTTTCTTTGGTGGCGTCTTGTGGCTTGCTATCGAGTTCATACGATATGTGAGCTGAAAGTAGGGCGAGTGACTCACTCTCGGGTGATAGCTTGCCTTCTCCTGTAACAAGCCTCTCTCGGCGCGGTCTGACAATTGATGGCAGTTTTATTAAAATAACAAAAATAACCAGGCGCAAGCTGGGCTTGGGTTTGTGCCGGGCGGGCTGCAGTGCCTGCCGGTGCCCGCTAAGCGCAGGGAGCATGAGTGTCGTGGCGGCAAATGCAGGCCGCGTCTTCGCACTGTGGCTGATCTTATTCGGGCGTGGTATCTCATTCAGCGTGTTGTTCAGCAGCAGTGGCCGCACCCGTTGCTGCCTTACGGCTCCAACTACAGCAATGCTGACAACGAGGCTGAGGATTTGCAAGGCCTGGTTGATAAACTGCCCGTTGCATGGACTATGGCTGTTTTGCCTGTTGTGCAGCATCCTGCCGCAGACCGGCCTTGGCCGCCTGCGGCTGTGCCGGACCCACCATGTATACCTTCTGCAGCAGAACAGCAAGTTGAGGCCATGTTGGTGGCTCGGCTGGGTTGGCAAAATGTCCGAGGCAAGGCTGTTCCTGTTGCACAATTGTCTGTTAGTGAAGCCACCTCACTGCAGCTTGGTCCGCTGCGTGCTGAGCGCCGTGCGAAGCGCACTGGGTTTGTCCAGGCTGCGCTGGGCTCAGGTGCTGCACCAGCAGCAGTGATTGATGGCTTGAAGTGGGTGGCAGCTAACCAGAGCATGCTTTGGAAGATGCGCTGGGATAATAATTTCAAAGAGTTGTACTGGCGGCTTATTATGGATGGCCTGCCGACATCGCAGCGTATGCACAAGTCGGGTGACACTTGCATGTGTGGCGCTGCCTGTCCTGGTTGGGTTCATCATTTTTGGGAGTGCCCTGTTGCGGTAGCAGTGATTGACAGTGTGCTGTCTGAGTTGCCTGCTGCTTGGTGCACGCGGGCTGCAGGCCGCCCGCCGCTTGCTATGCGGCATGTTTGGTTGATGCAGCCGCCAGCTGGCCCTACTAAGCTCCGCAGGGGCGTTTGGAAGGTTGTCTGCCTAGCTGCTCTAAATGCCATGGATGTTGGCAGACGACATGCTAATAAGCTGAGCATCCCGCCGCCCGCCCTGGCCGTGCAGCAGCCACCGCAGCTGCCGGCGGGCCAGGCGCTTATCACTGATACACTACAGCATGCAGCTCTCACTGCTGCGCAGCAACAGCATAATCAGCTGGTAGAGCAGCGCCGACAGCAGCAGCAGCTGCATCAACAACAACAGCGACAACAGCTGGTAGCGCAGATGTTACAGGAGGCTAAGCAGCAAGCGGTGTTAAGGTTTTGGGAGTTGCTTGCTGATTTTGTGGCAACAGAGGCAGCGCCCGCTACTTGGCGGGTTGCGGTGCCTGGCAATCACCCGTTTCTGTGCTCTGATCCAGCGCAGCTGCGCATTGTACTGGCGCCCCGCTCTGGTTGACCTTCCTGCCTCTGCATGTTGTGCTGTCAGCAGTTGTCGATTTTCCAGTTTCTGTCAAGGACATGTTGCATGTGTTGGGTGTCACAGCGCTGGTTTCTCAGCTCTTTCCTCCGTGCTGCATGTTTCTGTCCTTGTCAGCCGTAAGGATTGCAGAAGCAGCAGAGCCCTAGTTTGCCTTAGTTTGCCTTAGTTTGCTTTGATTTGCCTGTCAGTCGTGCACTGCGTCAGTTATGCATGCTCCTGCTTGCTGCAGTCTGGTGAGTACAGCAGTGCCTTGATGCAATCATGCCAGACATTCATGGTGAGCAGCACCTTTGTGCACCCCGCTTACTGTTTGGACCATGCTTGTCCTTCCCTGTGCGCTTTTTGCCTGGTGCGTGGAGCACATGCTGCTTTTCGTGCTGCTTTTCGCACTTGCTGCCCTGCATGTACATGTTCGTTTATGGGGAGATAGGGGCTGCGAGACGCCTCTGGAGTTTTCTTTGGTGGCGTCTTGTGGCTTGCTATCGAGTTCATACGATATGTGAGCTGAAAGTAGGGCGAGTGACTCACTCTCGGGTGATAGCTTGCCTTCTCCTGTAACAAGCCTCTCTCCGGCGCTTATCACTGATACACTACAGCATGCAGCTCTCACTGCTGCGCAGCAACAGCATAATCAGCTGGTAGAGCAGCGCCGACAGCAGCAGCAGCTGCATCAACAACAACAGCGACAACAGCTGGTAGCGCAGATGTTACAGGAGGCTAAGCAGCAAGCGGTGTTAAGGTTTTGGGAGTTGCTTGCTGATTTTGTGGCAACAGAGGCAGCGCCCGCTACTTGGCGGGTTGCGGTGCCTGGCAATCACCCGTTTCTGTGCTCTGATCCAGCGCAGCTGCGCATTGTACTGGCGCCCCGCTCTGGTTGACCTTCCTGCCTCTGCATGTTGTGCTCTCAGCAGTTGTCGATTTTCCAGTTTCTGTCAAGGGCATGTTGCATGTGGTGGGTGTCGCAGCGCTGGTTTCTCAGCCCTTTCCTCCGTGCTGCATGTTTCTGTCCTTGTCAGCAGTAAGGATTGCAGAAGCAGCAGAGCCCTAGTTTGCCTTAGTTTGCCTTAGTTTGCTTTAATTTGCCTGTCAATCGTGCATGCTCCTGCTTGCTGCAGTCTGGTGAGTACAGCAGTGCCTTGATGCAATCATGCCAGACATTTATGGTGAGCAGCACCTTTGTGCACCCCGCTTGCTGTTTGGACCATGCTTGTCCTTCCCTGTGCGCTTTGTGCCTAGTGCGTGGAGCACATGCTGCTTTTCGTGCTGCATTTCGCACTTGCTGCCCTGCATGTACATGTTCGTTTATGGGGAGGTAGGGGCTGCGAGACGCCTCTGGAGTTTTCTTTGGTGGCGTCTTGTGGCTTGCTATCGAGTTCATACGATATGTGAGCTGAAAGTAGGGCGAGTGACTCACTCTCGGGTGATAGCTTGCCTTCTCCTGTAACAAGCCTCTCTCAAAAAAATTTGCCCGCCCGCTGCACTGCATAAAGTGCAGCTTGCTGTCACTGACACTGTTTACACTAGTCCTGCCTTTGTTTAGCATCAACACTGCGTGTGCTGTGACTGACGGCTTTGCCTGCAAGGCCATATGTCAAGTTACACACACAGAGAGACTTTCTGGGGTGAGTCTCCTTGAGTGACAGCCTGTTTTGCTGAGTCGTCTGCGACGTTCCAGATTTTCGGGTGTTCGTTGCAACGTAGTTGCCTGTGCACACCGTGTAACCCCTCTTCTTCTTCTTAATTTGCCCGTTCCAGATTTTCGGGTGTTCGTTGCAACGTAGTTGCCTGTGCACACCGTGTAACCCCTCTTCTTCTAAATTTGCCCGAGTGACGGCCTGTGCTGAGCTTCCTGCAGTTTTCCTGTGTTTTCGGGTGTTCGTTGCAACGTAGTTGCCTGTGCACACCGTGTAACCCCTCTTCCTCTTCCTCTTCAAAATTTGCCCTTTTCTGCCGATATAGACGTTCTCCGGTCTCCAAAAACATTGAAAACGTTTCCTTACGTAGTAATGCACCTCTGACAGAATTTTGGGAGCTCCACGGTGCGCACAACGTATGGTACTGCTGATTCAAAAAACAGCAAGTCCAAGCTTTGCACATAATCTGATCTCTCCAACCTAGAAGCATTTTCAGACGACCAAATCACTGCGAGATATGTGGTTAGGGCTATTGCCAATCAATCCGGAGCCTGTACAGCTCAGCATGCCTGGCAACAACGCGCCTGCTCGAGATGGCACGCAGAACCAACTGGCACAACTGCACAGGAGCCAGAGTTGAAGCGCAAGCTCAACATGCGCGCAGGTGACACCCCCTCACAACAAACACGCCACGCTGCTTTTGGCATCCACATTGCACACTCAAACACAGCAGAGACTGACAGCTCTGCTGTTCAACTGCTCGCAAACCTGTGTGTCGCGCCTCAGCCTTACTAAGGCTAGTAGCCGTCAGCCATCAAGCAGCCGCAGCCGCAGATCAAAAGCAGGTATGTTACACTTGAATGCCCTGCAATCACTTTTAAAGCGCATGCTGCTGGTGTGTGTGAGGCTGCTGCTTTTTTTCTGCTGTGGTTTTGCTGTGCTGCTTCCTGTGTTGTTTGCAATGCTGTTCTGTTGAAGCTGGCAGCAGCTGGCTAGGGGTGGTGCAGGAACAGTAGTGCATGAGGTCGCAAAGGACTTCATGTGAGGGTCACAGCATAGCGCAGCTGGGAGTAGTTGGCGTACGCCCCGCTGATACAACTGCTATGTTTGTTTTGCAAAAGCATGCCCTTTCAGGCCATCTGCTGGCTGCCGGTGTGGGCATTAGCAATTGTGTGCTGGGTGGGTGTTTCTGCTGCTGCTGCTGCTGCTGCTGCTTGAAGAACCACTGGGACCTGAGGTACTGCCGATGCAGTTGCCGCAACATTCAGCCCTGTGATGCAGAGAATGTAGTACTCCAGGTAGACGGCAAAGCAGGCACAGCAGCAAGTGCAAAAAAAAAACAATGACTTTGTGCCTCGTCACATAGCAGGTGGAGCAGCCACAGTAGGCAGCTGCAGAAAATAAGATACTATTATAGCCGGCTACGTGGTTGCATGCGCAATTTGTGCTGACAGCACACTACAACACAAAGCCGGGCACCACACCGCTGCTGCAATGACCTTGTGGATCACGTGCCATGTGCATTCTGCGTGCAACTGCTGTACACAGCATGCGCTGCCACAATATGCAGCTGCAAGGTGCTGAGGTGTGCTGGCAAGCTGCAGCAGCAGCAGTCATAGTGATGTGGCTGACTCACATGACGCCCCTGTTTGATTGCGCACCAATTTGCAGTGTTACGGCCTGCAGCTGCCGGCAAGGGCAGCAGTCCCGGGCGCACTGCATACAAGACCTGTCTTCCGCTTGCTGCCAGCAGTGTAGCGATTGCAGAGTGCTTGATGGCGTGGCAGGTGTCTACAGCTAGCAGTGTCAAGCAGTATGACAGTTAGAAGCTCAACCCACCCGGTGCTGCTGCTGCTGCCTTGCTGTGTTATTGAGCCCAATCACCAAAAATACAATGAAGCCCGGTTGGTGTGTTGCTGAAGCTGCAGCGCCACACACTTGCGTACCAAGAAGACAAACTACCGCACTGCTACACCGAGCTGCTGACTGGCTGGCTGCCTGCTTCAGTGCCTGCAGAGGTTATGGCCTTGACACCAATGCGGTGCAAGGAAAGCCCACAGCACACCGGCACAGGCAGCGGCACAACAAACCATGTTGCAAGGCCCACGGCTATGACTGGTCCACCTAGCTGCTGACTGGCTGCCTGCTTCAGTGCCTGCAGAGGTTATGGCCTTGACACCAATGCGATGCAAATAAAGCCCACAGTGCACCGGCACAGGCAGCAGCACCAAACACATTCAAGGCCGCTAAGCCACTCTGCTGCACGGTTGTGCCCAGCTGCTAACGTGCTGCCTGCTTCTGTACCTGCTGGGGAGTAACCTTGTCACCAAGTGATGAAAGGGATGGCCAGCAGCATACATCCGCTGACCGCAACACCAAGCACAAGCTCACAGGCTTCTAACAGAACACTGTCGTTGCCTACCAATGCAAGCCACTTTGCTGCACACTGCCGTTGTTCAGCTGCTGTGTTGTCTGTTTCAGTACCTGTGGGGAGCTCCCCCTCACGACCACCCAGTGGTGATGCAAGGACCGCCCAGCAGCATACCTCCACAGGCAACAAAACAAGACACGCACGCCAGGACCGCACAAGACACTCAGCTGCTCAGCTGCTGTGTTATTGACTGCTTTAGTACCTGTGGGGAGTGCCCCTCACGACCAGCCAATGATGATGCAAGGACTGCCCAGCAGCATACCTCCACAGGCAGCAACAGCACACAAACATGCTCCTGCAAGCCACACACTGTATAGCTGTGTTGTGTTGCTGCATATTGCCTGCTTCAGTACCTGAAGGCATTGCCCCTTGCGACCAAATGATGCAAGGAATGACTCAGTGTACCTCCACAGGCAGCAACACCACACACCATAACGCACGCTGCTGCGCTGTCTTGACAGCAACTGCAGGTGTCTGCTGAAGCTGCTGCTGGTCAGGCTGGCCCTGTCGCTGTCACCTGTGTCCGCATCCAGGGTGCAAAGCTCAACAACCTTATCGCTGCAAGAATATAGTTTAGCATTGCTCAAGACAAACACTGGGTGTAAGAGTTGTAAAGTGTGCATGGCTGGTGCTGATTCAAATATTGTTTGGCACTTAAGTTGAAACTTGCTTGGAAACTGAGCTGGCGCGCCTAGCTGCTGGTGCTGACAGCTGCCACATCAGCATTCATGAAGACTCTCGACGTGCGCAGGCAGCCCTTCGGCTTTGGGAAAGCACACAATGCTTCTGGAAGCATAATGCAGCTGTGTGCCTGCAGCTCGAGGGAGCTCCACCTGACCATGTGCAGAGCAGATTGAGTGGAAGCTTGTTGCTGACAGTAGGGCCTCTTTGACGCACTACAAGCGTGCAGCTGTGGCTATCGCGCTGTAGTCGCGTGTTTGCTTGTCACAATCTTGCATTGCGTTCTTGCAGTACTGTGAGCGTTTTGGCGGGAGCAGCGTTCGCGCCTGCACATACCGAGCGTGTCTTCACAACCCTGTGATTTTACCACGAACAAACAGCAAACATTTACGCAAACAAATGCTATGCTGCAATTGTGAGCTAAGCTCGCGGCCCTGATGATATCCTGGTGTAACATCAGGCTCGAGCTCCGGAGCTGTCACTGCCAGCTCGGCTGCGAAGGCGTCGCCCCGAGAGCCTAAAACTATCGTAAGAGCCATAGCTCGCTCATCGCTTGGATTTTTGACGGTTGCCTGGTGTGTGGAGCAGGGGCTTTGTTCTGCAGCATCTGTAGCAGCAGCGCAAATGCTGCAATGCAAATGCTGCAGTGTTACATGCTGCTGCAGCATAGGACACTGTGAATCACCACCATTACTTGCAAATTCCCCTCTTTCAGAAGTAATGGTGGTGCTCTGCAACACCAGCATGCATGCAACACCAATGACTGGAACAACTTTCGCAACGCCAGTGCAGCAACACCAGTGCAGCAACACCACTGCAGCATTGCGTGCAAACCCATGCAAGTCATGATGCGCACATGTGCTGGTACTTTCAAATCTCCATCAGCAAGCTACAGTCTGCGTGCAAACGCATGCTAGTTTAAGTCCTGTTGCATGAGCAGGGGTCCAGTAGTCGCGCCTGAACACTAGCAAGCTGTACCCTCAAATGAAGTCCTTTGCGACCTCATGCACTACTGTTCCTGCACCACCCCTAGCCAGCTGCTGCCAGCTTCAACAGAACAGCATTGCAAACAACACAGGAAGCAGCACAGCAAAACCACAGCAGAAAAAAAGCAGCAGCCTGACACACACCAGCAGCATGCGCTTTACAAGTGTTTGCAGGGCATTCAAGTGTAACATACCTGCTTTTGATCTGCGGCTGCGGCTGCTTGATGGCTGACGGCTACTAGCCTTAGTAAGGCTGAGGCGCGACACACAGGTTTGTGAGCAGTTGAACAGCAGAGCTGTCAGTCTCTGCAGCAGAGACAGCAGCTGTCTTTGAGTGTGCAATGTGGATGCCAAAAGCAGCGTGGCGTGTTTATTGTGAGGGGGTGTCACCTGCGCGCATGTTGAGCTTGCGCTTCAACTCTGGCTCCTGTGCAGTTGTGCCAGTTGGTTCTGCGTGCCATCTCGAGCAGGCGCGTTGTTGCCAGGCATGCTGAGCTGTACAGGCTCCGGATTGATTGGCAATAGCCCTAACCACATATCTCGCAGTGATTTGGTCGTCTGAAAATGCTTCTAGGTTGGAGAGATCAGATTATGTGCAAAGCTTGGACTTGCTGTTTTTTGAATCAGCAGTACCATACGTTGTGCGCACCGTGGAGCTCCCAAAATTCTGTCAGAGGTGCATTACTACGTAAGGAAACGTTTTCAATGTTTTTGGAGACCGGAGAACGTCTATATCGGCAGAAAAGGGCAAATTTTGTTATTTTTGTTATTTTAATAAAACTGCCGTCAATTGTCAGACCGCGGCGGCGGCGCGCAACGAACCGAACGCGCTCCCTTCGCATGGAGAGTAGAGAAAATAGGCAGTCCCCACAGGGAACTTGGTCTAGTGGTATGATTCTCGTTTAGGGTACGAGAGGTCGCGGGTTCAATTCCCGCAGTTCCCCTTTTCATTTGTAATCAACATGGCATATGGCAATGCTGCATTGGCTGCGGTCTGTCGCGTGGCATCCCGTGCCAGGGCACAGCACACCACCTGCTCCACACCTGCAAGCAGGGAAGGGATTGGCTGCTTGCGCTGCATGCACAGTATGCCCAAGGGCTGCACGCACGTCACCTACGGGCTATTACACTGTGCACAAATGCTGCTGCCAGCCCTGGCAAAATTCACGCCGCCATACTCTTGCGTGCCATCTCTACCACGCCTTCATACGTCGCATTGCCGCCAATGAAGCCGCTTGCGTGCACAAACACGCAACCAGGCACCCCGCACACGGCAGACAGACGATTCAAGCTGCCACACTCTTGCGTGCCATCTTCACCACACCTACTGGAGTATTCATGCTACGGAACTTGTTGAAGTCTGTCTGACGGATCACGCCCAGCTGCACTGCAGTACAGTCAGCAAGTAGCACTTGTCCGCACCACCTGGACAGCTGATGCGTGTCTCCTTGCCTCAAGGGTCGGACAGTCGTACTCGACAACACAGGACTCTCACACCGTCAGCTCAACACTCCTTGCCAAAACTCAATAGCAGTTGAGGCCGCCCAGGCACAGGTGACACAAGGAGTGGGGCGCATGCCTACTTGCCTCAGCAACTGTAACCCACCCGCACGTCTACATCAGCGCCTCCTCTCTCACACCAACACCCAGCATTTGCTGCACAGCTACTGCTGCGCTGCAAGCTCTGGTGCTGCTGCGGGTGCTGCTGCGGGCGCTGCCGCTGTGCTGGTGTAGTCTGGCAGCGGCCCGATCTTGGTCACGGGCCAGTACTTGAAGACCGCCCTGCCCAGGATGTTCTCCCGCGGCAGCGGGCCCCACACGTGTGAGTCGTAGCTGTTGTTGCGGTTGTCCCCAAGGCAGAACACCTGCAGCAGGCATAACCACACCGCACGCAGGCAGCGCCGCCAGTACTGTGAGTACCAAAGCGTTGCAGTACAAGTGACGGCACACTGCCAAGTGCAGGCCTGCGCCGGCTACTGAGCTGCAGAGCAGGGTGGGCTGAGGTGGCAGGCACCCTGCAGAGTTGCACAGAAGCCCCAAGTGCAAGAATTACACCATCCACGTCTGAGTAATACAACATTGCTACAGCTTGAATGATCAGACGAGGACGATGTGACCGTTGCACTGAGGACTTCTGCGCCAGTGCGCGGACTGGTTGCCGGTTTCAGTGTTGTATGCCGCTGCCCTTGCCCTCCCCTCTACAGTCTGTATGCAAGTCAGCCAGCCGTAAGTCCTAACCCACAGGTGACAAGCAACTACGCGTCAGCTCTGCTGTGCTGAATGCTCTGCGATTGCTGCCCAGTCAACAGCAACTGTAATCTGCCTGCACGGTAGCCTAAATCAACGCTGCTTGCCACTCACATCCCCGGGAGGCACCACCAGCTTGCCCAGAGTGTAGGCGGGCTTCTGGTAGATGAAGGGCTCGCTGCGCGGCTGCCCGTTGACAAACAGCGTGCCGTCATGCACCTGCGGCAGCCAGCACAGCACCCAACAAGGAATCAGTGGGTTGACGCTCTGCTGTTTTGAAAGAAGGTCACACCTAGTGACGACTCATACGCAGCTGCGCCAGCCTGCTTCGCCAGCAGCACCACACAGCAATGTAGCGCCCACGTCCTGTCACGTCACTGCATCACGCACGCTGCAGCATGCCGGCAATTGCGCAGCTGCATTATTTGCTGTCAAGCCACATCACCAGGCAGCTGGGCTGCATGCCCTGCACCGCCACCCCCAACCCCCAACCCCCATGCCCTGCACCGCCACCCCCAACCCCCCCTCCTGGGCTGCATGCCCTGCACCGCCACCCCCAACCCCCCCTCCTACGCACGCACCTCCACTGTGTCTCCCTCCACTGCCACCACGCGCTTGATGAACACGTTGTCACCGAACAGGTCCTTGCTGCCCACGCCCTCCACGGGGTGGAAGATGACCACGTCACCAGGCACCGGCGGCCTGCATGCACGGATATAACAAAATGCCAGAGGCACACATGCACGATTACGTGCTGCATCTTGATTGTGTTCAAGCCATAGTGTTATGCCAGCGCACAGCAATAACATGCAGCAGTGGCACATGGCGGCGCCAGGTTGACACAATGTGGCATGACTGGGTGCCGATGGTTCACAGCTGTAACTGGTGTGGTTTGTGCTGTGCCATGGGCAGCTGCAGGCGGCTGCAGCACTCGACGCAATGCTGCATTATCGCCGACTGCTGCAGCCTGTGATGCGCTGCCGCCAGGCTGTCCTTGCTGCTGATGCCTGCACTGCCATGCCGCGTTGATCTTGCTGCTGCAGTTCAGCTGCTGCTGCTGCCTGTTGTAGAGCGTGGACAGGGCTGCTGCTGCCGTGCCAGCTGAACAACTGCTGTCCCTCAAAAGTATACCCTGGGCAGCTCCTGCTGCTTGCTCTGGTGCTATGGCTGTGCCCAGCTGCCTGCGCACCTGCTGAACCTGTAGGTCAGCTTCTCCGCAATGAGCCGGTCCCCAATGTCGAAGGTGGGGTACATGGACAGCGAGGGGATGAAGCGCGGCTCAGCAATGAACCTGGCAGGCAGCGGCAGCAGCAGCAGCAGCAGCAGCAGCGGCAGCAGCAGCAAGACAGCAACCTCTCATCATCTCAGCAGCAACTCGTGTAATGATTATTCGACCTGCACGACCAGCACGCCGTTGCGTGCAGTGAGGGTGGTGCTGCATGCACAAACGACGGTCAGCACACTGCTTGATGTCGTCGCAGACTCGACAATCTGCACATGTGCTTCATACAGCTGCCCCATTGTCTCTGCTTCATTGTTGACAAGGCCTGCTGCTGCTGCTGCCTCATCACTGCACGCTCTGGCAACAGCCTGTGAGGCCGCTCTGGCAACAGCTCTGCAGGTTGCATGTGCGCGTTGCTCACCAGCGGATGCCATATGAGATGGCCAGCGCCAGAGTGATTGTAAGCAGGTCATCCTTGCTTATCCGCAGCCCAAGGAACTTGAAGTAGCCATCATTGTCTTGCTGCTGCTGTTGCTGCTGCTCTTGCTGCTGCTGATCCTGCTGCTGCTGGTTTGGCTCCTGAGCCTTCAACTTTGGTGCCTCTTCTGCAGAGCAGCCAGTATAAGTGCGTCATACAGCAAAGACCTTTGGTGTCAGGTCATGGAAACATAACAATCAACATTCTTGTCTAAAGGGATGTTCTGCCTCCAGCTGAACTCGGTTGCTGAGTCCTCACCTGCGCCTGTGTTTGTGCCATTGGCCCTGCACAGGTGTAGTTGAGGTCTAGGAGCCACCCTGCCGGCACAGAAGAGCTATGTTAACGCTTAGGAAACTTTCAGGTGGCCATGCACGCTGTCAGTAGGCCTGCATGCACACACCTGACGGCTAGGTGTGGTATCCTGGCAACTGAACGGGTTGTGACTCTGACCGAGGGACACACATTGCGTGCTGCGAGTCTGTACATGTTCATAGCTTGCATATTGTTTGTAGTATAAGATCGAACGGGCACGCGCCCAGCTTCAGAGCGCAGGTACAGTACCCTCTGCGATGGCTGACAACCTTAAAACATTTACAAACAAAGATCCAAACTACAAAGACAGCAGGTCATTACGTCAGGTTCAGGAAAGAGAGGCGGGTGTATCTAGGGCTGTTATGTCCTTGGCACTGACACCTGCTTGCTGAGCACTAAGCACCATGCAGCAGAAGAGGAGCACACTATGTTGGGGGCTGCTAATGCTGGTGCACTAACGAGGCATGGGCAGCTACTACGCCTGCTGAATGGTGCAGTAGACAGTTGATGGGCCCACACCACCAGCACCAGCTCTGAAGGTTGTCATTGGCAGTTGCTGCCAGCGCAAGCCATCCCAGCAGCTGCACCTCAAAATGTCCGGCTGGCTGTGGGCCGACCCAGCCAAAGAGGCCCAGAGAGCTGCTGCGCGTGAGGAGGCACATGCTAGGGCTTTGCAGGAACTCAGGAGCAAGCTCAGCGAGTCTGATGAGGGCCGAAAGGCTGGCCAGCAGCTGGTGCAGGGTGAGGGGCCAGCGTGCAGTCTGCTGGTGAATGCAGTGTGCTGCAAATGGCTGTTTACAGCCTTTGCAAGCGCAATCTAATCACAGCACATGGACCTGTGGCAGTGCTGCAGGGTTTGTGGAGCTGTTGGTTGGGCAACATGATTCTGCCTGGCAGGCTGGTTGATCACGCCCATCAATTGCACTGTACTGCACGTAATGCATGATACATCCTGGCGCTGTGACATGCGCTGTTGTACCATTGATAAGCAATGCAGGCTCAATTAGAAAAGCGCGCATGCAGTACGCACTGTGTGATGTCACTTGCCGCATGCGGCAACGTGCTGTGATGGCAAGCAGTGTGCATGGTGCTGGTGCTGCAGGAGGGGAGCTAAGCAGCCCTGATGAGCTCACCTCTGACGCATACCTCAGGAAGTGGCTGGAGGCAAGGGAGTGGGACGTGCCCCTGGCCTTCAGCTGCATTGTCAGCCATGCTGGCTGGCGCGCACACATCATGCCACACGGATACATTGATGAGGTGCGGCAGCAGCAGCAGCAGCAGCAGCAGCAGGCCTGCAGGCAAACCTCACTCAATGAGCTAGCCAACACCACTCACCGTGCAGGTGTATGTCAGAACAAATGACTGGACAGCCCGGCTGAGTGTGTATGCAGTTGGGGTGTCCCTGCGTGCGACGCATCAGCAGCTAGTACTGTCAGTGCTTCAGCAGTGATGTTGCAGATGCGGTGTTGTCAGATCTCCCAGCCTTGCTTAAACCGGACCAGGTACAGTAACAGCATCTGCCAGCAAGTGGACGTTACACCAACGCCCTGACTATGTGCCCTGCTGCTTGACCTCATCACTGGTTCTGCGCTGACAACCACGCTGTGACACTGCCTTTGCGGCTTCGCCTCTCCTCGCTGTCACTGCAGGCATGGATCCAGGTGAGCGCAAGACCCCAGCGGTGCAGCTGTTTGTGCAGCTGCTTGCATCAGGCTGTGACGTTTACTTTTTAATATCCCTCACCATGCCGACTGCTCACACCATGTACCTTTGTATGTCAGCTTGCAAGATTTGTGTGTTTTGAGTCAGTTGAGACATGCAGCCCATCGTGCTCTGTTTGCCGCAACAGTGCAGCAGCTGGCTCCACCGTCTCCTCATGTACTGCTGCTGCTGCTGCTGCTGCTGCTGCTGCTGCTGCTGCTGCTGCTGCCACCCCGCAGGGCCCACTGTCAGACGGCAAGGTGTTCCTGCAGGGCTGCGACAGCCTGGGCAGGGCCCTGGCAGTCATACAGGTGTGGGGGCTGCTTGCGTGTTGCAGATAGCGGCAGATGCATGGCCCAGCAACATACATGATAACCCTGGCGGCCTGCTGGCAGCAGTTGACAGTGTAGTTGTGTCGGCAGCTGTCGTGTTGTGGCAGCATACTTGCCAGTGCACAATTTTGATGCAGCTGTCTGTCTGTTATCACCACAACATCAAATGTGCGCCCTGGCGTTGCCTGTTTATATCCGGGAAAGTGCTGTCTCACTTCAGCGCCTGCTGTACTACTGCCCTCCTCTGCTTGCAAACAAACAGGTCAGCAAGCACTTTGCCAGGACATCCCACATGCACAGCATGCGCCTCTTCACTTGCTACGTGATGAACGCCATGATGGCGCTGTGTGATGCTGCTGTCAACCCCGGGCGCCGCCTGATCAGCATCTTTGACATGAGCCACTGCGCCATGGCCAACATTGATGTGGCCTGCCTGACCATGATCTTGGTGGGTGGCGGGCGCGGCTGAGGTTCAGGCACCGGCAGCAGCATTGAGTGTAGCGCAGCTGCTACAATGGAGTATTAGCAACAGCAGCAGCAGCAACAGCAGCAGCAGTCTCTCCTGCTTATGGAACAGGCTGTTATAGAAGCAATGGCTCTTCAGCATGTCTAGCAGGCACTCATGGGAGCATCTGCACCATGTTGCTCTTCCAAACGCTTCCATCTTTGCAGGGTGAGGCACCAAGGTGTAACACTACCAACCTTGCTGTGCAACCCGCTGCTGGCTCATACACTTGCTCTGGGTGCCCATCACCATGTTTCTGCCTGCTGCTGCTGCTGATGATGATGCTGCTACTGCTACTGCTGCTGCTGCTGGGCGTGCAGCGGCTGCTGGGGCACCACTACGTGGAGCAGCTGGACTGCATGGTGTTCTTCAACCCGCCGCTGGTGGTGTGGGGGCTGTGGCACAGCATGAAGGGCCTGCTGCCTGACGCCACGCGCGCCAAGATCAAGTTTGTGGGCCCAGGGGACACGCATGAACTGCAGGAAGTGGTGCCGCAGCAGGTGAGGGGGCGAGGTGCTGCGAATGGGGTGCTGCAGGTGCTGCATTGCTGTGTGAGGGTATTGGACCAGACACCACAGTCAGTGGCTGGCACAGGCTGCAGGGTACGGCTTGGTCGGGCAAGGTTTGGGTTGTGTGTGGGCGTAGTGAGAGGGCCAAGGTTTGAAGGCACTCTTGGGTATGCTGGGGCTCATGCGCGTCCACAACGTATGGTGATGGACCTGGAGAATTGCATATAGGGCAGCAGGCGCCTCGCCATGCCTTGTCAGAGTGATCAGGCAGCAGGCGTGGTTCTTGCTGATGAATAGGACATGATTGCAGCCTGCCTGCATGTGCGGGCATTGACCACCACACACGTCAGCGATGTCTTGCCTGTACTGCCCTAACGCTCACGGTCGCTGTGCTGCCACGTCTGCACCCTCAGGTGCTGCCCAAGCAGTATGGCGGCAGCGCTGAGCTGCTGCTGGTGCAGGAGGCTGTGCGGCAGTTCAAGCTGCCGCCGTACCCCCACCTGCCGGATGTAGCTGGCACTGCTGGCGGTGAGGTGCCGCATGAGATTGCAGACATGCCAGACGCTGCCGCGGAGATTGGCGAGGGCAGCAGCAGCGGGCATGCCAAAACAGGGCAGCAACAGCAATAACAGTTGGCATCGGCGGTGGTGGTGTAGGTTGCAGTGATCTGTCCTGCCGTGAGTTGTTGAACTGCCATAGGATGAGCTGCTTGCGTGCCAACTGGTATGCTAATGAAGTTGGCACAAATGGCACTTGTCACAATGTGTTGCTGTTGCGATGTGATGGTTGAGACTAGAAAGCGTGCGGAGTCCACGGCATCGGCACGAAGTCAACATGCTGACATGAAAGGGTATGTTTGGAGGCATGCAAGCAGGGGTAGCAGAAGAACCTTTTGGATGCTTAGCAGCAGAGTTGCCAACAGGCTTCTGCTCAGAAGTTTGCAGAGCATGCACTCATCTGCCCCAGAGCACACTGCAGCACATGCAGCACAACAGGTGTGCACCCGTGCCTCCTTGTTGCCTGTGAGGCTACACCGTGCATACAAGTCACTTGCAACGGTTGGGTGCTTCAGTGCCATATTGCAGCTCTGTAGATGATTACGCCGGCACCGGAGGTGTGCACACCATGTGTGCATTGTACTTTCCTCGCAGTTCTTCGCCATCGCGATGCGGCTGGTGGCAACCCTTTGATTTGCTCATTGCTTGAGCAGACTTGCATTCATCAGTGGCAGAGCAAGCAGATGCATTCAGGCTGTCCACTGCCATGGCTATCCCTTTGTGACCCCGACATGTGGCACTGTACACTGCACCGCGCACTCTCAGAGTTGCCTGTCTGCATGCCCAAAGCTGTCTGCTGAATCTGTACAGTGTGGCTGCAACGCATACATCTCCTTTGTCTGGGCATATTTATTTTCGCACATGATATGTTGCTGTGGGGCTGCCGCTTGCTGAGCATGCAGAAATTCTCACATCTGGATCAGCATGCTGATGCAGCACTGTCAGTGGTATCCCGGACATTTATGCACACACGTGCGGTCAAGTTGATGGTTGTTCTTGCCACAAGCGCCATGCTGCGAGATGTTGTGATGTCAAGGCAGTGTGCAGGGTTTCCTGCCATTAATGCTATGGCCTGGGTGTGGCTGGCGTGCGGCTGCCACCTGTGAGGCTCAGAGGCTTCCCAGCCGGCTGTGGCAGCGGCCTTTTGCCCAGGCAAATAGCGCGGTTCATTTGAACAACTCGTTCGTGGGTTGATTGCTGCGCCGGCGCCGCGATCAGTGCGTCAAATCTGCGTAGTTTTTGGCCTTTGATAGACACGTGTGTACGTTACAGCAGCACGCAGAGCCTGCTTCAGCCTGGCAATTGCTGAGCATTTGCAGCCATGCAAGCTTGAATGCCCCAATTGGTAAAGCATGTTGAGCCATCAACATGCTTAGCATGCCTTGTATGTCGACTAAAGGTATGGGACCTGCTGGCATACTCGTACACGAGCATCAAATGCCGGCATCTTGAAAGCCTCAAAGGTGCCATGGCACGGCAAGGCCAGTTGGTATTCAAGCCATGCAAACAGCCTTGACAACCCCATGCAAGGGTCACCATACATGTCGGACCATGCAATGCTGACGAATGCTGACAGGTGAAAAGCTGCTACTGCACGCGGTTGACACAGCGGCAATGATTTACCATGTGCACAAGCAGCTTGCGAATAGCATCAGCACAGATCAGCATGCAAGCAGGGCATACACCACATCTGCTGTCATGATGCAGGTCCTAAGTACACAAAACAGAAACGGCAACACACGGGCGCGAAGCCACGACCGTTTCAATGTCCTCTCAAGCACACCGATGCATAAATGCATGTCAGGAGCCTCTTATGCACTCACAGCGAATCACAAGCGCATTCTGGCAACACGAAGCAAATGGCATCTACCGTGACAGCAAAGCAGCAGGGGGCCCTCAAGCGGCTACAGCCAACCAGTCAATAAAGCCAACCGCGGCAATTGCCTGCTCCACTCTCGCCAAGCAAGTGCTGCATGCGCAGCTGCTGCAGCTGCAAACTGCCATGTCCTTGCTTGCTGCTTTCCCGAAGCTGCGATACAGCTGCTGCAGCTACTCTGGTCCTGTGTAAAGCGCATGGGCTCCAAACAGCAGGAACAGCACGCCGCCCACCACCTGCAGCACAGCAGCAAATGCAAAAACGGGGACGCTTTACAGGCAGAAGGCTACAGGCTGCCCACCAGAGCCTCAAAGAGTGCTGGGCTGGGCTGTAGTCTGTGCTACACAGGTGCTGGTTTGGGACCGGCAGGCTGCGCGTTGCCTCCCGCTGAGCGCAAAGGGACACCAAAGACAGGCAAGCAAGCACCCATGATTTGGGCTGCAAGCAAGAAGCAGTTGCACGCCCTGAATAGCTGCCACGCACAGACAAACAATCCAGGTCCACCCACTCACCCCTACAAGCTTCTCGTCGATGTGCTCTGCCAGGTGCTTGCCTCCCAGCACAGCAGCGCCGGTGCAGGCTGCGTGCCCCACGATGCTGCCGATGATGACGCCCACCACATCCAGCTGCGCAGCAAGCCTGCGCACAGCATGTGCCAGCGGCAGCAGCAGCCCAGAAAGGAACAGGTTGAATGCAGTGTACTTACAGCACGGCAGTAAAGCACAGCACTCGCCTGTTGAGGACAGGCAATAACTGCACACTTGCACACACGGTTGCTGATCATGGTTGGTGACAAACATGTGTCTGCTGCTGCTGCTGCTGCTGGTGTTGCAATCTAATTTGCAATGGCCCCAGCAGCGAATATAATACTGTGCCATGCAGCATAAGCAAACCAAAGCTGCCTAAACCGCGGGTGTTGCTGTTGCTGCTGCATCGCCGCGCGCCGCACCCGATGGTGGCGATCTGGCTGCGGTCGCCCCACTCCGCCAGGAAGGTGAGCGTGAAGGCTTTGAGGAACACCTGGCTGAACAGCATGCCCAGCAGCCTGCTGAGCGCGCTGAAGCCGCCCTGCTGCTTCTTGGCGCCGTCGTCGCTGTCGGTGAGGCTGCGCTTGCTGCCGCCGCCAGCCAGCTCGTGCTCCACCTGCTCCAGCTCTGACTCGCCCTCCTGCAAGCAGCAGCAGCAGCAGCAGCACGCGCCGCACTTCAGAGGCGCGTTCGGCTGGTGCATGCTAGCAATGCGGGCGGGGTGATAGGCCATGCTGGGCAACGCGTTGCTCAGTGCTGCTCTGGCACGCTCCGTGAGCCATGCAGCTGGCAGAACACGAGCCGTAGCAAGCTTGCTGACATACTGCTACGAACTTCCAGCATGCCCAATAAGCCCCAGCATCACGCCCTGCCGCGTTTCTTGCCCACCCACCCACAACCATAAGCCTGGCTGGCGTTCATCACAGCTGCTGCTTGATGCGTGCGACTAAGTTTGCTGCTGTCGGAGTGTGCTGCGCTTTGCTGCTGCAAACCACTCACGTCCGTATGTGTGTATGTGTCGTACAGTGTCTTGAAGCCAAAAAAGAAGAAGAGGATGGTGGCAGCATAGTGTGTGTACACTTTTGATATCTGCAGGCAGCATCGCTCAGCGTCAGTTGCACGCCACAGCAATTGATCGACAGACATTACCCCATACTTGGCAAGGCCGACTTACTAGGTTGGGTGCCGCCCAGCCCAGCAGCGCTGACAGGACTGTCATGGCAGCCAGAGCACCAAGTGCTCCAGCAAACACCTGCAGTACATCAGCAGTAGCAGCAGCAGCGACAGGCAATCAGCATGCCAGGCTCTGGCGGGAGGGTCCCAGGCGCCTGCCACCGGCTACCAACATTACCGTGACCCTGGAACTCCTCATGGCCATGATAGCAGCTATAAAGAACGTCTTGTCCCCAATTTCACTGGCGCCAATCACGCCTATGGACTTGCCCAGCGCCTCCACGAAGCGCCGGGAGAGGTTGCCACCTAGACCCATGTTTGAAGAAGATACTGTGCTGCTGTTTAGAGACCGCAGCGACTCTACAGTGAACCGCGCCAGTAGCTGCCTGGATGGACCCAGCATAGGGCTGCTTTGTGGCCAAGGTTGTTGAGATCAGAATGTTAATACCTCGGCTTTAGCAACAGCACAACGTTTACAGCATTCAACGGCGTGGCAGCAGAACAAGGCGATGCTGCTTGAGCAAACGCAGTTTGGTTAGCGAAGGCCTCGGTCACTGAAGTCCAAACACCTGCCGCAGACGACGATTCCCGGAATTATTTGTGATTCAATACCAATGGTGCTGACGTGCATCAACAGTAGTGCTGAACACTGCACCTAACAGCATGTGCTTCTGTCATACATGGTTTTTCATGTAGGTGAAAAGGGCATTGATGTCAGCTAAAGGCATGTATTGTTCCTAAACGTTCAGCTCTTGCGTTCACTGGTTGCACAACTGCTTGACTTGGCAGTCCAGCTCATCATTCTTGCGTGCTCTCGGCTGCAACTGAATGCTCTGTTGCTCCGCTTAAATGGCCATGACTGGCTCTTTAGGTCTGGGTAGCTGCAGCAGGCACGCAAGCAGGCTTCAAGCACAGGGGCAAGGGCAAGTTGCACAGCTCAGGCCTGCTTGGTCTCGAAGAAGCAGACACTGTCCAGCCATCCGCCCCAGCAGCTCACAAGTAGCAGAAGGATGCAATGGGAGCGACTGTGAACTTGATCAGCAGGCGTGGGCAGGTGCTTCAGCAATTTCTAGCCTCGAGCGCCTCTACCAGCTATCAGGAGTAGGCAGCAGCCCGCTGGATGACGGGCTGCAGTCGTGGCCCGTGTTCCTGGTGTCCGTGGATGAAAAACCACCCACGAAGAACCAGGAGAAGTGCCCTGATTACTATGCCAACGTGGGAGATGCTATTCGCACTCTCAGGGATGATGTGCCGGCCCTGTTTGAGCGGGAGCTGAACTGTGAGTAACTATGCGTTACGTACGGATGTTTGGGCTGGTGCAGCTGAGGTGGCCAGCGCTGCTGTTGCTCAACAGCAGCTGCTGCTGTGGCTGTGAACATGCTGTGGTTGGAAGATGCTGTGCATGCATTCCTCAGTACCAGCAAAGGGCTATATGCTATAGCATGTTAAGCAACATAACTTTGCTTTTGAATCAGCTGTACGCGGTGTACAACCAGCAACAGCAGCAGCAGTGCTCGTCCACACCCCAGCTCTGTTGCCCTCTCCTCCCACCCTGCACCACCCTGCACTCAACGCCGCCGGCCTCCGCCTGCTCCCTGCGCAGTCGACATCTACCGCGACGACATAACCTTTAGGGACCCGCGCAACAACTTCTCCGGGCTCAAGAACTACAAGCTCATCTTCTGGAGCCTGCGCTTCCACGGGCGCATCTTCTTCACCAAGCTGTACGTGGAGGTGCGCCGCATCTGGCAGCCGCAGGACGGGCTCATCTGCATGCGATGGACCGTGCACGGCATCCCGCGCGTGCCCTGGGAGGCGGAGGGCGTGTTTGACGGCATCAGCCAGTACAAGCTGGACAGCGAGGGCCGCATCTACGAGCACGCCGTGGACAACGTCATCCTGCGGGACCCGCCCATGCAGGGCCTGGGGCCGCTGCTGGCGGGGCTCAACCTGGTGCCAGGCGCGCCGCAGCAGGCAGTGCCAGGTGAGGGCAGGGGGGCAGGGGCCAATGGCGGTGCTGCGCCGTCGCAACTTAGCGTGCACCAGCGTGCAGACTGGGGGCATGTGCGAGACATGCGCATGCAGCCGCAGTTGTGGCGACAGATATCCGTATTTTTCAGCACGGCTGACAGATTGTTGTGTTGCGTGCTCTGCACGCTTGCTCTTGTGGGGTCAGGCGGCTCTGTCTGACAACATTTCCCTGCTGCTGTTGCCGTTGCGGTGTTGCTCTGCTGCGCTGCTCGCAGGCGCATGGCTCAGGGGTCTGGAGGAGGGTGCAGCTGCAGCAGCAGTGTCAGCAGCCAGCGTAGCAGACAGCAGCAGCAGCTGGCTGGCGGCAATCGTGCACTTCAGCTGGGTGCACCTGTATGCTGCGCTGCTGGGCACGATGCAGCTGCAGGGCGCAGATCAGTTAGTGCCGGTGCCTGCAGTAGCAGCCGTAGACCCCAGCCAAGGCGGGCCTGCTCTGTCGCTGTGACAGCTGCAGCAGTGACCTGCCATGGCTGGCATGCTCAGCTGCTGGGCTGTATCCGCTGCATGGCAGGGCTGCGGCTGCTGCTGATGGGCGCCAGGTGTGAGCCTCATGCTGTGGCGGGTTGCCAAAGCGCAGCGATTGATAACAGCTGCGCATTGGTGGCTCAATGTATGACATTTAAGTTTGTACAATACACTGGTTTGCGTGGTGTTATGGGTATGGTTGTGGCGGGGCAGTCTAGCGCTGCACGCATGAGCTGCAAGCTGCCCTCTTTGTTGGTGGAGTTGCTGCTTGCTTGATGCCTGGGTTGGGGGTTCTGGTTGAGTCAGAGCTCCCATCAGTTTTGGCGCAGGTTACGTAAGTATGGAAATGGCCTGCATGCAGCCTGCAACTGCAGTTGCTGTTGCTGCAGGTGCATCGGCTTAATCAAAAGTAGAGGAGTAGTAGCAGCTGTCAGCATAGCTGACGCAGCACGGCTCGCCTCATTCCTGTACCTATTTGGAGGCTGGGCTCATCAAGGTTGGCATTGTTTGGTTTCTGTTGCCAGGCATGGGTTTCTTGTGGGACCTGATGGTGGCTAAATGTTGTGCACGGTGTGTGTGGGCTTGTGCATCCTCTCAGCACACTGTGGCTGTAGCTGTTTGCTGCAGTTGCACGGTGTGTGGTAATGACATTCAGGTTGGCTGACTACGAGCAGCTGTAGCAGCATCACACTGCTTGGCTGCAGCAACATCACACTGCTTGGCTTCATGGTGATGGCTGCCCATGGCAGCTCACAAGTACGCACCCTGCTATTTGGGAGAATGTGCAAGAGTGACGGTGGCTCAGCTGGTGCTAGCTGTGATTCGACAGCAGCCAGTGCGTGGTGTTGTCCATGCGCATACGCTCCTATGAGCAGTGTGTGAGCATGGTTGGTATGCATGACGTGGCCAGTGCACCGTCCTTGAGAGGCTCTGTCATCTGATCTGCAACACTCGATAAGTGACATTGGGGAACAGCGAGTCAGACAGCAGGGCCATTTGCCCTGCCTGGTGCTTGCAATTGCGGAGGCTGGTGTGGCGTGTCGCATTGTTCATGGCATTTCGTCAATCATTGATGCTGCCCAAGGATATCAGCTGTTGGCCCTGCACAATCGGGAGCATGGTGATCCCTGTTGTAAACAGCAGTTTCTGTTGGAGACGGTCAAGGCTCACATTTACAGGTTCTACATGCATGTCACCCCTACTACAAGATATGGGGGTTTTAGCTGCCAAAGCTTGACGACTGGCCGTGCTTCTTAAAGCAGCAAAAAACAGGACTGCTGTAGCACCACTGCGCACTACAGTTAATGCTTGAGCTGCCAGTTTAAAGCCGAACACACAAGACACAACTGCAGACAAGATGAGCAGCATCACCCAACCAGGCAACAGTGCTTCTGCGGCAAGACTGAAGCAGAAGCAGCAGCACCCAACCGCACGCTTGCCATTGCCAACATGCCTGGGATGAATACGTACAAACTGCCATCATGCAGTCGCTACCTTCAACAACTCCGACTGTCATGATACTTCCAAGCTGCACCCCAGGTACCACAGAATGTGACGTTGGCTAGCGATTAGCACAGCGGCCCTCGCTGTGTGTTATGCAGATGCGCTACAATAAAGCAGCCGCACATGCTGGCAGCACACAACCAGCAGAGCTGTGCTTCAACAACCCCAGATTTGCGGCGCTGCTATTGCAGGCCTTTGCAAAGACTCTGCCATGAATACTGCTACTGCAAGTCATACACAAGCAGCTCTTGCAAGCAGCAATGCGCGCAGCAGGCACAGCACGGCATCGAGCCATGAGCACCAGGGTTCAGGGCCCTGCAGGCCCCATGCAACACTGATCAACGCAGAGCACAATAGTGATGGCAAGACGGCCGCAGTGCAAGCTCAGGCGCCTCTCCCCACACATGGTATACGTCACCTGGCCGTGCACAGTTGCCCCAAGCAAGTGTGCTGAGACAGTTGTTGCTGGCAGCATTGCGATGAAAACATCATGCACTCGAAAAGCGCATGCCATGAGGGGCAAACGTCCATACGCCAAAACAGCATGGCAATAACACATGTGCAAGCGCGCCCCTTGCCTTTCTTGCTGGCTGCAGCCATACACGGCAACGCCCCACAAGTTGCATAGCGAGCTCGTTGCGCTCGTTGCTGTGCCAGCGGATGGAGACGAGCTGCCAACAGCACACTTCATCGAACCCAACGCGGATGCAACAGCCAGGTGTGACCCAACGAGGCGCACAATGCTGCTGGCGCAGCTGGCAGCTGCTGCAGGCAGCACGGCCGCAACTACCCGCAGCGCTGCTAGTCGTCTGCTGCTGCCAGCTTGGACTTTTTCGCGCTGCGCGTGTATGCGCGCAGCACCCACTCGTTCTCCGCGTGTGCCTGGTCCACTGTGCCCAGCTTCACCTGGTAGGGCTTCAGCTCAAAGCGCGGGCCACACTGCAGCGGCAGCAGCAGCAGCAGAAGAAGAAGGTGAAGATGAAGCAAAACAAAGTTGGGAGCTGTGCACAGGTAACCAACGGACGTAGAAGTAGCAGCTGCAGCAAATGACACAGCTCTACAGCAGTTGCAGCTATCAACTAGCAACCGCAGCCATTGCCGCAGCAGCAGCCACCCCGCGCGCACCTCCTTCAGCTCTATCGACTTGGCGCCCTTGGGCGCGCTGTAGGTGTGGTGCCGGAATGACACAAAGTCGTCAGCGTTCGCAAACGTCACCACGCGCTTCGAGTCATCCTTCGGCACCGGGAAGAGGTGCTTTATGATGTTTGCGATGCGCTGGCCCAGGGCGCTGCCAAACTTGTCAAAGACCAGGTGTGGGTAGGCCTCGCTGATGGTGCCCACTTCTTTCTTCTGGCCGATGTCGTGGCGCAGCACCGTGTTGAACAGCCCAAAGTAGGCGGTGGGGCCGTACGGCAGGTGGCACACCACCATGCCATCTGACAGCGGCGGCAGCAGCAGCAGCAGCAGCAGCAACGGGCAGGGAACAAGGGACATGGATGCAGTAGGGTGTCCATACAGGAGTGAAATATAAACTGTGTTGCGAATGGCACTGCACGGCGGGATAGCAACGGCAGGCACAGGCCTCAGCACCAGCAACAGTACTAGTCCTCACCCAGCCTGACTTACACCCCAGTATCCCAGCAAATTAGCAGTCTAGCAATCTAGCCGCCGCCGCCGCCCGCCGCACCTGGCTCCCCCCTGTGCTCGTGCAGCACCACGATGTCGCTGAAGCCGTGGTTCCTGCACGTCTCCACCAGCTCGTTCAGCACCAGGCCGCCCCTGTTGATGCGCTGCGAGTTGGGGATCACAAGCCGCATCTCCTGCGGGGTGCAGGGTGGGAAGGGCAGCAGCAGGAGAAGGTGCAGCGGCAGCAGCAGGTGAGGTGACAGCATGTGCGAGCCTGCCGCAATCATGTGTGCCTCTGAGCAGCCGCTTGGCCTCGAGCTGACACGCGCCTGCATGAAAGACCAGTGGGTGCAAACCTGCACATGCTGCTTGCATCCAGACTGCCTGTGCCGCAGCAACACTTGCCCGTGTGCATCAACGTTGCTTTACTGCGAATGCCCGCTTTACGCCGTGCTGCACCGGTGAGGTTGCAGATACGCGCCAGCTACACACGCAGCGCTGCCGTCTGTGCCATCACAACGTAGTAAACATGCCGCTACAACCCATCACTGCTGCAGCTGCAACATCTCACACGCACAACCTGCTGCCATTTCTGCTGCCACTGCTGCTGCTGCTGCTGCTGCTGCCACCGCGCACCTTGGCAAACTGGATGAGCCTGCTGCTGGGGTCGCGCGAGGTGGTGACCAGCACCTTGGGGTCGGTCTCGCCCGCGTGTGCATACTCATCATCAATGTGGCTGCGCGGCACTGCCGTGTTGTCATCTTCTAGCTCCACCTCTTTGCGCAGCTGCGCCTCCTCCCTGCGCAGCTCTGAGGGGATGGGCTTGCCCTCTGCGGTGGTGGTGCAGGGGGAAAGGTTGGTGCAAATGTCAGCGAGGTGGTTTATTATGGCAGTGGTGAGCGGGGGTGAGTGAGGGCAGCAGTAAGGATGTGGAGGAGGTGAGTCGAGGGACGGCATGTGATGGCGATGGCCACAGGTGAGCAGAGTGCTGTGTGCAAGTAGCTGGGGGTAGCCTGACCGGTGGCCACATGTTGGCCAGATGCACGCAACATGCGTTGGAACTTTGCAGGGCTGATGACTGGTACTTGCTGTGTGATCCTAATCTGCAGACGGTGCTCCCGCTAGTGCTGCTGCTGCTGCGGCTGCGCACACAGCCAGGCTAGCGCCCCTCTCCAGGCAGTGCGCAGCACTGCCACTCACCATCTAACGCTTTGCGTATCTGCCGCTTGCGCTCATATGTTGCCTTCTCCTTGCCCTCTAGACTCTTTCTGTAAAGGTACTCCTTACGCAGGCGCGCATTCCTGCGTATCATGCTGTGCTACGCAGCCTGGCAGCTGCCGCCCCTGGAACAGCAACTGCTGTGGCTGCAACTGCCTTACACAGCCAGGCTTACTTGTGATGTAATGCCTCAGGGAAGGTATCCGCACCAACAAACGTGTTGTCTGTAGCACTTTGCCGAAGAACCAGTTGCAGCAGCAGCAGCAGCAACTATACTAGCGGTGTGGCCGAGCGGCAGAATGTCCAAAGCCGACTAACGTGCAAAGTACGAGATGAAATGAACATAAACAAACCTTCTATTTTGTGGTTGCGTGGCTGCCTGTAACACCGCAGGATAGCAGCGAGCCAATCACAGTGAAACGTGCGGCCGGCGAAGCAATGGTAACTGCTTGAATGAATAGACTATGATCGTAGTTAAAACACCGTGGCTGGTCTGCTTTTTTGCGAGCAGAAGGTAACAGTTATGCCTGTCAGGCATTGCTGCCCCAAAACACTTTTCACCCTTCACCCAGATCAGAAGCAAGTATCACCAATCTGGCTTCTTGTTTAAACTGAGTGTATTTGTTGGACGAGGAGGTCTGGGTCGCAAGAGTGTGTGTGCAACTGCCGCAACTGCATCTGCTGCTGCTGGGTTGACAGCTGTGGCCATGTTGCCTCTGATCCTTGCTGCTGCAGAGCCAGCAGCTGCAGCAGCAGGCACAAACAGCACATCGGATGACGCCAGCATGCAAGACACAGTAGAGGACCTGCGGTACTTTGCATCATTTATTGTGCCACTTACTGCCGTAGCATGCGTCTTGCTGATTGCCCAGAGGTTCCTCAAGTGAGTTCAGCAATAGCATTAGCCCTCAGACGTTTGCCTGCTTTGACTCCCGCCATCAGGTGCATGCAAGTTGACTGCTGTGCCTTGTCCTGCGAGCAGGGGGGCAATGCCTAGCATGGTGCTGTCAGGGTTGGTGTTCATGACGCTGAAGACGCAGGGCGCGCCGCAGCTGCCAGCAGCCAGCAGCAAAAAGCAGGAGAAGAAGCAGTCAAAAGCAGTACCATCCAGCAGCGTGATGACATGGAGCCAGGTCCACCCTGGGCTGCTGGACAGGCTGGAGATGACCGAGGAATTTGACATGCTGGTGCGGCAGGCAGCAGTCATTGCAGAATTGCAGCAACAGCAAGTGTCTTGCTTGAAATCGCACATCACAATATACTCGTCTCCTGGCATGCCAGCAGCGATCAGCACTGCGTAAGTTCGGTGGCTGAATCAGGCGCACAGTTTTGGCAGCTGCCAGCACACCAGTTACACCAGTAGTGCTGTGTTCGACATCTGCGCACGGCATGTGGGCAGCACAGCCGTGATTCTTGCACAGCAGCAGACGCCGCAAACCTGCGCTCCTGTTGCATCAAGTCTTGGCAGCTTGCCTGTTCACACTGCAACAGCTGCCCCTGCTGCGCCGCTCGTTGCCTGCCAACACGCTTGGTTGCAGCTGCTTGGGTGCGTGTCGTTTGCCACCATCGCCACATGTGCTGTGGCAATCAAATGGCTGCTGTACCCCATCGTGCCGACTTTCTACCTGAGCTTTTCTATAACTGGATTGTTCTTTGTGGTCGGCCTGATGATCAAGGTGGGCTGGTGGGCTTGTAAATTTGGTTGATCGGCAACCTGGCATCGCCGCATGCTGCGCATAACAGCATGCTGTCGACATCAGCATATGTCTGGCCACCAGCCTGTAGTTTTGCCGCAGTGCAGCACACGGCATGCATTGTGGCATTGCACTACACTGCTGGGAGCAGCCGCACCACGCCGTGCCACAACAAGTGCTCATCGCACCCGCAGCAACAGCTCAGCAACACATGCCGCTCCTGCCAGGAGCATGCACACATGCATGTGCAGCGTTTAGCCTTGCACTGGTAACCAGCCACAGCTGCGCCCTCCGCGCCCTGCTGCCCTGTGCATTCGCTCCCAACTTCGCGGCCTAGGAATGGGACCGGTCTATACCTCTGCCTGTACCGTGTTCTGATGCCGCATCAACCCTCCTTCCCACCGCTCATTATCAAATTACCAATCAAGCCATGGCAATAACACCATCACCCCGCTGCCCACCGCTGAACCCACCACAGGTTGAGTGGGCCCACAGTGCCGTCGTGAGGTCTGAGAAGATCTCCATGCTGCTGGTGGGCCTGGCAGCCGCCAGCCTTAGCTTCTGGCTGCTGATGTATGCGCCGCGCAGCCTGCATGCCTTTGATGCTCAGGGGGCCAGTGTAGAGCTGGCTGGCCGGTTTAAGAACTTGATGGACACGCGGCTCAAGAAGCTGCCAGCCAGCCTGGATTTGCAAGCGCCTGAGTTGGTTGAGCTGCCTGCGATGGGTGTGGCGCTGCCGCTGGCGCTGGCTGGCGGGCTGCTGAGTGAGTGCACGGCAGGAGCGGTTGGGTTGTGTTGGCTGGGTGGCAGCTGCTGGGTGATGAAGTTACAGAGACAGCTTGGCAGCAGCGTGCTGTGTGGACAAGACGCGATGACTGCGTGTGTTGTTGCATTTGTGCCAGGCAGCACACGGAGGTGGATAAAGCAAGCGCGGCTGGAGGCGTTGGCAGGCCGCAGCATGTGCGAGAGGAGGCCAAGATGTGTCTGCTGCTGTTGGTTCTTGTTGTGGGTACACACACTGGAGTCAGCCTCTCTGCTGCATCAGATTTGCTACTACTGCCCGTGTGGATTGAGCGGCCTGTGCATCTACCAACCTTGCTGCTGCTGCCGCTTCAGGTGCGCTGCTGATGGCTCCTGGGCTGCGCTACGGCAAGGTGCTGCAGGTGCTGCTGAAGCCGCCGCTGTGGGCGCGCAACTTTGCGGGGCGGCCCAGCCTGGGCCGGCTGCTGGTGCAGGCGGGTTTCTTGGCACAGGTGGCGCTGCTGCCGCTGTGGGTGAGTGGGCCTGGTTGAGGTGCCACGGTTGCCCTGCTGGAGTGCAGGGATTTACGGTCTGCATCGCGCTGAGTGTTTTGGATGCAAAGGGATTTTGTGGCGACAGCATTGACTGCCTTGCAGGTGCACAATGCTCCGGCTCTGCTTGTTTGTTCAAGCTGTTGTGCCTGGCTGTGGCGTGAGGAACGGCAGCTGCATGCTGCTGCTGTTGTCTTGCAGGCTAGCGGCTTTGCAGACACGTGCTAAACATTGTTTTGGCCAGGTGCTTTCAGCTGGTCAATGCACGCCACACATTGGGCAATCGCGCAATGTGCCTGCTTCATGCGCAGGTGCCCACGCTCATGGATGCGCTGAGGCTGCCGCCTGGCGTGGTGTGCTACCTGCGGGGCGGCAGCATGCTGCTAGTGGTGGGGCTGCAGCTGCTGGCGCTGCCAAACCTGGCGCAGGTGCGGCCCGCGGCTGCGAGGACTTGAGGATCAGCGGTGTTTCAGTGATTTTTCAACAGGGCAATCGCTGCGATGTGCAATTTGGAATAGTGTGCATGCAGGCAC
Source organism: Tetradesmus obliquus (assembly GCA_030272155.1). NCBI lineage: Eukaryota > Viridiplantae > Chlorophyta > Chlorophyceae > Sphaeropleales > Scenedesmaceae > Tetradesmus > Tetradesmus obliquus. The sequence goes on from CP126191.1 coordinate 5,046,713, forward strand.
AGCCGTGCCAGTGTTCTGGCCACCTGCTACAAGGTTGCTGACAGGCTGTCTTGCGACATATGCATGTTGCTAACGCTTGACATACACTCGAGGTTGCTCAGTGCCGATGTTACGTGTTGTCGGCCATACGCCACCAGCTACCCTTCCAGCCTTGCACCTTCCAGCTCCGGTTGCACTGCCTGACGCTCGTGTCTCTTGCTGCTGCTGTTGCTGCTGCTGCTGCTGCTGCTGCTGCTGCTGCTGCTGCTGCATCAGGCGCACCTGTTCATCGCGGCCTACAAGGCAGACATCATCCAGAACATGTCAGTGCTGGACGCCGCCTCGCGCACCGCGCTGCTCAAGCGTCAGTTCAGCCGCACCCTCAGCGAGCTGTGCAAGGTGGCCCTGCAGCTGGCATTTGTGCCTACCCTGCTGCTGCTGTGTGGCTGCCTGCACATGCTCATGGCCTACCCCAGCCCGCTAGCTGCAGATCATCCCAAGGCCAGCATCTGGGACAAGCAGCCGTCAGTGCTGTTCCAGACGCTGGCTGGGTTTCTGGGCTGGTGGGCGTGCGGCAGCCTTGTGGTGTGGGCGGTGATAGGCGTGGTGCTCACACGCGCGCAGGGCGGACTTGCTGATTGATGGCTGTTGTGCGTGGCAGTAAGACAGCTGGCGCGCCTCCGCGATGGCTGCTGGAATATGACGATTAGGCGATTGGGTGCTGCAATTGGCATGGCGAAGCGGACTTGTGCGGTGTGTGGGCCAACGTTGGTCACGTTGATGGGGATGCATCCCAGCAGGCAGCCACGGTTCGGTTATGTCGATCCATCCGAATGGCTTAGTCTGCGACATGTGCAATACCCTTGTGGCATTGCTTATGCATGCTTGGCCAACAGGAGTCAGCACAGCTGGTACCAGGGGGTTGACTTGACCATGTAAAAGGACGCGTTTACCATGTGTGACGCAGCACAAGCAGACATTCTCAGCTCACGAAAATGCTGTTGTGAAGTGCAACAGCATGGCCTTAACCTTCTACCCAGGAGTCCCCCAATTGGGGGAATCTCGATGTTCTTACGATTTAAGCGGCTGCAGAGGCGCAGCAAGGCACAGAGAAGCCTTACTACCTGCTGTACAAAGTGTGGGGCTCAGGCGGACGGCGGAACGCCATACACGAGCAGCAGGCGTGTTCAAGTGTGACACACTGACATAAATCTCGTTGTATCTGCTGCAGGCGAGGCCTCGGCACTCGTTATTGCGTCAGTTTCTCAACCATATCACACTTCTTATGTTTGTCCTTGCAGCGAGCCTCAGACTGCTACAGAACGCACGTGAGGCTGTCTTCGCAAGCAGTCAATTCAAGAGAAAGCTTTGAGCGCTGGACATGCACCTGTCGCTTAGCAACGTGTTCAAACATAATGCTTATCATCGTTGACTCCCGTTCGTGCGCTTCTATGCCATGCAGATGTCGCTTCAAACGGTTTTCAGTGTAGCGGGCGCCTACTGCTGCCTGCTGCTGCAGGTTGTTCGGCATTGTATGGACTTCTAGGATCGATGAACTATTCCGTTTTTCACATCAAGCCATTACAGCCTGTGTATCTTCCTCTGTTCGGGCGATCTACTTGCTGTCTCTGCTGCTGCCCATCACTTGCGGTCCCTGCTGCTGGGCCCGTAGAAGCAACCTCGATGGGCCAGCAATGCTTTGCAGAAATTCGTGTACTCTAAACTAATGTATGTTTGTGCTTTGCGAGCAAGTCGCAGTCTTATACAATGATGCATCGAGATTATGTCAGCTCGCAGTGGTGTAACCACGCCCCGCCCCCCCTACAGGCGTCGGCAAGTGCCCTGCTTACGTCTGTGTATAGTTGTAAGGTATAAAAACATGTTAAGAGCGGCAGCGCAGCAATACGCGCTATGATCGTTAAGCTTTTAATGATGCAAATCTGCTCCTCGGTAGCAGAGAGAGACTTGACTGTTAAGGCGCATGTGCTGCAAAAAGCCTGCTGCAGTTGCAAACAGGCACAGAGAGCAGGCCTTCCCCACCACAACTATTAGGTCAAATGCCCTGCAACCCTTCAAATAACCAAGCTGTAGTGCATCTGCTTTGGCAGCAATAATGGCAGGTGTCAGTACCAACGGGCACCTGCATGCACATTGAAACCCTCTGATACCAATAGCACTGCATAAGCTGCCGCAGCGCGGCGCTGTGCTACACATGTGCTGTGCGCATCCACTGCACACTCAACCTGTCAGTTCACAATCTTGGTCAAATCCATCACAACAGCACTGCACCCTGAGCTTACCCACAAGCAATGACACTCCATGCGCAAGAAGCAGTCATAAAGGCATGCATGTGTACGATCAGCAGCTTGATCGACACACCAACAAACAGATGCATTGAGAGCCGCGCGGTGTAGAACTTGCAGTGGTGCCACAATACAAATGCAGCACGGCAGCACTGGCACAGCTGCAAGCATTCCCTTATTCTATCGACCTGCAAGGTACTCAATGTGCGCAGATGCCTGCAACAGTGCTGCCAACCCGGCCACCGCCAGCGATATGCGTGCCGCAAACACACCTAACTACAACAACAACCTGCCCAGCTTCCCACATGTGTACACAGCAGCAGCAGCAGCAGCAGCAGCAGCAGCAGCAGCAGCAGCTGAGGTCAGCTGTCTACATCCTCATCACCGCATTCGTGCCGTGCGCCAGGCTTGTGCCTAGCGTGCCAGGCACCCAGCCATTGTTCCACACATATGAAAACCCTGCATCCACCTCACCCTCCCGCGCTGGGTCATACTCTAGTGGCTTCTCTATGCCCGCTGCCTGCATCGCCTGCTTCTCCTGCCGAAGCAGGCCGGTCACCATCTCCAGCAGCTGGCCCTGCGCCAGCTGCGGCAGGCTTGAGGCTGGCTGGCAGAACTGCAGCTGGCCTGCGCGGCAGGAGCGGCAGCAGGAGCGGAAGAAGAAGGAGTGAGCAGAGGCGCTTGCAGCTTTTGCAGCGGTCCAAGCGCAACGTGGCAAATGCTTCGTCAGCGTGCGTGCATGCATGCGCAGTGCCCACTCTGTAGCAAAACTCAAGCTGTATCACCGGCTGCTGCCTTTACAGTTACAGCTGTGCTGGCATGCAATGCGCTGCAACTGCACACACGCATCAGCCCAAGGTTGAGGTGCTCACCGCGTGCCACGTAGGCCACGTGTGTGGGCCAGAACTCGAGGCCGTCGAAGATGTGTGTGGCGTAGATGATGCTGGCGCCACGCGCGGCGCACTCCTCCACCAGGAAGCGCATCAGGTCGGCACGCCCCAGCACGTCAAGGTCCACCGTGATCTCATCCAGCAGCAGCACCTGCACGCACACACAGCAGACCACAAGAACTTAATAACCATGCTGTCGCTGTGATGCCGTCCATCAGCAGCACCTGTGTGTGCACACACAGCATACACAGCACACAGCACATCCAGGTCCAACGTAATCTCATCCAGCAAACAGCACCTGCAAGTCCGAATAGTTGTGTTCACAACGAGGTCAGTGTGCGGGCGGGGGCTGTGGTGTTAAGTGAAAAGTGTTGCGTGGTGCCAGTGTGCGGGAATACCAAAGCATGCAACCATGCAAGGCATGGCTAGGACACATTTCGTGTCCGGCATCCTGCTACCAACTCTACCACCTAATCTTGCACCTACGCGTGCCAACCCTGCAGATCCTGCCACCCGCAGAGCAGTCAAAATCTGCCACACACTCGCCAAGCGCATGCGCACCTTGAAGGGCCGCAGCAGCCCCACGCAGATCTGCACGCGCCGCCGCTGGCCGTCTGACACCTGGTGCATGCGCCAGGCCGGGTCCACGTCCAGCACAGACATCAGCCGCTGCTTGCGCTCCTCGCTCACGGCAGGCACCGCGTCAATCATCTTGCGCGCGGGGAAGTCACCCTGCGGGCACATTTGTGGAGCACATTATGTTTAAGCACGGAAGGATTTATTTAAGACTGGACTGGCAGGGACTGGATGTGCCATTAGGCACCTAACAGTACTGCCTGCCAGTGTCACCACAGCGGGCAGCCACACTCGCCCTGCCAGCTGCTAACAGCACAGCTGGTCCCATGCTGCCACTGCTGCAGCGTGTGCGTCCTCACCGTAAGCGGTATGCTTGTGCCCGCAAATGCGATGTCACGCGTCCAATTGCCGCCCACGTATGCCAGGTGGCCTGATGTGGTCAGCTCTGTGTCATGGAAAGGAGGCCGGCCCAGCACCAGCACCTGCAGCACAGGCAGCACAAACACACGGAAACACGCGGAAACAGGCCTCGGCACAAATTTGTGTGAAGGCGGCAACAGAACAGCATCCATGAATGCAAGCCAGGACCTGTGCACTGCATACAACCATGCAGGATAAGCTTGCTGCTCTCAGGCCTGCGCCACACTGTGCCGCTGTGCTGCTATCAAACAGCCGCAGCTCTGCCAACAACTTGCAGCCGCACCTGCTCCCGCGGCACCATGTGCTTGCCCGCCAGGATTTTGAGCAGCGTGGTCTTGCCTGCGCCGTTAGCTCCAATGAGCAGGCACCTGCTGCCAGGCTGCAGCTCCAGGCACATGTCTGTGATGAGCGGCGGACGCCCTGGGATGGGCCGGCCATCTGTGTGTTTTCGGGATGCAGATGCAGGTGGAGAAAGGCGGAAGCAGATGGCAATGTTACGGGGAGGTGCACAACAGCAACAAACATTGCAAACACTAGTATGCTTGATGGCTTCAGTAAGACTGATGCGCGCAGCGAAGAAACAGTGGTGCAGAGGTGATTGCTTTCAGCTGCTGTTTGATGTGCCATCCTGCTGCTAAAATACAATTGCAGCTTCACACACCATACTAACGTCGCCAGTCATATGCTGAATTGTGCCAACAAGCCGAGCATGTGCCCTGAGTGCGCCCTGAGGCCTGCTCACCTAGGCCAGGGTAAGCAAAGTCCAGATGCCTCACTGCTATGCTGTGCTCAGCAGCTCCAGCTACAGCTGCTGGCTGCTCAGCCTCCTGCTGTTTAGCATGGCCATTTGATTGCTGCTGCTGCTGTCCCTGCTGTTCTTGCTGCTGCTGTTGTTGCTGCTGCTCCTGCTCAGCCTTCAGCTTGGCCATCCTAGCGAAGGGGCCATCTGTTTGTAGCGTGTTGTTATTAGCACCTACTATCCCTGCACCCTTTGGGTGTGTGACTGAAACAGGCACCGGCATCGTTTCCGCTTTGCGTGGCTGTGGTGAGGCGGGCCTGTCGTTCAAAAGCAGAGCCTAGGGCTGAACTCGATTACGGCACTAAACCAACGTAAAGCAACCAGAAACTTTGATGAAGTCGCAAAAACAAACTACTTAATTCGGCGTGTTCCGTTCAAAGCGGCAACGTGTGACAGTTACCTCTCAGGACCTGAACCAGGCTCTGACAGCCTGAGCAACCACAACCAGCACCTGGCCATGCATGGCCCAAAGCACTCCAGGTATTCCTCGAGCCTGTAATTTTAGTCTTGCACGTTCTCCCGTGTCGCTGTTATGTTTGCCAGCTGATAAGCACGTTCTCCCGTGTCGCTGTTATGTTTGCCAGCTTGCCGACCTCAGTTCAGCTGCTGACTGCCATTGCCACTGCCAAGAGCCATGCCACATGTCACAAGGACCACGTGCTTTCTGGCAGCGGGGTTGTCTTCAAAGTGGCTGCTGAAATCACTGGTGATCATAGTGCAGACTTCCACAAATCCCCGCAAACGCCGGCCACACTGCCGGTGCGTGTGAGTTCAACTGTTTATTTTGGCTGACTGGGCTTGCACGGCTGCAGAAGATGCTGCAACTGACCTGGCAGCGGCAACCGCCAGGATTATCCGACTGTGAGCCTCTGGTACTGTGATGCCAGCCGCAGGTTAACAACATTTGTTGCATGCAATAAGGTCTACAGACCATAATGTGCTGAACAGGGGTCCATTATGTCATGTTCATTGGGCATATGAGGCCAAGCTGGGTTGGGGTGGCTGGCGGTGGACTTTGCTCTTGAAATATGCATGCAGTACTGGCTTTTATCAACGTTGTCAACGAGGCATGGCTGTTACAGGCTTCAATGTTAACCTCGCCAGCTGACAGTACGCTCTTGTATCACGTGCCTATAGGCTGCTAGCTAGCAGCTGCTAGTCCGCTCACAGCGCAGCCACCAACCGTGCTGCCTCTCAATACAACCATAACACCAAGGCACGGGTCATGAACAGTCAGCAAATCAACTCTGTGCCAGGTTGTCACTGGCCTCACTGGGTCTGCCAGCTGCACATGCCCAGCGCTGCATAAGAGTCTGCACGGCACCACCACCCACCAGCACCCAGCAGTGGTAGCTGGACAAGTGCCCTGGCAAGGCCCATGCAGGCGCCATGCCAGTGCCACCCAGTGGGTGATAGCACGGTACGTACGGTACAATGCAGAAAGAGCTCGCGTGTGTGCATGTATGCATTCATGCATGCGATTTGCCAGTCAACAGGCAACTCAACATATGCCTGTAGCAGCCGATGAAGCAAGTGTCAAGAGAAGGCTGGGGTAACACATCAGAATGCCCTTGATGAACTCCGCATGCTCCGTGATGATAAATAAAGTCTCCGTGAATAGTATTCACAAACCTCGCGTCATTCTGGCTTCCAATCCAAACAACAACATCAGTACCCTTCCATCTCTGTCACAACGCATCGCTGTCTCTATAGGTTGTTTTGAGCAGTTGGCTCTGTGCAATGCGGCATCAGTGCACTGCTGTTGGAGCCCCCGGTGAACGGCGTCTGTGAATGGTTGTGCCCTATGCAAGCACTGCACCGTGCATTCAATCACCAACAACCAATTACTCAAATAGGGCCACAAGCCCACCCACGTAGGAGCCGAACCAGGCTCAGTGCAGACTTGCAGACCCTGCTGTGGCAGCTGACCATGGCTGCACACACACCTAAACACATCGCTCAATGCGCCACATCTGTACATCTGCAACTCGCACCCACAACAAGTGTGCAGCAAGCATCTCTGGACCATGCATGTACTTTGCTGCTGCTGCTGCTGCTGCTGCTGCTGCTGCTGCGTTATCATAACGAGGGTGCATTCAGCAGCCCGACCAGCCCAAAAAGCGCAGGAGCAGCGCAATGGCGCGCACGCTGCACTGCAGGCAATGCAGATGCACATGGCAGCAGTGTTAAAGGCCAGTGCAACATGCACAATCTCACCCAGCCGTTCTGCTGCAGCCAACAGCAGCAGCACACAGAACACCACAGAGTGTTTGCAACCTCGCGCACATGCGCTTCTTTTGCCAGAGCTGCTGCTGCTGCAGCTGCTGGTATCCTATCAAGGCATACGTGCTTCTATCCTCTTCAGCTCTTTCACCAGCACGTCAGCAATGGCATCAAGCGAGTAGCGCTCCAGCATGCGGGCACGCGCAGCAGCGCCCTTCGCTGCAGCCTCCTGCCGTTCTGTGTACACGCGCCGCATCAGCTGACGCAGGTGCTGCACGGACGGCTGCGCCCACCGCAAGCCCTGCACAGCAAACCAAGTTCAACGTTTGACAGACAGAAACATTGCATGTTTCTGAGCCTACGGCAGCAAGCAGGGGCAGAGCAGACCGCTGCTCAATGCCAGCAGTACGCGAACTGCTGGCCACAGAGGGTATGAAGTGCAGTACAAGGGCACATACACCATGACCTGCCGCACAGCGGTGCTACAGCAGCTGTCATGCAAGCCAGCAACATCAGTTGTTAAATGCTGCCAGAAGTGCGCCGACGGGCATTGGGTGTAAGCTGCAAGTGCATACGTCTGATGTAGCACACGTTCAAAGTGTGATGCGTGTTTCAGGCTGAGATTTCATCTGGATGCTGCTGCGCCGCACAGGGACATCAGGGGCTCGTGCCATACCTGGAACCACCCAACTGCCTGCCAACTGCCCTGCACCGGCACCAGCCTGTCCACACTGATGGGGTAGCCCACGCTCTCATCCAAGTACGCTGCAGGCACAGCAGCAAGCACAGCAGCAAGCACAGCAGCAGCATTAAGACCAGCGGGCTCACATGTGAGAGGCTGGCGCTGCAGCCGCAAGCGCACTGCTTGGCTGATGCTGGCTGCCAGGCACGCCTCACGAGCAGGCCTCACACACAGCCAGCCTGCTTGCATGCACGCGACGAGAAGTGCTTGGGCCCAGCTTTGCTTGACATGCGCAGTTACGCATCCAACGTAGTCCTCAGGACTCCTGAGTCGGACTCGATGAGTGTCTAAGTGCGTTCTTGGATTAATTGCAATATTGCAATGCAACTACTCTGTCAGCCCACACACACGCCCACACACAGCCACGCACCTGTGATGCCTGACCAGTTGATGAGGATCATGCGCAGGGCCAACACACACACAGCCGGCCATCTTGCTTGCAACCAATTGCAACCAATCTGTGAACGCACCTGTGATGCCTGACCAGTTGGTGGAGATTACGCGCAGGGCCATCACACACACAGCCGGCCTCTTGCTTGCAATCAAATGCAACCTCCCCGCCCACGTACGTGTGATGCCGGACCAGTGGGCGGCAGCCGTGGGCAGGCCTCACATACAGCTAGCCTGCCTGCATGCACCGTGATGCCACAATAATTTCGTCAGCACAAACACACATGCACATACACACCTGTGATGCCTGACCAGTTGGTGGAGATCACGGGCAGGCCCATGGCCATGGCCTCAACCTGCGGCCGCCCCCAGCCCTCACCCCGCGTGGGCGCCACCAGCGCGTCACCCGCCTTGTAGAAGCGGGGGAGGTCCGCGTCTGCACAGCAGGCAGGCAGGCAGGCAGGCAGGCAGGCAGGCCAGCAGGGCGTAAGGTGGGTGCCACGTGGACAGACGAGACATGATGCTGTTGCAGTGGTACGCGCATCAATAGCACACTGCTGCTGTGGCCAGCACTAGAACGGCGGCACTTAGAGCACACCGACAACTAGAGTTTGCTGCAGATCTTGTGGCTAGTTGAAACGCATGCACCGCCATGATCACAGCCGCACCTGAAATGTGGCTGTCAACGACATACAAGGTGGGGTACCTGGGTGCTGCTGCTGCTGCTGCTTCTGGCTGGCTGTCCTGCAGCAGGGTGCGACGACGCTGCTGCGGAGCTGCTGTTTTGATCTTGTCCTGAGTGAAGTGCCTGATCTGCTGGGCGATATGCTGCGCATACTGTATGGCCTTGTCCGCAGGCACCTGCCCCAGCTCCAGTGGCTGCTGCTGCTGCTGCTGCTGCTGCTGCTGCTGCTGCTGCTGGCCATGCAGCCCCTGCAGCAACCTCGCAGGACCAGCTCCTTTCGCAGCCTTTGTGCCTTGCACAGCTGCAGCAGGTGAGGCTGCCACCACTGCAGCAGAGGCAGGCACCAGCGCCGGAAACGTGCCTGATGCTGCTGCCTGCACCAGTGCCATGGACGAGTTTGCTGTTGAGAGCTTGCTGCTGCCCACAATGTCTCTCCCGGCTCCACTCCTGCGATGCATATCGCCAGCCCAGCTGCGCATCTTCTGCTTGAACCCTGAGCCCGAGCCCCCAAAGGGCTTAGTAAGGATGTACAGCTCTACATCGTCGTCTGCTGTGAACTCGCTGAGGTATGCCTCCAGCAGCACGTCCCAGCCTTTCCGCATCTCCCATTTGAAAGCTGAGATGAACACAAACGGCCTACGCGCTTGCAGCTGACTGCCGCTGCTGGGTGTGCTAGTTCCATCAGCGTGGCTGCTGCCAGCATTACTCCTCAGCTCCCTTGCGACGTTGCTGCTGCTGCTGCTGCTGCTGCTGCTGCTGCTGAGATCAGCATTACTGCTGCTGATAGTCATGCTGCTGCTGGGCGGCTGCTGCGTCTGCTTGTCGGCCCATGGCTGCCCAAACACCAGCTGCGCCTTGCCCTCCAGTGGCAGTGGTGTGTGCTGCGCTGGGTCAAACCACGTGGTGTTGACGCCCTGCACATGCAGCAGATCAACAGCAGCAGTGGCAGCAGTCACCAAAATTGCAGGCAGATAGCAGACATTTGGTGCTGCTGGCATAGCTGGAATTGATTGCACGCACAGCAAGGCAGCAGCGACGCACAGCTGTAGTTAGCACCCTCCTCCATGATCATGTGAAAAGCGGCTCAATGTTGATAACGGCTCGCTAAATGATGACCGCATGATTCCATACAGCGAGGTGGCACACAAGCCACCTGCATGCCTGCCCCTTCTTCTGCTGCTGCTTCCACAAAGGCCTGTGCCGCACCTCAGGCACCACGCGCAGCTTGTCAGCTGCTATGCCTGACGCAGCAAAGCTCTCCCTCTGCCACTCTGATGGCACCCATATTTCATTCATTGCATTCAGCCTGCAACGCAGCAGCGGCAGCAGCAGCAACACAGCAGGATGTTGCAACAACATGCCTTGCCAGCTGTGCTGCAGCTGCAGGCGGCTGAAAGCAACTTCTAGTCAAGAAACGTCCAGCTGTCTCCCAATGTCTTTTGCAGGCGCCGGCAATGTAAAATACATGTTACATGCGACCCACCCACACAGAGTAGTAGTAGCTGCTATTGCAGCAGCAGCAGCACGCTGTCTCACCTGGGCACAAAAGCCGCGGGAAGCCTGTCAGTCTCAAACATGGTGCGGCCCACTGCATACACCCAGCCAAACTCGCGCGGGTCGGGCGGGCAGGGCGCGCCTGCTGCCCACGCAGGATCAGGGAACTGCCAGTTGGTGGGCACGCTGTGGCACACCACCACCGCGGCACGCTGCGCCCTGCGGCAGCAGCAGCAGCAGTAGCAGCAGCAGGCAGGGTAGAGGTATGTGAGGGACGGGAGGATGAGGGCAGCGCTTTACCATGAATGGATGCGACAGCCAGCCAGCCGCGCGGCAAGCTTACAATTGCATGAAAGCAGTACATCTTACAGGCAAGCTGGCTGCATGCAAAAGTACTATGCACTCTAGCCACAAGTAACACGAGCGTGATGCTGCCGCCCCTTCAGCTATCGGCACGAAGCACGGCACGCAAGCATCACACCCCAGTGCTAGTGACTGCAAGCGCCTCCCTCACCTGAACTTGACAGGCAGCGACTGCAGGTACTCTAGTTCAATGCGGTCCTCTGCTGGCATGCTGCCGACATAGCCAGCGTTCCAGTTGTCTCCGTGGTGGTACGCCTGGTGCGGCATGACGTGTGGAAGCAGTGGGCGGTGGTTGGGCATGCAGGAGTAGTGACAGCAAGATATGTTGCTGCTTCGGCGGTGAGATTGCAGATGCCTGCTGTGGCAGGAATGCACGGCATGAATGTTCGGTGTAGGTGCCATGCATAAGACGCACTGTTGACATGCACACAGACACACCAACTGGCGTGACTGTCCCATGGATCCTACTGTGTGACTGTATTCAACGGGAGTGCCTGGCTGCGCTGTAGCAGCCGCTGCCCAGCAGGCGGTTGCTCACCCACACATCAGCTGGCGCCAGCCGCCCGCTGCGCACCAGCGACAGCACATAGTTGACGGCCTCTGCACACACACACGCATTCACAAGCAGCAACCGGCAGCAAGTACAAGACATCTTTGCATGTCATGAAGTGCCGGTCACTACTAAGCTCTGCATGGTACGATGTCGGAGCTACCCCGCACTCTCTATCCAACAAACATGACTGTCACTGCTTTGTATGCTTAAGCAGGTGAAGCAGCAGCATGCAGGAACACCTCCATACAGTAAGAACGCCGGGACGTCATATGAAGCAGCACGACATATACAGCTCCGATTGCACACAAGTACATACACAGAACACCCCCCCATGTGCAGCCAGCAGCTGCACCAGCAGGCCTCACCTCCGCCGTAGCCACTGCCAGACCACATAGGGCCGTGCCACCACAGCGGGTACTTCAAGCGTGTGGGTGCAACACCCCGCTGCATGATGTATGACGAGGTGGTGTCCACTGCGTCCAGCCCCTCATGCGCAGTGCCTGCTGCTGATGCCATTGCTGCTGCAACGCTGCCTGCACTCAGCGCCGGCTGCTGCGGCTGCGGGGATGGCTGCGGCTGAGCTGCTTGGCCCATGCTGGGCTGCTGCGGCTGTGATTCATCACCGGTGAGCTGCAGGGCCTGCAGGAAAGCAGATGCGGCTGCACCTTCTGCTGCTGCTGCTGCTGCTGCTGCTGTTGTGCCTTTGGGTGGGACCAGGGTGACCTGCTGCTGCTGCAGCTTCTCCTGCAGTTGCTGAGGCAGCGGCAGCTCATGCTGCCAAGGCACTATCTGACTATTTGCTGCAGCACCATGCACTTGCTGCTGCTGCTGCTGTTGCTGCAGCCCCACCTGCTTTACTGCTGGCCGTGTGTGCCGCTTTCTTGAGGAGGGCTGCAAGCTGCTGCTTGGTGCCCCTCTCAACACAGTTGCAGTCCCCTCGCGCTGCTGCAGCAGCACAGGCTGCTGCTTCTGAACAGCTGTCCGTCCCACCACTTGTGTATCATGCTGCTGCTGCAGTTCCACCATGCGTGCAGCTTGCTGTGCGCCAGGCAACTTGCTGGCCACCATCAGTTTGAGTGTCGGGTCGCGCTGCATCCTCCAGCCCCTGCTGCTGCTGCTGCTGCCGCTGCTGCTGCCAAGCCGACCGAGCCTCAAAACTGACAGGCTGGACAGCAGGCATCCAGTCAACACAAAGAAGCACATGCCAAGCACCAGCCGCCGTGAAGACTTGAGGCCTGAGAGGCGCACTGCTGCCGCAGCAGCATGCCAGCAGGGCTTGGGTGCATGCATGCTGTTAAGTGCGCCTGTGCTGCCCCGCTGCGACAAGCCGTTGAGCCTTCCATTGCTGCCACGGCTGTTGCCAATGGCAGCACCGTTTCCCAACATGCAAACAGGCTAACGGTTGGTTGGTTGCGCGCAGATGCTTGGGCAACTGTCAACAGAGAGATGGTGTTGTGCAGGGTGGCACAATCAAGGCATGTCGTTCCTACGTCTGCTACATGCTGCTGTCTTAGTGGTATGCAAGACTCATGATGTGAAAGGGCGCACGGATGTTTGAACAGCCCTGCAGCGTGTGTGTAAGCGCGGTGATGATGCTGGCTGCCCTTGGCTCGCTTAGCGGTATCATGAAACATAATAGTCTAGCAACAACAACACTAGTTTCTGTGCCCTGACTACAGCGTCTTTTTGCTGCAACTGGAAGCGCCTGTCAGTCGCAACGCTTCGTGAACTGGAACCTTGGAGTTCGCCTCCACAAATATAACGGGGAGACCTTGTAAACACATCTACATATGACTATGTCAGAATAGTATTCTGAGAATACAATTGCGAACGTTCATTTTGACGAAACATTACACGTCGACACCTCGTTGGGAACGAACAATCGTCGCTGAACCACGGTCCTCCGTCAGCCACACCGATAATGCCAACGCAGGGCTTTAACAACAAATGCACCAGCAACGAATGGAGACAAATGAAAACCTGTATATAAACCTGTACACCAACAACGGTATGCGCCAGTCATGCCAACTTGTTCTGTTCGGCACTGCTGCGCATGCCATACTGCCCACGATGTTCAAGTCACTGCAGCTGACACTGTGACGTCAACACTCACAATAGGACATGGCAGCAGTGTAGATCAAGTGACCAAACACATCATTAGCTGTGTGCTGTGCCAGGCATGCCTGCAGCAGGTAACTTGCTGCAGACAAAACACTGCTGCCTTGGAGTAACTGCAGGCAGCAGCACCTTGCTAGGTCGTACAGCAGCTGATTGCTGCCTACCCCCCAACTACTACAACACGCAGAGCAACTTGCCCAACTTCAGTAAAAAGTAGTGGTCTAGTAATAGAACAGTGCCAACCCTGCCACGCACTCACACCTTGACCAGTGGAGGCTGCAGGGACAGCATCGCTGTCAGCATGCCCAGCCCCACCACATAAACAGCAAAATCTTCCGACATAGCATTCGCCAGATGCTTGTAGCCAGCCAGTGCAGTCAGCAGCTGCCGCAGCCCAGGCACCAGGCTCAAAAAGTCAAAGCTGCGCAAGCTCATAGGCACCTGCCCATCCTCCCCAGAGCCGCCCTGCTGCTGTCCTGCAAGCAGCTTCCTACCTGCTGCGCTGGTGTGCAGGAGCATCAGTGCTGCTGCCACTACGCTAAGGTTGGTGACGACTAGCAGCACAGCCGGCGACAGGCCCATCTGCCAGCCAGACAGCGCTGCGTAGGCGATCAGCAGCGCAGACAGCAGCCGCATTGCCTGCGACTGCTTCACTGCAACAGACAGGGACGGCCCCAGCTGAAGCAACACCGCTACTGGCTGCATCACAGCTGGCTGCTCGTGCTGCGGCTGCTCGTGCTCACTGCCCAGTGGGCTTTGCTGCGGTGCGCTGCTGTGTGCTCCTGCTGCTGCTTGCCCACCAAGCAGGTGTGCGAGCAGTGCCTGTGCTTGCTGCTGCTGCGGCGCGGGGGCAGCACTGCTGTGGGGGTCAGCCTGCGTCACAGCCTGTGCGCGCTGCAGGCTTTCACTCATTGCAGCCATGATTGCTGCCATCTGCTGCTGCTGTTCATCTTCAAGCTGCTGCTGCTGCTGCTGCTGCTGCTGGTCCTGCGTGCTGGTTGGCTGCAGAGGCACACCTGCTGCTGGTGCTGCACTCCCGCTTGCTGCAGGAGCAGGCGCAGCTGCGGCAACATCCCCGCTGGCGGGAGGCTGCAGCTGAGAAGAGCTACTGCGCTGCTCCTGTTGCTCCTGTTCAGATTGTCCTGCAGAGGCAGGCAAGGATGTCACAAAGCATCAACACCACATCCTTGGTCATCTACCTGAACCTTGAAGTGAATGAAGCAGCTGCTGGGAAGTTGCATTGCTGTGCTGCCTGGTCACTGTCTGGGAGCTTGCACAGACCAACTAGTCAAGCAGCTCGTGCCCTGCTGCCTCAATCAGTGTGCTTATGCAGGTAGGCCAACCTGAGTATGCACCAGTGATGCTGGTGATGCGATCCTTCTGCCTCGCTAGTATCTTCGCCCTCCGGGCTGCTGCTGCCTCTGCTCGTGCCTTGGCCGCTTCATCCATTGCTGCACAATGCCTTACTCAACGACAGCACAGCAACGAACAAACAAAGGAGAAAGCTGAGCGCTGGAGCTCGCTATCAGCAAGATAAATCTGCCCAGAGTCAGCCGATGTGTTTGAAAGCAGCAACCGCAGCTGTGCAATCTGCAGGAGCAATGGTTACTGGAGTTGAGCTCTCCAACAAAACAACTGAAGCCATAAGCACCACACATAAGGGACCTTGGACATCTGACACAGTCAGTGTGACAAGCAGGGCCTAACCAGCTTGCATGCATACATGCAAGGCCTGATCATTGCATCTGTAGTTGGCGTCATCGGTTGAGCTGCCCTTGAAGGTCTGAGAACTAGGGACACCAGCAGCTGTAGCAGCAGCAGCTTGAGATGTCCTCGACAGGAGGGATCTTTTCCCGCCACGAGGAGATTAGGCTAGCACTCCGTTTCTTTTTGTCTGCTTTGCACAAACACAAGCAGCTAGGTTCTGCCCCGGACAAGCAGAAGGTACTCTACGACTTTGCACGCTACAAGGGCCTGCGCCCCGTGGTTGAGCGCCTTAGCACTCCCGCTATCAAGCCTAGTTCGTCAACTAGCAAGTAATCATGGCGCAACAGCCGACTCTGGCGCGGCAGCAGCAGCAAGGCCCATGGTGGGCTGAGCCACTGCAGGGCGTGGGCGCAGCATTTCAAGGCATGCAACTTAACATGCAGCGGTTTGCTGATGGTTTAGCACGCCCAGGCCCCCCTGGAGCGTCCTTGCAGGCGTCTGTGACTCTGGCAGCCAGCCCAGCAGCAAGTGGGCAGCTCAGGCCAGGCAGCAGCAGCAGCACGCCGCGTCACCTGGATGCAGCAGCGCTTCATGCTAGCAGCAGCAGCAGCAGCAAACAGCAGCATGGCAGTAAGCCCACCAGCAAAGAGGACCTAGGCAGGGCCACCTGGACGTTCCTGCACACCCTAGCAGCGCAGTTCCCGGAGCACCCCACACGCCAGCAGCAGCGGGATGCTCGGCAGCTGATCGACAGCCTGACGCGCATCTACCCCTGCGCTGACTGCTCGAAGCACTTCCAGGAGCTCGTCAGGTGTGCCCTGCAACAGCAGCAGCAGCAGCAGCAGCAGCAGTGTATGCAATGGTTCGGGAGATTCTGACAGCAGTAAGTCGGGTGGATTGCATCAACGCATGTGCAGTACGAGTTGACAGGCTGCGCTGAGGGGTTCAAGTGGCACACTGGGGACCTGTTTGCTTGCGCAATGTGATGGAAGCGCGCCCTAGTACAGCCACACCCACAGTCAGCTTCATGGAGCATCATGCTAAGCAAGATGCTGGCAGTTCTACTCGACATGCTTCAAGGGTGCGTCTGCCACCCATCCATAGCTCATCCCCTGCTGCTCTACTGCTGCTGCTGCGCTGCTGCTGTTGTCACCCTGCAGGCGCGACCCCCCGGTTGTCAGCAGCGGCAGGGACTTTGCGGTGTGGATGTGCCGCACCCACAATGCGGTCAACAGGCGCATCGGCAAGCCGTCCTTCAACTGTAACCTGGTGGCGGCACGCTGGGCGCCGCTGGACTGTGATGAGCACAACTCCTGCGACATGACCCTGGGCCACAAGCGCTGATGCAGCTGCAAGCAACTCGAGCAAAGCAGAGCTGGTGCATGCGAGCAGCTGCATGCTTGCACCTGTCGCTGCAGCTGGTGCTGCCACGTCTTGACCTGTGGAGTATGGTATCTGTCTGTGCACCCAGGCACTGGGGTTGCGGCGTAGCTGTGCTCTCATAGAAGCTGTAGCATGACCTTCAAGCACGTCTGGGAGTCGAGGCTGCAGGGCGGGCAGGCTGGTTACAGATGATGGAGGCTGCAGCTTCTGCATCAATATGTATGATTCATGTAGTGCCAGGCCCGTGCTGTGTGCCTGTGTCACTGTTCGGTGTGCACACGTGTGGAAGCTGGCAGTGGTATTTGTGTCTTGAGTTGAAGCAGCAGTGCTGGTTGTAGTGTAGCCGCAGTCAGGACTAGCAAGGTTGCTTCACAGGTGGTGCTGCACAGGCACTGCTCGTTGCTTTCAATGATCAGCAAGGCCTGATACATACATGGAATTCAGGAGCCCTTTAAGTCTAATCCTGTCCTTGTAAATGGACGCCTGAGCGTAACACCCTCTACATGAATGGCGGTGCCGTTGATCACTGCTCACTTGGGCCATGCAGTTGCAGGGGACAGCTGCTCACTTGCGCATCAGCGGCGGCCCCGTGTCTAAACCACCCCCAATGCAGCCAATACTAAAAACATTACTCGCGCTCTACCCTTGGCGTGCGTCGCTCTTCTCTAATGAAACTGCTGCCCGTCGCAGTCAACTCTGGTCGTGCGCTGACGCAGACACAGCTGCTGCACCGGCGCTCATAGCTGCGGCTGCAGCAGACGCACTGGCCCCACCCGGCCCCTGCTGCTGCAGTACATGCTGCACCAGCCCCCGCAAGGCCTTCACTGCAGCCTCCCTGCTGGACAGGCCCCCATTCACCCTCTCCACCCAGGTGGACACTCGCCGGTAATCAGTCACAAACTGCCCTAAGCACTGCTGCGCAGCAGCAGCAGCAGCAGCCACCCCAGCCGCTGTCGCGCTGCTGCTGCTGCTGCTGCCGGCTTCCAGCAGTGCCATTCGTAGCTTGTCGCATGCAGCAAACAGCAGCTCTAGCTGGCTGTCAGGCTCCCCCAGCTGGTTGGACAGTGCAGCCAGCTGCTGCTCTGCCTCCGCTAGGTCAGCCTCCTGCGGTGAGTTTTGTGCGAAACCAGAGGCCGGCAGCTGCAGCTGCAGCACCAGCGGGCGCTCCGCTGCTAGTGCTGTGTGTGCTGCTGCCCCTTGCGGCCCTGGCAGCAGTGGATGACCAGCAGACCCCTCAGCAGCGGCGGCGGCCGTGTTGCGCCTTGTAACAGCTGCTGCTGCAGCAGCAGCTGCCGCTGCCAGCGTGTCCAGTGCGTCGTTGTTGAGCTCACCAGATGTCCATCTGGTGTGACCTGCCGCTGCTGCAGGTACACTGCTTGGTTGCTGTTCTACATTTTCCTGCTTGACTACAATGCGCCGCTGCTGCTGCTCATCCGCTTCTTCTGGTTCGCTGCTAGCCTTGCGTTTCCTGCTCTGTGCTGCTGCTGCTGGCTCATCTGGTGACAGCTCCTGCTTGATGTACATGCTACTCGCCCCTGCAGCATGTGCATTCTGCTCTCCCTCATCTGCACGGTTCGCTCGCTGCCACAGCTCCTGCTGCTGCTGCTGCAGCCGCCGCAAGTCTCTTTCCCGTGCCTGCTGCAGCAGCAGCCGTGACTCCTCCAGCTGCTGCTGCCGCTGCCGCTGCTGCTGCTCCACACGAGCCTCTGAGCGCAGCTTGCGCTTGCCTGGCTGCTGCCAGCTGCTGGCATTGTCAAAGCTGGGGGCCTGCGGGCACTGCCCAAATGCAGCAGCAGCAACTGCAGCAGCGTGCCTCCTTGCGCCTGCCTTGCGTGCTGCTGCCCTGCTGCTGCTGGGTGCATCGCGTGCTGCGGCTGCCGCTGCAGCAGCAGGAGCAGCAGCTGCTGCTGGAGCTGTTACTGGTGTGCCTGCGCCTGCAGCTCCAGCAGCAGCTGCTGCTCCTGCTGCTGCAGCTGCCTCTCTGTTTACTTCTGGCTGGGCAGCTGTTGCAGCAGCTGCTGCTGCTGCTGCTGGCGCACCCGCCCGCGCCACTGCCTCTGCATCTGTTGCTGGTGGCCCTGCTGCTGCTGCTGCCGCTGCTGCTGCTGCTCCCTCCTCCTCCTCCTCTGGTTCATCTGACAGCTCTGGTGGCGGCTCCTGCTGCTGCAACATCTCCTCCCATAGCTGCATCAGGTCCACGGGGCCCCGCTGCTGCTGCTGCTGCTGCTTCACACAGTATGTGCAGCCGGCAGCTGCGCAGGCCTTGGCCCGCCTGCAGCTGCCGCACTGCCAGCCCTCCTCATCCTCCGGCTGCTCCTGTGCATTACGGATGTAGCAGCTGATGTGGAACACTGCAGGGCAGCTGCTGCAGGCGATCAGGTTGTCCACTGCTGCTGCTGCCATGCCTGCTGCCGCGCTGTTGCTGGGGAGTGCCTCGTCTCGGTGGCAGTACACACAGTGCGTGCAGCTGAGGTCCACATTGCTGCACAGAATGGCAAAGTCCTGCAGGGGAAGACACTACAGGATACTGTAAGAAGCAGCTGTGTGAGTGCCATGTTGTGTATGACACTGCTAGGTAGTACACTGCAGCAATAGCAACTAATTACAAGGGCACAGCCAGCGTTCAAGGCAGCTACATTCATGAGGCAGCACGAGCTCAACCTTGCTGATTCGAAGGGTTGGATGTAGCACAGTGTAGTACAGTGTGCCACAGTGTGGCAGCAAACAAAGCAGCAGGAGGCCCTGCAGCCCCATTGACAGCATGTAGCTGGTGGCAGCTCTACAAACACTGCAGTATTACATATTTTTGTTGAAAGCTTGGCCACAAGTGCGCTGGTCACACCTTGAGCTGCATCTCTAGGCTGCAGCAATAACGCTGTGTTGCAAAACTAATTACATATATATGCACCCAGGTTGCAGCGATGGCGCTGTATTGCAAAGCTGATCACACATATATGCACGCACCTTGAGCTGCATCTCCAGGCTGTTGATGACGACGTGCTTGGTGAACTTCTTGCAGCGCGAGCCCAGGTGGCGCTCCCACGCAGAGCGCCCGCCTGCAAAGGCGCCGCACGCACACCTGGCAGGGCCGGCAGCAGCAGCAGCAGCAAACATGTTGTAGACTGTCAGAGGGCAGCTCGCAGCAGACAAGCTATTTGTAAGGTGCTGTACCAGCGCAGCAGCTCCCTACATCGTCTAGAACGACTGGAGGCGCAGTGAGGTGCCAGATTGTGGCATCCAAGCAAACATTGCAAGTTGCACTGTAACTGTGCTGACACCAACTGCCCAACACCAACAACAAAGGGCAGGTCAGGTCAGCGCTACATGGTGTGCTTATGCGTCTTCATCTTCGCTTTAGATACATGCTGACATGTCCCGCACTCACTCAATGCTGAAGCTGCCCTCGCCCTCCCCTGCCACCAGTGTGCCTGTGCAGCAGCCGGGCTTGATGCTGGGCCCGATGGCCTGGTAGGTGATGGACTGCCCACGCAGCGCAGCAGATGACAGGATCTGCAGGCGCAAGCAGAAGCCAGTCAGGCATTGGTAGCAGCAGCAGCAGCTGCCTGGCCCTGTACTGCAGCTACCACACTGCACTCCTGTGGCTGTCGTACTGGCTGCATACACACAAGAAATACTACAATAGTTACACAGTGCGCACCTTGTCTGCCGGGCCACCCTTGTGCACGTCCCAGCGGCCGCTGTCCAGCAGGTACATGCCGCGCGTGGCCCGCTGGCTGTCCAGGCCATGGCACACCTGCTCGGCGCAGTGCCAGAGCGCATCAGGCACAACCCAGGGGGCGCTATTCAGCGATGGCAGAAGGTGTCGTGTGTTGACCTGAGTTCCTCTTACAAGCGCTGTAGCAATCACATCAGCCAGCAGCTGCCTATGCCCTCAAGCTACTACGCAGCCGCTCATGCGCAAGGCCAGCAACCTGACTGCAGAGGCATCACCAGCATGGCAGCAGCAGCAGCAGCAGCAGCAGCGCACCTTGAGGGCCATGAGCGCGCGCGCCTGCTGCAGCTGCAGGTCCAGCCGGTGCATGATCCCAGCACGCAGCACGCGCGCCGACACAGCCTCGTGCGGCAGCAGCCGCCCCGCTGCCACAGGCCGCTTGGGGCGCCTCCTGCTGGCACCTGCTGCTGCTGCTGCTGCTGCCAGGCCACTGTCCTGCTCATCTTCTGCACCTGCTGCATCACCCTCACTTTTTGCATTGTCATCTGCGTCTGCCTCCTCACTACCGCTGCCGCTGCTGCTGCTGGTGCTGGGGGCTGGCTGGAAGACTCGGCGCAGCTTCTCTGCCGCTGCTGCAGCTGCAGCGCGGTTGCTGCGTGGGGTGGCTGGCAGCGGGCAGCTCGGCTGCCGCTCAGCGGCCGGAGAAGGCCCTGCACCTGGCTGCTTGGCGCTGTGCTTCTGCAGTGTGACTGGTGCAGCACCTGTGCCTCCTGCTGCTGCACTGCTCGGTGCCTCAGCAGCAGCAGCAGCAGTGGTGCCCTGCTTGGGCTTGGCAGCAGCTGCCGGCTTGTACACTCCTTTGATCTTCTCCTTGGCTGCAAGCGCAGCCGATCTGCTGAGGAAGCCGCAGCTGCTGAGCGGAGGCAGCAGGTTGGCAGCAGCACCAGCTGCTGCTGCTGCTGCTGCTGCTGCTGCGGCTGCTGCTGGGGCTGGTGCCCCGCAGGTGGTCCTGTGGGGTGCCTGTTGCTTGCGCCTGCTGCTACCTGCCTTGGCTGATGTTGGTTGGCTGCCGAGGCTGCTGCGTTGCTGGCAGCCTGATGCAGGTGGCACCACAGCATCAGCTGCTGCTGCTGCTGCTGGCTGTGCAGCAGCTGCAGGTGCAGCTGCTGGTGGCGGTGTGGAAGGTCCCGCTGCTGCAGCTGCCTCCAGTTCAGGATTAGTCGCCTGCGCAGCGCCAGCGCCTTCTTTAAAGCAGCTGGCAGCAGCAGTGTAGGCAGTTCCTGCCACCGGCTGTCCCGTGCTGCATGGTGGGACCTGCTCAGGCTGACTTGCCGCCAGCACTTGCACGCTGCATCCCTGAGCTTTACCTGCTAGCAAGCTGTTAGTTGGCTGTTGCGTTGGTTGAGCAGGACCCTCAGGAATAACCTCAGCATCCTCAGCTGCTGTGTTGACTGGCGTGCGCTGTGGGCCTCCTGCTGCTGCTGCTGCTGCTGCTGCTGCTGCTGCTGCTGCTGCCACAGTTTCAAAGCCTGTCAGTGGCTGCATTGCTGGCTGTCAGGGTCTACAACGGATGCCAGCAGCCTGCATGATAAACACAAGCGGTGTCAAGACAGCAGCACCTGCAGGAAGGGCATGGGGCACAGGCCCGCTCCCATACAGCGCTGCTGCAGCGCAATACTGTAATTGCGAGTGCAGCTTGAAAGCCGCTGAAACGCTCAAGTTATCTTTATAAAGCAGCACGCTGCTTACCAAGGCGATCTACGCGCCTGTCGGGCCGCCCACCGCGGTGATCAGATGCAGCGCACAGTGCCAGGCTGATCCCTGTTCGGTCAAAGCCGTGATCTACAGCAAGCTGACGATCATAAACACCAGCAAGCAGTTTAATCACCTGGTACAGCGTGCGTCGCACCCCAAAGCACACTCCGTTGCTTTTCAGGGAAATAACAGCAGTACAACCAAGCAGTGTACAGCCTGAGCATGTGGTTCCTAGTGAGTGCATCAGCTTCACCAAAAGCAAGCCAAAAACGGTAAAACAAGTCATAATGACCAATTACACAAGTCAAAGGTTACGCGGCATTGTCACCAGGGGATGTATCACGTACTGCTGCTGCTTTGCTGTAGCCAACTCATAGGTCTACAAGTTGTAGACTACAACCACAGACACGACCGTATGATATGAAGAATTGCAGGTCACTCGCAACCTCAGGTGCAAATACATGTGGTAACAGCCACTGGTTTCAACAGCATTTTAGCAGAAGCACTGCCGCCTCACGCACACAATTGCAACCGGTGACCCGCAATCCTCCGCTAATGAAATCCGTTCAGTCGCACCACACCAAATTGCTGCAGCAATGCCGTATCTACGCATCTACCAGGAAAATACATGATCATCACTGTAGCGTTGTGAGTGAGATACAAACATGGTTGACTCAAAGGGATCTGCAACCTTGACACCCGCCAGTGCAGTCACACTGTAGCAAAACTACACCTCCGCAGCACCAAGTCACGAGTCATACAAATGCATGGCATACGCAAACGGTGTAACCCTCAAAAAGCAGAATCACCAACACACACAAAGGGCGTCGTGTTGTGGTCCTGCCGGCATCATGCATACCAAGTGCTGGTGCATGCCATGCTTAGTGTGCACGTCACAGACAGCCCAGGTTGAGTCAAACCTCACCGTGAGCACTGCGAAGCACCAACTGCCGCTGTGCACCGCGGCATGAAGTGCCACGGCAGGCACACGCTGATTGCTGTGCCCTGCTTATCCAGATCCCCCGTGGGCTTCGCTGGCACTGCTGCGCATGCATCAGTGCATCTGCAGCATATCAACCACCACCCTGAACTGCCATGCTGCTGGCCCACAACAGCAGCTGCAGCACTAGGCCCGTCGAGGAGCCTACTGTAGCAGTGTAGAAGCTCCACTGCTTGAAAATGTGCATTGTTGTTAGTGTCCAATCAGCGCACGCCGCAGCTTCTTACTGCCCAGCAGCCTCTTGCTGCTCCTGCTGCCGCTGTCGCCGCCTGGGTCGCTGCTCTCGCTGCCGCTGCTGTCTTCCAAGGCTGAGCCTTCCGATGGCGACTCAGGCACCTTCACACACAGCGAGTTGTAGTGCACCTGCAGGGCAAGACCAGCCGGCAGAGCAACAGACAGTGATGATGTTCGGGCCCACAATGCACACAGAGGCGCGAGCAACGGCTGACACCAGCATACAATCTGCCATGGAGCTGGAGATACAGCCACTGCCTCGATAGCACCAGACATGCAAATCAGTGCTGAGGCGCGTCCCCAGCCTGACTCAAACGACCCCAACCTACTCAGCCACAGCTGACAAGCAAAATGCAATCTCCCAGCCAAACAGCGCAGCGCCCCGGCCCCCCAGCACGCACCTCTGCCCAGAAGGCCAGCCACAGCGTGCGCTCATCATACACCCTGCCAGGCGCCTGCTTTGCTTGCTGCTGCTCCTGCTGCTGCTGCAGCTGCCCCGCCTCCTGCTGGTGCTGTGCCGAGTCGATGCTGATGATGCAGTTCTCTAAGAAAGAGCTGACCACGCAGATGCGCACGTTGAACGCGTCCGCTGCCGCCTGCAGGGTGAGGTGGTCGCCCCACTCGCCCACGCTGCTCATGGAGCTGCAGCAGCAGCCGGCAGTGCAGCCAGCAGGCAACGCGGCAAGCATATTTTGTTGAGTTTGAGAGCAAACTAGACCTGCAGTGCATTGCATTTGCTACATATGTGGTTTACGTGTACACGACAGGTCAGCATATCAGGGAGCCTCCTCTGCAGGCACCTCACATACCTGGCCGCCTTGCATGAATAACCGCAGACACATACAAGAGCTGGCACACCACATGGTCGACAGTACACGAATGAATGCCCCCACGCGCCCATCAACCTCATTGCTAGCACACCAGCCCAACTTCGAGAAGTGTACTGCTTGTCATACTGCTGCACATTCCTGCTGCTCATTACTGCTCGGCGCACCTGACGTACTGCTGGTAGTCGGTTGTGACGTAGTCTTTGTACCGCTCAGGCTGCTGGCACAGCTGCGCCACAGCAGCCTGGCGCACCTCTGGGTGCCGCTCCTGGTCATTCCACAGCTGGTCGGCAATGGCTCGGAACTGCAGCCATGCGGCAGGTGCAAGGAGCAAGCATACTCGGTGAACATGCTGCAGTGCAGACGCATGGTCACGCCCAGAAAGACTGTAGATATGTTGCAGCAGCAGCAGCAGGGCATGCTGCTGCTGCTGCTGCTGCTGCTGCTGCTGCTGCTGCTGCTGCTGCTGCTGCTGCTGCTGCTGCTGCTGCGCACCTGGCAGTTGCCGTCGCCTTTCACGACGCGCTCCTGCAGCGCATACAGGTCCAGGCGCAGCAGCAGCCGCTGCCTGTCTTCGCTGACGTAGCTGTCCGAGAGCGGCAACACAGGGTTCACACGGGGCACCAGCTGCAGCAGGACAACAGTGGGGCAGGGCAGGCGGGGCTGCAGGTCAGGCAGTGCTGCTGCAAGCATAGCTGCAGCATGTGATGAGGGTGCAGGAGCAGCCAAGAGGCTCACAACTGGGGGGGGGGGGGGGGGGTAGCGTGCAGGCGATGCTGGCAAGATAGCCAGCCACATCCATGCAAAGTGCAAAAGTGCAGGCATGGATGCTGGCTTTGGTGCTGTTGCAGAAGGCTACTTCTGCAGCACAGCAGCAAGCTGGCACAAACCTTTGTGACGTGGAGCGTGCGAAACAGCTTCCGGAACGCCCTGGCAGGCGCATTGCGCTTGCGCCTTGACGGCCGCACTGCACAGCAGCTGCTGCCATGTTAGACATGCGACACAAACATTCAGCAGCTGTAGCACAAGCTCCCTGCAGCGGCTGTTGTAAGCTGCTGTGCAGGACAGCAGCTATCTGGCAGCAGGCGGCAGATTTGCATGCACACCAGCAGCAGCAGCTGCGCTCACCCAGCTTCTCCACCTCGTGCTCATGCAGCTGCAGCGCCAGCTGGCTGTCCAGGCTGGTGTCTGCCTTCTTCTGGAAGCAGGGCTGCTCATTCTCAGAGATTGCTGCAGCAATGGCTCTGTCATTGTCCAGCTGTACCTGCAGCAGCTGGCTGTAGGTGCGCTCATATGTGTCCATGCCTCTAGTAGCGGCCTCTAACGCCCCAAACAAGTGTTCCTTAGGGCGTGTATCACACAATGAACGTGTATACTGCTTGCTTAGGTGGGCTGAAGGCTTGTCTGCATCAGGCTATTCTGTAGCCTGCACACTCAGGCCAGGTCAGCTGCACCCGTAACCGTCTTGCACACAACGAGTGAAAAAATGTTTGTTGATGCTCTGTCCAGCACTGCAAGATCGGCGCTGTTGCTGGACCTGCGAAAGCAACGAAAGCCGAAGATGTGCTGGCGTGTTCCGGACGAAGCAAACAGTAGACCGCTTATACAAGGAAGCTTCGCACATCAACACGGTGTGCCGATATGCCGTATGCGCTACACGTGCATTGTGGCATGCAAGTGTGACTCTCACTTTCACAGCTGGCAGTGTTTTGTAGGATGTCTGCTGGTATGGTGTGATTTGTCAGTTTGCTTGCGTTGAGTGCTTAAAGCCAGTGATAACACTTTAAATGATCTGAAATGCCGGAGTTGTCACTGCAAATGGCGGCTTCGATGGGTCAAGGTGCTTGCAGCATGTCCAGGGATGCAGAGTCCACGGTCATGAACAGCTTTTGCAGAGTGCAGCATGACTTCAAGCCTGCCACAAGCACAAATGCTTGATGAATAACAGTAGCAGGTGGGTATATTGCAAGGCTGGTGCTCTGGGTCAGCTGCAAATTCCTGTGCTCCAGTTCACTGGCAGCAGGGCCAGGCTGGCCCTGATCAGAGGATCGTGTTGCGCACGTAGGGAACTAGTGAAGCCACCAGTCACGAATCAATCCATATTACTTGTAATTAAACATATTGTTGTGTCTCATGCGGTCGGTCGCGAACTCCCAACGCATCAAGTGAGGTAAAGCATTTGCAGTGTGTGCCGAGATGACGATTTAAGGAGCCGCAGCATTGCAGAATTTGCTGCGTTTCAACGTTATTGGAAGGGATTTTCCCTTGTATACAAGCAGCCAGCGCCCGAGCCCGCCATCGCGCAAGTCCCTCGGTTTGAAACCCACGGGCCGTCAGACGTCCCGGTCACCTCTGTATGCGGACAAGATATATATTGACTGCTTATCGTGTCACGGATGACGTAAAAACACGTTCTGCTGCGATAGTGTAGACACTGCCCCACTCCCTGACGTCCTCGGCACGTCCTCTTTGTTTCTGTGCAGCAACACATGCTGAAAGCTTAGATCGAGTGATCCCTTTAGGTGCTGGCACGGTGTGCGGTGTGCTGGCTGCAGGGGCTATGGCCGATGAAGAACAGCAGCAGCAGCAGCAACAGGGTCTGCTGGGAGGGGAGGTGCAGCAGGGCCACATTATGATGCTAGACGAACCAGACGTCAACATGGACGCAGCTGGGGATGAGGCAGCAGGCAGCAAGGCAGCCATGCCTAGCCCAGAGGAGCAGGCAGCTGCCATTCAGGAGCTGGAGGACAAGCAGATACAATCAGGGGAGCAGATGTACATCATCAGCAAACCGTAAGCAGTGGCGGAAGCACGCGTCCGCACGTTTAGGGGCTAATTTATTTTTAGTTTGGAGTGGTTATCGGGGAGACTGCTCGGGATTCGCGGTAGTGCTGCCAAGGCAGAACCATGTTGTACTGCCCATGACCCTGCATGGCCTGCAACAGCTGCCCATCAGCTGCTGACCCGCTGCTCACATGCACCCACCTGCCGCCTGCACCATGTGCAGCTGGTGGAGGGACTGGTGCGCCTACACGCGCTACAAGCAGCAGCCTGATGACAGCAGCAGCCCCAGCGACACAGACTCCGCGACACAGCCGCCGCCGCAGGAGATCGACAACAGCGCCATCGTCGACAACAACAGCGGCGACCTGCAGCGCAACTTGGAGGAGACCGCACACTTTGAGATAGTTACTGCACAGTCCTGGGAGCTGCTGCACAGCTGGTATGGCGGCGGGCCCGTGGTGTCTCGCCCGGCAGTGATTGATGGGCTGCTGCCGCACACCAAGCGCGCGCGCGTCATGCTGTACCCCATAAAGCTGGACGTGGTGTGGAGCGGCAAGCCCACTGAGATCAAGACGATTGAGGCTGAGCTCAAGGCGAGTGGGGTTGGAGACAGTAAGGGTTAGGGTTGGGGAACTCTTAGGGTTAGGGTTAGGGTTACGGGTTAGGGAACTGGGCTAAAACCTTAACCTAACCCTTAACCCTTAACCCCAACCCTAACCCTTAACCCTAACCCTAACCCTAAGAGTGGGTTGTGAGGGGTAGGGAACAGAGGCAGGTGGCTGTGCTATAGCTCCAGCCAATGTGCATGTGGCTGGTGGTGGTGTGTGCGTGTGCATGGTTTGGGCAGTGTCGCAGTGCAGCAGCGTGTGGTGTCCATGACGTCAGCAGCGCAGCTGCACCTTGTGTAGGCTAGTGGCAAATGTCACTGCACACAGTTTGACGTGTGTCGCCCCTGCTGCTTTTTGTACATTCTGTACTGCTTGCAGGAAACGGTGCACAGCCTCAAGCTGCGCGCGTGTGCCGAGTTTGGCGTGGACCCTGCCACCATTGATATCTGGGACTTCTTCCACCAGGGCAAGCACGCCAAGCTTGAGGGGCAGCTTGACAAGACGCTGAGCGATGCGCGCATCATCGATGAGCAGCCCATACTGCTCGATGACAAGGTGGGCCATGCAGATGGTTGATGTTGTTGACTGTGGAGATTGCATGTTGCATGTAGGCATGTGTCATGTTGAGACAGATAGCGCTGACGGAGCAACACGTTGCATGTGGCTGTGGGTGTGGCAGGATGCCTGTGTAAACGCCATGACTGCAGTGTGACGTGTGCTTGCTGCTGCTGCTGCTTGCAGGACAACCCCCTGGAGTGTGAGAGCAAGAGCAGCAGCAGCCCCATCATCACCAGCAGCAGGGGCATGTTTGGCAGGAGCAACAGCATCGTGCAGGAGGACTCAACGGTGCAGGTGCGCGGCGCCAGCAGCGCAGCTTTGGTTGCAGCTTTGGTTTGAATTGCTGGTGGCCTGAGCTGTAAGCTGTGGCCCGACAACAACAGCTGCACACTTGCGGCTGGCGCACGCATGCAAGCAAGCAGCAACGCAGCACTCCTTGTGTTGCAGCTTGGCACAGCAGGCAAGCAATGGGGCTGTGCAGACCTCCACCTCCAGCTCTGTCTGCAGCTGCTGGTTTCCCCCCATGCATTATCACTGCGCTGCTGCTTGCTGCTGTTGCGTCCTGCTGCAGCGCTCGGAGGGCCGGCCCGGGCTGGTGGGCCTGCAGAACCTGGGCAACACTTGCTTCATGAACAGCAGCCTGCAGTGCCTCATGCACACCGTGCCCATCATGTCCGTGTTTTTGAGCGGGGCGTATGAGGGAGACCTCAACACGGTCAACCCGCTGGGTATGAAGGGCCAGCTGGCCACAGCGTTCGGCAGCCTCATCAGCAACGTGTGGCGGGTGAGCAGCGGGGCTCGGCTCATGACAATGGCTGTGGTTCTGGACAGTGCTTTTCTGTGTGCATAGCTTCAATCTGATGAGTTTTTTTCGCGGCAGCAGCAGCAGCAGCAGCAGCAGCAGCAAATAAGCACTATGCTCAGCCGTTGAACTGCATTGATTTTGATCTTGTCAGTGCTCCAAGCAGTGCAAAGGTGTGCACCTTCAGCTGGACACCTCCTCTCACGTGTTCCTCACGGCTGATTGTATGTGGCGCTTCCGCCTGCTGTTGCAGCCGGAGGTGGGCACTGTGGTGCCGCGGGGCTTCAAGGCGCGCCTGGCGCAGTTTGCGCCGCAGTTCTCCGGCTACGCGCAGCACGACAGCCAGGAGTTCCTGGCCTTCCTGCTGGACGGGCTGCACGAGGACGTCAACCGCATCCAGGCCAAGCCCTACATCGAGGTGCGGCGTGGCAGGCAGAGTGCAGTGCAGCTCTTGCTGTTTGGATGGATGCATGCTTGCAGGAACATTGATGGATGCAGCTGCAGCTGGATGTGTTGAGCGGTGCAGTGCGGCTCTTGCTGTTTGGATGGATGCATGCTTGCAGGTACATTGATGGATGCAGCTGCAGCTGGATGTGTTGAGCGGTGCAGTGCGGCTCTTGCTGTTTGGATGGATGCATGCTTGCAGGAACATTGATGGATGCAGCTGCAGCTTCATGTGTTGTGCGGATGCTGCCAAATTGGCAGCTGCGTAGTTCGTGCAAGCATGTGGCCTCAGAGCTGGCAAGACGTTGAATTGTCGCATTGCTGTTGCACTGTGCTGCTGCTGGCTGTCCGTGCCTTGCAGGAAACTGATAGCGAGGGCGTGCCTGATGATGAGCTGGCGCGGCGTGCATGGGACAACTACAGGCTGCGCAACGACTCGCACATCGTGGACCACTTCCAGGTGCGGCAACGGCTGAGGTGAAAACAGTGCTGCTGCCTACCAGTTGACTGCAGCATCCTCATATCAGTGCCTGCTGCTCTGCTAGCCTGCCTTGCTGACGTCAGCGTTTGCACAGCTGCCGCCGCTGCTCTTGCTTTGTATCCTTCACTCAGTATACCCACACCTCCATCCTGCCTGCCTGCCTGCTGTCACCGCTTGCTTGCAGGGCCTCTACAAGTCCACGCTGGTGTGCCCGCAGTGCGGCTACAGCAGCGTCAAGTTTGACCCCTTCATGTACCTCAGCCTGCCGCTGCCTGAGAGCAAGGTGCGGCAGCTGACAGCCATCCTGCTGCACGCAGACGGCGCAGCGCCGCCGCGCGAGTACGGGCTGGAGGTGCCGCAGACAGGTGCGCGGCTGGCAGGGGGTGCGGGTCGGCGTGGACGGGTGCTGCTGTGGTGAAAGTGTAACGACTATGTGTATGACACATGCGCAGGGCTGCGCTTCTTAAGTGCGAAGCACTCGGCACCGTGCTGTCAGGCGCACCTGCGCAAGTCTCACAGCCATTGCGGCAGCCCCACTTGCAGAGTTGCCTGCCATCTGCGCACGCATGTATATCAACGGCTGCGGTGTCTTCTGCTCCTGCCGCATCATACACTCCTCATGCCGCATCACAGGCAGCGTGAAGGACCTGTACCTGGCACTGGCGCGCGTAGCCGGCCTGCCGCTGGCGGCGCCCGAGCAGCAGATGGTGGCGGCGCGGCTGAGCCAGCGCTACAACTACGGCCTGGCGGTGTTTGAGGACCCTAAAGCGCGCATCAGTGAGCTGCTGGGGCGGGATGCGAATGATGGTGCGCTGCTGGTGTACTACTACAAGCAGCCGGAGCTGGGGCCAGCGGGCGAGGTCAACCAGAAGGTGGGCTGGTTTGTTGGCTTCATTTGTTAATGTTGTGTGTTACACATACATGTACATGTTACATTTGCTTACATTTGCTATCATAACATTGGTCAACGTGTAAGAATGCTGCAGGCAGGGATTGGCGGCATGCAGGCTTGTCTGTCCAGCTTCTGGCGCCGAGAGTATGACGCTGGTGCTGCTGCTTACCGTGTACTGTCGCTGCCGTGCTGCAGGTGGTGGTGTACCACCGCAAGGCAGGCGTGCGGCGCAGCTACAACTCAGACGACAAGTTCAGCGCCCCGCTGCTGATGTGGATGCCACTTGACCAGACATATGACCCAGAGCTGCACGTGGTGCCCAGCAATGCGCCCGGGCAGCAGCTAGGCGGCAGCCGCAGCAGCAAGTTTGCAGACGTCGGCAGCCCCAGCAGCAGCAGCAGCAAGGACGTGGAGTACATAGTGACGGAGGACGCGCCCATTTGGCGGCATGTGAAGCGCATGCTGCGGCCGTTCCTTGCTGTGCCTGCGCTGCGCCAGCAGCCCCCACCAGTTGATGAAGCAGCAGCAGCAGCCGCTGCTGAGGGTGGTGCGGATGCTGCGCAGGCCATGCAGCAGGACGATGAGCAGCAGCAGCAGCAGCCGGGGTCTAGTGGCGCTGCAGGTGATGTGTCCATGGCAGCAGCTTCGGGCCTGCCTGGCAGTGCAGTGGCTAGCCCTAGCCCTGAGCCATGCTGTACATCACGGCCAGCAGAGGCGGCGGCTGCTGCTGCTGCTGCTGGTGGTGGCAAGGCTGGTAGTGAGGCAGGGGAGGACAATAGCACCTGGGGCTCTCATGGATCTGACAGCCCCCGCAGCGATGTGGACATGACAGGGCTGGATGAGGCAGCAGCAGCAGTAGCAGCAGGCATAGCAGACGACGAGCAAGCAGCGGCAGCAGCAGGTACGCCGGCGGGTGTTAGCAGTCCGCAGCTGGAGCAGCAGCAGCAACAGCAGCAGCAGTCTGATGGCGAGGAGGATGCCAGTGCAGCAACTGCTGCGCTGGCCATGCAGGAGCTAGGCACTGCTGGCGCCAGCAGCGCAGACAATACAGCAGCAGCAGCAGCAGCTGGCAGCGGTTTGCTGGGCCAGGGTGGCGTGCCTGTTGCGCCGCTGGACATCTGGTCAGCACAAACGCAGGTACAGCTATGGCATGCTGCTGACTCCTATGCCTCTGTCCCTGCATGTACACGATTATGTGTTCCTGTGCCACCTTGTGGTGAAATCTGGCAGCCGCGTGTTGGTGCTGCAGGGTTGCTGCGCCAGTGCATGCTCAGAATGCTTGCGGCACATGATGATGAAGTGCTGCACACCATCATCAATCTACCTGGCATGCAGTCATGTCCTTGAGCTCAGCCACCCCTGCTACTGTCTACTTCTGCTGTCTCTCTTCAGGCCACCACCACCACGCCTGTCAACACCCCACCAGGCAGCACCACTGGCACAGCAGCAGCCGGCACCAGCAGCAGCAACAGCAGCTGGCCGCACCTCCAGCTGAAGCTGGCCCGCGACAGCTCAGACTTTGCCACTGTGGTGTCCCCCTGGTTCACCGCGCACTTCCACCCCAATGCACACCACACCACCATGGTGCTGGACTGGCACCTGCACAGCAGCAGCAGCGTGCCTTACCAGGAGTATGCGGCTGCAGCAGCAACAGCAGCAGCAGCAGCAGTAGCCGGCCAGCAGCAGGATGCAGAGATGCAGCAGCAGGAACAGCACCCTGCTGGCATCAACAGCAGCAGCAGCAGCAGTGATGACAGCTTCTTCTGGGTGCCGGATGTCTCTGGGCTCACCCCTGCAGGGGCCCCACTAGGCGACCAGCCTCTCATCGAGACTGTCGACATCTGCGGTGACTACTGCGTGCAGCCGCTGCAGCAGCCGGAGTTTGACGAAAGCACTGCGCCAATCAAGGCAGCGCGTGCTGACCCCCGGGGCAAGGCAGTGAGCCTGGAGGCGTGTGTGGAGGCCTTCCTGCAGCCTGAGCAGCTGAGTGAGGCTGATGAGTGGTACTGCCCCAAGTGCAAGGCACACGTGCAGGTGAGAGGGAGTGTGTGGTGGCTTGGCTGTTGGCTTGAATCATCGGCAACAGAAACCTGGCAGTTCTTCCTGCTGCTGCTGCTGCTTCTGCTGCTCATTTGCGTTTCACGAGTCCCTTGCCTGCCTTTGCTGTGCTCCACCGTCTGCATGCTCTGCTCCCTGTCATTGTTTCAAATTCATCACAATGTTTTGGTTGTTTTCCCCCCCAGGCCGACAAGAAGCTGGACCTGTGGAGCCTGCCTGAGGTGCTGGTGGTGCACCTCAAGCGCTTCAGCTACACGCGCTGGAACAGGGACAAGCTGGACACACAGGTGCGGCTGCGGCATTGCTGACGCGCCCGCGCGCAGCGCAGCAACACATGTCGGTGCAGAGCACTGCATGTCTGGTACATCAGCTGTTGTGGTTCTCTCAGCTGTGCAGAGCTGACCTGTCTCTGTCATGATGTCTGGCAAAAGCCAAAAATTAGATTGTACCACCCTTAGCTCCGCAAGTTGCTGAACAGGTGCTGTTGTTGCTGCTGCTGCTGCTGCTGCTGCAGGTGCAGTTTCCTCTGGCTGGGCTGGATCTGTCGCGCTACGTGCTGCACGCACAGGAGCAGCCGCCGCTGTACGACTGCTTCGCCGTCAGCAACCACTACGGCGGCATGGGCGGCGGCCACTACACCGCGTTTGGGCAGATGCCAAATGACAAGAAGTGGTTCTGCTTTGATGACAGCCGCGTGGAGGAGATCTCGCCAGAGGGGGTGAGCGGGGATGAGGGTGGCTGGGTTGGCCAGGTGCTGTGGAGAGCCTTGCTGCGGCAGCGCACGCAGGGTGTGGCAGGCTTGTGAGCATGCTTATGTGCATAGATTGACGAGAAGTGTGATTGATGATGCTGCCGATGCCTGTCACGTGCATCGCTGCAGTCGCGCGTCATGAAAAAGCGTGGGGTTGCTTTTGACGGGCAGATTGCAGTCGTGTCAGCTGCAGTGCGTACTGCCGCGCTTCTGCATTGTTCGGCGGCTGGGCAGCGGCTGTGCTGTCATGTCTACCGTCTGCTGGCCATTTGTCGTTACCTGCTGCCTGCTGCATGCTGTTTGCTGCGAGCAGGTGCAGTCTCGCGCAGCCTATGTGCTGTTCTACAGGCGGCGGCAGCAGGTACAGGCAGACTCGCCTAGCCTGGTAGACGACCTGCTGCAGCAGCGGCAGCAGCACATGGAGCAGAAGCGGCTACAGCAGCAGGAGCAGCGCGTGCAGGACGATGCAGCAGCAGCAGCAGCAGCAGCAGCCACAGCCGTGGGGGACCTAGAGCCAGTGTTAGCACCCCCACAGTCACCTGTAGCAGCTGATGTAGCAGCCATGGATATGGATGCACCAGCAGGTGATGCTGCAGTACCATTAGGCAGCTCACCAGCAGCAGCAGGCGATG
Organism: Tetradesmus obliquus; assembly: GCA_030272155.1. Lineage (NCBI taxonomy): Eukaryota > Viridiplantae > Chlorophyta > Chlorophyceae > Sphaeropleales > Scenedesmaceae > Tetradesmus > Tetradesmus obliquus. The sequence continues at coordinate 5,080,837 of CP126191.1, forward strand.
CAGGCGGGGGCTGGGTTGGCACCAGCACAGCAGCAGCAGCAGCACGGTCAGTGCGTATTGTCGGTGCTGACAGCTCAAGCACCAGCAGCAAGGGGCTAGCAGGTGCCGCAGAGGATGATGGCGACAGCAGCGACGGCAGCAGCAGCAGCAGACCACAGCGCAGGGCTGGGGGCAGCAGCATCCAGCAAGCTACCAGCTGGCAGCAGCAGCAGCAGCAGCAGCAGCAGCTAGCAGCCGGCACTGGTGCTGACGATGGGGCGGTGCTGCAGGGGCTGGTGCCTCAGGCAGCAGCAATGCGGCGGCCGTCAGATCAAGATGCTGATGCAGACATGGCTGACATGGCAGACAGGGATGTATGATAGGATGCGCGGCAGCAGCGGCTTGCCGTCAATAGGTGACGGGGCGATCAGCATGCGGATGCGCCTCTGTACAGCCTGTGCAGCGCAGCAGATCCCTGCCAGCTGCTGCTTTTGCATGAAAGCACAGCAATTGCAGATGGCATTGTGGCAGGTGTGTTGGTCTTTGGGAGGAAACCAGGGTGCTGCGTTGTGCAGGGCTTGTGCTGCATTTCTAGCTGCTGGTCACTTGTGTGCAGTGTGTACAGCATTTGTGATGGCGCATAGGCTCTCGCCAACGAATGCAGAGCTTCAAAGTGCAGAGTGTGAGGGAGCACAAGTCAGGGTTGTGGAAAGGCTGCTGCCAGCAGCCATGCAATTGGCAAAGCTTTGCGAACAGTAGAACCAGACGAGTTGTGTGTGCCGTTTTGGGCACGCCTTTCTGGTGCTACCACACAGCCAGCTGGCCTATGAGGAGCATTTGACCTGTGAAGCTGCATGAAATGCAATTTGGAAAGCAGAAGCGGCTTGGGCTGCAGTTCTGCAGCTCATTGTTTTGGACTGCATGTTCATGCAAACCTCGGAGGTTGCATAGAGCATCTGTGCAGCTCAGCTTGGAGTGGCTGTGCTGACGTGGCACATTCAGCGCGTGTCATTTCGTGCAGCATTGTTATTGGCGCTCCTGACTTGGATACTTGCGCCAAGGCCAGTGCACAGCTGCTGTTTGCAGCCATCAGTGGTGAGGTTTTGTGGGGGTGCAGCAGCAGGTGGTGCTTGTGGAGTGGACGCTTACTGCAGTGCAGGGTGTGCCGAGTAAGTAATGAGCGTTTTTATGGTGATCAGTGCTTTCCTGTGGCAATGACGGCTGCAGGCGGTCGCAGCTGGGACGAGTCCGGGACAACGGTCATCACATCACCAACCCCGTAACCCTGGAGCAGCGGCATTCCTACAACACGGAGCTACGTGGCACCGAAGCGCCTGCTTCACCAACATTGAACTTGAAATGTTGCACTTTTGTGTACAGCCTTGCTGTAACACGGCGCAGATCAGGAAGGATGGCCTGCCACGTTCCTCTTTTCGTGCTGCTTTCGGTGTTGCTGTGCTGTTCGGCTGCTGCGAAGCCGATTCCAGAAGATTGTAAGGAGCACTGGTACACGCAAAGACTTGATCACTTCCACTGGAAGCGCACTGACGATGGACAGCAACCCATCTTCCAGCAGAGATACTTTGTGTGTGATGCCCACTGGCAAAGAACTGACCCAAAGGGTCCCATTTTCTTCTATGGTACGAAATATATGGTTTTGTTCCCCTGCCCGTGATCTGCACTGCTATGCTCTGCTTGCCGCTGAGCACAGCACGCCACTGGCAGCTGCCAGCAGTTGCTGTACTGCTGACGGTGCATCTTTTGCCTGCTGTACGCAGCTGGCAACGAGGGCGCGCTTGAGGGGTACATGAACAACACCGGGCTCATGTTTGAAAATGCTGGGGCCTTCAACGCGCTGATCTTGTTTGCTGAGGTGCGGGGTGTTCCTTATGCACAGCAGCACGCATGGCGTTGTAGCCCCTGCCTTGCGACTCTGCACAACAGCCCACGTCAAAGGGTATTGTACTGTTGTGCCTGTGATTGTGGCACTCCCCAACAGGCACTGCCTGCACTTGTGAACACGCAGCTCAACAACTGCGCTGAATGGAAGAAACCACTGCTGGGATGTACCTCCTCACGGCTGCTCTCTTTGGGCTGCTGCTGCTTGCAGCACCGCTACTACGGCCAGACGCAGCCCTTTGGCGAGGACAGCTGGCGCACCGACCCCAGCTTCCTCACTGCGGAGCAGGCCATGGCTGACTACGCCACGCTGCTGTACAACCTCACCCAGGACTGGGGCGCAGCAGACAGGTGCGGCAGAATGCACCACGCTTATACCAATGCGTATGCCGGCCAGCTCACTGTGCAGGCAGCTGCAATTTCCACCAAATCGGCATAGATGCGTTATATTTCCAGTTCACAAATCAGGACCTCATTCACTAGGCACGAACCTCCTGTTTACCCCCGGCAATGACTGTTGTGCAAGCTTACGTACAGTATTACATGCACCTTTGACACCAGTGAACGTTACTGCTGGTTGCTGTGCGCATGGCCCTGTTGCAGTGCCGTGGTGGCCTTTGGCGGCTCGTACGGGGGCATGCTGGCCGCCTGGATGCGGCGCGCCTACCCGCACATCATCGCGGGTGCTGTCGCTGCGTCAGCGCCTGTGGGGCAGTTCCCTGGGGTGCAGGGCTTCGACCCCAGCGCCTTCTGGCAGGTGAGGCGGGGCATGTTTGCTGCTGCCACTGCTGCTGCCGCTGTTAGGCCCTCAGTAGCACCATAGCAGTACCTACCTTGTGCATGGCGTGGTTTGCAAGCCAGCCATTCCAGAGTGCTACTGTGTTGGAAGGAACACACCAGAACAGCATCACCTGGCATGCTTTGCAGGCGAAAAGCAGCAGCCATAGTATGCAGCAGCTGTTGCAAAACGTTGTCAGGAGATACTTTCTTATTTCAAGACGTGCGTGGGGTGTATTTCTACACACTTGCTGGCGTGCCACGCAGTGGCTGGCTGCAGTGGTTGTCATTCAACCTCTGATTAGGGCTTTGCACGTGAACAGTCACATGCCAAGGCGTCGGCACAGCACAGGGAGGATGTCACCTGAGGCACTGACATCTCTGCTGCTGCTGCTGCTGCTGCCGCTGCTGTCAGATTGTCACTCGAGATGCCACCGCCGAAGCTGGCGCAGCACCCGACTGCGCGGACAACGTGCGGCAGGCCTTCCAGCTGCTGTTTGACTTGGGCGGCAGTGAGGCTGGGCGGCAGCAGCTGCAGCAGGCCTTCCTGCTGTGTGACCCGCTGACAGGGCAGCAGCAGGTGACTGACCTGGCCTACTGGGTGCAGGTAGGGAGGCAGCTGTGCTGCTGCTGCTGCTGCTTTTGAGCTGGCAGGTCACCTGGCGAGTTGTGCCGTTGCACGGTCTTCGTTTGTGTCGGTGTTGATGTCTGCAAGCGCACTTGAGGTAGAGATGCTTAAGTTGGCTTGCACGCAGCATGTTCAACAGGCGTTGCAACTGGAGCATATCTCCCGTGCAAGTAAAGCATTTACGCAACATTGCAGTAACTGCATTGCACTTGCTGCTGCTGCTGATCCTGCTATGCAGTCCGCGTTTGATGCCTACGCCATGGGCAACTACCACTTTGCCAGCGACTACATGACCGGCCATGACGGCTGCACCCTGCCAGCATGGCCCATGCGGGCTGCATGCCAGCACATGACCAACAGGCCGGCGCCGTCAGCAGCAGCAGCTGCTGCCGCACCCGCAGCAGCAGGATCTCTGGCAACAAGCAGGCGCCTGCTGTTGCAGAGGGGCCTGCAGCAGCAGGCTGAGGGTGCTGCAGCTCCCTTCAAAGCCGCACCGGCCTCAGAGCATGCTGCTGCAAGTATCAAACCAAACCAGGAGCAGGATCTGCAGCTGCTGGTGAAGCTGCGCAAGGCTGCTGGCCTGATGTATAACGTGACTGGCGATGCCACATGCTTCACACTGGACATGTCAGGGCCAGGCGCAGCGAGTGTGGGTGAGTGGTGCCTGCTGCGTACATACAGCACTGGCACTGCAGCGTCATCTGAATGCTGCCAGTAGTGACAGGCTGCTGCATTGCCCTTATGAGCGTTGCCATCCGTTACGTGTTCCACAGTGCAGGCTGCACCATACCTGGATGCTGCTTGCGCACGCACCTGTGTCCAGTCCCTTGCACGGTACATCAGCCGCCGCCACAACTTCTGGCTCGCACAGCTACGCAGATACTGTTCGCCCAAGCTGCCGTCACTTTTGATGGCCGCATTCTGCTGCTGCTGCTGCTGCTGCTGCTGCTGCTGCTGTTCTGCCTGCGCCACCAGGCCCCTGGGACTACCAGGTCTGCACCGAGTTCCTGGGCCAGGAGCTGCCCTACTTCCCTGCAGGCCCTGCCTCCATGTTCTGGGACCAGGGGCCCTTCGACTGGCAGGGGGTTGAGGAGCACTGCAGGCAGGCCTGGGGCGTGGTGCCCACCAAGTTCCACAGCCTGGTGCAGCACGGCGGAACAGACTGGCGGTGAGCGGCACACAGTGCATTTGGCACCTCTGCAAAGGATGAGCGATGTCAGGGTGCCTCTACTGCTGCAGGATTGCTGTGATGCATGCTGTGTTGCAGCTGTCCAGGCGGACGGTTTGCAAGCAGCGCCGGCTGCGAGTCACAGATCCTCAGTTGGCCAAACTTCACAGGATGCGTGGGATGCAGCGCTGCAGCCAGCGAATCATACTAATCCTGCTGCTGCCGCTGCTGCTGCGCTGCCTGCAGGGGCACCTCTAACATCGTCTTCAGCAACGGCCTGTACGACCCCTGGTCTGCATTCGGCGTCATGGCCAACGTGTCAGACAGCGTGGTGGCCGTGCTCATTGCTGATGGTGCCCACCACTCAGACCTGATGTATGCGCGGCCTGATGACAGCGCGGCGCTCACTGAGGCTCGCGCCACCATCATGCAGCATGTGCGGCGATGGGTGGAGGAGCACAGCCTCAGGGCAAGGGCATGAGCTGGCAGCTGTGCAGGGCTTATGGCTTGATGGGTAACATGATGATGATGAGCTGTGCAGGGCGGCCGCCTCATGGTTGGGAGGTCTGCTGAGCAGCACTGTTGCTCGGTGCCATACAGAGCACGCTTGCTTTGCATACAACCCAACATGTGTGGTATGCAGGTTGAACTTCAAGACGGCTTGCAATCTATCCGGTGGCACCATTTCGGCTCCCAGAATTGGCGCCTGATCAGTTATGAACTTGGAGTCCGCATGCGCCCTGCGCAGGGCGAGTTTGCCGGCGGAGTCAACTTGCATGTTGAACGCATTACAGCATATGTTGGTTTGAAAACAGCATTGTGAATGCCACTGCACTGAACAGCGCAACCGGCGAGAATATTAAGGCAATGTACAGGAGTTTTTTGACACGTGTTACACTCCTGCTTGGCTTCATCGTGTGAGAGCGGGCTGTACAGGGCCACATTGATTTCTTTGCAAGCGGCGCCCGTTGCCGCCTTTAGGACTGATTCTGTTTGAAAGGAAAAACAACAGCCAGCTGGTTACATTCAACATTCACCATCTGGTGGCTGCAGGCAGCCATGGCCAACTTTGTTTATTTGGCACCCAAACAGTGCAAGTACACAATGTGGGTCGCTGTCAATGGACACAACTTGTGCCATGGCATGCCATGCGCAGCAATTGCAACTGCTGCACGAGGCACACGCAAGCTTGATTGAGGAAACCATATCAGGGCAGGAGCGAAATGCGGCCCCTTGGCCCTCTACGAACGTGATGCACAATGACATCAGAGCTGCTACTGTACAAAACGTGTGCAACAACGTCTGGCAATGAGCAGCGCAGCAATGCACTGGCGCTGGTAAGAATCCGTAGCATCAGCAGCCAGCTGCACTGAACCTGAGGCTGCACCAAACCAGCGCCGACTGCTGCATCAGACACAACACGTGCACTCAGCACACGCGTGGGTGTGCTCAGCCAGCCACTACCACGGATGTATGCTGAAGCCATCACATTGCGCATGCATGCATGCAAGCACATTGGACGTTGTGGACTGCACCAAACAAGCGTACAAAGGTGTGCATTTTGTGCTCCACCCAGGAGCCATGGTACACAATGCGGCGAAGAAACCTGATGCGCACGCTGTCACAGTGGTGCCAGTCACACAACTGGAAGCTGCAGACTGCACGAACATGCGTTGCCAGAACCCACACCCCCTGCCTACCCTACACTGCCACTGCTGCTAGAGCATGCGTATCTCAACGCTTGCTAGAGGTGACACAACTGTCAGTCAGACGTACTGCCGCCATTTCCCTGCCCTACCAGCGCTGCAGACGCACACAGGTGCACCCACAGCACCTCACCCACCCCCATCCCTTCCGTTTCTTCTCAGCCACACCGCCACCAACCCAACCAACACCAGCTCCCAACCCATTGCAGATCACACCCCACACACAAGTCGGGCTGCACTGCTGCAACCAACCATCACGGCACACATTACAACCAAGTTTGGATGCATGGTTACCAGCACGTCGACGAGCGCAGCAGAAACTGTGCGCCGCTCAACATTAACACACCACTTGTGTGACGTGCTACATCCTGCTGCTGCTGCTCAGATGATCAGCTGCTTAGACACGCCGCGCACGTCAAAGCGTTCAAACTCGCCCTGCTCGTGCAGGCGCTGCGCGAAGCGGTAGCCCAGCAGGATGATCTTCTTGAACTCGCTGAACTTCTTCAGCTCCAGCATGTCCATGCGCCCGTTGCGCACAATGTTGGTGTCCTGCAGGCGAAGGAACAAGAAGGGTCAGTCACAGGATCACAAACGTGGCAGAGCCTGCTTGCACGCATTCAAATGAGAACCGTCTGCCAACAACCCTTCCAGCACAGCCAGGCCGGCACATGCCATGCCGTCTGTGTTGTGGTCTGTGCAGTGAGTGGTCTGTGCAGTAGAACATGCTGCAATATGCAACGGCCAAACCATCTAGGCTTGCCAACCAAGCCAGCGCGCCACTCACATGGAAGTAGTCAAACATGACCGCGTTGCCGCCGCACTTGAGCATCTCGCAGTTGTCGTTGATGAAGAAGTCTGGGAAGGAGCCGTCCACGCACTGCACGCCCCTGCAGGGCCGCGACATCTTCCAGTCCAGGAACAGCGGCACGTGTGCGCTGGCCATGGCCACGTTGATGAGGTCGCTCTTGTCTGAAAAGTCGGAGATGGACACCTGGTTGCAGAACGGCAGCTGCGTCACCACAATGCCAACCTGCAGAGAGCACAGCACAAGCACAACAGCAGGAGACAGAGAATGAGTACAAACGGACAGCAGAGGGTTCGCTGCACTGTGACCAGCGGGAACTGCAGCAACGTTGGCAGTTGGCTGAGCCAACACGCACGTGCATACTTTTGCTTGCAGGAACAGCCTCGTGTGTGACCCAACTATGCATGTCAAGGCAATTAGGGGAGCCTTGCACTAGCAATGCATAGCACGTCAGCCACCAGCACATCCCCAGCTCACCTGGTCCCTGCAGCGCTCCGCAGCGTCCGCCGGCAGCAGCTCGTGCAGCCACTCCTCTATCACGTAGCCCCAAGTGCCCATGAGCCCCAGCGGGCGCTCCCAGATGCCATGCTCCTTGCTCAGCTTGTAGGCGGACTCCATCACCTCCTCAGGATCCACCTCGCAGGTGGCCAGCATGGCAGCCAGGCCGCCACCTGAGGCGCCAACCATGGGCACCTTGGACAGCTGGAAGTGCTGCATGAGGTACTGCACGGCACCCAGCTGCCACCTGCAGGACGGAGGGAGGAAACAGAAACAGTAAGCAGCAGCATGTGAGTGATGACGCAGGCAGGAGCATAGGCGCGGTGCTGCAGATGGTAGGGCACACAGCCGCATGCATCACAGCGTGCAGCCCATGCTACTGACAACAGACACAGGCTAGCGCAGCCAATGCCTAGCAAGCATGCATGGAAATACGCACGCATGAGAAGGGTCAAGCGCTTGAACATCCTGCATTCCCACATTGTGGTGTACACCAACTTTCCCCCCTGTCAGCTCACCAGAAGTAGATGCCGCTGCCAGCCCAGCTCAGACGCAACTTAGGCTTCACAGTAGAAGGGGCTGCAGGCGCAAACGAGAAATAAAGGACAGCAGAAGAGCACGCAGTTGTCAGTATACACTGCATGATTCCTGCAAGAATACACATGTGTCCTGCAAGCACGACATGCTGAAGCAACACACGCAGATGTGCATGCATGCATGCATGCAGCCTGGCAATTATCTGGCACAGCATGCATCACCAAATGAAGCACAATTAAAATGATGTCCATGCAGGGATCAACACAAATGTGCATGCCTGTACTGCTGCTGTGACTCCAGCGGTATCTGCTGATAGCGGGACAATGCTGCCAGACCCGCGTTCATGCACCAAGCGAAGCTCATAGCAGTCCACCAATGACACCCACAACAGCACAATGCTCACCAGCTGCCATTGCTGGTTGGTTGAAATGCGGGCCCATAATCAAGCCCAAATCATCAGACGCTGACGTTGGCTGACGCAGGCCTGGCAGAGCAATCCTGGCGGTGGTTGAGGCCTCACTCCTGGGCTGTTGCATGCGTGTGGGCACAAACAGGCTGCCAATGCTTGGCTTCTCCATGAAGCTGCTGCCTGATGCGGCAGCCTGCCGCTGCTGCTGTTGTGTGAGCATCTGCAGGACACCAAAGCACATACGGCAAGCAGGGTTCTTCAGAGCTGCCGGGTTTGCAGGCAAGGCGCCCTTCACGAGCTTGGACCAAATACCATAATGCTTGTGCAAGGCGTCGATGCTTGCAGTTTGCAGGAGCACTAGACCGCAGACGCACCAGCGAAGCAACAGAACTACAAGTGCGAGCGCAAAGCCTGATGCGGCTCAAAACGGGGAATCTAGGCTGCGATAGTCCCACCACATGCTGCCTGTGCAAGTTCATAAAGAAAGCAGCATGATTCCAGCGCATTCGTCTGAGAGCTGACCAGAAGCCGGGGAAGTACCAAGCATATGCGCACCTTGCTTGCAGGCACGTTGGTCAGGTGCAAACCACTCCTGAGTTTCTTGGCTGCTGGGCCTGGCTGTGCGCAAGTCTTGAGTCAGTTGACGTTTGATGCTCGCGTGAGCCACGGCCGGAAACGGAAGAAGCCTCTTTCAACTGCACAGAGTAATGATCACGACGTTCTCAAGTCTGCTCAATTGTGAAGGCCGCCTACAGCAGAAAGTAGGGCCTCCTACAACGGAACTGTTATGTTAGTCGTTTCACTCGTCCTCCTAAGGGTTTTGGATTTTGGTCGAAGTGGTTCAAATCTTGATCAGACTTCCTACAAAACGAATTTTGTTGTCAAGTTACAGTTTCAGCTACTGTGCAGCTGCGCCACCACTTGTCACCTTCCAACATTTCGTGACCTGCTCATTGGGCCCTTTGGTCAAGCAAATCTTATCTACAATCAGTTTCAGGCACTTATATTTTACTTTTGTGTTAAAGTGCTGTGACATAGCCTCACTGCACCTCTCCGAGAACCTGGCTGCTGCCGTGGGGTTGATTACGACTCTTCATACTTGAAGCTGATAGCACAGTAACATCAGTACGTTAGAGCAACTAACAAGATCTTTAACCTGATACAGCGCCATAGTGGTAGCAGCAGCACTAGGCAGCAGCAGCAGCAGCAGCAGGCAGCAGGGCTAGCGCAGCCAGCCATGCTGCGCTTTACTGGATGCTGCCACTTCAGGCAGCGGCTGTTGCTATCAACGCTGAGTGGGAAAGCTATTCGTATAGATGACATCCGCGCACAGGACCAGTCACCAGGCCTGAGAGACTATGAGGCCAGTCTGCTGCGCCTCATGGAAAAGCTCACTAACGGCTGCCTGGTAGAAATCAATGAGACAGGTGAGCATGCTCAGAGCAGCCAGCCCAGCTGTTGAGTGCTACACGAGTCAGCAACAGCAGCGTGTTGCCAACACCAGCTTGTAAGTGATGCCCTCACTGCTTGAATCGCTTGCTCAGCAACTGTACCTGAGCAGAGGTGGCAGGCTTGCGCTGGCAGTGCAATGAGGTGTACTGCAGGCAAACACCCACAGCGCTGTCTGCTCCTGTTGTTGTTGGTGGCAGGCACGTCGCTGCGCTACCGGCCCGGCATAATCATCTGCGGCAGCGGCCTGGTGCACGACTGCGGCAGCAGCCGCAGCATAGGCTACTTCCTGGAGGTGCTGGTGCTGCTGGCGCTCTTCGCAAAGCGGGTGAGGCGCAGCAGCAGCCATGCCCTGCAGTAACATGCAGCAGCAGGCGCCCTGACAGGGGCATCTTCTGTTAAGAGTCACACGACGTCCGCAGCAACTGCAGCCCACACACATGCTGGACTGCAGCTACACCCTCTGCATCATCCTGGTCGCTTCCCCTGGCACTGGCACGCCTGGCTATCTGCCATACCCCCTGCTCACGCTCAACAGACACAAACTAACCGCCCTGCCGCGTCCACCGCCTCTCCACCCCTCTCTCCTTGGCACAGCCGCTGTCCATCACGCTGCGCGGCATCACCAACGACCACGTCGACCCCAGCATAGACACCTGGCGCACAGTCAGCCTGCCGCTGCTGCGGCGGGCCGCAGGCCTGGATGAGGCAGCAGCAGGCAGCCTGGAGCTCAAGGTGGTGCGGCGGGGGGCGCGGCCGGGTGGGGGCGGCGAGGTGCAGCTGCGCGTGCCGCTGGTGCGGGCGCTGCCGCTGGTGTCGATGAGTGATGAGGGCATGGTGAAGCGCGTGAGAGGCATCGCGTACTCAATGCGGGTGCGGCTGCGTATGGCTAGCCAGTAGGGTTTTGCTCCCCTTGGTAATCAAACAGCTGTGCGGATGAGGCTGGGCTGTGCAGCAGGTTCAGTTGTGTACAGGTCGAATGCAGCTGCGATGACTGCGGCATGCATTCTGCTGTTTGTACGTGTGATATGTGCTTGATGGCAGCTCCAGTGCACACAGCAGAGCAGCTTGTGGTCAGGTGCTTGACTGGGCCAGCGCCTGTTGATGCATCTTCACATTTGTCCTGGCACCAGGGCTTTGGCCATCCACGGTCCTGCTGCTGCTCGCACTTGTTTGCTTTCAATTCCCTGCCTCACACCACTGATGCTGCTGCTGCTGCTGCTGTGCGCTTGTGCTCTTCTGCTGTGCCGCAGGTGCCTCCCCAGAACGCCAACCGCATGGTGGATGCTGCGCGCGGCGTGCTCAACCAGCTGCTGGCTGACGTGTACATCTTCACAGATGCAGCAGCAGGCCCCGCAGCAGGCAACAGCCCCGGCTATGGCATCACGCTGGTGGCGGAGACCACCAGCGGCTGCCTCATCAGCGCAGAGGCAGCAGCAACCACGGTACGCTGGCAACTCAAATGCTTCCGCGCTGCAGTGAGGTGTGGTGTATGCTGCTTGCTTGCTGAGCTGCTTGAGTTGATTTGTGGGGTTGCATGACCAGTCAGCAGGTGTCTTCAATTTCAGCATGAGGCTTCTGGACGAGTTCAGCAACGCGTCAATCTGCTGTTACGTCATGCTGACCCGGCCATCCCTCTTGCTTTCATCTGCTTGTATCAACTGCCGTCCGCGCTGCAGGGCAGCAAAGATGCGGCTGGCTCTGCTGCTGGCGATGAACCGCTGGTGGTGGCGGAGGACATCGGCCGCGCCGCAGCGCAGCTGCTGCTGGATGAGGTGGCGCGGGGCGGCGTGACGGACGGCACGCACCAGGGGCTGCTGCTGCTGCTGGCTGCGCTGGGGCCGGAGGAGATGAACCAGGTGCGCGGCCAGCACAGGCAGTGCGGGGCGCAGCAATGGTGGAGAGCAATGGTGCATGCTTCAGTTTCAAGCAGATCTGCGTGTGCATCTCCTGTTAAAAAATCTTGGTAGGTGCAGCGCTGCCACAAGAACACCTCCAGCAGGCTGCGCCTTGTTCCTGGCGGTCGGGCTCATTTTTCATTGCCTGAACACGCTCCAGCTACAAGCGTGGCTCATAGCCCAAACATCACCTTCCTGCTGTTGTCCTTGCTGCTGCTAATTCAACTCATGCCGCGCCCGCAGGTGCGGCTGGGCCCGCTGACGCCGTACGCGGTGCGCACGCTGCGCCACATCCGCGATTTCCTCAACGTGCAGTTCAGCATGCGCACGGAGCAGCAGAGCGGCACCATCTTCCTCAGCTGCATCGGCGCAGGGCTCAAAAACATCAACAGGAAGGTCACGTGAGGCGGCTGTGCTGCTGCTGCTGCTGCTGCTGCTGCTGCCGGGCGCGGCTGGATAACAGCTGCCACTGGGGCTGCAGATGCCTTCGAGCAGCTGCTTGTGATGTATGGATGTCTGCAATTTGAGGGGCTGGTTGCAGCAGCACTACTACTGTGAAGCTTCCCGAGTCAGCAGCCTTGCCAAACAGAGAGGCTGTGTTACGGCGTGCTGCCAGCCAGCATCGTGTTGCTGGTGCTGTGGCGTCTGTGCATTTTACGTCCATTGCTATCACACCAAGAATGCACAGATTGTTGCTGTACGCTAGCCGCTGTGGGCCTGTAGCATGTGCCAGCCACTGCACGATGCAGCATTAGGGTTTGTGTTCCCCTTGTCGTTGCTGCGCGTCACGCGGCAGCTGTGCAACTGACAGATGACCCTGCTGCGCCCTCACCTGCGCAGCATGCACTGCAACTCCAAGTGGCGTGTGCTGTTGTTGCGCTAGTGTGGTTTGACGGCTATTGGTCGTGTGAGGTTGTCGCGTGGCAGTCGTGACAGGATTCACTGTGCCAAGCTGTTCTGACTGCCGGCCGCATGCCACGTAAGTACAAAGTCGTTGGCATGCAGTTGCAACTCTGACATCCTGCTGTTTCACAGGGTGACTCGTTCCCTGTGCAGTTGCGCTTGTTGTGTGTCTGCCTGCTGGGCCGGGTTACCTACCTGTTGTCAGCAATGCGTGTCCTGCTGCTACTTTTGGCAACTTGGGAACAAGGGTAGACTGGCATTAGAGTTGGACCCGCCCTTGTCTTCCGCATAATTTGTGTTGCACCTTGCGGCGGCGTTTGTGTGCCAAGAGCTGCACATCTGTAATTCTGGCCGCATGTGCAGCTGTAGGCGGTGGACTGGAATTTGGCCCGCTTGGCCGTGAGCCAGATTATGCAGGTGCTACCTAGCGGGAGTGCTAACACCGTGTTGCGGGAGTGCTAACATGCAAGCTGATGCAAGCTTTTTACTGCTAACACCGTGTTGTGCGCTAGTCGCGCTGCTTTACCCTTGTAACACGTGGAGCTTTCAGCCCTTGAACATGGATATGTTCGCCAGATGCATGCCGTGCTGCGTTCTACTACAAAGGACGTTGGCAGTCTATGAGTTGCTCACCGGCCGCACACCACACCGAGCGAGACTTTGTACAAAGGGGCTCGAAGTGACAGTGTTACAAACACCAAACCAGCACCGCCAGGCTGACTGGCTCAACTACGCTGACAGCTAGATGCAAACTTTGGGCCAAATCAATGGAGCATCCACAGCCAGTCATTATATTCTGAGAGAGTAGTCTCTCAGAAGCTAGCACAGGTGCTACTGTTCTTGCACCGTCCGGTTGCATTTGCGTGTGTGGCAGATGCGCCAGCATGGCACATGCCGTGTGAAGTGCAAGCAGCACGTTGCAACACACATGTGGCACACACCAATCCTGTAACACATACACCCAGTGTGTGGAGGTGCGTGGCTCATGCTCAGAAGCTAAAGCCATGACCCCAATCATGCTGCATGTATGTTATAAAACCTACAGGGCAGCAGCACAACCTGGATCCATGCAGCCACAAATGCGTGCATGCATGCTGCACACGCTTGCCGCACCTTCGCACTTCTGAAGAGCTGAAAGCCATTCTGGTAGAGGTCAGCCCGCTCATTTTGAAAATCCCCTGCACAGCAGTCTTTCGCTGCCGTGCTACTGAGCGAGAGCAGGCGCCATGTTTGCTTCAACATGACTGGGCGGCGCTGCATGAGGTGCAGTCGGCCCTGCTGCTGCTATGTTCGCAAGCACAACACATCCCCATCCATCACCAGCTACGCAGACATCCCTGAAGACGGATAGCCGCAGAGCCGGCAGCTGCGCGCCCACACAAGATGATAGCTTCTAAAACAGCTGCAATGCGTGTGCTGCAACCCCCAAGGCTGCAGCTGTTTGGCACTACGCCTTGCGTACTCTCAAGAAGCCAAGAGAGGATCTGCTTCTACCACTCAATGCACAAAGGCTGCTGGTGGACAGTGCTGGCACCAATCAACTGCCAGCATCGACACACTCGCTTGCAGGGACTGATCCCTGGCAGGCCATGCGGGGGGTGCACACACATAAAAGACAACTGCATCGTACAGGTCAGCAGGTAATCTGCTCCGACCGCGCACCAACGAGACGAGATGCCCAGCAGCATGCATCAGTCTACTGCAGGCGTGGACTCACACCCACACCTATGCATGGCCTCATGTAGAAGCGGCAACAACACTTAGAATGCCCCAGCACACTGAAACCCTATGACCCATGCCTGCTGTACAAATCCCAGACAATCCACAGCAGTGAATGCCGCTGAGGCTGCAGCAGGCAGTGCATGGCAGTGCCCAGGCCCTTGGCATCACTTTCCTTGCCTGCCGGTGAGATTTTCGCTGGACTTGCACACAGCCTGTTGAATGATGGCAAGTGCCGATGTGCCGTGCAGCAGTCCAACACCACACCTGCCGAATGCAAGCCCACTGTCAAGCCAAGTGTCACCCCAGCCGAAAGCTGGGCTCAACTGCAATGCCTGCCGGGTCATTGGCCCTGCACGCAATGCTGCTGACGAGCATCACGCAATGCTGCTGACCAGCCGCATCATCAACTGCACCTAGCAAATTATGTCAACTCTACATCAAATAAGAAGCATGCGTAGGTCTGGCGCTGCTGGTGTTGCAGCAGCAGTGACACCTGCCCTCTGTTGCCTGAGTGTTCTGCACCCAAGCGCTGCTGCTCCTGCCGTCTGAGCAGGGCGTCAACACTATGCTGAGCGACATCAGCTCAAAGCACTAACACCGATAACCCGCAATGCGTTCTGTCAGGCTGACGGTCAGTGTCTTTATGCAAACAAGTCAGAGAGCTGCTCTGTTCAGCAGCCCAAACCATGAAATATTAACCTACACAGACACATGCTCCAACCATTGCTGGTCCTGGCACGCAATCAAAATATGATCCAGACAGCATCCCACGGTGAACGTGACACGCTGTTGGCTGAGTGCCAGCAAATTGCACTGTTCTGATGTGAGGCAGGCTGTTGTTCCAGGTTGTCAATCTGAAGCAACATTCTACACATCAGGCTGGCATGCAGCACACGTGTAGATGCCCTCAGACTCATACGGGGAGAACAAGCTCTCCATCACACCCTGCTGCCCATCCGCCCACAGGTACTGCTTGCGCACCGACTGCCACGCACGCTCCGCGGCCGTCATGTTGGCAGCAGCCACGCTCGCACTCTCCTTGGCGCTGCTGTAGCGCGCGCGCAGCGCAGCATACTGCAGCGCATCACGCTCCGCCTGCTTCATTGCGGGTGTGGCGCGCAGGTGTGAGTGCAGCTCCTTGTATTGCGCCTCCTCCCACGTGTCAATCACAGAGTCCTGCGCCAGATAGTCCACCGCATAGATCGGGTTGGACATCTGCAGCGATGTTGCGCGCTTCGTGCTGCTGCCAGCCGCCGCAGGCTTTGGCGCGGCAGGCGCAGGCTTGCTGCTGCCGGCGGCAGGCCTGCGCTCTGCGCTGGTGGTGCCAGCTGGTGCAGCAGGCTTGCCGCTGCTTCCTCCTCGCTTGTTGTTGGGGCTGTCGCCCACCCTGCTGCTCTCCATTGACACGCCCTTATCCACCCATCCTTCCCAGCTGCGCTTGCCGCCGCTCAGTGTGAAGCGCAGGTTTGATAGGTTGTTGAACACCGGCACGCCAGGCGCGCTGCTGGCAACCAGCACCAGGCACACCTCGTTCTGCTTGCCTGCTGTTGCTGGCAGCTCAAGGTAGCCCATCTCAGCGGTGCGCATGTTGCGCTGCGCAGCAGCAGGCACAGGCAGCAAGCAGCAGCAGGTACAAACAGCAGGGTCAGACACGGCATGTAACATAGCAACTGTTGTGCCTGGCACGCTGAATGCAACATGAAGTAAATCGGCTGTGATGCGCTCGCACGTCAGCACAAGTAAGGCAAGTAGGCAGACACAGTTGACAACATCTGCAGTGTTCAACCATAAGCCTGCCGTGTGTGGCGTCACTCACAGAGGCAGGCAGCCGCGCGGTGACGGCTGGTGCGTCACCGTCCTGGATCTTGCTGTAGGGCCCCACTGACAGCCTGAAGCTGGCCTGCACCTGTGAGGTGTACATCACCTGCACCAGGTACCGCCCGCCCTTGGCCACCTGCAGCAGCAGCAGCAGCAGCAGCAGCAGCAGCAGCAGCAGCAGTGGCAGCCATTTTTGACAGCCTGGTACACGAAGAGGCCAACTTACAATCACACCGCGCTCTCTTTATTGCAACAATGCATCAGCAGGCATGCAAGCAAGCCTTGCTGCTGCCCATCCCAGAGTACGAGGAAGCATGCTCCGCCAGCACCACCCACCTCGAGCGCAAAGCACGCAGAGTCGCCCACTTTGCTGAAGCCTGACAGCCCATTAGGCAGCAGCTCCACGCGGCCGGGCGTGCGCGCGTGCGCGCCGTCAGGCAGAATGTTAGTAACACTCCAGCCGTCAAGGCCCAGGTAGAAAGTGGGCTTCTCAAAGCTGTGTGCATCTGCCACAAGGGATTTGAAGTACTCGCGGGCTAGTTTGGACATCTGGCCGGCCACGGCGTCCCCCTCAGGGCCGCTGACCTCGTTGCAGGGCTGCTCAATGTGGGAGGTGCCCTCAAACCTGCAGCAGCAGCAGCAGCAGCAGCAGTGGCAGCAGCGCGGCGAATTAGACCAAGAACTGGTAACATTGCGCCTGCGTGCTGCAGCGCGCATGACTGCTGACCACTGCAAGCCACCTGTGTGTTATGAAACCGCTCATCTTCGCCGGTTGCTAGTTGCTCTTCAGTTACTGATCATGATTTCTGCTGGCAACCTCACACATGTGTCCGCCTTGCCCTGGCCGATTCCGCACCATCGCTTGTCCCAGCATCCATCTCAACCAAACACAGATGCCGTATACAAGCAGCAGCCGCAGCGGCAGGAGCAACAGCTACACCCCCTACTGCCCACCCCCTCACTCACTTGTACACCTTGCCGGTGTCTCCGATCCACTTGTAGTCCTTGTAGCGGATGCCGACGCAGCGCGCAAAGCCGCGGCCATCCACACCTCCAGTATCATAATCCAGCAGCGGCTGCGGCTTCAGCACCTGCCTGTCAGGCCCCAGCGCTGGCACCATATCCGGACTCCAGCACTGCGGCCCAAAACTGAACACAAACCTGTCCTGCTGCTGCTTATCCGCCAGCGCGGCGCCGCGCAGGGATGCGGCCGGCTTGCTGGTCCCAGGTAATAACAAATTCTTCATGCTGAGGCCATCCCACTGCGGGTGTGGCGCTGCACTGAGGCCTGCCAGGTCAGCCATGGTGGGCAGCACATCGGTGATGGATGTGAGGCTGCTGTCAGTGACGCCGCCAGGCACGCCGGGGCCCTTGACTGCCATGTAGTTGCGCACGCCTCCCTCCAGCACGTCCTTCTTGTAGCCCATCATGCCGCTGGGCATGCGCCTCTGCAGGAGAGAAAGGCGTGATGTGTCGGGTGATTTGCACAAGGTTGATGTGTTAGCGAGATGTG
Organism: Tetradesmus obliquus; assembly: GCA_030272155.1. Lineage (NCBI taxonomy): Eukaryota > Viridiplantae > Chlorophyta > Chlorophyceae > Sphaeropleales > Scenedesmaceae > Tetradesmus > Tetradesmus obliquus. The sequence continues at coordinate 5,098,546 of CP126191.1, forward strand.
GCAAGGATGGTACGAGGGGTGGGTGGCCTGGTAGCTGCGCAGTTCCAAAGGTTTGCTGGCGTCACTGGCAATCAAACATGCACAGCAAAGGCACTGCGGTTGCCAGCCCAGCCCATCAAAAGCCAAAGCAAGCTCATTCTCTGTCACAATCCAAAGCACCACCCTGAGCATACCACCCCAGCAGCAGCAGCAGGCGCGCACCAGCTTGTCCTTGCCCTTGCGCTCCGTTGGGAACAGCTCCGCGCCGTTGTCGCTCATGATCATGACGTAGGTGTTCTCTGCCAGCGGGCTGTTGGCCACAAAGTCAAACAGGCGGCCTGTGGCAGCCATGGTGCAGCAGGGGACATGTCAGCACTTCCAGCACATGGTGCAGACTTGCACAGAGCGCCGTGTGGCGTGAAACGGCAGTTTCAGGCATGGTAAAGGCACAACTGCGCACCTTCAAGCATTGCTGGTGTGCTGGGGTGCTGCTGACGGCAAGCAATCAGGATGCTGATGCTCTCTGACAGATTGTAGAGCTGTGTCGCCAGGCAAGGCAGGGTGCTGTATCGTGTTGTTGGTTATCATGTTAAGTAACATTTATAACAGCCTCTGCTCACCAAGCACGTCGTCCATGTACTCCAGCATGGCCCACACCTGCAGCAGCGCAGCCACAGCGCACCACGCAAGTCAGCCCCGGCAACACTGCATCACTTGTACTGCTCCTTTCCTCAAATTGCACACATCATTTAGCGCAGCTGCATCTCTGCACTCGGTGTGTTTGTGCAAGCAGCAGCAGCAGCAGCAGCAGCAACCATGCCTCACCTCGGCTGTGTCGCCGGGCAGCTTGGGCGACATGTTCTTGTACTTTGACTTGTACGGCTCGGGCGCGGGCCGCTGCCAGCGGGGGCCCTGCCCGGGGCGCATGAAGCCCCTGGCGGCAGCAGCAGCAGCAACACACACTTGCGTGTGAGAGATAATCCCCACACGCTGCTGAGCCATGATAGTTTCCTGGAGCATGTCAAATGACCCAGCCAGCGATGCAACACGGCAGCACACTGCTACAGAGGCGGCCCATCTGTTGGCCTTCCAGACACCCCAGCAGCTGGATGCCTGGCTGCTTGTGACGCAAACAGCAGCAGGCCTCGCCGTGCATGGCTTGGAACCACTCACTGGTGGATGGCGTGTGGCGCGTAGTACATGTAGAAGGGCTTGGCGTCCTCTGCCTCGTGCTGCTTCAGGTAGCCGATGATCTTGTCCATGAGGTCCTGCTCCATGAGGCCCTTGGTCTGGATGTAGTTGCCTGCAGGGGCAGCCAGGCAAATAGTCCAATAAAAAGAGTGAGGCATACTTCATTAATGTGACCATGATGCAACGGCACGTGCCAGCAGGACAACAGCGGCGTGTGGCATAGAATTAAGCACGCAACGTGCGCGCAAAATGACACGTACAAGCGAGCATACACACACTGACGTGCCTAGACAGTTGTCTGCAATGAACAGGTTCATGCCGGTGCCTGCCGTTGAGCAGCAGCTGCGCGCACCATTGTGGCGCATGAGGTTGTCCAGGTGCACGTGGCTGGAGGGCAGCCAGCTGTCCTGGAAGCCCACAAGCCACGGCTCATAGCCCAGCGTGCGCCCGTTGTGCCTGGCAGGGCGGTTATAGACACAGCAGCATCAGCCGCAGTTGATTGGTTGTGTCGTTGATGGCAGCATGTGTCGGAATGCTGTATGACGGCTGCGTGGTGACGCTGGCATAATGACATGTGGCGCATTGTTACTCTTAGGGCTGAGCAGCCACTGTAGTTAGCTACAGCGGTGAGGCAGTTGCACATGCAGCCTCATGCTGTGTTTTCTGGCATCAGCAGGGTTGCCATGTGCACTCACCATTTGCCAAAGTGCGCTGTGTCGTAGCCGTTGTCGGCAAAGAATTCAGCAGAGGTGGTCTCGCCACGGTTGATGTAGTCGTACCCTGCACAGCAAGCACAGCACTAAAGAGTGAGCACCAGCTGACATGCAGTATGCATGTCGTACCATGGGCCATTCGAGGTACAGCCACCTTCCAAACGCAGCTGGCACCAGCGCAACCGAGCTGCTGCTGGATCCATGCAAGCCATCAAACACTGCTGCTGCCACATGGCTGTGTATGCTGAGGGTGTTGGTGTGGGAGCTGCTGCTGCCGCAGGCATTCCACGCATGCTGTCAGACCATGTGCCTGAACACATTGCTGGCTGAGCGGCTGCTGGCTCACCTCCATTGATGAGCATGGTCCCTGTGCGCGCAAAGTCCCTGCCTGTCAGCAGCGCAGCGCGGCTCTGGCTGCACATGGGCGCCACGTAGAAGTTGTCAAACTCAGTGCCCTGCATGATGAACCTGCGCAGCAGCAGCAACAGACAGCACCACAGAGGATATGAGGCGCCACACACACAGTGTGCTGGTCTGGTGTTCATGCAGCTGTGTTAGCAATGCGGATGAGCCGTGCAGCTGGACACCTGCCCCAGTGCTGCCCTGGGCTGAACAACCTTAGCGTGACATTCAATGCATCATGCTGCTGTCACCGCTGCTGCTGGTGCTGCGGGATCTGCAGCGGCCACGCACTTGTCCAGGTTCGGCGTGTTGACCCAGGTGGGCCTGCTGCCTGGCTTGCGCGGCTGGTGCAGCCCGATGTCATCAAAGCCCTGCACGGCAGCCAGCACAGCAGGGATGCATAATGAGGCGATATGCGGTGAGGCGACATGCAACGTAGAATACCACAACGCACAGTATCTGGTTAAAGGCATTTGTCTGTTATGGCAAGAAGCGTGCCAGGCAGAGCAAGGCAGCTGGCGCTGCATGCCTTGTTGAGCAGCTAGCTGCTCCCCACTGCAGGTACTCTGCCAGTGCTCTCGCTTGCTGGTGCTCAACGCGGATGCTTCGTCAAAGCACTCAACTATTCACATGCTGGATTCTGAAGCTCTACTATGTTTGGAGCTGCAGAGTGACTGCAGCAAGGCTTAAAAGCAGTCTCTGTTGCCCGCTGCTGCTGCAGCTGTTGCTGGCTGTGTCACCTGGTCATCGGTGAGGATAATGATGAAATTGGGCTTGCGGCTGGATGCCAGGGGCTTGAAGGCAGCAGCAGTCACCGCCTTGGACACCAAGGCTGCAAGCAGCAGCGCAGCAACAGCGTACACGTGAGCCCAAGAGCTATTACAGGTGCAGGTGACTTGTGCGGTGTGGCAGCAGCGGCAGTGTGCTTGCTCATCCTTTGGCCTGCTGCCGCACTGGCGGACTTGCACCGCATAGCAGCGCACGGCTGCAGATGCAGTGGGCCAACCGACGAAGGGCCTCTGGCTTTGCAGCATGCGTGCAATGCCTGGCGTGGAGGTTGCTTGCGCGCTGCTGCTCGTGCCCCTGCTGCTAAAGGTGATGACTCATCATGCTTGCACGACCCTGTATGGTCAACGCTGGTCTCAGCAATCCCAGGCAGGCAAGTGCTGACATGATATTGAAATCCTCAACAGTCCATATGGGCGAAAGTGTTGCCGACGACGCTGCTAGCGACTGCTGCTGATGTGCATGGCAGGGCGTTGCTTGTCAGCCAGCTGGTGACTCACTCGGAGGAGTGCACTGCTTAGCCGGGCCATAGTTTGGCTCAGAGCTTGGCCCTAAGTAGGTGCCCTTGCTGCTTCTGCTGCTGCTGCCTGTGCTGGCTCTGTTAGCACTGCCTGCAGCAGGCCTGCTGTGACCAGCTGGCCTGGTGCCAGTGGCTGCTGGCCTGCCCCTGCCGCTGTTTTCAACATCTTCTGAGGCACCTGCAACATCATACAGGCAGATCGTTAGTCATGCTTTGTGAACATGGTTGGAGCCGTCTGATAGGCAGAGCTACCCACAGGTTCCTGCTCCTTCAGTGCAGCAGACAGATGAAGTTCGTGGTGGTGTTTAAACATTTCGAAACGTTTAAGATATAACCAATGATGGCATCTTAACCGGAAAATCACTGCAAACCTAGGGGCGAGCAGCACTGGCAGCACTGGCGATGCGCGGGGAGAACCAACCTGTAGCTAATAGAGCCGGGCTGCTCAGCAGGGCCAACAATGCGACTTTTAAAAGTATACTGCGTGTCTGTGGATGCATTGTTGCCGCGCTTGCTCGATAGCTGCGACACACCCCGCAATCGCAGAAACTTCACCAAACAGACACCTCAGGCGCGCATGCTTTCTTCATGTCAAAGTACAAAAAACCAGCTGTATATAAAGACAAGCTTACTCGTAGAAGTATCTCCTTCTGGCGGCCTTGGCATCACCAGGCCTAGCATTATGACACACTTGCTTATTCTGTTAGGCCGGCTCCACCAAGAGGGGCGTGATCACACTTATTGTGTCTTTTCTGAACAGTAAAACGCTTCCATATAGCCGTCTATATTGCTCGCTTTTAGCTGGGTGACCTCTGCGCGGCCAGCCCTAGTGACATCGTCCTGTAATTTGCTGAGAAGCGCTAAACTCTGTACTTCCGCCTCCAGAATTATTTGACGGAGAATATAAGCATCCTCGACTTTAACAACATGTGTGCGGCGTACAATAGTAATTTGCTGGGATCTGATCACAGCTCAGACACCTCAGTCTCCTGGGCACCAAAAATCGCCATCCCTACAAAACACCCTTGAGATGCATGGTTAACAGGGCTGCGTAACCCCAGCTACTGTGGCGCACTTGCTTTGCTTTTCCAAAACCGACATCATGGCTGTGGCGTGGTGAGCTCACCTCGCCTCGAGGCCATAGTCCAAGGCTGCCACCAGCTATGGCAATGGCGAAACAGGCCCCTACACCTCGATGCCAGGTGTCAGGGGGTAACTGGCACTTGTGGCTCTGAAGTTCATCGCACGTTTTGCGCCTTGGCAGCCTGATAACAGTTGCCGCAAATGCCAGCGCGACGCTCAGCGCCAGCGGCTGGCTGCTACGCCCGTGGACTCTCACAATCTGCACTGTACACGCAGACTTCCCATGCCTTGATGCATGGTGCTTCTTCTTGGCATGTTGATTCCGCATCAGGCAGACGCAGCGGCTGCAGCATGACCATGAACAACCGCAACAAGGACTACTGCAGCTTGCCAGCCATGGCTAGCCACCACTGCCAGTGGAAATGTGATTGCCTGCAGCCCACTGCTGGCAGCTCACCAGACACTGCCCGGCTGGTAAGCCGCAGGCTGTCAAAAGGCCATGAGTCAGGCCACACTGTGACAGTGCTGTGACACGTACTCACCGACATCATAGTCTCCTCTGATAGGTGACCGAGCTGCTGCATGTTGGACAGCAGACGAATGGAAAAAGGAAGACTGACAAGCATGCTCTGCTCATCTCTGGTCCACGAGAGCAGACACCATCATCGTTCGGCATGTGCGCGGGATGCGTGCCTATAGGCTCCATAGCTATGCAGGCCAGCTGGCACCTGCAGCTACTTGCATGCCTGCTGAACACCTGCCCTTCCCGCTGCCGTGTGCCTAATACAATAGCCCCTGCCTGCCCGTACGCGAGGGTGGGAGTTTAAAAGCTCCGGCTGGTGGCATACCAAAACAGTGTGCGGGCTGCATGCACCTGCCTGGACGAACAACAGCTGGAGCAGCAATGTGCAAAATGTTGGACTGCACAGTGTGAACAAGGGCATTGTCTGGGTGAGCTCCTCTGCCTAGTTGACACTATATATCATATATAAACCAGCTATCGATATCTTGCGCTGCTGTCGATGACGGTAAGGTAGTTGGAACGGCCCATGTCACAGGTTTTTGCAAACTTGAACTTTTGAAGTTGAGCAGGCCCACTCGTCGTTGAAACATGTTATTCGAATGTTCCTTATCGATAACCACAACGCCTTATCGATTACATTGCGGTCTTTGGATGGTCGTTGTGAACCAACTTCTCTTCAGGCAGCAGTCTGTACACCACCATCACAGCCATTAGGACTCGGCTGAAGAAGGAAAAGCGCATGCTCGGTGCATACAACAAAAAGTCAACATTACTCTGGCAGCAGCTGTTCATTCAGCCACTGGCAGCCTTGCATCTGGCAGCTCACCGCAGCGATGCAGCAGCACACTATGCTGTGCTTGCTGGGGACTGCAGGATGGAGCAGCAATAGCCAGCAACGCTAGGCACACCACAGTGTAGTAGACCTCAACTTCGCAATGGCAGACAGCTGCAGCTACATCGGCAAGTTTGAGTGCGCTGTGTGCCAGGGCGTGGAGTGCCACACAGACTTCTGCGTGCTCAACTGCGGGCACCCTTTCCATGTGCTGTGCGTGGAGACATGGCTGGAGCGCTCCGCCACCTGCCCCAGCTGCAGGGTGAGCTGACCTGCACAGAAACACACACAGCAGTGCCAGTGTTGAAGGGCACATGTCAGCACACCGCAAATTTCACAGCAGCAGACCTGGGTTGGGCAGCTACCTTGCTTCATTGCCCCTGTCCATCACATTCGCGCACTACTGAGCCTGATGCATTGCACATCGCAGCGGCCTTGTACGCATTGAGCGCGCATACATGGCTGTGTTGACTTGCGCTTACGTATGTATGGGCATGCAGGCCAAGGTGACGCGGCGCAACATCAGGCCACTGGCTGGCGTGGAGGCAGCCCCTGATATGCCTGGCGATGAGGCCTTCCAGCAGCGGCTGGCACACAAGCAGGAGCAGGTGACAGCGCGTTATGCTGCAATGCTGTACTGCTTATGACGGTGGTGCTCTGGGCCATCAGCAAACACATGACAGCTGCAATGACCAGGCAGCCAGGTGCAGCAGAACTGCAGCACATGCTGCTGTGCGCCGTGCTATGCCGTCGCAGCACAGTTCGCCACCAGAACGTGTCCAAGCTCAAGCCCCCATCGTGCTTGCAGCATCTGCATGGTCATCACTGCCACCGCCCCTTGCACCACTCCCTGGGGCCTGACGCCAGCTGCGCCTGCCGTGACGCTGTTGTACTGCGCTGTGGTGTGCCTCATGCTGCTGCCCCGCACTGACCAGGTGGAGGAGCTGGAGCAGCAGCTCAGCGACAAGGAGGCGCAGGTGCTGCAGCTGTCGGCGTCAGTGGTGGATGCAAGTCAGCGCCAGGAGCGGCTGCAGGCCAAGCTGGCAGATGCCAGGAGGAAGTGAGGCCAGCTGCTGCAGCTCTTGCAGCTTTTGCAAATTGTTGGGACACTTAGCTTTGCACAAATGCGCAGCTAGCGTGATGCAGCAGTAGGTGTGGGTGCTGCACCATGGCTGCTGTTGCTTCTGCCACTTGCTGTTGGCCGGCGCGAGGTTGACGGGCTGCTGGTGCTGGTGCTGCTGCTGCTGCTGCTGTCGTAGGTTGTCCAGCCTTGAGGCTGCGCAGCTGGTGGAGCAGCAGCGCGTGAGTCAGCTCACGGCAGACAAGCAGAAGCTGCTGGAGCGCTACAAGACAGACGTGGTGAGCAGTGGGCAGCCGCAGCAGCAGCAGCAGCAGCGCGCTTGATGACGATGTGATGCTGCAGCAGCTGCTGCTGCTGGTGTCCTGCCGCAAGCAGGTGTAGCAGCATGTGTGGCCAATGCAAGAGGAGTGGCACGGTTCAGACTAAATAGGAGAGCTCTAGCGCCTGGCACAGCACTACACAGCTGTTGCAGCTGTATCTTCCTGCGCACTTGCTGCACCATGTCAGCGCGCAACCACAGCTGCTAGTACCCTGCTCTTATGCCAGCGCCTCACCACATGACCCAATCTCTCTCCGCATGTCTTTATGTTGTGCCGGCCTCCATGCATGCAGACGCTGCTGCAGCACCAGCTCAAAGACGAGCAGGCGAAGCAGCGCCAGGTCAGCGCCGAGCTGCGGCGGCTGCAGCTGAGCAACCCGCGGCTGGACGCGGCCTCCATCGCTGCCATTGCGGGTCTGGATGGGCAGGAGCAGCAGCAGCTGCAGGTGAGCAGCCGGCCACATAGGACAGCGCCAGCAGCAGCTGAATGGAACTGCGGCCGTAAATTCCGCCAGCAGGACCCCAGGTTCTTCTTGCGCATAACTCTGCTTCTTGTTGTTGTTGTCCTTGTGTGCAGTCTGCTGCAGCGTTGGCGGGCGCGCTGGCGCTGCGCAACAAGCAGCTGCAGGAGGCGAAGGCGTCTGCGGAGCAGCTGCAGCAGCAGGTGGCGCAGCAGCAGGAGGATGCAGCCAGGCAGCTGGAGGCTGCAGCAGCGCAGCATGAGCATGAGAAGGTGGAGCTGCAGCAGGACAAGCAGAAGCACATGCGCGAGACGCTACAGCTAGAGGTGCGCAGGCTGACTGTTGGCTTGCTACACCATAAGTCACATGATCAACACCTTCACTGGTCAAGCGCCTGGTGCAATGTGCAGCCTGCCTGCAAGTTTGCCTTGTTGACTGTCAGTTTGGGTTGACTGCCAGCACTGCACAGCTGGCTTGGCGGAGGAGCGAGTGCCACTGCAGGGCTTGCATCTGCGGCAACGTGCCAAGACCTGACCAGTACATGGGGTGGCTTTGGCTGCTTCGTCTGCAGTATGGAAATAGTATCCTCAAGCAGGAGAAGGAGCAGCTGGAGCATCAGCTGCAGGAGCTGCGTGGTGTGCTGCTAGCCCTGGAGGGCGCTGGCAGTGCAGCAGCAGGCGCGGCCAGATTACAGCACGCAGCTCTTGGCAGCCATCAGCAGCAGCAGCAGCAGCAGAGTAGGCGCAGCAGTGTGCTACCGCAGGAGAACGTGCCACCCAAGCAGCAGCAGCAACAGCAGCAGAAGCCGGGCTTACTGCAGCAGCCGGGCAGCAGAGGCAGCAGGCTTGGTGGGCAGCCGATTGTGCTGCAGCCCTGGCGAGCCAGCAATGGAGCTGCTGCAGCTGCAGCCAGCGCAGTGCCTGTCAGCAGTAAAAAGAAAACCAGCAGTAGCTTGGGCGCTATTGATGTGCTGCAGGATGAAGATGATCTTGCTGAGGAGGAGCGTGCTGGCAATATTGATGATGGGTGGCTGCTGCCAGACAGTCAGCTAGATGCGTCTGCAGCAGCAGGTGCAGCAGGTGCAGCTGCACCAGCCGCGTCGCCGCGCAGCAGCAGCAGCCAGCTGCTGGATGATCTGCTCGGGGAGATGAGCTCGCCAGCAGCAGGGCAGCAGCAGGAGCAGCAGCAGCAACAGCAGCATTGTTGGCATTGTAGCCCACCAGCACAGCAGCTGGATCAACAGGCACAGCAGCAGCAGCAGCAGCAGCAGCAGGGTGAACAGCCGCCTGATGAGCAGCCGCCTGCTGCCGCCAGCCCTCTGGGTCCCAGCCTTGCAGCTGCGCTGGGCCCAGGCATCCTGCTGCCTGGCCTGAAGCAGGTGCCGTCATTCATGGCTCGTGGCAAGGTGAGCAAGAAGCTTGACAGGCTGGACTGCTGCAGCAGCTGCTTGCCCGTCACGGTGTGCTGGCATGCTCTGCACCAAGCCAATACGGTGCCTAAGATGAGTGTGTGTGGTGCATACTGCCTGCATTACGTCAAGCAGCGGCAGCGGGCTGTGTAGTTACACTTGCGCTTATTGGCGCTTTGACGTTGCAGCTTTGAGGATACCTACTGCTCTGTTGGTTGCGTTGACCCCTGCTGCTGCTGCTGCTGCTGCTGCTGCTGCTGCTGCTGCTGCTGCTGCTGCTGCTGCTGCAGACTGCTGCACTTGGAGGTGCTGTGACCGGCGACTACCTGCGGTGAGCCAATGCTCTTTGCATTGTGGAAGCTGTGCTTGGTCTGCACGTGTGAGTGGCTATTGAACTGGTTGAAGTTGCAAGCCACGAGCGCAACACTTTGCTGTTCAACTTTTGAGACTGCTGTTTTGCCCATGGTCATTGCAGGAGCGGGCCGGATGGCAAGGGTGGCACAGCATTGCACATCAAGTTGAGCAACAAGCGGGTAAGCGTTCAGGCATCCGCAGCATCTAACGCCGCATGTGCATTGGCAGCTGTATGCCATTGGCGAGCGTTGCTGTGTGACCGTCACGCTGGCAGAGCTGATGCAGCCATGGCGCAGACTCGGTCCCAGAGGTGTTGAAGCACGTTTGCATTTGTGTGACGTGCGTATCCAAGTGCTGGACAAGCCTGGTTTCCCCTGGCATGCCTCAAATTCTTGCTGTGACACTTTTGTCGTGTATGGTGTGCAGGTGGGCCAGGCAGCATATGGATCTGCGCCAGCAGCTGGCAAGAAGCAGCGTGCAGCCGCTGCTGCCGCTGGCGGCTTTGTAAAGGTGCAGGGCGGCAGCAGCAAGGCAGGGCAAACCGGCATAGCAGCATTCCTGTGCAGGCGGTAGCTGCTCGGCAATTGATGTGGGCGCAGCGCGCAGTGGCTGCCTCAGTATATTGCGGGTGCAGCTATATGTTGAATGTACATGTTGTTGGCCCAGCAGCAACTGCAGCAGCTGGCTCGCCTGGTTGCCCCTGGCGTGTGTCACAAGCAGGAGTTTGCAATTGGGCGGTGCAGGCAATGTGGTGCCTGATCACCCATGTATGACTCCACCATATAAGATCGTTGAAACTGCTCAAATGAGGACTTCTTGCCTGATCGCAACGCGGACCATCCACGCAGGAGACCACGAGACTTCCAGACAACTGCAGAGGAACGCCGACGATCTGCTTAGATCCGCGAACGCAAAACCCATGAAACGCTTAGTAAGCGCCTTTTTTAACCCGGCTTAAGTCTGATCTGTGCTCTGACGGGCCAAAGGGCGTACCCGGGGTGTATGAGGAAGTGTGTGAGCGTTTCCTTTTCGCTGCACATCCAATCAACAACAAGTACATTCCACCAAAGAGGCTGCGTGCCAGCCCAGCGTTATGTGCCAGCAGCGCTGTGCACACTATGGAAGTGCAGCAGACATGACTAACATGACAGCTGACACGTCCAGCACAGGAATCTGGCGCTGTCAACCACTAGCACGCTACACATGCTCACTGTGCGGTGCAGTGCCATCGCAGATTGGGTCCCAGCTGAAACTGCAAAAGGTTTCTGCGCATAAATATGCCTTGCACGACAGATGGCGGATGGCGATGTGCACACGGCTCCGTTCGTGACGCCATGATCATGACGACGGTACTCTGCAGGGATGACTGCGCGTTGTGCTAGTAGCAGCTGGCTTGCTGTGCAGCGTATGCAGCCAGAACCAGCCCTAGTGATAGAAGACAAATGCTGACCGTCGGATTACCAAAAGTGTATACGCGCAACATTGCCACTATGTGCACAAATTTGAAGGGTGCCATCAGGAACCTAGGGGTTGAAATAAAGGTTTCACGCAAAAGAAGTTGGCTGCTGCTTGATGAAGATTGACCCTGGCTGTGCAGATTACTGAGTATGCCGCCACTTGTCAAGCACAGTAACAGAGCTTCACAGTAAACCCAAAGAGGCGGGGAACGCCCGGCCAACATCTGCACACAAACAAGCCCACGCCAAAACTGCACCATACAGCATCTACCTGACAACGTGTCTGTGAACATCGCATTCAACAACCATCACACGCTCCTAACTAATCAGAGCAGCGCCATCAGCTGGACGGAGTTCACGGAACATGTATGCACACCACACCTCCAGCCACCAATTATGCACAATCACCAAGCTGGCTGCCAATGCTGCTTGTCAGGCATCATCACCTTCCTGCATCGCAATACCAAGGTGTTCCGCCACCCTTCAGTTGTTGCCTCTGAGCCTGCCAGCTGGCCCAGGCGATGGTGGCGAGAAGCCCAAGTCATCGGGCAGCTGCGCAAGCGCATCATACACAGCCTGCTGCTGCTGCTGCTGCCGCTGCTCATGACTGCTGCCAGCACCACCAGCACCTGCAGCAGCACTGCCGCCTGTGCCCGGCTCCGAGCTCCGGCCTCCAAATGGCGCTGCGCTGCCGCTGCTGCTGTGCGTGGCAGCTGCAAGCGGCGCAAAGGCTTGCAAGCCAGGCGCACCAAAGGCAAAGCTGCTGCTGTACTGCCCCACACCTTGTGCTGCGATGCCTGTAGAGCTGCTCGGCAGCAGCAGCCCGCTCAAGGACCCAGCTCCTGCTCCTGCTGCTGCTGGCATTTGCTGCGCAGCATGCTGCTGCTGCATGCCATGCCCCATGCTGGTCATGCCACCAGCACCGTATGAGCTCAGGTTGTGCTGGCCCAGCAGGCCACCTGCTGACAGTGCTGCTGCAGCCTGCTGCTGGCCTTGCAGCTGCAGCTGCTGCTGGAGCTGCAGCAGGTGCAACTGCTGCTGCTGTTGCTGCTGCTGCTGCTGAGCCTGCAGAAACTGTAGGTGCTGCTGCTGCTGCTGCTGAAGGTGCACGCCAGACATGGCCGCAGCAGCAGCTGCGGCAGCAGCTGCTGCCACCACGCCAGCTGATGGCTGTGAGGTGAGCTGCTGCTGTGCTGCTGCAGACCCCCAGCCGAGCCTACTGCTGGTGCCTGCACCTGCCAGGTTCACCCCAAGTGTGCCTAACGATGGAGCACTGCTTGAGCTGCTAGACCTGCTCAGCATCACTAGGTCTCCTGCTGCTGCGCTGTAGTCCCCAGTGTATTCCTCGCCGGCTGACAGCTGCAACAGCGTGGCTAGCTGCTGCTGCTGCTGCTGACCAGGTGACAGCTGCTGTCCCAGCATCAGCGCCGCTTGCTGCTGCTGCTGCAGCTGCTGCTGGCCGTACCGCTGCAGTGATGAGCTGACATCGCCATTTGCCAGCATCAGCGGCGACAGCCTGCCTGAGGCAGGGTACTCCAGGCTGTTGCGCAGCTGCCTGCCTGCCAGCCCAAAATGCTCATCCAGGCTGCTGCTGCCGCCATCCTCGGTGTTGCTCCTGTGCATGCGCCCTGTGCGCTGTGCACCCAGCTGCAGGGCTTGGCCCTTGGGGGCCAGGGGAGGCAGCCCAGTGCTGCTGTCAAGCCCCAGCCCCAGCGCAGAACCCCAGATGCCGCCACCACCAGCACCCGCTGATGCTGCCGCTGCCGGCACCCCGCTGCTGCTGCCCTCAAACAACTGCTGCTGCTGCTGCTGCTGCTGCTGGCATGCCTCAGTCTGCTCGCCTGCAGTAGCGGTTGGGCTGAGTGCTAGCCAGCTGCCGGGCTGCTGCTGTGCAGGGCGCTGCCAATGCAGCCCAGCAAGGTCCAGCCCTTCAAGTCCTGCATTGCCGCCAGCAGCAGCCCGACTGGCTGGCACTGCATGCGCTGCTGTTGGGGAGGTTGCACACAGTCCGGCTCTGCTGCTGTGCAGAGCAGACAGCTCATCTGCAGCGTGTGACTGCTGCTGCTGCTGCTGCTGCTGCTGCTGCCATGGATGTGGAAGAGCCACTGCTGGTGCTCCAGCAGCCTGTTCATGGTCATGCAGGTCCAACAGGGCAAGCACCTTGCTGCTGACATCACCCAGCATGTCATAGCTGTCACTGCGCATGTGATCAGGCCCGCCCTCTGCTGCTGCTGCCGCTGCCGCTGCTCCCGGAGGTGACTCCAAACCACTGGCTGCACTGGAGGCATGTGACGCCGGGTGCTGTGCTGCTGCCTGCCGGCTGCTGACAGCTTTGCCACTAGGAGCAGAGGCCGGCCTGGCGCTGCTGCTGCTGTTGCTGCCGCTGTCAGCTCGACCATCCACAGGTGTGGTGGACCGCTGCTGCTGCTGCTGTGCAGCAGCACTGCCTGGTGAGGCGGAAGTGTTTGCCCTGCGCTTGCTGCTGCCACCAGACGCCTTCGCGCGGCCACCACCACTGCTGCTGCCGGTGCTGGCTGTACCAGCCGCAGCAGTGCTGCTGCTGGCTGAGCCTGCTGAGGAGCCGCCCCACACCACAGCCAGGCTCTTGCTGCGCTCCGCTGCTGCCTTGGCGCGCGCCTGCCGGCGCTCTGCTGCCGCGCGCTCGCGCTCCTGCTTGCCGCGCTCCTGGCGCTCAGCTTCAGCCTTGGCTCGCTCAGCACGCTCACGCTGCAGGCGCAACCAACCATGTGGGAGGAGCAGAGTAGGAGCAGCAACAAAGCAGTGTATTGGTGAGCGGAGAGAACAAAAAACGGCGGCCAACAGCCTTGCATGGCGCACAGACACACAGCACGACAAACCGCAGCCTTGGGTTGCACAAGCAGCGCTGCGCTACACTGCGCTTGACAGGCCACCCCAAACATCATGCGCGCACATTTGCCACTTGAGGCCAGCTGCAGCTTGCGCATCTTGGTTGCGCTGTGTGTGGTTTGCGTTTCAACCCAAACTCTTCTGTGCTGCTGTGCAGCGCATATGGACATAGCCAGCACCTGAAAGCAGAGCATTCACAGCAGCAGCAGCAGCAGCAGCACAACAGCAGCAGCCCTCACCTCCCTGAGCTCCCTCCTGGCCCTCTCCTGCTCTGCACGCTCCCTGTCAATAGCCTCCAGTTGCTGTGTGTGCTGCTGCAGCAGCTGCCAGGCCCGCACAGCCAGCTCAGCAACAGCAGTGCCAACGTCACTGCTGCTGACGCTGCCATCATGTGTGCTGGCACGCTGCCCAGAGCCCGCAGCAGCAGCAGCGGTCGCCATGTCACTAGCCGCAGAGCTTGCGGTGCTATCTGTGCGGTGCATGCTGCCGCTGACACTGCCGGCCTTTGAGGACTTGCTGGCGGATGCGGGTGCGGATGGCGGCTGCTCTTGCTCCTGCAGCTGCTGCTGCTCCTGGTCCCGCTGTTTGGCCTCGTCAGTGGTGGCTTCAGCAGCCGCAGCAGCTCCGGCTTCCTCACCTGCCTGAGATTCACCTCGGTCAGCAGATTCGCTGCTCGCACCTGGAGCATCAGCCTCTTGCGGCTGCTGACAACTATCACTGCCGACTGGCTGCTGCGGCGCATCCTCACCATGCTGCTGCTCCACCCCCTGCTGCTCACTCTCCTGCTCCTGCTGCGCCTCACCCCAGTGCTGCTGCTGCTGCTGCTCCGCCAGCTGCTGAGCTGGCACCCCCAGCACATCCTCAGCCTTGTCCAGTGCCACCCGCAGCGCAGCAATGCGCGTGTTGGCAGACCAGTCGCTGTGCGGCTTCAGCGCAGCTTCCAGCGCCTGGCGAGCCTCATGCGCGGCCAGCCGCTGCAGTAGCCGCCGCGCAGGCTCCAGCACAACCGGCGCAACGCCTCCCTGCTCGGCAGCCTCCAGCTTTGCAGCCAGCGCGCTGTGCTGGCTGCTGCTGGCGCCGCTGGCCTCGTCCGCTGCTGCTGCCGCTGCCTCCAGCAGCTGCTGCAGCTTGAGGATGCGGCGCGCTGCTGCCACCTTCACGCCCGCTGCTGCTGCCTCCGTGACGAGCCGCGAGAGCTGCCCGCTGCTGCAGCCGTCGCACAGCGCCTTGCTCAGCTTTGCCTCGCAGGCGCTGCTGGCGCGCCACGCCTCCAGCGCATCTGCAGCGCGTGACGCCTCGCCAGGCAGCAGGTCCTCCCAGCTGCATGGCAGGAGGTGCAGCAGGGACGGTTGGCGAAAGTGCAAGCACGCACACGCACAACGGGCAGTGTTGGGCGGTCAACGCTGCTGTGGAATGTGCATCAGCAGCATTTGCCCTTTGCGTGCTGCTGCTTGGTTGCGCAGTATGCAGTGCATGCGTCAGCTGGCCAACTGGCAACATGCCAACCACTGCTACTGCGGCTACTACAATAAAACAGCGCGCCGCCTCACCGTGCAGCCTCCTTGATGGCTGCCTCAACTGCCTCGGCCGCCTCGTCAGGCTGCCTGCCTGCAGCCAGGGCCAGGCCGCGCAGCGCTGCCTCCAGCTGCTGCTTCACGCGCGCCGCTGAGGTGAGGCGTGCACGTAGCTCGCTGGCTGCCTTGTACTCCTCAGGGGCCAGCTCCTCGGCGCCAACCTGGCAGAGTTTTGCAATTGTCATGGATGCACGCATGGCAGGGACGAATGTATAATGTCGGTAGTGGGCAACGGTGTGCAGCAGGGAATGCATGCAAAGTGTCAGCAGTGGACAGGCCTCAGCTGCATGCAACTGCCAGCATGCAAGCACAGCAGTGACTATCCTGCAGGATGCAAGTGCAAGCTGCACATTGATGGGGTGACGGCCACGCCAGCCCCGCGCACCTTGCGTGCGTTGAGAATGGCTGCCTCCAGTTTGGGCAGCTCGCCCACGCCGCGGTGCGCCAGCGAGGCCTTGTGCAGCGCCTCACACGCACGCTCCACCTCCAGCCGCTTCTTGCCAGCCTGCAGCCGCGCCAGCAGCGCCTCGCCAAAGCCCGCACAGCCTGCAGCAGCCGTGGCGCTGCTGCCGCTGCTGCTGCTGTGTGCTGAGCTAGCGCTGGCGCTGGCCGCGCCGCTGCTGGTCTGTGTGGCAGCGCCGGCAATGGCTGCCGCTGCTGCCTCTGCCTTGGCGATGGCTGCCTTGAGCGCTGCGCTGCCGCAGGGGCGCCGTGCCATGCATGCATCGAGTGCTGCTGATGCGTCCGCTGCTGCCAGCTGTGCTTGCAGTTCCTTCATGAGCTTACGGGCCTGCAGGAGTGCAGCACGGAATCGGCAAGATGACTTGTACGTCAGCAACAGACCACTGCAGCAAATTGAAAGGAGGTCAACACCTCTCACATCACGCATACAGCGCTTTTGACAATGACGAAAGCTGACAGGCAACAAGCGGCTGGCAACCAGCTGCTGCAAGCGTCTTGGCCGAGGCGGGACAAACAACACCACAGCAAGCCACCTAGCGCAAACACAGAACCGAGTTGCAGCGCACCTTGAGGACGCTGACATTCGCCTCCTTGGCTTCCTCAACCGCAGCCTCAAGCAACGCCACGCAGCGCTCCCAGCACGCAGCATCAAAGCCCTGCACTGGCAGCGCCGCCAGCGCGCCTGCCGCACTTGCAGCAGCACCCTGCCTGCCGCCTGCTGCAACACCACCAGCAGTAGCTGCTGCTGGTCCAGCCGCATCATTGCTGGTAGGACAAGTGCTGCTGCTACTGCTGCCGCCAGCCGCGGCAGCTTTGCTTGTCAGCTGCAGCACGTGCTCCACCACTTCCTGCAGCTTGCCTGCTGCCTCGACGCGCTGGCAGCACTGCTGATGCAGCGCACGCGCAGCAGCCACGTCAGCTGCCAGGCTTGAGAAGGGCGCTGCTGCTGCAATGGCGGCTGCTAGTGCTGCCACACCTTCACTGCTGCTGTGTGCGCTGCGTGCTGCCAGCAGCTCCTTCAGGCGCTCGCCAGCAGACAGCTCACGCTCAGTTGCATCAGCCACCTGCAGCGGGGGCAAATGACCACAACAGCATGTTCTGGAGTGAACCCATTCACTCTGCTCCTGTGGTAGCAAAAGCCACTGCAGACACCTGCGTGCCGGAGTTCAATGAGGCTCTGCTGATGATAGTGTTCAATGTGAGCGATATCACACCAAAGCCGGTTTCATCATCACATTTCTTGAAAGGAGACTCCATCAAACTACAGAAGAAAACAATGGCAAACAAGCACACCGACGCTGCCTGCTGCCGCCCAGCTGCACCCACCTGTGCTGCCAGCTGCTTCACCGCTGGCGACATGCACGTTGCCAGGCCCCGGGCTGCCTGCAGCTGGTCCAGCAGCGCTGCCGACACCGGCCGCGCTAGCACAGGCAGGCAGCTACAGCTGCTACTGCCTGTGCCTGCTGCATCCACCTGGCCTGCATCACCTGCGCTGCTGCTGCCTTCATGCTGTGCCGGCACCGGCAGCAGCGCTGCTGCCAGCGCCTCTGCGAGTGTGGTGAGCGGGCCTAGGCTGCTGCCCAGCAGTGCCTCTGCAATGATTAGGTCTGACTCAGCTGTCCTGGCCCACATGCGTAACGCAACAACCTACAGCACAAGCGACAGGAAACACCAGCAGTTATGATAAGCATTGCTGTGGCGTTTTCACACGTTACCAGCACAGAAACCAGTGCATGCAGGAGGCAGGTGTACCAAATGGTGGGTTCATAATGATGTCAAAGGCAAAACTGACCTTGACACGCGACGAAAGACAAACTGCTCTGTAAGCAGCACGCTGGGAACAGCTACTAATGCTTGGCAACCGATTCCCCACAGAGCCAGCCCAGCGCTCACCAGCTGTGTGTCCCCTGCTGCTGCTCCCCCAGTGCCGCCAGCACACCC
The DNA here is from genome assembly GCA_030272155.1 of Tetradesmus obliquus. NCBI lineage: Eukaryota > Viridiplantae > Chlorophyta > Chlorophyceae > Sphaeropleales > Scenedesmaceae > Tetradesmus > Tetradesmus obliquus. The sequence goes on from CP126191.1 coordinate 5,116,500, forward strand.
CACCAGCCCAGCTGCTGCCAGCCTGTCCCACTCCTGCAGGCACTGCTGCGCCCGCCACAGGCTGGCCTTGCTGGGCGAGGCACGTGCTTCTGTCTGGCACAGCAGCGCAATGTGGGCATACACCACACGGCTCAGCGCCTGCCCAACAGCACGCCAGCGCTGCGGATGCTGCTGCTGCAGCTTCTGCACCCGGCCAAACAGCCGAGCAGCAGCAATGTGCGCCATGCGGATGGCCTGCACTGCCAGGGAGGTGCAGCCGGGGCAGCTGCAGGCATTGAACTTGAGCAGTACACTCTCAGCCCAGCAGCAGTACAGCTCAGCTTGTTCATCCTCAAACACTACTAGCTGCTGCTGGCCTGGCTGGCCATTCACAGCAGGCGGATGTTTGACCTTACATGCCAGTGTCGGCTGCTGCTGCTGCTGCTGCACTGCTACATCTGTGTCCCCTCCAGCAGCTGCAGGTGGAGCAACATCATCGCCCTCGGCTGCTGCTGCTGCGCTGCTATCGCCGCTGGCTGCTAGTATGTCCTGCGCACACTCAGCCAGCAGGTGTGGCAGCACGCCGCCTTGCAGGTCCAGGCTCTGCAAGGCATGCACAGCCCTCACGTAGCACTTGAAGGCGAGCTCAGTAGAGTCCTGAGGGTCACATGGTGACTGCGGGTGCACCTCGCTGCTGCTGATGCTGCCGCTGCTGCTGCTGCTGCTGCAGGAATCGCTGGCAACGGCAGCTGCTACAGATGCCTTGCTGCTGCCGTTGCTGAAGCTGCTGCTGTCCTTCAAGGGCTTGGCATCTAAAGCAGCAGAGGCAGCACGAGCTGGGTGTTGTTGACAGGTTGCTGCTGAAGCAGCGACAGGTTCTGCATCGCCATTCAGCTGCGCCTCACCCAGTTCTCGAGCTATGCTGCCTCTTGAGCCACCCTTGCTTGCTGCTGCAGCAGCAGAGGGTGTTGCAGGTGCAGGCGGTTCTTGTGCTGCACTGCTGTCAAGCACCGACCCTTTGCTAGTGCAGCTGCTACGGTCACTGCTCGCACCCTCTGCAGTGTCCGGCTGAGCGCTGCTCTGCACTGCCTGGCTAGAGCCAGCAACACGCGCATGCTTGGGGCTGCTCAAGCCTGCACTGACAGAATCACGGCTGTCGGCTACTGCTGCTGTGCTGCTACTGCTGCTGCTGGTGTTGTCGCTGCTGGCAGCTCTTCTGGACTGGGGCGGCTCTGCTGTGTGCTGCCTGTAGCCTGCCGCCTGCTTGGCTGCTGTGAGGTGCGCAGCGCCCTGCACAGCCTCCTGCCGCATGCGCGACAGCAGCGCACACGTGCCCGCATGTGCAGCTGCCAGCCGCTGCGCGTGCCGCCGCTGCACATGGGCCTGCAGTGTAGGCCTGCAGCACACAAAAGGACAAAACAGGCAGCACCGTCGCACGACTCAGCAGCTGATGCTGTGGCCTGGCGCAAAACAACCCTGGCTGCAAGTGAGCAGCCACAGCAACCACTGCGGTGTTCGATCGTGGCATTTGTATCAACAGTCAGACTGAAGCCTTATCTGCTGCAAAATTGAATGCAGGTGTTGCGCAGCTGTGTGCCGCTGATACCTGCTGCATGCAGCTGGCATCTGCTGCTGTGCGCGCACCTCTGCAGCGAGCCGTCCCGTGCTGCCAGGCCCAGCAGTGCCAGCAGGCACAGCCAGGCCAGTGACAGGAAGCGCAGCAGCCCAACCTGGAAGGCCAGCAGGCAGCGCCGCGCGATGAGGTTGCGTGCAATGCGGCTGCGGCACTCCCACGCCTGGCACACGCATCAGCAGCACGGGGCAGCGTAGTTCCAGTCAGCCTGCTTGCAGTGCAGCGGCTGGTGGGGTCCTGGCAAAAGGGCATACATCATGCATCACGTGCTGTGCGTCCAGCAGAACTTCGAATGGGACTATATGTTCGGATATGCATAGCCTGTCGTGTGCAACACGCATTGCATTTGAACCCAAGCAACAGCACACACGGCACGGCAAGACAGCAGCCCGCCCAGCAGCCAGCAGCCGCACCTCCTGCTCAACAGGGCCCAGGCAGTGGCACTGCCGCCGCCGGCTTTCCTTGCTGATGCTGCCACACAAGGGCACCAGCTCCAGCGCAAGCTCCCCAGCAGCAGTGCGCATGCTGGGATCCGCGCCGCAGTACAACAAGTGGTCAACCTGAGCAGGATTGCCGCGCAGCGCAGCACAGTGCAGCGGCGTAGCTCCATCCAGCAGCGCTGCAACCGTGTCTAACAGCTTGGCATCCGCCGTGCAGCTGCTGCTGCCGGCGTTTGCGCCGCCACCAACAGGCCGGACGTTATCTGCTGCCACTGCTGCTGCTTGCTGCTCTAGCTGTTGCTGTGGGCGCAGCAGCGGCGGCACGCTGTCTGCATGCTCTGGCTTGTACATGAAGTCCAGCACTGGCCGCATCAGCTGCGGGTGGATGCGCATGTTGACCAGCAGCCGCCGCTCCCCGTAATCAACTGCCAGCACCTGCGCTAGCACCTGCTCTGGGCTCTGCTGCTCCTTCTGCTGACCCTGTTCCTGCTGCTCGTCCTGTTCCTGCTGCTCCTGCTGCCCTGGGGCCTTGTGGGCGCCCGGGTACAGCAGCGGCAGCTGGCGCCAGGGGATGCACAGCAGGAACTCCAGGAACCCTGGTGGTGCGTTCATGAGCGAAGACACGGCAAGCGCTGCGCCAGCAACAGCCTGCAGCAGAGGACAGGCAGCACAGATTGCAGAAAACATGGACAAATGGTGCAGGAAGCTGAGGTGGATGAAGTGACGCGAGGCATGGGGCTAACAGTGAGGGATGATGTTGTCAAACGTGCCAAAAGAACCAGAAACAGTTCACCACCGAAACATAGCGCTGCTGCTGTCCATGTTTTGTCCTACACCAACTGATGTTGCCTACTGCAATGGTTGCCAGACTGCGCACATGCACCAGCACAACCACCATATCCTGCAACTCCACACGCAACTACAGCTGAGGCCAAGCTGCTGCTGCTTGGCCTCATAGCAGCGCCTCTTTGCTGGTCACTCACCCTGCAACGCTCTGCGTCCAGTTCCTGCAAGGGGTCCTCGCAGTGCGGCAGCATCACGTTCAGCGCAGACGGCAGCAGCTCGTACAGCACGCCCTCTGTCAGCTCCTTCACGCGCCTGTCCTCACTGTCCATGTATCGCTGCAGCTTCGCCTCAAGCTGCATCAAGCGCCGCCTGTGGCGCCCTGCGTTGCTGCCATCAGCAGGAGCCACGCCATCCACTGCCGCTGCAGCAGCATCTGCCGTTGACGCAGCTGGGTCAGGCCCAGCGACTGCTGCGTTGACCGGCCCATTGCCGCTTGCAGGACTGCTTGCAGGATTAACTGCAGCAGCAGTGCCCGCCCCACCCAGGTCCGGGGGTGGAGCGCCGCTGGTGCTTGCTGCCGTGTATACCCCTGCAGCTGCTGCTGGCATGCCGTGTGACAAGCTGCTTAGGTTGCCCAGTGCTGCAAGCTGCTGCTGCAGCTGTAGCACTGATGTGCTACTGCTGGTTGCTCACAATACGACCCTGCAGCACCAGAACCGGCGGAGACATCATTACAATACATGCATGCAGACAAACATGGTGAACTACAATGCTGTTACCTGCGAGAGGCTGTTAAAAAGACTGGTGCAGCTGCTCATGCTGCTCACAGTATGCCAAGCTCTTTCTGTGGCGCGAGCAGCAGTGCAAAGATTGCACGCACCTGCTTGTAGCCCCTTGCAGTTCATGCCTGCTGCTGCCTATGCTCTGGTGTACCTGCAAACCAAAGTCTTACAGTACATTTAGTGCATGCTTAGCAAGCAGCTCAAGATTGGCTGCTTACACAGCCAAAATGCTGTCGGTTGCGGCGTTCTTGCTGCATGACAAGCACTACCTCTGTCAGCAGCAGGCCAGCTGTAGGCTGCTATCGAACGACCTTATTGAACAACCAATGCCTGCGTAGCTTGTAGTACACACATATGCTTGCAGCAATGAGATCAGGGCAGCAGGTAAGCCAGCAGGGCAGCAGTCCTAGCTGCAGCACAGCAGTCACATACTGACGAGCACGTAGCGTGGTCGTTCGTGCCCGCTAACAGTACTCATTCTTTGTTTCTATAAGTTGCATGCATCACCATTGATCCAGTACAACATCAGGACGCCCCCGTCATGCTGTGCCGAAGCGTACGCTCACCCAACAACCATGTTCATCTTGTTTGCTGCGGTTTTCCAGTGCCGAGTCCTGTATCTTCTGAATCTGCACCTTGGCACCGCTTGCAGCGTCGTGCTTGTTCGAGCAACAGCTAGTTCAATAAGGCTTCTGCCGTGAATGTGCCAGATGTGTAGCCTATAACGTGGCTCAATTATCACCATTGGACCCGTGCTTGTGACCTGTACTGGGTAACTCAAGTTCTGTCATCCAGGGTGCTGATGTGGGGTCCAGTCACTGCACTGCAGCTCAGCTGTCAGTGACATCTGGCAAATTCATCAGTTGACGTGGTGTTACCCTTCGTTACATTGCACCTGCCGGGAGCACCCTGGAAGCTGTTCAATACACGCGTGGCCTGTGTATAATGGCAGCGCCTTCCACTGTCGACAACTCTAGAGGGTAGATCTACCCTGCAGGCCCTGCAGCGGCTGGACGGCGGAAGTGACTGGAACTGGCAGAGCGCACCTGACAAAGATGGATGCAGGAACAACAGCACTGCCACCCCGCTACCACTCCATTTTCTTCTGTGATCACGAAGGTACACGGTAGCCCAGAGCTCGACTCAGGCCATCTGGCAGATGGCATCTGCTATCAAGAACAATGCCTGCAAAGTGCAACGCTGCCGCCAAACTTCAAAAAATTGAGCAATTGCAGCGCTGTCGCTCCGCATATTCGTATGGCCAAAGCACTACCAGCCAGTTCCCACAGGCCAACACACGTTGTGCCACCTTCACCGCCCTACGTCAGCGCTATCCTGATGCTGCCGCCGGCTGCTGCTGTGCCTCTGGGCACCCCGCGCCCTGGCCGCCTGGCGGCACCGTCAGCACCTCCACGCCCTGCTGCGTAACCAGTAGCGTGTGCTCAAACTGCGCCGTCAAGCTGCCGTCAGCAGTCACAACCGTCCAGCCGTCGGCCCATGTGCGGTGCTTGCGGCCCCCCAGGGTGAGGATGGGCTCTATGGTGAAGCTCTGGCCCAGCGCCATGCTGCCCGGCCGCCAGTTGCGGTGGTGGAGCACGGCCGGCGCTGCGTGGAAGACCTTGCCTATGCCGTGCCCCACAAACTCGCGGATCACTGACATGCCTGCAGCAGTGCACCGGAGCGTCAGCGCTGGCGTTGTTGCTAGATGAGCGCCCGGGCACATGCATTGCACAGCTGCCTGCAGACGCCGCTACAGCTCAGCGCATCAGCCACATTGCGCTGCAGCAAGCCGAGGCTGTCGGTTGTCTGGAAGCAGTGTACTGCATGTGGCGCACCAGCTGACATCCGCGCATGCCTGAATACCAGGGGTGCATTGGGACGGCAAGGTGTGGATCAACTGCCGCAACTCAAAGTGCTTGAGCAAGTTTCCATGGCAAGCCACAGCACGACCCTGTCATTTGCGCGTGCCAGGCTGCCGCAGCACAAGCAATTTACTGCCACGCACCTGCTGCGTCTGCTATGCTGTGGATGGCATGCCCAATCGCCCTGAACGGCACGTCAGGCCCGCACAGCTGTATGGCTGCATCCAGCGCCTGCTGCGTGACAGCCACCAGCTCAACTGCTGCTGCAGAAGGCTGCCCTGCAAGGGAAAGCCACCATACAGGTGCGCGGGATCAGCCAAGCAGAGACAGGCCACCACATGCTCAGCAGGACACCGCCAGACCTGAAACATGCCATGGCTGGAGGTTGATACATCAGTGCAATGAGTCGCCCTGCAGTAAGAGGGCTGCCATCCCAATGAGCATTGCTGTGTGGTGCAGATGCTACAACATGGTGCATGTAGATAGCTATGTTGTACAGCCATAATATCATCGTGCACATGCTAATCAGCAGCCGCGCTGACGCGGACGACGCACCCACGAAGAAGGTGGCGTTGGTGTCGCCATGGTGTCCATTGAGGTAGGCAGTCACATCAATGTTGACAACATCCCCTTCACGCAGCGGCCTGCAGGGCACAGGAGCCAGAGAAGCACAACATGCGTTCATGCTCAACCCTGATTCGGCAACAGTGCTGGCCTGTAGACCGCCCGCTCAATGGTGCACCAACTGTGTTCCCATGCAGGCTGTCAGCCACTGGCCATGTTGCTGCTGCAGTAAGGGAGGTACTGCTTCGACAAAATCAACAGCTGTAGTGTAACATTACAGAGGCGCTGCACACGCTGGCCGCGCACCTGTTGTCTGGAATGCCATGGCATACCACCTCATTCACAGATGTGCAGATGCTCTTGGGGAAGCCATGGTAGCTGAGTGGCGAGGGGTACGCGCCATTTGCTGTCAGGAAGTCATGCACTGCTGCATCCAGCTGGTCTGTGGTTACACCCGGCTGGACGAGGCCGCCTGCTAGCTGCAGCGCCCTGGTCGCAAGTTGGCTCGCTGCACGCATTGCTGCTTGGCCCTGCAGGGCAGGCAGGCGAACAGGCAAGCCGGCAGCGGCGTGTGTGGTGGTAAATATGCAAAGGTGAGCATACACACACACTGCAATGGTCGAAGGTGATGAAGCCAATGTGCAGGACAACAGGAATCAGTCCACCCCAAGCAGCTGAGGAAAAGCCTTCAGCCGCAAGTCAGAGAAGGCGCCGGGTGCCAAAGCTTGCATGCACATGATGCACCGCCGCACAGACACCCAGCTTTCAAAGGTACCCCGTATGGTGCACACCTGCCCATCATGAACCTCTGGCTGCTTTGACAGCCCCAGTTGCCCTGGTGCACTGCCGCTGACTGCGTAGGCAGGGCGTGGTATGTGTGGCGGCACCTGCCGCTGGGGTGACAGGGCGCCTGGCTGCAAGCGCTCAGCGGGGTACCTGCCAGCAGCCGGATACATTGTTGGAAATTTGATCACCAAACTGAAGGAGGCATGATTGGCCATGGCAATCAGGCTCAGAAGAAGATGTTGGCGGTGCGAGGCATGCAAGCAAGCTGCTGGACCTGCATGGTATACCTGTGCCGCTGAAGGCCTTTGAACCCTCCTTGCAGTTTAGATCGTAAGACATCACCCCAGGAGGCAGCTGCAGCTGCTGTTGCTGCTGAGTTGCTATAGCTAGCACATGCAGAGGAGGTGGCAGCAAGACCGGCAGCAGCAGGGGAAACTTCACCCCATGGACAGGTGTGCTGCGCTGCTTGTAGAGCTCGGATACCTATAGATCGCATTGCAGACGTCACAGCGGCTACTCTGAGGCCAGGCAAGGATCACTGCTGCTTTGTGGGCACCCCCAGTGATAGTACTACCACATTCAAAACCCTACTAACAGCAACCGTGTCAGGTGGTCAAAGGGTGAAGGTGCATCTGTTACTGCAATAATGAGCGAATTACACTGCATGCGGGCATAGAGAGACATCTACTTGTACACACAGCTGACCGGTTGGCAGGATGCGGCAGCTGCTCAACGCACCGACTACACAACGACCATGTGCTTTTACAATACATGTAACACATAGAGCATGCTGGAGTGGCAGCAGCAGCAGCAGCAGCAGCAGCGGCAGCAGAGCAAGGCTATCGACAGCACTGCAGCCTGCCCATCTACAGGTAACCCAGCAGGCATCATGCTCGCTGCGCGTTAGCTGCTGTAGCTGCACTCAAAAGCCGTCATCTTTGTGAGCCTCGCTCGCAGTGATGAGGGGCGATGTGCTTGTCAGGGCAACAGCCTGCCATTGCTGCGTGCGGCACCCAGTAGCTGTGTTGTCACCGCCGCAGGTCTGCAGAGCAGCAGCTGTGGATGACATTGCTGAGCAGCACCAGCAGCAGCAGCCAACAGCAAGTCAAGCTGTCCCAGCAGTGGAGGCACTCCAGCAGCAGCAGCAGCAACTGCAGCAGCAAGCGGAGGTGCTGCAACAGTTGTCTTTCAGCCACAGGTGAGCTTTCATCAAGCGCCTTTTTATGCCTTCCATGTGCCCAGAACTGGTTACAGACCTGAGAGCTGCACGCCATCATCTGGAAGCCTCCTTCTGCAGCAGCAATACCTGCAGTGTGCCACCAAAGTGTGTTTGGCACTGCGTTGCCAGCCAGCTATGCCATCTGCAGGTCGCCAGCCAGCCAGCCAGCCAGCCAGCCAGCAGTCACCTTGCTTGTGTAACCTGTGCGCATTGTTGCTGTCGTGGCTGCAGGCATGGGCTGCATGACAGCCAGGGGCGGCTGATGCTGAAGAACCTGACGCTGCCAGAGCTGGAGGAGTGGTGCTGCGCAGTGGGTGCGTGCCGGCGCGCTGCTGCTGCTGCTGCTGCTGCTGCTGTAGTTGTCGCTGCTTTTCATATGTGGACTGCAACACAGCAGCTGGTGACGCTGACTGCGACTAAAGCCACATGACGCGTGCACACTTGCAGCTGCCGTACACAGAAAGGTGTGCCTGTCAGAACAGCAGCAGGGAGTGAGCCTTGCCCAGGCTGCCACCCACCATCAACACCTAACACCTCACATTGTGCACACCATCTGCAGGCGAGGACCCGCGGCGTGCGCTGCAGATATGGCGCTGGCTGTACTATGACAACAACTGGGTGGCCAGCTTGCAGGACACGCTGGGCAAGCAGAACGGCTTCAGCCAGCGCTTCATTGATAAGGCGCAGCAGCTGGCCAGCGTGGATGGTGGACTGCTGCTGGAGCAGGTGGCGGCTGCAAAGGACGGCACCACCAAGCTGGTGTTCAAGCTGACGGAGGGGGAGGGGGCAGGTGGGCGGGCTGCGCGCAGCTGTGGTGGCCTGGAGTGCGGGTTGGCAGCAGCAGCAGCAGCAGGGTTAGCAGCAGCAGGTGTCCTGGATGGGCCAGCAGATGTGAGTGTGCTGCAGGCTGCTGCAGCAGGCGCTGTTCCCGAGGCTTGGAAACGCAACAGCCATGCACCCAACAACTGCAGCAGCTGCTCCCTCTACGACTCACCGTTGTTGCGTGAGGTGTTGCCATCGTCTGCCAGCACATAACTCGTCCTTCTGCAGCGGTTGTGCTGTCTCACCTGTCGTACTAGACATATACGCTGCCGATGCTGATGCTCATGATGAGTGGTATCTGCTGTGTGCTGTCTGCTGCTGTGTGTGTGCTGCGTCCAGGCGGCAGCGTGGAGGCTGTGCTCATCCCCATGACGCACCGGCGCGGCTCGCGCAAGCACATCACGCTGTGCGTGAGCAGCCAGGTGGGCTGCGCCATGAACTGCCAGTTCTGCTACACGGGGCGCATGGGGCTGTCAGGCAACCTGACCACGGCGCAGATCATTGAGCAGGTGGGGCATGGTGTGAGGCTGGCTGGCGTCCGATGTGGAGGTCAAAGTGCTGCAGCTGAGACTGTTGTATTGCCAGCAGAGCAGTAGCAGCAGGTTGGCAGCGGCAGCACGTTGGCAGCATGGTGGCGCGTGGTGTGGCAGGCAGCACAGCCCTGCAGCCTTCTGCTGGCATGCCGCTGCAGGCAGCCATTAGCCGCCCTGCCAGCAGTGGTCAACTTCTGAATGAATATTTGATGTACTCAGCCCACACTGCATCAAGCGTGCATAATCAGTACTATTGACCTGCAGTTTGTCGTGGTTTTTTCCTGCGTGGTCGACCTGCCTGACTTGCTGCTGGTTGCCGACTCCTGCAACTGCGCGCCTGCTTGCTGCGCTGCGCAGATGGTGGTGGCGTGCCGCGTGCTGGCCGCAGACCCGTCTGCCGATGCCTCCATCACCAATGTGGTGTTCATGGGCATGGGCGAGCCGCTGCACAACTATGAAGCCGTCATGGCTGCAGTGGAGGTGATGTGCCAGCCGCTGGGGCTGCACATGAGCCACAACAAGGTGCGCGGCTGCGTGGTGGTGTAATTCGTGGTGTGTGGTGCTGCGATAACGTGCAATGCTGGCTGGCGGCCAGAGGACATGGCTGGCTTTTGCCCACTTCGCTGGCAACGCTGCCTTGCTTGCCACAATGTCGGCCGGAACAAACAAGTGGGTGTCCAAAACTCCCTCATCACCTCACCACACCCATCATCATGCAAGCTTCCCAGCATCAGTTTGCTTGCACTTGCGAGACCCTTGCTTTGCTCCACTCGTCCCAAATTCCTGCAGGTCACAGTGTCCACAGTGGGCCTAGTGGATGTGCTGGAGCGCTTCGCAGCCAGCAGCAACGTGCAGCTGGCGCTGTCGCTGCACGCCACCACAGACGAAGTGCGCGACTGGATCGTACCAGTCAACCGCCGCCACAACCTGGCCGCGCTTACTGCAGTGCTGCGGCAGCACTATGGGACTGGCAATGCTGCGGGGCGACGTGTGCTGGTGGAGTACACGATGCTGGCTGGCGTGAATGACAGCCTGCAGGATGCGCAGCGGCTGGTGGCGCTGCTGGAAGGCGTGGATGCCAAGGTGGGCGGATGCAGCTGCTCGGTGTTTGGGCTGTGTTTAATGCTGTTCTTACTCACAACAGACTATTGCATGCTCAGTGACAGGAGCCCAGCTGTATGCCAGCAGCGGTGCCGCGGTCATGCCATCCTCTGCGCATAGACTTGCCTTGTTATGACAGCCAGCTGGCATCTGCGTGCGCTTGCTGCCTGCCGCCTGCTGCAGGTGAACCTGATCATGTTCAACCCCTTCCAGGGCACGCGCTTCAAGCCATCCACTATCGAACAGGTGCTGGCCTTCAGGTCGGTGCTCATCCAGGCGGGCCGCATCTGCACCATCCGCGACTCACGAGGGGATGATGAGATGGCAGCGTGCGGGCAGCTGGGCAACCCGGCTCTGTCAAGCAAGGCGGCACCCATCCTGCCGCCACCTCCGCAGTTTGAGCACGTGCTGGCGTGAGTGTAGGCGGTGCGGTTGTGGCTGTGGGTGCCATGCCTTTGAGTTGCACAGGCTTATTGTGCAGGGGCTCTGTGCAGGCTCTTGTTTGTTGGGCATCAGGGACCGCGCATGCAGAATCTTGGCATGTGGCAAGCTGCCGCCCGAAGCTGTCCCCTCTGGATGAAAGTCAAGGTGGCTGTATTTGATTCAATAGCTCACGCTGCTTGCAGCGCATGGCGGAAGCAGCAGTGCAGCAGCAGCAGTAGTTACGACACGTGTCTGTAACACCACCGACTTGCCTATTGGTATATGCTGATAGAATCTATGTACGCTTGTAACGAACACGCGAGTACCTGTAGAACACGCTTCAACTGAGTGATCGCTGGTGTCGGAGCTTTGCAGTTGTTCGCAACTCGAGTTTGGAGCGTTGCCCGAGCTGCACGAGATCTCGACCCTTTCAAGCACAACAATTACAATGAAGCTGTGTTTACCCACCTCACACATCGCGGCACGCCGATCATCGGCTGTGCTTGTGCCAGCACGGACATGCAGACGTGTTGCAGTCAGGGCAGGCAGTGCCAGCACAACGCATACCAAGCAGCAAATGGAGCAGAAGGTCCACAAATGGTTTGAGAGCCTGGCTTCGGACCAGCACCCCATTGAGGACCTGGTGACCAGTGATGCCCGCATGATAGACAACATCAACCAGGTGAATACCAGCCTGTGGCGCATGCATGCTGGCTTTTGTGACGCCTGAGCGCTATCTTGACAGTGCTTATAGTCAAACAGCAGTTCATGTGCAGCACTGGGTAGGGCGCACCACATGGTTCTCAACCAGATTGTTAGTCATGCTGCCCACAAGATGCTGCCTCAACACACCTAAAGGCACCTTGGAAGCACGCCTGCATCATTGCAATGTTCCCTCTGCCGCTGCCTGTAGTTGACACATGCACATGCAAGACACCCTCCGCCGCTGCCTGTAGTTGGCACGTGCACATTCAAGATACAGACACAGGAAAAAGTCAGCAGCAGTTGCTGCCACAGCTGCAGCTGAGCACAGGCGTGCAACTCGTCTGCTGCTGGCACACTCTGGCTGAGCTGAAATCCTGCTTGAAGATAGCCTCAGGATTGCAAAGTTGACCTTTTGCTTCTGCTGCTGCTGCTGCTGTGCTTGCTGCAGGCATGCTACAAAGGTTTCCCTGCAATGAAGCACAGGATGCAGGTGTGCAGCAGCCCACGACTGGGGCTTTGCTTGCATACCAGCTAGACCTGTCTGACTGCTGTGCATGTTGACTGGTGTTGCAGTCATCGCAAGTGGCTACTCTGACAGCACAGTGCAGTGGCACAAGTAGTAATGGCGTAAATGGACATGGCTGCTGTGACTCGCTGCACATCCTGCTGTAGCAGTTGTGGCCACACTGCCGCATGCAAGCACGGCTGACACCAAACATACGCCAATTCCTGCTGCTGCCACCGCTGCTGCTGTTGCTGCTGCTGCTGCTGCCAGTCTGTGCACGAGAGCCTGCCAAACCTGGTGGAGGTTGGTGATGTGGCCGACACGGCACACAACTGTGTGGCAGCGCACTGGCGCGCGGGCGAGACAACCGGCACGTATGTGTTCAAGTTCAACAGCGGCTGCATGATTGAGGAGGTGCTGGCGTATGCTGACCCTGAGGAGGAGGAGTTCCTGGAGGCGTGAGGCGCTGCTCTTACACCACCATGTTGCTGTCAATATGTGATGTGTTCCAGTCAGGGCGGCAGAGGGCGCAACCATCTGCAGGGCTGGGCTGTGAATCGGCTGTTGGTCCAAACATGGCTGTTGTTGTGAGCAGCGCTGACGCACAGAGAGGCTGGTGATGTGGCTGGATACATAGTAATTTGCAGTTATGCACCATGGCTTTTGGTATCAGGGCACTAGCAGGTGCCTCTGTGTTGCACAGGTTGTCAGCAAGTCCTGCTGTTGATGTGAACTTTGGCTACGTTGGAGCGGTTGCTCATGATGCTGCCAGTGGGTGGTGTATTGTCAAATGACGGCTGCCAGCATATACTATCCTGTTGGTGCAGTGCTGTAGGAGGTGATGATGCCACCCTGGTGCCTCAGCTTGTTAAAAGCCAACATAAGAGCTGGGATTGTTGGCACTCCCAGGTTTGGTGCCGGCTCTGTCTAGCCTGGCAGGCAGGCATTGATGTCTCACCATGATCAGCAACCTCATTCCTGATGCAGGTGCTCAGCCAATGGTGTGCCTGCCTCACCCGTGAAATTGTGAAACTATGTGAATGGCACAGTACTTTATGATGCATCCATCCACTTGGCGCCTCCTGCGGTGACACGCTTTCGCATGCCGTGCTGCATAGCCCGGGAGGCCATTTCTGCATGCTCCGAAAGCAAGTGCACCAACCCACGGGTTCACATTTTCCTCGTCCTCCTCCTCCACGCCATCAGGTCAAATTTGGGAGTGTGGCATGCTTCTGTTATTTCTGGTTTTAACTGCAATCCATGTCAAACCCTGGCTGTCACAAATCGCAGCTTGGTTGAGCGCTCGACAAAGATATTTGCTACATTCAACGCATTCGCACTCTTGCCGTTTTGAGCGAAAGTGTTTGCCATCAGCCCGCCAACCGTTCATTGAAGTACACCGACTTCATCATTACATGGCCAAGAAGAAAAACAGAAGAACGCCGGCACTTGACGACAGCTCGTCACTTTTTTCTGCCTTTGTGCTCATCCTGATCGTCAGTGCCATAGCTGGGGACTGGCTATCTCACAAGCAGCGGCGCATACACAGCACACAGCAGCAGCAACCGAACCTGGTGCAGCTGCCTTACCGTGCCACAGTGAAGGATGCGACTGGCCAGCAGCAGTCGTTTTTTTTTGGAAGCACATGGTGGACAGCAACCGCTTGGAGAAAGCTAGGACGGACAAGCAAGAGGGCTTGGCAATAATCCAAGAGGTCACCTCGCAACACTCCAGGTAGCGACGTACAGCTGGGCCCACCACACATCAAACAGATACTAAGTTCGGCAGTGTATGCATGACCAGCACACCGTCACCTTGCTGACATGGCTTTTGTCACCTTGCTGACATGGCTTGTGCAGGCAGCCGTTGCGCTGACACAAATGCCTGTCACAGGCCGCCAATGCTGCTGTGCTTTGTTACACCAGCAAGGGTGCACAGCTGAAGCTGCTGATGGGGGCAGGGCTTACTGACATATCAGTCATGTCATCTCACAGTTGTAAATATGCTTTCATTGCTGATCCCAGTGCATGCTGACTATGCTGTGCAGGGAGATGCTGAAAGCCAAGCCCTGGCGCTGCATCATCTGCCAAAAACGGGCAACCAGGCTGTACCTGCAAGCCATGCTGTACGTGAATGAGGATGAGAAGTTTGTACGGGTGAGGGGTCACTGCTTTCTGTGCTAGCGCTTGCCAGACCCTCGCATGTGTGTGAGATAGAGAAGAGCGTCCATTACTGCAGCGTGCACCACAAGCCCTTCAGTGATAGCCAGACTGCTGTCAGTGCGTCGAGGCCATGCAACTAGCTGAGCAGTGCTGCTGTACTGCCTCTGCAGGACTTGGGCCCTTTACCTTGCTGCTATTCACAGGCCTGCAATGCAGCCGTGATTGCCTTTGCGCAGAAGATGCGGGAGGCAGCGGCAGCAGCCGAGCGCAGTTGACAAGCTGGCAAGCTGGCTCTGAACCAGCACTGCAGGGCCACGCAGCATGTACAGGCATACTCGCATCCTGACATGCGCAGCCCTCGAATCTGCATGTGGTAACTGGCTCTCAGCAAGTGATGTCAGAAATCACTGAAATGCAGATATATCTGCACTGGCGGCAGTACCGTTGACTTGTCTCGTAGTACACTTGTTTGTACAGTGTGTGTTGCATTCTTGTACAGTGTGATACATGATTCCTGGTGCTCATCATCATTCAGGCATTTGAATCAGGCATGAAGTTGCTGCTACCCAGCTTGACCTTCCAAAGCTGCCCGCTTGCACCATTTTTTGAGCATCCATCACAGTAGTACAGGCTGTGCATTCAGTAGGCAGTACATCAATGCAAATTTGGCTGAAGATCCCAATCATTATGGTTGTGACCGGTGTTTTGACAACCTGATGTTCGGAGATGACATTTTTTGTGTGCCTGCATATGGCATTGGTGACGCATGCGTGCCTGTAGCAGATGCATTCCAACTGGAACCTGCAGGTTGCCGATGGTGAGCAACCTCAGTTCCCCTGCGCTGCTGTACACCAGCCAGTTGCAACTGGTCCAGGTGCCGAATTCAGCTGTTGTGGTGTATTTGACGCCTCGTTGAAGGTGGCACGGCGTGTCGGAAGTGGCAGGGTTCAGCAGGGTTCTTGACATCCCAACGGTCTCCGCACTCAATCTGCACCTGTGAAATCTAGAGTCGAGGGATGCAATAGTTAATGTGACATCAATGTGCACCACGCGTATTATTTGACGTTCCGATACCAGATCAGGCAGCGGTAACCGGAAGCACGTCTGTCTCATCCTCACAGCACCAAGTTTCGTCTCAAAGAAGATACCGTACCTTTGTACCTTACGAGTTGCTAGCGCTTGCTTACGTGCAGCAGCAACAGCAGGTCCATCCTCGTCAGCAGGAGCAGCAGTGCACAGCAGCAGCAGCAGCGGCAGCAGCAGTGATGGATGAAGCAGAGGCGCACAATGCAGCGGGCAATGACGCATTCAACGCAGGAAACTATATAAAGGCAAGCGAACTATACTTCGAGGCAGTGAAGGCCAATGGCAAGGTGGCAAAGTACCGCACCAACCTCTGCAATGCCTTGATGAAGCGAGGCAGGCCGGCAGAGGCACTGGAGGAAGCTGCTGCTGCCATTGCTGTTGATGGTGGCTGGCCCAAGGGCCACTTCTACAAGGCATTGGCACTGGAGCAGCTGTGCAAGCTGCCGGAGGCACTGGCAGCATGCGAGAAGGGGCTGCGCTTACACAGGTGCTGCACTGCTGTCCAGTTGACCAGGGATAGGGTTTGAGCAAGCTTGACAGTGGCGCTGCTTACCGTTCACAGTGCTGCTCAGATGCTGTTATGCTGTGTGTGGCAAATGGGTTTCAGCATTGCAACAGCAACAGGCAGCGCGCAGCACACATAGGTACTGCGTTCTGCGGTGGTGTGGCCGCAACGTGGTTGCCATGTAGTGTCCTGCCATGCCAAAATAATGCCAGCAAGGCCCTGGCCTGGCTGCTTGTACAAGCAGACGCATCTGGGATAAAACCTGTCATAGCACCGCCTGTGCTCACCACGCCGTCGGTTTGCTGGACGTGTTGCGCTGCTGCAACAGGCACAACGCGCCGCTGGAAGACATGCACAGCCGGCTGCAGAAGCAGAAACGGGAGCTGGAGCAGCAGCAGCAGCGCCTCGCAGCAGGCGCAGTGGAGCAGCGCACTGTTGTGTATGCGGCCACTGTGCGTGACGGTGCGGGGCATGAGCGGGCCTTCCGCTATGAGCACCAGGTGGACAGTGCGCGTCTTGCGCGTGCAGCAGCTGACAAGGCTGAGGCCACGCGCATCATCCAAGAGGTGGCCATGCCCCACTACCATGAGATGCTGCAGGTGGGAGCTCTTGTGCATGGTGGCAGGCAGGGAAGCGCAGCGTCCCTAGCAGCTGTGTGCTCCGCGCAGGCTGATGTTGCCTAGTTGGCGTAACAACAGGTTGCTGAAGGCTGGCGAGACCACGACATGGCAGTACTGTTGGTGCTTGCCACAAGGCGCTGAATCCGGCTACATTGATGCTGTTGTTGCACTCAACCTCTGTCAGCCACCTAACCAATGACACACAGCAGGAGTCACTGCAGCAGCCCACCACAGCTAGCCGCCTGCTCTGCGGCACCTGACTATCTGATATTTATGTTGTTATACCGTCCATTGTCAAGTACTCACATCCCTACCTGCCTGGCCTGGTGTACATGCCCCTGCTAACCCATTGCTTGCTGCAGGCGCAGCCGTGGCTCTGTGTGGGCTGTCAGCTGCAGGACGGCAAGCGGCAGCGCGCCACCAAGCTCTTCCTGCACCCGATGTCCTACCTCACTAAGCCGCAGCCACTGGTGTACGACATGGGGCCCACGCCAGCATGCGGCTCTCAGGCCTGTGCCACCTACGCCACGCAGATGGCTCAGCAGATCGTGTCAGACATCATGCACGATGAGGCGGCATCGTGATGAGGGATGACATGCACGGAGATGCGTGCAGGGCGTCGGCTGCGTGGAGCGATGCGGGAGACTCAGCTGGGTCTGCTGCTACTGTGTACAGGAGCACCTGCAAACAGCAGCATTGACGTGATGCTGTGGTGACTACCAGTCACGTACTAGGGTGGACTACCTGCGTGGGTGACATGAGATCGGCATGCAGCCAGTCAGTGCAGGCATCACCCCAGCTGGTGTAGTTGCCCTGAAGATCAGCTGGTGCAGGTGCTTAGGCTGGGCACAGTCACTTTAGGGGTGACGTCTGGGTTGCCATTGCAAGCGACGCTCCCAGTGGTGGTGCTGCGCAGCAGAGATGGTTGGTACGCGTGTCTAGGGCACATGTGTTGCACCTGCACAGTCAGGCAATGCATCATTGATTGTGCATGTAGTGTCACTACAAAACATTTTGACCTGACCTACTTCCTGCATGTGTGCGGGTGTGCATGCACGTTGCACAGCCTAGTCACTCCTGCGCTTCAATCAAGCGCGCACAGTATAAGGGCTGCGGTGCAAGCAGCAGATCTGTATCTCTCCTGTGTCATGTAGCAGTCAGGTATATTCGACCATGCCACGTCAGCCATCTGATACTAGCATTAGTTATGACTGGTTACACATTAGTAATGACTGGTTACACGGTAGCCGTATGCATCAAAGGGAACCTCAGGCACACACCAATGTAACTTTGTGAGACACAACTATTACGCAAGCCAGCAGACTCAACACATTTTCTATACTCTACATTCCCCAATTAAGAGCGAAACTCAACACGTGCCTGTACTCTACAGCCCACAATCAAGCGGCAAATTCCACATAGTGTCAGCAGTGCCTGTACTCTACAGCCCACAATCAAGCGCCTATATACACAGGCATCAACAACCAGGATGCTAGTCATGATCTGTTCCCGTCTGAAGTCAACTACCCGCAAACAACACATGCCCAACCCCTCAACCAGCGCACTTCAATCTGCTTTTGCAACTCAGCATGCAACATCAGCACGCATGCTCCCACATCAAGTATATGCAAACCCCATGTTTGCTGCCAAGGATCGAATGAAAAGATGCATAATATACCATGAACGATTTGGAAGCCTCATTCAACTTGCACAGTCGTTTTTTAACCAACCAACAGCAGCTGCAGCGCTGCTGCCGCTGCATCTGCATCTGCCACAAAGGTTCCCTGCTCCACCTGCTGCAGCATCGCCGCGAGCTGCCTGAACACAGTGCCTGCCGCCTCACTCAGCCCACCCGCAAACTGGTGCACCTTGAACACAAACCGCACAGCATCCCCCAGCACCTGCTGCTGCCGCTCCTTGCAGCTAGGCACCTTTGCAGCCCAGCGCCGCACCTTGCTGCCTGCTGCTGGTGCTGCTGCTAGCTGCTGCTGCTGCTGCTGCTGCTGCTGCTGCCCCAGCCTGTGCACCTCCTGCATGCTGGCGGCCATGTGGCCCAGCGCATACTGCATGCTAGCCTGCTTCATGCGCGGCACTAGCACCTTGTCCACCACGCCCTGCTTGTTCGGCATCTTGAAGGGCACTTTGTGCTGACGCCACATGTTCAGCAGCGCCTCCTCCTCCATCCCATACTTGACACAGACGCCGCTGAGCTTGTCCAGGCCGGCCTGGCAGCTGGCGGCAGTGCTGCGGAAGCTGGCGCCTGCTGCAGGGCTGAAGCTGGCGGCCTCTGCAGCAGCGTGCTGCATGCTCCTGCAGTGGTTCAAAGGCAGGCAACAGCTACAGGTCAGCCGTGTGGACAGTGTGGCGTGCTGGTTGAGGTGCTGATGCCAGCAGGTGCATGCAGTGCAGGCATCGGTTGTACCAGCGTGCAGGATGCATACCTTGCTGCCCCACGCGCCTGTCGCAGTGTAGTTATACATAGCAACCGCCACACAACCCCATGCGCGCTCATGCGTGGATCCAGTCCTCACCTGTACAGCAGAGTGCAGCCTTCCATCGCGTCCCACTTGGCAGCTGGCCAGCTCTTCTCACTCTTCTCACTCTTCTCACTCTTCTCAGCCAGCTTTAGCTCTGCTGTGCTGTCATACAGGCTGGCCAGCATGGCGCTGGCGCCATCATACACCTGCGCGCACGCCTCCATGCTGACGCCCTTGAATGCCGAGATGGCCTGGGCGTGCTCTTCAATGTCTGGCAGCCGTGCCTCAAAGTCCTCCTGCACTGCGCGCTTGTGTGGGCTCTTGGCGTCCAGCTCCGCCGTCAACGCAGCTGCCATCTCCTTCTTTTTGTCATCGCTGCTGCTGCTGCTGCTGCTGCTGCTGCCGGCTGCTGCGCCAGCTTTGCCTTTGTCGCTGCTGCGGCCGTCAACCTTGTCCAGGGCGGCCTTCACTTCTGGCATGCGAGTGATGCCCTCAACGCCGCTGGACCATGCTGCTGCAGCTGGCAGAGGTGTGGCAACTTGGGATCCCTGTTTTGTGGCCGTCCCTGCTGGTGCACCCTTTGTTGGGAGGGGCGGGGGAGGAGGGGGGCGCTTTGCTGGCAGAGGGGGAGGGGGTGGGGGTGCTGCCGGTCCTGCCGCAGGCTTGGCACCGCTGCTGCTGTGCTGGGGGGTGGTTGGGGCGCAGGGTGAAGCTGGCGCAGCATCACCACCGCTGCTGTTGCTGCTGATGGTGGTGCGGATCTTGAGCACCGGCATGGGAGCCACCGCCACCGCAGTGCTGATGCTGTTGTTGCCAGCTGTGCGCTGCTTGCGCAGAGGCAGGCAAAGGGCCTTGCTGCTGAGCTTGCATTTCTGGAACCCCATTGCATATGCTGGGGCCTGCACTGCAAACATCAGCTGCAGGAAGGCATCTGCTGCGCAGGTGCTGCTGGCCGCTGCCTCCTGGCTGCCTGTGCTGCTGTTGGAGTCGCTGCCGCCAGCATCTGAGACGCTGCGGCTGCTGCAGGTGCTGCTGCCTGCCTCAGATGCTGCTGCACAGGGGCCATCAAGCGACAGGCGGGGCGTGCAGGGCTCTGTGCTGGGCGGGCTTGATGCTGCAGGGCTAGGGGGCGCAAGGTCATTGCTGCTGCTGCTGCTGCTGCTTTGCCTGGACAGCTTGCTGTCCTTGTGCTGCTGCTTGCAGGAAAATTGCGTGGCGCTGTCCCAGGGGAAGGAGACCTGGCAGCCGGTGCCGTGGCTGCAGGTGCCTGTCTGTGTGGCCTGCTGCTGCTTAGCTATCGTTGGTCTGCCTGAGCGGGGCCTGCAGGAAGCGCAGAAGATGAAGACAGGCGCAGAAGTGCAAGGCAGTGGTGGTCAGGGTGTGGTGATTGGCAGGTTGTGGAGCAACTTTCTGCTGATGCTGCTGTCAAGCAAGACTGACATGCGGTAGATGCAGTGCTTGCTGCTGTTGCATTACAGCACTCTGCTGCCTGCAGGCTGCACCGTTTGCTGAAGAGCAGCTCCCTGCTGATGTACATGTGCAGTGCACTGCATGTGCAGCAGGTGGGCTTGTCTGCAGCCCTGTCGGTGCTGCCAGCAGTGCCTTAGGTGAAGTTTTATGTTGTTGTCACGTCACTCAGCTCACCTGCTGCGTTGCGCGTGACGAGTTGCTGCGCTGCCAGTTCCCGCCTCTCCCAGGCTGCCCAGAAACCATCGCCCGTCCCAAGCCGTTAACATCCTAGACCCGCAGGCGGCCATGTTGCTACTAAAAAGGTGCTTTGGTTGCTGGAAAGCGTGGACGGAGGGTGCTTTGGTTGCTGGAGCTGTCGAACGAAGAGAGGCCTTTGGTAAGGTATGTCTGTTGGACAGCTGTCTGTTCTCGTACAACCAAAACACACAGGAGCATCGAGTTATAGCTGCGTAAGCTGTCACCAGCTCGCCACAGAGCAGGGCTCAGGGCTCAGCCGGCTTGGATTTGCTAATGCTGGCTTTGCTCATCGGAGCTACCGAGCGCTGGCACGGCGTGCATTTGCTCGAATCAACGTCCGTACAGCAGTATATGTGAGGTGTCCTGAAGTCACAGCGATCAGCGCGAATGCTGCGCCGGAGAAGGTTGCAGGTTGTAAGCTTGCCGATACCTGATTGGTTGCAACCGCAATCACCTGTATGAATCTGTTCTTGTCACAAGTTTCTGTTGTACTGCAAAACAATGAGAGCTTCACACTCTGCATGTATCTGTGTTTCAATGGGCATGGTGGAGCCTGGAAGGTGTTGCAGCTGCGGCAGCGATAAAGCTGTCGCTATCATTGGCGTCTGCTGACGCTGCTGTGACCACTGGGCCTGCAGCGATGCCTGACACTAGCACCAGTAAAGATAATCTACAACGGCTCAGGCCTGTCCCTGCCGATGGGGAGTGTTACATGGCAGGAGCAGCACCCAGCACTGGATGAATCAACAAATCTCTGGTCATGACCTGATCATGATCAGCTAGCTCAGCAGCAGGCGCGCGGCATCCCCTGCGCTCAGCAAGCTCGTGCCGCCCAGCAGCACCAGCGGCTTGTGCCCATACACGTGCTCCTCCAGCTCCGCCCGCACCTCCCGCACCTCTGCAGCGCTGATGCCGCCCACCACAAACAGCAGCACAGTCTGGTAGTCGCTGATGCTGGCGCGTGCTGGCCCTGCCATGCCCCCAAACATGCCCAGCCTGCCCAGGCCCTTGCTGAGCAGGCCCGCCACCAGGCTGGCGCTCTCAGGCTGCTGCAGGTCGCGGTTGTCAGCCTGCAAGCATGTCCGGCGCAGCACCATGTAGTTACTGGTTAGTGAGTCAGCCGCTGGTGCGCAGCAATGTTCACAGCCAACTACGGCTTGGACCTGGGCTGCAAATGACACGCAACTCCAGCACACATTTCTTGCAAACAATGAAAGAAAAAATTTCTCTTTGTTCATTGAACGGCATTTGTGCATGCGCTGTCCTGTGCAGACACACCCGGCATGCTTTGTGCGCAGTGAACAACGCAGTGCGTACCCACCCGCAGCAGTATCTTGGTGAGCACCTGCCGCACCAGCGGCGTGCACGCGCTGGCTGCGCCCGTGTCTGCGTCCACCTGCATCAGCCGCCGCACGTCGCGCAGCTTGCCGCGCGCTGCCGCCAGCAGGCGCAGTGGAGCAGCGCACTGTTGTGTATGCGGCCACTGTGCGTGACGGTGCGGGGCATGAGCGGGCCTTCCGCTATGAGCACCAGGTGGACAGTGCGCGTCTTGCGCGTGCAGCAGCTGACAAGGCTGCGGCCACGCGCATCATCCAAGAGGTGGCCATGCCCCACTACCATGAGATGCTGCAGGTGGGAGCTCTTGTGCATGGTGGCAGGCAGGGAAGCGCAGCGTCCCTAGCAGCTGTGTGCTCCGCGCAGGCTGATGTTGCCTAGTTGGCGTAACAACAGGTTGCTGAAGGCTGGCGAGACCACGACATGGCAGTACTGTTGGTGCTTGCCACAAGGCGCTGAATCCGGCTACATTGATGCTGTTGTTGCACTCAACCTCTGTCAGCCACCTAACCAATGACACACAGCAGGAGTCACTGCAGCAGCCCACCACAGCTAGCCGCCTGCTCTGCGGCACCTGACTATCTGATATTTATGTTGTTATACCGTCCATTGTCAAGTACTCACATCCCTACCTGCCTGGCCTGGTGTACATGCCCCTGCTAACCCATTGCTTGCTGCAGGCGCAGCCGTGGCTCTGTGTGGGCTGTCAGCTGCAGGACGGCAAGCGGCAGCGCGCCACCAAGCTCTTCCTGCACCCGATGTCCTACCTCACTAAGCCGCAGCCACTGGTGTACGACATGGGGCCCACGCCAGCATGCGGCTCTCAGGCCTGTGCCACCTACGCCACGCAGATGGCTCAGCAGATCGTGTCAGACATCATGCACGATGAGGCGGCATCGTGATGAGGGATGACATGCACGGAGATGCGTGCAGGGCGTCGGCTGCGTGGAGCGATGCGGGAGACTCAGCTGGGTCTGCTGCTACTGTGTACAGGAGCACCTGCAAACAGCAGCATTGACGTGATGCTGTGGTGACTACTAGTCACGTACTAGGGTGGACTACCTGCGTGGGTGACATGAGATCGGCCTGCAGCCAGTCAGTGCAGGCATCACCCCAGCTGGTGTAGTTGCCCTGAAGATCAGCTGGTGCAGGTGCTTAGGCTGGGCACAGTCACTTTAGGGGTGACGTCTGGGTTGCCATTGCAAGCGACGCTCCCAGTGGTGGTGCTGCGCAGCAGAGATGGTTGGTACGCGTGTCTAGGGCACATGTGTTGCACCTGCACAGTCAGGCAATGCATCATTGATTGTGCATGTAGTGTCACTACAAAACATTTTGACCTGACCTACTTCCTGCATGTGTGCGGGTGTGCATGCACGTTGCACAGCCTAGTCACTCCTGCGCTTCAATCAAGCGCGCACAGTATAAGGGCTGCGGTGCAAGCAGCAGATCTGTATCTCTCCTGTGTCATGTAGCAGTCAGGTATATTCGACCATGCCACGTCAGCCATCTGATACTAGCATTAGTTATGACTGGTTACACATTAGTAATGACTGGTTACACGGTAGCCGTATGCATCAAAGGGAACCTCAGGCACACACCAATGTAACTTTGTGAGACACAACTATTACGCAAGCCAGCAGACTCAACACATTTTCTATACTCTACATTCCCCAATTAAGAGCGAAACTCAACACGTGCCTGTACTCTACAGCCCACAATCAAGCGGCAAATTCCACATAGTGTCAGCAGTGCCTGTACTCTACAGCCCACAATCAAGCGCCTATATACACAGGCATCAACAACCAGGATGCTAGTCATGATCTGTTCCCGTCTGAAGTCAACTACCCGCAAACAACACATGCCCAACCCCTCAACCAGCGCACTTCAATCTGCTTTTGCAACTCAGCATGCAACATCAGCACGCATGCTCCCACATCAAGTATATGCAAACCCCATGTTTGCTGCCAAGGATCGAATGAAAAGATGCATAATATACCATGAACGATTTGGAAGCCTCATTCAACTTGCACAGTCGTTTTTTAACCAACCAACAGCAGCTGCAGCGCTGCTGCCGCTGCATCTGCATCTGCCACAAAGGTTCCCTGCTCCACCTGCTGCAGCATCGCCGCGAGCTGCCTGAACACAGTGCCTGCCGCCTCACTCAGCCCACCCGCAAACTGGTGCACCTTGAACACAAACCGCACAGCATCCCCCAGCACCTGCTGCTGCCGCTCCTTGCAGCTAGGCACCTTTGCAGCCCAGCGCCGCACCTTGCTGCCTGCTGCTGGTGCTGCTGCTAGCTGCTGCTGCTGCTGCTGCTGCTGCTGCTGCCCCAGCCTGTGCACCTCCTGCATGCTGGCGGCCATGTGGCCCAGCGCATACTGCATGCTAGCCTGCTTCATGCGCGGCACTAGCACCTTGTCCACCACGCCCTGCTTGTTCGGCATCTTGAAGGGCACTTTGTGCTGACGCCACATGTTCAGCAGCGCCTCCTCCTCCATCCCATACTTGACACAGACGCCGCTGAGCTTGTCCAGGCCGGCCTGGCAGCTGGCGGCAGTGCTGCGGAAGCTGGCGCCTGCTGCAGGGCTGAAGCTGGCGGCCTCTGCAGCAGCGTGCTGCATGCTCCTGCAGTGGTTCAAAGGCAGGCAACAGCTACAGGTCAGCCGTGTGGACAGTGTGGCGTGCTGGTTGAGGTGCTGATGCCAGCAGGTGCATGCAGTGCAGGCATCGGTTGTACCAGCGTGCAGGATGCATACCTTGCTGCCCCACGCGCCTGTCGCAGTGTAGTTATACATAGCAACCGCCACACAACCCCATGCGCGCTCATGCGTGGATCCAGTCCTCACCTGTACAGCAGAGTGCAGCCTTCCATCGCGTCCCACTTGGCAGCTGGCCAGCTCTTCTCACTCTTCTCACTCTTCTCACTCTTCTCAGCCAGCTTTAGCTCTGCTGTGCTGTCATACAGGCTGGCCAGCATGGCGCTGGCGCCATCATACACCTGCGCGCACGCCTCCATGCTGACGCCCTTGAATGCCGAGATGGCCTGGGCGTGCTCTTCAATGTCTGGCAGCCGTGCCTCAAAGTCCTCCTGCACTGCGCGCTTGTGTGGGCTCTTGGCGTCCAGCTCCGCCGTCAACGCAGCTGCCATCTCCTTCTTTTTGTCATCGCTGCTGCTGCTGCTGCTGCTGCTGCTGCCGGCTGCTGCGCCAGCTTTGCCTTTGTCGCTGCTGCGGCCGTCAACCTTGTCCAGGGCGGCCTTCACTTCTGGCATGCGAGTGATGCCCTCAACGCCGCTGGACCATGCTGCTGCAGCTGGCAGAGGTGTGGCAACTTGGGATCCCTGTTTTGTGGCCGTCCCTGCTGGTGCACCCTTTGTTGGGAGGGGCGGGGGAGGAGGGGGGCGCTTTGCTGGCAGAGGGGGAGGGGGTGGGGGTGCTGCCGGTCCTGCCGCAGGCTTGGCACCGCTGCTGCTGTGCTGGGGGGTGGTTGGGGCGCAGGGTGAAGCTGGCGCAGCATCACCACCGCTGCTGTTGCTGCTGATGGTGGTGCGGATCTTGAGCACCGGCATGGGAGCCACCGCCACCGCAGTGCTGATGCTGTTGTTGCCAGCTGTGCGCTGCTTGCGCAGAGGCAGGCAAAGGGCCTTGCTGCTGAGCTTGCATTTCTGGAACCCCATTGCATATGCTGGGGCCTGCACTGCAAACATCAGCTGCAGGAAGGCATCTGCTGCGCAGGTGCTGCTGGCCGCTGCCTCCTGGCTGCCTGTGCTGCTGTTGGAGTCGCTGCCGCCAGCATCTGAGACGCTGCGGCTGCTGCAGGTGCTGCTGCCTGCCTCAGATGCTGCTGCACAGGGGCCATCAAGCGACAGGCGGGGCGTGCAGGGCTCTGTGCTGGGCGGGCTTGATGCTGCAGGGCTAGGGGGCGCAAGGTCATTGCTGCTGCTGCTGCTGCTGCTTTGCCTGGACAGCTTGCTGTCCTTGTGCTGCTGCTTGCAGGAAAATTGCGTGGCGCTGTCCCAGGGGAAGGAGACCTGGCAGCCGGTGCCGTGGCTGCAGGTGCCTGTCTGTGTGGCCTGCTGCTGCTTAGCTATCGTTGGTCTGCCTGAGCGGGGCCTGCAGGAAGCGCAGAAGATGAAGACAGGCGCAGAAGTGCAAGGCAGTGGTGGTCAGGGTGTGGTGATTGGCAGGTTGTGGAGCAACTTTCTGCTGATGCTGCTGTCAAGCAAGACTGACATGCGGTAGATGCAGTGCTTGCTGCTGTTGCATTACAGCACTCTGCTGCCTGCAGGCTGCACCGTTTGCTGAAGAGCAGCTCCCTGCTGATGTACATGTGCAGTGCACTGCATGTGCAGCAGGTGGGCTTGTCTGCAGCCCTGTCGGTGCTGCCAGCAGTGCCTTAGGTGAAGTTTTATGTTGTTGTCACGTCACTCAGCTCACCTGCTGCGTTGCGCGTGACGAGTTGCTGCGCTGCCAGTTCCCGCCTCTCCCAGGCTGCCCAGAAACCATCGCCCGTCCCAAGCCGTTAACATCCTAGACCCGCAGGCGGCCATGTTGCTACTAAAAAGGTGCTTTGGTTGCTGGAAAGCGTGGACGGAGGGTGCTTTGGTTGCTGGAGCTGTCGAACGAAGAGAGGCCTTTGGTAAGGTATGTCTGTTGGACAGCTGTCTGTTCTCGTACAACCAAAACACACAGGAGCATCGAGTTATAGCTGCGTAAGCTGTCACCAGCTCGCCACAGAGCAGGGCTCAGGGCTCAGCCGGCTTGGATTTGCTAATGCTGGCTTTGCTCATCGGAGCTACCGAGCGCTGGCACGGCGTGCATTTGCTCGAATCAACGTCCGTACAGCAGTATATGTGAGGTGTCCTGAAGTCACAGCGATCAGCGCGAATGCTGCGCCGGAGAAGGTTGCAGGTGGTAAGCTTGCCGATACCTGATTGGTTGCAACCGCAATCACCTGTATGAATCCGTTCATGTCACACGTTTCTGTTGTACTGCAAAACAATGAGAGCTTCACACTCTGCATGTATCTGTGTTTCAATGGGCATGGTGGAGCGTGGAAGGTGTTGCAGCTGCGGCAGCGATAAAGCTGTCGCTATCATTGGCGTCTGCTGACGCTGCTGTGACCACTGGGCCTGCAGCGATGCTGACACTAGCACCAGTAAAGATAATCTACAACGGCTCAGGCCTGTCCCTGCGATGGGGAGTGTTACATGGCAGGAGCAGCACCCAGCACTGGATGAATCAACAAATCTCTGGTCATGACCCGATCATGATCAGCTAGCTCAGCAGCAGGCGCGCGGCATCCCCTGCGCTCAGCAAGCTCGTGCCGCCCAGCAGCACCAGCGGCTTGTGCCCATACACGTGCTCCTCCAGCTCCGCCCGCACCTCCCGCACCTCTGCAGCGCTGATGCCGCCCACCACAAACAGCAGCACAGTCTGGTAGTCGCTGATGCTGGCGCGTGCTGGCCCTGCCATGCCCCCAAACATGCCCAGCCTGCCCAGGCCCTTGCTGAGCAGGCCCGCCACCAGGCTGGCGCTCTCAGGCTGCTGCAGGTCGCGGTTGTCAGCCTGCAAGCATGTCCGGCGCAGCACCATGTAGTTACTGGTTAGTGAGTCAGCCGCTGGTGCGCAGCAATGTTCACAGCCAACTACGGCTTGGACCTGGGCTGCAAATGACACGCAACTCCAGCACACATTTCTTGCAAACAATGAAAGAAAAAATTTCTCTTTGTTCATTGAACGGCATTTGTGCATGCGCTGTCCTGTGCAGACACACCCGGCATGCTTTGTGCGCAGTGAACAACGCAGTGCGTACCCACCCGCAGCAGTATCTTGGTGAGCACCTGCCGCACCAGCGGCGTGCACGCGCTGGCTGCGCCCGTGTCTGCGTCCACCTGCATCAGCCGCCGCACGTCGCGCAGCTTGCCGCGCGCTGCCGCCAGCCAGCGCAGCCGCTGGAACGCATCGTGCAGCACCAGCAGCAGCTGCCCACGCACGCCAGCAGGGTCAGCCGACAGCTGCCCAGACTGCACAGCCTGCACGCAGCAGCAGATCAGCAGCGGCGGTGCATTGTCAGCGGATGGTCGGAATGTGGCTACCACACCAGTGCCACAGCTAGCCGCTGTCCTGCTGCATCGCGCAGCAAAGATTGCTGTTGCAACACACCAGGAACAACAAGATGACATTGGCCAGTACAGACATCATGCCAGAGCCTCATCCTGTGCCAGGAGCCACTTTGCGCAGTCGTGAGACAAGGGATCAAGCAGCCTGCTACACACCGCGCAGTACAACCACCCACCTGGTGTAGTACATGCTGTGCAGCTGGCAGGCACTCCAGCTGCACCAGCCACTGCTGCTGCGCGTCACCCGCTGCTGCTGCTGCCAGCATGGCGTCTGCCAGTGCCTCCTTCAGCTGTGCCTCATCTGCCGAGTAGAGCGGCGGCGCTGGCGGCATCCTGTCACCAGACAGTGAGTACACCACCACCACCAGCTGCAGCACATGGCCCAGCTGCAGCCGGCCCTGCAAGCCACACCAGCAACATAAAATATACATGTTTGAACATGCACCAACTGCAATTGAAGCGCTGCATGACATGCCGAGAACTTCCAAGTCTCTCCATTCATGAAGTGCAGTTTTGCAAAGAAGGTTGTGTCTATGATTTGCAGGACCCTTAGCTACGCAAGCCCACACCTGCTGGCAGCTGGTGATTGCCTCCACCAGCATCGGCTGCAGCATGCCGGCCCCCTCAGAGCCCTCTGGCAGGGCCAGCAGCAGCTGCCGCTCCAGCGCGCCCAGGCGCTCCCAGGCGGGCCACGTGCAGGCGACACTGGGTACCGGCGGCTCGGTGGCCAGCGCTGCTGCTGCTGCCAGGGCTAGGCCCACTATGGGTGTGTGGCGCAGGAACACCTCTGCATGCAGCGCGAGGACCGTGACACACCGCACGTACACATGAGCACAGGACGACAAGTGCAAGCGGTCTGCTGCAGTGCACTGTGTGCAGCAACAGGCAATGCACCAAGAGCTTTCCCCCAAGCTGCATCATAGCCTGCACACCAATGCAAATCGATGCACATATCACCCAGCGTAACCAGCCAACGCATCATCGTCACCTGGTGACGCCATGAGGCACTGCGCCAGCCCTGCCAGCTCCGCCGGTGACACCACGCTGCTCAGCCTGCTGCGCTGCCCTGGGGTGATGCGCTCCTGCCGCAGCGCCTCCTTGAGCCACTTGCGCAGCAGCAGCAGCGCGTCCTTGCCACGCTTGGGCCACAGCTGCTGCAGCCAGCCCAGCCAGCGCCGGTCTGCAGGGTGGAACAGGCTCAAGCCGAGTGGGCAGCATAGCGGGGCGAGGCCAGCTGATGCTGCTGCTGCTGGCTCAGAACTGCTGCCAGACCCTTGCTGCTGCTGTGGTTGCTGCTGGTTAGCAGAGGCTGTGGGCTGGGGGTTGCCTGGTGGCAGCTGAGGTGGCGTGAGGGGCGCCAGTGGTGCCAAGCGGGGGATGTCCACACGCAGGTCAGCAGGCCTGGCGGGCAGCGGCGTGCAGCGGAGAGCATAACAAGCAGGGTTGGTGAGGTGCTTGATTTGTAGGTGGCAAACGGCCCATATGACGCTGCAACTGTTGATACAGGCATTAGCCGATCTAGCTGTGAATCGCCGACATTTTGTCAATTTGGCACGTTGCCTCCTGCTTTGCAGCTGCACTAATACCATTTCAGAGGCACCATGTTGCTGTGATCATACGCAATATCTCAAGCAGACCCCTCCGGTTGCTTGCACGCACCGCAGCACCGCCCTGGGGGCCTGCCCCGCAGCGCCAGACCCAGCTGCTGCTGCTGCTGCTGGCACGACAGCGTCCGCTCGCGGCAGGCTGGCAAACACCGCATCCAGCACATGCTCCGCATGCATGCAGGGCGTTGCCAGGTCCAGGCATCTGTCAATCAGCACCAGCCCAATGCTGCCACTCGCTGCTGCAGCAGCAGCCCCAGCTCCTGCTGCTGCTGCTGTGCTGCTGCTGTCTGGCCCTGCCAGGTCCGCTGCCCCGCCTGGCCTGTGGCCCTGCTGCGGCAGCGCTGCAAGCTCCCTGGCTATGCTGCTGGATACCGGGCCGATTGCAAAGGGCTCCAGCTTTGCCCCCAGCACCCGAGACAGGTCAGCCAGGCAGTGTGGCAGCAGGGAGAGGCCTCCTGAGCCTCCCACTGCGCCTTCGTCTGCGCCGTGGTCCGGCGGCGCGTCTGCGCTGCCAAAGCCAGCTGCACGGCCGCCAGCACTGCAGCGTAGCAGCAGCAGCAGCAGCAGCAGTGCGGAGCATGCAGCGCTTAGTGGTGAAGGCAGTGGCAGCTGGCTGGGGTCTGTCACGTCTACAGATGCTGCTTTCACTCGTGATCTGGCATGGTACACACATGCACAGCCTGCAGGTCACATGTTGTCTGAGGCAAGTGTCAACGTTGCCCAGCATACACCCCGGCTGCAGCAAGCCATAGCCCACCCTCCCCAACGAGTCCCCTCCGCCTCTGCCCTCGTCTGCACTCACACAGCTTTGCTGGCCACTGCTCCTGCTGCTGGCAGCACAAAGGTGTGGCTGTCAATCGCCACCATGTGCAGCGGCAAGTGCCTCACAGCCAGCTGCAGCTGATCTTCCCGGGGCACCGGCAGGCCTGCTGCTGCTCTGGCTGCTGCCACATCCTGGCGCAGCGCTGCCACATAGTCGCTGTATGCTTGCACACCCAGGGGTGATATGGCTGGGTCAAGCTGCGCATGTGCCAGCTCTGAGACGGAACAGAAGAGCAGGCAGCGCTGCACGTGCGGGTGCACCTGCGACAGCATCAGCAGCATGGAATGGCGGTAAAGAGCATAGCCACTTGTCATGCTTCTGTTTCTCTGTCTGCTGCTGCTGCTGCTTGCATAATAGGACATTTGATGTGTGTAGGGCTGCTTGCCAGCTTGTTGATTGCTTGGACATCTGGGTGCCAGTCATCCTGCTTGCAGGATAGGCTGCGTGGTGCAATCACATGCGCTGTTACTGCTGCTGCCGTTACATGCACGGCCGCGTGCCTCGCACCATGAGCAGATGCACCACGTGCTGGTGCGTCTCTGTGAGCAGCTGCGTGGTGAACACCACCAGTGATGTCGGCGCCTGGCCACATGCCAGCAGCGGCAGCAGCGCATCGTCCGGCTGGCAGCGCTCAAGGTCACACACGTTGGTGGCGCCAAGCCCTGCAGTGGCGTGTGCAGGCGCAGCAGATGGTGAGGGCACCTATGCGGCCTGCAGAGACTGAAGGTGCAAATCTGGTGCATTCCAGTACAGTTGTGGGGCTGCATGTCAATCAGATAGCTGGCTGGTGATCAAGCAGGGGTGTGGTTGATGAGGTTGGTGCTGTGTGCAGTTGTGCGCACCAAGCAGGAAGGCAGGCCCCAGGCTTAGTTGCGTGACCTCTGCTGCTCCGGCATCCAGGTACACCAGAGAACCGCTGATGTCGGTTGCAACGTCCAGGAACGGCTTGCGGCTGGCATCTATCACACTGTCTGCCCCAGACATAATGCCTGCACTGCTGCTGCTGCTGTTGGCTGCTCTTTATGACAAGCACAGCACCCCAGCCCTGTTAACTGCGCATAAACAGTGGTAGTTTCATGACTAAATCGGTTTAAAGAGTCTAATATATCCTGGAATTCGCTGTTCAGCACGATCGAGGCAGCAACCACACTCTGGACGATGGGCCACGACGTGTACGCATCCAGCTGTGCCAAGTAACGCGCATAGGGGGTAGATGATGTGCCAATTAAAAGGTTGCGGCAAAAAGTTGTGTGCGGGGTGCAACAGGGTGGTGCAGGCTGTCCCTAATGCATTGCAGTACAACAGAAGAAGTGGTTGCCCAGTCATGCATCAGCCAGTTCACCGGCAGAGTTATCACACCATTCCAAGCAACCTCACATGGCTTTCAAACGCTTCACTGCCTACGGCATTGTCACAGGGTTTAAGTGAGTTTAACCATAACACCATAACACACAACAATGACAGATGTTACTAATCTGACGATAGCACAGCATATAACGCACAGCTGGCAGCGCAATGCTGCTCTGCAGTGCTACACCTGCTCACTGCCACCCTACCATACAGCTGCAACAGGACAGTGGTTTCAATTGTCCATTGGGTGCCCTAGCTCACAACCCCTGGGACGCAGCTGCTGCAGGCACACTGTGCCTGGCAGGTGGCGGCACAGATCTGTGCTCTAGAGTGCCACCCAGCTGCCGCCCGGCGCTGCTACCACTCTGCTGTCCACTCAGGCCGAGGCAGGAACAGCTTGACCAGCTCCCAGCCATGCTGCTGCAGCGCTGCCAGGAAGGGTGGCAGGCTGCCCACAGCCCACTGCTCGCTGCGCTGCAGCAGCTGCTGCGTGTCGCCGCTGCTGCCAGCCTGCGCAGGTGCAGCAGCCATGTGCCAGCGATTGTCAGTATGTCACTTCCACTGCCTTGCTGCCAGAATGGAAAGCGGCTGCCGCATGCAATACCAGTACTTATAATCATCTGTCAAATTGAAAACTTCATTCGTTAGCCGCTGTCAGCGCCTGCCGCCTCACCTGGTGCAGTGCTGTGGCCAGCTGCAGTGCGTGCAGGTAGGCGCGCAGCTGCACCTGCTGGCCGGCAGCCTCATGCAGCACCACCTCCACGGCCTGCAGAGGCAGGGCAGCAAGGCGCAGCAAGCGCACAACATAACATTGAAGTTACTGAAGGGAAAAGCAGAGCCTAGCAGGGGCAAGAATTGAGCTCAGCTGACTCGCGCCAGGCCTGCAAGGGCAGGCCAGCTGAGTGCAACCAGCACAGCACACTCACCAGCTGCTTCTTGCCCGTCAGCAGCAGCAGGTACTGCCGGTCTGCTGCGGCCTTCTGCTGCTGCAGTGCCTGCTGCAGCAGCAGCCCCTGCTGTCCTGCAGGACAAGTGCCCCGCCCAACCCTACCAGCTGCCGCTTCTGCTGCTGCTGCTGCCCGCCGCAGTGCAGCGCTGAGCTGCGCCCCAAAGGCTATGAGTGCATGCTGCTGGCTGCTGGTGACGGCCTGCCATGCTGCAGCCAGTGGCGGCACAAGCAGGCTCTCTAGGCCTGACACCTGCAGTGGGGTGAGTACTTTCTCCTGCAAGGCGAGGCAGAACAGCAGTGTACAACCAGCAACAGCAGAGCAGCAATGAGGAACTGTCAGGGGGCAGTTTTTTGCTGTGATGACGTTGCTGCTCTCCATTGCCTGCAGCCCGGCAGCATTGCCCAAACAGTGATCCCTAGTAGGGGCCGTGCCCTGATAACAGCGGGCGCACCTTGTCCTGGTAGTGCTGCAGCAGCAGCTTCAGGCGTGGTTCGTTGACTGATGACAGCACCAGGCAGCGCAGCGCTCGGATGTTGGCCCACACATGCACCCACGTCAGCACAGCGAAGAACAGCCAGGCGGCTGCCACGTTTTCTGCAGGCAGGCGGCAGCCGCAGCATGCAGCACGAGCGGAGCTCAGTGCACTGCAGTAGCCAGCGCTGCCAAGCAACTTGCAGCATGAGGATCCATGCACTTCTTTGTATGTGTTTTCAGCTGCTTGTTGCCGGGCCTCAACACACAGGCAATGTTTCACTTTCCTATAAAGATGTGGCAGGCACACCCCTGGTCTATAAATTTATCCCTGGCGGTCTGCCGCTGCACCGCACCTGCCATGCGCTGCGTGACGGCCATGCCCAGCAGTGAGCCGATGATGACTGTGGCACGCTCACGGGAGTCAGCCTGCAAGCAGCCATGAGCGAGGCACAGCACCAAGCAACGAATACAGCGCTAGACGGCGGCGATACAGCCTTGAAGTGATGCCTGAAGCTGTGGCTCACATCACACAGGTTTGTGTCATAGCGAGCAACAGTCCGCCCTTGAAACACGAAACTGCAACAACATCTTTTGCGCGAGCAAGGGCACACAAACCAGGGCGTAGTTTTTGCGTGGCGGCACCGCATTGTCTGCAAGCACGACATGTGCAGCGAGAGCATGCACGCCATCCTACCTTGGCAGAAATGTCTGCTGCATTGCTGCCTGCTGTGGCGAAGTGCTGCGTGAGTGCCGCGTGCGTAGCACCTGCCGCCATGCCCACCTGCAGCCACCCACCCATGCACACACATACAAAGAACAGGTAGGCAGGTCAGCAGGAGCGTACATTCACGCGCTTTCTCGCCGAACCTTCTGCCACATCAGTTGCAACAGTAGCCCCAGCATCTCAATGTATGCAACAGCTCGTCTGGTCAGCACATTCGTGCTGTGTCAGTGAGCGCCCACCATGGCGCGCGCCACGCTGCCCAGTGAGGCCATGATCATGAAGCCTCCAGGGATGAGCGGGGACGCCAGATCCAGCGCCATGGCTGGAGCAGCAGCAGCAGCAGCGGCGGCGGCGGCGGCAGCAGCAGGCAGCAGGGCGGTAAGCCAGTGCTGCCGCCATAGCATTGTTGAAGCGGCTTGTAAGAAGGTAAGGAAGCCGTGCCGCGCGGCTGCAGGCTGTGTGGCGCCAGGTTTTCAAGGCGCATGGTGACGATTAACTGGCTGCTATGCTGGCAAGGAGCATGCTGGTGACAGCATGCCGGTGTGTGCTGTGCAGGGCACTCACCCAGGTCGTTCATGACGTCTGCAGCAGCAGCAACAACATAAGGATATGGTCAGTGCTTGTGGGCACCACTTCTTGGCTGTAGCGGATGTTGTTGACTGGACTCTGCGCTTGTCACAAACTCTGCCTGGTGTGCACAGCAAGTTCAGCATTGTGAGTACTCCACTGCTCAAGCATGGCACGCATCTGCTGGGCTTGAATTAGCACGCACCTGCAAACAGCCTCCACTGCTTGGCATTGCTGTCAAAGTTGCCACCTGCAGCAGCGCAGCACATCACATCATTGCATAGCAACTGCCTTACCCCGCTGTGAGCTCAGGCTGCATCAGTACATGCTGCGTGCCAGCACACAGTGATGCACAGCTGCTGTTTTGAGACCTTGCGACACCTGTGGCAGCTGTTGGGGGACAATTGCAGCAGCAGCAGCGCACCTGCAGCATACGCAAAGATGATGCCGCCAGCCATGCCTAGGATGTCTCGCACAAAGAACTGGAACACAGCTCCCAGCGCCGTGGCAGCCTGGCAGCAGCAAGCAGCACGGCACACACCAAACATCACACCCGTAGCGAAATGGTGCGTGATAAGGAAGCTTCACACAGCAGCAGCTGAGCAGGTGCAAGTCAAGCTCGGGTTGGCGCCTGACATGCAGGGGCCAGGGTTAAGAAGAATGCCATGCCACGCCTCATGAGCAGCAGTTGGCAGGTGATGGTGGCTGCTTGCCTTCCTGCTGGTTGTCTTCAAAAGTGTCGTCGCACCTGGCTGCCGACCCCCACGCCCTTGAACACAGCGTGGCTAGACAGCACGCCTCTGACATAGCTGGAGATGGCCTGCACCGTGTTCCAGGCAATGAACCCTGCGCAGGCAGCAACGCAACACGGGTCGCTGCAGCTGTTTCCTAGCGCAGTAATCTGTGCTATCCTGACATATGTCTTATCTGGCACAGCTGCTTTTGAACTGCTCAGCTAGCAGCAGCTCCATTTTTTGAACCAGCCTTCGAACCAGCTTTGAAGGGCAGTTGGCAGTTGCTGCAGTTGCTGAACCCATCCCCAAGCAGCGTACCTGTGTAGTCTGGCGTTACTGAATCTGGGTAGCCAACAGGCAGAAACGCAGAAACAAACAGCTGTCTGATTCCCGAGGCTTGCTGGTTGGCTGGTGCAGATGTTGACACCAGCTCACCAGACACCACCTTCCACTGCTGCTGCTGCTTGCCAGCTTTGTGCTCAGTGATCAATGATACAGGTGCCATGATGGCTGAACGGTTCTGCGTGTCACAAACACTATCAAATTGATGGACTTCGCTGCTTCTTGAAGAACAAGAAGCTGTCAGAAACAAGCTAGGCTACGCGAGCGCGCCTGCCATCATCGATTGCCAAGTAAAATGTAGCTGTTGATGGCTGGTTCGTCGAATTCAAAGCTCCTGTGACGAATGACATCTGTGGCAGTTTCGTCCTATCCACCTGCCAAACCCCCGCGAGAGCAGGTGTGCCAACGATCCACCGTCGGACAGCAAAATCAGAGCAGCACACCACGGAAATAATTACATGTTGACGTGCATCTTGATTGCGCCGCGTCCCACGTCGAGCCCGGCTTGCGTGTGTGACACAGCTGACCCTCTGCCCTGGCAGTCCGCATACAGCTGCCCACGACCACCCCAAGACCCACGCTAACTAAGACCTTACTTGATATTGTTAGCTTCTCTATCAAGAGAGCATTCGGTGTCCAACATGCTCGAGGCACGATCACCTGGCACCTGAACTGCTTTAGCAGGAAATTTCCTTCGTGTCTGCACTGTTCACAGCGCCGCGACGTGCGATATATATGTTATCAACCCAGGGGGTGTGAACGAAGCCATCTCCAAAACGAATGGCGCACTTTACGAGCGGGGAAAGGCGAAAAGTGTTAAGAGAATATCAATAGACGCGCATGGTGCCTATAGGCCTCGCCATAAATGGCAGGCCAAAGCGAAGAGGAACAGCCAGGGTTTGCCGAAGGTTAGAACTCTCACACCCGAGTTTGGAGGCAATGACAGCCTGATCGACGCTTCACCACACTTAAAAACGCCGTTGATTGTTTTATGAGTCGATCCAGAGTTCCGAAGCCGCTGCAATCGTTGTGTCCAGAACACAGGCACCGACCTGTTCAAGTTGCAAGCACTTTGATCAGCTGTTCCAGCATAACCACCGCCTGTTGTTTGCGGTAAACCTTCACGACGTATCATGCTGTAGGAAGACAGATAGCAAGACCAATAGCTACAAGGAAGGAGAGGGCAGTGCTGGAACAGCAGCAGGATGTCGCGTGCTGCGCCTAGCAAACATGCACTCAACATCATAGACAGACCCATAGCCCGCAACAAGTTAGACATACCTACAGTCAGCCTGAGTGCGTTTGCGTACCTGTTTAGTGAGCTCATCAGCTATGCCATGGACAGGGCAGCAAGCATCACAGAGCTTGAAGACAGGTGCGGGGCTCATGCGCACATGAACACACCGGCATGTGTTGCAAGCAACGTACAAGCAAGACAGACCTCTTGAAACAAACCAGCAGTAGCGCTCTAGCAGCGACACTATAGATGTGCTGCAACTGGCAATTGGCCCAGCACCTCCTGCTGTGGCACCCGCATCTCCACATCGTATGCACGCTTCACTGCAACCAGCACAATGCACGAGTGGCGCTGCACCTGCCTGCAGCAGCATACCGCTGCTGCAAGTGATTTTCTCCTGCTGCCACCCATACCCACGTTCACACCCACACCCAGACTTCTCCACACACTCGCCCTCACACTCATGCTCACACACCCACGCCCACTCCTCACCGCCCAGGCTCGACCGCGTGGGCTATGACGTGGGCTGCCGCATGCTGGAGCTGCTCTCCTACCGCGAGAAGGCCACGCGCCGCAAGCCGGAGATCCTCGACATGCTCAAGCACATTCACAGCGCGGCCTGGCCCTACATGTTCGGCAAGACAGCAGACGACCTGCAGCAGGCGAATGCAGCGGATGACGAGTACATGATCAGTGACAATGACCTGCTGCTGGGGCGCTTCATCAGCATACCAAAGAGCTACTCCAGCTTTGTGCCGGGCTCGCTGGTTGCGGGCATCGTGCGCGGCATGCTGGACTCTGCGGGCTTCCCCGCCAGGTGGGCACTGGGGGGTGGCGGCTGCTGCGCAGCGAGCTTTATTTCTATTTGAATCAACCATCAAGCCAAAGCAATAACACAGACAGCTTGTGATGCGCAGTGCCGTGCTGTGCTGTGCTGTGCTGTAATGTGATGCGCGGCGCCGTGCTGTGCTGTGCTGTGCTGTGCTGTGCTGTGCTGTGCTGTGCTGTGCTGTGCTGTGCTGTGCTATGTTGTGCTGTTCAAAGAGAGTTTGCATATGGCATGTAAGCATGTAGACATGCTGAGCACTCTCGATCGAAACTGTGCTGTGTCTGTCTGGGCTGTCCGTACCTCCTATGCCTGTTTGCTGCTGGCAACCTGATGTTCCGCATCCACTCTAGGGGGCTCTGCTGACCTGCTGCGTGCTGCTGCTGCCTGCAGGGTGTCAGCGCATTTTGTGGAGCAGCCTAGCAGCAGCAAGCCCACCACCACCATCCTCATAAAGTTTGATGCGTCAGTCATGCAGCGGCAAGCGGCACTGGATGCAGCAAAGCGGGGCTAGCACAGCAGCAGGCGGGATGCATGTACCACATCACTGCAAGCACTGGCACGGCCTGCAGTGCCACTGCATGTTGGGTGCAGCTGTCAGAGCTGCCCTGCAGCAGACGGGCACTCACCTGGTGATTAGACAGAGTTAGTGGAGACGGTGTCCAGCAGCAGCATGCTGGCAGCAACATTATGTAGTATGACAGTTACAGGCATGGTAAATGCACAATCGTTCACCTGCAAGCAATGCTGGTCCAGAAGCCCCCCCGCTCCAACATGTGTACAACACACAGGCCAGATGTCCTTTTGATACCAAGCCATCAGCTGCCTGTCATGGGCTGGCTGCAAGTACAAGCAGCAAGCACAACCAGCAAGCACAAGCACAAACAGTTTGCAGCTGAAGCATGCATGCCAGCGTCGTGATTGCAGCACCATGATGCTGCAGGCATGTTGCATGTTGCATACATTTCTGCAGTGTACAGGCTGCAGCCAGCTGACGTTTGCAGCAAGGTGGGATCTGTGTTGCATCAGTGGCAACCCCGCTGCTGCCACGTCTCGTTGGTGCCAGTCTCATGTGGATGTAAGGAGGCACTGTTGGTGCCAGTCTCATGTGGATGCAAGGAGGCACTGTTGGTGCCAGTCTCATGTGGATGCAAGGAGGCACTGTTGGTGCCAGTCTCATGTGGATGTAAGGAGGCACTGTTGGTGCCAGTCTCATGTGGATGTAAGGAGGCACTGGCGGCAAACGTTGTTTGTGATGATGAGCTTGCACGGTGGTAGGCGCAGAGGCCTCTCTGACACCTTGATTATCTCAGCCATGCTGTTGCGGTCACTTGGCAAGCCGTTGAGGGTGTAAGCATGGAATGCGTGTTACAGCCGTTGTGTGTTGTGCGGCACCAGCTGCCAGGCTAGTGGCTGAGTGCCAGCGTGGGGGGTGCTGGTGGCAGCATCAATATTTGAGATCCGACCACACAATCTCATGGTCAACCAACGTTGAGTTTCACATTCCATTGCTTTACTTTGAAAGCTCAACAGCACTGACAGCAGCAAAAGCTGTTCAACTACGGGGTACTGTATGTGCAGCACCCCGTCGTCGGCTCAACACGTTGAGCATGACACACGGAGTCTTGTCCAGGCCATGGACGCTTGCGTTGCCGTAATCAGCATAAGCTCCCGGTCAACCCACCGTTTAGTTCAACCCACCGTTTAGTACAACAACGCCAGCATAATGTACAGAAAAGGTGCAAGAGCACAGCCTAGGCCCAAAAAGCTTGCAGGCAGCCCACACACATGTGTGTGTCCAACTGTAAAATTGGTAAGCATGGCACATCGCCACGGTGTATGATACACACTTGCCGCTTCATCACAGCACCGGATGACGCGCTCACACAATGAACGCCCGGCGGGCCTCCTCGATCCCGTAAATACTGCCAGTGCGCGGGCACACCACCTTGCCGCCATTCTGCGCGGCGATCTGCTCAATCGCCGCCTGGCTGTACACGTAGCCGTTGGGCAGCACCATGGGCGGGTTTGCGTCGCTCATGATCTGGCGCGTGACGGCGCAGATGAGCTTGGAGTGCACGTGCTTGGCAAAGGGCAGGCCCTCAGCCAGCGCCTGGAAGTCCGGGTGGTGCAGCGGGTCCTCGCGGCTGCTGCTGCTGCTGCTGGGCGGGTTCTTCAGCGCCACCAGGCCAGCCTGGCCAGGTTGCAAAGTTGCATGTACAGCAGCACGATTGTGTGGGGTGAGATATGAGGTTGCTTGTACGTAAGTGGTTGAAGGTAGCAGTTTTGGGTGAGGCGCTATAAACTCCAAGGCACTACATCATCACGCATGAGTTTGCACACCTGCCTGCAGGCACAGGCTGCTGATGCCTTGCAACCACACCACTACTCGCCCCACGTCTGCTGCTGCATCGCTAGCGCAGCACCAACCCCAACCGCAGCAGACACCACCCCCCCCTCGCTGCAAGCCCACCTGCAGCAGCACGCTCAGCTGGCTCTCTGGCAGCAGGCAGTGCATGCGCGTCAGCTCCCGCTGGAACAGCTCCAGCAGACTGTCCCACTGGCCCTCCTCAAACAGCGCCTTGTAGGCTGGCAGCCGCGTGGAGGCAGGCAGAGCCAGTGTGGCCAGCGCCCGCTGCAGCTCAGGCATGTGCTGGGAGGCCCAGGGCGCCAGGTGCTGCCGCGCGTAGGCCACTGCTGGCAGCCGCTGCTCCTGCAAGGCGGGATGGGCCCGCAGGCAGGAGGTGACAGAATGGGATGCGTTAGTAGAGAGTGCGACCGAAGCTTGGCGCGTGGCGGCCAGCACTTGGACAACCGAGACGCGCCTAGCTGAGCGCGGTTGTGTGCACGCGCTAGCATGACCAACATTGACGTGGTTGCTGACTCAATTGATGCGTGGCCAGTCAACAAACATACAGAAACACCAACATGCCAAAACAGTACATGCCCACTGTAGTCAGTGACTGGATTGAATAACACTACAACACAGCTGCCGCGCTTCAGCGCGCCCCGCGCCGCACCTGCCGCACCAGCTGCAGGAACTCCTGCAGGCGCAGCTTGAACTCCAGGCTGCTCTTTATTTTGCGCAGCCGCGCCCGGTTCTCCTCGCACCAGGCCAGTGCCTCGCTGGCGTCGTGGCGGCGCAGCGCCTCCACCACGCGCCGTGCGCCCGCAAAGATGTGCATGTCGCAGAGCTGCTCGCTGCGCGACTCCTGCGCGAGACGCGCTGCATGCATGGCGTGGTGTGGTGCGGAGCGGAGCGGCAGAGCCGGGGGTAAAGCAAGTCAAATGAGGATCAGCAGCAGCCATGCTCCTTTGCAGTTGATGGAGTGCAAGAGCACAATCATTTCACGCACACCCCGCATCCCGACCTAAATAACAACCATGCAGGAAACAGGCAGCCCCCACATGCAGCTGCCTGCAATCAATCCACACAGCTGCCTAGCCTGGCACCACCCACGCCCAACAACAATCCCACCTGCTGACGCCTGGTGTCCCGCGCGCAGCATGTGGTCAGCCAGGATGCGGTCCAGCCGCTGCTTGCTCCACGGAATGACAGCGCCTTTTGCAGGCCGCCCCAGCTGCGCCAGATGCTCTAGCCGCAGCTTGCAGCGCATGGCCTCGTCTGCTTCCTGCAAGCGAACCTCCCCCATCTTGCGCTTGATGCCCTGCAGCCTTGCCACCAGCTGGTCTAGCTGCTGCAGCTGCTGCTCGGGGTTGGCGCCTGCTGCTGCGGCGAGTCCTGCAAGGGCTTCTGTGGCGTCATCCAGGTGCGCCTTGCGCTCCTTTGCTGCGCGTTTGAGGGACTCGAAGGGCACACGCAGCAGCGCTGCATCCACCACGTCCCTGTCATCCCTGCCTAGCAGCTGTTCTGCCATGGTTGCTCAAAATTGGGACACGGGTGGGTTGCTGTGTCAGTGCCTGCATAGGCCAGGGCCGCATGGGGCAGCACGCAGCAGACAGGGCTGTTGCATGCCGGATAGCAGAACGCTGACGAGGCTGCAGCAGAGGGAAGCCTACTGTGTTTACATGCACCAGCACAGAATCCGACAGGGATCCTAGTGGTGTTTCCACAGCAGCGCACACCGCGAGTCTCGGACTGAAAAGATGCTGGTTGCAAGCAGGTTGTGCAGAACACCCCTGCCACCCCAACCGCTTGCTGTGCCACACACCATCCACTCCTCGGCATCCATGCCGGCTCAGCAATAAACCCAGGTGATGATTGCCCCACCTGGTGTACCCAGCACTTTGGTTGCTGGCTTACATGCACAGGTTCATGCCACTGCTAAGAAACAGCAGTGGCTCCAGCCCTCTCAGGCACACCTACAGCCCGGCCCACTTGATGCTACGCCGTAGCTGATTGATCAACTTGTTTTGTCTCTTCACTGATCAACGAAACCTGTGCATGTAAGCCAATCCGATACAGATTGAAAACCCAATTGCGCAGTATTCTAGCAATGACGTGTTTGCCGTAAAAAACCTTTGCAGAAATCAAACTTACACAGCAAATGAGACGCTTGCAGCCTGATCAGCGGTGAAATGCACAGCAATGACACTAGGGTGTGTCCTCACTAGTGCCTGACTAATAACAAGCCCCGGCACATGTTCTGTCCACTGAGGGCTGTAACGCTGCTTCACGTCGCGTTGTCGTGTTGAAAGCAGTTGTTGAGCGTGCGCGGGAGGCCGCAGCGTTCTGTCCGAGTGTGGGGAGCCGTCGGTGTTCACATCAGCAGTGCTGTACGCCTCTCAGATCGCGCAGTATGTCATTCACACGCATGTCAAAGCAGTATAGGGCATGGGTGTTTGCCAGCGCAGCTGCAGGAGCAGCAGCAGCAGGAGCAGCAGCAGCAGGACTGGCACCTGTGGCCCTTGCAGACAAGAAGGATGACAACTTTTTCGATCCAGAAGCTCTGGAGCGTGGTGCAAAGGCTCTCAGGGAGATCAACAAGTCACCATATGCAAAGCAGGTGCGTTTGATGCATGCATGTCATACGCTCGCTGCCAGCCTGGCAGTTCACTACAACCCACAGGCTGGGGTAGTCCTGCGCATGCATACCATGCTGGCCCTGTCTAAGTGTGCTGTGTATCTCTGCTGCAGGCGCTGGAGCTGCAGAGGCAGCAGGAAGTCACAAAGCAGGCAGAGGCCAAGACAAAGGAGGCAGAGTTCAAGGCTCAGGCCAGCGCGTATGCCAAGGTGACAGGCATACATGGCAGCGGTTCGGTTGCACTTGGTGCCTGCTTGACGGCAGCAGCAGGCAGAGCGCAGCAGCTTCGAGGGGCTGTGTGCAGCAGGCAGGCGTTCCAGATTGATGGCACTTTTACCTGTTCCTGAGCAACAGCTTGCTGTCGGCACCAGCCTCAACGAACTGCTTCAGCAATCGCGCCTTTCACATCGCAGCCGCCACCGCAATGACACACGAATAACTGACAGCTTCTCCACTCCGTTTGGCATCAACTGGCACTGGTGTAATCTCTGGCCACGCAGCAGCGGTCAGGCAAGTGTCTCCCTGCCCATGCTCCTCCACACACCTTAACTTCTCCGCTCACTGCTGCTGCCGTCACTGCCGCCCCTGCCGCCGCTGCCGCAGGAGCAAGAGGCCATCCGCTGGGAGGAGCAGCGCAAGACGATGAGCGAGGAGGCGCAGCGGCAGGCGCAGCTGGCGCAGTACAACGACGAGCTAGCGCGCAAGCGGCAGCAGGCGGAGCACGAGCTGCAGCGGCAGCGCAACGGCGAGATGGTGTCGCTGCAGGAGCAGGCGGCGGCGCGCAAGGAGGCGGAGCGCCTGCGCATCGAGCAGCAGATCCAGGCGGAGCGCCGCGCGGCAGACCAGTATGCGGTGCGCGCGCGGCTGCATGTGCAGCGGACCTCCTGCTCACTGCTGCTGGTTTTGTACATGGCATGGTTGCAGTGTTGAGTAATGCACGCGTGTGGTGAGGTGGTGTGCAAGCAAGTGATGGCTGCATGCTGCGCCGTTGCTGAGATGGTTATGGTGGCGTGTCACATGCAGTGCTAGCTGCCACATGTAGTGCAAGATGCATGCAACTGACCAATGATATGTCTGTGCCTGTCGGATGTCTGCATTGCATCTGGGTTTCGCTGCGCCGCCCAGGTCGACCTGCAGCTGACCGTCTTTATGTCTGTGCCTGTGTTGCTTGTGTGTGCTGTTGCCTGCTGCCAGGCCGACCTCCAGAAGGAGGTGGAGCGCAGTAAGAGCCTGGCTGAGGCTGAGGGCCGCATCAAGGAGAACCGCGAGAACGAGGACGTGAACAGAAGGGCGGCGCTGCTCAAGTGAGGGCTGGCTGGCTGCGGCAGCAGCGGCAGCAGCAGCGCAGGAGCACTTGCAGCAGCACTTGTAGCAGCAGCAGCAGCAGCAGCAGCAGCAATGGATGCTGATTCAGCAATAGGGACACTTGCAGTGGGATTTGTTGGCGTCGTGGCAGCAGCGCAAGGAGTTGCAGCATGCAGCACATGAGCAGCGGGCGCATAAGCTGCTCGCCAGCAGGCGCATG
Source organism: Tetradesmus obliquus (assembly GCA_030272155.1). NCBI lineage: Eukaryota > Viridiplantae > Chlorophyta > Chlorophyceae > Sphaeropleales > Scenedesmaceae > Tetradesmus > Tetradesmus obliquus. Next base: position 5,160,800 of record CP126191.1, read on the forward strand.
TCGCATCCCACCAGCGCGGCAATGCCTGCAGAGGACACACCACGGTGCAGAGAAAGCCGCAGTCAGCACCTGCAGCGATACCCGTGTTCCTGGAATCACAGCATCACCAGCCAGCCACAGCAGCACCATGCCACCAGCCGTGCAATTCACCATGCAGGCAACAAGGACTGATCCAACGCCTTGTTTGCACCCACCCCGCCGCAGGTACCAGGAGGAGACGCGCAAGGCGATCGAGTCCATCAACGCCGTCATGAGCCACCTGGGCGCTGCAGCAGTGGACCTGCTCACAGACACCAATAAGCTGCTCATGCTGGTGGCGGGCGGCAGCGCGCTGGCGCTGGGCGTGTATGGTGCGCGTGAGGGGGCCCGCGTGGCCGGCAAGGCTGCTGAGCGCTGGCTGGGCACGCCCAAGCTGGTTCGGGAGACGTCGCGGTTGGCGCTAATCCGGGGGCCGCAGAACCTGCTGCCCGCTGCTGCCAAGAAGACGCTAGACCAGGTGGGTGGGGTGGGGTGGCGGGGGCTGGCAAGGGAATGGTGACAGCAGGATGGCTGGTGCTGGCAAAGCGGGTTGGCTGCTGTTGAGGTGCTGCAGTGGAGGTTGATGCAAGGCCGTCATAGTGAAGATGGCAGTTGCCACAGCCGCAAGAAGGCTAGATTATCCGCATGTGGTTAGTTTAGTTGTGACAAGCGCGGCAGTTGCTCGGGGTGTGACGCAGCGCAAATGCAACCCTATACTTTCTGCCAGCACCCATGCTGCAGCCTCTGCAGGTCACAGAGCTGCTGTGTTGCAGAACACACTTCATCATGCTCTGCTGTCCTGCTGCTGCTGCTGCTGCTGCTGCTGCTGCCGCCGCTCAGGTCAAGCGCGACTTCAGCGACATCATCCTGCCGGGGCAGCTGCACGACCGCGTGAGGGCGCTGGCAGCGACAGCAGCAAACACCAAGCTGCACGGCGCACCCTACAGGCACATGCTCTTCTACGGTGAGCACTCAAACACCGCGTCTGCAGCTGCACAGGCGCCGATGGCCAGTAGTCGCTGTTGCAGTTGCATGCTATGGCCTCTGTGTTTCTTGTGGCTCCTTCCGCCTCATGCTAACTGCATGGTCGATTTTCATGCTGCGTGTTGCCTGGTGCAGGTCCCCCGGGCACAGGCAAGACCATGGCAGCCAAGCGCCTGGCGCGCACCAGCGGCATGGACTACGCCATCCTGTCGGGTGGTGACGTGGCACCCCTGGGCGGCGGCGCAGTCACGCAGGTGCGGCAGCAATGTTATAGCCAGCTTGCCAGCTAGCCAGCGGCTTGCGGCACTTTCACAAGCAGCAGTACCAGCAGTGAACTTTGCTTGGCTTGCTACCGTGCAGCGTTGGTAGCTGCTGCAGGCGGCAGCCTTGCCAAGCAGCAGCAGCTGACATCTTGGGCTGTATGCTGACACATGAACATCACCAGTGGCGCTGCTGACTTGCTCGTTCTCTCACTTGCTGCACGTGCGTGCGCCTTTTCACCCCGTGCCTTCCCCCGCAGCTGCACAGCACCTTTGACTGGGCGGAGCGCAGCCGCAAGGGCCTGCTGCTGTTCATTGACGAGGCGGACGCCTTCCTGGGCCGCCGCAATGATGCCATGAGCGAGGGCCTGCGCGGCGCGCTCAACGCGCTGCTGTTCCGCACGGGCGACCAGAGCAGGGACTTCATGGTGGTGCTGGCCACAAACAGGCCGGGTGCGTGTGTGAGGCTGCTTTTGTGCTTGATTTGCTCAGGGCTGCACGGCAGAGCTGCACTGCTGCTGGCAGGCTGTATGGTGGTTGCACTGCATTCAGCATGCAACAGCAGCTTGTGTTTGATTGAGAAAGCGCTGGCATTACGCAGCTGTGCGTGTCGCTGAGCTCTTGAGCATCCTTTGCGCTGAGTATGTCGAGCAGCAGGCGTCACCACCCGTTGCTACTTATTAGCTCACTGCCTCCTCCACTGCTTGGGCTCCCCACACCACCCCTGCCCCGCCAGGTGACCTTGATGATGCTGTCATTGACCGCATGGATGAGGCCATCCACTTTGACCTGCCGGGCAGGGAGCAGCGCAGCAAGCTGCTGGCACTGTACCTGGACAAGTACATCAGCAAGGCGGGCACTGAGCAGGTGCGGCGGCAGCAGCAGCAGCAGGCGAGCCAGCAGCAGCAGTAGCAGCAGGCGAGCCAGCAGCAGCAGCAGCAGTAGAACGGCGTTCTGGACAGGAACAGCACGCACTGAGCGTCCTGGGCAGCAGACGCACGTGTTTGACGCTGGATGTCCCGTGCTGCAAGCTGCTGGTCATCTGGAGCACTGGTTTGACTGCGCTTCACATGCGATAGAGCCTCATCCTCTGCTCTTGTATGATTTAGCTCTCCTAGCAGCCTTGCGTCCGTTTGCAAGCGTGCTGCTGCCAAATGGTACGGCAAGCACCGCAATCTGTCCGTGGCGGGCTGTCAAGTGTGGTTGTTGCTGTTGTCTGCAGGGTGAGGCAGGCAGCGGCAAGGCTGGCGGCCTGGGCCAGCGGCTGTCCATGATGCTGCGCGGGCGCAAGCTGGCTGCTGACCGCATCGCTGTGGACGCTGGCGTGAGCCAGGCGCTGCTTGATGACGCTGCGCGGCAGATGGAGGGCTTCAGCGGGCGCGAGATTGCAAAGTTCATGGCCAGCGTGCAGGCGGCTGTGTACGGCAGTGCGCAGGCGGTGCTAACGCCGGAGATCTTCAAGTGAGTGGTCTGTTGACAAGTATTTGCAGGCGAGCAAAGTAGGGGGTGCGGTGTGGGTGCCAGGTCCCTGGAAGGGTGTGTTGGTGGTCTAAGTATGCACGAACTGTTACCTTAGCGTGGTCTTATCCAGTGAGTTCTAATTCAACATGGCAGGCAGCTGGTAAGGTTTGCGCATGCCAGGTTGCGGAGGATGCAGGCACGGCAACCCACTCACCGCTTTGTTTGTTGCTGCTGTCACTGCGCAGGCGGGTGCTGCAGGCCAAGCTGCAGGAGCATGCAGCACGCAAGAGCTTCCTGCTAGGACACCACGGCACAGGAGACAGCGTGCAGGCAGCAGTCGATGCAGCCAGCAACAGCAAGTAAAGATGCTGGGTTCTTGCTAGCAGCAGCGGTTTGACAGCAGCAGTGCAGGGCCATCGGCGATGGCAACAATCAGTGCTGCTGAGGGCATGCAGAAGTCATCGCTCTATTGTGCCCGTGTGTGTTGGCGGAGCAGCTCTGTGTGTAGAGTAGGTCTGGTGATGTCCAGTGTTGGCGGGAGATCCACGTACGCGTACGTTGGAGTGCTCTGTACATGCTCCCAAAGTATCGTGCGTGACGTGCTGTCTTGAATGTTTTGTTGCATGTTCCTGATTGTCTCGTGCTTCAGTTTTGTGGACGTGTCTGCAGTTGTGTGCTCAACGGTGACGGCATGTGGTGATGGAGGTTTTTCCGTCTATCTGCCGCAGCTCATGTTTTTAAGCATTGTTTGATTGCTGTGTCCAGGCAATGGCTGCCGGTGTCGGGCGTGCCATGCCGTGAAAGCTGTTGGGTAGTGACACCGCTGGTGACACACAGAACGATGGGACTGCTGTTGACTTGCTCCTCGCTTTCAACAAAGACTCTCAAAGCCGTTAGAATTGCCCAGCCCAGTCTGCCTCAGGAGTCGCAGCACTAGACCTGTAATAGCATCAGTACAGCTGCCACATCATCATTTACGCAGAAATTCTTCTTCTAAGCACCGAAAAGTACACATAGCAAGCGGATGCGTCCCTCTGAGAGGCGCCCGCTATGAACCAGCATGCCAAGTTCGTCCTGCAGTATAGGCCAAAGCCGAAGCGAACGACCCCTAATGTCACAACTGTCATCTTCTCGTGTGTGGTGAGCCCTAGCTGCGAGCTGGATGTTTGCTGGGGTCACTTGTTCTGCTCCCTCCCAGTGCTGCCTGCTGCTGGTGACGCTGCACACAGTGGTCTCTGCAGTCTTACACAGCAACCCATGCTTGCTCGCAGGCCTTCTTTGTGCTGCTCATCTTTCTGGCGGGGCACAACAGCATTGTGCGCATGCATGGAGCCATGCAATCGCCAGTGCTGGAGCAGGCAGCTGGCTGGGCGCTGCTGCACAAGACCACAACAGTGCAGAGCGCCACTGTCACAATCAGCGGCTCAGCAATAACAGGCTCCGCACTGACAGCCACCACAACAGAGACTAGCACCACTGCAGCAGCCCAAGCGGCAGCTGCAGCAGCAGCTGCAGGAGCTAGCCAGCATGGTGCAGCTGCACTGCCAGATGCAGCGGCTGCAGCAGCAGCTGCAGCAGCGGCAGCAGCAGCAGCTCAGCCTGCAGGCAGCAAGTCGAGCCTCGCGCACATGCTAGGGGACTTGCAGCAGGGCTTGCATGCAATGCTGGCTGCGCATACTGGCTGGAAGCCGGGCAGCAAGGTGACACGTGCGCAGCTGGCAGCAGCTGCAGCAGCAGCAGTGCCGGAGGAGGGGCGCGACATAGAGCTGAGTGCGCACAGGGTGGCGCAGGTTGTGGGTGGAGCCAAGGTGAAGCAGCAGCTGCAGCAGCAGCTGGCGCAGCAAGGCCTGGCGGTGCTGGACCCTGCTGCTGCAATGCCCTCAGCTGAAGCATATGCGGTGAGCTTGATATATAGAAAGTGCAATCGCATCGAAGATGAGCGACAGCTGTTGCTCTGAATGACCAGATACAGCTGCTGATGCTCCTGCGCCATGTGAAATTGATGATGCGGCAGAGAATTGGGCACGATGGGGATGGCCTGCAGGCTGAACTAGCAGAGCTCCCAATCAACCTACATAGGCAGCTGGCAGCAGCACCACATCTGATGAGCGTGCATGTGCTGCTGCTTATCTCAATGCTGCAGAGCCTGTACGGGCACGGGGGCGGCACAGTTGTGTTTGAGCCGCATGATGACCTGGCCAGCTGTCCAGAGGGCTCAGCTTTCCCCCACACAGCGCAGGCGGCAGTCGTGCTGCTGGCAGGCAGCAGCGCAGCAGCACTCAGGCGCAGCCTCAACGGCATGATGCTACTGTACAGCAGGGCAGGGCCAGACGTGCGCAGCGCGTTCCACCTGTATGTGGGCTTGGACAGCGAGGATGCTGAGCTGCGGCAGATCGCTGATAGCTTTGCAGTTGACTCGATGGGTGCTGTGAAGCTGGTGCATCACAGCACTAGTAGTAGCAGCAGCGGAAAGCCTGTCAGTGACAACAAGCAGTATGACGTGCAGCAGAAGGCACGGCAGGCGGCCGCGCCAGCGCCAGCGGCTGCCGTTAGTGGTGCCCAGCAGCCTGCAGCAAAGACTGGCAAAGCACTGGCGGCACAGCGGAAGCTGCTGGTGGACGCAGCAGCCCCTGCTCAAGCCAGCAGCAGCAGGAGCAGGAGCAGGAGCAGCACAAACAGCAGTAGCTCTGCAACCGCAGGCAGCAGCACAAGCAGCAGCAAGCAGAACGCAGGGAAGCAGGCAGCAGCAGCAGCTGCAACAGGTCCTGCGCCTATCCCCGAGGCAGCATCAAGGCCAGCAGATGCAACCAGCTCCCCCAGTGGCCATACCGTGCCAGCCGGCAGCAGCAGCAGCAGCATTGCCAGCGGCAGCGCGGCTAGACTCGACCACCTACGGCTGATGCTGCACGTGTTCTTTGAGTGCTTCAAGTACCCTGCCGTGCTGCTGCTGGAGGACGATATGAAGCTCGCACCCGACTTCTTCGAGTTCTATGCGGCAACGCAATGGCTGCTGGCCAGTGATCCCAGCCTATACTGCCTGTCAGCATGGAACCCTCTCGGCTACAAGCAGCAGCGGGTGTCACCCAGGCGCATTGTCAGGAGTGACTTCAGCCCCGGGAGGGGATGGATGCTGAGCCGGCAGATGGGGCTGCAGCTGCTGGCAGCCTGGCCGCAGGGCGAGGGTGTGGACTGGCAGCAGCACGTGCGCAGCAGCGCGGTGCGGGCTGGCCGGCAGTGCCTGGTGCCTGAGATGCCATGCATGGTGCCTGCAGGTGAGGTGGCGGCGGCGTATGTGTGTGCAGGGCTGTGTGTGTCGTTGGTCAGCAGCTGGGCTGAGATACGGCGTCCTCGCTTGCAAATCGCACCAACCTTGCATTGGCTGAGGCAGTGCCAGATCAACAAGGTCACTGCGGTGGCATTGCAATTGCCTTTGTTCTAGGTTGCACCTTAGCACAGCAATTCGTCACTCTCTTGTGCAATGTTCTGACATGCCGCACTCACGCTCTTCCTGCACGCCCTGCCCTGCCATGTCCCTGGCCTCGCTGTGCCGCACTTCCGCAGGCCCGGCAGACGCCTCTGAGGCCGGCCACATCCACGACCCAGCAGCCAGCGGCAAGCAGCTGGTCAGTGAGCACCACCTGGGCCTGCCTAGCCATGAGGGGCTGCTCACCACAGCAGCAGCCAGCAAGGGCATGCCGCTGGCGCTGGCCACTGCTGCTGCTGCGGCTGCTGCTGCTGCTGCGCCTGGGGAGGAAGGCATTGTGGACCTTGAGGCGTATACAGACTACGGCGGAGCCAGCAGCAGCAGCAGCAGCGACTTGCTAGATGCTGGTGGTACCGCAGAACAGCAGCAGCAGACGACGGCACAGGGTGGCGATGCAGTACTGCAGCAGATGAATGCAGAAGATGGCGCAGATGCCGCGGGCAGCGAGGCGCTGCGTGCTGCTGGCTGGATGGCTAGCGACCTGTCTGGGCTGCTGGGTGGTAGCTACAGGGCCTACATGGAAGCGGTGAGGAGAGGGGGAGGAATTTGGGGCGGGCGCTATAAACTAGAGGCGGTTGGATGAGGTGAAGTCACTAGGTCAGCAATGCAACGTCGCTGCAGCAGTTGCCGCACGCAGCACAGCCAGGGCTGCCATTCCTGCATTGTGTCCCTTGGAAGCAAACTGATTGTTGAGCACAAGGCTGTGCCAGTCTGTTGGCGGCACTTTGCTTACTTTTTGCTCAGCAGGCCGCCTTGCATATGCACTGCATGTGCATGAATGCGGCAGCCCCAGCTGCTGCTGACCTTCTGCAAGCTCACTTGGGTGCTGCTGTGCATCTGCTGCTGCACCCAGGCCGTCCTTTCAGCGCAGCTGTGTGACGTCACAGCAGCCACTGCACTGAAAGATACAACGAGCTCCTGCCGCGTGCTGTACAACTCGGCAGCCTACCTGTCCACCATTGCACACCGCCTGGCCATTCCTGTGGAGGTGCAGCATGGTGGGCAGTACTGCTACCCGCTGCCTGCAGCTGCAGGGGCCACGCCCCGCCAGCATTGCCAGGTGAGGCGCCACGCAATGCAGCCACATGCTGCATACAGAAGCACCGTCTAGTTCAACCTTTGCTGGTTATCGCCGTGCAGTGGCATGCCGTTATGCCTGGACCTTCGATGATTCATCAAGCACACCCTTGCACCCGTATATGCCCAACGCTGCAAGTGTGCCATGCCAAAGCAGGCAAGCCTGGAATTACTTTGCTCCATGATACAGTTGTCGTGCTGTGCCGACTCCTGCTGCTACTACTGTTGCTGATGCCGCTGCTGCAGAGCTACATGCCTGAGATGGCGTATGCTGGCATCATCAGCAGCTACAACAGGCATGGGGCACGTGTATACCTGGTGGGGAGCGAGTACCATGAAGCGCTGCTAGCGGCGGCAGGCATGCCAGCAGGCCCTGCTGCTGCTGCTGCTGCTGCTGCTGCTGCTGGTGGCGTGCGTGCAGCTGTGCCAGCTGCAGAGAAGCAGCAGCAGGAGGTGCCAGTTGGCCAGGTGGCGCCTCAGCAGTAGCAGCAGCAGAAGTGGTAGAGGTTTTGAGCAGGCCTAGGTAGATTGAACAGGGCACAGAGTAGCATAGCTGGGGTAGACAGCAGGCTTGAACCCTTGGAGAAGGAGTTTCATTTGTGGAGACATACTTCCAGCAGCGATGGGTGCATAGAACTTGACAGCAGCTCACAGCAGTGCGTGATGGCATGTTGCCTGATCTGGGCCAATTTGATGCATTTCATCTGCAGGTCGCAGCTTGTGCTGTGTTGCTGTTTCATACATTGCCCACCAGCGATGGCGTTGGCAGTTTGATTTTACAGTGTAATAAATCAGCTAGGGTGTCTACGCAGCAACATAAGCTCTAACAACCCAAGAGGGCGCAGGCACGTTGCAACATCCCAGCTGCTTGAATGTAGGGCTCTTTGAATTGCCTGTGAATGATATGCTGCGTCCTGAACCAGCCGGCATGCCATGCCTCCACTTGCCTGGCTGCAGGTATCGCTGTTGGGTCAAGGCAGCCACATGTAGCTGTACAGCCACTCTGTGATTTTTATTGTGCTGTTTGACAGGACAGATTCTGGCCTTTGGCTGACAACGTATGGTGCCTGGGATGCTGATTTGTGTGGCCTACATTTTCATCGCAGTGCAAGTTAACGCTTTGCATTGGGTACGATCCCCAATTTGGCATGCCCTGGCGGCTCACCGTTCACGGTCAGGTGCAAGTGTGGTAACGCATGTAACGGCGCCATGATTCCTGGCCAGGCTTAGTGTAGCTTTTAGAGATGTGCGTGAGCTCATGTTGCACAGAACCCGCCACATGCTGCCGGCACCCCATGAGATATAGCTTCTGGTGTGCAGTTTGATACAGTGCAATCTTCACATCTTCGCGACGCCACACTGCCACAACAGCATATTCATAAGTCACTGACAACAAGCGTGTTATGACTGGACTGTCGACTTCACCAATCCAGTGCTCTTTGCACAGACGTCCAAGAACATACAGATCTGGCATCATTCCACCCAGGGTCACTCCTGCCGTGCACTGAAAACACGCCACATTGGAACAATTACAGGCCTGTCAGACAGCAAGGATACCACGTGGTATCACCCCCAACGACAGCGGCGGACAGCTGATTAGCTGCCAGCCAGGAATGAGCCGGCAATCTTGGCAGCATCTGCTTTCCATGCATGCTCAGACCCAGCAGACAGCGGGCGCTCCAACTCTTGCAGCCCACCACCTTTCCTGCTGGTGCTGCTGCCTGGTCTCTGCAGTGCGCGCCCCACCGCAGCACCCCCGGCTGCACTCGGCTGCAGCAGCAGCCCCTGCTGCCCGAGTGCGTGCCTGCATGCTGCGGTCGCTGGCCTGACTGGACTGTTGCCCTGCCGCAGCTGCGCCGGCTGGCTTGCTGCTGCTGCTGCTGCTGCACTGGCAGGCCTGCGTGTGGCGCCTGCTGGGCCAGGCTGGTGCTGGACTAGGCCAGACCTGGGGCGGCGCACTACCGTGTGGTGCAGCGGCTGCCGTGCAGGGAAGCTGGGCATCACAGGAGCACTCAGGCCACCCAGTGTGACATGCGCAGCCTCTGTAGATTGCTGCTCGGCAGCGTTGTCCACCTGCTGGTGTTGTTCACTTGACATGCACGCAGCTGCATCACACGACTCATCGGCAGCAGCACCTGAGACAGACATGCCGCCTGTGCCTGCGGCAGCTTCATCTGCTGCTGTGTATGCTGTGCTGTCACAGTCAGCGCTGCTGCTGCCCCCCTCACTGTCACTGCACTCCAGGCCGTCATCATGCAGCACCCCGCTGTGATCCGTGCCAGGCGGGGACGTCTCCCCTAGCCCATACTGCTGCTGCTGCTGCTCCTCTTGATGCCGCTGCTGCTGGCAAGCAACCCAGCGCTCATACAGTTCGGCAGGCTGTACTTCATGCGCTTGCCGGCTGCTGCTGCTGCTCACCCCCTCACGGGGTCCCTCCATGAGCTCAGGGAAGCTCCGACTGAACAGCAGCTCCAGCACGTCACGCCGCACCAGCAGCTGCTCCAGCAGCGCCTCCCAGCCAGCCTGGCCCAGCGGCTGCTGCTGCCCATCTGCAGCCTGCAACACACTGCCACTAGCAGGTCTGCTAGGGCTCGCCAGCCTGCCACTGCCCAGCAGCTGGTTGCTGCTGCTGCTGTGGCCAGTCATTGGCCTGCAGGAAACCGGCCTGCTTCTGGCTGCTTTGCTCCTAGGCCGCTCATCAGCCCAAGGAGGCGCCTGGGACGCCTGCTGCTGCTGGCGCTGCTGCGCCGTAGCCGCCGCCTCTGCTGCCCTGTGCTGCTGCTTGGCCGTTTGGATGCTGCTCAGCAGCAGGCCCTGCAGCTCGCTGCGCCGGCTGAGCTCTGCGGTGTAGGCGGCGCGCGCCTGCCGCAGCTGGCGCCGCTCCGACTCCAGCAGCTTCTTCAGCTGCTGGATCACGTGGCTGTAGCGCTCCATCTTGGCCTGCACCGCCGCTGGATCGCCCAGTGCTCCTGCAGCAGCACGACCACAGCATAGTGCAGGTGTTGGATGCCGGAGGTGGTTGGCATGTGTAAACTGCGCCATGCTACAATACCTAAGGTAAAGCGTCACACCATCTTTCATCACGGCGCAACATGTGAGAGGTGAAATGAAGCCAAACACAATGTTTTTTTGATCGCCACGGTGAGCAGCAACACAAGTGTATGTTGCTGCACACCAAAAAAACACCTTGTTCCGTGGTGTCAACGTTGCTGCGCACGTGGCCATGCTGCTGCTGTGCTGCTGCCGACCAAGGCCGCGCCTGCTGCACAGGCTGCGCATGGCTGTGCTGCCGGCTGGGCCCTGCTGTCATTGGCCTGACCCGGCCGCCAGTGCCGCCACCCGACTGTGCGCTGCTGCTGCTGCCACGCCTGCTGACAACGTCGTTGATGGCTGCTGCCAAGCTGCTGTCGCTTGTTGATGGCCTGGCGCCTGCCGCATGCAGCGCTGCGCTGCCCCACAGGCCGGCGGCTGCAGTGTCTGCTGGCCTGCCTGCCTCTGCCTCCAAGGCCAGTGCGATGATGGCATCCAGCTCTTCCTGCAAGGCCGAGTGTTCCTGCCTGAGCCGGCTGTTCTCCTGCTTCACGGCAATCAGCTGCCTGCAGCAGCAGGAGCAGCAGCAGCAGCAGCAGCAGCAGCAGCAGCAGCAGCAGCGGTGTCACATCTGCTTAGTTTGCTTGACCATGGGGGGGCTGTACAGGTTCCGCTAGCAGCCAGTGCTGCGCCGGACACGAACATCTATGTCTACTTGTACCACGCATAATGCATAGCAGACAGCATCTGTCCTGCACTGCTGGCACTGCTGCCCAATCCCCACCAAAGCAGCGCACCGCCCACCTGACCAGGTGCTGCCTGTCGTCCTCCTGCGCCTTGAACTGCACCCTGCACTGCGCCGCCTCCTCCTCAGCCAGCTTGTACATGGCATCCAGCTTGGCTGCAATCTCCTGCGTGCGGCCCAGCTCCTCACGCAGTGCCACCTGACCAGCAATATGCAGCACACGCGCGCCGCAGTGCGCCACAACAAGTTGCAGGAATCAGGCAAGAGTGATCCGGGATGCACTGCTACTGGTTGTCCTTGAGCAGCATATATGGCATGCCATGATCTGCATAAGCTGCAAGACAGCACGCTAGGGAAGAGCGTTGATCCAAGCAGTCATTTCAGGCAGCGGCTGCTGTGCCGCACTGTCTTGTCCATCCAGTCGCCCTGGTGCGCAGCTGCCGCCTGCTTGCACGCCTGCAGCTGGCCCTCTATCTCCGCGAGGCGGCTGCGGAATTGCCGCAGCTGCTGCGCCTCCTCTGTGCGCATCTGCAGCTTTTGGCGCTGCAGCAGGTCGTCCAGCCCGTTCAGCACCTGCAGGATGCATGCACAAGGTGCAGGCATAGTAGAGCAGCGCACGGCGCGCAACAATCACTGCAATTGAGCATGGCGCATGGATAGATACAAACAAATACAGCCGCAGCATACAAAGCTGCAGGTAGGTTGTCCTGTGTCAGGCATGGCAGCAACCACGTTCACAGCCCACCTGCTCTTGCATCTCCTGCAGGGTTAGTGGCTTGGGTGCCTTTGGGGCCCTGCTGCTGCTGGCTGCTGGCTGGCTAGTGTCATCTGGCCCAGGTTCGTCATGTGGGCTGCTGCTGCTGCTGCCGTCGCTGCTGGTGCCTCCACTGCTGTCGCCTGCCTCTTGCGTCTGAGTAAGCGCAGCTAGCTGCAGTTTCAGCTGCTCCTCTCTCCTCATGTAAGAGTCTTGCCGCCTGTCCAGCTCCTTCACAGCGTCCGCATGTTTGCACTGTGTGCAGTCAATGTGGCGCATCAGCAGCAAGCACTCTTGCAGCACCTTGTTCATCATTACACTTGACACCTGAAGAGGGTGCTCAGGCTGATGTGCAACGGCAGCTCCTGCATGGTAGTTGCAAAAGGTGCTATTGTTGCAGCTGCTGTCCTCGGCGCTGGTATGCTGCCACAACACATCAGCAGGACCTCACCTTCCACAGCTGCAGCTCTGCTTCCAGCTTCTGGCACTGCAGCGTTGTGAGTTGCTGCACATCCGATGCGGCACCCTGCTGTTTCAATGTCGTCAGGTTTGCCTGTGACAGGCGCCTGAAGACTGCTGGAGTAGCCGGTGCCCCGCTGCTCTGCAGCAGCAAGCTGCCTGCTGTGCAGCTGGTGCTGGTGCACCAGGCACCAACTGCTTCACCACCTGCACATGCACGCACCTCACATAAACACTTGCAGCCCAGTGAAAAAGCTGGACAGCACGCGCGCACCTGCCATTAGTTCTGCATGCTGTGCTCACCTGCGACAGCGCTGCTGCTGGTGGACATAGCCTGGGAGTTGGTCTGCGCCATACGCAGCTCCTCTGCTAGCTGTGCAGCCTGTTTCAAAAGGGATATTCATGAGAAGGGCTTCTGATAACATGGCTACTGCTTACGTGTGATGCACAGCAAGGTCATGACCACGACCCACAGCATTGACAGCATCCCACCTTGGCCTGCATCCTGGCCACCGACTCCGGGATACGCCCTTCCATTGTGTAAATGACCAGGTTGTTTACATCCAAGCCTTCAATATTGGAGTAGTGGGTCCGAGCTGACGGCAATACGGTGTCGAAAGCAATGTGCCAATCAGGAACAGCACAGCGTATGCCATCGTCTCATGTCAACGATCGTCAAAGCTAACCCCACTTTAAAACAAAGCAAGTGCGTTGTTATATATCTTTTGCAGCAAGCTTTGCTGACAGCATGTGCACATGGCACAGAGCCGATTCCCTCCAGGCTTCTTCAGGCTACTTCCAACTCTCCAAGTTCGCCAGCTAAACTTTGAATGCTGCCTAGGCACTGCACTGTCACCTTCAAGGCAAACTAGTCACGCTGATGGGTTCAAACAAGTGGGTGTGAGGTGTAACATGACAATGTTTTCAAACCTCTTGGTTACACGGTCACATCAGGATCTCAGCATGTGCTTTGGGCATGCTGCACGCCAGCACAGTTACTGCTGTGCCCTGCAAAGCAACAGCTACACCTTTGCAACACGAGTTCACACAGCGTTCACTCATGCATTGGCCTAGCGCGCAGTCGCACTCCTGGCAGGGCATGAAGCACTTCATGTGACCCTCTTGCTGGCACGAACAGCTGCACGTAAATCAAATGTGGCACATGCATTGGTTGTATGTAAGCCTGCAGGATTGCTGCTTAACCCAAGAAGATCAATGTGTGTCCTGGATTCACACTGCCTGCAAACCTGCTGCATGGTTGAGTTGCAGCTATCAAATCAAACCGTACGCGTCTGCTCTCGACAGTGATGCAAAGCCCAGCACAGATAAACCAGCCGCTGCCTATGCAGTCGTGGCCACCTGGTGTCGTTGCTGCCGACTGGCATATGCAACGACCTCCATGCTTTGTTGACGGCCAGCTCAAAGCAGCGGTTGCTGTAAACTGGTCATGGCAACCACCAATGATGAAATCAAGCACCGCTATGCTGTTACTAGCCACACAGTACTTGCACGCTGCCAAATGCACTATCACAACCTCTACAGACCACCCCCTACCCTCCAACCCAGTCCCCTCAAGCCACACCCTGCCAGCCCTCCACCGCTCCTGCCCAAGCCGTCTCCTCGATAGGCAGCGCCCCAAGCTTCTCAGCAGCATCGCTGCCCGCCTCCTTCAGCAGCAGCATCGCATTCAGGCCCGCCAGCAGCCCCGCAAAGTCCTGCTTGCTGGCCAGCTCGATGCGGTGCCGCCCAGCGCTGGTGATCAGCTCCAGGCAGTGGCTGCCGCTGCTGGCCACTCCCGGCTGGCAGCCCTCGCCTGCAGGCAGAGCCACGCCAGTCACCGTGTACTTGTGCACACCACCACCCAGCTGCTGCTGCTGCTGCTGCACCTCCAGCCCCTGTTGTGGGTCCATTGCCAGGCTGCCAGGCACCACCATCACCAGCTGGCTGGAGCTGTCCATCTCAAAGTGTACGCCTTCCCGCAGCCGCTGCTGCTGCTGCTGTTCCGTCTCCTCCTCCTCTTCTTCCTCACTGGACAGGGCAGCTGGAGAGGCAAAGCACGCCCGGAACGGAGAGCAAGGCCTGCTGCGTGCCCTGCGGCTGGGCGACTGAGGCGTCGAAGCACGCGAGCCACGCTTGGCACCAGGAGCCGGGGACTGGTTCTTTCCTCCCTGCAGCCCAGCCTCACTGGGCAGCCGTGTGAGGCCCACCTTGAGCCAATGCACAGCTTGCTGCACGGTCAAACTCGTGCCGTCAATGCCTGCCAGCACAGCCCTGCCGGCTGGCGTATCCCGTAGCAGCGGCAGGCGGCCAGACGTCTCTGTGGTGCTCATGCGCACAACCACAATGCCGTTGCCGTACGGTGCCGCTGCTGCGAGCGCCTCAGCAGGGATGCCAGCACAGCCACCTTGACTGCCAGGCGCATCCCCTGCAAACTCCCCAAGGCGTGCAGCAGTGTGCATCAACATTGCATGGGTGGGGCTCAGCCCATCTTCAGTGCCTGCACTTTCCCCGCCCTCCTCATACTGCTCCTCTGGAGCCAGCTGGCCGCCCTGACCTGGCATGCTGCCGCTGCCGTGCAAAGCCGCTAGATCCGAAGCATAGCCAGCAGACGCCGGCCGCTTGTGGCGAGGTGTCGACAGCAGGCTGTCATGTGCTGCCTGCCGCTCCGCACATGCGCTCTGCCAGCCTGCCCGCATATCGCCCTTGCGCACTTGCAGGACGCAGCCGCCAGCAATGCCGGGGCTGCCCCTGCCGCTGTATGCACCACACAGCAACCCAGCTGGCCTGGGGCTGCTGTTGACGCTGCGTCCGAGCACATCCAGCTTGCTGCCCTCTACTGCCAGCGCTGAGCCGTCAGAGTCCACAGTCAGCTCGCGTGCATCTGTGCCAGCCAGCAGCTCAGCGCCAGCAGCACCTGCCGCAGCACCTTGCTTTGCGGCAGCAGCCTGATTCGCAACCGCCACAATCTGGTCCATGAGCGCTGCAAGTGCCGCTGACTTGCCCACCGTGTTTTTCCGCTTAGCCAGCGCGTTGAATGCACGCAGCAGCACGTCGAGCTGCAGCCCCGCAGCAGGCACCTCCCCTGCCGCCGGTGCTTCTGCGGCTGCCTCAGCTGCCTCTGCTGCGCTGCTGCGCCTGTAGTAGGCCAGCAGCTCCTCCCCTGTCAGGCCAGAGGAGCTGACGCGGCGCGGCGCTGACCAGGGCGGCGGCGCCGCGCTGCCACCTGCTGCGCTGCCGCCGGCTGCTGAAGGGCTGCCCACGCTACTGCGCCGCCTGAGTGGGTTCAGCTCCTTGGTGCAGCTGGTCCTCCTTGAGCCTGACTCTGTTCCAAACTGCGTCTGGGCAGCAGGAGCTAGCAACGCCATATTTTGCTGCTGCTGCTGCTGTGCAGCAGGGGTGGCAAAGATAGTGGCTGTGTAGTGCTGCTGGTCCATTGCTGCTGCGGCGGCAGCAGCAGCTGCTGCTGTTTTTATCGCCACTGCGTGCGCACTGCTTGGCCGCAGTGGCATGTCAGGTTCCTCACTGCACAGCCTTGCAGCAACATCAAACGCAGACGCTGACCTGTACCTTGCTGCTGCTGCTGCTGCTGCTGGCTGCCTGCTGGGTGAAGGCGACCTGCTTACACTGCTGCTCTGGTGCTCCTTGCTCACTGGGCATGAAGCATCCGCAGCAGCGCCATTGGCTGTCTCTGCAGCCTCAGCCGTGCTGCTGCGGTGCTTGATCAACGCTGCAACAGCAGCGGCCTGTGACGCGTACGAGCTCACAACAGCTGCACCCTCATCTGCCTCGCCTGTGCCTGCTGCATCGTACTCTTCATCCCTGCAAAATCCTTGCAGCAGCTGTGCCGGCACTGCTGCTGCTGGCGTCAGCGGCTGTGACCTGCTGGCTCCTGCTGCTCCAAATGCATCGTATGAGAACCTGTCGTGCTGCCTGCCAATGCTGCCGCTGTGGGTGTTGTAGCCAGCAGTGCCAAGGATGCCGCTGGTGCTTGCCAACACCGAACTGCCACCCAGCCCTGCCCCAAGCCCCTGGCTGTCACGGCCCATGATGCTGCTCAGCAGGCTGCTGTGCTGGGCGCTGCTGATCCTGCTGCCAGCCGTGGAGGTGATGCCATGCTGTGCCATGGTCTTGCGCAGCTGCGAGATCTGCCAGCGCCGCTGCAGCAGTGCCACCTGCGCAGCCTTGATAGCCTCCTCCACCTGACTAGTGGTGGGAGATGAGGAGCCATCCTGCCGCTGCCGCTGCTGCTGCTGCCCCTGCTGGCCAGGCAGCACGAGTGCCGGGAAGCGTGATGCTGCTTGCAGCCTACCTGGGGTGGAATGCCTGGCAGGGCGCTTTGACTTGCGTGAAAGCTCATCCAAGAGCGAGCCTGTGTCCTGCAGCTGCGGCACCTGCGGCAGTGGCCCCATCTCAATGTGCCGTGGCCTGATGTCGGCCTGCACACCTTGCTCCTGCATGACCGGTGCCCTACCTGCTGCTGCTGCTGCTGCTGCTGTAGGGCGGCTGCGGTTAGCTGACAAGCCCCTGCTACCTGCTGCACCCGCTGCTGCTGCTCTTCCACTAGCTGCTGCTGCTGCCCTGCTAGCCGCGACTGGGCTCTTTGGCGGAGTGGATCGCGCAGCAGCTCGTGCAGCTGCCATTGCAGATTTGCTGGTGGGTGCTGCTGCAGCAGTTGTCATTGCTGTTAACCTACCCCTGGGACTGGCAGCAGCAGCAGCAGCAGCAGGAGCCCCTGCCCTGGCACCTGCCATGCTCGTCTCACCCTGCTGCGCAGCAGCAGCCCCTGCCCTGCCAGGCTTCTTAGCAGGGCTGCTGCTTCTGCCAAACGCACTTGGCTTCGGACTAGGCATCCCGCTTCCTCTGCTGCCATTAACATCACCACTGCCGCCAGCTCCTGCCTCACTCACAGGCCCCAGGATCCTGCTGCGCGCTGACTCATAGTCCTGCAGCTTCCTGCAGTCATCCTTGGCTGATGTGCGCCGGCCGCCCGGCCGCCACACCCGTGAGCTGCCAGCGCTGCTGCTGCCGTCCCTTGCGCTGCTGCTGCCAAAGCCTACGCTAGAGGACTTTGCTGAGCTGGTGCGTGACACGCCAGCGGAGCCCCTGGTCGGCACATCAGTGCTGCTGCTGCGCTTGCTGGCCCCTGCTGATGTGTGCTTCGAGCTGCTCACCCTGCTGGGCGAAACAGAGCTGCTCATGCGCCGCGGCGACAGCGATGCACAGCGCGGCACCTTGCGCGACGCACAGGCAGCAAGCGTCTGCAGCGCTGCGGCAGCGGCAGCAGCAGCAGCTGTGCTGCCAGCACCTGCACCACCGGCGGGACCAGCGCCACCATTGCTGGCACCACCGCCTGCCTCGTTTGTTGGCTGAAGGCGGTACACAAACACGTTGGCTGGCATCTGCCGCTTCTGGCCTGCTGCTGCTGTGCTGTTCCCAGGCTGCAGTGTGGCGAGCTCATCTTCCAGAGCGGCCTCTTCCATGTCCCTCTCTAACTCCATCAGGCCTGACAGGCTGGGCCGGTCTGCGATGCCGGCCTGCCGCTGCTGCTGTGCATTGCCTGCTGCCATGCACCCTGTCAGCTGCAGCTCCTGCTCTAGCGCCTGCTCATCATCCTCAGCAGTCGCAGCTCCAGCAGCGCCAGACACTGCTGCTGCTGCCGCTGGTGGTGCTGCTGCTGCCCCACCAGCTGACACCCTGCCTAACGCCCGCTCCAGTGCCGCTGCAGCCAGCAGCTGGCCACAGCTAATATCAGTTGTCACAGCTGGTACTTCTTCCTGTGCTGCCCTGGCTGGCCCAGCAGCAGCAGCAGCGCCGGGCATTGAGGCTGTGGCAGCCCTCTGCCTGCCTCTGTCTGCTGCGGTGCCTGCATACCCACTCGGTCTGCCAGCTGCTGCGTAGCTCATGCGCATTGCTGCTGCAGTGCTGCTGTGCCTGCCGGATGCAGCACCAGCAGCATAGGCGCTCTGCCTGCGCAGTGAGGCATACCCAACCGGCTGCTGCTGCTTGCCTGCAGCAAAGCTGCTCCTGCGGCTGGACCCCTTGGGCGTGGCTGGCGCCGACCCTCCAGAGCGCAGCACTGCTGGGCTGCCTGCCTTGCCTGGTGACAGTGTCAGGCCAGGTGAGGCCAGGCTGAAACTGCTGCAGCCGGGGGGGCTCGCACAGCTGCTGCTGTCATCAGCACCACCAGCCAGCAGTGCTGCCACAGAAATTGAAGCAAAGGACGCAGCGTGTGCAGCCATGGGGCTGCTGTCTGCTGCTGCAGCTGCTGCTGGTGTGCGGTTGCACATGCCAGGGCTATCTGCTTTACGAGCAAAGGCAACCGCTTCTGGCACTGCTGAGTGGCGGTCACTCCCGGCTTCACCCTGGCCCGCCACTTCTTCCTCTGCTGCTGCCTGGCCTCCTGCTGCAGCCGCCTCAGCAGCCATCTCTGCTTGCAGGTCCACAATGGACATGCGCGTGTGCTGCAGCGCAGTGCCTGGCCGGCCGCACAGCACTGGGCTGCCACATGCGGTGCACGTGACTGAAGAGCAGCCTGTGGCCTCATGCTCTGTCTGATCCTCTGGCAGCTGCAGCTCCAGCCATTGCTTGCCTGGCGACACTGACTGCGGCACTGCAGCATCTGCAGGCATGGCAGCACGGGGAGCAGACAGGAATACTGGCGGTCAACTTGATGCTCTCAATCAGTGAGTGGCAGAACAGCCAGCAAAGAGGTGATGACATGCAGGCAGCCCAAGCACATAGGTATGCTACAACTGCACCCTTACACTGTAGATCACACGAACAGGTGCATTCACTGCAACAAGACAAACTAACCATATAGTTGCATATAGCAGCTCCTACTGGCTCACCTGCTGCCAACACCTGCTGCTGCTGCTGCTCATTGCCAGCCGAAATAGAGGCCCTGGCCTTGACAGGGCTACGGGCGCCACGCGCCTGGTGCGCCCCACCACCCGGCTGTGACTGGCTGCTGCTACCGCCGCCCTTGCTACCCTGCCGGCTCCTGCCTGCACTGCTGCTGCCACCTCCCGAGGAGCCCTTGGGAGACGAGCCTGCTGCTGAGCCGTGCGAACGCAGCAGCAGCTGCTGGTACAGCTGCGCGGACTTGCTCATGGCCTTGGGAGACGGCGGCACAGCTGCTGCTGCTGTTGGCGTGGCTGTGCCAGCAGCTTCCTCGCCAGCTGCTCCAGCTGCAGCAGCTGGCTTGCTTTGCGGGCTGTTGCCAGCAGCCTTACCTGGGCCTGATCCATCAGCTGCAGCGCTAACGCTGCTGCTCGCTGGAGGTCCTGCAGCCGCAGCTGCCTCGCCCAGCACGCCACCACACAGCAGCTGCAGCCGTGCCTTGTCTGTATCTATCTCCTCTACACTGCTCCCCGTGGGTGCCGCTGACACAGGCTGCGCGCCAATGTACTTGCCCACCCAGTCCACCAAGCTCACACCGTGCGGCATGGCCTCACCAGCCCCGCCCGTTGCAGGAGCTGCAGGAGGGCCTGCAGCAGCGCTTGCCACTGCTGCTGCAGGGGAGGCTGCAGCTGCGGAGGGGCCGGGTGCTGCAGGCCCTGCTGCTGGGGGTGTGCAGGGGTGCGGCAGGCTGCTGTTGGGGCTGTCCCGGGCGCGTGGCCGGAAGGCAGCAGCCTGCAGGAACAACATGATAAAGGTCAGCAGGCAGTCATAAGTAACAACCAGCAGTTGTTTTGTAAAACATTCAGCATATGTTTTGTATAAAAACGGAAGCATGTCATGTGACAGAGGAAGGGCAATCTGCTGATCAGGAGCAGCACGCATCCATAACCTGCTCTTAGGTGTGTCTAGACTGCAGCGCTTGTGCGTGCAGCGTGCTGTTTGGACAACCCCGCCACAGCCTGCCCCCCTGGCCTCAAGACCACCCACCAGCCTGAGGTGTGCCAGGATCTCATCCTTGATGTCGGCATCGTGCTGCTGCTGCTTGTGGTGCCTGAGCCCACCCTCATCGTCCCCACCACCAGAGGCAGCAGCAGCCTCCAGGCCGCCAGCAGACATGCTGGCCCTTGACAGCGGCTGAAAGCAGGCAGCAGACGACAAGGGAGGGGTGTGTATGAGACACATGAGCCCTAGGTTCCAAGCAAACTTCAACTGTTGGGCGATAGCTGCTGCCACCAACTTCCTGTCTGCCACCAGCTACTGTGCAGACAGGCTAGGCCGCATCATTGCATTCTGATAGACAGCAGGAGCGGGCCACGTGCTGCACGTTGCGTGTTCTTTGATGCGCCCAGCGGCTGGGGCACAGTTGCAGAAGTGTACGCTGCCGACCAACGCAACACAGCAGCAGCAGCCTTACCTCAGTCGGCAAGCTGCAGGAGCGCCTCATCTTGCTGTTGTTGCTGGAGCTGCTGCTGCGGTCGCTGCGCTGTGTGAACTCGTCTGACAGCAGGCAGCTGGTGCTGTTGCAGCGAGACATGTGGCCCTTCTGGCTGCGCAGCCAGCGCAGCACCCAATCCTCTTCCTCATCGGCGCCTGCAGCAGCACCACCATCTTCTCCACCTGCAGCGGCTGCTGTCACTTCAGCAGCATCTGCGTTACCCTGCTGCTGCTGCTGCTGCTGCTTCAGGGCTTGCTCCTCTGCACCTTCCGCCTTGTCGCTGCGTGCGAACGTCTGGCCCTGCTGCTGCTGCTGCTGGTGGTGTGTCGGCGTCCTGCTGCTCCAGGACAGCAGCTCATCAAGCTCATCAAGCACCGCCTGCACAGGCAGATCAGCTGCTGACGGCGGCACCACCAGCCGCTTAGGAGTGACCGCGCCGTCTGCCCCACCAGCTGAGCATGAGCCATCAGCACCACCATCACTGCCAGGCTTCCTGCCACTGCCTGGCTTGCTGGGTGAGTGTGGACTCCATGGTGGAGCCCATTCCCCTGTGTTCTCAGCCGCTGCCTGGGCAGCACCTGCTGCTGCAGCCTCACCCTCACCAACCCTGTAAGGGCCCTCCACCACGTGTACTGGTGAGGGCAGGATCGCAGCTCCTGCTGCTGCCTCCTCTTCCTGGTGCTGCGATGTGATGGCACCTGCCGCAACTGCAGCTGCCTGACTGCAGTCGTGGGCGAATGGGGAAGTAAGGTGCTGCTGCCGCGCATTGCAGTTGGCGCTGTCGACTGCCGACGCCATGCCTGCTGATCTGAGGATGGCTGCTACATTGCTGGCACACTGCTGCTCTGTGGACCTGCAAAATAGCAACACACAATGTATTCGCCAATGCCTCTACTTACGCATGCTCCAGTCACAGCTGCTGGCCAGTCAAGCATTTCAAACCCTCTTTTCAGTAGCAGCACAGCAGACGCAGCACACTACACTCTTGCAGGACAACCAGCTGCAGCTGCCAGGGCCTCAGCCCGCCCCGGCCACTCACTGTGAGTTGCTGAGCTTGCCCAGCATGCCTTGGTACAGCCCCTGCCAGCTGCCAGACTCTGCCTGCTGCCCTGCTTCACCCCCAGCATCACTCATGCCAGCGCCCGCCACATCAGCAGCGCTGCTGGGCCAGCCGGCCGCATCTCCCTGCCTGCCTGCTGCCAAGTTGTTTGATGATCGTACATAGACCTGGATGGGGCTGTTAAGTGCCGCATGCACTCGCTCCAAATCCTCTGTGTCTGTGCCGTCCTCTGTTTTGGGTGGCGCCTGGCGCTCTCCCGAGGGTGTGCTGACTGTGAACTGCAGGCTGGCATCTGGCTCATCGTGCCGGGTTGCCTGCAGCAGTTGCAGAAGTAACTTTTGCCTTAGCAGGCTGCATGAATGAGAGCTTCGTAATGGGGCACAACAGCGCCGCAGCCAGTATGAGCTGCTACAGCAGCAGCAGTACAAGTAGTGCTTGCTTGATTACTGAAAGGCGTTTGCCGGCTTGTGCGCTGCATTGTAGTTGAACCCACCTCAGCTGGTTCTGTCACATCCGGGATGGCATCTCCCTTCAGCAGCTGTGGCACGGTGACAGCATTGTTCTTCTACAGCAACAGGGTGAGCAGGAGCAGGCCAGGTCAACATGTCAGGCTATTCTGCTGCCGTACTCATTCAACCAGCTATAACAACCAGCGACATACCGTCTTTTCCTTCAAGCTGGCAATTTCGACTCTTATTTCCTCAGCTCTCTGGCCTGCAGTTTCCAGTATATCTGCCAGGACTCCCTCGTCCACAGCACCGCTCATGCTGCTGGCCGCTGCTTAAAAGCTTACAGTTTATCCTTTAATCCATATTGCACAATTTCTCAACGCTCAAGACCGTCACAGAATGCAAAACAAGTTTGGCGGTCTTCGCACTATTCTGCGCCGTTGTGTCACCTCGACGCCAAGAACAGTGCTGTTGATCAATAATATACCAATGGTCCGTGATTTGCGCACAAGGAAGCCATGTGTCTACAGTGGAGTTTCTGGCATAACGTGCGTGACCGGGACAGACCTGACCAGACCGAGCACTCCTGTTGCAATATCCAGCAACGATTTTGTTCAAAGTCACTACCATTGTGCGTGCCGCAGCAGCATCGTGGCTGATCTGGCTCCCCCTTGACTCCTCTCAGATCATGCTGTTCACACTGCAGTGTCAGCTGACTGATTAAGTTCAAAGACAGCAGGCACATCATGGAGCCAGCACAGAGCAATTCGGTCGCTTACATGCGTGCAGGACAAGTAGCGACCCAATCACATACTGGGTAGCCACACATGCCTGAACAGCGCAAGCAGATCCGCTTGCATGATGCCACGCACAGCAAGACTGCCAGTGCCCGCAGCAACAACATATCGATCACTGAACTCCTGCCACGCCGGCTTGAGTCCCAGGATCATATCCAAAATAGCACCTCTCAGCGTGCCCGTGCAGCTTGCATCCTCTTGCAGGCGGTCTTGTGCTGCTTCCAGTGCTGCACCTGCAAGAAGATTCAAGCAGAACACGATGCAGTGAGTTGTCAGCTCCGCGTGCTGCAGCACACTACTGCACAACCTTCGGCACTATCTGCTGTATCACTTGAGCTCGTGCAGTGCAGGATCAGAGCAGCGCCGTGACCATGAACCTATGTGCATGCCCCATGCGTGCTCTGCCAACACACTCTGAAGCACGTGCTTCAGTAGGGGTGCACCCCTACTCCCGCCTGCTCATTCTGCATCAAAATGAAGCCGCACAAGCAATCAAGCAAAACAGCATGACCTCCAGCAGCATGCGAGCCGGGCACTTCCACACGAACGCGGCGCCTCGTGTACTGCCATAATGAACGGTGCCAGCATCTTCGCGCCCACATCATGCCTATGAAAAATGCATAGTGTCACATATCGCACCTGGCAGTCCTTGCCACAGTAGCGTGCCAGCTTGCAGCCGCTGCAGATGTTGCCCTTGCCACCCACCAGCGCTGACTCACTCAGCTGCTCCAGGTTGGAACAGCCGGGCCTGTTGCAGCACAGCTTCACTGGCACCTGCGCTGCTACTGCTGCCCCAAACGCCTCGAGCTGCTGTGCCACAGCTGGTTTGACTTCCCGCCTGGCTTCCTGCAAGAGGTCTGCAGCGGTCACAACCGGAGTGTTTGACCAGGTCTGCAGGGCTTTGACAGCCTTCCAAAGCCCTAGCTCAAGCTCCTCCTGCTGCTCCTGCAGCTGCTGCAGCTCCTTGGCAGTTGCTCCTGTGACTCCGCTGCTGCTGCTGCTGCTGCTGGCACTGCTGCTGCCGCTGCTGCTGACAGCCTGCATGTGCTGCACCAGCCACTCCACATCATCCAGCTCTGTTTGCAGAATATGTGACAGGTCCTGCATCACAGGAGGCCGCTGGTTGTTCTCCTGCAGCTGTGCAGTCAGCATGCAGCAGCAGCAGCAGCAGAGTGCGGCGCCAGCAGGCAGAAGTACGACAGATTCATGTGCCACTCAGCAGTTGCAACGCGAGGAAATGTGATGTTCACGCCAACACCAACCTATGCAGCAGCTGCTGAGTAACACAGACACTATGCTGACATAAAGCTTCTTTAAGTTTTGGAGCAGGGCACCACCACTTGAAAAGCTCACCTCAGCAGAGTCGAGCGTCAGCACTGCCGCTGCGAGTGCGGCACCAGACAGCTGCATGCAGCGCGCCACCAGCGCCACCCATGGCGCTGCATCAGCAGCAGGATCAGCCTCGCGCAGCTTGCTGAACACTGCCTTTGCTGCAGCCCGGGTGGTGTTGGCTGTTGTAGCAACCTCCAGCCCAAAGTTCTCTTGCATGGCGGGCGACTGAAAAACATGAGCAGCACACTTGCAACACGTCGTCAGCAGGCCATGCAGCTCAATGGCTGCCGCCGCAATCTGCGCAGGTGCAGCGCCCGCTTTTGCCAGCTTCACTGCTGCTGTCGCCGCCTCGGCTGCTGCTGCCGCCGCTCGACTACGTGCAGGGTCCGGCATAAGCTGCGCAGCCTCTTCTGCTGCTGCCGCTGCTGCTGCCGCCTCGCGTGCCCGAGCAGCAGCTGCTGCATCAGCTGCAGGAGCAACGGCCTGCAGTTGCGCCTCTTGCGACTAGCTGAAGCTGAACCCTGCTGCCAGTGAGATGGTGTGCGCTATCCTGTGCAGTGCATACAGCAGCTCATCCATTGACATGCCGTCAAAGGTCTCGAGCTCAGCATCGCTGGCTCTGCACTGGCACCTGAGTGCTGCTTCAAAGGCTGCTGCTGTGCCGGCTAGGTCAGCACACACCACAGGCACCAGCAGGACGTCATCAGCTGCAGCAGCGGCGGGCAAGCCACGCAGGGCAGCACCAGGGCAGGACACCAGTGCACGGTTTGATCAACCAGGAAGGAACAAACCCCAATCAGCAGTGGCAGCTCAAAGGCTTGAAGCACAGCTAGGCCAAAGAGCACGCAGCTGGAGCTACAAGAGATGCATTGAAGCACTCGAGCAGGTCGTGAGCTGTTGGTTTTGCCAGCTCTCCGCAGCTCACCCATCAGTGCCACAACAGTCAGCAGCCGGCCAAGCCCGTAGCGTGTTGCACTCTCCTGCTCAACACGCCCCCTGCGCCCCTCACGCCTGTTGCTGCCAGCCTGCAGGCTGTGCTGCACTGCAGGCACCAGCTGCGTCAGCAACTTGCGCATGCAGTCGACTGCAGACGCAGGCGTCCAGAGCGCGTCTTGCCACCGGTGCTGCTCTGCTACGGCACAGGTGTTGCTGCACGCCTGGAACACCATCGCTAGCGCTGAGTCTGCAACTGCCAAGTCCGGCTGCAGCAGCAGCAGCTGCGTGGTGGCATCTAGCAGCCCCAGGCAGACCTCAGGCTTCAGCAGCTGGCACCACTGCTGCTGCTGCCGCTGCTGCTGCTGCACCTCCTGCCGCGCGCTGCTGCTGCTCAGCTCAGCCGCAATTTGAGGATCACCCAGCAGCTGCAGCGCAGTTCACGCCATGCTGCAGGCCTGCGCTGCACCTTCCACTGCTGCTTCTGCGCTGGTCTCATCTTCTGGCGCCCCTAGCACCTCGCCAGCGTTAGCACAGCCCAGCGCCGCAAACAGCCGTTTGTGCAGGGCGGGGAACTCCCGCTTGCGCTGCTGGGTGCTTGACTGCGCGGCCTTGCTACTTGAGGCCTTGCTGCTGCTGCTCCTGCTGCTTGTTTGGCTGCCTGTCTGCACAATCGTCTTGCCATCTTTCTGGTAGTACCTCTGGCTGGCCATGGCTGCCACATTGGCCAGCAGCAGCTCCAGCAGCTCCGCATGCTGCTGCAGCTGCTGCCGCACGCCTGCTGTGTCTGTCATGATGCCATGCCCGAGTGCTGTTGCCAGCACTGAGCCTGTGCCAGCCGCCTGCTTCACGGCGTTCTCATGCAGGCTGATGGTCTCTAGCGTGCTGCCGCTGCTTCTGCTGAACCTGTTCCTGCTGCTCAGCGTGCTGGGAGCTGTGGCTGCACTTGCGCGCAGTGTGGCCATGGCAAGCTGTGTCATTTGCAGGAGGCTGGGCTGGATGAGTGCCGACCCCCGCTGCTGCAGCATCATGGGCACGATCTTCCAGGTGTGCAGCACTGCACAGCTGAGCCGCAGGCAGTCTTGCACATCGTAATGCTTCATTGTTTCTGGCACGTCCTGCTGCTGCTGCTGCTGCTGCTGCTGCTGCTGCTGCTGCTGCTGCTGCTGCTGCTGCTTCAGAGCGATGGTCAGGCTGGCAGCAGTCTTCGCCAGCGCTGGCAGAAGGCCTGCAAGTCATGCCAGCAGGCCGAAGTACTTGATCAAACTGTCTTGTAGCTACGCTTGCAGCAAGCACTTGGCACGCAGGACAATCTGCTGGGACACTCATATCAGGTGAGCAGTACCACAACCATGCCACGCCATAAGGAGCTTGCGGTTTTGGCACAGACGCCCTACCTGCAGTTACCAGCTGCTGCTCCAGGGACGGCTCTCTGCCAAAGAAGCCAGGATTCACCATTGAGAGGCCTTGCCAGCCCCCAATACACTGCGTCAAGCCAATGCAAACCTCCCAGAACAAGGGCAGCTCCTGCTGTCTCAAGTCCTGCCGCTGCATGCGTGCAGTGACCACAGAGAGCAGCACGCTCAGCACAGGGGTTGACCGCAGCAAGTCGCCAAAGGCGGGTATAGTGGGTATGCCGGTCTTGAGGTAGTCGATGAGCTCCGCGATCTTGCCAGATTGCTGCTGTGTGAGGTCATTGGCTGCTGCTGACAGCTCATCTACAGCCTGCTGCACTTTCAGGTGGCTCCACACTGCGCTCCGGCCTTTAGGAGCCATTGTGGCAGGGGAAGCGGGAACGACGCGGTCAAGCGAGTTCAAGACGGTACTCTGCTTGCACGATCGCGAAGAAGGGTGTGTCTTTGGGCTACACAGGCAGCAATGAACGTGAGAATGAAGCACTTTGTGGAACCTTCTTCCAATTACACACGTGAGCTGCAAGATGCTGCACACCCACAGGCATGTCTGACGAGTACAATGTTACCAACACCCCTGCTGCATTCTCATATTCCACAAGATGAGATGGTAAGTAAGGCAGCCTCCCTATATGATCAGACAGAATCTCACATGGTGTATATATGGCACCAATGTGCGCTGCGCTGCCTCAGCTCAGTGCCAGGGGCTCTGTGTGCACACTGGTCCAGCCACGGCAGCAGGACCCTCGGACCTTCAAACCAATAATCAGTCCACGACCATGAACGGCGGAGACCTGATGCTGGCATTACATACCAGCAATACTTCACTACACATATAAATCCAATATTGGGCAGCAAGCAACAAGCTTGCTGCTACACGCCTGCGTGCTGGCCGATGCGCCACAGGCACAGAGGCAAGATAATCACCTCACCAAACATCCTGCTAGCTATGCTACACCCGACCTTCTGTGCTGCTGCTCTACGACCACCACACTGCAATAGTCGTCACAAAGCTCACTAGCACTATCTATGCTGCTAAGCAGAAGCGCCAGCCTGTCACGCTGGTTACCTGCTACATCCACCCCACTGCTACCGCTGTCCGGCGCTTGCAGACCAGCTGCCCCACTAGCTGGCGCACCTGCTAACCCTGCAAGCTGCCGCTGCTGCTGCTGCTTGCCAGGCTCAGGCGTCCTGGGCTTGCTGCGCAGCCGAAGTGCATCCAGCCGCTGCTGCTGCGGGGATGGCTTCCCAGCACCCACTAAAGCTGGACTCGACGACCCGGGCCGTGCAACAGCAGCTGCAGCTGCCGCAGCTGCTGCAGCAGCTTCCTGCGCCAGCTGTGCATCCTGCTGCGTCCACTTCCTGCCACCTGGCGTGGCAGCCAGCCCCTGCCCAGCCGGCCGCCACGGCTGACGCAGGCCCAGCTTCTGCTGAGGCTGGCCGCGCGCCTGGCCGCCAGCCGGAGGCTTGCTGCTGCTGCTGCTGCTGCCGCCGCCGCTGCTGACACGATGAGCCGTGCCATGCGCGCCGCTGCCAGCAAACGCAGCAGCAAACATGCTGCTGTCAAGGCTCCTGCTCATCGCTGTCTGTGCCGCGCGCCGCTGACTCGCTGAGCCTGCTGCTGCCCCTGCGAGCCTGCTGGCCTGCTGAGGGCTATATAGTACACTCAAGCCACCTCCTGCGCTGCTGCTGCTGCTGCTCTCCTCAGCACGCCTGGTCAGGGGAGACTCCCCGCTGCCATGCACTCCTGCGCTGCGCTTGGGACTCCAGCTGGCGGCAAGCAGCAGCGTGCTGTGGGCTGCTGCATCAGCGTTGCGCAGCTCGCCCTGACCCTCTCCTGCCGCTGCTGCTTCATGCTGCTCAGCAAACACCGGCTGTCGCAGCGGGCTGCCATACCGCAGCTCCTGCAGCAACTGCTGCTGCTCCTGTTGATGATGATCTGCAAGCTGCAAGTCATCACCTGCACCTGGCACGCCATCGCCAGCATCATCATTGGTGTCACCAAGCATGCCATCACTGCCACCAGCAAGACCAGCAGCACCAATGTCAGAGCCCCAAGACAGCTCAGGCATTACACCTGCTGTACTGCTGCTGCCAGCTGCTGCTGCAGCTGCTGCACCAGATGCTGTTGTCTGACCGCTGCTGAGCCGCAGCAGCGGCACACACAGAGGCTTCTGCTGTTTGATCTGCTGGAACGAATCCTCAACAAGCAACTGAGCGGCTTCGGCAGAACTGCGAGCAGATGAGTGGCTGCTACTGCTGTGCCGGTGCTGGTCAAGCAACAGGTGCTGCTGCTGCTGCTCATCATCCTCAGCATCACCACTGCTGCTGCTGGAGCTACTGCCAGCACGGTTGCCAGCTTTGTGCCATAGCAGCTCACTCGCTGCATGCTCTCGCAGCAGCTGCTGCTGCTGCTGCAGCAGGGCCTGCCGCGAGCGCTCCTCCTCATCCTCCGCTGCCTGCTGCACAGCACGTGCTTCAGCTGCCGCGAGCTCCTGCAGCTGTGCTTGCGCCTGCTGCTCTGCCTGCTGCTGGTGCCATGACTTCTGCGTCTCAACGTAGTCTGCAAGCATCGCCGTCACACGCGCCAGGCGGCCAGAGTCCTTCATGGTCGATGCAATAGCATCCAGCAGCTCCAGGAAGTGTGTCAGGAAGGACACCGGCTGCTGCTTCCATGCCTGGCCCTTCACATCTTCGCTGTAGTACTCAGCAATCCACCTAAACTTGGTGATCACATCTTCCAGCTGCCGCTGCAGGAGGTCGACCTTGGGCGCGCTGCTCTCCAGCAGCTCGCTCAGCCTGGCAACATATGTGTTGTGGTTGGCAATACTGCTGCTGCTGCTGCCGCCTGCTCCATCGCTGCTGCTGGCACCGCCAACTGCTGGAGTTCGTGGTGCTTCGCTGCGATCGCCCGTGCTGCTGGCGCCACCTGCAGCCGCCTGCGGGCTACCAGCAGCAGCTGCTGCTGCTGCTGCCGCCGGCTGCTGCTGCAGCTCCTTGGCTTGTGCCAGGTCTTTGTTCAGCTTTTTCTGCGTGTCCAGCAGCGTGCGGATGCGCACAGACACTGCAGGCACACAGCATGCAGGGTCAAGGTCAGGGCTCACGGCGTCAGCAGTGCTCAGCTTTGACTATGCGTCCGGGGTGCAGCGCGACTGCAGGCGACAGCTGGCAACGCAAGAACACAGCTGCCTAGCCTGCCACATTGCCTCACTGAGCTTGCACAAAATGCAGATGCCAACGCTCCTGCCGGGCCAAACTACTCAGCTATACTGCACTGTCCCTACACGACACAGTAACCTCCTCACCTGCATCAAAGGTGCCGCGCCTGCAGGCCGCCCTGAACGCCTCGCGCTCGCCGTCCAGAGCCAGCACCCCGGGCAGCACCGCAGACATGTGCGCCACGATGTAGTGCAGCAGGTTGAGGTCGGTGGAGCCCGACATCTTGGTGGACTGCAGCAGCAGCGGCAGCAGCAGCAGCAGCAGCAGCAGTAAGCACGCGGCCATAAGCCAGCAGGTACAGTTGTGCACTCGCCATAGATGGGCTCCAGCAGGGCTGCATGTGCCCCGCCCCACTCAACAGCACCCAGCTCGCATCAGCTGCAGGACGCACACACCGCCACGTGACAGCCGCGCTGCTCCTACCTGCAGCCGCGCCAGGCTCTCCAGCTTGAAGCCTTCCAGTGGGCCCTTTGGCCCCGCACGGTTCATGGTGTTGGCCACGTCGCGCACAAAGGCCAGCAGGTACTGCAGCGAGCCGCTCAGGCGCAGCGCGTCCAGCGAGCGCCCAATGTCTGCGGTGTAGTCGGACACCATGCTCGCTACAGCATCCACGTCATACCTGCAGTGCAGCCACAGGACAGCAGGCGAGAGTGTTAGCACACCTTGCAGTGGACCAACAGGCAGCTGAGCTACCGCAGCGCGGGCGCAAGCAGGACAGCAGCCCATGGTGGTGGCTCCTGGCGGCCGCAGCAGCCACACAGCGCATAAGCAAAGCGGCCACAGCCTATCATATCACGGTTGTCAAGCTGCTAAGCTGAGAACTGAGGCAAGCAAAGGGTTCGAGCATCATGCTGAACTGTGTGGGCAAGCTGCACACTTGCCCCAACTCGCCAGTAGTTTCCTGCAAGCACTGATGATGGGGACCCGCCAAGCCAGCCAGCCAGTGAACCAGCCAGCTGGCTAGGCGTGCCGCCCTCACCTATACTCCATGGCGCGCATCTTGGCCTGCAGCAGCTCCACGCCGCCCAGCGCATGAAAGGCAGCCTCCACAATGCCCAGCCGCGGTGACAGCGTGCTGGGAGTGACGGGCACAGCAGCTGCAGCAGCGCCCGCAGCAGCTGCTGCTGGCGTGCGTGGGCTGTTGCCCGTTGCTGCTGCGAATTTCTGCTCTGCCTCCTGCTTTGCGTCCCGCACTGCCTGCAGCTCCTCAGGCTTGGGCAGGATGCTGCGGATGGTCGCCATGTCGTCAGGCTGCACGCACCAGCAGCAGCAGCAGCAGCAGCAGCAGCAGCAACCACACCGCATGTCAACAATGAGAGGTGCCACAGAAACAAGCACAACGCAGTGGAGCACTGACTGCAAAAAAGTGCCCTTCAGCACGGGGCTACTTGCGCAGCACGCACATCATTTGTCACCCAGTGTCACACTGTCCAGACAAACACAGCAGCAGCACCCAGCGGCTCGTTGCCCACCTTGAGCTGCTCTGTGTTGAGCAGGTTGATGGCAGCAGCCAGCGCAGCAGGCGGCATGCGCAGCCTCTTCAGCGCCACCTCCACATGCAGCGCGCGCTTCTCAGACACACATGTCACCACCTCCGCGGCTGCTGGCGCAGCAGCAGCACCCTCGGGCCCGGCACCCTCTGCCGCGCCAGCAGCGCCGCCTGCAGCGGCTGCTGCGTTGCGCGGGCTGCTGCGGTGGTGCTGGTGCTGGTGATGGCGGCGAGGCACGTCGCTGAACATGGCCCGCAGCAGGTACTCCATGGAGTCTAACAGCAGCAGCAGCAGCAGCAGGAGCAGCAGCAGCAGCACAAGATGCCTGATGGAGTTGGGTGCAGCACCGTACAAGCATGACTTGACACCCACAACATGGCTGGCATGATTCATCACTGACCCTGGCATGCACCACATGCACACAAAGCAGCGCAAACACATGCTGTTGTGCAATCCTTGCAGTGCAAGGCCTCACCCTTGAACTCCTTGCCCACTGGGTCTGCCACCCTCCAGAAGGATCCTGCAGGAAGCTTGTGGCTGGGCACAGGATCGACATGCAGCCTCTTCAGCTTGCTGCCGCACGCGCTGCCAGCAGCAGCAGCAGCAGCAGCAGGCTCCGCAGAAGGACTGCTGCTGCCAGCTGCTGCACTACTGCTGCTGCTGTGGTCATTGGCTGCTGCCGCCGCTGCAGCTGTGGCAGCTGCTGCAGCTGCTACTGCTGCAAGAGAGTGCATGCCTTCCGTGGCACCAGCACCAG
The DNA here is from genome assembly GCA_030272155.1 of Tetradesmus obliquus. NCBI lineage: Eukaryota > Viridiplantae > Chlorophyta > Chlorophyceae > Sphaeropleales > Scenedesmaceae > Tetradesmus > Tetradesmus obliquus. Next base: position 5,192,856 of record CP126191.1, read on the forward strand.
CAGGCAGCGGGCGCTTGATGCTGCCAGGGAGCGGCGGCGGCGGCGGTGGCTGCTTTGTGGGCGCTGTCTGCCGCCGCACTGCTGCTGCTGTGCTGCCGTCTGCTGCTGCTTTTGCTGCGTTGGCTGCACCAGCAGCGCCGGGAAGTGGCGGTGGTGGTGGCGGTGGCTTGGGGCCACCTGCTGCTGCTGCTGCTGCTTTGAAGCCCGCTGGGGGCAGGGGTGGAGGAGGGGGCGGAGCAGCAGGTGCTGCCCGCCCTTGCTGCTGCTGCTGCCGCAGCGGTGGTGGGGGTGGCGGAGGCGGGGGTGGAGCAGGTGCTGGGCGACGCTGGCCAGAGCTGCCGTTGTTGCTGCTCGAGTTGGCTTTGCCAGCTGCTGCAGCAGTAGCTACCTTGCTGCCCGGAGGAGGTGGCGGGGGGAGCGGCGGTGCAGGCTTTGGCGTCGACAGTTTGCTGAGACCAGGGGCTGCTGCTGGTGCTGCTGCTGCAGCTGAAAGGCAGGTCGATTCTGCCACTGCAGTGCGCAGCTCCTGGGGCTCAGGCTGTTGCTGTTGGTCATCCTGGCTGTTGCTGACATCAGACCCAGTCTTGTCTGCATAGAGACATAGTGTGGATTGACATTAGTTGCTGATGGACTTATTTAGCCAGAGCCTGTGCGCCCAAGCTCCTGAGCAGCTTACCTAGCTTGAACGCTGCCCTGACCCTGGTGCTCTGCTGTTCCAGCCTGAGCAAAGCCCTTTCATACTCAACAACGCCTCGGCTTAGACCATGTTGCTTCACCAGCTCCAAGCAAGCTCTGCGGTCTTCGCAAAACTCTACATATCTCAGGGCACAGGCCCTTGCAGCAACTGATGTCTCTGCTGCTTTCCTATGTCCCTCCTCCACGCGCTGCCTCAAGGACATACTCATATAGACTACATGTATAACCGTGGCTAATGCTAGACAACCATGCGACTAGACGCAACATCGGCCACCTGCCTTGTATCGACTGTCGCGCATTTGAAAGCCCCGAGTTTCGCAGCACCGTGCACACTGAGATCGTGTTTGTCTGTCCGGCGTGTCTTTGGTGTACTATGATGCTGGGTTCTTCCCTTGGAAACCCTGGTTGCGATTGCATAACAACAGTCATCAGGGCACACTGCTGAGCAGCCAAGAGCTACGTGATGGACACCTGTACTCCAACCAAAACTCCGGTATATAGTGCACATGTTACGCTCATTCACACACCACAGCTGAAGTCTGCAGGGCTGCGCGTCACTGGCAGCAGCAAAACTGCTAACCATGCGGCAACACACGACCACCGAGATGCACCATGGCCTGTTCTGCACTGAGCTGCCAGTGCAACAAGCAGTGAACCCCTCCTCTCCCCCATACATGTCAATGCAGACATTACTAACACAAACAAGCACCCATCATTGATCCACTCACGTATGCAATATGAGCTGCACCGTGCAGTGGCTGCACATGGTGAGCATGTTTACACAAAACACTCTGGAATGTGAAGCAGCAACATGCAAGCAATCTAATTCAGCACTCTACCAAACAGCAGTGAAGCGCAAGCGAGGCATGGCCCTGCCACCAACCCAAGCCTCACAAACTGGTGCAAAAGTGTGGCATAGGATGGCACCTCCTCAAACACACACATGCTGCAACGTGTACATACATCCTTGTCCTTTCCCCCGCTGTAGATCTCCTTGACCTCTCCCCCGCTGTAGATCTCCGGAGCCCTCTCCACGCATGCATCTTTCCTGCCAGCCACTGGGGCTGGGGAAAGCTGCATTGGTGCAATCAACTCTGCTGTCAGTTCCAACACATACTCAAAGGCAGATGCTGATCTCTGCCGCGCACACCATACTCGTTCCACCCCTGCTTCCTGCACAACAGCCACAAGGTCTGAGCACTCCACTGCTTAACATCTGCAAGGCCACTGCTGGCTATGCAACCAGCACACAGCCGCCACGTCATTCATGCAGGGTGTGCCGCGCCTTTGCAGCATCAGCTGATGCCTGTCAATAACCTGGGGACGCTTGGGCTGCAACACGAAGGGGGGCATGGAAACACATGCTAAAATATATGCCATGCACATCAGGCATGAAAGCAGCAGTTCGAGCCACCTGTCCTGGCGGCATCATTATAGCCATGCGCAGCATGCCATGATGCAGACAGAGCACTGCCAAGCAGACTCTGCAAGCGACCATACAGACAACTGCTGCAGGACATTGCACCACCAATGCATGCAGGATGTCACAACCCCCAACGGACACCAGTTGCCGCTCCTGCCGCTGGCGCCAACAAGTAGCATTGCTCTCCGCCACTGGACCTACATCTGTTTGCTGTCACTCCACTGGCCGTCACAATCGTGCCGAGGCACAAACCGCACACGACACCCCACACCTGTCCCTGCTTTTTGTGCAGCAACATGCGTACAATAAGCTAGCACACTACTAGTCCTGCCATGCTTACACAGCGGTGCTTGGGCCACTTGAAAGTACTTTGGCTGCTCAGCACTGCATAGCCGAACTGCCCCTGCTGTGAACCCAGCCACAAAACCTCACAAAGTCACCAAATAAAGTATACCCAAGGCACAATTGACAAAACTGTACAAGCGTGTATGACCGACCCTGCGGAGTACTTCTTCACCGCACCTCAGCCAGATTGCACACAGCAGCCTGATGCGGCATTGAGGAACGCCGAAACACAACACACAAAAGCCAGCGTGCAGCCAGGGATGCAACATGTGCTCCCTGGCTGCTGCACTGTGGCGGCAGGTGCCTGACCACGGTTGAAGGGCCGACAGCAGCCCAGCGACGCGCCATGCAACCTGCCTCGACACCATCACAACCTTGCAGGCATGCACCCTCAAGAGGTGGAGTACAGCTGCCAGCACAGCCGGCAGCTGCTGCGGAAACCACAAAGTAAATCGCACAGAGATGAAGCGAATACAATCCCAAACCTGCCAAAACCGAAGCTGCACCCTCTACCCCAAGCACATCTCCTGACCTACAACCCATGTGCTGCTGGCAGCACCAAATCACAATCACAGCGATAGCCTATCCTGGAGATGATGCAGGCGCCACCATCGAACCCCTGCACCACATGCTCCCCCGCGCCACGTGGTGTGCAGCATCACACCAGACATGCGAAAGCACCACCACAAGCAGGCTAATCCATGCTTACTGCGGTCATAACATAACCTGGCAACCATGCATGCGAGGCAACAATGAGTTGACACGTGGTGATACAAGCAGTCAAGCGGTCAAGGCAGGCTACGCATAAACAGCCTGCAGGAAATGGCGCAAAATGCAGCAAGACACCATGCACGCCCACACTGCTGCGAGCATAATACTGTCCATGCATGACATGCAAGCTGCTAGAGCCAAGCACAAACGTAACAAATGTCTGCAACCGTGGTGATCTGACCAACCAACCGTTCAAACAGGCATGTCTGATACGCACGCCGCAAAGGCCGACAGATGAAGCGCTAGCTGACAACGCACTCGCACCATCCTACAGCCCCCTTGCTTAGCCGCAAGCACCGTGCACGCTACTGCCGTCCGCCGCCCGCAACATGCTACCTGGCGACACCAGCCGGCCTGCCGCCACCCACCGACACACTGCGCGCCCTGCCTGGCACTTTCATGCCAGCGTGCGCACCCGCAGCTGATGTGCCTGCAGCAGCCTCCTCCTCTTCTTCCTCCTCATGATCAGCTGCATACGCATCACTGCCGGCACGCCTGCTGCAGACGTGTGGCCGCGGCGGCCTGATGGGCGGCAGCAGCCCCACGCGCCGCTTGAGCCTGGCCACAGACATGGCAGACTCTGGCCCCAGCAGCTGCTCCAGCATGAGCACGTTGCCGCGCGTGAGGTCCAGCGCGTATGACGACGGCACACGCCGCACAGGCATTGCCAGCGCGCCTTCACATGCCGGGTGGCCGTCGGGCGTCACTGGGGTGCGCACTGCGTCGACGATGCGCAGCGGGCCTCGCGCAAAAGACACGCGCCTGCTGCCAGCCGCGCTGCTGCGCTTGCCGGGCGCTGTCGCATGGTCTGCTGCAGCGGCGGCAGCGCGGCCGCTGCTTGAAGTCTGCCTGCTGCAGCCGTCGCTGCTCACGCTGGCACTGCGCTCTGCCCCGCCGCTGCTGTGGTGCCTTGCAGGAGAGCTCGCCATCTGCTTGCGCAGCGGCGGCAGCGCTGTTGTGCCCGCTACTGCGGTTGCGTCTGCTGTGCTGTGCTTGCTGGCGCTCGTTATGCCTGTGTTGCGCAGCAGACTTGGGTGGGTGAGCCTCGCTGCTGCTGCAGCAGCCGCAATGAGCTGATTGTGTGTGGGGTGGCCTGGCTTGTCCAACAAATGCTGCAGATCATCACTAAGCGCTGCATGGAGGCGTCCTGCAGGAGCTGCTGGTGCTGCAACAGCCGCTGCCGTTGCTGCCGCACGCTTGGCTGCAGTGCTGGGCAGGATTGCTGCATGGTGGCCTGGCACTTGCTGCGTGCTGAGCGCTGCTGGCTTCAGTGCATGCAGATCTGTGAAGCCAGCCAGCCCAGGTGTGTTGTGCTGGTGTCCAGCATCTGCTGCACCCAGCGCCTCCCTGCGCGACTCTGCTGGTCCATCTGACTTGGCTTTGCTTCTTGTCACCACGCGAGTGCTGATGGGATTTGCAGTTGCAATATGCATGCTGCAGCTGGGCTGGGGCTGTTGGTGGTGGTGCTGCTGCTGTTTCAGCGGGCTCCCTTGGTTGCTTGCAAGAGGCTGCGCCGGAAGATGGCTAGGAAGTTTTTCTTGAAGGAACTCGCTGCGCTTGCGCTTGCTAGGCGAGCTGCTGGGCGAGCCAAGGTGCGCAGAAGATGCTGCTGCTGTGGGCTGGTGGTCAGGACTGTGACTGCTGGTGTCTGCAACCGACGACAAGCGCCTTTTCATCCACTGTGCTACATTGACTGAGGGACAGAACCGGCCATGGCGCGGCCGCAAGCAAGCAACGCTAGTGAATCGATCTTGCTGTGGAAACGGCACAGGAAACGGCAAGTATGTGTGAGAGTCAGTAATAGTGATGGCGGACGTTGCTCGGAACCGCACAAGGCGACCCAAACAGCAACACGGGGTCCTTCGGAGGTTGAGTCACACCTGCGAGTTAAAGGCGCTTCAAATCCGCATTCAACCTCACATTCAACACAATCATACTTGCAAAAACCTTACAATTACTGTAAACATTGAACAATGCAGGCTCGGCTCAGCAGATGTGGCAGCAGCAGCAGCCCGGCAAGCACAGCCAGATCCCGATGCAGCTGTCAAGCACGCCCAGTTAATGCTCGTCATGCTCTGAAACCCCGTGTTAGAGCAGTATGGACGGCTGCTGAGGCTGATGGAGCAGCACCAAGCAGCCAGGTGGGTGGAAGGCAGTGCCAGCATGCTGCTGCACGCACCACAGAGCGCTACCATCATGTGTGTGCCCTGTTGTTGCGTGATGTCAAGCCCATTCATATGTTCAGGCATTGACTGGCAAATCACATTTATTTCCATACTTCTTTGCCAGAGTCAGCAGCCGGAAGAGGTGGAAGTTGAAGGGCTGTTACCTGAGGAGGACCCAGAGGTGAGAGCCGCCGCTGACCAGTGCAAGCGGCAGTTGCCCTTCCAGGTTCACTTGACCCGACCTTCATGCACTTGTAACTGCTAACCACATAGCCGTAGGGCAATTGCAGCAGCTCTTGCACTCCTTTTGCCACAGCTGCAGCGGAATCCCAGGGACCCAGCAGTGGCTGCAAATTGTACAGCCGTGCAAGCGTGGCATGTGGGGTTCTCCAGCCATCAAGCTCTCCGGTTGCTGGAACCTACTCTCTGCTGCTGCAGGTCCCTGGCACCTACTTTGATGCCATGAACAGCCAGACTAAGCTGGGCAAGGCAGTGCGTGCTGCTGTGGAGGAGCTGGAGCACCTAGGAGACCTGGTGAGAGCCGGCAGCACTGATGCTAGGTGCTGGTTGATGATGCGGGAAGCAGACGAAAGCGGCTGGTGTTATCTCAGCAACCCATGGTGACATTCATGTTGAGCTGCTATTGCAATTGCGTGGGTGTGCTGCGGCCTGCTGGTTTGGTATGCGCCAGGCATCTTGTCAGCAAGGCACGCAAACCTCTTCCTGGTCGATACGATTGGCCATGCAACATGTGCTGCTACTGCTGCTGCTGCGTTGTTTGGGCCTGGCCCTGCAGGAGGTGGAGGTGCTGCAGCAGTGTGATGACCTGCTGAAGAAGCTGGGTATGAAAGGCAGCATCTTCGGCAGTGCAGGGCCTGGCGCGGCACGGCAGCCCGCAGCCGACGAGGATGACAGCAGCAGCAGCAGCAGCACCACCAACTGAGCAGAACGGAAGCTGTCAACATGGATGCCGATCAAACCAGCACAGCGCCACATGGCTGTGGGGCATTTGGATTGGCAGCAGCAGGACTCACTGAGGCAGTTTGGGGACTGGTGGTGGGCAATGCTGTGAGGCATGGCTTGCATGCGGCTGGCTCGCTTCCTCAGTGGCCCTCAGTGTGGCCGCCTTACTCACAAGAACAGCTTTTTTTGCGGCCAGGTCCTGTTCAGACCAGAGACACCAGTGACCCATACTTTTTGCAGCAGCTGCGAACAGGAGATGTCAAAGAGGAATGTCCTCATCGCAGTACCACGGAGCAGGTGTTGCATCTTCATCAACTGTGAATCCTTTGTTGTTGGAAATGGACTTGGACTCGTGAAGGTGGTCACTTCAACAGTTGCCACATGCATGGTCTTGTCGGTGTTTCCTGTCAACCACGTGCTACAGCCCGGTGCGTACTGCCTGTAGCTTTTGCTGTTTTGCCACGAACCTCGTGCATTGCCTCACACTGTGGACTGTATGGGCTTCTGCACAGCATGTTTGGCTGGCCAGCAGTGTCAGAACAACAACATGTGGCATCCTTTGCGACTGTTGTGGGCCTAAATACGTTCAGTGATTGGATCCTAGCCTGCTGCATGTATCATTGCTGGCAACAGACATTGACACATGTTCTCAGCCGTTGAGAGCGGCTTCACGGTTGCACGCGCTATGAAGTTCATGTTTCTGCGCCAGGTTGAGTCGGTGATCAAGACGTGTTTTCTGTTCATGAAGTGCCTGTGGTAATATATCTTTCCCCTTCCGGATTCAGTGAGTTCCTGCCTGCTCAGACATGCTCAGTGCTTAGCAGCAGCAAGTGCAGCAGTGCAGCTCTGGTTGCCTGTGTGCAGCTGTGCTGGCTAAGTAAACGGAAGCACTGTATGGTGGTGTCGACGAGATGCCGGATGAGCATAATACAAAGTCGACAACATACGGTTCTGTAACCGGTTGACCCCTAACCCACTCCAGCTGTACCATGGATGCACCAGTGTGCTTTGAGTAAAGTCGCCTTATGGTTCATCAAAGCAGTCCTAGTTTAGTGTATTGCTATTCGTGTTAGGGACGTAGCAAGCGGATACAGTCACAGTGATCGCAGCAGCAACACGGCAGCAGGCAACAACGAGATCGCGTGGTTGTTCACTGCTTGTAGCCTTGTAAAACATTTCAAGTTGAAACCCTTTTTTTCCACACCAGCCAGTGCTTGGTTGCTGTGCAGCTGTGCGCTTGGGAACAGCTTGTGCTGCAGCTACTGCTGCTGCTTGCACATTTCTGGCCTGCGTGCCATGATCTGCCATCATAGCAAGCTGCAACTAGGTCATGGGATCATCAGCTCTGCTGGATGGACAGCCTGCTACTGAGCAGGCAGGAGCTGGTTTCAGTTCACTTCATATCTTTCCTAGTGCACAGACACCCAGAGTATCGGCAGGCTATCAGCAGCTGGTCGAAGAAAGTCAAGGTATGAAGTTTCTTTCTGCAACAAATCCCTGCAGCATCCACGTATGTTGTCTGCTTATCACGCGCTGTTGGTTTGAGTTACGCAGTTGATTGCTGCTGTTGCACTTGCATGCTTGTGTCCTGCAGTCTCTGCCACGGGCAGACCAGCAGCTGCAGCTGTTCCTCGAGGCTGTGCCTCCGCACATATTGAAACCAGTGCAACAAGAGTACATACAGCAGGTGAGCTGCAGCAGGCAAGATAATCCAGTGTCAGCTGAAGTACTGCAGGTGGAGAGGATGTGCAGTGTTTGCAGGACAGCGCAGCAACAGCAACAGCAGAAGCAGCAGCAACAGCAGCAGGGCGGCAGTGGCAGCAGCAGAAACGGCTCAACACTCACTCCACACACTGCAGTGCAGTGTCTCCATGTGCGCACTTTGCTGCGGTCTCATGCCAGCAGCACTTGTCACGCCCTGCCTGTCAACCCCTGCACTGCACATGCTCTCAGGGCAAGCCGCAAGTCCAGCGCCCTCCTGCAAGCAGCAATTACAGCCTGCAACCAGGAGGAGCAGCAGCAGCAGCAGCAGCTAAGCCATCAGCAGCAAGCCAGGCCAGCGCCATGTCCCAGCAGCACCCCCAGCAGCCTGGCATGTACCAGCAGCAGCAGCAGCAGCAGCAGCATGCCAGCGCTGCCGCTGCACAGCAAGCTGCGATGGCAGCGCAGCGAGCCCTGATGCCCAGCATGCCTGGCGGGGTGCCGCCACGGGGCCAGCAGTTCCAGGGCAGCAACAACGCCTGGGCCAACCCTGGCCAGGCGCAGCAGCTGGCGCAGCAGCAGCAGGCACAGGCGCAGGCACGGACCGCGTCCCCGGGCCCTGGGCAGCAGGCCATGCCAGCTGCACAACAGCAGCAGCTGCAGCTGCAGCAGCAGCTGCTGCTGCAGCAAGCACAACTGGCAGCCGGTGGGCATGTCATGTTGCCGGGATACTCTGTGCAGCAGCCAGCTACGCAACAGCAGCTACTTCAGCAGCAGCTGCAGCTCGCGGCGTTACTTCAGCAGCAGCAACAGCAGCAGCAGCAACGTGCGCTGCAGCAGTCAGCGGCTGGTCAGGCTGGCCGCCGCCCGGGCAGCGCTGGCGCAAGCGGCCCGTCACCAGCTGCAGCAGCAGCAGCAGCAGCAGCAGGAGGAGGCAAGAAGCCAGGCACTCCCGGCCCTGCTGGCTCCCTCCCTAGCCAAGGCTCCGCAGGCAACCTGTCCCTGCTGGAGCGCCAGGCGCAGCAGCAGCAGCAACAGCAGCAGCGGCCAGGCGTGCAACTGCCACTGGCAGCGCAGCTGGCGCAGCTGGGGCAGCAGCGCCAGCCAGGTCAGGCTGGCTACCCCGCAGGCCTTGCAGGCATGCGGCCAGGCATGTATGGCCAGCCCGGCATGCCTGGAGTGCGGCCTGCTGCTGCGCTGGTGCCAAATTCCACTGCAGCGCTGGTGCAGCAGCACCTGGCCACACTGCAGCCTGGGGAGGCGCCCAAGATTGCGCCGCCTGATGGCTACGAGTGGGTGCAGTGCGCCAACAGGGAAGGCTCAGGCGCCGCGACTTGGTACGCGCTGCCGCGGGCTAGTGCAGCAGCATATCGTGCGCAGGTGAGGGGGAGCTGTCAGTGTAGAGCAGCTGCAGCTGGGCCTTAGCCTTAAAGGATGCTGTGCAGCGGGGCTGCTGTTGCATTCACATGCTGGGAGGTGATGATGGTTTGCTTGCCAAGCATACTCAGCAGTGCTGGCTGTCCACAGCTTGCATACTGCTGCCAGCAGCACTCTTGCAAACCGGCCGCACACGCCTGCCGCCCGCCAGACATACGTATTGTTAACACGTATTTCCAACATCATTGCGTGCACCGTGCTTCATTCGCCATGCTGCTGCTGCTGCAGGTGGCCAAGCGCAAGGCTGAGGAGGCTGCTGCAGGCCAGCCGGCAGCCAAGGCAGGCCCAGGCGGTGTGCGCAAGAAAATTATCGACGAGGATGTAACTGCAGGCGATGACAGGACTGGCGGCACCGGGCTTGATGTGATGGGGGTGGATGACCTGCAGGCTGAGCTGGCAGTGAATGAAGCAGCAAAAGGAGCTGTGGTGGTGGAGGCGGGCAACGTGCAGGTGGGCGTGGTTGGCATATGTGGCAGCAGGCAGATGCGGCTGGCTGCTAGTGCGTGCCGACCAACAGCCCATCCTTGACGCTGCTGGTGCTGGCGGGATGCTTCACACACTATAGCTGCACACCACCCGGTGCGCGTTGCCAGGCTGTTGTACAAGCACAAGCACCTGCTGGGCTGCCTGGCTTGCATCGCACATACACTGCCTCACCTCCCCGCCCTCACACACACCCCTAACCAATGCTCATTTTCCTAGTGGAAGCAAGATTTGCGGCCAACCTGCTTGCATGCATCAGATCACCATCATTTTGGCAACACACCTGCCTTCCTCCCAACCCGCAGGAGGAGTATGTGCTCAGCCAGGGCCCCGCCATGAACCTGCTGGCGCGTGCCGCCAAGAGCCACGGCGTGCGGGCCGTGGGTGAGGACGTGTACGCCTACCTGTCACTGGCAACGGAGCAGCAACTCAACAGCCTGCTGCGGGGAATCGTCAAGGCGCGCCTGCAGCGCGAAGACCTGGGCAAGTGAGCGGCGGCACAACAGCAGTAGCAACAGCAGCAGCTTGGCCAGCGTGATGTGCATGCGTGTATGTATGAGGCCGCAGCCGCTGCATGCACATACTATGGTTGCTGGTGGAAGCGTGCAGCTTTCCGTAGCATACGAATCGACTGGCCCGCCTGTGCTGTGCCGCAGGGGCTACAAGGGTGTGGAGAAGCTTGATGACAGGCTGCGCACGGGCTTGTTCCAGATCCAGAAGCGCGAGAAGGAGGCGGCGCGCAAGCGCGAGGAGGAGGAGCGCGACGAGCTGGCTCGCCTGGGCGCCAGCCGCAAGAAGTAAGTGGCAGGGTGCTGTGACTGTGGTGCAGGGATGCAGGGTGTTGTTGATAGGGGTTGCATGTGGATGCTTGCAAGCAGGATAGCGGTACAGCTGACGGTGTTGCATAGCCAGGCAGGGTGCAGTGGGTGGTACCTGTGGCACTGCCGCAGTGGCTGCTGCTGCACGGTGGCATCAGGCTAGCGGCAATAGGCGCTTCATACCAATGCCGTGCAGCAGTGGCGCACGCTGCTGTTCAACCCACCGCTCTCCCACTACTGCACATTTCCGTCACAATACCTCAAATTTGGATTACATTAACACCATCTGCTGCTCCCTGCAGGCTTGCTGAGGAGGACAAAAAGGCTGCCAAGGCGGCACAGACCGCGCGCCAGCTGGAGCAGCAGCAGAAGAACCTGGGCACCACCCTCACCAAGATGGGCATCGGGCGGCGCACCTTTGGCACCATGGCAGCACTCGGCCGCCCAGCAGCAGCAGCAGCGCAGCCCAAGGCAGGCTTCACCAAACCTGAGCTACAGGAAGCCAAGGCGGCAGCAGCAGAAGGCGCAGCAGATGCTGCGGGCGCCGGTGGCGCTGCTGCAGCAGCAGCAGACGGCTCGGCAGTGAAGCAGGAAGCAGGAGATGCTGCAGCAGGCGGCAGCAGCCAGGTAAACTCTGCTGGTGCTGCAGCGGGCGGCGTGGCGCCGCATGTGCGGCCGGTGTCGCTGCAGCATGAGCTGCTGAATGCGAGCGAGGCGCCTGGCGGGGGCGTGCCTGCGTTTGTGGCTGGTGGGGGCTCCAGTGGGCGTGGCGCAGATGGCGAGGAGGGGCTACGGGAGCTGATGCTGGCTGACCTGATTGCGGTGCTGGAGCGGCACCCGCAGTACTGCCGCAGCCAGCAGCTGTACAGCCTGTACGCGCTGGCAGGGCTGCATGCCAGCAAGTGAGAGGGCAGCTCTGGCACAGCGTAGCGCCTGGCTGCCGTACTTGTGCGCCACGCGGCGGCGGCACAGTGTACAACTGCATGTGAAGTTTGGTTATCGCGCTGCCCTGCACGTGCATGTCGACGATGACGTCACACATGCAGCAGCTCTACAGATTGTCGGCGTGCAATTGGATTGATGATTTCATCGTGTTACGAATGAGGAACGACACAGGGTAAAGAGTTGCAGGATACAAAAACTTTACAAACGCGCAATGCAACATAGTGCACCGTGCATGCACAATGCCAGATCCATTGTTTTACTGTGAGCTACTGACACATCAGCATTCCATATTGGGACATCAAATCAACAGTGGTACAATACAGCAAGCAGCCACCGGCCAACCCATTCCAAAAGCAATGCGAGATAGAAGCCTACACCTTCTTTCTTTGAAGAAACCTGAAGTCAGGTGCATCCTCGGCGTGGTCAGACCTGAGACCCGCAACTCAGGTGCAGCTGGCAGCAGCACCTGAGCTGGCAGCAGCACCTGAGCTGGCAGCACTAGCTAGTGCAGCGGCCACACGCACACATTCACAGTGCGCACCATGTCTACCACATGTCCAGCACCGTGGAGGCCCCACCCCCTCACAATGGTCATGCAGCCGTTCCTGCCAGCACGACACACAAATGAGCGCTGCATTGTGAGAAAGCAAGGGCAGCAGTGCAGGCTGCTTCGTGTATCACAGAAGCCTCACGTAAAAGCACTCACAATGACAGGTGTGACGTCAACTCCTAGCTGCTGCATGCCCGCGCAGACACTTGGCTGATACGAGGTTCATGCTGCCACTGCAGGCCCTGTCCAGCCCCATGAAAAAAACTCACCCATATGACCCATCAGATACACTGATGCACCCCACTGCTGTGTGCTTCCACAATCCAATGTGAGCGCCACGTCGCATTCAAACGCCCAACAGAAACAAAAAATAAAGAACATGAAGCTCCGGAGTTGTACAGGAGGCACCCACACAGCACGTGTCATTCACGTGCGCACTGACGTAAAATTGACAGGATGATCAGTTACGTATACATCCTCAGGACGCACACTACAGAAATATGTGGAGGTATGTAGGGTACAGCGAGACAAGCAGCACACCCAGTAAAGCTTTGCAATGTCCTAGTCACAGTCCATCAAGTACACACACAGGGTCGCCAAGCACACCCACCCAGCAGATATATCTGCTGTGTATACAGCCACACAGGACTGCAGTCTTGAGAAGCCAACAAGAGCATTTCCTCCCGTCTTCAGCCCGTAGCACCACTCAATGAAACCACACAGTTTGGTAGAACACGCTCAATACCCAGGCCACAAATGCGTGCAAGCCGCTGCCTTACACACACCTGCTGTGCGTCTACGCCATCACCTGCCGCGGCATCGCCGCCAGCGGCGGACACGCGCACGCTGCCTCCGTGGCGCAGCTGCGCCGCAACCGCACCGCCTCGGCTGCCTTGCGCTGCGCTGCTACTGCTTCTGCTGCTGCCTGCTCCTCCGCCTGCTGCTGCTGCTGCTGCTGCATGTCGCTGTGCACCTCGTGGTAGACTTGGATGCCTTTGAGGAACACGTGCTGCGGCACCTTGGTCATCTGGTAGCGGCTGCCGTAGTACACGGGGAACACCACCTTGACCACCTGCAGGCAGCGCAGCCAGAGCCACACACAAACGCACATCAATTCAACGTTTATCCAACCATGTCCCTTCAACCGAGCATAGCAGGTACAGCAGCAGCAAAGATGCCAGCAATCAAAAATCCAGGTTATTGATTGGGGTGCCCCTACCAAATTGACCAAGCACTTGAGCGGCTGCTTGTCACCTCACAGAATGCAGTTGTGTCTCACCTGGTATGCAACCGCCAGCGGGAATGAGAAGTAGGTGGGCAGGAACACGCTGCAGCAGATGACCGTGAACAGCAGCTGCAGGCCGCCATACACCAGCAGCCTGCGCGTGATGCTGCCCCTGCGCACCAGCCTGTTCCAGAAGTTGTTGTTCTTGGCTGCTCGCCGCGCCAGGCAGATGTAACTGGTCTCATAGCCGTTGCGCAGGATGAATGAGCGGAACAGCACCTGCAAAAAGTATGTCGGGACAGCACACACAGCAGGTCAAGGAGAAGCTACGTAGCACTGTGATGTATATGCAGCACAAAGCAGCCGACACAGCGCTAGCCGTGCAGCGCTTAGGCAAGGGCATAAACCCACCTGCTGCTGTTCAAACACCAGCACTCACAAGTTCAGCAGCCCATACAGCTGTCCAAATACACACGGAAGCAGCTGGCAGGGCTGCTGCTGCTTACACAGCTGTTGTATTCACGCCCCTCCACGCACCTGCACAACGAGGTAGTACAGCAGCTGCCACACGATGTAGAACAGCAGCGGCGCCGCCACCAGCCACAGCAACGTGTGCTGCGGGTACGAGGCAGGCGGCACGCTGCCAGTGGGCATGATGTGTCCATGCAGCAGCTGCGCAGCGTACTGCGCGATGCCCTGCCAGCCGCGCAGCCCGCTGGGCGTGTAGTGCCGGTGGGCAAACATGGCCAGGCCAGGCAGCAGGTGCATCAGCACACTGCAGCAGCAGCAGCAGCAGCAGCAGCAGCAGCAGCAATGATGTGTCAGCTGACGTCTGCACCAACAATTGCTTCACGACCCGACCCGCCTGCATCAATGCTGTTGCAAGCACAACATGCCCGCTGAGCCAGCTGCCTGCCCCTGTGCTTTTTAGGACTGTTGTGTGGTACACCGCCCCAACCCACCCACCTGACTGTGTGCTCTCCCGAGCCAAAAACCCAGGGGCACTGCCAGGCCACCAGGGCTCCTGCGATGGGCCCATCTGCTAGTGCATACACCAGGGCCTCAAGCTGCGCGTTGTTGGGGAACCACACCAGGAACACTGCTGTTGCGATGTTGACAAAGTAGCAGAAGTCAATCAGGTAGAACACCTGCAGCAGCAGGACGGCGGCGGCAGCAGCAGCAGCACGTGATGATGACGCGTCACAGATGCTTCTGCTGAGAACAAGCTGTGGTTGGTGCGCATTGGGAATATTCCTTGGCATCACTAGAGGCAGCCAGACTGCTGCTGCGGATGAGCCGGTGGTAGTGTTGCACCAGCTGCATAGGATCCTCGCCAAGCTCTGCATATGCAGTGCATGAGCTCTGGCTGCCAGACGTGGTCCTCGACTCGCTGTGTGATACTCACCCACTTGTTCCTGTAAAAGCTGACTGCACGCCATGGCATGCATACTGCTGTGAACACCAGGAACAGCAGCGTCAGCGACCAGGCAGCTGCTCCAGCAGCGAACAACAGGCCTGCACGCGGAGCACAAGGGTGAGAAGGTGCTAGACAAAGCATTTTGCACAGCTCCAATATGATATCTGTGGCACCTACCTCCATATGCCAGAAGGCCTGCTGCATAGTGCTGGGTCTCCTCTTTAGCTGCTGCCAGAGTCTTGCACGCCTGCTTGACTGCAGGGCAACTGCTATCTGGGACCCGTCTTTGAGCTTTTGCTGCATCACACGCCAACTTCACTGGGGCGGGCTGGTGCCCTACATGAACGCCCTTCCTTGCCATGAGTGCGCTCGTTCTCAGATCAGCTCCGTGCAGAGTACATAACTTGTTGAGGTATTGTGCGCAGATGTGAGTTTTGGGGCTGCCAGAATACTAGGCAATTGCTGTGCTGGCGACAGTTGTCCGTGAAGGAATCTGTTTGAGAATGTGCCGACTATGACGTGTTGCTTAAGCAGAATGAGTTCATAATAATGTTTTAAGTCTGCAGATGCCCTGAAGGCTTTTATCCGGACCGGCAAGGAAGAACAGCTGAACCACCATGTGACAGTGTCACTGCACAAGGGCCTCTCTGTGGGAGCCTCCGCTGGCCATTACCAGCGCGAACCCAGCACGACTTGCCCAACCCTAATGCTTCAAGGACAAAGGGGTAATCAGGTATGTTACATGTGCTCTTCATCTGAACCAAGATCAGCCACCCATGCTAGCGATTAGTCATCACCCGCCCCACCCCAAAACACAAACAAATGCTGTGCCGCTGCTGCGCACGCTGCTCTAGTTAGCAGCAGGCGCTGCTGCTGCCTTGCGTGCCTGCATCCTGGTGTAGAAGTAGTACCCTGGCTGCTCTGGCTGTGGTGCGTACAGGCCAGCTGCAATGAGCGCCTGGCGCTTGTACTTGGCCACGCGCGCCTTCCTGCGGTCTGCTGTGTTGGCATGCAGTGTGCCCTTGCTGACTGCCTTGTCGATGGCGCCGTAAGCATCTGACACGTATGACTCTAGCTGGGACACCTGCTGCTCATCCAGAGCCTGGCTCTTGGTGACTGACTCAGCCATCTTGACCACCTGCAGCACGGCACGGCAGCAGCAGCAGGTTTGCCACAGCGTTACTTTACGAATCACTCAACGTCCAAACTCTTTTGAGCTGCTGTGGCAACGTGACGCGGAGTGCCGTGCCTGACGGAAAGTGCTGTGCCTGCACAGTTCTGCAAGCTCTTAGTGCATCTAAAACTGTCATATCGCATCTGTGCAAACACTGCCTGCTGGCGAGCTGGGAATGATGACTCCTGCTTCAGAAGATCTCATGTTGTGCATGGTATCTTGACCACTAGAACAAGCAAGCTACATGTAAGCACATGTGCTGCACAGCCCCTTCAGGAGTGGGCATGATTGCTTGCGGCACCAGCTCGTCACAACAGGGTCCAGGCAAAGACCAATTCAGCATGAATACCAAACTGCACATCTGGAGCACATGCTGTGCCCTGTCTGTCCACTGCCAGCTACATTTCGATAGCTGCAGCTCTGTCTGCGACAGCCCTGGTGTGACTGTCTGCCACAAATATTGCTGCGCTGTCACAACTTGGCCTGACGACTCTTGATGGGCTCATTACCCGCCAAGCTGCCCAGGCAGCCAAACTAGAAACCCAGAGGCGGTTGACTGCTGTTCCTTGCTGACTGTTAGCAGTGCCATTTGTGCACAGCTGCACTGACGAGGCTAGCAGCAGCAGCAGCAGGCTGCCCGTGCTGCTGGCAAAGGCAGCCAGGCTTCCAGGTATCAGCAGTGACTACTGCTGCAGCCGAAGTATGTTACTAAAACATCATCCAAGCTTGTATGAATCCCACACCATCCAATGCGTCGTGGATTGGTCGTCTCACCTTCTTCATGTATGTGGCAATGGCAGACTTGCGAGACTTGTTCCTCATCCGCCTGTCCTCGGCCAGGTCTGCCCTCTTCACTGCTGAGTCTGTGCGCTTCTTGTTCTGCTCGGCTGCCATCACCTGCACTGCAGCCCTCCTGGGCATTGCTGGTGCCAGCAGCACCGCACGCTGGGGAGCGACCACACGGCTGCCGCTGAAGACACCCATCCGAGACATGCTAGAAGTCATTGCGGCCATTGTGTGATGTTTGTTGAAGCAACAGCAGCAGACACTGTAGCAGCCGCAAAAGCCAAACACCGAGAGACCACGAGCACTGAATTTGGCTGGCAGAAGACTGCTACTGCAAAACAATGTCGATCGTAGGCTTGAAGACTTTTTGGGGCTGTGGCCAGACGAACGGGAGCACCCTGGACAGTACCAGGGGTTCAGGTCGCGGCAGAGGACATGAAAAGGGTTGTTCCACATCTCACGGCGCTTGCAGCGTAAGGACAAAAGAAAGACAACATTTAAACTGCATGAGGACAGTCAGATTTGCGGACACCCAGGATAATCTGTACTGCCCCATGCTGACAACCCTCACCTCAACACCGGACCTCTGGTTTGATCGCTCGTGCGGCATGCCCTTAGGAGGTCACACTGCACATCAATATGGCAGGGATTGATGTGGTGGGCTTTCTGCCAGCCCCACCAAGCAAGGCCTATGCTGGCGCTGCGGACATCTTGGAGAGTGCTTTTGCCTTTGCTGTAGCAACAAGCATCTGCGTGTATGAGGTATGTGTGCCAGAAGTGCCTGTGAATGCAGGTCCCTACTGTTAGTAGACATCATCTATTACGAACGGGAAGGCGCGGCTGATCAACATGACCCTGCTGATTGCCACAGGTGCACAAGCTGAACATCGCATGCACGCTACATGGCGGGCACAGCGCCCCCGTCACAGCCATCAAATGGTACGAAGCATCTGTTTGTAAGCAACATGCAAGTGGATCATAATGCCTCCCTGCTTTGTACAGCTACATATGCATTGATGCGGGACCTCAGGAGCGTCACAGTCAGGGTGCCCAGCCTTGCTAGACGCTGTTGAATCTGCTGTGCAGGTGCCCCGCCTACCACTCTCGCAACTTTACAGAGCCCAGCCATCTCAGGTGATCTGTCTACCGTATGCACGGGCAACAGCACAGCTGCAGCTTCCAGGATATTGCAATACGGCAGTCCGTGTCACCCTCTGCACAGCTTTGCTTTTGCAAGAGGCAGCAGCTACACAGCAAAGTAACATCAACGCACCCACCGCCAGCGCTGGTCTTTTTAAACAGCACACACAATGCACAGCTGACACCTTGAAGCACCGCGATCACAAACACGGCAGGCCTAACGCGGAAGCAGTGTGCCTGCTTGCAGGCTTGCTTCAGGAGACAGCGATGGCGGCGTGGTGGTGTGGGATGTGCTGTCTGCCACGCAGCTGCTGCGCCTGCAGGACATACCTGCGGCAGCAGACCTGCTGCGCGGCTACACAGCAGCAGCAGGCAGGCCTGACAGGGACAGCAGCAGCAGCAGCGCAGCAGCAGGCGGCAGCGCTTCCCCCAGCAGCAGCGGCATCAGCAGCTTGGCGTGGGTCATGCCTGGCAGCAGTGTGCTGGCAGTGGTGGTGGCGCCTGCGCTGCTGCTGCTGTGGGATGTGGCCGGTGAGCAGCAGCGGCGTGACGCACTTGCTGCGCGGTGCTCACACGCGGTAACCTTCAAGGCGCTTCAAGTGTTTAGCTGGTTCAACTTGCACTTTCTATGCTGCTAGCTCAAATTGCACTTCCTATGCTGCAAGTGGCTGCAATGCACACCACACAATACCATAGCCAGGACAAGTATAACTGCTTGCAGTTCTGCGGACGACTTATGAGTCAGGTGTGCAGTGGCGTAGACTCCGCTAAGCTGCCCTGCCACACTTGCTGTTGCTGTGGCTGCAGGCGGGGCGCTGCTGTGGAAGCGTGAGCTGGGCAGCGGCGCTGAGCTGTACAGCCAGCTGGCAGTGGCCCCGCTGGACAGCCGGCAGCTGTGCCTGTGTGGCAGCAGCGGCGCGCTTGTAGTGGCGCAGCTGGCAGACCCTGCTCGGGACAAGGTGCAACTGCAGCAGTACAGGGTGAACACGCAGGCGGCAGGTGCGCACAGCGCGGTGCAGCAGCAGCAGCAGCAGCAGCAGCAGCAGCAGCAGCAGCAGCAGTGCAATGCATCGGTCGCACTGGCCCTAGATATGCACACTGTGCACTAGTTTCCCTCAGTGCACTCTGCACCCATCACCCTGCTGACTGTGCTCGGCCGTGTGCGTAACAACCAGCAGTGCCCGCAGCAACAGCAGTGCGCTGACTGCTGCCACATGCTGCTGACCTTACGCCACTGCAGAGGGAAAGGCCGCTGCCGGCAGCAGCACGCTGCACGCGCTGTTCCCTGTCGCGCCGGGCCTGCTGGTGCTGCTGCTGCCGCGCGAGCTGCTGCTGTTTGACCTTGACCTAGGCCAGCCAGCCGCCAGCACACCACTGCCCTCAAGCATGGCTGCATTCAGCCACCTGCTGGGCGTGTTTGGCGGCGGCGTGTGCCAGGGTGGCGGCGATGAAGGAGGCCTGGATTTTGTGTATGCTGCGCATTTGGATGGCGGGCTGAGCGTGTGGGTGCGGGTGCCTGGCGCGCTGCGCTTCAGGCTGGGCAGCAGCAGCAGGCTCACGCCGGCGCCGCTGAGGGGCGCAGCAAGCCAGGTGGGCGGGCAGGGTGCATGCTTGCATGCAGCGGTGGCTGGGGCTGGAGCTCTCAAACCAAGCCAAGTTCTGCTGGCACTCTTGTGTGCATTGTTGTCGCATAGCAAGGCTGCTCTTCATTGGAATATGTTGATGGGCAGGCCCGCTCTAGCAGACGCTGCCCTGGCGGATGGCAGGGGCAGCGTCATTGCCAGACACCTGCTGCCTAATGTGCCTGTTGCTGCTGCTGCTGCTGCTGCTGCTGCTGCTGCTGCTGCTGCAGGTGTCGCTGGCCATGATCAAGGCCTGCCTGTGGCGCAGCCACGCAGCAGCAGGCGATCAGGCCGCCAGCGCGCAGACAGCCGCCAGCACAGCCGCCATCACCGACCAGCTCAACCGCAGCCTGGCTGCCATGCACCTCACCACACGAGATGCAGGCGCCAGCACGACTGTGGGGTCGCGCAGCAGGGCAGACGGTGAGCAGCGGCAGCAGCATGTAGCAGGGCATGGCTGGGCGCACCAGGCGGATGTCGCTGGATTGCATGACAGGCGCAGCACTGCATCAGTGCACAGGTGTAGCACAACCCACCAGCGAGAGATGGTGCGCGCGTGCATGTTGCAGCAGAGCCTGCATGCGGGTTGTTTGCTGTGACAACTGTGCGACTCCTTACTTGCGTGCTTGCTTGCTTGTGTGCACACACTGCACCATTCCATGACTGGCTGCCGTACTGCTGCTGGTAGCAGGTGCTGTGCCAGGCAGCCCAGGTGGTGCCCGCACTGCCAGCAGCAGCAGCAGCAGCAGCAGCAATGCAGCCATCCTGAGTGGGCACTGCCTGCTGGTCATGGCAGTCACGTATGACGGCCGGCTGTGGCAGTGGCAGGTGCCGCTGCCGCGCTACCCCAGGCGCAGCTTCCTGGCTGAAGGGGACGAGCCTATTGCAGCCATGCACAGCAGCATACAGGTGCGGTGCTGCAGGATAAGGGAGCGACAGAGCTGTGCGCAAGATGGGAATGTTTTAATTCCGAGTATTATCACCTGATTGTGAGGCAATGCACCTGCATCTTCAAGGGCAGTCTTCTGTTACGTTGTGCCCCTGCTGATGTACACTGACATCTTCATAGCTCACGTGCCGTGCCTGCTCATTGCCCATTGTTGTCTTGTTCTGCGCGCAGGCTGCGCGTGCTGCTGCTGTGCCAGCCACTGTGATGCCCCAGCTGGTGGGGCTGCTGCATGGCCTGCCTGGCAGCATCACAGCAACCAGCCTGCAGCCACGGCCGCTGCTGCTGCCCAGCCACCTGGCAGCACTCGCCAGCAGCATCGCCAGCAGCTGCAGGCGGGCATCTCAGTATGCTGCAAGCTCTCAGCGCGCCTTGTCACCCAATGACGATCCATTTGCTGAGTTGGCAGCAGCTGCCAGGCAGCAGCAGCAGGCCTCATCAACTGCAGCAGACACCTCAACCACCGAAGCACCAACACCTGCAGCAACTGAGGCCGAGCCTTATTCCAGCAGCAGTGAAGCCAACACCACCCAAGCGCAGCAAGATCCAGCCGAGTGTGTAGTGCTGGGTGCTGCTGCCACCTCAACTGGCCACCTGCAGGTCTTCAGCCTTCGGCGGGGCCATGTGACGCCCCTGGCAGTAGAGGTGGCGGGCTGCCATGCAGCACACAAGGATGCGGTGCGGGGTGTGCGCTGGCTGGGTGGCTCGCCGCTGCTGGTGTCCTTCAGCAGTGAGAAGAGCAGCAGTGGCGGCTGGAGGAACAGCCTGCTGCTGACAGACGTGCGCACAGGCAGGAGGTGAGGCGGCGGACGTGGCTGCTGCAGCTGTGGCAGCATGCATGCATGCATAGGTAGGTGCTGTGCAGGGGCCCTGGATGTAGCTGTGGATGTAGCTGTGGCAGCATGTGCTGCAGCAACATTAGCAAGTCATGCAGGAGTTACAAGTCCGGGTGTCTTGCAGACTCCTTGGGCAGTACTGCTGCAGCATTGGTGTCATCTCCTATAGTACGTGCTCCTAGCGCTGCAGCAATTCATTTTCCCAAGAACTTCTGTCTGTTGCTGTGTTGCTGCCCACTGCCGTGCAGCCTGTCCTTCCGTGATGGCGGCGGCAGTGACAGCAGCCCCATGCTGGGCCTGCGCGTCTCGCCGTCCGGCGCATACCTGCTGCTGCTGCTCAAGGGCGCACCCGCAGAGCTCTGGACCACGCTGCCGCCAGCAGCGCCGGCAGCAGCAGCAGCAGCAGCAGGCTCTGTCCCACCCAGCCAGCCCAGCAGCCGCACGCCTAGCCGGCTCGGCATGTCTGCTGCTGTGCCAGACACAGCTGGTGGCGCTGCAGCAGCTGCTGGTGTGGTGTGTGGTGGTGGTGGCGATGCTGCTGCGGCCTGCCTGGTCAAACCTTGGAGGGTGCGGCTTGTTGACCTGCCCTTCAGTGCTGTGGAGTGGGTGGCGGCAGAGGAGGAGCTGCAGAAGGTGTGTGTGTACGTAATCCAGGCATTCCCGGAGGAGTGCGGCATGCAGCAGGGCCAGCATGGCAGCCCGCCAGGCGTTACGCTGCCTGTGTAATGTGATGCTTGCCAGGCGTACTTGCAGTTGGTCGTGACCTGCAGGACAGGAGCAGTGGTATGTTGCTTGTGTGATTTGACCATTGCTTAGCTGCAAAGAACTTGCAAGGTGCATGCATGATCCTTGATGTGTTGGTCAACTCCTCTCATATTAATCATTCTAGCTGCATGGTGCTGCTGCGTACCGTGTTGTGCAGGGCCTGTTCAATGTGTGGGCCACAAGCGCTGAGCTGCAGGCTGCAGCTGCAGCAGCAGACAGCGGTGCAGCAAGCCCGCCTCCCAGCAATGCTGGTGTCTTTGAACGCAGCCTGAGCAGGCAGGCCAGCTGGGGTGTCAACAGGTGGGCTGCCGCGCGGCACCCCAGTGCTGCGGTGTGGAGCGCCTCTGGTTACGCTTGAGCTTGCTGCCTCAGATGCATACTGCCGGCTTTGCAACCTGTGTGTGTGTGGGCTTATTTCACGCCGTGGTGTTTCCTCAGCGTCAGCATGTGCACTGCCAGTGACATGCGCGAAATCCAATCGACTCTGAGTTAGTACTGCTGCTGTTTTTGTTGCTGCTGCTGCTGCTGCTGCTGCTGCACATGGATGCAGGGCGTTGTCGGTGCTTGCCGCCCCCAGCATGAGTGCTGCTGCTGCCAGCTCGGAGGCCTTCCCCTCAGAGATGCTGGCCTTCGCACTGGCGGACGGGCGGTCAGGCGTGCTGTCTGTCAGGTGGGGCCGTGCTGCGCTGACGAGGTGGCACACAAACACAAACAACTGCCCTGCACAGCCTGCACCAGCAGCAACGGTGAACCATTCGTGAATCGTGTGCAGTGCTAATTGTGCATCGCCAAGCGCACTGAAGCTACCAGCTTGAAGCTGTTTCCAGTTGTCTGGACAGAGCAACAAAGCACTGCATGGGCTACTTTGCGTGCTGAAGGCGCTGCTGCTGCTGCTGTGCAGGGGCCGCAAGGTGACTGATGTGCGCCCAAAGCGCCCCAGCAGCAGCCCAGGGCCAGGAGACAGCGTGGGCAGTGCCCTGGCTGCTGTGTGGCCGCTGCTGGTGCAGGGCGACGCGGATGGGGTGCTGCTGTCGTGGGACCTGGCCACAGGGCACTGCAGCAGCCTGCCGACAGGTGGGGCGCGGCAGTAGCAGTGGTCCTGGCACCTGCAAGCGTTGTTTTGTGCATGGACGCATCTGAGGGTCTGGTGCTGGAAGTGAAGTGACAGCATGTGCGAGGTAGCAGGTCAGATATAATGCGGGACAGTGCTGCTGAGTAAAGTGTTGGCAACTGTGTTATAGCCACTGAGTTGTTCAGACATAAAGAAGCATCAGCAGTGCACGGAGGGTTGAGTAGCAAGCTGATGTTGTGTTGCTGTCTCTCCAAGCAACTAAACACTGCTGATACACCTTCCTGGCATCCTTAATGCAGGCTGCGGAGTGGTGCGGCGCATCCTGCTGGCCCCTGCCAGCCAGCCTGTGCTGTCAGGAGCAGTCGATGCAGTGCTGGCAGGCACACCAGCTGCTGCTGCTGCTGCTGCTGGCGCCGCTGGCAGCGAGGGCATGCGGGCCGCGGTGCTGTTTGCCAGCGGCGCATTTGGCGTGTTTGACCTGGATGGCGCGGGGCGGCTGCGGCCGAGCGCTGCCAGCCCTGCTGCCTGTGCGAAGTTTGGGCGAGCATTGGACATCAGCTGGCTGTCTCTACCTGGGTGAGCCTGACTGGGCCCATGATGTGCTTACGATTTATGTTGTGTGCATATCGCCGAGGCCATGGCTGTGCATCGTTATGCAGCGCTTGACAACCATCTCATCCTGAGCAATCAACATGTGGCAAAGGTTGCCCCGCATACATCAAGCCGTCATTGCGTGGCAGTTCATATCCAGAACACCTCCTGTCTGCTACACCTGCTCTGCTGCTGTTGAACTGCTGTTTCGTTATGTAACACGATCACAGCGCTGCTGGCGCCGGCAGTGTGCTGGCTGTGGTGCTGGAGGATGGCTCGCTGTCGCTGCTGGATGTGGCTCAGTGCCAGGCACGCCGGCCAGGCGATGCACGGGCACGGCAGGCACTGCTGCAGCAGGTGCTGCGCACAGCCAGCCCAGCACAGCTGGAGGGGGTGCCTGAGGGCAGGCTGCCTGTGGTGCTGCTGCCGCCGCGGCCGCTGGGGTCCAGCATGCTGCTGCAGCAGCCATGGGTGCTGCTGCTGCGGAGCTTGCTGCAGGTGGGTGAAAGAAAGGAATGCAAAGCATAGCAACCCCATAGCAGAGCACAGGCTAGGGTGATGCTGCTGGTTGCAATCACTGCAGGCCTGCAGTTGATGGGACTGCCACAAGGAAATAGGCTTGGAAGTGGCACACAGGGCAGTTAGTAGTGCTAGCTTGTTGTTTCCTTCTTGCAAGTGTAGCTTGCCTTGCTTGCAGGCTGCTCATGATGCAACAGCTATGTAACACGCTGCCTGCCGCAGCTGACAACCTCTCTTGCTCTGCCTGCTGTGGGGTGCTGCCTGCAGCTGGGTGTGTCTCAGAACGCGCTGCTGTACATCAGCAGCAGCAGCACCGAGGAGGACGATGACGTGCGCCTGGAGCTGCAGCAGCTGCTGCCACGCAGCGCACGCGCCGTGCTTACCCACGTAGCAGCGGCAGGAACAGGCAGCCTGTCAACACTCCAGCAGCAACAGCAGCAGCGCTTTGCCAGCAGCAGGATCCCGGCTGCCGGCCGCATCAATGCTGCTGCAGCTGCAGGCAGCAGCAGCAGCAAGCCGCAGTCGCCTCTTGCTAAGGCCAGATCATCGCCGCTGATCAAGAGCGCCCTAGGCTCCGGCAACCTGTTTGCTGCGCTGCAGGGGGGTGCCAGCACACGGTCACTAGCAGCAGCAGCAGCTCCACGTCCTGGCAGTGGCGGCTCTGGCTCTTCGCAAGGGGAAGGTGGTGGTGCAGCACACGCATCAGCACAGCAGCAGCAGCAGCAGCAGCAGCAGCGGTTGGCTGCGCTTGGCTTTGGCGTGGAGCGCTTTGATGGTGACCTGGTGAAGCTGCTGAGGTGGGGCCGCAGACTGATGTGGCAGCGCTGATGTGGCAAGCACACCTGGCTTTACTGCATATTGCCAAGTGTTATAACAAGTACACTCAAGGGTAACGTCAGCCGTCACGAGCTTCCAATACGTGCACGCAGCAAGCAGTATTGTGTGCATGCTTGCATGGAATACATAGGAAACACAGCTATCCTACTTGCTGATTGCTGCGGTTGTGTGCTGCTGCGCTGCAGGTGCATCGCCAAGCTGCGCGGCAATGGGCAGCTGCTGCACACAGACGAGTGGAAGGCATACACTGAGGTGGGCAGGTGGCCAACCATTCCTGACTTGATGGCTGTGCAGTGCCATACCCTGACCGTGGTAACCGTAGCAGCAGCTGCACATACCAGCACCTGCTTTGTTTTGCGAGCAGGCAGCCTGCTGTCTTGCCACAAACAGGCTGTACACACAGCACAACTGATGTGCAGTGATGTTTCGCAGTCACGGCATTCAATTGCTGTTACCGCTTGATTCTGTGCTGTTTAACGAGCTGACAGCCAACAATCCAACTTACCGCCGCTGCTGCCATGTACATCCTCACCCCATTGCGATGCCACACCACAACCCGGCTCTCTCTTTCCCACTTCCAGGCGCTGGCCAGCGGCTTAGTTGCCAGGCGCATGGCTGTGGCTGCACGGCTCAGCGGGCAGCAGGAGGAGGCGCGCTTCTGGTCAGCACTGCCAGCCACACTGCAGCGCAGCGTCAAGGCCATGCACAGCGCCATACAGGCAGCACAGCAGCAGCAGCAGCAGCAGACGTCAGCAGCTGCCACGCCCACAGCAGCAGCAGCAGCAGCAGCAGCAGCTGGGACCAGCAGCGGGGACACTGCACCGGTTGCGGCGCTAGCACCCGGAGTACATGGGGATGCAGCTGCAGGCGGCATCACACCTCGGGGGAGTCAGGCGCTAGCAGGCACTGATGCAGCAACGGAACTAGACAGCTTGGATGACTATGACAGGATGGTGCAGCAGGCCTTAGACGGCCCTCATAGCAGTGCCAGCAGCGCCAGCTTGTCAAGGGCAGCTGCTGCAGCAGCAGCAGGGCAGCAGGCCGGCAGCTCTCCATCCTCATCCTCTCCACTCAACCAGCAGCAGCAGGGGCTGGGCCGTTGCAGCTCTGGCACGCGTGTTGTGCCAGGCCACGTGCGGCTCACCAGCAGCAGCAGCAGCAGCGCGGCGCGTGGCGACCCCCCGCAGTTCAGTGCGCGGGGCGGCATCCGTGTTGCTGCTGCTGGGCGGCCCGTGCTGCTGTGGGATGAGGAGCTGGTGCTGTCTGATGCACAGGTATGTCTATTGCTTGTTAATAATAGTCTTCTTGTAAGCCAAACCTTGTCATCGGCATCGGCAACCGCTCCCCGTACGAAGCAGAAACTACGACTATTGTTGCCTCTCTATTGCTTGATGACGTGTCCGGACTGCTGTGCCTGCATGAACAGCCCACTTGGAGCATCGAGAGCCTTTGGGCCAGGGTCTCCTGGTCCAGCTTGAAGGTGCGTGAACATGCACTTTGTACAACATACTCTTTGAAATTCGTTCATTTGCAGGAGCGTCTGCTGTGGCACGAGGCGCTGCCTGGGCAGCTGTGGGAGGGCGAGGGCCTGCTGGAGCGGCGGCTGCTGGGCTATGTGGCACTGGGGGACTTCTCCACGGCTGTTGCGTTCCTGCTGAGCACGGCGCCGGAGAGCAGCGTGAGGTGGGTGTGCCAGCTTGGTGAGATGCATGAGGTGGATTAGGCGTATCAGATGCATGAGGTGGATTAGGCGTATCAGATGCATGCGATGCATCAGATGCTCAAGTCCCTAGGCAGCCCGCATGAAAGCATGTGGCTAGTGAGTGCTCTACATGACATAGTCATGGCTGGTGACGTATTGTGTGGTGTATGTGTTGCTGCTACCTGCTGCATCAGGGGGTGGTAGAGGCGTGCAGCGCTGCATGTGTGCTGTGGCCCTGGTGCTGATATAGCGGCTGTGGTGTGATGCTGTCGCACTGCCATGCAGGTACTACCGTAGCGTGGTGTGTGCGCTGGCGCTGGCTGCTACTGCCAGCTTGCGCGCGCAGACAGTGCCAGGCAGCAGCAACCAGGCTGCAGCCACGCTGCACCTGCAGGCAGCCAAGGTGAGCCTGCAGCAGCAGCTGCGCAAGGACGTCCACTGCAACTCGCCATGCCCCTTCACCAGGCAGCGCAGTAGTGTTGTGGCAATGGTGTTGCTGTTAGTACGTCAGGCAATGCACAACGCTGCACTTTTTGACCGGTCAGCTACCCCATCCTTACTGCCGCCTGCTGCTGCTCTGCCGCACGCATCTGCTCCCGTGCTGCTGCGCAAGGTGGTGTCTGCGCATGCCGCCTCCATCGGAGACACGCTGCTGGGTGTGCCGCTCAACTGCTCAGCTGGCCTGAATGCAGATGCAGTGCAGCTGCTGCAGGAGGCAGGCATGTGGCAGCTGGCAGCCAGCCTCACCGCGCGCACACTCAGCGGCACGGAGCGTGCGCAGGCGCTGTGCCGCTGGGCGGCGCATGTGCTGCAGCAGGAGGGCAGTGTGTGGCGCTGCGTGGGCATCCTGACCAGTGCAGGCTGCCTGTCAGCAGCGGTGCAGGTGTGGAGGCCGTCCGCTGGCAGATACCTCATCATTGACTACTTGTGCAGTTTGATGCGTATCTCGAGTCTCTTGCCCTGCAATGTGCGAGTGCAGGCAGTTAGGGTGGTTAGCACAATGTGAAGGTGTGGATGCGTGCTAGTGAGCCTGTGTCTGCATGCTTGCGTGACCAACCTTTGTGGTGGCCCTGTCTGGTTGCCTGCAGGTGCTGCGTTATGCTGGGCTGCCAGACTGTGCAGAGGCATATGTGATGGCGTGCAAGCAGGCAGGGCTGCTGGTGAAGAGCGCGGCTCCAGCACAGCAGCAGCAGCAGCAGCCCGAGGCAGGCTCTGCGAGTGAGCCCCTCATTTCGTGGGGTGACGCAGACTTCAGCGATGACGAGCATGCCGGTGATGGCGCCTCAAAGCAGCAGCCGCAGCAGCCAGCTGCAGAAGCATCGGAGCTGTTTGATCTGCTGGGCCCAAGGAGCAGGCTGCTGCCTTGGCTACGCAGCAGTGCCACAGCAGCTGACAGGGAGGGCCTGACTGGCGCAGATGAGCTCCGGCTGGTTACAAGCGAGTACTACAACTACCTGTGCACACTGCTGGCTAGTTTGTAGCTGCTGCCAGCATATTGTGTTTCAAAGTTGGTGGTGCTGAGTGCACAGCTGTGTCTGCACAATAGCGGCATCCACTGCAGGCAGACAGCACCAGACCACATGCGGGCAATGCGTGAATGCAGGAACATAACATCCCGTTGCACGCAGAAGCACGGTGTTTTAACCAAAGTGCCATACAGTGATGCTGCTGCAGCAGCTGCCAGCAGCAGCAGTGCTGGCAACAGCAGCAGAGCTGTGCATGCCAAGCAACATGTGCCTTTGTTGGGGGGCGTGCTGTGTTCAGGATGTGGTACTGAAAGACAGCAACCATAGCTGGCAGTTTGTTGACTCCCTCTGCCTCATGCAGCTACCATGCATAATTCAAACAGTCTCGGCACATGTTCTGGAGCATCATCCACACACTTCTGCGCCTACCATGTACCCACTGATGTAACTACATCAGTGACATCCAGGCATGGTCACCACTGATCATGGTCCCAGTGTGCTGTAAGGAAACGTGTGATGAGAATTCTCCTACTAAAAACCATCATGCCGGGGCACAACGGGTGCGCCATCCACGGCGCTGCACTACGCACTGCGTGCAGGCGCAGCAGGTTGGTGCACCCCGCTGCTCATCCAGGCGCGATGCACCGTATAGCACCACCGAATACATAATGTACAAAAGACTCTTGTCAGACAAGAACGCAACACTGTGCACAAAGAAGAACAAGTAGCAATCTACTGGACGCTTGCGGGGAAAATGCTTATTCTCACAAGGAGAGAAAACATCGGCTGACCTGAGGTCCCAGATCGCACAAGTGATTTCACGTAACAAAATGTCCAGGACAATCATCCATTCGCACGGTCATGTGGCACCGCCACCATCTGTGCTGCAATGCAATGCTTCAGTCAAAATCAAATGCGCAGTTTGTAGCAAACTGCAGCTCAGTCAGAACATGGCTGTGGGGGCGGCACGCGCCCCAGCACACGCGCACATACGTCGATGCATGGCATGCGCACTCCGGCGAAGCCACCACAGTGATGCAGTGGCAGCAGAGGTGTCTGCCGACCACTGCTGATATGCCTGCAGCCTGAGAGCGCTTGTGCAGCGTTCCGTCGGCTCTTTGAATCCCGCACCAGCAGCTGCAACGCGGCAGCTGCATGGTAGCGTCTCGCGGTACAATGCCTGCACCCCTGCCTCTCACAACAATGCAGTCAAGCCCTGCTGCCCTCCTGCCATCCTGCCTTTGTACACGGCCGCGCTGCCGCAATGCTGCAGCGCACATAGCATGCCCCAGCCAAAATAATTCCCTTCATCCCTATGTGGTAATGCGGACCTTGGGGCAGCAGCAGCTTTGCAAACGCGGCTGCGCACCAGCCAGCCACACAACCACAGTCAAACCTCGCCCTGCTACGCCAACAGCAGGCTGGCAAGTACCCAGCTGCACTGCCGGCAGCTGCCCCCTGCCCCTGCCTGTCACTGCAGTGTGCGTCCCCCTGCCATAGCTGGCTGCTCCAGCGAGGCCAGTGCACTCATGAGCCTGTTGATGGCGCGGTAGCCCTCAGCCCTGCCCCCACGCAGCGTGTCCACGTTGGTGCAAACCGGCGAGAAGGCTGCGGCGCAGCAGCACAGCGGGCAAGGCAGCAGGCGACACGTGCATGTCAGCATAAACCACTGTGCTGTAGAGGGCAGAGCACCGCTGACTGGCTGCTCCAGCATTAAAAGATCATCACACATCTGTCTTTTGCAAGCTCTTCACTGGCAATGCTGTGCTGCACAAACATGCCCTGTACTCGACTTATGATAGCTGCAAACAGCAGCTGATCCCCCCACACGCTATCTAACCCACCTGCAGCAGGCCCTGGGTACACAGGGAAGACGTGCCCAGCCAGCAGCCCCTCTGCTGCAGCCATGGCCTCACTGCCTGGCAGCAGCTCCTCCATGCTGCTGCTGGGGCTCAGCCCCGGGCTGCTGCCGGGCGTCTTGCTGCACTTGTCGATGGCCGCGTCCAGCTCCAGTGCGCGGCCGTGCATCAGCAGCTGCACCAGCAGCTCGTCCAGGCACTGACCCTTGTGCTGCGCGTACCGGGGCTCCACGCGCCACGCCTCACGCATGTAGGGCTGCAGCAGCAGCAGAGTGAGGTGCAGCGGAGCAGCTGTCAGCCAGAAAACAGCATGATCAAAGGACAATCAGGCCACAGTAAGCTACATGCTAAGAGCAAGGCATGTAAGAGCACCATGTGAATGCAGCCCAGCAACGTAGCTGCCTACAGCAACTGCAGCACTACACAAGGCAGCAGCAGCACAGCAGCACTTCGCCCTGTAACCGCCACTCACCGGGTTGAGCACCATGTACTTGATGGCGCTGCTCAGCACGTTGGTCAGGTACTTGCCCCACGCCGGCCCCGCGCTGTGCGTGCGGCTGCACAGCGCCAGCACGTGCGTGCAGCCATCACGCAGCGCCGCCTTGATCGGCAGCGGCTCGAACACCGCCGCATCCACTAAATCATGCCCGCGCCACCTCCGCGGCCCGCCCACGATCTCCGGCACGTTTGCGCTGGCCTTGAGGCACTCTGCCAGGTCCCGCGCATCCTTGAAATCTGTGAGCACCTCGCTGTTGAGGGTGGTGAGTGAGCTGGCCACCACCTTCAGTGGCAGCTCGCTGACAATGACTGCCTGATAGTCCAGCGGGATGGTGTCTGCCATGACTTCATCTAGCAGGAAGTCCAGGTCCATGACCGGGGCGCTGGACCAGTAGCGCTTGAGGGACAGGAAGCGGCTGCCTGCTGCCAGGTGGTCGGTGTAGATGTCCAGGCCTGCAGGCTGGCCTGCGGGGAGCAGGCGCAGGCAAGGCGGGGCGGGAGCAGCAGCACGTGCATGATGCACAGTTTTACTGAGCATGAAGGTCGTCCGATGAGCAGGGTGTGCTAGTGAAGGGGACAAAGCATGTGCAGGGAAATGCAGTGCATGTGGCGTTCAGCAGCTCACCCGCTGCCACATTCAGCGTCCAGTCGCACCACATTTCTACAGAATTGAAGCAGCTGCTGCTGGCATGGCACTGCCACTGCACACGCAGCCAGAAGGGCTCAGTATGACAATGCACTCGTCGCGCGCGCTGCTCACCGCTGAGGTAGTAGGTGGAATTGATGGCCCCTGCTGATGCACCATACACGGCATCAAACACGTTTGCGCCCAAGCCCATGTCTGACAGGCCCATCAGCATGGCTCCCTGCGCAAGCATACACACCACCAGGTGGCAGAAGGTTGGCGCTGGGTGCATGAAAATTAAAGGAACACACGCGTATCATGCTAGCCAGCCTGCTGCTAGGCAACGCCCCTCATCAGCTGTACAACCCTATGCAGCTGCAGCACCTGCATTGGACAGTGGTGGCTGCACTGAAAAGCTTGAAACGCCTGCTATGCCTGGCACCTGAAACCAATGCACTGTCGGCAACATAACATTGAAATCACTCCCCGATGAACTGCTCGCAGTTGCTAATGTCTGAGCCGTGCTAAATGCTGCAGCTGTTGCCTTTGGCAGAGCCAGCCAGCCATGAGTACCCATGCTGAGCTGGAAGGGGGAACAAAAGATCAAAGCAACCAACAACAACCATGCAAAGCCTTATAACTGCAAAATGCACTTGTTTTATGCTGCCTTGCAAAAGCTGGAAGGAATGCTCGTCAACATGCAACCAAGCCAATTGACCGCACGCACCGTGACAATGCCTCGCATGCCGCCGCCTTCTACCACCAATCCAAGTTTGTATCCATCCCGCCTGCATCCTGGCCTGCTGCTTGAGCCTTCCTGCAGGCGCTGGTGCATCACATGCAGCACAGGATGGCTGCTGCTGGGGCGGGGTAGGCTGTGCTGCTCATGGCCCATGTCCAGCCGGGAAACACTGCTGTTGCTATGCTGAACGTGCACAGGGCGAGGCTCCGTGAAAACAGCCGTCCTGACGTCAAGCTGGCGCCTGTTTGACGAATTTGCTGCTCTGCTGCGGGCGCTGCTGCGGGTGCCATGATGGCCAGTGACCTGCAAAGTGACCCGGCATAAACCGGCGAAGAATCAAAGATGATCGACACAAGGTACAGAAATGCGAGGCACCCGCAACCGTGCGAGCACAGGTGAACGTACATGCCCCGCGACACTGGAACTGCTGCCGGATGCTACTGGTGGACACGCACTGAACGCTGGCCGATCAACAACACGCACCTTCTCAGACGATGAGCGTTTGTTTGCTAGGCAGACTGGCCCACCATGCTTGCCACGCAGCGTTTGCTGCATCTCGACGCTCCTGCTAGAAGCCCGCTGCCTGTGCTTGCTTCCACAGTACAATCACACCCGAGAAACGTTCAACGCCGAGCGGGAGGCCTAAGCGCTGCTAGCAGGACAATAGGCTAAGAGCAGATGCTGATGCCAGCGGTGCCAAAGACGACTGACTGTGTGTCTGACATCACCA
The DNA here is from genome assembly GCA_030272155.1 of Tetradesmus obliquus. Lineage (NCBI taxonomy): Eukaryota > Viridiplantae > Chlorophyta > Chlorophyceae > Sphaeropleales > Scenedesmaceae > Tetradesmus > Tetradesmus obliquus. The sequence continues at coordinate 5,225,705 of CP126191.1, forward strand.
GCGTTAAGTAACGCTCCAGATTCAGTAGCTAGCCAGATAATTGTGGTTTTCAAGTACGTAATACTATTAGTCTGAACCTATGGTCACAGCGGACTCTAGGTCAGAGCGTTCCGGAAATAATAGCACCAGCGACGTTTTTGCGCTTATCGCTATGCACTCAAAGATAGTAACTACGCCGTGTTTATTTTATGTGGTAGAGCTGGGCCCAGTGAGCGCAAAACTTTGGGTCCCTTGAAGGTCAAAGACAACGTTAACAAAGCGTTACGTCCCTAAGCAGAACATCGGAGGCCAACTACGCTGCTTCACACCTGCTACTTGCAAGGGAATACGCCAAAAGCCATTCAATAGCCAAGATCGCACGCGGCGCTGCTGTCAACAGGTCAAGCGAAGGTCAGACAAGTTTTGAAGGGTCGTTCTGTACAGCTGTCTTGCTTGCTGCGTTGTGTAGCGCCCCAACAGACAGCATTGGCTGCCCGCGCCAGATTTCAAGAGCTTTCTGATAAGACCATGCGGTAGCCACTCCCCATGCGAGAGCCACTTCTCATGCTACAGTAGCACTGCTTGGTCACTGGCTGAGGTGCCACGTGGCACCCCCACGGCAAGACAAGCTTGGAACCATCATGTGTTACCCGTTTCTGAAACGTATTTTCGCACCAAGCTAATGCTTTTGCATGCGAAGTCAGCAGACGGCATGTGATTTGAAACCCCATCAGCACACACTGCTACGAGCTGACCTCCGAGTCGCCAACATGATGTGATATGCAGTAATGTGCATAGAATGCTTGATGCTCACTTCTTGCCCCAACCTGCACAGCCTCCCAATTGAAGTCCTGCTGCACCACAGCTGCAGCTTCGCTTCAATGCTTGTTGTGTCACCAGCGAGAAGCAAGGGCAACATGATCTCAGCATAGTGATGCATAGTCAGGTGAGAACCATGGCATGTGCCCAGACAAATATGCAGACACCATTGAATCCATTTGAAACAGAAACAACCTGAACAGTCATTTTGAATTAGCATACAATGTAGCAATGAATGGGAGCGGCCTCAAGCACGCCCGCCCAGCCCGACACATTGCGTGTGATGGACTGCAACAGGCAAACCCAACGCCTCAAGCTTGCCCTGCGTGTCCGAAAGTGCGCCATTTAACACATCATTTGCGACTGCCGCCTGCCTGCACATCAAGCCACCAGCACCGGCTCCTTTGCAGCCTCCACCACCTCTGCAGGGACCACTGCAGGCACCTCCACAGGAACAGCAAACACCTTGGCGTTCACAGCCGCCACCCAGATCTTCAGCGGGCCTGCTGCCGAGGCATCAAACGTCAGCGCGGTGCCTGCAGGCACAAACACAATGGTGCCGCGGTGCAGCTCTGCCTGCTGCTGCAGCGCTGCATCCTTCACGCTGCTGCTGCCCTCCGCTGCCGTGGCTGAGCCTGCTCCAGCATGCACCAGCAGCAGCAGCGGGCCGTGATTGGTCGGCACCGTCACGCTCTCCCCTGCAGGCGCCTCAATGTGCTGGATCTCAAACTCGTCGAAAGGCGGGCGGTAGGCCTTGACGTGATCGTGCACCGGCTGCCCCTTCAGCACCTCAGGCACGCCCGTGTTGTATGTGAGGCTCTCACACAGCACGGCAGTGTCCCTGCATGCAAACAAGCAGCCAAGGGTACAGCCAGTTTATCATCAGACAAGGAACATACTTGTCGCTGGATTTTTTTTGTCACTGACAGAGGCATAGGCAGCGCCGCCAGATCATTGCAACTCCTTGCGCACGTGCACGTGCATGTACATGCAATGCATGACATGCGAGCATGTTGCAGGAACATGCCAACACCCCTTGGCCACTGGAGTGCAAGCGTGCACCTTCGATAGGACAGCACTGCTTGTGCACAAAGCATCATCAAGCGCGGCGGACTTGACAGCCACCATCCCCACCTTTGCCACAGTCATCTCGAACTGCATCACTGCTGTTGTTTGCGCTCGCACCTGAACTTGGGCGTCAGCCCAGCGCGGATGACGTTGTCGCTGGCCGCCATGCACTCCACCAGCTCGCCGCTGACGTACGCGTGGGGCTCGTTGGCTGCGAGGTAGATGGCCTCACCGGGTGCCAGCCGCACCTGCACAGTCAGTCACGCGGTCATTTACGTTGACATCACAGGCATTGTACACGCATACTACAACAAACATATGCATGGGTGGGCGGCGGCTAGCCAGTTGCGTGGAAACTTCTACAGGCGGCAGTTGCTGCTGCTTCCCTCAAGTCACACGGCATTGACAACTCCACAGCATTGACGATTCTACAAGTCAGCACGCAGCAGAAGCCTGGCACGCACCTGGTTCAGGAAGAACGCGCTGAGCACTCCGACATCATTGGGGTACTGCTGGTTGAGGCGCAGCACCAGCGCCTCCTTTTCGCTGAGTGCCCTGCCTGCAGCCTCCTGGTTCAGCCGCTGCACTAGTGTGTCAATTGCGCCAGCCACCTTCTCAGCATCGCAGGTCATCAGCGCAGTGAACGCAGCCTTCAGCGCCTGCAGGGACAGGGAGCCAGGTGCATGCAAGGAGTGGTTGAGTGATGGGATGAATGCTGCGGGGAAAGCACATGTAGCTGAAGCAGTTGGCTGGTGGTTACAGCTGGCATCAGTCACTGCAGCCTCTCAAGCTGAGCACCCCATCTGGTTTCCTTGTCATTCCCTGCTGTCTGGTTGAACACCACAGTGCTGCTCAACTCACGTGATTATTGCATTGCACCACTGCTGCTGCAAAAGGTCATTGCTATTTGGTAACAGCTGAGCCCCACCTACGGTATCTGTTGCACACAGCAGCAGCTACCTGCATATCCAGCAGCGTTGCATCCGTGCTTTGCATGCACAGCTGCAATGCTGTCATGCCATCAGTTCAGACAGTGCCACAAGCTGCCAACTTCGCTGCTGACACCAATTCTGCTGGGTCAATGCCGTCTTGCCACTCACGGGCTTGGCCTGCTCCTCCTCTGCTTCCAAGAAGGCGCTGGCAGCCTCCTCGCCCACACACAGCCGCAGCTCAGGCTGCTGCTGCAGCTGCTGCTTCAGCTCAGCATTGCTGACAAAGCCGCACAGCGCCTCAAAGTCCTCCAGCGCCAGCGCCATCTCAGGCTTGTGGTTGTCATCTTTGTAGTCCTGCCAGCAGACCAAGCGTGGATGACAGCAGCAGGTACAGCAAAGCACAAGCAGCCAATGGACACGGTGTGCATGAGGGCTGTTAGGAAGGCTTGAGCGGTACTGTTCGAGCCGTGCAGGCGCACATTGATGCCTGCACTGCCAAAACCACCACAGCAACTGCACATTCATCCAAAAATGCTGTGTGCATCCACAGCTGGTCATGTAGTGAGGTGAACCTTGTCTAAACCGTTCCAGTGAATGCAGTGCTTGTAGCAAAAGCAAGGCCGCCGGAATCACACCTAGGAGCAGAGATGTCCTGCACACTGCGAATTGTTGGCTAGTGCGGCAGCTCATGCTTCGGCGCACCTGCGGCTGCTGAGCATGCAGCTTCTCAGCCAGCTTCTTGTCTGGGTGTGACTGAATTGACAGTGCAGTCTGGACTGATAGCACCTGCAATAGCAGCGCAGACACGATGTGCGCCTGGATGCCCTGGCAATGTAAACTGTATATGCATGCACAGCCAGGCAAGCCCGCGCCTTCTATGCACAATCAGCACAATCAACGGATATCTCACAAGTTAGGCTTAGGCTGGCCACATGGAAGCAATACACAGCAGACAAGCACCTTGAACAGGTAGGGCAGGTCAGTGCCAAAGCGCTTTAGCACCGCTTCTCCCAGTGCCTCAGGGTGCGCCTCAATCCACTCCTTCAGTGTAGAATCCTGCCCTGAGATCACTGCTGGACCGCTGGGATGTGTACCCATCCTGCAAGAAAGGTGAAACACAACATCAGCGGGTCAATGTGTTTGACAGTAGCAGCAGCAAGCTATTCTGGCGCTTTTAGCCAACTGCCTGCCTGCTAGGTGCCTCACCAGAGCTCCGCAAAGGGCTTTGACTCATCTATGGTTGATCCGTTCAATCCAGCGAGCTTTGCAACCTGCGTTTGGTGATCAAGGGCTCGGAAAGACGTTCACGCACGACGTTGGGTGCGCACTCAGTCCTTGCATCGCCAGGTCACCTCGCTCTTCTCCGCTGGTCTTCCCCAAGCATAATTCTGTGCTGGACAACGCAGAGAAATCATTTTATCTTTTTTCTAGCAATACGTTGTGGATAGTGGACGGTAGCAGGACAAGGCAGCACTGCTGCCGCAGCACGAAGGACAGTAAAGACAACCTACTGCCAAACCAAGAATAAATCACGATAGTGTTTGAGTCTGCACGCCAACCTTCTGTCTGTTGGATTTGAAGCCAATGACAGTCACTCTCGCTGAAACAGGCACACAGACACACTGCACTGGTGCTGCTATTCCGACAATGCTTATCTCTTCAAACTCAGTATTGCCGCTTGCATCTGACAGGAACAACACAGATCGTGCCCGCTAGGCTGCACACCCTTCCTGGAGCTGTCCTGCTGCTGTTCACAGTGCACAACCCCCACAACAAGCAGTTTGAATCTTAGAGGGGCGATGCAACGTTGAAACAAGGCACAACTGAACAAACTGGTTGTTTGATCTTTCTAGCTGCTGGTTTGGCACACAACACTCATGTCATCAGCAGCAGGAGTATTGAGTAGCGCTGCAGCAGCACACCCTACATGGCAGTACATGACCACCCAAGGCTCTTGAAGGGTAGCAGCTAGCAGCTGAACAGCAGGAACAGGATGCCGCTGTTGCACCTCAACGACACTGTGAGGGATGACAGCAACCGCAGCTACAAGGTCACGCGCAGGCTTGGCGAGGGGCAGTTTGCAGAAGTCTGGGAAGTCAGGCTGCCTGGCACTGATCTGCACGTAAGTAGCAGACCAGGCTTGCAGGAAGCGATGCTTTACGCAGCAGCGGTCAACCCTAGCTGCTGTATGCAACAGCTGCAGCAACCAGCGCATCTGCCTTCCGTGTTCCTCTGCATGCAGTGCTAATCGTGCCTGCTGCACCTCTCCTGTGCTGCAGTATGCTCTCAAGCTGGAAAAGCGGAAAGACCGCAACACAGTCAGGGCGGAATACAAGGCAAGCATACTGCTGCAGTAGATTGTACTGTGGGCCGCAGGCAGCAAGCCAGGCGGCCTGCCCTTGAGCAACAGCGTGACACGCAGGAGTGCACTTGGCCAGCAGCAGGTGCAAGTCACAGGCAGTGCTACAGCATCATGTGCAGCGCTGCCAGCTGTTACCCCTGCAGCAGAGGTGCTGCTCTCATGCACATGCCGTGTGGCTTGCAGGTGATGAAGAAGATAGCGCAGTCTGGCGGCTGCAGCCAGGTGGTGGCAGTGGAGGGCTCTGGCATGCACCAGGAGCGCTTCTTCATGCTGCTGCAGGTGGGCAAGGGCTTGCACACAGTGCTAGCTGCACAGTACAGCTTGTGGATAACACACCTGGTGGTGCAGGGTGGGGGGCAGTTGTGTTCCTGCAAGGCATTGGTGGGCCACACAGCAGCAGTCACAGGCAGCAGGCTGCTGGCGTACGCTTGTTGACAACAGCAGACAAAGGCCAATGTTGCAGGGCACGCTCTGAAATGCAGCGCGTGACAGCGCACGCTTGCAATGCACCTGACAATGCAGTGTCAGGCGGATGTATCTTGATATTGACACCCCATCCGGTACCAAGTCATTCACTGAGCACATGGCGCAGCAGTGCAAGGGTGCTCATATCACCGTGCCTGCTGCACAACCGTATGTCACTGCAACCTATTGTGCCTTGCACCTGGCACTGCCGTGTGAGCTGCACTGTGCTGCTACCGCCACTCCTTGCTGCTGTGTTAGCTTGCTGGCGAGACGCTGTACGATGCGCGCAAGGCGGGGCACGGCAGGCTGGACCTGCCCACTGTGAAGGCAGTGGGGCTGAGCACGCTGAGCGCCATACAGCAGCTGCACGAGCAGCACATCATCCACAGAGACATCAAGCCCGCCAATTTTGTCATCGACCCGCCGAACGCTGCAGCTGGCAAAGGTGCGCGGCCTGCAGCTGCGGCGTGGCGGGTGCTTCATCCCTGCTGCTTTGTTGGCTCCAACTGTGTTGTACGCCGCCACTTGTAAGGCTCTATATCATCAGTCCCATGTGCTGCGTGCGGCACCGCTGCTGGTGTCGCGTAACACGTCTCACGCGGCCGTTGTTGCAATGCGTCCTCAGGTTCGTGGCTGCTCATCGATTTTGGGCTGGCGCGCCGCTACACAGACGAGGCAGGCAGCCACCTGCCGCAGCGCAGCGATGCGTCCTTCCGCGGCAGCACCACCTATGCCTCTGTGCATGCGCACAAGGACGAGGACTTGAGCAGGCGCGATGACCTGTGGTCGTGGCTGTACATGCTGGCGGAGCTGCTGGAGGGTGAGGGGAGGCGGGCTGCGCAGGCTGGCTTGGTGACTTTTGTTTGCCTGGCACTGTTGTTTGCTGTGCAGTGCTGCTGGCAACTGTTCATGGTCAACTGCTTGGCAAATATTGTGTGTCTTTGGTTCTGGCCTCACCTGTAGCAATGGTGGTTCCTGTGTGGTTGTATACTGGCCAAAGATCTTTGCTCGTGCTGCTGCCGCCGCTGCTGCTGCTGATCAGGCTGGCTGCCATGGCGGCTGGACAAAGAAGGCGGCGAGCAGCAGCCCCAGGACCGGGACAAGGACAAGCACTGGGTGCAGCAGCAGAAGGAGCTGTGCATCCAGGACCCTCACAGGCTGTCACGCAGCGGGCAGCTGCCTGGTGAGGCACACTGCACTGCTGCTGCTCCTGCTGCTGCTGCTGCTGCTGCTGCTGCTGCTGCTGCTGCTGCTTGCAACTGTCCCCAGCTGCTGTCTGCAGCCTCGCGTACGTTCAGGCAGTTGTAGGAGCTGCTGCATGATGGTGTTGCAAGCACAGGGCAGCGCACAATGCTGAAAATAGACAGAAAATGGCAACGTGCGACAGCTTGGCATTGCAGCAGCTCGATTGGCTTGCGGCTGCTGAAAAGTGCTGCACCTGCATCAGTACGAGACTGTTTCTCATGCTGTGACTGCTCCCCTTGCTCGCATGCCTGCAGAGGCTCTGACTGCTATCTCCAAGCACCTAGCAGGCCTCAGTTTTGCAGCTGCGCCAGACTACGATCACCTGCGGCAGTGCCTGCAGCTGCTGCCAGACCCACAGCCCCAACTGCTTGGCCTGCCAGGGCAGCTGCACCAGCAGCAGCAGCAGCAGCAGCTGGATGAGCAGGGTCAGGATCGTCAGCAGTGGGCAGCTGTGCAGTATGATCAACAGCAGCAGTTTGTGCAGCAGAGCATAGAAGGAGTGGCGGATCAGCAGCAGCAGCAGCAGCAGCAGCAGCAGCAGCAGCAGCAGCAGCAGCAGCATGCAGGAGGCGTTGCTGCAGCAGTGCCAAATGGGCAGCAGCATGAACAGGTGCAGGCCAGCCCCGCGTCCCCACTAGGCGAAAACGCACCGCCAGTAGGCGCTGCTGCTAGTGCAGCGGCAGCAGCAGCGGCAGCAGGTGAGACCAGCAGTTGCGCAACTCGTATCATAGCTCGTCAGCATGCGTAACACAAATGATTGATTGCGCCTGCGCACGACACTGGATGTATCAGGATGGCACAGGATTAAAAACTTATGCATGACTTGCCAGTCAGCAGCACAAACCACGCAACGATTAGCAACCTTTGATCTTATACACTCAGGTAGCCAGCATAATGCAGTCCGTGCTTGGTTGGTCATGGATCAGTTGGCCACAGAAGCACTCTGTTGCTGCTGCTGTTGCCTGTTGCAGGCAAGCGGCCTGCGCCGCGGTCAGCTGCTGACAGTCAGCAGGCAGCCAAACGCAGGCGCGCGGATGCAGCTCCCGGCAGCCAACCACGCAAGCCTGGCATGTGGGTGATGGCTGCTGCTGCGGTGTGCCTGCCGCCTGTGCTATGCCATTTGATATGTACTTGTGTGTATTGACTGCCTGAAATGTATTGACTGCCTGACTAGCTTGCCAAGCAGAAAATCTAGAACAGGTGGCGATGACGGGCATACATGCTGAACGGCTGCTTTGCTTTGCGGCGTCACACAGCTCTTATGTGCTCGCTGTACATCGGTGCTGCTTTGTGCAGGTCCGGCCAACAGCAGCAGCAGCAGCAGCAGCAGCAGCAGCAGCACAACAGCACCCCACAACAAAGTCCTGCAGATGATGCTGGACCTGACGGCAGCAGTCGTGGCCCCAGCAAGCAGCAAGCTGTTCGTCAGCAAGCAGGCAAAGCAGCAGACGCCCAGCATGGGGCGCAGCGGCAGGTCAGCAGGCAGAGCTCGCAGCGCAGCCGCAGCCGCAGTAGAGAGCGCCAGCAGCAGCTGCAGCAGCAGGACAAGGGCAGCTCTTGGGACCGCAGCCGTGACAGGGAGGCTGCAGCAGCTGCCAAGGCGCGGCCTGGCTACAGCAGTGGCAGGCCTGAGGGCGCGGCCAAGCGCCAGGCCTCCACACCAGCAGGCACAGCAGCCGCAGCAGCAGGTGTGGCTGGTGGCAATGCAGATGAAATCACAGACTATGTGGCTCGCTTTGATGCAGAGGCAGCACCAGACAGGCAGCATGCTGTGCAGCAGGTTGACCAGCTGCTGACAGCGATGGCCCCGCTGGACTGCCTGGTGGCCATGGCTAAGGCTGTGCGGCGGCTGAAACAGCAGACGCTGTGCACCGAGCCAGGGTTGGTAGAAGAGGTCTGCAGGAACTTTGCGGCATTTGTGCGTGACAGCGGCGACGGCGTGCGCAGCAGTGCAGGCCGCCCATAGCAGCATGCGCAGGCACGCTGAGCAAGAAGAGTGAGCCAAGGCGCAGAGTCTGGTGACTGGCATTGCAGGGTTTTTCTTTGGGAGAGGTTGGGGCAGCGGCCCCTGGGGTCGGGCCGAATCGGGTTTGTGCTGCGAGTGTAATTACACTGTTATAACCAAGTTGCCAGGCTGGCATGGGTAGCTTTGAAAGAGTCATGGACAACAGTGGCCACTGTTGTCAGTGCCATTAATAAGCAAACGCTCAAGGTTGCTCAACATGACTGCCATCACATACAGTGGTGCATGCTACGGTAGGAGTGTCTGTGAGCTTCATTCCAGTTGTGCAGTTGCTGGACTTCCAGTCGCTTTTACTTCAGGTGTGTTGCAGAGCTGCTGCAGCTTATAAATCACCGCCACACGAGCTTTACGCCGTGAGTGACTGCCAGCCACTGGCTGGCGCTGGCAGCGCTGGCGGATCCATTGCACAGGCTCCAAGAGTAAGGACAAAGTCACTTGCCAGATCACCATAATCCCGCATTTGCCTTGCCTACCGCCTTCAACTGTAACCAGCAGGATCATGTTTTACTTAGTGACCCAGCTGGCCGTAGGCCCCTGAATTGCCTGCCAGACTCATTGGGGGTCACCCAAGTGCCTGCTGACTCAGCACATCAGACATGCGCATGGTGCTGCGTGAACCCAATACCGATGTAGGTCAGCATAAAACATTTCAAACACGGAGAAATTGGCAGCCCTCTCGCCAACCGGTGGTGTGAGATTTGTTGGTCAAACTGTTATTTCCTGTGAGATACTCTATCTTGCCTGGCAATGCCAAAGTATGTCGCACCCGTAAACGGTGGAGCTAAGGCATGTTGAACAGTTTTGCTTTCATAGTACTTAGACACACAAGAGAGCAGGGAGACCAACGCAGATTTCTTTACCACGCGATATTATATGGATATGGTGTGCCTGGGAACGAATGCCACACATATAGGCCGTAGAACACAGTCAAAAACTCCGAGAGCTTGATCAGTGGGCTGGCATTGCGAGAGGAGAGCAGTACTTCAGGGCAGCGCGCACTGGCGTAAAACCGTTGCTTCAAGAGCTGAAAACAGTGGCTTGAGCAGGTTCGACATATTTTAAATTGGCAGAATAGGTTCATGACGCTGGAAGGGGAGGGAGGCCGACCAAGGGCACCGCTCGACAGGCTTGCGGTGTGCTTGCTGCCAAAGAAAAGGTGAGTGGTGCTACATATAACTTGTTTATGGCTGGGTGTTTGAAGGTCGGTCGTGGGTATTGACTTCAGCCAGCAGAAGGTACCATGTGGGTGATCATGTGTCCAGCACAAGGCGTCCCCAAGGTGGACGCCGTCAAGGAAAAAAACAGCCACACGCTGACGTTAGATCACTGTATTGAGTCAGTCGTTGCGGTGTACAGTCCAGCCACCTCCGGAGGAGCCACTTTGTCACAAGCAGGTTTGGCGGGAACCATGAATCGTCCTCTTGCGCATTTGAATGTGTGATCAGGCATCCTCACCTCACATATACGCGTTTATGCTGTAGATATGACTATGCATTGAGCATTGCTGAGCTTTGCAGCAGGATCAAGTAGAATTAGCAAAGACCACCTCCACTTTTGACGTCAGTGATGTTTTTGTCCACTGCTGAACCTGACAACGACCGAAAACGTTGAATGTCGGTTTCCTTCGACAGGCGAGGCCTCGGGTTGCTGCGTTTACTCAAAGCTCCCGGAGCCTTTGACAATCACTCTACAGTCTCGACGCAACAACAGCCGCAGCCACGGCCCGCTGCTTCAAACACCATTCGTGAAGCACCGGAAGATGCTTGGCGTGAGAGCCTTGGGAGCCCTGACAGCGTGTCATGCTGCTCCTGCCCTCACTGCGTGCACAACGGGTGCGGGGCTGACCGCAAGTCGCCGTGTTCTACAGCGAGCAGCTTAGACTGGGAGCTAGAGCTTGGAGATGAGCAACCGGCGCTTGATGCCAGGAGCCCACATGCGTCACAGCTGCACAGTCAGCAGCATGAGCAGCAGCAGCGAATGCAGGTGCAGCAGGCTCAGGTAGAACAGCGCCGCAGGCCGGTGCTGCCGTGCCTACAGCTGCCATGCCTGCAGCCAACAAGCAGCAGCAATTGTGGGGACAGCAGTTCACAAATTAGCAGCCGAAACAGTCATCCAGACAGCAAGGCCACAGACTGCAGCAGCAGCCCTGATGTGCAGTGCAGTGCAGGCAAGATGCCTGCCGTGGGCCTCAGGCTGCACAGGAACAGTGATGGCTCTGTCCAGCAGCGGCCGCAACCACCGCTGCAAGTAGACAGTAGGTGGGGGGGTGAGGCAGACGCAGCAGCTGCCTGCCAACGCATCCACTCATCACCTGCGCCATGCGCACGAGACCCCTCAGACGTGTTTGGCCAGCATTCAGCGCCCCTGCCGGCACCACTGCTAGCACCTCCCCCGGCCTTCCAGCTGGCATCTTTTGCTGCAACAGCAGCAGCAGTCGGCTGCGTCGTCAGTGAGCCGCTGGCTCAGCTGGCGCAGCACAGCCCGGCGGTATCCAACAGCAGCGCAGCTGGCAGCCCCAGCACTGGGCAGGTTGCTGCGCAGCGCCCTGCGCGTGGCGCCGTGGAGGCCAGCGCAGCAGAGCCATGCAGCTTTGGGCCTACGCAGCTGCTGGTGGTGTCGCCATTGCTTCCTGCAGGCATGCAGCGCACGCAGTGGAGCTTGAGTGACTTCTGGATCTCCAAGCGGCTGTATAGGGGCTACGCGTCCAGCGTGTACCATGTGAGTGGCACCTGGCAGCATGCTGTGATTATGTCGTGCAGGTGGCTGGCACTGCAGTGTTCTATGCTTGCTGTGCAGGGCTACCATCATTGAGAGACATGCGTAGTCCCATTCACTTTGAAGCCAGCAGGCTACGGGTGCAGGCCCTGACGCGGTCTGTGCTGCGTTTGTCGCCGCGCTGCAGGCCATTGACCGCCGCAGCAGCCAGCATGTCGCGCTCAAGGTGTACCACACTGGCCGCCTGCACGAGCTCAACCGCTACCAGGTGCTGCGCGAGGTGTACCTGCATGCACACCTGCAGCACGCCAACATTATCCAGATGTACGCGGCCTTCCAGGTGCGCGGGTGACGCTAGCTGCTCGTGCTGCTGTGGCATGCGCATGGACGCTGCTTGCAGGCCTTTAAATGACACGCACACAGTTTGCTGCAAAGAGGGATGCCAGCTTGAATAGTTTCGAGCATACACAGGTGGTTGCTGCACTTTTTTGTTCATGCCTGCATGCATATGCACACACAGCATCTGCTGTGTTCTTACCGTCATGTCTGCTGCTACTGCTGCTGCTGCTGCTGCAGGAGGGGGAGGATGTGGTCATGGTGCTGGAGTATGCTGCCGGTGGCGACCTGTACGGGTTGCTACGCAGGGCAGGCGGGCGGCTGGGCGAGCAGCAGGCCGTGGACCTGGTGCTGCAGCCGTTCCTGTCTGCGCTGGCCTACATGCACAGCAAGGGCATCGTGCACAGGTGTGGCAGCGCGGCTGCAGCGCCTGTGCTGTCCCTGCTGGCAGCCGTGTGCTTAGCACCCTGCACAGCTATGCCAGTTTGCAGGGTCAAAACCCCCCTTGGTGGTGCCGCACATACTGAGAGGCTGCTGTGCCTGCACTGCCTGCAGGGACATCAAGCCCGAGAACATGCTGCTGTCTGCTAATGGCACACTCAAGATCTCCGACTTTGGCCTGGCCATAGACCTCAACCAGGAGCGGGCCGTCACACGCGCAGGTGCGCAGCCAGCACGCGACCCCTGGCAGGATACACTGCTGCACATCCTGCTGGTTGCTGGTGGCAGCCCACACACCGACCTGGTTGTTGTGCATACCTTGTGCTTGCATTGACTTGGGCATGCAGCCAAATCCTACCCAGAGGCTACCTTTGCTGTCAGGCAGTAGGGCCTGACCTTGCTCTCCACTGCCATAGCAGACACTGCACGCCAAAGTCAACAGCCCCTGTCCCTCATATACTTTGCTTGATGCCATGCCACTCCCATTTTATCACATTCCACATCACTGCCGTCCACGCGCCCCGCAGGCACGCTGGACTACATGGCGCCCGAGGTGCTGCGCTGCCCCGTGAAGGAGCACCCGCTGGACTTCAAGCACTGCCGCACGCTGCAGTACAACACCAGCGTGGACGTTTGGGCGGTGGGCGTGCTGGCCTACGAGCTGCTGGTGGGCTTCCCGCCCTTCAGCAGCAGCAGCCCCGGCAACGCGATGCACAAGATCATGGCCGCCAACGTGGTCTTCCCGCGCCACATCACGCCCGCGGCGCGCTACTTTGTGAGCGAGGCGCTGCGCAGCCACCCCGGGGAGCGGCCCACGATCGCGGAGATGTGCGCGAGCGCGTGGCTGAACGGTGGCAAAGCACAGGTGCGTGCGCGGCGGCGGCGTGGTGCTAGTCTTGCTCGCGTGCACCGAGTAGTGCTGGCCGGAGCAGCCCAGCGCAGCCAGTGGCGGGGCAAGCGCGCGCTGGCGCGGCTAGCTCAAGCTGGTGTGTGTATTTTTCGGGAGTGCACATTGAAGCAAGGATAGCCTGCTGAAACATGGGTTCAGCTCTTACAGTGGCTGATACACTTTGATTTGAGCCTACCTAATGTGTTTATTGCTGGTGCCGCTGCTGCAGGCGGTGCATGAGACGCACCACCTGCTGAGCCCCACTGGCGTGCCACTGACGCACCAGGTGCAGGCGGGCCCGGGCTTTGGCGAGGCCGCGTTGCTGCGCTGCTTCCTGGCGGTGCAGCCGCCTGGCAGTGTGCACCGCGGCGGCTCTGTCTCCTCTGTGCCTGCCACACCTGTGTCGGCCCAGCTGGTGCCTGAGCTGTCGCTGCCTGTGCCGACCGTGACAAGCCCAGTGGCTGTGTGCAGCGCGACTGTGGCCCCAACTGCAGCTGTGCTGCCATCTGTCGCACTGGCGGCTGCATTGCCAAGCAGCTGCCCTGTTCAGAATAGGCTTGGGCCAGGTGTGCTCGCCGCCAGCCGCGTCAAGCTGCAGCCTGCTGCAGCAGGAGCGGCGTGCGCTGGTGTGGTGCAGGCACCCTGCATGGTTCTAAGGTACGACTGCTGCTGATTTTGCCGCCTGGTTCATTGACAACTAGGCAGCTGTGGTAGGGAGAGGTTTGGCCGGCCTGTGGCGCTGATAGCACCGCTGAGGCTGAGAGGGAAGCACAATCATGGAGACTGCCGACAGAGCATGAGTGGCTGGTGTTTCTGAGAGAGCGAGGCATGCCGTTGCATTGGCACGATTCAAGAGCACGATTCAAGAGTGGAAAAGACGACAATTGCGTGCAGGCGGGAGTTTGCGCCTCCACTGAGTGTGAGTGTTGCCAGGGTTGCAAAAAGGTAACCTGCGTGCGTGCACCAGTGGTGCTGCCATGGGTGCCTTTCATTTTGCATGGTTTGGCATTGTGATTATGATTCTGACTGTGTCTGTGCTGTGTTGGGACTAGCAGTGCTTGCACATCACTGCTCCAATAGGATCAGCAACGGTGGATTCAGGACACAGTGTTGTCGCGTTGGGTTATCTATTTGTGTGCGAGGGATGCGTGCTGCCAGCGGTCGTTTTTCTCCTGTCATGCTGTGTGTGTGCATGTGCACATCAAGGGCTTGGGACAAGCAGGGTGGCTAGACAAGAGTGCTGAAGAGTCGAGCCACCGCATTGCACACATACACGTGACACCTGGGCCATTCAACCCTGGTGCTGTGTGCAGTGCTGACAGCGCAGCCTGCAGCAGCCAGCATTCGTTGTGCTGCTGTTTAGGTGTGTGCCCAGTGCTGCACAGCCTCTGTGCATTACGATACTGCAGCAGCCTGAAGACAGAAGTAGGGAGGGGTGTTGATTACGAGCGTCCCTTGAACGCAACTAGAAGTTGACCAGCCTGTATCGGCCATGTGCGCATGTGCCTGGCGGCTGTAGCGCCCATGGCATTGTATGGGTGGCTGTGCCACAGACAATGTTCCTGTGCTCGTGATTGTCAGACGTGGCGCAGCCAACAGAGTTCAGTGTGTTGTGGTGTGCGTGGGTGAGTTGCTGTGGTGGGCTGTGGGCTGACGTGGCAGAGGCAATGCATGCAAGCAGGGGCGTGGCCAAATGGCCACCCCACAGCTGTGCGCGGCAGGCTTGCGGGTGAGCTTGACATACACGTGAGCAACTGCAGCCCCAAGAGTCCTGATGGCTATGTTAAAGGTGTTGTCATTGCAGACGTGCACCTAGCAGCTGGCAATGGTGTGGCTTCAGCAGGGCCAGCCGTATGGCGAGGTGTGGCAGCAAGCGGGGTGAGCACTTTGCTTGCGTGGCAAGTGTGGTGCCAGAGTGTGGAGTTGTTGCGTGAGAATTGTGGTGCCAAAGTAAGTGCTGTGCTGGTCTGCAACTACAGCAACACTGTCAGAGCTTCACCAATGATCATGTTTTGGCTGCAGATCACAGTAACGCACTATGTGTTGCTGTCCCTGCCTGCCGCTAGCGCACTTGGTTGTTGCGTCAAGGCGGCCTACCACGTCAAATTGGGTACTTAGTCTGCCATTGTTGATAGTTATACTGCATACCTGCGAGCGCATGTTTAATAGAGCGTGCAATGCCTGTTTTTGATGTGTGGCACTGTTGGCTGTAAGGTCTCCAGCAAGTGTGTGTACAGCCTTGTCTGCGTGGCCTGCACTGGAGCAGCGCAGGCGCGATGTGTGACCTGCAGCCTGCAAGGCAGTTGCCCGTCACCATTGATGCCGGGAGAGGATGCCCCTCGTTGTTGTGCTCGTGTGCTTGGGCTGCGCCAGTGCAGCTGAGAGGTGCCGGTGTGCCACCTGGCGTCATCAGAGTTACGATTCGGTGTTGTGTTGTGGTTGCTCAAGCTTTGCTGCCCACAGCAGCCTGTTTAAGTGTTGCAGCCACGGCATGGTGCAGCAGCTGTGTACAGGCAGCAAGCAGCCACAAGTGGCATGCGCTGCAGCCTGCTATGGTGTCAGGGAGGCGCTGCACTTTGCTTCTGGCAAGTGTGGCTTTGAGAGAGTTCAGGTGCTTTATTTTGGTGTGAGAGTTGTATGTTGACAGCACATCGTTGAGGGCAGGTGCCAGATTGTAGCTGCTAGCGTGTACAAGCCCAGCTGCTGTGGGCTGATTGCTATGACTGCATGTTGGCTGTTATCAGACAGGCACCAGCACCACGTGCAGGCATTGATGCCTGCAGCTGCGCGGGGACGTCAGGCCAAAGTTGAGTCGTACCTGTGCGCTGCTGTCACGTCAGCTGCTTGCTTGCTGTGCATTGTTGACAGCGCTGTGCAGACATACACTCACTCTTTTACAACATATGCTCAGAGGAGGCAAGGGAAGGCGACTGGTCCCTGCTTACTTGCTTTGTGCTGTACTGCATCCTTTCCAGAGTTGTTTCCTGGTGTCCTTCATGTCCCAGTGCTGCATGTGCCATGTTTTCAGTCCTGCATTGTGTCTGGCGCAGCTGCGTCGTTCTGTGCTCGGTGTGTGGCGGTGCAGCGAGAGGGTGGTCCGACAGCTCGTACTTGAAGCTGGCGGTTTGCCCAGCGTGCTGATTGGTTATGTTGTTACTGCAGTTGCAGTTGGTACAAGTGTGACACGCATGCTCTGATGAAGCGCATCTGCAGCTGAACACACGCACGTGTTCCTGGGCGCTGGATTGGTTGGGTCATTAAATCGTTTAAGTACTCTCGCTGCTGGCACCTGCTGTGATGTGCAACATTACGTGGGGCACGTCTGCAAGGCGGCAGCTGTCAGCACATGCATCCAGCGTACCTGGCATGTGCCTCAGCTGCTGCAGCAGGCCACAGCCACGGCCTTGCAGCAGGTGTGTCAGACAACCGAGGTGTCGACAGCTTTGTTGCGGTGATTGGTCGCGGCTCACAAGGTCGCCATGCTCTCTGTCTTGCTTGTATGTTTGCTTGTCTGCTTGCTTGTTTGTTGCTGACCTGCGTTCCCACATGCCGGGGGCATTGCACTGTGATGTGCTCTGGGCTGGCAAGCGAGGCTAGCAGCCGCCAGCAGGGGCAATGCCCCTGGTGCGCGTCGCCTGCCGCACACGTGCTGCTCACTGCCTGGCATGCACTGCCAGGCTGTATTCAGTGCTTCTACTGCGCTGGAATGTGATAGACACTTTCGTTGGTGTACTTCTCACCCTCACCCCTCCAATTATTCACAACAGCTGGCTTTCCGCCATTGTCTGCGGCAGCGGTGCTGCGAGTGCCAGTTGTTCTGCACTGCTGCCTTGAGCTTGGCGCAACACTGTGCAGGCACGATGCAGCGTGTTTTGAGCATGTAGCTGTGCTCCGGCACTTGTTGCTACAGCATGCTGTTGTCGTGTGTCGTTTTGCAGGATTTGAAGTCAACTTGGTGAGGCTTCATGCCTAGCCCAACCCCTTTGCGCTTGGTTCAGCCATCCAAGGGGCTTGCATGGTCGTGAAGTGTGTGGCTTTTTCTACACCAGGGTGGGCACACACAAATCGACCCTTTCTTGGTGCTACGTGCTAGGTTACTCCTCATAACGCAATGTCTCCAGATGTTTTGTGCAGTGCGGGCAGCCGTCAGCCGCGCAACAGCCCTGCATGACAAGAGCTGGCGCTGCGACCTGTGCCCGATGGGTTTGTGCAGTAATAATATAGTAATGTATGCCGCGCAGGGATGAAGGCACTGCAAGTGCAAGCTGCCAGGCGTGTAATGATGCCTGTGCCAGCTTTGTCAATCATTTCAGCAGCCTATGTGCATTCTGTGTCTTGTGTGGCGAGGCATGGGCGAGCCCAGCACTGCGTGGCGCGCGTGCCATGCTAGCCTGGTTGGCTTTTTGATGCAGCACACCTGGGCCTGGTTTGCAGATGCGCCCTGCAAGCCTACTGGCGGGGTAGTGATACACGACTTGTGGTGATTCACCACCTACAAACCATGGAATTGCTGCTGCTTACAGCTGTGCAGATGTGTGTGTGTGTGTGTGCTTTGATGGTGGGGTCTGCTTGCATTGTTTGGATGGTCCTGGGGCAGCAGCGCCACGCAGGAAAGCGTAGGCGGGATCGACATGATGCATCAGAGCACAGCTTGGGCGCAGCACATGACTATTCTTGCATGCATTTCTCGCACGACAAAGTGAGTCGCCACGTTTGCACCCGGCGGCACTCTGTGGTGCATCTATCATCCGTGTAGTGGCGCTGCATGTGATACCAGCACTTGCACACCATCCCAAGTACTGGCACGTGTGCAACACGCGCAAAGCAAGGCAGAAGGGGCTCTGGTGCACGTGGCTCAACAGCTGTTGGTTGCATGCCTGGTTGCAGCAGCCAGTTGGGCTGGTGAGCCTGTGGCTTGTAAGCACGTGTGTTCTCCTTCAGTGGACCTGCTTACCATGCAGCTGCTCAGCTCCATTGGTTTGAGGCGATCTGTCTTTTTGTGTTAGGCCTGCTAAGCAGGCTGCCGCTGCATACCAATTCGTCTGAGCTGTGCAGGCTGGCTGCTGCTCCCACATACAGCACCTGCGCTGGGCATGAGCAGTGCTCAGCGCAGGCTGCGCAGTGGGATGTTGGTGGCAGGCCACAGCACCGGCGGTCCTGTGAGTGGTGACCTGCATGGACACGCCGCACACGCACAAGGGAAGCTGTTGGGGCAGGGTCAAGGGGTCCGACAGCGTGCACACTCGTACTCTTGAGGCTACATCAAGTTACTTCAATGTTGCGCCTCGATGTTGCGCCACCCCACATGCCTTGTGTGTGCTGTGCGTGCCTGTCTGGCAGGCCTGCTTGCGTGTTGTGTTGCCATTCAGCAGGGCTGCCATCACAAAAGTGGACAGTCGCTGTGCATCTGGCAATTGCCTGGGCACGCAGATATTAGCGTTCCTGCTGTGGCGCAAGAGAGTGCATTTGGCAATTGCCTGGGCACGCAGATTGCTGGAGGCAGGCAGGGTCAAGGCCTGATCCCTGTTGACTTGAATGTGTGTCCACCAGGGCTGTCATCCAAAGGCAGTTGATTGTGTACTGCCTACTATCTGTTTGAGAAGGTACAACATCAGCGGTGGTGTATGATGCTATGCTTCCTCCAGACAGCGCTGCTGTCTTGAAGCAAGCACACAGCCTTGCTTGAAACTTCTGCATATGAACTGTTTACATATTCTTATCAACTGGAAGCAGTTGGTTGGCAGGCTGCGCCTGCTGGCACGCTGAGCATTGCAGCGGCGGCGGCGGCGGCAGGGCCTGAGGCGCGTACGTATGTGTCGGCAGTTGTCACTGCTGCACCCAAGCCGCAGAAGGGCTTGCCGTGACACACGCTACATGTATTGGATGCGCTGGTGACTCAGGTTGTGACGTGTCTGGTAGTATCCTGGATCTGTTGGTGTTATTATCATGATCATGAGGGTGCAGAGCGACGTATTTGCCACCATCGTGGGCCATGCAGTATCACCACACAAGTGCAGTAGTACTGCGTGGCATGTCCGGCTCCATTGCTCCGTTGATCATCCTGTTATGGTTGACAGCTGGTTGCCAGCAAGGCTGTGTCTGCGCCGATGCAAAGCTTGTGCCAGGGGCTGGTCAGCGGGTGGCCTGCAGCGAACTGTCCAAGCCACTTTATGTCCCACCCCCAGCCACTCAACGAGCAGCCGTGATGGCTGCCGTTGCATGCATGCATGGGCACCTCATCTGTATGCTGCCACGCGTCCGCTGGCAGAGGGTCCCAGCAGCACTGCCCAGGCATTCTGTGCCAGTGCAGCAACTTGCTGCGCTGGCCAGCGCATCGGTGACGACACGCAGCGCGTTGCTGCCCAGCCTCCACCGACGCAGATTATCATACTATTCTTGCAGTGTTGGCCGCTGCCACCACAGTGGCAGTTGCGACTGGATCGCGTCAGCCTTGTCGCAGCGTTGCGAGGCGACTGGCAGTCCATTCCTCGGCATGCGTGGCATGTTGTGCAGCACAGGCAGGCTTGCGCACAGTGTCCCACTGTGTCACACAGTGTCCCACTGTGCCACCTGCCGTTGTTGCAGTGGCTGCAGCCATGGGGTGATGCTCCATGCAGATGTGCCCAGCACACTGGTGTGGCTCCTGCATTGTTTGTGCTGGTGTGGGGTGCCAGCAGCGTCACCCCAAGGGGACAAGTCTGGCACGAGCTGCGCAGCTGTTGGTTGTGGTGTACACGGTGAAATAATGTTGTCGCAACTTGCGCATGGTGCATGTTGTCACGATCTGTTCACGATGAACGGCCATTTTTACTGAAGTAACATGTTACAACAAGTCCGCTGCTGTCTAGACAAGAGGAAACATGAGTACCATGATACCACAAGGGCAACAGCAACGTCATCTGCGGCGCTACAATTGCTACAATCAAAATGGCAGCTCCTGTCACTGCTCTGCCACTTACCATGGCATGATGCAGGGGCGACAACTTCAGTGCTCTACACGCTACATAAAGCTGTATGCAACCTTCAGTGCAATTAACAGGCCTAGCACTATGCTATGCTGCACAGTGTACGGCACTATAAGGCAACTGTTGTGCTATGGAAACAGTGTACAAACAGTGAACTGAACACGCATGCATGTGAGTGGCGGCGGCACTAACACCAACAAGCGCAGCTGCACAGCCATGCTGAAACAGTGGCAGCACTGCTGGATGCAGCACGTAATAGACATGCAGGTCAGCCACATGTATGCGGCTAATGCAAAGGCACCGGCCCACCATGGTATGCAATTCTTGGCCTGCTGGAGCGTGTGGTAGCCCTGCCTGCAAGCATGCACCATAGCCCTGGGGGGTGCAAGCAGTCAAGCTGCTGACGGGCTGGTAGCATCGACACAGCTGCGCCTGCCCAGCCTGCGGTGCACCAGTTGAGTGCTGCAGCCAACCTGCTGCCAAGAAGCAACGAGTCTGCTGCCACTAGCAAGCCTGGATGCCTGGCCACGTGCAATTGACAGGACTGCAGCATGGCCCTGCCCCCACGCCAAGAGCGCCGCCATTGTCGTGCACGCACGTGCTTAACCCTTTGCATGCCCCGTCAGCATATCAACAATCAACGGACAACAAAAGGCCGTTAACACAGTTGCTGCCCCTGCCTGGCTAATGAGAGCGCTGCAACAACACTCCTACACACCTATAGCATGCTATTATACACATTTTCCTTGGGAGTGGACGCAGAACCACACCCCACCAATCAGGTGAATCTGGCAGCTGGAGGCATGACGATACTTGCTGCTGCCCCAACCCTGGAATCAGGTAACTAAAAAGCAGCTTTAATGCGCACAGCACATCACAGCACACCAGACTACATAGAAAACACTATGCCTGACCTCGTGTCTTCAATCCTGCGTGGCCTGTGGATCGTTTGCCGGCCCCAGCACTTCACGGCTTTGCCTGCAGCTGCAGCAGCCGCCGCATCAAGCGTGCATCACCATCAGACCAGCGGCGCGCGCTGGTACTGCAGCAGGCTGCTGTACATGCTGTCGCTGATCGCCACAAACAGCGCGGACGCATCCGGGCTGAAGCTAACCCCCGCCACCTCGCCAAACAGGTCGATCTCCTGCACCCTGCTGAAGCCAGACGCCACGTCATACACGTGCACAAAGTCGGCCGGCTCTGCTGCAGCCAGGCAGCTGCCGTCAGGGCTGAAGCGCAGGGAGCGGATGGCGCCCATGCTGCCGCCCAGCACCGCGAGTGGGCTGCTGGGCTGCCGCACATCCCACACGCGTGTGGTGCTGTCCTGGTTGCCTGTGGCCAGCAGCTGGCCGGCTGGGTGCCACTCCACAGCAAAGGAGAAGTCCCGGTGGCCTTCCAGCTTCATGACCTGAGCAGGACAGTGGCAGGGCGGCAGCGCAGCAGGTAGATGCTTTGTGAGTGGTGAGATGCGAGCAGAGCAGCAGAGGGGTGCAAGCAGCACGGGGATGGCAGCTGCTGTGCATGCTCAGACAAACAGTGGCAACCCAGAACGAGCGGCCCGACATGCCAGGCCATTGCATTCCTTGCTTTAAGCCAGCGGTCACATTAGGCCCGCCGTCTCCCGCATCACCAAGCACAACACACGCTCAGCGCCCGACAGCTGCTGACGGATTGTCCCTCTCTGTGTGCTGCTTGCTTGCTTGCTTGCTGCCAGCACCCTTACGCAGCACCCCCAGCCCCCACCCCCACTGCACCCCACCCCACCTCTCACACAGCGCACTCCCATGCAACTGCAAACTCTCCGTCAGCAGCCGCAGCCACCCACCTCCAGGCCGCTCCTGCAGTCCATGAGCCACGTCAGCGGGTCATCGCCCACCACAGCCAGCAGCGGCCCACCGCCCAGCCCCGCGCCGTCCGGCCGCGCAGTGGCGTAGTTGACCGCAAAAGGGAAGGCGAGGCGCTGCCGCGGGCGCATGCCGGCCACGTCAAACAGGCGCACGCAGCAGTCGTTGTTGGAGGTCATCACGCAGCAGCCAAAGCTGCCTGCAGGCGGCAGCAGGCGTGGCAGCAGCAGTGCGGCAGGAGGGCGGGATGCCAGCAGGCAGAGATGGGTGTCAGGAGGGAGGTGGAGGCAGTTGCAGCCAAGCACGGCAGGGAAGGAAAAAAGGGTTGACCAAGCTGCAGGAATGCAGGGCTGGGGCGAGGCTGGCATGCTCTTCTTTACTAGCGTCCCGCCCGGAGCAGTAAGAGGCATATGCAATGCCAGGCTGCACCTGATCCAAAACAGCGGAAACTAACGTCACAGCAGCCCCTTGCATGCACATCTTGCCAGCAATGCTGGTGCGAGGTGCTGCTTGCGCAAACCAGGCCGCCACTGCCGCCCCTCCACGGCCCTGGCCCGGGCACTCACATGAGTCGAAGATCTCTATGCCATTGGTGATGCCGTTCTCGCTCTGCGTGACGCGGCAGCTGTGCAGCACCTCGCATGCTGCTGGGCCAGCAGCACCCATCAGCGCCTCATGCTCCTCATGCTGCTGCGGCTGCTGCTGCTGCTGCTGCGGGTGGTGATGCCGCTGCTGCCCACGCTCCTGCCAGCAGCGCTGTTCTTGCAGTGGTGAAGAGCCGTGTCGATTGGAGGGCCCTACAGGTGGCCCCTGCTGCTGCTGTCCCCCGCAGCGATGCTGCTGCCAAGGTTGCTGCTGCTGCTGCTGCTGCTGCTGCTGCAGCTGCGCGCACTGCTGCTGCTGCTGCTGAGGTGGTTGCCGCCTAAAGCCTGGCTGCTGCTGCTCCCAGCTCCACACGTACTGCTGCGCTGCTGCTGCGTGGTGCCTGCAGGCAGCCGTCAGCAGCTCAGCAGCCTGGCAGCTCTGGCTGCACTGGCCCGGCCTGCTGCTGCAGCTGCTGCCTGCAGCTGTCCAAAGCGGCAACTCCTGACAGCTATGCACCCTTTGCTGCTGCTGCTGCTGGAAGCCTGCAACTGCAGATGCGCCCGCGGCACCCATGCTGCTGCTGCTTCCTTGCCCAGCACCCTGCTGCTGCCGCTGCTGCGCGTCACTCCCTGGTTGCTCCTCGTCCTCTTCATACTCGCTGTCCTCATCGCCCCAGCAGGCCTCAGGCTCGCGCCGTGCCAGCCGCCCCAGCACCAGCTCCCCGGTGAAGCCCCCAGCAGCAAGCAGCCCACACGACACAGCCAGCGTGCTCACCTGAACACACACAGCAGCAGCCAGGCCGGCAGCAGCAGCGGCGGCAGCAGCAGCAGGGGCAGTTAGCGGCTTGCTTGAGATACCAAGGCTGGGGTCCAGCTGCAGCTGCAGCGAGATGCATGCAAGTGACAGCGTGCAGCCGCATACATGGGCACCATGACGCAAACAGAAGCCACGCACTCATACAACCTCCACCTGCCACACCTCCTCCCTACATGCTGCAACCTGTATCACCCAGAGCCCGCTCTGCTACATATGCTGAACCCAGCAAGCTCTCACACAGCTCCTCCGCAACCTCAGCCCGAGCCGCACACAGCGCACCGCCCGCACCTGCACACGCCCCATGCTGGGCAGGCGCGGCCCCTTGGGCGCGCCGCGCAGGTCCAGCACATCCTCACAGCGCCGCATTGCGCTGTTCCAGTGCTGCACGCGGTTGTCGTACACCACAAACACGTCGTGCGCGCTGGCGGCCCACAGCAGGTTGCGCAGCTGGAAGTGCACGATGCTGCTGGGCACGCCGCGCCAGTTGCGCACAAAGCGGTAGCTGGCGCGCTGGCGCGGCAGCGGGCGCGGCTGCGGCCAGGGCGCAACGAGTTCGGCGCGCACTGCGTCCCAGTCCTCGTCGGGAATGCAGTTCATGTAGTTGCGGTACTGCTGCAGGCGCTGCTGGCGGTAGCGGTCACGGGTGACCTGGCAGGGTGCGGAGGACGGTGAGGCCGTCAGGCTGCTCAGCATGATGCATGGGAGCAGATTGTATGTTTGCGGCAGGCTGCGAATGTGGGTGTGCGGAAGTTGCAGAGTCTGCAGCGGCTGAAAAGCGCTGCCCTTTCGCTGGAGGTCTGGCTGCTGATGCAGCAGGCGCCGCTGGCCAGCTGCTGCTGCAGCTGCTGCTGGACTGAATGCAGGACAGCAACATGTTACTGCGCATGCGTGCCTGTAGGTGCCCCTGGTGCATCAACATGCAAGCTGGGAGGCCAGCATGCTTCTGTGAATGCATGTGCTGTACTGCGCATGTGCCAGCTTTGATGGTGTTTTGATGGTGTGCCGCACCTGCAGCCTGCCCCAAGGGATGCCCTGCAGGTCCCGCCCATCCTCCTCGTGCTGTCGTGCTGTTGTGTCTGCCAGCTCATGTTCATCTTGCAGGAACTCCTCCACAGGTTGCTCATCTTCACTGCAGCTGTCGCACTCAGCCAGGCCAGACAGGAAGCCAGAGGGGGCACAGCTGCTGCTGGCCCTGCTGTAGCCACCATCTGCTGCCTCCTCGCCTGTCAAGTCCACTGCATCGTCCGCCATGCCAATCGGCCCTTGCTAGGCTGATGCAGGGACCCCAGTGCTGTTGCTGCTGCTGTGCTCAGTGCTAGATGTGAGAGCCCCGCTACGCGCCGAGAGGCAAATCTATGTTTCTGAAAACTTCGTTTGGCGCAACATTCGAGTCGGAACAGCCTACAGATACATCACGGTTCAGGCACAGTCCCACGAAAGGATGTGATACACTGTGTATAGCCCGGTTTTGTCATGAAGCAAAACAAATGTTTCACGATCATTCACGGCGTGCATGCACAGCACCAGTCTGTGAGGTGGTGGGCCTCTGCACCCCGCTGACAACACTGCACAAGCCTGCTGATGTGTCAGCGCCCGAGACTACCGGCTCGTTTCAGCTGCTACAGATGGGTAACTCGCTGATACAGACTTTGTCGGTGTGGCTCATAAGCCTAAGCTGCAGCACAGCCTGACAAGTACTCCTGCATCAGCTGAATGTGGGTGCAATCATGGAGCAGCTGTCCGCTGCAATTCATTGTAATCCCCTGGTTTACACCACGAACAAGCTTCAAACTAAAAGCTCTGGGCAGGTCCAACGCCTCAGCCAGCCTGCAGCCACGCAACATTATGTACCAGCTGCAGCACGCAACATTGGCACAAATTAGCCGCATGCAGGCTCCAAGCAAACTACGCTATGGGGCATGCAAACTTGACAGCAGGCATGCAGCGTGCAGTTGTGCGACTTAAATGCTGACGCGTGCAGCTGTGATTTACACGCAAGCATGTATTGTAATGAGCAGCAGCGCTGCAACCTCGGCAAGCGGTACCTATAGGTAGGTTGGTAGCTAGCAAAACAGCAAAGTGTGCATGCAGCACACACAACAGCGTATGCACATCATGCCAGCCAGGCCCGCGTGCGACCGGCAAGGGATGCTTGGCACACGGCATGACGCTGGCATGGCGCAGCGCCCAGGCCCGAGTATGCTCAAAGCGGCTGCCAACAAACACTGCGCCTCCGGAGGATCCTGGCATCGCAGCGCCGCAGCAATTTGATCACACTCCCGCACCAGCCATGGTGTGCATACTGCCACTCCAGCCGCAACAATGTATCCTGAAATCCTGAAGCCAACAGCAGACAGCCTCATAGGGCTTGGCTGAGCAGGGTTGGTGGGTGCTCGCCACGTCGTTGATGCTGCCATCACGGCGCCGAGCTCCAACTCTGAGCATTGAAAGACTCCATCAACAAGCCACCGCGAGGCTCGCCGCATGCTAGTATGCCACATCATACACGCTCTAGTCAATACCCGCCATCCAAATCAATTGTATACGCAACAATGTCGAGCCAGCAAACTGGCACCCCAGGCGCTGCCCTGCGGCAGTCGCAACCCCAGAACCCCAAACCACCCACATAGATGGGCGTGGCTTCCATCTATCTCACCCGGCCCCACTTGAGCCACCACTCACTCTCATGCAGGCTGTTTCACTTACAAGACAGCAGCAACCACAGCTGTCTGATCAAACTGTCAGCCGCCTGCTTTCCTTTCCTTTCTCTGTGCGCCAGCCTAGCACAGCAGCACGCCCCAGTAAGCAGCACATATCGCTGCCACCAGGAGGAGGTATGCCTCTGTGTACAGCCGCAGCCTGTTGCCGCCTGCATGCTGCATACAAGCCATGCACCCAGCAGAACACCATGCCGCGCCACCGCACAACCACATCACACACAGCAACGTGCAGGCTCAAGGCGATCATGCTCCAAGACATGTCCTGCAGCCGAGTGCCACCTGCCGCCCACCGACAACTCCGCCGCAGGCCCGCTCACACAGCAGCACAGCTGAACGCACAGCTGCAGCCGCCGCGTCAATCATCCTAATCATCCCCATCATCCTCCACAGCCTGTGCAGCCGCCTCATCCTCGCTGTCGCCGCTGCCGGTGTCAGCCGCCGCGCGCTTCTTGCGGCCGCCGGCCTTGCGGCTGCTTCCGCCGCCACCGCCGCCGCCCCCTTCCACCTTCTTGCCCTTGGTGCGCGCCAGCAGCGCCTCAAGCTTATCAGCCTGATCACGTGGCAGCTCATTGTGGCCCAGCTTGCGCTGCTGCTGGCCCATCCAGTAGTGCAGGTGGCGCTCCGCGTCCTCGGGCGCAGTGCGGCGCGGCCGGTGGCCACGCTTGGCCACAAACTCGGCCAGATCAGCGAAGCGACGCTCCCATGCGTCCGGGCCGGTGGCCTTGCTGCCGCCGCCACCGCCGCCGCCGCCGCCTGCTGCAGCGTTGCTGCTGCGCTTGCGGGCGGCGCCGCCGGAGGGCGCCTCTGGGGAGCGCTCGGGGGAGGAGATGGGCTCGCCATACCTGGCGGGTGCAGCAGGGCGGTGAGTTAGTTAGGCTGAGTGATGCTGATTATGAGTGGTGCTACGACGCATATGCAAGCAGCTGTAGACATCAACTTCTCTCTGAAGCATGTCTGTCTCTGCGGGGCTGCGCAGGCAGCACTGCCACAGTGCAACACGCCAAAATGCAGGGAAGCGCGATGCTCACACGTCTGCAGGCCAAGGGCAGTTTGCGCTATTGTGACGTGTTGAGCGCAGCGCTGAGGCTAATCCACACAAGCCATGCAAGCGCACTGCAGCTGACATGCCTGCTGCAGCATTTCCAGACCCAGCAAACATATCACATAGTAGTGTGGCGGTGCATCACAATGCACCAGCAGGTTGCCCTTTCAATAAATCAGCAACAGTCGGCAACAGTCAGCTGCTGCTGCTGCTGCTGCTGGCGCGGGGCTCACCTCCTGTACAGGTCTGTGTTCTCCCTGATCAGCTTCACTGGCTCGCCCGGCTGCTCGCTGCCGTACACGTCAGCCTCAGTGGCTGGCACGCCGTCCTCGTTGCAGCTGTGTATGTGCAGGGGCGCCTGCAGGCGCTTGGCCATCTCCTCGTACATCAGCACGCGCACGCCGTCCTTGCCGTTGTCGTGGAAGGCCTGGCAGCAGCAGCAGCAGCAGCAGCAGCAGCAGCAGCGGGGCAGGTTGTAAGAAGGGTGCCACCAAGGTTTGAGAGTTGTACTTTGCTGATAATTAGATGCCTGGTTGTGCATGCAAGCAGGTGCAGTCTGGGTGTGCCTGGGGTGCGATGGCAGGAGAAGCTGGAGCACGCAGGAGAGCAGCAGAGCAGTAGATGCTGCTGCAGCTGCTGTAGATGCAGCGCCTGCTGTGACCCTGTGTTGCTGAGCTGCCAGCATGTCCATCCCCCAACTGAGACTCCAAGGCTGTGGCATGTGGCAAGCTTGCTGCAAGTAAAGCAATGCTGGGCTAAGAGCCATGCCAGCAGCACACCTGCACAATCTTCTCTGGCATGGTGTCTGCCAATTCGTCTGAGGAATACCCCAGCAAGTCGAAGAAGTTCTTTGCCATTTTGCTGTTGCTGCTGCAGATGTACGGAGCACAGCCGGCGATCTAAAAGCCCTCGTGCGGGAAGCAGTAGACTGCTGCTGCTGCTGTTCCCGAGCTGCTGTTGTTGTTGCGCGAAACTCTACGCTTCGCGCTTGCTTGCTGTCCGCGTCGATCACGAACACGTGTGTCGCATAGTGTTCCTTAATCGCGTGCTTCGTGGGTATGGGTGGCCTGGCGTGCTGTCTGCCTTTGCTGCTGTTCAGCTCGCTGCTTGCTGCTCCCTCGGCACTGCCAACGCTGCGCCTCGTAAGGCAAGCTGAACGTGTTCGCAAGCACTAGGAGCACAACCAAGGCAACAAGGAGGACAAGAAAGGCTGGATCAGCGCGGGCGATGCTGTTCAAAATCGACCACCAACCAAAGAGAGGATATCTAGCGCGCTGTGCACAACTTAGATGTATGGTTGGCTGCTGCAGCGATCGCTGCTCATGATCCTGCACGCAGTGTTGTCACCCAGCAGCGTGTGACAGCAGAACAGCAGAACAGTAGCAGCAATTCATCGCCTCAGTACTATCTGCGTTTTGCTGTCGGGCGCTAACCTAAACTGGCGCGTTTGAAAACGATTTGCATTGCGCTCCAATCTCGACACATCTGCCTTGTGCGCTGCTGCTGTCAGCAACAGCAGGCTGCCCTATTGATGTGCTTGAATTCCGCATTTGCCGGCTTCGTCACCTTGTAGCTTGCTCTGTAACTTCAGTTCAGCGGCTCTGCCTCTGCAACGCTCGACTGCAGCACTTGGCCTCCAGCAGCAGCTGCTGAGCAGCAGCAGTGGCGGCGGCAGCTGCAGCCAGGCCACTGCCAACCATCAGCAGCACCCCGCAGCAGCCATGACGAGCTTAGACAACAGGCAGTACTTCCCCTGTTTTGACGAGCTGCCACTGATGGATGAGTACATGGACCCGCAGTACTACCAGGATATTGGCGGTGGCACCATGCTCCCGCTGAAGCACTGGTGCTACATCGCAGAGATAATGGACGACTCCTTAAGCCATGTGAGCAGCAGCAGCAGCAGTGTTTGGGGCTGGCAACTCAAGCAAGCTGCTGCTTGGAGGCATACATGCATGGGGGTTGGCAGCAGCGCTTGCAAACTGCAGGCTGGCCGCAGCTGCAGGCCTGACACAGGGCAGCCGCGCACACAGCAGCCCAAGCAGATGCCAACACGTCACAGCAGCCACAACAAAAAGCAGTGTGCACCAGCTGTTATGCACCCACTGCAACCCACCTGCTCCCCGTATGCGTCCTCGCTGTGCTGGCACTGCTGCTGCTGCTGCATGCAACCGGCACTCCCAGGATCCCTCTCAAACTGCTGCTGCCACCCCACCTCACCTCCCACCTCACTCACCCGCCTCACCCCACTGCAGATGCCGGACTTCTTCCACCGCGTGGAGGTGCGCGACCTCACGGGGCACTGCAACAGCGTGCTGTTCAGCCCTGAGCAGGGCCTGGACTACGCCAGCCTGCGCCGCGGCGCCACGCTGTTCGTGCGCTACGCGGCCAAGGCCTACTTCAGCGACCTCATGACACAGGTGCGGCGATGGGCGCCTGCGGCTGCAGCTGAGCTGCTGATGGGTCTTACGCACTATGCAGATCTGTACGATGGCAGTTGTCAGGCTGGCTTGGTGCACTGCAGGGTAGCATTGCTGTGCTCTGTCGCGCTGTTTGAATTTTAGATGAGTTCCGGCAGTTCAACAACAACAATGCAACCTTGCAGCATGTACCAGTTTGCAGCAGCCGCACACTATCAGACAGGCAAAGGCAGCTTGCTCACTTTCGCAGCAGCCCAGGGCCGCCTCGCTTGCTCCGCCATGTGTTCGTCCGCCAACCTGCTCTAGCTGCGCCTGCCTGCCTGCCTGCTTGTCTGCCTACCCGCTTGCTGTCATCAGGTCATCAAGGTGGACGACTGCAGCTACGTGAAGGTCATCCCGCGGGGCCTTGACGACCTGCTGCTGCTCAGCCACTGGTACTTTGCAGGCAGGGCCGCCTGCAGCGCCTGCAGGGCGCCCCTGGGCGGCGGGCCTGCGGCGCAGTGCAGTGCGTGTGAGGCTGCGCAGTACTGCAGCGGGCAGTGCATGGTGCGGCACGCTGGGGAGCACGAGCAGCACTGCGGGCTGTGCCGGCAGCTGATGGATGTCATCAATGTGGACATGGACCGCTTCATCCAGCCGGTGCCCTTCAGATGATGAGGTTGCTGACAGGCTGCTGACAGGTTGCTGACATACCTTGCGCTGATGAGGTTGCTGACAGGCTGCTGACAGGTTGCTGACATAACTTGCGTAAACAAGACATGTTGCTTATGTAGAGAGAAGTTGCGTATGTATTTGTGCGGGGTGTGTGTGTGGGGTATGGTGTGTTAAAAGTGGGTGAACCAGGCAAGGGGCTGGTTCACGTTGTAGTGAGCCGCTGCGCCTCCTGGCCAATGCCTGTGCAACAGCACCACCGCAAGATGCAGCTGATCGTGTAGCACTGATAATGCCGACAGCTGCTTTGCTGGTCGTAGCTCAGACTGCAATCTGATTTATTGTTGAGTAATGCTTATTGGGGTACTGCGCATAACGATCGGCCAGTTGCCATGCATGCAGTGTATGGTAAACATCGAAGCACAGTTGCAACAGCCAGCCTCCTCCTGCTGCTGCTGCTGCTGCTGCTGCTGCTGCTGCTGCTGCTATGCAAGGACACCGTACTGCATGCATTGCTGTGCAGTGCTTGTCCAATGGCTTCATTGGACGCAGCATGCTGTGTGTCTTAGCGCACAGTTCATGCATCAGGCTTCTGGCGTGCGCAGCCTTTGTTATGCAGCACAGCCACCCGGTGCTGCAGTTGAAACCATGTCTTGTTCTGCCACCGCACATACTGGGCACATGCCCTGGATCGAACTGCAGCCTGATGACATGTTGAATTGGTTTGTAAGCATGCCTGCACTGCTGATGTGTTGAAGCCGTCGAACAGCTGGAAGCGCTGGCATCAGTGTGCACAGTGCCTGCCACCCTGGCATGTTGCTGGCAGAGTCACAGCATGCATCAGGTGCACAGCTGTGCATTACCAGCGTCCTTCGGCGTCCAGGATTTGTGTGGTTCGCAAAAGGACGAATATGAACTTTTTGTACATTCGTCCTTTTGAATCACAAAGCAGCTGGCCCAGCAGGCCACTAGTAATGTTTTGTGCTGGAGTGTTACACGACAGGGGCATTGCTGTATGCAAGCCAGTGTGTACAAGTGGATGCAGAAATCGGCTGGTTGCATCGCAGGCTGCAAGCGGCCGGCTGTTTTGCTACTATGGTACTGCTGCCAGCGACTGCGCAATGCGCACTGCAGGCATGCCGCATGCAGGGCCTGGACTTCAGGCAGCGGCTACTTGCAATGCGTGTTCGCCTGCAATTCTTCATACCACTTGAACATCCATGCGGCATATACATTCGTCCTAATACAATGCTGAGGCACGCGTCCAGGCACTTGTAACTTCAAATCACGCGGTACAAAAATACGCGGTGGAACAGGCCGCCGGCGGGGCGCCCCGCCCCAGCCAGTACGTAGACGCTGGCAGCTGCTGCAGTAGACGCGTACACCACATTCAAATTGGTGCTACACGCTCAGCGCCAGCTGCATCTTAGATCAGGGATCGCAATCAGCAGTGCCACTGCAACACACAACGGCACGCATGCAGGCTGTCAACGCAACAGCACCACCGCAGCACGGTGCGTACTATGCCGCGTAGTATCCACACACAACTTTGAAACTCATCCTTCTGTCAACAGCAGCAGCTACACGGCCAGCGGCTGCGCTGCCATAAAGAAGTTGGCAAAGAAGCGCAGCCCCTCAGGGCCATCATCACGGCACAGCACGCCACGCGCCTCCGCCACCAGCAGCGCCTCGCGCGCCAGTGTCAGCGGCAGGCTCAGCGCGCCACTCACATCTGTTGCTGACAGCGCCGGCCCCAGCTGCACACCAACAGCTGCAGCTGATGCTGCTGCGTTGCGGTCTCCAGGTGTTGCGCTAGCTTGCTGCTGCTGCTGTTGCTGGGCCTTGTCTTGCAGCAGCCGCTGTATGCTGCTGCAGAGCTGCGCGTCGCTGAACTGGCTGCCCTGCACCACGATGACGCCGCTGGGGAATTTGCGCACACGCAGCGGCAGGCCCACCTGGCAGCAGCAGCAGCAGCAGCAGCAGCGCCAGCAGCAGAAGTGCAAGAAGGGAGGGTAAAGCATTGTGTGACAGACACTGCTCACTATCCAGCAAATGGGCCTGCCATTGGCAAGCTTTGCAGCATGGCTGCAGCAAGCAAGGACACCATCTGCACAGCTCCAAGCAGACCTCCCCGCACTGCACATGCACCGCCTAAGCAGCTGCCAGCAACAGCCCGCTGTCCACTCAGCACCACCCAAACTCAAGTGCACTCAAAACCATCCCGGGCTACACCAAGTGCCCCCTTTGTACACGTGCTGACACAAAATCTGCAAAATCTGCAACAAGTCTGCAACACCTTCGTGCTGCGGGCCGCACCTGAGGGAAGGCCTCGCAGGCCTGCAGCAGGTCATCAGGCGACACAAGCTCGCTGCCGCGCGCGCGGTTGAACAGGCAGTACACATCAGGCAGCATCAGCACGCCCCCGGCACGCGCCAGCGGCGCAGCAAGGAAGTCCGCAAGCTGCCTGCTGAGCTCCTGGTGGTAGCGTGCACCTGCGGATGCTTTCGTCACAGGGCTGGCGATGCCCATCGCAATCAGCTGCAGCTGCGTGTCAGCATCCAGCAGCAGCTGCTCGCCGCTGCTGCCGCCACCTTCTGCGGCACTGTTATTGTTATTGTTCGTGTTATTTAACGCGATGCTGCCATCGGGCCCCATGACGCCCCTGAACTTCTCAGCTAGTGCCACCATGTCAGCAGCCATGGCCATGAGTGCTTCCAAGTCCCTGAATGCAGCAGCCAGGCTGGCACTTGTCGCGCTGCTCTTGGCTGCCTCACGATGCATGATGCCCGCCACACCCACCACGCGACTGCCAGGCCCCTGCTGCTGCTGCTGCTGCTGCTGCTGCTGCTGCTGCTGCTGAGTGCTAGGACCCGCACTGCTGTACCCTGCCGGGCCACTGCTGCTGCTGCTGTTCAACACGCCGCTGCCAGCAGCAGCGGCAGCTGGGGGCCACATGCTGCCTGCTGCAGCACCTGATGAAGCAGGTGCCCCAACAGCACTCGCAGCTGCCACAGAGCCCAGGCCCCAGCCTGGCAGCGGCGCCTGCTGCTGCTGCTGCTGCCGCATGGCTGCCAGCTGCTGCAGCTGCTGCAGCTCCTGCCTGCTGACCTGGCTGGGCTCAGGGCCGGCCCAGGGCGCATGAGTGGAGGGGTCAGCGCTGGCAGCCAGGATCCAGTCGAGTGCGGCCTGCATGTGCTCGCTATGGGTGGCCAGCAGCGCGCGCAGCACCCGTGGACGCGGGAAGCCCTGCATGTGCATGCAGTTGTATGTGTGGTGAGGTGGGGCAGGTTGGGAGTGAAGCAGGTTGGGAGTAAGCAATTTGGGAGTGAAGCAGCAGCAGCAACACACACTGCAACCATAGGTATACCGTTGCTGCTGTGTTGAGCGCCAGACAGAGGGAAGGAGTGGTTGCAGGCAGTAGCCACTTCATTCAGCTTGCATGCTCCTGCTGCTGCTGCTGCTGCTGCTGCTGCTGCTGCATGCTTTGTTAGCCTTCTTCAGTGCTGCCAGGGGGCCCTGCGGCACCCCTCACTTCCCACACTCACCATATCTAGCAGGGCAGACAGCAGCTCCCTGTCAACTGCTTGGATTGCTGGCTGCTGCTGCTGCTGCTGCATTGACATCGGGCACTGCTCTGTTGCAGCGGCTGCACCAGGTGGCAACCGCCCCTGCAGGCCATCTGCAGGCGAGCTCAGCCTGCCGGCTGCTGCTGAATGTGCTGCTGCTGCTGCTGCTGCTGCTGCTGCTGCTGCTGCTGGGCCACTTGGTGCGCTGAGCCTGCCACTGGCTGGGCCAGCCCAAGATGTGCCTTGTGCACCTGCTGGCTGCTGCATCTGCTGCTGCGCAGATTGCTGCTGCTGCTGCTGTCGCTGCTGTTGCCTCTCTAGCTGCTGCCGCAGCGCCTGCATTGCTGATGTGAGGTGGTCGTTGAATGCGTCTGGCCCCTCGCCCCGGCAGCGCAGCTGCAGGTACCTGAAGGTGGCACTGTTCTGCACTGCAGGCGGCACCCAGCGGCAAGAAGCAGGACACGGTCAGCACGATGACAGCGCAGGTGGTGGGTCTGTAATTACCAAGCTGAGAGCATGAAGGCTTGTAGACAGCACAGCCGCATGCAGCTGATGCAGCTGGTGCCGTGCTGCGGAGGAACTGCGTGCCGCTGCCTGCCACTTGCGCCACACGCGCTCACTGTTGCGTAGAGAGTTGCAGTAAACACACTGTGCCTAGCACGTTGCAACATAATGCCCGCTCACTGTTGCAGGGCTGGCTGCGCAGGTCCACGTAGACCTTGAGCTCCAGCCGCACTTTAGGGTTCATGAGGTTGAGCCCGTACTGCACGCGCTTGCTGCTGCTGTGGATGCTTTCCAGGGGCAGGCAGCAGGAGCGGCCAGGCGCAGGCCTGGCGCCGGCATCTATCCATAGCACGCGGTGGCTGGTCACAACAGCGTAGCCATTCTGCAGTCAACAGCAGGGATGGCTGTTTGAGGTTTAAGCAGCACTTGCGCCGCTGTGCTGTTGGGGCTGAGGTGTGGCACAGCAGAAGCGAACGTGCAGCAGCAGCACCAGCAGCAGTGGTGGTGGCAGCAGTGCTCGCACCTGGTAGCGGTCAGCTGTCTGGCAGCCCTCCGTGCCTCCTATGCCTTCAAACTCCAAGTCAACCTGGCAGTGACGTTTCGCGGCGCCATGTGTGAGATCGAGCACATCACAAGCTGCATCAGCAACAGCAGGTGGGGAGGGTGTGCCCCACCCACCTTGTCCAGCAGCAACCTCTCGATCTCGCTGACAAGCAGCTGAGGGCGCCCACTGGCCGTTAATGTAACCTTTGGCAGAATCATTGCTGCAGCTGCATCGCAAGTGCTACACACGTTGTAAGCGTGCCCTTCAGATGTCGCAGTGCACGGAGAGCACGCGGCGTGCGCTCCACGGGAAATCCTGCTTTGAGAGTAGACGTTTGGCGACAGTCAGCTAGTTTGAATGGACGGCTGATGAGAGTACCCCAAAGGAAGAACCCTACCCGACTACTGTACCTGACAACCCTTGCCCCCAGGACGTGTCATCACGTTCCTGATCGCTCCACACGTGCTGCAACAGCATCAAGCGCTGTGATGGTGTGTCCAGAATGGCAAGAAGCACACTTTGATGCTGTTAGTGGGCTGTTGTCGACAGCAGACGTCAGAAAAACTCTGTTACCTCCAAATGCAGACAGGAACTGCAGCCTGAAAGCAGACACCAATACACCAATACACCAAAGCAGACACCAATACATGACACAGCATACATCAGCACCAAGGCAATTGGCTGGAACAATCAATAGGTCAACCTGTAACTGCCTTGTGCAGTGTGTCTGGCACTTTCCATAGCTGTGTTGTAAGTGCATGCCTACGCCCAGCATAACCACCGGTCCGTACACAACTGAACGCGGCAACAAGAACTTCCATACTCTGACTGTAACACAGTTAATTTGAATGAATCCCAGCTGAAATTGCACTGTTTGACGCAAGTGCAGACTGCCAAAATTCAGCAACTGTCACGCTGTCATGCCTAAACCATGGAACCTGACACTACAGACACACTGTCAGCACCCGCCGCTACTCCATACACACGCTCCAACACCAGGCCCCACACAGGTGCAGCACCACATGCACGACCCTACACTGTTAGTCACGGCTGCAGCCGTATGCCCCGCCTGTCCTGTCCTATACATCCAGCGGCGAGGGCGAGCGCCGCCCCACTTGTGCGTAGCCCCACCGCCTGCCCCACTTGCCGCGCCCCGCGCCATTGCTGCTGCTGCGCATGCTCCACAGCACCACAATGCCTATCACACCCGCAACACAAATGAATGTGGCCAGCGTGACCGCCTGGCTGATGAAGGCGCTGCGCTGGCCCTGCTGCGCCTGCTCCTGCTCCTTGGCAAAGTGCTGCGCGTGGTGGCCCTGGCCGCCCGCGGCACTGCTGCTGGCCTTGTCGGGCTGCTGCTGCTGCTGCTGCTGCTGCTGCTTGTTGGCATCATCTGCCAGCTGCTGCAGCTTCTCTGCCTCCTTCGCTGCCGCCTGCTGCTGCTGCTCCTGCTGCTCTTCAACTGGCTGCTCAGCCGGTGTGTCCGCTGGCGCAGCTGCAGCTGGCGTATCAGAGCCGCGGCTGGGCTCCTGCTGCTTGTCCTGCTCCTGAGCAGTGGTGCTGGCGTCGCCACTGGCCGCTGCTGGCGTTTGCTGCTGCTGCTGTGCTGGCTCTTCCTTGGGTTTTGGCTCTTCCTCTGAGCCTCCAGTGGCTGGCTCCTGCTTGGCCTCCTCCTGCTTAGCTGCAGGCTGCTGCTTGTCCGGCTGCTTGTCTGGCTGCTTGTCCGCCTTATCTGTTTTCTGCTCCTGCTGCTGCTGAGCGGGCGGCGGCGAGTCAGTCCCCTGGTGCTTCCGCACCTGCGAGTTGCTCACATCCTCCTGCACAGGCTGCTCCTCCTGCTGCTGCGCAGCATCCCCGCTGCCGCTGCTGCCCGTGCTGGCTGCACTGCTGCCAGCAGCAGCCTTGGGGTGCTTCTGCTTCCAGGCATCGCCGGCAGGGCAGTCTGGCGGCTGCCTAAACTGGCAGGGTGCGCTCATGTGGCAGGCATGCGGGTGCTGCAGCACCCAGCTGTACTGCGTGAAGTTCACATCTGCGCGGCGCTGCGGTGCTGCGGTGAAGCCTGCTGCCCTGAAAGGCGCGGCCTGCAGCTTGTCTGCCGGGGTGAGGCCAGCGTCCTTGCCCAGCAGCAGCTGCTGGAACAGCGCCACCAGGAACTCGAAGCAGGGGCCAGTCTGCGGGCGGACAGCGCAGGGGCAGGGCAAGCAGTCAGGAGGGCGCGCGACAACAGACACAGAAGCAGCCAGCGGGTGCATGACGCAACATTGCGAGAACCGAGCGCGTACACAGGTGCTGCAGCTGCTCATTTTACACATGCAGTGCTCGATTTCTGCAGGAGGCAGGGGCGATAAGCCCAGGCCAGCAAGCACAGCAAGGGTAGCGGCAAAGAAAACAGACTGCATTCTGCAGTTGTTTAGAGCTTCTGCAGCTGCTCTTATCCCCATGCAACATTCAGTGGCTGCTGCTGCCGCTGCCCGCCCCCGCTCACGTTGTGGCTGCTGTCCAGGCAGTTGGTGTCGCTGAACACCGCCACCTTGCCGCTGCCGCTGGGCGCCACGCCGAATGCCGCGTAGTTGCCCGGCACGCCCGCGCCCTTGCCCGCCACATCGGTGAGGTGGCTCACGTGCAGGTGGCCGCCCGCAGGGAAGGTCGCGATGTTGGAGCCGTACGCAACCTGCACGGCGCGATGCAGCACAGCGCACACAGCCATACCCGTGATGATACCAGGTTGGGTTAAAGATGCTTGCTGACCTGCAGCTGAGCTACAAAGCTCCCCAGTGCCGTTGATTGCCGTGAAGCCACAGCACACGCTGCTGCTTGACACAGCTGTATGCACACCATTGCTCCCACGCCTGACTCAAACTGACGATTTTGCTTGAGAACCCAGCTAACTCTGTTGGATACATAAATAGCATTGCGATCACAACTGTGCAATGCCAGAGCTGCTGTGCATGCAGCTACCGCTCCATCCGTTGTGCACCTGCAGCGTGTGCTTGCCCAGGCTGGTGGAGCCCTGCAGGATGCGCTCGCCCAGGCTGATGCCGTGCGGGGCCAGCAGCTCGTTCAGCGCGGGCACGTTGGACCCGCCCGTGATGGGCGTCCACCAACTGCGAGTGTTGTCGTCAAAAAACTTCATCTGCTTCAGGCTCTCCTCGTGGTACCTGCGTGCAGCAGCAGCGGTGGCAGTGGCAGCACCATTAGCAGCAGCACTTGAGGCGGCAACGGCAGCACATGCACAGATTGTTATGGGCACGCACACAGCATGCCCTATGCTGCACTCAGCTTGGCAGCGGAGTGCTCGTGAATCCACACGTGTTTGACTCCCGTCCACCGTGGTGAGGTCTACAAAGGTGAGCCGTCGCTTACAAGGAAACACGAAGCTGCCTTAGCAACACAGTAATGTATATGCTGGCAGCAGCACCTGCCGCTCTTCCTATCGAGCCACTCACCACTCAGCGAACACCACCAGAGCCATGCCATGCTCCTTCACCGCCGACGTGAGCGCGGCAACCTCCTCCCTGCAGCAGCAGTGCAGCAGCAGGCGGCATGAGCGCTGGAGGAGAAGACTCGCAAGATGCTTGACATGCACTGCACCCAGCGCTGCAGCTCCTCCTAAATGGGAAGGGCTTAGCTCCACTCATTGCGCTGCCTGTCGCAATCGTGCACCACCATACCCCACCAACCGACACTCTTTTGCACCACTCCTGCTTCAGCGCGGCCCCAACGCCCCAACCATCACCCAGTCATCTTGCACAACGCCCAGCCACACACCAACCACACCTCGCCAATTGCCATCCAACCGCCACCCGCCCTGGGGCTTGCTGTCTCAGCTAGAACAGCGATAAAACAATTTTGTCCCCTTGTATCTATGACACACCTGGCACGCAAAGCGTTGAAGCAGCCACTCACTTGTACCACTCCTCCTCCGCGTCCAGCACCAGGTAGCCGCCGTAGTTGCGCGGGTCAAAGCAGCTGGCAGGGCTGGCCAGCAGCTCCACGCTGAAGCCGGCCCCCCGCAGCGCGTCGTAGGCCTCGTGGAAGTTGGTGTAGGGGTGGTCGCCGTGCCAGTCCAGCACGTCACTCTGCAGGAGACGGGAGGGGTGGGCGGCCGTATGCAGGCGAGAGGCCGACAGAAGCAGGGAATACAGATGTTGGAAGGCAGCAGCGCAGGTGTGCGGTGTGTGGCTAAGCACCTTCTTGACAAGCTGCTCGTTTGCTGTGTGAACGGTGATGCGCCAAACCTTCTGGAAGCGTCAGTCTGAAGCCTAACTCAAGCAGCATGACCCCTGCCGCTGTAAAAACCACAGCGCACCAGAACGCAAACACACCAAGAGCACTCATGCTGCTAGCCGAGCAGGCGCACCTTGATGTCCAAGTTGTCGCGGGGCACGTAGCCAGGCGGGTACTTTATGCTGTGCAGCACGTCCCACACGATGCGCTGCTCACGCGGCGGCGTGGGCTTGATCACCGCGCTGAGCGGCACCACCACCTTGCTGCTCTGCGGGTCTTTGCTCTCCGCGCCCAGCTGCCCCGGGCTGGTGATGGTGAAGGTGATGCGGCCGGTGGCATTGCCGCTGAACGCCTCGGCAGCAGGGCTCACCTGGCAAAACAAGCACAGCGCAGCAGGACAGAACAGGGTGTTGCAGAGGCTGCGCCGCACAGATGGGCCCATCAACACATATTGGCAGGCAATCAAAACACCCTGCCGGCACAGCAAACACCCTGCCGGAGTCCCATGTTGGCCTGATCAAGCTGCACAGACACATCCAAATGGGTAGCGCCCGCCCCACCTGTACATACACCGCCAGGTAGCCCGACCACGGCCACAGCACCTCGCTGTACTGGAACGTCACGTGCAGCATCTTGCCCCCCTCGTCCAGCCCCTCGTACACGGGAGGCCCCGCAAAGTAGCCCGTGTTGGCCATGCCATTCACCACGGTAGCATTCAGCACCACCGGCAGCGCGTGCGCGTACAGCGGCTGCTTGCAGTGCGGCCACATGTAGGGGCAGTCTGCCAGGTGGATGGCCGGGGGTATGAGCGAGGCGCGTGGCGTGTAGTTGGCCAGAATGGCTTGCGAGGCAGGCAGGTTGATGCGGCCGTTGCCCTGCTCATGCATGTTGAGCTGTGGCAGCCGGAACGCGCCCTCCACCAGGGCCTGCTTCATGGAGGCGGGGTTGAGCAGCTGGGAGCGTGGACATGGAGTCGCACACAGCAGCAGCAGCAGCAGCAGCAGCAGCAGCAGTGGCAGGTGTCAGCCTATGTCCTGCGCAAGCCCACCTCAAGCCAACTGACAAAGCAGAATGCAATCTGGTTATTGTGAGCTGCAACCGCCAACCGTGGCATGATGAGCGCTTGCCGGCATGCCCCCTCAATGCCGTCCTGCAGCTCGCTGCAGCCGCCAGTGCCGCCTGCCAGCATGCCGCCTGCCGGCACGCAGGAGCTGAGCCGGCTGCCACGAAGCTCGACACGGCACATAGTGGTCTGCATATGTCTAGCTGCATCTCTGCAGCTTGCCTGCCTGCACGCTGCTGCTCACCCATCGCCGCTCCTCGGGCAGCGTGCTAGCCAGCAGGCACACCGCGCCCGCCACCACTGGGCTGGCCACGCTGGTGCCGCTCAGGCTGCGGCAGCCCGTGGTGATCTTGCTGCCGGTGACGTCCTTGGCGTACGCCATCACGTCAGGCTTGATGCGCCCTGCGCAGCGCGGTGCACAGCAGCAGCGTTGGGCCAGGCAGGGGAGCATTAACGTGCCGTGCACGAGTCGCAGGCAAGGAGTACCAAGCACGGGTATGCGGGCCCGGGGGCGAGAAAGCGCTGATGATGTTGCTTGCTGTAAAAAACAGCACCAACAGCAAGCGCAAGCTCTACTGGGAGGTGCAGCAACAGCACACCATGACTGCATGCCACATGCTGACTGCCGGCAACGTCCCTCCATCCAGCATAGCAGCCACCACCGCAGCCTGTTTGCGCACAGCACAGCACAGCACAACAAAGCTCATCACAGCACATCACAGCACATGCTACAACGCTTCCCACACACCCCGCCGCAGCAGCCGCAGCCGCCGCACCTGTGCCAGCCGGCAGCTCCCAGGTGGTCATGCCCCTGCTGCTGAACGCCGCGATGTTGTTGTCATTGTCAATGCCGCCAACCCCAATCACGTCCGGCTGGTCCGCA
Organism: Tetradesmus obliquus; assembly: GCA_030272155.1. Taxonomy (NCBI): domain Eukaryota; kingdom Viridiplantae; phylum Chlorophyta; class Chlorophyceae; order Sphaeropleales; family Scenedesmaceae; genus Tetradesmus; species Tetradesmus obliquus. Next base: position 5,266,809 of record CP126191.1, read on the forward strand.
GGGTTGTTCAGCGTGCCGTAGAGCGGGCCGTCGTTGCCGATGGCGCTGATCATGATGAGGCCGTTGCTGGTCACCTCCCACACCTTCTCCACGAATGGCGCGTCCAGGAAGTCCGGGCCGCCGATGGACAGGTTGATCACGTGCAGCTTGCAGGAGATGGCGTAGTTGAACGCGTCCAGGAACCAGCTGGTGTAGGAGACCTGGTCGTCCGTGAACACCTGCGGATGCGGCACAGCAGCAGCGTGTGCAGGCAGGGGCGCAGCACAGGGCAGTGTTTGTCGGTGAGCGCGGCGACAGTGCTCTCTGATGTTGGGAGTCTTGGAGCGCTGCGATGAGTGCTGGCAGCTGCAAGACAAGAATCTTGTAGGGCAGACGTTGGCAGGCAGGCAGGCGGGTGCTGCTGCAGACCCCTGTAATCGACGCACCAAATCCCGCACACAACCACAACCACAACCCCACATGCACACACACACAGCCGCACCTTGAAGGTGTACAGCTCCACGTCTGGCGCGAAGCCGGGGCAGGTTGTGTCCTGGCTGCCGATGACGCCTGCCACAAAGCTGCCGTGGCCCAGGCCGTCGCTGAGGCTCTGTTGGTGCGTCCAGTTGGTGCGCTCCTTGATGTGGCGGATGTGCGGGTGGCCCTCACGGATGCCGGTGTCAAACACGCCCACCTGGGCCGGGGAAGGGGAGGGAGGGTGCATGCGCAGATGAGGCGTCAACAGCAGTGTGTTATGGTGAGCCGCAGTGCACGACAAGGGCTTATGCAGAGAGCAGGCAGCTTCCTGCAGGGGGCGGCAGCATGCACGAGCAACTGTTGCTATGCGTGGGCGCCCCTGCCACCTGGGCGAGCGCCGTGCAGCTGCCTCATGCACAAATCTGCGACAAGCGCGCTCCCGCGTCAATAACCCCATCACTGGCCCTCAAATCAGATCAGAATTACTCAGCAACAGGCCTCGTTTAGCAGTAGCGCCACACACACCTTGATGCCCTTGCCGCTGTAGCCCTGGTCCCACAGCTTCCCAGCCTCCAGCAGCACAGTCACAGCATCAGCCGCGGCAGTCAGGCTGCGGCCCAGCTTTCGCTGCCCCTGCTGCTGCCGCTGCTGATCGGCCGCACCACTGCTGCTGCCAAACAAACGCTGCCAGCTGCTGCTCAGCAGGTTGCGCCGCCTGCTGCTCCTGCGCAGCTCCTCACGGCCCAAGCTGTCCTCCCTGTCAGCTGGGTTGCGCGGGTCTAGACCGATTGTTGGCTTGGTGGTCAGGCGGCCGGGCGGCTTGCTCACAGTCCATATGCTGTCTGCATCCTCATCAGCATCAGCAGGTGGGCTGACACCTGAGCTACTGCCAGCAGCAGGTGGCGGGCCTTGATGCTGCTGCTGCTGCTGCTCTGCTGGCTGCTGCTTGGTTTGCTGCTCTGCATCTGCCAGCAGCGAGCGCTGCAGCTGCCGCCCGAAGTCCGGCTCCTGCTGCATGCGCAACCGCTCCGGCTGTGTCCGCAATGCTGGATGGTGCTGCTGCTGCTGCTGCTGCTGCACGTTGCTGAATGCTGCCGCCAGCTCGCCCTCTGGCTGCCAGTTGAGCAGGCCGCGGATGCGCCTGTCAGGGTGCATGTCACGGAAACCAGACACCTGCTGCAGCGCTGCGCGCAGCACTTGCAGCTGCAGCGGCGCCACCGACAGCAGCGCAAAGTCCGAGGGGTGCTGCAGTGCTGCCTTGTTAGGGCGCTCCAGCCAGGCCCAGTGCTGCTGCAGGTGCGCGAGTGCCTGCAGGAAACAGCAGGAGCCGGCACGAAGCACCGCATGTAATGCACCTGCGTAAGCTTAAAAGCCAGTTCCTGCTGCACAGCCATGACAGAGTCTAGGTGAGCAAGCATATGCTAGCGTGCATGCATGCTCGTGCAGGGATAGAGGTATATGATGTTTCTTTCTCGCAGGTGCTGTAATCGCGTGATGTGCATGCATGAACGCCACAACCACCGTGTGATATTGCTGGTTGCACAACAGACGTGGCACACGCGCCCAGAGTGGGCCTGGCAGAGCATGGCTGTGCTCACCTTTCCCAGTGCCTGCTTATGCTCTGACAGCATCTTGTATTCAGCAAAGCGCACAATACACGTCTGCCAGTTGCAGTCCCCGTTGCCTCTGCACTGCTGCTCAGCGCCTTGGCTGTCGCTGCCCGCATTTCTGCTGCCTTCTGTGCTGCCGCTATGTATCTGCTGAGCTATCATATGCTGTGTGTTGTTGGTTGCTGCTATGCCATTTGCAGACGCTGCCGTGGCAGGTGCCTCTGCTGCAGGATGCAGCTGTGCTGGGCAGCTGGCACTAGCCAGCCCCATTTGAAGGTCAGCAGCATAGCTGTTCAAAGCCTGCTGTGGACACTGCTGGAGTTGCTGCTCTTGCTGCTGTTGGGCTGCATGACTGCTGTGGCAGCTGCCAACCGCCAGCTGGGACAGTGCCAACAGCAGGGGCAGCACCAGCATATACCTGTACCGCATGGCCAGCTGCTGCTGACGTATGCTTATTGGTTTGCCAGCGGCATGCCTAGACTGCTGCAGCCCTGCTGTGCACAGTGCCCTGCATCAGCAAGCAGCACAGTTCATATGCAACTTCTGCAACTGCCTGCTGTACCCGACAGCAGTCCTTGAGTGTGCAGACCTTCCCCAGCCCTCTAGGCATGATAGATTAACCAACAATATGCGCAGAAATTGCGATTCATAGGCATTACTGCAACAACCAGGCGCAGCACTCACCTCAGGGAGAAGCTCAGAGTGGTTGGCTACTGCTGCTATGTCACAGCATCGTAGTTTGTCGCAGATGACGATCAAAACACATAAAACCGAGAGCAAAAGCTTCTGAACAAGGCAGAGCTACAAAACGGTAGAGAGATAGCTTATCTGGCTCGTGCTGAGCGCTTGAAGGTCAACACAATGGAGTTTCAATGCTCAAACATTCGTCGTAGTTGCGAAATAGATGCTGAGTTTGGTCGCCAAGGCGTAAGGCCGCTCAAAAATTAAACCTCCCTCGTTCCTTGTTGTGTTACCTCGCTGCTCATCCGATCGCGCCCAGAGGCATTGATCGCTTACTTGTGAACCGTAATAGATCTTTAGGAGACTGTATCTTGCCACAGCAGCCAGGCAGCACCTTCCCTCCACACCTCACTACATCGTAGCTCCACAACAACAGCGTCTTGTGATACAGTAAAATAACACCGCGGCCTTTTCTGCGGGGCTGCCCTGCAGCTTTGCTCGGCACAGACAGCAGAGAGCAGGTGCAGACATGGCAGACAGTCAGTTCTATCTGCGGTATTATGTAGGCCACACGGGCAAGTACGGGCACGAGTTCCTGGAGTTTGAGTTCCGGCCAGATGGGGAGGTGCGTGGGTGCCCATGGCAGCTCAGGGCAGCTGATGGGCTGCTACTGCTGCTGCTGAGGCTCAGCAACCCATGCTTGCTCTGCTTGTACAGATGCGCTACAGGAACAACTCAAACTACAAGAATGACACGGAGATCAGGAAGAAGGCATACGTTTCGCAAGCAGTACTGGACGAGCTGAAGAGGATCATTGAGGATGCAGAGGTGAGGCGCCGCTAGCGCTGCTGCTGCCGCCGCCGCTGCATGGCGCCGCTGTGCAAGTTGCTGCAGCGCCGTATCACTATGATGCAGCCCTCCCAGCAGCAATGCACAAGCACACGGCGAGCCTCATGCAGCCTGTGCCCGCCCGCTGCTGCCTGCGTGCATGCAACACGCGCGCGAGCTTAGATCATGAAGGAGGACGACAACAACTGGCCCATGCCGGACCGAGTGGGCAAGCAGGAGCTGGAGATTAAGATGAACGGCGAGCACATCTGCTTCAACACCACAAAGCTGGGCTCCGTGCTCCAGGTGCAGCAGAGCAAAGATCCAGACGGGCTCAGAATATTCTACTACCTGGTGCAGGTGCGCGGCAGGCACAGCAGCGGGCAGCGCTGCACAGGACAAAGGCATGTGCTGTGTGAACATGAGCAGTTGGTTGTGGTCTGTCACAACCTGCTGGTAGCCCTTTTGTTCAACTACGTGTTTTGCACGAGTTGCTGGTGTTGTACGACCTGCTGTGTGCATCACACTTTAGATGGCAGTGCGGACACAAAGGCAACTTCCTGCATCACGGAGGGCATGCTGCGGCGTGATCCGGGTCCCCTCAGCGCTGAGGAGCGCCTGTTGCTGCGGTGCAGTTTGCATTGTGTCAAGCATACCTTGCATCTTGACGCGATGCAGTGCTGTCAGAGAATGCACAGACGTGGCTCTGCAGCTGCAGCCATCCTCTGCCCTGCATGCGCGGCTGTGCTGCTTCGTCCCCGCCCCGCAGGACCTCAAGTGCTTCGTGTTCTCGCTGATCAGCGCACACTTCAAGATCCAGCCCATCCAGAAGTGAGCAGCAGCTGCAGCAGCAGCAGCAGCAGCAGTAGATTGATTGAGCACGCAGCTGGCTGGCGAGGCGGCTGGGGCAGGCAGCCTGCGCAGCACAGCAGCACTCCAGCTGGGAGGCTGCAGGCGTGTGCAGTCGCAGAGGGCTGGGCTGCCGCAGCAATGCCTGCGCCGCCGCCAGCTGCAGGCGTGCTCTTGCAGACTTGCCTTGCCGCTTGTGAGAGTTGACGCACTGCGGCACTGCAGCAGTGCGGTTTAGTTCGGAACGTATGGGGTGGCCTGTGGTTGCCTTGTGCGTGTTATCTTTGTGCGTTGGTTACGAACAGTAGTGGCACAGCTGCTGTTTGATATCGCTTGGTTTCAGCAGCCCCTTCCAGCTGCACTGCTAACGTGACAACTGGTCTCTTTGCCAACTGGTTGTGGCACCAAATCAAGTGTGGTGCCTGCGTTAATGACTTGGTTTCTATGCGCACAGCGCTGCTGGGCATGTCGCTTTGTCTGTTCGCTGTTTGTGTGTTTACTTGTTGCTGTGTTGGTTGTGCACTGGATCTGAGTGGCAGCATGCATGAGCAGTGTGTAACAAACCAGCTCCAACTTGAAGTTGCATTTGTGCGTCAGATCACAGTTTGGTTGAATCACGTTACACTCAGCGTAGCAATCCTGACTGGCACTGCAGTTCACCAAGGATGCAGCTGTCGCCAACATGCATGGCGTGCTGCAATGACAGCGACCCACACAAAAGCCAGGGCAGAGAAGCAATGCGCACGCTACCAAAAAATGAGTGCACGGTTGACTGCACCGTGCACGGCTGCAGTTCAACTGCTTGGCCAGGACACTTGCCACCAGGCGGCTGCTTACGGGCCAGCATGCTGCTGCTGCTGCTAGCCATGTGAGTACTCATTATGCTGCATCTACTTGAAATGATCTACCTGCTTGCACGTTGCACCAATTTTATACTGCTAGCAGCTAGCATGTCTAGAAGACATTCGACATAATCAGAACAAATGCTGCTGTGATCAGGCAATAGATAACGCCTTCCGGCAGCAGGGCTCAACCCAAATACACCTCAGCTACAAGTTGCTAACCAGGCTGGTCACTGACAGCTATGATGTACGCGTAGGCCAGGACATATCCATGCTACCTATGTCTTGTCGCAGCAGCTGCTGCACCACTCGTATAACATCCCACATTACATCACAAACAATACAAAACACAATTCTTAGCCATTCTATATGCAGTCACAGCAAGCCATGAGCCATGCCTGCTGCCAGAGCACCACTCCCTATCACTTGCACAGCACAGCAGCACGCTGCTGCAGCTCAGCCAGCTGCTGCACCACGCCGCCTGCCGCTGCATCGTCACGAGCCGCACCCTTCAGCTGCTGCAGCTGGCTGCGCACACTGCCTAGCAGTGCAGCAACCTGCTGCAGCTCCCCTGCGCCTTGCGCAGCTGCAGCAGGCTGGGGCTGCTCTGCTGCTTCAGCATCCACCTCCATGGCATCTGGCGCACCTGCTGCTGCTGCTGCTGCTGCTGCTGGCTGCTGACCGCGTGTGGCGAGTGCCTCCCTGCTTGCCGACATGACGCCTGCGCGGGCCACCACAGAGCCAGGCAGGCCTGCCAGGCGCGCCACATTGGTTCCATAGCTCTTGGGGCACGCGCCTGCGGGTGATGATGCGGCACAAGCACAAGGCAAGAGAACAGCAGACGGCAGCGCAGCCAGCTGTCAGGCCACATACACACAAGAGTGCTCAGGGTGTCTACATGCTTACATGCTATATGCAAACTCTCTGTGAACAAGACGTTGGCGAGTAGTCATGGACAGCTCATAGCCGTGACCTATCTTTCGCAGCAGCACGCTGTCAGCATCCGGCACGATACATCGCCAATCGCCACAAGCAGCCCCGCAGCGCCCACACAGGCAGCATCTACACCAGCCGCACCTGCTGTCAGCTTGTACAGGAAGGTGACCTCTGCCACGCCACCATCAGCAGGCGCAGCCCTGCTGGTTCCGCCCTCCTCTCCAGCATCCTGCTGCTGCTGCTGCTCTGGCTGCTCCGCCACCGCACAGGCCATGTGCATGATGGCCACCTGCGGGTCTGCTGCATGCTGCGCCGCCAGCTGGTGGTAGTGCGTGGCAAACAGCCCGCAGCAGCGCGTGCTGTGCGCCAGGTGGTCCAGCACGGCCGCTGCAATGGCGGCACCTGCACGGCACCAGCAGCACCGCACTGTGAGTTACAGCCCATGACTTCCAGCGTTGCTGTGCATGTGAGACACATCACAGGTTGCCTGGCCAAGCTCAAGGCACCAACAGCATGTGCAGGAAGCTCAGGGTCACCCACACAGCACAAGCAGCACCCACCAATGCAGCACCACATGGGTGCAACAACAAGCCACCCTGCCTCCCCACATGCCCATAATCAGTCCCACGCAACCCTGCCCCCTCACCGTCCAGCGTGGCGGTGCCGCGCCCCAGCTCATCCAGCGCCACCAGGCTCCTGCTGCTGGCCCGGCCCAGCATGGCCGCCGTCTCCGCCATCTCGATGAAGAAGGTGGACTGCCCGGCCAGGATTGCGTCACGCGCGCCCATGCGCACATAGCAGCCGTCCATGGGGGTCAGCTCCAGGCTGCGCGCAGGCACCATGGCGCCCACCTGCAGTAGCAGCACAAGGCCATGTGTCAGAGCAAGGCAGCGCCAAATAGGTGGACGGGAGGGCGGGCAAGCAGGTTACTACGCTGAAAGCACATTTACATGAGACGTTCGTCAAGCCTGGTGAGCTGGGTGTCGTTTTCAGTGCCAGCAACCGCAACATGCGCTCCGCGGCAATCCCCTGCCTTGTAGCATGTGACGCATGCTCCACAGCTACGCCTTCAATTGCAGTGCCGCCCGGTTGTCGCACTCGCTGGCTGCTGCTGCTGCTGCTGCTGCATGCCGAGGCTCACCTGTGCCAGCACCGCCGCCAGGCACACCTGCCGCAGCAGCGTGGACTTGCCGCCCATGTTGGGCCCTGTGAGCAGGATGAAGCCGGGCGCATCCCCACCCAGGGCGATGTCATTCGGCACAAAGGAGCCGCAGCCGGTGCTGGCCAGGCCTGCGGGGTGGCGCAGCTGGCTGGCGCGGAACATGCCGGCACCTGGCCACGCATGATTGATGACAAGCAGAGGCGGCGGCAGCAGCAGGTAAGTCGACGCCGTCCACAGCCAGTAAACATCATAGATTAATCCTGCAGTGATTGCCAGTGTGCCGCAGTTGTGCTTCAACAACGCCCAGCTGCTTGACCAGCTGCAACAATTGTACGCCAGCAGGAAGGACTGCACCCCAGGAAGCTTCACTAAAGCTAGGTGATCACCACAGCAGCATGCATCTCCCCACCCTTGACCCCACAACCCCACCCAGGTTCCCGCTCAAAGCTCCCAGCCGCTCACCCTCAGGGCCCGGCGGCAGCAGCTTGGGGCGGCACATCTCGCCGTCAGCCGCCTGTGCTGCACCCGCCAGCGCCATGAGGCAGTCCAGCACAGCCACAGCCTCAATGGCGGAGCTCCACAGCTCCCCGTGAGACACAAACAGCCGCTCCAGTGCCTGCACAGTCAGCAGCAACAGCGGCAAGGTCAGCATGGTATGCGAGGGGTGCTCTGCCTGGTAAAGGTTATGGCAGCAACGAACAAGCTGTGCGCGCGCAGGCTGCAAGCCAAGCTATGCTCACGCATGTGTCTCACATGGCTGTGGGCCACACTTCATGCATTCGGGCGACTGCACAGCACACAGCGACCGTGCAGACCTGTGCTATCTATTCTTGCGGCTCATCACACCACATGGTCCCACACCACTGATTGCTCTTGCCTCACGCCCCCACCACCACCCACCCCACTCGCCAGGCTGCTGCTGCTGCTGCCCACCTGCAGCACGCCTGGTTCTACCGCCTCCACCCCATCCCCACCCCACCACCCTGGCCACACCCAGCGGCACACTGCTGCTGCTGCTGCCGCCCACCTGCAGCACGCCCGCCTCCACCACCTCCCGCGCCTCCTCCTTGGCCGTCCGTGCCGCCACCAGCCCCTGCAGCTCCTCGCTGCTGTAGCGCTTGAAGCCCTTCTTCTGGCCCACCAGCAGCAGCACGAGCGGCACGCTGCCGCAGGCCGCCTCGGGCACCTCCAGCACGTGGCTGTCCTTGTTCATGCTCACGTAGGACACGGACCGGCAGTCCAGCTGCTTGCGCACACGTGCCAGGTACGCCTGCAGCGCATAGTATGAGGGCAAGAGGGCACAGCAGGCCGCGTAGTGCACTGGGTGGTCTGCTGGAGAGCAGCACAGCGAGCTCGCAAGCCCCACAACAACACTCATTACAGTTATCTGCCACCTGTGCTACAGAGATCCAAAGCTGCTTCTAACCACGTGCATGCATGCCGCATGCGCGCAAGCCCACCTGCAGGTCCCTGTCTGCCTCCTCCACCGCCGCCTTGGCCGCGTCATAGGCGGGGTCCACGCCCGCCTTGCTGGGACGCACCACGCCCTGGCGCTCAGCCTCGCCCCACTCCGCAGCAGCCTGCAGCACAGCACAGCACAGCACAAGCGTCGGCAACATGCAACAGCTGACAACATTCCCAAAGTAGCCAAGGGTGGCTCGCAGCTGCAAAGCACAGGCTGCAACCACAGGCTCTGCCTACTGCATCTTGCACAGTCCCTGCTGCTGATCCAAATGTCCTGCAGCCATGCACGCCACGCCATTATGTGCTGTGCACCTCAACCTGGTGCACGCGTGCTGCGCATGTGCTGCCTCACCTGCATGTCTGCCAGCCGCGCCTTGAAGTCGCTCCAGCGCTCAGGGTCGGCCAGCGCTAACAGCAGCTCGCTGCTCAGCGACAGCTGCAGCAACGCGCAGCCAAAAGGAAGAACACAAGGCAGCAACGCATTCAAGGTAAGGGGGTTGCCAGAGATTTGTGTGTGGCAGCATGTTTGTGCGCATGATTGTGTGTGGCATGCATAGCCTGTAGCACGCTGCAGGCCAGGTGGTCTCCTCAGCATTGACAGCCATCGACCGCACCGCGTTCTGCAGCACAGACTCGCCTTGCATGTGACATGCGCGAGTAGCGCTACCGCAACATGCCGCCACCTGGCCAAACAGAGTACTGCAATTGCAAACCTGCAGCCAATGTGTCGCACCAAAGCCAACATCATTTTTACCATCCCATACATCAAGCCAGCAAGCCGCAACCCGCGCGCACCTCCCCAAAGGCCGCCAGCGCATCCGCTAGCGCCTGCAGGTCCCGCATTGCGCCCACCAGCACCTTCACGCGCCGACGCGCCACATCCTCGTACAGCACCACATGTGCTGCCTCGCGACCAAAGCCGCCGCTGCTGCTGCCACCGCTGCCTGCGCGTCCCACGGATGCGGCCAGGCGTGCCAAGCAGCGCTCCAGGTCGCTGACGCCTGCCAACGCACGCCGCGCGGAGCCCACTGCGGCGCTGCCTGAGCCCATCAGCTCCTGCAGGGGAGCCAGGAGCGTGCGGTTGACCCAAGGGGGGCAGAACAGACGACACAGGAGTTGCAGCGCAGGGCTGCTGCGAATGCACATCGCGCAGCCACAGTGCGCACAAGGAGCTGCTGCGTGAGGCGTTGTCAATGCCAACAAAACTCAGCAACTCTTCATCACCACAAACACGCACACATGCCCCATTGCTGGGCAACAGCAGTATTAGTCCAGCATGGGCAGCGCCGCAATCCCAGGTGCAGCGGTAAAGTTCATGAAGGCCGCGCACCTCCACAGCGTCCTGGCGCCGCTCAATGTCCTTGGTCCTGAACAGCGGCCGGGTGAGCCAGCGCCGCAGCCGCCGCCTGCCGAACGGCGTGGCGCAGTGGTCCAGCAGCCCCAGCAGGCTGCCCTGAGGGCCGCCCAGCACATTCTCCAGCACCTCCAGGCCCTCCAGGGCAGCGCCGTTGAGCTCCATGGCCACTGGCTCGTCACTGCCGGAGGCCTGCAAACAACATCAATCAATAATTTGAACAAATACTTAAAAGATTCATATATTGCTATCCATATGAATAATGCAGGCGTGGGTGCAGATGGAGCCTAAAAGAGAAGCAGTATGTCTAAACACACAAAGCACGCACAGCATAGCACAGCGTGCTATGTCAGCATGCCAGCTCAGCATGCACAGCACAGCATGCCAGCTCAGCATGCACAGCACAGCATGCCAGCTCAGCATGCATAGCACAGCATGCATAGCACAGCACGCCCAGCATAGCATGCCAGCACAGCATGCATAGCACTGCACACACATCACAGCACAGCACAGCATGCACAACATAGCATGCACAGCATAGCATGCCAGCTCAGCACACACGCAAAGCATGCTCAGCACAACATGCAGCACAGCATGCACAGCGCAGCATGCCAGCTCAGCATGCCCAGCACAGCACAGCATAGCACAGCATGCACAGCATAGCATGCACAGCATAGCATGCCCAGCTCAGCATGCACAGCATAGCATGCACAGCGCAGCATGCCAGCACAGCACAGCACAGCACAAGACAACGTGCAAAGCATAGCGTGCACCACATAGCATGCCAGCTCAGCATGCACAGCACAGCATGCACAGCGCAGCATGCCATCCCAGCATGCACAACATGCCAGCTCAGCATGCACAACACAGCACAGCATAGCACAGCATGCACAGCATAGCATGCACAGCATAGCATGCCCAGCTCAGCATGCACAGCACAGCATGCGCAGCGCAGCATGCCAGCACAGCACAACACAACCCAGCATGCACAGCATAGCATGCACAGCATAACATGCCAGCTCAGCATGTGCCCTCTCAGCTACCAAATGTAGCAGGACTGAGTATAACGTGTGTGGAAGCGTAATGTAAAAGAAGGTTAGTAAACCAATGATAAGCCTGAGGCCCAGCGATAGCTGATATAGGCCGCCTACGTTGCAAGGCACGCGTAGTTCTAACAAGGCGGTACAATGTCACATTGACTGCCGCGTGCCTCACACGTAGGTGTGAGTCACAAATGTCTAATCATCCACTACATGGATAGTAACAGCTCCTGTTACAGCATGCGCAGCACAGCATGCACAGCGCAGCATGCCAGCCCAGCATGCCAGCTCAGCATGCACAGCACAGCATGCCAGCTCAGCATGCACAACACAGCAGGCACAGCACTTTCAGAATAGCATAACAGCACACAACACAGCATGACAACACATCATGATATGACATTGAACCACAGCATGAACAGTACCATTTCTCAGCCGTGCTGTGCACCACGCACCCTCAATGCACACTCAACACCCATGTGCACACCATCCGCGCCAAGCACTCACCCCTTCGCACAGCGGCTCGAATCTTGCATTGGGCAGCAGCGCAGCATCCAGCATGTTGCTGCTGAGGAACTGCACCAGCAGCCCAAACGCGCCCAGCCCAGCCTCCGCCACCTTGGCGGCATGCGCATCTGCTGCGGCTGACGCGCTGCCCTGCTGCTGCCCCGCCTTGTACTGCTGCTGCAGCTGCTCTAGCACTGGGGGCAGCTTGCCCTCAGGGAAGTGAGTGGCCAGGGCCTGCTTGCAAAACAGCATAGGCAATGACAGGACACAGCAACAGTGTTGATGCCGAGCTCAGGCTGATGTTGGTGTGTCGTTGCCAGCACATGGCATGATGGCTGGCCCACATGTCAAACAGTATCACAGCTGCAGTGCATACATATGGTAATCTAGCTCGAGAAGACCATCTGTACACCATCACAGCAAAATCAGCACACGGCTGCCAACATCAGTGTCGCCATTCACCGCTCACCTGCAGCGCCGCCTCTGTGTCAGCGCTGCTGGCTGGCAGCTCGTTCAGTGCGGGCGCGGGCCCCCTGCTGCCGCCGCAGCGCACCAGCCTGCTGGTGGTGGCGCTCATGGCCCCGCTGCCACGCCGCGGCAGCACCACCTCCACCGGACGCAGCCCAGTCAGCTGCGTGCGCAGCTTCAGCCGCACCTGCAGCAGCAGCAGCAACAGTGCAGCAGCAACAGCATGCAGGCGTTATATCAGGGGGCAAGGTGGTCTCGTCACTTGCATGGTGCAAAGTGCGAGTGCCAGGACAACATGCACCTTGAGAGGCACAGCTCCACAAAGATGCAGAACAGTTTTGTTTTATGCAGCACGCCGCATGTTTGCCCAGGCTGCAGAGCCGGCCCACCTCATCGTCCCTCCAGCTGCCCAGCAGCACCTGGCCCGCTGCTGTGTCCAGCGCGCAGGCGCCGATGAAGGGCGCGTCATGCCCGGAGCCGTCAGTCACCTCAACCACTGCAGGCACGGCGGCAGCAGCAGCAGTAGGCGTAGCAACTGAGAGTCAGCAGACAACACCAGGAGCAGTGTCATTGTGCCGCGGTCTGCCAAACACGGCAGCAGCACCGCGCTTCTGCTGCCACTGCTGCTGTTGGTCCAGCTGTCCGGCCCACCTGCCAACAATCCAACCAGAACTGCTGCCACCAACCAATGCTGAATCCTGCTACAACACCAATCCACACAGCGCTGCAGGCACAGCGCCGCACCTGCCAGCACGTAGGCAGCGTCGGGGTGCCCCGCCACCATCTCCGGGTCTATCAGCGTGCCCCTGCTCAGCACAGCCACGGCCTGGCGCTCCACCACGCTGGCAGCCTTCTGCCCGGGCTTGCGCGCCGAGTTGCGCTGCTTCAGCTGCTCGGGGGTCTCGGTCTGCGCCCAGTTAGCGAGCAGGGTGCGGCAGTGTACGGCAGGAGATGGTGGGATTGGTGCGGCAGGTAAGGGTTAGGCGGCTTGAACATGGTTTTGCTTAGTAACGCAAACAGCAGCAGAGGCATGCAGATTATGTATGCGCGTCAACCCACGTACACTTCGGCAGCTCGATCCTGCTGCCATATCAGGGAGCAACCAGCATACACATCAGCACAGGGCAGAGGAAGCCTGGAGCAACTGAGTAGCTGGAGCTGCAGCTGAACCGCTCTCACGTGGTAATTTCAGGGCACCCTCTACTCAACACAATTACAGGCATAACCCAGCCCAGCCTGCTCACCTGCTCCACCACCACCACGCGGTAGCCTGCGCGCGCCAGCTGCTCAGCCATGGCATGGTACGCGGCCTCGGGGAAGCCCGCGTGCGGCTGCTCGCCCTTCATGAAGGACAGCCCCAGCACGTCCACGCCCACAAACGCGTCCATCTCAAACATCTGGACCAGAAAACAGCAGGTGCAGGCAGGTGCCGTGAGAGCAGCGGCAGGAGCGCAGGCAGGGCAGTCAGCAAAAGCACAGCAGCAGCAGTGCAAAGCGGGTGCTCGGGTTGGGCCGCAGCACGTGGCCTGCTCTGTGGTGCACCCCTGAGTCATGGCATGTTGTGACATCTGAATAGACCAGCCAACTGTCCAGCCAGCCAACCAATTTCAGCTGCACTGCCTGCTGTGTTGTTACTGCTGCCGCTGCAGCGCTGCCACCACCCACCTCGTAGAACTTGCCCACTTTGAAGAGCAGCACGCTGTCAAAGTTGGCGGCCTTGAAGTTCCACCACTGCTGCTGCGCCTCCGTCACCTGCAGCCGCACAGAGACCCACTCGAGATGTAAGCAGTCACATGTTGAGATGCTTGAGGTGACACTGAACATCACTGAACAGCAGCTGCAGAATGGCCTGTGGACCAGAGGAAGCAGCTGCAGCAGCAGCGGCGGCACAAAGACAGCAGCCAGGCAGCCGCACCTTAGCCTGCTTGAACCATGAGGCGGCGTTGGGGATGAGCAGTGTGCGTGGGTTGTACTCCGGGTGGTCAGGGCGGCGGTTGGCCTGGTCCTTGATCCTGCAGCAGCAGCAGCACAGAGATGCACAGGCCGCAGTCAGCAGTGGTGGCAGAACATGCAGCTCAGCTCAAACTGATGGGGTGGACACCAGTCCTGGATGCGCAGGTGCACCCAACAACCAGGCAGATCACACAAGATGGCTTGCGCATCCACAGCACGGCACTGTAAGCTGAGCTGAGTGCACTCACTCGCCACACTTGTGATTGGCAGCAACAAGCACGCCGCCTGCGCTGATGCTGGTCATCACCAAGCACAGCATAAATTGAACATGCTCGGGATCCTTCCATGCCTACATGCTATATGCAAACTCTCTGTCAACAGCATGTCAGGCCTGGCCCCTGCCGCACCTGTCAGGGTGCAGGAAGGGGAAGCGCTCAGCCATGCGCGCAGCAAAGCGCGCCGCCTCTGCACCTCCAGAGGCCAGCACGCCCAGCACCATGGACGGCTCTGCGGCAGCAGCAGCAGCAGCAGCAGGCAGCAGGCAGCAGGCAGCAGTGAGGCTACGGCATCGCACAGCTGCTGTCACGTAACAGTGGCAGCTTTGTGTCGCAACGATGAACAGCGTGCTACCTTCAGCACCAGCTGCACACATCAGCTGCACACATCAGCTGCACACATCAGCTGCACACATCAGTTTGTGGCACGCAGCACACCGGATCCTAACATATCCATTAGCCACAGCCCGCAAGCTGGCCAGTTACCTTGGCTTTGCCACACACAAACACCCATCACTCACCAGCCTTAGCGCCCTCTGCCGCAGGCGTCAGGTCCAGCGCACCCTGCAGCACCGCCTTGGCCCGCGAGTCAGGCGTCAAGCTATCCAGCCGCTGCTGCTGCAGCTGCTCCAGCGCCGCCGCACTCCCACTGCCGCCAGGTAGCGGTGACGGCGTGGCCCTCTCAACGCCCCTGCTGTCCTTGCTGGCAGTCCTGAACAGCCCCAGCTTGGCAGATGGCGTGCCGCCGTCTCCGCTTGCTGTTGGTGGCGGCGTGAATCCTGGGAAGCCCTGCTGGGGCGTGGCCTTGGAGCCGCAGCTGAACCTGTCCATGGGGGTGTGGCCTGCAGAGGAGGGCGGCTGCTGCTGGTGGATGCTGCTGGTGCGGCCGGCTGCTGCCTTGCCGGCTGGCGTGGTGGTGGTGGTGGAGCGCTTGCGGGAGGCGGCCTGGTGAGAGGCGGGCGCGGCAGCAGGACAAGGTAAAGTGGCTGCTGATGTGAGCGGGGACCGAAACAAGAGCAGCTGCAGCAGCAACGATGGCCGGCGCAGCAGCAGCATCTGCAAGGTGCGGTGGCATGCACATGATAAGAGCAACAGCGTGCAGGGCTGCAGCATGCATCGCCAGCATCATGTACACCAATCAGCAGCGCCCCTCTCCAGCTGCGTCAGCGCCTCACCTTGCCGCCTGCACGCTTGCGCTTGCTGCCTGACGCAGCTGCGCTGCCGTCCTCGCCATCCGAGCCTGCAGCATCATCATCGTCATCCTCTGCTGCCTCCTGCTCCAGGTCCTCCATTGGCTCGTCACTGTCCTCGTCAGCACCAACAGCTGCAGCACAGCACACAGCACGCAGCACAACACAGCAGCCTCATCGAGTAACTGGCATCCAGGCGCAATGCTGCACAGCACAATGGGACCATCAGCTGCTATCTCTGCGCTCATGTGGCACACCTCGCCATGCATGCAGCTGCTACAACTACACCCACGCCATCAACCAAACACACATTCAAGCATGCATCCATCAGCCCCGCCCACCTGAGAAGTCGCTATCACTGTCGCTGCCCTCCTTGGCATCATCAGCGTCTGCTGCGCCATCATCGCCCTCATCGTCGCTGGCCAGCACAGCCCGTCGCTTGCGCCGCGCTGCTGCTGCTGCTGCGCCAGGGCCGCCGCTGCTGCCGCGCAGCAGCCTGTGGCGCTCCTGAGCCAGGTCCAGCCACTCCTCATCACCATCGTCATACAGCACTGGCACGACGCAGCAGCAGCAGCAGCGCAGCATCAGGAGCAGCATCAGCAGCAGTGAAACACAACAGTAGGTGGATCAGACAGTGCGCAGGCAGTAGAATGAGTCGCCTGCACTTCAGCACCTACCGCTGCCACCAGGGCAGCAAGTGTGGCGGCCCATGTGCAGGCTCGCGAGCCTCCTGTGGCTGTTGCACTGCTGTGCACGGCCGTAAAGCTGCATGGCAGCTGCTGCTGGCAGGTCCATGCTCCTCTGACTTGCAGGTGTGTCTGCTATTGCTGCTGCTGCTGCTGCCGCTGCTGCTCACCCCTGTGCTTGGAGTCCTTGTAGGCCTGGATGCTGCCCTGGTACCAGGCCTTGTCCTTGGGCCAGAACACCTTGAGCCGCCGCCCCACGATGGCCTCGCCAGCGCCGCCCCCGTGGTCCAGGTCAGCGCCGGGTGCTGCTGCTGCCATCACCTTGCTGGGCAGCGGCGTGGCCTCCTCATGCTGCTGCTGCTGCTGAGCTGGCTGCCTGGTGACAGCAGCAGCACTGTCCTTGCCGCTGCCAGCTGACTGCTGACCTGAAGCACTGCTGCTGCCCAGGACTGCAGGGGGCTTGCCGGCTGCTGCTGCTGCTGGTGGTGGGGCTTGCTGCTCAGCTGCAGGCTTGGCAGGGGCCGGGGGGCCTGCAGGCGCGGCAGTGGCAGTGCTGGCGGGTTGCTTGCTGTTCTCCTTGCCACTGGCAGGGGCAGCTTTGACACCTGGAGGGGCGCGGTGGCAACAGGAGGTGGTCACAAGCAGTGCATGCAGTATGTGATGAAAGTGGCTGGCGCCACCACTCCTGATGACTCCTTGCATGGCTGATGACAGACCATGTCGCAGTGCATGGTGAGGTTTTACTGATTCGCTGCTGGTTGTCTGCCATTCCCAGGGCCAACTGCACTGGGCATGGCCAAGCAAGAGCACGGCGTTGCAAAGCAACCAGCTGTGCCTGTTGCTGCTGCTGCTGCTGCACAGCTAGAGCTGCTGGCACCCACCTGGCTTCTTGCTAGGGCTAGTCTTTGGCTTAGGCTTTGCGGCAAAGAAAGAAGAAATGCTTTTTTGCTTCATGCCGCTGTTCTGCGGCGTGGCCTTCTCGCTTTGCTTGCCCATTGTTTGAAATTGCTTGAAAACCAGGCGGGATCACAGCAGTCAGCAACGCTCCAATGAGCACGAGAAGATCAATCTTTACAGAAACATTGCTGTTCTCAGTCTCCGCAGGCAGCAACAATGGCCGAGGTTGCACACACTACACAGGCTCCCGATGCCACTTGTCACAAACCGCTTATAAACAACCATTCGAGTGTAATCGACCAACTATTAGCTGGTTAAGCTCGGTTGAGAGGGCAGAGGAGGGAACAGCAACAGAATTCAAACAACCTGTCACTCCAAACCACTGCGCAGCACCACGACCAAAGCGTCGATCATGAACTGCAGCGGCGATTTATGACGTGACGATGGTCATTGAAACCTGTATAAGCTGCTGCTGTCAAAGTGCGTGTACACCACCAAGCCACAGTACCTATTACATCAGCAGCCTGAGCAGCCTGTGCAGTGGATCTGGTGTGTGCTCGGCTGTTCTGCTGTTTGCATGTCAGCTCAATCACCGCTGCCGCGAAAGGCGAGCCTGAAGAGCACCAGCATGCCAGCAGATGACAGAGACAGCAGCGGGCCATCCACTAGCTCAGCGCTCAGCCCAGACATAGAGAAGCAGGCCCTGCTGCTAGAGCGCAGGACCAGCAAAACTATCAGGACAGCTGTGTCTCATGCCCCCAAGGAGGTATGGCATGCACATGTACTGCTACTATGGTACCGTCATGTCGGTTACAAGCAGTTGCCGCTGCACTGACATCAACCAGTTCTAGAGCTTCGCCGAGCTCGGTAGCAACACTGGAGCATGCTTGTGGTTCTTGAGCTTTGGCTGGGGACCATGAAGAAGCCTGTGTGGTGGAACACCACCTATCATGTGCTTCATTCAGTAGCATGCAGTGCTGAGGTGTCCACAGACGAGCCAGGTGTCCCCTGGCTTGCTGTTGCTCTGCACTACATTGCCCAGCATGCATTGCACGTCGCCTGCTGCCTGCTGCCTGAAGCACCTTTTCATGCGTGCAGGCTTTCCACCAACTGGTGCACAGCTGGTTCAGCAGAAAGTTTGCAACTGGCTGGTGAGCTGTGCCAGTGCCCCTGCCTGGGGCGGCAGTCCTGCGTCTCAGCCTCAGCTGCCTTATGTTAGTCAGGCATGGATGCTGCTGCGCATCATGTGCCAGTGCTAGCTGGGTGCGCGCATTGTTGCTCCTGTCATATCAGGTCCTGCTAGCCCCCACCAAGTGCAGCGCTGAACCCAGTGTTGCTGCTGCTGGTGTGCCTGTCTGTGTGCAGTGCCATTCTGCTGCCCATAGTGGTCACGTTCTACATTACGTATCACTTCCTGCAGCTTTTTGATGGCATATTCTCGGTGAGCAGCAGCAGCAGCAGCAGCAGCAGCAGCAGCACGGCAGCATGCGCACTCACCAGCCCCATCGCCAGCTCGGCAGCGTCATGCATGCCTGAGCAGCATGGTGCCACGACTGGCGTGCTGACACCAGAACCAGCGCTAACGATGATACAGTTGGCATCACGCTGCAGCGCACCATATGCATGCATTTGACTGCGTTGTCCATGAGAACAGTGTGCATGTAGCACTGCACAGTGTTGTATCCATGAGGGCTGCTGCCTGGGTCCAGCATGCTGCTGTGCCCTGGTATCTGCGCCCATGTGCCGTGCTGCCTGCTGTTCTGGTGGTGTGCTGCAGCCGCTGTACAAGCACTTCTTCGGCTTTGAAGTGTTTGGGCTGGGCTTCCTAACTTCAGTGGTGAGCAGCAGCAGCAGCAGCAGCAGCAGCTTTGCTGGGAGCAGGCTGAGCCACATGGGTCAGCGCCAAAGAAATTGCAGGGCGAAGCAGCTGCTGCACAGCACTGCATTGCTCAACCCAGCCTCTACTGCAGCGTATGCAGTGCGCCTGACCCTTGCCGTGCAACAGCTGCTGGTGGCCTGCGCCAACACCGCTGCACACTGCTGCGCTGCTTGCGGTTGCCGCCGCAGCTGTTCATCATGTCCACGGGCGTGTTCATGAGCAGCTGGCTGGGCAGCAGCGTGCTGAGCCTGGGCGAGGTGCTCATCAAGCGGCTGCCGCTGGTGAAGCACATCTACAGCGCGTCCAAGCAGGTGCGGCGGCGTGGCGGCGCGTGCAAGGGGCTTGCAGGACGGGCGCTGCGGCAACGGAGGGAACACAGATTGCAGGCTCCAGCTGCGCGGTTGAGTCATGCGGCAGGCTGCAGGTCTGAGAGCAGCTTGCGCGTCTCAGGATTTTACAGATGCTGGCAAACCAGTAAGTTGCATGTTGCTGAACACGCTTAACTGATGGCCGCTGCCGTGCTGCTGCTGCTGCTGCTGCCGGCGGTGCTGCTTATGCTGGGTCTTGCAGGTGTCTGGTGCGCTGAACCCTGATGCTGGCGATGGCAAGGCCTTCCAGGAGGCTGTCATTGTGCGCCACCCGCGGCATGGGGAGTACGCGATAGCCTTCGTCACCGGCCGCACCGTGCTGCAGGTAAGTAGGGAGGAGGCTGCAATGGCAGCAGGGTGTGGACAGCAGGCTGGCTATGGACTGTTGGCAGAGCTGATGTGCCAGGCTGTTTGCAGATGCTTGTTGCATTGGTGCAGGGTCCAAAGTAGATAGACCAACACGAATGATGATAGCATGTCTGCTGCTGCTGCTGCTGAACTGCTGCTGCGCAGACGCACGAAGGTGACATGCGCCTGACGGCTGTGTTTGTACCAACCAACCACGTGAGTCTCGTTCGCTTTGTGAGCTGCACAACCTCTGGCCTGCCACTTACATGGTGGCCAGTGCAGCGCTGGCATGCATCTTATATGGGCAGCCTGCTGCCATTGTACCTGGTCGAATTGCCCAGGTGGTGTACCCTGTTTGTTCCCAGACAGCTGATGATTGATACCATACAGCCCTCGCTCAATGTGTGTGGTGTTAACCCTCCCTCGACCCCAAAATGGGGCCCAATCATTTGCCTGCTGCTAACACCGAAGGCGCACATGTATTAGCCTTGAGATTTGCTGCGCTGGCACGCTGCTGCAGGTGTATGTTGGGGACATCTTCCTGCTTGATGACCGCGACATCATCCGCACCAACCTCACGGTGCGCGAGGGCCTGGAGATTGTGGTGTCGGTGGGCATGGCGCTGCCCCCCACGCTGTCTGCAATCAGCAGGCGGCTATAGCCAGCAGCAGCAGCAGTCACGGATTGTTGTTGCACACACCGTGCCTGGGTTGGGCCCGCGTGTGCAGGCCTAGGCTGCTGATGTGGAGCAGTGTGCGCCATTTTTAGGGAGTGCGATGTGTCACCAATTCTTAGGGCTATATGCTAGATGCGTTCGACCAGCGTGGTGCCATTGTTGCACAGACAGCTGCATCTGTCTTGGTGTTGTACAGTTGTGGTGCCGCTGACTCAGTGACTCACTGTACTCGGAGTACCAGCTGGTGCTGCTGCAGCAGGTAACAGATCAGTTGCTCAACCGGAGGTGCTGCTCTATCACTTCCATAACCTGAGGATCGATGCTCATATGATTAACTGCGTATGCCACCGTTTGGCACCCTTGTAGTGGCACCCTTGTAGTGCCTACAGCGCTAGAACCCTTGGGCAGGGAGTTGTCACCATGGGTGCCAGGGTTGGCATGGTTCAAAGCTCATCCTAGTTGGGCAGTGACACTGTGCAGTGAGCAGTTGCTATGCGGCGTTTGTTATGTGATTCACCTGAATCAGACATAAAACCGCTAACAGTGCTTGCCAACTTGTTGCGAGACCGGAACAACCCTAGTTGTCGTTTGAAATCAGCAGACGTATGCGCTTACGTCAAACTGTAGCATTCTTGTAGTTCATATAGTCTGGACATGCGGGGCAGAGTAGACGAGCCGTAGTTACTGAGATGCAGCAGGACTCCACAGGACTACTGCCTCAAGCATGAACGCGTTGCTAGAGGTAAGCTGAAACATGCAACTCATCTATAACATAGCTAAAGAATACTACCGGGTGTCCTGACCCCATGTATCCACATGCCCAGGCACGGCCCAGCACTGCTGCTGCAAAGAGCCGCTTGAGTGTGCTCACAACCTTTGACTCGACAGACAGCAACTCAGCGCTTCACACACACACTCTTACCAGCAGCACACCAGCAGGCAATGGCACACCAGCAGGAGGGTTGGATGCAGGCAGTGGCGGAACGCAGCTGGCCAGACCCGGACCACCAGGCACGCCCAGCCGCAGCAGCTATGCCATTGTTGCATCAGAGTTGCTGGCTGCAAGCTCACCCCACACACCGGCCAGGTGAGCTAAAGCCACACTGGCGCCACAGAGCAGCTATGAACGTATCATGCTGGTGTCAGTCACCCATTACGTTCCAGCTGCAGTGTCTCCAGCAGCGACCACAGCTGCAGCTGCGTGTGCAGAGGCTATCCGCAACGTATAGCACTGGCCTGACAGGAAATGATTGGCAGCATTTACAGCAGCTCCTGCCGTTCCATACACACACACCCTGACACTATGTCATGCTTGCATGCTGCTACATACTGCAGCCCCAAGCCAGCCAGGGCTGACCGCAGCGGCTTGCTCAACAGTCCTGCAAGCAGCAGCAGCCCCACTGCAGCACAGGTGTTGGGCGCAGCAGGGGGCGAGTTTGACCGCCTGCTCAGTGGCAAAGTGTCCAGAGCAAGGGCCAGCGTCATTGCGGCACAGCCTGTGAGCTTGGACACGGCAGGGCCAGCCGCCGCAGCAGCAGCTGACTTGGCAGGGACGCTGGCCAGCAAAAGCAGCACCATCCGTCCTGCAGACAGACCAGCATCACCAGCAGCAGCAGCAGCAGCAGCAAGTCGGGTGTCTCTAGCTACAGTTGGCTTGCTCGCTGCTCCTGAAGCTGGGCTGCTGCCTGGCAGCCCACTGGCAGATGCAGCAGCAGCAGGCGTAGCAGCAGCCTTGTTCAGCGGCAACAGCAGCAGCAACAGCACGTCAGGAGCTGGCCGCTCTAGCGTCAGTGGCCGCCCACAACCCCTCCTGCAGCTGCAACAACAGCAGCATGGAGTGTCACCTGTTGCTGGTGCGGTGTTGCAGCAGAACACCACAGCTGCTGCAAGGCGCAGCAGTGCTGGAGGGCTGGGTATGGCTGCAGCCTTGCTGCAGATTGCACCCATGACCCAGCAAGGCAGCAACAGCAAGACAGCAGCAGTAGGGACAGGAGCACAAGGCTACCTTGCTAAGCTTCATGCATCTCAGCCTGCTGCTGAACAGAGCAGTGCCACGAGTGCAGGAGCCAGCAGCAGTAGCACTAGGGAAAGAAGCAAGCAGACAGGCAGTGCAGCGTTCAAAACAACAAGCAGAGACAAGGTACGTAGCAAGTTCGGGTTGTATACAGTTGCTTGAACATGCATAGTTCAGCTGCAGGGGTGGCCTTACAGGAGAGTGCGTACATGCAGATTGTCGTGGCACAGGCATTGCTTGAGTAATGCTGCTGCTTTTGACAGCCTGCGGCCGGTGTCTGGCGATGCAGGCAAGCCGAGTTGGCAGGGTGGCAGCCCTATCACCTGATGCGCCGGGCCCAGGGCACTACAGGCCCCAGCACGGTCCCACAGACAAGCACCTGCCAGCAGCACACATAGTGCCAGCAGCCAGCGGCAGGCCAATCTCGCCAGGCAAATCCGCAACAGCAGCAGCAGCAGCAGTAGCACAGGAGCAGCAGCCACCAGAGCCACATCGACACACTCTCCAGCAGCACAGGGCAAGCACAGACCTGCCCACCTCAGCAGCAGCAGCAGCAGCAGGCACAATCACACTGCTTGCAACGCGGGGATCGGCTACTGGCACACCTAGGACAGAGGAGGGTGATGCCGGCAGCCCCCTGGGCCTGCAGCCGCACCGAGTGCATGCCAGGCAGCCGCCCAGGAAAGGCACCTCATCCTTCCAGGCAGTCAGCAGGGAGCAGCTGCAGCGGCAGCAGCGGCCGGCATCTGCGGGTGCTGCTGGCGGCCCTGGCGGTGCTGCTGCTGACTACTTCAGGGAGGGCTATGACAGCCTCACACGGCCACGCAGCAGCCGAGGGCCTGTCGCTGTGTGAGTTGCAGGGGAGGGGCTGTTGAGGTTTGAAGCAGGGAGGAGTCGCAGCAGCTGCAGCGCCGCAGGCCTGGGGTGCTTGCTGCTGACTGAGCATCTTGCCTTGCACTGCACGCGCTGCTGCATATGTCACTGTGTGCTGCTAGCAGGACGACAGCGTGCACTGCGTGGCATGTGCATGTGCATGCCAGAGCTGGTGCCCAGCCCATGCTCAGCATTCCTGCTAGTATCACAAGCTGCGATGCTGTGTGTTCTGTGTTGCTGTCTGCTCATGCAGCTTTGACAAGCAGTTGCCGCGGCCGGCCAGTGCTGCCATGTTGGAGTGCAGCAGCCCAGCAGCACTCGGGCCTGGCGCGTACCACAGGAGCGGCCAGCTGCCCGCCAGCTACACTGGCGCTGATGTGCCAGCTGGGCACGTCATCAGCAGCGGAGGTGGTGCGCTGGAATTTGATAAGTACTGCAGCAGGCCAGGCAGCAGCCCAGCTGCAGCAGCGTCAGACGACGATGGTGGTGGGGGCTTGCTGCAGGGTGCAACAGCAGCAGACTGGCCAGGGCTGTGGGGCTGGGCAGCTGCAGCAGACGGCTGCCCGCACCAGACTGGGCACCTGACAGGCACATTCACATGCGCTGCCGCTGGAGCAGGGCAGCAGCAGGCCGCGGAGACAGACTGGCAGCAGCAGCAGCAGCACCGAGAAGATTGTGTGCCGCAAAAGCAGCGACCGTCGTCGCGTGATGCGCTTGCTTACGTACGCCGGCAGTTCCCCACTGACTTAGTTGATCTACAGGAGGCATACGAGGACCGTAGGCCTGCAGCAGCACCAGAACAGCAGCAGCAGATATGGCAGCAGCAGCAACTTCTGCAGTTGCGGCAGTTGCGGCCCAAGTCTGGCCATCATCCGCAGCGGCAGGCTGCAGCTAAGCCCCGGCCAGCATCAGCAGTGCTGACACGACCATGTGGAAGCCTTGGTACCAGCAGCTTCACAGCAGCAGCAGCAGCAGCAGCAGCACATCGGCCTAGAACAGCAGGAGCCACCACTGGCGGCGGCAGCAGCAGCAGACAAGACGGCATGCTGGGCTTGCAGCAGGTCGGAGCGCTAGGTAGCACGGGCATTGCGCCACGCGTGAAGGGCGGCGCCTGGAGCAGCAACAGCAGGGCAGCAGCAGCACGTGTCATGCGGGCGATGAGCGTGGGCAGTGTGATACCGCCGGCGTCTGTTGCAGTGCTGCAGCCTGGCACTGAGCTGGCGTATGAGCCCAACCCTGAGGTGCTTGGGCACATGCACAAGACGCCTGCCTGGTCCATGCCGCCCAATAGAACTGCCACCTCCAAGAAGTGGGCACAGGCGGCGATGAAGGCAGGGCTGCAGTGATTGCTGCTGCTGTGACTGTGCAGCACACAGAACATGCGAATGTTGCGCGAACAGCGTTCAGAGAACGAGGGCCCTAGCTGGTGTTACATCTGCAAGAGGTTAAGTCTCTGTGTTTGGCTGCACCCACGCACTCCGCAACACAACATTGTAGCAGAACGGCCAGTTGCAACATCGCAAATTAGTCAATTAGTTGCAACACCCTGTACGCCAGCACAAGCTCAAGTTCTGCCATCGGCCGCCGATGCAAACACGGTGGTTGCATCCACTCAGTTGCAGGGTGAATTGTGCTGACGCCATGGCGCACCCAATGAGCCGTTCAGGTGCAGCTACAGTATGCAATCCTGTGGCATTCAGCTGCAGTGCTGGAATAACCTCCACAGCTGGCCACAGCTTTGCGTAGCTACAGCTATAGCCACAGCTAGCACATGTTTCAACAGCCTGTAGCAGCCCAGCCATGGGCTGATGCCAACCAACCCCTGGTCCGGTGGCAAGACTTGCAAGTCTGCAGTGCAAGTCTCCTGAACACAATTGTGTTCAGGATCTGCGAAGCATTACCAACACGTGACAAGCCAAGTGCTTTGTTACACACAGGTGCACTCACAAGAGCACATGTTGCATCTCAGCAGGCCACATACGCAATACGGCACACAGACACTGCAGACCGCTGCACAGGTACCCGGCCCTTCAAGGGCCAAGTTGGCCCGTGTCGTGAAAATGGAAGCAAGCAGCTGTGGTTTACGAGGTGTCCACATACAAAAAACGGGAGCACTACACACTTGCATGCTACAGCATACAATATACCAAACAGGCGTATGAAAAAACAGGCAGATGTCTCTGAAGATCAAGAATACTCGACACAGATAACAGCTGGCTGCAGCTGCCGCTAGGCTGAGCCAGGGTTGATGCCACAGCCTTACTAGCAAAGACCCCACCGCTGGTCGACAAAAACACAGCAGTCAAAGGTGACACACACAGAAAAGGAGTTGCAGCACATTTACAGAACACACACCCAGATGGACAAGTTTGGCCCAACACTGGTAGCAGTAACCAAATGTCAAAAATCACAAACAACCACAAACAACCACAAGAGTCAACCGCAAGAGTCAACCGCATGTGCGCTCAAGGTGTTGCCCGCATCGCATGCCCTTTCACAGCATAGCATTGCATGGCCTAACGCCCCCAGTCATAGACTGTGAGAGGTTCCCAGCACGTGCATCTCTATTCCAGTGCCAGCACCAGCAGGGGTTCCGGGCTGTCTACTACTGCCTGCCAGTTTTGCTTCCTGCTGCTGTGCCTGCTGCTGCGATGTGCGCCGCCGCCGGGGGGAGTCCTGCGAGGCGTGCTGCGAGGACTCTGCTGCTGCTGCTGCTGCCCCATCCGTTGACCGCCAGTGCTGCCGCGAGCCTGCCGCCTGGCGCTGTGCTGCTGCTGCCTGCTCCTCCTGCAGCAACTGCTGTGCTGCTGCTGTGAGGCTGCTGAAGGTCTGCCGCCGCATCATGGAGCTGGCCTCGGGCGAGCCTGCACAGGGGCAGCAGCGAGGGCCATACACGCAGCACGCAGCCAGTCAGCCAAGGCGGCAACAACACACAGCGAGTGGCGACCGATGCAGCAAGGCGCGCGTGGGACCAGCACCCATCAGCCCAGATGGGACCAGCACACATCACTTGCATACTCGCTGTACCGGCTGCTCAAGTGCTGCCGTGCACAAGCCAGCAACATCCTACGAAGCCCACACGCTGAGCAACAAGCTGCTGCAAACCCATATATCACCGGTGTTATGCGCAGCATCGCACCCAGGGCTAGCGTGGCGTCAAACTCGCTGAAGTCCAGGCCCAGCTTCTTGCCCTTGAACATCATGTACAGCGTGGCAAAGCGCTCGTTCATGCGCATGTCATTGGGATAGTATGAGTGCCGCGCCTGGCAGCAGCAGCAGCAGCGGCAGCGTCAGCTGTCAGCCACAGCACAGCCGAGGAAGATCACCGGCAGTGCGCTGTAACACCACTACGCCGGCAACACGCATGCAGCGACTCTGCATGGTCAGTTCAACATCTGCCCGCCGCAAGCCACATGACGCCAGCTTGCTGTTGGGGGTGGCGGCTTGCAGGGCAGGCAGTAGTGCTTAAGCTACAATTGATTGTAGTGCTGCCACTCCAGTGCATGCGTCAGGCAGCCCCACCTGCACGCTGTTGCTGGTCATGGCATCGATGCCCTCAAAGAAGACCATCACCTCCATCTCCTGCAGCAGCAGGTCATCTGGCAAGTGTGCAGGGCAGCCAAAACAACAACAGCGCATCTGTTACCAAGGCGTTGTTTGACCGCCTAGAAACAGTCAGAAAATCACCCACAGTGCAGTAGCTGCTAGTTAGTGCACAGAAACACGAGCATCAGCTAACATGAGACAAAGCGTAGCACTGCTGGACGCACGCGTTTTTCAGCTGCCACTGCACTAGCCAGCCTGCGTTATTCCACATACCTATAGACATGTTCCACAGCGGTGAGCCCGGCCTGCAGCAACACAACATGACAGCAATTGCAGCAGCAGCAGCAGCGGCAGCAGCGGCAAGCACAACATAAGCAGGGCGAATGCCCAAGCCACCTTGCATCACCTCCACAAGCAGCATGCACCCTCCGATCGCAACACACACTGCTGGTGACGCAGCGCTGCATGCCCTGCTGCTCAGCCAGCGCAGTGCATCAGCCATGATGTGGCTGCACCAATAAGCAAGGCAAGGCTGCAGGCCAGCCAGCAGCGCCCCACCACAAGCAAGGCAGTGAGGCTGCAGGCCAGCCAGCAGCATCCCACACACCGTATGACGTGCATCATGGTCACCGCCATGCCCAGCCGCAGGTTAGCCATGCTGCTCACGGCGCCCTCCAGCGCCAGCTCCTGGCACTCAAAGGCAGCCTGGCCGGGGTTGTCGGGCTTGGCCAGCAGGATCTGCACCTGCAGCAGCAGCAGCAGCAGCAGGTTGCAGCGACGTTGAGTCTGTAGGCCACATACGTGTGGTCCTTGATGCATGGTGCAACTGCAAGAAGCTTCAAGGGTAGTGCCTGGCAAAGTTCACAACTTGATGGAGGACAAGTGATGCACAACAGCCAGCAAGTTCACGCTACAAGTTGACCTATCACGCATGCTGTGCACTCTCTGGCGACAGCCGCGTGCGCCGCACCTCAGGCCGGATCATGATGTGCTTGCGCATGTTGGCCACGCGCAGCGCCAGCGCCCAGTAGCCGCTGGGCGCGTGCGGCGCCAGCACCATGCAGCGGCTGAAGCGCAGCGAGGAGGAGCGCTTGGAGGGCGCAGAAAACCTGCGGCACGCCCAGACACATACGGTATGGTCAACTTACAACGAAGTGGTTGCAGTGGTCTGTTCTACGTCTGCTGCATCTGCTAAGCTATGTTATGCACAAAGCACATTATTGTTGCGCAAGCCCTGCCCGCGCGGCTGCACACCTGGCGAAGACCAGCCCCATGCAGCAGTAGTCTATGAGCGATGACGTGATGACCTGGAACATGACAATCACGTTGACCAGCGTGCACTCAGGGTTGGGTGCCAATGGCGCGCCATAGCCTGCACGCAGCAGCAGCAGCAGCAGCAGCAGCAGCAGGCACACACAGCATTAACCGGCAGGGCTCTGCACACACTCTTGCAAGCATGTGAGAGGTCTTCGGGTGCGATACTCTCGACCCAGTGCACTTGCAGCCCTGCAGGAACAGTACTGCCACATACATATTCTGGTAGTCTGCATACTGGGACGGTTGATGCTGCCAACGTGCCAGGCTGCAGGGGCTGGCGCTGGCAGGCTGGTCTGCGCTCAGCCTGCGCACCGATGGTTGCTGCCGTCTGCACCGAGAACCAGAGCGCAATGCGCAGGTGCTTGATGTGCGGGATGCAGTGGTTGGGCTGCCACAGGTACAGCAGCGCAAAGAGGATGTACTCCATGATGTAGATGAAGAAGAAGATCAGGATGAACCTGCATACAAGTGGTAGCAGTGGCCTCAGGAGCAGGGGGATGCATGTGGCAGTGCATGCGTAAAACGTATGCCTGCTCCCATTCAGGCTGCGGCGCACGTGGGAGAAGTATTTGCTATTAGACAAGTGCAGGCGGCGCACTTTGTCACAGCTGGGCGTTTTGCGCTGTTGCTGGGTGCGTCTGTGCGATGGCGGCAGCGGCGGAGGCACATGCTGCTTGTGCTGAGTGGTGCAACCTCTGTGTCAGCGCTGCTTGCAGCCCTCACCTGGACCGCGGCATCTGCAGAGTGCCAGGAACACAGCAGACAGGGCAGCAGGCGCATGTCAGCTCAGCGAAAGCTTGTGTGCACTGCAGCAACTTCATGCACGGCAATTGCTCCTGCTGAAGGGAGGGATGCCAACAAAGATTTGCAGTAGAGGTGCAAATTGCTCTTGCCTGGCGCTTTTGTTTGATTCAACCCTCACAATCTTCTGCTGCTGAATCAGTGACGGCAGCAGCAGCAGCGCACTGCAGGACTCACGTTGAGCAGTGTATGGAAGACATCCCCAAAGTACAGTGCTGCTTTCTCCCATTCAACGCCAAATCGGTCGATAGCCTTTCCCTGGTGCCTGAATTGATCAAGCAGCAAAGGCGCAAGGATGACTCACACCAATTTTGAGAGCCACCGCACTATGTTGATGGCCATGACGCAGTCCCCAGGCTGACATAGCAATGGCTTCCAGTACTGTGCAAGCAGTGCCCATCTCGAGCACTACCATACAAGTGACATTGCTTCCCCAGTGCCATGTGCAAGACTTATATTGCCTGTTTTTGCATCACAGCTGACAGTTGCTGACAGGTGATGTGAAGGCTTCACATTCCATATGGCACACATGCTGGCAACACATGCTGCTGGTGATGCTACTGCCAATGCTGCTGCAACCCCAGCTTCAAATCCACCTTCACTCACTGCTTGTTCAGCAGCCTTGGGCGTGTTATGCCTGTGTTTATTTGCAGTGTTGTATCCAGAGCATCTGAAGGCTGCCTGCTGCCCTCTAGTATGGTCTCATATGCTCCGGCCGTTTTCCTCCGCCACTTGGCGGATATGGCGTCCATCACTGGTTATAAGCTGTATGTAGCGTGTTGTTGGAGACAGATTCAACATCCGAATGTTGGAGTAATCGATCGTAGCATCAACAACGGGCAACTATTGCTTCACCTATCAAACGCACACCTTGCAGTCCATTTCAAACATCAAATCACACTAAAGACCGCTCCAGTGCTTCACGACTTTGACGAGCGCATTCTGGCAAACCTGTTGGTTCAGCTGGCAACCGCTTGTCATGACATGTGACAGGAGGGAGGGCAGTACGTGGCACGAGCAACCCCGTGACATCGCCCAGGAAGGCAAGCCAACACAATATGTTACACCGTATGTACATCCAACTCAAAAACAGCAGCCGTGCAACCCTCATGCTGCAAGGCTGGCCTCATACGCTGCCCAGCCAGCCTCCTTGTACTCTGCTGCTGCTGCTGCGGGATCTGCTGCCTTGATCACGCCCCTGCCCACGATGATCACATCGCTGCCGCGCGCGCCAATCACGCTGGCTGGCGTGTTGTACTGCTGCCCCAGCGCATCGCCGCCCTCTGCCAGCTGCACGCCAGGCGTCATGTGGATGAGGCCGGGGCTGCCTGGCCCGCCCTTCCACGCTGCAGGGTTCACGCTGATGAAACCCATCACAAAGTCCTCGTGCTGCGCGGCAGCCGCTGCCACTGCCTCCGTGTAGCTGCCGGCTGCAAGTGTGCCCTTGCTGCTCATCTCCGCCAGCAGCAGGCAGCCACGGCCCTTTGGCAGGCCCACCTGCAACAGCAGCAGCAGCAGCAGCAGCATGAGCAGCAGACACGCACACTGCAGTGACTACAGCTTGTGTCGCCCAGTGCCTGCAGCATGACAGCCTTCGTCCAGCACGCCAGCAGCAGCTCATCCATGCCAGCGACATCAGCAGCCTGGACAGCTACCCCATGCAGCAGCAACCACACCAGCACATCTAGCGAATTCGGTGCAGCGGATGCATCCATCCCCGCAACACGCATCAGTCACCAGACGCTGAAAGTCGCAGCCATGCACTCAAAACTGCCCAGCACCTCATCTCTGCCCCAGCCTGGCTGCACAGCCGCAGCACGCACCTGCTTGAGGCCGTCGATGATGCCCGGGCCTGGCACCAGGTGTGCGTTGGTGATGTGGCTCCAGTCCGCAATCTTGTAGATGCCGCCCGCGTACTGGCTGACCACGGTGTTGCCGATGTCGGCAAACTTGCGGTCCTCAAAGATGAGGAAGTCGTGGCGGGACGCAATCTCCTGCAGCTTGGCGGCAATGCTGTCGTCCCACCTGCAGGCAGCAGTTAGAGTGTGCGGCAAGGTGTGTGCAGAGTAAATGTGGCAGCAGTTGGCGCTGAAGCTGAGCAAAGTACCACATAATGAGGCGGAAAGCAGCACATGCACCAGCAGCAAGCGGCCCCAACCCGCGCCCAGCGCACCTGTCAAAGATGTCCACGTGTGTCTTGAACACGCAGATGTGCGGCCCCGTCTGCTCCGCCAGCGCCAGCATCTCATCAGCAGTGGCCACGTCAGCAGCCACAGCCAGGTTGGTGCGCTTGCGCGCCATGAGCTCAAAGCACTGCTTTGCCACGCTGTTCTTGGCCAGGCCAGCGCGCTCCTCATACGACAGCCTGCAAGCACAGGCAGACACATGGCAGGCATGCAGGCGAGTTGCTCAGCCAGGCAGCCAGCCAAGGTGGAGACTGCCAGCAGAGCTGTCTGCGGGAAACCTGCTGATGCAGCAACGCATGCACTTGCTGGCCCCTCTGTGGCGGGGTACTGCGTGTCAGGGCGTTGCCAGCGCTACGGTGTGCCTGACGAGCCAGCTCATGAGGCTGAGACGAGCAGCTGCAGCACTTGCATGCATCGAGCAGCACACATTGGTACAGAGTGCTTGGGGAGCCCAGTCCATTCGTTGCTTACCGCTTTGGCTGCGCTGGCGGCGCAGCTGCAGCTGCAGTAGCAGCCCCAGCAGCAGCAGCAGCTGGCAGCTGCGTCTGGTTCTCCGCAATGAAGGCGCGCACTTTGCCTGCCACCGCCTCATCCACGAGGTTGTGCTTCTGCAGCACGTCCAGCATGGCCGACAGCTTGAAAGCCGCATGCAGCTTCAGCCCGTTCTTCTGCAGGTGCGCCTCGCCGCCCTGCTCGCGGTCTATGAGCACCACCACGTCAGTCACCTTGAGCTGCTCCTTCTGCAGGCGGCGCAAAGCAAACGTGCGCAAGGCAAGGCGTTTCAAGGCAGAAAGTATGGCAGACAGTAGATGGGTGAGATGATATGGCAGCAGGGCATGGCAGCAGAGATCGGCACCGTTATCTGCTCAACTGCCAGCAGTCTGAGACACACTGACGCCACTTGAGGCAACTGCTGCTGCTAGGCTGGCGCTGCTCAGTACCATCTAGTCTGTCGCGAGACCACACTGCACTTAGACCACACCGCACCAGGATTGCAACGGGGTAGAACCTACCCGCAGCCCCACCCAGTGCAGCCTGGCCCCAGCCGCACCTGCAGCGGGTCCAGCAGCCATCTCCCAACTCTGCTCAACGTCCTCCAAACCCTACCCCAAGACCCACCCAGCGCAGCCTGGCTGTGCTGTGCTGGTCTCAAGCTGGCCCCAGCTGCACCTGCAGCGCGTCCAGCAGCCATCTCTCACTCTGCTCAACCTGCTCCCATCCCAACTCCCCGCCCAGTGCAGCCTGGCTGTGCTGTGCTGGCCCCAGCTACACCTGCAGCTGGTAACCCCTACACCAATGCCAACCCAGTGTAGCCCCTACACCCCGCCCCACGCAGTGCAGCCTCTACACCCAACCGCACCTGCAGCGGGTCCAGCGTCTCCAGCACGCTGGCGCCACTAGTCACAAGGTCCTCCACGATGAGGCACGACTGCCCGGGGCTGTACGCGCCCTCGATGGCCTTCTTGGTGCCGTAGTCCTTGACCTCCTTGCGCCGCATGACCATGGGCAGGCCGAAGCCCAGCGACATGCAGGTGGCGATGGGCAGCGCGGTGTAGGGCACGCCGCACATGATGTCAAACTGCAGGTCCTTCACGCGGCTGTACATCATGCGAGACACCTGTAAGGGGGAGGAAGAAACATGTGCGAGAAGGGTGAGCAGCAGAGCGGAACAGCAGAGGTTGGTGTAGTGTGGTGCATGCACTCATGCAGGATTGAGTTGCATTACAGTCGCTGCAAGCGGCTGGTGTGCAGCAGGGTGGACACAACGCACTCAGCTGCAGCGAAGATTGGTGCTTCCTTACAAGGTCAGCAGCTGCAAGCAGGTTGTGTGGCAGCAGGAGCAAGGCCTGCTGCTGGTGAAGAATAAAACATGCTGCAGGATGAAAACACCTCGGGTGCAGTAACACCTTGTGCACCTGGCTGCACTCACTGCTGCTACCGCTCAGCAAAGCTGCCACGTGATCCAGCACCAGCAAGCAGGACACTACCTGCTGCTGGTGATTGATCATACACAATGCCGAAGGCTCGGCTCCTCTGCAGCAAAACTGGATGCAACTTGCTGCACAAGCTGCTGCTGGCGCGCCCAAGCTCGCACCTGCTCCAGCACCAGCGGGTAGGACACGATCACGCGCAGGTCCACGTACACGGGTGACATCAGCCCGCTCTTCAGCTTGAACTCGCCAAACTTGACCGCCTGCAGCAGAGCCAGTTGTGAGATACGCAGCCCAAGCCGGTTAGCAGTTGGCCGGATACAGGCACTTGCTAGGCGCAGAGAAGCAGCCACCGCCAGCCACAGCAAGCCAATGGCGTATGCTGCTGCTGCCGTGCTGCATGCCCAGGCGCTCTATGCCAGGCAGGGATGAGCAGCGGGCCTTGCCTGCTCACCCCGATTTTGTTCAGCTCCAGGCAGAGCTCCTCAATCTCCTCCTGTGTCATGGGCTCCTTCTGCAGATTCGTAAACAGCAGCCGAGCGATGAAAACAGACAGCAAGCAACCAAGCTGCGTATCAACCAGGCCGCCACATGCGTGCTGCAGTGTGCAGCAGTACTGCAGGTACTGCTGCGGTTTGAACCGCAGCAGTGCAATGATACGTGGCTGATAGCCAGCTGAGGGCCACAGCAGGTGTACCAACCCTCATTATTCCTTCAAACAACTACTCAAGGCCTGTGATCAGGCAGATGCGGCAGCCTGCTGAAGCACGCACTGCCTTGCGGCACAAGCCTTGGTGCTGCAAGTGATACTCACAGTCGTGGCCCTGGCAGCCACGGAGCTGGTGGAGGGCTGGGCATCGCCCTTGTTCTTCTGCAAGCCGGAGAACAGACCCATGCCTGCTGCTGCCTGCTGAGTTTGCCGCCTGCCGCAGCTGTCAAATGTCGCGCTGGACACCCTTGCTTGCTGGCCGCCGCCAGCGACTGCAAACGACTTGCTTCCGCTGGATCGCGAGGCTGATGGGCCTGTGCCTGCTCCTACAGCCTTCCTTGACCACAAGTGCATCAAAGCCGGTGCCAAGAGCAAGTGTTTGCTGGAAAGCCTGCACGTAAAGCAAAACTTGTGTTGATCCTACAAAGCTTGGGGACGCAGCAGCACTTGACATGTACTGAACCGGCGCGGTGTGCGAAGTGACATTGCGAGAAGGGAAGAACCGGTGTAGCTGTCTTCTAGTCAGCATTTCTGGTGTATCAATTTATTCAAGGCAGTTTATACAACAGTTGACATCCTTTGCTTCCCACTGGACACAGCCTCCGCGCGCCCTTGCCAAGACTTTCACAACTTTTGGTGCCTATAGAAGTAGCCTCATTTATCCAAAATGAACAGTATGTTGAGCAGTAGGTGCTCTGCCTCAATGGCAGGGTGTTGGCAGTGCCGCAGTGTCAACAGCAGCATGATACCAGCAGCAGCAGCAGGAGCAATAGCAGCCAGACGCAGCATGCAGCAGCGGCGCGTTGCCAGCATAGCAGCGCAGGCTGACCAACAAGTGAGAAATGGTTGCTCTTTCTTTGATGCTGCAGTTGGCGCTGATATCCCTGCTCTCTTGCACTTGCACCACACAAATGTTGCCAGGACCCCAGCAGGCTGGCTGGCAGGCTGACAATTCACTCGTGCATGGAACCCATCTCCGTTGAACTTAGCAGCAAGCAAGTTTCAGGGAAAAGGGTAGACTATTTCCTTCTATCAACGCTGAACGTGTGACGCCTGCATCTGTATGACAAATAGGCCTAGCAGTTGTGCTGCATGGACTGATGTCAGGATCCTGAGGAGGCGTGTCCGACAGCATTTCCACCGCAACCACCAGACCAACCCTACCTGTGCCTCCCTGTGCTGCACTCACCCCTCCACATGTTACTGCCGCTGCCACCGCCGCCGCACCTGCAGGAACAGTCGCCGGCTGAGCGGGAGCGCGAGATCCGCCAGGAGGTCACGCGCCGCATCAAGCAGCTGGGCGAGCAGAAGAAGTTCAAGGAGGCGGTGCAGCAGCTGGCAGGCCTGGCGGCGCTGGGCGTGCAGCCAGACACGCAGGCGGCCACGGCGCTGCTGGCAGCGTGCACGCGCAGCAGGGACATGAAGGTGGCGCAGACCATCTTTGACCAGCTGTTCGGCGACTTCCTGCAGCCCGATGAGGTCACGTTTGCGGTGATGCTGCGCGGCTACGGCAGCCAGAGCCCGCCGGACTGGCAGAAGATCGACGCGGTGCTCACGCAGATGAAGATGAGCTACGGCCTGGAGCCCAGCGCAAGTGAGGCGCAGCAGCAGCAGCAGCAGCAGCAGCACCAGCACCAGCAGCACCAGCAGCAGCCGCAGCAGCAGCAGCCGCAGCAGCAGCCATTTGCTACCTGTGGCCACATGCCAAGTGTTTGTCAGCGGTTCGAATCATATGAGAAAGACAGGTTTGCATAAGCATTCTCAAACAGAGCAGCCGCAGCTGCAGCACGTGGTGTCTGGCGTACTTGGCAGCTAGTGGTTTCTGACGGTTTTTGCTCTCAGTTGCTGGTGTGCATCACAGCGACCAAGCCAGCTGCAGCGTCCGAGGTTTGTACACTTCTGCCACATCACCTCACGTGTGCCAGCGATTTTCTGTCTGTGTTGCTGCTGCTGCAGAGAGCTACAACGCGCTGCTGGAAATTTGTTACAAGTCAAACGACTCTGACCGCGCGCTGGATGTCATTGACCGCATGGCCAACGATGAAGTAGATCCCGATGAGTTCACATACGAGATAGTGTCGCGCAAGCGGACGTGGAGGTCTTACCTGCGCAAGCAGTTTGGGTGAAGCGGCAGTGCTAGTGCAGCAGAGTGGCAGCAGGCCAGCAGGTGCAGCTGCTCCTGTTTGGCAAGTGCAAATGCTTGCAGGGGAAACCAATGTGCACGCCTGGCGCATTGGACCTTTGGGCGTCCATTTAGAAACATTGGTGTAGCTGTTGTTTGTCGCCCTGTGTGACAAATTGTTTGTTTACTGGCGTGCGTTCTGAACTTATCTTTGTTGGTCGCGATGGACGGCTGATCCTGGAACAGCAGCAGGTTGCAAGTTGGACTGGAATGCAGTCAGGGGTATAGCAGTAACCTGAGTGACAACTTGTAACGTCACCTCTGTTATTACAGGCCCACTACAGGGCATGCTGGCAAGATACAGGGGCACTCCAGCTGTGATAATGCCCAGCGTTGCTCTTTGGATGCATTGGACAAGCTTCTAGTTGCAAGCAGCAGTCGGCCCCAGGACCATCACCGTCTGTATCTGACACTTCGTCCTGCTGAATCACATAGCCAGCACACAGCACACGGTTGGACCTCTTGTCGATAAAATCTGTATGCCTTGGCTACCATGAGCGAACGGCGCGCAACAGACGAGCTGTACGGCGACAGCGCCAAGGTGCAAAGCATGCTTTTGAAATTCCTTGACGGTGGTGTCGCTGCTGTTCTGTTCACGGTCAGGATCTGAATTACTGACATCATTACGCTGCATGTTGCAGAGGACTGACCAGACGGGCCGCGGTGCTGAGTTCACAGCCCACCTGCGGGCCTTGAACAGCCAGTTTGCACAGTAAGTTAGCAGCAGCAGCAGCACCTGGGCACAACACGGAATCCGTGACAGTGACTGACATAGGATTGTCACTTGCAGGTGGGCACAGCAGCAAGCTGCACAGGCAGGTGATCAGCTGTGGCTGTCTGGCGTCAAAGAGTACATCAAGCATGCGGACAAGCTGCTGCAGCAGTACGACGATGTACTAGTTGATGGTGAGTGCTGCAATGCCAATTCAGCTCATCAAGCCCACACAGCTGCTGCAGCTGCTAGCAAATCGTACTCTGCATCGGTCTGCGCTGGCCGCGTCATGCGCTGCTGCAGGTGTCCTGCAGCTGCATAGATCACATGGTTGCCCTTGGCTGTGCGCGTCGTGGCTGGGCAAGTAAGACGCTGATGTTGAGCATTTGCAGAACTAGGGCAGGGCAGGAAATTATTCGAGTGCTCTGTTCCCAACTTTCTGTTCAAGCTCCACTTGCCACTTTGTGGCACGGCAATGCACGCATTCTTTGGCTACTGCCTGCGGCTTACTGCTTTCAGGCAACCAGCACCGCAGCAGTTCGCCGCTCGCCAGCAACTTGTTTGGCACGCCAGCACCCGCAGCCAATGGCTCAGCAGCAGCAGCAGACGAAGCAGCAGGCGCCGCCACAGGCCGCTCCACTGGCTTCGGCGGAGGCGGCGGCCGCAAGTCTGTCACATTTGCAGAGCAGCCCAACTTTGGTGCAGCAGGAGGCTCCCCCTCAGCTGCTGCAACACCCGGGTTCGGCGCTGCTGCTGCTGGCGCAGCAACACCAGGCACCGCCAACACAGCCAATGCCGGCCACACCCCGGCTCCTGCAAGCGGTTTAGGCTTTAGCTTTGGCGCTACTCCTGGTGCAACACCTGCTGCCAAAGGCGGGGAGCTTCCATCTCCGGAGCCATTCAAGCTCAGCGGCTCAGTGACCCCCAGCAGCATTGGCGGCATGACCCCAGGCCCCTCACCCTCCACAGGTGGCTTCTCTTTCGGTGCTGCGCCCACGCCAGCAGCTGGCGGCAGCAGCGGCGGCTTTGGGTTCACACCAGCAGGCGCAGCAGCAGCAGCGGCGGCAGCAGGCGCAACACCAGCAGCAAGCAGCGGCAAGTTTAGCTTTGGGGTTAGTAGCAGCGGCACAGCCGCAAGCCAGGATGCGGCGGCGGCAGGCGCCAGCAGCAGCAGTGGCGGCAGCTTTGGCTTTGGGGCCGCGCCAGCAGCAGCAGCAGGCAGCACTGGTGGGCCCGCTGCCACCACGTTCAGCTTTGGTGCACTGCCGTCGTCATCAGCAGGTACTGCTGCGGCTGGAGATGCTGCTGCTGGCAGCTCGCCAGCGTTTGGCTTTGCCACAACAGCAGGAGCAGGCAGCGGCACAGCAGGCGGAGGGCTGTTCAAGTTTCCGGCACCCACTGCAGCAGGAGGTGAGCAGGCACCAAGAGCAATGGGCGTGTTATGTGGTGTGCATGCGCGTCAGCATGGCTCAGTGCATGTGCTTGATGTGCTGTTGTGGTGCACAGGCCAGCACGTCACATTATCGGCATGCATGTTGTATAGATCTGCTGCATGTCAGTGTAGCCAACAGTACATCAGATGGCATCAGCCACCGGCCAAGGATGGCTTTTAAACACACCATGCAGGCAAGCAGTTTGCGGATTGCTCGAGCAGCAGAGGCTGCTGTTGGCGCGCATGAGCTTCAACCCATGCCCTCCCTTGTAGGCATGCGGGCAGCAGCGAGATGTCCTCAGACTCAGCCAGCAGCGAGTCTTCGCAAGTGCGCCAGTAGCTCAACTGCATTGCCCGGCTTGCCCAACACACTTCGAACTCAGGGCAAATGCGCGGCAGCAGGCACCATACCGCCGTGGCTTTCAAGCAATACACAATGATGTGTTTGCACCGCCCGCCGTTTGCAGGCCCGTCTGACGTTGCAGCTGGCGGTGCCGATGGCGACGCCGATGAGGAGGCCCCGGCAAAGTTCACGCCAGAGATCAAGGTGGATGAAGAGAAGTGGCATGTGCTGTTCAACAATAAGGCGCGGCTGCACGTGCGCCTCCCGAAAGGCAGCGGCGGGGGTGACTGGGAGGGGCGCGGCGTGGGCATGGTGACGCTGCGCCAGCCCAAGGAGGGCGACAGCCTCGGCAGGGCCTGCGTCATGTTCAGCACAGAAGTGGTGAGGCTGCCGGGCTCTGGCGTGGAAAGCGCAGCAGGGCGTGATGGGGGCGAAGATGGTGTTATGGGAGGTGCTGTGTGTGGGATGCTGAGGGTAGTGGCCACCAGAGAGTCAGCGGCTGGGGCATGGGAGGCTAGCTGTGAGTCTGTCAAAGAATAGCCGCTTCTGGACTGTTTTTCCTTCGTGTAGCAGTGCTCAGGTGTTGGCATGACGAACACTGCCTGCTGCACCTGCTGGGTTGCCGCTGCAGGGCAAGCAGCTGGTGTCATCGAACCTGTACGTCACCACCGTGGTGCACTCCATTGCCAACAAGCCCAACAAGTGCAGCATCCTGCTCATGGTGCCTCAGTACGAGCTGCCGCCAGCAGGCGCGAAGGCAGACGCCGCTGCAGCTGCAGCAAGCAAGACTAAACACGCGGTGAGCGCCAGC
This sequence comes from Tetradesmus obliquus, assembly GCA_030272155.1. Lineage (NCBI taxonomy): Eukaryota > Viridiplantae > Chlorophyta > Chlorophyceae > Sphaeropleales > Scenedesmaceae > Tetradesmus > Tetradesmus obliquus. Next base: position 5,306,135 of record CP126191.1, read on the forward strand.
ACGGGCGGCAGGGCCGGCGCAGTGCTGTGACAGCGGCACTGTCTGCTGTGCGGGGCTGGCATGTGCAACTGCACAACGCTTGCAGGAATGTCTACTCTCTGTGTGCAGGCCCTGCTTTGCTGATGAGCCGCATGCCTTCTTTGCAGAGTATACACCAAACTCTGTGGTTGGATGCATACCTTACGCAGGCTGTGCCGCAGAAGCAGCGTGCTGCGTCAGTCCCAGCATCAATAATCGTGTTCCAAGTGCTGAGCGACACTAGTCTTCTCCTGTCTGCTGCTGCTGCGCCTGCAGATGACAGCGTGCATGCTCACATTCGGCTCAGCCGACAAGGTGCAGGACTTCAAGCAGCTGGTGGAGCAGTACAAGCCCAAGAAGTGACCGGCTGCAGCGCAGCTGTCAGCAGGAGTCGCCAGCCAGCTGGGATGCCGTGCATGCATGGCAGCTAGATGTGCATGCATGGCAGCTGGATGTGCTCGTACCTGTGTGGCAGGTGTTTGCTGTTGATTCAGCTCATTGTAACAGGAGATGGTGTCATGATGGTCAGCATGCGCAACATGCGGATTGCGCCGCACCCACTATCCTCGCACGCACGCAATGTGACAGCATTGCTGGTCCTCTGGTTAGCAGGTTGGTAACTCGGTTTGGGAGTCACGTAAATGGTGCAGCAGCTGCCCAGCAGCGAGAGGACTTTGAGCAGGCAGCATGACAACTTGCGCAGCAAGGTGGCACGCAGGCCTCCAAGCAACAGCAACCAGGCGTCTAGGCGCTCACTAAGCGTGGCACGAGGATATGTTGTGTGGTGGCCTGTACGAGCCCTTACTGGCTGCAGCAGTGTGCTATTTCGCCAATTATTGGAGCCTCCTGAGGCTTCAGCGCATACAGCAGCTGCATCAGCAGCCGCACTGTGCTGGTGCACAGCTGCTTGACTAGTTGCCGAAGTATACGCACAGAGAGGGTGCAGCACGTCAGATACTAATGTTACAAACATAGCTGTGCAACCATCATGATTCAACGGTGCAAGTTGCACAGGACGATCCTCAGATGGCGCAGCTATGCAACCCACACCGAGTACCACACGTCCTGTTCCGAACCACTCTTGCCAAAGCCTGAGTGAACAGCAACGTGGCACTCACAGCACACGGCATCCAACATGATCACGGTGCGTGCTGACGATGGTCAGCTAGCTAGCCATTGTGCAAGTGTTACAATGCAATGCACACACAGAGAGCCGTCACTCCACGTGGCTGCCGCCCTTGAAGGGTATGTAGGGCGGCGGCTGCCCCTGCGCCCCCTCAGGCAGCGCCGGCCCCCCCAGCGGGTCGTACTGCGCGCCCACCACATCACTCAGCAGCTGCGCCACCTTGGACTGCACGCCCGCCAGCGTGTTAAAGCTCAGCAGCAGGAACAGCAGCAGGCCTGCGGCAGCGGCAGCGGCAGTGCGGCCACAGCAGGTGAGGCAGAGGTGCTTGTTGAACAGCAATGCTGAAACTGACGATGACCAGAGCAGACCGTCGGCAACCAGCGGGCAAGTAAGCCAAGCATCACAAAACCGGAGGTAATTGGCCAGCGCTGAAAGAAAGCACAGCCAAACACTGCTTTCTGCTTACATCTTGACAACTCTGCTGCCTGACACGCGCTCAGCGCCTCCTCCAGCCACGCCGCAATCCTACTTCAATCAACACGCACAGATGACAAGCACCACATCTCTGATCGCACAGCTGCCGCAGATACTGCTGCTGCGCTGCTACAGCTGTGCAGGGGTAGGTAATCACACACGCAATGTTATCACCCACCTGTCGCCAGCAGCACGTACAGGCCCTTGTTGAAGTCCACGTCTCCCTCATCATGCCAGCGGTAGTGCACCAGCACATGCTTGGGCCAGTGCGTGGTGTTCTTATAGTCTTCGTACAGCGCCGCATGCTTCATCAGCAGCTCATCAGGCAGCGGCAGCACCTGCTGGGCACGGCAGGCAAGCCAACTTGAGCACACATGCAGCCAACGCAAAGGCATACTGCAGGATAGGGGTGGGTCAGCTGCAATGCCACGCGCAACTCAGAAGCACATGGTATTCCGCCAGGTGCGGACTGCAGGGCTGCATGCTGCACCAGCTGCATGCTTGCCCCTGCCTTGTTGATGCACCGCAACGCACTGTGTGGCGCTGTGCTGCGGCTGGGCGTCGTGAGTGCCTTGGCATTGTTCAGCGTGAATCCTGCTGCTGCTGCTGCTGCTGAGCTTGTTCTCAGCTGCTTGCTGATCCGCAGCACACTGATCTGCAGTGCTTCTGCTTGCTGCTCGCTGTTTGACCCAAGGGGGACCTGCGCATGGCACTGCTTGCACGCCCTGCGCTGCCTGCTGCTGTGGGGCCTCACCCAGGCCTTGGCGCCCTTGAGCTCGTCGCCTGCGCGCCGCAGCTGCACCTCCAGCAGCGGCATGCCCTCCACGCCCTTGCCCAGCACCGTCAGCCACGGCGTCAGCACGCGGTCGCCTGCAGCACCATTTTGCAGTTATTTTAGTATGTTGATTTGGTGTTTCAGAGTGCAACGGCAAGCACAGGGAATGCACTGCACTGGATCAGACATACGGCAGCTGCAGAGGTCTTCCTGCAAGCAGGCACCTGCCCAGCTGACGGGTATCATCAGGCTGCACTGGCGCGGCCGCTGCAATACTGGTGGTGTAGCTGCTGCTGATGCGTGCAGCAAGGTACCCACCATCAAATGATAGCTGTATCCGGTAGTCTGTGACCTCCTGTGCATCTGTGCCCGGCTTGTTGATCGGCATGGCGACCTGCAGCGCAGCAGCAGCATCAGCAGTAGCCCTGCTGTAGCGGTTGCACTGCTGCCGCGGCCGTACAGCAGCTGCACACTTACTATGCGGTTCTGGCCGAATCTTGGGCAGTGGTGTTCTATCAAGTCGTGCCAGTTTGTCCGTTTCTGCACGGCAGAGAGCACCAGGTGGTGGGTGATGGTTCCCAGGGGGTCCAGCTGTCCAGTCAGTTGTGCAGGTTTGTGCATGTACCCGGAGAAACTGCGCGCGTCGCGAAGTATGAATGAAGTCTCCTTCGTGATGTACAGCTCTGCTGCATCCCATCCATAATAGGAGCCATGCTAATGTGATCGCTAGCCGTGGCTGCAACCAACGAGCCATTTTTGTATACGAGCCTCGATCTACTTGTCAAGTACACTATCAAGCACGTGAAGCAAATGTGTTTATGTCAGCAGACGAACTGAGGCCTTGCTGCAGCAAGTGACTAAGCTTGCCAAGTTGGGTTCCTGAAAGACAGCTGATATCAACACAGTAAATTTGCACTCCTCAGATTACAGCCTGGTGACTTCACAATGTCAATGCTGCTGCACTGCAGTGAGTGTACCGAAGCATCAGGCTGTGCCGTATACACTTGAGGCTCTGAACGGTCACATCTTTGCCATGACACTTTGACAACCCTAAACCGCTGTCAGTTGATGACAGCTTGCACCCTCAGGGCCCGTTTGTCTCATCACAGCAAGTTGCATCATTGTGTAGCCTTGCAAACATGACAAGTGGTTCAGTGCTGAGCGTAGAAGCCACCGGCCTGCCTTGAGAAGCAGGCACATCCTGGAGGGCCTCTGTTCCTCCTCATCCATCCCCAAGAGCTGCCCGGCCTTGACCAAGCCGCATGTGCGCAACAAGCATGCATTATCAATATCAGCGCAGCATGTAACATGACGCTGTGATGATTGATGCCCTCTACTACTGTATGCCCTCTTCAACTACTGAAAACACTGGACGCATACGCAATAACTTGATGCATCCCAAACCTATGAACACAAGCAACCGTTTGCCTTCTTGTGCGCAAAACGCCATACAAGGTTCCAGTGGTGTGTCCCACCAATGACAACACAACGCGACTAAGACTACCGACACAGCAATCTACCGCCAGGTAATTTTGAACCCTGAAGTAATGGCTGCACGTTATTCTCAGCAGCCCTCATCAAACTTGCTCGACGCAGTGCCTTGATTGAGTTTGCAAAACCAAGCGTGGTTTGACCCACCACATGCAGTGCCGTGCCTTCTCACAATCTGCTGCCATGGCCATGGTCAATATCAACTCCGCTCTGCAAGTGCCACACAGCTGCCATGTACCTTCTCTGCACTTAACCACTTGATCTCTGAACAGTCTGTCTGCAGGGTCAGTAGCTGACCTCAGCAGCACAATGAGTACAAGCATTGAAACTGCACGGCTTCACAATGTGATAAACCTCATCTGGTACGTCAGGCCATGTCGATTCATTCAAAGCACAGGCTCCTATGCTAGCTAGCTGCGCATTCAAACTTGGCACGTCAACACATCAAGAAGCACACAGCAAGTGCTACTCCAGGTGGCTGTGTCTACCCCAATAAAGAGAAACAGAAACAACCTGTGCTTGCACAGACTGTGCGAATCCTTGGCTGGGACGCACATACATGCCCAGTGTACTGCAGCACCATGGCATGCTGGTTCATGGCGCCTGTTGCTTTGCTGTTGAGGTACACATGCTCAGTCACAGGACAAAGCACGGCAGACACCTTTCATACAAGGGCAACAAGACGCCTTGAGCATGCCCGCTGCAGCGCCTGCTGCTGCAAGCTAGGAAGTGTTTTGGTACAGAGCGTTGCACTGGTGAAAGCAATTGTGCTTTCAGCTAGGTAAAGGAATGGCTGTAAAGTAAGGCCAATAAAGATGCATCACTGTGCACAGCATGTTGCCCCTGCAGATGGCAGGTGGCAGCAGCTATTCCTCTTGCACGCACAGGCAATGCACGGATAAGATAACCAAGTATGCTGGGTGCCTGCAGTCTTTTCTTCACCCCCAGAAAATGCGCCGCAGCAGACACACCACACACATCACACACAGCACGGCTCTGCTGTGATGAACTGCACCACCCACCAGGGGCACAGCTCAGCCAGTCGTGACTTTCACTGCTGTCTTGGGTGTTGGCTGCACAGCCATCGGGGCCAGCAGCGCAGGCTGCAGCAGCCCAGCACCCACAGCAACAGGCTTCACAGGCAGCAGCTGCGCACCTGCCCGGCTGCCGCCCTGCACCCCTGTCGTGTCCACCATCAGCCGGAAGCTGTCATTGCGCGGCGGCAGCGCCTGCGCAAAGCTGAGCGGCGCAGGCGCTGCGGCAGCAGCTGACTGCGCTGCCGCTGCAGCCGCCGGCATGCGCAGCGCTGACGGCTCTACAGTTGCAGGCAGCGCAATACGCCGCTGCACCGCCAGCGCCGGCTCAGTGGCTGCGGCCAGTGCGGCAAACCACTGCCGCATCTCGTCCACGCGTCCAACCGCAATGTACGTGTCATAGCTGAACTCCGACTGCGGCTGGATGGCGGCAGTCACCAGCGGCGCAAAGTAGGAGCAGTCACTGCGCGCGCTGCTGTTCTCCCCGCCCACGCGGTACGCCACTAGCTGCTCAGCCACCGGGGTATAAACCCCGACGCCGAACCCCGAATTGGTGTCCACGTATGCAGCCCACTTCTCGGGTATCTTAAAGTACTCGTTGACCTGGCCGGGCATCAGGAAACTGAGCTGACCGCCAGTCCAGGGCGCGCTGCCGCTGTAGATTGCCAGCGCATTGAGCCGACGGTCCACAAAGACAGCCGGCACCTCCTGGTGACGCTCTGGGTGGCCTGCATTACCAGTATAGCGCATCGTCTGCCGCACCTTGACCATGTTGGGCAGCAGGCGTGATTGTGTTGTCATGACCACGTCATCAAGCAGCCCCTGGCCGCCCCAGTTGCGCGGCAGCGCGCTGGTTGAGAGCATGTCGCCAAACTGCGAGCTGGCCAGCAGCTTGGGGGCTGCGTTGTGCCAGGAGCCGCCCTGCACGGGGTTCCAGCGCCAGGCGCGGGTGGACCAGCAGCTGCCGTCCTCGCAGCCTGCAGCAGCACAGTGCCAGTGTTTTGAAGAATTGTTGGTGAGTCGGGAAACAGCCAAGCTGGCAGCAAGGCTGTGCTGAGTCAGCAGTGCTAATTATATAACGGCGTGGACTTCACTGGAATGGGGAGACCAGATGCAGGTCGGGGATGCATGCCCGCTAAGATGCTTGTAGTCATGGTTTCACCGCTGGCTGGATAGTAGCTTGCTGCCCAGCTGCCACAGCCTATGCATTGACAAGCTAGCATAGCTACTGCTGGCAGTGTGTGCATTATGACGATACAGCAGCGCAGCCACAGCCCGCTTCATCACAACCGCATACATCGCCACATCATCACCACGCACCGTAGTAGGACTGCTGGATGAGCCGCCCGCTGTCCCAGGTGTTGATCAGGTTCCTGCCGGCCCACTCAGGCGGCATCACAGGTGACGACAGGTGCGTGATGGCGCCGCCACGCGCAGGGTCCACGCCCACCTTGAGGCGCGCATTGCTCAGGTACAGCAGGCCGTCAGCAGGGTCGGCCTGCGCCGGGGAGGCCTGCGTAGGGGATGTGACAGCAGGGTGGAGGTGCGTTGTGCCGGCTGTTTCAGCTGTGGTTCTTCAGCAATTTGCTGCTGTGCATTTCAAGCCGCTGGATGCAGCAAGCCAAGGATGCTGTGGGTACTACCCCACACTAGTGCAAGTGGGTTGCTTTGAGCGCCTGTTCATGAACGATTTGTTGATAGTGTGTTGCTGCTGCTGCGTGCCGGGGCCATACAACTGCATGGACAACTGCACGCAACTGCAGATATGCCATATGTGTGCAACTCAGGCTGTTTCCAAAAGCTTCTAGCCTTCATCTTGGCACACATACTCACAGGTGCAGGTGCCGGCGCGGGGGACCGCGGGGCGCTTGGCACAGCCACGCCGGCGCTGCTGCTGCGGCTGCTGTTGCTGTTCAGCGCGACCAGCAGCTGCGTGAACAGCTGCTGCTCTAGCGCCTTGGACAGCCGCGGGTGTGGCGTAAGCGGCATCACCCTCTGAGGCACATCAGAGTCAGGCTCCCTGAGGGAGGCCACATGGAAGGCCTCCTTGCGCACACCCATGGCTGCCAGGAGGGTTTCAGCATAGGGATTAGCGCTGCTGCTGCTGCTGCTGCTGCCGGATGTGGGAGGAACTGGTGCTGCGCTCTTGACTGATGCAACAGCGGGTGCTGGTGCTGGGCTCTTCGCTGCTACTGGCTTGGGGGCACTTGAGCCCATCACAATGGGTTGGGGGGCAGTGCTGCAGATATCAGCGTGTAGAGATTTTAGGCGTCAGGCCGAGAAAGGGACTGCCCTCACCGTGTCAGTGCAGATGAGGGTTCTAACACTCGCCATGACCCCTGAGGTCCTCAAACAAGTGCTGCGCAAGCAAGGACACCAAACCAGCTGGAGTCACGCAACGCAACAGGCATTCTGTCAGGCTTGACAGCTGCAGCTGCCGCACTGCGCGCCACGCTGCTCTGCCGAGCAAACACTCGAACCCAGCGCTCTGCATCAACCCTGAAGCACCCAGACTCACCACACAGGCTTTACAGAAGCGCACACGCTGGCTGCTGCATCCACTGCTGCCAGCTGCAGCACCAGGCTCAGCCCCAGAACAGCACCAACCCCTGCCTGGGACCTGCGGCCCCGCGGCTGAGCAGCAGCAGGCGCCTGCGAGGGCATTGCCAGGAGCAGGATGCGGCAGCTGTTTTCACAAGCAGCTTGCAACTGCAGGCTGGTGCATTGACAGCGCTGACAGCTGTTACGATTTAGGTGTGAAAGCATGTGAGCCATTGCAGGTTGCCATGTTACACATCAGGCAGCTGTCTGTCATTGCTGTTCCCTGGTTGTCTGCCCACTCGCTCACCTGCACAAGGAACAAGGCCATCAAGATGGGCGCAGCTGCCACTGTCATGCTGCTCAGTGCGCCAGTATTTTTGCTGCTTAGTCCAGCACTGTAACTCGTTGGCAGCTGAACCCCTGCCAAGCTGCTGCTGCTGCTGCTGCTGCTGCTGCTGCTCAGCATGTCCTCGTTACTGCTGAAGCCTCCAGCCGCTTGTGGCGCTCTACTGCTCATGGCCGCCCACAGCAGCAGCATCATGCACAGCGCCACAAGCGGCAGCCTGCGGAGTCGGCTGCTGAGGTGTGGCACCTGCACGGCATGCATGCACAGAGGTGGCATCTGCGAAATGGCACATGACAGCACTTGGCACATAGGCTCCATGTTGCAAGCAGCAACCACAGCAACAGCGCACGCTGTGCCTCAGGATGCTCGCCATCATGCCGCACTGCACTCAAGTATGTACTACACGTGTGACACTTGCATCAGCAGCTGCAGGCAGGTATGGTGGCTTACCCTGACGATGCAGAGGGTCACCACAGCCGGCAGCACGCTGGCAGATAGCAGTGACACATCAGACACCAGCTTGGGTGATAGCCCACAGCAACGGCTGAGTGCTGACACAAGCTCTGCCGGCGTTGAGGTGAAGGGGAGGAAGGCACTGCTCATGTCGGCGCTGCTGTCTGCGCTGGTGTCCAGCTCCCAGCTGAATAGTGCCGTAGCACTGCCAGATATTCCCAGCATGCTGCCTGCAGGTGTGATAAGTCTCATGTCATCTTGAAGCAGAGATTGATGTGTTGAAGCAAGGATGTATGATAGGATCGCTCCAGTCACCTTGTGCAGCTGCAACCGTGGCTGCCCTGCGGGCGCTGCTGCGGACGCAGCCCAACCTCCAGGTACTGTCGGTGCAATGTTCAATTCGTAAGTTGAATTGCTTCTTTGATGTTGTTGTTGCTGTGCACTACCGGCTCTCCAAGCTCAAGGGGAGGTAATGAGCGGGTGCCACACCGAGATGAACTAATGGCGGGCAACACTGCACTCGATTCCTGGTAGGGCTTGCTTTCGTACTTAAAAATCTTAAGTGGTGGTCAGTGGCCACAAAAGTGTGGTGAGCACGAGGGGCCAGCATCACCGACACACTCACCAACCCATGTTACTGCTGAAACGCCGTGGTCACAGGCATACACACCCAGTATAATGTTATTTGGTTTAGATCACATGCTGTGCTGACGAGATATGTTGGCCACTGCATCATTTGCACCTTGCTGAGTGTGCATTGCGTACTCGCGATAACAAAGAGTGCCGATCGGTCCAACACAGGAGTCAACGAGTTCTTTGCTAAAATTCACGCTTATCAAGGCAGGCAGCAGCTCCTAGGGCAAGCTCTGAACGCTGCAGCACAGCAGCAACCAGCTCAACTGCAACTCAGCAGCATGCTTTGCAGGCGGGCTGCGAGCACACGGGCAGCACCGCCCAGCAGATGCGTTGTCAGTAGATGGCAGCTGCCTGCTGTCAGGCGCGGCCCATGCCGCAGGGCCGTGCAGTGCTGGGCAAAAACAACCAGCAGCAGGTCCAAGGCAGCCAGCAGCAGTGACAGCACATCTGCACAGCAACCGCTGCAGCAACAGCAGCCGCTGTCAACAAACAGCAGCAAGTCTGTGCAGGTACGGTGGTTGCTAATGCAGTGCAGCCAGATGTCAAGATGTCCTGTTGCATTGCGTAGCGCAAGGCAGGGTGGTGCTGACTCTTGCACTTGATGGGTGTGCAGGACCGCCTGGGTGGCGTCAGTCAGCGCCTGCAGTCTCTCGTGCACTTCCTCACTCCCAAGCAGGAGGTAAGCAGCAGCAGCAGCAGCAGCAGCAGCAGCATCAGTATGCATCATGTGACTGTGCAGCTGAAGCGGCTAGGCTTGTGTTGACTGTCAATGCGCAGCAGCAGCATGCAAGGCCCAAAAAGAGCGCGCGTGCTGCCATGTCGTCAGTTGTGGCAGGATTCATGCGCGGAGTCGACCCCTCTTGCTTTGCCACCTTACTAATTGTAAACCGACAGCTCACCCTTGACGACGTGCCGCTGCTGCCGCTGCCTGCAGGGCGACATCGGTGACGTGCTGATGATGTCGCTCTCAATGGCGGTGCTGATCTTCTTCTCCATGCAGCTGTACCGGCTGTACGCGTACGCCTACTTCCATGCCGGCAGCTACCAGACCATGATGGATATGATGCAGTGAACATGGCTGCCAGTCAAAGAGCCGGTCTTTGGAAGAAGTGAAGTAAAATGGTTATTGTGCCCTGCACCAAGGGTGGTGGTTGAATGACAGTGCAATGCAGCAGCCACAGGCAGGCACGCTGCTACAGCAGCATGGACACAGCCGGCTAAGCTGCCGGTTGCAGCCGTGTTTTTTTCATGCCTGTCGCATGGCTGCTGTCACCTACCAATTGCCAGCCAAGCGCTTGTTGGAACATGCACGGCGTGGTCTGCTTTGCCGCAGGCATGGGTGGGGTTGGGCACTGTGCGCGCTAGAGCAGCAGCAGCAAAGTATGCGCTGGTGCTGGTGCTTGGGGTTTTGTGTATGGGGTGTTGTATCATATGTTGTGTATTGAGGACAGAGCAGCAGCAAGGTTGAGTCGTGTCAGCCGGGTTGTTGACTGGCATTCTACGTTCATGCTACATTGCAGTTTTGTCAGCTGCTGTACAAGAAGGCTTGCTGCATGATGATTGTGCAGGGCTGTAGTGAAGGTGGTGCCTCTGCAGCGCAGCGTTGTCAACAGCGTGTGACCGTTGTTGCGCTGCCTGCATGCCTGTGGGTTGCTCATGTGTATGGCGAAACGCAAGGAGCTATCAGCACAGCGAGCAAGGTCGGCGCCGTTCTGGGGCCAGGCAGGCATTGACTTGCACATGCATACTTCCTGCATCAAAGTTTGTCCGAAGGTATTCCAGACGAAGGCATTTTGAAGTTTTGGGATGTTTTAAAGTTGCCATTCCTCATCAGATGCACACATGTTCCTGCCTCCATCGTGTGGCCAACCAGCACATTGTGTGCCGGTGACCAGCACGTGCAATGTGGTGCGGACGGCACACATGGACATTGCCTGCAGCGGGACATACCACATGCTGTGCACTACCACAGTGCAGTCACTGCAGTCCTCCAGTGCTTTTGTGTGTGCCCGTTCTCAAATTTGGTGGTGAACAGCGCAGCAGGCAGCCCTCAACAGCGCATATATGATTTTGGTGCCATTGGTGAGGTGTTGTGGGAGGGCGTTCACGTGCCACGTACAGTGTACGTATTGTGGCCAGGACTTGCCAGCATGGCAGTGTTTGCTGCTGTCTACCTTTGTGCGGTGCGGCGCTGCTGCTTGCTAGCTGTGTTGGGATCAGTTGCATGCAACTGCGTTTGCGCAATGCCAGCCAGCTGCCAGGAATTGTTGTTGCCAACAGGACTATACGGCTGCAGTTGCATGTGCCGCTCAGATGGCAGGAGCTCCGCGCGAGAAACATGAAGGTGCGCAGCTGTGCATGACCAGCGTGCTTCGGCATCCTGGCTTTGTCTAGAATTCGTCCTTGCACTGGCAGCGCATTGCCCTGGCTGCAACCAACTGGCCATTATTGCTGACGAGTTTGTGCAATGTGTGATGGCCAATGGACGTGCATTGCTTGTGAACGGGTTCTCAATACTGCGTACCCTGCAAGATTTGTTGGCTCAGCTTAACAGGCACATGGCTGAGCTGTCTCATCGTGTAACAGCAGACGCACAGTGCGCCGGCACGGAGTTGTGTCAAAATATTTAAATCTTCAGCTGCCGCGCAACTGCTCGCCGAATGACGCTGTGACTGCTGTGGTTGCAATGCGCTGCAGTCAGCTGCTCACAGCTACATGTAATCAGCTGTACCAGCAACTGCATGCCACTGGTATGCCATACGGCAGTGCATGCATTTCAACTTCACGTGCATGCAACTCGTGCTGCGTGTACGCAGGACGCCACACAATTGCTTGCCTAATGGATACTGAATCCTGACCGCTGAGACCGGATGGCAGCAAAGACCCAGCCGCAGACTGTTACACTGTAACAAACTGTTACGCCATAACAAACTGCCGCATCACACGTGTGTCGCCAGTGCTGACACGTCAAAGTGGCGCGCTGCTTAGTCGAACAGGGAGAAGCCCATGTCCTGCGGGGTGCAACAGCAGTAGCGACGGCAGCGTGCGATATTCAGTGACGACTCAATCACACCATGCAATTGACGCTCTTTGCTACTAATGGTGTACAGCAGGTTGGGCGCAACAGCCGGCGGCATGAAATTTGGGTAAGGCCCTGCTGGCAGCACCCCATCCTCGCCAACTGCCTCTGGCAAACACAGCAGTCGCTGCTCAATGCATTTAGGCTGCAGTGCTACAGTGGCCCTGTCTAAACTGCTGCAAAAGCCCGGCAACTGCTGGCTCGTTCTGCCTGAGACACAACCACCTGCCACCTCGCCATGTTGCTGCTGCAGCTGCTGATCAATGCATCGCTCACTACTAGAGAGTCACTACTGTGCATGTTGCCGCCAATGCAGTGATGATGTCCAACTATCATGCAATGCACAGACACTTAATAAATCAGCTGCATGCACAGCACCTCAGCTGCCCGCCCTGCCCTCACCTCATCCTCCTCGGATGGCTCCTCCTTCTTCTCCTCCTTGGGGGCAGCGCCGCCAGCAGCAGCGCCACCAGCAGCAGGGGCAGCACCAGCAGCGGGGGCACCGCCACCTGCAGCGACAAGGCCACACAGCAATGCAGCAGGACACAGTCAGCAGCAGACACCTGACGCCCTCCTGGCAAACCTCTGGCTTGACCACAGCTGTTGCTGTGTCCAGCTGCCGCAGGAACAACCCCAGGTGAGGCAATTCACGAGCTGTACCATCCTGCTGCTGGTGCTGCTGGTGGTGTGGCTGTAAGCCGCCCGCCGCAGTACTACCAGCATCATTTGAAGCAAAACAGACGCTGCTGCGCACTCCTGGATTCAAATCGTGCTGCCGCTGCTGGTGCTGGTGCTGCTGTGGGTGCTGCGCTGGCTCACCAGCGCCAACGTTGCAGATCAGGTCCTCAATGCTCTTCTTGGAGAAGAGCTTGACGAACAGGCCGGGCCAGTATGGCTCCACAGTGATACCAGCTGCCTTCACAATGCTGTTGATGTTGTCAGCCTGCAGTGCAGCCAGGACGCAGGTCAGCATCATGCAGTCAGGGACAAGCATGCAGCTGCCAACACAGCTGCAGTAGAACCTCTCAATAGCTCTGATGTGGAGTGCCGCCCACAAACATCGTGAAACATAGCCAAGCCTGTATAGCTGTCGGGTGGTGGGCTGCCATCAGCAGCAGACACTCACAGTGATGTCCAGACCGTCATCGTGCAGGATCAGCGCTGCGTACACGCAGGCAAGCTCGGAGGTTGACATCCTGTGCGTAGAAGAGCCTGGGTTAGCTTGAGCACAGCAAACACCGACGGCTGGTTGCAACAGCGGGAAAGGCAAGCTTGCCTGAAAGATATTTAAGCCTTTAGGCACTAACAGGAGACAACACTTTTCAAAGGAGGCTGAACTCTGCGTGTGCGAGCGCACAAATCCTGGGAACAGTCGGTGGTGCTTGGCTGCTAGAACCCCAGCACAAGGTAAACTTGTGCCACATGGCTCATGCAAAGAATCTGATGCCATGATTACTTGTTCTCGTCTGCCTTCGAGTTCTGCTGACAGCGACCGGCTTACCTGCAGCCGTGCTTGCACTGTTGGGGTGACTGTGGCGTACGTCCTCGCAGCAGTTCCGTAGCACATTGGCCGTATTACATCTCAACAACTCTTCATCTTCTTATCGTTTGCTCAGCACATCACACCCAGCTACAGGCTCAAGTGCATCACCTGCAGTCCAGTCACACTATGCAAGCATACGCCATGAAGCACAGCCCTGCTTCCGGTGTAGGCCACTACCGGGGCCCTGGCAGCGCCATGAGGCCACTAACACGGTGCCACCCAGCCACAAGCAGCCACAGCAGGTCAGCAGCAGCAGCACTGACCGGTGTGCGTCGGCATGCATGCACGCACGTGCCAGCAGTGCGGGTGATGGCGATGCAGTCTGGCTGGCAGCCTCAGCCGCAGCAGCCGCAGCAGCCGCAGCAGTTCCAGCAGCAGCCACAGCAGCAGGTGCCGCAGCAGCCCATTCAGCAACAGCAGCAGCCCGCTGCCCGGCAGCTCGCGCCTATGGCACGCGGCAACCCCTACCCAGCCACTCCTGTGTACCTGGAGCTCACTCAGGTGAGCTCACACTGTGCCTGCCTATAGCCATACATGCACATAGCTTGCGCTTATAATTAAACAATTGATCCTGCTTCAGCATGCTTCTGCGAAGCTTCTGCTGCTGTGATGCCGCATGCATTCATGCCCATACAGCTGCCCAGCAGCCTCTGCCCGCCCCACCCACCAACACTGCATCAACGCCCCTCGCATGAAAACATACCAGCTCCGCTGCACCCCACTGCACTGCACTGCCCCGTACCTGCGCTGCAGGTGCTGAACAAGCAGGTGGTCACGCGCACCAGCGGCCGCGCTCTGGGCACCATCAGCGGCGCCTGGCTGGACCCCGCGCGTGGCAGCCTGGTGTCATTCGACCTGGACGAGCGGCGGCCCGGCAGCAGCGGCGGCCTGGGGCTCTCCAGCCCCGCACGCGCCGGCAACATCCCGCTGTCAGCGCTGCGACAGGTGCGTTGAAAATTAGTGTTTCAGCACAAGGTGGTTGTGCCTTGTGTTGAGCGCACTATGTTGGTGTGCTGCTTAGCACAGAGATGTGCAGTGCTGCCGCCGTACACTGCCTTCACATAGTCAGCTCATGATATGGCATGTGCATGGCCGGCTGCTGCAGCTGCTGCCGCACAACACACCGCTGACCCTTCAACCATGTCGACCCCTCCCACGTTGACCCTTCAACAACACTGCTGCTGCCGCCGCTGCCCTGCTGCTGCCTGTCCAGATTGGTGACGTGGTGCTGGTGCATGATGAGTCAGGGCTGTATGAGCAGGACCTGGACGGGCGGCTGGGCTTTGTCAACCCTTTGGGGCTGGACGTGCGCACACGCACAGGGGAGTTCCTGGGCAAGGTGGGTGGGCCTGGCGGCAGCAGGAGGGCGAAGCCACAGCAGCAGCAGCAGCAGCAGCAGTGGCACCGGCAGCAGTAACGCATTGCAGCCGCCCTCAACTTACCGTAGTCACCGCTGTGCTCTGCCCTGTTCTGTTTGCTTCTTCCTATTTGCCGTTGGTGCCCATCCCTGCTTTCCTGTTGAAGCGCTCTGAGTGGCACATCTCCTGACAACTGATCCTGCCCTGCTGCGCTGCTACTGTGCAGGTGCGTGACCTGTCGTTCAGCCCGGACTCTGGCGCAATCGCGCGCATCACCTACGACGAGTTTGGGCTGCCCTTCCTGCCCATCTCCTTCTTCGACTGCTACAGCGTGGCCATGCAGGACGTGCTGTCCATCGGCCGCAGCGACCTCATCGTGTATGATGATGCAAAGTACCGCGAGCGCAAGGAGAGCAACGGCCTGTTCGCAGCCATTCCTTCGCTGCTCAAGTCGCTCAACGGCGGCCGCAGCGGCGGCGGCGGCGCGCAGCTCGCGCTGCCAGCGCCGGCCAGCGGTACGAGTGACATGTACCGCCTGGGCGCTGCAGGCAGTACGGGCGGCAGTAGCAGTGGGCGGTACCTGCCTGCTGACTACAGTTATGAGCAGTGGCAGGCTGACCTGCGGCGCTGGGAGGCTGAGACTGGCATGACTTATGAGCAGTACCTCAGGTGCGGGTGGCTCAGTTGGGCACGGGGCCAAATGTGGTATTGCTGGGCTGGATTGGTAAATTTGATGGTGCGGTGCGGGTGGCTGCAGGGCGCATGCAGGCAACGAGGTTGAAGGGAGGGTGCAGTGCCTTGAGCGGCACAGTCACGGCTCAGGCATTGGGAGGGTTGGGCGAAAGTGTGGTGTGCTGGATGAAGCTGTGCGACGTGGTGCTTCGCAGAGGTGCAGACACTGCTGTAGTTGCTGTGCATGCCAGGTTCAGCTGCCGATCAGCTGTCAGCACCCTGTGTACAACAATAACAGCCGGGCTCATGTATGATGCTGACTGTCCTTGCTGCTGCTGCTTTGCCTTTCGGTTGTGTGCCGCAGGACCCAGGGGCAGCCGCAGGCACGTGCTGCCCTGCCACCTGCTGGCAGCACTGCTGCGCAGCCGGGTGCAGCAGCCTACCAGGCAGGCTATGGCAGCCAGCAAGGCTACGGCATGATGCCTGCAGCAGCACAGCCGCAGCAGCAGCAGCAGCCTGGCTACACACCACAGCAGCAGTATGCTCAGCCAAGTCTGCAGCAGCAGCGGCCAGCGCAGATGATGCAGCCCCAGCAGCAGCAGCAGCCACTGCAGCAGCAGCAGCCAGTGCAGCAGCAGCGCTTTGATGCTCGTCAGGCGCGGCCGCAGTATGGTGCGCCGCCAGCAGCCGGCGCTGCAGCAGCACCAGGGCAGCAGCAGCCCGCCTGGGGTGCAGCACCGGGCGCAGCAGCAGGTGCAAATCCGTATGCAGCGCCTAGGTATGCTGCTCCTGCTGGTGCCGGCTTTGCAGCGCCTGCTGGCATGGCAGGCATGCCACCTGGCATGGCAGGCGTGCCACCTCAGCAGCAGCAGCAGCAGCAGGCCCGGCCTGCTCAGCAGCAGCAGCAGCAGCCGCAGCAGCAGCAGCGCAGTGCAGCAGCAGGTGCTGGCGTGGCAGGGGGTGCAGCGCGGCCGGCATCTGCAGCTGGGCGGCCGCTGCAGCAGCAGCAGCAGCAGCCAGGTGCAGCTCAACAGCAGTCACCGCCGCCGCAGCAGCAGCAGCAGCCAGGCCGCCCTGTTAATGAGTGGCTGGACCGGGAGACGCGGCCGCGCATGGCTGATGCGCTAGCTGATGGTGTGCTGCCAATGACCGAGGATGGCAGCGCTGCCGGCCAGCAGCAGCCTCAACAGCAGCCGCAGCAGCAGGCACTGCAGCAGGAGGCTTGATGATGGAGGTGTAGTATATAAGGTTGTAGAAGTGCAGCACAGCTTGTATGTGTTTTGTTCAGAGTGTGCACCTGAACACTGCCAGTGCTGCTGGCCGTGGTGTACTATGTATGCCTGCGGTGATGCGCCCCGCAGCACCCCTACCTTGTTTGTGTCCATTGTCATGTTGCTGTTATGTTTGTGCTGAGTAGTTGGCGTGTGCATACCGCTGCCCTGGAGACGTGGCCAGGATGTAAGATCGAGGGACAGATTCACCATGTGCCTGACAACAGGCCTGACACCTGTGCTGACACCTAGGCACTGAGCACGTAGGCTTTGACGCCGAACAGAGAACACAAAGGTCGAACTTTGTTCTACAGAACTATATCTTCGTACATGCGGATTTTACCGCAGAGCGCCTCGTGTGGGCACGGACACTATCACTATGCACGCAAGCCGTAATTGCATCACAGCCAACGCTTCAGCAATTCGACATCAGCCTCTCTGTTTGCTGGTTCGTGAGCATAGAAGTTGTGGGTTTTCTGGTGCCAGGCTGCGGGCAGCAGCAGCAGCAGCAACACTCCCAGAGCAGCAACATCACGGTATTCTACAGCAGCCCTACCACTCTGCAGCAGCCCACTTAGAACCCGACTTATCTCAGCTTGCGCCTGCTAGACAGCAGCCCCACCAACAGCAGCTACACCCGCAGCAACAGCTGCAGCAGCAGCAGCTGCCCAAGCATGTTGCCATCATCATGGATGGCAACTCGCGCTGGGCGGAGAGCAGAAGGCTGCCTGCATGGGTGGGCCATGAGCGGGGCGTGGCAGCACTGAGGGCAGCAGTCATTGCAGCGCGGGATTGGGGCATACCAGCGCTCACGGTGAGCCTTGGAAGCGGCAGATGGTGGGGACAGCTTGGATGCATGCGCTGCATGTAGTGTGCATGCTGAACATCCCACTTCACCGTCCAACAGCAAGCAGCTGTGTGTGCTATCTGACATTTCGTTCTGGGAGCCCAAGTTTTGTAGTCATGTTCAGATTTCATTTTTCTTTGCTGCTGGCTTGATGGCCAACAGCTGTAGGCGTGCTAGGTGCTGGCACTGGTACAACAGCTGCATCTTCTGCTGTTGCCTTGCGCTCGCTGCCTATTTGGCTCTGCTGCTGCTTCTGCTGCCGTGCTGCAGGTGTACGCCTTCTCACTAGAAAACTGGCAGCGCGACAGGTCAGAGGTCACCTTCCTCATGAACCTCTTCCAGTCCGCGCTGCAGCAGCAGCTGCCAGAGCTGCAGCGCAACGGCGTGCGGCTGCACTTCATGGGCCAGCTTGAGCTGCTGCCACCCGGCCTGCAGCAGCAGATAGCAGCCTGCAGCGCAGCAACAGCAGGCAACAGCGGGCTGCTGCTGAATGTGGCTGTGAGCTACAGCGCGCAGCATGACATGGTGGGCGCGGTGCAGCGGCTGGCGCAGCGCGTGCAGGAGGGCGCACTGGCGCCAGAGCAGGCAAGCGGGGTTGAGCCGCATTGCAGCTGCAGCATTGAGGCAGTGGAGCTGCTGTACAGAAATCTGCCATGTGTGCATTTTATTGTGTGCATCACAATGCAGTTGCAGTGTTGCCTACCCCAGTTTGAGGCTGTCTCTCAGCAGTGCTCACCGCGCTGCGCTGCACCTTGCCCTGCTGTCTGGTTGCTGATTTGCTATGCAGATAACGCCCGCGCTGATATCGCAGGCGCTGTCATCGGCAGCCGTCACTGCAGCAGTGGGCCCGCCAGACCTGCTGATCCGCACCAGCGGCGAGCAGCGGCTGAGCAACTTCATGCTGTTTGAGGCTGCCTACACGGAGCTGTGCTTCCTGGACTGCCTGTGGCCCGACTTTGACAAACAGCAGTTTGAGGCAGCGCTGCAGCAGTACGCGCAGCGGCAGCGCCGCTACGGCAAGCGGCAGCAGCAGCAATGACTCGTGTAAGCTGTTGTGTGCTGTGGTGTCTGCCGGTCACCTTATGCCGCTTGAGGCCAGGGTTTTGCCAGCCTGACTGGGTGTTGCAGTTGCTGGTGGCTGCTTTGCTCGCCAGGCTAACTCAGATAGGCTGCACCAGCAGCGCAGGCTTGCCAGCAGCAGCACATGTGTATACTAGCAGTGTAGCATACGTGATAGCACTAGCGTACTCATTACATGGGCTGTCTGCTGTAAACTCTGTACAGTAGCTTCAAAGCATGCAGCAGCGGTGGTGGCAGCGGCTTGTAGTGTTCTTGTCAAGTGCTGCTGGCAACAGGCTTTGTTGGTGTGAGGAAAGCCCGGGGCTGCGTGGTTGAGACAACGCAAGGCGCTGTGCAGCACACAGTGTGCTTTGTTGCAGTCGGCAACATGTACATGGCTGTTGCATGTGCCTGCACAGCTTATTGTGCATAGTGCACTGCCACAGCTGTTGTCAGCATCATCATGTTGTTGACAAAGTCATAGCAATGTACGCCACAACCCCACAGCTGCGCAGGCTGCTTGTGTGGTGTTGTCATTTTGTCAGCCGTCAGTACTTGCTGTCAAAACAAGAGCTGGCCAGCTGGGCCGGCAGCAGCCTGAGGTGCGGTTGGCCTTGTCTGTGCATCATGCATATATGGCTGTGCAGGGCTTTATGAATGACGGAGTTCATGTGGGATGTTTTTGATGCTGTGGTGGCTGTCGAGTTTCAGTGGTTTAATTCACCACCATCGACGGCAGCATGTGATTCACTTTGGTGCCACGTGGCACTGTGCACAGTCAGAGAAGCAGCAGTACAGAGGCGAATAGTTCTCTGGCACTGTTGCCACATTGTATGGAGTGGCTTGACTGCTTGGAATAGTGTTGTGCATGTGGCCTGCAGAAGCGGTTGTGGCTGCACTGGCAGTTCCAGCTTGACAGGCAAGCAACTGCTGGCCCTGCTGGGCTGCGTACCAATGTGTGTTGCCTGCAATTCTTTATATCAAGGAGCTGTTGACAAGGCTATCACCACCAACCCTTGACGGCCAACCTTGTGTGACAGTGATGATCACTACCGCTGTGCTGGACTGGTGATGTTCTCGGCTCAACGTGTGTCAACTGTGTGTCAACTGTGCATTGCGTTCCCCGTTATGGTAACAAAGTGTGTATCCTGCATATCTTAAACTGTGCTGGTGTGTATTTTGGCAGCAGGCACAATTGTTGCCAGACAACCCACCAGTGCCAGGTGGATGACGTGCTGTCGACAGAGATATATGTTTTTATAGCGTCACATATCCGTTTTTGAACAAATTACAGGGAAGCAGGACATTCGACATGAGCATGGGGTTCTGCGATACAGTGCAGGAGTATCCAACGTTGTGTCAGACCTCGCATCTCACCCAATCACCTCAGCATCTTGCAAACGCGTTGATTATTATGTGTCCATCAACTTCAGTGTTACAAGATTTATGTATCGGCCGTGTCTGTTTCTCGTCGACGCTTCGATCAACGCCAGACCTTGCTTTCCAGGCAGACATGTCGGTGGGTAGCGTGCTGCTTCCGTTCCGAGTATCAAACTGCTCTATACACGCTCGATGCACACACCTGCATCTGCGTGCATGGCTATAGCAGTACATGGGCAAGAACAGCAGGCCAGAACCACGCAGGCATGCTGTGTTCCCAGCTAGCCTGTTTGAGGCCCTTGTGGTACTTGCGGCCGCTTAAATACAAATGGATATGTTGAAGAAGTACATACAACGCTGTGCTGGGGTGTTCTGAAGGGCATCACTTCCTCGCACACTGCCTCTCCTCCTGCTGCACAGGCATATCCTGGTCAGGGTGTGTACGGGCAGGCCATTGGTCCAGGCTATAGCGCCCCCTACTACCCACCACTTCTACCGCCATACCAGCAGCAGCCGTTGTGCTTTGTACCACACCCTCCGCCACGTCAGCAGCAGCAGTTGTGTCCGCTACCATACCGTTGGCAGCAGCAGTGGTGCTACTGCTCGCACCCACAGCTGCATCAGCAGCAGAAGCCATGTCATGAGCTGCATCTGCCGCAAAACCACCAGCAGCAGCAGCCGTGGACAGCACCACCGCCACCACCACCAGCAGCAGCTCCTCAGCCGCAACTGCTCTGGCCACCAGCACCCACTCCTCAGCAGCAGCAGCAGCAGCTATGGCCAGCAACACCACTAGCAGCAGCAGCAGCAGCAGCAGTGGGACCACCAGCTCCTCAGCAGCAAATGCCCTGGCAGCCAGCACCCATTCCGCAGCAGCAGCAGCAGCAGCAGTGGCCACCACCACCACCACCAGCAGCAGCAGCACCACCACCACCAGCTCCTCAGCAGCAACTGCTCTGGCCACCAGCACCCACACCTCAGCAGCAGCAGCAGCTATGGCCAGCAACACCACCACCAGCAGCAGCAGCTCCTCAGCAGCAGCTGTTTTGGCCGCCAGCACCACCACCGCCGCCATACCAGCAGCAGCGGCAGCAGCAGCTGTGGCCGGCACCACCACCACCACCACCAGCAGCACCACCACCGCCAGCTCCTCAGCCGCAACTGCTCTGGCCGCCAGCACCCACTCCTCAGCAGCAGCAGCAGCAGCAGCAGCAGCAGCAACAGCAGCTGTGGCCAGCACCTCCTACTCACCAACAGCAGCAGCTGCTGCTGCCGACACCGCCCAGTCCGCAGCCGCAGCAGGGCTCCAAGCGGAGGCCGCCCCGTCTGCCTGGTCCATTCAAGCGGCAGCAGCTTGAGGCAGCTGCAACTGCAGGCCAGCAGCCGGTACCTTCGCCTGCCGTCAGCTGCGAGGTCG
The DNA here is from genome assembly GCA_030272155.1 of Tetradesmus obliquus. NCBI lineage: Eukaryota > Viridiplantae > Chlorophyta > Chlorophyceae > Sphaeropleales > Scenedesmaceae > Tetradesmus > Tetradesmus obliquus. The sequence goes on from CP126191.1 coordinate 5,327,655, forward strand.
AGTCCAAGTTCAGGCCAATGGTTCCTCAGGTAGCAGCCATACCAATGGATGTTGCTGTACTTTGATAGCTGAACGAGTGACAGCTGGCCAGCTGGACACAGATTGCAAGCTGGCTGACAATGTTTTTGGTGGACAGACACCATGGTTTTGGTCGACTGTGTGTACCATGTTAAACCCTGCAGCTGTTCAAGTGCACTCCTCAGCTATTGAACCAGATGCCACACTTAGGACAGCGGCTGGTCATCATTATCAAAGAACACATTCCAACAGCTGCTCATCACTGATCATTGAATGTTCTGCACAACCAATTGCGCTGCTGCCCTCTGCCGCCGCCAGGATGTCAGCATCACACAGCATGCTGCCGCAGAGTTAAAGCAGCAGCAGCAGCAGCAGCCCCATCAGCAGCCTGCACAGCCGGCCCTTCAGCAGCAGCAGCAGCAGCAGCAGCAACAGCAGCCTGCACAGCCGGCCCCACAGCAGCAGCCTGCACAGCCATCCCCACAGCAGCAGCAGCAGCAGCAGCAGCCCACACAGCAGCAGCAGCAGCAGGTAGTGGTAGCAGGCCCAGCAACGCCTGCCAGTGCCGATGTGGGTGTGGGCCTGGGCCCTGCTGGGCTTGCCCTGGTGAAGCAGGAGCTGGCGGCCCTGCCCAGCCAGCAGCAGCTGCAGTACTGGCAGCTGGCAGATCAGCCCTTTGATGCAAAGCGGCTGCAGGAGCTGGTGACCAAGTACATGCTGCCAGGGCAAACAGAAATACACAGAACCAACCGCAGCGGCTGTCTACGGGCTGCTATGGTGCCGACGCAGGACGCCTTGCACCTGCGCTACCCAGTGCTGGCACCACGCCTGCATGGCTTGCTTGAACAGGCAAAGCAGGAGCACCAAGATGGCAGCAGCAGCAGCAATCCCAATGGCAGAGGCAAGCGCAGCGCAGCAAAGCAAGCATGCTTTGCGGAGAGCCCAGCCTCTGTGGTGCTGCTGCGTGCGCTGCGCTGCCTGGTGCTGTGGGAGGCCGTGCAGGCCCGGCAGGCCACGCAGGCTGACATGCCCACGCTGCTGCAGCGGCTGGCTGGAGTGGGTCAGGGTGCTGCAGCGGCAGCAAGCGCGGGTGATGCAGCTGCGGCTGACGTCATCGAGGTGGTCGACTTGACGGCTGACTGCGAGCAGAGTGCAGCCGAGGCTGCGCAGCTGCAGGCGCTCCTGGCTGGCGAGATAGATGTGCTGTTGGTGAGGGAGCAGCAGGGCACGCGGACGCGGGGCTCGCCTTCAGGTGTGAGGGTGAAGCCTGAGCGCGAGGGATAGCGGTAGCCTGGCTATGCTGCGTGCGTGCTCAGCTTGCATTCGCAGCTGCCGGCCATGATTACAAATGGTCATCATCTGCACGGTGTGATAGGTTGGTGTTGTAACAGGTTGCCGGCCATGTACTAGGATGAGAGTTGCAGCCGGTGTCATTGCGTTTTCTCCCCGTTCTCCAACCTATGGGGTGTCCCAGGCATGTTTTGCCAGGCGTTCTGATAGCTTTCTGTGCACCTAGGTCAGTCAAGTTGGCAGCCAGGTTGGAGCCTAGTGCAAACAACGTTGAGTGAACTCGCGTCTGCTAGCAGCGCTGCTGAAATTGACGAGAGTTTATAGGGATTTTGAACACCACACTGGTTCTGAGGTGTGCTGAACGGTGTGACCTCTAGGGCGGTACTACCCTAGTAGGGTATGCTCTTCAACAGGTACGTATACGTTATAAGCAGCACAGCAACTCTTCACACGTAGGCCGGACTGCATGTACATGCTGAAGCCGTGTAAACTTCGTCCATTTACATGCACAGAAGCTTGAATGGCTGCTTGAAGTGAATGCAAGGAGTGTGAGCAGCAAATAAATGCCCCCGCTCCCAGCAATAATGCATCTCCATGCTGCGCAGCCAGAGTCCCAGCAACAAGCCATGCGCTGACACATGTCACTTTGGCGGGGGTCTTCTGGCTCAGCATTGCTTGAAGGTGCGCAGCTGTGCATGACCAGCGTGCTTCGGCATCCTGGCTTTGTCTAGAATTCGTCATTTTACATGTACACGGCTGCTGGCTCAAATATGGGCATCAACATCACAAAATCCACAAACTCAAACCAGCACGCGCAACACACAGCATGCCAGGTGCACTGCAACAGCCGCAGCCCAAAAATGAGCAGTCACACGACCAGCAGCCAGCTAACTCCTCGGCAACGCTGCTCAAGCCGTGCAGGTCGTCAAAAAAAAAACACCTGCACCCACTGCAGGTCATACAAAAAGCCGCAAACCCCAGCAAATCACAAGAAGCCGTTGTACACCACCCATCTCCCCTAGCCTCCCCGCTAGCTGGGCGGCTGCGCCTCCGGGTCCCCAAACCGCAGCAGGTGCTTCAGCAGCTTGTGCTCCGGCTTGGCCTGCTTGGTGTAGCACTCGGTGTTGTTCATCTGCACCAGCAGGTCCCCAGGCAGGTTCTTCACCAGCCGCCGCAGGTCCCTGATGCTCTTGGGGCCCAGCTCCACGCCCTCATCCTGCCAGAACCACACCTCACTGAACTCGTCAAAGATAGGGAAGTCGTCGGGGCACACGAAGCCAGCGCCACTGCCACTGCCGCCGCGGGCACGGCCGGCTGCAGCGCCGTTTGCAGCGGCGCGCTGCTGCTGCTGCTCCTTGCTAGGGTTGGGCAGCAGCTGCAGCGCATCATCCATGCCCGGCTGCCAGCGGTCGCCAGCAGCCTCACCAGCTGCTGCTGCTGCTGCTGCTGCTGGCGCTGCAGCGCTGCCAGCGCCAAGCAGCCCCAGCCTGCCTTTCAGCCGGTGTGGCACTGCATCCAGCGCTGCTGCTCCTGGCCCTGCTGCTGCAGGTGCTGTTGCTGCTAATGCTGCAGGGCTTGCTGAGCCAGGCTTGTCCTGCCGCGAGCTCTTGTCCCTGCTCTTCTGGCTGCTGCCGGCCTCCTTGGCCGGCTTACTGCTGCCAGCATCCCGCTGCTTGCTGGCCTGCTGCTGCTGCTGCTCCCGTTCCCGCTGCCGTTGCCGCTCCTGCTCACGCTCCTCTGCTGTCAGCGGAGCAGCACGCAGGCTCGCCTGCCGCTGTGCAAGCACCGCACTGCCAAGATACGGCTCCGCTGCTGCTGCTGCCGGCTCCTGCTGGCGCAGCTTCTTCGCTGCGCGCTCGTCTGCTGCAACCTGCCCTGCAGCAGCAGCAGCACCATCCGCTGCTGCTGCTCCTGGCGCCACCACTGTGCTGCGCATGCGGGGCTTCTTGGCAGAGCCCCCATGCCATTCCTGCTCCTGCTGCTGCCCGCGCATCACATCACCCCTGCTGGACGGCCTGCTGCCGCCTGCTGGCACGTCAACCATCACATACTCGCCGCCGCTTGCACCAGCAACAGGCGACGCGCTGCGCTCGCCTGCCGGCACGCGCGCAGCGTCACTGAGCTGCTTGGCGAGCGGGCCAGACGCCGCCCTGTCTGACAGCCCTCCGGAGCCGCCGCCGTCAGACAGCCGCTGCGGCCCCACACCCAGCTTCTCCAGCCGCTTGCGCTCCTTGCGCGCCGAGTTGCGGCGCTGCCGCCCTGTCTTGGCCTTGTCACTGGAGCGCGCGCGCCGCTCCCGCGAAGGCGGCGGCGGCTGCAGCAAGGCCCCTGGCCCATGCGTGCCATGCGGCTCACCCCTATCATACCTGTCCAGCCTGTCTGGGCCCGGTCCTCCCAGCAGCGCCCTGCCAGGTGGCGGGATGCGGCCAGCCGTCACCTCACGAGTCAGCAAGCCGGGCGGCGGCGGCGGCCCACCGTAGCCGCCGCCGGAGCCGCGGGCGTCAGGCCCACCGTACGGCCTGCCTGGTGGGCCGCCGGGCGATGATCGGCGCGGCGGGCCTGGCAGCGGCATGTAGCGGCCTGGTGGGGAGTGGCCACGGCCGGGCGGTGGTGGGCCAAACCGTCCCATTGGGGGCCCGTCCCTGCAACGTGGCGTTGCAGGCGAGTGAGGGCATGAAGGAGTAAGTGGGCGTAGTCAGCATAACATGAACAAGCTCACATTGTGGCTACCGTGCCAACAGCACAGCACACAAGCAACACTGCTCACAACACCACTAGTTCCAGATTTGAAGGCTAACTGCCACTGCACTATCCACCCATCCTGTTGCGTGTGACACCCATCCTGTCACACGCAATGAACGCACCAGCAAGGCACCACACCCCACGCTGCCCCCACTCACATCATGTGCATTGGCGGTGGCCCCCGGTCCCTGAAGCCCGGCGGAGGCGGCCCACCAAACGGCCCAGGGCCCCAGCCGGGCGGCCCAGGAGGCCAAAAGAACCTGTCCCGCGGGCCGTCAAAGGGCATGCCAGGGCCCAGCGGGGGGCCCCCCATCATGCGCCGGGGAGGGCCAGACAGCCCTGGGGAGCCGCGCCGCTGCCCGCGCAGGCCAGGCGAGCGCGAGCGGCCCCGCCTGGCGCTGCCCGGCGCACCGCCAGTGCCACGCCTGCTGGCAGCCGGGCCGCCGGCGCGGCCCCTGCTGCGGCTGCGGCTGCGCGCGCGGCCGCGGGCGCCTGCTGCTGCAGGGGCTGCAGCTACGGGGGCGCGGCGCGCGCGGCTGTTGCTGCGGCTGCGGCTGGTGGAGGTGCTGCGGTTGCGCCGCGCAGCGGGCGACCTGCTGCGGCTGCGGCTGCTGCTCCTGGCCCTAGGGGAGAGCGAGCGCGAGGTAGACCTTGAGCGGCGTGACCTTGGTGAGGGGCTGGAGCGGCGCGAGTAGGAGCGGCTGCAGCGCGGCAACAGACGCAGCAGCGGCAGCGGCAATCGGGCGTGCGCGGGTTGTTTAAGACGTACTGCAGCATGAAAAGCACAAACGGCCCTTGGCCCTGTGTGGCAAGGATGTGCATGCTGGCTATGGTGCAAGTTCAAGCATAATCCTATACTTGACAGCACGATGGCGCAGCACCTATGGTATCGGCATGCATGAGCAGCATCTGCATGCACAAAGAGCAGAGCTGCCGGCGCGCCTCACCTGGAGACACTTCTGTCCCTGCTTCTGCTCCTATTGCTGACGCTGTCCCTGCCATAGTCATCGCTGCCAGTCCTGTGGCTGCACGCAAGAGCAGCAAGAACAGCAGCAGAGGAGCCTACTGATCAGTGCCGTGCCCACTGCAGGTGCTGCGGCTGCTGCGCGCACAGCAGCAGCCAGCAAAGCCGAGTACAGTGGGGCCGCTGAGCAGCTGCTGTCAGTGCCTTGTCAGCGGTGGGCTGTGCTGAGCTGCAGTGACCTGCTGCGGTGTTTCCTGGTGATTACGTTGCTGTGTGTGTTGCTGATCTGTCGCAGCTGTGTTGGGCAGCGAAGCTGTGGCCAGCTGCGCTGCATGTCCTGCAAAGCACTGTGCGGGTTGAAGCTGTACCGGCTGCCACGCGCACACCAGTCAATGCGGCAGCAGCAGAGGCCTACCCTCCACAGCAGCGAACACAGGAGCAATGCTGCACAAGCCTGCTGCAACCACCACACACATGGCCGCTGAACCTTCATTGCTGGGATGTGCATCTGTGTGTTGCTGGTGTGCTGCTGTAAAGCTGGCTGCACTTCCTGCCTTGGCCGATCAAAGCTGCGCACGCAGCTGGTGCAGCGCCTCTGCTCTGACCGCAACTGCGCCCACACATGCTGGACGTGCGCATGCTGCAGCTGTGCATGCACGCTCTCACAGCAGCTGCTGACTGCTACCTGGTGGTGCACTTGAGGACTGCAACTGCTGCGCTGGAGTACTCTGTGCTGCAAGCTGCTCTGCCGTGGCTGCTACTGCTGCTGTTGCTGCTGCTGCTGTGAGCATGCTGTGGGCAAGCAAGTCTGCTGCAAGCAAGGGGGTGGGTACTGCACTGCCTTGTTCAACTGCTTCATCTGCTGGCGTGACAATGCGCCCGAACTCGCACCGCAGCACCGCAACGTTGCCCTGCGGCTGACGCTGCCAGTGCTGGCAGTACTGCATCAGCAGCAGCACACAAGCTAGCTGGTAAAGCTGCCAGAGCTGCAACAGCCAGCTGCTCCTTGCCAGAAGCCAGAAGTCCCTGCAGCTGGGCCTTCCTGTGCACACCGCTAACCCTGCATGTCACCTACTTGGCCGTGCTGGCGTGAGCAGCTGCAGCCAACATGCAATGCCAGCAGCACACCCTGTCGGGTGCTGCACCTGCCTAGCACGGGTGCTGCAGCTGTTCTGCACAGAGGCAGGACTTCGTTGCCTGCAGTGACGCCTGCAGGTTGCCTGCAGGTAACCTTAACTGGCTGAAGTTCTGGTGCTGTTGGCTATGCTGGCTAAGCAGCATTGCAATAAGGTGGCTGCAAGCAAGCCTTGTCACAGGGCTTCACACTGCGCAGATGTCTAGCAGAATGCAAGGAGCTGCTTGCTGCGGACTGCAATTGCTGCTGCGAACAGGCTTGGCATCTGCTGCCGCTGCTGCTGTGTACCGTCGTACGGTATTGACAGTGACAGCAGCAGCGGTGCTGCTGCTGCTGCTCCTAGGTGTCACCCTGGTGCACCAGCTGCTGCTTTGCCTCCTGATGCTGCTGTCTGGCTGCATTTGAAGGCACCCAACGCCGGACCATACCTCTGCCTGCCTCTGTAATTGTCCCCATCATCACCGTCCAACTTGAGTCTTTCCTCAGAAACGTCTGCAAGGCACACGTGCATGGCAGCCGATCAGGCACCATCACAGCGTAGATCAAAGTCGCTGTGGAACAACAGCAGCGGGCCTGGCCTGCTCGACTCACCACTGCCACTGTACGCTGGCATGACCCTTCGCTGCTGTCAAAGCTGGGCAAGCGCCCGATTGTGCCAAAGGACCTGCAGATAAGGAATACACGAGGCACTCTTTAGTTGATCGTGACAGCGACATTAAGACAGCGACATTAAAGCATACGCTAGTGTGCTGGAAGAACAGCACCCAGGAACAAGAGACGCACCCTTGATGAAGCTGCAGCCGTTCTTGACTGGACCTTGACGCAATGGATGTTGAGGAACTCCTATCACCCCAGTTCTTGACGCGTTGAGGTTGATCTGGTGATGGGTAGCGGAGACTGCCGCTGCTATGCTTTCACTGCCAATCTCGTGTGCTGCAGCACAACCTTTCTTTTCATTCACTCACGGGTGTCAAGGTAGCGCTGCATGTGTCGTCAGGCATTGCAATCAGGCCAGACCTGAGCCCGCGTTTTTCAGGTACATAACCAGATGCCTGCTCCGCACCCTGGAGAAGGTGCGCTGTCACTGAGGAGATAGCTGGCATGACTGCAGAGTTGAGCACAGTTACAAGTACATGCTTGCTGAACTGTGCAACAGCCCAGCATGGCACCCAACATCTGGGCAGCCCACCTGACATGATGCCGTGATGGGGTGCCAGCATGAAATACGCGAGATTGTCCTTGCAGGAAACACTAGGAAGTACACACACGGCAGGCAATGGTGTGGTGTGATGCACTGCTCAGGGTAAGAACGACGTCCTTGCATTCAGACTTGCTGTCAGTCCATTCAATGATTGTACTCAGGTTCACGGTGAACCGGTGCCGGTTCACCACCAACGTTGATGCACCTCCAAGCCTTGGAGGGACAACCCCTTGAAGAAACAACCAATCTATAACAGGCAAGTGCCCGGGCATGCAAACTGCTGCGGATCCCGCAAAGCAGGCATGCATGCCGGCAACCAACCATGACACCCTGCAAACCAAACATCCTGTTGTCTGCAATCATAGCACGTGACCAGGCTCGCATGCAATCAAGGGGCAGAACAGGGCCCACGAGCCCCTGAGGGCTTGACAGCTGCGTCATGCCGCAGCTCCACCAAAACCCATTGCAGACGGCCAAAGCAAGCACATGTCCCCTGTACACCGGTGTAGTGTTGCCTTGCAGGACGCAGCCGCACAAGCAGCTGTGTCGGCACATGCGGAGGGCACATTGCAGGAGGTATTCTCCGCTCTACAAAGAGTTCCAGCAGCTCCTGAGCACGGCGACAGGTTTGTCGGCAGCACCTTGGCTGCACCTAACACCCATGTACCGTACAGTCACATAACATACAGCCAAGCATGTCAAGCTGTCACAGCAGCACGGCAAGCAGACTGTGATCCATGTAATGCCTCTGCAGTGTTTGCCCGCTGCGTCTGGTATGCTTCTCTGCATGCTGCATCCGTTGTGCAGCAGCCAGCATGCTGGCGACAAAATTAAGCATGCGAAATGGTGAAGTGCATTGTGCCGTATCCGGGGAAGCGCTGCACAGACATCACTTGGCAGAGTATAGTGTGCATCCAACACTGGCTCACAACCTGCTGCACAAAGCAAAAATCCTGCAAACTGCAACATGCGACATTGGCTCAGAACATCACACTGTACAACCTGTGCTGGAGCGCAGGTTGACGGCAGGGCCTCAAAACGCAGCAGCCAAATGCAGTGCACAGCTTGCTGCTTATGCCGTCCAACAACAGGCACGGGTCGTTCAGTAATTCAAACGGTTCATGCGTTCTGATACCAGGTGGTGCAGAATGCATTTGTTGTCACCAGTTTGCCCCAGTCGGCACACACAGACCTACATAAGCACGCTCACACAAACCCAATGGAGCACACGCGCGGGCTCAGACCTGCGCATCAAACATGATGTCTCCAGCAGCCTCACTGAGGCGTGCGACTACATTAGCATCTCAGCCATACCTACACGCTGTACACATGCACCATTCATATAGATGCCCTGCAGATAAGAACGCACCACTCACACCCACCCGTCATGCGTACCTCTGCATGGCTACAGCTCCATGCCCATGCTCTCAGCCAATACACCGCCACTTGTCTTGGTCTGCCACATCAGCTTCACCGCCGCACGTAGACCTCCTGAAAGCGCGCGCTGCCCTTGCCATCCACTTGGGCCTCATGCAGCACCAGCAGCTCCTCAGGCTGCTGCTTGCCCCGCTGCGGCACCAGCTGCAGCGTGTCTGTGGCCTGCCCAGGCAGGCTGCCCTGCCACACCACGCGCAGCTGCATCACGTCCCCGCTGGCAGACACCAGCTGCCCAAGTTGCTTGCCTGCAGGGCAGAGCAATACAAACAGGTCAGCATAACATCGGCACAACCAGGCGCACCAGCGTATCGTCACTTTTGCAAGATGTTGTTGAGAAGGCCTTTGCTGCATGTTTACATGAGAAGCATGAGCAAAACACCAGAGACTGCAGCACTGCCTGTCCCGGCACGCGAGAGCAGCCAGCCACTACGCCTGTAACACACATATGCAGCGAAGCATACGTGTACTTGCCTGAGCGCATGTCCCGCCTGCGCTGCGGGGCTGTGCGCAGCCCGTCAACTGGGAAGGCCTCAGTGGTGGACAGCCAGCTCAGCTTGCACACCTGCATGTGTCAAGGGCAGGCAGCACAGCAGTAGGCACTGACCTCGGGCTGGCGCCAGCTTGCAGGAACGCCACAAGGCATGTCATACGTGATGCTGGGACGGCTGGCAGTGCACTCTTGGAGAGTGATTCCAAAGTGGACCGCGTATGCACCGAAAAATACGTGGAGCCTGTCTGCTGCCGCACCTGCTTCACGACCAGCATGTCGCCGCTGAGGGTCACCTCCAGGCCTGCCATGAGCCGCGTGGCCTGGCGCAGCCAGCGCGGCACGCCAAACAGCTGGCAGAAGCCGTCCATAGGGTCACTGCGCTTGGCATCCTGCAAGCACCCAGCAGCAATTTGCAGCCTGTTAGCCACTGCAATTCCCATTTGTGCAGAGCTGATGCAGTCCTGCAAGCAGCTGGCAGTGATGCAAGGACCATGTGGCTGATGGTATGATTGTATCAGCGTGGACTGCGCCCAAGAGACACAGCACCTGTCGCATGGAACATTAATTGATGGACCTTGAAACAGCTGAGACAGGTGGTGGTTTGTTCAGGGAATGGGCGCACTGCTCTGTGTGCATTGGCCACGGGCTGCTTTGCCTGACTGCAGCATACTTGGTGCTGGTGCAGGCAGCCGGGTGCGCACCTTTATCCAGGTTCCACAGAAGGATTGTACAGTCTCCAGCTCAACGGTAGGCTTGGCGTGCTGCTCGTCTGCAAGCTGCAGCCCAGCAGGCCCCAGAGCAAGCACACCAGGGGTTGTGTGAGCATGGCTACATGTGGAGGACGCAGTGATAGGCTTATGAGGCTGCGTGCAATCGCCAGCAAACAGCAATAACTGCTTACGTCAGCCAAAGCTCTACTTTGCCTGGCCCATGCCACAAGGAGGAACTGGCACACACAATGCAGGTGATACTATGCCGCTGCATGAAGGCGCCCATGTACCTGTACTAGACCAGGCAGCGCTGCAACCATCCAGCTTCTGATAGGACCAAGTTTTGAGTAGAGAACACCCAGCCATGACAGGCCCACCGCAATCAAACTTGGCAGTAGCAGGCCCAAGGGGAGCAGAAGCCTTGCAGCAGCTGCTGATGTTGCTGATGGCGATGCAACTGCTGCCATCCTTGTGCTAGCCTTGGATGGTTGAGCTGATATACCACAATAGTCCGCAGGCATGCTTTGGATTGTCGATTCAGTGCTTGAGCGTCCACGTGCTTTCTTCGTTTGGTGCAGTACTGCTGCAGCAGCAGCAGCACTCACCACCAGACGCGGCAAGCCACCTAAGCGTGGCATCACTGCAAGTGAAGGGCCTGCCCTCATAGCGAGTTTAGCATGCTGGCCTCGGTTTGCATCACTTGCACATTCCTAGATGAGACGAGGCCCGAGCTACGCTGCAACGCCCGCAATCCGACACACGTCACGCCGTGGCAAGTTCACCAAAGGCCTTGCACTGTGTTCACAATCCAACAAGACGCGTGTGCGAGCTGCTCTCGTACTACACCGGTGAAGCCGTACCATCCAAGAAACCTTCACAAGTGAACCTCCATGTTGACCTTCTCTTGACTGAGAGCATCACTACAACTGCTCAAGGCAGCAACCAGAGAACCAGCACAGCTCCCAACCTGACAGCTGGTGTTCTTTCTACCCTACGCTACGCTGTCCATGAGGTCCAGCAGATCCTCGCCTACGCTCTTGCCGTGCTGCTGCTCATCCAGTCCCAACCCCTCAAGCACACCCCCAACTGCCTTTATGTAGCCCTCATTCTTGCCATCGGCCCCAAACTCTAACTGCTTCTGCTCCTTCGTGCGAATGCCTGTTTCCTGTGGCTGCTGCACTGCTGCCTCTTCATCTGCCTCGTCATCGAAGCAAAGGTTCAGCTTGAAGTTGTCGGCAGGTGCCTTGCTGGTCTGCACCAGGGCTGCCAGCAGATCAAGCTCCTGCACTGCTGCCTTGTTCACCTGCTCTTCCACGTACTGCAAGTGAAGGCATTCCAAGGGCACAGCGTAGTTGTTGAGTTGGAAATACACCATTGATAAACATGACCTCAGTAGTACAGGTAAATAGACCAAAGCACAGCAGATGCAGCAGCAGGTGCCTGAAGACATGGTGGCTGGGGGTGTTGCATATGATCAAGCAGTGTCCCGCTGTCAACAGGAAGTCAGACTGCAGCTGCCTGGTGACTCTGGTTCATCTGCATTGCTCACCCTGGTTGACTGAGCAGGCTGCTGCTGCGGCTGTGCTCCTGCACTGCTCTTGGCCGCGTCCGTGTCAGCGGAGCGTGGCGGTGGCACGGCCTTCTCACGGTCCTTGCGGTACAGGTTGTCACCCAGCGCTACTGGGTGGCAGAAGAACTCGTTGGGGTCAGCCTGCACATAACAGTGTCATATACAGGGTGCAGCAGGCTTGCCCACTTGAGAAAGCAAGGCCATGTGATGCATGATGAATACCACTGTGCAGGTGCTGGCGGGGCTGCGCTGCCATAGTATCAGTGATGCTATTGGCACAGCTATTGCAGGAGACTGCTGCACCAATGAACCATTGTCAGCTGCTGCATGCAGCAACACTACAGAATTACTGCTTGTCAGCCATCGCCCCTTCACTGTTGCTCTCTCTCCTAACCATGCACTAGTGCAGTACTGCTAGAAGCACCTGCTTGCAAGCATACAGCCTTGCTGCTCTGCCTAAGCACCTGGACCTGATCAGAATCATTTGCTGCCCACCGCTAGCGCAGCCACCAGTGCAGTAGCTGCAGCTGCCCTGGCAGCCGTGCTGCTGCTGCGCGTTCCCCGCCCACCTTCTGGCTGTTGACGTGCAGCCGCTCCTCGTGCTCCAGCCTGCCTGTGTCGTCAAAGCTGCGCACCAGGCCCACCTGGTCGCTGATGCAGCTGGGCGCCACCAGCTTGCCTGAGCTCGGCTGCTGGATGCCCTCCGCCAGGAACAGGCTCACCTTCACGCGCTTGTCCTGGAAGAACCTGGCAGCAGCGCAGCAGGACCCAAAATCCGATTGCGATTGCTGGTTGCATATGAGTATGGCAGGTATTGTGGCATGCAAGCATGTGAGCCTGCATTATATGTGCCACCAAGCATTGCTGTGCTAGACCATGCATCATGCCCCTCAGGTTGCATTGGTAATGAATGAGCTGCTCCTGCAAGCTGCACGGCAGCACGCCAGCGTGCACACCTGGCCAGTGTCTGACGCAGCAGAGACAGTTCTCCAATGCTGAGTGTGCCGTAGAACCTGACGGTGGCCTCCTCTGCATAGCTGACCAGGTGGATGACATCAGCATCTACCTTGCCCTCTGGGCTGGCTGCTGCTGCTGTTGTCAGTATGGCCTGCACTGTGCCCAGGTGGCGCAGGGTGACCTGCAACCACGACAGATTGCCACGTGTAGGTGCAGGCCACATGTCAGTGGTTGGCTGTGTGTTTTGACTGGATGCCAAGTTTCGAATGTTTGTCGAGCATATGCAGACGTTGCTGGCCTGACATGCACTCCCTGCAGAACACATGCAGCTGTGTGCCAGTGTTCAGCCAGGTGAGCGCACAATCACGATGTACTATGGTAGCACATGAGCACATGAGCAGACACAGCTGCGCTGAGTGTGGCCATGTGCCATATGTGTGCTTCTGTTGCTGCTGCCTGCCTGCTAACCGCACCTGGATCATGTCATCCAGGCGCGGAGCACACATGAGCTGGTACTTGGCTCCCATGACTATCAGGTCGAAAAGCTTGTCCATGCTGCAGCAAACCACATGGGGCTCAGCTCTGCTTGACACAGATGCAGGCATCAGGCTGTGCAACCTAGCCATCAGGGCAGCACGGCTCCTACCTGGACTCACTCAACCGCATGATCGAGGAGTGCGCTAGTCGGTCGAAGATCTTGCGTGTTGAGTGCAGGCTGTACATGTCTTGCGGAACGAAGAGCTTCTCGCTGAGGAAGCTGCGGTCAAACATGGTGCGTACGATGTCCTGCAGCACCTTCGCGCTTTTATCTTGTTGGATGCCCTGAGCCTTTAGCCGCTGCTCAAGAATGTAGACCATCTCACAGCCCAAGTTCAGAACCACCCATGGCATACCCAACAGCGACATGGTGTTGCTGCTGTCAGTTCAACAGGTGGTCCAGCCTCACAACATGTCGCCACACTGAAGGGGTTTCAATGCTGCATGTGCAGATAGAAGCACCGTCCCAGGTGGCTGATCACAACCCCTGAAAAGCTGTGCTGTAACAAATCAGTGCAACTGTCATAACAAGTGTAACAGTTACATTCCATCGCTGTGGCCCACAGCCGGGCTTGCTAGGTACTTTAAGGATGTTGATGATGATGATGACGATAACTCCATCGCTCAGGGATCAGCGCAAATCAGCGCAGGGATCAGCACAGACATCAGGGGGCTCTGCCAGCATCACGCACGCGTGGCATCACGCTACGGTCGGTCTGTGAGTTGTACAGGCAGCGCAGCAGCTTGGCTGTCGCCTCTGCTGCCAGAAGCTAATGATGCCTGGCCAGCGTCGAGCAGTCAGAGCCTGCAAGCAAGCAGCACAGCATGCAAACCCTCTGTCAACAGCAAGTCATGTCATGTTCCGATCAATTGCCGGCCCTCCGCGCGTTGCGTGCTGGTCCAGGGGTGAACCTGGATCAATAACAGGCTGCAGGCACGTCAATTACATGATGCCAACTTATGCATCCCACCACCGCAGCTGTGTGCAACACAAGCAAGGTAGACAGCTAGCACCCGCACCTGAAGTACAGTGGCAATCCGCAGCATGTTGCCGCAGCTCCCGCTCTGCCCCTTAAACCTTAAGCCCCCGATTCGGTGAGGACCTGAGATACCTCTGCTGCAACAACCTGACTGCAGCCATGCTGTACCCACATCTGCTTCACATGCTGCTATTGCTGCTGCTCCTGCAGCTGCTGGTGAACTGACGCAGCACCAGCAATGCCTGCTGCTGCTGGTGGTAGCTGCGGTGCGGTGAGCCTTCGCCAAAGTTGCTGGGCTCTGCCACCTCTCCTCCTGCAGTTTCTAGTAGCACTCCCCTGGTTCCAGAGACATGCTGCATGAGCCAGCGGGCTCTGCGGCTGCTGGCTGCCGCAGCATCAGGCCCTGCCTGCCGCCGCCTGTGTCGACCAGCACAAACTCATCAGCCAGCGCAGCCGCTGCAAAGTCCTTGAAGCTTGTGAAGAGCTGCAGGCGATGACAACACATGGGCAGCATCTGTCATCGTCCTTGGCTGAGAGTGCAACGGTAGGATGACTGTCACAATACTTTAACGTCAGGAACACGTTCTCGGCAAGCAAGGATGTCTTATCAAGCATGGCAGCACAGCTGTGTGGCTAAAAGGATTTGACCCAGAAGCACTCAAAAGCACATCCCAGCTCATGCTCCCTGCGTACCTTGTCACTGTACTGCTTCAGCAGGGGGTCCATCACGCCCCCAGCCTGCATGCGTGCAGATGCCAGCGCAATGTCAATGACGCCGCCAGCTGAGCAGCCCTGCTGCTGCTGCTGCTGCTGCTGCTCGTGCTGTTGCTGCTGCAGGTGGCTGTGCAGGCGTGCCTTATAAGCTGCCAGCAGCTGCTGGCAGCGCTTGCCAGCCAGCAGTGCCTGTGCTGCATGCGGTTGTAGCCCCAGGAAGGTTGCTGGAGTGCTGCCGATAGCTGGGGGCCGCTTCTCCAGCCTGAAGACGTCTGCAGCATGAAGCAGCACAACAGGGCTTCAGATCACAGCACGCATTCGGGCGCGCTGCTTTCACAAACATACTCTTGCTACCTGGGCACTGCTTGGTTGACAGTGTTGTTATTTGTTCCAGCTGGCACCAGTGCTGGCAGAGGCAGCATACTCTCAAGACTGCCCCTGCCAGCCATCTAACTTCACCCCGATCTTCACACCCTGCCGCCCCTCACCTGGGAACTTGGCCAGGAACTTCACAGCCAGCTCCTCGCTGGGCAGGTGCTGCTGCATCGGCTCGTGCACTTTCAGGTACCAGTCCAGCTGCACCAGCCGCCCGCCCCGCGTGTCCACCACAGCCTTGGTCAAGCCCCAATGCTGCAGGGAGAAGCGCAGATCGTCAAACAACGTGAGGGCGTAGTTGGCAGGGAGCTTGAGCTTGGGGCCACCAGATGCTGCTGATGGCTTTGCTGGGGATGCAGCAGCACCTGCACTGGTGGCAGCAGCAGCTGCAGCAGGGCTGGCGGCAGAGCCATTCGCGGCTGGCGTGTTGCGGGGTGCAACCGTGGCGTGAGAGGTGGCAGCCCTCTTGCTGCGCGGCTGCTCGCCACCACCAGCAGCACGCTTCGCACCCAACAGCTGCTGCTGCTGGCCCTGCGGCTGCTGCTTCTGGGTGGTGGCAGCCCTGGCCTGCTTGATAACACCTAAACCTGCCAGTGCTACTGTTGCTGCCTCTTCAGCTGCATGCCGCGTGGGGCTGTACGGCTCATCTTCAGTCTGCTGGCTGCCAGCTGCTGGCGGACCAGGCACAACAACAGGTGGCACAGCAGGTGCCTGTGCCACTGCTGCCTGACGCTGCTGCTGCTGCTGCTGTTGATGCTGCACATGCTCCTTCCTGGCATGCGCAGCCGGCAGCTGCATGCCTGCCGTAGAGCTCCATGGCGGCAATGCTGCAGCAGCAGCAGCCTCTGCGCCATCAAGCTGCACTGCATCAGCAGCTTGCTGCTGCTGCTGCTGCTGCTGCTCCTGCTTTGTCGACACACCTGCTGCAGTCGCTCTGGCCATTGGAGTAACGCTCTGTGCTGGCTGTTCCTGCTGTTGCTGCTGCTCAGGTGCCGCTTCATTGTTGCTGACAGTCTGCTGCTGCTGCTTGCCATTTTCAGGTTCTTGCTGCGCTGCAGGCTGGAAGCTGCCGGGGTGCTCCAGGTCATGCAGCATCTGCTGCAGCACCTCTCGCGTGACGGTGGCTTCCAGGCCTGACACTGCTGCTGACAGCAGCCGCAGCAGCTGCAGCAGCGCCTTATGCGGCACACCTGGCAGCTGGTTGTGCAGCAGTGCCACCAACGCTGCGCTGGGCTCTGCCAGCAGCTGCGCCCAGCTGCGCTGCTGCTGCTGCAGCTGCTGCTGCTGTTTCTGTTGCTGCTGGGTGTGCAGCTGCTGCGGCAGCTTCACATGCAGCTGCTGCCCACTGCTGAAGTCCTGCAGCGCTGTGATGATGGGACGTAGCACTACCATGCTGCTCCTGTGCCGCTGCAGCAGCTGCTGGATGGGCAGCAGCAGCTGGTGTGCTCTGGTGTAGCGCCACAGCTTCAGCATAACTGTGGCAACCTACGCAAGTAAATACAGCATGCAGAAGTCTGGCACTGGTGGAGGTCAAAGATGGCTGCTAATACACAGCATGCACCTGGGTGCCGCATGCAACACCTCAGGTGCCAATAGCCAAGCAAGGCCTGGGTGCATCTGGCATGGTTTTGCCACTGCCAGTGCAAACTGTACAGGGGCAAGGCCTCGCAGCAAAGCTAAGCGGGTTGGCTGACAAAGACAATTGCGGCTGTCTCACCACGCGACGCGCACCTGCTGCGTAGTGCTGAGGTCCCTGTCTGCTGTTGATGCGTGCAGTTGCTGCACTGCACTGCACCAGCTGGCCTCGCTGAGGTGCTCTGCTGCTGCAGTATCCTCACACGCAGCAGGTGGCAGCAGGTCAACTGCAGATGACACGCTGAGCGTCTGCACATTGCCAGAGCCGTCCGTGCAGTGTAGCAGTGTCCCCTCCACATCCAGCAGCCCTGCAACAAAGCACATGCAATGAGTGGCTTGTCTTTGAGCGCAGATCGGTGTGGCTTGCAACGCTGCTGCTGCGTGCTGTGTACAAGCTGGCAGTGCTGCAGCATGTCAGCAGAGCGCGCACCTGCAGCTGTTGTTTTGGGGGAGCTCTTCGCCACTTGCCAAAGCTTAAGTTTACTACTGCTGCTGTGAAAAGCAACGAAGCAGCCAGACAGGGGATCCTCCTGATGGGTCACCAGCTGGCACAGCAGCAGCTGTGCCTGAAGGACTGACGCTGCCTCCTGCCTGCTGACGAACGTCGCACGCACGATACCATCCAGAAATTCAACTTCTTGCTTCGGCGCCATGCAGACGCTATTTGCACTCGAGATGCAGCATGTGACCGTTTACGATGCTGATGGTGTGGTTTGCGTCCTGCGCAACATACACGATACAACCCAAAGCATACATGTAGGTGTTGTGGTACGCAGCGAGCCAGCCTAGCTGGGCATGCCTGGTCAGAGATACTTGCAGTGCTCACAGTGAGGGGGCTGAGGCTGTCACAGTGTCAGGCGACATGTTACAATGCAACCCCCCAGGCCCAGGCTCAAACATCGGCTCTGGCTGGAGTGGGCACAGTGTTTGATGTTCTCAGCCAATTGCTTGCCCGCATGCAGCTGCCAGCCAGACAAGTGCACAGCCATAAGAAAGGGCGTGGTGACAAGCGGGCCCTACGCCGGGCCCGGGCGTGTCAGGCGCATTGGCAGTAAGGGCTGGCCAGAGACAACACACACAGACAAAGTAACAGAGACAGCCAGTAGGACAACAACAGCCCTGATGCACATGTAACCATGGCGTGCAGCACTTGAAGTGTGCATACAAGACACGCCAGCTGTGCTGGCCTGCTGCTCATCAGCATTTATGCGTGAACACTGTAACATTGCGTGCATTGCACACTGCAAACGGCATCCGCCCGAGCCAAAGGTCAACAGGCATGTGTACACGGCACACGCGCACTGCCAGCAGCACTTGAATGAGGCTGCTGGAGATGCCCCAGGCAGGCCGGGTCCCTTGGTCACTCACACCAAAGCTTCACCATACCCGTGCATTGAACCGTTGCCAATACAAGTCTTGCGGGTCACCGGACCTTCAAGAGGTTGCTGATGCCCAGCGAACCAGCAACAACAGTCGCCACAGTCACAACACAAACGCCACCTTTGACCAGCATAGGTTTGGCTGCACTCATTCATGAGCAGTCATTGCGTGCAGTACATGATCAAGCCATGACTGGCGCCTGCAGGGTGCAGGTGACTGACACCAAAGCAGCAGGGAACCACCAGACAGTGGCTTGTGCTTACCACTCCCCCACAGCAGCACACAACCAGCTGGCAGCTGCAGAAACAGGCTGCACAAGGCAGCACATGAGATACCACTTCTCTCCGGGCGAGAACGTGCTGCATGGAGTCTGCAGCAGCATGAGAACCTCGTGTAACCCATGTCACGACAAGGCGGAGAGCATCAACAGCACGGACCAATATGAGATGTCACATGGCTTGAAGATGACGATTCACTCAATTTGGCATGCAACAGCAGCACCACCAAAAGCTGTTCTACAAAGCAGTTGCCCACGACAAGGAAGAGTTGAAAAACTCTGCAGTGGCATGCTGGCAACAGTACACCAGGCACGGCATTGCTGTCAGTGCTCATATAAGTTACAGGGCAAAAGGTTGGTCCTGTGCTCGGTTGTGTTTGTGTCCAACCAGCTCTGTCCACACAATTCACACAGTTCACACAACAATCCTGTCTCAAAAGAACCGGCAGTGCCATGGGCCGCTCAGCTGGCAACATGCAGCAGGCAGGCAAATCACACTCAGGAAGCTAGAGTCTAACAAGCGGGAAATAACAGAAAGTTTTGGATGGCGAGTGCAACGCGATAAAGAAGTCAATGGCACTTGACGATGCAATCAAGCAATCAATGCTGTGGCGCAGCAGCCAGCGCCTTGACAGCTACCTGTCTATGCTGTCACATGACTGCAGCAGGCCGCGCTGCAAGCTGGCCTGATGCTGCATCACACGCTGCTGCTGCTGCTGCGGCGGTGGTCCAGCATGCACGTCAAGATCACTGCTGCTGTTGCCGCCAGCAACACCAGCCAACAGTGACACACGCTCCTGATCACTGTCGGGCTGCTGCGACCTACTGTGCCTGCCGCCATCCTCTTTGCTGTCCCTGCCAGTCCTTCGTGGCCAGACATCAGGCACGCTACCACTGTCACGCCCGTCTGCTGCATCCCTGCTAGCTGCTGCTGGTGCTGGTGCTGCTGCTGCTCCAAGTGCCGCCGCCTTTGCATCCACGGCCTCATCCTCATGTGACGCCAGCAGCGCAGCTGCCCGCTCCACCTCGCGCGGCCAGTTGAAGCGCCCGATGATGAGCAGCTGCACCGCGCTCATGCTGTAGGTGGTGCACAGCAGCCCCAGCCAGAAGCCGCGCACACCCATGCCCAGCTTCAGCCCAAACAGCGCCGACAGCGGCACGCCAAAGCACCTGCGGCCGCAGCACAGCAATGAAAACAGAGTAGGCATGGAGTCCACTGGGTGTGTTACCTTCAGCAAAGACATGTGCAGCTGCCACCGGTGGACCAACTTAGGACTGCAGAGCTGCAAAAACGCAACTGAAGCGTCAACGAATGCAACGTTGTAACGCGAACAATGTGCACAGCGCCGGCCGCGGCCCTCACCAGTAGCCGACCGCGTTGATGGCCGCGCCCAGGCCCTGCCGCCCAGCACCCCGCAGCGTGGCAGCCGCCACAGCATTCACACCATCGCCTGGCAGCAGCAGCAGCAGCAGCGCAGAAGAGGCAGCAGCGGCCGAGGTGAAGAGAGGCATGAACCAGGCTGCACAGAAGACACAATGTACACGGAGTAACACCACTATGTCCACACAATTGCGCAGCACTGACACCCCGTGCATCAGGCAACATACTGCATACCGCTCAGATGCCCAAGATGTGCGTGGCTTGGCTCATCTGCGTCCGTCAGGACACAGCAACATGCTGCTGCCGCCCCCAGCCACCCCACAACCTCTCCTCGCCCCGCCTTACCTATGAAAGTTGGCAGCAGGATTGGGAACACCTGCCGCGCCAGGCCCTCCACCTCTTCATTATTCGTCAGCAGCGCCAGCACCTGCCGCGCGCCGAAGAACAGCCCCAGAATCATGCACGCCTGCACCAGGATGACCGCAGCCACGCCGATAATGAAGGCCAGGCGCGCTGTGGCTGCGTTGCCCGCGCCCAGCTCGTTGCCGATGCGCGTGTTGACTGATGAAGAGTAGGCCATGGAGGCCATGTATGCGCTGGCGGAGATCTGCAGGCACAGGCCCTGCAGCAGCAACAACACAAGATGACAGCAAGGTAGGGCGCGTGGCGGCAAGCACAGGGGGTGTGGTTATCCGTGAAGGGTGTGGCAACTGAATGCCACGTGGCATGCTGCTCTGTGGGGTGTATCTGCTGAGCGTGCGGTATGCCAGGCAACAATGATGTGCTGCGGCTGTAGCTCACACTGTTGGTGCGTTACACAAGCAATGGTGCAGGGCCTGCCACAGGCGAGCCCAGGGGAGGAAGGCAAGATGTGCATTCCTGTCCAGCTGTGCTGGCAGCCTGAGCTCACCATGACTCCCACAGCCACCTCCGCGTTGCTTGTGACACCTGCGTAGCGCAGCAACAGCAGACGCACATCAGCTGCGTGAGCTGTGCAGCACGCAAAGCAGCAAGCAGCATGCGCGCCAATGACCCCCCCACAACTTGAAGCCCAACCACCTGCCAAGCTCTTAAAACCTCAGATGCAGGCTCGAGCGCATCAAGTGTATCCACGCAGCAGAGTGTCTAGTTGTATGTCTCTTCCTCAACCACACACATGCAGAGACCCAATTGAGTTGTACCAGCACTGTTGCTTTGCCAATACTATCATCACAAACCAAGGCCTGACACGACCACAAGAACCCAGGCGCACCTGCCAGCAGGATGAGCACCTCGTAGCACCACCACTCCATGCAGATCATCAGGCAGGCAGGCACACCGTACGACAGGTACATGCCCCAGCCCGCAAACACAGCCATGCTGGGCCGGCTCCACGTGGCCTGAGGGTCCCCGGCTGCTGCCATGGCTGCGTCCCGCCACGCAGTGTAGCCGATGAGCAGCAGGCAGCTGGTGGCCTGGCTGAGCACAAAGGCGTACGCGGCACCTGTCAGGCCCAGCTGCAGCCTGCGCTTGCAGGAACCAGGTGCAGGGGGGGAGGCAGATGAGTAATTTGCAATCGTTGCCGTATGAGAGGCCGAGAATGCTGCCTGTGTAGCAAAAAGTTACAGTGACGGCAACGCTGACAGCTCTGCTCCACACAGTCCTCTGCTGCACTCCGCATGCAGCTAGCTGCAACAGTGCCATCACAGCGTCGAAGCACTCTGCAGCTTGCAGTGAACCCCGCCCCACGCACTGGCCGCCACGCACTTGAAGATGAGCAGCCAGTTGTACAGCGGGCAGAGGCAGCTGGTGACCATGGTGATGACCATGCCCGGCAGCACCACCTGCTGCGCCAGCAGGTAGCGCTTGAGGCACTCCACCACAGCACCCATGAACAGCGTGGGCAGGATGCACCACAGGTACCTGCAGACGCAGCAGCAGCAGCAGCAGCAGATGCATGACATAGGTTGCTTTCTCAACAACTTCAGCTTCACTGGGTAACATGACAATGAGGTAGGCCCAGAAGCAATGCAGAGTTGCGCCATGCTACCAGCGGGGGTACTACAGCACCCACGGCTGCTGCGGCAATTCACCTGCCAGGTCAGCTGCACTACAGAGCAATGTGAGCAGGCGCATGCCATCCGTGCTGCTGCCGCTGCTGCTGCTGCTGCTGCGCTCACCGTGCTGCGCCCGCTGCGATGCTGGGCTTCTGGCCCACCGCCAGCAGCAGCGGCTCCGCGTGCGTCCACAGCAGGCTGATGGGCAGGCACATGAGCCAGGTGATGAGCAGCGCGCGCTGCAGCCACAGCCCCAGCGCCTTGTAGCTGCGCCCGCCATACGCCTGGAAAAGGAGGGGAGGGGGAAAAACAGCAGGCGGCAGGAGCGCGCGTGGTGGTGTCTTCCGCATGTGTGGGGAGCTGTGAGGCGGCACGATACAGCACTGCTGCTGCATGTTCTGCTGCAATCAGCTCCCTGCAATCTGCTGCCCTTTTCTGCTGCAACCACTCCCTGCCATCCCCTGCATGTTCCGCTTGCGACATCAACTGCCTGCAATTTCACATGCTGATGTCAGCCGGCAACTGCCTCAATACCAACTTTTGCTGCCAAGTGTTCCTGCCCACCTGGCCACACAGCGTCTCCATGCCAGCTGACAGCCCCTGCACCACTGAGTAGCCCGACACGTTGAACAATGAGTTCGCCAGCACAGCACTAGACAGCAGCGAGGGGTCATCCAGGTGGCCTATGAATGCCACCGCAACAACTGACGTGCTGTAGGCCAACAGGTTCTGCAGGAACAGCGGCCCTGCCATCTTGGACTGCCTGTGCAACAGACGTGGCAGGGACAGCAGCAGGCAGGGGGCACACAAGCAGTCATTGCTGCAAGATAGAGGGCTGCTGCTCTCGCCCAGCACAAGAGTGTGATGGTTGAAGCGATGGGAAAGCATGTAATGGGCGGTACGATGCTGTGGAAGCACTGGGCTCGGCACGTCACATGTGCTGCTGCTGCCATCATTGCTGCTGTTGCTGCTGCCAGGTTGCGCTTGCAGCTGTTTACCAGTTCACACTGCCTACCTTTGCAGCTCTTCGAGTGGGCTCGAGCTGCGAGTTTTGCTGCGGATGTGGCTGAACGTCAACATCTCGCTGCTGAAGGACTGAAGCGAACGCAAGGGGGCCTGAGACGGTTCAGGCCTCAGGCGATCTGTCTCATGCGCGTCCATTTCTTCCATGCCACTGTCTTGGTCGCTGTGTTGCTGTGGTTGGCCCATACCTGGCTCCCACACACAACCAGTATATCCGTCAGCACATTGTTGAGCACTTAAGGGTGTGTAGAGGTGCTTAAACTGATCGGACAAACAATTTCTTGCACAGCAACGGGCTTCAACCAACAGGAACGGCATCAGTAGGGTTTACTGCACTCAAGTCCACTTTTGGCCAGACATGTACAACCGCCTGGGTTGCTGATCTCCACACCAAAGCATATCGACAGAACATCATTTTGTTGAGTAACGTTTTGAGGCAAGCAACTTCAGGGTGAACACCATGGCACTTGGCTACTCCATGCGCTTAGGGCCTGCCAGTGCACTGCACGTGCTGCTACACCTGGCAGTGTCTGCAGAACACCGTTGAATGATGAGCTGGTGGGTTTCGGCATCAATACCCGCAGATATTCATCGATCTTTGTAATGGAAAATTGCATGACACGCATACGCTGAAACCGTGCATTCAACAGGGAGCAATGATTGGAGCATCAGTAACCGTCTGCAGCAGCCCATCTTTCCTCCAGCTCGTGCTAGGTTTCTTTCAACGAGCGATGCAAACAGTTCATGGTGATTACCTAAGGAACTGTGGTAGAATAGAGGAACCCCAAGCCGGTGCCGGTTCAGCTGCTGCGATGTGACAGTGACAGTCCAGGGTTTCTCGCTTCGCGACATTCGCCCTTGACACTCGCTCATATGCTGTAGTACGGCAATCAGTTTGTATTTTTATCCTTGTGCTCGACGTTGTAGTATGGTGCAGCGACCCTAGCGTGATCCGTGCCGCTATCCGTGCTACGACACACCCGCTGTCGTCCGTCACATGTAGTGCGCTTTGCTTCCGCTCTTGTTGACCAGCAGCAGATATGCATAGTAGCGCACCGTGGGCGCCTTTACGTAGCAGCCTACGCGTGTAAGGTACAACTAGCAGCAGTAGCATGCTCGGCATGCCCTTGCGTTGCAGTTTCAGGCGCAGCGCTGACCTGGCAGTGTCGGCCAGCCAGCTGAGGCCTCCGCCCCTCAGGGGCCCTGCCCCTGGTGGTGACCGTGGGCCCAGGCGCAACACAAACACGCAGCAGCAGCAGCAGAGGCCTGGCCAAGGGACCAGCCGCAGGTTGAGCGATGCAGCGGATCGCCTCAGAGACCTGTGGCAGCGCGTCAGGCCCCAGGACGTTGACAAGGTGACGCCCAGTCCCAGTGTTGTTGTCCGGCTCTGACGATGTGCTTGGGCATGCCCCGGCTTGGATGTGCAACCGCGCACTGCTGCTCCTGGTGTGTGGAAGATCAGCGTCTGGCAGGTCATGCCAAGGTGATGGACCACCCCACTGCCACAGCAGATGCTTAGTGCTCTCACACAGCAGAGTGCAGGGGGACCCGTGTTCCTTGGCCCGGCCTGTGAATGTAGCGCTTCTGAGCTGATGTGCCGCACGTGTGCACACTGCAACTGCTGCTGCTGCCCGCAGGACCCTGCCACTGGCATCTCCCTGGCCCCAGCCACGCCTGGCCAGCTGGGCCAGCCAGTGCGGCTGCTGACCAACCACCTTGCCATCAGCCAGTTTCAGGCAGCTGCCAGGTACCGCATTACCATCACACCCAAGACGCAAGCAGCAGCAGTCGCATTACCCTCAAAACAACAGCAGGCAGGGTCCAAGCCTGCAGCTGCAGCCATCCCACTAGATGTGCGGCAGCAGCTGCTGGAACAGGTGGCAAAGCAGCAGGGCTGGGCTAAGGACAGCTGGCTGTATGAGCCGTCATCCAACCGCCTGTTCAGCCTGCAGCCGCTGCCTGCTCAGGACTCAGTGGAGGTGGCAGGAGGCAAAGGAGGCGCAAGCACATATGAGGTGCATGCACGATGAGCTGGCCATGTCGTTTTAAACTGTTGCATGGCTGCTGGCTGCCAGTGGCTGCATCCTACAATCTCCCTTTAAATTTGCATGAGGCAGAACTTGGGGCTTGCCATGGTGTGGTATGTGTGACGTGCGTGCTCTTGGCGCTTGCAGGCGTACATGTGACGTGCGTTGTAACGGCTCCCATGTCCAACTCGGTGTGCAACTCATGCTGTGGTATGGCAGTTTTAGGCATGGTAATGCACCACTGCGCACCTTCAAGCAATGCTGGTCCAGAAGCCCCCCTGCCCAAAGGCTTCTGGCGCTCCAAGTGGCTGATCACGCCGGCACAGCTGTCCAGTAGCACGTTCAAGCGACAGACATACCTTCAAGCAAAGCTGTCCATGCGCTGTTGCTGCGTGCTGCCTGCCGCAGGTCAGCATCAGCCTTGAAGCCGCAGCAGGCCAGCCCACTGCGCCAGGCAGCACTGACGAGGCCCACACCCTGCAGCAGCTGTCCCTGGTGCTCAAGGCCTCCCTGCAGGCTGCGCTGCTGCCGCAAGGCGCGGTGGAGACTACACGCGCGCTGCTGCTGCCGCCTGGCAACAGCAGCACAGCACAGTTAGCAGGGCCAGCAGCAGCAGGCAGGGGTGCAGCGGCCGGGGGCAGGGGCGCCAGGGGTGGGAGGGGCGGCAGGGGTGGCGGCAGAGGAGGGGGAGGCGCGGGCCGAGGGGGCGTGCTGCAGGTAATGCGCAGGCTTGGTGGCTTTTGCCTCCAGCAGGTTGCAGAGGTGGCACAGTGCTTCGACAATTGGCTGCTGGTGACAGGCTTTCCAAGTAGCCTGAACATCAGATTCCTGCTGCTTCTCTTATGCTTTCATCTGCTGTGTGCAACGTGCAGTGGTGGAGTGGGCTGCGCTATGGCGTGAAGCCAGGGCAGCAGTCCCTCACAGTGCAGCTGGACACCACCAGTGGGGCAGTGCTGCCTGCCGGCCACCTAGCTGACCTGCTGGTTGCTGCAGCTGGCGTGGCCTCCCCAGCGGCCCTCTGCAAGGACAGGCAGCTGCTGGCGGCAGCGGAGCGGGACGTGAAAGGAGCAAAGGTGCGCGGCAGCACACCATGCCGTCACTATTGCTACATAGCTAACGCGTAGTAGGATAGGAATGAGTTCTCACAATAGAACTCTCAGGCCCATACCTGGCCAGGCATGTCCTCGTCCTTCTCTAATTTACGCGCGGGAGAGCAAAGGCTCAAGCAGGCTCGCCTGCTTCTGATGCGTAGGACTTGTAACTTGTAACTGAGATAGCTATGACCTACGTGCAAGGCAGAGTACGACCTATGTAATGTTGTGTCCTATGTCCTATGCCACACAACTCCTCCTTGTGCTGGCCATGCCTCCTTCAATAGGCGGCAGATGCATGGGCACAACGCAAGCAGCTGGGGCGGGACAGATCTGCTGGCTTGGATTTGCAACACTCAACACCTCAACTGGTTGATTGTGTGCAGTGCAACACTGGCAGCATGGCCTTTGGTCCTGTTGGCGTATGAATTAGCATCTGCTGTTCGGCCCATACCTGATGGCCAGTAGTGCAATACACTGCATTGTGCTGCTGCCTGCTGCTGCATGCAGGTGTCTGTTGACCACCGGCCGGGCGTGCGCGTCAATGTCTGGGGCCTGGATCCGCGCACGCCGCAGCAGTTCAAGTTCAAGCTGAAGGGCAGCAGCAAGGAGACCACAGTGGCCGACTACTTCCGCGGCACCTACCCAACCATGCAGTTCAGCCACCTGCACGACTGGCCGTGTGTGATGGTCAGCCAGACTGGTGCTGCTGTGCCGCTGGAAGTGTGCAGGTGACATACATTGCTCCGGCCTGTGCGCTGTTGCAGCTGCAACACCTGCCTTCCTCTTCACGCTGTCATGAAAGTCAACACACACACAGCTCCCACCGCAGTCCAGCTTACCTGCATGCAGTACCTCTTGGTATATCCGATTGCCTGTCACCACCGGCCAACCCACCCTTGCTGCTGCAATCTCTTTTTCATGTCACATGCGCAGCATCGCCAAGCCGCAGCCGCGGCGCACCCTCACAGACCAGCAGACTGCCAATCTCATAAAGCTTGCTGCGCTGCCGCCTGAGCAGCGGCTGGCAGCAATAATGCGGCTGGTGCGGCAGGCCTTCAGCAGCTGGCAGTTGCCCCTGTTGAAGGCCTGGGGCGTCACCATCAGCCCCCAGCTGCTGCGGGTGGGCCCCAACCTGAAAACAACGCTGCTAGCACATGGTGGTTCACACACACACGTGCTAACTTCAGGCAGCACAGTGGTATTGCATCAGGTTGCTTCCATCCCAGCTGGATGGTGCCTGCTGGGTTCAGTGCGGCGCGTGACCTGCCACACACACTGACTGTGCATAGTGCGTGTTTGTGCATCAACAGCATGGCAGCGCAGCAGCGTATCGTCAGGCGCCTGTCTTGTAGCACTGTCCTAGTGCTACCAGCGCTCTGCGCAGCACTGGCAGTGACTGCGTGTGGACCTCATTCTGCCTGCAGGTGGACGGCCGCGTACTGCCAGATGCGCAGCTGCAGTATGCCAAGGGCACTTGCGTTGATGCCGCCAACACTGGGCAGTGGAGAGCCCCCCAGGGAGCAGGCATGCTGCAACCACCAAACCTCAAGCAGTGGGCGGTGCTGAACTTGGCCAGTCAGCGCTGCAGCTCAGCTGACGTGCAGCAGTTTGTGTCAGAGCTGATGCTGCAGCTGCAGCAGCAGGGGGGCGCTGCTGCTGCGCCTGCAATCATTGACGGCAGCAGGCGCAGCAGCGCAGCAGCTGCCGTGCAGGCCGCCGCTGCAGCAGCTGCTGCCGGCGGGTCTCAGGCGCAGCTGCTGCTGGTGGTGCTGCCAGGCGACAGCAGCAAGCAGTACGGGGAGGTGAAGGTGGCAGCAGCGCGGCTGGGGGTGGCCACGCAGTGCATGGTGGCGTCTGCAGCAGGCATTGGCAGCGGCATCAAGAAGCCTTACGTGGCAAACCTGCTGCTCAAAGTGGCAGCAAAAGCAGGCGGCGTCGCATGGCAGCTGCCGCAGGGCCCTGAGCTTTGGGCACCTACGCTGGCAGCGGCAAAAGGCGGTCTGATGGTGGTGGGTATTGATGTGGGGCATGGCATCGCAGGCGGCAGCGGCAGCAACCCATCCATGGCAGGTATCGTGGGCACACTAGATGCATCCTGCAGCCGATATGGTGCAGTGGTTCAGGAGCAGACGCCTGGGCATGAGATTGTGCTAGGGCTGCAGCAGGGGCTGCTGCAGCTGCTGCAGGAGCGGCAGCAGGTGTCAGGGCAGCTGCCTGGGGCTCTGCTGGTGTACAGGGATGGCGTGAGTGACAGCCAGTACCTGGCAGTGCTGCAGCAGGAGGTGCCGGCGCTGCGTGCAGCGTGCAGGGAGCTGGGGGGCGCAGAGTACAACCCAAAGGTGCGTGTGGCGCTGCATGGGTGTTGTGACGCTTGCTTGTTAGAGAACAGCTGGAGCTGCCTGTGCTGGTAGTTTAGTTGTGCCTGATGTTGGCTGCTTGGCCGTGCAGCACAGCATGCACTAGTGCCGAGAGTGACATTGTTCAGCAGCCGCTGTGGCGCAAGCGGTGCTGCGTCAGCAGCCAGACTCTCATACTGACCATCTTGCATGTGCGGCCGCTGGGGTGACTGTGTAGCTGCAGATGCCACCGTTAAGGTTAACCAACATTGCGCCGTGATGCAACCACATGGCAAAGGCTGCCCAATAGCGTCCAAAAGACACGACCAATTGAAAGGACACACAATCATCAGCTAGCTATACTGAAGCCACCCGCTTGCCTGCGAACTTGCCTGATCTGCTGCGCCGCACTGCTCAGGTGACGTACGTAGTGGTGTCCAAGAGCCACGGCACACGGCTCTTCCCTGACCCCTCGGATGGCAACAGCAGCGACGGCCGCACAGGCAACACCAGGCCAGGCACTGTGGTGGACAGTGGCATCACTGCGCCCCTCAAGTATGAGTTCTTCCTCAACAGCCATGCAGGCATCCAGGTGTGTGTTGGACCCGCCAGGTGTGACAAAACCGCGTGCAGTGCTGCGGTGTCAGGCTGGGAGTACAATGTCCACTACAGGCCAGTGCTGCTGTGTGTTGGCAGCGGTAATCTGGTTGAGTGTTTGGGGGTGGGTGCATGGGTGTGCCGTTGAGTTAAGTTCCATGCCTGCGTACGCTGCACAGATGTAGTACAGTTGCGCAAATGTCATGCTAGCCCTCCTGGCGCATGCGATTCGCCAAGCATCAAATGCACACGCAACCTGCTGCACTAACGCGCTGCTGGTCAACGCCACGTAACAATATTCACATCGCTGCTACATGCCAACCTGCTTCCATGTAACAGGGCACCAACCGGCCCGGGCGCTACAACGTGCTGGTGGACGACTCACGGCTGGGCCCTGACGGCATGCAGCTCATCACGCAGCACCTGGCCAGCACCTACGCGGCATGCACCAGGTACACACGCAGACCATGCCAGCAGCACCAGCACCAGCAGCAGCAGGGTCCCTGCACTACACTGGGCGTTCAGCTCACCCTGGTAGTTGGTTCCACCAGCAATAGGATGAACCAACATTTCCATGTCTCACCAGCCATGATGAACCAACAGTAACACGTAGAACATGTGCACACATGCTTCAGTCTGTTAGAAACACTTGTTCATCAGCTCACTGGACATACAGCCCGCACGCCTGATGCGCCATCCCTCTTGTCGCCTGCCTCGCTCGCCTGCCCCCCCCACCAGGACCATATCCTGCCCAGCTGCTGTGCGCTATGCTGACAAGGCAGCAGGCGCCAGCTGGGCCGCAGCTGCCGGGCCAGCAGCAGCAGCAGCAGCAGCGGCCAGCTGGACGGTGCTGCAGCCAGCCAGCCCTGGCGTCAAGGCGCTGCAGTTCAGGACGTGCACTGTCAGTCAGGACATGGCCGGCCTCATGTGGTTCGTGTGACACATGGCACTTGTCACGCTGCCGTGATGCGGCACATCACTTGTGGCAAACGCACTCGGGCAGAAGCATGGTCGACTGTGGTGCACCCATACATGTATTCAGGTGGCTATAATCTATGAACTCCAGCTGTAGGTCAATGAGTGCATTGGAATGGTGTGCAGGTGGGCGCTCACCTATTGCCGAAGCTGTGCACTTACAGCAGGTGCAGCCTAGCATCCATTGCTGCCTGGATGAGTGCATCTAGTTTGTTGGGGTGGGCGTACAGCGGCGCATAGTATAATGCTCTGTTCGTAAAGCGTTCCGTGCGGTTTAGGGCTTGGTGACAGTTTGCAACAAGCACCAAGCACTGGCAGTCTTGATTGGCTGGGCATGCAGAATGTTGATGGACTCGGCTGGAATGTTCTGCAACTGCGGAGGCAAAAACACCGTGAATATAAAGCTGCCACAGACCACTTTGGCTCACCACTGAATCACTGCTCTACTGCTACTACCGGCACTGCCAGCGCTCATTGACCATGCAGAGTCAACTAATGCATCCAGGCGTTGGGAGCATATCAAAAAAACCCGCAGCTAGTGTTCGCACAGCAGCATGCGCTCCCAGGCCGTTCACACTGGCCAGGAGTCACTCACACTCGCAGGCCAGCAGGACAAATAGGCGGTCGATTCCAGCACGATCGCAGCCAGAGAATCAGTTCGATGTAGATACTGGCTCTGCAGAGCAGCTGCCAGTGGAGCTTGGCCCCAGGCCTGATGACATCCTGCCTGACAGCCTTGCAGATGCAGTGGCCCAGGTGCGCAAAGCTGGCTCAGCAAGGGGAGATCCCCGGCATAGTATGATCAGGAACAGTGATATCTATGTGTTGGGGCGAAGATGGCCCCATGCATTGCTGCAGCAGAAAATTGACACAGGCACTGCAGCGGTCGGGTGCAGCTGCTACCATCGCCTTGATATGCAGCAGCCTGAAACTGCAAGCTGCCAATTGCTGATGAAACAAGAGACACTCTGGAGGCTCTCACTGCCTTTTGCTGCTGCAGGCAGCAGATGCAACAGCAGCAGCAATCAATGGCGGCATCAACCGCTGCCAGGTGGAGATCCACCTGCCAGAGTATTGGGGTGAGCAGCAGCTGCGGCCATGGCAGCCAAGCAGCCGTGCGGCAGTGTGGTGGCAGCGCAAACCGCAGGCACCTGCCGCAGCCAGGCACATGCTGTAGGCCCTCGGCATGCGAGCAGTGCGGACTGTTGACTGGGCCAACCACCTGGCACCACGGGGCTCGGCAGGGTTGATGCACTGCTACCAAAGCAGCTGCCCCAGTCACACACCACACTGCTCATTTCTGTTTTAGACAGGGGGATACTGTTGTTTGGCTGTCCTTGCCGCAGACCCTATCAGCGGCCCCATCTTCCCCAACAAGGGCGACCAGGAGCGCTTCTGGCGCATGACGCGGCGCTTCGTGGAGGCGCTGGCAGCACAGACGGGCGCCACCAGGTAGGTGCGAGGGGAGGGACATGAACGGCAGGCCAGCAGCAGTGCCAGTGCTTCTGGTTGGCATTCGGTGTAACTACAGCAGCTGCAGCAGGCAACACGCTGGTGTGACGTGCTCGCAGCGTGAGCGGCTGTTGCGGACCTGTGCAGGATGCTGCTGTGTGCATGGCAGGCACTGCAGCAGGGCTGCTTTAAGTGCGGTGTTGGCACCTCTCTCTGCACAACTGCCGCCTGTGGGGCGACCAGCTTTAGCAGCAGGCTGCTGCTTCATATGTCATAAATGTCATATGTGAAGCAAACAACAACTTTATCACGCGCTGCTACCGCTTGCAGCGTCAAGGCCGTGTACCCAGATGCTGGCGTCGCTGCCATGCTCACCTACCAATGGACGGACAAGAGCTTTGCTGTGGACTCGCTGAATGCGCGGCGGCCGGTATCACCCGAGGACGAGCTGGTGGTCATCTGCTGCCCCGACCCCTTTGGTGCGGAGGAGTGCCAGCGCACGGTGCGGCAGGTGGCGGAGCAGGATGAGAAGGCGGGCGTGATGGAGCGGCCCGTGGTGCTGTTCAACCAGCGGCTGTCCAGGTGGGGTCTGCGGTTGTTCTGCTGGCTGATTGGTCGACTGCTTGCATGTTACTGCACTGCAAGCGACTGCTGGTTACTGGGGGAAGGCTTGTTGTGGGCAGCTTCTTGTCTGCTGCGCAGCAGTAGCAGGGCGCAGAGGCTCAGGGGCGAAGAGGCGCGAGAAGGCGTGCATGCAGCAGCATGCTGCACCGCATACGTGCGGCTGACGCCACCTCCTATCGATCCGCGCGTCAGATGGTCTGACGCCGCTTTCACTGCCGCCCGCGCTGCCTCGCCTGTGCCTGTGCAGCGGTGACGTGGGCATCGGGCTGAATGCGCGGCGGCTGCGTGAGACGTTCCTCAAGCGCTTCAACGTCACCTACAGCCTGCGGCCTGTGGCGGATGTTGGCACGGTGTTCAGGCGCTATCCGGGGCTGTGGATGGTCTTCGTGGAGGAGCCGGAGCTGCCGGGGCGGTGAGTATGAGGGCACGGCGGCTGCGGCAGCGTTGGCTTCGTGCCGTGTGTGAAGACGCTTTTACACAGTAAATGCAAGGCTGCGCACCTTGTGTGCCGGGCAACACACATGGTAGCATAGCGCACCATGAACCACATGTGTGGCACTTCTGGCATGCCCATTCCATCATGGAAATACTTATGTTTGCCACATCGCTATCCTGGTCCTTCTGCTGTTGCTGCTGCTCCTGCTGCTGCTGCTGCTGCTGCTGCTGCTGCTGCTGCTGCTGCTGCTGCTGCAGGTACCGCATGGTGAAGGAGCAGCCCAACCGGCCAGCCGGCGAGGCGCTGGATGAGATCATCATGCAGGCGCTCAACCCGGGCGCAGCGGCAGGCGGCGAGGGCCAGCCGCAGCAGCAGGGCCTGCTGGGCAGCATCGGCTCAACCATGGCCAGCATGCAGCGCTTCATGCGCTCGCTCTCACAGTAGCTGGCTGGCTAGCAAGCTACAGCTGCTGGTACAGTTGCCTTGCAGCTGCTGCTGGGGGTGCGGCGACACGGCTGGCAGCGCAGCAGGAGCCGCAGCAGCTGTGCAGCGCGTCCTGCAAGCAGTGGTCGCATGCAGCATGCTGCGCTGCGCTGCGGACGTGATCTTTGATGGTCGGTGCTGCTGCAGACCACAGTCGACTAGCGTATGGTAAGCAGCAGACACAGCATGTGCAGAGTGTGCAAGCATGCTGACGGCATTGTGCACTGCTTTCACTCCTGGGCGTCGTGAACGGTGTAAATAGGACGATACTAAGCATGTTAGAAGCATAACTGCGCACCGGTGTCTTTCAGTTGTGTTTGGCTGCAGGCGAGGCTGGAAATACTTGCTTCGTGCCCTGCCTTGTACTGGTGGCTTACAGCACGCCTGGTTGTGGAATGGCAGCAGCTACTGCGCACCTTGAGCATACGTCCTCAGCCAGCGGCAGAAACAGCAGCGGTCGTGTTGATGTTGCTCTCCTGTTGGACAGCAGGGTAGCACCCTTGGGTGTTGCCATTGCATATGCTTACGGAATCCACCAAAGGCAAGCTGACTTGTTATGATTGTTAGTGTCCTGCGCGTGTGTGCTTACAGCACAATGGCATCAGAATGAGCATCTTCTTGTAAGAAGACCATTGACGAAGTCATCGTGCAGTGGTCCATATGTCGAGCTGCATGTCACGACAAAGCATTCTGACAGCAGGTTGTCCATGGATGTTACCCATTGTGACATCATATGATGCACCCGCTCACTTTGATGCGACAGAACCACAACCACCCAATGACACTGTCACAATGCAGAACAT
Source organism: Tetradesmus obliquus (assembly GCA_030272155.1). NCBI lineage: Eukaryota > Viridiplantae > Chlorophyta > Chlorophyceae > Sphaeropleales > Scenedesmaceae > Tetradesmus > Tetradesmus obliquus. Next base: position 5,361,334 of record CP126191.1, read on the forward strand.
CACTCTTTTATCGAGCAATGGCAACAGATAGCTTGAAAAACCCACAAAAAACTCATACGTCCAAAAGCCCTACAGAGGATCTCGACGAAAGGAAAGTGCGTACCCGCAACCTGCACTGCAGCTTGGCGCCACTGACTAGCAAACTGCACTGCCTGTGGACGCCTGTGTGCGCAGAGCAAAGGTGCCATCCATACCCAGCTCCAGGCAGTCACAGCACACCATTTGAAAGGCATGGGCCAAAACGCTGCACACCAACAACTCACGTGCCCCACCTCTGCTGCAGCAGCTGGCTTAAGCAGCGGCAGAGCATACATGGGGTTTAATTTGCACCATGAATGGACTGATGCTGGCACATCGCAAGCGTGCACTTCAAGTTATATGCACCACTGCAGGAGGTGTGTTATTGCGGTAGGACCTACAGCAATGCAGGCACTGCTACATACACGACAACTGAACTGAGCTACCCAACAGCGCTGCACAAAGCGAATGAACAAGGTAGGCGCCTGCTGCTTTGTCAGAGATAGGGGTGACTGGCTGCACAATGCATAACACAGCCCGTTTGGAGGCCGGGCAAGCCACACCCAACACACAAGCAGAAGCAGGAGGCGCTGATGAGGGGACAAGTGAGGGGCTGAGCACGTGCACTGCTTTCCTGCAACATGCGACAACCTATAAACAAAAAAACCATCATCATCACGTGCATGCCTGGCTGCAGCCGAGCTTGCCTGTTTGCACTGCATGCCATTGTCATTCCCAACAAGTCAACCTTTGCATTCCATGTTGAACAAGAAGATACGGGCACATGCCGGAGGTTCCATGCAGGCTGCCAAGAGCCTTGCAGACCCTGCCCTGCCCAGCAGACACACAGCAACAAGCCACCTGCCGCGGCCTTGAGCGGCACGCCACGTGCCAGACAAGCGACAAGAGGCAAGACAGCTGCTGCAGCAATGCCTTGCAGCAAGTTTCGACCCCGCAGCCTGCGCCACCGCACCACTGAACCACGCATGCAGCAGCGTATCGCCAGCCACACACGCCCGGCCTGCCTTTCTAGCATGTAAGCGATTCGCTACCAAAGGACAAAGAACCTGTGCATTGACTCACAAGCGCAGCTGCTATGCAGCTGCTATGCACAGGCAGGGGTGCGCACAAAATGTGACGCTCGGGGACGAGCAGGCTGCATCACCAGCACGCGCCCCAGTCCAGCCCCTAGGCGGGGCACCTGCTCAGAGTGTGCCGGATGAGGGTGTGCCTTATCGAGGCCTGCCAGCTGCCACAGCAGACATACACCCAACTGCGGCCCTTTGAGTATGAAAGGCAGATCTCGAGCTAGTGAAGAGCACCCAACGTGCTGCAGGAAGCAGCAACTGGCTGCAGGAACGGGAAAAGCAGGAAAGGGCGACGGCCGCTCATTGCATGTGTGTTGTGTGGTGTGTGCACAGGGCAGCCTGGGCAGCCATACGCTACCCGAGAGGCCTGCCCTGCAACCATGGAGCTTTGGAGAGTATACAACAGGATGCATGAAAAGAGATAAGCCACCGCAGGATGCGTGCATCAGGGTGTGTGCCTCCAGGCCACAGCCCACCACTGAACGCCAACCTGCTGTTGCCGGCCCTGCCAACAAGCACACCGCATGTCGTGATGCTGCTGTGATCCAGGATGCAATGTAAAAAGCTCAGCTACGCAGCAGACGACAAGACTGCCTGCTGCTCCTCCTTCGCAAACGGAAGGAACCCAATGTAAATCAATGTAAAAAGAACCAGACCAAGACAGGGCATGCGTTGCTGCTGCCAAATTCAAGCCGCCCTGCTTGAGCGCTGCACGCTTGCTCAAACTCCCACAAAGAAAGCAGCAGCAGCAGCAGCAGCTACAGCAGCTGTGTGTGCTACAAGCACAATCAGAAAGGGTTGCACAGCCCCACCAATAACACTGTGGCACGCACACACTTCAGCAGGTGCAAAAGCCAACCCACAATCCATTGTGCTCAACAGCAGCCACCTGTGCTGCGCCACTGCCCCTGGCAAACATCGCGTAAATACTACGCAGCTGCACGCTTGCATAACTCAAGAAGAAGAGCGGGGCACTGAGGCACACGTGCACTGCATGCTTGCACTGCTTGCTGGCCACGCCCTTGGGGGCTGGCCCTATCATCAAGGCAACAGCACCCTCAGACTAGACGCGTGCACCCAACACCCAGCATGCATACAGTTCAGCAGCTGCGGATGACACCTATGTTGACTGACGCCTGCCGACGCAGCAGGCATGATGGCATGCGCCATGCCCAACAGCCATCAGCGGAGTTGCTGCCAGCGCATATGATGCTGAGGGACAGGCAGGGTGAGCAGCGCGCTGCTGCAAGCTCAGCACGGCTCATTCGACCAATATGGTGGCAGCAGCGTTGCTTCGAAATGGCAACGCCGCATCTCTGTAACAGGAGGTATGGTGCCCAATAAACACCTGCTGCATCTGCAACAAACACATACACGACCCTACACATGACAGGTGACCAGCCATGCACCATGAAGCCAGTGACGCAGCCATACCCACATTCCCCGCGCAGCCACCTGATGATACCAGGAGTGATGGTCACGCGAAACCCGCCCCACCGGCTGAAGCATATGCGCAACACACCAACAATTGCGGCCCACACTGCCATGCGCAGACGGCCATCTGCAGCCTGCTACCGGCATACGAGATACATGTCCCCTTTGCTTGAACTTGAACCCCATGTCCACACAACACACGCCCGCACAACACAAGCAAAAACACAAGCAAATGCCACGAAACTACGTGCCAGCTGTTGCACTGACGACGCCGCAGGCGCCCAGACTCCACACCCCTTGCCACGCCGGCCCCTGCGCTCGGAGCAAACAAGCACAGCCCACCCATCCAACAACACATGTTGCTAAACTTCTCCTGGATACTTGGCCTGCGGCGATGCTTGCATCAGCAACCCACTGCGTGGTGCGCGCCCCAATACTCGCCACTGCCTTTTCCTGCAAGCAGCTAACCAACCAAGCACATGACTGCGTACCAGCTAGCACGAGCAGCACCAACACTGCCCTCATCACACGCCAACCAGGCTGCTCGCGCCCGTGCTGCTAGGCCCGCTGCTGCCAGGAGCACCCGTCCCCAGCAGCGTAGAGTCCCCAAACAGCGACAGCCCACCACCCAGTGGCGAGTAGGTGCCATGGCTGCCAGGCCCTGCCTGCACAGGCCCTGCCCCGAGGCTCAACCCTGCTGCTGTCATCTTCTCAAGCTCACCCAGCGCAAGATGCCCCGGGGCAGCATCCGACATGAGGCCGCTGCCCGGCGCTGCTGCTGCTGCCGGCCCTGCCAGGTGCATGCCTGGCAGCGCCTCACCCATCAAGGGGTCCCCGATGCGCGTGCCGGGTGGCGTGCCAGCACCCAGCCGCACGCCGTTTGCGACTGCTGCTGCACCCGGCGCGAGGCCGGCCCCCACTGCCCCCAAGCCTGCAGCCACTGCAGCGCCAGGCGCCTCCTCAAAGTAGGTTGCCAGGGGCGTCTTGCGTGTGGGGCTGATCGTGGTGTTGACGGCAGCAGTGGCGCCCGCGTGGCCCGCCATCATCATGGGCTGGGAGACGGCTGCCATGCCCAGCCCTCCAGCCAGCATGCCGCCAGCACTGCAGCCGCAAACAGCAGCAGGCACAGCAGACACAGCCGTCACGTCAGGCACAGCATACACAGCCGCCACAGCTGTCAGCAGGCACGGCAGCTGCAGGAACCACAGGAAACTAACTCAAGTGTTGCTCGCTCGTCAGCCAGTACTCCTGCAAGCTCTCGCATCCTCATCAGCCGGCGTGGCCAGTCCTGCCGCCCCCAGCGATGATCAGGGGGCGCATGCTGGTGACGTGCAGCTCTGCACTGCCTCGGCGTTGACACGGCTGCACTCATCTGCAACAACGCTCACCTCATGCCGCCACCCTGCACCAGCCCTGCAGACCCCACCACCGCGCCGCCGGCCGCCGCGCCGCCGTCTGCCGCCATGCTCTCCAGCACCGCCTTGTTCCTGCTGACCGCATTGGCCAGGTTGGTGATCCAGTGCAGCCCCAGGGTCTGCTGCTGCAGCAGCTGGTCCACAGGCAGCGCCAGGCCCAGGGAGGCGGCTGCGGTCAGGCGCTGCGTGGTGACTGTTGCCGCCACGTCGCGGTTGGCCAGCGCCAGCGTGTCCAGCACCAGGAAGGCCGCCTCCAGCAGCTCTGCAGTGCAGCAACAACAATAAACAATGAGCAAAAGGGATGCTAAGGAATAAGACTTTGAACAAGGAACAGCAAGGCTCAAAGGGTCGTCAGGGACAGACCGGCAGACGCATTTGCAAGTGTGTTGCTGCAGCAGGCAGCCCATGCTCGGCAGCGCAGGATCAGTAGGGACATGCCAGGGTGCCAACCCGCTACATCTGCAAGCAACTCCATGGCTAAGCCTTTAGCTGCAGCTGCATCACAAATGCCGCGTTTGCCTCGCAACACTCAGGCAGATTCACCCAAAGACAGAAGAGAACACAGGCGTACAGGCAGGTGCGCACCTGCGCTGTTGAGGTGCTTCAGTGCCAGCGGCGTCACCAGCGCCAGCAGCTGCACCGCAATGTTGCCCGCCTGGCTCAGCCGCGCAAACGTGGCCATGTGGCGCCGCGCAGCAGCTGCCAGGTAGCTGAAATCACTCAGCGCATCGCCCGGCGCCATGCTGCCCTTCAGCGTGTTGCTCAGCGTGTGCAGCATCGTCAGCAGCAGCACCAGCTCCGTCAGCAGCTGGTCGCACAGCGCTGCCTCGCCCTGCGCTGCCGCCAGCACACTCCACGACACGCTCTGGTACTGCTCCAGCAGGCTGTGGCCGTTCAGGGGCCCGCCTACTGCTGCCTGGCCTGCTGCTGGCGCCACCATGCCGCCCGCAGCGCCGGCTGCTGCTTGCAGCTGCGAGGCCATCAGCTGCTGCTGCGACTGCAGGCCAGGGATGCCCCCCATGTTCATGCCTGCTGACACTGCTGCTGCCTGCGGCTGCATCATCACGCCCTGCGCGTGGCTGCCTGCCATCTGCAGCCCCCCAGAGGCTGGCGCAGCCATCCAGAGGCCATCACCACCCTGCTGCGCTTGAGAGCTGACCTGCAGCTGAGCCAGCAGCTGCGCATTCGCTGTCACCGCCTGCGCCTGTGTCAGCCCTCCGCCGCCGGCTTGCTGCAGCTGCATCTGGCCAGAGCCCCAGCGGGTGAGCCCGCCGGGCTGCCCGCCTGCTGCTGCTGCTGGCACCCAGCCGCCAGCCGTGAGGTGCGCCTGCTGGGGCTGCAGCGGCTGCAGCGGCTGCAGCTGCGGCTGCTGCTGCACAATGAGCCCGCTGCCGTCCACAGCCAGCCCAGGCGCGCCTGCAAAGCTGCGCTGCGTCAGCAGCGTCTGCGGCGCAGGTGCGCTGATGCCCTGGTGCTGCAGCTGATACAGCGTCAGCGTGTCTGCGGGGCGCCCCAGGCCCACCTGGTGCAGCTGCTGACTCATGGCCGCATACGGCTGGGCCATGCCGCTGCTGCCGTTGAGCATCTGCAGCTGCTGCTGCAGCGCTGCATCCTGCGCGTATGACGCTGCCAGGCGGTTGGCCATGCCTTGGCGGCCCTGCATGATGTGCGGCAAGCTGATGCAGCGGGAAGCTGGCGCCCGGTTGATCCTGCGCTGCTGGCCGTCCACTAGTGTTGAGGGGCCGCGCCACTGCCCCGGTGCAGGCCTGCCATCTGCTGCAGCCCGCTTTGCTGCATCATCGAACGCCACTGTCTTGGTGTCAAACGCAACCGACTTGCCGGCTAGAGGGACGCCAGCAGCTGCGGCGCTGCTGCTGCTGCTGCCGAGCTGCCTGCAGCTGACGCTGCGCAGGTTGGACTTGCGCTGGTGTGTGGGGACTTCCCCGTTGGCGCGTGCTGTTGCTGCTGCTGCCTTTGAGGCATCCAGGTTTGCCTTGGTGGTGGTCAGGCCCAGGCCAGCTAGCGCTGACATGGCAGCCTGCTTGGCTGCATCCACATCACCGCCACCTGGGCCCAGCCGCAGGCCTGCCGCCTGCCTGCCGCCCTCCTGGCTGCCCTCACTGGTCACGCTGCAGGCATCACCGGCAGCAGCACCCTGCAGCAGCAGCAGCAGCAGCAGCAGCAGAGCAGCGGCCGAGGCGGTGAGGCCAGCGCCACTAGAGATGCAACTTGCGTGGCTGACAGGCAGGACTGTGCCAATCGCCCACACCACAGCACCAGCACAGGCAGGCCTTGTGACTAAGCCAGCCGCTGCGACGTCACCCTGCTGTCGTCTCACAAGCTCACAAGGCTGCACGTAGCAAGACAGCTGCACGCAGCAAGACAGCTGCATGCATCAGTGCACAAGCAGTGGCTGTGGTGCAGAGACAAATGTATGGCATGCTATGCATCCACTAGCTGCACAACACCCACCTGCTGTTGTAACTGCTGCTGGGGTGTAGAGGGCTGAGAACTTGCTGCTGCGCCCACAGCTGCCAGCTTTTGAGCCAGCAGAGAACTGTCACCACTAGCTGTGGTGCTGCTGCCACCACCAGCAGCAGGGTCTGCACTGACCGCATTCATGCTAAGAGCACACGCATCGACAACACGGTTACTGGTATCTTGCATAGCGACGGTGTCATCCATAGGGAGCACAGATCCGCCTGGCAAGCAGCAGCAAGAGACAGCGACAGGTCAGAAGGCGATCATGCGCGTGAAGCCCCAGATACTTGAGCAGGCAGCCAACAACACAGTTGTCACTTGTTTACAATGGCTGGCCGCAGTACTAGCAGCCTGCATGGCGAGGGGCTCGACCTGGCAGACTTCAAGACCTTGATTCGACCCAGCCAGAGAGCAGCAGCACCTTCAGCGCTCAAACTTCATATAAGTTGAGCATCTGCATCAAGTGCTGTCGCGACTGACCAGCCTGGGGAAGTGTACAAGCAAACTGTTCAACTGAGATGACGCGAGGCTAGCTAGGCAGGCTGCACCCTCAAATACCCTGGCGATCAACCCACAGCAACATGAAAGGCGCAGCTGCAGCTTCTCACCGCCACGCTGTGGGCTCCAGCTCCCACTGAGGCCGAGCGTGCAAAGCCTGATACGGGGACGATCAACTAATTTAAACAGCAAACTCCCTTGTATCTTAAAACAATTGTTCAGCTGCCACCGCGATTAGGGGAGCCCTGAGGCAAAGGCACACGGGTTGTCCACCAGTTCAGCGGAAACCCTCTGAAACCGACTGTAATACTCAAACTTAAGCTGTATATCCCACACCATCGGTCTCTAGCATGGCTGGTCGACGTTCACTCCTGATGGGGAGGTGCACGGCCATGGTTCTGGGTGTTCCCTACTCCGAGCTCGAAGGCAAGCATCGTACTGACAATTTGGTTAATTTGCGCTTTGACTAGGGCTACACGGGCACCAAACAGGTGATCATGGGCAGCGGCATGGCATCACACACACCGGGCTGCAGATTTGAAGGATCCAGCAAGCCTAGCTGGGTTCCACGCCATCTGGCAGAAACCAAAGCAGCCTTACCATCCAGTGCAACCTGGGATACCGTGCTAACACCACCGTGCCTTCTGCAGCCACTACAGTTTGCATAACCCATCCCGGGCGGCTGCGCAGCATGCTGTAACGATTACCTGCAGCGGGTGACAGCGGGAGAGCAGCCCCCGTGCAGCAGCTCTAGCCAATCCTCCTCCTCACAACCAGCCAGGCTCTCAGCACACACATACCAATCATGCGTTGAGGCCTGCATACTTGTCAGGGTCTGCTGCCTTCAGGCACTGTATGTGCCGCTGCGTGGCCTGCCAGTAGCTGCGCGTCTCAGCATCCAGGTCAGCATCGTACTGCGACAGCTCGCTGCCAACCAGCTCCAGCAGCTGCTGCACCACGCCAACGCTCATCGACTCCACGCCACGCGCCAGGTAATACAAGTAGTGGTTCACAATCTCCACGTACAGCGGCAGGTGCTGCGCGCCGCCCTTGCCGCCACGCGCTGTAGCCGCACGCTGCTGCTTCGCAGCCGCCACCACCTTGAGTGCGCGCTTGAGCCCTGCCATGACCTTCTGCGCGTCCCGCACAGGCGGCTGCCGCCCTGGCACTGCAGCAGCAGCAGCCTCGCCCTCAGCCGCTGCAGCAGGCGGCTCCTGCCATGCCAGGTGCGAGGCAGCGCATGCGGCGCGGCACTGGTCGGCGCGCTTCAGCAGTTTGGCTGCGTAGCTGGTGACGGACTGCGTGAGCGCGTCGCGGTTGTCTGCGCTGAACACGTAGCAGCGGTGCAGCGTACCCACGATGGCCTGCAGCGCGGTGACCTTGTGCCGCGAGTCAGCCACAGATTCTTCGTACAGCGTGAAGGCCTGCACATGCATTTGGGGCGCAGCGCAGCAGCAGCAGCAGTAGCGGTGTCAGCATCTATATCTTTGGCTATGTCAATGAAGGCAACCAATAAGAGTAATGGGTTGGAGCTGGGCGGGAGCCAGCAGCCAGCAGCAAGGCGTTGCAAGGGGGCCTCATGTAGCCCAGGTGGCAACGCAGACCAGCACCCCCGCCTATTTTGCAAGTTGAGCTGCCAGTCACGTTGCCAGCCAGCCAGCCAGCCAGCCAGCCAGCCAGCCAGCCAGCCAGCCAGCCGCCACACCTGCTCAAAGAACTCATAGGCCAGCATCTCCAGCCCCGCCTCCTCACTCGCCACGTGCGCACACACCAGCAGCAGCCGCAGCGCCTGCATGGGCGCGGGCACCTCCGCCAGCTGCAGCGCCACGTCAAGCAGCCACTGCAGCGCTGACTCAGCGTCAACAGCATCGCCGGCAGCATCGGCTGCCGCTGCTGCTGCTGCTGCTGCTGGCGCCGCTGCTGGCGCGCGCGCATCTTTCTCGGCGCCGTTTGCGTAAGCATCCGCATCAGCGTCTGCTGCTGCGCCAGATTGCTGCTGCTGCTGTGCCGCGTTGAGCCGTCGCAGGGCCTTGAGTCCGCAAAAGGCGAGCGCGGGGTAGGTGTGCTTCAGGCGCGCGGGGCCGCCCAGCTCCAGGTGTGACCGTGCGGCGCGCAGGATGGCAAACTGCAGGCCAGGCGTGGGCGCGGTGAGCTGGTGCAGCATGCGCGCCACCATGACCTGCTCCTCCTCAATGTCCTGCGAGTAGGGTGCAAGCCAGAAGCGCGGCGCAGCAGGCGGAGCATGTCGGCATTGGCATGTCAGCAGGCAAAGTTACTACAGAGGATACGACGAAACAGTACGTACGCAGGTGTCTTGCTTCTGAGTTCGAGCATCCTTTGCAGAGCTGGTGCATGCTACGAGCGACGCATTGCCTTTTTCTGCAGCTGCTGCGGCGTGCACACAGCTGCCAGATACAAAAGCCACTCCATACTCTTAACTTCACCGCCTTTCCTGCAAGGCTTTGAATGGATTGAAATTGGCAGTCAAACTGCGTAGCCAGGTCGAATGTCTCCCTGCTGCCCCTCTCACCTCCTCATCCATGTCATCATCGTCCTCCCCCTCCTGCACCAGCGGCGTGATGAACTTGAACAGCATCTCAACGCTCTCCAGGCTGCTCACACACGTGCCCTGCAGCCACAGCACACACACAGGCACAGCACACGGTCAGCAGCGACCAGATTGTGCGACCGACGCTGTATGTAGTGCTGCCAAGCGCGGCCTGAGCTCGAGGCGGAAGCACATCTTGCCGGTGCAGGCTGCGCACAGCTCGCATGCAGACGCATCAGCTGCACAGGAACTGCCTGATCTTCGCATTCTCCATCTTGCATCAGCAGGCACTGCTGCTGCCTCCCCTGTGACACTGAAACTATGTGTAAAACAAACAATCCCAACCACGAGGCCTCACCTGCGCCAGGGTGGTGGTCACCACCTTGAGGGCCATGTCCTTGTGTGTGCGGCGTGACAGCAGCCCCATCAGCGGCGGGTACTGGTCCAGTGACAGCACCGTGACAGCATCGCGGCTGCCTAGCGGCATGCTCAGCAGCGCCACCAGCTGCTTCTCAGCCTTGGAGTCACCGCCCAGGCCCCTGCAGGCGGAGCAGTGAGGCCAGCATTACTCATTGAGGTGGGCCAGGAAGGCACGCTGTGACGGCTCACGACCGCCCGATGCGGTTGGTGACATATACACCTTGAGCCTAACTCTGTGCGTCGCAATGATGCACAGGTGCAGGTGAGGCAGCTGTCAAGCCCGCAGCCCAGCAGATGCGTGCACTCCTTTAGACACTGCTGCTGCTGCCGCGCCACTCACTTGCCGGCCAGGCCGCGCTGGCACGCGCCCAGCACGCGGTTCACGTTCTCCAGCTTGTCTGGGTGCACGCCCTCAGTGAAGCGCATGAGCGCCGCATACATCTCCACCAGCGACACGGCCGGGATGTCGCCGTGCAGCTCCGCCACCTTGCTGATGCTCTCCACAAACTTCTCAAACGCATGGCGCTCCAGCAGCTGCCCCACCACGGCGGGGTCGGAGGCGGCGTAGCTGCGGGGCGGATGACAAGGTGGGCAGGCAGCAGCAGCAGCAGCAGCAGCAGCGGCATGCAGGGTGTTGAGTTAGGCCAGGGGCAGAGGTCAAGAGGTTAAAGCCGGAAGATCAGCAGGCTGATGTTGCATGCGACTTCCCAGCACCTCACGCGACAAAATCAGAGGCAGCCACGCAAGCACAGCTGCTACCTGCAGCGGCACCAGGTGGCTTCACTGTCCTGCCACAAGAACACAGCCATACGGTACAATGCTGCTGCACAGCTACTATCCTAGATGCCTTGAACTCAGCGAACGCAGCTGAATAAAGTGGGCAGCCAAACCTGCTGGTCCCTTCTCAGCAGCTGCAGCATCGACTGTCTGCTGCGCCCCCTCGCTGCTCACCGTGCGAGCCTGTCCATGAGGCTGGCCATGACCGCGTGCAGCTTCACGCCGGACTGCAGCTCCGGCAGTGCACTCAGCAGCGCGTCCAGGCTGGCCAGGTGGAAGGCGTCAGGGAAGCCCTGGATGACCGCCTGCATCAGGTACTGCTGCGCAAGCTCGTCCTTGCAGGACACCACCTGCACAGGGCCGGGGGATGTGTGACAGTGCAGCGCACCCAGGTGTGCATGCAGGCAGCAGAGGTGTGTGTGGAGACGCCCAGGTGCGCGCGGGAGCCAAACAAGCTGTACAGTCCGGTGGGTGATGTATGACGTACAGGGAGCGGCTGTGAACAGATCTACATGGCTGGCATGTGGACCATATGCTGGTTGTGCGAGCAACACATTGTGAGGCAGCAGGTTGGCAGGTCACACACACGACTGCAGCGCTGCCATGCTGCGCACGCGTGTGTATTGCCAACACACAAGCAGTGCTTATCGCACTTGGAATCTCTCTGCGAATGAGCGCCGGTCAAGTGCTGCTGCTGTGTCTGCAAGCCTCCCACCTGCTCCAGCAGCCGTGGCAGCACGCTGCCCGCGTACAGCTCAAAGGTGAGCCCGTCCAGCTGGCTGATGTAGGTCAGGTTCTTGCCCACAAGGTCCTGCAGCACAGCCGTGACGCAGTGCAAGCAGCAGCAGCAGCAGCAGCAGCAGCAGCAGCAGCAGCAGACAGTGAGAAGTGGTGTGGAGGAACATGTGAGTCTGGCTGCAGCACACTGGCCTGCACCAAGCTGCACATGCCGGCTTCACTTGGCGACGCTTCCACACTCGAATGCGCTGCGCGTTACAGCTGCATATACACGAGGACTGGCAGCACACCACAGCAACCATACCCACAGAACCTAGCAACTCCACCAGCAGCAGCAGCATCCACCCACTCGGCCTCGTGTAATGTATTTGTGCACTTCCCTCTGCCCAGCGCTCAACCGGCCGCACCTGCAGCTGCTGCCGCTCCTTCTCGCGCCGCTCCCTGTCCCGCGGCGCGCCCTGGTGCTGCATGCGCACCCATAGCTTGTTCATCTCCATGAAGTTGGTCAACAGAAAGTCAACGGCATCATGGATGTCCCCACCCTCGCCAGCATAGGGGCTGCCTGTGTCAGGCAGCAGCCCCCTGCTGCGCTGGCAGAGGTATGCCCGCAGGAAGAGGCCGCGCGTGGGGTGCTGCACGCCCTTGGTCATCTCCACTAGGTCCTTGAGAATGTCGCTGCTGCGCGCGCCGCCCGCCTTGATGTACAGGCAGCCCACGGCTACCATCAGGTACCTGAAAGAGCCAGCAGCAGAGGCAACAGCAACAGCAGCAGCGTGACATCGGCATCCCAGCAGTTGCAGCCATCAATTACGAAGTGCCGGAATCATGGCAGTGAGGCGGGTCCTCTGCGCTGCATCAACTGCTGGTTATGAGCCCTCGGCCACGTGTGCACACGCCAAGCTGCAAAGTGATAGATGAGGTGCTGGCTGCCGCACGGGCCACTTGCTAATGTCCTGCATTGCAAGCAGCTGCTGCCATGACGTGCAGCAAGCGCATCGGTTCACACTGGTCTGCTGCTGCCAGCTGCCACTGCACATCCTACTGCTGCTGCCAGCATCAGCAGCCGCTGCCACTCACAGGCGTGGCAGCACATTGCCGGCATGCTGCACCAGCTCATACAGCTCAGCCAGCGTGCGGCCCTTGCTCTGCTCATCAGCAAAGTATGCCTGGCAGGGACATGCAAGGAAGGCAGGGACAACATACAGCACGTCAGATGCCTCGCCAGAAGCCCAGAACCACAGCAAAAGGTGACATCCACCCGTAACAACTCAAATTGCTGTGTACAATGCACTGCCAGCAAATGATGAATAACGCACGCTGTCCTGGGTCTGGTGCACTGGCGTCAGCCGAACACTGCGCACCCCCTTGGCCCAGCTGCAGCCGTATGCTCAGACCCCACAGCTGCAGCCGCTGCGCAATAGCATGGCTGCTGCTGCTGCTGCTGCCCTGCCCACCTCCAGGTTGCCCAGCTCGTCAAAGACCTGCATGTACAGCTCGTAGTAGCGCTGCGGGGACAGGAAGGAGGTGCGCAGCTCGCCCAGCATGGCTGCAGAGTAGCGCAGCGCCTCACGCAGGTTGTCCTCGTCCTGCAAGCAACAACATGCATCCACATGCACTGCCTTTGTCAACAACAGATTACAAGCATACACACGCAGACACGCTTTGCTGCTGCTGTGCTGCACTGCTGCTGCGCGCGAGGGGATACGACCTGACCTGCAAGCTTGACACCTGCCCCTTGCAGGCGTGGCACAACAGTGCAGGTATGCACAATGGTGACCTGGACCCTTGATAGGCAGCATGTTGGGAGGAGGAAACGGGCTTGCCACAGTGCTTGCTGAGACGCCGCAGAATGCATGCACTTGGTGCGCTTGCCCGATGCTGCCCCTTGCAACTGCAGTGAGCCTGACCTTGTCTGCTATACTGCGTGCACGTGCTTCATATTCGTGCCTGCTTGTTGCTGACTTTCAAGGTGTGCCAGTCACACCCAACAGAGCTGGATCATGCACAGCACCTTCTGCACAGTACTTGCTGACACGCTCAGCGCAGCTTACCATGGCCTTCCGCATGAAGTAAGCATTCTTCTTAACGGAAAGCGAGGCCTCCTTAAGGAACTGCGCTGCTTCTGCGTCCTGCTCCATGGCAATACACAGGTAAACTGGTTGAAGCAGGTGTGTTCGTGGTCCTCAGCAGAGCCCAATCAAGCAGACGTGCATACCATGATGCACCAATATGAGTCAGTTCAATATTCAGTTATAGACTCCCAGGATCAAGTGCCAGACTGCCTAGATACGGCACCCAGCTACAAGCAGGACGTGCAGTCTCGCAGCATGTGCGTAGAGCAGTCCATAGTCGTATCTACACGATCTAGTCTAGCTTCTTGAGGGCAACGTAGACAGCTGGCATGTGATCCTCTGCCGGTGCCCACCTTGGAACCTGCACCCTTGTGGCAGGGATCAAAGAACCCTACTAACAACTTGTCGAGCTACCTGCCCAGGCCTCTGCTGTAGCCTGGGCATGTCATCGTTGCTGCGATACATAGGCCTGCCAATACAGCCGTTCAAAAGCTGCTGCTCACAGCAATTCAACGCATGTTGTGTTACAACACTGGACCCAAAATGGAGTCAACAGCAAGGTACCAACCACTTTGTTCGACACGTGGCCACGAGTCGCAAGCAACACTAGTGCATTTCCATTGCGTCCAAGCTCAACAACCTGAAGCGTTGCAAGGCGCACAGCAATAAGTAAGATGTAGTGCAAAAGATTGCCATGCAATTGCAGTTGAGAAACTGTCGGATAGCTGGCAGATGGCTGCGCATGCAGCCTGCTGAGCAGACCAACAGAGCCCGCTGACAGTCCATAATCGCATGCTTTATGTCCAATGCTGGTGTGCAGACTCACAACTGCTGCTGGGCACAAGGCATTCAAGCAGAGGAGCTCCAGCACTGGTATGCAAAGACCCTAGTAATGCTAACAGACACTTGAAGCATGTGGCAAAGAACACACAAGACACAACTGAGCTCAGTGGCCTCGAGGCCGTGCCGACTGCTGATGCGCCAACGCGCAGCCATTTCTAGACAGCACATGATGTTTGAGCACTAGCACCAAGCTTACGAAAGATGCCAGAGTAAATGCAATTGTGAACCAGCAGCAAACTTCACATCAAACACATGCTGCTCACAGCCCTGAACACCACGATGCACACGAAAGCAAACAAGCGCGCGGCGAGACATCTCTTGCTGCACCATACCCGCAGGGAGTGACACATTGCCCCACGCCAACCTCATTTCAGTGATCCCCCAAGTGCAAACCCACACAGCAGCTGCAGCGCGCTGGAGGTCAGTTGCGCATGCCGCACATGCCCAGTGCGCCCAATGCGCGGCGCCATCACATTGCCCATTTGGTGCGGGCACCACCCTGCGTCTCATGCCCACGCATCACCAGCTCACTGTGTGCTGCTGAAGTACATGGAGTGCACAGCAGCATCTTGCAAACATGCCCCATTCTGCACCCATGTTGGCACATTCCTTCTATCTTCATCCCAGTGTTCAGGACACGCCGCAGTGCCCCTCATGCAAAGCCATGCAGCTCCCCATCGCCACAGACCCTCCCAGCCAATGCCACCCTCAATATTGTCGTAGCGCTGACACCAGCCCACCAGCCAGCGCTGCTGCTGTTCTCCGCATCCTGCAGCAGGCAAGGCACCAGCCACCCCAGCCGGCCAAGCACCTGCCATGCACGGCCGGCCTGCCGCACCAACCTGCCGTGTATTGCTCTGCAGGCGCACACCGCACGCTGCTGTGCCGCACTGCTGCCGTACTGTTGCTCAGACGGTGCTCACTCGCGGGCTTGCCACCATGTGCGGCGCCTTCACCCCGAGGATGCCTGCCTTGAGCGTGCTGGCAGCCTTCAGCACCTGCAGCCAGCCACACCACAAAAGGCAGGACAGGAACACCGTCAGGTGCAGCAAGCTGGCAACACAACCAGGCATAACACTCAAATGCAAGCCACAGGGAATATGACACATGCCTACTGCACGACACATTCAGTACACTGCTTACTTGTATGGAAACCCCTGTTGAACATGTAACACCAACATCCCTGCTGCACCCCAGCTACCCAAGCAGCCCTGCCAGCCCCCGCACCTCCTCGTTGCCCTGGCGCATCATGGAGCAGAACTCCTCGTAGTCGATGCGGCCGTCATTGTCCTTGTCCACGTCAGCCAGGATGTCCTTGATGTGCGCCGCAACGGCAGCCGCGTCGCCGTGCTCCTTGAGCGCAGTCTGCAGCTCGTCGATGGTGATGTAGCCGGAGCCGTCCTTGTCAAAGAACTGCGCGCGGCAGCGCAAACAGAAGCAGCAGCAGCAGCAGCAGCAGCAGCAGCAGCAGCAGCGGTTAGCAGGTTGAGATGCTGACGCCCCTTGCGTAACAGCAACTACAGCCCATGGCAGCACTGTGAGGCGAGGTGACAAACAGCTGGTTTTGGTTGTGTGGCAGCGCTAGGAAGGTTATGCAGCCCTGAAGCTGCAGCTGCTGCAGTGCTGCAGCCACCAGCGCCGCTGCTGCTGCTGCTGCTGCTCTGCGTCCAGGCCCACCTGGAAGGCCCTGTACAGGTTCTCCTCGCGCTCCAGCTTGCCCAGGTGCATCGTGGCAGCCAGGAACTCCTCATAGTCCACCTTGCCGTCACCTGCACAGCCGCAGCAGCAGCGATCGGTAGCACGAGTTTGCTGGCTATAGCAGCAGAAGGTGAGCAACAGCAGTCTACTAGTCACCCAAAAAAAAGCGCAGGTCCACCCGCCCTTGCAGCAAGTGCTCAGCACTGCCTGCGAACGCACATTACACTGCTGAACAGGACCTGTGCAGCGCTGCGCTGTGACGCGCAGCCGTTCCTGGTGGCTCACCGTTGACGTCAGCGTTCTCCATTATGCGCTGCAGCTCAGACTCCGGGATTTTGCTGCCCTTGGCCCGCAATCCATCACGCATCTCATCAACTGTGATGGTGCCACTGCAGCAGCAGCAGCAGCAGCAGCAGCGATCAATCAGCTTGTCAGCATCCGCATTGCCTGGTGAGTAGCAGGTCACTGCTATGGTGTTGCCGCCGATGGCACGCAGCTCACGACAGACAACTACACACCAGTTCCATTGAACAGCAGATTTGGTGATGATGATGATGAATGCTCACATGCAAACTGCAATCTCACTGTCAACACCCAGAGCCTGCACACCACACCGTGTGCTGCTGCCGCGGGACGACACCCGAGTGTGCACATGCGCATGCACACAACCAATCAACCAACAGCAATCAACAACCACGTCATTTGTGCTGCCACGCTGCCGCACCTGGCGTCCTTGTCCATGGAGTGGAACATCTCCTTGAGCCCCGTGATCTCGTCCATGGGCAGGTTGGCAGCAATGACCTTGAGCGCCTCCTTCTTCAGCTTGTTCATGGCTGCAGGCGAAGTAAGCAAACGGCAGTGGGGTGAGCACACAGCACACAGGCAGCTGAGCAGCAGCAGGCGAGCCATGTGATGCTCTTCCTCAACATCAGCAGCAACTGCTGAGGAATGCTGGTGCGGCAACTCTCAGCATTTTGCACCCATCGTTCAACTGCAATACTTCAGCCAAGATGTTTGACGCAGTTGCAGGTAGCTGGGCACTACGCCCCATGTTACACGCAGCCATCGGCAGGACAAGGCTGGTGGCTCCGCGTTGCCTGCTGCACACATATTACGCACCCCATATCACAGCGCCCTGCGCCTCACCTGCAAAGCCGCGGATGCGCTTCAGCACCTCGGGCTCAATCTCGTTGTCGCCCGCCACGCCGTTCTCCTTGATCCACTCGTGCGCCAGCACCTCGGCAGCTGTGGCGCGCTTGGAGGGGTCGCGCACCAGCATGCGCTTCACGCAGTCCTGGCAGCACAAGCAGGCAGCAGCAGGGGGCACAGCAGCGTGGACGAGGGCAAGCAGGCCACACAGCGAGCTGCAGCTTGTAGGCAAGAGGAATGCCGTCAGAACGGGACGCTGAAATGGACAAAAGGTGGTGGTGTGGTGCACAGCGCACGCTTCTTGCTGAGATTGCTGATACAAAGTTAGTAAAATGAAAATAAGCAGCGTCCTGCAAGCAGCCAGGCTCGCACCTTGGCGGGGCCGGACAGCTTGGGCCAGGGGTCCGTGTCAAAGTCTGGCTTGTTGCGCAGCACCGCGTCGAAGATCTGCTGCTCGTTGTCGCCGTAGAAGGGCGGCATGCCGCTCAGCAGGATGTACAGCATCACGCCGCAGCTCCAGATGTCCGCCTCCTTGCCGTAGTTGCGGCGCAGCACCTGGCGCAGGCGCAGCAGCATGGACAGCAGCATGCAGTGTTGCAGACACTTCACCTGAATGCAGCCTTATAGGCCGGCAGGTCCTGTGCCACGCTGCTACGGCGATGCTGCTGCTGCTGCTTACAACGCGAGCTACTGTCTCCTCCAGCAGTTGATGAGTACCAGGCACCGTCCAGCGCTGATATGCCAGGCAGCTGCTGCATGCCGTTGCAGCTTGCTGCTGCACCAGCAACTGCAGCCGCGCCGCCTCGCCTGCCCTGCAGCTGCCTGCTGTAGCTCCTCTGCCCTGCCTGCACCCTGCAGCACTGTGCAAGCATGTATGCCATGTTTGATGTTTGCAGTTCCTCTCATGCACAAAGCAAAGCATCATGATGGCCGCACCTCTGGCGCCACGTAGTATGCGCTGCCCACGATGTCCTTGAAGGCCTGGCTGTCCTTGAAAAACACCGACAGCCCAAAGTCGGTGGCCTTGATGTTGGCGGCCTCCGTCTTGTCGGTGAGCAGGAAGTTCTCCGGCTTCAAGTCGCGGTGGATCACGTTCATGTTGTGGCAGTGCTGCACCACCTGCAGCGCGAGAAGTGAAAGACTCTGAAAGCTGAGCTACGAGCGCGCATGTCGTCACGTGACTGTTAGCAATACCTGTTGCGCTAAGGATGGCCAAGCATGCTTGGCAGCAGCACCGACGCAAGTGCTATGTTCAGCGCAGCCACCGCCGCGGCCGCTGCTGCCCTCGGCTGCCTGTCCACAGCAGTCTGTTACTTGCCCCATTGCTGTTGCCACTTGAGCCCTGCTTGCACATCAACACCTATGTCGAGCGCATGCCTAACTCCAGACAGCCCTCCTCCACTCACTGCTGCAGCAATCCCAGCTCACCTTGACGATGGTACGGATGGCCTCCGCCGCATCTTTCTCCGTGTAGCTGCCGCGCTCCACGATGCGGTCAAACAGCTCCCCGCCCTGGCACACCTCCATCACGATGTGCACGTGGTGCTTGTCCTCGTACGCGCCGCGCAGCGTGACGACGTTGGGGTGTCCTGCAAGGTGATGCATGATCTGCACCTCCCGCTGCACATCTGCGATGTCCTCGGGCGTGACCAGCTTGCGCTTGGAGATGGACTTGCAGGCCAGCACCTCGCCTGTCTTCTTGTCTGTCACGAGCCGCGTGGTGCCGAACTGGCCCTTGCCCAGCGTGCGGCCAAAGTCGTAGCTGCAGCATGTTTGCAGGAACGATGCGGGCAAGAGCTGACACTGAGAACCAAGGTTGTGAGAGCTTGTGGGTTGATGTAAGGCTGGCCTGCCCAGAGATGCAGGATAAGCAGCAAAACTACAAGCTGCGCGGTAAGCATGTGCCTAATATGCCTGCAGGATCAGCAGCTGCTGGGCTCAGCATGCACATGGACGCTGGCAGATGCATGCCAGCAGGAGTAGCAGCTCCTCAGCTCAACATGTACACAGCAGCGCAACAAGGTGTCAACAGACATCATCCTTGGCTCACATGCTCTTGACTTCAGGTGTGTCCTTGCCAAGCACGCTGTTGGTTGACGACGTTGGCCTGCCTGCATGGTCAGTCTGCATGCAGCAGCAGCACCAGCAGCATCTCAAGAGAGCAGCAGCAAGCGTACAAGCAGAAGGCAAGCAGCGTAGGGACGTACGTGAAGCATGTCGAGAGGCAAACTATTGTTCATATTCCCTAATCACGCACCTGCGGCTTGGCTGCAGCGCTTTTCTTTCCCTCCTTCACTGCTCCCGGGGCTGGTGCTGCGCTGCTGTTGCTGTTTGAAGACAGGCACCCTCCCATCTTGACGAGTTTTTGTTTCCTAACAAATGTGTCAAGATATCAGCTTGTGATCCTGTAAGCTGAGGAAACAGGCACCAAAACAGTTGGAATGGCACTCCGGTAATCAGACAGACCGACAGACAGCAGCTGGGTGATCCACCGCTACTTTGCGTGGTGCACAGCAACAGCAGCAGCCCGTCGGCAAGTGGGCCGAGGACTCGCATGTTATCTGGGTGCGAAGAGGAAGGTCAGTGGTGCTGGGACACACGGTGTTGTGCCCTGCTATTCAACTAAAGCATACATTATGATCTTTTCACGTTACGTTGTTTGCACGACTGGGGCAAAGCCTCCAAGATCGCACACCAGGCAACGAGCTGGCGCGCTCCTGGCCAGCAGGACCTGTCAGGATCTGACATTCTCTCTCTGGATCCTTTCCAAACGCTAGACAAGTGTTGAGCCTGGTGTTACTGTCACAATTCTTACCAGTCTCAGTTGACGATGTCAGCACAGCAGCGTATTGCTGCATTCATTGCAGCATGTTGATGAGAAACAGCCTAGCGTCAGGCTGCATAAACCAGCCTCCTTTCCTTCTATCAGCAAAGCCATCCACGCTACCGTCATGAAAGCGATTACATATCTTATCAATGTTGACCCGGCCATTCTCTTGACCTCACACCCCTACTGCCACATTTCTCAGTGGCTGCTTCACCTTGTCGCCACCACTGGCAGCAGGTGGTAACAGATGGCCTTACCAACACATGTAGCACGTCTGGCCACACATACTGCCCACACCCCTCTATCTTTCATACATCTGCATGGTAGTATCCTGTTCTAGCACATCCCGCTGTTGACAAATAACCTTGAGTTATACACATTCATGACGCAACTCCTCGGGCCTCGGTGGGTGTACATTCGTTCATCTTATCCCCTCCCTGCCAGCGCTGCTCAGTACACATCATCACCGCCCCTCAGCTGCCCCGGCCGCCGCTTGACGTAGGCCAGCACGCCAAACACAATCGGCGTCACCACCATCGCCAGGTTGGCCAGCTGGAAGTAGCTGGGCGACACGGGCAGGTGCAGCCACCACGCAATCTGCGACAGCGCGCCCCTGCCCTTCACCGCTGGCTCCATCAGGCACGTGCCCAGGAAGCCCTGCACAGCACACATGAGCGCTACCGGTCAGAGGTTGTGCAGGGAGCAGCCTGCTCACGGCACACATTTTGGTCCTCGTGCTGCTTACTTTTGCAGAGCATGCTGATAGCCTGCTTGACTGAAAGCCGCTTCGTGCACGATGCCAGCAGCTGCTGGTAGCAAATTCAATGGACACCCTTTCAGCTGCAAACTGCTGCAAAGCAATGTACCATCTACTTCAAGCGTATTTTCAGCAGAGCAGCAAGTGTATGCAACGCGCATAATCTTGTGCGCAAGTGTTGCCCTCACCAGCATCGCGATGCGGCCCGCAAACAGCTCATTGGCCTTGGTGAAGCCCCACTCGCTGTAGCCAAATGCGCCCTTAGGGTCGCTGATGGGGTTGACATACTTGCGGGGTGGGCCGACAGGCCGGCGCAGCATGTCCTGTAGAGGGACGGCAGGCAGTGCAACAGCAGGTTGACATGCCACATAGACAGGTCACAGTCGCGCTTACAGATGGTGAGCAGTGTGCTCTGCTGGGCAAGAGCTGAAGGCCTGTTTCACCCTTTCCGTGACAAGCAGTTGAGCACCCACATCCAGGTACTACCAGTCTGCTAGAGCAGCCACTGCCTGCCTGTCCTGCACGTGCCTGGTGACGACAGGACCAACAGATGTAGAGCTCAAGGCGTGTACTTGGACACACATCAAGACCTACATCAATCTGTTCTTTCACCACCTATACAGCAGGTCCATTTTTCTGAGTTTTAGCACAATCTGCAGGCACTTTGCACCACAAGTGCCTCACGTTGCGGTTCTGTGAGCTCCAGGTGGGTGTGATGGGCAGCAGGCCCCACGCGCCATGCAGGATGAAGGCGGCAATCACGCCCTGCACCACCACAGGGGGCAGGCCTGACAGAATGGAAAGCTGGCTCAGCGGGCCTGGGCCCATCAGCATGGACTGCAGCACAGGACAACAGCCACCAGCAACAGCAGCAGCAGCAGCAAGAGCAACAGCGCTTGATCAGTACCCGCTACAGCACATATCAGAACAGCAAAACCACCTGTACAACTACGCGACAGCAGCATCCATCTGATACCTGCCAAGACGGGTCCCTACCAACATCTGTTCGAAAGCAGGGGCTATGATGCTGCATTTGATCGGCCATGCGCCATGCAGGTGGTGCGCGTACACACCGATTCCCATTTGCCTTACATGCTAAGAACTCTGCAAACTCTCCGTTAACAGCTGAATTGCTGCACTGCCAGCAGTGGTTACCTCCCAAAGCATGCTCACCTCCCACATGCAGCTGGCATAGAAGCCAGCCATGGCAGCCCTGCCCACAAACACCTCGCGCCGCCGGCTGAACACAGGCACTGACAGGGAGGCCTCAAAGGCCTCAGGGCCACCCAGCCAGCCCTTGCCTTGTGTTGGGGTGGGCACAGCCACTGGTGCATCAGGTGTGGCGCTGCTGCTGCTGGCGCTGCCATTGGCCACAGCATCGACGTCAATCTGCGAGGTAGCAATAGCAGCAGCACAATGCATGTATGAGGTCACAGCATCCCTAAACGGAACAAGCACCAACAGGAAACCACATTAGCAGCTGTATTTTGTCATTGCACCTGGCATTTTGGATCAATGCTGTATATCTGGTGTCACACCAAGGCAGCAACATAGCAGTACCCCAGTGACGCAGGTGCTGCACTAGCAGGCAACTCCTGGCTGGTGACTTTACACCATTAGACAGCATAAAATGCGCTCTGCATCCCAACTCGATATGTATCCCTCTCTCACCTCGTCACTGAGCTTGTGCTTGTGGCGCTGCAGAATCTGCATAGGAGACACATGAATGGTGGTCGGGAGTGGGTGCAAGGGCAGGGCACACCTGGAGAATTTTCTTCTGTTTGCTGTCCTGACATTTCGTAAAAATGCAGATGATTATCTCCCTAGAAAAAAATAATGGGGCAAGGAGCGGGACGACTCCAGGACCCGTATGTCTGCAGCTGTGAAAGCCTCTGCTTGTTCGTGTAAACCTGAAGTGCCGTTGCTGCACAAAATGACAGTGAGGTGTCTTGGCCACCCACTTGGTCACAATACAGCTGCCGTGCTGCTCAGCCCTCACCTTGTCTACTGTCTTGCGAGCTTGCTTTTCGATAGATGCGTCTCTCTTCTCATCGCCCTTGAATGCCACTACCACAGCGCGGCGGGCAGTGCTGACCTTTGCCTTCCTTGCTGCTGCACCACGCCCGCAGGCACTGCCGTTGATGCGTGCGGTAAGCATAAGTGTGGCTGTGTCGAATCCTGTACAGGTATATACGGCGAAGGCGTGACGAGATGCCGCAAGAAGACTTGAACCAGGCTGCTTGTCGGGAGCAGTGTGCTGTGTGCGTGCACGGTTGCAGGTGTGTCTTACGATCTACGAAAACACTAAAGGAAGCAATGGGGTTGGCTGCTATAAGTGACCAAGTGATCTGGCACTGAGTCGTTCTGACATCACCGTGACCGTGACCGCTCAAAAAACCCTGGTTGGCAGTAATGGCGATCAGGCGCTTGAGACGCCTAAATCTGCAAGCAAAGCTATTGTAACCTTTTTTGCCTTCATGTGGTTGTCCAACGGTCCATCAACACGGTGCGCTCACACCAGCTGCATCAACAAGTCGCTGGGCGCAGATGCAACGCGATGAAGTGGGATAAGCCACAGCAGTCATGCGCTTAATTAACATGGAATGGGTTGAATGGTTGCAAATGGTATTGTTGCATGCAAGTGACAGAGGTGGATTCCCACTCCTCAACCTCATGGCAGACACCAGGCCAGACAGAGCAAGCACTGTGGCCTGCCAGGCTTACATCCACACTTTTGTGCTGCGGCACACAACAGCTGAAGTGCAACAGCATGAACAGTATTCACACGCTAGAGGCTTTGGCTGGTTTCCAAGACACCAAACACCAGCAACAGTGTTCTAAACACAGAGTTCAGAACACTGTTGCTGTTCTGCGTGGCACAATACCTGAACAGGTATACCATGATACGTATTGAACACACAGCAGCTGAGCAATGCAACCGGCAAAGGCTACACAGTCCTGTGAGACGCATGCTGTCGACCTGCAGTCAGGCAGCCATCACCGCGGCCCCAGCTTGCGCTTGACCAGCTTCACAGTCGCAAAGTGGTGGTGCCGCCTGCCGAACAGCCTCGGCAAGGCCAGCACCTGCCCCGCACCCCTCTTTGCTGCTGCTGCTGCCAGCCGCTGCTGGCGCTGCGCCATGAACTCCTGCAGCAGCCTGTCTGCTGCCTCGGGGTTGTCGCTGAAGTAATCCTCTATGGCTGCAATGCCTGCGCGCACTTCCTCACTAAGTGAATTGAGCCCTTCATCGTCATCATCACCTGCTGCTGCTGCGGCTGCATTTCGGTTTGCAGCCTTGGCATCCTCATCGTCATCTGAAGTGTCAGCAGGTGCATTTGCACCTGCACCAGCAGCTGCATGCCGCAGCGTGCATTCATCTGCATGCTGCGTGGCTTGCTGCGCTTTGCTGACCTTCTGCTGCTGCTGCTGCTGCTGTCGCTGCTGCTTGCCGGCCTTGCCTGAAGCTGCTGAGCCGCTTGCTGCTGCTGGTGCCGATGCGTCCCTGCTGCTGCAGGGAGAGTCTGACTCGCTGCCTGTGTCAGGTTCCAAGCAGCCAATGGTGCCACAGCACGGCCTGTGACAGGACACCAGGCAGGACAGCGCTGTTGAACACGACGGCATGTGCACATGTACAGGCACATCGCCCATGCATGGCATTCAATGGCATTACCTAGGAGCGCACAAGATATTGGACTGGGCGGCAATCGACGCTGTCCATCTGCAACCTCTGCTGCAGTGCATGACCAGCAATGCATGGCAGCTTGCCACACCCCGGGCTCCACTGCCGAACACACATGCCCATCAGGCGACAAGACATGCCAACCAACATGCTGCGCACATGCCTGCAAGCAAAAATCTTGCAGTTCAACCTGCACAGGTTGCTGCTGCACTCACCCGTTGCCTGGTTGGCTGCCGTCAGGCATCCTGCCGGCATCTCCTGTGGCTGTGCCGTCCTTGGTCATGGACATGCGGTACTTGTTGCTGGGGCTGTGCACCTCTTCACGCCACGCCACATGCCGCTGCCCATCAGGATGCGTCTTCACTCGCAGCTGGTGATGCGGCATACCGCCATCATCCTTGCCTGCTGCATCCGCTGCCGCCCCTTGCTGCTGCATGTGCTGCTGCTTGTCCTGCCACCAGCGCTGCGTGGCCTGCTGCAGCCAGGGGTGGCGCTGCGCCCAGAGGCTGGGGTAGTAGGCGCTGCTGTAGGGCTGCTTGAAGCCCGCCTTGCTGCTGTCTAGGTTGTCAGGCGGGTGGTACCAGTAGTTGATGGCCAGGTGCCCACCATCCAGGCCTGCAAACAATGCCCAGCACCACAGCAGCAGCAGCAGCAGCAGCAGCAGCAGCAGCCAGTGATAAGCCAGAGGCATGAACAACAGGGTGGAACTAGACCTTGAGGTCGCTGCAGCTGCCTGAGAGGACTCTGCGGAACAGCTGCAGCGTGCGTCTGCGAGAGTGCGCACACAACATAAGCCTTTGCAGCCAAGCAGCAGCTGTGCCCGTGTGCATTGCAGCATCAAACACTGTGTGTGGTGCTGCTACTGCTCCCAGCTCACCTCCACGTCCGTAGCTGGTCACCTCATGGAACCAGCCCGCAGGCAGGTACAGCATCTGCCCAGCCTGCAGCAGCACAGGCAGCACACGCTTAGCAGTACAGTTGGGCACACTATGTCTGCAGCACCCACAACACACGTCCGGCTAATGGCGAGGGCATATAGCACAGTCTGCGCACAGCTGCACTGTACACACAGCCCTGGTGATTGTTTCGCTTGCAGCCCTGTGCCTGCCACCCCTGCGCGGTGCGTACCTGCAGCAGCACCTCCTGAGCAGCAGCCACGCCAGGGAAGCAGGGAAACTGCCGCCGCAGCACAGCCTCAGGCAGCGACAGGTCAACTTGGCTGAAGCTGGGTGGAGCAGGCTCCACAGAGGCAGGGCCTGCTGCGCTGCCTGCTGCGTGAGCTGCCTCTGCATGCTTCTGCCGCTTTTTATCAGGCTGCTGCTGCCGCTGCTGCTTGCCAGCCAGGCCTTTGCGCTTGCCTGCATGCTGCTGATCACCGCAGTCAGCATCATCACTGGCCTCGTCATCATCGTCATCACTGTACAGGTCAGCAGGGCCATCGTCATCGCTGTCAACGTAGTCATCAGCCAGGCCTTCCAAGCCCTCCTCAAAGCCCTCAGCGCCCTCCTGCAGCATCAAATCCAGCTGCGCTTCTAGGGCGTCGTCTGACGCTGCTGCTGCTGCCTCGTCTGCGTTGTGGCGGGCTTGCCAAAGGTGCACGTCATGCTTGTCTGCAAGCAGCAGCAATGATGCAACGGCACGGCACGCTTACGTACAGGTAGGAAGGAGCCTTGGTTGTGCATTGGTGCGCAACTGGTGAAAGAAAACTGGAATATATTGAATAGAGAGACATTGAAGCCCTGCGTTTTTATTGCATTAGCAACTTCCTCGTGCCTGCAGCGCTGCGCAGCCTCACCTGAGCCGTCCGGCAGCACGTCGCCCTGGCCCTCATACACGATGCGGCCATTGGGGTAGATACGCTGCAGCTTGCCGCGCACGTACATGTCTGGCGCTGCGTCTGGCGGGTACAGCCGGAAGCGTTTGCAGCCGCGCAGCAGCACGTACAGGTTGTCGTGGAAGTCGTGGTGCAGCCCGGTGGAGGAGCCTGGGGTGCAGCAGCAGCAGCAGCAGCAGCAGCGGGGCTGATCAGCAGGGGCAACTCGCAGCGCCACTGAGCACGCCAGAGACAGCACAGATAGCAGCTGGCAAGACAAAGTTTGCAAGCCCTTGTGTGCACGTATCAGCGGCACAAGCGTCAAGCATTGTAATCAGCAGTCACAGCTGCTGTACAGCAACCTTTATGAGCAGCCTCCACTTCGGCAGCAGCGCTGCTGTGTTGCGCTCACCCTCTGGAGCGCAGCCCATCCACATGTTGACTGACTGCGGCACCAGGTGGCCCATCAGCGGCTGCAGCAGCGGGAAGCGTCCCTCCAGCTGCACCAGCGGCGCGCCGTACAGCAGTAGGTGCCCGTCACGCCCCACGCCCACCTGCACAGCCGCACAGCAGTCACAACAACAACTCAGCACACATCAAGGCCTGTCAGACCAGAGCTGCTGGTGACGTGGTGCCAGCAGCTTCAGACAGCATTGCAATGCAGACAGCCGACTGCCTGCAGCTTTGTGCAGTAAGCCTGCTGTTGCTGCCGTTGTGGTGAAGGCCTGACTGCTGTGTTCAAGCCAGGGGGTGGCCGCACCTCCTGTGTTGACATGTACAGCCCTGTGTTGCCCTGCTGCAGCTCGTGGATGAGCTGCCTCAGCTGCATAGGCGCCTTCACGCCCTGGCCATAGGAACCCTTGGCACTGCTGCGGCGCTCAACCATCACAGTGGCGTTTCCCTGGCAGCATGCACCACAGAACAGTGAGTACTGTGAAGGCATAGCCTGCAAACATGTAGGTCACAGCAGGTCTTGTGCTGGCTCCTGCAGTGCCTGAAGATGGACAAGATTGATGGCCCGACAGCAGGCACTCACCGCTTCCTGTACCAGCCAGTCATCAGTAAACGCTTCCCATGCGCCATCGACACCCCGAATGACCACCTGCAGGAAGCACGGTATGAACTGGCGCAGCCTGACGTGCTAACAGATGCTGCTTGTTGTGTGTTGTGAGCATGTCGGTGGGTGGAAGGCACTGTAGGCTGCTGTTACTTACCGGCTGCCGCTGGGCTATGTGCTTCCACATGTCCCTTGGCCTTGTGGAGCTAAGTTGGATGGATGGCACCATGGTGCCAGTGGTGCTGCTGCTGCCGTCGCCACTGGTGCCTTGCCTACTGCATTTTACGTATCACGAACTGCCTGCTAGCAGCAGAACAAACGTACACCCGTACTGCAGCAGAGTAACTGCCTGGAAAGGTTTGAAGGAACGGGCGATGCTTTGCTTTCTTGGTTCTGCTGTCTACTGCTGTGTCAGCAGATGAAACGGAAGGTAGGAGCGAGAGGACAAAGTAAATCGATCTGCAGTTTGAACAGAGGTTTGTCGACAAAGTAGGTGTTCCTGCCTCGAAAGGGAACAAGGGATGAGACCCGTGGGAAGCCGGCTGCAGCACCCTGCTACAGCGACAGTGACAACTGCCGATACAAAGGCATATCTCTGCAAGACCCGGATACAGTCACATGAAAGTGCTGTCGTACATTTAAGTTCAAAGACACAGCCCTGGCAAATGTGTGGTGTCTGAGCTGAATCGTCTGGTCAAATCTTCGGACGCATCAGCGACAGACGACGAACCTCGCCATCCACTGAGACAAGGAGCTTGATGGCAGCTGTTGTTGCAGTACCGGTTGTGAAGGAGGGAAGCAGCTCCCTCATGACCGAAGAAGGTGGGTTTGGTCAACAGCAGCAAGAGCAACTCTGTGCTCAGTCCATGAGACACTTAGTCATCAGCTACCCACACGGCAGCTGTAGGATTTGTTGTGGCTCATAATGCCCTCCACCTTACCTCTACCACAGTGCATGTTGCAAGGGACCAAGGACAAGCAAACTCACACTGAGACACTAGCATTTCATCATCAACGGGGCACCTCTGTCATCCAACATGCGGCAAAATGTTTTTAAAATGTACCATACAATGTATGTGCCACTACTGATTCATGATGTGTGCTTCTATGCGTTTGCCATGACGCAGACTGGAATCTGGAAGCTGGAGAGATGGTTGAAGAAGTTATCAAGACACAGAAGCAAGTAGCAGAGTTGCTCAGCAGTCACAGTCAGGCTACATCAGAGCTGGAAGCGATGAAGGAGAGCTGCACCCAGGAGGTGCGCAGGGTTGAAAACACCAGGCAGCTATCTATCTGTGGGAGTACTTTTCATCCAGTGTGGCTCCAGCATCGCGCCTACAGCACATGTCTCCTTGCCCCAGCAGGCGCGCCTGCATGCACCAGCACTGTAGCACAGCAGCATGGCAAAGCAGGTACAGCGGCAGTGCCACCATTCTTGCTTTTTCGACAGGCCCACAGCTGTTTCCTATCTTACCTTGCGTGTACAGCTGGAGGACCTTCAAGCAGACACCTGGAAGCTGCAGCTGTATGCTGAGCTGGAGCGCATGCGCGGCCACTTGGAGCTGCTGGCACCACTAGCTTCAGACAGCAGCGACAGCACAGCGGCTGCCAGCGCCACCGCAGCAACAACAGCACAGGGCGACGCACCAGCAGACAGCACTGGAGCAGACGCCCCTTCCTATGCTCTGGCTGGCGCAGCAGGCGGTGGCAGCGGCGGCTTTGAGCACGGCGAGCTGGAGCTGCTGGAGCTGGATGAGGAGATTGCCAGCATCAGCGCCCAGCTGGAGCAGGCGCGGCAGGAGATGGCCAGCATGATGAAGGCCAAGCAGGACCTGGAGCGGGAGGTGGGCTGCGTCAGCGAGCAGATGAGCGCTGAAGCAGGCGGCAGCGAGCTTGCAAGCTCCGATGAGTAAGAGCCCTCGCAATGATGTGTCATGACCATCGGGATTTTGTGATGCATGCCATGTGCGGGACCTGCCATTTATTCCCATACACTTTTTTCTGCACCATGTGCATGCATGCTTCGGCCCCCAGCAGCTGTAGGGTGCCTGTCAGATGGCATATATCTTTTTGCAGTGAGCTGGAAGCCTTGTTGATGGGGCAGAGCTTCTGCATGGCTGCCCGACTGACCGTGTTTTTTTGAGCTGCAGCTGCTGCGCCATCTTGGGTCGCGACAGATGCAGCAAAGGCTGTGCTGGCATAGTCAGTCAATTTTTGTCATATCCATCATGATGATGAGTGTAAGGTTTTCCAAATGGATCATGATTGCGCCTGCCAACGATGCGGTAGCTGTGTACCTGCTGCTAATACAAAGGTTGCGGATATACACACCTTGCCAGTGCAGTCACTGCACGGCGTGATACCATGCTGGCATGCCAACCAGTTGTGCAACCTGCAAGTGCTAGACACAGGTGATTGAGAGCTCAGCCACTTTACCATTGTTCAGCAGCCGAAGCTGCGCCAGTTCACAGCTGCAAAGGCAGCCAGGACCGGGGCTGTAAGTAGTGCAGCAGAAGTACCAGCAGCAGCAGCAGGATACAGGACAACCAACAGCAGCAGCAAAATCTGCAATCTGGGAGGGAGCAATGAAGTTGATGCCTTTTGTGGCAGCAGCACGAGGCTCTAAGCCTGTCGTTCAGAGCTGTCTGCTGCTGCGCTGCAACAGCACTTGCAACCGTCAGTAAACAGTAGCCCGCTCCAGCTTTTGTTGCCCTAAATCAGTAGCCATATAGCCACATGCTTTGCTTGGAAGGCAATGCTGGACGGGAAAAATGCTGGAAAGGCAGCACCTGGGAAACAGCCTGCTGTGAGGGCATGCTGGAAAGACAGTAGCAGTTGCCGTACACGTACTGCTGGCAAGCTCAACCACCAGTTACATGGGTTGTGTGTGATACTGCTGACGATGTACGGTATGAAAGCACAAGTCTTGCGCTGGGCAAGCTGGGCTGGTGTAAGAATACTGGACTTGGGGACGAAGGCCCGTTAACATGGCCTGCCCTGCCTACGTACCAACAAACATGTACCCTAAGACTCAGAGTAACATGCCTGAAGGATCAAAGTCCATCTACGTAGTTCTACATAGACAGCACACTAGCTCATGGGGCTTCTAGAGTAGTGTTGCGTGCAACACTCCTCCCCACCTAGTGGCTGACTCCTGGCAGCTAGATGCTACTAGCTGACCTCCATGAACGTGGCCCACGAACACGTCGGCGAGGGGCAGCACCAGCAGACGCTGCTGCTGTGCGACCTGCAAGCCCAGCCCAGTAGGCGTCAGTAGCTGTGGCAGTGACACCAACTTGCACATGGTTGACAGGATGGCTGGGCTGCTTCATGAGCTGCAAGCATGCTTGCGGGCATCTGGCATTCTTCAGCTGCCCTCAGCTGGTGATGCCGCGTTTAAAGCCTGGACATTATTATCTGCGTCTGAGGGTCAAATCGACCTTTGCTTCGGACGAACAGTATAAACCATTAGTAACACTGTCGCTGGAGCGCTGGCAGCAAAGCTGGCGGTTGGCGGTTGCACTGTTATGGCGCCACCAGCTTTGAAACAGCCCCCCAGTCATGGGATGGTCATGGTCGCCAAACAAGTTGGTGTTGCTAGGCAAGATAAAGGTATTTGCTGTAGCGTTGTGCATGTTTGTTGCCAACGGCCGCAAGCAAGTTGACATTGTGCTCTCGACGTCGTTACTGTGTTGTCGCGATACCTGCATCCGTGCACATCAGGCGTATCAAGGCATTTCAAAGTCACAAATAGCTGCTAGAAACAAAATCACAGGCATCGCTGCAACAGCCAGGCGTTGCCAAGGACAGCAGCAGCAGAAGCAGCGGCAACAGTAGCGACAGCAGCCCATTACGACCCAACTCCTGTACAATGCCGCCGAGAGATCATAATAGACAGCAAAGTTCGCCCGAAGCAACAGCAGCGCGCCTACACGAACTGCTGCAGGCGCCTGCTGTTTCACAGCTGCTGCAGCATCCTCCGCCTGGTGCAGCTGCCACGGCCGAGCAGAAAAGGCTGATGACAAGCTGTATTGCTGGAGTCACAAACATCAACATGTCAATGCAGATCGAGATCAGCACAGCAGCAGCAGCAACAGCAGCAGCAGTAGCGGGGCGCGTGCTTGGTGTTGTGCTGCGCCACCAAGCGGCCCGCAACGCCGCCACCCTCATGGTCTGGGCACAGCAGCAGCCACACCAGCTGCAGATGGGCCTGCTGCAGCAGCAGAGTGCCACCAAGAGGCTGACACCCCATGCTGCTGTTGTTTGGGCAAAAGGTGCTGCGTGCCTGTCAGCCCTAAGTGGCGCCCTCACCCGCAGCTGCCATGCACCCCCTGACGCCTGCAGTGTTGCGGCCCTGGCAGCAGCTATGCTGCGGCAGCTGCACCAGTCAGGTGGGTGTTGAGCTATATAGCAGACATGCAACCTCGCAGTTGGTTCCACTGGGGCATGCCTACTGCTGCTGCTGCTGCTGCTGCTTCTCCTGCATGAACTTGCATGGACGTGCTCGCTCATGCCTAGTGTCTTGTTGAACCATGCCACATAGAGTGTGCTGTTTGTGCTGAGAGCCTCCACTGCTGCTGCTGCTGCTGCTGCACATGGTCTACAGGTCTGCTGAGCAGCATGCATGCCAGCCTACAGCCACTGGTGCAGACAATCATGCAGCAGTGCGACGACACCAACCGCTGGTCACCTGCCCACGAAGCCTTCGACACCGTGCGCACAGTTATGTGGCTGTCGACACAGCTCACAAGAAAGCACTTGCCCTGGTTCCTGCTGAGCTGATGCGCACTGCCGTGTCCGGGTTGGCGCAGCTGCTGCAGCAGATGCAGGCCTGCGGCCCTGTGCTGGCGGCACCAGCCACTGGCAGAAGTCCACCCAGCAGAAGCAGCAGCAGCAGCAGCAGCAGCGGCAGCAGCAGCAGCCAGGCGTACCAGGCTTACGCCAAAGCGCAGGTCATTGCTGTCCGCTTGCTGTTCAGCTGGTCGCACCTACCTGAAGGGCAGCTTGAGCAAGAGGTTGCAGCAACCCTACAGCAGCTGCTGCGGGATGTAGCACTGCAGGAGCTGCTGCTGCAGCAGCTGACAGTGAACACGATGCTGATGCATCGACTGCGTAGCCAGCAGCAGCAGCAGCAGCAGCAGGCGCAGCGCAGCAGCGGCAGTGGCGACAGCAGCAGCAGCAGCCAAGGTGATCGGCAGCAGCGGCAGCAGCGGCAGCAGCCCCCAATCCCTGCCTGCCATGAGGGAATGCGGCTGCTGCTGCCAGGCGGCCAGACCTACCTGGACGCAGCAGCAGCTGCTGCTGTGGAAGCTTGGCGCAACCCTCTGCCAGAAGCGTTAGAGCCGTGGTTGGATGCCACTTACAAGAGCATTACCATGCTTGGCTCCTGCTTACAGCGCCACCTGCGCCACTGCACTGATCACAGCACGCCAGCAACCGCAGCAGCAGCAGTGCCGCTGCTGGTGCTGTCGCCGGCTGCTGTGCGTCTGGTGCTGGAGCTGCAGCTGCTGGTGGCTGACGTAGCACAGCGGCAGCAACAGCACAGACCGAGGGCGCTGTCGGTGCTGTACGAGTGCAACACGACGCTCTGCATTCAGGTCCAGCGCTATCTGGCAGTCACAGGCAGCAGCTGCCTGCCGCCTGAGGTGCTGCAGCAGGCTGGGCTGCAGCTGCTGCAGGCGCTAGCAGCTCCGCTGCAGAAGCTGCAGGTGCACAGCAGGCGAGACCCGCATGCAAAGGACAAGGTTCCGGTTGAGTCAGGAGCGTATCAGCAGTTGTATGCACTGAGAGCTGCCGCAGCTGGCTTTGCCTCTGCTGATGCTATTGGTGAGTCTGCAGAGGCTGGTGCTGCACACATTGGCATGCAAAGTGTCTGCTTGATCGCGTAGGACGTCACTGCGGCCGGCATGTTGCAATTGCTACAAGTGTGTACACGTACAACCAGCTAGACGACCGCAGACAACGAACAGGCATAGCAGCTCTATGTGTTTTTGCAAGGGCCACTACCTGTTGTCTTTGACAAGCAGCCACTCCACAACCATGGCTATGTGAAGCCGCAGGCCAGTTTGTTGCTGCAACTTCGCACGAATGCTACCGGCAGCACCTCTTGCGTGATTGCTCACCATAACAAGCTGCACATACGGTGTCCAAGGCCCGAGCACTTGCCAAGCTTCGTGCAACACTCAACGGCGTGCGGCTCGTTGCCACTAAAGCCCTTCTGCGTGCTAACACAGCTGTGCCTTCTTGTGTCTGCTGTAAATATGCACAGCCGCAGAGCCGGTGGGCCAGCTGCCTGACTTGGCAGCAGCACATCCAGAGGCCTACTGCAGCCTCGTCGACTGCTGCGTGCGCTCGCCGCTGCTGACAGCTGCTGACATGCTGGCAGCTGCACAACTGCTGGAGCATGCTGGCTGCTGCTGTGCTGTGCTCTGTGGAAGGTCTGAGCAACACAGCAGCAGTGGCTAGCCTGGCATCCGCCCTGACCAGCCTGATCAAGCGCGCAGTGCAGTTCACTAGGGGGGCAGGAGAGCTGCAGGAGCAGCTGACAGCATTAGCGACACGCGAGCAGCTGGCTGCTGCGGCTTTTCCTGCTGCGGTAGGAAAGATCGTTGAATGGCTGCTGAAAGCGACTGCAAAACACAGCTGCAAAATCTTTTTGAGCAGCAGCAGCAGCAGCAGCGCCAGCAGCTTTGCTGGCAATGGCAGCAGCAGCCAGGCTGCCGCCAGCGCCGTGCTCCTGCTTGTGGTGCTTGCCCGCAGCGTGGTGCAGCTGGCAGATGCAGTGGAGGCAGCAGGGTTCCCGCTGCTGCAGATATCATGGCTGGCTAGGCCAGCTTACAACATGGCTTGGACACCATGTGACGGCATGTCAGTTCACTTCGAGGGCATCCCTAGCTTTCTTGCTGACCTCGCCCCCAGTGATTTTTCTCAGACGATGTGGCAGCGTGGTGTGATGCTCACAATGTGGGGGCTGTGGCAGTCAATGAGGCTTTTGGGGTTGACCGGGGCTGATGCCCAGGCAGCTGCAGCAAGCGGTGCTCAGCAGCTGAGCAGCGGACAGTTCGGCGATCCTGCAGCCAGCAGCAGCAACAGCCACGGCCGCGCGGCAAGCACGGGCAGCAGCAGCGCTTGCAACAGCAGCAGCCAGCAGGTTTGCTGGGGCTACCTGCTGCACCTGCGCCAGTCCAGCCGCGAGTGGGCAGCAGCCGTCAGCAGCTTTGAAGCTGGCTTTGGAAAGTTGTTTGAGGAGAATTCGGAGCCCAGCACGCTTGCAGAGCAAGGCGGGCAGCTGTTCACAGAGAGTTTGCTGTATAGGGGCAGTGTGGAGCTGTGCAGGGCCCTGGCGGCTGCTGCCCCACTGCCGGTGGTGTGCAACAGCCTCAACTGTCAGAAGCTGGCCGGTGTGAGTGAGGCAGCAGCCGTTGGCAAGGCTTGTGCTGGCTGCATGTGCCGCTACTGCAGCCCGGCTTGCCAGACGGACGACTGGCGGCGGCACAAGCGTGCATGCAAGCGCATGGCTGCTGCTGGGGAGGCGTGTGGTTGAAGCGTGGATGTGGCTTGGTGGCTGGGTCTGATGTTATTGCAGTTGTTTATGGCGGTGGAAGAGCGCGGCCTTGGCTGTATGTATGGGTGTTGCAAGCGCAACATGCTAAGGACTTGGGGTGCTACCAAGATAGCAGCAAGTGGGCGTGGCCTGCTTGCTATCGGGGCGTTCTCAGAGCAATGCAGGGCTTGCGCCTGGCGGTGTGCATGGGGCTAGTCGCTGGTGGCTCGAACAGTGCGGCTAGTGTAGCCTGAGGGTGTGAACGCCGTTGTGCATCTTGATCATGGGCAAGGAAGGTTGTTTGACAGGCTAGCACTCCTATTGCGCATTGTGAGCAAGGATAGATGTATGGCGAGCAAAATGTGTGGTAACTAGTACGTAACGTCGAGGTGGGGCGCGGATGCAAGGCCACCTTGAGCTGCTTGCACACCCCAATGGCGTTCTTCGCCTGCACATCACCTGCCCGTCTGTGTGTCACTGGTGGTGCCGCTCGGGTGCAGGCTTTAGGACTGCTAGGCAAGCGTCAATACAGCTGAAGGAAGCGTGACGACAAATCAGTGCCCGGCGCTTGCACTGACTTGGCGCCACAGACGCTCACAACCCGCCAAACATCAACGGTTGGGCTGCCAAGTACACACTGGTTGTGCGACGATCACATGATACTGGCAGTCATACATTGCTTTTAGTAATGCTGATGACTGACCGCATGCGCGTGGATACATGTGCTAAACCGTCGACTCTGCTGGTGTTTGCATGACACCTTCGTGAGTGCACACCAAGTGTTTCAGATGGTATTGCAGCGGATCATATGTAGCAAAACTCACAGTGATGTATAGGGGTTGCTGCAGCAGCTAGGTGTTCAGCCCAAAAACAGCAGCAGCAGCAGCAGCAGCAGCAGCAACAGCAAAGCTCTGCAACCGTCTACAGCACCATAAACACGCAATGCCGCCAAGCCGTCAGCATCAGCAGCAAAGTCCTGCTGAGGATGCAGCAGCAAGCCTACACACACTGCTGCAGGATCCTGCTGTTTCACAGCTGCTGCAGCATTCCCCACCTGGTGCAACTGCCACAGCAGAGCAGAGACAGCTGATGGCAGGCTGTGTTGAGGGAGTTCAAGATCTGAACAGGGAAGTGCGAGTGGCACTGGGCGAACCAGCTGCAGCAACAGCAGCAGCCGTAGCGGGGCGCGTGCTTGGTGTTGTGCTGCGCCATCAAGCAGCCCGCAACGCTGCCACCCTGATGGTCTGGGCACAGCAGCAGCCACAGCAGCTGCAAATGGGCCTGCTGCAGCAGCAGACCGGTGCTGGACTGCTTACGCCTACTGCTGCTCTTGTTTGGGCTAAGTGTGCTGACTGCCTGACAAAGCTGAGTGGTGTCCTCACCCTCAGCTGCGATGCACCCCCTGAGGCCTGCAGTGTTGCGGCCCTGGCAGCAGCCATGCTGCGGCAACTGCACCAGTCAGGTGGGTGATGAGAGGCATAAGAATGAGGCAGACTCTGAGGCGCTTGTGCTTGTTTCTGCGTTGCTTGCTTGCTTGCTGGTGCTGCCGCATGCACACATGTGGTAACCTTAGCATAACTGGTTGAAAGAACGTGCTCCTTCGTGCCATGTGTTGTGCATTTGCAGGTTTTGACGGTGCTATTTGTGCCGACGTCTAAAATGCTGCTGCTGCTGCTGCTGTGTTGTGCAGGTCTGCTGAGCAGCATGCATGCCAGCCTACAGCCACTGGTGCAGACGATTGTGCAGCAGTGCGATGACACCAACCGCTGGTCACCTGCCCACCAAGCCTTCAGCACCGTGCACACACTTGTGGCTGTTATTGACAGCGCTTGCACGAGAGCATGTGTCCTGGTTCCTGCTGAGCTGCTGCGCACTTCCATATTGGCAGTGCTGCAGGTGCTGCAGCAGGTGCAGGGCGGGCCTGTGCTGGCGGCAGCAGCCACAGGCAGAAGCCTGCCTAGCAGCAGCAGCAGCAGCAGCAGCAACAGCAGCAGCAGCCAGGCATACCAGGCGTTTGCCAGAGCTCAATGCACTGCTGCGGGCTTCGTGTACAACTTGGCTTTGGATTCAGAAGCAGGGCAGCATGAGCAAGAGGTTGCAGTTGCCCTACAGCAGCTGCTGCGGGATGTATCAATGCAGGAGCTCCTGCTGCAGCAGCTGACAGTGAACACGATGCTGATGCATCGACTGCGTAGCCAGCAGCAGCAGCAGCAACGGCAGCGGGGGCAGCAGCAGCCAGGCTGCTGCAAGCGCCGCGCTCGTGCTCGTGGTGCTTGCACGCAGCGTGGTGCAGCTGGCAGATGCATTAGAGGCAGCAGGGTTCGAGCTGCTGCTTCAGGCATTGCTGGCTACACCTGCTTACAACATGGCGTGGATGGCTCCGCCTCACAGCATGGCGGTACAGCTTGTGGTGATCACCGGCGTCAGCTTTGCCTGCACTGAAGACGTGCAGCAGATATGGCAGCGTAACATCATTCTTACGGTGTGGAAGCTGTGGCGGACGCTGGCCTCTCTGGGGTTGACACGGGCAGATGGCCAGGCAGCAGCAGCAGCTGCTGCAGCAGCCTGCCCTGCCACAGCTGATGCTCAGCAGCCCTGCAGTGGGCAGTCCGGCGATCCTGCAGCCAGCAGCAGCAGCCACAGCAACGAGGCAGACATGAGCAGTAGCAGCAGCCAGCAGGTTTGCTGGGGCTACTTGCTGCACCTGCACCAGTCCAGCCTCGAGTGGGCAGCAGCAGTGAAGAGGTTCACTGACGGTGGCCTGGACATGTTGCACGCAGACTGTTTTGAGGCCGCTGGCAGCAGCAGCCCTTTTGAAGGAAAAAGATGTGGGCAGGTGTTTGAGGGCAGCTTGGATCTGTGCAGGGCTCTGGCTGCTGCTGCGCCGCTGCCTGTAGTTTGCAACAACCCCAGGTGTGAGAACTTGTGTGGCGGCAGTGAGGCAGCAGCCGTCAGCAGCGGCTGTGTCACCTGCCACTGCCGCTACTGCAGTGCGGCGTGCCAGCAGGACGACTGGCGGCGGCACAGGCGCGCATGCAAGCGCATGGCCACTGCTGGGCAGGTGTGTGACTGAACAGCCCACACTGCGCTTGGAGTACTGAGCAACACTCAGTGGGTGAGCAAGTGAGCTCACTTCGCCTCGAGGCGAAGTTGACAGACGCACGTGTTTTGCGGCTGGTTTGAACCTCTGGAAGTTTCTGTCTGTTGCCACTGGTGTTCGAGTGTCTGGCAATGCCAGATTGACTGCCAGCAACAGCAGGCGTGGCATGCTAAGAGCTATCTCAAAAGGGTGCTTGTTGAAGAGGTATGCATGCTGCACTGCATGTGCCTGGCACTGGGCGTTGGTCTGTTGTTGGTTGCCAGCTAGCTGTCATGGTGTCTCATATAGCCTGGCGGCACGCGCGCTCAGCAGCGCTGTTACTCATCACGATCCAAGGCCAGGGGACATTGTTTACCAGGCTAGCAACGTGTACCAAAGCGCTACATGCACGGCCGATATAATGAGGGTACTCCGCCAGTTGGCTCACGCCTGGTGCAAGTGATGAGAATGGATTCACAGCCAGCTACTAGCCCTAGGCCTAGTAAACAGGGCCAGGCTGGCCGCATACGTGCAAGTTCAACAAGTATGCAGAGCAAAAAGAGCATGTGCCACCGCCACCGTGTGGTACGCAGCAGCACATAATGACGATGCTTGAGCACTGCATGTCTTCATCATCATCATCATCATCATCATCATCATCATCATCATCATCATCATCATCATCACAATCATGTTACCCATCAAGCCACAGCATCAACGCCATCTGCACTGCATGTCTTCGCGGTGTCCAAGGCGTCATGCATGGATACAGCCATTTAGTGACCACAAGCAACATTACTACAGCATGCACGACTCACATCTGGCATGCCTGTGTGACCTTCAAACAGTTTCCACAACTGCGGGATCCGAAGTGATGACCACCACACGTAACTGTCAAAAGGCTCCAACCACACGACCGGCGCTGTCGGGGTGCAAAAGCAGACCTGTAAAGTACAAACAGCGCTGCAGCCAGAAGCGCATCCAGCACATAGCAACACATCCAGCATCTGCACGCCAACCCTGGCGTGCCACCTAACTGCAGCAACGGCAGCAGCCAGGCAGTCCCCTTGCATGCTGATACAACGCCTTGCCACGTGTTCGCTGTACATGACACGTCATCGGTGTCACCTCAAGGGAACATGGCCAGCTGCATGAGGCTGGTGGTCTCCGGGTAACCCATCACAAGGTTCAGGTTCTGCATGGCCTGCCCGCTGGCGCCCTTCACCAGGTTGTCAATAACAGCAATGACGATTGCGCGGCCCGAGAGCCTGTCCGGGAACACATTCACGAGGCAGAAGTTGCTGCCGCGCACATGGCGTGTGTGCGGCACCACTCCCTTGTCCAGCACGCGCACAAAGGGCTCATTGGCGTAGCTCTCGATGAGCTTTGCGCGCAGGTCGTCCACGCTGGCTCCCTCCGCCAGCTTGACGTACATGGTGGACTGCATGCCCCTGCAGGACATGGATGATTGACAGCACACAAACGTCGCTCAGCAAAGTGGAGCAGCACGGAAGTCTGGCGCTTGCACAGTTGAGCAGCACTAGCTGACACAGCGACCATGCTGCAGGAGCGACGCAGCAGCTGCGGGTTGCTGCCCGGCAACTGCTTGCAGGACAGGTGCTGTTGCCTTCTGTTGCAGCGGCTACCTGCTCAGTGTTGCAGCATATCCATGCGCACCTGCTGATGGGCATGAGGTGTGGTGTGAAGCTGATGGTGACGGGCTTGCCAGCAGCCTCGCTGAGCCCCTGCTCGATCTCCGGCATGTGCCTGTGCTTGGTCACGCCGTATGCGTTGATGCCCTCAGCAATCTCGACATACAGGTTGGCCTCCTTGGCGCTGCGCCCCGCACCGCTCACACCTGCAGCATGCAGCGAAGAGGATGACATGCTGAGATTATCACTGCAACAATCACCAACCACAGCACAGCTGCATGGAACCTGTGAACAGCAGAGACAGTGGCTAGCAGCCAGACCTCCTGTAGCCCATGCTTCACTGTTCACACATGCCCCAGTACGCACCCGTCAGCATTCATGAATTTTGAACTGCACCTATCAGGCTGCTGCCGCGCACCTGACTTGCTGTCGATGATGATGTCATCGCTGAGGATGAGCTTGCTCTTGAGCAGCGGGTACAGCGGCAGCTGCACGCTGGTGGGGTAGCAGCCCGGGTTAGCCACCAGGCGCGCAGGCCTAATCTTGTCCCTGTACAGCTCTGTGAGGCCGTACACTGCCTCCTTCTGCAGCTCAGGCGCTGCATGCTCACCACCATACCTGCACGAAAGCGGCACAGCCAGCCACAGGAACCGCGGCACGGATCAGGGTCTGCTGCTGTGCACGAGCTGCTCACCAGAGCTGCATGCTGCTGTATTGAGTGCAGGATGCTGCCAGCTGGCAAGGAGCTTCATGCTACATGAGCCATGCATGCGTCACGTTGCTGCTGGCCCCTTTCAGCATGCTGATAAGCCCCTGGTGCACCTGCTTCACTCGCTGCGTTGCTGGAGCTACCGGCCCCACTGCTTTGACATGCTCTGATACTGTCCAAACAGAGCCATGACCAAGGCAACACCACAAGTCAGCGCCACTGCTGCGACAGAACCTGGCATGCTGCAACAAGTCAACTGCAACATGAGCAGCAGCGCACCACTCTGCGTATGTGTTGACATCAGCCAGCCTGAAGTCTGCAGACAGGTCAACGATCTTCAGGTGCTCTGGCAGCGCCTTGATGATCTTCTGTGTGGTGGCGTGCGGCAGGCAGCAGAACACTGCATCCACTCCTGCAAAGTCCACGTCATCGATCTTGACCAGGCTGGGCACATCTGCTGCTGTCACCAGGTGGGGGAACACCTCAGAGAAAGCCTGCATGAACAGTGAGAGAAGTGCTGGTTGGAATAAGCATGGATGTTGTGCAAAGTCTGCAAGCCTGCAAGGACTTTTGGGAAGGGTGCATGTGACATGCAAACTTGAGGCGAGACAGCCGTGCTGTTTGCACCACATTCATCAGCCATGGCAGCTGCCGGGGTGCTGAATGGGGTCTATCATCCCTTCACATTGCTTGCAGGCAGCTGCTGGCGCAGCAGCTGCTGTCACTGCATAGTGTCTGCATGTTGCCTGCATACCTTGCCTGCCTGGCGGTCACCAGTTAGCGCAGTGATTTTGAGGTGAGGGTGCAGGGCTGACAGCCTGACAACCTCAGCACCA
The DNA here is from genome assembly GCA_030272155.1 of Tetradesmus obliquus. Taxonomy (NCBI): domain Eukaryota; kingdom Viridiplantae; phylum Chlorophyta; class Chlorophyceae; order Sphaeropleales; family Scenedesmaceae; genus Tetradesmus; species Tetradesmus obliquus. The sequence continues at coordinate 5,402,465 of CP126191.1, forward strand.
GTATAACCAGAAGCTCCCAGCACTGCAACATTGCAAACGTCCTTGCAGCCGGGCTGGGCGGTTGGAGCAGGAGCAGATACCTGCAGGACAGCAGCACTCTGTCGGTCGTGCACCACTTGTCACACGCCAAGGTCCCAGCAGAACTAGAAGAAACCTTACCGTAGCAGTCGCACACACGCGCACAGTGCGAGCCCTGGAGCGGCAGCTGGCAGTGCTGCCAGCTGAGGTAGTCTGTAGGGCTTGAACCTGCATGTTTGCGGTGTGCTGCGTTGCTGCTGACACAACTTGTTTTCAATGGTAATTTGTGCGGAGTCTACAGCAAATGCGTCGGCTTCGAAGCACCGAGGATCTGCGGGCGTCGAACAAGTCACGTGGGGCCAAGTGGGGTTTTGCTGTTCGGAGGGGGGGGACCATGGGCACTGCGTGGCCCCGATCACCAAAGGTCAAGGCCCTTCCTGACAATCTTTGTGGAGGTATGGTGACGACGCGCAGCAGTACATCAACAGCAGCAGCTGGTGACAACAACAGCAGCAGCAGTACCATGTCTGATCAAGCACCAGCCATAAGTTTCAATACCGGGAGAGCTCGTCAGGTAGCTCGTTGTCCCGGCATTCTCTTGATTAAATAGCATGTCTGTACCGCGCCCCATGAACCTAAGCAACATCCTGTGCAGGCAGTGGCGGAGTGGTTGAAGGCTAATGGCGAGCAGACACTGCTGGGACTAGGTGAGCAGCACAGCTGTTTGTTAGTGCTGTAGAGGCCAGGTCGCAGTTGCAGCCTGGCCAATAGTGGGACTATGCCTGCTCATCGCATGTCATGATCACGCCCTGGTGCTGTTGCTGCCCTGCCCCTGCAGGCACTGTCTTCATGTGGAGCGCAGCTGCTCACGCCGCGTACTTGGCTGTTGTGCCAGAGCCATTGAGGGTGTCTGTTGCCAAGCGCAACCAGCGGCTGTGGAAGGTGGGCAAAGCCCGCACACTGTGCGCTGGCAGCGCAGCAGAACATTGGTCTCAACAGAGGCATGCACGCTGCACCGCCTGCGCATGCATGCTGCAGCACTCAAAGCAGCTGAACTGTCCATACAACGCACATTGCACATGTTGGGCATTGAAAGCAAGGAGGACATGTGGGTCACTAGCTTTTGCACATAGCTTTGAATATAAACCAGCTTTTGCACACTAGCTTTTTATATGAATATGGATTATTTGCTTGCGTCTTTGTGGCTGCAGCGGATGGCGCTGGGTTCACTGCTAGGTGTTGCGCTGTACGACGGCCTGCACAGCGCGGTGCTAACAGGCCAGCAGCAGCAACAGGCAGCCGAGGCGAAGCGCATCAGGGCAGAGCTGCAGAGATACACGGACCCAGCCGCCTGACAGGCACGCCGTAATGTGCACAAATGAAGGTGAGTAAAGCATGCAGTACTGCAGGATGTAACGTGCGTGCCTGGCATCAGCCCGCAGCGTTGCTAGGTGTTATGCTCTGCACTGTTGAGGAGGCGCTTCTTGCACAGGAATTGGAAACGGCAGAGCATAAACCGCAACATGCAGTGGTGGGTCTTGAACCGAACGCTTGCCGCCATCCTCTGTGCAACCGCTTCACTGCATATGCTGTGGCTCTTGTTGTTATTCTGCAGGCTCTGACCAGCTTGGACTGCGGTTCATTGCGCAGGTGGCAGCAGCACATGCCCATGGACTGCCGTGTGCGCAGCCGATAACATGGAGAGCCTGCCAGACTGCAGGAAAGGCAGCAGCAGGCTCCCACCCCAGGCTTGCTCAGCCTGGCATCTGCAGCTGCTCACTCCATCAAGCACCAGCACTTCACTGGTGCCTACCATATTTTCGGCTGCCATCGCCTTCCCACATGCACCACCAGCCACATGAAGCTGACAGGGCGCTGGCACCTGCCTGGCACCTGTCCCAGTGTTTGGATCTTGGCAGTTGCAGCTGCCCTTGCGCTGCCAACACCGAGGCCATGTGCTGCAGTATGCTGCACGTGCAGCATCCACAGTAAGCGTGCACCACTATCTGGCTGCAGATGGAGCCTCAGCCAGCAGCCCACACAGCGGTACTTGTCGGCACAGTAGATCCTTGACAGCATTCGTGGCAAGCTGAGCAGCGGGGGATCACCATGTTGCAACTGTTGAGCTGTCCGCCAGTGGTGCAGGTTAGTTTTCAGCAGGGCATGGCAATCGCATGTGCAGCGCAAAGCGTGTAGCACCCCTGGTCATGCACATAGTATTGCTTGTCAAGCCTATGCCAGCACACGTTTGCATGCTTCTTGCCCTGTGCCGGGCAAGCCTGTGCCTTGACGTGATGTTGCGGCCCTGCATGGGCAGATACCTCTGGCATCAAAGCAGAGCACGGTTGCTCCACAGTGCATGCACTGCTCAGCAGCACTGCTGAGCAGTGCTGCTTCAATGTAACACATGCTACAGCCAGGGTTTCGATGTGTTGAACTGGCTGACTCGGAATGCGTTTCAAAGTGATTTCCGTAAAAGTATCGGCATGAACGCACCTCTGTGAGTCGTGATTCCTGCAATGGGCACTCGGGGGTGATTTGCGCGCCAAACATCGTTTGCTGCGAGCACGAAACGTTGTTTGTCTTGAAATGATTTAGTACGATTATGAAAGACGTAGAGTGCATTGTTTTGCTTGCTCGAGGAGCAGCAGGACAGGCATAGCAGCAGTGAGTGCCTGAAGGGACTTCAGGTGTGTGGAGTTGCTCCTGTCACTGGTGGTGCTGTTAACCATTGAAATACCATCAAAACCAGCTGCCGTTTGCCATGCCACCCAGGCGTTGAGTCTGCCCCAGTGCAGCTGTGCCAGAACAGCAGCGCTGATGGCGAGCACACAGAGCAAGAATGAGCGGCTAAAGACGTATCAGCCAGCTGTTCTCCAGGACATCTGCGCTTCTGCAGCCAGCACTCAGAGACAGCAAAAGCCAGCAACAGCAGACCTGGACTCCCCTGGCACGTGAGCATCATTGTTATGCAACTGGGTTGCTGGCAGGCAACGCATTTACAGGAGAAAGCAATGCATCATGCTGGCATTGGCGGATGGGGGTCTGACAGGCGCATGCAGCATGCTGAGGCGCAACACCTGATGAGAAACACAACTGTGATGCAAGGAGTACGCGGCATACACTGCAATGGCTTGACTCCTGCTGAGCTGCTGTCTTGTTGCAAACCCAATGGCTACTCTGCTTGCTGTGCTGCTGCGCTGCTGCTGATACGACTGATGCGGTTGCGTGCTTGCAGTGCTGCTTGGAGCACATGGGAAGCACGCAAGGCAGCGCAGCGTTCGGTGCTGGAGGCGCAGGCACGTGCCAAGGAGGCAGCTTTCAGGGCAGCCATGCAGGTGGGCACAATGCAGGGTGTAGTTCAGAACAACCAGCATCATCAGTAGCGGGGCCCACATCAAGCAAGCAGCATCTGCAGATGCAGCCCACCTCATGTGTCAGCTGCCGGCCCTTCTGCGCTGTAGCGCATGCATACCCACAGTCTAGCAGCGTGTTTTGATCAGCAACTGATACGTTAGTGGTCTGCTGTGCATAGTTGCCCCCGGCAACCACGCGGCCTCACATGCTGCTGCCGGCATGCACGCCTGTGCACCCCCCTGTCTGCCGCTGCCTCCGCAGCGCAAGCAGGCCCAAACAGCAGCAGCGCGTGAGGCGTCCTTCCAGCAGCTGTACACTGAGGTGCTGGGTGGCCTGCTGGGCGGCGGCAGCGGCATCATGAGCGAGATCAGCGAGGTGCTGCAGCACAGCGAGGCGCAGCAGCGCGCACACCAGGCGGAGCTGTACCAGCAGTGGAGCAGCCAGGTGTTTGAGCCCATCCAGGCGCGCATCCACGACGCCATGGGCCGCACCACTGTCAAGCAGCTGGAGGCAAGCCTGCAGGCGGCGTCTGACGCATACGTGGCGGCCAGCAGCAAGCGGCCGTGCTTCCTGGACCATGTGGATGCGCAGCAGTACGACCCGCTGCACCAGCTGGCTGCCACAACCATCCGCGTGCCAACAGGGGACTTGGTGGACCCCCTGAAGCGCGACCTGCTCAAGACGCAAGCTGAGAAGGCGCTGCTGAGCAATGCAGCAGCGGCGGCGGCAGCGGCTGCGGCGGCAGCAGGCAGCGGCACCAGCCGCAGCTGCTGCAGTGGCGGCAGCCCTAGGGTTGGCGACAGCAGCTGCAACAAGCTGGATAAGGCTACGGTGCGGCCGACGCTAGCGGTGCAGCGCTGGGCTGCGGGACAGATTCATGCCACGCCGTATGGTGAGCAGCAGTGGGGTGACATGCGCGCATCCGCCGGCAGATAAGCTGTAGTTGTGTCATGTTTTCTGTGGGTTGCTGTTGCAGCTATAGTTGTGTGCCAACTAGTGCTGAGCACTCCTGCAGCAGTTGCTGGCATGGAGACCCTCTGTCTCCGCACCCGCTCATGCCGCGACAGCAATGGCGCACACACCCGCGCACAACAAACCCACCATGCTGCTGTTGTGCCTTGCGCAGGCCACTGCATAGACGATGCCACCGCGCAGTACATCGTGAAGGCGGCAGACCCGCAGGACCTGGCGCAGAAGGCCAGCCATCTGCACATGGACGACTACGGGCCACCGCCTGCCCAAGACCCCTACAGGCCCAGCAAGAACATGGTGCAGCCGCCAGCCAAGGGCGGCAGGAAGGACCTCTTTGACGTGCTGAGGGGCAGGTGCGGGGCCGCGCTGCGCATACGCACTGCAGCACAGCTGTGTTGCTGCTGCAACTGTGTGCAGTTGTCATACATCATACACGCAATACCATACCATACCATTTCAAGAGCCACGCAGTTAGCCTGTGTATAATCCACAGATTCGCATGGTTTGGACAGGTATGGGCGTTGTACTGGAAGGGCTGGGCGCTGAACAACATCAGCGTGTAACAGTTGCCTTGCAAGCAATTGCAGCAAATGCTGTGTTACCCTGCTGCTTCATCCGGATAACCTCTGCAGCTAAGGCCAGCCAAAGCTGTCCGCAGGGCGCTTACTGGTGCATCTGCTCCGCATACAACCTAATGTGTGCATGCCGCCCACGTGGTATGTAAGCAACATCTGCCTGCCTGCCTGCCCACGTGTTGCCGCAGCAGCCCGCCGGGCTCTGGCGGCGCGGGCGACGACGCGTGGCTGACGCAGAAGGGCAAGCGCTTTGTGGCCTCGCCCGAGGTGGCGCTGGGGCGGCGCGGCCTGGCAGAGGTGCTGGCGCATGGCTCCAGCAACCCCTACGTGGATGGGCGGCGGCTGGACGACGCGTGGCTGCAGCCAGCTGGCAAGCTCAAGGTGCCAGGTGGGCGGCTTTGCAGCAGCAGCAGCAGCAGCAGCAGCTGGTGGTGGTGGTGCAGCACAGGGTGTTGAGGAGCGGGTTGCTGACGCTCCGGGTGTATGTTAATCACCAGCTGCAAGGCACAAGAGTGGCGGTTCACTGACATCGGGACTCAATGATTGTCCAGTTTGCTTGCCTGTTGGATGCTGAGCCACGCTGCTTGGTGTCAACAAGCCTGTTGTTGCCAGCGGCCAGGCAGGCTTTGCGCCTCCTCGTAGTCATGCCTGTCACCTACATGCAGCTGCTGCGTTCTCCATGCTTGCAGGGCCTGAGCAGCGGAGAGGCCGGAAGGACCTGACAGAAATCTTGCAGCAGAGCAGCAACCCGTATGTGGATGGCAGGGCCCTGGGGGATGCGTGGCTGGAGCAGAAAGGGAAGAAGCTCGTGGTAACCACAAGGCGGTAGGAGACCAAACCTAGTAGCCAAGCCTCGTGGCAACACTATTAAGTTTTGGATGCCTTTCACAGAGTGAATGCAGCTCATTGAACAGTCACTGAGCTGTGGCATGTATGCAAGGCTGGCGTGCTTGGGGGTACATTGTGCTGGGAACACTGAGAAAATGTTGCAACAGATCACGACATAACCGTTAAGCATGCACATGCTGTGGTTGTGATGTAACTGGATGTAACTGCTGAACTGGCATGCAGACAATCAACTGCTACGCATGCGAGAGGGATTATGATAGCAGTACGCACCATGCTGAAGCCCTGCTGGGCAGCACTTGCTGCAGGAAGTTATATCATTGCAACATTGCACAAACCAATGCGGTTCTTTCGCACCAGCCGTCGCATTGACCCTGGTTGCCAAGCGTAATCTTTACCTCTCTTTTCACACTGGGCCTCGCTGTACTGCCAGCGCCAACAAGTGCAACGCTCTTGGCAAATGACCAACAAAAGTTATCAAAACCTTATTGCAAATAAAAGCTGACGTTTGCCGGCGTCGGCACCTTTCTAATAACCGGTGGCTGCGGAAGAGCAATTGGCAGGGACTCGAATCCTGAGTATCAACAACGTCGAACCAAGAGTAGTGTCATAGAAAGTATAGCTTTTTATCGGTTTTTGATAATCGAACTCGGCAAAACCCTTCGCCACATGGGCGTCTGACACAGTTGACACCCCAGGAAATGGCATTGGCCGGCCGAACCTGCCTCTGAAATAGCTATATGCTTAGTTGCACGCAATTTCAGGCACTCGTATTAGGAAAGAAGTCGCGTTGCGTGAGATTTGCTTCGAGGGAGGGAGATTTCCAAGCTCAGTTCATACTGATTACAAACGCTTTTACTGGAGTCTATCTACCGCAACAGTGGAACACTCGGCTCGCCGTCCTTCGAGGGGCCCCTGCTTCTGTTTTCCCGTTGCTGCCACACACCCGTTCACTACAGCTTGCAGCAGCCGGATCGTAGAGCTTGATAGCAGCTTCTAGCTCATGGAAAAGCTGATATAGCATAAAGATCGCGCGCAGCAGCGCGGGTGGCCACGATGATGAACATACCGCAGGAGTTCGTGGCAGCAGACAGTGACCCAGCGCGCCCGGGCAATGTCTATCAGGCAAATTACATCGTCGCAGGCGCGAGGCCCGGCCTACACACGGCCTACCTGCAGAACCAGCAGTACCTGGTGATGCCACAGGGAGTGATGGCCCCAGCGCAGCACATGATGCATCCCGGCGTTCAAATGGTGCCACAAATGAACATGTCAGTTGTTTGCTCTTCTATGGTTGACATGGGGCTTCAAACCGGCTCCGCGATCCACCAGGGCGCGCCAGCAGCAGTGTACCAGCCTCGGCAAGTTTACACGACTGCCGGCGCGCACCAGCAGCAACAGCACACGCGATCAAGGCATGGCTATGCCAACAACATGTGGGCGGCTGTGCATGGCGTTGGGAGCACGAATCATGTAGCTGCTGCTGTGGGCCAGGCTACGCCTGTAGAGGACATCCTGCAGCTGCTGCGCGGCCTGCCGCGTGGTACATCAGCCATCCCTGTTGTGGCAGACAGCCTTCGCTACCTGGATAGCCGGTGAGGCCAGTCCTGGGGTCGCTATAGGTGCCTATCCAGCAGCAGGACGTGATCTGATGTGCGAGGCAGTGGCAGTTGCGCACAACATGTACAGTGCTGTGGTGGTTGATGAGTCACGTGCGAACCTTCACTTGTGGGGCTGGTTGCAGATCAATCTTGCACCCCTGCTATCTAGAATAATTATATTGGCCGTCTACTGGCATCTGCTGCAGGGCGCTGGCAGCGCTGCTGAAGGAGCTGAGCAAGACTGGGCTGCGTGAGGTGGCGTTTGAGATTTTCGACTGGCTGCGCTCCCTGAACGAGCAGATGCACCCAGAGTTCGCAGGGCTGCTGGATGTGTTCACCTACACCACCATGATCGTGAGTGTGCAATCAGCCAGGGACGTGAGGTGCCAGCACGAGCAGTCGCAGCAGCAACGGCAGCAGCAGTACAGGCGGTACAGGCATGTCCCACAGCGATCCGAGTGACTCCAAATGCTGCAGCGATCATCTGGATAGAGAGTTTGCTGCTGCTGCTTCCCAGTGATCCTCCAGCCGCACATCAGCTGGCAGCAGCGACTACTGGCAGTTGCTTCACCGTCGCAGCACCACGGACTTGCTGCTGCTGTTGTGGAGAGAACAGCGGCCACGCTGTGTCCCACCCCCTCCTTGCTAACCGCGTGCTCTCACTGCACCTGGCACGATGCTTCTTCCGCGGCCGCAGGCGCAGTGCACCAACCACATGCACCTGCCCACCGCGCTGGAGCTGGTGTATGAGATGCGTCAGCGCAACGTGTCGCCCAACACGCACACCTACAGCTCCATGCTCAACGTGTGCGTCAAGGCGGGAGAGCTGGACCTGGCGCTTGACGTGTTCAACCAGGTGGGGCTTGTGTGGGGGTGGGCTGGGGGTTGGGGGCAGCAGCAGCTGCTGCTGTTGTGCGTAATAGTGTGTGCGCAGCATACTGCATCGTGTGGGTCGAAATCGCTAGATCGAGGCTTACCACTGGCTTTATGTTTGCTGGCTGGCTGCTGGTGTGCGCGCTGCTGCCTAGGTTGCCATGTGGCGTTGGTGCACACGGTGGCTTGATGCTGATGTGATCCATGCTGCTGAGCCAGTGCTGTTGAATCTTGAGCGTCCAGTCAGTGAGTTACAGTTGCATGGCCTGGCAAGTACCTGCCCTGACCGCTTATTGGATGTGCTGCTGCTGGCGCCACTGCCGCTGTTGTGTTGCTGCCTGCAGATGCTTCAGGAGGGCCTGCAGCCCAACCTGGTGACCTACAACACGCTGCTGGAGGTGTACGCCAAGCGCGGCATGTGGGGCAAGGCAGTGGGCGTGCTGGACACACTGGAGCAGCAGGTGCGGCGGGCGCAAGAGCAGCAGCTGGTGACAGCATGTCCAATGTGGAGCAGTGGGCAGTGCAGGGCCGCCTGTGCTCAGTTGAGACAGGGTGTCGGCGATCAGCACAGGTGGTGAGATTGCTGCTCGGGTGTACGCAAGCTCGTGGCAGTGGCGCACAGCAAGCATCTGGTTTGCGAGGTGTCACCTGTGTAACAGCATTTCAGGCAGCACTGGAGAGCCCCCTTCGTGCGCACATGCTCACGTTAACCCTGCCGTGCTGCTGCCGTGTCTATTGCAGCGGCTGGTCCCCGAGCCGCGCACGTTCAACATTGTGATGAACGCCTGCAACGCAGCGGGCCAGTTTGCCAGCTGCATTGCGGTGCACGGCCGCATGGCGAGCCAGAAGGTGCCGCCAACCGTGGGCACCTACAACGCAGTCATCCTGGCGCACTGCAAGTGAGGCCTTGCTACGGCTGGCTGGCCGCTTGGATGGTGTATGCTCTCGTCTGCCTTGTCAAACTGTGTATCTGTACTAGGGCTGTCAGTACATGCGGCTGGTTTCCCGCTGGCTCCTGCATGTCTGTATGCCCACGCTGTTGCTCTACCTGTCCCGCTGCTGCCACCGCTGCTGCCGCTGCCGCTGCAGGCTGGACCAGCTGTCTGCCGCGCAGCAGCTCTTTAACGAGATGCAGCAGCAGGGCTGCCAGCCCACACACACCACCTTCATCACGCTGCTGCAATCGGCCGAATCCCACAGCCAGGCCGCAGTGGCTGTCTCCCTGCTGGAGCAGATGCAGGTGCTGTCGCTGCGCCTCACGCCGCAGTGCTACGCCGCAGCCATTGGCGCTTGCGCCAGCGCCGGGCAGCTCGCAACCGCGCGCAAGCTGCTGGGAGATATGCTTGCCTCCAGCAAGGCAGGCATGGCTGCACCCGCACACATCATTATGCAGCTGCAGGACAAGTGCTGCGATTGGCAGGGCGCGTACCGCACCTACCAGAAGCTACTGGCCAGTGGTGTGCGGCCGGACTCCCAGACCACCGCCACAGCGATCGAGGCGCTGTGGGGCGCCGGCAACGTCAGCAGCTGCCTGCTGGCGCTGCAGGTGTTTGAGGGCGCCTGCAAGCAGGGCGTGTTCCGGCTGAGCGTGAGTGTGCGGCCCGCGGATGCGGCCGTGGAATTCAGCTTGCCGGTGGCTGGGGCCTGCATGGCGTGCATCGGGCTGTGGCGGCTGCTGGCGGAGCTGCGGGCCCGCGTGCAGCGCGATGGGCCCAAGATCCTGCGCAACAGCGTGGTGGTGCTGCTGGGGGATGGCCAGGCGGCGGTGGCAAACCTGGCTACAGCCATGGCGCAGGTGAGGCCGCGTGGCTGCTGCACATGCCAGCTGGTAGTACATGAACTTGCATTGAGGTACATGAACTTTGCATTCCCAGCAGGTGCGACTGTGTGCGCTGGGAGGGTCCAGCACAGCATTCGTCTTCACCACACTGCCTGCTGTCTTTCACCTGGTTGGCTGCTCACGTGTGCCTGTGCCGCTGCTGCTGCTGTTCTCCCGTCTTCTGCCTGCAGTGGTGTGCCGTGCCGGGCGTGCCCTTCCAGGTGGACCCCCCAGCAGGCACGCACCACGTGGCACTCAGCGCGCCAGCCGCTGACCTGGCGGCCTGGCTGCTGTCGGAGTCCTCCGTGCTGATGTGCCCTGTGATGCCGCCTGCTGCTGAGCTGGAGCGTATGGTGGAGGCAGCCCTGCAGCAGGCTGAGGGCGCGGCGCTGGAGCGCAGCAGGGTGCTGCTGCTGGAGGCGCAGGAGGCGGATTGCAGCGGCGCACAGGTGCGTGGGTGTGTGGGAGGGTTTGGCGCGACCGCTGATTGTTGAGGGTGTAAGCAGGGAGGTCCACAGGCAGCAGCAGGCTGGCAGGTGATTGCAGCTACTGGTGCTGGGTGGGTTGACACGTGGGGTTGAGTGAAGGGTTCCATTTGTTCTGATTGCCTGCTCTGGCGCGTGCTGCCTGCCCTGCGCTGCTGCTGTTGCACCTGCAGAGCCTGCCGCTGCCGTACTGCGCCGTGCGCCCCGCGCTGTGGCAGCAGCTGCAGTCCAACTGCGCCCAGCTGGCGCCGCTGCTGCCGCAGCTCCCGCACAGCGCGCTGTCGCTGCTGGATGCGGCAGCAGCAGCCAACCTGCTGGATGTGTCTGCATGCCAGCTGGACCACGATGGAGCCGCACCAGCTGCTGCTGGTGCTGCCAGCGCAGTACCGCAGGCCCACATGCTTGCAGCATGCGTGGTGGTGGCTGCGCAGGCTGCTGCTGCTAAGGGGCAGCTTGCAGCAGCGGGCGCCAGCCTGCCAAGCGAGCAGGAGGTGTGCGGCCGCTTCGGGCTGCAGCTGACGGAGCTTGTGGCTGCTGCTGCGCGGCTGCGTGAGGCGTGCGGCGCTGCGTGCCGCGCACCCACGAGTGCGTTTGCGGTGGTGGAGCTGTACCTAGATGCACTGCTGGCTGGGCAGGTTGACCGCAAGGTGAGGCTGCTGCTGCCGCTGCTGGGTTGGCTGGGTTAGCTGGCAGCGGCAATGGTGTGCAGGGAGGGGACTGCAATGCGCATATTTCACTGATGCATATCTCGACCTGGTGCAGGGGCACTGCGTTGGTGTGTCTGTGGCAGCTGCTGCGCCAGCATCCAGCAGGAAGCGCGCACGCCTGCCTGTTTTGCCCCTGTGCTTGCAACAGCAACAAACAGCGCAGGACGCCGGCCTAATGACGTGCATTGCTGCTGTCTGACGTGCTTGCTGCATGCGTGACGCTGCTGTTGATCTGTGCAGGTGCCTGCAGCAAGCCTCATCGGGGAGGCGTCCGCACTGGCTGGCCACTGCCCCCAGCTGCCAGCCAGCCTGGGCATGCCTGTGGCGCAGCTGGCAGGCATCCTGGTTGCTGCGGGCCGCCAGGCGCGCGGTCTGTTCCCTGTGTGGCCCAAGGCACTGGTGGTGCTGACCGGCATGCTCACGCCTGTGGGCGAGGGGCAGCAGCAGCTGCTGCAGGAGCTGGTGGCGCATGCGGCAGGCAGCCTGTGAGGAAGCGCAGGGGACCTGCAGAGAGGGCCGCTCATGCAGCGGAACTGTGCGCAGCTGCTTGCTGCCTGGCAGCTGGCAGTGCCTTGGATGTGCCCGGCGTGCTCCACATGGTTGAGGGCTGCATGCATATGCCTGAATCCAGGGTTGTCCGGTGCGTTTGCAGAAACGGGGGGACTTTGTTTTTCTTAGTGGTGCTGTTCTGTGCAGTGCAATGCGTGGGATCGTAGCCAGCTGCGCAGCTCCTCAGCAGCACAGTGAGTCTACATCAGCTGTGTGGTTTGCTGGCACTGTGCAGAGCAGCCACGGTCAGCTTGGCATACGTGTAATGTGTGCCTGCATAGCTGCTGCTCTGGTGTGTGCGTGCCGGCTATGCTTCGGTTGGGCAGCGGAGCTGTGGGTATGCCCGTACTGATGTACTCATTGTGCAGGTCCTTTGTACATGAGACTGACATAATCGGTTTGAACGTGTCTGCTGCCGGCAGCGGCACTGACAGGCGCTTGGCCAACAGCAGCAGTGAGCAGCGCCAGCGCCCATAAAAAATGCAGCCGCCGTGCCCAGCAACGTGTGGGGATGGCCTTCAAGTGTGCAGTGCGCTTGAGCGTTGCAGAGCTTGTGCGTCACAGTTTCAAATTCTGAATGCCTGCCTTGGTGGAATACATAATGCAGAGACTGCGACGTGGCGGGCTGCCTGCCTGCGCACACCACTGCATTGCAGCCTGTCACGCTAGCAGTGCTGTGGTGGCAGCAGGTGCCTGCTGGTTATTTCTGGCAGCTGCCTCCAGCGCTGCTGTTGCTTGGTCGCTGCTTACATTGCATGCGCATCACCGCCCTTATGCCGGCCTGCATGGCATATGTTGTGGAAAACCGCCGCGGTGTGTGGTGTGAGCACGCCTGCGTGCCAGCCTGCGCACTTGCTTGCAGCAGCAGGCGGAGTTGCAGCGCGTGGCGGCTGCAGTGCTGGCGTGTCACCTGCATGGCAGCGCGCTGGGTGTGGCTCGTGTTTTTAATCAAGGCACTGTCATTAGGTTGCAAAGGGCAGAAGTGCTGGCAAAATGGGGGGCATTGGTGTTGTCTGCTGCAGCTGGCTGGGTGGATGTCTTCTGCAGCATGGTGTGCTGGCTTGGTGGCCGGCGCCGATGCAAAACATGTCCAGGGACTCAAATGGGTTTTGAGTTGTGTGGCGTCAGTCGTTGCAGCAGCTGTGCACCCTGCGAGAACCCGGGGTGCCTGTGTGTTAGACAGCTGCTGCACCCCTCAGCTGCACGCATTCTTTACCTTGCGCTAAAATGACGTCATTCATGACATCTCTACAGCATTGCCCTAGCAACTGCCGTTGTTTGTGCCGCAGGCCCGTCCATTGAGGCTCAAAAGTGACGTTGTGCATATCCAGTGTGGAGATCTGTCCGTCGTGGTTTGCAGTGCGGTCTCTTGGGTGCTGGCATGCTGACGGCAGGCAGCGGCACCGCTGCCGCCATTGCGTGCCTGCGTGCCAGCAGCAAACGGGGAGGCTCATGCAGCAGAAAATCCGCAGCAGAGAACCAGCATGTGTGCTTTGGGCGGCTGGTTATGCAGCGCGCGTGCTTGCCAAACTGTGCGGGTGTGCACTTGGCTGCGAAGCTGCAGTGCGACCAGCTGACTCTTTTGGAGAGGGCGCTGGGCTACGTTGCTGGTAGAACTGTGCATGTTGCAAGAGCCTCTGGTTGATGTGGCTGCTGGTGGCCTCGGCTCTGCACTGCCCCTCTTGCTGGGTGTTTGCAGGAGGCGTATAGGCCTAACTGTCTTCTGCGCGTGTCCGCGCTGATGGCTGGTTGAGGGTCAAATGGGTTGTTTGTTAGTTGGTGGTCATGCTGTGCTGCCAGCCCCAGCGCTTGGGTTTACATGCATGCAGCTCCGGCTAGTTTTTTTGCTGGTACCGCGCATATTGTTTTCACGCTTTCGGGTGTTTGCAGCTCCTGAAATTTGTGACCGTTGGCAGCACAAGTCTGCTGTGTATGCGGCATGTCCTTCAGCGGCTGCTGCATGGCTGTGCAGCATGCGTCGGGGAGGCTGCTGCAGCACTCCAGCAGACACATTAGGGCGTGGTTGAAGGGTGGTGCTGGGGAAAGCAGAGGCAGCAATCACCGCGCCGGGACTGCATAGGCTAGCAAGACGCGCGTGTGCAACTTGCGTGGCGCGTGCAACCGAGTGCAGTGGCTGGCTGCAGCGGCATGTGATGCCGCCAGGGGCTGCTGCTGCTCGTGGTCTTTGGGAAGGTTGTGGACGGTATACAGGGTGGGCTGAGGGTGGTGGCGTCATGCGGCTTGGCCCCCACGGCCTGCGATGTGTGCGCGTGTGTGGGTGTGTGGGTGCGTGCGTGCGTGCGTGTGTGCGTGTGTGTGCATCAGATGTAGATGCACCCTCAAACGTGTGGGCATCATGCAAGCTCGGCAGCATCTGGGCTGTTGCCGAGTGTCTGGCACTTCCCTATGGCTGCAACAGTTGCTATGCAGGGACAGCCTTGGGTGGACTAGAGCGCACTGTTTTGTGGCTGCCTGGCGCACGCGCCATCAATGGGGCTAGGCCAGCAGCCTGCTGTGCTTGGCCGCTAGTGAGGTGCGCCGCGGCTGTGCTTTATGCCAGCTGGGCACACGGGCTTGCTAGCGTGTCATGTTGTGTTGGTGATTAGGTGCTGTGACGATGTGATGAGGTGATGTGACGATGTGGGCGGAAGGTTGCTGCCCAGGCGTGCTTGTGCAGTTGCACTGCTGGCGTGTGCTCTGGGACGGCCAGCACTGTTGATGGTGTGGAATTTTGCTGTGCATGCTTGCTCTGTGTTGGGAGTTCAGAATTGTTGCCTTGCATGCTTCTGTTGCCTTGATTTGGGGGTGAATTGTATGAATGGTGGTGTGCTAGGCCCGAGCAGGCTGTGCGGTGTGCAGCGCAGCAGCTGTCACTCTTGCAAGCCTTGCATGGTGACGCACGCTGTCAGTGGCTAGTGGTTTGACGCATGCAGCACGGTCGTGCAGCAATGCTCAACAGCTGGCGCTGCGCTGCCACCGCTCATCGGGTGCTGCTGGAGCTTGGCCATCACTGTCTGTTGGCTGGTTGTGCTTGCAGTGTACAGCGTCCTGGGGGCTGCCCTGACCTTGGTGTCATCATTGTGCTGCCTCACGCCTGCAGTTGGGGGTGCTGGGGGTGTCCAGGTGGCTGAGACTCGATCTGTTCAGTGAAGCAGCAGGACTGTCAGTGTTGGGCTGGTGCGACACTCATTTTGCCGCATGCGCCTGGTTATGCTCTTGCGTGTTGGCCCAGTGCTGGATACATGGAGCTTCGTGCGTGAACATGTGTTACGTGATTGCAGGATATGCTCGCAGATGCGTGTGGCCTTGTGCCAGTGGCCGAGAGTCTCTGCAACGGCTGCTTTGCCTGCCTCTGTAGAACCTTGGAGGCCTGCTGTTGTAGATGTTGGGATGCTCTTGTATGCTGTATGCTGTAGGATTCATCGCAGCGCTGCACGCCTGCGCTTGCAGGCCAGGCTGGGCTTGCGGCAGGTGGTGCTGCGCTGCTGCATGCAAAACTGAAAGCATCGACTGCCATTGGTCACTATGGAAACCAGAAGCGCGTGGCCTGTTGTGAAAGGGTGCGATCTGTACACGGGGCAGGGGCGCTTATGTGATTTTTTGCTGCGTGCGCTGGGTTGGGGGCTGCTTGCTTTGAGCATCTCACAGCAAATTATGTCCAGGGGCTGCTGGGTGTTCCTCTGAAGCACCCTGCGAGTGTGGTGTCGTGGCATGTAGCTGGCTGCACACGCACACATGTTGCGGTTCCTTGCAGGAAAGGGGTCAGCTTCGCGGCGCAATTCTCATGCTGCTGGTGGCGGCTGCACCTGCCTGGCACCCGGTTAGCTGCAAAGTACTGCATGCATGCATGTTTAAACATTGTGATTGGTGTGTCGCGCTGCGACAGTTAGCACACACTAGTGACTTGCACCTGCCTTGCTCTGCCTGTTTTGCCTGCGCTGTTTGGGTGCTGTGTCCAATGCTTGGGCACGCTTGCGCCGCCCTATGTGTGATGCGCAGCTTGTGTGTTGAACGTGGCAAGATGGACTTGCACGGCAGCTGCCAGCGGCAGCTGCTGAAGTGTGTTTTGCCGGCAGTGGGTGGCTCGGTGTTCTGTGTATCGGTTCTGTGTACTGTTGAGTTGCCTGGACAGGGGGTTGTGGGGAAAGTGAAGCCGCGAGTTGCAGCAGTGTTGGTGGTGTCCAGGTGATGGCAGCCACAAGATTTAAATAAAGGGGCTGTTGAACAGCCGCCGGTATCTATGAATATTGCGATCCATGCTTAAAGTGTGCGGCTGCTTTGGACTGATCGGGCTGTGCACGAGCTGCTGGCTGCTGTGCCTCCAACAGCGCTGCCGTTGTGGTTTGCAGTGGCTGGGCAGTGCTATCCTCTCCCGCTGCTGCGCTTGCAATCCTGCACCTGTACCCAGCCCACGAGTGGTGTTGGTTCTGCGGTTCTGCAATTGAGGCTGCGATCGAACCTGAGCCTGTTGGGTGAACTGCTTCTTGTGATGCAGCCCGCGCATGGTGTTGCCAAGACAAGCCGAGATGGGTGCCGCAACAGCGCTTGGATGCTGGCGGGTCTTGCAGCTCTGCACGGCAGTGCAGTTGTGGTTTCTGGTGCATGCGCTGCGTTGAAGTTGTGGCTGGGTTTGCTCAAAGTGATCAGCTCTCGAATGCCGTGGTGTCTGCTGCCGGTCTGACATGATGCTGATGTGGCAGATGTGGTTTTGCAAGTCACTGCCAATTTTGCAAAGTGTTTGGATGTGCACCATGTGGGCGGCTGGCAGCGCAAGCCAGCGTGAACCGGCCAGCATGGTTGATGCTGCGAGGGCCGACGCTTGTGGTGAACTGTTGATCATGCACTTGTACACACTGATCATACTACGTGCACTTGTACACACTGATCATACTACGTGCACTTGTACACACTGATCATACTACGTGCACTTGTACACACTGATCATACTACGTGCACTTGTACACACTGATCATACTACGTGAGTTGCAGCTTGTGAAAGGGTCACGGCAACTGGTGTAACTGATGTTTATGAAAGCCTGGGCACGAGTGGCACCACTGGAAGGTCCTGTCCGCTGCCATGCCTCGACACCAGCATGATGTTGTAGCCTAGCCCTGGGCCACTGCCTTTGCCAAGATGCGTCATGTTCATCCCTCCAGAGGCAGTACATACATGTAGCAGCCCTTGCTGAACTCAGCACGCTGCCTGATGTTAGGCTCCCATGCAACTACTTGACGTACGAAAAGCAGTTTATTCGATCTAGGGTCCCCGAGGCCCGCACACTTCAGTGGCAGCAGGTGAAGTGCTACGTGGCATACCACACTGCCATAGCAGTGCGCTGAGCTGTTGACAAGGACGTCGCTAGAGCGTATACTCGTTGTTTGGCATCTTTCTGTATCGGTGCACGTACCAAAACGTAAACATCAACTACTTCCAACATCTCTTCGGCAGCAGCAGCAGCATGGCTCTGTCGATGATGCGACGCGCGCCTGTAAAGGCTCATCCCAGCTCTACCGCTGCAAGGTGCAAGAAGTTCAGGTGAGAGCTGGCTGGTCTGTGTCAGCTGCTGCCATGCCACGCGTCCAAGCGGTTCCGACACCGTCAAAGGCAGCCACACAGAACGTTGCGTGGCTTGAGAAAGAATCCTTTTGGACGTTCTAGCATTGGTGTTTGTGGTGCTGCACCTTCGCCTGCCTCAGCAGTGAGATTTTGGCACCGGAAGCCAGATCACCCCTCCAGCAGTGTCGTTGCAGCAGCACCAGGGAGTAGACGACCTGCCAGGTCCAGACTCGTTTCCTTAGCTCCGACCGAATCCATTATTAGCCTACGGTCGTGCCTGGTCACGCCCTGCCCTTGCTCTAATCGCTGCTGCTGTCTTCTGCTGTCCATGCTGCTGCTTTGCCCTTGCGCAGGCATGTTGTCGTCCAGTATCGCAGCAAAGACCAGGGCGGCAGGGACGAGAAGGGTGACGTGGTGCTGTACACCTCCACCGACCCTGTGCATGGCGGCATGTGCCCTTACAGCCAGGCAGTGATCATGGCGCTGCTGGAGAAGAAAGTGCCCTTCAGGGAGGTCAAGGTGCGCGCAGCAGCGCTGTCCCTGCAGCCCAGCAGTGGGTCAGACAGCAGGCCGCAGGTGGAGTAACCAGTAACACAGCAGGGCCTGGCAAACCCACACCGTGCAACCCGCTGTGCGCTAGGCTTACCCGCTCTGCAGCGTCCTGCAGCCTGCAGTCCTTCACCTGTGGTGCATGTGCCGGGGTGGTCCCCAGCACTCACATATGCTGCATACACAAGTGCAGTGTGTGCGATGTTGCAGTGTCAGCAACTGTCATGTTAGCATGCCGTCTGCCCAACAACCGCACTCGCTGCTGCCATCCCCCACTCTCCACATTCACACGCCAGGTGGACCTGGGGGCCAAGCCTCAGGAGTTTGTGGAGCTGTACCACAGCATCATCCCTGACAGGGGGGAGCGCGAGCGCGTGCCCGTGCTGCTCAACGGCACCAACAGGCTGGTGGACAGGTGCGCGTGGCTGTGTGATATGACAGTTGTAGGCATGGTAAATGCACAACCGTTCACCCCTCTGTGTGCTGGGGGAGGGCCAGGGGAGCTGTGCAGGCAGCGGCCAGCATACACACGTGTGTGAAGCAGCTGCAGCAAGCTGATAAGCTGTTGTTGTGTACGTCAGGAATGTGAGTTGGGACGTGTCTGGAGGGCGCAACAACAGCAGCTGCAGCGCTGTCACTTGAGGAACGCATGCAGCAACTGAGGTGTGTAGCGCGCTGCTTGCTGAAGTGCGTTTAATCGGTATGCTTGCGCAAGGACGCTGGCACCATCACCAAGGTGCATGCATGCGCAATGCTCCCATTGTTGTCGGTTACGCTGTGTTGCTATTGCCTGCTGCTGCTGCTGCTGCTGCTGCTGTTGGCAGCACCACCATTGTGGAGTACCTGGCAGCAGCCTACCCTGAGAGTGGCACAGCGCTGATGCCGCCCGACGCATACACGGCAGCGCGCGTGAAGCTCTTCTCACGCTACTTTGCGGTGAGCCGCAAACTGCTGCTGCCAGCTGTAGCCGCGTCGCGCAGATACAGTGGTTGGGAGGCGGGGTGTTGGGGGTGATGGGGGTGCTGCAGTCTGCGCATGTGGTGCATCACGCTGCAGTTTTGTTTCAATCCTTGGGCAGCAGCTTTCGGCCAGCGCAGGTGCTGGCACCAGGGCAGAAGCTTGCAGGGCCAGTTGCTGCGCCACCAGCAGCCACATGGCATGGCTCCGGCTCCTGCAGCTGTGGCGTGCAGTACAAGGCTGCTTGCTTTCAAATCACTTCAACTCAAACCCGTACCCGACATACACCAGGAAGTCACCTCATCCCACGCCTGCGGCACCCCGCTCCCCCCCCAACACACACAGCTTCAGCCCATTGCTTACATGCTGAAAAATGTGAACTTGATCCATTTGCTTTGCATGTTGAAAAATTATGCAAACCTCATGTTTACACCCACAGGACCATGTGGTGCCGGCCTACCACCACCTGGTTGGGGTCAGCGAGCCGGCTATGATTGAGGAGGCCAAGAAGGAGCTGATGGGGGCGCTGGCCTGCGTGGACGAGTTCCTGGCGCTGCACGGCGCGGGGGAGGGCGAGTACGCTGTGGGGCCACACTACGGCTGGAGCATGAGCAGCCAGGGCGGCGAGGAGGGAGCGGTGCGGCTTAGTGGCCTGCTGCTGTGTGTTGGGTGTCACTTTGTGTGTGGCGGTGTGTTTAGCAGTGCTGGGAAGGCTTGTGTTTAGGCTGCGTGTGTCCTGTGGCCCAGTCAGGCGGTGTGTGAGCGTGGGCCAGCCGGTGTTTGTAGGCCAGCCGTTGCGCAGCGACAGGCAGAGTGCGGGTGATGCGTTGCGCTGCTGCAGTTCCAGCACTGCTTGCCTGGGCCGTGATCAGCAGCAGCAACCGCAGCATGCTGCCTGGCCTGCATGTGACAAAGCAGCTGGCGCGCACCTTGCGAGTGTGCTGTCCTTCCACTGCACCGACAGCATGGATGTGTGGCTGGTGCTGCTGCCTGGTGTGCTGCTGCTCCCTGCTGCTGCAGTCTGCCAAGCCTCATGAGCACTTCCTGATGGGGCCCTTCTACACCACAGGTGGGCAGCAGCAGCAGCAGCAGCAGCGGCGGCGGCAGCGGTGGTCTGACTTGAACGGGTTCCAGACACAGCTCGAGAGTGGTACTCCTGACACGCTATTTCTGCAGCATTGCCCAGCAACTGCTAGCGTGTGCTGACACTTGATCTGGTCTGCCCTGCAGGCCATGCAGCACATATTGCAGCCTGCCCGCAAATGAAGCGGCTCAACTCAGTGGATCGGCACATGCCTGCTGCGCACACACAGCTCGAGCAAACTCATCAGAAACCAACCCTCTGTGCAAACAAGTCAAGTAACACCAGCAGTGAGATCCACACATTGACCCACCATCTCCTCTCACCCACCCCTGCTGCCCGCCGCTGCGTCACTGCTTCACTGCGCGGCCCTCCCCTCCCCTGCCCCTGCTGCTGCTGCAGCCGAGGTGCTGGCCACGCCGTACGTGGCGCGCATGGTGCAGGTGCTGCCCGAGTGGCGCGGGCTGGACGTGCTGGCGGAGTGTGAGGGCCGCAAGCTGGCGCGCGTGGCGGGCTGGATGCGCGCCTGCCTGGGGCGGCCCAGCGCGCAGCTCACGGGCCCGCGCAAGCAGGAGCTGGTGGACGGCCTGGTGCAGTGGGAGTGGAGCCACGCGGTGTGAAGTGGGGGGGGTGAAGGGTTTGAGGTGGGGGGGTTTGAAGGTGTGAGGGGAGGAGCGCTGCTCTGTGTGGTGTGGGTGTGAGGTGGAGGTGAAGGTGCGAGGGTGTGAGGAGGGGGGGTGCGCTGCTCTGTGCAGCGCGCGCTGGCGTGGGTTGCGCGGCGGTTGGGTGGGTGGCTATGGCTGTGGTGTTGGTTGTGTGTTGGTGCTGTTGGTGGGTGAGGTGGAGTTGGCGTTGTGTAGGTGGTTGTGCGTTGGTGGTGGCTAGGTGATCATGGCTGTGCTCAGGTAGTGTTACGTGGAGAAAGGGTGGTCACTGGCCTGGGCGGTGTATTGCTCGAGCACGTGTCGAGCTGGTGCAACAGGCAGGGGTGGCAAGTTCCGTATTGTTCTGCGTCTTGCAAGGGATGCCAAGGATCAGCATGTTGTGCACTCTTTTTTCCTGAGTAACAGGGCGCGCAGCACAGCGATTTTGGTGTGGATGCAAGCTCTTGCTTGAGCTTAGTACTGCACGGCTTGTGCCTGCTGCTGACAGAGAGTTTGCATCTGGCATGTCAGCATGTAAAGTATCCTGCTGCTTGATCACCGATCATAACCTTGCAGTGGAGAGCGTCATGACAGCTCCACTGCTGAAGCGCGTCCAATGTTGCAGTGTAGCACGTATCCTGCTGTTCGCATTTCATCATCTGATCACACAGCACTCTTCAAATATGTGTGTTTGCAGTGTTCCTGCCTCCAGTGTGGCCTCGGTTCAGTGGTGTAACGGTTGACGAAGGTAACGGTTGACAACTGCCCTGACACAGTGTGCAGTGTTCCCGCAGTGAGCTAGGCATGACAGGCCATCGCCTCAACTTGCAAAATCAAGCATGCTGTGCAGCATGATGGAAGACAAACTCTGCAGCTACGACAGCTGCATTTGCAGCAGCGCGTAAGTGCTAGCCACTCTTTGCTGATGCAACGCAGCAACAGAACGTGGTGGCCAGCAGTCAACCATGGCATGCGGTTCACATGCATTGGCAGTGCCACTGCAGCTGCATGTCCACCTTGGCCCATATGCCATGCCATGCTTGCAAGCAGTCGATGACACTCTGTAACCATGATCTGCGGCCAGAGCAGACCTTGCTGCAGCAGTATCCACCCAGCAAGCTGGCCACCTGGCGTTGCCAGCAACTATGACGCGGAGTACGGCAGCCGACAAAAGCAAGCGGCTGCGCGGATATGAGCGCAGGCACGACGATATGCAGGCGTCAGACCCCACAGCCTCCTTGCTTCCATGCGAGAGCTGCTGTGTACCAGTCAGCCATAGAATGGCCCAGTCACGCTAATCTACTCAACCAAATGTGCAGCAACAGAACATGCCATCCTAATCGACTGTGTCCACTTGTCGCCGAGTAATGGAATCCTGCTATCCCCGCTGCTGAGACAACGTTCGGCTGCCAAACCAGCCGGCGGCTTCTGCTCAACCTCTTCTCTTCACCGCTGGTGTGGCCGGTGTGGCCCTGCGCCTGCTGCTGCTGCTGCTGCGGGTGGCGGCTGCGCGTGGCCGAGGAGGATGGCCCTAAAGGCGTCATGCTCCGACCTGTGCTCCGCGCGCACCTGTACATGGCAGCAGCACGACACGCCACACACCACCACAACCACACACGCAAGCACCACACACCACACAGCAGCTTGTCAGTGCCGGGCAAACAGCTTGTGTTGCACAGTGCATGCATGCATGGGCATGAAAACAGAATCCATCAAGCTAGGCGACAGCGGGCTGGGCGACAGCGGGCAACCATCACAGGCCGAGCCAGAGGCCAGCCTGCGTAGCAGCACCCCTGCGCCAAATCAGCAGCCTGCTGATGCGTGGCATCCAGCTACTCAAACTGCAAGCAAACCCACAGCCACCATTTCTGAACTGCATCCCTGCCACGTGCCCGTGCCACTGGCCGCCCCCACGCACCTGATCAGCAAAGCTGCCGTGCCCCACCCCTGCACCCGCACCACCTCGCGACGACGCGGCCGCTGACGGCCGCACACCACCCACGCCCCCGACCCC
Organism: Tetradesmus obliquus; assembly: GCA_030272155.1. NCBI lineage: Eukaryota > Viridiplantae > Chlorophyta > Chlorophyceae > Sphaeropleales > Scenedesmaceae > Tetradesmus > Tetradesmus obliquus. Next base: position 5,425,069 of record CP126191.1, read on the forward strand.
AGCTGCTGCCGCTGCTGCTGCTGCTGCCGCCGAGTCATCCTGAGGCGGCTGGTCAAACCAGCAGCCCTTGGGCCCCAGGCCATCCACCCAGAACACCTCCTCCAGCTGGACATGGCAGTTATGATGGCGATGATAGCGTAGATGGTGATGATGATGACGAGCGATGACGGTTGCGGCAGGTGTTGGTCAGGGTGGCAGTTGATCGCCAGGACGGTCGAGTCGCAGGTCCAAGTGCCGATGATTGTCACGGCAAGCCGCAGGCGAGCACAGCCGCAGCCCAGTCCAAGCACAGCAGCAACAGCAGAGCCGCAAACAAGCCACATCCGCACATCCACGCAACAGTTCAGGCAGCACACCTGCGTCAGTGCGGGGACTAGCAAGCAGCAATACAACACCTGCCATGCACACCTGCCTGCTCTGATGCACGTGCCTGCCTACAAGAGCCATGCACTACGTGCGTGCATGCACCACACTACCGGCACGCCGCATGCAGCACCAACAGCAAACTCTCTGTCAACAACCAACCACACCAGCAAGCGGCATCGCGCCGCGCCCGCTGCCCCTGGTCCTCACCTGGCGTGGCGTGCGTGCTATGCTGAAGCCTGCTGCCGCCTCCTCCGCCTCGTCAGCAGCGCAGTCATCCGGCCACCGTACCTTTTTCTTGCTGCCGGGCGTGCTGCACGCTTTCAGGATGCCTCCCTTGCTCCCGCCACCACCACTATTGTAGCTGCCACCCAGGCTCATACTGCTGGCACCAGCCCCGGCCCCAGCCTTGCCCCGCCCAGCCCTCCCAGCCTCACCCGCTGCCCCTGTTGCTGCTGCTGCTGCTGCTGCTGCATTGCCCCGGCCTGACCCCTGCTGCTGCTCCTCTGCATCGAGCTGCTCCAGTGCTTCGTTCACACCCGCCAGCAGCGCCTCAGCGTCTATCTCTATGTCTGTGTCATCCAGCTCAACAGACAGCTTCGGCTTCTTCTTGACAGGCTGCCTGCTGCTGCCATGCCCTGCTGCTGCCACATCAGCATCAGCATCACCGACACCTGCAGGTGCTGCTGCTGCTGCTGTGCTGGGCTTCTTTTGTGGCTCTGTGGAATGCACCTGCCGCTGCTCCTCATCGTCATCTTCCGTCTCCCACCTGCTGCCCTTGCTCTGCTTCTGCTGCTTGGTTGGGCTGGCGCTGCGTGCTGCTGCAGCCCCACCGGCTGCCTGCTGCTCTGCTGCTGCATCATCGACTGTCATATCCACGTCACTGATGGCAGCAGCGGCATCATCTGCTGGAAGGCAGGGCAGCAGCAGCAGTAGCAAGGCAGCGCATGCTCAACATGACGAGTGCCAGAAGCTCACCAGGTGCCATGACTTGGATCAGCCTACCATGTGCATCTGGCTGGCTGGGCACAGCATGCAGCAGTCGTCCGGCAGGCATCAGCTGCCAGCATACTGCTCTACGCGCGGTTCACAACGCGTGATGCATGCAAGCAAACACACGCAGATCACGGCTGCAGGCTGCTCTGCACGGAAAGAACTGCTGTAGCTGCTGCTGCACTAGTTCTGCTGCTGCTGCGCACCTTCCTCCTTGAACAAGCTGTCTGCTGAGGCCAGTGTGGTGTTGGGTGGTGCCGCCTCCCAGGCCTTGGCCATGGCCTGGATGTCGGCAAGGGAGCGCCCGTGGATGTTGCGCTTGAAGCACACCTGCCCCGCGCAGCACCACACACACAACAAAAATGCACTGACTGTAAATGAATTCAATGCTTCATTAGCCTGCTTGCAACTGATGCAATTTGTATGTCAACAATACACAGCAGCAACGACGGTGCAGCAGCGCCGGAGTTGCGCTTGCAGCCATCCATCACAGTTGAACCGCAGCTGCCGCAGCTGCTTCTAACCACCAACCATGGTTGCAAGGTGCATCAAACACCTTGCTGGCTGCAGCGCACGCCCGCCACCTGACACAACAAGCAGCATACTCGCCACCTAACACACAAACCGCACTATACACCTTGAACCACAGCCCACGCACCTCAGCGTCGCTGCTCAGCGGCTGCACCACCGCCACCTCATAGCCCGCGCCCTGCCCCGCCATCCACGCCTCACGCAGCTGCTCAGCCTTGGGGGCGGGCGCATCCAGCAGCACCAGCCCGTGCTCCCCGCCTGACAGGCTGCGCCCCACAGCACGCATCAGGCTCTTCCAATACGAGCCCTCCATCGCCGCATCATGCTGGTACTGCTGCGTTACCACCACGCGGCGCTTAGCGCCAGCGCTGACCGGACGCCTGCTGCTGCTGCTGCCAGCTGTGCCGGATTGATCTGCGCCTTCCTCCTCCTCGACGTCTACCATGAAGTAGTCATCAATGCTGTGCGTGCGGGGCGCCGGGTTGCCCTTATCGAGCTCAAATGCACGTATTGCACGCGCGATGTGGCTCTTGCCGCTGCCTGGCAGGCCGCGCAGCACCAGCAGCAGCCGCTTTGGGCGTGCCGGCGGCTGCAGCAGCGAGCGCAGCTCCACCGGCGGTGGCGGACCCGGCGCTGCTGCAGGCTGCTGCGGAGCTGCTGCTGCTGCTGCTGCTGCTGCAGGAAGTTGCGGTGCCTGCAGTGCTGGTGCTGCTGCTTGCGGGGATGGGTTGCGATGGGGCGGCAGTGGCTGCTGCAGTTGCGGTCTTGGCGGCGGCGGAGGCTGCGGCATGGGCTGCTGCATCTGCTGCTGCTGCTGCCACTGGGCCATGCCTGGGCCAGCACCATACATCTGCTGCTGCTGCATCTGCATCTGCATTTGCATTTGCTGCTGCTGCATCTGCATTTGCTGCTGCATCTGCATCTCCATCTCCATCTGCCTCTGTTGTTCCAGCTGCATCTGCTGCTGCTGTTGCATCTGCAGTTGCATCTGTTGCTGCTGCTGCAGCTGCAGCTGCTGCTGTGGCACATTCTGCCCCATGCCCATCTGCTGCTGCTCCAGCAGCATTTGTTGGTACTCCTGCTGCCGCTGCAGCTGTTTGCGCATCAATTCCTGCTGCCGCTCCTGCTGCTGCATCAGCTGCGGCGGCATGCCCTGCTGCTGCATGTTGGGCTGCATCTGCTGCTGCCCGCCCCACTGCTGCTGCTGCTGGCCCCACTGTTGTTGCTGGTCCCATTGTTGCTGCTGGCCCCACTGCTGCTGCTGCTGCTGCCCATCCCATTGCTGCTGCTGAGGCCACTGCTGCTGGGCATTCATCATCATGCCTTGCCCTGCCATGCCTTGCTGGGGCTGCTGCTGCTGCACATTCATCATCATGCCTTGCTGCAGTTGCTGCTGCTGCTGCATCATACCCATCCCGATGCCAGCCTGCCCTGACATATCTTGGCCCCACTGCCCCTGCCCTGCCATCATGCCTGTCTGCATACCCATACCACCCATGCCTTGGCCCCACTGCTGCTCTGGCAGCTGCATCTGGCCACCCTGGTCCCACCCCTGCTGCTGCCCCTGCATGTAGCCGTTCATGGCTCCATTTATGCTGCCCTGCATCATGGCCCCTGCTTGCATGCCAGGCTGCTGCTGCATGTAGCCTTGCATGCTGTCAGCCAGCTGCGGCTGCTGCTGCTGAAGCTGCTGCTGCTGCTGGGCGTGCATGTCATCCGGAGGCAGTGGCGGGGGAGGTTCGTCGGGCAGGGGTGGCTGCTCTGGCCATGCTGCTGCAGCGTAGAACTGCTGGTCCATGACAAATGGCTAGCAGCAGTGTCACAGTAGCGTCATACTCAACAGCAGACAACCCCGTTCACAACAAAACTGTGTCTTTTTATCCTTCGGGTGCTAATCTAACACTGAAAGCAGTATTGGCGCAGCAGACGCTGAGCGTGCTTAGCGAAGCAGGTGTTGCAGAACGATGCAGTGACCAAATACCCTCGATCTCCTCGACAATATAATCCGATGAACGAGCACTGCCACCAGTCAAGGGATGCCGCGCTGGGGCGTAGCTTTAGGTGTAGGTCACAAGTAACAGCGGGTTACACTGACATGGTTCTGTTGTCCAGGCTGTGACTGGGCTGGGTGTGGCCGACGCATGCCGTGTCCCAGGATCAGAAGAGGCTGCCATATGGTTCACTCCACCACCCTTATCGTAATGCAGCCAGTCCGATGCCGCAGTCTAGAAGTGCTCAGCCAAACATCGGCAACAGGTAGCTGTGCTGGCAAGGCCTGGCTTGCAGGCTGGTGCCATGCCATGCCAGTCCAGCCCGCCATGATGCCCACGAACCTGGCCTAGACCTAAACCTTACACGTCACAGATCTGGCAGCTGGTCATCATCCCCGTCAGCAGCCACTACCACAGCCGCCTTGCGCACTTCACGCATCAGGAACTCTGCACCTGCAGCTGCGCCTGGCCGCTTCATTATGTGCTGGATACTGCTGCCAGCCTGCAAACACACGAGCGGCAGCAAGGCTTCAGCATACACGACAAGCCACTGTGAACTGTACGGGCAGGCAAGCATGGGCACGTAAGCAGTACATCGGGCCGCCTGTGGGGCAGCGAACAACCTTTGTATCTGTCTCTCTCTCTCTATGCCGCACAGGCACGGCAGAACAAAGCATGCATGCAACTAGACCAGCAATGTTCAGCAGCTGCCTTACCTGCTGCTTGTGTGGCTGCTTGGGAGCTGCTTTGGCTGCTGGCTGCACTGCTGCAGCCTTTGCCGGCTTGTCGCCAGGCCTGCAGGCAGTTGACAAGAGCACAGATGTATGGGCAAACGTGCAAACCTTGTGCAGACACCCCAGTAAACTACAGTTCAATCCAAAACAGCATATCGCAGCGCAAGCACATGCAGGGGTGGGCCAGGTTTCCCACAGGCCTGCTTTGCATGGGCTGAGTACTGTCGATATTGCTTCCTTCTTCAGAGCCCCTGCTTGCCTGAGGTATGCGACGTCCACTGCTGCCTGGCCAGGCTCCTCCTTGGGCATGGTCAGCACCAGGTGCCCGCTGGCTGCAGAGCGCTGCGCCACGCTGCTGTCCGGCTTCACCTGCAGCCACACGCACAGCAGCAGCAACAGCAGCAGCAGCAGCAGGAGGAACGGTGCCGATGTTTTGTGCTGCGCGTTGCACAAAGAGCCACCTGAAGCATGTCCAGTGCAAGAACACCAGTGACCGTGTGCCATGTGCCAGCCGCTGCCATCTTTGCGTAGGTAATGTAACGGCATCCAACTTCGGTGCAGCGCTGTTGTGCCATGCACAGGCTGTATCAGCGCAGCATCCAGGTAGCATGCAACCCAGCCCAGCCCTCCCCACCTCAACAGGCAGCACCAGCTGCAGCAGGCGGCCCTTGATGATGAGGCGAGCCAGCCTGGGCTGCACATCTGCCTTGATGAGGGAGGTGTCCAGGTACTTGCCCACAGCAACATCCAATACCAGGCTCGCGCTGCGGCAGCAGCAGCAGCAATAGCCAGCAGCATGCTCTCAGCAGCTGATGCGGCAGTAGGCACATGTGGTACTAGAACGGCTGCTTTCTGGAGCAGCATGGCAACAGGCACACCATACACGTTTGCAGCCTTGCAGGCACACGACAAGCCCAGCGGCGTGAGATGCGGCCAGTGCTATTTCTGGCTGCAGTATTGAATGGAGGGTCTGTGGAAGTCGGTTCGAGAAAGCTGGCTGCGGCTGCGCTCACCCGTCCTCTGACTCTTCTAGGGTGAAGTGCCACTTGCCCTCATTACGCTGCAGCACTCGCCCATCTTCAGGCAGGGGAGGGAAGTCCTGCAAGCAGCAGCAGCACAGCATTGCAATCATTGACTGCACCCTGCATGCATGCCATCCTGTTGCTTCTGTGGTGCGTGTCATTGAAGCTAGTATGTACAGTTGCAGCTGGCAGATGGCGTCTTGCAAGCGGCGTTGCGTGCATCTGCTGGTAGCGTGGCTTCTAGCTGTATGTTGCAGCGCACACCTCGAGCTTTGGTGGTGGTGCTGGCTGCGCCAGCGGGTCTTTCTGGGCAGCAGACCGCGCTGTTTCTGCTTCCCTGTTGGCCTTCTCCTGCAGGAGGATTGTATCAGCACGAGCCGCGGCCGCAGCAGCAGGAGCAGCGCTTGGGCTGGGATGTGCATAGTACCGATATGGCTGCTGAAGCATGACATGGCGCATGCATGGCATGGGGTGAGTGCTGCTGCTTGTGGTATGCACTGCTGTGCAGAGCAGCAGAAGCTGCCCACAAGTGACAGCTGCTGTACTTGCATCCTTCGCCATCATGCTGCCTGTAGAATTGCTGCTAATGCTGATACAAGCGTGGCTGCCTCTCACCATCTCTCTGTGCTCCAAGATGCGCGTTGCAGGGCACCACGGTCGCCGCAGCTCCCCCGCTTCATCAACAAACCCGGTTTCAGCAACTTCACCGTCAGGGATGCTGCTGTCATCTTCAACGCCAGCAGCTGCTGCTACATCCACCCCCTCCGCTTGCAACTCCTGCAGCAGCTGCTGCTCTAGGCTGGCCAGCACCTGCGCTGCTGCTATGCGCTCTGACACCTTTATAGCTTGGCCGTCCTGCAGGACATGAACAAAGTGTTAAAGGGGCCACTTGCAGGAGGTGTGCATGTCCTGCTGATTTATTGCCAGCGCTGCTGCATTGCACACGTCCTCAGATGCAGCTGCCGCTTCCTTCAATTGGCAAGTAGTGCTGCTAACCATGAGCATGCTGCACGCACAGATGCTGCAACAAAGTGACAGAGCCCTTGTGCTGCCAGTCCTGCACTACAGTATACTCCTGCGCAGGACATGCCATGGGCAGGGCAGCGCACCAGCTTTGCGAGCTGCGGCAGCTTGCCCACAATGTACTGCCTGTAGCCGTGCCAGTCTGTGCAGGGGTTGCCTATGAGGAAGAGCTCCCGCAGGTTGTAGTTTCCTGCAAGGCTGGGTATGCTGAGCAGGCCTGCCTTGGGCACAAAGTTGAGCGTGAGGTCCAGCTTCTGCAGCGACTCGCAGCGCTGCAGGTTCTGCACCTTGGTGATGTTGTTGACAGCCAGGTTCAAGTACTGCAGGTCCTGCAAGCAGCACGTGCATGCTTGTGTGCATCTAGGTACTTGTGCAAGGGCACAGGCAGGTCGCGCATGCAGAACTTAGTGTACAGGCTGCTGCAATTGGTGGGCAATGCAGTAGCAGACGAGAGCATGCCCTGCTCATGTCGCAGCAACTTACCTTGAGTCTGTGCAGGTGCTGAATTTTCCCTATTAAGTTGTTCTGAAGGTACAGAATCTTCAGTTTAGGGCAAAGGTGGCCTAAGAGCTCGATGCGTTCGATGTTCTGCTGATGCAGCGCCACCTCTTCCAGCGTGGACAGCATGTACTCATTATGCTCAGCCCGCTGCGTGCAGACAAACAAGCATGGTTTACAAACGGAATATACATCCTAAACAATGTGAAACGTGGCAGTTTGCATGGATCGCCGACGCTTGCTTGTTGCTGCTGCTTGCCTGCCTGACGAGCTGCTCCGTTATCTGTCCCATGGTTTGTCAGGCGATAGTACTAGGCTCAAAGTGCAGCCAGGGGCTCAAATGTCGGTTACAATAATAGCTGATCGACAGCGTGCAGCCAACAGCAAACAATCGGTGTTCGCGCCCATGACACGGCCACATTCTTTGAAAGCGTCTTGCGTCGTGTTCGATAATCGATTACTTTTAGCAAACAGCATTACCAGTACTTCTGTGTTACTTGGCTGACTTGCAATTGGTATGACAACCCTTGTTCCTGTGTTCATCACAGCATCTCACTGCAAAGCGGATTTCATCTACACACCCATCAGCACGTTTTCTGCTGACATATAGATAGTTTCAGGTTGTTCAAGCCCTTTAGTTTTTGCATCTGCTCTGGCTGGCATCAGCACGCGCGACTGCTGGCTGTTGCTTTCCCTGCTGCTCTGCTGCATCCGCACCCAGTGCCCAACGGTGTGTTTGCGCTGGTTCTCAACGGCACATAGAGTAAATATTAGCAGTATCTGCTGTTCTAAATTCTGGAAAGCAAGAGTGTAGAAATTGTCTCTTTCTGCACAGCAGGGCAGTACTGCAGCTGCAGTACTAGAGCATAGTACTGCAGACAGGTCACAGCATAGGCGTGGATTGAAAATTATCAATTTTTTGTGTATCTTAATACGTTTTCAAGCGCACTTAAGCAGCCTAACCCCTCTCTGAGTGCACCAGAACTGCTGCCGTTGGTCCAAGGAAACTGTCACCGGCGGTTTACGTGCACATGAACATCCTGCACACACGAACACAGTAATAGGTGCTTAAATTGCTAATATGTGCCTTTATGCAGCACGTCCGAGCAACGTGTGCCCACAAACCTGTAGCAGGTCCTGCACCGCCGAGGCCAAAAGCAAACATGCCATGAGCTGGACGGGCCCTGAACGCACGGAACCGGCAGCAATTGCAGACGACACACGTGATGTGGGTGCTGGTGACCAAGACGCGTTCACAATCAGGGTGCAATGCCAAGCAGCCACATGCGGTGCTACTCTTCAGGTAGGGCGCAGCTCGATCATCCTCGTGGAGTGGGCAGTGCTGAGTGTCCTGACAACATCGGGTCCTCTGCTAGCTTTTGTTTGTCCTGCTGTGGTGCTGCATCAGCACCGTCAGCAGGCAGGGGTGCTGGTGCTGAGAGGGCTTGAAGCAAGCATGTCGAGCTTGTTCTGCTGCAGGTGGTGGTACCCAGGACACACTTGGGCCCCACTGGAAATGGCGAGGTCCTTGTGCGCTGCGGAGACTGCAAAAAGTAAGCTGCTAGCACTGTTGACAGCCAGTGCGGCAGGCTGTAGTCCACCTGCACAACAGGACGCCTGTACTGCAATGCAGTGCGAGCGCTGGCGAACACTGGTACCAGCATTTTGCAGTGGTACTACATGTGGTACTGCTGTAGTACACCCAAGGCCTGGTACACGTGTCGTCGCCATTATGAGCAACGCTGATGATATGCTAGCGTGTTGCTTACAACCAGTAGTATCGGCAAAGCAACCAACACCGTTTGCTGCATGCCTGCAGGCTGCTGCGTGTGCAGCTGCCTCAGGCGGTGCCCCCAATGGTGCCTGTGCCTGCAGCAGCAAGTGCAGCAGCAGCGCATGGCGCTGCAGCAACATCCACTGGTCAGGGCAGCATGACTGTGCTCACCCTTGGCCACTCGCAGCAGCAACGGCAGCAGCCACGAGATCAGCTGCTGTACCTGCAGCAGCAGCAGCAGCAGCAGCAGCAGCAGCAGCAGCAGGCAAGGCAGCACCAGCAGCAGCACCAGCAGCAGCAGCAGCAGCAGGCACCTGCTGAGCAGCCTACCACAGCGCTGCAAAGGCAGCGGCAACAGCTGGCACAGCTGCAGAGGCTGGCGGCTGGTGGCAGCAGCCGCAGTAGCAGCAGCCAGTATGCCGCACAGCAAGAGCAGCTGCTACAACAGCAGCAGCAGCACCTGTTGATGCTCCTGGGCTCTAGTGCTGCTGCTGGTGCCGGCAGCATGGGCCCTCCTGCCGCACGGCCCTTCAATGCTGCAAACCCTGCACTGCTGAACCCTACCCAAGGGCCTGGCGGCCAGGGTGACGGACAAGCAGCAGCAGCAGCAGCAGCAGCAGCAGCAGCTAGCTTTCAGGGCTTGGAGCCGCTGGCCCCTGCCCTGCTAGGCTCGCTGCCTTACAGGCACGCGCCAGCAGCAGCAGCAGCAGCCTCAGCAGGCTCAGCAGCAGGTGGCGGCTTCTCTGGGTGGCAGGCTGGTGCTGTACGCCCAGCTGTGGACGCTGCTGTACCGCAGGCTGGGCTGCTGAGGGGTGCTGGCAGCAGTGTGGAAGGCTTGGGCAGCAGCGGCAGGGGCCAGGCAGATATTCACAAGCTCAGCTACAGCGATGTGCTGGAGCAGGTGAGACCCTGCAGCAGCAGCAGCAGCAGCAGCAGCAGCAGCAGTATGGACGTGATGGGCCAGGTCAGGGCTTTGCTGGGGTGCAGGCATTGCAGCTTGGGTGACGTATCTACATCGTTTTTCACGCTCTGCGAGTGCTTTGCTGTGGGCTGTGTGCAGGGTGTCATTACTGGGGTGCATTCAGGCAAATCTGGCTGGATGGCCCCTGGGGACAGCCCAGCACCGCTGGCCACTGGCCCAGCACTGCCATGCTCAGCACCAGCACATAGGACATATAGCAGCAGGCTATAAACACTCACCCTCACTCTATGTCTGCTGCTGTTCTGTGCAGGCGACGCGCGGTGTACAGCTGCCGCCACCGCAGCCTGAGCGCAACCCATTCAGGGCAATGGCCCTCACACGCAGCGGCGAGCTCGCGGCAGCCCAGCAGCAGCAGCAGCAGCACAGCAACCTGGCCAACCTGGCTGCTGTCGGGCAGCACCACAGCAGCCTGCAGCAGCAGCTGCAGCAGTCCTGGCATGAGCCGCTGCACCACGCCAGCCACACAGCAGCAGCACCACCACCACCACCACTACCACCATTCCTGCAGCAGCACTGGCAGCCGGAGTCGCCATTTGTGCAGCTGCAGCCGGCCCTGTCAGCCAATCTTGCTGCCAAGCGCCGGCTGTTGGAGCCCTCAGCAGGCCTCGGCGCGCTGCAGCAGGAAGACTTCAAGCGCATGCGGCTAGATGTGAACGTGGACGTATTGAGTCACCAGCAGCAGCAGCAGCAGCAAACTCTGCCAGCAGCAGCACTGCTGCCACTGCATGTGCCAGAAGCAAGCAAGCCATTCAAACAGCACACTGGAGCTGCGGAGCCGCAAAACGACATGAGAGGACCACTGACAGCAGCTGCAGATGCCTGTGCACCCTGCGCTGTTGACGGGCTGCACCATGCCCCTCAATTCGCTGCAGCTGCTGCGGCTGAAGCTGCACACAGGCCTGCTGTTGCGGCTGCAGCAGGGCGTGCATTAGACCAGCAGCTCGCAGCACAGCAGCAGCAGCACGCAGTCAGTCCCCTGTCAGTCGCCACCATGCCTGCAACACATGGTCACACGCCACTTGCAATCGGCGCTGCTGAAGAGCAGAACAAAGCAGCAGCAACTGCAGCAGAAGCTGCTGCTGCTGTTGCGGCAGACGGCCCAGGGTTGCAGGCACCAGCAGATCGCAACCCAGCAGCACACGGCGCGCCACCTGCACAGCTGGCTGCACCCCTGCGGGCTCCACCCCAGCTGCCTATGGGCGTTGCTCTGCCCAGCAGCAGCAGCGATGCAGCCAACAATGGTGATGTTGCTGCAGCAGCTGCATTGCCTGCTGCTGTGCGGGCTGAAGATGCGGCTGCTGTCAATCCGCCGCCTGCTGAGGCGCCATCTGCTGGCACTGCTGCTGCTGCTGCTGGTTGCACTGGCCCAGGCAATGCGGGTTGCAGCAGCCCAGGAACAGGGGTGTGCCCAAATCCGACAGGCACCCAGCAGCAACAGCCTGCTGGTGCAGCAGCGGCAGACCCGGACACTGAGCCAGCAGCAGGTGCAGCTGGCAAGACGGGTGGAGCCTCCTTCACCAGCATGCTGGAAGATGCCATTGCTGCACAGCCAGCTGCACCAGCCTCCCAGCAGGCAGCTGCCCCAGGCGGCAACAGCAGCGCCAGCTGGGCAGATGCCACGGCTGCTGTGCCATCTCTGCCCCAGGGTATGGCAGCGCAAGACGGGCCGGCTGCTGTTGGAGCTGATGCAGGCAGGCCGTCAGGAGCACCGCAGCAACAGCAGCAGCAGCAGCAGCAGCAGCAGCAGCAGCAGCAGCAGCAGCAGGTGCACAATGCAGGTAGCGAGCTTGACTGGGGCTCTGGCCCTGCTGCCACTGCTGCTGCTGCTGCCCCGCTTGGTGACCGCTGGTCTGCACCCGCTGCGCTTGCTGCACCCCTCGGAGTGGATGGCAGCCTGTGGGCACAGGCGCCTGCGGCAGTAAAGCGCAGGGCGCTGGAGCATCACCACCACCAGCACTACCACCACCATCAGCAGCAGCAGCAGCACTCTGCAGCATGCAGCGTGGCTTCACAGGTAGTCGTGCCCCCGCTGCAGCAGCAGCAACAGCGGCAGCAGCAAGGCATGCTGCTGGCGACCCGCAGCAGCCCTCTCCCACCTCACGCGCTTGGTGCTAGCGGCACAGACCAGCCCCCGCCTGGCATGTCAGCTGTGCATGCAATGGCCATGAGGGCGGCTGAAGGCAGGCCCGGGTATGCTGCCCACCACTGTGATGCAGCAGCAGGGCTGGGTGGCAGGCGAGAGCCGCAGGCTGCAGTACAGCCGCTGCGCCGGCACAACTCGTCACCCGTCACCACAGGCGCAGTGGTGGTGAGCCGCCAGCCAAGCACGGCTGTGCAGTCAGTGACGACGCACGGGCCCACACCCTGACATGGGTTGCCATGAGTAGCAGCAGCAGCAGCAGAATAAGAAGAAGAACGTACAGCTGAGCTGAACACACACTTTGCAAACATTTCAGTTGCGTTGCGGCGCCTGGGTGTTGATCAGCACACCAGCTGAGGTTGACGTACTGCAGTGCTCAATCTGGCTGTGTGTAGACACCGCCAGTAGCAGCAACTCTTCACTTAAGCATATTGGTGCATGGCAACCAGCTTTGTAAACATTTCAAGTGGATGCAATTGTGTTGTTGTGAGTGTGTTCAAGGAGTGACTTCCTGTGCAAATGGGCTTCACGTCACGTCATGTTATGACAATTATTGGTGCACGATGGGAGCAACCGCGCCTGCACAACGCCTGACAAGTCACTGCACATGGTGTGTGTTATTAATGTGCCCAAGTTGACCTGTGGCAGAAGCCCGCTGCTGCTTTTGTTTGGTCCAGGCTTGCAAGCAGCGTTGTAAAACTTCAACCCAATTTCACCGATTTGCAGCGTTACAGCAGTTGTTGGTGTTGATAATTAAGTAGACCAGCAAGCCGCAAGGAACATTGGACAACCTTGTCATTTCACGACGAACACTGACCCTGCCCGGGAGTACCAAGGGAAGGCCACTGGCAGCTTGGCAGCGGACGGTTTGGTAACTCTTACCGACATAGCTTGCTCAAGTTGCTAGAGCATGTTGTTTGTGACCGCTAGAGCTGACATGCCGCGCCCTCGATTGACGAGCTAAAGCTCGCCCGGCTTGATTGAGCTCGAGCTGCCACTGCAACCGTGCGGACGCCCGAGGGCTGAGCTATGCACATGAGCAGAACAGCTGTAACGTGCGTACATTTGTGCGTGGCTGTTTGCCTGGTCCTCCTTGCGGGACCAGCTGTGGCCCAGGTCCGCTCGCAAAACGAGACAGCAGCAGCAGCAGCAGCTGCAGCTGCAGCTGCAGGAGCTGCAGATGCCGGGCCTGCAGCTGCCACCAAACGCTACTACGACTGCACCTTGGCCGTAAAGGGCTATGGCGACAGCAGCAGCAGCAAGCAGGCGCCACCCCGCAGCGGCATACAGTCAGCAAGCTTCAGCTGCCGCTCCACACCCCCAGGGCTTCCCAACCTGTCAATCGGCTACAACAGGACACTGCTGCGTGCGTTTGCTGCACGCTTCACCGGGGTGCGGGCAGTACCATCCAGTGAATGCCAGCGCCAGGCTGGGAGTGTCGTTGACGGCAGTTTTAAGCCCGTGCATGCATTGCTGTACTTTTGTGGCATGTCAGGCGTGCAAGATGTTGTTGTGCGGCTGCAGCAGCCAGTCGTGGAGGGTGTGTGGCTTGATGTTGCACCCAGCAATGCAAAGCCTGGTTGGGACTCTGCACTGTTGTATGTTGGGGGCAATGCATCAGTTGCTGTGATTGCTGGCAGGTTGCAGCACAATAATGCAGGCACTCCCCTGCTGCTGGCAGGCAGCGCACACGCCAGCATCAGCAGTACAGTCATCACAGGCAATGCGCAAGGAGGGTTCACCCTGCAAGCAAATGCCAGCGCACGCATCAGCAGCAGCAACATCACCAACAACACAGCAGGTTTTGGAGCAGGCCTTTATGCGATGGGCTCTGCCAGAGTAGTCTTGATGCATGGTACACAGGCAGCCAACAACACTGCGCGCAACAAGGGTGGCGGTGTGTATGCCAAGGGTGCAGCGTCTGTTGTTTGTGAGTCTGGCTCCGCCATTGACAGCAACCGTGCATGGCAGGATGGTGCTGGCATGACGCTTGAAGATTCTGCAAAAGCAGTTCTGCGCAATTGCAGCGTGTCGCACAACATCGCATCTGGATCAGCAGGCGGCGGCATCTTGGCATCAGACAACAGCACAGTTGAGCTGGTGGCCTGCAAGCTGGCCGGTAATCAGGCAGGCAAAGAAGGAGGCGGTGTGGCATTGCAAGCTGACAGCGATAAGTGCAAAAGCGGTGGGCTGTCTTTCTGTAGGCCTAGCATGCGGATGACTGCCAGCTCTGTGCATGATAACTCAGCTTCCGTGCAGGGCGGTGCATTGTATGTTGGGCCTGGTGCACTTGCCGTGGTGTCTGGTAGTATCCTGCGGGCAAACAAGGCCCGAAATGGCGGCGGTGTGCATCTGCGTGGTAACGGAGGATCTGCGCATGCGGCTGAGTTGACTGTTGAGCGGGATACGTTGCTGGCTGGAAATGCTGCTGAGAATGCAGGTGCTATTAATGTGTATGGTGATGACCAGGGTGTGAGTAAGTGTGTGGTGAGGGTGTCTGACAGTGTCATCACTGGCAACACAGCAAGCCAGGGAGGGGGCGGCATTGTGGCCAATGCACAATGCAGTGTGCTCACAGAGCGGGTCGTGATGCGTGGCAATGCAGCTGGCAAGGTCGGGGGTGCGTTTTCTGTGGCGGGGGCTGTGACGTGGCCGATGGTTGGTGTACAGTTGCTGAACAATACAGCACAGATGGGAGGGGCAGGGTACCTTGGTGAGAATGCATCTGTGCTGATCAGCAGCAGCAGCTTGGTGGAGGGCAATACAGCATCACATGATGGGGGTGCCTTTGCACTTGCTGATACAGCGCAGCTGCAGCTGTCTGGGGCTTCAAAGGTTGTGGGCAACAGAGCAGCAGTGTCTGGAGGGGGCATTGCTGCAGCTGATGGTGCGGGGGTTGACTTCAATGGGTCGATGTGTCAAAACAACAGCGCAGGTGGCAACGGAGGTTGCGTGCATCTGCTTGATCGTGCGCAAGCATACTTTTCCAATGGCAGCGAATGCCTGGCAAACATTGCACGCACGTCGGGTGGCTGTGTGTGTGCTGTGGGTCACAGCAGTGTGCAAGTGAACAGCACAGCCACGGTGCACAGTAACCTGGCACGGGTGGGTGGTGGTGTGGCTTTGCTAGACATTGGGCCGGTCAACAATGCTGCCTTGCGGCCTGCTGTGGTCAACAACACCGCAACAGACATGGGTGACAATGTTTATGTGGATTTGGTGGATGTGGCTCTGGCTGTGCGCAGCATAACGTCCAACACCGATGGGGTGCTGACACAGACTGAGCTGCAGCAGCGAGGACGGGTTATAGGCTATGTCAGCAGGTCTGTGGGCCCAGGTTTGGTTGCTTCACTTGTTGTGATGTCAAACGGCAGCAGTGCGGGGTCAGGTGTTCGCGTGGAGGCGTCTGTCATGAGCAGCAGCAGCGGTGTACTGCAGTACTACAGCACAGCAATTACCGATACCAATGGCAGTGTGGTGTTTGCTGACATCAGCCCACAGCTCGCACCTGGCATGCACACCTTGCTGTTTGTGCACAACACAGTTACTGGCACGCCAGTTCGTGAGTCCTTTTCCTTGGCCGTGAGAGGCTGCGTGCGGGGCGAAGTTACGCTCGGCACCAGCACACTGTGCGATGTGTGTGCTCCTGGCAGTTACAGCCTGGCCACCACAGCAGCAGACAGCCAGACATGCTTGACAGATGGGTGCGACAGCACGGCAAAGTGCACGGGAGGGCCTGTGGTGCTGCCGCTGCAGGGCCTGTATCAGCGCTCCCCAGGTTTTGCTGTCTTTCAGCGGTGAGTAGCTGAGCGCCCAGGAATTAGCTGCAGTTGCTGAGGCGGTTGCTCCTGCCTGTGGCTGTTAAGTGCAGCAACATTGCCTGCTGACACAGCCACTGCAGAAGTTGTTGTCTGCATCTCTCGCCGCAAATGGGTGGCTGTACACGGCGTCACCACTGCTTCATGTGTCTGTGTGTGCTTGCTGCTGCAGGTGCCCCAATCCGCATGCATGTGAGAACAACGCCACCAAGCTGCTGTCACTGCACCCATTTCATCCCGGCGTCAACAGCGCAGGCAGCAGCAGCGTCAGCAGTGCAACTGACGGCAGCAGCACTGCACCTGCAGACGCCACGGCGCTGGCAGGTGCAGCAGTGTACACTGCAGCGCAGTGCAGGTGGGTGGGCCCTGCCCAGCTGCTGCCCAACATCACACTTGGTAACCTGACACAGGTAACCTCGCCCATCACAGCACCAGCCCCACTCAGTGCTGTGTAAAGGCCACCACCCACACAACAGCATGTGGTTGACTCAACCACGGATGTATTCTGACGTTCAATGACATTTTCGGCCTCCAGAATTGAACCCTACATTCGTCTTCCTCACTTCGCACGGTGCTCAACCGTGCTGTTGTGTTGGTGCATTGTGCTGCTGCTGCTGCTGCTGCTGCTGCTGCTGCTGCTGCTGCTGCTGCTGCTGCTGCTGCTGCTGCTGCTGCTGCTGCTGCGCACAAACACACACCACCCAGGGAGGGCTACGCTGGCCCGCTGTGTGCCGCATGCGCCCCCGGCTACTGCACAGCACGCCAGTTCACATGCAGGAGGTGCCTGGCATGGCAGTCCCTGGCAGCGCTGTATGCCATCGGCGCGTTGCTGATGCTGCTGCTGATCCGCCTCATGGTGCACTTCAGCACCTCCACAGACAGCACGGTGCTGCAGCGGTGGGCTGCTGCAGCCGGCAGCGGCAGCGCAGCAGGCCAGCAGCTGCCATCGGCTGTGCCAGCAATGTGCAGCAATGGCGGCAGCGCACAGAGCGCCCTGCCATCCAGTGTGCTGCGAGTGCTGGTGCTATACATGCAGGTGAGTTTCGTGCTGAGGGAACAGAAGCCCATCTGTTGCGAAACATCAGCCTAATGCATCTGCATACTGTGCACCTAGTTTGCGCATAGTCTGCACGCAGTGTGCACATTATGTGAGCGGAGGTGGGGGTCGTGCCTACCAGCTGCGTTCTTCCTTGCTCAAATATGCTGCTGCTGCTGCTGCTGCTGCTGCTGCTGCTGCTGCTGGTCCTGCGCATGCTGCTGCCGCAGTACATGCTGGTGATTGCGGGGCTGCAAGTACCCTGGCCCTCCTCCCTGGCTGTGCCCTTCACTGCCCTGGCCAGCCTGTGGAGTGGTACCAGCTCAGATGCATTGGCCCTGGAGTGCCTCCTGCCTCGGCAGCAGCAGCACTATGATGCATACAGCCCCGCTGCATCTGGTCGCATGCCGCTTGGCGTGCTGCGTGCGCTGGTTTTTGTGTGCGCGCCAGCAGGGTTCTTTGTGCTGACGCTGCTGCTGGAGTGGCTGCGCAGGGCTGCTGCTGTGCAGCTGCACGGCTGTTGGCACACGTACAGGTGTTGGCGGGTGCACAGGCAGCGCAGCAAGCAGCCTGGGGCAGCTGCGCATGTAGCTCCTGCTGCTTCAGGCGGCTTCGGTGGTTTTGTTCCAGGGCTGGATGAATGGCACAGGGCGCAGCACCTGCAGCAGGCTTCAGCAGAAGGCGCGGGTCGTTATGGTACTGTGGAGCTTGCACCTGCTGGCTGCGTAGACAGTGACACATTGCCAGCACAGCATGGTGGGGCGGCAGCAGGGCCACACACAGCAGCAACCAGCAGTGCGGCAACAGCAGGTGGGATGGGTCAAGGAGCACAGCAGCAGGGGATACCCGCCAGGCGCTATGGTGTGTGGTGTGGTGTGCTGTTCATGGTCATTGTGTTCTTCTTCCTCACAAACCTGGCCAAAGTTACTCTCAGCCTGTTTGCCTGCATTGAGCTGCATGGCGACAAGACCGGCCAGCTGCCTGCTGTACAGCTTTGGTTGCTGGATGTCGACGTGCAGTGCGGTAGCCAGGTGCATAGGCGCTGGATGCTGGGGCTGGGCGTGCCACTTGTTGTGCTGCTTTTTGGGGTGCTTCCTGTTGCTGTTGCGGTGCTGTTGTGGGCAATGCGAGGCCGGTTGACTGAGCCAGGCGTGCAGCGTCACCTTGGCTTCTTGTACCTGCATTACAGGCCGCAAGTGTATTGGTGGCAGGTGGTGGAGCTGGTTCAGACGCTGTGGCTTGCCGTGGCTGCATCAACAGCGCACCGCACGGGGCCGTTCTACTCCACGCTGCTGGCTAATGCTGTGCTTGCGCTCATCCTGCTGCTGCTGCTGCGCTTCAAGCCTATGGCTTGCCGCCAGGTGCAGCTGCTGGCGTATGCATCGTTGGGCTGCCAGCTGCTCACCACATATGCAGCGCTAGCATTCCTGCCAATGGATGCTGCAAGCAGCTCAGCAGCTGGATTGGGTGCATGGATGGATAGGAGCCCAGCCCTAGCTGTGTTCAAGGAGGTGTTGGGGGGCTTGGTGGTGGCTGTGAATGTTGTGTTTGTGGTTCGGCTGGCAGTGGTGCTGCTGCGCAGCCTGCCCAAGGAGCAGCTGCAGGCGCAGTGGCAGCGGCTGCAGCAGGAGGGCAGGCGCGCCAGGGCACTGCTGATGCAGCAGCTGGGGGTGCATGCGCTGTGGGGCCAACACAGGCAGCAGGGCTGTAGGTACTATCAGGATGCAGAGGTTGAAGTGGCGTCACAGCAGACGGGCAGCAGGCATGCGTCTGCTGGAGCCAGCGGCGGTACTGGAGGTGGTGGGCGTGTGCTGCAACGGCTGCAGGCGCTGCCGCATGCGCGCTTCAAGGATGCAGATGTTGTTGCTGGGGAAAGCGATGACAGCGCACGTGCTTGAGCTCACTACGGCAGGTGTTGGCACATCACACTGCGAGAATGCTGCGAGAGTGGCTGGTTGGTCATGCTGCGTGCAGCGCATGGTGCGGCTGCAGCCGCTCAGCTGGGTCGTAGGTTCATGCGGGCCTTGACGCCCATTGACTAGCAGATGAGTGTGCTGTACCAGGCAGCGCAGTTGTCTTGATAAAGCCTTGCGTGGATGTCGTCATAGATATTGCATCATCCACTGCTGGGGTGATCTTGTTGCACACACATCTCGTGCCACCAGGCTGCTGCCATCGGCCGCGACTTGGATCTCACCACTGAACTTACATCGGTCAAGATATCAAAGAGTTCAGAGCTTTGCACGATTGAAGTGGCGGTGCCGTGTCAGCAGGGAGTTAGTTACAAAAGTCAAACTCGCATGTAACGGTACTGCCTGCACTGATCGTGCCATCCGGAGGCAATGGCATCACAATCGATGTCAATTTAATCGATCAATTGCTGTTAGCCTTTTCGGGATCCAGCTGTCAACTGGAACACCGCAACACCATGGCTCTCAAAGCTCACAGCCTCGCGGGCGGCAGGCAGGCAGTGCCTCGCGCCCATCATGCAGCTACCTGGAGTACTGGAAGTCGTCTGAGGCGCCAGCTGAGGCCGCTGGACGAGGCCAGGGACAACAGCAGCAAGCCCTACATGGTCGTGCGCAGCGGTAACAGCTTCAGTGCGGCACCAAGCACAAATGGAGATGCCAGGATCAAGGTTATCGGTGTTGGTGGAGGTGGGTGCTGCTGCATGCAGCACAGCAGCAGCTGCACTAGGTCAGGGTACAATAACCGACAACTGCTACTGTGTTCTCACAGGTGGTGGCAACGCTCTCAACCGTATGTTGGAGACCGGCCTGCAGGTGTGCCTAAAGCTCAGCAATTGCAGCAGTTGCAAAGTGCAGCAGTGCAATCGTGGGCAGGGTGGAGCACGCAGCAGAAAGTCATCAACATTGTGTCTGGATGACACCTGGGGTGTGCTCAAGGCTTCCACAGCAGCGCCCAAGGGAGCTTGCCAGGCAGCTGCTGCCCGCTCAAGCCTTAGCCCTGCCCCTGCTTGCTGCTCTTCTCTGCTGCAGGGCATTGAGTTCTGGGCTGTGAACACAGATGCGCAGGCGCTGTCGCACCACCGCTGCGAGAACCGCATGCAGATTGGCAGCGAGTCCACGCGTGGCCTGGGCTGCGGCGGCAACCCAGAGATCGGCAAGATTGCAGCGCTGGAGAGCCAGGAGGGGCTGCAGAAGGTGAGGCACTCAAGGGATGCTGTCGACAGATGCACTAGTGGCATTGTGGATACAAGCACTGGCGTGCAAGGGATGCGCAACACAGCAGCAAGTATCACTGAGCTGCAAGAGCAATATTGCTGATTTGCACTTGAATGCCCTGACAAGCTTCATGCTGCTGCTGCAGATGGTTGCTGGTGCAGACCTGGTGTTTGTGACTGCTGGTATGGGTGGCGGCACAGGCACTGGTGCTGCCCCCATCGTGGCACAGACCAGCAAGGATGCAGGTGCGTGACACAGCAGCGCCAACAAACTGCAGGGCACAGCAGCACAGCAGCCAGCACATGCAGCAGCTGTTACAGCATCACATAACAAGCAAAAGCCATGCAGCAGATCCTGGCATGTGCCTGATGGCGTCTGGCGTGCATGACGATGTACTTGTTGCACGCGTAAGGGCTTGCAAGACCCGTGGGCTCTTAAATGATGTATGCTTTGTGCTGGCCTTGTGCTGTGCAGGCATCCTGACTGTTGGCGTTGTCACGTGAGTACGCTGCGGCCGTGGCGTGACGCGTCTACATGCACGCCATGCACATGCAGTGGGAGGTCCAGCAACTGCAACGATAATGATAAAGAGACCCCAGCGGCACCCATTGTGATCCAGCACAACACAGTATGTTACCAACCACGGCCGTCCACACTTTTGCACTGCCTCACCATCTGTATGTGCACTGCTGTATTGTTGTGTTCGCAGTTACCCCTTCTCCTTTGAGGGCAGGCGGCGCTGCACGCAGGCCATCGCAGGCATTGAGGCGCTGCGTGACTCAGTGGACAGCGTGATCGTCATCCCCAACGACAAGCTGCTGGAGGTGCGTTGCATTGCGTCAACAAACAGCAGTGTGTTGCACCATGAAGGTTGAGGGTGCGCAGCCGCTGGACTTGTGGACACAGCAGAAGGCAGCTGCTGGGCAGCCCATGAGGACGCTCACCCTTGGGAGGGTGCTGCTTACACCACCACCAGCGGCAGCAGCACCAGCAGTGCGTTGCCGCTCCTCGTGGTTTGTATCCGGTTGTCTGGTATGTGCTGAGCCCGCTACTGCTGCTGCTGCTTGCCGTGCAGGTGTCTGGCGACTCCACAAGCCTGACCGACGCTTTCAGCCTGGCTGATGACGTGCTCAGGCAGGGCGTGCAGGTGAGGCACACACGCACGCACACATGCACACGCATTCAAGTGCAGTTGGGCTTGATGCGGTGCTGGTCTGGCCACAGCCAAGCAGAAGCGACTGCAGGCGGCTGGAAGTTCGCGATAACAGCGCTACAGCCTTGTGCAGAGCTGGGCTGTTTGTTGTGGCAGCAACACAGAGAGCGTCTCTCATTGTCAATCAAGACTCTACATCAAATTATTGCACTGCCTGTTACTGTAGCTTGCTGATGCGTCGTTAGAAGCTGTTAACAACTAGCCTGAGCTCAGTTCAGCCTTGGACAATGTCCAAATTGTCCTGTACGCCTCCTGTTGTGCTGTGTGTTGCTGTTGCCAGGGCATCAGCGACATCATCACCGTGCCAGGCCTCATCAACGTGGACTTTGCTGACGTGAAGGCCATCATCTCCAACGCAGGTGCGGCGGCAGCAGCAGCAGGGCGCGCAAATCAGTAGCAGCACCTGCTGTGGCAAACACTGCATGTAGCAGGGTGTATGGCACTTCTGTAACTGTGTACTACAGACAGGTCTTTACACCGCATGCAGAGGCACGTGCTGCGGTGGTCTCAACCATGCTGGGTGTTGCTTGTGGCGGCTGCAGGCACTGCCATGCTGGGCGTGGGCTGTGCTGCTGGCCCTGACAGGGCTGAGCAGGCGGCGCTGGCTGCAGTGAGCGCCCCACTCATCCAGCAGAGCGTGGAGCGCGCCACAGGTGTGTTGGGGAGCAAGAGGTGCATATTTGCAGTGCATGCTGCAGGTTGATGCTTCGTTCGTGCGTGTGTGCTTCAGGTGCTGATGAGAGCGAAGTAATAGCAGACACCTTTCAGCACTCCTATTTCTGATCGCACAATCAAAGTAACAGGCAGTGTATGGCTTGGGCAAAAGCACGACTGCAGCAATTCCCTGTGCGCTTTGTCATTCGTTGCGGTTATGCTGACGCGTGTGCTGCACATGCTCCTTGTCCTGCAGGCATCGTGTACAACATCACCGGCGGCACAGACCTCACACTGTGAGTCGAAGAGCCAGCCAGAACAACTCATGCGCAGAGACAGGCAGATCTGCTCGTCTGCAATCGTGTGTTGGTGGTCGTGCTGCGCTGAGGTATTGCCATGCCTGTCAGGGCTTCCCTGGAATTGCTGCTGCTTGCTCCGGTGCATTAGGCATTTGCATGTGACAGGCTGCCATGTAGCTGACACATTGTATGTGCTGCCCCGCCGTGTGCCTGCAGCATGGACGTGAACCGCGTGTCGGAGGTGGTCACCAGCCTGGCCGACCCCTCAGCCAACATCATCTTTGGCGCTGTGGTGGATGAGCGGTGAGTGCAACACGCAGATACACGCAGCATGTACTGTGTACACGTGTTCGCAGTGGTATGCATGCTTGACTAGAAACCTGCAAACAGCACAGCACGCACCCTGCATAGCACCCAACTTCTGGGCAGCAATGGCAGCTGCCAGCAGCTGACGCGCTGTGCTGTTGTCACATGTTCCTTCTAAGCCAGTATCAAGCACTTCGTTGCCTGGGCTTGTCCATGCACCGCTGACCGCGCCGTGCCGTGTCATGCTGCTGTGCAGGTACACGGGCGAGCTGCACGTGACCATCATTGCCACAGGCTTCAGCCAGGACTATGAGGAGACGCTGTTCAAGTCAGACAACAGGAGGCGCGGCGGCGCGGCGCGCGCCAGGCCTGCAGCAGCAGCAGCAGCGCCGGCACCCGCAGCAGCGGAGAGCAGCAGCAGCGACTTTGAGGACGCCGTGTATGCTGCGCAGGAGAAGCCAGTCAAGCTGTGGGGTAGGGGCATCTTCTGATGCGGCAGGGGCAGCTTCTGATGCGGCAGGGGCATCTTCTGATGCGGCAGGGGCAGCTTCTGATCAAGCAGCTGGTCAGTGAGAGTGCTGTTGTGGGCTGGCGCATGTCAGCGTGCTGTGCCTTGACTGGCGTCATGCAGCCTGCACCTGCAAGCGGGGTGCGGCTGGTGCTGGCTAGGCACCTGGCTAGCTAGCTGTGTGTGCGTGCACAGCTAGGTGTGTTTGGTTGAGGGGTGGGCGTCTTAGCTGGGCGCCAGTGTATCTTGTTGGTGGTGCAGGCAGCCCTGCACACGTGACCCATCCCAATTGATTCTTTCCTTGCGAGCTGTGGCTTGCTGCACCCGATTCAGCGGCATGACAATTCTACCATGCCAATGATGGACAAATACTTACGCATCCTCAGTTGACAAACAGTACAACACAAGTGATGCCTGCAGCCAGGATGGTGTACTTCATGATTTGGGACGACAGCTGTTATTGCGGTTGGTTAGATCGCTTTAGTGCTGGCAGCGCCTGCATGTGAGGCTTGCAGTTGTGATGACCACAGCTTTGACTGCTGCTGAGAAAGCAGGCACTTTTGGCTTGCGTGTGTGCTGCTTAACAACAGGCGATCGCCATTGATGAGTTAGTGCCATGCGCAGTGCTGCGCAGCTAGCTGGGCGCCAATGACCGTGTTTGCTGGTAACATGATTATGTTTTCATGACAACAGGACAGACCAGGCATGATGAACGCTGCATTTTCAACCGCCTGCGCCTGATAGGCAGGCAGCCCAACTGACAAGCAGTGCGATGACTGTACATCTGTTACAATAGTGCATGATGACGGCACAGCAGAAACTGCAGGCAAAACCGCACAAAAGACAAAACCAGACCATGGACATCATGGCTATGACCATGCTGAAACAGCAGAGTTGTCAAGCCAGCCACTGGCTTGCAAGCACTTGCTGCAGCTGAAGACGGCCCTCCTGTGCAGCACCCACACAGCGCAGCTAGCTGCACCCATGAGGCTACACAGCAACAGCAATTCGCTGTTGACCTGCTACACCTGAGAGTCAGCCATCATCGCCTCTTCCGACCAGGACGAGGATGCATTGCTGGTCTGCCCCTCCAGCAGCGCATCATCACCCTCAACCCCAGCCACCTGCAGCAACGCCACTGCGCCCAGGTTCCAGCTCAGCAGCCGGCCCCCGGTTGCCGCAACTGCCAGCGACCAGCAGTAGGGCACGAAGAACTCCTCGGGCGCGGCCTCCTCCTCATACACAAAGCGCAGCTCAGGCAGCTGCTTGAGGCGCTCGCCACGCCAGGACTGCAGGTCAGGGGCCGAAGCAGCAGGGGCACACGCGGAGCACAACCGCAGGCACAGGGGCAGCAAATCAAAGTAAGTGTTGGGGGTGCAGCGCAGCAATACAAGCTGCTATGCAGTTTTGAAGCATTGATATGTGCTGTGCCACCTCAGTTTCTGCTGTGGGTGACGGCTTTACACGCCGAACCAGCCAAGGACACAATCCGCGCAATTTCAAGAAGCTAGGCAAGGCATGCACAGCCCGCAAATAATCAGCAGCACGGCACTGTGCTGCTGTGCCTCCAGCACCCACCTGCGCAAAGGTCTGCACCAGCTCCAGCACCCTGCCCACACTCCAGTCTGCCTGCCCCTCGGGCGCTGCTGCCTGGCCGCCGTTGACCGAGTCCAGCCGGCTGTTGAAGAAGTCAATCACAGCCTGCGCGTGCAGGTGGCAGCAGCGCATGAGCTGTCAGCAGCAGAACACATCTTTTCTGCTGCAATGCAGCAAGTGCAAGCTGCAGCATGAAGCCGTCACCCATGCCGCAGCAGGTTGCTGTGTCTTCACACCACGCGCCTGTGTCCCACAGCCAAGCAACAACACACCGATTTTCCCTGCTGTCCCACAGCCACCCGCACCCAACAGCCACACTGCTGCCAGCCCCTTCTCCCCGCGCCCACCTGCAGGTTTTCGGCCAGCTCCGCCAGCCCTTCGCGCCCCCGCAGCTGCGCCGCCAGCTCCTGCCTGTGCAGCAGCGCGTAGACCAGCTCCGGGTTGCGGCCCAGGTTGAGGCTGAGCACGGTATTGACCACCTCCAGCAGGATGCGCAGGAAGTCGTGCAGCACCTGGACGCAGGGACAGCGCCAGACCAAGCAGCAGCAGCAGCAGCAGCAGCAGCAGGAGCAGCAGCATGAGGTTGATTGTGTTTGGGGCATGGGGGCACAGGTTTGGCCACACGTGCTGTGCTTGCTTGCACAGCCCACATGCTAAAGCAAGCATATGCGGCACGCCGACAGCACTCCGCAACGTTAGCCAGCCAGAGCAGCTGCCATGTCCTGACACAACTTCATGCATGTTGCTCCTGAAACAACGGTTTCTACAGGGCCGCATGGTCGCGCCTTGCGTCCTTGTTGCATGCTGCCATGCAGTGGCTGCCATCACAGCCCGCCAGCCTGGTCTAGCTCAGCAGTGTGCTTGCAGCCCCAGCCCTCACCTGTATGTCCTGGTTGGGGCCGCTGCTGCCCAGTGCCTGGCTCAGCTTCAGCCAGCGCTTCGCCAGCAGGCTGGTCAGCCCCACCAGGCGCTGCGCGGCATGGCTGTGCAGCCCGCTGACCTGCAGTCGCAGCACAAGCAGCGATACATTGATCATCTGTGGCAACTTGACAAAGCACCATGCATGCAGGTGTGTGCAGTACAACAGGATGTGCACGAGCACACGTGCATGTGGCAGCATGTATTTATGGTAGCAGCATTTGGAACAGGGAAGGCACGGCATACCCTGCTGCCTGCTGTGCAGCTGCGAGAAACTGTGGTGGCACAAGATGCCGACGCTGGTGCACTGCTGAGTGTACTGGTGTGTTCACCTGTGGTGCTAGGTTGGCCAGCGCTGCCAGCGTGTTGGTTGGCAGGTACAGGTCCTGCAGCTGGCCCACATTCTGGTGCGCAGTCCTGCAGTCGCCAGCACAACAGCAGGGCCGCAGTGAAAGTCAATATGCATCTCCACCGTTAAGTTGCATGCTGCATGGTGAAGCTGCAAAGCCGAATGTGCTGAGTGCTTGCATGGTTGTGGCATCTGTTGTGTGTGCACAATCAAAGCATGTCCTGCCCTGCTGGACCTCCTACCTAATCCTGCCGAGGGCCTGGTCACCCTGCACTCCACCGACCGGCCTTCTGACATCCCTCAAGCACCGCCCATTCACCAAAGTAGCACCGCAACGACGCTTCAGCTGCCCTGCCACATTGCCAATTGTTACCGATCCACACAAACCGGTGAAATCAACACCAGGCCGGCCACCCACCGCAGCAGCACCACCGCCACCAGGCTGCCCAGGCTGATCTTGCTGAGCACGCGCTCGCGGTACCAGGGCACGACGCCCGGCAGCATCACCTTGTGGATGTTGTGGCTGAAGCTGGTGTCCTGGCTCAGGATGAGCACGATGATCTGCAGGTAACGGCAACAGCAGCATGCATGGCAGCGGCACGTCAGCAACTATGTGTTTCTGAGTACGGCAGTGCGTGACAGTTTGGCAAGCCCAGGTGACACATTTCCCAAGGATGAGCTGTCGCACCACTCTGCCATTCTCAGCAGCACCAGGCACAATGAGCTAGCTGGAGCCAGCATGTGCTTTTTAGTGGTGGAGGCTCCAACCCATCATCTTTTACGCACCTGCAGCATGTACAGATGGTTTGCTCGCCGCTTATTGGCCTTGTACAGCTGCTGTAGCAGCGGCAGCAGCAGCGTCTCAGGGTCGCTGCGCACCAGCACGTACTCCTGGAAGGACTTGCTGCCATGCAGCAGCGTGTACAGCAGCAGCGTGGAGCCCTCACTCTGGGGGCCTGCGCGCCAGCAGCGGGGCAGTGGCGGCACCAGACACGTGTAGCACAGCATGCGCTCATATTGTCCTATGTCAATGTTGGTCCACACAAGGGAGAGCCTAGTGGCCACACCACGATGTCTATCAATGTGCAGAGAGCGCGCCCAGCCCTATCGTGTTGCTCGCTGCAGGCAGGCAGCTCTGCAGCAGTAGCAGATCCTTGCCGTCTGCAAATTTACTGCACAGCTTGGAGAGCTCCTTGCCAGCCAATAGGAAGAGGCACGCACCTGTAGCGAAGTAGTCATACAGGCGTGCAAAGCTGATGCTGGGCTGGCCCCTGGCTCCAGCTACACTGCTGAGCCTGCCGCCTTGCTCTGCGTCTGCTCCTGTTGCATCGTCCTGCAAGGCCTGCAAGCCCGCCTTCACGCCATT
The DNA here is from genome assembly GCA_030272155.1 of Tetradesmus obliquus. Taxonomy (NCBI): domain Eukaryota; kingdom Viridiplantae; phylum Chlorophyta; class Chlorophyceae; order Sphaeropleales; family Scenedesmaceae; genus Tetradesmus; species Tetradesmus obliquus. The sequence continues at coordinate 5,452,368 of CP126191.1, forward strand.
GACCAGCTGCGCATGGTGTGCTGGATAGTGAGCTAGCACCAGCAGCAGTGTCAAAGCCAGGTCCCCCAGGGGGCTAGGCGGACCATCAGCGTGGCTGCCGTGCCGTACAATGTACTGGTACGTCCGCAGAGGGATCCACAGCACCGTAGCTGCAAGCAAACAGACGACAGCAGCAGCAGCAGCAGCAGCAGCAGCACATCAGACAACGGCATGGCACATGTTGCGCTACACAGGCAAAAAGGTAGCTGTCACAATGAGGCTGAGCTAGTCACAACACATATCTGTTGCTGCCGTCGGAGTGGCTTGGCTGCAGCTTGGCACAGGCTGATCTGTCGACAAACACCCATGGCAGCACAAAATACAATGCATGTACAGAAGCCCAGCGTTTTCCATGCTTCTGCAGCACAGCTGCCTTGCCACTGCTATGCCGCTGCAACCAGCACCAGAGAAGCCCGCCAGCCACGCACCTGCTGCAGTGCGCACCAGCCGCATCACCGTCGTGCCACTGCCATCCGCTGCAGGCACATACAGCTGCAGCTTGGGCGGCAGCGGCTGTCGCGCCACCACCAGCTGCAGCAGCGCCCCCACCAGCGCTGACGCTGACTGCTGCTGCTGCATGAGTGCCTCCAGCAGCGGCTGGCTGCCCAGCGGTGCTGCGGTCTGCTGCGTGTTTAGCTGCGTGGAGCAGCACACCAGCAGCAGCAGCACCGCCTCCAGCAGCACTAGGTACGACACCTCATCACTGCAGCAGCACGGCAGGCAGCCAGAAGCTGAGCACATGCAAGTGCAATGCACATGGATACACCGTTGTGCAGGAAACGAGCTGCTGACACATGCTGTTGCTGTACCGGTCTTGGGCAGCTTGCCTTGCTGGCGCCATGACAACTACAGCAACACCATGCATCTGTCCAGCAGCTGCTGTTGCTGCTGCTACTGCTGCCACTGCAGTGGCTCTGCTCACCTTGGCTGCAGGTTGCAGATCAGCAGCACCAGCCTATTGATAAACATCGGCAGCAGTGACGGCTGGCCTGCAGAGCATCAACAACGTGAACTTAAATTTGCTGACAGTACACCAGCAGCTTGAAAGCAGTCACAAGTAGGACAGCAACCCAGCTAGTCATTGCTTATGGCGATCAATGCGCTGCCATCCAGTTGGCAGGCGCACAAACAAAGCAGCGGACGCTGCGTGCACGGCCAGCCTTGCTTGCAGTCTGCGCCTCTCTCATCAGGCACAGCCATGCATTGGCTGTGCAGCGCCAGAATAAGTACAGCACTGGAGGCGCTTGCCGCACCTTGCACTGCTGCAGGCAGATTGGGTGCCACCTCAAACACCATGCTGAGCGCACTGGGGCTGCACGTCTCCACAATGAACTGGATGACCACTGACACCATGTGCAGCGAGTTTGCCACTGCCAGGGAGGGCTTGCCATTCTGGGCTAGGCCCACCAGGTCAAGCGTGTGCAGCACGAGCTTCTGCAGCAGCAGTGCCAGTTAGAAGAGCAGAGGCTGCAAGTGAGCTCCAGCAAACATGCAGCAACGCAAGGAATGTGCTGCTGTGCATGCACAGGCACTGTGGTTATGTGCTGGATCCAGATATAACGTCTGCAGCTGCTTGGGCTGAGTGCCTCAGCTCCTTGCCTGGAAGTTGTGCGTGATCGGATTGTGCACCATCAGCTGCCTGCAGTGCGGCAGTAGCGCATCCTGCACAGTGCTGGGGTTCTGGGACGCCAGTGCCAGCTGCAGGTTGCAGAGCTGGTTCCAGAAAGCACTGCCATACTCTATGTCCTGGTTGCTAGCCAGCTTCTGCAGCAGCTGCTCATGCTCCTGCGAGCCGAGCACCGTCTGCGAGGACTGGCCAGCACCCATGCCACCGCTGGCAGAGGTGACAGGTCCTTGAGCTTAGAGTTACTAGATCATAGCATGGCTTGTGTGGTGGCGATGCAGCTGCTGCTGGTGCATGCACAGCCTAGCTGTCCAGGTTCCACCTGCTGCTTGCTGTTGTAATGCAATAGTGGCGAGGCCTTGGCTGTCCGCTAGACCGTCCGCGTTGCAGGTTTACTTTATAAACCAAACCAAAACATGGTTTCAGAACAGAAGTCGACGATCTAACCAGCCTTCACATCGTCAAAGCACGTCCAACCGGCACGGTGTCTTGAGCAACAACGCAACCTTAAGCTACAAGATCACAACAGGAAGGCAATGCTTTGTTATCGCGCCCGCAGCACTGAGCTGCTTACGCGTCACTGCAGTGCACCTTACTTGCGACCAGTGTCAAAGAAGGGACCTGGACCCTGGCTGTTTGATTTGCTGACACCAAGTACGACATCACTAAAGACTGTGCTCTCCTGATTGCTGGACGTAGTACAATTTTAAAGTTTTTGCAGTGCGAGTCTCATTACAGTAAGGCCTGCTGGTCAACTCAGCGGCCACCACCAGTAACATCTGCTTGATGCTGCTTGGAGTCCAGTCCTGTGTAGTCACGTGATGATGGCAGCAGAGCCAGACTTCTCTGACTTGGTCAGAGCTAACATTCAGGAGGTTCTGGAGGCAGTAGCCAGGGCAGCGCCACAGCAGCAACAGCAGAGAGCAGCAGCAACTGATGTGCAACAAGCCGATAACAACAGCAGGTACGTCTGACTTGCGCTCTGCTGCCTGGGTGCTGCTACTATGGTGCTTAAAGCATCTTCAACCTCTTTAATGCCTTGCTTGTGCCGTCTGTGAATGCAGGCGGCAGTCTGACACCTCAACGGCAGGTGCATCAGGTGCTGCGCAAGGCAGGGCCCAGGCTGAGCAGCAGTTAGAGGTGCCGCACAACAGCGAGGCAACCATCAGATTGCTGCGGGCGCGCATGAAGGCGCTTGAGGAGCAGCTTAGCATGGCTATGACCCTCAACCAAGGTGCGGCTTGCAGGCACGTAGGCCAGCTGTGGCAAAGCTGCTCAACGGTGCAGTGACTGCTGCTGACTGCAGCTTGCAGCAGGACAGTGTCGCTCTTCCTGCAGTGCTGTTGACTGGCTGAAGCATTGTTGATGCTGTTGTGTCACGTCCTTGATGTTGCAGAGAAGGATGCTGAGGTCACTGAGTTGCAGAAGCAGCTCAAGCAGCAGTCACAAAAGGAGGCGGCAAGCGGCAAGAGCACAAAAGCCCTCGAAGCGCAGGTGGGGTGATTGTATCCTGAACCACCGCAGCACAACAGCAGCCAGCAGCCTTCATGCTTTGGTACGTGGCACTCGTGTGGTAACGTGCAGCAGCTGGTAGCATCCTTCCATTGTGATTTCATTGATGGTGTCGCGCCGGGCTCACTGCACGCTAGCGGTGATGAGACCTGCTGCTGAGGCTCCTGCTTCTGCTCTGGTGTTGGCAGGTGGAGCGTCATAGGCGTGCGGCTGAGGCAGCTCGTGCAGCGCTAGCAGCCAATGAGCAGCAGCTGAAGGAGCTGAGTAAAGAGGCAGCAAAGGCAGACAAGGACAGGTGGGTTGATGGCGTGCTTGTACGAGGTGGTTGTTGTGGGCTGGCAGGCGACATTGTGCTGCCCTTTCCCGGGGGCTGAATGCACCCGTACCAGAGCAATGTCTATGAGAAAGCGAGCGCTCCGGCAGGTGTTGCATAGCAACTTTGCAGCCGACACGCGTGTGAAGTTGGAGGCGTGTTTTGCTTGCCTGCAGGCATCTGGTAGAGCAGGAGAGCCGCACGCGCGACGTGCGCCTGCAGCGCGCGCTGGAGGAGGTGGAGCGCTACAAGCAGCTGCTGCAGGAGGTCAAGTCACAGGTGCGTGGCATGCACCGCAAACTGTACTCATGCCGCACCACGAAGACAGGCGGGCCACAGCAACCCATTGCCAGCTTGTTCGCAGCAAAAAGGCAGTGCAAGTCTCTGTGTGCTTCAGCAGCAGCCTTGAGCAGACATCATGAGTAGACAATCATGAGCTACACGGTGCTGCGTGAGCATTTCTGGCCTCGTGTGGCTCTGCATCCAGCTTCCTCATGTTCTGCCTTCCCAACGCAGGGCCAGGAGGTGCGTGATGTGGCGCGCAGCGACCACAGCAGGGCGCTGGCAGAGCTGAAGCGCCTGGAGCGCCAGCGTGGCGAGCTGCTGGCAGTGCTGCGGAAGCAGGCCAAGCTGATTGACGTGCTGCGCCGGCAGCGAGCACACTTAGAAGCGGCGCGGCTGCTGGCGTTCACAGAGGATGAGTTCATGCGCACACTTGATACTGGCGCATGATAGCAGCAGCAGTTGGCGAAGGTGCTCCCTACAGTGCTGTCAGCAACGCCAGATGTAGCATCATGTCTGCTGGTCTGTGTGTGAGCTGGTCATCACAGCACTTGTCACCTGCTCCTTTTATGTCTAGCGAAATCTTGGACTGAGTCCACACATTTGTGTTTGCTGGAGGGTTGCTGCTGCTGCATCAGCATGTTCCTGTGGTCCTGCAAGGCCATACCCAAAGTGCTACACGCCATGCTGGGGCAGGCAGTTGTCCAGCATTCAATGACCCCACCAGCATGACCCCACTGTGTGGCACACAGCATGGCTGATCGCGCCACATTGCCGGCTGCAAGGCGCAGAGCCTGTGGCGCTCTGTGTGCGCCAAGGCTTCTGCAGTTGCTTCCATGACGGGTTGGACTTGGGCCCTGAGAATTGCACACAGTGACGAGTCGTGACAATTCCACATATCAGATATGTGTAAGCAGCGATGCTGTTGCACGTTGCGCTGAAGGTTCTTGGTGCTTTTTATCCAGGGCCAGAGGGTTAGACTGGCACAGGTGCCACCATGCGGCAGCAGCAGTACAGGCACGCTCTGAGTGTGACACATGGCAGTGCATTGAAAACCCTGTCACCTGGCTGCAGCTGCATGCAACCCAGCACAGCGATTCCTTTTCTACAAACCGTACACCTGTTTGTACAAATTTGGATGGGAAACAAGCTGTGCACTGCTATGCTTTTGGACACACAATTGAGCAGGCAGCACTGTCTTTGTGTGACTCTTGTAATGCTGCATAAGCTGCTACTGATTACAATTGCCTGAATTTTGTAGTACACGTTACACTTATCACAGTCAGGAGCAGCTAACCAGGCCCACGGGAAGCCTTGCCATCGCTGTACTTCGTCCGACGTCGTTCGCATTCAACAGCTGCAGTGCCTGACAAGCGTCTCCTATAGTTCAACCGCCGTTATGGCGTTGCAGCGTGCAGTAGTTAGCGTCACCCAGCAGGCTAGCCATGCTGGTCTGCCACTGCTGTATCCACTGCTGCTGCGAACAATGGCCAGTGGACCCACCAAGGAGGCTGTTGAGCGCACACTTGTCGTAGACACATTAGCACAGGTGTGAAGGTAGCCATGCTTGCCACTGCAGGGGTCGTCAGCATGCTCTGATGCCTGTGTTGTTCATGCAGCAGTTCCCGCTGCCTGTGCATGTGCTGCCAGCAACAGGGTTTCACTCACCCACCCAATCGACAACAACGTGTGTATGCAGACCAAGAAGTTTGAGACTCTGGGGCTGTCAAGGGATCAAGCAGAGAACCTCGCAGTGTACCTGTCAGAGCAGATTGTGCTTGACCGCATGCGCTTGTCAGAAAAGTTCACAGCAAAAGTGGAGCTAGAAAAGGCGAGCAGCTGCGTGCATGATGGCATGTGCATACACTTTGGTACCATCTGCAAGTTGCCTGGACTAGTGCCAGCGCGCCCAGCAGCACACAAACAACTGCAGGTGCTGCCAGCAGCTGGGGTTGCATCATCACTGTCTTGAACATGCAGCCGCAGCAGTGGGTGCATGATGCCTTCTGCTATGCACACAGCGTCGTTCGCCAGCGCAGCAGTGCATGAAGATATGCTCATACTTAGTACCAGCAACAGCTTTGAACACCTCACCTGCCAGCTGCTGCTGTAGCCACGTGCCTTTCACCTGCTGCTGTTCTGTGGCTCGTTTTGCGCACGTCAGTCCATGCTGGAGCAGGATGCGCGCATAGGCGGCTTCAAGGCGGAGCTGATCCAGAAGCAGGACATGCACCTAGCCACGCTGCAGAAGGACCTGGACAGGCAGCAGAACTACCTGGACAAGATCCGCAGCGAAGTGCGCCACGAGATCGACAAGCTCAGCGCCAGCCAGCGCCTGGACCTCAACCTGGAGAAGGGGTGAGGCAGCGGCGGCAGCAGCACAGCAACAACTAGGGCAAAGAGCTTTGCTTCTCACAGTTGTCAGCATGGTCGACAGCACAACAGAGCAACAGTAAGCAGCGCCAGCACCAGCAGCAACGAGCACTGCACTGACGGCAGCAGTGCATAGCAGGATGTGAGCAGTGTACAGGGCGGCGGTGCAGCGACGGATGGAGCGCTTACTAGCCAGCCGAGGGTGTGGGTGGTGCTGCTAGTGGCATCCACCAGCAGCTTTGCTTCAGGCCAGTTGTACGCCGTGCCTGATTCACGCAGTCAGCAACATGATGCAGCAGAGCACGGAAGCATCCACGCCTGCATGGTGCATGGCAGAGCAAAGCAGCTGACGACACTGTGACAGCGCTCATTGTTGGGGCTAGGCGCTTACAGTTGCCTATGCTGTTGCCGCCTTGATGCTCACCCGCAGGCGCATGCGGGATGACTTGCAGCAGATGCGCGACAAAACCATTGAGTTAGAAATAAAACTCGACAGGGTGAGTGGTTACTGTGCTTTGCAGTGCAGCTATGACTCGGCAAACGCTGCAGCTTTGCTGGTGCATTGTTGTCTGGCGGTTCGCATGCTAGCACATGGTGTTGTACCTGGGATACAAACAGCAGGGCAACCAAGAGCATGCTTGCTCTTGGTTACGCAGTGCAAGCCAACACAAGTGTGCTGTGCTGTGCTGCTGTGCTGCGCTGTGCTGGCTGCAGGAAGTGAACGACATCAGGGCGGGCATGGAGAAGGCCAAGAACGACATCATCAAGAGCACCATTGCCATCATGGGTACCTTCTCAGCCATTGCCTTCACCATCACCCGGCTGATGGCCACGATGTAAGGTGCAGCAGCAGGCCACAACAGAAGGTGCAGCAGCAGCAGCTGCTGTTGCTGCTGTTGCTGCTGCTGCTGCTGCTGCTGCTGCTGCTGGGGTATTGCTTGCTGTCCTGCCAGCAATGCAGGCAGTGCGGCAAGCATTCATTGTTGGTGGGCAGGCAAGGAAGCTTGGCATTTGAGTGATCAACTGTTTTTCTGTGAGTGCCTTCTTCTGTTACTGTGATGTGAGCGCTGGCTTGGCGAGCTATGTTCAGGCATTGCTTTCATCTGACGTTTTGCTGCATTCCGGTCGTTCCGGATGTTTGTTTTTGTAACTTGGTGATTGAAATGCGGTGCACTCTACCTGCCAGGCACACAGGATCGCTGCCTGCAGCCGGCGAGCTTGTGCCACATGTTCATGCACTATTGCTCCTGCACGGCTGCCTGCTAGCCATGTGCTGCAGTACAGTACAGCTGCATTTTACAGTCCTTGGCTATTACAGCTGTCCCTGGCAGCTGTAGGTTTGGTCAATGCTGTGTTGCAGCTTGCATGTGGCTGGTCACCTTGTTTACACACGTGCACGGCAGTATGCATTGCCTGCGCAGTGGCGCTCCAGAGGCGGGTTCTAGTGGGCTCGCCTAACGGCTGGCCGCCTTTGTGCAGGCACTGCTTGGCCTGCGCTGGTTGTTGCAGCGCAGTCAGAAATGCAAAGCCTCTGTGGTTCTTGATTGTCCCTATTTCAGAGTAGAGGGAGAGGGGGGAGGGGCAGTTTGCGCTATTGCGTGTGTGAGTGAGCATGCCGCACGGAGGGTGTACTGCACCCTGCTAGTGGCAGCGTGCGTTATGACCTAGTGCCTGTGATGATTTAGTGGTGGAGCGTTCGAGCTGTGGATGATGCTGAGGCAGCTGCTTCGGCAGCGTCTCGCAGCGGCAGTGTGTGCTGCATTGTAATTGCAGCCAATGTTGATTGTCGCAACCTCACTGTCTGTCACACATTCCTATATGTTTGTAACATGCTGGTATCGCGGCGTTTTCACACATTCTGCAACAAAGTGCCATCTATACGCCACTGGCATTGCTCATGCTTGTGCTGCCAGGCACGATTTGTGTATTACAGATATGTGCTTTAGGGCAGGGGACTGTCCAGCAGGCATTGCAAGGTACACAGAATTTGCAGAAATCTGCAGATGGCAGCTGCCACCGCAGTGCCAGCTGGCATTGCTCTGGTTGAAGAGTGATTACCAGGCGCGCAAGTACTGTTGGCAGCTGCTGCATGTAAATAAGCAACTAGTATCAACTGTGTAGGCTGTCCGTTCCAAGCTGGAAAATGACACAGGTCGAGAACATCAGCTTCTGTTACAACATGATCAGCTGTTTGGCAACCAAAATGGTAGCCAGGCTGCGAGCCTTGCCATTGGGCCAGAAGCAAATCTGACTTGGCACAGCCAGCAGTAGCACTGCTGGTTGCTGCCACATGCTGAGGCTGACAGTCACAACAAGCCGACAAAAGCCTAATCACCGATTGTTGGCAACAATCAGGCTGCAGATGCCTAGCTGGGACAGCACACCACCACTGTGCATGGCAACACACAAATGATTGGAGGACATCAACTGCTGATGGACACCAAGGCAACCAAAGCCAAGCACCTGAATAGAAGCAGTGCAGATTGCAGGCCTACAGAGGCGCAGGCACAGGTCATTGTGATGATTGCTGGTCAACTTCTTCACACACGCAGTGCCCTCTCATGCAAACAAATGGCCTTGCACAGGTCATCAAATGATACCATGCAGCAGCTACTCGCTGCCTGCTCGTTGTGCAGAACAGCACAAGAAGAAAATTGTGGCCAGCCGGCTTCAGCCTCGTGCACGAGTCTGTTGAGCCAATTTATGGGGAATGCACACCACATCACCGATGCAGGATGCAACAGCAGCCTTGGAGCCTCTGAGCTGTGCTGCGTTTCATGGCATGCATCAAAGACCTGGTGATGACTGTAAATGCAGGATCACAACCGATGATACAATGCAACAGTGTTGCCCACTCCTGATCAAATGAACACACGCATGGTCAACTCTTCCCCACTCTGATGTAATCAACACAACACCCCGACACTGGTACAATGATACGAACGCCCACTGCCACTAAGGCACAATCACACGCTTCTGCATAGATGGATCACGCACGGCAGGCGTCCAGGGGGTGCGCTCTGCACGCCACAGGCCGCCTGCAGCAGTTGAGTTTGTATGTTTTCTGATGATTGAGCCCACACTCCATACATGCACGCTGCATGGCCCCACCACCTCACATGCCCCGCCTGGACTACACTACCCGAGGCCAAATATTTCATGCAAGCACTGAGCGTGCCCTTGCAGGAATGCATCAAATATGGACAGCCTACATTCGCAGCACCTGATGGTGTGGCTGGACCACCGCCATCAGGCCCTGGGCATACTGGCTGCAAGATGCACCAGGCACGCAACACACATAGTTGTGTATGCTGGAGAAGCAGCTATTGCAGGCAGTGCAGGAGAACAGCTCAGCCGCAGTGTGTATTGAACATCAGCTGCCAGCTAGCAACACCCCACTGCAAACCTGCAACAGTACACAAATCCAGCTCATGCGCAGCTAGCGAAAGGGCTGCCCGTGTGTGTCTGTGTGTCACACAAGCGTCAACAACAACATGCCAGGTACTTCACACAGGCTGCCAGCTGCAGCCACATGCCAGCACCTACAGCATCAGCAGCTTTAAACAGAGAAGGCGCCACGCAGCTTGCGGCCCTGGGTGTTCTCCCAAGACACCTTCTTGAAGGGGCGCTTGTCCAGGGCCGCGTACCAGCCGCCTGGGGGCCCCATGTCTGGGCCGCTGCGCTGGCCGTACTTGTTCTTTGCGCGCTTGTTGGGCTTGTGCCAGCAGGGCACGTCACGCCATGAGAGGCCGATCACGCCCCACTTGGTGTCAGCAAGCTTCTCAAAGGCCCACAGGCTCAGGTCCCTGCAGGCAGAGAGGAGGAGGGAGAGAGGGAGGGAGCGGCAGGGCAGGCAGGAAGGGGGTCAGCAAGGTGTTTGCGGGTGTAACAGTATGACACCTTGCAGGAAAAGGAAGCAACATGCCAGCAGGCAGGCATGCAAGCACTGGCAACAGTAGGCAAGATGCGTCGAAACCAACTCCCTGCATCCTTACTGGCTGAGTGGCCAACACACAGGGCTGCTGCTTGCTGGCATTGCCATGCAGGCACTGCTGGGTTCAACAAGGCACAGCTGCTGCAGGAAGCTTTGATGCAGCACTCACATGTGGTACATGTCGCCGCAGCACCAGCGCTTGTTGCTGTAGTAGTTGCCCGGGTAGCTGCAGGGGCAGGTGTCTGTGATGGTCACCACCACTGAGGCGGAGGTGTCGAAGCAAACATCCTTGCGGTCGATCCACTGGCCGTAGCCGTCCCTGAAGCCGGTAGCTTTGCACTTCACTTCCTTGCACTTGCCGCAAGATCCCTGGTAGTCCCCAGAGGCGTCGCTGATGGCTGCTGTGTCCCAGCCAGTGCCTGCTGTCTCATCAAGGTAGCCAAACATGCACGAGCCTTTGTGGATGCTCCAGCCGTCCTTGCCATAGAATGTGGCGCCTGTGGTTGTATAGAGATGGCAGGCGGTACAGAGATCGACAGTTGGTGAGTGGCAAGTAAAACAAACGAGACGGTCGGGTGACCCGCAGGCGGACGGGTTGACTTTGACGTGGTGACCACCGTACGCTGACAAAGCTGCTGTTTGCTACTTCATAGAATGCATCAAACGTTTGGCTGCATGGCGTTGGCGAGGCAACTGATCAACAAACGGGTGTCATGCAGGGAACTGGCAGAGGACATGTGCCGCTTGCAGCTGCCCTTATAATTGAAACTCACGTCCATCATGCCATTGTCCTTGGCCTGCGGCTGCTTGAAGTGTAGCCACCAAAGCTACTAGCGCCAAAAGTGTGCGGGACGAAAACATGCTGTCTTGTGTTGACCACAAGCTTGCTGCAGTAGATTATCTCGGTAGCGAGCCTTTTGAGCGAACGTTCTGCTTGTAAATATGCACGGCGTTGGATGCGCGCGCAGCCGAGTGATGTTCAGTGGTTGCAAGTTACAACTGTGTATTGAATAACAATGCAGACGTTCAACTGAAGTACCCGCTGCTGGGCTCAACTGGCAGGCTATATAGGGTGGAGACCCTCAGCGAGCAGCCCTGACTGTTCGCATTCTGGTCCGACTTATGAACGTGGTAGTAACGTGGAGCGTACGAGCGTTGCGCGGCAAAGAAGCATCCAGTAACAAAATTCAGCTCCTATCTATACTGAATCAGAGTTTGTCGTGTTCAGCAGATGCCAGGCAGCGTGTCAGCCCGCACATGCTTCGTAGCACTACAATCGCCGTATATGTTCTCGTGGCGACAGCAAACAATGAACCCATCAAAAGTTGTTGACGTCTTGCAACGTGATGTTTTACGTTCTGTGTTGGCTGGTGTAGCAGGCGTCAGGCAAACTTGATTTGACTGGGAGGGACCTGCGGTTACACAAGGACTGTTGCGCATTCCTCACCATCGAGTAAGACCTACCAGAAGTTCGTTGGCTTCAGTTACGTTTATGATATATGCAAAGTTGCCTGCGGTTGTAGCGGTTGCCGCATGTCTCACTTGCGCGGCACCGCCCGACCCCTGCGTATGTTCAGTGATTCATAGCTGTGCAGGTCCACTGGCACAACAGTTACATAAGGAATGTTATTCGTATGTTTGTGACGCTCCTTACAGCCTATCTGCAAGCATACCGTATGACCAATTGTAGCTCATGGTTACACTGGTCACCAGGGCAAGTGACAACATCATGATGTCGCCACAGAAGGGCGCTGGTGTCGATTGCACATCTGCTCAAGTGCCCACTCTGAAATGCCGCAATCAATGAACCACGTTTGGCTGTCACGCCTGCCAAGCCAATGAGGTGCTTGCACTGCACTGCTTGAAGCACCGCGAAGGTTCGCCTCAGGCGCAGCTGCAAGCCTGCATTGTCACCCACCATATGAAGCGTGCCAGGTGCTGAACAAGCGCATAAACGTGCAACGCAGAAGCAACTGCATGTCTTTTTACGTACACACGCACATAGGAGGACTCGGAGGATGTGTAAATTCGTTCTTATACATGGGGCACATGAATGCTTTGCTGCCCCGGGCGACGCAGGCCGAGGATGCCGACACAGCCACACCATGCTGCATTATGTTGGACTCCCGCATGATGTGTGGTGGGAGGAGCCAGCTGCGCTTGCAGCCATGCCAATCAGCAACCATGCACGCTGAAAAACCACCACCAGCAGGCCCTCAAGAAGAATGCAACCTGACTGTATGCATGCCATGCGTGCTGGCATGCACTGGGATCATGGTTACTACGCAGGCCCCTTCAGGAGTGCTGACACCTGCTGGCTAACATTCAGCTATGGTTGACAACATTGAAAACATGCATGGTAGTAAGCACATGCACAGAACCCCATGTTAACAGAGCGCAGTAACCAGTGAGTCAGCTTGCCATATTAGGCAAGTTGTGCATGTCACTCTGCACAGCCATGATCACCCGCGCACTCGCTGTCTGTTTGAACCCAGCACTCGTTGGCTAGCTGGCGTTGTCTTCGCTGCCGCTGCTGCTGCCATAGTCCCCTATCAGCCCCAGCAAGCCAGCAGCCCCGCCGCTGCCCCCACCACCAGCTGCTTGCTGCTGCTCCTCACCCGGCCCTGCCTTCTGCTTTTTGCTGCCGTCGTCTGCTGCTGCTGCTGCTGCCGCCGGCCGCTTTGCCCGCACAGCTACCACTTTGAAGGCAGGCTTTGCTGGCGCAGCCGGCTTGCGCTGTGCGGCTGCTGCTGCTGCTGCTGCACTGCCAGGCCCAGGCCCAGCACCATCAGCAGCAGCTCCAAACTCTGCTGCTGCTGCTGCTTTGCCGAGTTTTCTGCTGGCTCCGCCGCCACCACCTTCATCCTCATCGTCAGAGTCTAGCCGCCGCAGGATTGTGTGCCGCTGCTGCAGAAACTGCTCCATGGCCCGCCTGTCTTCTTCAGGCAGCTCATCATCGTCACCAGCAGCACCAGCAGCAGCACCGTCTGCTGCTGCTGCTGCTGCTGCTGCTGCTGCTGCACTGCCTGGCGCGCCCTCCTCGTCGCTGCCGCTGCCAGCGCCTGCGCCTTCTCTCTGCAGTGCTGCCAGCGCATCTTCTGTGGTGATGCCGGCGTGCCTGCAGGCGCAGATGAGGTAGCAGGAATGCGCATGCAGGCACCCACATATGTCAGCTTGCTGGATGCTGCAGCTCAATACGTACTGTGCATACCCGCAGAGCTGCAGCCGCAGCCATGCACATTGTGCCGCACCTGCATCTGACGCATGCACGTCACAGGCTGCATATGCTTGCATCGCAGCAGCACAAGACACCTCAGCTGAGCCTGCACATCGTCGCAGTCAGGCATCAAGAAATCTGCTCTGGGAATAAGCTTCAGCCTGAATCTCCAGTGCCTCCAAGCCCCACTGCAGCAGCAGCCCCTCCCCCTGCCCCGCCCCACCTCGCTTTCAGGCTGCGCATCTCATCAAGCGCCTCCATGATGTCCATCTCGCGCTTGCTGTCCTTGGTGCGGTTCTCCAGCGCCTTCATGGCGTTGCCGCGCTCCTCCTCCTCACGGCTGCGCACCGCCTCAGCCTTGAGCGCGTCAGACTGCGCCAGCACATGCAGGGGCAGGGGTAGGGTGGGCAGGCAGCAGCCAGGGCAGCAGGGCGGGCAGCGCAGCAGGTGACGGCCATTAGGCAGGTGCAACACTTGACTTGGTATCGGGCAACTGCAGAGTGCTAAACAATGCAGGCATTTGTAAGGTTGCATCAAGGTCCGTATTGTATCTGGCGTGGGGAGCAAATCGCGCATCAAGGCTGGCAGCAGCCCTAGCTGCAGCTGCTGCCAATACGCTGCTGCTGCCAGTGCGACCTGCGCACTGCTGCCTCGTCCCGCTGCTGCTGCTGCAGCTGCTGCTGCGCACCTCCCTCCAGGGCTCGTAGTTGCGGCTTGCTCCCTCCTCCATGACGTAGTCGCTGGTCTTGGGGTCGGTCTTCATGCAGAACTCCGCGGCACAGTTGGTGCAGCGGTAGTAGAAGCGGAAGATCTGCAGGCACAGTCAGCCGCGCACCAAAGTTATGAATACATGTGATGATATGGCTTGTGGGTGGCCAGCGGTAGTTGTACCTTGCAGTGTCACGCCCAGGGTATGCCAGCATGCCGCTGCTGCTGCTGTTGCTGCTGCTCCTGTACTTGCTGCCGACCATGCGCTACACCACAGCGTCTGTTGCGTGTCACGGACCAAATTACACGTCAAATACAACTGTTGTACGTGCCTGGATGCCCAAGTACGTGTCTCCAGCCACGTCCTCCTTGCGGGTGTTGAACTTGGTTCCCTTGTACATGAAGTTGCCGCACGTCTTGCACCGCACTGACATGGGCAACATCATGCGCACTTTCATTTCATTGTTCTGCTGCCGCTTGCCCCTCGGCAGCTTCGCCGGATCGAAGTCCGGAGGGTAGTACTTGTTGAGCACCTTGCGTTCTCCCATTGTGGCTGGCTGTGCTTATGCAAGGACAGAGTAATAAATTGAACGCACGTAGTTCTATAAGATGAATAGCAGTTGACGGCTTCAAGCCACGAAAATAGCTGTGTCTGGGGTGTTGAAACAGCAGCAGCAGCAGCGACTGGAGCACATCAGCGATACAGAGACCTCTGCAGGTCAATCAGCGGGTTGAGCCCCCAGGTGCAACGTTTCTGATCTTTGTCTATGCTGCAAAGGCACGGTCCTTGTCAATCGGGTGACAAGTGACAGGCTTGTCAGCAACCCTGCTGGGACCCCGCCTGTGCAAGTCCTGTTGCAAGAACGGCAGGGCGTGGGCCACAAAAAGCCACAACAGTCGACGTGTCATCCTTTCGGTTTTGAGCACTCAGCACAGCTGCGTTGCAACATTGAGCGACAACAAGATGTTCATTGTGCAGCACAATCGGCTGCTGGCCACCTTGGCGTCAGCAATGAAAGATCTATGCATAGATGGTAGCGTAGTGCTCACAAGCCAGATCCAGCGGTACAGCTCAGACAGCAGTACCAGTAGCAGCAGCAGCAGTAGCAGCAGCAGCAGCCCGCAAGGTGAGTTTGCTTGGCCACCCAGCTAGCAGCAGCTCTGTTTCTGACGTGTCGCACAGTAGGCACGTGTCAGCTGTGGTGGTGCTGACAGTGCACAAATGCATGGGCTGGTGGGGCAGCAAAAGGTTGAGCAGCAACCAGCAGAAGTGCTGGGCGTTGCAGCCCCTGCCTGGGTGGACAGCCACAGCCTGTATGTTACGCACTGCACAGTGCTGATATCAACCAAGCCCAGCAGTAACTAAGCACGAATGCTGCTGGAAAGGTTTTCACTGCAGCTGTAGCCTGTGTGCTCACCTGCGCTGCCTTACTCATGCCGGTTCTCACATGTTCTTTGTCGGGGTGCTGTTGCTGCAGCAGGCGATGTAGCAAATGAGTTCAAGCAGAGGGTGGCAGGTGAGGCAGCACCGCAGCCCGCTACGGCTGCAGCGCGTGGCAGCTGTGTTCAGGTGTATACATGGACAGCGAAACAGCAGCGGCTTGCAGGCAGGTTGTGGCACCTGCCGCAATCTGCACTTGCCTGGCATAGTCAGCAGCAGCGACGCTGCAACTGTGCATGTGGTCCTCCGCAGCTAATGCACAGTTTACGCATAGGACATTGTGCATGCTAGTGTTGCCAGCAAAATATGCTGCTGGTAGGCAATCGGACATGCCTGCAGCTGATGGCTGCACTAGCAGCCTGGCAACAATGCCTTTTGCTGTGATCTCTGCAGTGTCTCTCACCCTGCTGTTGCTGCACCTGCCATGCAGCGCTGCAAAGCGGCCGGCCAGAGCCGCACCTGCAGCAGCTGATGAAGGCAGGCAGAGCCGGCAGCAGGAGCAGCAGCTCGCAAGCAACTGTCCTGCACAGCCGGCGAGCTGCAGACAGCGCTGCAGCAGCAGCAGCAGACGCCGATGCAGCGCCAGCTGAAGACGGCAGTAGCACCAGCGGCAGTGCTGCCTCGCTGTTTGATGCGCGCTACGGCTATGCTGTGCTGGGCGGGGTCGACCCAGAGGCTGCGCAGCAGGAGGCGGGGGCGCAGCAGCCCAAGCTGCACCCCAGCCGCGACTTCAGGCACGGCGAGGTGTACGAGCCCACGGTGAGGGCGGGGCAGGGCAGCGGGGGCAAGGGGTTGGGGGCAGTGGTTATTGGAAGCCTGAGTGCGCACATTCTGCTGTTGGCGGGTGCACTGAGAGTGAGGTGGCAGGCCCCTGTGGCGATCAACGTCAGCTGCTGGTGTGTGCTGCTGGCATTGTTCCCCCCGCCTGCCGCACTTGCAACACTGGTGCTCACACTCGGCACAACACTCCCCATACATGAACTTCACACTATTCTACAATGTAACCGCGCACCTCCCCGCCTGCTCTGGCGGCGTCTCCCGTGCACCTGGCAGGAGCTGAGCCCGCTGTCGCGTGAGGAGGCTGAGGCATGCGCATCTGCATGTGTTAATGTACTTGACGCTGCAGCTGATCAGCTCAAGCCTAGGCAGACGCACGTCTCAAACACCACCTCCCTCCCTCCCTCCCTCTCCCCACCCCCTGTAGGAACTGAGCCCGCTGGCGCGTGAGGAGGCTGAGATGGTTGGGCTAGAATGGTTCTTCCCTGCCTTCCGCACTCGCACCACTGGCAAACTACCCATCTACACCATACACTACAACAACCTGTGCCACACACCTGCCTCCCTTTCACTGTTCAGGAGCTGAGCCCGCTGGCGCGTGAGGAGGCTGAGGCGTGGCTGCCGCGCAGCAACAGCCGCAGGGGACGGCGCCGCCAGCCGCTGCCGCAGGCCGACCTGCCTCGGCTGGACTACAAGAACGTGGACCTGCTGCTGCGCCTGGTCAGCGACAGCGGGCGGCTGCTGCCGCGGCGCGCCACAGGGCTCAAGCCCACACAGCAGGTGAGGGGGGTTGGGAGTATAGTGCGGCAAGTAGCGGCTGCAGAATGGGTTTAGGGATGTAGGTGGCTGGTGTGGTGGGGTGTGCTGGCGAGGGTCGGGGATGCTTGTGCTCAGCTGCCTGTTTGGCAGGCAGTGGCAATGTCGCAGAAAGCTCTGCTAACGTCCTTCTGTGGCAAGAGGAGGGCTCGCATGCGCAGCAGGCTGGCTGGTAGCAGGCTCACATGAGGTAAACAATGTGCTGCGCCCTGCCGTTGTCGCTGCCGCTGTTGCCAATGCATGCCAGGCGCGTGCCGCTCGCACGGTGAAGCTGGCGCGTCAGATGGCGCTGTTCCCGTACGAGATGCGCGTGGGCGACAGCAGCGTGGGCGACAGCTGGCGGCGCATGCGCGAGGTGGAGGCGGCACAGCAGTCTGCCAGGTCGCGCTAGCAGCACCAGCAGCAGTAGCAGTGCATCACTGTGCACCAGCAGAAGCAGCAGGCAGCAATGGCCAGCAGCTGGTGGTCGGATGGTAGGCGCACACTAGGCAGTACGGGCACCTAAAGCCGATTTGAAGCAGGATGTGAGTGCAATGGAAATTTTGCTTGTTGCAGGCAGGAGGCAAGGCATGCATGTGCCAGTGAGCTTGAGTAATCGCCGGTGTCTATCAGCCAAAGCGATGTGCCTGTTCGTGTCAGCGGCATAGTTGCTGATGTTTGCAGTGCCGCACTGCAGGCCTGAAGGCGGCAGGGCTAGATTTGGAAAGACAGCGCGGTAACTTGTGGTTGGCTGAACATTGGCGCTGAGCTGCAGTTGCTTTGCAAGCAGCAGTGCTGAGGGTAGGGATTATTACTTGTAACTGACTCAGAGTCACATGACAGCGGGTGTGACTGTCATTGTGGGGGCAACAGACAGGATGACATTCCATTGCTCTGTGCTTAAGGCAGCTGCAGAGCGAGCCCGTGCAACTTGGGTTGATTTTCAATATTGATTATGAGTAAAGGAGGCTCGTCTTACCCATGAATCCTGCTTTTGCTCATGACATCCGTCTCTGCCATGGTCCATAGCTGATCGACTCGACCTCCGAGAGCCATGCAACGCTCGAAACCACTAAGTTACGATGATACAGACGCCACCGGCGTGCGCAGCGCTCCTTTTGCAGCACATGCTGGACCTGTACCAGGAGCAGCAGCAGCAGCAAGCAGGAACAGCAGCAGCACACCCAGCTGAGGCTAATGTGGCCCCACAGAACGCACAAGCGTGCTCGAGCTCAGCTGCAGCGCAGGATGGACTGCCCCATGCTTCACGCAAGCGCGGCAGGCCAGCCTCAGCAGCAGTAGCAGCGCCGTTACCAGCAGCTGCTGCTGCCGCAGCTAGCAACAGAGCAGATGCTACTAGGGCAGTGCAGCCAGCAGGCGCATGTGATGGTGATGCCCAACCCTGCAAGCGGGCCAGGCCTGTCAACCAGGACAAGCTGCTGTCTAGCCTCATCAAGGGAGCAAGGCACAGCAAGCAGCGCACAGCAGCTCAGCAGCAGCAGCAGCAGCAGCCACGCCTGTCTGACAAGCCGCCTGGTGCAGGTCAGATTGCAGTGCAGCCACAGCACAGCGAGAAAGCTACCACGCAACAGCCACAGCAGCAGAGTGCACAGAAGCAGGAGCAGCATCGTATGGCGCAGCAGCAGCATGGTCGTTTTCAGGTACAGCAGCTTGCTGGAGCAGCACGCAGCAATCAGCCTGGAAACAGCAGTTCTGCAGCTGCTAAGCACTCTGACAACGCCATTGCTGCTGCTGCTGCTGTTGGGGCTGGAGGGCAAGCACTCAGCAGGGATGGCAGTGCTGGCTTGGCTGCAGCCGCTGACGCCCTGCAGCAGGTGCTGGCCAAGCCCCCCTCACAAGCAGCGGTGGATGATGCTCACCAGGCAGCAACAGCAGCGGTAGGAGCCGTGCAGCAGCGGGCACGCGATCAGCAACTTGCTGCTGAGGCGTGTGCTAGCGCTGCTGGTATTGCTGCTGCTGGTGTTGGTGATGGTGATGATGAGTTGCTGCAGTTGTGGACTGCCAAGCTGCAGGAGGGTAGCCAGCCCGGTGAAGCGGCAGCAGGCGCAGCAACGTATGCTGTGGCAGGTGCAGCAGCAGCGGCAGCCGTGGCAGCACCAGCAGGGGGAGAAATACCTGGAGGTAGCAATATTACTGAGGTGGATATTGATGTGGTCATGCACGATGCTGCACCACAGCAAACTGCAGCAGCAGCAGCAGCAGGTAGTGAAGGAGCTGCAGCATGCATCTCTTCTGTTGCAGCGGCGGAGGGCGCAGCCCCTGAACCCAGTGCCATGCAGCAGCAGCCAGCTGAGGTGGTGCAGCAGCAGCAGGAGGTGCACATGGAACGGCCTCAGCAACTGCAACCACAGCAGCAAGCACCTGGAGCCACACAGGAGCAGCAGCACTCAGCAGCAGCAGCAGCGGTGGCAGCATCAGCAGGAGGGTGTTGGCCAAGTAGAAGTGGGCAGCTGCCAGCAGAGCAGCAGCCTGGTCGCACCTCGGCTGTGCAGGCATCAGCGCCGCCAGCGGCTTCCACCCTGCCAAGCGACTCAGCTGTGGCGGGGCAGGCTGCAGCAGCGCATCCAGCAGTGCCTGCAGGGACAGCGCCTCCGTCTTCGGCTGGAATAGCAGCAGTAAGTACAATGCAGCAGCAGCTGTTGCCGCAGCCACCAGTGCCGCCCGCTGCAGCGTGGCCGGCTGCTGCCGTAACTTCCAGCGCACAGCAAGAAGCCCTGCACTGGCAAGCTGCTGCAGCACCTGCTATTGCACCTGCAGCAGCAACAGCAGCAGCACAGCTGGTGCCAGCGCGGACACAGCCGCCTGGGTTTGAGCCGTTTACTCTTGCCAGCCTGCTCTTTGCTGTGCCTGAGCTGCCCATCAGGGCAGCACCACCCGCAAGTGCAGCACAGCCGGGCGTGGCAGGCAGGCAGGGCAAGCCAGCTCAGACGAGGCAGGGTGCAGCTGCAGCAGCGGCGGCAGCGCATAGGAAGGGGGCAGCAGCCGCTGAGGGTGCTAGGCATGCTGGTGCAGCAGGTGGCAGGCAGCAGCAGCAGCAGCAGCCCGCATGGCGACAGCAGCAGCAGCAGCAGCAGGGGCAGGAGCATCTCCAGCAGCAGCGGCCATCAGCTCGGCAGGCGTCACCCAACCAGGCGTCGACCAGGCTCGATCTGCAGCAGCAGCAGCAGCAGCAGCAGCAGCAGCAGCAGCAGCAGCAGCACACACATCGCTGCGAAGCTGCTGCTGCTGCTGCTGCTGCTGCTGCTGCTGCTGGAGGCAGCAGCGATGAAGAGGGCGAGCTTGACTGCAGCGACGACGAGCAGCCACCAACAGCAGCAGCTGAAGCAGCAGCACCGCCGTCAGCGCCTGGCATGTTCGTGTTCAGTGCAGGCGCTGCCAAAGGACCAGCAGGCCAGCAGCAGCAGCAGCAGCAGCAGCAGAGCGCAGGCAAGCACAAGAAGAAGACCCGTGCAGGCAAGAAGGTGCGGCAGCGCAAGGCGGAAGAGGAGCGAGCGGCGGCAGCAGCAGCATCGCAGGCTGGCGGTGCTGTTGCTGCTGCTGGCGGCGTGGCGCTGGGGCTGTATGCTGAGATCAAGGCATGGGAGAAGGAGCAAGGCAAGGCGCGCAAAGGAGCGGTGAGTGTGCCTGAGCAATGTTGTACAAATGTCCTCAACAGCTTTGCTTCATTCCTGTGGGTTGTCCTGCGCTCTTGCGCTGTGCTCGCCGCAGCCTGCAAACATCACTACCCGTTCATCACAACAAGCGCTGTTATGACAACAGCTGCCGTAATGCGCTGCCTGTCCAAGCCTGCTTCATCACTGCCAGACCCGTGCTGCTGTTGACTACTATCATCATCATCACCACCTGTTCAACAGCTTCCATGCTGCCCTGCCCTGCCCTGCCTCCCTTCAGGCGCCTGCCCCCACGGACCCCGCCAGGGAGCTGCGCTTTGCCATCCCAGCCGAGCGCGCCCCCTGCAGGTTCTGGCAGGCGGGCCGCTGCGCCAAGGGCGCTGACTGCCCCTACCTGCACAGCGGCACGCCGGCCAGCGCGCGCGTTGCCTGCAGGTTCCATGCGAAAGGGGCCTGCAGGGCGGGGGCGGCCTGCAAGTTCAGCCATGAGCCGCTGGGGACGCTGCCCTGCCCTGAGCTGGCACTGTACCACAGGTGTGGGCGTAGAAGAGGGAGGGAGAGTAGTGGCTGGCTGGCAGCATTGTGTGGGGCAGCGTGTGATGCAGCATGTGGTGCGGCGTGTGGTGCAGCAGCATGTGGTGCAGCATGCAGTGCCAGGGGGTGTGGTTGGTTGCCGAGTGTGTCAGCGTCCTGTGCCTGAAGGGTAAAGCTGGTGCATATCATATGGGTAACGTAGCTGTGCCCATGGTGTGGCGCCTGGCACGTGTCACAAACCCCTGTCCAGCACATTCGCATGCTGGCAGTGTTGCATGTGATGCCAGATCTGGCAGGCACGCATTGCGCTTGCATGCAGCGCACTGCCAAGCGGCTGCTGTGCTGAGGGCCGGTCTGTGTTGCCATGCATCCAATGCCTGCTGCTGAGCTGCGTGCTGCCTGCACTGCGCTGTATTGCATTGCCGCAGATGCCCGCAGCCGCCCGGGTCCTGCCCCTACCAGCACACCCCCCTGGCTGAGGGCGAGGGCCTGGAGCTGCGCAAGCTGCTCATGAAGCTGGCACAGGACGACCAGCAAGGGCAGCAGCAGCAGCAGCAGGCCCAGCAGCAGCAGGGGCAGGGGTCGCAGCAAGGGACTGTTGGCGTGGTGCACCGCCAGCAGCAGCAGCAGCAGGCCCAGCCACAGCAGGGTCACTGGCAACCACACCAGCTGCCACCTTTTCAACAGCAGCTGTCTGCACCGCCGCATCTACCACACCACCAGCAGCAGCAGGTGCCCTGGCAGCAGCAGCAGCAACAGCTCACTCAACAGCAGCAGCAGCTGAATTTACCGCAGCTTGTAGTGCAACAGGGTGGACTGCCCAGCAGGCCGCTGCACCCTCAACAGCTGCAACGGCAGCAGCACGCACCGCCATCATACCAACAGCAGCAGCAGGGTATGCCACCATTACGTATGCTGCAGCCACACCTGCAGCAAGCTGTGCAGCAGTGGTCAGGCCAGAGGGCGCAGCTGCAACCACCTGGCTTCCCGCCTTCTGTACACCAGCAGCAGCAGCAGCAGCAGCAGCGTAGTGCTCCAGGGCAGCAATGGAGCCAAGGCTTGCAGCATTGATTGGTTGTCAGCTGAGTATTTGTCTACTGTTCTTACTTTGTGAGGCATGCTGCTGTGGCTTGGCATGATCCTGCGAGTGCCAGTGAGTTCTGGTTGGCCCTGGCTCTGTGCGCTGTGGTCGTTTTGCGCTCTGCTCAATGGCACAGCTGGAAAAGCCTGGGAAACTTCTGCAGTGACCGCACACAGTGCTTCTGAACCCATGAAGTTCTGCCACCAGCGCGATATGTCATTTCAAGCTGGGACCCCGGGCACTGGTGTGCCAGTGCCACTGCTGAATTATACATGTCACATTGGGAAACTTGTTGTACAGAGATCGTCAAGTCGCATTATCCGCCCACCAGTCCACGCTAGCCTCACCACGCTCGCCTGCACCTAGCCACACACGACGAAGTCGGTGCAGCACCATGGCAGCCTCACTGAGCCAGAGCAAATGCTCGTGCCTGACACAGAGGTCACAGAAGGGCGCGCAAAGGTGCAAGGGGTCCCAATTAGACAGCGAGCTGATTAGCAGGCCACATACTGCTGCAGGGGCTCACTGGTGCAATGTGGCTTTTGCAGGGTGGTGGTCAGGCCAGTGCCATTCAGCAGCAGCACAAGCAGGACCCGCAGTGTGCAGGTGTGGTATGCTGCAGCTGCTGCTGCCTTATGGTTGTGGCTGTGGCCAGGCCATCTGCTGGCTACAGCAGCCCGGCTGGTGATGGGACGGTGGTGTGTGTAAACTGACCACAAGGTGATGTTTCCTTGCAGGTTTATGCTAAGGGCAAGGGCAACAAAATGGCACCAAGGATGCCGCAAGGCCAGATGGTAAGCAGCTCAGCTCAGTGCAATTGAAATCAGGCAGCAGCAGTTGGCTCATCTCAACCTCCACCACCAACACACTTGCCACTTCCCAGCAAGCTTCGCCACAATCAACAAACAAAAACAAGCGTCAGGAGCATGGCATGTATTGGCAGCTGCAAATTTTGGGCTGTGGGGTGCAGCAATAGTGTAGCTGCAGCTGCAGGCTGTGGGCTGCTGTCTGAGTCTGCTGCTGTTTGGCTGCAGGTGCGCCCGCCAGTGCCCGAGGTGGACCCAGACAACCAGGAGTTCTGCATCTTTGTACGCGCCACACAGGGGGTGAGGCGCAGCAGCAGCAGCAGCAGCAGGGCCAGTGGCAGCAGCAGCAGCAGCAGCAGCAGCAGCAGCTGTAGAGGCAGCAGTGCCTGCTGCCTGCTGTGGCTGCGCAGCAGGGCCGCTGCCAACAGCAGCGCTGCCGCACGCAAGTGTCCTTTGGTGCCTGTATCGCCGCTATGTAGCATTTGTTGGCTGTTGAGGTGCCAAGCTGCATCTCAGCCGCCAGATGTCTTGTGTGCGCCTCAGCCGCTGCGCTGCCCTGTGCACCCAAGCTACTACAAGCTGCTCACTGCTGTACACTGTGCTGTGCTTCTGCTGTGCCTGCGCCTGGCTGCGCGCCTGCTGCCGCAGACCTACCAGAACTGGATCTTTGTGAGCGTGGTGAAGGGCGGCGGCCCTGCCAACGCCATGGTCAAGTCGCTGGAGAGCGAGTGGGGCCGCAAGCTGTACGGCCGCACACTCATCAGCAACATCGGCCAGTCGGTGTACAAGGTGCGTGGTGTAGGTGATGCGCGGGGAGCCGATCGCGCATGCGACTGTGCAGGGTGCTTTCTTGCCCATACGACTGCGCAGGGTGTTTGCAGGAAAGTGCAAGCGCTTGCAGGAACTTGCAGGAGTATGGTTTGGACAGGCGCTTGCAGCGCTGTGCGCACTCTCGCTCTCAAGTTATGCGAGCTGCCACACCAGTAGGCAGTGCTGCTCTGAGCATCCATGCCACGGCACCGCTGTCTTTTGCGGTGGCGCCAACCCCTTGTGTATGTGGCTGCTGCTTGTCTGTGGCTGCCCCCTTGCAGGACCGTGACGCCATCGTGAAGGGGCTCAAGGCGCAGATCAAGAACGCCATCGCGCAGAGCGGCGGCCAGCCGCAGGCCAAGATCATGGAGCCGGTGCTCAACCAGCCCAACGCTGCTTTTGAGTTTGCCTTTAAGATCAGGGTGAGGAGCTGCTGCCTGGTTGAGGCTGTGGCTGCTGCAGCAGCAGCACACACGCATTGTGGAATGCTGGAGGGCTGTTGCATGCACTGCTGTAGGCTGCTGTCCTCGTTTCCAGCTGGCTGGGTGGTCTTGTCCCACCGCAGGCTGCTGCCATGTCTGCTGCTCAGAGGGCCCGTCAGCGCTGCCCATGGATCGGGCTGCTGCTCATATTATGCAACCTGCTGCTGCTAACGCTGCACTCTGCTGCTGCTGTTGCTGCCGCAGGACCAGAGCCGGCCCGGGGACTTCCAGAAGACGGAGGGCCTCACAATCATCCCCAAGGAGTCTGAGGTGATGCAGCTGCCCATCGACAAGTTCAAGGCCTTCTTCTCACCAGACAACCTGCTGGGTGGCGCCAGCAGCAGCTGAAGCAGCAGCAGCAGGAGATGAGCGAGGCAGCAGCAGCGCCAGCGGCAACAGCGCAGGCCGGCAGCAGTGGCAGCAGCAGCGGCTGAGCGTTGTTGCTGCTGCAGCAGCAGCAGCAGCAGCAGCAGCAGCAGCAGCAGCGGCTGAGGCCTGGCGCCGCTGCCACAGCAGGAGAGGCAGCAGCAGTGGGCGGCAACTGCAGTGGTGGCAGATTGTGTTGAGGGTGTGAGTGCAGGTGTGAGGTGTGGGTGCAGCAGGAAACGGCTGGCGTTGTGTTTTGCACTGGCAGAGGCTGACAGGGCGGCTGTATTTGGCTGGACCCTGCAGCGGCGATTGGCGACGTTGGTGCTGGTATCAGTGACTGGTGCCTGACGCGTGCATGAGCTGGTTGTCTCATTTAAGACAGGCTGACCGCGATCTCTGTATTCCTTGTTAGTGCTTTGTAACTGTTCAACTATTTGTTGGCCACAGCGCCAGTGATAGCACGACGTGTACAGCTGTGCATCGTTTTGACAAACGCACCGGATAGCCAGGTTGCAAGCAGTCGAATTGTGCATATATGTATGCATTGAACAACGCCGATAGCAGCCGCTGCGCAGCATGCTAGCAGCACCAGCTGCGGCGTGGCGCTAGCAGCACCAGCTGCAGCAGCCACCAGGCAGGCTCAGCGATGCGACTGCCAGCGGTGGGTGACTGGGCAAAACACCCTAGTTCTGATGTGGACAGAGTGCTGTCGACAAAGAAGCCAAAAGATTGCCCAAGAAGATTTGAGTACGCAGCCACCCCAGCGGCTGGCCACCGCCAGGCGCGTGGTGAAGTCACTGGACTCAACGGTATCACGTCCACTGCAGCTGGTACGAGTCAATTTCACCGAGTTAATAAAACGTTGGCAAGACTTGCGCTCGTAGACCACAACCCATGTTGATCACGTGTCAAGCCCTCCGAAATTGGAAGCTGAGTCAGCTGTCCAAGTTGCTGAAAACAGCACACTGGCAGTGGTGCTACTATGCAGGTTTGACTGCCACACTCAGTGACCGTGAGTATCAGAGCTTCTTGCTGCTGCTGGGAAGCTGCCTTGTCGCAGCCCCTGCTGCCCCTGCTGGGTGCCCTGCAGCAGCTGCTGGCCCCCCTGCTGCTGCCCCTGCTGCTGCCCCTGCTGCTGCCCCTGGCTTGGTGTTGTTCCGCACATCAAGCTCTAGCCGCCCGCCGCCCTCCGCCACACTCAGCGTGATGCTGCAGCCCCACCGCGCCTGGCAGCCCGGCAGTGCCGCAGCCTGCCGCAGCGGGCGGCCCACCTGGCGCGTGATGGCTGCTTCAATGACCTTGGCGCCATCCAATGGGTAGGGGCCGGCATACTCCACCTGGCCAGGCCAATGGCAGTGCGGCATGTGGCACAGTCCGCAAGCAGCGTGCGGCGGCGGCAGGAGGCGTGTGATACATAGCCATGAGAGCAGCAGTGAGATGGGGCCAGCATACTCCACCTGGGCTGGCAAGGGGTTGGGCAGCATGGCACGGCATGGTGCGGCGGCATGCAAGCAGCAGGCGGCAATGGCAAGAGGCGTGAGACGATGCTGGCAGCGGGAGCAGCATTGAGGGAAGCTGGTGCTGTAAGGTTCCTGTCCTCGCTGCAGTGCTCGCCACTCCTGCAGGTGCTGAGACAGCCATGCAGCAACGCAAGAACAGCCAAAACATCTAATCACTCAAGGACCTTCTCAGCCAGGTGCTTCCATGCCTACAATGCCACACACCTATGATTCCACTGCAAGTGCTCTCTTTATGATGACAAAGATTAAAAACACTGCTGGTCAGCTGCAGCAACCTGCCCCGCGCCGCACCTGCCCCGCCAGCCACTCAGCCACGCCAGGCTCCCACTGCAACAGCACGCGCCGCACCGCCAGCAGCGCCGCCCGGCCCCGCAGCGCCAGGCCAACCAGGCCCGGCATGTGGCCCCTCTCCAGCGGCAGGTAGGGCAGGAACACATCAATCATGCTCAGCAGCTTGGCAGTGTCCTCGTAGCTCTCGCAGCCGGCGGCGCGCCACTGCGCAAACACCACACCGCGCAGCAGCGCCTCCGCTGCCTGCTGCGTCACCTGCAGTCATGTGCAAGGCGGTTTGACATGCACACATCGTGATGCTGGGTGCTTTGGATGAGAGAAGTGAGATGAGCTGTGAGAGGGTGATGAGGCGCTGCAGCGGGTGAGGGCTTGAGCCACACTCATGGTCAGCCCCTCCCTCAGCTTCAACGCACTGCACGCGCAAACCCTCTGCCTGCCATACAGCTGTGCAACGAACCTCCTGCGCGCCACAGCCAGGCGGTGCTTGTGGTTGTGACTGTGTTTTAGTGCACAGCACGCCCAGGGCAGCTGCTGCTGGCGGTGTGTGTCCCACCTCGTCAGCGCTGCCTCACCTGTGTCCTGTCCCCCAGCTGACTCAGCAGCCCCTCCAGCTCAGCCATGCCCAGGTTAGACTCCAGCAGGATGATGGCCCTGGGACACACACAATGGCACAGATAGACAGGGACACGGCGTGACAGCTGGGACAGGTCTGACGCAGGGAGAGAGCGAAACAGGACGCCTCGGGTAGGACACACCGCACAGCTGCCACAGCGCTCACTCAGCACAGGATGCACTACGGCGCACCACAGCCTGTGCTGAGCATATCGCGATTATTGCTGTACTTTTGCAGGACAGCATTGTACTTTGTTTTACCGTGTTCTAGCCTCATAGTTTATAACAGTATTCGCCAAGCGGAGCTGTGGTTGTTGTTGCTTGTGCTGTGTAGGTGTTGCCCCTTGACTGTCAGCAGCACATCTAGAGCTCCTCTGCATGCTTGCAGAACGTCGCCGTTGTTGCTGTACTTTTGCAGGACAGTGTTGGACTTTGTATCAATGTGTTCAGCCATACATCACATAAGAGTATTTACATTACATAAGAGTAGAAACGGAGCTGTGTAGGTGTTACCACTAGACTGTCAGCAGCACAGCTAGAGCAGCGCATCTGCACACACGCAGAATGTCGCCGTTGTTGCTGTGATTTTGCAGGACAGTGTTGGACTTTGTTTCAATGTGTTCAGCCATACATTACATAAGAGTATTTGCCAAATGGAGCTGTGTAGGTGTTACCACTAGACCGTCAGCAGCACAGCTAGAGCAGCGCATCTGCACACATGCAGAACGTTGCCGTTGTTGCTGTGATTTTGCAGGACAGTGTTGGACTTTGTTTCAATGTGTTCAGCCATACATTACATAAGAGTATTTGCCAAATGGAGCTGTGTAGGTGTTACCACTAGACTGTCAGCAGCACAGCTAGAGCAGCGCATCTGCACACACGCAGAACGTTGCCGTTGTTGCTGTGATTTTGCAGAACAGTGTTGGACTTTGTTTCAATGTGTTCAGCCATACATTACATAAGAGTATTTGCCAAATGGAGCTGTGTAGGTGTTACCACTAGACCGTCAGCAGCACAGCTAGAGCAGCGCATCTGCACACACGCAGAACGTCGCCGTTGTTGCTGTGATTTTGCAGAACAGTGTTGGACTTTGTTTCAATGTGTTCAGCCATACATTGCATAAGAGTATTTGCCGAGCGGAGCTGTGGTTGTAGTTGTTCTGAGCTTTTTAGGTGTCGGCACACAGCAGCAGCTGAAGCTGTCATACGCATGGCATGGCAGCGTGCAACTAGCTGCGCACCACCACACCTGTTGCTGGTGATGTTGGCGCGCTCCGGGTGCTGCAGCAGCTGCCGCCACAGGCCCCGTGCCGCGCAGTCCATCTTGTCATACTCCTCCACCACCAGCAGCGACTCAGGGGCAGCAGCCAGGTGGCCCAGCACCTCGCGCCGCAGCGCCTCCAGGCGGGACGCGCTCTCAGGCAGCAGGTAGTCCAGCCCATACACCACCTGCGCGGCAGGTCAACAGCAACATGATGCCTTCAGCGGCCGGCTGCTGATTTGATGCACACAAGTAGTCCAGCCCATACACCGCCTGGCAGGGCAGGGCAGGTGCAACGGTGGTGGCACCCCATGTGACAGGGATAAAGCATGAGCAGGATGTAAGGGATGTCAAGGAACAGCAGGATATTATAACAACTGTTCGCAGTCTGCACCACTCAGCAACCAGGTTATACCTCACGGCCAAGGTCAGCGCCGCCCCCACCTTGTAGCCCCTGCAGTGCATGCCGGGGCACTGCAGTGCTGCTGAGGGCGCCTTGCTGTACAGGATACGCGCCAGCCAGTGGTGGCTGTAAGTCTTGCCCACCCCTGGCGGGCCATGCACTGATATTACTAATGGCTTCTTAGGGTGGGGCTGGCTCAGGTGGTGGCACACTGCATCAGCCAGCTGGGATAGTGCCAGCTCCTGGCCTATTACTTCTTGCGGCAGCAGGCTGTCCAAGTTGGCGCAGGCTGTGTCGACAAAGTGCACGGTGCCTGCGCGCAGCAGCAAAGGTGGTAGCAGTGCTGTGGGTATGAAATGATGCATATGCACGGCCTAGTGCGCGTACGCATCTGGTGGTGAGGCCGCGGAGTGAGTCTTTGCACGACAACTTGTCAGCAGAAGGCCAAAGCATTTCCAGCAGCATAAGCAGCAGCAGCAGCAGCACAGCAATGTAGTGTGCTGCGCCAGCAGCTGGCTGAGCCTTCCTGTCTGCCCCCCTGGCAGCGCACCTGACAGGTACAGTGCCACCAGTCCGCCCAGCAGGGCCACGCCAGCTGCTGCTATCACCATGCATGCAGCTGCGTGCGCCCTTGCCTGGTGCTGCTGCCGCTGCGGCGGTTGCGCTGCTGCTTCTGCTTATGGTATTGGTGCTGCACCTGCAGGTCTGCAGACGCGAACTACTACTGCTGCTGCTGCTGCTGCTACTGCTGTGCCTTGCTCTCCTGCTGCTGCTGCTGCTGCTGCTGCTGCTTCTGCTGCTGCTGCTGCTACAAACCACCAATCGAGGTTGGCTTGCAGTTCTATATATGCAGAATGTGGAATCTTCAGCGTTGGGTGATCTTCAAGACCTATAGTCTGCTGTCACTGCAGGTGTGTGTGGCCACTTCAAGGTAACTCACACCTATGTGGTCGTCCTATACAAAGTTGCGGTGCGTACAATGGTGCGTAAATATCAATCCGGTGTGTGCTTCGACTGACGCAACACGCTCATCCCGCCTTCTTTTCGTGAAACCCTGGTGACAGTGATAATTTGAAAACCCCTTTCATCGCACCCTTTCCCCGTCCAATTAATTGACGCGCGCTGCTTGTGGCTTGTTTGTCAAGTCGTCCCGCTAGCTGTATGGTCACTGTCAACGTCAGGAAGAGCAGCAGCAACACACAGCAGTGGTGATTCCTGCTGATCCCAGCTCAGCTAGCATCTTTGCTGTTTGTCACCACATCCTCTCGTTGATCGCACCATGGACATCGTTTTGAAGCACACCAGCCTATTGTGTGCACAGTACCTCCCTGGAGACACCATAGGCAAGCTGCTGGCCTACGTATCGCTGTGCCCGGTGCTGCTGCTGTGCTTCCAGTTCTCCAAGGTCTACACGCGCCGCGAGCTGCACGAGGCCGTGCTGCTTGCAGGACTGCTGCTGGAAGAAGGCATCGCCAGAGCCCTGAAGCACCTGCTGAAGCATCCGCGCCCTGCAACATGTGACATGCTGCAGCTCTGCCACTCCCATGGCATGCCGTCATCCCACACCTCAATGATGTTTGCCTACCTGGCAATCACTAGCTGCATCGCGCTGCAGCTCTGGAGGCGGCGCGGCACAGTCACCAGGCTGATGGCAGCAGCCGAGCAGCTGGCAGTAGCAGCAGCAGCTGTGGGCGTGGGTGCCTCGCGCATCTACCTGGGCTACCACAGCAGCGAGCAAGTGCTTGCAGGAGCGCTGCTGGGCTGCATGTTTGGGGTGGTGTGGTTTTGTGTGATGAGGCTGCTGGAACCTGAGTATGACATGCTGTCGCGCTGGCAGCTCCTGCGGCAGTTAGGCGTGAAGGACACGTGGGGCGTTGGGGAGCCTCTGGCAGTGGAGGCGGCAGCATTCTCCAGCAGCAGCAAGGCCAAGTCAGCGTGATTGACACTGCAATGGCTGCAACGCGCAGCTCATACCGTATTTGCGCGGCAGGTGCAGCGTGGAGCGCATGGCGGCCGGCCCAAAAGTGATCCTGTGACAATACCCTGTGCGGCTGAGATATGAGTAGTGTAGCAGTTGCTGTGGCAAGCGGAGTTGGTGGCCGGTTCCGATTCAGATTCTGCAGATCAACGTGGCCAGGTGTGAGCAGGCACTTTCATCTATAATCTTCTCAGGCTGCATGAGATGTAAAAGAACAAAGTTGTACGGATGTGGCGATGGCATGTGATGTGCATGGTGCCGAGGCTCGTGTCAGCTGTTGCTGTCTGTCTGTTTGCAGTCACCAGCGTCCATGTACGAATCAATGTACCAGTCGAGGTTGTAGTGCCTGTGAACTGCACAGCAGACTTTGGTGCCCACTGGGTACCTGGCATTTGCATTACAATGTAATACCATGGTGTGTGGCCACACTTACAGTCTGGCATGCCAAATGTGCGGTTGCCCAGCCCTCGAGCTTGATTTGAGATAGTTACACACCGTGTGTTGCTGGAGGGCCTCCAGCCCGCCTGAAGGGCAACTGCAATGGCACGTAGCGAATTGATGACTGGTACAATGACGCCATACCACAGCAGCACCGCCACCGACCCGCTTGAGTTGTAACAACAGAAGTGACAGTTACACATACAACAATTCAGTGCTGAGCCCGACGGCCATGAGACCACCTGCCATGCAAGGCTCCCTGTCACTCAAACTTTGAGCTTCTTGAAGAAGCAGAGCGGTGGCGCTCAACTGCCACAGTCCCTGGTCACACTCGCACATGCAGCACCTATAGGTGCTTTAGCTAAACACCACACCCTAACTAAAACTTCTCCCACCCAAGCCCCTCCACTACTGCTGAGCAGACATGCACCCGCTCATGACGTCTACTGCTGCTGCTGCACTGCTGCAGCACTCTCCTCGCCTGGCTGCTGGTACACAGGCCGCTGCAGCAGCGCAGGCACGCTGCCGCCGCTCGTGCCGCTGCTGCGGCGCGGCCTCAACACACCATGGCTGTTGCTCGCGTGCCTGCTGTTGCCATTCTGCGGCAGCCTCATCACAGCGCCAGCTGCCGGCGCAGTACGAACCACGCCGCCATACCTGCTGCTGCTGCCGCCAGCGCCGCTGCTGCTGCCGCCGCCAGTTCTACTACTGCCAAAGTAGCCGCCGCCGCCGTTGCTGCTGCTGCTGCCGTCGTCACCGCTGCTGCTGCCGCTGCCATCCTCACCAGTCAGCTCTGCTGCCAGCACTGCTGCCGCCATGTACCAGCCTGCATCTTCATGCTGCAGCACCTTGTACGCCCACGCCAGCTTCGGCAGGTACTGCGGCCGCAGCTTGCCTTGGAACATGCTGCTGCTGCTGCCGTCCCAGCCGGGAGCTGCACCATCCAACTGGCTTGCAGGCCCTACGCTGCTGCTGCTGCTGCTGGCAGGCAAAGGTTCGTGGCTGCTGCCCGGCTCAGGCTGCTGCTGCTGCTGGCTGCCCATATCAGCAGCCACGCGCGCACTCACCGCAGCCAGCAGGCCGTCATGCCTGTGGTTCAGGCACGCCAGCGCCCACACCAGCTGCACCACGTCAACCAGCGCCATGCTGGGCAGACGCTGCAACGCCACACACGCCAGGTGACCCGCCAGCGGCTCGTGCCGCACACGCGCCACCGCAAACGCCTGCGCCAGCTGCGACAGCTCATGCACAGTCAGGCCAGCCAGCCCGCCAGGCTTGGCTAGCACAGCATCTGCCAGCGACCTGAACATGCCTTTGAAGCGGTGCAGCGGCATGCCGCAGGAGGCGTACGCGACAGCAATCTTGCTGCAGGCCTTGGCATCCCAGCTGGCGCAGCCGCAGTGCTGCGCCGCATGTGCCGCCAGCGCAGAGAGCACGCCAGACTGCCGGCAGCGCAGCGTCAGCAGCCCCCATGCGAGGTTCGCCAGTTCAGCAGGGCTGAACTGGCCAAGCAGGGGTCTGGCCCTGCGGCCGAGTGCTGCAGTAAATGCGCCGTCGTAGTGCCGTGCGCGCGCAAACGCCCACGTGAGGTTTGACAGCGCCTGCGGGCCAAACCTTGGAAGCGTGCGCGCAGCAGATCGCGCCACCTCGTGCAGCAGCAGGCTGTCTCCAAGGTTCCACAGCCGCGCGTGCGCCCAGGCCAGCACTGACAGCTGCTGCGGCTGCATTGCAGGGATCTTGTGCAGTGCTGCTGCCTCCAACAGCTCCATCAGCTGCCATGTGGCCTCGTCAGCAGCAGCGCCAGGCTGGCGGGCCAGCTTGGCGGCTGCCCAGGCCGTCATGCACAGTTGCTGCCGGTTCAAGCTGCCGGTGATGCGGCAGGCAGCGGCCAGCATGGCGTGGCGCAGCTGCTGCGACGGCTGCAGCTGCGCAACTGCAAAGGAGCTGAGGAGGCAAGGCAGGTAATGCTTGATGCTGCTGCTGCAAGTGATGAGGCGGCTGCGGGTGAGGTGCACGTCCACTGCTGCTGCCAGCTCACGTGCTGAGTCAGCCATGCCTGCCTCGTCAGCATCCCAGCTGCCTGTGACGCTGCTCAGACTGCAGAAGCTGCTGCTGCTGGTGGTGGTGGTGCTGTTGCTGCTCTGCGTGGCTGCTGCTGCAAGGCTGGCATGCTGTGCGCTCTGATCCTGTACAGCCGCTGGTTGTTGCTGCTGCTGCTGCTGCTGCTGCTGCTGCTGCTGCTGCTGCTGCTGCTGCTGAGCTTGCGCAGGACTGCTGCCGGTGTTCTGTTGGGCCTGGCGCTGCAGCTGCTGCCTCTGCTGCTGTTGCTGCTGCCGCCGCCTGCTGCGCACGCGAGCCGGCGACTGCAGCGCCAGCGCCACAGCCTGCAGCAGCGTGGTGCACTCCGCCAGGCCCCAGCCATCACCAGCAGCCAGCAGGCGCCGCTGCGCCTCATCGCTGCACAGCAGCCACAGCTGTGCTGCTGCCTGGCTGCCTGCTGCTTCTCTGCTGGTGGCAGCAGCACCATACAGCACCAAGCCCAGCTCGCTGTTGCTGCACTGCGCCAGCCAGCTGCCAGCTGTCTCAGCAGCAGCAGCAAGCAGCAGCGGGTGCTGCAGCTGCAGCTTGCCGAGCGCCCACAGCGCATTGCTCACGTCCTGGCTGTTGCAGCGCCCCTGCAGCAGCTGCTGCTGCAGCTGGTTGCCGAGCTGCTGCAGCAGCGCTGCGTCCCTGCAGCTCAGCACTGCGCAGCTCCACAGCAGTGAGGATAGCTCCTGGGCCTTATAGCGCAGCGCACCCTGCCGCAGCTGGGCACTGATGGTGTCACACACGGCCGGCCAGAACTGCTGCAGCCGCTGCTGCAACGCATCCTGCTGCCTGCCGCCGGCACCGCTCGGCCTGCTGCCGCCAGCAGGCGTCGACTTGCTGCTGCTACTGCTACTGCTGCTGCTTGTGGTGCTGCTGCCGTACTGCGCTCTTACTCTCAGCGCCTGAGCCGCGCGCCGCTCGCCCTGCTGCTGCTGCTCTGCTGCATCAGCCAGCCATTGCGCTGTGTAGCTGCCACTGCCACCCCTGCTGCCGCCTGCCTCCGCTGCCGCTCCTGATCGCCAGCGCTGCTGCTGCCGCTGCTGCAGGCTGGCAAGCGCCCACATCAGCATGGACAGCTCCTGCGGCTTGAACCCTTGCAGCTGCTGCTGCGCTGCTGCCACCAACTGCGGCCACACGCTGCAGCAGGCATCATGCTGCAACTTGGCTAGGCCCCATGCCAGCATGGCGAGCTCTTGGGGCTGGCTGGCAGTCAGCAGCTGGCCGCCGTTGGCTGACAGCTGCTGCGCAGCCGACTGCAGCAGGCCTGCAGGCACGCTGCACTGCAGGGTGGCCAGCGCCCAGCTGGCGTTGGCTGCCTGGCGTGCGCTGCTGCACTCGTCAAGCCGCTGCAGCAGCTCATCTGCAAGCTGCAATGCCAGCTGCTGCGCATCGTGCCGGCTATTGCTGCTGCTGCTGCTGCTGCTGCTGCTACTTAATGCTGTTTCGTCGAGTTTTGCGAGCTTGACCAGCACTGCTGACAGATGGATGGCGTTGAAGTGGCTGCTGTGTGCGTGGTGCAGCTGCTGCAGCTCCTGCACGCTGCTGCTGTGCTTGATCCAGCCCGTAAGCTGCGCAGGGTGCTCAACGACAGGAAGCTGCCGCTGCTGCCGAGGTTGCTGCTGACCTGGCTGCCCGCCAGGCTGCCGCCCCTGGTGCTGGGCCCCCGGCTGTTGCCGAAAAGGCTTCACATTCTGCTGCTGCTGCCACCCTTTTGATGTCTGCACTGCTGATGGTTGCTGCTGCAACCGCTGCGCATGGCTCTGTTTGTGCTGCCTCGGCTGCTTCTGGTGAGCCTGCTGTGACTGCTGTTTTTTTGGCATCGGCGTCTCATGCTGCTGCTTCAAAGGCTCCTGCTGCTGCAGAAGCTGCGGCAGCTGCTGCTCCTGCTGGTGCTGCTGCTGCAGCAGCGTGTCCATGTCCTGCTGCTGCAGGTCATGTGCCTGGAAGTGCTGCTGCTGCACCTGCATGTTGTGCAGCTTCTGCGGTGCTATGGCCTCATGTTGTGGCCTGCTATGGTCCAGCTGCTGAAGCAGGGTTGGTGCAGCAGCTGTCTGGGTGAACAGCTGCTCCTGCAGCTTGTTGCCATGCACAGAGCTGTAGCCTACATCCTCACACTGCTGAACAACAGTTGCTGCAGCTGCTTGGCTCAAGCACAGCTGGCTGCTGCCATGCGCTGCCATCCTCATGTGCTGCGCGCTACTAGGCTGTGCTTGTTGCTGCTGCTGCTGCTGCAAATGGTGTGGCTGCTGTGTTCGAACTTGCTGCAGCAGCTGTGTCACTTGCTGCTGCTGCTCGTGCAGCAGCTTGCACTGCATGCCGCTGCTGGCTGGGAATGGTTGCTGCGGCGTGTGCTGGCCTGCTGCTGCTGCTGCTGTTGTAGTAGTAGCAGCGACTGCCCCAACTGCTGCAACATTCTGCTGCTGCTGGTGCTGCAGCTGCGAGGGCCACAGAGCCAGCCCCTCATGACAGCCCTGCAGCAGCAGCAACAGTGCAAAGGCAGCAGACAAGCAGCAGATGATGTGAAGCAGCCCTCAGCATTTATCTGCTTGTGCAACCGTGGTCTCTGGGGAACGCAGGGAAGGTGTGGCAGCAACGCTGCAGCGTTTCTACATGTGGAGTGCAGCATTCAGCATGTTTCAGAACCACACCATGATGGCATCGACACCACCACCAAAGCATGCAGCACGTATGGCGCACCTGTGTGCTGCAGTTGACTGCAGTGCGGCCGCCGCTGCGCGTGCCCTGCCCATGCTGCAGCCCACTTTGCTGTGGGCAACGGCCAGCAGTGCCACGCGTCACCTGTAGTGCACAAAGACGTAGCTGTTAGTCACGTACATTCCACTAGCCCTGGCCTCCGCCCGTATCAAGCGGTGAGCACAGCACTGAGCAGCACATGCCAGCATGAATGCGCGGCTGCATGTGCTGCGCGGGTGCACCAGTTGATCCATGCAAGCCATGCAGCATGCCGGAACTGTAGCATCCACCAGTACACAGAGCCCGCCCATGCACTGCCTGAGCCTGCCATGCAGCGCACCTGCAGAGACTTGGGTGCTGTTGAGCAACACGTTGCCGCATGCTGCCCCTGCACTGCTAGTCCGTGCCACATTCAGGAGCAGCAGCTCCTGATCTTCACCAGGCTGACTGTGTTGCTAGCTGTGTGGGGCCAGCCTGCACGCAAAGGCAGCCCTGTGCAAGCATGAGCAGACATGCCTGAATACCAGCGTTCTAGTGTCCTAATAGATGCTAAATCCAAGCATAGACGTGGCTGTATTGCCCCATGCAACACAGACAGCTGCAGCAGGCTGCTGTAGATGGAGCCTTGCTGTCACCTGACCATGCCGGCTTGCGAGCACAAGTCGCCTCAGATCAAAGCCACAAATGGGCCTTCTCGACGTCCAGCGAAGCTCTAATGCTGCCGTCGAACGCAATATAGCACAAGGTGTGGTGAGCCCCGCTCGCAGGGGCAAGCCTTGCTGCAAAATATTTGTCAATGCAGCATAATGCGGTTTGCTTATCTAGCTGCTGGGTAATTAATACCAGACAAGCCCAACTCGAGAGGGCCACGGAGCAGCAAGGGAGACAGCAGGCCGTGCGTGGTGCTGATCAAGCCATCCTTTAACATGAATCTTCACGCGGTGCTGACTGCAAGAGCAGCGTGGGAAGATCTTGCTGTCTCTTGTCACAAGCAAGTGACGGTTCGCATCTGCAGGATTTTCTGCCTTTCAATGTCAATTGAAACCTGAAAATTCTATATTTACCGTGAAACACACGTCGACTGCTTGACGTCAACGACCCACACCGATCCACAGTGTTCAAAAATAAGCATAGTGGCGAGGACTTGACCA
Organism: Tetradesmus obliquus; assembly: GCA_030272155.1. Taxonomy (NCBI): domain Eukaryota; kingdom Viridiplantae; phylum Chlorophyta; class Chlorophyceae; order Sphaeropleales; family Scenedesmaceae; genus Tetradesmus; species Tetradesmus obliquus. Next base: position 5,489,532 of record CP126191.1, read on the forward strand.
GGCAGACCGTACAGCCCCCGGGCAGGGCAAGCCATGCCTTCTGATGCTTAACACATTACCCAAGTCCAAACCGCACGCCAGCCAGATGAACTGAGCAAGCTTGGACAAGGCGTGTGTGCCAGATGAACTGACCAAGCTTGGACAACGCTATAGAAGCAGGTGATGGACAAAACTGCAAAGGCACCGTGTGTGAAATGCCAAAAAAGGTGCAAACATCACAAAACCTCAGCTGGCAATCCACCTGACGAAGCAAACACTCTGAACAGCTGCTTCAGGTGCAACTAAAGCTGGGTACAAGGTAAGGTGCAGTGTTGAGCAGTGCCAGTCCCCCAATGGCCTGTTCACACTGATACAGCGCCTGCTGATGCACAACTGAAAACGCACCAGCTGGCTAGCCCTAAAATCGGCAGGTGCCGTGGATCACAGGCCAGCAAATCCCAAATGCTGCAGAGCACTGCTGCTGCTGCTGCTGTACAAGAGCTATTGCTGTGTGAAGCATCATCTACTAGCACTGAGCAAAAGTTCAAGGCAGCACTGCCATGCCTTCTCAAAAACATGTCCATGACAGTGGGCAGGCGCCAACACAGCGTAGCCGCCATGCGCTTGAGCAATGCGTCAACTTTATGCACCACGTGACGTGTGCAAACCACGGACTATGTAAACGAATACAAACGGCTATGTACATGTGTGCAGTCAGCCGTAGCGGCTGCTGTGATCGGGCCCAGTGATCAACTTGATGGGCTGCAAGCACCATTAAGATGGACAGCGCCAGCACCATCACACACAGACAAGCAAACGGCCTTGCTGCATACCCCCATACAATGCTAGGCACTTTGCATGCACCATTTGCTAGCACAGCAGGAGCGCAAAACATACATAGCTTGTCTGCCGCGTTAACAAACCGTATTAAGCAGCAACGGCTGACAAGGCCATGTCATGTGTGTGCGATGCTGCCTGAGCAGAGTGGCAAGCCATGCAGTTACGCCCACACTGATGGTGGCATCTGCCAGTGACCGCGACAAAATTGCACCAGCGTGATGCTATCTGCCTCAGCGTGCAATGCCTGCCAGTGGGCGGCAGATACATCAGGCAAAAACCGGTCCTTCGCCTACTCCAGACGAATTTGAGTGTAATTAGTAACTAGTACGCGAAAACCAGCATTCATGCCTGCTGCTGCACCAGCAACCAGCGCTCAAACTGATGTGGGCTGCAGGCCTGCATGCAATACATCACACCCTTCGCCAGGCACACCTATTGAATCAATAACAAAACAGCATGTGAGCCAGCACAACAGTACTGCATCACACAGCGTCCACTCTGTGTGCTGGTCCAGCATACCAAGCAGTGAGCAGTGCATAGGCCAAGGTGAGTGGCGGGTGCCACGCTTGCAGCACAGCATTGCAGCACAACGTTGCAGAAGCTGGTCTTGCGGAAACGCAAGTGATAAGCCCCCATGCCGCCATCTCAAACCCTGCGAAAGAGCAGCCAAGCAGGCGTGCGCTCATCCCCGCCCCCGCGCAACACGAGCTCCAACAGCCGTGCAACTGCCAGCAAGCCTTGCCGTGTACAATGCAGGCATCCATGCACAGTCCTCTTGAGCAGCAGTGACGTCTGCCACCACGCACATACAAGCAAGCCAAGCATGAACAAATCTTTTGAAGTGTTGATGGATGATGTTCAACAACACATGTTAACACGTGGTGGTACACAGTTCTGAGCGGCATGGCTGCTGCCGCTGTACTGTGTGATGCCCTTTATGTAGCAGCACCTGCCCGCAGGTGGCATACGCTCGCAGTCCGTCGACTGACGCAAGCCAGGTGCCACAATCAAGTTAAGTTCACACAAGTGCAACACAAGATGCGCCTGCTTGGCGTGAGTGCAGATCACGCCCCAGAAAGTAATCTACAGCCTGCATGCAAGCGGACAGCAAGCATGCCAAGAGCACTTGACCCAAGCACATACACACATGGCGCAAGGCCCCACTCCCACAACACGGCATGCTCACGCAGGACCGCTCCTGCACCAAGATACACACACAACCTGCGCAAGCAAGCAGCTGCCAAACACGGATACAGCGTGCCGCAGCTGCAGCTCTCAAGTCACCACTCCGATCACGTACACACATCACACCACCAGTAAACATACAATCATAGGCCAACACAGCGCCGAGCACACCAATGCGTCTCAGCACCCTGCGCTGCTGAGTGCTCAGTTCAGGTCGCTTGACAGCGCCGCTGCTCGCCGCCGGGCTTGGCTGGCAGCAGTGCGCCGGCCCTTGCCGCTGCTGCAGCTACCGCCGCCTCCCCCTCCCCTGCGCCGCTCCTCAAAGAAGTTGAACACCTGCTTCAGCGAGCCGCGCGTGGGCCGCGCAGCAGGGTAGCAGCTGCTCACCAGCGCGAGCCGCTGCCTCACGCTGTGCTTGCTCACAGGCTCTGCCGGCTGCTGCTGCTGCTGCTGCTGCTGCTGCTGCTGCTGCGCTGCTGCCCAGCCAGCCACAAACTGCGGGCCACAGTCCACAGCTGTAGCCGACGCGCTGGCAGCTGCGGCTGCGTCAGGAGGCGTAAAGCAAGCAAGTAGCATCGCGACTGCCATGCACACGCAGTTGTCGTGCCCTGCAAAGAGCAGCGTGCAGCACAGCAGTAAGCATTGCAGCGAGCAGTGGCAGCAGAGCAAGCCAAGGGTACATACATGCGACTCTGTCAATGGTAATGTTGCTGGGCCTTGCATATCCAAAGGAAGCTTGCTTAGCCCAAGCAATAGGCGCATCTAGAACATCAGCAGCTGCGACACATTGCACACTCCGCTGCGTGTGTGCCACGTCATCTGCTGCGACCTCGCCTACACCACGGGACAGCAAACAAGACGAGGGAAGTGCCAGCCACACAAATCAATGGTAAGCTGAAGCGCCCATAGCCAGTGCTGCTGCGCCTCACCCTCCACATCATGCAGCAGCACCAGGTGGCCTGCAGCCAGGTGTGCTGACACAAACTCCAGCGCCTCCTGCAGGTGCTGCTTCAGGCTGGACCTGTCACGCTTCGCACACTCCACAGGCAGCCACTTGAGCCGCGGCAGCTGCTGCTGCTGCCCGCCAACACCCACAGGCACAGCAGCATGGTCGTCGCTGCTGGTGCTGTAGTAGGCGCTGCTGCAGTTGCTGTCAGAGGAGCTGCTACTGCTCTCACTGGCGGCAACGCCGCAGCTGCCAATGCTGCTGATGCTGTCGGCACTGCCAGTGTGTGCGTGATGGCTGCCAGTCCTAGCTGCTGTACGTCCATCTGGTTGCCGTACAGCTGCAGCAGGCTGCTGCTGCCGCCGCTGCGCAGGCTTGGACTTGCTGAGCAGCTCAGTAAGCATGCCGCCTTTGCGGCTGACCCCCTGCTTGGCTGCAGCAGGCACTTCAAGCCTGCTGATGCTGAAATTGTTGTTGCCAATGCCGGCCTCTGCTGCTGCAGCAGAGCCGCTGCTGTTGTCACCGTCTCCATCGCCATCGCCAGCCGCAACAGCAGCAACCTCTGCTTGCTGCTCTTGCTGTGGCTGCTGCTGCTGGTTCTGGCGGGCCCAGTCACTGCAGCTGCTGTAGCTGCTGCTCAGCGGCTTCAGCGCATGGCTGCTGCCCTGCCAGCAGTATGTCGGCTTGAAGCACAGCCCAGCAGCGGCAGCAGCACACCAGCCGGGCCTACCGCCTGGCGCACTGCCGCACACTGCACCCCGACCATCGCCATCGCCGGCCCCAGGCACAGCAGGCATGCCCTCCGACTGCAGCTGCATCGACTGGTACTCCTGCTGCAGCGCCGGCGACATGGCAGTGCCGCAGCACAGCACAGCATCCACGGTGCGCCACACATCTGCTGCGCTGGCGCCCTGCAGGTTGCCCAGCGCAAGCCCAGTGCTGCCCAGCCAGTACACACCCGGCGCAGCGCGCACCACTTTGAGCCCAGCGGCAGCTGCCTCCGCGTACAGGCCGTCAGCGCCGCTGCCGCCTCCGCAGCCCTTGGGCGCAGGGTGGTGCCTGTCTGTCGCCACGCCATGCGCTGACGGCAAAGCCCCAGCACGCTGGGAAGCAGCCTGCAGCAGCTGCTGCCCTATGCTGCTGCTGCTGCTCCTGCCATACGCCAAGCTGCGGTGGTGCGCCAGCAGCTGCTTCACGGCAGCGCCCACGCCAGCCGGCCCGCAGCTGAGCAGCGTCTCGTAGTTGTCCCAGAACAAGCCAGGCGTGAGCCCCGCTGCCCAGCTCTCCTCGTCATCGCCCGCGCCAGGCACATACACGTACGACCAGCTGCTGAGCTGCGCGCCGCTGCCGCTGCCACGGGCGCTGCTGCCTGCCCTGCTCGGTGCGCGGCCGAGCTTGGATGCTGCCTTGCTGCTGCTGCTGCCGCTGCCTGGCAGCTCATCGTCGCTGAGGTCGTCCAAGTCCTGCATGCCTGCGCCGGCTGCTGCGCTGGCGCCATACGCGCGCGCTGCCTGGCGCTGGCATTGCTGCGGCTGAGAGGCGGAGACCAGCAGCAGCGGCGTAAACGGCAGGCTGCTGGGATGCGCCACCTGCACAGCGCCAGCAGCAGCAGCAGCACACCACATTCAGCACTCGCAGGTCAGTCCAAGCATGCTGCAGGCCACCGCAAATCCTACGCTGGCGGCCCGTCAACTGCGCACAACACCCTCAAAGCTACCAAGCCCGCTTGCAGGCAGAACACACAAAACCACACACAGAATGGTGATAGCACTTCATGTGGCCATTCCAACCCACCCACCTGGTTGGTCCAGATCAGGCTGTCCTGCGTCACCCACAGCGGCCGCAGCGGCTTGCGCAGCCGCGCCGCCAGCCCGCGCACGTCAGCCCCAACCTCCAGCAGCCGCTCCACCCAGCCGTCAAGCTTGGCCTCCATCGCCTGCCGCTCATGCGCAGGCACCCACAGCGGCAGGTGCAGCCCTGTGTCCCATGCCACCTCAGCAGCAGCAGCAGCTGCTGCTGCGGCAACATCATTGGCGTCAGCAGCAGCGCGTGCAGGGTCTGCACCTGCGCTCCTGCTGCTGGCGGCGCTGAGCTCACTGTCGTGGCTGCAGCTGCTGCAGGCGCTGGGGCTGCCCGGCTGCAGCCGCGCGGCGCTGCTGGCGCTGCATGCGCTGTTGCTGTCGTCAGCAGCAGCACAGGCTGCTGCTGGCACTGCCACCGGCGGAGGCGCGAACGCACACAGGCCATCGTAACCTACTCCTGTCTCCTCGTCCATCCAACTGCTGTCTGTGCTGCTGCCTAAGCTAGCAGCAGCCGCTGCTGCTGCAACCTGCTGCCCATCCACAACGCCCCAGCTGCTACCTACATGCTGCTGCTGCTTTTGCTGCTGTTGCTGTACAAGCCCAAAGCCAAAATCAGCAGCTTCCTCGTCATCAACATCCTGCTCCGCAGGCATATGATACACGCCAGGCTTGAAGTCACTGATGCCTGGCAGCGTCGCCACGTCCTCTAAGTCTGTGCTGCGCCAAATGTCCAGGATGCTTGCTGCATCACCCGGTTGGTGGCTGGTGCCATTCAGCACCACCACAAGCATCTCAGGCAGCGCCAGCCCACTGGCCCCGCAGCTACTGCTCATGCTGCTGCCATGCCCTGCTGCCGTGCCAGGCCTGCACACTGAGCTGCCAGCCTCTGCCAGCGACGACGCGACACTTTGGGCGAGCTGGTGGGGCGAAGGGAACGCAAAGTCTGCGCACGACTCGCCTGCTGCAGCGCCAAGGTCGCCACCGCTGACTGACACTGCTGACCCTACAGTCGGCGGGCCGTTTGCAGGCAGCTGCAAGCCCCACTGCACCTCATGCTGCTCCAGCTGGCACAGCTGCTGCAGTGCCGGCATGCCACAGCTGCTGGCTGCCACTGCGGCGGCTGGCTGCTGCTGCTCGTCCTGCAGTGCTTCATGTATGCTGTTGAACTCGGCTGACAGTGCACCGCAGCAGCCCAAGCGCGGCGTCACAGGCTCTGCTGCGTCGCCAGTGCCTATGCTGAAGCCAGCTGCGGCTGGCTGGCTGCCTGCAACACCTGCTACCGCAGCTGGTGGTGCTGCTGCTGACAGTAGTGCTTGCTGGTGTTGTTGCTCAAAGTGCTGCTGCTCCTGCTGCTGCTGCTGCTCTGGTCCCACTGCTGCTGCTGCTATGGGCTCGTCAACACAAAAGGCTTGCACACAGCCACCGCTGTGTGGAGGGGAGCTGCCAAGCAGGCAGCTGCTAGCAGGGGCAGAGCTGGCAAACAGCACTGCTGGCACCTCTGCAGCAGCGCCAAACGCAGCGCTAGCGTCAACGCTGCTCTCGCGGCCGATGGTGTGGCACGACACACGTGGGATGCGCCTTTTTGGTGAGATGCCGCAGTCGTGGTGCAGCAGCGCAAGCCTGTGCCGCACATCTGTCTCATCCAGCCACTCCTGCAGCGACGGCTGCGGCGAGATGTGCAGCGACATGCTGCGGTGCAGCGCGGCTGCCCGCGATGATGGGCTGCCGCCCACTCCTGCATAGTTGGGGGGCCGCTGCAGCTGGCTGTACATGTGCTGCGCGTGTGGCTGGTCAGGCGTGCTGGGCCGTGCAACAGCCACTGACAGGCCCGCTGACAGCAGCTCCATGCAGCTGTCACCCATGCAGTCGAGCAGCAGCTCCTCCACCTCAGCAGCACTGCTGCACGTGGAGCTAGCGTGCTGCTGCTGCGCTAAACTATGCTGCTGCCGCTGCTGCTGCTGCACTAGCGCATGCTGCTGCTGCTGCACATGCTGTTGCTGAGATTGCTGTTGGTGCTGCAGCTGAGGCGCGTGCGTTGCTGCGGAGCTGCAGGAGCTGACGATGCATGGCTCATCTGTGCGCACAGAGATGCTGGTCTGTGTGTCTGCTACTGGAGTCAGCACCTCGCCATCCTGCGTGGTGTACGAGCGGCGCCGCTGCTCTTTCTGCGCGTCGTGCAGCCGCACACGAGCAACTGCCCTGTTGAGCACTGCCGCCCAGATGGGGATGGTCTTGCTCATTGCATCCTGCAGCACAGACAGTGAAGTGCAGTGGTGTGTGCAGGTGAGGCCCTTGCACAGGATGCTGCAAATGAACAGTGGCATGAAGGCTGCTATTGTAATTGCATAAGCCAGTGTGGCAGCACTCAGTGACTGCCAGCTGCCAGGTGCCAGATCAAGCCATGCTCAGCAGTTGCTGCCTACTGCAGCTGCCTTGCTGCTTCTCACCGGCGCTCTCTTCCCCTTCCGTGTTGCGTCCACAATGATACATCCTCCCTTGCGTGCCGCAATCTCAGCGACGTGCCAGTTCAGGCGAGTTGTAGAGAAGGTCTGGTTATGCTGATGCCCGTCGGTGGACTTGAAGTAGCAAGTCCCGTCCGGGCGAGGTGCATACCATAGACCGCATCTGAGGTTAGCCAGAAGCGGTAAGTCCGGGTAAAGCACGCGAATCTCACTGCAGAAGGCAGCATCGTCCACTATGCTTGAGAGGCAGTTGAACAGCGAGTGCTCTTCCTTTTTCAGCTCTCTGCAAAGCTTATAAATGCTTTGTTTCGATGATATCGTTTCAACCGGCATGGTGGCTGTCAAGCAGCTCCTCTACGAACACGTTCTACACTGTCGCCAGCATGTCTGCTTCCATCCTGCTCGCTGTGCTACACATACACACTCACACTGTGCCCCTGAATCCTTCACACGGCCTTGCGATGCGGAACGTTCAGCAGCAACATTCATGACCCTGTGTTACAGGAGGTGTAACTTCAGGGCTCAGTTACCAAGCAGTCACGAAGGTATCATAATGGGTGCCAGCAGCGTTGAAAGACACCGAAAATTTTAAAATTCAACAGGACGGGGTGGCAGCAGCGCCTGAAGGCGTACTGCTGCGCGCTGCAGCACTAGGTCTGACAGCCCCATCGCTGCCGCCTGCTGCAGCACAGTGCGCATGCCGCTTGGCAGATCTGCCCAGCGGGCTGCGCCACCAGCGCCCTCCCGCACAATTTGAGGTCTCTGCTGCTGCTGGGCTGCTGCTGCAGCCGTCCCAGCCGGCTGCCATGCACTGCCAGGCCTGGGCCTGAAGGCCTCACTGTGTGGGACAGCCCCAGGCACTGCCATGAGGTCATCCAGGCTAGCCAGAAACACATCAAAGCCGGCTTCCAGCTCGTCAGCAGCGGCACCGGCGGCAGCAACAGCTGGGTTGTCGCTGGCAACAGACGACGAACTGCGGCGGCGCCTGGCTCTGCTGTGCCTGCGGGCTTCATCATCACTGTCCACCCAGTCACTGTCAGAGCCGCTGCCACTGGCTGTGGAGGCACTCGCAATCCCGTCATCTTCACTGCTGCTACTGCTGTCACTGCTACTACTGCTGCTGTCGTTGCTACTGCTGCTGCTGCTGCTGCTGCTGCCATCATGCTTAGAGGGGCTGCTAAAGCCTCGCTGCTGCACGGGCTTTGGCCTCACCATGCCAGCATCACCTGCGACTGCAGCATCTGCCACTGCAGCAGCTGCAGACCGTGTCACGCGCCTGGCTCGCTTCTGCTGTTGCTCGTGCTGCGAACTGGATGCGCCAGCAAGCGCCTGACTAGCACCAGCTGCATCCTGTTGCTGCCCCTGCTCCTGTGCCTCTCTTGACCGCTTCCTGCTGCTGCTGCCTTTCTGCAGCTCTTGGCCAGCAGTGTGCTGACTGGCAGCAGCAGGCCCTGCACCTGCAGCAGCCTTAGCAGCTGCCTGCGCACTCTGCCTGCGGTGCCGTGCACCAGCAGCAGCCGAGGGCCCTTCAGCAGCAGCAGCTGCAGCCTGTTGCTGCTGTGTCCCAGCCCCGCCGCCAGCTCTCTGCCTGCCATCGTCCTGCTGCTGCTGCTGCTGCTGCTGCTGCTGTGACTGCCGGCGCCGGCGTGTGTGCTGTCGTTGCTGCTGCTGCTGCTGCTGCTGCTGCTGCTGGGGCCTGAGGCTGTGCCTGAGCTCGAATGCCGGCGCTGTGCCCCACGCCCGCTGCACGCGCTGACGCTGCTCCAGCAGACTCTGCTGCAGCTGCTGCTCAGCTGCAGTGGTGTAGCTCCAGCCGTGCTGCTGCTGCTGGGTGCTGCTTCTGCTTGCCAAGGCACACCATGCGGACCAGATGTGATGCACATGCCGGCGCACGGCCACTATTGTAGCCCAGTCGCTGCACTCACTGCGGCCAGCAGACAGGTACACACACGACAGGAGCAGCCAGCAAAGTGTTGCCGCATCATTGTGCAGTACATACCTAGCATGCAGGCTGCTGCTGCTGTGTTCTTGGGATGGATGCACAAATGCGGCACCAACCACAGTGCCAAGCGCACAGTGCCCTCAATAACAGACAGCAGGAAGCTTCACCAACAACTAGCTGCAGCATAAGCAGCACACCTACAGCCTGCGGCTGCTTGACACTGCCCCTGCTGTCCGCCAGCAAAGAGCTGTCAGTGTTCAGGATAGGACACCAGCTGCCACTGAGCTAGCTCTAGCTCCCACACTGGCTGCGCCGCCAGGTCAACACCAGCAGTGTGTGTTATGTGCCGCTGCCCGCTCACATGTACTCGGTGGCCGCCAGGTCAGCTTCACCATCAGCAGCATCGCCAGCTGGCAGCCGCCGCCGCTTGGCGCTGTCGCTGGCCCAGCGCTGACCCAGCCACTCCCGGGGTGGCACCGCCCTCACCACCATCTCGTAGCCATCAGGCTCCAGCACATACCGCGACACCACAGCAGGCAGCCCACCGCTGCTGCTGCCCTCACCAGCAGCAGCAGCAGCAGCAGCAGCAGCAGCAGCAGCAGCAGCAGCAGCATCTGCCAGCTCCTGCCTCAGCACCGCCCCCGGCCTGTCCAGCAGCTGCTGCACGGTCCAGTCAGGCAGTGGTCTGGCGTGTGGGGCTGGTTGCAGCGGGCCAGTGGCAGGCTGGCTGCCGATGCTATCTGCTGCTGCTGCTGCTGCTGCATACTCAATCAGGTCTCCTATCCATGCTTGGATGGCGCCAGGCACCTGCAACACACACATCCAGGAGCCGTATGATTCGGTCAAATTACAGCAGCAGCCGCAGCAGGAGGCCAATCCTGAGCAGACATGGTAGGGGACACAGGGCTACAAGTTGCCGGACGCTGCAAGGCATACCCTGAGCAGGTGGCTGGCTGCGTCATGCAACGCTTACCAGCTTACTGCCGCCCTCTGCCAGCTTGTTCTGCTGCCTGAACACACCAGTCATCAGGGCTGGAGCAAGCGCAGCAGCTGCTGCTGCCGCTCCCTGCAGCCTGACGGCAGTTTCGTCTGCATTGGGCTGCTGCTGCTGCTGCTGCTGCTGCTGCTTGCCCTGCATCCATGTCAGCAGGCTGGTGTACACGCTGCTGGCCACAGCAGGGCAGCCAGGCGGCAGCAGCTGGTGGCCTTGCGCATCCTGACATCTGACGCTACGCCCCACACCAGACCGGGATGTAGAAACTACTACTGCTGCTGCTGTTGGTCGTGCAGCTGCTGCTGTGAGAGAGTTCCTTGCTGCAAGGAATGCAGCCACCTCTGCTTTCACAGCAGCAGCAGGAGGCTGCAGCCCAACGCTGGGATTGCTGCTGGACTCTGCTGCCAGGCGGGCAGCAACCTGCGCGAAACAGCAGCACATAACTACCTGTTGCAACAGCTGTCCTGCAGGGGCACCTCGATGACTGCTGCAACAGCAGCATACGGACTTGTCTTTCATACAAGCAACAGCACCGCAATGCCTAGCGTGACACATCATAAGTCAGTGGCCAGGCATGCAGGACATACTATGTGTCTGGCGGCACGCACGGCACTGCAGCAGCTGATGCAGAGCTGCTGCCGCTTGCTGCCGGCCTCACCTGCTTCACGCTGGTCGCGTCCAGGTCTGCTGTGCGCAGCGCTGCCAGCAGCCGCAGCTGCAGCTGCCCCCCAGGGCCGTCCCACCTGGCTGCGCCGCAGGCAGCGCAGCGCTGCTGCACAGCAGCGTTCAGCATGCCACACACAACAGGCCTGAGGAGCACGGTCATCAGCAACAGCAGCAACAGCAGCAGCAAAAGTAGCAGTGGTAGAAGGCAGCAGACGTCAGGCCAGTGCAGCGAGAACTGGAGAGTAGAGGAGTGTGGACGCCAGATGGCCAGCAATCTAGTGCACAATGACACAGCTGCCTGGGCACAGTCTGTCATGATAGCAAGGTGATCACCAACACATCACCTTTTCACTGCTGCGACTCGCCCAGCAGCTGCAGCTCCCACAGCGTCTGGCAGCAGCCGGTTGCAGCACACCCAGTCAGCGGCTGCCCTTGCCTGCCCAGTGCTTCCACCAGCTGGCCTGCTGGACCCAGCCACTCGCTCCTGCGGCATCCTTTTGTGTGCGGGTGGGCCAAACAGCAGGTCTGTTACACTGTGATGCACTGCGCTTGCTGCTGCTGCTGCCGGCCGCCTGGGTGCCGCTAGTCCTTGCTGCCGCCCCTGGCGCTGCAGCGCCCGTGCCATTGCTGTGCTGTAGCGCAGCAGCTGCGCCTGCTGGCTCTGGGCGTGCTTCTTCTTCTGCTTGGCCTGCAGCTGCTGTGGCCACCACAGCTGCAGCTGATGGTGCCTGTAGCAACAAGAACAGGCAGCACACACGCGGCTGAGCATGGAGCAGCACATGCTCAACAGCCTCAGTGGGTGCCTACAGCCCCGTGCAGGCATGTGGTGTGCCCCGCTGCATCCTGCCGCCAGCCCAGCTGCTGAGTTAATGTCACTGCTGCCGCATGCCAGCTTTTGCACCCACCTGTGCTGGTCTTCTTGCATGGCCAGCCCCACATTGCCACATGTGGTCCTGCAGACACATCACGCCAGCCAGGTTGCAAGTGGATGTGTTACCAGTGGCTTCACAGGTCTGCTGTCTGCAAAGACCTCAGACAGCTGCTGCTGTCAGGCCCACCTTGCCTCCCAAAGCTCTAGCCAGGTGAGCTGTGCTGCCTCGTGCTCATCTGCTGCAGCATCCTGCTGCTGCTGCTGCTGCTGCTGCTGCACATCCTCCTGCTGCTGCCGCTGTTGCTGCTGGGCTCTCACAAGCTGTCCCAGCACACTGCCCTCCCCCAGCAGCCTCGCTCTGTCGACATGGCCATAGCGAGCTCGGCGGTCCATGCCTGATGATCAGGCAGCCTGTGCAGCAGGTGGGTGGCACTCATCTGCTGCACTGCCAGGCTACATTTATGAAACCAGACTATCAACGTTGCTTGAACAGACTAATGTTTGACCATATTTAACCTTGACCTTGCGCTCTGGAGGAGAGATGGCGTCGGCGTGCTGAAGAACCGGCGGTCCCGGTGTTACTGAGGGTTCGTAGTGGCGGTGACAATTGGTGTCGCTGCTGCATATTGTTTTGAATGCTTCACATCACAAATGCTAATACTTGATTCGCCTCTTTCGCCTGTGGAAACGCATAGGACGCTGCTGCTGCTTCTCTCAAGTCAAGACTAGGATGCTATTGAGTGCACAGGCACCATGCTGCACGTGTTTGCCTTAGGTGCTGTAGGTGGAGTGGTTTGTGGTGCCGTGAAACGCTTCTGCTTCAGAGACTCGGACAGAAATAATGCAGGGGCAGCGGCAGCAGCAGCAGCGGCAGCAGTAGAAGGCAGCAGCATAGCAGACACCGTAGCTGACCCAAGGCACAGATGCAGCAACCTCCTGAGGGATAGGAAAGCATTGACGGTTGCTGCCAGCACTGTCTGTGCCTGCGCAGCAGCAGCAGGACTCTTTGTAATGCGGCAGCAGCGCAAGGGCAAGCGACAAAAAGGCAGCAGAGCAGACAGGTGGGCCAGGTACCCTGCCTGCAGCATTGCTGCCAAGAACTGGTCCCAACGCTGATTATGTGACAGCAGCTGATAGCCAGGGTGCTTACAGCTGGGCGTGTCGGCTGAACATCTGCACTGTTGCTCCCTAGCGCAGGAACGATGGGCGCATACCCCTGCAGGACCTGATTCGCTTCAAGGAGCGGCAGTGGTTTGTTGAGGAGCTGGAGGTAGGCTGCAGCAGCAGGGCCTGGCAGCAGCAGCAGCGGCGGCAGCAAGGCAGAAGCCATCAATGGCAGGCATGGCAGCAGGCGCCACGACAGCACTAGCCTGCCACACTGATAGCGCTGAATGTATTGGAAGCCTTGTGCGTGCAGCATGCTGCAGAGGCTTGGCACCTGCTCAACACAGGGTTGGGGGCTGCGTGCAGCACACAGGCGCACTGCGCTCCACATTCAATGCACAATGCCGTTATCAACCGTGCCGCCTGCTGCTGCTGCTGCTGCTGGTGCTGCGTGCAGAATGCGCGCGAGGCCGACCCCAACGCCATGCTGCGCCTGGCCAAGATGTACCTGCACGGCCAGGGCTGCCAGCGCAACATCGCGCTGGCGCAGGAGTGGGTGCGCAAGGCGCGGTGAGGCGGCGGCTTTGCGGATACGGCTGCAGCTGGGAAGCTGTTCTGCCAGGCACTGCATTTGGCGGCACGATGCAGCAAAGCACCAGCATGCGTGATTGTGTTTGACGTGCAGGAACAGTACGCACACGAGCAACTCCTAGCATGATGCCTGGAATGCAGCTTACTGCTGGTGCAGCTGCCGCTTGCAAACAACAGTCCCCGCTTGAAGCTGTCCAGCATGGTTTTCTGTGTGGTGATGAGCTGCATGCCGTGGTGCTGTTGATGCCTGCGTGCTGCTGGTGCTGCTGCTGCCACAGGAACATGGGTGTGCCTGCCAGCCTGGACGAGCTGTTTGCGACTGATGACCCGGACCCCAGGGGCCGGCTGCGGGCACTGATGGCGCAGGAGGAGCGGCGCAGGGCAGCACGCAGGGCGGGCGGCGGTGGTGGCGGTGGTTCAGGCTACCCGCAGCAGCAGCAGCAGCAGCGCTACTCATCACAACATACTGCAGCGGCTTGAGCTCGGGTACTACCAAAGCTGCAGCGACCTTAGTACAGCAGTGCTTGCTTGGCAGTGCTTGCTTGGCAGTGCTACTCCTGCAGGTGTGCGGAGTAGCTGGCCTTGCCGCTGATGCTGATGTTGCAGCAAAGGTCATTGCAATCTGATAATGTTGCCTTTGATCTGATCTGCGGGCTTACGCACAAACATAGCTGATGCAGGTAGTGCAGCACGTCACGTGCAGCAGTGCTGAGCACAGCTGACGTCTATGTATGTAACTGTCACCAGAGTGACCAGGGATTCGGGTCTGCCCTGTCAAGAATGGTGGTGTTGGGAAGTTGTTAAAATGGTTCTCTGGCCCAACAGAAACGGGTGCTCAAGACATGCTCGTACGTGCAGCGCCAAACTACGCGCCAAGTTCTTCAAGCAGCCATGCAGTCCAATGAGCGATGACTTCCGTGTATTATGTATGTAAACTTTAGCAGACAGGGTGGCAAGCAGCCCTGTCGGGCACTCGACCCAGCTGTGGGTGGCTGCATGCAGGCAGCAGCATGGTGCTGCTCAGCAGGCCTGGGATTCTAGCCAGCGTTCCTGAGGAGGAGGAAGGGCCAAGGGAGCAGCAGCAGCCCAAACAACAGCAGAAGCCACCTTTGCCTGATAGCTTTACCAACCAGAGCATTTCGCGGAGGGTGCGGGATGACATCAAGCAAGTGCTGGTCAACAGCTGGGAATTGAGAGAGGTGCGGAGTGTGCTGCGGTAGCCCTATTGCAACTCTGTACACAGGCTCAGTCTGCAGTGCTTGTCACCGCGTGATGAGCCGGCATATAGCCAGCTGCAGCTCCCGCGCAGCAGCTTCAGCTGAACGCAACTTTTAATGACATACATGCGACCTGTGGCCCGCATGCTGCTGTGGTGCTCGCAGTTGAACCGCACTGCGCCACGTGCCAGCCAGGCAACCTTGGAGTGGCTGGCCCTGCCCAGGAGAGCTCGCATACAGCAACAGGTCAACTGCGGCCTGCATGACGTTACAGACTTTGCCAGGTGTGCATGCCATGCAGTGGCCCATTCCATGCAGCCATAACAGCCATAACAGCCAGAACAGCCATAACAGCGCTCCTCTGCATCTGAGAGATGCTGGTTCCTGCTTGCTGGCGCCAACAAGTCTGTAGGACATAGGTACTGGTGCTAATATGCGCAGTGCTGCTTGTCGGCAATGGCAGTTGCTGCAGTCAAGAAGCAGGTTCACGCTGGTGAAGCCCTTCTTAGTTGCACTGCGTCTGGAGTGTCGTGCATGTGCCTGGCAGCATACACTGCTGCTGCTCTCCTGGCCGTTAATTCAACCTTACAGCAAAGGAACGTTAGTGCAGCAGGCACTCAGCTAGCCTTCGACACACCCAAGCACACTCAGTGCAAAAAGTATCAGCAGCCCGGCCAACACTGCGCATCGTGCTGCAGGTGGAAGGCAGCGCAGCTGGCGAAGCGGCGCAAGGCGGAGCAGCTGGCAGCGCAGCAGCAGCAGCAGCTGGCAGCTGCTGAGAGGGAGGCGCTGCAGGGCTGGCACAGGCAGAAGGAGCAGGTGCGCCTGCAGTGCTGGTTGAGTGCTGTGGTGGCGAGCCAGTAAGGTTCCGTCCCCCCTGGTACAGAAGCTGCTAAAACATGGCATGCGGATAGCACTAGCTGACCGCACATGACACTGCTGGCTAACAGACGTTTGTTGGCAGGATAAAGTCCAGATGCGCCAGGTACCCTGCTACAAGACTGACTGCTTTGCAATGTGGTCCTCAGCCCCAGCGTGCATGGGCTCCCGATGAGGCAGCAGCTGCCTAGCGGAAAGGTCAGTTCGCTAGCCCACTTGTTACAAGAACTTTGGCGTTCGAAGTTCATATTGCACAGCAGTGAGTATGTACTGTACTGCTCCTACTGCCTGCCTGCAGCTTGGGCAGCAATTGCATGAGGTGCGTCAGCAGCAGCTGATGCAGCGGAAGGAGCTGGCGCGACGCAGTGCAGCGGCAGCCACGCAGCAGGCCAAGGCCGACCTGCAGCTGCTCAAGGAGCAGCAGGAGCGGCGGCGGCTGCATGCAGCAGCACTCAAGGAGCGGCTGACAGCCACGCGCATTGATACACGCCTGCACTGAAGTGTGGCACGCAGCGGCCCTGTGCAACAGTGCTGCTGTAGCAGCGCACCCGCTGGGTGCTCGTCAAACAAATAAATTTTAACACCTGCCGCATGAGGTGCCGGCACCTCCTCCACTACCACATGCCTACCTGGAAGCTGTGGCTGCTTTGGCATCACTGTGGCTGTGCAGATTGAGACACGAGATGAGACGCAGCATTCGCACGTATGTGGGGTATTGTCAGTATGAATGCATGACTTTGATACAACCTACCTCTGGTGCCTCTGGTGTAGTAGTAGCACTTGTCGCCACAACCTGAATGTATAGCCGTTTAGGCTTATCATCGGTGATACTGCATAGCCGACCGTAACCATGGGCAGATGCACGCAGTAGCCACAATGGCAGTTGCTGCGGCAATAGGCCCGGCTGGCGCTGTCATGTGCAGTGCGCCAGGTCAGCATTAGCAGTAAGGTAGCCACATGAGCTACACACTCACTTCACAGTCAGCACAACCCGTTTGACGTTGGGCATGGCAGGACGTTTGGCAGAAATTGACCAGGCAAGCGGCTGAGAACAGGAAAACTTCAAACCTCATAACTTCAAACTTGAAGTACAGTGGGTCAGGGTTTGTTTGGGGCTCACCCAATCGGCGACGTGAGCTGTTGTAAGAGCATTTGAGTAATCGATACAATCACTAGGATATGTCTGAAGCGCAGGATGTGTACTGTTCGAGCTGTTTATACCCTCCTCTCCCTGCATGGAGCAACTACTCGTAGATGCTGATAGTATAGATACTTCGCTCACGGACCTACCGAACCATGTCCTGCTCAACATACTGTCCCAGCTTGACCTGCCCAGCCTCTGCAGCTGCAGTCGCAGCTGCGCCCTGCTCAGCAAGATGGCAGCACACCCCAGCTTGCCTGCATGGCAGAACTTCAAGAACGATGGTTGGGTACTGTGGGAAGTGAGGTGCACCCTTGCACGCATCTTGCGGCTGCCACCCCAGGTGGGCACCACTCAGCAGCAAGTCCTGCAGCTGCAAATTGGCTCTGCATGGCACGTTCAGAGCTGGCAGGCTCTTCCTGCACACATGCAGAAGAATGCCTGCATCATACTTACTGCAATTGTGTTTTAATGTGTGGTTGTGCTGCACTTCTGCTTATTGCTCCAGCTGCCTTGTTCGCAGTACACATTGCGGTTCTTGCTAGCTGCTGGCTGCTCACCTCCACAGTGGGCCGACGCTGGGCCAGTTCTGACACACTGACTGCTGCTGCTGCTGCTGCTGCTGCTGCTGCTGCTGTCGCTGCCTCGCAGGTGTTCCAGGTGCAGCTTCACGTGAAGCGCCCCCGCAAGTTCCCTGTGTATGTGCCGCTGCACAACCTGCGGCCGCTGCTGGGCGTGACAGACACAGAGGAGCTGGCAGAGCGCGTCAGCAAGGCCCTGCAGGTGCGCCTGCTGTGCTCCATGTGTGTGTTCCTCGTTTCATGGCGCCCGCTCACCTGCACATGTGAGATAGGCATGCTTGATGATTTCATGGTGCGGCACCAGTGGTGGGTGGTTGAGAATTGTCACAGCTGATGTTTCGCAGCATGCGCTGCTGACCCATGCTGCTGCTGCTGTACAGGATCAAGTGGCCAAGCTTAAGCCATGGCGCTTTGGCTCATGGCAGCATCTGCCTCCGGCGGCAAGCATCAGCTGCTGCAGGGCTAACAGGTCAGCAGTATGTGCCAGACTGCGGCCTGAAGCTGTGGTGCCGCGCTTGGTGCACCAGCTGCAGCAGGCTGGCTGGCCACCGCAGCTGGCAGCAACAGATGCAGCAGCAGCTGCAGCAACGGCAGCGGCAGATGCAGAAGGAGGAGGGTTGGCAGGCGGCGGCTGCAAAGCTCTACCGCCAGCAGCGCCGACGGTGGCAGCAAGTGAGGTACCTGCGGGCAGTATCAGCAATCACCAACCAGACAGAACACCGGCCATTGTTGGCAGCAGCAACCCTTGCAGTGCAGGCGGCAATGGAGTCCTGAGCCTTAGTGAACATACACCTCCTGGAGAGGCCATGGCCAGCTGCATGCAGGTAAGGAGGCTCGCGCTCAGTTGCTGTTGTAAGCCGGCTCCAGCAAGCGTTGTGTGTGTTGCTGAGCACAACGGCAGATGCATGGTGCAGTGCAGCTTGCGGCGAGCAGAATGACATGCACATGCTGCAGCTCCTGTTGATGCGTGAACTTGCGTCATTCCGTTGCCATCAAGTTACCGCCTAGTCGAGCTGCCGTGGAGCATGGCAGCTTGTACAAGCTGCTAACTGTTGCATTTGGCTGTGCTCTGCCTGCTGCCGCTGCGCCCTGTACAGCTGTGCAGCAGCAGGTTGCAGCTGCAGCTAGCTGGGCAGTTGCCAGGCTTAGCGGAGCTGGCGCAGAGCAGGAGCAGCAGCAGCAGCAGCTGTGCCCTGCGCCGTGCCTCCTCACCTGGCAGTGGCGAGCCCAGGGAGCGGCTGGCGGCACTGCAGCTGGGCAGGCAGCCGTCATCACATGAGATGGCAGCTGCAGCTGGCAAGCTGCCTGATATTGCAACCGCCAGGTAGGTGGGAACAGCTTGTGTTCATTGCTGTGTATGCATTGCCTTCTCAGCAAAGAACGCGCATTGTAGAACATAGTGGTATGGAGTTGTTGCTGCCTGCAGGACAGGTCGCCTGGAAGGCTGACCATGCTCGCATGCTGCGAGTGCTCTGGTGGGCGCTGCTGACACTGCTGTCCATGCCGTGCTGCTTTGTACTGCGCGTGTCACCAGGCAAGCTGCAGCAGCGCAACTCGGCACGAGCCTGCCGCAGCCAGTTGCAGACCGCTTGGCCCCTGCAGCAATGCAGCTGATGCTGTTGGGTGCGGCTGCAGACCCCAGCAGGGTCACGTTCTCGGTGTTTGGCAAGCCTGGCTGGGTGCTGCTGCTGCAGCAGGCTGCCAAGGTGCTGCTCAGGCTCCACACACTGCAGGGCATGTGTATGTGCATGTGCAGGCAAGACACAATGCAGCAGCAGCAGCTGGGTGCACATTTGGGTACCCCACCTCAAGTGTCAGAACAGCTGCAGCTGCTGGCCCCTCCGCCACAGCTTTGCCACATATTGTCAGCGTCTGCCACAGGTATGCAAGCAGCCTGGGCCGCCGCATCACCAGCGGAGCTGCAGCTGTGTCTGACAGGCCTGCAGGACTTTGGCAGGGTTGTGAGCAGCAGCAAGTGCAGCCCTGCGACGGTGTTCAACTGCCTCATAGCATTGGAGGCAGCAGCATCAGAATATGCTGCAGCCAGTGCAGAAGATGGCACGTCAGATGCTGTCTCGCGCAGCATGGGTGGCAGGGCAGCAGGCAGCCTGGGCCAGATGGAGCAGAGCAGCATGGCCAGGGTCCTGCAGGCAGCTGGCCCCCATGGGGGCCATGGCGCCAGCCAGGGCTTGGCTGCAAAGCAGGAGCTTGTGAGGTGTGCGCTGCATATGGAAGCCCTGCGCTGCCTTTCCTGGTGCTGCTGGCTGCTGGGACTTGGGTTGTGACCGTTGCTTACATCACCTTCTGAGCTGGACCATTGGTGTTGGCAATGCCAGGCCTACTAGGCTGTCCAGTGTTTACATATGACCATGTTGCAGCTGTGTTGGATGGTGGTACCTGATCTGGTGCCACAGATGTAGCAAAATATGCTGTGTTATTGGCCTTATAAGCCTGAGTGTGACGTCGTGCAGTGGGAAGGAGCTGCGTCATCTCTGCCAATCCAAGCTTTTGGCTGTGGGGGAAAGTGGCGCTGGTGGTACTTGCCTGGTGTTAGGAGTTGCGTGGGCAGATGCGTCCGGTGCATGGCAGAGAGTAGGCAGAGTAAACGCCGTTGGCACGAGCAAGATACACTTGTCAGCAGTGGTGTCTGGCAGTGCTGAGACCTGACCATGTGCGACAACAGCTAGGGCTGGCTATATGCATCGCCAGACTACAGGTTTGCCGTATTTGTGCCGTCTCAACCGCGGTTCATTCATTTCATATACGATATATCCTTTGCTTTGCTTATCACAGACAAGATGGATACCGAGGCGCAGCAGCCTGTGCAAGAGCAGCAATCTGGTCAGAAGAAGTCATTTAAGGTCGTAGGTCACCTTGTGATGGCCATGAAGCGACTGCAGGGTGAGCACCGGGTGCAGCTCTCGGAAGCGGACTGTTGGGGCAGCATCTGACGTGCAGCCCTTCTGCACTGCAGCCTCACTCAATCCCACGTACAACTACGGCAAGCGTACCTCTGACTCCGGCAACGTGGAGGTGGTGAGCAGCCTGGGTTGCCGAGACAGCTAGGCCTCTGCCCAGGCAACCACATCGGCTTGCAATTCTGTCATGGGCTTGCGCTGCATTCATCTATGATCAATGACTAGCATTCACGACCGTCTGCTGCCCATGGTACACGCCTCGTCGTTGGCATGCATGAGACTGACTTGCCATGTGCTGCTGTGCTCAGCTGGACCCTCTGAGCAACAGAGTGGTTGTGCAGCCGAAGGCAGCAGCTGGCGATGCAAGGACTGCCAGCGGCAGAACAGCCAGTGGCAGGACAGCTAGCGGCAGGCCAACCAGCGCAGGGCAGCACCATGGCTACAAGGGCAGTTTGCTGTTCAGGCCGCTGCCAGAGGTGAGTCCTGTGGCAACTGTAGCTGTCGTCCGCATGCTGTTGTGGTGCCTGTGAAGCTGTGGTGTGATGGTCAGTTATCTAATGTGCGGCGATTAGGCTGATGTCAAACACGGACGGAAAGTTATACCGACCTTGGCTTCAAGCAGAGGTTACTGGTACAACAGCTAACTTTCCAGCACTTACTTTGCCACCCTGCCAACTGGCTGGTGTTACAGCTGTTGCTGGACTGCTCGCTCTGCTCAATTTTCGTTTTCTGCTGCTGCTTTGCCTGCAGCCGGAGGGTGTCAAGAGCGGCTAGTCTGACGGAGCCGGAACATACAGCCGTGCAGAAGCGTGCATGCGCTGCGTGCTGCTGCCTTTCTCAGCTGAATGCCAGGCGGCGTGTGGCATGGCGTATGCGCAGCACAGGCATCAGATGCAGCGATAGCTGCGACATTGGATGCTGACACTGCTGCGCAACAGCTGTAGTCTTGTTGACAACCATCACTGTGCATTCTTGACTGCTGTGTGACTCCGCATGCATGCGTGCGCCTGACCACGTTACTCATTTTATATACGTAGTATATGTATGGCACTGATGGTATTGCCTGTGTCTTGTGTCTTGTGTGGAGGGAGGTGCTGCTTTTCAAGCTTTATTGGTGGTGCAGACCCGCTCCATTTCGCTCCATAGTTGAGGGTGATGCTGCAATGGCATCAGGTACTAGGCACGGCTGGCACACTGTCAGCGTGGCCAGTGCAAGGCTTCAGGCTGCCTATAAATAGCAAGCAAGCAGCTGCAACAATCTGAAGCAACAGATGCTTGGGTTTTAGTGATAGCGCTGAGGTGTTCGCATCAGTGCGCTCGGTACAGCTGTGCACCAAACAAGTAGCGCGCTGGCAGCAGGGGTTAGGATGTTGGCATGTGCATTGATCTACTGAGATGGACATGCTCTGGCCAGATGCTGGGCCAGGTCTGCTTTGAATGCATGTTCTGTGTGACAGCTTGTTGAGCACCATGCGTAGTAGCCCATACTAGTGTATGCGGCGGCGTTGGGCAACTGTATATGCCTGGGTAACTGAGCTGTGTTTGCAGAGAGTTGAGGGTGTTTTCAAGGAGCTACGTCATATGATGTGGCTCCTGTAAAAATCGGTGTTAACACCAACAGTTGATAAATGTTGACAATGGCGTTACATAAGAGTACCCATCTGTACATCACCAGGACACCACCAGGACAGCTGTTCCACCTCAGCTGAGCACAACGGCAAAGTCTACAGCTGCAAGTCCTGACGCATATGTATGCATAGGTGCAAATGCTGCAGGACATTTCACACCAACTCAGCAATACCCAAGCAATGCACCTCACACTCGTAATTGACAGCAGATGGCTGTCAGCAGTCTCACAATCGCTGCAGCAGGCATTCATGATGAATGATGCGACACAGGACGTGTTGCAAGAATCATGCTGCAAAAAAGATTGTGTGATACACACTACCTCCCTCCCACACCCACACTCTCATCCTTATATTGTTCTCTCCACCTCACGCTCCCACCTTCTTAAACCTTCAAATTGCCTGGCTACCTCTTTGCCACTTGAAGCAACTGCTGACAGTCAGCACACAACCCCTGCCTGCTCGTGTGTGTGTGAACTGACAGGACTGCCGGCAATCTGCTGGTGTGTCGCTATCAACTGCTACTGGTACAGCTGATTCAGCTTACAGCAGCTTGGCCAGGTCTGTCTCCAGCTGCTTGGGGGTGGTGGTGGAGCCATACCTGCACACGGAACACACCGCAACAGGTTATGCGAGTGAGCAGAGGGTCCTGAGGTTCATATCGACTTCTAGTACGAGTGTGCCTTGTGGACTTCATGCTTCACGTTTTTTGGACTGCTGCACTGTTTGATGGAGCGACCCTTCACCAAAATCCAGCAATTTGTGGTGCTGCGCGTGTACATGTCAGCAATACTATTTCACATTGCTTTGAGAAATCAACAAGTGCTGCTGCGTCTCACCTGCCCACCACGTTACCCTCCTTGTCCACAAGAAACTGCAACAGGAACAGCACAGCACCGCACAGCAACAGCAGTTTGAAGAGTTTTTGATGGAGTTCTTAAATGGAGTTTTTAAATAAAAAGCCACGGACAAGATATGAACAAGCGGCATTCCAAGGTGTGCCATGGATGACCCTGTGCATGAGATATACTGGTACAGCCTAACAGCATGGGGAAGCAGGCCTGCCAGCTTTGCCTGTGTTCTGTCTACAGCCCAGGCTGCAGCACGTGCTGCCATTCACAATCCAGCTGCAGCGCACATGTGCATACGCAGGCCAGCACACCCACCTTTGAAAAGTTCCACTTAATGTCTGAGTTGAGGAAACCACCCTTCTCAGACTTGAGCCTGCAGCAGACAAGCACAACAGAAACGTCATGCTTTGCAATCTCATGCACTTTGCTTTTTTACCCCCAGGCATTCTGCCAGCTACCCAGCAACGCAATCCGCAACCTTGCCTGAATGCAGTGAGGTTTGCACCCCCTCAGCTAGTGGAGCCACACATCCAGCACCAGATACGTTGTCTGCCAATGCCTACGCCAGCAGACACGCATCACATGCACATGCGTGTTTGCATACAGCCTGACAGCTCAGCAGTGGCGCCTCACCACTTGAAGAGGGGCTCCGCGCTGCCACCGTTCACATCCACCTTGCCCATGAGGGGGAAGCTCACGCCGTAGCTCTTCTTGGCAAAGGCCTTGATGTCGCTGCAGGCAGCAAGGCAGCAGTGGAACAACAGCAGCGTCTGCACACATGCTTAGAATCGTCCTATATACACAGCCACCCAGACATAGCACTGGCAGTGCTGCGCATGCATGCATGACATGTGATGTGGTGTAGCAGGCACAGAGCTTATCTTAGACAGTGAAAAAGCGCATGCAGGCAGAGCAACATGGTGGTGTCATCAGCAGGTGTCACTCTCACCTGTTGCTGCCTGGCTCCTGCTGGCCGAACTGGTTACACTGCAGTGCAAAAATGCAGAAGCAAAGGGACAAAGTTAGTGGACACAACATATGCTGTAGATAGAAAGAGCACAGGTCAATGTATATTTAAAACACCTACTCTATTTTGCTGTCTGTACAGATGAGAAGGGCGCGCATGCACATCAAAAATGGTCGTGTCTTTGTCCAATGCTGTTTCACGTGCTGTTCCACGCCACACACGTGGCAGCTGCGCAAATGCACAAATACTGTGGGTGCATTGCTTGTTGCAGCGTGTACACAGCCTGCACAGCTCACGGGGAAGCCCAGCACCACGAGGCCCTTGCTGCTGTACTTCTGGTACAGGTCCTGCAGCTCGGCGTACTGCGGGGTGAAGCCACAGGCGCTGGCCAGGTTCACCACCAGCACCACCTTGCCCTTGTACTTGTCCATCTTGGTGGCGCGGCCATCAATGTCCTGCAAGCAGGCAACAGCAGCAGGTGCGCAGCAGTCCAATGACAAGTCAGCTGCAGGCATGTGGTGTGTGGTGTGTGGTGCAACTGTGCACACCACAGCAAGCTCTCTGGGAAAACAGATCGCTGGGGTGCTGCTGCTACTGTCTGTGGCAGCAACCACATGATTTTATCTTCACCTGCTGAATAACAAAGAGGCTGAGCTGCTGATGCTCAGGCATGGCAACTTGGTGCCAGGACAGATTGGGCCTGACAAGCCAGCAACCACCACATCAGGTACTTGCCTGGACATTGAAGGAGTAGAACTCGCTGACAGTAGCGGTGGATCCCTTGGAACCGAAGAATGCCCTGACCTCCACGGAGCGCACACGCTTGCTGAGTGCTGCCCTGCTGGCACCGCAGGCCCTCACTGTACCGGCGCGCAGAGATGCCTGCATTGTGTCGACTTGGTGGATTGAATTAAAAGAATGTTGTTGTTTGGAGCGACTGTGGTTAAATGTGGATCGTTCGGACTTAAGTACGGTGGTAGAAGTTCACTCACCTGCGTTCCTGACCACAGGTAGTTATAACGCTTCACCTGTCCGGATGCTGATCTTCTGACCAGAAAGGAAAAATACTTTTACTGCTTACTGTAGTTCGTAAGATTCAGACATCATCACCACGGCGTTGAGATGGCTGACTGCATATTACGATTTCTTTGCAGATTGCCTGACTCCTGCCAGCGAAGTATACAGAGGACTTCCTGCAAATAATATTTTTTTTGCTGGTTGGGTGCACCTTTCAACGGCCACTGCAAGCCGTTGCAGGGTCAGCTGCTTAATTATGTGCGAGCTGTATTTGCTCTGGCTTTGCTGCCAGCAGCACGCTACTGAACCAGCACCAGCTACTGAACCAGCACCGTGCACTGTCTCTTCGTCACCAGCAAGTCCACCATCACGACGTGTACACCTGGTACCAATTATCCCATGAGAGCCATAAGTCATCAGCAGAATCACATGTTACCACCTGTTGTAAGCGCACTGGTCACCTACAAGAAGTCAAGTACAATAATCTCTGATCCCACTTTGCAGTGGTTGCAAATCAATCACATGTGTGCACCACATCCTATCCATGTATGCATCTCCTCCTCACAACGTCTAATGACAACAGCACGGCATCACCTCCGAGCTGCTTACTCACTACGAGCAAGCTGAGACACACAACTCTCCTTCATTTGCACAAACAGACAGCAGCCTTGAGCACTTCAAGCACTGCAGCAACAACAAGATATAATCTGCACCCAGGCAATGGCTGATGCCACGAATCACCAGCAAGCCATGGGTTCACCACCAGTGCTTGACAAAAAAACTTCAAGGACCTGGCCAACACATGCACCTGTCACAGTGCAGCAAACACTACATGCTGATGGTACTGTAACATACAGGTTTGGCAGACAATCACACATGGCACCAAGCAACGATACTGATGCGCAACACTCATCAACACTGCCAACCATACCTCATGCTGCCGGGCACGCAGACTATCACCACCCCTGCCTCTTGCCCGTCACTTCTGCACATATCAGAGATCCAGACCCTACCCCAACCCACCCACCCACCCCGCAATGATGGTACGCTGTTATAAAGGAAGAGAGGAGATACAACCCGCATGCATGCCTACATGCATGCCCATGGCAGCGCCAGTGATACACACTCCTGGAGGGTTCTGCTGGGTTTAATTCGTCAGTTCTCCTCGTCACGGTCCACTGCCATCTCAAAGATGATAGATACAAACAAACACGTGCCCAGGCCTAAGCAGCAGAGCACCCAACAATACTACATTCGGCCGCCGTGCATGGCTACTAATGTACACATCCTCTGCAGCAAGGACTTGTCTGCAGGGGAAAAAATATCAAGTGCTAGGACAAATCAATCGCATTGCCAACGCCAGCAATCGACTGAAATGAAGGTACCAGTGTAGCCATGCCAACTGCTGCGGCTGATCAAAGGTTCTCCTTCCTGATCTTGATCAGGCGCGGCACTGCTTTGCCGTTGCCACCACAACTCTTGCACCTCGTGTACCCTGTTTTTGAACACGAGTTGCAGCCCACGTCGCCGTCTGACCAGCGCGTGCACATGCACGCCTCATAACCACTGCCACCACAAGATGGGCATGCTGTGCCAGTGGAACTGTCGAAACGGTCCTGCAGTCATTAACACACAGTGAGGATCATTATATGGCAGGTAGCAGATCAGCGCGAGGACTAGCCCATACGCGACCAGACCACTACTACTGCTAGGCGTCTTGCAAGTAGCTGCAGCTGCTATCCTGCATCATGCCCTGACTGCAAGAGCACATCCGGCTCTACCCAGAGCAACTTCAGCAAACACCGACTGTTCAGATACCCAGGCGCTGATGCCCGTCCACCTCTGATCTCATCACCACACCCTCCCCAGGCCTCAGCCCCCACGCAACCATGACTGCATCGACTGGCTGGCCACCTTGATGAGCGACCACATGTTTGGCATGGTTCTATCATGGGAACTTGCAATCGGCGTTGATGCACAAGGCTGGGCCTTCTTCCGAGCATGCATCGACCACAGAGTGCTGACAGCACACGCCTGCGTTGCTGAACCTACACCATGCCCTGGCAACCGACCGCCCACCTGCTCTATTGTTGTCTCCTGCTTGCTTAAAAGGTAGGCTCCGACTGCGATGATGCCAGTGGAGACCAGCTGGCCCACGAATGCAGGGGGCAGAGCTGCAGACTGCACTTGCCGCACTCCAGACGAGCTGCCATGTGTACTGCGCAGCGGAAGCCGTGGTGTGTGGCAGCGCAGTGTGCTGTGGGCGCAGCAACCAGCCTTGCCACTCACACCTGCCTTGTGGCTGGCATGCATGGCGCTGTGTCTAGAGATATGCCGGGTGCTGAAAAGTGGATAAAAAGCAGCTGATCCACAAGACGGGTAGCAGCGAAGCGGCTTGAGCTCAAGCTGTGTGCAAGGCCCGTGTTCAACGCGTCTTCTTGCTGAGTGATGTGCTTTAGCTGCTTGAATGTTGCAGACTGTCAACTGCGGCCACTTATGAAGCGAAAGAAGGTGAAGTGGCTGCGCAGGAGCGCGCCAATGAGGTCAGCATACCTCAGCGTCGCCGAAACCCCACGGACTCGACGTAACACCGCACTATCGCACACGCTAACCAACACACATCCAGTGCAAATCCCTTTTGTTCGTTTATTTTTGGTTTGAGGCTGAGGGTTGCTGGCGCCACACAAAGTAACAATTTTGAAAAAGCTGGGCTTGCCTAGCATGGTGCACTGGCAATCTTTCTAGTCAGCAATGCACTAGCCTGTACTCAAAGTTGTGATTAGGGGTAGTTATGGGCGACTGCTTTAACAAAAGCAGCAGCCAGGTGGCAGTCCTGTGCAGTACAGCACAGTACAGCATGCGCATGCAAGGGGGTGGGGCACACCTCCAGCTTCAGCCAGAGACACCGCACAACATTGAATCTGACAGATATTGAAGTCACAATGACTGTGGTTGCTGCGGCATGGGGGGCGTGCACAACCATGCTGGCAGCAGGTCCAGATGCCAGCATCAGCAGCCTGATGGAAGGCAGCATTACAATAACAGAGGGGCAACACAGAACGCTGTGTGAGTCCTGCAGGATACCAGACAGTTTGAAGCCACCAGATGGTGCATGGTGAGGTCCAATGACGTGCCAGCAGCAGGATGCATCGCAGCACTCGAGCGCATGATGTCCAGCCTATAGTGAAGCTGGTGCAGCGGCTAGCTGGTGCAGCACTGATATGGGTCTGTTTCACACTATGCTGTGCCACCTCACGATTTTCTGCAGGCATGTGGACCAGTTTGAGCTGGTGGAGGAGCTGTACCATGGCAAAACTTCGACCTTGCATGAGGCCCAACACAGGGCCAGCGGGCTGCATGTAGCCATCAAGCAGTACAAGAAGAGCCACCTGACACCACTCAGCAAGTGAGGTTCATGGCGCCGCATGAACCCGCATGAACCCTGCTGGTGGCATGCTACGTTTAGCTGGAAACCTGCTGACTTCTAAATACTTGCAGGCAGGCCAGCACCAAGTGCAACACCAATGCAGCAGTGGTAGCCAGCTTCTGGGCAAGCCCGTCTGTGAAAAGCTCCGGTGTTTTTGGTACGGCCCGCCTGTTAACCAGCATCTGCAAACTCTTGCAGGTTCCAGATTGAGCGTGAAGTGCGCATCCACATCACGCTGCGCCACCCACACATCATCGAGCTGCTGGCTGCCTTTGAAGACCCAGAGCATGTGTACCTGGTGCAGGTAGGGTGCTGGTGCAGGTGGCCTTCAGGCAGTTCCATTGGTTGGCAGCTGGAACCAGTGCCAAGACAGCACGGGCATTGTCTGTACAGCACGTGGAAAAACACATGTGAGCTGCCAGCTCATGGCGAGCACACTTGGTGTGGTGTTGGAAAGGCAGGCAACAGCAGCGGCAACAGGTGTGTGTGTACCAGCAGCAGCAAGCTGGGCTCCATGATAGTTCAGGCTGCGGCTTCTGTTGTTGCTGCTTGCAGGAATTCGCTCCTGGTGGCGACCTTTTTGAGGCGCTGAAGCACCAGTCGTCCATGATGTACGGGGAGCTGGAGGCAGTTGGCCGCTTCATGCATCCATGCCTGCAGGCACTGGCATACCTGCACGACAGGGTGAGAGCAGCAGCATCAGGACCAGCAGCAGCAACAGTACTGCACAAGCAGCTATGCACACACGAGCTATTGTTGTCTTCGGCAGTGCTGTGCTGCTTACGCTGCGCCTGACGGATTGGAGTGCAGATGTAAAAAATGGAAGTGGACACTGCCGCCCCATAATGCTAAGGGTCATCTTGCCTGCTGCCGTCTTCATTCATGTTTCGTATGTTTCAGGGCATTGTGCATCGTGACCTGAAGCCCGAGAACGTGCTGCTGGGTGCTGGCGGCGCCCTCAAGCTGGCAGACTTTGGCCTAGCCATCGATACGCACCAGGAACGGCCCGTCACACGCGCAGGCACATTGGACTACATGGCACCAGAGGTAAGACGTCTGCATGCGCAGAGCTTCAAGTGCATTGGGCTGCTGGCGGAGCACTGAGGCGGCAGGCAGCAGCAGCTGAAGCTGCGGTGCGTTCTGCTGCAACCCAGGAGACAGGTGGCAAGTTGCTAGTGCCTGGTTTTCTTTGTTGTGGTGCATCAATGCAAGGTGTCCTTGACTGGATGCACTGTCACCGCTGTTGCCAGGTGCTGGTGTGTCCTGACAAGAAGCAGCCAGAGGAGAACAAGGACAAGGCATCACTCGGCTATGATGAGCAGGTGAGACACCACAGAAGGTGGCTGCATGAGTTTGCACGTACTGCCGGCGCCACCTTGCTGACCTCTGCGCATGCTTGGTGCAGTGCACCTTGGTGACATTCCCAGCGCGCATGCGAGCAAGCACAACCAACATTTGGCCATGTCAAGCAACAATGTGTGTACAGTGCAGAGTGCAGCATTTTGTCCTGGCGACCAGCGCCTTCAGCTGCCCTCTCCTGCTGCTCATGCCATGCTAGGTTGATGCATGGGCTGCCGGGTGCCTCGCTGCGGAGCTGATCACTGGCGCGCCTCCCTTTGAGTCTGAAAGCCGCTCGACCACATATCAGCTGATCATGTACAGAGAGGCGCGCCTGCCCAGCAAGCTCAGCCAGGCAGCACGCAACTTTATATCGGCGGCCCTCATCAAGGTGTGTGGTGCTGCAGCTGCAACCACAGCAGCATATGCCAACTGATATGCGCTGGCTCTGCCCTTCGCGCACGGCGCCGTTGCCGTGCCAGCCCAGCAGGTCACTGCTTGTCCATGAGTGCTGCTGCAGCTATGCGGGTACCAGGTTATTCAAGCTTAGAACTGACAGACTCCTGGTGATGCTGTGGTGCATGCTTCTGCAGGATTCTCGTCAGCGTGCCACCATCCATCAGCTGCTGCAGCATGAGTGGATCAGCAACAGTCTGCAGGAATACCAGCAAACAGCAGCAGAAGCAGCGGTGGCAGCAGCAGCCAAAGCAGCAGCAGCAGCAGCAGCAGCAGCACAGGAGCCAGCAGCGCTGCTGCAGCCACCTGCTGGCACCATGCCGACACGCGTGTCTGTGGAATTTTCTGAAACTGCCACACAGCATTGCACAAGTACCAGTGACAATGCAGCAAGCCAGCCTCAGGCAGGCACAGCTGCTGACAGCAGCAATCGCAGGAGCAGCAGCAGCCATGACAGCAGCAGGCACAGCAGCAGCAGCAGCAGTAGCTTGGCTGCTGCCTGCAATGGCGACAGCACTGTGCAGGTTGGCAGCTGCATGGCATCAGCGGTGTCAGCTGGCCGGGTAGCGCTTACAACCCGAGTCAAGTTGGCACCGCTCGAGGCACCCAACAGCAGGGGCAGCATCAACAGCAGTGTCCTGCAAGCAGCACCTGCTGGGCAGACAGCAGCTTTTGCTGCTGGCACTGCACCTGCTGCTCCTGCAGCTGGCAGCAGTGCTGCAAGGAACAATGATCATGCTAATGCTAACTTGCAGACTCTACATGTTGGCAGCAGCATTGGCGGAGCAGCCGCCATTGCCAATGCATTTGACACAGGAACAGGCGAACCATCTGTCAGCAGTACAAACTGTGCAAGTGCAGCACAGCAGGAGCCAGCACTTGTGCTACAAGACCGTGAAGCAGCAATAGCAGATCCGTTTGTGTCTGAAGCAACAGCAGCAGCCAGCACAGAGGTGGCTGTTCTCATTACGCGCAGCAGAGATGGCAGTGCAGCAAACTGTGCAGGGGCGGCTGCGGTAAACAGTTCTGTTGCAGCTGCAAAGGCGGTTGCAGTGGCAGCTGAAGCGCAAGAACCCGCTGATGAAGCAGAAGCAGCTGCAGCAACAGCAGCAGCCACCAGGAAGGCTCGGCTGGCACGCGCCAGCAGCCACCATGGGCACAGGCTGCACAAGATCTTCTACCCCCATGACAAGCACAGGCGCTCCAGCTTCTGCAACGCACAGTGGGACGACTTCATCGACACTTCAGCACACAGCTTCAGCAGCAGCGCTGCAGCTGCGGCCGAAGCCATTGCAGCGTCGCCGGACGACGCTGCTGGTGACAGCGCTGCATGTGGTGCTGGTGATGAAGGTGCTGCTGGTGCTGCCTGCAGTGTGAGTGGTGGCCTGCTGGGGCTGGTGCATGCTGGCAGCATGCGCACCAGCATGGTGTCATCCGGCAGCTTCAGCCAGCTGCAGCAAAGCTTGCGCAGGCGGCCATCAGCAACCGCTACAGTGCTGGCAGGCGCAGATGGCACAGGCGTGGTGCCGAGGGGGCCACACAGCTTCAGCATGAGTGGCGCCAGCGCTGCATTGGCACAGCAGGCAGTGCTAGCATCGCTGGCTGATGCAGATCAGCAGGCGCCAGCAGCAGTGCTGTCTACTGCTGCCTCTGGCTCGGTGCACCTGCTAGCAGCAACCGACTTTGAGGACATGATTGCGCTGGGCCCCACCCCCAGCAACGCACTCAGCAGCCTGGGCCTTATCATGCCTGCCGCAGATGCAGCAGCAGCAGCAGTGGGAGCCCGCAGCTGCAGCTTCAGTGGCGCTGCTGCATCCTGCGGCTTGCAAGGCTGTGGCACAGCAGCTTCTGGCGGTGAGGCAGCTGCTGGCAGGGCACTGTCGACGCTGACTGGCAGCAACCTGGATGACTTCATTGCCACATCAGCAACCCCAGGAGGCCGCGTGAGCCTGCTGCATGTCAGCAGGACCAGCTCATCTGCCAACATGGCGGGCGCGACAGGCTCAGCGCGCTGTACTGCATCACCGCCTCCATCACCAGGCGGCACTGCAGCTGCAGCAGGCAGCAGCAGCACCAGCTTCAGCAGAAGCTTTAGCAGCAGTCTCGTAGTCACTATGAGCAGTCCAAGGCCTAGCATTGTCAAAGGTGCTGCAGCCGGCTTGGTTGGCCAACCAGTAGCTGCAGCTGCAGATGCCACTGGCAAGCCTGTTGGGCTGGGAGCCAAGCTTGCGGCTCGCTTGAGCTGCGTGCTGCCGGGAGATGGTGGGTCGGTCCTGCAGCATGCTGAGACCTCCCTGCCTGCTGACTTCCAGCGGGAAGGCTGCAGCACACCCACAGGCGGCAGGAAAGTTGTGTGGGCTGATGAGGCAGCAGAGCCAGCCGGTGGCAGGAGCAGCAGGCCAGCATCTGGCTGCGGCAGTGGAGCCAGAAGCTGCACATGTGGCAGTAGTGCTGAAGACCAGACTTGTTTGCAGTCAGAGGGCGCTCGTCAGCAACGTGATGCCAGTGTGACGCTGCAGCGCTGCAGCAGCCAGCAAGCGGCGGCGCAGCCCTTGCAGCAAGCAGCAAGGCAGCAGGCAGGCAGTGCTGCCTCGGGCTCGCAGTTCCATGTGCCCCCCAGTGGTGTGCTGTCTGGTGAGATGCCTTGCTGCCCAAGCGGGGTGCTAGCAAGCAAAGCCGCCCTGGCATCAGGCGTGCTGAGGCACCGCAGCACTAGCTGCTCACCTGGAGACCTGAGAGTAGCTGCAGCAGGCACCATGGGCCAGCAGCAGCAGCAGCAGAGCAACAGGAGCGGCCGACCAGCCTACGTGGGCCGGCGCTCAAGCAGCAGCAGTGGGGCCTCTCCTGTGTTTGAAGCAGCTGTCCCATTTGGCGCGATAAGCGGAGGGTTGCTGCGGCGTGGCGGGACGGCATCGCAAAGCATGGCCAACCTGGGTATGGCAGGTGCAGGCAGCGCCGGCATGCTGCAGGGGCCTGGAGTAGATTCAGAGGATGAGATCGTGACACGGCAGCGCGCCAAGTCCTTCACGGCAGGGACAAGTCCCATGTTGGCAGCTGGCAGCCGCAAGCACGGAGCACTGACACCAACAAGGGTGGCAGCTGCTAGTGTGCTGCAGCGCAGCTGGGGCGTGTGACAGCTGTAGGACACAGACTGTGTGCAGTTTGTCCCCTGTCAACAGTTTCAACTTTCAGCTGTGTCCGAAAGCGGCGTGCCACAACAGTGTTTCCGGCAGGGCACGGCATTGCGTCTCGCGGTAGGCTGGTGTGCATCACACCTGTTGCTGCAACAGCGCGCCGTTCAACCTGTCTTGCAACCTGATCCTTGCCGTTATGCTATGTTGGCAGCCCACACGATGACTGAGCAGCCCTTCTTGTCTTGCAATGCTCTTTCTTGCACATATGGTGCAGCTGGTCTCTGTAGCTCTCTGCGATCTCTTGACTGTGTGTGCAACACTGTTGTGCGTGGAGGATTGGGGCCCTGCTGGGCTTTACAATGTTTTGCCCTCAGCATGGCTTCACCTGCGCAGTAGCATAACTGTGCGCGGCCTTCTGCCTGCAGCTTGACATTGATCCATGGACTTTGCGCACCGTGCTGTCTGTGGCCACCTACCGAAGCAGCTATG
This sequence comes from Tetradesmus obliquus, assembly GCA_030272155.1. Taxonomy (NCBI): domain Eukaryota; kingdom Viridiplantae; phylum Chlorophyta; class Chlorophyceae; order Sphaeropleales; family Scenedesmaceae; genus Tetradesmus; species Tetradesmus obliquus. Next base: position 5,522,954 of record CP126191.1, read on the forward strand.
TGTTGTGACTGTTGTTTTTCCGTTGGCCAGGCGCAAGAGCTGTGATCTAGCTAGCGTGTAGCCACTCAGGAACTGCCCATGCTAGCTAGCCAGAGGTTGATGATGAGCTTATTGTTAACAAAACCTGGCATGCATCTGTTCTTTTTGCGCAAGGATTGTTGACCACACAGTACACCACACTATGGCAGGTCATGTCTATGCTGGTCAGGAGCTAACAGTCTTATAAGTGTTGGTGAAGCATGTGTCCACACGTGTGATGATGGTGCACAGCTGCAGTGACCCTTCACCACACTGAACAATGGCTCCATGGCACGTTGAGTTTTTTGACATACAATGTTCAGCCTTGACAGCTGCATGGCCCGTGCTTTGGTTCGGTCACAACATATATATGGCCATTTACCATGAACTTTAAGCAGCATGAACTGCAAGGGGTCGATGGGACAGGCTGCAGCTCCTCTCAGCAGTCGAATATAATGTGGCTTGACCATGCTGTGTAGCTTGGATATTCTGCGTGACCAGTGTGCTGCTGACCATGCAGCACACAGCATACTGTGTTGCCAACACTGCCGCCTGTCTTGTTTCTACCAAGTTGGCAGTGGTGTTGCTGTGTGCTCATCACAATCCCGTTGTAGGATGAGTGAAAAAAAGCACTGTGTGTGGCTTGGCATGCCTGTCATGTGGTACAAAGAGGCATGCAGAATTGTTGTACAATGCAAAGAAGCTGCTTTCCGTTCGCGGTTGCCCGGCCATGTTGTAAGTGATTGCAGGGCACAAACGATTTTTGCCAGCATTTATCCACCGTGGTTAGATGTAGTTTCTGCTGTTGGTTGCAGTAGGTGTCTAGTGCTGACCATAGAGGACAAAGATCGGCCCCATAGTTGAAGTGATCCTCATGAGGTGTCTGCAAATCGTGGGTCATACAACATTGTAGCGCGTCAACTGAATGATTAGGTGTTGCTGCAGCTGCTGCCAGTGGATGCCAGTGGAAGCCAGTCAGGCTGACGTGCTCTGAAGGCATGCAAACCGAGTTGGTTGGGTCCAGGGGGCAGCAAACAGTGGGGCAAAAGGCCATGTTACCACAGTCACTGGCAGACACCGCACTCATGTTAGGTTGCTGCAGCTTCGACAACTGCTCCACCAACACAGCAACCTCTTGATGGCTGGCTGCCGGGAGTCTGCTACTGCTGAAGTACGCATGCTGCAACGCTGCTGCAGCTGTTACACGCTGCCGTGGGTTATAGCAGATCATCTGCGCCAGCAGGTCCAGGGCAGCTGCTGGTGCATCAGGCAGCAGCTGTGCCAGCGGCTGTCCAGGGTTTGGCCCGAAGCTGATCTTGTGCCAGTCAGGCAGCTGCTCTGCCTCTGGCCACTGCTGCAGCGTGATGCTGCCCAGCGTCTGCTGCATGTGCGCCAGCTGGTCAATGTCGCTCACCCCTGGTATGAAGGGAGACAGGCCCAGCATCTCAGCAAACACCATGCCTGCCGCCCAGATGTCTACTGCTGGGCCATAGCTGCGGGAGCCGTACAGCAGCTCAGGCGCGCGGTACCAGCGCGTGCCCTGCGCAGCTGTGAGGCAGCCCTGCTGTTGCTGCTGCTGTGCTGCTGCTTGAGCTGGGATGCTGCTGGCGTGGGGGCTGATATGGCCAGCAGCGCACTGCTGCTGGTCAAAGTGCGGTTGCTGCTGCTGGTCGGGCGCAACACCAGGCTGCAGCTGGATCCGCCTACTGCTACTAGCGGGTTGCTGCTCTTGTTCCTGATGCGCGTGGCGGCAGCACCCTTGCCGATGTGAGGTGCTTGCTTCCTGGCCTGCTGCTGCTGCTGCTGCCGTTGTTCCTGCTGAAGCTGCGTCTGCTGGGGTGACGCAGCAGCATACAATGGCTCTGGCCAGGCCAAAGTCTGCCAGCTTGGTCTGGCCAGCTGCAGCGAGGAGCAGGTTTGACGGTTTCACATCCCTGTGCATCAGGCCACAGGCATGCACTGCCGCCAGTGCCTGCAGCAACTGCTGCATGACGCACTTCACGAAGCTGTCTGGAAGGTGGTAGTTTGTAGCACCAAGTACTGCTGCTAGGTCTGTCCTGCAGAGCTCTTGAACAAGGTAGCAGCAGGGGCCGTCCCTGGCTACATCCAGCAGGCTGACTATGTTGGGATGCTGCAGCTGTTGCAGGGCTCCCATCTCCCTAGCAATAGGTTGGGGCAGGTCTTGCTCGTGATCTCGCAGGTACAATTGCTTAACAGCGTATTGTTGCTGTGTGGCTGGATCCTCTGCAAGCAGCACCTCGCCAAAGGCGCCATGTCCTAGAACCTTGACCACCCTGTACTGCCTGCCAGTGGTCCGGCTTGAGACCATTTCGCGAGATAGCAAAGACATGATTAGTTATCATCTAATGCTGAATCACGTTACTGCGCAGTTGCGAGGTCATTTCAAACGAAGAATCAGCAACATTGTCAGTGAAGGGTTTGGGGCAAGGGCTTCACGTTTCAACTTCGTTCGTGAGTCTTACAGTTTGCTGCTGAGGCACCCGTCGAGCTGTTGAAACTTCAGCTCCACATGGGACAATGAGGCGCAGGACAGCTCCCGTGCTTCAGCTGGTTGTGCTACTGCTGCTTTGCTGCCTGGCACACCTCACAACACCCCAGGAAACCACCAACCTGTATGCAGAATGCAAGGGGATTGCTGGGGACTGGATCCCTGAATGCTGGTCAGCCACGTATGCGCAAATCAGCTTTGGAGGCGACAGAACGCTGTACTTCACCCCATACCTCAGCAGGTGTGAACTGGTGTGCCTGCACACAAATGCTGTGCACGCGGTTGCTGCTTGTTGTCAGCAGCACAGCAGCACAGAACGATGCTGGAGTATTTCGTGATTGTGAACAACAAATCCGTCAGGGGTTGGTTGATAGAAGCCTCGCTGAGTCAGCAGTTGCTGGCCGCACTTTGCTGCTGCAGGCGCTGGGGCAATGCCCTGTCGCCATACTGGCAAGCCAGGGCCCTGGCACTGATAGCTGGCCAGGGCTTTGATGCCTACGAAGGCTTTGAGGGTGGCTGGATGCAGCACCTGCCCAAGAAGCTGCCACCAACCACCTGCCCAGAGCTAGGGCGGTTCAAGGAGGCGTGTGATCAGTGTAAGCAGCGTTTGCTGGAGCCTGCTCTGTTTGGAAACTCTGTTGTTTGCTTCTGCTTCACCTTGTGTTTAATCATCAGCAGAAGCAGCGCCTTGCGGGCAGAACAATCGCACAGCCAGTACTGCTGTCCCCTAGTTGCCTGCTGAGCCACTTACACCGGGCACCTCACTCCACCCTGCCCCTTGCAGGCGACAGCGACAGCTGGCTGTACGCGCACCGCTGCCATGGCGCCTGGCAGCAGATCCGGCCCACAATCATCAACGACACGCATGCAGCTGTACAGGCCTGGCTGCAGGCCAGCAAGCAGCAGCAGCAGCAGCCCAGCTTCAGCCCTGGGGACGTCGTCATACAGTCCAGGTGCAGTGAAGACACGCTGCTCAGCCACCCAGAGTTTGGCCCAGTGGGCTTCTCCTTCTTCAACGGCATAGATGCAGCAGCAACGAAGGCCATTTACATTGTGGCGCAGCCAGGCAAGCAGCTGCCGGCATGCGCTGCCATCCGCGCGGCAAAGGTGAAGCACCTGGAAGCACGCTACCCAAAGGCCAGCGTGCAGGTGGTTGGCGGCAAGCTGGAAGAAGACTTCCTCCGGCTGCTGTTTGCGCCGGTGCTGTTCAAAGACGCGCAGAGCTCGTTTGGCCTGTGGGCCGCACTCGGCAACAAGGGGCAGGTGTTCAGTGTGCCCATGCTGCCGCTGTACACCAATGTGACCACGCCAGACCTGGGCGGGGGCTGGCATTGGGTGGCGGCGCCAGTACTGTACCCCAGTGTGGCTGCAGCAGCAGGCATCGCAAAGAATGACAGCGAGGTGCTAATGAAGTGGCTGCAGGAACATTGAGGTGCTGATGAAGTGGCTGCAGGAACATTGAGGCGGCTGGGTGCCGTGATAAGCTGCTGACGTGCAAGGGAAAGTGCATAGACAGCTGCAGCTCAGCTAGAACCGGCGGCGCAGGCCCCTGTGGCAGTGCCGCAGCAGTGCTGCGGTCTTGCAGTTGCGGCGGGAAGTGACTGCAAGGGTGAAGCAAGGTGAGCCAATGGGCGGTAGAGCAGGCTGCAAGGTGAAGGGTGCGAGGCTGCATGAGCTACAGGCGCGTAGCAGTGCTTTGACGTGCTGTCCAGCAGTTCCAGCAGCATTGCATACACACCAGCGCTAGAACAAGTGCTTGATTTGTCACACATCGCAGTATGTGCTGCTCATCTCACAACCTTAGGAAGTGAGCATTTCGGCGCACATGACGCAGCTGTGCATGCAATGGTTACCTGCTGCCTTGCTCAACCTGCCCTGCAAGGTGATCCGCAGTGGCTGGCCCCTGGCTGCTTACCTTGCAACAGAGTAGACTCACGCACAGTAAGAGTATCCGGGTGCTGTTTGCAGGCATTTTGACGACATAAACTTGCCGACACCTGCGCCTGCGGCCATCCTAGTCCCACGGTATGCACAGGGCTCGCGGGGGCAGTCCAGCAATCAGGCCTACACGCTGTGATGGACTGCCATTGGCTAGGCTATGCCATGTCAGCCTGGTGCCTGGAGGAGGCCAGAGTTACTGTAGACCCCAACATGCCTGGTGCAACAGTTGCTCTCACTCTGAAGTGTGCTTGTGCAGTGTGTTTGTTGCTGGCCTGCGGCAAGGTTGGATCCTGTCACTACCAGTGTGTGGATGTATTTTCCAAATGTTTCGCTTCACAGAGCAGCGGTTGACCATGCACTGGCCAGCGCATGTCATGGCAGCCGCAGTCGTGCTGGCTGCTTGACGCCTGTGCACATGCAAAACAACCGTGTGAAGGCGGTGGTCATGGTTCTGCCACGCATGTGTTGTACTACAACAGTAGTACTGCTGAACAGGACTTTGGCCAGAGATGCATTCAACAATTGTAATACTGTTACAATGATGTCAAGGGTGTCCATGGACTGCCTTTCCCCCAAACCATCAACTATCAGAAAAAAGTAAACTGTGCGCAAGCCTTGCTGTGCAGGCCAAGACGCTTTGTCCCACGGTCCGGCCTTTACGGCGCGAAACTTTGCAGTGCATGCTACCATGTACGAGGCACGTGTGCTGCGGTGCTATGCAGCAACAGGTACACAAGCTGGCTCCCAATCCTGGCAAAATCGTATTGGCAATGTGCCGTGATGCATAAAAACTTTTAGCCTGCTATGCATATGTCGGACACGACTGCCGCCAAGGCAGGCTGGGCCACACAGAAACAGGCTGCAGGGCTCTGCCAGCCATCACAGCTTGCTCCTAGGCGCTGCCCCGCTGCTGCTGCCTCCTGCTTTTGCTGTGCCGACCTGCCTGCTGCTGGACTCCACCTTGCGTGACACCTGCGACACCATGCCCCGCGGCACCAGCTGCGGCCTGTGCAGCCACGCGCCACCATCCACCACCAGCGTCTCACCACTGACAAACCTGCGACAGCAGCAGCAGCGGCAGCAAGCAGTGGTGGTACAGCAGGGCGGCAGTTCACGGCCCGCACGGTGAGGTCCATGTACATTGCTGTGTATTGCACCTCAGCCACAAGAAGCAGCACCTCTGTCACTGGCGGTCAGCAGGACCTTAGATGACCATCTCCCATGCAGCTGCAAACAACCCTAGCACAGCGCGCAAAACCACGCCCAGCGCCCTCCGAAGTATGATGGTGGGGCTGCTGCATGCAAGAGCATGATACACGGTTGTTTATCAACAGCACAGCGCACACACACGAGAGCAAAGATGCCCTCTGCACATCGTGCCGCACCTGCCCGCGCTTGATGCCAGGTACACGCAGGCCAGCGCGATGTCTCCCTTGTCGCCCATGCGCCCCAGCGGCACCGCAGCAGTGACCACCTGCTCCATGCTGGCCTCCTCACCGGGAGCAAGCTTGGACATGCCTGCAGGGCAGCAGCGCGGCAGAAGCACACAATGGATAAGGAGTAACGCAGCTGCCCAGCATCCTAAATTGCTGCTGTGAAGCTGAGCAAAGCCCGCGCCATGCCTTGCCTAGCTGTGCAGCATCTGCCACATGTATGTGCTTTCACAAACAGCAGCTTGCGGCGCACCTGCTGTGCCGCGGATGGGCCCTGGCGCCACGCCGTTCACGCGTATGCCGTACTCGCCCCACTCCAGCGCCAAGCTACGCGTGATGCTGTCTACTGCTGCCTTGGCTGCCGAGGCGTGCACCTGGTACCATGTGGCGCCGTAGTGCAGCGTGGCGCTGATGTTGATGATGACGCTCTCGCTGTTCTGCTTCAGCGCCTCAAACGCTGCCCTGCTCATTGTGAAGGTGCCGACTGCATCAATCTCCATCACTGCAGGTGCGGCAGGGCGAGAAACAGGCAGGCCCAGGGTCGTCACACCAGCAGGCGAGGCATGTGAGCACCAGCTGCTGCTGCTGGACTTTTGCTGCCTGCATGCCATACACAATGCGCGCGTTTCATGTCAGAATCCTAGACACAGCGAGCAGCGTGGCTGTGCTGGCTGCCTCACCTGTCCGGAAGCCGCCCTGCGAGAGCTCTGCTGCATTGGCTAGGAAGTTGCCTGCCGCGCAGTTGACCAGGATGTCTATGCTGCCAAACATCTTGCAGGTGGTCGCCACCCAGTCCGCGCAGGCGTCCGCACTGCGCACATCGCCCTGCAGGCCAGCTGCTGTGATGCCTAACGCCTGCAGCTCTGCCACTGCGCCATCTAGCACTGCCTTGCGCCTGCCAGTGATGACCACGGAGCACCCATGCAGGCCTGCAGTAGCACCAGTTGCAGGAATAGGCGGAGATGACGGAACAGGTTGCGAGTTGGGCGTTGGTTGACATGCGTGGACGTGCATATGTGGCCGGCAGCAGCAGCAGCAGCAGCAACGGCGACAAGAGTGGCATGGTGCAGCATCTCACCTAGCTGCTTAGTGATCTCCAGACCTATGCCAGAGCTTCCACCTGTTACCAGAGCCACCTGTACGTGTGCAGGAGGTCATTGGCAAGCTTAATGGTATTGCAGGAGCTGGCTTCGGTGGTTTGCCACGTCACCATCACTCTGCTGCCGAGGCTCACACCTTGCCACTCAGCGCATCTACTTTAAACGGTGAATCGACCATCGTATAAAACGGTTGCTTCCGTAGTTCGGCGTCCAGCTGAAAGTGCACTGTTGGCACGACACACTGCGACACTCTGAACTTGTGATACTACAGAACTAGGCAGAAGTTATAGCAAGTCGGTCACTGCACGGATGGATTGATTTGATCCAGGACTGCTGTGCGTCAGAGTGCAAGAACCCCAGTCAAGCGAAGGACACATCAGAAGTGCGCCTCTGTGAGGTCACTAATACGTGCCCTGGCTTTCTCACTGACAATTACACACACAATCAGTATTAATCGGCATCACGGACTGCAGACAACTACGTACACGGGCATTGCAATCAGGCTTGCTGCCCTGACCCTGCATGTCTCGTGCAGTTGAGTTTGCGCGGCTTGTTGAGGCAGGGAGGCCATGACAGTGACACCTGCAACTGCCTGGCCACCAGGCAACGAGCAGCCCAAGGTGTTGCTGCACCTGTTGGTGCAGTGCAGCGTTGACGCGCTGTGGGAGGACTTTTTTGGATCTTACCCAGAGGTTCAGGTAAACTCTCAAGTACTCTCCTGTATGCTTTAGTACGCCACAGATGTCGTTAGGTGTACACCCCAACCAACCTGCTGCTGGTGTGTTTGTGTGCAGGCCAAGCTCCACAAGCAGCGGAATGACAGCAACTGCGCAGGTACCTGAAGCTGCGCCAGTGCATGCATGAGCAGCAGCCAGCCACAGTCAGCACCTGAAAGGCACACAGCACTCCCTTCTTGAAGCATACATTGCAATCTGTCTGTCAGCATGCTGCTATTAGGCTTCGGTGTTGTGTTTTTCCATGCATGCCCACCAGGCTGTCATGTTGCTGCTGCGCAGAGTCGCCGTGGGTGTCGCAGCGTGCTGATCTGCCAGCGCAGCAGTTCCTGTGGCCGGCCCCGCCTGCAGGGGCAGACCCAGGCACGCCTGGCCAGGGCAAGTGCCGCAAGGTGCGCCTTATATGCAGCTGCAAGTGTCGTGCATGTCCGGTCCTGCAGCTGAAGCAACCTAAGTTGCAGTTGCACATATGGTACCTGAAGTGCTGTGACCTGGCTGGCCGTTGTATCTCGTGCACTTGACCTATGATTCCGGCTGCAGCAGTTGTTGGCCCGGTACGAAGCTATCACTTTCGGTGCGCTGTGCTGCCGCAGGTGCGCTTTGAGGCTGCTGCCAGCCTGGCCAGCAAGGCCTTCTCCAGTGAGGAGGTGCAGGTGAGGCGAGGCGGCAGCAGCAGGCAGCAGCAGCAGTGTCTGTTGCAGCTGCAGGCAAGCAAGCCCAGGGGTGCTGATGCAGAGGTAACGTCTGGTAACGAGGCATTCTATGCTTCTGCCAGGCCCGGCAAGTGTGCCATAACCCGCAGCAGCTCAGCAGCGCACCAGCTGCTCGTGCTAGACATGCTTACAGCCTGCTCACCACCCGCATGCACCTCCTGCCCTGCAGACCGTGCTGTCGTATGCCCCCGGCAGCCACTACCTGGTGCAGGCTGAGGTGTCCACCAGTGCCATGTACGGGGACACCTTCACCATCATCAGCCGCACTGCGCTGCTGCAGCGCGGCCCTGGGCAGGCTGTGGTGCATGTGGCCTATGCAGTGGACTTCAGGCCCAGCCTCAGCCGGCTGATGAAGCCGATGGTGGCCAAGGGCGTGGACGGTGCGTGAGGGATGACTGCAGCTGGCTGTTGAGGGGTTGGGCAGTTGGCAGCAGTTGACAGCAGTTGGCAGCACTTGGGAGCAGGTTAATGGCAGCAGGAGGGCGCTAGATGGTGAGCAGCACCGGGCTTTGGCAGTTGGCGGCAGTTGGGTTTTGGTTGTAGTGAGGCGAATGGGCAGCTGGCAGCACGGTGGCAGGCCAAGGCATTACCCAGGCAGTGATGGCGGGGCTAGCTCTGGTGGCTGCTGCATCAGCAGCACTAAAGCTGAGCAGCTGGAGGCAGCTGGTTGGTGCTGGATCCTGCACATTAAGACTGCACATGCTAGCTGCTTTGCAGCTGGGGTGTTGAGGGTGCATCCTTTGACTGACAAGTGTTGCTGCACTACAGCACTGTGCATTTCAGCAGCGGTGGGTGCGGCTCACCTGCATGTCCCTGCTGTGCCTGCTGCAGGCGGCATCAGGGGCACCTTTGGCATGCTCAAGAAGCTGCTGCAGGAGCAGTACAGCCTCAAAGACCTGCCAGAAGCAGCACCAGCACCAACACTGCCAGGGGCAGCGGCAGCAGCAGCAGCCCCTGCCGCAGCTGCGGCTGCTGCAGCATCAGCTGCACCAGCAGCAGCGGCACCCATCCCAGCGCCAACAGCAGCTGCTGCTGCAGCAGGTGCTGCTGTTGGCATGCCTGCACTGCTCCAGCTTGCGGACTACCTAGTATATCAGGAGCTGGTGGCGGGGCTGTTACATGTGTCAGACCCAGCAAAGGTGGCCAAAGGCCTCGCCATGTGCCTCACCCTAGGCTTGATACACCTCATCATCACGCTGCTGCGCCCGCTCACTCGCGGCTGTGCAGCCGTCACGGCAGCAGGCGGCGGCGGGCTGTCTGGGCTGCTGTGCTGGCCTCTGGTTGGCGTGCTGCGTGTGCCGGACAGCGTGGCTGAGGTGCTGAGCGCGCTGCTGCTGGTGGCGGCAGCCAACAGGCTGCTGGTGGTGGGCATGCAGCTGGCTGCAGCGTGGCTCAGGTGGGAGTAAGATGAGGACACATGAGCATGACAGCTTAGGGAGTGGTCCTGGCTAGCAGCTTGGCTGTTGGTACATTTGGTCAACTGTAGCTTTTTAAGCAGCCTTCAACCACGCAGCTGGAGCCTGCAATATGCCATGCCTATGCAGCTGTATTCTGCTGCACATCAGTACTGCATTGCGCCTCACCCTATCACGCGGCACTCTGCTACTTTTCGTACTGTTTCACAGCATCACAATCAACATGTGTACGCTTGCAGATGCCTGCTCACCACACCTCTGCATGATCCTGTTGCTGCTGCTGCTGCAGTGCTCAAACTGCTGCTGCGCCTGCACATCAGCTGCTGGCAGCGTCTGATGAAGCCAACTCCTCTGCAGCAGCGATGGCCAATGGCATTGCGCCTGCAGACGCAGCAGCCGCTGGCGAGGCTTCAGGCATCACCCCAACAGCAGCAGCAGCAGCAGCCCCTGCTGCACCTGCTACCTCCGCACCTGTGGACATCCCCGGCAGGTCTGGAGCTGCGTCACCTGCTGCTGCTGCTGCTGCTGTTGGCAATGGCACGCCTGGCAGTGGCGAGGGCCTAATGCAGAACCTGGGCAGTGTGATGACCGGCTGGGGCCGCAACCTGCTGGGGGCCAATGTGGTGGACTCATTCTCCAGCAACGAGGGCTTCAAGCTGTTCATGTCAGGTGAGGGGGCTGATCTGCATCTCGCGCAGAAGGCCAGCTGCAAAAACGACTTGGACCTGCTGCTGCTGCCTGGGTAGACGTGTACTACGTGCTGGTGTGCTGTATGCTGCGCAACGCGTGCATTTAAAGCTAGGACGCAGGGGAGCCGCTCTCCTCACTTGCAGCAAGCCATAGGAGAATGAAGCATATGATGCTGTAGGCAGTGATTACATGGACAAAGCCGGGCTTTGTAAGGCGTTCCCGGCTGACGTTGTGTTGCGCCCTTCTGCTGCTTGCAGGCGGCTGGCAGCGCGGCAGCAGCGGCGCAGCGCTGCCAGCCGATCAGCAGCCGCAGCGCACCAGCAGCGGCCAGGGCAGCGGCCAGGGCGCCGGCAGTGGTGCTGCTGACGCTGCACTGCCAGCTGTGCCAGATGGCAGCAGCAGCAGCAGCAGCAGCACTGCTGCAGCAGCGCCAGCGCGAGCCATGAGCCACCGCAAAACCAACAGCTTCACTGCGACCATGGACCCCTCAGGCCTCAACATCATTGAGGACTACGCGCAGTCGCCTGAGCTGCTGCCGATGCTGGCAGAGGAGCGCCCCGCCTCACCTGCAGCGGCAGCAGCAGCAGCAGGACTAGCCGGCACATCACCTGTGAGTGCAGTGCAGCGGACAACGAGCAACAGCAGCAGCTTGGCAACCTCGCCGGAGCCTGCTGCAGCAGCAGCAGCAGCAACAGCAGGCGTTGCAGCGGCAGCAGGCAGTGGCGGCTCATCTGCAGCCTCCAGCCGTGCCAGCAGCCGCAGCAGCAGCCCCAGCAAGCCGCCTGCTGGGGGCGGCCTGGGCAGGCTGGCTGCTGCTGCTGCCGCTGCCAGGCAGGCTGGCCGCAGACCCGACAGGAAGCGTGCTGCCACAGACAAGGCTAAAGATGCCAAAGATGATGGGCTAGATGCAAGTGCTGATGACGGCGCGAGTCAGCCGCTGCTATCCCCTGAGTCAGCAGAGGAAGAGCAGGAGGGGCAGGGCAGCCAAGCAGAAGGCACCACGCCTGCAGCAGCAGCAGCAAGCAGCCGCAGCGCCACGCCTGTGATTGGAGTGGCACGCTCGCCGAGCGCTACCAAGTCTGTTGCATTCAATGAGCTGCCTGTCAGCAGCGGCAGCAGCAGCCGCTCACCTCACAAGCCTGAGAGGGCCGCCAGCAGCTTCAGCATGGGCAGCGGCGGCGGCAGCAGCAGCAGCAGCAGCCGTGAAAGCGGCCCGCTCGCACGCCGCTCAGCTAGCCCTGCACTGTTCAGCAGCAGTGCCGCAGACGCAGCAAATGGTCAAGCCAGCAGCAGTATCAACAGCAGCAGCAGTGTTAGGCCCGGCAGTGCCAGCAAGCTGCGGCCAGGCAGCGCGACCCTGAGCAGCGGTGATGCGGCAGGCGAGGGCCTGCCGCAGCGCCCCGGCAGCAGCCGCAGCATGGCCAGCAGCTACGAGGCTGCTGCTACATATGTTATTCCGGGTGAAGAAGATGAAGATGAGGTGCTTGTTGAGGTGTTTGAGCATGAGCGGGTGCAGCCATTCAGGGGCTGGGGCCACACCTGGCCGGGGCACTTCCTGCCGAGTGACAAAGTGGGCCACTGGGGCGATCGAGCAGGTGCTCCTGGTGGCGCCATGAGCATGCTGTTTGACCGCGTGGCGCCGAAGCTGCCGCCCGGCTGGGGCTGGAGAGATGCCGAATGGTCGGTGGATATGACAGGGGTGGAGGCTGAGGGATGTGATGCTGACGGCTGGGCGTATGCAATGGACTTTCAGTGGCTGGCCTGGCCCCCTGAGCCGCAGAATGGGCGCGCAGGGATCAAGAGCTTTGTGCGGCGGCGCAGGTGGGTGCGCACGCGCGTGCGGCTGCCGCCTGGGAGCTATGACGCAGCCGGCGAGGAGCAGCAGCAGCAGGCGGCGGCGTTCAGGCAGCAGCAGGCCGAGCTGGCGGCAGCGGCAGGCAGGGGCAGCGCCGGCAGCAGTGCCACTGCTGATGCTGGGCTGATTGCTGGGCTGGGTGGGCTGGGGCTGGGAGGCAGCGATGGCAGTGCTGCTGCTGCTGCGACGGCTGCGGCTGCAGCTGCCAGCGCTATGGTGACGCGCTTCATGCGGGTGGTGTCTGAGCTGCCTTCCAGCCCACCTAGCAGTGCCGGCGGGGCAGCAGCAGCAGCAGCAGCTGGTGATGGCAGCCCACGCACCGCAGCGGCCGCGGGCAGCAATGCAGCTGAAGGTGGCTTCATTGGCAGCTTGCCTGCTACACCTGTACAACCACAAACTTTGACCGGCAAGGACCAGCTGCCTGACGGGGAGGCAGCAGCAGCAGCAGCAGCAGCAGGAAGCAGTGCAGAGCAGCGTGAATTTGCAGCTGGCCAGCGGCTGTTTGGCTGTGACAGTGACGATGACAGCAGCAGTGTTGACAGTGACACCCCGCCACCCCGCCCCAGGTTTGCTGCGCCCCTGCAGGACTCGGCAGGTGAGGGTGAGGGGCAAGGGCCAGCAAGCATGCTGCAGTCCCCTGGCGGGCAGCAGCAGCAGCAGCAGGAGGAGGAGGAGTGTCGTGTAGAAGCAGACAGTGTGCAGCCTAGCAGAGTAGACAACACAGCAGCTTCGGCAGCAGCGCAGGCAGGTGAACCAGAGCCTGCAGCATCGGGCTCAGTTGGCACGGCAGGTGATGTGCAGCAGAAGGTTGCTGCGGCTACGGTGGCAGCAGCAGCTGCCAACGCTGCACAGCTGCCGCAGCAACCAGATCCAGGCAGGGCTGATGGTGCTGCCTCTGCTGCTGCTGGCCCAGCAGCAGGCAGCAGGGCTGCTGCTCTTGCTGCAGCTGCAGCTGACGAGGTTGACAGTGATGTGGGTGTTGAGCTGAGCAGGCATGAGCTGCAGTCTCTGCTTGATGATGTCAGCGAGCCAGCCGGCACAGAGGAGGGCAGCAGCATGACTGAGCAGCAGGCTGAGGAGGGCGCTGCGGCTGGCGGCAGCAGCACCGCTGTACAGCAGGATGCTGCGACGACAGCAGCAGGCTCTGCAGAAGAATCAAGTGCAGCAGCGGCAGCAGCAGCACATGAAGAGCAAGCAGCAGGTGCAGAAGCTCCAGCAACAGCAACAGCAGCAGCAGCAGTGAGTGAAACAGCTGCAGGGGGTGTATCAGCGCCCTTAGCAGCTCTCCGGCTGGGTGCCACAGTCACCAGCAGCGGTGACTGGACTTGGGCATCAGCACCATCAGCAGCAACAGCAACTGCAGCAGCTGAGCCAGAAGTTGCTGCAGCACCAGCAGCATCTGCCAGCCATCCATCCAGCGCGCCTGCAGCTGCAGGTGCAACCATCAGCAGCAGCAGCGAAACGCCTGCAGCCGGCCCTGCTGAGGGTGCTGCCACTAGCAGCCAGGCTGCAGCAGCAGTGCCCGCAGATCAAGCCCCATCAACATCAGCAGCAGCAGCAGCGCCGCCCAGCGCTCCCAGCGTCCCCGCAGGCACGCCCATCTCCACGCTGCGCAAGGCCGGCTCAGGCATCAGCAGCGGCAGCCCCCGGCTGGGCGCAGGCCGCGGCACGCTGCGCGGCAGCCGCACCGGCAGCGGCAGCAGCCGCAGCAAAGGCAGCAAGCTCGGGGCGGTGAGCCTGCGGCACAGCGCTGAGGGCGGGCTGCGCTCCTCTGGCGGATTCGGAGTGACTCAGCTGCTTGCTGGCTCTGGCGGGTCTGGTGTGGTGAGCCCCAGTGAGCTGCTGAGCCCTACCACCTCAGGTTCAGGGTTCAACTCTCAGGGCTCAGGCTCGGGGGCGGTGAGCTCAGCAGCAGGCAGCATGGATGATGCAGACAGTGGCTCCAGCCGGCCAGCGGCTGCAGGAGGAGCGGGATCACACGGTGCGCTTGTAAGCAGTGGCGGGCAAGCTGGCAGCAGCAGCACCAGCAGCAGGGTGGTGCCTGCTGCAGGGGTTGTTGGTGCAGTTGGTGATGGCAGCGGCATGTGTGAGGGCGTTGGGGGCAGCAGCAGCCCCTTTGCCACAGGCGGCGTGCAGCTGATTGCCACTGAACAGCAGCAGCAGCAGCAGCAGCAGCAGCAGGAGGCCGCGCCTGCACCTGTTGAGGTTGCAGGTGAGGCAGCAGCCGAGCCAGCAGGCAGTGCTGCTGCTGCTGTTGCTGATGGTGAGCTGGGCAGCGGCTTGGATGCTGCTGAAGCAGAAGGACAAGGCAACAGCGGCAGCCCTGCAACTGCTGCAGCAAATGTGGCAGCAGCTGCCAGCAGTGGCAATGATAGGGATGGTCCTGAGGGGCTAGCTGCTGATGCACCTCAGGAGGGCAGCAGCACAAGGGCTGAGGGCTGGGAAACCTGGTGACCAGGCCCTGCTGCTGGGCACATGTGTATGCTGTTTGGAGCTTGAGAGTTGAATATGTTGCTTTATGCCATGCTGTATAGTATGCCGGTCCTGTGTGGGGGCGTTGCTGGGGGTATGACGAAAGTAGCACCGCCTGCATGCACATGTGTCACACCCCAAGGTGTGACGAAGCAAGGCAGGAGGCCTAGGGAGTGTTGTCAAATGGGGTCAGTCATGTGGCTGCTTCAGCGCCATCTCCTTTTGTTGCCAAATTCCCAGCGCTGAAGCTGGCCAGGATGGTTTGGGTTGTTTTTAACGGAGACAGGTGCTGTGCTCTTGCCTGCCTGTATATTGGCAGTGCACTTCATGCACTTCGTGCACTGCTGTGTGCCCTATGGTGGTCGACTATGCGCAGGAGAATGTAGCACTGCTGAAAGCGTGAGTAGCAGGATGGGCAGAAATTGCATTGTGGTTTGTATTTGGTGCAGGCTTGTCATTTGCAGCAGCAAGGTTGGCAGTACGCAGCACAGCATCAGCTATGTTGACCCTTTCAGCCCTGACCTGAGCAGAATCTCTGCTGCACCGCTGCTCCTGTTGGGGAAGGTGGCATGCTTGTTGACAGACGGAATGACTGACAGCAGCAGCAGCAGCAGCAGCAGCAACACTGCAGTCTAGCAGGAATGGGATAAAAGCTTGTCGTGTCCGGGAGTTGCTCAAGGGCGACAGCCATGTATGCCTGGGCGAGCGCCGACGGCAGCTCACATCAATAAGCACGTGTTTTGTGTGATGTGGCGGTACAGCCTGCACGCCAGTGGCGCTGTCCATGGGTGTGTTGGGGTGTGTGAAGCTTGAGCTGGTTGTTTTTCGGAAGCTGAAACTCGTTGCAGCTGGTAACTTCCAACAGCTTGTCATGGCGACGCCATCTGCCAGACCTTCAAGTTGCGTGTTACACAGAGGAAGGGAGCAGAGTACAGAGCACACAATGAATGCAGGCATGGGTTGCCTGTGCTCAGCATGCTGCGCAGGTCGCACGTCGCCATGGATGCACGTGGTCCTGCATGTATCAACATGCGACCAATCTGCTGTGCATTGCCTTGCCAGACGGCGGCTGTGCTGCTGGCAAACATCTGGGCTGATGTGGCGTGGTCATAGCTGCAGCCTAGGCCTGCAACCTGCAAGACCCAAACATAGTAGTTCACACGCTGCATGTACCCCGCCAGCCATGAAGTGCCCAACCCAGTTCAAAGGTCAGTGCTGGTCATGGTGGATGTAATCAAGCCCACATATCACGACGATGTGCTATGTCAGCGCACACGTGATGAGTTCGAACAAGCTGCACTGCATGGCATGCACAGCGCCAGGAGCAACCAACAGCAAGACAATCAGACTGCACAACACACGGCACGACCAGACGCCCTGTAGGGAGCCGCAACGATGCGCACGATTTCCACCAGCTGCATACAACCTGGGCTTGAGCACAGCAGCAATTGCTTGCAAGGCAGTGGTGACCCAGCATGCACACATGCTAAAAACCACGCAACAGCACATCAAACTGCCACATGTTGGCATCCCATGGCATGAACCTGCAGATGTCAATGCACACACCAGTTACGCACAGCAGACAGGAGCTAAGCCACAACGAGCTGTTGCACGACAGTGCAGGCCATGCTGCGAATGCACCTGGTCAAGTCATTAACCCATGCGCATGCATCAGCCAATTGCCTGACATCTGCACAGGCGAAGGATTCACCATGCACAGCCTGCTGCACTGCGCGTAGCGTTAATTTAAGGGCATGAAAGTCACAGGACGTTGAGCAGCTGTCTGCAGCCATAGGCTGTTGCCAGCCCCACACACATTACACAACAACAACACACACCACACTCACAGCAGCAACAACCTCCCACTCAGCAATGCAGAAGGCACTGCCACCACCTGCATGTGTGCTGTGCACACCATAACTCTGCAACGTAAAGAACATGACAGGTGCTTGCCCGCGCAGCAGCCTTTGCAGCTGCTGCAGAGGCATGGTAACATACGGCATCGCAAACTCCAGCGTTTAGGATCAACTTGAGACCAGCAAAGACGCTGCACAGCCCCCTATGGTCAGTGCTTGACACAAGTGCATGTGCTGGCATAACAGCAGGCAGCAGCCAGTCATATGCCGAGGTCTAACTACGCCCAACCGGCGTAATGAAAACGGCCCTGCGCACGCCATTGCAGCAGCTCTGCTGCTTCCCAGCACCAACACCAACTGCAGCAGCACGGCTGCCAGCACACAACAGCTTTATAGTCGGTGTTCTACCGGAAGAACTGCGCATCCACCTCATCCAGCAGCACTGTCGCCTCCCGCGTGGCTGCTGACAACGAGGCGTCGCTGCTGGTGCCTGCGGGCGCGGTGCCTGGGGCTGTCTCCTGCAGCCGCCGCGCCAGGATGTCTCGCGCCTCCTTGAGGTTGAGCTTCAGCATGCCGGCGCGCGTGGTGTCGCTGTTGGCTCGCAGCTCCTCCAGCGCCACCTTGACGCCCTCCACGGCGACCTTGATCTCCGTCATCTCGGACGCTGCGCGGCAGCAGGCAGCAGCAGGATATGCCGTACTAGTTGCGCCAGGTTGAGTGTGATGTGATAGCTGCATCCAGCGGATGCGGGCACTGCACTACTAGCACATCGTGCCTGTTGTGATGCAGGCACAGCGCAGCAGAATCGGCAAATTACACAGGACGCCAGGTCGCCCTGCAGTCTTCGCCTGACCTGCAGACCACCACTGCTTGCACCCCACCGCCATCTGCAAGCTGACCACAACAACCGCTGCACTGCCTGCTGCTGTTGCTGCTGCTGCTGCCGCTGTCTGAATGGAGCCTGGCGCACCTATCTGGCTCTCCAGCACTGCGTCTGCCGTGTAGATGATGGTTGGCTCCGCCACCTCTATCTCTGGCATGGCTGGCTTGCTGTTTGGCGGCGGCGGGATGAGCTCGTCCAGCTGCTTGGTGACATCAGGCGGCAGCAGCACCTTGAGGTTGGCCAAAATATCAGACTCAATGGTGGCACCACGCTCCAGGAAGGTCACCAGCTGGTCTTCAACTTCCTGCAAGGGCATGGGGAAAAGGGAGGCTGATGGATGAGGCATGCTGCTGGAGATGATGCATGGGATGTGCGGTGACACAGGCGCAGGCTGCAGCAGCGCGTAGTTGATGCTTGCTGTGTGCAAGAGCCATGTATGCATGGCAACAGCTGACTTTATCGGTGCTGAACATTTGAGTTTCACTGCTGTTGGCAGGCTGGTTGCTTGGCAGGCAGGTTGTGTCAGAGCTGCTGCCTCACCTGCAGTACCAGCTGCTGCTTTTCCTCCACTGGACGTGGGTCCTGCACTAATGTAGTAATACGCTCCATATCCGCCTGCCTGCAGCGCCAAACAGAGTGTATAGGTCAGCCTGCCTGGCGTCACCAAGCTGCTTGCTTGCTGCTGCTGCTGCTGCTGCTGCTGCTGCTGTTGCTGCTGCTGCTTACAATGACTCCAGTTTCTCCGGCATAGACAGCAGCGCCCCAAGAGTGGCACGAGGCCCAAAAGACGCAATATCGAACGGCGTTTTTAGCCATTGCTCGACCTTGCTGCCTGCAAACAAGTGGACAGCAGAAATGTGTCAGCGCCTTGTCGTGGAAGGGCTTGCCTAACGGCGTAGGGCACATCACACACGAAAGGATAGATGCCACATGTACCAAGCGATGAGCTATACAATGGCGATCCCACTATCTTGTCGTCACCCGCCTGGAAAGCTGCTGCTTGCGCGCACCACCACCGCTGCCCGGCGACTGCTCAGCTGATTCGACGCCGAAAGTCTACTGCTGCTATGTGTCAGCATCATCTTGCTAGCGAGTGTAATCGCTGACTCCTGCAGGTATACACGACACCCTCAGATCTAGGAGCTGAGCACCAATGCTTCTGCTTTTAAATAGCGTATCTTGTGTCAAGGACCCGTGGTAACTCAGGTGTTGCAGGCAAACACTCCTTGAACACGCTGAACAGGCCTCGTTGTTGCCTAGGTCTTTGACCATCCTGTGCACGCCTGGACCTGACAACACTGCCTTTTGATTGCCTGATCCGGCATCGGGATATGCTGGTTACGCGCTTGGTGAGTGGTTATGCTCCTCACCACCGTAGCAGCTCCGTCAGACTGGTCAGGTGGCCAGCTGGCAGCAACTCCATAACAATACTTTCCGCAAACGTTAACCAAACGACTAGCTTAAACCTTTCCAAGCACATGCATCGGTACCAGCAAGATCCAGGTGCCATAAACGACAGGAGAGGTGCTATACACACAGGCCCTGCCGACGTGCCAAGTCGCAGCCTCCAGGCTGCAGCCTGCTTGACTGCATGATGCAGCGATGCTGGCAGCATGCCGCCCTAGAACGGCACAGCAAGTTCCATCTGCTCCTGCTGCACTGTAACAATATGCGTGGCTGTGAATGTGCTGAAATGGCATGTCCAGCCGGCCGTATCCGAGGTACACCTCGCCAGCCTGGCCTGGCAGGCCATAGCGCAGCCGCTGTGTTGGCCTCACGGAATCGCGGCCGCTTGCCTGGGTCCCAGGCACTGTGCCTGTATGTAGTTTAACACTATGCTGCAAGGTAAGCATTATATGCACGGCCTGTGCATTGCGCAGCGCAGGAACACAACCGAGCTGGGAGTTCTGATCAGCTGCCACGGTTGCTAGCACAGCCAGCACAGTTGTGGACGTCGCACCGCACCTCGAAAGCCGCAGCCTCAAATAAACATGTGCTCTCATCCACACAGTCAGCGTGCGCCCAAAGGGCCAATATGAGACGCGTTGACAGCAATGCTGCGCACACAAGCAGCAAAGCATATGCATACACTGGACAGCTGGACTGCTCTTTTATAACATGATACATCAATGGCACTGCACCACCATCAGCAGACCGTGCAAACCATGGACATGATGAGATGCAGCAGGCTTGCCGCCTGTAATAAAATCCTGCAGAACAGCGGATGTACGGCCCAGCTCTTGTCATACCTCACGGAAGGTTTTTACTTTATGTATGCTTGGACCTCGACAACAGGTGCTGTTCTGCTCACCACAACATGTTTGTGAGCAGGTGTCCTTGCCAGGGGAATTTCCCCTAGTGAATTTGTGCCTCCCAGAACGCCCTCCATGTGACTTCATCCTTTGTTCAATGCATCAGCGGCAGGTGCTGCTGCCGATGCACTATGCACCTACACTGCAGAGCTGGCAGCTCTTCTTTGTTACTGCTGCAGGCCACCAGCCCGCCTGGAAACTGCCAGCCTGGCAGTGCTGCTGAGGTCCCCACCGCTCCTGTTCACGCGCGGGCTGCTGGCACCGCTGCCGCCGTTGCTGCCGCTACCGCCAGTGTTGAGTGGGCTGAGGCCTGACATGCGAGGCGTGCTGCTGCCGCCAGCTGCGGGCGACCCTGGGCTGACAGGCGCGTCCGTGTTGCGCTGCGCTGCACCCAGCTCCACCTTGCGGGCACGCGCTGCAAAATCAAGCGAGCACTTGGACTCGTTGGCGTTCTCTGCCGCAGGGCTGCAGTTGACCACCAGCAGCGTCTTGCTGCTGCCGCCCAGGGAGTCCTCCAGCAGGCGCGTGAGCTGCAACATAGCGCATGGCAGCACGCAGGACACAAGCAGCAGCCACAGTTTTTCAGTACCACGCTGCAGGTGACATCCAGTCAATTCATGTTGGGCATGCCAATACTATTAGGTTGGTAGTGCCAGTGCTGCATGTGTGGCGCCCACCTTGCTGTTGCGGTAAGGCACGTGGCTACTGCGCTGCTGCAGCGCGGCCACCACGTCGCCCAGCGCTGACAGGCTCTTGTTGATGGCCGCTGCCTCCTTGAGGCGCTCGCCCTCAGCGCCGCTGCGCGACACGCGCTCGCTGCCAGCCAGGTCGATGAGGTGCATCTTGGAGGACCAGGACGTGCCTGCAGGCACGCAGTGATTTTGCAAGCCGAGTCAGCCACAATGTCTACGAATGCCAGAGCCGATGTTGGTTCCACTTTGTTTTGCAATATCTGTGTTCTGCACACCAGCAGGGACACGCTGTTGGCAGCCATCTAGCACACTCTGCGCGTGCTGCTGCCCGCTCACCCTTGGCCGTGTCGTAGCCCTTCACGTAGATGGTCAGAACCAGGTGGCTGCGGCTGGAGTGCTCGTTCATGTTGGTGGCAAACGTGCTGCGGTGCTGCTTGCCCTTCTGCAGCACAGCCACAACGTCCTCCGCGCCGCCAACTGCCTCCACGCGCAGCCCAGGGATGAACAGGCCCTGCGGCCCCTCCTTGATGTCCAGCTTGTCACCTGGCAGCAGCGGCGTTAAGTTAAACCAGGCACTAGAGCCAGAACGACCTGTACTGCCACGGGATGACACTGCTAGACAGCTCTGCTATATTGAAAACTGACGCAGGGACAAACAGTACTGTACGCGAGCAAAGGATGCAGTCCTCTACAGGTGCCCTCGGCTGCCAATGACGCACAGCCTCCTAGCCTTGCGTGCACACTTTTGCTGAGCCCGCCCGCCAGCCAGCTTGCCCTACCTGAGTCCCTGCTGCCAGCCAGCAGGTCGAAGATCTGCTCGTTGTAGATCTCCAGCACGCTGGCGGAGAAGGCGTAGCTGAAGCCAGTGCTGCGCTCGCCTGCCGCCCTGAACAGCTCAGCCAGCGCCCTGCTGTTGACTCCGGGGTCTTCAGCGGGGCCCTCAATGGTGTAGGTTTTGCCGCTGCCGGTCTGGCCGTACGCCATGATGCACACGTTGTAGCCGTCCAGGATGCTTGTCACAAGGCCTGAGACCTCGTCAAACACCTGCCACAGAGCAGCACACGCATTAGTCGGCGGGACATGCAGCAGCATCAGTTGCAGCAGAGCACAAGGAGGATGCCTCAACTGTCAAACACTCCCAAGCCCATTTGCTGTTTGTGGCTCACATACAGTAACTGAATTCTCAAGCTGCAGGGTACACTGCCTTGCAACCACCAATGCATCTCTGCAGCCCCACATACAAGCACGCACAGCATGCCTGTGCTCACCTGTGCCTGCCCATCCATGGGCCCAAACACGCGGTCAAACTCGTACTCTCTCACAGACGTGCCCGCCACGGACAGCGTCTCCTCATCGATCACACGCACAGCTGCCTCGGCGCCTGAGCTGCTGTGCTCTTTTTCGCTCATGGGCCGGATGCGTGCCAGCACGCGGATGTTGCCTTTGAGCTCGGTCACCTGCAGCAGCGCAGGCAGGGCAGCATTGCATCAACAGCTGTTTCAATCATGCACCTGCCAAGGTTGAGCAGCAATTGAGTGGGCACATGCTGTTGATAGTGTGTAGCTGCGCACAGCTGCTCACCAGGTTGTGCAGCTTGCGCCGCTTATCAAACTCTTCCCGCCACTTCTGCTTGAAGCTCTCCACTTGCGCCAGCGCAGCGCCCTCTGCAGCTGCGATGCGCTTGTCGGCCTCTGCCTGGATGGTGGCCAATGCAGCCTGGGCCTGGCTGGCTGCGTCCTGCAGCTGCTTCATCTGCTCAGCTGTTGACCGCAGCAGCTGCAATGCAGACGACAGGTTGCACAGCACAATGGTTAGCACGGACGGATTGATGGAGGAGCTTTCTATGAAGACGTTGCACACACACTAGACAGGTGCACCTGCTTGGCTGCATGCTGTTCTTCAGTAGTTTTAGTGCTGCTAGGCGTCTAGTGCACTACTGCTAACCACATGTACCTTTTGATGCTCATTCTGCAGTGCGGTGATCTTCCACTGCAGCTTCTGGCTGTCCGACTCGTGTGCTGCCAGCTTCTCGCATACCTCTTGATACTCCTTGGCAGATGCCTGCAGCTGCGCCTCGACGTCCCGTGTATGTGCACTGGCCTGCTGCAGCTGTCCCTCCAGGCCAGCCTTATCCTCCTGCAGCCGTTGAACCTGCTGCTGCAGCTGTTGCGACTGCTGCTGAGCTGCCTCACACTGGCTGGCCAGCTGCTGCTGGTTGGATGCAGCAGCCGCCTGCTGCTCCTGAGCTGCAGCAGAGGCAGCAGCCAGCTGTGTCTCTGCCTTCTGGCACTGCACTTGCAGCCGCAGCTTGCTCTCCTCCAGCTGCTGATACTGTACCTGCAGCTGCGAATGACCCTGTGTTGCAACCAGCAGCTGCTGCTGCAGGCCCTCATGTTTGAGTGAGATGTCTTGCTGCTGCTGCAGCAGTTCCGCCACCTGGGACTGCAGTGGCTGTCGCTCTGCCTGCACCTGCTCCAGCTGCTGCTGCAGCTCAGAGCATTGTGTTTGCAGCTTGCTTGTATGCGCGGCTGCCTCTGCAGTTGAAAATTGCACCTGCTGCTGTGATGCTGCTTGCACTTGCTGAAGCTGCTGCTGGGTTCTGTCATATTCAGCCTGCAGCTGCTGCTGCGCTGTGCTAGCCTTGTCCAGCTGCTGCTTCAGCTCGTCAACCTCTGTTTGCGCCAACAGTAAGGCAGCCACCTTGCTCTGCAACTCATGCTGTGCCACTTTGCACGCCTCTGCTACCTGATTCAACTCCTGCTTC
This sequence comes from Tetradesmus obliquus, assembly GCA_030272155.1. Taxonomy (NCBI): domain Eukaryota; kingdom Viridiplantae; phylum Chlorophyta; class Chlorophyceae; order Sphaeropleales; family Scenedesmaceae; genus Tetradesmus; species Tetradesmus obliquus. The sequence goes on from CP126191.1 coordinate 5,546,341, forward strand.
GTGCTGCTGCTCTGCTGTGCATGCGTGGTGCATTCCTGTTCTAGCCTGCTGGTTGCTGCTGTCAGGCTGGCTGCCTGGGCGGCCAGCTGCTCTGCATGCTGCTCCGACTCTACTAGTGCCTGATCCTTGCTGCTCAAGGCTGCCTGCGTACGTATATTTGGAGCATGTAGGTGCATCACAGTGCGTCCATCAAATAAACAAGAACTTGGAGAAGAAAGTCATTCAGGCAGGTCGCCGGCGCATTTCAACCTGCATCTGCCTTATGAAATGAGCAAGTACATGCTGTGAGGTGCTCATTCAGACCTGGTTGCGCACCTGAAGTTCTGCTACCTTGGCCCTAAGCTGTGCCACATCCTTGCCTGCTGCCTGCAGGGAGTGCTGAGCATTGGCCTCCTGCTGTTGCTGGCGATCGCGGGTGGTTTGCTGCAGCTGCTGCACCTGCTGTATGGCTTTTTCTAGCTTGGCCTCCATTTCCCTACACACAACACAGACCATACGTGTGAAAAGGGCTCACACGCATATGATGGTGGCGTGCCAGGTGCACACTCCGCTGATGAACATACAGGCCGCGGCTAAACGGCAGCTACATCACCATGCTAGTATTACTAGTAGTCGTTTATGAGCCAGCACTTGCTTGAGGGCCGCAGCATGCTGCTTCTCCAGCTCTTCTTGCAGCTCCCTGTTCTTGGACTCAATCTCCCTGCTGCTGCGCCTGAGCACATCCATACTGCCGCGCATGCTGCTTGTGCCGCGCAACAGCAAGTCAATCTGGTGCTGCTGATCAAATAACAGCTCCTGTACCTGCATTACAGCAGTGAAAGTTTGTTGTCGGGCTGTTGCAGATGCTTGTTTGGGTGAAATACAGCTTGTGGACATGCACAAGCTGGCCTGGAGGCATCCTACGCACGCAGCCTTGTGGGCCAGCTGCTGACAAAACAATTACTGAGTTTCATTGGCCACATTTGCACCCTGCATGTTCCTATGCTTACCTCTTCTTTTGTTGCCTCGTCCAGTTCATCAGCCTGCAGCTTCTGTAGCGACGTCTCCAGCCTACTGCGCAGCTGCTCCACAATCTTGGCAGTGCCCTGTTGCAGCAGCAGCAGCACCCCGTCCATAATGGCTGCCTGCCAAGCTTGCTTGTCAAAACAATGCATGTAACAATTCGTGGTGACACACAACCCGTTACTAATATCCACACACTCATGTATGGCTGGCTCACCTTGCTGCCAATGGCGCTGACACCGGCAGGGTAGTAGGCTGCAATGGCTCCCTGCTGCTCACTATCCGATTGAGAGGCTTTCTCTCGCAAACCCAGGTGTTTGTGATTTGCTTCTTCGTCAGCATCCCATTCCTCCTCCTCAAATTCATCCGCCAGGCCCTGGATGTGCACATGACACAATTCAGCATGCCGGGATACACAACTTTGCCAAGCGCAAATACTCTTTGTGCCGGACACACCCACAATAACATGTGGAAAATTCATTGTAGTACCACAATTTAACTGCTCTAGCACTCACCAACTCAACAAGCAACTGCCTGTTGCCTGCCTCTGCTTTGCCTGTTGCTGTAGCTGGCTCCCCTCCAAGCGTCTTCTTGGCAAGCTCAGGGTCGTACTCCTGCACAGTTGTTATTATTGTATTGCTTAGCTTAAGTGCTTTGCATAAACAAGAAAACGTCCACTGTCTGAGAGTTTGGTTATCCTTGCGCATGCTGCGCCTCTCTTATTTACCGCCAAACGCACACAATCACTGCCTACCTTTGCCTTCTTGAACACAGGCGGCATGTTTAAGGGAGCTGCAAACTTATCTTTTGCAAATTCTACTAGTGTAGCTGTGGCACTTGCATGTTTCAAAGTGCCACTGTGTTCATTTGGCGTCAAGGCACTCGACAACAACCTGCCGCACGCCCTCATGCTTTCAATACAGAACCAATTAGGTGTTTCACTGTCGTTGCTGGGTCATGCATGTGTCTGTCACACATGACATGATGACAAGGAGTGAGGTTCAACTCAAGGTTGCTCACGTTCGTGTGAACGTTGACAACCACGTCAACGCCTCAATACGTTTTTATCGGTGTCAGTCAGCGTATATCCAGTAGTTTATGTTGGTAGCATCGCACCCCACAAAGTCAAAGCAGCAGCACCGAAGAGCACCGTCTGCCTGACTCTATACTGAACACGAGCAGGATCTCCAAAGGGCGCAGCCCCAACAGACAAATTGATGACTTCCATTTCTGGCAGCAGTTAAACAGTCATGGTCAGTGGGGCAGCAGGCAGCCATGTGATGGTTCTTTGTCAAGAGCAGTAGCAGCCAGCTGTGTGCATCGCCTTGAGCTCAAGCTGGACTGTTTGTACAACGCTTGTTATTTCTGCATGCAAAAGTGTTCAACACCGTCGGCAGAGCTGGCTGTGCATGCTTCACAGCTAGCCTGATGTTGCTTGCGCTATTTGCAGTCCATCAGCTGGGAGGAGCCGGTGATTGCGGGCACAGGCCCGTGTGCAAGGTCAGGACACACTTTTACCTCCTGTGGAGGAAGGTTCTTTGTGTTTGGCGGCAGCGGCCGCCTGAACGGTGAGCATGTAGTGCTGCAGTGTTCCCTTGCCCGCGACCAGTGGCAGCTGCAGCGTCATGGTACTGCTGCTTGCGATTGAGGAAACCAATGCCCACCTGCTGCTGTTGCAGGCAAGGCTCAAACCTTCAATGACCTGTTTGAGCTTGATACAAGCTCATCAGAAGAGTACAAGTGGAAGCAGATAACCACCAACGGTAGTGTGCCGCCCCCCAGGGCACGGCACTGCGCAGTAGCGGTGGGTGTCGGATGCAGCAATTATAGTTGTGTCCATGCCTGCCTGAAGCGTCACGCACAAGCAGCAGCGAAATGTATTGCAACGTGGTTTGTATCAGCGGCCATCAGCAGGTTGCTTTGATGGCGGTTCACTAATCGCAGCGCAGCAACACCAACACATGCGCCACTGACAGCACAATGCTGTTCCTGCAACTACACCCAAACTCCATGTGCGCAGTTGGATGAGAAGCACCTGCTAGTGTTTGGCGGCCTGGACAAACGTACACGCTACAACGATGCCTGGGTGTTTTCGCTAGAAGACAAGGAATGGAGCCAGCTACAGTTTGAGGGGCCCTGCCCTGAGCCGCGTGCCCACCTCACGGCCACCAAGTTTGGCTCCAAGGTCTTCCTTTTTGGTGGCTATGGCGGAGCAGGCCAGGTCTTCAATGACCTGTGGGTGCTCAGCCGTGGCAGCAGCAGCAGCAGCAGCACTGAGGACAGCAGCAATGCCAGCAGCAGCTGTGCCATGGACTTCAAGTGGGAGAACCTTACAGAGCAGCTTCAAGGCACTGCCCCCAGCCCTCGGTTTGACCACACAGCATTCATCTACCCAGTGACACCCAACAGTGACACCTTTGACAAGCTGCTGATCATGGGTGGGCGTGATCTGTCAGCAATGCTGCATGACAGCTACGTGCTGGACCTTGCCAGCATGACCTGGCAGACGGAGGGCGCGCCACTGCTGCCTTTTGAAGTGTGCAACAACGTGTGCGACGACATTGAGAGCGTGCCCTATCACAAGGTCTTCAGCTTTGGTGGCAAGAAAGGCATGATGCAGTACATGAACACCGTTGAGGTGATGGACTGCGGCAGCCAGGTTTGGAGCACGCCGCCAGTGGAGGGCGGCAAAGCACCCTGCGGCAGGTGAGCTGCAGCATTTGAATTGAGTGTGGCACGTCTCCAGCAAGGTTTTTGACCTTGCTGCCAAGCACATCTGTGCTGGTCCCCTTGTATTATGCGGTCAGCTACTATGCTCACCTGTGCGCAGCGTGCATGTCACTGCCTCTGCACGGGCAGGTTTGTCGCACCTTACACCTCTGCTGGCCACCTTCCTGCTCTCTGCCATACACTCCATGCTGCAGAGAGGACACAGCCTGGGTGTATGACCCCAAGAGCAGCAGCCTGCTTATTTTTGGTGGCTGGGCTAGCCGCTGGCTGGGGGACCTAGTCAAGCTCAACGTGTCTGCCATCATTGGCCCGCCGTACGCCTGCACAAGTAAGCCACAATGCAAGAACAGCAATGCAACTGATCTTCAGAATTCAGTCCTGTTTGGGCAAAGCAGACCGTGTGCTAGGTGAAAGTATTCCTGCAGGAATGGTTGTTGAGCTTTCAGGACAACAGCGGCATCTGGCACGTCACTGCTCAATATGCCCCTGTCCCTGCTGCTGCTGTTGCAGGCATCAGCCCTCAGGCTGGGCCTGTGTACGGTGAGACAGAGATGATCATCAAGGGCCTGCGGTTCAAGCCTGGCAAGGTGCAGGTGCGCTTTGGCAACACAGAGAGGACGCAGCTGCTGGTGGACGCAGAGTATGTGGACAACGAGACCATCAAGTGCAAGACAGCCAACTACGAGCAGTTCGGAGCCACTGCCGTGGACGTCAAGGTCAGCATCAACGGCGAGGGCTGGACCGTCAACAAGCTCAGCTACAGCTACTTCGCCAACACAGCAGCGCGCAACTGCACAGCATTTGGCCCAGGCGTGCTGCCCAACGTCGTATTTGGCGTTGGCGTGCCATTCCTCATCCAGGCGCGTGACACCCTCAACGAGCGCCGAACCAGTGGCGGCGACCACTTCGCTGTGCGTGTGGTGCCAGCTGATGGCGGCCTGCAGGGCGATGCTGTCATTGTTGACTTGCAGGATGGCCGGTACGAGGTCACATACAGTGTGCCGCAGCCAGGCGTGTACCTGGTGCATGTAAGCCATGCTGACCTAGGCGGCAGCGAAGCAGTGTCAATTCGCGGCAGTCCCTTCAAGGTGGAGGCAGCAGACCCCTGGGTCAAACACAGAGTGCTGGGAGCAATGCCTGCCAAGCGCGCGGTGAGTGGCGGAGGTGGCAGCCGTCGCTTTACGCTTTTGCAAAGCATGGCAGGCAGCATATTATCTTTATCCATGCTGCAGTTTGAGCTCAAGTGCGCAACATCCGTGGCAGTTGCAGTACCAGCACAGTTCACCAGCGCATGAGCTTGGCACTAACATTCTTGTTGCACATGCTGTGCCTGCTGTTTGTGCTTCTGTCTGCTTCAGGGTGCTACGCTGTCTTCAGTGGAGGGTGAGCTGGTGCTGTATGGCGGTGACAAGTCAGGCGTCAGCATTTGCACCCCTGGCATTGGGGAGTGGCGCTGGAGCAGCGTTGCTCCATCTGGCACCGCACCTGCAGACAGGCAGCAGCACAGCGCTGTCGTGATTGATGGCCAAGCTGTGGTGTTTGGTGGCACCAGCTTGGCAGATGGCAGCGAGCTTGCAGATGCGTTCTTGCTAAAGAAGATGCCAAATGGCAGCTGGGCCTGGGGTTGCCCCAAGAGCCACACACCGTACGTCAGGTGAGGCCAGGAACTGGCAGAGGCGGGTGGCCTTGAGGTGTGTGAGCTATTGCTGCCAGCCACCATGCTGTGGCCAGCTGTCTTATGCCCTGCCAATCCATGCGCAGCAGTACAGCATTCTTGCTGGTGTGTGTGTATGCGTGAGCCTTTTGTGCTGTCCATTATGTCCTCCTGTGTTGCACTGACATGCAGGCACACAGCTGCGCCTGGGGAGGTGGCTGATGAATCAGCCAAGCCCGTCACCGCGCGTGCCAGCCATGCAGCAGTAGCTCTGGATCAGCGAATCATGCTGCTGGGCGGCGAAAGCAAGGGCGCCCTTGTCAGCGAGATATGCATCGGAGAGACAGTAAATGTACAGGTAAGTATGACAGACAGGGTCGGCCAGCATGCTGCTGCACACATGTGGTGGCATGCTGATGTTGTTGCAGTGGTGCACTTATGGCGCTGGCTTTTACTGGCAGTTGACTGCCGCTTGTTATATAGTTACGCCCGTCACTGCAGGCTGTGAAGAGCATCCCTCTGCCGGTTGCTGAACAATCTGCAGGTGGCCAACTGGGTTGAGCCACTACTGCAAGGTGACGCTCCAGGCCCACGCAAGGGTGCAGCTGTTGCAGCAACAGAGGGCAGGATTGTCATGCTGGGCGGGACAAGCACCGACGCCGAAGAGAAGCCAGTCGTGCTTGACGAGGTTGTGGTGTTTGACATGGAGGACACCAACACCTTGGTGTGCTCCATCAACCCAGTGATGACTGGCCCAAGGCCAGCGGCACGCACGGGTGCTACAATGCTGGAGTACGCACCCGGCCAGCTGCTGCTGTATGGTGGCTTTGGCATTGATGGCAAGCCACTCAATGATGCGTACGTGCTGAATGTGGATGCATTGGCCTGGCAGCGCGTGTACAATGGCCACCCAGACCTGGTGGGCCCACAAGGTGAGCTGGGTGCAACTGTACAAGCTTGGTGACTACTGTATACGTGTGAAAAGCAAGTGTAGTGCAAGCACATGTGCTGCGTGCGTGCTTGCAGCGTGTCCCTTGCCCTGCACACATTTGCTGGAATATCTTAAACATCTGCATGCTGCGTGTGTTGACGTGTCTGGAATTATCTGACACAAATGCAATGTGCTGTATTGCGCTGTCTCCAGGTGCCCTGGCTGCGCTGCTGAAGGGCAAGCTGGTGCTGGTCAACGCAGCTGCCGGTTCCCCCAAGTTTGACTGCGCGTGCTCTCTGGACTTGCTGGCACTGGCGGCCAGCTACAGCTTCACCACAAAGATGAAGGTTGACGCAGTGACGCTGCTGGAGAGCCTGGAGGCCTGGGTGGACAAGCAGGCCATCAGCCTGGACCTGGCACAGAACCTGGAGAAGCTGTCACAGAGCTTTGATAGCCTGTTGAAGACAATGGACGCACTGTATCAGGTCAGTGTTGTGAGAAGCCGGCCTTTGTGCTGCTTATTTTGCATTTCAACACACATCAAATGGTCGAAATGTCATAAAGCAACCAAACATATTGGCAAGAGGCCTGCATGGCGCAGCTATGCTGTCTCATAGCAGCTAGCAATTGTGTTCAGCTGTTTTCCCTGCTGCCTGTCAGTAAGCACATACAGCTGCGTACTGGTGCAATCCAAATGCCGCATATGAAACGGTCCCTGCTGCCATCATGTCCCCCTGCCAACAGGTGAAGGTGAAGAAGTCCGACAACGACCTGCTGATTGAGCAGCTGAAGGAGACACTGCGTGTGCTGGCTGCTGACAAGATCCCAACCAGCAAGCTTGAGAAGCGCCTGGAGGATGTGGCTCACAAGTGGGATGAGGCCAAAAAGCTGCAGCCACAGGTCAAGAGCAGCGTGGAGCCCATCCAGGTGCGCGCTGCTGATGCAGCAGCGTGCTACGACACCCTAGCTCCTGTGCAGTGCGTGCTAGCGCTGCAGCTTATAGTGTTTGCACATGCCTGTAGCTGGATGCAGCACACGTGTAATCTATCCACCTTCCTGCTCAAGTCCCTTGGCTCATTATTGGTGTGGGTTGGAGCTGCTAACATGCTGCCATGCCATCTTCCTCTCTGCTGCCCTCCTTGCTCACAGGCTACTCAAGCACAACGCATCCGCAAGGACATTGAGGCCTTCACTGCACGTGTGGGGCAGTACAAGACAGCTTTCCACAGCAACTCCCTGTACAAGTTTGCCACAGGCTGCGAAGCTGCATACGGCCAGCTCAACACTGCTGCTGCAGAGCTGGCCAAGCTGCGCAAGGAGTGCAGCCAGTGCGCTGAGCTGGCAAGCATTTTCGAGCTGACCGATGCAATGGGCCCTGTGACGGCGGCACTCAAGGAGCTGCATGAAGACCTGGTGGCAGTGAAGGATGTATGGGACTGCACAATGCTGTGCGAGACCCAATTCCAGGTGTGGCAAAAGGCGGCGGAGACGTGGTGAACAGCTACAGTGGATGTCACACTAAAGCTAGCTGTAGCATGTGATCATGTTCCAGCTGTTGTCAGAAGATTCGGCACAGTGGCTGGGCAGCACCCCAGAAAGGCGACAGAAACCTACAAGTGTAGTGCGTCACAAAACATGCTGTTGCTGCTGCTGCTGCCTTTGCAGTCTTGGCGCCAGACACTGTGGAGTGACATCAGCACCTCAGAGATGGGGGAGGGTGCTAAGCAGTTTGTCAAGGAGGTCAAGTCGCTGTCAAAGAAGGTGGGATGTAGTGGGGTGTGTGTTTGATCGGCGTAATGTTGTGGACACCGCTGTTTTTGCACTAAGCTTGGGGGCTGCAGTGACGCAGCAAAGCACAGATCAGCTCGCAGCACACCCACACATGCTCTCCACCAGCGCTATCCAAACAGCACGCACACATGCGCACACATGCAGACACACATGCGAACACATGAACACAAGCAGCAAGCAAGCGCACACCTGCTTGCATGCACACTCACCGGCACTGGCGCACACATGCAGATATTGTATGGTACCACCCATCATGCGTGCTGACGCATCTTTATTGCTACCGCCCCCAAACGCGCTGTGGCCCTTTTCAGATCCGTGACGAGGATGTGTTCAAGGGCTTGGACAACATGGTCAAGAACTTCCTGGTGTCAGTGCCGCTGGTGGCAGACCTGCGCAGCCCAGCCATGAGGGAGAGGCACTGGCAGCAGCTGATGGAGGCAACCAAGGCAAGGAGCCACAGCCACTGCGTTCCTAGCACGTGGCTTCAGTATGCTGCAAAAGTACATGCTGCTTGCTTCACCAAACATCCATAAATGAGCTTAAGCACATTGCTGTGCGTGTAATTGACGGCTTGCTGGATGCCACCTACGTATAGCACGTGTTAGTGACGAACTACTAACATGCTGGTGTTCCTACGGCCCTTGCAATCCGCAGGTGACCTTCAATGTGTCAGACCCATCCTTCAAGCTGGATGACCTGCTGGCATTGCAGCTGCATAAATTTGAGGAAGAAGTTGGGGAGATCGTGGATAGGGCGCAGAAGGAGGAGAAGATGGAGAACGGCCTCAACAAGCTGGAGGAGAACTGGGCCAAGATGGTGTTCCAGTTCCACCAGCACAAGACGACAGACGTGTACACTGTCAAGATGGCAGAGGAAGACTTTGAGGTGTGTTGGATAGTCTGCAAACAAGCACGTTGTTCTTGGCTGAGTGCAGCACCATTCTTGGCTGTGTGCAGCACCACTGGTCCTGCATTGCTTTTGTGTGCCACACATTAGCTTGGGCCCAAGCTGCAGCCACCCTTGAAGCGCGAAATGGACCACCAGGGCAGCCGACAATGTCTCACTACCTCGTCATGTTGTGCTGTCGTCTGGAAATGTCTGTGCAGATGCTGGAGGACAACCAGGTGCTGGTGCAGGGCATGATGGCCAACCGCTACATGAACACCTTCCGGGACCTGGTGCTGGGCTGGAACAAGAAGCTGATGGCAGTGGCTGACGTGGTGGCGATCTTGACTGAGATCCAGCGCACCTGGGCCTACCTGGAGAGCCTCTTTGTGGCCAGCGAAGAAGTCAAGAAAGAGCTGCCAGAAGCTACGCTGCGCTTTGCCAAGATTGATGCAGATGTGAAGAGCTTGCTGGCAGAGTTCAAGAAGGTGCAGAACTGTGTCGCTTGCTGTGGCAAGGACGGCCTGCTCAAGTTCTTGGAGAAGCAGCAGAGCGAGCTGGAGGTGAGTTGTTGGCAGGCATTGGGCGCTGCTGGAGGCCTGTATGACATGGAGCACTGCATAGTGCTTCCACGCAGGTGCCATGCACCTAGCAGCTTGAATAATCACCAACAGTCGCAACAACTCCCATACTCCCCAGCAGCAATTGCACCTAAATTGGGCATTACTCACAAGTATGCTATGCTGAGGCAAATCCATGTGCTCGGCTGCGTGTTTGCCCACAGGTGTGTGAGAAAGCGCTTGCTGACTACATGGAGAGCAAGCGTAGGGCGTTCCCACGCTTCTACTTCGTGTCAACAGCCGACCTGCTGGACATCCTATCCAACGGCAACAACCCAGTCAAGGTGAGCCCTCACCACAGCTACTCAAATGCAGTCAAATGCTTGACTGACAGTCCGAGCAGCGGAGGTGACGCCACTGGTCACAGCATGTGTGACACCCTGCGTAACAGCTGACTGCCTCTGCGTGTGTGTGTCATATCCACAGGTGATGCAGCACATGTCCAAGTGCTTCCAGGCCATTGACAAGCTCAAGCTGGACAATGAGAACCCACCACCTGGCCAGCGGCCAAAGGCACTGGGTATGGTGTCATCCATTGGTGAAGAGTACGTGGGCTTCAAGCAGCCCCTGCCACTGGAGGACAAGGCAAGTTCAGGCTGCAGGTGTTGCTTTGGTGCCGTACTGTCACTGTATGTCATTAACCTACATGCATTGCTGTGAAAGGGACTGTCTGCAGCAGAACCAACACCCAGGGCTACCTTCATGCTCCAACATGCTGAGCGCCCAGATACTAACGCCGTTTCTGGTCACGCCTGATGCTGCAGGTTGAGATGTACATGAATGACATTGTCGGCAAGATGCGCGGGGAGCTGCGCAACGTGCTGCGTGATAGTGTGACCGACTACACCAGCAAGCCGCGCGACAAGTGGCTCTTTGACTGGCCCAGCCAGATCATCCTGGTGGTCAACCAGATCTTCTGGTGCCAGGAGGTGGAGCAGGTGAGCATCATTTGAGCACAGCCACTAGATCCCTTGTGCATGCGCAGAACCAGCAGTGTACATTAGGCTCATCAATGCCCGGCTGGCTTATCAACTAAAAGCGCAAGCAAGCAGTCTTGTGGCTTTTACAGCTTGTAATGTCGCTGTGTGTGTTTGTGCTGTGTTTAACCACCCTGTTATGTGTTTCTGTGCCTTTTGCAGGCCTTCCAGAACATGGCTAAGGGCGACCGCCAGGCCATGGCAAAGTACAACGAGCAGCAAGTCAGGCAGCTCACACGCCTTATTGAGGTCACGCGCACCAACCTGCCCAAGTCAGAGCGCCAGAAGGTGATGAACATGATCACCATTGACGCGCACAGCCGTGACATCGTGACCAACATTGTGGAGGGCGGCAGCGACAAGCAGGACTGCTTCCTGTGGATGTGCCAGCTGCGCAGCTACTGGGATGCATCCATCAACGACTGCAGGATCCGCATCTGCGACGCCAGCTTCCCCTATGGCTATGAGTACCTGGGCAACGGCCCACGCCTGGTCATCACACCCCTCACAGGTGCGTGGTGAATGCTGCAGCGTGGTGCATGCAACCTCCAGAAGGTGTTAGGCCTGTTTGGGGCAAATCATGCAGGAGAAGGCTCTGGTTTGCATTCAAATGCGCAACACACCACCACTGCAAGGGGCAAGCAGCAATGTGGTGCATTAGACAGCACCGCGCTCGTACCTGTTGCGTCCTGCACAATGCCGAAGCCTGACACCTCCTTTGCGCCACTGCTGTGCTGCACCAACTGCCACAGATCGCATTTACATCACAGCTACGCAGGCATGCTGGCTGTGCCTGGGCACAGCGCCAGCTGGTCCTGCAGGCACAGGCAAAACTGAGACCACCAAGGACCTGTCGGCGCAGCTGGGCAAGCCGGTGTACGTGTTCAACTGCTCGCCTGAGATGGACTACCGCACCATGGGTGACATCTTCAAGGGTCTGGGTGAGTATGGCAGCCTGTGTCAGCTGCAGCACCACAATTGTCACAGTCGCTGCATCAATGTTATGGTGCATCAACCGCCCAGTTCAGGAGTGCAAGTTTGCTAGATTGTGTATGCTTTCAGCTGCAACAAACAACAACACTGCTGGTGCTGTCACATTTTCTTTGCGTACTGCAGCTGCCAGTGGAAGCTGGGGCTGCTTCGACGAGTTCAATCGCCTGGTGCCCGAGGTGCTGAGCGTGTGCAGTGTGCAGTACAAGTGTGTGACAGACGCACAGAGGCGCAAGTCACTGCTGCCTGGCAGGTAAGCCTGAGGTGCTGTGGCTGGTGGTAAATTGCATGCGGCACGTTACCTGCAATGGCATGTAAAGGCTGCAGCGACAGGATGATGCCCAGCTCCGCTCATCACGTACTGTCAGCACGTAAAACACATGCACACGTTATGCAGACAATGCTGACAGATCCTGCTCCTGCCTGCAGGGGCCTTGAGTACATTGACAAGGCGGGTGAGAAGCATCCTGCTGTGGAGCGCTGGACATTTGTGGCAGCTGATGGCGTTGAGATGCCGCTTGAGGAGGGCACCAGCGCATTCATTACCATGAACCCAGGCTACATCGGGCGTGCTGAGCTGCCAGAGTCTCTCAAGGCACTTTTCAGGCCCATCACCGTGGTGGTGCCTGACAGGCAGCTGATCATGGAGAACATGCTGATGGCTGAGGTGCGATTTGGAGTGCAGCTAGGCTGACCAGGTGCATGCAGGAAGCCTTACGTACAGCTCATTTCTGTGCGGCATGAATGCATACTAAATTTTGTTCTGTTTCCAAGCAAGTGCTGCCTGTGCTATGTCTGCGTGATTACTCAACATGAGCGCTTGCTGCGTTGCATGCGCAGGGCTTCGTCGAGGCCAAGATGCTTGCCAAGAAGTTTGCCAGCCTGTACTTCCTGCTGGAGGACCTGCTGTCACCACAGAAGCACTACGACTGGGGCCTGCGCGCCATCAAGTCTGTGCTGGTGGTGGCGGGCAGCCTGCTGCGCGCTGAGGAGGGCCAGGTGGAGAGCAATGTGCTGTTCAGAGCGCTGAGGGACTTCAATGTGCCCAAGATCCTGGCACAGGTGTGTAAGCAGCAGTGATCTGCTCCTTTTTGCTGCCACCAGCTGAAGCAGGGTTGCATAGCGCCTCTATTGTTACGCAGCAAGCTCAGTCAAGTGTTTGAACTGCCAGCATGGGGTAGCGGTCCACAACCATTTTGGTATTTTTGACAGCGTTGCTGCTCTCAATGCCTGCTGCTGTGCAACGCCTGCTGCCATGCTGCGTTGCTGCTCTGCAGGACATGGTGATCTTCATGGGCCTGCTGAACGACCTGTTCCCAGGCGTTGACCCACCCCGCAAGCGCGACCTGGCGTTTGAGAAGGTCATCAGCGAAGTGACAGCTGAAATGAAGCTCACCGTAGAGGCAGACTTTGTGCTGCGGGTGGTGCAGCTGAGCGAGCTGCTGGCCATCAGGCATTGCGTGTTCCTCATGGGCCCAACAGGCAGCGGCCGCACAGAGGTGTACAAGGTGAGCTGCGCTCTGTTATGTGATAAAGTAGGAAAGCCAGCAATTCTGCCCTTCACCTGGTGTTGCCTGTGCACTTTGTTATGGCAGTTGCAGTGCAGGTGCTCAACTGCTGCATAAGTCTGGTTGCGATGCCGTAAATGAAGCACAGATAGGCTTTAGTGTTGACAGCGGTGCTGATGTGTTATCCCTTGCAACAGGTCCTGGCGCGCGCCATCACCAAGGGCAGCGCAGAGCCGGTGAATGACTACCTCAAGATGACCAACCGCAAGAAGGTCACCATCCGTGACATTGACCCCAAGAGCATCAGCACGCAGGAGCTGTATGGCTTTGTCAACATGGCGACACGCGAGTGGAAGGTGGGTGGTGTGAACGTGCAGGTGTAAGCAGCCACTGGAGCACTGCTGTTGCCAGGAAGTTGACATGGTGCAGAATGCGAGGCATGTGACGTTGCAGTTGATCTGTGCAGGTGGATAGGTGACAGGGTGCTGCTGGTGACATGATGCTAGTCTGTGCATGTGCTCTCAGCTGCCACTGAGCGTCTGGCTGTCTCTGCCCTGAACTGCTACACAGGATGGCCTGCTGTCCTACAGCATGCGCGAGCTGGCCAACATCACTGATGACAACCCCAAGTGGATCCTGCTTGATGGTGCGTGGGCTGCAACTGTTGTTGGTGCTTATGTACCGCTCACACCTGCAAGCCAGAGCACGCTGTACCATGCTCTGCCATGGTGCATGCCTAGCGCACAATGCCTGCACCCTGCAAGCGCCATCGTGGCAGGCTTGTAGCTGACTGGTGCTGGGACCTGCTGTTTGCGCAGGTGATCTGGATGCCAACTGGGTGGAGTCCATGAACAGTGTGATGGACGACAGCAGGCTGCTCACACTGCCTTCAAACGAGCGCATCAGGCTGCTGCCGCACATGAAGATGATATTTGAGATCCGCGACCTCAAGTATGCCACACCAGCTACAGCCACACGTGCAGGCATCCTGTACGTGAGCGAGGGCCGGCAGTGGCACAACATGGTGCAGAGCTGGCTGCAGCGTGTAGTGCGCCCATACGCAGAGAAGGCAAAGTGGAAGGTGAGGCTGGCTGGTATGCCGAGTTGAATGTGCATGGTTTATTGACAGGAACTGCAGAACCGCTGTTGCTTGATTTGGTTTCCTGCACCACTGCCGCACAAACAGCGCCTGACATAAGATGATGTCATCAGTGCATGCAGGCTGATGTTTGGTGCTGGCTGCTGCTGTCACTAACGCTGCGCTTGCCTTGTATTATCTGCCGCCCACCAGGACCCCAACCAGCCCACCCAGTGGCTGTCAGACTTGTTCGACAAGTATGTGCCAGACACCATCTTCGAGATGAAGAAGTCCTACAGGCACATCACACCGCTGTCCACCATGAACTTCGTCACCACGCTCACCAACATCCTGGAGGGTGTGCTCAAGCCAGAGAACCTTAGCAACAAGGCAGACCAGGCCCTGTTCGAGATGTACTTTGTGTTTGCGGCCATCTGGGCCTTTGGTGGCGCGCTGGTGGAGAAGGACGGCATTGATTACAGGCGCAACTTTGACAAGTGGTGGAAGCAAACCTGGACCACTGTGAAGCTGCCAGGTGCGAGTGGTCGCCGTACTTGTTGCCAGCAAAACGCAGGCGACCACTGGGTTGCCGCAATCAGGTGCAGTGATTAAGTCAGCAGCTCACCTGTTTACATCGGGAGAACCTTTGGCAGGAAAGCTGCACCATCATATGGTCTGCAGTATTGACACCAGCCAGCCATGCTCACCCTGTGACGTGCCACATCTGTTGCCCTGCAGGCAAGGGCACTGTGTATGACTACCTGGTCAACCCCAAGACTGGCAAGTTCCAGCCCTGGGCTGAGCTGGTGATGGACGTGCAGTACGACAGCGCCAAGCCCATGAGCAGCATGTTTGTGCCCACAGCCGAGACCTCCTCGCTGCGCTTCTTCCTGGACATGATGGTGGACCTGCACAAGCCCATCATGTTTGTGGGAGGTGGGTTAGAGTGGCACCACATCGCTTACAACGTGTGGCAGTAATCTGTGGCAGGAGGTAGGTTAGAGTGGCAGCACCACGCTTACAACATCTGGCAGGATGGTGTTGTGAACACGCTACAATAACCACCCTGGAAAATCGTGTGAGACTTGAAAACTACAAGCATGCTGCTCACGACTGTGTCGCAATGTGTGCATGCAGGTGCTGGTGTGGGCAAAACACAGCTGGTGAAGGGCAAGCTGGCATGCCTGCCGGAGGAGATGATGAGCCTAGGCATCAGCTTCAACTATTTCACAGACGTGGTGTCCTTCCAGAAGGTGAGGAAACACAGCCTAAGAGGCCATGAGCTGCAGGCAATATGACTGCGATTGCTTACGCGCAAGTTCCTTGCAGGAGCACGTCTGCCACCTCAGATGTGCATGCTCTGCTGCCTAGCCATAGATGGTGCACTTGATTGAGTGTGGCATCAAACCACATGTGTGCTGGGTCCGCCACAGGTGCTGGAGTCGCCACTTGAGAAGAAGGCTGGAGTGAACTTTGGCCCGCCCGGCACCAAGCAGCTCATCTACTTTGTGGATGACTTGAACATGCCCAAGCTGGACCCTTACGAGACAGCGATGCCAATCAGCCTCATCCGCCAACACCTGGGCTGGGGACACTGGTGAGCAGCGCACCAGCACCATCTGCTGCCTGCAGGCTTCCAGCTGTGCTGTGTGCAACACCGTCAGAAGTGGGGTTATGCTTGTGCTTACGAATGTTCTGTCTGGCTCTTGCAGGTTTGACCGCCAGAAGCTGACACAGAGGAACATCAACAACACGCAGTATGTGGCGTGCATGAACCCAACCGCCGGCAGCTTCACCATCAACCCCAGGTTGCAGCGCCTCTTCTTCACCCTGGCTGTGGGCTTCCCAGGCCAGGACAGCCTGATGAAGATCTACGGCACGTTCCTGCAGGTGGGTGGCACAGCAGTGCATGGCCGCTGCAAGCGACATGGAGTGATAAGTGCTTGCATCAACTGCGCAATACTCACCGCAGCACACCATCTGTATCTGCCTTACAAGCATGTCACATCACCTGTGCTTGTGGTGCTGCTGCTGCAGGGCCACCTGAAGAAGTTCAAGGAGGAGATCCAGGAGATGGGCACAAAGATTCTGCAGGCAGCACTGGCCCTGCACGACAGGGTCAGCAGCACGTTCAGGAAGACAGCAGTGAACTTCCACTATGAGTAAGCTTTGCCTCTGATCAGTTCAATGCTGCTGTGCGCTGCTGTACGGGCATAACCTTGCACTAACACAGCCATCAAAGTGAAGCAGCTGTCTCAAACATCAGGACCTGCTGGCTGAAGTGACTGCAGCATGCATGGCAAGAACAGCAGCAAGCACTGCCGTTCATGTGATCTAAGCACCTGATGTGCCGACATGTGGCACCTGCCCTTCGCGCAGGTTCACTGTGCGCCACCTGGCAAATGTGTTCCAAGGACTGCTGATGAGCACCCCCGACGTCGTGAACACAAGCACCAAGTGGGGCAAGCTGTGGCTGCATGAAAGCGAGCGCGTGTATGCAGACAGGCTGGTCTCCTTGCAGGTGAGCTGGATAAGTGCTACTAGTGACAGTGCTGCCTGTGCACTGGACTGTTCTGCCTGCTCCTGACCACCTGGTTTGACTGTGCATCTCTTGAGTGGCCGGCTGCTTTGCTGTGGTTGCTTGCATCTGATGTGACGTGCGCCTGATCTGGACTCTGCAGGATCTTGACACCTACAACAAGGCAGCGGTGGCAATTGCCAAGAAGTATTTTGCCATCAACGACATTGATGACTACTACAAGAAGAAGGACGCCAGGCCGCTAATCTTCTGCCACTTCGCACGCGGCTTGAGCGACAAGACATATGATGAGGTGTGTTGGCGCGGCATGTCAAAAAGCGCGGGAAGTGATGAGATGTGAAGCTAAAGTGGTATGTTCCAGCCAGGGCAGGGCCAGCACTGCGTCAAACAGCACACCAGCTGCCAGCAGCAACTTCTCACTCTGCCCTGCCTGCTTGGCTGGTCTGTGCAGGTACCTGACTACCAGCACATGTACAAGGTGCTAAATGAGGCACTGCTGGAGTACAACGAAACAAATGCCGTGATGAACCTGGTCTTATTTGAAGATGCCATGAAGCATGTGGCACGCATCGCGCGCATCTGCAGCAGCCCTGGCGGCCATGCACTACTGGTGGGAGTTGGCGGAAGTGGCAAGCAGTCCCTGGCACGGTGGGTATTGGCTGCATTCAGCAAGTGCAGCTACAGGATGGGGTTTAGTCGTACCGCATGTTGGCCATGTGCGCTGCTCTGCAGCAGGGTGGCATGTACATGCAAGCCACAGGCGTTATTTGATTATGTGTGCTTGCTGCTCACACCTTGCATGCTTGCTGCCTTGTCCGCTGTTTTTCCAATGTCACCGCAGGCTTGCTGCGTACATCTGTGGTTACAGTACTGTGACTATCGTCATCAGTGGCAACTACAGCTTGAACAGCTTCCGCGAGGATCTGCAGAAGATGTACAAGCGCGCAGGCCTCAAGGGCGAAGGCCTGTTGTTCCTGTTCACTGACAGCCAAGTGGTGGATGAGCGCATGCTGGTGTATGTCAATGACCTGCTGGCAAGTGGAGAGATCCCAGACCTCTTTGCACAGGTACGTGTGTGGCATGTGGCCGTACGTTGCTGTACCTGCCTCTGCAGCTTGCTGGATGCACACAGTTCAGCCTTTGGTTTGGACCGCGTTTTGCTGGCGTGCCGCACCCAGGCATACCACAGGTGCTGTCACATGTACATAGATCAGCTGCTGAGCAGCGTGTACGCCTCTGCCTCTGCAGGAGGATCGTGATGAGATCATCAATGCCATCCGTGGCGAGACAAAGTCGCTGGGCCTGGTTGACACCCCAGAGAACTGCTGGGCCACCTTCATCAACAAGGTCAAGGCCAACTTGCATGTGGCTTTCACAGCCAGCCCAGTTGGTGAGGCCTTCAGGGTGCGCAGCCAACGCTTCCTGGCCACCATCAACAGCACAGTGATTGACTGGTTCCAGCCCTGGCCTGAGGTCAGCCTCCTGAGCGTGGCGCGCAAGTTCTTGGACGACATTGAGCTGGATTCGGAGGCCGTGCGCAACACTGTGGTAGAGTTCATGCCCTTCAGCTTCGCTGCTGTCAACAAGGTGGGTGGCAGTTGTGGCTAGCGTGTGCGGGCTTCTGCCATGTGCACTTGACGAGTTGCGGCTTTGTTTGTGCGCTAGTTGTTGCTTGCTTGCCGCAGGTCAATACACTTTAAGCTTGCTAAACATCTGTGCCTGTCTATGTTGCATGTCCATGTGTGCTGCTGCTGCGCTGCAGGCCAGCAAGGCCTTCTTTGAGGCCGAACGCCGGTACAACTACACCACCCCCAAGACGTTCCTGGAGCTGATCAAGCTGTACAAGAATGTGCTGACTGGCAAACGCAAGCAGACCCAGGAAGCTATTGATAGGTGTGTGTGTGCACTCGCGCTGGCATCAAGTAAACAAAGCATGCAGTGTGTGCTGCAGGCAGGTGCCATCTGTGCAAACATGTGAGCAGCTGGCAGGGGCAACCAGGGCCCCTGTACGTAACTGTGCGTGCCTGGTTGCACATGTACAGCATGGCATGTGCGCATGGCAACTGTTTACTACCTGCCTGCCGCTGACACGCTGCTGCTGTTGAGCAGGCTTGAGAATGGCTTGCACAAGTTGCACAAAACGCAAAGCGAGGTGGATGTGTTGGTCGAGAACGCACGCGCCATGGCTATCGAGGTGGAGCAGAAGGTGGCAAATGCCAACGTCTTTGCTGAACAGGTAATGCTTCCGTGGGGTGTGTGTTCCTGTTGTGTTGCTTGGCAGGCGTGTTTGTGTACATGCAGTGCATCTGCAGGTGAAATAGCGTGCCTACTTTACATGCGGTATCCCCAACCAGTATGATTCTGCTGTCCTGGCTGCCACTGCAGGTCGGTGTGGAGAAGGAGAAGGTGAATGCGGAGAACGAGTCTGCCAAAGTGGAGGCTGACAAATGTGCGGTCATTGCGCGTGAAGTCAGTGAGAAGCAGACAGTGTGTGAGCGGGAGCTGGCGGCAGCAGAGCCCCTGGTTGCGCAAGCTGAGGCAGCTCTGGACACCCTCAACAAGAAAGACCTGGGAGAGGCAAAGTCGCTCAAGAAGCCGCCTCCAGGTGGGCATGGTGCAGGATGGTTGTGTATGCGCTGAGGTTGTCTGTCACGCCAGAGCACACGGCTGTTCCAATGCTGCTGTCTGACCCGCAGCAGGGCGCGCTCCATGACAGGTAAGCGCTGGTAACCCACCGCAATGTGAAGGATGACTGCGCATGTACTGCTTGTGACAGTGCCCTGGATATCTTCGGCAACTGCATGCATGACATGGGACTTTCTGGGGGCTTTGTGTGTGCTTCATCTTCGGTTTTCATCATGACAACATGGTGTCTCAAGCCTGTTGTATATGCCAATTGTTGCTCAATCTGGTGTTTGCAGGTGTGGATGACATCACTGCGGTTGTGATCATCCTGCTGGAGGGCAACCCTAAGGACAAGAGCTGGGGCGCTGCCCAGAAGCTGATGAACAACGTGGACAAGTTCCTGGAGAGGCTCAGGGGCTACAAGGGCATCATTGATCAAGGGCAGGTGCGCAGCAGCCAGCCACCAGACTTGCAGCAAAGCAGCGGCGCAGACAACGACATTTGTGCCTTGTGCGACAGCTACTTGGTCACTCATACTCATCCACTTATTCTCATGCTGCCGCTGCATGCTTGCTGCTGTGTATGTGTCTGCTGATGCTTACTTTCGTCTGCTGATTACAGCATCACACCTCTGCCTGTGTATCTTCTGTGTCCAGATTGCCCGCAAGACGGTGGAAGCTTGCCGCAGCTACCTTGAGCTGCCCCACTTCAACAAGGAAGTCATCTACAACAAGAGCAGGGCAGCAGCAGGCTTGTGTGAATGGGCAATCAACATTGTCAAGTACTACGATGTTGTGTCTGAAGTGGAGCCCAAGAGGCAGGAGTTGGCGGCAGCCAATGCCACACTGCAGGAGGCCAACACAACCCTTGCTGCTGTGCAGCAGAAGGTGCGACACCATCACAGCGCAAGTGCTTTTGTTTGGCACCCGCAGCTGGCCTGGAAGGGGCTGATGGCCGATGGATGGTGTTGCCTGGCAATTGTACGCCTTTGAGGTTGCAATCTTTACCAGTTGGTTGTGCGTGCCGTGTGTGTGTGTAGCTGCACTGCTTGTGCCGAGCGTTTGATGTCACTGCCCTCTTCTCTGCTGCAGGTGGCTGAGCTGAATGCCAAGGTCCAGGAGCTTGAGGCGCAGTTCAATGCTGCTGTGGAGGACAAGGAGGCAGCTATCAAAGAGAGCGAGCGCTGCCAGCTGAAACTGCAGCTGGCAAACAGGCTTATCAATGCCTTAGCATCTGAGGGTGAGTCCGCTTGGATCAACAGCACACCTAGCTTCTGTGTGTATGGTGGCTCTATGTGCAAGTATAACAGACAGCACTCGCCTTGCACTGCATTTGCCAGAGTTCAACATGCTTTGCTTTGCTCCCTGCACACAAATGCACTGACACCCCTGTTGGTGCCTTGCAGGTGAACGCTGGGCCAGGACTGTGGACACGCTGCGGCAGAACTATGATGTGGTGACTGGCGACATGTTGCTGGCATCTGCGTTTGTCTCGTACGCTGGACCCTTCACCAGCAAGTTCAGGGCTGGCCTGATCAAGGAGTGGATCAAGTTCCTGTCTGACAGGGGCATGCCAATGACAGAGGGCATCACCGGTGGGTGCATCTCTTCTGGAAAAGCAGCACTAAGCAGTAACTGAGCCCAGCACAGCCACTTGTGCATAGCTCTTGCTATGCATGCTCAACAGGCGCTGGTGGTGGGTGCCGCTATCCATGCTGCTAACACACATATTCTGACTGCGTGTTTGCTGGTGCTGCCATGCGGCCCTGCAGATCCGCTGTCCCTACTGGTTGACAATGCGCTTGTTGCTAGCTGGGTGCGCCAGGGCCTGCCTTCTGACCCCACCAGCGTGCAGAACGGCACCATCCTCACCAACAGCGAGCGCTGGCCGCTGATGATGGACCCACAGCTGCAGGGTGTGGTCTGGATCAAGGAGCGCGAGAGCAAGAACAACCTGCAGGTCTGTGATCCAGCTCAAGCAGCAGCATTGACAGCAGCATTCTGCTGTTGGCAGCTGTACTGCTGCGCTGCCAGCAGCACAACGGGTCTCCTGTGACCTGTGTTCACTGGGTTGTAGATAGGTATTTATTATTGCCCATGGAGCATCACCACTGCAGCAGCCTTGCAAACGCTGATGCGTGCAATTGTTTTGGCTGCCATGCCTATCTGCGCAGGTCATCCGCATGGGCGCAGACAACATGATGACTGTGATGGAGCGCGCTGTTGAAAACGGCCACTCAGTTCTCATTGAGAACATGGGCGAGTCCATCGATGCAGTGCTCAACCCAGTGATCACAAGGTAGGTTTCCAGCAGCGTCACATCTGTGCACAGCTTGCCCACAAGCTTAGCCTTGTCTGTGCTGGTAATACGATGCGAGCGGCGATGGCAGGGATTAAGCTAACACTCAACCGCCTGCCTGCCTGCATACCCCAGGTCCACATTCAAGAAGGGCCGCAACATGTATGTCAAGCTGGGTGACAAGGACGTCGAGTACAACAAGAACTTCAAGCTCTTCCTGCACACCAAGCTGTCCAACCCGCACTACCCGCCAGAGATCCAGGCTGAGACCACGCTCATCAACTTCACAGTGACTGAGCAGGTACGCAGTGCTACGCAAGGTGAATCGAAAATCAGCATGTATGCGCTTGCCAGTGGCCTGGTTTTTCATGCACAGCTGGCCTAGGAAGCATCACCTGGTGCTTGGCACACCGGAGTTGTAACACCTGTTACAAGCACTGCTTGTATGTGATGTGCTGTGTTTGTGCTCTGCCTGCAGGGTCTGGAGGACCAGCTGCTGGCTCTCGTGGTGAACAAGGAGCGGCCAGACCTTGAGGAGACAAAGACACAGCTGATCATCCAGAACACTGAGTTCACCATCAAGCTGAAGCAGCTGGAAGATGAGCTGTTGTACAAGCTGTCAACAGCAGAGGGCGACATCACAGGTATGGTGCAGTCTGACTCTTCATGTGCCAGTCCGTGCTTGTGTTGGAGTCGCTGCATTTGCAGATGCATCAAACGCCATCACCTCTGCGTGCATGCTGCAGCTGGCTGGAGGGCAGGAAATCTGCAGGTGCATGGCCTGGGCAAGGACTTCACCATGCATCCAGGTTCAAAGCACCGGCAGTGGCCACTTGATTGCACCTTCTTATCATCGCTTGCTACTGCGCCGCTGCAGAGGATGTGGCGCTGATTGAGTCCCTGGAAGAGTCCAAGCGGGTGGCCACGGAGATCAGCGAGAAGGTGGTGGAGGCGCGTGAGGCAGAGGGCGCCATCAACGAGAGCCGCAACAAGTACAGGACCGTGGCGGAGCGTGGAGCCATGCTGTTCTTCCTGCTCAACAGCCTGAACAAGATCCACGCTTTCTACCAGTACAGCCTGAATGCGTTTGTCAGCGTGTTCTTGCGTGGCCTGGACTTGGCGCCTGGCGGCCCCAAGAAGAAGGAGCATGTGACGCTGCGGCAGCTGCAGAAGCGGCTGTCAGGCAATGCGGGCGACTTTGATGAGGTCATCAAGAAGGCCAAGCGCCAGAGCTCCAACGCGGGCGGCAAGCGCAGCAAGCGCACCACTGCCCAGTCTGGACATATGGGGCCAGGTAAACATGGCTGCGTGTGCCTCTATTTACTTGTATTTACAAGTGTTTGGGCAGTCACTGCATGCAGCTATAACAGGACGCGCTTAAAGCAGACAACTGGTCATGCACTGTCAGCAGCCAGATGATTGCCATCAGCACACCAACAACAGCACACCTGTATTGCTAACAAGTATCCGATGTGCTGTGTGCCGCTGCCTGCTTGCGCCTCTCCCCAGGTGGCCTGCCTGCTCCCAGTATGAACGGCGAGGTCATCCAGGAAGAGGGCGAGGAGGAGTTTGACATGAGCCCAGACCAGCTGGAGGCGCGCATCATCTGCCTGCTGGACACCTGCACCTACACCGTGTTCAACTACACGCGCCGCGGCCTGTTTGACCGCGACAAGCTTATCGTGCTGACCCTGCTCACCTTCCAGATCCTGCTGCGGGGTGGCAAGGTCGATCCGCTGGAGTATGAGGCGCTGTGCAAGGGCGCTCGCAGCCCCGCGCCGCCTCTGATCACAGACGACCTCAGCAGGTGGATGACGGAGGTCCAGTGGGCGGCTGTGGATGCGCTGGCAGCAGTGCCAGGTGAGCTGGGAAGTGGCAGTTTGCGTGTTCAAGCAGCTGGAGTGGCCTATCCAAGCAACCAAGAATACAGGTGCCTGCTGCTTTTGCTGGCAGTGTGTGTGGAGCCTGTTGTGGTAGTCAACCTAATGTCGGTCATTTGGCAGCCCCATTGCTTGCTGTAGTCTGACAATCCGCATATGTGCTGTGCATGCTGTGTTGTGCACCTGCAGGCTTCAACAACTTGTCCAAGGACCTCGAGAAGAGCTCTGATGAGTGGTACAACTGGTGCCTGCATGAGACACCAGAGCGCGTGCCAATGCCTGGCGACTGGTGCCGCAGCAGCGAGTTCAAGCAGCTGCTGCTGCTGAGAGCGCTGCGGCCGGATCGTGTGACGAACGCCCTGCAGCGCTTCTGCGAGGCTGCCATGGGTGCCCGCTACATCAATCAAGAGGCGTTCAGCCCTGCTGTTGTGATGGAAGAGAGCACCAGGTGGGGCTGGCAGAGGCATCACTGGGACAAGCGTGGCATGCCTCAACACCAGCAGATCTTGCTCACTCTCCTCCCCTGCCGGCTCAGCGGTGCGGTGCTTTATGTCTCACAGCGCTGTTACATGCTGCATGTGAGCCAAGCTGGCACCCTGGTGAAGTACATGTGTTTGTTGTGCGTCTCTCCTGCTTGCAGCGCAACACCCATCTTCTTCATCCTGTTCCCTGGATACTCGCCATCCAAGGAGATTGAGGCGTACGCCCACAAGCACGGCAAAACAGTTGAGGCTGGCAATCTCACCCTCATCTCTATGGGCCAGGGCCAGGAAGGACCAGCTGAGGCAGTGCTGGACAAGTGAGTGAAAGGGACGGCGGATGTGCTGAGCAGGATGTTAAGGGAGAGATGTGCAGCGTACTTGCAGGTATTGCTGCAGCATGCTTGCACCCACAACAAACTTATAAGCGCTGACAGTGCAGCCAGCCTGTGCACACAGGCTTTTTGCCACGGTTGATGGTGTGCTGACATGTGGTGCTGCTGCGCTGCAGGTACATCCGCGAGGGTGGCTGGGTGTTCCTGGACAATGTGCACCTCATGCAAGGCTGGATCCCGCGCCTGGAGCGCAAGCTGGAGATAGCAGCCGAGACAGCGCATGCAGACTTCAGGTGCTTCTTCAGTGCCGAGCCCATCAATGGAGCCCCGCACGTGAGTTACCCGCTTACTTCATACCTGCGCTTTAACTGGCGAGCAGCTGACATCAAATGCAGCTGCATGCCCGCAGATCACTGTTAGCCCTGTTGGCGGCCATGCAGCGGCGAATTTGAATGGAGCTGGGCCCGCATACTTGCTGACATACTAATTTGTGTGTGGTTGTGCCTGCAGGCAAAGATTGTGCCAGAGTCCATCCTGCAGACCTGCATCAAGATCTCCAACGAGCCGCCATCAGATATGAAGTCCAACATGCGCAGCGTGAGTGCGGCTATGCTTTGCTTAGCCTCATGCTCCCATTAATTGACCATGCATTGAGGACATGTGACGTGAAACTTTGCTGCTGTACATGATCGCCATGTAGCTGCTGCTGAAACTAGCTGTGTTGTGGCTGCTAATTTCAAATGCAGGCACTGGCTGCCTTCAGCCCAGAGGCTGAAGAGAGGCTGAGCACCAACGCAAAGCGCACGGCTTACAAGGGCATCTTGTTTGGGCTGTGCTTCTACCACTCCCTGCTGCTGGGACGCAAGAAGTTTGGCACTGGCATTGGCACAGGTGCGCAGGAGGTTCCTTGTATAAAAGTTGCGAGCCAAGCTCCCATGCTGTTTATCATGCTGCCTGCCATACATTGCACTAGCCTGTGTGTGTGGTGTAGTGTGTTACGTGTCATATGTCTTGCACTGGCTGCTTGAGATTTGATTCTACATCCGCTTGTGCGTGTTCTAAATCAGTACACCTTGTGGCGCCGCACCTGCAGGCAGCGGCAGTGGCCTGGGCTTCTGCCGCAACTACTCCTTCAACACAGGCGACCTCACCACCTGCGGTGATGTGCTGATCAACTACTTGGAGGCGTATGAGCACATCCCCTGGGACGACCTGCGCTACGTGAGTGCAATGAGTGCTGTTCAAATGGCAGCCGCTTCGTTCTGCAGCCTCAATGCTGCGGGGGCTGGGGGCGAGGGGCGCAGACTCATCTGCATATGCCAATTCATTTTGCAATGGCCAATGCATACGCTGCTTCCTGTGTTGACTTCATGCTGTGTGCTCTTGCTTCTTTGTCTGCAGATGTTTGGCGAGGTGTTCTACGGCGGCCACATCACAGATGGCATGGACAGGCGCTGCTGCACAACGTACCTGCAGGTGAGGCACCACGGCAGCTGTGCGGATGCATGAAGCTGCAGCACACCGTGCACGTAGATGCAAGCCGTGCTGTGCCGGGTGCCTGTGCTGCATATGTAGTTGTACACATCTGCTGCCTCCCACTCATCATTTACCCTCGCATTGCATTCTGCAGGTGCTGATCCGCCCAGAGATCCTGCCATCTGGCCAGCTGGCTGACCCCTCCAGCTGGGCCACGCCTGCACTGGAGCTGGCACCCGGCTTCAAGGCACCCCTGCCCAGCAGCTTTGAGGCGCTGCAGCAGTACATTGAGAACTCCCTGCCTGCTGAGAGCCCTGTGGTGTACGGCATGCACCCCAACGCTGAGCTGTCTCTGCTGACATCGCTAGGGGAGACACTGTTCAGAACCATCACCGACGTTAGCGGTGGCAGCACAGGTGGGCACACACATGCAGGGGCGGCAGGGTTGTGCTTGCTTTATCATGCATAAGCTAAGTTGGGCATGTGATGGTGCAGGTAATGCTGTACGCAGGGATCCGCGTTGCCTTCAGCTGACCACTGCTGCACACTGTTGACTTGTCGTGTTTAGTGGCCTGGCCTGCTGACATCTGCTGAGTCTCCTGGTTGTGTGCATGCTCAGGCGCCAGTGGTGGCGGCGCATCGGAGTCCGCTGTGCGCTCCGCGCTCAAGGACTACATGGAGAAGCTGCCTGAGCCGTTTGTCATGCTGGAGATTGAGACGCGCATCAAGGAGAAGACGCCCTTCGTGGTGGTGGCACTGCAGGAGGTGAGTGAGCAGCGCATTGGCTGTGCTGGCCCCGCGCAGCTTCTGCAGGTGAAGATGTTACTCGAGCATGCTCTGTAGTTATGCGGCAGCAGAATGTGTGCTGCTCTGTTGTGCACCTGGCCTTTATTAGCGCTGTGTGGGCCAGCCTTCATCACAATTGCTGCTGCTGCTGCTGCTGCCAGGCCACGCGCATGAATGCACTGCTTGAGGAGATGCGCCGCTCCATGGAGGAGCTGCAGCTGGGCTTGGATGGAGCCCTCAACATGAGCGACAAGATGGAGGCGCTGGCTAAGGGCATTGCCACCAACCAGGTGGGCACCTGCGCCTGGCAGTGCAGGATCGGCATTGCACAGGCAGGATTGGGCGTCCTGCCTTCTTGCAACTGTCCTGATATGTTGTGGCCTGAATAAACCAGCTTGTGTGCATGCTCGCCATGTGTGGCAGTATTTTGTGCCTAACAGCTGCTACCCCCGCTGTGCTGTTGGCTGACTGCAGGTGCCTGCGCTGTGGATGTCCATGATGAGCACGCGCATCCAGGAGGTGTTCAGCCTGGCCGCCTGGTACAACGACGTGCTCAAGCGCTACGAGCAGCTGGCAGCATGGACCGCCGGCAACCTGGTCACGCCAAACAGTGTGTGGCTCAGCGGCCTGTTCAACCCCAAGGCATTCCTCACGGCGGTGAGCAGCAGTGATGGTGCTGCACACCCCTACATGATGACAGCGCAGATCACAGCGCATATTTTGTATGCAGCGGGCAGCTTGCGTCTGCAGAGCCCTGTTGCAGCATGCCACTAATGACTTGGCTTGCTTATGCATGCTTCCGTTCTGCATTGCTGTGCTGCAGGTGATGCAAACATATGCCCGCGCAAACAAGCTGCCGCTGGATGTGATGAGGTTCATGACTGAGGTCACCAGCAAGACAGTGGAGCAGGTCACAGAGCCTGCTGCAGTGGGCTGCTACATCCACGGTGTGGTGCTGGAGGGGGCAAGGTGGGTAGGCAGTCGCACCACCTGTGTTGCTGCTAGCAGTTTTTATCTTACAAATAAAGTATGGCTTCTTCCTTGGTATGACGGTAGTCATTGTCTTGCAAGCTCGATTTGGGCAGCAGGCGCAGGCTGACAGTTGCCCATAGCTCAGTGTGCAGAATTGCTGACTGCCTGTTGTGTGTTGCGTTGCGTCCCGTGCAGGTGGGACAAGGAGGAGGGCGTCCTGAAGGAGTCGCTGCCCAACGAGCTGCACCAGGCCTTGCCAGTCATCCACGTGAAGCCTGTCACCACAGAGCAGTACAGCTTGGAGGGGTATTACGAGTGCCCGGTGTACACCAACATGCAGCGTGCCAACGTCTACTCACCAGGCGTCAGCAACTTCACGCTGCGCACTGCAGAGTCATCGCACAAGTGGGTGCTGGCGTCTGTGGCGCTGCTGCTGCAGGACGACTTGGCGGCCTGAGACCAACTCACTGGGTGTTCACTAGTGCAGTGGTCCATTGATTGATTGACCACTGATGTCTGGCCCGTGTGCAAATCTGCATTCACGTGTGTTTGGCGGCGGCGTTGAGCGGCTGTAGATAGTGTGGTGTAACGGAATTCGCCTGTCCAGGACTCATCACATCGTGACTGCTTTCGTCACTACTATAATCTTGCCCGAGAGGTGTCTGTGAAACAGGACAACAGCCATGTTTTGAAAGCCACGCAATAGCCTGCCAGGCAACGAACATATACACCAAAGACACGACCAGCAGAACCGAGGCAAAAGACCACAGTTGTGCATTCAGTTCTATGTGGAAGCCACACTTGAAATGTAATACATCTGTGTCTTTCAAGTATGTCACCCACAGGCACCACCTGGCAGTCCTGCGTCTTCTGCCAGGAATCACTATCACTTCTTGTCCAGAGACTGCAGCCAATGCAGCACATGCAGCTGACCATTGCGCCGCGCAATGCTCTCGCAGAAGGCCTTGTTCCATGGGCACTGCTGCTGGTGCAGCCACTGCAGCACCTCCAGGTGGCCCTCAGCTGCTGCGCCAAAGCACGCAGCCTTACTCCACGGCGCAGGCGGCTCCTGCGCCCTGGCCCACACCAGCACCTCCAGCTGCCCTGTGTGCGCTGCATACCTTGTCATACTGTCGTCCCAGGGGCACCCCTGCTGCCGCGCCCATTGCAGGACATCAAGGTGCCCTCGAGCTGCTGCTGCTGTGCACACCCATGCGTTCCATGCACACGGCTGCCCTCCCTGCTGGCCGCCTGCTGCTGCGCCACCCCTCAGCCACTGCAGTACGCCCAGGCGGCCCTCGCGTGCTGCAGCGATGCACGCGCCAACACCCCAGGGGCAGGGCGGGTCCTGGCAGCGCGCCCACTGCAGGATGTGCAGGTGACCTGCGCCCGCTGCTGCTGTGCACACGCTGTCGTCACACTTGCAGCCTGCCTGTCTTGCCCACGCCAGCACTGCACAAGCACGGTGAACAGCAGAAGCAGCGCAAACACTTAGAAGAGCTCCTCATATGTGCCTGTGCAGTGACAGTGCCTGCTGCAAGCTGGGGCAGCAAAACTGCACTGCAGAAAAAGGCAAGCATGAACATAGCTTCCACTGCGCACACACACAACATCCACAGCGCAGCATGCAAGCACAGCCACGGCCCAAAACTCCACGCTGTACCCTTGTCAAGCAAGGCTCAAGTGCAAGCCTGATGCCAGCAGCTCACCCGCCAAGTGGCCGTTGGCAGCTGCGCCAGTGCACACCCACTGGCCCCAGGGGCAGGGCGGGTCTTGCGCCCTGCAGCAGCACACACCACACATGTGACAGCAGCACCGGCATATGCGTCCATTATGCCACATGGATGAGGCACACCGGGCACGCAACCATGCGCAAATGCACGCAATGCCCTTCCATCTCATGCATGCAGCTGCTGCGATACATGCACACACCAGCTGCCTCACGCAGCGAACAGCTGCCGGCAGTTGCACAGCCATTTTTTGCAACAACGTTTGCTGGAGAGCAAGGCGCAGCGCCTCACCTGGCCCACTGCAGCAGGCTCAGGTGGCCTGCCTTGGCAGCGCTGCTGCAGCACTCCTCATCCCAGGGGCAGGGCGGCCGCTGCTGCCGCACCCACTGCAGCACTGCCAGCTGCCCGCCAGCCGCAGCAGCACTGCACGTGCTCTTGTTCCAAGCACATGGCGGGCTCTGCTGGCGCGCCCACTGCAGTAGCGCCAGGTCGCCGGAGTGCGCTGCAGCGCTGCACACGCGCACGTCCCATGCGCAGCCGCTGCTGTGCAGCCACTGCAGGCCCTGCAGGTCACCGCATGCTGCCCTGGCAGCTGCCAGATGCCACTGCTTGTACATGCTAGTTGCGTTGTGCAGGAACATCTCTTGAAGCGCTGCAAGTGGTAGGTCGGCGCTGGTGGCTGAGATGGTTGTCATGTGGCGGAGCCTGGCACATGCTGCCTTGCAGACACGCCTGGCTGTGTAGGCCTGCTGCGCTGCTGGGAGAAGGCTCAGGATGTGCAGCATGAGAGCCTCAGGCAGCTGAACTGGTTGTTCTGGGTCAGGGGCATTCTCCATGGCCGCTTCTCTGCAACCGTAACAGCAGCAGCAGCAGCAGCACCATCAGCAGTGAGCAGAATACAGCACGTCAGATTCGACCGTTTAACGCCTCAATGGACAATCTGGCGTTTGATTGCAACAGCAAATACTCACGTGTCTTGCATCCGATCTTCGTCACGACAGCACAATTCCGCAGAAAAGGCTCCAGCACGGTTGTGTGTTTATCCGTTGACAACCAGCGATCTCCACGGTTGCTAGGGCGAGGCAAAGAAAAGCAGCTGATTCACTGCATTTCAACGTGGCTCGGGTTCTCTCGCTACCTGTGTGGGTGTTCCCGTGGTACCGACTGTTACACCTGCTGGGAAACCCTAGCAGGGTCGACCATGTGAACCACTCACAGCTGTCACATGTTACACACAACTGAGGTCGGTCAGTAGCCATGAAGCTGCCAGGATGATGACACGCTGTGCGCACTGCTGCAGCACGCAACCAGCAGATGAACTCTGCGTCCTGATGCTAGCATTGCTGTCGCTCTGCCCCCTCAGTGCAGGACCTGGTGGCTATCCTGGCCCAGACCATTTGCAATACTGGTCCACCCGCCGCAGCTGCTGTACTTGAATCACAAATCAGGGCATCTCCAGCCAGCAAACAACTTTCAATGTCCTTTGTATCCCTTCCAGTGTCTGAGGCCTATGCGCGCTAGCTCTTGCGCCGCAGGTCCTTGAACAGGATCCTGTGGCCCGGGTCGGTGCCGTCAAAGTCCTCAAAGTCGTTGCGCGCCGGGCAGGTGGGGTGCTGCCGGTAGCCCAGGCGCTCGTAGAAGGCCTGCGCCGCGCTGTTGCTGCGCTGCACCGTGAGCAGCACCATGTCCATGCTGAACTTGAGCGCCTGCAGCAGCACAGTAGCAGCGGCAGCAGCAACAACAGCAGCAGCAGCAACAGCAGCAGGGGATGCATCATTGCGATGAAGCAGCAATTGACCAAAGCTGCGTCTGCTGCAGGGTCAATCCTAAAGGCGCTGTCGCCTGGTTGCTGCTACTTCTGCTGATTGAAATGACAGTGTATCTATGTGTGAAATAAAATACAGCCTGGCATCCGTGCACGACCATGCAGTACGCGCCAGCCATGCGCACGTGCTGATAGCCCCCGCAGTGTGCAGCGCATGAGACGCAGCAGTCACCAGTGGTGACTCACCACGCAGCAACAGCAGCAGCCAGCAGCTGCCGTCACAACTGCAGTCCCTCACCAGCAGCTCCAGCATCTGCATCAGCCGCCGCCCCAGGCCCTTGCGGTGCATGGCTGGCGCCAGCTGCAGCTCGTAGCAGTACACCACGCTGCTGTGCCTGCCCAGGCGGTGCAGCTGCAGCTCGTCATCAGACAGCAGGTTGTCCTCCAGCTCAAACCTGGGGGACAGGGGTGGGCAGGGGTGAGTGCCAGAGCAGCAGCAGGCAGGGGTGTCAGTGCAATGAGGGGGTGCATGCGCATGTGTGCCTTGAAAGGAGCTCACGAGCCACACCAGGATTAGGCAGCTCTGGGCAGCAGGCAGCAGGCGGACAGAGAAATGCTCGCTTGGCCATGGTGTGAGTGCGCCAGGCGGCAAGTGCTGCGCTGCTGTGAGTAGCAAATAGTGCAGAGCGCAGTGTGCTGTGGCGAGCGACGACGGGGATGGTGCTTCGCTGGGCGCAGTGACAGTACCAGAGCATGGGCTGTCAGCCGCACACACGCATTTTGCTGCTAGCAGCAGGGGGGGCGGGCAGTATCACCTGAAGTGTGTGTAGCCCAGCAGCTGCCCTTCAGCATCAGAGGCCAGGAGGTAGCGCGCATCCTCCTGTGCAGCAGGAGCAAGCAGCAGCAGCAGCAGCAGCAGCAGCAGCAGCAAGGAGCAAAGCGTGATGGTAAGTGTGTGGTGACAGGATGGCAAGCTGTGGTGTGGGCAGCCATGCTTGGGTTAGGTAGGTGGTTGCAAGACTGTGATGATACTTGGGATAGCCTAACACCGCCTTGTGCGAGCCAGGGCTACTTCAGTGTGCTGCAGGCTCATGGCAGCGCTGTTGTACTGCTTCTGCTGCTGCTGATCATGCTCCTGGTAGCCAATGCTAGCACTGGGCTCACATGGAACAGCTCGCGCTTCTTTGCCCCGGGGTTCCACTTCTGCTGGTCTGCCGTGTAGATGTCCTTCATGTTGGTCTCGAACAGAGACCAGAGTGCATCTTTCTGCTGCTGGGTCAGGTTGCTGCCATGGGAGAAGCTGATGGTGGCTGCCACATCATTCTTGTTGTACGACAGGAATGCTGGGAAGTGCTGCAGGATGTCTTGCTCCTGCACACAGCAGCACCAACCCCATCAGCAAAAGCTGCATGACTTTTGAGATCAGCGGAGCTCAGCTCCACCGCTGCTGTGGAAGGGCTTACCTGGTTGACAGCCTTCAGCGCTGCCTGCAGGGCAAGTACCTCATCCTGTGCTGCTTTCTGCAATGCATGGTCCACACACAGCTGTCAGTCGATGTAACATCAACAATCAATTATTAGCTAAGGCTACTGCGGCCTGGTGCTGCACCTGCTTAAGCTTCTTCTCGCTTTTGCTTATGGCGGGCATGTTGCTGTCAGGGCTAAATTCAAAAAAGGATGCTGCACTGCCAGCAGTCTGAAACAGTTACCGTGTCAGGAATGCAAAAGATCACTTTTCTGCCAACGACGCTTGATACGCAGCAATGGGTGCGGTGACGGGACTAGGCACTTCAACGACGGGAAGGCGAACAGACCAGGTCAGCAACCAGGGTTCTTGAAAATGGCGTACTGCACCTCGTGAGATGCCAGACGTCGCTGGAAGCCGTTTCATTTACGCAGATCGCAACGGCGCCATACGCACGAGGCTCTTGAGAGCGTGAACGGCACTGAACATCTAGTACACCCGTCGCTTTTCGCTTCAAACTCAGTGAAATGGCTTCTGACCTTGAAGAACAAAAGAAAATGCTGTTGCCCATCCTGCAGGTGATGATCCCTCACAGCAGTGCAACCCCAACTGCCACCATGTTGTCGTTTGCTTAATCTAGCGACGTTTTATGGTGCAGAGGGCAGAGGAGATACAGTCTGTGGAGCCGCGCATGGCGTACTACTGCCGGCTGTATGCTATCAAGAGGGTGAGCAGCAGCGGGCAGCAGCAGCCTGCATTTACATGCATGCACCTTCCAGGTCCCCCGCCTGGTGCAGACGTGCTGAGTAGCGAGGGCGTGCGCGTCCGCACAAGCTAACTTCAACGTAGTCATGTGCAGTGCTACAAGCCTTACACCTGGGTGTGGCTTGCTTACGCAAGCATAGGCCCAGCCACTGACTTGCATGTGCCTGCACGTGTTGTTGAATAAAACTGCCAGGGCCTGGAGCTGCCCAAGCCTACCAAGGAGATATCAGGCCTCATCAAGGCCACGTTTCTGCAGTGTGAGAAGGACAAGCCAGCTGTCAAGCCGGATGAGGAGGCAGACAGGGCGTACTGCGAGAACTTTGCTCTCAACGTGTTCAGGCGCGCGGACAGGGTCGACCGCGCAGCGCGCGCCGACATGAACACCTGCAAGGCGTACTACGCAGCAGCCATCTTCCTGCAGGTGTGCAGGGTGTGTTAGTGGTGATGCAGGGGGGCCTGCGGGCGCTGCATTAGCCTCCTGGAAACCAAGTTCTGACAGTTGAGGCGCATTGCTGCACTTGCAGTGTTAGCTTTTGATTGCTGCTGACTGGAGATACATACCTAGCTATTGTCAGCGCGTGCGAATCAGCCATAGTCAACTATCGTGCTACTCACTCGCACCTCAACAATGCTGCTGCGATGTGTGCTGTGGTGTGTGGCTTGCCAGGTGCTGGAGCAGTTCCTGAAGCCAGGCGAGGAGATGGAGTATGACGCGCCAGACCTGCTGGAGAAGACGCGCTACGCGCTGTGGCGCGCAGCAGAGATCCGCAAGGCGCTGCGCGAGGGGCGGCAGCCGGCGCCCCCGCCGGACGCAGGCACAGCCGTGCCGGGCGGCGCTGGTGCCGGCGGCGACATGTTCTCTGGCCCTGCGTACGAGCAGAGCACGCCTGGGGAGCAGCAGGGGCCGCCACCAGGTGGGTGCGGCAGCTGCAGCAGCAGCAGCAGCAGCAGCAGCAGCAGCAGCAGCAGCAGCGGATGGAATGGCAGGCGGCAGGCATGCTGCAAGCAGTTGTCCAGGGAATGTTGAGTGCAGGACTTCTGGCGCATAACGCGCCAGCCAGCAGCAGCGCGCAAGTGAACCTGCATGCTGTATTCCTCCTGCAGCAGCCTCTGCAACCCACTCCGCCTTAGCTGCCTGCACGGCGCTGCTCCCACCGCTGCATCCAACACATGTCGTTGTCCTGCTGCTGCCCTGCAGCAGACGCGCCTGGCTCCAACCTCGACAGCATCGCATCATCAACAGATGACTTTCTGGCACTGCCCAAGCCACCCAGCACAGTGCCGCCTGCGGGCTCCACAGGCCTGCTGGCGCCAGCAGCAGCAGCAGGGCCGCGCTTCAGGCCCGGCAGCCGCGTGTGGTGCTGCCCGCCAGGCAGTGAGGGCGGGCCGCCTGAGGAGGGCACTGTGGGCATGGTGCTGAGCCCTGCTGGAGGCCCTGGGGGCCAGGCTGTGTACAAGGTGCGCGCTGCTGCGCTGGCAAGCGCCTGCAAGCCTAGCCTTGCTGTGCTTTTGCGCATGTGGCAGCCTGTGCGATGTAGCACGTGTTGCTGTGGAGGCTGCAGTCCACAGCAGCAGTAGGTTGCTTGTGAAGCATGCTGCAGATGAAGTGCAAGGCGACACCATTGTGAGTGCTCGCAAGCAGGGTGTGCAAGCAGGTTGTGCTCGCAGCTGCTGAGTTGGACGTGAGGGTGTGAGTGCAGTTTGTGCTGATGGCTTGCCGTGCTGTGCTGGCGCAGGTGGCGCTGCGTGACAGGCTGGCGGAGGTCAGCGACAGCCAGATGGCGCCCGCCGTGGCTGCCGGGGCGCGCCTGCTGTACGTGGCAACATACGGGGACGCGCCTGTGGGCGGCAGCGTGCTCGCTGCCAAGGTGGACAGCTGGTGAGCGCCGGAGGCACGCCGTGTGCTGTTATCAGGGACTGAGTAGTCAAATGCATACAGCAGGGTAGCCAAACGTCCAAGGTAATGCAGTGGTGGGCCGGCTGGCTGCAGCTGTGGCAGCTGTTCATGCAGCACAGTATATGTGTTGATGGCCAGCTGTGCTCAAGGTTGCTGCTGTGCAGGCGGCATACCTACGCAATGATACAGAGGCAGCCACACATAGCATCACTGTCTGAGGATAGCTGCAGCTGCTGTGCTTCTTAAGTGCAGTGCGCGCTGCCCCGTTTCCGTCCAACCACTTCTTGCGTGCTGCTGTGCCGTTTGTGCTGCTGCCAGGCCGTGCATGTACCTGCTGCAGCTGGACACTGGGCGCACGCTGGACACTGACGCGGCACACGTTATGGCAGCAGAAGCAGCAGCAGGCGGCAGCCAGGGCCAGCCCTCAGGTGAGCGGCTTTCTGGCCATGCTTGGTTGATGCTGCCGGACGGAACGTGGCCATGCTGCAGTTCGTGTTAGCTGTACACATGTGGGACAATGCACATCTCGGCCGGATCGGTGACAACAGCAGCTGCTTGGATGATGGCCTGTCTGTCCTGTGTCTTGCATTGTGTTGTTTGCGTAAACATGCGGTGGGCATTATTGACAGCTTGTTCTTGCTGTGTCCTTGCAACCGCTGCTGCTGCATGCCTACTGCCAGCAGGCTACCCTACCGTAGGTGGCGGCCACCCGCTGCCAGCAGCACCACCCCTGGTGGACCCATA
This sequence comes from Tetradesmus obliquus, assembly GCA_030272155.1. Taxonomy (NCBI): domain Eukaryota; kingdom Viridiplantae; phylum Chlorophyta; class Chlorophyceae; order Sphaeropleales; family Scenedesmaceae; genus Tetradesmus; species Tetradesmus obliquus. The sequence goes on from CP126191.1 coordinate 5,582,262, forward strand.
CAGCCCTCCACCCCCAGCAGCAGCAGCACCACCAGCAGCACCATACTCGCTGCCTGCCCGGCAGCAGCACCAGCAGCAAAGGCCTGCAGCACCAGCAGCACCGCCACCACCTGCAGCCAGCAGCAGCTCATACCCTAGTTACCCACAGCAGGGGCAGCCGCAGCGGCAGCAGCAACCGCAGCAACCGGGGTCACCCTACCGTGGTGGTGCCCAGCAGCCAGCAGCAGCACCTGCAGCAGCAGCAGCAGCAGCGCCAGCATTCCAGATGCCTGTACTGCCACCACCCGGCAGCTTCCAGCCGTCTGGCGCGGCGATTAGTGAGGCTCAGAAGTGGGCCAAGTTTGCAGTGTCATCGCTGGGGCACGATGACGTCACGGGTGCCGTGAAGTTCCTGTCTGACGCGCTGCGGCTGCTGACTCAGCCCTCAGGGAAGTAGCGCCACTGCGTGGCCACGCAGCCATGGCTGCTTGGGTATGGCTGGTTTGCATGGGTGCAGCGGCATGAACTGGTGATACTGGAATAGATGGTATGGTAAACGCTATTGGTGGGTTGCATAGTGCATGCTGGGCACGCATGCGCTGCGACGCGCAAGGGTATTGTGCAGGGTGGTACTCGGGCCGTCAGCTGTACTACAGCTAGTAGCTGTGCTGTGGTTTATGGCTGCAGCCCACTACACTAGGAATGCCATAGCAATCACTTGCCAGAGCATACATGCTACATATGGAGTAGTCTGAGTCTGCATCTGTGCTTTTCAAGTAGTGGTTGTGACAGTTGTTGGCAAGGGCAGTACGGCTGCTGCACTATACTGCCAGCCCTAGAGCTCTGTGCAAGACCCGTGTTGTTTGATATGTATTGGTTGAGCCTTCTCACATGCGTGCATTACTCGATGTGAGGTATCAGCTCACAGCTTTGAGCATGCAGGCTCAAGCTGTGACACACTATTGCACTGCACCATGATGCTTTGCACATGACTGTACCGTACGGGTGCTCAAGGTGGCCTATGTAATTAATGCATATGGTGTATGACATTCACCGGTGGGGATTCTGGATCACCATGTGACAGCCGCCATGAAAAGGCCAGACCCCGAATCACGAGTGGTTGTCTTGCTGATCACGCCACACAGTGATGAGTGTAGCGCACACGGCTGCGCTTGCAGCAGCACACATGCTGCAGCAACAGTCGATCGCAGCTGTGGATGAAATGACCTGGATCTATAAAATGCATGAATGAAATGCGTCCATACCCATGCGTCAGAATTTGACACAGGCTTGCACTGCTTTAGCAATTGCTAGCTGCTGCAACTGTTGCAACAGCACTGCTTTCGCAACACCCCAATAGATAGTATGTGCAACCAGGCTGCACAATTGCAGGGTCAATGACTTGCAAAAAACAAGCTGGACAGATCTGTAAGCAATCCCTAGGACATGTCAGGGGACAAATGGCGTCCCTCACAACACAAATCAACGTGCCAACCCTGCTCATGGATGTGCTTGGCAGCCTGCACCTGCCATGCGGCAGCAGCGAGGCTCCTAATCATTGTGCATGCCATGCAGAAGAGCTGGCTCTACCGTCACATGTAACAAACACTTCGCATGATGCTATGGTGCCGGGCAGCCATGCCTACATGAGCAGCCCACCGCTCGGAGTGCCAGGAGACTTTGGCGGGGGTCTTCTGGCTCAGCATTGCTTGAAGGTGCGCAGCTGTGCATGACCAGCATGCTTCGCATCCTGGCTTTGTCTAGAATTCGTCATTTTACAAACATGCCATGTCCTGCTCAACATCAATCAGCTTTCAGAAAGCCACAACTCCACATCCAACAACCACTGCTCACCCCTCATCATCAGCAAATGCTCAACGGGGCACATACACCTGCCCCCAGGTTGCGCGCCGCGCGCGTGTTGGTGAAGCTGGTGTACAGGTTTGCCGGGAAGGGCCGCGCCAGCAGCTCAACGTGCCAGCCCAGCCCTGGCGGGTCCCTAGGGTCGTCGCTGGGCAGGCCAATGAATGTCAGATTGGCGCCAAAGTCATCGTCGGAGGGCAGCAGGAAGCGCATGTCGGACTGCAGGTTGTGGAAGGTCGAGAACACGCCCGCGTGCGGGCCCCAGTTGGCGTCTCCGCTGGCGTAGAACACGCGCGAGCCCAGGCCCACGTCGATGTTGGTGAACAGGTTCTGCGCACAGAGGGAATCAGCGGTGGCAGCAGCAACACTCAGACTGCTTTTAGCTGAGCGCGCTGGCGGACGCAACTTGCACATGGCTGGGAAGTAAGTGAAGGACTAGCTGGTCTTGCATGTACAAAGCTCGGCTGCTTGAGTTCAAAGTAGCTGAAGGACTAGCTGGTCTTGCATGCTGCGCCTGGTCCTGCAGATAACCACAGCAAGTCTGGCTCCAGCACAGCCATGCACCAGCAGCAGCAGCAGCTGCAGTTGGGAGCGCGCCCCACCTGGTAGGGTGCCATGCGGTGGTGGTCCAGGTTGATGTCAAAGCCGGCCCCGTTCATGATGACAGTGCCATGCTCGGTGCCCGTCACGCTGATGTCATGCACAAACCTGTCCGTGATGTTGAAGCTGCAGCACAGCACGGCATGCACACACAAGGTTGTGAGCCAACAACAATTTGAAAAGAAAGAGGTTTCAGTGGCAGGCATTTAGAGTGAATGGCTGCGCTGTCTGTGCATTGATACCGCTGTTATTCGATCACGCCTGCCGCTATGCGTTTGCTGTCCATCATGCCGTCAAGCAGCAACCGCTACCACTGCCGCTGCTACCACTGCTGCTGCTACCGCTGCTGCTGCTGCCGCCGCGCCTCACTTGGTGACCATGGAGTCGCTGCCGTGCTCCATCCACAGCCCCCTGTGCCCGTTGTACCAGGCGCGCGGCTTGCTATTGGTGAGGGTGAGGCCGCTGATGGTGGTGAACACGCTGCCCCAGGTGTACACGCCCATGTCGCTGTTGCGCACCGTCACGCCGCGCACCCAGCCGTTTACCACCTGGTTGAGGTGCAGCCCGTTGAAGCCGCGCTCCTGCGGGGGCAGGGGGAGTCACGGCACAGCAGTATATGTGTATGCTGGATGTGTGCTGGATGTGCACTTGACGTGTGCTGGATGTGTGCTGGATGCGTGCTGAATGGGGACAACCTCCTTCCAGGGCACATTGCTGCTGCTTGACTCAAGGGCACCGCTGCAATGCAGCGCTGCCAGCATGTTGAGACGAACTTGCGTCATAGAAAAGCAGCAGCCAAGCGGCCTCACCAGGAAGTGCCCCGGGTAGGGGCTCCAGGGGAAGTCCAGCGTGAAGTACTCAAAGCCGGTGGCATCATTCAGCATGGGCATGAACTTGTGGATCTCCGGTGCCCAGCGAGTGTCCACCTGCAGGGCAGCAACACTAGCCCGCAAATTTACGCGGTGGCACACCACAATTAGGGCAGGGCAACACGTACACAAGTGCTACAGCAGACATGGCCCATAGCGCTTTGCAGTTTGGCCTGCGACTGGTCAAGGTACTGGTCCGTGACGACGGTCACAGCAGATGTGCAACTAGTCGGGTGTTCCAGTGCAACTAGATGGGTCATGCCCAAGGGTGATCATGACCCACCTTGAAGGGCAGCGGGCGCTCCAGCCATATCCAGTCTGCGCCCTTGGCCACCACGCGGCTCAGGAACCTGCAGCAGCGCAGCATGCAGCCGTCACATCAACCGCACGCCCTCCCGATTGCCACAGCTGCTGCACACGGTGTTGTAAACACCAGATGGGATATAACAGGACAGGCAGCCCTTGCTTGTCTGGTGCAACAAGATCTCGCTGAGCCGAACTTGTTTGCTGTGGTGTGCGCTGTTTGCTGAACATTGCTGGGCAGCATGTTACGCTTGAGCAGTGTTGCTTTCAATCCAGCAGCTGGGTTGCCGCACCTGCATGGATCTGCGTATCCCTTCTGCGCCTCCACCACCGGGAAGGCGCCCCCGTTGAGCTCCCACATGAGTGAGCCGTCCCCGGGGTCCTTCTGCAGCACCCTGTACCACTGGCCCACGCTGATGGCGCTGCTGTTGGCCACGCGCAGCACACGGTCGCCGCGGCTGGCGTTCTGTGACACAGATAGCAGCAGAGGTTGGCAGCAGGTGCAGCGTCAGATGGTGGTTTGTCCTGCTTGCCAGCTGGACACATGCTATATTCCATGCCGTTGATGGTGTGCCCTATGCGCAGGGTGCCATACACGCAAGCTCAAGTGGATGGCGTCATTGCTACCTGTTAGGCCCGCCACCGGCCTCAACCGCTCAACCTCAGCTCCGCAGCAAACACTCACCGCCGTGACCCAGGTGAGCTTGGTGAAGTCCCTGCCCGTGGGGTCCCAGCCGCCGATGTTGATGAAGCCAGTGCCGTGGCTGTACTGGCTGGTGCCCACCCAGGAGCCCTCCACATACGTGTTGCCATACAGGTCAGTGAGGCTCTTCGGGAAGCGCAGGATTGTTTTGTCCTGGCCGTCACCTCGAATCACAATCTGCTTGCGGATGTTGATGACAGCGGTCAAGATGTATGTGCCGGCCGGCAGGTAGATGACGCCGCTGCTGATGGAGTCAATGGCCTTCAGCAGCGCCTGGGTGTCGTCGGTCACGCCGTCGCCCTTGGCGCCAAACTGGGTTTTGAGGTTGACGCGTACTGGCAGCAGCGGGGGGTTCCTGTCGCCGTTGGCATAGCCTGCCCAGCCCCAGTCATACGCCAGCCTGCCTTGCGGGCTCCACAGCTCACCCTACACATATGCAACAGCCCGCAGCACATATGACAAATGTCAGCAGAATTAACAAGACACATGTGCATCAGCAACCATGCAACAACCAGCAGCACGTAAGACACTCAGCGGCCGGGTCAACCTCATGCGTGTGCGTCAGCAACTGTATGCTGGCGCAAGCTTGTCAACGCACACAAAATCACAACCTAGACATCTGTCGCCCTGTGTTTCCACGAGGATCACATAGCTGCCTGCTGGTTCGAGTGCCCCACAACACAGCCCGGCTGCCTAGCTGCGCCTGCTGCTCAACCAGCCCAGGCAGCACTTGGCAGTACAGTTCAGGGCTACTCACATTGCAGCCCCACAGCACGGAGGGGTCGCCAGCATTGGCTGGGCACAGCGGGCAGCCCGTAGTGGCACTCCTGCAGCACTTGGTGCCATCAGGCAGGCAGCCGTAGCCTGGCCCAGTGAAGCGGGTGGGCACTGGCGTGGGCAGCGGCCTGCCTCTGGCTCGCGCCATGGCACCATACAGGTCCCATGGGAACGCGTCTGGGCGGGACTCCACGTACCAGCCGACATTGGAGGCGTTGACGGGCTGCAAATGCAGTCACATGACAAACACAGCAGATCAGTAGTAGATTGGTGAGTCACTGGCGGCTTTGGGTGTTGTCAAACAGCATGCCACACACGTGAAGCCACATGTACCTGAACTATACAGCAGCTAGTAGGGTGCTTGCAAGGCAAGTGCGAGTGGTGCAGGCACTCTGCAGCTGACCGCAAAGTGCTAAAGCACCACAATGCATGTGCATAGCAGCTTAGGTCCGCGGCAAACGCACCGCAGCTGCTCCCTCCGCATTTACAAACAGCACGCGGGGCGCCCACGTGGCAGGCGGCAGCGCCAGCTTGTCATTTGCGGTGCGGATGTTCCAGAAGGTGTTGAAGCCCGCTGCATCCTGGCCGCGCGTGACCCAGCCGAAGGGCTTGCTGCCCAGGCCCAGGTGGATGTTGGTGAACAGGTTGCCGTATGCAGCGCCGTACATGAGCTCCAAGGTGGGGTCTGTGCCCTTGCCGTTTGCATACACGTTGCCCACTGCAAAGTAGGAGGTGGAGATCTCGTACAGCATGCTGGTCTCAAAGTAGAACCAGTTGACCAGGTTGTCAAAGGTGCCCTGCAGCCGGGCGGCAAGCAATGCAGCACAATCAAGCAGGCCACAGCCATCTACAAACTTTACTCCGTCAGACGAGCAAAGTTGGTGCGAGCTGTCATGCTCTCCTTCATGCTCTCGCTGCCACTGCAGTTGTACCCACCTTGTTCCAGATGCCGCGCCCGCCGGTGTAAGGCATGGTGGCGTCTGTGGGCCTGTTGCTCCTGAAGGTCACGTTCTCCACTGTGTTGAAGCTGCCGCTGTCAAAGGCCACGCCAAACTCGGCGTTCTCAAACACCACGTTGCGCACCCAGCTGTGTGCGGTGCCGTAGAAGTACAGCCCGTTGTAGCCCAGCTCCTTGCCCTCACCCGCAAACTTGGCGCCAGCAGGGAACCTGGCAAGGACACAGGCAGGCAATTGAAACCGTGTTTCGGTGGCTACGCACATGCTGCAACCACCGGCCGCCTCTGCACTGCAACCCGCACTTGAATCGTGGGTTACACACAGGTGGCATACCTGAGGTGTGCACGTGTTGAGCAGCTGTTTTGGGGCCTTTCCCACGGGCCCTTGACAGAGGCACCCCTGCGTGGCAAACCAGTTCAGCCATGGCCATGTTCAGCCGGACTCACCGAATGGTCATGTCTGCCACGCCCGTGAAGTTGCGCTTCACGCCGTACTGCTCGTTGTTCCAGTCGTGCACCTCAGGCTGCCACGCCGTGTCCACCTCAAACGGCAGCGAGCGCTCCAGCTCAATCCTGTTGGGGTTCCTCAGGATGGACTTGATGCGGCTGGTCCACCTGCCAGGATGTTCAGATGCAGAAATTGCATGATGATTGCAAATGCAGGCAGCAAAGGTGTCTGGGCATTCTTTGCAGCGGCTTGCATGTTAGCATGCGTCTACTGGAGTTGGTGTGAGGCGTGCCGGCCCTGTGCTGCTTGGTTTGGGCATCCCTAGCACTGCCTCACCTGATGACATCCTGCCTGTTGTTGTAGGGCTCAAAGGGCGGGAACATGCCCTCGTTGAGGCTGCGCAGCAGCGCGTTGTTAGGGTTGTCCATCACCACACGCACCACCTGCGGCACCACATATCAGCAGGCTGTTACACAAGCACATGCTAGCATCACGCAACTGCACGCGCATGCCTTGGCTTGTAGTAAGCAGCACTTCAGCTGCAAGTGACAGCATGCTTCACACACAAGCTGCACTGCTGCTCTTAGCCCCTACCTGCCCAGGCTGCATGTTGTCCAGCTTGTCAACTGCCAGCACTGTGGCGCGCCGCCCAGCCCTTGCAGTGACCTTGGCCAGCAGCGTGTTGGCACTGGGGAAGTCTGCCCCATTGAAATTGATGAAGCCAGGCCCAAACGCGTACTGGCTGACGCCGCCGGTGTAGGTGTTACCGTAGATTTCGGTGAGGGACTTGGGGAAGAACAGCACCGTTTGCCCGGCGCCCTCCCCTTGCAGGAACACGCGCTTGTCGATGTCCAGCCGCTGCAGGCAGCAGACCCACAACAGTGTGGTGGGTGCATGTTTAGGCGAGTGGCTGGCAATGTCTCACGGCGGCAGCTGCAGCAACTACCTAATGCGACGCACAGTGGCGAGCATGATGCAACAAGCAGCATAGCTGTTGCTGGCATGTTGTAGCAGATTGCCAAGTTGCTGCTGCTATAGGATGCACGCGATGCCACTGCTGCTGCCCCACGGCTGCGTTACAGCTGCAAGCTGCATCGTAACAGGACCTGCAACAAGTCTGCTGTTGTAGAATGTTACGTGGATGCCACCAATCACCAGCTGTGGCTGCTGCATGCTGCTAGATTTTCTACAAGCTGCTTGCTGCATGAAAGCAGCGCGCAACTGCTGCTGCCATCTCACCCTCGTGATAACATATGTGCCCCTGGGCACCAGCAGCGTGCTCTGCGGCGGCATGGCGCTGATCGCCGCCTCAAACGCTGCTGTGTCGTCTGCAACGCCGTTGCCCACTGCGCCAAACACCATTTTTATGTTGGCCATTGGCGGCAGGCGCGGCAGCCTGTAGTCACCATACATGTAGCCGGCATATGACCAGTCCATCAGCCAGGAGCGGTTCCACAGCTCCCCGGCACAGCCAAACAGTGCCGAGGGAGCTGCAACAGCACAGCAATAAAGGGCAGGGGGTCAGCTCCAAGCACTGCGCAGGGCACGGGTCTTGCCGTTTGATTCAGCCAGCTGCGGTTGTTAAGCAGCACCGTGTCCTGGTATCAGGCTGCACACTGAGTGCGGTGACAGCAGTAGCAAGCAGCCAGCTGCTATAGGGGTGTTAACCTGGCAGCTGGGCATGTTCGCTTGCATTGCCGCATGCTGCTTTGCGCACTCAAACTACATTGCATGCTTCACTCAACTTTGCAGTGCTGCTGCTGCTGCCCTTGCTACTCTGCAAAAGATCGAACAGGAGGCTTGCATTCTGCTGCAAGCTGTCGCCCTCGCCAACAGCTGCGTACAGCATGGCATGCTGCAGCCGCTCACTTGGGGCTCCCGCAGGGCATAGTGGACAGTTGGCCCATGCACCTGCTGTTCTGCAGCACCTCTCGCCCGTATTGGCCAGGCAGCCATATGCAGCTGTCATGCAACCAAAAGCAGCGGCAACAGCAGCAGCAACAGGCAGAGCAGACGACTGAGGCTCAGTGCTTTGATGCGGCAGTTATGGCGTTGGGCCCATGCAACCTGAATGCACGTGCAGCTGCACCCTAGTCAAGCGGTTGAACTGCCACTTGGGAAATACTTTGATGGCAAGCAATTGATACTGCCTGTGCCGCCCTCACGTGGTGCCTGTGCGCGCACTGATGGGGCTGCTGTGAGCACTGCTAGCGCTGCTGCCACCAGCACCAGGTGCATACAACAGCGCTGCATGTCTCTTGGCTGGTCAGAACATACGCTCAGCTAGTTGAACTATCGCTAGCACGCAGCATCGCTTTTTATCATTGTAATAGCTGCAGCTGTTGCAGTCCAGTCAAACTCCAATGTGGTGGGCTAAGTAGATTACAGTTCCACTGTAATGCTTGGCAGCTGGATACGAGGCTTGAGTAACAAGTAGTACTTTCAAAACGGTAACCGCGTGTTGAGAGCGTGTAGCTTATCAGAACAGGGTGCGTCAGTGCATGCGTTCGTCAGAAATGAAACCAGTCGCATCTGCACAACACCAACAGTGCCGATATATAGAAAAAATGAACCGCTTATACCTTTCATTGTCTTTGTACGCGTCCTGTCGAACAAAAAGCAGGGCTTTTGAAACAACTAGGGTTTGCAGGAACATCTCTGTCATATATCAATGCACTATACACCGTCCGTGTTCTTTCCACGCCGTGCTGATCAAAACTCACAGATGTGAAGGCATTGAAAGATCGACACTCTTGCGGGCAGCTGCTCAAATGTTGCTCTCGTCTTGGTGGGCTCTGCAGCGTGTACTGTACCCCATTATAATGGGACCAATTGGCCCGCAGGCGTTAGCGATGCAACCCACAGACGATGATCCAGTTGAAAGACAAAAGCTGCCAGTGCAGATGCAATTTTTAAAGTTGACTCGCACTGGGAAAGTCCTCTCCCTGAGCTGCCAGTAGTCAACGCTGCATACCTCAGGACCAATGAGCGTCACATGCCACCTGAAGTCAGTCAGTGACCTGCAGCTGCTGCTACTGCCTCCTCTCGCCCCGCTCGCTAGATCCACGTCAATGGGTACTAATTGTGACCAGGTGGAGGTCCGTCCGTAAGGTACGTGCAGGGGTGGTTGAGAGCACCCACATCCACATGCCCACTTCAGTACTGCCTGCCCTGCTTCTAAGCTTGTGGCAGAGGCAGACCATTCTGCCAGGTGAGCCGGTCAGAAAACGCTCACACGTCGTCAATCAAACGTTGCATTCAAGGCAAAACAGTGTGCACCTGATACTCGGAGCGATCAGGCGGTGTGCCGCAGGTTATGCGCCTTTGATGTTGGGAATGCACCGTTAGATTCATCGTTCTGAAGCTCGCTTTACTCATTCATTTTTGATCGAAGTTCAACGCTCAGGACTTTGCAGGTGTTAGAAACAGCTGTCACTGTGGTCGTTCAAAACAAAAGCACAAAAACCGCAGCTCAAAGCCTCATCCTAGATTTTCTGCAGTCACAGCTGTCTGAACTGAGCAAGTAGGTTACGATCATGCGGCGCCAACCCTACAAATGGATTCAGAGTTGTTGCTCGAGAATTGATGCTAGCACGTTGCTGGTCCTTGCTTCCAGCCCATAACTGTTTGATTCTTACTTGTACTGGGACAAGATGGTGCCGTCCATAGAGTTTCAGCAGAAGCTGGAGGCAGCCCTGTGCTGTAACCTCTTCCTTTTGGGTGCCCAGGGTGCAGAAGGGGCACAGCAGCTGGACTTGAGCGAGAAGTTGTTCCGCAGCAAGAACAACAAGGCCTTGGAGCTTATCCTTTACCATTGCCACTCGGTTATCAACGGCAAAGCTGCTGCCAAGAAGGTTGGCTCATCTGCTGGTGCAGCACAGGACGTGCTGTGCGACCGTGCATGTCTGCTTTTGGCAACTGCGCCTGGTTAACATCATCATCACATCACCATAACATCAATCGCATCTCCCAAAACGACCACAACTGCGTTTTTCACCTGGTGCAGCTGTTTAACAGAGTTTGGCCCATCAGCGACATGGACACACAGCAGAGGAAGGAGTTCTACAAGGTGCGCCTGGGTTCATGCAGCAGCGGCGCCGGCCTCACTTGTCGCATTCAGTAACCACTGCTTGCAGCCTGCGGGTTGGGCCTACAGTTATCTACAAACCTTCACTGGGCTGTTGGCATCTGGCTCTGTCATGCAGAGGGCAGAAACCTGGCTGAAGGAGTCTGGGCACCTGGAGCATCATGGCAACTCGCTGCAGCAGCTTGTGCGCAACCCTTTTGGGTTCAAGTAAGTGCCTGCTACAGCACTGCTCACAGCATATGCACATATGTGGCGCTGCATGAGCAACACAAGCGTGCATAGGCACATGCGCGCGTTTGTGCCATGCCTGTGCCAGCAAGCATGTCGAGCAGTGCTGCGTCGGCAACCAACTATGGCCTGTTCTTTGCAGGGTTGTCAGCTTCCTGTGCGACCTGACCCACTGCGCGCTGAAAGTCCAGCACGAGCGGATGTTCCCATCAGACATCATCGAGCATGCTGATATCATGGTGAGCACGTGGTGCAGCAATGACGCCAGCAGGAGTTGTCAGCTCATGCAGCTTCGCTGGTCCTCTGAGCTTGCTGCAAGCCATCTGCTGCCGCCTTCTTTTCAACCTGCGTGGCATGCAGCATGACCCTGTCTGCAATCTGCGTGCGCAATTGATGCGACGCCTTGTTCGCCCCTGCACAACACAGGACGACTCACTGCTGCTGGCGCTGGCGGAGCCGCTGCTCACAGCAGCCAGGGCGGAGAACCAGCTGCAGGTGGAGCGCATGCTGCGCCTCTGCCAGGAAGGAGCAGCGCTGCAGCAGCAGGCAGAGGAGAAGGCTGGGAGGCTGCGCGACCTGTTCTACTCACTCACGGCACAACTCAAGGAGGCCCGCGCAGCATGCGTAAGCACAGCGTCGTGCTGCTCTTAGCAGCTAGCTCAGAGGCACAGTAGCCAGGATCTGCTCTGCACTGTCCGCGCTGCCTTCGACTTTGCATGTCAGTGCCAGGACATACAGCAGCAGCTGTGTGGGAGGCAACTGCCGGTCAGTGGCTCATGCGTTCTGTGAATGCATGCTGCCGTCGCCTGCTTGTGTGTGTTGCAGGAAACCACGCTGCCCCCTGAAGTGCTGTTTGCGCTGCTGGAGGGCACAGTGGCACAGGGCCAGGGCGGTGCACTGGGGGCCAGGCACTCGCCGCCGCCAACACAGCTGCCAGGCGATGTGCGCGAGCAGCAGCAGCAGCTGCAGCAGCTGTGGGCGCAGCTGGAGGGCCACATCCAGGAGTTTGACAGCCTGGCAGGCCTGGTGCAGGGGCTGGCAGGCAGCGACGTGCACCCGCACGCCATTGATGGTGCAGCGCTGCGAGCAGCAGGCCAGCTGCCTGGGGCGCACAGCACAGCAGGTGGGATGGGTTGTGAAGTGGCTGTGCATTCCTGCAGCTGGCCTTTGCGACAACAGCAAGCTGCATGCTTTGCAGAACACAACAGCCACTGTGCAGCTGACTGCTGAGTCTAATCGAATCCACAGCGCAGATGGTCGACAGAAACTGCCGCTGCTGCTGCTGCTGTTGCTGCTGCTGCAGGGCTGGACATCGCAGCCATGATGGAGGCCTGGCTGGTGGATGTGGGCGCTGTGTGCAGGTACATCAGGTACCTGGCTGGCCAGCCAGATGCTGACCTGGCCGGCAGCGCAGACGTGCAGCAGCCTGGCACCTGGGGCTCAGCTGGCGGCAGCGCAGCAGCCACAGGCAGCCGGGGCAGCAGCGTGTGCCCCCTGGTGGCCACCAGCGACGCCTCCAGCCATGCTCCACACCTGTATGCGCAGCTGGAGATGCACAGGAACTGCCTGGACCACATGCGCAGCATGCAGAGTGCCATCAACCAGGCGATGGCCGCGGAAGGTGAGGAAGCAGTATCACGTTCTTTGGCTGTGCAGCTGCTGTTGGCGTGAGCCCTGGCCAGTACTGTCCAGGAACTTGAGCCAGAGGTTGCTGGGGCATTGTGTGATGCCACAAGCAGTGCAGAGTGGACATGCAGTGGACTGTTAGTGTAAGCACTTTGAAAAAACATAAGAATAACAAAGCACAGGGGTTTAGTGTCGCTGCATGCAAGCACAGCATGACAGTGTGCTGCTGCGTGGCTGTTGCAGGCAAGCGCATCCAGCAGCTGGAGCCGCAGGTCTACGGCCTCATGGCGGCACAGCAGGACCAGTGCATGGAGGCAGCTTCTGTCATGGGGGCTGCAGAAGCTGCAGGCCAGCACGACACATTCCAGTTTGACAGCATGCAGCAAGGGCCTGCTAAAGGGCAGGCTGGGGAGCTTGGAGCTGGGTTTGGTGCCAGCAGGGGCAGCCTCTTTGGTGGTGGCTCGCTGCAGTTGGTGCCACCGACGCCAATGCTGCAGCAGTTGGTGCAGAAGCAGCACCACGGCGCAGCACATCAGCAGGCGCAGCAGCAGCAGCAGCAGCAGCAGCAGCAACAGGAGCATTGCAGGTCTGCAGCTGCTGCCGCTGCAGGCACAGAGGAGGTGCTGCCTGGCAGGCTATCGTTCGGCAATGATGCCGTGCTGGCAGAGCCTGGCAGCAGCAGTGGCAGCCCACCAATCCCGGCTGCGGCTGTGGCAGGCTTGGTGGATTCGCCCCGCTTGCAGCGCACGTGCAGCAGCAGCAGCAGCGCAGACAGGGCCTGCGACAGCCCTGGCAGCAGCGTGAGCAGCAGGTCGCTGCCGGCTGCTGCGCTGCTGATGTCTCAGGACATCATGGACCTGGACCTAGTGGACCTGGATGTAGATGATGACCTGGTGCAGCCAAACAGCCCAGCAGGAATGCGCTGTGCATCAGACCCCATGCGCATGAGCATACTGCGCATGAGCATGCCCACTGCCGGGCTGGCGGCGCATGTGACAGCAGCAGCTCGAGCGGCTACAGCAGCTGGCAGCCCAGCAGCAGAAGCAGATGTGTGGCGTGGCAGTGGCGCAGCTGCTGGGCAGCGGGCAGCCAGTGGGAGCAGCCCACTGGGCTTCAGCCTGTCAGGCTTGGGGCAGCTAGCAGCAGGTGAGGCAGAGGATGACACGCCGCCGCATGTGGGCCATGCTGCGACAGCGCATGCAGCACCTACTGCAGCAGGTGTTGGAGCTAGCAATGACGGGCCAACCTGTGGGCTTGCTGATGAGGACTGCGATGACATGCTGCTGGGCTCAGCTGCAGCAGGTGCTGTGGCTGCGGCCGAGGAGTCAGTTGCTGCAGCACCGGCTGTTGATGCAGCGTCTTCTCTATCAGCAGCAGCCGCAGCAGCAGAGAGTGAGGAGGTCAGCCCTCTGGTGACAGAAGCCGCACACCTGGACCCCATGGGCCCTGTGCCTGGGTCAGACATGAGCAGCGCAGCAAGGCCGCGCCGCCTCACCTTTGCAGCAGCAGTCCATGCAGACAGCCCTAGCTTGCTGCAGGGCTACTCGTCAGACGTGGGCAGCCCCACCAGCAGCGGCGGCAGTGTGGCGCAGGGATGCGACAGCGCAGCCTCCAGCGAGCAGCGACCTGCCGTGCAAGCTCAAGAGCAGGCACCAGGCCAGTTGATGTCTCTCCTGAGGCAGCGATTTGCTAAAGTGGTGCCTAACTGAAAGTTGCATGCTTGTGTGTAAGTGGGTTCTTACAGCCCTAGCTTGCTGCATGGCCACTCGTCAAGCATGGGCAGCCCCAACAGCAGTGGCGGTGCGTGGCGGTTGCGCATGGATGTGACAGTGCAGCCTACAGCGAGCAGCGGCCAGCACTGATGCAACAGGCACGAGGCCAATATTTGTCTCTCCTGGGGCAGCGGTTGGCCAAGATGGTGCCTGAGCGAGTTGTTACATGTTGGTTCACTGTTTGTATCTTTGAAACATAACCCTGCTTGAACCCCAGGTACCTAGGCTAGCCCGCACAATGAAAGCTGGTTGAGCCAGCAAAAGTACCAACTGCGTGCTTTAGGGCCTGTTGATGCGAACGCTTCACGTAGCCCGCTTGCTTGGTTTATTGCGGCAGACGGTTCTCCCACTTTGCTTTGGGCCTTTAAAGGTGCTGCGTAACACAAAAGGCGATGGTCGCAGCCTGAGTTACGTTCACGAACAAAGATCCGGTGCATGCAGCGTGTTTACTCGTGACTGAAGGTGCCGCAGCAGCACAGGCACAACCTCGCAATGGCCGAAAATCTTGACCCGACGCCTCTGTTAGAAGACTCCTCCAGGGATTCTTCCATCAAACCAACGATCTCAGGTGCCGGCAGGGAGCGATGCACAGCTCAGCAGCAGAGGTCCGGAAGTCAGTTGAAACTAGACAGCTGACAGAGAGCCTATCTGTGCGAATCTTGCAGAATGCAAGCTGCAGGAGAAGTGTTTTCTGTCGGAAGGCGCAGCCCGTGGGTCTACAGACAGCTACAAAAAGGTGAGCACACAACAGCCAGCACACTACTGCAGCAGCAGCTCACCCAGCAGCAGTAGCTTTGTGAGATGTTGGTCACCATGCGGCTGGAATGGTTGTGTGAATTGCATACTTCTGCTGGCTTTCTTGCTGATATGCAGGTACAACGGAAGCTGGTGATAGCATGCATCCTGTGCTTCATCTTCATGACGGTGGAGGTTATTGGAGGCTACATCGCCAAGAGGTGCGCACCAGCCCACAGCATGCACACTCTTCAACATGGCATTGCTATCAACTGCCAGCTTTTGAGATGTGGGCAAGTGCACACTCTCAGCAGCAGCAACAGCAGCGCCACTGCAATCAAGCACCCATGCATGCTGCTCTGCCGTGCCGTGCTGTGCTTGCAGCGTGGCCATCATGTCTGACGCGGCGCACATGCTGTCAGACGTCAGCGCCTTCCTGGTGTCCATCTTTGCCACCTGGGCGGCCACACAGCCCAGCACCTGGCACTACTCCTTTGGATACCACCGCGCAGAGATCCTGGGCGCGCTCATCTCAGTGCTCACCATCTGGGCCGTGACCGGGGCGCTTGTCTTCGAGGCCTTCCAGCGCACCATCAACCCGGTCAGGGTGGACGGCAAGCGTGAGTGGCTGGCTTGGGTGGGGAGGTGGAGAGCCTGGCATGGAACCCGCTGATCAGCTTGTCCGGATCTCTCAGCGTGTCACCACCAGCAGCTCTGAAACATGCAGTGCGACCTGCTGCCTTGGGCCTCGCGGTGGCCTGTACAGTCGCGCGCTCAGCTGCTGTGCTGTGTTTTGCGCTGACTTGTCAATGCTGTCTTGCCTCGTTGCCGCTGCAGTCATGTTCATCATCTCCATCGCGGGCGTCGTCTTCAACATCCTGATCATGCTGACGCTGGGTGTGCATGCACACCTGGGCCACTCCCACGGCCCTGACGGCGGCTGCAGCCACGGCCACAGCCATGGCCACGACCATGATCATGACCATGAACATGACCATGAGCACAAACATGAGCATGGAGCGCATGGGCACTCACATGGCAGCTGCAACCACAGCCACAGCCATGGCAGCAAGCACGGCAGCAGCCACGGAGCGTGCAATGGCGGCGGAGACAAAGCGCACACCCACGGTAGCAGCCACGGCAGCAGCAAGCAGCAGCAGCAGCAGAGCAGCGGCTGCGATGGCCACAAGCATGAGGAGGGCGGGGAGCACCAGCCCCATGGGCACCACCATGACCATGAGCATGAGCACAGCCACACGCACGAGGCGCCATCAAATGGTGAGCAGTGAAGCTAGTGCCCCCGAAGCATTGGCAGGGGCTCCTGCAAGTGCTTGTCCGCAGCAGCTGCATCATGCTGGCATTTCTATCGCACAGGTGAGCAGCTGTTCTTTTCTGCTTGCAGGAAGCATGCTGGTCAGCAGCGGGCGCAGTGCTGTGTATTGACAGGAAATCTTAGAGTAGCCTTGTGAAATGGTGCCCTGCAGCAACACGCTGTGCTCTGACGTGCCTGCACTTGTGCTGTTGTGTTGCTGCTGCTGCCCGTTATCCTCAGGCAACCAGCCCTGCAGCCATGGCCACAGCCACAGCCATGACAGCAGCCACTCTGACTCAGACAGCGACCATGAGGCAGCACACAACCACAGCCACTGCGATGATGAGCATGGTAGCCACAGCCATGGAGAGCAAGCAGCAGCAGCAGCAGGAGCAGCGGGTTCATCAGCAACTGCTGCTGGTCAGGAGTGTGTGGTGATCACTGTGCCAGGAGCAGCAGTGAGCGGGGGCAGCGGCCTCGCCTGCACCATCAGCAAGACAGGCAGTAGGGAGATCGAGGTCCGCTGCGAGCTGCCAGTGCTGGCAGCAGCAGCAGCAGCAGCTCAGGCGCGGCCACGCAGCCACAGCCATGCAGGCCAGGGGCACAGCCAGGAGCACAGCCACGAGCATGACAGCATCAACCTGCGCGGCGCAGTGCTGCATGTGATTGGCGACCTGCTGCAGAGCATCGGCGTGGCCATTGCAGGCGGGCTGATTTGGCTGCACCAGGACGACCCGCGCTGGTACCTGGCCGACCCGATCTGCACGTTTGTGTTCAGCATCGTGGTGCTGCTGACCACCAAGAGCATCCTGCGCGACATCGTGCACGTGCTCATGGAGCGCACGCCGCCCAACATGGACGTGCCTGCTGTCGCACGGGTGAGCGTCGCTGCGCTTGTTGCTCACCATGCAGCCTGCTCCTGTGGCTGGTCGCGTTGCTATCATAGATGCTGCTGCACTGATCACCTGCATGGTGCCTGCCAGCCGGTGCACACCGTGTTGGGGTGCGTAGCCATGCCTCTCCTACTTTGCTACATGCACTGTCACCGTTTAATGGCGCGTCTGGTTTGCTGCTGCTGCTGCTGCCGCAGGTGATGCTGGGCATGGAGGGCGTGTGGGACATCCACGACCTGCACATCTGGGCCATCAGCACCAGCATGAAGCCTGTGCTCACCGCGCACGTGCACATCGGGCCGGACGCAGACGCCAACGTGGTGCTGCAGCAGCTGGAGGCGTACGTGCGCGGCCTGGGCATCGACCACTCGACTATCCAGATCTGCAACATAGCCGCGCCGCCGCAGCTGGACCAGCCAGCTCAGCAGGCTGAGGTGTAGGTGTGAGAGTAGGCGAAGGCTAGCATGTCATATAGTGCGTGATTTTGAACACAGATTTACATGTATTTCAGAGTAGGCGGGGTGCTTCGCAGCTGCAGGAGTGGTGCGCTGCAGGATACTTGTGGTGGGTTGGCAGACGCCGCCTCCCTGCACGTGTCACCCTTGATAATGCTGTGGTGTTTTTGTGCTGTTGCCGAGCGTACAGCCGACTACTCGTGTAGTGTATGTGGTTGCGTGCATGCAGAAGCATGTTCTAGCGCGGCGAGACCCATAGGGTGTGTATGTGTGTGACGCGAGTCTGCATTCACAGGGTTGCTGCATGTGTGCCTAAAGCACAGAGCACTACGCATGCATGCTAAGCTGTGCTTCAAGTTCAATCAGAAAGGGATGCCACAGCCTGCCACCCACAGGTGTAGACATATCTAGAGAGGCAGTCGTATTATTGTGGGATTGCTTGCGCATGTGTTTCACTGAACAGGTTGCTTTTGAAGCAGCAGCTCTTGCAATTGCTGCAAGCCGTGCACAGTGTGCCTCGTTCCCCAAAAGAAACTCAATGCGTAGAACCGTAACCCATTGTTGTGGTGCGTCAGTATGCGTGCCTCAGTCCACGCTGGTGCATGTTGCCGCATGTTTGTGTGTAGTGTCCATATCCGTGCATGCAGTGTACACGCTGGCGGGTAAGACTGCTTGAAGGAAATGCACAGCCTGCAGCATATACCTGTCAACTGTGCAGCTAGTAGTGTAAGCATCAGGCTGGGTACTGCTATCTGAAACAAGATAGTTGTTTGGGCCCACAGCTGGCACCTACAAAATTATATGGCCATACTTGCCACTTGGTGGCCAAGCAAGCGCCGAGTTTGGCGATGCCAGTGCAAAACTGGGGCAGTGACACGATGGCACATGATGTGTGGTACACACGGCAACCACGCTTCCACCCACAGCAGTGCCACTGCATGCAGCAGCAGAACTTGCTGCACCCTCACTGCCCCACACAAATCACACCCAGGATCATGAAACCCGCGCTCTACTGGGCGGCACGCCACCCCACAAGCCCACCTGCACGTGCTATCACCACACGAACACACACAAGTTGCGGCAACAAGCCCAAACCCAACAGCGCCGAAGACCACCGTCAACACCAAGCAGTCAAGCCATACCATACCCCTGGACATCCGATGGGAGTCCCCGGCCCACATGCTAGTAATAATAGTCTTCTTGTAAGCCATACCTTATCGGCATCGGCAACAGAGATGCGGTGGGACGCACACGCTGAGTGACAGCCTGTTTTGCGATTTTGCCAAGGCCTCTGGCCAGCGTCTGTCAGTGTTGCGCTCGGTGCGGGTGCCCCGCCCGAGGCGTTGACTCGTGGTTTGCAATGTGTGGCAGCCGCCCAGGGCGCACTATGGAAGATGCGCTGGGATAATGCGTACAAGGAGACGTATTGGCGGCTGGTCATGGATGGCTTGCCTACGTCGGAGCGCATGCACCAGCAGCATGATACCTGCATGTGTGGCGCTGCGTGTCCTGGTCTGGTGCACCATTTTTGGGAGTGCCCGGTTGCGGTAGCGGTGATTGACAGCCTGCTGTCTGCGTTGCCTGCAACATGGTGTACGAGGGCTGTAGGCCGCCCGCCGCTTGCTATGCGGCATGTCTGGTTGATGCAGCGGCCTCCCGGCCCTAAGCGGCTCCACCAGCGTGTTTGGGGGGTTGTTTGTTTAGCGGCTTTGAATGCCATGGATGTTGGCAGACGGCAGGCTAATAATCTGCGCATTCCGCCGCCCGCGCCTGCCGCGCCGCGGCCGTCTGCGCCGCCGCCGCAATGGCAGGTACCTATTACCGATGTGTTTCAACCTGCAGCTCTCACTGCTGCGCAGCAACAGCATAACCAGCTGGTTGAGCAGCGTAGGCAGCAGCAGCAGCTGCAACAACAACAACAGCGACAGCAACTAATAGCGCAGGTGTTACAGGAGGCGAAGCAGCAGGCGGTCTTGCGGTTTTGGGAGTTGCTTGCTGATTTTGTGGCAATGGAGGCTGCGCCGGCTCATTGGCGTGTTGCGGTGCCTGGAGATCACCCGTTTCTGCGTTCTGATCCAGCACAGCTGCGCATTGTACTGGCGCCCCGCTCTGGTTGACCTTCCTGCTTTTACGTGATGTGCTGTCAGTAGTTGTCCAATTTTCACTTTCTGGCAAGGCCATGTTGCATGTCGTGTGTCACCGTGCTTGATTTTTCAGCTCTGTGTGTCGCATTGCGTGCTTCTATGCTTGTCAGCCATGAGGGTTGCAGAAGCAGTAGCACCTTAGTTTGCATGTCACATGCAGTGTCTCCTGTCGGTCCCGCGGGCTCCTGCTTGCTGCAGTCTGGTGTGTACAGCAGTGCCTTGGTGCAATCATGCCAAACACCTATGGTAAGCAGCACCATTGTGCATCCCGCTTGCTGTTTGAACCATGCCTGCCTTCCCTTGTGCGTTTTGTGCCCTGTGCTTTGAGCACCCTGCTGCTTTTCGTGCTGCACTTCGCACATGCTGCACTGCATGTACTTGTTGGTTTATGGGGAGATAGGGGCTGCAAGATGCCTCTGGAGTTTTACTTTGGTTGCATCTTGTGGCTTGCTATCGGGTTCTCATGATACGTGAACTGAAAGAGGGGCAAGTGACTCACTTTAGGGTGATCGCTTGCCCCCCCCTGTAACAGACCTCTTCTTCTAGCGTCTGAACCCCACCAAAACACGTTTACTGCATATAGGGCAGCAGCCAGAACAGGCAGCTGCGCCAAGGGGGGCAGCACCAGCGTTAGGAGATCTGCAGGTGGTGGCCAAGGCAAAATCCCTAGGCGTGTTCTTTGACCAGCATGGCAAGAGCAGTGTGAACTGGGATGGTAGGATGGAGAATGTGCGGCACCGCATGCAGAACATCAGCCGCATCTCCAAACTATCGGCTTTTGGTAGGGCTTTCGCTGCTAATGCTTATGCTTTATCCACCTTACTGTATGCAGCCCAGTTTGCTGGTCATTTGCCTGCTGAGGTTACCAGTAAACTGAGCACATGGACAGCAGCACTGATTGATGCTGGCCTAGGTCCTGAAGATGACCTTCGCAGGACCCCGGGTATCCCTGGGGATTGCATGGCAGCACACCCCACGCGTGGGGGTTTTGGATTGTTGCCGGTCCACCATCATCTGTTTTCGCGGTGGGCTTGTGAAGCATTGCCGTTCCTGCAAGGCAGTACTGTGCCTTGGGTGGCAGTTGCACGGCAGTTGTGGCATTGTTGGGCTGCCAATACAGACTTGTTCATGCGTACCACTGGTAGCAGCCCTTGGGGTTTGCTGTTGTGTGGCCGTCAATACTTATTCCCTTCTGCTCCTGCGGATGTGTGCCTTCCCTCTGCACTACGTGCGTTTGCCGTAGGGTTACGGGCTCTGCCCCCGCTGCGGCACGTTGGTACAGCACCTTTGGATGTGGCAGAGCTGTGTTGGCATGCGCCGCTGTGGAGCAATCCCATTTTCACTGCACCACAGGTTTGGGAGTGGTTTGGTCAGCAGCGGACGGTTGCTGTTGGTCTTGAAAATGTGGTTGCCTGTGGCCTTCTGCAGCTGCCAAAACTGCAGACTCTGGGTCAGGCAATGATGCTTTCTTCTGAATTGGAGCGAGTGTGTACGATGCCAGGACTCCCAGCCCGACGTGCAGCATATGAACGTGAGATATGGGGTCCGTGGTTGAGCAGCAAGCCGCAGTATGCTGACAGGCAAACAGCCTGTGACCATGTGCAAGCATTGCTAACACTCGTTCCACAACAATGGGTTGTTGCAGCACGTGCTCATCTGACTGCGGCTTATGCTGCTGCTGAAAGCACAGCGCAGCTATCCACAGTTTCAAATCATGACATTTTGATTACGCGAGAGGCGTTGTGCACTGAGTTGGGCTGGCAGCACCCAGGCGGTGATGCTGCCAGAGTTGTACGTTTGCGTGCCCTGACTGTTGCTGTTGCAACTCAGCTGCAGCGTCTTTCTGCACATGATGCAATTGCTCCTCGACACGCTGCCTTTTTGGACAGTGTTAGAACATTGGACAGCCTGCCTGTAGGAACACAGCTGCCTGCTGTGCAGCTGGTTTTGAGTCGGTGGTGGCGGGTTAGGGTTGCTAACACCTACAAGGAGGCAGCTTGGCGCCTGGCCTTCAATGCCTTCCCAACTGCGCAGCGAATGCAGCTGGCGACGGGTTGTGCAGCATGTTCAGCAGTGGGGCCAGGCGTGGAGCATCACTTTTGGACATGTCCAGTAGCTGTTGCTGTACGTGAGGAAGTGACAAGTCAACTTAGGGCTTGCCATATGTTGGCAGCAGGTGAAAGTCTGCCATGTAGAGCACTGTGGTTGGCATGTACCCCTCACCATGATGTACACCGACTGATATGGGACATGGTCTGTATAGCAGCTATACATGCATTTGAGCATGGTCGCCGGGTGGCATGGGCAGTGTCCCACAGACTAAACGTGCCTGTGCTTGTGGAGCAAGTAGCAGTACGAGCGGCAGTTGGCATTTTTTGGGATGTACTTGCTGATTTTGCTGCTACAGCTAGGGTACCTAGTCGTTACAAAAACCACCTGCTGACACGACAGCCGTTTATTGCTTGGCACACTGTGTTACGTGGCAATGGCTTACGTGTGATCCGCAGATGAGACCTGTGCATATGCATGTCTATACATGCTCTATCTCCTCCTATACTCATCACATTTGGCAGGTGTTGTAGGATCCTTACATGTCTGCTGCAACATGCAGCCATGACGGGCCCTCAACAGACAGCCTGCCTTCAGAATGCTGCCTTGCCATGATTTGCCTAATCAAATCAGCGGCTTGAGTTCAGCCTGCCGTACTGTACTGCAATATGTATAGTGTGCTGTCACTGACACTGATTAGAAAAGTGCATTCATGTTCGGACACGAAAACTTTTTGATTGCACCAGAAATGCGTGTGATGGGAGAGACGGTTATGCATGCATGACCAAAGTTGATCTCACACACAGAGGTTTTTCATGGGGTTGAACCTCATTTGAGTGACAGCCCGAGCTGAGCTGTCTGCAGCTTCAAATCCTTTCAGGTGTTAGTGGTGGCGTATGCCGCGTGAGTACACCAGTATAACCCCCTCTCTCCCGTGCTGAAACACCGCATGACCATTGTAAACAAGCAAGTGGTTGTCAGCGACCCAGGCAGCGGTACGTAAGGAGCCTTAGACGAACGTGAAGTCCTTAACAAGGATGACTAGTGCCGAGTTTCGGCTTTTGACAGCCTCATCAGATCCTGCGTAGACCACATGCGTGTAAGGCTAGATGTAAGTGCTCACGAACGAGCAGTACAGCTGACAATGACACTGACAGTGCCAGCTGTACGTGTACTGCCTCTGGCAGTGAAAGTACGATGCTGCCATGTGATGTGATCATGCATGGCAAGCAGCATGCAAGCATAATAAATGCAAGCAAATGCAAGGCACTTAAACTTCAGTGCCGCGCACGAATCAGGCGCGATGCAATGGATTTGTTTTTGGTGTAGGCAACTACAACACGTGCTGCAGGGCCCCCAAATATCCGTGACACCTCTGGGTGATGTTTGTACTGCGCATACACGCGGTTCAGCACCACACCAATACGTGCTCTCATCTCAAACTGCCCATTAGGCAAGACAAGCACTGGGGCATCACCTCTACGCTGCTGCCGTCTGCCTGGCGGGCGGCTGAGCAGTGCAGTGCGGCATGAATGATCCACAGCAGCAAACCAGCTTTGCAGCTGGCGTGCTGGGTAACCTCTGTCCAACAGCCTGTTCATGAACAGAGTTTTCATGCGTTGAAAGTCACCAGGCAGTGTATTAGTAACAGCATAACGCTGCAGTTCTGCCTTGATGAAACCCTTGTACATGCCTGGCCTGTGAAATGAGTGCCAAGGAATATACATGTAGTGGTTGTGGGGCTTTTGGTATGTTGTAACCTTAAAACCCACTGAGGGACTAGCAGAGTCCATGCACTTGCTGATAGTGATGTCCATATAATCTATGCTGGTCTGGCTGACTTGCCAAGTCAGCCGTATGTTGGGCAGTGTGCTGTTGAGTGCTTGCAGGAACAGCAAAAGGCTGGCATAATCCTGCTCCACACAAAAAAGCCATCATCTATACAGCGTTTATAGATTGCAGGCCAGTAGGCACTCTGCTGCTGTACCACAGCTTCTAGCTTGGCAGCAATGTAAATGTTGCTGTATGGAGGAGCAACAGGGGTGCCCATGACGGTACCCTGCACCTGCCTGTAGTAACTGCCACCAAATTGGCAGTAACCATGCTTCATCACAAGGTCAGCAGTTGTAAACAAGCAAGTGGTTGTCAGCGACCCAGGCAGCGGTACGTAAGGAGCCTTAGACGAACGTGAAGTCCTTAACAAGGATGACTAGTTTCGGCTTTTGACAGCCTCATCAGATCCTGCGTAGACCACATGCGTGTAAGGCTAGATGTAAGTGCTCACGAACGAGCAGTACTGCTGACAATGACACTGACAGTGCCAGCTGTACGTGTACTGCCTCTGGCAGTGAAAGTACGATGCTGCCATGTGATGTGATCATGCATGGCAAGCAGCATGCAAGCATAATAAATGCAAGCAAATGCAAGGCACTTAAACTTCAGTGCCGCGCACGAATCAGGCGCGATGCAATGGATTTGTTTTTGGTGTAGGCAACTACAACACGTGCTGCAGGGCCCCCAAATATCCGTGACACCTCTGGGTGATGTTTGTACTGCGCATACACGCGGTTCAGCACCACACCAATACGTGCTGTCATCTCAAACTGCCCATTAGGCAAGACAAGCACTGGGGCATCACCTCTACGCTGCTGCCGTCTGCCTGGCGGGCGGCTGAGCAGTGCAGTGCGGCATGAATGATCCACAGCAGCAAACCAGCTTTGCAGCTGGCGTGCTGGGTAACCTCTGTCCAACAGCCTGTTCATGAACAGAGTTTTCATGCGTTGAAAGTCACCAGGCAGTGTATTAGTAACAGCATAACGCTGCAGTTCTGCCTTGATGAAACCCTTGTACATGCCTGGCCTGCGAAATGAGTGCCAAGGAATATACATGCGGTGGGGTTTTTGGTATGTTGTAACTTTAAAACCCACTGAGGGACCAGCAGTTGTAAACAAGCAAGTGGTTGTCAGCGACCCAGGCAGCGGTACGTAAGGCCATTGTAAACAAGCAAGTGGTTGTCAGCGACCCAGGCAGCGGTACGTAAGGAGCCTTAGACGAACGTGAAGTCCTTAACAAGGATGACTAGTTTCGGCTTTTGACAGCCTCATCAGATCCTGCGTAGACCACATGCGTGTAAGGCTAGATGTAAGTGCTCACGAACGAGCAGTACAGCTGACAATGACACTGACAGTGCCAGCTGTACGTGTACTGCCTCTGGCAGTGAAAGTACGATGCTGCCATGTGATGTGATCATGCATGGCAAGCAGCATGCAAGCATAATAAATGCAAGCAAATGCAAGGCACTTAAACTTCAGTGCCGCGCACGAATCAGGCGCGATGCAATGGATTTGTTTTTGGTGTAGGCAACTACAACACGTGCTGCAGGGCCCCCAAATATCCGTGACACCTCTGGGTGATGTTTGTACTGCGCATACACGCGGTTCAGCACCACACCAATACGTGCTCTCATCTCAAACTGCCCATTAGGCAAGACAAGCACTGGGGCATCACCTCTACGCTGCTGCCGTCTGCCTGGCGGGCGGCTGAGCAGTGCAGTGCGGCATGAATGATCCACAGCAGCAAACCAGCTTTGCAGCTGGCGTGCTGGGTAACCTCTGTCCAACAGCCTGTTCATGAACAGAGTTTTCATGCGTTGAAAGTCACCAGGCAGTGTATTAGTAACAGCATAACGCTGCAGTTCTGCCTTGATGAAACCCTTGTACATGCCTGGCCTGCGAAATGAGTGCCAAGGAATATACATGCGGTGGGGTTTTTGGTATGTTGTAACTTTAAAACCCACTGAGGGACCAGCAGTTGTAAACAAGCAAGTGGTTGTCAGCGACCCAGGCAGCGGTACGTAAGGCCATTGTAAACAAGCAAGTGGTTGTCAGCGACCCAGGCAGCGGTACGTAAGGAGCCTTAGACGAACGTGAAGTCCTTAACAAGGATGACTAGTTTCGGCTTTTGACAGCCTCATCAGATCCTGCGTAGACCACATGCGTGTAAGGCTAGATGTAAGTGCTCACGAACGAGCAGTACAGCTGACAATGACACTGACAGTGCCAGCTGTACGTGTACTGCCTCTGGCAGTGAAAGTACGATGCTGCCATGTGATGTGATCATGCATGGCAAGCAGCATGCAAGCATAATAAATGCAAGCAAATGCAAGGCACTTAAACTTCAGTGCCGCGCACGAATCAGGCGCGATGCAATGGATTTGTTTTTGGTGTAGGCAACTACAACACGTGCTGCAGGGCCCCCAAATATCCGTGACACCTCTGGGTGATGTTTGTACTGCGCATACACGCGGTTCAGCACCACACCAATACGTGCTCTCATCTCAAACTGCCCATTAGGCAAGACAAGCACTGGGGCATCACCTCTACGCTGCTGCCGTCTGCCTGGCGGGCGGCTGAGCAGTGCAGTGCGGCATGAATGATCCACAGCAGCAAACCAGCTTTGCAGCTGGCGTGACAATTGTAAACAAGCAAGTGGTTGTCAGCGACCCAGGCAGCGGTACGTAAGGAGCCTTAGACGAACGTGAAGTCCTTAACAAGGATGACTAGTTTCGGCTTTTGACAGCCTCATCAGATCCTGCGTAGACCACATGCGTGTAAGGCTAGATATAAGTGCTCACGAACGAGCAGTACAGCTGACAATGACACTGACAGTGCCAGCTGTACGTGTACTGCCTCTGGCAGTGAAAGTACGATGCTGCCATGTGATGTGATCATGCATGGCAAGCAGCATGCAAGCATGGTAGATGCAAGCAAATGCAAGGCACTTAAACTTCAGTGCCGCGCGCAAATCAGGCGCGATGCAATGGATTTGTTTTTGGTGTAGGCAACTACAACACGTGCTGCAGGGCCCCCAAATATCCGTGACACCTCTGGGTGATGTTTGTACTGCGCATACACGCGGTTCAGCACCACACCAATACGTGCTCTCATCTCAAACTGCCCATTAGGCAAGACAAGCACTGGGGCATCACCTCTACGCTGCTGCCGTCTGCCTGGCGGGCGGCTGTACAAGCCCCTGTACAATTCACCCTATCTTCTTCTTCTACCGCATGACCAGCAAAGTCGTCTGGCATGCAGGCGTACTGAACCTGTTAGCAGTACACCCCTGTGCTGAACAACAGCAATGCTTAGTGCACATTGCAGGTACACAGCTCTGCTCTCTAGCAAACATTTGCACAGTTGAAGAGTACCCTTGGTCTTCGCTTCAAAGTACCAATGGTCTTTGAAGCAAAGGATTAGCCAGTGTTATCAGCATATGACAAGTATCACAACCGGCACCTTGCACTGGCTGTGAGCAAGGCTGACGCAGCACGCACACACATGCTGGACCTAGAGCCCTCAGTTGACCAGACATCGATGCAACATAATGATGGCTGTGTGATGCGCCAAGTGCACGTCATACAAAACAGCGCCCAGAAGCCAATGACAATCCCTGGCGAGCACCGCACGCATGGCGAAAGTGCACACCACACCTATGCACCCAACTGGCATGTCAGTTTGAGACGAGGTGAAAACATCACTAACATGCGCCAAAGATCCCATTCCTATGTCACTGTCACCTGGTTACACCCGCTGCGGAGCTTGCAGCAAAGCGTGCTGTGTGCGCCAGCGCTGATGTCTGTCACACGGAGGCAATGCTGCCACACATCATGCGCAGGCGCACATATAGCTCTCGCTTGGCTGACCAGTGGCGGCAGCGGAAGATGCTGATGCCGTACCCATAACCAGAACGAGTTTTCATGACGCCATTCGGAGCAGCCACACACACCTCTGCCAGAGTTCAGTGCTGCTTCCAATCCAGCCGCTGGAGCAGCTGCAGCGGCCTGCCTCCTTGTTCACTGAAGCAGCCGGTGCAGCAGCTCACCGCTCCGGCCTCATGGCATCCAGCTGAGCGATGATGTCGCTGAAGGTGGGCCTGCAGGCGCATGTACACAGCGCAGCAGCAGCAGGCAACAGCGATAAGGAGAAGGTTGACGGTATAACATGATCCATGACCTTGTCTGCCGAATGCCATACCCTGTTTCTCTACTCCTAGCAATAGCTGCAGCACAGGTGAAGCAGGAGCCACAGCAGCACAGCACGTACAGCATAAGCAAGCGCACTACAGTGCCACTCACCTGCCCTTGGGGTCCCTAGCCAAGCACGCAGACACCAGCTGTGCGAAAGCCGGTGGTGCAGTGCCAGGTAGCACTAGCACCTTGCCAGTGCTGACGCTGTGCAGCACCTGGCTGTGAGACATGCCAGGGTACGGTGAGCGCCCAGTAAACATCTCCCACAGCACCACGCCAAAGCTGCACAACAATGGCAGCGCAGTCGCAGGCAAACAGCATAACTAGAACAGTGTAACGAGCGTGGATAATTCATTATTGTGTACATGAGCACAACACTGAGCAGTGCATGCATAGCGCAAGCCACTGATGGCACCACATACTATGCTGTAGTACAGCTGCATACATGCAGCCCTCCCTGCCGCAACTGCAGCTACAGATGTTCGCTTCAGCCAGCTTGCTCCTCACCTGTACACGTCTGCCGCCTTGCTCATCTTGCCCTCGATGAGCAGCTCTGCAGGCATGTGTGTGACCGTGCCGTAGGTGCGAGTCTGGATCACAGGCGCCTCGTTGCTCACCAGCCGCGACAGCCCAAAGTCGGAGATCTGGCAGCAGCAGCAGCAGCAGCAGCAGCAGCAGCAGCAGCAGGTCAGTTTGGCGCTGAGCTGCAGCATGTGACTGATGGTGACTGGTGGGTCAGAGGAAACCATGCTCTGCCAACGGCGGTGCCCCGCCCCTGCTGCTCAACAAGCTGCTATAGCCTGCAGCCTTCAAACAGCCCAACCAAGACTTGACTGCCTGCTGGGCCGCACCTTGGCAACAAAGCCGCGCTTGTCGTCAGCCGTCACAGTCAGCAGCACGTTGTTGCCTGTCAGGTCCCCGTGCAGGATGTTCTTGCTGTGCAAGTACGACAGCGCCCCAGCCATCTCACGCGCAGTAGCCTGCAAGCACAGCAGCAGCGGCAGCAGCAGGAAGATGGGCGGTTAGCAGAAGCAACTCTTGGCCCCATCAGAGTCCCTTGCAATACATTGTGGCTAAACATGGCTCATGCTGAAGCAGGCGCTGACCTACATCAACAGGCCAACTGCCAGTGTTGCGCCAGGCGCGCATGGCACGCAGCGAACTCGCTGGACCAGCGCCATGCGCCGCCTCACCACGACAGTGTCCATGTCTGCCTCCATGCTGTCCTTGCGCCTGAACCAGCCCTTGCTGATGGCGTCAGCCACGCAGCCGCGGTTGCAGAACTCCAGCACCAGCCTGCAGGCAACCACGGCACACATGCACACACTCACACCAGCATCGTGGTTGCTCAGCAGCAAGCTTGTAGTACTGAGCATGATAGAGTGAGCATGAGCTCAAGCAGGCCCCGTCAGCCGCCAGCCGCCACAACTGGCATGGCTGCTGGTGTGCAGCCCACAGCCAGCACCGCACTGCTGCAGCATACAGGACAGGTTGCTGCTGTGCCATGTGCATCGCCTGCCCCAGCAGCCCAGCCAACACAACCCACGCACCACGTCTCCAGCATCTGCTCCCTGCTCCTGCTGCTGGGCAGGCCATTGGCACTGAGCAGCGACCCATCATCCTCGCCCTCATCCTCCTCATCCAGGCCAGCCATGGGCAGCGGCCGCGTGACGTGCTTGTACGTGCGCACCTGCAGATGTGGAGCAAGGTCAGCAGCTGGTGATTGGACGGTGAACAGTGGACGCATACAGCCGGCATTCTTCCACGCTCGTGCATGCTGATAATAATAGGCAGACAAACACAGTCCGTTGCTGCCAGTCCCCATCTGCTTTTATGTTTTACCATGCGGTGTGCGGCCTTCATAAGCTGCTGAGGTGTGCTGTGGCGGGCTGCCCACACTGCCCCGTCACTCACCACGTGCGGGTGCTGCACCTGCTCGCTCAGCAGGCCCTCCAGCAGGCAGCCGTCCTCATGTTGCTGCTGCGAGTACTCCAGCACCTTGACGGCCACCATCTTGCCGTTCCACATGCCTGCCAGCAGCAGCAGCAGCAGCACGGCATCAGAGGTAGTGCAAACCCCAAAAGCAACTCTTGACGTGTCTACGCAACAATGTGATGTTGGTGCAATGCAGGTAGGGTGTGGTAGCTGCCTTGCAGCCCCAATTTCCCTACTTGAAACCCTGCCTCAGTGCACGCAAGACCTGCGCCACGCTGCAGTTGGCTCGGCAAGGCACGGCAATGCATGCAGGCGCCGCACCTCTGTACACGCGTCCAAAGGCGCCCTTGCCCAGCAGCGGCCCCAGCTTGATGTCTTGGAAAGGCCCGTCAGTCGCCATCAGGCTGAAACTAGCCATTTTCCGCACAGGGCGCCTTGCGACAGCAGCGCTGCCGGCCGCACTGCCGCTAGCTGCACTGCTGCCTGCTGCGCTGCCGCTGCTGGTCCGCTGCGCCTGCTGCTGTTGCTGCTGCTGTTGCTGCGGCGAGGGCACCGGCTTCAGCGCCACAAAGTAGAAGGCGCGGTTGCCCTCTGCCGTGCTGGGCAGGAAGTTGGGGATGCCGATCAGCGGCATGTGCTGGTCCAGCCCAGTGGTGGCGGCGCAGCGGAACTGCGCCATGGCGTACTGCAGCACCTGGCCTGAGGAGAGGCTGCTGCGGGAGTTGAGGGAGTTGGACTGCGCCTGGGCCGCTGCAGCGTCCTCTGAGCTCTGAGGGGTGAAGTACGTGATCATGAGCTCAAACTGCAAAACGCAGGAAGCACCAGAAGGGAGTGATCAGCAGCTGTGCAGTGTCAATTACCTGCAGCCCCAACCTTTGCTGAACTGCTGTTGCTTAAGAGCAGCCGCAGAAAACAGCAGCAGACAAGGCATACATCATACGACTAGCGGGCCGAAAGCTATAGGGTGCGGCTACAACATGCCACGTTGCCAAGGACTTGCAGCAGAGATACAACAGCCGAGCAGAGCTCACGTTCTCCTGCTTTGCAATTGCGTCTGCATAGTCCTGCCCGTGGTCCGTGGGCCCTAGGGAGCCAGGCGCAGGCGGCTGCGCGCAGCAGCAGCACAGCAGCAGCAAATTTGTCAGGCAAGCAGTAGTGTGACGAGCTGGATGCATGCATTTAAGAAACCAGCTGCAGCACCTGCACCAAGCAAGGGTGCAGCTCAGCCTCTGCGACACCGGTGCCAGTGAGCCTCGGGCCACCACACCAGGAAGTGCACACTTCTGCAAAGTAGTCACTTACAACCTGCAGCCTCATAACAACGCACGGTGCTGTGGTGCACATATTGTGGCAGCCCTCATCTGGCCGCAGCAGCTCTCACTTCCAGTAGCAGCCTTCCCGCCACAACGCCCTCACCTTAAACACACTCCAGAATCCTAGCCCTTCCATGCGCTTCTGCCCCACCACGCTCTCCCATGCCTCATTGGCAAACACGATGTTCCAGTCGTCACCAGAGGTGTCCACCAGCATGATGGCCTCACTGCAGCACACAGCACAGGCAGGCAGCAGCGCCGCGTGCACGTGCTGATGTCAGCAGCGGCTCTCGACCAAGACTTCCTGCAAGCTCACAAGCTTGCAAACCTCTCCCCTTTGATACCCACGTCTGTGTGCCATCAGCTCGCACGGCGCACTTGACACAAGATGGGAATTGAGCAGATCATGCAAAACGCAACCTTGCCTCAGCCCTGCATAACCCCTTGCTGCAGCTTACATCTGTTGCCACCGTGCTGCTGGCTAACTGCTGCCGGCTAACGGCTGCTGGCAAACTGCTTCATGCCGGCTGCTGCTGCCTAACCGCTGCTGCCAAGCTGCTGCTGCTGCTGCCTGCCGCACCTGAAGCAGTCAAACACGCGTAGCAGCTGCGCCTGGTCCTCCTTGTTGCGCATGCGCTGCTGGCGCATGCGCTGCTCCTCCAACGCCTTGTCCTTCTCTATCTCACGCACCACCATCTCCGCCATGTTGGCCAGCATGTTGCAGCTCTCCGCATCAAAGCTGCGCGGCTTGCCGTCAATGATGCAGCTGCAGTAGCAGCGGCGGGACCACCAGGCAGACACGTTTTGAATCAGGACGCGGCAGATGCAGTGCAATGTCGGGCCCAAACGTGCACCACAGGTGCCCGGCATCTGCATGCTGTGACAGCGGCGCCAACTGTGCTGGCAGGGATTGGCTGCAGCTGCGCAAACCTACAGGTGCTGTCAACGGCAGGATGAACGCAGCGGCAGGCAGCCGCCACAGCTAGCTCAAGCCCCACTCACAGCGAGCCCAAGCGCAGGCCGTTGGAGCAGACCAGCGGGCAGCCAGCGTAGAAGCGGATGAAGGGCGCTGCCGTAACCAGCGGGTTGTCGCGGAAGCGAGCATCACGCTGCGCATCCTCAACCACCAGCGCCTCAGGGTACGCAGGCAGCAGTGTCCTGCAAGGGCCAGTGGCGCCACAGCACCACATCAGACATGCAGCACTGCTTACATGCATGCCCCAGGTCAGCGCCAGCAGCAGGCGCAGTGGAGTGTCACAGGCAGGCTGTGGTGACAGGGCAAGTTCACGCAGTCGCTTGCAGGACTGCAAGCATGCAAGATTGTCCTTGCATTAAACGCACTGCAGCTGTCTCCATGACATGCTGCCGCATGCTGCTGCAGGCAGGCGCTGCAAGGCTCACCATGCGCAGAAGGACGTTGGCCGTGGCGTGCGGTCAACGCCAGGCAGGCCCTGCACTGACTTGAACCACTGCACGCGCTCATCTACCAGCGATACTAGCGCGATAGGCACCTGCAGCAGCAGCACAGTTGCGGCTTCCGTCGCGTGGATTGTGTGCTGGTCTGAGCTGCAAGCTACACTCGCCGCAAATCTGCTGCTGTCAGCAGTGGTTCTGCACGCTGGCGGCAACGGGATGCTGCTGGTGCTGGCGGCCCACGCATCTGCCAGACGTGAGGCTCTCTTGCAGTCGACTAAGCTGTTGCTGTGTATTAAGCTTGCAGGACTGCACCTTGAACACCATGGAGCACAGCTTCGTGATGTCATCAAAGCGGGGCTCCGGTTCCTGCAAGCAGGCATCAGCAGTGGCTGCTCACACAGCTGGGAACAGAAGCAGGTTCACCGCGCCCCCACGTTGCTCTGCACTGTCTGATGATCATGCGTCACGGCGATGCCTACTTTTAAAAACCAGCGGCATGCCCGTTTTGCTTTATGCTTTGATGCAGCAGTGCAGTGCGGGTGTGCAACTGCATGGGGAGTCTGTGCAGCTGTTGCTCACCAGCCTGCTTGCAACTGTATCACTGAATGCTGTGCGCATAGCCCTCATGTTTGGCAGCAGCAATCACACATTCTAACAACGGAACCTTCATACCATACTACACTGTTACAGATTTACCGTGTACAGGATGCCCAGGTTGTTGAGGTGCTGCCTGCGCTGCAGCTCGCAAACGGGGGCAATAGCCCCTGTGTACTCCTCCTCGTTCCCTGCAGGCTTTTCTACAGCTTTGTTGTGGCCCTGTTCTGCTGCTGGATCTGTTTTAGCAGCAACATGTTCTGGCGCTTGTGCCTTGATGTCGGGGGCTGCTGCTTCCACTGAGCTGCTCTTGGCCTGACTTGCAGGCACAGCAGCAGCCTGCTGTTTCGACAAACAACACCCCATAGTTCTGATAGGTCTGCAAACACGCGCTATTCACATGGAAGCAGAGCCATTCGGGTGTTTGGGCGAGCAGCGAAAGGTCAAGGGCAGTGGATCATGCACAGGCACCATCGCAAAAGGCCGATAGTGCCATCTGATTCCAGTTGTTTGGAAGTTGCAACCAGTGCTGGACCTGACTAGGCGCACAGCCCAGGCTTTGATTGTGTCTTTTGGTATCTCCTTTCCCACATCATCACCACTCCTGCCGCGCTTTAGGCTTCCAAAAGGCCATACATTGACGAGCAGCAGCTTAAGCGGTGGTTCGGCGCCAGTCAGCGGTCACTGTCCCCACAATAGGCCTTGATCAGTTGGTACCGTAGTACTGCTGAGAACAGCAACGCAGGCGGTCATGCCCGACCGGGTTACACCCCAAGGCATAAGGGGACGCAAGCAGGACCACATCAGCCTCGCCTGTTGCATCAACAGTCGTACTGCTGGGGCAGAAAGCTTCTGCTCTCACAGCAACCACACCCAACAGTGCATGCGCAACTGCAACGGCAACTGAAGTTGAGCAGACAGATCAAGGGAAGCCATTGAGGAATGGCACACACTTAGCGCGCAGAGCAGGTGGCATGTTCTCTTCCAGCGCCGCTAGAATCTGCTGCCGCTTGTAGCGCGGCGAGAAGTGCACCAGCAGGATGGCTTCGTTGTGGAACTTGTGCGCATGCATCACCAGGTCGGTGATGTGTATGTGGCCACGCTCGCGCGCCTGCTCCCAGCTGACGCTCTCGTCCACAAACGTGCATTCCACGATCAGCAGCTTGGCGCGATACATGTCTGCGTTGCCGTCCTGCTCAAACAGCTCGCCGCTGGTGTCGCCAGTGAAGGCCACCTCAGGGATCTGCGGCACGCAATCAAGCGGGCACGGAATGCGCGTCAGGCACTGCCATGCGTGACCTGATTGCATGCAATACAGGACAGCCGAGTTGCTGCTGCTGCAGGCTGCTGCCGCAACACGCTTCTAGCGCATGCACACAGCAGTTGGACGCTACCTGCTGGCCCCACAACGCTGACTCATTGGTGCCAAGAGTAGACAGTCATGCAGGGACTCCCCAGCCCTGTACACGCGCTCCGCGCGCACCTGGTAGGTGTCTGTGACCTCCTGCCCTGCCTGCCGCAGCTCTTTGATCTCCTCCTGGCTGCGGCCCACCAGCTCAGCCTTGAGCTTCTTGCGCAGCGAGTACAGGATGTAGCCCTGCGGTCGACAAGCGACAGCCCACACAGCATGTTCCTAAGTGTTCATCCTTGCCGTTGCGCTCAGCTGACCAGGCAGGCAGGTGGTCAACAAGGCGTCTGCACTAGTCCTCGTGTGCTGCTGTGCACTTGAACGAAGGCAATGGAACGGGAAGCTGGACTCTAACCTATTCCACATGGCAGCAGATAGCGTGCTTGCTGCAGCTGCATCAACCAACCGCTTCAACAACCACGGTAGCTGTGTGTTGAAACCTGTGGCCTTATCGATGGCATTGGCGGGTGTCAGAGCATGCACGCAGTGCGGAGCATTTGCTAACGGCCCAGGCAAGCCCAGCACACACCAACACCCACCTGGGAAGGAACAGGGTGCACTGTTGGGAAGCACCGCACGATGTGGCCAGTCTCCAGCTCTATCTCCTGGCCCTCCTGCGCTTGGCAGCCAGCAGCCAACACACAGCTGTCAGCGCACGTGCAATCCTGCAAACACCACACCCTGACAGCAGCCAATGCACGTATGCTTTGCCCAACCTAGGAGCTGCGCACAAAGGCGTGGGGCGCATGTACAATATGCGGTGAGGCTGCCCTGAGTTGGAGGCAATCCTGCGCCTGTGCACCTGCAAGCAGCCAGGGTGCTGTATACTGCTGAAGAGCTTCGAGCGGCCAACTTCAAAATGTGCTGTGCACTTGCTGCCTGCTGCGCACCGTGAGCGGCGTGATGTCATACTCCAGCGGCAGGCCCCCGTCCATGTCGCTGGTCACCTCCAGCAGCTTGCGCAGCTTGTCCTCGTAGTGCGCCGGCACCACGTAGCGCGCAGGCTGCAGGCCCAGCAGCATCCTGCAGCCGCCAGCAGCACACACGCAGACACAGCGGTCAGCTGCGGCTGCTGTGCAGCAAAAGAGGGCGTCTGTTCTGAGGCCCGCAAAGCAGCTGCACATGCAGGAGCCCTTGCTGGGCCATACAGACGGTTAACGCTCATGCAGCAGCTGCTGCTTCTGCTGCTGCTGCTAGTGCTGCTGCCACATCCACTGACCAGTCATTAAGTGTGCCTCCACCCTGGTCCGCTGCCATGAGAACGCTGCGTTTGCACACCTGCTGGCTGCATGGAACGTCACCCCGCCGATGTGGTCCAGGTGGCCATGCGTGATGAGCACCGTCTGCTGGTACACTGCTTGCTGTGGGCAGCGGCCGATGTCCAGTGCAAGCTTGCACCTGGGCAGGATGAGGCAGGTCTCCTGCAGAACAGCCCAGCAGCATTGCTGTCATTGCTTTACCATGCAACGCTGGCCTCT
Organism: Tetradesmus obliquus; assembly: GCA_030272155.1. NCBI lineage: Eukaryota > Viridiplantae > Chlorophyta > Chlorophyceae > Sphaeropleales > Scenedesmaceae > Tetradesmus > Tetradesmus obliquus. The sequence continues at coordinate 5,618,230 of CP126191.1, forward strand.
GAATACCATAGGCATGGTTGACTGTGCTGCTTGTCACTTCACAGCTGAAGCTGCTTTCTAGTGCCATGCATGTTGCAGACAGCCTTGCTGCTGCTGCTGCTGCTGCAGCAATGCTGGTTCTGTCACTTCTACAGGGAGCAATGGTTGCACCGTGTGCACCGCCCTCACCTGCCCAGCTATTGACACGCCCTGGATGTCAAAGCCGCACAAGTGGATTGAGGCCGACCGTGAGTCAGCTGGCAGGTCTGTCTGTCCACTTGTTGCACGCGCTGCTGCTGCTGCATCTACTGCTTGTGCACGGACCTCCGCTGCTTTCTCTGCACGGTTGCAAAGGTGAGTGCTGCACAGGCTCGTCAGAGCTGGGGAATCGCAGAAGCATGCACACCTTTGATTTTGTCTACAGCTTTGTTCAGGCTCTGCAGCATCCTGCCTTGCTGTCTAGCACCAAAAGCCCACTGCTGGTTGGCTGGCACAGGCCCTATGTGTCAGCTGTGTGCGCTTTGTGAACCTTTGTGCTGATATCACGTGTTGTCGGTTGACATGAGCCAAAATTCAATGACGTATCACAAAGCAGACAGCTTCCACCTCAGGAGAGGAACTGCTCCAGTAGTTGCAACTGAATCACCGGTGAAATTCTCGAGAAGCTGAAGATGGTGAACTACAGGCAGCGTGCCGACGTACTGTTGCTGCAATATAGATGCGAGCTGACGTAGAGGTTGAACGGTGTTGTCCCATCAGCAGGTCACAGGTGTTATTTTGGTTTGCTTGAAAGTTCCGGTGTCACAAGGCCTTGTTCTAGTCACTCCTGAGCAAATGGGTGCAGTGTATGTCAATCAGCCATACATGTGTCGGCAAAAGACTTCAGCCATGAGTGATCACTACTGAGGATGGTCACAGCAGCCTGTTTGTAGCAGCTTTAATCAAATATGGTTGCTGAAGAAAGCAACAAGTATGCTTTGCGGGCCCGATACATACGCAGGGCCTTCGAGCAGCAGGGTGACAGCAAGGAGGCCTCCAGGTGTGTGTGGCACCTCTATGCGCACTTCCAGCAGCAGCAACAGTGCATGCCTATGGGTCTTGACAAAGCAGCCCCAACTGTAGAATACAGCAGCACCTAGCCAGGCTCAGCTGCAACAGTGCGCCACCCAAGATCATGTACACCCCTCACATGTGTCACTGCCCCTGCTGCTGCTGCCACTGCCACCGATGCCTGCTCATTGCCTGCTTCTGTGCAGTGGTGCTGCTGATGTGCGGGAGGCAGCCATTGCGGTGGGCCTCAAGCCCAAGCAGATGACAAAGCAGGAGCGGCAGCAGTTCAGCGGCAGGACACGCATATACCTGCAGGCCAGGTGTGTGAGCACCAACCGGCAGTTGCGTACACTGTACAGCAGCTGCCTGCTGGCATGCACAGCCTGTCCAGTGGCATTGATGCGCCTTGGTAACATCTGTTCTGCATTCATCTCCTGCAGGAACAAGATATTGGTGCAATGGTGGCAGGACTGCACCCGCCCTGTTAGCCTGCGCGCTGTGCTTGGTGAGCGCAGGCGTTGGAGGCAGCAGCTGCGCCAGCAGCAGCAGGACATGCAACATGCAGCTTGCAGCCTTTACTGTAGGTGGCTGCAGCCATGCCATGCTTCTAAAGGCCTGGCAGGTGCCCTGCTTGCCTGGTAGGCAACAGCAGCATGGACGTGGCGTCCTGCTGGCTCCCAGCGCCTGGCTGTGACAGTGTCTGCTGCACCCCGTCTGCAGATGCTGCTGATGACGCTGCTCTGGCTGTGACCAAGGATGCCTTCTACTTCCTGCAAGAGAACGGCTACATCAACTTTGGCGTGCTGCCAGGTGGGTAATGTAGCAACCTGTGCTGCCTGCTGTGTCTGCTGTGCAGGCATGTTCCACGCTCAACTCAGCACGATGTGGCCGGCTATAGCTGGATAGACTCCAGCAGGCAATTCAAAATGCAGTTGCCCACTGCCATGCTGCATGCATCTGCACGTTGCTGTGCATGCTCCATAACTTGAAAGCAGCATGTGTCCAAGCATACTGCGACTGCAGAAGGGCACCTGCACCTGACTCAACGTGTTATGCTTGCACCCGACATTGCAGAGGCGGCAGAGCCAGCAGCAGCACCAGCCGAGGGAGAGGCAGCAGCTGCAGCAGAAGCAGCAGCAGAGGATGCAGCAGCTGCGGCGGAGCCTGAGGAGGATGAGCGAGCGATTGTGTTCAAGCTGTATGAGCTGCTGAGGGCTGCAGACATGGAGGTGCGCAGCACAGCAGCTTGGCGGCTGCTTTGATGATGACTGCCAGCACACTGCCAGGCCGCCAGCTACAATATTCACGGCAGGAGGCAGTGCAGCTTGCGCATGACGGCTTGCAGCACCAGCAGCACGCCCCGGGGCCTACTCTGCCGCCAGGGAGCTGACACATGAACAGAAACAGCTGCTGCAGCTGTGTACCGACTCATGAACCATACGCCGCTTGCAGCGCTGCAGCTGATTGTGCTGCCTGCCGTCGTCAACTGCCGCAGACCACGTCTGAGAAAGCACTGCGCAAGGAGCTGCAGAAGCACTTCAAGACAGACATCAGCGAGAAGAAGCAGCTGGTCAAGGAGCACGTGAGCTGCAGGCAGTGGCGTCAGATGTTCTCAAATATGCAGCTGCACCTCTTCCGGCACAGCTTGAAAACCAGACACAGGCTTGCTGTGGTTGTTACGTAATGAGCCAGCGGCTCTAAGAACCCCAGCCTGTAAATCCCTCGCACCAATTGCCATTGTATGTAAAGGCATTGGCAGGGCGTGCATGTAGCAGCTTGGACCACACCTGCAGCCCATTCATGTAACCTGCCTTAATGATGTGTTGATTATGCTGCTGCATCACGCAGGTGAACTACTTCATTGAGCACCTAGAGGAGAAGGCAACGCTGCAGCCCAAGGGCTATGAGGGGCAGCTGGGGCCAGCAGAGGCAGCAGCAGCGGCAGCGAAGGCCAAAGCAAAGCAGGCTGCAGCAGCTGCAGCAGCAGCAGTAAAGCGCGCGGCGGCAGCAGCACCGCTGCCCAAGCCGTCTGGCCGTGTGATTGTGGTGGGCGCTGGCCCTGCAGGCCTGGCAGCTGCTACAGTGCTCAAGGTGGGAGCAGCGGGGCTGGCGACAGTTGCAACATCCACATACGTGCTGATAATGCTGTGTTGGTATCAATGCATGAATGCTGTCAAGACGGCCGACTGATGGCCAAGCCGCTGCCTGCATCACAAAGCTCACGCTTCTGCTGCTACTGGTGCTGCTGCCATTGCTTCAATGTTGCCCGCTCCTGCAGCGCAACAATGTGGACGTGTTGGTGCTGGAGGCGCGCGACCGCGTGGGCGGCCGCGTGCACTCCTACTCGGGGCCTTTTGCAGCGCCGGTTGACCTGGGCGCCTCTCTCGTGACAGGCACAGCACCAGACCTGGCTGAAGGCCTGGCGCCAGACCCTGTGCTGTTTGTGTGCAAGCAGCTGGGCATCCAGCTGCACACGCTGGGCGGCTCGCTGCCGATTTTTGACGCGCAGGGGCAGCAGGTGACGCCAGAGACGGATGAGGTCGTGGACAGGTGAGGCGCGGCGCTGGCGCTGCTGTGGGTGCAGATAGAACGTTGTAGCATGCGCTGCAGCACACTGCAGGATGAGCATTGCCAGGTTGATGGAGGCAGCTGGAGTAGAGCCCGGGGTGCAGCAGAGGATGATGGCTGCTGCATTGCAGTGGGGCCACATGCAGCAGCAGCAGCAGGAGGTATGAGTATGCTGAAGCCCCGCACGACTGCACAAGAGCATGCGTCCTCGACGACCTCCTTGCCACCAACATGCACCGCATATGCTGCTGCCGCTGCTGCTGAAGTCTACGAGATGAGCTGCTGGATGCTGCCCGTGAGGTTGCGGACGAAGATGAGGCTGCAGCAGAGAAAATGTCACTAGGGGAGGCGCTGCAGCAGGCATTTGACAAGCGCTTACACAAGCCAGCAGCAGCAGCAGCAAATGGCAGCACGGATGCAGTTGTGAATGGCGATGCAAAGCCTGCAGCAGCTGAGGAACAAGAGGGCAAAGAGCCTGTGAAACAGGAGGCAGACGGACAGCAGCAGCAGCCAGATGCTACCACAGAGTCAAAAGAAGACACAGCAGGCGAGGCTGGTGCTGATGCAGCTGCTGCTGTTGAGCCCAAGGCAGAGCCAAAGCCAGACGCAGCAGCAGACCCAGCTGAGCAGCCCAAAGGAGCAGGCACGGCCGATGCTAACGGTACAGTAGCAGCTGCAGGGGAGACCGGCAAGAGCGCTGCTGCAAGTGAAGGTGCAGCTGCCAAGCAGGCCAGCTACACGGCTGAGCAGCTAGAGCTGCTGGACTGGCACTGGGCCAACCTGGAGTATGGCTGCAGCGCTGCGCTGACTGAGGTGTCGCTGCCTCACTGGAACCAGGTGCGGCGCTGACGGGGCGGGTGGGGCTGCGGGCTGTGTGCTAGCTTGCTGGGATCAGGCACAGCAGCTGCTGCCAGCACTGCGTGTTTGTTGTGCAGGTCCTGAGAACTGTGGAGGTGTGCAGTATCCATCCATGTGCTGTGCTGATGCGTGCTGTTGCCTAGCATGGCTGTCAGGGGTCGTGGTGTCTGGCTGCCTGCCATGAACTGCTTGTGCATTCATCTGCTCTGCTTGCAGGATGAGGAGTGGGGCGGCTTTGGTGGGCCGCATGCCATGGTGGTGGGCGGCTTTGGGCAGGCCATGCAGGGCCTGGCACAGCAGCTGGGAGACGCCCTGCGCCTGTCAACAGCTGTGGTCAAGATTGAATACAGCCAGCCCGAACAGCAGCAGCAGCAGCAGCCACCGCAGGAAGGTGCGGACCAGGCAGGATCGGACAAGCCAGAGCAGCCTGCTGACGCGGCGCCGCAGCAGCCTGCTGCTGTGCGGGTAAAGACTGCGCAGGGTGAGGTGCTGGAGGCGGCGCTAGTGCTGGTGACGCTGCCGCTGGGCGTGCTGAAGGCCGGGGCTGTGGCGTTTGAGCCGCCGCTGCCTGGCTGGAAGAGCAGCGTGGTGGGGCGCATGGGCTTCGGGGACCTCAACAAGGTGGTGCTGCAGGTGAGGGGCCGAGGTGGCGCTGAAGCAATGAGTGAAGCAGGGGGGTGTCTCATACTGCCAACAGTAACAGAAGGACGGGCAACAGTACGGGCAACAGGCAGTTGCTGGCGGTTTGTATGAGTAGTGTTGTGCTTGCTTGCATCCATACCGTGCTACAGGTGAGGGGAGGACGGGGCTGGGCGCTCGGGGGGGCTGGCTGAAGCAGGGCGTTGCCTGCCTGCATGCTTGCGGCAGCAGTGGCAGGACAGGCAGTAACATGCAGGAAGAGGCAGCAGTTGCCTGAATCTAAGGGGTGCTTCTGTGCATGCTTGCAATCATGCAACTGACAGTGTGCATGCAGTCAGGCTGCTGAGAGCAGTGTTTGGAGGATCAAGTATCTTCGGTGTTTAGGCAGCCGCTGTTCATGCTACACCAATCATGGATCTGCCTCACACTCGCCGTTGTTGCAACACTAATTGCTTGCGCCTCGCCATTCACGGCCCCGTTTGTTCATGCTCTGGCTGGCTGCAGTTCCCTGAGGTGTTCTGGGACGCCGAGGTGGACTACTTTGGCGTGACGCAGCCGGCAGGGCCCGCCAGCCGCGGCCGCTGCTTCATGTTCTGGAACCTGGCGCGCTTCAACGGCGGCACGCCGCTGCTGGCGGGCCTTGTGGCGGGCGCGGCTGCGCGCGCAGCGGAGCAGGACAGCCAGGAGGAGCTGGTGGAGCACACGCTGCAGGTGTGTGGTGTGGGTGGGGTTTAGGTGGGGTGGGGTGTTGTGGCTGGGCTGTGCTGGAGCGCATGCACCTGCTGCTGCTGGGTGGGCAGCTGGTCAGCCTGCAGTGGAATGGGGTGCACGGACAGCGGAGCAGGGAGTTATGCTGTGCTGCCTTCACATCACAGTGCATCGTAAGCACTCGCCGCGAGATCGGGGCAGCCGCTTCAAAAGTGTTGCTACGCATAAGCACAGTATGTACCCAACAGTGCTGCTCCTGGTGTAACTGTCATGCTTCGGTACAGGCGTTGCGGCGAGCATACGGCTCCAAGGTGCAGCAGCCGGTGGCAGCACATACCACGCGCTGGGCCAGTGAGGAGTTCAGCCGCGGCAGCTACAGCTTCGTGGCTGTGGGCTGCTCCGGTGACGACTATGACGCGCTGGCGCTGCCTCTGGCGCGGCGGCTGCTGTTTGCTGGCGAGCACACCTGCAAGGAGCACCCTGACACAGTGGGAGGTGCGGCGCGGCTGTGCTTGTACAGATTTTGGCATCGAATCACAGCTTTCAAATATTGCAATGAACATAAGGGATGTGGCGGGGTGGTTGCAGTTGCTGGCTAGGTGATGTTGTGCTGCTGGCTGATTTGTATGGCTTGGGTGGGTAGCGGGTCAACCGGTGCTGTGCTGCAACGCCGCTGCCGCGCCCCGTGCTGCTGGTGCTGCAGGAGCCATGCTCTCTGGCATGCGCGAGGCTGCGCGCGCGCTGCAGCTGCTGCGAGGCAAGGGAGATGACAGCGAGGCTGGACTGGTCAGCTCCCGCACTGAAACGCTCAGCAGGGCAGACAAGCGCAAGCGGCGAAAGGAGGAGGAGGAGGGTGAGCAACGGCACATGATTGATTGCCATGGCTGCAAATGTGGCACGGCAAAATGCCAGTGCAGCAGCAGGAGCTGCAATGCCAGTCGCAGCTGCATGCTAGACTGATGCAGTGCACTCCTGACCTCAGGAAGCACGGCCCGTGTAAAGGGCAGACGTAGCGCGCTGCCTCGCCGCTACACAAGCCCTGCCACATGCGGCACCTGCTTGCTGCTGCAACTCAGCACTGCTGCAACTGCTCGCTGCTGCTGCTGTGCGCAGAGGAGGCTGGCTGGGAGTCTGCTGAGGATGAGGAGGAAGCTGAGGAGGGCTCCGGCGGTGAGCGCAAGAAGCGGAAAAAGGACCGGCAGCGGGACAAGAAGGACAAAAAGGAGAAGAAAAGAGACAAGAAAGAGAAGAAAGAAAAGAAAAAGCGCAAGGACAAGGGCGATGAGGAAGGAGGCGCCTCAGAAGAGGAGCAGGGTGAGGCGCGGCAGCGCGCCGTGTGCATGGCAGTGTGCGAGCCTGCGCTGGGCATCATGCCTGACTGATCGCCCTCCTTCTGCTGGCAGTAGCTGGTTTACATGTCAACCGCCAGCCGTGCATACTTGCGAGCTGACGCAGCACCGCAGTTGCAGGAGGCACCAGCAGGCGCATGGGACATGGTCATTAGAGCTGGTTTGCTGTGCTGGCTGCTGCAGGTGCTGCTGGCCGCCGCACGCGGACTGGTGAGCGGCGGCAGGCTGGCATGCTGCCTGCTGAGGCAGCCAGCCGCGCAGCAGCGCGTGAGCAGTTCAGGCACGACGTGACGCGGCTGTGGCGCGGTCTGCTGGATGCGCAGCAGGGCGACGTTGCGGTGAGCAGGCTCAACGAACGCCTGGCTGTGTGGCGGCAGCATTTGTGGCGGCAGCATGTTTGGCGGCAGCAAACAGGGCAAACTGACAGCGGACTGTGTTACTGTCAAGTGTCGTTGAAGATGAAAGCAAATCATAGCATGTACGTGCACAAGATCAGCACACAGCTCATGCCCAGCCTTGCCTGGCTTTTTTGTCAAAGCTGGCGTGGGAACCAATGGACCTGCTGCAGTGCTGACTGTGGATCATCCGCCGTGCGCTGTACAGGTTGTGAATGATGTGCTGTCCGGCTGCGACAGCCTGGACACCAAGCAGCAGTGCATAGCAGCCATCCTGCGCGCTACACCTCAGGTGCGGGGCTGCAGGGCAGCAAACTGCAGCGGCGCCTGCTGCATTGTTTGTTGGGCGGGCGGCACATGCTCTATTCTGCATCCTAGCACAGTATCTGCTGCGCGGAACCTGTCATATTGCCTGCCTCACGAGTGCTGCTCCCAGGGCTCGTGCAGCAGCCGCAGGCCTGCCCCTGCAAGTGTATGGTTGGTGGCGAGGTGCCTACTCCAAAACATGTGTCGAACCCATTTACTGCACACACATGCTTCGCGCCTTGCGTCGCTAGGCACTGTCGCAGCTGTCACAGGACGGCCCATTCCTGGCCACGCTGCAGTCCTGGCTGGCCGAGCTGCTGCCCGAGCGCAGCGATGCCAATGCGCATGTGCTGCTGAAGATCCTGGAGCTGCTGGGCCGGCTGCCTGACAGCAGCTGGGCGCTGCTGAGCAGCTGTCGGCTGCTGGGCAGCATCAAGGCTGCTGCTGAGCACCGCAACAAGGAGGTGGCGCAGGCGGCAGCACCCATCCGCAAGGTAGGTGCTGGTGGTGTAGCTGTGCGCAGATATGGTGACAGCGCGGTGCGCTAGTTGTGGGTAGAGACCAATGAGGTTGCAGCAGGGCGCAGCGGCTGCAGCAAGCACAGGACTGGGACGGGAGGCAGCTTCTGGCAGCACACCGATTGCAGCAGCACCAGCCGCAGCAGCAGCAGCAGCAGCAACACAGGTGTGACTGGCTACACTGCCGTGCCTTGTGGCTGCATGTTATACTGCGTAGTTTTTGTTGTATGCATGCTTGCTGCAAGTCGGCGCGCTGCGTGTTGTGGCACGTGTTTAGGTGTGCGGCATGCTTTGTGTGCTGTGCAGGCGTGGCTGGCCAAGAACCCCAGCAAGCCCAAGCCAGGCCAGCAGCAGTCGGCAGCAGCAGGGCCCAAGAAGCTGGCCCTGCTCAACCCAGAGCAGCAGAGAAAGCAGCAGCAGCAGAAGCGGCCGACCTCGTCAGGCGGCGCCCCTGCTAGCCAACCAGCAGCAGCAGCAGGTGGCGCTGCGGGCGGTGGTGTTGCTGCTGCTGCTGACCTGGCTGGGCTGCTGCCTGATGATGAGCGCGTGCAGTTGGAGGCATCACAGGCAGCCCTGTGGGAGGCACAAGCACAGGTGCGCGGCTCGCTCGTCTTATCAAGCATCTACTTGCAGACCCATGTTATTGTTCCAGTACAGGTGCAGTTGCTTGACGTCCACTGGTGCTCAGTAATGCATGGTTGCTGCTGGGTACCTGCAAGCTGCTGATGCTGAGGGAGTCTGCACTGTGGCCGTAACACTCACAAGTATGCCGACCCACCCTGCAACTCATAGCCCCTGTGCTGCATTTCCTGTACATCCTGCATGCATACATCTTGCTGCTGCAGGCTGCAGCAGCTGCTGCCGAGCTGGCGCAGCTGCAGCAGCAGCTGCCCGTGGTGCCGCACAGTGGCCGCATCAGCAGCTTTGGCGAGTACAAGCGCACCGCAAAGCGGCAGCAGGCAGACCTTGATGAAGAAGCACAGCTTGAGCAGCAGGAGGAGGAGGCAGCAGCAGCAGCGGCAGCGGGCTCAAAGCGGCGCAAGCTGAGTCAGGAGCAGCAGCAGGGCAAGTCTGATGGCTCTGGCAGCAGCAGGCCTGGCTCTGCTGCTGTGGGTGACGCCAAGGAGGCGGCCACAAAGCAGCTGCGGGACTTTGTCAAGGTGAGAACCAATTGTCTGCTTGTACTGCTTGCTGCCCAGGAGTTGTTGAAGTTGCACCAGGTGTTGCTGGCAGCTTCGCGCGCAGTGATTCAGTTGACGTGTGGTGGTGGTATGGGGTAGATGCTGCTTCAGGAATTGCGCTGCATGTCCTGTGCTATGTGGTCCATGGTAGCTTGTCCATCGATCAGCGTAATGTTCCTGCACATTGCCTCCCAATGGTCCCCTGTGCTGCCTGCTGCTTGCTGCGTGTGCTGCCACAGGCGCAGCTGAAGCCCCGCTTCCAGTCCAAGCAGCTGAGCAGTGAGGACTGCAAGTGGGTGCTGGCCAAGGTCACTGAGAAAGTGCTGAGCGCCACCACAGCCACTGACCTGGACAGGGCGGGCGACTTTGTCAATGCCAAGAGGGAGAAGAAAGTGGCAGCGCTGGTTGACAGCTACGTGGCGAAGCGGCAGCAGGAGAGGGAGCGCAAGGGGCCAGCAGCAGCAGGAGATGGCAAGGCAGATGCTGCAGCAGCGGCAGGGCAGGACGCATCCTGAAGCAGATTGCCGTTCAGCTGTAACGCATTCGTCATCAGGCATAGCTTTGCTGGCCACCCCATTCTGCTGCAGTCCTGCAACAGGCTGGGGTTGCAGAAGCCGCTGTGTGGTATCCGCAGTAGCGCAAGGCATGCAGGTGTGCATTGCGCAATTTGGTCCGTGCAGCCTGCAGGCTGCTGCTGGCCAGGAGCGCCCTTGAGAAGCACGCAGCTGGCGTGTTGGGTGTACTGCTATCAAGTGACCGGACAGCATATGAACTGCGGTCAAACACAACGTGTTTCGCCCGTAGTTCAGCGGCTGTTTGCTGTATGAGACGTGGCAAGGCCCAGATTATTTTGATTGCAGGTAATACTAGAACAAGTAATAGCAGGAGGAGCACCCCTCACCAATAGAGAGGCAATAATAGTCGTAGTTTCCGCTCCGTACGGGGCGCGGTTGCCGATGCCGATGACAAGGTATGGCTTACAAGAAGACTATTATTATTATGAGCAGGAGGAGCAGCACATCAGAACATATGAAGTTGAAGACAGCAGCCATGGTGGCAGGGGGCGCCTCCTAGATGCGTGAGTGAGCAGCATGTTGCATTCAGCTATTGCAAACTGTGTTGACATGCCAATGCAAGCTTTTTACACATCACTCAAGTTGGATCGCCGACAACAGTTACCGTCAACGGTTCCGACACCCGTCGCTGTAACATCTTGCGCTGGCACCGATCAATCAAATGGAGGAGCAGACGCCTGGGCTACACATGCTATTCGCCAGATTGTCTATCAACAACGTCATGATGCTGTGCAAGAGCGTTCGTTTGGCCTGGATAGTGCTCGGCCTGGTCAGCCTTCAGGTGAGCTACGACACGCCCATTGTGCTCCTTGGCTCGACACCTCAAACGAAAGGCCTAAACATGTGTGTTTTCTGCAGGGAGCGACAGCGCAGACGGCCCAGGCTGGGTCAAACACCTCACTGATCGGTGCACTCGAGTCCAATGGCTTCAAGCAGCTGGCTGGCATGTTCGGCACCCTCAGGCTGAAGGATGAAGACATTCCTACTAACCTTAACCTCACCATTCTGGCACCCACGGACCAGGTGTGTTGCAGCTTACGCAGGCTGGGCCTGAGCTGTTGCCGGGGCTGAGTGCACACGCATGCATGCTCAGCAGTGCTGTAGCTGTTGTCAGCAAGCAAGAGTGCCTGTCTCAATGACAGCAGGCCACACCATTGCAAGCGTGTGCATCAAACATGACGCATGCACGGGCACCGCAATCTCCCCGTGCGCACGCATCTGCCATGCTGCAGGCCATCCAGGACTTTGCTGCCTCCATGGGCCTGTCCCTGGAGGAGCTGCGTGCACGGCCAGGCCTAGTCGACACACTGCTGAGCTACCACGTGATCCCAGGGCGCAAACTGACAGGTGAACGCAGATGGCTGTAGCTACAGCTTGAATGCCTAGTCCACACCACTGCCTGATTGAGTTTGGTACCAGAAGTTATGTTGCTGCAGCCACACACTAAGGGGTAGTACCCACCCGCATGCACAGTCACTCCACCTGCTGCTGCTGTCCGCAGGTGAAGGCCTGGTGGCTGGTGGCCCGCCCCGCACCGCCAAGCCGCTCAGCGCCATGAGCAACCCCCAGGACGTGCTGCGCTTCCAGCGCCTGGCCAACGGCACCATCACGGTCACTGACGTGCAGAACAACACGGCACATGTTGCCGGCGCGCTCATCATGCTGCCGCGGGCCAACGTGTTCCCTGTGGACAAGGTGCTGCTCAATGGTGAGCTCGGGTGCTGCATGCATGTGCTGCGCAGCTTGGATTCTCAACAAGCAGCAAACCTTGGGCTGAGCAGACATCAGTCTGGCAGTCTGTGTGAACCACTGTGCCGGGAGTGGCTGCCAGCTAGTGAACGAAGTTTTTTGTCCTCACATTGTGCCAAATGCGCTGCTGCTGCATCTTGCTGCTGCTGCTGCTGCTGCCCCAGGTGATGTGTTCACCAACGTCACAACGCTGCTGCAGTTCCACCCTGAGTTCAGCTCTCTGGCTGCCCTGATGCCCAAGGCGCCTGGCCTAGCAGGTGGGGCTGGCAGCAGCAGCCGCAGCACCTTAGGTGCATGCAGGCACCGTTGCAACTCACGGCCTGTGTAGCCTTGGTCTGCACCAGTTCTACATGCTGCGAGCTCTGGACAGTCTGTACAAGCTAAAAGTTATGGTTGGTGATGTGCCCGGCATCCGCCAGGCACACGTGCAGCTGAACCAGTGCACAGCAGACTTGCAGCTCTGAAAGCGCATACATTGCCCCCAGCTGCTGCATCACAACCCAAACCATGGGGGAGATTGCCGTCCGTGCCCAGGCGTGCGTTGTGGATGTTTGGTGTACTCCTCCCCACTGCTCCCGCTGCCCTCATGTGTTATGCAGGTAGCTTCCGCGACAACACGTTCAACCACACCCTGCTCGCTCCCACCAACGATGCGCTGGCGGCTGCATCAGCCTTGGTGCCATCTGACGAGCAAGGCCTGACCCAGGTGCTGCAGTACCACGTCATTGCACAGCCTGGCACGCTGCCTGACAACTTCACACAGGGGGCACCGCTCAGCACACTGCTGCCTGGACACAACGTGGTAATCCGCTACAGGAGGTGAGCCCCTCTAGCTTGGCCCATTATGTGCGCGTTGGCCTTCCGCTTGTTGTGAAACAGCACTCAATCGTCCTGAGCGCTTGCAATGTTGCTGAACGAAATCTGCATGCATGCGCCATTGGGTTGCAATGTTGTGAAGGACAAGAAGCCAAGGTGTAGCAGATTGTCAGGCACAGCTGCAGCATGGCCGTGCATAACACAAGCAGGGTCCCTTGCTGCTGTACCGCAACGGTTGGTGCAGGGTGACTGTCCCTGCGCGCTTCAACAGCAGCCGCAACACGTCCTCCAACACCGCCACTGTGGAGCCCGAGGCTGGCTCGCCTGATGCAGCAGCCAATGTCACTTCAACAAACCTCTTCTCTGGCAAGGTGAGGGCGGCTGTCAGCATTTCTGTGGGTGCTCAAGTTGTTGCTACACGGTGCAGCCGTCTGGCGTCCGGCAAATCATATGGTGTGATGATGTCACTGACATTTGGCAACAATTATGGGTAACCTCACCGCTGAGCAGGCGCGGCAGCTGCAGCCACGCCGCGCTTGTTGCTCTTCTTGCATGCTGCACTGCTTGCAGTACAGGCAACCTGGGCAGCGGTTCTTCAGCGGCAATGCTCTTTGCAGCCTGCCATGCGCGTGGCTTCAGCTAGACAGCACACGGCCTGCTGTGCAATGGCAGCGGTTGTGCAGCTATCTGCTGCTGCTTGCCCTTGGGCAGCAGCCAGAATTTTCACTGTGCTGTGGCCCTGCTGCCGCTGGCCTGTTGCTGTATCAGGGTACTGTCCAGGGCATCAACCGTGTTCTGCTGCCCGCAAAAGCTGCATCAAACGCCTCAGAAACAGCCATGGCTGGCACCAACACAAACACCTCAGAGACAGCCATGGCTGGCACCAACTCCACATCAACGACATCACCCGGCCGGCGCCTCCTGGGCCCTGCAGCTGAAGCCGCAAGCATGGCCAGCGGAAGGCAGCTGCTCCGCTATGGCTCCAACCGTGCAGCTGGGTATGGTGGAGGAAACTCAGACAGCGGCTGTGACCCCACCCTTGACAATGGCTGCGGTGTGCCTGGCAGCCAGAACTCCATGATGTGGCAGAGCTTGCAGGATTCCAGCGAGGCCATGAGCAGCGGGTCTGCTGTTGACGCCGGCGATGAGTTTTGAGAGCAGTCAAACGTTGAATATGACCAAAGTGCTCAGGTTACTATCAAAAAGCTTCAGGCTCCAACAGGATAATGGGGTTGTTGATGACAGTGTGGGAGTATATGTCATGATAATGGGGTATGTGATGACATTATGATAGTTCTGCGAAACAGGTGCAGGCCCTTCATCCAGGGTTGTTAAACAAGGGTTGTTTTTCAACAGGTGTGCTGTTGCATAATAATGGATACAAGTATTCTACAAGTAGCACACCATTGGGTGTGAGCAACAACAACTTATTTGTGTGTTTTCTCTTGGTGCTGAAGTTGTGATGTTGCAATTGCATGTCATTGGTGCCTCTCCTGCTGCAGCCCTGGTGTATGTGCCGTGCTTTTTTTTTTTGCAGCAGCATGCAGTCGTGCTGCTGTCTTGACCCGCTATTCACACAATGCACAGACGGTACGAATAAGTACTCATTGTTTTTGCTTGTGTAATCTACAGTTTGTGCAGCCTGCACTGATGACACAGCTATCATCGGCTGACCCAGTTTGTACCCTTGTGATGTTTTGTGTTGAAGCATGTGTTTTGGGATGCGCAGTGGAACGTGTTGCTATACAGCATGCAGCGTGGTGCTGGTGAGGGCGGCTGGGCAGGGTTACCAGCATTCTGTGGTCTCCACTGTGCAGTGTGCAACACCTCACGTGGGTCAACAACTAAATATGCTTGTATTGCTACAGATTTGAATGTGTGAAGCTGATGAAGGATTGAAATAGGCAGTTTTGATCTAGTGTCACCATGGGAGTGCTGGGCATGGACGTAATGGCATGACACGTAATTAAGCAAGCAGTACTTGTGAAGCGCTGCGTCGGCGAGTCCTGATGTGTTCGCCTTTTGAGTATGCGTGCTTGGCATAAGCATCTGGCAGCAGCTCGGCGAAAGCAGCTGCTGGCCTTCAGCAGTAGCCCTCCCCCCTGGGGTGTCCCATCATCAGGCATGCGCCACCCTGCCGCAGCACTGGCGGCCAGTGGATTTTGAAGTGAATAAGCCCGCACATCTCAATGCAGGTGTGGTGGCCTGAAGAGGACGAACAACCGGCTGGCATGACCAGGCCACACGGCTGCATGTGCATTACTGTTGACAACACACGGGTAACAGCATGCGTGTGCAGAGCTAAGTTGTTCGTGCCGCTGTGTTACAACATTGTTCAGTCAAACACTTTTGGGGACTCTCATTGAACTGCAGCGGCTGTAACACAACACAGTGTGCCCATCAGATACATTGTAATTTGGAGCCGTTACAAGGGCACCATGTACACGCACAGCTTGTAGAGGACCCACTTGTGGCCTCAAGCACACACGGTTCTCATGCTGATCAGCTCAACTGAATAGGCTATCATTGTGTAAAGCGCCGCCAATCTCGGCTCAGTGCAATGTCGCTGACTTCAAAGAACACACTGTATGAGCATTGCTGTGTCAGTCGCTGTTGCACCCAGGGCACCAGCATGCAGGACAGCATACAGGACAGTACGTGTGAGAAGTGCAGCCGTCTGCAGTGGTTGGCAGAACCACAGACATGAGGCTATTCAGCACCAATTACAAGTGACATACACACAACCACCTGCCTGGGGACTACAGATGCTGCTGTTCCTTTGCCCACAAATTGTACAGGGACTCATAAGCACCAACCTGGATTGCTTCCAGGCATAAAAAAGCATAGCTGTCTGCTGAAGGACTCCTCAGGCCAGCACCCAGCGCATCACGGCGTGAGCCAGGCAGGCAGGCCAGCATCATCCTCGTCAAGCGCAGCAGCCAGCACAGCATCCCTCAGCGACAGAGGGTGTCCCACAGGCCACGCCTGCAGGGTGCTGACCGCAGCCCTGCTGCTGAACACAGCCTCCACGTCACCAGCCGTGGCGTGGTCATTCAACAAAGTGCCACGCCTGATAACAAGTGACGCCGGCACTTCCTCCTGCTGCTGCTGCTGCTGCTGCTGCCAGGGCTCTGCTCTGAGTGATGCTGCAACCTTGTCTGTGTTGTCCTGCTGCACGAAGGCGCCAGTGACCACTGGCTGGGAGCTGCTAAAGCTGCTGCTGGGCAGCGAGCGGCCAAACACATCCTGCTCCTGTGTGCGCCAGCTGGTGCCAGTCTGCCTTGCAAATCGGCTGCTGCTGCTGCTGCTGGTAGGTTCTGCAGGACCAGCTTCAACTTGGTAGCAGTGCCACAGCACGCCTGGCCTTGTGCTGGCAAACACAGGGGGTGCTGAGCTGCCCCTGCTGCTGCTGCTGCTGCTGCTGCTGCTGCTGCTTGGTTTCCAGGTGGGTGGCACGTTGAGGCACAGCAGTATGTCACCATCCGCAAACGCCCTGCGCAGGATGTCTGCAGCTGCAGCTGCCTGCGAGCTGCTTGGCTGCCTGCTACTGCCCGCCCAGCTGTTGTCTTCCCCCAAAGCCTGCAGGTGAACAGGTGCCAGGCAGCCGGTTCAAACCTAGGATGTAACGGCAGGTGCTGAGCCAACTGTTGACAGTGTCGAGAAAATGCAGCAGGCGTTTAAGCTGCAGCAGGACTGCTGTATGCAAGCGCTGCAGGTATTCCTGCATATAGTGTGCACATGCCATGTATGTTTGGACGTACATGCCATGTGTAATGTACGCAGCCCAGCAGCACCTAGTCAGGATGCACCTACCCAGCAATCATCAGGGTGCCAGGTGGAGCCGCTGCTGCTGCTGCTGGCTTGCTGCGGCAATGGTAACTCCTTGCCAAGTGCCCAACACCCCGCTTCCTGAAGGTCGAGGGCAACAAGCACAACACTGCCTCAACGGCTGAAGTGCTACTGGTGATAGGTTCGCCGTAAAGGAGGCAAAACACTGCTTTGTGGCGCAAAGATGTTCATGTGCACACTGCCACAACAACAAACAGCAACTGCAAGCAAAAGCAGAGCCAGCTGCCTGTCAGGTACGCTGCGCCAGGCCCGGTTTGGGTGGCAAGCGTTTGGTGCAGCTGCCAAACACATAACAGCTGCTCTGTCAGCTGCGCGCCTCACCGGAAAGGGGAAGTGTGCGCGAGGCATGTTGGCTGCTGCTGGCCAGCTGCTGTGCCTGGCTTGCCTCAGGCAGCCCACCACGCGCTGCAGCAGCTGCAGCGTGGCATCCACTGCCGGCTGCATGGATGCTGCGGCAGAGGGTGAGGCCAGGCAGCTGGCAACAGCAGGCAGGCCCAGCTGCGCTGCTTGCCGCGCCACTGCCACGGCAGCACAGCTGTCAATGTCTGCAGCACCAAGCACCAGCAGGCAGCATTCAAGGCTCAAGGTTGGAGTAGATTGTCTCTGCCTGGCCACAAGCAAACCAGGAAAGAAAGCAGTCGGCAAGGTCAGGCCTATGGACCTTTGGACCTGACCACAATTGCCCGCTGGAGTTTGCAGCTCCTCAACATACATCTGCTGTGCTGTGTCAAGCCCACCTGAGCCCAGGGCAGGCCCCCTATGCACGCCCACCACCACCAGCACTGGTGACAGCCCGAGTGCGGCAAGCAAGCCTGCTTTTTGGTCCACAGCACACAGCACGCAGTCGGCTGCTGAGGCACCATGCACAGAGTACGTGTGTGGCTCCAGCTGCGGTGTTATCTGCAGCTCTTGATCAAAGCTGTAGTCCGCTGCTGCTGCTGCTGCTGCTGCTGCTGCTGCTGCTCCTGGTGCTGCTGAAGGCTGGACAATGACAGCTTCACATTCCAGCTGCTGTCGAACCTGTGAGATCATGAAGCTTGCTGTTAAGATAAAGGAAAATCACCAGCTTCAATGTGTTGCATGGTATGTACGTGTAGGCAGCTTTGGACGTTTGGGAGCCACAAACCTGTTTGGCCAATGACTGCAGGAACTGGCTGTCTGTGTCGGTGGTGTTTGTGAACACTATACACGGCTGCTGCGATCTGAAAGATCTTGTCTTGACAGCAAACCTGCTGCACCTGCGAGCGTGTGACCCGTGGATCGTGCGGCCTTGTCGCAACAGCAAAGCCATTCCGTACTTTGGCGCGTGGAGGCTCCCAGTCAAGAACGTTGCGGGATATGTGTTGTACCAAACCACTCTTTCAATTACAATGAAGCTGTCTCAGAGGGTATCTGCTTCTCGACTTTGGGCTGTCAAGAGCTGACAGCTGACACCGCTGTGACCTGAACCACTATGTTTCTCTCACACTGTCCATGCAAACCCCGCATTGCTGTGAAGTTTGTCCCTCTTGAGCTGCCCATCTCTGCCCAATGATAACCTTCAAAAGAACACGCATGGGGCTGTGACTACCTTGTCAGACACAAGCACGGCACCCACAGCCGAACTTCTTATCACCGCCGAAAAGATTGCACATTATAAGTGCAGCCAAACCTTTCACACACTATCAGTCACTACGTAGCCCACAACAAAAGCATGAGCTCAACATAATGAAATCCAGACAGGAAATACAAACAAATCATGACCGTTGCTCTGCCGCCGTCTTATCTGCTGCTACCCTGTCAGCCACCAGCCTCTGCACTAAGCTCTGCAGCCGCTGATCCTGGCCCTGCTCCTGCTCCCTGCTGCCTGCAGCACCACCAGGGCCATCCGCTGCTGGCCACTGCAACTGCAAGCCTGCTCTACTGCTGCTGCTGCTGCTGCTGCCAAGCTGCTGCTGCTTTGCTGCTGTTGCTGAGTGTAGGGGCTGCTGCCTGCTGCCTGCTGCTTTGGCATGCCATGATTGGCTGCGCGACTGCTGCTGTGACGGCCACTGCAGCACACAGGCACGGCAGCACAGGGGACGCAGCGGCTTCAAGTTCGGAGCAGGTGGCTGGTCACACAGGGAGGTGGCAACAGTGCAGGCAAACTTTGCAGCTGCCAGCACAAGGTGCTTTTTGAAAACAGCTGATGACGTTCTTGCCAGCGTCAGGACTGCCTTGCCCCATGCAAACAACCGCAGCTGCTGTATGCCTCCGACGCCAGCAGGCAACCGCAGCCCTCTGCACTCCTCCACCAATCTGCAACCCCAAACATCCTCCTCCGTACTCAGCGTGCTGTTGTAATGATGATAGGTGTTGGGTGCACCCAGCAGCCACCACATCATGCACCAGCCCCCACACCACAAGCCAACCACATGCGCACTACTGCAGGCTGCTCAGGGAGCACTCTGGGCGTGACACCCCCCCCCCCCAACACACACACAAACACACCTGGAAGGAGCGTGCCTGGAAGGCAGCCATGTCAGCCTCCACCGCGCTGTCCAGCGCATCATCGCTGCCGCAGGGCATGACGTCACCCACAAACTCGTCCTCAAAGAATTTGCCCTCGCGCGCCGCCATGCTGCCGTCGGGCCGCCTCCAGATGCGGCTGCCGCAGCCGTGCATCACGCCGCGCGCCCAGTCCCCGCGGTAGATCCTGCATGTGACAAGGCAGGTGGTTCTGTGGGCTGTGTGCAGGGGTGCAGCAGCCAGCTGCATGGCAGGTGCATCGAGAGGTGTGTGTGCTGGGCCCCAGCAGCTTTAGGGGTGCGCGCCGCCCTGGGTAAGGCTGGCATGCAGCAGCCTGGACAAAGAGCATGCAATTCAAGCTTGCTGCTGTGTGCTGCACAGGCTGCTGCTGCTGCGCTTGGAGGTGAGCGTCGCCACAGCTATCCAGCACTCACATGCCTGTGCTCCATACGTAGACACCAGCGCCGTGCATTTCACCGTCTTCAAACATGCCCTCATACCTGCAGGAGCAGCCCGCGATTCCTTGCAAGAGTCAGCACATCAGCACCATGCTGTGTTGCTGATGGTACAACTGCTGTGGTTTGGCATGGCTGCTTCTGCTTGCAATGGTGCGGCCACAGCTGTCCCTGTTGCTGCTGCTGCTGCTGCTGCCAGACAGGACATGACCGACCTGTCCTTGTTTGGGAAGGTCAGGATGCCGTGTGAGTGCATCTTGCCGTGCTTGGTGAGGCC
The DNA here is from genome assembly GCA_030272155.1 of Tetradesmus obliquus. Lineage (NCBI taxonomy): Eukaryota > Viridiplantae > Chlorophyta > Chlorophyceae > Sphaeropleales > Scenedesmaceae > Tetradesmus > Tetradesmus obliquus. The sequence continues at coordinate 5,637,989 of CP126191.1, forward strand.
AGTGTACCTGCAATTCAAAACCCTTGTTCATGCTGGCACCAGGTACTGCACCAGGCATGCGCACAACGCAGCAGCACCCACGTAGTGCCATCACGCCAGGTCAAAGACTGCCATGCAAGGCCACCCTGTTCTTGGTCCATGCCGTGCAGTATGCTTGCTGATATGACCGCAGTGGAACCAAGAGAAATGGAGCAACTGGGCCGTAGCACAAAGTACACATCAGCCAATTTCAACTGTTACCTGGGACATGACTGTCATGTGACAGGGAGCCAAAGCTGTTCCGCACGCCCTACATCGTCCATTTAGGTTTTGGATGAGACATAAAGCGTTGGTCCGTTAGCCTGCATTGAAGCCACGCGCACAGCACGCATTCGTTCGGCTCCAAACGACCTTCAGCCAGCAGCTTCGCTGTTGCGTTCTCCACCCCAAAGCATCCAGCAGGTCGGCGATACTGCTGTGGTGTTTAGTCCTTGCCTGTCTGACTTTGCTGTGCTGGTCTTGGGTCCATCCAAACACATCATGGGCAAAAAGAGGAAGTTTGAGCTGGACCTTGACGTCGAGCGCAATATGTACTCTTCCTTTGTAATGGCGGCCAACGCTGTCAGCCAGCTTTACACACAGGGCGTGCAGCAGCAGCGCCGGGCAGCAGCAGCGGCATCGAGGGCCACCCTGGTGAGCTGTGCTGTGCTGGCCGTCCTTGCAGCGGTCCTGTTGGCCAGGGATTGAGCTAGACTGCATCTGACGGCTGCCTGCCGCGTTTCTCTGCAGGAGAAGGTGCTGAACTTTGTGCTGCGGGAGAATGCTGGAGGAGAGCACATATCCAAGGCAGCGCTGGTGCAGTTCCTGCAACACGAGTACGAGGTGGGTGTGCAGCACTTGCAGATAGTTCACTGCAAGTCAGTCTGCTCTCTGCTGCGATATCAGCTGTGCACTGCTGCTGACCAGCCACGTGATCTGTGCTTCTGCTGCTACGCTTTGCTGCAGAACGCTGATGGCCAGGATGCGCCACCGCCGCAACCGCAAATGCAGTTCATGCCCTTTGGCCCAGCAGGTGTGTGCAGCTGTATCTTCCCATCACAGGTTCCGGGTTGCACCTGCTTGCATGATGCTGCATCAGCTTGCAGGATCGGTGGAACCCATCTTGCATTTGAGCATTACTAGGACCTGGCCAGCCATGACATCAAAGCGCATGCGAAGAGCAGTAGCCACGCCAGGTACATTTGTAGACGTTCTGCTGCCAATGCTATCATACTGCCTGACCTGTCACGCCTGTGTGTCACTGACCACACCCTCCTCCTGCTGCTTGTGCGCTACTGTATGGTGATGCAGCAGCAGCAGCGGCAGCAGCAGCAGGCTCCGATGACAGCCAAGACGTGCAGCAGCCGAAGCAGCCTGGACGTCAATTGTCAGGTGGCATGGCGGCCAGCCCTGGCTTGCGGGCCCCAGGCAGGATGATGAGCATGGAGGAGCAGCAGCAGCAGCACCAGCAGCAGCAGCAGCAGCAGCAGCAACACCCGCACATGCCGCAGCAGCAGCAGCAGATGCTCCACCTGCAGCAGCAGGAGGCGCAGGCAGCAGATGCAATGCAGGTGCAGCACCATGGCATGATGCACATGGCGGCCAGTCCCTTCACGGGCGCGCAAGCAGTGCATGGCATGCAGTTCATGCAGCCAGGCAACGGCATGCAGTGAAAGCCACGCTGTGGCACTGTCAGCCAACAACAGCAGCATTTAGTGCGTTTACGTGGTACAGCATTGTCCCAGCATACGGGCAAGGCCTGTCAGCTAGTACAGCTGTTGTTTCAGTTGGAGCCTGGAAGTAGCTGTGTAGATCAGTGTGAGTAGAAGACACACATGTTACAGTCCATGTCAGTAGCATAGCTGCATTGTCCGCATTGCCAGCACTGTATCAGCCTATCCCATGGCTGTTTGTATTTCTATACTGCGTTTTGCTGCGCATCAACTGGCTATGCTTATACTGTCGTGGCTGTATAGGCACTCTGCAGTAGTTCCTGCAAAGTCTTCACAGTTTGGAATGCTTTTGGGCATTTTTGCACAGCAGCCCGTCGAACGTGTGCAGCAGCGCATACGAACACAAGTGGTGTTTTGGCATGTACAACAGCCTTTCTCGTCTGCTTGGGTTGGCCTAAGAGCTCATGGCTGTCATATTCCCAACGCGACTGCATTCAGCAAGACCATGTGTGTGAGCATACATGGCTGCTGCACCAGAGCAGCGCAAGTGCGGTAGTATACGATGAGAGCTGACACAGGTCAACGCACAGCAACGTGCGCACCATTTGCATGTATTGAATGAGCTTGGTGGTCAGGTGGTGGATGTGGCAGACCATCGTGCATGATGCAGGACCGCTGGTGCAAGCGACTTGAATCTGTTACCCGGCAGGGCCTGCTGGTCAGATTTTGCCTGTTGAAGATGGTGTAACAGTCCAAGCATGGCCTGACCCTGATGCACAGGAGGCTGGGGCTTGAGGCGGTGGGGTGGTGGAGCGAGAGCTGAGGTTGCTTCAGCCCTTCCTTGCTTGCACGCATGAAACGTCACGCAGCTGCGCAACAGCATGTTGTGAGAGCGTCACCCGCATGCCAGGCCAATGACGGTGCCTTGGCATCAGCGGCCTCCTCTACATTAAATTGCTGGCAACAATACTACGCACAAGCCATTAGGGAGACGGGCTGCACTTGTCAACGTCTGTGTGAGCAGAAGATCAACAGGTGCTTCAACTGTCATGACAAAACGCCCTCTGCAGTTCGTGTCGAGGCAGGCACTAGACGTCAAGCAGTGTACAATCCTGATGCATATCGCACTCGCGTGAAGCTTGGTGTCCAGCGTCGTCTCACGTGTCCTAGTCGTCGAACTCTGGCACTACCAGTACACACCAGCAGCTGGTCACTGAGATCGCGCCCGCTGGGGCTGCCATACCGATGTCGAACCCTGCCTCAACGGTGGAGGAGGCCGAGGCGCTGCTGAACCGTTGCAAGGCACTCAGCCATCGTGTCAGCATCTATGCCAAGAAGCTGGTTGGGGAGCAGGATGCACTGGCAGTAGAGATCAAGTCGCTGCAGGCCAACCTACAGAGCCTACGCAAGGCCAAGTCTGCAGTGGAGGACAGGCAGGAGCAGCAGCAGATCAGTGAGCTGCTGTCAGAAGCAGCAGCGACCATCAATGGCGTGGGCCCTGGCGGTGACCTGTGAGCATAGCGGCAGCATCATGCAGCTGGCAGCTGGCCTGCTCTACTCTCTCGCATCATTATCGATGTAGCCTGGCAGAATGCACTTGTGTGTGTGCCCAGCACGTTTTCCCTCAGCAGTAAACTAACCAGACTGCTGGTCATGCAGTTGCTGCACCCCAAGCCGCTGCCACCCCGTGTAGGGCAATTGCTGCTTCGTATTGCGCAAGCACCTGCTGCTGTTGGCAAGCAGTCACAGCCGCACTCTGTGAGCATCCTCTTCTGCACATGGCACATGCACATTATCGCATCAGTCATCCTGCACACGTTATCCTGCATCCTGCATCCTGCAACCCCAACAATGCCGCGCCCCGCAGGCGCCGCCTGTGCAACCCCAAGATGCCGCGGCTGCTGTCGCTGCTGCTGGGCGACAAGGTGTCGCTGGTGGCGCTGCGCAAGGACCAGGCGGTGGGCATACGCGAGGAGTACCACGCCTTCCGCAACAGGGCCGTGGGCATCATGGGCACCGTGCCGCTGCTGCTGTACAGCGGCATGAAGCGCGCAGACCACGTGTCGGTGGAGGGCGGCAAGGACAGCATCAGCCTCACGCCCGCGCTGCTGACTGGTGGGTGGCTGAGAGGGGAGGGGCAGGAGGCAGCGGAGGAGGGGAGTGGCGGTGACGGGGTGGAAGAGGCTGGGGTGTAGGTGCAGCCAGTGCAGCCGGGCGGGAGGCGCCCAGCTGTTGTCAGCAGTTGTGTGTGGCGTCTGGGGCTGGCGTGCGCACCAAAGCAGCTGGTTAAGGCAAGCGCCATATGATGAGGGTTGTTACTTTTGCAGCGTTACTTGAGAAGAACTTGTTGTTGTGGAGATCTGGCAGAGCGATGTCAGTGACGGTCTTCCTTGTGCCCTTTCAAGCCAAGCCAAACTGCTATTGGACAGCTGACAGAGCCGCCAGAGCAGGTACTGCTGTCTCCGAAATTACCTGCATGCTCATGTTCTACTCGCTGCTGCTGCTCTGCCACTGGCTGATTGCCTGCCACCTTGCATGCCTGCTGCCTGATGCGCCCCGCAGGCCTGCAGCTGTACTTTGCGTGGCTGTGCTACTTCTACGTGGCCATGGCGCTGCGCGAGGCGGTGCTGCTGGTCAACGGCAGTCACATCAAGCCCTGGTGGATCGCGCACCACTGGTGGAGCGCGCTGGGCAGCCTGCTCATGCTGGCGCTGCCCATCAGCAGCCCCAGTGAGTAAGCCAGGGCAGCGGCAGATTGGCAGCGGCAGAAGGACAGCCACAGCAGCAGCAGAGGCGCAGCCAGTGGGCAAGACAGCATATATGAGCTGCATCAGCAGCGCAAAGTGTAGGCCTGCCAGCGGTTATGGTGCACTAGAAACTGTCAACAATCACAGGCTGTGGCTGATGGTCACCGCAGCATGTCATGCACGCAGCTGAGTGTGTAAGCCATAGCACTGCACTGCATGCCGTGTCTATGGGAATGATTGCTGCGGCCCTGATCATGCTCTGTTGTTGCCGCGCTGCCGCAGCCGTGTACTACTTTGCGGAGTCGTTCATGCTGTGGAGCACCTTCCAGGCGGGCGTGATGCTGGTGCAGAACCGCTACCAGAAGCGGCGCATGTACACGCGCATCGCGCTGGGCAAGAACAGCGCCATGGACGTGGTGTCAGGGGAGAGCAGCGGCAGCGCGGGGCAGCTGCTGCTGCTGTACCCGCTGCTGTTCAGTGAGTGACAGGGCCGAGTTTGGTGGTGAGCATTGGCCTCCTGCTGTTGCTGGCGATCGCGGGTGGTTTGCTGCAGCTGCTGCACCTGCTGTATGGCTTTTTCTAGCTTGGCCTCCATTTCCCTACACACAACACAGACCATACGTGTGAAAAGGGCTCACACGCATATGATGGTGGCGTGCCAGGTGCACACTCCGCTGATGAACATACAGGCCGCGGCTAAACGGCAGCTACATCACCATGCTAGTATTACTAGTAGTCGTTTATGAGCCAGCACTTGCTTGAGGGCCGCAGCATGCTGCTTCTCCAGCTCTTCTTGCAGCTCCCTGTTCTTGGACTCAATCTCCCTGCTGCTGCGCCTGAGCACATCCATACTGCCGCGCATGCTGCTTGTGCCGCGCAACAGCAAGTCAATCTGGTGCTGCTGATCAAATAACAGCTCCTGTACCTGCATTACAGCAGTGAAAGTTTGTTGTCGGGCTGTTGCAGATGCTTGTTTGGGTGAAATACAGCTTGTGGACATGCACAAGCTGGCCTGGAGGCATCCTACGCACGCAGCCTTGTGGGCCAGCTGCTGACAAAACAATTACTGAGTTTCATTGGCCACATTTGCACCCTGCATGTTCCTATGCTTACCTCTTCTTTTGTTGCCTCGTCCAGTTCATCAGCCTGCAGCTTCTGTAGCGACGTCTCCAGCCTACTGCGCAGCTGCTCCACAATCTTGGCAGTGCCCTGTTGCAGCAGCAGCAGCACCCCGTCCATAATGGCTGCCTGCCAAGCTTGCTTGTCAAAACAATGCATGTAACAATTCGTGGTGACACACAACCCGTTACTAATATCCACACACTCATGTATGGCTGGCTCACCTTGCTGCCAATGGCGCTGACACCGGCAGGGTAGTAGGCTGCAATGGCTCCCTGCTGCTCACTATCCGATTGAGAGGCTTTCTCTCGCAAACCCAGGTGTTTGTGATTTGCTTCTTCGTCAGCATCCCATTCCTCCTCCTCAAATTCATCCGCCAGGCCCTGGATGTGCACATGACACAATTCAGCATGCCGGGATACACAACTTTGCCAAGCGCAAATACTCTTTGTGCCGGACACACCCACAATAACATGTGGAAAATTCATTGTAGTACCACAATTTAACTGCTCTAGCACTCACCAACTCAACAAGCAACTGCCTGTTGCCTGCCTCTGCTTTGCCTGTTGCTGTAGCTGGCTCCCCTCCAAGCGTCTTCTTGGCAAGCTCAGGGTCGTACTCCTGCACAGTTGTTATTATTGTATTGCTTAGCTTAAGTGCTTTGCATAAACAAGAAAACGTCCACTGTCTGAGAGTTTGGTTATCCTTGCGCATGCTGCGCCTCTCTTATTTACCGCCAAACGCACACAATCACTGCCTACCTTTGCCTTCTTGAACACAGGCGGCATGTTTAAGGGAGCTGCAAACTTATCTTTTGCAAATTCTACTAGTGTAGCTGTGGCACTTGCATGTTTCAAAGTGCCACTGTGTTCATTTGGCGTCAAGGCACTCGACAACAACCTGCCGCACGCCCTCATGCTTTCAATACAGAACCAATTAGGTGTTTCACTGTCGTTGCTGGGTCATGCATGTGTCTGTCACACATGACATGATGACAAGGAGTGAGGTTCAACTCAAGGTTGCTCACGTTCGTGTGAACGTTGACAACCACGTCAACGCCTCAATACGTTTTTATCGGTGTCAGTCAGCGTATATCCAGTAGTTTATGTTGGTAGCATCGCACCCCACAAAGTCAAAGCAGCAGCACCGAAGAGCACCGTCTGCCTGACTCTATACTGAACACGAGCAGGATCTCCAAAGGGCGCAGCCCCAACAGACAAATTGATGACTTCCATTTCTGGCAGCAGTTAAACAGTCATGGTCAGTGGGGCAGCAGGCAGCCATGTGATGGTTCTTTGTCAAGAGCAGTAGCAGCCAGCTGTGTGCATCGCCTTGAGCTCAAGCTGGACTGTTTGTACAACGCTTGTTATTTCTGCATGCAAAAGTGTTCAACACCGTCGGCAGAGCTGGCTGTGCATGCTTCACAGCTAGCCTGATGTTGCTTGCGCTATTTGCAGTCCATCAGCTGGGAGGAGCCGGTGATTGCGGGCACAGGCCCGTGTGCAAGGTCAGGACACACTTTTACCTCCTGTGGAGGAAGGTTCTTTGTGTTTGGCGGCAGCGGCCGCCTGAACGGTGAGCATGTAGTGCTGCAGTGTTCCCTTGCCCGCGACCAGTGGCAGCTGCAGCGTCATGGTACTGCTGCTTGCGATTGAGGAAACCAATGCCCACCTGCTGCTGTTGCAGGCAAGGCTCAAACCTTCAATGACCTGTTTGAGCTTGATACAAGCTCATCAGAAGAGTACAAGTGGAAGCAGATAACCACCAACGGTAGTGTGCCGCCCCCCAGGGCACGGCACTGCGCAGTAGCGGTGGGTGTCGGATGCAGCAATTATAGTTGTGTCCATGCCTGCCTGAAGCGTCACGCACAAGCAGCAGCGAAATGTATTGCAACGTGGTTTGTATCAGCGGCCATCAGCAGGTTGCTTTGATGGCGGTTCACTAATCGCAGCGCAGCAACACCAACACATGCGCCACTGACAGCACAATGCTGTTCCTGCAACTACACCCAAACTCCATGTGCGCAGTTGGATGAGAAGCACCTGCTAGTGTTTGGCGGCCTGGACAAACGTACACGCTACAACGATGCCTGGGTGTTTTCGCTAGAAGACAAGGAATGGAGCCAGCTACAGTTTGAGGGGCCCTGCCCTGAGCCGCGTGCCCACCTCACGGCCACCAAGTTTGGCTCCAAGGTCTTCCTTTTTGGTGGCTATGGCGGAGCAGGCCAGGTCTTCAATGACCTGTGGGTGCTCAGCCGTGGCAGCAGCAGCAGCAGCAGCACTGAGGACAGCAGCAATGCCAGCAGCAGCTGTGCCATGGACTTCAAGTGGGAGAACCTTACAGAGCAGCTTCAAGGCACTGCCCCCAGCCCTCGGTTTGACCACACAGCATTCATCTACCCAGTGACACCCAACAGTGACACCTTTGACAAGCTGCTGATCATGGGTGGGCGTGATCTGTCAGCAATGCTGCATGACAGCTACGTGCTGGACCTTGCCAGCATGACCTGGCAGACGGAGGGCGCGCCACTGCTGCCTTTTGAAGTGTGCAACAACGTGTGCGACGACATTGAGAGCGTGCCCTATCACAAGGTCTTCAGCTTTGGTGGCAAGAAAGGCATGATGCAGTACATGAACACCGTTGAGGTGATGGACTGCGGCAGCCAGGTTTGGAGCACGCCGCCAGTGGAGGGCGGCAAAGCACCCTGCGGCAGGTGAGCTGCAGCATTTGAATTGAGTGTGGCACGTCTCCAGCAAGGTTTTTGACCTTGCTGCCAAGCACATCTGTGCTGGTCCCCTTGTATTATGCGGTCAGCTACTATGCTCACCTGTGCGCAGCGTGCATGTCACTGCCTCTGCACGGGCAGGTTTGTCGCACCTTACACCTCTGCTGGCCACCTTCCTGCTCTCTGCCATACACTCCATGCTGCAGAGAGGACACAGCCTGGGTGTATGACCCCAAGAGCAGCAGCCTGCTTATTTTTGGTGGCTGGGCTAGCCGCTGGCTGGGGGACCTAGTCAAGCTCAACGTGTCTGCCATCATTGGCCCGCCGTACGCCTGCACAAGTAAGCCACAATGCAAGAACAGCAATGCAACTGATCTTCAGAATTCAGTCCTGTTTGGGCAAAGCAGACCGTGTGCTAGGTGAAAGTATTCCTGCAGGAATGGTTGTTGAGCTTTCAGGACAACAGCGGCATCTGGCACGTCACTGCTCAATATGCCCCTGTCCCTGCTGCTGCTGTTGCAGGCATCAGCCCTCAGGCTGGGCCTGTGTACGGTGAGACAGAGATGATCATCAAGGGCCTGCGGTTCAAGCCTGGCAAGGTGCAGGTGCGCTTTGGCAACACAGAGAGGACGCAGCTGCTGGTGGACGCAGAGTATGTGGACAACGAGACCATCAAGTGCAAGACAGCCAACTACGAGCAGTTCGGAGCCACTGCCGTGGACGTCAAGGTCAGCATCAACGGCGAGGGCTGGACCGTCAACAAGCTCAGCTACAGCTACTTCGCCAACACAGCAGCGCGCAACTGCACAGCATTTGGCCCAGGCGTGCTGCCCAACGTCGTATTTGGCGTTGGCGTGCCATTCCTCATCCAGGCGCGTGACACCCTCAACGAGCGCCGAACCAGTGGCGGCGACCACTTCGCTGTGCGTGTGGTGCCAGCTGATGGCGGCCTGCAGGGCGATGCTGTCATTGTTGACTTGCAGGATGGCCGGTACGAGGTCACATACAGTGTGCCGCAGCCAGGCGTGTACCTGGTGCATGTAAGCCATGCTGACCTAGGCGGCAGCGAAGCAGTGTCAATTCGCGGCAGTCCCTTCAAGGTGGAGGCAGCAGACCCCTGGGTCAAACACAGAGTGCTGGGAGCAATGCCTGCCAAGCGCGCGGTGAGTGGCGGAGGTGGCAGCCGTCGCTTTACGCTTTTGCAAAGCATGGCAGGCAGCATATTATCTTTATCCATGCTGCAGTTTGAGCTCAAGTGCGCAACATCCGTGGCAGTTGCAGTACCAGCACAGTTCACCAGCGCATGAGCTTGGCACTAACATTCTTGTTGCACATGCTGTGCCTGCTGTTTGTGCTTCTGTCTGCTTCAGGGTGCTACGCTGTCTTCAGTGGAGGGTGAGCTGGTGCTGTATGGCGGTGACAAGTCAGGCGTCAGCATTTGCACCCCTGGCATTGGGGAGTGGCGCTGGAGCAGCGTTGCTCCATCTGGCACCGCACCTGCAGACAGGCAGCAGCACAGCGCTGTCGTGATTGATGGCCAAGCTGTGGTGTTTGGTGGCACCAGCTTGGCAGATGGCAGCGAGCTTGCAGATGCGTTCTTGCTAAAGAAGATGCCAAATGGCAGCTGGGCCTGGGGTTGCCCCAAGAGCCACACACCGTACGTCAGGTGAGGCCAGGAACTGGCAGAGGCGGGTGGCCTTGAGGTGTGTGAGCTATTGCTGCCAGCCACCATGCTGTGGCCAGCTGTCTTATGCCCTGCCAATCCATGCGCAGCAGTACAGCATTCTTGCTGGTGTGTGTGTATGCGTGAGCCTTTTGTGCTGTCCATTATGTCCTCCTGTGTTGCACTGACATGCAGGCACACAGCTGCGCCTGGGGAGGTGGCTGATGAATCAGCCAAGCCCGTCACCGCGCGTGCCAGCCATGCAGCAGTAGCTCTGGATCAGCGAATCATGCTGCTGGGCGGCGAAAGCAAGGGCGCCCTTGTCAGCGAGATATGCATCGGAGAGACAGTAAATGTACAGGTAAGTATGACAGACAGGGTCGGCCAGCATGCTGCTGCACACATGTGGTGGCATGCTGATGTTGTTGCAGTGGTGCACTTATGGCGCTGGCTTTTACTGGCAGTTGACTGCCGCTTGTTATATAGTTACGCCCGTCACTGCAGGCTGTGAAGAGCATCCCTCTGCCGGTTGCTGAACAATCTGCAGGTGGCCAACTGGGTTGAGCCACTACTGCAAGGTGACGCTCCAGGCCCACGCAAGGGTGCAGCTGTTGCAGCAACAGAGGGCAGGATTGTCATGCTGGGCGGGACAAGCACCGACGCCGAAGAGAAGCCAGTCGTGCTTGACGAGGTTGTGGTGTTTGACATGGAGGACACCAACACCTTGGTGTGCTCCATCAACCCAGTGATGACTGGCCCAAGGCCAGCGGCACGCACGGGTGCTACAATGCTGGAGTACGCACCCGGCCAGCTGCTGCTGTATGGTGGCTTTGGCATTGATGGCAAGCCACTCAATGATGCGTACGTGCTGAATGTGGATGCATTGGCCTGGCAGCGCGTGTACAATGGCCACCCAGACCTGGTGGGCCCACAAGGTGAGCTGGGTGCAACTGTACAAGCTTGGTGACTACTGTATACGTGTGAAAAGCAAGTGTAGTGCAAGCACATGTGCTGCGTGCGTGCTTGCAGCGTGTCCCTTGCCCTGCACACATTTGCTGGAATATCTTAAACATCTGCATGCTGCGTGTGTTGACGTGTCTGGAATTATCTGACACAAATGCAATGTGCTGTATTGCGCTGTCTCCAGGTGCCCTGGCTGCGCTGCTGAAGGGCAAGCTGGTGCTGGTCAACGCAGCTGCCGGTTCCCCCAAGTTTGACTGCGCGTGCTCTCTGGACTTGCTGGCACTGGCGGCCAGCTACAGCTTCACCACAAAGATGAAGGTTGACGCAGTGACGCTGCTGGAGAGCCTGGAGGCCTGGGTGGACAAGCAGGCCATCAGCCTGGACCTGGCACAGAACCTGGAGAAGCTGTCACAGAGCTTTGATAGCCTGTTGAAGACAATGGACGCACTGTATCAGGTCAGTGTTGTGAGAAGCCGGCCTTTGTGCTGCTTATTTTGCATTTCAACACACATCAAATGGTCGAAATGTCATAAAGCAACCAAACATATTGGCAAGAGGCCTGCATGGCGCAGCTATGCTGTCTCATAGCAGCTAGCAATTGTGTTCAGCTGTTTTCCCTGCTGCCTGTCAGTAAGCACATACAGCTGCGTACTGGTGCAATCCAAATGCCGCATATGAAACGGTCCCTGCTGCCATCATGTCCCCCTGCCAACAGGTGAAGGTGAAGAAGTCCGACAACGACCTGCTGATTGAGCAGCTGAAGGAGACACTGCGTGTGCTGGCTGCTGACAAGATCCCAACCAGCAAGCTTGAGAAGCGCCTGGAGGATGTGGCTCACAAGTGGGATGAGGCCAAAAAGCTGCAGCCACAGGTCAAGAGCAGCGTGGAGCCCATCCAGGTGCGCGCTGCTGATGCAGCAGCGTGCTACGACACCCTAGCTCCTGTGCAGTGCGTGCTAGCGCTGCAGCTTATAGTGTTTGCACATGCCTGTAGCTGGATGCAGCACACGTGTAATCTATCCACCTTCCTGCTCAAGTCCCTTGGCTCATTATTGGTGTGGGTTGGAGCTGCTAACATGCTGCCATGCCATCTTCCTCTCTGCTGCCCTCCTTGCTCACAGGCTACTCAAGCACAACGCATCCGCAAGGACATTGAGGCCTTCACTGCACGTGTGGGGCAGTACAAGACAGCTTTCCACAGCAACTCCCTGTACAAGTTTGCCACAGGCTGCGAAGCTGCATACGGCCAGCTCAACACTGCTGCTGCAGAGCTGGCCAAGCTGCGCAAGGAGTGCAGCCAGTGCGCTGAGCTGGCAAGCATTTTCGAGCTGACCGATGCAATGGGCCCTGTGACGGCGGCACTCAAGGAGCTGCATGAAGACCTGGTGGCAGTGAAGGATGTATGGGACTGCACAATGCTGTGCGAGACCCAATTCCAGGTGTGGCAAAAGGCGGCGGAGACGTGGTGAACAGCTACAGTGGATGTCACACTAAAGCTAGCTGTAGCATGTGATCATGTTCCAGCTGTTGTCAGAAGATTCGGCACAGTGGCTGGGCAGCACCCCAGAAAGGCGACAGAAACCTACAAGTGTAGTGCGTCACAAAACATGCTGTTGCTGCTGCTGCTGCCTTTGCAGTCTTGGCGCCAGACACTGTGGAGTGACATCAGCACCTCAGAGATGGGGGAGGGTGCTAAGCAGTTTGTCAAGGAGGTCAAGTCGCTGTCAAAGAAGGTGGGATGTAGTGGGGTGTGTGTTTGATCGGCGTAATGTTGTGGACACCGCTGTTTTTGCACTAAGCTTGGGGGCTGCAGTGACGCAGCAAAGCACAGATCAGCTCGCAGCACACCCACACATGCTCTCCACCAGCGCTATCCAAACAGCACGCACACATGCGCACACATGCAGACACACATGCGAACACATGAACACAAGCAGCAAGCAAGCGCACACCTGCTTGCATGCACACTCACCGGCACTGGCGCACACATGCAGATATTGTATGGTACCACCCATCATGCGTGCTGACGCATCTTTATTGCTACCGCCCCCAAACGCGCTGTGGCCCTTTTCAGATCCGTGACGAGGATGTGTTCAAGGGCTTGGACAACATGGTCAAGAACTTCCTGGTGTCAGTGCCGCTGGTGGCAGACCTGCGCAGCCCAGCCATGAGGGAGAGGCACTGGCAGCAGCTGATGGAGGCAACCAAGGCAAGGAGCCACAGCCACTGCGTTCCTAGCACGTGGCTTCAGTATGCTGCAAAAGTACATGCTGCTTGCTTCACCAAACATCCATAAATGAGCTTAAGCACATTGCTGTGCGTGTAATTGACGGCTTGCTGGATGCCACCTACGTATAGCACGTGTTAGTGACGAACTACTAACATGCTGGTGTTCCTACGGCCCTTGCAATCCGCAGGTGACCTTCAATGTGTCAGACCCATCCTTCAAGCTGGATGACCTGCTGGCATTGCAGCTGCATAAATTTGAGGAAGAAGTTGGGGAGATCGTGGATAGGGCGCAGAAGGAGGAGAAGATGGAGAACGGCCTCAACAAGCTGGAGGAGAACTGGGCCAAGATGGTGTTCCAGTTCCACCAGCACAAGACGACAGACGTGTACACTGTCAAGATGGCAGAGGAAGACTTTGAGGTGTGTTGGATAGTCTGCAAACAAGCACGTTGTTCTTGGCTGAGTGCAGCACCATTCTTGGCTGTGTGCAGCACCACTGGTCCTGCATTGCTTTTGTGTGCCACACATTAGCTTGGGCCCAAGCTGCAGCCACCCTTGAAGCGCGAAATGGACCACCAGGGCAGCCGACAATGTCTCACTACCTCGTCATGTTGTGCTGTCGTCTGGAAATGTCTGTGCAGATGCTGGAGGACAACCAGGTGCTGGTGCAGGGCATGATGGCCAACCGCTACATGAACACCTTCCGGGACCTGGTGCTGGGCTGGAACAAGAAGCTGATGGCAGTGGCTGACGTGGTGGCGATCTTGACTGAGATCCAGCGCACCTGGGCCTACCTGGAGAGCCTCTTTGTGGCCAGCGAAGAAGTCAAGAAAGAGCTGCCAGAAGCTACGCTGCGCTTTGCCAAGATTGATGCAGATGTGAAGAGCTTGCTGGCAGAGTTCAAGAAGGTGCAGAACTGTGTCGCTTGCTGTGGCAAGGACGGCCTGCTCAAGTTCTTGGAGAAGCAGCAGAGCGAGCTGGAGGTGAGTTGTTGGCAGGCATTGGGCGCTGCTGGAGGCCTGTATGACATGGAGCACTGCATAGTGCTTCCACGCAGGTGCCATGCACCTAGCAGCTTGAATAATCACCAACAGTCGCAACAACTCCCATACTCCCCAGCAGCAATTGCACCTAAATTGGGCATTACTCACAAGTATGCTATGCTGAGGCAAATCCATGTGCTCGGCTGCGTGTTTGCCCACAGGTGTGTGAGAAAGCGCTTGCTGACTACATGGAGAGCAAGCGTAGGGCGTTCCCACGCTTCTACTTCGTGTCAACAGCCGACCTGCTGGACATCCTATCCAACGGCAACAACCCAGTCAAGGTGAGCCCTCACCACAGCTACTCAAATGCAGTCAAATGCTTGACTGACAGTCCGAGCAGCGGAGGTGACGCCACTGGTCACAGCATGTGTGACACCCTGCGTAACAGCTGACTGCCTCTGCGTGTGTGTGTCATATCCACAGGTGATGCAGCACATGTCCAAGTGCTTCCAGGCCATTGACAAGCTCAAGCTGGACAATGAGAACCCACCACCTGGCCAGCGGCCAAAGGCACTGGGTATGGTGTCATCCATTGGTGAAGAGTACGTGGGCTTCAAGCAGCCCCTGCCACTGGAGGACAAGGCAAGTTCAGGCTGCAGGTGTTGCTTTGGTGCCGTACTGTCACTGTATGTCATTAACCTACATGCATTGCTGTGAAAGGGACTGTCTGCAGCAGAACCAACACCCAGGGCTACCTTCATGCTCCAACATGCTGAGCGCCCAGATACTAACGCCGTTTCTGGTCACGCCTGATGCTGCAGGTTGAGATGTACATGAATGACATTGTCGGCAAGATGCGCGGGGAGCTGCGCAACGTGCTGCGTGATAGTGTGACCGACTACACCAGCAAGCCGCGCGACAAGTGGCTCTTTGACTGGCCCAGCCAGATCATCCTGGTGGTCAACCAGATCTTCTGGTGCCAGGAGGTGGAGCAGGTGAGCATCATTTGAGCACAGCCACTAGATCCCTTGTGCATGCGCAGAACCAGCAGTGTACATTAGGCTCATCAATGCCCGGCTGGCTTATCAACTAAAAGCGCAAGCAAGCAGTCTTGTGGCTTTTACAGCTTGTAATGTCGCTGTGTGTGTTTGTGCTGTGTTTAACCACCCTGTTATGTGTTTCTGTGCCTTTTGCAGGCCTTCCAGAACATGGCTAAGGGCGACCGCCAGGCCATGGCAAAGTACAACGAGCAGCAAGTCAGGCAGCTCACACGCCTTATTGAGGTCACGCGCACCAACCTGCCCAAGTCAGAGCGCCAGAAGGTGATGAACATGATCACCATTGACGCGCACAGCCGTGACATCGTGACCAACATTGTGGAGGGCGGCAGCGACAAGCAGGACTGCTTCCTGTGGATGTGCCAGCTGCGCAGCTACTGGGATGCATCCATCAACGACTGCAGGATCCGCATCTGCGACGCCAGCTTCCCCTATGGCTATGAGTACCTGGGCAACGGCCCACGCCTGGTCATCACACCCCTCACAGGTGCGTGGTGAATGCTGCAGCGTGGTGCATGCAACCTCCAGAAGGTGTTAGGCCTGTTTGGGGCAAATCATGCAGGAGAAGGCTCTGGTTTGCATTCAAATGCGCAACACACCACCACTGCAAGGGGCAAGCAGCAATGTGGTGCATTAGACAGCACCGCGCTCGTACCTGTTGCGTCCTGCACAATGCCGAAGCCTGACACCTCCTTTGCGCCACTGCTGTGCTGCACCAACTGCCACAGATCGCATTTACATCACAGCTACGCAGGCATGCTGGCTGTGCCTGGGCACAGCGCCAGCTGGTCCTGCAGGCACAGGCAAAACTGAGACCACCAAGGACCTGTCGGCGCAGCTGGGCAAGCCGGTGTACGTGTTCAACTGCTCGCCTGAGATGGACTACCGCACCATGGGTGACATCTTCAAGGGTCTGGGTGAGTATGGCAGCCTGTGTCAGCTGCAGCACCACAATTGTCACAGTCGCTGCATCAATGTTATGGTGCATCAACCGCCCAGTTCAGGAGTGCAAGTTTGCTAGATTGTGTATGCTTTCAGCTGCAACAAACAACAACACTGCTGGTGCTGTCACATTTTCTTTGCGTACTGCAGCTGCCAGTGGAAGCTGGGGCTGCTTCGACGAGTTCAATCGCCTGGTGCCCGAGGTGCTGAGCGTGTGCAGTGTGCAGTACAAGTGTGTGACAGACGCACAGAGGCGCAAGTCACTGCTGCCTGGCAGGTAAGCCTGAGGTGCTGTGGCTGGTGGTAAATTGCATGCGGCACGTTACCTGCAATGGCATGTAAAGGCTGCAGCGACAGGATGATGCCCAGCTCCGCTCATCACGTACTGTCAGCACGTAAAACACATGCACACGTTATGCAGACAATGCTGACAGATCCTGCTCCTGCCTGCAGGGGCCTTGAGTACATTGACAAGGCGGGTGAGAAGCATCCTGCTGTGGAGCGCTGGACATTTGTGGCAGCTGATGGCGTTGAGATGCCGCTTGAGGAGGGCACCAGCGCATTCATTACCATGAACCCAGGCTACATCGGGCGTGCTGAGCTGCCAGAGTCTCTCAAGGCACTTTTCAGGCCCATCACCGTGGTGGTGCCTGACAGGCAGCTGATCATGGAGAACATGCTGATGGCTGAGGTGCGATTTGGAGTGCAGCTAGGCTGACCAGGTGCATGCAGGAAGCCTTACGTACAGCTCATTTCTGTGCGGCATGAATGCATACTAAATTTTGTTCTGTTTCCAAGCAAGTGCTGCCTGTGCTATGTCTGCGTGATTACTCAACATGAGCGCTTGCTGCGTTGCATGCGCAGGGCTTCGTCGAGGCCAAGATGCTTGCCAAGAAGTTTGCCAGCCTGTACTTCCTGCTGGAGGACCTGCTGTCACCACAGAAGCACTACGACTGGGGCCTGCGCGCCATCAAGTCTGTGCTGGTGGTGGCGGGCAGCCTGCTGCGCGCTGAGGAGGGCCAGGTGGAGAGCAATGTGCTGTTCAGAGCGCTGAGGGACTTCAATGTGCCCAAGATCCTGGCACAGGTGTGTAAGCAGCAGTGATCTGCTCCTTTTTGCTGCCACCAGCTGAAGCAGGGTTGCATAGCGCCTCTATTGTTACGCAGCAAGCTCAGTCAAGTGTTTGAACTGCCAGCATGGGGTAGCGGTCCACAACCATTTTGGTATTTTTGACAGCGTTGCTGCTCTCAATGCCTGCTGCTGTGCAACGCCTGCTGCCATGCTGCGTTGCTGCTCTGCAGGACATGGTGATCTTCATGGGCCTGCTGAACGACCTGTTCCCAGGCGTTGACCCACCCCGCAAGCGCGACCTGGCGTTTGAGAAGGTCATCAGCGAAGTGACAGCTGAAATGAAGCTCACCGTAGAGGCAGACTTTGTGCTGCGGGTGGTGCAGCTGAGCGAGCTGCTGGCCATCAGGCATTGCGTGTTCCTCATGGGCCCAACAGGCAGCGGCCGCACAGAGGTGTACAAGGTGAGCTGCGCTCTGTTATGTGATAAAGTAGGAAAGCCAGCAATTCTGCCCTTCACCTGGTGTTGCCTGTGCACTTTGTTATGGCAGTTGCAGTGCAGGTGCTCAACTGCTGCATAAGTCTGGTTGCGATGCCGTAAATGAAGCACAGATAGGCTTTAGTGTTGACAGCGGTGCTGATGTGTTATCCCTTGCAACAGGTCCTGGCGCGCGCCATCACCAAGGGCAGCGCAGAGCCGGTGAATGACTACCTCAAGATGACCAACCGCAAGAAGGTCACCATCCGTGACATTGACCCCAAGAGCATCAGCACGCAGGAGCTGTATGGCTTTGTCAACATGGCGACACGCGAGTGGAAGGTGGGTGGTGTGAACGTGCAGGTGTAAGCAGCCACTGGAGCACTGCTGTTGCCAGGAAGTTGACATGGTGCAGAATGCGAGGCATGTGACGTTGCAGTTGATCTGTGCAGGTGGATAGGTGACAGGGTGCTGCTGGTGACATGATGCTAGTCTGTGCATGTGCTCTCAGCTGCCACTGAGCGTCTGGCTGTCTCTGCCCTGAACTGCTACACAGGATGGCCTGCTGTCCTACAGCATGCGCGAGCTGGCCAACATCACTGATGACAACCCCAAGTGGATCCTGCTTGATGGTGCGTGGGCTGCAACTGTTGTTGGTGCTTATGTACCGCTCACACCTGCAAGCCAGAGCACGCTGTACCATGCTCTGCCATGGTGCATGCCTAGCGCACAATGCCTGCACCCTGCAAGCGCCATCGTGGCAGGCTTGTAGCTGACTGGTGCTGGGACCTGCTGTTTGCGCAGGTGATCTGGATGCCAACTGGGTGGAGTCCATGAACAGTGTGATGGACGACAGCAGGCTGCTCACACTGCCTTCAAACGAGCGCATCAGGCTGCTGCCGCACATGAAGATGATATTTGAGATCCGCGACCTCAAGTATGCCACACCAGCTACAGCCACACGTGCAGGCATCCTGTACGTGAGCGAGGGCCGGCAGTGGCACAACATGGTGCAGAGCTGGCTGCAGCGTGTAGTGCGCCCATACGCAGAGAAGGCAAAGTGGAAGGTGAGGCTGGCTGGTATGCCGAGTTGAATGTGCATGGTTTATTGACAGGAACTGCAGAACCGCTGTTGCTTGATTTGGTTTCCTGCACCACTGCCGCACAAACAGCGCCTGACATAAGATGATGTCATCAGTGCATGCAGGCTGATGTTTGGTGCTGGCTGCTGCTGTCACTAACGCTGCGCTTGCCTTGTATTATCTGCCGCCCACCAGGACCCCAACCAGCCCACCCAGTGGCTGTCAGACTTGTTCGACAAGTATGTGCCAGACACCATCTTCGAGATGAAGAAGTCCTACAGGCACATCACACCGCTGTCCACCATGAACTTCGTCACCACGCTCACCAACATCCTGGAGGGTGTGCTCAAGCCAGAGAACCTTAGCAACAAGGCAGACCAGGCCCTGTTCGAGATGTACTTTGTGTTTGCGGCCATCTGGGCCTTTGGTGGCGCGCTGGTGGAGAAGGACGGCATTGATTACAGGCGCAACTTTGACAAGTGGTGGAAGCAAACCTGGACCACTGTGAAGCTGCCAGGTGCGAGTGGTCGCCGTACTTGTTGCCAGCAAAACGCAGGCGACCACTGGGTTGCCGCAATCAGGTGCAGTGATTAAGTCAGCAGCTCACCTGTTTACATCGGGAGAACCTTTGGCAGGAAAGCTGCACCATCATATGGTCTGCAGTATTGACACCAGCCAGCCATGCTCACCCTGTGACGTGCCACATCTGTTGCCCTGCAGGCAAGGGCACTGTGTATGACTACCTGGTCAACCCCAAGACTGGCAAGTTCCAGCCCTGGGCTGAGCTGGTGATGGACGTGCAGTACGACAGCGCCAAGCCCATGAGCAGCATGTTTGTGCCCACAGCCGAGACCTCCTCGCTGCGCTTCTTCCTGGACATGATGGTGGACCTGCACAAGCCCATCATGTTTGTGGGAGGTGGGTTAGAGTGGCACCACATCGCTTACAACGTGTGGCAGTAATCTGTGGCAGGAGGTAGGTTAGAGTGGCAGCACCACGCTTACAACATCTGGCAGGATGGTGTTGTGAACACGCTACAATAACCACCCTGGAAAATCGTGTGAGACTTGAAAACTACAAGCATGCTGCTCACGACTGTGTCGCAATGTGTGCATGCAGGTGCTGGTGTGGGCAAAACACAGCTGGTGAAGGGCAAGCTGGCATGCCTGCCGGAGGAGATGATGAGCCTAGGCATCAGCTTCAACTATTTCACAGACGTGGTGTCCTTCCAGAAGGTGAGGAAACACAGCCTAAGAGGCCATGAGCTGCAGGCAATATGACTGCGATTGCTTACGCGCAAGTTCCTTGCAGGAGCACGTCTGCCACCTCAGATGTGCATGCTCTGCTGCCTAGCCATAGATGGTGCACTTGATTGAGTGTGGCATCAAACCACATGTGTGCTGGGTCCGCCACAGGTGCTGGAGTCGCCACTTGAGAAGAAGGCTGGAGTGAACTTTGGCCCGCCCGGCACCAAGCAGCTCATCTACTTTGTGGATGACTTGAACATGCCCAAGCTGGACCCTTACGAGACAGCGATGCCAATCAGCCTCATCCGCCAACACCTGGGCTGGGGACACTGGTGAGCAGCGCACCAGCACCATCTGCTGCCTGCAGGCTTCCAGCTGTGCTGTGTGCAACACCGTCAGAAGTGGGGTTATGCTTGTGCTTACGAATGTTCTGTCTGGCTCTTGCAGGTTTGACCGCCAGAAGCTGACACAGAGGAACATCAACAACACGCAGTATGTGGCGTGCATGAACCCAACCGCCGGCAGCTTCACCATCAACCCCAGGTTGCAGCGCCTCTTCTTCACCCTGGCTGTGGGCTTCCCAGGCCAGGACAGCCTGATGAAGATCTACGGCACGTTCCTGCAGGTGGGTGGCACAGCAGTGCATGGCCGCTGCAAGCGACATGGAGTGATAAGTGCTTGCATCAACTGCGCAATACTCACCGCAGCACACCATCTGTATCTGCCTTACAAGCATGTCACATCACCTGTGCTTGTGGTGCTGCTGCTGCAGGGCCACCTGAAGAAGTTCAAGGAGGAGATCCAGGAGATGGGCACAAAGATTCTGCAGGCAGCACTGGCCCTGCACGACAGGGTCAGCAGCACGTTCAGGAAGACAGCAGTGAACTTCCACTATGAGTAAGCTTTGCCTCTGATCAGTTCAATGCTGCTGTGCGCTGCTGTACGGGCATAACCTTGCACTAACACAGCCATCAAAGTGAAGCAGCTGTCTCAAACATCAGGACCTGCTGGCTGAAGTGACTGCAGCATGCATGGCAAGAACAGCAGCAAGCACTGCCGTTCATGTGATCTAAGCACCTGATGTGCCGACATGTGGCACCTGCCCTTCGCGCAGGTTCACTGTGCGCCACCTGGCAAATGTGTTCCAAGGACTGCTGATGAGCACCCCCGACGTCGTGAACACAAGCACCAAGTGGGGCAAGCTGTGGCTGCATGAAAGCGAGCGCGTGTATGCAGACAGGCTGGTCTCCTTGCAGGTGAGCTGGATAAGTGCTACTAGTGACAGTGCTGCCTGTGCACTGGACTGTTCTGCCTGCTCCTGACCACCTGGTTTGACTGTGCATCTCTTGAGTGGCCGGCTGCTTTGCTGTGGTTGCTTGCATCTGATGTGACGTGCGCCTGATCTGGACTCTGCAGGATCTTGACACCTACAACAAGGCAGCGGTGGCAATTGCCAAGAAGTATTTTGCCATCAACGACATTGATGACTACTACAAGAAGAAGGACGCCAGGCCGCTAATCTTCTGCCACTTCGCACGCGGCTTGAGCGACAAGACATATGATGAGGTGTGTTGGCGCGGCATGTCAAAAAGCGCGGGAAGTGATGAGATGTGAAGCTAAAGTGGTATGTTCCAGCCAGGGCAGGGCCAGCACTGCGTCAAACAGCACACCAGCTGCCAGCAGCAACTTCTCACTCTGCCCTGCCTGCTTGGCTGGTCTGTGCAGGTACCTGACTACCAGCACATGTACAAGGTGCTAAATGAGGCACTGCTGGAGTACAACGAAACAAATGCCGTGATGAACCTGGTCTTATTTGAAGATGCCATGAAGCATGTGGCACGCATCGCGCGCATCTGCAGCAGCCCTGGCGGCCATGCACTACTGGTGGGAGTTGGCGGAAGTGGCAAGCAGTCCCTGGCACGGTGGGTATTGGCTGCATTCAGCAAGTGCAGCTACAGGATGGGGTTTAGTCGTACCGCATGTTGGCCATGTGCGCTGCTCTGCAGCAGGGTGGCATGTACATGCAAGCCACAGGCGTTATTTGATTATGTGTGCTTGCTGCTCACACCTTGCATGCTTGCTGCCTTGTCCGCTGTTTTTCCAATGTCACCGCAGGCTTGCTGCGTACATCTGTGGTTACAGTACTGTGACTATCGTCATCAGTGGCAACTACAGCTTGAACAGCTTCCGCGAGGATCTGCAGAAGATGTACAAGCGCGCAGGCCTCAAGGGCGAAGGCCTGTTGTTCCTGTTCACTGACAGCCAAGTGGTGGATGAGCGCATGCTGGTGTATGTCAATGACCTGCTGGCAAGTGGAGAGATCCCAGACCTCTTTGCACAGGTACGTGTGTGGCATGTGGCCGTACGTTGCTGTACCTGCCTCTGCAGCTTGCTGGATGCACACAGTTCAGCCTTTGGTTTGGACCGCGTTTTGCTGGCGTGCCGCACCCAGGCATACCACAGGTGCTGTCACATGTACATAGATCAGCTGCTGAGCAGCGTGTACGCCTCTGCCTCTGCAGGAGGATCGTGATGAGATCATCAATGCCATCCGTGGCGAGACAAAGTCGCTGGGCCTGGTTGACACCCCAGAGAACTGCTGGGCCACCTTCATCAACAAGGTCAAGGCCAACTTGCATGTGGCTTTCACAGCCAGCCCAGTTGGTGAGGCCTTCAGGGTGCGCAGCCAACGCTTCCTGGCCACCATCAACAGCACAGTGATTGACTGGTTCCAGCCCTGGCCTGAGGTCAGCCTCCTGAGCGTGGCGCGCAAGTTCTTGGACGACATTGAGCTGGATTCGGAGGCCGTGCGCAACACTGTGGTAGAGTTCATGCCCTTCAGCTTCGCTGCTGTCAACAAGGTGGGTGGCAGTTGTGGCTAGCGTGTGCGGGCTTCTGCCATGTGCACTTGACGAGTTGCGGCTTTGTTTGTGCGCTAGTTGTTGCTTGCTTGCCGCAGGTCAATACACTTTAAGCTTGCTAAACATCTGTGCCTGTCTATGTTGCATGTCCATGTGTGCTGCTGCTGCGCTGCAGGCCAGCAAGGCCTTCTTTGAGGCCGAACGCCGGTACAACTACACCACCCCCAAGACGTTCCTGGAGCTGATCAAGCTGTACAAGAATGTGCTGACTGGCAAACGCAAGCAGACCCAGGAAGCTATTGATAGGTGTGTGTGTGCACTCGCGCTGGCATCAAGTAAACAAAGCATGCAGTGTGTGCTGCAGGCAGGTGCCATCTGTGCAAACATGTGAGCAGCTGGCAGGGGCAACCAGGGCCCCTGTACGTAACTGTGCGTGCCTGGTTGCACATGTACAGCATGGCATGTGCGCATGGCAACTGTTTACTACCTGCCTGCCGCTGACACGCTGCTGCTGTTGAGCAGGCTTGAGAATGGCTTGCACAAGTTGCACAAAACGCAAAGCGAGGTGGATGTGTTGGTCGAGAACGCACGCGCCATGGCTATCGAGGTGGAGCAGAAGGTGGCAAATGCCAACGTCTTTGCTGAACAGGTAATGCTTCCGTGGGGTGTGTGTTCCTGTTGTGTTGCTTGGCAGGCGTGTTTGTGTACATGCAGTGCATCTGCAGGTGAAATAGCGTGCCTACTTTACATGCGGTATCCCCAACCAGTATGATTCTGCTGTCCTGGCTGCCACTGCAGGTCGGTGTGGAGAAGGAGAAGGTGAATGCGGAGAACGAGTCTGCCAAAGTGGAGGCTGACAAATGTGCGGTCATTGCGCGTGAAGTCAGTGAGAAGCAGACAGTGTGTGAGCGGGAGCTGGCGGCAGCAGAGCCCCTGGTTGCGCAAGCTGAGGCAGCTCTGGACACCCTCAACAAGAAAGACCTGGGAGAGGCAAAGTCGCTCAAGAAGCCGCCTCCAGGTGGGCATGGTGCAGGATGGTTGTGTATGCGCTGAGGTTGTCTGTCACGCCAGAGCACACGGCTGTTCCAATGCTGCTGTCTGACCCGCAGCAGGGCGCGCTCCATGACAGGTAAGCGCTGGTAACCCACCGCAATGTGAAGGATGACTGCGCATGTACTGCTTGTGACAGTGCCCTGGATATCTTCGGCAACTGCATGCATGACATGGGACTTTCTGGGGGCTTTGTGTGTGCTTCATCTTCGGTTTTCATCATGACAACATGGTGTCTCAAGCCTGTTGTATATGCCAATTGTTGCTCAATCTGGTGTTTGCAGGTGTGGATGACATCACTGCGGTTGTGATCATCCTGCTGGAGGGCAACCCTAAGGACAAGAGCTGGGGCGCTGCCCAGAAGCTGATGAACAACGTGGACAAGTTCCTGGAGAGGCTCAGGGGCTACAAGGGCATCATTGATCAAGGGCAGGTGCGCAGCAGCCAGCCACCAGACTTGCAGCAAAGCAGCGGCGCAGACAACGACATTTGTGCCTTGTGCGACAGCTACTTGGTCACTCATACTCATCCACTTATTCTCATGCTGCCGCTGCATGCTTGCTGCTGTGTATGTGTCTGCTGATGCTTACTTTCGTCTGCTGATTACAGCATCACACCTCTGCCTGTGTATCTTCTGTGTCCAGATTGCCCGCAAGACGGTGGAAGCTTGCCGCAGCTACCTTGAGCTGCCCCACTTCAACAAGGAAGTCATCTACAACAAGAGCAGGGCAGCAGCAGGCTTGTGTGAATGGGCAATCAACATTGTCAAGTACTACGATGTTGTGTCTGAAGTGGAGCCCAAGAGGCAGGAGTTGGCGGCAGCCAATGCCACACTGCAGGAGGCCAACACAACCCTTGCTGCTGTGCAGCAGAAGGTGCGACACCATCACAGCGCAAGTGCTTTTGTTTGGCACCCGCAGCTGGCCTGGAAGGGGCTGATGGCCGATGGATGGTGTTGCCTGGCAATTGTACGCCTTTGAGGTTGCAATCTTTACCAGTTGGTTGTGCGTGCCGTGTGTGTGTGTAGCTGCACTGCTTGTGCCGAGCGTTTGATGTCACTGCCCTCTTCTCTGCTGCAGGTGGCTGAGCTGAATGCCAAGGTCCAGGAGCTTGAGGCGCAGTTCAATGCTGCTGTGGAGGACAAGGAGGCAGCTATCAAAGAGAGCGAGCGCTGCCAGCTGAAACTGCAGCTGGCAAACAGGCTTATCAATGCCTTAGCATCTGAGGGTGAGTCCGCTTGGATCAACAGCACACCTAGCTTCTGTGTGTATGGTGGCTCTATGTGCAAGTATAACAGACAGCACTCGCCTTGCACTGCATTTGCCAGAGTTCAACATGCTTTGCTTTGCTCCCTGCACACAAATGCACTGACACCCCTGTTGGTGCCTTGCAGGTGAACGCTGGGCCAGGACTGTGGACACGCTGCGGCAGAACTATGATGTGGTGACTGGCGACATGTTGCTGGCATCTGCGTTTGTCTCGTACGCTGGACCCTTCACCAGCAAGTTCAGGGCTGGCCTGATCAAGGAGTGGATCAAGTTCCTGTCTGACAGGGGCATGCCAATGACAGAGGGCATCACCGGTGGGTGCATCTCTTCTGGAAAAGCAGCACTAAGCAGTAACTGAGCCCAGCACAGCCACTTGTGCATAGCTCTTGCTATGCATGCTCAACAGGCGCTGGTGGTGGGTGCCGCTATCCATGCTGCTAACACACATATTCTGACTGCGTGTTTGCTGGTGCTGCCATGCGGCCCTGCAGATCCGCTGTCCCTACTGGTTGACAATGCGCTTGTTGCTAGCTGGGTGCGCCAGGGCCTGCCTTCTGACCCCACCAGCGTGCAGAACGGC
Organism: Tetradesmus obliquus; assembly: GCA_030272155.1. Lineage (NCBI taxonomy): Eukaryota > Viridiplantae > Chlorophyta > Chlorophyceae > Sphaeropleales > Scenedesmaceae > Tetradesmus > Tetradesmus obliquus. The sequence continues at coordinate 5,663,741 of CP126191.1, forward strand.
ACCATCCTCACCAACAGCGAGCGCTGGCCGCTGATGATGGACCCACAGCTGCAGGGTGTGGTCTGGATCAAGGAGCGCGAGAGCAAGAACAACCTGCAGGTCTGTGATCCAGCTCAAGCAGCAGCATTGACAGCAGCATTCTGCTGTTGGCAGCTGTACTGCTGCGCTGCCAGCAGCACAACGGGTCTCCTGTGACCTGTGTTCACTGGGTTGTAGATAGGTATTTATTATTGCCCATGGAGCATCACCACTGCAGCAGCCTTGCAAACGCTGATGCGTGCAATTGTTTTGGCTGCCATGCCTATCTGCGCAGGTCATCCGCATGGGCGCAGACAACATGATGACTGTGATGGAGCGCGCTGTTGAAAACGGCCACTCAGTTCTCATTGAGAACATGGGCGAGTCCATCGATGCAGTGCTCAACCCAGTGATCACAAGGTAGGTTTCCAGCAGCGTCACATCTGTGCACAGCTTGCCCACAAGCTTAGCCTTGTCTGTGCTGGTAATACGATGCGAGCGGCGATGGCAGGGATTAAGCTAACACTCAACCGCCTGCCTGCCTGCATACCCCAGGTCCACATTCAAGAAGGGCCGCAACATGTATGTCAAGCTGGGTGACAAGGACGTCGAGTACAACAAGAACTTCAAGCTCTTCCTGCACACCAAGCTGTCCAACCCGCACTACCCGCCAGAGATCCAGGCTGAGACCACGCTCATCAACTTCACAGTGACTGAGCAGGTACGCAGTGCTACGCAAGGTGAATCGAAAATCAGCATGTATGCGCTTGCCAGTGGCCTGGTTTTTCATGCACAGCTGGCCTAGGAAGCATCACCTGGTGCTTGGCACACCGGAGTTGTAACACCTGTTACAAGCACTGCTTGTATGTGATGTGCTGTGTTTGTGCTCTGCCTGCAGGGTCTGGAGGACCAGCTGCTGGCTCTCGTGGTGAACAAGGAGCGGCCAGACCTTGAGGAGACAAAGACACAGCTGATCATCCAGAACACTGAGTTCACCATCAAGCTGAAGCAGCTGGAAGATGAGCTGTTGTACAAGCTGTCAACAGCAGAGGGCGACATCACAGGTATGGTGCAGTCTGACTCTTCATGTGCCAGTCCGTGCTTGTGTTGGAGTCGCTGCATTTGCAGATGCATCAAACGCCATCACCTCTGCGTGCATGCTGCAGCTGGCTGGAGGGCAGGAAATCTGCAGGTGCATGGCCTGGGCAAGGACTTCACCATGCATCCAGGTTCAAAGCACCGGCAGTGGCCACTTGATTGCACCTTCTTATCATCGCTTGCTACTGCGCCGCTGCAGAGGATGTGGCGCTGATTGAGTCCCTGGAAGAGTCCAAGCGGGTGGCCACGGAGATCAGCGAGAAGGTGGTGGAGGCGCGTGAGGCAGAGGGCGCCATCAACGAGAGCCGCAACAAGTACAGGACCGTGGCGGAGCGTGGAGCCATGCTGTTCTTCCTGCTCAACAGCCTGAACAAGATCCACGCTTTCTACCAGTACAGCCTGAATGCGTTTGTCAGCGTGTTCTTGCGTGGCCTGGACTTGGCGCCTGGCGGCCCCAAGAAGAAGGAGCATGTGACGCTGCGGCAGCTGCAGAAGCGGCTGTCAGGCAATGCGGGCGACTTTGATGAGGTCATCAAGAAGGCCAAGCGCCAGAGCTCCAACGCGGGCGGCAAGCGCAGCAAGCGCACCACTGCCCAGTCTGGACATATGGGGCCAGGTAAACATGGCTGCGTGTGCCTCTATTTACTTGTATTTACAAGTGTTTGGGCAGTCACTGCATGCAGCTATAACAGGACGCGCTTAAAGCAGACAACTGGTCATGCACTGTCAGCAGCCAGATGATTGCCATCAGCACACCAACAACAGCACACCTGTATTGCTAACAAGTATCCGATGTGCTGTGTGCCGCTGCCTGCTTGCGCCTCTCCCCAGGTGGCCTGCCTGCTCCCAGTATGAACGGCGAGGTCATCCAGGAAGAGGGCGAGGAGGAGTTTGACATGAGCCCAGACCAGCTGGAGGCGCGCATCATCTGCCTGCTGGACACCTGCACCTACACCGTGTTCAACTACACGCGCCGCGGCCTGTTTGACCGCGACAAGCTTATCGTGCTGACCCTGCTCACCTTCCAGATCCTGCTGCGGGGTGGCAAGGTCGATCCGCTGGAGTATGAGGCGCTGTGCAAGGGCGCTCGCAGCCCCGCGCCGCCTCTGATCACAGACGACCTCAGCAGGTGGATGACGGAGGTCCAGTGGGCGGCTGTGGATGCGCTGGCAGCAGTGCCAGGTGAGCTGGGAAGTGGCAGTTTGCGTGTTCAAGCAGCTGGAGTGGCCTATCCAAGCAACCAAGAATACAGGTGCCTGCTGCTTTTGCTGGCAGTGTGTGTGGAGCCTGTTGTGGTAGTCAACCTAATGTCGGTCATTTGGCAGCCCCATTGCTTGCTGTAGTCTGACAATCCGCATATGTGCTGTGCATGCTGTGTTGTGCACCTGCAGGCTTCAACAACTTGTCCAAGGACCTCGAGAAGAGCTCTGATGAGTGGTACAACTGGTGCCTGCATGAGACACCAGAGCGCGTGCCAATGCCTGGCGACTGGTGCCGCAGCAGCGAGTTCAAGCAGCTGCTGCTGCTGAGAGCGCTGCGGCCGGATCGTGTGACGAACGCCCTGCAGCGCTTCTGCGAGGCTGCCATGGGTGCCCGCTACATCAATCAAGAGGCGTTCAGCCCTGCTGTTGTGATGGAAGAGAGCACCAGGTGGGGCTGGCAGAGGCATCACTGGGACAAGCGTGGCATGCCTCAACACCAGCAGATCTTGCTCACTCTCCTCCCCTGCCGGCTCAGCGGTGCGGTGCTTTATGTCTCACAGCGCTGTTACATGCTGCATGTGAGCCAAGCTGGCACCCTGGTGAAGTACATGTGTTTGTTGTGCGTCTCTCCTGCTTGCAGCGCAACACCCATCTTCTTCATCCTGTTCCCTGGATACTCGCCATCCAAGGAGATTGAGGCGTACGCCCACAAGCACGGCAAAACAGTTGAGGCTGGCAATCTCACCCTCATCTCTATGGGCCAGGGCCAGGAAGGACCAGCTGAGGCAGTGCTGGACAAGTGAGTGAAAGGGACGGCGGATGTGCTGAGCAGGATGTTAAGGGAGAGATGTGCAGCGTACTTGCAGGTATTGCTGCAGCATGCTTGCACCCACAACAAACTTATAAGCGCTGACAGTGCAGCCAGCCTGTGCACACAGGCTTTTTGCCACGGTTGATGGTGTGCTGACATGTGGTGCTGCTGCGCTGCAGGTACATCCGCGAGGGTGGCTGGGTGTTCCTGGACAATGTGCACCTCATGCAAGGCTGGATCCCGCGCCTGGAGCGCAAGCTGGAGATAGCAGCCGAGACAGCGCATGCAGACTTCAGGTGCTTCTTCAGTGCCGAGCCCATCAATGGAGCCCCGCACGTGAGTTACCCGCTTACTTCATACCTGCGCTTTAACTGGCGAGCAGCTGACATCAAATGCAGCTGCATGCCCGCAGATCACTGTTAGCCCTGTTGGCGGCCATGCAGCGGCGAATTTGAATGGAGCTGGGCCCGCATACTTGCTGACATACTAATTTGTGTGTGGTTGTGCCTGCAGGCAAAGATTGTGCCAGAGTCCATCCTGCAGACCTGCATCAAGATCTCCAACGAGCCGCCATCAGATATGAAGTCCAACATGCGCAGCGTGAGTGCGGCTATGCTTTGCTTAGCCTCATGCTCCCATTAATTGACCATGCATTGAGGACATGTGACGTGAAACTTTGCTGCTGTACATGATCGCCATGTAGCTGCTGCTGAAACTAGCTGTGTTGTGGCTGCTAATTTCAAATGCAGGCACTGGCTGCCTTCAGCCCAGAGGCTGAAGAGAGGCTGAGCACCAACGCAAAGCGCACGGCTTACAAGGGCATCTTGTTTGGGCTGTGCTTCTACCACTCCCTGCTGCTGGGACGCAAGAAGTTTGGCACTGGCATTGGCACAGGTGCGCAGGAGGTTCCTTGTATAAAAGTTGCGAGCCAAGCTCCCATGCTGTTTATCATGCTGCCTGCCATACATTGCACTAGCCTGTGTGTGTGGTGTAGTGTGTTACGTGTCATATGTCTTGCACTGGCTGCTTGAGATTTGATTCTACATCCGCTTGTGCGTGTTCTAAATCAGTACACCTTGTGGCGCCGCACCTGCAGGCAGCGGCAGTGGCCTGGGCTTCTGCCGCAACTACTCCTTCAACACAGGCGACCTCACCACCTGCGGTGATGTGCTGATCAACTACTTGGAGGCGTATGAGCACATCCCCTGGGACGACCTGCGCTACGTGAGTGCAATGAGTGCTGTTCAAATGGCAGCCGCTTCGTTCTGCAGCCTCAATGCTGCGGGGGCTGGGGGCGAGGGGCGCAGACTCATCTGCATATGCCAATTCATTTTGCAATGGCCAATGCATACGCTGCTTCCTGTGTTGACTTCATGCTGTGTGCTCTTGCTTCTTTGTCTGCAGATGTTTGGCGAGGTGTTCTACGGCGGCCACATCACAGATGGCATGGACAGGCGCTGCTGCACAACGTACCTGCAGGTGAGGCACCACGGCAGCTGTGCGGATGCATGAAGCTGCAGCACACCGTGCACGTAGATGCAAGCCGTGCTGTGCCGGGTGCCTGTGCTGCATATGTAGTTGTACACATCTGCTGCCTCCCACTCATCATTTACCCTCGCATTGCATTCTGCAGGTGCTGATCCGCCCAGAGATCCTGCCATCTGGCCAGCTGGCTGACCCCTCCAGCTGGGCCACGCCTGCACTGGAGCTGGCACCCGGCTTCAAGGCACCCCTGCCCAGCAGCTTTGAGGCGCTGCAGCAGTACATTGAGAACTCCCTGCCTGCTGAGAGCCCTGTGGTGTACGGCATGCACCCCAACGCTGAGCTGTCTCTGCTGACATCGCTAGGGGAGACACTGTTCAGAACCATCACCGACGTTAGCGGTGGCAGCACAGGTGGGCACACACATGCAGGGGCGGCAGGGTTGTGCTTGCTTTATCATGCATAAGCTAAGTTGGGCATGTGATGGTGCAGGTAATGCTGTACGCAGGGATCCGCGTTGCCTTCAGCTGACCACTGCTGCACACTGTTGACTTGTCGTGTTTAGTGGCCTGGCCTGCTGACATCTGCTGAGTCTCCTGGTTGTGTGCATGCTCAGGCGCCAGTGGTGGCGGCGCATCGGAGTCCGCTGTGCGCTCCGCGCTCAAGGACTACATGGAGAAGCTGCCTGAGCCGTTTGTCATGCTGGAGATTGAGACGCGCATCAAGGAGAAGACGCCCTTCGTGGTGGTGGCACTGCAGGAGGTGAGTGAGCAGCGCATTGGCTGTGCTGGCCCCGCGCAGCTTCTGCAGGTGAAGATGTTACTCGAGCATGCTCTGTAGTTATGCGGCAGCAGAATGTGTGCTGCTCTGTTGTGCACCTGGCCTTTATTAGCGCTGTGTGGGCCAGCCTTCATCACAATTGCTGCTGCTGCTGCTGCTGCCAGGCCACGCGCATGAATGCACTGCTTGAGGAGATGCGCCGCTCCATGGAGGAGCTGCAGCTGGGCTTGGATGGAGCCCTCAACATGAGCGACAAGATGGAGGCGCTGGCTAAGGGCATTGCCACCAACCAGGTGGGCACCTGCGCCTGGCAGTGCAGGATCGGCATTGCACAGGCAGGATTGGGCGTCCTGCCTTCTTGCAACTGTCCTGATATGTTGTGGCCTGAATAAACCAGCTTGTGTGCATGCTCGCCATGTGTGGCAGTATTTTGTGCCTAACAGCTGCTACCCCCGCTGTGCTGTTGGCTGACTGCAGGTGCCTGCGCTGTGGATGTCCATGATGAGCACGCGCATCCAGGAGGTGTTCAGCCTGGCCGCCTGGTACAACGACGTGCTCAAGCGCTACGAGCAGCTGGCAGCATGGACCGCCGGCAACCTGGTCACGCCAAACAGTGTGTGGCTCAGCGGCCTGTTCAACCCCAAGGCATTCCTCACGGCGGTGAGCAGCAGTGATGGTGCTGCACACCCCTACATGATGACAGCGCAGATCACAGCGCATATTTTGTATGCAGCGGGCAGCTTGCGTCTGCAGAGCCCTGTTGCAGCATGCCACTAATGACTTGGCTTGCTTATGCATGCTTCCGTTCTGCATTGCTGTGCTGCAGGTGATGCAAACATATGCCCGCGCAAACAAGCTGCCGCTGGATGTGATGAGGTTCATGACTGAGGTCACCAGCAAGACAGTGGAGCAGGTCACAGAGCCTGCTGCAGTGGGCTGCTACATCCACGGTGTGGTGCTGGAGGGGGCAAGGTGGGTAGGCAGTCGCACCACCTGTGTTGCTGCTAGCAGTTTTTATCTTACAAATAAAGTATGGCTTCTTCCTTGGTATGACGGTAGTCATTGTCTTGCAAGCTCGATTTGGGCAGCAGGCGCAGGCTGACAGTTGCCCATAGCTCAGTGTGCAGAATTGCTGACTGCCTGTTGTGTGTTGCGTTGCGTCCCGTGCAGGTGGGACAAGGAGGAGGGCGTCCTGAAGGAGTCGCTGCCCAACGAGCTGCACCAGGCCTTGCCAGTCATCCACGTGAAGCCTGTCACCACAGAGCAGTACAGCTTGGAGGGGTATTACGAGTGCCCGGTGTACACCAACATGCAGCGTGCCAACGTCTACTCACCAGGCGTCAGCAACTTCACGCTGCGCACTGCAGAGTCATCGCACAAGTGGGTGCTGGCGTCTGTGGCGCTGCTGCTGCAGGACGACTTGGCGGCCTGAGACCAACTCACTGGGTGTTCACTAGTGCAGTGGTCCATTGATTGATTGACCACTGATGTCTGGCCCGTGTGCAAATCTGCATTCACGTGTGTTTGGCGGCGGCGTTGAGCGGCTGTAGATAGTGTGGTGTAACGGAATTCGCCTGTCCAGGACTCATCACATCGTGACTGCTTTCGTCACTACTATAATCTTGCCCGAGAGGTGTCTGTGAAACAGGACAACAGCCATGTTTTGAAAGCCACGCAATAGCCTGCCAGGCAACGAACATATACACCAAAGACACGACCAGCAGAACCGAGGCAAAAGACCACAGTTGTGCATTCAGTTCTATGTGGAAGCCACACTTGAAATGTAATACATCTGTGTCTTTCAAGTATGTCACCCACAGGCACCACCTGGCAGTCCTGCGTCTTCTGCCAGGAATCACTATCACTTCTTGTCCAGAGACTGCAGCCAATGCAGCACATGCAGCTGACCATTGCGCCGCGCAATGCTCTCGCAGAAGGCCTTGTTCCATGGGCACTGCTGCTGGTGCAGCCACTGCAGCACCTCCAGGTGGCCCTCAGCTGCTGCGCCAAAGCACGCAGCCTTACTCCACGGCGCAGGCGGCTCCTGCGCCCTGGCCCACACCAGCACCTCCAGCTGCCCTGTGTGCGCTGCATACCTTGTCATACTGTCGTCCCAGGGGCACCCCTGCTGCCGCGCCCATTGCAGGACATCAAGGTGCCCTCGAGCTGCTGCTGCTGTGCACACCCATGCGTTCCATGCACACGGCTGCCCTCCCTGCTGGCCGCCTGCTGCTGCGCCACCCCTCAGCCACTGCAGTACGCCCAGGCGGCCCTCGCGTGCTGCAGCGATGCACGCGCCAACACCCCAGGGGCAGGGCGGGTCCTGGCAGCGCGCCCACTGCAGGATGTGCAGGTGACCTGCGCCCGCTGCTGCTGTGCACACGCTGTCGTCACACTTGCAGCCTGCCTGTCTTGCCCACGCCAGCACTGCACAAGCACGGTGAACAGCAGAAGCAGCGCAAACACTTAGAAGAGCTCCTCATATGTGCCTGTGCAGTGACAGTGCCTGCTGCAAGCTGGGGCAGCAAAACTGCACTGCAGAAAAAGGCAAGCATGAACATAGCTTCCACTGCGCACACACACAACATCCACAGCGCAGCATGCAAGCACAGCCACGGCCCAAAACTCCACGCTGTACCCTTGTCAAGCAAGGCTCAAGTGCAAGCCTGATGCCAGCAGCTCACCCGCCAAGTGGCCGTTGGCAGCTGCGCCAGTGCACACCCACTGGCCCCAGGGGCAGGGCGGGTCTTGCGCCCTGCAGCAGCACACACCACACATGTGACAGCAGCACCGGCATATGCGTCCATTATGCCACATGGATGAGGCACACCGGGCACGCAACCATGCGCAAATGCACGCAATGCCCTTCCATCTCATGCATGCAGCTGCTGCGATACATGCACACACCAGCTGCCTCACGCAGCGAACAGCTGCCGGCAGTTGCACAGCCATTTTTTGCAACAACGTTTGCTGGAGAGCAAGGCGCAGCGCCTCACCTGGCCCACTGCAGCAGGCTCAGGTGGCCTGCCTTGGCAGCGCTGCTGCAGCACTCCTCATCCCAGGGGCAGGGCGGCCGCTGCTGCCGCACCCACTGCAGCACTGCCAGCTGCCCGCCAGCCGCAGCAGCACTGCACGTGCTCTTGTTCCAAGCACATGGCGGGCTCTGCTGGCGCGCCCACTGCAGTAGCGCCAGGTCGCCGGAGTGCGCTGCAGCGCTGCACACGCGCACGTCCCATGCGCAGCCGCTGCTGTGCAGCCACTGCAGGCCCTGCAGGTCACCGCATGCTGCCCTGGCAGCTGCCAGATGCCACTGCTTGTACATGCTAGTTGCGTTGTGCAGGAACATCTCTTGAAGCGCTGCAAGTGGTAGGTCGGCGCTGGTGGCTGAGATGGTTGTCATGTGGCGGAGCCTGGCACATGCTGCCTTGCAGACACGCCTGGCTGTGTAGGCCTGCTGCGCTGCTGGGAGAAGGCTCAGGATGTGCAGCATGAGAGCCTCAGGCAGCTGAACTGGTTGTTCTGGGTCAGGGGCATTCTCCATGGCCGCTTCTCTGCAACCGTAACAGCAGCAGCAGCAGCAGCACCATCAGCAGTGAGCAGAATACAGCACGTCAGATTCGACCGTTTAACGCCTCAATGGACAATCTGGCGTTTGATTGCAACAGCAAATACTCACGTGTCTTGCATCCGATCTTCGTCACGACAGCACAATTCCGCAGAAAAGGCTCCAGCACGGTTGTGTGTTTATCCGTTGACAACCAGCGATCTCCACGGTTGCTAGGGCGAGGCAAAGAAAAGCAGCTGATTCACTGCATTTCAACGTGGCTCGGGTTCTCTCGCTACCTGTGTGGGTGTTCCCGTGGTACCGACTGTTACACCTGCTGGGAAACCCTAGCAGGGTCGACCATGTGAACCACTCACAGCTGTCACATGTTACACACAACTGAGGTCGGTCAGTAGCCATGAAGCTGCCAGGATGATGACACGCTGTGCGCACTGCTGCAGCACGCAACCAGCAGATGAACTCTGCGTCCTGATGCTAGCATTGCTGTCGCTCTGCCCCCTCAGTGCAGGACCTGGTGGCTATCCTGGCCCAGACCATTTGCAATACTGGTCCACCCGCCGCAGCTGCTGTACTTGAATCACAAATCAGGGCATCTCCAGCCAGCAAACAACTTTCAATGTCCTTTGTATCCCTTCCAGTGTCTGAGGCCTATGCGCGCTAGCTCTTGCGCCGCAGGTCCTTGAACAGGATCCTGTGGCCCGGGTCGGTGCCGTCAAAGTCCTCAAAGTCGTTGCGCGCCGGGCAGGTGGGGTGCTGCCGGTAGCCCAGGCGCTCGTAGAAGGCCTGCGCCGCGCTGTTGCTGCGCTGCACCGTGAGCAGCACCATGTCCATGCTGAACTTGAGCGCCTGCAGCAGCACAGTAGCAGCGGCAGCAGCAACAACAGCAGCAGCAGCAACAGCAGCAGGGGATGCATCATTGCGATGAAGCAGCAATTGACCAAAGCTGCGTCTGCTGCAGGGTCAATCCTAAAGGCGCTGTCGCCTGGTTGCTGCTACTTCTGCTGATTGAAATGACAGTGTATCTATGTGTGAAATAAAATACAGCCTGGCATCCGTGCACGACCATGCAGTACGCGCCAGCCATGCGCACGTGCTGATAGCCCCCGCAGTGTGCAGCGCATGAGACGCAGCAGTCACCAGTGGTGACTCACCACGCAGCAACAGCAGCAGCCAGCAGCTGCCGTCACAACTGCAGTCCCTCACCAGCAGCTCCAGCATCTGCATCAGCCGCCGCCCCAGGCCCTTGCGGTGCATGGCTGGCGCCAGCTGCAGCTCGTAGCAGTACACCACGCTGCTGTGCCTGCCCAGGCGGTGCAGCTGCAGCTCGTCATCAGACAGCAGGTTGTCCTCCAGCTCAAACCTGGGGGACAGGGGTGGGCAGGGGTGAGTGCCAGAGCAGCAGCAGGCAGGGGTGTCAGTGCAATGAGGGGGTGCATGCGCATGTGTGCCTTGAAAGGAGCTCACGAGCCACACCAGGATTAGGCAGCTCTGGGCAGCAGGCAGCAGGCGGACAGAGAAATGCTCGCTTGGCCATGGTGTGAGTGCGCCAGGCGGCAAGTGCTGCGCTGCTGTGAGTAGCAAATAGTGCAGAGCGCAGTGTGCTGTGGCGAGCGACGACGGGGATGGTGCTTCGCTGGGCGCAGTGACAGTACCAGAGCATGGGCTGTCAGCCGCACACACGCATTTTGCTGCTAGCAGCAGGGGGGGCGGGCAGTATCACCTGAAGTGTGTGTAGCCCAGCAGCTGCCCTTCAGCATCAGAGGCCAGGAGGTAGCGCGCATCCTCCTGTGCAGCAGGAGCAAGCAGCAGCAGCAGCAGCAGCAGCAGCAGCAGCAAGGAGCAAAGCGTGATGGTAAGTGTGTGGTGACAGGATGGCAAGCTGTGGTGTGGGCAGCCATGCTTGGGTTAGGTAGGTGGTTGCAAGACTGTGATGATACTTGGGATAGCCTAACACCGCCTTGTGCGAGCCAGGGCTACTTCAGTGTGCTGCAGGCTCATGGCAGCGCTGTTGTACTGCTTCTGCTGCTGCTGATCATGCTCCTGGTAGCCAATGCTAGCACTGGGCTCACATGGAACAGCTCGCGCTTCTTTGCCCCGGGGTTCCACTTCTGCTGGTCTGCCGTGTAGATGTCCTTCATGTTGGTCTCGAACAGAGACCAGAGTGCATCTTTCTGCTGCTGGGTCAGGTTGCTGCCATGGGAGAAGCTGATGGTGGCTGCCACATCATTCTTGTTGTACGACAGGAATGCTGGGAAGTGCTGCAGGATGTCTTGCTCCTGCACACAGCAGCACCAACCCCATCAGCAAAAGCTGCATGACTTTTGAGATCAGCGGAGCTCAGCTCCACCGCTGCTGTGGAAGGGCTTACCTGGTTGACAGCCTTCAGCGCTGCCTGCAGGGCAAGTACCTCATCCTGTGCTGCTTTCTGCAATGCATGGTCCACACACAGCTGTCAGTCGATGTAACATCAACAATCAATTATTAGCTAAGGCTACTGCGGCCTGGTGCTGCACCTGCTTAAGCTTCTTCTCGCTTTTGCTTATGGCGGGCATGTTGCTGTCAGGGCTAAATTCAAAAAAGGATGCTGCACTGCCAGCAGTCTGAAACAGTTACCGTGTCAGGAATGCAAAAGATCACTTTTCTGCCAACGACGCTTGATACGCAGCAATGGGTGCGGTGACGGGACTAGGCACTTCAACGACGGGAAGGCGAACAGACCAGGTCAGCAACCAGGGTTCTTGAAAATGGCGTACTGCACCTCGTGAGATGCCAGACGTCGCTGGAAGCCGTTTCATTTACGCAGATCGCAACGGCGCCATACGCACGAGGCTCTTGAGAGCGTGAACGGCACTGAACATCTAGTACACCCGTCGCTTTTCGCTTCAAACTCAGTGAAATGGCTTCTGACCTTGAAGAACAAAAGAAAATGCTGTTGCCCATCCTGCAGGTGATGATCCCTCACAGCAGTGCAACCCCAACTGCCACCATGTTGTCGTTTGCTTAATCTAGCGACGTTTTATGGTGCAGAGGGCAGAGGAGATACAGTCTGTGGAGCCGCGCATGGCGTACTACTGCCGGCTGTATGCTATCAAGAGGGTGAGCAGCAGCGGGCAGCAGCAGCCTGCATTTACATGCATGCACCTTCCAGGTCCCCCGCCTGGTGCAGACGTGCTGAGTAGCGAGGGCGTGCGCGTCCGCACAAGCTAACTTCAACGTAGTCATGTGCAGTGCTACAAGCCTTACACCTGGGTGTGGCTTGCTTACGCAAGCATAGGCCCAGCCACTGACTTGCATGTGCCTGCACGTGTTGTTGAATAAAACTGCCAGGGCCTGGAGCTGCCCAAGCCTACCAAGGAGATATCAGGCCTCATCAAGGCCACGTTTCTGCAGTGTGAGAAGGACAAGCCAGCTGTCAAGCCGGATGAGGAGGCAGACAGGGCGTACTGCGAGAACTTTGCTCTCAACGTGTTCAGGCGCGCGGACAGGGTCGACCGCGCAGCGCGCGCCGACATGAACACCTGCAAGGCGTACTACGCAGCAGCCATCTTCCTGCAGGTGTGCAGGGTGTGTTAGTGGTGATGCAGGGGGGCCTGCGGGCGCTGCATTAGCCTCCTGGAAACCAAGTTCTGACAGTTGAGGCGCATTGCTGCACTTGCAGTGTTAGCTTTTGATTGCTGCTGACTGGAGATACATACCTAGCTATTGTCAGCGCGTGCGAATCAGCCATAGTCAACTATCGTGCTACTCACTCGCACCTCAACAATGCTGCTGCGATGTGTGCTGTGGTGTGTGGCTTGCCAGGTGCTGGAGCAGTTCCTGAAGCCAGGCGAGGAGATGGAGTATGACGCGCCAGACCTGCTGGAGAAGACGCGCTACGCGCTGTGGCGCGCAGCAGAGATCCGCAAGGCGCTGCGCGAGGGGCGGCAGCCGGCGCCCCCGCCGGACGCAGGCACAGCCGTGCCGGGCGGCGCTGGTGCCGGCGGCGACATGTTCTCTGGCCCTGCGTACGAGCAGAGCACGCCTGGGGAGCAGCAGGGGCCGCCACCAGGTGGGTGCGGCAGCTGCAGCAGCAGCAGCAGCAGCAGCAGCAGCAGCAGCAGCAGCAGCGGATGGAATGGCAGGCGGCAGGCATGCTGCAAGCAGTTGTCCAGGGAATGTTGAGTGCAGGACTTCTGGCGCATAACGCGCCAGCCAGCAGCAGCGCGCAAGTGAACCTGCATGCTGTATTCCTCCTGCAGCAGCCTCTGCAACCCACTCCGCCTTAGCTGCCTGCACGGCGCTGCTCCCACCGCTGCATCCAACACATGTCGTTGTCCTGCTGCTGCCCTGCAGCAGACGCGCCTGGCTCCAACCTCGACAGCATCGCATCATCAACAGATGACTTTCTGGCACTGCCCAAGCCACCCAGCACAGTGCCGCCTGCGGGCTCCACAGGCCTGCTGGCGCCAGCAGCAGCAGCAGGGCCGCGCTTCAGGCCCGGCAGCCGCGTGTGGTGCTGCCCGCCAGGCAGTGAGGGCGGGCCGCCTGAGGAGGGCACTGTGGGCATGGTGCTGAGCCCTGCTGGAGGCCCTGGGGGCCAGGCTGTGTACAAGGTGCGCGCTGCTGCGCTGGCAAGCGCCTGCAAGCCTAGCCTTGCTGTGCTTTTGCGCATGTGGCAGCCTGTGCGATGTAGCACGTGTTGCTGTGGAGGCTGCAGTCCACAGCAGCAGTAGGTTGCTTGTGAAGCATGCTGCAGATGAAGTGCAAGGCGACACCATTGTGAGTGCTCGCAAGCAGGGTGTGCAAGCAGGTTGTGCTCGCAGCTGCTGAGTTGGACGTGAGGGTGTGAGTGCAGTTTGTGCTGATGGCTTGCCGTGCTGTGCTGGCGCAGGTGGCGCTGCGTGACAGGCTGGCGGAGGTCAGCGACAGCCAGATGGCGCCCGCCGTGGCTGCCGGGGCGCGCCTGCTGTACGTGGCAACATACGGGGACGCGCCTGTGGGCGGCAGCGTGCTCGCTGCCAAGGTGGACAGCTGGTGAGCGCCGGAGGCACGCCGTGTGCTGTTATCAGGGACTGAGTAGTCAAATGCATACAGCAGGGTAGCCAAACGTCCAAGGTAATGCAGTGGTGGGCCGGCTGGCTGCAGCTGTGGCAGCTGTTCATGCAGCACAGTATATGTGTTGATGGCCAGCTGTGCTCAAGGTTGCTGCTGTGCAGGCGGCATACCTACGCAATGATACAGAGGCAGCCACACATAGCATCACTGTCTGAGGATAGCTGCAGCTGCTGTGCTTCTTAAGTGCAGTGCGCGCTGCCCCGTTTCCGTCCAACCACTTCTTGCGTGCTGCTGTGCCGTTTGTGCTGCTGCCAGGCCGTGCATGTACCTGCTGCAGCTGGACACTGGGCGCACGCTGGACACTGACGCGGCACACGTTATGGCAGCAGAAGCAGCAGCAGGCGGCAGCCAGGGCCAGCCCTCAGGTGAGCGGCTTTCTGGCCATGCTTGGTTGATGCTGCCGGACGGAACGTGGCCATGCTGCAGTTCGTGTTAGCTGTACACATGTGGGACAATGCACATCTCGGCCGGATCGGTGACAACAGCAGCTGCTTGGATGATGGCCTGTCTGTCCTGTGTCTTGCATTGTGTTGTTTGCGTAAACATGCGGTGGGCATTATTGACAGCTTGTTCTTGCTGTGTCCTTGCAACCGCTGCTGCTGCATGCCTACTGCCAGCAGGCTACCCTACCGTAGGTGGCGGCCACCCGCTGCCAGCAGCACCACCCCTGGTGGACCCATACAGCCCTCCACCCCCAGCAGCAGCAGCACCACCAGCAGCACCATACTCGCTGCCTGCCCGGCAGCAGCACCAGCAGCAAAGGCCTGCAGCACCAGCAGCACCGCCACCACCTGCAGCCAGCAGCAGCTCATACCCTAGTTACCCACAGCAGGGGCAGCCGCAGCGGCAGCAGCAACCGCAGCAACCGGGGTCACCCTACCGTGGTGGTGCCCAGCAGCCAGCAGCAGCACCTGCAGCAGCAGCAGCAGCAGCGCCAGCATTCCAGATGCCTGTACTGCCACCACCCGGCAGCTTCCAGCCGTCTGGCGCGGCGATTAGTGAGGCTCAGAAGTGGGCCAAGTTTGCAGTGTCATCGCTGGGGCACGATGACGTCACGGGTGCCGTGAAGTTCCTGTCTGACGCGCTGCGGCTGCTGACTCAGCCCTCAGGGAAGTAGCGCCACTGCGTGGCCACGCAGCCATGGCTGCTTGGGTATGGCTGGTTTGCATGGGTGCAGCGGCATGAACTGGTGATACTGGAATAGATGGTATGGTAAACGCTATTGGTGGGTTGCATAGTGCATGCTGGGCACGCATGCGCTGCGACGCGCAAGGGTATTGTGCAGGGTGGTACTCGGGCCGTCAGCTGTACTACAGCTAGTAGCTGTGCTGTGGTTTATGGCTGCAGCCCACTACACTAGGAATGCCATAGCAATCACTTGCCAGAGCATACATGCTACATATGGAGTAGTCTGAGTCTGCATCTGTGCTTTTCAAGTAGTGGTTGTGACAGTTGTTGGCAAGGGCAGTACGGCTGCTGCACTATACTGCCAGCCCTAGAGCTCTGTGCAAGACCCGTGTTGTTTGATATGTATTGGTTGAGCCTTCTCACATGCGTGCATTACTCGATGTGAGGTATCAGCTCACAGCTTTGAGCATGCAGGCTCAAGCTGTGACACACTATTGCACTGCACCATGATGCTTTGCACATGACTGTACCGTACGGGTGCTCAAGGTGGCCTATGTAATTAATGCATATGGTGTATGACATTCACCGGTGGGGATTCTGGATCACCATGTGACAGCCGCCATGAAAAGGCCAGACCCCGAATCACGAGTGGTTGTCTTGCTGATCACGCCACACAGTGATGAGTGTAGCGCACACGGCTGCGCTTGCAGCAGCACACATGCTGCAGCAACAGTCGATCGCAGCTGTGGATGAAATGACCTGGATCTATAAAATGCATGAATGAAATGCGTCCATACCCATGCGTCAGAATTTGACACAGGCTTGCACTGCTTTAGCAATTGCTAGCTGCTGCAACTGTTGCAACAGCACTGCTTTCGCAACACCCCAATAGATAGTATGTGCAACCAGGCTGCACAATTGCAGGGTCAATGACTTGCAAAAAACAAGCTGGACAGATCTGTAAGCAATCCCTAGGACATGTCAGGGGACAAATGGCGTCCCTCACAACACAAATCAACGTGCCAACCCTGCTCATGGATGTGCTTGGCAGCCTGCACCTGCCATGCGGCAGCAGCGAGGCTCCTAATCATTGTGCATGCCATGCAGAAGAGCTGGCTCTACCGTCACATGTAACAAACACTTCGCATGATGCTATGGTGCCGGGCAGCCATGCCTACATGAGCAGCCCACCGCTCGGAGTGCCAGGAGACTTTGGCGGGGGTCTTCTGGCTCAGCATTGCTTGAAGGTGCGCAGCTGTGCATGACCAGCATGCTTCGCATCCTGGCTTTGTCTAGAATTCGTCATTTTACAAACATGCCATGTCCTGCTCAACATCAATCAGCTTTCAGAAAGCCACAACTCCACATCCAACAACCACTGCTCACCCCTCATCATCAGCAAATGCTCAACGGGGCACATACACCTGCCCCCAGGTTGCGCGCCGCGCGCGTGTTGGTGAAGCTGGTGTACAGGTTTGCCGGGAAGGGCCGCGCCAGCAGCTCAACGTGCCAGCCCAGCCCTGGCGGGTCCCTAGGGTCGTCGCTGGGCAGGCCAATGAATGTCAGATTGGCGCCAAAGTCATCGTCGGAGGGCAGCAGGAAGCGCATGTCGGACTGCAGGTTGTGGAAGGTCGAGAACACGCCCGCGTGCGGGCCCCAGTTGGCGTCTCCGCTGGCGTAGAACACGCGCGAGCCCAGGCCCACGTCGATGTTGGTGAACAGGTTCTGCGCACAGAGGGAATCAGCGGTGGCAGCAGCAACACTCAGACTGCTTTTAGCTGAGCGCGCTGGCGGACGCAACTTGCACATGGCTGGGAAGTAAGTGAAGGACTAGCTGGTCTTGCATGTACAAAGCTCGGCTGCTTGAGTTCAAAGTAGCTGAAGGACTAGCTGGTCTTGCATGCTGCGCCTGGTCCTGCAGATAACCACAGCAAGTCTGGCTCCAGCACAGCCATGCACCAGCAGCAGCAGCAGCTGCAGTTGGGAGCGCGCCCCACCTGGTAGGGTGCCATGCGGTGGTGGTCCAGGTTGATGTCAAAGCCGGCCCCGTTCATGATGACAGTGCCATGCTCGGTGCCCGTCACGCTGATGTCATGCACAAACCTGTCCGTGATGTTGAAGCTGCAGCACAGCACGGCATGCACACACAAGGTTGTGAGCCAACAACAATTTGAAAAGAAAGAGGTTTCAGTGGCAGGCATTTAGAGTGAATGGCTGCGCTGTCTGTGCATTGATACCGCTGTTATTCGATCACGCCTGCCGCTATGCGTTTGCTGTCCATCATGCCGTCAAGCAGCAACCGCTACCACTGCCGCTGCTACCACTGCTGCTGCTACCGCTGCTGCTGCTGCCGCCGCGCCTCACTTGGTGACCATGGAGTCGCTGCCGTGCTCCATCCACAGCCCCCTGTGCCCGTTGTACCAGGCGCGCGGCTTGCTATTGGTGAGGGTGAGGCCGCTGATGGTGGTGAACACGCTGCCCCAGGTGTACACGCCCATGTCGCTGTTGCGCACCGTCACGCCGCGCACCCAGCCGTTTACCACCTGGTTGAGGTGCAGCCCGTTGAAGCCGCGCTCCTGCGGGGGCAGGGGGAGTCACGGCACAGCAGTATATGTGTATGCTGGATGTGTGCTGGATGTGCACTTGACGTGTGCTGGATGTGTGCTGGATGCGTGCTGAATGGGGACAACCTCCTTCCAGGGCACATTGCTGCTGCTTGACTCAAGGGCACCGCTGCAATGCAGCGCTGCCAGCATGTTGAGACGAACTTGCGTCATAGAAAAGCAGCAGCCAAGCGGCCTCACCAGGAAGTGCCCCGGGTAGGGGCTCCAGGGGAAGTCCAGCGTGAAGTACTCAAAGCCGGTGGCATCATTCAGCATGGGCATGAACTTGTGGATCTCCGGTGCCCAGCGAGTGTCCACCTGCAGGGCAGCAACACTAGCCCGCAAATTTACGCGGTGGCACACCACAATTAGGGCAGGGCAACACGTACACAAGTGCTACAGCAGACATGGCCCATAGCGCTTTGCAGTTTGGCCTGCGACTGGTCAAGGTACTGGTCCGTGACGACGGTCACAGCAGATGTGCAACTAGTCGGGTGTTCCAGTGCAACTAGATGGGTCATGCCCAAGGGTGATCATGACCCACCTTGAAGGGCAGCGGGCGCTCCAGCCATATCCAGTCTGCGCCCTTGGCCACCACGCGGCTCAGGAACCTGCAGCAGCGCAGCATGCAGCCGTCACATCAACCGCACGCCCTCCCGATTGCCACAGCTGCTGCACACGGTGTTGTAAACACCAGATGGGATATAACAGGACAGGCAGCCCTTGCTTGTCTGGTGCAACAAGATCTCGCTGAGCCGAACTTGTTTGCTGTGGTGTGCGCTGTTTGCTGAACATTGCTGGGCAGCATGTTACGCTTGAGCAGTGTTGCTTTCAATCCAGCAGCTGGGTTGCCGCACCTGCATGGATCTGCGTATCCCTTCTGCGCCTCCACCACCGGGAAGGCGCCCCCGTTGAGCTCCCACATGAGTGAGCCGTCCCCGGGGTCCTTCTGCAGCACCCTGTACCACTGGCCCACGCTGATGGCGCTGCTGTTGGCCACGCGCAGCACACGGTCGCCGCGGCTGGCGTTCTGTGACACAGATAGCAGCAGAGGTTGGCAGCAGGTGCAGCGTCAGATGGTGGTTTGTCCTGCTTGCCAGCTGGACACATGCTATATTCCATGCCGTTGATGGTGTGCCCTATGCGCAGGGTGCCATACACGCAAGCTCAAGTGGATGGCGTCATTGCTACCTGTTAGGCCCGCCACCGGCCTCAACCGCTCAACCTCAGCTCCGCAGCAAACACTCACCGCCGTGACCCAGGTGAGCTTGGTGAAGTCCCTGCCCGTGGGGTCCCAGCCGCCGATGTTGATGAAGCCAGTGCCGTGGCTGTACTGGCTGGTGCCCACCCAGGAGCCCTCCACATACGTGTTGCCATACAGGTCAGTGAGGCTCTTCGGGAAGCGCAGGATTGTTTTGTCCTGGCCGTCACCTCGAATCACAATCTGCTTGCGGATGTTGATGACAGCGGTCAAGATGTATGTGCCGGCCGGCAGGTAGATGACGCCGCTGCTGATGGAGTCAATGGCCTTCAGCAGCGCCTGGGTGTCGTCGGTCACGCCGTCGCCCTTGGCGCCAAACTGGGTTTTGAGGTTGACGCGTACTGGCAGCAGCGGGGGGTTCCTGTCGCCGTTGGCATAGCCTGCCCAGCCCCAGTCATACGCCAGCCTGCCTTGCGGGCTCCACAGCTCACCCTACACATATGCAACAGCCCGCAGCACATATGACAAATGTCAGCAGAATTAACAAGACACATGTGCATCAGCAACCATGCAACAACCAGCAGCACGTAAGACACTCAGCGGCCGGGTCAACCTCATGCGTGTGCGTCAGCAACTGTATGCTGGCGCAAGCTTGTCAACGCACACAAAATCACAACCTAGACATCTGTCGCCCTGTGTTTCCACGAGGATCACATAGCTGCCTGCTGGTTCGAGTGCCCCACAACACAGCCCGGCTGCCTAGCTGCGCCTGCTGCTCAACCAGCCCAGGCAGCACTTGGCAGTACAGTTCAGGGCTACTCACATTGCAGCCCCACAGCACGGAGGGGTCGCCAGCATTGGCTGGGCACAGCGGGCAGCCCGTAGTGGCACTCCTGCAGCACTTGGTGCCATCAGGCAGGCAGCCGTAGCCTGGCCCAGTGAAGCGGGTGGGCACTGGCGTGGGCAGCGGCCTGCCTCTGGCTCGCGCCATGGCACCATACAGGTCCCATGGGAACGCGTCTGGGCGGGACTCCACGTACCAGCCGACATTGGAGGCGTTGACGGGCTGCAAATGCAGTCACATGACAAACACAGCAGATCAGTAGTAGATTGGTGAGTCACTGGCGGCTTTGGGTGTTGTCAAACAGCATGCCACACACGTGAAGCCACATGTACCTGAACTATACAGCAGCTAGTAGGGTGCTTGCAAGGCAAGTGCGAGTGGTGCAGGCACTCTGCAGCTGACCGCAAAGTGCTAAAGCACCACAATGCATGTGCATAGCAGCTTAGGTCCGCGGCAAACGCACCGCAGCTGCTCCCTCCGCATTTACAAACAGCACGCGGGGCGCCCACGTGGCAGGCGGCAGCGCCAGCTTGTCATTTGCGGTGCGGATGTTCCAGAAGGTGTTGAAGCCCGCTGCATCCTGGCCGCGCGTGACCCAGCCGAAGGGCTTGCTGCCCAGGCCCAGGTGGATGTTGGTGAACAGGTTGCCGTATGCAGCGCCGTACATGAGCTCCAAGGTGGGGTCTGTGCCCTTGCCGTTTGCATACACGTTGCCCACTGCAAAGTAGGAGGTGGAGATCTCGTACAGCATGCTGGTCTCAAAGTAGAACCAGTTGACCAGGTTGTCAAAGGTGCCCTGCAGCCGGGCGGCAAGCAATGCAGCACAATCAAGCAGGCCACAGCCATCTACAAACTTTACTCCGTCAGACGAGCAAAGTTGGTGCGAGCTGTCATGCTCTCCTTCATGCTCTCGCTGCCACTGCAGTTGTACCCACCTTGTTCCAGATGCCGCGCCCGCCGGTGTAAGGCATGGTGGCGTCTGTGGGCCTGTTGCTCCTGAAGGTCACGTTCTCCACTGTGTTGAAGCTGCCGCTGTCAAAGGCCACGCCAAACTCGGCGTTCTCAAACACCACGTTGCGCACCCAGCTGTGTGCGGTGCCGTAGAAGTACAGCCCGTTGTAGCCCAGCTCCTTGCCCTCACCCGCAAACTTGGCGCCAGCAGGGAACCTGGCAAGGACACAGGCAGGCAATTGAAACCGTGTTTCGGTGGCTACGCACATGCTGCAACCACCGGCCGCCTCTGCACTGCAACCCGCACTTGAATCGTGGGTTACACACAGGTGGCATACCTGAGGTGTGCACGTGTTGAGCAGCTGTTTTGGGGCCTTTCCCACGGGCCCTTGACAGAGGCACCCCTGCGTGGCAAACCAGTTCAGCCATGGCCATGTTCAGCCGGACTCACCGAATGGTCATGTCTGCCACGCCCGTGAAGTTGCGCTTCACGCCGTACTGCTCGTTGTTCCAGTCGTGCACCTCAGGCTGCCACGCCGTGTCCACCTCAAACGGCAGCGAGCGCTCCAGCTCAATCCTGTTGGGGTTCCTCAGGATGGACTTGATGCGGCTGGTCCACCTGCCAGGATGTTCAGATGCAGAAATTGCATGATGATTGCAAATGCAGGCAGCAAAGGTGTCTGGGCATTCTTTGCAGCGGCTTGCATGTTAGCATGCGTCTACTGGAGTTGGTGTGAGGCGTGCCGGCCCTGTGCTGCTTGGTTTGGGCATCCCTAGCACTGCCTCACCTGATGACATCCTGCCTGTTGTTGTAGGGCTCAAAGGGCGGGAACATGCCCTCGTTGAGGCTGCGCAGCAGCGCGTTGTTAGGGTTGTCCATCACCACACGCACCACCTGCGGCACCACATATCAGCAGGCTGTTACACAAGCACATGCTAGCATCACGCAACTGCACGCGCATGCCTTGGCTTGTAGTAAGCAGCACTTCAGCTGCAAGTGACAGCATGCTTCACACACAAGCTGCACTGCTGCTCTTAGCCCCTACCTGCCCAGGCTGCATGTTGTCCAGCTTGTCAACTGCCAGCACTGTGGCGCGCCGCCCAGCCCTTGCAGTGACCTTGGCCAGCAGCGTGTTGGCACTGGGGAAGTCTGCCCCATTGAAATTGATGAAGCCAGGCCCAAACGCGTACTGGCTGACGCCGCCGGTGTAGGTGTTACCGTAGATTTCGGTGAGGGACTTGGGGAAGAACAGCACCGTTTGCCCGGCGCCCTCCCCTTGCAGGAACACGCGCTTGTCGATGTCCAGCCGCTGCAGGCAGCAGACCCACAACAGTGTGGTGGGTGCATGTTTAGGCGAGTGGCTGGCAATGTCTCACGGCGGCAGCTGCAGCAACTACCTAATGCGACGCACAGTGGCGAGCATGATGCAACAAGCAGCATAGCTGTTGCTGGCATGTTGTAGCAGATTGCCAAGTTGCTGCTGCTATAGGATGCACGCGATGCCACTGCTGCTGCCCCACGGCTGCGTTACAGCTGCAAGCTGCATCGTAACAGGACCTGCAACAAGTCTGCTGTTGTAGAATGTTACGTGGATGCCACCAATCACCAGCTGTGGCTGCTGCATGCTGCTAGATTTTCTACAAGCTGCTTGCTGCATGAAAGCAGCGCGCAACTGCTGCTGCCATCTCACCCTCGTGATAACATATGTGCCCCTGGGCACCAGCAGCGTGCTCTGCGGCGGCATGGCGCTGATCGCCGCCTCAAACGCTGCTGTGTCGTCTGCAACGCCGTTGCCCACTGCGCCAAACACCATTTTTATGTTGGCCATTGGCGGCAGGCGCGGCAGCCTGTAGTCACCATACATGTAGCCGGCATATGACCAGTCCATCAGCCAGGAGCGGTTCCACAGCTCCCCGGCACAGCCAAACAGTGCCGAGGGAGCTGCAACAGCACAGCAATAAAGGGCAGGGGGTCAGCTCCAAGCACTGCGCAGGGCACGGGTCTTGCCGTTTGATTCAGCCAGCTGCGGTTGTTAAGCAGCACCGTGTCCTGGTATCAGGCTGCACACTGAGTGCGGTGACAGCAGTAGCAAGCAGCCAGCTGCTATAGGGGTGTTAACCTGGCAGCTGGGCATGTTCGCTTGCATTGCCGCATGCTGCTTTGCGCACTCAAACTACATTGCATGCTTCACTCAACTTTGCAGTGCTGCTGCTGCTGCCCTTGCTACTCTGCAAAAGATCGAACAGGAGGCTTGCATTCTGCTGCAAGCTGTCGCCCTCGCCAACAGCTGCGTACAGCATGGCATGCTGCAGCCGCTCACTTGGGGCTCCCGCAGGGCATAGTGGACAGTTGGCCCATGCACCTGCTGTTCTGCAGCACCTCTCGCCCGTATTGGCCAGGCAGCCATATGCAGCTGTCATGCAACCAAAAGCAGCGGCAACAGCAGCAGCAACAGGCAGAGCAGACGACTGAGGCTCAGTGCTTTGATGCGGCAGTTATGGCGTTGGGCCCATGCAACCTGAATGCACGTGCAGCTGCACCCTAGTCAAGCGGTTGAACTGCCACTTGGGAAATACTTTGATGGCAAGCAATTGATACTGCCTGTGCCGCCCTCACGTGGTGCCTGTGCGCGCACTGATGGGGCTGCTGTGAGCACTGCTAGCGCTGCTGCCACCAGCACCAGGTGCATACAACAGCGCTGCATGTCTCTTGGCTGGTCAGAACATACGCTCAGCTAGTTGAACTATCGCTAGCACGCAGCATCGCTTTTTATCATTGTAATAGCTGCAGCTGTTGCAGTCCAGTCAAACTCCAATGTGGTGGGCTAAGTAGATTACAGTTCCACTGTAATGCTTGGCAGCTGGATACGAGGCTTGAGTAACAAGTAGTACTTTCAAAACGGTAACCGCGTGTTGAGAGCGTGTAGCTTATCAGAACAGGGTGCGTCAGTGCATGCGTTCGTCAGAAATGAAACCAGTCGCATCTGCACAACACCAACAGTGCCGATATATAGAAAAAATGAACCGCTTATACCTTTCATTGTCTTTGTACGCGTCCTGTCGAACAAAAAGCAGGGCTTTTGAAACAACTAGGGTTTGCAGGAACATCTCTGTCATATATCAATGCACTATACACCGTCCGTGTTCTTTCCACGCCGTGCTGATCAAAACTCACAGATGTGAAGGCATTGAAAGATCGACACTCTTGCGGGCAGCTGCTCAAATGTTGCTCTCGTCTTGGTGGGCTCTGCAGCGTGTACTGTACCCCATTATAATGGGACCAATTGGCCCGCAGGCGTTAGCGATGCAACCCACAGACGATGATCCAGTTGAAAGACAAAAGCTGCCAGTGCAGATGCAATTTTTAAAGTTGACTCGCACTGGGAAAGTCCTCTCCCTGAGCTGCCAGTAGTCAACGCTGCATACCTCAGGACCAATGAGCGTCACATGCCACCTGAAGTCAGTCAGTGACCTGCAGCTGCTGCTACTGCCTCCTCTCGCCCCGCTCGCTAGATCCACGTCAATGGGTACTAATTGTGACCAGGTGGAGGTCCGTCCGTAAGGTACGTGCAGGGGTGGTTGAGAGCACCCACATCCACATGCCCACTTCAGTACTGCCTGCCCTGCTTCTAAGCTTGTGGCAGAGGCAGACCATTCTGCCAGGTGAGCCGGTCAGAAAACGCTCACACGTCGTCAATCAAACGTTGCATTCAAGGCAAAACAGTGTGCACCTGATACTCGGAGCGATCAGGCGGTGTGCCGCAGGTTATGCGCCTTTGATGTTGGGAATGCACCGTTAGATTCATCGTTCTGAAGCTCGCTTTACTCATTCATTTTTGATCGAAGTTCAACGCTCAGGACTTTGCAGGTGTTAGAAACAGCTGTCACTGTGGTCGTTCAAAACAAAAGCACAAAAACCGCAGCTCAAAGCCTCATCCTAGATTTTCTGCAGTCACAGCTGTCTGAACTGAGCAAGTAGGTTACGATCATGCGGCGCCAACCCTACAAATGGATTCAGAGTTGTTGCTCGAGAATTGATGCTAGCACGTTGCTGGTCCTTGCTTCCAGCCCATAACTGTTTGATTCTTACTTGTACTGGGACAAGATGGTGCCGTCCATAGAGTTTCAGCAGAAGCTGGAGGCAGCCCTGTGCTGTAACCTCTTCCTTTTGGGTGCCCAGGGTGCAGAAGGGGCACAGCAGCTGGACTTGAGCGAGAAGTTGTTCCGCAGCAAGAACAACAAGGCCTTGGAGCTTATCCTTTACCATTGCCACTCGGTTATCAACGGCAAAGCTGCTGCCAAGAAGGTTGGCTCATCTGCTGGTGCAGCACAGGACGTGCTGTGCGACCGTGCATGTCTGCTTTTGGCAACTGCGCCTGGTTAACATCATCATCACATCACCATAACATCAATCGCATCTCCCAAAACGACCACAACTGCGTTTTTCACCTGGTGCAGCTGTTTAACAGAGTTTGGCCCATCAGCGACATGGACACACAGCAGAGGAAGGAGTTCTACAAGGTGCGCCTGGGTTCATGCAGCAGCGGCGCCGGCCTCACTTGTCGCATTCAGTAACCACTGCTTGCAGCCTGCGGGTTGGGCCTACAGTTATCTACAAACCTTCACTGGGCTGTTGGCATCTGGCTCTGTCATGCAGAGGGCAGAAACCTGGCTGAAGGAGTCTGGGCACCTGGAGCATCATGGCAACTCGCTGCAGCAGCTTGTGCGCAACCCTTTTGGGTTCAAGTAAGTGCCTGCTACAGCACTGCTCACAGCATATGCACATATGTGGCGCTGCATGAGCAACACAAGCGTGCATAGGCACATGCGCGCGTTTGTGCCATGCCTGTGCCAGCAAGCATGTCGAGCAGTGCTGCGTCGGCAACCAACTATGGCCTGTTCTTTGCAGGGTTGTCAGCTTCCTGTGCGACCTGACCCACTGCGCGCTGAAAGTCCAGCACGAGCGGATGTTCCCATCAGACATCATCGAGCATGCTGATATCATGGTGAGCACGTGGTGCAGCAATGACGCCAGCAGGAGTTGTCAGCTCATGCAGCTTCGCTGGTCCTCTGAGCTTGCTGCAAGCCATCTGCTGCCGCCTTCTTTTCAACCTGCGTGGCATGCAGCATGACCCTGTCTGCAATCTGCGTGCGCAATTGATGCGACGCCTTGTTCGCCCCTGCACAACACAGGACGACTCACTGCTGCTGGCGCTGGCGGAGCCGCTGCTCACAGCAGCCAGGGCGGAGAACCAGCTGCAGGTGGAGCGCATGCTGCGCCTCTGCCAGGAAGGAGCAGCGCTGCAGCAGCAGGCAGAGGAGAAGGCTGGGAGGCTGCGCGACCTGTTCTACTCACTCACGGCACAACTCAAGGAGGCCCGCGCAGCATGCGTAAGCACAGCGTCGTGCTGCTCTTAGCAGCTAGCTCAGAGGCACAGTAGCCAGGATCTGCTCTGCACTGTCCGCGCTGCCTTCGACTTTGCATGTCAGTGCCAGGACATACAGCAGCAGCTGTGTGGGAGGCAACTGCCGGTCAGTGGCTCATGCGTTCTGTGAATGCATGCTGCCGTCGCCTGCTTGTGTGTGTTGCAGGAAACCACGCTGCCCCCTGAAGTGCTGTTTGCGCTGCTGGAGGGCACAGTGGCACAGGGCCAGGGCGGTGCACTGGGGGCCAGGCACTCGCCGCCGCCAACACAGCTGCCAGGCGATGTGCGCGAGCAGCAGCAGCAGCTGCAGCAGCTGTGGGCGCAGCTGGAGGGCCACATCCAGGAGTTTGACAGCCTGGCAGGCCTGGTGCAGGGGCTGGCAGGCAGCGACGTGCACCCGCACGCCATTGATGGTGCAGCGCTGCGAGCAGCAGGCCAGCTGCCTGGGGCGCACAGCACAGCAGGTGGGATGGGTTGTGAAGTGGCTGTGCATTCCTGCAGCTGGCCTTTGCGACAACAGCAAGCTGCATGCTTTGCAGAACACAACAGCCACTGTGCAGCTGACTGCTGAGTCTAATCGAATCCACAGCGCAGATGGTCGACAGAAACTGCCGCTGCTGCTGCTGCTGTTGCTGCTGCTGCAGGGCTGGACATCGCAGCCATGATGGAGGCCTGGCTGGTGGATGTGGGCGCTGTGTGCAGGTACATCAGGTACCTGGCTGGCCAGCCAGATGCTGACCTGGCCGGCAGCGCAGACGTGCAGCAGCCTGGCACCTGGGGCTCAGCTGGCGGCAGCGCAGCAGCCACAGGCAGCCGGGGCAGCAGCGTGTGCCCCCTGGTGGCCACCAGCGACGCCTCCAGCCATGCTCCACACCTGTATGCGCAGCTGGAGATGCACAGGAACTGCCTGGACCACATGCGCAGCATGCAGAGTGCCATCAACCAGGCGATGGCCGCGGAAGGTGAGGAAGCAGTATCACGTTCTTTGGCTGTGCAGCTGCTGTTGGCGTGAGCCCTGGCCAGTACTGTCCAGGAACTTGAGCCAGAGGTTGCTGGGGCATTGTGTGATGCCACAAGCAGTGCAGAGTGGACATGCAGTGGACTGTTAGTGTAAGCACTTTGAAAAAACATAAGAATAACAAAGCACAGGGGTTTAGTGTCGCTGCATGCAAGCACAGCATGACAGTGTGCTGCTGCGTGGCTGTTGCAGGCAAGCGCATCCAGCAGCTGGAGCCGCAGGTCTACGGCCTCATGGCGGCACAGCAGGACCAGTGCATGGAGGCAGCTTCTGTCATGGGGGCTGCAGAAGCTGCAGGCCAGCACGACACATTCCAGTTTGACAGCATGCAGCAAGGGCCTGCTAAAGGGCAGGCTGGGGAGCTTGGAGCTGGGTTTGGTGCCAGCAGGGGCAGCCTCTTTGGTGGTGGCTCGCTGCAGTTGGTGCCACCGACGCCAATGCTGCAGCAGTTGGTGCAGAAGCAGCACCACGGCGCAGCACATCAGCAGGCGCAGCAGCAGCAGCAGCAGCAGCAGCAGCAACAGGAGCATTGCAGGTCTGCAGCTGCTGCCGCTGCAGGCACAGAGGAGGTGCTGCCTGGCAGGCTATCGTTCGGCAATGATGCCGTGCTGGCAGAGCCTGGCAGCAGCAGTGGCAGCCCACCAATCCCGGCTGCGGCTGTGGCAGGCTTGGTGGATTCGCCCCGCTTGCAGCGCACGTGCAGCAGCAGCAGCAGCGCAGACAGGGCCTGCGACAGCCCTGGCAGCAGCGTGAGCAGCAGGTCGCTGCCGGCTGCTGCGCTGCTGATGTCTCAGGACATCATGGACCTGGACCTAGTGGACCTGGATGTAGATGATGACCTGGTGCAGCCAAACAGCCCAGCAGGAATGCGCTGTGCATCAGACCCCATGCGCATGAGCATACTGCGCATGAGCATGCCCACTGCCGGGCTGGCGGCGCATGTGACAGCAGCAGCTCGAGCGGCTACAGCAGCTGGCAGCCCAGCAGCAGAAGCAGATGTGTGGCGTGGCAGTGGCGCAGCTGCTGGGCAGCGGGCAGCCAGTGGGAGCAGCCCACTGGGCTTCAGCCTGTCAGGCTTGGGGCAGCTAGCAGCAGGTGAGGCAGAGGATGACACGCCGCCGCATGTGGGCCATGCTGCGACAGCGCATGCAGCACCTACTGCAGCAGGTGTTGGAGCTAGCAATGACGGGCCAACCTGTGGGCTTGCTGATGAGGACTGCGATGACATGCTGCTGGGCTCAGCTGCAGCAGGTGCTGTGGCTGCGGCCGAGGAGTCAGTTGCTGCAGCACCGGCTGTTGATGCAGCGTCTTCTCTATCAGCAGCAGCCGCAGCAGCAGAGAGTGAGGAGGTCAGCCCTCTGGTGACAGAAGCCGCACACCTGGACCCCATGGGCCCTGTGCCTGGGTCAGACATGAGCAGCGCAGCAAGGCCGCGCCGCCTCACCTTTGCAGCAGCAGTCCATGCAGACAGCCCTAGCTTGCTGCAGGGCTACTCGTCAGACGTGGGCAGCCCCACCAGCAGCGGCGGCAGTGTGGCGCAGGGATGCGACAGCGCAGCCTCCAGCGAGCAGCGACCTGCCGTGCAAGCTCAAGAGCAGGCACCAGGCCAGTTGATGTCTCTCCTGAGGCAGCGATTTGCTAAAGTGGTGCCTAACTGAAAGTTGCATGCTTGTGTGTAAGTGGGTTCTTACAGCCCTAGCTTGCTGCATGGCCACTCGTCAAGCATGGGCAGCCCCAACAGCAGTGGCGGTGCGTGGCGGTTGCGCATGGATGTGACAGTGCAGCCTACAGCGAGCAGCGGCCAGCACTGATGCAACAGGCACGAGGCCAATATTTGTCTCTCCTGGGGCAGCGGTTGGCCAAGATGGTGCCTGAGCGAGTTGTTACATGTTGGTTCACTGTTTGTATCTTTGAAACATAACCCTGCTTGAACCCCAGGTACCTAGGCTAGCCCGCACAATGAAAGCTGGTTGAGCCAGCAAAAGTACCAACTGCGTGCTTTAGGGCCTGTTGATGCGAACGCTTCACGTAGCCCGCTTGCTTGGTTTATTGCGGCAGACGGTTCTCCCACTTTGCTTTGGGCCTTTAAAGGTGCTGCGTAACACAAAAGGCGATGGTCGCAGCCTGAGTTACGTTCACGAACAAAGATCCGGTGCATGCAGCGTGTTTACTCGTGACTGAAGGTGCCGCAGCAGCACAGGCACAACCTCGCAATGGCCGAAAATCTTGACCCGACGCCTCTGTTAGAAGACTCCTCCAGGGATTCTTCCATCAAACCAACGATCTCAGGTGCCGGCAGGGAGCGATGCACAGCTCAGCAGCAGAGGTCCGGAAGTCAGTTGAAACTAGACAGCTGACAGAGAGCCTATCTGTGCGAATCTTGCAGAATGCAAGCTGCAGGAGAAGTGTTTTCTGTCGGAAGGCGCAGCCCGTGGGTCTACAGACAGCTACAAAAAGGTGAGCACACAACAGCCAGCACACTACTGCAGCAGCAGCTCACCCAGCAGCAGTAGCTTTGTGAGATGTTGGTCACCATGCGGCTGGAATGGTTGTGTGAATTGCATACTTCTGCTGGCTTTCTTGCTGATATGCAGGTACAACGGAAGCTGGTGATAGCATGCATCCTGTGCTTCATCTTCATGACGGTGGAGGTTATTGGAGGCTACATCGCCAAGAGGTGCGCACCAGCCCACAGCATGCACACTCTTCAACATGGCATTGCTATCAACTGCCAGCTTTTGAGATGTGGGCAAGTGCACACTCTCAGCAGCAGCAACAGCAGCGCCACTGCAATCAAGCACCCATGCATGCTGCTCTGCCGTGCCGTGCTGTGCTTGCAGCGTGGCCATCATGTCTGACGCGGCGCACATGCTGTCAGACGTCAGCGCCTTCCTGGTGTCCATCTTTGCCACCTGGGCGGCCACACAGCCCAGCACCTGGCACTACTCCTTTGGATACCACCGCGCAGAGATCCTGGGCGCGCTCATCTCAGTGCTCACCATCTGGGCCGTGACCGGGGCGCTTGTCTTCGAGGCCTTCCAGCGCACCATCAACCCGGTCAGGGTGGACGGCAAGCGTGAGTGGCTGGCTTGGGTGGGGAGGTGGAGAGCCTGGCATGGAACCCGCTGATCAGCTTGTCCGGATCTCTCAGCGTGTCACCACCAGCAGCTCTGAAACATGCAGTGCGACCTGCTGCCTTGGGCCTCGCGGTGGCCTGTACAGTCGCGCGCTCAGCTGCTGTGCTGTGTTTTGCGCTGACTTGTCAATGCTGTCTTGCCTCGTTGCCGCTGCAGTCATGTTCATCATCTCCATCGCGGGCGTCGTCTTCAACATCCTGATCATGCTGACGCTGGGTGTGCATGCACACCTGGGCCACTCCCACGGCCCTGACGGCGGCTGCAGCCACGGCCACAGCCATGGCCACGACCATGATCATGACCATGAACATGACCATGAGCACAAACATGAGCATGGAGCGCATGGGCACTCACATGGCAGCTGCAACCACAGCCACAGCCATGGCAGCAAGCACGGCAGCAGCCACGGAGCGTGCAATGGCGGCGGAGACAAAGCGCACACCCACGGTAGCAGCCACGGCAGCAGCAAGCAGCAGCAGCAGCAGAGCAGCGGCTGCGATGGCCACAAGCATGAGGAGGGCGGGGAGCACCAGCCCCATGGGCACCACCATGACCATGAGCATGAGCACAGCCACACGCACGAGGCGCCATCAAATGGTGAGCAGTGAAGCTAGTGCCCCCGAAGCATTGGCAGGGGCTCCTGCAAGTGCTTGTCCGCAGCAGCTGCATCATGCTGGCATTTCTATCGCACAGGTGAGCAGCTGTTCTTTTCTGCTTGCAGGAAGCATGCTGGTCAGCAGCGGGCGCAGTGCTGTGTATTGACAGGAAATCTTAGAGTAGCCTTGTGAAATGGTGCCCTGCAGCAACACGCTGTGCTCTGACGTGCCTGCACTTGTGCTGTTGTGTTGCTGCTGCTGCCCGTTATCCTCAGGCAACCAGCCCTGCAGCCATGGCCACAGCCACAGCCATGACAGCAGCCACTCTGACTCAGACAGCGACCATGAGGCAGCACACAACCACAGCCACTGCGATGATGAGCATGGTAGCCACAGCCATGGAGAGCAAGCAGCAGCAGCAGCAGGAGCAGCGGGTTCATCAGCAACTGCTGCTGGTCAGGAGTGTGTGGTGATCACTGTGCCAGGAGCAGCAGTGAGCGGGGGCAGCGGCCTCGCCTGCACCATCAGCAAGACAGGCAGTAGGGAGATCGAGGTCCGCTGCGAGCTGCCAGTGCTGGCAGCAGCAGCAGCAGCAGCTCAGGCGCGGCCACGCAGCCACAGCCATGCAGGCCAGGGGCACAGCCAGGAGCACAGCCACGAGCATGACAGCATCAACCTGCGCGGCGCAGTGCTGCATGTGATTGGCGACCTGCTGCAGAGCATCGGCGTGGCCATTGCAGGCGGGCTGATTTGGCTGCACCAGGACGACCCGCGCTGGTACCTGGCCGACCCGATCTGCACGTTTGTGTTCAGCATCGTGGTGCTGCTGACCACCAAGAGCATCCTGCGCGACATCGTGCACGTGCTCATGGAGCGCACGCCGCCCAACATGGACGTGCCTGCTGTCGCACGGGTGAGCGTCGCTGCGCTTGTTGCTCACCATGCAGCCTGCTCCTGTGGCTGGTCGCGTTGCTATCATAGATGCTGCTGCACTGATCACCTGCATGGTGCCTGCCAGCCGGTGCACACCGTGTTGGGGTGCGTAGCCATGCCTCTCCTACTTTGCTACATGCACTGTCACCGTTTAATGGCGCGTCTGGTTTGCTGCTGCTGCTGCTGCCGCAGGTGATGCTGGGCATGGAGGGCGTGTGGGACATCCACGACCTGCACATCTGGGCCATCAGCACCAGCATGAAGCCTGTGCTCACCGCGCACGTGCACATCGGGCCGGACGCAGACGCCAACGTGGTGCTGCAGCAGCTGGAGGCGTACGTGCGCGGCCTGGGCATCGACCACTCGACTATCCAGATCTGCAACATAGCCGCGCCGCCGCAGCTGGACCAGCCAGCTCAGCAGGCTGAGGTGTAGGTGTGAGAGTAGGCGAAGGCTAGCATGTCATATAGTGCGTGATTTTGAACACAGATTTACATGTATTTCAGAGTAGGCGGGGTGCTTCGCAGCTGCAGGAGTGGTGCGCTGCAGGATACTTGTGGTGGGTTGGCAGACGCCGCCTCCCTGCACGTGTCACCCTTGATAATGCTGTGGTGTTTTTGTGCTGTTGCCGAGCGTACAGCCGACTACTCGTGTAGTGTATGTGGTTGCGTGCATGCAGAAGCATGTTCTAGCGCGGCGAGACCCATAGGGTGTGTATGTGTGTGACGCGAGTCTGCATTCACAGGGTTGCTGCATGTGTGCCTAAAGCACAGAGCACTACGCATGCATGCTAAGCTGTGCTTCAAGTTCAATCAGAAAGGGATGCCACAGCCTGCCACCCACAGGTGTAGACATATCTAGAGAGGCAGTCGTATTATTGTGGGATTGCTTGCGCATGTGTTTCACTGAACAGGTTGCTTTTGAAGCAGCAGCTCTTGCAATTGCTGCAAGCCGTGCACAGTGTGCCTCGTTCCCCAAAAGAAACTCAATGCGTAGAACCGTAACCCATTGTTGTGGTGCGTCAGTATGCGTGCCTCAGTCCACGCTGGTGCATGTTGCCGCATGTTTGTGTGTAGTGTCCATATCCGTGCATGCAGTGTACACGCTGGCGGGTAAGACTGCTTGAAGGAAATGCACAGCCTGCAGCATATACCTGTCAACTGTGCAGCTAGTAGTGTAAGCATCAGGCTGGGTACTGCTATCTGAAACAAGATAGTTGTTTGGGCCCACAGCTGGCACCTACAAAATTATATGGCCATACTTGCCACTTGGTGGCCAAGCAAGCGCCGAGTTTGGCGATGCCAGTGCAAAACTGGGGCAGTGACACGATGGCACATGATGTGTGGTACACACGGCAACCACGCTTCCACCCACAGCAGTGCCACTGCATGCAGCAGCAGAACTTGCTGCACCCTCACTGCCCCACACAAATCACACCCAGGATCATGAAACCCGCGCTCTACTGGGCGGCACGCCACCCCACAAGCCCACCTGCACGTGCTATCACCACACGAACACACACAAGTTGCGGCAACAAGCCCAAACCCAACAGCGCCGAAGACCACCGTCAACACCAAGCAGTCAAGCCATACCATACCCCTGGACATCCGATGGGAGTCCCCGGCCCACATGCTAGTAATAATAGTCTTCTTGTAAGCCATACCTTATCGGCATCGGCAACAGAGATGCGGTGGGACGCACACGCTGAGTGACAGCCTGTTTTGCGATTTTGCCAAGGCCTCTGGCCAGCGTCTGTCAGTGTTGCGCTCGGTGCGGGTGCCCCGCCCGAGGCGTTGACTCGTGGTTTGCAATGTGTGGCAGCCGCCCAGGGCGCACTATGGAAGATGCGCTGGGATAATGCGTACAAGGAGACGTATTGGCGGCTGGTCATGGATGGCTTGCCTACGTCGGAGCGCATGCACCAGCAGCATGATACCTGCATGTGTGGCGCTGCGTGTCCTGGTCTGGTGCACCATTTTTGGGAGTGCCCGGTTGCGGTAGCGGTGATTGACAGCCTGCTGTCTGCGTTG
The DNA here is from genome assembly GCA_030272155.1 of Tetradesmus obliquus. Classification (NCBI taxonomy): domain Eukaryota; kingdom Viridiplantae; phylum Chlorophyta; class Chlorophyceae; order Sphaeropleales; family Scenedesmaceae; genus Tetradesmus; species Tetradesmus obliquus. Next base: position 5,697,658 of record CP126191.1, read on the forward strand.
CCTGCAACATGGTGTACGAGGGCTGTAGGCCGCCCGCCGCTTGCTATGCGGCATGTCTGGTTGATGCAGCGGCCTCCCGGCCCTAAGCGGCTCCACCAGCGTGTTTGGGGGGTTGTTTGTTTAGCGGCTTTGAATGCCATGGATGTTGGCAGACGGCAGGCTAATAATCTGCGCATTCCGCCGCCCGCGCCTGCCGCGCCGCGGCCGTCTGCGCCGCCGCCGCAATGGCAGGTACCTATTACCGATGTGTTTCAACCTGCAGCTCTCACTGCTGCGCAGCAACAGCATAACCAGCTGGTTGAGCAGCGTAGGCAGCAGCAGCAGCTGCAACAACAACAACAGCGACAGCAACTAATAGCGCAGGTGTTACAGGAGGCGAAGCAGCAGGCGGTCTTGCGGTTTTGGGAGTTGCTTGCTGATTTTGTGGCAATGGAGGCTGCGCCGGCTCATTGGCGTGTTGCGGTGCCTGGAGATCACCCGTTTCTGCGTTCTGATCCAGCACAGCTGCGCATTGTACTGGCGCCCCGCTCTGGTTGACCTTCCTGCTTTTACGTGATGTGCTGTCAGTAGTTGTCCAATTTTCACTTTCTGGCAAGGCCATGTTGCATGTCGTGTGTCACCGTGCTTGATTTTTCAGCTCTGTGTGTCGCATTGCGTGCTTCTATGCTTGTCAGCCATGAGGGTTGCAGAAGCAGTAGCACCTTAGTTTGCATGTCACATGCAGTGTCTCCTGTCGGTCCCGCGGGCTCCTGCTTGCTGCAGTCTGGTGTGTACAGCAGTGCCTTGGTGCAATCATGCCAAACACCTATGGTAAGCAGCACCATTGTGCATCCCGCTTGCTGTTTGAACCATGCCTGCCTTCCCTTGTGCGTTTTGTGCCCTGTGCTTTGAGCACCCTGCTGCTTTTCGTGCTGCACTTCGCACATGCTGCACTGCATGTACTTGTTGGTTTATGGGGAGATAGGGGCTGCAAGATGCCTCTGGAGTTTTACTTTGGTTGCATCTTGTGGCTTGCTATCGGGTTCTCATGATACGTGAACTGAAAGAGGGGCAAGTGACTCACTTTAGGGTGATCGCTTGCCCCCCCCTGTAACAGACCTCTTCTTCTAGCGTCTGAACCCCACCAAAACACGTTTACTGCATATAGGGCAGCAGCCAGAACAGGCAGCTGCGCCAAGGGGGGCAGCACCAGCGTTAGGAGATCTGCAGGTGGTGGCCAAGGCAAAATCCCTAGGCGTGTTCTTTGACCAGCATGGCAAGAGCAGTGTGAACTGGGATGGTAGGATGGAGAATGTGCGGCACCGCATGCAGAACATCAGCCGCATCTCCAAACTATCGGCTTTTGGTAGGGCTTTCGCTGCTAATGCTTATGCTTTATCCACCTTACTGTATGCAGCCCAGTTTGCTGGTCATTTGCCTGCTGAGGTTACCAGTAAACTGAGCACATGGACAGCAGCACTGATTGATGCTGGCCTAGGTCCTGAAGATGACCTTCGCAGGACCCCGGGTATCCCTGGGGATTGCATGGCAGCACACCCCACGCGTGGGGGTTTTGGATTGTTGCCGGTCCACCATCATCTGTTTTCGCGGTGGGCTTGTGAAGCATTGCCGTTCCTGCAAGGCAGTACTGTGCCTTGGGTGGCAGTTGCACGGCAGTTGTGGCATTGTTGGGCTGCCAATACAGACTTGTTCATGCGTACCACTGGTAGCAGCCCTTGGGGTTTGCTGTTGTGTGGCCGTCAATACTTATTCCCTTCTGCTCCTGCGGATGTGTGCCTTCCCTCTGCACTACGTGCGTTTGCCGTAGGGTTACGGGCTCTGCCCCCGCTGCGGCACGTTGGTACAGCACCTTTGGATGTGGCAGAGCTGTGTTGGCATGCGCCGCTGTGGAGCAATCCCATTTTCACTGCACCACAGGTTTGGGAGTGGTTTGGTCAGCAGCGGACGGTTGCTGTTGGTCTTGAAAATGTGGTTGCCTGTGGCCTTCTGCAGCTGCCAAAACTGCAGACTCTGGGTCAGGCAATGATGCTTTCTTCTGAATTGGAGCGAGTGTGTACGATGCCAGGACTCCCAGCCCGACGTGCAGCATATGAACGTGAGATATGGGGTCCGTGGTTGAGCAGCAAGCCGCAGTATGCTGACAGGCAAACAGCCTGTGACCATGTGCAAGCATTGCTAACACTCGTTCCACAACAATGGGTTGTTGCAGCACGTGCTCATCTGACTGCGGCTTATGCTGCTGCTGAAAGCACAGCGCAGCTATCCACAGTTTCAAATCATGACATTTTGATTACGCGAGAGGCGTTGTGCACTGAGTTGGGCTGGCAGCACCCAGGCGGTGATGCTGCCAGAGTTGTACGTTTGCGTGCCCTGACTGTTGCTGTTGCAACTCAGCTGCAGCGTCTTTCTGCACATGATGCAATTGCTCCTCGACACGCTGCCTTTTTGGACAGTGTTAGAACATTGGACAGCCTGCCTGTAGGAACACAGCTGCCTGCTGTGCAGCTGGTTTTGAGTCGGTGGTGGCGGGTTAGGGTTGCTAACACCTACAAGGAGGCAGCTTGGCGCCTGGCCTTCAATGCCTTCCCAACTGCGCAGCGAATGCAGCTGGCGACGGGTTGTGCAGCATGTTCAGCAGTGGGGCCAGGCGTGGAGCATCACTTTTGGACATGTCCAGTAGCTGTTGCTGTACGTGAGGAAGTGACAAGTCAACTTAGGGCTTGCCATATGTTGGCAGCAGGTGAAAGTCTGCCATGTAGAGCACTGTGGTTGGCATGTACCCCTCACCATGATGTACACCGACTGATATGGGACATGGTCTGTATAGCAGCTATACATGCATTTGAGCATGGTCGCCGGGTGGCATGGGCAGTGTCCCACAGACTAAACGTGCCTGTGCTTGTGGAGCAAGTAGCAGTACGAGCGGCAGTTGGCATTTTTTGGGATGTACTTGCTGATTTTGCTGCTACAGCTAGGGTACCTAGTCGTTACAAAAACCACCTGCTGACACGACAGCCGTTTATTGCTTGGCACACTGTGTTACGTGGCAATGGCTTACGTGTGATCCGCAGATGAGACCTGTGCATATGCATGTCTATACATGCTCTATCTCCTCCTATACTCATCACATTTGGCAGGTGTTGTAGGATCCTTACATGTCTGCTGCAACATGCAGCCATGACGGGCCCTCAACAGACAGCCTGCCTTCAGAATGCTGCCTTGCCATGATTTGCCTAATCAAATCAGCGGCTTGAGTTCAGCCTGCCGTACTGTACTGCAATATGTATAGTGTGCTGTCACTGACACTGATTAGAAAAGTGCATTCATGTTCGGACACGAAAACTTTTTGATTGCACCAGAAATGCGTGTGATGGGAGAGACGGTTATGCATGCATGACCAAAGTTGATCTCACACACAGAGGTTTTTCATGGGGTTGAACCTCATTTGAGTGACAGCCCGAGCTGAGCTGTCTGCAGCTTCAAATCCTTTCAGGTGTTAGTGGTGGCGTATGCCGCGTGAGTACACCAGTATAACCCCCTCTCTCCCGTGCTGAAACACCGCATGACCATTGTAAACAAGCAAGTGGTTGTCAGCGACCCAGGCAGCGGTACGTAAGGAGCCTTAGACGAACGTGAAGTCCTTAACAAGGATGACTAGTGCCGAGTTTCGGCTTTTGACAGCCTCATCAGATCCTGCGTAGACCACATGCGTGTAAGGCTAGATGTAAGTGCTCACGAACGAGCAGTACAGCTGACAATGACACTGACAGTGCCAGCTGTACGTGTACTGCCTCTGGCAGTGAAAGTACGATGCTGCCATGTGATGTGATCATGCATGGCAAGCAGCATGCAAGCATAATAAATGCAAGCAAATGCAAGGCACTTAAACTTCAGTGCCGCGCACGAATCAGGCGCGATGCAATGGATTTGTTTTTGGTGTAGGCAACTACAACACGTGCTGCAGGGCCCCCAAATATCCGTGACACCTCTGGGTGATGTTTGTACTGCGCATACACGCGGTTCAGCACCACACCAATACGTGCTCTCATCTCAAACTGCCCATTAGGCAAGACAAGCACTGGGGCATCACCTCTACGCTGCTGCCGTCTGCCTGGCGGGCGGCTGAGCAGTGCAGTGCGGCATGAATGATCCACAGCAGCAAACCAGCTTTGCAGCTGGCGTGCTGGGTAACCTCTGTCCAACAGCCTGTTCATGAACAGAGTTTTCATGCGTTGAAAGTCACCAGGCAGTGTATTAGTAACAGCATAACGCTGCAGTTCTGCCTTGATGAAACCCTTGTACATGCCTGGCCTGTGAAATGAGTGCCAAGGAATATACATGTAGTGGTTGTGGGGCTTTTGGTATGTTGTAACCTTAAAACCCACTGAGGGACTAGCAGAGTCCATGCACTTGCTGATAGTGATGTCCATATAATCTATGCTGGTCTGGCTGACTTGCCAAGTCAGCCGTATGTTGGGCAGTGTGCTGTTGAGTGCTTGCAGGAACAGCAAAAGGCTGGCATAATCCTGCTCCACACAAAAAAGCCATCATCTATACAGCGTTTATAGATTGCAGGCCAGTAGGCACTCTGCTGCTGTACCACAGCTTCTAGCTTGGCAGCAATGTAAATGTTGCTGTATGGAGGAGCAACAGGGGTGCCCATGACGGTACCCTGCACCTGCCTGTAGTAACTGCCACCAAATTGGCAGTAACCATGCTTCATCACAAGGTCAGCAGTTGTAAACAAGCAAGTGGTTGTCAGCGACCCAGGCAGCGGTACGTAAGGAGCCTTAGACGAACGTGAAGTCCTTAACAAGGATGACTAGTTTCGGCTTTTGACAGCCTCATCAGATCCTGCGTAGACCACATGCGTGTAAGGCTAGATGTAAGTGCTCACGAACGAGCAGTACTGCTGACAATGACACTGACAGTGCCAGCTGTACGTGTACTGCCTCTGGCAGTGAAAGTACGATGCTGCCATGTGATGTGATCATGCATGGCAAGCAGCATGCAAGCATAATAAATGCAAGCAAATGCAAGGCACTTAAACTTCAGTGCCGCGCACGAATCAGGCGCGATGCAATGGATTTGTTTTTGGTGTAGGCAACTACAACACGTGCTGCAGGGCCCCCAAATATCCGTGACACCTCTGGGTGATGTTTGTACTGCGCATACACGCGGTTCAGCACCACACCAATACGTGCTGTCATCTCAAACTGCCCATTAGGCAAGACAAGCACTGGGGCATCACCTCTACGCTGCTGCCGTCTGCCTGGCGGGCGGCTGAGCAGTGCAGTGCGGCATGAATGATCCACAGCAGCAAACCAGCTTTGCAGCTGGCGTGCTGGGTAACCTCTGTCCAACAGCCTGTTCATGAACAGAGTTTTCATGCGTTGAAAGTCACCAGGCAGTGTATTAGTAACAGCATAACGCTGCAGTTCTGCCTTGATGAAACCCTTGTACATGCCTGGCCTGCGAAATGAGTGCCAAGGAATATACATGCGGTGGGGTTTTTGGTATGTTGTAACTTTAAAACCCACTGAGGGACCAGCAGTTGTAAACAAGCAAGTGGTTGTCAGCGACCCAGGCAGCGGTACGTAAGGCCATTGTAAACAAGCAAGTGGTTGTCAGCGACCCAGGCAGCGGTACGTAAGGAGCCTTAGACGAACGTGAAGTCCTTAACAAGGATGACTAGTTTCGGCTTTTGACAGCCTCATCAGATCCTGCGTAGACCACATGCGTGTAAGGCTAGATGTAAGTGCTCACGAACGAGCAGTACAGCTGACAATGACACTGACAGTGCCAGCTGTACGTGTACTGCCTCTGGCAGTGAAAGTACGATGCTGCCATGTGATGTGATCATGCATGGCAAGCAGCATGCAAGCATAATAAATGCAAGCAAATGCAAGGCACTTAAACTTCAGTGCCGCGCACGAATCAGGCGCGATGCAATGGATTTGTTTTTGGTGTAGGCAACTACAACACGTGCTGCAGGGCCCCCAAATATCCGTGACACCTCTGGGTGATGTTTGTACTGCGCATACACGCGGTTCAGCACCACACCAATACGTGCTCTCATCTCAAACTGCCCATTAGGCAAGACAAGCACTGGGGCATCACCTCTACGCTGCTGCCGTCTGCCTGGCGGGCGGCTGAGCAGTGCAGTGCGGCATGAATGATCCACAGCAGCAAACCAGCTTTGCAGCTGGCGTGCTGGGTAACCTCTGTCCAACAGCCTGTTCATGAACAGAGTTTTCATGCGTTGAAAGTCACCAGGCAGTGTATTAGTAACAGCATAACGCTGCAGTTCTGCCTTGATGAAACCCTTGTACATGCCTGGCCTGCGAAATGAGTGCCAAGGAATATACATGCGGTGGGGTTTTTGGTATGTTGTAACTTTAAAACCCACTGAGGGACCAGCAGTTGTAAACAAGCAAGTGGTTGTCAGCGACCCAGGCAGCGGTACGTAAGGCCATTGTAAACAAGCAAGTGGTTGTCAGCGACCCAGGCAGCGGTACGTAAGGAGCCTTAGACGAACGTGAAGTCCTTAACAAGGATGACTAGTTTCGGCTTTTGACAGCCTCATCAGATCCTGCGTAGACCACATGCGTGTAAGGCTAGATGTAAGTGCTCACGAACGAGCAGTACAGCTGACAATGACACTGACAGTGCCAGCTGTACGTGTACTGCCTCTGGCAGTGAAAGTACGATGCTGCCATGTGATGTGATCATGCATGGCAAGCAGCATGCAAGCATGGTAGATGCAAGCAAATGCAAGGCACTTAAACTTCAGTGCCGCGCGCAAATCAGGCGCGATGCAATGGATTTGTTTTTGGTGTAGGCAACTACAACACGTGCTGCAGGGCCCCCAAATATCCGTGACACCTCTGGGTGATGTTTGTACTGCGCATACACGCGGTTCAGCACCACACCAATACGTGCTCTCATCTCAAACTGCCCATTAGGCAAGACAAGCACTGGGGCATCACCTCTACGCTGCTGCCGTCTGCCTGGCGGGCGGCTGTACAAGCCCCTGTACAATTCACCCTATCTTCTTCTTCTACCGCATGACCAGCAAAGTCGTCTGGCATGCAGGCGTACTGAACCTGTTAGCAGTACACCCCTGTGCTGAACAACAGCAATGCTTAGTGCACATTGCAGGTACACAGCTCTGCTCTCTAGCAAACATTTGCACAGTTGAAGAGTACCCTTGGTCTTCGCTTCAAAGTACCAATGGTCTTTGAAGCAAAGGATTAGCCAGTGTTATCAGCATATGACAAGTATCACAACCGGCACCTTGCACTGGCTGTGAGCAAGGCTGACGCAGCACGCACACACATGCTGGACCTAGAGCCCTCAGTTGACCAGACATCGATGCAACATAATGATGGCTGTGTGATGCGCCAAGTGCACGTCATACAAAACAGCGCCCAGAAGCCAATGACAATCCCTGGCGAGCACCGCACGCATGGCGAAAGTGCACACCACACCTATGCACCCAACTGGCATGTCAGTTTGAGACGAGGTGAAAACATCACTAACATGCGCCAAAGATCCCATTCCTATGTCACTGTCACCTGGTTACACCCGCTGCGGAGCTTGCAGCAAAGCGTGCTGTGTGCGCCAGCGCTGATGTCTGTCACACGGAGGCAATGCTGCCACACATCATGCGCAGGCGCACATATAGCTCTCGCTTGGCTGACCAGTGGCGGCAGCGGAAGATGCTGATGCCGTACCCATAACCAGAACGAGTTTTCATGACGCCATTCGGAGCAGCCACACACACCTCTGCCAGAGTTCAGTGCTGCTTCCAATCCAGCCGCTGGAGCAGCTGCAGCGGCCTGCCTCCTTGTTCACTGAAGCAGCCGGTGCAGCAGCTCACCGCTCCGGCCTCATGGCATCCAGCTGAGCGATGATGTCGCTGAAGGTGGGCCTGCAGGCGCATGTACACAGCGCAGCAGCAGCAGGCAACAGCGATAAGGAGAAGGTTGACGGTATAACATGATCCATGACCTTGTCTGCCGAATGCCATACCCTGTTTCTCTACTCCTAGCAATAGCTGCAGCACAGGTGAAGCAGGAGCCACAGCAGCACAGCACGTACAGCATAAGCAAGCGCACTACAGTGCCACTCACCTGCCCTTGGGGTCCCTAGCCAAGCACGCAGACACCAGCTGTGCGAAAGCCGGTGGTGCAGTGCCAGGTAGCACTAGCACCTTGCCAGTGCTGACGCTGTGCAGCACCTGGCTGTGAGACATGCCAGGGTACGGTGAGCGCCCAGTAAACATCTCCCACAGCACCACGCCAAAGCTGCACAACAATGGCAGCGCAGTCGCAGGCAAACAGCATAACTAGAACAGTGTAACGAGCGTGGATAATTCATTATTGTGTACATGAGCACAACACTGAGCAGTGCATGCATAGCGCAAGCCACTGATGGCACCACATACTATGCTGTAGTACAGCTGCATACATGCAGCCCTCCCTGCCGCAACTGCAGCTACAGATGTTCGCTTCAGCCAGCTTGCTCCTCACCTGTACACGTCTGCCGCCTTGCTCATCTTGCCCTCGATGAGCAGCTCTGCAGGCATGTGTGTGACCGTGCCGTAGGTGCGAGTCTGGATCACAGGCGCCTCGTTGCTCACCAGCCGCGACAGCCCAAAGTCGGAGATCTGGCAGCAGCAGCAGCAGCAGCAGCAGCAGCAGCAGCAGCAGGTCAGTTTGGCGCTGAGCTGCAGCATGTGACTGATGGTGACTGGTGGGTCAGAGGAAACCATGCTCTGCCAACGGCGGTGCCCCGCCCCTGCTGCTCAACAAGCTGCTATAGCCTGCAGCCTTCAAACAGCCCAACCAAGACTTGACTGCCTGCTGGGCCGCACCTTGGCAACAAAGCCGCGCTTGTCGTCAGCCGTCACAGTCAGCAGCACGTTGTTGCCTGTCAGGTCCCCGTGCAGGATGTTCTTGCTGTGCAAGTACGACAGCGCCCCAGCCATCTCACGCGCAGTAGCCTGCAAGCACAGCAGCAGCGGCAGCAGCAGGAAGATGGGCGGTTAGCAGAAGCAACTCTTGGCCCCATCAGAGTCCCTTGCAATACATTGTGGCTAAACATGGCTCATGCTGAAGCAGGCGCTGACCTACATCAACAGGCCAACTGCCAGTGTTGCGCCAGGCGCGCATGGCACGCAGCGAACTCGCTGGACCAGCGCCATGCGCCGCCTCACCACGACAGTGTCCATGTCTGCCTCCATGCTGTCCTTGCGCCTGAACCAGCCCTTGCTGATGGCGTCAGCCACGCAGCCGCGGTTGCAGAACTCCAGCACCAGCCTGCAGGCAACCACGGCACACATGCACACACTCACACCAGCATCGTGGTTGCTCAGCAGCAAGCTTGTAGTACTGAGCATGATAGAGTGAGCATGAGCTCAAGCAGGCCCCGTCAGCCGCCAGCCGCCACAACTGGCATGGCTGCTGGTGTGCAGCCCACAGCCAGCACCGCACTGCTGCAGCATACAGGACAGGTTGCTGCTGTGCCATGTGCATCGCCTGCCCCAGCAGCCCAGCCAACACAACCCACGCACCACGTCTCCAGCATCTGCTCCCTGCTCCTGCTGCTGGGCAGGCCATTGGCACTGAGCAGCGACCCATCATCCTCGCCCTCATCCTCCTCATCCAGGCCAGCCATGGGCAGCGGCCGCGTGACGTGCTTGTACGTGCGCACCTGCAGATGTGGAGCAAGGTCAGCAGCTGGTGATTGGACGGTGAACAGTGGACGCATACAGCCGGCATTCTTCCACGCTCGTGCATGCTGATAATAATAGGCAGACAAACACAGTCCGTTGCTGCCAGTCCCCATCTGCTTTTATGTTTTACCATGCGGTGTGCGGCCTTCATAAGCTGCTGAGGTGTGCTGTGGCGGGCTGCCCACACTGCCCCGTCACTCACCACGTGCGGGTGCTGCACCTGCTCGCTCAGCAGGCCCTCCAGCAGGCAGCCGTCCTCATGTTGCTGCTGCGAGTACTCCAGCACCTTGACGGCCACCATCTTGCCGTTCCACATGCCTGCCAGCAGCAGCAGCAGCAGCACGGCATCAGAGGTAGTGCAAACCCCAAAAGCAACTCTTGACGTGTCTACGCAACAATGTGATGTTGGTGCAATGCAGGTAGGGTGTGGTAGCTGCCTTGCAGCCCCAATTTCCCTACTTGAAACCCTGCCTCAGTGCACGCAAGACCTGCGCCACGCTGCAGTTGGCTCGGCAAGGCACGGCAATGCATGCAGGCGCCGCACCTCTGTACACGCGTCCAAAGGCGCCCTTGCCCAGCAGCGGCCCCAGCTTGATGTCTTGGAAAGGCCCGTCAGTCGCCATCAGGCTGAAACTAGCCATTTTCCGCACAGGGCGCCTTGCGACAGCAGCGCTGCCGGCCGCACTGCCGCTAGCTGCACTGCTGCCTGCTGCGCTGCCGCTGCTGGTCCGCTGCGCCTGCTGCTGTTGCTGCTGCTGTTGCTGCGGCGAGGGCACCGGCTTCAGCGCCACAAAGTAGAAGGCGCGGTTGCCCTCTGCCGTGCTGGGCAGGAAGTTGGGGATGCCGATCAGCGGCATGTGCTGGTCCAGCCCAGTGGTGGCGGCGCAGCGGAACTGCGCCATGGCGTACTGCAGCACCTGGCCTGAGGAGAGGCTGCTGCGGGAGTTGAGGGAGTTGGACTGCGCCTGGGCCGCTGCAGCGTCCTCTGAGCTCTGAGGGGTGAAGTACGTGATCATGAGCTCAAACTGCAAAACGCAGGAAGCACCAGAAGGGAGTGATCAGCAGCTGTGCAGTGTCAATTACCTGCAGCCCCAACCTTTGCTGAACTGCTGTTGCTTAAGAGCAGCCGCAGAAAACAGCAGCAGACAAGGCATACATCATACGACTAGCGGGCCGAAAGCTATAGGGTGCGGCTACAACATGCCACGTTGCCAAGGACTTGCAGCAGAGATACAACAGCCGAGCAGAGCTCACGTTCTCCTGCTTTGCAATTGCGTCTGCATAGTCCTGCCCGTGGTCCGTGGGCCCTAGGGAGCCAGGCGCAGGCGGCTGCGCGCAGCAGCAGCACAGCAGCAGCAAATTTGTCAGGCAAGCAGTAGTGTGACGAGCTGGATGCATGCATTTAAGAAACCAGCTGCAGCACCTGCACCAAGCAAGGGTGCAGCTCAGCCTCTGCGACACCGGTGCCAGTGAGCCTCGGGCCACCACACCAGGAAGTGCACACTTCTGCAAAGTAGTCACTTACAACCTGCAGCCTCATAACAACGCACGGTGCTGTGGTGCACATATTGTGGCAGCCCTCATCTGGCCGCAGCAGCTCTCACTTCCAGTAGCAGCCTTCCCGCCACAACGCCCTCACCTTAAACACACTCCAGAATCCTAGCCCTTCCATGCGCTTCTGCCCCACCACGCTCTCCCATGCCTCATTGGCAAACACGATGTTCCAGTCGTCACCAGAGGTGTCCACCAGCATGATGGCCTCACTGCAGCACACAGCACAGGCAGGCAGCAGCGCCGCGTGCACGTGCTGATGTCAGCAGCGGCTCTCGACCAAGACTTCCTGCAAGCTCACAAGCTTGCAAACCTCTCCCCTTTGATACCCACGTCTGTGTGCCATCAGCTCGCACGGCGCACTTGACACAAGATGGGAATTGAGCAGATCATGCAAAACGCAACCTTGCCTCAGCCCTGCATAACCCCTTGCTGCAGCTTACATCTGTTGCCACCGTGCTGCTGGCTAACTGCTGCCGGCTAACGGCTGCTGGCAAACTGCTTCATGCCGGCTGCTGCTGCCTAACCGCTGCTGCCAAGCTGCTGCTGCTGCTGCCTGCCGCACCTGAAGCAGTCAAACACGCGTAGCAGCTGCGCCTGGTCCTCCTTGTTGCGCATGCGCTGCTGGCGCATGCGCTGCTCCTCCAACGCCTTGTCCTTCTCTATCTCACGCACCACCATCTCCGCCATGTTGGCCAGCATGTTGCAGCTCTCCGCATCAAAGCTGCGCGGCTTGCCGTCAATGATGCAGCTGCAGTAGCAGCGGCGGGACCACCAGGCAGACACGTTTTGAATCAGGACGCGGCAGATGCAGTGCAATGTCGGGCCCAAACGTGCACCACAGGTGCCCGGCATCTGCATGCTGTGACAGCGGCGCCAACTGTGCTGGCAGGGATTGGCTGCAGCTGCGCAAACCTACAGGTGCTGTCAACGGCAGGATGAACGCAGCGGCAGGCAGCCGCCACAGCTAGCTCAAGCCCCACTCACAGCGAGCCCAAGCGCAGGCCGTTGGAGCAGACCAGCGGGCAGCCAGCGTAGAAGCGGATGAAGGGCGCTGCCGTAACCAGCGGGTTGTCGCGGAAGCGAGCATCACGCTGCGCATCCTCAACCACCAGCGCCTCAGGGTACGCAGGCAGCAGTGTCCTGCAAGGGCCAGTGGCGCCACAGCACCACATCAGACATGCAGCACTGCTTACATGCATGCCCCAGGTCAGCGCCAGCAGCAGGCGCAGTGGAGTGTCACAGGCAGGCTGTGGTGACAGGGCAAGTTCACGCAGTCGCTTGCAGGACTGCAAGCATGCAAGATTGTCCTTGCATTAAACGCACTGCAGCTGTCTCCATGACATGCTGCCGCATGCTGCTGCAGGCAGGCGCTGCAAGGCTCACCATGCGCAGAAGGACGTTGGCCGTGGCGTGCGGTCAACGCCAGGCAGGCCCTGCACTGACTTGAACCACTGCACGCGCTCATCTACCAGCGATACTAGCGCGATAGGCACCTGCAGCAGCAGCACAGTTGCGGCTTCCGTCGCGTGGATTGTGTGCTGGTCTGAGCTGCAAGCTACACTCGCCGCAAATCTGCTGCTGTCAGCAGTGGTTCTGCACGCTGGCGGCAACGGGATGCTGCTGGTGCTGGCGGCCCACGCATCTGCCAGACGTGAGGCTCTCTTGCAGTCGACTAAGCTGTTGCTGTGTATTAAGCTTGCAGGACTGCACCTTGAACACCATGGAGCACAGCTTCGTGATGTCATCAAAGCGGGGCTCCGGTTCCTGCAAGCAGGCATCAGCAGTGGCTGCTCACACAGCTGGGAACAGAAGCAGGTTCACCGCGCCCCCACGTTGCTCTGCACTGTCTGATGATCATGCGTCACGGCGATGCCTACTTTTAAAAACCAGCGGCATGCCCGTTTTGCTTTATGCTTTGATGCAGCAGTGCAGTGCGGGTGTGCAACTGCATGGGGAGTCTGTGCAGCTGTTGCTCACCAGCCTGCTTGCAACTGTATCACTGAATGCTGTGCGCATAGCCCTCATGTTTGGCAGCAGCAATCACACATTCTAACAACGGAACCTTCATACCATACTACACTGTTACAGATTTACCGTGTACAGGATGCCCAGGTTGTTGAGGTGCTGCCTGCGCTGCAGCTCGCAAACGGGGGCAATAGCCCCTGTGTACTCCTCCTCGTTCCCTGCAGGCTTTTCTACAGCTTTGTTGTGGCCCTGTTCTGCTGCTGGATCTGTTTTAGCAGCAACATGTTCTGGCGCTTGTGCCTTGATGTCGGGGGCTGCTGCTTCCACTGAGCTGCTCTTGGCCTGACTTGCAGGCACAGCAGCAGCCTGCTGTTTCGACAAACAACACCCCATAGTTCTGATAGGTCTGCAAACACGCGCTATTCACATGGAAGCAGAGCCATTCGGGTGTTTGGGCGAGCAGCGAAAGGTCAAGGGCAGTGGATCATGCACAGGCACCATCGCAAAAGGCCGATAGTGCCATCTGATTCCAGTTGTTTGGAAGTTGCAACCAGTGCTGGACCTGACTAGGCGCACAGCCCAGGCTTTGATTGTGTCTTTTGGTATCTCCTTTCCCACATCATCACCACTCCTGCCGCGCTTTAGGCTTCCAAAAGGCCATACATTGACGAGCAGCAGCTTAAGCGGTGGTTCGGCGCCAGTCAGCGGTCACTGTCCCCACAATAGGCCTTGATCAGTTGGTACCGTAGTACTGCTGAGAACAGCAACGCAGGCGGTCATGCCCGACCGGGTTACACCCCAAGGCATAAGGGGACGCAAGCAGGACCACATCAGCCTCGCCTGTTGCATCAACAGTCGTACTGCTGGGGCAGAAAGCTTCTGCTCTCACAGCAACCACACCCAACAGTGCATGCGCAACTGCAACGGCAACTGAAGTTGAGCAGACAGATCAAGGGAAGCCATTGAGGAATGGCACACACTTAGCGCGCAGAGCAGGTGGCATGTTCTCTTCCAGCGCCGCTAGAATCTGCTGCCGCTTGTAGCGCGGCGAGAAGTGCACCAGCAGGATGGCTTCGTTGTGGAACTTGTGCGCATGCATCACCAGGTCGGTGATGTGTATGTGGCCACGCTCGCGCGCCTGCTCCCAGCTGACGCTCTCGTCCACAAACGTGCATTCCACGATCAGCAGCTTGGCGCGATACATGTCTGCGTTGCCGTCCTGCTCAAACAGCTCGCCGCTGGTGTCGCCAGTGAAGGCCACCTCAGGGATCTGCGGCACGCAATCAAGCGGGCACGGAATGCGCGTCAGGCACTGCCATGCGTGACCTGATTGCATGCAATACAGGACAGCCGAGTTGCTGCTGCTGCAGGCTGCTGCCGCAACACGCTTCTAGCGCATGCACACAGCAGTTGGACGCTACCTGCTGGCCCCACAACGCTGACTCATTGGTGCCAAGAGTAGACAGTCATGCAGGGACTCCCCAGCCCTGTACACGCGCTCCGCGCGCACCTGGTAGGTGTCTGTGACCTCCTGCCCTGCCTGCCGCAGCTCTTTGATCTCCTCCTGGCTGCGGCCCACCAGCTCAGCCTTGAGCTTCTTGCGCAGCGAGTACAGGATGTAGCCCTGCGGTCGACAAGCGACAGCCCACACAGCATGTTCCTAAGTGTTCATCCTTGCCGTTGCGCTCAGCTGACCAGGCAGGCAGGTGGTCAACAAGGCGTCTGCACTAGTCCTCGTGTGCTGCTGTGCACTTGAACGAAGGCAATGGAACGGGAAGCTGGACTCTAACCTATTCCACATGGCAGCAGATAGCGTGCTTGCTGCAGCTGCATCAACCAACCGCTTCAACAACCACGGTAGCTGTGTGTTGAAACCTGTGGCCTTATCGATGGCATTGGCGGGTGTCAGAGCATGCACGCAGTGCGGAGCATTTGCTAACGGCCCAGGCAAGCCCAGCACACACCAACACCCACCTGGGAAGGAACAGGGTGCACTGTTGGGAAGCACCGCACGATGTGGCCAGTCTCCAGCTCTATCTCCTGGCCCTCCTGCGCTTGGCAGCCAGCAGCCAACACACAGCTGTCAGCGCACGTGCAATCCTGCAAACACCACACCCTGACAGCAGCCAATGCACGTATGCTTTGCCCAACCTAGGAGCTGCGCACAAAGGCGTGGGGCGCATGTACAATATGCGGTGAGGCTGCCCTGAGTTGGAGGCAATCCTGCGCCTGTGCACCTGCAAGCAGCCAGGGTGCTGTATACTGCTGAAGAGCTTCGAGCGGCCAACTTCAAAATGTGCTGTGCACTTGCTGCCTGCTGCGCACCGTGAGCGGCGTGATGTCATACTCCAGCGGCAGGCCCCCGTCCATGTCGCTGGTCACCTCCAGCAGCTTGCGCAGCTTGTCCTCGTAGTGCGCCGGCACCACGTAGCGCGCAGGCTGCAGGCCCAGCAGCATCCTGCAGCCGCCAGCAGCACACACGCAGACACAGCGGTCAGCTGCGGCTGCTGTGCAGCAAAAGAGGGCGTCTGTTCTGAGGCCCGCAAAGCAGCTGCACATGCAGGAGCCCTTGCTGGGCCATACAGACGGTTAACGCTCATGCAGCAGCTGCTGCTTCTGCTGCTGCTGCTAGTGCTGCTGCCACATCCACTGACCAGTCATTAAGTGTGCCTCCACCCTGGTCCGCTGCCATGAGAACGCTGCGTTTGCACACCTGCTGGCTGCATGGAACGTCACCCCGCCGATGTGGTCCAGGTGGCCATGCGTGATGAGCACCGTCTGCTGGTACACTGCTTGCTGTGGGCAGCGGCCGATGTCCAGTGCAAGCTTGCACCTGGGCAGGATGAGGCAGGTCTCCTGCAGAACAGCCCAGCAGCATTGCTGTCATTGCTTTACCATGCAACGCTGGCCTCTGAATACCATAGGCATGGTTGACTGTGCTGCTTGTCACTTCACAGCTGAAGCTGCTTTCTAGTGCCATGCATGTTGCAGACAGCCTTGCTGCTGCTGCTGCTGCTGCAGCAATGCTGGTTCTGTCACTTCTACAGGGAGCAATGGTTGCACCGTGTGCACCGCCCTCACCTGCCCAGCTATTGACACGCCCTGGATGTCAAAGCCGCACAAGTGGATTGAGGCCGACCGTGAGTCAGCTGGCAGGTCTGTCTGTCCACTTGTTGCACGCGCTGCTGCTGCTGCATCTACTGCTTGTGCACGGACCTCCGCTGCTTTCTCTGCACGGTTGCAAAGGTGAGTGCTGCACAGGCTCGTCAGAGCTGGGGAATCGCAGAAGCATGCACACCTTTGATTTTGTCTACAGCTTTGTTCAGGCTCTGCAGCATCCTGCCTTGCTGTCTAGCACCAAAAGCCCACTGCTGGTTGGCTGGCACAGGCCCTATGTGTCAGCTGTGTGCGCTTTGTGAACCTTTGTGCTGATATCACGTGTTGTCGGTTGACATGAGCCAAAATTCAATGACGTATCACAAAGCAGACAGCTTCCACCTCAGGAGAGGAACTGCTCCAGTAGTTGCAACTGAATCACCGGTGAAATTCTCGAGAAGCTGAAGATGGTGAACTACAGGCAGCGTGCCGACGTACTGTTGCTGCAATATAGATGCGAGCTGACGTAGAGGTTGAACGGTGTTGTCCCATCAGCAGGTCACAGGTGTTATTTTGGTTTGCTTGAAAGTTCCGGTGTCACAAGGCCTTGTTCTAGTCACTCCTGAGCAAATGGGTGCAGTGTATGTCAATCAGCCATACATGTGTCGGCAAAAGACTTCAGCCATGAGTGATCACTACTGAGGATGGTCACAGCAGCCTGTTTGTAGCAGCTTTAATCAAATATGGTTGCTGAAGAAAGCAACAAGTATGCTTTGCGGGCCCGATACATACGCAGGGCCTTCGAGCAGCAGGGTGACAGCAAGGAGGCCTCCAGGTGTGTGTGGCACCTCTATGCGCACTTCCAGCAGCAGCAACAGTGCATGCCTATGGGTCTTGACAAAGCAGCCCCAACTGTAGAATACAGCAGCACCTAGCCAGGCTCAGCTGCAACAGTGCGCCACCCAAGATCATGTACACCCCTCACATGTGTCACTGCCCCTGCTGCTGCTGCCACTGCCACCGATGCCTGCTCATTGCCTGCTTCTGTGCAGTGGTGCTGCTGATGTGCGGGAGGCAGCCATTGCGGTGGGCCTCAAGCCCAAGCAGATGACAAAGCAGGAGCGGCAGCAGTTCAGCGGCAGGACACGCATATACCTGCAGGCCAGGTGTGTGAGCACCAACCGGCAGTTGCGTACACTGTACAGCAGCTGCCTGCTGGCATGCACAGCCTGTCCAGTGGCATTGATGCGCCTTGGTAACATCTGTTCTGCATTCATCTCCTGCAGGAACAAGATATTGGTGCAATGGTGGCAGGACTGCACCCGCCCTGTTAGCCTGCGCGCTGTGCTTGGTGAGCGCAGGCGTTGGAGGCAGCAGCTGCGCCAGCAGCAGCAGGACATGCAACATGCAGCTTGCAGCCTTTACTGTAGGTGGCTGCAGCCATGCCATGCTTCTAAAGGCCTGGCAGGTGCCCTGCTTGCCTGGTAGGCAACAGCAGCATGGACGTGGCGTCCTGCTGGCTCCCAGCGCCTGGCTGTGACAGTGTCTGCTGCACCCCGTCTGCAGATGCTGCTGATGACGCTGCTCTGGCTGTGACCAAGGATGCCTTCTACTTCCTGCAAGAGAACGGCTACATCAACTTTGGCGTGCTGCCAGGTGGGTAATGTAGCAACCTGTGCTGCCTGCTGTGTCTGCTGTGCAGGCATGTTCCACGCTCAACTCAGCACGATGTGGCCGGCTATAGCTGGATAGACTCCAGCAGGCAATTCAAAATGCAGTTGCCCACTGCCATGCTGCATGCATCTGCACGTTGCTGTGCATGCTCCATAACTTGAAAGCAGCATGTGTCCAAGCATACTGCGACTGCAGAAGGGCACCTGCACCTGACTCAACGTGTTATGCTTGCACCCGACATTGCAGAGGCGGCAGAGCCAGCAGCAGCACCAGCCGAGGGAGAGGCAGCAGCTGCAGCAGAAGCAGCAGCAGAGGATGCAGCAGCTGCGGCGGAGCCTGAGGAGGATGAGCGAGCGATTGTGTTCAAGCTGTATGAGCTGCTGAGGGCTGCAGACATGGAGGTGCGCAGCACAGCAGCTTGGCGGCTGCTTTGATGATGACTGCCAGCACACTGCCAGGCCGCCAGCTACAATATTCACGGCAGGAGGCAGTGCAGCTTGCGCATGACGGCTTGCAGCACCAGCAGCACGCCCCGGGGCCTACTCTGCCGCCAGGGAGCTGACACATGAACAGAAACAGCTGCTGCAGCTGTGTACCGACTCATGAACCATACGCCGCTTGCAGCGCTGCAGCTGATTGTGCTGCCTGCCGTCGTCAACTGCCGCAGACCACGTCTGAGAAAGCACTGCGCAAGGAGCTGCAGAAGCACTTCAAGACAGACATCAGCGAGAAGAAGCAGCTGGTCAAGGAGCACGTGAGCTGCAGGCAGTGGCGTCAGATGTTCTCAAATATGCAGCTGCACCTCTTCCGGCACAGCTTGAAAACCAGACACAGGCTTGCTGTGGTTGTTACGTAATGAGCCAGCGGCTCTAAGAACCCCAGCCTGTAAATCCCTCGCACCAATTGCCATTGTATGTAAAGGCATTGGCAGGGCGTGCATGTAGCAGCTTGGACCACACCTGCAGCCCATTCATGTAACCTGCCTTAATGATGTGTTGATTATGCTGCTGCATCACGCAGGTGAACTACTTCATTGAGCACCTAGAGGAGAAGGCAACGCTGCAGCCCAAGGGCTATGAGGGGCAGCTGGGGCCAGCAGAGGCAGCAGCAGCGGCAGCGAAGGCCAAAGCAAAGCAGGCTGCAGCAGCTGCAGCAGCAGCAGTAAAGCGCGCGGCGGCAGCAGCACCGCTGCCCAAGCCGTCTGGCCGTGTGATTGTGGTGGGCGCTGGCCCTGCAGGCCTGGCAGCTGCTACAGTGCTCAAGGTGGGAGCAGCGGGGCTGGCGACAGTTGCAACATCCACATACGTGCTGATAATGCTGTGTTGGTATCAATGCATGAATGCTGTCAAGACGGCCGACTGATGGCCAAGCCGCTGCCTGCATCACAAAGCTCACGCTTCTGCTGCTACTGGTGCTGCTGCCATTGCTTCAATGTTGCCCGCTCCTGCAGCGCAACAATGTGGACGTGTTGGTGCTGGAGGCGCGCGACCGCGTGGGCGGCCGCGTGCACTCCTACTCGGGGCCTTTTGCAGCGCCGGTTGACCTGGGCGCCTCTCTCGTGACAGGCACAGCACCAGACCTGGCTGAAGGCCTGGCGCCAGACCCTGTGCTGTTTGTGTGCAAGCAGCTGGGCATCCAGCTGCACACGCTGGGCGGCTCGCTGCCGATTTTTGACGCGCAGGGGCAGCAGGTGACGCCAGAGACGGATGAGGTCGTGGACAGGTGAGGCGCGGCGCTGGCGCTGCTGTGGGTGCAGATAGAACGTTGTAGCATGCGCTGCAGCACACTGCAGGATGAGCATTGCCAGGTTGATGGAGGCAGCTGGAGTAGAGCCCGGGGTGCAGCAGAGGATGATGGCTGCTGCATTGCAGTGGGGCCACATGCAGCAGCAGCAGCAGGAGGTATGAGTATGCTGAAGCCCCGCACGACTGCACAAGAGCATGCGTCCTCGACGACCTCCTTGCCACCAACATGCACCGCATATGCTGCTGCCGCTGCTGCTGAAGTCTACGAGATGAGCTGCTGGATGCTGCCCGTGAGGTTGCGGACGAAGATGAGGCTGCAGCAGAGAAAATGTCACTAGGGGAGGCGCTGCAGCAGGCATTTGACAAGCGCTTACACAAGCCAGCAGCAGCAGCAGCAAATGGCAGCACGGATGCAGTTGTGAATGGCGATGCAAAGCCTGCAGCAGCTGAGGAACAAGAGGGCAAAGAGCCTGTGAAACAGGAGGCAGACGGACAGCAGCAGCAGCCAGATGCTACCACAGAGTCAAAAGAAGACACAGCAGGCGAGGCTGGTGCTGATGCAGCTGCTGCTGTTGAGCCCAAGGCAGAGCCAAAGCCAGACGCAGCAGCAGACCCAGCTGAGCAGCCCAAAGGAGCAGGCACAGCCGATGCTAACGGTACAGTAGCAGCTGCAGGGGAGACCGGCAAGAGCGCTGCTGCAAGTGAAGGTGCAGCTGCCAAGCAGGCCAGCTACACGGCTGAGCAGCTAGAGCTGCTGGACTGGCACTGGGCCAACCTGGAGTATGGCTGCAGCGCTGCGCTGACTGAGGTGTCGCTGCCTCACTGGAACCAGGTGCGGCGCTGACGGGGCGGGTGGGGCTGCGGGCTGTGTGCTAGCTTGCTGGGATCAGGCACAGCAGCTGCTGCCAGCACTGCGTGTTTGTTGTGCAGGTCCTGAGAACTGTGGAGGTGTGCAGTATCCATCCATGTGCTGTGCTGATGCGTGCTGTTGCCTAGCATGGCTGTCAGGGGTCGTGGTGTCTGGCTGCCTGCCATGAACTGCTTGTGCATTCATCTGCTCTGCTTGCAGGATGAGGAGTGGGGCGGCTTTGGTGGGCCGCATGCCATGGTGGTGGGCGGCTTTGGGCAGGCCATGCAGGGCCTGGCACAGCAGCTGGGAGACGCCCTGCGCCTGTCAACAGCTGTGGTCAAGATTGAATACAGCCAGCCCGAACAGCAGCAGCAGCAGCAGCCACCGCAGGAAGGTGCGGACCAGGCAGGATCGGACAAGCCAGAGCAGCCTGCTGACGCGGCGCCGCAGCAGCCTGCTGCTGTGCGGGTAAAGACTGCGCAGGGTGAGGTGCTGGAGGCGGCGCTAGTGCTGGTGACGCTGCCGCTGGGCGTGCTGAAGGCCGGGGCTGTGGCGTTTGAGCCGCCGCTGCCTGGCTGGAAGAGCAGCGTGGTGGGGCGCATGGGCTTCGGGGACCTCAACAAGGTGGTGCTGCAGGTGAGGGGCCGAGGTGGCGCTGAAGCAATGAGTGAAGCAGGGGGGTGTCTCATACTGCCAACAGTAACAGAAGGACGGGCAACAGTACGGGCAACAGGCAGTTGCTGGCGGTTTGTATGAGTAGTGTTGTGCTTGCTTGCATCCATACCGTGCTACAGGTGAGGGGAGGACGGGGCTGGGCGCTCGGGGGGGCTGGCTGAAGCAGGGCGTTGCCTGCCTGCATGCTTGCGGCAGCAGTGGCAGGACAGGCAGTAACATGCAGGAAGAGGCAGCAGTTGCCTGAATCTAAGGGGTGCTTCTGTGCATGCTTGCAATCATGCAACTGACAGTGTGCATGCAGTCAGGCTGCTGAGAGCAGTGTTTGGAGGATCAAGTATCTTCGGTGTTTAGGCAGCCGCTGTTCATGCTACACCAATCATGGATCTGCCTCACACTCGCCGTTGTTGCAACACTAATTGCTTGCGCCTCGCCATTCACGGCCCCGTTTGTTCATGCTCTGGCTGGCTGCAGTTCCCTGAGGTGTTCTGGGACGCCGAGGTGGACTACTTTGGCGTGACGCAGCCGGCAGGGCCCGCCAGCCGCGGCCGCTGCTTCATGTTCTGGAACCTGGCGCGCTTCAACGGCGGCACGCCGCTGCTGGCGGGCCTTGTGGCGGGCGCGGCTGCGCGCGCAGCGGAGCAGGACAGCCAGGAGGAGCTGGTGGAGCACACGCTGCAGGTGTGTGGTGTGGGTGGGGTTTAGGTGGGGTGGGGTGTTGTGGCTGGGCTGTGCTGGAGCGCATGCACCTGCTGCTGCTGGGTGGGCAGCTGGTCAGCCTGCAGTGGAATGGGGTGCACGGACAGCGGAGCAGGGAGTTATGCTGTGCTGCCTTCACATCACAGTGCATCGTAAGCACTCGCCGCGAGATCGGGGCAGCCGCTTCAAAAGTGTTGCTACGCATAAGCACAGTATGTACCCAACAGTGCTGCTCCTGGTGTAACTGTCATGCTTCGGTACAGGCGTTGCGGCGAGCATACGGCTCCAAGGTGCAGCAGCCGGTGGCAGCACATACCACGCGCTGGGCCAGTGAGGAGTTCAGCCGCGGCAGCTACAGCTTCGTGGCTGTGGGCTGCTCCGGTGACGACTATGACGCGCTGGCGCTGCCTCTGGCGCGGCGGCTGCTGTTTGCTGGCGAGCACACCTGCAAGGAGCACCCTGACACAGTGGGAGGTGCGGCGCGGCTGTGCTTGTACAGATTTTGGCATCGAATCACAGCTTTCAAATATTGCAATGAACATAAGGGATGTGGCGGGGTGGTTGCAGTTGCTGGCTAGGTGATGTTGTGCTGCTGGCTGATTTGTATGGCTTGGGTGGGTAGCGGGTCAACCGGTGCTGTGCTGCAACGCCGCTGCCGCGCCCCGTGCTGCTGGTGCTGCAGGAGCCATGCTCTCTGGCATGCGCGAGGCTGCGCGCGCGCTGCAGCTGCTGCGAGGCAAGGGAGATGACAGCGAGGCTGGACTGGTCAGCTCCCGCACTGAAACGCTCAGCAGGGCAGACAAGCGCAAGCGGCGAAAGGAGGAGGAGGAGGGTGAGCAACGGCACATGATTGATTGCCATGGCTGCAAATGTGGCACGGCAAAATGCCAGTGCAGCAGCAGGAGCTGCAATGCCAGTCGCAGCTGCATGCTAGACTGATGCAGTGCACTCCTGACCTCAGGAAGCACGGCCCGTGTAAAGGGCAGACGTAGCGCGCTGCCTCGCCGCTACACAAGCCCTGCCACATGCGGCACCTGCTTGCTGCTGCAACTCAGCACTGCTGCAACTGCTCGCTGCTGCTGCTGTGCGCAGAGGAGGCTGGCTGGGAGTCTGCTGAGGATGAGGAGGAAGCTGAGGAGGGCTCCGGCGGTGAGCGCAAGAAGCGGAAAAAGGACCGGCAGCGGGACAAGAAGGACAAAAAGGAGAAGAAAAGAGACAAGAAAGAGAAGAAAGAAAAGAAAAAGCGCAAGGACAAGGGCGATGAGGAAGGAGGCGCCTCAGAAGAGGAGCAGGGTGAGGCGCGGCAGCGCGCCGTGTGCATGGCAGTGTGCGAGCCTGCGCTGGGCATCATGCCTGACTGATCGCCCTCCTTCTGCTGGCAGTAGCTGGTTTACATGTCAACCGCCAGCCGTGCATACTTGCGAGCTGACGCAGCACCGCAGTTGCAGGAGGCACCAGCAGGCGCATGGGACATGGTCATTAGAGCTGGTTTGCTGTGCTGGCTGCTGCAGGTGCTGCTGGCCGCCGCACGCGGACTGGTGAGCGGCGGCAGGCTGGCATGCTGCCTGCTGAGGCAGCCAGCCGCGCAGCAGCGCGTGAGCAGTTCAGGCACGACGTGACGCGGCTGTGGCGCGGTCTGCTGGATGCGCAGCAGGGCGACGTTGCGGTGAGCAGGCTCAACGAACGCCTGGCTGTGTGGCGGCAGCATTTGTGGCGGCAGCATGTTTGGCGGCAGCAAACAGGGCAAACTGACAGCGGACTGTGTTACTGTCAAGTGTCGTTGAAGATGAAAGCAAATCATAGCATGTACGTGCACAAGATCAGCACACAGCTCATGCCCAGCCTTGCCTGGCTTTTTTGTCAAAGCTGGCGTGGGAACCAATGGACCTGCTGCAGTGCTGACTGTGGATCATCCGCCGTGCGCTGTACAGGTTGTGAATGATGTGCTGTCCGGCTGCGACAGCCTGGACACCAAGCAGCAGTGCATAGCAGCCATCCTGCGCGCTACACCTCAGGTGCGGGGCTGCAGGGCAGCAAACTGCAGCGGCGCCTGCTGCATTGTTTGTTGGGCGGGCGGCACATGCTCTATTCTGCATCCTAGCACAGTATCTGCTGCGCGGAACCTGTCATATTGCCTGCCTCACGAGTGCTGCTCCCAGGGCTCGTGCAGCAGCCGCAGGCCTGCCCCTGCAAGTGTATGGTTGGTGGCGAGGTGCCTACTCCAAAACATGTGTCGAACCCATTTACTGCACACACATGCTTCGCGCCTTGCGTCGCTAGGCACTGTCGCAGCTGTCACAGGACGGCCCATTCCTGGCCACGCTGCAGTCCTGGCTGGCCGAGCTGCTGCCCGAGCGCAGCGATGCCAATGCGCATGTGCTGCTGAAGATCCTGGAGCTGCTGGGCCGGCTGCCTGACAGCAGCTGGGCGCTGCTGAGCAGCTGTCGGCTGCTGGGCAGCATCAAGGCTGCTGCTGAGCACCGCAACAAGGAGGTGGCGCAGGCGGCAGCACCCATCCGCAAGGTAGGTGCTGGTGGTGTAGCTGTGCGCAGATATGGTGACAGCGCGGTGCGCTAGTTGTGGGTAGAGACCAATGAGGTTGCAGCAGGGCGCAGCGGCTGCAGCAAGCACAGGACTGGGACGGGAGGCAGCTTCTGGCAGCACACCGATTGCAGCAGCACCAGCCGCAGCAGCAGCAGCAGCAGCAACACAGGTGTGACTGGCTACACTGCCGTGCCTTGTGGCTGCATGTTATACTGCGTAGTTTTTGTTGTATGCATGCTTGCTGCAAGTCGGCGCGCTGCGTGTTGTGGCACGTGTTTAGGTGTGCGGCATGCTTTGTGTGCTGTGCAGGCGTGGCTGGCCAAGAACCCCAGCAAGCCCAAGCCAGGCCAGCAGCAGTCGGCAGCAGCAGGGCCCAAGAAGCTGGCCCTGCTCAACCCAGAGCAGCAGAGAAAGCAGCAGCAGCAGAAGCGGCCGACCTCGTCAGGCGGCGCCCCTGCTAGCCAACCAGCAGCAGCAGCAGGTGGCGCTGCGGGCGGTGGTGTTGCTGCTGCTGCTGACCTGGCTGGGCTGCTGCCTGATGATGAGCGCGTGCAGTTGGAGGCATCACAGGCAGCCCTGTGGGAGGCACAAGCACAGGTGCGCGGCTCGCTCGTCTTATCAAGCATCTACTTGCAGACCCATGTTATTGTTCCAGTACAGGTGCAGTTGCTTGACGTCCACTGGTGCTCAGTAATGCATGGTTGCTGCTGGGTACCTGCAAGCTGCTGATGCTGAGGGAGTCTGCACTGTGGCCGTAACACTCACAAGTATGCCGACCCACCCTGCAACTCATAGCCCCTGTGCTGCATTTCCTGTACATCCTGCATGCATACATCTTGCTGCTGCAGGCTGCAGCAGCTGCTGCCGAGCTGGCGCAGCTGCAGCAGCAGCTGCCCGTGGTGCCGCACAGTGGCCGCATCAGCAGCTTTGGCGAGTACAAGCGCACCGCAAAGCGGCAGCAGGCAGACCTTGATGAAGAAGCACAGCTTGAGCAGCAGGAGGAGGAGGCAGCAGCAGCAGCGGCAGCGGGCTCAAAGCGGCGCAAGCTGAGTCAGGAGCAGCAGCAGGGCAAGTCTGATGGCTCTGGCAGCAGCAGGCCTGGCTCTGCTGCTGTGGGTGACGCCAAGGAGGCGGCCACAAAGCAGCTGCGGGACTTTGTCAAGGTGAGAACCAATTGTCTGCTTGTACTGCTTGCTGCCCAGGAGTTGTTGAAGTTGCACCAGGTGTTGCTGGCAGCTTCGCGCGCAGTGATTCAGTTGACGTGTGGTGGTGGTATGGGGTAGATGCTGCTTCAGGAATTGCGCTGCATGTCCTGTGCTATGTGGTCCATGGTAGCTTGTCCATCGATCAGCGTAATGTTCCTGCACATTGCCTCCCAATGGTCCCCTGTGCTGCCTGCTGCTTGCTGCGTGTGCTGCCACAGGCGCAGCTGAAGCCCCGCTTCCAGTCCAAGCAGCTGAGCAGTGAGGACTGCAAGTGGGTGCTGGCCAAGGTCACTGAGAAAGTGCTGAGCGCCACCACAGCCACTGACCTGGACAGGGCGGGCGACTTTGTCAATGCCAAGAGGGAGAAGAAAGTGGCAGCGCTGGTTGACAGCTACGTGGCGAAGCGGCAGCAGGAGAGGGAGCGCAAGGGGCCAGCAGCAGCAGGAGATGGCAAGGCAGATGCTGCAGCAGCGGCAGGGCAGGACGCATCCTGAAGCAGATTGCCGTTCAGCTGTAACGCATTCGTCATCAGGCATAGCTTTGCTGGCCACCCCATTCTGCTGCAGTCCTGCAACAGGCTGGGGTTGCAGAAGCCGCTGTGTGGTATCCGCAGTAGCGCAAGGCATGCAGGTGTGCATTGCGCAATTTGGTCCGTGCAGCCTGCAGGCTGCTGCTGGCCAGGAGCGCCCTTGAGAAGCACGCAGCTGGCGTGTTGGGTGTACTGCTATCAAGTGACCGGACAGCATATGAACTGCGGTCAAACACAACGTGTTTCGCCCGTAGTTCAGCGGCTGTTTGCTGTATGAGACGTGGCAAGGCCCAGATTATTTTGATTGCAGGTAATACTAGAACAAGTAATAGCAGGAGGAGCACCCCTCACCAATAGAGAGGCAATAATAGTCGTAGTTTCCGCTCCGTACGGGGCGCGGTTGCCGATGCCGATGACAAGGTATGGCTTACAAGAAGACTATTATTATTATGAGCAGGAGGAGCAGCACATCAGAACATATGAAGTTGAAGACAGCAGCCATGGTGGCAGGGGGCGCCTCCTAGATGCGTGAGTGAGCAGCATGTTGCATTCAGCTATTGCAAACTGTGTTGACATGCCAATGCAAGCTTTTTACACATCACTCAAGTTGGATCGCCGACAACAGTTACCGTCAACGGTTCCGACACCCGTCGCTGTAACATCTTGCGCTGGCACCGATCAATCAAATGGAGGAGCAGACGCCTGGGCTACACATGCTATTCGCCAGATTGTCTATCAACAACGTCATGATGCTGTGCAAGAGCGTTCGTTTGGCCTGGATAGTGCTCGGCCTGGTCAGCCTTCAGGTGAGCTACGACACGCCCATTGTGCTCCTTGGCTCGACACCTCAAACGAAAGGCCTAAACATGTGTGTTTTCTGCAGGGAGCGACAGCGCAGACGGCCCAGGCTGGGTCAAACACCTCACTGATCGGTGCACTCGAGTCCAATGGCTTCAAGCAGCTGGCTGGCATGTTCGGCACCCTCAGGCTGAAGGATGAAGACATTCCTACTAACCTTAACCTCACCATTCTGGCACCCACGGACCAGGTGTGTTGCAGCTTACGCAGGCTGGGCCTGAGCTGTTGCCGGGGCTGAGTGCACACGCATGCATGCTCAGCAGTGCTGTAGCTGTTGTCAGCAAGCAAGAGTGCCTGTCTCAATGACAGCAGGCCACACCATTGCAAGCGTGTGCATCAAACATGACGCATGCACGGGCACCGCAATCTCCCCGTGCGCACGCATCTGCCATGCTGCAGGCCATCCAGGACTTTGCTGCCTCCATGGGCCTGTCCCTGGAGGAGCTGCGTGCACGGCCAGGCCTAGTCGACACACTGCTGAGCTACCACGTGATCCCAGGGCGCAAACTGACAGGTGAACGCAGATGGCTGTAGCTACAGCTTGAATGCCTAGTCCACACCACTGCCTGATTGAGTTTGGTACCAGAAGTTATGTTGCTGCAGCCACACACTAAGGGGTAGTACCCACCCGCATGCACAGTCACTCCACCTGCTGCTGCTGTCCGCAGGTGAAGGCCTGGTGGCTGGTGGCCCGCCCCGCACCGCCAAGCCGCTCAGCGCCATGAGCAACCCCCAGGACGTGCTGCGCTTCCAGCGCCTGGCCAACGGCACCATCACGGTCACTGACGTGCAGAACAACACGGCACATGTTGCCGGCGCGCTCATCATGCTGCCGCGGGCCAACGTGTTCCCTGTGGACAAGGTGCTGCTCAATGGTGAGCTCGGGTGCTGCATGCATGTGCTGCGCAGCTTGGATTCTCAACAAGCAGCAAACCTTGGGCTGAGCAGACATCAGTCTGGCAGTCTGTGTGAACCACTGTGCCGGGAGTGGCTGCCAGCTAGTGAACGAAGTTTTTTGTCCTCACATTGTGCCAAATGCGCTGCTGCTGCATCTTGCTGCTGCTGCTGCTGCTGCCCCAGGTGATGTGTTCACCAACGTCACAACGCTGCTGCAGTTCCACCCTGAGTTCAGCTCTCTGGCTGCCCTGATGCCCAAGGCGCCTGGCCTAGCAGGTGGGGCTGGCAGCAGCAGCCGCAGCACCTTAGGTGCATGCAGGCACCGTTGCAACTCACGGCCTGTGTAGCCTTGGTCTGCACCAGTTCTACATGCTGCGAGCTCTGGACAGTCTGTACAAGCTAAAAGTTATGGTTGGTGATGTGCCCGGCATCCGCCAGGCACACGTGCAGCTGAACCAGTGCACAGCAGACTTGCAGCTCTGAAAGCGCATACATTGCCCCCAGCTGCTGCATCACAACCCAAACCATGGGGGAGATTGCCGTCCGTGCCCAGGCGTGCGTTGTGGATGTTTGGTGTACTCCTCCCCACTGCTCCCGCTGCCCTCATGTGTTATGCAGGTAGCTTCCGCGACAACACGTTCAACCACACCCTGCTCGCTCCCACCAACGATGCGCTGGCGGCTGCATCAGCCTTGGTGCCATCTGACGAGCAAGGCCTGACCCAGGTGCTGCAGTACCACGTCATTGCACAGCCTGGCACGCTGCCTGACAACTTCACACAGGGGGCACCGCTCAGCACACTGCTGCCTGGACACAACGTGGTAATCCGCTACAGGAGGTGAGCCCCTCTAGCTTGGCCCATTATGTGCGCGTTGGCCTTCCGCTTGTTGTGAAACAGCACTCAATCGTCCTGAGCGCTTGCAATGTTGCTGAACGAAATCTGCATGCATGCGCCATTGGGTTGCAATGTTGTGAAGGACAAGAAGCCAAGGTGTAGCAGATTGTCAGGCACAGCTGCAGCATGGCCGTGCATAACACAAGCAGGGTCCCTTGCTGCTGTACCGCAACGGTTGGTGCAGGGTGACTGTCCCTGCGCGCTTCAACAGCAGCCGCAACACGTCCTCCAACACCGCCACTGTGGAGCCCGAGGCTGGCTCGCCTGATGCAGCAGCCAATGTCACTTCAACAAACCTCTTCTCTGGCAAGGTGAGGGCGGCTGTCAGCATTTCTGTGGGTGCTCAAGTTGTTGCTACACGGTGCAGCCGTCTGGCGTCCGGCAAATCATATGGTGTGATGATGTCACTGACATTTGGCAACAATTATGGGTAACCTCACCGCTGAGCAGGCGCGGCAGCTGCAGCCACGCCGCGCTTGTTGCTCTTCTTGCATGCTGCACTGCTTGCAGTACAGGCAACCTGGGCAGCGGTTCTTCAGCGGCAATGCTCTTTGCAGCCTGCCATGCGCGTGGCTTCAGCTAGACAGCACACGGCCTGCTGTGCAATGGCAGCGGTTGTGCAGCTATCTGCTGCTGCTTGCCCTTGGGCAGCAGCCAGAATTTTCACTGTGCTGTGGCCCTGCTGCCGCTGGCCTGTTGCTGTATCAGGGTACTGTCCAGGGCATCAACCGTGTTCTGCTGCCCGCAAAAGCTGCATCAAACGCCTCAGAAACAGCCATGGCTGGCACCAACACAAACACCTCAGAGACAGCCATGGCTGGCACCAACTCCACATCAACGACATCACCCGGCCGGCGCCTCCTGGGCCCTGCAGCTGAAGCCGCAAGCATGGCCAGCGGAAGGCAGCTGCTCCGCTATGGCTCCAACCGTGCAGCTGGGTATGGTGGAGGAAACTCAGACAGCGGCTGTGACCCCACCCTTGACAATGGCTGCGGTGTGCCTGGCAGCCAGAACTCCATGATGTGGCAGAGCTTGCAGGATTCCAGCGAGGCCATGAGCAGCGGGTCTGCTGTTGACGCCGGCGATGAGTTTTGAGAGCAGTCAAACGTTGAATATGACCAAAGTGCTCAGGTTACTATCAAAAAGCTTCAGGCTCCAACAGGATAATGGGGTTGTTGATGACAGTGTGGGAGTATATGTCATGATAATGGGGTATGTGATGACATTATGATAGTTCTGCGAAACAGGTGCAGGCCCTTCATCCAGGGTTGTTAAACAAGGGTTGTTTTTCAACAGGTGTGCTGTTGCATAATAATGGATACAAGTATTCTACAAGTAGCACACCATTGGGTGTGAGCAACAACAACTTATTTGTGTGTTTTCTCTTGGTGCTGAAGTTGTGATGTTGCAATTGCATGTCATTGGTGCCTCTCCTGCTGCAGCCCTGGTGTATGTGCCGTGCTTTTTTTTTTTGCAGCAGCATGCAGTCGTGCTGCTGTCTTGACCCGCTATTCACACAATGCACAGACGGTACGAATAAGTACTCATTGTTTTTGCTTGTGTAATCTACAGTTTGTGCAGCCTGCACTGATGACACAGCTATCATCGGCTGACCCAGTTTGTACCCTTGTGATGTTTTGTGTTGAAGCATGTGTTTTGGGATGCGCAGTGGAACGTGTTGCTATACAGCATGCAGCGTGGTGCTGGTGAGGGCGGCTGGGCAGGGTTACCAGCATTCTGTGGTCTCCACTGTGCAGTGTGCAACACCTCACGTGGGTCAACAACTAAATATGCTTGTATTGCTACAGATTTGAATGTGTGAAGCTGATGAAGGATTGAAATAGGCAGTTTTGATCTAGTGTCACCATGGGAGTGCTGGGCATGGACGTAATGGCATGACACGTAATTAAGCAAGCAGTACTTGTGAAGCGCTGCGTCGGCGAGTCCTGATGTGTTCGCCTTTTGAGTATGCGTGCTTGGCATAAGCATCTGGCAGCAGCTCGGCGAAAGCAGCTGCTGGCCTTCAGCAGTAGCCCTCCCCCCTGGGGTGTCCCATCATCAGGCATGCGCCACCCTGCCGCAGCACTGGCGGCCAGTGGATTTTGAAGTGAATAAGCCCGCACATCTCAATGCAGGTGTGGTGGCCTGAAGAGGACGAACAACCGGCTGGCATGACCAGGCCACACGGCTGCATGTGCATTACTGTTGACAACACACGGGTAACAGCATGCGTGTGCAGAGCTAAGTTGTTCGTGCCGCTGTGTTACAACATTGTTCAGTCAAACACTTTTGGGGACTCTCATTGAACTGCAGCGGCTGTAACACAACACAGTGTGCCCATCAGATACATTGTAATTTGGAGCCGTTACAAGGGCACCATGTACACGCACAGCTTGTAGAGGACCCACTTGTGGCCTCAAGCACACACGGTTCTCATGCTGATCAGCTCAACTGAATAGGCTATCATTGTGTAAAGCGCCGCCAATCTCGGCTCAGTGCAATGTCGCTGACTTCAAAGAACACACTGTATGAGCATTGCTGTGTCAGTCGCTGTTGCACCCAGGGCACCAGCATGCAGGACAGCATACAGGACAGTACGTGTGAGAAGTGCAGCCGTCTGCAGTGGTTGGCAGAACCACAGACATGAGGCTATTCAGCACCAATTACAAGTGACATACACACAACCACCTGCCTGGGGACTACAGATGCTGCTGTTCCTTTGCCCACAAATTGTACAGGGACTCATAAGCACCAACCTGGATTGCTTCCAGGCATAAAAAAGCATAGCTGTCTGCTGAAGGACTCCTCAGGCCAGCACCCAGCGCATCACGGCGTGAGCCAGGCAGGCAGGCCAGCATCATCCTCGTCAAGCGCAGCAGCCAGCACAGCATCCCTCAGCGACAGAGGGTGTCCCACAGGCCACGCCTGCAGGGTGCTGACCGCAGCCCTGCTGCTGAACACAGCCTCCACGTCACCAGCCGTGGCGTGGTCATTCAACAAAGTGCCACGCCTGATAACAAGTGACGCCGGCACTTCCTCCTGCTGCTGCTGCTGCTGCTGCTGCCAGGGCTCTGCTCTGAGTGATGCTGCAACCTTGTCTGTGTTGTCCTGCTGCACGAAGGCGCCAGTGACCACTGGCTGGGAGCTGCTAAAGCTGCTGCTGGGCAGCGAGCGGCCAAACACATCCTGCTCCTGTGTGCGCCAGCTGGTGCCAGTCTGCCTTGCAAATCGGCTGCTGCTGCTGCTGCTGGTAGGTTCTGCAGGACCAGCTTCAACTTGGTAGCAGTGCCACAGCACGCCTGGCCTTGTGCTGGCAAACACAGGGGGTGCTGAGCTGCCCCTGCTGCTGCTGCTGCTGCTGCTGCTGCTGCTGCTTGGTTTCCAGGTGGGTGGCACGTTGAGGCACAGCAGTATGTCACCATCCGCAAACGCCCTGCGCAGGATGTCTGCAGCTGCAGCTGCCTGCGAGCTGCTTGGCTGCCTGCTACTGCCCGCCCAGCTGTTGTCTTCCCCCAAAGCCTGCAGGTGAACAGGTGCCAGGCAGCCGGTTCAAACCTAGGATGTAACGGCAGGTGCTGAGCCAACTGTTGACAGTGTCGAGAAAATGCAGCAGGCGTTTAAGCTGCAGCAGGACTGCTGTATGCAAGCGCTGCAGGTATTCCTGCATATAGTGTGCACATGCCATGTATGTTTGGACGTACATGCCATGTGTAATGTACGCAGCCCAGCAGCACCTAGTCAGGATGCACCTACCCAGCAATCATCAGGGTGCCAGGTGGAGCCGCTGCTGCTGCTGCTGGCTTGCTGCGGCAATGGTAACTCCTTGCCAAGTGCCCAACACCCCGCTTCCTGAAGGTCGAGGGCAACAAGCACAACACTGCCTCAACGGCTGAAGTGCTACTGGTGATAGGTTCGCCGTAAAGGAGGCAAAACACTGCTTTGTGGCGCAAAGATGTTCATGTGCACACTGCCACAACAACAAACAGCAACTGCAAGCAAAAGCAGAGCCAGCTGCCTGTCAGGTACGCTGCGCCAGGCCCGGTTTGGGTGGCAAGCGTTTGGTGCAGCTGCCAAACACATAACAGCTGCTCTGTCAGCTGCGCGCCTCACCGGAAAGGGGAAGTGTGCGCGAGGCATGTTGGCTGCTGCTGGCCAGCTGCTGTGCCTGGCTTGCCTCAGGCAGCCCACCACGCGCTGCAGCAGCTGCAGCGTGGCATCCACTGCCGGCTGCATGGATGCTGCGGCAGAGGGTGAGGCCAGGCAGCTGGCAACAGCAGGCAGGCCCAGCTGCGCTGCTTGCCGCGCCACTGCCACGGCAGCACAGCTGTCAATGTCTGCAGCACCAAGCACCAGCAGGCAGCATTCAAGGCTCAAGGTTGGAGTAGATTGTCTCTGCCTGGCCACAAGCAAACCAGGAAAGAAAGCAGTCGGCAAGGTCAGGCCTATGGACCTTTGGACCTGACCACAATTGCCCGCTGGAGTTTGCAGCTCCTCAACATACATCTGCTGTGCTGTGTCAAGCCCACCTGAGCCCAGGGCAGGCCCCCTATGCACGCCCACCACCACCAGCACTGGTGACAGCCCGAGTGCGGCAAGCAAGCCTGCTTTTTGGTCCACAGCACACAGCACGCAGTCGGCTGCTGAGGCACCATGCACAGAGTACGTGTGTGGCTCCAGCTGCGGTGTTATCTGCAGCTCTTGATCAAAGCTGTAGTCCGCTGCTGCTGCTGCTGCTGCTGCTGCTGCTGCTGCTCCTGGTGCTGCTGAAGGCTGGACAATGACAGCTTCACATTCCAGCTGCTGTCGAACCTGTGAGATCATGAAGCTTGCTGTTAAGATAAAGGAAAATCACCAGCTTCAATGTGTTGCATGGTATGTACGTGTAGGCAGCTTTGGACGTTTGGGAGCCACAAACCTGTTTGGCCAATGACTGCAGGAACTGGCTGTCTGTGTCGGTGGTGTTTGTGAACACTATACACGGCTGCTGCGATCTGAAAGATCTTGTCTTGACAGCAAACCTGCTGCACCTGCGAGCGTGTGACCCGTGGATCGTGCGGCCTTGTCGCAACAGCAAAGCCATTCCGTACTTTGGCGCGTGGAGGCTCCCAGTCAAGAACGTTGCGGGATATGTGTTGTACCAAACCACTCTTTCAATTACAATGAAGCTGTCTCAGAGGGTATCTGCTTCTCGACTTTGGGCTGTCAAGAGCTGACAGCTGACACCGCTGTGACCTGAACCACTATGTTTCTCTCACACTGTCCATGCAAACCCCGCATTGCTGTGAAGTTTGTCCCTCTTGAGCTGCCCATCTCTGCCCAATGATAACCTTCAAAAGAACACGCATGGGGCTGTGACTACCTTGTCAGACACAAGCACGGCACCCACAGCCGAACTTCTTATCACCGCCGAAAAGATTGCACATTATAAGTGCAGCCAAACCTTTCACACACTATCAGTCACTACGTAGCCCACAACAAAAGCATGAGCTCAACATAATGAAATCCAGACAGGAAATACAAACAAATCATGACCGTTGCTCTGCCGCCGTCTTATCTGCTGCTACCCTGTCAGCCACCAGCCTCTGCACTAAGCTCTGCAGCCGCTGATCCTGGCCCTGCTCCTGCTCCCTGCTGCCTGCAGCACCACCAGGGCCATCCGCTGCTGGCCACTGCAACTGCAAGCCTGCTCTACTGCTGCTGCTGCTGCTGCTGCCAAGCTGCTGCTGCTTTGCTGCTGTTGCTGAGTGTAGGGGCTGCTGCCTGCTGCCTGCTGCTTTGGCATGCCATGATTGGCTGCGCGACTGCTGCTGTGACGGCCACTGCAGCACACAGGCACGGCAGCACAGGGGACGCAGCGGCTTCAAGTTCGGAGCAGGTGGCTGGTCACACAGGGAGGTGGCAACAGTGCAGGCAAACTTTGCAGCTGCCAGCACAAGGTGCTTTTTGAAAACAGCTGATGACGTTCTTGCCAGCGTCAGGACTGCCTTGCCCCATGCAAACAACCGCAGCTGCTGTATGCCTCCGATGCCAGCAGGCAACCGCAGCCCTCTGCACTCCTCCACCAATCTGCAACCCCAAACATCCTCCTCCGTACTCAGCGTGCTGTTGTAATGATGATAGGTGTTGGGTGCACCCAGCAGCCACCACATCATGCACCAGCCCCCACACCACAAGCCAACCACATGCGCACTACTGCAGGCTGCTCAGGGAGCACTCTGGGCGTGACACCCCCCCCCCCCAACACACACACAAACACACCTGGAAGGAGCGTGCCTGGAAGGCAGCCATGTCAGCCTCCACCGCGCTGTCCAGCGCATCATCGCTGCCGCAGGGCATGACGTCACCCACAAACTCGTCCTCAAAGAATTTGCCCTCGCGCGCCGCCATGCTGCCGTCGGGCCGCCTCCAGATGCGGCTGCCGCAGCCGTGCATCACGCCGCGCGCCCAGTCCCCGCGGTAGATCCTGCATGTGACAAGGCAGGTGGTTCTGTGGGCTGTGTGCAGGGGTGCAGCAGCCAGCTGCATGGCAGGTGCATCGAGAGGTGTGTGTGCTGGGCCCCAGCAGCTTTAGGGGTGCGCGCCGCCCTGGGTAAGGCTGGCATGCAGCAGCCTGGACAAAGAGCATGCAATTCAAGCTTGCTGCTGTGTGCTGCACAGGCTGCTGCTGCTGCGCTTGGAGGTGAGCGTCGCCACAGCTATCCAGCACTCACATGCCTGTGCTCCATACGTAGACACCAGCGCCGTGCATTTCACCGTCTTCAAACATGCCCTCATACCTGCAGGAGCAGCCCGCGATTCCTTGCAAGAGTCAGCACATCAGCACCATGCTGTGTTGCTGATGGTACAACTGCTGTGGTTTGGCATGGCTGCTTCTGCTTGCAATGGTGCGGCCACAGCTGTCCCTGTTGCTGCTGCTGCTGCTGCTGCCAGACAGGACATGACCGACCTGTCCTTGTTTGGGAAGGTCAGGATGCCGTGTGAGTGCATCTTGCCGTGCTTGGTGAGGCCAGTGTACCTGCAATTCAAAACCCTTGTTCATGCTGGCACCAGGTACTGCACCAGGCATGCGCACAACGCAGCAGCACCCACGTAGTGCCATCACGCCAGGTCAAAGACTGCCATGCAAGGCCACCCTGTTCTTGGTCCATGCCGTGCAGTATGCTTGCTGATATGACCGCAGTGGAACCAAGAGAAATGGAGCAACTGGGCCGTAGCACAAAGTACACATCAGCCAATTTCAACTGTTACCTGGGACATGACTGTCATGTGACAGGGAGCCAAAGCTGTTCCGCACGCCCTACATCGTCCATTTAGGTTTTGGATGAGACATAAAGCGTTGGTCCGTTAGCCTGCATTGAAGCCACGCGCACAGCACGCATTCGTTCGGCTCCAAACGACCTTCAGCCAGCAGCTTCGCTGTTGCGTTCTCCACCCCAAAGCATCCAGCAGGTCGGCGATACTGCTGTGGTGTTTAGTCCTTGCCTGTCTGACTTTGCTGTGCTGGTCTTGGGTCCATCCAAACACATCATGGGCAAAAAGAGGAAGTTTGAGCTGGACCTTGACGTCGAGCGCAATATGTACTCTTCCTTTGTAATGGCGGCCAACGCTGTCAGCCAGCTTTACACACAGGGCGTGCAGCAGCAGCGCCGGGCAGCAGCAGCGGCATCGAGGGCCACCCTGGTGAGCTGTGCTGTGCTGGCCGTCCTTGCAGCGGTCCTGTTGGCCAGGGATTGAGCTAGACTGCATCTGACGGCTGCCTGCCGCGTTTCTCTGCAGGAGAAGGTGCTGAACTTTGTGCTGCGGGAGAATGCTGGAGGAGAGCACATATCCAAGGCAGCGCTGGTGCAGTTCCTGCAACACGAGTACGAGGTGGGTGTGCAGCACTTGCAGATAGTTCACTGCAAGTCAGTCTGCTCTCTGCTGCGATATCAGCTGTGCACTGCTGCTGACCAGCCACGTGATCTGTGCTTCTGCTGCTACGCTTTGCTGCAGAACGCTGATGGCCAGGATGCGCCACCGCCGCAACCGCAAATGCAGTTCATGCCCTTTGGCCCAGCAGGTGTGTGCAGCTGTATCTTCCCATCACAGGTTCCGGGTTGCACCTGCTTGCATGATGCTGCATCAGCTTGCAGGATCGGTGGAACCCATCTTGCATTTGAGCATTACTAGGACCTGGCCAGCCATGACATCAAAGCGCATGCGAAGAGCAGTAGCCACGCCAGGTACATTTGTAGACGTTCTGCTGCCAATGCTATCATACTGCCTGACCTGTCACGCCTGTGTGTCACTGACCACACCCTCCTCCTGCTGCTTGTGCGCTACTGTATGGTGATGCAGCAGCAGCAGCGGCAGCAGCAGCAGGCTCCGATGACAGCCAAGACGTGCAGCAGCCGAAGCAGCCTGGACGTCAATTGTCAGGTGGCATGGCGGCCAGCCCTGGCTTGCGGGCCCCAGGCAGGATGATGAGCATGGAGGAGCAGCAGCAGCAGCACCAGCAGCAGCAGCAGCAGCAGCAGCAACA
Source organism: Tetradesmus obliquus (assembly GCA_030272155.1). NCBI lineage: Eukaryota > Viridiplantae > Chlorophyta > Chlorophyceae > Sphaeropleales > Scenedesmaceae > Tetradesmus > Tetradesmus obliquus. The sequence goes on from CP126191.1 coordinate 5,735,101, forward strand.
CCCGCACATGCCGCAGCAGCAGCAGCAGATGCTCCACCTGCAGCAGCAGGAGGCGCAGGCAGCAGATGCAATGCAGGTGCAGCACCATGGCATGATGCACATGGCGGCCAGTCCCTTCACGGGCGCGCAAGCAGTGCATGGCATGCAGTTCATGCAGCCAGGCAACGGCATGCAGTGAAAGCCACGCTGTGGCACTGTCAGCCAACAACAGCAGCATTTAGTGCGTTTACGTGGTACAGCATTGTCCCAGCATACGGGCAAGGCCTGTCAGCTAGTACAGCTGTTGTTTCAGTTGGAGCCTGGAAGTAGCTGTGTAGATCAGTGTGAGTAGAAGACACACATGTTACAGTCCATGTCAGTAGCATAGCTGCATTGTCCGCATTGCCAGCACTGTATCAGCCTATCCCATGGCTGTTTGTATTTCTATACTGCGTTTTGCTGCGCATCAACTGGCTATGCTTATACTGTCGTGGCTGTATAGGCACTCTGCAGTAGTTCCTGCAAAGTCTTCACAGTTTGGAATGCTTTTGGGCATTTTTGCACAGCAGCCCGTCGAACGTGTGCAGCAGCGCATACGAACACAAGTGGTGTTTTGGCATGTACAACAGCCTTTCTCGTCTGCTTGGGTTGGCCTAAGAGCTCATGGCTGTCATATTCCCAACGCGACTGCATTCAGCAAGACCATGTGTGTGAGCATACATGGCTGCTGCACCAGAGCAGCGCAAGTGCGGTAGTATACGATGAGAGCTGACACAGGTCAACGCACAGCAACGTGCGCACCATTTGCATGTATTGAATGAGCTTGGTGGTCAGGTGGTGGATGTGGCAGACCATCGTGCATGATGCAGGACCGCTGGTGCAAGCGACTTGAATCTGTTACCCGGCAGGGCCTGCTGGTCAGATTTTGCCTGTTGAAGATGGTGTAACAGTCCAAGCATGGCCTGACCCTGATGCACAGGAGGCTGGGGCTTGAGGCGGTGGGGTGGTGGAGCGAGAGCTGAGGTTGCTTCAGCCCTTCCTTGCTTGCACGCATGAAACGTCACGCAGCTGCGCAACAGCATGTTGTGAGAGCGTCACCCGCATGCCAGGCCAATGACGGTGCCTTGGCATCAGCGGCCTCCTCTACATTAAATTGCTGGCAACAATACTACGCACAAGCCATTAGGGAGACGGGCTGCACTTGTCAACGTCTGTGTGAGCAGAAGATCAACAGGTGCTTCAACTGTCATGACAAAACGCCCTCTGCAGTTCGTGTCGAGGCAGGCACTAGACGTCAAGCAGTGTACAATCCTGATGCATATCGCACTCGCGTGAAGCTTGGTGTCCAGCGTCGTCTCACGTGTCCTAGTCGTCGAACTCTGGCACTACCAGTACACACCAGCAGCTGGTCACTGAGATCGCGCCCGCTGGGGCTGCCATACCGATGTCGAACCCTGCCTCAACGGTGGAGGAGGCCGAGGCGCTGCTGAACCGTTGCAAGGCACTCAGCCATCGTGTCAGCATCTATGCCAAGAAGCTGGTTGGGGAGCAGGATGCACTGGCAGTAGAGATCAAGTCGCTGCAGGCCAACCTACAGAGCCTACGCAAGGCCAAGTCTGCAGTGGAGGACAGGCAGGAGCAGCAGCAGATCAGTGAGCTGCTGTCAGAAGCAGCAGCGACCATCAATGGCGTGGGCCCTGGCGGTGACCTGTGAGCATAGCGGCAGCATCATGCAGCTGGCAGCTGGCCTGCTCTACTCTCTCGCATCATTATCGATGTAGCCTGGCAGAATGCACTTGTGTGTGTGCCCAGCACGTTTTCCCTCAGCAGTAAACTAACCAGACTGCTGGTCATGCAGTTGCTGCACCCCAAGCCGCTGCCACCCCGTGTAGGGCAATTGCTGCTTCGTATTGCGCAAGCACCTGCTGCTGTTGGCAAGCAGTCACAGCCGCACTCTGTGAGCATCCTCTTCTGCACATGGCACATGCACATTATCGCATCAGTCATCCTGCACACGTTATCCTGCATCCTGCATCCTGCAACCCCAACAATGCCGCGCCCCGCAGGCGCCGCCTGTGCAACCCCAAGATGCCGCGGCTGCTGTCGCTGCTGCTGGGCGACAAGGTGTCGCTGGTGGCGCTGCGCAAGGACCAGGCGGTGGGCATACGCGAGGAGTACCACGCCTTCCGCAACAGGGCCGTGGGCATCATGGGCACCGTGCCGCTGCTGCTGTACAGCGGCATGAAGCGCGCAGACCACGTGTCGGTGGAGGGCGGCAAGGACAGCATCAGCCTCACGCCCGCGCTGCTGACTGGTGGGTGGCTGAGAGGGGAGGGGCAGGAGGCAGCGGAGGAGGGGAGTGGCGGTGACGGGGTGGAAGAGGCTGGGGTGTAGGTGCAGCCAGTGCAGCCGGGCGGGAGGCGCCCAGCTGTTGTCAGCAGTTGTGTGTGGCGTCTGGGGCTGGCGTGCGCACCAAAGCAGCTGGTTAAGGCAAGCGCCATATGATGAGGGTTGTTACTTTTGCAGCGTTACTTGAGAAGAACTTGTTGTTGTGGAGATCTGGCAGAGCGATGTCAGTGACGGTCTTCCTTGTGCCCTTTCAAGCCAAGCCAAACTGCTATTGGACAGCTGACAGAGCCGCCAGAGCAGGTACTGCTGTCTCCGAAATTACCTGCATGCTCATGTTCTACTCGCTGCTGCTGCTCTGCCACTGGCTGATTGCCTGCCACCTTGCATGCCTGCTGCCTGATGCGCCCCGCAGGCCTGCAGCTGTACTTTGCGTGGCTGTGCTACTTCTACGTGGCCATGGCGCTGCGCGAGGCGGTGCTGCTGGTCAACGGCAGTCACATCAAGCCCTGGTGGATCGCGCACCACTGGTGGAGCGCGCTGGGCAGCCTGCTCATGCTGGCGCTGCCCATCAGCAGCCCCAGTGAGTAAGCCAGGGCAGCGGCAGATTGGCAGCGGCAGAAGGACAGCCACAGCAGCAGCAGAGGCGCAGCCAGTGGGCAAGACAGCATATATGAGCTGCATCAGCAGCGCAAAGTGTAGGCCTGCCAGCGGTTATGGTGCACTAGAAACTGTCAACAATCACAGGCTGTGGCTGATGGTCACCGCAGCATGTCATGCACGCAGCTGAGTGTGTAAGCCATAGCACTGCACTGCATGCCGTGTCTATGGGAATGATTGCTGCGGCCCTGATCATGCTCTGTTGTTGCCGCGCTGCCGCAGCCGTGTACTACTTTGCGGAGTCGTTCATGCTGTGGAGCACCTTCCAGGCGGGCGTGATGCTGGTGCAGAACCGCTACCAGAAGCGGCGCATGTACACGCGCATCGCGCTGGGCAAGAACAGCGCCATGGACGTGGTGTCAGGGGAGAGCAGCGGCAGCGCGGGGCAGCTGCTGCTGCTGTACCCGCTGCTGTTCAGTGAGTGACAGGGCCGAGTTTGGTGGTGGCAGCTGCTCGTAGTTTTGCCTATTTTGGCTGATGCGCCTGGCGCTTGGCTGTGTGTGCCCAGGATTTGGTAGCCAGATGTATGGCTGCATGCCTGCTGCAGCTGCAGAGGTGTGGACCTGATCAGCAGGGCAGTTCTGTCATCAGCATCGTAGCTTCGTTGCGCTGTCACGTCCTTCCCACCTCCTCCATCTCCAGCACTTTTTTGCCTGCCTGCTTGCGTGCCACCGCACTCACCTGCTGCTGCTTGCACAGCAACCGCCCAGCACTAACCTGCCCATCACCCTTGCACGCTGCCTGCGGCCGCTGATACACACAATATGCACACCACTTCGCTCAAATGCTTACCTGCAAACTGCAATCTCGCTTTCACCACCGTCTACCTCGCAGTCCTGCAGGGCTGGCAGCTGTGGATCGGCGTGGACCTGGCCATCAAGACGTGGCCCGCGCTGGTCAACCCTGAGGGCTGGCTGGAGGCGGAGCGCTGCCAGAGCGACCTGCGCGGCATGCGCGGCACCTTCCTGTGCGGGCTCATCTTCGCGTACATGGCGCTGCGCAACAGCTTCGCCACGATCGCAACGATCACGGAGAAGCGCCAGACGAGGCTGCAGCAGCGGCGGCAGTGAGTTGGGTCTTACAGGCCTGGCTGGGGTGCCCAGGGATTGAGTGAGAGGCAGCGTGGCTTGTTATCAACTCATGCAATGTGCACATGCGGCTTGTTGCGGATGCATGTAGCATGGATGCAGCGCTACAGGGTTGCTGTGTGTTGTCTGGTAGGCATACAAGTAGCACATGTGTGTTGCTGAAACGGGTTTGTTGACGTCATTGTGGGATATGGTGTGCATGCCGTGCCGTGCTTCTTCATCCTGACTTGCTGCACTGACAACTGACAATAAGCATGGGCGGTAGTTTGATTCAGATGCTGCACTGGTGCCAGGTGTGCGCTGCTTGAATGGTTGACAAGTGGCTTCAGGCTGTGGTTGTTACATCAACATGATGCTGGCGCTGTGCTGGCATATAGCATCGATGCTGCTGCCAGCAGCATCCCAGTGGGATGAACTGCACGGCTGTGTGCAGTTCATTGAGACTGTTTAAACACAGGGTCCGTGCTATAATGATGGTGGATCCAAGATGTTGCATAAACAATTTGCTGGTCTCACCCTGAAGCTCACTGTCACACTGGCACTGAAGGGTTTCGGGTGCCTGAACCTTTTCCGACCACGCTCGTGGCCGCGTTGCACCGCTACATGGAGCAGAACCACACAAAGAACTGCAAATCCTGCCTTTTGTAAGTGTCACCAGCGATGTCGAGGAGCTTGTAACTCGCACCAGTTGATCCAAGCTGCTCCACTCAAAGTTCACACACGTTCCTTGCATGCTTCGAGCACGGACCTTCAGGCCACTGCAGTTCATTCTAAGTACGAGATCACATTCAGCGTTCGTAAACCCAGCAAACCGCCGCTTAACATCAGCTAAGGAGGCAGCTACAGTAGTACAGTGCTGGCCTGCTGCTGCAACTGGCGCAGGACAAACCAACAGCGTGCTCAGAAGCAGCAAAGAACAAATTGCGAGCTACAACAGGTTTGTATCAGCATCAGCCAGCGCCATGGAGGCAGCAACGCCACCACCTAGCAAGAAGACCAAGAGCATCATCACCACCAGCGCCAATGGCACGCCGTTGAAAAAGGCAACACCTAAGAAGGCAGCTACTGCTGTAGCAGTCACAACAGAGCTGCAGCAGAAAGCGCAGCGGATAGCGCAGCAGCTGGGCGAGCTGTACCCGTCACCACCCATTCCATTGGACCACAGCAGCACGTTCCAGCTGCTGGTGGCAGTCATCCTCAGCGCGCAGACAACTGACAAGAAGGTCAATGAGGTGCGGCACGAGCAGCAGATGTGAATGCTGCCAGGTGGCAAGGCTTCAACAGGGTTGGGTGCGCGGTGCTGTCATTGGTTCACACGCTACGGTTGCAAGCGTTGCATGGTGAGCATATGGCTGGCAGCATCCAACGTGATGCAGCAGCAAACACGGACGCATAACAAAACACACAAAGCGCGCGTTCACCACGGTAATGCAAGTGACACCTTGGCAGGCCTGATAAACTGCACTTGTGCAGCTGCATAAGACGCGTTGGAATGTCACAGCCAGCTGGTGTGTGGTGATGCAGGTGACGCCGCACCTGTTCAAGCGTGCACCGGATGCAGCCGCCATGGCGTGCATGGAGGTGGCAGACATCCAGGCCATCATCCAGCCCATCGGCCTGGCACCCACCAAGGCCAAGAACCTGTCAAACATGAGCAAGGTGAAACAACTTCTGGCTGTAACAGCAGTACCCTTGCGTCTGTGCTGCTGCAGCTGCAGCACCAGGTGTTCGAAGGATCCATGCAGCTGCATCCAACCCCAATAGATGCTGTCTAGCAGCTGACAGTGTAGCAGCACCCTGGCCATTGCTCATTATGTGGTGCAAACACTACCCCGTGAGGTTGACGTTGCTGCAGCTGCTGATGCTGTTCATGCTGTGCTGCTGCAGCTGCTGCTGGAGCGCCATGGTGGCGAGGTGCCGGGCAGCTTTGCTGAGCTGGAGGCGCTGCACGGAGTGGGACACAAGACAGCCAGCGTGGTCATGTCGCAGGCCTTTGGGTGCGCAGGGTTCTTTAAGATTACTGGGTAGTTTCTAGTAAAATGAATTTATGGGGCCCGCTTATCGGGGCACAGCTGCAGCTGGGTGCCAGCCAGTGGTGGTAGGCAGGGAGGGTGCCATGCAGTTGGCACTAGTACAAGACAGGGACATGCACTACGTGCTGGTAAGCCCCTTCACAACCCAGGCGCCAACCTTGAATGTGCAGCAGAACCTGCGTTTAACATGCTCAAGGGGCTCCAGTGGTTGTTCCTGCAACCAGGCTATCACTGGCACGCACCTATGCTGTGCTGCCGCCCTGCCTGCAGGCACCCCGCGTTCCCTGTGGACACGCACATCCACCGCCTGGCTGCGCGCTGGGGCCTCAGCAGCGGCAAGAGCGTGGAGCAGACAGAGGCAGACCTCAAGGCGCTGCTGCCGCCCTCAGCCTGGTGAGCGGCGGCTGGCATGTAGCGTAACCTGCAAAGGCTGCAGCTGCTTTGCTGGGGATGCACTGGTAGTGATCAGCCGGCAGAGTACACCCGCATTGCCACCCATCTTATATGCACCAGTTCTTTTGGGGGGGTGGGGGGATGGCAGGGGTTGGCACCAATTCATCCTGAGACTACAAAGTGGTCACTCCCTGTGACTGCTGTGGCCACTTTGCTTGCGGCATGTGGTAAGACCTGTGTGCTTTTGCTGTGCTGTGTCTGCAGGCGAGATGTGCACCTGCAGATAATTTACTTTGGGCGGGAGCACTGCCCTGCCAAGCAGCACGACCCAAAGCGTTGCCCAATCTGCAGCTGGGCAGCAACTGGAGCAGCTGGCAGCAGCACCGGCAGCACTGACGACATCGCGCCTGCTGCCAGCAAGAAGCCAACAGCAGTAAAGAAGCGCAAAGCAACAGCCGCTGTGGCAGCTGCCACTGCCGATGTTGCTGGCCAGGCAGCAGCAGTGGCAGTGGTGGTGACAGCAGCTGGCGAAGGTAGCAGCGGTGTGGCAGCAGGCGTTGGGCAGAGCAGCAGAAGGCGGAGTACGCGTGCACGGAAGCAGTGACGGTGTCAACACCAGCCAGCTGTCATTGGACACAAATTCTTACCATAACAGTCACCACATGTAACTCCTTGCAGCGTGGCCACGCTTAGCTTCACACGACGCCGTATATGTCTCAAGATTATTACTATTTGTTGGATTTATTAGGACGTCGTTACGTTGGTCCTCTTACGTGCTTTGGCGCTGCCGACCATCATGGCAGACGTGCAGCAGCTCATTGAGCTATGCCAGGCCAATCCGGTTCCTGTCGCTGTGGCTGTGGCAGTTGTAATCGTCTCTATCTTGTTGGCACTGCGGGCCAGCGGAGCAGCAAAGCCGTTCCTGGACCCCCAGCAGTTCAAGCCCCTGTCCCTCATTCGCATTGATCAGCTCACACACAACACCAAGCGCTTTGTGTTCGCCCTACCTGATCCAAAGATGCGGCTTGGCCTGCCAACAGGGCAGCACATCACTTTCCTGGCCAAGGATGAGGAGGGCAGAGACGTGTACAGGTGACTGCTGCTGGCTGGCTGCAGTTGCAGCAGTTACACAGCATATCGCACAGGCGTGATTGCATACAGGCCAGCCTTGCCTGTACCTGGCAGCATCAATGATTAGTCAACGTGTAGCAGCAGGATTTCAGCCTCATGGCTGTTGAGTCATCTCTCTGCCAGCTTGGTCCTGGTCACATACATGCAGCAGCTTCTTCTTCCGGCAGCCTTGTTGCCACCAATCATGCATCCACCGCATCCTCCTGCAGGCCGTACACGCCCACAACAGACGATGACACGCTGGGCCGCGTGGAGTTTGTCATCAAGGTGTACCCCAACGGCAAGATGACGCAGATCATGGACAAGATGGCAGTGGGCGACACCATGCTCATGAAGGGGCCGCGCGGCCGCTTCCAGTACAGCCGCAACATGAAGCAGGCCATCGGTGAGCGCAGCAGCAGCAGCAGTAGCAGCTGCAGCAGGATTGCGACGCCGTCGGCACTTTCTAGCAGCAGCAGTCTTCAGCACAACCTGGTGCTGCTGCCAGTCAGTCGCAGGACGCAGCCGTGTGATGTGCAGCACAGCTACCAATCCACCCCAAGGCCCTACTTACAGTGCAGTGCATGCCAAGTGATTTGTTTAACGTGCCATGATGGTGGCTTTGCCGTGCAAACTCCTGCGCCCAACTTGTTATTGCACCTGCCACGCTGCGCCTGCTGCAGGCATGATTGCTGGCGGCACGGGCGTGACGCCCATGTACCAGGTGGCAGCAGCCATCCTGAAGGACCAGCAGGACACCACGCGCATCAGCCTGCTGTTCGGCAACCTCACCGAGGACGACATCTTGATCAGGCAGGAGCTGGACGCGCTGGCTGCAGCGCACCCCAAGCGCTTCAATGTGCACTACGTGCTCAACACGCCGCCAGCCAACTGGACAGGTGCGCAGCAGCAGCAGCAGTACAGCATGTGCTGTGTAGTGTCGCTTCGTGTGTAAAGTAGCGGTGTCACAGCAGGAACCTGCAGGGCAGGGCTTGGCAGCCGTGAAGCTCTGGGCATGTTTGATCGGACGCAGCAGGGAAGCGGACTTAACTTCACACGTTTATGTGTGTTGCTCGCCTGCCAAAACAACTGCTGCTGCAGGTGGCAGCGGCTTCATCACCAAGGACATGATCAAGCAGCACTTTGCAGCCCCAGGGCCAAACACCATGGTGCTCAGCTGCGGGCCCAAGCCCATGACTGATGCCATGAAGGGCTACCTGGACAGCATGGGCTACAGCGAGGAGGCACAGTTCCAGTTCTGAGGCAGCAGCAGGCTTACGGCGTTTAGTCCTGAAGCGAGTGCAGTTTTCAGGCGTTGCTGTCCTGGGGCAGGAGCTCCAGTGCTAAAGCAGTCCCAGTTCTGACGCAGCCGCAGTTCCTGTGCCAAGGCAGCTCCAGTTCTAAAGCAGCCCCAAGTTTGAGCAGCCATCCGCTAGGCTGCTGAGCTCGGAGGCACTGGCAGTTTTGAGGTAGCTCCTGTTCCGACGCGGTCCCAGTGCTGAGGCACCAGCAGCCGCGCTCGTTCAAATAGTTCAGCAGCAGCAGCCTGTGCTGCAACAGTTGCGTTCAGCATGCACTGGAAAGGCAACGAAGCTGCAGCGCTGTTGCGAGGGGAGAGCAGCTGCCAGCTGTCCCAGCTGCATTTTGCCAGGGCGCGGCTGCAGCTCCAGGCACACACCCTGCGCGGTCTATTTCAGGAATGTCTAGTGGCTGCAAGGTCCAGTTCTGAGTAGCAGCAGAGGGTGTCTATTTCTTGCTTGTGACATAGTGATAACGAGCCACGCTGCAGTATAGGCAGTTAGTGTTGATGCTCTGCCAGCTGCTAAGTGACAGCTGCAGCGTTTAGGGCTCGCAAGATGTGGACAGCCAGGACAGATGCAGTGCAACCCACGGCTGGGCCTTTTCGCTTGATGGGAGCTGCTTGATGCATGGGCTAGGGTGGTTACTTGCACGGCAACTGTGTTGATGCTGCAGCTACATCCTGAGCAGGCAGGAAACTAAACTTTGTATGCAGTTTAGTGAGCATGCTAGCTGTGAATTCTGTCTGACTGGGGAATGAACCAGCGCTGTATGGCGTGACCTGCTCTGCGGCATGCTGCGGGATTTTGCACCATGCCTTGCAGTGAATGGCACACATGTTTGCATTTGTGTGCAGTCTTTGCTCGTGGCGCAGTTTGGTGTGGAGCGAATGTCTTGTGAGTGGATGCTGGTGGGCTGGCCTTACTGCAGTGTTGCTTTGTCCATGGTTTGTGCTCTGATGGCAAATCACGTGCTGAGGCCTGTTGTTTACCTGGTGCCCTGAATCAGGCGATTATGAGTTTTGGTCCGTCGGTTTGCTCTACTGGTGATGCGTTGCATCTTGAAAGCGACGTTCCTGTCATTCGGGGCTCTGCTCAGCAGTGCTGTCATGCCTGCTTAGTCAACGCATGTCACCACGCTCAGACGCGCTGAGAATGCTTGTTTGTGCGACGGTTTGGGTGTTGCAACTTGACTGTTGTTGAAGCTGTTGTGCAACGTGCGTATGCGGCGTTGTTGGTGGGCCTTGTCTGCTGTTGTCGACGTCAATAGGCGCGATCCCTGCGTAAACAGCTCGTACCCGTTTCAAGTGCCGTTCAACAGCTTACAGACATGCAGTCTGGCCTGCAAGCGCGTTGTCAGCATCAGCCCTACAGTTCGCAGCGCTGCAGCAGACAACGCTCTGCTGCTGTGTGCTGCCGTGCAAATGCAAACGAAAGTACATCATCCTTCAGAACAGCAGCAGCACGGCTGTCAGCTGCTGGCCTGGCAGCTGCGCTGACGATGTCATCATGGCTTGGGGTAGCCAACCCTCCTGCCTTGGCAGGACAGCTATCAGCAGCAGACCAGACCTATGAGCGGGAGATACATAGACTTGCTAGGCCCAAAAGCCACATACCCAGCTCTGACGAGCAGGCAGCGCTGCAGTAAGTGCTGTTGCTGCTGTCCCTGCTGGCATTTCCCTTGCCAGGGCTGCAGCGCTAACAATTGTGTTGTGCCGCAGGCTCCTGATGGACCCTGACATGTTCACAGACGATGCTTGGCAGGCAATGATCAAGTGAGTTGACACAGCAGGAGACATCTGGGCACCTGATGGCTTGCAGGAGCTGAGACAGGTTGTCTCTGTGCATGCTGCCCAAGACAGGCTGTCCCTGCAGCAGCTGCTGCAGCATCGTTGCTGTGCCTGGCCATTTGGATAATGCCTCTGGAGTGATCTCGCTCCCTTTCGCTCGCGCTGCTACTTGTACTCGCTTGCTTCAGGCTGCAGCGATATGCGCAGTACCTGGAAACCCTAGCAGATGCGGGTGTGGAGGAGGCGCCTGGCTGCGAGTCCTGCGCAGCCAACCGCATGATGCTGGAGCAGGCCTGGCAGGTGAGGAGCTTCAGCAAGCTGGCAAGAGCAATGGTCAGGGTGGAGCCCTTGCAATGGGAATATGCCGGAAGCGTTCATGCTCCTTGTGCCCCATCTTCAGCATGCAGAGTAGCCTCAGCTGGCCTGACCTTCAGCAGTCACCTTGCTTGCAGGAAACTGCTACACACACAGGCTGCTGTTGTTGCGCTGCTGGTGCGTGCAGACCGTCGCGAACGAGTTCTACGACCCTGCGGGCCGCTTCAGCCAGCAGGCGTGGGCGGGGCAGCTGCAGGCGGTGCTGGCGCAGCACGGCGGCGCACTGCACAGCAAGGCTGAGGCGTACAGCGCGCTGCGGGAGCTGCTGGGCAGCCTGGGAGACAGGTGCGGCTGGGGCTGTGCGGGTTGGCAGCTGACTGGCATTCAGGGGCTAGCATGCCTGGCAAGAGTGGCGAGCGATGTGTAGTTTAGGAGTTTTAGCGGCTTTGCGCTGTGCGTCTTGCTGCTGGGATGCTGGCCTGTTTGGTGCAGGAAATACTGTGGCATGTGCAGCACTGGCAGTGTCCCGAGGATGTACGACAGCAGCCTGCAAGCGAGCACAGTAGGACAGCAGCACCTACCCACTTGTTGGGTTGCCAGTGATGCATCTTTTTGCAGCAGCTGTCTGTTGTTGTCGCTTACATGTTGTGTTTGCGTGTGAGCTGCTGCAGGTACAGCACCTTCATGGAGCCGGCAGCGTTTAGGCGGGCGCTTCGGCAGCCGATGCCTGCAGCTGAGCGCGACTACCTGGCAGCACAGTTTGTGGGTGAGCAGCAGCAGCAGCGCTGCACCTTTATTTTGAAGGCATTAAGTTTGGTTGCAGCTGTGGCTGCTTGCAGCCTTGGTTGGTGCTGGCCTGCAGGCAGTTGCGTGAAGCAGTCACATCTAGCTATGAAGCAGCACCAGGCGGGAGCGGTGTGCCTGGTGCATGTCTGGATTATTGCAAAGGGCACAAACAGATGATGTGCTTGCGCTGCTGATGCTGGTGCTGATGCCGCTGATGCTGCTGCAGGTGTTGGCGTGCAGTTAGGTGGTGTGTCGCCGCAGGGTGGCCGGCTAGTGGAGGCTCCCCTGGTGGAGTCACCTGCAGAAGCTGCAGGCATCCGGCGAGGCGACAGAGTGCTGGAGATAGGTGGGTGCATGTGCACACATTTGAAAGCAGCAGGGGCCAGCAAGCGCAGCGGAACAGCAGCCAACAGGTGCCTCCTTTGCTGCTGTTATATTGACAGCCTCATGCCAGTGCCCCTGTTGGGTTAGCCTCTGTTGCCTCCTGTCCTCACCATGTTGTGTGCGTAAAAGCTCGGCTGACACCTCGCCTTGTGTCTCGATCTTTACCTCTCACTGAATACTTACCACCCCATCCTGCCTCATCCTACCTCATTCCACCTCACGCTGCCGCGCAGAGGGCATCCCAGCTGAGAGCCTCACCCTGGATGAGACCACCACACTGCTCAGGGGGCCCGCAGGCTCCAGCGTGGGCCTCACCGTGGCGCCACGCGGGCCAGCACAGCAGAGCCCACGGCAGCTGCTGCTGGAGCGGCGGCCGCTGCCGCAGCCGGCGGTCAAGGTGCGCTGCTGTGTGTTTTGCAGGGCAGGGGTGTGGAGTGTGGTGCCGGCAGGCAGGGTATGGCACGCCGTGCACCAAACAACAGCAGCGGAGGCAGTAGAAACTAGACCCAGCGTATCGCTGCAAACAGCAGACACACTGGCAAGCAATGCTTGTCCTGCAAGGGGCGTTTCCCCGGATATACAGCGCACCAAATGTGCACCGTGTGGATGTACAGCGCATCAAATGTGCACCGCGAACTGCTGCATCACACGTGCCTGTTGTTACTGCCTGCAGGAGGCTCAGCTGCCGCTGCCTGACGGGCGCGTGGTGCAGTACATGCGCCTGCACTACTTCACACATGAGGCCACCGGCGCGCTTGCGCAGGTGGTGGCGTCAGCAGAGGCAGAGGGGCAGCACGTGGCAGGTTACGTGCTGGACCTTCGCAACAACCCTGGGGGCGTGTTTGAGGAGGCGGTGGCTATTGCTTCACTGTTCCAGGTGCGGGCGCTGCTGTTGAGGTGATGATAGTGTGCAGTTAGTGACATGCATTTGGCGATATATGACTCTGGCTGCTTCCAGCCCTGCAGCTGAAGGAGGGGACGTGGGATGATGGCCTGGCATAGGAGCTGTTGGACGTGGCAGGGCCATGCTCATGCCAACCATCATTGTTGCAGTCAGCATTGTCTTGTGTTTCGCAAGCTGTAGCATTTCATAAGCTGTTGCCTTTTTATACACAAAATGGCTGTATTCAGCATCATCATACACAATTGCCCTTGGCTGGTCTGTGGCTTCTCATGGCTGCACAGCATCTGCACAGCATGAAACCACTCCGCACTCTGAATACATCAAGAACATCCAGACCCGTCAGCCTCCTCATAGCTCTGTGTGTCTCCTGCAAATCCTTTTTTCCGTCTGATGTATTGTGCAGGACCCCATGAGTCCTGTGGCTGAGACGGTGCGCAGCGGCAGCAGCTTGGTGGATGTGGTGTGGCGGCCTGCGGGGCTCTCGCCTGCCAGCTGGCCTGATGTGCTGGCCGGCCCCCTCACCAGCAAGCCGCTGGTGCTGCTGGTCAACAGCAACAGCGCAAGCGCAAGCGAGGTGCTGGCAGGTGGGGTGTGAGGCTCGTTGTGCGCTTGCAGGCATGCGCTGCGTAGGCTGGGAGGTCTGCCGCCACTGCTGTTGGTGGCTGTGGCAGCTTGGCAGCTGCCGCTTGCAGGGCACTGTGCATTGTGCAGTGCAGGTTCCCAGCCCCATGCCTGGTTCAATTCAGTATGAACAGCTGCGCACTAACAGCGTGAGGTAGAATAGTGTGTTTCATGCACGTGGTGTTTGTCTGGTTTTGGACATACTGGAGAGCTGAACTGGCTACTGCTGTTGCTACTGCCGCTGCTGCTGCTGCCACTCAGGCGGGCTGCGCGACTACAACAGGGCTGTCATTGTGGGGGAGCGCACATTTGGCAAGGTGAGAGCCACGGGCGTAACTGCCGTGACTTGCCGCTGTGCAAGTTGCCTTTGCGAGCAGTCGAAGCAGCCGCAAGCGCAGCTGCCTGTGCACCCTTTGACACCCTATTACTCTCTCCCAGTGCTATGCCATGCACTGTACTGACGGTGCCTCCTCGTTGCTGCTGCTGCTCCCGCTGCTGCTGCTGCTGGCGGTGTGGTCAGGGCCTGGTGCAGTACTACTTCCCCATGGGTGACGGCAGCGGCCTGAAGCTAACTGCTGCCAAGTACCTCACGCCCAAGGCGTACGACATCACCAAGTTTGGCGGGCTTACGCCAGACTTTGCCTGCAAGGACTACCCACACGGTGCGCAGCAGCAGGGTGAAGTGCTGGGTTGTGGTGCTGACGTTTGACGTGACGCCATAGTGCATGTGGCAGAGCGGGATGTCTGTGCCACCATCTGTGTGGTGTATGCATCAAACAGTGGATATCACTGGAGCCACACCCACTGCTTGGACACCCAACTGCTCTGCACATGGCAGGCCAAGGAGCGTTGTGTGTAGTGCTGAGAGCTGCGCGCCTGCTGCCGCTGCTGCTGCTGCTGCTGCTGCCTGGCGCGTGCAGGCGTGTTCACCCCCGGCAGGGCTGACCGCTGCGTGACCAGTGCACTGGGCTACATCATGGCGGCACCCGCGCCTGACCCGCTGTCATACAGCCCGCTGTATGCAAGCACAGGCACGGAGAAGCCTTGAGGCTGCTGCCACTGCTGAGGAACAGGAGGAACAGGGCGACAGCGTGACAGGAGGAGGCAGTGGTGGCCACACGTTGGCTGAGCTGCAGCCTACTGTTTGATGCAGGAGGGTTGAGTCATCAGTACCAAATACTAATTAAGCTAGCAGGGTGCTGAGCATGTACCCTTGCTTGTATTTCTTTTGGTGTGCAGACAAGGTTTGGCTGGTTTGAGGTGTGCTGAATGTTGTGAGTGTTGTGTTGAGTGTGTTGGAGGTGTCGATGAGTTCTCATCTGTTGCCAATGTTTGATGTGACCTTTGGTGCTCAGTCACTATGGCCATAGTGACTCGACTGCAGGCACACTGGTCAGCCGCTGTATGATCAGCCGAGTGATGCAGTGGGGTCCTGCTGTCGCGAGCTGCGCATGCAGTCAACAACAAGCAGGTCTGATTGCCCCACTGTTGATGTGAAGTTGCTGGGAGAAGATCTATTCACTTGCATGGCATGACTCAATACCGCAGCCTCCAAGCATGCCATGCTGCCACTGTTGCTGCCCAAGCTGCATCGTGGGCGAGCAGTATGTACAATGTACCCGTGCACGATGGTTTCATGCACGCTTGTATTATGCCAGGGGCACAGAGAGTGGCCAGGCTGGGAGGACATGGCTTGTAGCATGCAGCACCAATGGCAAGTGTGACGTCCCTTGACTTGCTTTGACCGCGCTGTTTACTAGTGCCTGTTACGCGCATCGCGAGCACTTGGCTGTACAACAATCCCTGCTGTGGCCGTGCCTGTATTGCAATCTTTAGGGTGCGCGTTTGAATGAAACCTGCACCTAGCGTCGAAGTGTGCTGTGCTGCTGGACGGCTGCATGGCTGCACGCATGTATATCATTCGTGTGGTGTTTGGTGCCCTGTACAACAGCAGCGCTGATAGAACGTGGAGCGCCGCGAAGCATGGTTTGAGCGGAGTTCAGCAGGTTGTGTGGTGCTGCTTCTGTGCTGGATATTGGTGCTTTATTATGGATGCTGCTGGGTGGGCAGCCCTTGTAAGGGGCTGCCACAGCATACACCTGCTGGTGCTTTGGGGTGATTGCGGTACCGTAGCGGACAGCGTTATTCAGGACCATGTCTGCTACACACGGGAGTGCACTGACGCGGTGGTCCAGCTCAGGGCCATCAGCGATTGAGAGACCTGCTTATTCTTCTGTGTTTGAAGGTTCTGGCCGTATCTGGCCCTGGCTTGTGGGATTGCCCCGTCTGGTCAGGAACCACCTGAGGTGGTTTGGGAGTGGCTGCCTTTCTAGGTACCATCTCTTGCTAGCAAAACGTGTAATTGATTGATCGATTGATGTCTGCTACATGAGGGCTATGGTTAAATCAAGGCATTGTGTGCACACGCCAGGCTCACGGTGTTGGTGCTCTTTGTGCTTGGCTGGCCGGCGCAGGCTGGGACCTCCAGCTGTGGTTCCTACCAGCAGGCTAACTGCCGCTGCCCCAGAATCAGCGCTGCAGTACATGTTGTAGTGCAAGAGTTACTGTTACGTGTTTGCTGCCCCTTGCCCACCAAGGTGGTTTGTGTGAGCTATACACCGTGCTATGCTGCAGTTGCTACGATGCCATCAAGTGTCCTGGGCACGTGCTTCATTGCAGAGTACGGCAGAGCAGCGCCCTGTTACTTTAGTTGAAGCACACGACGTGAGTGGGCGGTCAACTCTCAAATTGGTTGTTTGTCCGTGTTCAGATCTCACATGCACCACCCACATACCCAGGACGTTTGAGCTAAACTGAGCACCGCCACGGTGCTCACAAGGCTTATGCAGCCTCAAAACGACTGTTTAGGCCAGCGCAGCACCCAGCACAACAGGCAGGCACGGTACCGCACAAAGGAATGCAGCAACCCTGGGTTTTGGACTCAACACATCTTGTACATCTATAAAACATCTAAGGGATGCCTAGCAACAGCGCTGTTGCATATATGCTAGCATATATGCTAGCGCTAGCATAGTATCAGTAGGCTGGGCCTGGCATAACAAATCATATGTAGTCTATTAAGTTCCATTGGTTGAGGCAAGTGGCCTGAGCACATCAGCAGTTGAACCTGCTGTGAATAAACCAATTCTTCACAATGCCTGCAGATACACACCAGACCAGTAATCAATTGCTGATGACGACCTGGTGTAGCGGCCCCTCTTGGCGCACTGCTTCCCGTGGCTGCTCCAGCACCACCACGCTTGCACGCCGCTGCACCTGCTCCAGCAGCAGCTGCTGCAGCGCCACCGCAGATGTGGCCCCAGAATGCAGCTCACTCAGCACATGCTCAACACACATCGACGCATCACCCTCATCACCAGCACTACAATTCCCGCTGTCTTCTTCACGCGTGGCTGCAGACTTCCCAGCTGGCCCCGCTGCTTCACACTGAACTTCATCAACTGTAGCGTCCTTCTTGGTGAACCTCTGCAGGACCATGTACACCGTCATAGTGACCAGCACCATGCCAAACCCTACCCACACCAGCGCGCCACCATACGAGTGCACAGTGGGCACCTCATGCATCAGCACAATAGAGCCTACCAGGGAAGACACCAGCCGCAGGCAAATAAACATGGACACCACGGCTGCACCCAGCACACGGCTGCAGTGCTGCATGAAGATGGTGTTGCAGGCGCCGATAAAGAAGCCGGCAAACGCTAGCACACCCCAGTCGAGCGGCTGCAGCACCTGCACCCAGGACCAATCCAAGCCTTCGATTAGGCAAGCCAATGGAGTGAACACCACCAGAGCCACATACGTGTTGCCCCACATGACCTGCACACCAGTGACGAGGTGCTGTGTAACTTGCAGCGCCACCAGGTAAGCAGTCAGCAGCAGCATGGACACTGCTGCAAGGCACAGCCCTAGCACCATATCATGCTGGTTGTTTGCGCTCGCGGTGCTGCCATGCAGCGCGTTCAAGTGCTGCGCTTCAACGTAGTTGCCAACGACAATGAGCACTGAGCCAGCCAGTGTCAGGAAGACTGTCGGCCACAGCTTGCTGGGCGTGGGTTGCTTCAGCAGCAGCTTGTTGGCCAGTGCGGTGGCTAGCGGGGTGAGCATGATCACCAGCTGCACGGCAGCACAGCAAGTAAGGGTAGCAGCAGAGCAGAGCAGAGTTAGTGGAGATTTGAGGATTTACAGTGATGTTTGCAGTGGAGATTCAAGCTGCAGCACTCCGCCTTCACCGAGAGGAAGGTGTGGTTGACACCGGGTTTGCACCGCATGCATCGCTGTGCAACCGCAGTGAGTAGAAGGTACTCACTGAACCGGCATGCTTATTCATTTGGAAAGCTGAAGGCTTGTTTTTCAAATGCTGCACACCACCCTCACCTGAACCATGTACGCCACGGTGAATCGGCTGGCGTAGATCAGCGTCAGGGCTTGCGCAGCGACCAGCCCGCCTATCAGTGCAGCAACAGCCCACGACTTCAGCCTCTGCAGCAGCTCACTGCGCCAGCTGCCACTGCATGCTGCTGCTACTGCTGCTGCTGCTGTGGTGCCAGGTGCTGACTCCGCTTGCAGTACAGCTGGGGTCTCCACTGTGATACAGATACAGGCCGGCTGCACTGGATCCTTTGACAGATGCTGCAGCCCTGCGTTGCACTTGCATTGCTGCCTCTGGTGCCACTGCTGCCGTGCAGCAGTAGCAAAGGTCAGGGCGGTGCTGGGGATGGTGTAGAACACAATGCAGCCTGCCCAGGCCACTGCCATCAGCACCACAGATAGCTGCAGGGTTGGGATGGGCTTGGCAGCCTGCGTCTGCAGGTAGCGGCTGCACACGCCGTACAAGCCCCAGTTGAGCTGCGCAGGCAGACGAGCACGAGGCAACACATGTCAAGCAGGTGAGCACAGGGGTAAATTTGTTCTTGCTGCTGTGGGTACATGCATGTCCCTGTAAGGTTGGTCACGACTGTTCGGCAAGGGAGTCCTGTGCAGGGGCGGCAAGCTAGCTCACTGCTGGCTGTTGCCGTTTCTGCTTATGAAACGGTGTCTATTCAGCGACCGTCAGGCCAGCCAGGCGCAGGCTCAAGCCGAAGGCGCTGCTGTGACATGTCTGATGAACACATGTGCATGCATTATGACGGAAAGCCACAGGCCCCTGCCATGCAGCAAGGCACCACCAATTAGGGCACGACATTTTGTTCAGACACATGCTATCAAGGTGTGGCATTTAATGACTGTTGTACAGGCCATGCACTACACGGCGTGGTGCATGCTCTGAACATTTCTGCTGCATCACAGGTGATGCGTTTGATCGCCGTGACGCACCTGAACAAACATAGCAAGTACGAGGAAAGCCACATATCTGGTTTTGCTGACTGGCGATAGCACAGCAGCTGCTTGAATTTTGTCCCTGTTCATCGTTCACAGCTGCGTGCACCGGCAGCTGTAGGAGCTCCGCGTAAGCTGAGGGGGTATTCGACAATGTAAAGATATGTACTATAAAACAATATTGGTGTCCGATATAGTGCGAGTGAAACAGTGAAAGATAGCAGCAACAACTTGGTTCCGGATGGAGAAGCAGCAGCGCGTCTTAAGGCTGTATATACTATCGATCTGCCTTTCTAAGGCCGTAGTTGGGCTGTTTATGTGTTACCTGACAGCAGCTGCGCACCCGCTTTGATGATGCCGGTGCTGGACATTTGTGTGACCGTGTGTGACCGGGATTACGCTCCAGGCAGGCACGTCGATGTCAACCGTCGACTTAAAGTGGCCGGTATCAAACTGCATGTGGTCCATATATAAGCTGAACGAGCTCAATGGCCCAACATCGACAATTTATCTTGCTCCACACAAACAGAACGCCGCTGCTTCTTACTGATCAGTAATCTTACGAATTGCGCTCGTATTTTCATCGAGGACAGGTCCGCCGCGCCATTGATATCAGCAACTTGTTGTGCAAAATACCTACAACTTTGTTTTCTTCAGATCAAAAGGAGAACCAGAACTGCTGCTGCAGCAGATCTGCAGGTGTAAAGGATTTAGATACGACTGTCTCAACATGAGTTCCGCAGCTGCAATCCCTGCCTTCGGTGTGCCGAAATGCAACATCGTAGTCTGTGGCTCGGGCAACGGAGGTGAGCAGATCACCAGGGTTCAAGACCCTTGTGAAATGACAACTCATGATGCATGGTGCACAACACTCAGGCTTTCACTGCCAACAGTTGCATGGGAACACCCTACTCGCCACCGCCGTCAGAGTAGACCCAGCACATCCAGTGAAACATGGCCCACAGACCTTGTCTGGTGTGCGAGTCGCCTGCTGCCAGACCACTCCCACCAACACTGCTGCTGCTGCTGCTATTGCCGCAACCACCTTGCAGCTCAAACTGCTGCTGCCGTGCTGGGCTCTCAGGGCCACACAGTGTGGCTGTACTACTCCCCGAGGTACCAGCAGCGCGCAGCAGAGATGCGCGCGGCACTGGCTGTCAACGGGGGCGCCATCACCCTGACAGCGCACGCCCTGCCAACAGCAGAGGCCCTTGACGGCACCACCACGTACAAGGTGCGCACGCTGCTGTATCTGTACAGAGGCCGGCAGGTCAAAGGCCGCTGCATTGTGCATTGTTGCAGCGCCAGTTCCCTTGCAGACACAG
Organism: Tetradesmus obliquus; assembly: GCA_030272155.1. NCBI lineage: Eukaryota > Viridiplantae > Chlorophyta > Chlorophyceae > Sphaeropleales > Scenedesmaceae > Tetradesmus > Tetradesmus obliquus. The sequence continues at coordinate 5,755,470 of CP126191.1, forward strand.
CCGGAACCCATCACCTGCCTGCAGCTGCTCACTCATGCCTCGACACAAATTATTATTATTGACAATTCGTTCTTAACATCATCATCTTGCCCCACTGCTCGCCTGCAGGGCCCGATCCAAGGCGTCTCCACCAACGCAGCCGAGCTGCTGGCTGCAGCAGATGTGGTGCTGCTCAGCGTGACTGCACCCGCCATGGAGGGCCTCATCCGCGAGCTGGCCCCACACCTGCGCAGCCAGCAGCTGCTGCTCTTCCTGCAAGGCACCGGCGCAGTCAACTACATGATGCTGAAGGCTGCCCTGCAGGATTGTGTCAAAGCCGGCCTCACTTCAACCTCCCTGGCGGACCGCATGCCTATGTATGCTGCCGCCAAGGTGCTGCCCTGGGCCTGCCGGCTGCAGGCACCTGCGCAAGTCACTGTGTGTGGCACCAAGGAGCGAGTGAAGCTGGCACTGGCTCCTGATGCGTGTGGCCTGCTGCGGGTGATGCTGCCGCGGCTGCTTGATGGGCTGTTCCCTGGCACGCGCTTCCTGCTGGACGCGAATGCGGTGCTGGAGCACACCTACTTCCCCTACGGGCTGCTGTGCAGCGACGTGATTGTGAGTGCGGGCTTTGCAGCTGTGCTGCTGCTGGTAGCACTGACAGCTTCATGCAGAGGGCGAACACGTTGTATACTGTCTGATATGAGTGCTTCGCATGCATTTGTGTGGAACAGCCGTGGCACACAGCTGCTACAGTAAACATATCTGTACAGAGCTCCGCTCCAGCCGGATCCAGAGCTGCTACAGCTGCATGATGGATGCACCTCTACCCTCCTGCCTGCATGCATCCAGTACTGAACGCTCTCCTGCTGCTGCTGCTGCTGCTGCTGCTGCTGCTGCTGTCTGCAGCACCCTGGCATGATGTATGGCACCTGGGCAGCCTGGGACGGCACCCCGCTGCCCCACAAGCCGCTCTTCTACCACTCTGCCAGCCAGGAGGCAGCAGACATGATTGAGGAACTCACTGCTGACACGCGCGCTGTGATTGCTGCCATGTCCAAGCAGATGGGCCTGGCAGAGGCCATTCATGTGCCAGGTGGGTGAGGCTGCACAAGGGCTGCATGGCGCGCCACTACAGCGTTATGGCATCACATGCTGACATGCTTGCTGCCACTTGCTGCTCACGTGTTGACAGAGTGCATGCTTGCACTGCATGCCCGCTTGCGACCTGCACTGTTACTAACCACAGTAGGTGAAACCTAGTGCAGTGCAAACAGGCCAGGCGCAGTTGATTCAAATTCTGCACTACACAACACAACACGCAGCTGAACACACCACACACGCTGTGGCACAAACTGACTGCGTCCTGCGGCTCCGCTGCCCCCTGCCCTGCCTCCCACTGCTCCCCCTGCAGATGCCAGAGAGCTCATGTCAGCCCTGTATGGGCCGCAGGTGGCCGACCCTAGCTGCCTGCTCACTGCGCTGCGCAGCAACGCAGCATACACAGGCATCTACCACCCCATGAAGGCAGTGCCGCTGCCAGCTGCAGCACCTGCTCCTGCTGCTGCTGCTGACCCGGCCAGCCGCACTGGCGCCACAGGCGCAGAGGGTGCTGCCACAGGCTATGTGCCGGATTTCAGCTGCAGGCTGCTGAGCGAGGACGTGCCCTTTGGCCTGGTTGCCACGAGGGGCATTGCTGAGGTGCTGGGTGTGGCCACTCCCTGCATTGACAAAGTGATAAGCTGGGCGCAGGACAAGCTCGGAAAGGAGTACCTGGTGGGTGGCAAGCTGTCTGGCAAAGATGTGGCCTCATCTGGTGCGCCGCAGCGCTTCGGAGTGACCAGGCCAGAGCAGCTTGTGATCGGCGCTGAGGGTGTGGCGGCAGCCGCAGGTGCAGGGCTTGCGGCGCCGGTGGTGGCGGCGGCGGCCGCAGCCGCCACGACTGCCGCTGCCGCCGTGCAGGCGCTGCTGCTGCCGCCGCAGAAGTTTGTGGGCAGCAGGGCTGCTGCGCAGGGCGTGAATGCATCATGTGCTGATGAGAGGGAGTTCTTGAATGGCCTGCGGGCGCAGAGCTGCCCCGTGCTGTGCAGGCCGGCTGTGGGTAGCTTCACACGGGCTCTGGTGTGCGCGTAAGATTGTGGGTGAACTGCGCTGTACAGCACTTTGTGGCGCACCTGCAGATACGCGTGTATGCCCAGCATGGTATCTGCTTCTTTCTGTGTAGTGCAATTATACAGTACGCATGAAGACGTCCAGCGTATGATTGTGGTTTTGCTGTGGCCCTGCAAATGCAGCTGATGGGGCTGTCTTTGCAGATGCGCACGTGTAGACACACGTGTAGACACATGTTTCAAACGCGACAGACGCCTATAACTGTGTCTTTATTGTGAATGGTGACTGTGATTGGTGCCAATAACAGTGCACGTGTACACTGCATGCGTTTGTACACGAAAGTTGCGTGTGCTCCTGATGTGTGCTGTAGGTCAGGCGGCATGCGGTCGCACTTGCTATACGTCAGTCTCTGCAGGTCTGTCAATGCTGCAAATGCATTGCGACCTATATATGTACTCATCATGTTGGCCGTGCAGTGAAACAGCTGTTTCAGCTGCAGCTGTGCGGACCTGGCATTACTCACAAACACCAGGCCCATTGGTCTGCAGTGCAGGAGCTGCATAAGCTCCTGCTGTGATCTATACAGTGCCTGATGTGGTTGGCTCCTACAGAGCAAGCTTTGTTTCTGGTCTGAAATAACGGTTGTGATGTGAAGCATATGGTGAAGCATAGTATTTTGGTTCTGGCAGGGGCTGACAGTTTTGTTGCATGTCAGCAATGGCTCCTGCACCGCCTCGGTTGTGCGCCGTGCACACGCTGCCACTGCACGTGCAGTACATTCCTGGTACCGTACCAGCGTGAGTCACGCTGCGAGGATGACGCCGGATGGCGGCGCTGATATTGGAACCTGTTTATACTTTAGTCAGAGCTCGCCTGTCGGTCTGTTTGCAGGTCATTCGCCAGATCCCTGTGGGGTCTGACTGTATATTGTGATTGTGTGTCACTGCATGCGGGGAGCTTCGCATAAGATAGTGTTTGAAGTGGCAGCCGTGACTGTACCCAGTACTACTGTTGTGGTACAATCTTGCTGGGTCTGCAGCTGAATACCCAGAGAAAGGCAATGTAACCATGCGAACTTACGCAATTACAGCTCTGCAGCTTGCTCAACACCTTGACCACAAGCAGTCCATTGCAACCATTGACAGAGGCCAATAAGACAACACAGCACCTGCAGACCATCCGTGATGGCAGCTGATTGGACTTATTTGCTAACAGGCGCCAAACATACGCTTTTAAAACACCAGCAACTGTGCGCCAACACAGCCAGACTGTGTCAGATGGAGCAATCATCACACCACATCAACACAACAGCAAGCACGTACTACGTAGTACAGGTTGCAAACCATGCAGCTGCAAGTGCAGCAGTGCAAATCTGCTGACACGATAGTAACGAACAACAGATTCCTACAACTGCAGCCAACCACAAGCTAAACGCGTGCAGCACCGGCATGCACCATCTACACTGCACCAGCCACACCCGGGGGCACTACATCGTCAACTCCATCGTCGCGCAGTGCCTGCCTTGGTAATGCAGCTCAATCAAGCGCTCAACTGTCCACTTAAGCTGCCACCTAGACATCTCACCAACACCGCTGCTACCCTGCTGCTGCTGCTGCTGCAAGCTGTGCGCAGCTCCCTGCAAGCCGCCGTAGCTGCGTGCCGCCTGCTGGCCTGATGCCGATTGTGCACGCGCAAGCTGCCGGAACGCTGCTGCTGTCGGCACCGCAATGTATGCATGTGGCAGATGGCTGCTGGGCTTGCTGCTGCCGAGGCTGGCTAGCCGCTGCGTCCAGCTGCCTGCAGTGCTCCACACCACGCAGCAGCAGCAGCCCTCAATGAATGCAGCCACAGCATCGCCGGCAGGGTTGAAGGCAACAGCTGCGACGCCGCTTGCTGCGTCTTCAGCGCTCATCAGCGGCAGGTGGGCGCCTGTGCTGCTGGGGTAGTGGCTGCCCCTGGCAGCATGCAGCCGAGCCACACCCCAGCACTGACTGCTGCCAGCAGCAGCAGCGGGCTTCGATGCATGTGGGTCCTGTGCAGTCCAGCCAGGGGCATACCCATTGCCAGCTGGCGGCTGCATGAGTTGGCTGCCAGCTGCACCAGCGGCTGCTGAAGAGTCGTGTGCCGCTCCGTTAGCGTGCGCTGCTGCTGATGATGATGGTGTGTGGCTGCTTGCGGTGTCGCCTGCTGCCTCGCCTCCAAACCAGTGCTGCGCCATTGCAGCCTCAGCACGTGTCAAAGTGCTGCTGCTGGTGAGCATGTTACGCAGGGCTGCGGGCCTGTTGCTGCTGCTAGGAGCTGCCATCCTCTGCTGCTGCTGCTGTGCCGCATCAGCAAGGGAGCTATAGCTGTATGCAGCAGCATCCGCAGCATCAGCAGCACTGATGCTACTGAGGCTGCTGCAGCTGCCACCTGCAACTGGCAGTGCTGCTGCTGCTGCTGCATTACTGCCCGACCCACCATCACAGCCCTCTGCACCTGACCATAGCCCTGCTATGCCTCCAGGTAGCTGCTGCTGCAGCCGCGCCAGCCCACCAGCACCAGCCTGCACGGCAGCACTGCTGCTGCTGTTACTGACTAGACTCGCGCTGCTCAGGCTGGCACTGACTGCAGCACTCGCCCCCAGGTGTGATCCCTGGTGCTGCTGCTGCAGCAGCAGCACTGGCAGCAGCAGTACCTTGCGCTTTGTGCCTCCATTCATATCAAACACAGCCACAGCAGCAGCCTGCATCAGCTCCCCAGCCACATGCAGCCCAGGTGCACTACCAGCTCCAGCAGCCTTACTCGCAAACCCAGCAACAGGATCACACCCAGACCACGCCACAACACCAGCTGCTGCTGCTGCCGCAGCATCCTTCGGCCTAACCCCAAGGGGCCTGCTGCTGCCGACAGCCAGCTGCAGGCTGCTGCTGTGGCAGGCAACTTGTGGGAAGCTGCTGGTGAGCTCCTTTACAAGTGCAGTAACAGGCTGGGCCATGGCAGCTCTCAAAGAGGGCCGGGCCGGGTCGAGTGCTTGTACTGCCAGGGCAGCGGCGTAGCCGAGGTGTGGCAGCAGCACGTGGCGCTCCCCTGGGCGCTGCAGCAGGCGCGCCACGCCGCTCATGACTAAAGGGAGGCTGCTGCTGTGGTCGGCAGAGGGGTCTGCGCAGCGAGGGGAGGAAAGAGTGAGTGAGTGAGTGTATAAATTAGTGAGTGGGTGAGTGAGTGGGAGCAGCAGGAGGGAAGTGAAGGTGGTGGGTTTGGCAGCTGTCGGGCAGAGAGTGGCAGGCACCCACAGTGGCACAGCAAGTCTCTCTTGCGAGTGCGTTTGCATGACAGATGCCAAGCTATGGAGGTGAACCTCACAGAAGGCAGGACCAGGGCAGCTGCCTGGGGTTGATGCCCCACACGCCAAGCACACACACTCTTCAGTTGAAGTAACATGTGTACAGTTCCTGCATGTCAAGTTCAAAACAAGCAGGCCAGTTGCCTGTTCACAAAAGCACATGTGTGATGAACAAACAGTGTCAACACCAGCCGCGCCTCACCTGCCAGCTTGTGGCTGAGCTCGTTGAGCACTGCCCCGGGGTCCACCAGGGTCAGGCCAGCCAGCAGGTCCAGCACGCAGCGCAGCCAGCCCACCAGCGCCCCGCGCCCAACTGCAACAGCAGCAGGCACCAGCTGCTGCATCTGACCATGCTGCTGCTGCTGCACATGCATACCAGCTGCAGGCTCATGTAGGTTTGGCACCCGGGCGCCTGCTGTAGCAGTTGCTGCTGCAGCGTTTCCACTGCCGCTGCCGCTGCTGTAGCTGTAGCGGACGCCTGTGAGGCTGCTGGTCAGCACTTCGCCCGGCTGCTGGGACCCTGCTGCACCAAACAAGCTGCTGCCGCTGCCCCTGCTGACAGCAAATGCACCACCGCCGCTGCTGCTGCTGTTGTTGCTGCCAGCAGTGAAGCTGCCAAAGCCAGCAGCAGCAACTTGCAGCGGGCTGCTACTGCGTATGTGTTGACCGGGGCTGCTGTTTCTGCTGCTGCCTGGCTGTGATGCTGGGCGCACTAATAAGTCTGCAGACAGGAACAGCCCACCTTCTACGTGCGGCTGCTGCTGCTGCAGGCTGCCGCCGCCGCTGCTGCTGCTGTTCAGCACTGCAGGGTCAGCAATGGCAGCAGGCTGCTCTGCCAGAAAACCACTGGCTGCACCACTCCTGCTGCTGCTGCTGCTGCTGTGGTCGTGCCAGCTGCCTGGCCCACCAGCAGCAGCAGCTGTCGCTGTTGGGGTGGCTGGTTGGGGGTGTGTCGGCACCCAGTGGGTGGCGTGCAGTGCTGCGCTGGCGGCTGCACGGGCATCATTCAGGCTGCTGCTGCTGCTGCCCAGGCGCTCAACGAGGGCGCACAGCCTGCAGCAGCGAAAAGCAGGTTGGTTGTCACGGTGTTGCTGACGGCATGCATGGTGCGCAACATGATGCAGGGTGAATCAACAGTACTTGTCTGGGTGCTACATAAAGGCTGCACTGAAGCAGCGCTGCAGAAGCCATTCCCGCAAAGCAATAGCTAACTCATCACTATTGAAACCGCAGCGTCTCATGTGGCTGCTTAATTGCACAGCTGAAACGAAATCGCCGTCCCAGTGTCCCACACGTTACACACTGCTGACAGCACAGTGTGATGCCACACATCATCACTCAAGCAAATATGCTGCACCGCACCTGTGCATTAGGTAGGCAGGCTTGCCCACATACGGCCTCCAGGTGCCCCACGCGCCACCACGCAGCAGCTGGCCCAGCCAGCCCGCAGCAGTACAGCTGGCAGGCCCAGGCGCAGCACCCAGCAGCACGTCAATCAGGCATGCAGACACGGCTGCCAGCAGCTCCCCTGGCACCTCATGCGGGTGTGATACTGCTGCTGCTGCTGACAGCACCAGCAGCGGCAGCCAGTCAGGCAGGCGCTCCAGTGACAGCAGCTGCGGAGGCTGCTGCTGCTGCTGCTGGTGGTGGTGGAGTGTGGCGTGCATCTGGTCCCATTGGTATGCCACTGCCAGTTGCAGCACTGCAGGCGGCCAGCAGCTGGCTGCTGCTGCTGAGCCAGCCATGAACACAACCTGCTGCTGCTGCTGCTCAGTAAGGTCCAGGGGAGCAGGATACGCCTGCACTAGCTGCGGCCCGGCATCCTGCCGCTGCTGCTGCTGCTGCTGCGCGGCTGGCAGTGCAGGCAGAGGGAAGGTGCCTGCTGGTGCTGGGTGCAGTAGCGCGGCCAGCAGCAGCTGTGCCGCCTCAGCCAGCAGCCCCCCAGCAGCCAGGGAAGTGCTGGCAATGAGGCACAGGTCAACAAGTGCAGCACCACTGCGCGCAGGCTCTGCTGCTGCTGCTGCTGCTGTGGTCTTCTGTGCCTGTGCCTTGCCTGCTGTTGAGCTGGCTGTGCAGCTTTGCTTGGCCAGCAGCTCAGGCAGGGTGAGTGCGTAGAGCGTGATGGCGCCGCTGCATGCGTTGCAGGCAGTGCGGCTGGGCAGGCCTGCCATGAGCCATTTGGCAAGTGACGTCAGCGCCAGCAGCCTGCATGGCGCGAGATGTAACATGTTCAGCGCAAGAGCAGCAACAGCAGGCAAATTGTGAGTGACAGTGTTGCCGATATGTGCACACATGCTAATTAAAAACAAGGACGCTGTGGATGGTGGGCCCTGCCAGATCAGGCTGCCTCACATCAGCACAGCTTGAGCACCACATGTTGAACACAGCAGGTCACTGTGTGCAGCTACTTCAGCAGAGCAAATGATGCCACCAGCAGCTACAACCTCCATTGTAATCACCTGCAGGACAGCAGCGACGGTGCCGCCCTCAGCAGCACACCACTCGGTGCCACCTGCTGCTGCTGCTGCTGCCGTGTGCCAGCAGCAGCAGCAGCTCGTGCTGCCGGCAATGCCAGCGCCATGGCTCCATTGCCTGACAGCAGCACCTCCTGGCTCAGGCAGGGGCAGCAGCGCAGCAGCTGGGGCCCAGTGACCGGGGGGTCCTGCAGCAGCTGCGCCAGCTGGCGCGCCAGCAGCTGCTCGTGCTGCAGCTCGCTGCTGCTGCTGCTGCTGTTGATGGCTGCAGGCAATGCGGCAGGCACGTTGAAATAGCTGTGCTGCTGCTGGGCTTGAAGCTGTTGGCTTGATGATGCTGCAGCTGGTGGAGAGGAAGCAGGTGAGCCCACCGCCAGGCTTGCACCTGCTGCCACATGCTCAGGGCCCGAGGGAGACATGCCCCTGCTGCTGGCACCGCCACCAAAGCCACCACTAGCAGCAGCTGCTGCTGCCGCTGCTGCTCCCGCTGCTGCTGTGCTGTGACCATCCAGGCTTGGCCGCGCAGACCAAGCACATGATGCGCGCACTGCACCTTGCTGCTGCTGCTGCTGCTGCACCAGCGGCACTGCTGCTGCTAGGCCTGCCTCCAGCAGCAGCGCAGCAAGCTGCTCATCCAACTGTCCATCACAGCCCCAGCAGTGCAGCACACACAGCGCCTGCAGCGCCAGCGCAACAGCCGGCGCCAGCTGCCGCCGCTGCTGCGGGGCGTGGCTGCCGCCAGCATGTGCAGCAGCACGCAGGGCGCGCTCGGCAGCAGCAGACAGCTGGCTGCAGGAGCTGTGGCCAGAGCCCTGCCGGGACAAACCGGGGTCGGCTGCTGCTCCAGCAGCAGCAGGTGTATGAGCATGTGGGCTGCCGCTTGCTGCTGCTGCTGACTCCATGCCTCCCTGCATGTAGCCCAAGTCAATGGAGCCAGGCCTGCTGATGGCCCCAGCGGGCAGCCAGCTCTCACCATCAATGCTCACGCTGCCGCGGCTGCCAGCATGCTGCTGCTGCTGCTGCTGCTGGCGCTGCCTGCTGCTGCTGCTGCGCTGCTGCTGCCGGGTGTGCGCCTCCAGCTGCTGCAGCAGCTGCTGCAGGTCGATGTCAAGCAGCAGCACATCCCGCCTGCTGCTGTGCAGGGCCTTGATGGGCCCGCTGCTGTGATCCACAAGCTGCAGCCGAGGCACAAACTGCGCAGCCGCTGCAGCTGCTGCTGCTGCTGCTGCCGCATTGCCGCCGCTGCCTGACAGCAGCTCATGCGCTGCAGCGCCGTACCCAGCATCCAAGCTAGCCCTGCTGCTGCTGCTGCCGGCCGCAAGCCCACCAGCACCAGCCACATCTGCTGACCCACCTGCTGACGCTAGATGTGCACCGCTGCCGCTGCCAGCCTGCTGCTGCTGCTGCTGCTGCTGTGTGCGCTTCAGGTGTCGCATGCTGCTGGTCAGCTCCTGGCTGAGGCTAGCCATGAGCATGTGGGCAGGGGGCCCTGCCAGCTGCCTGTCCATGTGGCCCGTGTAGGCGTCCCACACACACACCTGCCATTGGCCGGCTGCATCAAAGCCGCCCGCTGCTAGCAAACCCCTGCACACAGCAGGGCAGCAGCCAGGGCAGCAGATGCGGGAGGTCACAGAAGGGTTCAGCTGCAGGGCAGGCGACAAGGCGGGAGCAGGAAAGGACCCAAAGGCGGCGCTGGTACGGCACGTTTCCTAAACTGCCGCTACCCTGTACAGATGATGTTTCACAGTGCAACGCTATCCCTGCCTGGCATGTTATTGTCACTGCAGTGGTCCCGCGGCCTCACCTGCTGGTGCTCCATGCCAGCTGGCTGGGCAGGCCCCAGGCCCAGCCCGTGAAGCTGCGCAGGCAGGCGCCACGCGCCAGGCAGGCCATGCCGATGCTGCCATCAGCAGCCACACTCAGGATGCAGCCGCTCCACGGCAGCCGGCTCGACACGGGCGGCAGCACAATGGATGACACGGGCGCTGCACGCAGCAGCAGCAGCAGCAGCAGCAGCAGCAGCAGCAGTGGCGGCAGCAGGATTGGCAGTGCATGGATGCAGGCAGCAAAGGCAAATAGCAGATGGTGGATAAGATGCTACCGTCTAAAGCCAGCTGTTGCTGCGAGCCACCCTGCGGGCATCGTTGCTGTGCGCCTGCTGCTTGACAGTTCCACACGCAATGCCAACACGAGTAAAGCAACAGCCAGCAGGCATCGTCTCCAACGCCAGCACTGCGCTGCCAGGCACTGCGCTGGTTGACCACAGGCAAGACAAACGGCCCAGGTACCCCCATGGCTCTGCCCTTCCATCCCATATGCCTGCCAACATTGTAATTCTCAGATAATCAGGTATGTTAATGTTGAGCCGCACCTGTGTGTGGGTGCACAGCCATCCATGGCTGGCCCAGGCTGCCCCGCCGCAGGTCCCACGCCCTCACACTGCCGTCAGTACCACCAGTCAGCAGCAGCGGCACAGCACCACCACCCACAGGCCGCTCACTCCACTCGCTCAACCTGCAGGGGCTGCCGCCTACTTGCTGCTGCTGCTGCTGCCTGGCGTGCTGCTCGCCTGCTGCTGCTGAGCCGCCCCAGCCATGGCTGCTGCTGCTGCCGCTGCCACTCCTGCTGAGTGGTTGCCGCACACCCTGGCTGCTGTTACCAGCCCCTGCTGCATCTGCAGCCCCGCTGCATGCGATCAAATCCTGCGGAGGGCACCTGAACAGCACCTCTAGGTGTGCTGTGACCTCGCCCACATGGCCACACGCCACGCGGCAGCAGCTGGCCTGCCAGGCTGCGCCGGGCATGCAGTAAGCAGCCAGGTCGTGCAGCAGCAGGCTGCCACTGGCCAGCAGCACAGCTAGCTGCAGCAGCCCTGGGCAGTCACTGCCCAGCAGCAGCATGGCGCTGACCTGACGGTGGCAGTGGCAGCAGCAGTGGCGGCAGCAGCAGCAGCAGCCAGTGGTAAAGTGGAGAGTCGGCATGCAGCGCCTAGCAAGAGAGCCACACGTCTAAAATCAGAATGCAGAAGTTGTGCAAAGGACATTGTAAGCTTGATGCAAGGCGGCATGCGGGTCGGAAAGCAGGGCGGGGCCCCAAAGCGGGACGTGGGCAGCAATCCCTCTGGACAGCACAAACTAAAACCACAGCTTCAGGCACAAACTGAACGGGCAACACCGCGCCACCATCGCCAGCTCACCTGTTGCTGCTGCCAGTCCTGTACCGCAGCAGCTGCCCGTGCAGCAGCTGCCTGCTGCTGCCTGACGTCGACCCTGTCCATGGTGCGCTGCTGCTTTGACACCCCTGCTGCCGCCCCACACTCATCACCCGCTGCAGCACCACCAATGCCAGCATCAGACAGGCCACTTGCTGCATCAGCGCCATCGGCAGCAGGCCGCTTCCTGCTGCTTGTCTGCACCCCTTCCGCCTGCTGCTGCTGCTGCTGCTGCTGCTGCTGCGTTGAGCTGGCGGTTGCTGTAGTGGGCATGCTGAAGGGCTGGCTGTAGCTGCTGGGGCTGCAGCACAGCGCTGACTCATCATAGCCCAGCCCAGCAGCAGCAGCACTGAACACAAAGCTGCTGCTGGAGCCTGCTGCCGCTGCTGCTGCTGCTGCTGCTGCTAGATCTGCCTGTTTCTGTGATGTTTCCTGCTGGCTCTCATCGGCTGCACACTGCCCAGCTGCACCAGATTCCCTGCGTGTGACTGCAGCATCACTGCTGCTGCTGCTGCCATACAGCAGCTGCCGTGACCACGGCCCCTTCCAACTGCCCTGCTGCTGCCGCAGCTTGACGCCAGCCTGGTGGCTGCTGCTGCTGCTGTGGTGGCTGCTGTGGTGATGGTGGTGGTGGTGATGGTGAGCGTGGTGGTGTGGCACCAGGCGGCACACATGCACATGCCAGTCACCAGCATGCCTACTGCCTGGCAGCACGCTGTGCTGCTGCTGCTGCGCTGCTGGTATGCTGCTGCTGCCTAGCTGCAGCTGGTGCTGTGAAACGGCAGCATATGCCCGGTGGCTGTCAGAGACAGCAGCGAGCACGCGTGCAGCCTGCTTGGGCAATGCTTGGACTGCAGCTGCCTCTGGCCACGGATGAAGGCGCAGCGTCTGCAGCAGCACCTGCTGCTGCTGCTGCTGCTGCTGCTGCTGCTGCTCAGCACCACACTCGTTGTTGGGGTTGCTGCTGCTGCTGTTTAGGGGCGCTGAGACTTGCCATAGCTGCTGCACTCCAAGATTGTTCCACACCACAACAGCAACATCGCATGCCTGGCCCTGGCTGCTGCTACTTCTAGCCCCACTGCTGCTGCTGCTGCCAGCTTCCTGCTGCTGTCGTTGCTGCACCATTAAGGCACCGCCCAGAATGCGCACGGGCTGCTGCTGCTCAGGCTCTGCCCTGTCAGCCTTGCTCCTGCGCTGCTGCCTTCCGGATGTGCATCTGTTGCAGCTGCTGCTTGTGACACCGCTGCTGCTGCTGCTGCTGCTGCTGCTGCTGCTGCTGCTGTCGCTATCGCTATCACCTTCGTCACAGGAGGACAATGATCCATCATCACCGCTGCTGCCGCTGCTGCTTGCCACACAGCTGAACCGCACCCTGTTGTTGTCTGAGCCTTTCGACAACCGGCTAGCAGAGCGCTGCTGCTGCTGCTGCTGTACTGCAAAGGGAGCGAATGGTGTAACGTCGCTGAGCTGCAGCAGCAGCTGCTGTGAATTATACTGCTGGCCTGCCACCTGCTGCCAAGCCAGGGGCAGGCCTGTGGTGCTGCTGAAGCTGCTGCACACCAGCAGCCGCCAGCTGTTGTGCTGCACCAGCAGCAGCTGCAGCTGTAAGTCCTTGGCGCTCCTGCTGCCAGCTGTACTGCTGCTGCTGCTGAGCCTGCTGCTGCCGTTGCTGCGGCTTGCACGCAGGCAGCTGTGTGTGAGGGGTGCAGTGCTGCCGCCAGTGGCTAATGGCCGCGGCCACACCTGCGGAGGCAGTAAACAAGTTGCCATAGCATGCTCACAAGCCGACACAGGCTCAGTACAAGCTGATTGGTTCAAACCCAGCAGCAACAAGCTGGTTCACAGCAGTCGACTGCATGGTGCAGTGTTTCACATCTACATTGGGGGTGGCAAGTGAGTGAAGTGATAGCCCTTTCTGAGGTGAGGCAGGTTGATCCTCAAAGGGCAGCGCAGGCAAGGCAGCCCGCAGCAGCAGCTGTATCAGCCCGCCTCACCTCATGTCTGCTGCTGCCGGCCATACTGCCCGCAAACATGACACCTGAGCGCGTGACGGCCAGCACCACTGTGTCTGCTGCTGCTGGTGCCAGCGCAGGCGCAGTCTCAAGCGCTACAGCAGCCACCACAGCATCTGCCTCACTGCTGCTGTTGCTGCTGCCGCCTGGGCTGCTTGTTGTGACAGCCACCAGGCCCAGTGGTGTCACCAGAGGGGCAGCAACCAGCGCCAGGCTGCGCCAGCGCAGCAGCAGCAGCATCGGCGCATGCCCTGCGGCAGCAGCTTGCAGCAGGTGCTGCTGCTGTGCTGCCTGCTGCTGCTGCTGCTGCTGTGGTGCAGCTGGGATGACAATGCACACGTGCTGCTGGTCCGGCTGTAAACCGCGGCAGCAGCAGCAGCAACAGGAGGGAAAGTGAAGGCGCCAGCAGGCATGGTAGTGGAGAAGGCAAGTTGGACTCTCAACTGTTCAACTGCTTGCTTGAGCATGCGGCATCAAAATATACAACTTTGATGCATCACCAGCTGTGAACTGTTACTTGAGAGCCGCCTGCGCGCCTGCCTGTCCTCTCTAATGCACGGTGTCGCTTGCTGTGTGGCTGATGCACCATACAGTTTCCCCTGGCTGCCTGCTTGCCTGCCTGGCTGCTTGCCTGCCTCGCTGCCTGCCTGCCAGGCCCTCACCATGTTCAGCAGCACTGGCGTCACACCAGGGGGCAGCGGTGCTGCTCGCTGCATGTCCAAGCAGCACCAGCTGCTGCTGTCCCACAGGCACACCCAGCCATCAGCATCCATGGACAGCACATAGCTGCTGCCGCTTGCATCTGCAGTATGTCCAGCCACACACACTCACTCCGTCAGAGATGAGCAACCTTGTTTTCCTGCATACCAGTTGCTGACGTTGCAGCCACAAATGTATCCAGGCGCACTGTGCTGAGCCAGTCCTGCTGCCGGCTGGCCTCTGGCAGCATGCAAGCCTATGCAGCTGCTCTCGCTGGGCAGAGAACTGCTGTTGCCACCTGTTAGGCATTGCCGAGCGAGCTCAGCTGTTGCAGCCCCCACGCTGCTCACCAAGTAGCCCTGGAAGCAGTGCCACCACAGGGTGTGTATGCTGCTGCAGCAACACAACAGGCTGCAAGCCCGCTGCTGGATGTGAAACGTCATCTGTGGCTGCCGTGTGTTGCTCCCAGCTGCACAAAAGCAAGTGAAGGTGAGCACGGGCGCCTAAGCACATCTATGCAGCAGCAAGGGTTTGATTGCTCACCACACGACGCTGCCATCCTCGGCTCCCGTGAAGCATGTTCCAGCGCTGTCAATACCCAGAGATGTGATTGATGTATGGGGTGCGACTGGGCCCCATAGGGCTTGTACACAGTGCATACTCAGCTGCCCCAGGTGACCCGCTGCTTTACTGCAGGTGGAAGCCGATCTTCTTCAAACTGCCGAGATCAAGGTAACTCAAACTTCAGCCCCAAAGCTTTCAAGCTTTCATCCACCGCCATGATCAAAGCAAGAGAGGAGTTCACACTCGCAAGTTACCCAGGAAGGCTGCAATTGAAGCTATTTTTATCTAAATATATGGTGGTTAAAGGTCGCTTTATCGTCGAAAGTGGTCAGTTTGTCAAACTTTAGGTTAGCAAGGATACCATTTGAACAACCCTGAACAGCAGATGCCGGGATGCCGAGGATGCAACGCTCAACAAGCGTTCGGCACAGCATTACCAACGAACAATAACTGCATTCAACAGTTTCATGCTGATCGCTGCGTGTTCTGTAGTGAGCTCAGTTACATCAAGTTGCTGTTCTACTGCTCCTCTGCAGCACTTCCCACCTGCATTGTGCATTCATGCAACAGTCCTTGAGTTTGTCTTCTTTCAGTTAATGCGACTGCAACATCATTATATTAGCCACCGCAGATCTTACTAGACAGCATGTCAGGCCTCAGCACTGAACGGACAAGTGTGGGAGTTGTGGGAGGTGGTGCTTGGGGCACTGCACTGGCTGTGCACTGCGCGCGCATGGGACATCAAGTGCTGCTGTGGGCCCTAGAACCCGAGGCAAGTTGAGCACCAGCCTGCTGCAGCAGCTGCTCTTGCTTGAGCCGCGTGTCCTTCCGCTGGCACCTGATGCCTGAGCCGTGCTTGCATACACATTCTGCTCCCGTATCTGCCACCACACAACACAACAAACGCCAGCTCACAGACAACACAATTCGTAGCATATGAGGACGCATCATACCTTGCTTGCTGTCACTTCTGTTGGGGCTTGCAACAGGTGGTTGAGGGCATCAATGGCCCTATCAGGGAGAACAGCCTGTACCTGCCAGGCCACAAGTGCCCTGCAGGCATGTCAGCCAGTGCCAGCTTGCAGGAAGTCGCCTCCAGCTGCAACCTGCTGCTGCTGGTGGTGCCAACACCCTTCGTAGAGAGAACCCTGGCACCTGTTGCAGCCGCATTCAAGCCAGATGCCATCCTAGTCAGCTGCACCAAGGGCATCTTAAATGACACCCTGGAGACGCCGCATGAGATCCTGCTGAGGGTGCTGCCGCGCGCCGCGCACAGCCAGCTGGCATACCTGTCAGGGCCCAGCTTTGCATCAGAGGTGGTGGCGGGGCTGCCCACAGTGGTCACAATCGCGGCACAGGTGGGCTAGACAGCATGCGCAGCTGTGACGGAGCGTCCGCAGGGGTACTGGCAGCGCAGCAGTAGCCAGCAGCATGTTGCGACATGGGTGGAAGATAACAATTTGAAGGAGCTGCATGTTGCAGCAGCTCAAGTGGCATACCCTTTGGGCAGGTCGTACTGTAGCTCTGCAGCAGCCAGTTATTTGTGCCATAGTCTTGCAGGCTGGCTGCGCTGCAAAGGGGTTACATTTGCACTGACGGCGCTCCGCGTGGCGTGTGTGCCTGCGATTGTTTTTGCCGCTTGTGACGCTGCACCGCAGGAGGAGCGCGTGGCTGCGCGCGTGCAGTCGCTGCTGTCCACGCCGCGCTTCAGGTGCTACCGCACCACCGACGTCATCGGCGTGGAGCTGGGTGCGTGCTTGGCTGACCAGCGGCACGCATGTGGCTTGCCTAGCACTGTAGAAGCAGCCTGCAACATGCATGGCATGTGCAACAGGCCGCCTGCTGGCTGATTGTGTTATGCGGCTGCAATGTACGCAGCGTTTGTGTCCCTTTGAAAAGCTATGGTGGATGAGTCTGTTGCAGCTGTTGACTCTGGCAATGACAGGCAACGATACAGTCTGCTTCACAAGCCGACTGACCCGCAGGCTATCTGTCTGTGCTGTCTTGCCCCGGGCCATGCATTGACTGGCTGGCTGCCGTCTGCTGGCTTGATGCCTTGTGCAGGTGGTGCGCTGAAGAACGTGCTGGCCATTGCGTGTGGTGAGCTGGCACAATGCATGCATCAACGCTCAGGCTGTCAGCTGCAACAGGCTGCTGTGTGTGATGCACCTGCCCTGACTATCTATGCCTAATGGGAGCTGTCAGATGCTACAACATGCCTGCACACACGACAGTCCTCGTGCATCTGCGACTGAGGATTGTTTCACGGTTCCATTGCAGCAGAGTGGCTGAGACTTTGCCGTCCATGGTTGCTGCAGGTATCAGTGATGGGCTAAGCTTGGGCAATAACGCACGCGCCGCGCTCATAACGCGAGGTATGCGCTGCAGCTGCTGCAAAGCTGTTCATTGGTTTGTCATGCCCCACCGCACGATGGCCAGTCAGGCAGCTTGTAATGTGTTGTGCTGCACAACCACACAGATCAGTGCATCACTTTGTTGGTTTCTCAAACAGCCTGTCAGCAACACTTGCGTATGCAGGGCATCTGCATGCACCGTGGGTCACTGATATGCTTGCTCGCAGGTGAGTCTCAGGTGCAGCCTGCAGTGCACACACACCATCAAATACCTTTGGCATTACTCCGAAAAGATCCTCAACACACGTGCTGTGCCACTTCACATGCCATATTTACACAGGCCTGGCTGAGATCACGCGCCTGGCAGTGGCCAAGGGCGCCAACCCCCTCACCATGGGCGGCCTGGCAGGCATGGGAGACCTGGTGCTCACATGCACAGGTGGGCCTGCCAGCCTGCTGCAGTGCCAGCCAGCACCGTGCGTTGCCGGATGTCCTAACATGTGTGGCACTTCTGTCCAGGGGGGTGGCCTCTGTCCACTTCACTGCCGTGTCAGCTGCTCCTGCCTGCAGCATGTACTTCAGGTCAGAAGCACCTGTGGAGCAGCTCCACAGCCTGCGGCAGGCTGCTGGTGTTGCGTGTGCTAAGCCCAGCACTCCACGCACTGTTACGCATGGCACCCCTGCCTGCCCCACCTCTGCACCGGCTGCTGGCTGGCTGCTGCTGCTGCTGCCGCTGCCGCCAGGCGACCTGTCGCGCAACCGCAGCGTGGGCCTGCGGCTGGGCCGTGGTGAGCGCCTGGCAGACATCACTGCCAGCATGCACGGCGCGGTGGCTGAGGGTGTGCTGACCAGCAGGGCAGCGTACGAGCTGAGCAAGCGGCTGAGGGTGGAGGTGCCTATCATCGAGGGCATCTGGCGCGTCATCCACGGTACGGGGTTATGCAGCGGCGCCAGGGCGCAATGCGTGGTTTGCTTGTAGTGCTGGGTTGGCAGGCGGTTGATGGCAACTGCCTGCAATGGCAACATGCTTACAAATGCACGCTAGCTGTGAGTGAGCAGGCTGCTGTTCATGCTCTCACCGCAGGGGCAGTCGTGCTGCTGTCGAGCAATATGTGCTGAACTCTGTCATGCCTGCTGTGCTGTATCGATCTGCCACCATCCAACGGTTGCTGCTGCTACTGCTGCTGAGTGCAGAGGGCGAGGACGCGCTGACTGTGGTGGAGAATGTGATGAGCCGGGAGCTCAAGCCTGAGCTGGACATGAGCATGCTGGCAGCCATGGCGCCAAGCATGGCCTTCGTGTAGCACCAGCATGCAGCAGCAACAGCTGTGTCGCATGCTGGCGTAGACGGCTAGCTCATCTGGCGCTACTGATGTGTACCTGTGGCTCGCACCAGACTGCCGGAGGCGGTAACACCTGCGGCAAGTGCCTGGCCGTAGTGTGGCAGTGTGCCTGGCGGTAGTGTGCACACATTGCCACGTGGCAATGCTGGGTGCAGCCTCTCTTGTGGATATCAGCATCGGCAAGCTGCTGGCTAGTGCGCCGGCCGCTTCGCAGCCAGGCTGCTGTATTTAGGTTGCAGGCATATGTGCGGCGCGCATGGTTGGCATGGCTGCATTGTGAAGCAAGTGGTGGCAGCGCTTGTGACATTTGCTGTTTTTGAAATCTCTGAGTTACAGGCACAAGTCTTGCCTGTTGTACAGCTGACTGCACACGCAATTGGCACACACTCTTGGCCGCTGGCAAGAGTCAAATCACTCATCACGCAGCACTCACTGGGGCGCATCACGCTGCACATACTGGGCTGCGCACATGACAACATGTCCTGCTGGGAACGTTCAGGCCAGGCACAAGGTTTGTGCTGGTGCACTCTGTGTTTCAACCAGACGTTCTACTGCATGGGATGCTGCGCTGTCAGCTTGCAGCCACGGCTGCTACATGAGGTAGGATCCAAGGGACCAGCTACTGTGTCGGCTGACGCTTCAGAGCTGCACATCGCAGCAGCTGCATGCAAAGCCGTTCTGCTGATCCCTCTAGAGTTTGGAGCTTGCACACACCATGCATGCGCGGCTTTTTGAGTGGCCTGTTGGTGGGCCTGCTACGCTTGCTATACTGCAGGCCTATGGGCTGCAGCTGGTGCTCGCAGTGTGTCTGTCGTGCTCGCAGCGAGGCACGGCGCATACTTCCTAGCTTGCATGCAGGCGGTCACACGGGCCCCGCACAGTGTGGCTGTGGTCGCTTTTTTGGAATACAGCATGCGCACAGTGCTGTGGGGAAATATAACCGCCATGTTACTGTTACAGCCACACCAACATATAATGCATCGCCATCAGCGCGCCCCAGCGACAACAGGGATAAGGGCGCACTACGCCATTGTAATAGCAACTACTGTGGTGATCCAGACATGAGCATGGCACTCAGCAACTCCCGTACAGATAATAGCAGCTGGCCTGTAAGCCACTGCTCCACCCTCAGCGTCTTCAACGGCAAAAGTGCAGCACCAAGCGCGCCAGTCATGCTCAGCGGACTGCGCACCTTTCAGCGCACCGCTTGAAGGTGCGTGAAGCCTTCAGGCGCGGTGGCCACCAGACCGAGCTTACATCGAACTGGCAGAGCAGTGCTCTGCTAGCAGTGCAACTTGAGTAATCCAGGACAAAAAGGAACCCTCTCTGCAGCTGCGCTGCACGCCAGCTACGACTCTCCCTGCACGCTACACTGTTGCGAGTGCACGAGGACCTCAGCCTACATGATGTATGATGTACAACGGCGCCATGCAACCGCTCAGCTACATACAGCCTGTACACACTCCCCTCACCCCAGACACTTCGCGCCGGCCAAAACTGCGCTGCAGCTCACTCGCTAGTGGTGCCTCCAGCGTGCCACAAGTCGCGCCGCCTGCTGCGCGTTCACGCTGAACACGCGCTGCTCGTACGCGACCATCGACCTCTTCATTAGGGGCTGCAAGTCACGACCCATTGGCGCCATCCCAGGGTAGCGATCCGCCTCTTGCGTGGCCTGGTTGGCTGGCGCCCAGGCCTTGCCCTGCAGCAGCCGGAGCGCATCTTTCACCGAGCTGTGGCCAGGGTCCACGCCAGGCAGCCCAGCCAGCAGCTGCTGCGTGAAAGCTGCATCTGATAAGGCTTGGCCAACCTGCTGCACCAGCTGCTGCGCATCAGCAGGCGCCATGAGCCCTGGCGGGACTGCCGGCGCTGCTGCTGCTGCTGCACTGCTGCTGCTGCCAGCAACAGCAGCAGCAGCACCTGGCCTATTAGCGCGCGACCGCTGCAGGGGCGGCAAGCCCTTGGGTGTGTGCTCTCCTGCCTGCGTGTCACCAGAGTCCTGTGGTACTGCTGTCAGGCCAGCATCACCGCTGCTGCTGCTGCTGGTGCCAGGTACCACGAAGCCGTTGCTGCGCTGCCTGCTAAAAGCAGCTTCGGATGATGCCGGCGCACCCGCTGCTGGCTCCTGCCGGCTGCGCTGCATGCTGCTGCTGCTGCCCATGAGGCTCTCCAGCAGCGTTTGCGCCAGGTCAGCACTCCAATCTGGAGTTGGGTGGCCTGCTGACCCCGGCCCACCACGGCTGATGCTGTCATTTATTCCACGCTGCAGCTCTGCCCGCGCCCTCATGCGCCGGCACTGCGGGCAGTTGCAGGCCGCGTCATCATCATCTTCATCATCATCGTCCTCGTCATCTTCACCATCATCATCTTCGTCCTCATCCTCTTCCTCATCCGTCCATTGCTCGCTGACACTGCGTTCTCGTGCATGGCGCCTGGCCTCCACATGCTCAGCATCTTGGTCTGCACACACAACAGCAGCAGGTCACGGCAGCAGCCAGGGCAAGTGCGTGAACACACAAAGCGAGCATGCCGAGCAAGAGCCTGCACAGTGTGCCACATACAAACCACATATCAAAGATGATAACTCCCTGCTGCATAGAGAGCAGCCGTAACACAGCATGGATCAAGCTAAAAGCTGGCACATGCGCTTGCAAGCGAGTGTGTACACACACCTGATGCTGTCTCCCAGCCGTGGCTGCCATCGCCGTCATCATCATCATCAGAGCTGACAGTCTGCCCGGCGCGCAGCCGCGGGTTCGCGTCAATCAGCTGCTGCTGCTCCCGCCGCAGCTGCTGCTGCGCCTCCAGCTGCTGCTGCTGCGCCTGCTGCTCCTCGGCAGTCCAGCTGAACTGCTGCAGGGGCTGCCCCAGGAAGCCCCGCCTGAAGCCACTGCTGCTGCTGTTGGTGGCGGTGCCAGCAGCCGGCCGCACTATGTTGCTGAGCCTGGCAGCCGCTGCTGCCACCCCCTGCCGTGCAGCTGGCGCGTGCTGCCCCTCTGCGTCAGAGGCAGCCTCCAGGCCTGCAGCCATGCACACGAGAAGTGGCTGCTGAGTGGCAGCAGAGCATGTGTGGTGGCGTGCATCGCAGCAATCAGACCTTCATGATGGTGAAGCAAGAGGTTTGCACCAGACAGACATGCGCCTATCCGCCAGCATAGGAGCGACAAACTGCTTGGACTGCCCCTGTACACAGCAGTGACCAGCTCCAGCATAACGGGCTCCGTACACACCCATGTCTACACACACTATGATGCCTTCCTGCAAACTGCCCTGCTGCACCTTGCGCTTGCCACCCCTGCTCCACATGCGTACTGCCCAGCTGCCGCTGCGTCCTCACCCACCCGCCCATCACCTCACCTGGCATGCTGTCAACCTCACTGTCGCAATCTACCAGCCCCGGCGGCGCATCGCTCTCCTCATCACTCTCGCCGCCGCTGCTGCCCCCAGCCCACAAGCCCGCCTCATCCTCAGCTGACTCCAGTGCTGGCGGCTCATCCCCACCGCTGCTGCCCACAAGTGATGGCAGTGCATCGTCGCTAACGGACAGCTTGCCGCTGCTGCTGAGTTCATCCTCTGTGCCGCACTCCAGCTCTGGCATGCCTGCCAGATCATTCTCGCTGCTGCTGTCAGAAGCGTCCGGGTCATCCAAGTCAGGCGGCAGTTCATCGTCGTCATCATCGCCCTCAGATGACAGCAGCGGCGCAATGCTGCTCTCCTCTGACGCGTCTGCAGCACAGTGCACAGTCACAGTCACAAGGGACCGACGGTGCGCAATGCAGCCAAGGTAAAGCACAAGGTAGCACTTGTGACAGCAGGTCTGTAACTTGCTGCAGCGCATGTGTAGCAGCATTGCTTGATGCAAGATGCAAGCAGTGTTTTGCAGCCAAACGTAGCATAGCCCAGCAGCCACTGCAACAGGTCAAAGGCGCCACCCCCCCCACCAATCAGCAACTCACCATCGCTGAATTCATATGAAGCAGCCACCAGCTCTGGCACGTCGTCACTGTCATAACTGGCATCCAACAGCGGCGGCGGCAGCGAGCCGGCGCTGCTGCTGCTGCTGCTTCTACGGAGGCGCAAGCCTCTGGTTGCTGCTGCCAGTGCTGCAGCACTGGCAGCAGCAGCAGCAGCAGCAGCAGCAGCAGCAGCAGCAGCGGCAGGCCCTGGCCCCGCTAGGTCCTCGTCAGCGCTGTCATCAGCATCAAAGAGTGGTGGCAGTTGTGACATGTCATCTGACGTGTCACCGTCATCTGACACCACCGCAATGTCCTGAAGCCTGCCAGGCAGGCTGGGGACACCAGCAGCCCGGCCTGCACCTGGTGCTGCTGGCATTGAAAATACGAAATGCTGCTGCTGCTGTTGTTGCTGCCCTGCGATGGCAAAGTCTTCCTCATCACTGTCTCCCTGCCTGCTGCGCTTCGGCCTGTGAGCCTGTGCATCACCACCAGCAGCAGCAGCAGGAGCAGCAGCAGCAGCACCGCTGCTTGATGACGCCTGATCGGCCGTAGCAGAACTAGAAGCACCTGCTGCTGCTGCCCCCGCCACTGCTGCTGCTGCTGGCGGCGCCTGCCACGTCCAGCTGCTGCTGGCTGGCCTAGCACCCCCTGCACTGCCCGGTTCAAACCAATCCTCATCGTCATCCTCATCGTCGCTGCCAGATGAGAAGCCAGGCCCATGTCTGTGCCGCAGCTGCCGCCGCCGCCGGGCCTGTGCCCGCGCCTCGCGCTGCTGCCGCATACGCGATGCCATGCTGCTGCCACTGCTGCTACTGGTGCCTGCTTGCACTGGCAACACGAACCCTGGTATTGATCCTGCTGCTGCTGCTGGTGCTGCTGCTTCTTGCTCCTGCTCTTCGGGCGCCAGCTGCTCCTCAGTGAGCCTGAAGCTTGCAGGAAAGCCTGCTGCGCTGGCAGACAGCACAGCCCCTGATGCTGCACTTGCAGTGCCACTAGGCTGCACCCCAGCTGCTGCTGCTGCTGCTGTTGACGAGGCTGATGCAGCCCACACGCCGTTGGCGCTGCTGAGCATGCCCACCAGCAGCTGCTGCAGCAGCCTGAAGCCTGACAGCAGCAGCTGCCAGGGCCGCCACCATTGCGCAGCGTCAGCAGCTGTGTCAGCTCCACTGCCGCCGTCAGATCTGATACCTGCAACGGCACCCGATTGGCTGGCCCCCTGCGCAGTCAACACGTGACCGTGGTCTGCTGCGCCGGGACTGCCAACAGGCTGCTGCTGCTGCTGCGGCGGCGGCTGTGCAGTGCTGCTGCTGCTGGCTGCTGCTGGCCTGGGACCTGCTGTGAACTGGAAGCTGTCCGGCAGCTGCGCTGCTGCACTGCTGCTGCTGTTGGCGTCATGCAGCCTGGCATGGCGCCTAGCAATGAGCCGCGGCCTGCTGCCGTTGGGTGGTGTGCCAAACAGGCTGCCACTTGGCGGCGTGCCAACCATCTGCATGGCAAAGTGGCATGACGCACAGTGTAAGAGCCTGCCACAACGCCAAGTCAGTTGCAGAGTGCAGGATGACAGCTGAACGCCTATACTTTACAAGGCAGTGCAGCAGCCTAGCTGAGCTGTGAGTGCAGCAGCAACAGCTCCCACCCATTCTCACTTGTGCCAGCCCGTGTGTGCATGATGTTGCGCACGTGTTGCAGGGCAAGCCCCTGGCCCCACAGCCAGGCACTCACCGCGAGCGGGAATACGCCTGCTTGCTGTGATCGCAGCACAAACGGTGGCGCAGACGTGGTAGTACTACAAACAGGGTCTGTGCCAGCTGCTGCTGCTGCCGCTGCCGGTGCTAAGGCAGGCACTTGGTATCCAGCGCTGCCGCTGCTGCTGGCGTTGTTGCTGCTGCTACGTCCGGCCTGCGCAGCTGTGCCGCTGCCTCCTGCAGCAGAGCCTGCAGCACTACTCCGCTGGCCGGCACCCCGCAGTGGCCCTAGGGCGCCCGCCACACTCCTGGGCAAGCCGCTGAGCATGGCTGCCAGGGAATCACGCTCCGGGCTCCTGCCCGTGCCACCGCCACGTGTTGGCTGCTGCGGCCGCTGCTGCTACTGCTGCTGCTGCTGCTGTGGGCGGATTGTCATACTGCCCAGCATGCCCTGGAAGGGTGGGGGGCCGCTGGTGCCTCCACCTGGCACAAACATGGGCTCAGGGGCGCTGCTGCGCCCTGAGTGGTGCATGCTGGCCAGGGCAGCAGGCATGGGCATGCCTGCAGGGCACAGCAGGTTGAAATAAATCAAGCATGAGGGGGTGAGACAGGGGGTAAATGTCTGCGTCTGCCACAGTGAGTGATGAGTATGCTGTGCTACCAGCGTCTGCACACTGCTGGGCACGCACAGGCTATGCTTAGTAATCTGGCTGCTCAGGCTGCAGCAGTTGATGAGAGGCTCAGCTGAGTGTTGAACCCCGCAGCAGTCAACAACAATGCTGTGCAAGCAGGGAGGCATGCACCTGCCAATTGGCAGCTGCTGCTGCTGGTGCTGATACGTGCTGCTGGCCACCACAATGATGTGCGCAGCAGAATTTCCTTTCTTGCCTGCCCAGCCCGGTTTCCTGCAAGCTGCCACTCACTCAGCAGCATCTGGCCGCCTGCAGCCCCCAGAAGCCCTGGCATGAACTGCAGGCTGGCCATTTGGAAGGCAGCATGGTGCTCCTCATCATCGGGAGCAGGGCCCAGCGCATGCTCATGTGGGTCGTCTCCCTCAGGCACCTGCCAAATCCTGCTGTTGCGGTTCAGGCCGTCCATCATGCTGTTGTGGCTGCTGCTTCCTCTGCTGCCTCCTTGAGGAGCGAAGGTGCTAGGGAGTCGCTGAGAGGGCTGGGTGCTGGAAGTGGGCATACCAGGGCGCATGCTGCTGCTGGTGGTGCTGCCAACACTGCGGTTGCTGTCTGCTGCGTGTCCTGCAAGCAGCAGACAAGGCGTAAGACTCACGAGCGTATATATTATTACAAAGGCATCCACAGCCGGGGATCACACCATGCACAATCCCATCCAAGCAGAGTGCAGCTGCTCACCTCCACCAACAGCTGCCCCATACTCATCGTCAGAGTCCTGCTCAGAATCTGTGTGGGCTTCAAGTGCAGGCGGCTCGTCACTGCTTAGACCTGCGGAGGCACCGCACAGCAAAGGTAACACGGGCAAGCAAGGCAATTGACAGATGAAGCAGCAGCAGTGAGCTGCAGTACACGACTCTGGTGCAACTGTCGCTGCGTGCTGCAAAGCACACTCCATTCAGCATGGTAACTGGTATACTTACCATCAAGATCGTCCATAATCAGCGAGCTGAGCTCCACTGGAGGCGTGTAGTTGCTTCTGTGCTGTGCGTATGGGCACGAAAATGGCCTGCCTCGTCAATCGCAATGACGACTGTGTTAACTTAGATGGACAACTACTGTCTCTCCAGCAATAGCACGACGTATGCACGCGCTGTCAGCTGATGTGAGAAGCCTCGGTCACCTTCCTTTGGAATGCTACACTGGGTGTGGCCCTTCAATTGCACATGTGCTCAAGCAACTTTCAGTACAGTAACCCCCAGTCAAAACCTGACCAAGAAAAAGCACCAAGCAAGGCAGCAGCAGCTGCCTGAGGGGCCAGCAGTCCAGTGCGCTGAACCCTTGGATGTAACACACCCAGCAGGAGTTTTACGCCCCTGACCCAGTACTGGCAGCACTGTGGAGGGTTCAAGAAGGCAGCAACGCACCCATATCACGACAGCAGTATGGCAGTGCTGGGTGCAAGTAGCACACTCCCAGCTGCCGACCGTTCAGCTCCCAGCCAATGCAATTGCTGCAGACTGCCCATGCGGGCTGCCTCATGCTGGCAAGATGCAGCCTGTTTCACCACCATCATCACTTGCACCTAACGGGCCAAATAATCGACCAGCTGCCTGGGACAACTCCATGTACCATTCATCTCTCCAAAACCCTGCAGCCTAACAATTCTCATGATTCGTTGCAGCACTGCCTCCTAGTTGCACATGCGGTCCTCTGCTCAGCCCTCAACCAGCCTGCACACAGCAGCAAAGCAAACATCCAGTGCCATATGTCAGTTGGCTTTGCCACAGCATGCAAACACTCTGTCAACAGCAGCCAGGACACTGTGAAAGGCCCGTCTGCCCTTTACGATGGATGTGGGCTGAGTCATGATGACCACTGTTCGAGATACCCACCTTCCCTTGCACATAACTGCACAACTGCCTGCATGCAAGTACAGCTGCACCACCACTAAATTGCAATGCCAGTGCTTCTGGCCTGTGGAGCCATGCAGTCAATCCACCGCCAGCTTGCTCACTTTGTCCGGTACCCGAAGGCCGATGTTTTGATTGACAGCAGCTCAATGTCAACCTGCAGTGTGGCATTGGGAGGGATCTCGCCCACGCCCCTGCTGCCATAGCCCTGCAGCAAACACAAAACCCTCAGGAAACATTGCAGGGCTTGTGTGCAACGCTTGCTGCCGCAGCTGCTGCAAGTTACATTGCTCACTAACATAAGCTGTTACGACTGTGAAACAGCTAGTCGGCTCCCAGCATGACGTGAAAAGGCAAGAGGCCTAGCAGGCTGCAGATGAGCTCCTGCTCAACCTGCCACCCCACCAGCCCAGCAGCGTTGGCAGGCAGTGCACAGAGCTGCATACACAAATTTCACATAGGGCTGCATGCAACATCAGCAGCCCCATCATGCGCTGCGGCCTGCCTGTCACCCAGCAGGCTCACCAGCTCAGGGGGCACCAGCACCCTGCGCTGCCCGCCCACACGCATGCCCCGCACACCCTGCAGCAGGCAGCAGCAGCAGCATTCAAGCCAATGCGCGCCATCGTTTGCAAGCTTGTACTTGAGGATGAACCAGGCAGATGATCCAGCACACGGCATTTGACGCAGCTGTCGCAGCTGGCACGCTTCGGCCCGGCCATGCCTTCGTCTGCACATGCGCTGCAACGCCACTAGCACAAAGCACTGCATACACCTGCTGGACAGCACCAATGCATTGCTGCATCAGGGCTGCTGCTGCTGCTGCTGCTGCTGCTGCTGCTGCTTCCCTCCAAGCTGGCGCCTCACCAAATCGATGCCTGGCAGTGTGGAGCCCGCCGATCCTGCCGGCTGCCCAACATCGAAGCCCAGCGGGTTGCCTCCTGTGACGCCGATGCCCTGCCTGCTGGTCATGAAGGTGATGTTGCGGAACTTGACGTCGTAATGAATGGCCACGCGCTCCCCCACCTTGGCCTCGGCGCCGTCGCCTACAGTGATGTCTGCGGCCGGGCGCAACAGAAAGGACAAGCAGAAAGAGATGCAGGCAGCAGCAAGCAGTGTTGTAGGGAGCAATGCATGCGTCAGGTGCTGAGAAAGGGATGTGCCTTTGATGGCATGTGCTGCTGCACAGCCGGAAGCCTGCTGCTTCATGCTAGCTGCTGACGCAAGCACGCTGCCCATGGCAGCCTTGACCAGAGCACCCCCAGGGTGACGTTGCGCAGGGACACGACTCTCTGCTGTGCTGTCGGCAGCTGCCTCGTAAATGCTGCCCTTGCAGCCACTGCTTCGCTTCACTGCGCAGCGCGCTCACCGTAGAATTTGAGCCCCTGCGGACCGTCACTGAACTCCTCCAGGGGGATCTTGCGCCGCTTGCGCGCAAGCTCCTGCAACCGCAACAGCAACAGCTTCACATCAATCAAACTCATCACGGCATTGTACTACGTGCAGGTGTCTGCAATGGCACGGCACCGTTACCAAGCATCCATGCGTGCAGCTGTGTACACGGTGCTGCTAGGGTGGTGATTGCTTTTAAGACACCCAACCAGTGCTGCAGGGTTGTAAGCCGCAACAGCCTGGACGCATTCAGCAGCTCAACATGTGCTGCTTGCTGCACATCTGCGATAGCAGCTGCTGCAGGCGGCCTCACCTTCTTGTAGTCCAGCGGGTTGCCGCCGATGGCCTCAGCTTCCTGAGCCACCAACATCTGCTGAACCAGACCTGTGTTACAGGATAAATGTGCTGAGAGCATGGTGTGACAATTGATTGCTGCTTGAAGCCTTCATCAAGGCGACAAGGTGCAAACACCTGCAGCTGCAGCTGGCATCTTAGGGCTCACCTGACAGTGCTGCAGCTGCAGCCAGGGTCACTTGCCGCCGAGTTGCCTCATCTGCAGGCATCAAATGCGCTGAAATTACATGCTGCTGCAACACGCCAGCTGAATTGCGCAACGTACTCTGCCATTGTTGAGATCCACTACCACTGCTGAGTCACCTGCTGTGCTGCTGTGCTCGGCCTTGCTGCCATGCGCAGCGAGCCTCATTCGGCTGCGAGAGCTGATAAGACGACGAGTGCTGCATACTGATGCCGAACAGCTCGACGACGGCTTGCACAAGCCCTGTGCAGGGCGCGACTGAAGCCCCAACATCTGCAGTTCTACTGCTTAAAAACAAGATCGCCCTCAATTAGTCATACATATAACTTTGTTTGCGATCTGCACCGTGTTTGGCCGAAGGCAGAAGTGCGAGGTTTGGTCATTTGTACCTGAGCAGGTCACAGGTCAGGACTCATCTGCACCATCTGCGCTATGAACTGGACAGAGTGCTGTGCGATCTCTATTTATGTAGTTATCTAGAGCACTGATATCTCAACCAAAGCATGAAGCTGTCACACACATCGTCATGCTTGGGGGCCACACAGCAGTGGCACCTCAGGGGCAGCGCACCACGCCCAACTAGGCATTGCAGGAGTGCAAGGACACTGGCAGCCCCACCAGCAGGTGTGTGGTGCTGTATTGACCTGCAGCTGCATGGGGCCTCAGACTGACTCATTCACACCACATGCTGGCATGCACACACTGCACAGCCTGAGCGCTAGCCTCCTGTGGTGGGGACTGATGCAGCCAACTGTGCATGCTGTACTGCTGTGCATGCAGCTGGTGCTGAGGGTGGACTTTTTGGAGGGCTCAAGCAAGCCTTTAGCAATCCTGGCAAGCAGCAGCAGCAGCAGCAGCAGCAGCAACAGCAGCAGGCACCTCAGCAGCAGCCCACACCTCAGCAGCAGCAGCCACCAGGACGAGCAGCAGGGACAGTAGCAGCGCCTGAGTTCCCGCCGTACCAAGTGTTCAAGAAGGGTGCAGTGTATGACCTGAGGTGAGGCAGATGCAACGTAGCCCTGCACTGGCACCGCCGGCGTGCATAGGTCTAGCGGTATGAGTGCAATGTAACCTAGCTCAGCATGGCGGGCGTGCCAGCTCTTACAATCAACTCCCATTTTACTTGCAGCACAGGTGCGTCATGGGCAATTGCCATCACCGACGCAACTTAGTCATGCACCCGGTCCGTCGCTGCAGGTTCTACTCGCCCTACCCTGTGGTTGAAATGGACTATGAGCGCAGGGAGTTGGCCTATCTGGCCCTGGGGGAGTACCAGTCTGGCGCCAACGCAAGCAGCACCAAGTTTGGTTTCACGCAGCCGGTTGTCATGCAGTACCACACAGATGTGAGCAATTGGCATGCAGCATCAGGACATGCTGCACTTGCATCAAACAGCAGCAGATGTGCCTGCCATGCATGATGAGCAGTGGTGCGACAGTCGTTGCTCTGTCGCATGTTGCAGCACTACCCTGCAAGGCGTCTATCTGTGCCGTCTGCCGCCGCCTTGGGCGAGCGGGTCATCACTCGCTGCAATGCTCAACAGCTGTCCTGTAGTGCTCGCCTGCTGTGCTGCCTGTGTGCAAGCACTACCAGTGCATGCGGTGCTGCTGTCCTTGCTGAATAAGTGCAGCTGCAACTGCACCAACCTGCATGCTGCAGGGCAGGAAACTCATGCAGATGATGGTAGGCTCGCGGAGAGATCAGCAGCAGCAGCAGGGCAGCAGCGCAGACATCACATCGCTGCCAGCGCCCAGCGACTCAGCAGTGCGGCTGAGCGTTGCGGGTGGCGAGCTGGTGGCTGTGCTGCCTTTTGAGGGCTACATCACGCCAGAGGCAGCAGCTGCAGCACGGCAACGGCTGCTGCGGGCGCTGGAAGCAGGTGCGCTGCAGCTCATGCTTTGCATCGTGTGGCCCTGTGCTCCTTTGCCCAGCGCCAGGTGTGCTGAGCAGCTCTGCCGCCTGGCTTAGCTGGCCATTTTTTGGGAGGCCAGCAATGCATAAAGATATTGTGCAGCAGCTGCGCGCATGATGCGCTGTACTGATGCTGACAAGTACCTCCTGTGCTGCCTGCAGATGGCTTGAAGCTGGCAGAGGCTGAGGCTGGCGGCATGTTCAGGGTGGCACAGTATGGCGCTGTGCACACGCTAGAGGCCCGCGTGAACGAGATGATGCTGGCAGTAGCCGTCTAACATTGAGCTGGCCGGCTGTCTGCAGCAGGGGAGGCTGTTCATTGTGCCCTGAGTGTGAAGTTCAAATGACAGCCTGAGGCGGTTACGTAGTTGTCATACCGCTAAGCTTTCTCATTTGGCGTATCGCTTGTAAAGTACATTTAATTTTGTTTTACGACCACAGCTGTGCTATGCAGTGTATGTGTTGCGGGCTCTGTGAGAAGTAAAGTGAACGCTTATTCATGCAGGCCCAAATGCGCGCTGCAGCGCACCGGCAGGCGTTCCTATTGAATGATTACAGTAGTGCACGACTATATGGCGTCGCTTCCGCACCCGCAGTAGCTCGCCAGCAGAGATACAGACAATGTGCCAGGCTACTGTCCAGCATCACGACACCAGCAGCAGCAAGCTTCCAATCACAACCAGATGGGTCCTTTCCAGCTAGGAACACATCATTTGAACAGCAGGCAGCAGCTGCAGGATACCTGCGCTCAACACTAGCTGCCCAGCAACAGCAGCAGCAGCAAACCAGCATTCCACAGCCTCCAGCAGCGTACTCCAGCCAATCCCAAAACTTCGACAGCGAGCTGCTATGGGCCGGCTACAGCGACCTGTCTGAGCAGCTGCGCAAGCTGCATGCGCGGCTGGAGGCGATGCAGCAGCACGTGGAGGAGCTGAAAGCCAAGCTGCGCGAGAAGCAGCAACAGCAGCAGCAGCCCTCTGCGTGGCAGGCTGCCAGCTTCCTGCTGTTCTTCCTGGGTTTCATCAACTTTGCGGCCATGCTGGCAAACTTCCAGCTGGGCATGTTCCTGCCGTGGGTGGCTGTGAAGCCTGCGGGCGGCGTGCTGGCCAAGCAGCTGATCAGCACGATGCTGCCGCTGACCAACACCGTGGTGAGTGGCTGGGGGCGATGCCGCCAGGCATGTACATGCACATGTGCAGAGGCATGTTGGGGGCATCAGACTGGGCATGCGGTGCTTAGCTTTGGGTGGTTGCAGCAAAGAGCAATGGTTGGCGCAGTGCACTTGAAAAGCTTGCAGAAGTCGTACAGTAAATGCTCGGGTGCTGTGCATGTAGTACACCAGCATTGCATGCTTGCCTCATGATTGAATCTAGTAATACACGCAGACAGAGTGGCAGCAATCCTGCTGTTATCGATTGGTGCATGCTGCTGCTTGCTGCAGGTTCTGATGATCTTCTGCCTGCAAGCTGTGAAGGCTGCTTGGGCGTGCCTGCGCTGGTGAAGGCAGCACGTGCAGCTGTCGCTGACTGGGGTGCTGCAACTGTTCATTAGCAAGCACATGTGCATGATGTGGACACATGCTGTGGGGGTGGCTGAGGGCGGTGTATCATTACTGGCAGACTTTGTACTTTGTACCATTCGTGGAAAGACATTTCAGGCTTGAGGCACCTGGCTGCTGTTAACATGGAGTTTGCTGTCTGAAACATGTCAGGTATGGTGGAGTTGAGTCACATTTTGGCCGTGCAGCAGTGACGGCTCCATGCGTGATAGTGGTCACTGCAAGTATTGCGATTATCAATGCCTGCCATCCGCGCACAGCCTGCGGCAGGGCACACTGCAGCATGTCATTGGCATTGTGTATGCTTGAAAAACATGTTTTTAGTTCAGTGATAACTGCGTGAGTGTTTTGTGAGCCTGGCACGCACCAGCGTAGCGCATATATGTTGCGTACCAGTGGGTTTGAGGCCGCCTCAACGGCCTCAAACCTGCGGCAGCAGCAGTACAACTTGTACTGACTTGAAGTCAGGTGTACTACACAGTAGTACTGTTGCTGCTGCTGCTGCTGCTGCTGCTGCTGGCATGGTGGATGGGGCCACGGCCAATGTGCTTGAATCTGTAAAGGGGGTGGTGTATGCGGGGTGATGGTTCTTCCTGCGGGACCCTTGCTGGTGATGGGTCAACGCATGTCACAAACGGGTTTGAACGAGTGACGCAACTACCCGACATCCTGAAGTGCATGCGACAAGAAATCCTCAACAAAGCTGACAGACGTTATACAAAGCGCGACGCAGTGTTTTTGCTGCTGAACACACGTTACTCCAGAATTGCGGTTGTTTGCAGGTCGCCCCTGTCCCGGACCCTCCTACCTTCTGCGTGTTTTTTCTTGCTTTTGTTCCGATCGTTGTTTGCCTTGCTCATCGTACAAGTGCAGCTTCTGTGTGACGTCCAGTTTGATACGCACACAAAAAGCCATGATTGCTCTGCACTCCCGCACACAGCAGCTGCGGGCTTCTGGCCCTGCACATGTTTGCCAAACAAAGAGATCCAGATGTGTGCTGGTTTTGGCGAAAAGTGCGGTGCAGCTGGATACCGTGAAAACCGCCCAGACCTCTGAGGTGACAGTGTTGATCCCCACAGAGCAGCCTAGCATGGAGCCTGTGCGCACCCAACGGCAGTTTGGCGGCCTCAGCACTGTGGTGGCGCTTGCAGCAGCTGCCCTGACGCTGGGCTTTGTAGCAAACAGGCTGCGTAAGAAGGGGTAAGTGCTGCTGCTGTTGCTGGCAGTTATGGCCATGACATGCCTCATGCAGGACTGCATGATGCTTAACAGCATTTCGTTCATTTTAGTAGGTATTCAATTGCCTTTTGTGCTGTGCAGGCAGGAGATGGGCTACAATTACTACATCCCAGGCCGCAATGACCCCTTCATGAAAGGTGCGCTCCACCACCTGTACTGCCATCTTCAGCAGAGCTGGTTAAGCTGTGTGCAGGCAGTACAGGCACTTATGCACATGTGGGCGATGAACAGTTGCGTTGCAGCCATGCCACCAGCAGCTGTGCATGCCACCCTTGGAGACGCGTACAATGGCAAGAGCTGCTCTGCCTGCGATGCCCACGTTTGCTGTTGCAGATGTGATGAAGAACGTCAACACGGTGCAGATGGATGAGCTGTCACCAGAAATCATTGCAGCAGCACGCGCACGCCGCAGCCGTGAGCGGTGAGTGTGGACAGCATCATGAACGAAGCTGTGGGCAGGCAGCAGGCTGGCAATTCATCTGCTGCGACTGCACGGCAGACATAATCAGACCACCTGTGATGCTGGCAGCACCTGCAGGATTGGCGGTTCGCGATGCCTGTGTCCTGCCTGTTACGTGTGGGATGTGATTGTTTGTATATACAGCCCTGTTAACACATTCCACCTTCCCCCTCTCCTGCGTGCAGGGCCAACCACAGGCTGGACCTTGAGGAGGTGGAGCTGCCTGAGAACCACCCCTGGGCCACACGAAAGCCGGTGAGCAGCAGCAGCAGCAGCAGCTTGGCGCAACACAGCAGGGCAGGTCATGCAGCAGGATCGGTATGTTACCTTGTGTGGGAGCGTGAGGGAAATAGGGTGTAACAACTCAGCCTCTTGACAGGACTAGGGCTGAGTCGTGGTTGGATGCGGTTGTGTAATCAAAATGGAATACACAGCGGCGTCTACGGTGCCGTCTACGGCTAATTGTTTGATGCAGAACTCAATACAGCACAAGCTGGGTCCATATATTCATTATGTTGCCACACCAACACCGTGTTCAGTCAGTTGACGGGACCGGGGCATGCCTCCGTGCCTCTCTAGGCCTTACACATGTGCTGCTCTGTCTCACTGCTGGTGCAACTGTCTGGTGTTGGTGCACGCCTGTGTGCCTGCAGATGAGCCAGGAGCAGGAGGCAGCCATCCAGGCGCGGCTGCAGGTGAAGCCGCGCAGCAGCAGGGGCGGGCCCCCAGCAGGCGACACACGGCCACGCATTGCACGCCAGCCGGGGCAGTGAGGCTGTGACAGAGGCGCCAGCAGCTGAGCAGCAAGCAGTCGGCTTGATGCCGGGGCCTGCTGTACGCATGTCGCACACGGCTGTGCAATGCAGCGCAATGCAGAGGCAGCGCTGGTCCCACTTGCGGCTGTGCGAGTGGTGGCGCAGTCACAGAAGCGAGTTCGAGTAAAACATACCCTTCCTATGCAATTAGTTGAGCGTGCCTATTTTTGAGGCTGCTGACAGCTGCTTGTGCTTGAGTGTATGGGTGTGGTCAGATCTGGTGCATCAAGTAGCCAGACGATACCACCTTATGCCTGAAAAGAATGCCTACACAGCCGTTTTTCAACCTTGTGCACGTCAGGCAGTACGGGGGGCAGGGAATGCAGATTTAGTCATTAGTAGAGGTGTTGCAGGCGTTTTGTAGACAGCTTGGTGGCTGCTGTGTCAACTGTGCCGCACCATTTATTTCGTATTACTTGCGGTATGGCTTGAACACCAGCCAAGTAGGCAGCTACGTAGATAGCAGGCAGTTGTCAACATGCTGCAGGTAACTGCGGGTACATCATGTGCGCATGTGCAGCGTGATGCTGCGCTTGCTTGCCATTTTGCGATGTATGCTCTGTAGAACAGGAGGGATTGCATGCTGGGTTAATGCCAACCTTCGTGTAGGTTGTGGCCCTGAGCTCCCTCAGTGCCCGGCTAGACCTTCTGTGGCGCTGACATAATGTCCCCAGGACGTTGCCCTTGCCTGGTCATGTTGTGTCTGTGCGCGTGGTGTTTTGTGTGCACGTGTTCATGCTGAGTGCAGTACCTTGACCTATGAGGACTGCAAGTCACTTACGCTACGGTAGCGTGCTGAGCCTTGCAAAACATGTGGCACTGTCAGACGAGCAGCAAAACAAGGTGATTTAGATCTGTGTCTAGACACAGGCATGCTGCACAAAGCATGCATGCTTTAGCAGAGTACTAGTTTCACACGGTGGCCCTTCGCATTGTTTAACAGAAAGTCCAATACAGATGCTGAGCATCATGCATGATGCCGTACGCTTACACACTTGAGTGTAGCGTGACACTGATCAGACATCTGATCGTTCAGATCATGTGTGCCTCTGACCCACCAGCTTCAGTCTCTGAGCTGAGGCTGCAGGGGCATGCCCGCTGCATGCGCACACCAAGCTACTTGCAGCACGAACCCTACTGCGCTGACCCATGCACAACGCGCATTGATGGCGAGCCATCTGCTTGGAAAATCGCGCGCTGACCCTTCCCGTGCCTACTTATCGCTTTTCATCGCACACCCGCAGCACCTGACCACACATCACCGCTTGCTGTACCCGCACGGCAGCAGCTTGCCCCTGCACTCCCCAAACCCTATCCCCGCCACGCCGCCCGCCCCTCCCTCGCAGCGCGCCCTGAACACCACCTCATCACCATCAGCCAGGTACACGCGCTCCACCACGCCCCCGTCAGGCCCAGCAGCCAGCGACACCTTTTGCTTGCCGCCCCAGGTCAGCTCCAGCAGGCAGCCGCGCTCAGTGTCCTCGGGCCCTGACACTGTGCCTGAGCCCAGCAGGTCCCCGGGGTTGAGGTTGCAGCCGCCGGCGGTGTGGTGCGCCACCATCTGCTGGAACGTCCAGTAGCTGCAGAGACAGCGGCAGGCAGGTAAAATGTAGAAGGTGTGAGAGCGGCTTGAAAGCGACTTGAAGTGTGCTTATGGCTGCTGGTGTGCGGCCCGTGATGCAGGAAAAGTAGAATATATTCTACTTTTTCTGTGCATATATATGCCAGCCGATACACCAGAGGCTGACATGCATAACGGACTGTAAGGGCATCGCAAGTAGGCTGGTGCTGCCGGCCAGTTTGCGTCATCAAGTGCATGTGCTGAGTCGCTTGCCACACGCGTTGCAAACGCATGGCCACCGCGCAAAACTGTACTCACAGGTGCTTCAAGTTGGTGCGCGTCACGGTCGTCTCCACTGCCGCGCCTGCTGGCGTGATGCTGGCGCTGAGGGCCACGTCCCAGGTGTGCCTGCTGCTCTCCTGCAGGTAGGGCAGCACTGGCGGGTCCTGCGCTGCCGCCTCACACCAGAAGGGCTCCAGGGCATCCAGCGTCACGATCCAGGGGCTAACCTGTGTGGCCTGCAGCAGCAGCAGCAGCAGCAGCAGCAGCAGCAGCAGCAGCAGCAGCACAGTCTCAGCATGTGATGTGTTACACCATGTGCTGGCATATGCCAGACAATAGCAGCTGCGGTCACTCAGACTGCTTGCGATCCCCCAAGAGAAAGCAGCAACACACAGGTCAATGCTCAATGCTCTGCGCAGTAGCTGCATCGTTGGCTGAAACAACCCAGCAAACTGCAATGCCATGTTCGCAAGTGGAGGAGCGATGCCAGCTTGTTGGTGTCAGCCTGATGCAGTGACGGCAGACAGCGCGACCAGGGTGTATATTGATTGCCTTGCGCCGCCTCACCCAGTTCTTGCCGTTGAAGGGCCCCAGCGGCGCCATCTCCCACTTCTGGATGTCCCGCGCGCTCCAGTCGTTGAGCAGCAGCAGCCCAAAGATGGCACTGGAGGCCCCGTCAGCGCTGACGGGGCTGCCCAGCTCGTTGCCGCTGCCCATGATGCACGCCTGCAGGACAGCAGCACTGCATGGCCTCAGGCTCAGGGAGACAGTGTAAGCGAGAGGCCCGAGCACCATCCTGCAGCGAGGCTGTGATATATGAGGTCTGGCACACAGGGGTATACAGGACAACCACAACCCAACAACCAATACCAAGTAACGTCCGCACCAGCTAAACGCATTGCATTATGATTATGCATTGCTGCGCAACGACAGCGCAGCCATCCACCCCTCCCCGGCTGCCCCCGCACCATCTCCAGCTCAAAGTCCACCGCCTGGCAGGGCCCCTCCACAGGTGATGACGCACTCAAAGGCAGCATTTGACCCCTTGCAGCAGCAGCAGCAGTAGCAGCAGCAGCAGCAGCAGCGCAGCACACACAGTCGTATGTTGGCTTACCAGAGGCTTGCTGTGCAGCACACTTCCCAGCGCATGACCAGCATTGCTTGCATGCGGGAGTTTGGGCGACCCTGCTTGGCCCTTCTTTGCCTATTTTCAGTCACAATGCTGCAGCATTATGCTTGCCAGTTTACTGCACCAGGCAGTTGCTGCTGTGTTGCTGCAACACAGTGCACTTGTGTGCAGGCCCACATCCATCTCAACGCGCTGCCTTGCATCAAGCAGCACTGCCACTGCTGATATTGCTGCTACTGCTGCATGCTGGCTGCGCCTGGCCTGCAGCAGCTCCGCCAGCACTGCCACCCACCATGGCCTGCGCACGCCTCTGCCTGAAGGCACGATGGAGGAGCAGCGCCCATGGTAGCCCACAGGCAGATGCAGCCTGCAGCAGCAAGCAGCGTACCCACACGGTGCGACAAAATCAACCAGCAGCCACAGGCATGCGCACTTCATGCAGGGTGCATGATCAGCAACAGCGGTGCAGCGGCACGTGAATGCTGGG
Source organism: Tetradesmus obliquus (assembly GCA_030272155.1). Lineage (NCBI taxonomy): Eukaryota > Viridiplantae > Chlorophyta > Chlorophyceae > Sphaeropleales > Scenedesmaceae > Tetradesmus > Tetradesmus obliquus. The sequence goes on from CP126191.1 coordinate 5,793,092, forward strand.
CGCTGCTGGGGCAGAGGCAACAGGGGTCGTGCGGTGCACCACTTCAGCAGCTGCGCTGGGCGCTCCCAAGCAGGCCACATTGTTGCTGCTGCTGCTGCTGCTGCTGCTGCTGCGCACCAGTTTGGTGCCAGTGCTGCTGCAGGGTCCCTGAACATGCTGCCGCAGTTGAAGGCGTGGTGCTTGGAGGTGTAGAAGTCTGTGTAATCGCCAATAGCAGCAGGCAGCTGCATCTCCACCTCGGACTGCATGCAACAGCATGCAACAAATATCAGCACCAGCAGCATGAGGCCAACAGATGCAGGCAGGGCATTGACCAGAGCACAGCAGCACAGGTTGTGCTGCTGGGTGTGTGTGTGCCTGTGCAGGTGTGTGTGTGTGTGTGCCTGTGCAGGTGCTCATTGGAAACTCAACCCTAACAAACGTCCCTCCTCCCACGCCGCACATGCCGGACATGCAGCTGCGCCCTAGCAGGCACATATGGCCCAGGGGGCGCCGCTGTGTTCCCTCAATGCGAGAATCTAGCCAGCGCGCCGCACCTGCGGGACGATGGCCGCCTCCCTCAGCGCCACGTTGTCCCTCAGCAGGCCCTCGCCTGAGCTGAGCAGGCGCGTCAGCGTGGCGCGCGCCTCCTGCCAGGCTGGCTTGCCCAGGCCCATGAAGGCATTCAGCGTGGCCTGGCGCAGAACATAGCCACAGCCAGAAGCAGATTTTTTTGTTTGAACACCAAGACGTGCAGGCCCGTGTTTGTTAGAAGCATGGTGGTGGTGATGTTTTGAGGTTCAGCAGTGCTGAGGGTGCATGCAGAGTGGTGCTGTTCAGGCGTGATGGGCAATGCTGTGGCAGTACTGCTGTACAGCTGCACAGCCTTGGCCACGCCGAGGCACTGTTGCTACAAGAAACACTATCGAGCCGATATATGATGACGTGTGCCGATTCATCCGTTGCACCGACATGCGAGCAGTGGCAGTTACCTTGGCGAAGCAATCTGTTTGGCTGAGGATGGGGCCTGTGAAGCAGCCTGCTGCTTGCAGCTGCCCCAGATCCACTACGTGTTCACCAATGGCTACGCATAATCGCGTCTTTTGGTCGACATCAGACTTGAACGTGCAAGCACCGAACGGCAAGTTGTTCAATGGGAAGTCACTCCCGTTGGGCACAGCCACAAATGAATCCATGATACCAATGCCAAAACAAAAAGTGCACAAATGGTGCACTGCTCTGCACAAGGAAGTGTCAGCACGCTGGTGCATAATCCAAGCTTCTGTTCAACAAGTGTGTCATTGCTGGTCATTGTCAGGGTTCTCTTGCAGTAACATAAAGCACAGCTGCTTGCATGTGCAAGCAAAAACCTCGCTTCTGTACACCACACCACTGTCTGCCAGCAACAATCACTGCCGCTCGATTTCACAGACAACCACTGCACATGCACATGTCATGTACATGACGCCAGGCCCAGGCCCGTCGCACAGCACGCTGCATAGCCTGAACACGCCACCCAAGCCAACACCCACGCCGCACCGGCGCACCAGCTACCCAGCGGTCAGCTCGCTGCGGTCGGCGCGCTCCTTCTCTGCTGCTGCCTTCATGGCTGCCAGGAACTCAAAGCAGCTGCAGGGAAAAGGCAGGCTGTCTGCCGTAGCATGTGCCAAGAAGGGCAACTTGCGCAAAGACCTGCCACTGAACCCTTCGCAGGCCGCCACCACTTGGCCTAATGCTCTGCTAAGTGCCTGCGCCTCTGCTGCTGCTGCCTGCTCTGCTTCACTCATGCTGGCGTCGTCTGCTGGTGCCGCGGGGCCGCCTATGCTGTGGGGGCCTGCTGCTTGTGGCGCCGCGCCCTGGCGCGCTGCTGGCAGCAGGCAGAGCTCCTTGTAGGGGATCAGCTGCTTCGCTGAGCTTATGCCTGCAGGCAGCATTTGTAACGCGCTTATAACAGAAGGTTGCAGGATGTGATTGACTGAAGCAGTGCCTCAGTGCCGGCTCAGCCGCACACAACTAGGTAACTGTCTGTGCAATGTTGCCAATGCTGAACACTGCAGCACCAGACAAGGCATGCGGTGGACTCTCAAGCATTGCCACTTGCCAAGGTGCTGCCAGCCAGCCTACCTGTGACCACGCCTGCGCGCGCCAGCTCCAGCACCCCTGAGCGCAGGATCTCATAACGGGCCGCCTCCGAGGGTGGGCCCAGGTACGCCTGGCGGCAGCAGCAGCAGCAGGTTCAGCGCGCAACAGCATGCATGATAACATAAACTAGCCAAAGTCCAGGTTTCTAGCCTAGCCACCCATGGCATACAGCAGGCAGCAGCAGCAACCCAGGCCCACACCGCAACGCCTCCCACAGCCCGCCCCGCTTGCCCAGCATCACACAACACAAAAGCAGCTCCCCGCTAAGGGCTGCCACAGTATCAACTATGTCTTTCTGCCCCAGATCATACACAACTGCCACCAGCCCCCACCTTGATGTCTGCCCTGTCCACGAAGGCCACATCAATCGCCTCCGTGATGTTGCTGGTGGTGAGCACCATCACGTTGGGGAAGCGCCGCAGCTGGTCAAGCTGAGTCAGCAGCGCGTTCACAGCGCGGATGGCGTCAGACGGCTCGCCGCCGCCGGCAGCAGCCTGCACACACACAGGATGCCGGCAGGCAGAAGGACATGGACACACGGTTTAACTGCCAGGCAACGAGTGCAGCTGTGTGATAGCTGTGAGGGCAAGAGAAGTGGCACAGTAAACGTGCTGAGCATGTAAGTGTTGGAAGGCATGAGGAGCATCCGCAGTCTCGTTTCTCTGCCATGGCTCCAGCCAAGAATCTCAACCAAAGCAGCAGCTGCGCCAGCCGCACCTTGCGTGCCGCGCTGAGGCTCTCCACCTCATCAATCAGCACAAACACAAGTGCAGCCGGCTCCTCCACCAGCTCCGTGATGGCCCCAAACAGCTTGCTGACCAGCTTGCCGCTCTCGCTGAACCACTTGCTGAACAGGCTGTGCGCATTCACCTCCACCAGCTGCGACGTGGTGTACCTGCGGCACAGGAGCAGCGCAGCACAGCACAGCACAGCACAGCACAGCACAGCACAGCACAGGACAGCGCAGCACACCACATCACAGCAGGGTGAGGAGCCATGCACTGTACATCTACTGCTGGCCGTGAGACACGCTTGCCAGTCGCTCTGGCAAGCAAGTCGCCATGAAAGAAAGCAGGTGGCAGCACATGCAGCAGCAGGTGTTGCAACATGGGGAGGGCGAGGCTGCAGGCGCGCCGCACCTGTCGTTGAGCCGCACAGACAGCTTCTGCGCCAGCGCCTTGCACAGGGAGGTCTTGCCTGTGCCTGGGGGGCCGTGCAGCAGCACCACCCTGCATGCAGCCAGAGAGAGAGAAACACGCAGCACTGTCAGACGTGTGTCAAGCTGCACGGCTGCAGAGCATGCACTGGCATTACAGAGGGGCGGCATCCACAGCTGCATGCTACATGAATCGCCGCTATGGCTAATTTGATGGCGTGTGAGTAGTACAACAAGACAAGCAGCAATTCTACAACCCCAACCACAACAACCCTACGTATGTGTCACAGCGCCGCACCTGTTCCAGCTGATGAGCTGGCTGTTCACGCCCAGGTCTGAGAACAGCAGCGCCGTGCTGGCGTACTGCAGCAGCCGCCGCTTGATGCTGGACTCGTAGTGCAGCGCGTCCCACTGGCCCTCAAAGTCGGCAGCAGGCAGCTGCCACTCCCTGTAGCTCACCACGCCGTCCTCCCCCTCATCGTCCTCCTCACCACCTTCCTCGTTCAGCTGCAGGCAGCAGCAGCAGCAGCAGCAGCGGCGGCAGCAGTGGCAGTGTGTTGATGCAGGGTGGCAGCTGCTGCTGGTGGTGACTTGCTCCAGCATATGCCGCGAAGAGAGGTCGGTGATTGCGTGCTTTCCACCAACATGCAGTGTTGAAGGACATCGTTTGTTTGTTGTTCTTTTGTGCAACGCTGCTGCTGCTGCCTCATGGCGCTGGCCGCACCTGGTACACGTGCACGTGCGGCCGCACTTGGAAGCTGAACAGCACACTCGTGCCTTGCCCCAGCAGCTCAGCATCTGCAAAGACAAGCACGCGCAGCACACATGACAAGGGACAAATTGACTAAGGTCCTTGCAGCAAGCACCAGCAAGCACCAGCAACGAGTTGCAGAAGCAGAGCACCAGAGGCACTGGACAGTGCAAGGCTGCAGTCTGCGAGCGGGCGCTGCAGAGATTGCGTTGCAATGCTGCAACAGTCCTTAGTGCTGCTGCTGCGTACTGCTGCCGCGTGCTGATGCTGATACTGCATGCTGCATGCTGCTGCTGCATGCTGCTGCTACTCACCAACGTCTGCCCATCGTATTGTCTCCACATGCGTGTTGAGCAGCGGGTCATCCCTGCCCACTGTGTCCCACAGGCTGCTGTCATGCAGCCAGATGTTCTTGTCCTGCAAGCGCCTGCAGCAGGCATTAGTTCGGTTGGTAAACAAGCATGCAATTGGCTGGTTGATCGCTCATTGAGGACGACGCGGGCAACAGCACAGGTCAGGCAACACAGACGGACATAACCATGGCAGGAAGATGCAGCTGCAACTGCAGCATGTTGGTGAGCTGCAGCACTATAGCCTCACCCTTCTACCAATGATTTGATGTCCTGAGGATTGGCGTTGCTGCTGCTTTTCAGGCACACTTCAACTGCAGCAGCAGTGACACGTGTTGTCAGCATGCTACTGCTGCTGCGCCTGCTCATGCTGGCTGCAAGCAGCTGGCCAGCCAGCTAACAAGCAACACCTTCCCACCATATAAATCATGCTTGTCTCCATCGTCTGCTGCCGTTTTCATGATATGATCGCCATGGCCATTTTGAGAGTAAGTGCTGTTCCAAGTCATGTTGCTGCAGACTCCTATAGGCGCATGGCATCAAATCATAGTTAAGTTTGATAAGTACATGCAGTGCGCAAAACAATCAAGACAGCGACTGCAGGCGTGTGTCATGTCATTTGGTTTGAACTGCACGCAAGCCCTAGACGATGGCGGGCGTGGAGATACATGGTGGTGGCCGATACGCAGGCTCAATTGTTCAGTAGTATGGCACTGGCCGCACGTTTCACCTACCGCTGAGCAACACCAAGGACCAGTGGCAGCAGAGTCACAACAATCACTGACCTAGGCCACATCAGAACAGGCAACAGCAGTACAACAGGCGACCCACCGCAGCACAACCACCACCACCTCCTTTTCAGCATGTCCGCCTCGCAGTCAGCCTCAGTTTCTGGTCTGAGCCTTGAGGCGTACCTGCAGCTGCACAAGGCGCTCACCAAGAACAGCAGCACAGTGCAGTCCCAGTCTGTCATCGAGGAGTGCTACTACAAAGTGCAAGACCTCAAGCAGGTGAGAACAGCACATGCCCACTGCGCATGCAGACTTAGGCGTCAGACCCTTGTGACTTCAACTGATGTGGTCTGCCTGGCCAACCCTGTCTTGGCTTTGCCGCGTCCTCCCTGCTGCAGCTGCTGGCACTGCATGGCATGTCCTCCAGCAAGTTCAACCGCTCAGAGGTGCTGCAAGCCTTGAAAGGCAAGTGCATAGTCAACCCCACCAGCATCATCAAGCCACACAGCACTCAAGAGGAACCACAGCCGCTTGCTGCTGCTGCAGCAGCAGAGCCAGGCAGCGCAGGCAGCAGCATCCTACTGCCCTTCTCCCAGGCAGACCTGGGCAGCCTGGGCTGGGCAGTAGACCCAGGCTGTGCACTGGAGCAGCTACACCTTGGCATGCCTGCTGGGTTTCAGGCTGCCGCAGCAATTGTCTCGCAACCAGCCACTGGCCAGGCACCACCAACGGCCACTGCAGTAGCTGACAACGTGCCATCCTCAGCACCCATGCATGTGGCAGCAGCGGCTTCCATGCTTCTTCCAGAGCAAGCTCACCCTGAGCTGGCAGTTGCAACAGGCATGCATCAGCAGCAGCAGCAGCAGCAGCTGGTGCTTGCCAGCCATGCGCAGCAGCATGCAGCACCCCAGCTGGCCAGCTCAGCAGCAGTGCCTGCAGCTGCAGCAGGCGTGCAGCACCAGACAGAAGCCCAGACACAACAAGCTGCTGCCATTCTAACATCTGCAGCACCAGTCTGCAGCCAGCCACAGCTCGCGGCGCAGGGGAAGCACGAGTCTGACAGTAGTGAAAGGCAAGCAGCAGCAGCAGCAGCAGCAGCAACAGAGGCGCCAGACCCCATGCAGGTGCTGCTGCAGCGTGCAGGCTTGCAGGATGGCTGCCGCATGCCCAAACACATGCACACGCCTTGGATGCTGCAGCAGCTGCGGCTGTTTGTGGCGGGTGGGGCGGTGGCATCGCGGGAGAAGCTGCCACCCTCGCCTGCTGCTGGCGCTGCTGCTGCAGCTGCCGGCAGCCTCAGTGTGGTGCCAGGGGCTGCTGGGGGTCCGCTGCTGGGCCGCGGCATTGGCTTTGTGCTGCTGGAAGACATGCAGGTGGCGGGGGCCAAAGGCGCAACCCTGACGCTGCCAGCTGGCGTGTATGAGGTGAGATAGCGGCTTGGCTTGCAGCAGCAGTGGGGGGCCAGCTAGCTGCACGCGCATGGCATGTCACATTTGCATGCCATATAGTTAGAAGTATGTGATCGTCCAGCACGGCTCTGCCATCACTAACATGGTAAGCAACATGCAGCCTCTGCGTCGCTCTGCTGTGCTGACTCATCATGTGCTGCACCACCTGCCCACGCAACCTGCCCCCGCCACCAACACCCCTCAGGGCCGCGCCATCAAGTACCTCGGCAGCAGCTGCCACCCTGACGTCTGCGACGACGGCTGCAGCAGCGACCACCAGTTCTACCGAGCCCGCGTGATGCCACCGCAGCTGCCGCAGCAGGGCCAGCCCTCCCTGCCTGGCCAGGCTGAGGCCATCAGCCAGGCGCATGCTGCTGCCAGCGGCAGGCCTGTGCTGCTGATCCTGGACCTGCACACGCGGCTGCGCTGCAGCGGCTTTGCGCAGATGCTGCAGATGGCGGCTGAGCAGCTGCAGGTGGGGGTGCGGCTGAGTGGGCTGTGCTGGTGCATTAATGCTGTAGTGCAGCAACAAGGTAGATGGGCAGTAGTGCACACATGCCCTGCTGGAAGCATCAAACCGCCTGCTACAGGCAGCCGCTGCAACCACCATTGACGCTGCACTGCTGCACACTGGCATGTAAACAAGCGCTCATTAGTTGAGGTTCGATGTCCTACATTCAGCTCACAAACAGTCACCCGTGCACTTCTTCCTTGGCACTCGGCCCGGGGGACGATTCTTGTGCATGCGCATACGCGTTGTGCCAGCAACCATAAGGATCTCGTGCTGTGCACATGCTGCCTGGTGCCGCAGGATGCGTGGGTGCTGCTGGCAGGCAGCGGCCAGGAGCAGCAGCAACAGCAGCACGGCTGCAGCAGCGCTGCTGCAGCACAGCAGCCCAATGCTGCCGCGGCTGCTGCAGCAGCAGGTGGTTGGCGCAAGAAAGGGCGGCCGGCAGCCAGCGGCCAGCCAGGCGCCTGCAAGCGCTCCAAGGCGTAGCTGGGGCCTCCACACAGCCTGGCTGCTGACAGGGCGATGCTGTTATGCAGCTGCAAGTACTGTCAGCAGTACTGCTGTACTAGTACTTTCGCTACACTTGATATCTGTAGCTGTACACAGGACCTGCTACACAGCCACAAGCAGATTGGGCAGGCTTGGCAGCCTGTAGATGAAGGAGTAGGCAATGTTGCTGTATCGAGTGGCTTGGTTTAACACGTGCGTTTAAAAAGGGTGAATTGGCTGTGGCTTGACTGCCAACCTGCTGGTGGAGGTGATGCATCGAATATGCAGGTGATATCACCTACATAATTATAATATATGTAGTACAGCGTACACCGGTACCATGGCAACGTGCAGGCACTGAGTGTTGAGTTACATCCTGGATCACAATGCCGTGCGCTCCACCGCAATGCGCACAGCACCACCGCCGCTATACACCCACCAGCAGCGTCCAGCCCATGGCTACCGCCCCCAGCAGCACCCCCTGCAGCATCCTCACATCCTGCTTGCACTTGCGCGCCTCTGGCCACAGCTCTAAACCACACACCGCCAGCATCACTCCGCCCACAGCCGCCAGCACGTAATCTAGCCGCTCTAGTGACACCACAAACGGCCGCAGCACAAACAGCGCAAATAGTGCACCAATCGGTTCGCTGAGGCCCGAGGCTGCCGCCAGGGCAATGGCTTTTGTTTTGCTGTTGGTGGCTGCGTAGACAGGCACTGCGATGATGAGGCCCTCGGGGCTGCACCAGGGGCAGCAGGAACAGCAGGAAGGGCAACACCAGCGACGGCGACAGGTGAGTGCAAGAGCAGCGTGACGTAAACTGCGTGAGGTGTGAGCAGCATTTGATAGGAGGGACCCAAGCTGCTGACGCAGAGTGTGATGATTGAGGCATTGGCTCGCACACCAAGGCAACCGACTACCCAACAGCTAGGGAAAACCTGCGCATGTGTCGCCACGTTAGCATTGCTGCACGCAGTGCTGTTGTTCCATAGTGCAGCCTGATAGCTGTGATGCAACACCCCCTATGCACTGCCCTGAACCAGCAAGCATGCAGTGCAGCCTCAGGCTGCTCTCAGTGCACCACAGAGTACCACCGCCACAGCCCTGCCGCTTCAGGGACATCAGACAGTGTCAATCACACCCCTCACATGTTGTGCACTGCAATTGCCAGCGCCATGGTAGCCCCAAAGTCAGTGAACGCGCTGAAGGCCACGGCGCAGCCTTCCGGCAGGTTGTGCAGGCTCATGGTGATCTGCGCGGCACAAGACACACCAGCACCATCGCTTCATGCCCACAGCGCACTGCCAGCAGCTGCAACATGAGCCGACACCTGCAGCTGAACATACAGCTGAAAGCAACTGCCAGCTTGCTACATCATCTGCAGGTATCAAACAGAAGCTGTGTCATTCAGCCCCGGGTTGTGCCACACAGCAGCAGCAGCAGCAGCAGCAGCAGCAGCAGCGCCTCACCGCCATGAGCAGGCCCAGCCGCATCAGCCCAGAGTGGTGCGCACGCAGCTGCGCCAGCGAGTCAGCAGCATCACCAGCTGCTGGTCTATTACTGCTGCCATACATACTCAGCTCAACCACAGAGGGCGCCCCTTCACAGCTGCCCGCACTGCCGCTTGCTGCCTTGTGCTGCAGCAGCGGCTGCTCTTGCTGTGCTGCTGCTGCAGCGGCCCCGTTGCTGCCGGTGCTGGGCCATCGCTGCAGGCCTGTGCTAGGCCTGGGGCTGGTTGCTGCATGCGAGTGCTGCCTGATACCTGACCCTTGCCATTTCACGCCGGTGGCTGCAGCAGCAGAGGCAGGCAGAGCAGCAGTGCAGGACAGCTGAGAAGCAGCACTCCTGGCATAACCGTTTGCACAACTCTGAAGCACTCTTGCACGAGCTGACCTGAACGTGATGCCACTGCTGACCAGCAAGGAGCTGCAGGCATGCTGCAGCACATAGGCATCTGCCAGCTGCTGCAGTCCTGAACTTGCAACAAAAGAACAGCTGTGCCAGCTGAGCACGTGGCAGCCACCCACCCAGCTTCACTTCTGCTTGCGAGCTCAGCCGCAGCTGCAGCACTGCATCAGGCTCCACCTGCACGCGCAAGCAGTAGGGTAGTAGCATTGATTACCAACAAAAGAACGCAGCAGACGTGAGGCGCAACCACAACGGTGCCTGCCTGCAGCCTCCTTGGCGGCTGGCAGCAAGCAGCAGGGCGTGCCTGCCTGCGCTGTTGCTGCAGCTGTCTCGCTGTTTGAAGACTGGTGTTGCTGAGCTGCCGCTGCTTCAACTCAAATACGCAACGCACGCGCAGAACTTGGACTAAGCTGCATGCAAATCATAATGGACCTTTACCAAGGTGTTAAGCAGCACCTGCAGCGGCCCACCTGCTTGTCAGCCTCGTGCAGCAGCAACTGCTGCGGCTCCGGCGGCTTGGGCAGCAGCGGGTCCAGCAGCGCAAAGGCGGCAGCGCCCGCTGCTACCGCCAGGCTCACGCCCAGCCAGTCCTGCCGCTGCACTGCCTTGTGCCACCACAGCTCTGCGCCTGACACTGTGGCCATGACACCCATGGCTGCAGCAGCGGTGCGGCGGTTGCTACTGTTTGTAAGGTGGTGTTTCTGTGCATGGTGGATGTGCGGTGCCACGATGCAGTCGGGCCCACTGTGATGCTCACTGTATGCATTGACAAGCGGCCATGGCAGCTTCAGAGGACAGCTGTCAAATGAGCTGTGCACCTGCTGCTGCTGCTGCTGCTGCTGCTGCTGCTGCTGCTGCTGCTGCTCATGCTGCAGACCACGGCAGCTGCTGGATGCTGGCTTCCCTGCAAGCATGCAACAAAGCAAAGTGATGCAAGCTGATTCTCCAAACTGCATCTGCGTCCAGCAGCACAGTGTCACCTGTGCCCAAGAGGAAGGCCAGAAATGACTCATCAGGTGTGCGGGTGATCTGCAGCGCGCAGCCGTGGAAGCAGACGCAACAGCAGGACACCACCACGCTTAGCTCAGCAGAGCACATGGACAGCCTTCTGTGTTTGAAAGGCAAGTGCATGCGACCTCTGGACTGTGTAGCAACAGTCACTCGTCAACACATCAGATGGAAAGCTAGCTGAAGAGATGCAGCCCCGTGTCCCAGCCACCTGCATGCCTGCTGTCCGTAGCCTGTGCAAAGTACGTTTCATTGCAGCTGCCGACCATTTTTGTCTGCCAGCAGTTCATTGCGTACCGCCAGCACAGCTCCTATTGTTGTACATAGTCCAGCCAGTGTTGACAGCAGCAGTGGCCACCAGATGGTCTGGCCATCAAGCATGCTGCTGGAGTGCGCGCACCAGAGCCTTGAAAACTTATCGGTGGATGCACTTGTATTGCTGCTGGCTCCTGAGTACGCAGTAAGCTGCTGGGTGGGCACTCAACAAAACAGTATGCAATGCTGTGGCACTAGTGTGCACAGGCTCCACTCTTGAATTACACTTCCATGCATTCAAACAGAAACCTTCATGCCATGAACACTGTTATATGTCCCAACAGCGCTCCATCACGGCACACTGCTACGGTCAAGTTGGTGTTGCCTGTTCAAACGGGTGTCGATCCTGCTTGTCGGAATTACCAAAAGCTGGTGAAATGTACGATGACATACGATCTGTTCACGTGCACGAGGATCGCTGCCGGCGGGTGACAGGCTGACGTATTGGCGTAACACCAGTAGTGTGGGCCCTCTTTTTTGCTGTGTGTACTCCACCATGACCAAAACAGTTCATGAACCTTGTTTGAATGTTTTAATTGCGTGGCAGAGTGCCTATTGCCGCTAGGGTGTCTCGGCTCTCAGTCTCGGAACAATGCTGCGCAGCAAAAGCTCAACAGGGGGTGTGCTGAACCTTGTGAAGAGGCTGTTCAGCTCTAGCAACCAACAGCTATCAGGACTGCCGCCTACTGTGCTGGAGCAGTTGGCAGTAGCACCCTTTGCAGTGCAGAAGGTGAGTGAGCAGATGCGCGCTGAAACAGCAGAAAATGGCACCAGGGCTGCTCATCAGAGTGCTATATGCGTGCCTGGAAAGCTGCTGCACGGCATACGGAGCCTGGTGTTGCAGCAGTTCCCTGCACATCTCCTTCAAGTTGTGGCTATCTTGTTGCTGTTCCTGCTGCTGCTGCTGCTGTTGTTGCCTGCATAATACAAACTCTATGCTCTCTGCATGCGCCTGCTGGCAGTTCAACGATGCAGGCAGGGGCCTGGTGGCAGCCAGGGACATCCAGTACGGCGAGGTGCTGCTGACAGAGCAGCCCTACGTGTGCTGCCCATCGCTCAGCAACAGGAGAAAGGTGAGGCCAGCACTGCCGCACTGCGCATGTGGTGCAGCCCAGACTCCCTGACCGCACAGTGACCATGAAACCAGCAGCTGACTCAGCTGCAAACACACAAGATTGTAACAGCGTGTCCTGCAGGAGGTAGGCCCTGCGTTGATGCTATCTTTCACACCTCTGCCTGTTGCTGTCTGCGCTGCTGCTCGCGCAGGTGTGCTACCACTGCCTCAAGGTGCTGCCCACCCCGCAGCAGCAAGCTGCAGGCGCAGCAGAGATGCTTATCAGCAGCCGCAGCCACATGTTTTGCAGCAGCAGCTGCCTCAGCAGCGCCCAGGCCTCCTACTTCACGCTGGAGTCGCAGCTGTCACTGGAGCAGCTGGAGCGGCACTGCCAGGCGTATGGAGAGGTGCGCTGCAGTGCGGCCAGCAGTAGCTGAGTAGCAATTAGTGCCAGGCACATGGTCAAATTCTTCAGCAGCTGGCACAGATGAGGCTGCCGTGCAGCTAGCAGCAATGCATGGCGTGTCGTGAAGAATGTTACCCACTTGCAGTGTATGCACTCTGCCGCACATGTATACAGCTAGTTTGCAGGAGAATCCTGCTGTTTCTGGCTGAGCTCTGATGTTGTTCAGCCGGCTACCTGCTTGCTGTTTTGCCTTCGTCGTATTTACCACCCTCTGCAGCGCTTCCCATTGATAGCAGCACGCCTGGCCCTCATGATAGCTCAGGACGGAATGACGGCAGCAGCACAGCAGCAGCAGCAGGGGTCGGATTCTCAACTACACCCAGAAGCTGGTGTAGGCCGCAGCAGCACAGACGTCGGCCGCATCAGCCGCATCAGCCGCATGAGCACCGGCAGCACCGGCAGCAGCAGGTGGAGCCACACCCTGGCTACTAGCAGCATGCGCAGCAGCAACAACCTCGGCACCACCAGCTGGCAGAGCAGCAGCAGCAGCAACAGGTGGCAGGGGCGGCCAGGCAGCTACAGCACGAAAACAGCGCTGGGGCCTGCCGGTGAGGGTGCTGGCCTGATGCTGGTGGTGCTGCATGTTGTGTGTGCACTGTCTCCTGCCGACTGGCTGTGCGTAGCGCCTTGCTGCTGCAACAGCAGCTGTTTACCTTCCGGCTCTTCTCCAGCCATCCTGCCACCAAAACCATGCTTTGCAACGGGCAACGGCCTTCCACATTGAATTGTGACAGCTGATCTGTGTGTCAGGCATGCCCCGCTGCATGGCTCTACCACCCTAGTTATGATGAATGTGTGTTCTCTGCATACATCAGCAGACATATGCACGCGTATTTTTCACTCTGTACCCAAACTGCTGCCTCCCTGCACTCGCCTTTCCAATGCGCAGGCCATGACGGCTCAGTGCACCAGCAGGTGGCGTCCGCCCTAGGGTTCCTGTGCTTCGCCAACGTGCCGCCGCCGCCCCCGGGGCCGTGGGCTGAGGCGCACAAGATGCTGGCGCGCGCGCTGGCGGCAGCGGCAGGCAACCGTGAGCAGGAGGAGGAGGCAGCGGGGCTGCAGGCAGCGCTGCAGGGCCTGGACCTGGACTGGTGAGGCGCGGCTGACAGGCAGCCAAGGCACGTGGCATGGGCTTAGTTCGGTTGCCAATTGGTGTGCTGTCACCAGGCTGAGGACTGCTGGTGTGCAGGACATGCGACCGCTGCAACAGCCGGTTGTAGTTGGTACTTTATTGCTGACAGCTGCTGTTGCGTCCTGAGAGTGAGGTGGCTGGCCAATCAGCACATCACAGATGTTGCTTTATTGGTGGACACTCAATGAAAAGGGGGTGTTGCAGCCGTGGCTGCATCTGGCTTCAGCGCTTCGCTGCTGCTTGCTGCTGCTGCTGCTGCTGCAGGTATGTTGCGGTCATGGCGCGGCTGCACCTCAACACCTTCAAGGTGGAGGCAGCACTGCCCATCGACTGGAGCCAGGGCCACGCAGCAGCAGCAGCAATGCTGGGCGGCGACGCTGCATCAGCAGGCAGTGCCCTGTACCTGCTAGGCAGCTTGTTCAACCACTCGTGCGAGCCCAACGTGCACGTGACGTTCCCTGGCAACGACAGCACGGCTGTGTTTACTGCTGCGCGGCAGATTGCTGAAGGCGAGCAGCTGTTCATTACGTACATTGATGCGGGGCAGGAGCTGGACGCGCGGCAGGAGTACTTGGCCTTCGCATATGGCTTCAGGTGCGCGGCTTGCTCAGCATAAAATGTATCTGCAGGACAGCCACAAATTGATCAATGTATGATTTGCACCAGTGCAGCAGCACGTCACCGGGTGGGGGCTGCAGCTGGCCCCCAGCCCCTGGGGGGCTGCTGGCTGCAGGCTGCTGTTGTTCTAGTGGTTTTTGGTGTAGCGGAATGAGCTGTCGTCTGCTACCACTGCTGGCACGTGCTGCTTGCTTGTTCAGCTGTAGCGCTGGCTGTGCTGACGGCTTGTTGACTGCCGTGTTGACTCCAGCAGCCACTGGTGACGGTCAAGGTGTGCTGCTGCTGCTGCTGCTGCTGCTGCTGCTGCTGCTGCTGCCACTGCTGCTGCTGCCACTCCAGGTGCCACTGCGTCAGGTGTTGCGAGGAGCTTGAGGAGCAGGCAAAGCACATGCCTCCGCAGCTGCCCTGACAGCCCAGTTACGGCCTGCCGTTGGGCACTCCGAGTCTGGCAGAGCACCTGCAGGATTGCAAGTGATACTGCTATGTATGTCTGTATGGGCCCGTGTTATCAAGGTTTTGCCAAGGTTTGATTGTGCAACACAACAAGTTTCGAACTTTTCTTGTTCTCTGTGTATATCAGTTCAGGGGTACTGTACCAGACTGCACTCATCTTCCCAGGGCTCTCTTGGTCCCTTTGTCCCCCAGCCGGGTCCATGTACCTGTTGATGCTTGCTCAGGAACTGAACTGTCTGCAGCATTGTGCTGCATTTATGAGGTGTAGTTATCAGGAACTGCTGTTCAAGTGTGGTGCCCTCACTTGGCCGAGTACATCTTGCATAAAACGGCTGCAGGTTGCAGGGTTGTACTGCCAGCAGCTGGGCATTTTCAGGGCTTTGTAACAGTCATGTGACTTGTACCGGAGGTTGTTAGGGGGTGCATTGATGGTGTACAACTGTGCAAGGCATGATAGGGCTGAAGATCGCCTACCTGGCTGCAGAGTCAGACACGACGTCCGGTTGCCAAGTAGGCAGATAGGCACGGAGTTCACATAAATAGCGCGGGAATCGATAGCACTCGACAAAAGTTAGGCAATCATGTGAGGTTTATGCCGGACAAGAGCAGCAGCATGCAGGTCGAGGTGGAGGCTGGCTGTGCGGCACCACAAGGTGGGTGATCAGTGGGCCAGTTCTGCGCCACTGTACCTTCCTCGGCACATGTAGCAACGCCAAATATAACACCGCAACAGCACTACACTGTAGCCTGGCTAGTTTGACAGTAGCAGGCACAGACGCCTGTGATTGACTACCAGCAGCAGCACCTGCTGCTCTGTGTGCACGTAGCAGTCGGCAACGCTGCCTGCTGCTTGTCCTTGCAGGTGGCTGCTGGGCAAAGAGCCAGCACAGCAAGCGGCTGGTGTATGCCATACTGCTGGCTCAGCTGCTGTCAGTGGTGCTGGCAGTCACGGGTGAGGGCGCAGGCAGCTGCAGTTGCTTGCAGGCATGGTGCCCTGGTCGCATGCTTGAGCCTGAGCCTTGGCTGTAGCAGCAGCACTTGATACATCATTTATTGCTGACCTATGGCATATGCTTGCATCACAAGCCTGCTTCACTGCGCCACCGCTGCTGCTGCTTCCAGGTGTGAGCTCTGCCAGCCTGGCAGCTCAGGGTGTGTATGCGCCTACTGTTCAGGCATTCTTCTCCTACTGCCTGCTGTCCATCGTGTACGGCTCAGTGCAGCTGGTTTTACCACTTGCACAGCATTTACTTGCGCCGCGGCAGGCAACTGTCAAGTACTCTGGCCTGCGCACAGCCAGCAGCAGCGGCGGCGACATCTACAATGCTTGCTGCAGCAGGCAGTGCAGCTCAGTAGGCGGCAGCAGCTGCGAAGAACCTTCCAGCCATGCGCTCAGCAGCACAGATGGCAGCAGCAGCCACTGGCAGCGCATGAGCAGGATGTGGCCGGCTTTTGCAGCGCTGGCCCTGATTGATGTGGAGGCGAACGTGCTGGTGGGTGTGCTGAGCCTTGTGAGATGAATTTGCATTCGTTGCAGGTGCCACGATCTGGCCTTTCTTGTGCTTGAAGCAGGGCATCCACATGCTTGATTGCAGCTGCAGCGCACAGCAAGCAAGCTGGATGTGCAACCAGCATGCCATGATACAAGCATCTTGCCGCCCTTTGAACCACTGTTGCTTTCGTTGCTGGTTTTGCCTTCAGGTTGTGAAGGCATATCAGTACACCAGCCTTACTAGCGTCACCCTGCTGGTAAGCCGCAGACCATCATGAATGCTTGGGTGCTTGTGGTGTGACGATGCTTGTGGTGTGACGATGATCAGCAGAGGGCAAGCAGCTACATGCATCTGCAGCCACATGCGCTGTCGCACACCTGCTGCATCTGCGGGCACCGCGATTGACAGCGCTGGAGCCTCGCAGCATTTCCTGCTGCTGCTTCTCCTCTGCTAGTGCCTGCAGCCACTATTGCAACTTCTGTGCCTCCCCTTCTTCTCTTGAACCTGTGAACAGGACGCAAGCAACCTTTCTCTCACCCGCCCCTTGCGCCTGTTTCAACCGATGTGTCTGGCTGCAGGACTGCTTCACGATTCCTGCAGTGATGCTGCTGAGCTGGCTGGTGCTGCACAGCAGGTACAGGCCGGGACACTTCCTGGGCGCGGCGCTGTGCGTGTCAGGCCTGGCGGTGCTGGTGCTGGGCGATGCACGCGCAGCAGCGCCGGCAGGCGCAGCAGGCGACAACAGTGCAGCAGCTTTGGGCGGGTTTAACAATAGCTGGTCAGCCACTAGCAGCGCGTACCAGCAGCAGCAGCAGTTAGGGGACAGCATGTGGCTGACGCCAGAAGCGATGCAAGCAGACGACAGCGTGCCAGCTAATGACCCTGGCTCCCTGCAGAGAGCTGTGCTGGCAGATGCAGGCGGCAGCAGCAGTGCTGCTGCGGGCTCGGCTCCTTTGCTGGGCGATGCACTGGTGCTGCTCGGTGCGCTGCTGTACTCGGTGTGCAACGTCACACAGGAGCTGATTTTGAGTGATGTGCGGCCTAGCGAGCTGCTTGCAGGAATTGGTGTGTTTGGGGCGCTGCTTGCAGGCCTGCAAGCCGTGCTGCTGGGCGAATGGCATTCGCTGCTGGCTGCAGTGCACCAGAGCTGGCTGGCAACAGCCGGGCCGATGCTAGGGTTTGCCTGCGCCATGCTGTGCTTCTACAGCTTGGTGCCGCATGTGCTGATGTTGGGTGGCGCTACTGTGCTGAACATCTCGCTGCTGTCGAGTGATGCCTGGGCTGCGCTGGCCAGGTTTTTGTGGTTTGGGGGCTTTGCGGGCGCGAGTGCGTACTTCTTCCTCGGTAGCTTGGTGATGGTTGCGTGCGGCATCGTGGTGTATGCGCTGAGCGGAAGTCCGAAGGATCCTGGGGCAGGCAGCAACATGCTGGGTGATGCCCCTGCTGCTGGTGCTGGTGCTGCGTTGCCTGTGGATGGGTCTGATGCAGCAGCAGCAGCAGCGAGCTTGCAGGGCACTGGGCGAGTGACTGGCAGTAGGCAGCCGAGTGTGGCAGGGTACAGCAGGCTTGAGGGCGATGGTGATGTGGAGGACCAGCAAGCAGCTCCTTCAAAGCAGTGATGGCGGCGGTTACTGCTTGGTTTGCATAGCCTGCACCCCCCTTCCATCCCTTATGCAGGCTAGCTGGGGTATACACTGGTAGGTTACTGCCGGAATGTTGATGTGATTGTTTATGTGCGTTTTACATGTAGTGGACGTGTAGGTTGCAAGGCTGCTGTGCAGGAATGGTGCGTGTTGCAGCAGTGCTGTCGAGCCGTGTGAAGGCCGGCAGTACGCTGCAAGGGCGTGGCTGGTTATGGCTGTTGTTGGCTGCAGGCAGTCTGTATGTGAGCAGCTGCCTGTATAGCCTGCACTGTTAATTGTGGCAGAGAACGGTTGGTGCAGGGTTGGTGGACGTGGGGTGCTTATGGGACCATAAGGGTTGCGACCGAGGCAGGGCCTAGGCTGTGTGGTGTGTAAGCATCCATTGCTGTTGCATGTAGTACACGGGGGTTTGTGCAGCTTGATCTGTCGGGCATCTCGGATCTGTATCGTCCAGCTCTCAAAGCATGCATGCCTCCTAATTGGGAGCTGCAAATCAGACTCTTGTCACTCCTTGATGAGGGGCTCATTGTTGGCTTTTGAGTCACCGCACCAGGCTGTGTGTGGAGCATCCTGGTGCGTGTGCTCACAGCCGCCTTGCCGTTGTGCCAGGTGCCTGCATGTGTGCACAGTGCACTGGCTCAACGCACTAGCAGCACAGCTGGTCTATGTATACATGTGCTTGTTGATTATCGCCTGGTTGGCACCAGGGCGGCTTGCCCCAGCAGCAGCTCAGCTGCTGTGTGCTGAGTTAATATATTTGTTGGCAGCAGTGTGGGTCGACTTGCAACTGCAGAGCAACCATGCTGCTGGGGCAGCCCGCCCGCAGTGCTCGTCTCATGTCAATGCCATGGTTGGTTTAGGGTCCTGCTGTGGCTCTGTGTGGCAGCCATGCCTGTGCAGCCTGCAGCTTGATGCAGCGCAGCAGTGGTGGCCTGAGGGATGTATCACAGGGCGCATGTGTTGTTCCGTATAAGGGCGTGATTATGTTTGGTGTCACGCGGTGGTCGTTGTGCAGTCGATAATTGAGGGCCACAGCAATTAATTGTGCAGTACTTTTCAATGATTGTGGTGTTGGCCAGAGTTTGCTGACAGCGCACGCGCTTGTGGTCATGACAACTCAGTTTCCAAGCTGTTCAGCCATGCTGCCCGACAAGGCATGTTTCAGAGGCGCTTGGAGAGTAGCTTTGAACCAGCGGATGCATATGCTGAAAAAGTCCTGCGGCGATGGCAGTGTTGTTTGTATGCATGCATCAGCAGAGCCATGTAGCTGTGGTGCGGCAGCAGAGGATAGGTCCCTGGCGCTGGCGCGCCAACTTGGCAGGACTGGGAAGTCCAAACCAGCATGCTGGGGTGCCTTCTTTCAGGAGAACAGTGTCGTTTACTCAGCAACCAGCCGGGCAACACTGTGGGTCTCTTGGTCCAGCTTTGCAAAAAGGTGCACAGCCTTGCATTGTCTGTGTAAGATCGCCCTTGTACTGTATTACGCAACGTGTCTGTAGGCTGCAGTGTGTCTTATGATGATTGCCATCGTCAGCACTTTGAGGCCGCTATACTATCAATGCATGTGAGAGGTCCAGCATGCGACTGCTGTAAATGCTGTGAATGATATGTATGTATACTTTTGATATGTTACACTATTACAGCACCACAAGCTTGATGTCGACCTGTTTGGGCCGCCAACAAATCCTGCAGCTGCTGCAGCCAAACTCGCACGGCACATTGCTCCAATGCGTTGCTGCACCGGCTGTGGCATACTACCCAGCAACTACATGTAGCTCTTAGATCACCCTGGTGTACACGGTGCCGCTCAAAAAGTCATTTTGCACTGCCATGTACATTCCTGCACGTGACGTGCCACACACCCATGGTGTACACCTGGCAGCTGCAGCTGACAATTTATTAAGAGAAAAAACTTTCATTCTAGCATGAGAAGGCACAGTGCCTTTGACACTCTTTGAACAAAATGCAGCAGGCAAATGAAAGCGCAAATTGGTAAGCCAGGATACTCATGCCTAAACAAAAGAAAACGATGCCCCCGGAAACGGCAGGCGATTCCTCCACCAGCAGTCCAAGCATGCATATCGCTGAATCCGTCCAATGTTGTGCAGTGCTGAATTGTTAGCATTGCAGAGCATGTCAGCAGTGCATCGCGGTCGGCAATGGCCAACACTGACATAATAATTCATGTGGGAAAAGCACATTTTGCTGCCTCGTGTGTCCACACCGACTGCCCCAGCTAAGCTGCTGCAAGCAGCTACCATTACCCCATAACCACACTGCAAGGCTGCCACCTGACTTGGAAGGCTCTGCTGCTGATAATGTACACTGTCTAGGCACGTGCACACAGCCGACAGCGTGCTGCCAACTGTACCAGTGCGCACGCACTTAGCCCACAAAAGCCCGCCTGCCCTCTGCTGCCTGCACTGCTCTCAACATTGTCCTCTCGCCTGCCAACGCCTTCCCATGCACACAAGTGCTTGCCCAATCAAACAGCAACGTGTACTGTCATCCGAAGCTTAAGATACTTCCAGCTGTGGCTGGGTAGCATGCACAGCATATCACAACCGCAGGTCACCGCAGGTCACATGCACAAGCTGATGCCTGCGCCAGTCATGATCCTCCACCAGTCATAGTACACGCATGATCACATAAAGCTACATGGAGAATCACGTCGCCACCCAGCCCGTGGCTTGGCCTGGGCCAACAGCGGTCACACCCACAACCCCTAGCACCTCGCACATCCACCTCCGCCTGGCCTCATCCATCACAAGCTCGCAGCCAGGCTTCTGCCCACCAGCACAAAAATGGCGCTCCCGCCAAGCTCAGCCAGCAAACCACTTCTTCCTCGCCCTTCATTTCGTGCCCGCATCATTCAAGCGCTGCGCCATTCACCTGCCTGCGCCAGCCAGCAGCGCCAGCAGCTGCCCGTGCACCGCCTCATTCACAGCAGCCACGCCAGCCAAGCGCTCAGCCAGCTCAGCCACATCCTCAGCCAGCGCTGCAGCGCCCACGCGCGCCAGCAGCGAGCTGCAGTTGGCTGCTGCGGAGCCGTCCGCTGCCATCGCTGCGCGGCCGTACAGCAGGTGTGCTGCCAGCGCGCATGAGATGTTGGAGCGGATGGACTTGAAGGCTGCTGCCTCTGGGTTCACGATGGTTGTGAACATGGTCTTGACCTGCAGGGTGGGACAGCAGCAGGAAGGTGGAAGGAGTGTTGGTGGGCGTGCAGTAGCAGCTAACTTGGAGGCATGCAGCCGAGGAAGCATTGCTTGAGATCGCAATACACTCTTCAGCAAACATGGCGCCATTGCATCAAACGGCATTGTATGGGCAACACTTCGCATGCAACAGCGTCCATGCACACAATTACAACACACAACACCCTAGAAGCACCAACCGCTGCGCACAACCAAGCGTCACGCACCCGCTGCTCTGTCGCCACGCTGCCCGCGCCAGCCAGCTGGCTCAGCTCTGTCACCAGGTGGCTCAGCTTCATGCCAGGGTCAGACAGCACCACCAGCAGCCGCCGCCTGGCCTGACCCCGCGCCTCAGCATCCCAAGCCAGCCCCGCAGCGCTGCGCAGCTGCTGCACAATCAGCAGGCCTGCGGCCGTGACCATCAGCTGCTGCAGGCTGTTCTGCAGCTCGTGCAGGCGCGCGCCGTCAAAGGCCAGCACCTCAGGCAGAGCAGGCCCGGCTGCAGGCGTGTCCCCAATAACGAGCGCCAGCAGGCCAGCGCGCACCATGCCCTGCCAGCTATCCAGCGCAACAGGGTAGCTGGGCCTCACTGGGCCAGAAGAAGGGGCACTGCCGCTGCTGAGGCTGCCGCTCGCAGCCCTGCTGGCAGCCCTGCCGGGTGATGTTGCTGTTGGTGATGCGCGCACGCCAGACCGCAGCTCAACGGACTGCAGGCCACCCGCCACGACAGCTGCAGCTGCTGCTGAAGGGTCCAGCAGCAGGCCGGCAGCAGTCAGGCCGCCCTGCAGCTGCGGCAGCACCTCTCCCTGCACAGCCTGCACCCAGCCGGCTGTGCGCTGCAGCTTCTCTGCTACTACTGTATGCGTCAGCGCTGCAGAGCCGGCGTCTGCGCCATTGCTGGTGGCTGCGCTGCTGCTGCCAGCCTCCGCATCGGCTGCGGCGTCGGCGCTGTGCAGCTGCCACGCAGCAGCGAGCTTTGTCTGCAGGTAGCCGACTGCCCCGCGCTCACGCATGGCGCGTGCCAAGCCCGCCAGGCGTGCGTTTGCTGCATCCAGCTTCACCAGCTTCAGCTGCGTCATCAGCAGCCGCAGCGCAGCCGCCAGCGCCTCTGCAAGCGTAGCCGCAGCTGCAGCGCCCTCCTCTGCAGGCGAGCCGCCGCCGCCGCTGCCTGTTGCCGCTGCCGCCAGCGCTGCCACCAGCTGCTCCTGCAGGCGTGCGGTTGCTGCCGCCGACTCTGCTGCACGCGCCTCGCTGCCTGAGCGCAGCAGCGTTCCTGCAAGCTGCTCGATCATGGCACCCAGCGCTGTGAGGTTTGCGCCGCCGCCCTGCTGCCCAGTCCTTGACCCCAGGCGCGCCAGCACGGCTGCCTCACTAAACTGCTCCGTGAGCTGCTGCGCCTCCAGGCTATCTGTCACAAAGCCGCTGAGCTCTGTGCCTAGCTCTGACAGCAGCGGCGCCACCTGCGCAGGCAGGGCGTGGCCCTGCACCGCCATCTTGAAGCGCCACACGATGGAATCCCAGAAGGCGCGCTCCGCGATGACGCGTGCGCGGCTGGCCACCATGGCTGTGAGCTGCTGGGGCGTCATGGACTCCACATCGCTGGCGTCCAGCTGCAGGAAGCAAGTGAAGGGTGTGACGCAAGCAAGCAGTAGCGTGAGAGGGTGCGTTGAGGCAAGCAGGAGTAGGTGCAGGTGGGGGCACGGTGTGGTGTGAGGGACAGGGGCGCAAGCAGTGCCTCATAGCAGGGGCTGGGATGTTACGCAAGCCGGCATAGTTGTTCGGCAGATGAGCATGACAGTGAAATGGATGCATTTATTTGCCGGCTGTGTCCCTTTGACATAAGCCCGCTGCTGAGCTACTGGTCAAATATGCGATGTAGCACAGCAAGCAGCTCAGCAGCGCACCTCCTGCTCTGCATCCACCT
This sequence comes from Tetradesmus obliquus, assembly GCA_030272155.1. Taxonomy (NCBI): domain Eukaryota; kingdom Viridiplantae; phylum Chlorophyta; class Chlorophyceae; order Sphaeropleales; family Scenedesmaceae; genus Tetradesmus; species Tetradesmus obliquus. Next base: position 5,815,858 of record CP126191.1, read on the forward strand.
CCTGGCCCATCGCCCTGCGCCAGGACGCCTCTGCATCTGCAGCTGGCAGCGCGTAGCTGTCCCCGCTGTACAGCATCTCCCACACCATCGCCTCGTTGCTCAGCGACTCTGGCTGCTGCTCTGCTGCTGCTGCCTGCTGCTGTCCCTGCGTGTCTGGGGCAGGGTTGCCCTGCGGTGCTGCGGCTCTCTGTGCTGCCTCCAGAGCCTGTGCATCTGACAAAGGGTCCTGCAGGCTGGTGCCGCGTGAGATGGAGCGAGACACAGAGCGCGCCCTGCAGCACAGGCAAGGAAGTTGCAGCAGCAACGGCCAACAAAGGGTAAGCAGGGTATAGGCGGGTGCCGGTTGGTATGGATCAGGGGATGCCAACAGCAAGCAAACGCCTTGAAAACAAGCAAGGTCACCAGAGTGCCAGCAGGGGTCAAACACAACAAAGTTCTATTGCAAGAGCAAGTGCCAGGCAGTGCACAGCAGTACCTGAAGCCACCCAACACCCTGCACGCGGCATGTAGGGCTCTGCCTGGCCCTTTTACTACGTGAAACATAACAGTCAAGATCCATGCCACGGGGGCCATCAGAGGAGGCGACATCGATTTCGGCGTGTGTAGAAGCCCGCCAACTTGTATTCTGCAAACCCGACCACTTCCTCGACCTGACAGCGACTGTTATCGCATACAAATTTCATCGCTTAGCAATAGCCACGTATTCTCAGGCTAATGGCTGTCTTGACTCTCAAACTCGCAGACCCCAAACCCTGCCAACACAGGCACTCACCTAGCAGGTGACCCCGCAGCAGACGAGGTGTCTGAGCTGGTCTCAGCAGCCTCGGCAGCTTCTGCCTCCGCCTCTGCCTCTGCTGCTGCAACCTCTGCTGCCACCTGCTGGCGCACGTGATCCAGCGCCACCGCCAGGCGCGCTGAGCCCTCTGCTCCTGTCAGGCGCGCGATGCGCTCCGCCAGCAGTGCATGGTCGTGCTTCACGTGCACCACCATGGCCTGCGGAGCATACGGCAATAGCAGCAGCAACAGTTTGAGGGAATGGTGGGAGTAGACAGCTGACACAAGCCATGGCACTACACTCTGCTGCACCGCAGCGGCAAGGGACCGCAGCAGCGCCACGCAACAGCAGTGCAGGCCAGCTCACACCACTTGACCCCGCCGCCAACATGCTTCACAGCAGCAGGCGCAGCAGCAGCAGCAGCAGCAGCAGCAGCGCTCACCTTCAGATCTGGGTTGGCCATCACCTCCGCGCTGTCGGGCTCGCGCCGGCCCAGCTTCAGCCGCATGCTGCGCTCCAGGCGCACCGCCATGCGCATCAGCTCAGCCTCCAGGCCCCGTGCATCATGCCCCTTCCACACCACAAACTGGTCCAGGTACTCCAGCCAGCTCTCATCAAACGCCACCAGCAGTGAGGCCAGGCTGGCTGCTGCCGGGCCTGCAGCAGCCTGAGCAGCATCTGGCGCTACGGCTGATGGGGAGCCGGGCCGGGATGTGGACATGCTGCTGCTGCCGCTGCTGCTGGAGGAGAACAGCTGCCGAGAAACTGAGCGGGTTGTTGCTGCTGCAGGGCTGCTGGCCTTGAGGTATGAGGCCATGCTCTTGGTGAGCGGGGAAGGGCAGCTGCCTGCAGCGGGCACTGCAGTCGGGCTGCTGCCGCCTGGCTGCGTAGACGATGGTGCGCTGGCGGGGTGCGCAGCAGCAGTGCTGGGCAGCGGCTGCACCAGGCGCGCCAGCAGGGCCTCAAAGGCAGCCAGCAGCTGCTCGGCAGCAGCAGACAGGCGGGCCTCCACGTCACCCTGCGGCGGCAGCAGCAGCAGCAGCAGCAGCAGTACAAATGAGCAACGCCACGGAAGCAACCAACAAACACATGGAGTTCTGTGTGCATTGCAGGTCGGCTTTGAAATACCCCGACATTGCACACGTCGCTATGGTGTGCATGGCGAGCACTAAAGGCAGCCCCTACAGGCGTCTCCGCTCGCTCAGCCACCCGCTTGCTCAGCCACCTGCACGCTGTTTAACAGCGACCCATCCCCACTACATCGAACTTGGCAATCCACCCTTGGTTAGGTATCATCACACCCAAGCAAGCCGCACCCATTCAGCACCCTGCTGCGCGCCCCTCGTCCCCTTGCAGCACTCACCACTTTGTTGAAGACCACCTCTGGGTGCGCCTGGATCATGTACGCGCACAGCATCACGCGCACGGGGTAGCGGTCCAGCTTGCGGCCCTTGGGCGCGGCGGGGCTCAGCTGGCGCAGCAGCGCCTGCGCGCCGTCTGAGGTGTTGCCGCGCAGCGCCAGGCGCGCGTCCAGGCGCTTCAGCAGCGCCTGGTGGGGCAGGGGCATTGAGAGGAGACAAGGTGTGGGTGCATTGCGAGGAGACAAGGTGTGGGTGCATTGAGAGGAGACAAGGTGTGGGTGCATTGAGAGGAGACAAGGTGTGGGTGCATTGAGAGGAGACAAGGTGTGGGTGCATTGAGAGGAGACAAGGTGTGGGTGCATTGAGAGGAGACAAGGTGTGGGTGCATTGAGAGGAGACAAGGTGTGGGTGCATTGAGAGGAGACAAGGTGTGGGTGCATTGAGAGGAGACAAGGTGTGTGGGTGCATTGCGAATGAGCGACGGTGCGACTGCTGTGATGGGGCGCACCGGTGTTGCGGCACCTGAGAGAGTTGGGTGGCATCACTAGCGCAGGCATGTCTTGTGTAACAGGTGTCTGGGATTTGTGACAGTCTAGCATGGCAGCAAGGTGCTGCCAACTGTGCAGGCCTGCATGGCCAAGCATCCTCTGCGGCTGTTCCTATGCCACATGTGTTGGGTGAGTTGCTGCGAGGCTTCAAGCACCAACAGCGTGCACGACAGCCGTCTTTGCAATCACCTGTGCTGCGCGCAGTGTGGCTGGCGCCTGCAGCTTGTCAGCAAAATCCTCAAAGCGGGCGTGGCGCACAGAGCTGCCGCCAGAGAGGCCACCGATCATCACCGGCCCAGGCGCTGGCGCAGCAGCAGTCTGCTGCTGCTCCTGGCTCAGAGCAGCTGCGCTGCTGCTGTTGCTGTTGGTGCTGCTGTCATCTGCATCCAGGCTGATGTAAGTGACGCCCTGCGCCACAAAGGTGCGTGCCAGCTGTGCAGTGGTCTTGTGTGTGGTGGCAAAGCGGCGCCATGTGCGCTGCAGGCGGCGCGTGCTGGCAGTGGCGCGGAACAGCGCAGCGTTGGCTGCAGTCTTGGGGGACAGGTCCTGCAGCAGCACGGCAGCACGAAACGGGCGACAATCGGCCAGTTTGCCAGGTGGAGCCCAGCATGCCTTGCAAAAGTGCTTACAGTCCAACCTTGCACCCAACATTGGCAAACAGAGTGTTGACACAGCCAGCGCACCAAATCACGCTGCTGTCACCCCCAGGACAGCACTTGCAGCAGCAGGCATCCCACCCACCCACCCTCACCTGCATCCAGTCCTCCAGGCCCCGCACAGCCACCAGCCTCTTCAGGCCGCTGCCGGAGCTGCTGCGGCGCTGCCTGCTGCTGCCGGAGCAGCGCTTGGCGACTCCCGTGCCGCGCTGCGCGCAGGCCACCTGGCGCTGCTGCTCCGCGTGGGCCAGCCTGCCCAGCAGCTGGTGCAGCAGCTGCTGGCGGCGCGCCTTGTCAGCAGCCTGGCAGTGGGCCTGGCGGCAGCGGCATGAACAAACGGTGGGTGTTGATACAGAGAAATCTTCAGCAGCAACATGAAGTTGTTGGCTGACGTGACCGCAGGATGTGTGCTGTGCCTCGACCAAATACTTGCTGCAAGAATGAGCCTGGCTGTCTGGTGCTGTGCGGTGGGTCAGCCAGCGCAGGTGGAGCCCACACTACAGCAAGCATGCCGGCAAAACGCAGCGCTGGCACTCACCAGGCGTGACATGATGAGCTCGCTCTTGGCGTTGAGGCGTGCACGCTGCGCCTGCTGCACCTCCAGCCGGCGCTGCTCGGCAGCCTGCATGTTGCCCAGCATGCGCGCTGCCAGCACAGCGGAGCGCTCGCTGTCAGACTGACTGGCAGTCAGTGCAGCTGCAGCTGCTGCGGCAGCGCGGCTGCGCGCGTCTGCCACCTTGATGTGGCGCTGCTTCAAGGGTGAGTGCCGGGCCTGTAGGGTTTGACAGGGCGTCAGGGACCAACCCACCATGAGCAAAACTATGCGCGTTAGATGTCTAAAAATGCAAAATCAGTAGCTAAGCTGAGACTTTTGTGCCAATGCGCAGGCTTAGTGCTGCCAAATAGACTTGAAACCAGGCTGAGCCTACTGTCATAGATCCTGCTATCTCTGCCGGTTAGGGTGAAGTCCCCCATGGCTGCGCGAGGCGTGTAATACTTCAAGATCCTATATGAGCCATTGAAGAATGCAGCAATAACGCCTCGTACGCGCTTAGCTGAATGAATCCTGTACAACTGCGGACCCCCAGTACGAGACATAGGGGATGCAGGGCAGACCCCCGCACGCACCTCCATCGCCCGATACACTCTATATGTGGCATCCTTGAGTACATGAGCTCGTTTTTCAGTCTGCCCTGACCCGCGGCCGAAAGGCTTCCACTTGCTCTTCACGCTCGCCGGGAGGCTGCTAACCTTAAAGTCATTAATTGGCACCTTGATTACAGTAGGCTCTTTAGAAGACGACATGGTGACCTGTGTGTGCTTGCAGTTGCGAAAGTGTGTTGGTGCCTCGAGGCAACCCTATGGCCATCAAGGCACCTTAGGGTGATGCAAAAACAATACAACAAACAACTGAATGACCAGAGAGCTGCGTGCTGGCTACTACACACGCTAATCGTGTCCCCCGGCTTTGTCACTGCGTGTTACAACCGATGAAGTCGATTTCGCTTGCTCTCGAGCCGATTAGAACACAGCACACTGCTTAAAAGTGTTAGTTGTATGTGAAGCTTCCTACCATGTGGCCTGACCCGTGCCAGAGACACATTGACATTGAGCAGTTGCAACTATCAGATAGGGTGCAACAGCTGTACTGTGTTTGAACCTCACACACATACCCGTATCTGAAAATCCTTGTGTTGTCTAGTTCCGTCAAAGTCGCTGCCTTAATTGATTGGCACTGCATGCACATTGCTATCTGTAGCAGCAGCAGCGGCATGTGTTGTTAGGGCTATGACCCTGCAGCAGAGTCAGCATGGGATCAAAGCACGATCTGTTGCCGAGCCACCTTTCCAAGAGGGGCTTGAAGCTGGTGCTGCAGAGAGTATCATTGCAGACTGTTGCCATTGTCAGCGGGCTGCTGGCGGGTTTCCTGATAGGACACCTGTACTCGCAACACAACCAGGTGGGCACCACAGCAGCAGCAACGGCAGGTAGTAGCAGCACGATTATCTTTGGCGGCACTTACGTCCAAGCATTGCATCATCTCAATTGTAGTGCAAGCATTGCATAATCTCATTGTAGTGCAAGCCAGCGCTCAACGGCGGTTGCGTGTACTGCCTTGCAGGTGGTGCTAGTTGAGCACTTGTATACACACGGTGAGCAGCAGTGTAGCAGCAGGAGTGGCGCAGCAGACGACGCAGCAGCATGGATGCTGTGGCATGCTGACTGTCGAGGCTGTTGTTCATCTGTTCATTCAGCACATCTTGCGCTGAGCTCAAGCAGCTTGCTCCCTGCTGCTCTGCTTGCAGGACAAACAACTGCCAAGGTGGGAGGAGCAGCTGTGTGCCATGCAGCTCAGGTTGCTGCCTGGCGCAAGCAGCAGTGCTCGGTGCTGCAGAGTGCAACGGGCAAGGGCAGGCTCACTCTAGCATTTTACAACAGCGGGCTGAAAGCTGCTGCAGGAACTCAGACAACCCATGCACAGCAGTCTCTTGGAGGAACCCCGCTTGCCATGTGCTCTACAGGAGTCATGCAGATGTTATTGTGATTCTTGCTGACCTTCCAGCAGTCGCAGCATGAGCAGCTGACACAAACATGTGTCTTGAATTGTGTGTGCCTGTTGCAGCCAGTGAAGACGTCATATGGCTACAAGCTGGTGGTTCATGACTTCTCAGGGCTGGTGGACAGCAGCTTCCAGGCAGGCAGCGGCAGCAGCAGCAGCAGTAGCAGCAGCATAATAGACCCTAGCTTCAGTAGCGGCAGCAGCAGCAGCAGTAGTAGCAGCAGTAGCAGCACTGGGGCTACGAACAGCAGAACAATAGACAGCGGAGCCAGCACCCACACTGCTGTGCATGAGCGGCGCATCAGCTTAGCAGAGATCAATGCGGCTGGCGGCACTGCTGCTGCTGTTGACGCCAGCAGCGACAGCAGCAGCAGGAGTGGCTCAGCAACTGGCAGTAGCACTACTAGCAGCGGCAGCAGCAGCAGCGCTGAGGGCCAGCAGCGCTTCCATGAGGGCTGTGGCAAGGGCTGCAGCATCATGTTCAGCAGGTCCAGCACGACTGGCCTCACTGAGGCAGACAAGCTGCGCATCAGTGCTGCGCTGAAGAAGCGGGCGGCTGAGCTGCCCGGCGACAGCATCCATGCGCTGATGACAGGCAACGGCAGCCCCTACCAGAACATCCAGGGACGCATCATGTGAGGCTCACTGTGCTGTGTGGCGCTGGCGCGTTTGTGTTGCGTGAGGCGACAGGGCCGAACGCAGCAGGCTAACGCCAACGCCGCAGCAGATGCATAACTTGCATTGGTGCCTTGGGCAGCAGCAGCAGCAGCAGCAGCAGCAGCATGCTGTCCTCTGTCTGCACGAGGCCTGGTGATACGCGTGTGTCGCGATCGTGGGCACCTCTCATCAGTGGAAGGCAGCAGCACGCAGGTCTGCCAGCAGCGCGTCACATGCTGCCTTGCCTCTTTAGCTTGCTTGCCAACCTACACAATGCTTGTGACGACGACCCAAGCACCCTATGTTTGTTTCTTGTGCTGCTGCTGCTGCTGCTGCTGCTGCTGCTGCTGCTGCCAGGTACTCGAGCATGAAGCTGATCCAGCAGATGCCGGGCGGCAGCAACATTAAGGCTTTCACGCGCATCATGCACCGCACAGCAGACGACGACCTGGTCGGAGAGGTGAGGGAGCAACCGGCAGTGATTTGCTGCGTGGTGACAATGCTCAGGGCTGAGGCATCATCTGGTGACAGCTGCAGGTCACAATGCTTGCTAGGTGCACCTGCTTTGCTTTTCCGCTGGCTTTTGTCGCTGTTGGTGCTCCACTGATTTTGGTGTGCCTGGTCATTGCCACTGCTGCCGCTGCTCCTGCTGCTGCAGTTCCCCACCTTCCGCGCCTACCCGCTGCAGCCGGCGTGTGACACCTGGTGTGAGTTCCCTGTGAAGGACCGCGCCAACGCGGTGGTGCAGTGGCTCATGGCTGCCGAGCAGCACCCGCAGCTGATCCAGGGCGCGTGGCTGCTGCTGCTGGAGAGTGACTACGTGTGGATGAAGCCGCTGGAGGTACGGGCCGACAGCTGGCAGCTGTATACTTACTATACTCTCTGTGGTACATTGATGTGTCTCACCCTCACATAGCAGGACACTCCTGGTCACCCAGGTCAACCTGACGCCTGTGTAGTTGAAAGCAGGGTGGGCAAGCTGCTGACAGCAGACACTGTTGAATGCACTTGTGCCAATGGGGGCAGTAGGATGCTGCTGGTACTTGCCATGATGTGCTCTGGGAAGAGTTGTGCGGGCGCGCAGTCCATTGTGCCCTGTCCGCTTGTTGACTACTTTGTGTCTGTGTGCTGCTGCTGTGCTGTGCTGCTGCAGCTGCCGGGCAGCGCGCATGACATGGCGGTGCAGGGCTATGGCTTCACATATGACTACATAGACCCCTCATACCCAGCAGCCGCAAAGGTGCGACAGCTGCGCCATGCCTTGCTGCAATCATCCCCCCTTGATCGCACCTCAGTTCTGTCCTTGCCGCCGCCTGCTACTCCCCTGCTTAACATATGCAATTGTAACATGATGCATGCCAACGCTGTGATCTCGCGCTGCTCATGCTGTCCCAGTGCGCTGCTGACCCTGCTGCCTGGCCTGCTGCTTGCGGCCCGCAGGTCATCAAGCGCATGTGCCCTGAGTGCAGCCAGGTCAGCCAGGTGCCGCACAGTGGGCCCTCGCCTGTGCTGCTGCGGCCGCACGAGCTGGCGCTGGTGGCGCCTGACTGGGAGACGTACAGCGCTTGGATAGAGGGCAACGAGCATGCACGCAATGCATTTGGTGGGGGTGCTGTGGGCTGGGTGTTGAGCATGGCCGGCATGCCCCCGCATCGATGCCACTGCACGGGGAGTGTTTGCTTTTTGGGTGCTATCCATGATAGTCGCATGCCCTGTCGCTCCTAATGTTAGCTGCAGCTCCCTCTGCAGCTCACCTCCGCATTTGGACGCCTTGTGCGCGTTGAAGAACACCTGCCGTTTTGAATTGCTGCAGCATCTCGCACGTGCTGACGTCCTCCCTGCGTGCACGTGCAGGCTGGGTGCGCGAGATGTACGCCTGGTGCGTCGCGGTGCATAAGAACGGCGTGCAGCTCACGCACGAGCTGCCCCCGGCCAGCCGTCTGATGGCGCAGCCGCCGCACGACTGGACGGCTGGCCGGGCGGCCTTCCTGCACTACACCTGGGGCACGCTGTACCACCAGGACGGCAAGGAGATCTGGCGCTTCGACAAGCGGGACTGGACCGCAAAAGAGCACGAGCTCAAGGTAAGGCTGCCTAGGCAACCAGGCGTCTCGTCAACATTGCGTTTCCAACGGAGTCACAGCAATGACGCCAGCTATAGCTAGCCAGCAGGCAGGCAGGCATATGCGCATTGCAGCACAGCAGGTGCACATCTGCTGTACTTCATTTGCCGCTGGTGAGTGTTTGGTCAGCCCAGCATGTCCCATACATAGCGCTGCAGCCTGTGCAACACATAGTGTTGCTATGATGCTGCTGGCGTACTGCAGGCGTGCGTAGCTGCTGCTGCTGCTGATCAGCAGGCGTGCTGTGTTGTGCAGGTGCCGGAGTTCAAGCTGCCGCCGCAGCCATGGCAGGACAACTGGAAGCTGCAGGATGGCATCAAGGTGAACCAGGCCCTGCACAACATCACCACGGCCATGCTGACGCAGATGAACAAGGCGTCAGCACTGCTGCCTGTTATCAAACCGCAGGTTTGAGCTGCACAGCGGCAGCAGGCAGCTGCAAGGCGCAGGTGTAGCAGGCATGGCGACTACCGCGGTCACTATGGTGGTCACTATGGTTGACTTAGTGGTTGCCCAATGAGCCTGTCATTGGCTCAGAGACGGGCTGTGTTCCCGTCGTGTAACACACAAATCACGAAATTGTGGTGTTGCCCTTGTTACGCACCACATGCAAGTGCTGCCCAGTAAGGATTGCTGGCTGCGGCAGCCGGCCCAGAGTTCAACCAGTACTTCAACGCTGTAATATTGTGAGGTCTGGCTTGAGATGCTGTCTCGCAGCATGGCATGAGCTGATGGTGCGTGCAGGAGTGCTAACCCCCAAAGTTCATGGGGGAAGCAGGGTGGTGGTGCGTGCAGGAGTGCTAACCCCCTAAATAGAAGGGGGAAGCAGGGTGGTGGTGCGTGCAGGAGTGCTAACCCCCTAAATAGAAGGGGGAAGCGGAGAGGTGGTGCGTGCAGGAGTGCTTTGCCCCCTTCAATGAAGGGAGAAGCAGAGACATGGTGTGTGCAGGTGTGCTTTGCCCCCTTCAGTGAAGGGAGAAGCAGAGACATGGTGCGTGCAGGTGTGCTTTGCCCCATTCAGTGAAGGGAGAAGCAGAGAGATGGTGCATGCAAGGTTGAGGTGGATGTAGAAATGCAGTAAGGCCGACACTTAAGTTGCAACTTGCACGGAATGTCAGCAGGCACAGCTGGCTGCCAATGGTGACAGCTGCCACATCAGCGTAGAGAAAAGCTCTCGCCACCACAGGCAGCTGCGTGGCCTTGCCATAAGGTATACATTGTTGCTGGAAACATGTTGCAGCTGCGCATGCAGTTGCCAGCTGGCCATGTGCACAGCAAGATGAATCAAGAGGTTGCTTCTGACAGTAGAACCGGTTTCTGCGCTGGGACATGTTTCTCTTGTGGTTGTTGCGGTGCTTGACGCTTTTGCGTGTCTCTGGTGATGTTATGCGTCCCTGCAACGTTCCGTGTTTTCTGGCGGGAGCAGCCTCTTTCCCGCCCAACTGAAAAGCAAGCAAGACACACCAGACCTGCTGCTAATTTCTTAACTAAATAATAAGCTGGTTGACTCGAACTTTGTTGACTACATGGTGCGACCACAGCTTGCTGCCCTGCTGACCGTCGGATGATTCGTCAGGCTCGAGCTTCAAAGCGTATATCGCCAGCTCACAATGTGAAGACAATTTTATAATCGTCGGCAAAAGGGCTTTTTCGTAAAGTGTTGTGTCAGATTACAACTGTCCTCGACCCTGTGGTGCAAGGGTCGTGTTCAGCATATGCACCTGCTGCTGCTGCTGCTTCACACCTGAGATAGCTAAAGCACTCTTGCACCAGCTATGCACACAGGGAGTGTTCAACATTGGAGCAATCGGCATGTCGAGTATAAGAATGATCTGGGTGTTCATACGCTGGTACTGCCCCACTGCCCAAGGCCATGCCAGTCCCCCTCAGGGGGCGCAGGGCCTGCGTGCATGCACATGTGCGAGGCTTGTGCGTGCAAGCGTCACAACAGAGTAATTGCAGCCACTGGATTCAGTTGCAGATTTGGCTGCACCCAATGGCTTCCAAGGCACAATGCTATGGTGGGTGGTCTTGAAGGTGGCGCCGTGAGGTTGCACCCGGTCGACTGCAGGTGCCTGGGCCAGCCTGGCCAGGCCAGCGCCACATGTTTGCTACTCATCACCCTCGTCATATGATGGGTCAATGCTGCCAACCTGCAGCAGGCGCAAAAATAACAGGCTGTAGAAACACATGTGCTGGCATGCTGGCGGCAGAGGATGTGCACAGAGGAACAGCACGGTCGTATGGCTGGGATAAAGTGACGCGACATTGCTGGTGCATGCAACCTCAAGCAAATGTGTGTGCCGCCATCGCCCGCGCACCATGATCTTGACCAGCCACAGCTCGGGGCTGAGCTGAATGCCGCGCCGCTGGTACTCCACGCTCTCCAGCTCGTAGTAGCTGGTGCAGTCGATGCTGTGCGTGCAGCATTGTCATAGATCGGCAGTGCAGGCACAGCAGGAGGCACAGCAGCACATCAGTTGCGGAGCAAGCACAGATGGCTGCAGCTGGTCACAGGATGCTGTCAGCACGCTTGCAGATGTGTGTGGTGTATCCAGCTGTTGTAAAGAAAGCTGTTACCAAAATGGCAACAGAAGCACGTGCAAGCTGGAAAGCAAACTTGCGAAGCTTTGCCACCAACACACATCCTGCTGCCAGGCAGTCAGCCAGCATTGCAAGCTGCCAGATGGGGGGCACGGCCAGAAGCTACTTGTCAAGCCGCCCCACAAAACTGGCAGCAGCATCTCACTGCTTGTGATGTACTGCTTACCTATTGCCGACCTCAGGATGCTTGTCCAGCTGGCCAAGGAACGCCTGTGCCCGCTGGTCCTTGCCAACCTACGGGGACAGTGCATCGGCACACAATTCATGACTTGCCGGATGGATGCTTGTTCACATCAAAATCTAGCTGGCCAGCTGCCATGGCAGATGACCGATTCATTACACAAACCATGCAACCGCTGCATCATCAACTCCCCGGCAGAGGCTGTCACTGCTTGGGTCAGGCGTGCTGTGCAAACCCCACCTGTGCAAACTCAAAGGCCACTGCCTTGGGGCCATACTGAGCGGCCAGTCTGCTGCGGGCCTCCTTGATCACCTGCAGGCCAGGTGCAGGTATCATCAATTGCCGCAGCCACAGCCTGAGCGTTGCGCCGCTGCGACACGCGAGCGCACATGCGCATTGTAGACACTACGTGCATGTTGCTGCTACGGGCTCTGGGCATGGCAGGGCTAGTTGTTCGCACCTGCACCACTTTGTCGGTTGGGTTGTCTGTTGGCTCGCCATCTGTGATGGTCAGCACCAGGACAGGCTTGGCCAACTGGCTGCTGGCTGCCAGGCTGAACACAATGGGCTGCAGCACCTTGGCCTGCATGCTGGTGGCCAGGGGGGTCAGGCCGCTGTACTGCACAGCAGCCAGCAGCGCTGACACATCAGCAGCAGACCTGCAGCAGCAGACAAGCAGCAGTAGTATCAGGTGTTGGTGGTGGAACACACATTGCGAGGGTGCATAACAGCAGCAGTGCTGCTATAATTGATTGCTGGTCTGCTGCAGTGCAGCTGTCTCTTGAAACTGCCTACTGTTGCACACAGGATTGATAACGGCACTGCGGCTGTTAAACAGGCTGCAGCGGGTGTTGCCGGCGGCACTCACCGGATGCCATTGCCCTGTTTGTCAGAGTTCATGAAGCGCACGAGGATGCCATCATCATCAAACAGGGTGGCAATCTCAGCAACCTGCATGAGACGCAGCAGGTTCAACGACTGTGTGTTACAGGGCACATACAAAGGTATGCAATGTAGCTGTGGCAAGGAGCAGGTTGTGCTGTGCAAGCATGCGAGGGCGGCTGCAGAGCTGGACTAATCCCAACAGCAACATGATATTCCGCCATGATAAGATGCACATACACTCATGTATGTGCTATGCAGCATCGCTGGCGCACCTTGCTGCCGATCATCTTCAGGTCCTCAACGCGCTCCCCGTTCTCCTCAAAGGCCATGCTGCCGCTGTCATCAGCTGCAGCAGACAGACACAACACAACTGTTGGTCTCCGCTCTCCACACACCAGAGCTAGCAGTGGCACATGCTGCCAGGGTGCCATTCTGCAAGTCACAAGGAAGACTGCAGCAGCACACTGCATGCAGTTACACTGCTGCCGCAGCTGCCGCCTCACCGAACAGCACGATATCGTACAGCGCCAGGCTGGCCAGGTCCAGCGCCATCTCAACAGGCATGCGCCACCTGGTGAAACAGGCCGTGGTGCACAGCGATAGCGTGAAAGTGAGCAGAGCTATTGTAGCATGCTGCTGCTGAGGACCAGCACCTCATGCAGCGCATGCATAATCTATGCTGGCATTGCAGGCTAGTAGCACAGGCACGTCAGCAAGCTTTTTACTTGTCTAACAACACTGCAGTGGCAGTTTGTGTAGCAGCACAGTGTATGTGCCTTGCTTGCACTGTGGCAACGAGCCACTCACCTTGCAGCCAGGTCCCTGAAGTTAACTCGCGCATCCAGGCGGCTGGCCAGCGCCTGCAAGGCCTGGGGCGGGTAGAAGCGCTGCAGCTGGTTGGCAGCAACCACAGAGCTGAGCTTGGCGTGGATTGCACCAGCCATGCCCCCAGGGGCACCCCCAGCAACAGGGCCTGCAGTTGGCCCTGGCATACCCAGCGGCTGCTGTTGCATTTGGGCACCTGCTGCTGGTGCGCCTGGTGGGCCCATGGGGTAGGCAGATGTCTGATACTGCTGCTGCTGTTGCTGGTTTCCTTGGGGTCCTGGCTGCATGGTCATGCTGGGGCCAGGCATGGGTGCACCTGGGGGAGGCATCCCAGGAGCTGCCCCAAAGCCAGTACCTGGCATGGCCTGCGGTGGTGCCTGTGCTGCACCATAAGCGCCGCTGGCAGGCTGGTAGGGCCCAGCAGGCATGCCTTGAGGTGCAGGCATCATACCCATGCTGCCAGGTGCACCAGGCATTGGCTGCTGGCCATAAGGAGCTGGAGGAGCAGAGGGGGCTGCACCGTAAGGGGCACCATAGGGGGCACCAGCAGCGCCTGCGTTGGTTGGGTACATAGCTGGGCCAGGCATGCCTGCCCCTTGAGGGGCGCCCATTGCCATGACGAGGCCACCTGCGGCCTGGGCGGCCTGCAGCTTGGACGCCAGGCCCATGGTGTGATTGGGTTGGGCTGCTGCTGTGTGCTGAGCAGACGAGCTGGCTGTCACTTGAGTAGCTTTGACGTGCTAGGCGTTTACTGCAGCCTTGGGTGCGTAAACCTGTGTCAATGTATGCAGATACTACTCGGACGCCACTGTACGTTGCTAGTTGTAGACGTGTGCACCTGCAGGACCAACACGAACTCTCGGAGCTAGCGGCTGTCCAAGGTAGCAGCTGGTAGAAGCAATAAACAAGGAGGTAGTCACAACAGTGTGTGTTTAGTGGTTATGCTTAGCTCAACTAGCATCGCGGTCCGCCCTTGTAGCTCACTGCTACAGCCGCGAGAGCTCCATACCAGCGAGTAATTGTACTTCAATCGAAGGCAGTACAAAAGGGGGTTCAGCCAACCTAAACGTCAGATGCCTTCTAAAAAGCTGCAGAAGTATTTACCTGCGGAGTAAGAGTTAATGCAGGAGCTGCATGTTTACCCGAGGCACTGGGCTGCTGCTGAAAGGGGCAGCAGCATACTTCCTGCAGGCAGCCCCAGGTAGCAACAGCCCAGCAGAGTCCCAGCCGCGGTTGGGAAGCACTGCCATAGCAAGACAGCTGCAGGCCTCATCAAAGCAAGGGTGATTGTTGAAGTGATTCATTCTTCTGGAACCCACCGCGGTGCGCAGTCAGCAAAGCGCGACTGGCATGCATGCCAGCCTGCTCATCATGATCAGCATGATGTAAAGATGTGCTGGCTGTACAGCACCAATAGTTGAATTTGCCAACTTGGCTTGAAGCCAATGCTGCCAAACATCCCCAAAACAACTAGGGCTGAAAGCATTGCACCCGCACAGCATCAACAACACATGGTGCTTCTTGATCAAAGCTTTGATCGCTGAAGCTCGGGCCTGCACGGCCTGCTACGCCGCGTGTGTGTTTGTGCATGCATGCATACCCCTGCGCAAGCATGGCCAACAGCAACTGTACGAAGCCGCACGGCTGCAGCCATTGGAAGCACGGCCAGGGTACTGCACCCACCATCCAAAGTAACAATGCATGCAGGGTGGACGCAGCAGTGCGCAGGGTGGACGCAGCAGTCGCCGCACTCGCCATAGCAAACGACAAGCTCTGCACTGCCATCCTATGAGTCCCGCCAGAGCCAGATACAATGTCCCGCCAAAAACGCTGTGGGCAACACATGTTCCAGACGGTGTTCAACAGCAAACAATTGAATGAGAACAGAAAATGAAGGACAATGTTATGCACCAGCTACTCAGCCGCAGCTTCAGGCACGCTTGTGTCGCTGCTTTCTGTGCCGTCTTCGTCCGTGCTGCTTGCGGCAGCAGCTGCTGCTTGGCCAACGTCGACGCCTGGCGGCAGCTCATACAGTACCTGCGGCAGCGACAGCACGCAGTGCCTGTTACAGCGTGCTTTAAGCGAGATGGTGCGTGTGCATCAACTGCCACAGAGCTTCAGCTGCAGAAGCCACTTGACAACAATAGTAATGTGACAAGACAATTTTACACAGGTCCTTCATGTATAGAGGACACAGAACTGCGGCTGGCGAGTTGTGGTCCACCACAGAAAGGCTGCAGGCCTGGTTCAGGGCAGCGCATGGCCGGGCCCCAGCGGTGAAACCCGTCTGTGCTTGCGTACAACTCAGCGCCTCACCTTCCGCAGGTACAGCCCATGCGGCGGGGCTGCCTCCACCTGCAGCGCTGCCCTGCTGCCAGCCTCCAGCTGCTTCCTGAACTGCTGCGGGCTGACACGGCCGTGGCCAACCTCCACCAGCCCCGCAGCAATCAGCCGCACCATCCTGCAAGCAAGGCAGCACACAGCTGGAGGCACACTGGACACCCGCAGCATTCACACATCACAGCGCCACCATGGTGCTGCAGCCAGCGCAGCCACCCGGCATCCCAGCAAACTGTTGACACCCAAGCCTACCTATCCGCCTTGCCCTGCACTGCGCAGCCGCTCACCTGTACAGGAAGCCGTTGCCGGCCAGCAGTATTTGCACGTCCCCGCTGCCGGCCTCCTGCAGCACGTCCGCCTGCCACAGCAGCCGCATGTTCTTCTCCTTGGTGCGCACCGGCTTGATGCCTGCAGCCGCCAGCTTGGGCTTCTTGCGCTTCAGGCTGCCCAGCCCTGCACAGGTGCAGCGCAACAAGCATGTGTTACTTCAAGGAATTTTCAAGCGCGTGGGAGAGTGCTCTGGAGGGTAGCAGGGCGGCACAATCACCAGGTTATTGCCGTTGTGCTGTTGCAGGACACTACTGCGCCAAGTGTGCAGGAAGGGCAGTCGGCCTGCGCAGCAGCATGCGCCCACCTGCCGGCTTCTTGGTGTCCATGAAGCTGGAGAAGTCGTGCAGGCCCAGCAGCTGCTGTGCCGCCTGCTGCATTGCTGCCACGTCCAGCAGCAGGTCAGACGGCTGCTGCGGCTTGCCGCGCGAGCGCTCACACCAGCGGTCATAGATCCACCAGCGCTGGCGCGTCTGCAAGGGGTGAAGTGGGGCGTTCTCTCAGCCCGGCGCGTGAGGTGTGCATGTGCTTGTATCCAGCATGCGCGGAGGCAGCTGAAGTACAAGACACCCACAGTATGACCTGGCTCCACACTTGACAGAAGCAGCCAGGGATGTCAGCAGCAGCAGCAGCAGATGAACCGCGCAGGTTTGCAAGTTCCTGCTTGCGCGCTGCTGGCCTCACCTGCAGGGGGTCTGGCACGCCACAGCTGAGCTTGTAGCAGTACTCCTTGCCCACTGAGCTGAAGTGCGAGTCAAAGCCTACAGCAGCAGGTGGGTGCAACCACAGAGCAGGGGTCACAGCTCAACTTGCAGCTGCGGCGGCACAGCACAGGCAGCAGATAGTTGCATCTAACAGCTGCTGCAGCGACTGCCAAACATGAACCCAGGTTTGGTCCTCAGCATCTTGCAGGACCAACCGGTTGAAGAGAACACCAGCCTTTGCTGCAAATGCAATGCCTGCAATGCTGTCTGCCTTTGCTGCGAATTCAAAGCCTGCAATGCTGTCTTCCTGCTGTTTCGCCGCAGCCACCTGCCTGCTGGCGCCACCTGCAGCTGCTGCACCTTCACGTCATCCGGCAGCACGCCGTTCATGTACATCATCAGGCTGGCGGGCTGGATGCTGTCCGCACTGCCCGTCACATCCAGATGTGCCACCTGGCCTGTGGCATGTGCACCGCCATCTGTTCGGCTGGCGCCCACAACACGTCCTGCAGGCAGCAGCACCCGCGCAGCTGCACGCTCCAGCTCTCCCTGCACTGTCCGCACTTTTGGCGTCTGGTACTGAAAGCCTGCAAATTGTGAGCCGTCATACGCTACCGTCTGCAGGGGCAGCAGCAGCAGCAGAACGTCAGCACAGCTTTATTATAGTGTCAGCAGCTTCTGCCAATAGTTTCAGCTTTCCTGCAAGCTGTGGCATTCTGCGGCTGCCCTGACCACTATGTGGCTGGCCTGGCAGCTGGCTGGCTGCTATGGCATTCACTCACCATCTTGAGCCTGCAGGTCCCCTGTGCAATTGGCTGTACTGGTTCAGCAATTCTGCCTGCTGCTGCTCCTGCTGCAACCACGGGAAGGGCCAGGCGTTTCTGTCTTCTGCTGTGGCAGCAGCACCTTGGCTCCTGGTGCAGCAAGACATTGCCAGTCCAGCTGCCGCCTGGATATTGGCTAAACTGCTGCTGCTGCACTCCTTTGTGTTGAACATTCAAGTGCATGGCCTAGCTACGCTGATGCAACCAGTTCTCCTGCAGCCTTCTATTTCACAGGCGTGCAAGCAGCCGTGACTGCGGCAGCAGTGGCTACGCAAAGGTTGCGAATGCACCTAAAGTGCCTGGTGAAGACTGGTGGCAAACAACAGTGTCCTCTGAACTCAGTACTAGTTTCAGTCAATTGATTATGTGCAGGATCACAATTTGCTGTTGGGCTGAGCGCGGCAGCAGCAGCAGCCTTTTCCTGCTGGCTGAGACAGCAGTAGCGGCAGATGAAGATGGTGCTGGTTGAGTAATGGGGCTAGTCAGATGTGTGCAGCACCAGCTCAACTGGTATACGTCAGAAGGGTCACGTTGCACGTGCTGCTAGGTAGCTTACACTTGATTCCAGGTCATCCAAAACCTGGTCAAAAATAACACGCTGTTGTCGTCGACATATACGTGGCCCTGCAGCCACAGCTGCTCACTGCAGAACACATTCTCTGCCCATATTCTTTGACGTTTTTGCTTTTCAGTCATACGTTGCAACCATGTCGTCTGGCGTTGAGCTCCGCAAGGCAGTGATTAAGAATGCTGACATGAGCGAGGAGATGCAGGCAGACGCCGTGGACTGTGCAACCCAGGCGCTTGAAAAGTACAACATTGAGAAGGACATCGCTGCCTACATCAAGAAGGAGTTTGACAAGAAATACAACCCAACTTGGCACTGCATAGTGGGGCGAAACTTCGGCTCCTACGTCACGCACGAGACCAAGCACTTCATCTACTTTTACCTTGGGCAAGTAGCCATCCTGCTGTTCAAGTCCGGCTGAGCAGAAGGCCTTGGCGCGAACTTTCAAGAGGGCAGGCTGCTCTGACTGGGCGCCAGGAGGCCTCAGGGCTTACACAAAGCCGGTTTCAAACTGATTCGAGGGCTTCGTGATGGCCAGACGGCCGGCAGTAGTGTTCCAGCAGCTAGATGAGGCAGCAGCAGCGCGTGCGCTGCAGCAGTCCTCCAAAGGATGTGATCCAGGCCCATGCCAGCATCCTGGGCACGGGGCAGCACAACAACATAACTAGGATCCTTGTTTTGGCGTGCACCCTGCGCAATCATGCTCAGCATACACAGCTGTCTGGCTGTAGCGATGGGTCTGGTAGTGTGCTGCTTGCAGGCACGCTTGCAGGCAAACACTGCATGAGCGCTGGGGTATTCCTTGCAGGATCTTGCAGGACCGCCTGTGGGCTGTTAATTGATGGGCATGTCGCATGTATTTTTGCACTGCTCTGAGACTATGCTGTATTGTGTGCATGCATGGTGTCGCAAGGTGATGTGAAAGCGGAACAGCAATTTCATAGTAGCGTTGTCTGCTGAGGGCTTGCCTTCGTGTTGTACCCTGCAGGCATGTGGTAGGGGTGCGCTTGTGGCTGGTCCTGTACCTGCGTGCAGGCTGCAGCCGCTGCAACGTGGCTGTAAGTCTCTGAGTCAGTTTTGATAGCCTCTCCTCTGGCTCTCTGCCCCTTTGGCCGAGTTGCCCAGTAGGCATGCAACCCGCCTGGTCACTGTCTGTAGCCTACCCTCAGTCTTACCAGTGGCAGGAAGCATTATTGACTGGCATCCTTGTGTAACCTTCTGGTATGGTGTTGGTCCAATGCCCTTTTGCAGTGCTGTGGGTGCAGTGCCTAACGCGGGTGTTGGCAGTTCAGTAGAGGCTGTAGGGATTGCAGAACTGGCAGCATATGCATGCATGCTAGCAGACGCCTCAGGCTCGCATCTATGGTAGGAATCGGGTCCCTTACAAATCAAGTGTTACACAACACCCTGTGACAGCTTTCGACAACAAGTGACACCATCAGTCAACTGCTCGTTTTGTCACAAGGCCTGAGGCAGCTGCAACACGTACAATGTAACCGTCTCTTTCACCAACACACGAAATGTTTGTGCTTCCCAGCATAAAAGTAGGCATGCAGCCTAAGTAACATCGTGTGAAACAAGCTGTTGTGGTTTTAGCATCGATGCATGATGTCATGCTGCAGCAAGCATGATGCACTGCATGCTGGCAGCAAGTACAAGGCAAGCAGGCAGCCGGCACTGCCACAGTGGCTAATAGCGACCTGCAGGCAGTTGAGAATCCCAAACCATAGGTGTGTGCACGTCAGGACGTCCTACCTGGCACGTATAGCAAAAGCCCTGCTGCTGCCAGAAAAACCATGGCTGCTGTACAGTGGCATTACCACAGCAATCACAGGCAGCAAACCTCTCAGATGATTGAACACGATGCTTTACTGTGAACAATAGTTATCGCTCAACTGCTCTGTTTTGAGCTGCTTTTTAGTACAAACTCAATCTCCTCAGCTGTAAGCAGCTCCTCAAACCCTGTAAGTACGCTGCTGCTGCTGCCATCTGCTACTGCCTGCCCTGCTTCCAGCTGCTGCTGCTGCTGCTGCGCTTGCTGCACCAACTTGCTGCCGCGCATACGCTGTGCATAGGCCTCAGGGTTCATGGGCTCAAAACCCTGCGGCAGCAGCCAGCCCAGGCCCTTGTCCTGCAGCTTGCGTGGTGGTACATGCCAGGGCAGCAGCTCAACGCCGCTGAAGGGGTGCTGCGGGCCAGCATACACTCGCAGCTTGCGCATGCGTGCGTCCCGCAGGTTGTTCTTGGGCAGCATGCCGTACACAGTGCGGCGCAGGATCTCTGTTGGGTCGCGGCGCCACAGCTCCTTGGCAGTGATCTCTTTCAAGCCCCCAGGGTAGCCTGTGCAGAGAGAAGTGAACAAACGTGCAGGAATTGGCAGGTTGCAGCAGTGCACGCATACATGCACTAGCTTATTGCTGGTCAGCTTCTGGCTTCGTCACATAGGCACACAATCCCAAGCATCCTGCCTAGCGTGCAACTGCTGCACCACAACCAGCTGCTGCATGCGCTGCTTACACCTTACAGCTCATAGGCCCCTGCTTGCACAACTGCATGCTACAAAGTCACAGCCTTGCAGGCTGCTGCCCAGCCTGCAGGAGTGTGACCCTGCAGCATGCATTTGTGCAAGCAGGGGCCTATGAGCTGTAAGTGTGCAGCATGCTGCCTCTGCTGCTGCTCCTGCAGCTGGCCGTACCTGTGTGCCACCTGTACAGCTTGCCCTCCCACTTGTTGCCTGTGAACACCGCCTTCTCTGCATTGACCACCACGCAGATGTCGCCACAGTCCTTGTGCGGCGCATACACCGGCTTGTCCTTGCCTTGCAGGATGACGCTCAGGTTGGCGGCAAGGCGGCCAATGATCTGCCCAGCAGCAGCAGCAACAGCAGAAGCACCAACAAACAGCAGCAACAGGAGCAGGTCGGCACGTGTAGTTGCCAGCATGTATGTGCTTGCACAGGCGCTCAAACATCTGCTGAGTTCACAGGCAAAACACAGTAGACAGATACGAACACCAGAAGCTGTCATACACACTGCTGCAGTGGCAGCTGCTGCCAACAATGTGCTGCCTCGCGCACCTGATTCTCTGCATCTACCAGCCGCAGGCGCAGCCCAGTGAAGTCGACTTTCTCCAGGCCAGCGAAAGGCCGGCTGGGGTTTGGCATGTCTGCTGCTGCTGTAGGGGCTACAGCCTATGCTAATGTGAGAAGCAGCTGTACCTGAATTGAACCTGCGCAACTGATGACGCAGCCACCTGCAGATCTGGTGGCTGCTTGCAGAGGGCGCTGCTGCTGCCGCTGAACTGCCTCTAGCTGACCTGCTGCAGCAGACTTGCAGACACTGTGCGTGTCAAATACTTCCAGCAGGCCCAACCAATCAAACTTGACTCTCTTACAGTGATTTCACTGCTGCTGCTGCTGCTGCTTCTGCTCGAGTGCTGCTGCTGGTTTCCTGTTCCACTTTCGAGGGTACGTTGGTTGTAAACGCGGTCAGCATAAATCAACATTGGTAGGCATTGCGAATGCGCGTCGACTCCCCGAACGGTGCTCACCCAGGCCAGGCAAGTAACATGGGAAGCGCCCGTTCAGTTGTCTTGTGCCGGGATCTGACTGGACGTGCCTGCACAGTCATGCTGATGGGAAGAAGCCATGTGTTTTGTGTTGACGAACGTGACCTTATGACTCTGCCTGTGCCAGTTGACTCTTGACTGCGGTTGCTGCTGTCAGGACAGACAGTGTCTGTTCTTACCCTTGACATGCTGGCCTGACTGACAGTGCTTGCCAGGGCAATTAATGCTATGGCAATGACCTGAGCTCGTGGACACCTTTGACTCACGCATGCACGGCTTTTGACTGCTTCAGCCTAGGGCATGGGGGAGGGCAGTAGCGAGCAGCAGCAGCAGCAGCAACAGGAAAAGGAATCAGAGCAGGAGCCAGCAGCATGTGCTGCAGCGAATGAAGCGTGCTGCACCATTGATGCTGAGCTGGAAGATGCCGGAGAAGATGCAGAAGATATCCTCAGCAGCGATGAGGAATACAACCACAAGAACTTTGGCATCTTCCAGGCTCTGCCGGTGGAGGGAGATCCAGACTGGTCCTTAGGTATGCATGCCTGTTGCACGTCGAATTTGTAACAGGAACAAACCCTGGGGTATCGTGCTGCCACTTGGACACAGGGGCTGCTGTTCACTCAAGCAGCATAGCAGGTGCCTGTGCTGTACGAGTGTTGGCAGCAGCCAGGCAGGCCTTGACTGCTGCACAGCTGAAGCTGGCGTGCAACGCGTGCTTGTAGCACGCACGGCGCTGCTCTTATGACAACAGCTCATGCAGCAGCCCCGGTTGCAGTGCATGTCATCAGTATGAATCAGCAAGTTGCTGTGCTGTTATATCCCTGCCAAGTTTGTGTGTGGTTCTGTTGCTGCAGACGAGCCGGACAGTGCTGAGGAGTACCTGAGGCGTGTGCGCTACGAGGCATCTCGCTGCCCACGGGTGAGACAGCGGGTGGCTGCTGTTTGTGCCAGTTGCTGCAGTTGTCACCATGTCTCTGCAATGTACAGCTCTACGGCAAGTTGAGTTATCCCCGGGCTTCAGCAGGTGTTGTTAGTGCTGTGTTGCTTGCTGCAGCAACACTTGCAGGGATGGCGGGAGCAGGTTGAGCATAGTCTTTGCAAACGCGCAGCACGCTGCACCGTTCAACATCCATATGACCAGCATACTTCAATATCTGTGCTCTTGTGCAGCAAACTGTGGCTACTTCACCTGCTGCCACTGCTGCTCTCCATGCTTGTTGCAGGTGGTGCGTGCAGAGCTTCCAGCTGCAGCTGCAGCAGCAGGCGGCCATGCTGCAGCTAGGTCGGGCCGGCAGGTGCTGCCTGATGTTGCGCCCATTGCTGACGCTCCCGACTGGGCCAAGCCCAACAGGAGCTGGGTGCTGCAGTTTGTGGCAGACTTCCAGGCGCTGAGGCAGCAGCTGCAGGAGGCATGCCTGGCGGGAGGTGAGGCATGCTGCTGCTGGTGGTGGTGGGCATGCCGGCTTGCACATGAAGCAGGGCCATGCAGTAAGGCAAGGGCTTACTTAGCGAAATGCAACTGAGGACGTCAAGACTGTTGGGCTGGGCTGTGGCTTGCTCCATGGGACATTGCACGGAGCCGTGCGGAGTTGCCTTGGCGTGATGGTGTGACGGTATGACAGTATGCTGTTACATATGATGTTACATACCGCGCACTTGCTGCTGCGCTGTCCCGCAGGCTACCCTGTGGTGCAGGTGCCCCACGTGAACGATGCGGAGGCATGGGACCGCGCCTGCTTCGGGCATGCAGCCCAGGCGGAGGCGCGGGGCGTGCCTGCTGCTGCTGGCGCTGAGATGACGCAGCTCACGCCAGGCATATGCAGCAAGATCATGGCGCTGGAGCAGGTGAGGCGCTGCGGGTGTGACACACGTCAGCCAATGTAACTACTGAGTGCAGACGAATTGAGGAGATGCACCGGCAGCCACGGCAGTTGTGCAACAGCCTATTGGTGTGCACGGGACGCCTGTGCCCGCTGCGTTTTTGCGTGTACGCATGCTGAGCACGTAGCTTTGCTGCTATGCGTGCTACTGATGAGAGATGCTGACTTGAACCATGTGCTGTTTGCTGCTGCTGCTGCTGCCGCTGCAGCCCGAGGTCATCAGCCTGTTCCTGCGGCACAGTCAGCAGCTGGAGGAGCACTGCCCTGACAGCCTGCCGCTGCTGCGCGCGCAGTGGCTGTTTGCGCTTGCAGCACGCCTGGAGAAGCCGTGCCACCCTCAGGTGGCTGCGGCGCTGAGGGCTGTGCTGCGGCACTGCTGCAAGCTGCGCGGTGTTGTCAGCCAGGCTGGGGACCCGCTGCTGCCCAAGCTGAACGTGCTGATCGTGATGGCGGGCGCGTACTTTGCGCAGGACGAGGAGCTGTGCACGTTTGTTGACAGCGTGGACCTCATCTGATGTTTTGGGATGGCAGCTGCTTTGGCCTCTCAGCTGTGCAGCTTTGGGGTGCGCATGGGCCGCGCACTTGCGCATGCGATTGTCAGGCTGCTTGTTGATGCATTTGTATGGTAGCCAGGCTCAGCTGCAATGTATAGTATTGTAGAGGCAAGATGGCAGCTTGTCCACCAATCCTTTTGTGTTGGCGCATCAATTGACAAGGCTGGCTTGCACAGCAAGCGGGGCATGTTGGACTGTTGTGTTGTGTTGTCGCGGCATGGTTCAGGTGTCATGTCCTGGCAAAGGCACCTACCTGCGCACGCTGCCAGCATGCTAGCAGAAGTTCAGTCATCACATTCATGTGTACTTATGCTTCTTAGGTGTCTCCCTATGGTGTTTGCTTCTGTTCATTGCTTCTGTCGACGACAGTAGGCCTTCGCACAACCCCCTCCTTGTAAAGCATGGCGTACATTTCCAAAGCATACGAGGTGTGCTGGCTCTTTGAAATGATAAGTGAATTGTAGTGGATGCGCTTTACTCAGCAACGCGGTCATGCATTTACGCAGAGCAACTGGAGCTACGCTCGGGACGGCAGTGACTTCAATTCGAAAGTTGGCACTCTGCTCAGCGGTGGCGCAGACTTGCAGGCAAGCAAATCAACGTAGTAACTCTCCCAAGCGCAATGAGAAAGGTCGCAGCCGCAGGCGCCTTTGTTGCCTGGGGACAGACACGTTCCCACCAAAACACAGCACTTGCATGCGTCGCTCCTTTGATGGTCCTTGGCAACAGCAAGAGCCCCTCCATGTTCCTGCACATGTCTCATTTACCGTGCTGCTCGCAGGCAACGTCCGTAGCAGCAGCACTAGCAGCCACCAAGTGTCCTGTACCTGCTGCTGCTCAGCATCAGGCTGGGGATGTCAATGCAAACCCATATCACAAAAGCACCAGCTCAAAGACATGCATAGGACCACACCCTGGATATGCCTGGGTAAGAACATCATAGACACCTATACTGAGCAGCGATAATGCCGGAAAGACATGCATGTGGTTGTGCCCGGGTCCCATGTCTGCCAGAACCGTCTCAATGTGACAGTGCACGAGTTCAACACAGCAGAGTCTGCGTGCTTCATAACAGTCACATCTGTGCACTGCTGTGCAGATTGCAGCAGCACAGCCATCCACCAGCAGTGCTGCACAATATGCTGCATGCCACTGAGCATTTCGGCAAAAGTTGCTGTTTGCCTGTGTGGTTCACAGGTGGACAAGCATGGACAACCTCTGGCGGTTGGGCCCCCAGCAGCAGCTGCAGCGGACAGCAGTGCAGCCAGCAGCACCACTGGGCAGCAGCAGCAGCAACATATCAACAGCAGCAGCAGCAACAGCTGTGCGGGCGTTGACTACGGCACAATGACATCAACACAGCGCAGCATGGTCATCTGGAAGCGAATCAGCCCAGGTAGGTAACAACAACCTCTCCGTAGCAGCTGCTGCTGGCAATGCACTCAAAGTTGACCAACCGCTGCACTTCATGTACATCATCACCCACCCAGAAGCAGCGGCTGGACTCTTCAGATGTAACAGCCAAAGCGCACACGCATGTGTGTGTAGTGCTTTGTCATTGTTTACATGAAAAAGTGGGCAGACTAAATGGCTACCTCAAACAAGGGGCTGATGCTGATTAAGGCCCTTGATGTGTTGCTGTGACACGCGCTCAAAGCCTGTGTGCCTCTGCTCATGCAACGCACCACCACTACCACCAACGTTGGACTCTGCCATGACATGCCTGCCCTTCCCGCTTGCTCTGTGCCTGCAGGCATGCTGCCTGGCACCTCAGTCACGCCGCAGTCCACCACTGCTGAGGCCTATGCCTACCCGGCCGGCCTGGCTGAGGCGCCTGATGCCACACACCACCTGAAAAAGACTGACTTCTCAGAGTACACGGAGGCAGCGCTGCGCCACATGCACCACCTGCACCAAGCCAAGAAGTAGCAGCAGTCAGCAGTTGATGGACTTGTGTGTGTGGCACGCGTGCGGTGGTCGGGGCTTGTGTGCAGCAGCAGGTGGCATGCAGCAGCTGGCAATGTAATCCATCCTGGTGGAATGAATCGCATGTGATTTTGTGATCAAGCATAGCACCATCGGCTACTATGCTGTTGACAATGCCCACAGATGCATGTGAACAGCAGCTGTGTAACAGAGAGGACACATACACCAGGTTGAGTAGCTCCTGAACAACCACACCAGCTTCAAGCCAACACGTCAGCAGCACAGGCGCCCGATAGCAGGGTACAAGTCCCGCACCTGGCTGGCCGTCAAAGCATTATAATATATTCCAGCCAGCAGGCTAGCTGCGCTCCTCTTGCTCCTCGTCTAGGTGTTTGCCTGGTGGCAGGATGCCTGCTGCCTGCTGCGAGGTGAGGAACATGGCGCCCACGTCCTTCAGGCCGTAGCCGTTTGCGGACGCTGCCAGCAGGCTGTTGAACACGAGGTCTGCAGCCAGGCAGCACCAAGCAGCGCGGCAGGGACTGCTGGACCAGCAAACATTGTTGCAGAGAGCTGATGCTGAAGGAGGCAGCTGGAATTGATGCAAACAGCAGCCAGCAGTGGGTGTAGCTGCCATCAACAGCCCCCTCCCAGCCACGCCACACCCCACCACGCCGCACCTGCCACGCGCAGGGGGCACCTGCTCATCTCAGCCAGCTGCCGCATGTAGCGCACGTCCTTCAGCGCCAGGTCCACTGTGAAGCCCGCGCTAGCATCCAGCGACTCGCTGGCGATGCGCCGCGCATAGCCCTGCACGCACACACACACAGCCGCATCTTGGGTCCTTGCAACAGTGCTGAGCATGAGCTGAGCATGCCAGCGCCAAGTATAAGTAGTGTGGCACAGGTTTGGCGGCAGCCGCAGCTGTATTTGCAACATAGTTGTGCTGGCATGCCGCACCATAGCTGCCAAGCGCTGCCACCCACCTGTATGGATGGCGCGGGGAAGAATGCGTCTACAAAAGCCAGCATGTCCTCCCTGGGGATGCTGTTCTTGTCAGCCAGCGTCAGCGCTGCAGGCAGCACACAGCAACACAGCAGCCACAGCTCACATGCACAGAACATGCAGATATAACACGGGTCAGCAGGGCTGCTGAGTTATCGTATCGCTTGCCTTCCACTTCGTGAACAGTGCTGGTCCATCACAAGTGCCTGCAGATCGCAGTGCATCGACTGCAAGACGCATGCCCTGCAGCTGCTGCATGTCATGTGACCCCGCCAAGTACCGTGCAGGAATGGAGCCACAGCTCTCCGCAGGCCTGCTGTGCTCACCTTCACACATGGTCTCCACAAAACCAAACAGTGTGAAGTTACCTGCAACCGCACGTGACAGTGAACATCAGCGGCTGTTTCAGAGCCACTTGCAGGAGCAGCAGTTGCATTGCTGCGCACTCAGCAGCACACTGTCGATGCACTATTGTATTGATGCCAGCGCTGCATGCAAATGCCAGCTTTTGACAGCAGCAGATGCATCGGATCATGCAGTGTTGTGCATCTCAAGCCCATACAACCGCACACAGGTGCTGCACGCGCACTGCCACACACCAATAAGCTTCATGGCGTTAGCCTTGTGTGCTGCATCCTGCGTTGGCAGCAGCCGCCCGTGTGCTGTCAGGAAAGGCTGCACACGCGCCACCGCGTCCGCAGGGCCCGCAGGCACCACTATGAGCCGTGCAGCAGCTGCAGCATCTGGCCTGCAGTAATCAACAAGGGGGGTGGCAGGTGAGGTTTAAATCAAATGCAAAACACTCTCATGCTCGAGACAGGTGTGCTGCAGGAAGCAGGTGTCACGCGCTACCTGCAGATGCACCTGCACAGCGTGCGTGCACAGTCGACTGACGCCTACACCACAGGCTCGACAGGATAGGGGTTTGCTTGGCAAAAGTTTGTCACAGCAAGCTGGCAGCAAAGGCAGCATGTGCTGGCTGGCCTTACCTGCCCCACACTGGCGCTGCTATGTACTCGCAGCCTTTGCCGCGCAGCTGGGCAACTGCAGCCATGGCAAACTCTGGCGTGTTGGTGCTGTGGTTGACGATGACCTTGCCCTGCAGGTCACACTGCTGCAGCTGCTGCAGCATGCTGTCACATGCCACGTCATCTGCAAGCAGCAGAGCAAGGCGGCAGGACGTTGTTGTATGGGCTCATAACCTATTGAAGGTTACGGCCTGGTGTGAAGTAGACATTTAAGGGAGGACGACAGGCTCTGAAAGACACGTTACAATTCCATACAAGAATCATAGCTTATATACCCAAGTAGTCCTCGGCTGAAGCCGGGGGTTAGGCAGGGAAGCTACCATGGGGAGCTTCCCGGCACATTTGTCGGGCCGGCACATTATGCAATCCAGGATCCTTAGATCATACCACGGGATGGCATGCACCGAATCATGTCGATACACTCGCAACATAGATATAGAATACACAAGTATGTGCATAGCAATTGAGCATGCAGCTCTCTAGTGGAGAGCTGCAGGAGACAACATAATCTGCCATGTTAGCTAAGAGATGAAGGCCAAACAGACCCTGGATTCATAACACTCCCTCGTGGACTGGCATCTCAACTTGGCAAACTCGGCACGCATTGCTGCTGAAATCCAAGATGGTGTGAATGCCATACGAGTAGTGGGCTGGTAATACACAACTGCTGATCAGACACAAGTGACAGGTACAGTGCGGACTGCATCCACGCACTGCAGGTTACTTCAATACTGTAGCGAGAAAGCAGCTGCTGCAGAACAAACTCCCTCGGAGCCCTGGAACACATCAGACAGGGAATAGGCAGGCTGCATTGGTCATACAATTAGAACAGTTTTGCTTGTGCATCACACCTACTTCTGCTGGTACAGAGCGTGGTCTGCAGGTTGTGCATTGGGCGACTGCATGCAGAGAGCGCAGTCGCTGCATGAGCCTACTGTTGAAATGAGCAGTTGTCCATGACACTGATTGGCTTGAGTGAGCCTATCAACGTTTACAAAGTGCACCCGCACCTGCCAGCATGAGGCACATGATGCTGCATGATGCTGCCACCTCAGCTGGCGAGGCTGCCAGCTGTATGCTCAGATCTGGGTCGCTGGTGAGCGGCTGCGCCTTGGATGCTGTGCGGTTGTACACAAACAGCTCCTGTGTGCGACAGGCAGCGGGCAGCAGCAGCATCCATTGCAGGCAGCAACTGCAGCAAACCTTGACCAGGTTCAGCCTCAGGCAGGCGAGTTCAGCAGCCATCCCAGCAAATGCAGCCTTGCATTCCTCGGTCGCTCCTCTGCTGACCACATCTGGGGTTTGCAGCAACTCAATGTGCAGTGAAGCCCTGAATGCACATGATCTGACCGGGTGACGAACGCAGCCTGTGTTGCTGCACCCAGCAGCGGCAGACCTTGCGCGCCAGCGAAGCTGGAGCCTGCTGGCTCTTCAGCAACCTAGCCAAGTTGCCAGCCATTCCAAGTCCCATTGCTCCAAGGCCTATGAATCCTATAACTTCTGACATTGTATGGTGAGGCCTTGCTGTGGGACGGTGGGATGTTTTCTGAGCAACAGGTGCACCGTGGGATATGCTGCGGGCGATGCGGCTTGCCAAAAAAGCGATATATGAACAACACCTGGATTGGAAGTGAATGGCTGCAGTCAGTCACTGAGTGCATGGTACGCGGGCGGGAAGTTGTGTCGGAGATACCACTGTTATTTCACAACTGTCTCATGCTGGTTGGGGCATGCAGCATCAGCGTAGTCCTTGCATTTTGGAAAGAGCGTACTGTTGGACGTGGCGTAGCTTTGGCAGAGCAGCTATCGGTTGAGTCTGTTGACTGGAGTTTGAGAGAGAAAGGACCCAGAGCCATCTACAATACTGATCAAGTAAAAATACTGCGTGGTGTTTGAAGTCGACTGTATTGGAACGGGCTTACGAGGCGATAACGCACGGTCTGCATCACCACCAGCGAAACCCCTGTTGAGCCGGTCGTCTCGCTGGAGCGCCCACCTCTGGTCACCAAACACACACATACGGTTCATGAACCTTTCAATTGCAGCCCAACAGGTGCAGTGACCCTGTACACATAGGCCGTAGGTGCTGTTGTAGGAGCAGCACAGACACGTGTTGTCAACACCATGCCTTGTCTCTGCCTGCTGGAACAGGGGCTCAAGTGTGTCTCACAGCTGCCTTGCGGCAACCGGTGCCCTAGGCGCCCTGCAGCTGTACAGCGCAGCAGATTCAGGTGCTGCTGTGCATCCAAAGCAGACAACAGCCAGGTGAGCGTTGTGCTGCAGCAGCGCAGTGGCATCAGCCATGATGCTGATGTCATTTTTCCACGCTATTTTTTTTAATATCTGCTTGTTGGTTACGTGATGCCTTGTAAACCTTCCACAGCTCGCACCGCATTTATCCTGTCCCTGTTACGTCACACTTGGCACAGCGCAATGGCTGACACCAAGGATCGTGGCAATGCCATTTACAGCATGTGACCAAGGCAGCCTGTTTATTGAATGCATGTCACCACGTGCCTGCAGGCATGCTCTCCTGCAAGCAGGTGCTTTACAGCTGCAAGTTAAAATCACCCACAAATTGCCCCGACCCGTCACAAACATGTGTGTCTGGTGCTCTTGCCTGCAGGACGGCCCCTTGCCACCATGCAGCCTGCCCAGCGCCCCCATGAGCTCCGCAGCTGCCGGCTCAGCAATCAGCGCCAAAGTGCTGCAGACAGACGGCAAGCAGCTGGCGCAGCTGCTGCTGCGGCTCAGTGAGCTGCAGGTGCGGGGGCAAGGTGCCGGCCGGCTGGCTTGTTGGCAGCTGCTGCACTCCCCAGTTGTGGCATGCACGACTGTGGTCGTACAAGTCCTGGACACAGCCTGCAGATGCTCTTTCTTGCTGCCTGTATTGCCCATACCAGTGTCAAGATGCTTGCAGCTGCTGCCATTGCTTGCTGCCTATGCACACGCACCGATTCAGCCAAACGTGCTTCGTCATTGACACAAGTGGTGCACACCTGGCTTTGCTGCAGGTGCGGCCGCACCAGCAGTGGCTGACTGATGCGCTGGACACATTGCAGCCACAGCTCAGTCAGCTCAACGGAGCAGAGCTGTCAGGCTGCCTGCAAGCCCTGGGCACCTGGCAGTATGCACCAGCAGGCGCCTTCATGCAGGCATTCCACGCAGCGACATCGCAGAAGCTGCAGCAGCAGGCGCTGAGCATGCGCCACCTAGGGGAGATCGCGTGGGGATTGGCGCAGCTGCAGGACAGTGATGCAGCGCAGCTCATGGGTGAACTACTAGAAGCCGCAGCACACATCATGGCAGCAAGCCAACCCGCCAGCAGTCCTGCAGGAACAGCCCCAGACAGCAGCAGCAACAGCAGCAGCAACAGCGCGGCTCTGAGTTGTACGGGTATGGCAGACCTAGTTTGGGCTGTGGCCAAGCTGCAGATCCACCCGGGCAAGACCTGGATGGCTGCGTATGAGGCGGCCTCCCAGCAGCTGCTGCGCAGCTTCAGCCCTCATGAGCTGGCGCAGGTTGTGTGGGCGTTTGCGCGGCTGCCGTACCAGCCGAGTGAGGCGTGGCGGGGCATCTTCCTGGAGGCAGTGCAGGTGCGCCAGCTGTATGCGCGTCGACTAGCAGCATGTTCCTGCAAGTTGCAGCAACTGCGGCAAGCACAGTGTCAGCATGCACAGGTGGCTGGATGATGTTTGTTGTTGAACCAGCAGGGCTGGCCTGTAGGGAGCATCGTTTCCTCGGCAGGCACGCTGATGGACCTTGGCACAGCATGCAGAGACAGCGCATGCATAGTGTGCTTCAGCAAACTACTTGCGCTGGTATCCCTGAGTTCAAGCAGAACAGTAAATAACAAGTGCATGTTCATGAGTGTGCGCTCATCTGCTGCCTGCTGCTTGCCTGGCCGCAGGCTCGCCTGCCTGAGTTTGACAGCAAGAGCATCTCCCTCACCGCCTGGGGCCTCGCCACGCTCAAGTTCACGCCGGACTTCCGCTGGCTGTTCAACTTTGAGCGCCGCGCGGAGTGCGTGCTGTCGACGCTTGCGGCAGCTGAGCTGGCATGCACGCTGTGGGCGCTCAGCGAGCTCAAGCAGAAGAGCCCTCACAAGCTGCGGCTGGGCAGGCTGGTGCGGCGCCAGGAGCGCTTCCACGCGTTTGACTTCCAGCTGCTGGTCAACCCTAGGCTGCTGTGCGTGGTGCGCAGCCTGACGCTGGGGCCACAAGGTCCTCCACAGCAGGGCAGGCCTAGTGAGAGCAGCTGAGATTGAGCAGGGTGCTTGTGGTACAGGATTGACATGCTGAGGGGGATCTGCAGTGCCTGCAGTACAGAGTAGCGCCCAGTCACTAGCCAACGCGTGCATGGGGATTGGAGAGTGCTTGGGCCTGCAACCTTGGTGGCAATACGATAACTTGAGCACTGTTTGTGGAGTGTTGGTAGGGGCGTGACGCAGGCATGCGTGTAGGATAGACACGTCCCAGTAGGGTAGCGCCGCTGCTGTGCAGTGTTTGAGTATGAGTGATGCATGACACGCTGCTGCACGCATAGAGGAGCCTGCTGGCCGTTAGTCAGCAACTGTCGTGGTGGCTGCAAGGCAGCAAACTGTATACTAGAAGTGCGCCTGAGCGTGTCGCCGTGTTTGCGCTGCATTGCTGCTGCCTGTCGATGGTGATGGTGCCACTGACGCTTCAGCAGTGATGCATGCCATGCATCGCATGGCCTAAAGAGAGTGCATTGCGTGTGCGCGTGGTTACTGGCTGGCAAGCAATGTCCCTGTGATGCTCACTGTGTTTGTCATGCGTCTGATGTATCACAATTGCATATCTGCACATGTGGCTCGCCAGCAGGGCCTGCCCCTCATTCCTGTATTTTCCATCCTGCTGATCTGCCTCCCTGCATTGTACGCTTGCTGCGGTGCAAGCATTCCTTTGTTATTGTAGCGGCACACACACAGCAATGTGTTGCATGCGGGCTGTAGGGGCCCCTGTTGTGTCTGCTGCAAGGGTTGGGCACTGTTGCGTGGCTGTACACCATGCTGCACATCCGCAGCTGTGTTCCCTTGCATCAAATTACATTGAGCACTTTGTTGTTTGCTAATGTACTGAAGAGGGGCTGCTGTTTGCTCCTAAATGTCTGGCCACACTTACATTAGGTATCAGACATTCCAGACGCCTGGGCATACTCATGACCAGAACGTTGGAGTCTGGTTATATCAAAGGACCCTCCCCTCTATGCTCAATAACGTCATGCCCTGGAAGGGCCTTGCATGTTTGGTTTGTAAACTCCACAGCTTGCAGCAAGTACTCACTGCTTATAAGCCCCTGAGAGGTATGTGATGACACCATGAGGATGTAACATGCACCGGTTCCTCGTGGGCTGTGGGTGCTTCTTTGTCATGCATGCGATGCTGTGTTATGTCTGTTTGCAGCTGCCTCGTAATGCCCTATGCTCAGCCTGCATCACAGCATGACAAACACAGGCGTTGAAGTCTGGACAACCTCAGGCAAAAGCATAAAATTGCCAGCCAGACCCCATATCGGAACTTATAAGCTGGTTCAGTTACTGCACGTAGCAGGGGAGTGAACTTGTACTGAGCAGTGCTTCAGTGGTACTAGCCTGCCAGGCTGGGTGCTGCAGGCACAACTGTCGTCTGCTTTCCGCCTCGCACCGCTGTTTTCGTGAGCGGGTGGCTGCACACACAGTCATTCTCTTGCATCTAAAATGCTTTGGTAGTGTGTTCCCTGTTCTACTGCAGCTCACGCCGCTGCTTTTCGAACCGTAATACCTAGCCGATTGCACCGCGTCAGCAGGTGCATGCAAGCGCATCACGCGGTGCTCAGAACAATCAGTTAAACCATCAGAATTGTTATATGATGAGCTTAGAGCGTGTGCAGCCTGGCTAAGTGAGAATTTAGGTGGTAACCAGCAGGTGGGCAAGTTACCAAGGTTTGCGTACCCGCAGTGTGGTACGCATGCGTACGTGGTCACCCCGTCACGCGTACGCAAACCGTTTGGTAACCAAAACAGGGTGTCCGCTGAACCCTTTCTTGCCGAACCCTTTCTTCCTTCCGTATCTGCTTCAACCCTTGCTCTGCACGCAGGACACCCCCGCCCTTCGTATAAAACAAAATTGTTGGACAGATGTGCAGGTGTGACGAAGCATGTAGTTTACGCAATAAGCCCGCGCGGACAGTGCACATCCAACACCTACAGGTGTGCATGTACAATTGGCAGCAGCATAGACATGTAAACTTGATGCATTTGTTTTGCATGCTTGTAACTCTGCAAACTCCATGTTTACATGTGCATGCACAATGAGAAGAGCAGGAGTTTGCTCAAGGACATACCATGCAGTAACACCCAAGAGGATGTGCTTCATGGCCTATGAAGCCCGTCAGGGCGATGGCAGCTGCAGCTGCAAAGCAACAGAGCATGCTGCCTAGGACTTGTGCGCCCGTGCTGCACACATGTATGCGCAGACAACCACTGGCTACTGTTCATTGGTTGAGGCAGCTCAAAGGATGCACACGGGGTCCAGCATGTTGATCTACTGCATGAGTAGCTGCACTGCTGCAGCACGTGTGTGCCCCTGCCCCAAGTTGCGCACCCCTGCCATGTAGCATTGCCACTGCAGTTATTTAGAGAACCTCAGATCCATCGGCCCCCAAGATTTACGGCAACTGTCGGCCGCAGCTGTGCCAGAAGCTGCCTGAGGCCAGGCCGTGCTGCTGCTGGTGGTGCGTTCCCAATGCCTTCCAGATCCAACACACGCAGCGCCTGCACACGACAGGGCACAGCACCACGGCAGATGTGCACACAGACGAGGAGAACAGATGCAGAGGATTGATCAAGCGAACTGATGCTTGCATAATATTTGCGCTTCCGCCTCATTTTTGCACAGCAGCATGGCTTTAATGCCCCTCAGGTGCAAGCTGGTTCCGTAGCATGGCACAAAAGTAAAGAGGTTCCCAGCTCACCGTGCACTGCTGCAGCACCTGCAGGCTGCCCCAGTCCAGGTCCTGATTCCAGCCCAGCCGCAGCTCCTGCAGCCTGCTGCAGCCTGCCAGCTCCTGCGGCAGCGCCAAGCTGCCGTTGAAATCACTTGAGGTGTTCTCCAGTGCCAGCCATTGCAGGTGTGGCCAGGCAGCTGCCAGGCTGGCCAGGCTCACTTCAAGCCCCAGGCCATTCATGAAGTTGTCGCTGCATGTGAAGGACGGACAAGTGGACGGCAACATTCTGGGCATTCTGGGCTGTAGGCGACGAGGTAGCATGCAGCTTGCAGCTGAGTCTGCTGTTGCATCTGTGTGTATGGATCCCTGCACACGTATGTCCGCGGCTCTGCAAGCAGAACTCACAACCGTGTAGAATAAAAACTCTCCCTCTACAACCGACGCTGTCAATCAGCGAGACATTGGCGATGGACCGCAGGCACCAACCCGCCCCCCCTCTCCCTCCCTTGCACCCTCAAGTGCGGTGTCTTCTTCGAGGCCCACCTGGCGTCAAACACTGCCAGCTTGCTCAGCGCAGTCAGCTCCTGGGGCAGGCTCTCGAGCCCAGAATTTTGGCTGAGCCGCAGCGCAGTCAGGCCGGCCAGGCTGCTGATGGCGCCAGGCAGCCAGCTCAGCGAGGTGCACGACAGGTCTAGCTCCTGCCGCAGCAGCCACGATGGCCAGCAGTGAGCACATGCACAGGCCACGGCATCAACCATGCACAAGAACAGCGTGCTCACATCTACATCAACACCAATGTACAGTTCAGTGCCTTGCTTGCATCACGCGCCTGGCCTCCAGGACCCAAGCCAAAGCAAGGCCATATGCAACTCCCATCCAGGCAGCAAAAGATGCAGCCAGCTCACACTGGATGACAGTACCAGCTGCTACCCACCTTGAGTCCCGAAAGCCACTCCCACCCCTCGCTTGGCAGCTGCTCCAGCGCATTGTCTGACAAGTCCAGCACCTGCAGCGCCTTCCAGCTAGGCCTAGACTGCCGCCACAGCACAGCAGCAGCACGCGGCTGGCGGCTGCAGCTGGGCAGCCGCAGGCAGGTCAGGCCTGTCAGCTGAGGGATGCATGGCGGCAGCCAGCTGCCCAGAGGGATGCTTTCTATGTGAAGAGCCTCGAGCTTGCTGGCCCATGGCGCTGCACTCATCCAGAGGCAGGCGGGCATGCGGCGCCTATCAAAGTCCTCGTCGTCGCTGCTACTGCTGCTGCTGCCACTGCTACTGCCACTGCTACTGCTACTGCTACTGCCACTGCTGCTGCTGCTGCTGCCACTGCTGCTGCTGCTGCTGCTGCTGCTGCTGCGTTTCAGCGGCTTGATAGCCAGGGAAGTAAGGCCTGCACCAATTCAGCAAAGCAGACAAGCAGTGTATCAGGAAAACCAACCAGGCAACGGTAATGACTGCGCACGCAATGTCTCTAGCTTGCAAAGCAGCTGATGGGCGTCAGCAGAGGTAGTGGGCAGGCAGCCGTGATCACAGCATACCATAAGGAAGCCCACAATTGCCATGATGCGGTTGCCGCTGAGCCTGTGCTCCCGGCAAGCCTCATGCACTGGCGGCCACTGCCACACACAGCTTGCAGGTGAACGGTTGTGCATTTACCATGCCTAAAACTGTCATTTCACAACTTGCCCACCTGGTGCTGCCGCCAGCCAGTCAGGCAGCCAGTACACTGAGAAGCGCGAGTCGCGAGCCAGGCCATCATAGTCCTCTTCCTTGTGCTTGAAGTAACTGTACCTGAAGGGCGTGGTTGCCGTGTCCCGCTGCTTGCTGCTCCACCATGTGCGCCCTCTTCAGGTGTCCCAGGCGCTTCAGGTCACCGCCGCTGAAGGAAAGGCTGGTCAACCTTGATGGAAGGTGTGCAGTAAGTAAGGGCAGTGTAAGACTGCCAGAATGACTCCAGAATGATTGAGTGCACAGGGGATGCAGGGCGCACTGCATGTGTACAGCATGTGGCACCTGCACGCATCCCATATGGTGCAATATGCAAAGTTGACAGCTGCCTGGCCCGCTGACACAGCCATGGTGTGGCGCTTTCATCAGCAAATGGCAGGCTGATTCATGCTCTGGCCATGCCGTCCATCCTGCATGGGGAGGGCTGCTGCACCTTGTCAGTGAGGCCAGCTGCTGTTCCAAAGGCCCCGCGATCTGCAGCACGTCCGTGTGGCTTCGCAGCGTGCTGAACATCCTGCAAATACGGTTTACCCAGGCAGAGGTAAGCAGATGCCAGCTGATCAACGTTCAGCACGCATGCCTGAAACAACCCTTGTTATCAACTTGCCTGTCTGTCTGCAGCTGCTGTAGGCTCGGCAGGCGCCTCAGCAGCTTCCCAACATTTTCTGCATCTGCCATCAAATCTAAGCTGTCCAGGCACGAGTCGATCGCACTGCGCAGCGAGCTACTGGACCGGCGGGCTCTACCGAGGACACGCCGCTCGCACTGTCGCACAATCAGGCTGCCGCAGTCACCCAGGGCAAAGATATCAAATAAACTCGTTGAATTTGCATCCATTTCAAACTCCTTCCGGCCGATGGTATGCAGGACAGACAGCAGCAAGGGCACCCTTCAAGCGAGCTCAGCTGGAGGACTACTCCAGGCCCTGCATGCCCACGCAAACATAGAAGTTGCCAAACAGGCCGTCCCGACCCCATGCGAGTGTACAAGGCTACTTTTAAGCAAGCAAGCTCAACCTCAACATGCCAGGTCATGAGCCACCAGCACATGGCAACAGCAGTGCAACTTGTGCTGAGCACATGCTGTGCAGTTCGTTGCCATGTGAAGTCTGTACGTGAAACTTGCCAACCTTAGTTGATCATTGATCATTGATGGAGAAACGTCAGAGGAATGCCCACAGGACAGGTTGCAAACCCAGGTTCAGTGTTGAATTGACGAGCCACAACCACAGGAAAAGATGGAAACACTTTGAAGAGTAGTTAGAGACCTGGAGCACCTTCTAGTCCCACTGCACGGCAACCCTGGGCTGCAGCTGTGCCAGCAGCTGGCTGATATCGGGCGGTGCTGCTGCTGCTGCTGCCTTGCGCATGCCGCCCAGATCCAGCATCAGCAATGCCTGCACACAGCACGCCACAGCGCCCACAGCAGATGTGTCAGCAGGGATCAGCAGATACAGGCAGGGGAGGGTGGGATACAAAGGCAGGCGAGCGCATGCTGGCACCGAACGTGCACTGAGACCTCATCTCCACATACAACTGGCAGCTGCTGCAGCAACAGCATGTATCTGTACAGTTACCTTGGACCACGTGCGAATGCAACCCATGTCACTTTGCCTCACCGTGCACTGCTGCAGCACCTGCAGGCTGCCCCAGTCCAGGTCATAGTTAGACCCCAGCCGCAGCTCCTGCAGCCTGCTGCAGCCAGCCAGCTCCTGTGGCAGCGCCAGGCTGCCATGCTTGTCCGAGGTATTGGCCAGCGCCAGCGACTGCAGGTGTGGCCAGGCTGCTGCCAGGCTGGCCAGGCTGGCGCCCACTGAGGCCCTCAGGCCTGACAGCCAGTTGTGGCTGGACATGTGCAGGTGCAAAAGCATGCGACGACAAGGGGACGTGGATAGAAGCAGGAGGATGCGGTGGACGGCTGAAGACAAGACAGCATGCTACTTCTAGGCGG
Organism: Tetradesmus obliquus; assembly: GCA_030272155.1. Lineage (NCBI taxonomy): Eukaryota > Viridiplantae > Chlorophyta > Chlorophyceae > Sphaeropleales > Scenedesmaceae > Tetradesmus > Tetradesmus obliquus. Next base: position 5,854,374 of record CP126191.1, read on the forward strand.
GTAGGCTGCAACAGCTGTGTGGCCGGGCATGCTGTGATCAGACACGCCCAATATGCTCTTCATCGCCAATACTTAGTGCAGCTCAGTCAAGCTAACACCCATAAGTTGGGTGCAAAAACTCAGCCTAGTTGCTGCTGGCGTCTCCTCCCCTGCGCCCCACCTGGCATCAAACAGCACCAAGCTGCGCAGCGCAGCCAGCTCCTCCGGCAGGCTGCTGAGCTGGTTGTGGCTGAGCCGCAGCGCAGTCAGGCTAGCCAGGCTGCTGATGGCGCCAGGCAGCGACACCAACGCATTGTGGGACAGGTCCAACTCCTGGGGCAGCAGCAACGTTGGCAAGCAAAAAGCAGCAAGCAGTGCATAGCCACGCTGTTGAGGCACAAGCCAGGATTGCATGCACACATGCACTTGTCATGCCGAGTGTGCCTTGCGCGTTAGCCCAAGCACAGCCTATACATGACTCAACCCCTGACAGACAGCTGCGCCTCAACCAACACCAGTTCAGCGGACAGCGCAAGAGGCAGCCAGGCACGCGCTGTGGCACAGAGTGAGCCCAGGCACCGCTGCTGCCCACCTTGAGGCCAGCCAGCCCCTCCCAGCCCTCACTGGGCAGCTGCCACAGCTCGTTGCCAGACAAGTTCAGCACCTGCAGCGCCTTGCAGCCAGCGCCAGCCTGCCGCACTAATGCTGCAGCAGCACGCGGCTGCAGGCTGCAGCTGTGCAGCCGCAGGCAGCGCAGGCGGGTCAGCTGCGGGATGGGTGGCGGCAGCCAGGCGGCTAAAGGGACGCCTTGTATGTCCAGGGACTCCAGCTTGCTGGACCATGGCGCTGCACTCATCCAGAGGCAAGCTGGCGTGCTGGACCCACTGCTGTACTTGCTGCTGCTGCTGCTGCTGCTGCTGTTGCTGCTGCTGCTGCTGCTGCTGTGCTTTGGTGGCTTGATAGCCAGGGAGGTAAGGCCTGCATCGATGCGCAACGCCGGAAACGGAATGCAACAGTGACCTCCAAGAGTAATGGCCATTTTCGAACCATCTGTGCTCCTTTCCTTTACAGCGCCGACGAGCCCCCTGTCAGTTGTGGTGACAAACAGTGTCGCGCTGTTTGGGGACAAAGATATTGTAGCAGGCACAGTGTCAGACATGTGCTGTTGCTGCTAAGCCTGCGCTGCCAGCAAGCCTCGTGCACTGGCGGCCACTGCCCCGTGCAGCTTGCCCACCTGGTGCTGCCGCCAGCCAGTCAGGCAACCAGTAAACCAAGTGCCGTGAGTCACAAGCCAGGCCTGCGTACTCATCTCTGTAATATTTGGAGAGGCGGCTGCTGCTGCTGCTGCTGCTGCTGCTGCTGCCGCGTCGTGACGCTTCACGCATCACCCTGTGGGCCCACTTCAGGTACCCCAGGTGCTGCAGGTCACCACTGCTCAAACAGAGGCTGGTGAGCCTGTGTAGTAGGTCGAGGTCAAGCCATGGCAGGGCAGGGCAAGGCAGGGCAAGGCAGGGCAAGCCTGTCAGAATGAAACTGCGTGCACTGCGGCTGGCAGCGCACCTGCAGCTGCAAGCATAGCACCCACAAGTATCCTGAATATGCAGAGGGGACAGCTGCCTGACCAGCTGACACAGCAAGGATGTGAGTCATGTAGATGAAATGGCAGACGGCTCATGCTCGGACCATGTCATGAGAGGGGCCTGCACCTTGTCAATGAGGCCAGCTGCTGCTCCAAAGGTCCTGCGAGCTGCGGCACTTCCGTGTAGCTTCGCAGCCTGCTGAACAATCTGCACATACAATGTAGCAGGCAAAAGCGCGGCAGATGTCGGCTAAGCGACTTTCGATATCCATGCAGTGAAACAACCCTTGCTGGCAGCTTGCCTGTCTGTTTGAAGCTGCCGTAGGCTGGGCAGGCGCCTGAGCAGCTTTCCGGCACTCTCTGCATCTGCAATCACATCCAAGCTGTCCAGGCACGAGTCGATCGCTCTGCGCAGCGAGCTACTGGACAAGCGGGCACTACCGAGGTCATGCCGTTCGCACTGTCGCACAATCAGGCTTCCGCAATCCAGTTGGGCAAAAACATCTGTTAAACCAAGTGCTTCATCCATTAGAACATCAACCAAGGTGGTAGGCAGGACAGAGCACCCGAAATGCTTGTGGGAGCTACAGCTGCCTGGAGGATGCAGAACAGGCCTTGCATGCCAACACACGGATAATGGCACCACACAGGATGTCCCAGTCCCAAGAGACTGCACACACTTTGTGGAGCGAGCCAGGTAGCCCTAACACTCCAGGCATGAAGTAACAAGCACATGACAGCAACTTGCTGTGACAGCAAGCTCATGACAGCACAAAAATCAACCTGTGCGGAAGTAATGTGAACCCCGAGAGCAAGCCTGGTCAGCCGTGCTTGATCCAGTGAAAATTTATCGATGGACTACCCACAGAACAGCTTGGGGACACAGGGTTCAGTGCTGGGGTGACAAGCCACAGCCACAGGCGGAGAGGGCGCCGGAGAAGGCATAAACATCTCTTCTCAACGCAACGTGCTGTGCAGCATCGCAGCAGTGCACAAACACAGCCAGTCACCAGCATTACAGGCTTGCCAATGCCTGCTTAGGGCACTTGTAAAAAATGGATTCTCCACACCCACAATGAGAATCCCAATACTTGCAAACCCCGCTGGAACAGCTCTGCATAATGCCAGGCTTGCCCAAATGAGAGCTCCTGCCATGTCATTTGCAACGCCGATGGCGAATGGCTTGCACACACAGCATGTGCAGATCTTGCTTCCCCTGCGCTGGCAGCGTCAGGCGTCTACCATGGAGGGCAACAACGCCACTCAACATGAGAGCCCATCAACAGCAGCTCCACAGCAGCACCACAACAGCTTCCCGTTCCACTCCCCAATACAAAGAACGGCCAGATGTTACTGGCCATAGCTACCTACTGGTTGGGCAGGCAGATACAATGATAGTCTGCAGCTACTACCTTCAGGAACTTATCGGCATATGGAATGCATCGGCACAACTCGCTGCTGTGACACTACCTGCAAGAATGGACTGCTTAGTGGCTGTTGGCTGCCTCCTGCTTCAGGTGCTGCCGCTGCCGCCTGTACTCGCTTTGATAGCGCTGCAGGGTATCCCGGATCTCCTGATACTCCTCGTCAAGCATGCTGCCCGGCTGCTGCCGTAGCGGGCTGCCGCCCGGCCCTGCTGCTGCTACTGCTGCCGCATCCTGCACCTGCTGCGCATGCGCTGCCTGCTGCTGCTGTTGCTGCGCTGGTGCATCCTGCCAGGCTGCCAGCCGTGTTGGCTTTAGGTTGTCGTTGCTGCCACGCAGGGCACTATCATGCACGACATCCTCAGCAGCAGCTGCCGCACAGCCCTGGCTGAGTAGCTGCTTGCTGGCGCTGTCAGGCCGGCTGTGTGACAAAGCCTTGCCAGGGCTCCCCAGCCCAGGGCTGACGACCACGCCGACAGCAGCATCAGCCGGCAGTGCTGCTGCTGCTGCTGCTGCTGCTGCTGACAACGAGCCAGCAGCTGCGGGAATGCCAACAGCTGATGTGTCGCTGCCAGTGCTGTTGATGGTGCTAGCAGCAGTGATCGTAAGACTGGCACCATCACTTGATACTACAGCAGGCTCTGCTGCTACTGTGGTGATGCTGTGCGGCTGCGCCTGCAGCCGCTGCTCCCAGTTGACCTGCACCGTCTGCAGCGCGCTGGGCTGTGCTGCTGCAGCATGTGCCGGCTGCGTGTGCCGGTCCCAGTCCCAGCTGCGCGGCTGCAGCGAGCTCAGCGAGCTGAGGCCTAAACCCGGCGCTGACTGCGGCCGCCGCGCCTTGCCGGAACGCTGCTGCTGCTGTTGCTGCTGCAGCAGCTGCTGCAGCTGCTGGTGCTGCTGCTGCTGCCGCGCGTGCTGGGAAGCAGATGCCCCGGAGTGCCCAGCTGCAGGCGGCACGACAGGCCCCAAGCTGCATCCGCTCATGTCTGTGCTTGCGGAGCACAGCAGCACCTCTCGCGCAGCAGCCAGGTGCTGCGAGCCCAGGCTGATGTTGCTGGCCAGGCTGAAGGTGGTGCTGGTGGTGCACAGCGCCTCGCGCACACACGACTTGGTGTGCAGCTGCTGCTGCTGCTGAGAGTCGTCGCTTGCGCGCGGCGGCTGCCGCAGCTGCTGCTGCTGCTGGCTGTCTAGGCTGCTGTGGCTGGCCGCTTGCAGCTGCTGCTGCTTCTGCTGCTGCAGCGGTGCGCAAGCCACGCTCTGCGAGGTGTTGAGCACGTCTGCAGCAGCAGCCGCAGGTGTCAGCGTGACCACCGCCTTGGACACCTGCTGCTCCTCCTGCTGCCTCCTGCCAGCTGCTGCTGGCGCCTTGTCCTGCTGCTGCTTCTGCTGCATGATGTGCGCCTTGGTTGCTACTAGCGACAGGTGCACCTTGAACTCCCTGCCTGCTGGATCTACAGGCAGCCAGGGCTCCTGTAGCACCCTGTAGTGGCAGCCCAGCACCACGCCACTGCCCAGAGGGGTGCTAGCAGGAAGCACGCAGCTGCGCGGGTGCAGCGCCTGCAGCATGCTGACGGAGTCGCCAGCGCTGGTGCACATGTAGCTGCTGGTGGCCGCGGTGTTGTCGCTGCCGCAGCCGATCGCTGCTGCCGCTGGCGGCTGCTGGAGGGCAGCTGCGGTGAGGGCAAAAGCCTGCTCGTACGCCTGCGGAGAAGTACGCAGCAGCACAGGACTAGTGAGCGGGCAGCACTCACATACATGTCACACGACAGAGCAGTAAGATCCTGCGTGTAGGCATCATCAGTGTGCTGCCAATGTCAGCAGAGCAACGGGCGAAACACTGCTATGGCAGCACTGCGAGCATGCCAAGGCTGCTGCTGTGCGCTGCTGCACCACTCACCCCGCCTGTGCTGTACTGCGCTGCTGCTGCCGCCATGGACTTCTTGGTGCTCTTGAGCCACTTGGACAGCACAGACGCTGCCGGCAGCTGCGCCACGTTGGCCATGTCGGTGCTGCCAAAGCCCAGGTAGGCCGCACGCACTGCTCGCAGCTGGTCGGGCAGCGGCTTCCTGCAGGCAGCAGCAGCAGCAGCAGCAGCAGCGTGATAAGCTGTAAGCAGTAGCACACTGCGCACCCGCACGTCCACACACAGACACTGGAGCCCACCAAGCAAGACGCTGCAATACCTGCCGCATGAGCATGCATAGCAAGAACATGGGCATCTGCATCTTCAGGCCACCTGCCGGAGCAGCCCCTCCCTCAACGCAACTTCAACTGCTGATGCTGCCCGACATCTGACGGTTGCACCTGCTGTTGCTGCTGCTGAACCCTACTTCTGCTGCTGCTGCTGCTGGTGCGCACTTGTACTTTGTGCGTATGGGTACCAGGTATGCTCCTGCGTTGCTGGGCTCCGTCACAAAGTCAAAGGTGATGAGCTGGAAGTCATCATCAACCAGCACGCGGTTGTTGGCGGGGTCGGCCACCACTGACGCCCAGCCGCGGCTGCTCACACCCAGCTTGATGCCCTGGCAGCAGCAACAGCAGCAAGCATAGCAAAGTACAGCGGTTGGCGGCAGTTGATCACAGAGCTTTGCCTGCCGGCTGCTGCTGCTGTCACACCCAGTGGCGCGTGCCTCTGCTGCCTGCCAGCTGCTGCCGCGTGGTCAGTCCGCCCCAGCGCCCAGCCAGCGCCAGCTGCCCTGCTGCTGGCTGCCAGCTGCTGCAGCTGACATGCAGAGCCACCGCCAGCACTCCCTGCCAGCCCTGCACGCTGCTTCCTGGCCATGCTGCACAGCCCGCAACGGAGCAGCTGCTGCTTAGGCCTGGCTGCTGCTGAGTAATCCTTATCAGCATCTGTGCCGGCTGCCTGCTGCTGCCACTGCTGGGCTCACCCTGCTGTACAGCTCCCACAGCAGCAGCCCCGCAGGCGTGGGCAGCACCTCAATGGTGCCCCACAGCTCGTTGCCGCGCCAGTGCACCTCCAGCACCTGGTGGCTCACGTTGGGCAGGTTGAGGCTGCGGAAGTAGGCGCTGTAGTAGCTGGGGTGGTTGAGCTCGCCCAGCGCGCTGCCGCAGGACACGTGCGCCGCCTTGAAGCGGGCCACCTCGCGCCGCAGGATGGGCTGGCGCAGTATCGGCAGCAGCAGCAGCAGGAGCAGCAGGAGCAGGCAAGTTTCCAATCACATGTGCTTGTCAAAGCGGAGTGCAGCCTAGGCTACGGAGGACAAAGCTGAGAGGAAGATAGATGGCAGCCACGCCAGGCGCTTGCGTGGCGGCCATCTATCTGAGGAGATTGCCAGCAGGGCGGCAGCGGTGCACGTGCACAGCTGCCGATTTGTGTGGCGCTGTATGCTTGCATGGCAGCTGCTTGCTGGCAAATGAGGCGCTGACCGCCAGGTGCTGTTGCTGCTGCTGCTGCTGCTCACCTTGGGGTAGATGCGGCCGTTTGTATTCTTGGTGTCTGCTCTGGCAAACAGACCTGCAGCAGCAGAGCAGTATCGTGGGGCTGCTATATCCCAACACGCTGTGCATGCCACGTAGGGTGCTGATTGACATGTTGCTAGCAGCGCCCAAACCGTGATGTTGTCAGCATAGCCTGATGAGCACTTCTACCTGCTCACCATGTACAATCAACCTGCCCTCATTGACCTGGGTGCTGAGAGTAAAGAGATCCACGACCTGGCAAGGTCATGCAGACAGCAGCAGCAAGGAGGAGCTATCTTACAGTTGCTGCACGTGAACAGCAGTAGGCTCAAATGCCAAATAGCAGATATTGCACACCACGCTTTCAACCAAACAATTGCTTGGGAGCAGTGCATCAGCAGGCACATACCTCCTCCCTGGTCAGCTCAGCAGCAGAAGTGCCCAAGCGACCTCCGCAGCACCACCCCCAAAACGCCATAGCAAAGTGGTTCGACAAACTAAGACATCTTGACTGCTTGGAAGGTGGTGCTAGAGATGGCGAGGCCGGTGAATCGGCACAAGCCCTCCCGGCTATGCGCGCCCATGTTCAATCCAGCGGTGCTAAAACAACAACAGCTTCAACCGTATAATATCGAGCTCTACCAAAAGGAAGCTGGTACGTTTGTCTCTGACGTGCGTGCGTTTCTTGCTGTGTGCCTTCAGCTGGTCAAGCCATTATAATACGTGTAACGTGTTGAAACCAATTTGTCGCTTGGGACGACTGGCCTAAAGCAACTGATCACAGGTGCGGCCTATTAGGGCTGTGTTATAAGTGTTAGCTGCCAACGGAAGAGGACTTTGCGAGGGCTTCGTACCGTGAGAGGCATTTGACTAGCAAGAAACACTATTTGCAGCTGATGCAGAGATGCTGCAGTCGCACCTGTGGCAGGCTGTTGAACAAACAAAAGCTTGGACAAACAGCCTGACTACCAACCTCACCGTGTGTGATGCATCCTCACATACACTCCCACGACTGAAGTGGTTGACTTTTATTTGTCTCTGAATTTGCCTGAAGCCAGCGGCAGCTGCAATAACCGCAGATCTCTGCAGGGAACTTGTGTGCCAGCTGCCACCCTGCAGTACTGCCAGAGCAGAAAAAGACAGCATATGCTCGCAAGCAGGCCGCCCTGCCACCAAGGTCATTGCAGCAAGTCCGTCATATCAGTCTTGGGTTGGTGGCTATCATTTTGGCCGCGACCTGCCCTTTAACCTGTCACAGGAAAAACATGTGACGCGGGGTTTGCAGAACTGAGCTGCGGATGCTAGAATAAGACCAAGCGGCTTCCAATCAACTGAGCATCGAGTACGGGACACTCACCACTTATGTGTGACAGCTTATATCCCCGGCTGTGTTTGTGAAGCAAATGGCACTGTGGCTGTCGTTGATATCGAGGCCAAGGGCGTGGCTAAGCATGCCGTAGTATCCTTGGTTTTGACTTTGCTTTCAATTGGTCGATCATGTGACTTTTTCTTGCTCCTCGGGCGCTACAGCAGCAAGTAGGGTTGTTGGGAGATGGCTCGCGTGGCTTGCAATTGGCTTGGCTTGCTGCTGCCCCTGCTGTGCGTGGCTCGATCGCAAGCAGAATACCATGTGGGAGCAGGTACGCTGAGTGTGTGCTGCCTGCATGCTCCTATGGCGCCACCGCTGCTGCTCTGCTGCTGTGCTGCTGCTGGTGCTTGTCCTTGCACTAGACCTGGTGTCATTGAAGCATTTCCACTGGGGTTTATCATCATAGCCTTTAAGTTTGCCTGGAAATGCAGGCAAGGCAGACATCACTGGGCCTGTCGCGGATGTGAACCTCATGGTGGGAGTTGGCGATGTGGCGAGGTGTCCAAATCAGTGCCTGCTGCATATGATATGATTGAGTTATGCACTTGAGCAGCTGTGCTGAGAATGAGGGCGGCTCTTCTAAAAAGGGGGCAGCCTTTAGGTTTGTTTGCTACCACGCAAGCACGCCACAGGTGTTCCTTACCAGCAACATGCATCTGTTCTGTCAAGAAGTCAGTCATTGAATGGACTTGGTTGTGGCGCGCTGCAGGGTTATGCCATGCCCCTGCAGATTGCGCGCGGCCTGCATATACGCCTGTATGCAAGAGCCTTTGTGTTTGCTGATGGGAGCAACCCAAGGTAAGCTGAACAGCAACATGTGGGAGGACAGCACCATGCACAAAGGCAACAGCACTGCATGAAGTCTGCCAGGTGCCAAGCAACTACACCGCCTCTTTGCGCCAGCAGCTGGCTGCTAGTTGAGTGAGGAAACACATGCTCAGTTGAAGGCCATCATGAGCAACCAAACATGATGGTCCCTCTGCTGCTGTTGATGCTGCTGCTGCTGCTCCTGCTGGCTGCTGGCAGGCAGCGCTTTGTGTATGTTGTGTCTGACGCCTGCATGTCATCGCAGCTGGTGACACTCAAGGTGCTGCAGCGTCTAGAGGTGAGAGCATGCACAGCCCTTGAGCGGCCAGCGACGCTGTCTGCGTGACGTGGCAATGTGTTGCTGCATCTTATTAGTTGAAACGCAGCAAGGAGCGGCCCCACAGCCCGGCTGCAATCGCTCAGGGCTGCCAGCTGCATGCATTCAACCCACCATGTCTGCCTGCAACACAGGAGTTGTGCACTACCCTTCAACATCTTGCTGCGTGCTGCCTCACATTGGGCACCTGCTGCATGCGCCTGCATATCCTAGGTTGTGCTTGTTGCTTTACCACCACCACCCTAACCCAGCTGCCTGCTGCTGCACGCCGCTGCATGCAGGCGATGTATGGTGGGCTGTACAGTAAGGACAACGTGCTGCTGAGTGGCACGCACACCCATGCCTCGCCAGCGGGCTTCCTGCAGTATGTGCTGTACAGCATCACCAGCCTGGGCTTCGTGGAACAGAGCTTTGATGCACTGGTGGACGGCATCACAGAGGTGGGCTGGGCGGCCCGGGGCGGTGGGCTGACTGGTGGGCTGGCTGGTGGGCTGGTGCATGCTGATGGAATGCCACAATCACCTGAGAGGTAGCCGCTGTGCAGTGGTGGTGTAGCAATGTGTGCATTGCCGCATCACCTGTTGATTGTTTGTACTGTCATGACATAGCAGGCAAAACCTCGTGATTACAACGCTGCGCATACACGGCTCGGAAGCAGCTCAGCAGGGTGCTTGCGCAAGCACACCCTTCAGCAGCACTGCTGCTGCTGCTGCTGCTGCTGCTGCTTCATCTTCTGCTGCTGCAGGCCATTGTTGCAGCACACAAAAATGTTGCTCCAGCTGCTGTGTCGTATGCGTCTGGGCAGCTGCTGGGGGCCAACATCAACCGCAGCCCCACAGCATACCTGGCCAACCCAGCAGCTGAGCGGGCTGCATATGAACACGATGTTGACAAAGACATGCAGCTGCTGCGCATAACAGCGCCAGGCCCTGCTGCTGCTGCATCTGTACCAAGCAACCTGGCGGCAAAAAGTGAAGCAGCGGAAGGGCAGGCAGCGGCAGCGGGGAGCAGGGAAAGCAGCAGCAGCGGTAGCAGCAGCAGCAGCGGTAGCAGCAGCAGCAGCAGCAACAGCAGCAGCAACAATGTGGACGGACGTGGGCTGATCAGCTGGTTCCCTGTGCACTGCACCTCTATGAACAACACCAACCCTTACGTGTCAGGAGACAACAAAGGCGCAGCAGCGCAGCTGATTGAGAAGGCATGGAAGCAGCAGCAAAGCAACAGACGCAAGGCGGCTGCCCTACACGCCAGCAGCAGCAGCCGCACAAGCACTGGTCATGCGCATGCTGGCAGACGCAGTAGGGTGGGGTTGTGCAGCAGCAGCACTGGCGGCAGCTGCAGCTGGCTGGGCTGGTATTGGCAGCTGCTGAAGTGCCTGCTGACCCAGCAGCAGCCGACTGCTAGCAGCACTGAGGCCACCGCTGCTGCGGCTGGCTCGACAGTCGGTCGTGCAGGTAGCTTTGTTGCCGCCTTTGCGCAGAGCAGCGTGGGCGACACGTCACCCAACGTGCAGGGCGCGTTCTGCCTGGACACAGGTGCGGCTTGGATGCACCTGCGGCAGAAGCAGCAGCAGCAGACCTTCTGTTGCTGGCATAGCAGCTGCCTTGCCCAATTGAGGCTAAAAACAGAGGTGTACACACACTTGCTGCTGTGATTTGTGTCTTGGTGCCGCCTCTGCAATGCAGGCCTGCCTTGTGAGGTGAGCAGCAGCACCTGCAATGGCCGCAACGAGATGTGTCATGGCAGGGGCCCCGCCTGGCCGGATGACACAGCCAGCACAGCAGCAATAGCAGCGCTGCAGGCTGACAAGGCGCAGCAGCTGTGGGCGGCGCCAGGCAGCGAGGTGTCTGGCCCAATCGACTTCCGGCACACCTACGTGAACATGAGCGATGTGGTGGTGAGTGTTGCCTGCACAGGAGGGGGATGATGCCAGTTGGGATTACAACCACGCACCAAATATGCAGTGCACTAGCCTTGTTTCACCAGCGGTTGTAGGGTACTGTGGCGCAAGGTGTTGCCCAAGTGCTGCACTTGTCAAATGCGTAATTGCCGGCTCTGCAGTCTGCGGCTCACTTGCTGCTGCTGTGGCTGGCGGTGGCCGCTGCTGCTGCAGGTGCGTGCCAGCAGGTGGACGCGTGCAGGCGCCACCTGCGCTCCTGCCATGGGCTTCAGCTTCGCCGCAGGCACCACAGACGGTGCGCACGAACCGAAAACAACTGTCATGCACATGCAGGCATGCGGCCTTGGCTTTCAACAGCGCATATTCACCCCCTTGAGCAGCTGCGGCAGCTGACTCGCTTCAGACGCAGTTCAGCAGCAGCATTCTGCACCAAGGACGCGGTTGTGGCTCCTCCTCTGCATGCTGCTGGCCATGATGGACGGTGCCAGCTCTGCTCACAGCAGCCGATGGCTGTATCCTGCTGTTATTCCTGTGCTGCTGATGGTTTCTGGTCTTTCCTCCTGCCACTGCCGCCGCTGCTGCTGCTGCTGCTGCCGCCGTTTCCTTAGGCCCTGGGGCGTTTGACTTCACCCAGGGTGACACCACAGGCAACCCCTTCTGGAACCTGGTCAGGGACTTGCTGTCCCCGCCCAGCCCGCAGCAGCAGGCCTGCCACGCGCCCAAGCCCATCCTGCTCAACACCGGCTACATCAAGCAGCCCTACCCCTGGCAGCCAGACGTGACAGAGGTGTCTGTAATGCGGCTGGGAAACTTTGTGAGTGCTGGCGCAGCTTGCAGGAAGCTGCTGGTCTGGTGTCAATCTTTGGATGAGACATGCGAGCGAGCGCCTGCTGCCTGACCAACGAAAGCAGCCTGGCGCCTGTTGCTGACTCGCATGCATGCTGGGCTTGCCGCCGCTGCTGCTGCTGCTGCTGCTGCTGGGCTGTGCAGGTGATTGTGGGTGTGCCTGGTGAGTTCACCACCATGGCGGGCAGGCGCATGAGGGCGGCAGTGGCCGCCACAATCGGTGACGCATGGGGCGCTGGGCTGACGGTGAGGCTGCTGCAACAGACGCATCAGGGTGGCTGTGCAGCTTGTGCAGCTGCTGGCGCTGCTGCTGCAGAACTTGGGGTTAAAGACGATGCTCTGAATGCATGCCGGCTGCAATGTTGTGCTGATGGCGTGCTGCATGCTACGCATCTTGCAGCCCAACTTTCCCTGAAGCATACCATGTCTTCAGCTCCACCCTCCTCTACTTTGTTACTGCTGTTGCTGCTGCCAGGTGGTGCTGTCAGGGCTGAGTGGCACCTACAGCAGCTACGTGGCCACCTGGGAGGAGTACCAGGTGCAGCGCTACGAGGGCGCCTCCACACTGTACGGGCAACACACCCTAGACGCATACATACAGACGGTGCTGGAGCTGGTGCAGGTGACTGCTGCAAGCAAGTTGGAAGTCATGCTGCCAGTGCCAAGGGCACTGTGTGCGGCTGCTTGTTGGACTGCCTGCTGGGCAAGTGCTGTGAGGCTGTTGTTAGCGGAAGGGACAGCTGCTATGGTTGGCCCGACACCTCCAGCGCCTCATGCATGTGGTGCATCCACAATCATTATATGCCTGTTTGAGGCTGGCACGGTCAGCAGCAGGCCGCACGCTCAGCTGCTTATCCATGTGCTGCTGCTGCTGCTGCTGCTGCTGTGCAGGCCATGCTGTCAGGCCAGCCGGTCACCAGCAGCGTGGTGCCGCCAGACCTGCTGTCACAGCAGATAGGGCTGCTGGGGCCGGTGGTGATGGATGCTGTGCCCCGCGGGGCAGCGTTTGGTGATGTTGTGCTGGCACCACTGCCTGCCTACAGCGCCGGGCAGCTGGCGCAGGCAGTGTTCAGGTGGGTGCACATAGGGGTGGTGTGTGAGGGGTAGCTAGCTGTCAGCCAAGCGGATTGGGTGGCAGGCTGGCTGCAGCAATGCCGGCGTGGCACATGAGGCGCACTGGTGATGTTCAGGATGTGTTTGATTTGGCCAGATGTCACAATGTGCAGCGCACAGCCCTGTGGTGTGTGCACGTGCCGAAGTAGTTGCTGGGGTCAGCAGTGGCATGGCACCAACTGCTGCACCGGTGCGTGCTGCCTCTTGCTGCAGGTCTGGCTGCCCGCGCAACAACCTGAGGCGGGGCGGCACCTTCCTGGCAGTACAGGTGAGGCGGGGCGGCACCTTCCTGGCAGTACAGGTGAGGCGGGGCGGCACCTTCCTGGCAGTACAGGTGAGGCGGGGTGGCACCTTCCTGGCAGTACAGGTGAGGCGGGCAGCTGCCTGTGGTACTGCTGCTGCGGGCATGAACCGCATCATATGTATTTCAATGTTGACGCTTTGCTGCCCAATCACACTTCTTTTTATATGCCTTTGTACCTTTGTCATCTTGCTTGGTTCCTGGCAATCAGCGTGTGGGCATGCGTGGCTGCTGCCTGCTGCAGGTGCTGGGCCCTGGTGGCGGCTGGTCTGACGTGGCGGGTGATGATGACTGGGCCACTCACCTGCACTGGGGCAGGCACTGGAAGCTGTCCACACAGTCCTTTGCCATTGTCAGGTGGGTGCTGCGACACCTGTGTGGACTTCAATCTAAGTTAGATGGAGGGCCAGGGGACAGCCTAAGTCAGGCAGCAGTCCGCAATAAGCAAGGAGATCGCGTGCCAGTGTGTGTACAGTGGGTGTATAAGTGCTTGCAGCAAGTAGTGCGCATTCCGCTTGACTCCGCTGCGCAGCTGACAGCTGTGCTGTGGCACGCAGTACATTGATTCAAGTGGTTGCAAGCGGTCCAGTACGACCTTGAGACAGCGTGTGCTGCGGACGACAACTCATGAGTATGCCTCGCACCACCGCAGGTGGCAGATTCCGGCCGACACACCAGAGGGCGAGTACCGCCTGGTGCACTATGGGGATGCAAAAACGCTGCCCTGGGCCACCCCGCAGCCCTTCCAAGGCAGCAGCAGCAGCTTCACAGTCACACGCAATGCATCACTCTTGCGGCGGCTGCTGGCAGCAGCGGCGCCCTCAGGAGACCCCCATGCAGCTGCTGAGCTGCAGCGTGATGCGTTGTGCCAGGTTGTGGACAGCACTCTGTCGCAGCGGCTGCATGAGGACGTGGTGGCTGGTGCTGGGAACAGCAGCTGGGCGAGGGTGCCAGAGTTTCAGCGACTGCAGCGGCTGCAGCAAGCTGCAGTGCTGCAGCGGCTCGGGTGTAGTGCGCAGTAGTGCGGTTTTGGTATGACTAGGCTGGTAATGCACAGCAGATTTTGAAGAAAAAAAGCAAATTGTGGTACATGGGGTGTGAGTATCCAGACAGTGGAGCCCCCTCACCCTCCCCGGCATGCTTAGACCACCAGGAAGTGCGGTGGCCTGAAAGTGCGGTGCCCGTGTGCGCGACAGCTTGCTTCCCGTGCAAAGCCACACCAACGAACAGGGGCGCTGTTACACATCACCGTAGAGTACTGTACATCATAATGCTGCAGCAGACTGCATGCATGTTGATTATGTAATCAAATTGCCGCTCCTTTGTCAAAGGATCTCACAGGTAGCAGTCATGCGTGCTTTCGTATGTGATTATGAGGCCACTCACATGTTGCACGCGTAACTCCCTTGAACATCAAACTCGCAGAGCAACCTGACAGCGGCTTCGGCTGTTATCAAAAAAGGGGTCCAAATCACAGCAAGGCGTGTTGCAGCACGCCACTTGCATAGGGACAAGGCATATAATGGAATGCTGTGCAGGCCAAGGCAGCACCAATGCAGCCGTCTGATGGCACCTATACGTTTATAACTTGCAGCCAGGCGGCCAACACTGTAGCATTCTGCAGCTGGGACAATCTTGAAAACACGTGTTATTGGGCTGATTGACTAGGTGCTTCAGCACACTATGCAAGCATGACGTACACAAAAAGAACAAAGCAGCAGCTGCAACCAGGGTGAGTCTGTCACTGCTGCTGCACAGCCGTCGCCAGACCGCCAGGGTGCTGCCATTCACACGTAGCAAAACGGCACATCATACATTCGTTGTTGTTTATATATCAGGCTGCGGCATCTTAATGATCACACGTCGAACGGACACTAGTCAAGACCAACCAAATCAAAGCACGTGAACCATCAGGGCACCCATCAGAGTTCTTGCAGACGACAGCAGCGCCCAGCTTCAAACCCCGCACCCCACAAAACGTAACAATGTGGCTTTCTGCAACTGGCAATTCTGCTATTGCAACTCAGAGGCGATACAAGCATGACGTGGCTGAAAACGTTCTTCAAAAAATATAACAAAGCAGCAGCGGCAACCAGGACGAGTCTGTCACAACTGTTGCACGGCCGTCACCTAACAGCCAATGTGCTGCCGTCCCACGTAGCAAAGCAGCACATCAGGCTGCGGCATCTTAATGATCACACGTCGAACGGACACTAGTCAAGAGCAACCAAACCAAAGCACGTGAACCATCAGCACATGCGCACCCTCCAGCAGACAGCGCACAGCTTCAAACCCCGCAACCCAAGAAAGACGATCACCAAAAGCTCAAGCCTGCCACCAGGATGTATGTACGGTTTTATGTACCATTCAGATGAAATATGTCATCATCTCTGAGAAAGCAGCGCAAGGACGCATGATGCAAGCCCTGGTCCTGACCAGGCAGGTGATGACGCTGGGTATGACGAACCGTGGGTTTGAGAGGCGCTTACCCAAACACGCGCAACCCATTCAGAAGCATTTATCATACTGTACAGGTTGAATGACAGCTTCTGGGGCGACCTTCCTGTCATGGCCATACTTCAGCTTGTTGATTGCTGCCAGCAGCACGTCGTCAATCCCAGCATGCACAGCCAGCCATGGAATGTACTCATTTGGCATGTTGATGACTTTTGAAGCGCGGCAGTTTGTGCACTTGGGGTACGACAAGCAAGCCTTCCAGGATTGGAACGTGAAGCACTTTTCATCCGCCTTGCAACATGGAATATTCAGAGAAGCAGACGCTTGCCTGTTGTACTCAAGGATGCCAAAACTGAAAGCATCCTCCTGGGCAAAGTCTGCAAGCTGCTCACCAAGGTAATTGAGGCTTTCAATCAGAGGTGGCAAGTCGAAGTACGCACTGAACACAAAATCTTGGATTGGAACCACACTCAAGGCTTCAACCCAAGCAACGGCTACTTGCATTGCAGCTTTTGCGTCAGCTGCTGTGGGCGGGACGGCCACGCACTTCACAGCACAGAAGGCACAGGTGTCTGTGATGCAAGAGCTTCCAGCACTGCACGCTGGGGCGGAGGGTAAACTGCAAAAATCCAAAAAGCAGGACACAGGTTTGTCGCAGGTAGGTGCACCGGTAACCGCGTTCAACAGCTTCTGACCAAGGCTGTTGACCTCATTTTGCGCTTTCACCGGGAGCTGTGTGTACGTCTGGTTGAATTCGGCCTTCACAGCGGCAAGTTGGTTCTGAAGAGTCTTGATCTGCTGCTTCAAGGTGTCGACGTAGGGCAAAGCAGCAGCCATCATGCCAGCGATGATGCGTGGGTGCTCCAGCAGCTTCTCTGGTGTGATCTGCTCACGCTGGATGGCAAGGGCAAGCGCTTTGTACAGGGACAGCTTCCGAAACGAGGCGTCTTGCAGCTGGCGTGCGCCATCACAGAAGATGGGCCAGAGATCACTCTGCATTGTGGATGCAGTATCAACTGCCTCTTGGAGCGTAACGACTGCCTGGCATGCAGCAGTATTCAGCAGCAGTGGCAACGTTTGTCAGTAACAGCCGTCTGCACTCAGTCTGGGTTGAGGGGTCACCTAGGAACCGCGCTGTGTGGTGTCCTGCAACTGGCAGCCGAGTAACTGCAGAAATGGTGGATGATGCATGATGCAGCAGCAGGAGCAGCAGCAATACATGTCGTGGGGATATGTCCTAACAGTGAGCAAACGTCCTTTGTGCGCTTTGTGAGCGGTGAGCAACTGCTGCATTTTAGATCGCCAAACAAAACTTAGCAGTAGTGGCAGCAGCAACAGGAGCTGGCGCCGCCGCAGCAGCACCAGCAGCAACCGCAGGAGCAGCAGGGAATGCCATAATAGCGCAGCAGTGCCATGCAAGAGCCACACAAGCCCTGGACCAGTTTGTTGCACATCTACATGAAGCTTGCTGACATGCGTGTGCTGCATCATGCCTTGCTGGTGAGGGCTAGCAGTGAGCCTGCTGAGCTGGCAGATGTCAAGTGCATCAGCTACACCAGCCACCAACCTGATGGGTGCCATTCAGTGCCGCAGGCAGCTTGTTGAGCTCCCTCCAGGCATCTGAGAGCAGCCCTCCATAGCACGTGCCAGGATCCGGACAACCCTTGGCAGCAGCTGCTTCGCGTGCTGCGTTGATGTAAGCATTCCACGTGTCTGAGCTCAGAATCTTTTCCAGGGCATCCAGTAGCGGGGCAATCACGTTGAGGACGCCCTTGATGTACGACATCAGCGGGCTCAACAGGCCATCGGCTACCAGTGGCACCAGCTGCCGCAGCGATGTGTCTGCATACGTCGCTAAGTAATCCACGAGGCTTTGACAGGCGAACGGGACCTCCACAACCGCCGGTACAGGTGCGATCAGAGTTTGGGCGATGGCAACAGCACACCTGCCAAGGCGCGCAGACACGTCTACGTATGACGCCAGGTTGATGGTGGGCATGTAGATAAGTTGAAATGTTTGAATTCCAGCCAGTGGCCTTGCTGGCTTGACAGCTGCCAGCTCAGCCAGCAGCTGCTGCTTGTTGACATCCCTTGCCTGCAGGCCGCCATTGATGACGCATGCTGTGTATGTAGCCAAATCTGTTATCAAGCAACAGAGATGAAAAAAGATTCCTTGAATGCACGACATAGGTGAAGTATAGTGACAATGTGCACTGCATGGACAGGCAGCAGTGCTGTCAGCCTGCAGAGCTGTCACTGTACACATCAAAGGAACCAGCTGTCTAGATTTGAGCCACACACATGTGCTCCAGAGCACAAGATCTTCCAGCTGCAGCAGTGCTGGTACTGATCAGTACTTCATGAGGTACTGCAGGTGAAGCAGCATGTCGCACTGCCAGAGACACAGCACGTGCACTGCCAGAGGCTCGCCCTGTAAAGAGATGCTGAGCTCTGACCACAGTAGCAAGCACAACCACACACCTGACAGCAACGGTGAGGTGATGCCTGTGACTGGATCAGCTGCTTCTGCCACGCCCTGACGAATCAGGGCAGGGGTTGCCTGCAGCCGTGTCAGCAGCTCTGGCACACAGCGGCAGATGGACTCTGCACGATCTTGCCAAGAGATTTGGGCTTGGGTGCAGATATCAACCTTTTTAGTTTGAACTTTGATTCCGCAAGGCAATTTCAATCTGCCGCACTGCTTCACTGCGAATCCAGTGGGCATGTCGAATGCGGCACGCTTGCAGATGTCCAGGGTCAGCACATCGCACACGTCTACTGCAACGACAAGAGGTGTCACGATCAGGCAGGAAAGCACCACAAGCGCAAAGCGATGCGTGGCACCCACAGCATTGTTGCCCATGATGGGCAACTGGCATGTGAAAAACAGTAAGTAACCCTCACACAGTACTTTAGTCTCTTGTATGGGGCGCCCTTGTACAAACCTGGAGGCTTGTGCGTGCCTGATATTCTTCTTGCGAGATCGCAATCAGCGGGTGAGCCCAAAACGCCACTGGTGACCAGCAGGGAGGGGTGACGCGGTGCCCATTGTTGCCATAGTGGGTAATGTTAGCCGCCGCCGTAATGTTAGCCGCCGCCGTAGCCAATTCAGAGGGATAGGGAGCGGGAACAACCGTGCGCGAGTCACCTGTGGGGTGTGCTACGAGTGCAAAAGTGCTTTCTGACCAGGAGCCCCGGTACGGACATGCCAAACACTTCAGAAATAGTTGATTTGCCTGGGGGTTACGATGACAGATGATAAATGAGCCACTTCACGTGTCCCGCGTTAGTCGTAACCCACATATATGTGGGCCGTATATACGGCGCGTGGCTTCACGTGGACATCAACAATGCTTGCAAGCACAATCCGTGCCTGTAGCAATCCTTAATGTGTTGCAACAGCCGCAGTGCAGCATGCACAAATAGCTGACAACTACTTGAGACTGTCTGCCCAAGGCTGCTGCAACAGTTCGTTCACAGAAAAAGTTGTTGCCGTGAGCAGGTTGTGACTGCCAGTGGCAGGTGCGCGCGCAACAAGCTGCCTGCCAGTACTTATGCAACCGTTGCAACGGTTGCGTTAACGGCCTCGTTGGTCCCCTCTCCCTCTCTCCCGTTTATGTTTTGTTACCAGGGGGGGGATCCTACTGGCTAGTCACACAAGGGCCCACTGACTCCCCTAACTCCCTGTCACACCCCTTGGGGCAGAGAGGTAAATGATGGAAGTTAGTGAATGTAAAACGGCAGAAATATTGTAAGAAGCGTCAAAAGGCTGTGTG
Organism: Tetradesmus obliquus; assembly: GCA_030272155.1. Taxonomy (NCBI): domain Eukaryota; kingdom Viridiplantae; phylum Chlorophyta; class Chlorophyceae; order Sphaeropleales; family Scenedesmaceae; genus Tetradesmus; species Tetradesmus obliquus. Next base: position 5,873,682 of record CP126191.1, read on the forward strand.
TATACTAACCTCCCCTAAAATCTCAATTTTTCAAAAAGTTATGGGAAATCAGTGGAAGTTGGGAGTTAAAAGTCAGTGGGCGAGGCCAAAACAGGGGAAGTTGGGAGCTTGTGGGAGTTAGTGGCAAGGCACGTGCAGGGACACATGAGTGACAGCCAGGGATTTAAGGGAGCTAGCTGATTCCCTAACTTCCCTTGAATCCTAGAGAACAGGCTTTCAAAGGGAAGTTAACTTCCTAACGTTAGGAGGTAAAAATCAAAGGGACAGCCTATAGTCGTGGAAGTTGGGAGGTACCAGAAGTTAAAAAAAGCTAAAATTTCACTATGTTGCTTTGGCCCTTTCAAACCACGTACAACACAGCTGTGCAAGCAGAATCACTAACTTCCACCATTTACCCCTCCGCCCCATGGGGTGTGACAGGGATTTTAGGGGAGTCAACGGGCCCTTAGTCACACGCAACAGTCAGGCGAACTTGACTGCAGGGGACACATGTACAAGGCGATGCCTCCATCAGCAAGACACGTCTAATACCCCTATATAGGAGGTGCCCGGCTCCAGGACCAAAAAATAAGCAGAGGAGTTGAACCCTCGTTAAACGGCCTCGTTGCAATACACACGCTGCTCTGGGTGCACAGCCACAAGTGTATACAGAGTTTCAAAGTGCCGAGTACCGTATTGCTCCTAATTATCACCGGAAAAGAAAACTATTTTGGCCTTTCCGGTGATTGACTTCAAAAACCGAATAATACGTCTGCGGCTTCCGGTGATATTTAATTTAAACCTCGAAAAATGTTTCTTAGCCTCATTTTTCGCTCAGATCGCTTTCGATAACGCTGTGTACGCTTATATGTAGATCCTAAAGCATCTAAGCGCAACTAGAAGCGGCCGTCGCCGGTTTGCTTGCCGTGCGTGAAGCCGAGCATCATCCGAAAGACTCCGAAAGGCTCGCTGCAGATCGAGAGCTCTCGAGGCTGGAGCGCGGCTGCAGCTCCTAGGAAGAAAATTAGGCAGACCTCGTAGCAGTGGGAAGTGTCAGAAAGCAGCAGCAGCTGCAGCACCAGCTGTCCCTGCTGCAAGCAGAGGCAGCGCACAGCAGGAGCAGCAGCAACAACATGCCTGGTCCTAGGACCAGGATGATGCTAAGCAGGATGATGCTAAGCATGCACTGCATGTTGCACTGCATGTTGCACTGCCTGTTGTACTGATGCATCCTGCAGTTGAGCCCCTCGGCAACATTATCTAAAACACATATGCCAGTGCCGGTGATATTTAAAATAGCTCCAAAAAAAGCCACGAGGGATTCCGGTGATATTTAAATATTCTAAATATTCAGAAAACTCCTGCGGGCTTCCGGTAATATTTATTAGAGGTGATGATTAGGAGCAGTACGATAACTGTCGTTTCAAATATCGCCTCAAAAGGCAGATCACTGCAGTGTTGAGTGTGCGTTGCTCGCGTCACTGGCGGCAACTCACGGATCAAGCCACGCTAACAGCACAACAGCGCGCAAGCTTTGCCAACAGTGCGCCACACAGATCGCCGTGCAACCCTGATGTGAAGACAGCCACGGATGTAACAGCAGCTGGTCACGCACGGAGGCCATGCAATTGCAAGTGCAGATGGGTGCAGCAGTCTCGGCAGCAGATGCGCGTACATACGACTTATAGCTGCCCTACTCGCATGCTTCCAAACACAAGCTGCCTAGTTTTTCTTTCCAACACATGCACGCCATGCAGGCTCATGCCAGGTGCTAACACACTCTAGCTCTAGCCCTGCAGGAGCTGGCGCTAGGATGCCTCAAGCACCCAGCACGCCAGCTTTGTGTGACCATACAATGCTCTGCAGGTGCAGCAACCAGCAAGGCTGCGAGTCCCGCGTCCAAGGGGCAGCGCAACCAAAGCTTTCAAGCCATTAAATAGATCACTGCCATCTACTGCTCTCACAATAAAAGATACACAAGCGTCAGACCCAGTAACACTCTCGATGTACAGCTTCCAAGTGACACACAGCTTTTGAATGAGGCGATGCTGAGGATGATATGAGCAGATGCACGCATGCTGCACCTGCCGAGAACAGCCAGCAAACCCTCAAACAACACACAATGGTCGCAGTACAGCCACGCACAGCACACCTCTCTTGTGCGTGGACAGCTGTCATCCAAGGCTCCCAAGCCACCAGCCAAAGGCGCTGCTCTGGTCAATAGAACATACAGTGCAATGCCGCTTGACGCGTCGCTGAGGCATTCATAGGTAACCCTGCCTCCTGCCCCTGCCCCTGCCCATTCACATACACCACAACAAGCTGTACCACACAAGTTGCGCACACCGGCCCAAATCGAGGCGGCACGCAACCATTCCTCACTCAAGCGAAAGTCACCTCTTGAACAGCAGCCAATAGTCGACCCAAACACTGGTCGCTTGGATCACTGCCTCTGCCCCTTATACCCCTGCTCCCTCGGTAAAACACACTCGCGCACAAAACCCCTCAAGCGATGCGCAGCATGCACCAATGAGGCACGCCTGCATGACTGTTACGGTCCTCAGCTCACAAAGTGTATCTGCTGCAGCACTGCACAGCAGCAGAAACAGCCTATCACACGCAATTCATAGTGGACGCTGCAGCTGAGAGGCACCCCAAGATGCACCAGGCTACGGCCTGCTGCTCAATCAGCTGCCAGGCACAGCACAAAGTAGCTTCTACACTCACAGTACTTCCACAAGAAAACACAGCGCTCATCATGCTTTGAAGGGCACAACAGAAACCTGCAGACCCACAGTGTACACATAGTTACACATCAACGCTGGCGCAGGGGGATTACTTGCATCCGCTCATATTGCATCAAAGGGCCCATGCCGGGCCTTGTCACCTTCCCACGGGCCTTTTGAACAAGCAGGCAGCACATTCAGCTAGCATTTCAAATCCCATATAGACTGCCGCAACGCAAACGCAAAACCCTCTGTCAATAGCTCTCTCGCACAGAAGGATGAAAAACACAACACTGATGCACTCTTCTCTCGCATATCAAAACACACTGCCCGGCACACGGCTGTACAATAACAGACTGTGCGTATACGAATGGAACTGGATACGAGATAGTAAGCAGCCAGATGCTGCTAAGGCTGCTTGCCTGGCTGCGCACGTGGAGTGCCTGCCTTGCCAGCACCAGGCAAAGATGCCGCTAGGGACGCTGCCAGGGGCAGTGGCGCCGCTGATGCTGGCACTGCTGCTGCTGCTGCTGCCGCCGCCGCCAAGCTGGGTGCCGCCGCCTGCTGTTGCGCCTGCGCTAGTGCAGCCAACGCTGCTGCTGCAGAAGCCGCAGGAGGCATGGGACCAGGTGCAGCACCCGCACCAAGCCCTGCTGCCGCTGATGCAGGGTAGAACGCAGGTGGAGCAGCAGCCTTCTTTGCAGCGCCATACGCAGCAGCAGCTGCAGTGCTGCTGCCAGGCTTCCTGCTGCCACCTCCTGCTGCTGCTGCTGCTGCTGCCTGCAGTGCTGCCAGTGGCTGCACAGCCGCTAAGCTCATAGCAGCAGCAGGCTCTGCTGCACGTGGCGCCTTTAAAGCAGCAACACCTGGCAGCCGTGAGCCGCTCACACCCGCAGCTGCTGCAGCCAGTTGCTGGCCTCCAGCACCGCCGCCAGTGCTTGCTGGCGCTGCAGCAGCAGCTGCAGCCAATGCATGCAGCCCGCTCAGTGCGCCTGGCGCGGCCAAGCTGCCGCCTGCTGCTGCTGCCGCTGCTGCTGCACTGCTGGGACCCAGGTGCGCCCCAGCAACTGACCCATGCTGCAGTGCCTGCTGCTGACCTGGCAATGCTACAAGTGGAGCAGCAGCACCAGCACTGAGTGCTGCCAGGAGAGCTGCAGGAACAGCAGGCTGCTGCTGCTGCTGCTGTTGCTGCTGCTGCGCAGCCAGTTGTGCAAGTTGCTGCAGCACGGGGTTCATACCAGCATTCACGCTTGCTGGAGGTTGGAGCAGCTGCTGCGGCTGGTGCTGCGGCTGTGACATCTGCTGCTGCATCTGCAGAAGCTGGAGCAATGGATTGCCACCTGCGCCGAACGGCGCAGCCGGCAACATACGCTGCTGCTGCTGCTGCTGCTGCTGTGCCACCTGCATTTGCGTGAATTGGGCCAGCTGTGCAAGTGGGTTCAGCGGATTAGCAGCCGTAGCTGCTGCTACTGCCTGGCTCACGGCCGCTTGCTGCTGCTGCAGCAGTGCTGAACCACCGCCAGTGGGCTCCACATGAGCAACACCTGCTGCAGGTTGCTGCAGCATAGCCGATATGGCGGCGGCTGCAGCAGCTGCTGCTGCTCCTGGCCCTGATGGAGAAGGCAGCCCCTCCCTAGGCATTGCTGCAAACATTGCTGCCACCCTAGCAGCAAAGGCATTGCCACCAGCATCACCAGCAGTAGGCGACCCAAGCATTGCGCCTGCAGGCACAGCCCCTGCAGCAGACACAGGCATGCCTGCAACACCTCCTGCCGCCGCCGCTGCTGCCGCTGCTGCTGCTGGCCCTCCGCTGCCGCCGCTGGCTGCGCCGCCTGACGTGTTGGTGTTTGAGGTCGTGCCTGATGTCCTGCAGTACTGCTCCAGTGCTTGGCTCCCCCTGATGATCTCCAGGGCCTTATCCAGTGCCCTCAGCGCAGGCGGCCGCGCTGGCACGCCTGCAGTGGCAGCCATGGGGCGTATTGCTGCTGACATGAGCCTGTCTCGCTCCGCCAGCTGCAGCATCATCTGCACCTGCTCAAGATAAGCTGCCCTGTTGCTGGCATACCAGGAGTAGAGCAGCCCCAGCTGGTTGAACACTGACGGCACATTCACCGGGCCTTCCGCGGCTGGTGCATGCGGCAGCCGCCCTTGCAGCTGCTGCAGCACAGCCGCTAGGTTGGCTGCAGGGGCCAGTGCAGCAGCTGCTGCCGGCACCTGCCCACCCTGCGCCAGCAGCTGCGCCAGTGCTGCTGCACCTGGCATGCCACCGGCAGCAGCAGGCCCGCCTGCAGCGCCCTGAGCAGCTGCCAGCGCACTGAGTGCAGATAGCTGGTTGCCTGCTGGGAAAGCAGCTGACGAGATGGTCATGCCAGCAGCAGCAGCAGCGGCAGGACGTGCAGCGCCTCCAAACACACCCCAGGGCCCACCACCAGGTGCATTGTTGGCCCACAGGCCGAGCCCCTGGTTCAGTATGCCCATGCCTTGCCTGCCAGACAGGCCCGCAGCAAGCAGCAGCTGCTGCATTGCTGCAGCCTGCTCCATCCCTGCAGGCACCTGCTGCTGGCCTGGCGCGCCAGCGAGCACGCCCTCACCACCAGCAGCAGCAGCAGCCGCTGCTGCGCCGCGCTGCTGCCCGCCAGCGCGCCGCTGCTGCCTGCCAGGCGTGCCTGCCAACCTACCGCTGGGCACTGCTGCTGCAGCAGCTGCAGCACCTGCCGCCTGCAAAGCTGCTGCCTGCTGCTGCTGCTGCTGCTTGCGCTGCTGCCGCTCCTCCATCTCGTCCTCGCTGTCTCCTTCGCTGCTGGCCTGCTCTGATGCCGCATCATCTTCAATGTCACTTTCATTGCCGTCATCCTCGTCGCCGTACGGCCCCATCTCAGCTGCAGCTGCTGCTGCTGCTGCTGCTCGGGTGTCGTCTGCAGCTACTGCGCCAGCATCGCCAGCGCCTGCCGCTGCAGAGGCAGCAGCAGCTGCTGCAGCAAGCCTCCCTGCCGGGGCAGCTGCAGGCGGCTCGCCGCATGCACCGCCACGCACGCCAGATGCACGGGTGGTGCTGGCATGCCAGCTGTTGGACCCCAAAGACGGCTCGAGGTGAAGCCCAGCTGGTGCCTCTGCAGCAGCAGCCGCAGCAGCGCCTGCCTCTTCTGCTGCAGCTGCTGTCGCCTGTGCGGCTGTGCCCTGGCTTTGGAAGCGCCGCGGATCAGCCCTGCTCATGGCAGCAGCAATAGGCGCAGGCCGCGGCACCCTTGGCTGCTGGTGCTGCTGCCCGGGCTGAGGCAGCCTGCCTGCTTCTGTGCCGTGCTGGCTGCGCATGTGCCCGCCAGGTGCTGCAAACTCTTTACATGCAGCTGCACCGTCACCACCAGCAGCCTGGCCTGACAGGGGCCCAGGAGCACCTGCAACTGGGGGTGTTGCCGCTGCTGCTGCTGTGCCATCTGCTGATGGCGCCAACTGCCGCTGGCCGCGAGGGCTGCTGCTGCCTTGGGCCTGCGCCTTTGGGCTGTTACTGCCTTGCGCTGGCGCTTTCGGGCTGTTGCTAGCGCGCATGCCATCGTCAATATCACTGCTGCCGCCACTGCCGCTGCCGCTGCCACTGCCACTGCCGCTCCCGCTGCCGCTGCCACTGCCGCTGCCACTGCCAGAGCTGTTGTTGTTGCCGGGGCCGCTGCCATTGCCATTTCCATCCCCGCCGTCGCTTCCTCCTCCTGCTGCTGCTGCTGCTTCACCAGCGACACCAGCAGCAGCAGCGGCATCGCCAGCTGCAGCACCCTGCTTGTTACCATCACTTGGCTGCTGCCAGCCTGCTGACCTCTGCTGCTGCTGCCTGTCAGACGCACTGCCACGGCCACTAGAGCCTCCACTGCCGCTGCTCTTGCTGGCTTCTGCTGCACCAGCAGAGCCGCCACCGCTGCTGCAAGCAGCTGCATCACCAGCGCCCAGCTTCTGGCGCTTCGGTTGTGGCTCTTCAACCGCGCCGGCGCCCTGCGCAACTGCTGCTGCTGCTGCTGTTGCTGCGGCATCGGCATCGGCTGCTGCATCACACGCCTGGCGCTCCTCCTGCCCAGCTTGCATTGCCATGCCTGCCACCGCCACGCTGATTGTCGCCGCAGCGCCAGGCCCTGATGCTGCTGCCGCTGCTGCCCCCACGTTTCCTTTCAGCACCTCCTCCTCCCACGTGGAAGAAATTGGCTGTATGATCTTGATTTTCTTGCGCAGCCGCGCTGGCAGCTCCACAGGAACCTCCGGCACAGCATGCTGCTGCTGGTGCTTCCCGAGCACTGCGGCTCGCTGTCCAGCGCCGTCACTGCCAGCAGCAGCGGCACCAGCCTCCTGTGCAACAGCCAACCCTGCACCTGCTGGCACCTGTGCCGCTGCTGCTGCAGTGCCACCATGTGCAATGCTGCCCGGAGCCCCTGGGCAGCTCACTGTCTGCCTGACTGTGCCCTCTATCGAGTCTACTGCTGGTGCTGCTGCTGCCGCAGCAGCCCTGCTTGCGCCGGGCCATGCTCCGGCTGAGCCACTAGGGGGCGTACCAGCGCCGTGATCCGCTGCACCTGGAGCTGCTGCTTCTGTTGCTGCCGCTGCAGGTAGCTCTTGCTGGTCAACGCCTGCTGCTGCCGCTGCAGCTGGCAGGTTTGCACCAGCAGCGGGCGGATGCCTCTGCACAGGAGCTGAAGCTGCAGGTGCTGAAGGATGCTGCTGCTGCCGACGCCTTTTCTGCTGCCGCTGTTGCTGCTGCTGGTCCTGCAGCAGAGCTGGCAGCAGTTGCTGCGTGCTGATGCTGGAGTGTGTGCTTTGCTGAGGTTGTGGTGGCCCTGACTGCTGCTGCTGCTGTGCCGCCAGCACTGGCAACAGCGTTGCCTGCATGACAGCAGCAGGCAGCAGGAGCTGGCCTTGCAGCTGCTGCAGCAGTGCAGCTTGCGCTGCCCCTGGACACTGACCTAGTCCACCCTGGCTGAGCTGCTGCAATGCAGCTTGCAGCTGTGCTGCAGCTGCAGCTGCAGGAGCCGGCGGTGGCATCAGTGCAGCAGGTGCAGGAGGCCCTGCTGCTGCAGGAGCCAGCTGGGCCAAGCCAGCAGCACCCCCCTGCAACTGCTGCTGCAGTTGCAGCAGCTGCAGTGTGGTTGGGTCTGCTAGTCCGGCTGCTGCAGCAGCTGCCACCGCCGGTGCAAGCTGCGCCTGCGTGGCAGCTACTGTCCCGGGTGACTGCACTGTCGCCATGGCGTATGAGACGGGCGGTCCTTGCAACGCTGCTGCTGCTGCTGCTGCTGCTGCATCCTGTGAGCTGTTGCCTGCAGGCAGGAGGGGCAAGCCTGCGGCTGCCGGAGCTACACTGAAGGAAGCTGCCCAGGTGCGCTTGTGACCACCACCTGCTGCTCCTACTGCTGCTGCTGCTGGTGCGCTCAGAGCTGGAGCGCCGAGCAGCTGCTGTGTTTGGCCAGCTAAGCTGGCAGCTGCGAGCAGTGAAGCTGGAGTAGGTAAAGCAGCAACCCCTGTCGCAGCAATACCAGTTCCACCACCTGCTGCTGCTGAGCACGGGACCATGCCATTGGTCGGCACATTCTGCAACAATGATGGATGAGCCTGTGCAGCTTGCCTGCCACTGTTAAGCGCCTGCTGAAGCTGATGAACTGCTGGCAGGCTCAGCCCTGGCAGGCCCTGCCAGCCTGGCAGCCCTTGCAGCAACGCAACAGCAGCTGGCTGTGCTGTACCAGCAGCAGCTGCTGCTGTCGCAGGTAGCGATGCTATTTGTTGCTGCCCTGTGGCCCCATTGCCGTCCTGCATTGGCAGCATAGAACCTGCCAGCTAACGCTGAATAGCGGGCTTCAAGCCCTCCCTCATCATCTGCTGGTGCAACAGGCGGGCAGGCAACAGTGCCTCTTTTGTTCAGTATTGCACAGGCGCAATTTAAGGCTAGCCTAACTGAACAATCAAGTGTATTACAAGCAACAACGAGCACGGTGTGTGACAAGGCAGGCGCCAGGGTGTCGAGGCAGGGCGTGCCCGACGTCCTTGGGCTTTCGGCTGCCTGTCGCAGAGTAGCAAGCACAAAACGGTGTGACCAGCACCTAGTTCTCTCTCAATATTTGTTTAGCAGACGTGCATTAAGCGTGAGCCACGGCGGTGGGCTAACCTGTTTCTACTGCGCCTGTGAAGGGCCCTTTGGCCTAAGCTCGCTGCTGATTATCTATTGGTTAGCTTCAAACAATCTGTAGCAAGAAGATCGCTCAGAGGAGCTGCCGTGCCCTACAGTCGCTTTACTAGAACACAGGGATTTGTCGGTATTTACAGCTTTAAAAGCCAAGTACGCGCAATGCTAGACGGTTAGTCAGTTGAGTAGTCCTCCAGCATAGCGCATCGGCCCTTGGGCAAAATCTATTGTAACAACTGCTGCCGAATCTGATTGTCACTTTGCCTCAACGGCCTCGACAAGCAGCAGATTCGTCGTCAATCTCACGGATCCGTAGCATCGACCTAAAACACGAACACATGCTGATGTAGGCTCACAGGACGCAGCCACCACCTGGCTAAGGGCCCTCAGGGCTGCAAGGAAACTCCCCCTTGAAGGGGCCATCGCTGGTATGGCACACAGCCTCTCAACCTGGCCCACTGGCAGCCAGCGCAGGACGTGACATGCAGTGCTTGCCATCATCAGCTGAAGGTAAACAGGCGGAGTGCCAGCAGGGTGCGCTGCATAGTGAGAGAGAACACAGGGTCTGTTGCACGAGCCTGCTCCAGGCCCAGGCCTGACGCAGCCAGCACCTGTGCACCAGGCTGCTCTGCGACCTCTGCATGCGGCCCTGCGAGTGCATGCAGGAGGCTGGCATGCAGGTGTGCATGCGGTTGCCTTGCTGCAGCCTGCACGCCCTCCACGCTGCTGAAGTCCGGCAGTTGCGGTGGCTCAGTGCGGTTGTCGCCGCCCATCACCCACATCACTCCTTGAAGGCCCTGCGAACCATCACACACGGCACGGGTCGCATACAGCAACACGCCAGCACCCTCCAGCGGGGTGTGTTCATGCACGTGGCTGACATTGCTGCCCAACAGCCGTGGCATTGCGCTGACAATGGGCCAACCATCAACGCCAAGTCCTGCTTAACTGCTGTAAACTCATGTGCAGTGCAGCAAGCCTGCAAGGACCACCATGAGCTTGAGTGCATGCCATCACCAATCCGCCTCTCACCTGCCGCCTGGCCACCAGCACCCTGCGCTCGCCTTCTGGTGCTTCACGCTTGAAGATGCGGGCAGCATGCTCTGCGGCTGTGCGGCCTCCCTCCTCCCAGTCCGTCACCTCACTCAGCCGCACCAGCGCTGCTCCTGTACCAGCAGCCCTGTTCCACCTGCTGGAGGCCACCAGGAAGTTGCCACTGCAAACAGCACAGAAGGTGGTTTGGCAAGCACATGGTCACTCTATGAGGGATTTTAACCTCTTTGGCTGCAGGTCCCAACGCCATCCCGCAGAGCTTGAATGTTGCGTAGAGATTGACAGAGGAATGACAATCAATTGCATGCAAGCAAGCTAGTGATGCATCTTACTAGGTTGTGCTTCGTCAAAGTACAAAAGGCGGCTGTCATCGGCTCACGAGTACAGCTTGCCAGCACGTACAGCAGCAGCAGTTGCAGCAAGTCAATTCCGCTGTCGCTGCACTCACCACAGCATGGCCAGGTCAGCACACATTGCACCCTCCATAGCAGCTTCTTTCTCCTGCAAGCCTGCCACATTGGCCTCCTTGCTGCCAGGCGTGAGCTGCAGCCCGCATTCTGAGCAGGCACGCAGCAGCTGCCACAGCTCCATAGGCTGCCCCAGAAGGTGTGAGAGCTGCGGCAGTGCAGGGCCTGTCAGCGCTACGGTGCCGCTGCCCACTTCCAGCATCACATCAACACCACTGTTGAACTCGCTGCTGCTGGTGCTTGCACCTGACACAGTGTCGCTACCAGCGCTGCTGCTGCTGCCCAGTGATTGCACCTGTCGCCAGATACACTCAGGTGTGTCAGTTGTCCAGATGAAGCGTAGAAGCATGCCAGGTCAACAGGCTGTGCACTGCACGGCGACCCTGAACGGCTCAAATATGTATACAAGAGAGGTAGTCACATGCATGTACACTGAGCAAGTCTATTAGCATGGTTTGGCAAGCACGCCTGCCAAACAAGTTGCACCCACATGTATGGAGATGACAGCCTTGGCTCCCCCCAGCCCGCCTGTCGGCCGTATCGTCCAGCTGCTGTAGGGCAGCACGGCTGCTGTGTCTTGCAGCAGAGCCAGGCACCCCAAGTGCACGCTGCTGAAGGTCAAGCGGCCGCTTGAAGCATCATATGAGACACCACTGCAGCCAGAAAGCACCAACAGCTCTGGTCACGTATGATTGCAGATGCGATAATCAATTGGTTAAGTCACGCGGGTGTGCAGTGCGCACTTGCTTGCAGACGGCATACGCTGACAAACCTCGCACATGAGACACGGTACTCAGCATGCATGCCATTTGTTGACAGAACATGCCATGCTGCCACTGCCGCTGACTGCACTAGCCACGCTCACCTGACACCCTCCTCGCTCCATGCTGCCTGCTTGCTGTCCCACCAGCCAACACGCACGCTTGCCGGCACCAGCAGCTGGCGCGACAGCTGTACAGCGAAGGTCAAGGGTGGCGGCTCTTCATCTGGCTGCCAGGTGGCCAGGTCAGCACCAGCCGGCGGGATAGGATAGGGCACCTTAGACACGTTGCTGGCCAGTGGTGTCATCTGCAGCAATGACAGCCAGACCTGTCAGCAGCACGCACCATCAGCACCGCAGCGGACGGCATCTGCACTCGCCAGTCACGCATACCACACAACCTTGTTCAGCAACAAGTCATCAGAAGTTTGCACGATTACAGTTACAGTTCCGATTGTTTGTAGGGTACAGTGGGGTGCTCCGCTGCAGCCCTGAGGCGCACCTGTCTCACTGTCCAGCCATGACTCTGCCTTGCGGGCATTGACAGGGACAGCAGGTCCACATGCAGGACGCCTCCCAATGGCGCTAGGCAAGCCTGCTGGCTCGCAGAGCCAGCTGACTCTGCGCCTTGGCCAGATGATGCACTGCCGAAGCCGGTGCTGCCACTGTACTCGTCATACGGCCGGCGCTGCAAGGCAAACCATGTGGCTGGTCAGTGAGATGCAGCCCATGACAAACATGTGCGACAGGTCTGGCATCAAGCTGCAGCAGCACACTAGCAGTACTGCTGCGATGCATGGCCGCTGCCTACTACTGCCATGCTGTGCACGCCATGCAAGCTCACCTGCACCCGCAGCGCAACGCTGGCCAGGGCCAGCTGCTTGGGGATCTCCACTGTTATGCCCAGCCCACTGAACTCGATGAGCTTGAACCTGGGGTTCTTGTGCGTGTTGACCCACAAGCCCCACTGCAGGGGGCCTTGCTGAGCTGTCAGCAGCACGTCGTCCTTTTCATCTGCATACTCGTCAGCGCACTGCGTGGACACACACCAGTAAGCAGTAAGCGCAGCATGCAGCAGTATTTGTTAATCAGAGCTGTTTTAGCTACAGCAGACGAGACAGCAGCTGCTCATGCACACCCTGCTGGCATGCAGCACGATGCATACTGACATTCAGCTGCTATATCATGCATGCATGTGGTGCTGATTGGACAACTACAAGCCAGTGTTAGTCACGCACGTGCAGGACGCTTGCAGTTGCCATATCCATTTTGCGCTTGATGTGCTGATACAACTGCTGCGTGTCCTCCTGGTACTGAGCAGCGCGGGCAGCTGCGGCAGCAACTGCTGAGCTGGCCTTCGCAAGAAACATGGCAGCTATTGCACTGCTGTCGCCATTGTTGCTGCTGCTGCTGCTGCTGCTGCTGGCTTGCTCAGTGTCACCAGCGTCTTGTGCTTCCTCGCCTGCTGCTGCTGCTGCTGGTGGTGGTGCTGGCGCTGGCACCTCCGCTTTTGCTGCCGGCACAGCTGTTTCTGAGCTGTCACCAATAGCTTTCCCAGCTGCCAGCACAGCAGCTGCTGCTGCTGAGGCAGCTGCAGAGGTCTCCTCTGCTGCCAGCAGCGTGCAGTGACCGGCTAGCATCACACACTCCTGTGATGCAAGGCAGCAGCACAAGTGCTCAGTATGGTCGGCTGTTGTAGCTCAGCATGTTGGTTGTCGCTGACGGACTGTCATAACATGTCCAGCTGCTTATGCATCATGTTGATCCACCCTGCCACTGCAGTGCTGTTTGGCTGTGCGGTGCAGTGAACACTCACTTCGCTCTCCTTCATTGTTGGCTCCAGGTGCTCGCTGTTGCTGTCCAGCAAGCAATTGACGAAGTCATTCACGTCTGGTCGCAGTCGTGGGTCTGGCAAGGATGTGCAAGACAGGTAGTGCTGCCAGCTGGCCGCCTCTGCCCGCTGCTGCTCTGCAGAAGCCCTTTCCTGCTGTAGCTGGTGAATAAGAGGCACCAGGTCATCCCTGCAGTGCGTGTGAAACCACACTGTTGCACAGTACAAGGTGTCGTCTTCCATGGCAACCAGGGCATACTCGTTGCATCAGAAACCTAGGTGTGCCAGATATGAAAAGCTCTAGTTGGGCTGTACAGTGGCTCCCAGGCTGTACTGGTTGATGGCCAGCTGAGAAAAAGGCTTGTTATAGCCAGCAACCCAGCAGGCTCCGGGTCACTTTTACTGTCTGTTCACACCAGCCAGCTCTTAGGGCTGCATGCGCAACTGACCCGCATCCTACTGCAATTTGAAAAGAGTAATACTGAACAAATTAAAAAAATTTGACAACCTGCCCTCGCTGTACGGAAGCAGTTACTGAGGCCACTCACCTCTGTTGCTGCAGCCTGGCATTCTGGGCATCCTCAAACTCGCATAGCAACTGCTGCCGCCGCTGCTCTATCTGCTCTGCTAACTTCCTGGCTTCTTCTTCTTGGCGCAGTCGCTCTACATCAACCACTCTGCATCAGCACATGCAACAGAACGCATGCTTGCAGCAGCTGCGCAGCTGCTGCCCTTGCAGCAGGGGCTTACCTTCCTCTGCCAGCCGTGCCTCCTCTGCCAATCGAGCCTTCTCAGCCTCTATCTCTTCCTTGGTTTTCTTCTTTTTTGGTGCCATATATAAACTTTGCCAACTGAAGTTTTACTCTCTGGGCCTTGTGTCACAAATGATGCACAGGTTGAACTGGGAAGTTGTGTGCTGATGTGTCGTGCTGCCAGTAGCTCACAATCCATCTACGTGCGACGAATGTTGGAATCGTATATAAAGCGTTTGTGTCCATCATCACAGGTGCAAGCGTTGAGTGAGGGAGCACCGGTCGCAGCAGTTGTCATCCAAGGGCTTTGACCTGCGGTGTTCACCGATGATTACTGAAGGATGCGGGGTCGACGTGAACCACGACCCTTCCAATAGCTTTGTAGTACTGTCGGCATGAGATAAACTCGTTTACTGTTGATGCTTGCAGCTTGACCCTGAACGGCACATTCTGAATAGCCTTGGCAAATGCACACGACGCCGGATCTACACTCTGCTGCCTAAATTTCAGATCCTGTAAACAATTACAACATGCATCTTGGCCGCTGCCACCTTCGTCGGCCGTCTGACGGGTATTCTGGAAGCTTGGGGCGTCTAGGGCTAGGCAACTGCGACAGCTGCGTGCAAGCTTATCAGGCATGAACCCGCACTGGACTCATGATTCCTTTAATCTTGTATTGATTGCAGAAGCACGGCTTTGACGGCACAACGTCCTCTGGGCAGCAAGCAGCAGCTCAGGGTGAGCTGTGCTTTGCTGTGCTAGGGTCTTCTGTTGGGCACGGCCAGTAGCACTTGCAATGCACAGCCTGCCGTTCCAACCAAAGCATTATGAATGGCTCACTTGTCAGCTCTTCAGATAGCTTGCAAACGCTTCTGGTGCGCTCGGCAACTGGTATGCAGGCAATGGCCTTATAACCGTCAAGGCTTAGCTGCAACAACACTTTGCACAATGTTTCCTGCAGGTTGTCAGGTGCCAAGCTGGAGGAGGGCCCTTCAAGAGCAATGGCTGGTTGCAGGCAGCACAGCAAGTGCTGAGGCTGGTGGTGGGGACACAAAATGAAGCAGATGGCACACAGAAGGTTGGTATCACACTGTGTCCACACAGTACGAGCGTTCCATGGCAGCCAAGCAGCAGCAGCTGAGCAGGCACGACAGTCACACACAGGATGATGCTTACAAAATGACATCTTATACCCTGCAACTGTTCTTGCAACTGATCCCGCAACTGTTGTGCATGCGCTGCTTGCAGGAACTGGGAAAGGTTAAAGCTCCTGCTGCAGCAGCAGCTGTAGCGGAGCCACCAGTGTCGGCAGCCACTTCTGCAGCAGCAGAAACAGCTGCAGCTGCTGTGGCTGTTGCTCACCCAGCAGTGGCTTCAACAGCTCCTGGTGCTGAGCCAGAGGTAGCAGAAAGCAGTGCCGCTCCTCAGGATGTGCCTGAGGCCAAGAGCGACGAGTACACGGAGGAGATGCAGGCGCGCATGGGCACCACGCTCACGTACCGCCACGAGGACGGCATCAACTACAACTACGTGCTGCCAGACCTCATCGTGGGCAGCTGCCTGCAGGGGCCAGAGGACGTGGACAGGCTGCAGGCGGTGGGCGTGACCACGGTCTTCAGCCTGCAGGTGCCACGAGGAGCAATAGCAAAGCCAGCAGCAGGGTTGCAGCCCACCGCATTTGGGCAGGGCCGTATACGTTCAGCATATTTGGCGCCGCTTTCGTATCTGTTGCCTTAGTGCACGATGCTGTGCAACCACTTGCCGGGTTGCTGCTTGCTTGCAAAGCTGCCGCTGCAACCGCAGCGAAGGTGAACATCCCAAGGTGTTGACCGCGCACCTTCACTTGTTGCTTTCAATGCTCTGCAGGAGGACTGCGACATGGAGTACTTTGGCATAGACATTGCCGCCATCCAGGCGCGCTGCAAGGAGGTGGGCGTGCAGCACGTGCGCTTCCCCGTGCGCGACTTTGACCCCTTTGACCTGCGCCTGAAGCTGCCCAAGGCAGTGGCGCGCCTGGCCAAGGCACACAAGGCAGGAGAGGGTGCGGCGTACATCCACTGCACAGCTGGTGAGCAGGGAGGGTTGCATCAAGTCTGGCCACTTCTGCAGCAGCTGGTTTGCATGGAGGTTGTGTAGACGTGACTGTAGGCTGCGCCTCCTGCTGACAGCTCATACCTGATGAGATTGTTGTGTGTTTGCCTGTGGTTACTGGCTCTGTTTGCAGGCTTGGGCCGCGCACCAGCTACCGCGCTGGCTTACATGTTCTGGGTTCGTGGCTGGCAGCTGCCTGCCGCGTTTGACGAGCTGAAGTCAGTGCGCGCATGCAGCCCCCGCATAGAGGCCATTCGCGCAGCAACAGCAGACCTGCTCACAGACGGCAAGCCTCTGGACGTGACCATCAGCATGCGGCGGCGCGGCGCTGCGCGCAGCGTGCAGGTTGCTGGGCTGGACGTGGGCTGGCACACGCTGCTGGACCTGCAGGAGAACCCTGTCACGCACCGGCTGGAGGTCACGCGGCAGCTGCTGCCCGGCAGCTACCCCTTCAAGTTCATCATGGACGGCACCTGGTGCCCCAACCACGACTACCCGACCTACCAGGTGTGCACTGTTGCTTGGGTCAGGGTGCTGTTGGCAAACAGTAGCAGGGTGCCTTGTGGATCTGGGGCCAGATGCTTGCAGCTGCATCAGCTAATGTGCTTTATAAACTGATGATGCGTTACTTGCTGCCACCTTGCAGGACGGCAACAACGTGAACAACATCATCACTGTCCTGCCGAGTGATTCAGAGGAAGCCCTGGTGACGGCACGCTTGCTCTCAGCCACAGGTTCGCACACTGACCTATGCCAGAATGACTGCCATGCTGACAGAATTTGGGCCCGCATGTACGCTGCTGCAAGTGATATGTGCTGGTGCCATAGAGGTGTGTCGTTTGTGCTGTGTATGCTCGTGCCTGTTGGTGTTGTGGCAGTGCGACGGTTTAGGGCTTGGGTATGCTGCCTTTGTCGCAGCCGGCACAGGCGTGCAGTGCGTGACATGCGCTGTTGCACCTGTGCTGCTTATTACAGGTGTGGCCGCTCTACTGTTGCTTCTTTGCGCTGCTGCCTGCAGGTGATCTGCTTGCTGATGAGCGTGACAAGGTGGCAAGCCTGCTAGCAGAACTGGGAGAGGTAAGACTGGCAGCAGGTCAACATGTCCAACATTGTCATAACATGAATCAAGCAGCCACCGCTTACACGCCTCACCCCTGTTGGGCAGAGCATGCTGGGCAAATGCTGGTTTGTATCACAGCAATGCTTGCCATGGCATGTACTTCAGTTGACCCTGTCTGCGTCACGGGAAGGGAAAGTCTGCGTGCAGTTTGAGCGCTCCCAACTTTTTCTGCCTGCCTCTGCATGCCTGCAGTCCCTGCCTGCTGACGTGCCTGAGGCCAAGAGCGACGAGTACACGGAGGAGATGCAGGCGCGCATGGGCACCACGCTCACGTACCGCCACGAGGACGGCATCAACTACAACTACGTGCTGCCAGACCTCATCGTGGGCAGCTGCCTGCAGGGGCCAGAGGACGTGGACAGGCTGCAGGCGGCAGGCGTGACCACGGTCTTCAGCCTGCAGGTGCGGCGGCAACGCGGCAGTCCTCGTGTTCTTTCTGTTATGATGCGGCACTGCTGCGGTCAAGCTTATGCATGGCAGCAGCTACTGCTCAAGGTCAAAAGATCAGGTTTGCTTGTGTGAGGCTGCAAGTACAATGCTCACAGTCAGTTTGGATTGCTTCTTGTCCTCCTGTTGCCTGCAGGAGGACTGCGACATGGAGTACTTTGGCATAGACATTGCCGCCGTCCAGGCGCGCTGCAAGGTGGTGGGCGTGCAGCACGTGCGCTTCCCCGTGCGCGACTTTGACCCCTTTGACCTGCGCCTGAAGCTGCCCAAGGCAGTGGCGCGCCTGGCCAAGGCACACAACCCACGCCATGACGTGATCTACATTCACTGCACGGCAGGTAAGGCCCTGCGATGCGCACGGCAAAGAATGGCTGGACTGTGCTGGTTAGTGCGCACATGTGCTGTTTGCAGGTTCTAGCAATGCAGCACGCATGTTGCATCGACTTGCTGGCTGGCCGTGATCCAGATCATGTTCACATATGACCATGTTTTGTTTGTTGCTTGCAGGGATGGGGCGTGCGCCGGCAACTGCGCTGGCTTACATGTTCTGGCTGCGTGGCTGGCAGCTGCCTGCTGCCTGGGAGGCGCTGACATCTGTGCGCGCATGCAGCCCCCGCATAGAAGCCATCCGTGCGGCAACAGCAGACCTGCTCACAGACAGCAAAGCACTTGACGTGACCATCAGCATGCGGCGGCGCGGCACTGCGCGCAGCGTGCAGGTTGCTGGGCTGGATGTGGGCTGGCACACGCTGCTGGACCTGCAGGAGAACCCTGTCACGCACCGGCTGGAGGTCACGCGGCAGCTGCTGCCCGGCAGCTACCCCTTCAAGTTCATCCTGGACGGCACCTGGTGCCCCAACCACGACTACCCGACCTACCAGGTGCGCTTGGTAGTTGGTTGCACAGCCATGTGTAGCTGTATATAATGTTTATCTTCAACTATGCGGCCAGAATGTATTCCCTCCGAGCGGCTGGAGTAGGAAACTGTGTTGTATGCTCACTGAATATGCCTGTTGGTGCCGCACTGCAGGATGGAGACAATGTAAACAACATCATCACAATGCTGCCGCGTGATGCAGTTGACAACGCTATCAGGGAGCGCCTGCTCTCTCAAACAGGTGTGCTGAGTGCGCTGATAATCCAGCAACACCAAGAACCTATCAACCTGTCTGTCCAGACACCTGCTGCGCGCAAGTTTCTCTCCTAGTGTGCTCAATGTGCTGCCTCTTTCAGTCAGTTTGTTGGGCTTAGCCCTTTTGTCATAATGACACTGTCATTCTGTCGTACAAGCAAGCACCATCGATCACTGCAGAACAATAGCAGGTAGGTCCTCACTGTTGATCGTGGCTGCTGATGGCGTGCAGGTGACCTGCTGCCTGAGGAGCGGCTGCTGCTGTCGCACCAGCTGTGCCCCTGGGCCACGCATGATGGCAGGCTGCACATGCCAGCCAAGGCAGAGGAGAGCAGCCAGGCGGCAGAGGTGTAACAACTGGTGCGGCCTGTTGGAGCACCGGCGATTGTAAGTTTTTGAAGCCTTATCGGCTGGTGTTGCCAGCCAAGGAAGCAGCAGCACACATTGTACATGTGTATATGCTTCCACATGTTGTCTCCACCAATTGGGTTGTTCTGACCGGGCAGGATTGACATGTGGTGGGGTATTGGGGACACTGTACTAGTAATTCATGTTGTAGCAGCGCAGCTGCTGCAGTCAAAAATGAAAGACATTCATGTCGTTGCTGTCCGGATGTTGGCAGCTCAGCGCAGGGTTGCTGTGCTTGAAACCTTGCATACACAACTCTGCAATGCTGTTCCTGTTATGCCAGCGGGTGTGTCGCATGACATGCCGTGTCTGGGCAACAGTTGCATCTGCTTGCAGACTGAAGCAGTGATCAACTGTTTGGAGTTGATTGCGGACAATCTAGCACGCTTAGCAGCAGCAATCTTGTTTCAGCACCCAGAGTTGTTGCTGTGTCATACAGTGTGGAGTTGCGGAAGGCGTGCTGTGTTTACTACAGGACATCTGTCCATGGAGCAAGCCATGTCTGCTTGACGTGGAGCTGCAGTGCTGCCAGGACATGTCGATTGCTAAGGCAATAGTGTTGCAGCGGGTCATAGCCGACCTCATTGGCGGTATGTGGTACAACACCTGCCTGTCTAAGTGTCTGTGACATGCGGGTGGGGGTGCCCTGCACGCGTGCAGGTTCGTACGAGGTTCTGCACTATTGCGTACAAGGTTCGGCACTATTGCGTCCCGCATATCGATTGACATCATTGACATCAACATGTCAACTCGCATGTTGATGCATTCAGTGCTGCTTGCAAGCCATTTGAAGTGACAGGCAGCTGGCTAATTGCCACGGCTGCTTGGTAACATTCGCCATCACCTGCTCCACCCTCGTGCGTTTGACAGACGCACCCTGTGCAGTGTATCAGCATGCGTCACCAGCAGTTACAAGGCAACAAATATTCCACTCCCGCCACCTTCTTGCATTCAACTTTCCAAACCAACACCACCACTACTAAGGGCAACATCACAGAGCAGGCAGTTTACTCAACTGCTGTCAAGTACGTAGCACATGCATGCCACTTGCATTTTGCTCTTCTGTCAACTGTGTTGATCATCGCAACAGTTGCGGCAACAACGACAGACAGACAAGGCTCACACACATTCATGTTTCCTACATCTGCATGCTGATGCAAAAGCTACCAAACCTCTGCCCTTACCAAATCACAGCAACATAAGCACTGCTGCATGTGCAGTAGTTTGTGCCATCAGCAGCTGCTATACATCACGCATACTATGCCAACAACACCACCCGGCCCTTGAACGGGCTCCCCCATCCAAAAGGTGCACGCCAAGTGCAAGCGCCACATCATCGCCAATCCACAGCAAACCGCACACTGGAGCCTTGTGCTCCCCTCCTCGAGGCGGGCAACAGGCCAACGGCGATGTTGCTGCGACTCATTCAGACAATAGCTGCGCACACGTGTCGCGTTGTGCACCTCACAGCTCCACCTCCACCTTCTGTACCTTGGCCTTACGGGTCTTGTCGCCCTTCAGCGCCTGCTTCGCCTGCTCAAACACGCCCGCGGCCTTGTCCTGCAGCTTGCCTGCGGTGTCACGCGTGTCGTCCAGCAGGCCCTCGCCGCGCGTCTCAACAGCATCGGCCTCAGCCAGCAGCGCCTCCTCGGCAGCAAAGCGCTCGGCAGCCATGTGCTGCAGGTGGCAGGCAGTGCGGTGGCAGGGATTTAGGGGGTGATGGCGAGGGCAGCACAGGCAGCAGCAAGACAGCGTCAGCTTCTTGGCAAACCAGCAGAATGGCATGAGATGTTGAGCTAGCAAATGATATTGCCTCCGGCAAGCAACCACTGCATGCACCACCCTAGGAGCGCTGGTAACATCCCTGCGGGTCAACTTTACGATACCCTGTATGCAGCTGCTGCACATGTGCTCCCTACCGAAAGCACACAACAGGCTACTTCTATCCAGCTCCTAACATACCCTCAAACATCATTAGCCAACATAACAGTAACATCTCAAATACCACACTATGCTACACTGCACCCTTACCTCGTCAACAGCGCGGTCCCCTGCAGACCTGCCACCAGTGAGCACCTCCTTCACCTTGCCCAGCACACCGCCTGCACGCTCCTTGCCGGCACCCGCAGCGCCAGCCACGCGCTCCTTGCCTGCCTGGCCTGCCTGAGCAGCTGAGTCACCAGCAGAGTTGACTGCTGCCTTGGCCCTGGCGGCGCTGCTGGCAGCAGCCTCCTCTGCTGTGGCTGAGACATCACTGGCAGCTGCACTAGCCTTGGTCTTAGCATCAGTGGCAGTGTCGGCAACGGCATCACCGGCATGGAGTGCAGCATCGTGTGCTGTGCCGAATGCAGATGCAATCTTCTCCTTGGCTGCCTGCCACACGCCCTGGCTGCGCTCAACGGTGTCCTCAGCAGCTGCAGATGCATCGGCTGCGGCAGCAGCAGCACGCTCGGCTGCAGTCTGGTGGGCACGCTTTGCAGCATCAGCTGTGCGGCCTGCAGCATCTGCAGCTGCCTCGCGCGTCTTGCCTGCTGCATCTGCAGCTGTGTCCCTGGTGTGGTGCATGCCCTCCCTCACACGCTCAGCAGCAGCAGCTGCTGCATCCTTGGTACGCTGCCAAGCTGTGTCAGCAGTGTCAGCAGCGGCATCTGCTGCATCAGCAGCCTTATCCGCTGCATCAGCTGCTGTGTCCTTGGTGCTCTTCCAGACCGACTTGGCACTAGCTGCGGCTGCGTCTGCTGTCCTGCGGGTAGCATCAGTAGTCTTGTCAGCTGCATCTGCTGCTGTGTCCTTGGTGCTCTTCCAGGCTGAACCTGCCTTGCCTGCAGCACGGTCCGCTGTCCTGTGAGTGGCATCAGCAGCACTGTCTGCTGCATCTGCTGCTGTGTCCTTGGTGGACTTCCATGCTGCACCTGCCTTGCCAGCAGCCTGATCTGCTGTCCTGCGAGTGGCGTCAGCAGTTTGGCCTGCTGCCTCTGAGGCTGCCTCTGAGGCCCGGTCAGCAGCAAGGTGTGCCTTGTCCATGCCTGTAGCATGCTTCACAGACTCCCATGCGCGCTCAGCATCATGCACGATGCGCTCGCCAGGGCTGCCGCAGCCGCTGCCAACACACCCAGTGGAGGCTGCTGCATCGCCCACCACGCGGCCCACATGCTGCTTCACACGCTCGGTTGTAGACTTGCCAGTATCTGTTGCCCTGCGAGCAGCGTCGCGCGTGGACTCTGCTGCCTGGGCGGCGGTCTCCTGGGCGGATGATGCGGCGTCGTCGGCCTTGTTGCCGGCTGCGTGGGCGTGGCCGGTGACGGCATCATGCACGTGCTCCGCGGCATGCTTCACTCGGTCCCAGGTGCTCTCACGCTCGGCATCCTGCAATGGCAGCAGTGGAGGGAAAAGTGGTGGCAGCAGTGGTGGCAAACAATCTAAGCAGATTTCAAGGAGGAACAGCAGCTGTATCATGCAAGAACAAGGAGGAACAGCAGCTGGTTGATGCGACTGGCAAAACCAACACCCTGTGTGTTGCACAACTGCAGGAGTGCGCCTGCCAGTGACACAACAAGCACTGGCAGCCAGCAGACTGCCTGCTGCACAGTGCATGGTCGCCCTAGCTCGGACACTGTAGCCAGCCACAGCAATGTGGCTCAGCAGCGATCCCACCCCATCACAGGGTGCACATCTTCACCGCAGTGTACATGTCGCGTAGCCCCATGCATTCAGCCAGCAGGGACACAGCATGTCAACACCTCCATGCAGACATCACACAGAACACGTGCATGCCTGCGCTGCAGGGCTGCTGTCGCTGCCAGCACTGCAGAGCAAAACAATAAGCCAGAGCGCTGCAGCACCCTTACCTGGATGTCCTCATCCGTGAGCAGCGCATCAGGGTTGGCAGTCTTCACGGCAGGCGTCTCAAACTCAAAGTTCTCCACGCTGGCAGGGTTCTCGCTCTGCAGCTTGGCGGCGCTCTGCAGCAGTAAGGACAGCAGGGGAGGTGGCAGCCAGATGGCAGGGTTGAGTCCGGCCCCAAGTCGGCGCTGTGGAGTTTAGCAGAGGGAGCAACTTGCCATTCTTGCACGGCACACTATGCCGCTGATGGTGCCTGTGTGGCTGCCTATTCTGATTTTTCATGTCACAAGGCTGCTTGCAGTGCAGCTGCGTGGTCGTCAAGACGGGACAGTAGTACCAGCAGCAGTGCGGCATGCAGCACACGGATGCCGTGATGTCAACACAGCTGCCTCCATGTGATCCTCTGCATTTGAGGCTGCCATGCAGTACAATGCACGAGCCAGCTGTCACACGTTTGCTGCCTTGCACTCACCTGCTGAATAGCTGCATTTGCGAATGGTGCAATCAACAGCAGGCCTGCCACCAGCAGCAGGACAGGCGCCCTTGTGTGTCTCATGGTTGCTTTTGGAACCGGTGCCCGTTGCACCTGCATGCAGCATGAATCAACTCAGCATCTTGCACGTCCTTGCTACTAGTGTGTGCAAGCAGGAGCTGCCTGCATGAACATCAGAGCTGCCACCCTAACCAGAGGCAGTTCAGGCTGAGGCCAGCAGCGAAATGCAAGAGCACTGGGCAGACCGCTCACCTGCAAGCTACAGCCTTGAGTTTGACTGCAAGATAAAGATAACCGAACAGTCGGATCGGCGAGTACGTTGTGTATGAAGCGCAGTTTGGATGTACCTGCCGTGGATCACTGTGTTGTCCTGACAACAATCAGGCTGAACGCACACGGGTTTAACAACAAACCTAATGTGCTAGCATGCATTGCAGATAACTATGCCTGCAAAGCTGTTGTGGGGTGAGCAACGAGGTCGTGTGACGTGCTATGACGCGCCATTTGTGCTGCGTGGGACGTCTCCGTTTCATGCCTGCACATATCATTTATAAATCCGCGCAACGTATCTATTTACTCCGTGTAACGATTTTATAATTAATGCAGGCATGATGGTGGAGCTGCAGGACGTGTGATTACTGCTGGTCACATGTGTACCGCCTAGTTGCAGCAGAGCTGTACGCTCTCAGTGCTGCGACCTCAGTCCCCACACACTCAAGCCAGATACGTACCAGAGTGACAGTTTCTTTAAACAACAAGCTATCATAAGCTGTGCTGACAAGCGGTCAGTTTTACTGACTGCACCCACCACGAAAGAATCAGATGCCACTACCTACCTAGCCTGGCATACATGCCATGCAGCATGCCACCTGCCTTCTACAGACAAGCTGACAAGCAGATACTCTGCCTATACACTGTACAGCAGCCCACACTCTGATGCGTGCATTCAGCTCACAGCAGCCGTGACTCGTCATCATCTAGTGCAAGTGCGGTTGCCTTCTCCTCTGCAATCGGGTGCGCTGCTGGCCGGCCCACAGCCCTGCCTGCTGCTGCTGGCGGTGCCTCATGCACGCCGCCTCCGCCGCTGCTGCCCTTGCTGCTGCGCTTGTGCATCTCCGCCTGTGCCTTGCCTGAGAGCTCCTTTGCTCCAGCCATGAAGCTGCCAAAGCCCTTCTTGAGGTTGCTGGCTGCCTGCCTGCCCAGCACGCCCGCCTGCTTGCCGAGCTCGTTCAGCTGCTCATTGATCTTCATGCCCTCAACCTGCTCATCAATACCCTCTGCAGGCGACAGAAACAGAAGGACAGCATTGTCAGGAGCACAGCACTCAGCAGGGCGCGCCCTACTGGCTCCTGATCCATACAGACAGCGACAGCTGGCTGGATCATCCGATTGTAAGTCACAATGTCATGCACTAGTGCAACAGTACTGTTGCCGACAACGCCATGGTAGCAAGTGCAGGCACATTATTTTCAGCGGTGCCACAATCTGGCACCTTGATCAATGCTCGAATTGGGTGCACCCACCTGCTTCCTCTTCAGAGGCGCCCTTCTGCTTGCTGCTGAGAGTGTCGCGCAGCTGATGGCGGTTGCGCACCACCTGCCGCTCCCGCACTGCAGCTTCCACCTCAGCGCTGCAAGCATGGTAGCAGCAACATGGCAGACTGTTCAAAGCACGCCATGATGCGTACTCAACTATCAGCTTCTAATCATATGCTCGCGGCGCCGACCAACGTGAGGGACTGCAAATCGCAGTTGATGGCGCCAATGGTCCAAGCACTGTTGACAGCACGCACCTGCGCTGCTCCCTGTAGCGCTCAATGGCTGCCATGGGCAGGCCGCCGATGCCCTCAAAGGCTGTCTCCATGAGGCGGTCCCTGTCGTGCATGGTGCTGGCATGCTGCCGCACAGCCATCAGCAGCTCCCCTGCAGCAGACGCACACACCAGGCTCGTCTTGACTGAGTTGTGAGCAGGGGCACTACTCTGGTGTACGAGCAAGCCCGATGCCTGTGTTCCATGTTGAACATGCAAGAGCCTGGCACCTGTAAGTTCCTGTGGTGCTGCTGCTGCTGATGCTCCTGCTTACACTAACAGCTCCGTGTTGCTTGCCAGCCTGCGCCTGAGTGGTGATGCGTCATAGTGCTGAAAACAAACAGCAAGATTGAAACCCACCTGCATTGTCGCAGGCCAGCAGCGCAGGCTCTGATGACTTGAGCAGCGCCAGCGCTGTCCTGTACAGCACCTTGCTGCCCTCGTTGAACAGCGCGTCCCACATGCGCGCCACCGTCTCTGCCGGCATGCAGGTGGCGAACAGCGTGAGGAACCAGTCTGTGGCCAGGATGCTGACCTCCGCCTCCAGGCTGGCCAGGTGCGTAGCCAGGCGCGGCAGCTTCTGTGCGATGAGCTCGTCCAGCGCCTTCATCTCAACCTGTGCATGGCAGGGGTCGCGGCGGGGACAGCGAAAAAGCCCAGGTTCAGGCAGTGCTTGCTGTGGCACGTAAGCAGGTAGCATTCGAGTCAAGACTGCGCTGCTGCTTGTGTTCGTGGCGCAGATGCACAAGTTCCTGCAGGCTGCTTGCCACAGATGCGGCTGTTAACTACACCCAGGGTGCCTGCAGCGTTGCCGAGACCCAAGCTGTGTCACTTCTCTGCTGAATCAGGTGCCATGGGTATACTCACCAGGCAGCCCATGAGGTGCGGGTCGTACGTGCCTGGCGCCAGGATGTCCTCCACCAGCGCTGCCAGCAGCCAGAAGGCGGTCTCCTGGTTCCTGCAAGCGACAACAGCAACGCTATTGCTTTGATAGCGGCGCATGGATGGTTCAAGCATCCAGGAGTGCGATTACAACACTGGCAACTACCTCAACTTGACGCAGTGCAGCAGCATAGAGCAGTGCGTCTCAGGGTCACGGATACTGCTCTCACCTGTTCAGGGCCACCAGCAGCAGCGCCACAATGTGCACCATGGGCCTGCAGTAGCCCACCTCCTCATTGTGCACGCTGTAGGCTGCCAGCACGCGCCTCAGTGCTGCCTGGCCATCAGCCTCGTGCAGCCACCTGTGGTTGGGGAAGGTGTGCGCAATGTCCTGCAGGACGCAGCAAGCCAGCAGGCACAGCTGGCTGCACTTTGCCATGTCTAGTGCCAGCCCAAACCTGCCTTGCAGTGTAACAGCACACAGTGGCAAGGTATGTGCAGCCTGTAATCCCAGCTGTTGTGCATGCGGGCAGGCAGATGACAGCTGAACACGGCGAGATCTTCTGTTCCTGCAAGCGGCAGTTGCTTCCAGACAACTTCGACACGGCTGCAGCGGAGCATACCCCCGCACACCTGGTCAATTTCTTTCAGGAAGGGGGAGCGCTCCCCAGCAAGCGCCATGTTGGTGAAGTAGTTGCTGCTCTTTACTGCTGCCTTCTTAGCTGCTGCGCCCGACACCTCCATCCACACCCATGGCCGCAATGTGGGTGGCACCCCCTGCAGTGCAAGCATGGTCATTGATGAACTTGTGCAGCACAATTGTACATAATGCTGCATCCCATCTTCACGCAAGCTTGCTATACAGCATCTGGCCAGTCTATGCTGCGGTTGTCGTGGCAGTTACCTTGCGGATCATATCCTTCAGCTTGCCTTCAGGTGGCAGCTTGTTATCTCCAATAAAGGCAACCCACCTGCAGTGCAATGCGCGCAAAGCAGCAGCATCAGCACGCATGCACGCATGCTGCTGTCAGGCTTCCACAGAGCACCCCTGTCACAGCATACCTGGATCAGGCTGCTGCAAGAAGCCACATCCCTCGACTAGTGCTACGCTGTGTGTAGTTGATGCAGTCAGCTGATTGCTGCAGGCGCACATGCCACTCACATGCCCTCACTCCGTCTGCTGATGCCATCTGCCTGCATCCTGACTGCCTGCTGCACCACTGTGGCCTTCAACTCAAAGCCATACAGGTCAGTCATCAGCTCAGGTCCTGCATCTGAGTTCTCCATGTTGTCTGCTCAATGCCTGCAGATGACCAAGTGTATGCAGGCAGGCATTGTCATGTGGAGCAAGAGATTCAACTGCTGCAGGTGCTGGCAGGTGTGTACCAGCAAACCCAGCACTGCCAAGCCTGCATCTGACACTGCCATGTTGCACCAGCGCTGCAGTAATGAATTAAAAACTGCCGTTTGGTGCTTTTCTATCACGTTCTCTTGTTAGAGAGGTCCCGGGCAGAGTTGAATGTCACCCTTCAAATGCTGCTACCTTCTGCTATACTGTACGAGTTTCTACCCACTGCTACTATACCACGTATGACTTTGGTGCAACCATTGTCGTTTCCCACCTTGAGATACCCCAGACGGAGGTGAACCGTTCGCTGGAGCTTCTGCTTGTCAAATGGCGCGAACTGCTAGGAGGACTATAAAAATTGCAAATGGCTGCAATCCATCGCATAAAGAGACGTCCTGTGTACGCATACGAAGATAGCGCCTTTGGGGGGGTCACGCACATCACATGCAAAAACATTGTCATATGACCCTTGTGTTACACAACCCTAAGTCACCCATGCACCATTTCGACGGCAGCAGCCACACGAAGCATACGGCAAGAGCCGGCAAATCAGTTTCAAGCACTGCACGCGCTGTCATGCACTGACATGTACCACTGCAGTTTCACCACCTGTAACCAGGCGTCTCTGCAGTGCCATTACAA
The DNA here is from genome assembly GCA_030272155.1 of Tetradesmus obliquus. NCBI lineage: Eukaryota > Viridiplantae > Chlorophyta > Chlorophyceae > Sphaeropleales > Scenedesmaceae > Tetradesmus > Tetradesmus obliquus. The sequence goes on from CP126191.1 coordinate 5,901,616, forward strand.
CGCAGGTGCAGGCCACGCCCAGTCGTTCCATGGCTCCTCAGCACACTCAATGCATTGTGTAACCAGGAGCGGCACCCACACCATGACGATGCAACTCCAGAAAGACCGATGCACACACGCTTGCACAAACAATGTACAAAGGCAGCTGCACAGGTCATGCACTGCCCTCTATCCATGCCCACACACAACACCACAGGCGCCTGCCAGCACATATGGTTTGCTGCTTACCATGACCGCGACTGCGGCAGGCGGCATACGACACAATGCAGGCAAAGAGCCACATCTTCAACTGTCAGCGACACCCCTCAAAAGTCACAGGTGCATGTGTAAAACATGCAGCTCTCAAATATGCATTCAACATTTTTTCGTCCCTCTCCTCTGTTCAAGATTTTTTCAGCAGGGTTCAGCAAAGTTCCAACAGTATGTACACCACTGCGCCAGCAGCCACTGCTACTACAGCTGCTGATGCGACGCCTGCAGCTACTCAGGGCTTTTGCAGCTCAAAATTAAAGTCAAACACGTCAGGCTGACCACGATGAGCCACACCCTCCCATTGACCTCCCCACTCGAACACACCCAGCGCGCCAGCATCGCCAGCAGTAGGCCCAGACACTGCCTCAGCTGCATTGGCCATGGCAAGGCTGTACGAGGTCACCTGCAGCAGCATGCAGAGACCATAAAGCAGCTGCTGTAAAGCTCACAGCCAGGTCATCTACTTTTCGGATTCCTACACGGTGTTCTGACACAGCAAAGGGCGCCAAACTGCATCAACAGAAAAGCAGATTGTCACAAGTACACAGCCAGATGACACGCAACCTGCATGTGTACTCATGAAAAAGCGGCATTCTCTTCCTGGGCCGCACCTTGGCATCATTGCAGCCGCTGGCCTTGGGGTGGCTTGGGTCCAAGTCTCCCCTGCTACAGATGGCGCCAAAGGGGCTGCTGCCGCTGTAGGGCTCGCTGGCCCAGCTGTTGCTGCGCATGTAGGCCTTGAGCTGCGCCATGCCCAGCACGCCGCCCTGGTCGCGGCGGCTGATCTTGGCACGTGGCGCAAGCTGGTACGACAAGCCTGCAAGGGGCGGAGCACATGTAATGGAGAAATAATTCAATGTGCTGGCACAACTACGCCAGCGGGTGCCTCCTCGCGCGATGCATGCATGAAAGCACGCCAAATCGGAGCTGCCAGACCCTGCCAGACCAAAAATATACTTTGACAAGGACATGCAAGGTAGCACAGTGCGCGTTGCTCACCGCTGAGCACTGCGGAGTATGCTGCCTCATCCTTGGACCTCAGGCTGTCAGACAGACTCGGGTATCCACTCTTGTTGTATATCTCTGCAAAGTAGGGAATGTTGTAACTGGGCCAGTAGCCACGCTCCAGTGCCTGCAGGTAGCACAGTACACACACCACTCAGCAGAGGGATGCATGGTTGACAGTTCAGGCTGCCTGCACCTGTGCAGATGTGTCCTAGCATGCACTGTGGTGCGGCATGGTACTGCCCTGCTGGTAGTATAGCAGCACACCTAGCACCACCCTGCTGGCAGTACCATCAAGGGGAACAGGAGCAACAGCCTCAACACAGTGAGGGCAGCAGGCGCGGCCGGCACGAGCAGCCTAAGTATTGCGACCACCAGCTAGCCTCACTGTATAGTGTCCACTATATTACCAGCTGGATGTGTGTGCGCAACGGCCCGCGGCCTCCCACCTGTGTTTTGTCGCCGTGCATGACCAGGCCTGGCATCTGCTCCACCACCGTCAACAGGCCCTCCTGCAGCTCTGCGCCCGGGGTGAAGCGCTTCAGATCAACTACGATGTACTGGTTGTTGTACGTGCCTGCACAGCAGCAGCAGCAGCAGCAGCAGCAACAGCACAAACTTACCGCAATGCATTTGCCCCACACAGGCACTCAATGCCATGGCTGGTGCTGCCTGTGCTGTGCTGACAACAAGAGCATGGGCTGAAGTGCTTGTGCGCGATTCAGCATGCTTGCGCTGCTACTCCGTCCATCCATGGTTGCTGGATTGCAGGGCCGGAAGTCCTTGAACATCCAGTACCACCAGCACCACCAGTGCATCACACATGCAGGCCTCGCACACCCGAGTTGTGCTGCTTGATCCAGTGCGCCCACTCCTTGCCGCTGCTGCTGAGCCAGTTGGCCACCAGCACCCGCTGCCAGCTCAGCGCCGCCTGCGGCACCACCTGCTGCCACACGTCAGGGTCCAGTATGTCGTTGCTGGTCTCTGTCACCACCAGGTGTGACCCTGACAGGATGTAAAAGTCATCCATGGAGGTGATCATGCCTGCAGCAGCAGCAGGTTGCACGTCCATGGTATTATGATCGGGATATATCTGCAAGCTCGACAGAGGTACAGCTAACAAGAGCTGCAAACCATACGAGCGGCTTGCACATTTAAATGCACTCGGCCATCCTTCCTGCAATGCGCAGCAAACCTGGCTTTGCAAAGCTGTAAAATTTGACACCAGAAGTGCGCAAGGGCACTGCCCATCATGGTACGGCAAGCATGCTTAGTAACTGGGATCCAGCAGCAGCAGAACCACTGCCAGCAGCGGCACTGCGCAGGTCTGCTGCAGCCACCTCACAAGCCGAGGCAGAGGCGGAGGCAGCAGCCTCTCTGCTACGCTTACCCGGGTAGCTGGACATGGACGTGGTGCGTGTCTTGTACTGCTCCCCCTGCAGCTCAAAGGTGTAGTGCTTGTACACCCTCAGCATGGACGTGTAGGTCCACCATGTGGCGTGCCCAATAAAGATGTTTGAGAAGTCCGGCGCAACCTTCACCAACGCACTGCAGCGGCCTGCACACAATGACAAGACACAGCTGTGTGAGCACCGTAGCGTGTGTGGTGGGGACGGTCATGCCCTGCCTCACGGAAGACGAACGCATGCATGCAGAGCATGATGCTGTAAGGCGTCAAGAAGCACTGTTGTTGCTACTGGGTGTGGTGCTACCACTGCTGCAACTGTTGTCACCGCACCTCGCGTGGCCAGGTGTGCGCGCAGTGCAGCTGGCTCCATGTCAGCCAGGTGGGCTGCACCCAGCTGGGGGTCATCAGGGAACAGCAGCGCAAGCAGGTCATCCATGTCACCCATGGTGTTGAGCGTAAGCCACTCCCGCTGGCTTATGAAATCAATGCCCAGCGCAGCGCCCTCCGCAGACACACGCGCATTGTAGCCGTCACGCATGCCCCACAGCTGCGCCATCACCAGCTGCATGGCCTGCCAGAATGGGCTGCCCTGGTTGGCTGGGTCAGCCAGCTGCTGCTGTAGCCAGCTGTCATGCTGCATCAGCCTGCAGGAGCACAGCGAGCACTTGGGGCAACTGCTGCACAGACGGATGCGGCAGCAAGAGTCCCATGCAGACGACGACGCTTGCCCTGTGTTGCCAAGCTGTCCAAGGTCACCCAAAACATTCAACTTCCATACCATGTGTATTGTCAATGCATCAACAGGGAGCCCTGCAGCTGGCAGTGCAGATTGCAAGCAGCAGTGAAATGATATCCCAGCACCCACCAGTTCATCACTTTGTATGTGTCGTTTGTTTTCTGTGACAGCCACCAGCGCTGGTTGTACCAGTGGTTGAAGATGTCTGGGGCGGTGAGGTAGCCTTCAACAAAGCCGGCAGCCTGCATCTGCACCTGGTTGCTATACGCTGCATGCGTGGTCACCCGCAGCTGCCCAAAGCCGGAGCCATGGTTGCTCCAATGGGAGTAGGTGGCATGGGCAGGTGCTGGCCCTGCAGCAGGCAGTGCAATGGCTTACAATAAGGCAACACTGCCGTAGATTGCAAGCTTGCTTGTATGCAGAGCACCCTTGCGCTGCGCTGATGGCACAACTCACCGCTGTTGGGTTCCTTGTGCGTGAATGTGAATCTGCCTGTGGCCTCATCATATAGCGCATAGCCTGACACAGGTGCTGCGAGCTGCTGCTGGGTAGGGCGGGCAGGTGCCCATGCACGCATCAGGTGGGTCCAGACTGAGTCCTGCTGCGGCACAGTACGTGCTGATGCACAGACTGACAGGACAGCCAGCAGCAGCAGTGCTGCTGCTGTTGCAGGTGTTGTCATGGGTGTGCCTGGTGTTCGATGCAAATTCCAGGTGATATAGTGCAGGTGGGGCCACCAGTGCCTGGAACGAGGCTCCTTCAGTGCACCACAATCAACATAAGACGCCAGGTCAGCACCCCGTGATACCCAACAGCCTAGACATCAAGCACAGTAGATCTTTGCTGACCTGGTGCTAAAACTATGTTATCGGTTGCTAAGCCAAACGCTGCACGCCAAGTCGAGTTGGTTGTGAGGATGCCGTTATGACAGATGTTGCTCGTCGCACTAGGGTTACTCGAGGCTGGTGTGGCTGTTTGGTAGCATCATCGCAGGTTGCTCACTCTCAACACGTGCGGGGATTGTGCACTTTTGACCGCGCTTCACCATTCGCACACTGCTTAGCAGTGCTACTCGCGCCTGTTTCTAATTTGTGTGCTTGCCTCATTGCCTCATCTGATCGTTGATCTCTTTACATACAGCAATTTAAGATGCTGCAGATGCGGCAGCAGGTAGTCAGCATGCACAGTCGCACCCAGCGAACTGTGGCTGTGGCATCAACCTGTGGTCAGGCCCACATGCTGCGGGTTGTAGCGTCCATGCGGCAGCTGCACAAGCAGTGCGCGGCCCCTCAACAGCATGATGCTAGGTGTGTTGCAACAAAGCGCCTATGAGGCTTTGCTGCTGTCTGCATGGCTGCCAGCCTGTCCCCAGCTGACCCAAGCGTTCCCGCTGCTGCAGGAGAGCTGCCAGGACAGTTGTGCGAGTGGCATCAGCAGAGCCAGTTACTTCAGCAGGCGCAGCTGCTGCAAACCCCCAGACAGACTTCAAGTTTGCATGCCCCATCTGCCTCACCACAGAGTTTGTTGTGCAAGGCTCTGCTCCGTGAGTTGCTCTCTGCCTCACTTGCTCCACTCACCTTGCATGCATGGCGTGAATGGACGGCGGGATGGTCAGCAGCACAGCTTCTGGTGCCGTCATTAGCATGCACACACACAGCGAGCCAGCTGCCTTGCTCAGTTAGCAGATGCATCAATCAAACACAAGCATCATAGCAGCGTCCCCACCTGCGCTGCACACCTGCGCTGTGCGCCTGCTGGCGCTCTCGGTGGGCTTAGGAGCTGACCTGGTGTGTTACTGCTGCAGCTACCAGGCGTGCCGCTGCGGGCGCTGCGGGCGCAGCTTTGAGGCCAAGGGCCAGTACCTGGACCTGACCCTGACCTCAGGCGTGGCGCAGCAGGTGTACGAGCAGAAGATGTGGCAGGGCACAGAGCTGTTTAGGTGGGGGGCAGCAGCAGTCAGCAGCAGCGGCGGCAGGTTGAGGCAGGGCTGCTGGCAGCTAGGATGATGGTTGGCGGTGATTGGAGGGCAGCGCAGCAGGCAGGTGCTACCCAGGGCTGCAGCGACGCCCTGCACGGCAGCAGCAGCAGCAGCAGGCCCTGGCATGGTGAACAATGGCTGCATGTACTGCTCAACAGCTGCCAGCTCAGATGTTGGTAACGCAGCGTGGGTATACACCACACGCGCTGCATGGCTACAGGCCTGCCTTGCCTTTCACACGCGGCATCCACCACCTGTCAACACGTCTCCGTCACCCTTTCCTCGTGCTGCCGCCGCATCACCTCACAGGCAGCCGCTGGTGTCCTTCGTGTACGAGCGCGGCTGGCGCCAGAACTTTGCGGGAGCAGGCTTCCCCGGCGCCGAGAAGGAGTTTGAGATGGCCATGCAGTACCTGCAGCCGGCGCAGGGCGGCGTGCTGATTGACGCCAGCTGCGGCACGGGCCTGTTCACGCGGCTCTTTGCGCGCAGCAAGAAGTTTGCTGGCGTGGTGGCGCTGGACTTCAGTGAGAGCATGCTGCAGCAGGCGCAGCAGTATTTTGCACAGGACGCGGCGCTCAAGGCTGGGTGAGTGCATGGACGGCGATAGGGTATGTGTGGGGGAGCATTGCATGTGCAGGTGTTATTGTGGTGTGTGTGGCGTGAAGGGTCTGATGGAACAGCCAGTGGTGGGTGCACCTGATGGCCGACAAGTGCAGCAGCTGCTGCTAGGCATGACACCTGCTGACTGCCTGCAGCTGGCAGTGGAGCTGCGTGCATTGCCTGCGCTCCTCGGTTGTGACTTGCCAGCAGAGCTGCCTATTGTGCTGGGCTGTGGGTGCTCTAATAGAAGACACAAGCCAGAAACTGCACTCTGCTGACTCACACTCTGCGGCTGCCTTGCTACTTTTGCTGCTGCAGCACCCCCATTGTCGCTGTGCGGGGAGACATTGGCCGCCTGCCGTTTGCCACGGGCTCAGTGGACGCCATCCATGCAGGGGCAGCCATCCACTGCTGGTGAGGGGCTTTTGCTGCAGCCTGGCGCCTGGTTGGCGCCAGCACTGCAGACTGCTTGCGCACTCAAGCAGGCTTTGTGTTTCTCTCGTGATGCCTTGCATGCATGTGAGTTACTAGCACCTGCCAAACTTCAAACTGGGCTGGTGTACTTCTGCTGTGTTGGGCGCTGTAACCCACCAGACTAGCGCAGTTGCACTGGCATGGCGGGCGTTTCTGTGGTGACAGTTTGATCACGCGCTGCTGCTGCTGCTGCTGCTGCTGCTGCTGCTGCTGCGCAGGCCCAACCCGCAGGCCGCCATGGCTGAGATCAGCCGCGTGCTGAAGCCAGGCGGCGTGTTTGTGGCCAGCACCTTCCTTACGCCGCTGGCGCCGCTCGGGGAGCTGATAGGCGATTCGACTGTGCGCCCGCTGAGCCAGGTGGGCCGGGGAGCAAGGGAAGCAGCAGCTTGTCTTTTAACCTTTACCGTTTAGTGCTGGGCGTGTGGCCGCGCTGGCACTGCCCCAGACATAATGACTGGCATTTTGTTAACCTACCCACTTGGGTAGGATTGGTGCTTGGTAGGATGGGCTGTCGCGTCTTGAATGAAGCATACTGGTTGTTGCTGGTTGTTACTTGCGCCAGCTGGTGCGCACAGTTTGTTGGCCGTGTGATGGTTGTATCTTTCCTCACATTTGGCAGGCGAGCAGGATCCTGGCTGAGCGTGGCTGCCTGCTGTTGTGTGCTGCTGCGCCACCTGCTGCCTCCAGGCCCAGGGGCGTGGCAGCCGTTATCGGTTGTGGGAGGAGGCTGAGTTGGTGGACCTGTGTGCTGCTGTGGGGCTTGAGCAGTACACGCGCACACGCCAGTTCAGGTTCATCCTGTTCTCTGCACGCAAGCCTGCGCTGCCCGCCAGCCTGTGAACACTGTGATTGAGGTGTGTTGCTGTTTTGTTGTTGTGGCGTATCATGACGGATTCCGTGCAGTGCTGTCGCACGTGTGTTTGCGGAGTTGACAGGCTTGTTTGTCGGCATCGCACTATGTACAGCATCACTCTTTGCCAATAGTTGCAATTCAGCCGTTTTGCAGCTGGTTGGACAAGACTAAGCAGCGCATGCCCTGCCAATCACCACAGCCACTCTGGTCCCATCCGAGCCCATCGCTATTTTCACTTGTTGACATCACGCTGCTGGTGCTGCGGCTGCCTTGTGCAGACGTTCAACCCCTTTGGCCGCAGCAACCAGACCTTTCGCTACTGGGAGGAGGATGAGTTGAAGGACCTGGTGGCTGCTGTGGGGCTCACCGACTACACGCGCACACGCAGCAGGATGTTCATCATGTTTGCAGCCACCAAGCCTGCAGCTGAGCGGCAGCCGGAGCAGTGGTGATGATCAGGGGCTGCAGATGTGCAAGTGACTATGGCCATCATGGCTGATAGCCAGCAGAGGCTGTGGAGGCCACAAAACAATGGGCACGCAGTTGTGGTGCTTCCAGGTGCAAGCCGTGCATGCTGACGCGGGAATGCATCTGGCGCCGTGCTGTGTGCGTCATGCTTGGCATTAACGCCAACATTATCGTGCGTGTGCAACTACTTCAGCGCTGGCAGAGCTGCCAGCTCTCACAGTGTGCAGCCGCATTAGGAGGGACATTGCAACACTTGCCGCTAAACTAGGTCAGGGTGCAGCTTGTGCCAGTGGGCCGCTTTGTGTTTGTCAGTAAGTTGAAAGGTGGTTTGTGCAGCGAGCTCTGGCAGATCCACACAGTATGTTCTTGCTGTGAGGCGTATGCTTGTCCAAAGAAAGATGAGCTGCGCTGCTGCTCAGCTGATGCTGGCACGCACATCATTCATGCTGTGGCTGCGCAGCAGCACATTGTATTGCATTCCTTGTGTGCCTGTGCTTCCTTCACGTTATTCAGTGATCATGTACATGCAAGTGGGATATGCCTTGTAAGACTATACAAGCTTGGCTTACGCCTCGTTTCAGACAGAAGATGCTACTATTCCTGCAATAGTCTGATCGAAGTTTGGCGGCTGTTGCTCCAATCAGAAGGTCACCACTGGCGATGCAGGCTGCACCCGACGTTGTGACACACAGTTGAAGTCACCGCACCCAGTGCGATGCGGCACTGCAAGCCAACCATTCTACCATGAAGAGCAGAGTCACTGAATGGCTATGCCTAGAGTACACTGGGGCATTTGTACAAAGTTCTGCTACTGAACACGCCATGCACATCATATCATGCTGCATTGCATTGATACCTTGCACATTTCACACCACCCGGCTGTACATACTTGCTTCTCTGCTATCCTGAGCAGCAGAGTACATAATCTGGCACACAACCACAACAATGCCTTGCCCAGCATGCCAACCTCGCCACAGACTGTAGGAATGCTGTTGCCGACACATTTACCGTGCTTCAAGCATGGCCGTCAATGCAATTTACTATGCCAGCCTACAACACGCTGTCGTGCACAGCCTGAGGTTGCATCTGAACTTATACTGCTACAGGGGTCCTGCCCATTCATCTTCTGCCCAAACATCGTGGCTGGCTATCTGCGCCTTGCTGCAACCAGCTCCCACCCTGCGGTACCGCACCGTTGTACTTCTAGCACCCGCCAAGGTGTTGCTTGAGCGTGCCGCTGCAGGCTGCACCTCACATTACTGCAGCTGCTGTTGCGTTGTGGTGTGCGCACTCGTACATCCTGCAGACCTTGAAGATGGGTATGGCTGACAGCAGCGACAGCACCATGCCCAGCGCCAGCGCGGTGAACCTGCACGGTGCGGCAGCAACGCGGCTGTGAGCGCAACCAATCTATAGACATGCTACAGAGCATAACAGTGACTGAGATAACACGGACCGGCAGAGACGCCTGCAGAGACAGGCCAACATTGTTGTTGTGCACACGCTGCAACTGCGAACGTTCTCTTTGACGGTGAACGAATGACATAGCGCTGGTCCCATCACACATGCATGCGGGTGCTGGCTTGGTTTTGTCCATGGCTAGCCACTGCTGCGGCACACCAGCACCACCAGGTCATGGCAACTCAGGGTTGCAACTCCCCCAAGCACGCTGTACAGCAGCACACAACCTTTGAAATCGTAGCTGTCTGCAGCATCAAAGCACTGCCACCCACCACAGGTCCACACACTCATCATCAGGCAGTTGCATTGCCTTGCACGCTGCATCAGCAGCCTCCCCCACGCCGGCATTGATCAGCAGCGGCGCCAGCAGCCCCAGCACGATGGGGCACACGAAGCAGAACCACTTGGGCACCACTGACACGCTGAAGGCCAGGGCTGCACCGGCTGCTGCACTCTTGGCCAGCAAGGCTGTGAGGTGGGGCAAGCTGGGGAGAGGCGTGGCCTGCAGCGAAATTGCACGTGCACAGAAAGTGCTGCTCACTGCATGTGCCACACAACTGTGTTGAAGCAGCTGCAACAGGCACAGTCGATCGTTGCTGCATCTGCTTTACTCACAGCAGATTGCAAGATAATGAAAGCAGGTGACAGGCTGCACACAGTGCGTTGATGAACGCCCGGCGCTGGGTTGGGCTACAAGCGCACAGTGCTGATGCCCTTCTGTGGTGCAGCAGGTGCAACACGCACACAACACAATGCGAGCGCAGCAGGGCCACCTGGCTTGCCGCACCTTGAGCTGCTGCAGCAGATGCTGCAGGCTGGCTTTGGCTGCATTGACCAGCACTGCACTGGCCTGCGCTGGGCTGCTGCACAGCGCCTGCAGCAGCTCCTGCCTTAGCAGCAGCCTGCCTGACGCCACCTCATACACTGCCCAGGGCAGAGGGCCTGGCAACAGCAGCAGCAGCAGCAGCGTAAGTGCCAGCAACTCATGGCAGCACCATGCATTGTAGTGTCTCTTACCAGCAGGTGTTGCAACATCAACAAATCAAGGTGTCCCTGGCATTCTCAACGGCGCAGGGCGTTGCACAAAACGACAGCAAGCAGGCATCTGCATCTGCACAAGCACACGCTCCACTGCATTGCAGCAAGCTTTACCTGTTGCAGGCAGTTGCTGATGTGACAGTACATCCAGCCGCACAGGGAACAGCCGCACCCCTCGCACCAACTCCACCTGCTGCAACACACCAGCCAACGCAGCCTGTACTGCTGCAGGGAGCGCAGCAGCAACTGCAGGGGAAAAGCTCAGCAGCGGCTGAGCCTCCTCTCGCCTACATGCAGCACATCAGCATGTATGTTAGAGTATCAGGTGTAGCAGGGTTCTGCATGTGTCTGCATGCTTCAGGCTGCATTCAGTGGTTCATGTCATGCTGCATGGTGCGTGGTGTGAAGCGCACCTTGCAGGCTTGCCATGGCCTGACACCACCATCACCGCTGCTGCTCCTGCTGCTGAGGTGTCAGGGCTGTTTGATAAGTCCAGTTCATCCAGGCTGGTGTCGATGAACACAGCTGCCCTCTTGTACGGTCCCAGGGTTGCTGACAAGGCGCCAGACACAGCCAGGTGATCAGCCTCTGCATGTGTTGCCACTGCAGCGGTGATGCAAGTGAGCCAGCAGATGGCAACCGCAGCACGCTTAGACAGCATTGAGCCTGTGTTTTTGGTGCTGCATGGATTGCTGGACACTTGCTGCTGCTAGCAAGCACTGCCTGGTATGGCAACACTACCGAACTGGCGTCAGATTTCTGGTATAATAGGTGTTGGACATTGTGAGACCGCTGCAGTGGCACTTGTAGTCGCAAACGAACGTCAGTGACGATGTTTAGTGCGCTGCTAGGGTTGTCCGGAGAAGGGGGATAGGTAGCGTTCGCTTTCCACAGCGGCTGATTACGCTCGGTTCCGAAAAACGAAAACTTTCGACAGTGCAGACGGAAGCAGGCCCTCTGCGATCAACTAACCACCACAGCACTGCTGAGCAGCAGTTACATACAAACTGCGTACTGCTGCACAAACCAAGCTCAGAGAATGGGCTGGGCACAAAAGGAGGTCAAGATGCCGGCCATGAAGAGGGGCTGCCACCTTGTCACGCACCTGGTGGGGGACGGCTCCAAGGCAGCAGCAGCAGCAGCAGCAGCAGCAGCAGCAGCAGCAGCAGCAGCAGCTCCTGCAAGCAGCAGCACCAGCAGCATTAATCGACTGCAGCAGCCACCAGAACCATTACCCGCTGTCAGGCATTAATGATATCCTTGTTGTGCAATGGTCGTAGATAGAGCGCGAGATCAATGCGGACTTGGCGCAGTTCCGTGTTGGCCTGGCGCACATCTTCATCCAGCACACGTCAGCCTCCCTAACCATTAATGAGGTGCGTGGCAGCAGCAGCGGCAGCGCCAGCGCCAGCGGAAGCAGCAACAGCAGCAGCAGAAGTAGCAGCAGCAGCAGCAGCAGCAGCAGCAGCAGCAGCAGCAGCATTGCTTATCAGTTCTTGCGGCAGCAGCACGGCTATCAGCTTTGCGCTGCGTGCCCCGCACTGAGCTGTGACTGTCACAGTGCCCAAGCAATGGGCCACTGTTATTAGCCCACCAGCGTGAAGCACTGCGGTGCGCAGCTGGGTGCATGGCACCATACAAGCAAGGGCAGGGAGCACTGACAGCAGCACACCAGGCAGATTGCTGAGTGCAGCGCTGCATGTGGTGTGCTGCAGAACGCGGACCCTGACGTGCGCGTGGACATGGAGACCTTCCTCAACCAGACAGTGCCCGAGGTGGGTTAAGCAGGGCAGCAGCAGCTGCACAATGCGCTGTTATGATGCTGATTACCGCAGCAGGTTCAGCATGATAGCAGCTAGATTGCAGTGGGGTGGTCGACGATGCATCATCAGTGCTGCAGTTCAGCAGGCTGGCTGTGCTGCATGCACCTGCGGCGCCTGCAGCTTGGCGCTGCACTGCACCACAGGAGGCACTGTTGTGGCTCCAGCGTAGTGCCGCAGCGGCAATATGCTGCGTGTGGATGTTGCTGGTAGCTGCCAGGCAATAGTGTGATGTCAACCACAGTGATTGTGTGTTGTGCTGCTGTGTGTTGTGCTGCAGGGGCGCGGGGCGCCCTGGGTGCACACCGACGAGGGGCCGGATGACATGCCAGGTGGGCAGACCAGCGGACCGTGCAAAGTTTGATCAGCACGTGTGCTGAGTCGAAGCAAAGATCTGGGAGCATGTTAGCTGGTAGTGGCAGCATGATGTTACTTCTAGAGTGCCCCGAGGCATGGCAGCTGCATTGCATAGCATAAAACTCCATGTTAATACCTTGCAACCGACACCATTGCAGCGGTTGCAGGCGTCACTTCAGCTTGCCAGCACCATGCAATGCCGCTGGCACTAGTAGCACTGGCAGCGCCTGTGTTGGCCAGCAGGCATGATAGCTTACGACACAGCAGCTACCTGCGCTGTGTGTGGCACTGCTGCCCCACACGGCGTGGCAGCGGGCTGCCATGTGCGCAACAGCAAGAACTCTTCATGCTTTTTGCGTTACCACCAACCCTCTTGCTGCCGTACACGTAACGCTGCAGTACATGAGCACCACTCACCACCTTGTTTGCTGCTGCACTGCCTGCAGCGCACTGCAAGGCGTCCATGTTTGGCAGCAGCGTCAGCATCCCCATCAGCAACGGGCGGCTCAACCTGGGCACATGGCAGGTAAGACCCCGGCACCTGCATGTTACTGTGTAGACAGGTCCTGGTGTCCTGCAATGTTGATCAGAGTCCCTGCTTCTACCATGCATAGCAGTGCTGCCGCTGTGGCAGCAGCTGCTTCACGCGCTGCAAATCGTGTGCCCTGCCGTGAAGCTTGCATGCTCGCGTCACCGAGCAACCGGCCATGGACTGTCAGTACTGATGATGTTGCTGACCGTGCCTGTTTGCGTGTGCAGGGCGTGTGGCTATGTGAGCACAGAGACCGAGCGAGTGGGCGGCGGCTAGTAGTGACCATGCAGGGCGAGTAACCAGCAAACCTAGGCCGGGGAATTCTACGGACGGCAAGGACAGACCCAGCAAGTGCCCCATCATACATAATAGCCATCCTCATCAGCAAGCAGCAAGCATCAGCAGGCCTGGGGAGCAATGGATCCTGCTGCTGATCAGGCATCATGTTTCCTGGTCTCCGCGTGCTGCATAATGCCCTGGTGTGACCCAATGCTTGGTACATGCTCGTGGCTTTCATAAAGGCGGGCGCTGTGTTGGGTATTGTCCAGGGTTTCCTTGAGGCAACGAGTCCCTATGTCTGCAGCAATTCCCTTTCAGTTCACGTTTCATACTCCACTTACTCGCTCAATCTGCGACGTGTCTTGCTGGTCGTATGCTTGCACGCACAGCACAATAGAGCACACAAAGAGCTGCTAGCCTTTCAGGAGAGAAGCCTGCCAAACAACATCAAACGTAAGAATTGACAAAATGCAAGAACGGGTTCGCCCAGATGGTGTGTACCCAGATTGTCGTTGCGGGCAGACTGCCACCTTGCTGAAGTCGCATACACAGGTAAATCCAGACAGGTGGGCGCCGTGATGTTAAGTTCAATCCGTGTCTACTGCAGAGCAGCAGCAGCAGCAGCAGCAGAAGCACTTACCCATGCTCTGCTGTTGAGCAGCAACAGCAGCAGCGGCACTGCTGCTGAGCATCAGCACTGCTGCTGAGCATCAGCACTGCTGCTGAGCATCAGCAGCAGGACCACTGCACCCAGTTGCAGCTTTCGTTGCTACTACCGTACATTAGTAGAACCTAGGCGTTGAATAACCTTGTTGCAACTGTCTCAAGCAGTAGCAACCTGAACTGCTCGCCAACAGAGCATGCAAGCAGCAGCTCAGCACAGACAGCGAATGGCGCTAGCAGCGCAGTGCGACTGTGCGTAACAGGCCTGCATCAACAATCCATTCAACTTTGGTGAATGAAGTTACCAAGCTCTGTAACATAGTGGCACTCAGCTACTGCAGACACGATATCCCAGTAGTATCCATGCTGTGTGGGCTTGCGTGCACTGCTTGATTTGTGCGCAGGTGGTTCTTCAAGTGCATGGCATGCAACTACTTTGCATGGGCAGACATGCTGCCAGGCTACCCACACCTCACAGGCGGCAGCGCAGGCCAGGCCAGCACGCCCCAGCGGCAGCAGCAGCAGCGGCAGCAGCATGGCGCCAGCCCTGGCTCTGTGCCCCTGCCACGCTATGCTGAAGCAGGCACACCTGGGGGGCCTCCCGCAGCTGCTGCTGCTGCTGCTGCTGGTGGTGGTGCTGGCAACTTCAACAGCCCTGCTAGACCAGGGGCTGGGTATGGTCAGGGCGGTGCAGACACACCACACCACCAGCAGCAGCAGGGCGGGTGGCAGCAGCAGTCACCAATGCAGCAGCGCGCATGGGGTCAGCAGCAGCAGCAGTTGCCAATGCAGCAAGGTCCGCAGGGCACTGCATACCAGCAGCAGCAGCAGCAGCCAATGCAGCAGCAGCAGCAGCCTGCATGGCAGCAGCAGTCTCCAATCAATCAGGGTGCCCCACCACCACAGCAGCAGCAGCAGCAGCAGCAGCAGTATCCAGATGTGAACCAGCCCTTCAATACTTTTGGCAACTTGCAGCAGCCTGGGGGCGCGCCAGGTGCCAGCCAGATGCCCCAGCAGCAGTGGGGGCCTTATCCAGGAGGCTCGCAGGGCAGCCAGGGTGCTGGCAGTGGCTCACAGCAGCAGCAACAACAACCATATCAGCAGCAGCAGCCTTATCAACAGCAGCAGAGTCCTTCGCAGCAGCCATGGCAGCAGCAGCAGCAGCAGCCGTATGGCAGTCCCATGCGGCCCTCCTTTGTGGGTCAGCAGGGTGCCAGCGCAGCAGCAGCAGCGCCAGGTGCAGCTTACGGCACGCCAGGTGGTGCTTGGCGCTCACCACAGCAGCAGCAGTACATGTCACCCCAGCAGCAGTACATGTCACCCCAACAGCAGCAGCAGCCACAGCAGTACATGTCACCCCAGCAGCAATACATGTCACCTCAGCAGCAGCAGCAGCAGGGCCCCCAGCAGTCCCCAGGTAGCGGTCAGGTGGTGAGGGTGGTGCCTGCGCCACCCAATTTGCCCAACCACATTGGGCTCAAGTTCGGCTACAGCGCCTCCTTTGTGGCAGCCATGAAGCTACTGCCCATCAGAGACACTGACAGGTGCGTGGCTGGCTGCCGAGGTGCACCAGCACCTGGCAGGGTTGTCAACAGGTGGTCGACACCAGTGGTGGTGATGACTACTGTGCACGCTGCTGCCACAACGTAGACCAGGAGCATTGCCATCTGGTGTACTGCATGCAGCACACACGTGTACACACACACGTGCACTGCATTGGTCCGCAGTGCATAGGCAGCAGCATACCATCGGACACTGCTGTGTGCCAGCCGCTGACGCTGCCACTGGTGAACTTCCCTGCTGCTTCTCCTGTTGCGCCCCTGCACGTTGCTGCCGCTGCTGCTGCCAGGCATTGGAGCAAGGAGGCCAAGCTGTGGCTGGTGCTGGCCAGTGCACGGCAGCAGGTGGCGGCACACCTGGCAGCAGCAGGCTTTGTTCTTCAGCAGGAGGGGCAGGGTGAGGGGCAGCGGTGGGGGTGGGCTGGGCAGCCAGCAGGCAGGGGCTGTAAGAGTAAGGTCAGGGGCCTGTGAGAGGCTCGGGGTGAGGCTGGGAGCAACACACTTATGACACATGCACGGCCTGCACTGGTGGTCATGCGGCCGTCAAGAAACGTTGCTGCAATGACTGCGATGACAACCTCATCACGAGCCAGGCCCAGTTGATCACGACAGCAGTAGCCCTGCTGCCAGTGTGGCTGCTCCTGCAGACCGGCAGTGCCCCCTGCCCTCACCCTGCCTCTGCCCTCTGCTGCATCCCCCAGCCGAGCTGCAGCCCTGCAGTGACAACACCCTCTTACTCCTGCTGACGCCTACCGCTGCTGCTTCCTCCTGGGTGCAGGGCCGGGCGATGCTGCTGCTGCCACTGGGCCCGACCTGCTTGCGCTTGAGGCGAGTGAGGCGCGGCTGCTGCCGCTGCTGGGCCAGGAGGAGGCGGAGGAGACGGCACTGGCAGGTGCGGGGTGATGCAGGCGCTGCTGGATGTGAAGCTCTTAGCGAGCTTCTTGGGATGGCAGAGCAGTGGCTATGCCCACTTGTTGCCTGCTGTTGGCGCGCTGTTGGGCACGTAACGGCTTGTGGCAACATTCCGCCCGATTCGGATCCGTCTCAACATATTTTTCTCGCTGCTGTTGTGTGCAGCCAACCTTGAGCCGCAGTGGAGCGCCCTGCTGCCGCATCAGCGTGAGGGTGTGCTGGCAGGGCTGCGGCGGGGCGGGAGGCTGCTGCTGGCTGATGAGATGGGCCTGGGCAAGACGGCACAGGTGAGATGCGGAATATTGAAACGCTGAAGGTGTGTTGGGAGCAGCAGGACAAGCGCCGACAGTCGCACGCATGACACAGACACAGTTCAAAGCAGCTAGCGTGTGTCGCGGCGATTGTGCGCATATGTTGCCTGCTGTCTGTCCTGCTGGCCACTTGACAGCTGCTGCTGCCGCTGCTGCTGCTGCTGTAGGCCATCCTACTGGCGTGCTGTTATCCTGAGGACTGGCCACTGCTGCTGGTGGTGCCTGCCAGCCTGCGGGGCGTGTGGGGCGCTGAGCTGGGGGCGTGGCTGCCGCCCGCACACACGCCGCATCAGGGGCACATCCAGACTGCAAGGAGCGGGGAGGAGCTGCGCAGCATGCTGGAAGCAGGTGCGGAGTGTGTTGCGCCTGGCTGGGGCTGTAGGGTGGCGACACTGCTGTGCAAGCTTTGCATAGTGTTTAACATGTACAATGGCGCCTTCAAAAGGTGGTGATGTGAATGCCTCAGCCGCGGCCTGGCGTGCAAGGCTTGAGGGGTGCCGCACCGCTGCATTCTTCTTCGTCTGCAAGTGTGTGGTGTTCCCGAGGCTTGCACAGGTGCATGCCTGTACAATAACACACGCCCTGCTTGCCTTCTGACTGCTGTGTGTTGTTGCCTGTGCCTTCTCGTTGATGTGCGCCTCCCTGCAGGCCTGCCAGCTACCCGCAAGCAGGTGCTGCTGCTCACATACGACCTGGCAAAGCAGCTGCCGCCCAACATCGCAGCACGCTTCAGCACGGTCATCTGCGATGAGTCCCACCACCTCAAGAACAAGGACGCGCAGCGCACACAGGCAGTGACCAGCCTGGTCAGGGGCGCCAGGCGTGCAGTGCTACTGACCGGCACGCCGCTGCTGAGCCGGCCCATCGAGGCGTGGAGCCAGGTGCGGCGTGGTGCTGGTGTAATGCTGGTTGCCGCCAACGAAGCTTCCATCTGTTTTTGTTCAGATCACCGCAGGGGCACCAACATCCACATGAGTTTGTTGGCAACTGTGGCTGGTGCGCTGCTGCAGCAGCCTGCGCGCCTGCATGTGTTAGGGTACCCTGGTTCAGTGGGCTGCTGTAGTGCATTGCTCTCAGTGCCGTGTTTTGCTCTTGCTGATGCTGCTGCTGCTGCTGCTGCTGCTGTGCAGGTCGACATGCTGCGTGAGAACCTGCTGGGCAAGTTTGAAGAGTTTGGCGCCAAGTACTGCACACCAGAAGGCGAGCAGGCTAGCAGCCCCGCTGCGGGCAGCGGCAGAGGCTACGGCAGTGGCCGGGGCCGCTCTTTCCCCGTGGCGCCGTTCCAAGGCTGCAACAGTGCGCGGCTGGGTGAGCTGCACCAGCTGCTGCTGGCTAATGTGATGGTGCGCCGCACCAAGGCGCAAGTGGGGCTGGGCTTGCCCAGCAAGACCAGGCTGCGGGTGAGTAGGGAGGTCACGAGGCAGGTCGATGGCTGCGGTGATATTGATGCATGATTTGTCGTTGGTGCCAGCTAGACCCGTCACACCATGAGGCTGTACAAGGCAGCTGCTGCTGCTGCTTACTGCACTGCGGCTGTTGTAGCTGCCATGCGTCTAGCAGCGCCAGCTTGCTTTCCCTCCATGCATCAGACTCACAACTGTTTTTTGCTGTCCTGGCCTCTGCGCTGCTGCCTGTGACGCTTGCATATATCTTCACAATGCGCATTGTGGATCTACGTGCGTGCCAGGTGGCTGTGGGGGTGGATGCCCCGGGGCAGCAGCGGCTGGCGTGCATCCGTGCAGGCATGCAGCGCCTGGCTGAGGCTGGCGGGGCAGACAGTGCTGAGGGCAAGCGCCTGGTCAACGAGTACAGGCAGGCCACAGGTGTGGCTGTGGGGACTGTAGGCGGTGATCAGGATGGGCAGCAGGGTTGGCAGTCACCACAGCGTGTTGCTTCGGGTGCAGCAATACTATTGGAACCGTCATGTACGGCGCTGTGCTGTTCAGTTGGTGTTGTCCTTTCTACAAAAGGGGTGACAAGGGTTACTTGGGTGCAACGAACTTGGCAACATCTTGAATCGACAACTGCATGCTAGTATTTGCATGTGCCGTCTGCCTGCATAGCAGTATGATGCACACAGGTCCGTGTGCCTGCCCACCTACCTTGCTTGGCGCCTTGACCCGCTCCTGCTGTATCTGCAGGTGAGGCCAAGGTAGCAGCTGTGGTGGAGTTCATCAAAGAGCTGCCAGGCCTCAAGCAGGCAGCAGCAGCAGACGCCGACGAGCAGCAGCAGGGCGGCAACGGCGACGCAGGCAGCAGCGCCGCTGCGGCGGCTGCAACAAACTCCACCAGCAGCGGTGTTGGCAAGATAGTGGTGTTTGCATACCACCAGCAGGTCTTGAATGCGCTGCAGGCGCAGCTGTGTGAGACCCAGGGCTTAGGGTTCATCCGCATCGATGGCAGCACGCCGCCGCAGCAGCGGCAGCAGCTGGTAGATCGCTTTCAAACAGACCCCTCTGTGCGGCTGGCGCTGCTGTCCATCAAGGCGGCTGGCGCAGGGCTCACGCTGACTGCTGCTGACCGGGTTGTGTTTGCTGAGCTGCATTGGAACCCCAGCGACCATGCACAGTGTGAGGACCGCATCCATAGGGTGGGCCAAGGCAGGCGCTGCCGTGTGTATTACTGCATGGCTGCTGAGTCTGCTGATGAGCTTATGTGGGGCACTGTGGTGCGCAAGCTGGGAGTGGTGGGTGCTGCTGTTGATGGTGCAGCAGGGTCAGGTGGCGGCAGCCAGGGCCTGCGTTGCATGGAGAGCTGGCAGCGGCAGCTCTCACAGCCGGATGAAGCAGAGGAGGAGGCTGCAGCTGCAGCTGCAGGGGAGGGTGACGTAGCTGGTGAGGCAGCTGGGGACGAGGCAGCTGCTGCTGCTGCTGCTGGTTCAGCAGAACCTGAGCAGCAGGCTGGCAGCCAGCAGCAGCAGCAGCAGCAGCAGCAGCAGCACTCGCAGGATGTTGGCAACCAACAGCAGCAGTACTCACAGGGTGCTGGCAGCCAGCAGGGAGCTCCTGCAGCAGGCGGCAGTGCCGCCGCCTCACCGCCAGCGCCAAGCGCATTGTACGGCACGCTGCGCAGCAGGCGCAGCTTGCTGGAGCGATTCATGGAGGCTGATGAAGGCCCTGGCGGCGCTGCTGCTACTGCTGCTGCAGCAGCAGCCTCTGCTCTGCTGGCTGAGCACTCAGGCTCAGCAGCAGCAGCAGTTGGGTCACTGCCAGGGTCTGAAAATGGCAGCGCGCATGGCAGCCAAGCAGCAGACGCGGAGGCTGCTGCTGCACCTGCTAAGAGCACTGAGCTTCTAATGGAGGAGGCAGAGGCAGCAGCTGCAGCGGCGACAGCGGCGGCTGCAGCAGCAGCGGCGGCAGCAGCGGCTGCAGCTGCGGCTGCAGCTGCAGTGTCAGCGGCGCGTGGCAGCGTGCACAGCAACGCAGGCAGCCGCAGTGCCAGCGGTGAGCAGCCAGTACTCACCCAGCCAGTGCTGGTTGCTGCGGCTGCATCTGGCCTCAGCCAGCCGGCTGGCAGCAGCAGGCCTGGGGCCAATGGTTCTGCTGCCAGTGGTGGCACTGCAGCTGATGATGGTGCTGCACCTGTGGGTGGTTCAGCTCTGCAGCTGCAGCTGAGCCAGGCTGGAGATGGCCAGGCACGGCTGCCCACTCAAAACTCGCAGTCGACAGCACAGGCCGGAGCATGCATTACACCGTCGCAGCAGGCTGCTGCTGCTGGGGCTGCAGCTGAGCGGCAGCATGGTCAGGACGCTGTGCAGCGCAGTGAGGCAGCAGCAGGTGGCGGCGCAGGCGAAGGTGGCGGCAGCCAGGGCTCAGCGGAGCAGCCAGCAAAGAGGCAGCGCCAGCAGTGAACAAGATCATCTGTGATGTACGAACTATTGAAGGGTGCACAGTGGGCAGCTTGCCGTTGCTGTCCTGACTCATCATCATAAGCTATTTACTGTTCAAGTCGCTGCCGTGTGTTGGATTCACATATGTCTGGTGTGTTACACGGGCGTGTCATGCACGCATGCACCTGCAACACCTGTGCACGTGCTGCACATGTGCTTGCCATGTTACTGTCACCTCATCATCACCTCTGTGCTACCTATGTGTTACCAATCAAGCACTGAACCATATTGCTCTTCACAAAACACAACTACCTGTGCTGATGATGGTGCAGTGTGTGCTGGTAGTACATACTACAAACTAGTCTGTTGGTGCTGTTACGTTGGAAAGTAACTTGTAAGGGAGCTCACAGAGTCGACCATGCTGGCACACAGTACATGGGCCCATGTCCCGGGACGTGCCCTGCAGGGGACGCAGCGCTGCTCAAAAGCCTTGACCAAGCACACAGATGCACCCATTGGTGACACATGCAATGACTATGCACAGGCATGCTGACACGTGTGCGCACCCCACATAATTGTCGAGCACAGATTGTGTAATGTCCATGTATCAAAGATGAGTGACCCAGCCAGGCAGAGTCCGCTGGCAATGGCTCAGTTTGGAGCAGCATGACAGACACAACCCTCTGTCAACAGCTGCAGCATCTACACAGCTGTACAAATGCACAGAACATGCATAACTGTGCGCACACACAAACACAACATGCTGCAAGCATCTACCTCCGGGGCAGCCAACCATACACTGCGATGTTTGAAACCTGTCCTAAACTCATGAGTTTGCTAATCAGCAAAGCAGCAAACACCATTGGGCTGGTGGCGCCCACACCCCCTGCATGCCACATGCAATGCAGCTGCAGCAGCTGCCTGCGCATCACGGCTGCCGCAGCTGCGCCTGCTGCTACCCTAGCCACCACACGCACACAAGCTGGCAACAGCCCTGCTCAGCGCTGGATAACAGAGCATGCGCACAGGTACCGTATTGTGCACTTTCGCAAAATGCCATAAGGCACTGCTGCAGGCAGCACCATCCCAGCTGCAACACCCCAACTGACACAGCACCTTCACCGCTACACCTCAGAGCCAAGCTTCAAACCATGGCATAAATCACATGCTACAGCGGTGCTGCATCGCCGACAGCCACACCAGCTGAGGCAGGCTCAGCCGCCACAGCCACAGCCTTGCCCTGCTGCTGCTGCACTGCCTCGCTGCTGTCGCCAGCTCCCTCAGCAGGCGGCAGCAGCAGCAGCAGGTCGCTGCTGTCGCCCACCTCCTCAGCTGCACCCGCTTCAAGCATGCTGGCAACCGGCTGCGCTGCCGGCACATCAACCGCAACACCGCCTGCCACGTCAGCAGCAGCTGCCTCCACAAGCGTGGCTGCATCAGCGTCTGCGCCAGCACCGCCTGTGGCGGGGCTGTCTGCCGCCCCGCAGCTGGCTTGCTCTGCGCAGCGCACACTGCCGGTGCTGCCAGCTTCCTGCAGGCAGTGACCGCTGCCGCGGCTGGGAAGCAGCGGCACCTCAGCTGCACGCTGCTGCTGCTGGGGCTGCTGCTGCTGGGATTGGGGCTGCAGTATGCCTTCCACTGGGTTCGTTTGTTGCTGCTTGGGCTCCAGCAGCTGCTGCTGTTGCTGCTGCTGGGGCTGCTGCTGCTGCAGTATGCCTGTCATGTGCTCTGCCTGTTGCTGCTGTAGCTCTGGCACCTGCCCCTGCTGTTGCTGTTGCTGCTGCTGGGTGGCAGGAGCAGCTGCTGTTCCAGGTGCATCAGCTGCTTCTGCTGCTGGCACATCTGCCACTGCTGCCGCTGCCGCCTGCTGCAGCCAGCCGCGCGCCTCTGCTGCGGCGCTGCTCTCGCCCACCTCCCTGACCTGCTCCAGGTGGATGTTGGGGAACCAGCAGGTGTCACCATCCGGCAGCCGCACCGCACACACCGGCACCGACGCATGCAGCTCAGCAGCAGCCACCTGCCCCAGCACCCACGCAGCACCAAACCACGGGTCATAGTCGGCTTGCTGCTGCTGTCGCTGCTGCTGCTGCTGCCGCTGCTGCTGCATGCGCAGCTTCGTGGCAGGCCCCAGCTGGCTGAGCTGTGCCATGGAGGGCTTGCACCACACCCAGTCGCCGATGCACAGCCGTGGCAGCAGCTGCGCAGCTGTCGCCTCCACGTACCGCACAGCAGCATACTGCAGGTCCACGATGTAGCGGATGCCGCTGCTGCCGCTGCGCTGCTCGGTGGGCTCCGCCTTGAGGATGGTGCCGCTGAAGCAGGAGTGGAAGAATGGATCCACAAACCACACCGGCTCGCGCTGCTGCCACAGCCGCCGCGCGCCCACCTCGCTGCTGGCACTGCCCCGGCCGCTACGCGGCAACCCTAGACGCTGCTGCTGCTGCGGCTGATTCTGCTGCTGCTGCTGTTGCCGAGGCTGCTCGTTCAGCTGCATCGCACTGTAGTGTGCGTACATGCCTGCCACGCCTGAGCCGCCTGACCCCCTGGATGCCACGTCAGCAGCTGCCAGGTCATCCTCCGCATTGCCGTCATCAGCCCAGTCGCCCAGCTCATCATACAAATCCAGGTCATCATCCGCTGCTGCCGCTGCTGCTGGTGCTGCATTTCCTGCAGGGGCTGCTGCGTTTCCTGCAAGCTGGCCCAAGTCCGGCACTGAGCCACTACGGCCCACACCAGCCTGGCCTCCTGCTGCCTGCTGTGCTTGCTGCAGGCTGCCACAAGCTGGGGATGGTGCGTGATGCGCAAGCAGGCCCCCTGCTGCTGGCAATTGTTGCTGCTGCTGCTGTTGCTGCTGCTGCTGCTGCTGCAGCAGGTGCTGCTGTTGCAGGGCCAGCAGCTGCGCTGCAGGTGAGATGTGGGCAAGAGCAAGCAGGCCGCTCGTTGCCAGCAGCAGTGAGACTGCTGGGTCGGCTTGACTGGCAACGCCGGCATTGGCGGTCCCTGCTGCTGCATGCTGTTGGGCGCCCAGCCTGACAGTGGCATGACTGTGTTGCGCCACGCCTTGTGCTGCGGCTGTTGCGTCTGATGGCAGCCACGGCAAACTGCTGTTGCGCTGCTTCTTGGCAGGTGCTGCATCTTCACCTGCTGCTGCAGTGCTGCCATCAGCGCTGGCAGGGTCTGCTGCTGCAGGACTGTTGCTGCGCTTGTTCAGCAAGCGTGCAAGCTCCTGCTGCTGCTGGTGCTGCTGCTGTCCTGGACCATGCTGTTGCTCTGCTGCATAAGTGTGCATGCTGAGGGCCAGAGCTTGGCGCAGGTCATCATCATCTGCATCTTCTGTGTCGGCATCTGGTGAACTACCTGCAAGTTCATGTCAGTGAGGCGTGTCAAGAACAATTCCTCCAGGTGACACACCCCCAGTGTAACAACAGGCAGGGCATGCTCTGTGCAGCGAATGCAAGGAAACAGGGTGATGATCTGCATGGCACCGCTGTCAAGAACACGGGTCACAAAACATCTTATGGTTGAAAGTTCTGTTGAAATAGATTGAGTAACAGCACTGTTGAGAACAAGCATCATGCCGGCAGGCAGCGCTGTGATGCCACTCACTGGGCAGCTGCTGGCCATGCTCATGGCCCAGCTGTTCTGCCCGGTACGTGCGCCTGCTAAGTGCCAAGGCCTCACGCAAATCAGCATCATCATCTTCATCATCCATCATTCCCATATGGTCAGATGTCTGCCATTGAGCCATGTGCTGTGTTGGTGATGCCTTTGCTGCTGTCCTGCTGCTGGACGACAGCTATCACAAAGGCAGTGCCCTTGACCTGATTATTGAATAGAACTGCTCATGGCTGCTATCGATAGCCACTGGACAAAAGATCCAGATACGCTGCAGCTGGTGTGATGTGCGCGCCCCGTGCTTGTTCGTGCTGACCGCCACCTGTTACAGAACTGATTGAAAAGACCAAACAGAAATACAGCAGCTATGTGAACGGGCGCCTGTGCAGCGTCCTCAACAGGGTCAGCGAAAGGTCAGGTCACGTATGCTGTCCAGCCACAGGTGACCGTTGTGCATACCACTAAGCACGTTGATACTTGTGGAGGCACACGAAGGGCAACTGACGTTGTACTCAGCAGATTAGCTGCCACCGTTTACCCTTGTACACGGCCAGGCAGACATGGAAAACAGCAGACTTTGCCCAAACCCTCAGGGTTTGCTAAGTACCCGTTACAAGCGTTTGTGGGAGGTTACAGCATCACAAATCACTGAATGCATCATCATTGCTAGGGACATGCGCACTCGGAGGACGATAATGCATCACAAACCATCATCGATGCATGTTACACGTCAGGTGCTGAACTCTGCAAGTTCTGTACATCGTCCAGTCATGAACAAGCCTTCCCAGCAGCAAGAACACTAACGACCAACCGCAATCAGCGCCATTACTGCATTCCGCGCCATTACAGCAGAATAAATAGTGTGGGATATATACATCATGCAGGCGGTTGCTCGTGCTGGCACACCAGTTCAACATGACAAAGTATGCAGCTGCACCTGCTCAGGCACTTGCCAGGGGCAGCACGCCGAAGCGGCTCCTGCAATGCTAAGGCAACAAGCAAGCCGACCCGTACAAAAAAACTGGGAAAGCTTTCACTTTCACCGAGGCTCCCTAATCGATGAGCAAAGCACGTGCGCCACACTGCAGCGCATCTCGAGGGCAACCACAGCTGCACATCAACACCCAGGCACCAGCCAACCCTCTCGCACAAAGCAGAGGTGCAGACCCACATCCACGCCGGCATAACAGTTGCCGATGCCGCCGCGCACGCAGCGATCCGCTCACATCAGCTGCCCGCTGATCGGCTCCCGCATGCCAGCAGGCAGCAGCATGCCGCCCGGCCCCAGGCCTGGCTGCATGCCGCCCGGGTCGCTGCGCGCCGCGTGCATGCGGCGGATGCTGAGCCGCACAAACTCCTTGATGTTCTGCTCCAGCTTGCGCCGCTCGATGGGCTTGAAGGCGCCGCCAGCCGTGCGCTCGCTGAAGGCAGACAGCTCCTTCTCAAACACCTCGCGCCGCAGCTTCCTGCAGGAAAAGAGGAGCAGCAGCGTCAGCAGCAAGCAGCAGGCGCCTAATGGTGAGATACTGCAGTTGATGGAGAAAGGCTGCATGCAATGGGCGAGACAATTGCTAGACTGCACCGAGCAAGCTGCCACCTACTTCTGCCATCCTCAAGCAGCCACAGTCAGCTGCTGCATTGCAGCCAACTGCACACCCAAGATAGTACGCAACAGTGCCATTTCACCTTGCCCCTGCGCATCTCCGTACACCCCCTGCCCTGCCATGCCCCGCTCCTCACCTGTACAGGCTCTGCGCGTCCTCCTTGCTGATGCGGTTGGGGTGGTCGGGCTGGACGTACTTGCCCAGGCGCCGCTTCACTGCGTCACCAACAAACGCCTCAAACTCAGGGCCGGGCTCGTCCCAGGTGTCTGGGAACTGCTGCTGCTGCAGCTGAGGTGGCTGCGGCAGCCTGGGGTTCGGCGGCAGCTCACGGGCTGCTGCAGGATTGTGCGCATGGGGCCGGAATCCTGGCGGCTGCTGCTGCTGGCTGCCGGGGTAACCATCCACGCCAGCACCGGGCGTGCGCCAGAAGCCACCAGCAGGCTGCTGCTGCTGCACCGGCGGCAGCCTCTGCTTGCTGCTGCTGTCTTGCGGGCCTGCTGGCGCCGGCTGCCTGGCTGGCGGCCCGTGCTGCTCGCCAGCAGCCAGCACCGCACTGATTGCCACGCCTGGTGTCCTGTTGGCGACCACTGCATCCTGCAGCAGGCAGAACACGTCTTCCACGCCCAGGCCATCACCGGCTGGCGGCAGCTGCGGCGCTGGCGGCCGCGCCCGCCCCGCCAGCCAGCTGTCATGCAGCGGGGGTGAGAAGCGCCCACTGATGACGGGAGACAGGCTGCCCCCTGCTCCTGCTTCAGCAGCGCGCGGGCTGGCTGGTGGCTGCAGCCACGCTGAGGGAGAAGCTGCAGCTGCATCGCCTGCTGCGCCATCACCCAGCTGGTGATACGCATACAAGCCGATGCTGCACAGCTCCTCCACACTGGCTGGCTGATGCCGCAGCAGCCGCTGCTGCTGCTCGAGGTGATGGTGGCCGGGCCCCGGCCGTTCATACCCTGCTTCCCCTGGGCCGTGCTGCTGCTGGTGCGGTGGCAGCGGCAGGGGCTCCCAGCCACTGTGCCTGCCCCTGCTGGGTGGGCGATCAAGTTGCTGCCAGGGCCTGCTGCCACTGCCAGGCTCGTACCCTGCTGCTGCTGCTGCGTCATCAGGGCTGCCCAGCTCCATTATGCGCATGCCGCTGCCGCTGCGCACCATGCGGGCGCTGCTGCGTGCACTGCTGTCATACGGCTGAGCACCGCCAGCTGCTGCCTCAGCCCACAGGTCACTGATAGGAGGCATCCCCTGCTGCTGCTGCTGCTCCAGCGGCTCCCCTGGCGACTGCTGCTGCCTGCTGCCTGGCTCCTGCTCCCAGCGCTGCCGCTTTGATGCTGCCTCAGGCATGCCATAGTAGCGCGGCGGCCTGCCGTCCTGCAGCTCAAGCTCCCTGTCCCACTCCCGCTCCCTGTCCCACTCGCGATGCCTGTCCCGGCTGTCCCAGTCCCGCTCGCGCTCCCTGTCCCGCTCCCAGTCCCTGCCAGGGCCATCAAACGCGCCAGGCCCGTAGCCGCCAGGGCTGGCGCCAAACCTGCCATGGTAGGGGTGCCAGCTGTTGTTGGCGTCTGGTGGGCCAAATGGCGGGCCTGGCCTGCCGCCTGCGCCCCTGCCAGGCCCAGCTCCTGGAGGTGCTGCAGGGAAGGGCCCACCGGGGGAGCGCTGCTGCAGGTGCCTGCTGTGCCTGTTCTGCCGGAACACGCCGCTGGCGCCAGCCGGAGGCAGGTGGAAGCCAGGCGGCGGCGGGCCAGGCCCCCAGGGGCCGCCAGGGGGCGGCGGCCCGCCATCCCAGCCCTCAGCAGCCAGCTGGCTGCTGCTGCCGCCCCTGCCCAGCGGCCTGCTGCCCTGCATCAGCGGCGGCTCCTCACTGCCGGCTGCTGCCAGCGCAGCTGCGCGCCAGTGCGGCAGCTGCGCGCTGCCGCCAGGCGGGCTGCCTGGCGCAGCACCCTGCCCTGCAGGCCCATCGCCTGCGAGTGCAGCACCATGTGAGGTGCTAGGGCTCGAGTGCTGCGGCTGCTGCTGCTCCAGGCCAGGCGGCCCTGGCGGGGGCGGGCCAGGAAGGCCTGGCATGCCGCCAGGCGGGCCTGGCGGGAAGCCGCGCTCACCTCTAAAGTGCTGCTGCTGCTGCATGTGCCGCTGCTCCCCGCGCCGGCTGCCGTGATGCGGCGGCGGCGCATTCTTCGGCAGCAGCGCCAGCAGCCGCGAAACCTGCGGCGCTGGCAGGTGCAGCCCCAGCAGGTACGGCTTGCCGTTGGGGCCTGGCACGTGGTACAGCTGCAGCAGCGTCGCGTCGCTGCAGGAGGACGCCGCGTAGCGCTTGAGCAGCTGGTGGCTGCGCCGCCGCACCTCCCAGTCGCTGGCGCTGCTGGCCATGCGGCGGATGAGGTCGGCAAACGTGCCGTGCGCGCTGCGCGCCGCGTACAGGTCATCCGGCGTGACCGGCAGGTGCTCCAGCACGCGGATCACCTTGACCAGCACCACGCTGTACTCCTGCGTCATGGGCAGCCGCGTGAGGGTCTGCTGCAGCTGCGTCAAGATGCCGCACGTGACCCACTCCTTCTTGAGCTTCTCGCTGCTGCTGGCCAGCACCACGTCCAGCAACATGCCCAGGTCAGCCATGCGCGCACGCTGCCGCGCCCGGAAGCGCGCCTCGCTCTCGCGCTCACGCGCCTCCAGCTCCGCGCCGCGCAGCGGCTGCAGCGGCTGCAGGTGCGCCGGCAGCTGCGGCAGGCTCTGCTCGGTGGCAGTGCCGCCTGCCGCCTGGTCTATGTGCATGTCCTGCACGCCGTCCTGCTGCGGCAGGACGCTGCCGCCAGCAGCATCTGACTGCTGCTGCTGCTGCTGCCCCTCGAGCTGTTGGCTGCCGGATGCCTGCCGCTGCAGCTGCTGCTGCTGCGAGGCCTCGCCATTCTCGGAGCGCTTGATCGGCGAGCCCTGCTTTGAGCCGCCGCCCTGCTGCTGCTGCTGGTGCAGCGCCAGCTGCTGCTGCACCAGAGGGTCTGCCTGCCTGGGGGCGATGTCACATAGGTTGAACATGCGCAGCACCTACATGCAGGAAGCAGCAGAAGCAGCCCAACACGCACGTCAGCTGGCAGCCACAGGTGCTGGTCTCTGCATGCTCACACGTCGCACCAACACTTCAGCAGCACATATGACCAAGCACCTGACTACAAGAAGGCTTGCAGGACTGCTGGCCCACCACTAGGACGCATCCCTGACCAGGTATCCGTCTCACCTTGATGACCGACTGCTGCCCAGGCTCCTTCAGCTTGAAGGACTGCTTCGCCACCAGCTGCTCCAGCCGCCTGTCCACCTCGCTGCGCCGCTTGACCTGCTTGCCCACTGCAGCCACAGAAGCAGCAGGCGAGGTGCCACAAACAGTCGGATCAGCCTGATGCTATCCTGCAAGCAGTCGGTATGCAAGCTGCGCAACGGGACGCCTGTACGCTCCATCTCTGGCCCCCGCACCCTCAAAAAGACCAAGCATGCAGTTGGCACGTTGGCCACAATCGGCATGCGGCCTCCTGCTGCAAACCAGCACAGCGTGGCTGCCTCCCGACTGCACTTTGACTAGCAGACACCAGCTCACCTGTCGAGACTGCCAGCGTGAGGAAGCTGCGCCTGCCAGACGCGGTGGTCGCGCCCTTCTGCTGCTTGCCGCCATCAGCTGCTGCCTTGGTGCCAGGCGCCAGCGGCGGCCGCCGCCTGCTGGACGGCACCACGCGCACACGCCTGTTGCTGCTGGCGGGCACGGGTGCTGGCCTGGCTGGCGGCATGTCATCGTCGCTCATGTCATCCTCGAGGTCAGCATCTGCCGGCAGCAGGCAAGCAAACATCTTGAATATAGGCAAGGCAATCGCGAGGAAACACCCAGCAACATCGGCAGATAGTCACAGTAGTACATTCCCAGTGCGCTGCTCCTGAGTTGCCCTGAGGCCGGCAAGACAACACTATCCTGCCGCAGCTACATGCTGCTGCGAGAGTGCTTCATAATAAGCATCTGAAGCCCACCTGTCAAGTGCACCCCCTGCTGCCCTGTGTGCTCCCCATCATCAGAGTCCTCCAGGTCCTCATCCTCAAGCTCATGTTGCTCCTCCTCCGGCTGCTCACTGCTGTTGCTCTCCTCAGCCTCCTCTTCCTCCTCTTCATCTTCGTCTTCATCCTCATCGTCAACCTGCCCTTGCTGCCGCTGCTGCAGCCGCTGCTGCCTCTTCAGCTGCTGCCGTTCCTGCTGCTTGCGCTGCTGCTCCAGCTGCCTCTCATGCAGCTTCTGCAGTCGCCGCTCCTCCTGCAGCTGCCGGCGGATGTACTCCTCCTGCTGCTTGAGCCGCTTCTTCTCCAGCTGCTGCTGCCGCTCCTGCTTGCGCTGCTGCGCCGCCAGCTTCTTGGCTGCTGCTGCTGCAGCGGCCTCCTCATCCTGCGCGGCAGCCCTCTTGCGCTTCAGCTGCTTGAAGGCTGCCTTCAGCGGGCCGCGCACACTGGGGGGCGGCGATGAGGCGCCGTCCAGGCCAGCTTTGGCTGCTGCTGCTTCGCCACCGGGGGCACTGCTGCTGGCCGGCGACGCTGCTGCCTGCGCATGGCTGAGGCCGGCAGATGTGCTGGCCAGCGCTGCTGCGCGGCTGCCGTCCTCCGACTCCTGCTGGCTGGGGCTGGCTGCGCCTGCAGCCTGTTGCGTGCTGGCAGTGCGGCCCTCAGCCTCCTCAGGCAGCGACCAGTCGATGCCTTTCTGCCGGCACAGCTGCTGCAGCCTGTGGGTGAGGTGAAAGCAGCCGCACAGCACATACATGTGAGCAGGTGAGCCACAACATGTAGAATAGTCAACTGCCGTCAATGATACACCATCGCTACACTCTACTGCAAACAGCTGAAACGGCAGCTTGCTGGACTGTATGCAGCGGTTTGCTGGACTTTGATACACTGCAGCACTCCCGCCACTGCCCACAAGCTGTTCACAGCTCAAGCCCCGCGCTGCTGCACCACTCCGCGCACCTGTTTAGCAGCTTGTTGTCCCAGGCGCGCTGCGTGGTGCCGACTTCCTTGTCCAGCATGGCCTGCACCAGGGCATCTGTCTCCTCCAAGCGCACCATGACTGGCTCAGGGTCGTTTGTGACATCGTCAGCATCGCCCAGCTCCACTATGTTGGCGGTGCTCTCCGCCGTGCCGCCAATGAACTTGCGGCACTTCTTGCTGCCGCAGAAGCAGCGCATGGGCTTGTCGCCATAGCGCTCAAAGTTGTAGTCAAAGGTGAGCTCCTCGCCTGTAACATTGTTGGCAGAGCAGGCGCACAGCAGACGAAGGGGCAAGTCAGCGGCGTAAACCTTGACTGCAGCGCCTGTTCAATGCATGCTGCAGGTGAACATGCTTGCAACCGCAACGCTACTTGCCTCCCATCCCTGGTTTACGCCGCCTGCAGCATACCTGGCAGCACCTAGCGTCCTGCAGGACCAGCTCAGCAGCTGAGCTTGCTGACACACATCAGCTGCTGCTGTTCAAGCGAGCATGACAGCTGCTGCTCACCAGACTTGATCTTGCGCAGGGTGTACAGCCCAATCGCCAGCTCGCCCCGCACCATCCACTTCTGCGTCTCACAGTTGGGCTCGCAGGAGTGGTTGATGAAGCGCGCATGATTGCCCTGCAGGAGCATATGCAGCACAGCCATCAGCAGCTGCTGGCATCAGCAGCACCAGCTGCATGTTCACTTACCCGACGACCTATGCACACCTAGTGCAAAGCTGCAGGTTGCGCATATCGCATATTTGGGAAGGTGGAAAGCGCCACCGCTGACACGCGGCTGCACGCTCCACTGCTGCTCAATTGCAGGTAAGGGCAAGTTGAGCTTGCCGCCTGCTGAAATTTTGGCCGACCACCGCTGCACCTGCTGCGTCCAGCCTTGCCGTGTCTGCTGCCTGTGCCTGCGACGCTGCAGGCGCCGTCACTGCAGACACCATCAGTGCTGCTGCTGCTGCTGCACACCTTGCGGCAGGCGTCAATGACCTCGCCGTTGCCGATGTTCATGAAGTAGTAGTGGCGCTGCCCCGTCCCAATGTAGTACTGCTTGCGCCGGATGTACTCCTCCTCCTCCAGCACCTCACCGATGTACTCGATCAGGAACTGCCCAGCAGCCAGGTCCTCCCCAGCATACAGCCCAAAGCCCTTGGGCCCCGCGCGGCGCTGCAGTGACAAAGAGCAGTCAGTGTGGGTTGCGGGTTGGCGCCAGTGTGCGTGCACAACAGCAGATGCTTGCAGCAGCAACGCCAAGACAAGCATGCAAGTTTCCATGCACGCACTGCAGCACGACAGTGCAACCCTGCTGCTGCTGCTGCTGATGGGCGAGCTCTCAGGGAAGCAGCTGCAGTCCAGAGAGCCTGTTTTATAAACGTTACCATTGCAATGCTGGGTGATCTGAACACAAGTACTGCAGCTCACCACTGCAAGCTTGGCGTACTGCTTCTTGGTGAACATCTGGTTGTTGCACTGGTTCTCACAGGGGCAGAAGTCCTGCAGAGGAACACACATACGTCAGCACTCAGTAAATTCAGATGCTGGGTGTGTGCGCTGCCATCAAGAAGCTTTCACAAGTGATGGCAACAACTGGACAAGGTTCTGCGCAGTTGCGGCCGTACGGGCATGCTAAGGGCTGTTCGCAAGGAAGCCCGCGCTTGCCAGGATTTCAGCTTCGCACCTCTGTGCACTCAATGCAGAGCATCCGATTGATGCAGTTTGGCCCGCAGCCATCGCCGCCGCGCCAGGGTGGCGGGCAGTGGCACACCATGATGTCGTCTTCGTCCTGCTGCTTGCGCTTCCTGTGGCTGTAGAAATTGCCCTGGATGAGCTGCCATATTGCAGGCAACTTGGGCAGATTCTGCTGCTCATCCTCAGCCTGCATGGGCAGCAGCGAGTTGCATCAAAACTATCTTCAACCAGATAATATACTATACGCAAGGCCTGCCACACCATATCATGCCTCAACAGTTCTATTACAGCACACCACAGCAGCGGCAGCGGCGCTCACCTCCGCAGCCTCCTGGTCGATCTCCTCGTTGGTCAGCTCCTGTGGAACGCTGCAGCTTGCGAACTGTGTGTTCGGATTGAGCTCGCAGTACCTGCATGCACGTCTGGTGTGTAAAGAACGGCCCCAGTGGTGCCTACTGATGGTGACAGCAGCATGTTTCCAGCTCACCACTCGGCGTCATCGACGAGGCCGTCCGCGACGTCCTTTGGGACACGCCTCCATTTATTGCACCTGTCGCACTGTACCCAGTGGTCCTCCAGCTGCATGCTGGAGCCATCACCAGGCAAAGACATGCTTGCTCACGGGATCCTCCCAGCACTGCCTCCAAGCATACTCATGATCATTGCATTATATCAAAACAAAGGGAAGCAATGATAGGATCCAGTGTGTGCACCACGCAGAACGATGGTGATGCAGGCCACAACAAGAGCGTAGTAAGACAGCAGCTTGCTGTTATGCCTGTCTGAAGCTGTGATTATAGAACGTGGAAAACAACAGGGATTCCAGCAGCGGCAGAGCTCACAGTAGTTCAAAATAAGCAAAATAACATCAGCTACCCCCAAAACCTCATTTTCTGCTATCAGCAGCTCACCTCAGCATGCTGCATGGTTGTTAGCTTGAACGCTTGAACGCTAGGTACCGTTTTGTTGCAGTCAGCCCTTTAGCACAACAGGCTGCACGATTGCTTGCTTCAAAACCTAAGGACTTGCTTCCTGCTGCCTGAGTGTTGTGCCAGCCAGCATGGGCCGCACTGTGTATTTTCTTTTGCTTGTGGTGTTTACTGGTGTGGCTGCCCACGCCAAGGCATCAGCTGTACCTGCGATCACTGCGCCTTTGTTCTCGTGGGCCAATGAGAAGTACCTGTCAGCAGCCGGGCAAGCGTCAAGAACATCATACCAGGCAAGTTTGAGCTTGTGATGATACGTTTTGACAACGTGGCCTGGCTAGGTTGGGGCAGCATCACATACTGGATCTTCAGGGTTGTGTGACCACCTTCGTTCTCGCCTTGCAGGTTTACGGGGACTTTAGCAGTACTTTAAAGGGGCTTATTACCAGTGCTGTCAGCCATGGCAGCGAGATCCCCAGCCAGCTTGACTGGCTGGACATGCAGGCAGTGCAGCAGCAGGGCCCAGAGGTTGTTCTGGTTGTCTTGGGCAACCAGGTGAGCAACGTGCATGTCTGGCAGAAAGTAGGGTTATGTCAGCATGAGGATGCCGGTTCTGGTGCGTGCTGGAATTGGCATAGGGCAGCAAGAAAACATGTTTTGAAAGCGCACTGCCTTTGTCCACCTCTGCTGCATCGCTCACCATGCGCTGTTCTGCACCTGCAGCTGAAGACAAGCCACCTTCGCAGCAAGGCTGCACAGAGCATGCTGGCTCCCCTGCAAAGGCTGATGGACAAGGCAGAGTCGTCCATCTCTGTGCCGTATGTGATGCATGATGTGAGTGGCGCTGCTGTGTGCCTGGCGCTGATGGGGCTCGCTAGGGTTTTGTTTTGATGTGCCCAACAACGTTGACAGGTGCTTAGCTGTGGAAGGTGGCAGAGCAAGGGCCGGGCTGAGATTTTTGATGCAGCGTAACAGCCAGCGAAGCAGTTGGTCCATGGGCATCTGGGTAGCATCCAGAGGTGTAGCTGCCACTGAGTACCCTATGATGGGTGCAGACATGCTGAAAGTGCTCCTGCTGCGCTGCAGGTTTCTGCTGCGCTGGGCAACCGTGAGAAGGGGGTACAGGAGCTTACAGCTGGCTTGGACAAGACGATTGTGAGTGTTCAAAGCCTATCTGCACTCAAGCATGCAACCAGCTAGCGTTATCAAGCACAAAGATGCGCTGTACAAAACTTTTGTAGCACTGCTACAGCTGGCAGCTGTGTGTAAGCGGAGCATACAACTCCCTGGTGTTGCGGATGCTGTTTGCTGCTTGGTCGTTGCTTTTTGCCACAAGTTACAGTGACACTGGTCTGCGTTCAGCCGTGGCTGCGGCGGCATTCAGCCTGACTGTCCCATGCTTTTACGTGCAATCTGCCGTCAACAGCACTGCTGCAAGTGATGACTGCCACTGCACAGCTACAGTAAACGCGTCCTGGCTCCACCGCCGCTGCTGTCACCGTGTAGGTGGTTGGTTGCGAAGGCGGCAGTGAGCAGAGCATCGAATCAGCGCTGCAGGCAGTGGGAGAAGAGCCTCACGTCATCATCACCTGCACCCAGGTGCAGGAGGGCAGCGCTGGCACGCCACAGGCGGTGGCTGCTGAGCTGCAGCAGCTGCAGGAGGCGCACGACGCCGTGGCTGCGCTCAACAAGCGCCAGCTGACCGTGTATGCAGTGCAGCCTGACGCCAGTGCGCTCGTGCAGCAGCGGCGCCGCCTGCAGTCGTCAAATGCAGACGTACGCGTGTGCGGCCAGCTGTGCCAGGTAAGTGCTCCGCACATGGGTTTCTTGTCCTGCGGCTTGTGCGATTCAATAAGCTTGATGCAGGGGGGTGCTGCTGTAGGAGGCAGCTGCATAGTCTGCAGCGGACATGTGCTGTACGCAACACACGAGGTTGGTAGAAGGGGGTCATGATAGTATGCCAGCATCAATGGACAACCTGCACCACAAGATGCCGGACTGTGTGCGAGGCTGATGTCGCGTGCCCTCTTGCCTGTTGTTGCTGGGCGCTTTTTTCCTTGTGCAGACCCAGGTCAAGTGGCTGGAAGGCATCCTCGCTGCGTTCATCCTGACGCTTGCTGCATTCTCAGGTGAGT
This sequence comes from Tetradesmus obliquus, assembly GCA_030272155.1. Lineage (NCBI taxonomy): Eukaryota > Viridiplantae > Chlorophyta > Chlorophyceae > Sphaeropleales > Scenedesmaceae > Tetradesmus > Tetradesmus obliquus. The sequence continues at coordinate 5,937,109 of CP126191.1, forward strand.
ACAGAAGGGCAAAGCGTTTGAGCAGAGACGTTTGCATTTGCATGTGGCGTCGGCTGGCGCGTAGTAAAGCGCGCTTGACAAGGTGTAAGGCACCTGCAGCAGCATGCTGGGTGGGAGGTGAAGGGCGCCTGGCTGCCTTGGCTGCACCTGATGCAGTGGCAGACGTTTGTGCTGTGCAGTGGGTCGGACCATTGATTGCAGGGTCAGTGGGGTAACACACCACGGCAGGTTGGGTCGTACTGACATTCATTCGTGTTCTTGTCCTGCTGCTTACGCATCTGTGCAGGAATGTGCTGCTTGTACATGCTCGACACGCCGACAAGGTTTGAGAAGCCGAAGGAGGGCACCAGCAGGGCGGAGTAATGTGCAGTAAACTAGGGCATCAGAATGGACGTAGTGAACGGCATGGCAGGTTGTGGGTGTACCACAGCACCCCTGTTGCTGTGGACTGTCGTAATGGACAGTGTTGCAACTCATTGATTTTTGTGGGCTTGCTGTCCAGGCGTCCCTTTGCAATGTAGTACTGCATTCTGCTGCTGCAATGTCTTCAGAATTGTATTTTGTTTTCTTCAACTGCACTGTCATGCTACACGCGGCAGCTGCTGCCCTACCAATGGCTCCTTTTCACAGCTGCAGCATGCCCCTCACACTGGCAGGTCTGCCACGCACAAGTCGAGCTGGTCTACCTTGCAGGATCATGAAAGTTTGCGCCTACAAATTCGGATCGCAGCTACGTGAGCCGTGTGACGGCAGCAGCAGTGCAGGTCTCGTGCGAGCGAGTTCCCTCCGAAACCCCAGCCCACTGTGACAAGCTGACAGGGGCACGTAAAAAGGGGCCCACGCCCATAGTATGTGTGAAAGTGCTCAAGGATGCATTTGTCATGGACGAGACTGCAGTAGTCTGTCCTCAGTCCGAAACTGAACAGGAACCCCTGTCTGCTCTCGCCGTGGTCAGCTCTGCATGGCTGGGGTGTTATCGTTACAAAAAACAAAAACATGCCTTGCCGTGACTCGCGGAGGGCGGCAGCCATCAGCAGGGGTGCGTTGCTCGTTCTCCAAGCAGCACCACACGCAAGTGCGAGTGCTGCGCTACCCCTCTGGAGAAACTCGCTATATCAGGTACCCTGTTGATGCCACTATGGACCTCGACGAAGAGGAAGAAAACGAGGGCTTCGCATGTTGGGATGTGTCGGGACTCTGGGGCGTGAACGCAAGAGCGGGAGGCCATGCACGGCCGCAGGTGCGTCTCCTTAGTGGTACATGGCGTGTTTCGAGGTCTTGATCGCAGCAGATCAAGCGTCACAGTTGCTGCTGCCCAGCCATGACTTGCTGACAACAACAGCAGTTGAGCACTTGCTTGACTTGTCATGCCTTCCCACGGCACTAGCTCTCACCTGCGGCGTTACCGTCCTTTTGCAGTCGGGATCTCGCCACAAGCACCAGCTGCCCACCAGTTCGCATCAGCCCAGCGTCCAAGAAACAGCGGCATACCTGGAAGGCCTCTTTGCTGCCTCATATGAGGCACAGCCGCTGGTAGACGTAGATCACTGCTATCAGGTGAGAGCCACGCAGCTGCACGACGTGCTTGTCTGCTGCACATATTACAGTGCATTGGCACACGGAGCAGCTCGCAGCTGGCGCCTGATGACCTTGCAACGCAGCAGCTGTGTCAACCTGGCATAAGCCAACAGCCCAAGCGGGCCAACAGCCCAAGCGGGGCCTCTGCATGTGCCTGTGCACTGCAGGTGCTGCACGGCTGCCCCTGGGTGCTGCCGCGGCCTGTGTTTGTGCTGGCCTGCAAAGGGCCGGGCGCAGCAGCCGAGGATGACATCAGGAACACCTACACGCTGCGCACCAAGGTCGAGCAGGAGGGAGCTGCAGATGCTCTCGCAAAGGTGGGCACTGGCAAGTGCAGGCATCGGATGCAACGAACTGGCCATTTGCAGCGGCTTCATGTCATTAGCAGCTGCTGATCTAGTAGGCAGCGGTGCCGCATCATCACGACGTGCTTCGCGCCACTGAGGTGACTTGCTTGGATTTACATCAAGGCTCAGGCAGGGGCAAGCAGCAGGGCTGCTGTATCTGCATTTCAGTCACTACTGCAACGTGCACAACTTGACCCTTTCTTCCAAGTTCAAGTGAGAGCCCGCTCCACTGCATCGTTTGTGTTGTTGCACGTGCTGCTGCTGCTGCCGCCTGGCTTGTTCCCCTGCGCGCAGCTGCTGAAGAAGCAGCACCTGTCTGATGTGCTGGAGGTGGCTGAGATGCGTGACGGGGTGGTGGCGTTTGAGGCCGCGGCTGACGCAGACAGGTTCGCCAGCAAGCTGGAGGAGGAGGGGCACAGCCAGGTGCGGCGCGCGCAGCGCAGCGGGTGCAATGGCTTTGCAGGTACTGGCTGCTACGTACCAATGTTCGCAGGACGAGCATCAGGTTTTTATTCTACTAAAGTGCACAGCGCACTGCAGCTGCAACAGCCGCAACACACACACAGCAGGACGACAGGCAAGCCTGCGGTACAGGCATATGCTTGTTTGCGATTGTTTACCCGCCGCTAGTGCCGCAACAGCAGCACCTGGCAGAGATTCAGCAAGGGTGCTGTGCGCACTCCTCCCGCCGGACAAGCAGCTCGGCGGCAGCGGGGCGGTGCTGCTGGCATGCATTTCTCATGCTTCTGCTCTGTGTGCTGTGTGCTGCGCTGGGCCAGGTGATGATTGCTGAGGTGGACTCGCACAAGATGTTCCGCATGGTGAGTGATGTGCGTGCGCTGGTGGTGCTGCTGCCGCGCGGCACAGACATACCAGCGCCTTACCAGCTGGCGGCCTCACTCAAGCAGAAGACCAGCTGGGACAGCATGTGAGGCAGCAGCAGCGCCGAGCATGCTGTGCAGCCAGCAGGGCAAGCACAAGGCAGCTGGAGCGTAGAGTTACTGCCGCCCTTGCAGCACGCGCTGTGCTTGCGGCATGGTGCAGCGCATGCGGTTGCAAGGGCGGCAGCTCTGCAACGCCAGAGGCAGTGTGCATGGCTGTGTGTGTGATGTGCTGGGGCGATGAGGCACATGGTGCGCTGGTGCAGACAGGGTGTGGAATTGTGCACCTTGAGGGTTGTTTTCATGTATGCTTACGCTCTGTATTGTTTGCAATCAAGGGCTTTGATAGTTCAGAGGGGTGTGGCTGGCAGGAGTCGGGGGGGTGAAGCTCAGCAGCAGTGTCGCCAGTGGGTACCCTACCCTGTGTCGGCCTGCCATGTACGCATTTGAGCGTGCACGTGCTTCGGCATGAGGCATGCATGTATATTACTTTCCCTGGTGGCTTGTCTGCAGCTGCAATGGATGCTGCAGTGTGTGGTTGCGCTCTTTGCAAGGTGACATAGCTCCGCCCGCTGCCGCCCCTGCTGTGCAGTGGCTGCTGCCTCTCTTGGGAGCGGGCTCACCAGCACTTGCGTCAAAAGCGCGCTTCTGGTGGCAGGATCTGTGTTTGTTTCATGCTCGTCTCTGCGCAGCTCAGCACACCTGATGGGAGCTCAAGCAGGCATGTTGCCTTGTGCTGCACTTTGTACTCCAATTGTATCGCTTCAGCATTGTATGTTTGTCAGTTTTTGGTGGCCTTTGGTGTGTTTGTGGGTGGGAGGGTAGGATGCATGTTTGCCATATGTTTGCGTGCTCGTTTCTCGTCTTCACTGGTTTGTGTGAGCTTCAAATCGATAGCTGGCAGGTGCCTAGCCAGCTTGTGCGCCCCTTGTACTATATAGCTGTTATGCTTTTATGTGTACTCTATCAACGCTGCCATATGCAGCTGGTGTGCTGGTGTGCCTGGGCTGCAGACTCATGCAGCAACGTGCAGTCGTGCAGATCACGCTGTTGCAGGCGAATGTGTAGGTTGCTGTGGCAGCTGCTGTTGTCGGCTTCTGGTGAAGGGCTGCTGGTTTAGTAGGACTGGTGTGTTGTGGTGCTGCTGCTCCTTATCAACAGTCACTGGCTGGCAGCCTGCCGGCTGAAGTGCATCGCTAGGACAAAAGGTGTCATGCCAGGAGGTTGGGTGTGTGAGTAGCTCTGCTGGGCTGGGGTGAGGCAGCTGTGTTACGTCTTCAAGTTGCTACAGTTGCTTGAAATAGACATGGCGGTGTCCAGCACCAAGGCGGGGCATGGTGTTGGTGATTGCCTGGTGCAGGCACCACACAGCTGTGCTGCTGCTTACGCTGTATGCGCCCGTTTACATTATTCTTGATCCTGCTGCTGTGCTGCTTGCGGGTGCCGCAAACTTGCTGGTATATGCTGTTGTGTCAGCGTTACTTACCCTTGACCGCAGCATGCTTCCTGGCATGTCCCAGGTTCTCTGGGTTGTGTGGCTTAGGGTCAGTTCAACAGAGAGATTGCACTTGGTTGCATACAAGCAGGCTAGCGTCCACCTCTGGTGAACAGATCCCGCTGGAAAACGCCATGGTGTCGTGCTTGGGTGGTAGCCTCGAGCTCGTTGATGCCTTGGCTTTGAGCATGTCAGTTCTTGACCCAAGGGCTGCAGCTGCTGTGGCACATCCTGACTGAGCAGGCGCTGCAGACGTGCATGCTGAGTGGCGTCAGGCAGTGTGCATTGTGCCCACTTTAGCACCACGGCCTGCTGCACTGCAGTGCCAGCTGGCACGTGCATGTTGGCTGCTGCACGTTCAAGGCACTGTTGGTAACCTGCTTTTCCGCTAACACTCGTGGCGGCCGCGTGGTGAGGGCCAGCTGCAGCTGCCTGCTGTGCTTAATACCTGTCACGGTGGTGTAGATTACAGTGCCATCCTGGCAGTGCGGCCGCAAGGGTGTGTAGGTAGTCTGCTGCGCGGCCTGTGGAGGCTCTGCCGCCAAACCAAGCCCCGGCTCCGATTCTATCTGGGCCTCCGAGGTTGAGTCAACAACTGGCTGATCATGACGGCAGCCGTTGGCGGTTGTACAGGCAATGCAGTCTCCCTGTAAACGGTTGACGTGTATCGGTACATGCCAGCTGCAGGTCGCAGGTAACAGGAAGCGCATCGCAACAAACGACACGGCGCACAGCGCGGCACCACTTGATCAGACCAGATCTGTCTGCTCCAGAGTACTTTGCCTGGCGACCAGGACCCCCAGGTGCCCGAAGGGTTGAAGTAACTTTCTGTTTACCGCGACATATCCTTTGATACAACCCCAATCCCACACCACCAGTACTGGTGCGTCAATGAAGCTTGAAGGCTTTCGTTCAATAGGCAGTGCAGAGTATCATTGCGCCACCACTAACTAGCATTGCAGCACAGCTATATAAAGAAAGTTGCTGACAGCTAGTGGCGGCAAGACGCGATTGCAGCACCATCCGTGATGATATTATGCCTGCAGGCTGCCACTGCTCAGCCTCAGCAGTAGTATGAATCCACAGAGAATCGCGCATGGTGCATGCAGCAGGCATGCCACGGCAATACATTTGGTTGAATGTGCGCCTGGCAGCCAAACGGACGCATGCAGTCTGTAGCGCATACAGAAACAACATGGCAGCAAGGGTAATCAGCATGTGCAGTGCCTGATGTGCACGCTTGTGACCATGTATCAGCATGATGCGATGCACAACAATAGACAGTGCCACTTCAAGCATTGCTCAAAGCCAGCTAGCCCCCGGCGCAGTGCTGCCAGCAGCAATGTGTCACCTTTCTTCAACAGATATGAGGCTACCTACCCACCCACACCGGATAACCACACCAAGCAGCGCAACAGCCTAGTGGAACATCTGCAACGTGGCAAGTGCCACTAGCAGCAGTGCCGCACAGCTCTGCGGGTTCAGGCAGTCAGCACCCACATGCAACCCACCCGCACCAGTAAGACCAACACCACCACTAAGCAACAGCTGCCCAGCATTGGTTTGTCCCCGCCTGGACACAAATCTGTGATTGATCCGGTTGCAACGCAGGCGAGAAGGATTGTTTGCATGCTGTGCATAGGCTGCCACCAGGTGTAACAGAGTGCTGTTGCTGCAGCATTTGCAGGCGGCTGTCATGGGCACTGCTTGGTGCGGGGCCCACAGCACCGCACACGCTACGAACCCCCCCACAGACTCATCATTTGCACTGCTTGGTAATCAAAATCAGGCAATCAAAGGCGAAGAACCCTCCAAAGTACCGCTAATTGAATTAAACAAGCAGTGACGATGCATCTACCCTACATGCGTCCGATGATAAAAGCTTTGTTCAGAATGGGCAGTACACACAAGTGCTGGTCACCATATGAACCAAATCTGCGCTAACGGGTATCACCTCAGCCTGCAACAAGCTCCTGTGCTGGATCGCTTGCTGCAAATGCACTCTGCTCCTAACGTGTCATCAGCATGCATGTGACCTTGTTCAACGTCAATACAAAGAAAGATGCTGACCACCCATCACCCAGCCCCATGCTGCAGCACGCTGCCATTGCCACAACCTGCTGAGGCCAGAGTGCTTCTGAACAGGCTGAAGATGCGTGCACACCAGTAGTAGCGTCTCATTGCAGGTGTCCATCTCTATGTTTAGGGTTTTGATCACTGCTGCTCGTGTTTGTCATCTGATCTAGCAGCTGCAGTGCAGGCAGCCAGGTTGTGGCTGCTAAGAATTCCCACATCAGCACACAACCACCTACAATGACCAGCCGCAACAAGGGGAATGCAGCCAAGGACGATCTCTGTGCATCTGTTTGATCACAGGTGCACTGCAGTGCCTGCTGATGCAGCCAAGCCACAGCCGTCGCCCCAAAATTGTATACAACTACTCTGCGACGGGGTCAGTGCTGCTACACCTGCTTTAACCACGGTGGAATACATTTGTGGTGCAGCAGACATACGAGGGTGCTGCAGCATTCCAGCCCGCACGGATTGTTGTAGACGCGGCCAGCGCACCCAACGTGTGACAGCCTACACAGTTTTGCCAGCCGCCGCGCCTGTCTGCAGTGTGGTTCAGTGTGCTGGCTGCTCAATGGTGGCAGCAAAATGAGGTTGCCGCAGTTGTCAGACATGCCTTCCATGCAGCATCACTCCACAACATAACAGGGAGTGGAGCAACAGAAGAGCAGCTAGAAGGGCAACACGCGATCCAAGGTTGCTGCCACGCTGCGTAGAGTTTGCGCTGAAGTGCAGCAGCAGCGGCACGCTATATGGCCAGTGTGCAGTGCAGCAAGTATGCAAGAGGCTTGCCTGTGCTGATACAGGGCACTCACTGCTGCACGCACATGACTGATCATGCATGGTCTGCCAGCCTGCACGCCTCTGTCACTTCAGCAGCAGGACAGTCAACCACCCTACCACAACACCAGTCAACACAACAAACTGCAGCCAGGCATGCTTGCCAGGTCCCAAAGCCAACACTTGTCTACCTCGGCTACAGCAGGGGTCAAGCTGCTGACAGCAAGCGCCTCTAGCTGTGGCTGCAGTTGCGGCTGCATGCGGCCTTGGCACAGCCACAAGGACTCATCTGACTGCTGCGCACCCTTGCTGAGCTCCCCGCGCTTCATCACCATGCCTCAACATACTGCTTTGTGCAGCCTGCGTCACATGCCACCTGTTACATGCCACCTGTCACATGCCAACACAGACACCAGAACACACCCACTCAATGCTGCTAGCCCTACAACCAACATCACCCTGCGACTGACTACTCCTACGTCAAGATGCGCCTTCCTAACACTACTTGACCTGCCTACTGCCAGACACAGCAGCAATAGTCACCAGTCACCATCAGCCAGCAGCCCACAGCACGCTACAGGTCGTCACTCAACGTCGCATGCATCACCGAAAAGTGTTGCGTCCAAGTGCTTACAACTCGTCAATGAAACAGTGTCTGTGTCTCTATATAGAATGGCAGTAAACAGATGGCTGCCGGCTGCCGGCAGCGCATCGCCTCGCCACCACTGTCCTGATGAGTCTGTCATGTGTGTCAGTTGTCATACGTCACGGTCACATCATGCCAGCAGCATGGTTGCCGCTGGCACAAATGCAATCACGGATCAGCACAGTGCAACCCAGAAAGCATGACGTTGCCAGTAGCGTTCCCAAGATAGCAGGCAGGCGGGCACACACAGCAAACTGCTGCAGCCAGCACATGATACACAGCCAAGAGAGGAGAAACCCTGCTGTCAAGAGCACCTGCGCATTGACATCAGTTGGTGATGGGCATTCAGAAGTGCTGATGCAGCACATGCACAAACGTGACATAACACCAGTGCATGCACAAACGTGACATAACACCAGTGCATGCATGAATGCATCGAGCAAGGGCAGCAGAAAGGGCATGCACGCTGCAGCAGTAGCAACCAAAGCCTGCAGTTTGATACTATAAATCCTCAAGGCGTCTGGAACCCGCAGCAACAGCACCCTTGCCTCAACAAGATCATCGTAGGGAATCAACTCTCAACTGCGTGGTATAGGTGCCTTTTTGAAGTTGGCTGGTGCTACTCAGCAATGCAACAGGTTATCTGCGCTTGCTCAGCAGCTGATGAATTGCGACCCGCGCAATGCAGCAAGCATGCACATGCGTCAGCACATGCACAGCTACGCTGCTGCAGTCACAGCAGGCAGTTCAGCGCACCGCCGTGCAAACGGCCAAAAGAACATGCAGTACCACAGATGATATGCGCTTAGACAGGCCAATTGTGTAGTTGCCAGCAGTCATCCCAATCTGGAGGATTCAAAGACTGAAGCTCCTCATGTCAGCAATGTATAAGGGCCAGCCGTCGTGTGTTCATTCAGCAACTGGTGTCGTATATCTTTGTAAGAGTGTGGCGGCGTACGCGCGAATGATACTGTCAGCTATGTCACGGCAGCCGCAGGTGCGCCTGCACCCCGGATCCCACCACACAATTCACAAGCAACGTGTGCATGCTCAGCGGCACTCACAGCCTGTCTGGATCAGCAGCATCCTCACTGCGTCCGCAGCTGCGCAGTCGGATGCACCTGCTGCTGCGGCAGTGCAGCTAATCAAGCACCTCACTGGTGCTCAAACAGGCTGCTGCCATCAAGGCCAGACGGCTGCTGCAGCTGCTGCGCCTGCAGCAGCCTCGCGCCCTCCGCTGCGCCGCCTGCCTGCTGCTGCAGCTGGAACAGCCCGCCAGCTTGCTGTCCAGCCGCTGCTGCTGCATCAGGCAGCGCTGCCAGCAGCACCAGCTGCCCGCCTGCTGCAGGTGACAACGCAGCACCAGCGGCACCTGCCCCAGCACCCCCGGCAGCGGCAGCAGCACTGCTGCCGCTCATGGCCAGGCCCTGCAGCTGCTGCTGCAGCTGCTGCAGGGACAGCACGCCTGCAACGCCAGCTTGCCTGCCATCTGCTGCATCGGACTGCAGCAGCAGCGTGCCAGGTGGCAGCACCCACATGCCTTGGGAGGCTGGCTGCGCCGGCAGCACTGTGGAAGATATGCGCAGAGGGATGCCTGCTGTTGACAGTCCCATGGTGTTCACGGTTCCAGCAGCAGGCAGCGAGAGCACAGTGCCAGTCATTGCTGACACATTCATGCCACTGGTGTTGGGGGAGAGGCTGTAGCCTGCAGCCTGGGAGCCGACAGAGCCACGCTGCAGCAGCTGCTCTGCCAGTAGAACTAGCTGCTGCTGCTGTTGCTGCTGCTGCTGTGAGGCCTGCTGCGCTTGCTGCTGTGCCTGCTGCTGCTGCAGCTGCTGCTGCACTTCCTGGTGTGCTTGCTGCAGCTGCTGCTGCGCCTCTTGCTGCTGTGCCTGCTGCAGTTGCTGCTGTGCCTGCTGCAGCTGCTGCTGCGCCTCCTGCTCTTGGTTTGCTTCCTGCTGCTGTTGCAGGACCTGCTGTAGCTGGTACTGCAGCTGCTGCAGCGACAGCTGCACCGACTGGTCTGGCGATGCCTGCTGCACCAGCATAAAGCGCTGCGGGGAGTGCGGCTGCAACCCTAGCCCAGGCTGCAGCTGCAGCAACCCTGGCGGAAGCTCAGTAGCTGCCTGCAGCACCAGCTGTTGCTGCTGCTGCTGTTGCTGGAGTTGCGGCAGCGGCTGCTGCGCCTGCTGCACCAGCTGCTGGTGTGGCGTGGAGCCTGCAGAGCCAGCTGCTGCCACACTCAAGCTCAAGCTGTGCTGCAGGGGGCTGGCCTGCAGCTGCTGGCCCTGACCTGGCACAGGGATGGGCTGCGCCCTACGCGGGGGAGGCGGCGGCGGTGGCGACGGTGGGAGCATGGACGCCCGGCCACCCCATTGCTGCTGCTGCTGCCGCTGCTGCTGCATGTGCTGCTGCACCTGATGCAGCTGCTGCTGCTGCTGCTGCTGCACCTGTTGCTGTTGCGCCTGCTGCTGTTGCTGCTGCTGCTGTTGCTGCTGCTGCTGCTGTTCCTGTGCCTGCTGCTGTTGCCGCATCTGCTCGCTGGCTGCTGCGGCGTCTCCGCCTTCGCTTGTCCTGCTGATGTTTGCCAGATCCCCGCTGCTCTGCGACCCCAGTGCAGGCGGAGCAGGGCTGGTGAAGCTGCCACTGCCCAGCGGCCCTGCTGTAAGCGAGCCGGCGCTACGCAGCGATGCGCTGTCGCTGCGAGTTGCGCCAGCTGTGTTGCTGGAAGAGACAGATCCGCTGCCTCTGCTGGTTAGGGAGGAGGCTGTGGTGGTGGTCCAGCCTGAAGTGCTGCTGGCTGCGTCCCTGCTGGTCCTGCCAGCTGCAGCAGCAGCAGCAGCAGCAGCAGTGCGGCTTGGTGTGCTGCCAACTGTCACATCAAAGCTGCCGCTGCTGCGTGCTGGGGCTAGCGGCGTGCCGCGCGGCGCTGCTGGCTCGATTGAGCTGAGGGGTGTTGTCAGGCTGCCTGCATCCTGCGTGCCGGGTGCGGGGAAGGGCTTTTCCTCGTGCAGCGTTGGCAGGCCATCCAGCGGGGCGGCCTCGTGCGGATGCAGCTGCATCAGCTCTGCCATTGTCACCGCCTGGGCAGCAGCAAGCAGTGCAGTGCAGCACAGCGCAGGTGCAGGTGCAGGTGCAGAGTGAAGTCAGACATGTTGGGGGGGAGACCAACAGGCAGGCACCCAGCAGATGTGGATCATCAGGTATGGTTGTGTTGTGAGTCATTGGATCTGGCCATGCTGGCTGCCAATGAGCAGGCACAAGTCGTAACAAAAACCATTTGAAATCTTTCAACACACAATGTGCAATGAGCTTGTTTCATCTCCTTGTGATGGCCCAGCAGCAGCTGGCACTCACTGCAAACGGCCCGCCATCGCGCTGCTGCTGCTCCAGCTGCGCCCGTGCAGCCGCCCCGCCGGAGCTCAACTGCAGCTGCGCCACAGCTTCTGCAGTGCCTGCCACGTCAGCACCCGGCCCAGCTGCTGCTGCTGCTGCTGCTGCTGCTGCTGGCCCTGCTGCTGCTGCTGCTGCCCCGGATGAGGATGCAGCTGCTGATATGGCTTTGGCTGCTGGTGCTGCAGCTGTGGCTTCGGGCGGCGTCTCAGGCGGCTCGCCTGGTGTGGGTGGCATGCTGCTGCTGGCTGAGCCCGGCGTGGGTGAGGTGGCCTGCATGGCAGGCGTTGGCGGCATGCTGCACTCCGGGCACAGGCAACAGCAGCGCACAGCAGCACACAGCAGAAGATGTGATAAGTGTCTAAAAAAACATACAGCCGACACTTTCTGCAATGCACTCCAGCCTGCACATCCACATCATATGAGCTGAAAGCTGCTCCTGGCGCATGAGTGAAAGCTGGTACTGAGCAAAAACGCCCAACTTTGCTCCAGCGCTGTATCAAATGTAAGGGCTGCCGGCCATGTAAGCACGCCACTCACGTGATCCAGCTGGCTGCTGGCCTCCGCACATTGGCAGTGCCCTGCCAGCCTGGCGCAGCCAGCGCCGGCGGCTGGCCACCACCGCCGTCCTGCTGCTGCTGCAGCTGCTGGGCCTGCTGCTGCGCCTCCTGCAGGTGTGCCACTGACGCCAGCAGGTAGTCCTGCACCACTGCCAGGCTGGCTGAGGCGCGGGCGCGTGCCTCAAAGAAGGGCACCTCCTTGAACAGCGAGCGCTTGTAGTGGATGATGCGGTTCACCTGCGCGCGAGTGTGAGCCACAGACACCGTGACAAGGCAGCATGCTCAGGATAAATCTCAACAACTAGCAAAACAATAGGATTGAAGCAGTGCATCAACATCAGGCGGCTCGCGCCACAACCAGCCCTGCAATGTCGGCATTCAAGACTTGTGCTGCATCATCAAACTACCAATCAAAGAGACAGATCTAACGCCATTGGCCCCGCGCCCCCTGCAGCGGCAAAACGGAGTTGCTTGTTTGGTGTGCAGCAATACGGCAATGCGGCTGCAGGGGCTCACCTCTGAGACCAGCTGCATCTCCTCGTCCTCCAGCTTGTTGATTACCTCCAGCAGCTTGATGCGCTTGTCCTTCAGCCCAAACAGCTCAGCCTCGATGTCCTGGCGGCTGGCACGCAGCTTCATCAGCTTCTCAGTCAGCATCTCAGCCTCGTACCTGCAGACACGGGGCAGCAGCAGCGCCACAGCGGCAGCAGGATACAGCAGCGCGCAGCACGACACAGCAGGACGCAGTGACAAGGGCCGTCCAGCACCTAACCTTCAGAGGTTACGCAGCAATCCCCTGATTTGTTGCGTGCAGCATTAAGGTGTGCATGGGTGAGGCTTGGCCTGCAGTGCTGTGCCGTCACACGTGGCGGTGGCCTCAGAGCCTGCCTGGCTCTGGTGACGCCTTGAGCTGCTGCCGCGCTGCCCCTGCTGATTCAACACTGGCCATCATCTTGCAGACGAATTGCCGGAATCCCCCTTGTTTTTTCTTCAGCAGCTTGCACAGCCGGGCGCCACTGGCATGTCCTGCTGTGTGCAGCGCCATAGAAGCGCGATGACGCACTGCAGCTGCCTGCAGCCACATCTGAAGAGCGCACAGGTACCACCGCAACCCCCTGCTACTGCTGCTGCTGCTGCTGCTGCTGCTGCTGCTGGCGCACCTCAGGTTGTCCAGCACCTCCCGCTGGCTGGCCACCTGCTGACTGGCTGTCTCAACATCAGCCTCCATGCTCGCACGCAGCTGCGCGCGCCGCTCGTTCAGCGCCGCCACCTGCTGCTCCAGCTGCACGCGCAGGTGCTCCAGCAGCTGGGACATCTGGCTGGGGTCGGCCATGGCGCACGGCTGCACGCAGCCTGCAGGGAGGAAGGCAAGCAGCAGCACACATGACAGAGCTTGGAGCAGACGCAGGAGGGAGTGCTACAGCTGAGCGCTGCTGCTGCAGGTGCTGCAGCAGAGAGGCCCGGCGGCCTGAGCCGCGCTGGCAGCATGTGCAGGTGCAGGATGGATACGTTGAGTGCACGTGTGTGGTTATTCAGCACGTTTGGTGCTTTGTGTGGCGGATGCTCTGATGCCAGGTGGGTGTCACTGGTGCCCTGAGTGCTGCTGCTGCCTTGCTGAATCTCTGCGTCACGCGTATGCTGAACCGTCACAATTACAAATGATAGCCACTTGGTTTGTACTTTACCCTAATCCAGCAGGATATTGCCTGAGCTGCGCACCTTGGCCCGCGCTCCGACTCCTACCGCCTGCTTCTGCTAATCTCGCTTAGTCGTGGCCGTAGTTTCCTCTACCAGAAAACCTCAGAATCAGTGTTGTTTTTTGTGCGAGCTTTATACATACATTCAGCCGAAAGCCCGCCCCAGATGGGGTCGCAGGCTGCTGTCCGACATCAATTGCGGTTCTGTACCCATCATTCAGCAGACCAAAAAAAACAGCTTGAACACCGCTGAGCTGCTGAGGATCGCCTGGCAGGCCGACTGGGGCAGGTACGTCCCGGGCCAGTACAGCAGCGGTTCTGTCTTGTTTGCGAGTGCCGAGAGACACGCAGCACCGCTGATTGACAGTAGCTCAAATTTCACATTATACTGCTCTGATGGCTTGAACTGCACTGATAAAGATGGTACAGCAGATTTGAATTGTCACTGGCTCACCCTGCTACGCATCTCAGGATGGGTGCTATGTTTACAGGCAGTTCTAACCAGTTTATAGTGATCAGCTCACACATTCAGGTGCCGACTCTCTGACAGTTGTTGGGATATCAGGGCACACAATTGGCATGCATGCAGTGCAGCACACCACTTTGCCAGAATAACCAAGCCCTGCATCATCATGTGCTTGTCAAAACGTTATAAAGCGATGCAGGACACATCACAGCCAAGGTTGCCGTGATCGGCTTATGGCAAGCGCTGCTTGAAGCCTAGTCTGTTCGACTTCCAGACACACCGACCTTCGGACTCACTGCTGTTCACGACTTCCGGTGTTGCTGTTCGTATGATGAGACGTCTGTTTAGTCTGCAAGCTGCTTATACCGTACACGTAACACGACAATGCCTGACACCTGGCAACTGCTGTGCAAGGATACCATGTGCTGATGGCTGCATCACGGCTCGCACTGTATGATTTAGACGTGCGTTTTAGTTGTGATAGCAGTGTTAGTTTAGCATGGACGAGTCTGAAAGGTTAAGTTGCATCATAGCTCTGCAGCATGAGCTAGAGCAGCAGCATCACAAGGGCCTGGACTTCCTTGTCTCCTCCTTCGCAGCAGCTTGCAAGTGCCACAGGAAAGCTTCAGGTTGGTTGCTGCTGCTACAAACGTATGTTAGCCTATCTGATGAGTTCTAGCTGTAGCGATCCTGGTGCAGCACCTGCCTGCTGCGGCAGCGCTGCTGCGGAGTGTGTTCTCACACTGTTGGCTGTTTGCTGCAGTGTGCAGGCCTTTCCCATCACACTTGCTGTTCAACAACGACTATGCAGCAGTATCAGCAGCCCTGGATGCACTGCCTTCCCTATCAGCCATCCTTTCAGAGGACCGCCCACTGACAAGCAGCAGCAACAGCAGCATCAACAACAGCAGCAGCAGCAGCAACCCGACAGATCTGCAGCTGGGGCTCTTGCAGTGGCTGCTGCTGCAGCTGCAGCTCAAGCGTGACTGTGACCTGAGCCCCATCTCTGCAGAGCAGCTGCAGGCTGAGCTGCAGGCTGGCGGCAGCTGCCCACCTGGCCTGCTGCACCACCTGCGCGGCTGCCGCTGCATTCTGCGCTTGAACAAGCCAGGGCAGCAGCAGCCATCGCCTGGCAGCTGTGTGGCAGCCTTCCATGGCACAGACTTTGCAAACATCCATAGGTGCGCAGGTAGCACAAGAATGAATGCAAACGCGCTCTGGCAGAGAGCAGCTGCTCTGCCAGCAGCGTACGCGGTGCGGTAATGTTTGCTGCCTGTGGTGGTGACCGGGCGCAAGCACTTGGTGTCACGAACACCTGCCATGCTAATTTCTGAGACTGTCGGCATCACTTAGCTGATCAAAATCACATTAGTTGCACTTACTGTGCAGCTGCATCAACCGAGCATCCCGTTGAGCCCCCGTTGCTGCTGTGTTCATTTTCGCCTGCCGCGCAGCATCCTACACAACGGCCTACTGGCAGCCAGCGGCACCCGCCTGCAAACAACTGGCGCTGTCTTCGGCGTTGGCATCTACCTGTCTACAGACTTCAACGTCGCGTACAGCTTCTCCAAGGCGCAGCAGGGCTGGGCCGGCAGCAGCATTGGCCGCCACCTGCGCTGCGTGCTGCTGTGTGAGGTGTCCCGGGATGTGCTGCAGCAGGGCCAGAGCAGCGGCACGGCGCAGGGCAGCAGCAGGTGCGGCCAGCAGCACCAGAAACAGTACAAGCAGCAATTGTCAAGTGGCACACTGAAATGGCATGTTGAAGCCCTGCTTTTGGTCACTGTTGTAGCACGCCAACTTGATTGCAGTGGCCCTGCTCTGATGGCAGCATTACGTTCCGGCTAGCATGCGGCGCTTGTCACACCCTGGCATCATCGGCATGAACACTGCTGCGGCACCTGTACTTTTTGACAAACTCTGCGAAACTGCATCACCCTAACTGTGCTTGGCGCTGCTGTGGACCCTGCTGCTGCTGCTGCTGCTGCCGCTGCCCTGCAGCCTGCCTGAGCGCTACATCCTCGTGCCCAAGCCTGCTGACGTGGCGGTGACGCACCTGCTGGTCTTTGCCGATGATGTGATGCTGGGCCTGGCGGCAGGCGGCAGCGGCAGGCGGCGGCACAGGGGCGCAGCCACATGCCTCACACTGACGCTGGCCTATGTGGTGGCCATGCTGCTGCTGGCTGCCTGGCAGACCCACAGGTCCTGGCGGTGATGGGTGTGGTGCACTGCAATGTTGGACACACGTGTGGCAGTTGTGATGGGTGGCAATCGCAGCAACCACCCCTCAGCAGGATCTGCTGCTGGTGGCGACCGACGCACGACACTGCTGGTGTGGGTAGCAGCTCAGCTGCAGCAGCATTGCAGAGAAAAGCTGCTGATCAAAGCACCTATGGCCGGCAGCAAGGTGAGGTGTTAATTGATGGTCCTCGCTTGCCGCCTTTGCTGCGATAGCAGTATCTCAACCAGGTGCAGCCACATGCGTTGATGGCGATAACAGCGTAGCGTGCATTTTATAGCACCTGCAGCAGCCACTAGTGCCGCCCTGTCTGGGCCTGACAGTACTCTAGGGCCGCAGATCTTTCTGCAGCAGGGCGTGCATGCGGATTGTTGGAGGTCGTTAGGGACGGCATGTGCATGCAATGTGCTGCCTCTGGCACACAGAGGTGGGGCGCTAGCATGCTTGCTTGTACTTTATATGCAACAGTAACTGTCATCTAACAATCGACATCCATGCCGCAGCATCCCCGCTAGGCTCATGACCCCTGTCACGCTTATCTGCCGTCACTCCTGCTGTTCAGGCCCACTAGCTGCAGCACGAGGTGCCGGCACCTTCCTGCAAGCACAATTGTTGCAACTGCAACAGCAGCGCCCCAGCGCCACACCCCGCTCACGTGTGGACAAGGCCCGCAGCGATGGCGTGGCGCGCAACCTGCGCTCTGCCTGCCCCAACTTGTTGTGCCTAGCCAGCTGGGCATCTCAGGGCTCATGGGCGGCTGGTGTGCACCCTTCACTCAAGATGTTGTGCGGGCCTTTTTGTTGCCATGCCGCCTTTGAGCAGCCCAGGCCCATGCGATGTGCTCAGCATGCATGCAGTCGGCGCCCAAGCACTGCTTGCTGGCAGCGGCGCTGCTCGAGCACTGCTCAACAGTTTTAAGTCAAGAGTTTGTAGCTGGCACATCCCAGGACTGCGGGACAGGGTTGCGTGGTATAGGAGTTGCTGGGTGCATATCAGCCCATGACAACCCGTCTCAGGATGGAGGGGTCTGATTCATGTCACGTCAGCAGTGGCGCAGGATGTTGATATTTGTGCGGTACAGAATTGTTGATCGGACCCTAGCTGTCTCACGAGCGCAGCGTAGTCTGATCAGAGCAGCGCACCGTGTTGCAGGAGGGACGATGTAAACGTGTTGCAGGAGGGACAATGTAAACGTGTTGCAGGAGGGACGATGTAAACGTGTTGCAGGAGGGACAATGTAAACGTGTTGCAGGAGGGACAATGTAAACGTGTTGCAGGAGGGACAATGTAAACGTGTTGCAGGAGGGACGATGTAAACGTGTTGCAGGAGGGACAATGTAAACGTGTTGCAGGAGGGACGATGTAAACGTGTTGCAGGAGGGACAATGTAAACGTGTTGCAGGAGGGACAATGTAAACATGTTCTTTTACAGTGTGGCATCCTCAACGTCGAAAAGCAACTACAACACGATCATGGTGTTTTCAAGTTCTCAAACAGCATTGGATGCCCATGCCAATATCAGCCTGGCAGATGCATCAACAGCGCTGCACAACGCCTATCTGCCAAGGCCTGCAGCGCACTCTGTGCAAGCACATGCACCCGCAGCCGCCATAGCGACACCACCGCCCGCCACATAACGCTGCGTCAGCAGGTGGAGCAGGCTGGCGTGCTGGGCACTGCCCAGGTGGCACCCGAGCCAGCACACCACGCCCAGCGCACCACGACACTGCAGCACTGCACTACGTTCTTGCCAGCACTGCAGCCTACTACTCAGACGGCCTTCAATGCTAGTCAAACACCAGCACTGTACAGAAACAGTACACAACAAAAATGCCATCCCAATGCCATAGCAGCAACGAAGACCTAAGGCGCAATGCCAAGTTCAACCATGCGCCGGCACAACGCACCATGCCTTCCCTTGCGATACATACCTTCCCCACGCCGCCATCGCCCCAACCCCCAGGCTCTCTGCGGCTGTATTGGCAACGAAACGGAAAAATATTATTACTGCTTGAATGCTTGGCTGAAACGCATCGTCAGCCTGTTGATAGTACAGCAGATCTAATACAAGCCTGTACGTTCTACCACCCACACCACGCTACGTTCCCATTCTGAGCCTACCGTGCATATGCAATGCGGTGCACGCACACAAACTGTGAAGGCACACATCAGCGCAACGCCGCCCCATTGCGGCATGCACCACTCCATCCTCAACCCACCCGATCAGAGGGCCGCAGTTGCTTCACCAAACCTGGCATGGCTGCAAGCTGCACGCTACACGTGCTGCGCGGCATTGGTAGCATCAACATCAGCAACACCGTGCATAAGAAACCCATCTGAGTTGGCACGCCTCCTGCCGCTGTCCAGCTGCACTCAGACAGCTGAGCACAGCACATGAGCCAGCGCAACATAGGCGCCCGCAGCCAGCACCTGCCCACACCACATTCTGCTAAGTCCCGCTGCCAGGCACACACATAAAAATATGTTTGTTGCGCACAGCGTGCCACCGCGCCAGGATCAATAACCGAAGCAAGCTGCCACCGTCCCAGCCAGCAGCCAGCAACCCCTACTGGCCCGGCATGGGTTCAGGTTTGCCCAGCCAGCCTGCCAGCTCACACACCAACGCCTTCCCTGTTACAATGGCGCAGTGTTGCCTAGATGACGCCTCATGCAGCAGCGCTGCTTGCAATGCGCAGCACAAACACCCAAGCGCCCTGCCACACTTTAGACTGCACCTCGCTGCGCTCTGCCAGGCTGCTGCGCAACGTCCTGCCCAGCTATAGCAGCCACGCGCGGCAGCCCTGCATTTCAACCACAGGGTGCTGCCTGCCAAGTGCAACACGTGCGCAAGGGTGCTGTTAGCCACACGCGAACCAGAAGCTAAGCAAGCGTCCAGTGCGCACGGCTAGCGCGTGCCAAGTCACTAGCACGCATACGGAGCAAAATCCCATGCGGCCGCTACAGCGCCGCCTTGTGGTCGCCATACTGATTGGCCGCCAAGGTGCACCACTCTTCCACAACGACCGCCAAGGTGCACCACTCGTCCACAACGACCGCAACACGACCAATACAGCAGTTGGTATACAGCTACCACAGGCGTCATCAGCAGTCCCGCAGGACAATGCAGCTGCACAGAGCAGCACAATGCACAAACCCCATGTGCAGCCTGTAGCAACAGGAATGCTCCCAAAGGCCTACCAACACTGTTGCGGCAGACCAGGCGGCGACCGCCACCGACGGACCGATGCTTGTTATGAGGCGTCTTTTGGCAAGCAGGCTGCTGCGCCGCAAGTGTGTTTCCAGCCGTGTTGCCCATGCGTATGCCACATAGCAAGCACGCTGCTCCCCAGCAACGGATTGTCTGCACACCAACACAGCCTGCCCGAGCAGGCAATGCCACACAAAAATGCACGACGCAACAGGACGCATCAAAATGGGATACGACGACACTTGGCGATCGCAGAAAGAGCGCCCTGCATACCCCATTGGGATGAAGGCTTCATCATGAAGCGCCCTGCTGCACCCATGCCACATGCGCTTTCCCTGTAACAGCAGCGCTCACACCACCACGGAAGTTGTAGGTAAAAAATGCGACGCACGAGGAACAGGCACCGAGTCTGCTCCACAACCACAGCATGCGTGCACGACGCGGCGCCGCATTACGCGCGCAACAACACAATGCAAAGTATTGCACAGCACAGGACATCCTTTGATGAGCCCATCCAAGCTGAGGTGCAACCCCATAGTTGTGACAGCAGCCGACCTTACGGTGCAGCGCCTGCCACAGGAACAACTGCTAGGGTGTGAGGGCCGCATGCCCACTTGGTGCTGCTGGGCCTTGCTCTGCACCGCCAACCCCAGAAACAAATGATCCTGCTGCTGCTGCTGCTGCTGCCATGCTGCTGCTGTTCCCCAGGCGGCAGCCGCCAACAGGGCGACTCATGACGGACGATACACAAGCAGCAGCAGCAGCACCCCAACACCACCCACACTGATCTACAACCGCGCTTTTGATCCATCAAGTGGACAAGCAGGCAATGCTGCCCTCATCACCATGGCGGCACTGCCATCCCTTTTGATCCATTAGACTGCTACTCGGTCGCTGCAGCGCTGCTGCGCCGCTTGTGCCCAGTGACACCCTTGCAGCGCTGCACATGCGCAGCCGCAAACATTGGCCAAGCTGCTGGCGCGCATGCAAGGCCCGACAGGTGCTCATGCGCTGTGATGACAACCGGCCGCATGCTGCCGGCTGGGAGTGCCAGGCCGTGCCTCAGAACAGCAGCAGGCACATGATGACAAAGGACCCCAGCATCAGCAGCAGGCGGGACAGGAAGGCTTGGTGCTGCTGCTCAGGTGTCAGCGCCTCAACATAGCCTTGGCCTGGCAGCAGCAGCGGCAGCAGCAGCAGCAGCAATAGCAGAGGCAGGCGGGAGGGTGAAGACCTGCGTGGTTTTCTGCAGTGTGTGTACAGTCGTAGATTGATGGATATCCATACAGACAGGGGCAGAGCACAACACGTTATGTGGTCACGCTTTGACAGTACATGCGTGTGCACTCTGCAATGCACCCCGTGTAGCCTACACAGCTGACCCATCTGTAGCTGGCTGCACAGCTCGGTACATTCCCCTGCAGCCTGGCTTTGCCTCTTGCACATTACATCTTGCACCCTGCCCTGGCTGCTGCTGCTGCTGCTGCTGTGCCTCCGGCCTCACCTGGCCCCAACTGGAAGCCAAACAGTGCAGGCAGCACGCCCTGCTGGTTGGCGCCCGCTGCACCAGCCTGCACGCAACAACAGCAGGCAGGCAGCAGCACAACAGCCAGTGCATTAGACACGGCAGGAAACGGCGTCAAAATGCACACCCGCGCATACAGGGCACGCCAGCATCGACTCAAGCACCAGCGTTGTTGCGCGTCGCCTCCATGAATCCCTGCTCCTCTTTCGTCTTCTTCGATACACGCGGCACAGCTTCACAACTTCAAGCACCGCTGGGGCAAATTGCAAAGCATCCGCTCCATACGGCTGCACACTTGCTGGCAGGCACAGCAATGCCACGCCAGCCGCACAGTATAGCCGCACAGTACAGCGCCGCATGCCCGCCCTCACCTGCACTGCTGAGGGCCGTTGGCCTGCTGGGCGCGGCGGCACCGGCTGCACCTTGATGGCCTCCTGGCGCGGGTCAAACTCGCTGCCGCGCCCGTAGATGGGGATCACCTGCAGCAGCAGCCGGCAGCAGTACGGTGTTGGCTACAACTCCACGGTCGGTCGGCAGCAGCAGCCGCGCGCAGGGCCAGACCGCTGCTGGGAACTGCTTGAGGCTACTAGATGCTGTGATGCATTGGGGTGGCAGCGCACCTTCTGCAGTCAGGACGTGCGTGTGCGAATGTGCGATGCGATATGTACTGCGTGCAGCCGCTCATCACTCCTCTGGTTGCTGCCGTGGTTTTGAACCAACGCTTATGCGGATATTGCTGCTGCTGCTGCAGGGGCTCACCTTGTCCACTTCCACGCCTGCTTTGCACACCGGGCAGTTTCTGCTGAAGTTCTGCATCTGCACCCACCTGTTGGCACACCACACAGCCGGCAGGCAGCAGCAGCAGCAGCAGCAGGAGGGTCAATAACTGCCGCATCGTGATATTTAGCAGTGGGCAGTGCTAAACTTGCAAGCAAGAGCATTACAGCTCACGCCAACACCAGCGACAGCCCCGACACGTTGTCCAGCGACACCGCAGCAGCAAACAACTGCAGCGCATCTACCCTAACAGCTGCCAGAGCTGCCAAATGCCTGCCAGCAGTGTGCGGCTAACGTTCGCTACCCCAGGCACTGCTACTGCTGCTGCTGCAGCACACCCACCGGAAGAGGCAGGGCCAGCAGAACAGGTGCCCGCACAGCGTCACTATAGGCTCCTTGGCCATCTCCAGGCAGATGTTGCACTCAAACAGCCCAGCATCATTCTCGTCTTTCAGGAACGCCAGGTCAGATGAGTCCGGCCCGCAGCACTTGTCGCAGCACTCTGTGGCGGCAACTGCCTCTGCCATGGCTGCTCCACCTGCTGCTGTTGCTGGTGCTGCTGACGCTGTTGTTAGGACAAGGCCGGCACCAACAGCCCCAAATCTCCCTGCGTGCGCTTGCCACCTGTTGCATCGCAGCATGACAACACGCACACTTCCCTCAGCTGTGGAAAATGGCTGCTGCGCAAACAGCGCACATAGAACATGCAGGAAATGAGCGCTCCCAGGCTGCTGCTGCTTGCTGCATACCCAACAGCCTGCTGCATGCTGGCAGGCATGATGCCTCAGCTGTAGGCGTTCTCTGCTCTCAAAGTGGTCCTTTGACGCACTGTTTGCCAGCGGCAGCTGCTGTGATCGCCGCGCTGAAAGCAAGCGCTTGCAGCCTGCTACTGCTCTGCACCCAGGGCACGCCAGGCTACAGGACGCCGCGCAATACCACCTAATGACTATAAGAGCTGCTGAACAGCTGAGCAGCGACGCCAGGATCGAACCGGACTGACCGAAGGGTGCACTGGTCACCGGCCCGCCCCCCTCGCGCCCGGCTTTTCAAACCTCGGGATCCTATGCACACAAGAAACTGCTTACCGATAGGTTGCTTGAGCTGCGTCCTCCAAGAGAAGCACAAACTCAAAACGCAAGCAATGGGCTGTTGATTCCTTCGTCCTTCTTTTGGAATGATTGACAACACAATAATGGCGAACGCTGGGATACAAAGCTGTGCGAGCTCAAGCGGAGGACACAATTAGATGACGCCGAGGCTAGAAACCCGCTGCCCGGCAGTGCCGCGATCGTTGTTCTGGTGGAGTTATTCGTCCTGAACGTTGTTTATCATGTCAGCATGGAGTACTGATCATCATCTGAAGTTTACTGTGTCAACCCCCTGCCCCTCCTTGTCCCGTTGCTGGTTTGCCCCACGTGCTTCCTCACAACGGTTTGAGCAGCCGTACACACTTTAGGATAAAGCTTTCAGATGATTTTACTTGAGCTTAACGGGCAGGCGGCTGACTTGTACTGCTGACTTGCAGCATTGGCTTGCAGCAGCTGCTGCTGAACATCTGTGTGTGTGGAACCCGTCTTCGTGCATGCAGTGTCGTGGCAGTTCATCACAGCTTGTGCAGCTGGTCGACATCGTGTATTAGGGGAAAACGCAACCAGTGAATCATTACACACGCAACGGGCGGCAGCTGTGCAACCAACCAAAGCACAGAGGCACAGCATTGCGGCAATGCAGACTGGAAGTCGATCGCATAGCAAGCTACACCTGCCAGGGACCTTGTCCGCCGCTTCAACTACCGATCCATTCCTGCGGGCTGCACTGATCCTGCCCCTTCACCTCTGTCTGTGTTATGCCATTGGTGAGTCAGTGACTCACCACTGGCAGTGGTAACCCGCCACTCACAGCCTGTCAGCAGCTCGGCACCATCAGCGCCCTGACAGCGTCCTGCAAGCTGGTGCCGACATGCCCTCTCACAGCCAATGCAGCGGCTGCCCTGCCGGCAGCCGCCAGCCACGCTGCCCCGCCATGTCCTCCGCCGCTGCCTGCAGTGCATCATCACTCACGCCGGAGCGCTGCATGCACTCCACCAGCGCCACCAGCTGCTGCTCATCACACTGCGCCAGCTGCGGCAGCACGCCAGCATACACGCCGCGCAACAGCGCCTCGCCCTGCCCGAGCAGCATGTTGCGCGACACTGCGCGGCCCAGCGGCCACGCCAGGCCCACCAGCACCCCCAGCGGCTGGCCCCCAGACGCCAAGTCCTCGCCCTGCAGCCGCTGCGCTGCAACCACCAGCAGCTGCCGCACCTCCTCGATGGCCGCCATGCGGTCCCCGCTCAGCATGACTGCCGTCAGCAGCTGCGCCAGCCGCCGCAGGCTCATGCTGGTCACCAGCTTGGCCCCTGCATCAGCCAGGTACATCGCAGACTGCTCGCTGAGCGAGCCGCGCTGGCCCAGCAGCTCCGCAATGTCCAGCGCAGGCGTGAACTGCAGCGCATGCTTCGCCGGCTGCTCGCCCGGCTGCTGCGCGGCATCCTGCTGCTCGCCCTGCTGCTGCTGCGCGGCGCTGCTGCTGCCTGCTGCTGCTGCTGCTGCTGCTGCCGGCACGACAGCGCCCAGCAGGTGCTGCTGCAGCCGCGTGTCTGCTGCCGCGTAGAAGTCGACCAGCCGCGCATCCTGCAGCCGACTGTAGCCCAGGCGCTTGCAGGACTGCAGCAGCCGCACCCACTTGCCCATGCTGAAGTCTGAGGCCCGCGCTGCTGCAGAGCGCGCCAGCCGCAGCACCAGCTCGTGCTGCGCCGGCAGCTTGCTGTAGCACACCAGCATGTTTGTGGCTTCCGCCGGCTGTATGCTGCTCACGCGGCCCTGCAGCGCGTCTCCGATGCGCTCCGCCATGCGGGACACATCACGCGCGTGGCCGGCCTCCGGCGCCGCCACAAACGCAGCTAGGATGCGCACCGCATCGCGCGCATTCAGCGCCACTGCCTCCTCCTTTGCAATGCCGGCAGCCACAGCAGACAGCAGCTGCGTGTCCATGCTGCTGCCCTGCAGCAGCGTGAGGCCCCGCAGCAGCATGCCCAGGTGCTGCGCGTCAAAGCCCTCCAAGTGGCGCAGCGCTGCGGCTGACAGCGCCGCCAGGGCCTCCTCGCCCGGGTTGTAGCTCAGCCGGCCAAAGGCCCAGGCCAGCACTGCCAGCTGCTGCGGCTGGAAGGCCTTGATCTGCGCTACTGCCTCCTGCAGCAGTGCCGGTCAGGCAGTGATAGTAGGCAGGACGGAAGGGCTGGGTTAGTGTCACACTAATGACGCTGACCGTGACCATGTTTCTGTAGTGCTGGCGCTCGTCATGGACAGGATGACGGGAGGGAGGTGGCGCGGCACTGGTGGCGCGTTGCGCAGCGACAAACGATTGCACATGAACATATTGTGCCCGCAACATACCAAAATTCAGCATGACAGACTGCACTTGCTGCTCGCTGCTGATGCATGCATTGCACAGCACGGCATAACATCAGCAAGTGCACACCCAGCAGCAACTGGCACCTATGACGCACACCCAATGCCCCTCTCTGCTGCGCAGACCACCACCCCTACCCTGCCACACCACCACCGCCTGCCCTCACCTCAGCCAGGGCACCCAGCAGTGCTGTGTCATCGCCCCTGCCCAGCTGCGCCCAGGCAGTGGCCAGGCTGCAGATGCTCACAGGCCGCAGCCACACGCTGCGCTGCACCGCCTGCTTGCTGATCACAGACAGCGCGCGGCGCACCACCGCGTCCTGCGCCTGCCCCCGCATCTTGGCCAGTGCCCACGCGGCCGCAGCCAGCTCCTTGGCGTGCATGCGCTCCGGGTGGCGCTGCACAAACATGCACAGCTCTTTCACGCTGCTGTGCTGCACTGGGCCCAGCCCCAGGCGTGCCAGGCCATGCAGCACCTTGGCCACCTCAGCGCCGTTTGCGCCTTGATACAGCAGCCGCCCGCCGCCGTGGCGCAGGCGCTGCATGAGCTGCCCTACCAGCTGCTTTGTGCCTGCATCCAAGCCTGTGCTGCTGCTGCTTTTGCTGCTTTTGCTGCTCTTGCTGCTGGGCTTGCCGCGGCTGCTGCTGCCCTGCGGCAGCAGGCTTCTGCAGCGGCCTAGTGCCCATGTGATGGAGGCCACCTCGCGTGCAAACAGGCGCGGCACCTGCGCAGCTGCCATGTCCTGCAGACAGCAGCAGCACAGCAGCGTACGCAGCAGGCAGGCGACGTAAGCATGGCAGGCTGGCTGCCTGGCATGTGAGTAGCGCGCAGTTGGCAACTAAACAGTTTGTAAGCAACCTGAGTGTGGAAAAGCGCTCCTGCGCAGCATGAGCTGCATCCTAGCACAGCCACTTGTTATTGTCAAGCTGAGCAAGCAGCCAAGCCCACTTCCACGCAGCGCACCTGCAGCTGTCCCAGCAGCTTAACCGGTATCTGGCGCCGCTGCTTCAGCTTCTGCCCCCGCAGCCTGGAGCCAGGCCTGGCTGGCTGGTGCAGCTTAGGCAGCATCGACATTGCTGCTGCCACATGCACGCCATCAAACTTGGGCCCATACTGCTTCACCAGCTGCTCCAGCCTACCCAGCTCCCGCGCGCGTGTGATGTGCTGCAGCAGCTGCACATAGTTCTTGGGAGGGGTCCGATACGGGTCGTGTTTGGCTTTGGGAATGTGGGTGTGTGACACAGTGAGCGCATTACGTGTCACCTGAGTGTTCGGCAGCAGTGGCAGTAAAGCGGAGCAGCATCCATGTCAATGGCAGCAGAAGCAGCAGGGGTGCTACCAGCAGCAGCAGCAGCAGCACCACCACCACCGCCACCACTGCAGGCAATCGGCCGCTGCATGACGTTTGCAGGTATCGGTGCTACATTGTTGTAGCTCGGATACCATTACATTATGAAAGAGTGTTGCTGCCGCTACAGCACCTCACCTGCTGGCCAAATTGTGACAGCAGTGCCAGAGGGGGCCACTGTGTCTGCTGAGCTGCTGCACTGCTGCAACCCAGGGCCCTCAATGCTGCTTGGCAGCTGAGTAGCTGCAATGCGCTTTTGCTCATATAACCACGAGATATGGGCACAGCTGGAAGCAAAGTGGCGTGCTGAAGACCAGATCAGATGACAGCTTCGTGGCAGAGACTATTTGGCTGCTCAACAGGCGATAAACGCACGATTTGAGCACGAAAGCAATCGTTGAACAGTATACAGGCGCGCAACCTTGAAGAAAGCAGGACAGATGTTATAACTTTGAGGAAGTGACACTGCAAAGGTGCGCCTGAAAGTGTGACTAGCTGCATGTGTAAGTTAGTTGATGAATGCAGCTTTGGGAAGGGAATCAATTGATGACCGTGGTGCTCACGGTTCACGACGTTCGACATCTGCCTCCTTGGAACAGCTGGCTGTTTGCTGTTTAGCGCGTCTTTATCATTACGATCTTTTTTGTGTTCCTCTTAAGTTTTTGTGACTTCCGTTACAGGACTTTAGTCGAGCGCGGGTTAACTGGACACGAGCCTGTAACTTAATCAACTGGTTAGCACAGCCTGTTTTGCCGATGGCGACACCATCTTTGGTTGCATCAGTTGCTTTACAGACAAGCAGGGCGCTTGGATCGGCAAGCGCAGGACTGCGCCTTGCTGCTGCAGCATGGAACGCTGCCAGGCAAGTACACACAAGCGCCAGCTCATCCACCCCTCAGCTCGGTGAGTGGTTTCCCTTGTACAGAAGATACCGGCCAATATGAATAGTATTTTAGTAGCAGCGGCTGCAGGCGTTATGCGCCACAGGTGGCCAGGCAGCAGGATTCAGTTCAGCCAGCACAAGGCGCAGCTCTGCATGCATCAAGTCTGCCAGCTGGCTGTCGTGTCACAACAGCATCTACTGTAGCGCATGGGTCCATCTGCTGATCAAAAGTTGTTCGCATGATGCACATTGTCAGCCATGCAGCAGTCATTACTGGCGTTAATCAAACCTGTTGGCATCACACTTTTTCAACACAATCTGCATCCAAATCGCGCGTCCAGCCACCCAGCAGCAACTTTCAAAACCTTCAGCAGTTGCTAGCAGTGTCTAGCAGGCACACAACTTTGAATTATTAGTAAGCAACGTGCATTGTGCACTGCTGCGCCTGATGCAGGTGGCTACATGAGGACTGGGACTGGCACGGAGGTGGAGGCGCATCCTGAGACACCCAGGTTCTTTGTCACTGGTGCATGTGAGCTCCTTGATATGCATCAAGCTGCATGCCTTAGAAGGGTTGTGGCAACCACATGCAGGTTGCTGATTGCAGTTCTGATGTGCACTCGCAGGTGGTCAGATTGGCCAAGAGTTTCTACCTTTCCTCAGGAGCAAGTGAGTGGGATTGCTGTGCATCGGTACCATGCCACGTTCATCACTGCTGATGCTAGCCACCTCGTGACCAGCAGTAACTGCAGCTGTACTCTATAGTGCTGTCATGGCTACAAGCGAGCAGCAGTGTGTGTTGGCTTCAAGGGGGTGTCACACATTCCACAACATGCTGCTGGCAGCTGCTTCTGGACGCGTGCCACCCCACTGCTCACTCAGCCCGTGACCGCCTCATGACCGTGCTGTCAGGGTGGGCGTGGACAACGTGGTGGCCAGTGACGTGAGGACGTCGCGCAAGCTGCTGGACTCTGGGCCCTTCAGCTACTGCGACGTGCTGGACAAGGTGAGGCCGCGCAGGCGCGAGCAGCGCTGACACTGCTGCCAGCTGCCATTGGTGTATACGGCAGGGCAGGTTGCTGACAAGGCTGGGCACACTGCGTCTTTAGCAAGTGCTTTACGCAACAGTCATATCAAGCGGGCGCTATACTAGGCCCGTGCTTCTCCTAGTGGATGGCAGGTGTTGGCTAGGTTGTGCTTGTCGTGACTCATGGCCTTTATGGCACGGCATGCTTATGCCATGTGTCTGCATGCCTATGCTGCAGGACAACATGGCGCGCATTATTCTGGAGAATGGCATCACGCATGTGGTGCACTTCGCCACGTTGCTGTCAGGTGCGTGCAGCACTGCCAGCGCAGCAGCTTTGCCAAACAGCACCAACGCATGAGCGTTACTCACGCTGAGCAAGCCAAACACAGTCACAAAGGCAAGCCAGTTACAAAATGCCATCAACCAACTAGACGCGGACTGGACGCGGTGTCAAGCGCGCCTGTGCTGTGTTCATTATCATTTCAGGTAGCTGCGCAACACAGGGGTTCTCTGGTTAAGGCTCTGATGTTTGACAGCCGTTATTGCTGCTCTGTTTGGCTGCAGCCATTGGTGAGCGCAACCCTGCACTGGCCTTGAAGGTCAACACACACGGCATACAGGTGCGCCAGCGTATAGGAGCAAGGCACGTGCTGCTGCTCTCGTGGCCACATGCTAGTTGTGCACACGGTCTGGTGATGGTTGTTGTTGTGACTAGATGCTGACCCACCACACATGTCTTGGTGGGCTGTGCTGAACCTGAGTCGTGCATCTGATATTGCTGTTGCGGCTCACTGCCTGCAGAATGTTCTGGACTTGGCTGCTGCTCATGGCCTGTCTGTGTACGCGCCCAGCACCATCGCCGTGTTTGGCAGCAGCACGCCGCGCCACAACACGCCAGACGACACCGTGATGCGGCCGCACACCATGTACGGCATCACCAAGGCGAGTGGCAGGCAGGCGGCTGGTGGTGCTGCGGTCACAGCCGTGGCATGCAGATTCCCAAATGCTGTGGGCGCAGCACCTGCAGGCTGAGACAGTGAGGGAACCGTTCGACTATTTGGTTGCGCTGAAATCATTTGCCTTATCCTTGTCAACCTTGCCAGCACACCCACAGGCATGGTGTGTTGCCGCATGCCGTGCATGCGCGCAGGTGCACCAGGAGCTGCTGGGGCAGTACTACCACGACAGGTGAGCATTCAGATTGCCTGCAGCACTGCTTTGCAGCTCCTTTGCCACACTATTGCGCAGCTTGCACTGCCACCCCAGCTTGCCGCTCCATGACACAGTGAGTCGACAGCCCACCTGACCTAAGCATGAAGAAAGCTTCTACAGCTCAAGCTGCACACCCTTTTGCACCTGGCAGCACCCGGCAGCATGCAACAGCTGTGCCTCCACAGTAGGTGCCTGGCACGCATGGCATGTGCCTGCCGCTGAAGTATTACTGCCTGCCGCTCACACTTGGCGCCTGCCAGGTACGGCGTGGACTACCGCAGCCTGCGCTACCCCGGCATTATCAGCGCCAACGCTCCCCCAGGCGGTGGCACCACCGACTATGGCGTGGAGATATTTGGTGCGGCGCTGCAAACAGGGCACTACAACTGTTTCCTGGTGCGCGCTGGCAGCGGCAGCAGCTCCTGCATAGTTCTGCGGGCATGCGCAGTGTTCCTGCTGTGCAGCCTGCTGCAAGAGTGCCATTAGCCAGTCTGAGTACGATGTTTGAGGAACGTTTGTTGCGCATATCAGGCGGTTGACAGCTCAGTGAACCGAGTGTATGGTTGTTGCGCATATCAGGCGGTTGACAGCTCAGTGAACCGAGTGTATGGCTGCTGTATTGAAAATGGTCTGACACAGCTGCTGGCTGTGCTGCTGCAGGACTCCGATGCCGCGCTGCCGATGATGTACATGCCAGACTGCCTGGAGGTGAGCGGAACTGGTGCCATCTAATGCACGCCAGCCACGTCACCACTGCGCTGATTATGAGTACGCTGTCACGGCGACAGAGTGCCTGTGCAGTGACGGGCGCGATGCCACAGCGTAAAATGACAGTTTTAGGCATGGTAAATGCAAAACTGTTCACCTGCAACTGTGCCTGTAGTGTACTGTGTGCAAAATTGCTGCTGTCTTACGCAATTTTCTTGAAGCGACATACATGTGTTGTGCGTGGCTTGCGCTGCTGTGCTGCAGGCCACCTGGCAGATAATCACTGCGCCACGTGATCACCTCAAGCAGACAACCTACAACGTGACGGCTGTCAGCTTCACTCCCGCAGAGCTGGCGGAAGCCATCAGGTGTGTGTGATGGCAGGGGGGGGGGAGCTGGCAGAGCTGCCGGTGCAAACGCCCCATAGCTGCATGGCAGGCAGCTGGTAGCGCTTTGACGGCATCCCCAGTGCGAGCATTTGCGGCAGGTCTTCTTGTCACGCGCCTTGCATTTTACCATCGCTGGTTGCTGCACACCTGAATTGCATTTGAAACAAGCCATCTTAAGCATCGTTGTTATCAACAATGCCTACTTCCACTGCTGCATCTGCTGCAGGCATCGCCTGCCGCACTTTAGCATCTCCTACAGCCCTGACTTCAGGGACAGCATCGCCAAGACCTGGCCCGCCAGCATCGACGACTCAGCAGCACGCCAGCAGTGGGGCTGGGCCCCCAAGTTTGACCTGCAGGCCCTGGCTGATGACATGCTGACAAGGCTGGCTGCCAAGTACAAGGTGCAGCTGCCGCCAGAGCTAGCGGCACAGCAGCAGGGCAGCGGCAGCAGCAGCAGTGTGGTTGCTGCAGGCGAGAAGCCCGCTGGCGCGCCGGTTGCTGCAGCAGTGTGAGAGTGCGTGTGGTGCCGGCAGGTGTTGTGCGGCCTGCACATGTGCAGGATGACCTTGACATTGACAGGGTGGTGACTGCACTGAAAGGAAGCTGACTTCCCAGCCACGCACAGGGCGGCTGGTGCACTGCATGCGCACTGTGTGTTGACTGTTGTCTACACCATTTGACGATTTGTTGTTGGGGTTGCTTGGGTTGGTACGCTGTTCTGTGCGTGCACAGCACATCCAACATGATGCGATGGCATGTAGATGGCATGTAGATGGCATGTGGAGCACAGCCTATGGAGCACAGCCCGAGGCTGCTTTAAATCTTTGCTTATCATGCATCTCAAGGGTATAAGGGCTGCATTCATGTACATGGAGGGCAAGGCGCATGGCAAATGGAGTATGGTACTGACACCATTATACGTCGACTCCAGTTGTTGACAGGAGCATGCTCTGTCGCTGCAAATCAGGCAACGCCACCGCTGCAACATGTGGGCGTGCATATGGCCTGGCAAGGACCTTGCTACTGGTTTGCCAAGTTACCGGCTGGCTGCATGCACAAGTCGACGCTACCTTCGACTTATGCTGTGTGTGTTGCTTGTAGCCGCTAGAAGGCGGCCTCCACTTGACTCCGAGTACCTGGGGTACCCGGCAGGTACACCTGAGTCGCGTATTGTGACCACTGCCTTACGACGGGAATATCAGCATGCCGCATCGGCTGGCCTGCGCTGGTGGTTCACTTGCAAGTTGCAAATCTGGTGTATGTAAAGGAAGGCTATGCCTTGTGGTTGAGTGTGTAAGGGAAACCTTTAATCAGATCCTGGACAGCAGTGTGTACAATGCAAGGCTTGTTTGTTGTGTGGTTACAATCGACTTGTGTGATTTTGACGGCTGCCAGATGGCAGGTTTTATGTGCTGTCAATCCTTTCGCAATGCGTCTGTCCTCAGCAACGTTGTTAACACCATCATGAATGATCCATTGCGCTGTGATTCTGGTGGTGCGTCTACGCCTTTGGCACTATGCGTCAAGGTTCTCGGCCGCCTGCCATGCGTGTGAAACAGAATTACTTCCACCAGACGCAATCTACGCAGTCATGCCTGGCACTCAGTGCTGATGGCAGGCTGCCAACAGCATCGCTGAGCTTAGCTGTACTTCATCGTTGGCGTGCAACAAGCATGCTGTCTTGCGCAAGACAGCCCTGATCACACCTGCAGCCTGCTGAGCTGTCGCAGCATTCCTGATCTGCACTGCTGCACCTGGGGGTATGCAGCTGCTCTGCTGCACCCTAGGCAGCTGCAGTCTGGAACAAACCCCGTCGTGGCTGTTTGTGCCATGTCGATGGAGCTGCTAACATCACCAAGCAGGCCACCCCTCACAATGCAGCTGCACTGTATGCACTCAGCGCGCAGTGGCAGGCTGCCACGCTGCTGGCCTCCCCCGCTTGGGGTGCTGGGCCCAGCCCGGGCTGGCGGGTGACTGTCGTGGCAAATAAACCACCTAGCCTCTGCTCAGCAGCCGCGTCAGTAGCAAAGTGGGTGCCACTTTGCTGCTGCGTCAGCCCTGGTGCTGCTGCTGCTGCTGCTGCTTCTGCTGCTGCTGCCCAGCGCCCGTGTCAGCCCTACTGCTGCTGCTGCTGCTACCCAGCGGCCGCGCTAGCCCTGCTCCTCCTGCTTCTTGATCTCCGCCACGTTGAAGGTGTCGCCTGCCTGGCCCGCGAGGCAGATCTTGAACACCTTGGTGGTGTCCGCGTCCGACTGGTTGCTGTCTATGAGGATGGACAGGATGGTCACGCTGTTGAACTGCAGCAGCAAGCAGCACAAAACCCGGCAGCAGCCAGCAAACGCGGCAAACTTCAGGCACCGGGAGCTGTCACATGCTGACTCAATCCTCGCTCAACACAGCTTGCGCAGTTCTTCACAGCATGGCAACAGCTGCAGCTCCCAGGAGCTGGTGTACAGCAGCTGGTGCAAAGCAGGGCTGTGAAGGACAGCTGATGCCCGTGGCGATTGAACTACTGCGATCCCTTGCTCCTGTAGCTGTCAGTGCATCAGCCGCGCTAAAAGTGCGGCCTTAGTGCTGAGGCACACACCTTTGTGAGCTTCAGTGAGATGGGCTCTCCTGCCAGCTCCTTGGGGGTGAGGTCCAGCTGCTGAACGCATGGCACGCTGTCTGCATCACTGAAGCCTAGGCTCATCCTGCAAGCACCAGCAGCATGCACACGACATACGTCGTGTTGCTGATGCACAGCTGGCTGGCTGCGATGGTGTGATAGCATGCATGCCAAAAGCTGTTGCAGCGCTCAATACTCACAGGCACTGCCTCAGGCATCTTCAAGGATGCGCGCCTGCCTGCCACAGCACCGCGTGCAGCCATGCCACTGCAGCTGTTGACAGTGCCACTTTCTTGCTGTGGCTCAGCTGGCGTAGCTGGCAGCCTGCTGCATGCGTGTGTGCCTGCTGCGCACCTGTTGGTGTACAGCTTGACCACCTTGGGCCCCTCCTCCTCTGGCCCCTTAATGGTGATGCTGTGGATGCGCACTTTCTGGTTGAAGTGGATGTTTAGCAGCAGCTGCTCGTCCGTGTCTGACTCCAGGAACAGCCCATCATCCTCCCTGTGGGGCATAGCATTCAAAGTAGCGGGCAGTACAGCTGCTTTACGGCAGTGGGGCTGACAAGCAGCATACAAAACACAGTTCACAGCAGGAAACAGGATTGTGATCTGCATCAGTTGTATATGTCCGTAAAGTCGCGCAAAAAGAGGCTGCCTTCCACGATGATCAACCCACCTGTACCCCTGCTTGAGAACATTGGTGGCTGGATGCGCATGCTGCTCATTCAGGCACTCCAGACAGCTCCAATCAATGAAGTCCAGCAAATCCTTGGCACCAGACATCCTGAGTGATGCTTGCAAGGAACGAGGAAAGAAAAGGCAAGAGCAGCAGGTGGGCTGGAGATTGGTACTGTTGCTGACCTGATCTGCAAGGCAGTACAGTGTCGGGCTTTCCTTCACGTGAAACTAAGATTGATCACTGCCCCTGCAGAGGAAAACGCCGGATGTTTAACTCCGTTGCCTTTTGTAATGCACTGTCAGTCATTTTAGGGTCTTCCGGGTGCTGAGCCAACATGAGTTGCTGTCATCTTCTTTGTAAAGTTACGCTTTTGTCTTGAGAAACCGTTGGTCAAAGTCCGCGGTCGTCAAGCTGGTGATTACACGCGTACAACTTTTCGATCGGAACCAGAAGCACATACAGCAACATCCATTTGTAGTAATCATGGCCGTATTTACTAGGTGATATGTTTTTCGAGGCGCGTTCGGCGTAAAGTTTGCCATGCCTCGTTTTAAGACTACTTTCAATGGCTACTCCGTTAAGTTCAGCCCGTTCATTGAGAACCGGCTGGCGGTGGCGACAGCACAGAACTTTGGTATCATTGGCAATGGGCGCCTGCACGTGCTGGAGGTGAGAGCTGCTGCAGTTGGTGAACTGCTGCCACATCAGCAGCAGCAGCAGCAGCAGAGGGCACCCAACTTACCATGCTTGCCGTGGTACCCTGGTAAAGCGCCGTGCCAGCATAACAAGTTCTTGGTGGATTGAATGCGGTGCAGATGACTCCTGGTGGATTGATGGAGACAGCAGCGTTTGACACAGCAGATGGCCTGTACGACTGTGCTTGGAGTGAAGAGAATGAGAACATTGTGCTGGCAGCATCAGGCGATGGCAGCGTCAAGGTGTATGACCTGGCGGCACCTCCAATGGCAAACCCCCTGCGTGTGTTTAGAGAACACAAGCATGAGGTGAGCCTGCTAGTACACAGCAGCATCCACAGGAGCTCGCAAAAACAGTTCATGGTGCTGCGTATCAGCTGTCAGACCAGTCGGCTGGCCTGGCCACGCAGGTGCATTTGCATTCAATGTTGCTGCATCCCACCGCTCCTAGGCATGTTGCATCATCTCCATAGCAACAGGAATGGGAATAGGTTTAGGGGTGCAGTCAATTGGGCCGCCTGGGCGCAAGTGGTAGCCGAGGGTTGCGCACTCTGACTGGTGTCTCTCGTGATAGCTTCAACTCGCTGTGTGCTGCTCTTGCGCTGCTGCAGTGCTGTTGCTTGAGCTGGAACATGCAGCGGCGAGATCTGTTTCTAAGCAGCAGCTGGGATGACAGCATCAAGCTGTACTCGATACATAACCCAGGCTCCATGCAGACGTTCTTAGGGCACTCCTACTGCGTCTACCATGTAGCCTGGTGAGCGCAGCTGCAATGCAAGCCACAGCCGCCATGTTCACCAGGCGCACCACCTGGCAGCGCTGCTGTGCTGAGCAGCAGGCGGCGGAACAAACAAGCAAGCAAGCAAATTGCGAGCAATGTACATCGCAAGTGCCAGCGTCGAACAGAAGTTGCGATTGCAGCAAGCCTGCAGTTCATGCTGCAATAATGTTTTGAGGTGCTGCTTCCACCCTGCTGCTCCTGTCAGCTCATGCGCCTGTCCATCCTTCTTCTGCTGTGCCAGGGCTCCTGCGCACGGTGATGTGTTCCTGTCAGCGTCAGGCGACACCACGGTGCGGCTGTGGGACCTGCGGCAGCCGCAGCCCACACTGGTGCTGCCTGCACACGCCTTCGAGGTGCTGTCTGCGGACTGGTGCAAGTACAACGACTGCATCATCGCCACGGGCTCCATAGACAAGACCATCAAGATCTGGGATGTGCGGCAACCACAGCAGCCGCTGACGACGCTGTTCGGGCACTCGTAAGTCGCCAGGGTGAACGCAGATGATGCTGAGTGGGTGTGGAGCATGCGTCGTCCGCATGCGCAGTATCATGCTATGAATGTTTGTCATCGGCGCAGTGTTTAGGTGGTCGCGCGCTGCATTGTTACCTGCCAGCAGCATCCCTGCAAACCCTGCCTATGTGATGACGGTGTACTTACTCACCTGTGTATCTACCAACTAATATACCATCCGCGCTTCTTTCAGCTAGCGTATTGACTGTAAAGCTTTGTTGCCGCTGCGCTCCTGTCGTGCCACCCTGCAGCTATGCTGTGCGGCGGGTGCAGTTCTCGCCGCACGCCGAGAGCGTGCTGGCGTCATGTGCATACGACATGTCGGTGAAGCTGTGGGACTACAGGGCACCCGAGGATGCGCTGCTGCGCAGCTGGGACCACCACACCGAGTTTGCCATAGGGCTCGACTTCAGCCTCCTGCGGGAGGGGCTCATGGCGAGTGCTGGCTGGGACGAGTGGACCTGCGTGTGGCACCAGTCAGCGCCTGGGCCATAGCAGGTCAGCAGCAGAGGCTCTGGCAGCAGCCGCTTGGCAGGATAAATGAAAAGAGTTGACCGGCATCTTGAGGCTGCACTATGCTGCGCCAGCCATGTGTTGATGTGTGCTGTTGCTGGTTTGGCAGGTTCGGGAGCGGGCCCGCTGCTTAGCTGTTGTCATGGCATGCTGCTGCCGTCCCAGGGATTGCATTGACTCATATTGCTTCTTCGATCTTGTTCAGCAGCATCTCCTAGCATCAGCTGGATGTTGGCGTGTACATACACGCGAATAGAGTGCAGGCTAGCATTTGTCATCTTAGGGTTTGGCTATGACAGCTCTGTCCATCTTGCCCATTTGAAGCACTTACATTTGTACTGGATGATGTTCTCTAATGTATGTGAGTGCGAAGGGTGTCCGATGAGGCGTCGACCACCTTGTACAGCATTGTAGTGCGCTCTGCATGTCGTGTCCCTTCGCGCACCATGCTTGGCTGAGAAGCGGCGAAGCCTGAAGTATTGTAAAACAGCACCATGTTGAAGCGTGTGTCGCGAGGGCTTGGCCATACGGCCAAGCAAGCGCAGAAAGTGCACCTGAAAGTGGACGTGGAGAAGCTGGACAACCTGCCAGCTGCTGTAAAGAAATGCCGTGTTGTTTGGTCGAGGGGCCCCAAGGTGCAAATGACCAACATCAAGGATGTTGCCAAGGGTGAGCAGGCCTCAAGGCCAGCAACTGCTGCTTGGCCACTCTGCTGGTGATTGCCTGTGTGGTTGTGTCAGGCTGTACGCTAACAGCACAAACACCATCTCAATCTTAGATAAACTGTGAGTGCAGGTGCCATTGTCTTCAAACAGCAGCTAAGCCAAATAGCCACGATGTACAGAGATGCAAAGGGCGGGTTTGAGCCAAAGGTGAGCACAGTGCACATCCTGCCAGCATCTGCTCCTGCTCCATGGTGTGCTGTTCAGATAGCATGCAGCAGCGCTTCAATGGTACTTAATGCTTATCTGGGAGAAGTGTGTGAAGTTTGACGGCTTGCAGTTGCATGGCAGAGGAGCCCTAGCACTGTGTTAGCAGCAGGCGTCATGGTATGCCAAGATGCATCGCCACTGCGTCTGCTGCTTGCAGGAATACAAGTTCCAGGTGCAAGTGCCCGTTAAGGGCGATGAGACAAAGCTCATCACAGTTGGCAAGGCAGACTTGGACCTGTCCTTCTTTGTGCTGTCTCTGGGGCAGCCGCAAAGCAAGCTCGTGCCCATCATGTTCAAAGTTGGGGCTGCCAGCACAGGCTACCTCAAGCTGCTCATCACTGCAGAGGCGGTTGCAGGAGACATCGATGAAGATGGCATGACAGAGGTGTCTGGCATGACAGGAGTGGCACACATGAATGAGGAGCAGGACCTGTCAGGTGCGTACAGGCCAGGTGATGGAAGGTGCTTGGGGCAGTGACAGAGCTGCCACCTGTGACAGGCACTCCACAGGGATGTATGCAGTCGAAGCAAACATCTGCAGTGCAGCCTCTTGCCAAGTGGCATAGAACAGGCTGTGTTTCAATCGTGCATTGTCAAGGAAGGCTGTAAAGTGAGGTAAACTGCTCCTAAAGGTGTTCCTGCAAGTCACAACTGGCAGCCAGAGCCTCAGTTCTGTTCTGCAACTCACCTGCATGCTGTGTTGCTCCTGCCACAGGCTTCAATGAGGAGGCAGAAGATGGAGACACATTCTCGTTCAAGCCACAGTCTAAGCCTTCACCAACGGCAGCAGCCAGCGCAGCAAGGAAGAACAGCAGGTTTGCAGCCAGCCCAACAACAGCGGCGGCAGCAGCAGCGGCAGATGAGCCCAAGCCCTGGGAGGCCAAGGGCCCAGGGCCAAGCAGCAGGAGGGAGAGTGATGCCAGCAGCAAGGCGCTGGCAGCCGCAGCTGCTGCCACAGCTGGTGGAGCCGCTGATGACGACGGCGACATCTCCCCCATGAGTCTGTCTCCCAGCGTGAGTACTCACTTGCTGCCAGAGCATATTGTGTGCAGCATGCTGAGCAGCCATGAATATTGGTGAAACATCTGTGCGTGCTCTGTACGGAGTCGCATGGTTTGTAGAGGGTCTGCAGGTGCTTGCTTATGCTGCTGTTGTGAACAGTACGTTATCTCTATGCCAAATGAACTGTGGTTGTCTGGCTATCACCGCTGCCTGCAGGCCTCCACTGAGCTGTCAGCAGAGGCAGAGAAGCCAGCCAGCAGAGGCCCAGGCAAGCCTAGGGTGGTTGGTGCCATGGGCACTCGCGCTGCTGCAGGCAGCAGCGGTGGTGCAGCCGCTGCAGCAGCCAAGGATGCACGCAGCCAGCTGTTTGGCAGCGGAGGCGGCCCGGCAGCAGCTGGCAAAGGAGCACTGGTCCGCAGCGGCAGTGGAAAGAGCATTCAAGATCTGTCTGAGGATGAGGCCAGGTCAGAGCTGTTTGGTAGCGGCGGCCGCAACAGCAGCCATGGCAAGGGGGCACCAGCAGCTGGTGCTGCAGCATCACAACGTAGCAAGGCAGCTGGCAGCAGCAGCAGCGGCAACAGTAGCAGTGGCGCTAAGGCAGCTGGCAGCAGCAGCCCTGCACCAGCAGCTGCACCTGGCAAGCCGCCTGCAGGCAAGACCAGTGCGCCTGTTTCCAGAACCAGCAGCACAAGCAGCAGCAATGCAGGGTTGTCTGTAGCTGCTGGCGCTGCATCTGTCTCTGCTGCTGCTGGTGCTGGTGGCCGGCGGGGACTGCTTGACAGGTCAAAGGTGAAGGAGGCGCAGGAGCAGCTCGCAGAGGTGCCCGCCGGCAGCAGCACAGCAGCCAGCAGCAGCACAACGGATCGCTCACGTGCAGCGTCATCAAACAAACACAGCTTGTCAGACACGGATGACGAGGATGGGCCGCCAGCTGCTGCTGGCTATGGTGGGCAGGTGCTGAAGGCGCCTGCAAGCAGGCTGGTGGCCAGTGTGGCACAAGTGCCTGTGCAGCCAGCAGCAAGTGCCAGGCAAGCAGCGGCGGGCGGCAGTATGGGCGGCCATCCTGACAGTGCAGCATCCAGGCAGCTGGCGGTGGAGAATGAGAAGCTGCGCGCACAGATGGTAGCGCTGCGGGAGCAGGCAGTGGCTGCGGAGGATGCACGGCGGCAGGCGCGGCTGGCTGCCGAGAATGCTGCAGCGGAGCGGGACGAGTACAGAGGGCAAGCAGAGGAGCTGCAGCAGCAGCTGAAGGAGGTAATGCATGGGTCTTTTGTTTAGGTTAGTTTTGAAGGGATGGTAGGGCTGCTGGGGCTGTGGGTGGGGGCTGACGCAAATGGTAATGGGGTTGCTGGCGTCTGATATCATCCTTGTCACAGCAAGTACGTAGTGGGTGGGGCGGCAGGTGGCACACTGCATCACACAACTGCAACAACATAGCATGCTGCAGCTGACACAGACACACCGTGCCAGGTGAGCTGACTCTGACAGACTCTTGACACATACCTCTTGTCAATCTTTGCCTTTTCATGCATTGATGAAAAGATTATACCTGTCCAAACTGCAGCCCTCCACACCATGTTGCACTTTGCTAGCAGCAGCAGCAGCAGCAGCAGCAGCAGCACATGCACAGAAGCACCACGCCATGTTGGGCATGTCGACGTTTTGCTGCTCTGCCGGCTACCAGGCAATTGTGGGCATGGTGACAGCAGAGGAGGCAGCAGACCTGGAGCGGCAGGTGTTGCGGCTACAGGAACAGCTGCAGCAGCAGCAGCAGCAGCAGGAGCAGCAGCAGCAGACTGTACACGCACCTGAGGACGCTAAGCAGTTGCAGCAGGAGAAAGCCCTGCTGCAGCAGCAGGTAGAAGGTGCTCAACACAGCGTGGGAGAGTTGCAGCAGCGGCTGGAGGAGCAGCAGCATCTCACAGCAGAGCAACTACAGCAGCTGCAGCAGCAGCTAGACGAGCAGACGGTGCAGCACCAGGAGCAACAGCACAGCGTCATCACCCAGATGGCCGAGCTGAAGCGGCAGTTGGCTGAATCAACGGCTTATGCAAAGGAGTGTGAGCTGCACACAGATGAACTGGACGGACAGGTGAGGAAGCCACACCTGTAGCAGAGACAGACTCTGTGACCACTGCACTGCAGCGTCTCAATTTTCTTGCCAGGGCGGCTCTGGCAGCGCAGCCTGGTGGCAGACTAACCCACGGGTCTGTACTGTGCACACCACCGTTTGCTGAATCAAGACCAATGGCTCATATCAAGCTTGCATGGCTTGTGTCTAAACTTAGGTGGCAGAGCTGACAAGGGAGCTGCAGGCCACACAGGAGCTGCTGCAGCTGCAGCAAGAAGCAGCAGCGCAGCTGGCAGAGGCTGCTAAGCCGCCGAGCGGCAGTGGTGATGTGCCTGCACTGAGCGGCGTGATTGTGGAGCTCAGGGCGGCAGTAGCTGCTGCTGAGCAGAAGGCAACAGTTGCAGAGAAGCAGGTGGGTCATGACAGCCGCAGCGAGGCTGGCTCAGCGCTTCCTGCAAGGTCTAGCCTGTGTAGCTACCTGTTAAGACTGACACAACCTGTCATGTACCGCAGTCCTGCTGTCTGTTGAACTGTTTTTTGCTGGCGTTATTATGCTCGATCTCCTGTTCTTCTGCCTGCTGGCTGCTTTTGTGACTTGCAGCGTGACAGTATTCTGGAAGTGTTGCTCAAGGTAGTGCAGATAGCCAGCCAGTTGGATGAGATGGCCCAGCACATGGCTGACAGCAAAGTGGTGGAGGCAGCCCAGTTGTCGACAGCTGTGCTGGTGAGACACCAACCTGGTGCCTGCATGCGGACTCTGGAACAGGCCATGTCAAGTGCCTGACAGCTGCTTGCTGATGCCTTTGCAAGTGTGGGGTGCGACTATGTTGCTTGAATTGTGTTGCCTGGTCCAGCAGCTGCGTCCCACGTTGTGCTTCTGGAAAGCTTGGCAATGACGCACCTGGTGTCATGCGCAGGCTGATGACCCAGCCGTCCAGGGGGCGCTGCTGCAAGTGGTGGTGGCTTTCAGGGCGGCGCTGGCAGCCGCTGCAGCGCACCATGCCACAGAGGCGCGCCTGGCTGACAAGTAAGTGGCTGCCAGGCAATGTGGTTGCAACACAGGGACGAAGCGCTGCATAACAAGTGATCACGCTGACATGTATGGCTGCTGATCGTGACTGATAGCCTCAGAAGCCAACGGCTGGCTGTTGAACAGCTTCGTGCATTGTGCACCGCAGGTTCACTGCCATGAAAGCAATGCTGGACGAAGTACAGGCAGCACGCAAGGCAGAGCGCGAGCAGCTGCAGCTGCAGCAGCAGCAACAGCCGCAGCAGCAGCAACCAGGTTTTAATTTTGTGTTGGAGCAGATGGCACAGCTGGAGGCACAAGTCAGCCAGTTGCAGCAAGACAAGCAACTCCTGCTGCAGCAGCAGCAACAACTTGGCGGTGTTGAAGGTCCAGAAGACCTTGCCAAAGTGAAGCAGCAGCTCAACAGCAGCAAGCGCAAGGTGCAGCAGCTGACACAGGCCCGTGACAAGCTGGAGATCATCCTGCATGACTTTGAGGCAGCTGCAGCAGAAGAAAAGCAACAGTTGGAGAAGCAGCTGTCGGCTGCCAACCAGGCAGCATCCAGAGCCACCAGCCAGCTGACAGATGTAGCAGAGCAGCTCGCACAGGCACAGCAGCAGCTGGCTGAAGCTCTTGAGCAGCAGCAGCGCTTGCAGCAGCACATAGATGCACAACAGCAGCAGCTGCAGGCACAGTGGGAGCAGTTAGAAACACAGCAGGCAGAGCGTGCTGCTGCTGCTGCCGTCACTCCTGCTGCTGCTGCCGCAGTGGCGGGCGCTGAACTGCAGGTAGGCACCAGGCACAACCAGCCACACAGGCACAGGGCACACCCTCAGCAGCAGCAGGCTCAGCGCCAGCCCTGAGCAGTCCCCACAGACCGTGCCCTGTGCCTGCAGGCTGGTGTGCCTGGCAGCAGCACCCTCCACACTAAACCGCACAGTCGCATGGGTGCACGGGCAAGGGGGCCGGGAAGGGCGGGCGTAGCACCACCACACACCAACCAAGCTAGCAGCCGATTTCTTGTGCCCGCAACTCTGCTAACTGCAGCCTGCCTGCCCTCTGCTCTCCTGCTGCCTCTTGCCGCACCACCCTGGCCCCACTGCCGTGCCGTTGCCCAGGTGATTGCGTTGGCAGACAGCGCAGGTCCCAGCGGCATGCAGGAAGCGCTGTCGGCAGCGCAGGCACAGCTGGCTGAGCTGCAGCGGCAGCTGGCGGAGGGCGAGGCCGCGCGGCGTGGGCTGGAGGCTGAGCTGGCGCGGCTGCGGCGGCAGCTGGCTGAGGAGCAGTCTGAGCGTGGCACGCTGGAGGAGCAGCTGGCGCAGCACCTGGAGGAGTCGGAGGACTTCATGGCGCAGGTGCGGCGGCTGTGAGGGCGCATGTGCGCAACCATGTGCTTGGTATGGTGGCGTGCAAATGAGCTGCATTGAACTGATGATGGTGGTGCAGAGAATGCACAGCCTTGCACGCATGTGCTTCACCAGCTTGTATGTGTCTTATGTGTCTTGCCGCCGCTGCTGCTGCTGCTGCTGCTGCTGCTGCTGCTGTCAGGACGCTGTTGCTGCGTACGAGGCCAAGTACAACAGGCTGAAGACGCGGTACAGGGAGCTGACTGAGGCGCACCGTGAGGAGGTGGATGGGCTGCATGAGGAGATTGCTGGCTTGCAGGAGCGGCTGGTGGACCTGGAGGCGGCAGCAGCACAGCTGGAGGCAGCACGGTGCGTAGGCCGTGTGCATGCTTTGTTCACATGCCACTTGGCACGACAGCAAGGAAGTTGCATGTCATGGCCTGTAACCCACAGCACATGCTCCCTCTCAGCACAGCACGTGCAATGCTCTGGTGCGCTGCTTTGCAACAATGTGCAAGTTGCCTGCTGGCATTGTTTGACCATCATGGGCAGGTGGTAGCAGTTAGCGACTGATGCTCTGTTGCTGCTTCTGGCTGCTGCGCATCTCCAGGTCCCAGGCGCAGCATGGTGAAGCGACTCTGGCGGAGACGCTGGTCAAGTCCAGCAAGGCCAGCAGTGAGCTTGCAGCCCTGCGCATTGAGAACCAGTCACTCATGCAGGTAAGCTGCCTTGCCAGACTCGACCTAGGGTCTGCACACGCACTCTGCACTGCTGGAAGCCGACTGCTGCTGTCATGCCACTTGTGGCTGCTTGCCGTCCATGCGACAATAGTAACATTCCGTCCAACAAGTTGCTGGCATCTCCGCCTTCGTCTGTGTGCTGATGTGTACATGTGACGTGTCTATGCGCCTGCTGTGCCTGCAGGAGCTGATCGCCAGGAAGCTGGCGCTGGCGCAGTGCGCCGAGCGCGAGGTGGTGGGGCGGCGCGAGCTGTACAAGGCCAAGGAGACCAACATGAAGCTGGCCAGCAAGATGACGCGCCTGGAGGTGCAGATGTACAAGAAGTGATGTGCACGCCGTAAAGTTTGCGCGCTTGACAGCTCTGCAAGGGCTGGTGCTGTCAGCGCCGCTGTTTGTGGCTTGAAATCTGGTGTGGCCGGGCAAATCTGTAGCATATCAGGGTTCAGTTCGTGTTTGTTGCAGCACAGCATGCTGGTTATGGTGGTTGGTGTGGGACAGGTAGGGCCGTGTACAGGACAGTGGCTCGCCAGACATCGGTGTAGCCCAGACTGCTTGGCTTATTCATCAGAGTCTGTGGTGGTCACCCATGATTTTGACTTGCGAGGCAACGTGACTACCAGGGCTGTTGGCTGCCAGGTCACTGCAATTTGCACATCTGTAACTTT
The DNA here is from genome assembly GCA_030272155.1 of Tetradesmus obliquus. Taxonomy (NCBI): domain Eukaryota; kingdom Viridiplantae; phylum Chlorophyta; class Chlorophyceae; order Sphaeropleales; family Scenedesmaceae; genus Tetradesmus; species Tetradesmus obliquus. The sequence continues at coordinate 5,981,343 of CP126191.1, forward strand.
CTGGTCATGTGTGGGAAACATGCTCGTTTTCAGTTCAAGCTCAGGCGTCGCATGAATGCTATGTAACAGCTTGCGGTCCAAACCACAGTGACTAAATGCCACTGATGATAGACCTTCTGTTGCTCACAATGCAGCTGAACTCCTTGCACTTGATTGTTGCTGCATAGGCTAACCAACGTTGGCTTGGGTCTTTGGGGCCATACCCTGAGGCAGATGAGGGGCCCCCCATTCAGTCCAACAAAGGATGACTGTCACATTCAATCTAGTTAGCCGGGCATTTCTTGCACACGGCTGAATCGCCAGCAGCGCTGGCAAGCCATCACTCAGTCCGACAATACAAAACACACTGTGCAGAAACAGCAGACATACTGTATTGCTGCATGCATACGTACTGATTGAAGATCATGGACGTGATGCTGTACGCAGCCAGTGACACAGACACTTGTACACATTAAAGTTGGCTTGTGAATGCAGTACATGCAACATTAATGCATTGGAAAGTATAGTATATCATTAAGCAATGATTGCCGGAAAGCACGGCCAAGCAGCCGTGCCATGAATGAGCCTCATGAAAAATGCCTTCAACCCAGTACGGTCGGCAATGATGTTGAATGACCAGTGACAGCAGCTGCCACTGCAATTGGCGTACATCTGCACTTGATTGATGTCAAGCCAAATTGCGAGCCGGCAGGCCTGCTGGTACGCTGCGCTCAGCACAATCACGCTTGAAGGCCTGAGTGTGTGATCAGACTCTATGTGTACATATCACAAGGGTGCAGCAGTGCATGCACTGTTGCGGTCAAGCACCTGCCACCCGCACTGCTGCTGGCCTTGTCAGCCTTCAACATGCTGAGCACTACGCTGCCGCCGCTGTCCACCTGCCTTGTGTGTCACCGGCGAGTTGCTGCCAAGCTGTAGCAGCTGCAAGTACCGCAAACGGCAGCTGTTGGCGCTCAGGCGGCGTCCTTGTCCACGATCACGCTGACCAGGCTCTCCAGCCGGCCCATCTTCTGAGCCAGCTGCTTGTTGGTCTGCCGCGCCTTGAACATCTCGCGCCGCCAGATCACCTCGCGCTCCGCACACTGCGCCAGCGCCACCTTGGCAGAAATCAGCTCCTGCGGGCGGCAGCAAACAGTAGCAGCAATGGCAACCAGGACGTGTTGCAGATGAGCAAGCCCAACAGCAGCGCCAGGGGCAGCGCCAGAAGGCAAGCCGCATGCAGACGTGCAGCAGCGGTGCGAGTTCATGCACTGACGTGGCAGGGTCGTGATGCAACCAAGTAATGGGGTCCTTGCAGCTGCCACGAGATTGGGGCAGTGAAGTAGCTGCGCTACAAAAACGCACCACTGGCTGCGCATCACACGATTGTCACGACTGTTGGCCGCGGTGCTTCGGCAAACCTGCCACCTGCTGACGATCACTACAGCTCTGACACGTGTGCAGCTGCTATGCTTGATAGCTGCAACCGCTACTGCCGCTGCCTTTCTTGCCCCGCTGACATGCCATGCCACTGGCAGCCCCAGCAGCCGCGCGCTTCACCTGCATGAGCTCGTGGTTCTCGCAGCTGAGCGCGTGGTTCTCACAGCACAGCTCCACCAGCTCGCTGCTGACCTGCGTGGTCGTCTTCTGCAGCGTCTCCGCCAGCGTGGCCTCGTTGTTCTGCGCCTGCGCCCTGCGCAGGTTCGGCAGGCAGCAGGTGCGGCCGGGAAGCACAGCACACAGGCGGGCGTTCACGCTTCACGTACCTGGCAGCTGGCGCAACGTATGCATGCACAGCTGGCACAGCCGGCTGCTGGTCGATAGTCGAAGCTTCGACTGGGCACACAGTCTTGCTTGCATGCAGAGCAGTGTCATGCGTGCGTGCTGATGAAGTACGTCATTGCAGCATCACACTGCTCTGCATGCAAGACTGTGTGCCCAGGGTGCCGCCAGGTCTCTTTCTCGGATATCACTCCCGTGTCACCCAGCACTTGCAAGTCACTACCCTGGCCTGCTCTGCTGTGCTGCCTCCTGCATGTATCTGGTCCTCTGTCGCCTGTAGCCCACCCGGCCTAGCATACCGTACACTCCCCAGCCCTGCCCTGGCTGCTCTGCTGCCACCCTTGCAACTAGCAGGCTTTCCAGCTCTCGCCCTGCCCTCGCACTACCCTAGCCTGCCCTGCCCATGACCCCCTTGTCCTGCTCGCAACAAATTGCTTGCTCACCGCGCCGCGTCCAGCTTCTTCATGCGGTCCTGCAGCACCGCAATCTCCTCATGCAGCGCGTCCAGCTCGTGCCTGTAGCTGTCCTCCATCTTCCTGAAGCGGCTCTTCAGGCAGTTGTACTTGGCCTCAAAGGCAGCCTGCGCGGGGTCCAGCGGCTGCTGCTGCTGCTGGTCAGCCTGGTGTTGTGTGGTGAAAGCAGCGGCGGTGTGAGGCATTGCAAGCGGTGAGCAGGGCAGCAGCAGGGCCAGCAGTGGGAGCGGCAAAGGAAAACAGGTTGAGTGGCAGCCTCTGACAGGGCCTGCATGCACTGCAGATGCAACGATCGCTGGCAACACCTTGCCGAGAGAGGTGATGTTCTGCTGCATGCAGCCAGGGAAGGAGAAATAAAGGCTTGGTCTGTAAGCGAGTGCTGCTGCTGCTGCTGCTGCTGCTGTTGCTCACCATGGAATCGCCGGTGTCTGCCAGGTGTGCTGTCAGTGCCTGCTCAAATGTCATGTGCTCCGACATGCCTGAGCGGCTCTCGCCGCCAATGCTGGGCTGTCCATCGCCGATCTGCCTGCAAAGTGCACTCAGCTGCTTGTCCAGGCCAGCCCTGGTGTGCTGTGCCTCTGCCAGCTGCTTTGCAAGCTCTGCCACCTGTCCTAGCGCTGGCGTGCCATGTGCCACATCCATGGGCTCAGGGGAGTCGCCTGGCCGCATGGCTGCTGCTTACCGTGCTTCTGGCTTGCTTCAAACACCTCACGTCCCTGCCAGTACCTGTATGGACACAGCCAAGGGCGCACCATCAGCCGCAGCGGTTCCCGGGTGTGCCGGCATTACTGGTCACAATGCAAACGCCACGCAAAATCCGTCCCGTCAATATACTTTCACAGTAGCAGAAACTATACATCGCAACGCACTGTTGCAGAAAGACCTTGCTGCACAAAGGACGTGACTGCAGTCTCCCTGCAGGGTTGTCTCGCTTCAGCTAGCCATGCCCACGTCGCTAATCATTAACCCTAAATAACGACTTAGCGGAGTGAAAGGCCGGTGTGTTTGATCCTGACGCAACTCAGTGAAGTTCGCAAAAGGCGCGGTCGCTGCTGGATGATCGTGACAGCAAAAAGCAACCACACCTCCTTGAAAGCATAATGGTGGGAGCAGCATGTGCGCAGCAGTGATACGCATGCCTGGAGACTAGTGTGAACTCCCGGAGGACTGGACGAAAGTGTGACCACGGGAGCACAACGCCACTGGCTTGAGGCCTGCGCCCACGGAGGTGGAGCGCGCGTCAGCCTAGATTCAGTGCACACCGGTCTTACGCTGCTGTTCTGTGTGTCAGGTGTCGTCCGCAAGCACGAGCTGCAGCAGCAGTGCTGGTGCCACCGCGGTGCCAGCGGTGACCCACTACCACATAGAGCAGGCCAAGTCCCTACGTCCTGAGGTGATCTATCAGTCTCAGTTAGTGCACGTCAGGCTGAACTTTGATACTGAGGCAATGCAGCCAGGAGGAGGCGCTGTATCTTGGATCCAAGTCCGGACACAAGCTGCATGCATGCTCTGAATACCTGAGTGGAGCGCGTGGGACCACTACACGCATCGTCATCATGTGCAAGCTGAACATGGCATGATGCATGCAAAGCTGTTAGAAGGAAGCTCCGGTGTAGCTAGTGTAGACAAGCCTCTTCTCTCACTTGGTGCAATCGCCTGGCAGTTACAAGCGAAGACACAACAACATACTTTTTCACGCCTGCGGATACACAAGAACAAGGCACAAGGCCGCTGCATGCGACTGCCCTAGCTTGCCCAAGCACCACAGTGGTTGCAGTGGCACCCAACAGATACAAAGCCATACACCGCTAACGACACCTCAAAGCAAGCGGTAATGTACACACAAGTGTATAAAACAGCAAATGATGGTTGAAGCAGGAATTGTGTCATGCATTGTGCTTGCTGATGATACAAGCGTTCCCTGATCTTCCAGCCAGACTCCAGGCACGTCACAGCCTGTGTCTGCTGCACAGCTGCATGCGGAGCAAAGCAGACCATAGTATGTGGTGCGGCACCTGCTTGACAAGCCAGAATGAAACACGTCTGACATGGAGTCCATGCGGTAACACAGCATCCAAGCCCGAACATCCCTCAGCCTGGCTGAAACCCATAATTGTGATAGCTGAACGCATCCGGAGCAAAATGACACCGCCTGCTCATGCATGTGGCAAGACCCTACACCTACGCAACAAGGTGACCAATGCTGCACCTGCCAGCCAACTGATCAGCCTGGCAGCGCCAGGCACCATAACTCTGTCTGCAGTGGCAACACATACGCCCAGGGCGCGCTAGCAGCAGAAGCCATTGCTTGTAAGCAGTGGCCGCCATTACTGCTGGTATGACATGCCGGCCCTTTCAAAATGGCATATCGCCCGCAGCAGCAGTTCTTCCCCATCCAACACCTGATACCACTGGCAACTCCAACAATCCCTGTTTAGCAAGAAACCCCAAGCACAGGAGCTGCTTTCTGCACACATGGACACCACACACATACAGGCATACAAACACGGACGCCTGCAACGTTCCACAGAGCACACACCAAGCAACCAGTTGCCGTTAAGCAGACTGCGCTGTTGGCTGTAGTGCTTGAATGCTCAACAGTTTCTGCTGCCCTGTTTGCTGGGTGTGGGCAGGTGCTGCGTCATGGTAGCTGGTGCGCAACCCGCTTGCCGGCTCCCTAGGGGGCGTCTGCTGCCCAGAGACAACGATCCACCAGCAAACAAGCAAAAGCGATATGCAAGGTTTATATTGCAAAGCAATCTGCAACAGGAACAGACTGCAACAGTGTTGGCCCATGAGGCCAACCACCGGCACAGCATCAAATGTGCCGAATGGCGTTGTGGCTGAGCAATGACTGCGTTCACACGCACTGCACACGTTGTCAATGTTTGGTGTGCAGCCTCAAGCACATCGCCCCTTCGTTGATACCAGAACTACCGAACACACACCGGAGGCACCCAGGCACCATGTCGCAGTGTACCGACGTGCACGCACACTGTCACCCACACCCACAGAGAGACAATGCCACGCGCAGCGGCATACGCCCGAAGCTGCTACAGACACACACATGCGCGAAGGGTAATAACATACGCACCAGCGCCTGCACAAGCCGCACAGCCAGCAGCATGAGCTGCATATGCACTGGGCAGTGCCTGCGACTAGTAGCACACCAGCAGTGCAGTGTTGCGCAAATGCTGTTGCAGCGTGCCAACCATCAAGCACAGTAACACGGGCCGTAATGCAGTGTAGCATGCTGGTGGCAACGTAACCCTTGTTGTATTTATGTGTTTCCTCTGCACTGTTCTCCCCACCGCGGCTTTGCAAGACATCAACCTGCTGGCCTACTCAAAAGCAGCAAGCAATGCAAGACTAAAGATGTATGAAACAAAGGATATGCCCCCGCTCGTATTCCGTAGTGCTGTAGCTGTTGGCAAGCAGCAGGCCTGTGGTCACCCACTGCTGGCCTGCACTGTGCTGGTAAAACATCGGTGCAGTGCGGCACAAGTGCCTGCTGGATGTTGTCGTGCAAAACTGCATTGCACCACCACAGCGCACACAACCACACAGCCAGCCAGCCTGCGCCCTGCCTTCTAGCGGCTGCTGCTGCGCCACTGCAGTGCGGCTGTGCGCTCACAACACACGCCTGCAACATTCCACGTGTCAAATGAAACAAGCGCCTCTACAAATTAGCAAGTCCAGCTGGCCAGGCTAGGCACAAAACTCCGTGCCGCGTACTGGAAAAAAACAGCAATGCAACGTCTTAAAGAGCCACACCACTGGCCGTGGAACCAGCAACGGACACCAATCAGGACACCAGCTTCCAGCAGTTGCAGGTGCAGCAAAGAGAGCATACGCACTTTGCTGCCGTTGACAAGCGCCGGACACTCAGCCACAGCTGTCATCAGTATCGCCATCAGATCCAACGCCATTCGGCAGCCAGTCCATGTCGCAAAAGCTGTGCTGCGCAACCCTCAGCCCGTGCTGGCGGCACCAGCATTGTGCCATTGTCACAGCCCCAGCAAAAGCAGTAAGCTGGCTGATTACATTAGACACACATTTCTTAAGCTCATGCACCTCTACAAGTGACAGCCGTGCAGCCGGTCACTGGCACTTGGCAGCCAGCTGCTGCAGCAGGCCGTCCAGCTTCGACATCTTGGCCTCAAGCGCGCGGTTGGTCTCGCGCGAGTGGTACAGCTCGCGCTTGAGCGTGACCTGCGCCTCACTCAGCTGAGCCAGCTCCAGCTTGGACGTCACCAGCTCCTGCACACGCAGCAGCAGCAGCAGCAGCAGCAGCAGAAGCCCAAGTGTGCTTGTGTTGCAGTCAGTGCATGCTCCTGTCATGACCAGAGTGAGCAAAGCACAACATGTACAGCCAGGGCCAGGCAGGACCATCAGCTGTTTGCAGCACTTGTTGTTGTTCAGCTGTCCTGCTGCATGCCAAGGCTAAGGCCATCCCACAACCGACTGCGTGCAGCCTGTGCCGTGTGTGCGCTGCCGCCGCACCTGCATGAGGGCCTGGTTCTCGCAGTACAGCGTGTGGTTCTCGCAGCACAGGTCAGCCAGCTCGGTGCTGACTTGGCTGGTGGTCTGCTGCAGCGTCACCGCCAGGGTGGCCTCGTTGTTGAGCGCGCGGCACCTGCAGCAGGCGCAGCGGGAGAAGGTCCAGAGGGTCACACCAGGTAGCATGCACGCTTCCTGCCTGACGTCGCTGCACCGCCATCAAGGTTGCTGTAAGAGGTCGGCACCTCCATGCTGGTCTGGCCGGGCTGTAGCGCAACTTCAACAAGCAGCTGTAGCGCGCATCAGAGCAGCCCTCTACACCTGCAGCACCCGCTTTCGACACCAGCAGCAGGCTGCTCACCTGGCTGCGTCAGTCTTGGCCAGCCGCTCCTGCAGCGTGGCGATCTCCTCGTGCAGCCCTCCCACCTCCTCGATGTGGTCCTGCGCCATCTTGCTGAAACGCGCCTTGAGCCGCAGGTACTTGGACTTGTAGGCCTCCTCATCCTCATCCTGCTGTTGTGGTGGTGGTGGTAGGGTTGATGTGGTTGTTGTTCAGGTGTTGCAGTGGATGCAGCGCGGAGGGGAGGTGAAGGGAGGTGGCAAGATGAGGAATGGAGCCCAGCAGACATAGGGAGGAGGAAAAGAACAGCAGGACAGCAACAGCAGGTATGTCAGATGCTGCTTGCGCTACACGTGCGAGCTCTGCAGCCATGCCGGGTCGCGCAGCATCCACCTAGCTGCTGCCGAGCATCTAGAGCCCTGACCTGCTGAGAATTGGGAGGCATATGCCTGCTGCCTCAGCAGCTGTTGCTCTGGCTGCACAGCTTGCTGCTGCTGCCACTGCTGCTGCTGCTGCTGCTGCGCCCCACCCCCTGCACCCGTGCCGTCCTCACCGAGGTCATGACCGCCTCCTGGCAGTCCCAGTGGCTGTTCAGCGCATCCTCAAATGTAACAGACTTGGAGGAGCAGTCATCAGACATCTGCCTGCACATCGAGCTGACCCGCCTGTCCAGGCCAAACCGCGTGCTCTGCGCCTCTGCTAGCTGCTTCTGCAGCTCTGCCACCTGCCCCAGGGTGTTGCCTGAGCCGTAGATGTTGTCCATGGCTGCCTGTTGACAGGGATGCATTGCGATTGCTGTTTGTCTGTGAGGTCTGATTTGTACCTGCAGAGTCGTAACCACTTGCTGTAGTGAGCAGCAGCAGTTGCCCCGGAAACTCAGCTTCCGCCCTAGGCTCCAATCATTGCTGCCACAAACACGTTCATACGCTTCACATCAGGGTAATGAGATGCTGCAGGCGCATGCGTGCCGCCACCCTGCCTGGAAAGAGCTCCCCGCAGCGGCTAAAGGTGTCCCGAGCACCCGCACCTCACTGACCCAGGTGTGATGGGCCCTTTCAAGCTCTCCGTGTTGCAGAAACAGACAAACAAAGCCTTTAAACCGGTTACGATCTTCAAAGATACACAGTTAAGACCACCAAGTACAGCAAAGTTCACGCAGCAGATTTGAAGGCTTGCGGAGGTTTTGCAAGTAGGTATCGGTAGGTACAACTTGTTTGTCGCCAGGAAAACGATCCTGCTGCGCCACACGCCAGACTCGACCATCCGGACTGGACACTATGATGAGTGAGGGAGGACTGGCCCAAAGTGTGACCCCACCTGCCTGCTTTCGTGGCGAACTTCAGCTCGAGTGCCTGACTCACGTCCACCCTGCACAAGGCGTTAGGGGGCCGCAATCAACCGGCACACTGATTGATGGCTATTTCATTGAAATTTGCGAACATGCTCGACGGCCAGGCGGCTCAAAGCCCGCACACCAACGAAACTCCTGGCAGCACGCAAAATGCCACAGCTCAGCCACGCTCAGGATTTGCCTCGGGCTGTCAGCGTGTCATTACAGTTGCAAGGATGCTTGAAGATCACCAGCACTTGCGGCTTGTGGTCCCTCTGGGCTGGATCTCGCTGCAGCTGCTGTTTGCAGCTGCTGGTGTCAGAGCACCTTGAGAGCTTGCAAAGATGCTACTCGTCAGCCTGTGAAACAGTGTCGAGAAATGCATAGGATGGAATGTGTGCAACCATCTTACAACGCCAGAGCGCCACAGTCATGCCATGGGCCACACAATCCTCACTCACACCGCACAGAGGTGCCGTTGACTGCCGCAGGGATTTGCAGATGTGTGCTTGCTGCAGGCTGCACCGAGATGGCACAGCAAGATGTGAAGGGAGAGTTTTCATTTTACAAGATGGTAAGCAGGGCTTAAGCTGAGATGTGCTGAGCACGACATACCTAACCATCCAGGAAGTGCAGAAGACACAGAGTTTGTTTGTGTTGGCTGGTCATGCAGCATCAGCAAAATAGCTGTTGTAAAGATGGACAGTCTAGCATGAAAAAAGCAAAGCTGCGCACCTTCAACCAAAGCTCGGCCAGAGGTTGTGCAGTGACGAGCTCAGGCCGCCAGCAGTGGGTGGCGTAAACTGTTTGCACAGCCCGGCTGCCAGCGCCCAGACTGTGCTTGTGAAAGCTTGAATGAAACAATGCAGTGCGCATTGCCCTGAGCACCGCATCAACTATACATCATGTGTCAGCCCAGGCAGTGGCCATTGTAAAGTGTAATGCTGTGGGGTCGCCACCCAGGCCAGCTTGGCCAAGTCTGAAGGGACAACTGCCTTTTTGTTCAATAACGCATTTTGAAACATCTTTTTGCTGCCACACTGCCCCTGCACTGCGTGCTACAGATCCCCGTGGCTGCTGGGCTGTGTGGTGGGCTTCACAGCAGGGCAGCAACGCTTCAGCGCTGCAGCATGTTCAGTGCAGGCAGCTTTGCCAGCACGCGCCTGCATAGCAGGCGACAAGTACTGCAAGCATGCAAGTGACAAGTACTGCTGGTGTAAGGTTCCTCAAGAGCGGTTCATCAGGCTCTGGGCGTGCACCCTTGTTGCGGCTGCAGCGGCCAGCTACAGCAGGTCATGTCCTGGACACGCACAGTGCTAGGCAGCTGCATGACTGCAGCAGCGACCACTGCTGTGCTTTGTACACTATGGCGCTGAGATCCTGTGGCAACTTGCAGCGTTGTTGTTGCGTGCTGCACCGCATGCCCTGCGCAGGCCAAAAGCTGGCAGCGTTGGCGCCGCCATGTCGCCCGCAGATCAGCCACACAATGTGTTTGCACGCTGTTATGCCGCCCGGCCTCACACCTGTGTGCATCGTGCTGGACAGAGCCCAAGCGCGTCTTGTTGTGCTGCTAGCACTGCAACATGGGCACAAGGCGCTGGCCTGCTTGAGGCACTGCGTTTTGCAACACACAGTGTGGTCCCAGGGCAGCCGCGTGCATGATGCCGTGATTGGACTGCGCTTGCATTCGCTTCTAGCAGCCAGCGGCCCTGCTAGCTGCTGCTTTGTTCTGACTGCGGTGTTGTCCCAGTGTGCAAGTAGTCTGCTGTGTCTAAGCTGTGAAGGTGCCTCAAGCGACATGCAGACACGCACACAGTGAACACTCCATGTTAACAGTTTGAGAGTCAACTGGCGGCAGCACTGGTTGCTGGCAACAGGCGTGTGTGTAGGACGTGTGGCCAGTTGATCACAGCCAACACATGCGCTAATCTGTTTGCTGGTAATGATATGGCAGGTAAGTTGTCGCTGCGTGCGGGTGGTGGTGGACTGAGACGAGTTGCTGCAGGTGAGCAACCCGACTAGCATGGGGGGCGTTTGCTGCACAGAGCATATGCATTTGCGCCCGCATGTGGAGATTGCTGGTGCACTTTGCCCTCCGATGTCAAGGCACTGCTGACTTTGCTGTTGATGACAGTTTGACAAGACTCTTGCTGTTGAACAGCAGCAGCAGCAGCAGCAGCAGCCATGGAGGGTCTGGCAGCCCCACCGGCCCGTGGCTGCACTGAATATGTAACGGACTATATGCTCGAGAATAACCAGCAAGCAATCGATGCAATACGTCGAAGTCGGAAATTGCGTAGACGTGACCGCCAGGTTCGCCCTTGGGAGTGCCTGTGAAATTCACTTTGAAGCCGTAGTCTGTGGCTTGACGGGTCACTCTTTTGGCCAGTCCGTCACACTGCCGGAGTGACAGCACTTGGCTGACATTTGTATTCTTAAGCATGGTGCCCCGGCTGACGCCACAAGAATGAGTTTTCCACCGAAACGTTGTCTCTAAGAAGGCTTGCTACCACCTACGCGCACAAGACATACACGCGATTACCAACCAATAGCAATCCCGTATCAAGCCATCGGCTGGCCGCGTTTGGTTTTGAAACACTTTAGTAGTCATCTACTGCTGAGTTCAAGTGGTTGATTCAATGAACTACAGGCTCCTGACCGCAGCAGCTCTACTGCTGCTATGTGCAGCTACGGCACACGCCCGGATTCTGGAAGTAGAAGCGCAGCAAGGCAGGCAGCTGCTGCAGTCAAAACAGCCAAACTGCACAAAAGCCGATGCACACTGCTCGATGTGCCGCAACCAGAGGATCCCCGGCGAACGACGCAGTGAGCTGGTGTGCTCACAGTGCGATGTTGGCTACAGGCTACGACGCGATGGCACATCAAAGACATGCGGTAAGCTGCTCCACCTGGCTCTCTAAGCTGTAGCACCTAGCAGTCGTGCAGCGCCTGCCTGCATGTGGCAGCAGAGACAGCAGACAGGGCTTCGTTATGGTCATGTACAGCAGCAGCAGTTGTCAAGTTCCGCTGCAACGCCCTTCTGTTGTCAGCCTTCCACTGCAGTTCAAGCAGCACAGCTGCAGCACGCGCGCCATTGAGCTCGTTCCAAGACTTTTGGTGCTTGGCCTGCTCTGCTGTTGCTTGCAGACTGTGCTCCTGGCCTGGCAATGGATGCTGTCATCAAGGAGTGCAAGCCCTGCAGCATGGGCAAGTACTGCTTAGGCGGTGACCTGACAGTCAACCCCAACAATGAGGAAAAGGCCTGCCCTGAGGGCCTGGAGACCACATTTGCTGGTGCCAAGAGCCAGGCGCAGTGCTTCACCAAGGCCGGTTATGGCCGTGCATCTAGGTTGGGCAGCAACGGCAAGATAATCCTGTCTGGCGTGCTGTGCCCTGAGGGCACCTACAATGTTGGCTCCAACACTGCCGGCTGCCAGAAGTGCGGCGCAGGCCTGACAACCGCAACCAACGGCTCTGACGCTGCTTCCGCTTGCTGTGAGTGTCCTGGATACATGCCTGCTCAAAATGCTGCTTTCCTGGCGCTCTCCTCTGTTTGCTAGCAACAGCAGAAGGTCCAGCTGCAGCAACCACTTTCTCGGGTGCAGCAATATGCTGCTAGCCGCTGTGGGCCTTGACAGCAAAGCAGCAGCAGCAGCAGCAGCAGCAGCAGCAGCAGCAGCAGCAGCAGCAGCAGCAGCAGCAGCAGCAGCAGCAGCAGCAGTGCAACAGCGTGCCGTGCATGTATATGCATGCTGTTTTGCATGCTGTGCAACAGCACCTCCTGCTCTCCTCGCCTGTCAAGCTTCTAACCCTGCCTGCCTTGCCTGCCGCTGCTGTGCCGTGCTCCGCCCCTGCAGTGGCTCCTGCCGGCTCCTACCTGGACAAGGGCATCGGCAAAATCTGCCAGCGCGGCACTTACTCTTCAGCCCTCAGCGCAGACACCACCTGCCAGACCTGCCCCCCAGGCATCACCACCGCAAATGAGGGCAGCACCAGTGCAGCAGACTGCAGCCTGGCTATGAAGGGCTTCTACATAAACCCTAGCAATGCAAGTGAGGCCATCGCCTGCCCCCTGCATACCTACCAGGACAAAGAGGCTGTGGCAGGGGCCTGCACCGACTGCCCCAACGGCTGGAGGACCAAGGAGACCGGCGCCACAGGTGTTGCGCTGTGCCTGGCGCCGCCTGGCTACGAGCTGAAGGAGAATGCCACGCAGATCACGCTGTGTCCCACAGGGTCGTACAAGGCCGACTGGAACAGGAACCCTTGCGTTGAGGTGAGCTGCGCGGCTGGCGGCGGACTTTACGGCACAGTTGGCACCACCAGCAGCAGAGCAGCAGCAGCAACAGTGTGGCGAGGCTTGACCAGTCGCCAATCCATGCAGCAAATTTGGTTCGCAAGAACATGGCCCGGCAGAGCAGTCCTCTGTGCTGCTCTAATAATCACTGACAAACAGCACCACCTCGTGTGATTGATCACCTGACACTGACTGGCTTGTGCTCCTGCTGCTGCTGCTGCTTCTGTTGTCGCCGCTCTTGCTTCCTGCCTGTAGTGTGGCACTGGCCTCATCACCAAGGAGGAGGGCTCTGTCTCCAAGGATGCCTGCCTGGTGCCTGCCGGCTGGGGCCTCACCACTGTGAGCCCCAACATGATTGCTGAGCGCTGTTCTGCAAACACCTACGGCGATGATGTGGACCGCCCTGCTGCGTCCAACGCGCGCTGCACACCCTGCCCCACGGACCTGTTCACCATGGACACCATTGACAACAGGACAATGAATGATGGGGAGGCGTATGTGGATGAGTCTGCCTGCCTGGTCAAGCCCGGATGGGGCACTACTGCCACCACACCCCGCGAATGCCCAATCGGAACGTGGAACCAGGGCAAGAACCGCTCACCCTGCCACCACTGCGCCACCGGCTGGACAACGCTGGCTGCCGGCAAGACTGCTGAAACCGATTGCGTGATTCAACCTGGCTGGGTGCTGGGCGCTGACAACATCCCTGCGCCCTGTGACAAGGGATCCTACTCCATCGGCGGCACTGAGTCTGCACGCAACGGCGTGTGCACGCCGTGCGGCGCAGGCCTGACCACCCAAGAGGATGAGGCAACCAGCGCTGCCGAGTGCAACATCTGCGCGCCGGGCTATGGCGGAGACAACTGCGGCCGCTGTGACTATGGCACGTATGCAGCTGGTGGTGCGATTAATGGCTCTAGCTGCGCTCCTTGTGCATCGGGCTCCACCTCCAAGCGGGGTGCTAGTCAGTCGCAGCAGTGCTACTCGCTGCTGATTGATGCGCGCAGCGATGTGTTCCAGCTAGATGATGAGTCTAAGTGGGTCGAGAACGGCGCCACCGCTGGTGCGGGCTGCGGTGCTGCGTGCGTGGCTGATGCAGACTGCGTGATGTACAAGTTTGTGGTGAATGCAATCGGGGACGGCAGCGGCAAGTGCTACCTGCTTCCCGAGGTTGCTAGCGGCTCGCATTCTGTCGGCTTCAAGATTGGCAACGGTGACGACTACTCTGTGTGGAGTTTAGACCAGTCTGTGGGTGCTGCGCTCAGCCCGCAGCCCAACTCAGTGGGCGCTGCAGACACCGAGGAGCAGTGCAAGGATGCCTGCACTGCTGCTGCTGCCTGTGAGGTCTACAGTTTCACTGGCACCACATGCACGCTGGCTGCCTCGGAACTTGAGCAGGATCTAATCAGCATGTTCCACGTACAGGGTGACCACCTGTACTCAGACCTGCACCCTTGAAGCGGGTTGCAGCAGTTGTTGCAGCAGCTGTTGGCTGCCGCTGTTTAGGTGTGTAGAGTGTAGTGTTTCATCCAGTCCTGGTTGGCGTGTTAGGCTTAGTGCTTGTGTGCGAGAGTGAACAGTTTGCACAGGGACTGCCGTGTTTTTGCGTGCTTGGCCATGCGATGTCAGCACTGACGAGTGTGGCCAGCCCTGCCACATCTGCTGCTGCATGCATGTTGGCTTGAGTTTGGTTCAATCATTTGATGGCCACCTGGCTGCCTTTCTCAACTGGAATCCCTACTATTGCTTTTGTGCATGGCTGCCAGCCGCTGGCATTGCCATCAAGCATTAATCAACATGGTGCATGTTTCACAATAGCCAACAACAGACGAGCATACCTTCCATCAACCTCATTGGCTTGTAGTGCGTGCAGAGATACAGAATATTGTGAATTTGTTGCCGCATTGCACATACGTGTGCTTTCAGCTGCACAGCATGCTGCAGGAGCCATACTCGTGCCCCTCATGTTGCGGCATTTGTTTGACGCATCAGCAGCCAGCAGTGCCACTTGGCAATGCGTTGTATGCAAGACACACAAGCTGCAACTGTTTTGTGATTACCACTAGCTCAGACAGCTGCCCATGCAGCTGGTTTCACATGTTTGTTGGCAAGTTCTCTTCCGCCGTCCAACGGCGCATCTGCTTCCGCCTGCGTGGTGTCTTCCTCAGGCTTGGTTATTTTTCAAGGTTACAGCGCTTCATGCTAGTGCGGTCCATGTGTCTCAAAACTGGGACTGTTTGCAGAGCCCAACGGGCTCTTGTGGTCATGCATAGTATGTAACTGCCCCCACTCTCAGAGTGAAATTTGTGCATTTTTATTACGTACATTATGCAGTCTCCTCCTGGCCCAGCAATGCACTGCAGATGTGCAGCTTGCTTCAATTTGGTGTCCAGGGGACAGGGTCCATTCAAAGCAGCTTGACAAAACACACAAGCCCTGACTGGTAGCGCGGCAGCTCGGAATCCAACTCTGGTAGCATGGACATGGTGGTCATAGCTGTTACCAGAGTCTGGTAACCAGACTCTGCTTCAAAATCATACTCTGCATCAAGCTGCATGCCGCAGACACCAAACATGACGTGCACACACATAGTTGTATCCTCGTAACTCCGCTTGGGCGTGGGTGCAGCTGCACTAGCTGCAAGCATCACGGATGCACACTCCCTCCTTGTGTGCCGTGGCGTGCCCGATGCAAACGCAACTAGCACGCCGCGCACCCTTACGCTGGTAAAGGGTGACGGTTCCATCGCTCGCTTTTTCGGGGTCACAGCCGGGGAAGTTGGTGGGGCCCGAGGCCTTTGGGAAGTTTCGGTATGCCTGCATGTTGGCATGGCCGATTGCCTCGCGATAGGGCCCGGTTTTAGATGCAGTCAGCACAGCCGATCACCAGACATTTATTTTTGAATACGTTCAACGCGCTGCGAGGGAGGTGAGGGAACTATGCAGATGGCAGCAGCAGCAGCAGCCGCAGCAGCAGCAGCAGGCAGCCCACGGCCAACGTCTTTGTGCAAGGTGTTGCTTGTGGTCTCCCACCGCTGTATTGCGTTGTTTCGGCATCTCTGCACTGCGCTGAGAAGCGCCTGGAAGCACCATCTTGCTATGTATATTATTGTCAACAGCGATTCCCACTGCTGTGGTGGTGCCACTGCACCCTACACGGTCTTCTGACATGGATATACGTGCGCAATAGTTCAAAATGTGCATATGACGTGTCTGTCATGGGGAGCACCAGTGTCTGTGTGCCTGTTTCAGACCTTGCAGGGACATGGTGGCCATCTACTGTGATTGCAATCTATGTCCGGTCACTGCTACTTGCATGCAGTGACTCCCATGCACATTATTTGTGTTGAATTGTGACAAATATGTTGTTTCTCCTGCTGTTGTGGCTGATCTGCGAGTGTCATGACTGGAACCTACACCACGGTCTACCCAGGACTACTTGAAGGCCGGATGGCAGGGGTCACAGGTGGTCCCGCCCATGGACCCCTAACGACCCTGCCCTGTAACCTTCTCTGTGCCTACAGGTGAGAACTTCGCATGATGCTATGCTGCCATGATGCTGGACAGCAGTGCTTGCGTGGACAGCCCACTTGGAGCGCCGGGGGACCTTGGGCGGGAGGTCTCCTGGACAAGCAATGCTTGAAGGTGCGCAGCTTTGCATTTTTCATGCTAGACTGTCCATCTTTACAACTCCAATCAAGGCGCCCAAACTTGCGGCTTTGCTTGCAGCAGCACCCAAAACTGTATGCAGTTGCACTCAGTCCAACAGTGACGGCAGCCATCAAAAGGCTGAAGCTCACACTGTGTGTCTGGCAGACACCTCCCACCAGCTGCCGGACAGCTGCTGCCGCCTGGCTTCAGCAGCTGAGCGGCTGCTGCTGCTGCTGCCGGCTTCATTACCATTTAAGATGTGCGGTGCCTGCACAATGAGCCCTAGCGGCACTCTGTTGCACACGACTCCATGCCAATAGCACAGGCTGCGCCTGCAGGCCAGGCCTGTGGCATCCTGCAAACCTGCTGCAGCCTTTCTTGTGCGCGCAGCGCATGCCGCAGCCAGCATCAGCAGGCAACACAGCAGCTGCTGCTCCCGCAGATCCCACACCAGCCTGTAGGCAGCCACGAGGCTACTTGCTTAACACCTGGCTCCAGCCGCCATGCCATCCTGCCCGCTCCGTCCTGCTGCTACGCGCCCAGGCTGCTAGCTCCTGCCAGGGCTGCTGCGCAGCGCTGCCAGCTGCTGCTGGAAGTCTGGCATGCGGTGCATGATGGGGCTGGCCAGCGTGAAGAGCGCGTTGAGGTCCACCATCTTCTCCAGCAGCCGGAAGCCCAGCGCCACAGGGCCCACGTCCTGCAGGCACCAGGTGGCATACACAGCTTTGTTTGCTACTACCATATTCAGATGTTTCATTCGCCGATCACTCTGCTTGCCCGATAACAAGCAAGATGCGATCTCTTTGTCAACAGCAGCAAATGGGGCAGCTGGAGAGCACACCAGCAGGTGAGCAGATGCTGTCGAACCGGCGGGTGTGGTGGCTTATTTAGTGTGTCATCTAGCAATCTGAACACATGCAGAAATGCACAATGTACCGCGCACCTTCCAGATGGTGCGGCCTATGCTGGCGAAGATGATGTCAGGCAGCGCGTCAGGGCCCACCGCCAGCTTCCTGAAGGCCTCCATCATGCCGATCTTGACCGTGCCATCATAGAAGCTGGCAGCAGCAGCAGTGCGACGTTGGGGTGGCGGTGTGTCAGCATGCGCAGCAGCCAGCGGTCGTAGCATAGCAGATTGCCACAGGCATGGTCAAGTGCCTGCTGAGCAAGCGGCTGTCAGGGCCACTGGCCAGGCAGCAGCACGCTCGACAGTACAATGCATACAAGCAACATACGGCCGCCGCACGTTCTGAAGTACTGGCATCGCAGTCTTGCTGCACCTTGGTCAATACTGCCACCCCTGCAAGCCCACAGTGCACTGCCCACCGCATCAATTCTCTAAACAGCTGTCTGCACATGAAATGTTGTTGCCCTGCCACGTCCTGCACAAAGATCACAAGCCCTTTGTCAACAGCATCAGTTGTCCTGCCCAAGATTGTTGTGTTTGCACTCACCGGGAGGCCACTGGCGAGGGGTGCACCGCCATCACATCAATGCCCAGCCACTTGACCTCAGGCGCCAGGCTGATGGCAAACATGCTCAGGAAGGCCTTGGTGGAGGCGTAGCTGACAGCAAAGGGGCTGGGCAGCACAGCGCTGGCGCTGCTGGTGAACACGAAGCAGCCCTTGAGGCTGGCATCCATCTGCATCACAGGGCAGGGGTTGGGTTTAGGGCTGTGCTCACACTGGAGGCTTGCATGAGCACATGGAAGGCGCGCTGATGAAATTTGATGGGTGGTGGGTTGGTGTGTGGCATTCAGCGGTGTGAGGTCAGCAGGGAGTCTGGAGGCAACCCGCAGGATCAGTGCGCACAGTCACTGGTAAGGCAGCAGGTGCCTGCTGCTCACCAGCCACACCCCATTCATGCACTGCAATGCCTAGAGACCACCAATCGGTTGACCACCACAGCCTGCTGTGCAGCCAGTGGCACATGTGACGCACTGGCCTCGTAAGTCTCACCATTCGCTTCAGGAAGTGGTGCGTGACCTGCACTGCGCTGACAGCATTGCACTCAATGTTGGCCTGCACCTGCTCGATGGTTCTGCAGACACAGCAACAATGCAATTGCAGCGTTGTTCATCGCGAGACAGAAAGATAGGGAGCAGTTACATGCATGTGCAGTCAATTGTGGACATGGTAAAGGAGCATTGTGCGCTGCCAGCAGGCAGCTGGTCATGTACAGCAGGGATAGCCCTGCCTTGGTGCACGGGCAACAGCACACCTACATCTGAGATGCAAGCACGGCAGCCCCTGCATGCTCTTTGGCAGGCCAGCACGGCGCAACGTAAACAAATCAGCTGGCCACCAGAGGCGCAGCCGCAGCCACAGGCCTTTTGTGCTGCCGCATTACTGCTGCGCCACTGCTGCAGCGCCAGCCAGGCAGGCTCCCTCACTTGGTGTAGAAGAAGCCAGGCAGGATGTAGCCGGCGTTGCAGAACACGATCTGCACATCAATGTCTGCCGTGGCCTTGATGATGGCGGGCATGTAGCCGCCGTGGCGGCCCAGGTCAGCACCAACCTGTGTGCACACGCAGCATGCGCACACATGATGACAGCCAGAACTCTGGACTATGCTAGGCCATGTATCATCCTTGCCCCGGAGTTTACCACTTGCGCAAGCAAACATATAACTGCGCTGTGCAAGCAAACGCACAACACCTGGCGGCTGCCGCAGCTGCTGCGCACCTTGCGGAACTCCACTTTGGGGTACTCTGTGCTGAGCTCCTCAAAGGTGGCGTCCAGCGCCTCATTCTGCAGCGCCACAAGCACCACAGACAGGCCCTGCTGCGCCAGGCGCGTGGCGATTGACTTGCCGATGCCTGGCAACACGAACGCATTGGCAAATACAACAGAAAGAACTAATTTATTGCTGCAGTAATTCCTTGATGGGAGAGCAACACACATGCATGTTGCCAACAGATCAAACAGTTTGGATGTACATGCCAGCTTGTACTGTCACTGCTGCTTGGCGTCATCCGTGACGAGCACCTCACGCTGTGTGATCGCTGCACATGAGCTGTGTTTAGCATAAGCTGCTATAAAGCCATGAGATCATGCTTGCTGCTCACCAGTGGATGCTCCAGTGACTAGCGCCCACTCTGCCTTGTACCTGTCTTTCAGGTTCTGATACTTGTAGTAGCTGCCGCAGAGTATCTGGAACAGTGCATACAACCCAAACGACAGGAAGACAACGGCAAGGCCGAAGTAGGAGAGCACCGTCAGGATCCACCCCATGCTGGTAGCAGCTGTCTTGCAGGCTGTCACTGTGCAGCACAACGGGCCCTTTTCGGCGGGCTTGATGGTGTACGCTTGACGCTTGAAATTGATTTCCAAAGTTCATTTAAAGTACGTTCTGAGCCTATGATTGATTGGATCGTCGCGCAACTGCTTATAACACAGGTGAAACACTATAGCCGAACGGAAAATCGCTTGCCGTGCAAGCTTGCATCAACACACGCTGAACGAAGCCCAGCACGTAGCTGAACTGTACTTCGTCACAAAACTAAGGAAGCGAGGTGCTGGAGGTGGTCACTCATAATCAAAACGCTCACAGCCCATCATCACAGCCGCATCTCGTCTTTCTCACGACCACCCTCTTGCGAGAAGATCGGATAGACATAGCGTGTTTGACGCACAGGAGCCATGGCATCGTCCAGCGCGAGTGCGGGTTCCCAGTGTTCTACTTCCCCACAGGATATTCAGGACGCGCAAAGCGCGCTGAGAGAAGAAGTTATGGACAGCACAGAAGCGTTGATGGGTGAGAGTTGTGCTGCTGTGCAAGGGATGGGCTGGCTTCAGGCAGGTCAGAGGGTCAGGGCAGGGCCTTGCATGGCAGCTGCATCACACTCGCTGGACACAGAGCCACTGCACGACATGCTAACGCTTTGTAGCTCAACTCATCGTTCCCCATGCCTGTGCAGGCTCTAAGCAGCAAGGGACAGCACACAGGAACCGCCTGTTCACTGAGGGGACTGGCAAGATGCCCTTTTGGCAGCAGTGCCTAGCAATGGCTACGCTGCTGCTCTTCATAGCCTGGATATACGTGCTGGCTGCCCTGATGCTGGCAGCACCCTTCTCGCCATTGGCAGCGGCAGCAGCGCTCGCAGCATGGGGCACTCTGATGCTGCCCTGCACGCCGCTGCTGTGGCGCCCAGCCCTGGCTAGCCCCGTGTTTGCGCTGTGGCGCAAGTACTTCAACTACTCGGTGGTGTATGAGGAGAAGCTGGACGTGAGCCAGCACTACCTCTACGCAGACTTCCCACACGGTGAGCAGCGGCAGTGGGAGGGTCGAAATTGCGGCTAGTAGCTCAGCTCAGGGACAGGCTGTCCCTTTTGCCCTGATGCCTTTGAACGCGGGTTGAGATGCAGTCAAGTGCCCTGACAGCAGACTCGAGCGGTGACGCTGCAAGCAGTGAGCGCTGAGCAAACACGCGCACCAGCGCAGTGGACCACAGCATAGATGGCACCAGTACTGTGCCTCTCAAGGGAGTGTACAAGCAGTACGATTTTGTCCACACAGCGTGCTGCACTTGTTTCTGGGGTGCTGTGCTTGACGTTTGCTGGGTTGTGCGCCCTGTTGCCGTGCAGGCGCTTTCCCTCTGAGCCAGCTGCTGGGGCTGACCATCAGGCACAAGGCAGGCTGGGAAGGTGAGCACACGCAAATTGTTTTGGCAAGCAGCAGCAGCAGCAGCAGCAGCAGCCACTGTGACTGCATCTTTGGAGCATCGGATGCAGCAGCCGCTGCAGCGCTGACCGTTGCCACTGGCCAATAACAGCGGGGCTGCAGGAGTCGCCCTCTGCAGGCACAGCAACAGCAGCTGCTCGGCAGCTTCTAGTCAGTGCTAGCAGCTGCCTCGCATGCCAGCAGGTGCTTGCAGCGGCTCTTGCCCTGCACCTGATCTCCTGTCAGGTCCCACCCACCTGCAGGCATCTCTGCTTATTAGTCCCTCCACATATCTTCCTCTTTAATCACTCCGGCTCATGTTCCTGCAGGCGAGAACTTCTACGGGCTCGCAGCCGACAGCGCCTTCCGCATCCCGCTGTGGCGCCACGTGTACACCTGGCTGGGCATCGTTCCTGCAAGCGTGGCCAACCTCAAGAAGCACATCAAGTGGGGCTGCGTGGCGTGCACGCCTGGCGGCATCGCGGAAATGTACCTGGCGGGCGGCAAGTCTGACCACATCTACATCCGCTCCCGCAAGGGCTTTGTGAGTGTTGCGGTTGAAGAGGGCATCCCTATCGTGCCTGTATACCACTTTGGCAACACTGCCATCCTCAGCTTCGGGCCGAGGTTCCTGGAGCCGTGGGGCCGCAAGTGGCGCTTCAGCCTGGGGCTGCTGTATGGCGTGGCAGGGCTGCCGATCCCGAGGCGTGTGCAGCTGATGATGGTGGTGGGGCCGCCGGTTGCGGTCGAGAAGGTGGCGCGGACAGATCCGAGGTTCCAGGCGGTGGTGGATGAGACGCACGGCCGCTACATGGCCACGCTGCAGGCGCTGTTTGACAAATACCGCGGCGTGTATGGGGCCACCGCTGAGGGCTGGGCGGAGCGGCAGCTGGTGATGCACTGAGCATCAGCAGCAGCAGCGGCAGCAGCTTGCAGGCGTTTGGCCGGGTGCTCTGGCCGGGGTTGGCTGCTGGGCTATCAGTGCTCTGCTGCGCGCCTGGCATTGCAGGCGCGACTTGGCGAGTTGCGCGTATTGATTTGTGCTGCGGCTGGGGTGGCTGCTGACTGATGTGGTGGCTTGGTTAGGCTGGAGTGCCTAGCTGATTATCTGTACAGGGTGTCGCTAACTCTTTTGTGCCTGTAGTTTCTGGTACTCAGCTTGTGCCGCTATGAATGGGTTAGGAATGGCTGCATAGTGTAGGTTATGTATGCACTAAGAGAGAGCATAAGCATGTGCTGTGTTCCACGGAAGATGTTAAGAGAGTGACAGCGAGCAAACTGGCCGCATCTGCAGCCGGCGCGTGTTCACGCCGTACACTAGTACTGTTCGTACCCTGTGCAGTTTGAGGCAAGCAGCGGCTCGAAGGCTTTGTACTCGCTGGCTTGTTGGCTGGCAGCCGTATACATATGTACCTGTTGTTGGTTCACGCAGTGTGTATGTTGATTTGCACCCTCCTGCATTCAATGCCAAACATAACACATCATTCGATTCTGGGTTGACACCTGAAGGTGGGTGTGCGTTCTGTGTGGGGGTCTGCAGCTGTTCAGCTGCCGTGTTCTGTGTGTGTCAGCAGCAGCAACTCTGCTGATGAGCTGGATCCCTGCCTTGACTAGCAGAGGGCACCGGCCTTGACTTTAGGCAATGCTGCTGGGTAGCGAGAGAGCGACTGTATGCTCAGCCACTGCTCACCACGGCTGTGGCTGACAACTGGGATGTACCATGGACAGCAACCGATTGTAGTAGCGGAATGCTGAAGGCTAGCCCAGGAGTGGTAGAACCGTGGCATGGGTGCTGGCTGTGGTGCCTATCCATGTGCGTTGGGTTGTGTGAGTGCAGGCTACTTAGAGGAGTGAGCTGTGTTGGCAGCAACACTGAGACGTGTTGCTGCATGCGCCACCGTGTGTTTGGTCCTGGCCTCTTTTGTATCGCTCTGAAGCACCCCTTTATGTGTGGTTGTTTTGTGTCGTTTGGGGACAACATACTTAGGGACAATCGCATCTGCATGTGTATCATTTCTGTGTGGTGTGTCGGCACAGCAGGCCAGGAGGAATATTGAAACCTGTTCCGGTCACTGGCCACTCTGTGCGTTGGCTTGCCTTGGCGTAGTGTTGTGCTGTGTGCGTTGGCTTGTGTTAGCGTAGCGTTGTGCTGTGTACCTTACCTGCCTGCAGCGCACAAGGTTGTGTGTGTGTACCAGGCCTGTTGACAGGAACACGAGTTGATCCTGGGTATAGCATAGCTTAGCGTAGCAGAGGCATCAAATGCCCGCTGCACCTGGTGCACTGGTGCTATGCTGCATCAGCGGCAAACCCAGCTGTGCCGCAGCTTGTACCCTTGTATCGTTGGATCAGCGGCAGCTTGTACCCTGGCACAGTTTAATCTGCATATGCTGGAGTACACCGCTCAACATGGAGACATCAGGGCGACTCCTTACGAGAGCCCTGCTACATGAGGTGGTTTAGTAGACAGGCGCATTGCTCCTTTTTCATTGTGTGTGGTGGTGTTGCGCGTGGTGTTTGAGCCTTTGCACAGTGCAGTCGCCCCCAACAGATGTTGGGCCTGGCATGCATGCACGCCTCCCCTGCTTGTGCCGTGCCAGCTTGGAGTGGGACGCTGCTCGCCATTGGTTGGCACCAGACACCTCACTGCTTTTTATTCAGCTGTTGTGCTTCTGGGCTGTGCTTGTGGCCTCTGCGAGTATCAGGCTTCAAACAGGCAATTGTGTTGTGGAGGCTTGGTTCAGTGCTCTTTGTGTGCGTCGACAGCGAGGTGGGGTTGTGCAACGGGAGGCACCATTTGACAAGGGGGGAGCCTTGTAACTGTACCTGCTGAAATTCAGACATGGCAGGACGCTATCAGTTTAGCATCCAGTTCGGTTCATGCGGCAGGCGCTGATCCAGTGATGCATCACAAGCATTGAAAACATGCCATCCATCCCAGCAGCCTGCACTGCAGGCTGGCAGCGCAACCCCCAACGCCGTTGTTCAAGTGCCGCGAACCTGCCCCCTAAAGCCACGAGTGCATGGCACTGCATGTATACGGCATGTATACAGCGGCATGTATACGTATGCCCTAGTTTGAAAGCGCGCTGGGTGATGAGCGCCCAGGCGATGGCAGCCAAAACGTGTCCAGCTGATCCAGGTGCTAGCTAGCACAACGCAATGCTGCCAGTTGTAGGCAGCCGCTGCCTACAAGCTGCTGCGGCAGCAGCCAGTGGGCGGCGCAAGGACACACAAGCTCTGCTTTCGGTGATCCTGCTGTGGATGACGCTACTGCAGGTGCGTATGCATGTGCTGTGTCTTTTGAGACCGCAGCACAGCGCCCCACAGTGTACTACACAGTGCTGATGCACATCAACATCGATGTAAAAACATCTTGAGCCAGCCAACCTGCATGCATGTGCTAACACGTCGTGCACACACAGCCAATGGCGCTGGTCAGCGACCCAATGGGGGCTTGGGCAAGCCACATGCAGAAAACATAGCTACCAACGAGTACCATTGCCCAAAGCTTCAGCAGGAACTTTGGGCGTGAGAGCCATGCCAGGAGTGATTGCTGTCCACACTGCAGGTGCCACTCACACCGTGAGCTTCCTGCAGCAACCAGAAGTGTGGATTTGTAACACAACTCTACAGACCATACTGAGGCTGATGGCGTCATTGTTATGATCAAGTGGTAAAAGGGGTGATGCGATGGACCATAACAGCAACGTGGCGCGGCTGCCTCGTCATATACTCGACCAACACTTTCTCAAGGTACACGGTCAATGTTGTACAATAGCATAGCACGCTGACGAATGCACTGTGGTGACACCCGCAAGCAAAAGTGACAATCCCCAATATCATGCCCAACACAACTCACAGACTCTCCTTTATGCACAGAAGCAGACACTGCGCTCAGCAAGTCCCTCGCCACAATAGCACACACCGAACGACACGCCTGCTTATATGCATTAGTGCTCAGTCAACACGCAGGTAAGCTGGCGCGCACCTACTGCTGGTGCCAGGGCCCAGCAGCGACCACACAGCATGGCCTGCTGCAGCAGCTGGGCAGGGCAGCTGACCAGGCCCATCAGCAGCAACTGCGCCATACCTGCTGGCCAACACAGCTTCTGTTTATGCCAGCCAGCGCGCCAGCACTGCCAAGCGTTGCGCATGATGTTGAAACAGTGCAGCTGATGGCTGCATAACAGGTTAATCATCACAGTTGTGCTGCCGGCGAGTTGACAAGCTCCAGCACCACCGCTGACGCGCCGCCGCCGCCGTTGCAAATGGCTGCTAGGCCGCGCCTGCCCCCTTGCGAGCGCAACACGTTGAGCAGGCGCGTGATGATGATGGCGCCGCTGGCACCCAGCGGGTGCCCTGCGGGGCAGCAGCAGCAGCAGCAGCAGCAGCAGCAGCAGCAGCAGCAGCAGCAGCAGCAGAGCAGCGTGAGGCATTGCACCCCGTAGGGCTGCTACACCACAGCTACATGGCAGTGCTGTGACCGGTTGTGGCGCTGCATATTGCTGCCACAAGCAACGCTCTCCATTGCCATTGTCGTGCCTTGGTAAAGCACTCCAGCTCGCCCGTCATCAGCAGCGCACACCAGCAGCCCAACAGCACAGCACTTTGCATCAGCCAATGAAGACAACCATACTCTTCCACCACGCTCACCCAGAGCCACCGCGCCGCCGTGCACGTTGACGCGGCTGTTGCTCAGCCCCAGCAGCCGCTGGTTGACCAGGTCCACCACGCTGAAGGCCTGGTTGATCTCCCAGAAGTCAATGTCGGCCTGAGACAGCCCAGCACGCGCCAGCGCCTGGGGCAGAGCGACAGCCAAACAGCAGCAGCAGACAGCACCAGCACATCAGGAGTGGCATGTTGTGACAGCAGCGCGCGTACCAGCGCCATGGGGCGCAGGAGGTGGACACGTCCAAGGTGTCCGCAGCAGGTGGCGACAGCAGCAGCAAAGAGCAGCAGCCGATCAGCAAGTGCGTGGCATGATCACAACGGTCCAGTACACGCAACAGACATGCCGTAGCCGTGCATGACTCTGATGAGCACAGCACGGCCCGCAGCATACACATATGCATGCTGCCGAAATGCACGTGCGCCAACCAACAGCACGGCTACGTAAGGTAATACCTTGGGCGTGACTGCTGCCGGTGCCGTGGTGAACCACTCGGGGTCCTGGTTGGCGTCACCGTAGCCGCGCAGCACCGCCAGCACCGGGCAGCCCAGCTCCGCAGCCTTGGCCGCTGACAGCAGCACCAGCGCACATGCGCCGTCAGTGATGGGCGAGGAGTTGCCGGCAGTGACGGCGCCGCCGTCCTGCAAACGCAATGGATCGAAAGTACAGCAGGTGGTGCAGCAGTGAGCCAGGGCTATGCACAGCAGTGACACGACTGCTGCTGTGCATGGCAGCACAGCTGGTGCATAGCGCGCAGAGCCATGCTACCCACAAATCATCCCAAAGTACCAGTACACCACTCTTACACATACAAACAGGGTGTGGGGCTCAGCTGTGGCGCCCACCTGCTTGAAGAAGGGCTTCAGCCCGCGCAGCTTGGCTGCGTTGCCCTTCGCCAGCGACTCGTCAGCCTCCAGCAGCCGCCCACCAGGCTCACCCTTGCTGGGCGGCAGCTGCACAGGCACCACCTCTGCCCTGCGCCAGCAGCAGCAGCAGTGTCGGGTGCATGATCAGCGCAGCGCTGGGGGAGCGGCGAGTTATGACTGTTGCATGCTTTACGGGCGTTTGCAACTGCGCCGGCAACTGCATGCATGCCCTGGGTGCTGTAAGCCTCCGCCTAGATGCCGGCCGTGCTACTCCATGCACCTGCCTGCTGCGCCAATGGTGCCGAGCGCTCACCTAGCGTATGGTGCTGCTGCTCGTGCCCGCTCAAAGGCCTCTATCGCGTGGTTGTCCATGTCTTCTCTGCTGATCTGGTAGTGCTCGGCACACAGCTCCGCACAGTCGCCCATGTGCACATCGCTGTAAGGGTCCCACAGCCCTGGCAGCAGCAGCAACAGGAACACTCAGCAGGGTCAACAGCAACAGAAGAGGAATGATGACGTGGAGCAGCAACATACCCAGCGCCACACGCTTGAATGCGCGTAGACAACCGTCTTCTTGGCTTTTAAAAGCCTGCGGCTGCGTCGGATGGGTGGGCTCACCACCAGATGCACCAGCAACATGTTGTCTGCTGCTGCTGCTGCTGCTGCTGCTGCTGCTGCTGCTGGCAGCTGTGTTGGTGCAGCTCTGCTGCTGCTGCTGCTGCCAGGGCCCCTCACCGTCTCTGATGAGGCCGTCCACCATCTGCCCATGGCCCAGCCGCAGCCCCGTCCTGCTGTGTGTGAGGTAGTGCGGCACGTTGCTCATGCTCTCCATGCCGCCAGCCACCACCACATCGTTGTCACCTGCGCCAACCAGCAGCATGCAGCAATGCAGCCTGGCCTGGGAGCAGCCACAGGCAGCACATGCATGTTTGCGGCCTTCCTCACAACAATCCAGGGACATGCTGTGATGGGGAGGTCTTACAGCTGACCGCACTGCTGCGTGCAACCGCATTCACGCAGCAACTGCAGCCGCGCCGTTGGCACTGGACGCTAGCCAGGGCAGCACAACACTGCTGCCAGCCAGAGTTGCATGCCATGGCTTCTGCTGCGGTTGCTGCAGGTTGCCTGGTAGTCGGTGCACTTGCGCCGACGATGTATGTTCGTCCCCTGGCGCCCTCCCCACACAAGTTCCCCCTCCCCACACCCACCTGCCAGGATGGTCTGCGCGCCCAGCACCACTGCCTTCATGCCGCTGGCGCACACCTTGTTCACCAGCGTGCAAGGCACACTGCTGGGCACGCCAGCGCCAAACGCAGCCTGGCTGGCGGGAGCCTGCGGCCCAGGGACGCAGCGCCAGCCACCACACAGAGCGACGCAAGCGTGAGCGGTGCATGGCTGGCATGGCTCGAGCCGAGTGTGTGCTTGGTGAGGGACTGTGGGGCAGGAACTATAGCATGCCAGCTGTGCACCAGGCAAGTCGATGTATTGCTGCCAGGGGGGTGCCTGGCTCGACCAGTGCTGTTCTCGACACGCAACATACACACATGCATGCATGCACACCAGCAACATAGCGCACTACAGCCCGGGGCGGTCAAGTGCGAGCATGCCACTCTGTTGGCGCTGCAAGCCTGCTGCGCACCTGCCCCAGGTTGGCGCTGCACACGTTGCCCATGAACACCTCCTGTACCAGGCCAGGGCTGATGCCAGCACGCTCCAGCGCACCTGCAGCGCATGGCAATGCACAAAAAAGAATAAACTTGCAAGCCTAGAATGTTGATGCGCACGGCTGATGTTCCAGAGCACTTGTCGTTCACAGCATGCTGTGGCTGCGCTACCATGCACACCCTCAATACGCCAATAGCGCAAGCTGCCGCGCCACTGCTGCCACGGTGCACACCCTCTTGAAACATGGCATGAAAGCACGGAGCTGCGGGCGCTGCCCAGCATGCGCTCAGAGGCGCTGGTGCAGCTGCTGTGGCCACAGCCCATTGCCCAAGGGCTCACCCTTGATAGCGATGCTGCCCAGCTCAGTGGCTGAGAAGCTGGACAGGCTGCCTTGAAAGGCGCCCATTGGCGTCCTTACTGCTGCTGCTATCACCACATCTGCAGCAGCACAACGCCAGCCATGCCGAGTTTGCATGCGCTGCCGAGTGACGCATGGCATGAAGCCTGGAAATCTCGGCCCTGCCTCATGTACTGTGAGCCTCAGCAAGCAAGCGCTCACCTCTAGGTGCTAAACTGCCTTGATCGACCATGCCGCTCAGCGCTCGCACAAGGCCTCCCGTCCGTGCTGCAGCTGCTTTGTGTAGTCCAGCAGTTGACAGCTGACGCAGCAGGTACATTCAAGTGGCCAAAGCGCGCCTCGTTAAGAATAGTATCAATCCAGTAGCAGTTGAAGCAGCGATTTTGATGCAGCACGCCACTGCTGCTGTGCTGTGCTGACGTTTCTTCGTGCTAATCTGCTGACGCAGCGGTCCGAGGCAATTCTTGGAGCATCAAGAGCAAGCATACACTTCCGATCTTAGAAAAACTTTGAACCGCTGACATTTCGTAAGGTAAAGCAGCCTGTCGCCAAGGACAAGTTCGACTAAACCCTACTCAAGTAACATTTGCCAACCATGTTGTTGTGCAACCCTCCCACGTTTGTCTGTCGCTCAAGGGCCTCAAAAGGCCAGACCAGGAGTACAAAACTAGAAGCTGTGTCCAAGATTTTTTGTGTACAAGCACCTGTACGACATGCACGTCCTGACATCCGCTGTCTTGCGGTTGTTGCTGTTGGGTTCAATAATCTGCTTGGGAAATGCAGCACAGCAATATGGAGCCAAGAGGAGAGTAGAGGTGTGTGTGATGTACCACCTATGTGTGCAGCCTCTGCTTGGCGCTGAGGCTGCACACATAGCTGGTACATTACACACACCCCAAGCAGTGCTGGCAGAGCAATGTTGTAACTTACAGAGGTCCACTGCGACCTGCTGCCTGGGTTGTTGCTGCTCCACCCTCTCACAACATCAATGACAGCAAGCAATGCATGTGCCACAAGCTCCACCCCAGCACACATGAGTGTGCGATGATGCTGTTTCACAGGTGTATGGGTTTGCAGTGGCCAGCACGCCAACGTATCGCGGCTATGACTGGTCGCTGCTGACCACCAGTGCATGGAGGACAGACGCTGAGCTGGTCATGCTGGCAGCGCAGCACGGCGCAACGGTGAACACACAGCAGCAGCAGCAGCAGCAGCAGCAGTAACAGCAGCAGCAGCAATAGCAGCAGAGCAGCTTCAGCAGTTCGGTCGGTGCTTGTCTGTGACCGGGGGAGGGCAGTAAGGCACCATGTGCATGGTGATTCCTTTTGCAACAGGTTCTGCGCCATGCCAGCTGGTGAATGCTGCTCCAGTGCTCGTTCTGCAGTGCCAACAGCAATGGGAACATACAAGCGCTGAATGAAATGTCCGCTGCGCTGCAGGTGGAGTTGAATGCAGGCCTGACAGCAGCTACTGCAAAGGACATAATGAGCACGCCCAAGAAGCGCGCTGCATGGGTGAGCAGCAGACAGCTGGGTGCAGCAGGCACTGCCGCCATGCCCGTGCCACAGCAGATGCCAGCAGCAGAGGCTTTGCAAGGTGTTTGCGGGAACTCCTGACCACAGTACTGCCAGCAACCCTGCCCAAACACCCGCGACAGATGGCAGCTGTGCTGCAGGGCGGCTGCCTGCAGCTGTACGTGTTGGTGCGCATCAGCTTAGCTGTGCACCAGCAGGATATAGTATGTTGTAAATGACCCACACGACACTTATGCTGTGCTTGTGCTGTGTGGCTGTGCAGGTGTCCAAGCAAGTGGTGCAGCTGGTGAAGCTGGGCGCTGGCGGCATCAACTTTGACCTGGAGATGCCCATGCAGGTGTGTACGAGTGGCGCCAGCATGACTCGACAGCATGCGCTGCTTCACACCTTGCAGGCAACTGCTCTTGGCAGCGACGCCGCAGCGACGTGCATAACATGTCAGCAGTGCATAGTGGTGGTCATGCTGGTTGAGCAGCTGCCGGTTACGTGTGTTGCAGGCGCGGCTCTCCAGCTGCAGGACACTGCGTGCAATTGTTCCACGTTGCTGCGCTTGACCTGCACCTGCCCTGCTGCCTGGTGCATTGCACGTGCTGCCCCTGCCAGCCTGGTGACAAGGCAGCAGCAGACTACGTCGCGCTGGTCAACCTCACTGCACAGACGCTGCGGGGTGCCGTGCCTGGCGCGTCTGTGTCTGTTGACGTGCCCTGGTCGCCCTTTGACATTGATGGCAGGAACTACGACTGGGCGGGGCTGGCTGCTGCTGCTGACACGCTGTTCATCATGGCATATGACACAGCCTCCCAGGTGGGCTGCTGACCCGTTATAATAACGCTTTGCCGGGCTGGCCTAGTTACAGCTCTGCAGATAGACAGCAACATGTGCAAACGAGGTTGGGACCTGTTCCCGCAGCATGCGTCTTACTGGCTGACATGCACCCAGTGTGATAAGGGGATGTCTTCAGTCTGGCTGCCTGTGCTGCCGCTGTTGTCACTTGTGGTGTTACAGTACTTCTGCCAGCGCGACATTTTGCAGTAGCCTACCTGAGGCACGCGACAGCAAGCGTCCCCTGTCCCTGCTGCTGCTGCTGCTGCTGGTGCTGCTGCTGCTGCTGCTGCTGCTGCTGCTGCTGCTGCTGTCCTTCATCACCTGTGTCTAGATCCTGGGCCGCTGCATTGCAGGCGCCAACAGCCCGCTGGATGCGGTGCGGCGCAGCGTGCGGCAGTGGCTGGCGCTGGGCATACCCGCCAGCAAGCTGGTGCTGGGCCTGCCGTGGTGAGCAGCGGCAGCTGCTGCAATGCTGAGAAGTATACAGCTGACGCTGCGCACGCATGACACATCCATGTGCTTGCTGCAGGCTGCGGCAAGCAGAGGGGTAGAGCACACTGCTACGAGGCTATGTACGCGCGCGTGCATGCATCACCTGGGCTCTGTGCTGTGTAGTTGCTGGTGGGGGTGTCGTGCAAGCTGCGGCAGCAAGGTTGCTGGGCTGACTGCGCCACATGCGCCAGCTGCATTTGTCAGCAGCGACCTGTCTATACATTTTGCGGTGGTTTTCTGTGTGCGCCGTCCCGCGCAGGTACGGCTATGACTACCCTTGCCAAGGGGAGGACGCTGACACGCCTGCAGCAGCAGACGCAGACCTGTGCAGGTTGCAGCCGGTGGCCTTCCAAGATGTGAGCTGCAGCGACGCCGCAGGAGCGCAGCGCTGCTACTATGAGATCATGGCACGTGAGTGGCCCAGCAGCTGCCTATGTTTGTGTGCACATGGGAAGCCTGCTTGCTCAGCTGGTGCTAGAGGAGTGTGCCACATGCTTTGCTTCAACGCTTGACTTTGGCTGCTGGCAGAGCCAGCTGTCACCGTATTGCGCTGGTAGTCTTTTGCCTGTGGTGCAAGCTGGCATGACATGCCTGCTGCTGCAGCACAATTACAACGTAGGTCTTCATCATAACATGTGAGCTTTGCGTGGCTGGCTTCTGTGTCAAAGGTGTGTCACATCAATCTCTTTCACGTCCTACTGTGCCGAAGCGTCCTGTGTCGGTCCATCGCGTGCTACATGTGAGGTGATGTGGCTGGCACTGGCTCTGTGACAGACATAACTCGCTGATGTCTTACTATGACGAAGCGTACTGTGTCGGTCCATCACGTGCTGCCTGTGTATGTGTGCTGCTCCAGTGCTGGCGCAGAAGCGCAACACGACTGAGGTTAAGAGGGAGCCCACGCAGGCCTCGCCCTACTTCAACTACAGAGCAGACGACGGCTCCATCCACCAGGTGGGCAGCTGCTGCGCTGATGCAGATGGCATCATTCGCTGGATTAGAGCTGGGGCCCAGGGCTCGTTACAGCTGTGTACAACGCAGTTGCTGGTTTGTGTTTGCTGCTACACCTTTTTTAATTGTTAGGCTCTGGCGCCGGTGCCCCAGCTCTTGGGCATACACGCCGACTGCATGCTCCACCGTCTAATCACCTCATTTTTGTGCCATCTGTCACCATCTCTTTCACATGTGGTGCCTGCCTCATGAGGCAGGTGTGGTATGACGACCCAGCCAGCCTGGCGCTCAAGTACCAGGTGGCGGCTGATGCAGGCCTGCAGGGCATAGGGATCTGGAACCTGGACTGCCTGGACTACAGCTCCAAGGATGCACTGGTGCAGCAACAAACGCGCGAGATGTGGGCTGCTGTTGGCAGCGCCGTCGCAGCCTTCAGTGAAAGCGTGCCTGCGTCATAGCTCTGACTCTTCGTCTGTATTCACCATGATGATGGTGCACATTAGGGCTTTTAGTGGATTACCAGCAATGCATTCGACATGGGTAGGCATCACCAGCATTGCATGCAGCTCGAATTGGACTGAAGCATGTGTTTTTGCCACCAGTGCCGACAAACCTTACTGGCTAGCCATACACAATACGTACAGTCAATGCAGGCGGCCGAATTCAGGCTGTGCCGTCAACCACTGTAAATTGCACCTTCGTCCAGCATGCAGCCGTACTCTGAGTGACGTCAGCTGCTTATGCAGTAAGTTGGCCAAGGTCGGCTTGAAACCCGACTGTTTGAAAGAATAAGGATCAGGAGGCAACTTGTTTGCCTTGAAGAGCAGCGGCCGTGACTCATGCCATGATGGTGTGGGCGGTATCATGCCCGACATATGTTTGGTACAACACCTTTGCTTTAACACGCTTTCTGTCCATCAATTTGCGGGGCAAGGCGTGGCACCGAGAACTACACCTCTTTTCAGCACCTGCAGGCCGTAGTCTGACAGTCAACTGCTGCTATTCAAACCCTTGCGCAGACTGCATGTGAAGCCGATCCTCAGCATGCCCATTGCTACAATCATGATGTCGGATGCCGTTGTTTGCGACGTCGGAGTTGTGCAGTGCTCGCCTGTCGCTGCACAGCCTGCACATGATGGCTCCCGTAAACAGTGCACACAACAGCGATGCTTGCAAAACTATTTAAGCATTTTGTTAGGCTTATGAAGAGCTTAAGCATGAGTCTGGCCATGGGACTTGCGGGTTATTAGGGGTTTGCCCTTTACCGCTGTTCAACAACACCCTCGTTCCTCGGTCATGCAAAGCTTGCATAGGCCTGAACGCCTTTACAGTTTCGTGTTACGCTTCAGCTTCAACTTCTCGACCGTTAACACCTCTCAGCACTCCTACAGAGGAACAGCAGACAAATCACAATGGCGAAGACACCAGCAGCAGCTAAGCCTAAGGCAGCAGCAAAGAAGGCCACTACACCCAAGGCAAAGGCAAAGCCAACTAAGAAGGCAGCCACTCCTAAGGCCAAGAAGGCAGCCACGCCCAAGGCTGAGGTGCGCTCCGGCCTCAACAACAACAATTGTACAGGCTGTCTAATGACCTGGTTGCAGATTAACTTGCAGCAAAAGGCGTTGATGTCAACATAAAAGCAATGATCGGGACGATGGCATGAGCTTGCAGCTTCGCGCACTGTCTTCTGTGCACATGCATTGGCAGGCCATGCGCAGCCCCATGCTTGCTCAAAGGGACAGCCAAGCCACAATGAATATAAATGCATGTTACGTCAAGCCTTTATCGTCGCAGCAGGCCTGATATGCAGCCTGAGATTGGTCAACGTTTTTTTCAGGCCCGTCCCTACCTCCAGCAACCGACCAAGAACCAGCTCGCCGAAACACGTTGAACGTGCGCGACGCGTTTTGTATCAAGCAAGTATTTTTAACGCACCCTTTGTCTGCACTCTGCAGGAGCCAAAGGTGGCAGCAGCAGCACCAGCAGCAGCACCTGCTGCCAAGAAGACTCCAGCAAAGAGCCCAGCCAAGAAGGCCACACCCAAGGTGAAGAGCGCCAAGGCCACACCAAAGGTCAGAAGCAGTGAAGTTGCAGGCAGGGTTTGTTGAGCAGGGACAAGTTCAGAACAGGCAGGCATTGTTGAGTTTCAGAGTAGGACTTGCATTGCATGGCACAGGCTTGAGCTAGCAGGAGCTGGGCTGACCGTGGTTGGTAATGGTTTTGATGACGCATAGATTCTAGTCTGCAGCTTTGCAGCTGTTTAGTACATGCGATGAGAAATTGCTTGGCCCAAGGAGCTGTCCCATGAACTGCCTCACCCTGCCACACACATCCATTTGTGTATCAGTCAGCTCAACTTTTGCCACATTGACGCGCCTGCTGAGCACAGCTTGTCTGTGGCACTGAACAGTCTTCCATCCCACCATGACCAGCTTGGCTGCTGCTGCAGTGCCTCACCCCCGCCTCACCCCTGCTGCTGCTGGTGCTGTGAACACGCTGCCTGCTCACCACAGGTGAAGAAGACCGTGGCCACCAAGAAGGTCGGCTCCGCCAAGAAGACGCCAGCCAAGAAGGCTGCCACCCCCAAGAGCGCCGCCAAGCCCAAGACACCCAAGAGCGCTGCCAAGCCCAAGACACCCAAGAGCGCCACCAAGAAAACCCCCGCCAAGAAGACACCAGCGAAGAAGGCCGCCACCCCCAAGGCCAAGGCCTAAGCTGCCGCGCCCTGCTGCATGCGGCAGCAGCTGCGGCTGTAATGCTGCTATGCTGATGGTGCGCTGCGTCCTGCCGCTTGACCAGGTGCCGCTGTGTGCCTGGGCTGCAGCAGGCGCAGCGTAGCTTCTGATGAAACCAACGCGTGGGGGGTGGGGTTGGTGGGTTGGCTATCCATGACCAAGCATGTATGGCTGTGTTGCTGTTGTTCACAATTCACGTATAGCCTGCCACCTGGCAGATGTTCAGTGAATTCAAATGGACTGTACTGTATGCAGGCACACCATACAGGTTTTGGCGGTCTTTGTGTTGTAGTTGCACCGTAGTGGTGACTAACGTCAGCAGCGTGCAGGCTGTATGCATGCTGTGCACTGAACCATGCTGTGATTTCAGCTGTGCCTTTGTTGCTGGACTGGTCCATCAGGTGCATGGCTTGACAGCAGGTGCACATATGCAGCTTGTCAGCTGCAGCAGCTCTGATGTCTGGTCAAAGAGCTTGTTGCTGTTCTGACTGTCCACTGGATAACACAGTGAGCGATGCTGGCATTGCTGTGACCAGTGCTGGCGATTGACGCCCACTTGGCAAGACAGCCACAGAGCACAGCATGCCTGCGCTAAGCTGCTGCATATGCTGCTGAACATCTTGTATTTATTATAAATTGCTTGTTGCGACCTGACAGAGCTGACATTGCATATGCCAGCTCCTTGCTCCAGTTGCGCTCAGACTTCTAGCAGTGCTTGGAGTGAGTTGTGTCCCGTTGTCCAAAGTGCACCTGCACTTCAAGTTGCTTGATCTACATGAATGTAAACCAATACTTTGATAAGTCATGACTTCCAGTCTTAATCCTCACGCTAGCCCTTGCTGTGAGCTCTGAATGTGAGACTCAAACTGTTAGTGATGCGTTTTGCCGCTGACCTGGACATGGACTATGAAAGCGCTCCGGGACTATGTGCAATGCTGTGCAGCTTGGCAGGCCAGCAGACAGAACAGCAGCAAAGCCAACAAGCTTGTTGCCCCGTCAAACCGATAGTAGACGCCGTCCCTCAAGATAACAAGCCGTGCAGGGTCCCTGGCGCCTGACAGGCAAGGTTATGACACTTCACCCAAGGTATCCAGCATGCCGCACACCGTACCACACACTCTCGTTCATAAATTGTGCACGTCGGCTCGAAAGCTTTGTTCGGAAAGTTGATGCGTAATCTTGGATGCTGGAAGCTTAACACAGGCGTATGGCTATCGGCAGCCCGGCGGTGGCATGAAGCACGCTGCAGAGACTGCAGGCTGCCACAAAAGACCTTCGGTATCTCGTTACGGGTATGTGGTAGCTTTACTTGCAGCCTCAGACGTGCGGTGTCTTGGTGCTCGCTTCAGGCAATCCTGCTGCTGCTGTCGTGTCTGTGGCAGGCAAACAGTCCGACCTGTGACAGCAGTCAACGGCTGTCCAGCATCGCGGGAAGGCGTGAGGAACTTTACCTGGCTGTTGACGTCGAGAAAGGCTTGCAGGGTTGCAGCAGCTACAACAGCAGGCAATGCGCCAGCAGCAGGCGAACCTGCATGGCTGCTGCCGCTCGGCAGGAAGCAGCTGCAGGCAGTAGCAGCTCCTGCAAGCAGTGCTGTGTTGTCCTGTGACCCAGCAAGCTCAAATGGTCGTCAGCAACAGTGCCAGCAACAGCGGCGGCGATGTGTGGCAACCGCATTCACAACGTCAAGTCAGCGTTCGGCTGAGGAAGACTGTTGTGTAGCTGAGCATGCTCTTGACAACAGTCAAAGCACTGCAGCTGCTGGAACTCAGCAGCATGAAGCTGCAGCAGCCCGAGGCACGTTGCAAGGCCAGCTGCCAAGTCACGAGCCTGTCAGCCAGGTGGCTGACAGTCAGCTCGCAAACCTGCAAGCTAAGAGGCAGCAGCAGCCCCAGCAGCAGCTCCAGCAGCAGCAGTCCCAGCAGCAGCAGCAGTCCCAACAGCAGCAGCAGCAGTCCCAACAGCAGCAGCAGCAGCAGCAGCTCCAGCTCCAGCTCCAGCACCAGCCCCTGCAGCAGCAGCAGCTGCAGCACCAACGCATGTTGGAACCTGTACACTACCCACATAGCCATGTGCAGCTGCTGCAGCAGGCAGGCTTTGTGCGCAGCTGGAGTGGCGCACACAGCCTGCTGCTGCACCATGCAGCTGAGCTGCAGCAGGCGCACGTGGGGCTGCTGTGGTGGCAGCTGCTGCCCAAGCTGCAGCAGCGGCGGCAACAGCAGCGGCTGCAGCAGCAACAGCAGCAGTTTGCTGTGCATTCAAGGCAGGCAGCTGGCAATGTAGCCAGGTTGCAGCATTCTAGGCCATACAGCGACGGCGCCCAACAGCAGCAGCAGAAACGGCAGCAGCAGCAGCAGCAGCAGGTGCTGCATGGCTTGTGTCAGGTCACTGCACACCACGTCTCCAGCCTGACTCCTCAGTCCCTAGCATACACAATGCAGGGCCTGGCTGCAGCAGTAGCAGCAGGGGCGGTGTCGTTGAAACAGGAGCATCAGCAGCAGCAGCAGCAGCAGCAGCGGGGCCTTGTGATACCTGCAAATGTAGGCCATGAGCAGCTGCTCTCTGAGGCTGATGGTGATGTAAGTGCAGTACCAGTGCAGCTGCCGCCTGAGCTTCCTCTGCTGCTGTTGGCGCAGCTGAAGGCTGTTGTTGGCAGCTGCACTGCCCAGCAGCTAGCACGCTGCTTGGAGGCTGGTCAGCTGCTGGGATGGCAGCTGGCAACCCCTGACAGCAGCAGCAGCGACGACAGCAGCAGTACCAGTGCCAGCAGGGCGGAGCTGTGCTGCTGGCCTGTGCTTGAGCAGGCGGCAGCAAGCCTCCTGGGTTGGGGGCTGCTACCACAGCAGCAGCAGCAGCAAATGCTTCTTTGGAGCAGCCAGGAAGCTGGGCAGCTGCTGCATGCTCTGGCAGGGTATGTCAAGCAGCAGCGCTTGCAGGCAGAACAAGTGCCCGTTCTTTTACAGCAACAGCCGGATCCGCCATCGCAGCAGCAGCAGCAGCAGGAAGCACAGGAGGCTGATTTCTCCAAGCCTAGCAGCTCAGCACTCTGCATCATCATCCAGCCGCTCGCAGACCAGGCCTGTGCGCTGCCACAGCAGCAGGCGCTCAGCAGTGGCCTAGGCCAGGGCGTCACGCACGTGCATACTGTACACGGCCACACAGCAGGCATCAGGAGTGCACCCGTTGCCTCTTCACCTGCTGCAATAGGCAGCAGCTCGAGCCCAGACGGCAGCACTGGCGTGTGCAGTGCCTGCAGCGAGGCAGATGTCGCTGCAGTGATCTGCAGCCTCCAGGCAGCTGCGCTGCTGCAGGTGCTGCCTGACCCTGTGCGGCTAGAGGCGCTGCTTGATGAGTTGGAGCCACAGCTGCTGGCCATGCCTGCGAGGCAGCTGCTGCAGCTGCTGCAGGCCCTGACAGACCTGGGGGTTGAGCCTTGGGGCAGCTGGCTCAGCAGCTGCTATGATGGCCTAGAGGCAGGGCTGCAGCAGCTGCAGCCGCAGCAGCTTCTGCAGCTGCTGCAACTGCTGCCGCAGGTCAGCAGCGTGCAGCCGAGCCGGCAGATGCTGGCAGGCTTAGCCAAAATGACGGCGGTGCATGCGGTGAGGTGCAGCTGGCGGCAGCTCGCTGCACTGCCGCTGGCCCTGGCTGCTGGCGGCTGCAGGCCGGAGCCTTACTGGCTGAAGGACTTCCTGGCTGCCAGCAGCATCCACATGGCGCGGCAGCAGCAGCAGCAGCCGCTGCAGCAGGCACAGCAGCAGGTTGCGGTGCTGGTGGAGATGCTGCTGGGTGTGGCGTGGCTGGCAGCGGCATCAAGGCTGCCGCCAGCTGCATGGACCGCGCAGGTGGAGCAGCGGCTGCTGGCAGCACTGCAGGCAGCAGGCACAGAACACTTGCCACAGCAGCAGCAGCAGCAGCAGCAAGGCCCTTTGCCTGCTGAGACTGCTGCCTTGGTGCTGGCTGCCTTCCAGCAGCTGCAGCACACACCCAGCCGGGAGCTGCAGCAGCTGCTTCGCTGTGGCGCTGCTGCTGCAACTGGCCTGAGCTCAGCCAGCGAGGTGTGTGAAGGGGTCAGCAGCAGCTGCAGCTATGGTGACCAGCCAGTCGCAGGCAAGAATTTGCTGCACGGCACACCACAGGACTGCGCAGACACGTTGGTGGATCAGCTGTCCGTTGCAGGGCTTTCCAGCAGCATTCCTGCGTGCCCTGGCATGTCGCAGCAGCAGCAACAGCAGCCGCTGCAGCACGGGATTGCACCGCAGTGCCGGTCCTTGTCCCAGCTGTTGCAGCAGGCTGGCATGTCACAGCTTGATGCAGTGCCTGTGTCAGGCTGGCAACGCCAAGGCCCGCACATTGGGAAGAGCAGCAGCAACAACAGCAGTAGCGACACTGGCGGCAGAAAACGGCGTGGTTCTGCCAAAGCGCCTGTGTTGAGCATGAACCGGGAGGGGTTCACCATGCTCGCCACACTGTGAAGCGTGGTGCAGCATCCAGTTTTTTCTTTCGATGCTCGCTGCAGACATGGTGCCTTGCATAAGGATCGCAGATTGTATTCTATGTTTTGTTTTTGTACTGTAGTTTTGGGCTGCTCAGGCATTACATTCAAATCAAGAACCCAAGTGTGTCACTGTGTTAGCCATGTGCTAGCAGTGCAGCAAGCAGCCATTCAAATGGCCCACCTGTGTTTGTATCAGCTTGATGCAGGTAACTGTCTGTTCGTCTTGCAAAAGCCGGCCCCGGTACCCGTTTGTGGCATTTTCGCAGCCATCTTCGCAACCTGACGACGTTCTTCAGATACTGTTTGGAGGCCACAATCAAGTCACGGTAGCCTCTCTGATTGTAATTTTGTCTATGAGACAAACCCTAGCAGCTTATGCAACGCGCTGCCTGGGGCATGCTGCTGTCCAGCAGGCTGCTGCTGCCAAGCTGTGGAGGTGCCTGCCCTAGCCTGCTTGCTCGCCAGCAGCCAGCCCAACACCTCTTTCATCGTCGCCTTCCGCTGAAAGTGTGCTGTGAGGCATCTCAGTTTGCGGCTACAAGCAGTAGTTCAGCTGGCATAGCCTCTGCAGCTGGCACAGCCATCACACCCTCAGGCAGCACTGGCCAGGGCGTGCGGCTGCAGGACTTGCAGCAGAGCATGGCTAGCAAGGATGACATCCCAACACTAAACCTGCAGCAAACCCTAGAGGTCGTCAAAGTCCCACCAAACCCCACCAACCCAGGCGCCCGAGTCGAGCACCTGGAAGTGACAGCAGACGGGCTGCTGTCAGACGTGGTAGCTACTGCGCTGCAGC
The DNA here is from genome assembly GCA_030272155.1 of Tetradesmus obliquus. Taxonomy (NCBI): domain Eukaryota; kingdom Viridiplantae; phylum Chlorophyta; class Chlorophyceae; order Sphaeropleales; family Scenedesmaceae; genus Tetradesmus; species Tetradesmus obliquus. The sequence goes on from CP126191.1 coordinate 6,021,744, forward strand.
TGCCGGCCTGGTTTGTGTTGGAGCTGATGCGCTTTGGGGCGGTGCACTACAGCCCCATCATGCCGCCGCCTGCAGCAGCAGCACGCCCCCGCATGTCGCAGCAGCACCTGCAGCATGTGGAGCAGCTGAGAGCAGCAGGCCTGGCCCGGCATGGCCGCAACCCCGCGCTGCAGCACCCCAAGCGCTGCTTGCAGGACACGGCAGTGGCTGCGGGCGGCTACGTGCGCGTGCACGTGCACCCCAAGCGCTTCCCTGCAGCGCACAGCTGCGACTGGCGGGCTGCGATCCTTGCTGACGCGCGGGAGTATGTGGTGGTGGACAAGCCCCCGGGTGTGCAGGTGCGCGGGCTGAAGATATGGTACAGGGATGGCAGCAGACAGCCGTGCAGTGATGAAGCTTGCTCTGCTGAGTATCAGCAGCAGCAGCAGCAGCAGCATGACTCATGACTATGCAGCGACAAATTGCAGTGGCCCAGTGCAGGCAGCCTCAGGGGTGCACCGCAGGTGATCAGGCAAGGCTGAGCCTGACACATGGAGCGTCACAATTTCATGAAGCTGCTCTGCTGTGACAATTTGTGGTGACAACTTACTTACTGTGCATGCTTGTATGGCAGTTTCTGCTGCCTCTGCAAGTGACGGCCTTTCTCCCTCCGACCTCCCCTCTGGGCTGCTTGTGTCGCTGCCTGCTGCACGACTGGCTGCTGCGCCGCGCAGGTGCCGCCCACAGTGGACAACCTGCTGGAGAGTGTGGTGGCCTGCACGGCAGCAGCACTCGGCCTGCCGCCCGACGCACTGCTTAACACGCACCGGCTGGACGCAGGCACCTCAGGCGTGGTGGTGCTGGCTAAAACCAGCGGCTTTGCAGCCTGGTTCAACCTGCTGCTGAAGAACAAGCCGCAGAATGTGGTCAAGGTGTACCGCTGCCTGACAGATAAGCCGCCGCCGCTGGGGTTGCTGGTGCACTACGCCACGATGCGCGTGAGGGCAGGCGGCGAGCCGGCACACACGCGCATGCGGCGGCCTGCCGGGGGTGCTGCTGCGGCTGGGGGTAGGGCTGCTGTGCAGGAGGAGGGCGCGCGCTGCGAGCTGGTGGTGCTGCAGGTGGGCTGGGCTGGGCGGCTGTGATGCAAGCTTGTTGCCTGCATGTTGCAGCTGCTGCTGCTGCTGCTGCAGATGTATTCATAGCAGAAAGAGAGGGGCTGCAAGGTGCATGTGGAATTAGGATCTGATGGGTTTGATTCTGGCAGTTGGCAACCGCAAGGCAGTTGCTGGCGTGTAGCGCAGCCGCATCAAGCTGCAGCAGTATGTTAGTATGTTAGGCCGTGCTGTGGCTGCTCGCCTGGTCCGTACCAACTTGCTGGGCTGCCTTTGATGTGGCGCTGTGCAGGTGGAGCAGGTGCAGCTGACTGGGCAGGCTGCTGCAGAGTGGGGCGCCACTGCGTATGAGGCTACGCTGCAGCTCATCACAGGCCGCACACACCAGATCCGTGCGCAGATGGCTGCGGAGGGCTGCCCGCTGCTGGGAGACCAGCTGTACCAGGCACTGGCGGGTATGTGGCAGAAGGAGCGTGAGCAGCAGCAGCAGCAGCAGCAGCAGCAGCAGCAGCAGCAGCAGCCTGAGGCTGTGTCCTCAGGCTGGGGCCGCATCTACCAGGAGGACCCTCTGCGGCCCATCGGCCTGCAGGCGCATGTGCTGAGGGTGCGAGACATAGATGGAAGGATGAGTGGCAGAAGCGTGCAGCAGCAGCAACAGCAGCAACAACAGCAACAGCAGTCGTGTGAGCTGCCAGGTGCCCCTGCAGGGCAGCCTGAGCAGCCTCACCTGCAGCCTGCTGAGGGGCAGCATGAAGACCAGCCGAACCTACAAGACCATTTATGTGAAGTACGTGAATCAGTACAGCAGAGTTTGGGGGTTGATGGTGATGGCAAGCAGCAGCAGCACCTTGAAGGCAGCCTGGCATCTCAAGGCACTGGCAGGACTGCAGCTGCTGGGACCAGCAGTGGGGAGTGGTTGGAGTTTCGGACTGGTGTCCCCTGGTGGCGATCTTAGTATTTGAACTGCACTATATCCAAGATATATGTCTTGCTGTGCCTCCTGGCACTCACTCCACCTTCAAGTCCCGAAAACCCACGGCACAGACGCATGACAGCCAGGCCTCTTTCGCTGCTCAGCATCTTGACAAGCAACATTCGCACAGTCTTGGTTATGTGTCGGCACGACTAGAAAGATCAAGTCTTGCAGCGCAAGGTGACTTGGGCGGGCAGCAAGAAACCAGGCCAACTGCGATCACTTGCTTTGAACGTTTAGATCAACAAACTAAACACACGTACCAGCATGGATGACGGGAACGGCCACGCTGTGGTGAGCCACTTCCTGAGGAACTCAACAGCAGCAGCAGCCGTGGTTGCTGCATCAAGACTGTGTTCAAGCCAAAGCGCTGACATATGCATTTACCCGATCTTTTCAGGCGGCCGGCGACGATGACCGCAGGCGCCACAAAGAGGACAGGTACGGTAGGGATATGCTGTTTGCAAGCAGCACTGCTATTGCTGGCCCCCTGGAGTTGAGGTTGCAGTATGCACAAATAACTCCCCTGCCACAGGCATGCTTGACTAAACATAACTTGCAGCTTGCCATAGCATGATGCACCATGCTGCGCAGCACTCCCTCACCCCTGCCCCATGCTGCTGCTGCTGCTGCTGCTGCTGCTGCTGCTGCTGCTGCTTGATGTGCAGGCGTGACAGGAGCAGGTCACGCTCCAGAGACAGGAAGCGCAGGTGGGCGACAGCCGGCAGCTGCTGCAGCCAGCATACGTGTACCCAGCAGGCAGGCAGCAATGGCGCAGCAGTCGGCCGGCTTGCAGAAGGCACAGAGCACGCTGCTCTGGCAGTGTTGGTAGTGTTGTGACGGGTGCAGGCGCGACATGCACAGCGCAGGTGACTTGGTGCCCGGGCAGCAGCTGGTTTGGCGAATGGCAGGCAGTACACAGCTGTGGTGGTGCCAGCAGTGGCGCGGACTGTGAAGCAGCAGTGCAGGCATTAACCATTGCTGCTGCTGCTGCTGCTGCTGCTGCTGCTGGCTGTTGCTGCAGGGATGATGACCGCCACAAGTCCAGCAGGCACCGCTCACGCTCCAAGGAGCGCAGCAGGAGGTCGCGATCAAGGTGCGGCGCAGGCGCTCGCATCATGCAACTGTCTGCTGTTGGTGTGCTGATCGGCTGATGGTGGTGCACCACAGATGAGAGCAGCTCAGGGAACCTTGCTGTGATGGTGTATATGTTTCTGTGTTGCAGTTCGTCATGCTGCGCATCAGCCTTTGCAAGCGGCCTGCAGGGCTGCAAACACCATTCTCTTGTGTGAAGCTGTGATGCTCTGAGGAACTCCTGACAGCTGCCGCTGCTGCGCTGCTGTTGGCGTGTGGGTGGCTGCAGGTCTCGCAGCCGCACGCCGCCGCGCCGCAGGCGCAGGCCCACGCAGTGGGACGTGCTGCCCGAGGGGGGCGTGGTGCCCAACCTGGCCGCGGTGCCGCCCTCACAGGTGAGGCTCGGCCTGCATGCACTGCTGCAGCTGTGGGGCGCTGAGGCGTGCATGCATGCATGCAACGCAGCCACGCTGCTGCAGAAGCAGAAGCAGCAGGATGTTGGGTGATGGTCACGGTCATGAGTTGCTCCGTCTTTCCGCAGCCCTTGTCGTGCCTCATCCTGCGCATTGTGGCAGGGGATGCTGAGCGCTCTGGAGCAGCACACTGGTCATGCAGATGTTTGCTCCCGGTGGGCATAGCATGTTCGCACACACTTTCTTCTGACTGGAACTAGTCCGTAGCCTCCATTGCTACGTGACGCCTGTGCTCAAATCAGCGAGACATGCGCTGCCGCTGTTGCTGCCGCAGGTGCCCGGCATGATCCCGGCCTTCCCCCCTGCCCCCGCAGTGCCCGACATGGCCAACATCGCAGCCAGCATGGGCCTGGCAGTGCCAGGCATCGGCGCGGCAGGCATGGCTGCGGCGGCAGCAGCAGCGCTGGGCAGCATGGGGCTGCCCGTGGCGGCAGGCGCTGGTGCTGGCAGTGAGTGACGCAAAAAAACAGCTACAGCTGCAGCAAGCGCACTGTTGCAGCAGGTGGCCAGTAGTTGGAGTGGTACCTGAGCCACCCGGTCAGGCACACCTGTCGTCTCCTAAATAGTGATTTGCTTTGCTGCTCATCATGCAGTGCAGCCAACCCCTGTAGAGCGGCACCTCTGGGCCTTCCTTATCTAGCTGCCAGCTGACCCAGCCCCTGCCTGCAACAGCATCCCCTGTGTGCTCATCTTGCTGCTGTCTCCGCCACGCGCTGTGCTGCAGGCACTGCGCACTCGCAGCAGGCCACGCGCCACGCGCGCCGCGTGTACGTGGGCGGGCTGCCGCCCACCGCTGGCGAGCAGTCTGTGAGCACCTTCTTCAGCCACGCCCTGGCTGCTGTGGGAGGCAACACCGCAGGACCAGGTGCGGCGGCAGCAGCAGCAGCAGCTCTGACATGTAGCATAGGCACAGCGCACAGCAATGGCATTGGTGCATGTTGACAAGTGGGGTGGCGTGGCAGCGATACAAGCAGCTGGCGAGAGTGGCTCCAGCAGCGAGGCATCTGCAGGTTGCAGCAGCAGCAGCTGGGAGATGGCACATGCACTGGCTATGTAGGCTTGTATGCTGCAGCCAGCTCAGTGGAGTGTTTGTCGCAAGCCGTGCTTGGTCTCTGCCTCACTGCCTGCTCCTGTACGTGGCCTCGCTGCTGCTGTGCAGGCCAGTCTGTGGTGAACGTTTACATCAACAAGGACAAGAACTTCGCCTTTGTGGAGTTCAGGACAGGTGCGGCACGGCTGCGGCAGAGGGGTGTGTGCGTGGGGCAGCGTGGTTGGCAGCCAAAGACCGCGGGGTGTGAGGGGGGGAAGGTGCAACAGGGGCCCATCGGGCAGCAAAGGTGGGGCAGGTAAGGGCGGTACGACGAATGGTATCAATGGGTGAGTTGAAAGGCAGGAAGCTCTGCTGTACCTTGCTGCTGGTGCTGTTACGCATTATGTGGCGGGGCGGGCGTAGCCTTGGTTGCATCAGCATTCATGTTGGCATAGCACAGCAGCCCTTATGATTGTTCAAGGATTGAGTATTGAACAAGCTGCCGCTGTGTGTTTGCTGCTGTGTTGCTGCTGCTTGTTCCCTCGTGCCGCTGCTTGCTTCTTGTGCTGCTGCTGTGTGTTTCCTTGTGCTGCCTTGTTGCTGCGTTTCCTTGTGCTGCTTTGCTGCTGTTTCCTTTGTGCTGCCACTGCTGCCGTTTGTCTCCCTTGGTTGCTATGGACGCCAGCCATCTGCTGCACATAAAACATCTGCGTACGCGACACAACTGTGGGGCACTGTTGCACGCCTACAAGGCCAGCTACTGGCTGCCAGCTTGTGTCCTGAGGCACAGTGTGCCGGCCAGGTTAGCGGTGTGGCCCTGTTGCTCAGCATACGTATGCTGACACCCAGCACAGCAGCAGCTTGGTAGCCTGTCTCTGGCAGTACCACATTGCCTGTGCTCTTTGCTTGACCCGTTGCGGTCTGCAGTGCACAAGCAGCCATTGCCTTGCCTGATTCTTCAGTGCGCTTTTCTTTGGCCAATCCCCTGACGCGTTGCATCGTCCTCGCTCCCCGCCCTGCTTGCCGTGCCTCCCGCCCCTTGCTCATTCTGCTGCGTCATCAGTTGAGGAAACTTCCAACGCCATGGCGCTGGATGGCATCATGTTTGAGGGCGTGGCGGTGCGCGTGAGGCGCCCCAACGACTACAACCCCGCGGCAGCAGCGCTGCTGGGCCCGCCAGGCCCCAGCCCCACGCTCAACCTGGCCGCAATCGGCCTGGGCGGCGGCGGCGGTGGTGGCGGTGGTGGCGGCGGTGGCACCAGTGCTGGCCAGGTGAGTTTGGTGATGGTTCGCTGGTTTGCGTTGTGTAGTGCGCCAATCGTGTGATGCAGGGCGCCCAGTGAGTGTCAGCATGCTGCCGCCGTGGTTGTGGCCAAGTACTGCAATCCTGATAGTCACACCCTGCTCTGCTCCTGCTGTATTGTTAGTGTCTGCTCAAACTTCCGCTTCATGCGCCACCTGTCACGTGTGAAGCTGACTGCCCTTGCTCTGTTGTGGTGGCGCACCCTCTGCTACACTGCCGCTGCAGGACCCTGACCGCGTGTTTGTGGGCGGTCTGCCCTACTACCTCAATGACGAGCAGTGCAGGGAGCTGCTGGGCAGCTTTGGCACCATCAAGAGCTTCGACCTGGTCAAGGACAGGGAGACTGGCAACAGCAAGGGGTGAGCGGCGCGGCAGCAGTGGTGCTTGCACGTTGCTTGTCTGTGTCGAGTGCGACGTCACATGGCGTTGTTCAGTGGCTGCGGCAGACAGCAAGGGCTGTTGTAGCAGAGCTTGCGCAGAGGCATTGGCTGGCTGAGTAGCAGCAGAGATACGCCACCAGCGAGCAGGAGGGGCATGTGGGCAGCCATTTGCTAGCTGAGTGTATGCTGTAGGCCTGGTGTGCTAACACAGCACAGTGTTGGTGGGCTGGCATGGGGCTGTAATGCCTGCAATGTTGACATGTGCTGCTGCTACTGCCCCTTTCCCTGACCCGCAGCTACGGCTTTGTGGTGTACACGGACCCCACCGTCACTGACGTGGCGTGTGCTGGGCTCAACGGGCTCAAGATGGGCGACAGGACGCTCACCGTGCGCCGCGCAGCAGAGGTGGGGCACCTCGGCAGCTGCACAGCACGCTGCCTCCTGTATGGAGCAAATAGACAGGCTGGGCGCTTAGCGCCGACACAGCATGCATGTAACAGAGCAGCAGTTGAGGTGTGCATACATGGACGCCTGTCAGCTGCGCCGCACAGGTCCCACAGAACACACACGCTGTAGTTGACTTGCGGCTGCAGTGGTATATCAGTGGTCAGTCACTGCCAGCCCAACCAGTTAGGCATAACAGCGCATCTCCACATACAACTCACTGTTTGTATGCTGCCACATCTGGCGGCAGGGTGCGCGCGGCGCTGGTGGCGGCGCTGGCGGCATGGACCTGCTAGGCGGCATGGCCCCCCTGCCGGGTGTGATGATGCCGGGGCTGATGCCGGGGCTGGTGCCTGGGCTGGGCGGCGGTGCGTTTGCGGGCGCGAGCCGCATCGTGGTGCTGAAGAACGCGGTGGAGGTGGATGAGCTGAACAACCCCACGGACTACGAGGAGATCGTGCAGGACATGCAGGTGAGGGGGGCGGGGCAGCGCTGCACGTGTGTGTGGGGTGTGTGGGGTGTCCAGGACTGGAAGGTGTTTGATGTTGGTCAATGGCTGGTGAAGTTTGCGGCAGGGGTTTGACCGGGGCGCGCTGAAATGGTTGTTTGTCAGCCGTGTGATTATGCGGCAGCAGGCACTTGGGATGCATGTGTTGATGGGGCCAGCATGCAGCAGCTTTGCAAAGAGACTTGCCAGGGCACAGCACACCGCGTCCTTGTCTTGCAGCAGTCTCTTCATCGTTGCACATGCAGGCCGCACCTCAGTTGACTCTTGGCAGCTTACATCTGCCCCAACTGCTCACCACCACACTGCGCGCCTTGCCTTGCAGGACGAGTGCAACAAGTACGGCGTGGTGGTCAAGCTGACCATCCCGCGCCCTGCTGCGGACAACCCCGCGCCCAATGGCCTGGGCCTGGTCATCATCGAGTACAGTGATATCAACGCGGCGCTGCAGGCCAAGCAGGCCATGCACGGCCGCAAGTTTGGCGGGCACGTGGTGCAGGGCACGTTCCTGCAGGAGGCGGACTATGCGGCAGGCAACTTCAGCGCCAGCCAGTAGCGGAGTGTGCTTTTGGCGCTTGCGCTGTACCGTTAGGGGTGGGTGAGGACCGTTTCTACGGATGCAAGCCGGTGCCGTTGCAATGCAGCACGCAAGCTCAGTGGCTGCTGCTGGAATGCAGCTGATGCAGCGCCAGTGACTTCAGTCGGCTGACCTTTGTGCATAGCCATGTACAGGTGCTGCTGTAGGGTTGTTTGTGTTGCCTTGTTGTGTGTTTGTGATGGTTGGACTGAAGTGATCCATTCTGGGGCTGCTGGCAGCAGCACTTCATGGTCAAGGACGGTCATGGCTTGATGTCAAATGCATTTTCAGCATGCTTCCCAGCGCAGTAGTTTCTGTTACTACACCAGTATTTGTGACGAGTATCGCAGTTGGGACAATGTAAGTATCTAGACACGATTACCTGTGCAGCTCACCCAAGCCTGTTGGGCTGTGCTGGCCTTGAAAGCCATTGCATTGGCTTCTTGCTCGTCGCATGAGTTTGAAACAATAAGTTACACTTCAAACAAGCGCGAAGCGCCAGGAACCGGCCGGAGCATCAACATTTACCACTGGTTGTGAATAACACTCTCGACCCACCCACACTTGCGATAAGTCGCTCGGGCAGAACTCGCTCGGTCCTTTCCACTGCACACACCCATCCTGCCAATCGTAAAGATGCAGGCATCCATGCAGCTCCGCAGCGCAGCAGCCAGCAAGGTTGCTGGCAAGAATGCCGGCGCCATTGCTCCTGTGGTGCCCGTGCAGCGCGTGAACAGGTATGCTGGGATGGATTGCGGCATAAAATCCACGTTCAGCTGGGATCTGGGCCTGCTGCAGTTGGTTGACACATGCATACGAGTGCCGGCGCCAGGGCTTGCAGTGGTGACATTGCAAACACAAGCAGATTCAGGCTTGTATGCGACAAGGTTGTGACATACAGACACCTTGTATCCTGGGGCACCAGAGCATCAGGACAGCAACAGCAGCAGGGGCAGCGGCAGCAGCAGCAGCAGTGCTGTCAGCTTAGAACTGGAGGCAACCCATTAGTGCTACAATTTCAACTGAAGAAGGGTGGAAAACGCCGACTTTGGTGGCCACAGCAAGCTGAATTGCAGCTGAACTGCGCTGTCTCTGCTGCTGCTGTGCAGGCGCGCAGCCCAGCGCCTGGCGCAGGCTGTGCCCGCTGAGCGCGACTTCAACACCACTGCCTTCACCAAGGAGCTGGTCCAGTTCGCCGGCACTGAGGTGTGCAGCAGCAGCAGCAACAGCGGCAGCAGCAACAGCAGCAAGTGCGGCGCAAGCACAGCAAGTGTCATCGGCGGGCAGGCAGCGCCTTATGCTGCAGCAGCACCAGCGTGGCACTGCAGCAGGCGGCTGGTGCCTGCAGTGCTGCTGAGCTATCCTGAGCTACAGTAAAGCTTGCTGCAGCTGCCACACTGGCGTGTGTGCCTGGCATGCGACAAATGTGATGCACTGATTCCCCGGTGTTTGCAGAACTGCTCCTGGCAGCTGCTTGGCGACAGCAACCAGCGTTGACGGGTGGCATGTGTTGACATAGCGATGTGCATGTGCTGCTGCAGGAGTACATCATCAGGGGTGGCCGTGACAAGTTCCCTGCCCTGGGCAAGGCTTTCCAGGTGAGGCGGCCGGCACACCAGCAGCAGCAGCAGCAGGCGACTCGTGCGTTTGTCATCAGGCAGTGATCGCAGCAGGAGCAGCAGCAGCACCTGCCAGCTCCTCAAGCAGCGCAGGTGTGTTGCTGGAGTTGCCACTGGTAGTTGACAGCTGGAGGGACAAGCCAAGCCAGGGTAGCAGGTACAACCAGCAGATGGTGACAGCTGGTCCCAGCAGCAGCAGCATTCCATAAGCCTCACCACGGTCCTCATGACCAGCAGGAAGTTCATGGCAACACACAATGAGCGGAGCCGCAGAACCACTCCAGCTGTTGTGCTTCGCAGCAGGCCATGCATCGCCACGCAGCGGCTTGATCCTGCCCCACAAACTCATCGCTTTGCTGCACCACATCTCTCCCGTTGCTGTGCTGTCTATGCATCTTCACCTTGCAGAGCATCAAGCAGGTGGGCGTGATCGGCTGGGGCTCCCAGGCGCCCGCCCAAGCCCAGAACATGCGCGACAGCTTTGAGGCTGCCGGCCTGGACATCAAGGTCTCCATTGGCCTGCGCAACGACTCCCCCAGCTGCACTGAGGCTGAGGCATGCGGCTTCAAGCACGCTGACGGCACCCTGGGCGATGTGTTTGACATCGTGTCCAGCAGCGACCTGGTGGTGCTGCTCATCTCAGATGCCGCACAGGTGAGGGCGGAATATAGGATGGCAGAGTAAGAGATGAAAAGGGGGCAGGGAGAGGGGCCTACATGCAGCGCGGCTGGCTGCAGCAGGGGCAGCTGCGGGACGGTACAGGGCATTGTGTGTGGTGTATTTGGCAGTTGCTTCAAGCCACGGCAGCAGCAGGACGTGGCAGCAAGCTGCACAGCAGAGCAGGAAAGCCAGCAGCGTGCTGGGCGAGCAGCAGGTTGGTCAGCTAGACAGTTGCAGTGCTGCCGGCTGCACAGTACGGCCCTCCCCTCAAACAGCAACCTGTTGCCTGCTCTGCTTCTCACCTGCACTCCTCTCACCTGCACTGCTGCCTGCCGTGCCACCGCTGCTGCTGCTGCTGCTGCTGCCGCTGCGCCTCAGGCCAAGCTGTACCCCCGCATCCTTGCCGCCATGAAGCCCGGGGCCACGCTGGGCCTGAGCCACGGCTTCCTGCTGGGCGTGATGAAGAACGACAACGTGGACTTCCGCAAGGACATCAACGTGGTGCTGGTGGCGCCCAAGGTGCGGGGCGGGGATGAGGATGAGGGCTGCAGGCAGGGGCCCTGCCAGTGCAGCAGATGTGCTGTCCAGAACGTGTTTCTTCTGTGGCGGCCTAGAGCGCCGCTGGCACTTGTTGGGTTTGATCTGCCTGCTGAAGATGCCGACAGCACCCGTAGCTCTGCTTTTCCCGCTCATCCCTGTGCTTGACGCTGCTGCTGCACTCGCTGCCACTGTTGATCACCGCAGGGCATGGGCCCCAGCGTGCGCCGCCTGTATGAGCAGGGCAAGACCGTCAACGGTGCAGGCATCAACTCCTCCTTCGCCGTGCACCAGGACTACACCGGCACAGCCACCGACATCGCCATCGGCTGGGCTGTGGCTGTGGGTGCGCCCTTTGCCTTCTACACCACGCTGGAGAGCGAGTACAAGTCCGACATCTACGGCGAGCGCTGCATCCTGCTGGGTGCCGTGCACGGCATGGTGGAGGCGCTGTTCAGGCGCTACACACGCGCCGGCATGAGGTGAGCGTGCTGGCAGCAAGTGCGGGTGCAGAGGGTTCCGTGCGCTGTGCAGCACTGCATGTGTGCACTCGCACCCAGCTTGGAGTGGCGCAGCCTGCAGGAAGCAGGGACTGCACGGCACAAACCCACACGGTCCGTTGTTCTCCCTCTGTCACTGGCCTTCCATCAGCAGATCTGTGTGCTCGCGCCTTGACCACTGCTGCTGCTGCTGCTGCTCCCTGCAGCGACGAGGAGGCGTTCAAGCACAGCGTGGAGTGCATCACCGGCCCCATCAGCAAGACCATCTCCACACAGGGCATGCCCGCCGTGTACAACATGTTTGACGCCGCGGGCAAGAAGGTCTTTGAGGAGGCGTATGCTGCCAGCTTCAGGCCCGCCATGGACATCTGCATGGAGATCTACGAGGACGTGGCCAGCGGCAACGAGATCAAGTCTGTGGTGCAGGCCGGCAGCCGCTTCGACCGCTTCCCCATGGGCAAGATCGACCAGACCTACATGTGGAAGGTGAGCGAGGGGAGTGCTGCATGGGACGTTTGCATGGCTTGGAGCGCAGTGCAGTGGGTGTGGGGCAGCAGCGCAGCTGGGGTGTGCACGCTGGGCTGAATGGCTGATGTGCAGCGCAGGAGGTGCAGCTGCAGCGAGGTGCAAGTGCATGGTGGAAAGGGCATGCTTGTTGTTGCACAGCTGCAGGTGCAGCAGCGTGCCTGCAGCTGCCATCCTGCCCACCCCGCCGCCACCCGACACCATCACCTCTGCACATCAACCCCTCACCCATCACCCATCCTCCCCTGTGTGCCTGCTTGCTTCTGCCTGCGTGTCAAACCGCCAGGTGGGCAAGGCTGTGCGTGCCAAGCGCGTGGAGAGCGAGATCCCCCTGGACCCCTTCACCGCTGGCGTGTACGTGGCCACCATGATGGCCACTGTGCAGACGCTGCTGGAGAAGGGCCACCCCTTCAGCGAGATCTGCAATGAGTCCATCATCGAGGCAGTGGACAGCCTCAACCCATACATGCATGCGCGCGGCGTGGCCTTCATGGTGGACAACTGCAGGTGGGTATGGGGCGGGCATCAACATCAGCAGCAGCACGGCACGGCTGGGCATGTCATCATCATTGTGTCGCAGCCTTCAGTGCGCCTGATCTGCTGCAGTGTAGCGGATTGCAAACATTGTCTGACTCTGCGTGTCGTGCGCCTTGCCTGCTGCTCCTGCCGCGCAGCTACACCGCCCGCCTGGGCAGCCGCAAGTGGGCGCCCCGCTTTGACTACATCCTGGAGCAGCAGGCCTTTGTGGCCATCGACAACAAGGAGCCGCTGGATGCAGAGGCCTTCAAGGCCTTCCTGGAGCACCCGGTGCACGCAGCCATGGCTGCCTGCAGCGCCATGCGGCCGTCTGTGGACATCAGCGTGGCCAGCGACGCTGAGCCAAGCAGCACCGAGGGCGTGGGTGTGGGCGGCGCCAGGACCGAGTACAGGTCCACCGTGGCTGCTGCATGAATGCGGCGTTGAAGCTTGAGGAGAAGATGTGCGGAGTGTAGGGGTGGCTGGCACAGCGGTGGTGGCTGGTGCCTGTAAGGGAGGACAATCCTGCCTGAGGTTGCAAGGGTGGTGTGTGTTTCTTTGTGCTGAGAGGAGGCACAAGGATGCTGGCAGTTGCTCCAGCTGCTGCTGCTAGATGGATACACAGCTAGCTGGCAGAAGTACGTGTGTGTGCTGTTACTGATGTACATGTCTATGTACATGCATGTAGTGTTTGTGTTCATTATAGCTTTACAATTGTAAAAGCGATTACTGCGCTGTACCAAGGCCAATCAGACACGCAGAGGACAACATCTGAGGTTCCAGACTTACAGCCATCATGGCATGGTGGCGGGGACCTCTCCTAGTCCTGTGAGGGAGCGGTATGTTGCTTTATGTTCTTTGCGAATTGTAACTTGCAACTATCACACAATCAGACTTGAAAGGCCGACACGCTTGTGTCATCGTGTTCAAATGTACTGCTTGTGTACTGCTGATGCGCCGACTGCACAAAGTGCCAGTCAAACCTGGTGCGACGCTTGATTCGGCGACAGTAATGGCAGATCGATCACGTTGCTGTTGTTGGCGGTCGCTCTTTTGTGGCCGTGGCCGGTGTTGTTAAGCTGCAAAATGGTCCCCCGGCAGAGCAGAGCATCGAGGCCTGGTTGTTGTTCAATCTTCAAATCCAACCTTTGAAAATCTTTTAAAAAACGATTCCATCCCCTGATTGTTGAGCGCTGTGAAGCATGAGTCATGTGAGTCGGTAGGGTTGTTACCAAGTTCAAAACTGTTTGAAAGGTGAACAAGGCAGAAACTGCATCCAATAATGCCGCCAATCGGGGGACATGCACGTTTAATTTACAGGAGGTCTCTTTATTGCCATTTACAGCCGTCTGTTTGTAGTAGTCGTGACCACATCAATCAAAATTACTATGCAATGAGCTCGTACCACTCGTTCTGATCTGTTTATGGGTATCATATTCTAAAAAAAGAATTGAAAAACACATTCAAACAGCCGAGAGGCACACCACAGCACTGGATGGCGTACAGCAAAGGCTTGCTGCCATGCCTTTTGGAGGCAGAGCTCCTGGGTCGCAGACGTAAGGCTGACGACAGAATTCAGTCGGAATGGAAGTTATAGTACGGTAGCTGATCGCAGGACGCCTGCTGCAGGTGCCTACGCCCCAAGCAGCTTCTGCCATGCCTTCACCTGCCAAGCCAAGCATGCTGGCGTGATCCGTGTGGACCCAGACGGGGATCCCTGCCCCCCTTACTCCATCACGTTCAACCAGGTCAGCAGCTGGAACACTTGTCTGGGTGCAGCTTGCAGCAGTACTCCAACAGTCTGCCATTCTAGCTGCAACCACCACAGCAGCAGCCGTAGCGTATGACACCCTTGAGATCCCTTGCCTGCTGCGACTGTTGCAGGTAGCAAACAGCTGCAAGTTCCTCACAGTGGGCGATGAAGAGGGCTGCGTGTCGATTGTTGACACCTCTGCTGAGGAGCTGCCCACAAGCCTGTACACAGACCATGACAGGCCGCCACGCGCCAAGTGGCTGGCACACAACAACACCATCTTTGACATGGCATGGGCAAAGGTGAGCTGGCCATGTGAACAGGCATCACGCTGCTGTTGCATGTGTCTGGTGACTTGCAAAGCAGCATGGGCAAGGTCAGGTGTGCAAGGGTACTGCATCACTGCTGTAGCATGACTCACACCTCCAGCTTGGTGGTGTTCCAACCAGCAAGTGACAGCAGCATGGGCAGCTCTGGCACACATGACACAGCTGAGCTTACTTGACACTCGCTGCTGCTGAGCAAGCCGTCTGCGCTGCTTGCCTGCCATGCAGAATGATTCGGTGCTGTACACCGCATCTGGGGACCAGCACGTCGGCGTGTGGGACACCGCTGCTGGCAGGCTGCGCGTGTACTGTGCAGGGCACGACGGCAGCGTGAAGGCAGTCTGCCCCCACAGCACGCAGCCAGACGTGTTTGCCTCAGGTGCGCGGCTGCTGCAGCACTGCCCAGCACTGCCTAGCAGCTGGCTGCTACCACTGCATGCCGCACCTCTGCCGTGCCTGCAGCAGGCTTGCTTTCTGTGTGGGCTGCTTGCTAGCGCAAAGCAGCCGCACCTTGTGTGTGGACGGCACCTGCCCCTGCGAGCAGCATCCTACTGGCATGCGAGCCACATGTGCTGCTGCGCGCCCTGCTAGCAGTGCTGACAAGGCGCATCACTCCGCTGCATGCCGCCTCACCAACGCTCACCACCCACTGTCACCATGTTCTGTCACAGGCTCACGTGATGGCGGCATCCTGCTGTGGGACCTGCGCACGCCCAGCAAGTGGTGCGCAGCCAAGCGCCGCATGCAGCTGGGGCCCATCCTGCGCATCGACATCGCCACAGCGCCAGCACGCCAGCACGGCGGGCCCACAACAGCAGCAGCAGCAGCAGCAGCAGCAGCGCCAGGCAGTGCCGGCAAGGCAGGCAGGCCTGGCAGCGGCAGGAGCGCGGCAGGCGCCGCCAGCTGCCGCCGCAGCGTGACGTCACTGCTGTTCCTGCGAAACGAGCACACCATGGTCAGCAGCAGCGACATGGATGGTGTGGTCAAGCTGTGGGACCTGCGCCGGCTGACAGCGCCCACGGGTGACATCACGCTGCCGGCACGCGGCAGCCCCGCTGCTGCTGCTGCTGGCCGCAAGAGCAGTGGCTCTGGCCGCAGCAGGTCTGGCGGCAGCAAAAAGGGCAGCGCTGCGGCTGATGAGGCTGGCGGCGCGTGCTGGATGGGCTTCAGCTGCCCCAGCAGGAGCAGCAGGCCCGCAGGCATCAGCAGCATGGCGCTGTCGCCAGCAGGTACGCGCGCTGCTGCTGCTGCTGTCAGCACAACCTTCCACTGCATACAGCAAGATCCCAGCAGCCAGCTCGGCATGGCACTGCCTCGTGAGACTACGAGGCTCATTCTTCTACGCTGTACATCGCGTGTATGTTCCTGCGGCAGCTGCCAGCAATAGATGTTCGTGCTCAGGCCTCAGCCCATGCAAAAGTCGAAGTCGGCACTACCGGCTGCATGCTGCTGAGCCGGGGCTGCCATTTCTGGTGCCATTTGCCTGCAATTGCCACAACTGCTGCTACTGCTGTTGCTGCCAGGTGACATGCTGCTGGTGTCCTCCATTAACAGCTGCCACTACCTGTACAGCATGGCAGCGCTGGACCAGCCGCCCCTGGCCACGCTGACGGGCCACCGCAGCGACAGCTTCTGCGTCAAGTCCTGCTTCAGCCCCTGCGGGCAGCACGTGCTCAGCGGCAGCAGCGACAGGCGCGCATACATCTGGGACGTGAGTGCCTGCAGCAGCGGCGGCATGGGCTGCAGCAGGCAGCAGCAGGACCAGCCAGCAATCTTGCTTCGGCAGACCTGCCCTGTTGGAAGCGTGATACTGCAGTAAGCTCCGCCCTGCAGACACAGGTATAATCATAAGCGTATTATCGAGGCAGCACTGTGCAATTGCAAGCGCCATCTTGCAGGCGTGCCGACTGCATGTTCATGGCCATGCGCCGCTTGTTGCTGCACCTGCAGGTGTCTCAGCCGTCGCTGCCGCCTGTCACCCTGCCGGGCCATGCTGGGGAGGTCACCGCAGTGGCGTGGTGCCCCGGTGACGCCTGCCAGCTGGCGACTGCCGCAGATGACGCCACGCTGCGCGTGTGGTCCATGGACCGCAGCAATGTGCGCTACCAGGCGACATTTGACCACTGCAACTACCTCTTTGCTGAGGAGGGCAGGCAGCAGCAGGGCCTGTGGGACCGGCTGGGCTTTGAGCGGCCCAAGGCGCCAGCACAGCAGAGTGGCAGCCAGCAGCAGCAGCCACAGCACTCTGGCGAGGCAGCAGCAGCAGCACCTGAGCCAGAGCCATGCGGTGGCAGCACTGCCACACACGCAGCAGCAGCTGCTGCTGGTGTTGGCGGCAAGGGTAGCATCTGCTCGCCACCTGTCACGCCTCAACTGCCGTTCTACCGCAGCGCGGGAGCAGCAGAGGCAGGCGCTGCACCTGGTGCTGCTGTTGCAGCTGCTGCTGTCGCTGGTGCCTCCGCTGGTGTAGTCAGCAGTGAGGCCTGCAAAACGCCTGCAGCGCAGAAGAAAAGCGCGGTGAGTGGCATGATGCTGCAAGTGGGCAGCAGGTCTGCTTGGCACAGGCAAGTTTCCACAGCATTCTTAGCAACCATTTTCGGCTGTGAGCATCCCCTGCAGCCGCCCGCATGTCTGTCATGCGTCAGTTTTGTTCAATCCATTGGCTCAGTCGATGCATTTCTTTGTTGTGTGCAGGGCCGTGCTTCCGCAAGCAGCAAGAACACCACACCACGCCTGAGGCAGCTGCTGCTGTCTGAGCAGCTGTCAGCCCTGCGGCTGGCAAAGCAGCAGGCAGCAGCAGCAGAGGCTGGCCCAGCCGCAGCAGCAGCTGCTAGTAAAGGGGCTGGTGCTGCAGCTGCTGAGGCAACAAAGCATACGCGCAGCAAGCAGCAGCAGCAGCCTGCCCAGCATGCCCGTGGTGAGGCTGCAGCCGCCTCCCCAACAGCAGCAGCAGCAGCAGCAGTCTCCCCGCCAGCAGCAGCAGCAGCAGCAGCAGGCGGCGCCCAGCAAGCCTTTGTGAGCTGGATGCAGGGCCTCACCCCAAGCCCAGCCAGCACGCCAGGCAACAGCAACAGCCAGCCTGCAGCCCAGCCTTCCCCAGCAGCTGGCTCTGGCCCTGGCTCATCCGCCCAACAGCAGCAGCAGCAGCAGCAGCAGCAGCAGGGTTTGCCGCCATGCCCAAGTGGCAGGCCTTCCACCTGCAGGCGTGGGGGTAAGGTGGAGCTGAGCACCCCCTGGGAGCTGCCCAGCCCTGTCAGGCAGCAGCGCCAGTCAGAGCAGGCAGCACTGGAAGCAGCACGGCTGCAGCACAGCCTGCGCTGGTCTGGCCAGGCCAAGCAGCAGCAGCAGCAGCAGCAGCACGGCTTGGGTGGCCTGTTGTCTCCTGTAGCAGCAGCTGCAGCAGCCGGGGCAGCAGCGGCAGCTGCAGGCGCAGGTGTTGGCGGGCTGATGACCAGCTTGCTCGGTGTGGGCGAGGTCAGCAGCTGCTGCCGCCTGCTGCAGGATGAGTTTGAAGTGTACTGCGATGAGAATGAGAATGGTGGAGATGGCCAGGCAGCAGCAGCAGCAGCAGGGCAGAGCCTGACAGGTGACTCTGCAGGGACCCCCCACAGCTCGTCATTCCTGCCTCAGGAAAACCAGTGGAAAGAAGATGCAGCAGCAGCTGCAGCTGCACAAGCCCTGGCTGCTGCCAAGGCTGCACCACTAGCAGGCCTGGCTGGTGCAGATGCTTTGGGGGCATCCCAGCCAATGTTTGACCGCGCAGCAGGCGTGTGTGCTGATGACGTGGACATGGTGCCATGCTCACTGCCGCATGATGTTGTGCCGGCATCACTGCCAGAAGATGCCGTTGAGGCCTCACAGCAGCAGCAGCAGCAGGGTGCGTATGCCTCTCAGGAGCCGACCGTGCAGTCCCCCACACGCCTGCTGCAGCCTCCTACCCAGCAGCAGCAGCAGCAGCAGCAGCAGGCGGCTGCTCCACGCGGCAGTGTAGCAGCGCTGCTGCAGGCTGGCCTCAAGCCTGGGGAGCTGCTGCTGGCAGGCACTGACCGCACCCCACTGGGCGACCTGTCCAAGCTGCTGCCTGTTGCAGCTGACAGCATGACCAGCCCCAGCAGCCACAGCCAGCGCCGCAGCCGCAGTGCAGCAGCAGCAGCAGCAGGCGTGCCAGGCAGGGCGGCGCAGCAGGGCTTCAGCAGCCCCCTGCTGCACCGGGATAGCCCTGTGAGGGTGCTCAACATCTCAGCAGCAGCGCCAGCTGGGAGCCCGCCGGCAGCACTGGCGGCAGCAGCAGCAGGTGCGGCCGACTCGCCGCTGCTGACGATGCTGCAGCATGCACGCATGGCCAGCACACCACATGGAGTCTCGCCACGCCACCAGCAGCAGCAGCAGCAGCAGCTGTTGCAGCACTCTCCAGTACATGCTGCTGAGGGTGGTGGCAGCGGCAGTGGCAGGAGGCTCAGCAGGTTTGGCGAGAGGCAGCTGTCGCCGCTGACGTTTGCAGCCCACAGCGCGTATGCTCAGCAGCAGCAGCAACAGCAGCAGCAGCCTGGTGCTGGTGTTCTCAGTGGTGTCATGGCTATGGTGGGCAGGCAGTTAGACAGCCATGTGCCTCAGCAACAGCAGCAGCAGCAGCAGCAACATCCAGCAGCTTTGCAGGCCGCCCTGCAGCAGGAGCAGTTGTTGGCGGGTGCAGCAGAGGAGCAGGGTGAGGCCAGCGAACAGGGAGAGGCAGGCGCGCCAGAGCCAGCAGCAGCAGCAGCAGCAGCAGCAGCAGCAGCGGCAGCAGCAGCAGGGGGTGCGGCCGGCAGTGGTGGGCGGCGCATCAAGCGTTCTCACGTTGCTCCAAGCAGCAGCAAGAAGCGGCAGTGCACGCTGGCTGCGTGCTGGACCGCAAAGCCGCCTGAAGTGGAGGATGGAGCCAGCAGGTTCAGCTGAAGCATGCTGCATGGTGGCTGGCGGCGCCAGCTGGCACACAGCAGTTAGTCAGCAGCAAACACCGTCAGAATCTGGCTCCCAAGCCGTGTCAGCATCCACTGCTGGGAATCAACAACCTGTGCAGCGTTGACCAGGAAGCACGGCAAACACACCAGTGACTTTTTGCTGGTGTTTCGTCAGTGCGACATGCAGCGTTTGTAGGCAGGTGTTACTTGACAGATCAGTTTCATTGCAGTTGCATTTGACATGCCAAGAGCGGCTGGCATGACACAGCACAGCCGTGCTTCAGGGCTGCTGCATATCTGGATTGCATATCAAGCTTTGCAGAAACTGCAGTCATGTGCTGTCAACTGTCACCTCAGCCTGGTTTGTGCACCCGCTGAGTGCTGCCCACTGGATATGCTCTTGGTGATGCCGTCACAGCCAGCCAGGTGTTGCCTCTGATGAATCGACATGGGCAGGGCCTGCCAACATGCATTACCATTGGGTGACACAGCAGTCAGAGTTCAGTTCACTGATACAGCCTAGGCCATATGTGATTGCAAAGACACACATGGTGCAGCCTGCAAGTATTGGATGGAGCATACTGGGTGTAGAATGTGTGCTTGATGCTTGGGTGGTGGCAGCCAGTAGCAGCGCATGGGCTGCACGTCCTGTTGAGAATGGCCGGCCATGAGTGTGTCAGCTTTGCCCACGTCAGCAGTGAAGAATCAGGCAACGCTGCAGTGGTAAGCGTGGTAACAAGAACTAAGTGCTTAAGCAGCAGGGTGCAGGTGTGATACAGTTTCATTCTAGTGTTGTGCACTCCCGGGGCGTCCCGCCGTCATGGCGCTGTAACGAAGCGATTTTGACGGGTAGTGCACACCAGGTCACCTGTACGGTTTTTGCCATGGCATGGGTATCTGCGTCTGCCAAACAGTGTTTGTGGCGTCAGTTGCACACATGTGCGCAGCCACAGGTGTGTCTCACGCTGCAATGCTACAACATGGCTGCTGCTACTTGCGGCGGCATTGCACAGATGATGCTTGCCAGCTCACTCGAGCCACGCAGCCATGAACCTGCTACCTAAAACCAGAGAAAAGCAACATATCTGCTGCGCATGGGACTCTGCAATAAACACTGCAATAAACGAAGTGTGCCTCCCAGTGTGCCTCTGATTGTTGCTCAGTCGCCGGCGCCATCTGCATACCTGTGACTGGGGGCACCCACGTGGCACTGCAATGGCGGCGCAGCAGCCTTGCGTGGCCAACATTTTGCTTCAGCCCTGCTAGGAAACAGCAGAGTTAGATGCGGGTGAAGGACTGCTGCCTTGGCTACGTTGTTTTGCAAAATCAGATGCACCTGGCTGGTTTGAAAAGCAAAACAACGTTGGAACCTTTTCCCGATTTGTGCGTGTCATCCTTGCGCAGGGGCCATGCTAATCTTCTCTGTATCGTTCCAATTTTAACAGATGTCCCGAAGGACAACAAACCGGCGGTCAGACAGGTATATGTACCCTGGCGGGATGGGGGCATGTTACTCGACGGTGTGGCAGCTGCCACGTCATAGTTCGGACGAAAGGCAATGCCCGCAACAGCGGCCTTTTAACCTCGAAACAACAAAGCAATAGGTACGAGCATTGTAAATCAGGCAGCGGGGTGCAGCCAAAGTGCTGCGAATCGGAGACAGGACTCATACAGAGACAGCAGCAGACAGTGCCACTGTGTATGCTTGGCTGCCTCATGCATACCAAGGTTGGCACATCACACATGCTGATTGACTGAGGTCATCATATTGAATGAAAATACACATCCAGCGATTGCATCGGAAAACCTCAAGCGCCTGGGAAGGGACACAGCGCTGCTTGAATGCACAGGTGGCCACCATGATGGAATGTGCGCAATGCAGCAATGCAGCGGCTGTGTTACATGCACTCTAACACTGCCGGCCAATGAAGGCAGAAGCAAGCTGCAATATCAACCCCAGGCTGATGCCCAGCTGCCAGATGTCCCTGCTGCCATCCTGCCAATCCTGCAGGGGCCAGCAGCAACTACTAGTTGCCTAGTAGGCCACCTTGAGGAGAACGATCACAGAAAATAAAGCAGCAGGGCTTGCATCCACCAGGTGTCACACTCACGTGTCACAGCAGCTGCCACCAAGAATCTCAGGCACTGCCCAGGGGGGGGGGCATGCTCTGGCATACTGCAACGCTTGAGGCACTGGCCCCATCGAGCAACGAATCGCTCCGTACCCACACCCGTCAACAGTAACACTCATGCTAGGTATGGCTGCCAGCTTGCAGCTGGGTGTCGGCCTGCATATTGCAGCAGCCCTCAGCCATGCTCACTATGGTGCAGCAATGTGCTGCAGGGGCGCGCTTGCCCTGTCAAGAGCAGTGCTTGCCCCTCACGCCTCAAGCCAAAGTAATTAAACTGTTGCTGCTGGTCAGTGTCCCTGCGATGATCACAGCTTGCTGGCTGGCTGGTTGAGTGCTGCAATGACCTGGCGTGCTGCGCGCTCTCCTGTCTCCAGGGCTGCCTGTACGCAGGGGTTGACCGAGGTGTGGGTCGCCTCGCCTGCAAGCAGCAACGCAGCAGCAGCAAGCAGGCAGGTGCAGCGCATGCGGCCGTACTGTGAGCCGCAGCACGCAAGCAGGCAACCACATGAATCGTACAACTGCCGTGTATGATCCTGTGCAATCCAGGTCAGCAGTGCAGCCGTGCAAGTACTGTCTGGGCGCACAAGGCCTACCAAAGCAGCCCACATGCCTAAACAACTGCTGCCATCCGCGCCGGCAGCGACACAACCACCACCTCTCAACAGCTGCTGCTAGGCCGCATATGCGCACCTGCAAAGAATATGGTGCCAGCCACGGGTGCCGCTAGCGCCTCCCTATCCCCGTCCTCAGCGCCAAAGGAGGGGAAGCTGTAAGCGCCGCCCACCCACTGCTCCTGAGCCCAGTCAAACACGTGCGCTTTGGCGTATGCTGATGTGGCAGGCTGCGGGTCTGTGCTGCTGCCAAAGATCTGGTCCAGCTGCGCCAGGAACTTCTGCACTGCTGCCTCAGCGCCCATGCCAGCCAGGGCATCAGCGCGCGGCCCAGCAAGGAAGCCTGCGGCAGCAGCAGCAGCAGCGGCAGCAGCAGCAGCAGCAGCAGCAGCAGCAGGAACGAAGCACCATAGTGGGTAGGCGGGACTCCTAATGCTAGTCATAGCTGCTGCTATCCGCCTTTTGCCAATCACCTGCTGGTGCATGGCTGCACATGCACGGTCGTAGTTTGTGATACATGTGGCAGCTGCCGAGCAACAAGCCATGACGCTGGTGACAGCCGCATATGAAGCACTAAGAGCTCCTGCAGCTGGCTACTCACCCACTACTGCATGCAGGTGCTTGTTTGCCTCGTCGATGACGGCGTGCTGCGTCATCCAGAACTCCGGAACAAAGCTGTGCGTGCAGATGACGTCATACAGACGCTCAGGCCAGAAGCGCTTGTTGAAGGCGATGATGATCTGCAGTGCCAGCAGCATCAGCAGCAGAAGCAGCACACCACAGCATGAGACCTGCCGGTGTCTCTCCAGCAAGAACACTGACAGAACAATCCTTGTTGAAGCAACACAGCTGCACCACAGCATGATCAGCAAATGTGTTGCCGCCCACTATGTGCTGCTGTGGGGGCACAGCTACTAGCGTAATACGCTGCCGCCCGCCCACCACCCACCTTGGCAGCATTGCCGAACCGCAGCCGCTTGATGGCTGCTGCCTTCGGCTCAGGCAGTGCCGGGCTGAAGCTGATGCGGCCCTGCTGCAGCACTGCCAGCGAGGCTGTGATCACCACCTTGCGCGCACCCAGCCGCAGGCCGTTTGGCCCCGTCAGCAGTGCGCCTGCGGGGCTGTAGGTGATGCTGGTGATGGGGCAGCCGGTGCGGATGGTGAGGCCGGCCCGCAGGCCGTCTACTAGTGCTGACATGGGCTTGCCCAGGATGAGGTACGTCTCACCAGAGTCCCACCTGGCGGCAGCGGCAGAGCATGGAGGGGCGCGGCATGCTGAGGTGGGACGCATGGAGTGAGCAAGAACTGCAATGTGGGTACTGCGGCCAGCAAGTGCCTGGCATAACTGTTGCTGTGCTGCTACACCCAGGTGCCGCCTCTGCCACTCACTTGTTGTTCTCAGTGATCATCTCCCGCAGCCCCAGCGTCTGCACACTGCAGCCAAAGTCATTGGCGTAGCACACGTCAGCCACCTCCATCTGCAGCTCGCTGGCGCCCTTGCTGCGCAGCCACTGCTCGGCGCTGACGTCCCTGCCTGGAGGGGGCGGCGCCTCGTCACCCACATGGTCAAACATGTCGTGCAGCTGATGGCAACGGCGTGTGCAGCAAGGGAGGGGCAAAGCAGGAGACCAACGACAGCAAGTGAGGTTCTGCTCGTCGGCTCTGAGTGACGCATCAAACTCAAAGAGGCTTTCAGCTGCGATGTCAGGCAGCTGGCAGCACTTTCAAGTTGCGATGACATGAGCACACTATGGTAGTACATCATGCAGCCAATTGCCAGCGCCCGCATCCATGTGGCGTGTGATCGCTGGATGCATGCGTCGCCTTAGTCCTGCAGCTGCTGACACCAATTGCTGAACCAGCCAGCCAGCCAGCCAGCCAGCCAGGCCCCCCCACCAGCCAGCCAGTGCTGCGCCTCACCTCGTCCACCTCCTTGGCCACGCCATCATTGTCTGTCAGCCGCTGCTCCTTGCCAAAGTACCAGAAGTCGGGCCAGGGCTTCTCAGTGGCCTGCAGGCCGTGCTGCTGCATGACCTCCGTCAGCTTGGAGTTGGCGCCATGCACAAACTCCGGCCCAACCTCAATGGGCCACCCGGTGAAGCCATGCAGCTGCAGACAGCATACACAGCATGTGAGGCTGCAGCAGGTGCTACACTACTGCAACTGCTGTTCAGCAGGCAGTTGCTGATGGGAAAATTAAGAGCCTGGTGCATGCAGCACAGCACCACTGCCAACACATGCAGCTGGGGTGACTGCCACTGCTGCAGCATGCTTGTCCCTGCAAGGCCCTTCACGTGTTTGTATTGCATATGGGACGCCCGAGACTAGCAAGCACCGCCCCACCTGTCGAATGCGCCCACCAACATGATTTTGAGCCTCCACCACCAGCACATCGGGGTACTGCTGCCTCAGCTGCTGGGCTGCGTACAGGCCGGCTGCACCTGCTCCTATCACAATGACACTGTGGTAGCTGTCTACTTTGTTAGCCATCGTGCTCCTCGCTGCTGGTTTCGGGGTTGCTGGCTGCAAATGCTTCAGTCGGGGATCACTGCGTGTTTTTGCGCACAGCATACGTTTCTTTACACACTATTAAAGCTGACTTTGAGTGGACGTGCCAACTTGCTGTTGTTACACTACGTGCGTGCTGGATGACGTGCCTGGTTACCTGCGGACCGGACCGGCGGCTGTGATGATCCACAGCAGCAATCATGAGCGCTTATACAAACTTACCGAAATCAACATCATTTTTCTACTGCAGCTGCCTGCTGCTGGCCACCCGACGATGAATGTGCCGGGACTGGTCAAACACAGTCAAGCCATCACCACTCCTGCTGCATCCAGGCAAACTACAAGTCTGCATCAGTCCAAGTCGTACAGACCACCATGCTCCTGCGAAAGCCTTCCAGTTGCCTGCTGTTTCCGATCGCATGGCGCACCCAACGCCCTGCCACTGCCACCTGTTGCGCTGCTGCTGGTGCCTGAACCATCTGCGCTGAAGCTGCTGCACCCAGCCAGCTGTGCCTGCCTGCTGCTGCCAGCACCAGCATCACCATGCCCCGACCAAGAGCCCATTACTGCTTGCCGAGCCTGCGCCAGGCTGTCCGAATCCTGCCGCATGCTGGCCTCAACATGGTAGTAGCTGTCCTCTGGCTCCTCCCCTGCTGCTGCTGCAGAGGCAGCTACAGCCGCTGCACTGCTGCTGCTAGCACCCGCCATGCCACCAGATGTGCTCCGGCTGGCCAGCACCACCCTCCGCGCCTGAGCAAGCAGGTCGCCGCTGCCGCTGGGACTCGCAGGCCTGCCAGCTGCTCCCAAGCTGTGGTGAGACAACAGCTGCCGCGTCTGCAAGCTCTGCAGTCCAGAAGGGCTGCTAGGGGTTGCTGCGGCAGCTGCTGCAGCAGCTGCGGCAGCTGCTGCAGCAGCTGCGGCTGCTGCTCCACTGCCCTGCCACCTGCTGCCACGCAGGCCTGCACTGGGCTGCGCGCTGTCGTCGCTGCCAGCATAGCTTGCGTGTGGAGCAGCAGCGCTGCCCGCCTCGCCGCTGCTGAGGTGCGTGGCAGCCAGCAGCTGCCGTGCTGCCACCAGAGGAGGCACCTGCCTTGCTGAGTCCTCGCGTAGTGACAAAGGAGCTGGATCCAGGTCGTGAACCTCATCATCAATGCCAATATCATCCGCTGCTGCTGCTGCTGCTGCCACTGCATCTAGCCGTGAGCTGGGGTGCATCTCTGGCTCTGACGCCTCCAGCGCAGCAGACAGGAATGCTGTCCTCCCACCAGCCATGCTCAAAGGCCCCGCTGCTGCTTCCTGGCCATAGTCATGCTGCGTGCCGCCCTGCAGCAGCATGCTGTCACTGTCCTGCGGTGGCAGCAGCTGCTGCTGCTGCATGCCTGGAGCCCTGCTGCTGCTGCTGCTCAGCTGCCCCGCGCCAGCACTGGGCCCTATGCTGCTTGCACTTCTGGCTGCTGTGTGAGCAGTGTGGCGAGCGCTGGGGCCAGCAGCAGCAGCAGCAGGTGTTAGGTCTGCTGCACTGTCAAACCCTACTGACCCGACAGCGTCGCTGTCATCATCGCTGTCCTGCCTCAGCAGCGCATCAGAGTCCACCTCTGAGGGCTGCTCCTGGTGGTGCTGCTGCTGGCCCTGCTGCTGCTGCTGTTGCTGCAGCACCATGTGCCAGTACTCCTGCTCCTGCTCATCTGCAAACTGCGCACTGGCGGAGTCGCGCCGCTGAAGTGTTGCCACGGCCCCGCTCTGCTGGCTGCCGCCCGCTGAGTATAGTGCGCCGCTCGCCGCTAGCATTGCACTGTCATGGCTGCGCCTGCGTGCCACGTATGGCGCTGCATTCATTGCTGAGTCACCATCAGAGCCCCTGCTGCCCCGCCAGCGCCGCTGTGGGCTGGCCTCCAAGTTACTTAGGTTATGTGCAGCTGCAGCTGTTCCTGCAGCACCAGCAGCTGCATTGCTGCCACTTGCAGCAGCCCCTGCTGCTTGCTGCTGCTGCGCTGCAGCAGCAGCGCCCACAGCACGAGCAAAGCCACGTGAGAAGCTGGGGCCAGCCACTGGGAGGATGCCCCTGCCAGGTGTTGCAGCGGAGCTGGTGCTGTCCTCCGCATCATCCAGCGTCATAGCTGAGTCTGCGAGGCTGGCCGGTGCAGCAGGCGGCCACTGCGCAGCTGCTGCTGCGCTGCTTGCTGCAGCTGGTGACTGCAGCCCTGGACCAGGGCTGCTGGGGCCTGCTGCATCTGGGGCACCTGCAACTGCAGATGACCCGGCAGCATCTGCTGCGGGAATGCTGCCAGGTGAGGGAGGCTGCTGCTGGTGGTGGCCTGTACCTGCAGCAGCTGCCTCAGCCTCCTGGCGCTGCCCAAGCTCCAGCGCCTTGTCCCACAGGGACTTGTACCAGGGGCCACCCCACGCCTGCAGGAAGCGACACTTGCAAGGTTTTGGTACAGAAGGGATGATGTTTCTGCTGCATGGATAACAGCAGAGCATAGAACGAGCACACAGCAAGCAGGTGGTGTCAAGCACTGCAGCCAGCCAGCAAGCCGCATAGCCACTACAGGAGACTCACCGGGCCCCGCTGCGCATTTGCGCTGTTGCTTGGCAGCAGCTGCCTGGAGCTGCCTGCTTCTGCGGCAGCTGCTGCTGTGCCAGCACCAGTGACATCAGCCAGCCAATCCCCCTGCATAAGCCCAGCCTCCTGTAGCTGTTGCTGCTGCTGCTGCTGCTCAGGAAACATAGGCAGCACTTGTTGCTGCTGCTGCTCTTCTTGCTGACTGCCCCAATGATTGTGCTGTGCAGCTGTTGTTTGCTGAGGGTTTGTGGCGGCGCCCAAGCTGGTCTGGGCTTCAGAGGCAGCAGCAGCAGAGATATCTGCTGATAGGGCAACCGGGCTACTGCCTGCTGCTCCCCCCTGCTGTGTTATCTCTGCCTGCGCGTCCTGCGAGCCCAGCATGCTTGTTGTAGCAGTGCCATTGTCCTGCTCAGCTGCTGCATCCGCTGAAGCTGCTGCTGCTGCATATTGTTTCTTCAACTGCTTCTGCGCGATGTAGCTTGCAGGCAGGCCTTCGTCATCACTGTCGCTCTCGCCTGCAAGGCGCAAGCACAGCATTTACAAAGGGTCATTGATCAGTAAGCGCACAAAAACCAAGGCTCTTGACTGACGCTGAAAAGTGGCGTGCTCCCGCAGCACAGTACACAAGCAGTAGGACACAACTACAGCGAGCTGCACAGGCTGTATGTGTGCTTCGCACCTGGCGGCACAGCCCTGAACCGCATGGGATCATGCGGTGGCGCTGGTGCTGCCCGTGCTGCTGCCACCATGGCGTCAAAGTTGTTGCGCTGCTGCTGTGCTGCTGCGGCAGCTTCGCTGCGGATGGCCTGCCGCTCAGCGGCCTCTGCAGGAATGCCACCCTGGCGGCAGCAGGCGCAGAAACGTGGCAGGCAGGCAGCTCAGCAGCGTGGTACCAGCCGTGCAAGCAGCGCACGCTATGGAGCAGAGCGCAACATATGCCTGGCGTCGCTGCAGATGAGCACGTATGCCATGCCTGCTTGCTTGCTGGTGAGCTGGCGTGCCTGTGTGCTTGCTTGCCTGCGGCCATGCATGTGCTAAGCCAGGGGCTTGAGGGCCTGAGCCGGCTCACCTGCATGAATGCTGCGGCCAGGCGCCTGTCCTGGTCTGTCACTGGTGCATCATCAAGGTAGTTGAGCTGCGGCATGGAGGACACCACCACCTTGCGGTAATGCCTGCAAGCAGCAGCAGCATAAGTAACCGGAATGAGTGGTTTGAGAGTGGATGGACTTGATGGTACAATTGTTGGGTTGTCCAGCATCGCCAAACACCACAACGCGGTGCCAGACACCAGCGCACAGTGTGCAGCACTGTTGAGAAACCCAACAGTGTAGCCGCTGCCTGGGTGACTCGAGAAGCACGCTGCATCTCAGCTGCATGCTCAAAGCTTTGCTGCAAGGAGTCATGCGTAATCAACACTCACTTGACCAGGCTGACCAGTGGGTTGCCCTGCAGCTTCAGCAGCGCCAGCGGCAGGCCTGCCAGCAGCGTCAACGCGGCAGGCTCGCAGAGTTTGTTCCTGCAAGAAAGAGACAAGCAGCAGCAACAACGTAAAGAGTCCAGATGCAGACGTGCAGAGATGTTGCTTGCCCGTGCGCACACGACACAGCAGTGGCGGCAATGCTAGCAGGCAGGCAATTGAAGCAGCTGCTACTGCACTACCAAGAAAGCACGCAGGAACTGCAACAGAGCAGTGCTTGCAGCACATGTTGCTGCTCACCCGCTGAAGTCCAGTGTAACCAGGCTGCTGCACTGCTCCAGCTGCTGTATGTCTGCCGCTGTGGCGAGCTGGTTGTTCGCCAGCACCAGCGTGCGCAGGCGCTGCAGCTGAGAGAGGCCCTCCACTGTGCTGATGCGGTTGTCTGACAGGTCCAGCGTCTCTAGCTGCACCAGGGCCTCTAACCCGCAGATGCGCTGGATGAGATTCTTGCCAAGGTACAAGCTGCGCAGGTTGACCAGAGCATCCAGCCCCTGGATGGCTGAGATGGCATTGCTCTCCAAGTACAGCGTCTTGAGCCCTGTGTAAGCCTGGCCAACAGGGAAGAGACAGCGCAGCGCCAGAGACGATTCGATAATCAGCTGTTCTGAACCAGAAGCCCTCATAGCAATTGGTTAAAGCACATGTTTGCTCTTTGTTCAGTCGGTGGCTGTGTTACGCCAGCAGCACAGTATCCGCACCTCCAGGTTCTCCAGGACCTCAATGGCCTTGCACTGAAGGTATAGCACATCATTGAGCTCTGGGCAGCTGGTGTACCTGATTCAAGAAGTAAAAGAGAATACCCATGTAAGGCTTTGTCTTACATCACGCTAATATCATGCGCATGAGCCACTGAACCCACAGCCACTGAACCAACAGCAGCAGTTGCATCAGCAGTAGCCAGAACAACCCTGGCCATGCACGAGCTCGCTGCTTTGATGGGATCTAAGCAGCATTACAACTTGCTGCTACTTACAGTTTATGATCCTTGCATATCTGCTTCAGGCTCTCAGGCGTGAGCTTGAACGAGCCATCCATGACACAGCTGTCTGTGCTATGCTGCTACGCCTTGGATGCCTGCCCACCCCCACTTAACTTAGACAGCAAACACCGTCAAGATCGTTGAAATTCATCTGGCGTGCACGAGCAAACACAACGAGAGGAGGCCATATGAGCCTTGCGGGTCAAGCAGAGTACGGTACAGGCGGGATGTCCTCCACAGGTGTGACAGACCAAGGGCACGTACATGCTGCAGGCTCTTCAGCTCAAACGATGTGAGGATGCACGCCAGCCGAGAGCGCTAGAGCTGTCAGCTTGAAGGCCCCTAAACCCTCCCAACATGTGTGCATTGACTGACAGGTTCAACGCCGTGTCTGCTGTGCTCCTCAGTATGTGACTGTGTTTAGTAGGTGAGACTTGACGGAGCCTGTTTTTTTATCACGACCATATTGCACTGCAGTGCACTCCATCAGCCGGTGACAGCCAACTGTTGCTCGCAGAGTGATCAGGTTGGACGTTGGCCGCCAACACTAGCACTTGGGCCAATTGCTAATGGTCAGCTAGCCACCAATAGCACAGGTTGTAGCCTGCAGTGTCGTTATCTATTGTGAACACGCTTCATGTGCCCAGATAATGACGCCAGCTTCGTCAAAGCGCCCGGCTGCTTGACAGTCGACTGTACAATGTTTGCAAGGCACGCTGCCTGACAAAATGGCCGAGCCCAAGGGATGCCCTGCGCGCTAAAGCCTGCATGTGGTGTTCATAACTGTCGTGGTAGCTGATATAGCTTATGGCGCTCCCAATGCAATGCTTCATCAATGAAGTCCAGCAGCGCTCAAACTGTGTCTGCTTGCTGCCATGGGTTTGCAGCTGCACCCTACAGGGACGCAGCCTGAATGCTGCAGGCAAGCATGTTTTTGTCAGCAGTGCAATCATCATAGCATGCTAGTGATGGCTTTACTTACAGTCGACGTCGTACTTGAGAGCCAATCCACTTGTGTTTGGGTGTCCGGCACTGGCACAGGCAGTGGCTACGTCATGTCTGCCCACACATTTTCACATGCTGCGCTGAGCAGCTTCGCTTTGTCCCTCAGGGCCTGAGGTTTTGTATGCTGCCCGCACGCAAATTTCACGGTGTGTGCTAACGGCAAACTGCACAGCATTTCATGTCATGTGGTTGAATAGCCTTTCAAATCCGAATCCGCTCGAGTTGTACTGTCGTAGTGTGTTGGCGGGAGACCATCACGAATCAGCATTTGTCTGTCTCAAGCAAGTTTGGCAGCCTTTACAGGTATCAAGACCTTTCAATGTTGATGTTCCGTTGCTTTGGCTGAAGCTAGCTGGCACATACGTGATGAATGGGCCGAGAATGCGGGGCTTCTTGCTGAAGCGCAATGCAGAGCACCGCAAAGCCAATTTAATCGTAAGCTCTTAGAATGTCTTGGTTTAAACATTAATAGGTGCTTGGAGAAGGCAGTGGAGTGCTACAGCAGCTTGTCAGGCTGTACAGCAGCGTGACTGTCCTGCTCCTCCTGCATGCAGTCCCTTAGCTGTGAGCTCCATCAGCACCACTGACGCAACAGCCAGAGATGACACATCATCAATTTGTAACTTGTTATTGTATTCCGCTGCTTGTTTTCTGCATAAAGGGACCCAAGTACAAGAGAAGATGGGTGGAGCTGACAGGACAGACACTTGTGTATGCCGCAACACAGCAGGATCTGCTTGCAGGCAAGGTATTTGCCGTGCGGGAGATGAAATGGGTGAAAGCTGATGGTGACGACAAATTCCAGGTGCGGCATTCATACTGTTGTATGCTATAGAACTGCAAAACCTTCTTCCGAGCTATCCTCGCCAGTTGCACAAACTGTCGAAAGTCGTACTGCGTACTGCTTGTGGCGCCACAGGTCAGGTTCCCAGAACGCGTGCTGACGTTCAAAGTGGAAGCTGGCGGCAAGCATGAGCGTGACACATGGGTGGAAGCACTGGAGCAAGCCAAGCAACTGGGCGCAGAAACAGGCAGGCGTGGGGGCAGTGCAGAGAAGCTAGAGCAGCTGAAGAAGGTGAGCTTCAACAGCAGAGGCCATGGGTACTGTGACACCGCAAGTTGAGAGTGCGTGGTCAAGCTGCATTCATGCAAGGTGGCGTGTTCAGTAACTGTTGCGGGAGCATAATCGTTGGTGGACACCACACCAACGTAACATCTTTACCTGCAGCAACACATTGTCGTCTCAATGCTGCTGGAAGACTGCTCACCTCTGTGCTTGCCTCTGTTGCTGCGCTTCAATCTGTTCCCAGACTGCGGAGGAGATGCTGCTGGAGCAGAGTGAGGACAGCGGCAGCGCCTCTACAGCATACAGGGGCTCCTCAAGTTCTGCAGGCGGAGCAGCAGTGCGCAGCCATCCTGCATCAGCAGGCCTGCCAAGCATAAGCATCGGCATCAGCAGCGGCAGGCTGACAGAGACAGGGCAGCGGCCACCTTCACCACGGTCGGCTCTAGCATCTGCCAAAGCAGGGTCAATGTTTGTGGCCAACAGCAACAGAGGGGCCGCTGTTGCACCTCTGTCTGGCTCAGCGCACTTCAGCGCATATGAGCAAGAGGATAGTGAAGGTGATGAAGAAGATGGCGATGGCAACTGTGGCGGCGTGGCAGCATGTGTGCGGATGGGCAGCTTGGAGCGGGCAGCTCACAAACTAGACAGCAGACGCTGCAGCACAGGCAGCAGCAGCATGCCCTCTCCTGCAGCAGGAGCAACAGCAGCAGCAACAGCAGTAGACCACGGCAGCCCAGCACCATCAAACAGCAGCACTCCCAGGTCCAAGCGACGGGAGAGCTTGCAGAGGTGAGCAACTGGTGTGCCAGGCTGTGCAAAAAGTCGTTATGTGCTGTGCCAGCCTTCATCCTGCAAGGTGCTTGCTGTAGCGAGGTTAGTGCTGGTTGTATTTGTCGTGTGCTTGTATTAACCTGACTTAAGCAGCATTAGGCAGCTCTTGCCGTCGCTGCCGTCAATGCGCACCAGGATGCTTCACATTGAACAGTTGGATGATGCTAAACTCCACGATAACCAGGCGCATGTCACACACCTGTCATATGTGTTGCTTCAGGCGCCTCACTCCTGGCGTTATGCTTATCAACACATCACCATCAACACAAGCTGCTGGAGAAGCAGTGCAGCTAGACCATGCAAGCAGCATAGAGCGCCGGTCACCTGCCTCCAGCAGCCAAGCCTCGCCTGGAAGCAGTTCTCCCACAAAATACGACTACCACCAGCAACAGCAGCAACAGCAGCAGCAGCGGGGGCAGCAGCAGCCGCAGCAATGTGCAGGCCAAGACGATAGCTTCAGTGACGAAGTGCTTACGCTCGACCTGGATGAGCTTGCAGCAGGTGACAGCAGCAGCAGCTACAGCAAAAGCATTAGCAGCCCTCATGTAGCACTCTTGGCTTCACAAAGCAGTGGGTCAGGTAGCGGCACAGCAAGGCCAGGCACTGCACCCAGCTACCGCCCTGGCACTCCACTCAAATCCTGCATGCGTGGTGGCGGTGTCAGCAGCAGCAACAGCAGCAGCAGCAGCTGCCTGCCATACGTAGGCAGTGCCTCAACACCAGCCAGCAGTGCAGAAGCTGCTGCAGCAGCTGCGGCTGCGCTTGCATCCCTTGGGCTGCAGCAGCGGCAGCATGGCGCGCCATCACCGCTCAGTGCCAAAGCAGCAGTCGGTCAGCATTTGGCAGCTGACAGGCATCGCTTCAATGAAGGCGGTAATCACACCAGGGATTGGGTTGAGGCAGACTGGGATAATTCGAGCGATGAAGATGATGATGGGCAAGCTGCACCTCACAAGGCACCTCCTGTAGGCAGCAGTGGTGTTGGTGTAGCAACGTCGCAGGGCCCCACTGCAATTGCACCAGGGTCATGCACTACTAGTGTGCCAGTTGGTGTGAAGGGTGTCAAGGCCGACAGCAACTGGCTTGACGACGACTTTGATGATTGACCTGAGTTGTGGGCTGGAGATTGCTGCCATATTTGGCAACTCTGTTGTTGTGCAGCTGCCACCTGTTTGCATGCCCAACATAACACTTGGTGTACTGCAATAGCTCTACAGTTGATATGAGCCATAGTGCCGTCCCTGGAACTGATGTAGCGGTGCAGAGTAAGCTGACAGCTGTGCAGTGCAGGAGGAGCTGTGTAGCTGCACGTGAGCATCGCTCAATAGAATGTCATACTGGCATGAACCTTTGGTACTCTGACTCAACTAGAATGGATTTTGTGCTGCCCCAACCATCACCTGGAAATGTCTGGGCCAAAAAGTTTGAACCAGGGCATGGCTGCTGCTAGCAGCCAATACTACTGTTGATATTGGCAGCTTGGCTGGTGAAGATGCATCTTCATATGCCGTCCTGCAGCAGGTGCCCATGCAAGGCAGCACTGCCTTACATCGCCACTAGCTAGCAGTGCATACGTGTGTTTGATACTGATCTGTGCAGCAGCCTGCTGCATTACCTACAGTACTGACTTTGCCCATCACCTGGCAACGCCTCGCGAGTGTTGGGCCCTGGGAGCTTTGCTGACGGACTTGCGCTCTCAATGCTTCCTTTGCACACCAAACTTTCCAGCTGAGGCAAGGCGGTTGAGCATAGTTTTCAGCCGCACGTCTGACTGGGTACGCAAGCTGAGATCACATTTGCTTGCAGTCTTTACGTTTAGCACAATCTAACTGGTGGCAAAATTGTTTGTGTCAGCAGCTTATTGTGTGGGTGGCAGTCTGGAAGACTGGCAGAGCCCGGTTGATGATCCACCATCCAATGGCGGTGTTGCTGTGGCCGAGCTGATTGTGATTATTTAGTGGTGTCATCGTCAGTGATGATAACCACTTAGGTATCTGTCTGTCGCGTGGGAAATTGTTACCGTGTTGCCTATATAGATATGCATTCAAGTATGGCCGCCATGGCTGGCCAGCGCCCACAACACCACAACCTGACTGCTGCAACACCTGTCTTGCACGGCAG
This sequence comes from Tetradesmus obliquus, assembly GCA_030272155.1. NCBI lineage: Eukaryota > Viridiplantae > Chlorophyta > Chlorophyceae > Sphaeropleales > Scenedesmaceae > Tetradesmus > Tetradesmus obliquus. Next base: position 6,056,266 of record CP126191.1, read on the forward strand.
CAACAGCAGTTGGGAAGGTGTGCAAGGCATGCATGCACAGCATAGCTCATTACACACACACCGATACATGGCACTAGCAACCAACGGGGGGCTGCCTGTGCCTTGCAAATCTGCGAACTGTTTTGATGGTGCGTGGACCAACATGTAACCATGTCTTCAAGACGGATGATGATCTGAGCAGATGATACTGCGCACGGCCATCATCATCATGTTACCATTTAAGTCATAGCGACGTCGCCATCGGCCCCGCGCCCCACAGGAGCGGCTGAAAGAACAGGCGAAGGGGGAAGGGAGGGAGCACTAATTCATTATCCCGCTTGCAGACATTCCTGCGCACGGCCATGTCACATGAAGCAGTGCTGCATGCTTGAACACTGTGCTATGACAAACCATGTGTGCAAGCCCATTCAAGTGCTATGCATCAATGATCAAGTAACTGTGCAGAGCAACAATCATTCTGGTGAAGCTAGCGTCACGATGTACTGCGGCCTGGGCAATGAAGTGCAGGGTGAGCCTCTTGCTAGTTCATCTGTGCTAAAGAAACCTAACCATGCAACATGCTGTTGGTGAACCTATACCAGCACACACATTAACGCAAAAGCCTACAGGATGAAGCAAGATACTGCAGGACCAACCCTGTAAAAACAGGGACAATCAAATGCATACAATGTTCCTGAGCCGCAACACGCCCTAAGAGTGCAAACTTGACAACTGGTCAAGTCATGTCGGCCATTTCTGCCAATTCAAGCTTTGGCTGAAAATGCTTGAGCATGCACATAGGTCCTACCGGCGTTTGATCACATTGCCCAGCTGCAGCTGGGGAGGTCACTGTATAAGATACACGTAGCACGTCTCATGCCCACAGCACGTCTCATGCCCACACCAGAACTTTCATCAGCACTGCTGGTCTGACAGTCATGCCCCTCTACATACCCTGTTGGCAGCAGAACTGCAAAGGATCCCCACACTGTCCCATGTATCATAAGGACATAAGGTCAAACAAAATCAGAACAAAATGATCGGTGCTGATGAAGACATGTTGCTGTGGTGCAATGCCGCATGCACCACCATACAGAACTTTGCAGATGATAATATACAAAAACACTTGTCAGTTGCTCTGCAGTGGCTTTGCTGCCAATACATTATGTCACAACCCACTGACGGTGGTATTGAATCATAGACAAGCGTATGGATGCACAGTGCGCAACAGGCATGTGCCCAGTCACGACCCAGTCCTCTGTGCAAGGCAGACAGAACACTACTATTTCGTTGATCAGCTTGTAGGCCGGAAGACATTTTCATTGAAGTGTCCAATAACATTACCAGGTGGATTGTAATGGCACACATACAGAGAGCAGCTGGGAGCGTAGCCGCACCCTATCTGGGTTGATTCCTTCCAGGATATCTGGGTAAAGTGCCCTGTAGAGTAGCTGAACTGGCCATCCCAAGCATACTGTGCCTCCTCATCCACCCACCCCTTGAAAGCGGCAGGGAAGTTTGGGAAGTATTGTGCCAGGTTCTCACCAGGCCCCGAGTGCTGGAACACACACCTATGGCGGCACAAGTCAACAACAGCAATGGCAGCAGCGTCTACGCGTCATGGGCTGCTTGCAGCACACCGACATGGGTGCAGCATAGATATGCAGTTCAAACCTTGATGGCGTGCTGAATTGTGGCTTGAGCCCATCTGCAACTGCCCTGCAAGCTGTGGCACAGTGTTCTCTGCTGCAGAAGTGACAGTGTCACAGTGAAACAAATGCTGTCCTGCAAGTGGTGCTGATGCAGGAGCTGAGCATGCCTGCCTGCCTGTCCTGCAAGCTGAGCTGGTGCAGATGTGCGGCTAACAAGGCTTTTCGCCATAGTCCTGCAAGCTGTGCTTTCACTAGTATGGAACACAGTTGTCAGACCATGCACTCATTGTTGTTGCGGACGCACCTGTTGGCCCAGTCTTGAGCTGATGCCTGCAGGGATGTGCTCCATGATAGTGCGCCAACCTGGTGCCTGGCCCGGAAGTTGTTGTGCAGCTCCAGCACTTCTTGCAGCACTGCGAATGGACGACGGTGAGACAAGCAACGAGAGCAGAGTTATAATCTGGGTCATCCGCGCATGGTGTATGTACCTGATTCCATGTAAAGCTCAGTGAGGCAGCAGCATGTGCGTGGTTTTGTTGCTGGGTACCATGGGATGTAGTTGCATGCAGGGTTGCGCACTGCAGTTTGAACAAATGTCTTTCCTGCAAGCAGCAGCATGCTCTGTCCAGGTGCTGACGTTCCACCACCTAAACCAGCATATCATGAACCACATATGTATGCACGCTGGCGGCTGCAGATGTGATAACAAACATACCTAGATCGCTGATGCCATCTCCGCTTGAGGCAACGGGTGTCTGTGTTAGGCTGGGTTGAACATCTTGCTGGCGACGTTGACCGCTGCTTGCGTCTGGTTGACTACGTTGGCCAGAAACTGGGGTCAGCTGTCCTGTTGTGGTAGCAGTGTACTGTCCTTGACTACCTTGTTGGACCAGCTGGGGCAACTGTACTTGAGCAGCAGCTGATGGTGCAGGCACTGTTGTTACCTGAACCTGCTGACCTGCATGATGGCAGCACACATCATCATAATCAAGCATAAGTATCAGTTTCGTTTTCTGTTGTGCCGCTGACATGTGTCAAGGTCTGCCACAGTTCAGGCATGGTGTTGTCGACAATGGTGCTGCTGCTTGGTGCATGCTGTTGAAGCAGTGCATGCCTGTTGTTGTGCCTGTCGCCATGCGCTGGTCGCAGCTTACCTTGCTGAGGGATGTAGACCACATACTGTCTGAGTTGACGCGCTTGTGTGCTGATACCACAGCAAGCGAGGCACAGTAGGGTGATGGTGAGTACGATGGCCTTCATGATGTCAAGCTCTGAGCACCTGGCAGTTGCAACTGGCGCTGTTTTTGACTTCCTGCAGGAACGGAGGCAACAGCACTGCAGCAGCGACGGAATCAGGCTTCTTAGTTCAACAAAGGAGCTAGCATGGTAGATAATTCATTGTCATCTGAGATGTCAAGCAGCTCCTTCAACAAGCTACTGCGTTTCAGCCCCCTCTTGCATGTCCTACTGCTGCTGAGCAGGCTGGCTGGTTCACGATGTCTTTGCTTCAGCGATACGCAGGATTGCCTGCCGGACTTTAAGACATTGCAAGCAGGTATGGGAAGCTATGGGAAGCGCAACAGTTTAAAGTTCTAGATGAACCGGAAAGCGCACCAGGGGTAGTCGTTGACACGTGCACGCTGCAGGGATAGCTGTAGACCGCTATGAAAAAGGCTGTCAAGCAGGTAGCAGAGGCAATAAAAAGTAAGTACTGCGTTGAATCACACATACGTTTTATAGCGGCGCTCGTTGTTAGCGTGGGTTTCTTCATCAAACCCTAGTTCATTCGATTTGAACGTGTTGTCCGACGATTCAACATATCAAGGATCTCCTGCTTCGATAGAAGTTTTCAATCACAGCTGCAACAGTTGATAGTTTTGAATCGCATGGTGAAACTCCCCTGGGTGCCTATGTCACACCTGGTGCCTGGACAGACAGGCAGGCAGAACCTGCCTGACGACACATCATGACAGACGTGCAGGAAACCGGTTTCGAAGGGTGGGAAAACGCGTAGGGTCAGTCTCTGTCACCCATTGCATCAGGCTTCCTGCTGGCTTGAATTTGTCCACTGCTGTCCAACGATGGGCCACTTGCAACGACAGCCTGCACAAGCCAGTGAGCTCACTCTCGAGAGTCCCAAGAAAAGCCCTGTGTGCACTTGAACAAACGTATACTTCCTGCAACCTCAAGATGCATGAGTGGTGGAGGCAAACAGTCACTAGCGTGGGTTACCTCCGTGTCCGCCGGATATGGCAGTACTGTCAGCGGCAATGGCTGCAGCAGCAGCCCCACACGTTGCCAGCCAGGTGCATCCACTAGCTGAACTAATAGTGACTACACCTGTAATGCAGCGGCGTTGGGTGTGAAGCAGAGATTGTGCAGAGACAAGTGTGATACTGCGCGTGCTGTGCACGTGCCATGTTGTGTGGATGTAACACAGGTTGCCACATGCAGGCTATGTTGCGTGCGCGGCACAGAAGAAACAGTGCTGTGGTCCAAGACACTTACAGCACGAGACATTATTGTGGAGTTTGTGTGGCCCAACATCCTAAACTTGCAGCAGGGTGTTACGGACGTCGGTCAGCATGTGCAATAGGCGTCTGTGGCAGCGTGGTTAGTTTCGCTTCCAGCAGGAGCTCAGGAACTCCTGTCAACTGCTGGCAGCAGAGGAAGCTTCAAGTTTGACGTGTTGCACTGCCTTCCACTTCATGTTTTTGATGAGTCCATGGTTGGCCAAACTATGCAGCCGGGCTGCTGCTCAAGTAACAGTTGTCTCTTCATGTGCATGTGGCTCACAGTACAGCGCTGCCTGCTGGCAGCAAACGATCGATCGCACAAGAGTGCTTGTTGGTGCCTGCAGCAAGTACTTCTGCAATGGTGCCTTCTTCACCCACTGGTTGGCAGGCAACAATGAATCAGCGAATCTTGCAGTGAGTTGTTGTCAATGGCTATGTGGAACTGCGCGCCAGTGAATTCAACACATCAGGTATGTAGACATCACCCACATGCACATCACCATATGGGCGGCCTGCCTGCGTGGCTTTGAGATCCAGCCAATGTTGTTGAGGTTGTGCTGGCTGGTGGCCTGAAGGGCGAAGTAGGTGAGTGCAGTTCCTTCGAACGGGTGTGATTATGAAGGCTCTGGATTTGCTGCAACATCATGCTGTCAAAGCCTCAAAAGAAGGTGAACAATGATCACCACTGTGCACAGCTGTGCATGTGATGTGGTGCTCACTGTGGATCACTATGGGTTGGTGCCGTAGTGAGTCGGTCCTCAGGTCATATATCAACCGCTAAGAGTGTGTTATCATGATTATAGACACATGCTTGAGCTCCGTCGCGCCTCAAGCGGTCACGTTGCCGTCACGGCGTGAACGGTGCATTTGTGCTTTTGGCCGGGCTTGGAAATGGAACCCTGACTCATCACTGCGTACATGCGTTTCGGCGAAGCTCTTGGTCAGAAGAATTTATTTCATTTATCGCACTGACCAGCATCCTGTTTTTCAGTAAAGGCGCATTGCTTTTGGCGGGGCTGTACAGGCGCGACATTATAGCCCCCGCTGGGGCAGCTATGAACTGCCGCTTTTAGTAGAATAGCAATATGGCGGAGCCTGGACAGCTCGTGAGGTCCGTGAAGGCTGCTCACTGTGCAACAGCAGACTGTAATTTGCAGTTGTGTAGCTGCTCGACGGATGACACGCAATGTTCCATTGGAAAAGCCAGATTTATTGTTGCAGTTTTCATTAATTCGCCGTCCTTGGTCACCTGACGCGTAACTACTTGGCAACTGAGCAATGTGGCGCATGTTGCTGTCTCCTGTGCAGGGAGTCATCCCAGGGGCTCAGCATGCGACTTTCTGAGATGGGGGAGCTGGAGAAGAACCTTGTCAGCACTTTCAACCTGCCTTTCACGCTGACCACCTCCAAAAACTTCAGGTACAGCAGCAGCACTAATTGCCTCTGCTGTGGCTGCAGACTGCAGACAGCATGCAGAGTGTGCTTGCATGCACAGCACGATTGAAGCCTCTACTTTTGGATAAGGCAGCAAGGTTTGTGTCTTGCTCGCTGCTGCGGACAGGAACCTGGAGCACCTGCTGCTGGCAGCACAGCAGCAGCAGCTGCGCCAGCTAAGGAGGCTGCAGCAGGTGAGCAAACTGGGATGCACCGGTGCAACACCATGCAAATGACGCATCTGGAAAACAGTACTCCGCAACCTCATTGATTTGCATGCTGAGCGCTGCGAGAGTCGCCGTTGAGTATGGTGCTACTTCTGCTGCTGCAGCTGAAGAAGCAAACAGAGATACAGGCAGCTCAGCAGGCAGCCTGGGAGGCGAAGGAGCAGGCAGAACAGCTGCGCAAAGAGATGAGGGAAATGGAGCTGGCAGAGGTAGGAGAACAGCAGGCAACAGTCGCAGCGGCAGCGGCAGTGCAGCTGCCTTTGCAAAGCTCCTGTTACCTTGCAGCATCACAGTGGTGGGTGAGACAAACATAATCTAGTTTTAGAGCAATAGCAATGCACTGCCAACATGAATGTCAGTTTCCTGCAAGCTGATTAGTGCTGGTGTGCCCGCTGCGGTGCTGAGCAGGAGAGTGCCCGCAAGGCAGCTAAGGTTGCTGAGGCTGAGGCCAGACGCAAAGCAGCACAGCAGGCGGCAGAAAGGCAGGAGGAGGAGTACCGCAAGAGGCTGGAGGAGAAGCTCTCAAAGTCAAAGCCCCGCCTGGTGAGATGAACAGCAGCAGCAGCAGCAGCAGTAGCAGCAGCAGCGCCCGTAGGTCACTGTGTATGTTGCATGCTGCCTGGTTGCAGGAAGTGTCCTCAGCAAATCACCTCACACTCTTGAACTACATGTTGTTGCCTGCTGTCCACACCCTTTGCTGCACAATGGCTCAGCGGCATTAGAAGTGCATGGTCAAGCATCACTGTTACCCGTAGCTTATGTGTTGTGCCTGTTGTTCCGTTACCCTGTTGCTTGAGCAGGACACCGCGCTTCTGGAGTACGAGCGCCGTGTATCTGCTGCCAAGTCCGCTGCTCGCATGCAGCGCACCCAGGCGCGCAAGGAGCAGGTGCAGGAGGAGCGGCGCGCAGCAATTCTGGCGGCAGAGGCAGCAGCAGAGCGGCGCCTGCAGCAGAAGCACGAGGTACGCACGAAGCTAACAGCACATGCTACACTCTCGACATTAGCATATATAGGTCAATCTTTATCATAGTGTTGCAGCAGCAGCGGCGGCAACTGGTCACTGCAGGCAGCTCAAAACCCAGGTGCAGTGCCCTGCATGCTGTGCCTGCTAACATTGGTGCTGGCCCATCGCACGTCCCCATGTGCTGGCCTTGCTCATGACAGCCTGCTTGCCCTTAACCACTGCAACCATTTGTGGGCGCTTCTGGCATGCTGCAGCTGCGCCTGCTGCAGGAGGCCATCAAGCGCGAGGAGGACTCGCTGGCTGAGGAGCATAGGCGCGAGATTCAGGCGCGGGCAGAGGCAGATGAGGCGGCGAAGGTCGCGTACTACGAAGCCAAGCAGCGCCTGCGCGAGCAGCGGCTGCAGCAGGTGCGGCGGGGGGCGCGTGTTGTGTTCCTGGACCTGCTCTTTGTGACTGCACCAACTTGCCTTGTGGTAGGGCCAGTTGCTGCACGGCAGCTCTGCACCATCACTCTGTCGTAACTTGATGCTGGTTGGACGCAGCAGACGCATGCAGTCTTGGCCAAAACCTGTGGTCCTTTCCCATTGACGTTCAACCCTGGGGGCCTGTGCTCCACGTGTCCTGTGTTACTGCCTGCAGCGCCAGCAGGAGGCGGAGTCGCTGCGCACGTTGCGTGCTGAAGAGAGCCGTGCGCGGTTTGAGTACATCCGCAGCCGTGCAGATGCAGCCAATGAGCAGGACATGGTAAAGAGGGAAGAGCTGGAGAGGAGACTGCAGGTGCGCCAGCAACAGGCCTCAGCGCTGCTAGATGTATGCTCCTCTGGCCACTGCGGTGAGGTGCCTGCTGCTGCAAATCATCACAGGCAAAGGTGCTACAATGTCTTTGTTGCAGCAGCATTAAACCAAACATGCCCTGCTTTCAATATCCAGTGCTAGATCTGCTGCTGCCATCTGCTGGTCTATGTGCTGTGGCTTGCAGGAGAAGCTGCGCCGTGCAGAGGCACTGGAATCTGAGCGCGAGGCCCTCACCAACCACCTGCGACGCACTCTGGAGCAGCAGGACCTGCGGGTCAAGCAGGTGAGGAGGCCCAGCTGTGTGCACCCTTGAGCAGTGGCAGCTGCTGCATGGCCATTCTGGTGCAGTGAAACATTGGCATCAAACCTACGATTCCTGCAAAGGGGAACTGGTGACTGTACTGCTGCTGACTGCTCTGCAACACACCCAGGTGTTTGACAGGATGGCAGCTACTGGCAAGCTGGAGCTGCCCACTGAGCTGCTCATCACGCTCAGTACGCTGGAGAACGTTGTCACCAGCCCCTACTTGACGGCAGAGCTCAGCCCGCGCGGCGGACTGGTCAGCCCACGTGGCGGACTGCTCAGCCCACGCGGGGCCACTTATACGACCAGCCCACAGTCGCTGCCGTGCAGCCCTGCGCTGGCCCAATTCCAGGGCAGCGGCGACAGCATCGCAAGCAGTGGCTCGCAGCGTGCCTCCAGCCCTGGCAGGTCCATCAGCCCCAACAGGGTGAGCTGCACACTGCCGACAGGGAGAGCCACGAGCACAACAACAGCATTTGGCGTGTCTGCATGTGCTGTTGGTAGCTGCTACGCCAGTTGACTACGTCCACAAAATGTGCTGCAAAGATGCATGCTGCCCACTCACCGCGCTGCAGCCATGCTGCTGCTGTTTCACCCGTCCCACCTCCTTCACTGCCCTGCACTGGCTGCCTTCCTGCAACTGCTGCCCGCAGGCTGCTTCGCCTGTGCTAACGCCGCGCAGGCTGCTGCCTGACGTGCCACCCCCTGCTGGGCTGTCCCCGCGCGACGTGGCTGTGCTGCAGCGCCAGCAGGAGGCCGCCCTGCAGCGCGTGCTGGAGGAGGAGATCCTCAAGGAGATGAACCGCGAGAACATGCTGCAGGCGGTGAGTGGGCAGGGGCATAGGCGGTTGATGGAGATGCGTGAGACAGCGCAAGCTTGCAGGCCAGGGTGGCAAAAGCACCGTCATAGAGCTGTTGGGTCGCGTGCGTGTCTGTGGGCGAGGCGCGATACAGTGCACAATCAGCAAAGCAGCCTTGACAGGTTTTTAAATCCCTCTACATCCCTATGGCTCAGTAAGCAGATGGCTCTGCTTCTGGTTGCCTGTGAGGTGCATTGTCCGTGCCTTTGTCACGTACCTGCTGTGCTCTTTGATCCTCCTCATGTTGGCAACAGGTGGTTGAAGTTGAGGATCGCAAGCGCCTGATGCGCCAGTTTGCTGCTGAGCGCGAAGCGGCCAAGGCTCGCATCCTCCAGGTCGGCAACCAGCTGCTGACCCAGACCAAGCCATCCGCAGGTGGCGCCACCGCACACACCATGGGCTCTGCAGCAGGAGTAGGCAGCCCATAAACAAAGCCAGGGTGAAGGGTGTGGCTGTTTTGGTGCGGCTTTGGCGCAAAACATGATCGTGCAAGCGAGCAACTGTGTGGTACAACACAGATGAGCCGTGTGGATATGTCCTGCTGGGTCTGCTGGGTGCATGTTCAGCATCATCCTCACTGTGGCGCATGCAATCCTGCTTGAACTCTCTCAGGTTGTGTGGGAGCCTGAAATTTGTGCATCAGATCAGTCTGGGTGATCTTGCAGCGGTAATAACAAAGTCCTGAAAATATTTGTAACGGCAGAACGCAGTGAACAGTGTTCAATGCCTAGCATAAGCCATGCCACTTGCCTCAGGCTGTATGGTCACTGCCTTGGACCGTCCTTGAAGAAACAACGCCTTCTGGCTCAGCACTTCAGAAGCTACGCACTGCATGAAGCCGCACATTATTGTAAAGTTTTTTTAAGCACAGAAGAAGGGGCAAACGCACCTGTCTCTGGGCACAGAGCCAGATGCTGTCCTGCTGCAGCAGGCAGCCTGACATGACGCAGTACACCCGTGTTCAACCTGGCACGTGTAGGCTGAGCACCTGCGCCGCAAACCTGGACTTACTGAAGAAAACATACGAGGCATAGCGTACTTGATTTGTGATCGCAAAACACCGTCTTCGGCGTCAGACGCCTGGCATACCCTTGTGGTGAGCCTCACGGTACGCTGACAAGTGCTGCACCAGCCGCTGTTCCTATGAACTGCCAACAGCGCACAGACCAATGTAAGGTTCACGAATACAACAGTGGTCCTTTGAATGAGTGTACTCAGGCCGATACTGTAAATGACCAAGAGCCGATTATGCAGCCACCGCTTCTTGTGTATAGTATGTGTATAGATCAACCCTTGGTTGAGGCTCGGTGTCGATAGGTGGCGGGCATCGCGCCTGGAGAGCTGCCATGGAAGCAGACACCGGGCTACAGCAGCTTGATGGCTGTGTTCGGGAAGGGTAAGTTTCTGCGTTGAGGTTGCTCAAAAGCTGGCGCGATAGAGCAGCAACGCTGCTGTGGTCTGCCCCTTCGCAGCAGTTTCGTTTGAGCTTGTGCTGCTTTCTGAAGTGGATGCTTCAAAGCGCAGTCTGTCGATGTAATATCCCGCTTTGTTGCCTTGCTCGCGCTTTCGCTGACATCTCATGCCGTGTGCCTGGTCTGATGTCCGCAGCTGGGCGAGCTTGCCACCCGAACTGCTACGGTGAGTGCAGATGATATTTCTGACGCTGGGAACAGTTTAAATCAGCCCAGGTGCTCGACAGCAGCCCGCCCTGGTCGGTGCCCAAAGGCAGAGCAGACTGAACACACAAGCAGGCACCACTTAGCCTGGATCAGCTGCAGCTTGAGCCTGGCTGCACCACCTTGAGACGGACACCTGCACGTTGTGTTACTATGCAGCAGCGCAGAATGGAACAGGGCCATCAGGTAGACAGCCTGCACAGCAATCAAACAGCTTGCCTGCACAGCGTTGACAGGTTGCACTGCTGTTTGCTGCAGGCCATGGTAGCAGGCACAGCGACTATGCATACATGTATGCACCCACCACGCCATGCTGCTGTTGTTTGCAGGCGTGTGGTCCACCAGCTGTTGACAGACTGGCACTATGTGGAGCCAGCAAAGCCAGTCAACAGCCTGCTGCCTGTGCGCAGCACATGCAGGGCGTGGCGAGCAGTGGTGGATGCAGACATCCACCACGTGGCTCTTACAGTGCCATCTGTCGCACCAGCATACCTGGGGACACATTTTCCTCATGCGACAAGCTTGGATCTGTCTCGCTACCAGCGCAGCTGTTCGGACATCTTCCCTGTCATGCAGCAGTTGAACCTCAGGTGCGCCAGCAGTGGAGAGAGTATGCGATGGTGATTGCTGGGATCACAACAGCAGCAGCAGCAGGCTGGCATAGTATACAGCCCTGCAAGCAATAAGGGGCTTCAGCATTAGAGAAACTACGGGGTGGCGAGTGCTCTGCAAAACAGCAGCAGCAGCAGCCTCCTTGCAGGACACACAGTCCTGCAGGCAATAAGGTTCGCTAGCAAGGGTGACCATTTCAGTTTCTGAATGCTATGAATTTCAGCAGCAGCAGCAGCAATAGGCTTGCACAATACATCATCCTGCAATCAGTCAGGACAGGCGGCTCATTCAGCACAGCTGTGCCGTGCATTCTACTCAGGCCAGTGCTATAATTGTTATGCTGCGTTGCCATTGTCCATGCCATAAGCCATGTTGGTTGCTTCTGCTGCCTTTGCTGATGCTGTTCTGCAGGTCACTGGTGCTTGCAGACCCCTGGGATTCGCCGGGGCATTTGCCAGTGCAGTTCCTCACGCAGCTGACTCACCTCAGCTTCTTGGCTGAGGGCCTGCTGGTGCCGCGTCTGGCAGCGCAGTTCTGTGACGCACTCAGCAAGCTGCCGCTGCTGCACACGCTTGCGCTCAGCAGGCTGCAGCTGTCTGCACAAGGGGCACAGCTGCTTGGCCAGACACTGATGGAGCTGCCTCGTTTGTCGCAGCTGGCACTGTCGGGTGGTGCAGCGCCAGTCGGTGCAGCGGAGCTGTATGTGCTGCTGAATGGTGAGTACTTCTGGTTGGGGTTAACAAAATGGACTCCAGCCAGCTGCTGCAAGGCTGTGTTTTAGAGTAATGCAGCATCGCGTATTTGCAGGTGTGCTTCAGCATGCAGACAGCCGTTGTGCAGGGGTCTGCCAGCTTATGGTGATTAGTTGATGACTGCTGCTGCATAGCTGTTGTATGGTGGTCTCCGCTGCTTGCAGGCAGCTGCAGAAGTAGGCCGCAGGAAATTAGGCCTTAGGTATGTGAAGCGCGTCCCTACACATTATGCTGCTGTACCCCCTGCTCTTTCTGCTCATGTAATACATTTCGTGCATCGTTGCAGTGGAGTTGCCTGGGCTGCGTGCGCTGGAGCTGACGCGCCTGGGTGTGCGCATGCTGCCGCTGAGCCTGACCCGCCTGGCTGGCCTGACGCGGCTCACCTTCAGTGGCGAGATGCTGCGCAACGTGCAGCTGCGCGACGAGCTGCGGCAGCTGAGCAACCTGCAGGTGCTGGACATATCAGCCAACCTGGCAGAGCAGCTGCCGGTGGGCGTGCTGGAGCTGTCCGGGCTGCGCGAGCTGCATGCAGGTGGGTGCGCTTGAAATTACGGGCACTGCTGTGGGTGCTACCATTGTAGAAGGTGACACTGCAGCTTGCATTTATAAGCTTCATCATATGCGTCTGTTGCTGAAGGAGAGCCAGCTGACTGAAGCTGGGCAGGTTTTGTACACAGTTTGTCTGTGCACGTGTCAGCAATGCTGTGCTGTGCCACGCTTGCTGCCTGTCTGCAGGCATGAACCGGCTGGGCGTGCACATGCACAGCTTCAGGCGGCTGGAGGAGCTGCAGGTGCTGGTGCTGGCCAGCAACAAGCTGGTGGGCGTGCACCCCAGCCTGTGGTGCCTCAACAGCCTGGTGCGGCTGGACTTGGGCCACAACAACCTCACGGAGCTGCCAGGCGATGTCAGCCAGCTCACCGGGCTCACGGTGAGGCGCGAGGACAGCAGCACGGCTGCCCCATTGTTGCCACACAGTTGAGCAGCAGCCAGTGATGCATCCTGTGGCACTCGTTGGTTTGGCAACCAGGCAGCATTTCTCGACGACAGCAAACCGCTACCTTGCAGAGCTCCTGATTGCTGTGTTGCTGCTGTTGTGTGCAGTTCTTGAGCGTGTGCCACAACTTCCTCACGGCGCTGCCGTTGGGGTTGAGCTGCTTGACCGCGCTGGAGGAGCTGGACGTGTCGCTCAACACAGACATGCGGGAGCTGCCGATGGGCCTGGGCCAGCTGGCTGCCCTGACACGCCTGACAGCCAGCCACATGCGGCTCAAGCAGCTGCCAGTGGATGTGGGAGGCCTGGTGTCGCTGGTGCACCTGGATGTGTCGCACAATAGCTTGCACCACTTGTCAGCTGCGCTGTCGTGCCTGACGGGGCTCACGCACCTGGAGGCCAGCGACAACAAGCTGCACCAGAGCGCAGCTGTGCCCGAGGAGCTGGCCAGCCTCACAGCGCTGCAGGTGAGTGCAAGCACAGCAGCGTGCAGCGGCTGCCTGGGTTGCTGCTTGATGTCATGGCGTTCTTCATTGTGCTGCGCTGCTGCAGCACCCAGCCTATGCGCTTTCTCACGCAGTATTGCCATACTGCTGCCCCTCTCCTACTGACGTGTCTGTGATGTCCTTCCTGCCTGTTGCTCTGGCCTGCTGCCAGGTGCTGCGCCTGGCACGCAACCGGCTGCAGTCGCTGCCTGAGGCGCTCGGCTGCTACCAGGCGCTGCGGCTGCTGGATTGCAGCGGCAACCGCCTCACCAGCGTTCCGCGTGTGGTGGGGCGCTGCACTGCGCTGCAGCAGCTGCTAATGGCCAGCAACCGGCTGCGGGGGCTCACCAGCGGCATCGGCAACTTGGTGCGGCTGCAGGTGCTGGACCTGAGCCACAACCAGTACAGGCACCTGCCGACCATGACGGGTGACCTGACACAGCTGCAGGTGGGGTTGAATGGGTGCAAAGTTGCAGCTGCGTTGAGGATGCTCGCACTCGCCTTCAGCAGAAGGTGAATTGCATGTCTTCTGTGTGATGTCATGCCATGTTTGCTGATGCTGGTATGCTGCTTGTTGCACCGGAAGCGACTTGTACCACTGCATATGTTCTTGCTCTCACCTGTGCTGCCGCTGCCCTGTGGTGGCGCCTGCCCCTGCAGTGCCTGCTGCTGGAGGACAACCAGCTGGAGGACCTGCCCAGCAGCTGCAGCGCGCTGGTCAAACTCTCGCAGCTTACGCTCAACTGCAACAGGCTGCACGTGCTGCCGCCAGCCATCAGCCGCATGAGCGGCCTGCTGTGCCTCACGCTGAGGGACAACCCGCTGCTGGGGCGCGATGTGGTGCTGCTGCAGCTGCAGCGGCAGCTGCCTGCGCTGACAGTGGACGACATGGTGCCTCTGCAAGGCCAGGGCAGCAGCGGCGGCCAGCAGCAGCAGCTTGGCAGTGCCAGGCCGGCAGTTGGCAGCAGCGCTGGCGTGCTTGGTGAGCCAGGGATGCAGCAGCCCTGGGCCAGTTTGCCGGGCGCTGGCGCTGCGCCGTCTGTCAGCTTGACCGCGCTGACAGAGGCGGCAGCTGCGCTGGCGGCAGCAGCAGCAGTTCCAGGAGCTGCGCAGCAGGCGCCACAAGCAGCATTGTTGCCAGGAGCAGCCGCTGCCGCGGCTGGCGGCATGCAGCCAGCTGCGCCGTCTGCCCTGCTGGGTGCTGCACGGCCATCCTGGGTGAGAGGTGCTCCTGGTGCCTGCAGCCTGGTGCAGATGCTGCAGCAGATTGTGGAGAGTGCTGTGCAGGAGCATCCGCAGTCGGGGCCCTTTGCCAGGTTGCCTGGCATGCAGCAGCAGGGCCTGGACGATGCAGTGCTGGCGGCTGCTGCAGGCCCGTTGTTGCGCCTTGGAAGCAACCCTCTGCCAGAGCAGCAGCCTTTTTCTTCAGCAGGACTGCAGGCATTGGCAGCAGCAGCGGCTGCAGCAGCTCCTGCAGCTGCTGCTGGCAGCAGCTCTGCAGCAGCTGCAGCAGGTGCAGGACCAAGTAGCAGCGGCACCAGCGCAAAGCCAGATCAGCTGCACGGCAGTGTGCGTGGCGCCACAGCGAATGCAGGCACGCCGTGCCCATGGCAGCGGCTGCTGGTGGCGCCTCCGCACGCCACTTTCCCATCACTGCAGCAGGCTCAGGCTCTGGCAACGGCGACAGCTGCAGGAGGGCAAGGGTGTGCTAGTCTAGGGGCGGTGAGCATTGGCCAGCAGCTGCACCGGCAGCCCCCCGGGTTCGATCTCGAGCAGGAATTGTTACATCTCCAGCAGCAAGCGCAGGAAGCAGCGCCTGCAGCTCCCACAGGTGTGCAGGGAAGCAGCAGCAGCACCGGCCAGGCAGCACCTGGCCAAGCTAGCGAGCCACAGTCGCAGCAGCAGCAGCAGCAGCAGCAGCCCATTCCTTGTGAACGACAGCCTGATGAGGAAGACAGCAGCGAGGAAGGGGCTTCGCTTGCACGCAGCAGCAGCCACATGGGTTCTCTTGATGGCGGCTACCTGTCTTCCCTTGACGGCGGCAATGGAAGCAATGGCGGCGCTGGGGCCGCAGGGCCTGCTGCTGCTGCTGCCGCCGCCACTGCAGCGGCTGCCACAGGGCTCTCTGCGCTGAGCCTGCAGAGTGCCAACAGCATCGGCAACAGCAGCGGCTTCAGGGTCAAGTCCTACCTGGAGGCTGCCAGCAGCAGCAACAACAGCAGCGCAGGCGGTGCAGCAGGCGGCTCAGCTGGGTTCAGCAGGCAGGGCAGCATGGGCCTGGCCAGGGCTTCTGAGCCTGGCGGTTACACGCAGCAGCAGCTGAGGGCTGAGGGGCCGTTTGCGGTCGCAGCCAGCATGCATGCAAGCAGCCAAGGAGCGAGCAGCTCCGCTGCTGCAGCGGCAGCTGGTGCGGCTTGCGCAGACAACGATGATGACTGCAGCGCTGCTGGCCTTGACAGCGGCAGCGAGGACAGTGGCTCTGAAGTGCTGGTGCGGCTGGGCACGCCGCAGAACAGCCACCCCCAGGCATCATTTGCATACCTGCAGCACAGGGATGGGATGCAGCCTGGCGCTACATCCGCTGCTGCGGCCAGCACTGGTGCACATGGCTTGGAGCAGGTGCCTGCTGGCGTGGCGGCAGGGCTGGGGGTGCTCGGCACATCTGGCTTGCCAGCTGGCCTGAGCTCTGCTGCAGCGTCTGAGGGCGGTGATGCGGATGCTGACAGCTGCACAACAAATGGTGATGAAGGTGAGGCCAGCGCAGCAGCTGCACCTGCAGTTGGTGCTGTTCAGCAGCAGCAGCAGCGCCAGGCCGGCGCTGAGAGGACATTTGCGCATGTTTTGGAGCATGCATGGTGGGGCAGGCGCAAGGGCTAGGTAGGAAGTCGCTGTGTAGCTGGATGCATTGGTCTGTGCGTTGCAGTTGTAGTGGGGCATGAGATAGGGAATGTGGTAGCTAGCTGCAGCCGATTGTGCACTGTGGTGTCTGCAGCTCATTGGGTAGCGGACGGGCAGCGCTTCTGCTGGCGCCTGGCCTGGCGTAGTATGTTAAACAGCGGCTGCAAGCCGGTGTTTGGCAGTGGGTATGGTGCTGCTCCTGGCACCATGTTGTGAAACTGATAGGCGCGAGGGTTGCGCACAACAGCATTCACCTGCCAATTTTGGTGCACCTTGAATGTACATATAGACATAGGCTGCTGCTAGACAGGCGACCTTCTTGCAGCTGCTGCCTTGTCTGCATGCATGCTGTGTTCGTCATGCTTGTGCTCGTTTGGGTAAATGCCATTGATGTATGTCATGCAGTTTCACCAGCATGCTGCTGTTGCTGCTGTTGCGCATTACGGCATATGGCGAGTAAATTGTAGACTGGTCTGCCTGCGAGCTGTGCGTTAGGTGTAGGTGCACCGTTGCAGTAGGTGTAGCACGCACAGGCGGACATTTGCAAGCAAGCGATGCGTGCAGTGGCGTGCTGTTCCCCCTTTGGTGAAGTAGGTTAGGCTGATGAGTCCCTTCGCGATGGTATCAGGCGGTACCCATATTGTGAGCCCGTTGATGGCCTGGGAGTGGCAGCACGGCGCATGACAATGTTGTGCCTTCCCAAGTCGCTGCTGCTCCGCCACATGTGGTGTTGATCGCTGCAGAGCCTGCAGTACTGACGGGATTGCATGACTGCCGTGTAGGGTGTCTCACGCCTGTGCTGCTGCTGTGCTTTGAGCATCAACAGCATGCAACCCACTGCAAGTGGCCGTGTGGCTGTCGGGCAGCCACATGGCAGGGGATAGTTTCAAGGTAGTTCATGATCTGTAGTATCTGTGCATCGACCCGCTGTTGTGGGCAGGTTTGGAGTGCACCAGCTGCATTTGACCACTGGCTGACTATCAGGCGGTGTTAAGTTGGAGTGCGCATCATTGCAGCTGGCGCCAGCGAAGGCATTTGGGTTATCGTGTCTGTGCTAGAAGGCGCACATGTGTGGACTGGCAGTAGCCAGTTCACCGTGGACGGCTTGGTTGCTCAAGCATTTTGATCGTCGCAGTTTGCATGGGATTGATATTCACAGCTGCGGTGTGTGACAGCAGCTACAGGTGCAAGCAGATGTGTGGATATTGTGCTTTTGTTGCATTGCGGGGTGGTGTCATTTGTCATCCTTGCTGGCGGCCAAAGCTGGGCCAGCTTCTGCAGATCTTGGGGATGTGCAAGATCTTCACAGGGTCTGCAGAGCTGGACTCTCGATGGACAGTAACCAGTCCGACAGCGTCACAGTGTTGGCCGCTGCATTGAGCTGTGCAGGTTCTGCACTGCAGCTGGCCACTGGGTTTTGGGTGTAGGGACTGCTTGCATGTAGCATAGCGTCTGTCGTCTTCTTGCAAAGCGGCTGACACCAGAATCGTTGGCAGGCATGTTGTTGCTTTGCGTATCGATGTGTAGGCAGCTGTTGGCACACCCTTTGACAAAGGTACCCAGCACAACACTGGTAAGCAGCAAGTGCATTGCTCTGCTTGGGGCAGCAACTACTGGTGGGCTGCACACGGTGTGTTACAACGCGGTCTGCAGCGTAGTCGTCGTAATCATCAAGATGCTGGGCCCATTGGAGCTCTTGCTGTCACTTTAGTGCCGTGCCAGCCTCGCGCTGCAACTGGCGCCAGCCTACTAGGCTGCCCAAACAGGTACACGTATGTTTGCATGCTACTGCTAATCGAGCCAGCCGTAAGCAAGCAGCACCTGGCCCCAACCTTTCCGGCAGCTTCCAGAGTTGCACATGCTGCACAAGGACCATCATACCAAGTTACAAATGAGCAGCACCATCTGTCGCAACAACTCCAGTATGTAACAAGCTTGTCAGGCACACTACGCTTCTAAAAGACACAGCTGCAACAGAAGATGTATGCGGCCATGCAGTGGCCTGAGCCAGGCTTTCCCAGGTGAATGTCGCACATGCGCAAGCCAGATACCAGCAGCGCTGCACCATCAGCAAGGATGTGCTGCAGCAATGCACCCGAAGCACGGCTTGCCGGCTGTGTGTTGAGCAGCTGCAACAACGCCACATATACTGCAGCAGAACGCGTGGATGCGGGCGCACATGGTGACAGTGTTCCATGGTGCATGCCAGCGCACAAACCGCAACTGACAGTAACAAGACAAGCGGCAGCGTTGCCCTGCCTGTTCCTCGAGGGACTCGCAAAGCGCCAGCGGCAACAGCACGTGACCAATTGTATGCATAAATTGTACTGGGGGTGAGCACCAAAGGTGCCACGGATGCGGTAGCTGTGTTTGTCCTGCAGCCAGCAGCACATGGCTGCCGTCGCGCTGGCCGCCACCCTGCCTGCTGCCTACTCGCTGAGCAGGGTGGGTGCGCTGAGGCCACCCTCGGCATCTGGCGTGGCGATGATGATGGTGGGCTCCGCATCTGGGCCGGTAGGCCTGCGGCAGCGCAGCAAGCACGGCACACATGCATGGTGCATGTGGTCAGTGAGGAGTGAGCGCTAGCGCATATCATCCTGCTAGCTGGGCAAAGTTGTGCTTCTAGCAGTGATGCTGCGGCCGGTCATGCACGCGTTGCGCAATGAGGGGGCTGCTGCTGCCGCAGCGCTCAGCAGGATATGTATGCTGCTGTGCGCTGCTCACGTCTTCACAAAGGTGGTGGCCCCCTCGTTGTATGTCTTAGCTGCGATGCCTCCGCAGACAACTCCCAGCACGATGAGTCCGGGGATGAAGTAGTTCTCCAGCGCCTTGCCGAAGTTCTGGGCGGGCACATGAGGCACACATGACACATGGCAGCCGGGTTGAGGGTTGCATGGAGGCACACAGAGGCGATGGCATGCATGGCGTGCTGTGTTTGGTGTGTGCATGTAGGAACAGCGGCTGCGGAGGCGCATACGGCTACGCAGGAGGTCAGCATGCCACCGTTGCTGCTGGTATGCACATCTATTAATTTAAGAGGCAGGACAGATCCAACGCATGTAGAGACTTGCTGCCACCTGCCCAGAAGTGTGCTTGCCTGCTGCAAGCAAGGTACTCAATGTATGCCACAAGCTGCTATGGCACAGCGCCAAACCCAAGCCTGACACACTGTGCAGCTGGCTCGCTGGCTGCGCCATGCAGCTGCGCATGGTCGTCAAGTCTCTGGGTGTCCCCAACCTGGCACGCCACACACAACACATGATGCCAGCATTGACACAGCGCGTGAGTGTGCTCACTTCAAACTGGTTGCCCTCCCAGAAGTCTGGCTCGTCTTCTGGCCCTTTGAATGCCACGTTGCTCTCCACGACCTTGCTGCCTAGCGCACTGAACTCCCGTGTGACAGGCTGCACAGGGACCTCTGGCGCGCTGCTGCTTGGTGCTGCTGCTGGTGCTGGTGCTGCTTCCTGCGGAGTGGATTGCTGCTGCTCCTGCTGCTTCTGCAATTCAAATGAGATGGCACGCGTCAGGCAAGCAGCAGGGGTTGCCCAGGCAGCAGGGGCAGCAACAAACAGTGGCTTCGTGCACAGCAGCAGTACTGCAGGACCTCGTTGCCTCCCACCCACCTGCGCCTTCCTTGCACGGCAAACAACTCGACTAGACACCGCCAAGCGACTAGAATGCGCTATGCCGCATGCGCCAGCTTGACCGCGTGCACTCGCATGTGCCATGGCGAACAGATCCCCTCACGCTGCAGCACTCAGATGGCAGATGTGTTGACGGAGCGCTTGACGTGGACATGTAATTCTTGATTGAACTGAGCTGCTCGGATCAATTGGCACCATGCGTTCAACAGCGGGTGAGTGATTTGCAGGAAAGTGACACACATGTCACCAGCCAGTTCAAGTCGTTTTTCTAGCCTTGCGAATGGAACACTCCCTCATTGTAAGCACCAGTACTTCATAATATCTTTTGTGCCGGAACATAGTGAGTGGGATCGATCATTTCTACTTGAGCCAAGCCCCTCAGGGGCCTTCCTGTGGACAGCATGGCATGGTGGGTCTTTTAAGCTCGAGACAGTGAAAGTGAAGTTGTGTTGTATCATCTGCTCTGTTTTTCTGATAGGTTCTGCAAGCGGGCCTTGACCTTTGAACCTATTGATGCGCAGAATACGGTAGACGTCCTGCTGTCTATGCTGCAACAGTTCCCTGCATGCTGCGCTGTTGCAGGCAAACAGCACCAGCAGTGAATGCAAGGAGAGGCTTACAGCCGGCAGCCATCTCTAACCACAGCAATAGCTGCCTGCCGCACAGCTGGAAGCCTGCAGCACAGCGCAGCACAGCATCACAGCTGCCCTCGGTCAAGATGGCAGCAGTGTCAGGCGTGGCAGCAGCAGAAGCATCGGCTGACAAGGCAGTCTGCAATGCACCAACCGAGGTTGCCAGGAAAGCTTTGTTTGGAGTTGCACAGGAGCAGGTGAGCTGACGATACGAGATTCCTGCGAAACTGCAGTTTGTGCTGCGTGGCTTGCGCCACTGCAACATGCCTGCACTGCGGTGTATGACATGCACATCTGTTTGCTGCAAACATACACCATAAAACTGTCAGAATCTGACGAGTCCCTCATCGTCCCCTACCGTCGTGCGCTAGGCTGTGCTCTCAAGCATGGTAACAGCACAGTGCACCAGGACTCAGCGTGAGCGCTGCTGCTGCTGCTGCTGCTGCTGCTGCTGCTGCTGCTGCCTGGCCCCGCCCCTCCCCCTGCAGCCTGTGGAGGTTGAGGCTGAGGTGCGTGGTGAGCTGCCGGCCTGGCTGGCTGGCAGCCTGGTGGTGAATGGCGGCGGTGACTACAGCCACATGAACCACATGTTTGACGGCTACGGCCTGCTGGCCAAGGTGCGGCTGGGCGGCGGCAGGGCCTGGGGCAGCCAGCGCTACGTGGACAGCAAGGTGTACCGAGCATACAAGCGCGAAGGTGAGCAGCAGCAGCAGCAGCAGTCAAGTAACGCAGGTGCAGTCTTTGTATGTCAGCGCTCCCACAAGCAGCGGCAACACTGGCTGTTGGGCTCGGGCCTGCTGCTCAAGCAAGCTTACCATTGTGAGGTGGCTGCCGCACTTCGCGCTACTGCTGCTGGTGTAGCTTGTTCAGAGCTCGAGCTTGCAGCAGCAGCAGTAGTGCTAACCCCACCTCTGCGCTGACTCCCTCTGGCCGTTTGCTTCTCGCCACATCATGCGCTGCTGTACTGCTCTTCCTGCCACCAGGCCGTGTGGTGGTGCGCGAGTTTGCCACGCGGCCTGAGGTATCAGGCCTGTTTGGTGAGCTCAAGGAGCTGCTCAGCCAGCTGGCAGGCCTAATAAGCAAGAACCCTAGCTTCACTGACAACGCAAGCGTGAGCCTGCAGCCGGTGCGGCGTGCTGCTGCTGGAGGAGGGCCGCTGCTGATGGCCATGAGTGAGACGCCACCCGCCAGCTACATCATCAACCCCGCTGACCTCACCACAATGGAGCAGGTGCGGCCAGCCTGCAGGCCTGTGGGTTTGTACGTCTGCGAGTGCATACACATGTGCCTTATTTATCAAAGGTTTACACGTGCTTGCGCTGCAGGCTGCTGCAGCTGCGCATGACCAGGCTGTGCCAGGCCTGCGTATCCTTGCACACTCCTGGCGGTCTCTCTGACGCCACCCATGCAGCTGCACCTGTCAACCAACAAATGCTGCTTGTATAGCGAATCAGATGTAAGAGCACTTTTTGTATCCATGATCGACTGCTGCTGCACTATGCATCCATCTCACAAATGCATGCAGGTCACCTACGATGACGGCCTGCCTGGCGACCTCACAACCGCGCACCCCAGCATCCTGCCTGACGGCAGCCTGCTCAACTTCACGCGCAGCCTGCCCTTTGGGGGCTTCCACGTGTACAGGCAGGACCCAGCCACGCTGCGCCGCACACAGGTGGGGCGGCTGCGGCCATGCGCCGGCAGGTACAGGGAGCAGCACTCATCCAGCTCTTGTCAGTTTGGCTGCACATGTGTACCGCCAGTGTGCGTTGATGCACATGTGTACCGCCAGTGTGCATTGATGCACATGTGTACCGCCAGTGTGCGTTGATGCACATGTGTACCGCCAGTGTGCGTTGATGCACATGTGTACCGCCAGTGTGCGTTGATGCACATGTGTACCGCCAGTGTGCGTTGATGCACATGTGTACCGCCAGTGTGCGTTGATGCACATGTGTACCGCCAGTGTGCGTTGATGCACATGTGTACCGCCAGTGTGCGTTGATGCACATGTGTACCGCCAGTGTGCGTTGATGCACATGTGTACCGCCAGTGTGCGTTGATGCACATGTGTACCGCCAGTGTGCGTTGATGCAGTCTGCCAGCAACGGCCTCCGGCAGTGCTTGCAGCGGCTTGTAAGAAACAGCTGTGCTTGTAGCAGCAGCAGCAGCAGAGTTGCTGCCGCACCTGTGCAACACCCACACAACGTAATGCCCCGAGCTTGAGCGGCGCTGCTCTGCCGGCTGTTTCTGTGCTTCACCACCACACACTGCTCACCTCTCTGCCTTCCCCACCTCTCCCACCTCTCCTGTCTCTTCCCCTTTCTCTCTGTGCAGCTCGCATTTGTGCCTGACAGACGGCCGTTGAGCCCCGCCTGGCTGCACGACTTTGCTGCCACTGAGCAGTACGCGGTGCTGCTGGAGCAGCCGCTGTACATGAGCCTTGCCAGCCTGCTGCTGGGCAGCCCCGCCAGCCACCTCTTCATGGACTGGGCCCCGCAGGACGAGATGCGCGTGCACGTTGTGGCCCTGGACGGCAGCGGGGTGAGTGTTGGGCCTGCTGCTGGCTGACTGGCTGGTATGGATGCTGTTGCATGTCTGGCATTGCGGATGTGCCAGGTGTTACATGAAGGCGTGGGTTGGTTGGCGTGGCTGGTGCAGCATGCAGCAGGCTGTTGTGAAGCACCCTTGACAGCAGTGTTGCACTTTACCCCATGTAGCCGCCATCCTGCGTGCTGCCCTCTCACCTACCTGCCTGCATGTCTGCCTGTGGCGACCCGCCACCCTCTGCTGCTGCTGCTGCTGCTGCTGCTGCTGCTGCTGCTGCTGCTGCTGCTGCTGGCCACGCAGGAGGTGCGCAGCTTCACCTGCCCCACCTTCTTCTACTTCCATGTCGGCAACGCCTTCAAGTCAGAAGACGGCAGCACCCTGCACGTGGACCTGGCAGCATACGATGACCCGCAGATCCTGAAGGACCTCATGCTGCAGCCGCTGCTGCAGCCGGCGCGGGGTGCTGACGGCGCGCTGCAGCAGCAGGTGTCGCGCAGCTGGTACAAGCGGCTCAGCATCCCGCTGCGGGGGGAGGCGGGAGGCAGGCTGCAGGTGCGATGAGCAGGGGTGCAGCGGCTGCTGCTGCTGCTGCTGCTGCTGCAGCTAATTTAAGTGATGAGCCATGGCTGCTGTAGGCCAGGGATTTGTGAGTAAGCAGCACAGGATGTAACGGGTCTTTTGCTGCAATGCCTGCAGCATGCTGCTGACCTGTCAACATACACAGCGGACTGCGTTGTGCTGCGGACTCTGCGGGCGTCTGGCATACCTGTTGCACAGTGTGCATGCTGCGTCTGACACCGCACGCCATGCTGTGTGCTGCATGCCTGCAATGCACCTGCTGCCGCCAGGCCCCTCAGCAACTGGTGTCCCAGCAGCAACCTTCAGCCACAGGGCTGACCCTACAGGAGCCGCTGGGCTCCTTCTGTGAGTTCCCTGCCATCAACCCCGCAGCACGCGGCCAGGCGTACCGCTACGCGTACTGCCTGAGTGCGGTGCGGCCCACCAACATCGGCAACGCCCTCAGCAAGATTGACCTGCAGCAGGGCGCTGCGCAGACGTGGCACGAGCGCGGCGGCGCAGTTGGTGAGCGGTCCCTGCTTTGACCAGGTCATCATCATCATCATCATGTTACCCATCAAGCCATTGCATCATTGACCAGGTTGTGTCTTGTGTCCGTCGAATGGGGGTGTTATGGGCTCCACAAACGGGCAACTGTTAGCTGCAGGCGGCTGGCTGGCAGGGAGAGGCAGAGGCGTGTGGTGGTGCAGCTGCTGCTGCATGCATGCATGGCTGGGCAAGCTATTGAGCATTGAGCGCAGCATGCTGCGGCACTGCTAGCTGAACAAGCAGCAGCAGCGCCGACGGCGGCTTGCACGGCACCCAGGCTGGCAGTGGCATCTATGAATCGGCAACAATGTGCATGGGTTGTGTGCTGCAGCTGAGCACTGCTGTCAAACCATGCCCTGCCAGAGGCAGAGGTGCAACAGCCTTGGATGGCTGTGCCAACATGATACAGTAAAGCTGAAGCGCAGGCATGCACTTACAGTACTGAGGGTTCAGCCGTACAGCGCATGCCCTGTTGTCACCTGAAGCATGCTGCTGCTGCTGTTGCCTTGCTGCCGTCACGGGATATGCAGGCGAGCCTGTGTTTGTGGCGCGGCCTGGGGCTTCAGCAGAGGATGATGGAGTGGTGCTGGCGCCCGGTGTTGATGCAGCAGGCGGCACGTTTGTGCTGGTTATGGATGCTGCCAGCTGGACCGAGCTGGCCCGGGTGCAGCTGCCCTTCACCACACCAAACAGGTTCCATGGCATCTGGGTGCCAGAATAGTTGGCTGCTGTTCTGCAGCAAATTGTTAAAAGCTGTGACATCAATTATTTGGTGTCACAGCATGTGGCGGTGGTTAGGCCTCAGTCCAAAGCTGCGGGCTGCCAGCTGTGGCAGCTGTGGGGGGCCTTGCGTGAGGAGTCCAGGCACCACGCAGCATGTCTTGGACAGAAAGATGGCGATCGGATGCATGCAAGCAGGCTAGCGATGCAGCATGTTATGGATGTTATGGAGCTAAGCTTGCACAAGTCTGGATGGCTGTATGCAGCAAGCGGGAGTGCTGTTTGGCCAACTGTGCATGCTGCTTGGCCACAGGCAGGCATGCCGGCAGCAGCTGTAGCTAGCCTGTCTCCTTTTCAAGGACGGTAACTAGTGCAGTGCTGCAGGGTGGCGAGGGTTGTAAAGATGGACAGTCTAGCATGAAAAATGCAAAGCTGCGCACCTTCAAGCATTGCTTGTCCAGGAGACCTCCCGCCCAAGGTTGTGCTGTGAGAGCCATGCTCCTTGAGCAGTACTTTATGTAGCAGTAACACCCCCTTGCACACCGCTGCGCACCAGGTGATGACAGCAGGCTTGCTCAAGGACAAATGCATGCTGGTTCAGGCTTCTGGCCATGATGAGGCAAGTTGCTGCAAGCTTTACAGAGGTTGATATAACGTAAAAACATACAGATATGGTGGGACATGTGCGCACCACTAAACATGTAACCTGCAAAAGCAAGCACAGCATGCAGGGCGCCACTACACCACAGCGATGGCCTCCCTCAACCAAGTGGTTGCTTGGCACTGCATATCTTCTTCAGCAGCTCACACCAACTCACGCCATAATCTCACCCACAATGGCGGTGCGTGCACCATATTTGCACCTTTTCACATCTTGCCAAGCCGCATTCGCCAGTTTTAGGCCGGCCAGACGCCAGCAATGACTCACCAACAGCGCAAACAACAGATACAAGAACAGAAACACCAGCCGGCACATCAATGAACAATCACACAAGCATCTGCCCAGCAGGCAAGCAGGCCGGATCCATGTGCTGCCGCTGGTGTGCACACGCACGTGCAGCAACCACCATCTGCCGCCCAATGATCTGAGCAGCCACAGCATGGTGTACTGCTGCAACATGTAACAACTCACCGAAACACAATACGCCGCTAACGCTGCCATGTCGGCGGTAATTTTCTTATCGGTAATCAGTGCTGGACTCAAAATCTGCACACACGCGTCCACAAGGGTGCGCGCGCATTTCTGCACTGCAATGAGGAAGCAACTCCGAGGAAATGCAATGTTGCACAGCACAACGGCTCCCAAAAAACCTGACACATTGTGTTCCACCTGCCCAGCTGCCCAAGCCTAGATGTTGCAGCACTGCCAGCGCAGTCACTTGATGCTCAACAATGCTCCCAGGCATCTGCATATACAGCAGTCGTGCCAAGCACTGCGCCGCGTGCACCCACCCAACGGCACGGCCGTGCAGGCTACCCGTGGACTCCCACAATCATCGCCCGCAGCCCCAACCTGCAAAGTGGCTTTTGCACGAGTCAGTGCCGGAAAAAAGACGTTGAAAAGACGCCTCGCCCGCAGCTTGAATGCCCCGACACTCCACAAGCTGTTGACGCCAGTTCATAGGTGACTGTGTAGCCTGGCAGTGATAACACGCTGCCTGTGCTGCTGCAGCACACTTTGCCAGCTGGCAGCAGCTAGCTGCCCCGCTGGCAGCAGCTAGCTGCCCCGCTGGCAGCCACACCCATCAAGGCGCATACGCAGCCGCCGAGGCCAGTCACATTCTCGTGATGAGCCTGGACGGCAGGATCACGGCCCTGCCCCGCAAACTGGCGCAGAACACAATGCACACAACCACACACATGCAACAGTATCTCTGCACACCACAATCATGAAGCAGCACACGTGTACTGAACCAAAACACTTCAATGGCCTACAGCTTCCCGAGAAGCAGCCAAGCAACGCAGCAATCGAGAAGGTGCACCGGCTCACACATGGATACACCTGACAGCACTAAGCGTAAGGTTCCCCAACCCGATGCAGCATCCTGTTCGAGCTGCCAGGAATTACTGTAGCGTACGTGACGCCTGCAGCACCAATGCTGCACGCCCAAGGCCCCTGCACATGCATGCACACCGTGCGAGGGCAGAAGCCAGCACTGCAAGCCCAAGCACACACAATCTGCTGTTCTGATCACAACTGCTATGCCATGCATGCAGCTCCTGCGCGAGTGCAGGGTGCAGGCAGCAGGCATGGTGGAAAGAGCAGCACCTGCCAGCACGGTACAGGGTGCCATGGCTACTGCTGTTCAAGGGGCTTCAAGGCCACACACCCACACACCACAAGCACACAGTACTTCAATAAATGCAGGCAGTTGGTTTGCAGCATCTGCTGCTTTCACACCTAGACAGCAAGAGGCCCCGCTGGGCACCTGAGGACGCAAGTCTACATACTTGTGCAGGACTGCCATCGGAGAGGCAGCTCTGACATGTGTGCACAAAGCAGCGCTGCTAAGCAGCACCTTAACCTGGCTAGGCTGCTGCAAGCAGCCAGCGCGTTCCAAGAGGCTGCATGCAGCCTTGACAACCCGCCAGAATCGCCCAAAACCAAGCCACAGCATAGGAAAGTACAGCTGCCAGGACAGTCCTGCTGGGCCCGAGCTATTCTGCTGCAAGCGCTGCTGCAGGCAGCACCACTATGCACTGCAGCGCCATCTGCTGTGCTGATCCACACTAATGTACAGGTGCAGCCGTGCTGCTTAATGCAGGCATCTGGAGCACGAGCTGAGCGTTGCCATGCAGACAGCGGCCACTTATTGTTCTGCACAACTTCTCACGCGCACAGCAGTGTCCACAACACGCGCCCACGAAGAATCAAAGGTGCCACGCAGCAAACCACAAAAGGCTGACATGGCCGGCTTGCAGTCACTCCTTCCCCAATCCACCAACAGTCTGCTAGCATATCTGTGAAACAGGCAACATCAACTAGCCAGGCTGACAGCCAGGCAACCAATCAATGCCTGCGCCTGAGCGCCACTTGTGTGCATCTCGACAAAGCGGTTCGAGGCCGCAGCAACAGCACTGCGCTGATCCCTAACTTGCAAACTTGCGAGCCGAGCACCGGCAGCTTCGAAGAAGCGTGCAATCAAGGCACACCGCGCCAGAGGCAACATCATGGAAGCAGCATAGCTGCTGGCAGCATATGCCAGCCAGAAAAGTGTTGGCTGAAACAGCAAGTGCAACGATGTTTAGCCCAATCCCTGTATTGGACTACCAAAGCTTCGCCAGCAGCAGTGGCGCTGCCCCATGATGAGACACCACTGCACTGATGCGCCAGCATACACAACTTTGCCTCATGATATGCGGGCGCGTGTGCCGCTGCCCTCACCCTTGCCAGGGTTGCTAGGAGACAGCACAACAACTCAACAAGGCTCAATCAGGCAATGCAGCAGCCACGCAAGTCAAGGATCATCCTGCGCCAGCGCCTCCAGCGGCTGCAGGAGTCAGCTAGTACCCTGGTCCGCTCGGGCCAGCCATCGCAGATGATGACGACACATGCACCATCTGCAGCAGCCCGTTGAGCTGGTCCAAGGTTGTGCTGGGCGCCACGCCTGTGCTGCCAGCGCGCGACAGCATGCTGCCCGCTGCTGTTGCAGATCCCGGCATGCTGCCTGCTGCTGCTGCTGCTGGGCCCAGCAGCCCCACCACGCCTGCCTGGCTGCCGCCTGGCGCCTCCAGTGACGCCTGGCGCGCCAGCGCATCATGGCCGCCGTTGCTGCTGCCGCCAAACTGGCCGCTGCCACGCTTGCTGAGCACGGAGCTGGACCACTTGAGCATGCCCTGCTGCTGCTGCCCGGGGCGCTGGCCCATGCCGTATGCAGGCGGCGCGGTGCAGGCCACCTGCTTGCTGGGGCTCAGCACGCCAGAGCCCACCCCACCCAGCACAGCAGCTAGGGAGCCGTCAGGTGGCGTCATTGAGCTGCTGCTGCCGTATGAGCCATGCTGCATCTGCGACGTCTCCAGCTGCTGCTGCTGCTGCCACAGCAGATGGCTGGCTGGTGCAGATGCGGCCAAAGGCTGCGACGCCAGCATGCTGCTGTGCCACTGCTGCTGCTGCTGCTGGTGCTGTGCCGCCTGGTGCTGCGCTGCCGCCATCTGCTGCAGCTGCAGCTGTGCCTGCTGCTGCTGCACGAGCTGCTGCAGGCTGGAGCTGCTGGCACTTGCTGCAGCCATCGCCTGCTGCTGGATCAGCGCCTGCAGCTGCTGCTGCAGCATCAGCTGCTCCTGCAGCATCTGCTGCTGGCTCACCTGCTGCTGCTGCTGGTGTTGCTCCATCTGCAGCTGTTGCAGCAGCTGCTGCTGGTACGCAGAACCAGACAGGTCACCAGCCAGCATGCCAAACCCTGCAGGCGCTGAGCCTGCCAGGCCTGCTGCCTTACCTGCCAAGCCTGCTGCACCAGCCAGCGACACGCTACTGCCACTCAGCTGGTGGCTCAGTGGCATGCCCTGCATGCCTGCAAGCATGCTGCCGTCCAGCCCTGCTGCTGCTGCCGCTGCCATGGCAGCCGACTGGTCCAGCGACACACCCATCATGCCTGCCGCTGCTGCTGCCGCCGGCATGGAGTTGCGGAAGGCGCGGTTTGCTGCTGCTCCCGAGCTGTAAGGCTGAGGCATGGGCACGGGGCTGGTTGCCGACAGCTGCCGACCGCTTGCGGTCAGGCTGTTGAGCAGCGAGGGGTCACTGTTGCTGTTCAGCCATGAGCTTCCAACCAGTGCACTGGCAGCATCAGCCATCAGCCCGCTGCCGGCAGCTTGCAGCAGTGCCTCATCCCCGCCGGCCATCATCAGCTGCTGGTAGTGCTGCTGCGCCTGCGAGGGCCCCAGCAGCAGCCCGCCGCTGTTGAGGCTGGCTGCTGCTGCTGCTGCCGCTGCTGCAGCCGCCACGAAGCTGCTGCCCTGCAGGAAGCTCTGCAGGGCGCCGCTGCTGGCGTGGCCCAGGCTGCTCATGCGCGGCGGGGGCGGCGGCGGCGGGTGGTGGGCCGCGGCGGGCTCGCTGCCGCCGGAGGGCTCCGGCGTTGCTGACGTGGCGTAGACGTAATCGTCAGGGCCTGCTGCCTCCAGGCCGTGAGCCAGGCGGCGCACCTCCTCGTCCTGCAGTGGGGCACAGGCACGCAGCCCAGCACAGCCCAGCACAGCATGGTTTGATGTACTGAGTTATGCAGGGATGACTACTGCTGCCGGCGGCGTCACGCGCAACTGCTGAAAGGCTTTGCAGCGCAAGCGCAGAGACAACGGTATGGCGTGCGTAGGCTGTGCTGCGGCTGCCAGCTGCGCGCAAGCTCACCTTGTGTGCGAAGAAGCAGATTGGGCGGTCGCAGGTGGGGCCCTGGTTGCAGAGCGACGTCTTGAACCTGCGAGTGGCGTGCCACGTTACAAAAGTCAGACATAACAGGCATCGCCTGAAGTTGCTGCTGTCGCTGCTGCTGCAGCGGCTGTGGCTGCGGCTGCTGCTGCGGCTGCTGCTGCGGCTGCTGCTGCTGGCGCTGCTGCATGTGATTGTGGAGCTGCTTACTGCAGTAGCTGTCGCTGCAGCAACCTGTGGGGTTGCTCCCTCAGCTGCCTCACCTGTCCGGGTGCAGCCAGAACTCAACTGCACGCAGAAGGGACGGCACGGTGCAGACACGCAGCCGTCAGCAAACAGGGCGTGCTGTCACAATAGTGTGATACGTATTTAGACATGACAGCAAGAACAACAGCATGGAAGGCCGAGAAGGCAGGCGCCACAGAGACTTGGAATGCATTAATCGAGATAATCAACACAGCGCGACGCACAAGGCAAGGCTAGATCAAGCGCTCACATGGGTTGTGCGCAAATGTGCACTGCTCCCGGCGGGGACACGACACCTGCAAACAGCAAGCGGCAGTACAGCGCAGCACAGCAGCTCGTCAACGCCACACAGCACACCAAGATTCAGCTGCTGTGGCCTGTCAGCTGCCGCATACTCAGCTGCTGCACGCACTCAGCTGCTGCAGACACTGCCCCTGCAGTCAGCTGCGCAATGCCTGCTCAAGCTGCAAACACTCTGCATGCCGTGACGCTGCTGCAGCACGCACCGCTGTCTTTGCTGGGCACAGCACTGCTGTGTAGCCGCGAGGGTGTCTGCGCCGTGCCACCTCGCCTGGGTGCGCATAGGGGCAGATCTTCCAGTCATGCCTGCAGGGATGGGTGTGCAAGTGATGTGGTCAGAGCACTCTGGTTGAAGACGCACGACGCGCTGTGATTGGCTGCTGCTGCTGCTGCCGCTGGTGAGCAATGCTGAGCAATGTTGACAGCCTGCCAGCAGCTCTCCAGCCGTTGTCAGCAGCTTGCAGGATGAAACACCTGCTACTAAAGGACGGAACATTCCTGAGCTGAAAGCAACTGCCGTGCCTATTCTGAGCATACTGCACTGAGCAGGTGCTGCCGCCGCTGCCGGTGCTGCTGCTGCTGCACAGACGCAACCTGGCCTGCTCCTGCTGACGGCTGCAGTGGCTTACCTGTCTTTGCGGCTGCACATTTCAATCTGCACAGAAACAGCACCGCACACCAACGTCAGGGTGAAGTTTGAGCATGAGCCACGCACCAAAATATAGCCGCTGGCTGGTGTGCGCTGTACGGCTGCGAGTGCATGTCACATGCTCCCACATGAACATCACAGGCGGCAAACCATGCAGGCAAGGAGCGGCACACGTGAGCGAGCATACCTTGAACTTGAACATCAGGAACTCATCAGACATCTTGAACACGCGGGGCTTGGCAGCAGCTGACCCTGCAGCTGCTGGGCTGTTGACCTCCGGCAGTGGCGGCGTTTGACTGCTGCTGCTCTGCCCTGCATCTGGCAGCGCCAGTGAGACAGAGGCAGGAGCTGCTGCCTGGCCGCCATCAGCCTCCACAGAAGTCACTTGAGTAGACAGCTGGTCGATCATCATCACATCTGACTGCTCCGATCTGTCGGACAGGTCAGAGCTGTCTGCTGCTTCTGCAGTGGACCCGGTCCAACTCTCCGCTCCACAACACCTGCATGCGAAGAAGAATGGAACAGCACAAGGTCATCGGTTTGCGTATCACATGTATGCAATTGCCACCGCCACCTCCCGAGATAGGCAGCGTGATGCACACGCCGAAGCACAGCAAAATCACTGGAGGTGCAGCCTCCGCTCCGGCGAGGAAGACCATGCTGCCCTTGGATGCAGCCAGACAAAGATCCTGATCGAGCGGAGCACCACGGGCGACGTACAGCAGCGGCCACGTGCTCCCATATGGGTGCTTTGAACGTGGCCCGGACGGCCCTCCGCCATCAAATCAGCATGAAGTTGGGCTATCTTTCAGGCCTAGTAAGCAAGGCTTTGACTGTCTGCCGCTGAAGCAAGGGGTCGGCATTGGCCACTCACATATACTCGCTCTGCTGGCCAAAAAGGCGCTTGTAGCAAATGCTTGTGCGTTGAAAATCCTTATTCGGGATTTGAGGAATCCAGTAGGGCAGATAGCAGCATGCTGTGCTCGCGGACTGCACTTTGCGGCTTGTTCAATTCAGCAACTATTGTGGACTCATTACATCCAACAGAGCGGCACCCTGAGAGCACAGTGCGAAGGCAAAACAGTGCGTGGCGCCAGCGTTCCAGCAATCACATGGCCCACGTGCATGTTAGACCCTAGCTCACCACCACCCGCCAAAGCGCCAGTGCATGCTATAGCGATTCTGAAGCTGCTGCTCAGATGCAATGAAACACGGTGAACATCTACAATGCCTGGCTCACTGAGCTACAATGGGGTTTTCACCGAATGTGATGCAATGATGGCTTACTTCTGTGTCGACTCACTAGCACCTAGTTACATAGTTTCTTACTGAGCAGCATAAGTCAAGCAGAAGAGTTTAGCGTCGCAGTACTGCCTTTAGCTGGGCTGGAAATCCTTGGCTGCGGTTGAGTCTGCCCCAAGCGACACAAGTCGCAAAAGACCACATGAGCCCAAATACGTTCAGTCTTAGACGAGTGAAGTCTCATGTGCTGGTTTCTTGTGCTCGCCCTGAGGTCGCACTGTAGTGCTGCCGGTACTGCTGGTCATGATCATGAGCGTCCAACCCTAGTACTGATTATTACTCGGCAGTACTGCCAACATCAGCGCTGATACAGATGCCGTGCAAATCCTCTCCATCATACATGCACGCCAGTCCTGCAGCTCTGCATTGACTGCTGAGACGAGGTCAGCGCAGGTGGCACCAGGCCGCCTTTGAAAGGCTTTCAAAGGCAGAAGGTCTTCCGCAGAAATGACAGAAAATAGCTGAGTCAATAGCAAGCCATGCATGCTTCCATGATGGGAAGGCTAGCCAGCATCCAAACGTCCAACAGATGGTGAGGAACTTGTTCTGAATGCTCTGATGTCATGCATGCCCAGAGGAGCTGCAACAGCATGTAAATAGGACGATTCTAGGAATAGTAAATGCATAACATGTAATACCGTCATTGGTAAGGTAGGCCAGGCCCGCCAGGCCGCCCATGGGTGCCAGCCAGGCACTTATGAAACTTGCAAGCGAGGCGAGCAGCCTTCAGGCCTACTGACCGTCGTACAATCTTTGAAGGCCCCTGAGGTCTGGTGGAGCATGTACACTCGAGTGAGAAGGAGGATTAACCCTGGAATGTTCCAACCTGTGCGCCAGTGTCTGTTGCAGTGTTTACGTACCTGTTACATGGCACCCACCCCCAACAAGGTCGGCGGCCGATATCAGCAGTGCAGAGCTGGCTGCCACGAGCTGCGGTGACCATGCGCTGTGCATGTGGGGCACGCACCATGACACGCTTGGGTACTTCACCCAAGCGTGTCGTAAATGTTTGATCCGAGTAGGATACAGCCTTTCAGCCCCAGAGTCAGCTTCAGCCCTGCTTACATGTGTAAAAGAAAACTCTCCCTTGACAACACCTGACCATCATAATGTAGTGATACTGACATCATCTCCCAGCACTGCTGAGCCTGAGCTGCAGGCATGCTTTCAGCTACAGCAACAGCTGCCGGGAAGCACAACTTTTAGGTGCAGTCCCCGCCACCTGAGACACGTTTGCTGACCTCAGTGTTGCCCTGAAGCCCCAGCTTGCCAAGCCAGTCAGCAACCAAGCCTCAGTTGGGTTTGATGCCTTTGCCACCCAAACAAGTCATGATGGCACACATCAGCCAAGCGTTTGATAGAAAGAGTACGGTGGTGCATTGCATGTCTGCACCCAAATTATTCCCAGGTGTCCGAAGTAAACAACTCCACAACCACACATTGCGCGATCCAACAAGTGACGGTGATTCTGGGGGTCTAGACACGTAGAGCTGCATGTCTGGTAGGCAAGCAAGTTGCTGGCCCACCACACATAGGGCCTGTCAGTGCATGTGAGCGCAACATTGAGCAGTGCACCCATCAGTATTGTGGGCCTAAACTTTAGGGCGTTGAACGCCCTCTACACCTCGCTTTGCAGTAGGCGTGCCCACGTAACCAACAAGCTGCCAGGCCCAACCAGGCAGCGCGTACCACACCACAGACAGCAGCCTCCACAGGCTGCACAGCAGTAACCATTCAAGAGACAAGGAAGAAAGGAATGCATACATACTCTGCATGAATACCATTTGGGCTGTCAGCATTTATGTTATGTTGAAATGGGTGCCGACACCTGGCGCCTAGCCAGCTGACAGCAACTGCACTTTCTGTATGTGTTCTGTATGTGTGCTGTATGTGTGCTGTTATTCCTTGCCTCATCCTGCGCAGCACCAATAATTGCCCACACATGTCCTGTACTACGTATACCAGTGCCGCAGTGCTGCGCCAAGCATTGCACATGTATACATGTGTACACCAGCCCATTAACCTCACAGGGCATAAGCAGCAACGACGGCTGCGAGCGCAGCAGCTGCCACACTGATCACGGATGCGCCCTGCATGCCTGCTGCATTGGGCTTGCCCGCCTCCATTGCGAGCTGCTCCTGCTGCTCAATCATGCCAGGCGGCAGCTGCGTGTACGTGCCGTCTGCTGCTGTCATCCCAGGTGTCATGCGGCCACCCAGCGTGGTCACCCGGCCGTTTGTAATGACGTTTGAGCCCAGGCCTGCCACGCCGGTGCGGCCGCTGTTCCATGTGCCCATGCTGCCCACGCCGGCTGCTGCCAGCGCGCTACTGGCTGAGGCGGCTGTGCTCTGCACACACACGGTGTGCACGTGCATCTTCAGGTTCTTCTGGCAGGCGCCTGGCACCTGGCTGGTCACGAAGAAGTCTGGCTCTGCGCCCAGGGTCACGCGGAAGTCGCAGGACTTGACGGGTGCTGACAGCACCACGCCTGCGCTGGGGATGTCAAAGCTGCTTGGGCAGGAGCCGTTCACTGCGGGGCAGATGATTGGATGCATGAGTGGCATGGCGGCACCAGCGCTGCTGCGATGGACAGCATGATGTGGGGCAGCTGAAGCAGCGAAGCAGATGATAGGCAGTATACGACAGCGTGCGGGTTGGCACAGCTGCTGCTGTTTATGCTGCATGTGCTGCTGCTGCTGCTGCCGCCGCCGCCGCTGCTGCTGCTGCTGCTGCTGCTGCTGTAGGTGTAGCTGTAATATGGAGAGGGAAGTTAAATACACGTGGGTCCTGTAACATTGGTGGCACACTGCGCTGAATGACTGCTGCCCCACAACTGCCTGCTACGCTACTGACTCCTGGGTCCTTGCTTACTTGCACGGAAGGCTCACAATGGGACTGGATGCTGTCACTCACCGCTGGTCATCTTGTAAACACCATGGGTTGCTTGTGGTGGGCACTTGAAGCGGATCACATCACCGCACTTTGCTGTCGACACACTGGGCAGCTGCAGGCGGTTGTCTTGGACATCCCATGTGACCTCAAACACACGTGGTGTTTGTGCGTGCCCTGCTCATGCATTGTTCAACCAGCACAGCACGCCGTTCAATATGAATCTGGCATCATGGTCATGAACCGCTGAACAGCACACATGACCTGCTCTGCTGATCAGCTGCAATGACCCTACTACATATGCTTTGTACTGGAAGCTGAGCCATTTCGGTGCTATATATGGGGCAAAGCTCCCCTCAGAACAACGATGCATGCAACGATGCAGCTGCGAGTTCCCGCGCTTTGGTGCATCCCGTACACCTCTGGGACTACAAGTGCAGCTGAAGGCAAAACACGACGTAAACAGTGTTGTCAACTGCGTACATGAACACTGTAACCCACCTTTGGACAGGCATACGCCCAGCAGCAGCCCCAGCAGCACCTGACAGCACGGACGCGCATGAGCTGTATGGCTCTCTGCATCAATTGCTCCACACTCTGGCATAAGCATGCCGCAAATAAAAGTTGGCATGTGTTGCGCACCTGCTTGTTGCGAAGCTTCATCGTGCCAGCTCACTGAAGTTGTGTGCCAGCGCTGTCAACTCAAGCTGCGGGTAGCGTTTGCAGGCGCAATGGATAGAGTGTTGCAGACGAACAACCCTCGCACTGCTCTTCCCTTAAAGGTTTGCGTTTGTCAAGCTCCTCTCGTTGCAGACAAGCACAAAGCATCGAAACCTGATGTGCGCCAAAACCTGGGATAGGTGCGTCTGCAGCGAATCTGTAAGCCCTGGCAATCCATGCATTGTGTATTTAGACGTAAAAGGAATGCGACGGTGCAGTCTGCAGTTTGCAAGAAGCGGGTTTCGTTCAACACCACACACTCGTGCTTTTTAGTGGACTCCCATTGAAGCTGAGCATGGATCAATTCAAACTTTGTCGGCAAACAACTAATGGATTGTCGAACAGCTGCCATAGCACCGGTAGCCTGAGACGAAGTGTTGTAGTGACTAGTCAAGGCCCAGCAAACATACAGCCTGTCAAGCACCAGGCAAGGCTGTATGCAGCTAGACCACAACAAAACAGTGGGGCAAAACAAATCAGCAGCTGCCTCATTGACGAAAGCGGTGGTGGTAGCCCTAGCTATACCAGGAGCGGCAGCAGCAGCAGCAGCAGCAGCAGCAGCAGCAGCTGGTTGAGCTGTGACAGTGCAGCTCAGCACAGCAGGCGGGCAATCCTCACTGGTCTCTGCCTGGGACTGTGCACGGCAACACAAGCAGCGTATGCTGCATCTGTGCCATCCGTGTCACCTGCGCCTGGGGCCAGCCTGGCCACTCAGCTGAACAAGGCGCTGCCGTTCCAGCTCTTCCCGGTGTCGCCACCAGAGCCGCTGGGTTTCCCCAGGAAGCAGCTGGACACGCGCTTTGCGGTGCTGCTGATGCGCAGCTCGTATGATGCCGTTGACGCGCTGGACTTCATCCCCAGGCAGCAGTTCGAGGTGAGCGCTGGCGCGGCAAGCAGCTGGCTGGACGTAACAGGCGCAGCAACTCCAACGACCGCACGCTGGCGTGCTACTGCCTAGAGCATTGTGCCTGCTACCGTGTCATGTGCGTTGTGCATGGGCATCAACTTGCATGGGTTGGCTCCAGTTGCACGGCGTCCCTGCAGAGTATGTGCATGCCCTTGTGAGCTGAGCATGCACCGGTCCAACTCTGGCTGTGTGCTGCAGGCGAAGTTCTGGAAGCTGCGGCAGAGTGAGCTGGAGGGCTACAACTACCTGTACAGCCCAATCAAGATGCGCGCAGGGGACCTGTCAGGTGCGGGCGCAGCAGCAGCAGCAACACCAGCACCAGCAGCACCAGCACCAGCACCAATCAAAGCGCAGGTCGCGCTCCTTTGCCTGGCTGAGGCCAGGGTTCGCATGGTAGCAACAGCGAACAGTGCGCTGTACTGTATCAGCCTCGCAAGTATGCACAGCACCCCATCACCTGGTGCATTACAAGGCTGTGTGTACTGCTCCGTACAGCAATGACACCGTACTGTGTATACTGCCTACCGCCGCGCCGCCTGCTGCTGCAGACCCGCTCTACTTTGACTTCATCTCCTTCTCTCAGTACGCCACCATCAGCAGGGAGATGGGCCAGCCACAGCGTGTGTTTGAGGAGTACTACGAGCTCTGCCCGCCAGGAGCAGGCGATGACGACCCCTGCGAGGTGACCAGCGGCAGCAGCAGCAGGCTGGGCGCTACTGCTGCACACTTGTGCTGCGCTACCTAGTGTGGATATGGATTTGCGTACTTGCAAGCTGTGAGCCATGTGCAATATGAGGGCTGTGCAGGCGGCTGGGGGCAGCAGTGGACCTGTGCAGTTGTGGACGGCGCGCTGTGGAAAGCGCCGCGGGGAATGACACTGCTGCCTGTAGCTTGCGATGTTGAGCAGACTCATGTTGCACAGGCGTGATTGCATGGCATGTTGTGATGTGCACACCAGAGTTTTGTTATCAACTGCTGCTGCTGCTGCTGCTGCTGCTGCTTCGCCTGCTGTCCATGATGTGCAGTCCGGCCAGAAAGTTGTCACACGGCCGCCACAGTATGCGGACGACTCGCAGCTGCCAGCCTACTTCTTCCAGAAGACAGGTGCGGCCATGGCAGCATGGGCAGCAGCATGCGGCTGCACAGCAGCATGCCACATAGCAGGCTCGGGCGGTGCAGCATAGGTGCAGGGGGCCACCTTGTCACCTGGCGGCTGGTATGCAGCATGGTGGGGCAAGGCCCTGTACGTTTAGTCAGAGGCTTCTTTGCGTGCCGCCTGCCTGCTGGCTGCTGCCCATGCTTGGACTGCAATGTGTTTGCAATGAACTGCTTTCTCCTTGCCGCCACTGTTGCTGCTGCTGCTGCTGCTGCTGCTGCCGCAGGGGACTTGGTATATGACGGGCTGCTGAATGGCTTCCGTGGGGAGGACTTTGGCGGGCCCCCACCCGCACCAGCAGGCGCAAGCATACAGCAGCTGGCCGCGGGTGTGCAGCAGCTGCTGTCGATCATGGTGGATAAAGGCTATGCACTTAGAGCGGAGGTCGCAGATGTAGCGAGCAGCAGCAGCAGCAGCGGAGGGTCTTTTTCTGTCAGCATACAGGGCAGCTGCAACTTGTGGGGCATCAATGCTCTGGCTGCCAGGCAAAGCTTAGTTGTGAATGTGCATGACGCCATGGTTATTGATGCATACCTGCGGGCCAGTGGGCGTCAGGCCACGTATGAGCTGCAGCTGACAGAGGCCGGCCTGGAGGAGGCTTGGGTGGTGGCCTAGTGCTGCTCAGTTGGTGTTGTACACCACGTGGTGACGACAGCCGCATGCAGTTATGTTGTTGCACATGACGGCAACCATGGGAACGGCAGTCATGAAGAAGTTCAGCTGTTTTGTCCATGGTGGAGTGTGTGAGATGTTGTGGTGCAAGTGGGAGCATCTGCTCGTGCAAACTTGCATGCAAGCGCCTGTGACAGGCCGCCAGGCTGAGGTTAGGGTTTGGAGGTCAAGCTGACGGCTGCTGCCTCTGGCTTTGCCTTGCCCGAACACTGTGTGTATGCTGTGCCTCGATCAGCAGGGCCAAGGGTGCTGAACTTGAGGAGGAGACGCCCGTTGCTGTCGTACTTGTTGGCAAATGACATACATGACAGCCTGTCATCACCATGTAAGACGTGAACGTCTGCTTCCAACCATACCTCACCTTAATTGCTGTTTGACCCGCTGTAAGACTGCTTGTGAGAAGCGAAGAGTCACGCTCATCTTTTCGCGGGACACAAACCACTGCCAACAACGTGAAGAACCGGAAATGTTAACGCAGCACGTTAGATGTCTTGACGTAGTTAAGGATCAGCGCGTCCCCGCCTGTAGGCCTACGCTTCAAAAGCCACCAACTCTCAGCAGCAGCAGACCATCCGTGGCTTGCCGGGCGTCCAACAGCAACGGGTCTGCAGGTACGTAAATGTAGCTGCAAAGCACCTAGTGTGACACCGTTTACATCTCAGACTGCAGAACGACCGTCCTGCTGGCCTGCATGTGTGCCGCTGTCATGTGATTCACCAAGATTCCTCTGCCGCCGCTGCTTCCTTGGTTCCTGCAGGCCTGCAGCACAGCAGAAAGGATCACGATGTGATAGGCCTGAGCAACCTGTGTGTGGACATAGTCATTCCAGTGCAGCAGCTGCCTCCTGCAGACCCCGAGGCTCGTCAGGGCTTGCTGCAGCAGCTGACTGCCGAGCCTCCCGATGAGCAGCACTGGGAGCTGGGCGGCAACTGCAACTTCATGATTGCAGCTGCTCGCATGGGCATGAGGGTCGGCAGCATCGGCCACGTTGGAAATGACACGTATGGCAGATACATGGACAGAGTACTGCAGGTGAGCTGGTGATAACAGTGATGCAACAAGAGGTTGCTGGACAGGCACGCAGCACAGACAAGGCAGTCACCCCTGATTGCAGCTGGCAGTAACACTGTGTTCACAAACATAACAGTCACAGGCAAGTACGTTCACAGCAAGGTTGTAAAGGTCCTTCCAAGCCCAAGCAGTCACCTGCAGCTGTGGATTGCCTCAACCAGCTTTACATAGTCCAGCATGCTGCTGTGTGGAGACAATGGCTACTGTGCCATTGTTTGTGGCATAAAGCCAACATACCCACATGTAAGTATCCCTTTTCCATCAAGCAATCTGGAGCTATCGCTTGCTTGTTCATGCTGCGCCAGTTCAAGCAGCTGCACAGCTCTTTGCCATCGTGTTGCCTACATCTGCTACCCTTCCTTGCAACTGCCCCTGCCCATTTTGTGTGTTGTGCGGGGCTTGCAGGAAGAGCGCATCGAGGCCATCACCCGCATCATGCCTGCCACGCTGTCAGGCACAGACCTTGACAGGACGCTGCTGTGCTTTGTGCTGGTGGACCCAGAGGGCAAGCATGCCTTCTGCAGCAGATACGACTTTGGCCCGTGGCCGCTGCTGGGTGGTGTCAGCAGCTTGCCAGCGTCAGTCACTCAGGTGGGGCAGCAGCGCATGAATGTACACGGATGTCAGGTGTGGCGGCGGCAGCGGCGGAGTGCAAAGACCAGCAGCACTAGCGTCTCTGTGCAAAGTGCCGACTGCATTGCACAGCATCAAACACGCAATTACAACGACGTGCCACAAACCAGGGGCTGCTGGGGTGGGTGGGAGCTAGGATGGCCGCTGCATGTGTGGCAGGCTGACGTGCTGAATACTGGCTGCTGTTGCTGCTGCAGGTGCTTCAGTCAACTGCTGCTGTGTTCACCAACGGCTTTGTGTTTGATGAGCTGCCGCTGGAGCTAGTCAAGCAGGCCATTCGCACGGCCAGCGACGCGGGAGCAGCAGTGCTGTTCGACCCAGGTGGGCAGGCCGTTGGAGCGCGCTGTGCCAAGCAGGCGGGAGTTGAAATTCAGGGGTGGATGTGGGATGGCGGTGGCTGCTGATCCAGTGCAGCCAGGGTGCCCATTGATCCAGCGCTGCCAGTGAAACCAGCACTACGGCATGCATCTGGCAACACTTGCATGCCCGCTGCTGTCAACGCAAGTGCCCTTCATCTTTCATCAACACATGTGTGGCTCGTTGCTGCTGCTGCTGCTGCTGCTGCTGCCAGGGCCGCGTGCGTTCACCATGAAGTCGGGCAGCAGGCGCGCAGCACTGGACACGCTCATCTCGCTGAGTGACGTGGTGCTGATGACTGAGGAGGAGGCGGTGGAGGTCACGGGGCTGAATGACCCGCAGGCAGCAGCAGAGGCGGTGCTGGCGCGGCCCGGCTGCAAGACGGAGTGGTGCGTGGTGAAGCTGGGCGGGGAGGGCGCGCTGCTGGTCACAAAGTCGCCGCAGCTGGAGGTGTACCGGGCGGGCGCGTTCAAGGTGGGCGGCGCAGCAGCGGCGGCAGCAGCGGCGGCAGCAGCAGCAGCTGCAAGCGGCGGCGGTTGCATGCATTGTGCCGTACTGTGTTTAGATTGCCTGTCTGTGTAGTTTGGGGATGTGACTTGGTTGCCGCTCCAGCTGTGCATTGTATTGACACAAGCGGCGTTGCTGCTGGGTGCTTGCATGCACTTGCAAGTATGCAGTAGCGGTATCATGCACTGCTTGCAGGGTAACGGCACTGTCTGTGTGTTGGTGCCGCAGGTGGATGTGAAGGACACTGTGGGCTGTGGAGACAGCTTTGCAGCAGCCATTGTGCTGGGTTACACACGTACGCACGACGTGCATGCGACGCTGCTGCTGGCGAATGCCGTGGGCGCAGCAACAGCCACAGGCAGGGGCGCAGGCACCAACGTGGCAGACGCTAAGACAGTGCATGAGCTGCTGCAGCAAGCAGCGGTGGATTGCAACGGCAACGGCGTGCAGCGGCATGACCTGGAGAAAGCGCTGCACATACTGCATGACTCATTATCATCTGCAGAGTTGCTGCACCTCATCAACACTAGCAGCAGCGGCAGCAGCAGCAGCAGCGGCAACAGCAGCCGGCAACAGAAGACACCAGCTGCACATGCTGCATGAAATGTGCAAGGGTCTGTAGGTAGTGCTGCGATGTCAGATGCTCGATCCTGTTCTGGCACAGCACTGTGCAGTGCTGTGCACTAGTGTTTTGCACAGGATGGCTCTGTTCTGTTTCTTATAATCCATTACTTACAGCTCCGCAACGCTTGAGGCATGCTGCAGCCTGCCCTGCATGCCAGCTCTTGGCGTGTCACATGTATCTGGAGCTGCTTGTGTCACGCTTACTGTATTTGAATTGTTTCGTGAGCTAGACTGGAAGCTCACATGCATTGCAATGCATTGCATCACCGCCGTGTTGTACCATGATGCCCTTTGCTAGCATAGGATGCTGTGCATGTTTGCTGTCAGTAGAGCCTGCTTTTGTAACGACGGTGAACTTCACCGATTCATTTTGCAGGTGATCAGGTGTGTATGGGCGCAGGAGCATCTGATGTTCAGCAGCATCTTCCTCCTGACGGCGGCAGTGCGTACCGAGTTTACGCAACTAATGGGAAAGTGCAGCCAGTGCAAACGCCATTCAACTGGACACTTGTTGCCAGGTATACCAGCCTACGCTCCTGTTTCGTTCGTAGACAACTACTTTTGTCTGTTAGTAAAACTGCCCTGTCGTACTGCACTCTCTCACTGAGCCTGCCCTCAGGGGAGGCTCCACTATTTGAACAAGTTGTACACAATGCTTCACCTCGCACCAAAACTGGATGTTAAGTGCTGCACTCTACAGAGCTGCACCTTCTGCCAGCATTCCAGCTAACGAAGGCCAGCAACTTGCAGTAGCAGTAGCAGTGCTTCATGATTGTGGTTGTTCATTGGCCATGCTGCTGCTGTCGACAGTGGTGATATCCAAGCCGCCACATACGCAACAGGGCAGCCAAGGCAGGCACCGTGCAGGTTTGGCAAACCTGCTGCAAGCAATTTATTGCATGCAATATTCAAAGCATCCTGTACAATGCAGCTTCCTGGGTTTGCGTCTGCAACTGCTGTGATGCGTCTCGCCAAACTTTGAACTTTAGGGCCCCAGTCAATGGAGCGCAAACACGACGGCCAATTGCACAACAGCTGCAAACTTGCCCCAATGCACGCACACTATACCATACAAATCACTCAATCAGCATGC
Organism: Tetradesmus obliquus; assembly: GCA_030272155.1. Classification (NCBI taxonomy): domain Eukaryota; kingdom Viridiplantae; phylum Chlorophyta; class Chlorophyceae; order Sphaeropleales; family Scenedesmaceae; genus Tetradesmus; species Tetradesmus obliquus. Next base: position 6,099,551 of record CP126191.1, read on the forward strand.
ATGCTGTGCTGCATATGCAGCGCCACATCTGCATATGCAGCGCCACATTGCACCCTCGCAACTCACAGCCCCAGCATCACATCCATCACTAGGTCTGGCCGCCGTGCCAGCAGGTGCGCCAGCTGCTGCTTGTCTTTGCGCACGTCCTTGAAGTTGCTGACCAGGTAGTTGAAGGCCGTGCAGCGCAGCTCGCCAAAGCCGCTGTGTTCATCAGCCCAGATGAGCCAGGCCACCACGTTGCGCGGGCTGAGGTTGTGGCGCACGTGCACCAGGCAGTGGTTGAGCACACGCGCAATGACCATCTTCTGCGCCAGCAGCATCACGTCAAGGATGGTGTCGTCGCTGAAGCACAGCTCGTCTGCAGCAGCAGCGGCAGCAGCAGCAGCAGCGGCAGCGGCAGCGGCAGCGGCAGCGGCAGCGGCAGCGGCAGCGGCAGCGGCAGCGGCAGCGGCAGCGGCAGCAGCAACAGCATGCGGAGGATCAGGCAGCGGAGAGTAGCGGCAGCCACTACCAGCAAACATGGTGCATCAGCAGTAGAGCAAGCTACCATACTGCTGCTGCCAGCCATCCTTGATCTCAAATATGCTAGCCTGACCACTAACCAGAGCCTGTGCTGCATGTGGCAGCTGCTGCATATGCGAGGTGCCCACCTGTGTACAGGTACCGCAGTAGCGCCTTGAAAGCAGCCGGCGTGGTGTCCTGGACCTACAGCATGGTAGCGCACAGTAGCACACAGAAGACTCCAGTTCAATAAGTTTACCTCACACCACACACATATTACCAGTTTCCAGACAATGGCATCCCAGCACATGAAACCCAAGCACACGATTATGATGGTGTGTGGCTCGTCAACCTGCCACGCAGCGCACCTTGACGGTGTTTGTGCTGCCCTCCGCGAATTGGTCTGGCGCCAGCATCTTCCTGAAGTAGTCACACTGCGTGGTCAGGATGAGCTTGTGAGCCTTGATGCGCTCATCACACACCTGCAGGCATGCACATGCATTGGCATTGGCATTGGAGACTCGCCACATGCACAGCTGGGCTTGGCTGCATCCCTGCATGCATGACAGTGCTGTCAGACTCACAGTCACTCAAGTGCGGCGTGCTTGCTGCCACAGCATAGAAGTCACGCTCCACGAGTGCACATCATTGCATCCTGCTACTCTTTCAACCCATCCTGCTGTGTATAAGGCCTGGTTTCAATCCAATGCTAGGCAGCTGCTGCCGCTGCCGCACACCTCAAAGGTGACGTCCGCAGACTCTGCCGCCTCCAGCAGCTGCACCATGCGGCTGCAGTAGCTGCTCAGCGGCACCTTGATGTGGTCGGGCCGCTGCAGCGCCAGGTCAAACACGTGCAGCACACCCTGGTAGGCATCAGTCACCAGCAGCTCTCCCTTGTGGCTGATGTCCAGTGCGTAGGGCTGCGTGACAACGCCGCCAGGCACCACAGTGCTCACGATGCCCTCAGGCGTGATCATCCTGCAGGGCAGTGGTGCACAACAGACAGCATGGGTGACCAGCGAGCCTGTGCTTACATGCATGACAGGTAGGTAGCTCAGGTGGAGTGGCTACCACCGCGGCGTGATGTCCTGAGCTGATGGTGCCACATCGTGACAGCTGCTGGAGCGCAGCACAGCAGCGACGGCTTCAGCTGCAGTCAAGCCACCTATGTGGCAACGAGCGTGCGGCAGCAGGCTGCTGGGCAGGCTGCTGGCGTTGCTGCATGTTGTGTTGTGTGTTGGGTGCAGCCGCACCTGATGCAGCTGTTGCCCCTGTCAGCCACCCAGAGGTTGCCCTGGTAGTCCAGGCAGATGCCACGTGGGCCGCTGAACTTGGCTGACAGCCCAGGGCCATCATGCATCCCGGTGCTGTAGCCTGCAGGCAGGAGCACAGCATGTGACACGGCATTTGTGGCATAATCATCACAGCAGGTATGCACCTGAACAACTGTGCAGCTGCAAAACAAGGAAGACCTGGGCCAGCAGCAAGCCCCGCTCACGCCAAAGAGGTGTTCAATGCTCCAGAGCTTGGCATATCTCAAGTGTCCCACGTGATGTTGCAGGCTGCAATCGCATGCTGCGCAGCCACGCTGCCGTCTTACCTGCCCATGTGCTGACTGTGCCGCTGCAAATCTCAATGCGCTTGATGCCCCCCTCGTCTGAGCAGTAGAGCCACTCACACGCCCTGTCAATGGCCTGCAGGCAGCACACCACACTGCTGGGTCAACTGACGCGCAGCATATCCTGGCATCATCCCAACTCACTGCTGCAGCGGCTAAACTCCGCTCCTGCGGCCTCACTGTACGTGGGACTGCTATTTAAGCTACGTGTGCAGCTGCGCCCTGGCACTGCATAACCAGCAGCTGAGCTGCCGTCCATCACTGCACTCTAGCTGGCACCCTCTAGTATAGCTATAGTTGCTGAGTAGTGCTTGTACTCACCAGGCCGATTGGGTAGCGCAGCCCACTGCCTGAGGGCACTAGGTTCACCACCTCCCCACTGGCAATCTCCACTCGCTTCACTGCGTGGTTGCAGCTGTCAGCCACATACAGCACACCACTGTCCTCATCCAGGGCAAGGCCCCAGGGGGCATTGAAGCGCGCCGCCTCGCTGAGCTTGCTGCTGCTGCTGCTGTCAGCCGCGCTGCTGTTAGGCAGCTTGGCAGGCACGCCAGCTATGGTGCGCACTTCCTTGGTGGCTGGCACAAAGCGCCGAATGCAGTTGGCATCAGTGAAGTAAACTATCTGAGAGGATGCACACACAGCGAAGCGTGGGCAGAACAGCCGTGCCTGGTCTGCTGCTGCCTCATTATCCACCATGTCCATGCCCTGCTTGCCGTTGCCTGCCACTGGCTCCCGCTGCTCATACGCGGAGCCGTGGCAGTGCACCAGCTGGTAGCGGCCATTCTCGGCTACCAGCACCCTGCCTGGGGCGATGCAGCAGACTCCTGTGGGGTTGTTGAAGCCTGCAGGGTGGTGCGCAGCGCGGGAGCGCCAGCAGCAGCTAGTGAGCTACAGTTGTCAGTAGGACTGGAGAATGCCAAGCCGTCTGCACCACAGTAGTCACTCTACCCTGAAGATGTGCATGTGCTGCTGTGTAACCCTACAGTGCAACATGCCTGAGGAGCAGAAATGCATTACTTGGTCAGTAGGGTGACGAAGAGGTGATCGTTGTAGTGCACACGCTCCTGCTCTGCAGATGTGTGCTGCATGCAGCACTGCTGATCATCAGTACTGCTGCTGGCGTTGCAGATTACCAAAACTAAAGAGCACATTTCGTGCATTACAGCAGACTTACCGTGCTGCCTGAGGTGGCTGTTCATGCCGAGCGTGCACAAGCTGCAGCTGGTGCCACAACTCTGCTGGTGCTGCTGCCACGCACAGGCACTGGTTGTCAATTCTACTAAAACATGGCCAGCAAAATATTCTCCAACGTTATGTTGTCGTCAGTGCTGCTGCGTGCTCTTCTGGCAGTCGGCCCGCGCGAAGGGGCTACCACTGCGCGCGAGCAGTACTGTTGTACAGCATGCACGGTGCCAGCAATAGTAAATCAAACCCATAAATCCACGTTAAATATATGTTTTCAAACACAGGCTGCCTCTGATGAATCCTTGAATGTCACCAGGCCCCAGGGTCCGTTCACATGCGTCAGACTACCTCCTGTGTACATAGGACAGCAATGCACAGCGTCCAGCAAAGTTTGCTACTTTTGGACAGTTATCAAATCGAGTTACATATCACGCTCGTTGTCCTGATACGCCATAATCGCACACCGACACCTGCCTCACGGCAGGCGCGGGAACTTGCTGAAGTCGGGTGGCCTCTTCTCCAGATACGACGTTCGTCCCTCGTTGCCCTCCTCGCTCATATAAAACAGCAGTGTAGCATCACCACCCAGCTGCTGGATGCCTGCCTGGCCGTCTTCTGCTGCATTCAGAGCTGACTTCAGTAAGCGCAGCGCCGTGGGGCTGTTGCGCATGATCTCCCTGCACCAGACCAGCGTCTCCTGCTCGAGCTGCTGCAGCGGCACCACCTGGACGCATAAAACGCATACAGGAGTTTGCATGAACCAAGGGAGAGAAGCCAACAAGCATATCAGCGGCACAGACCAGCTTGTATGCGTGCCGCTTTTGTATCCTTCAGGCAGTTGAGTGAGCTGCCGTTGGTGCTGGCTTCACTTCCGTTCCAACAACAGAAACAAAAATGTAAAACCAGATGCGTAACCGGCAGCTGTGATTACGCTACCTGCAACACAGTGCAGCGTGTGGCATGCTTTCCTTGCCTACCTACGTTCCTGAATGGTTGATGTACAAGCAATCACACGCATAGCCATGCACCACAAAACTGCTGCTGTGCATCATCCGCTGCCAACCTCTCTTGATCAGCTGCGGCCTGCCAAAGATGCAAAACATAAACACACAAAACTTCCTCAAGCTGCCGCTGCTGCGCCCTGCCCACCTTGTTGACCAGGCCCATGTCCAGCGCCTGCTGCGCGTCGTACAGCCGCGCCAGGAACCACATCTCGCGCGCCTTCTTCTGCCCCACCAGGCGCACCATGTGCGTGGAGCCGTAGCCCGCGTCAAAGCTGCCCACCTTGGGGCCCGTCTGGCCAAACACAGCGTTGTCGGCAGCGATCTGCGGCAGCAGCAGCAGCAGCAGCAGCAGCAGCAGGAGCAGCGGGTACGCAGGCGCACAGGGGCACATGTGGCTTGGGCGCTGATGTATAACGCCTCAACGCAGCTGACGCACTTGGCAGATGCTGCTGCTGCTGCTGCTGCTCTTATAATAGATGAAACCCTTGCACAAATATCTGCCGCGGCGTTGCTGCTGCTGCTGCTGCTGCTACTGCAAGCCTATGGCAGTGTTGTGAACTGATGCAATGCAAAAGCATTTGACGCTGCAGACACATGCACCCCCCCCACCCCGCAGCACTGCCACGTCCCTCACCGTGAGGTCGCACACCATGTGCAGGATGTGGCCGCCGCCCACTGCGTAGCCCGCCACCATGGCGATCACCGGCTTGGGCAGCCGCCGGATCTGCATCTGCAGGTCCAGCACGTTGAGGCGCGGGATATTGTCCTCGCCCACATAGCCGCCCTTGCCGCGCACCGACTGGTCGCCGCCGCTGCAGAAGGCCAGCGGGCCCTCGCCTGCAAGGGTGGACAGCAGCACATCAACAGCAACGAGGTGGACTGCAGCTCACAGCGATGCAATGCGGCAAGCTGCAAGCGTGGCAGGCGGCCTGAGAAGGCCATGTGCCATGCCACAGCGGCGCAGGCCTTGGGGGTTTACCCGGGAGGGCACAGTAAGCCTGCAGCAAAGGGGGCGCGCAGGACCAGGCTGACAGGCCCTAGAGACGAGTCAGGCTGCTGCTCATATGTGCCCGCCCCTCTGCACATCAGCCTGGAGCCCCACACAGTTACTTGTTGTGCTGTGGTAGTGCTGCTGCCGATCAAGCATGCTTCTGTTGATACATGTGTCGCCTGAGACAGGGTTGCCGCAGCACAGCCGCCTGGCCCACCTGTCAGGATGATGACGCCTACCCTCGGGTCGTCCCGGGCATCTGTGAAACACCAGGACATCTCCATCACTGCAGCAGCACCAACACAGCAGTTCGGTGATGTAAAAGCCAAACGCGGCGTGAAAGCCAGTCACACACCTACATGGCTTGCTTCAGGCCAGCACTTAAGGTTGTGCGCAGACAAGCGTTGATGGTGGCTCCCAAACAACGCCAGCTGCGCTGCATGATTTACTGCTATCAATACTTACCTGTTCGTGGTGTGAAGGCATTGCGCTTGTCTGGCCGGTTGATAGTGATCTGCAGAGCCATGCACTGGGTGTCAGGACTGCCTGACACACCGTCAGGACTGCCTGACACAGCAGCAGGGCCAGGGGCACCAGCTGCATGCGCAGCAGCATGGACCAAGTGCAGTTCATGTACCTTGGCTATCCCCTCATCTGACTTCTCGTACTTGACCTCCTCCAAGCACTCCTTGTGAACAGACTCAATGCACCTCCACACTGCTGGCTCCCTAGACACTTCACCATGCACTCGCGCGTAGCTTGACGGCTGGCCTGTAGCTGTTGCATAAGAGCTACCCCCCGCTGTATTTGAGCGGCTAATGGGCGTCTGTGGCTGGCTGGTGCTGGCCAGATGTCCTTCCAGCACTCGCAAGCGCCGAGCAGAGGCCTCTTCGTTCATGTCGCTCACTCAAAAACGTTTCTGAAAGAAGATTTCGAAGTAATTAAAAGCAACAGAGGTCTATACGACCTATCACCAGGAGGTTCGAAGACAGATCGTGACTGGCTGGCGCAGGGAATGCCAGACAAGAAGTCTCAAACACCGCATTGGCATCTCGTGGCACGTTACAGCATGCAAAACAAACAGTTGAATGCACGACCATCACACTTCTCTTGTCATAATGACATGAGTAACCTGCAAAGCAGCAGATGCGAACCACCCCTGCTATTTCGGGGCGCACACCACCTGTGCCAGTCCTCAGCACTTTCGACTACATGCGAGGGCGCGCAATTGCTAAGCATCACCACTAGCAACATGTGCAGGTGCTGAACGCCGCAGCAGACCCCCACAGCACTGCATTCAGTGACAGTGACTGAGCAGCCTAGCTGGTTCTTGTCACCATGTGCTGCAGCCAATCGCGGCAGCTCAAATCAGTTCCGGCGACTGTGCAGCTGCTGCATCAGGAGAGTATCACAGGCAGCAAGATGCACATACACAGCGGCGCACACAAGGTTGCTGGCACCAATGCCGGCCAGACTCCGTGGCATCACATACACATCCCACTCGCCAAACATGCACTGTGTTCAACAGCCGACACACACACAGTGCTTTAAAAACAGTAAACGATGTGTCGCTGTGCAGAGCCCACCGTACCAGCCGCAACCAGCGCCTAGAAGTGTGCACTGCACTGCACTGTGAAAAGCACTGCGCCACTAAACCCTCACAGAGCACACGCCCAGCACGTCACAGCTTCACGCCGCGCACGTTGCCGCTGCTGTAGTTGTCCACGAACCACTGCACGCTCTCGCGCATGGCCTCCTTGAAGGGCGTGAACTTGAAGTCCGGCAGGTACTTGCGCAGCTTGGCGTTGGAGGCGGTCTTCTTGTACTGGCCGTCTGCCTTGCTGGTGTCAAATTCGACGGCACCCTGGCCATGAACAATGCAGGCAGCAAGGCGTCGTTAGCATGGCCATCCGTTCTTAGCTTCACCGATAGTATGTTCAGGGTGCAGCAGCAGGCAGAGGTATGGCGTCCTGCCTGTTCATGATTTGAGCATTCCATGCAGGTAGCAGCCACGTGCTCCTGCAAGGCACAACCTCGCGTTGCCGGAGCACACCTGCCACTGCCACCATTATGAAAGCAACAACGATAGTAAGCACGCAAGAGCAAGTAACCTGTCTCTTCCCCTGCCCACCCCTGCCCCCCTCACCGTGAAGTTCATGGCGTCCACGATGGCCATGGCCACGTCACCGATGGTCACCTCGTCCGCCTCATCTACGCTGAGGATGATGGGGTCGGCCTCGGGGTAGGAGCGCAGCGTCCAGATCATTAGCCGCGCCAGGTCGCGGCTGTATATGAACTGGCGCCTGGCGGGCACACAGCAGCAGGCGGGGCAGGCGCAGCGTGCGGATGGGTCAGCCACCAGACATAGCAGAATCTTCACAGACGAGATGGTGTGGCGCAACCGGGGATGCGCTGCCGGGGCAGGCAACTGTCCAACAATATGCAAGCTGCACATCTATGCAGGCACCTCACAGTGCACAGCTGCGTTGCGTTGATCAGCAACATTCCCCACCAAGACAGCTGCTCCTGTTTCACTGCCTGCGTAGCACATGATAATTCCTATACCGCAGCAGTCAAAGTCATGATGGAGCCCGCCCAGCAGCTGCCTGGCTGCAGCGCTGCACTCACAGTGGCTTGCCGCTGCCCATGATGGTGAATGGCTCGCCCTTCTGCTGCGCCAGGAAGCACTTGTGAATGAGGCCGGGGATCACGTGGCCTGCAGCGCAGCGTAGGCACACCATGAGACAAGGCCCAGGTCGCTCAACATTGATGTCAAGGCCTAGCATCTTCGACCGATTTTTGTACGTCATCACCTGGCAGCCCCTGGCAGATAACAACAATGAACATGTGTATCGTCTCTTCGAGCTGTGCAGGCTGCTGGCAGGCTGTTGGCGGGCAGCTGCCGGGCACTCACTGTCCTCCAGATCGTAGTTGTCGTGGGGGCCAAAGATGTTGGTGGGGATGACCGCGGTGAAGTTGCAGCCGTACTGCTCCTTGTACAGCCTGTTCTGCATGTCCACCATGCGCTTGGCGTATGCGTAGCCCTGCAGGCAAGCAAGCAGGTCAGCCGCAGGAAAGAACTGCGCATGTCAAGAATCACACAAGCAGTGCCTTGCAGGCTGGCTGGTCAGCGCAATGATGGTAGCCCAGGACCAGACGCTCACTGCATGAGTTGGCTTGAGCTGCTGTACAGAGTAGCCTGTTACAGAGTAGTCTGCAGGTGGCTGTCCTGTGTATGAGCTGCATAATCACACCTCAAGTATCACCACCCTGAAGCTATTGATTAGCAGCTGCAGAAAGACTTGTTGCACACGCAGCACATGTCGCCCTCTGCTCATTGCCACTGCACTGCTGCGGCTGCCCTGCTGCGGAGCATGCCTTGCGTGCCAAGCTTTGCTGACTACCCACCTCGTTGGATGAGTGTGGTGGCCCGTTGTGGATCATGGTCTCGTCAATCGGGTATGTTGTCTTGTCAGGGAACACGCACGTGGACAGGCATGACACCAGCTTCTCTACCTTGAAGTCCTTGCAGGCCTGGAAGATGTTGTCCTGCATGATGATGTTGTTCCTCCAGAACTCCACCTTGAGCTTCTGCTCAACGCAGCAGCGGGCAGGCACAGACAGCAGCATGAGTCAGCATGCAGCATCAGCTGTTGCAGGGTCTCAGCATGCCTGCTGATGCTGGCACAGGTGCTGCTTCCACAGGCCGACAGCGAGTTGCATGAAACAGGGCGACAGCGGGTTGCATGCCATGCACGGTGATCGGTGTCAACACCGTGGCTGACAACAAGGACAGCCCTGCAGGGCACTGCATTGCTTGCACCGGCTGGCAGACGCAGCCTCCCTTGAAACAGCTGCTGTTGTTATTGCAATGATTTAGGTACTGACCACATATGGTGGATTCGGACTCATGATAAGCACGGCCACCGCTGCTGCTGCTGCTGCTGCTGACGACGACGTGCAGTGTGCTGGCTTCCCACATGTGCATGGTGCTGTGCTGCTGCAATTCTACATACACGCACCATGTTGGCAAACAGCCCTCCAACTTGAGCAGCCAGGTGCAACACATGGGTTGGCTTCTCCCTCTCAAACAGTGCCTTGGTGGATTCCAGGCTCAGCAGATCCGCATCCTTGCTGCCCACAAACACCCAGCGCTCCCCTGGCTGGCTTTCTTCCTTTGAGACGTACTCAACAGCCTTGCCTACAAGTCCCGTGCCACCTGTGACCAGAATAACCTTCTCTGCGCCCATGATGCGAGGCTGGCGGGGTGGTGCAACTACAGCTACAATGGTTGGTACTGCACTTCTGCTTGCAACTGTAGGTGGCAGCAAGTGCAGGCGCATGAGGCATGCGTGCGATACGGAATAACATCAATTGATGGTGGAAATGATTATTGTTTGCTTGATCGTGCCATCGTCGCGTCTCAAGCACAAGTAACAGTGCAAAAACCGACCCAACTGAAAGGTGAAAGCCCCTCCACGGCACCTGCACGAGCAGGACTTGTCTCTATTGTGCCGCTTTTGTCAACTGGTCTGCTTGTTGTTCTTGGTGTTGCATAACGTCCTCACAGGAGGCAGCATCACTTCGTTGCCAGTACAGTCCGGCACCATGCCTAACGCGGAGGGCCGCAAGGTTGCCCTGATTACAGGTATCCTTTATGCATATCGAGTCAAAGCTCTCGCGTGACGAGGCCGGGAACCAGCCTGACCCTCCCGCATTGCTGTTGCTGCAGGTGTTTGCGGACAGGATGGCAGCTACCTCACGGAGCTGCTGCTGGAAAAGGGATACATTGTGCATGGTGCGCGATGCGTGTGACCGTGGGCGGGACGTAGCGACATGTGGCCAACCCCGCTACGAAGGTCCTCTGCAGCGGGAGGGGCCTTGTCAAGAGTAGTCCTAACATATTTTCATGGTTGCAGGATTGAAGAGGCGCTCCAGTTCCTTCAACCACCCTCGCCTTGAGCACATCCTGGACAAGGGTGAGGCAGTAGATCGGTGAAAGCAGAGCCTTGGGTGTCGTTTCAGCTATTTTCTCCCCCCATGCATGCAAAATAGTAGCCGTTCTCTTGGTTGCAGAAGCAGTTCTGTAGTGTGGGTGCAGCAGCAGCATGACCAAGCTGTCTGTGTACTGATTCACTGCAAAGCGACAGCCACTGGCAGCAACAGCAGGTGCAACGTTGATAGGATGGTGACACATGCCTTCTCTTCTGGCTTGCAGACTACCCCAACTCAAAGAACTTCATCCTTCATTATGCGGACATGGTGGACAGCACCAGCTTGACAAACCTGCTCAAGTGAGTTGCCAGTCTCAGCTGTGGCGGGACACAGCGCGCGCTTGCATGCTGGTGACGCTGTGCACCGCTGTTGGCCTGCACACTATGGAATGTTTGCCAGTGCTGCAAGCTTTACGTGTGCGTCAGCTGCTCATGGTCTTGTTGCCACCACCGAGCCTGCAGTCCTTGACACAGCACATGCTGCACACTTGCAGGCTCACTCAGCCTGATGAGATCTACAACCTGGCAGCCCAGAGTCACGTGAAGGTGTCCTTCGAGCTGCCAGAGTACACAGCAGCAGCATCCGGCATGGTGAGCGTTCGCCTCAGGCACCGCTGTGTTGTGCCTATGCTGCTGGCACTGCAGCCAGCACATCAACAAGTATGCTTGCAACAGCTCACCCATAACATCATATGCTGCTGTAGCCAACCACATCCCTTGTCCTGCAAGCTGTGGGGCCCTGCAAAACTCCAGGGAGGTCTCCTAGCGCCGCCACTCATGCTCAGGCCCTCAAATGAATATGGCGTGTCGGTGACACTGTGTCCTGCAGGGTGCTCTGAACCTGCTGGAGGCTGTGCGCGGCGCTGGCCTGGCTGACAAGACCCGCATCTACCAGGCCTCCACCTCCGAGATGTTTGGCAAGGTGCACGAGGTGCCCCAGAGCGAGACCACGCCCTTCCACCCACGCTCCCCTTACGGCGTGGCCAAGGTGTACGCGTTCTGGATCTTTGTCAACTACAGGTGTGCATAGGGCGGCGGCGTGAGCCACACATGCAGGGTAGGACAGCCCACAGCAGCAGCATCGCAGCCAGTGTAGACACTGTTTCTATATGTTGGCCTATGCATGTGTACGGGTTCTGTACGGCTGCTGCCCTCAAATTCCGGTGCTGCCCACCAACTGACATCTGTCATCATGGGCTTGCTCACTGCAGGGAGTCGTACAACATGTTCTGCTGCAACGGCATCCTGTTCAACCACGAGTCCCCACGCCGTGGTGAGACCTTTGTGACCCGCAAGATCACCATGGCTGCTGCGCGCATCAAGCTGGGCCTGCAGGACTGCGTGTCCCTGGGCAACCTGGACGCCAAGCGCGACTGGGGCCACGCAAAGGACTACGTGGAGGCCATGTGGCGCATCCTGCAGCAGGACAAGGCAGACGACTTCGTGGTGGCAACAGGTGCGCTGCTGCTGTTTTTGTTGCGCTTGGTGTGCCTCTGGAATGAGTTCGCTTGAGGTGCTTTGCATGCTTGACAACTTGATTGGCATGTGGCAGTAGCAAATCTGCTGGTTGATTTGCCCCCAACTATATTGCTGATGTCTTGTTGCTTGTTGCAGGCATCACCACCACTGTGCGTGCCTTCTGCGAGTGGTCCTTCAACAGGGCTGGCCTGCCACTGCGCTGGGAGGGCGAGGGCGTGAACGAGGTGCGCACAGCAGCTCACACCTAGCAGCAGGCATTAGTTACACAGCATCCAGCAACTGTAGGCTGGCTTCATAACGCTTTTCCTTTCCACAGTGTTGGTGGCAGGCTGGGGTGTGATTGCAGTGTGCTCTGCTTCACTTGCATCCCATACGCCAGTGCAAGCGTGCTGACAGCGCTGCTCCCTGCTGCTGCCCCTTGCCGCCTGCAGCGGGGCATCGTCGCCAGCGGCGAGCACGAGGGCAAGGTGGTGGTCAAGGTCAGCGAGCGCTTCTTCCGCCCCGCTGAGGTGGAGCTGCTGCTGGGCGACCCCGCCAAGGCCAAGGCCGTGCTGGGCTGGCACCCGGAGCAGCTGACGTCCGTGGAGAAGCTGTGCGAGGAGATGGTGGACTCTGACATGGAGCTGGCCAAGCTGGAGATCATGAACGTGGAGATGAAGAAGAAGCTCAAGGTGCGTGCGGCTTGCTGCAGCTGGTGGTGCGTTTAGAGGGTGCTGAAAAATGCTGTGCAGCTCTGCTGCTGTAGGTTGCTTGCTTGCTTTGTGAGCTGCACTGTCACAAGCAGTTGCGTGGGAGGTTGGCGGCAGCCGGGAACCGCGTTGAAACAAGCCGCCCTATGCGAAAGCTTGCACACCTCGTGCATGTTTTGCTGGGACTCACTGATTTTTTTGCTGCTGCTGTGCTTTGCAGGTGCCTTACTAAGCGCTGGGATGGTTCTGTGGCCATCTGCTGGACGGCGGCTGCTTGCAAGCAGTGCGACGCGGTTGTAGAATAGGACTGCATCGGTGTGGGCTAGCAGCGTAGTGGTTGCCACGCAGCTTCTGATAGCAGGTTGAGTCTGCTGCTGCTGCGGCGTCGGCCAGGCAAACAGTGGTTACTGTTGTACCATCTGGTGTGCCATTACTAGTCACGTGACTGACACAGCAGGAAGAAACCGTGCATGCCCTGCTTGGGCGCTGAACCTTGGTGACTTGACCATCCGCGTTTGTCTGTCTGGGCGCTTGCTGTTCTGCTGCAAAACATGGAGTGTGTGGGTATCATCATCTACTCTTCAGCCTGTTTCCGGGGTGTGGACAGTGATCTCCTAGTGGCACGTCCCAGTTATGACACAATTTTGCGCACCTAACAGGGTCCAGTGCATGAGGATTTATGTGGCTGACATATGTCACTGTATCCTAGGCATGCCCATGCTGTCTGCGGTGGTCAGCAACTGGCATGGCCTGATGCTGTAAGCATGCATCTGCAGTTGCTGCTGTGTGTTAATGCCAGCATTGTATGGCTGTTGCCGATGCGCAGGTCTCAATTGTAACCCATTGATGATTTCTTGTGAGGTTGGATTCACTGGTCGGGCAATAAGGCTGTCATTGGCTCAAAAGTGGGCTGTGTTCCCGTCGCGTAACAAACCAATTGTGATATGCGTAACATGGCCTCTGCCGCTACACAACGGCACCAAGTCATGTGGCAAGAGTACGCGGGCCCTGGGTTGATGTCAGACAGAAAACCTTCTACACCTTCAATGCGATGCAGTGTCCTGCATGGTTGTATGGTGTACCTACACAGTGGGCACCACTGCAATTTGATTGCAGTGGGGCCCACTGTGTACTACACGGTACGGTAGGTACACCATGTAGGTACACCACATGGCTTGTGCACATGGCTTGTGCACATGGCTTGTGCATCACAATGCAAACAGTCCGGCGCAAGGCGATGAAATGATCCAACCGTTTACGTTTGCCACTCTTCAACAAAGAACGTGGCGACTCGGCACTTTCCAAACTCCGCACCCCTGCTGGCGCTGCTGTGAAAAGACCAAAGTGAGGATGGATAAGTTGGCACACATTATTCAGCTGCAGCCCTTACACTAGCCATTCACCCAGAAAACATGCTGCACACCCTGAGCACATGCCAAAATCCTATGCCACGGCCAGCATTGAGTTGGATTCACAACCACAAGGCATTCAGCAGGTGGAAACTTTGAAAGGCACTGCATGTGGCACATGCGCATGCGCATGCTGAAAATCGCCATGCATGCTGCGATATACCAGCCGCCAAGCGGCTTGCTTCCCGAATGATTGTCATCAACATAGACAAAATCGTGATGAGACATTGGTCCGCAATGCTCGCCCAGAGCAGCATGAGCACAGCTTGCCCTGTTGCACACGCGCGGGTGTCGTGTGCGAGGCTCACAGCTGCACTTCATGCTCCCACAACACTGCTCCACAACAGACACACACACTGCATGACTGCTGGCTGTGATCTATGCTTTGCTTTGAGTTGTGTGACTTCACAGACGTATTCATCAACCTGTTCAACTGTTCAAATCTCATACATAACTGCCTCCTGCTCTGCTGGGGCTGCTGCCGGCTGTGTGGGCGCTTCTGCTGGCTGCTCAAGCGAAGCCAGCTTCAGCTTCATCAGCGCAGCGCCACTGGAGGGCTTGGATGCGAACAGGCACTCGCCCAGGTCCTCCTCCTTCACCACACCCTGAGCCACCAGCGGCGCGTAGTACTGCTCCCTCAGCGCTGCAATGAATCTAGGTGCGTCAGCCTCACGCACCAGCGACACAGTGCAGCCTCCCCAGCCAGCACCTGGCGCAGCAGCAGCAGTACACAAAGCATCAGATACGCATGCGCATGTGTGAACGTAAACACAAGATTCTGTTGCGCTGCAAGGCCGGAACTATTCGCGGCACCAGGCTTATCCCCGCAAGCATTACAATGCAGAAAGCAAAGCAATGCAGAAAGCAAAGCAAGTATGACAGCTGAAACTAGCTGCCGCCTGCAGCTGCCGCCGGCCCTGCTGCCGCCTCACCGGTGAGTCGTGCCCCCAGTGCGCCTGCTGCCCTGGCCGCCCCCACCAGCGCGTCCAGCTCAGCACAGCTGCACTCATACAGCCCGGCACAGCTGGCGTGGCTGGCGTCCATCAGCGACCCCAGCTGAGACAGCTTGTCCTCGGCTGCTGCATCCGACTGCAAGACAGCACAGCACAGCACAGCATAGCACGTGCAGCAGTGGAGAGTGAGCAGCAGGACACAGATGAGGACGTGCATGGGTGCAAGACCACGCTTTGGCGCGCACCTTCTCGCGCTTGCAGGTTCACAAATGCAAACGAGCACAAAACACAGCCCATGCCATGTTGTTCCATGACACTGCTCTGTGCAGGTCTGCCAAGTTTCAGCCCACACGCAACAGACAAAGCGCCACACCAACAGCAAACACCTCGATCCGTGCCACTGAGCAACGTATACACAGACATGCACATGCACACACGCGCACCTTGCAGACGTCCCTGAAGCCGTACACACGCCCCGCCTCGCTGTACACGTGCAGCGCCCTGTCACGCAGCCTGAAGCCCTCAGGCCCCACCACACCCAGCACCCGCAGCGCGCTAGCGTTGCCCTCATAGATGCTGGCCAGCGGCCTCTGCAGCAGGCCTTCCACCTGGCGGGCAGGCAGGCAGGAGGCAGCGGCAGTGGTGGGCGTGTGCTTTGACGCAGCCGTCGGGAGAGAAGATGCTTGAGCCGGGCGTAATGTTTGCAGCAGACGTCACCCAAGCAGGGTCATCTGTTGTTGACAGTGAGGAAGTGTTGCAGTTGATTGTGCTGCCACATTGCGTGTTGCCCGGTGCGTGGGGTGAGCCAGCAGGCTTAACCAGACCAGCTGGAGCTACACACCAGCATGTGGCTGCATAATCTCTTGATGTGTTGTGTAGCATCCACCGCTGCGCTTGCAGCGCCTCACCTCCGCGGGCATGTACACGCCCTCGTGCAACAGCTCCCGCACAGCCTTGGCCTGCGCCTCAGCCCCCGGGCCGTACTTATCAATGATGGCGGGCTCCACCTGCTTCAGCGTGGTGACAGCAGCAGCCTCGCCGGGCGGCTTGCCTAGGGCCACAGCCAGCAGCATGGCGGCCAGCCGGCACTCCACCACACGCAGGTTGTAGCTGCAGGCAGGCACGGCGGCAGGCAGCTGGAATCAGCCAGTTGTTGCTGAACGACATCCACAATCCAGTCAACAGCTGTACCAGGCAGCAACCACAAGTCACTGGTACCATGTGCTGGTTTGCTTGTACGTCAGGCTGCACCTGAGTACAGCATGTACTACATGCATTGATATTTGTGTAGACCTGCCTGGACTCACCGCCTGTCTGCCGTCTCTGCCTTCTTGGACACAGCCATGGAGTTGGCAATCACAAAGGTGGCGCCTGCAGGCAGCTGCACGTCTGTGGCACGCACCTGCACAGCAACACACCACAACCCATGGCAACGGTACTTCAGCAATTGAGCCAGACAAACCGCATCTACGCAGCACCCATCTACACAATGCCAGCAGCAAAGGTAACCTTTACAATGCAGTTTAGGTGCCCTGGCGCTCAAGCCTGGCTCACCGGGTTGAACTCCACCAGCATTGCCACGCCTGGCATGCCCATCACGCTAATGGCCTGGTCCATGCCCCCACTGGTGACGCCCACGTGGCGCTCCGCGGTGCACGTGAACTCCGACACGTCGCCCTTGGTGAGGCTGCCGGCCACGCCCAGCACGGCAGCGATGGCCAGCGAGGAGGAGCACACGATGGCCGCGCTGCTGGACAGGCCGCTGCCTGCAGGGCGAGGAGCGGAAGCCGGGCAAGTGTGCAGGGTAGCGCAGCAGCAGGTGACTGCAGGGGTCAGCGGCTGAAGGGCTGACGGCCATTTGCAGGGATGCTTATAAGAACATAGGTTTGCATGCGAGGCATGTGCAAGCAGCAGCACCCAAGCCATGTGCGAGACTTGCCACCCCTTGCTGTTGCTGCTGCTGCTGCTACAGCTTCTGGAGCAGTGCTGCCTGCTGAGCCAGCTGCTCTGCTGTGCCAGCCAGTCCTCACCCAGGCTAAAGGCGATTCTGCAGGGATGCATGTCATCACGTGCGTTTGCATGCAATCAATGTACAAGCAGCAGCATCAAAGCCATGTACGAGACTTGCAAAAACTTGAGGCTGTTGCTGCTGTACAGCGGTTCTGCCTGCTGGGCCAGCTGGTCTGCTGTGCCAGCCAGTCCTCACCCAGCGGCACAGTGCCGTGCACCATGACCTGCAGCCCTACTGGCGATGGCGCTGCGATGCCCTTGGACTGCAGGTGCTCAAACACACCCTGCAGCACATGGCGGCAGCACAACTTAGTACTTATACATAGCATGCAGTGTGTTGAGCAGA
This sequence comes from Tetradesmus obliquus, assembly GCA_030272155.1. NCBI lineage: Eukaryota > Viridiplantae > Chlorophyta > Chlorophyceae > Sphaeropleales > Scenedesmaceae > Tetradesmus > Tetradesmus obliquus. Next base: position 6,116,733 of record CP126191.1, read on the forward strand.
GCCAGCAGCAAAGCATGTGTAACCAGCTGCATGAACCTGCTTTCTAACCTGAACCGTCAAGGTCATGCACACCCCAGGCAAGCTGCTCCTGCAAAGCAACACTGCATATGCTGCCACCCTGCCACGCCGTTTGCAGCCATGCATGTCATGCACTGCTAGGAGCATGCGTGATGTTCCGTGCACTGCTGTCCTGCCCACAAGCTACATGTGGCACCCACGCCCTACCTTGTATGCTGAGAGGAAGTAGTTGGCCCATGTGTGCTTTGCCACATCCACTGGCTGCGGGCAGCGCAGATGTTTGAACAGCAGACAGCATGATGCAGCTGAGGCGCATGCACACATATCGCATACATGCAACCCTGCCTGCTCTGCGCCACAAGCTAGCCAACATTTGCAAGCGCATGGCATGACCTCAGATGAGTCACAGACTGCCGCTGTTCTGTACCAGCGTTCATTGCAGCAACTAAAGGAGAGACGCTATGCAGCATTAGCGCCCAAGGAATGCTGCTGCTGTTGCTGATGCCTGGCTCTCGCATACATGCCTGTGCTGGGTCTGTGCCGAACTCAATCTCTGGGTACTGCTCCGCTTCTAGGTTTGCGACCACCAGCTTGTCACCACCCCGTCGGATGGCGACAATGGTGTCCTGCAGCAGCACAGGGAGACATGCACTAACAGATAGCACGGCATATCCGGCTGCTGCGCACCAATGCTAAAGCAATCAATCAGCATGGTAGCACTGGCCTGTGGTGGTTTGAGGTTGTGCGTCTGCTGCTCGCACTGTGCATGCATACTGAAAGGGCACTACATGCATGCAGAGCTGCTGCACTGCTGATGCAAGCTGTTGCTGGACCAGCACGCACCTGGCGGATAGCCATAGGCAGAACTCCGTAACCTTCATAATCAATGTGCTCGCCAATCAAGTTGACGCGGCCTGAAAGAGACACAGCACCTTGGTTGAAGACTTGCACCCATTGATCAATACAGATGCAACTGCAACTGTGTCTGAAGGCATCCGTGGCTGCATTCAATGCTCACCTGGAGCCCTAGCATATATCTCTGGTGCCTGGCCGTATTTCTCTCTGAACGCAGCTGCCAACCGCTGATAGCGAGACGTTGCCTCGACAGCACCTGGCAAACATCCAGGTTAGTGACTACCTCATGAACCGCCTTGCCAAACCAATATCATGTAGTGCTTTGATTACCTTCTAGGCCATAAATGGCCTCGATCTCCTCCACTTCTGGAATAGGCAGGGAGGCCATCCTAGCTGACTTGCAGTGCACACGTATCAACAGTGCTTATCGGGCGACAGGGTCGATCCAAGCAACGTAATGCCTTACTAGTACGTGTAATCCGACTGATACATACGTTAAGCACGCTGCTAACTTGAAGGATGACATGTCATCAAGAAGGTCAGACGGCCACCTCTGTTGAGCAGTGCTTGGCAAGTGCAACCTTAGCTTGTTTCCGTGCATCTTTTCGTGTGATACAAGTTTGCTGAAACTTTGCGCAGTTCGAGCTCGAAGCAGTGTTGACATCTTTTACATCGACAAACCATGCTAGCTGCTCCACATGCAACAGCTTCACTGTGCTTGACTTGAAGCTCCGTGCTCTTATCTAGCTCTCTTGCAATTCAACTTGCTCTTGTGCGTCTCCACAGCTGCCACAGCAGCAGCAACCAACTTTGTACTGCAGCATTACTGTACACACAGTCACGGCACTGCTCAAGGTCTACAAGCACGTGCAGAGCCAACGAGCTCTGCCAGTAGCTGATTAGGCATTAGCACCTAGGCCACCGTATGCGGTTGGCAGCAGCCAACAGCACCTGCAGAGGTGCAACCCGAGGTTGCGATGCTGGAGCATCATGCACACTTATGCAGCGTGCTCTGCCCAAATCAGCCATCCGCCAATGCTGCAGCAGGCCAACTTGGTCTTGTAGAGCTGCAGCTCCTGGGCCTTCAGAGAGCACTAGCAGTGCAGCAGCAGCAAGCGCTGCTGCAGCAACAGCAGCAGGGGAGGCTGCACCTCCGGGCGTCGTGCTGGAAGCAAACTTACAGCAGCAACAGCAGCAGTTAGAAACATGTGCTCAGCATGATGAGAGCAACACAGATGGTGCTATCAGCGAGATAGGCAGTAGCATTAGCAGCGTCACCGGCAGCAGGAATGGCAGTTCTGTAGACAGGATGAGCATAGGCCTTCTGTATACAGAGGATGACAGCAAAAGCATAGGCAGCGACTGTCCCAGCAGCACCAGCAGTATCGAGAGGAGTGATAGTAGCAATGTGTATGGCGCAGATGCACAGCCAAACCAAAGGGAATTTGAGGCAGCACAAAGCAGTGCAGCAGCAATAGAAGAACAGATTGTACAGCCAATTGTTTCATACAGCAGCTTCAGCAGCATAGACGATGAGGTTTCGACCTATGAACTAGAAGCAGCTAAGCAAGCAGCTAAACAGAAAGAGGCAGCTATTGCAGCAGCAGCAGGGGCAGCAGCAGCAACAACAGACAAGCCTTGGTGGCCCCCAACAGAGTTTGCAGCGCTGCTGGGTCTGGCAGTGGCGTTTGTGATCGCTGGCATCAGCAATGCGCTGCAGTGCAAGCCAGTGCAGCTGAACTACAGGTGTGTTGGTGCACAGCACCCAACAGCATGCTTGGGCTGCAATGCTCCAACCTTCTGCTTGTACCCAAAGCATGTCATGCTCGCACGCTTCCTGTATCAGCTGGCAGCAACTGCCGCTGCATGGTCAACTCTCTCACATGCCTTCACTGCTTTGCATGTGTTGCTGTTTAAACGTGCAGCCACCAGCGCATCGTGCGGCAGTGCAGCAGCTGCTGCGGCTCGCCGGCAGTGCAGGCAGCACACCACCAGTACATCGTGCGGCAGCCGCAGCTGCCGCTGCCAGCGCTGCCGCTGCCGCTGCGGCAGCAGCTGGACCTTGATGCGCTGCCGCCCCCCAGCTACAGGGTGCCGCTGCTGGTGTCGCTGCCGTCAGCAGCAGATGATGGCATCAGCGCCTCGCTGCTGGCTGCCAAGGACTGGGTGCATGGCAGGTGCGGCAGCTGGCGCAGCCAGAGCAGGGCACATACTGGCCTCGCCTTGTGCCTGTAATGAGACGAACGGCCCAGCATTTTCGTGTGTGGACCAAGCAGCACGCATGCTGAGCAAATGTGCTTGTTTTGTTCGGAAATCAGAGGGGCCATGTGTGCGGAGCTGCCGGCTTGTTACCTTAATATGTAATCAGTCGACACCCTTGCTGCTCACAGCACTTGTGGTGTCTGCAGTTGAGGCGGAGCTAGCACAACTGGCCCTGCAATATCTCACAACTTGATGTGATTACTTTGTGCTGTGTGCGGCCCACCTGCTGCCTTGTTGCAGGGTGGCGTACCACCTGCAGCAGCTGGCCACCGCCAACATCAGCACCAAGGTGGTGGTGCTGTCGCTGTTTGCCACGCCCTTCATCCTGCTGTTCGGCTACATGTACCACAAGGCGGCACACGTCAAGTTTGGCGCAGCCATGTACAAGGCAAGCACCGCAGTGACAGCAAGCTAGGCTTTGAGCTTGTTGGCGCACAGTTGAGTGCTGTGCCACTGCTGGACCAGCTGGATGTGCAGCATTCCAGAAGAGGGACGACCAACATGTGCTGTTGCACGTTGCTGCAGCTGGCAGCCTGTGTGGTTCTGTGCAGGCTGCACCACAGCAGGTTACACATGTTGTTGTTGAACTGTCATTATTGCGGTGCTGCCGTTGCCGCCAGGTGTACGCGCTGCTGTACCGCGTGCCTGGCGTGGGCATCGCCAAGGAGGACAACGTGTACGCCTACATTGTGGCCAACATGGCCTTCCTGGCCGGACTGTTCACGTTTGCGGGTATCTTAGGTGAGCAGCGGCACCATGCAGCAGGCAGGCTGCTGCGACAGGCGCGGGAGAGGGGCGTGTAGTTGTGCTAACAGCAGATGTGCTGCGGCAGAGCACTTGCTGTACATGCAGGCTGAGCAGCACAGGATGTTGGAGGAGACGCTTGCGGCAACTGATGTTGGGCATGCTGCTGTGCTGGCCCGTGCAGGTATCGTGAGCGATGAGATCAAGATGGGCATCAAGAACAGCCGCAGCGGCAACTACAACATGCGGCTGTCGGGGCACATCCTCATCCTCAACTGGTGAGGGCCTTGCCTGAGCGGCTGCCACAACTGTTATTTGGGTTGCGGTAATGCCTGCATTTGGGCCACCCGCCCCATTTGGCCACCTTAGCAGGTCACGCATCCGCTCACCTGTCTGGTGCAGGTTCTGTTGTTGGCTTCACGACATGTGACAGACCGTTACTCTGCTGCTGCTGCTGCTGCTGCTGTTTGTTGCCTCCTCCATTGCAGGAATGGCAATACAACTTCGCTCCTCAGGCAGATTGCCAGCGCATATGCGGTGAGCAGGCACGCGCCATGGCTGTCTGTTGCCTGCTTCTGCTCGTGTATCTCATGCTTAGCAGCACTTGACAGCAATTCTGGCCTCCATAGCCCTGCAGCCACACTTTTGTGCCGATCATAGATAGATAGATAGAGGGGTTGCACGGTGTGTTCATGCGGCATACGCCACCACAGACACTTGGTGTGCTGATCATATGGTTGCTTTGGTTCATGCGGCGATTGCCACTGCAGGAGGGCGGCATGTTTGACAATGGGCGCTGGCTGCTGACCAACCGGCCGCCTGTGGTGGTGCTGGCTGACAAGAAGAAGGCGCAGATGGATGAGGCGGTGCACGAGATGCTGCGGTGCGCACAGATCGTCTGCCTGTGCTGCAGAGGCTAACACTGTGTCACATGCACAAGCTGTCTGTCATTGCGCTCCAAAACACCAGAGCCACATAGCGCACATGCATTCCGGTGTGCCTGGTTGCTGCCCATAACGTTCTTGGGCTGACTGGCATATACGTCAAGTTGACTTGTGGCTCATACAGTGTGCTGCTGCTGCTGCTGTTTGATACATGTGTGTCGCGCAGGGACCGTGGGCTGCACCTGGAGGTGCACACGCGTGAAGGCAACCCCTTCAAGCTGTCAGAGCTCAAGAGGGTGAGCTGACCTGCACACCCCTGCACACAGCAATGGTATACTGACTGGCATATCTATGTTACGTCCGCATTAACTTGTGCAGCACATACCGTGATTGTTGGCTGGGCAAGGCAACTGGCAATCTGCCACAGGCACATGGTCGCAGTCACTCCACATCACGTATATGTGGCTGTCGCTGCAGGTTGCTGCCAGCAAGGCGGGCACCATCATCGTGCTGCACCCCGACTCTGCCAGCTCGCCGCAGAATGCGGAGGCAATCAAGGCCAGCGTGGCCATGTGCATCACGGCGCTGGGCCCGCAGACCAACCAGCGTGTGGTGGTGCAAGCCACAGGTGCGCCTGCGGCGCCTGCAGCATGCTGAGGCTCACAACACCAGCCCAGAATGTTTATGTAGATGGCGCGTTCCTGTGCAATACATCCCCTGTGCAGGCATGTAGCCATCAGCTCAACTGCCGGATCTTATCACATGAAGCAGTAGTCGCTGTCTGTGGCTCTGCTATAGTGAGTGTGCACATACAGTGGCGTCACCTTGGTGTCATGTGTACCGCTATGCGCCTGCCTGCCTGCCCCGCAGGCTCCCCCAGTGAAGCTGGTCTGCTGAGCTCGCTGAGCGTGGCCAGCCAGCTGGGCGGCAAGGCAGCCATCCAGTCCATGGAGCTGCCCGACCAGCAGCTCATGCTGCAGCTGGTGAGCCAGAGCGCGGCGCAGCCGGGCATCCTCACCTGCTGGCTGGACATCCTGGCGCTGGCCAACAACAGCGCGCAGTTTTACGTGGCGGAGCTGCCCGCGCCGCTGGAGGGCAAGCCCTACGTGGACGTGCGCAGGTGCGGCGGCTGCGGAGGCAGGGACAGGTGCTGCAAGGGATGCAGCATAGACAGCAGCGCAGCGGCAGCGCCCCAGGATTTCATCGTGTATGCAAGTATCTATTGCCGCACCTGTGCTGTGGCAGGATCCGCGCTAGTGGCTTTGTAGCTAGCAGTTAGCGCGCGTGCATCATGCAGGGCAGGCGGTGTAGCTTGTCGTGCAGCATATCAATCGTTGTGTAAGTGGTGCGTGGGTGTGCGCTATTTGTTGCTGGCGCAGGGCGTTTGCGCACGCCGTGCTGTGTGGCGTCCGTCTGCCGAGTGGCGAGGCTGTGATGAACCCTGCGGAGGGCGACGTGCCGCCTGCAGGGTCGCAGCTCATTTTCCTGGGCAGGGGAGGTGAGCGGGCCGCACAGTGGCGGGCCAGCAGGGCAGCATGCTTCTGTGCTGATTGCTGGGTGGATGCTGATGGCCACACGCTTGTGGCGTGCAGCACATGAGACATATGCTGTCGAGATTGGCTGCAGCATACACGTCACTCTGCGTTGCATGGCAAGTGCTTCATGTTTGCTGCGCGCAACTGGCGACTGCTGCTTGCAGGCGCGGGGCACCTCATCGCATCCCCGGGTGATCCAGTGTACGACACTGCTGCCAAGTCAGCGGCAGAGCGCATGAAGCGGGAGCGCACGTACCGCTCCAAGGTGCGCAACAGCTGCTTGTCTGCAGCTGCAGCACGCGAATCAGGCCACTGCCATGGCGATCACACAGACAGCCAGACGTCATGCACCACATGCAGCGTCATGATGGGGTAGACAACACAACTCCCATTCGTGCATGTATTTTGCGCCATCACGGGGTTAACGCGCCTCACCCGCTGCATGCGTGGCTGCCGTGCCTTTGCTGAATGCCTGCAGGCGCGCAGCATCCTGGTGTCCAACTGGCCTGCCGAGGGCATCCCTGAGCTCATGGAGGGCTTTGCGCAGTTCACGCCAGCCAACAGCAGCGTGACCTTTGCCATGCAGGGCGAGCCGCACCCGGACTGGCCCACGCGCATCAGCAACTGCCGCTTCAACTTCGTGGCCGCCAAGCAGCCCACCAGCGTCAAGGTGGGCTGTAAACAGCGTGCACTGCATGCAATGCATGCTGTGCTTTTGGGTGCTGGTGGTCCTTCCTCGTTAGCCCCAGCTGGTGCGTGAGGGGCGCAGCATCGTGGTCGCTAACTGTATGTAACATTTGTATTACCTGTGCTTTGCATGTATGTATGCCCGCAGCTGTCTGACATGTACGTACATTGACCGCATGTGCTGGAGTACATCAGGCAACTGTGTGCTGTGGCGTGCTGTTGTTCTGGCGCCTCCAGGTGCTGCTGGAGGCAGGCATCAAGACTGCTGATGCAGTGGTGCTGGGCAGCGGCTCAGCAGCTGGCGGGGACCTGGAGTCAGACGCGCGCGTGCTGGCAGCCATCCTGCAGGTGGGCAGCGAAGAGTGCGGCTGCGGCAGCTGCTGGGCCAGCAGTTCACAGCAGGGCGTTGTCTAGTTCTGCAGGCTTGCAGGGGATGCTGCACAGCTGCATCCGCCTGCCGACTTCAAAGCCACAAGAATGACCTGGCTGTAGGATGCAGGTTGGCGAGGGTGTCCATGCATGTCTGCAACGACATAATTGGCCACCTGCAGCTGCATGTTCACGCCCAGCATGCAAATTGTAGCATGCATGAGCAGGGCGACCTGGCTCTGATGGGCTGTGGCGCTGTGTGCTGTGCGTTGTTGGTTGCTGCTGCAGGTGCAGGATGCTGTGCTGGCCAGTAAGCGCAAGGACACGCCGCACCTGGTGGCACCCATCAAGCGCTACGCCACCAGCAAGCTCGCAGCGCAGTGGCTGGAGACGCTGGCGGCAGAGCAGGCGGCAGCCTCGCCAGCAGCCACAGCAGCTGCTGGAAAGGCAGGCACACCATCAGCAGCAGCAGCAGCAGCAGTGCCAGCAAGCAAGCCAGGTGGACTGCTCAGCTTGGTGCCGCAGGTGCTGCTGGGCCAGGGATCGCAGAGCAGCCAGCAGCAGCAGCAACAGCAGCAGCCGCCCCCGCAGCTGGCTGTGATCGACTCGTGTGAGTTCCTGGTGCCTGGTGACGTGATGAGTGCGCTGATGACGCAGGTGGTGGCAGACCCCGCGTACGCAGGCATCATGCAGGCGCTGCTGGGCAGCCGTGAGGGCCAGGAGATGTACCTGCGCAACCCTGCCAGTTTCAACCTGCCCACAGGTGGGGCGTTGTGGGCATGCCACACTGGTGCCAGGTGCTGCCTGGGAGAAGGCCTGCATTGCATGGCATGTTTGATGAGTGCAGGGCAGAGTGCATTGCAGCAACTACTGGCGCAGAGAGTGTTTGCCAGCGTGGCTCCAGGTCCACTGCATGCAGGCAGTCCCAGCAAAGCACCGCAAGCGTTCTTATCTTGCGTACGTCAGCTGCTCATCACTGCTTGCGTCATGTAGGTACAGTCGACCAACATGTTGTGCCACTCACACACTTGGCAACTTGCTGATGGTGTTTCTGTTTGCGCTGCTGCCTTGGCAGGTGTGCCGCTGTGCTTTGCTGAGGTTGAGGAGGCGGTGCGCCTCACACGGCAGACGGCCCTCGGCTACATCCGCGGGCGGCACAGCAAGTCGGGCAACTGCAGCCTGGCCAAGAACAAGCAGGCTGCCGCGGGCCAGCGCAAGGTGGTGCTGGGCCCCGCTGCCAGCCACACCGTGGTGTTCGAGGAGCACGACAGGATCGTGGTGCTGGCGGCAGACTTCAACGTGACCGGCGCTGCCAGCAGCAACGGGCAGTGATGGTTGAGCAGTACTGCTTAGGATGCAGCCTGGGGCGGGACGGGGTGGTCAGCAATGCGTGTACGCGCATTAGCAGCTGGTGCATGTGGCAGTGACACAACAGAGATGGTAGCATGTTAGGCAGCAGGGCTTTCCAATTTTGTAGAATTCAAGCATTTGGAGACCAGAAACACCTAATAGTGAGAAGGGGACGGCCAGATAGTCACTGGCAGCAGCCGGCTGGTTTTTGACCTCAAGATGTTGCCAGGATGATACTGGTATGGAACTGACAAAGGTAGTACCAACTGCATATCATGACAGCAGCCAACACACACGTGTACACACTGCACTCACTCCATGCGCTGTTGCTGGTGTGCCCTGTAGTTCAAATTGTCTGCAGCATATGCATGGGCTGACAGAGCTGCTGCAGCAGCTTCAGCTGAAGCTTGCTAGTGTTCTGATTGTTGCAACAATAGGTTCATCGACCACCGCTTGATGAGCATCTTGCTGTTCCAAGATAGTCTCTAAGAGGTGCAGAACTGCCAACTTTGTTCTGCTGTGAATAAAGGCTGTGCACAGCCAATGTGGCTTGCATTGCTTGGCGATCTGATAGCATGTGCCAGTTGTCGTGCATCACTTATTCTGCAGTGGCTGCATGCGTGCAATGCTGTCTGATGTGGTTATCAAGGGCTTGTTGGATGATTCCAGGCTCTCACCAGTGCAACGTTGGTCAAACTCCCCAGGTGGGAGATGGTGCTGAAGCACAGCCGGTGTGCGCGGCGCCGTGCGAGTAGCAACTGCACCCTGTTCCTGGTTTGTAGGTGCACATTAGCAGCAGACTGCTGGCTGTGTACTTGTGCACTGTTTGCATGCATTCTCTTGATGCGTGATGTGCAGCAGCGAGCCTCAGCAAGGCATACTTGAAGGTGGCAACACGCCACTTTGGACACCCCTGCACCTGTCATTGTCATGTCTTTTGGGGCTCTGGTGTGTACCGTGACAGTCGGGCCAGCAACGACTGTAATACTTGATTTTGGGATAATGGACTGAGTTTTGAGTTCTAAGGCTGTCACAAGAGAACCTCAGCTGGTTCCGGTGCTGGTGTCGGTGATCTGTGATCCCTGCACGCCATGGACGACGATTGGCATACGGTGCACACTCGCACTAAGGACAAAAAGCAGCGGCAGAAGGAGAAGCAGGAGGAGAAGCAGGACGAGCCAGCCAGCAAGGGAGCGTCAACAGCAGCAGACCCGTTTGCGGAGTTTGACAGAGCCTTTGCAGAAAAGGCAGCACAGAAGGAGCAACAGCAACGGGACGCTTTTGCAGAGCTTGAAGTGCACGAAGCACCTGCAGCAGCACCAGCAGAACAGGGTGGTGCGGAGGAGGAGTGGGGCAGCAGCGCAGATGAGGCTGTGCAGCCCAGCAGTGCTGCCCCCACCCGCCCAGCCAAGAAGCAAAAGCCTAAGCCTGTGCGCAAGCCCAAGCTGACCGTGGCACAAGTAGCAGCAGGTGGGGCGCGTGGCTGCCATGCAGCACACCAGACAGCAGGGCATGCTCGCAAGTTGACAGCCAGCAGCCGGCCGTGTTGCAGCCACACAGCCGTAGGTATGGATTACAGCATAGTGTTTATGGCTGCATGCAATGGTCACGCGCGCGCCGTGCTGTTTTTACGCCATTTTGCACACACCAGCATTTAGACTGATGCTGATCTGCTTGCCTTGCGCTGGTGTGTGTGTTGCAGGGGTTGATGTGGGCAGCCTGTTGCACTGGATGGCTGAGGCGCAGCTGCGGTACAGCACCAACGAAACAGCACAGGTGAGGTGCTGCCATACCTCATGTGCAGTGCATCATCACACAGCCGCATGATGACCACATGCCACCATCACATGCTCAGCTTTTGGAGCATTGGGTGGAGGGCGCAGTGTTGATGCAAGATATGTCAGTGCTGCCTCATGCGCAAGGCCAGCATGTGCGGCGCTGGCGGTCTGCAGGTGCATACGCCTGCGCTGCTCAGCTGCGCCTACCCTGCTCCTACTGCTGCTGCCATCATTTTTGACTCAGTAGCCATGCGGTGGCACAGCAACGCTCCAGATGCCGCTGAGCCCACACATCTGCTGCCCCCTGTCTGCTGGCATCTGGCTGTAGGTGGAGGCGCTGTCTGACCGGCTGCTGGTGCTGTTCAGGGAGGCTCACTTTGACCTGGGGGGCCTGCTGGCGGGGCAGCAGGGGCTGCAGCAGGTGAGAGCCTAGCCTCTGCCTGCTGCCTGCTGCCATGCATTGTGCCACTGTCGACACAGATGCTTTCATACCTTGTGTCTCGGTTGCAGTGTCAGGATGCTGCTCTGTGCCTGCTTGCTCTGCCATTGCGCGTGGCCAGGGTGGCGATCTGCCTATGTATGCAACATGCAGCATACATCACAACTGCTTTTGTAGGATGTTCGCAGCCATCGTGGCTGCTTCACACGTAAAGCGCGACGCGATGCTCAATGCATGTGCTGCTCTGGTGATACCTCATGTGTTGCAACGCTGACACATATTTCGGCCTTGCACGTTGTGCCTTGCAGGCCAGCCAGCAGCCAATCTGCGACATGCCGCACCCACTGATGAACGCACTAGCCAGCTTTGTGGCATCAGTGGGTGAGGGCGCGCTGGCTGCAGTCGTGTCACCCCTCACTGCAGCTGTGGTGGCAGACGTGGCGGCAGCAGCAGCAGCTGGCAGCGGAGGGGCTGCCGCGGCCGCGTCAGCGGGCAAGAGCAAGGCTGGGCTGCTGGTGATGCTGGCTGTCATCCTGCGCACACGGCCCCAGGTGAGCATGCAATGGGGCAAGGGCTTGACGTCTGCAAGCTGTAATGTACAGACTGCAGCGGCAGCTTGTTGCTTACTGTGTGCATGTGGGCAAGCGCTTAGCCAGCCTGATGTCAAGCTGCCCAGCATGTCAGGCCTGCCTTTGCGTCGTGGTTAATGTAGCAGCTGGGTATAGCAGCAGGCGATGCACACCAGCTTGCGCTTCCACACCGGCATTGCTGCTGGTTTTCAACACTTTGACAAATGTTTTGATGTTGCTTTCTTGCAACATGTGCGCTGCGTGCCTTGTCATGCAGGTGCTGGTGCAGGCGTCTGGCCAGATGCGGGCAGCTGGCGGGCAGTTAAGTGGCCCTGGCAGGCTGCCTGTGCTGCTGTGGGTGATCAACCAGGTGGGCACTGCAGCAGGCTGTGCATGTGTGCTAACCGACTGCCTTGACTATGTGGCCGGCTCTGACCATCCAGCAGGAGCAGCAGTAGGCATGGGCACAGTGGTTGCAGGCGAGCCAAGTGTGCTTGCGCATGAAAGCATGTAGCAACAGCAGCTGACCGTAGGTGCGCTGTGTGCCTTGCTGCATGTGCTGATGCGGCATGTGCTGCACTGCGTGCAGGCTGCGCTTGCGGAGCCAGCAGTTGGCGTGGCGGTGTGGGTGCGCGTGCTGCTGCCACAGCTGCTGGGCGTGCTGCTGCCACAGCTGCTGGGCATCAGCAACCTGCCTTCAGCAGCAGCAGCAACAGCAGGCAACCAGAAACACAGCAGTGGCAGCAGCAACAGCAGCAACAGCAGCGGCGCTGCAGCGGAGCAAGTGAAGCCTCTGGAGGCCTCCCTACAGGGCCCTGCAGTGGACTTTGTGACAGGCCTTCTAGAGGAGCTGGATGTGCCTGTGGGCGATGCAGCAGGCAGCAGTGCGGGTGGTGTCAAAAGCATCGTAGCAGCAGAGGAGGGTGCTGACGTGGCATGTGAGGATGCTGGGGCAGTGCCAACCGTGCCTGGCGCTGCTGTGGAGGCGCTGTCAAGGAGCATGGCAGGCAAGCTAGCAGCAGCAACAGCAAGCAGTGCTGAGACCAAGAAGAATGCAGCTGCACGCGCTGGCGGTGGAAGTGCTGCTGCTGCGGCTGCTGCTCTGGCCCCGCTGCTGCCAAGCTTGGCTGCTCTTGCTGCTGGCAGCAGCTGCCCGGCGCAGTATGGGGACTGGCTGCTGCTTGCACTGGAGAGCGCTGCATTGTCTGATGGTGAGCATTGTCACAGGGACTGGCTGAGTGCAGCTGTGACACTGCTGAGTGTCAGTCTCAATGCTTCACACAGTGGTGAGCAGTGTGGTGCTGCACAGTTGCTGGTGTATCGCTGCAAAGGACAACGTCAAACTCATGATATCTGCTTTGTGTTGCATTGGCAATTGACTGACGTCCCTTCTGCTGTTGTCGCTGCTGCTGCTGCTACCAGCTGCTCCTGGCGCTCCTGATGCGCTGGTGATGCGCAGCGCAGCTCATGCGGTGGCATGTCTACAGGGCAGGTGAGCAGGGGAGGGCAGAGACGGAAGCAGCAGGAGGCACTCCTACCAAGTGGCAGTACTCCAGCGTGCTCCTCCCAGTATATCCTGCGTTGCTAGGCAGCTACTTGCAGGGGCTGTGTTGCATGAGGCGGTACCGTATGTCAACTTGTCAGCTGTGCACATGCCCAGGGGTGTGCGAAGGAACCGCCTGGCAGCAAGTTACTTTCAACACCAGTGATTGCATCCGAACGCAACTGCAACACAAGTGAAGCAGAGTCGCTAACCTGCACCCTCTTCCTCCTTGCTGTGCTGCTGCAGTGCTGCCTGCTTCTCCTTGTGGGAGTCAAAGCACAAGAGCAGCCTGCGCGGCAGCGCCCGCATCCTGGCGGCACTGCAGCAGCGGCCGGCGCTGCTGCAGCCCCTGCTCAGCACCCCGAGGGCAGCAGCCTCGCTGCAGCAGCTGCTGGCAGCGCTACCTGCACGGCACCACACCTTCCTGGCTACCAGCAAGGGAGGCTGGCAGGGTGCATGTGCTAGAGTAGCTGATGATGCGTGCAGCAAGCTTGCCCGGAAGCTGCCCCGCGGCCGTTTCAGGGGCGGTGCAGCAGCTGCAGGAGGTGGTGGCAGCAGTGTGGCTACTGTGCTGGGCCTTGTTGTGCTGCTAGTTGGACTTGTTGTGGTACTGGGGCTGTATCGGCTTGAGGTGGCAGGTATAGTGCAGGCGTATGCTGGCAAAGACGCGGCGCAGCAGCTGGATGCTGCTGTGCTGTCGCCGCTTGCTGTGGGGCTGCAGCAGCTGGCGCCGTTTGTGCAGCAGGCGCAGCAGGCAGCGGCGCCGCTGCTGGAGCCGCTGCGGCCTGTGTTTGCTGCAGTGGGGCAGCAGGTGGAGCGGGCGGTGGCGTATGTGCAGCAGCAGCTGGACTTAATTGATGAGGTGGCACACAAGAACCCGGATGTGGACATCTCACTGTTTGAAGACTGATTGGGTGTGTCACTGACGTCATGACAGCTGTGGTTATTGCGTGGGTGATGACAGTGCTGGTCCCCTCCAAGCTGCGGTGTGTTGGTATTGCTGTTTGTGGCACTTGATTCACGTTATGACGTTGTGGCACCTGTTGTTTGCTTGAGGTTGATACGAGACAGCACGAGAGCCTGCACTCAGTAGCAGCAGCAGCACCATCATCAGCCTGCTAGTAGAACCGCCTGTTTAGTTTGCATACAGTTTGTGTACTGCTGCTTGTTTCAGTTCTGTAACAGCGCTGTGGTGGCAGAGGAGGCACTGGCCTAGCCTGCAAGCATGTCGTCGCTTGCAAACGCTATCAAGCGCAAAACGCACAAGGAGCGCTCACAGCCGTAAGTATGGCTAGGGCCTGCTGTCGAGCGCGACCTTGGCGTGTGCGCTGCAGGCCATGGTGCTTAAACTGCTGCCCTGCCTGCTTGCTGCTGCCAGGGCTGCTCGACGTAAGTATGGCTTGCTGGAGAAGAAGAAGGACTACTTGCTGCGCGCTAAGGACTATCACAAAAAGGATAAAACTATCAAGGTAACTATGCAGCTGTGCAGCTTGCCTAGCAGCAGCAGCAGCAGCAGAAGCATGTGCTGCATGCTCTGGAAGGGCGTAGCAGCAGCTGTTCAAGGCTTGTTCACTAACAATAATTATCTGCTTTTGCTGCTGCAGCACCTGCAAAGTAAAGCTGAGCAGCGCAACCCAGATGAGTTCTACTTTGCCATGGAGAAGGCGCAGACAAAGGATGGGGTGCACATACAAAGGTATGTTCTGTCAGCAGAGGCCTGCCTGCTGGCGCATTTGTGCGCTCAATAACAGCAACAGGAACAATACGTTACATATGTGGTAGTGCAGGTGAAACTGCTGTATGGCCTGCACTTGCAACGCTGCAAGCCTGCTGTACTTTCCGTGCCAGCTGCATAGCAGCAGCATTGCTGGGCTGACGCAGCCGTTGCTTGTGCCACACACTGCAGGTCCACTGAGGCCAACAAGTACAGCCAGCAGGAGCTGCTGCTGATGAAGACGCAGGACGCAAAGTACCTGGGGCTGAAGAGCAGAACAGAAGCAGCGGTGAGCCACTGCTCTGCCTGGCCAGCACTGCTGCTGCCGTGCCTGCAGCTGATCTGTAGCCGATGTTACAATGGGGCTGCCTGCAGCACAGTACATTTGCTAGTTTCAGCAGTGATGGGCTCAGCACCTGCAGGTATCGCCTGGCCTCTGCTAGCCTTGCATGGATGCTGTCACGTGCTCTGCCTGGTGTTCTGCCCAAGCGCACAGTGTGGGCTCAAGGCAGCCGTTCTGTGCCGCTGCTGCTTGCTACTGCTAAGGCTAAGTTACGCGATTCATTGTTGCTGCCATGTCACCCCTTGTGCATGTCCACAGAAAGCCGAGAAGCTGAAGGAGAGCCTGCACTTCATAGGCATGGCGCCGCAGAACAAGCACACCGTGTTTGTGGACAGCGCAGCAGAGGCAGCATCCTTCAAGGCGGCGCAGTTCTTCGACACGCCTGCGGAGCTGCTGGGGCGAGCCTACAACAGGCCACGCAACGCGCAGCTGCAGCAGCAGCAGGCGGCACCCAGCACGGCGACTGCGGAGCGAGTGGAGAGGTGTGTGGCTTGTGCAGCAGCAGCAGCAGGAGCAGCAGGCGTCATAGCAGCCGTTGCTGCAGCTGTGTGCTGCTGTCCGCGTCACAAACACAGCAAAGTGAATCGTTCAGCTTATCTCGCTGTATCAACTTCCCCCTGTGCCTCCAGCAGCAGACAACCCGCATGCTGTTGTTGCAGCGCAGCTGTTGCACAGCTTTCTGGGTCTAAGGCGCTCACTGCCGCTGTCTGCCGTGTCGTTCTGCTGCTGTGTGGCCAGGCGCAAGGCGTCGGCGTACCGGGAGCTGTCGCAGCGGCTGGAGCGGCAGCAGAAGCTGGCCGGGCTGGCCAGTAAGATGGCTATGGACAAGGAGCTGATGGGCAAGGGCCGCAAGCGCAAGCTGGCCGATGCAGACGGCAGCAGCCAACCAGTGTACAGGTGGAAGCGGGAGCGCAAGAAGTGAGGCCAGCAGCAGCAGCAGCAGCAGCAGCAGGAGCAGGGGTGGAGCGTGCATGGCAGGCGCAACTTTGCGCGCAAGCAAGGCAGGCATGGCAATGCGTGGAGCGTGGCCACCATGGCAGCTTGGTAGCATGTGCAGCAGCACTTGCAGACGTGGTGGCTTTGCCCGTTTCAGGCCGCGAGTGGCAATGGCTGGTGCGGCTTGCCTGCAGTTGCGCAGGCTGCTGCATTAGTCAACAGGCCCTTACCATTGCGCTGAAGTTGCAGCCGGATGCATGCATACATGACATGTGTGATTGAGCTTCAGGTCAGTGGGGCCAGCAATGTGAAGTGTATGGCAAGCAGTGCAGCGGTTGTGGCCTTTTGTGCGGCAGGAGGTGTGCCCTTGTGTTGCAAGTGCCATCATGCCAGTGGCGGTCGCCTGGCCAGAGCCAAGTCAAACGCAGTGCGCGAGCGCTGTCAGTTCAACTGATGTGCCTTTTGTAACAAACCCATGCCTTTGGTGCTGGTCAGAGCCTTCTTCAAAGTCTTAGAGTGATGGGACCAGTTAAGCTGCAACCACCTATCCAGGAGCTGGCTTTCAAGTTTAGATGCTGTGATGTACTACATCAGTAATGTGCTTATGCGAATGCCACATGCTGCACTGCGCAGTGCTGCAGGATGCTGTGTAAACAACAAAGCACAAGCTGGTGCCGGCTGCGCAGACCTCAAGCTGCCAACGCAGCCTGCTGTGGATGCATCACAAGCTGTATGATTCTGGTAGCGAAAAAAAAGCTGTATGATTCGCACAGCAAGCTGTGTTGCACGTGCAGCAGCGGCAGCTGCAACACCACACCCCAAGCGATGTATATCAAATCCAGGCTATCGCTCTTCGCAACAGAATTCACAGCAGCGCCACCTCAGCTCCGCGTGCAGGCACTGTCATGAACAAGCACGCCTGTAGCTGTTCTCGTGCTAGCTTGCCAGCCGCCACGGCTGGCTCGTAGAACTGCTGCGCCACTTGCTGCATGAAGGCGGGCGCGCCTGCTGCTGGCAGCAGCGCCACCACACAGCCGCCCCAGCCGGCACCTGCCAGGCGAAACGCAGCATACACGGGTTGTGGCACAGCACGATGCAGCATGATGTCAGTAGCAGCACGCACTGACCCAATCCTCTGCGAGAACCGCCGTCACACATGGCAGTGCTGACATCTGCAGTCATGAGATAGCTGTCAACGGATGCTGTTGGCAGCACTGCAGCGGCGAGCTGCATGGCACTGCACACACCTCAGCCTTGGCTAGTGTCTAATTGTATCGCTACAGCAGTTCTTGCCAATAGTTCTTGCTGAATACAGCTCAGCTGCCGCCTGCAGCAGCAGGCGGCGCTGCTGGGTCCTCACCGGTGAGTCGTGCCCCCAGTGCGCCTGCTGCCCTGGCCGCCCCCACCAGCGCGTCCAGCTCAGCACAGCTGCACTCATACAGCCCAGCACAGCTGGCGTGGCTGGCGTCCATCAGCGACCCCAGCTGAGACAGCTTGGCAGCATCTGACAGGCTGGCATCTGCGCAGACCTGCGCAAACTGCAGCACCCGCTGGGACTCTGAGAAGACGTGCAGAGCGCGCTGCTGCAGGCGCAGTGGTGGGCCGCAGGCAGCTGCAGCCTGCAGTGGTGGCGGAAGCAGCGCCAGCAGCTCATTGCTGCAGCAACCTAGCAGCTCAGCGACCTGCAGGCACGCACGCACGCAAGCAGCATATTGGATTCATGAATTGCAGAACCTTGTATGTGTATGTGGTGCAGCCTCGTGCCGGTAAATCTGCATGGCTGGTATACATGCTGCCGGCAGCGGAGGAGTTTAGCACACCACCAGCATGTTTGGGTTCAGGGCATGACAACGTGTAGGTTGACAGCCCTGTTCAACACCTTGTGGTTCAAGGTTGCTACCTGCATGGCAGCATCCTGGTCAGTTCACCTGCTGCAGTGTGTAGCTGGCCTGTGGCAGCAGCCGCTCCACAGCCCATTGCAGCTGTGCCTGCGCCTGTGTTGCTGCTGGTGGTGGCTGCTGGGCAGCAGCAAACTTGAGGAGTGCCGCCTCCACTGCCTTCAATGCATGCACTGCTCTCCAGTCAAGCCCTGCGCAGCTGCCCTCGCTGCTGCTGCTGCTGCTTACGTGGCCCGAGCTGCCACTGGTTGCTGTGCTGTGTGCTGACAGCAGCTTTGCCAGCAGCATGGCTGCCAGGCGGCACTCCAGCACGCGCAAGTTGAACCTGCAAGAAATAGCACGACAAGTGAGCCGCATACTGCCAATGGCCATGACAACAGCAATGTCCTGTTGCAACATACAGTTTTTGAACATTCAAAGCAGGTGCTGTCAGCCCTGCGCTGCCTTGCTGGTGACGTTGACGCTGTCGCAGCAGACAAAACTTTGCTGGCAGGCATGAAGCACTGCAGCATGTTGCCACATAATCCACCATCACTCCGTCCAGAATAGTGCCAGACGCTTTGAACATTGCACTTTCACATATCAGCAGCGGCATGGATGAAGTGGTGCGCCCACAGGGCCTGCCTTCCACCTGCTGGCTGCTGTCTCCGCCTTGTGTGACGCTGCCAGGCAGTTGGCAACAACAAAGGCAGCACCCTTAGGCAGGCGCACAGGGCTGGCGTGCACCTGCGCGTGGCGCGCAAGGCCAGGCGTGGAGCATCAGTTATGTGCACTGCTGGCAGCTGTGTACTTGGCTGCAGCGACTTGTGTGTTGGGCATACACGACAACATGGTTAGCGATGGACGAGCACGACATGCATGCACTGATCATTGCCACTGGCAAAGTGCATCACGCCAAGGACAGGTGCTGCATCGGCTGGGTGCCTCACTCACAGGGTTGAACTCTACGTGCATGGCCACGCCAGGCTGTGCCATTAGTGACACTGCTTGGTCCATGCCACCCCCCTGCACAGCACAGCATGCAGCAATCTGCCTTTTGACTGTGCTGCACGTGCACACAGCCTTTTCGTTCTTCAGCTGTGCCATACCCACAAGCTACTGCTGACCCCGCTGCCTCAAGAGCTACAACACGCACATGTCTATGCACATGTCATTGATCAGGGCTGCTCCATCAGGCTTCTCGCTGCAATGCAGCGCAATCTGCCCTGCAGCTCAGCACAAACTGGCACTGCATTCTGTCTCAAAGCCACAACTGCACACAGTCAGCACCGACCTGTGTGCCCACGTATCTCTCACAGCTGCAGGTCAGCTCGGCCACCTGGGCAGGGCTGGCGGGCACACCCCACAGCGCCAGCAGCGCTAGCGCAGCAGCCACCACAAGCGCAGATGAGCTGGACAAGCCACCACCTGCATGACAGCAGCCAGGTGCAGATCACAGCACCGCATTGTGATGTGACGACACAGCGGGTGGGTTCTGTAGCCAGACTTGATGTGTGTGTGCAGCTACAGCTTTGCAGTGTATGCGGTGTAAGCAGCTACAATCTAACCTGATACAGGGACGCAGCAGTGTATCAAGCAGCATTCAGCATGCCGAGCTGCTGCGTGAGTGTTTCTTGGTGCTGCGCCACAAGCCGGTGCTATCGTGCTGGCAGCAGCCTCACCTGGTGGCACGTCACCTTGCACCAGCAGCAGGATGTTACTGCTGCTGGGTATGGGCTGCTGCTGGGCAGCAGCAAACTCGCAGCAGCCCTGGTGCATGCATGGAGTTGGGCACAGACTTAGCTGCAGCGCAAGATGGCCGTTGGTGATCAAGAGGTGGAAGCTGACACGCATCCATGCTGTCAGCTGCAGGATATTCGCAACCCGCTGTGGACAGTGACAAGCAAGCATGCAAGCCACCTGGGTTTAGGTATCTCCAACATGTTGCTGCATCCCATGCAACGTAACTTTAGGCTCCACTAATGTTGCTGTTGAGTCAGACAACTGATGGCTCATCTGCCTGACAAGCTCACCTTGTATGCAGCCAGAATGTACCTGAACCAGCCTGGACTGTCAGGTGCAAGCTGGCTGCTGGGGTGCAGCTCCAGCTGGCCAGACGGGTACAGCGGCTGCTGAACATTGGCGATACGCATCACTTGCTGCTGCTGTGTATGCTGGCAGTGTGTGCTGTCTGCACCAATAGCGGTCTGTACTCCAGCTCTGCGCGGCTCCCATGCAATAGCTGCATGGCAAGACTGCATTGCATGCCATCACAAACCACAAGTGACATCAGGGGCAGTTACTCGCGTCTGTGGCAGCTGGCACACGCATGATTGCCAACAGTACAATACACGACGCGTACATCAGCGCAATGTGTGGTGCACGATGTGCAATCTGCACTCAGGCTGCAAAAGCGGCTTGTTGCAGCTAGCTGTGCACCTGGGTGATGGCCAATGGCATGACTCCATACCCCATGTAGTCAATGTGCTCGCCAATCAGGTTGACGCGGCCTGAGCAGACAGTCAGGCAGCACAGCGTGTGTCAGCGTGGTCTCATATGCAGCAGTGCAGCTGCACACTGGACACGTGCAGGCAAGCTGGCTGCAGGCACACAAAGCCACTGGGAGCTAGAACAAGCAGAAAGCTGCCGTTCCTGTTGCATGTTGCCGACCTGGGGCTCTTGCAATTGCAACGGGAGGACAACCATACTGCTGCTGGAACTGATCAGCCAGTTGCTGCTGGTGTGGGAACATGTGTGTGTGGCCGCACGGTGTGACAGCGCTGACAGAGCGACCTAGGTCACGATTTTGTAAACTGTCAAAAGAGTGATAGCAGAGGGGGACTGGGCAGGGGCAGGCAGATGAGGAAATAGCGGCAGTGTACTGCTAAATGACAGAGAGGGTTGTGCAGGGTTGTGGGTGCTTGTGTTCTGCTTGTGTCACAATCAAGCTGGCCTGTGATATCAGTGCTGATACCGACAGAAAAGCAACTTTAAGCAACGCGGTTCACGCTGGCTCGATCTTCTTTCTGTACCGTACGAAACATTGCTAAGCAGCCGAGGGCTCCATTGCTTCTCCCGCACTTCTTGATTCTCCCGGCAATTGCGTGATCATGGACAAAGCCAACCCTTTCAAGCTAGGACGTGGTGTGAAACTCAGGCCTGCAGAGATTGCTCTCGTGCTGTTCATGGGATTGGTGGTTGGCCTGTTTCTGGGCTACATACTGATGGGGACTGCCCATGCAATGTTTGACATTGGTGAGTTCCCCTCTATGATTGCGCTACATACCACCAGCCTTGTGCAGCAGCACCAGAAGATGCCATGGGCGTCAGATGCCAAGGCAACAGAAGTGCTGCTGCTGCGTTGTTGCGGCTGCGGCTGTGTGCTTGCAGGAGCTGAGGAGCACTTCCGACATGATGGCTGACGCAGCAAACATCAAGCTACTTGGACCTTGCCGTATTCAATCCGGCCGCTACTGCAGCTGATTACCATGTTCCCCACCAGTCCTCCTGCCCACTAGGCACCAGGCACCCCGCAGTAGGGGCGCACCCACATGCACCTCCTGCGGAGCCCCTCTGCCCCAGCGGCTGTCTTCCACCGGTGCTGGTGTCATGACGTCACCATGCAAAACAGCAGCAGTTGCTGGCACGCGATTGTTGCAGCAGATGGCATGTTTCAGCTGCTGCGCCTGCGGGTCTCGTCTGCTGCGCTTGCAGGACTACACAGGCCCAGTATGTAGCAGCACCAGTTGCTGCAGGTGTATGTCGTAGTGTGGGATGTATCAGCTTTGCATCCTAGCTTTGCATCCTGAATCAGGTGGGAAGGCTTGTGGTGTGCTCGCCACTGCCCCGCACCATGCGTGCTCTTCTGGATCATGCCTTGTATCAGTGCAAAGTTTTCTGCCACTGGTGTGGCCTGCAACCCCTTCATACTGATTGGGTGCTGGACGCGCGCAGCTGCCAAACATGGTCACCAGCACGGTGCTGTTGTGCCCAGTGGCGCAGCACCAGCAGCAGCTGCATGTGGTTGATCACAACCAGCATGGCCGTGCAATTGTGCGCCCTACAAACCCAGCACAAGGCACGTGTTAGCAGCCGCGGCAGCAGCAGGGGCGGCACGGCCTCATGGCACAGCCAACATTATGATTGTGGCAAGTTGAAACATTCCTGCTCTTCGCGTGGTGGCAGCCGGTATGCTGGCAGGCGAGCTGATGGTAATGCAACATGTCCGGCGTGTGGTGCTGGTGTGGAGTCATTGTCACATTTGTTGTTTGATTGTGCTGCAACGTCTGTGCAAAGAGATGAGATGTTTAATGAGATTAGGGCTTTGTCTGGTTGCGCTGCAAAATTGCGTAACTTTGTCTAATACAGATGCTGAGGTGAAGGTGAAGCGGTTTTGTTTCAAGTTATGCTTGGGGTTCTGTTAGGTTACTGGTGTCTAGGTTCATTGCTGACTTTCTTGAAAAGACTTGGGGTGTGCGTAATGCTTGCAAACATGATGGTGTAGTCCCTTTTGTTGCCGCTCCATTGGGGCGCGGGGCCGATGGTGTTGATGCTATGGCTTGATGGGTAACATGATGATGATGCTTTTCGCATCTGGGGCGCGTACGGGCATGTGCTGGCTTGATTCATGCAGTCAGTGGGGCTTCTGTCGCACATTGAAGTCCGTGTGATAGTTCACCTTGCTGCTGCCACTGGCATGGCACGCAGATGTCCATCTGGCATGCATACAGGACGGTCAGTCATGCCATACATTGTATGCAGTGGCAGACAGCCATGAGGCAGGCCAACCATGTACTGGTCGCCAATGTTGCAAAGTCGGTTTTATGTCATGTCGAGCACTGGAAGCATAGGAGCGGTGTACAACGGTACTTGTTGCGCAGTTACCTTGGTAAAAGTGCCCCAAAGCCATTACAGTGCATACTGGTATACCATCAGCAGGCCATTGAGAAGATTGCTGCTGCAGTGCACGCACGCTCTGAAGGCTCACTGCTTCACAAATTGGATGCACTACCCAAGAAACACATAATGACGAGGGGTCAGCCTCGCTGGTTCTGTCAACAAAAAATGGAATTGGCATTGCCAATAGCTCAGTACAAGCAGTCCATCAAGCAGCTGCGACAGAATTGGATTGCAGTTCAACCTAGGGCCACAGGGCCATCACAACCCTCCAAAAAGGCTGGACGAACTAGCAACATGGCGCCAACACGCCACCACGGCCGTAGTGCTACGTATAGCCTTCTGATATCCGCAACCACAACCGACTGTAGGAACTACGGCTGCGCTAGCTGCTCACAGTACTGCTGCAGCGGCACCAGCTCAGCGCTTGCACGCCGACTGCTCCTCGGCACCATTCGCACTCATGCGGCGCTTGTGGCCCGCCAAGCTGCCAGCGGCTGCTGCCGTCTCCTCCACAGCCGGGCTGTCACTGACACCAGCTGCCTGCGCATCGACTGCTTGCTCTGGCTGTGGGTGCGGAGGGCTGCCATGGCCGGCCAGTGCTGCGCACAGCTCATACATGCCGTGGCAGGTGATCCTGCGGCCACCATACAGCAGCATGTCTGTTGCCACGTCTTCCAGGATGCTGTCCCCGGCCACGCCGCCTTCTGCCAGCAGGCCACCAGACAGCATGGCACCCACGCCAGTAGGGGTGAACATGCCAGCGTTGCCACCGGCGGCAGCAGCAGGGTGGCCCAGTGCTGCTGCCATCAAGCCATCAGCAGGTCCGGGGGCTCCACCAGCGCCCAGCAAGCCCAGCGGGCCAGTCTGCAGGCCAGGCGGCAGCCCCGACCCGGCTGCTGCTACAGCCCCGCCAGCAGCAACACCGCCAGCTGCAGCAGCAGCAGTTGCACCAGGCAGTGCTCCCAGCTGGCTGATGCCTGCGCCCAGCCTGCCATGCACTCGGCCTGGTGGGCCGCCAGCTGCCCCAGCCACTGCCGCAAAGCTGCCTGTTGCGCCGCCTGCAGCACCCAGTGACGCCAGGATGCTGCTGAACAGCAGGCCTGCCTGCATCTCCCTGGAAGCGGTTGAAGCCGCCGGCGCAGCTGCAGGTGCCGGCGCACCCGGCTGATCAGCCGGTGCCGCGGCAGACACCGCTGCACCAGCACCTGCGCCTGCACTCCCTGCCACCTCGCTGCCTGCTGGCCTGCTGTCTTCTGGCACTAGCATGGCAGCTGCCCTGCGCGCCAGGTGCTGCAGCTGCAGCGTCCGCTGCTGGTGCTGATCAGCTGTGAGGAGCACGGGCAGGCCCTGTGCTAGCTCTGGCAGCTGCACCAGGTCAGACAGCACTGCCTCCAGCTCCAGCTCCCTGCCGGCAGTGCCAAACGCTGCTGCCGCTGCACCCTCGGCTTCCACTGCCTCACCAGCAGCAGCACCACCCACACCAGCAATGGTGCCTGCAGCAGCTGCAGCTGCAGGGCTGTGGGCGGCCAGCAGCTGCAGCAAGCCAGGCAGCTGGTTGCCGATGCGCTGCAGCACGCGCAGCAGCTGCTGCTGCCGCTGCACCTGCGTAGGCAGCGGCTCCAGAGCAGCCCTGCTCACACTGGCCATGCCTAGCAGCTTGCTGATGCCCTTGGCAGTCTGCAGATACTCGCTAGCCGCTTTTGCCGCCGCAGCAGCTGCTGCCGCCTCGTCCACACCAGCAGGCATTGCACTCAGCGGCAGCCGGTTGGGCACTGCTGCTGGCGCTGTGGCTGCAATGAGCTCCGCGCAAGCTGGCGCCAGCAGCCGCTGGCCAGCTGCCACATCACCCTGCTCAATCGCCACCAGGATGCCAACCACATGCTGCCTGGCTGCTGATGCCTCCTCATACAACACAAAGTCCTCCACAAGGGCTCTCTGCAGTGTCCCAAGTGGGTCAAGCTTTGGCCCAGAGCCTGGCGCTGGTACTGCTAGAGCTGCAGCTGCAGCTGCACTGCCAGCAGCTGCAGCACTGGCCACACCGCTGTTATCTGGCTGTGCTGCTGCTGCTGCTGCACCTGCTGTTGCAGCATGATCCGAGCTGCTTGTCCCTCCAGCAGCAGCACCAGGGATGCTGAGTGCAAGCAAGTCCAGCAGCCTCCTTCTGCTGTGCCTGCCAGCTCCCCTGGCTGCTGCCAGACCAGGTGCACCCACTGCCCCTGCCCCTACACCACTCACAACCTCCCCGAGCAAGTGCTGCATCTGTACATCACCCCTGCTCTGAGCAGCTGCCCTCCCATCCAGTGCTGCCTCTGCTACCTCTGAGAAGCTGCCGCTACCCGGCTGCCGACTGATCTGCTGCTGCTGCTGCTGTGCTGCTATCCTAAGCTCTAGCTCTGCTTGTGCTAGCTGTGACACAAGTGCATGCGCTGCTCCTGGCAACTGCTGCTGCTGCTGCTGCTGCTGCTGCTGGGCTTCCACACCATTGTCTGGGATCTGCAGCGCAGGCAGACTAGACTGCCTGCTGATTGCAGCAGAGCCCCATGACCCAGAGTGCTGCCCTTCCTGCAGCAGCCGCAGCGTTGGCAATGGCGCGCCTGCGCCTTGCAGGCCCTGTGCTACCGCTGTGGCACCTGGCTGCTGCTGCTCTACTGCCTGCACTAGCACTGCCTGCGCCTCAGTGCCTGCCAGTGACACCCCAGAGCCCCATGAGGCCCGCGCCTCAGACCTCAGCCGGTGGCTGGATCTCCTGCTGCCCGCGCTGCTGCCAGACTGCAGCCTGCTGCGCAGCAGATACCTGCCAGCCACCTGGCCGCCTGCTGGGGCGCTGCTGGGGGCTGCAGGGCTGCCTGGTGCATCCTGCTGGGCTGAGGTGTTCCGGCCAGTGCTGCTAGCCCGCATGCTAGACTGCTCGGCCAATAAGGCGCTTGCAGCTGGGTGCTGCAGTGGGTGCTGCGTGCTGCTGCTGCTGTGCTCAGCCTGCTCCGCTGCCAGTGCTGCCAGTGCTGCTGCTGCACCTGCTGCAGGGAGAAGCGGCTCGTCGCCTCCGCTCAGTGGCTCTTCCGAGTGCTCTACTGCTGCTGCTGCTGCTGCGGCGGCGGCTGCCAAGATCACGTCCAGTGACTCGGGCACTGGGACAGGCACTGGTACAGGCAGCAGCAACTGGCCTGCTGGGGCTTCTGGACCGGCCGGCTCCTGCTGCACTGCCTGCTGCCTTCTGAGGCCAGCCGCAGGGCTAGCAGCAGTAGCCTCTGCCACTGCTTGAGGTGCAGCTGGCGCTGATGCTGGGATCACTACAGCTGCAGGCCTAGGTGTTGCTGCTGATGCAGGCACCCCCGCTGATGTCGCTGGTGTTGCTGTCGCAGCAGCTGCCGCAGGTGCCTGGGTTGCTGTGCTGCACTGCCAGCCACTCGCAAGCAGGCCGTGGGTAGCGGGGAACGCAAAGCGGCATACGCTATCCATCAACCGCTTGTGGGGTCCCAACACCGGCTGCTTCACTGCAAATGCCATGTGCGGGTGTGCTGCTGCTGCCAAGCTGCTTGACAGCTGCTGCTGTTCAACCAGGATGGGACTGGCTTCCTGCGCCCGCAAGCTGCCAGCAACAGCAGAGCGGAACTTCTGAAGCTGCTGCCACTCAATGCCTGTCAGCCTGCCACCCGCTGCAGCAAAAGCCTCAGCATCCACACTGACAACTGGGCCCCCTGCTGCTGGCACGCCGCCAGGCGCTATGTTGTGTGTTGCCGGCAGCACTGCTGAGCCGTCCGGTGCCAGCTGCCTGTGTATGAGCGGGGGCGCAGTGCTGGCGGCGATCAACTGGATCAGAGAGCTGGTGCCTTCACTTAGCGATGCCCATGACGGCCTGGCAGCAGCAGAGATTCGCAGTAATGCTAAGACAAGGTTTGTTTTGTGTGTTGTCCTGCAGGCAAATCTGGTCGGCTGAATCTAATGCTGCTGCTGCTGCTGTCACATGGCTGCGGTACCTCTAACAAAGGGATTCGTGACACGCAATTGCACAGTCACATCCTGTGCCAAGCGTCACCATGTTGCTCTGCCCCTCACCTGCTCTGTGCCAGAGCGACGTGCCTTGCCAGTGCATGCACGCACAGCTGACGCAGCTTCTGTCTCTGCAGCTGCTCGCAGTGCAAGCACCAGCCTATGAAGCTGTCCAGCACTGCGTGCCGACGCTCTTTACTCAGCCCTGCACATACAAAGACAGCAAACTCAGCATGCTTGGTAGTTGAGGTTTGGGCGCTGTCTCTTCCACAGAACAGCTTGGGCAGTTCAGCATGTAAATCAAGCTGTGCAGGAGTCGCAAGCTGCCGCCTCCCCAGCCGTTGCTCACCTTGCCAGCTCAGCAGCTGCAGCTCCAGCTGCTGCGCAAAGCGGGCCTCACACAGGTCCACCAGCCGCTGCAGGTTGCATGCCAGCGCCACTACGTGCAGCTGTGGCGTGAGCTCTGCCTGCTGCTGCACATCGTCCAGGTACAGGAACTGCACCAGGCTGTGCAGGCAGGGTCCGTCAGGCACACACGACAGCCGCACCTGCACAGCAGCCATCAGCAAGCAAGTTAGCAGCTCAACACGTCTCAACACGTCTGTGCAGCCTGCTGGTCAGGCATCAGCAGGTAACGCTCTACACGTTGCTGGTGATGAAGGAGGCACTGCCATGGTAGGCGCTGCTGTGGCTGCTGCCGCCCTTGTGCTCACCTGCTCCACCTCTGCTGGCATGGGCTGGCCCTGCAGCACAGGCAGCCTGCACTGCAGCACCAGCTTGTGAACGCGCTGGCAGCTGCCATCCCCAGCCAGCAGCTGCACGTCAGCAGAGCACAGCCGGCTCTCCCAGACTGGCTGGAAGCCAGGGCAGGCAGGGCCAGGCCTGAAGCGCTCCGCACTTGCGCGTGACACGCCAGGCACGTCCGGTTTCAGCTCCAGCACCAGGGGTCCGTGGTAGCGCGCAACCTTGCACACGCCAGGCTCGCAGCGCTCCTGCAAGCAGCAATGGCAACACCTCAAGACTGTCAGACGGCACAATATACGCTGCTGCTTGTGGGGCTGCCGGAGGTGCTGGCAGCCAATATTTGGTCTGAGAAGCAATTTTGAGCTTGATGGATTGCTCAAGTGATTGCAGGTGTGCGGGTAAGCAGCAAAGGGAGACGCTACAGGCTGAGCCCTGACAGCACTGACAACAGCTGGATTCAGGCAGGCTGCTGTGGTCACCTGCAGGATGGTGTCAAGCTCCTGCCTGCTTTCGACCGATGCCAGCAACACATCGCCGCCCGGCCATCTACAGATGAAGTGAGGCATCCCAAAGTGGCTGCTGCTGACCAAGTGCGTGCCACCTGCAAGCACGTGACAATAACCAGTGCTGTCAAGCTGGGTTAGCATGCAGCATGAGCCTGCTTAAACATGACAAGCAAGACAGCATTTTTAACTGGCGTTTGTTCGTTCACAAATTGCAGCTGACTCATGCTCCTGTTGGCGTCCATGACTACTGCTGCTACTGTTCAGTACTGTTCGACAGTTTGTGCTCTCCCGCGCCCAAGCAAGCAGCTTGCCTCAGCCTATCAACTCTATATCACCTGTATACTCTTCTTAATACTATTAGATTCAGGCATCAAGAATTCGACAGCTCTGTGCTCCACATGGTTACGTTTGTTTCGCCCGTGAGCCTCACTGCCTGGACTCTTCTCGGCAGGCTGGTGTAGCTGATATAAGTGCTTTATAAGCAGATTTATAAGCTACTGATGCCCTACGGGAGTGCGCACAGGCTTGCTCGCTCCAGCGAATGCAGAAACGACAGGCACTACACGGATAACGCAACCTCATTGGGCGAGCTAAACTTCTTGCTACACTACTGAAGCTCACATCACAAGCAGAAGAACCTTTGTATAGGATTCGCAGCCACCCGTGGCTGACGCTGCAGCTTGTCAGGGTTTTGATACTGCTTGTAGTGCACAACCGGGTTGATAGCTGTAGCCTGTCCTGTTGTGGTCAGGAGTTGAACGCAAGATTCAAGTGTAGCTGTCTGTTTTATTTGGAAGATCTGGTATTCAACGGGCATCGCGAGCAGCCTTGTTGCCCTTCTGCTCCACATGGCAGATCAGTTTGATCTGGCAGCTCTGGCCCTGCTTCCTGACAATGTCAAACGCAAAATATTTCATAATGTCGGGAAAACTGATACTCACTCACCTCAGCAACAAGTACCGCAGCAGCAACCACAACAAAGGCATGCGCCCGCACGAACTGCATCTGTAGCTGGAGAGGCGGTCAGCGCTGTACGAGGCAGAGCAGTGCAGCTGCCTGCAATAGGCAGTGCCGGAGTGTGTGTTGTTGACGATGTGCTGTCTATAACAGAAGCACAGGTAGGCTGGACAGCTGCTGTCGCTGCCTGCAGAGCTGTCCGCCAGGCTGCAGAACAGCTGTCACACGCCGGTCACCTGCACAGCTGCCTGTGCACATGCTCCTCTTGCATTCTCAAGAGTTGCTCTTCTTGCAACTCTTGGGGTGAAATTCAATTTTGAACATACGCTGTTTGTACTGCAGGCAGCTGCAACAGCACTTGAGGACTGGTTGGCCTCTCATGGCCGCAGGCCAGGCATGGGTGCACACACCTCTGGGGGCCGGTGGCATGATGAGCAGCTGCGTGGTGATGTCACCAGCTGGGCAAATGAGGGAGAACTCCAGGCGGCAGGCCAGCCATTGCTAGCAGCTGTCCTGCATATGCTGGCATCATTGAGGCCTCAGCTGGCTCAGCAAGGGTGAGGGACAAAACCACAATCGCTTGCAGCAGCAGCATTAGCACTCGCTCATGCGCTCACCGACAGCAACAGCTACCACAGCACACTGAAAACGTCCAAGCACTGGAGACCAGCAGGCTTAACTTTCCATTTCTTAGCCTGAAGCATTGCAGGGTGTGCCTGCTGTGTGCAGGTTTGATGTCGGCGGCCGCATCAGCGTGCAGCTGGCCTGTTACCCTGGCAGGGGTGCCCGCTACGTGCGCCACACTGACGCTTCTGATGCAGTGCCTGGCCGTACAGTGACAGCACTGCTGTACCTCAACACCAACTGGGATGTGCAGGTGCGAGCGGCAAAGTGTTGGATGCTGCTGTCAGACACTGCATGAAGAGTTCAAATCCAAGTGTTGAGGATTTAGTTCGACAGTCCAGGCGCAGTGGGGCAGAACCATAACTGCCTTGGACAAAGAGGGAGCTGCACAACCTGCCAGTCACTGAACTGCTGCTAGCATAAGTTGAGAAGTAGTTCCGCTCTTGCCTTGGTTTGATTTGTGCAGCGAGATGGGGGCCAGCTGGCGCTATATAAC
This sequence comes from Tetradesmus obliquus, assembly GCA_030272155.1. NCBI lineage: Eukaryota > Viridiplantae > Chlorophyta > Chlorophyceae > Sphaeropleales > Scenedesmaceae > Tetradesmus > Tetradesmus obliquus. The sequence goes on from CP126191.1 coordinate 6,146,852, forward strand.
GCGCCCCATGCCAAGCTCAGCAGCACCAGCGGGACCAGCAGTACGAGCAGCTGCGGCGAGCAGCCTGCTGGCTACCTTGCTGGAGAGCCTGCGCTGCTGGTCGCACCAGTGGCTGGCAGGCTGCTGGTGTTTGACACGCGGCTACCGCATGAGGTGCTGCCTGCTCAGCGCCACAGGTACTCCATCAGCGCCTTCTTCTACAAGGCGCAGCAGCAGGGCACAGCAGCCGCAGAGCCAGCAGCTGCAGAAGCAGCAGGACCAGCTACGCACCCAGCAGACGTACCGCCAGGAGTGGCAGGGCCAGCAGCAGCAGCAGCAGCAGCAGCACCAGCACCAGCACCAGCAGCACAGATCGACTCAGTAGTCAAATCAGCTGGCTGTGAGCACTGCATTGCTGGAACACCAGCAGCAGCAGCAGCAGCAGCAGCAGCAGCAGCAGCAACAACGCAGCCTGGCGCCACCAGCGGCAGCGGTGATGGCATGACATTGCTTCTACCCCGCATCTTCGTCAGCATCGCTGCTTTCCGTGACGAGGAGTGCCAGTGGACGCTGCGGGATCTGTTCCTGCAAGCCACACACCCGGAGAGAGTGGTTGCTGGTGTGGTGTGGCAGGTTGACCCGCAAGCAGACCAGGCCTTCACTCGCATGGCAGGCGGGCAGCGCACAGCTCCCTATCAGCAACAGGTGCGGTATCTGAATCATATCTACTGCGGTTGGGCGGGTTTGTTGTACTGCAGCTGCTGCAGGCTTTGCTAAGAGGGCGGCGTTGCGTACTGTCATCGCTTCAGGAGGAACGCCCACATTGCTGTGTTGTCGCTGTCATCACTGCTGCCTCTCCGTCCTGCTTGTCTCAGGTCTTCTTGCTCTCACTGAGCTTGGGTGTGGGCATTTGTGCTGCTGCCCCAGGTGCGTGAGGTGCGGCTTCATTACAAGGCTGCCACAGGGCCCTGTGCAGCCCGCAGCCTTGCGCAGCAGCTGTGGGCGGGCGAGGAGTTTGTGCTGCAGATCGATGCACACATGAGGTGAGCATGTGGTGTTTTGCACCGCATAAAACATGTGTATGCTGCATGGCGCCTGCTGGAGTGCCTTGGTGACTGTTTGAGCACATAACGCGGATTGCATCGTAAAGTGGACGAGCCAGATTTGGTCAAGCCTTGCAGCTGCTTGTCCAAAAGCCGTGTGCCTTATGTTCACGTATGGGGCGAATGTGTTTGCTTGTCAAGCGTCTGTTGAGCTCATCCGTGCTGCGTGTGCACTGGATGCAGGTTTGTGCAGGGATGGGATGTCCTGTGCCTGCAGCAGCTGCAGAAGGCTCAGCAGGCAGCTGGCAGCAGCAGAGTGGTGCTGTCCACCTACCCGCTAGGCTACAGTGGCCAAGGAGCTGCAGCACAGGTGCCCGAGCACGCGCCTGCCACACTGCTGTGTGCCAAGGGCTTTGACGACTCTGGTTTCCTGCGCGTCATATCTAGGTGAGAGTGTGCCGCAAACATGCACCCCCAGCAGGCCAGCTGCTGGCGGCAGGGGGGGGGGGGGAGGGCGGTGCAGCAGCTGCGCCATTGAACAGAACACCACAGCAGTGAGCAGCCAGTGCCTGCCTGCCTGCACTAGCTCTTACAGCACGTGCTTGTGCTATGCATGCCATGTGATGCAGAATCGCAAGCTTTGTGAGTGGCTGTGCCATCTGCTGCACTGCAGGACTCTGCGCACACAGCCGCCTGGCCCGCTGCCCAGCTACTTCTGGGCGGCAGGCTTCAGCTTTGCCCCTGCAGCCTGGCTGCTGGAGGTGCCGTACTGCCCGCACCTGCCGCACCTGTTCTTTGGCGAGGAGGCGTACATGCTGGCGCGCATGGTGACGCGCGGCTGGCAGGTGTGGGCGCCCAGCTTGGCGCTGCTGTTCCACCAGTGGGAGAGGGGCGAGCGCTCGACAAGCTACCAGGCATCTGGCCAGGTGAGATCTGGCAGGGCCAGGGTTGCCTGTGGCTTGCCGGCTTGCTGCTTTGCATAGATAGGTGTCGTGATTCTCGTATGTGTTTGAGAGTATTTGCTGCGGGTGCCTGCGGAAGCATGCAGCGCTACTCATGCACGCTTTGCTGGCCTTGCTGCATGCAGGTGGATCAGGAGCTGAGGGCAGCCTCACAGGCCAGAGTTCTACAGCTGCTCTGGTCAGGCAGTGAAGGCGCCGCAACTGTTGTATCACCAGGCTACGAACAAGAGCCTGCCTCACAAGCAGCAGGGATCAAGCACCCAGGCCAACCACCGTCTGCGGCTGACTGGGCACCTGGTGGCATCTGGGGCCTGGGCACCTCCAGGACGATGCAGTGGTTTGAATATAGCTGTGGTGTGAAGTTCAAGGAGAAGCTTATTGAGCAGCGTGCACTGTTTGGAGGGCGGGACCCTGGTGTGTTTGTGACGCTGTGATGTGGATGTGCTGCTACCCACCTGGCCTTGCGGGGGTGACCTGGCCAGGTTTGTTTCTAGCAGTGGGTTTCCGTCATCTTCTCAACCGCCATTTATTTGTGCTCATGTGCTGGTGGCACGTGACAATCGCCAAAGGCCTGGTCTGGCAGTTGCTGTACTGGCAGCGGGCTGTTTTGCCGTGAGAGCGAAGGCCTGGTGCCAACTGATGTTTGACCAACTAGGGTTTTGTGTGGCATGCTACTCATTGTGTCAGAGAGTGTTCGTGAACAGTTTTGACACCCAGGCAAACGGTTTCAAAAGTACATGCAGTTCCATGACGACAGGAGACCAAACACAACAACCCCACTCTGTGTTGACGATCGATTTTCATACTGATGTGCTTTCGTCGAAAGACGAGCCATCATTTTATCAAATCATATCAGTAGCCTGATATTACCCGCATAATTGAGAGTGATGTTTGCGGGGCTCGAGGCAGACCTGATTTCTTCATCTCCTGGTGTTGCTGCCAAGCCAGCTAGAAACAAACGCAAGGATCCAAAGGTGAACCAATGCTTTCATGGTCAGAGACAACTTGAGATGCTTGTGAAGGTTTAACACATCAGCAGGGCAACCGGTAGCATGCAAACCTTTCAAAACATGTGTATACTTGTAGCAACCCTGCTGGCGTTGAAGTACAGAGAACACTGCTTGCAGGCACAGTGACAGGGCAATCGCCAACACGTTACTTGTCGTGCAGGTTTGGCTTGCAGGAGAGCTAATTGTGCGGTGTGAGAACCAGGGGCTCACTTCTTTGCCGCCTCAGCTCTGGCTGAAGACAACGCTGCGCACGCTGGTGCTGACTGGCAATGCCTTGGCGTGCCTGCCACCAGACATACAGCTGTTGAAGGAGCTGAGGGAACTGCACTTGGGCCACAATCAGCTGGCGCAGCTTCCAGACGAGTTATGCTTGCTGTCGCAGTTGCAGCACCTGGATGTGCAGCACAACCAGTTGACTGAGGTGCCTGCTGGACTGTGCAGGTGGGTTGGCAGCACACCCAACAGTATAATGTTTGCTATCAACATTATATCATCAAGGCTACAGCTGTAGGAGGCACAAAGCGTACAATTGAAGTTTGCAGAAACAAGCTTTGTCCACGTGTAATGAAACCTGCCTGAACATGCTCAACTGCTGCTGGACCGGCGCAGGCTGGTGCACCTGGCTGTTCTCAACCTGGATGGCAACCCCCTGCGCCCAGCACTGCAACAGCTGTGGGGTGCACCAACATCAGGTACCAGCAGTCAGCAGCAGCCGCCACTTTCAGGCAGGCAGGCAGCAGCTGCAGCAACATCCAGGGTGAAGGACAGCACACAGGCAGTGCTGCAGCACCTGCTGGAGCAGCAGGTGTGTTGAAATGGCAGCAGACGTGTCTATCTGCTTAAACCATGTTGATACACAAGAGTTACCTGGTTGAAATATTGGTGCCCTTGCCCTGAGCTTGCGTCAAGCTCATCAGTAGCGTTAGCTTGACATTCAAAGGGATAACCATGCAAGCCTATAACAAGCACGTGCCATGTTCTGCAACCCCACATCATCGCCATTTATGTCTTGCTGCAGGACCCCGCGACTGTGCTGCAGGTGAAGCAGGCCAAGCTGCAGCTGCTGCAGCAAGCCAGCACCCAGCAGATCCTCAAGCTGCTGCATGTTGCCAACCCGGACAGCCTGGCAAACTGTGCCAGCATTGCAACCGGCACAGGGCTCAGCAGCAGCCTGGTCCAGAGGATTCAGCAGGCACAGGCGGCCACTGCAGAAATGCAGGCGGCGCTAGCAGCTGTACAGGACATGCAGGGCAGCAGCACACCCACTGGCTTAGAAGCGGGAGGCGCAGCACACGAGCAGTTGTCTTCTGCACTGCGGCAGTTTGAGTCGCTTTGCAAGCCTGGTGAGGCCAGTTGTCGGGTACATCTAACAGTGCGCTGGTTGTGCATGCACAGCCTCTGACGAAGACGCACCAACTCTGACGTGGCACATGGGCGACTATCAGTTGCCGAGCACTAGCGCACGTCTGCAAGCTCACAAGCGTCGGTCATCAGGCATGCACCGTATCTGGCATCCATAGATGTCTGATGCATGCAGGCAGATCACCTACTAGGATGGGCAGATCACCTACTAGCTAGTAGCTTTTACCCAGCTGCGCCCGTATGTTTGCAGGACGGCCCAGCGGGCCAGTGTATGCAGCTGCACATGCTATGTGGCGCAACCTGCAGCGGCAGGCGCTGGAGCGAGGCTGGCGGTGCAGCAGCCCTAAGAGCCCGGCGCCAGCAGCAGCGCCAGCAGAAGATAACGCAGAAGGTAGAGCTACGGACACCGCTCAGCATGATGGTTCTGTCAGGAGCAGCAGCAGCTCACCGCTAGGTGGCCGGCGCTTTCTCACCGTGCAAGAGCAGACACGCCAGCGCCTGGAGGCTGCTGGGGCTAAGAAGTACCAGGAGTGGGCGGCAGAGAAGCAGCGTGCAGAGCAGCTGGAGCGGCAGCGCGTGGCGGTGAGTGTCAGGCATGCAGGCTGGCTGCCAGGCTGGACTGTATGCATCAACACTGACACTTTAATGTACAGCCAATTGGCTTGCACGTACACATGATCTTGTTCTTTGTGGGCCGCGGCTTGTTCTCTGCAAGTCAACAAGCTGCATCCTGCCATCCACGTGCAGGCGCTAGCACAGCAGCAGGCGCAATCCAAGGTTCACGTGGTTGCAAGCAGAGCAGCCAAAGCTGTGGACAACTGTGCCAAGGAGAAGGCATGGCCCAGCAAGGTAGAGCAGTTTGCGCATGGCACCTTCAGCCTGCCACCCGAGCAGCTAAAGGCCATCAGGCGTGCCTACCAGCGGCCGCCACTATTGCAGAGCGAGGGCTCAGACGAAGGCAGCAGCTGAATCAAATAGAACTAGCAGTACATCAGCGTTCTAGCATCACCAGGTCTGCAGGATCTGCATGAGTTGAGTTCAACTTGCTTGTGTTGTCATGTGACGGTTGACCTTGCTCGGTTGAAGGTTTTCCGTACCTTGTAAGATAGCACACAACTGGACGTGATGCTGCTCTGTGTGTAAACGGTTGAAGCATGCAAACGTTTGGGAATACAGTCTGCATGCTCGCACTCCACTTGCCAACGAAGCGTACAGTCATTGTTGATGCGCAGTTTAATGCACGCAGCAAAAGCGCTCATAGTACACTAGTAACGTACGTAAATAAAATTCCCAGGATGCTAGGCTCTGCCAGGGCTGCCACGTTGGTGTTCAGGAGTTCAAGCAGCAGCGATGGGGGTGATGGCAGCAGCTACCAGACAGCGAGCAGAAGTAACGCCAGCAGGCGACACAGGAGGTCAAAGTCATGGGCCAGTATGGACAGCCTGGCAGACTTGAACATACCGCTAAGTCCAGGCCAGGCACTGGAGAGACTGCTGCTGGAGTCATGGATGGTCGCAGGGTAAGGCAGTGAACAAGTTGTTGTGCTGGAGCAGCTCATAACCACATATACATACACATTCTAAAACAGTTGCATATGCCAGCTGCACGCAGCTATTGTGTGCATTTGCTAGCCTGGCGCTGTTGTGCAACCAGCACAGGAGCGGCAGTAACGTCAGCACAAACGATGGGGAGCATGTGCGCCAGTATGCAAATGCAGTGAATGTTCTGCTTGCACGACTCCCACACTGCGTCGGGTGCTGCTGTTGCAGTCTGGCGCTGAAGCTGTGGTCATACCTGGGGCTGGGCTGGAAGTGGCTGGTGCAAGTGTACAGGCTGGTGCTGTACGCATTGTTCCTGCTGCCAGGCTTCCTGCAGGTGCGGTGAGGCGCAGCCATAGCAACAGCACACGCACCAGCAAAAGCGTAAGACACTGCTTGAAGCGCTGCTGCTAACAGCTAAGGGTGTCTGGTGGGTGGCTTCCATTGTCCTGCAAGCACTTCATGAGCATCTCAACCTGACCATGTTGTGTGGCGTGGCATGCAGATGATCTACTACTACTACACATCACCAAGCGTGAAGCGCAGTGTCATCTATGGTAGAAAGGTAAATGCAGTTCAATAAGCATTGTGCACGTTAGGGAGAATGCACAGCCACAGGTTGTAGGTGTACTTGCAGCAATCCCGCATGCCTTGGTTGGCAATCGCTACACAGCAAGCCGTTGCAGCAGCTAACATCAATTATTGAGCAGCAGATCAGCTGGTAGTAACCGCTGGTAGTAATGCAAGCACACAAGCTGCCGCAGCTCTGAAATGTTCTGGACAATGAACAAGCGAAGGTCAGCAACTGCTGGTTGCCTGCCTTGCTGTGCCTGCAGCCCAGGCAGAGGCTGGACCTGTACGTGCCGAAGAACGCAGAAGCGGGGGAGCTGCCAGTCGTTATCTTTGTCACAGGTGAGCAAGGTGGCACACCAACTGGACTGGCTTGTGTGCTGGTATGCCCAGCAACAGCAACGTTCATGCAAGTTTTCCGACTTGCAGGAACTTGGAACGCAGCGTAGTTTGAGTCCACCAAGCATGCCAAGCTTCACCACTACAATAGTATAGTGCACTCACTCTACTGCATGCATGTGATTGACGTGTTGTGCATGCTCCGCAGGTGGCGCATGGACCATAGGCTACAAGGCCTGGGGTGCGCTGCTGGGCAGGCGGCTGTGTGAGGCAGGCGTGATCGTGGCGTGCCTGGACTACAGGAACTTCCCGCAGGTGCGGTTGGCTGCGCTGCCGCTGACACTGTTCTCCGCAGACTGAGGCCTGGCAGCATAAACTGCTGCCTCAGCAGCCCCGCCAACGGTTCACGGCTTGTCTTGGTCGAACACAGACAGCCAGACGTTGGGTGTTGAACAGGGCTGTCTCTTGCAGTGTGTTTGCGCTTGCAAGCACACTTGTGCACAATATCACCACTCCTGCTGACTGCCTGTGCACAGAGCCTGTCGATTACGCATTGTGCACCTGTGTACCTGCAGGGCAGCGCACTGGACATGCTGGAGGACGTGAACACTGGCATTGCGTGGGTGCTGCGCAAGGTGCAGCGCTACGGCGGCAACCCCGACCAAGTGTGGCTGGTGGGGCAGAGCGCGGGCGGCCAGCTGGCGATGCTGGCGCTGCTCAGCCAGGCTGCACAGGTACGCCTGGCCAGCTGGCGGCTGCTGACACATCATTGTCCAGGTTTGTGACGCCAGGGCCTATGTTGCAGCTGTTTTGACCACATACGGGTGGCTCATGCCTGCTACAGATACTTTTGTATGCTTGCTCGGGTGCCTGATTCTGTTGTTACCGCTGGTGCCCGTCTGTTGTGCAGGCGGCCACAGGCCAGGCAGTACTGGGTGGTGCGCCGCTGTGGCACCCATCCTGCCTGAGCGGCTTTGTGGGTGTATCTGGCGCGTATGACCTGGAGGGCCTGGCAGCACACCTGCACAGGCGCGGGCTGTACAAGAACCTGCTGGACACAATCATGAGCATCGATGGCCAGGTGAGGGCCAGGCGTTTTAGTGGATGTGGGACTGTCCATACTGAATGGGTAGGACAGGAGGTGGTGGTGCTGCTTTATGGGGCTCCTGTGTGAGGGAATGCTGCGGTTGTACGAGCGGAGGTCCAGCACCAAGCTGACTGTCCTGAGGTGACCTGGCAATGTGCAGCAGGTTGCTTGCCGTGACTGCGTCTGTGTACCATCACCTGGTTTTAAAGTGATACAGCTACATGCTGCTGCTGCTCCGCAGGTGGCCTACGAGCTGCTGTCGCCCCTGCACGCTGCGCGCAACCCGCCCCCAAACCTGGCCGCGTTCATGCCGCCGGTGCTGCTGATGCACGGCACCACCGACAAGTCGGTGCCAGTGGCCAGCAGCCTGCTGCTGAGCGATGCACTCACTGCCGCTGGCGTGGAGAGCTCGGTGCAGCTGCTGCCCGGCAAGACGCACACAGACCTGCTGCTGGAGGATGCACTGGGTGGCGGCAGGGATGTGCTGTCTGACAGCATCCTGGCGTGCATCACCGGCAGGGAGGATGTCAGCGACCACCCCAGCATGTGCCCCAAGCTGCTGGTGCGGCTGGCTGGCTGCGTGTGCCCGTTCTGAGTGGGCTTGCAGGCAGCGGTGTTATTCTTGTGTGTATTATGGTGTGTCATTCATTGAGTCGTTCTGACCTGACTGGGGTGCCAAGCACATGGCTGTGCTTGTGTTATGCAGCGTGGCTTGCACTGTCCTGCATATGTGAGCTTTGCGTGGGTTGTGTGCTCGACTTGTCTGTTCCTACGCTGCATGTATCATGTGACTGTACAGCACTTCTGCAGGCAGATTTTGATTTACTGAGGGGGAGGGGTTTGGCAAGCAGGTGACTAGCACCTCTTGCAGCAGCACTTGTTGACATGTCAGCAGGGTTTTGCTACTACGTAAGCAGCATTCAGCTACATCTTCACAAATGTTCGTTGACTCGCCTTGGCAGGGAAGATGTACTTCGCCTGACCTTTTGGTGCCTGCTGCAACTGCAGGCAGTTCTACAGTAGATTTGCTCGGTTTGATCAGTCTTGACGTGGTCTGCTTGATGTCGAGCATGATCATGCAATGTATGAGCTGCGTACCAGCGTCACCTTGTTAGCCATCTGCTGCAGCAACCACACAATGCACGATGGCAGCTGCTCCCATTGTTGAGTTGCAGGCTTCAGTTCATGTCACTCGCCTGCAAGAGGCGCTGTGGCTGTGTCAGAGCTTGATGACATCTTCCAGCACATGTGCTGTACAGGGTAAGACCTGAGCATGTCAGGGCATTACTTGTGCTCTGTCAGACATTGACATGCATATGTAAGGCGTGCATGCTGGATGCAAATTAACAGCATAGCATGGTGCTCTCTGCAGCAATGACAGGACCTGCCACATGCGTTTTTTTGGTGGATCACGCAACAGTCACATCTGGCTGTGCTGCTGCGGGCGGCTGCTGTCACCTTGCCACGCCAAGCCTCACAGCAACTCACATTGCCATGGCTCTTCTTGGACCATATGAGAGTAGCCGTGTCATGAAGTGATGGCTGTGCAAGTTGTGGCTGCAAGCCGTGCAATGGCTGCCTGCTGCACCCGCACTCTGGCGCGCACGTGCACAGCACGGCAAGGGACACCATGGTGTCTCCTTTATCAGTCGCCCTGACTGTCTTTGCCGAGGCCGAGAACATTCAGTGCCGTTGTTGTCTGTGCCAGTTACGGCTCCACGCCAATGTTCATCCATTAATGTAGTGTTACCGAGCTTAGCGTGCCGGGTGACATTGCATCACCGTGGTCGTGGTGTGTTGCTGTGTACAACACTTGTAAAACGTGTTACACGTGCACGTGTGCGTGCTGTTTATGTTCTTGGGGCCCATGTTGACCAGTAGTGCGCGTGCGCTGCTGGCTGCTAAGGTTCAACCTTGGGCTGTGTGAACACCTATTATACAGAGCTCGCGCATTGGCATGCTGTAACAATTACAATCACAGAAGGTACTGCTTGCGGAGCCTCCTTGATGACGAGCTCGTCATCCCTTCGAGGGGATGCATGCTGGCCTTGGAAACCCAAACCAAAAGCAGCATCGATATCCAGCGATATCGCGGACCACCTCGCCCCACAGGCGTGCAAGGGGCAAGCCAGCAATGCAGAATGCAGCGCCGTTAACAATAACTGCAGCTGGAGTGGAGATGCAAGAAAAGATAGAAGCTTGCGCAAGTTCTCAGCACACAGGTGATGTGATTGCATGTACTGCGCAGTACAACACCGTCTAGTTGGGCCCCATGTAGTGGGCAGCACACCGTGCTGCTATCTGCTGCAAACAGTAGTCGATTGTGCTGGACACCACACGCTGGCACTGCCAGCGTATTGGCAATACCGAAGCCATTTCCAGCACACAACGTCAGGAGCGGCATTCGCGTCAGCTGTGACAGAACAAGCCATCAGTCACAAACACATTCACTTATCCATTTTGTGCACCGCCACCCAAACAGCAGAAACCTGCACCATGACACGGCCACCACAGCAGCAAACACAATTGTTGCCAGCAGTCAATGCCACAAACATGCTGTGTGAAAGCCCGCAAACAAGCGCAGCACGTAGCAACTGCAAAAGTGCACTCCAACCCTGGGGCCCGAGTTGCACCGTCACCCCAAGGAGCACCAACCCCCTCACCCAGCAATGGCCCCAGCGGACCAGCAGCATCAGGCCATGCCTGGAGTACTGCGTCAATGACCCAGCAACTGCACCCTAGCCTAATGTACACGGTCAAACTACCTGGTCAAACTAACAGATCACACCAGATCATCACACATATGACACGCCGCTGCCCTCCACCACCACACCCAGCTCAAACAGCCCTGCATCAACCGCCTTTGCTGCTGCCACCTGGCTGGGATCAACAACCACAACCATACCCACGCCGCAGTTAAAAGTGCGGCGCATCTCCGCGTCCGAGATGTTGCCGGCCTGCTGCAGCCACTGGAACATGGGCGGCACCTGCCAGGCGCTGGTGCTGATGTTCACGCCCAGGCCCTTGGGGATGACGCGGGGGATGTTCTCAGTCATGCCGCCACCCGTGATGTGCACCAGGCCCTTCAGGCCCACCTGCAGCAGCAGCAGCAAGGCAAGGTGAAACAACAAAGGGTTAGCCCACAAGCAATACTATGGATACGGCGTGATAGAAAACAATTGAGCACAGTTACAGCTGCCAGCAATGACAGCGGAAGGAGGGAGCCACATACACCGTTGCGCAAAGCAGCACAGATGTGGCAGACCAGCAGCAACGCCGCCAAGCAGCAGCTCCCAACGCACCTGCTCATGCAGCGCCATGACGCGCTTCACGTAGATGACGGTGGGCTCCAGCAGCGCCGCACCCGCGCTGCGGTCCCCGCCCCAAGGCGCAGCATCATGCAGGCTCACGTTGGACACCTCCAGCACCTTGCGCACCAGGCTGAATCCGTTGCTGTGCACGCCGCTGCTGGCCATGCCTAGCACCACATCACCCGCCTTGATGGTCTTGCCGGTGATGACCTGGAAAAGCGCAGCAGGGCAGAGAGTAACAGAGCACACAACGGGTGAGCGATGATCAGTCGCGGTCGTGCTGTGCCCGTGGAACGCAGGCGCCTTCGTTGACCAGGGTGTGTACAGAGAGTGCTGCATGCAAGCATGCATAAGCACAGGCGCGACATACGCTAAGAGCCCTGCTCACAAGCCCCACTTGCCCCGCATGTGACTCTGTTGTGCTGCTAGCCACAAGGATGCGCGATAGCAACTGCAGAGTTCGCATGCAGTGCAACGTGCAATAGCAACTGCATTGCGCATGCTGATGCACGCCTGTGTGGCAGCTTGCTCGCATGCTTGCTTGCTGGTGCCTCACCTTGTCCTGCTTGACTGCGCCGACAGCAAAGCCGGCCAGGTCGTACTCCCCTTTCTGGTAGAAGCCGGGCATCTCTGCGGTCTCACCGCCCAGCAGCTGGCAGCCGGACTGCTTGCAGCCGTCCACAATGCCCTTGATCACCTGGAAAGCGCAGAGCAGAGGAGGGACACATGGCAGGCTAATGCATAGTAGCCGTAATATGCCTGTAGTGTTATATGCGGCGAGGGAAAGGGAGCATCCAGGAGGCACAGTGACGTGGCTAGGTTTTGATGAAACAGTAAAGCTGCTGTGCAGCACATGTGTCCATGTGCAAGCAAACCAACGTGCACCATGCTGCAAGGGAGGTGCCGCTGCCGCAACATGCACTGCAGCTGTGGCCTGGCCAATGACACCAGTGAGCAATAGCTTGGATGCACACAGGTGTTTCGTGCCTTGGTCTATACGCCGGCAGCTACGGTGCACACCATTCCAGCCCAACTCTGTTGCGCATGCATAAACTAGCAGTGTCAAAGGGCCTGTTGGCAAGCAGCACAGCATGCATCTCAAGCCCATGTATGCTACTAACCCCTTGACAGCAGGCTCACCTGCTCTGCAGCATCCACATCCAGCGCGCCAGTTGCGTAGTAGTCCAGGAAGAACAGCGGCTGCGCCCCAGAGGTGATGATGTCGTTCACACTCATGGCCACCAGGTCGATGCCCACTGTGTCGTGCTTGTTCATGTCAAAGGCAAGCTTCAGCTTCGTGCCCACGCCGTCTGTGCCTGCCACCAGGTAGGAATCACCGAATGGCACCAGGCCACTGAAGCCCCCAATGGTGGGGTTGAGCTGTTGAATGCGCTTCACCAGCTCATCGCCGGCATCAATGTCGACACCTGCTGCTTTGTAGCTGAGCCCTTCCTGCGGCGCTGCAGTGACTGCGCAACCCAGCTGCTTGTTTCGAACCCTGCGACTGCTGACTGCGACCACTGGCCTGCCCAGGGACTGCTTGCAGGAGCAGCGCACCCGCTGAGCCTGCTGTGTAAGCGACATAATGCTGTTGGAAGGGGCAAGGCGATCAGTGGGCTAGCGGTGACAGAGTGGTGTGCTGCTGCACAGAAGGTTGGCGCCGTGTTTGAGCCCTGTTTATGACAGAAGCTTCATATGGCTGGTGTAAGCAGTGATCAAGACTATCAGCTACAAGTTTTCGATCATGCGTGCCGTGCGGGACCAGCAACGTGACCACACCTGTTACCCCTGCCTGTTACATGACAAGGGTTGTTGACATGCGAGCTTTTCAGCGATCTATAATGTCTGACGAATTGCTGAAATAACTAACCAATATTTTCATTGGCCACACGCGTCGTTTTCCACTTTCAAATTGTTTCGTTGTCCGCATCAGCAGCTGCTGCCGGCCCGTTGCTCATAATCCTCTCGCTGGTGAACTCTTAGCCCAGCAGCAGCATGAGCCAACTAGATCGCTTCCTTGATGGTGGGTTTTGTTGTGAAGCTTGGTTATATAAACCAGCTGCTGCTGGTGGAGGTGCTGGTGCTGGCGCTGGTCCTAGTGATGGCGATTGCTGTGCTGGTGTTGAATTATCCCCCCATGCCTGCTGCTTACAGATGCTCTGGCGGGGTTTGATGACGACGAAGAAGGCTTTCAACATGTTGGCCCACCTGCCCGGTAAGGTTGGAACACGTGCAGAGGCTGTAGCACTGCTTGCCTGGTATCTCGAGATAATAGTTGCTGCATGCTGCATGCATGGCAGAAACTGAGCACACTGTACACAGCAACTCCTTCTCATGTGCTTTACACACGCTGGCCGCATGCATGTGTTGTTGCGCGCAGTGTACTCGTCAACGTTGGTGCACAAGCAGCAACCAGCAGTGGCTTGGTGCCGCCAGCAGCACCACAGCCTGCAGCACAGCACAGCAGCAGTAGTAGCAGTTACGAGCAAGCAGGCGTTAGTCAAGCAGTCAGCAGTGCACCAACACCACCAGCAGCAGCAGCAGCAGCAGCAGCAGGCTCACAGGCTAAAGGCTTGCCAAGTTTGCAGTTTGACCCGCTCAAAAGGAAGAAGAAAGCCAAGCCTGCTGCGGATCCAGCAGCAGCAGCAGTTGGCGCAGCAGGCGATGCTGCCAGACCTGCTCTGACGCCTCAGGTGCAGCAGCTGCAGGAGGACATGGCTAAGCTCTTCAGTGAGTGGTCACAAGGTGGGTGAGGGGTTACTGACGCTGCAAGGAAAATTGCTCTGCAGCCTGCTTCCTCTACATGTGCAGACACGCAAACGCTCAGTTTTTTTGTTTACATTTCTATTTGGAGTTTGTTGTGGCAGTGGGTGTTGGTACTGGTACAATCCAGCTGTGCCATAGAAGTAGGACACAACCTTGGAGCATTGCCACCTGCAGCCAGTGCTGTTGCATCAGGCCCTTCCAGGTCGCAGCATGGCCAACAGAAGCAGCAGCAGGCTGTTGCCGGTACACTTCATAGTGGCTATAGCGCACTATGCACGGCAGTGCTCTGCACACAAACCTACACGCTACGCAGTGTGCTCACCTTGGCCCTCTGTGTGCTGCTGTCAATCGTGCAGCAATGCACCCAGAAGCAGATGCGGAGCCAGATGCAGCAGCCGCAACAGCAGCAGCGCACCAGCAGCGGGGCGGCTCCTCGGTGCTGGCGGCACTGGCAGAGCAGACGCAGCGCACAGTAGAGCAGCAGTCGCGCATGCGCCCGCCGCCTGCAGGGCCCGCAGCAGCAGCAGCGGCAGCAGCAGCAGATGGTGGTGGCGGGGAGGAGATGAATGCGATCGTGGATGTTGTGATGCAGCACTTGCTGAGCAAGGACGTGCTGTATCAACCAATGAAGGTGGGCAGCAGCAGCAGCAGCAGCAGCAGCAGGAGGGACAGTTGACTTGCGGCACGCTGTTGATGTTAGCTACTTACTGACAGATGGTGACAGATGGTGATGTGAAGTAGTGCGAGGCACGCATGCAGCAGGTCACCTCTTCTGCTTGAGCTGCATGCATAGCACACGCCGCTTGTGCAGCTTATGTCACATGCGCTTCACATGCGTCTGCGCACACCTGCATCGCCTTCATTCCCACCCCCACAGGAGATCATGGAGAAGTACCCACCCTGGCTGGACAGGCAGGCGGCAGGCGGCAGCAGCAGCAGTGGCTTGTCTCCTGAGGACCTTGAGCGCTACAAGGCTCAGTATGACTGCATCACGCAACTTGTGGCGGCGTATGAGAGCGAGCCGGGCAACACAGCCAAGATCATGGCGCTGCTGCAGGAGGTGCGTGCGGGGAAGGCAGTGGCAGCAGCTGCTGCTGGCGCTGGCTTGGTGCTACGTGGCAGCTCTGTTTCGCAGTTGCTGTGCGTCAGCTGGGGCATTCGAAACTGTATGTATCAAGCAAGCAGACTTTCAGGCTGTTGAAAGCACCTCGCGCATTACCAGCAGCTGGTGCAGCCAGCGCTGCCACCACCTGCTCTCAGTCGTGTACCGAACCACTCTGTGCTGGCCTGGCCTGGCCTGCTGCTGCGCGCAGATGCAAGCCTGTGGGGAGCCGCCGGCAGACATCGTGCAGGAGATGAGCAGCGCCATTGCAGCAGACCTGCCGCCAGGCGCTGGCGGGGAGGGCGAGGGCGGCAACCCTGCTGCCGGCTTGAATTTGGATGGGCTGGACTTTGGTGATGTTGACCTGGAGCAGCTGCCGCAGGAGCTGAAGAACTGCCCGGTGCAGTGAGCAGTGAGGCAGCTGCTGCAGTGAGGCAGCTGCGGGGGCTGCGCTGCAGTTGTGATGCATGTTGCTGTGCAGCACTGAGCCGTGAAGGCTGCTGCTGCAAGCACGTGGCAGTTGGCTGCTGGTGTGCGCTGCTGAATGCACAATGGGTACCGGGCAACCGGTTGCTGACATACGTATCTCTGGTTATACACTGGCGCGTCAGCTATAGCCGCTGCTGGCTATGCATTGTTTGGTATGCGGTGCCGTTGTCCCAATTAGTTTCGACGCTTTGACGGTGGCGGTTTTTGCACTGCGCAATGCGCTTGCTGTAGGAGGTGCGCGTCAGGGGGGTTGCTCTTCAAGACCGCGCGTGAGTCCACTGCAAATTGAACTCATTCTGGTGGTCGGCCCGATCAGTGTTGCAATGACGTGTAACGAAGGCTCGCAACCAAACTCTATGAGCTACAGCAAAGTCAAATGCAGCCACCGGCGTGGCACGCTGCAAGCGTGGCTTGCAGAACTTATGCCACGTGACCTCAAACCTGCTGCTGAACTTATGCCACGTGACCTCAAACCTGCTGCTGAACTTATGCCACGTGACCTCAAACCTGCTGCTGAACTTATGCCACGTGACCTCAAACCTGCTGCTGAACTTATGCCACGTGACCTCAAACCTGCTGCTGAGGATCAGATGTCTCAACAGAGCTGCTGCGCCCGGCCACGATGTATGATGAGTCAGGTTGCAATGTTGCAGCAACGCTGTAAGATCAGTCATGCACAGTCATGCACGGCCCCATGCACGACTCACAGTGCCAGCCGCAACCGCGGAGTTGGCGCCAAACCACCTGCTGTGGCATCCTCAGCCTAGAGCCAGCACCGCTGCAGCAGCTGCAACCATAATCACAGCAGGTCAGCAAAGAAGTTGCCTGTCTTGCTGGGCTTGGCCCGACCCTTGCCCATGGCAGTTTTCTCCCGCTTCTTCTTCCGCTGCCTGCTGCTGCCGCCGCGGCCCTCGTCGTCGCTGCTGTCCCCATCACTGCCATCGCTGCCGCTGTCGTCACTGTCCTCAGCCCGTGGCCGCCGCTTGCTGCTGCCAGGCTCACTAGCTGCTGCTGCTGCTGCTGCTGCTGCTGGGCCGCCAGGGGCTGCATCACCTCCAGCGCCTGCTGCTACTGCTGCTTCCTCATCCTCTGCTGCAGCGTCATCATCCTCATCATCGTCCTCATCATCATCTTGCAAGATAGACAGATCCCACAGCTTCACGCATGCGTCATGCGACACACTGGCCAGCAGCGACTTATCCGCTGCCATCGCCAGCCTCTCAACCGGCATATCCTCCTCGTGCTCGCCCAGCACCCCCAGCAGCTTGTTCGGCAGGATGCTGACGATGCGCAGCGCGCCGTCGCTGCTGCCTGTGATCAGTGTGTCCTCGTCATACGTGACGAGAGCGTCAACGGATTCGGGGTGGCCTGGGAATCTGTCGCTGCAGTCGTTCCAGTAGCCCCAGCTCCAGATGGCCAGCACACCGCTGGTGCTGCCGCACACCACCTTCTTGCCGTTCTTCACAACAGCAACTGTGGTAACAGGCAGCAGCGGTTGAGGAGTACAGGAGGCCAGTGCGACGGTCATGCAGCAGCACTGCATGGGAAATGCATCGTTGTAACAACAGCGGAACGGAGGGTTGTGCTGTGAGGGATCAGAGACTTGCACTGCTGCACTTGACAGGCAGGCGGCATGGTGATAAGCGGCACATGCTTGAGCCCCATTGTGCAGCTGCGCAGCAGCCACCATCCGCCGCTGCGGCTGTGTTCCGCGCGCGGCACATGCACATGCCTGCCGCGAGACACACATCAGCTGCATATGGTTCACAACTGCGCCTCACACATGACAAGCAACGTAACAGCCAGTGACAAGTGACAAGTTGAATGCAACCCCAGCGCCTCACCTGACATGAGTTCATCGTCTGCGTCATCCTCGGAGCGTGCCAGCACCTTGCAGCTGCGCAGGTCGTGCACGCTCAGCGTGCCGTCCCCGCTCACTGCCAGCAGCGCCTGCTGCTTCTCACTAACCGTCAGCCCACTAATATAATCGCTATGCTTGTTGTACTTGAGCACATGCTGCTGGCTGCGCAGGTCCCAGATGCACAGCCCGCCGTCCATGTCACCAGCTGCTAGCAATGACGGCTGCTCAGGAATGCCCAGCAGCCGGTTTATGCCTGCGCTGTGTGCTTTAGTGAGCCGTGTGACTGCCTTGCCACTGGAAGGGTCTAGCTGCAGGATAGAGCCGGTCTCAAAGCCACAATACAAGTGGCTGCCGTCGCTTGCAAAGCACACAGCCCTGCAGGATGCGGCTTTCTTGCTGTCCCTGCATAGCACCTGCTGCACGGAGTAGCTAGTGCTGGCGGCAGGCTGCTGCTCGAGTGCGGCTTCTGAGCCCTGCTGCTGCTGTGCAGGGCCTGCAGGGGCTTGCTGAGCTGTGTATCTGTGCAGCAGCAGCTGCCCGCTGACCAGCGCTGAGGCAACTAGAGGGTCACTGCTGCTGAAGCAGCAGTCCTGCAAGGCATGACAGGCACCAGCAGCGCATGTAACACACATGCAAACACCAACGCCAGCGAGTGTGCTGCATCTAGACAGCAGATAGCCTTGATAGCTGTATATATGGGGATGAGGCATGCCTTCTGCAGCTGCTGCTGCCAGCCGTCACTGCATGCCAGGCTGCAGCCAGCTGCTGTTGTGGGCATGCATGACACGCTGCACTCACCATAGGCTGGTCTGGCAGCTCTATACAGCATGCTGCCTTGCTGCCCATTGTGGTCACAGAGAGCTTACTGAGAGAGTGGGCTTGGGTCTACTTCAGATGTTTCGAGTGACAGCAGCAGCAGCAGCAGCAGCAGCAACACTGTAGCTGACAGCAACTCCAGCAACAGGAACTCATTTACAGCGCATTACAGTTTATTACAGACTTCGTAGCGCTGAGAATGTTGTGGCCCAACTAAAACAGTGCTAGCAGCCTCTAGCAGCAGCTTTCTTGTTGCTGGCCTTACTCTGTCACCTGACTCGATGACTAACAGCAGCTTGCCTTGACACGGATACTAGGGACGTCCGCACCATTACGCTTAGGACTGTGAATATCAAACTTGCCGCTTAAGGTGATGCTTTCGTCGTGTGCGCTATTCACTAGCAGTCCCTGCACGGCCGCATTGTCGGAACGAACATCATCGGCCGTCGTGTAATGCAAACTAACAGCGTACAGTTCAAATAAGGCGAACGATTAATGCGGGATTGGGCTGATGTACCTCCACTCCCCACAAACATGTGGTGGTGGGCTGGCACAGGTGGGATGTGGCAGCAGTGCAGGGGGGGCTGTTTGTGCTGCTGCGTACTTGCAGTTCACACCAGCGTTCCATTTTCTGGTTAAACCATGTTATGGGGGGTTGGACACCGTTCTGGCTTCAGCCTGACCCTTCCTGCTAGTTGCTGACTGTGTTGCTGCTGCTGCTGCTGCCGCTGCCCCACTGCTTGCGCCCTTACTTATGCAAACAAATTACCTCTACAGGGCTGGCTGAAGCCCAGAATCACTCCACGGCAGTGGCTTGACCAGCGCTGGCAGCGCCAAGCAGGCGGCAATGACAGTCGCCATAAGCTTGCAGCGGCTGCCATTGACCCGCCGCTGCTGCCAACACACAGCTTCCTTGTCACACACAACAGCAGTAGCAGCAACAGCATACTGCCATGGGACAGCCTGCTGGTGTCGACTGACCCGCAGCCACGGCTGGCGGCCAAGCCAGCTCCTTCAAGCCAGGCGCTGCAGCAGCAGCTGCCAGGGTTGGTCAATGGTCACCGGCCGCACCAGAGCAAGCAGGAGCGGCAGCACTACAACAACCTGCAGCAGCAGCAGCAGCAGCAACAGCAGCAGCGAGCCCATCATGCGTATGCCGCTACAGCTCAGAGTAGCCAGACCATCGAGTTGCATAGCACAGCTTCGATCTCTGACAGCAGCAGCAGCAGCAGCAGGCCGCTGAGCAGCGTTGCAGAGTCCCAGCAGCTCATGAAGGACATCAAAGCAGCACGAGCCATCGACGAGCTGCAGCAGCTGTACAGCGGCAGCAGCCGCAGCATGGACCTGCTTCACTGCACGTGCATGCTCAACAGGCTGGCACATGTATGGGAGGGCATGCAGCGCAAGAGCCGGCGGAGCCAGCTGCAGCATAAACACACAACCCTGCCAGGTCAGCAGCAGCAGCAGCAGCAGCAGCAGCAGCAGCAGCAGCAGCAGCAGCAGCAGCAGAGTTTGAAGCAGCAGAGGATGCAGCTGCAAGCTGTGTCAGCGCTGCAGCTGCTGGAGGCCTTGCTGGCTGACCTGCAGCAGCAGCACCTGGCAGCCGCCAGCCCGCGCCAGCTCAGCAGCTGCCTGTGGGTGATTGGCAGGTTCAGCAGAGCAGCAGCCAGCAGCGCAGTGCTGCAGCAGGCAGCAGCGGCGCTGCTGCAGCAGCTGCTTGCACCAGCACCGCCATCAGCAGCAGCAGCGGTGGCTCTGGGGCGAGTCAGCGTGGGTGCCGGTCAAAACGGGCATGGTGCTGCAGCTGCACCCCAGCAGGGGCTGCCGCTGAATGGCCACAGCGTACACAGGAGCGTCAGTGACACTGCAGTCCATCTGCAGCACCAGCAGCAGCAGCTGATAGGGCAGCAAGGCCACTGGCATGATCAGCTGCAGCAGCAGCAGCAGCAGCAGCTGGTGCTGGATGGTGCCAACATGGCTGACCTCGCCAACACGCTGTGGGCCCTGGGCAGGCTGGCTCAGGTGGGCTGGCGGCACAAGGGGCACAGCAGCGAGTGGGCAGCGCTGACCTGCAGGGCACAGGGCTGCTGGTGCTGCATGTGTAGACCATGTGCTGAGGAGCGGAAGTGCCACACGATTGCTAGCTGGCACCATAGACCGGCTTGAGCCGACATTGTCTGTTGATTACTCATTCCAGAAGTGTTGTCACTGCGATTGCCTCTGTGGTGCCTTGGCAGCCACCCTATGACATGGCTGACTGCTGTGCTGCCACCTGCAGGTGCTACCACTGCGCACGCTCTTCCCACAGCA
Organism: Tetradesmus obliquus; assembly: GCA_030272155.1. Classification (NCBI taxonomy): domain Eukaryota; kingdom Viridiplantae; phylum Chlorophyta; class Chlorophyceae; order Sphaeropleales; family Scenedesmaceae; genus Tetradesmus; species Tetradesmus obliquus. The sequence goes on from CP126191.1 coordinate 6,167,397, forward strand.
GCAGCAGCAGCAGGCGCTGGTGCTGCTGGAGCAGGCGTGCTGCCGGCAGCTGCAGCCCACCTCACCTCGCGACGGCCGCTTTGTCGCCAACTGCCTGTATGGCTTTGCACACCTGGCGCAGCCGGTACCTGACCTCTTTGCAGCGCTGCAGCGCCGCCTTGGCTTCAACTACTGCCAGCAGCTGCAGTCGCAGCACGTAGTGATCGCCAGCTGGGCAGTTGCAAAGCTGGGGCACTATGATCCAGCGCTGACAGCCAGACTGCTGTGGAGGGCAGTGGTGGTGCGCGGGGCGCTGCAGACGCATGGTGTGGGGCTGCTGCTGTGGTCAGCCGGCAAGCTGGGCCATGCCGCAGACCCCAGGGCAGTGGCGCAGCTGCTGCAGGCGTTCAAGCAGCATGCGGGCAAGGCACGGGGCAAGGACGTGTCGCTGCTGCTGTATGGCCTGCATAAGCTGGGGCTGCTGCAGCAGCACAGGAGCTGGCTGCTGGGGGGCCTGCTGCAGCTGGTGCTGCAGCGGCTGCAGGGCATGCAGCCTGCTGGCATTGCCACGCTGCTGAGTGCACTGCTGGAGCTGTCACGATCAGAGGCAGCTGAGCAGCAGCAAGCAGCGGCAGCAGCAGGGCCCAGGCAAGGCTCAGCATCAGTGCAGCCACAGCTACAGCAGCCTGCCAGTTTGCTCGCCCGGCGTTTGCAGCAGCCAGCTGCAGCAGCTGCAGGTGTACTTTCACCGCGTGCTGCGGGCGCACGCGAAGCGAACAGCAGTCGGCTGCTTGACCCACGACACATGGCCCCTCTGTATCGGCAGGTGGCCAGGCACATCGCTGCACAGCTGCAGCACACCACACCCCAAACCCTAGCGTCCATCAGCCTGAGCTTGGCAGGGCTAGGCTACTATGATGCGAGGCTGTATACTAGGCTTGCAGCAGCACTGGCAGCAGGAGCATCGCCAGAAGTAGGAGCTGGAGTTGCAAGCAGCAAGGAGGAGTGCTATCAGAGGTCGCAGCAGCAGCAGCAACAACACCAGCAGCAGCTCGCGCCGGATGGGGCACAGCAGCTGCCATATACCACGCAGCAGTGCGTGCAGCTGCTGTGCATGTTTGCACACTACCAGCACCCGGCGCCAGCACTGTGGCATGCATTGCTGCCTGGCCTGGTTCAGCATGCAGGGATTGTTGGCAGCAGCAGCAGCAGCCTGCAGCCGCGCGCAGCGGTGCAGCTACTGGCTGCCAGCACTAGTGCTGGCTGTGCGGGTGATGGTGTTGTATTGCAGGCGCTGCTGCAGCTGGCAGTAGCAGCTCTGCAGGAGCATGCAGCCTCTCTACAGGTGACAGACTTAGTGCAGCTTGCAGCAGCAGGCACGTGGCTGCTGAATGCAGTGCAGCAGCAGCAGCAGGGAGCGTCAGCCGATGTTGCTGCGCTGCAGCCGCTGCTGGGTCAGCTTGACAGGCAGCTGCAGCGGCTGCTGCCGCGGCTGGTGTCTGCTGTGCTGTCGCAGCCCCAGCTGCTGCCGCCGCAGCACTTACCCAAGCTCCTGGGGGCAGCAGCACAGCTGCAGCGCAGCAGCAGCAACCGCACCTCTTCTGCCGCATATGAAGCCAGCGATTGTGACACGCAGCTAGTCAGCAACCAACCAAACCAGCAGCAGCAGCAGCAGCAGCAGCATGGGGTGCAGCATGTCGGCCAGCGCCAGCTGTCGCGCCTGTTAGAGCTGGCAGTGGAGCAGCTGGGCTGCTGGCAGCCGCCTGCACTAGTAGCATTACTAAGCTGCCACACGCAGCCGCCGCTGTTTGACCCGCTGCTGGCTGAGGCCTATGCAGAGGAGCTGCTGCCTCGGCTGGGCACGATGCCTGTGGCGCTGCTGCTGCAGCTGCTGGCGGTGCTGGCGGCTGCACGCAATGCAGCTGGCAGCAGCTACAGCCACAGCCAGCTGCTGGCTGCTGCGCTGCGGCAGCTGCATGGCAGGCTGCTGCTGGCTACAGAGCAGCAGCTGGGGGAGGCTGTGCTGCTGCTGGAGGCGCTGCAGCAGCAGCAGGGGCCGGTGTATAGGGCTGCGGTGCGGCTGTTGGAAGGGTGGGGGGCTGCTGCTGCTGCTGCTGCTGCTGGTGCACAGCAGAGTGAGGCGGCTGGTCACGCAGTGCGGATGCGTTAGCAGTGCGCAGGTTGGCGGTGATGTGTGTGACCTGGCTGGCCTAGCGGGTATTGCCTTGGTTTGCTTTGGTTTTTTGTGTACAACAGCAGCGTTGGGTCCTGCGCAGCTGCGGACAGTGCCATGCCCTGGCACGGCACGTATGTGTGTGGTAGTGTACTACTAGTAGCTGTTGTGGCGGCTGACTCGCCTGCGTTGCGCTCTGCGGCAGTATGCTTTCGCCATCTTCTGTTGTGTATTGCTGAGCAGCTCCTATGGATAGGTAGCTTTTCTTGCCTCTCAAGTTCTTTCAAGTTTGCCATGGCTCCAGCTGCAAGGCTGAGTCAGCGCAGGCCCGTTCACGGCCAGTGTGTGCGCACTTGAATTCTGGCTTGCAAAGCTGCACTGGGCCCCAGCCGGGCTTGCAATGTATACGGCACCTCTTCACAGTTCCAAGGTGTTGAACAATGTCCCACTTTGTAACCTATCCAGTTCTGCACGTCAGGCTCATGTAAGCTGAAGCGAGGCGTTACATTTCACATGGCAAGGCCGCTGCAGATGGCAAGGGCAGTGCCTACAGGAACAGCCTGAGACATGCCACACACGGTCTGGCATGCACCTCTGCTGAACACCACGCACCAAATACAACGCTGGATACCAAGCTGTGCGTGCAATGTCTCAGGCCGCATGCAGCCGCTGCAGCGGCTGTTGTTTGCAATAGCAACATGTGCTGGACAATGCTGGCCGTCGCTGCCAGCTTCAAAGTAGGATGCACTGCTTTCAAAAGATCCCAGCACTTGAGTACACGCCAACACAGCCCTCCTACCTAAAAGAACAGCCTGCCTTTGGTGGCTGCAAGAAGGTTCCTGCTGGGCTAGAACTTGCTGCGCCGCTGCCTGCTGCTGGCCAACTCTGCTCGCCCGGCCACCCTCTAAATTCAAGTCATGCAAACATCCACATGCACTTCCTCGAGGCGTTCACCCTGCCGGACTTGCTGTGCCAGCTGCTCTGAGAGCTGCTGCTGCTGCCGACGCTGCTGCTGGGCTGGCTGCTGCTGCTGCGCCAACTGGCGTGCCTGCCAGCTTGGCGCGCTTGCTGCTGGGCACCTCCCCGCCAGCTGGCGGCGGCCGTGACACCTTGAGGGCCGGCGCTGCAGGGCCCTGCAGTCAAGAGGGCAGCACACGGCAGCAGCAGAATATGGCCGGCCAGCAGCCAGACAGGCAGGAAGGCAGGCAGAAACAAACTTCCTGTGAGCCTTGCTGCTTTGGTAGACAGTCACCGCACGGCAGTTCCTGCAAGCCCCTTGGCCCACTGTCCCAGCCAGTGCGGGGTTCTAGTCCACCCTAATCCCTGCAGCACCCGCGCAAGAGAATGCTGCGCTTTTCACGACCGTCAGCTGCAGGGCATCACTCACCGCCAGCGGGTTGTCCTCTCGCAGGGGCGGCTTGGGCAGCCGCTCAGGTGGGGTGGGCGGTGGCGCGCCGCTGAAGTAGGGGTGCCGCAGCGCCTCAGCAGCTGCAGGCGGTAGCACAGCAGGCGGCGCAGCAGCAGCTTCGTGGCGTCAGACCATATGCTTGCGCCACATCAGGCTGCCTCACTGCCATACACCATCAGCAACGTACAGCCCGCACACACAGCTGCAGTCAGCCGCAGCCACCACAGGCAGCGCCCCTGCTCTGCTGTGTGCTGAATGCCGCCATACCCGCTGCCGGCTGGGCCGCCGCACGGGGTCCAGTGCCGCCACACACTACTCAGCAGCACATGTGCCGGGCAGGGACATCGCTCTGCTCACATGTGCTGCTGCTGCTGCTGCTGCTGCTGCTGCTGCCGCCTCACCGCTGGGCCTCCTGCCAGGGTCCAGCACCACCACACACTACTGGAAACAAGTGCTAACCCACGTACTGCTGCTGCTGCTGCCGCCTCACCGCTGGGCCTTCTGTTTGGGTCCAGCGCCACCATGCGCGCCAGCAGCTCTAGTGCATCGTCAGCAGCGCCGGGGAACTGCTGCCGCAGCGGCAGCGGCGTGACCGGCTGGAACGGCACGTAGTTGGGCAGCGCCTCCACGCCTGGCGGCAGGAGAAGGACGGTGGGCAGCACATGCAGCTCCGTTTGTTCCGTCTCAAGCGCAGGTCTTGTTGGGGATGGCAGGACATGCACAAAAACAACGGGTACTCCACTGGGCAGCGATAATGGCATAAACCTTGACAACACAGCTGGCAAGGGTCGCAGCAATCGATAGTTGCCACTGTAAGTTTGCTGCTGCAGGCCTCACCTGGCCAGTTGTCTTTGGTGGGTGTGCCCAGTGCCTGGAAGATCTTGCCCAGCTGGTCTATGTCTGTCATTCCCGGCAGCCACGGCTTGCGCAGCAGCAGCTCTGCACGCAGCAGCAGCAGCAGCAGCAGTCGCACGTGCAGCTCATTGCATGCTACGTGCTTACGGCAGCACGGACAGCAGCTGTTCTGCATGTGGCGGCTTAAGCAGCTATTCCCAGCAGCTTGGTTCATGGGGTTTGTCCTGAACAAGCCAGGGTGGCAAAGCAACAAAATGTCAGACACACCTGCAGCACACGGCTGCAAGCCCTCAGCTGGACAGACATGCTGGCATCAGCTGCATTGTGCAGCAGCAACAGCAGCAGCAGTCCCACCTGCAAAAACGCAGCCTGCAGCCCAGATGTCTATGGATGCGCCATATGATTGGCTGCCAAACAGCAGCTCAGGCGCCCGGTACCAGCGCGCAAACACCTGGCAGCAGCAGCCGGCAGCAGCAGCAGCAGCAGCAATGGGTAAGGCCAGAGGTCTGAATGCAGCTCGCTGATACTGAAGTGGGCCGTACGAGGCATTGCAGCAAGCTTGCAAATGGGTGCAGCCAGTGCAGCGCTGCATGACACACACGCGCCAAAAGAGGGACACTGCGCTGCTCGCATGTGCTGTCTCGACATGTGCTGCTGCTGCTGTGGCTGCTGCTGCTGCTGCTGCTGCTGCTGCTGCCGCCAGAAGTTTCAACTGGCGCTGCTGGCTGCTCCACGGGCTGCGGTCCCCGCACCTGTGGCGTGAGCTGCCTGTCTGGGCTGCCGTAGATGCGCGCCAGGCCAAAGTCGGCCAGCTTGAAGGAGCCTGCAGGACAGCAGGTGGTAGGTCAGTGGCGGCAGTGGCATTGCAGGCATTGATTACTGGTCGGCTGGTGCTGTCAGGGCCACTGTAACGTGGAGTGGCACCCTCGCACAGGGAATAGGATGCTTCACAGCCTCCACCTGCAGTGCTGAGGTTTGCAGCAGTCTACTGCCACTGTGTGCTGCATTGCTGCTGCTGCTGCTGCATGGCGACCACGGCAGATCCACCTTGGCCACACATGAGCAGGGCAGCAGCACGGCATACTTAGCGAGCCACACAGTGCCAGCTCAAGGCCAGCTGCCCTGATGCTGGCTGCCCAACATGATGCTGCTGCCGCCTCCCACCACTCACCGTCCCGCGAGATGAGCATGTTGTTTGGCTTCACGTCCCTGTGCAGCACCCAGTGCGCGTGGCAGTCTGCCAGCGCCTTGAGCAGCATCTGCATGTAGGCCTTGACGTCACTTGGGGACAGCAGCACGCCCTTGGCCTTGATCAGCGCCTCCAGGTCACTGTCCAGGAACTCCATCACCTGCAGCAGTGTTAAAAAATCAGAAGATTGGCATCAGCGGAAGGTAGCAAGCGCAGGCAGAAGATCTAGCGGGATGGGTGCAAGGCTGCTGAGCAGCACACAGACAGCAGTTGTGATTACTTGCTCGTTGCTATCATTGAAGCTGATATGCAGCTGATTGAAGCTGTCATGCAGCTGTTCTTTAGATGGGGGCCTGCTGCCGCCGCTGCTGATTTGCCGCAGGTGCTGCAGCCGCTGCCGTTGCTGCCGTTGCTGCCGCTGCAGCCGCTGCTGATGCTGCTGCTCCTTGCGCTGCGTGGCGCACCATGTTGACCTTGCGCTTGTGTGGGAACACGTCCAGCAGCTCCACCACGTACGGAGATTTGATCTCACGCAGCAGCTTGATCTCACGCAGCGATGTCACGTTGATACCCTGCGCATGGCCAGCAGCAGGCAGCAGCAGGCAGTGGGGCCAGCTGGCAACTGCAAAGCCTGTAGCAGCTGTTTGCAATCAACCCAAATAGCCTAACCACCTGCTGTTGCATCGGATTCAGCTTACTGATGTCGCACTGAGGTTCAGAGTGACTGCAGCTGCTACTGGCATTGCCCCTTGCCACTGCTGCTGGTTCATGCCTTGCGGCATGAGGCAGGCGCTTGCCTCTTTTGAGCCTCCTACATCAATCTTCTTGATTGCCACAATCTTGCCAGTCTGCAACAGAAGCAGCGGCCAGCTATCGTAAGCGCGTGGCATCCAAGGTGCAGCAAACCATGCTGCTGCTGTGCTGCAGCTGCAGCCTGACCTCCTTGTGAGTGGCCTTGAAGACGCTGGCGAAGGTGCCACGACCCAACAAGACTCCCTTATCGTAGTTATCCATTGGAGCCTAATTGCTGCCCCGCCAGGGGTTTCTTGGTGCCAGGAGGCCCCACGCGGGCCTCAAGCAGGCAACCCTGACCCTGTGCCTAGCAAACTGATGTGCTGAGGCATGGGCTCGGGAACGTGACAGCGACGTTTAAGTACAAAAACACAGTTGCTAGGTCGTTTCACAAGCAGCACTCTGTTGCCAGGTACAGCAGCAGCAGCAACAGCAGCAGCAGCAGTAGTACTTAATTTGTCAAGGCATCTACTGACAAACGTGTATTATTCTCATGTGATATTCACAACTAGCACTTTTGACATTTTTACTTGCATCAAACGGTAAACATACGGTACAAACCAAAACACCAACCTGGTCTTGCTGAGCCCCAACCTGTTTGAAATGCTGGCGCCCTATCCACGCGTGAGAGCGTAGATCTGACACTTCGTTGCTGAAGTTTGCAACAGTTTGATTTGCGTAAAACATCTGCTATACATTTGTGTCGACGTGCATGGCCCTGCTGGGCCTCGAGTGCAGCGCACTGTGCCTGCATTAACACCAGTGAATCAGCTAATCGTGTGTCAATACACCAAGAAAGTGTGGGATCGACGCACCCAGGCTCCTCATAGACTTAGCCTGGCTGCTTTGTTGCTGTTCGGACAGCAGGTGGAGCTGTCAATGAGGGAGCAGCAGCATCAAAACGCAAAGTGAGCAGCATAGCAACATGCAAGTTCTCATTACGCTATATTAGCCCTTTTTCATCACTCCTTAGGCTGTCTGTGGCCGGTGTTAGCAGTTGGTGTACTGCTTCTTCTTCTCATGCTGAGTTCTCACTGCTGCAGAACTGCTCCTTGCTGAAAGTCAGAGAATGGCTTGCCAGCACAGCAGTTGAGTCGTAGCAGCAGTCAACCGCACAATGAGTGGAGACGCGGGTTCTTGGCAGCATCAGACATTGATGCCTGCTGGGCAAGTGCCAAGCTTCCTGCAGCTGTCATTCGACCCGCAGTTGCTGGCACGCCCAGCTGCTGCTCAGCCGCAGCAACAGCAGGTGAAGCAGCGGCAACAACCTCATCATCACCTTCAGCAGCAGCAGCAACAGCAATACATAGGCGGTCAACTGCCCCCGCTGCCACCTCAGCCCACTAGGACAGCACCCCTCGCTGCTGCAGGCCAGCCACAGCAGCCGATAGGGCAGCAGCCATTAGGCAGCAACCTCGCCCAGCAGCAGCAGCAACTGGCTGCTGCTGCACTAGCTTATGCAGCAGCTGAGGCTGCTCAGCAGCAGTACAACAGTCAACAGCAGCAGCCATACAACGGGTATGATCCCCAGCAGTACGCTGCAGGTTATGGCGGCAGTGAGAACGGCGGCAGCTACGGCTACTATGCTGCAGGCGGCAGCAGAGGCGGCAGAGGTGGTGGCAGGGGCAGGGGCAGGGGGCGGCGTTCCACTAGCTCAGAGCCAGGCACAGGCTCAGAAGCAGAGGCAGATGACGAGCAGCAGCAGCTGCAGCAAGGGTGGCCCAAGCGCAGGAGGAAGGATGTGGCCCCGCTGGAGGCAGAGGCACGGCTGCTGCTGCTCGGCTTCCTATCAGCTGCAGTGCAGGATGCTGCCGTGCTGAACCAGTGCCTGCTGACAGCCATGAACCAAGAGGCACAGCAGCAGCAGCAGCAGCAGCAGGGTGCAGCAGCAGGGGATGATGAGGACGGCGAAGGCAGCAGCAGGATGAGTGCAGTGATGGCGTATCAGCTGGCGCAGAGCTTGGCGAGCAACCTGAGGGGCCGGCCACGGCTGTCTCTGCTGTGGCAGCTGGGCTTGGACTTCAGCCAAGCACGCAAGTGAGTGGCGTCACACGCAGCCAGCACGTGCCAGCAGCTTTTGCATGTGTGCTGCTGCAGCCTCGCCCACAATGTGCATATGGGTAGCTGCAACACACACAGGCAGATGACCTAGTTGTACACGACTCTGCGACGCAGAGTCTGCGAGTCTGCGCATGCTTTGTGTTCATGCCTACCAACTCATAACTCCTGCCTGACTGATTGTTCTGCAGTTTGTTGGCTGCCGGCAGCTTGGTCAGCTTGGAGGATGTGCTGCAGGCCTGCGCAGCGGACGGCAGCGCTGCGCTGGCTGGCTGTGATGATGCTGCTGCTGCTGGGCAGAGCAGGCAGCAGCTGGAGGCGCAGGTGGGCTGGCGGCTGTCTGTGGCTGCCTGAAGCACTCCGGCAGGCTTGCTGGTCACTCTATGTGAAGATGTACTGCTGTTATATATGCTGGTCGGTAATCAGCACAGACACACATGCCGTGCGGAGTTGGTGCCTGCTTGCTGGTGGCACATGGGCACAACCTGCACCGCCTTGACAGCAGCTGGTTGTGCGGTGCACAGCCACGCCAGCGTGCTGCCTGCTGCTGTGTTTGCTGCACTTGAAATTATGCCTACCTGTCGCACTCTATCATAATAGCAAGTACTGCTGCTGCTGTTGCTGCTGCTGCTGCTGCAGGTGGAGCTGCTGCTGGAGCTGCTGGCGGACAGTGCGGAGCAGCTGCTGGCTGAGGCGGGGCTCATCCCTGACACGCGCACGCACCTGTCCGGCAAGCCGCTGCCGCAGTGAGTGGGACCCGGCAGCAGCAGCAGGGAGCAGGGAACCATGCAGTCCAGCAGCAGACAGGGAATGAGCTAAAATACCTCAGCAGCAGCCGGCAGGGAGTCATGCAGCTCAGCAGCAGCGGGTGCTGGTGCTGCAAAGCGCACTGTCAGCTTGTCTTTCAGCAGGGAGAGATGCCAGCTTTGTTTTACACTAGTAATTGCGATGCATGCATTCGCCAGCCCGCACAGCACCAGGGTCATGTGCTGCAGAGTCTTGCTGGGCTGGCAGTGCTGCATGAGGCCCAACGCTCTCTGGCAGTCATGCGTCGCTTGCTCTGCTGCTGACCTGCGTGCCCTTTCTGCGTCTCCTCCCCTTCCTCCTCATGCAGCTGCATCACCGCCAACAAGGAGCCGTTTGCGCACAAGGCGTGGCGCAAGACGCCGTACGAGCCGCGGCCCTACGTGGAGCTGCGCGACTACGCCATCACCAGCAACGTGCCAGCAGAGGTGACGCGGGCTGGGCGGGCTGGCAGCTGGCTGGGCGGCTGGCTGGGCACCTGCAGGGTTGGGGGGTTGGGGGGCTTGTCTCGGTGGCGATCAGGAACAGGGCGGGGGTGTGAACAGCAGTGTTCAGCAGCACGGATGCATGTGTTGCGATCTTCAAAGCAACGTGCAGCAGCTGTCCTGGTTTTCCCTGTTCGGCTGTTCGGTTATAGAGCAAATACGCATCGCACGTGCATTACTGTTAGTACACGCCGTATGCAGCCACCAGCCGCACACGCATGCGCTGCACCGCACACACACCTGGACTCATCAACTCGCCATAACACAACACCGCTAGCTGCACCGCACTATCGCTGCCGCAGGCTCGCGCGCTGCGCTGGAAGCTGACCACGCGGCGCCGTGATGGCGCTGGTGACGGCTTCTGTGACAAGCACAGCGACCTGTCCCCGGAGCAGCTGGCGCAGCAGGAGCAGCACCTGGTGCAGCAGGTGGGTGGCGGGTGGTGGGCGGTGGGTGGTGGGCGGTGGGATGTATTAGAGAGAGGGAAGTTACGTGTGGGTGCTGGCACCATGTAATGTAATGCACCGTGTAATCTAATGCACCGTGCGGAGGGGTGCTGGCGGTGTGTGATGCAAGGCTGGGCGCTGGTTACTGGCGCAGCAGGTTTGCACAAGGGTTGATGCTGTACATGCAGCAAAGTGGCAGCAGCACAGAGCTGCGCGGCTGCAGGCAGCAGCGGCAGGGAATGCTGCGAACTTTGGCGCCGCGAGTTGCGTGAGCTCAACATCGGTGGCTGCACATCCAGCTGATGCCCCGCTGCAGCTGTCGGTTGATGCGTTCTTGCGTTAATGACCTACGCCACGCCATGCCGCTACGCATGCCTGGCACTGCTGCTGCTGCTGCTGCTGGCCAGGTGCTGCGCCGCGCCGCGCTGGTGAAGGGGCGTGACGTGCACGAGGTGGACTGCTGGGGCATGGACTGCTACACACGCCGCAACGTGTTTGATGCGGTCCTGGAGGCGGACGTGTTCAAGCACCTGCGGGGGGTGGGGCCCAGGGCCCTGGAGCCACATCAGCAGCAGCAGCAGCAGCAGCAGGATGGGCAGAGGCTTGAACAGCTGCAGCAGCAGCAGGAGCAGCAGCAGCACGGCAGTGAAGCGTCAGCAGGGGCTGACAGCATGCAGGCGATGAAGCAGGAGCATGATGCTCTCAGGGAGCTCAGCTTGCAGCCGCAACAGCAGCAGCAGCAGCAGGTAAAGCAGGAGCAAAAGCAGCAGGAGGCAGGGACCCCACCGCAACAGCTGTTGCAAGCTGCACAGGCCAGCAACAGCCAGGGGCTTGAGCAGCTGCAGCTGCAGCAGCAACAGCAGCCTGCCTCAGCCAGGCAGTCTCCTGATGTGCAGGTAGCTCCAGCTGCTGCCAGCAGTGTGCCTGGCAGCGGGGATGCTGTGGCTGGCGCTGCTGTTGCTGCTGACGGGGAGCGCAGCCGCTGCTCCAGCGAGGTAGGCGCTGCCGGGCAGCCTGTTGTGTATGTGCACAGCTTGCTGTTTAACTCGTTGCAGATGCATGCCAGGTATGTAAGTGTGTGCATGGCTGGCCGTGTTGTGTGCATGTGTGGCAGCTGCAGGGCGCAGCAGCTCAATAGGTCCAATGTACCTGCTATTGGCAATGCTTTCTTGTCACCCTTTCTCTATGCCTGAAGTGCCGTCTAATCTCTGTGTCGTGTTGTCTCGTGTCGTGTTGCGCGGGGCACGCACAGGTTGCTGCTGGCGGCTGTGCTGGCCAGCCATGCAGCATGGAGGCAGGCCTAGCCAGGCAGCAGCAGCAGCATTGCAGGAAGTACAGCCAGGCTGAGGAGGATGCGGTGCATGAGTGAGTGGCTGCGGCTGCGCTGGCAGGAGCTGGCTGCTGCATTGCTGCATGATCTTGATGTGTCTTGAGCAGTGTATGGGCAACTGTGCATGCAGACACAGGCAGCAGCTAGGCAGCTTGCTCCCCCTTCACCATGCTGTAACCTGTTGTCATCGGCCCTCTGCTGTTCTTTCTGCCGCAGGTGGATTGACCGGGTGTTCCTGCCAGCCATCAACCAGGCAGGCACGGACGGCTGGGACATTGTGCGTGTGGCAAACGCCATCAAGGACAGGGCCCAGGCCAGCGGCGACGAGGTGCGGCCCATTTGCAACTGAACACACCTGCGTTTGGATGCTGGCTGCTGTATGCCAGCAGGCCAGCCTCACCAGCAGCATTGCAGCACAGCGCTTTGCAGGTGGCAATGTACCGTGGACTCCAAATTCATCACATCAGCTTCATCACATCACATGTTGGCTGATCACACTCGCATCGGCGTTTGCTGCTTCCCTGCGTGCACTGCGCATTGCCCAACATGCTGCAGACGAGTGCCGCTGCCGCGGAGGCTGTGCTGTGCCAGTGGGCGGCCAGCGGCTACCCCTGGTTCAGGCTGCACCCCAAGGGCCGCGGCGTGGTGGTGGCGCGCCAGGAGGGCGTGCCCGCCTTCACCTTTGTGGAGGAGTACTTTGGGCAGCTGCACACGGGTAAGGCTTCATGCGGGTTTAGGGCTTGGGTCGCTGCTGGCGAGATTGAGGTTCCCAAGCAGTGATGTCAATCGCAACCTGCAGGAATCTTTATTTGCCCTCAACTCGCGCTCCCGCTTGCACTCACCAGCCTCTGACCATTGTTTATCGCGCTGTTGCGCTGCGCGGTGCGCTGCCGCGTCAGGCTGGCGCTGGTTTGAGATGCAGGACGCCATCAAGAAGATCACGCAGAAGGAGCTGCCGGACTTCTACAACATCCTGCTGGAGCGGCCTTGCGACGACCCTGACGGCTACGACGCGCTGTTTGTGGACGCCGCCTTCATGGGCGCCTTTGCGAGCCGCATGAGCCACAGCTGCACACCCAATTGCCAGGTGGGGCAGTGGCTTGTGCCTGGTGTGGTTGCATGTGCAGCACGCCCAAGTGCAGGGCGCATGGGAGCATTGCAGCCGTGTGGATGTGCAGTTGCCGTGCTGTGTGCAAGCGTGTACTGCTTGATTTCAGGCCACAATTCCATGCTGCATATTGCATGCACGGCCTGTTACATCAATCACCTACACTGGAAAATCAGGCACTGTCCTCACCGCGTGCCACCTTCCCTCCTTGTGCATTGCACCTGCCAGGCCATTGTGGTGAGCTGCGGCGGCAAGCTCACCGTGGCGCTGTACACCATCCGCGCCGTGGCCCCTGGCGAGGAGCTGACCTTTGACTACAGCAGCGTCACTGAGAGCGAGGAGGAGTTCAAGCAGGCCTTCTGCATGTGCAGCACGCGCGCCTGCAGGGGCAGCTACCTCTACTACACAGGCAGCAAGGCATACATGCAGGTGGGCGGGTGCAGGCAGCAATGGGTACATGCGGGTGCATGGGTGCGGCTGCCTGCCCATGGCCAGGTGCTGCGCATGTCCAGAGTACTTGCATCCGGCTGCCTGGCAACATCTGATGGCCAGGTTTAGTGCATGAGTGTGTCAGCTGTTGCAAAATATTTCACCAGCTGGTGGCCGCCTGCTGCCTACTTAACGGCTTCACCACCATCTCAACTCACCTCGTTGCACGCCACAACTGTGTGCAACTCCCCTCCCCCGACCCCCCCCCCGCCGGCACCCCCCCACCCCCGCTCACTCCCCGCAGGTGATCGAGTCGCACCACACCTTCCTGGACCGCCAGGTGCTGCTGCTGCGCTGCTGCCTGGAGCCGCTCAACGCGGCCGACCAGCTGCGCCTGGCGCGCGCGGGGCTGCGCGGCTCCGCACTGGGCCGGCCTGACGTGGCCTGCAACCCCCAGGTGCCTGGCTGGCTGCAGAAGTGGGCCGCGCTCACGCTGGAGTTTGTGGAGCTGGAGCGGCAGCTGCTGCCAGGGGTGAGGCGGCGCTGCTGCGGGGTTTCATTACTGTTTACTTTCGAACCGAGTATGTTGATGGGGCACTGGGGGACCATGTCTTCTGTTGCATGAAATGGACAGCAGTATCCGACCCGCTACGTCTGTCTTTGCAGGATTTGCCGCTCACTTTCAGCTGAGCTGCTGACCACTGCCTGGCCTTGCCCCTCACCACCACCCCTGCCTCCCTGCCTCCCCCTACAGGAGCTGCAGGCGCTGCCGCCGCCCCTCACACAATCAGAGCCCGACTCCATTGCTGCAGCAGTCGGCGTGGAGCTCAACCGGCTGCAGAACATCGTCATCAGCCTGGACAAGGCCAAGTACTGCCTGGGCCAGCCAGGCCAGGCACGCGGCCCGCCGCTGCTGCTGATGAGTGATGCTGATGTGGCCGAGTACCTGTGGAACGGGGAGCGCAGTGTGGCGAGGCGGGCGGCACGCGCAGCGGCGGCAGCGATGCTGGCGCAGCAGGTGGGTGGGCTGCTGGCGCTGCGGCTGCTGCACTACTTTGCAGGCGATTGTGTGCTCGCCAAAGCAGCGCCAAACCATCCTGCTGCAGTGTCATGCTGCTGCCATGCATGTTGTGCACTAGGGGGCTTCTGTGCATCAGACTGAATGCCTCCTGCGCTCTGGCCGTGTGCTTGACGCTGTGGCTGGTGCAGGACGCTAGCCTGGTGATGGCGGCCGCCACTCCGTATGACTTTGAGCGCGTAGCCGAGCAGCTGCAGGCCAGCCAGCCGCTGCTGGCGGCGCTGCTGGCCACCCTAGGCCAGGAGGTGGAGGGCGCGGCAGCAGCGCGGCAGGCGCTGATGCACGTGGTGTCACGGCTGCGGGAGATGGATGTGGCGCTGGGGGGCGGCCACACACGCGCAGCAGACGTGCTGCAGCTGTATGCTTGGACACAGGTGAGGATGCTTCGTGTGTGCAGCAAGCAGCATGCGCGCCTCATGCTGGGGCAGCAAATGAGCGGCATGTGTGGGGCTTGGTAGGCCGCGCTGACTGTACCATGCTGTTATTGCGTTGTGTGCCGCTTACAGCTGACCTTGTTGCTTTTCTGTGCAGACATTAGCCAACCTGTATAGAAGATGCCACTACACAACATCGTGCGCCGCCGCTGCTGCATGCACAGGTGTGGTTTGCGGCCAACCGCGGCTACATCGCGTTCACCTCGCCGCCCGTGCAGCTGCACGAGGACATGATCAGCATGCACGGCGGCCTGGACAGCAGCCTGGAGAAGGCCAGCAAGGCAGCAGCAGGCGTGAGGCGCTCCAGCAGCGGCACAGCGCTGGCAGCAGCACGCCCCGGCAGCAGCACAGGAGCTGCTGCTGCTGCTGGCGGCGCTGCGCCTGAGGCAGCTGCTGCTGGTAATGCGGCTGCTGCTGGTGGTAGTGCTGCTGCGTCCAGCAGTTGTGCTGGGGCAGACAGTGATGCTGAGTATGACCCTGCACAGGACAGTAGTGATGACGGCGGCGGCGGCAGGGGTGGCGGGCGTGGCGGCGGGCGGGGGCGTGGCAGGGGCCGTGGGCGCTGGGGCGGGCGGGGTGGCGGCGCTGGCGGCAGCAGCAGTGGGCTGCTGGACAGCATCAACCCCAAGCTGCTGGAGAAGAGGTGCGCGGCAGTTGACACAGCAGTGCCTGCAGCGCAGCTGAGAGGCGCATGAGACTGCAGTTGATTGCGAGCAGTGCCTGTCTGCCGTTGCTGCATTCGCAGCTCACACGACAGGGGAGCTGTGGTGTAGGCCATATATGAAGGCTTTGTCTTGCAGAGCTAGCAGGCGTGCCTGATCACCGCGCCGCGTGCTACATGCTATCTGCGCTGCCGTCGACCACCTCACCCTGCCCTGTGACATGCTGGCTTTAGGTACGGCGGGCACTACGTGTGGGGCCAGCTGAGCAGCTGGTACAAGCAGACGGTGTACGACCCCAGCGTGAGCCTCAGCGCTGACAGGCGCGGCACGCTCAGCCTGCCAGACATCGAGAACTGCTACACAGCCAAGGAGCCTTACGACCTCAAGGTGAGAAGTACAGCAGCACAGCAGTACAGCAGTGCAGCAGTACGGCAGTCCAGCAGCACTAACCCGCTTGAGGGCGGTGGCAGGCACTCGCAAGCTGATGGACAGCGGCACCAGCAGGCGCATGGACCATGGCAGTACTCGTCGGCAGCTGCGCAGCTGTGGCAGTGACTGCCCCTGCAAAGGATCACCAGCCCCCAGCCAACAGTGCTGCAAGTTGATGCTGTTATGCACACGCAAGTGTCCAGCGCGCACGCCAGCTTGCATGCGCTCAATTTGCACGCCTTCCTGCAGGCCCCTGCTGCCTGCGGGTCAGGTGCAGGGCTCCCTCCCACCTCAATTGCGGCCCCATCTTTCACCCGCTGATGCATGCAATATCCATGTTTGTCAAGCATCTCACTTGCCGTGTCCCTGCCTGCCTGCTATTCCCATCCACAGGAGCGCAACAAGCTGCTGCGGCACATCGCGGAGCAGCCGGAGCGCTCCTGGGCGGGCAGCGCGTGGTCGTTCCGCAACGAGGCCAAGGTGTACGGCAGCCCCATGTTTGACGCGCTGTGGGCGGAGGCCATGGACGGCATCTGCAGGTGACAAGCCACGTGTATCTCAATCAGCAGTTTTCTGATCTTTGTTAATGCAGCTGCAGCCAGTCACAACTCGATGTATGTCACTTGAAGTTGAAGCCTTGAGTGGCATCTGCAGGCACCCCCAGCTGAATCCAGATCGCCAGCAGGGAAGCTATCAGACCTGTGTCTCTAATTAGTTGTACTACAACTAGTAGCCAAAGTCAACACCGCTTTGTATCGTGCGCTGCAGGTACACCCCGCTAGAGCAGCTCACGGAGCAGCTGCGATCCGCGCCGCTGCCTGTGGTGGAGGGTGAGGTGCTGGGCGGCTCCGGCGTGGTGCAGCGGGCCCGCAGCGCATGGCGCAGCAGGGCCGGGGCAGAGGCCGGCGAAGACGGGCATGATGCCATGCAGCCAGACACCCCGGAGGATCCAGTGGCTGCTGCTGCGGCAGCAGCAGCGCGCGCAGCTGCACGCGCAGCAGCAGCAGCGAACAAGCGCGCAAAACAAGGCCCGCCGCCGCCGGTGGATCTCCTGCCGCTGCCGGAGGGTGTGCCTGAGAAGCTAGCGGTGGTGTGTAATGGCACGCCCGGGGTGCTGCTGCTGCGGCCGCAGCGGGTGCTGGTAGGTGAGCATGAGCTGGCTGCATCACGCTATGAGGACTTGTGTGGCAGGGGCGGCGCCAAGAAGTGGAAGAGCAGCGTGTGGGCTGTGGGGCCGGATGGCGGCGGCGAGTGCTGCATGGGAGACTGGCTGAATGTGCGAGGGCTGGATAAGCACGAGCTGGCCAAGCTGGCTGCCAACTATGCGGCTGTTGAGCAGCGGCGGCTGTGGGAGCAGCAGCACCCAGAGCAGGCACAGCAGCAGCAGCAGCAGCAGCAGCAGCAGCAGGAGCAGTCAGATCAGGGGCCTCCACAGCAGCAGCAGCAGCAGCAGCAGCATGAAGAGGGCGGAGAAGGTGGAGGCCTGGATGATGGTGGTGGTGATGTGCCTTATGCAGCGGCGGACGCTGGGCTAGTAACTACTGCAGCTGCAGGCGCAGCAGCACCTGCAGCAGCTGGTGAAGCTGCTGGCATTTTGACCGCCCCTACTGGTGAAGGTGCGGCTGCAGCAGCTGCAGCAGCAGCTGATGAAAATGCGGCACACACAGCTGTGTTTGCTGCTGCTGCACCTGCACACTTTGCAGCTAGTGGTGCAGACGGCATGGATGTGGATGCAGCACAGTGAGCTGGTGCTGCATGCACCACATGCTTGGTGTATGCAGTGTGCGTCGTGCGAGTGCTTTTGTTGGTAGCCAGCCAGCGCTGTCAGTAGTGTCAGGCAGGCATCTGTGCATGTTCGGGTCCCGTGTACATCTAGGAATGGGGTGCAGCACTGTTTGCCACTGCAGTGGATTGGCTCGAAAACGGGCTGTGTTCCCGTCGTGTAACACACAAATCGTGTGGATGCGGTGCTGTCGCTCCTCCCTAGCTAGGTTGAGCTACACGCTACGCTCAACACAACTGCGGCTGTCTTTGCATCGTTTAGTTGTATGCATTGGCAGTGCCGTGGCGGGGGGCAGCTGCATGAGTGCCCCTGGCAACTGCACGATGAGGTGCATTGGATAGCTGCTGGCCATTGCTTGAGTTGTTGGTGCTGCGCACCTGGCCAGCCTTCGTTGCAATTCTTGATTGGTGCTGGCTGCTTGTTGGCGCTGCAATGTGCGGAAAGCAGCCGGCCCTGTCATGCAGTGCACTGCCACGTGGCGGCCGTGCAGTGGCTGCACCAGAGGTGGCCACAGCAGCATGCAGAAAGCAACAAACAAATCCGCCATGTAACAGTAACCATATGCGGACTTTGCAAAAGGGATGCGTGCCACAGCCACCACACCACACAGCAGGTCGGGCCAAAACCTCAGAACAGATCGCTTCAGGATCATCTGTAGGCCCAGACGCCCAACAGGTCCCCTCCCATGTGGCCACATCATCCGCTTAATTCATGCATTGACGTCACCACAGCAGCCCCTGCAGGCTGGCAGGCAGCAGCATGCTGCCACCATCAGGCAGCTGCTCGCAGAACGGCGCGGCCTCCTGTGCCGCCATGGCGTCAATCAGCCGCTGCAGCTGCTGGATGTGGCCCTCCTCGCCCCCGCCAGCCGCAGCCACAGGCACTGACGGGTCCACAGGGGGCAGCAGGCAGGCACCAAAGCGCGGCCGCAGCGCCTGCGCTGCTGCTGCGCGGCGCCGCGCTGCTGCCACTGCGCCGTCCACTGCCTCAGGGCGTAGCCTGCCAGCCTGCATCAGTGAGGCGCAACACATTGTCAGCTCACAGATCCCCCTCAACATTGAACACGTGTTTGCTGGTAGCAGTGGCCAGCAACGGCCGGGTTGCCCTGGCCAGCACACAGTCACTACATCATTGAGTGCAGCAGCCTGCGCAACCACTGCTGCATGACAACCATGCACAACAACAGCCACCCCGCCGCCCTGCGCGCAGCAACACCGCACCCACCTTGCAGGCTGCAGCCCAGGTCTCCTTGTACGCCATGTGCCTGCTGAGGGGCAGCCCCCGCAGCTGCAGCGCCACCATGCCCTGCCGCCGCGCCTGCAGCGAGACCAGCGCCTGCTGCACCTCAGGCGGCCTGCTGGCAGCAGCAGCAGCAGCTGCATTGCGTGGTGCTGACAGCGGCGACGGCGGCTGCAGCGGCAGCGTGATCTGCTGCGTGGTCCGCCGCAGTAGAGTCAGGCCCAGGCTGTGTGGTGCGTCCACGGCTGCAGCGGCAGGGGAGAGGCTGCGCATCCTGGCGACGCCTGAAGCAGCAGCAGCAGCTGCTGCTGCAGCAGCATCAGGTGGTGAGACTGGTGAGATATGGCGCCTGCTGAAACCTGCAGCAGGCGCCTGCTGCCACTGCTTGCCTCCCTGCTGCTGCTGCTGCCGCCGTGCTTCAGCCACACTGCCCAGCTGCTGCTCTTGAGCATCAGCAGATGTGCCACGATCGTGAGATGGCGCGTGCTGTGACAGGCTGGGGGCGGCTGCACGCACCTCATGATTTGATGAGGCCGGCTGGCTGCCGCGCACACTGCTGCCGGGCTGCTGCTGCTGCTGCTGGTGAAGCTGCTCACGATCTGAGTGAGCTGGCGTAGCATGCCTGTCCCTGCTAGCTGAGCGCAAGCTCTCCCTGGGACTCCTGCTCCTGCTCCTGCTCCTGTGGTGGCCACTGCTGGCTGCAGCGCCTGATGAACTGCGCCTGTGCCTGGCATCTGCATCCCTGCGCTGCTGCTGCTGCTGCTGCTGCCAGTGCTCACTGCGGTAGTCTGCTGCGCCCCTGTTGCTGCGGTCATTGCTGTGTCCTGCTGCTTCACTGCTGCGCCTGCTGTGGGCAGCTTGGGGCCCCACATCCCTTTGGAAGCTGCCAGGCCCTGCGGTCGCCCCATCCCCACTGCTGCGGCCTGCTGCCTGCCTTGCCTGCTGCTGCTGCTGCTGGGCAGGCGCCTGCTGCTCCTGGGCCTGCTGTGGTGTGCTGTACTTGCTGCTGGGGCGAGGCTTCAGGCCCTCAACAGGTGGCGCTGGCTGGCTGGCCAAGTTGAACTCAATAGGCCGCCTCTTTGCGCCATTGCCACCGCTACCGGCAGGAGGGGCAGCAGCTATAGCGGTACCTATGTCTGCGCTCCCTGTGTTCCCGTCAGGAGCAGCAGCAGCTCGCACATGCTGCTGACTCTCGCCTGGTGACTCTTGTGAGGCCCGGCGCACCTCTGATGCCTCAGCCTGCTGCTGAGAAGCATGCTCCCCAGAGTGCTGCTGCTGCTGCTGCTGCTGCTGCTGCTGCTGCTGCTGCTGCTGCTGCCCATTCAGCTCCGGTGATGGCTGTGGCTGTGCAGCAGCCAGCTCACCACCAGCTGCCACCTCAGCAGCAGTTGCTGCTGCTGCTGCTGGTGTGTGACTGCGCGGCACTTGTTTCTCCGCCCTGCTGCTGCTGCCAGGCTCAACACTGCGATGCTCCCTCCCCAGTGTGCCTGCCTGGCCTGCAGGCCGCTCCTCGCCTTTGCCGGCAGGCCTTTTCCGTTCAGCGCCTTGCTGCATGCTGCTGCTGCTGCCCCTGTGCTGACCTGTGGGCTGGCCAGGCCTCTCCCGGCCGCCTGATGCAGGCCTGCTGTCTTGCTGCTGCCTGCCACCCGACTGCTGCTGCTGCTGCTGCTGCTGCTGCTTGTGCCGGTTGTCACTCACCTGCCCAGCAGGCCTGCTGCTGTGCTGTGCCGCCGGACCCCCCCTGGTAAGTGGCCGCCGCTGCTCCTGCTGCTGCTGCTGCCCACCGCCAGGCCTGCCGCCAGCTCTTTGATGACTGCTGCTGCTCATGTCATACTGACTAGGCCGGGCTGCTGCCTGCCGGCCCATGTCATACTGGCTGGCGCACTGCCTGCTGACGTCTGGATCCCTGGCTGCACCTGCTGCTGCTGCTGTGGCTGCGCGTGGCGTGCTGCTGCTGCGGTCCCTGCCATCCTGCTTGCTGTGTGGCAGCGTGTGCCCAGGCTTTCTGTCCCTGTCTGCGGCGTCTCTAATGCTGTGGGAGGCCTTGCCTGGCTCCCTGTCCCTGCCCGGTTGGCTGCCTATACCCCTGCCACTGCTGCTGCCATGCTGCTGCTGCCGTTCACCAGCAGGCTTGCTGTCCCTGTGCAGCTGCTGCTGGCTGGGCCTGCCTACGCTGCTAGGGTCTTCCCGAGGCTGCTGGTTGGACCTGCAGCAGCAGCAGCAGCAGCAGCAGCAGCAGCAGCAGCAGCAGCAGTGCGCACCTAAGCATGAAGCTGCCAGTGACACCCGCTGCAAGTCTCTTGCTTATGTCAGCAGCCGCATCGTTGTTTGGCACAGCTACCATGCGAGCCTATTGCGGACAGACCCTCTAGAAGCTGGCCAGCTGCTGACAACACCCCCGCCAGCCAACCCTAATGAATGCATCAACAGAAAACAATGTGCCTCACTGCTGCCACTCACATGAAAACGCGGCCACGCAATGAAGCGGGCAGTTCCCTGTCATCCCTCCGCGCCTGCTTGCTGGGCGGCCTTTCATGCTGCTGGGGGCTGACTGGCCTCCTGCTGTTCTCTCTGTCGTCTACACGTGGCCGCTTGCGATCCATCGCGCCTGCTGCCGCTGCATGCAGCCCAATGGCCCAGGCTCACAGCCTGTGGCAAAAACCTGTGCTTCAGCAGCTGGCAGTTGAGGGTAGACACTGCGCTGTTGACGGCAGAGGCCAGCACCACAGATGGAGTAGAAGTTTGACTAGCAGAGGTCTCCAACCGTTGGTAGCTGCAGAAGGCTGGTTGAAGTACTACTGAAGGTGACGAGGCAGCTTACAGCACGGCCTGTGCCGTTTGGAGAAACACACCCGAGGCAAGCACACGAGTGTGTGCAGGACCTGCAAGCACTTGCTGTTGGTGACTGTCTGAAGCTGCTTGATGGATGCAGCAGAATTGCACACACCAGAATAGTCAATAACGATGTGTTTCACCCTATTCTTCGCTGCTGCGTGCTTCCTGAGGCAGTCGTCATAATATGCCACCGATGCCGAAACCCTGACACAGCCGGCTTGCTGTTCTCGGCATCATGGCTCCATCAACGCCCGAGCATCGCACCATACCACGCGTTACAGCTGCGACCCACCAGGCTGCCTGCAGCATCCTCTCCATCTCTTGATCCGCTCACCAGCTGCAAGCATCCAGTACATTCGGTGAAAACATCGTCCGCACCATGCCTCTCACACTGTACTACTTCCCTCTTAGGTACAAACCGATTATAGCGATCTGACGTCCAACCCTGCGATGAGCCGTGATGGCTGTAGCAGCTGCAGCAGTTGCATCATCAGCTGCAGGCTGATCATCATGCACTGTGCTGCTGCTGCAGGGGCCGTGTTGAGGTCTTCAAGCTGATGTGTGCAGCAAAGGCAAGTGCTCATTATTGAGCAAGGCAAATATGGTTGATCGCAGCAATGCCAGCTGCTTGAGTTGAGTCAATAGGCGTGGGACCCCTCAAACAAATCCTGCAAGTCAAGGCACCAAGCCGCCCATACGCCGTCTGCCGTAATGCTGCTGCCCCAACAGAACGTTGAGTATGAGATCAAGGATGTTGACTACGCTGACATGAAGTCAAACGGTGTCACATACCCGTTCGGCCAGTGCCCAAGGTGAGCCAGCAGGCACACGTAGCTCACCACTGGTTCAGCTCAATGATGCAGTAGCTGTGCCTGCCTGCCCAGAAGATCACACACAACAAGTGCTGAGTATGTACCCCTGCTGTGGTGTCTTCTGCAGGCTGGTTGATGGCGACGTGGACATTTGCCAGAGCAACACCATCATCAGGTGGGGCTGGCAGCGCTGCAGCCGCTGTGGTGCTTGTTATCATCACAGCAACGCCATTAGCCCAGTCAGCAGAGCAGCCCGCAGTTGCGTAGCATGATGCAAGCTATGAACCTGTCCAGGCCTTCTACAGCCTGGCACACATAGTCAAGAAGCAGCAGATGCGCCTGATGCAGCGCTGCATGCAGCATGGCACCTTGGCTGTGTGGCTGCAGCTGAGCTGGCTGCTGGCTGCTGTGTCCTCCTGAAGGCATGTGGCGCGCAAGCACGGCCTGTACGGCAGCGGCGAGGCGGAGATGGCGGCAGTGGACCAGATCATTGACGGCGTGGAGGTGCGGCTGATGCAGCGCAGCTTTAGTTATTGGTGATCTGGCCAATCAGGCATTGTTATTGGATGATTGGTGCGCTCTCGCTCATGTAATGGACACTGGGTCCGGTTAGCTCATGCAAATTATCGACATTGACTTTGCTGTTTTCATTGGCAGCGTGACATGTAAGTGAGTGTGTAAGCGGGTGTTAAATGAATTATCCCATTGGAACTGTAGCCGGCAAGAGTCAACAACTGTCACGATTGACTTTGCCGTTATGTGAAGCTGGCCGCAGGGTCAAGCGCGATGCATGTTCAGCACCAGATGCACCTGGCAGCTGCATGAGACGCAACCAACAACACTACTCAGACGTGTTTGTCTGGCGCTGCTCTCCCCTGCTGCTGCAGTCCATCCGTGGCGTGTACCTGAAGCTCATCTACGGTGACGAGCTGGTGGGTGGGAGGCACTGCGCAGCACAGCAGGCAGGGTCAGCAAAATAAACACCGCTGGCAACCGCAGACACTGCAGCTCCACAATGCCAGGCACAACCCCCAGTGGGCCACACACAGCTCAGCAGGCGCAATCAGCTGTGCCTGCACAGATGCCGTTGCTGACCACAAGCAGCAGTCCAACAGCAGCCGGGCTGCTGCCTGATGCTGTCGAGCACATCATGTCACCAGCACCAGCAGTGCAGACGCCATCTGTTGCATGCTGACTTCCAGCATAGCAGAGATCTGTCTGCACTGCCGCATCACACCATGCAGCTGCGCCTCATGCCTCAGGCTGTCTTTTTTCTCTTGCCATGCCTGCGCAGAAGGAGGAGGCCAAGTCCGCCTACCAGGCAACCCACATTGCACCGGACAGCTCCACGGGCCGCAACAGCGGCGCACACTTTGCCTTCCTGGAGCAGCTGCTGGCCCGCAACGGCGGCGGCAGTGGCTTCATCGTGGGTGGCAGCCTGACTGCTGCCGACCTGTGCGTGTGGGAGATCGTGGACCTGCACCTGCGCATCTTCAAGGAGGAGGTGACAGCTGCGGTGAGCGGGAGGGTGCAATTTAGATACATAGTTGGGCAGGACAGCTGCTTACACGAGAGCGCTTGGCAGCGCATATATTGTTGCAGCAGGGCCCCGCATGCAAGAGGTGACTTGACTGCAAGCTACTGCATGGTGCTGTAGTGTGGGTGTAGATAACTGAGCACCTGTCAGCTTGTTGGCAATTGCTGTGGCACAGCTTTTGCTGTGTGCTGTGTGTCTGGAGCTCATATCTTTCGCACATGTTGCCTGCTGCAGTACCCACTGCTGGTGGCGCACCACGGCCGCATTGCCGGCCTGCCAGGCATTGCCGAGTACCTGGCCTCGCCCGCACGCCTGGACAAGGTCAACAACAACAACCTGGGCTAAACTCAGCACGCCGCTGTGCACAGCAGCGCTGTGCCTCGCTCCTTCACAGCAGAACAGTGCGGAGCAGCGGCCAGCGCATGGCAAGGCTTGTGTCAGGCAGCCGGGCGATGAGCGTGGGGCTTGAACTGATCTCATTCCATAAATATGGGCTTTGTCTTCCATCGCACAAACTGATCCTGTGATTGGCTCGAAGCTATGTGATGATCTGTGCTCTGCAAATTTGAAGTCTGTAACTGTGCAACAAGTCTAAACTGCGGTCTCCTAGCAGGAGGCAGAGAGGTTGGCTTGGCTGTTGATACTTGTGCCAACCTTCGGTTTACAACTCTTTGGTTTGCAACTCTTTGGCAACTAGGAACAGGCAGTGCTGGTCAGCTGACGCAGGCGGTGGTTTGCATCGCATCACAGCCAACTGCGTCTCCACACAAAGACACCTCCTCAGAGCCTGAGGCAGCACAACCGGGTCTGGAGGGTATGGATGCGGCGCTGTTAGCGGCAGTCGTCTGGGCACTGCAGGTGCTGCACATCAAGTGGATTTGTGATTACTGCAACCAGCGTGACAGGTCAATTGTTGCAACAAAGGCTGCCACCTGCTTGCTCATCAGCCCTGCATGTAAGACCGAAGCTTGTTACATCACGCGTAACGGCAACATCGCCAGAGGACTCGTCCATACTCAGAAGCCATGTGCACGCAAAGTATCCAACAAACCGTAAGTATCCAACAAACGACCGCATCTCAAGCCCACCACCTCCCGGTGAGCCGCACCACACTGATGCTGGCCGCTAACAGGGTTCAAGCAGGCTTCTGTTGTTCAACCCCAACAGGGGAAAAGGCCAGACAGGGCATTCGCAGATGCCTGTAACAAAGCAACAACCAGCGGTACCAGCGAGCATAACAATAATAATAATAATAATAGTCTTCTTGTAAGCCATACCAGCGAGCATATGCATATAGCTGCTGCAAGCAATGATGAAGCAGCCTAGGCAGTAGCCACAGCTGTGCCTGCAGGCGACTCAAATGCCAGTCAAATCAATGAAGCAACTGCTCATGGCATGCCCTGCGTATGCTGCAACCTGCATGTGCCTGTATGTGCATGATCACATCAAAAACACACGCCAGTGTGCTTGCCGCTGCGTGCACATGCAGGTAGCAGTGGGGATGCCATGCTGTGTCAGCGCTCAACCACTGCTCTCAAGATAACAAATTCAGTGTGTGCCTGCTCAACCTGTGCGCGCGCACAGCTAATCCCGGATGCTTGGCAAGCAGCGCCAAACTGGCAACAGACAATAGCGTAATGCAAGGCTGCACACAAAGCACTTCACGCAGCCTTTCAACCATGTGACAAGTATGCACCGGAGAGCAATGCATGTCGCTGGACAGCTGTCACAACAACACAACGCAAGAGATAAAAGCTATAAGCCAAGGCATGTGCAGTGCACAAATCCTTTGAGCTGGTGGCCCTGCTCATGACATAACATCCTGCGTGCTTGCGGCAGTTGCAGTGATTACTGCAGGCGCAGAGCTGCCGAGTTCAATGCTGGCATCATGCAGTGCCGGGAAGCTGCACCCACTGCCAGCCATGCTTTCTGGCAACAGTGGTTGCCACTCAAGTAACAGAGGTACAATATCAACAACATGCAGAAACTTAACACGATAAGCACCATGCTAACCAGATGCGCTGCCGCTGGACACATGAACTTCTATCTTCAAGAAATGCCAACGCATCATTTTAGCCACCTGTATCACCAGAAGTGCAGCAGGCTGCGGCGGTTGCCGGGCCTGCGCACGCCAGGGATGGTCAGCGGCACAGGCGTGGTGGGCACGGGTGGTGCAGCAGGCGCTGGTGGTGCGCCGTTGTTTGGCTCAGAGCCAACGTTCTTCTGGGCAATGATGACGCTGTTGCTGCCCATGCCTGTGGTGCCCTTGTCCTTGGTGTAGACCACGGTGTTCCCCTCCACGGTGGTGGCATCAAAGGGCAGCATTGCGCGCACGAAGTTCAGCACGCGCACCATATTGTCCAGGTAAGGCCCGGTCACGTCCAGCAGGTGCACCAGGAAGTCCAGCTGCACGCAACAGAAGGCGGCAGCGAAAAAATCCAGATGAGGTCAGTGTGGCAGCTATACATGTGGGGCTGTTACAGCTATAAGCCTGTGCACTGCAGCACCAACTGGCGGCAGTTGCAACTGCCCTGCGCCAGCTGCCCTGCGCCTGCAGTGCCGACTAGTGCGTGCACCCACAACACATGCAGCTGCCGCAAGCTGCCGCTCTGCACTTGATGCTGACAGGTGCTTCTGCTGCTGCTGCTGCTGCCTGCTGTTGGTGCTGCTGTGCGCGGTCCCTCACCTGTGCTGCCGTGAGCTTGTTCAGCAGCTCGATCAGCTTCTCCCAGGTGCTGACGCTGAGCTTGGAGATGGCTGGCACCAGCGCCACCAGCTGGTCGGGGTTTATCTTCTCCAGGCTGGGCGCGATGGCCTTCACAACCGCCACCAGGTAGTCCGCTGACAGGTAGGTGAGCGCAGGCACCACCTTGTTGACCCAGTTTGTGTCCAGGATGGCGATGGAAGGCAGCAGGTCCATGACAAGCTTGGGGTTGACCTGCGCGGGTGTGCAAGGAGGTGCGCGCCAATACATGTTGCACGGGGTGGTTTATGTAGTCAGTGCAGTGTTTCAAGGCGTTGCATGATGGGCAATGTCAGAGCATGCCGGCGGAGCTGATTGCAGCGGAAGCCTGTACGTTGCGAAGCTGTGCGCCGCTGCTGTTAGCGGGTGAACTGCCTTGGACAAGACTAAACAAGCAGCGCCAAAGCTGGGCTTCCAAGAGCTTGCTGTGCCTTGTGTGCCGGCCCGCTGCCTCAGGCCAGCAGCCGGGGCTGCCGCTCCTACTGCTGCTGAACCAGCAGGCAGTGCCTGCAGGCTGGAAGGGGCTGCCATTCCTGCAAGCAGCAGCAGCCAGCCTACCTGGCCCAGCACTTTGATGTAGCCCTCCAGCATGGATGCATTCAGTGCATTGATTGCAGGCACCAGCTCCAGCACCATAGACACGTTGATGCTCGGCAGCGCAGCCAGCGCAGCCTCAACGGTGCTGTTGCTCAGCAGGTTCAGCACGGGCGCCCACGCGGCAAGCGCGGATCCATTGACCGCCTCCAGCACCGGCACCCATGAGGCCACCACAGTGGCGTTGATGTTGGCCAGCAGGGGCAGCAGCGGGGCCAGCTGTGTCAGGTTGAGGGTGCTGAGGCCAGGGGGCAGGTTGGCTGGGGGTGGCGCGAGGCCTGCCAAGGGGTCCGGGTTTGGGGTAGGCACCTGCTTCTTGGCGGCCGGCGCTGCTTGCACCTGCAGAAAATTTGTGCGCAAGGTGTGCAAAGTGTGAGATGATGAAAGGTGTGCGGGACTGCGATGATGAGCTGCTACCATAGGCTGTCAGCAGGGCTGAGTTTGGCAGCCTGAACAGCAGCACACTGCAAGACTGAGGTGCGGATGCTTACAGGCACTTTTAGCTGCAGACACGACGCAGGTAGCAGGCAAGAGCGATTGGTAGGTAGCTGGAAACTGCTGGAAACTCATACAAGCGAAGCAGCGCACAGGCCTGCCGGATGATTTGTGCATGCTGTTGGGTCAACCCCTTGATGGTGCTGCTGCTGCTGCTTCCTGTGGTGATGCTGCAGCTGCTTCCACCCCATGAACTGATGACATTGTTTCATGTACCTGTGTGCCTGCGGACAGGGAAGCAATGAATTTTGTCAGGTGCCCGTGAGTAAACTGAAGAAATGATTCACGCCAAAGCGCGCGCCCGCGACATAGCGCGTGATCAGTAGTATAGATTAAAATAACAGATTTAAAGCCACAGGTCAACTGCTGGGGACCACTTTCCCAGCAGGCTGCAGGCAAGTCGTGCAACAAGGGATGTTGAACATTTGGCGCTGGCTCGCCAAGTCTACCTGGTAGCAGTGCAGCACCGCTCACCTATCAAACATAAAGCCACAAAAACTACTGTGACCGCCCGCAGCCGCATGGTTGCTGAAACAGCGATCCTGCAGGAAGTTTGGGAAACTGGTGAGCATGTCGCTCACAGCGATCATTGAGCCTCTCATCCGCTGAATGTGTTCAAAATTTAATCTAAGAATTTCAAGGGGTGCAAAGCTCACCCGAAGCAAGCTCAACAGTGCGCAGACAGTTCGTGTCCCCGGCCGCTGTAGCAGTGTCAGTGATAGTTGCGAAGTTGACCTTACAACACTTATATAACTTTTAAACAGTCACGAAGCCTTGAAGCATGCTGTTGCAGCAGCCAGCAGTCAATGGGACTCACTTCAAGCCAGGTGGCGTTTAGTGGTTTTGCATGTGGACTGCAGGTTATGCTTTGCCTGCCGGGACCTGTCAGTATTTCATGTAATTTTTAGCTTGTTTTAAATGCATGGTTGAACTGGCCAGTACCAAAGGCCTTACACTTTGAATTCTTCTTGTGCAGCCACGCGATTTTGTCCGTGTTACGCCCAAGCCTATTGATTTTGTGGTTGTTCTGTTTCTGATTCATGTGGAGCCTGCAAGGCATGCCAGGTGAGCGCACCGGTTTCAGACAAGCAGCTTGGTGCTGGGCTTGATATCAGTTGATATGAAGAGCTTATGAATTGTATGTGATAGCTTTGCTAACTAAAAGTCTGGTCTACGCGTAACGGCCCATGGAGACTTCTGCAGCGTCCTCGCCATTCAAAGCGAAGCACTTTAGTGACATTCGGCGCTCGAAAAGTCATTAGCACTGCTTTATTCCCTTCGTTAGCTGCTGTTTGCACACCTGCCGCTCCCCTACTCTGACTGTGGCATGCTGCTGCTGCCCACCACTTGCCTGATCATAGATGCTGCAATTCGACACAGATGAAAGAGTAAGAGCTGCTGACGCGGCGCAAAGGGTGAGTAGGAGGCAGCTGAGCAGCGTTGGGGCAACTTGTGCCTGCTTGCCCTGGCATGTTGGTGCCAATCAGCGCTGACCGTGTATGGCAGCACTGCTAGCAGATTTGGCCGGCACCGCTGAGTCACTGGCGCTGCTCTGCTGCTGTGCCTCACACACAGGAGTGCGATGGTCTCGATGGGCGTGGCTGCGACAAGGTGGACTCAGGTGAGCGCTGCAACCTGCTGTTGAGTCTGGCAGCAGCTACCCCTGCCCTCTGATAGTCTTGCCGAGACGCACACAGGTCTGCAGCATGGGGCCTCCACCTGAGATGGTAGCACTACAGTGCATGGTGCTACGGTGGCCTCCATAACACAGCTAGCCTGCATGGCCTCACCAGCCG
Source organism: Tetradesmus obliquus (assembly GCA_030272155.1). Taxonomy (NCBI): domain Eukaryota; kingdom Viridiplantae; phylum Chlorophyta; class Chlorophyceae; order Sphaeropleales; family Scenedesmaceae; genus Tetradesmus; species Tetradesmus obliquus. Next base: position 6,196,890 of record CP126191.1, read on the forward strand.
CGGCCCGTTGCTGCCTGTCTCTGTCGCGCAGACGTGCTGTCCAGCCGGGCCAGCTCCCAGGCAGGTGCACTCACCCCACACCTGCCCCTCAGCGCAGCGCTGTCGCTGCTGAGCAAGCAGCACCTGGCCAGCCCCTGCTACAGCCCGCGCGCCAGCAGCAACAGCGGCAGGGCCTCGGACCAGCAGCTGCTGCGGCCCATCGTGGCTCGATTCCTGGAGTCCCTGCCTTCATTCGGCAAGGCCTGGAGCTTCGACACAGAGGGCCTGCACAGCGTGCAGGATTTGAATGATGACGCATGCAGCGACAGCATCAGCTGCTGCTCCTGCAGCAGCCTGCAGCTGCAGCACACGCAGCAGCGGCCAACGTCAGCGGCAAGCATGCGCCAGCGGGCCCGCAGCCTCACCAGCAATGGACCTGCCCACCAGGCTGGCGCCGGCAAACACACACACGCTGCAGCTGCCGACCACGCACCTGCTGACGCAGACAAAGGGGTCAGCAGCAGCACGGCAGCGCTGACGCATGCGCGAAGCGGCGAGGGCTGGAGCTCTGTTGAGCTGCAGCAGCAGCGACATGCAGCTGGGCAGGGAGCACCCCGCACACCAGCGGCCTGCAGCTCACCTGGCAGGCTGTGGTGCCCCGGCTCTGCTGTACGCAGCCTCAGCTTTCAAACCGCAGAGTCCACAGGCTCAGCGCCCACGCCCTCGCCCACCACTGCAGCAGCACACGCACGCAGCAGCGCTGGCAAGGCTGCCGGCCAGCACGCTGCAGCAGTCGCTGATGCGGCGGTTGCTGGCAGCGCGCGCAGGGGCGTGTTTGTCGGCAACTTGCCGGGTGACGTGGGCGAGCGCGCGCTGGTGGAGCTGTTCTCGCGCTGCGGGCGCATCGACAGCCTGTGGATCGCGCGCAACGCAGCCAATCAAGCCAGCCTGGGGTACGGCTTTGTCGTGTTTGACGCCAGCTCTGGGCAGCAGGCCACTGAGCGCGCCGAGCGCGAGCTGAACGGCCTGCTGCTGCAGCAGCAGCGCATCTGCGTGCGCGTTTCTACGCGCAGCTTCTGAGCGTTGCTGCTGCAGCATGCTGTGGCATGCGCACACAGCATGTGGCTGAGGCTGCTGTGCTGGTGTACTGCGGTGTGTCCTGTTTGCAGCTGTTCGCAGCGGATGCGCAGCTTGCGTGCAGTGTCGTTGTGTGTAGTTGCATGGCACTGGCTCACATTGCTGTTGCACACCTCTTTAATGGCTGCCGCAGCCGTGCATGGTGTGCTGGTTGTGTGCTGTTGTTTGGGGGTAGCAGGTCATTGGGCAAACAGCCACAGGCTGCTGATGGAAGGCTATGCTTCCTTGTCTGGTGCCAGCTTGGTGTCCTGGCAGTGCATTCTTGTGGCTTGCGCTGCGGGTGTGGTGTTGTCGACATACGCCTTGGTTCCTTCGTTCCATGAAACGTGTTGATGCTGGGTTGTGTATGCTGGGGCTGTGTATGCCCAGGCAGTGCCGCTGATGTCTGGCTGGTGTTTGCAGCTGAGGTAGGACGCAGTTTTGTGTCGCTGTGTGTAGTGGCAGTACTGCACTGTACTTCTTGCCTCGCTGCATGCCTTCTTGCTGCGGCAGGCAGTGTACAGGCCGTCACCGGTGTGTGTTGCGTTCTGCATGTGTGTTGCAGTAGTGTGTCAAGCCAACATGACGAGGTTGTAGCTATCGCCTGCTGAAGCAACGAGGGGCGCTTGGCAGGCACGACCACCCAGGCTGTGGTGGCATAGCAGCTTACACTGCTCGTACTTTGGCCGACTCGCTGGACTGTACTTGTTCACCTGTACCTGTTGTTGCACTGTACCATCAACAAAGCGCGCCTGTGGCTTTGCTGCAGGCGTGCCGAAACCTGTCATGACCAACACATGTGTGGGCTCGCTGTGCTCTCCTCTGTCCCTCTGCCTGTGCTTGCGTACCAGCCTGCTGCTGGGTGTACTCACAAACTGCCAAGCCCGCAAACGCCTGCTGGTATGGGCTTGCTGACGTCGCTTTGCAGCTACCTTGCATGAATGTGGCAGGTGTGCACCTGTGGCCGACATGCTTTGGGAGTCCTGTGAGCTGCACCATAGCAGGCACGGATGCGTTGTTGCATGCAGCTACAGCATCAGTTGTGTTAGCAGTTGTTGTGTGATGCAAGCGCCATGATTATTATTGCATGGTGCTGCTGCGTTGTTGTTGTCGCTATTCCTCGTGGGTCACAAAAGCACAAGTTGACACTTCCTTGAGTAGAAACTACTACGGTCAAACGTTGACCAGCGTGGGCTGACAGCTGGATGTTTAGGAGCTATGTGATTGTTCATATGCATGTTTGCGTGCACGCATGTGTACAGCAACTCGCTGTGGATTCTTGAATGGCTGACCTGACTCCTGGTATGTGCTGTGTCAGCCACAACTCTGGATGTAGTAAGAGCACTGATGACCTGCGATAGGCGCACAGGGTGTGGCAAATGCCATGGCACAAGTCATGCTAGCTAGATGCTGCTATTGAGTGCGCGGTATGGCCAGAGCTGCGAAGACGCACACATGTGGTGGCGTAGCAGCCTTGCAGTTGTATGTACAACTGTCCAGCCAGCATGTGCATGACAGAGGGAACTTGCGCACTTGCATTCTGTTGACGATGTTGCAACTGCATCTTGCAGGATGCGTCACGGTGAAGCTTTAGCCTTGCCATTGTCGTGGCAAGCCAGGTAGCACCTGAGCTGCAGCAGAGGTGTGAACATGTACATGTCGGTGGCCGTTGTACTTGCTGCTTGTGATTAGGCGCATTGCCATGCCTCCTGGCAAGGCACAGAGCATGCGCGTGTGTGTGCACACCTAAAGTCAATGTGCTTGCAACGGATGTTGTCGCTGCTGTATATTACTACCATGTAACTCTGCAAGGATCACACCTGGCTCTTGCTCTCATTATATCCGCACATGCTTTCTGAGTGACACCATTCACAGTAGCTCATAGGCCATGTAGCTGCGCAGCATGCGGTTTAAACAAATTTGTTACCAAGGTAGCCTATGCAGAAAACCTTTGAGTCGTCTGTTGTACAGTATACTAGACACAACTGTCATATGCATTACGTAACGCATACATGAAACCAATAATACATGCAACAACACGGCATGCCATTGCAGGTGTACAAGGATACACAGATACACAGCTGCATCAAGATGCAAAAATGGCGCCTGATATGCAACAGCTGTGCATGATGCCTGTTGCTTGCGCTTCAACAATAGTCACTTCTGTGCAACTCGAGTCCTGACCTCAATGCCGCTGTACAACCACACCCCACAGCATTTTAGCAACTGCGTTTTGAATGCACCAGCAGTCACTTGATGCGCGCGATGAACTCCAGGCTTATGGTTGCTACTGGCAGCTGTACTACAGCATTAGTAGTGCTAGCGTGCAGTGGCCTAGCCAAGGCAAGCTGGTGAATGATACAACTGCTGCGGCCACAGCTGCCCCGTACTGCGCAGCCCTGAGCGCTCAGGTGCAGACAGTGCCGACATGGCGGGCTACATCCTCAGCTGTCCACCTAGGACAGGATGTCAGCGTCACCTACAGCTCTGGCTGCTTCTTGCTGAGCAGGTTTGCCATGTCAATGTCGTCAAACTTTGCTGCCACAATGAAGTCATTCTCCGACAGCCCGTTGCGCGCATGCGTCCACAGCTCGATGCTGACGTTGTTCCAGCCTGCGGCAGCAGCACAAGCAGCGACAACAGCGGTGGTGCTAGGGCTCCAACTACGATGCAGGGAATGCGGCAAACGGAACGCAGCATGCTGGCATGTCTTTAGCACACCTCCTTGCGGCAGAGAGAGAGGCTCTCATACACGAGTAATTCGTTCCAAGGGAAGGGCGAATAGGAGGACACGACATTAATGGTGCTGATAGTGCTGATAGTGGTGATAGTGATAGCTGTGACACGGCAGCCAGAATCATGCTTGGCAGTTGCCAGCCAGCCGCTCACCCTCCAGGTGCAGGTCGGGGTGGTGCCCCTCAGCCTCCGCCACCTGCCCCACGCGCTGGAACAGCTCCAGGGCCTGCACACGCACGCAGCCGCAGCAGCAGCAGCAGCAGAAGCACCAGGGCTAGTCACGCAGCAGCGCCAGGGCACCGGTCATTAAGCAGCCAAAACATCAGCCAACCATAAGTCTCGCAGCTTAGTGGCACTGGCTGAGCGCCACAATAAGCAGACAACGCTTGTCCAGAGTTGCAGAGACCTGCAGCCATGGAGCTATGTATGCAGCTTGGCCGCTGCCACAACCGCCGCTGTGGCAACACATGCGCCCCTGCCCACCTTTGTGAAGTTCTTGGTGCGCATCACACGCCTCAGCCTCAGCCGCTTTTCACTGTCCTCAACAATCTGCCACCGTGGATCCACCTGCACAAGGCTCAAATGCTCGTTGCGCAGCAGCACAGGAACAAGCCCAACAGTCCATACTCATGCATGCAGCAGATGTCATCCCTCGGCTGTTTCAGACCCTGGAGCAACGCCTGAGCCCGTGCGCACCTGCTCCCGGTACTTCTCTGCTGTCTGCATGTCCATGACCATTGGGTGCAGCCCCATGTACTCTGCCTCGCGCTTTGCCTCCTCGCATGGCTCACAGCGCTGCTGCTTCAGAGGTGTAGCACTGCAGCATGTGCTGCGGCGCTGTTGGCTGATGTTGTGCTGCATAGCAGCCATGCTGTGGCGAGTGCCTACGCGAACAGTCTGCAGGCTAGACGCGCAGTTCGGGTAGCGCAGCAGCAGGGCCATGCTGGCACCGATCCAAAGAATGCACACACTTGGACACAGCCACGTACAGTCAGCAGCACAGTTGGCGCCAGGAAAACTTCACCGCGACCGAGCATAAATATAATTGACAGACAATCACATCAGGTAGATGAAAGTGGTGTTCAGCTAGGTGCTCAAAGAACAGGAAAGGTAATGACGGGGTCCAAGACCAGTACATAGGTCGTTCCCCCAGGCCAGGCGTCAAAGCGCCAGACGCCAACGTGCAGCTGTGACCAGTGATCATTATAGTTGTGATCGGTGTGCTGACAGCTGCTGTCCTGTTTGCAACCGCTGCTGCTTCTCGCAACCCACGCTGCTGCAACCAACGTCGTGAACCAGGCTCAGCACAAGGAGGCAGCATGGATGGCGAATATGATGCCATCGTGCTTGGCACAGGCCTCAAGGAATGCATCATCTCCGGCCTGCTGTCTGTGTCTGGCCTCAAGGTATGCAACAGTAGCAGGGCGCTGCTGTACAGTACCCGCTGTCCTGCTGCTCTGATGCTACCAGCCAGCACCGGAGGCGTGGCTGATCACGGTTGGCGTGCAGGTGCTGCACATGGACCGCAACAGCTACTATGGTGGCGAGTCAGCTTCCCTGAACCTGAACCAGGTGGGCCACCCACTGCTGAACTGTCCGCAGGCAGCCTGTGCAAACTGCAACCAAGCACCTTGCCATAGGAAAGGCATCAGTACTGTTATTTGAAGCAGTTGAAATAAAAAAATCAGACTAGTAGACAGACACGCATAACATGCGCACTGCTTGGCTGCCAGCATGTTACAGTACATACGCCAGCAGCAGCCATACTTGCAGGATGCAGCAGCAGGGCACCCTTGCATCCAATCCACCAGCTAAAGTTTGCCACGCCTGACCCTGTGGTCACACAGCACTTGGTGCTGCTTGCCCTCAGGCAGCTCTTCTTCTTCTACTTAGACAGCACCTCCACACTAAGCAGCGCCTCCTCACTCCCACTGCCCACCTCATGCCACCCAACCCCTCTGCACCCCGCACGCCGCCCTCTCCGCGCTCACCTCACACCTCACAACACTCACCCACCCCTCATCACGCCGCCCGCAGCTGTGGGAGAAGTTCCGGCCAGGCCAAACTCCCCCAAAAGAACTCGGCCCCAGCCGCGACTACAACGTGGACAGCGTGCCAAAATTCATGATGGCCAACGGCCAGCTCGTGCGCGTGCTCATCTACACCAACGTGATCAAGTACCTGGAGTTCAAGGCGGTGGACGGCAGCTTCGTGCTCAACAAGGGCCGCGTGTGCAAGGTGCCAGCCACAGACATGGAGGCGCTGCGCTCGCCGCTGATGGGGCTGTTTGAGAAGCGGCGCGCACGCAACTTCTTCATGTGAGGCGACGCGGCATGGGGCGGCAGCAGCGCAGTATGCAGCAGCAGCAGTGCAGCACAGGGCAGCATGAGGCGGCAAAAGGGCAGAGCAGCGCAGGGCAGCAGCAGCGCAGAATGCAGCAGCAACAGCGCAGCAGTAGTGCAGCACCGCGCAATAGGGGCAGCAGCAGTAAGTACGGCTGTAGCAGAAGCACGTGCTGGACTTAAGGAGCAACGCCACGTGCACAATGGAGGAGGGCTGGCCGCATAAGCAGCGTTGTGTTTGCTGCATTTGCGTCAGTGTTGGTTTGTGCTGCTGCTGTAGCACTTCAACGCAAAGCCACTGGCAGCTGCACACCCACAGCTGCCAGGGTGCGTGCTGCAGTGGTGCTACATGCTCTGCCTCTCAAGCAGCGTCCAGCCCAGACATGCGTCAGCGATCCTGCGGCAGTAGCAGCGTGCACCGGTATATCGCCTTCCTCATCTAGTCAGCCTCCAACCGCCCGCCCTGCTGCCACTGTCAACACCCCTGCCCCTGCTGCCGCGTCTCCCCCTGCAGCTACATCCAAGACTACGATGAGAAGAACCCTGCCACGCACAAGGGCCTGGACCTGCGGGCCATGTCCATGGCGCAGCTCTACACGCACTTTGGGCTGGACGCGCAGACGATCGACTTTGTGGGCCACGCGCTGGCGCTGCACCGCGATGACGCCTACCTGGACGCGCCCGCGCTGCCGACCGCGCTGAAGATCAAGCTGTACCACGACAGCATCACGCGCTACCCGGGGCTCACCTCGCCCTACATCTACCCGCGCTACGGCCTGGGAGAGCTGCCGCAGGTGGGTGGCAGGGAGGGAGGGGTTTGTCGGCGGTGATTGATGTTTTGTTTATTAGCTGTGCGTGGTTACAGGGAGGGAAGGGAGGGTGCTGTGGTGGCGGTGGTGTGGCTGCTGTGCAGTATGGACGCTTGCGTGTAGGAGGCAGAGTGTTGTGCTGGCATGTTTGGCGGAGGTGGTGCTAGCAGCAGCAAAGCAAACATCAGGCTGGTTGCATGCAGGAGTTCGTCAGTAACACGCTTCGTGCAAGGTGGTGCTACAGGGCAATGCACAGCAGCGATGTGCATTGCTTGTTCACAGTCATTCTGCGCTTGTTGGCATGCCGGAGCGCCTGCAGTGCACCGTCTTCTGGCACCCAGCTCTTCCAAGCCTTCGGCGTGGCTGGCTGGACGCGTGCCATCCCACACTCCTGCAGTGCACTGGTTCCTGGCATCCAACACTACTCAGACCTGTGTGCGTCGCCTGCACTGTGACATGTGTGCTTGTTTCCTGCAGGCCTTTGCGCGGCTCAGCGCCGTGTATGGCGGCACCTACATGCTGCACAAGGCTGACGCAACTGTGGTGTACGATGAGGCGGGCCGCGCGGTGGGCGTGAGCAGCGAGGGCGAGACTGCTAAGTGCAAGTTTGTGGTGGGCGACCCCAGCTACTTCCCTGGCAAGAGCCGGCCCACCTCGCGCGTGGTGCGCGCCACGTGCATCCTGAGCCACCCCATCCCCAACACCGACAACGCGCACAGCGTGCAGATCATCCTGCCGCAGAAGCAGATCGGGCGGCGATCAGGTGCGCGTTTGCTGCTGCTGCCGCTGCTGCTGTGTTGGGCTGTGGCAGGGGGTGTAGCTGGCAGGCGTGTGCAGCTAGGGGGCAGCTAAGTGCCTCTAATGGTGGTGTGGATGCGCTTTGCAGTGAGTGCAGGCAAGTAATGACAGACAGGACACCACGGGTACATGCAAAGCAATGTAATCCTGCAGGCCACCGCACACACCTTCTGTGAGATCTCATCTATGCACATCAACTGCACAAGGTGCCTAACACAAGCGGACACGGGTACGAGGTTCTATTGGTCAGCAGCACAGCGACTTCCTGGGCTCAAGGCCTTGCAGTCGCCCCAAGCCACAGCAGCTTTGATCAAACCGCAGTACCCTTGCTGCTGGCGCCTCACCTGCCTGCCTGCCTGCCTGCCCGCCTGCCTGCACGCTGCTTGGCTGCTGCCCCGCAGACATGTACGTGTTCTGTTGCTCGTACGCGCACAACGTGGCGGCAAACGACAAGTGGGTTGCGTTTGTGAGCACCACCGTGGAGAGCTCCAACCCTGAGGCTGAGCTGGCGCCTGGGCTGGCGCTGCTGGGGCCCATCGACGAGAAGTTTGTGTCGGTGGTAGAAGTGCACGAGCCGCTGGAGGACGGCAGCAAGTGAGTGCGGGTGCTGCTGCTGCTGCTGCTGGACGGGCAGCAGGTCTGCATGTGCGCTGTGCACAGCCTGCTGTGCAAGAAGAGGCGTCTGATAGCTGGCTGAGCAGTGGAGGAGGAGGCGCTGCAGGGCGTGGCATTACTTGTTGTGTGAGTTGCAAGGAAGGAAGGTTGCCTGATGTGCTGCTGCGGCTTCTGCTGCCTTTTCATGGCTGCAGGGACGGCTGCTTCATCAGCAAGGGCTACGACCCCACCACACACTTTGAGACGACCGTGGAGGACGTGCTGGGCCTGTACAAGCGCATCACTGGTGGGACGCGCAGCAGGCGCACATGCGAGACAGCTGAAATCGCTGCTTGGACCCTGCTTTTTCTTACGAATTTGCGCTCTTGACAACAAGCTGGTGTGTGAATGCCAGCTACGCTGGCCACTATGACTGTTACTAGGGTGTTGTGGCTGAGGTGTGTTGTGCAACTGCGGCTGTTGCGTACTTGCTGCAGGCCACGACCTGGACCTAGACTCCAAGAACCCCCGCCTGGCAGAGCAGCAGCAGCAGGAGTGATGCGGCGCAGAGCAGATTCTCACCTTCAGGAGCTGCGCATGTCAGCAGTAGAAGCAGCAACCCCCAGCACAGGAACAGGATAAAGCAGCAGCACGTTCTGCAATGGCCATAACACTGCAGTAGGTACGTCCGCCTTGACATTACGCGCGCAACTCTTGCCGGATGTATGTTGTGGCCAGGCTGACATCTGCTCACAGAGGATGCGCATGGCGGCACTCCCACGTCTGATAGCCACGGCAGTTGGTTTTGCCATCAGGCATGCAGCTGCCTGGTTCATACTGCAATGATCTTCCTTCTCACTGTTATTGTACAACATGGTCCAGGCTTGACCGATGCCTGCCAGTATGGTGGCATGTTGCGCCAACATGATCATTATGATGATCTGTACGTACTGATCCATCGTAGATTGAAGGGCCACCTTGCCATATGCATGTTGTGCTGATCCACCGTCGACTGGAGGGCTCACTTGCCATATGCATGTTGGCATCAACCCGTATCACGACGGTGTCATCTGCACTGATGTGGCAGAGCCTTGCCAAGGCAGTTGCAGTGCAACTTGCAATGTTGCAGCCTTGCATTCTGCAGTTGAACTTGTTGTAACATCAGTTCAAGTGCTTACATCAGTTCAAGTGCTTGCTGCCAGCCAGCGTTGGCTGCTCACTGCTACAGGCTGCAGTGCACTACTAGTGCATGTAGTACATGTGCACGAACGCGTTGGTGTTGTGACATGTCTTTTGTCAAGATGTGCGGTTTGTGACAATGTCGGCGGGCCTTCAAGTCTCCCTGGCTGCATTCGGTGCCACGTGGCGTGGCGTGCACGCTGCCACCACACTGCCAGTGGCAACTGGCGGCCAACCGGTGACTACCACAACCGTGTTGTCACACCACCAATGTCGCCAATAAGGACCCTTCAACGCACATAGTGAAATCCAGAGCCGTATAAATTCGTCCTTTCACATTGTGTTTGTTGGCAAAGCGTCTGCCCATTGGTAAATCACAACAAAGTGCAAGTTTGCAGCACAGTGTGATACAGTACAAAGACGCACCATTGGCAGATGCTCAAGGCAATGCATGCCGCAACCAGCGCCTACCAGTGGTAGCAATGTGCAGCACTTGTACCGCCTGTTACTCTACTGGACAACGCTGTTGCGCTCTGCTACTCAACGGCTGTGCTGTGCCAGCACACACCAAGCAGGCAGCATCACTCCAGCGCCATGCATCCCCGACATAGTCCGAAAGAAAAAGAGCCTCACATCCTGCACCTGCTACGTAGTGCTACCCTCGACACCTGCGCTTTGCAACAGAGATAATGCATCAGCAACCGCCATCGCTGTGCATCGCTGTCACTGCTGCTCTGTACACGCTCTACTTGAGCAGCAGCTCTGCGATCTGCACCGCGTTGAGTGCCGCGCCCTTCTTGATCTGGTCGCCGCACACAAACAGCTCCAGGCCCTTGGCGTCGCTGCGGCTGATGTCGCGGCGCACGCGGCCCACGTACACGTCATCCCGGGTGGTGGCATCCAGCGGGGTGGGGAAGCGGTTCTTGCTCCTGCAGCACACCACAGACAATGCATCCGCACAGTTGAGGCCTCACAAAACGACGTGAAAAGAACATGAAGAACATCTACACCCCACTTATGCGGATACTATGTGTGTCAAGCAGCCTGCTGGTGCGCCCGCTGCGCACCTGTCGTCAATGATGGACACTCCCGGGAAGGCTGCCAGTGCTGCCAGCGCATCAGCCTCGCTGATGTCCTTGTCAAACTCCAGGTTTATGCTCTCCGCGTGCGCGCGCATCACGGGCACGCGGATGCAGGTGGCTGTGATGGCCACGTCGGATGTGCCCCAGATCTTCTTGGTCTCCTTGACCATCTTGAGCTCCTCCTCGTTGTAGCCCACCTCCACGTCCATGCCGCTGTTGTGGCTGAACAGGTTGAACGCGTACTGCGCGCAGCAACACAACATGGCGGCGGGTGCACATGCGTGCAATGCACAAGCGAGTCAGTCATAGAAGCTGTTCCAGGACAGCGAGGTTGTCTGGCGCCGCTCAGGGTTGCGCGACTGATGAGAAAGCACTGCTGCTGCTGCTGCTGCTGCTGCTGCTGCTGCTGCTGCTGCTGCTGCTGTTGCGTCGCACCGACACCTGACAGCACAGCCTTGTGAGTAGCCTTCCAGATGCTCCAGCTGCCTGGCCTGCTGCCACTGCTGCATATCTGATCATACTTGACTTCTGCTTCCAGTGGCAGCACCAGCTGTAGGAAGCTGGCAGCAGTGCTGTCACGCCTGCCCTGGCCAAGACAGCTACCAATCATCTGCGCCCACAGCGCGAACAGCCCCTGTCCTCTCATCGCACCTGGTATGGGAAGATGACAGGCTTCGCCTCCTTGCCATCCAGCACGTCCCGTGTCTGCTCCTTCAGCTCCTCCATGGCTGCTGCCCCAGCACCACTAGCAGCTTGGTAGGTGCTCACAATCATGCGCTTCACCTTGGCCAGCCTGTGCAGCGGTGTCACTGCCATGAGAGCGATGATGGTGCTGCAGTTGGGGTTGGCAATGATGGCGCCACCGCCGCCGATCTTGACGTGGCTCATGGCATCGGGGTTCACCTCGGGAATAACCAGAGGCACGCCCTCCGTCATGCGGAAGGCGCTTGAGTTGTCCACAACCTGTGTGCATGTGCAGGACAACACGTGTGACGGGGGTTGCGGCTGATAGCGCGTGCATGTGCTGCTGACGCGGCGTGTATGGCTGCAGCTGCGTAGCACCGAAGCTGATTGATGCAGCATATGCTGTGACTGGTGCAGTTGCAGCTGCTGACGCGTTACTACAGCTAGCAGAGTTCAAGCTGCTGATGCGTCGCTGCAGCTGGCAGAGTCTGCCGCAGTCCAGCTGGATCTGATAGAGGCAACACCTGCTGCCAGCCTGGCGAGACACACAACCACAGCACAATCGTTGCTGCAGGCACTGGAGTGCAGAGCCCAATGCCAACAAGTTTTGCAGTTGTGGCTGTCCGCTGCTGTGCTGCTGCTGCCAGCGCAGCGTCTGCCAGGTCAGTGACCAGCCAGCTGCAGCCGTGCCAGCAAGCAACTCACAATGGAACCAGCCTTCTGTGCTACAGGGCCAAACTTCTTGCTTATGGAGCCACCAGCACTGAAGAGTGCGATGTCCACATCGTTGAAGCTGCAGGCAGTTCACAAGATGTCAGTATACAGTGCCATGGGTACGCAAGGCGCCTGCTGCTCAGCAGCGCTGGCTGCCAGGTGTCCAGCAAGTGATACAGTGCCAGAGACAGCGCACCTGTTCTCAGTCAGCTCCTCGACGGTGTATGTCTCGCCCTCGAACTCCTGCTGCTTGCCAGCGGACCTGCAGTGAGCACAACGTGATCAGGTTGATTTCGAGAGCCACTACTCAAAGCGGGGTTTCGCTTGAGAGAGGGCCTACCTGGCACTTGCCAGCAGCTTCATGCTCTTGTAAGGGAAGTTCCTCTCCTTCAACACCTGCGAAGCCATGAAATGGATGAATGACGCCCAAGCCCGATGCAGCAGCAGCCAAAAGAGCCCTCGTCCTCGCACCTGCAGGAACTCCTGGCCCACTGCTCCGGTGACACCGACAACAGCAATTGATGGTCCATCAGCAGTCTTCTTGGCCTGGACCACCAGTCCCCGCCTGCTCACCCGGGCAGGGCGAGTCTGCAAGCACACCCAATTTATGGTGGGCTGGAGTCAGTTCCGGATTCACGTTGAAGCTAGTATTGATTCAAATAAGTGTAAGAATATTATGCAATCACTTCGGCTGGACTTGCCTGCGAAAGGCAGCGAGCCTGGGCCCTGCTCTGAAGAGCCTGCATGATTGCTATCTTTCAAACAAAAAAGCGATCACGCAACGCACACCGAAGGACCTTTTCCCTCCGTCTTCGGTGATGATGCCGGGTCATGAGTAACCAGCCAAGCAACCAACTGCTGACAGAGTACGGAGAGCTGCTCCCAGATAGTAGCGTGCTGCCCAAACATCTTACTGTGCAGGCAGCAGCAGCGGGTTCGAGCAGACGGTGGCCCGCCAGACTGCTCTTGGTGCTGCTGGTCGGGCTGCAGGGCCTTGCTGTGCTCAGGCTGTCTCAAACACTGTCGTAGTCGGTCCTAGGTGCCTGTGAGCTGTTGCCGCAGCATGGTGTTTTGGAAGTCAGTCCTTAGCGTTGGGCCATGGGCCACAGAGGCGATGGGGCTGGCATGCAGCAGCAGCAAGCCGCTGCTCCAGCTGCTGGTGGTCCCAGGCAACCCAGGCTTCTGCGGCTTCTATGACGAGTTCATGCTGCAGCTGGCTCAGCTGTTCGGCAGACACAACGTAGACATCATGGCTGTCTCGCACGCTGGCCATGATTCAGCAGGGCTGAGCCAGGGCAAGGTGTGCTGATCATCGTCATCGTTAGCGATGATCAGCGATGATGGAGGCAACCTGCTGCCAGCTTCAGTTCCGCTGAACAGCAGCAGCCAGCTTGTGTCCCACCGTGCAAAAGCTGTGATGCCGCAACATGCAGGCTCAAGGGCTGCTGTAACAGCGCAGCTACTGAGGCACTGAGCTACAATGCACGTGTCCGCTGTTCCTCGCAGGTCTGGTGCCTGGACAGCCAGATTCAGCACAAGGTGGCGCTGCTCAAGGAGCATGTGCTGGCACCTGGCCGCCCACCAGCGGTCATCCTGGCACACAGCATCGGCAGCTACATCATGCTGCAGGCCGTCAAGCAGCTGGAGCAGGAGATGCAGGCTGCAGGCACGCACCTGCAGCAGCAGCTGCCCAAGGTACTGGCATTCTGCACTTGAACAGCATGTGCGCTTGATGCTTAGCCAAGCGCAAGCGAATGAGGCGTGCTGGGCCGTGTGACAGCGCGAGGTGCCTTGCACTTGAAGACACATGAGCTGCACTTTATGTGGGAGCACCTGCTCCTCCTGCACCACTGGGCTGCCTTTCTTTTGCTGTCTGGCTCCATGCTTGGGGATCAGCTCCTCCTGATACCAATAAATTAGCTCATGTGGAGCTGGCATCAGCAGCCTGCACAACCTGCACATGCTTGCACATCAGCAACCCGCACAAGTGCTGTGCCGCATGCCTGTATACACCTTGCAGGTGGTGCTGCTGATGCCCTTCATGGCCACCGACTGGTCCAGCAGCAGGCAGCGGGTGCTGCGCTTTGCCGCGAGCCTTGCTCCGCTGCTGGGTGCAGTGGCTGGCGCAGTGGGGCGGCTGCCCGGCTGGCTGCAGGACCGGCTGGTGGCGCTGGTGCAGCCCGGTGTGGAGCCGCATGCGCGCGGCAGCATGAAGGCGCTCATGACGGCTGGTGGCGTGCACAACAACTTCCACCTGGCGCGGCACGAGTTCAGGTGGGACGCTGCGGTTGTTGTGGAATCAATTGCAGGTGGCAGGGCTGCTGGCGCAGCACCATAAAGGGCCCTGCCGTGAGGTCTGCAGTAATCTGGGAGTACTGAGCGAACTTCGCAGCTGAGAGTTGGGATGCCACCTGCTCTGTCGCTGTGTCCTGCTCCTGCTGCAGGGACCTGGACAGGCCGGCAGACTTTGGCCTGATCAGGCGGTTGGGGCGGCGCGCTGCAGTGGTGTGCGCGCCAGACGACATGTGGTTCCCGCAGCAGCACTACCAGCAGATGCGCAGCGCACTGCCAGGCATCGAGGTGAGCACAGCAGCACCGCTGCGACTGCAGCTTAGCACAGTCGCCTGGCGGCTGCACATGCGCTTCAGTTTATCAAGATGACACCAGCAGATACGGCCTGGCTTTGCCCAGATCGACTTCATACAGCCCTGCAGTTGTGTTGTTGTCGTGCATTGCCCTAGTAATCTTTGCTGCTGCTACTGCTGTTGCTGTGTGCAGGAGTACTGGAGTGACAAGCTGACACATGCTTTCTGTCTGGAGTCGCATCAATGCAAGCACGTCGCTGAGCTGGTATATGCCTCGGTCACCAGCAGCATGCCACACCTGGCTGCACGCACAGCACAAGGCTTGCGTCCCGAGAGTGGTGATTTGGCTGCAGCTGCAGCTGAAATGCTGGCAGAAGGAGCAAGGGATACCCAGCAGCAGCAGTTGGACCAAGCAGAGGTAGGGGCAATGGACATGAGCATTCTAGTCAGTGAGGAGGCTGCTGGTGGGCAGGCAGCCAAAGCGAAGGTGGCGTGCTGAAGCCACAGTAGGCAGGGGGTGTATGTGGAGCAGATGACGCATTTCAACTCATATGGTTTAACTCATATGGTTTAAATGGTGGTGCGGGTTGATTGTGCGGGACCAACGTACGCAAGCATGTCATCAAGCACCTGCAGGCCATGCACAGCTTGAGTTGTGATGTGTTGCGTTGACAAAATTGTTGCTGCATAAGACTACTTGGCAGTCATGGCGCGATGCCAGTGCTCTTTTCACAAAAAAAATTGTGTGTAGTTTATTGCATTTTCCTGCCATTCACGGGCAGCTGACTGTAGGCAGCTTATCATGGTTCATGCATCGCCACCACTGCCGCTCGCAGCATTTTTCATGCATGTCCTGGGGTTTATATCAACCTCAAGTCCAGCCTGGCATGCCCTAGTTGTTGGGTGTTGCATGTTTGAAACCTTGCTGCTGTTGGAAGCCGGGCAAAAAGAGCTGTCGCTGTCTCTTTATGTTATGTCACATAATGTGTGTGTGACATCCACAGTGTCCACATTGTGCAGCGAGCGTGCTGTCCTAGGCTAAAGTCTGGCCCTGTTTGAGTCGAGCGAGTGGTCTGCCTGCAAGGGGACCAAGACTAGTCCCTCGAGCACAGATTTCCATTGCAGGATCAAACAAAAGCTGGGCTGCGTGCTCAATTTCGGCGAGTCTAATATATTCTCTGTACTGTTTGGTGCGTCTGATCTCAAACGTCAAACGTCCACGGCGCAGAGCAGTGCAGTGTCATAGGAGCCTGTCCCATATGGGGTTACGTCATCGCTGTTGTCAACCTGTGTATGAGTGCTGGGGAGAGTGCATTTGCGTTTAAAAGTGCAAATGTTGAAGCCCAGCGTGAATGCCGCAGTGTTATGCCCGGTTTTCTCGCTACAACAGCTTATTACTCAACCTTCCGCGAACCGTCGCCCTGTGACGCTTTGGGCTCGTGCCCAAAGCTGGCAACCTTCTCCACCTGCACTGAGAAGGCTCCTAGCAAGTAACTGGCTATCTATCTGCTGTGATATATAAGGCCTCTGTCTACTCGCTACGGCTCATTGCAAACAAAGCAACGTCTTCACGTCGACAATCTTTCAAGGCACTACTGATCAACAGCTGATGTGTGCACAGTGAATTGAGCTGGCCACACCCCTCAAAATTTTTGATTTGTTGTTTTTTGATTTTGTACTGTGTTTTCTTCCGCGTTTGTCGCATGGCAAAGATCATGCAAGGCAACAGCAGTACTGCCAAGTGGCAGTATCCTGCCCTGTGCGCGAGTGGTGTAGTCTTGGCAGCTGGCGTTCCGCCCATCACCTACCTCAAAACAGCCATGGTTCACATTCTGGAGGTCTGCAGCGCTGCAGCACACTGTGCCAGTGCCACACCTCTGCTGGTGATTGCTGCTGGGGCTGTCCTCCTCAGCCTGGCCCTGCTCTGCTACATCCTGTTCCCCCCAAAGCGGCATGTCTACGTGCTGGACTTTGCAGTGCACAAGCCACACTTGAGGTGAGCAAATGCACCTACAACTGCGGTGTCATGCATGTCCATGTGATGCCACTGCTTGCCCATCAGCTGCAGGGGTGCCAGCACTGGCTGGTCCTCCTCCATGCTTCCCTGCAGTTTGCATCCATCCTCAACACACTGCATGCACATGAATGAAGGCAGATGTCTGTACTTGCAGCTTTGTCAGTGCCTGCGGTCAACAGTCAGCTGGCAGCACAGTGCAGCCGCCATGCACCCGCTCCACACCGCCGCACCCATCTTGCGCACAGCCGCCCTATGCTCAACCCTGCCCGCACTGCTACTGCCTACCTGCTGCTGCCGCCTGCGCTGCAGCTGGCGCTTCCCCCGCAGCCGCATCGGCGAGCTGTGCCGGGGCAAGTTCAGCGAGGCTGACGTGGCATTCCAGGAGCGCATGGCCTACCGCACAGGCCTCAGCGATGACACAGCAGTCTGCCCCGCCATCCAGTCTGGCGACGAGTCCAACTGCACCATGGAAGCCGCCCGTTTTGAATTCGGCGCGACCTGCATCACCACCGTCACCGAGCTCTTTGCCAAGACAGGCGTCAAACCCCACCAGGTCAACTTTGTCATCACCAACAGCAGCCTGTTCAACCCCACGCCCAGCCTCAGCGCGATGATCATGAACCACTTCAAGATGAGTGGCAGGACTATCAACTACAGTCTGGGAGGCATGGGCTGCAGTGCAGGGGTCATCGCGCTGGACCTGGCGCGAGAGCTGCTGGGGCAGCACCCCAACAGCGTGGCGCTGGTGGTTAGCCACGAGAACATCACCAACAACTACTACAGCGGCTCAGACAAGTCTATGCTCATCCCCAACGTGAGTGCTGCTGAATGTTGTTGATGGTGGCGCCAGCTGTGCCTGCTGTGGTCGAGCTAACTGGGGTTGAAGCTTGCATGCTGCGCCTTGCGCCATGCCATGTGCGATGCATGTAGCCACTATGCATTCAGCGTAGGGCAGTGGCAGCTCTGGTGGGCATGTACAGCCCTTTGGCAGTTCATCGGCAGTGGTGAGGCAACAGCCATCATGCATGTAGTGCTGTCTTTTACACATGTTTTCCGTGATTGCGCACAGCCTGTCCAAGCTTTCCTATGCTGCTCCACTTGCAGGTGCTCTTCCGCTGCAACGGCAGCGCGGTGCTGCTCACCAACCGCCGCTGCGACGTGCCGCGCGCCAAGTACACCATCAGCCACATCGTGCGCACCAACCTGGCTGCAGACGACACCGCCTACAACTGCGTCATGCAGGTGCGAGAACGCCTGTTGTCGCAACTCAGGCCCATACCAGGCCTGCCCTTGTCCTTCTCGCGCGGAAGAATTAGCGCGCGGAAGAGCATAGGCTCAAGCAGGCTCGCCTGCTTTTGATGCGTAGGACTTGTAACTTGTAACTTGTTGTTGCAGCTCGCGTACTCGGTATCGTCGATGGGATGACCATGCTGCGCTGCATCACAGGATTGCAGTTTGCTGGTGATGTGCTTGTTTTTCAGTCGACGCCGCCAGCAGCTCAAGCTCAATCAGACCTACTCTGCTTTTGCATGATTTGCCCTGGCTCATCCTCTCCACTGCTGCTGCTGCTGCCGCCTGACATGCAGACTGAGGACGCTGAGCGCAAGGTGGGTGTGCGCCTCAACAAGGACCTCATCCAAGTCGGTGCACGCGCGCTGCGCGAGAACATGACGGCACTCGGCCCCAAGGTGCTGCCCTACAGTGAGCAAGCCAAGTTTGCAGCCAACCTAGTCCTGCGCAAGGCAGCCAAGCTGCAGCCGGCGCTTGCAGCGCGCCTGCCGGCGGCCTGGCTGCAGCCCTACACGCCGGACTTCCGCAAGGCCTTTGAGCACTACTGCATCCACACCGGCGGCAGGGGCATCATTGATGGGCTGGAGAAGGAGATGCAGCTCAGCAGGCAGCAGGTGGAGGCCAGCAGGGCCAGCCTGTACCGCTTCGGCAACACCAGCAGCACCAGCGTGTGGTATGAGCTGGCGTTCATTGAATCGCAGCGGGGGCTGGCGGCTGGGGAGCGGGTGTGGCAGCTGGCCTTTGGCAGCGGGTTCAAGTTCAACAGCAGCGTGCTCGTGGCGCGGCGGAGGATTAGGGATGCTTCGCATGCTGCCTGGGATGGGTTTGATGGTGAGGTTATGTGGAGGGAGCTTGATGAGCTGGAGGCCAGCGCTGCTGCTGCCCGGGCTGCGAAGGCGGCTGCTGCTGCTGCCGCTGCTGCTGCTGGTGGGGATAAGGCCGCGTGCAGTTGAAGCTGGTTGGAGGTTGTCAGGGTTGGCTGCACTTGCTCTAGTTGCTAGGTATTGGCTGCACTTTCACACTCAGGCTGCAGCAGCTGCGATGCGTTGCGATATGCGGGTGGCAGCAGCTGCTGCATGCTTACGGTATTGTGGTGTGTTGACAGAGGGATTGGAAGCACGCAAGAATGTGCGTGTGTACGGGGCGGGGGCATGGGATTTGAAGAGATTTGCACAGTGGTAGCATTGTCACCGACAGCACCTGATGTACAATAGCGGTGGGTGGTGTTGAGTTTTGGATGCTCATAGATCAGTTGCGCTGAATCACTGAAATAGTGTGTTCTGTTTGTTGTCAATCAGGTCGCTGTCGCTGATAGCAAGTGCTTGCAGTTTATCAATCATTACCTTGTGGCTGGTACTGTGGGAGGGGAGCTCTTAGCCACTTGTCAAGTGCAGCTGCCAGCCACGCTGCGGTTGGCTCACTCAGTGGCCGGATGCAGGCCCGTGTTATATTATGAGCGAGCCTGACGCAAACTGCAATTGCTTGGTCAGACCACCAGACATCAAGCAGCAGCGGCGCCTGGCAGTGCAGAGTAGTGTGTGTTCTGTGTTTGACTGGCGCAGCAATGGTGGGTGTTCACAATTGTATTTCTTCATGTGTTTTGCGGCAGGCCAAGTTGGCATGTGTCTGCTGCCAGGCAGGTGGTGCACCCCACGGCCTGACTGCGCACTGGTAGAGCAGCAGCGTTGCGCGCATTGAGTACCTACAATATTATCGGCCATATCCTTACAACAGCCGCAACTTGATTTCATTTGCTGGATTATGCAGGATGTGGCACCAACGACGGCACAGAGTTGGAAGCTGCCCATTTGTTGTGCCAGCATTGCATGCAGTACTAGCAAATTGATCACTGGTGATGTGGCAAGGCTGTTGGCTGGGCCACTGCGAGCTTCGTTTGCCCAGCATGCTGCACGTCGTGCACATACCATGAAGTAGTGCTGCGTACAAAGGCTGCTGGATCCAAGCCTGCTGGGACCTTGCGTGCTGGCAACTGCAATTGCTATTGCATTACACTAGCGCATGCTGGCATTATTTGTTGCTGCTGCGGGGACCAGTGCCAAACCTGTACTACAGGCAGGCTGCCTGGCAGGCTGCCTTGGGTGGCCGGCTTGCAGTTGCGCGTCACCCACCTGGTATGTCGCTTCGTGCATTGGTTGTGTACAGGCCTGAATGCAAGGCGTAGGGTTGTGCACAGTAGATCACGTTCCAAGCGTTGCTGGGTTTTGCGCACCTAAACGCGGCGTGGAGGTGCGATGCCGTTGCTACAGGTCAACATGGTAACATCATGGTGATGGTTGCTATTTCCCTAGATTGAACTGAACGGCAGTTTAGTTATTGCTGTCGAACAACGTTGTTAAGGCCATTGCCCAGCTCAGGCTTGAGCCTGCACGCCAGCGCTGGATGGTGGTGCAGCTACAGGTACTGCCTGTGGCAGGCAGGGTCCAGGGCTAGAGCTACACGTCCGGGCACCAAGCATCTCGCATGGATCCTTGTGATAAGAATTGGAAAATTCAAATTCAAGCTCAGGTGGCACCGATGCTTTACATTGAAAGCGCGTCAACAAGTGCAAGAGACTTGCATGGGACTGGCAGCAGCAAGCTGCTTTCCGTCAAAACAGTGCCCGTCAACGGGACGGTGTGTTGGTCGCGCAGGGCACGCCACCTACGGCAGGCTGCATGTGACACCAAGCTGGCGTAAACTATATAGCACAGAATCAAGGGTGGTGCTCTCCTGGCAACATGCGGGTGCTCAACAGCGCACACACTGCGCACACACTATATCTGAGGGCGCACGGCACCAGCCAGCGCTGGGCATACCAGCAAGTGCACAACAGCGCGCCGGCACCGAGTGCGCAGACAAACAGCTGCAGGTGCTTTGCACTCACAGGCTGCCACCTGAATGCAAGTAAAGAAGCATGGTACGTACCCGCACAGCTGGCGCAGGAGGTGCACGTGTCCCATGTAGCTGTCTTCTCTGAACAGGAGCAACTAGCCGCAGTCAGTGCTGCAAGTCATTACCCAAACGAACACAACACCCAGCCGCCCTACACCACGCTTGCCCCAACACTGCCACTGCTGCTGCTGGTACTGCTGCTGGTACTGCTGCTGCCACTACTGCTGCTACTGCCGCTGCTGCTTCCCCAAGCGTGCCGCGCCAGCAGCACTACGCCAATGGTCAGCCCAAGGCCCGCTGCTGCTGCCGCCATGTACTTGCGCCTGTCCAGCTGCTGCTGCACCGGCTCCAGCACATGCAGCAGGTAGTCGCCAGCGCTCACAATCATCTCGTCCGGCTCCACATTCTCCAGCTCATGCCGCTGCTTGTACTGGTTCACTGTGCTCTGCAGCACCTGTGGCAGTCAGGCAGGCATGCATGACGGCGGCGGCATGTTGTCAATGTCTCCACAGCACCAACAGCACCTCGGCACACCTACGCGCATCCTCTGCGTCCATAGAGAGCATGTTCTGCAAAGCCGGCGCAGCGAATAATTAATAAACACAACACACTAGCAATGAAACAGCAACCTCGCCATGGCGCCTCACCCGCAGTACGCCTGCCCACGCCAGTGCGCCCTTTGCGCGCTCAAACACGCAGCTGTTGTCCCGCACCAGCACTGCCAACACAAACAGTGCTGCCCACAGCACGTCATCGTTGCTGGTGCCATGCTGCCGCAGCGCCGCCACTACACGGCGCGGCACAGATGCCTCCAGCTCGCGGATGCGTATGGCATCGTGCACCGCATCGTCACCCTGCAGGCAGTACAGCAGGCCCAGCAGCCAGCTCATGCGCAGATCAGCAGGCAGCAATGTAGGCATGAAAGTAGCGTGCAAAGCGCAACGCACCAGTGCTGCGCTTCACGCAATTGTCAAGGCGTTCCCTTGAAGCATGTAGGCTTGCGCCCCCGCAGCAGAGCTAGCTCGGGTGAGCTACTCTGCTGATTAAATGTCACAGCGCCCTCAGCAAAGCCCACCAACAGCTCACTGCCCGGCCCCAGCCCAAGCCGCGCAGCCGCCCACCTGCACCAGCACCCCCAGCAGCACCAGGCCCTTGGTCTGGATGTCCACCTCTCCCGGGTGGCTGTCCAGCGCGGCAATGATGTGGCCCAGGCACTCCTGCACACGCAGCACGCGACACGCAGGCCACCACACGAGGTGCATGCTGGTGTGAGCGCAAGGGCTTGATTGCAGGCGGACACTCCCTGGAATGTCAGCTAGCAGGCTTGGCCACAGCTTACGCATCAACAGGCCAGCATCAGGTGTTCTGGCAAGCTTCCAGCATCAGCCAGCTGCAGCGCATGTTTGCTTAAAACTGGTATGACGGCAGGCAAGCAGTGCTGCGCAATGAACGATGGAGAGAGCAGCTGCAGTGCGCCCCTGCCAGTGGTGCAGCCCTACGACAGGAAGCCAGCCCACCTGCGTGATGTGCGCCTGCATCATGGCATTCTCCAGGGCCAGAGGAATGAGGCACAGCAGCACGCTCAACTGCACCATGGCGCTGTGCCTGCAGCATGAAACACACGTGTATCAGACTGTTGACAACAGCAAGGCAATGCACTTTTGCTAGCTGCACACCTGTGCAACACGGCAGCAGAGCAACGCACCCTGTAGCTTGGCTTACTCAAACACAATGGCTGGGCATCCCGCGTGCGACACTGCAGCGCGTCATGTAACCACGCAGCCGCATCCACTGCCAGCAGCATTTCCCCCCGCCTGCCCACCTGAACGTCTGCATGGCCTGCGCGATGACCTCTATCGCGCCCGCCTTGGCGATGTGCCACTGGTTGCTCTGGCACACCTCGCCCTCACCCCGCACCAGGCTCATCAGCGCCAGGCAGCCATGGCACTGGATGCTGTCGCTGCCGCCATGCAGCGCCATGGCGTCCACCAGGCTGCGCACGCCGCCGCTGTGCGCGATGAGCTCGCGCACGCCGTCGTCGCTCCAGGCCAGGCGCGCGAGCGCTTCCAGGCACACCAGGTGGCCCTCAGGGCCCAGGGAGGCCACCTTGAGCTGAGACAGCGCAACCTCAACCTGCGTGGGGGAGCAAGGACGACAGGGGTCCCGTTGTAATATGACAGTTTTAGACATGGTAGATGCACAACTGCGCATCTTCACGCAATGCTGGTCCAGAAGCCCCTCTGCCCCAAGGCTTCTGGCGCTCCAAGTGGGCTGGTGTAGTTGCATTGCAGGCGGCCGGGGCAGGGGGAGTACAGCTGGCAGCTGTAGGGGCGAGTTGCAGCGTGTTGGCAGCAGCACTGCAGCACTGGCACAAGCAATGCAGCACGCCCTAGGCGCCTGACAGCACTGTCACACAGCACAGCTGAGGCGCATCACGTGCGCTGCTCATCCAAGCTGCGCCTGCATGCCAGGCACTGCTCCACATCAACAGCTGCAGCATTGGCTGCAAGTTTATGCGCGCGTGTGCGGATGGTGTTGCAGCGCAGCCCCCACCTGGCGCGATTTGAGGTTTGCTGCCTCCATGGGCAGGTGCTCATCATCCAGGGGGCACAGCAGGCTCATGCTCTGCGTGAAGTAGTCAGACTCCATGGAGTCAGCAGCAGACATGTCTGCAGTGACACATGCAGCCCAACGGAAGAGCGGCAGCAGGGCAGAACTTGTGTGTCAGCGGTTGCAAAGCACGAACACTACATTGCTTGGGTGTGTGCGGCACAGCTGCACAACATGTGCATGCCAAGCAGCGCTGCAGTACAAAGTTGTTATGCATGTTGCCTGTGTTTCCTCGACACAACAACACCACAGCTGCTCACCAACAACACATTGCTAAGCCGTGCAGAGCTCACCTAGCGCCCGTGTTGCGTCCGACGGTGTCCTGCTATTACCAGCCGGCTGGCCAAGCCTGCTGCGTGTGCTGGCACTGTCGGTGAGCCCAGGCAGCCCCAGACCAGCAAGCGCAGCGCCAGCATCAACAGACCCTGTTGATGCAGCTGACGCAGCGCGCTGCATAGCACTGCTGCCACCATTGCCGCTGCCGCCTCCAGCAGCCGCTGCTGCTGCTGCTGCTGCATGGCTAGCGGCAGGCGGCGCTGCCTGCTGCTGCTGCCAATGCTCGCTACTACTGCTGTTGTGCGGCTGCACAGGTGCAGGGCTAGGCGCTGGTGATGCAGCACCACCGGCGAGGCCGTTCAAGCTGTGAGTGCTGCCCGCAGGGCCAAATGTCTCCATCAGTGCCCTGCCAGGCCTGCCAAGCCTGCTGGCGCCTGCCCTGCTGCTGCTGCCAGTGCCATGGTGGTGGCTCGACAGCGGCCTGCCGCTGCTGCTGAGCAGGTCAATGAGTGCACGCACTGCATAGTTGATGATGATGCGCTCAGGAGGGGGGCACCTGCGGGCAGTTGCGGCAGGCGAAGAGCTCATTGCTAATTGTATTGGATATGCCTGCACATTTGGAACACCACACAACAAGCCGACTTATCCACTTCAAAGCGCAGCGCAGCCTCTGCCCTCCACACGTCCGCATGCTGAACAATGCCGTCGCATGGCAGTCTGAACTGCTCTTCTCGTTTCCACATGAACTGCAATTGCTCTGCCGCTGCTTGCATGCGCGCTGCCGCGCCGCACCTGAAGGGGCAGGACAGCTGCAGCCCGCTCTGCAGCTGGTTGCCCAGGTGGTGGCTCAGGCAGCACGCGCAGAAGTTGTGCCCGCACGGCTCCAGCGCCACGCACTGCCGCAGCGTGGTGAGGCAGATCTGGCACTTGAGGTCTTCCAGTGTGGACTGCTCCGCGGTGGTGTAGCGGCTGGTGGCGGTGCGGAAGATGCTGGCGGCGGCGTGCGGCGGGCTGCAGGCGGCGCAGTGTGTGCAGAGGTGGGCATGCATGAATCAACAGACCACAAGCGTTGCAGGGTGGCATGTATAGTGCGCGGTAATCGGCAGGGTGTAGCTGCAAAGTCTGCGGCATTGGACAGCAGCTGCAGCACCCCTGCACATAGCATCTGCTGCTGCACATGCGCATTGCACGATGGCTGTGGAACAACCCTCATGCCAGCAGCTGTCGCATCCAAGCGCACCTGCTGCTGTGCACAGCGCCCGGCGAAAACACGCCAGCCG
The DNA here is from genome assembly GCA_030272155.1 of Tetradesmus obliquus. Lineage (NCBI taxonomy): Eukaryota > Viridiplantae > Chlorophyta > Chlorophyceae > Sphaeropleales > Scenedesmaceae > Tetradesmus > Tetradesmus obliquus. The sequence goes on from CP126191.1 coordinate 6,221,873, forward strand.
TGCTGTGCGTGCTGCCCACCCAGCTCTGCTCCTCGCTGCCTGCTAGGTCCGGATCCCGGGGGTCACCGCTTTTGTACGTGAAGAACTGCTCCACCAGCGGCGCCACACTCAGCACAAGACTGATGCGGTCGCCATCAACCAGCGGCACTGCAGGCAGGGGCAGCAGCAGCACACAGGTGCATGTGCAGCAAGAGGAACGTAGGGAAGCGTAAAGAGAAGAATATAATTGTTTTGTATGTCAAGCCCGTGGGGATCACTCTCCGATACAGAGTACCGAGTGCTCAATACCATCCCCTCCTACATTGCAGGGCATATGTAGTTCTCCTGGCTAAGGACTCCTAGTCCTTGACGGCTCGTTACTGATTAACGTTGATCCGTCCCCGACATCCTTAGTCGGACGCTCCAAGGACTTGGCCCAACCAAGTCCTTGGCCAACAGGGCCTAGGTCATAACCGTCTGACCAAGGCTAGCACGGCACGGCTCTCACAGAGACCCTACAGCATATTCTATACTGTGCCGTTACATAGTGCAGGAGGAGGTTCAGGAGTGAGGCTGGGGGGGGGATGGTGTGCGGCATGGCTGCACTGGAGTGCAGCAACGGCATGAGCCCACTCAGCGTGTTCTGCCAGTGCATGCGCAGCATGCAAGCTTCAGGTCCAGTGGTCACAAGAACATCAGAGTGGCCACACCTGCGTCACATGGCACTGCTGATAACGCCTTGCGCGTGCTGGCGTGCTGTTCTAGTCACTAAGCACTAGCCGGTGTCACCAGCTGGTGCCTCCACAGCTGCAGTTACTTGTGCTGTTCGCCAGCTGCCTGCCGCTGCTCACCTGACTCCCCTTTGGCCAGCTTGGTGTGGTTGAGGAACGTCCCGTTGCTGCTGCAGTCCTCCAGCATGGCCTGCTGCGAGCCATCTGCCGCATTCCCCAGGCTGATGATGCAGTGCAGCCTGCTCACACGGCCATCAGCCACCTCCACAAACCCTAGGTTGCGCTTCAGCACCTCAGTGAGGTTCCTGTCGCAGCCATTGGCCAGCGCTGAGTGGGGTGTGCCTGCAGAGCCGCCCACTGCCCACAGCGCCTCCTTGCCACGGCCTATGGCAACGCCGGAGCCCTTGAGCACGACATACGGCAGCATGCGCGACCCTGGCAGGGAGGAAGAGTGCAGGCAGCATTTGAGCTGGCACTATAATAGAGTAGCCACGTATGTGCTTGCTGGTTGCTTGAGTGCTGCAACAAACTTCTTGATGTATGCGGTGTATGTTTTGGCAGCTGTGCGCACACACATCCTGCAGTGCCTGCCAGGTGCCTGGCATACAGACGCAGCAAGGCTCAACACCAACCAGTGCTGCAGTGCTGCTGTGACACTCACCAGGCACCAGCCATCCCCAGGCAGCATCCCTGCCTCTGGCTGGCCGCTGCTGCTGGCTGGGTGCTGTCTGTATGCTGCGCAGGCCGCCGCTGATCTCGTTCAGTGACAGCTGCTGCGGGTCCACGCCGCTGCCTGAGCTGGGCTGGCCGCTGCTGCTGGTGGCCTCCAGTGGGATGCAGTAGCGCTCCACCTCAGCCAGCAGCAGCGTGGACGCCTCCCTGGCATATGTCTGCAGCATCTGCCTGCTGCTCATGCCCAGCTCTGCTGCCCGCATCTGCAGGTTGCAGCAGTTGCAGTGAGATGAGCAAAGAGGAGGATTCATGACACCACATGCCGTGCCGCTGCTTTATTTTTTTGGATTGTGGTTTCAGCATGCAGCCGACTGCTGGTGGTATCTGACGTCGGGCTTGTCAGTGCATGCAATGGAGAACTTGCAAGCAGCACTCTGGTGCCTTTTTGTTGATGTTGCAGCGTACCACATGAGTGAATGCTTTTGCCTCCACCACAAAGGCAATCTCCTCCACCACCTCCTGCGGCACATTGCTCGGACGATAGCCCTGCAGCAGACAGTGGCGGTTGACAGCCGTGGTAAACAGCACTGCTTGCAACCAAACCAACAGGCCATGACGACACGCAGGATGAACAGGTTGCTGCCAGAAGCTGTGCCAAAACACGCCTGTAAACCCACATTGTCTCAGTAACCATATGTGAAAGCCTGAGGCATGCATGGAAACTGCCTTGAGTGTGCCACACCTCTCTGTGAAACAGCAGCGCATAGAAGTTCTCTATCAATCTTTGCTCCAGGTCCCGCCGTTGTATCTCGCTTATAGGACCCGTGAGATAATTTGACACTTCCATCCTGGTTTTAACGAGGATCAACTCATGGTTGCTGATACAAACGCCTGCATGCGAAAGCAGTACTTGGGGTATGCTGCTGCTGTTGTTGCCGTCTGGCTTGTTTGGAGCTGCAACGCAAAAGTAAGTCGGTTAATGCATCTGGTGCAGTGTCTGTCCACAGACTGCATTAACTTCGCACCACTCGGCTGGATGACAGCCACGTCAAACCAGCGAGAACCAGGGCAAAGCCCTTGTAACCAGGCCCAATGACAAAGCTTTCACGTGCAACCATTACTTGCCATACCCTTCGTTAAACTGTCCAGAAGTAACTGCGTTGCTGGAAATCAGCGTTGTGCAAGTGACGTCTATCAGTTGCTGCTGCTGCAATCAGTGCTGCTGCCAGCACCTGCAAGGGCATACAGAGCAGTGATTGTGCAAAGCACGTTTCACTCCACCAATGCACTGTACACTGGATACACATCGTGCTGCTGCAATGCATTGCAGCAGTCAGTGCAGGCATGTGATGCGCATCAGTGGTGTCTCAGCCACACAACTGACGTCAGCCAAGCCAACCTTCAGCAGCACGCTGTGGCCTAGTCAGCAGAGCCGCCTGCAACAGCTGAACTTAGGTGGCAGCCATGGTCGCTTAGCCGCCTGCCAGGCAGGTCCCACTCCGCCACCACCTGTGCCTGCAGCAACCTTTGACTTCTCTCCACACGTAGACAGCACTGTGCTGGCGTCCCAGCTGCTTGTGCTGGCAGTCACGCTTGGCGCAGCAGCCTACTGGTGGTGGTCTGTTGTGCCATCTGCAAGGCGCACATTAGCCAAAGAGAAGCGGTCTGGACCCCTGAAGGAGTACCTGGTAGAGCTGCAGGAGAACCCAGACAAGGGCGTGGAGCGCTGGTTCTACACAGACTGGCTGCAGCAACTGCAGCGCAGGCAGCAGCTAGCTGCGCAGGCGGCTGCCAAACGGGCAGCTGGCGCTGCGGGACTATCAGCTACAGCAACGAGTGCGGCAACCAGCACAGGTGCAGCACCACAGGCAGGGCAACAGCCATCTACTGCAAGCCAAGGTGTTGCCGCTGATGACGTGCCGCTCTTAGCGCAACAATCAACGCCACAACAGCAGCAGCAGCAGCAGCAGCAGCAACCGCCAGCAGAGGAGCCATATGTGGACAAGGAGCCAAACTTCTGGTCACTGGACAACCCACTCCTAGCAACAGCTGCGATGCTGGCTGCTATTGGGGTCGTCAGCACAGTGCTGCACGGCTCGCCTTGATGGAAGCATGTGTACACATGTACTGCGTTACAGCAGAGTTGCTGGCAAGTGAGCCAGTAGCGCACGCCATGCCTTGCACCTTGGGTAGCGGTTCTTTGTGGAAGCGTGTACTTCACTGTCACAAAATCATGTTGTGGTGACATGTGATTGTGACTCGCCTAATTTTCAACTTGCGCAGCACAGAAACCTGCTGTCAGTTGCCAGGGCAGGCACATCATCAGCTGCTACTTGTAGTGGCCGGGCAGTTGTGACCCTTTCACACTGTAAGCATTGCGCCTGCGGTGTAGTGTTGGGTATACCTAGGGTAACAGATCAACGCACAAGTTTTGTCTTATGGCCTCAGCTGTTGACAGTGGGAGTGTATTTCTCAAGTAGGCAGTCTACATGCAAGCAAGCTAGCGTAGCTGTGTTATCCGTGCCACGACAGGTTCTGTACCCCAAAGACACTGGAGCACTCACTTGATCGGTTACCATTGTGAACAGCTGACCAGCCGGCGCATCTCTCGTGGTGGCAATCCAAAGCCCTGCAGATGCTGTGCTACAGCCTCTCGACAGTTAGCAACCTACTAGCAGGCTGCTGGTGGATGCCTATATGCAAATTCAGCTGCCAGTTATTGCACAGCGGAATGGCTAGATCCTAATGATATGGCAGCAGCGCTTTGAAGGAGATGCTTAAGAGCCTGCATTCATTGCGACAACACAGACTGCAGCCCCAACACTGTCAAGGTGATACTATAGCGCAGACAAGCCATTTGCCTGCACCGCAGATCACGTGCATAGCAGATGCTGCTATCCTGCAAACAGACAAAGCTCATGTAAATGCAGTTTTGTTTGCAGTGCTGCAGCTACAAGAGGTACAGCTATATGAGGTATCTAGGGTGTGCGTGCAGTGACCTGGCACTGCCCAACAGCACCACACTTGGTCATCGAGTGCACAACGGCTGTGCAAGCCACAAGCTACGCGGGTGAAAATGGTTGCTGGGCTCCACACTGCAGCTCACACAGCTACACCAGGTGGTCAAACAGGCGTGCTAGATGCATCACACAAACTTGCAGCTACAATATGACAGCCGCCATGCAACAGTGCATATCCCAGATGCAGCAGCGCCAGTTCCTGCGGCTCCTTATTCAGGAGAGGAGACGCCGCAGGACCGTCTTCTAGCTGTGTTGCTGCCATGATGCAAGGTGAAAACTCGTTGATACACGGTCATCATGGTACACAGTCACCATTGCAAACTGTGATGTCAGGGATCACATGCGCTCCAAGAGATGCAGTGCTTACAGAACAGGTCAGCACAGTCCAACTGCTACGGATTTGCAGAAAAGCTTCGTACAGAGACCTAATCTGATGCAGAATGGTTCACGCCTCAGGGCTACCAACCAGTGTCACTCCGCATGCCATGCTGTCCTGCTCTTCTTCCTCCTCTTCTTGCTGCTGCTCTCGGTGCCTGAAGCGCTTGGACTGCACTGCTGTGGCCATGGTTGCTGTGTCAGACAGGTAGCTTTGCATGTTGCTGACCCTGGAGGCAGCTGGCAGGCAGCGCTTGAGGCCACTCTGCTGCTGCTGCACGGGCATGGCGCTCCAGGATGAGGCAGTGTCGTCATGCATCTCATGCAACCCGCCAACAGAGTGGCTGAGCAAGATCCTGCGCAGCGTATCATAGTCTGCAGTGCACATGGTGTGCTGCGCAGGCAAGCTGCAGAGGCAACGCAGGCAACAAAAAAGCACACAAGCAAGAACTTAGTTGCTTGCAGGAAAGGCCCTGGGATGTTGAACGTACCCTGCAACACAAGTGGCCTCGACAGTGGCACTGCAGTTCACGGCTGCTGCGTGAGATGTGTGCATTATACTGCCTTTAAACAGGAAGCAGCCAGTCTTGCGCTGAACTCACCTCCTCAGGTGCCGCATCCAGTGCTTGATGAAGCCTGGCGTGCTTGGCGCTGACAGCATACTTGTCCACTGCTTTTCCTTCTGTGCAGCCATCTGCCGCAGCCTGTCCTGCTGCAGCGGCCTGCTGCTCTCGCCAGAGTGCATCAGGTCAAATGGAGGCTCTCCTGCAAACACGAGCGTTTCAGCACCATCAGAACAGGCGGACACGCTCTTTGCATAACACCACAAAAGCGCCACAGCAGCAAATCATGTGCATGACGCCCAATGGGCCTGCCAGGTGCGAAACATGTATGTGTCAACACACCACTGCACCTCATGACGTCAAGCACATGTGTCCTAAGAGTATTTCTTGCACTGCAGATGCTATGTGGGTCCTGCAAGACAACTTGCCTCATCCACACAGCCCCCCCAAAATGCTGCCAGCCCTCACCTGTTGCCATCTCCAGCAGCGTACAGGCCAGGCCCTCCAGGTCATCTTTTGGTGTGGGGTGCCTGCCAAATAGGGTGCGCACTGAGCTGTAGTCCACCGTGCCACAGAAGAGGTAGGTGTCGTCGTCCCAGCTGAATCCTGCAGGCAGCACGTACATTGCAGTACAAGGGCAGTTTATCCTGCCGGAATCATGTCAGAAAGTACAACGTGTTGAATGCTGCAGGTGCGGATCAACAGGCTGCCTTTGCTTGCTACACAAGCAGCACTTTCGCATCACATTGCTGCACCTGTGCTGCAGCAAACAGTCTACTGCTACTGCTGCTGCATGCAGGTCATGTGGCGAATAACTCGCAACAAGACAGACACAACCAATGGGAAGCTCCTTACCTGGGTGGTGCCACTGCATGGCCATTCCCATGTCCAGCAGGTAGATCTGGCTGGCAGAGTCGCCGCTGTTCACGTCATATCCGTATGGCATGCAGAAGTTGTCGGGCTTGATGTCCCTGTGGACCAGCCCGCGCTCGTGCAGGCTCTGCAGGGCCTGGCAACAGTGCAGGGCAGAGTTGCAGGAAACAGGTGAACCCACTTGGGTGAGCGCGCGGCTGCATGTGCACAAGCACCCAGCTGCAGGGCACTGCTGCATGCATGCAGTGTCAGCATTGATTCACATAGGCTGCGCAATGGCTCAGCAGGGTGTAAGATTGCTGCAATGCCGTGCATGCAATTTCCAGTGCATTGCGACAGGTCAATATCACCCAGCCAAGAACAGCAGAAAGCCTTGGCACTACACTCACCGTAAGCATGCACAGTCCGTGGTTGACCAGTAGCGGCTTGTTGTGCCTGTACGCCTGCATGTCCAGCGACATGCACCCTACACGTGGGCCCAGCAGCTCCATCACCAGGTATGACAGGTAGTAGTTCTTCTTGGGTTGCTTCTTGTCAGCCTCCACCATCGCTCCTGCAAGCGGGCAAGCGCAGCAGAGCAGGCGCTTACACAGATGCTCTGTGTGTGCACGTGGGAGGGAACCGCATGGTGCATGCATGCACCGATTGCAGGCATGCTTGCAGGAAGCAGGTCAAACGGCAGTCAGCTGATCAACATTGTCTGCACAGCACTGTGACAAGCAACTGCATTTGAGGCGCTGTTTATTCATGCAAACGTTGTGACCCTGGCTGGTTCTACGCACCAGAGCAGTAGGTTGCTGGGATGCCAGTGGGCATGGACTGCAGGCTGCCTTTTATATTCCTGTAGATGCCATGCTCATGCTTCATCTCTGCCTTGTAGTTCTTCTCGGTGTCCGCTGTCAGCTTGCCATGCTCATCGGTCTCTGCATCCACCACAATCTTGGCAGCCACCTGCAGGACAAACAGCTGCTGGTCAGCAAACTGGATTTAACCTGCCTGAACAAGCGTGCTTGCATGGCACATTGACGCAATATGCCAAACAACATGTGTTCCACGTATATTACTTGTGCTTGAATACAGCAGATGTGTATAGCATGCTCTCACTGTCAGCCTGGGCTGCTGCTGTGCAATCAAGCAGTGCACTACTAGTGCCAGTAGTACTGGCGCACCTCCTTGCCGCTCTTGGTATCCAGGCACTTGACAACAGTAGCAAACCCCCCCATATCCAGGAACTCCACTATTTTGAACCTGCTCTTCAGCAAAGCCCTCCGGGACAGCAGTGCTGCAAGTGCAGGGTGCAGTTGCTCTGCTCCTGCAGCCTGGCTGTGAGCAGGAGTTGCAGACTCCATCCCGAGCAGCTCTGGATCAGCCTAAATAGTTTTGTTCTATGTTACGCACGTGACTGCAGGGGCGGTAAAGCAAAGCAGTGACTCGGAGCTGTGCAGGAAATTGAACTCGACACCGACAGCTGAGAGACACTTGAGTCGTACTAGCGGCACATGCAGACTCGAGCTATAGATGAAAGTACGATATCATTGTTCATAAGTTAACGAATGTTTGTGCTTTTTCTGATGAGACCTTAAGTACAGCATTCTCGTCCATGTCATCTTTTGGCGGTTGAACAACAAAACACGTTCGCGAACTATGCTAGCAGACGCATAAAAGCAGCAGGCGCTCCACAAGAATGAATCAATTTCTTTTGTTTCTTGCAGTTCCTATATCCGTATAGGTTGTCCTTGCGACGGGAAACAGCCAAACGCCCCGTCAGGCTAGAGTTGGAAGTAGGCCAGGACCTGACCCAACTGCAGCAATCACCGCACGTTGCAGCAGTACATAAGAATTGCGTCAGGTTCTTTTGCGCTTCGACTCTGCAGACCTAATTCAATAGGTGAGGGGTATCTCCTTGCAGCGTTCCTGCAGCTGCAGCTGCTTGACTCTGGGCTGCAAACAGCTGAGGTACATCACGCCTGCTTCACGCCTGGTATGACAGGTTATGCAAGCTTTTGATGAAATTAAGTCTGTTTGTCAGACACGTGATGCACGATTGTGCTGAATGTTGCCCACCGCCTCTTGCAGGACATCCATTTACAGCCTGTTCATCAACATGGCAGCAGCACAGCCCTATCTGGACCTGGATTGTGAAGAAGAGCAGTGGCAGGAGCAGTCAGAGCCCTATGATGAAGTTTCAGAGGCCAGTGACGCAGACGCATCACCTGACAGCCACATAAATGCGGAGACTGAGACAGACCAAGATGACCCAGACAGCGACACTGTATCATCTGGCTTGTGTGGAGGGCCAGAGCCCCCGCAGGACAACCTGAAGCTGCGCTTCTCTGCTGGCACAGCTGACCTCAATGGTCATGGTGCAGTGCATGAGCAGCTGCCTGCAGGTGAGGACAGCGCCTGCAAACCCCATGCAGCTCAGCTCCTGCCCTGCCATTGCCCTGCTTGCGTCTGCTCTACTCTTGATGCTGACAACACCTCTGCAAGCTGTTTGCCGTAGGCACCATGTACCTGTGTTACATCTGGTTCAAAGAAGTTATGGTCGCCTGAATCACATATGTCCGCTCCTGGCCGCTGTACACTGCTTTCCTGCAGGCACAATCATCGAAAGGTGCTACAAGATCACAGGCATCGTTGGCAAGGGCAGCTTTGGTGCTGCTTATGCTGCAGAGCACCTGAACTCGGGGCTGCAGGTGAGCATTGGAGGTTGCCTACAATCCATACAGCGCTTGTTGCCAGTAGTGGTGAGAACGTTGATTTTGCGCAAATAGCATGCTGAACAACAGTCCACACAACCCCAAAAGAAGGCATTGAATCCTCTTGAGCTACTGCCTTAAACCAGCAACCTAGTTCCTTGAGAGCTCAACATGCACTGCCTTTGCTGATGCAGGTGGTTATCAAGGCCCGAGTGTCAACTTCAGGCACCAACTTCAGCGACTCCCTGAGGGGCGAGCTGAATGTCTACATGGGCCTCAATGCGCAAGGGCAGATGGAAGGCATCCCCTGCTTGTACTCGGCAGGTGCGCGGCAGCAGTTGCTGCTTGCAGGATAACCTATCCTGCAGGCAGACATAGGAGAGCTTCCTGCAGGAGGTACAGATCTGCGAGTTTTTGCTTGCAGGATGGTACATGCCAGCCCCAGAACTGCTTGCAGGATTACTTTTGTACGTCTCTTTAAGCTGTGTCTTGAACCCGCCCTGTGTGTGCCCTTTTCAGGTGTGCACAAGCTGAGCCCAAGCAGCGCCTCTTCTGGCAGGAAGACTGTGTATGTGAGCTACCTGGTCATTCAGCGGCTTGGCCCTAGCATCTGGACCAGCTGCCACAGGCAGCACGGCCCGCAGCAGCTGACCTGGCGGCCCAGCAAGCAGGACATGTTCAACATCGCATCAGGCATGCTGAAGGTGGGGCTGTGCTGCCGCAGGCGCACCACAAAAGTTGCTGCTCAATTCTTCTGTCAGCTATGTTGCGCAGCCAGCTAATGTAATCTGAATATCTTGTGCTGATTTTTGTGTAGACAAAGTGGCACCCGTGCATTCACTGTGCTGGTTGCAGCGTGTCTGCTGGTCGCATGTGCTGCTGCTGCTGCTACTGGAGCCTGTCACCAGCACAGCTTGTGTCCCATCTGAACATGCATGCACTCTGCTGGTGCAATGCAGGCGCTGGCAGCAATCCACTCAAAGGGCTTCATGCACAAGGATGTCAAGACAGACAACTTCTGCATGAGCAAGGAGCACCGCACTACAAGCATCTACGCCATTGACTATGGCTTCTCCAGGCCCGCGTTTGGTGAGGAAAAGTGTTTCCTGCAAGCAGTCATGGGTTGCATATGCTGTCAGTGTTCCGCTTGGCAACCGCTGCACACTGCCACACCCACCTGTGACAGAGCTGGCGTGCACTGCAGCAAAATTTTGTGTGTGTCTGTATGCCTGTCATCTCAATCTCCTGCAAGCACAGATGGGAACCTCAGATAGCCATACCTTGGGGCACACACTGACTTGCACAGTGGTATGCACATGCAGGCCAGTACGACTACGCACGCTACTTTGAGTGGGAGGCCAGCTTCTGGGGTGAGTGCCGAGCAACGCATAGTGGCAGCTTCACCGTGCCAATGTATCATTTCCTTGCACAGAACGCACGTATCTGCAATGCTGGACGGTTTGTACATTGCTCCCGCAGCTTGGCGCGCAGGGCTGTACTTCACCCAATTATCTGTCTGCTGTGTTTAATGGGCGGTGACGCGGTGTGTCGCCTGTGTTGCCTGCCTCTGCAGGCACACCCAACTATGCATCGCTGAACTCCCTGCTGCGCACACCCCAGACGCCACGTGATGACTTGGAAGCGCTGGTGTACTGCCTGTTTGTGAGTGCCCAAACATCATTGCTGCTAGGCTCTGCAGCTGTGTACATAGCATGCGCGCTTGGCGGTGCCCTGGCAAGTGGTTTTAAACCACATACGCAGCACCTGCAAGTGCTCCACATACGCAGCACCTGCAAATATCCAACCTTGTGCCGCTTGTTGCTATGTCCTGCACTGCTTCTTTGTGCATTTTGTGTCTTCAGGAGCTGCAGCAGGACGACTGCCGCGTGCCATGGAACCTCACCACTAACGCGGAGGCTGCTGCTGGCTGGACAGACGAGCAGTTGGCCAGGATGAACAAGAGCAAGTGGGCGGCCTGGCAGGAGGCCTGCCATGAGGTGAGCACAGCAGCTGCCTGCTGCGCCATGTGCTAGCAAGAGGTTATTGGCGTGGTGTGCACCTGCTTGTGGCGTGTTGTCTGCGTAGCCTCTTCACCCAGGGTTACTATGACATGGTTGCTGCATGTGCAGGGCCGCCTGTTTGAGCAACCTGTGTACTTGTGTTGCTGAGAGCGGCAATTGTTCACAACGCCTGCTAACCATCTGCCTGCCGCCGGTTGCTCTGCTGCCAATGCTCTGCTGCCAACTCCTGGTGCTTGTGCTGTCAGGGATGTGTGCCGCCATACCTGATGGACTACTTCAGCTACATCACTGACCTGGAGGCGTGCCACTGCCCTGACTACAAGTACCTGCTCGGGCTAGTGCAGGTGAGCCACAGTAAGACATCGCAGCACCACTGACAGCCACAAGCTGCAGGTGTCATGTTGCTGATATAAAAGCATAGCCATGGGCTTGGTACAATGAAATGCAACAGTAGTGCGACCCCGCCAACGCTTGCCACAACAAGCTGCTCTGACGCTCTTGCTGCCTGTTGTCTGCCATTGCTGCAGTGCGGCATCAACGGGCACCCGCTGCCATCCATGCCCACGCCAAAGGTGTTCAGGGCATGGCCAGCACCTGACGAGCAGTTTGACCACCAAGAGGTGACGGAGCTGCTGCTGCATGAGCTGCACGCTGCTGCATCTGCGGTGCTGCCAGAGGCGCCTAGTGCAGCCATCTCCACAGAGCTGCAGCTGCAGCTGGATGTGCAGCAGGATGAGGAGCTGCCGGCAGCTGGCAAGCAGCAGCCTCAGCGATATGCAGCTGAGGTGCAGGCTCCAGCACCTGTGGATGCTGCTGGTGCCTTCACATGCGCGTTCGATGGCGATGCGCTGTGGCTCTCTGGCGAAGATGGAATCAGCTCTGATGCAGTGCAGCGCTTCAAGCGGCAGCGCATTACAGATGCAGCTGCTTGTGTGGGCATGTTTGGCCCAGGCCCAAATGGGGCATGGCCTGCAGCTGTGGGGGTGATCCCAAATTCACAGAGCCAGCCAGAAGAGTGAGACACAAGTTTTGATGCACTGTGGCTGCAGGATGACGCCTGCACTGCTCATATTGCTCAGTTCGCCACCGGCCTGACATGTTGGGCTAAGATTGGTGGCTTGTCCTCTATGGCATCATCAAAAGCATGCTATGTGATGTTTTGCTGCAAGGATTTGTGCATCGTCTTGTGACCTTGCTGGCTTACTGCTGTGATGAGCACTGGGTCTCGGCTTGGCGTATGACTGGCTGTCGTTTGTGAAGAGCTGTCCCTGCACTGTATACTAGCACTGTTAGCAGGCTGCAAAGCCTGCTGCGTGATTTGTGCTACCCTCCAACTTTTGACTGATGCTAGCCATCAGCACACTGCCTAGGAACCCCATCCAGCCGCTGCGTACAGCACATCGCGTACTGGCTGTGGGGCGGGGTGTAGTTTAGCAGCAGCCTGTGCTGCTTACCCTCTCAGCTGTGATGATTTCCTTCTAGTAGAATCATGGTATGCATTGCACGCACTGCACACATTTTAGGCCTCCTAATTAATTTTAAGCGAGAGCTTAGAGTCAGCTTTGCATTGCATGCATGCCATAAGCAGGCACCTTGGCATGGCACACTGGAGCGTCTGAGGATGGCATGCAGATGTAATCGCTTGCTGCACTGCTTTTTTGCAAGGCACCTTGTGCTTGATGCAGCGCAGCATGCGAGTCGAATGGTTTAAATGTGCTGGTCAAATGGTTTGAACGAGCTGATTTCATTGGTCCAATTCATTGCATGTTGATAAATACACCAGGACACAGTGTCCCATCTGAACGACGTGGTGTTGTGAGTGCTGCTCGTGTAATGCCAGACGTCCACCAGTCCCGGCATGTTGTTGTCAATATCTTGCCACGGCATGTAGGACACGGCAGGTCCAAGCACCAAAGGTTTGGCTGCAAGACCCATGTCGTGCATGAGTAACAGGCCTACTGCTCATCAGGAACGGGATGCAGCCATCTCCCTGGTTGGAAAGGTCATTAGTGACGTGACACCAGTGCTTCACAAGCTGTCGGGTTGGTTCTGCAGACCAGCTTGAAAACACGCTGTTGACCTAATCGCCACAAGCTGCTTGTGTCGACTCTGAGTCAGTCAATCAACGGTTGCGTGCATGCCGCCACAGAGGCCTAATTTAATGCAGCGCACCTGGCTCTGTCTGCAAAGCAGCACACGTGGAGGGCGCAAGCTTGGGGTGCCTCGTATCAGACACTCATGTCTGACACGACACAAACGCCATCTCGAGCTCAGCAGCGCTAGCGTCTTGTTGATTGCATGCCACAGCTTTCTGTTCATCTGCGCCGTCAGTTTTGCTGTTCACGTGCGGGCTGCCTAGAGGAAAGCTGTAAACAGTGCATGCAAACACACACAGACAAACCACGAACACGCTGCTGTTGGCAGTTAGTGTACTGCAGTGCAGCATTGTGTGCAAAGTAGCATGTGATCAATTGCAAGGCAGTTTGCCACCGAGTGACCAGGCTGGTTGGTAGCAGGTTGCTGGTGGAGGAACCACTTGCTTCAGGATGCCTTCATAGCTTGCCGCGCCTGCATCTGCTGCTGAATCCCCTAGCCCAAACTGCCTTCAGGTTACATCAAGGTTGCATGTTACAACAGCTAAGCAATCACAGCATCAACACAGGCAGCAACACAGTCAAACACAAAATCCCCGTACGCACAAGGGAAGAGAGCTGTTCCAGTTTGCTTGCACAGCCTTCAATGGCCCAGCAAGCCGCTTCACGAGAAGCAGCAGCAGTTATGAGTGAGTCTTGAGACACATTCATATACCACTGGCAGGGGCCGATAGGAGTACACAGGACCTATATCACAAGTTGCTCAGTGCCCATCAGCGCATCCCAGTGCTGGTGTGCACACTGCGTACAACCAAGCTTGTGACTTGACGAAGCATCTGCATGTCTTCACTGTTGTTGGCAAAAGCCATTCAACCCATAATAGCATTGCAGTGACGGGCGTAGTAGTGCAATCATTGCCTGGTTTGAAAACAAGGCAGACCACGGTGAACGTGCGCTGCTGGATGCGCCACAATTCATCAGCAGCTGCATGTGCGCCAGCGGTGGCACCGGCGCTCATAGTCGCCAGTTGCAAAATGCAGTCACATAGCAGACATGCAGACTCTGCATTTGGCAATTTATAAAAGTCATTCCAAAAAAAGCATTTTGCAAAACTGTCGCTTGTTGTCAACACAGCAGCCGGGTGCTGGTAACGACGGTACCGTCCAGCATGCATGGGCATGTGACTGCACCAAAGCATTTAATTTTCGCAATGATGTCAAAGCTGCAGTGTGACATAACTGTCGTAACATGGAAGTTTGAGAATAAGCATTTGAATTCCATCTCAAGTCACTCTTCCACATAGTCTGGTAATACCGGTACCGTCCAGCATGCATGGTCATGAGACTGCACTGAAACGATAAACTGTCACAATGATATCAAAACAGCAGTGCGCCAAAAGTGTCCTAACGTCAAAGGTCGGGACTAAGCATGCAACAACCATCTCGATCACACTTCCACATAGTCTGGTAACGATGGTACCGCCCAGCATGCATGGTCACATGACTGCACTAACTCAATAAACTATCACAATGACAATAAAACAGCAGTGCTCCAAAACTGTTGTTGGAACTAAGCATGCAAAACCCATCGACACCATTGTCACCATCTCAGGTCACTCTTCCACAACAGTCCCCTGAAGCCATGCCGGCACAGTCACGTCACGAGCAAAGGACTAGAGCAGATGACTGGGTCAAAGTAAGCAATCCCTGATCTGTCACTGCACATATTCACCAAAGTGTCCCATACAAACTGAATAGACATCCAAGTTGAGCAAGCGCTGCTCACAAAGCATGTTTTTGAGCACGTGCTAACACAGCGCTTCAGCTCTAGGTACAGCTGGTATACCAACGCCACCAACAAGAGCGGCGCAGTCTACCTGTAGGCATCGGGCCAGCCCAGCTGATATCTTTATGCAGAAGGTGGGGAGACATTGGCTGCGTACTCGCCAGTGTCGCCTGTAGGTGCGTACTGCACATAGAAAGAACAAGAAGCACGAGGCAGTAGCAAGACTGTCAGACAACATGGCATCACCGATGTAAAGTGCAGCGACAGCGACATTGCATCCCAAGACAGAGCCTTACTGGAGCTGTGTAGAGCCCATGCTTGCATGCACTGCATGGCATCTGCGTGCAACCTTGTATGTGCCGGGGCGTCGCAGCTTGAATGCTGGCAAGCCATGCAATGTGTGCAAGCAGCTGAGGCTCCAAATTGAAGTTTGTTCATGTTCAATCACTGTTGTGCATCAGCATGGGGTACTCATCCTGGTGACACTCACATGGCAAACATAGAACGGTCCATCTGAGCAGGTTGCATATCCACACCCCAGCTCTGTGGTAGACTTCCAGACCATCTGCGCAGCAATACACAGCAAGTCAGATGAGTGCCACGAGCAGCCAGGGTCACACTGGTGATAACTTTTCATAGATAGCTGTGATGCCACCAGCTGCAGCCCTGCGCCCCTCTGGTGAAAATTGCTGCAAGCAATCAGGAGTGCTGCTCATAACAAACACAATTTGTGGTGTCAGCACACTTCTTGGCTTCAGCTGGGGCACTGCTGCTCTCTGGCAAACGCTGATGTTGTGTCAATGCAGATTTGTGCTGCAAGGCCCTGCTGCTTGATGGCACAACAATCTATCAAGGCATAAGATGTTCACCAGTCGTGTCAAATCGTGCCTTCAGACACACCACAACTACAGCAGCCCCACCTGTGTGAAGTGTGGTGTGGCGTCATCGTATGACGTGGGAGGGTTCTTGAAGTTGTACTTGGAGATCTCTGCAGCAAGATGAAAACAGTGCACAGTCAGCAAAAATCCTCCTCCTAATCAAGGCCATACCATATGGCCATCAGGCTTTATACCAAACATTGGCCCACACACATTGCTGTGCACCTGCATGCTCTTGGCCACAGGAAAGCAACTGACAAGGCAGCGCAGCCGTGTTTGCAACTTTTCAGGCTGGCTGCTACACAGCAAAGACACGCTGCTGCGCGTCAGAACGAAAGCGCACCTGAGTACCACTCGTCTGTCACTGCCTGTGTGAAAGGCCGGTTGCCCCAAGCAATGAGTTCGTTGTAGTCGCCCTGGCGGTTGGTGCTGTGCTCGTGGCTGCAACTCTTGGCCCAAGCCATGGCACTCTGCTGCAGTGCGGTGCTCCAGGTCAGGGGTGGTGCAGAGTGCTTGGCGCGCAGCTGGTTGTGCAGGGCCAGGACGTCGTTGAGAACTGCAACTCGAGGCAGGAGTGGGCAGAGGGCAACACGTTGCAATAGCCACTGTTGTTGGAGCACTGTACTGCAGCACATGCTAAGCTGGGCACCGCAGTTGCCACGATGATGATCATGCGGGTCACATGAGATGCAAACACACCTTGAAGATGTGCGCATTGTGCAGCAAGTCAGTATTGTCTGGTTGCTGCAGTCCTAGTCCTGCAAGTCAATGTACTTAACCTGACCCAGGAGCTGTGCAGGGTGACATTTATGCTTGCAGGATTACGGTCCAGATCCACAATGCTACAGCTCTGCACCCCTGTCATGTGTTCTGCCTTTCTGGCCGGGTGCGTGTGTCTCATGTCTCCTGCAAGCACCTTTGGCAACGCAGGTACACTGCATGCACCTTTGGACCACAGAGTGCAAGCCAACCCTTTCTTGAACCTTATCTTAGCTTGTATCATCCGTGAACCAGCTACCTTGTGGTGCGTCGTGTGTCATGCCTGCTGCCACACCTTGTTCGAGTGCTCCTACCTGGGTCGCTGGGGCCGCCTGTGGCGGTGGTGCCGGTAGCAGGGTTGGCAGCAGGAGTGGTTGTAGTAGCAGGTGTTGTAGGGGTGGTCGTGGGGGCTTCACCAGGGGTGGAAGGAGCTGCTGTGCTGCCAGAGGTTGGCATCGCATCTGTTGCGGCTGTGTTTCCTGCAGGCTGCTGTGCGGTCGCTTCTGACACAGCAGCATTGGTTGATGCTGAGTCACTGCCTCCCGTGCTTGGCTGCTTGGCATCACTGGGTGGGGTGGCCGAGTTTCCTGCAGGCTGCTGCGCGGGCGCTTGGTGTGGAGCAGCATTGGTTGGTGATGAGTCACTGTCGTCATCGCTTTCAGCCTTACTGTCATTGCCGCTGCCATTGTTGTTCGCCCAGAATTGGTGGTTGTCAGAATGGCTGCTTGAGTGGTTGCGGCGGGGGTGCCTCGCATGGTCTACAATTCCGCTGCTGCTGCCATGGGTGTAGCCTGCGGATCAAAGTGGAACCAAACTCGTCATGAACATTTGTCTGCATCAAGGGCTTGTTTTGTTCGGTTTAATCATAACAGTGCCGCGGCTCTAGTGGTGTAACACCGACGTACGTGTTGTGCAGGTGCAGCAACACATGTCTGACATCCAGCGCCAGGACAGCTGTACAGTTGTCTGACAACTGGCAGCTCAGCGATGCAGTGTCATACTGCACGCCCGGACAAACAATAGCTTCAAACCGTGCTGAAAAACATATATAATCACTGAATCGTAGCTAGCCACTCATCACCGTCTTCCTGATCGCCTCGACTCAGCAGCACTCGGCCCTGTACGAGTGGAGCGCACAATGCCACTGCCACGGCCAGCAAAAGGCCAAACATCAGCACAGTTCGTGCCATGTTAGCGCGGGACTTCATTGTTTCTTGTTTGCGTCACTGCAAGCCGATCAGTGTCTGTAGCGAATCAAACGTCTGCCAGTCGGGTCAAGGAGGGTCAACAAGCTTTAGATCAAGCTTAGATAAAGGGTTGCAAAGGACGTGAAGGTTAATAGCTGCAGGGGGGAGCGGAGCTTTGCTAAACTGTTATAACCTACTTGGGTTCTGCAACTGGGCGGGAAACAGCAAAACACACGAACCACAGCTCTCGCACGCTTACAGCTGCGATCCATGACGGTGCTGCCTCATAACAAAAGCACTGTAGTATGCAGGGCAGGCCGAGCGCGAGCAGCCGCAGGTGGGGTTCGAACCATCAGCATGACTCAACCGTTGAGGCTCTGCTGCTGTTGAGTGGATACAGTAGGCTCAGCGCGGCGATCAAGGATGCCGCGGCAACAAACCCCCATGCACCACAACATAAGAACAGTTAACTGCGCAATCAATGGCGATATCAAATCGGCACTTTCAGGTGAATAGCACACCATGATGTGCCAGCGCGACCTCAGCCAGGGTGCCATACGGGACAAGGCGAGTCAGTCTGCAGCGCATCCGATGAGTGAGTCACTGTGGCACACAGCCAGGTCATAGGCTGTGCACTCACACCTGTGAGTGCAGCCTGCCCGGCAAACCGCTGCTGCTGTCATCACGCCAACGACTGCCGCAAGAGGCTGCTGCCAGCAGCCTAATTGGTGCCGTTTGCCTTTGTCGAACAGGTAACAGCGCCCCAGCAGCTGCTGATCTTGCTAACCGCAAGACAAGCACTACCATCAACAATGGTAAGCTAGAAAGACATGCGTGCAGTGACAGCATCCTAATAATCTGCCCCGCCCAGATACAACCCAACTAGCGCCGCGGGCACTGGCATTTAGCACATGCAACGTGCGCACATGCCCTGCAAGACTCTACTGATGCCCACATGACCGATTGAAGCAAAAGCCAACATTACGCAGCCAGCCAAGTTCTGCCTGATGCCGCCTGCACCAGCACTGTCACAGCAACCACCACATCCTGCTCAGCTGGCCACAAAGTCCTGCACGCGCGTGAGCCAGGCCATGTACTCCACCTCCAGCTTGTCATGCACCAGCTCAACCAGGTATGCGCCAAACTCTGCTGTAATGCCGCGCTCCTCTAGGTAGTCTGAGAAGGCCTGCTGCAGCGTGTCATCCAGCTCAGTGAACAGCGGCCCAGTGTACGGCATCAAATCGTCAGCCTCCTCATCTTCACCACCCGTGCCACCTGCTGAGTCATTCAAACTGACATGCGAGATGACGACAGCCTCGCCATCTGTCTGGCAGCTGAAGCCTAGCGCTGCGCGGCCCTTCACCACATTCACTGAGAAGGCCACTGGCGGCAGGCCGCGCATGCTGCCCTCCTCGTCCTCCTCCTCCAGCAGCGCTGCCTCTGCATCCTCGTCTGTCTCATCCTGCTGCGTGTCCAGGTCCACCTCTACGTAGACCTCCTCTGAGCCGTGGCTGCGCGACAGCAGCAGCACGTTGGAGTGCGGGCGGTCTTCCAGCTCAAAGCCGCCCGGTGGGCCCTCCAGCACTGCCTCTGGTGTGCGGTAGCGCTCCTTCTCTATCTTGAGCTCATCCTTGAGCACCTGCGGGCAAGTAGTTGGTGGCAGCGGGTCCAGTTGGGTGAGCATGTTCAGCTGCTGGTGTGTGAAGTGGCATGCAGGATGAGCTGTGGTCACGACAGCGCTTGCGGCGAGCGCCAGCCACCACCAAGTTAATGAGCCAGCTGCATGAGTGCGGAGTGAGTTATGTGTGCAGTTCGTCCTCATTGGAAGGGTGGGCCCTGTCATGGCTTGGCTGGGTGCATGTACCAACTGCATGCAGCTGTGCCGTGTTGCAACTGCACAGCGACGTGCACGTGGGCCATTGCAGTGATCAAGGTTCAAGCTGAGGATGCCCCAGCACTACTGAGAAGCACTGCAGTGCACTAGCAGTAAGCTACAATCATGTGATGGTGCCTCCTTTTCAGGGTGCTGAAGGTCTGTTCCAGGGATCTGGTGAGCAAGGACAACACTGCTGTGAGCAGCAGCGCTGAGCAGCCTTACCAACTGCAGGCCTTCTGTGACCGGGCTGCGCTTCTTTGCTTGTGCCACGACGCAAATACGACGACTATAACTTGTAACAAAGGGGCGTGGGTGCCGTCTACTGCTTGTACTACCTCTGCTGTGGTGCCGGAGACTGCTGCTGCTGCTGCTCAACATGGTGTCGGATCTGGGAAGACGAGCAGCACCGAGTAATGAAAGACAAACCAAGTCCAAAAATCACTGCCGAAGCAGTTGAAAGGATTAAACGCAGCATACACACACGCGTTGTCATTTCCGTGTCAAACTGGCTATCTGCGTCAGCTGTGACGAAGGCCGCTGCACCGTCGAAACCACCCATGTGATTTGGGTGTGTTGCCTTTACCTCGTCTGCTTGCAGCTGAGCTGTGCCGGGGCCACGCCAGCAAGTCTACAATACACTCACGCAGCAGCCTGCGAGGCAATTCAGCTCTTCTTGGTGCCCCTTTCGTGCAACAAACTCTGCTGTTTTGTGCGATCAAGTCACTGGTGTGAATCCTCGCTGAGCATCACCAACAGTGCACCGGAAAAGGACGCAATTTGCTTCAGAGCTTCAACCAAACGCTCTTTTGAGTACGGTTTACGCTGTTGCTACTTACCAGTGGCGTGATTAAACATCTCTGAGGCCTCGACGCACTTTCTGGAGCACAGTGATATATCAGTGGCTATTGGGCAACAGGAGCTCGATCATCGGACGTGGTAGCAGGCGTATACACACGTCACAGCATCATGCAATTGAACGGCGTGCCGGGCGTTCGCTCTGCCAGCAAGCGTTGCAGCATCAGTGGCAGCACTGCTTCAGTAGCACCTATCCGCACCTGCTGGGCACCGGCAAGCAGGCGATGCGTGTGCAGGGTGAGTTGATCATTGCTGATATTGATCAGTGCTTATTCACACGCGCTGGTGATGTGCCATGGGGGTGGGCATGGCGCTGACACAGCAGCGCAGCACTGCTGTCATGCTGGCCTGTAGGTCTTACTGGTGCGCATGTCTCCGTTTTGCGCCGCTCTGCTGGTTCAGATCAAGCTGGCATGCTTTCGCCCTTGTGCCGTCCCCTCTTTTAGGACATGGCTGCATTAAATTAATTGAATCGCCAACCATTCTGCGCCGTGCCGCCATGCACTGCACAGGTCTTTGCCCCTGAGGCGCCCAGCAGCAGCCCACAGCAGTCAGCTCTGAGCTCATTTGACCAGGACACCTCCGGCTTTCCAAATGCACGGCAGATGTACATCCAGGAGTCTGTGAGCTTCACAGGCGCAGAGCTGGCAGCGCGCCTGCCCAGCATGCAGGCGGCAATGCGTGCACGTGCTGAGGCATCAGCAGCAGCGACGCAGCAGCGCACGGCTCCTGCAGCAGTGGCAGGCGCATCTAGCAGCGGCCGTAGCTGGGGCACAACAGCAGCGCGCAGCGCCGCTGCCCCGCGAGGGCCTAGCAGCAGTGTGGCAACAAGCAGCAGCAGCAGCAACGGCGGCGGCAGCAGCCCATACGTAGCTAGCGCAAACCCCTACGCTGCTGCAGCTGCAGCAGCCACAGCCACAGTCACCTCACCAGCAGCAGCGACAGTGGCTACTAGCACTGTCACTAGCCTGCCGCCTGTCGAGCAAATGCCACCTGCCACTGATGCCAGCACAGATTTCGGCGGCAACAGCGGCACCTCCTACAGCAATGGCGCTGGCGCTGCCAGCATGTCTGCTGAGCAGCAGCCCAGCCCCAGCAGCAGCGGCCTGCCTCTGCCGTCCACCAACAACTTGGCAGGCTTGTCTGCCAGTGAGAAGCTGCAGGCGCTGCAGCAGGTGCAGGCGGTCAGCAGGCAGGCCATTGCAGCAGCGAACACGCCCAGCAGCCCCTACTATGCGAATGCGCCCAAGACCATCGACGTGCGCATGTATGACCAGCTGGTGGTGGCGCACAACAAGCTCAGCAAGAAGCTGGGCGCTGCGAATGCACATGCGCAGCTGCTGGAGGACCAGCTGATGAGCGTGAACGAGGATCTCATGGCGGCCTACGAGCTGCTGAAGCAGGTGCGCAGCGCGTGGCTGCACATGGCAATGATGGGGCTGATACTGTTTAATGTGCAGTAGCAGTAGCAGTTGCCAGACAGCATGCATGGGATGACTCAGCAGCAGGCGACTGACCGGTCAGCGTCCTGGTTAACGCTGCGCTGTGCATTATGGCGGCGGGTTGTCAGACAGAGGTGCCACAGCTGTGCCTGGCTTGCTGCCAGTACTGCTGACACTTTTGCTGTTGCCTCTGCTGCAGATTGCCATGGAGTTTGGCACCACCAGCCGCCTCGCACAGAGCACGGCTGCTGCTGTGCAGTTTGGCGTGGACCCTCAGGACGCGCTGGACAAGATCAGCAAGCTGCAGGAGCGGCTCAGCACACTGGAGCAGGTGCGCAGCAGCTGCGGGTGGCAGCTGCTTATAGCTGGTGATTACGCGCCGGGCCTCATGGCTACGCATGTGATGGGGTATGTCAGCTGCGGTGGACTTGATGCTCTTTGCCTGTCCAGTCATTGCAGTGGGCTGGCTGGGAAGCAGCAACACCCTGCAACTCCTACACCACCTTACTCCTGCACTCGCAAGCACGCTTGCCTGCTAGCCAAACAACCCACACACAGCACAGCTCACCTCATGCTGTGCTGCTGCAGGCTGTGCTGGAGCAGCGCCAGGAGTTTGGGCAGCGCGTGGTGCGGCAGGTGCCCGTGGAGTGGATCGGCGTGGCCAGCGAGGTGAAGGTCATGGGCGACTTTGACGACTGGACGCGCGGCCACGAGCTGAGCGCGGAGGACGTGACCAGCGACAGCGTGTACAGCAGGTGCGCGGCGGCTGCTACTGGTGTATGGCAGACCTGCTGCTTCTGCTGCTGCTGCTGATGGTGTCAAGCTTGGGCTCGAGCTGGTCATCTAGTAGTTGATGTGGTGGGCGCCCCAGCAGACACAGGAGGGTTGGCGTTGTAGAGGGGCAGCTTGCATCTGCTGCCTTGTCCATGGTGTTGCCATTTCAGCGATGGCAGCGTGCCAGTGACTGACGGGCATCACGGTTCAAGTTGTGACTCTTTCGCCGTGTCCCTTGTGCTGCAGGTTTGAGGGCACGCTGATGCTGCGCCCCGGCAGCTACCGCGTGAAGTTTCTGGTGGACGGCGAGTGGCGGCTGGCTGCAGACTGGCCCACTGAGGACGACGGCAGGGGCAACACCGTGTGCGTGCTCACTGTGGCCTGAGCAGTGCGAGGAGCCGCAGGCAGCATGCCTGTGTGCGGCGCATATGCAATGGCGAGATGCATTGGCGACATGCAGTGGCTTTACCTGCGCATGAAATCGTTGTGGGGGCGGGTGGGTGAGCGCGGGGGTGGGGGTGGATGGGCGTGAGGGGTGCGTCCGGGCAGTTGTGCAGTGTGGAGCCTGCATTGGATCAATGTGGCGGTTGCAGGCATGCCAACCTTTCGTTGTTGCTGTTCTGTTGTGTATCTAAGTTGTTGTCACTTGTTCTTCTTCTGCTTGGTGCTGTCAGCAGTTGCGCTTGGGGTGTGCCGCCTGTGGGTGCAACTCGGCCGGTGCTTGGGCCTAGCAGCCGCCACTTACGGTGGGCATGTGTTATGTATGTACAGTGAGAGGCCAGAACCTTGGCAGAGAGGCTGCTGCCTGTCAGCCACCGCCATTAAAGCGATTGAGAGTGAGCAGCGAGCAGCGGGGCTGGTTAAGTGGCAGGAGCATGGCCGCTCCACCATGTGAGTGCGCTGCGCTGCTGCCTTGCCTTGTAGCTCCTGCGTGAATGTACAGGCAACCTGTGCAATGGGTGTGTGCATGCTGCCAACGCTGTGCTGGCAGCTGCACAGCAGCGGTGTGAGGCTTGAGGTGTTGCAGCTGCGGAAAGTTCTGCCGGGTTGAGTTTGAGGTCCGGATGGTTCCTCTGACACTTTACTTGGAAGTAGTACCTCACCTGTCTTTGCAGAGTGCGCAGATGGCGCAGATGCATGATGTGCGCTGCATTGCGCTAAAAGTTCCCTAATTGCAGATGGGCTGGCAAACAGATGCCTTGCTGCTTCAGAGCTGTCTGGGTGTCACTTGCATGGTACCACACCGGTGTTGTGTGGGAGAAGGCACGATGTCGTGCTTGCTCTGCAGCACTGGTGGATATCTGTGCCTTCTTCATTCCATTCATGGGGAAAGCTAGATGGCAAGGGAGCAAGGCGCAGGAGGTTGTTTGCTTACTTTTGTGCGGTATGTACTGGTCTTGCCAATGAAAGCAGTGTGCGCACGCATGCATGCATGGTGCAGCAGCACCACACATGCATGCGTGCCAGTGTCTGGTTGTGCTGCTGATGTTGTGCCCCACTTTGTGATCCTTGCACACGAACGCGCAGCCAGCAGCATTGCATGTGTCAGGTCACTGGCGGCAGTGGTGCAACTGCACCAGCTGTTGCGGCTGCACTCGGTGCTACTAGTAGCAGTACCGCCATGAACGTCGGGGTGTGTCTGCATGTTCTGCAGGAAGGGTCTGACGGGACATGCTGGCAGTTTTGGCCCCTTGACTGGTGTTGGTGCGTTGAAGTGCTGCGCATTGTTGCCGATGACTTGTTGTCTCAAGTTGCATGCGCTTACAAGTGCCAGCCAAGCATTAAATGCTCCTTTTGTCAGCTGCTAAGGCGGCACAGAGAGGAAACAGAGCCATGCTGCCGTATGCAGCTGCATAGCTGTTGGCAGCATCCAGTTCTTCTGGCATGGTGGTGGGCTCATTTGCAGAGGTTTGCATTGCTTGCATGGCATACGCAAGCAGCGACCGCTTGCGTGTGTGCAGGAAATTGCATTGCATGTCGGCGGATGCCGTGTCTGTCAGCAAATGCGGGTGATGTACGTTGAGTTTTGAATTGAATTGATCGCACACGAGTAACACGTGTCAACAATCATCCACTCTATAGGTTGAACATTCCCAAGAAACTCCTGATTGAGCTGAGTGCGGGTTGCTGCTGATGTGTTTCTTTCTGATGCAAGCGAGCGCGGCGGTCGTCGTACTGCTGCTGCGAGCCTGGCGAACGATGCGCGCAAACAGGCTACCCGCACAGCACACACAGGAGCAACCAGATTTTGGGATGAGAAATAAGGAAACCCCGAGAAATCAAGTTGCAAAGCACCAGGCAGTTGAGGCAGCCTCACTATTTACACGTTCTCCTCAGCTGAGTGGCCTGAGTCAGTAAGCCATGGAGGCAATTTCCTGCTTTCTTGCGCAAGTCAGTACCCAGCAGGACAGCCCAGTATACGGGCGATACGTATCGCAAGGCTTTGGGCAAGCAACACGCCAGGCAAGCAACAAGTACCAGGAGTGCTGCAGCCGTGATTGGTGTACTGCTGCTTACTAAACCGCTCAGCCCAAAGTGCCCGCAGCGCAGAGGCTGCGCACCAGCCCCATCACTCTGCCACGCCGTCTTCCTGGTCATCCTCGCCTGCGTCATAGTCGCCTGGCTCGTCATCATTTTCATCCTCTTCCTCCTCCTGCTCCTCGCAGAGCTGCAGCATCACCAGCAGCACACCATAGCAGCACAGCAGGCCTCTGAGCGCGTCGAGGGAGTCACAACTACAATCTGTACACACAGATGTGGATGTTTGGGGTATGCTCAGCAGGAACACGGTGCCACGCCGGCCGAAGGTCGACTCAAGCTGAGCAAGCAAGGCACAGCTACTCTCTATGCACCACGCAGCAGTGCTGGACACTTCTGGCGCACCAGCAATACAGCATGTCGCTGGCTAGCAGCTATCTGAATGCCGCATCATACAACAGTGCAGCATGCTGCTGCTGTCCCACCTGCGAGCCCACGCAGTTGCCCTCCAGGTCTCTGTGCTTGAGCTGGCCCAGGTAGAACAGCTCCTGCTGGCCCGCCTCGTACAGGAAGGCCTTCATCTCAAACAGGAAGCGCTCCAGGCTGCGCTTGGTGGCGGGCGCGCGCGACAGCAGCGGCGCAGCGCCACGCGCCTTGGCCTCATTGCAGACGGTCTGCGGACGCAAGTGGCAGGAATTGTGCAGGGCTCAGCACATGGTTTCCCTACTATAAACCACGCGCTGCATGCCATGCTGATTGCAGTTAATTATATGCCACGGCCCCTCTCTGCGACATACATGCTATCCAGCAGTTGACTGCACGCACCTGCAGCTGCTTGGTGCCCTTCTGCACCTCCTTGATGAGCGCCCTGAAGGCACCCTCCTGCCCGCTGGCGTACAGCGCCCGCCAGAAGGCCAGGCCCCTCAGCAGCGCATCAACAAATTGACCGCCCAGCTTCAGCGCAGATGACAGCAGGCCTGTGCGCGATGGGTGCGCCTTTGTCAGCTGCACCAGGCCCGCAAAGGCCTGGCAGCAGCACTGCGCACGCGCCAGCAGCTCCTCCACCTGCAGCAGACCCATCAACAGGCGAGTTGAAGGCCGCCGCAGCAGTGGCGTGAGCGCAGCACAAGAGAGGCGGGTGTGTCGTGTTGAAGCGGTGGCAGCGTTGGTGAGTAGCTGCCAAACGGTGGAGCAGCACAAGCGTTCACAGCTCTGGCTGCACAGTGCCCGCACATTGGCAGTGAACCAAGCTGCTCTCTGGCATAGCAACGTCGGATGCAGGACTAACACCACACAGGCCAGGCATGCGCTGGCTCCCTCACCTGCGGGCTCTCCCAGTCTGGCATTGTCTGGCTCTGCTGCTGCTGCTGCTGCTGCTGCTGTGCCCTGCTGCCCGCCCTGCCGCCAGCTGCTGCAGGCATGAGGCGCTGGCAGTCTGCCACCACAGTCTCCCAGTAGGACACAAGCTGCTCAAACACCACCCTGACACATTGCAACATAGCAGCAGCAGCAGCGGCAGCCAGGGTCAGCATGCAGGCAATGGCTGCGCAAGTGTGCATTCAAGCCAGGCACATGGCAGAAGCCATGCTACAGCATGCAGACGCACAGGACCACACATAGCAGATATCACAGCCGAATTGACCCACGGTGGCGTGTCCGCATGCACAACCACGTACGGCATTCAACACACATTTATCCCTGCAGCTGCACCGACAGGTGCGCGGTAGACGCCACCCAAGCAGCCTCAACAAGCCCTGCCTCCCACACACCAGCTCAGCACCACCTGATGTCCACTCACTTGTACCAGGTGTTCATGGTGGCAGAGCACAGCGCAGCGTAGCCGCCGCAGGGCTGCAGCTGCTCCTTGGCCGGCACCTTGTCAGGCATGGCCCCCAGCACGCACGCCAGGCCCAGCACCTGCTGCGAGGGGTCTGGCGCGTGGCTGACCAGCACGCCCAGCAGCTGGCTGATGGCGGCTGTGGCACCCTTCCAGGTGAAGGCTGAGGCGCAAGTGACAGCAGCAGCAATGGCAGCAGCAGCAGTGGTGGCAGCAGCAGCGGCGGCAGCAGCACGGTGAGGAGATAAGCAGAGGGCGTGCGTAATGCATGGCACCGCATGCCTGTCGCGATCCGCTGTTTCACATGGACATAATTGGGCTGCAGTTGACTTTGCAGACATTGTTGTGCTGCAGCTGCACAGGCTCAGACGGCAGTGGACATCATTGGTGACAGATGAAGATGCGTGGCTTTGCGGGATGCAGGGATGGCGTCATGCCTGGCCAGCAGGGAGCCATCTGCCTGCTCACTCTTTGCGCTCTCCTCTTCCGCCTCATCCTCCTGCTGCCAGCTCTCCTTCAGCAGGGCATCAGCAGCAGCAGACAGCTTCTGGCCCATGGTGGCATGGTACCTGCAGCAGTGGCACAGCAGCACAGC
Organism: Tetradesmus obliquus; assembly: GCA_030272155.1. Classification (NCBI taxonomy): domain Eukaryota; kingdom Viridiplantae; phylum Chlorophyta; class Chlorophyceae; order Sphaeropleales; family Scenedesmaceae; genus Tetradesmus; species Tetradesmus obliquus. The sequence continues at coordinate 6,249,365 of CP126191.1, forward strand.
CTGCCTACTGGCATACACCAAGCGACCGCAGCAGCAGCTGGCTCAGCGCTGCACTGCTGCCCGTTGTTTCTACTCACCACTGCATACGTAGGACACCATTGTGTGAGACTGACATGCTAGCAGCATCGTGTGGCCCAGGCTGCGGTGCTTACCTGCTGGCTGCTGCCACGGGGTGTGTGGTGATGCCCTGCAGCAGCGACAGCACGGCCAGCTCCAGCTGCAGGCTGCTGTTGCCGCTGGCCCTGCAGAAGTGCTTGCGGCAGGCCTTGAAGCACGCCACCAGCAGCTGCAGCAGCTGCAAGAAGCAGCACACATTACGACACAGCACCTGATGATCATCACTGCACATGGTAAGCTTAGCACCACAGCACTGGCACTGCCTGCTCCCGCCGCGCGATAAGGAAGGCAAACACTACGAAGTTCACGATCTAAGCACGCCACCACATGTCAGTGCCTGCATGCCACTGCCTGCAGTGACTCACCGCCTCGTTGACTTGGTCCGCCGGCTGCTGCTGCTGCTGCGCCAGGGCCGCCAGCACCTGCAGCTGCAGTGCCTCTGGCAACTCCTTGTGGCAGCTCAGCAGCAGCGTGAAGGTCTGCAGGCATGCCGTGGCCAGGCTGTGCGCAGCAGGCAGAGCATCCACCACTGCATTCACTGGCAGCAGCTCGTACAGCGGGTCCTCAATCTTGCTGGCGGCCCCTGGCAGGCCTGCACAAGCAGCAGGAGCAGCAGCTCTTCCAAATTAAACACCTTCGAACCCAGCTTCCTAGTGCAGAGATGCAGCGGCTGGGTGCACTGCACGACAGAAGAAGCCGCATGGCATGGCACATCACACACGTGGTTCGCACCCCAGTGAGAGCGCAATGAAACAGAGCATCACCTTCATGGCTGCTCATGGTCGTGGCATGTAGGTGCGAGGGACAACCGCGGCTGCAGCCACCCGTGCGCACCTTCCAGCAGCACCTCCCTGCCAGGCTCTGGCGGCTGCCTGATCACGCTCAGCGCTGTGCCCAGGTGCGTCTGCAGTGCAGGCAGCATTGGCAGCAGCTGCTGCACCAGCTCCTGCAGGCTCAACCCCTGCAGGCACACAGGCAGCCCGCCAGCTGCTGGCGTGCATACAGGCCCTAGCAGCCCACCAGGACCAGCAGCTGCAGCAGCAGCAGCAGCTGCGCCTGATGCTGCAGGTGGTGGCATCAGCCCAGCAGGCCTCCTGGCTCTGCTGACCAGCAGCTTGAGCTTGGCCTGCAGATCTACCGCCAGGTATGTGGCTGGCAGCAGGCTGGCCAGCAGCATCTGTGGGGGTAGGCAGGTGTTCAGCGCAAAGCTGGCCGGCAGCCGCAGGCAGCGCAGCTTTGCCATTGCTTCAGCGTGCCTGCAGGAATCAACCAAAAGGCATGCGGCATGCTGGTGTTGGTGCGTAGCAATCACAGCAACTGCCCACCAGAGCCGTGTATGCTACCACAGTGTTTGACTGACAGCTCTGGTCAGTGGATACCACTGCACTGCCAATTCTGCATGCGGCATGTTCACAGCAGATGCCGCTGGAACAGGCTTGTGCACTGGCACCGCAACAGCTCACGTGAATGTGGGGCCCTCAGCCTGCTTTGCAGCAGCCTTGCCGGCAGCAGCAGGCGGCCTCCGCAGAGCAGCAGCAGCTGCAGGCGCAGCAGCTGCCCTGCCTGCAGCCAGCAGCAGTGGGCATGCCATGTCTGGCAGCTGCTGTGCTGCTGCAGGGCAGCTGGTGGCCAGGTGTTGGTAGAGCGCCTCCAGCACGCGCAGCTGCACCAGCCGCATGAGCAGCTTGTTCTGGGTGTCCGTCAGGTTTTCAACACTGCAGGGGTGCAAGCACATCAAGGCAGCGATAATGCCCATTCAACGCAGGGGTCAGGGGCATAGTGGCGCAGGCAGGTGGTTTGGTGGTGGCGGTGTACAGCAGGGCCCAAACAATGGGTGCCACACTGCACGTGAACAGCATGCGATGAGGGTCCTGTTACATAACAAGTAGGTATGCAGCCATGTCTGCAACTATCGTTGTGGCACATTGGTGCACTCACGTAGACTGCGTCGCTGTGCCTGCTGTTGCGCCCAGCACGTCTGCGCCCACGCCTGGCGCAAACACCGCCACCACCTCCCGCAGCCAGCAGATGGCGTGCAGCAGACACGTCAGCACGCACGCCTTGGACGGCAGCGGCAGCGCCTCCCACCTGCAGCAGCACGTGCACACGCAAAGCCATGTTTGGGCAGTTACGAGGCTTGCCATGAGGTACCCTGGTTCTGGCATTCCTGCACCGGCAACGCACAGTGATAACAGCCGACATGGCTGGCAGTCGTTGAGAGAATATGTTGAAGCTGGTGCAACAGACCGGCATGCTGAACCAGGAGGGGCAGACTTGGCAGTGGGGGTGCCACAGCAGCAGCGCACCTGCCATCTGTGAACATGCGTGCATCAGGCATGGCCAGAGGGCAGCCCAGCAGGGCGTCGATGTTGTTCAGGTCGCCGGCTGACAGCTGCTGCAGCGCGGCAGCCAGCAGGCGCAAGGCTGAAGGCATCCAGGCAGGCGCAGCCCTGCAGGGCAGCAGCAGTGTAGCAACATGTTTACAGGACAACCAACTATGATACCCACACGTGTTGGCAGCCCTTGGCTCGACATATCGACGACCATGCGTGTGCAAAGACGTTGGCAGTCCGCAGATCACGTGGGCTCGAACACTTCACTTGAGCTGCATGCATGTTGCTGCATTCCAGCGCAGCGAGTGTGGTGCTGTGCCATACCCACACACCTCCTGAGTGGGTCCTTTGATGCAGCCAGTGGCAGGATCTGGATGTAGATGGGGCTGAAGGCGCTGTCCAGATTGAACCAAAGCTGGCCCTGCAGAAACAGAAAAAATGATTTGCAGATCGTTGAGCAGTGATAGCCAGTCATTTAGCACATGGTGGCGTAGTTGAAACCGCTACGCCGCACCTTGATGTTGCTGTCATCCAGCTGTATGTCAGGCTGCGGAGGAGTGTGGGCATCTGCCTGCTGCGCATCCTGGGTGTCTGGCACACCCTGGCAGTAGTCAGCAAAAAACATGCTGTTCAGCAGGTCCTGCGGGGCAGGGCAGCAGCAGCGGCAGCAGCAGTAGCAGTACAGCTACGTCAGCTTGACATGGCTTTGCCACCAGCTGACATGCAACGCGGCCGCAGCTGTGCAGCAGCCATCCTTTTTGGTGCCTGCGTGTTGAGGTTGCACGCTGCTGCCAACGCCACAAGCCTGCAACAACCAATGCTGATGGGCTTCCTGCAAAGCACCACCTTCGCACCAGTCACTTCGGCCCGCCAGCATGGAATGATGCTGCTGATGTGGCGCAAGCATGCTGCCCACCTGCAGCTTCTCAGACAGCCACTCCAGCATGGGCTTGGGTGTAACTGCTGCTGCCTGTTCTGCCTGCTGCTGGCCCTCAGCTGCTGCTGCTGCTGCCGCCGCGGGCCCCTGCTGCTCCAGCAGCTCAGCCCATTGGTCCATCATGAAGGCAAGCACGCCAGGGTGCGCCTGGCACTGCGCAAACATGTTCTCTGCACGCCCTATCCATGCTTCCTTGTGACGCTCTGCAGGCCATAACAACAGCACGCAGGGCTTCAAGAGGAGATAACAATGTCAATGATGTGTGTGGGTGGCTGGTGTGGCTGAGGTCAGCGCGTGCACAAAAAGCAAGTGGCAGTGGGTGTCAGCCACAGCCAGCTGGCACCGCAGTTCCGTAGCCAACACACCAATGCAGGCGTCAGGCACTCTGTCAGATTGTCTGAAACCATAAGAGGCAGCTGGATTGCAACAGTACCCAGATGCTTGCAAAACCTTATGATACACAGCTCCTGCCGCAGCCTCCACTTGAGCAGCGTGGCTATCATGGAGCCGCACCTGCCGCGGTGCCGTCTGCGTCAGCCAGCAGCTCGTGCTCTGCTGCCGCCTGGCCCAGCAGCGCCAGGCTGCCCACCACGCCGATGCGCTTGTAGCCCGGGTGGCTGTGCGACAGTGCCTTGGTGATTGTTATATGCAGCTCGTCCTGCAGCCGCGTGCCGCCAGCTGCAGCTGCAGGAAAAGCAACGTGGTATGTGGCACACAGAGGGTTATCGGCTGCATCATCCAGCCACAGCCAACTTCCCATGTAGTGCATTCCAGTCACTACATGTGTGGTATACCCGTGCATCGCATAAGTTGTTTCAACTCCTCTTCCGCTTGCTGATGTCTGCATGGGCTTGCAGGACTCTGCAGGATGCTCCACACTGCATGCAGCACAGGGTCAGCAAGCCTCTGCAAGCGTGACGGCCGTTCATGGTCACCTGCAGCAGATGATGACGAAGAGGCCGCTGCCGGCTGCACTGCCGTCAGTGCTGCAAACATGGCGAACACCTGGCGCAGCTGGCTGTCGCTGAAGCCCTCCAGGTGGTCCAGCACATTGGCCAGGTAGCTGCTGTACTGGCCCAGCAGCGGCCGGTGCGCGGCAGCCAGGGCAGACAGCGCCTGGCGGCAGCGCGGCAGGCAGCGGCAGCAGGCAGCGTCAAGGCTGATGCAGTGCCTCAGGCATTGCGTGTTGAATCTGCAAACTATGAGAGGTGCCAACTGTGCGTGCGCGTCCCACTAACAAATCTGCTGCTTTCATCACAACAGAAGAAACGCTAAAGCACCTCATTGTGCTGTGGGCCAGGGGGACGTTAGCGTGGTGTACAAGCCCACCTGCAGTGCTGCATCTTGCTCGCCTGCCACCCCTGAGCCTAGGTGGCCATGCAGCGCCTGCAGCACCTGCTGCCGCTCTAGGCTGCCCCCTGAGCCCACAAACAGGTGCACGTACAGGTGCGCAGCTGCTGCTGTCAGTGTCGGCTCGCGCGCCCTGGCCCACGACTCAGCAAGCGCCAGCAGCGACGGCACCAGCTCATGGAAAGCTGCCTGCATGCAAAGCATAGCCAGAGTACAGCAGGTGTCAATGCGCTTGGTTCGCACAACATTGTCACCTGGCGTTTGACGACTTGATGCCACAGTAGTTATAACTGCACTGCATTAAAATGACTTGCAGGCGTTGCCTGCCTGCCTGCCTGCCTGCAGGCATACGTAGAACAACCTCTGCTGACACACAGCCGGTCAAAGGCGTGTGTCCATGTGCTGCTGCTGGTGCTGCTGCTGCCTACCAGGTCCATCGCCTGCTCAATGTCCGCTGTGCGCCTAGGCAGACAGGCGCCTACCTGGTGCCCCTGCAGCGAGCGGCTAATCCAGGCAGCAGTAGCGTGCCCCTCCAGCAGCTTGCGCCGCAGGCATTGCTCCGCTGCCTTCCTGCTGGCGCCACCCCTGGCATGCAGCGCCAGCAGTGCCAGCAGGTCAAAGCAGCGGTGCGCAGCGGGGGCTGCGGCAGGCAGCAACACAGCACAGAACCCCAACACCTTTAGCCACCTGGACAACCAGGAGTGTACCGTCTTGTACATGCAAAGTTGCAGGCATTGCTCATGCATTGATACATCTTGGGAACCCTGCACAAAGCAGCTGCTGCTGGCGAACCTAGGCGTAACAGGCTTGCTGCAGAGCAGTGCTGCGATGCGCCTCACCCTGCAACTGGGCCTGCAGCTTCAGGCAGGCTGCTGCCACATCCTCATTGGCCTGCAGCGCAGCAGTCAGCTCCTTCACCAGCAGCACCTCAGGGCTCCTGCTGGCAGGCTGCAGCACACCCTTCTGCTTGCGGTCGGGCACTGCAGCACAACACGGCAGCAGCAACAGCGGGTGGGCACGTGATGTGGCAAGAACACAGGTACACGAGGAGTGCAGTGACTCAAATAGTAAAGGCTGTAATAGCTGAGCAACTGCTGCTGTGTGTTTTCTGAGTGTCGTGCATGGCTGGATGATTGGCCCGCACCTGGCATGCGCGGGTCTGATGGGTTGATGAAGTGCAGGCCGTTGCGCACAGCAGTGAGGATCTGTAGCAGCATCGTACAGTGCAGCGTCAGTCGGCATGCAGTGTCTGCGCTGCTGGTGCATGACAGCCGCGGTGATTCTCTCAGTGCACTGGCGCTCTGCAGCTGTTAACCTGCAAATGTCTGCGCACGTTGTGCCAATGTAGACCAACTGATACAGCGCCTAACAGCAGAGGTATGGCTGCCGCATGCAGGATCTGCGTCTGTATTGCGCCATGTGCTTGCCTGCTCGGCGTTGGCCTTGGTTGCGCTGCCCAGCAGGTACTTGACTAGCGCAGGCAGGTCCTCCACCTCAACAGCAGCCAGCTGCCCCAGCAGCATGGACAGCACATGATCCTGCAGCAGGCGACATGACACGTCACGGCCCGAAGCAAAGCAGACAGCAGTTGATGCGGCACCAAGCTTCCTTGGCTGGGTGTCCAGGAACATACAGCTGCATGCGCTGCCTGCAGCTGACTGCTCTGCGCACAGCACCATTTTGGCAGTCAAGTCTTCGGCATTGCTTGGCACTCGTGCTTTGAACCGCGCCTTGCTGCGCACCTGCAGGTGCTGCTCCAGCGTCATGTTGCTGATGCAATCCAGCACTGACGCCATGAAGGCCAGGTCCTGCTCCAGCAGCGCACGCAGCTGGTCAACCACCACCTGCAGCAGCAGCGGCAGTAGCAGCAGCAGATACACGCATGGTGGTGTGTGGCGTCTCTGGCAGCCGCGGTGCCTGGGCATCTCATGCAGGGTCCCAGGGCAGGGAGCAGCAGAAGCAGTGCATGAACAAGTAGTACCGTAGCTGCAGCGCCTGCCTCCTACATCAAGGCACTGCTGAGGCAGCTGCTGCTTAATCCTACCACCTGCCTGCCTGGCTGCCTAGTCGACACACTCAGCTGCTGCATGTAACAACCACAGGTCAACAGTGCTGCCTGCACGTGTGCGCCCCCTCCCCTCCTGCCGCACCTCATGGTCCTGCGGCAGCACCACCTCAGGCAGGAATCCCAGCAGCTGCTGTTGGATGGCTGGCGAGCACACCGGCAGCACCTCCAGCACTGCTGCTGTCAGGCGCTCAGCATCGGCCACCACCTCCAGCCTGGCAGCATACAGCATAGGCAGCACACGCAACGGCACATGCAAAGGTTTCTTCTTTGCTGCACCAACTTGCGTACGGGATGCACCAAAGACAGGGCATGCGAATAGCGGATGAGCCGGCAAGCATTATAAGCGCCAGGCGGCAGAGTCCTGTGAAGTGCTCAGGTGCTAAACGCCCAGCAATGTAAGAAGCAGTGCAAGCGTGCTAATGATGCGCTATCTGCTGCAATCATCCAGCTTGCTGCTCACCACCTCAGCTGCCCCAGGATGAGGCTGGGCAGTGAGGAGCTGCTGCCGCCAGCACCCTCCTCCTCGCACTCCGCCTGGCTGTACTCTGGCAGCTTCTGCAGCAGCCGCTCCGCCAGCTGCTGCTGCAGGCAGGGCATGTTGAGCAGCATGCGAATCAGGCTGTCGCCTGTGGCGTAGCTGACCTGCACAACAGAAACAGCAGCGTCAGGCGTCAAAGATCAAACCCAACAGCCGCTTGCAGTAGGCGTCATGCCTGACAGAACCGCAGCCAGCCTGGTGCCAAGAAAAGTGAACAACTGCTTCTTGTTGCGATGGCGAAACAAGCAGAGGTGGTGTCCGCCTGAGCTCAAACTGCCAGCCACAGCTAGAGCAAACTCCCACCCAAGACTTGCGGTGCTGAAACTGCTATGGCTGTGGTCACGCTGCACTCACGCACCTGCACACAAACCGTGATGGGCAGCAGGCACTTGTGCAGCAGCTCCTCTGCTGCCAGCACCTCCCCTAGACTGTCTAGGAACGCCTCGCGCGCTGTTGGTGATGCCAGGTCAGCAGCCAGCTGCCGCCTCGCCTGCCTGGGGTCGTCCACTTCAAGCGCTGGCAGCTGGTGTGCATCCTCATCATCGGCCGTGAGGCCTCTGATGCCAGCCCTGCTGACCTGCAGGACAGTGTGCGCAGCAGGTGACTCTAAGCAGCCTGGTGCCATGAGCACAGGGCTGAGCATATGAGCTCAATGGTGCTGAGGGCACAGCAAGCAAAGAACACAAGGTTGGACTTGAATTGGAAGCAGCACTTGACTTCATGCAGCAATGACATGCAGCGCAAGATCCATCCTGCACTCACAACATGATGAAATGTTGCCTGCTGGCTTTGCAGTTGCTCCAGGCGCTGCCGCTTGCTGCTGATTTTTGGTGAAGGCTGTAGTGCCCCGAGCCTATTCGAGGCGTCAGCCAGCGGATCCATGGTTGCACCAGCAGCTATGTCTACAGTGCCTGCTGTGCTGTGATGCTGTGCTGTGGCACCCCTGGGTCCATGCAGCAGCTTCAGCGACAAAGTTCAGATGGAGCAAAAGTTTGATAACAGTACGTTTACAAGCTTCAACGTCAAGTAATGACTGCTGTCGAGGCAGAGACAAGTCACAGCCGGTGCTCCTCGCACTGTCTGAGTGATACAAGTTCACGTAGGCAGCGTGATGTCCGAAATGAATTTATCTTAGGAGTGGTTGCAGCGATCATACTGAGGGCTGGCGTATCGTTTGAACATCGAGTTATGTTACAGGGCGTTTACTCAATCCTGCAAAGCAAATTCACTGAGAGTCCGTTGATAATCTCGTGAATTGTATATTGCGTTGGCAGTGACGGGCAACCTGAACGCGCACATAATTTTCGTGCGCCCACAAACTCACACCGTGACATGTTCTGCTAAAACTATTACAAACTGAAAATAACGTACAAGATGCAGCTGAGACAAGTTCAATTGGGACCAGGCACCCTGGTGCGGCACCCCTGTGCATGAATCACCCTAGACTGAGCCCTGACCTGAAAGATCTCTCACGCCCCAACATGTGCATCACGCAGGGAGCCAGGCAATGCGTGGTGCATGGAAGCATAAGTCTTCCTGTGCAGGTGCAGCGCCATGCTTTCCACAGAAGTGCAGCAGCCAACATCAGGAGCGGCAGCAGCAGCAGCTTCTGCAGCAGCAGAACCCTGCTGGTGTCAGCCCAGCGGGATACACGGTGTGCAGCAGCAGCGGCACCACCGGTAAGTACTTCTTGGCATCAGTGCGTTTGTGTGCCTGGGCTGCCACGGCAATGCTGACATGCATGTGCCATCATGCAAGTTCTACAACCAGGGTCAACCGCCAACAGCCAGCACACTTACCAACGAGTATGAGCATGCACCAGCTGCGGGTTGGCCACAGCAACTGTCCCTGCTACTACTGCACCATGATGTTGGTGACGACGCACTTCTGGCTCACGTCTGCCACAACCAGTTCTGCACCTGGTCAACCTGAGGTTACATCACCTGTCCCCACCCAGCAACTGATACCCTGTTACTCTCCCTCTCTACCTGCAGTCTGATGCACGCGCTGCTGGTGAGGAGGTGCTGTCAGCATTGCGCCGCATCATTGACCCAGATTTTGGCGAGGATATTGTGTCGTGTGGCTTTGTGAAGGACCTCAGCATAGACCAGGCCAGCGGCGCAGTCGGTTTCACGCTGGAGCTCACCACACCAGCCTGCCCAGTGAAGGACCAGTTCAAGCGGGAGGCAACGCAGTATGTGCAGGTGGGCCGGCAGCCGAATCAGCAGCAGCATCAGCAGCAGCACAGGGCTGCAGCCAGCAACAGCAGCACGCTGCAGCTGGTGGGGAGTTGAGCTGGGTCAGCTGGCTGCATCAGCAGCCAAGCAGTCAGCAAGCCTGCTGGCAGAGAGCTGGCTTGGCGACAGCTCAAGCACATGCCAGTGCAGACATATCAGATGCTTGGGTGAGAGCTGCAGCAGGCAGACAGCCAAGCAACGACACCCACAACTGCAGTACTGTGCTGTCTTTGCGACTGATGGTGTGTTGGACTTTCTGCTGTGGGGAGTGGGGTGCTGTGGGCCAGCGCAGGCGGCGCACGCCATCAACACCTAGCAATGGAAGCCTTGCTCCCGTACAGCACAAGCAGTCATAGTAGGCTCACGGTGCATTCTTGTATGTGTCCTGCAGGAGCTGCCCTGGGTGAGCAGCGTTGAGGTGAAGCTTACCAGCCAGCCAGCCAAGCCCATCACAGCAGACAACGGGCGGCCGGGCGGGCTGAAGGACGTGCGCCACATCATCGCAGTGTCCAGCTGCAAGGGTGGCGTGGGCAAGTCCACCACCGCAGTCAACCTGGCATACACCCTGGCACAGATGGGCGCAAAGGTAGGTGGCAGTCTGCAGTCTGCTGAGGTAGATTTGCGCCCGCGACTGCAAGCCATGGCGTGCCTGCTCAGGACACAAGGCCGTCATGGGGTTTGCAGCAGCAGTGGTTGCTGCACACATGCACGCACCCACCTGCGGCTGCACATATGCTTCTGCAATCTGCAAAGCACCTAACCAAACCTCGCCTGCTGCCCTGCTACAGGTGGGCATCTTTGACGCTGACGTGTACGGCCCCAGCCTGCCCACCATGGTCAGCCCTGAGCTGCGCATCCTGCGCATGAACCCTGAAACCCGCGCCATCACACCCACCGAGTACGAGGGTGTGCAGCTGGTGTCGTTTGGCTTTGCGGGCCAGGGCAGCGCCATCATGCGCGGCGCGATGGTCTCCGGGCTCATCCAGCAGATGCTGACGACATCAGAGTGGGGTGAGCGCGCCCGCAGATGCAGCAGGCGTGCAGTAGCAGGGAGCTCAAGCAGCGCTGCAGCCGCAGCCGTGGCAGTTCAGTAGTTGTGCTGCGGCAGGAAGCCCAAGTAACGTGACAGCTGTGCAGCGGTGGCAGGTCAACAATGAATGCATTCATCACACCCATGTATGTTGCCTGTTTGCAGCTTGCTTTCATGCAGCTTCCAAATTGAACTGCTTATGATGCCCTGCCTGGCTGCCGGCTGCCCCCAGGTGAGCTGGACTACCTGGTGGTGGACTTCCCGCCAGGCACCGGCGACATCCAGCTCACGCTGTGCCAGACCGTGGCCTTCAGCGCAGCAGTGGTGGTCACAACGCCGCAGAAGCTGGCCTTTGTTGACGTAGCTAAAGGCGTGCGCATGTTTGCCAAGCTGGCGGTGCCTGTGGTGTCTGTCGTTGAGAACATGAGCTACTTTGATGGCGATGACGGCAAGCGCTACAGGCCGTTTGGCGAAGGGAGTGGCGCGCGCGTGCAGGAGGACTATGGCATCCCCAACCTGGTGCAGTTCCCCATCGTGCCCAACCTGTCAGCGGCCGGCGACAGTGAGTTCCATGGGTGCTGCTGTCACCTGCTGTGTAGAGTAGCTACTTTGCATCCAACTGCCAGGTTTGCAGCCGAGTCATGCATTGCACAGCACAGCCTGGTGGGTGGCATATATGTCAGGTGTGCAGATGAGGCAGCACACACAGCAAGGGTGCAGGCTGGTGCTTGGTATGGCTTGGCAGGCAATGCGTGCCTTATAGGCAACTATTATGCAGCAGCTCCTGCAGCAGTTTTTTGGTTGCACGTATGCACCCTGTCCACGGAAGCGTCACACGTCTTGCTGCATCATGCTGCTGTGTGCAGATGGCCTGCCGCTGGTGGTGTCGGAGCCAGCAGGCGCTGTCGCTGCTGCCTTCATGGAGCTGGGCGCAACAGTAGTGCGTGAGGTGGCCAAGCTGTCTGTGGCCTCAAAGCATGGCATGACCTGGGACGAGCAGCAGCAGCTGCTGCGTGTGGTGCTGCCTGGCACCAGCACCGGCTCAGCACCCTCAGCGCCGTTCTACCTGCAGCCAGCGGTGGTGCGGCGGCATGACACGAGTGCGCGCAGCATCAACGAGTGGACTGGGGAGACCCTTGGTGCTGGGGATGTGTCGGATGACATCAAGCCCATCAGCGTGTCGCCTGTGGGCAACTACGCGGTGCAGATACAGTGGGAGGACGGCTTCAACCAGGTGAGCTGGCAGATGATCGTGTCATGTTCATTTCAGGTTGTGCGGTGACAGCAGCGCTTGCCTTCAGGTGTATAAGCTATCATGGGGCTGCGCCCGTGCATTGCAGTTTACCAATTGCCGGTCGGAGTGTTCACAAGCTGGCTCATCCTGCTGACCAGCCCAGTCCATGGTTTATCCAGCCTGGCCTGACTTCAGCATCTTTGCTGCCTGTGTTCTATGTCGCAGATTGCTTCGTTTGATCTGTTGAGGTCGCTGATGCCGATGAGCGTAGAAGCGCCGGTGCTGGAGGTTGCAGGGGTGAAGGTCACTGTGCCAGCTATGGACTGAGCAGGCCAGCCTTGGTTTGACTTCGGAAGATCGAGCTGCTCGCTACAATCACGTCTTTATACCTAATTTAATAGTATTTGTAACGTGTCCGAAAGCATTTTGCGGCTTTCAAGGCGTGGACCAGCAGACTGGTGGGCGGAAATGACAATATGCCGACAGGCCCCTGTCCACCTGTCCATTGGTGGAGCCTCGATAGCGACCAATAGTCCTGAGCTGTAGACGATTGCTGCGTGTGTTGTGCGGCCGTTTGTGACACTTGCAATATTTGAGGCCCGCACCCACTAGCCACCAGCACCAAGACAGGCCGCCAGTTGTGCCTTGCGGGAATTACACAGCAGCAGACATGGCATCTCTCGTAACACATTCCGTGGCGCAGCGCACAGCAGCCTTCGCTCCAGCCAGGCCACAGCGGTCAGTGTGCGTGTCTGTGGAGAACCGTGTTGCCATCCGTTTCCAGCGGTATGGCCGCAAGAAGGCTCCATTCTACAGGTACTAGAGCGAGCACCGACCTGCCGAGGGCCAGCAGCAACGGACGTCTGGGCCAGCAGCAGCAGCACCACCACTAGCATCAGCAGCATTTGCAAGCAGGCTGACCAGGGCTAGCATGGACAGCCACATTGCCTGCTATGTATAGTATGTTATATATGGGCAGCTCAGCAGCAGCTGTGGTGCCAACGCAATGCTGTGTTTTGACCTTCTTGTCGTGGTACTGCCGCTTGTTTCCAGGCTGGTGGCAATTGACAGCAGGGACCGCAGGGAAGGCAGGCCCATTGAGTACCTGGGCTGGTATGGTGAGTATGCGCACATCACAGCCTGCCAGGTAGCGGCATGCAGCAGCTAGACAGAGCAAGGCCAGCTTGTAAGGAGTGCAAGCCGGCAAAACAGATGTCGCTACTGCCAGCAGCAGCAGCAGCAGCTAGACATTGACGCTCCTTTCAGGTGTTCAGAGCTGGTGTTCAGAGCTGGAACATCAGCAACATTGCTTGGGCAGCTCTCTCTGCACATGCTGGAGTGGCTGCTGCTCCACAGCATGGCAACGTGTGATGTGTCACAGCAGTGTGGCTGCGACACTGCAGCTGGCACAGCAGCAGCCATGCAGTCAATGTCTTGTCAGATGGTTGGCAGCTATGCACCCATTGTGACTGCAGTGGCTTTCTGCGCAGCCACTGTGTGCCAGTATACGCATGGGTCGTCGCACTGCATGTTTGCTGGCTGTGCGCCCTTGTATGTCTACCTTGACAGTCGCCATGCTGCCTGGCGCCTGGTATGTAGCTGCTACTTTCATCACAGGCAGTCCGACAGCAACACATAGAAGGCAGACTTGATCCCGGGCACTGAATGGATACACACCTTGGAGCTTATATGGGGCTCAGCCCCTTGCTCTACAGCACTCTTCCTGCCGCCCACCTGTGGCAAACGAGACAGACAGGTGTGTGTGCTGAGCATGTCTTGCTTGCTGCTGCTTGCTGCCGCGCAGACCCCCTGAAGAAGGAGACCAACCTGAACGCGCCAGCCATCAAGAAGTGGCTGACAGTGGGTGCGCAGCCGTCAGAGACAGTCAAGAACCTGCTAAAGAAGGCGTACGTCATCCAGCCAGATGCTATCAAGGTGGATGTGCCACGCGTGGAGCTGTAGATGAGTAGCTTTTTGTTCCGGCAGCAGCAGCAGCAGCTGTGGCGCTCTCCTGCGGGCATATCGGCAGGTCGCCACCGGCCGCACTCGACTGGAGTGTAGCAGCGTTGAGCGAGCACATCTGTGCTGAGGGAGGGGGTTTGTGTTAGCGGGTGGCAAGGCGGGGTGGTATGGGCATTCTGTTTGGACATAGTTGCTGGCAGGGAGGGTGGTAAGAATTGAGATCTTGCGATTGCCATTTGTTGGCAGGCCTCGGCGGTTGTATTGCGCAGCCGGAGCGCCGATTTGCCTCAGTTCAGGTTCACCAGAGTCCAGCTTCACCAGAGGTGGGTGGCTCCCCCAGTGCTCCGTCCGCAGCCTGTAGAGCCCTCTCAAGCGTGGCAGCCTTACTGTTTCCAGCGCACGGCTTGCTGCGTCCCGAGTTGACGCCTTTCTGTTGCAAAGAATTTTTCAGCAACTGCAGTCATGGCAGCTCAGCCTGTGCTTATTAGAGGCACTGCATTGCGCAGCTCAGAGCCAACCCTCCTGAGACAGCATCTGCAGGTGCGAGCAAATTTACACACCTTGGAGCACTGGCTGCTTCAAGAGCAGCACTTCAAACACTGGTACGCACTGTCGCAGCGCGGCTAGCATTAGAAACACACAGACTGGCATGCATCAGCCTAGCTGCGGCTCTGCAGGAATGACGTGGCATGCCAAACCAAAAATGGCATTCACCTCACCCACAGCATACGCATCAGCTGTGGCGATATTAATGTTCATCATCACCACTGTGATACAAACAGCGGCAACAACATTCATTTCACATTTGCAACTCCCAAGGCAAGGGTTGCTGACCACAACGGACAGAACGCTGGTCACTGCAACTGTAGCGTGCAACCAGCTGTACAGCAGGCACAGTGCACCCAACACGTCCCTGTCAGCCTGTTGCTGTGAACACCAATACTACTGCCAAAGGCACAGCCCAAACAAAGCGGCTGCACACCCACAACCCCTCCACCTGCTGCTACAGCAGAAGGTTCCGCTAGTACTTTACACACCACTGCTGCTCTACAACTTGCGCTGGTTGATGACTGCATTTAGCAGCCCCGCTGCCTCCAAACTCTGGCTCTCGTCAGCAATAGGCGCTGGCGGGAAGCCCGTGGCCAGCGCATACGCCCCCGCCACATCTGGCCTGCTTGCGCGGATGAAGCGCCGGATGTCTGCCACTGTGTGGCTGTGGTTCATGCGCGCCACCATGCGGCTGCCGTCAGACAGCCGCAGCTGAATGGAGGTGGTGGGCTGAGACTCGTCCACACCCTCCCACTCGCCCGGCGGGGCCGAGCCGGCTGCTGCTGCTGCTGCCGCTGCTTGGCTGCTGCTGGCGCCGCTGCTGCCGCCCAGTGTCCTGCCTGAGCCCGAGAACGCCACATACCTACATGCACCAGACAGCACGTAACAGACGCAGGCAGCAACGGCCATACAGCTGAGGTTCATAGACAAGTCAGCGCACACATGCACATGCAGGAAGGCTGCAATGCAAAAAGCTCCCTTTCCGCATGGTCTGCAGACACCCACCAACCATGCATACTCGCCAGACATGCACATGTGCAGCTCACTTGGGCATGACGTAGTCCTCCTCAGCGCGCAGCATGTTGACGGTCACGTCCACGCTGCTGTTCCCCGGGTCCAGCTCGCGCGGGCACTCCCCGCGCGACACGCTGTTGATGAAGTCCAGGTTGGCAGGGTCGTCCATGTGGCGGGGGGCGCCGTCATCCACCGTGAAGATGCCGTTGCGGTAGAACTTCACCACGTGGTTGTGCTGGTTGGAGCCGCCGGCAGCGCCCTGGGCATTGCAGCGCATGGCCAGGCAGCAGCACATGCAGGCGCGAGGCAGATGTGAGTCCGGCAGGTGTTGATGTAGAGTGCATGAGTGGGCGCTGGATGTTCTGATCAGCATCTGCTGCATGAAATGCGGGTGCTGCACGCTGCCAATGCGGAAGCATTCTGCAAACTGCGTTGCTGCTGTGTCGACACCTGCTGCTTACATGTGCCCAGTTGATCTGCGTACCATTGCTGAGCTGCAGTGCAGCTGCCTTGCAGATCCATCTCACCTGTGTTGATGAGCCATCTGCCAGCGTCCTGCCCTGGCCCCTGAAGGCGTTCTCTGTCGGCATGTCGTCTGCTGTGCCCTGCTGCGCACCAATCGCTTTGGCCTTGCGGAACAGGCCGCCCACCCTGTCCCCCTCATCGTCGCTGTCCTCGTCCTGCAACCATCAGCACAATCAGCAAACATCAGCACAATAAGCAAACAAACAAGCTGTCACATGGGAAGGCTGCAGGCATGCAGGCATGGCAGGCATGGTGCTACACCCTACAGCTGACCACAGCCAGCAACAGCCTAGTTCACACAGCATAATGCAGGCGATCACGTCTCTCACGTGCACCCACACCCCTGCTGCTGCATGCATGCATGCTGGCCATTATCTTACCTCAGGTGCACCACGGATCAGCTGGCCACTGCAGGCACACAACAGGAGAAGCACAACGTGAGCAGCAGCAAGTGTACAGATGGTTGGTGCTGCACGGTTGATAGATGTGATCATGGTAGGTCACCTCTTCTCTCCGCCAGCGTAATAGTCGTTATGTTTCTTGTTATCATCACTATCCTCGCCGTTGAGGTCCGAAAGGCTCTTTATGTTGGCCATTGGGCAGGACACAACGTTCGTGCTGGCTGGTCAGCAGCGCAATGAGTTATTTAGGTGCTGCTAAACGTCAAACTTGATGTAAAACAGTCAAGTGGCAAGCCATGGCGGTTTGTGCTGGAGAACTTCGTGGCAGTCAGAAGGGTGGGGTCCAAGGCAGGGCTTGGGCTTGAATGATGGCGTGAACGACGCAAAACAAAACCCTGGAGTAGTGAATGAACATGATTTTGAACCAATCGACACGTCAGTTAATGATCCTCCAGGGCTGCTCGTCACACACATCGATTCCCCTCTTCTGCCTTGATTGACCCTCCCTTTACACTTGAACCAGGCAGCAGCACCACCATGTTGGTCAGGGATGTGGATAAGCTCGACCCCATGCCTGATGAGATGCTGCGGCAGCTGGATGAGGACTATGTGGTGAGCATACCAGCACGCATGTTCATGCGTCTGTGTAACGCAGAAGCAGGCACACTTGCGCAGCAACAGGAGACAACGTGTGTAGGTTTGGGCGTTTATAGAAGCCGTTCAAAAGATAGCACCTCACTGCAGATCCAGCACCAACTGGACAAGCTGCTGGGAGGTCTCATGTCTGATATCCTCAAGTACAAGCCCCAGGACCCACTGCAGTTCATCATCGACTCCATCACACTGGGGCCAGAGCATGCGATGCAGGTGTGCCTCCCACCTCACATCAGTGGATGCTTTGCGTACATAGCGCAGTGATCAACGCACATGAACAAAACAAGCATACAACTGCCAGCGGTCGTGTGCACGCCAAGCCACAGCTTCTCGACCAGCTGCTGAATCAGGTGTTGACCAGTTGCTCTGCGAGGACCTGCTCCAATGATGCAATTAGTAAGTGGTGCGCACAAGCATGCTTGACTTGTCGGGCTGACACTCCAGCTCAGCAGTTGAGATGAACAACGCTTTTGAAGCTGGCTCAATGGTGTCTTCACAATTGCTGCAGGATGTTGAGACGGGCCTGCCGCTGCACAGGCGGGAGAAGCTAGAGCAGGTCTTCAAAATCATAGACAAGGTAAGGGCAGCAGCAACAGTATGTCAGTGCACCACGCCCCAAGCGTTTTGGCGGCCACCACAACCGTGGTGCAGAGTAGGGCTGCGAGCAGCGGCTGGCAGGGCACAGCGAGTTAGCTAACTGTGCATCAGCAGCAGCGCAAATGATAGTCTCAGGCCGCAATCAGCAACCTGCAGGTGTCGCAACGGCAGCGTAGCAGGAAGCACTCAACCTGCTGTATGAGTTGAGCCTGCAAACACCACCATGACAAGTACGCTGTGGTGTTGGGCGTCTGTTGCTGGCCTTTGTGCAGGATGGCAGCGGCAAGATATCGCTGCGCATGCTGCAGAACTATGCCAACAAGTACGGCGGCGAGACGCTAACACTGGACGACCTGCGAGGCCTGTTTCAAGACATCAAGCCAGCCTCTGAGCACTTCATCAACCTGAAAGAGTTCCTGCGCTTTTTCTCCAAGGTGTCCGCAACAATCACCAACAAGGACTTTGAGGCCATGATTGAGGAGATGTCCAGCTGAGGAAGCACCAGCAGTTGCACCAGCATGGCAGCCCGTGCACGTGTTACGGCAGGCATATGCTTTGGCAGCACCTGCCATGTTGCGCTCCAGCTGACACAGCTCCTGCTCTTCAGCTATTGACCAATGTACAGTTTGTACTGCACACATGTGCTCATCTACTTGCATCTGAATCCATGTGTGTGCAATTCAGCACATGCATGCACACACATTAGCAGCCACAGCCTGGCTGCTGATGGTTTCGCCATGTCTGCTGCCAGCACAGCGCGATGGTGTGTGGTTTGACAGCAGTGCCATTGCATGTAACGCATTCAAGCACCTTCCGCATGGTATCAGATAGAACTATGAACCGTCATCACAGTGATAGGGTGATTTGACAGTGACAGCTGCCTTTTGTGGGCTGGGATTGCCCATCCAGGCTGTACCACAGCAGCACACCCGAAGCCAGCTGCGTACGCGAGCTGCGCAGGCACCGGCTTGAAGCCATTTTGTATATTGTAAGGGTGTCTTGAGGGCGTTTTGTGGCGCTCTGGGGCGGGCAGCTGTGTAGCCGGCTTGGGGCTTACCCGCCCTAATCATCGGAAGCTGGCACTCCTATAAGAGCGCTCGGAATCCCGCTTACAAGCAACCATTTACTTTCAAGCAACCAAACAGCCTTCTTCTTTACAATCTACTGCTCGCTGAAAGATGTTTTCGTACAACCACGCGCAGCGGGCTGTGGCGGGTTGCAAGTATAGCTGTCGCAAGGCCGCAGCTCCCGCAACAAAGAAGGCTTCAAGTGCTCTGGACTCCATCCTCAAGGCGAGCAAGGCGTTGGCACTGCCGTCCGTGCCCATCCCAGCCATGGGGCGTTGGCGCATCAGGACCTGCGAGGACCTGTTCTGGGCGCTCTCGGTTGTGCTGGTGGCCTGGCTCCTGCAGCAGGCCATCGAAGCAAGCAACCAGGGCCAGGCACACAAGGTGAGGCGAGCAAACAAGCAGGACAGTGCGTGTACATGTGCAGCAGTAAACACACCAGATGCTGCACACAAGCATCGCAGCCCAGCTGCAACAACGCAGCAACGAACAGCAGCACCACTTGCACTTGCAAGCTCTTAAACTCTCCTGTCTGCTGCTGCTCTGCTGCACAGGCCAAGTTCCTTGCCACCCAGCCCTGCCAGGTGCAGCTCTCCAGCCCCGGCCCCCAGGAGCGCCCCCAGCAGCACCTGCAGGAGTCTGGCAACGATGGCAGCTTCCAGGGCCAGGAGGCGGCAGCAGGTGCCAAGCCAGCAGCAGCAGCCAGCATCTCCAGCGTGGCGTTCATCTACGTGGAGGCTGGCTGCAGCAGCGAGCGCAGCAGCGACAGCGCAGCAGACGCAGGGCAGGCGCAGGTTGCTGAGCAGGGCGACGCAGCAGATGCCCAGTGCCACGGCAGCAGGCAGCAAGCAGCAGCAGCCAAGGGCAAGCTGCAGGTGTGCACTGCAGACAGCAACACGCACCAGCAGCAGGAGGCCTGCGCTGGCCTGAGCAGCCTGCCAGTAGCGGCAGCAGCGGCAGAGGTGGTGCAGCAGCAGGCAGCTGTGCTGAAGCTCAACTGGCTGCAGCGCACCTTCACCAAGCTGCTTGGCCGCTGCGGCGGCCTTGGCAAGGTGGCAGTCATGTAGGCGCAGAGTGGGCGGGTTTGATGTTGGTGATACACTGCTGGCTCATGACTTGTACAGGCTGTGTTTGTTTATGTGTGGATGGAGCTTGGAGCTGGCAAACTTTGCTGCACTTGTTGTTGAAGGGAATAGTGTACAAAAGTCTGATAACTGAACTTTCAGGCGCAGCACCTTGAACTCAATGTACCGGGTGACGGGACTTGGTGCTCGTGATACAATGTTGACGTTGAATATGTGCTGTGGGTGTGTGAACGGAACTGATTTGTGCTGCACATGTTGCAATTGAACATCAGGCGCGAATAGTTGAATTGAAGGGATATAAGGTACAGGGTGGCGGGGCATCTGATGTTGATACACCGTGGGTCATAACCTTGCATAAGTTGTATTGCTGATGTCTGAATGGGGCTCATTGGCTGCATGTGTTGTGGTTTTGGATGCAGCAACTTGAATAGAAGGTGCAGCAAGTGGAGTTGACGGTGCTGACCGTTGACAGCGTGTGTTGGGTCGTTGCTGTGGAACCCACACCAGCCTTTAGAGGGTGCCACACAGGCTGCATTTTGAACTTTGTAACTGCCAGTACGAGTATTCGCTTCGTGATTCTGAACTTGCAGCCTCGTTGACATGGACAGTTGCTTGACAGCCTGGACAAGTGGGATCATCACTGTGATTGACTGCTTTTCCTGCAGGGACTGCCCTCAATCAGCACATCACATACACGGCTCTGCTTTGCTTTGAAGCTGCGTCTCATACCGTTAGACTTTCAAAGAGCATCAAGAACCACACAGAATCATCCCAACCGACTGCCCCTGTGGACATGATAGGTGCAGAGTCATGCAGCTGCTGCAGTGAACCGCAACAGAACCACAGCAACACGCTGCTCCAGGCGGACCATGACTGTAACCTGCCGCATTCAGTGAAGCAGAAAGGCCTGACATGGTGACTGCAGGAAGCACTGATACGGGGAAGCACCTGTGGGCAGCATGCACTTCCCAGTGCAGCACCTGGCAGGTTGTCCATAGAAACAGGGTGGCACCAAATGTGCAGCTATGCAGCAGCGCAGCAATCTGACTATGTCGCGCTAAATGCTCAGTTTGTACTGATACCTCTTTTTACTTTTTTCACCAGTAGCTTCTGTAGACAGGCTGAGTCAAATCCTCTGAATTTTTGTCAGAAAGTCAAACCCAGGGCCTGACCTGCAGGGTATTGTGTTAGAGCTGTGGTGGGTCAAGTGGGTGGGTTTTTTATTTTGGCAGTGGCGGCGGTCATGCTTCAACAGATCAACTAAAGCACGTCGACAAGGTGTCAAGCATTGTGCGCCGTGTTGGCTGACGATCATGTCGGGCACCATGCTCGAGATCTGCGTTGATAGCGTGGCTGGTGCGCGAGCTGCAGCAGTTGCAGGCGCTGCCCGGGTTGAGCTGTGTTCTTCTCTTATAGAAGGTGGTATCACGCCATCAATTGGCCTGATCAGGCAGGCTAGAGCTGCCTTGGACAGCAGCAGCAGCAGCAGCTGTAGCACCACCCAACCCACCAGCACTGGCACAAAGCTGATGGTGATCATAAGGCCACGTGGGGGAGACTTTCTTTACAATGACGATGAATTGAACGTGAGTGGCTGCAAACTGGGTGTGCACTTGCACAGGGCTGCTGGTACTGCTTGTACAATGTTCTGACACTTGCCTGCAAACCCCTGCTGCTGCTGTTGCCGCTGCTGTTGCTGTGGCTGCGTGAATTTCTCTTGCAGGTGATGCTGGCTGACATCGAAGCATGCAAAGCCAATGGCGCTGACGGGGTTGTGCTGGGCTGCCTCACTCCAGACGGGCAGGTTGACGCGGCATCAACAGCCAAACTGGTCAAGGCTGCCAAGCAACAGGTGGGCACAGCAGCTTGTCTTGAATACAGTGCAGCGCGATGTAGCAGCGTGGTTACGCTTTCCTGCGTGGCTGCAACGTACAGCTTGTAGCACTGCCGCAGTAGTGCGCCCTGCTGAGCCGTCTACCTGGCTGTTCTGCTGCAGGAGCTGGACATCACCTTCCATAGAGCGTTCGACATGAGCAGCAACCAGAGGTGTGCTGCATGCCTGCTTGCTCAATTTAATTGGCATCTTTGTCCTCATGCCTCACTTCCAGCAAGCTTTTCATGCCAATGCTTGCCGCTGGATGTCCAATGATGACGTTTCTGCATCATTCCTGCAAGACAATGCATGTCAGGTGTGTGATATAGTTCACGACGCATATACACGCTGTACATGCTGTCTCACTGTGCAGTGAGGCGCTCGAGGTGCTCATCCATCTGGGGGTCCCAAGGGTGCTCACATCAGGTGGCCAGCCATCAGCTCTGCAGGTGGGATGCCCAGAGCTCACGTTTCACCTGTCTAGTGCAGCACGCGCCCCGCAGTGCAGCTCAAGCTTGCAAAGGTGCAGTTGCTGGCGGGGCACCGGTGTGCTTAACATTGCAGCAGTGGCATATGTGCTTAACAGCAGGTCTTTGCTGTGCTTATGTTCATTGTTGCTCCTGTCTGTGCAGGGTGCTGAGGTGCTTGCAGCACTCGTGAAGCAGGCGGCTGGCAGGGTCTCCATCATGGCTGGAGGCGGCGTGACTGCCAGCAACGCCGCAGAGCTGCAAGCGCTGGGCGTGTCTGAGCTGCACAGCTCAGCCAAGAGGTGAGGCCCGGCGCTCAGCGTCACACATCACTGTGTTATGATCATCTGCAACTAGCACCTGCATCATAGGATGGCATTGCATCTCTTTGTCTGGCTGTGCGTTGCCAGCACCTGATCGTCACTGTGGGTGCTGCTTGGCAACTTGCTGCTGTGCTGCAGGAAACATCACAGCGTCATGCAGTTCAGGCCACCGCAGCTGACGATGAGTTCACAGCAGGCCCCTTGCGACTATGAGTGGAACGTAACTGATCAGCAGGAGGTTACAAAGATCTTAGCAGTTCTTCATTGCCCAGGCATCAGCGCGGCATGAGCATCCACCAAGGCTCTGTTACAAGCTCAACCCTCAAGGCTTGCCCTCAGTTTCTCAGCTGATCCCAAGGGGCAGGCCTAATCTTGACATACAGCGCATGTCAGCGCTGCCACAACACGTGGGTTCCTTGTCGTCGGCACTGGGACCGCCACCATCCGTGGCTGCACATACTTTTAATGCACATGTGTGACTGCATCCTCTGTGCAGCAACAAACAACCAGTTGTCCTGCTGCACGGCTGCCTCCTCATTGCTGTGTCAGCCGACTAGTTGGGTTGGGACTGCAGCGTCTGCATGTGTCTTACATCGTGAAGAACATTACAATTGTTTAGGCATCTCCCCGCTGCAGCAGAACACAACCTGCTGGGTAATGGCAAGCACAGCTCCCAAGCATGTACGACGCAGTTGCTGACTAGCTGTTCCAGTAGCTCAAGGGCTGTAGATGCCCTGCAGGCCAAGCGCGGTGCAGCAGACAACCATTAGCAAGCCTGTTTGTGTGTTTGCATGGGCCTAGGCTGTGAAAGTGTACATGTGCCTGGTGTGTTACTATGTGCTTCATGACTACACATGAAGCAGAGTGCACTTGATGCGCACTGCACTGGTGACTCAGCGCACCTGCTGCTTGTGCATCCTCCGTGCAATGTCGCTGCTGATGCCGGCGTTGGCAAGGCCCACCACGTCAGTCACTTGCGCACTGGCTTGGAACACCTGCAGCAAGCAGCAGCCCAGGCACACACTCCATTACAGCATATGTTGCAGCATTGCAGCTGCCACTGCGCCGAGCATAGGTGCAAGTGTGCAGAGCATGTATGCCGTTTTTGGTTTGGCATGCACACCATGCTGGAAGGCAGCAGTCACTGCTTCAATTCAGCATAACCAATGCGCTGTTCAAGCAGCAGCTGTGTTGGGGCAGTGCTGTGTGAGTTGCAGGCCGCACCATGTTGGTTGTCTTCCAGGGCTTGCGTGACTCCGGGTCTACATCTGACAGCTTCACGTGGCTCTCGCCCTTGTAGTGCTCAGTGCTGGTGGGGTGCGTGCCGTAGCGCTTGCCGATGGTGTTGCTCAGCTGCAGCGCGAAACCCACACATGTTCAGGTACTGCAGCTGGTAGTAGTTTCATCTGTTTGTGTCACCATGGTCCATCCACACACCATGGCATGCATGTATGTTGAAGCCTGTTGTGTGCAGTACAGGTGCTGCAATGATTGGCACATGCAGCTCATTACGTGTGCTGCCAGGTGTCCTGCATGCGTTGGCGCTGGCACTCACTGTCTCCTTGGGCCTGTTCCTTGGCGCGTTGGGCCTGTATGGCATCAGCACCTTCTTCTCGCAGGTGCTGTCTGCTGCTGCGCGCACCATCTTGACAAAGTGCCTGCTGGTGCTGCACTCACATATACACGGCATGATGGGCATGTCAGTTGGTGATGCAGGTGCTAGGTTAGTTACTACACAAGCTGTCAGCTGCTCAGTAGTACAAGTTGTCAAGCATGTTGGTTGACATGGCATGTTGTGCTGCGGCAGCCACTCACACTTCTGTGCTCAGCTTGGGCTTTGCTCCATATGCCATTGGGTTTTTGTAGCCTGCCTTGGGCTGTGGGTAGGCAATTGCCACAAGCTCCCCTGCCTGTTCATATTAGTGGTTTGCAGGAACATGCAGTTGCGCGTCATGTAGGTGCTGAGATGCATGCAGCCAAGTCTGCTGCACAGCGTTTCTATGCCAGATGGGTCATGCGTGCAGGATGTTCAGGTTGTCAGCATGCCATTTGAACTTTGTATTGGCTGATGCTAAGATTGTCAGCTTCCAGTCACACTTGTTGGCTGTTGCTTACCTGCCGTGTGATGCCAACTGCAGAGCCAAGTGGGCTGGTTGATAGCAATACAGGTTGAAAAACAAGAGTTCAGCACAGCTGTTGGTACCCTTGTTGTACTACAGCCTTATGTTAAGGGTGCCAAGCATCTGCTATTGCAGCATCTTCAGGCTCCCTAGACTGATGCAGTGGATGTTGGCTGCACATCACATGTTGCTGCAACTGCACTGCAGTGCTGCTACAGCGTCATGCTGAAGGTGGCACCAACCCTGTGCTGAGGCTGGCTGCACAGTGGATATGCAGGGTTCAATTGCGGTGCTGTACTCGGCACTCTGGCAGCATGACTTACCAAGAGCGCAGCACCACCTTTGCTTTGCATGACTTTGTGGAGCTGTCTGGGTTGCTGCTGGTTGCTGTGGGACTGGCCATTGTGTCTTGCTGCAACTGTGCCAGCTTCTATGCACGGCTCCTTAACCTCAGCGGTTTGTGTGACGAATAGCAATTCCGACGTTCTGCTGTGGGTGTGGTTAATTGGCACTACACACTAGGATTAGACAGTGGTGATTACAAGGCGCGGCTGTGCTGTGTTTGCCTGTGCAAAGCTGCCAAACAAATGAAAACATTAGTGTGTCTTTATTATATATGCCCAGCTTCCCGATAACTGCTGTTTATGTTCACTCCCACCAGCTGTCATGACATGTCCTGCTGTTTGGTTACGTGGCGCTCATCGGCAGTGCTGCTGCTGTGAACTTGGTAACTGTACGTCATGTGAGCCGTGTGCGACTGTAACAGCAAGTGGTCTAGCCCGTGGCTTCCACACCAATCCTAAAGTCCACTTGTAAAGCAGCCTGCTCCTATCACACGTTTAAACCGGCTACTGAGACTTTGGATCACAGTTGTTTCAGCTCTCTGCACGGCATCCCTACGTTGCTGCTGGTGTTGTTGCCTGAGAACCTGCAGTACCAGCAGCTTTGAACGCCAGGCACGCCTGAAATGGTCACGTTCAACTATATATCTGCTACTAGTAGCTGGCATCAGCCATGAGGAATAGCTGAGGCAGGGGCGTACTTGTACAGAGCAAGTCAGCTAGGAGCAGCTGGGCTTTGTAGCAGACAGCGTGTGCAGGCTCGATCCGCACCATGTTCCCAACAGGGTCATGGCTAAACGACCAGCGAAGTAAGTGAAAATTGGCAATGCAGCAGCCTGCATACACATGCTCAGCAGCCAATGCTCAAGCCAACTGCTGCAACCGCCATCTACTGCTGCGCAGAGATTGGGCTGGGCCTAACAGCCTTTGGCTTCCTCTTCACCTTCTTGGGAGTTGTACTTTTCTTTGACAGGGGCCTTCTGGCAATGGGAAACGTGAGTTTGTCCAAGGAAGGGACACCTGCCCAGCAGCAGCAACAGCATCAGCTGCGTGTTAGCATTTGTGTGCCTCGGCCAGCGCATGTTTTTGTGACAAACACAACAGGTGGGGTACAAACATGTAGCTGAAGAGATGCTGCATGCTGTGGGGTTACCTCCTACGGTTTAGTACACACACATTTGGCATTGCAACTAGGCGCATATTGCAGACACTGAGCTTTCCTTGTGCATATTGCCGCTTGCAGCTGCTCTTCCTCGCGGGCATGACCATTACCATTGGCGTGCAAGCCACCATGCAGTTCTTCAGCCGGCGAAAAAATAGGAAGGTGGGCAACACATGTACTATTATGTCACCTCGAAGCTTATCATGCAGGACTTGCAGTGAGCAGTTGCTTACCCGAGTGCTTCCCAGTTCATTGCGCTGGACACGCTGGCATTCTGCACAGCATGCGCAACACAGCCGCCGGCTGCAGTACGGCAACAGCAAGCACCACCATGCCTTGCCTGCTGGCAATAGGTTTGCAAACAGTAGTTGGCTACGTCACTACCCTGCTTGCATGCATCCACATGCAGTCTCTATGTCGACGCACTTCATCCCTTCGCTGCTGCCCGTAGGGCTCCGCCTTCTACCTGTCGGGTGCTGGCCTAGTCATCATTGGCTGGACCATCATAGGGCTGTGCTTGGAGGCGTACGGCTTCTGGCTGCTGTTCTGCGAGTTCATCCCAATAGTTCTGCAGTACTCGCGGCGGATACCCTTCATGTCCAAGGTGCTGGACGTGCCTGGGCTCAAGGCGGTGAGCGGCGCTCCTGCAGCAGCAGCAACAGCAACAGCTGCAGCAGAGTCCATATAAGGCACCATGGGCACCAGCACGATGGACAGAGAACCATGTAGTTTGCAGGTGATGTGGCAGCAACAGAAGCACTGCAGTGACTGGGAGCAGCAGGTGCAGTTTGCCAGAGGGCACAGGCAGCATGTCTGCTGCTGACTCGGTTACCTGTCGACAGCAGGTCGGGAGTTGAGCAGCGATGCTGTGCCTTGAGCCACATGCGTCCATGAGCGACCTCCTGCAACTGCTTGACATCACCGGAATCAGAGAGCAGCTTCTCAATGTACACATTGCTGCAATGTCTGCGCGCGTGTGTATCTGCTGCCACAGGTGTTCAATAAGATCGCACCCATGGGTGGCTTGCCACAAACTATGGCGGACGCAGATGCACGGAGTAGATGAGGCAGCACCTGCGCAGTTCAGATGGTTGCTGCAGACACTCTGTTGGCGATTCAGCAGTCCTCCAGTGGCTTCATACACTGCCTAGCATACAGACCAGGTTGTGCAGCAGCAAGTCCTGTTGTATCAAGGCAGCAGTTCAGTCGCCCGACCGCTCATACGTTCCGCACTGGCGCAGTGATGTTAGGCTGATCAGCATCATCGCCAGCTACAAGCGCAGGCCACGGTGGTGACTTTGCACAGGCTGCTTGGCAGTTCTCGGCAATTCGAATATGTTCTCCAGGTGTTCATTTCAGCATAGGGCTGAAAGCGTGCTGTGCTCATCAACTTTGGCGCTTTTATTCTGCACAGCCTGTGCTCAGCATGTGGTTGGGTAGCACCTGCACTTTCAACAGGTGCAGTAGCAGCTGCATGAGATGTGCACCATGCCATCTCTGCCTTGTTGATACTGCTGTGTTGCATTTCAAAACAGTGTGGGCGTGTGCAGTGAAGTATTTAAGCGCGTGTTCAACATATTGCCATTGATGCAGATCTCCCGCGCGGCCATGGTCTATGGAGTCGGACTCCACTTGATTTTGTTGTGGTATACATGTCACACACGCACGGTGCCTGACCGGGCTTTTTCTCGTCGAGAGTGCTTTTTTGAACTGTTGTAACAATCTCAGAGTGCTCAGACTCTCAGTTTGGTTTCCTTCCACACCTCACGCGCTGGCACAGCAGACTGGTGTCCCAGTCAGGTCTTTGTGTGCTGCAGCCAAGCTGCAGCTTGGCTGCAGTACAAACTGTCAGGTCCCACAACCCTAGTTGCAGACATTGCGCATCAGTGCTGGTTGCACTGTTTCCGATTACGCACAAACGCATAAAATTGTCGATGGCACTTCTGAGCAGGCACGAGTTAGAGCGACGACTGGCAGTGACACGGAAAGCCCTCCTTGCACCAAACGCCACTGACAGCAGCTCGCTGCAAGACTGTATCACAGTAATGCTGAGTTTAATTTGTCGAGAGTCGCAGCTGTTGATGGAGTGAGGGCAGCTTCAGTGGGCAGGCAGCAGCACAGCTTCTGCTTCTGCCAGTTGGGTGTTGCCAGTGGTGCCAGCAAATGGAGGGAGGAGAACTAACGACGGGGCAGAAGCTCCTGGCATCCTTACACA
Organism: Tetradesmus obliquus; assembly: GCA_030272155.1. Taxonomy (NCBI): domain Eukaryota; kingdom Viridiplantae; phylum Chlorophyta; class Chlorophyceae; order Sphaeropleales; family Scenedesmaceae; genus Tetradesmus; species Tetradesmus obliquus. Next base: position 6,277,564 of record CP126191.1, read on the forward strand.
GCAGCCAAACTGTGAGGCAGGAGCGCTATGCCAGCACTGTTCAAGCCAAAATGGCAGAAGCTCGTGACAGGCTCAACACACAAGGCCTGGTGCCGAAGCATGCTGTCAAGGCAGACCTGGCAATCTTTGGCGATGCCAGTACTGAAGTGCACAGGCTGATGCCTGAAGCAGCCAATGAACAGGTGCGCTGCATGCACTACACCATGCACGCACTCTTGCGGCAGCATGTGAGCTGCCCCCATCTGTCTGCGATTGCTCACCTGCAGTCATCTGTGTTATGAGCAGCGGTCTTGCATGTGCTATCGTATATTCACTGACCTTTTTCTGTTCTCTGTGTGTGTCATGTGCACAGCCTGGCCTTGCAGGCATAACTTCTATGCTGGTGGGTAAAGCCCACAGGCACGAGGCAACTTGGCAGCAGTACTGTGCCAGCCGCGACACGGCCAGACAGCAACACGACACAGCAGCTGCCGCTGCAGCTGCTGTGCTCAAGGCAACACTCGATGGAGTCAGCTACGATATTGAACAGCAGATGTCAGTGCTTGCCGAAGACAAGGTCATGCTGCTGAGTGAGCAGCAAATCCTGCAGGTGAGGTTGGAGGGCACAGTGCTCTAGCAACTGCCTTTCCTGCCTGCAACAGATGGCTTGATGCAGCCAGCTACAGTTCAAGATGCACATCATTGGATGTGGTGACTCTTGCGTTTGACGTGCTGCTTGTGTTTCAATCTGTCTGCATGCTGCCTCCAGCTGTGGGACAGCATTGAGCAGCGCTGCACCAGCACTGCGGGCCACATTGATGCCCTGGCAGCTGACTTTAGGGCTGCTGAGAACAGCCTGCGCAGCGTCATGGAGGCTGCACTTGCTGCCATGCTGGCCGACATGAGTGACATAGCGCACCTGGATGAGGGCAGGCTGCAGCGCCTGGTGGAGCAGGAGGCGCTGGCTCTCAACAAGCTGCTGCTGGACAACAGGTGACAGCTGGCGGCAGCTGGGCAGCAGCAGTTGGCTGGTGTAGCCAGCGGTCTAGTGGCTGGTTGGCTGGCCAGGAATGTCGGGTGGCCTGCAGGCATGGTGGAGCAGAAGCGTGTGGCTGGCAGTACTTGGGCACAACACAGGCAACACAACACTTCCAGGCCACCTGCATGTATCTGGCTGCTGCATCTTGGAGCCAGTAATGTATAGTACAGACAGCTGTGCCTCTTTGGTGTGCTGCTTGCGTGCTTGCAGGCAGGTGGCGGCTGACGCGTTGCAGCGCCTGCATGAGCAGCAGATGCTGCTGGAGCAGGCGCGCAGGCAGCGCTGGGAGGCTGGCCTGGCTGCCTGGCGCACGCTGCGCAGCAGGCACGCCATCGCCTGCTTCTGCCAGCACGTCACAGCCGACCTGTCGGAGCCACCTGCCCGCCTGGACTCCTTTGCGCAGCTGCGCGCAGCACAGGAGGATGCACATGCGCAGCTGCAGCAGCTCTGCAAGCGTGTGGGGCAGCTGCTGCCGCCGCACCTCAGCTCAGATGCTGTCAAGGATTGGGTGGCTGCTGCAAAGCAGTGGAATGAGGGCTGGCAGCAGCAGCTGCAGGGGCGGCGGCAGCAGCTGCAGGCGCAGGAAGACCAGGTGGAGGCGCAGGTGAGGCAGCTGCCGACACTGAGGGGCTGCAGCTGAGCAGACGGCTGCTCAACACAGTGCTGATGTGTACCACATGCCGGCCAAGAGACCCAGTTGCAGCATCCTTGCGTGCATCTGTCAGTCCATGACCTTGGCTGTACTTGCAAAGGCTCGCATGCTACTGCTGAAGACCTGGCTGTTCAATTGGTTTCAGATACACTTGTCAGGTGCATCAAAACACAATGCTCTACTGCGGCTGTTGCGCCTTGCAGGTGCAGTCGGGGCTGGCAGCCTTGCGCAGCGAGGTGCTCGCCTACAGGGGCTTCTCGCTTGAGCAGCTGGAGGAGCTGCTGCAGCAGCAGGTGCAGCCCGTGCTGCAGCAGCGCCAGTCAGCAGCCCAGCAGCTGCTGCAGCAAGCCGCTGCCTTCCTGCAGCGCCAGGCGGTCGAGTGGCAGCTGGCGACACAAGTTCTGGGCAGCTGGCTGAGCAGCGTGGTGTCGCTGTTCGAGTCCCATAACGTGCTAACAGCTCAGTCGGAGGCAGCCATCAAGGCGGCACTGTGTGAGGCCAGGCAGCAGTTTGAACAGGCAGATGCTGACAGGGAGGCAGCGCTTGATGCAGCAGTGCTGGCAGTCAGCCAAGGCAGCAGTGAGCGGGCACTAGACGAGCGGGTGGCTGCTGCGCTGCAGCTGCTGGCTGAGGTGCAGGCTGGGTACAGGGAGTATGCAGCAAGCAGCACACAGCTGGTGCGTGGGCACCCTGGCAAGGTGAAGCAGCAGCAGGAGATGTACAGCAAGTTCTTGTGTGGGCTGCTGCATGTGCAGCCACAAGCAGCAGAGGCTGCTCCTGGCAAGGATGCACAATGCGAGGCCCAGCAGCAGCAGCAGCAGGCGCAGCACCAGGCAACAAACTTGCAGCAAGCAGAGCCACAGCAGCAGTGTCTAGAGCTGCCAGGTGGTGGAGCATATGCGCTGCTGCATGCTCTCTGGCCAGCTCTGATGGATGCGACACCTAAGCCATGGCAGGAGCAGCCCGAGCAGGAGCAGCAGCAGCAGCAGCAAGCTGGGGCTGCACCAGCTGCCAGGCTCAGCAATGCAGGCACAACAGCAGCACATGCGGCAACGGCTGCTGGCACACCCGCACCGGTTGCTGCAACAGCCGTGCCAGCAGGCAAGGCTTCCCCTGTGCCTGCAGGGGCCACAGCAAAACTTACACCCAAGCAGCAAGCCGCAGCAGAGGCAGCCGCTGCAGCTGAGGCAGCAGCGGCAGCCGCGGAGGCTGAGGCTGCTGCTCAGGCAGCAGCCGCTTCAGCTGCGAATGCACCCCTGCCTTGTCCTGCTGCCCTGAGCGGCTCGCCGCTGTGTCAGACGCTGCATGTGCCCGATGATGCTGTGGAGGCGTCCCTGCAGCAGCTGCAGGTGAGCTTGGGTGTGCTGAAGCAGCTGTGTAAGATGCAGCATGATGCATTGAGAGTCATGCTGTTGACACATGCTGTCTAACCTGCTCCCAGGGACGCGGCAATTGAGCGGGGCTGCATCCCAGTGCCATGTTTCTACAGGGCTCATCACAACCTGCTGGCCTGGCTCGCCATGGTGTAGTCAGGATGTGACATGATTGTTGTTGAAGACATTGCGTCTTCCATATAACAAGGCATGTAGACGACTCATGCTGCTTCGCCCATGCTGCTGCCTGCTGCAGGTGTCACTACTGTGTGAGATGGAGTCGTTTGGCAGCCGCAGCACAGGTGCTGCTGATGCCTGGGCTGAGTCGGTGGAGGGCATGCTGACCGAGGAGCTGGATGGGCGGCTCAGGGCGCACCGGCCCAGGCCCGGCCGCATTGAGGAGGAGGTGGGTACACAGGAACAGTATAGCGCTAGCACTAGGGCATCGCACGTGCTGACTGAGCAAGCAGCGTCGCGCAGCGGGATGCACGGCATGTGTTGCAGTGTGCGGACTTTGTTGGCAGCAGCTCGGCTGCAGTGCTGCAGGCTGTCATCGGCTCACGGCTTGCAGGAGGCATCTGCAGCACAGAACGTAGCCTGTTGGCATTGGCGGGCACTGCCAGCTGACGCACGTACTGCATCTGCATCTGGTGTGTTCCCACCGCACGATGCTTCACTGGTGTGCTCTGCTGCCGCATCATACCTTGACCACAGGTGCGTGCCGCGCGCAGCATTGAGCTGCTGGCGCAGCGCCGCCGCGTGGAAGCACACATGGCCCGCCAGAGCAAGGCGGTCAAGCAGCAGGCGGCAGCCGCCCAGGAGGCCGTGCAGGCGCTGCGCGCTGACGCCGCTGCTTGGAAGGCCAAGCTGCTGGGCTATGAGCGGCTGCTGGGCGCCGCGCTGAGCCTCAAGGGGTTGGAAATCTGCTGGAGGGAGGCGCAGGCGCTGCGGGGCAGGCTGGAGCGGCAGCTGGGGGAGCGGCTGGAGGAGGCGGCGGCTGGCGTAGCCGCGGGCTGCGCTGCGGTGGTGGCGGCCAACCGGGAGTTTGAGGCAGCACACCTCAAGAGCTTTGCAGGTGTGTGTGTGTGTGTGTAGAGGGGGGTGCGCCTGTGTGAGGGGTGATACGGAGAGCTGGCCGTGGGCGGCAGTCAGTTGTGCCAAATCACAGTACCGTGGCGTTGCATTGCATGAACTGGCGTTCTACCACCTGCACGCCACTGACCCAGTGCCCGGGCGATGAACAAAGTATCCAAGAAACACTCAGACAATATTGTCTTGTCTTCGCAGAGGGAGGGCAGTACACTGAGGAGAATGTTGCCACCTACAAGGCTGGCATCTCAGGCATCGACCATCACGCATGAACTGGCGTTCTACCACCTGCACGCCACTGACCCAGTGCCCGGGCGATGAACAAAGTATCCAAGAAACACTCAGACAATATTGTCTTGTCTTCGCAGAGGGAGGGCAGTACACTGAGGAGAATGTTGCCACCTACAAGGCTGGCATCTCAGGCATCGACCATCACGTGGCCGGGCAGCAGCAGCAGCAGCAAGATGCACTGGCAGCGCTGGAGCAGGAGCTGTCAGCCGAGCTGTCCGCTGCGCTGGCGGCAATTGAGCAGCTGCTGCCGTCACACAAGCAGGACATGGCACTGATTGAAGCACTCAACCGGTGAGCAGCTTCTTGGATACGGGACAACTAGGACAGCATGTAGAATGCTGTAAATGCACAACTCGTGTGCTGGCAAGCAGCCAGTTGACTAGTACAGTTTGTAGAGGCACATGTTGCAGTGCAGGTGAATCAGCAATGCTGCCCTTGCTGCTGCGCAGGTATGTCGAGGGAGCCAAGAAGAAGGCCACATCAGAGCTGGCCAAGAACAGTGAGGCAGCAGACAGCATTGACAGCGTCCTGCAGCAGCTGCAGGCATGCTTAGCCAGGGCAGCAGGCCCTCAGCCAGCAGGCGCTGCACAAGCAGCAGCACCAGCAGCAGCGGCAGTGTCAGCTACAAGTGGTGCCACAGCTGCAGACACTCCCAGCCAGCAGCAGCAGCAGGGTCAGCCAACTGCCCTGCAGGACTGCCAGCAGCTAGTGGGTGTCGTGGATGACCTGCGGCGACAGCTGCTGAGGCAGGCGCAGGTGAGCTGCCCGGCTTGTCTTGTGCTCGCCCGCATGCTTACCTGGGATTGCTGGTCACTGCCACTCCCAGCTCTGTTCATCATCATGTTACCCATCAAGCCATAGCATCAACGCCATCCCAGCTCTGTTGTGGTGAGATGTAGGTTTCACGGCATTGCCTACCGGCCTGAAATGCAGCATGCACAGGAACTACGTGCAGTGCGGCTGTAGGCCGCAGCTGTAGTTTGGATTTGTAGAAAGGCATTGTGTCTAGCAGGATGAGGAGGCTCATGCGCGAAGGTGTTGTGCCGCGGTGACAGGTGCTGGAGCTATTGCAGTGCGCTGGTCTGAGCAGCAGCGCCGTTGCCCTGACGCTGACCAGCAGCCTGCAGCCAGTGGTGCTGCCAACGTTTGACGGTACTGGTGCTGCCTCAGCAGCAGCAGGTGCAGGTGCTGGTGATGCAACTGCCAGGGGCAGGCCAGGCACTGGGCAGAAGGGCACACCTGGAAAGGCAGGCACTGGTGAGGCTAGCAGTGAGGGGCTGCCACAGCATAGCACTGAGCAGTGTGCTTCCATGCAAGTCTTGAGCACGCAGAGACTAGCTGGTACTGGCAATTCAGGGCATGCCAGAACCATGCAACGTTGTTCAGACAGCATGATCACCATGTGTGCTGGCACCTGAGCAGCTGACGCTGCTGCTGCTCCGCCTGCAGGCCAACCACCCGGGAGGTCTGCCTCACCCACCAAGCCAGCAAGCAGCCCTGCAGTGGCTGCTGCCACGGCAGCAGCAGCAGCTGCAGCAGCTGCTGCACTGGCAGCGCATGCTGGTAGCACTGGCCAAGCAGCTGATGTTGCTGCTGTGCCGCTGGCTGCTGACATCCGCGCCGTCATCACCACAGCCAAGCAGGAGGTCGAGGCGGCTGCAAAGGCGTATTACGCCGCCAAGGTGTGCTGCGCTCAATTCTGAGCAGTGTGTCCTTTTGTGCAAGTCAACCACGCGACACGTGCATGTAGGTCAGCTGCAGAGCTCAACGTGCTGTATCCAGGCATACTCTTTGTTGCCAACGCTCTGCCGCCTGTGGTGTCTGCTGCCATGTCCAGGAGGCTGCACGTCCCATCCGCTACCCTGCAAAGATCGCTGCCAGCTGCAAGGAGCTCATGGCTGGCGTGGATACTGTGCTGGCAGCACTTACAGACATGCTGCAGCAGCATATGGTCACAGCTTCCAAGCGGCTGCGTGTGCAGGTGAGCAGCACATCAAAAACGGTCCCTTGCTGGCATGGCATGGGCCAGCCCCACTGGGGGTGCGTGGCACGCATTGGTGCAGCTCAAAGAAGGCAGCGTGTAGGAGTGTGCTGCCTAGCCACCTCCATTCAGCCACTGCAGGTCGCCGCACACCTGTGAGATAGGCAGATGAGCATGGACCTATTTGACGTACTGCTACACGTGACAAGCATGCCGGTCTGCTTGCAGGTGGTGCAGGCGCACCGGCTGCTAGAGCGCGTGCCTGCAGCAGCGCTGCAGCTGCTCAGCCGGCACTTGCTGTCTGCAGCGCAGCAGCAGCAGGGCCTGCTGCTCGGCGAGTTTGCCAAGCAGCGGCAGCGCCTGGAGCAGCAGCTGGAGCTGCACAAGACCAGCCTGCACCCCAGCATGCTGCACCCTAGCAGGTAAGGTGGTGGCAGGCAACATGGCGCTATACACATAGACATGCTTGCCCTGGCCCCTGCAGTAGTGCGTTGCTTTGTGATCACTGATTGTAGTATTGGAGGAGGGGCCGGATACCTGCCAAGCGTAGATATGTAATAGTTCACAGTTTGTGCGCTTGATGCTGCATCCATATGAATACCATACCGCGGTTTTGCTGGCTCTCCCGCACAATGCTGCTGATGTGCCGCACTGACTGCATCCAGGCGCTCAGAGCTGGAGGCCCTCAAGTCTGCTGAGGCAGCGCGCCAGGCAGCAGCAGCGGAGCTCACGTCAGCCTGTGCTGCCAGCTGCCTGGCCCTCATCGCCAGCCAGACCGGCCAGCTGTCTGCCGCGCAGGCGGAGCTGTGCCGGCTGCTGCTGGGCCTGCTAGACGGCTGCGCCATGCCTGCGGACCTGGTGGAGGCGGCTGGCGGCCCTGCTGATGGCCTGGATGGCCTGGAGCAGCGCAGCATGCTGCAGCTGGAGCGGCTGGCGCTGGCACAGGAGGAGGCGGCGCCCACAGGTGCGGGTTGTCTCTGAAAGCCAGCAACAGCGAATAAGCTGCGGCTTTGGGCATGGCTGTGTTGCCGCGGCTTGCTGCATGCGAAGAAGATGTCTTCTGCTGGGTGCAGTGCTGTGCTATGTGTAGGCACCTCGGTAGTTCAGCACCATGTCACAACGAGCGAATTGCAGCAAGCCCGCCATAGCAGCATTATGTGCTCACATCCCAGGCAGGGCATGAAGGCAGCAGTGATGATGATGTGCGCTGGGAACTCGCTGCTGCTCTGCGCAGGCCCAGCACCCAGCCCAGCGCCTGCAGCAGGGGCCAAGGCAGCAAGCAAGCCCGCAAAGCCAGGTGACGCCAGCAGCGAGGCAGCAGCAGCTGCAGCATCCTCTGCGAGGTCCTACGCATACGTGTGCTGGAGCCTGGCCCCGGGTGCTGTCAGCCTGAGCAGCCTAGGCTGGCAGCCAGCTGACCAGCAGGCTGTTGGTGCCTCTGCCAGTGGGGCTGCGGCAGCGGCCGTGGGAGGCGCTCCTGCAGGTGAGCTGTACTAGCGTGCGGCATGGTACTGCAGATTGCTGAGCGTGCAGCTGCTGAGTGCACTTGTCACGCAGGCAAGCAGTAAAATGTCGCATGCTTTTGTCACCGTCATCCATAGGCCAGCGCTGGCAGCGGCATCAGTCAGGCTGCATGGCCTACTCCTGGCCTGGGCTATTCCAAGTCGCATCAGCGTAGCTTGCCGGTGTGAAGCGCACCTGACTTGGGTGCACTTGTCTGTCTGCTTTCAGGGCTCGGTAGCGTGGCGCCAGCTGCACAGCAGAAGGGAGTTGCTGCAACTGCTGCTGCAAATGCCGCGGCAGCGCCAGCACAAATTGCAGCAACTGATACTGGGCCAGTCGTCGTGGGCTACGATACCCCCTGCCAGCGGGCGGTGATCAGAGCGCAGAAGGCCACCATGTGCCTTACAGAGCAAGCACTGGCAGCAGCTGTAGCGCAGCTGAAGCAACAGCTGTGGCAGTGGCTGGGGCAGGAAAGGCAGTGGGCTCCTGCGTGGAGCAGGATGGTCGAGGAGCTGGACGAGGTCTAGGGGCTTTGCGGTGGCGGGCCATACCTGTGACCTAGTTAGGGTCGGGGCAACCTAAAGATGTCAGCACGTGGCAGGGGTTATGTACTGCCGCTGAAGGGGTTAGGGGTCTGCGTAGTCACGGCTCTCCTGCAGCAACATACTGTCAAAGCACCACCAGCCACTTGAAACAAGATTACGCGCTCGGATCGCAAAGTTCGTGACTTCGTCGTTGTACCAGCTTTGGCCTCTTGGTTGCTGCTGGTACCCATCAACTTGTTAATGATTATACGTCAAACTGTTGCAGATTGAATTGTGACGAAACGAAAGCAAGAAAACAACCAGAAGTGCGGAGGCTGCATGTGTCGCGTGTCGTGTGGGAACTTACGCCCGGTACCATCAATTTCCAACCTTTGATCGTTTGTAAGAAGCCATAAAAGGGGCTGACGCCCCGGGAGAGGCTTTGGCCTGACCCAGCGAATCGTGCTCTTGGGCAAGTCGGAGGCAGGCAAGAAGAATGCCCAGCGATGGGCCTGCGTCCATTCCTCAGCCACGATCGCGCTACACCAAGGTAAGGCAAGCATGATGCGGTGCCTTGCCTTGCCAGGCATGATGATGCGTCTTGGCCAGCGTCACTGCACTGTCTTTGCACCCCTACGTTCCCTGGCATTGCAATGAGCCAAGCAGCGTCAGCAAACGCATGGGGGCCTGGATTTGCCCTGCAACTGCTGTCGCACATCCTAAAACAGCTTGGATGAGCTGCCATGGGTGATGATGTAGCCGGCTGCAAACAGCGGAGCTGCATGGCTGTCCCTGCCTGGTCCCTGCTGTCAGCAATTGCGGCCCAGGTTCCCTTGCAATGGTGTACTGCACATCACCACGTGTTTGGATGCTTGCAGGCGGAATGCATTGGCAGAGGCGCAAGCAAGGTGGTTTACAAGGCCTTCGATGAGGTGCGTGCAGCAGTTGTGTAGCACAGCAGCAGCAGCACAGCACAGCAGCACAGACCAAAACTCTGGGTCGGCAGGGTACTCTTGCGCCTGCACCAAGTGTATGCGGCGTAACTTGTGGCATGGCGCTGCAGGTGGAGGGCATTGAGGTGGCATGGAACGAGGTAGTGTGCTCGGACGTATGCCTGGGCAGGTGAGCGGCTGCAGCGGACTGGCACAACACGCAATTGGATTGCCTGCACAGCTAGCAGGTAGCTGGTGGGCTTGAGCACGAGAGCGACGGGCGTGCACAGCAATGAAAACTCGTTTGCGCTTCAACACCTCACACTTGCAGCGAATCAGCAGTGAAAGTCACACTCAGCTGTCCCCAGCATGCTGGTGCGAGGCGGTGTTGAGGACTGTGCAGGCACCTTTGTCACTGCCGGATCTGCTGGCTGTTGTGCTGCTATTGGTGCTGCAGCGGCAAGGAGCGTGCGCGCATGCTGGGCGAGATCACCATGCTGCAGCAGCTGAAGCACCGCAACATCATGCGCCTGTACGACTGGTGGTTTGACAAGCAGCATCAGGTGCGCAACAGCAAGGATTGCACGGGGCTAGCCTGTGGCAAGCTGCACAAAGCACAGCAGCAGCAGCACTAACGCAATCACAAAGCTAATGTACCACGCTGCGGTTTGAGTTGCGCTGCGCAGTGCAGAGCAACGGCATCGCTGATGTGCCTGCTAGAGCAGCTGTCAGGGGTGGCGTCACGCACGTCCCTGCAACAGCGCTGCCACGCACCCTGCAATTGAGCAGTACTGGCAGCCACATGTACAGTTCTCATCCTCTTGCTTGCCTCCATAGCTGGGCACATGTACTGCTCCAACTCACCTGTCGCCCACACATGCTGCTGCTGCTGCCGCTGCTGCTGCTGCTGTCGGCCACCAGGTGCTGGTGTTCATCACGGAGCTGCTCACTGACGGCTCGCTGCGGCGCTTCATCCGGCGCAAGCACAGCGCGGGCATCAGCCTGTCGGCGCTGAAGCGCTACGCGTGGCAGATCCTGCAGGGCCTGGTCTACCTGCACGGCCACTACCCGGCAATCATCCACAGGTGCGGCTGGGTGCACACACAGCTGAGGCGGCTGCGGCGTGCGCTGATGCTGGCAATAGCTATCTGTGGCTCGAAGCAGCTGCATGGGTTCGCGGTGCTGCCGGCGGCATCTTGCCGCTGTATGAGGTCGGCCACGGATCGCGGCAGTTGCACAGTCAGGGCAGAAGCTGTGCAAGTGCGCCTGCATGCTGTTGATGCTGCGCAGGCCGTGGTGCTGCAGTGTTGCTCCTGGCGCTGACTGGCTGCATGTTGCCTGCTGCAGGGACCTCAAGTGCGACAACATCTTCGTGAACGGCTCCTCGGGGGAGCTCAAGCTGGGCGACCTGGGCTTTGCCACGCTGCTGCGCGGCATGAGCGCGCCGCTGAGCGTGATCGGCACGCCTGAGTTCATGGCCCCGGAGCTGTACGATGAGCACTACGATGAGAAGGTGGGCGGCAGTGTGTTTGAAGCAACAGCAGTGTGGTAAATGTGTTGCGTGTGTCAGAATTTGTTTGCAGCCAAGCTAGTGCTGGGGCTGATGGAGGGAGTGCTTGTTGGTTTTGTTGTGAGGATCAGTCAGCAGGGTGTCGGCGTTGTGTGTTTGTGTGTCGCCAGGGTACTGCTGCTGCTGCTGTGGCGCTGTCACACGTAAGTAAGTACTGACCTGCGTGTGCTGTGCCTGCAGGTGGACATCTACAGCTTTGGCATGTGCCTGCTGGAGCTGGCCACGATGCAGTACCCCTACAGCGAGTGCACCAACCCGGCGCAGATCTACCGCAAAGTAACGCGCGGCATCCCGCCAGCAGCACTCGCAGAGGTGCAGAACACAGCGCTGCGGGAACTCATCACCCTCACCACCAACCCTGAGCCGAGGCTGCGGCCAGACGCGCGGCAGCTGCTGGTGCATCCGTTCTTTGCGGATGTGGTGCAAGCCATTCGTGCTAAAGGCTGGGCCAAGGGCCCAGCGCCAGCGCTGGGGGCGGCAGCAGCAGCGGCTGCTGCTGCCAGTGGCCCCAGGGGAGCTGCGCAGGCTGCAGCGCAGGCAGCAGCAGCTGCGGCAGCGAATGGCACGCCTGTTAATAACGATGAGCTGCTGCTGATGCCTGCCGGTGCTGCTGCTGGCGGGCCACACCGGGTGCCGCTGTCAGCACCAGACGGAGGCCTGGCAGCAATCGCAGCCGCTGCCGAAGAAGCAGCAGTGGCAGCAGCAGCAGCTGAATATGACGCCGGCGGCGGCGGCGCGCCCTTGACTGGCCTGCAGTCTGCCGGCGGTTCGGAGCCTGTGCAGAGCACTGTCACAGATGGCCTGCTGCAGTTAGACGCAGCAAGCAGCAGCTCAACCTCGGCTGAGGTGGCGCGTTCCTGGCCCAAGGACAGCAGCAGCGGAGCCTCGCCGCTGCTGCTGCATGTGTGCAAGATGTCGGACGTCGCGCAGCAGTCAGACCAGCAGGATCACAGCAGCAGTAGTAGAGCAGCCGGCGATGCGGCTAGTGTACAGTATCAGCAGCAGCAGCAGGCCGACAGCCAGCAGCATAGTGAACAGCAGCAGCAGCAGCAGCAGCAGCAGCAGGAGCAGCTTTCTAGTGATGGCAGCTACCCAGAGGTGCAGACTGCCTCCATCAGTTGGCCTCCTCAGGATGCCAGCACACTTGCCATTCCTGCTGCTGCTCGCACCCGCAGCAGCAGCAGCACCTGTGCCTGCTCCTGCTCATCCACGGTCATGCACAGCCCATTTGAAGCTGCCAGCCAGAGCAGCTTTGCAAGCAACAGCAGCTGGGGCAGCGGCAGGGGCAGGCAGGCAGGCAGCAGCACCAGCACGGTGGGTGCAGCTGGCAGCGGCGATGTGGCTGCGCATGCGGCGGCAGCAGCAGCGCATTGGCGGCAGCAGCGTGGGCGTCCGCCCTCACTGGATGAGATGAGTGAGGAGGATGTGCTGTTTGATGCTGACAGCCAGGTGGGTTGTGCTGGAATGGCGAAGATGTTTTGCGCTGTATTGATGCTTGTAACACGCTGGCTTGCTGCTGCTCAGTAGCAGCAGCCATATGGTGGAACGTACTCGCAGCACGCCTTTCTGATGTGCTACAGGTGTGGTGGCGGGGCCTGTGCTTGTGCGGCCGGTATCACACGCAGTGCTGTAGGGTTGCATGGCGGCTGAATGCTGGCGTGTTGCTGCTGATCGCTGGTGCTGCTGCTGCTGTTGCATACATGCAGGGCACGCACACCGAGGAGGAGGAGTACAGTGAGCATGAGGATGGCAGCAGCTCACCCCATGCGCAGACCATCACCGGTGTGTGGCAGAACATCCACCACCACGGCCCGCCAGGCCATGCGCACGGCAAGCAGCACGCGCAGCACCAGCAGCAGCTGTTGCAGCAGCAGCAGCAGCAGCAGCGCTACCTGGATCCCATCCGCGAGGATGGTGATGATGATGACGTGGACTGCGTGTGCAGGCAGATTGACCAGCAGCAGCTCAGCTTCAACGTGGGCTTCTTCAATACCAAGGTGGGCACGGCGCAGCTGCAGCGGGCGGTGTGCAGAGATATCAGGGCAACGCTGCAGGTGCAACCTCAGATCTGGGCCCATGTGTGTAGTTGCCTTTCCTTGCTACTGTGCGAAGTTGCTGTTCATGTGGTGCGATTGCTGATCGTGCGATTGCTGCTGGTGCCTGTTGCTGTCTCCCTGCGTCTTTTGTTGGCAGTAAGCCACATATGTGCTGTTGAGGACTTGCTTAGGCTCTGCAGCGTTGTGTGCGAGCAGCTGAGCTAATTGCTCTGTGTTGCTGCACGCAAAACACTGCTGCTGCAGGGCATGCGCAAGCGCGTGGGCTTCCAGTACAACGCTGACGAGGACACCGTGGATGACATCACCATGGAGATGCTGGAGAACCTCAGCCTCATGCCGCAGCAGGTGCGCAGCAGCAGCAGCAGCAGCAGCAGCAGCAGCAGCAGCAGCAGCAGCAGCAGCAGCGTGCTTTCCTTCTGCCAGCAGCACAAGTACCCAGCCTGTTGCGTGGGAGGCAGCACGACTGTCAGCTCTGTTTGATGTATGGCGCATGCATGCAGAATCCTGCTGGCCCTGCTTCTCTTTCTTGGGGACCTGCTGTGAACACAAGCGACTGTTTGTGCACTGCTTTGCTCTGCTGCAGGCCAACGCCATCGCTGAGAAGATCAAGGCGGCGCTCGAGGCGCTGGGGCTGCCGCACAGCACCAACACAGCAGCCGCAGCAGCGGCAGCAGCAGCGGCGGCAGCCAGCACTTCTGGCAGCACGCCTCCACACGCGCAGGTCACTGGCGAGAGCGCCGCCATCGCCATTGTGGCCACTGCAGCAGCCAGTGCAGCGATAGAGAGCTGTGGCACGCCGCAGCCGCCGGGCTCTGTTGAGGCAGATGGCGGGGCAGCAAGTGCCAGCACTGGCACCCCCTGCTCATTTGGTATGCTTGGGCTGCCTGATGCGCCAGGCAGCGCTGCTGCTGGGGCCTCACCTGCTGCCTCGCGCAGTGGGTCTGGCGTGCTTGCTGCAGCAGCAGCGCTAGCAGCGGCGGCAGCAGCAGCAGCGCCGCTGGGCTCCAGCCCAGCTGGCAGCAGCAGCGGCTACCTCGCCAACGGGGATGCTGCTGGTGTGAATGCAAACAATTCAAGCAGCAATGCAGGTGCTGGTGACGTGCTGGGCCAGCTGGTGTGCACGCAGCAGCTGGTGCGTGAGCTGTCTATGCTGGATAGGGAGGCTGGCACTGCGCTGCTGGCCAACCTGCAGGAGGAGCTGCTGGTGCAGTCATTGGCAATGCCTGAGGCTGCTGCTGCTGTTGGTGTGGAGCTGGGGGTGTCACTGTCAGGGCCAGGGCCTGCTGCTGATGCTACTTGAAGAGGTGGCAATGCGTGCCCAGGCAGAGGCGAGGTGCTGTGCAGGACCGAACAGCAGATTGCTGGTGTTGCTGCTGGGTGCTGCTGTGCCGGCTGACCAGGTGTTCGGCTAGCGTCCAGCGCAGTGTACTTGTACGAGCTGTGCAGTTGCTTCAGACGTGGTGCTGCGGTGTGGCTGCCTGCATTCGGGCAGCACAGCTGCTGGCTGGGCTTCTGGTGTGTGCGGGGGTGCGGCAGTGGTTGCCGAGGGAGCAGAGCGGGTGGGTGGTGGGCACAGGGCGTAATTTTTAAAATGGAGAAGGCCCTTACATTTCAAGCTGTTTTGCTGCCATCTGACGCAAATGTGCGCCCTGGCCTTGTGCTGCTTGTCGCATCTCGGCCTGTGTTGCCGCCGTGTGATGTTCAGGCGTTGGTTCCTGTGTATGGTGTGCGGCCTCAGGCCTGCCTGCCTGCTGCCACCCCCTGTGGCTAGCTGCTGAACGCAGGTAGTTTTCAACTATTATGCTTCTACAGAGCCGGAATGACTTGAGCAGGACTGACTGGGAATGCGCGTACAGAAAGCCTCGCGAATGCTTTTCTTTGATTGATCTGCATCACGATCGCAGCTGCACTTGAGCCCGACATACCCTGATTCGTGTGATTTCAGCATGGCCCATCCTTCTGATGACGCTTGCTGAGCAGGTCAGGCAGTCGGCTGATTGCATGTTGTCTGCAGTTGCAGGACTAACAAGCACACATCCTTTGTGTTGCTGTTTGATTGTTGCATCGTTGTCTTGTTGCTTGATGCATGCATGCCATGCACGTGTTGCCGCCATTTTGTGTTGCTGCAGCCGTCTCACTATCTTTGCCAGCAGGTGCATCTACTTGTATAGTTGTCACAGCAGTGCAGCAGACTTCCTGCATACGTATTTGTTGCTGCATCTTCAGTAGATGCATACCTGGCTTTGACCATTGTTGTCGCCATTGTTGTTATTATCGTGCTGAAGTTTGCATCGTCATTCGTGTCGTGGCCTGTCTCCGCAGGGCAATGCAGCCGTGTGGTGCGCACCGCCTTGCTTGTTTGCCAGGTTTTGCCAGGTTTTTGAGCATCAGGTCTGGCGCTTAGTTCACAGCTGCTGCTGTGTTTGCTGGTCGGGATCTGTCACCGCCAGCATAGTTATGGGGGCAGTTATAAGCACTGAGATAGCGCTGCCCACCCAGGCAGCACCAGTGCAGCACCCTCACGGCAGAGCTCTGCAGCAGGCAATGCAGTACGTTGTCTAAGATGTGCCATAAGCCGCGCCAGGCTCTGCAGCCTCATCTGGCTTGTGTCTCCTCTTGCATCCTGCTGCATGATAGATGTGGCAATGGAGCGCAATGAATGCATAAGCATTCTGGTGCTGCGCCCGTGATATCAACGGGGGCTGTCACCACACTGTGCAGACTGTGTGCATGGCCCAAGGCATTGCGGTCGTTGCAACGTATGCAGCACTGACCCAGCCTTTGCCGACTGTATCATATTGACATGTGTATGTGACAGTCTATGTGTGATCAGGAGCAGCGTGCACAAGGCGTTGAAGGTGCTGCGCACAGGGCTTACCTGTGTAGCCCCTAGCACCGCCAGTATGGAGCAACCCAGGGCCACCCTGTCCTTGTGTAGGGAGTTGCCAGGGCGGTGTGCGCCTTGTGTTCTCAGACACGTTGCTGGGTGATTCTAACAAATGCTGTGTGTGCATTGGGATGTTCAGGAAGCAGTCATTGCTGTATGTCGCGTTTGTGTAAGGCTGACTGACTGCAGGAACTAGCGGTGCTGAAGCAGAGGTCCAGGGTTCAGTGGGTGTCCAGCCGTGTAGTGCGGGTCCCTTAGATCCGTGAGACTGCTGCACATGCCGTGGTGTGCTTTCCAGGGTAAAATTCTTTGCCATTTCACCTGTCTGACTTCAAACCAAGCTGTGCACATCTTGTCCAAAGAAAGCCTTCAGCAGGGGCACCTCAGCCAGGTTGAACCCGCTTTGCCGTGTCGAAAGGAGGAGTAGATAAGATCACAGCAACTTGAAGTCTTGATCTGCGGTGCACGACACATTGCAGGCTGCTGCGAGCCGGAGTGTGCCCTGGGCACCCAAAACCTGTCACCTGTCATGTTGCCCACTGTTGCCATGCTTTCGGGTAGGGCACACGCTCTCGCATACACGGTATAAGGTTGTTGCAAGTTTGACATCGGAAGTTTGCCTAGGCTGCTTGTCGCTCGCTCAAACTCGCTTGCTTCTGTCTTGCCGCACCGAGTTTGTTCCGCATCGACACCCAACAGCTCTTGATCCCAGTAACGGGAGCGGCAGCAGCACCATGTCGCTGCTTGCAACGCTGCCCGCTCCCAGGCACCAGCCTGCAGCAGCAGCACCAGCTGCTCCGGGCCCAGCAGCAGGCAGTGGCAGCACCGCACTAGCTACCACGGGGCCCCCGCCGTATCCCAGGCGCAAGGGCTTCGTGCCACGCAGGCAGGATGACTTTGCAGATGGTGGGGCCTACCCAGAGCTGCCTCTGCTGCAGTATCCGCTGGACATGGGCCGTCCAGATGAGCAGAAGGGTGGCAAGACGCTGGCAGTCAGTGTAGACATCAATGGGGCAGCAAATTATGATGCTATCCTGCGGCAGGGGCAGCGTGCCAACAAGGTCATCCACAGCGGGCACAAGGCGCTGGTGCCAAAGGTGGACCTGCTGGATCCACAGGTGAGACAGCACAACAGCAATGAAACTGTTGTGGCAGTGTTTTGGTTGCGTGAAGGGCCGCCTGCAGCAGTGGCACTTGCATGTGTGCGGGTAGGTGCAGTGCAGCAAAGCACATGCTGCATGTGACAGCGTGGTGACCAGCAGCTAATGTGTGCACTGGTGAACATGGGCAGCAGCGGCACAGCAGCACATGCAGCAGCAACAGCACTTGATTGTGTCTAGCCCTGCATGTTGCTTCACAGCAGACACCGGCTGCGCGCGCATGGTGCATGCATGGCAGTTTGGCCGAGACATGCCAGTTGCAGCTGGTTGCGGCAGTTACTGTGCAGCTAGTTGCTGCATGCGCAGGATGCTTCAGCACATGCATGGTGGCATGATGTAGCAAAAGTAGCAGTGGAGCTGTCGCACATTATCAGCAGGCAGCAGATGCCGATTTGCCCACTGACAGAGCAGCAGTCGCAGCGGCAGCAGCAGTGTCTGCCAGGACGCTCACCATGGCCCTGCCTGCCGTCCACGGCATGTGCGCATGTGCCTGCCTTTAGTCCCATGCTCCCCTTCCCTGCTGCCCTGCACCTGTGCTGCGCAACACACCAACCAACTTCAACCCTTATCATACCCCGCAGAACCTGGCGCGGCCTGATGAGGAGGAGGTGGAGCGCACCGCGCGGGAGACGCTGGAGGCGCTGAACAAGCGCGTGAACAGCAAGCTGGCCACGCAGAACCCCAGCACACTGCCAGAGCAGCCCGGCGCGCCCACCTACATCAAATACACGCCTAGCCAGCAGGGCGCAGCATACGCCTCAGGTGCTAAGCAGCGCATCATCAAGCTGCAGGACATGCCAGTCGATCCGCTGGAGCCGCCAAAGTTCAGGCACACCAAGGTGCCGCGTGGCACAGGCAGCCCGCCTGTGCCGGTGATGCACAGCCCGCCGCGGCCGGTGACTGCTGAGGATCACGCCAACTGGAAGATCCCGCCCTGCATCAGCAACTGGAAGAACGCCAAGGGTTACACCATCCCGCTGGACAAGCGCCTGGCGGCAGACGGGCGCGGGCTGCAGGTGCGGCGCTGGGTTGTTTGGTTGCTGCTTTGTTTGGTTAGTGTTATGTGGTGATGAGGTTAGGGTCAGGGAGATGGCCTGCACGCAGCAAAGCTAGCAGCCATGTTGTTGGTTGGCCGGCCGGCAGCAGCAGCGGTGCAGCAGCTGGTGGGTGCATTGTGCAGGTGACTGGGCTGTGCAGGGATGTGTATGACTGCCATGCACAGCGCCTGGCTGCATGTCGTCCGCTGTTGCACGCGCTTGCTGCTGTTCACCACCTGCTTGCCGCCGGATGGCCTGCTCACCTGTCCTGCTGACCCTTCTGCTGCACCCCCGCGGCCTCACTCCCGCAGGAGCAAACCATCAGCGACAAGTTTGCGTCGCTGAGCGAGGCGCTGCAGGTGGCGGAGTCCAAGGCGCGCGAGGCCACGGAGATGCGCAAGCACGTGGCGCTGGAGATGGCGCGCCGCCAGAAGCAGGCTAAGGACGAGGCGCTGCGCAAGCTGGCGCAGCAGGCGCGCATGGAGCGCGGCGGCCCGCTGGCGGCAGCAGCAGCAGCAGGCGGCGGCGGCGGCGGGCTGGCCTCGCGCCTGGATGCGGGCGGCGCACCAGCAGCAGCAGCGGAGATGCCGCGCTATCCCGGGCCGCCTGGTGCTGGCGGCGGCGGCGGCGGCGGTGGTGGTTACAGGGGTGACGATTCGCCTGGCAGCAGCGAAGATGAGGAGCGGCGGCGCGGCAGCAGGCGGCGTGACGAGGGCGGCAGCAGGGGCAGGGAGCGTGACGAGTACCAGGAGACTGCGCAGGTGAGCTGGTGCGGCTGTGGGTGTGGCGGCGTGGGCAGGGCAGGAGCTGGGGTGGCTGGCAGCAGCAGGGCAGGGGGCAGGAGGAAGTGACATGGTTGTGTCTGGCCAATGTTGCATGGCGGCAGCAGAGCAGCAGCAGAACAGGGTGGCTGCTGCGTTTGCTGGAGGTGCGGCTGAGCTGTTGGCTGAGTTTCAATGCAAAGCTGTTGATGCTCAGCTCTGTGCATTGGTCACAGAACAGGTAAAACTGCTTGTCGCTTGACTGCCAAAGCCGATTTACGGTCATGTGTCCTTGTCTGCCTCATCTGCCGTATCCGCCTGCAGGAGCGCGAGGAGCGCCGGCGGCGTGACGAGCTGCGTGAGGAGCGGCGCCGCGAGCGTGAGCGTGAGCGCCGCCTGGAGGCCAAGGAGGGGGGCGGCCCTGCCAAGAAGTCCAAGCTCACACGGGACCGTGAGCGCGACGTGGGCGAGAAGATTGCGCTGGGCATGGCCAATGTTGGGGCAACCGGCGAGGTGGCGTATGACTCGCGGCTGTTCAACCAGGAGCAGGGCATGGGCACAGGCTTTGGCGCAGAGGACAGCTACAGCTTGTATGACAAGCCGCTGTTCACCAGCCGCGAGAGCAACCTGTTCAAGCCAATCAAGAACCGGGATGAGGAGGTGTACGCGGGGGCGGCTGGTGACGACGGCGATGTTCGCACCGAGAAGTTCAAGGCGGACAGAGGGTTCAGCGGAGCAGAGCGGGACGGTGCTGCGGCTGCTGGGGGGAAGCGTGGCGCTGGCGTGGAGTATGAGCATGCTGCTGTTGAGGCGGATCCCTTTGGGCTTGAGCAGTTCATGCAGAATGTGGATAAGGGACGGCGGCCGCTGGATGGCATTGGGCAGAAGGGCGGCATGGCTGCGGGTGCGGGGGGTGGCGGCTATGATGGCGAGGGCAGCGGGCGGCGCATGCAGTTCACTTCGGGCAGCCAGCAATGAGGGCGTGGCAAGCTGGCTGCTGTTGCGCTTTGCTGGGCTGGGCTGGTGTGGTTGAGCTGTTGCTTGGGGGGTGTTGTGGGCGGCAGCTTGATGCAGGCTGCCGCATGTATCGCAGCTGCGGCAGCACTGGATGTCATGGCGACGCACAGGATGCACGCCTATCTGCAGGTGCAGCGGGTGTTGTGCACCTCTGAGCAGCGCATCTATGGCCTGGAGCCTGCTGCTGTGGCTTTAGCTTGCTGAGTTTTACTTACTGCCGGGTTGTGTGCTCAGGGCGATCATGTTGTTGCTTGTGGCTGCAGCAGCAGCTGTGCATGCAATGTGTTTTCCGGCATGCTGCGACATGCGTGATGTCTTGATTGTGGTTGGATGTGTCTTGTACCTATGCTGCACCACCTGTGTGGCCGTACTCAGAGCTTCATGCCAGTGACAGCCAGTCTGTAAGCCAGTTTTGTGGCCAGTTGTGTTGTGAGGCACTGCAGCAGTGCGCACATCTGTTACATGCCAGTCACTGACATTGTTTGTATAGGCAACAGGAATGCTCAAGTTCGGGAACTGCTGTCGAACAGTGTTCGTTTTGACTGCGTTTTGTGCCTGTTGTCTATCGAAGCAGCATTTAAACTCAAAGGCTTGTTGTTGAGCTTGTCCAATGCTTCAGCAGCACGATGCCTGTGGCTCAGACAGATGAGTACAAGGTGCTGGAGATCAAAACGTTAGGCAAAGATAGAGATGCTGAAGCCAGGCAGATGCTCGAGCGCGTAGCGAAGCAGGTGCAGCCCATCATGCGCAAGAGGCAATGGACCGTTCGCAAGCTGTCAGAATTCGTCCCTCGTTCGCCGAATTTGCTGGGACTTAATGTAAACAGGTGTGATGTTTCATTGGCTCTCAAGGCAGCGAAGGAATGGGCAAACAGCCACAGCCTGCAGAGCAGCAACAACAGCAGATACGCTTTGCTCCTGCTGCTGCTGTGCACTTCCACCGCTCCATATGCATCATGGAGTTGCAGAACTACTGGATTGAATCACCCTATCTATGGATGTTATGCATGCTAGCTTGCGCAAATGTGAATTTGAGCACCAGACATGGCATGCCAAAAGCAGCAGCTACACGCTGGGCAAAAGCAGCAGCAGCTCACACACAGCATGCACGTGGCTCTTACCACCCCGTGCACCCCCATGCACAGGGGCCAGGAGGTGAAGATCCGGCTGCGCCCTGCCGGCAGCCAGGCAGCCTTTTACGACTGGAACCATGTGCTGGGCACTATGCTGCACGAGCTGTGCCACAACCGCATAGGGCCGCACAACGCAGAGTTTTACAAGCTGCTGGATGACCTGTGGACTGAGGCAGAAGAGCTGATGGACAAAGGCATAACAGGCACAGCACAGGGCTTTGACGCGGCGTCTGCAGGCAGGCTGGGTGCGCACGGCTTCATCCCCACACACAACCCGCCAGAGCACAAGATGGCTGATGCCATCCGCAAGGTGAGGGGCGGGGTGGGGTTGGCTGCTGCAGGACGGCGCTGGTGTAGACCAGCAGGGTATGCGTGCGCAGCCGGAAGCGTCATGTGGGCAAGCCAGTGCCGATGATCATGTGCAGCAGGTGCTCGTCAGGCACACAACGCATGTGGTCAAGCTGTGCAAGGACAGCAAGCAAGCAAGCATGCACACCGGCTGCTGGTAATACCAGCCCCAGCAGTGAGCTGTGCATGCTGCAGCAGAAGTGCTGTTGTTCTCTGTGCGTTGTGCAGCCGGTGGACGTGCCAAAGTTAACCTCTGGTGTCCAAGTCACGCTGCTCCCGCTGCTGCTCTGCTGTTTGCCTTTCGTGCTGGCCAGGCTGCCGAGGCGCGTGCGCGGCAGCAGGCCCTGATGCCGTCAGGGCCGTGCAAGCTGGGCGGCAGCAGCAGCTACAGGCACATGACCCCGGCACAGGCAGCTGCAGCAGCAGCAGAGCGGCGGGCGCGCGACAACCTGTGGTGTGGGGCGGAGCACAGCGCAGAGGAGGTGGCGCGGGAGGTGGGCAGTGGGGCAGGTGGGGCCAGCAGCAGCAGCAACAGCAGCAGAGGCACCACCCCACCAGCGGGCAGTGCAGGAGCAGCAGCGGCAGCAGCAGGATCTGAGCGTGTCCAGACTGCAGCAGTGGCTGCCTCAGCAGCTGCTGCAGCTGTCGCTAGGCCTGCCGCCAAGCAGTCTGGACAGCAGGCACTAGCGCAGCCTGTGGTGCAAGCAGCGTCGGATGAGCAGCAGCAGCAGCAGGTGGGTGCCCTGCAACCTATGCCTGCCCAGCTGGGGCAGCAGCAGCAGCAGCAGCAGGTGCAGCTTCCGCCGCTGCCGCAGCAACCGCAACAATTGCAGCAAACACAGCAGGCTGCAGCCCTGCAGCAGGAGTGGCAGCAGCACCTGGAGCGTCAGCGGCAGCAGCGGCAGCAGCAGCAGAGGAAGAAGCGGCCGGCAGCAGACACCATTGACCTCACCGTCAGCGACAGTGATGACGAAGGTGCTGCAATGCAGCATGGCGATGCTGCTGCCAGCGATGGCTGCCCCTGCTGCTCAGGGCTTTTGGGCTTATTGGATGCTGGTGGTGCAGCAGCGGCAGCAGATGCACAGGAGAGAGAGGTGGCTGGGTGGCGGTCCTGGTGTGCACGGCATCAGCAGCTGCGGCAGCAGCAGCTGACAAAGCAGCGGCAGGGCGGCACTTGGGTGTGTGCAGCTTGCACGCTGGTCAATGGCCCGCTGGTGCTGCAGTGTGAGGCGTGCCTGACTGTGCGCAGCAACTTGTAACGGTGCAAGACTGCTTTGCAGTGCTTTGAGGCGACCTGGTTGGCGAGTTACGTGTTGGCACACTGGTCACTTTTCCAGGGTGCATGACGTCAGTTGCGCCTGTACCCTAGCCTGATGGTAGTAGTGAGTGTGAGTAGGTTCAATCGCTGCATTTGCTCCTAGGTGCGCTGCTAAAACACACCAGGCTTTATATGTACATAGATCGAGCAATCCGGATACGACTAGAGCGACCTCCTTGTGCATCCAGCTCACGTGCGACCTTGAACAGAACGCTTTCGCTCGCCCATCACGTGGCACACCGCGGTTGCATCTCCGACGACTCTGTGCACTCATGGCACACACATCTTTCGTCAGGCTAGCAGCTGTGCTAGCGCTAGGGTTGGCAGCAGCAGCTGTGTGCAGTGCTGACAGGTGCGAAATCCAGTTCTTCCTCCTCTGCAGCAGGGCAGACGCTGCTGGGGCTTGACTTACTTTTTGTCAACATAATTGCAGGCTTGAATCTAGCAATGCACGTGCAGCATGGCCCCTCAGCGCCTCTGCAGCTCAAGGCAGCAGCATCCTGCAGGCATCCGTCCAGGCCAGTGCTGTTGCAGCTGAGCAGCAGCAGTTTGTGCTGGACACCCGCAACATCGTCGCCCTCATGGTGGCATTCTTGGTGAGAAACGAGTTTGCCTTGCACCTTAAGATCGTAGCTGTGTGCAGCACACAGTACCTGCAAGCGACCTGAGCTGCTGTGGTGACATGTCAGGCCTCAATGCGTCACATGATGCACCCCATGCAATGCTGCAGGCTTACTCAGACACACGTGCAAACAGGACCTTCATCAGGCGTTGGTCGTTGCTGAGCCTCCAGTACATCTGCAAACAGGGACCTTCATCAGTCGTATGTGCGTGGTGCTGCAGGTGGCGTCACTGGCTGCATCAGCTGGTGTTGGCGGTGGGGCCTTCTTTGTGCCGCTGGCCATGGTCTGCCTCAGCATGAGTGAGCGCCTTACTGGCAGCTGCTGCCGTCGGCGCCGTGTTGGTGCATTCACAGCAAGACTGGTGCACAGGCTGAGTAGTACTGAGTTCACTTCACTCTGCAATGACCCTGGTCTAGTAGTGCATTGCTGCATGTTAGGCAGCAGCACTCTGGCATCGCAGCAATGCCTGCAACTGCAGCAGCACCGCTAGTCAGCTGGATGCTATTGCGTCATGTGCATGTGCTGCCGTTTGCCTTCCCCCCTTCATCCTTTTCCTGCAGGCCTCAAGGAGGCCACTGTGCTGTCCCAGGCCAGCATTGCAGCGGTGTCACTGGCCAGCATCGGCTTCAACCTGCGCAAGCGCCACCCGCTGCACCCTGACAGCAAAACCCTCATCGACTATGAGATGTGCCTCACCATGACGCCTGCACTGGTGAGCACGCAGGCTGCCGCTGCGGTGGTTTGGTTGTGTTGCTGGTCAGCATGGCTGATGCCCAGCTTGCTGAACACTGCTGTGCAGCAACGCACGCTGCTGCTGCGGTGTTGCTTGTGCTGCCAGCTGAGCTGAATGCATGTCCAGCTCGAGGACAACCGCCAGCTGGTGCGCATGGCCGATTGCAGTAGCATGCAGCACAGCAAGATACTGACGCTTGATTGCACGCGTTTATGACATTACACCTTCAACAGAAAGTACGATTCTTCCTCCTCGTTCCGCATGGGCCAATGGCGGTGTTGCCGTAGTTTGCAATTGGTGACATGTTGATGTAAACCTCTGCTGGTGCTGCTGCTGCTGCCGCCAGCTGCTGGGCGTGTCCATTGGCGTGCTGTTCAACGCTGCCTTCCCCACCTGGCTCATCACCAGCCTGCTCATCGCCATGCTGGCCTTCATGAGCGTCAAGACGGGACAAAAAGGGGCCTCACTCTGGCGCACTGACACCACAGCGCTGCAGCGCCGCCAGCAGCAGCAGCAGCAGCAGCAGGCTCCAGCAGCAAACAGCAACAGCAGCGCTGATGCAGGCGTGCTGCCTGTGTCATCCACTGGTGCAGCGCCTGCTGCTGTGGTGGTGTCAGATGGCGCTGCTGCTGATGCAGATGTCAAGCCGCGGCGCGCACCCTACCCCTGGTCTCTTGCGGTGGGGGTCCTGCTGCTGTGGGTAGGCTTCTCAGGGCTGCAGCTGCTGCGCCAGACCACGGAGCGCTGCTCCCCCGCCTACTTCGCAGTTACAGCTGCAGAGGTGAGCGCTGCTGCGGCTGCCAGGATGCCTGCTGCAGAGAGTAGCTCATGCCGCACTCACTTGTCCATGGGCGGGGCACAGGCAGGATGATGTCATTGGCAGCAAAATGCATTTGTTTGCATTCGGCAGGCAAGGCTGGCTGTGTTTTTGAGGAATGCACGGTCGTGCTGATCACCAGCCAGTCTGCATTTGCTCGCGCAGTCATCCGCCCAATCTGGCGGTGTGCTCTTTGTGCATGCTGCCGCAGGTTGTGTTTGGCGCTGGCGCCAGCCTGATGTTTGCCTACTACTGCATTGCGCGGCCTGCCAGGCAGCAAACGGCCCCAGACAGCCTCACCGCTCCGCTGCTAGGCGGCCAGCAGCCCTCACTCCCGACCCTGATGCAGCAGCAGCAGCAGCACATGCAGCAGAGCATGCAGCAGCTCTCAGTGCAGGCTGCCAAGGTGGCGGCTGCTGGAGTGCTGGCTGGCGTGCTGGGCATTGGAGGTGGCATGCTGATGGCACCCATGATGCTGGCGGCTGGGGTGCACCCGCAGGCAGCATCTGCCACCAGCAACATCCTTGTCTTCTTTTGCTCCAGCTCTGCTACGCTTGCATTCTTCCTAGCTGGCAGGGTCAACCTGCAGCTGTCGGCAGTGTATTGTTTGGTGTGCGGGGTTGCGTCACTGGTGGGCCTGACGCTGTTTGGCCGGCTGGTCAAGGCGTCTGGCCGGCCGTCCATTGTGGTGCTGCTGCTGGCGTTCATCATGGTGTCTGGCGCGGTGTGCAGCGGCGTGTTTGGGTACCTGGATGCATGGCGGCAGTGGCAGGAGGGCACCGGCGGCTGGAAGAGCGTGTGCTGAGAGGTAGCAGCGGCATGACACGACTGTACTACAGTCGTGTGGTACACGACTGCGACAGGTAGCAGCCGCTTGCGGCAAGCACTAGGGATGCGATGCCTGGGAGGCATTGAAAGAGTCGTTCTAGACAGGTGTGCTGTATGTTTCTGTTGCGCTGCATCATCTTGTAGCGGGCCAGCATGGCACCACAGCTGCAGCAGCAGTCGTGCAGTTTATTGCTGCACTCTGCAGGCCAGCCAGCGTCCCCTAGGGGTCAGCAGCTGTTGTTTTGCTGGGCCGGGGCTGTTTTTGGCATGCTGTCAACGCTTTGAACCACGTTATATGGTGTCAAGCATCCTGCAAAGACTGTTTGCAAACCAAGTGGTACTGCAAGGGCTCGCACTTGCTAATGTCGAGACCAAGATGCTCTCTAGAGAGACAGATCTGTTATGGACACGCCAGCTGCCGTCACCCATCCCTGCCATTGTGTGCCAGCTTCCAACAGTATGAAGCAGAGCTGTTGGTTACCCCAAGACCTTGACAGAGCCAACGCTAACAATGCGAGCTGTCGCCAGGCCAAAGACAAAATAGGCAGCAGCGCTCACTGACCACACTGAGATATGTTCAGCGCACGTTGGCTGCATAACCAGGCTGACGGATGCATTCAAGCAGCATGTTGCGGCCCATGCTGGATCGAGTGTAAAAAATGTAACACAATATTGCCAGCTGGGTTGCTCAGGCCGTGCAGGGAGGATGCGAGAGAGCCGGCAGCGTAACCCCACCAGCACGCTGTTCAGAAGAAAGCAACACCCGAAAGATGCTGCGTTGAACACAGCAGTACTGCAAGCGCACGCTCTGAAGACGTATAAGAGACTATGCGCTGCAAAACCACCATACAAAGAGATGGTGCCAATTGCGCAACATGCCGCATGTTACACGCGTGTCATGCACAGCAACCAGTTAAGCACGTTGCACTGCTGACAGCTTGCCTGCTGCTCACAGCTTGTGCCAGATAATCAATGACAAGGCATGACACAACAGCGCATGCCTGCATAAAGCCACAGCAACTGCTGGCGCAAGTTTCAATGCATGCGCCGTGCACGCATGCATGAGGACATCACCCGCAAGACACAGAAGGCAAGGCACTAGCAGCGGGCACAGCCTGTGCATGGGATACGACTCATGGACAACCCTGGACAAAGAAAGACCTCTGGAGGCTAAACACAGCCTTGTTTGAAGGCCGTAAAACCCAGCATTGCAGGATATGCCTTACAACACAGTCACCAAAAGAACCCTCTTGTGTAACGCTCCCAACAAGCAGTTGTCACTGCTGAGATCTGCCAAGCTATACCTAATGCAGCAGACCAGGCAATGCACCGCCCAAACACACCCAGGTGACTGCTACCTGCACCATAACATGCCTATGCTAAGCGCGTAACCGCCAATCCTTGGCACGCCCTGACAATCACTGCACCATGCAGCAGCAACAGCAGGTCTAGGGTGCCTGGCATGCTGAACGCTTGCCAGCTATTGGCGGCGGCCACATATCTATGCCCAGGCATGCTGCGGGTGAACTGCCGGCTAATATCAGCCAAGGCATTCAGAAGGTGCGCCATGCATGCAAACAATCGCCGATCATTTGTGCGCGTGGACCTGCGCCTCACAGCTTTGCAACAACGAGATCCACACCAATGCGGCAGAGCACCAGTGCCGCATCTGCCTGAGCAGCAGCATCAGACATGCACAGCTCAAGCAAGCCACAACCAGCCCTGCACATGTCGATCAAGCATGCGGTGTCCCCTGTACCCCACGCACCCCACCAGCAAACTATCTGCCTGCCTACCCACCCACACCAACACCAACCCTTATCCCAGCTCGCCACTGCACACACCAGCACCGACATAGCTGATGCATGCGGCAGCGCCAACGGCACCACTGCGGCGTGTTGGCGCTGCTGCTGCCCCGGCAGCAGCGCCTGCTCAGGCCTGCCTCCACCAGCAGCGCGCCCCGCAGCGCTGCTGGCCCAGCAGCAGCGCCCACAGCTGCAGCCACGCAGCACCCGCCTGCTCTGCGGCTTAGAAGTACTCTAAGCTAGAGCCAGGTGTGTGTGGCCGGCCGCGCGGCGGCGTCGGCGGCCGCTCCTCATTGACCTGCGTCATCCAGGTGTCCGCGCCGTGTGTGCCGGGCTCCTCATCAAGAGGGCCGCCGCTGCTGTCTGGTGTGTGTGGCGTGGTGGGCGGCACTGGGTGGATGAGCTTGGGCACCATGACCAGGTCCCTGCCCAGCACCAAGATGGCGCCTGCATTGCCCGCTGTGCCGCAGTAGTTGGTGGCGCTGAAGAGCGTGATGAGGTGGCCCTGCGCAAAGCGCTCGAAGCCGTCCATCACGCACTCGTGCGCGCGCACGATCATCTGCAGGTTGTTGGTCTGCGAGGCAGCAGCAGCGCAAGCAGTGCACGTGCAAGGCGAGTCAGCAAGGAGACGAACGGAGCGGCACAAATTGCACGGAGACATGCCCATGCGCACACGAGCTGACTGATCATTCCCAGCATGCACGCACAAGTGCCGCTGCGCAAGCCCGCCAGCCCGCCGCGCACCTTGCAGAAGTCCTTCACCCTGTCTGGCCCGAACGTGACCAGGCCTGGCCCCCTGGGGCTGGGCTGCACGCCCTGCACGCTGTCGTTGGTGGTAGGGTCGCTCCACAGCAGGTCCATCAGCACAGGGCCGCCATCCTGTATGCAGCGCAGCAGCAGCACGCAGCAGCAGGCAGCTTCATCCGTCACCGTTGCCTATTTCAAGCACGACGCTGACTAGATTATGGTGTAAGGACTGCAGTGCCCTGGCTGACGCTTGCTGCGGCACTTGCTGCAGCACCTACGCGCCCAACGCACTTCTCTGCCCCTGCTGTTGCCACACTACCCGTATGCTGCAGCAGCCAGCAGTTGTGTGTGCTTTGCTCACCTCCATGGTGATGGGCCGCTCCAGCTCCGCGATCTGCTCGATGCGGTTGATGCAGCGCCCGATGCCGCCGTGCATGCACAGGATCTTGCCCTCAATCAGCGCGGCCAGCGGCAGCCAGTTGAACAGTGCGTTGATGCGCTTCCACACCCAGATGCCGTCCTCGTCGCCCAGCCGCTCTAGGCACTCCAGCCTGTACGCACAACAGGCGCCAGTGAGAAAAAGGTGCAACAGATGAGACAGAGAACAAGCAACAGTTTTTGCACACAGCAGTGCAACGCAGTGCATACAGGGCTCACCGCAACAACGGCGAGTGCACGACTCCACCATTCTTGCCAGAGCCAAGCACACCTGAAGCCAAACAGTGCGTTGATGTCTGCTGCTTCGTGGTTGCCGCGGATGAGGTGCACGCTGCGCGGGTGCTCGATCTTCAGCGCCAGCAGCAGGCACATCGTCTCCAAGCTGTGGCTGCCCCTGCAGACCCACGAGCAACATGCGCAGGCCACGCAGGCGTCAGCAGCACGTCCTGAGGCTGTTAATGGGACAAAGAAGCCCAAATACTACGCCGGCAAAACACAACCATATGCTTTGTATCCACACATGCCAGCAGCTACAGTCAACAAGGAAGACTGACACAAAGGGCGGCGCCAAGACTGTCCCAAGCATCAATGAGCCCCCCAGGCGCCGCTGCACGCCGCACCTGTCCACGTAGTCGCCTAAGAACAGGTAGTCGATGTAGGTGATGTCGCCCGCTGTGTTTGGTGCGCCGTACTCCTCAAACAGCCGCATGAGGTCCCCAAACTGGCCGTGCAGGTCGCCAAAGATCTTGATGGGCGCCTGCAGGCATGAGAGAGGTCACACAGTAAGCAGCCATGAAGCACCAGCCAGCATCCATTTGCTGCAGCACTTGAAAGCAGAGCACAATGCAAGGAAACCAGCCAGGTGGAAGGCAGTTGCAGCCTAGCTAGCTAGAAGCTGCTAGCCGCATGATCAATGCTTGCCATGGTACAGCTGCCTGGGTACTGCCCGCTGCAGCTGCCAGTGTGCCACGTGTTGCTGCAGGCTGCGCACCTTCAGCTCCAGCACGCTCTTCTCCTGCTTGAACAGCTTCTCTGCATTGTCGCACAGCTCCACAATCTCCTCAGCCTACAGCGCAGCAGCAGCAGCACAATCATGGCACAGAATGCGCTGTGTCGGTTGGTCAACACGTTGATAAGCCCCATGACGCAATCCTGGCCAGTCCAGACACATGAAAAATCTGCTCGAGTGGCAATTTGAGTGCTGATCACATAGCATGTACTTGTAAGACACTGCATGCAGGGTGCAAGCCAGGAAAGCAATATACACCGCCATGGCTGTTGCCGAGTAAAGGAGCATGGCGCAACAAGTAATCCACTTCTGCAGCTGCTGCAGCCACACTGCTGCCGGTCACGCACCGCCAGCATGAAGCGCCGGTCCTCGTGGTTGGGCTTCCACTGGCGTGGCCGCAGCAGCTCATTAATCACGCGCTTGTGCACGCCCGGCATGCTGACGGTGCGCTGGAACAGCGGCGTCTTGCCCTCGGGCGTGCCCTTGTCGTAGATGCTGACGCGCCTGCCCTCGTTGTCCAGCTGGTCTATTGACAGCTGCCGCACCAGGCCCCTGCACGCACACCACCAGGCGCACTGAACACCCAAGATAGCGCAGAAGTCTTCCAGCTAATGCAGTGTCAACCTATGGCTGCAGAGTTGCCAGGCTCAGAGCACAACTAAATCCTCAACAGGCCCCAAGCTGCTCACGCAATCTTGCTGTGCCAGCATCCAGCAACCCACCTCAGCGGCGGCTCCATGGGCGCCACGACTGCTCTGTGGTACAGCCGCACATCAGGCGTGGGCGGTGACGCGCCTGCCCTGTGGTGCTGGTTTAGTGTGAGTGTGGGGCTCTCATCCCGTGCGGGACTGCTCATGGCTCTGTCATCAACCTGCTCAGGGCTGCCGCCTTGGCTGTTGCTTCTGCTAGCCACTGCTGCTGCTACTGCTGCTTCTGCTGCTGCTGCTTCTGCCAGCATCTGTGCTGCGCTGGCGCTGCCGTGAACACTATTGAGGTATTGGCTCCACGCTGGCGCGCGCGGGTCGCAGATGGTGAGCTCAGCACCACCAGCGTCGTCTGCAGCAGGCGGAAGCAACAGCGTACAACAGAGAGCAGGTTTGTAATAAACTCCAACGCCCCCCTTCAGCAGGCAGCAGCACTGTGAAAGCAGCACATGTGGTGGCGTACGTTTACAAGGCAGCGGTGTGTTGCTGAACGTGTGCACAGCAGTGCTGCTGCAATGCGTGGAGTCAATGTCTGCTGAACGTATGTACAGCACTGCTGCTGCAATGCACGGATTCAATGTCTGCAGAACCTGCTGTCACCCAAGCCTGCTTCCCACCCACCTGCCAGCAGCAGGTCGTCCAGCAGCTGGCTGCCCTTCAGCCCGCCGTAGATGAACACAAAGGGCCCCACGCTGGTCACTGCGTGCCTGCAGCGCCGTGTGACGTCCTCGCCTGCTAGTGTGCCGGGGGCGGGGGTGATCCACGCACCACCTGATGTGTCCAGCATCACTGTGCTGGTGCTCTCGTCCACCTGCGCATGAACAGCCAGAGCTCAACATGTGCCAGATGCCTTGCTGTGAAGGTTGTGCCGTTGCTGGGCACTTGGTGCCAATATTCTGAGGTCAAATGCAGCTGCATGTGCACTGGTTGCTTGCGATACAACGACTCGCATTTGCTGAAGCACTTGTGTGTGTGCACAGGCAGACCACGGCATTGACAACACTGCCGCCAAACCTTGCGCTGCTGCGCAGCTCACCATCCTGCCGCCTCCTACTGCTCCGCCCGAGATGTGCAGCCGCGTGCCCACAAACACTGCCCCATGCTGGTAGCGGCCTGCGGGCATGCTGCCTGGCGCTGCGTGCCACTCCCAGCGGCCATCCCTGTGGCGCGCAAAGCCAAACGCATCTGCCAGCGGCGTGCCGTGCACGTCGCGCCCGCCACACAGCAGCAGCAGGCCGTCTGAGCGGGCAGCTGCTGTTGCGTACATCCTGCAGGCATGCAGGAGCAGCAGAACAAGGCCGACACCAGCATTAGTTGCGGAAGCTGGCTGTGAATCTTGTGCCCCTCAAGGTAGCACGCCAGGCATGCATTATAGAGAGGGCCATTGCGGGCCAGCCAACACAAACACTCCTGCAAGCATACGCCAAGAGCCGTATGCCATGTGCTGCTGCTCACCGTGGGCAAGGCATCTCGCCAGCGTCTGTGATTTTGCGCCACTGGTAAGGCTTTTCGCTGGTGTCCAGCGCCCAGGCATCGCCCAGCGTGGACTTGCCGTCATTGCCACCCATTGCCACGAGGAAACGGTTGGCCACTAGGCTCAGCGTGTGTGCGTACCGCGCACTGGGGCCTGCACCCTGCACCAGCACCCTGCAAGAAGACAGGCAGCCGGCAGCTTATTAGTCGCTGCATGCACAAAAGCACAGCTCAGCTGCAGCAAATCCTAGTTGCTGCTTTCTTGCAAGACAGGTGACTCAGTCATTAGAACTGGGCTGTGCATCAGCTGCTGCACCCTAGCTCACCACCAAGCTGGGTCAAACTGCATGTAGGGGCTGGCAAGCTGCATGCCAAGCATGCACCAGACATAGCTGGTGCACGGCAGGTGCACGGCCCTGCTGCTGCTGCTGCTGCAGCGGCTTCGATTGCTGCATGTACTGCAAGACTCCGCACCTGTGCCACCTCGGCCGCTCCATGTCTGTGAAGTCCAGCACGTGCAAGTCCTCAGAGGCCAGGCCTGCTGGTCCGATGCCTCCCTGCAGGACCAGACAGCACACCAAACACAGGTCAGCCAGCATGCACGACAGCTGTGTGGCAGCAGCGTCAGCAACACAATCAGTCAGCCCACAGCTGGATTGTAGGTGCATATAACATGCATGACAGCAGCACCCATCCAGCTTAATTGTTCGAGGCGTGCCCTGGCTGGATCAGCGTCCCCCCAGCGCTGCTGAGCTGCGCACCTGCACCACCACCATGTTGCCCACTGCCGCAGCTGCGTGTGCCGCGCGCGGCGAGGGTGGCTCGCCCATGGGTGTGATTTTGGCCCATGTGCCCGACCGGATGTCAAAGATGTGCACGTCGTTGGTTGCTCCCGCAAGGCGGATGCCTGCATGCATGGAAAGAGCAAAGTTCAGCCGGGGATCAGGCTGCAACCACTGTACTGCCCACCTGCCATGCTCCAAGCAGCTGCAGCTCACCTGATGCTGCTGGCCCTGGTGACCCAGAGGGTGTTCCATCTGGGTTCTTTGCCGCGGAGCCCTCTAGCGCTGTTGCTCCACCTGCGGGGTGCAGAGCGGGAGTTTTGCACAGCAGGGATCAGCAAAGGAGCATGTTCCACCTACTGCAGCTGCATGCCGGCCCTGACGCTTCGTACCAAACAGCACTAGCTTTGCTTTGTTGACATCCCCATCAGGCCCGGTGATCGTGGTGAGCGTGTGACCACATCTAGGACCCGGAGCAGCTTCACCGATGATAGGAAAAGGCCGAGGTCTGCTGACCCCCACAGATGGTACTGAAGATGGTCGCTGCGCGAGAACGCCAGGCTGGTCGTCTACTTGCATTGCAGTGCTCTCAGGAGGAGACTGAAAGTCTCAGCGCTGAGAGTCTCAGTGCACAGCTGTTGTCTCACGCACAGCGCATCTTAAACGCTTTAACGATATGTTCAGCCAAGCAAAAGGCAATGGGAAGCGGGCGATCATGACCCTTCCTTTCCAGGGTACTGTACTTGAAACTGGGTAACAAAGCGTGGGTTGGGTTGTGACTATCGTATCCACACTGGCGAATGCACCAGACAACTCTGCAAACTGTAACTCCATACACATTTTGTTGAGGTCTTCACGTACATACGATGGCGCTGGCTGGTGTACACCGTGTGAATGTCTCGGGCTCTCGCTGCCTGCCCCAGAAGCAAGCGCAGCTAGCGCCTAGGGCTACACGTTACGGATGCCGGGGCCCGGGACGGCGCATGCTGCCAATCGTGGCGGTGACTGACCTTACGGAGGCACAGTGGGAGACGGAAGTGCTCCAGGTGTGATGTCAGGGATGCAGCCCCCGTTCAGATGCATGCACGAAGTGTCAAAGAAATTCCCTTTGTGTTGTGTATGCTGCATGTGTCTAGCGCCCTGGATGGTTGAAAGGGACAGCAAACAGCAACTCTTAGCGCTGCCTTGAGTGGTGTAGCAAAATCACTCATTGACACTGCTGGTGGCCTGCAGTGTGACAAGACTGTGCTGGTTGACTTTTGGGCCCCTTGGTGCGGCCCATGCAAGCTTGTGGCACCTCTGATGACCTGGGCCGAGAAGGTATGGCCTGACCAGTCATGTAGCTGGCAGCTGCTCCCTAGCACCGCAGCAGCTGCTCTTGCTGCAGCGCACGTTGCTCCTTTCGGCCTGTGACGTGGGTTATGCATAGCGATCGGCATCTGGAACAGGTTGTGCAGCTGTTGGCATCGTACAGGCAGTTTCGCTGCGGTTGGAAGTAACTGCTGCTGTGGTGCTGCTACGGTTCTGGCTGTAGGAGTACCCGGACATCAAGGTGGTCAAGGTGGAGCATGACGCCAACAAGGGGATTGTGGAGCAGTACAAGGTGCGCAGAGCAGCACATGAACGTTTAGCATCAAGAGTTCAAATCAGCATAATGAAGCAGCGCAACCTGTATGCATGCAAGCAGGCCCCGGGACACCACCAGGCAGGCACAGCGCAGCTGATACGCGTAGGCAAGCGCGAGTACTAGTACTGCATTTAGCGATGGAAGAGCTGACTGCTGAGATTTAAGCATTGTCCGGTTGTATGCTGCGCAGGTGTATGGGCTGCCAACGCTGATGGTGTTCAAGGATGGCAAGGAGGTGGAGGGCAGCAAGACTGAGGGTGCAGTGACAAAGGCCAAGCTTGCGGACTACATCAAGAAGTATGCAGCTGCCAAGGTGTCAGCATAGAGCAGAGACAGCTGACGTTAGCGCGCATGCCGCTTGCATGGCGTGCGGAGAGCAGCAGAGCTGTCCAGGAGGCTGGTTTGATGGAGCGAGTTGTGAGTGCTGAGTGGTCTGTAGTGCGGCCCAGAGAGTATGCAACGAGAACATCAGGAGGCAGCGCACAAAAATGAAACAGCACAACTTGTTGCTGGCAGAGGTTCCCTTCTGTTATTGGTGGCTGCACATGTCGTGGCAGAGTTCTGGTGGTATCCGCAGTTGCTACGGCGGCGGGCCTGCAGCAGCAGAGTGCATGCTGCGTGGCACGCTGATGAGCAGAATAGAAAACAACAGAACCGGCGTGTTACTGAGTCGCACTCATCGAGTCACGCTTAACAGCAGCTGCCATGTTGTTGGCACATGCTTTTGGTGTTGTGTGTCGCCAGTGTTGAGATCAAGGCTGTGTGCGTTGTTGAATCAAAAGCCTCAGGGAGATGCAGCCATTCATCATCTCTTTTTTGAAAAAGTTGTAGCTGGTGCGAAGCGCTGTTTGTTGTGTAGAACTGTGTACAGCTGGCAGCTGTGGGCTGTCTTGTGTGCATTCCTTGCAGCTTTGCAGCAGCTATGGGCTGTAAAGCACGACACGGCAGTACAAGCACACGTGGAATCAACTTGTGTGCTGGAAGTATCAGTTGTCATGACTTGCCAAGTGCCGGCGCTGCCCATGGTGATGCTGTTCTGCTACTAGCAGAACTTCTTTAGTATGCCGCAGGCTGTGTGTGCAGATGCAATAGCATCTGTGCTACGTAATGATCTTGATAGCAGTAACTGCTGCCACAGGTGGTGTGAGTTTTCAGCTGAGCTGGAAGCATTGGTGCTCGTGCCCTGCTGCACCGGCCCCGGTGGCCGGGCGGTTACGTGTCTGTCACATGACATGCATACTTTCCTCTTGGCTTCTGGTTTGCCAGCCCACTTGTTTGTTTGTCACGTTGCTTGTGTTCTGGTGCAGTAGCCATGGCTACGGTAGCTGGCCAAGGCAGTGCCCACTCGGCCTCTCAATTTGTGTAACAGGGCAACATGCATGGCCTTGCATTGCACTTTGCAAAGAGAGAGAGGCTTGTTACAGGAGAAGGCAAGCTATCACCCGAGAGTGAGTCACTCGCCCTACTTTCAGCTCACATATGCAAAGAGAGAGGCTTGTTACAGGAGAAGGCAAGCTATCACCCGAGAGTGAGTCACTCGCCCTACTTTCAGCTCACATATCGTATGAACTCGAAAGCAAGCCACAAGACGCCACCAAAGAAAACTCCAGAGGCGTCTCGCAGCCCCTACCTCCCCATGCACGAACATGTACATGCAGGGCAGCAAGTGCGAAATGCAGCACGAAAAGCAGCATGTGCTCCACGCACTAGGCACAAAGCGCACAGGGAAGTTGGTCCAAACAGCAAGCGGGGTGCACAAAGGTGCTGCTCACCATAAATGTCTGGCATGATTGCATCAAGGCACTGCTGTACTCACCAGACTGCAGCAAGCAGGAGCATGCATAACTGACGCGGCGTACGACTGACAGGCAAATCAAAGCAAACTAAGGCAAACTAAGGCAAACTAGGGCTCTGCTGCTTCTGCACTCCTTACTGCTGACAAGGACAGAAACATGCAGCACGGAGCAAAGAGCTGAGAAACCAGCGCTGCGACACCCACCACATGCAACATGCCCTTGACAGAAACTGGAAAATCGACAACTGCTGACAGCACAACATGCAAAGGCAGGAAGGTCAACCAGAGCGGGGCGCCAGTACAATGCGCAGCTGTGCTGGATCAGAGCACAGAAACGGGTGATTGCCAGGCACCGCAACCCATGCAAATGTCTTTGCTTGACATTTGTTTGTGTTTGTTACACATGGGGACCAGGCCATTCCAGCCTCTTGAACTGGCATATCATACCAGCCAGGTAGGGTTTCAAGTCCAACTCCGTCCCCCACCACCATCACGACGAACAGCAAGTCTGCAGCCTCACTGCCCGCCTAGCAAAATGACCACAATGCTGCAGCAGAACGGAGTGGTCGCCGCCAAGGAACAGCATGGCATGGCAAGCAAGCATGCAAGCGCAGGGCATGATAAGGCATGCAAGCAACACTTACAGAGACCTGGCTGCAACACCACACTGCTGTTGCTGCATGACAAACACTAAGCTGCACTACAAGCAAGCAAAAAGAAAACCTTTCCTACCGCTGCAACTAGCTAAGCTGACCTACAAAAAAACAAAAAAACACTCCTGCCACTGACTACATGCAGCAACTCCACTGTGTGGCTACACCGTCACCACAAGAATGGG
This sequence comes from Tetradesmus obliquus, assembly GCA_030272155.1. NCBI lineage: Eukaryota > Viridiplantae > Chlorophyta > Chlorophyceae > Sphaeropleales > Scenedesmaceae > Tetradesmus > Tetradesmus obliquus. The sequence goes on from CP126191.1 coordinate 6,314,433, forward strand.
CACCACCACCGCCCTAGGTAGCTGCCCGACCAACAATGCAGTTGACAACCGGCTGATGTGAGTGCAGCAATATGAATGCAAGCACATTGCTGCTCCCTACGCACAGCAGAGAACCAACCAAGTAGTATACAACGCCCACACAACCTTAATGGCAGGTAATCCACTGGTCCAGCTGTTGTCCAGAGGTGTGCTGCAGGCACAGCTGCAGCACTGCTGAGTGAACAGCTGACACGGAGAGAGGCTGACACCAAATGTAACAAGCATGTTTGTGTTTGTTACACATGGGGGCCAGGCAATTCCAGCCTCTTGAACTGGCGTATCATACCAGCCAGGTAGGGTTTCAATTCCAACTCCGTCCCCCACCACCATCACGACGGAACAGCAAGTCTGCAGCCTTACTGCCCGCCTAGCAAATTGACCACAATGCTGCAGCAGAACGGAGTGGCCGCCTCCAAGGAACAGCATGGCATGGCAAGCAAGCATGCAAGCGCACGGCATGATAGGGCATGCAAGCATACACACTTACAGAGACCTGGCTGCAACACCACACTGCTGTTGCTGCACGACAAGCACTAGGCTGTACTACATCCAAGCAAGAAGAAAACCACTCCTACCGCTGCGGCTAGCTAACCTGACCTACAAAAACAAAAACCACTCCTACCGCTACCTACATGCAGCAACTCCACCAGATGGCTACACTGTCGCCACAAGTAAGGGCACCACCACAGCCCCAGGTAGCTGCCCAGACACGTAATGCATTTGACAACGGCTGATGTGAGAACAGCAATGCGAATGCAAGCACATTGCTGCTCCCTACGCGCAGCAGACACAAACCATTCTTATGCTTACACCGGGGAGAGGCTTGCACCTCAACATGCCTGCTGCTCCTGTCAGTCGCCTCAAAGTGAGACAATTAACACGTGGCGCAGTGGTAATGATGGTCGACTTGTGGCCCAAAGGTTGCAGGTTCGTAACGGCTACCGTCTGCTGCATGTAATGTTCTTGCAATGGACACTTTGACCATTTGTATGCCTCACGTTCTGTATGTGGTGCCTCCAGCAGCAATGGACAGCAGTACCTTGCAGGTAACTGTGCAAGTGGGTCGCTCAAGATCTTGATCACGCTGGGGCAGCCGATCGCACCGCTTCTTGCTTAACGAAGTGCAGCCTTCAAAAATTGAAATTATTATACAGCAAGAAACTTACATGGCGGTCGATTGACGACGGCAGCAACCTCAGGAGCAGCAGGTTGACCGGCAGTCAAGCAACCGCACTCGGGTGAATGAAAGTGACCAGGCAAGCGAGAGGCAGGTGCAAGGCTGACCGCTATGTTTGATTGTTTCTTCCGCCGAAGTTATCAGGGGCGCCATTGACCTGCTGACCAACATCTGCTGTTCATCTGACACACTACTTCATTGCCGAGTTCTGAAGGCTGCGATCGCCGACACATGTGCATTCGTATGTGTAGTCTGTAACGGTGACAGCTAGCTGGGATTGTGCCATGTCAGAGCATAGCGTTGTGCTCGATTCTGAGCCAAAGCCACCCTGGATTCAGGGAAACGTCGGTGAAACCGAAGGAAGGATACTGCTATGTCCTCGCGGCTCTCCGCAGGATTCCGTTGATTGCTGGCTACGAGAGGCAATATTAGTCGTAGTTTCCGCTCCGTACGGGGCGCGGTTGCCGATGCCGATGACAAGGTATGGCTTACAAGAAGACTATTATTATAAAAGTGAGACAATTGCAGCATCACAAAGCTTCTTACACAGCTTGGTAAGCTCAGAACAAGGGTGTCCCCGACAGATCCTGGTGTGATACAACTAGCACGCTGAGCCTGGGGCTGCTTGTACATGCAGCGTACACTAATAATGTACATTGTTACACTGTTACACGTAACAGCATCTGCACTTGGCTGTTAAATAGATCACCGACACGTGTGCTAGCTACCGACACGTGTGCTAGCTGCCTGCTGCAACTACAGTTGGACATGGACAGCTTGCTGTCACCTGGTGTTCAGCTTCAGGCTACGTCTGCTCTCCACAACTCATCAAGGCTTGCCTCAATTGCTGCCCAGCTTCCTGCCTTTGCCCGCCCATGCGCCTGCTGGCCGTGCCGAGCCTGCTGCCTGCCCCCGGCTGTCAGGCGAAGCGCCGCCACTGCCCATCATGCTGCCGAATGCCTGCTGCATGAAGTTGTCGCCGCCGCCGCCACCTGCTGCTGCTGCTGCTCCAGCTGCTCCTGCTGGCCTGCCCTGCCCAGCTGCACCAGCAGCCGCGCCCTGGCCATAGGTGAGGTACAGGTAGCCTGCAGCACAAGCAGCACAGCCAGCAGCAGCAGCCAGAGTGGCACCGTGTGAGTACTCGCTTGCGGGCCTCACAACCCTTAGGCGGCACGATATCACTGCACGAGCTTTGCTGGCGAAATCCATATGCAATACTGTGCAAGTGCAACAGGACAGGTGCACAGCAGACTGCATTTGCAGTGACGCCACCCACGCACAACCTGTTGCGTGCAGTTTACTTGCAGCTTCACTTGCACGTGCTGCTGTTGGTGCGTGCTGTGCGTAGGCGGGGCTCTCACCAAAGATCAGGCCGCCTAGTAAACCGCGCCATCCGAAGAACATGCCCAGTGCTGCCACAGCCACCAGCCCTACACCTGGCACCTTCAACCCATAGATCTCAACATCCGGCAGCATGCTGCCAAACTCGTTTGGGATGGCTTTGAATGGCGGCGCACTCCAATCAAAGCCCCCAACTGGCGCTGCTTGCTGCGATGCTGGCGGAGGTCCTCTCGCTGAAAACTGTGTGAACCCAGCATGCTGCTGCTCCACTGGCAGTGGCCTGCAAAGGGGAGCAGCAGCACACAGCAAGCAAATGAGAACTGAGCATGCAGCATAATCATGCTGTGCACAGCCCAGGTGACTGGACAGACACCCTGTGACATTGACATGTGACATTGTTCAGCACGGAGTGCAAGGCAGTTGCAGCATCTGAAATGTCCCGCATGTATCGTTCCAGCAGCAGACAGCCAAGCAGGGAGCTTCTATAGCTACGGCAGTTTTACCGGCAGGCTTGTGTATCGACAGAGCTGATGTGACATGAACAAGCACGAAGTATGTAGCAGGAATGCCTGGCAGCACGTACGCCTGACCTGCTTGCTGATGGCCGTTGTCTGGCCTGCAGACGTGGGTCATCATCTGCAATAGGACAGCCGTATTTACCGCCAGCACACCATCGACCTGCATAGACCATCCATGATGCACTCGGTGTGCATGCTGGTGCTCCTGCTGCTGCTGCTGCTGTTGCTGTTGAGTTGGTTGGTTGAGCTGCTGCTGTCGTGCTTGCCTGCCACTACCTCACCTTGAACGATTTCTCCGTCAATGATTCGTACCATCTTGCAGACAACGCAAAGCAACTGTAGTGTCGTCAACAGCGCCTGGTACACGTGGTATTCAACTGCGCCGCGGGTGCTTGCCTCGTGGCGTGCTCGTGATCAGCTGTGACTGAAGATTTTCGGAATCTTCAGTAACCAACGCGCACGCAGTTGGCAGTGGCCTTTCCACCCGCTTGACATGACAACCCTGCCTACCCCACCCCCAGAACCCCAGACTTGGAGAAGCCCATCTTTGTCAGCCGATGTCAGCTGCCTAAACATGAGGTAGACGGCAGCTTGTCATCAGCAGGCAGCACCCACAACAGGTGGCCTGCACATCTCATGCGCTGGTAGAGGATCTGCATGCAGCCTGCAGCCGCCCGGATCTCATGCTGGTTTACAAGATGCGTCACTGTGTCGGACAAGCCCTGAGCTGCCTCCTGAGACTGCATGCAACCTCTTCGCAACATGCTTCTTTGCTTAACCTAATCGGGATGGAGAGGCGGGGTTAGTCCAACATGTACGGCACAACCTGCTTTGACATCCAATGTTACGTTTGACCAGGCCACAGTGGTGCGGCCATCCAGGCTCCGATGACAAAGCTTGCTATTGGTGCCAAGCCAAGCAACTGCCAGGCTCAGCGCAACCACTCTGATGCTGCTTCCGCTGTTGAGGATGCGGCATGCATTATTTGCAGCAGCTGCGTAGCTGCTGCGCACAGCCATGCTTGCCTTGAGAGCTTGCCACATCAAGTTGCTGTGCAACATCTCTTGGCCTGGTTAATGGACAGCAGGACTGGCGCAAGGTGGTGGCCGAATACGGCTAATCAGGACATTCAGCAGCTCTGGCGTTTGGTGTGAAACAGCACCAACCGTCTCACACCTTATGTTTTTGTGGTGGGGTTGGCTGCTGATCAGCAGTCACGGGTGCTACCCAAAGCAGCTACCGTCAATGAGGAGATGCCAGCAGTTGTTCAGCATGTACCTGAAGGCCGCAGCCGGTGCCTTGCACAGACTATTCTTTCAGGCATACTGTCAATACTGTGCACGGAAACAGGCTGCTGCAGCGGCTGCTGAACCAAGCGGGAGAAGATGCTATATTTCAGGGCAACATTTGTTGAGAAGATGGTGCGACATGTGTGTAGCCAGCATAAACTGAACAGCAATGGTGTCTTTGCTGCATCGCCAGCATCATGCAGACGCGTGCTGCGAGGTATGCTGGATAACCAAAGCTGCTTTATCAACAACATATTCCAGCATGTCAAACTCGACAACATATACTACAGAGATCATGTATGGGCCCTTGTGTCTGGTGTGTCTGGTTGCAACACTCGCTTTAGAGTTGAGATGTTAAATTTACGCCGCCCAGCACTGTCTCAAGAACTTTATGTCTGCCAGTAATTGATGCATAGCAGATCCACACATGTTTTGTGCAGTACAAGTGGAAATTGTTGACATGTTTGCTACTTGAGCTTGAGGGTGGCGCGGGTTTTTCAAGGGCATCACACTTGGTGCTGGGATGGTGAGAGGGTGTGGCACTACATGTACTGTGCCAACAGGCACACCAGATGACCACTGCGGGGTGATTGCCCGTGAGTCGAGATGAAATGTTATTGCTGCCACAAATATGCACCTGTTCCGCATTTCACCGACATGGAAGCTGCTGCAGGTCAGATACCGCTGACCTCACTGTAATAGCAGTAGTAGAGTCGAGCGCGCAGCTGTCTCAAGGCTTTGACTACGACACCAAACATTTGAACGGTTGATGTTGCAACTTAATATGCATTATCAAACATGCAGTTGCGTTGGTGGGCTTTCGCCTTGCCGTTTGTCATGACAGGGCCACGTCGACAACACCCACATATCCTCCTGCGCGCTATGTAGGCCAGCTTCAGCTCCTGAACGTTGTCTAGCACTCTCTGCATGTGATACATATTTCTGTCACACTTTACGCTCACCTCGACAGCATCAGAGCTTGCAAGCACTCCAAGGCACTCATCTCTGTTGACGTGTTTGACAGCCACTCGTCCGCACAAGCAACAATGTCGGCACTGATGCAGCCTGGTTTCAAGTCTGTGCAGCAAGCTGGACGGCCCTGCAGGGCTGGTCGCAGCAGGACACGGCAGGCCACGGTGCAGGCGACAATGCTGCGCTCTCACCCAGAGCTGGAACAGTCATATGCAAAGAGTGCCCCCATCAATGCTTTTGCGGTAAGCTGCGGTCCAATGGAGACGCCTAGCCGAAACACGTGCCGGCGGGCTAGCACACCACCATAGCACCTTCCTTGCTCGATCCCAGCCGACTGCCTGCTGACCGGCTTCGAACCTCTGATCCTTGCTTCTTGCAGGCTCCTCAGGCCGTCAGCAGTAGGCCTGTTGCAAGCAGGGCCTTCCCTCCCATCATCTCCAGCACAGCCAGGTCTGCTGATGATGTGGCCAATGATGTCGCTGCACAGCTGGAGCAGCACCCGCAGGCGCTGGTCAGTGGGGTGGAGCCCGACATGTATGCCTCCCTGCGCAAGCTGGTGCCCGGCGTGCAGTACCACGCGCGCGCAAAGATGCTCATCATCAAGCCTCAGGACAGCCCTGCACCAAAGCAGCAGCGCCTGCCGGGCAGCGTGTGCGTGATCAGCGCAGGGCCCGAGGACCAGGCTGCTGCTGACCAGGTCAAAGTGGCAGCAGAGCACATGGGCTGCTACGTGATGAGCAAGCAGAACATCAGCACCCGCAACATGCCCCAGCTCATGGAGCAGATGCAAGGTGAGCCTGCTCAAGGGCTAAGTGGTGGGCGCTGTATGCCTGCATCGGCCGCCAGAGTGCTGCCAGAATGTGCCAAAGCCCTCAGTCTGGTGCCAACATGACGTGGACCTTTCATGACCAGGTTTTGATGCATTCTGGCGCTGGGTGCCTGCTGGCCTGCCTTGCCGCCGCAGCGTGTCCTTTGCTTGCACTACATGCTGCAATGCAGGCTCAACACACAGCTTAAGAGCTGTGGCATCTTGTGCCTACTTGCATCAGCGGTACTCTGCCACACCTGTTCAACCTGTCAATGTGCACTAACCCAGATCTGCTCCCGCGCTCTGCGACTTTTGCTCTGCCTTTCCTGCAGCCCTTCAAGCTGCTGATGTGGTGGTGGTCATTGCTGGCCTGGACAGTGGCCTGCCTGGTGTGGTCTGCGGCCTGGTGGACGCGCCAGTCATCGCTGTGCCCACTTCCAATGGAGCATCCAACGGCCTGCAGGGCCTGGGCAACCTGGTGGCTGCTGTCAGCAGCTGCGCCCCTGGCGTGTCAGTTGTCAACATCGACGGCACTGTATCTGCCGCAGTCATGGCTTCACGCATCCTGCGCACAGCAGCTGCACGCGTGGAGAAGCTGACTGCCGCTGCTGCGGCTGCTGCTGCTGCCGCGCCGTCGAACGGAAATGGTGCGCCTCGGGGTGCAGTGGCCAACAACGTGGTGCCCGCTTTTGAGGCGCTGACACTGCCCACAGCTCAGGCTGCTGCTGCTGCGGCGGCTGTGTAAGAGCTTGGCGGGATCAGGCTGGCCCCTGGCTACAGGGCTGCATCGACATGCACAAACCCTGCAGCATTTTGGCTGTTGCTGCCCAGTTTTGGCGGTGTGTGGCACTACTGGCTGCTGCCGATTAAACAGCACGGGGGAGTATTGCGGCAGCTTTTTGCGTGCAGCAATGCACAGCCTCTATGTATTGATTGTCTTGGCGCAACTGTGATGCAGGTTGTTTCATGCACGGCCAGCAGCTGTGCTGTTTGCTGCACCCTGCTGCGTGCAGCTGGTGCATTGTTGAGCACCGGCTTAGGTACACTTTTGTTGAACTGCGGTACGTGTTGAACTGCGGTACGTGAATGTGTCCTGCATCTACTGCAGCAGGGCTGTGCACAACCAGCACAGCCAGTGCCGGGCCGATCACACATCATTTGTGTAATGCGGCATCTCTGAGCAGGCCGTAGTGTGCCCCTCTCTTACAGCTGCAACAAAGGCTCCTTTGGGAGCTGTACTGGGCTCTTCATGAGCCTCTTGACTTGTCTGACACTCGACGGTAGTACTGGGTGTGTCAGGCTGATTGTGGACTAGCAAAACTTATGGAGCCGTACTTATTTGCATGGACAGCCGCCGCGTTGGCCGGCTGACCACAGGCTGTCAGCTGCGCTCGTGTAACCACACCAGCGCAGCACCTATGGGCTGCAGTTCTTTTGGTTGTGTGCGTCGAGGGAAGACTACTTCTGCATCTGCTGGCATGCGTCCCGGAGGGGTGTGGCTGTTGCAGCCCCTTGTGTGCTTGGAGCCTTGCGTCTGCCTGTGTGGGCAGCTTGTATACTAGTTCCACTGCGATTGCATGTGCAGCAGCTGGGTCTGGACTGAATGCCGGGGCCCAGGTGTCCTTTGGATGTACAGCAGGAGCGTACTCAAGCAGCGTGTGTGGATGCAGGAAGAGCAGGCAGGCCGGATGAGGCTGGGAAAGAAATCTGCACGGCAGCTGCTGCCTGGCTGCAGCAGTGGTGGTTGCACAACAGTGCTGCATCTATGCGCACCAGGCAGCAGTGCCTGGCAGACTGATCTATTGTATAGGGTTGTGTGTGTACACCTGCTGGTTTCAGGCCTGCTGTGGAGCATGCACTGGGAAGGGGAGTTTTGGGATGGCCTAATGTCGCAGACTAGGCTGCTGCATCACAGCAGCACATTTTGAACATAAACAGATGGCGGCAAAGGCAGTTACACTGAGTTTTGAGCGAAGGCGGCATGTCAGTGTAGCAGAGCCATTGTGTTGTGATGTTGCAAGACAGGATGAAAGCGACAGTATTGCACGCATGTTGCATTGTCGCTGTTCTTTTGGTTGGAAGCACCAGAGAGCGGTGTTGTGCTGGGATGGTAGGAACAGCGTGAGCAGGGCCTGTGGCTTTGGAAGGTGTGTTGGGAGCGGAGCAGGGCAGATGATGCATTCCAAGCTGTATGCCTCTTCTGCCGTGGTTGAGATGAGCGGCCAGGACTCTCGATGTTCCGGTGTTTGACAGTGATATGCCATGGTTCTGTGTCTTCAGGAAAGCAGGGGTCAAGCCCTGCCAGGATTGTCGTGCAGTAGACGGTGTTGGACACTGCAGGCAGTGGCGGTGTGGTCTATGGTGTCGGGGAGCCAGACGGTGTGCCGAGCAGTAATGGGAACAGCGCCACACCTGGAAGGAGGTGTTGTTTGTGGTTCTTATCCCCGCGCAATGTGTGCGGACCAGGCATGCATGATATGGATGTGCACCCATCATGTTTGGACTAGCAGCACCAGATCCCCATGCTGGCCTGCGTTGCAAAATGATTGGTGTGTGCTGGGGGGTGCAGTTGCATGCCCGGTGTTGTAACAGATTGTGATGACATGTCAACGCCCGCAAACATTCTATACTCGCGGCCGTGGTGGCCTGGGGGGACCACTTACTAGCCATGTGGGTACTCACTATGTTGCCTTGTGCTTGTAATGTGTGACCTGCAACTATCTCAACTATAACCCACCGTGTAATTTAACTGCAACCGTGCTGGTTCGATGCTGAACGTCTGCTAGGGTTTTGGCGCTACCACTGCCGAGCCTGCGCTATCACAAAGGTACGCGACCTCTCTGCGTTCACGGCAGTAATCGTCGCATCTCAGCCTTTATTGGTCGTCCTTCAAGCTGCAGGCAAGCAGTCTGAAGGCAGTACTCAACTTCAAACTTCAACAGTTGCTGCACCCTCGCTGGATCCTTGGGTCAGCAACTTCCGCGCTCGTTGAATGTAGTATCTGAGTCAATATTCAGGCAAACGTACGCGACACTATGCAGGCACTGCATGGGACAAGCAGGGCGCGTATGTTGCAGCAAATGCTGCTGCCACGCTTGCTGTGGCATGCAGCAAGCGCCAGCGCTGCCCGTGGCACTGTACATCCTTGTGCCAGAAGAGGTGTTGTAACAGCTGCTGTAGCAGGGCAGCAAAGGTGCGCTTGCCCTGCTACTGGCAGTCCTGCAAGCGGTCTGTTGCTTGGCACATGCAGCAGCTGCAGCGTCGTGCCCCTGCACTGCTGTTGCCTCATCTCGCTCAGTTGCCGTGCCAATACTGTGGCGTAACTGTGCTAGCCGTTTTGTCTTTTTGTCTTTGTCTGCGTCTGCTTCTGTGCCGCAGGCTGTACATTGTTGACATGCTGCCCATGATCCACAAAGCAGTAGCACTGGCTGCCAGCAACGCAGCAGCGATCAACCAGCAGTACCAGCAGCAGCAGTACCAGCATGCTGGCGGTGAGCAGGGTGCGGCGCACCAGGTCATGGCCTCACTGCTGGACCTGCTGCGGCGCAGTCAGGAGCCGCCCACACACATGGCTGTGGTGGTGGATGTGCCAGGGCCTACCTTCAGGTGCGTGCTGCCCAGGGCGTGGCCGCAGGCTGCGCCGTGGCTGCACACAACCATTGTGTCTTTGACTGCCGCAGCTGGTAGTGTGCATATGTTGCACTCACTGTGTGTGTAATTGCTAAACTCGCCCATGGAATGCCGCAGCGTGCCTGTTCTGAATTTATTTCCGGCGCGCAACGCCTTGTTTTCAGACATTGCCGACGCTTCTGCAGGCGGCCACTAGCCAGCAGCAGTGCTCCGCTCTCTTGCTGCTCCGCTCTCTTGCTGCAACCCTGCTGCTGCACTGCAACTTGGGTGTGCTGCAGGCAGCTCAAGTACCCCCAGTACAAGGGCAAGCGGCCGCCCACCCCGCCAGGCCTGCACCAGCAGCTGGCGTGTGTGCTGGCGCTGGTGGATGCAGCAGGCATCCCCATCCTGGCAGTGCCTGGCGTGGAAGCGGATGATGTGCTGGGCAGCCTGGCTGCAAGGGCAGCACGCGGCGGCTTTGACGTGATGCTGGTGTCACCTGACAAGGTGAGAGTGCAGGGTGACGCGCCGTTGACAGGTGCCATGCATGGTGGGTCGTGGTTAGCACAACGGAAGGTGGACAGCTGGCGCTTGCTACACCTGCTGATGTATAACTAGTGAAGTGCGCGCCATCGCGTACGTAGGACGGCGCTTCTGTGACTGCCACTGGCTGCCAACCTGTGTATGCTTCACCTGTTGCTTTGTGCACACATGAGCACGCTTGTGTAGCAACTACAATGCCGCGTGCCGCATCCTTGCCCTGATGCCAACGACCCTAACGTCACCAAGCGCAGCAACACAGTGTCATTCTGCACGTGCTGCTGGCCTCCTGCAGGACATGTACCAGCTGCTGCAGCCCCGCGTGCGCATCCTGCGCAGCATCTCAGGCAGCTGGGCACCCTACAGCTGTGAAGACTTTGCAGCAGAGTATGGCCTGCAGCCGGGCCAGGAGCGGCTGTGGGTGGATGTGAAGGCGCTTGCAGGAGACCCCGCAGACAACATCCCGGGCGTGAAAAGCATCGGGCAGAAGACAGCGCTGCAGCTGGTGCAGCAGCTGGGCAGCGTGGATAGCATCCTGCAAAGCTGCCAGGCGCAGCAGCAACCGGAGCAGCTGCAGCAGGTGAGCCAAGAGGGCAGGAGTCAGCCCACTGCTACCTGGTGCCATGCTAGTGATGAGTGTCTTATTGGTGCTGTTGACTAGCAGGTACCAGCATGTTGAGCAGCATTAGCTGTGCGGCAGCAGGACAGCGCTGCTCCTGCGGGCGGCAAGTGCTGATTAACTGCATGCCGTGGGTGCTGCACATGATGTGCACTGGCTGGCACCGCATGCCTAGCTGCATGCCTGTCTTGTTCCGCGCGTTGCCTGCATGCGTGCAGGTAAAGCTGCGCAAGCAGCAGCTGCAGATACTGGCCAGTGCTGAGGGTGCAGCAGCAGCCACGTTTGCCAAGCAGCTGGTGACGATTGTGACCGACCTGAAGCACCCGCCTGTGTGGTGAGCTGCGGCTGTGCACCTGCCATGAACAGAGATACATGCTCTTGTATATTCTGCAAGCTGCTGGTTTCCAAGCTCCAACACTACAGCTGCAAGGTAGCTTTCCTAGGGATTGTCTCCAGCTTAGCCGGGCAGTTTCCAGGCAACGCTGCACATTTTCCTGCAGCCAGCACAATTTACAGATGCGGTGTGCTCTGCCTCACGGTTGATTATTATATGGATGTATGTATATGCACATGTGTCGCTAGGCGCGCGCTGCTTGACAAAACATGTTTGTTTTTGCCCACTCGCAGGCAGCCCTGGAGCAACTTCGAGCTGCGGGTGCCCCCTGATGGTGGTGAACTGGCAGTGCAGCGCGCAGTCAACATGAAATTGACCTGGACAGCAGCGCGGCTGAGAGACCTGTTTCAACAATGGGCCAAGCAGGACAGCCAACAAGCTGCAATGGCACAGCACTGGTAGCGTGCGGGCTAGATGCTACGGAGCAAGGGTCTAGGTCACAGTCACAGTGACATGGTCATAGTTGTAACAGCACAGCCGTGTCCTGCAAGTAACATACCTTGACAGCATCAGGCTTGTATAAGTCAGCTGCTTCGTGATTGTACCTTGAGTTGCGGTGTGGACTTGGTTTGCACGTCATCAACAAGCCCTTGCTGTTCTTGCCTTCTAGCAAAGAACTTACTTGAGCCAAGCAAAGCGATAATCCACAAGGAAACCGTGCAACGTACAGATACAAGAGATCAATCGATACAGATACGACGGGCGCTGCTTGATTCCGCCAGCACCGTCCTAAACAGCGCTGATAAGCTGCAGCAGCTATGGCTCGCTACGGCAAGGTGCTGCTTCAAAGGCTAACATTTCAGTACTGCGACCGCATGGGTAGCTCAAGGGGCATGAGGTGGGTGGCAGCAGTAGCACAGCAGCAGCAGCAGCAGCAGCAGCAGGACGGCAAGAGCAACTGCAGCGCTGGGAGCTGTGGTACATGCTAGTGCAAATTAAGCGTGTGATGCTGTTTTATGCATGTTAGCAACTTGTGTGATTGGTGCTTGCAACTGCAGGGAGTACCTCGACCAGCTGCTGCCAGCCTTTACCAAGCAGCATCCCAACGTGCAGATAACCACAGTGCAGAAGCGCAATCAGTTCCCATACGTCAAAGCAGAGTATGGTAAGGACAGATTCCATGAATCTTGCATTGTTTTGCCATTCTGGTGACGTATTTATTATGGCATGCAGCAGAGTGGGTGCTTGAGCACCATGATGACGCCTCAGGAGCAGCTCACAGCAAAGCCTGCACACATTGTAGACATTCCGCCTTGCACCATTTGACTATCCCTTGGGCTATTGCATGTGCTTGTCAGTCACGGCCTGCAGCACGTTGGCCAAGCAGGAGTAGCAAGTCATTTCACGCCTGGGACGATGGACTCAACTAGTCGCTGCTGTGTGGTTCTATCACCGCGCAGCTCTCTTGCCAAATGACGCAGCCCACTTGGAGCGGCAGCTATGGCAGCAGGCGCAAGAAGCAGCCCAGCAGCAGCCGCTCCGCACTGCTGCAAAGGCAAAGCAGCGCACACAAGCAGCAGGGGCAGCAGCAGCAGCAGCAGCAGCAGGGCCAGCACGGCTGAACAGTAACGTGATAGGTGTGAAGCATTTAGAGCCTGAGGCTATCAAGCAGGTGGTGTGGTGGCTGAGCCAGAGTCAGGGCAGGCCCAAGACCAGCCGCATACCCAGCAAGCACATCGTCAGCAAGCAGCCCAGCATACAGGGGGCCTGGACAGCCAGCACCTTTCCCACACAGCAATGATACGGTTGTTGAATGCAGTGCAGCCGTAAGCTGGGGACGGGTGCTTGATGGGTGCAACGGGTTCATGCCACGCAAACTGTTGTGCAGGGAGGCACTTATGAGAGCAAGTGACGGGCAGCAGCAGTTGCATCTGGTGTCTGCCAGGCCGTCTCATGGTCAATGGCTGGTTCTTGTCAGAGTTGTGACAACATACGCATACTCTAAGTGCTAGGTGTGCGTATGCCATCTGCATGTCAGCATTAAGTAGGTTGCATGATCGCCTTGTCACTTGGCACATTCTGAACACTGCCAGGTCCTACTAGGATAGTATCAGTGGTAGGGGATGCAGCTGACCAGCAGTGTGTTGCGTCCGTTGTTTATGGTAATAATAATAATAGTCTTCTTGTAAGCCATACCTTGTCATTGGCATCGGCAATCGTTGTTTATGGTAAACATTGTTGAAGTTCATGGCGATACTTGACACCACCCACCGGCGTGCACGTACATCTGCAAACACTCACAAAAACACGGGACACGCTCAGTGAACCAGTGTGACACGTACGCACACCAGTGTGCGTACAGTGAGTTGAGCAGCTGGCCGCCAATGACGCCCGTCATAGACGGGTGAGAGCTGCATGTTTGGCATGGTGGCACTGGTGTGCTAAATTGGCCATCCAGCTTGGGCCAAGCTGGACCAGCTAGCTGGCAGCTGAGAGCAAGCGGCAACAGCACAGCAGTGAAATCATGCGTAAGACCTACTGTTGCAGGTACACCAAAGTTTTCAACCGTCATATGCCCAGGAGTGTTGCCAACACCAGGTGCTGTGGAAGCAATTCGATGCAATCTGGCGATTGTTGGCAAAGAAAGCAAAGTCACGTTGATCCACTGTGGATCATCCACTCCATTGAAGGGGTTCTTCACCCGGGTCTCAGAACAGTGTTTGTTGCCAGCTGCTGGTTCACTGCCTTGCTTTGCACCATCGAGCATTGTGCTAAGTAAAAATAAACGGGCTAAAAGGCCACTCAGCACGTTGGGTGGGGACAGTTGCAGAATTCGCGATGGCGTCAAACAAAACTCCTGGCAAGGAATTGATCCAGGATATCACAACCAGATTCATACTTACAGCTCCCGCTGAACAGCTCACGTAAGCAGAGCAGGTGATAGGCAGGAAACGGGCTGCTCCGCTTCGGAACAGCATCTGATGTCTTTTGCAATGCCGTTCAGGGCCTTCGAGAGCATCATGTTCCTGGTGGAACAGGCGCACTGGTACTATGAGGTGAGGGCTGTGGAGGGTGGAGGCCTGCGACTGCAACCACCTGTCGACAGCAGATACCTGCCAGCTGCTGTGTATCGCCGGCTGCTACTGAGGTGCTTGTGTGGAAGCCCTGGTGCCACACTGCTGCGTCAAGCTATTTGTCTTGGCAGCTTGTAGATTGACATGGCACAAGCACAACATATGCTTGCTGCTGCCACATGGAAACTGCTGGTCTGCAGGATTTTGCGCGAGAGCAGGACAGCTCCCTCAGGTCATTGAGCCTGAAGGACTTTGCTGTGGTGGTGTTTCAGAACTGCCCTGAGCTGCGCACTTACCTGGTGAGGAGCACAGCAACCGGTGTGATGTGCTAGCTTGGGGCTGTTGTGTGCGCCAGTTCACCTGGCTTTGCAGCAGGTGCTCCTGTTTGCAGCTCCATGCTGCCGCATGTTGCCAATGCGTGGCACAATGCGGCTTTGCTGCCATGGTACAGTGTTTCTTTGTGTTTTGCCCTCTGTGGCGCAGCACATGGGGGGACGTCACAGGGGGTATCTTGTGTTGCACATTGTGTCTGCCCGAATGTCTGTGTGACAAAGCAGCTTGTATCTCCCGATCCTGCAGGACGACATCGAGCAGATCATGGAGCACTTCAAGGCCTTCAAGAAGAACGTGCCTGTGATGGGAGGCATCCTGCTGGACAGGACGCTGCAGCGCGTGCTGCTGGTCAAGGGCTGGAAGAACACCGCCTGCTGGGGCTTCCCGCGCGGCAAGATCCACAAGAACGAGACAGACGCGCAGTGCGCAGTGCGCGAGGTGCGCTGCGCAGCATGAAGCAGTAGCATTAATAGATTGCAGGAAAGCACTTGCAGAGATGCACTGCTGTTGGTGCACAGGCAGTCCATTTGTTAGTAACAACTTGCGGCATAATGCAGCAACAGGGCAGGTTTGCAGCAGGATAGGGTACTCCTGCACCATGTCCCTGTTGTGCTTGTAATCTCTGCGCTCTTTGTGCACTTGTTGTGTGGCCCCATTACAGTTACTTCCACCCCTCTTACCGCCCCGCTTTGTCTGTGCTGTTCCTGCAGGTGCTTGAGGAGACCGGGTACGACATCGAGGACCTGGTGGTGGAGGAGGACTTCATCGAGCTCACCCTGGACGGCAAGCGCAACAAGCTGTACATCGTGGCGGGGCTGGACCCCGACAGCGCGCAGTTTGCGCCCAAGTGCAAGGGGGTGAGCGGGCGCTGCTGCTGGGGTGGGATATTTGGCGATCTTGCTGAGTGTCGGCAGGAGGCAAAGTGTCGGCAGGAGGCGACGCTGCTCTTTTGTCAAATGCGAACAACTGGCCTACGCACATGTGTATATGGGGTGGCGAGTTGTGGGTAGCTTGCGTCGTGCTTGTTGAGGGCCATGTATGCGCAAGTGCCATGCAGAGCTGGTAGGGGTGTATGTGACTGCTGTTGACCGCAACTTTGCGTCTGCTCGGAACTTCTTGTGCCTGCAGGAAATCGGTGGCTATGCGTGGCACAAGGTTGCTGACCTGCCTGCCACGCGCGACGAGGGCAACCAGACGTTCCTGTCAGAGGATGGCGTCAAGCACAAGTTCTTCATGGTGAGGCCCGACTTTGAAGCTCTGCGCTTGCACGCCTAAACTAGTGTTGCTGCTGTGTCAGCATGCAGGTGTGACCTGTGTGCGTGATATGAACTCGAGCTCTGTGACTGAGTTGTGGTTTGCTTGCCTGTAGCAGTTTTGGTATGCTGCTCTTGTATGCTCATCCTGCACCTTGCCGCCACTGCCTGCTGCGTGCTGCCAGGTGTGGCCCTACATGAAGCCATTGCGCAGGTGGATCAAGAAGCGCCTGTACAACAACCCCACATGGGACATGCCCGTGGCAAACAGCACACCTGAGCAGGCTCGCCCGCCCCAGCAGCAGCACCAGCAGCACATGCAGCAGCAGGGCAGTGATGGCGCTGGCATCAATGTTCACATGCCGTACTACCCCCAGCAGGTGCAGCAGCTGCTTGGAAGTGACCAGCCTCAGCAGCAGGCAGCAGCCTCCCCGCAGCACCGGCAGCAGCAGCAGCCAGGCCAGCAGCAGGGCGCACGCCCGGCTGGGCCTAACGCTCTGCAGCAGCTGCTCAACTCTGCCAGCAAGGGTGCAAGCAGCAGCAGAGCTGCCAACGGCTCCATGTCTGGCAGCTACTGTGGCCCTCTGGCAGCCTTGTTTGGCGCTGCTGCAGCAGCAACTGGTGCTGCTGCTATGGATGCTGCAGTTGCCGCTCGTGCTGCTGTCGACTGCCCCAGGCAGTTCAGGTTTGACTCTGGATCGATCATGCATGCACTGCAGCCTGCTGCAGCTACAGCTGCACAGCGCTGATTGGGCTGGTTGCAGCTGCGACCTTGGCAACCCGCACAGGCTGATTGTATGTCTGTGGCAGACATCCTGTACGCTCAGCCTGCAGCTGCTCCCTTCCTTGGGGACAGCAGTCCTGATTGACCGCTTGACTGCAGCACACGGTGTTGGCTGGTTGTTGGTGGTAGTACACGCTTCTGACTACACGCATGCAACCGCACCACACTGCATTGAGTTTGAGTTTGAGTTTGGTTTATCTGTACCACTAGGTGCTCTGCACCTCATTCAGTGCTGTATCACGTGCTTTGCTGACATGGTTTCCTGTAATGGGTCGCCCCAATTTTGTGGCTTTGTACAGCAGCAGATAAGTGCACAGCACTTGTATGACTGACCATAATCAAACCTTGGGGGTGCACGCTTCCCGATCATGGCAGTTGCGAGCACGAAAATACGTCACTTGTGGCGCGGGTTAATACTTGACCTCGACAACCCTGAGTTGGGTGCAGTGTTGGGTGCAGATACGCTCCCGGAGGAGTGGCTCTGCCGTTGTGCTTCAGTTGGGCGTCAGGCGTGTGTTACATGGTGCCGCACCTCACCTCAGTGGCAGCGGCTTGGTCGTCAATGTGATTGCTGATGTCATGCAGCATGCCCGCACAAGTGCCATGTTGCGCTGTGCAGCTCGGCCATCTATTAGCGCTGCATCTGTTGAACTGAGTATGGTGTGAGTGTGGTGCATGCAGGCGTGTGCTGTCGCTGCACAGTCAGCAGTGCTCTGCTGGGCGCGCAAGGCAGGGGTGCGCTTGTGCGCAGGAGTGGCTAGAGTTGGCAACGGCCCACACTTCCGCAAATTCAGTGTAGCAGGCAATGGTGGTGCTGCTGTGGTGTGGCAGTTCACATGCACCTGCAGTGTTCACCAGCATGGCAGCTTTCTGGTATATAAGTCTACATATGGTGTGCACCGTGTGTATTTAGTGCAGAATGCAGTCTGAGTGTGTTTGCATGTTGATTGTGGGTGCGGGTGTGGGTGGGCGTGGGTTGGTGTGTTGGTGGCCCTTGCGGGTGCGCGTAGTGTGTGCATACGCTACTGGCATCTTGCATTCCCTTCAATATTTCTTTATTCCTTCCTCCTCAGGTGGTTCAGCACAAGTTGCAAACCGTGCTGCAGACTGCTGGTGTCCAGGTAGTGTGGTTGCTGTTCAATATGAGCTGGCTTGGAATATCTGGATGATGCAAGCCCGCACCATAGCATGGTGGCACATCGGCTACATGCTGCCTGTACACCAGGACAGGTGGTCTGCTGTTGGACATCAGATATGTGCTGAGCTTGCACGACTTGATGCGTGCTGGAGCAGCAAGGAATGCGGCTCAGCATTCTAAGCAGGCTAGAGCACGATAAGCAGCTACATAGCACAAATTGGTAGTCAGGCAGCGCAGGTTGTTGGTGTTGATCACGTTGAGACTGCATCCTGGTCTGCACATGTCTGCTGCACAGTTTGTCGGTGCTGTGTGTGTGCAATTGGTTTGGTGTGACATGTCATTCCATCCGCCTGCAACACCGGCTGTATGGCACAGTCGGCTTGGTTGAGAGCAGTCGTGGCAAGTATCTGTTGCTTGCATTTTTGTGCAGCAGCCGAGCGTACGTGTGCCAGTGGAATGCTTTGTGGTGCCGCAGCAGACACCCGTACAGCATGCACCAGCAATGACAGCAGACCGGCCATTCAGGGCATGTCTGCATGACACAACACATTGCAACTGTTGCATTAGTATTCACTGGTGAAGGCAGCAGACTGACTGTAAGATCAAGGCGCAGTCCCGTTACTGGATTGTGCTGGCCTGTCATTTTATTTTATGTGGTTGCTGTGGCAGCTGTGCGGTGCATTTCGCACGTAACCAACCAGTGCAGTCTTCTGACCAGAAGCCCGCAAGTGGCAAGTGGGTGGGCTTGTGCCAGGGGAATGCTTTGTGGTTGGCGTGGCGCCTGGTGTGCTCAGCTTCTGGCGGGCTGGGTGTGCCATGACCTGTGTGGGCGTCGTGGAGTGTGCAGTGTTGGCTGCGCTTCGGCCAAAGGGCGGTGTGTGTTGAAGGCTGGCGGGGTGTAGGCGACCATGGCCAAGATGTGGTTTTGGCGTTGAAGAACGGCTGTGCAGCCGATGGTGTACCGCAGTTTGGGCATGCATTGGCTGTTGATGACATGGGGCACAGTGTTCAACCTCGGCATGAGGGACTTTGCGTGCAAGGACACAATTGTTTGATGCAGCAATATCTATCTGCAGCTGTGTCTTTCCATGTGCACGTGTTGCGCTATCAGATGGTATTGGGGAGGCCTGAAATGGCCGTGCTTCTGATCTTTTCAACAGGTTACGTTACTGATATCGGCGCCCATTGCTATCGACAGCTGGAGGGTATTTGGGCTGAGTCGTACGTGCGCAGGGGAATGAATGGTCAGGAGTGGATGGTGAGCCTGCTTGAACGCCTGCTGTTGGTGTGGGGCCAGCAGAAGCAGAAGCTGCAGCTGGGCTTCGCAGCAGGTGCATGCTATGCCATGGCAGTGCTGGTGCAGTATACCAGCTACGCTATTGAGCCTTATGCTTGGTTTGGCGCGGTTGCCCTCGCATGATGTCAGGTGTGCTTTTATTTTACCAAGTGGTGGAGGTTGCATCAACAGGGTGAATGCAGCATCCTGGGTATTTGCAAGTCCACTGGACGTTCACCAAGGCGTAATATGCAGCAGCATAACACCCAGCAAGCTCCTGAGGCAGGATAGGCTTGTCTGCTCAAGCAGGACACAGCATCATGTTCAAACTCTTCACCAGTCGCAAGCTAGTCTGAAACATTACTCGACTATACCTCGCTGGATATGAAAGGGGAAAGCATTGCATGCCTGCACAGTAGACCCACAGCCCAAACACCCACCAGCTGATGGGGACAACGTTGCCATTGCAAATGCCCAACCCAATAAGCCATGCCACTGAGCTACACCCTACACGATGTAGAACACTATCAATGGCAATGGCCCATACGTGTAGCAGCAGACCGACAACAGGCTCAACTGCACCTATGCTGATCTGCAAAGAACATTCCCAAGTAACCAACGATGGTACTTGTTGGATCAGGTGACAGTTGACATTGCCCCTGCAGCAGGCAGTGCGCACAGCAGCTGCCGCAACAGCCACTAAAGCCACCCATCCACACACACCCTCCCCCATGTATAATATTACAAGCACTGTGTACATGTGCTCAGCATGATACAAGAAGAATGCACCGGGGTTGCGATGCACGGCACATTGAACACGGCACAGCATGCACCACATAGGAGAGCACGCTGGCTGCACGTGTGCTGATCACAGGCAACTGCACACGGCCCAAAACTGCCACAAAATCTACACTGCCTGTTGACATAATATGTTGTTGTTGAGCGTACATCATGACAAATAACAGTAAAGCCACAGATCCACCGGCTACACAGATGTGTCAGCAATGAGGGGACTGCGCTCTTCAGTGCTGCTGCCACCATCAGGTGCCTCCTTGCCAGGGGCCCTGGCCTTGCTGAACCACACCGCCAGCTGCAGAGCAACTGCTGCCACCATGGCAGCTGCAGCAGCCACCAGCAGCACCAGAGTCACCCACCCAGGGACCTGCCCCTGCCTGCTGCCATCAGCAGCAGCTGCAGGTGGCGTGGTGGCTGCTGCTGCAGCTGCTGCCAGCGCAGCATCATTTGCCGCAATGCCGAATGATCGCAGCTGCTGGGCATTGTTGCGGGGGGCAGGTGTTGTGGGCTGCTGCTGCTGCAGCAGCTCTGCCTTGCCACTGCTGACAGCTTGAACCTCGCCCTGCTGAGCAGCAGCATCATGCTGCGCTGCTGCCTCCTGCTCCTCCTCGTGGCACTTGGCCTTCTTTGCTGCCTCCTTTGCCGCTTTCTTTGCTGCTTTCTTGCCTGCCTTCTTTGCTGCTTTCTTTGATTCTTTGGTTGATTCCTTGAAATCCTTGGGCTCAAGCTTGGGTATCTTCACCAGGTTGCAGTTGAAGTTGGGTGGCGCAGGTGCAGCAGCTGTGACTGATGAATCATGAGCACTGCCTGCAGGGCTGCCTGAGCTGGCTGCGAGCTTTGCAGCGCGGTGCGGGTGTGGACCCTCCACGCAGTCGATGGGCCGCAGCTTTTTGTCGATGCACATCCACACCTGCAGAAACAGACAGCGACAAGGCGATGTGCAGCACACATCCGCAGAAGAAAGGGTCGGCCGTGTGCTGGGCGCAGCGCGACAGCGCTTTAGCAGCAGGCCACCGCTTGTGCACACTTGCAGGTGGCACGGGCATCACATGCCGGCAGCACCTCTTGGCAGCATCATATAAAGGCAGGCTGCTACTCTGCGTTTTGGTGATGCGTCAGCCAGTGTGTGGTCAAATCACTAGCCTAACAACTCAAAGGCTGCCCAGTTGGCCCTGTCGGTGGCTAAGATCCCTTGAAACCAAACATACTAGTCGAGCAGGTCGAAGTACTTTAACCACACACACGCCTGCAAGTGTCCGTCCCTTCGGTGCCGTGCCACAGACCCCTGCCTTAGCCCTTTGCCTCACCTCTGCCAGCTCGCCCTTGTCATCGCAGGTGATGTGCGGCATCACGCCATACGCATCGTCCAGTGCGTGGTGCAGCGCCTGGACGTGGTAGCGCGCATAGTTGGAGGGCACAATGCCGCGCGCCTCAAACGCTTCCTGCGGCACCATGACGCGCAACAGCAGGAGCAGCAGCGGGTGTCAGCACGCATGTGCAGCTCTGCCTTGCGCTGCGGTGACTAGGGGTGCTTTGCTCTCAAGCAGGTGTGGGGTGTTGCTTGCCCACAAGGAGACTGCAGGATTCACACCGTGTTGCTGTGTGCATGCATACGTAGTCAGTATGCACAATGCCCGATGGCCCTTGCAGGACGCACTTGCTGCACTTTTGTGCAGCGCAGCTGTCTTCAGGGCAGGTGCCAAGCTGCTGCTGCTGCCTCACGCTATCATTGCGCACCTGGATGTTCAGCTTGTTGTGCAGGCTGAGCACTGCCTTGAAGAACGCGTGCTGCTGGCCCACAACGCCCTCAGCGCATGTGCCGTGCCGCGTCCACTCGTGGTTCCAGAAGGTCTCATCATCGCTGGACCAGCTGGGCCACACTTTCTCCAGCTCAGGCAGCAAGTCCTCAATTTCATCCATGTCCAGCTCGCTGGAGGAGTCACAGAACTGAGGCCAGGTGCCATCACGGCGCTGTGGCCACAGGCCATGCACTGTAAAGGCATACCTGCAGGGAGTACATGTGAAGGCGGTTGAGGACAGTGGGGCGTTTGGCAGGAGACAGCAGCAGTGGTTATCTTGTGACTATAACTGCTTCAAGGACGGGCGCATGCCTGCTCACAATGCCTAATTGGAGGTTGTTGGTGCAGGATGTTAGCTTGACGTCGAGGTAATGCGGTCAGGGCTAGTGAGGCGCGTCTCAGGGACAAGCAACAGCACTCACTTCTTGGGAGGCCGGTGAGTGCAGAAGTGGTCGTTGCAGAAGGTAGCTGGCCATTGCCTGCAGAAAAGCAGCATAGATTTAGATATCTCGCGGTTTGGCAAGAGGATCAAGGCAGGCAATGCCAGCACAGTTCCTCCTTGCCCCTTGTTGTTCCACTGCGAGAACCTAAACGATTACGGTCGGAGGTCTATGGTCAATCTCACCGGACAAGATAGAAGTAGTCGAAGTCTACTTTGCTGTTATCTTCCACTTGCGAGGTTGCTGAGGCAGCAAGCACGGCTCCAAGCAGAATCAGCACACTCAGAGCCCGTGTTGTTGCCATGTTGTGCGAATCAAAACATGGATCAGCTGTGACGTGAATCCAACTACGCTGTGGACGTGGACAAGCTTGTAGCTTGTGGAGTACAGTTGGCATATGCCCCTGAAGCCTGTTCTTGTACCCTCGCATAACTGCCACATTTTGGTTGACCACAGCCAACAGCTGGCCAAAAGAGCACAGGACCCACGCCCGGACCGAGAAGAGGAAGCCGTTAACGGTACCAGGTTCAACACACAAACAGCCCAACCTGAATTACCACAGTTGCTCCAGATTTTCGTGTTACCAACCCATCATCGTACCACCTTGGCTTGGTATCAAGCTGGGGCCTGCGCCAGGCAGCAGTGTCAACTGGCTGCAGCTGAGCACACTGCAGGACCAAACATGTATCCAAAGCTGCAGGTCAGCGCAGCATCTGCACAACTGCTCAGCAGAGCGCCAAAATATATGGCCGGCATGCGAACCAGCTTGAAAACCAACAACTCGACAGTTAACAAGATACTTCGAGTCCAGCTCACCGCAGCCGAGCCGCCCCACAGCCATGACATCCTCAACATTAAGACAGTGTTGCTCATTGTAAAATGCAACCTGTACACCACCACACCTGCACACCACCATGTATTCCTGCCAGCAATCCACCAGTGGCGGATGTTGCTTGCCCAGCTGGCTGCAGCACGCCACGCTGGTTGGGCGGCCATTTTGGCATGCCAGGGTTGAACCCTGCACCACCCGCATGCAACTGAGGTGCACTGCTCCAAAACCATACGATTGTTCCTTTCTGACACATCTGAAGTGGTGATGTATGCATGCATGAGCGGCAACAGTGGCCTGCCGCAATGATACACAAAGAGCTTCACCCATCTGCCTCTCCTGTAGCTTGCTGTGGTGCATGTCATACATGCAGTGCTCGCTGCTCGTTTCGACACCTCTCCGACACCCACATGTTCTGCGGTGCAACACAATAGCCAATTCACACCACCACGTGCTTTCATCAAGAGTTTGAAGCACAGCAGCCCACGATGCAAATGCACATGCATGCACAATTAATGTACAGGGTCATGCAGTGCACATGACAATCGTCCTGAGAGCAGCAAGTCAGCCAAAACTATAATCACGATCGAAAGCAAGGCATGAATTGGCAGATACCGCTCCCTTCCTACGCAATGCTTGGTTATGGTACACATACTATGCAAGCTTGCTTGCATTGCGCAGTTGCTGCCGACCAGTAGAAACAATAGGACACCACTTGCAACCCAAACTCGACATCACTGTTTTAACCAATTTGTGTCTCATACCTTGCCTTGAGCATCACTCATTGTCGCTGCGCTGCCACTTCTGCTTGTGCTGCAGCTTGCTCACCCACGCGCTGCCCACATGCACCAGCTGCACCACCGCGCCAATGCTGGAAAAGTAACACTCCCAGAACAGCCACGTCATCATCAGCAGCGCAGACAGCGCGCCCTGGTCCAGCGTCTCCAGCTGCATCTGCAAGTTGTCAGGGCCCCCTTTCATGATCAGCAGCACGCCCAGCAGCGTGCTGGCCAGCGCAAACCCCACGTAGCATTTGTTGGCGCGGTTGTCATACGTTATCAGCTGCTCCTGCAGCTGCCAGTATGCCCTGCGCTGGTGCTGACTCTGCAGGAAAGGGATAGGCAAAGCACAAGCAGATCCGATCGGGTGGGACAGGGCCAAGGCCAAACAAGACACCGTGCATTGAACACACCTTGGAGATTGCGTGACGGGTGCGCCCCCCGTCTGCAGCAGCTGACGTGCACATGCTGCCAAGCCAGGAGCAGGCAGCCAGCCCTCTGCTCATCTTGTTAGACATGTGTTAACAGGTGTGTCTTCAGGTCACCACACATTTTTTTCCTGAAACCCAACCCTGTGCCCCCAGTCAGGCTGCGCAGCCCTCACCTTGAGCTGCTCCAGCTGCTGCAGCTGCTCCGGCTCAGCACTGCGTGCCGCCAGCGCGCGCCAGCCAGTGGCCACACTCATCACGCCACACTTGGTGGTGTAGTACACCAGCAGCAGCAGCCACACAAACGTCAGGTTGTCTGTGGCAGCGCCGTCCTGTGTGACTGCTTGGATGAGGTGGTTGTAGGCGGCGGAGCCTCCCAGGGGTGTGACCAGGCCTGCTCCCAGGCTGAGCCAAACTGAGGCAGCCAGCAGGTCAACCTTGGCCTGAGCCAGTGAGCTGTCTAGCCTGGCAGCACAACGGGTGTGGGCACAAGGTGATCAGGACAAGGAAGTAAATTGTTAGCCAGTAGGTTGAGAGTGGGAAAGAAGGTAGGGAGCAGCTGAGCTGAGCAGTGGTGACCAGGGCAGAGGTGCTGAAAGGGCAGAGACTCTACACAGGCCAAGATACCGCTGGCTGGCCAGGCTTGCAGGATATGTTACATGCAGGTGGCTCCGAGGCGTGGTATGAGCTGCTGCGTCACGAGCTGCGGCACACGAGCTACTTGCAGCAGCTGTGCGCGCCTGCACTCACTTGTGATGCAGGTACTGCGCCACTGATGTAAAGCCCATCAGGTCCAGCAGCATGGGGTCGTAGTCAACAGCAGATTCGTCCTCATACAGGCTGCCAGGCTGCTCCTGGACGTCCCTGCTGCTGTTGCTGCTGCTGCTGACGGCATGAGACTGAGCAACAGGCTGCCTCTGCGTGTTAGGGTGATGCTGCCCTCGGTATGCTGCATTACTGCTGCTGGTGCTGCTGCTGGCGCTGCTTTGAAGGTGTGAAAACGTCGTTATATCATCACCGTCTAGCGAGTCGGTGCTGCTTACGCTGCTGAGCTGCAGCAGCTGCTTCAGCAGCTGTGTCTGGGACTGGGCACTGCTGTTGGTCTGCCTGATGGCAGCAGCGGCATCTGCTGCAGAGCTTCCAGCTGCAGCTGCTGCAGGTCCAGTTGATGTAGATGCAGGTACATGTGGCACTGCAGTTGCTGGCTTGCTGGGTTCCTGCAACAACAGCGACAAGGTCTGGCTGTGAAAAGCTGGGTGCCAGCTCAGCAAACAATGCACTTGCAGCACACTGTGTCAGCAGCGACAGTATGCATCAGGTCACATCGCCTGCAGCACCAGCTTACCAACACAGGTTGCTGTCTTGCTGCTGCTGCTTGCCACAGCTCCATACCTGGGGTGTGTGTCCTGCAAGGCACTGTGTCGCCAGGCTACGTCTTGCTGCTGCTTTGCACAACATTTGCCTGGCCAGACCGATGTTACAGTGTACGTACGTGTCTTTCACGCGTCCTGCTGAGATGCGCGCTGCTGGTTTCATCCTCTGCATGCTGTTGTCATCTGTGGCACTAAAGCCACGACACTGCACACTCAGCCAACGCAGTTGCTTTGAGCGTTGGCACGTCCAAACGGGAAGCATATACCTTCGGTAATACGTGATACGTGCACGAGCTAGCCGGTGCGATAAACGCTTGCACAATGCAGCCACGGGATAATCGTGCTTTGCTAAAGCGCCGTGCCGAAGTGTGTAGCTGTGCTTAGAAGTTGCAGGAAACAACCATAAGTCTGCTGCGGGCAGTGACGTTTGATGCATCATGCCGACATGACGCGCATGCCCACTCACATTCTTCATCCTGCGTCGGTCACTGCAACGTTAACTAGAATATTATTGTTTGTCAATCTCACGCACTAACACTTGACACCTCCCATACAGGAGTGACGCAACTTGCACAAACATATCAACAGCTGTATCTCGAGGGCCCTGTGTAAAGAGTTGCAGGCTGGCAGCAGACACCAACATGCTATCGGACGGGAAAACGCTTTAACACATATCAATGAGAGCCACACGTGCAGGCCTGCCCACCAGCATACCTTGGACATCATTGCAGGAGGCAGGTATCCATTCATGCACTGCGCAGCACTGCTGCGGTGGCACCACGGTTGGGGGCAAGTTCAGAGCAACACCCGCACGAAGCACACAATTCACAGCTGGTCTGCTTTGTCTCAAGCTGTTGCAATCGCACATCGCCACAAGGCTCTACACTAGGCATTCACACACCGGCATACACACGCTCAACATTGCATGCACCCAGCCTGTGTGACGGCATACTTCTGGCACACACGCACAGTGTGTTCAACCCATTGCTCAACAGCACCACCATATGTACAGCACACACATGCTCACTCAGGGCTGGACCAGCCAGCTGACCATCACCGCCAAAACATTCAACAGTAACTGCCACGAGGTGAACTTGTGCTTTCTATCTATACCACGCGGACTGTGCTGCTGTCACACACCACTCACGCACAAGCTGGCACACAGTACGCCACACTGGCGCAGAAGCAGCAAGGGAGCAGAGCACAGCGCTGCTTGTCCAGCAGCATGCATTGTAACGCTGCCTGCCCAGCCCTCCTGCATCCTTCAAGCCCCAATCATAAGCTGCCTGCTGCCTGTGGGGCTGTGAACCCCTGAGACTGCTGGTCCAGCAGCAGCAGCCGCAGCCGCAGCCGCAGCAGCTCACTCCTCATCCTCGTCCAGCTCTGCGTTGATCTCCTTGACCAGCTCGTTCCTGTAGTCGTCAAAGTCGCCGTTGTAGAAGGTGATCTTGCCGTCATCCACGATCCACACCTGGACAGCAGGCCAGGGCAATGTTGCGGGGCACCAGGCAGCGGCAAGACGCAGATAGATGTTTGGCTTGGTTCACTACAGCGCCGGTGTGTTAGAGGGATCACTGGCACAGCTGGTGGTGAGCTACAACGCACAGACTAAAACTGTCATAATACAGATACAGCACGAATGCAGGTGCGGTGCTGCCGCAGCAGCTCCCGATTCCCACGCGGCAACGCTGAGGCACGTACATGCACACTGCCATTCACCACCACCCTGCAGCGTACGAACATGCTGATAACTAGCAGTCATCCTGCTGACAAGCAACGTGTTTGAGCGGCTGATGCTCAAGCAGTACGCCAGGCCCCAGGCCTCACCTCGCTGCGCTCCTCATCCGCGCACAGCCGTGACAGCAGCTGGCTGTCGTGGCTGATGACCACCACGCCGCCCTGGAACTCGTCCAGCGCGTCACACAGCGCGTCGATGGACTGCATGTCCAAGTGGTTGGTGGGCTCGTCCAGCAGCAGGATGTGCGGGTTGCTCAGGCAGATGGCCGTGAACACCACGCGCGCCTTCTGGCCACCTGCGTCAAGCAGCGCATTGTGGGCAACACGTGAGCACATGGCAGGCCACTGAATGCGCCTGACACGCGGCAAGGCACGCTCGTTACACTGCACTGGCAAATGTATCAGCCTCAGCAGCAGCAACACCGTTGCCCGTCCAGCCGTGCCGATTGTCGTCCCGCCATGCACGCAAGCTGTGAATTCACCACATAGCCCCCAGCCTGACTTGATCCACAACTCGCCTGTCAGCCGCTGCAACAACATACAAACACAAACACAGCACACCACGCGCAGCTGCAGCATGCTTCAGCACAGCGCCGCCCGCCATCTCCTCCTCACCAGAGAGCTTCACGATGGGTGTGAGGTGGTGGTGCCCGCTCAGCCCGAAGCGGCCCAGCATGGCGCGCATGCCCTCCGGCTTGAGCCCGGCCTCGGGGAACTTGTTGAGCAGGTACTCCACGGGGTTCTCGTCAAAGGCCAGTGCATCCACAAAGTGCTGGTTGTAGCGCCCGATGCGCAGCTTGTGGCTGCGGCGCGACTCGCCAGACGTGGGCTCCAGGTCGCCTGAGGGGGAGGGGGCCGAGGTTGTGTGAGGCGGGCGAATTAGAAATAGTGGGTGAGGAGTGGGGAAGTAATGGTGAGCGGCTGGCTAGGGTGTTAGATGGCTGCTGAACGTCAAAAGAGCTGCATCTGCAAGCAAGCACGCCTTCAGCTGCGGCGTACAACCAAAAGCTGCCACACACATGGCTGACACATCAGAGCTGCAGGAGAGCTCTGACCCACCTGACAGCAGGTTCATGAGCGTGGTCTTGCCAGCACCGTTGGGCCCTGCGATAGCGATCCTGCTGCCCATGTCAATGCCGATGTTGATGTTGTTCAGCCCAAAGTCGTCGCGGCCTGGCAGGCACAACCACAGCAAAGGCAGCGCAGACAGGGCACGCGTCAGCATGTCACACAGCAGGCTGATGCGTGTGAGCCTGGGAACTAAAGACACCCACTACCTGTGCTCACCTATGATCAAGTTGCAGTGGCCAGACCAGCACTGTGCATCCGCCAGCCCCATCAATTTCCAAAGCAGACAAACTCCCCAGATGCAGCTGCCAAAAGCCGACACTGATCAAATGCAGCACAATGCAGCCTCACCACCCCACCGGCCACCGCTTTTGTTGATCACCAACCCAGCCGTACCCCCAAGCAGCCGCTCACCGGGGTACTTGAAGTCTGCGTCGATCAGCTGCATAAGCGGCGGCGGCAGCTCCGTAGGCTCGGGGAAGTGGAAGGCCACGCTGTAGTCGCTCCACTTCTGCGGCGCGCTGCTGGCGCTGCTGCCCGCGTCATCGATCGGCTCGCCCGCGCGCCCGCCGCGCTTCTTGGCCTGGCGCTGCGCCGTGGCCAGGATCTTGTCCTGCGTGGCCTTGGTGTTCTTGCCGCTGCTCTTGGCCGCCTTGAGCTGCTTCTCGTACTTCTCGTACGCCTTGTTCACCTGCGGCGCGGCGCGGCAAGGGGGCGGCAGGATGTAATGTGATGACAGGTCGGGTTTGATGTACGGCGTGTGCGTGGCAACTCAAAGTTGTAGTGACGTAGGTGCACAGAGCCGAGATCACTTGTCTGCTCCTGGGCATTGTTAAACAAGACAGCAGGCGGCTGGTTGTGCAGGAGCTTCCCCCGCGCGCACCTCTCGCCGCTTCTGCTCGTACATCTCCTCGAACTGCGCGAAATTGCCCCTGTAGAAGTGCAGCTTGAGGTCATGCAGGTGGATGATGTCGGTGGTCACGCTGTTGAGGAAGTCGCGGTCATGGCTCACCACGATCAGCGTCTTCTTCCAACTGCAAGCAATATACGCAAAAGCATGTCGCTTGAGACGTGTTTCGACCGCTGCGACTCTGTCAACAGCAGCGTAAGCACAGTTGCCAGGCAGCTGTGTGCAGGTGCTGTTGTCGTGATGTCATCCGCGCCACCCGGCGGGGCCCGCACCGCGCGGCCCTGCGTGTGGTGGCGGCTGGCTGTGGGGTGTGTTGTGCGCACCGCCATGCCGCTGCCTGGGCTACAGAGCCAGTGCAGTGGAGGTTGTGGTGCGGTTTGAACAACAAAGGAGTGTAGTGCACTGCACGCCCTCCGTAGCGACCTGCTCTTGAAGTAAATGAAATGGGCTTGCAGACACAGCACTGTGTAACCGATGTAACCACCAAAGAACTGGCCGCTGCACAACACAACCACTCCTGTTCTTCCCCCCTTACCGCATGAGGTACTCCTCCAGCCACAGCACCGCGCGCAGGTCCAGGTGGTTGGTGGGCTCGTCCAGCAGCAGCAGCGTGGGCTGGATGTACAGCGCGCGCGCCAGGCTGATGCGCATGCGCCAGCCGCCGGAGAAGCTGCTGGTGGCGCGCCGCTGCATGGCCGGGGTGAAGCCCAGGCCGTGCAGGATCTTACTGGCGCGGCTCTCCGCGGTGGACGCGCCCACCTGTGCGCGGCAGCAGCAGGGTGGGGGACAGAAGGTGTTGACGCATGAGTGAGAAGTACGGGTGAGCTGCTTGGCAAACAACGCAGTTTGTGCCGGACCCATGCTGAAGGAGGCACGTTCTAGTGGCTGGCAGCATGTAGCGCGATAATGGCAGTACGTGGCATTGTACACACGACAACACAGTGGCTTGGAATTTTGTGTGCTGCACAACATAGTTGAGCCCCAGCCAGCCAGCCAGCCAGCCAGCCAGCCAGCCAGCCAGCCAGCCAGCCGGCCGGCCAGCCAGCCAGCCTGTTATGATGTGTGCCGCACCTCCTGCATGCGCTCGTAGATCTCGTTGAGCCTGTGTGAGGCCTCGTCCATGTCAAAGCGCGCCTCATGGTGATCGGCCTGCATCTTGTCCTGCAGCTGCTGCTCCTCAACGCTGCGGCCCAGCAGGGCAGCATGACAGGAGGCAGCAGCAGCAGCATGGTCAGGACATTGCAATGCTGTGCAGAAGGATAATGCATACACAGACGCTGCATGCCCTGTACTCCTCGCAGGCCCTCTTGCCAACACCGCACAGCATCAGCACTGCAATCCCTCCACCATGGCACCACACTGATCAATTCCCTCCTTGCCGGCAACAGCACAGCAATGCATCAATCCCTTCAACACGCCAGGCCCCCACCGGCGCCTCACCGCAGCTCCATCAGCTCCACATCAGCCGCCACCACTGCCGCCAGCGCTGTCTGGTCGTCCATGCCCACCACCTCCTGCTCCACCAGCAGCACGTCAATGTTATCAGGCACTGGGATCTGCCGCCGCGCCATGAGCTTGAGCAGCGTGGACTTGCCCTTGCCGTTGGGCCCGGCCAGGCCGTAGCGGCGGCCTGCTGCGATGGTGAGGCTGGTGTTCTCCAGCAGCACCTTGCCCTTGGCGCGGATGGTCAGGTTGTGCACCTGCGGGGCGGGGAGGCATGTGAGCACAGTGGAGTGATAGATGTATGTGACAAGATGCGTGCAACTGCGGTGATGCGACATGCAGTTGGTTTGCCAGGTGGGAGGGCACATGTGATTGCATGTTGAAAGTAGACAGCAGGTTTGTGCGGACAGCTGCATGTGGTGCTCACCCGCTGCTCATCCCGCTCATCCCGCTAGCTGGCTGCATGTGTAGTGCGTGCAATCCTACGCACTGTGCGTGGTGCAGACATTGCTATCATGGAAGTGCTTGCACCACAGCCAGCTGCAAGTGAGGCGCCACAAAAGCAGTGTGGTGGTCCAGATGGAACCACTCCCTGCGCGCGCACCTTGACATCGCTTGCCGTTGCTGCTGGCTCGTCACCACCCATGCCCTCAAAGGCAACATCAAACACGTTCTCATCGTCACGCATCGCCTCAGCCTTCATCCTGCAAGAAAGTACAGGAAAATACATCACAGTGTCAGCACTGCGACGCTTGACTGGCACAGGTGCATGCATATGCATGCATGTACGTCCGGCCACACCAAGCCGCTGCTGCAGCATGCACCAGCACGCTGCTCAACACAGCAGCGCCAACGCCGCAGCAGCCCACCACAGCCTGGAATACCACTTGCAGTGTCACAGCAGCCCTCTGCTGTCACAGCTGCTGCTGCCGCTGCTGCCGCTGCCACTGCAACTGGAGTGCGCCCCGCTGGCATCTCCAGGATCTATCCAGCAGCGCGCTGCTGCCTGCTGTCACCTGAGCGCCTTCTCCATGGCTTGCCGCTCCTTGTCAGCCAGCTTCTTCGCCTCACGGTCAGTGGCCTGCACACCCAGCCAAGTTCACAGCAGCCAGATAGTTGCATGAGCTGGTCTGGTGGCGAGCACACAAAGGAGACCACAACGCGCAGCCATGGACTACATACGACTGCTGACACAGCACGCCAGCAGGCACGCTATTACAGCTGCGACTCAGCTCTGCTGCTGCTGCTGCTGCTGCTGCTGCTGTTGCGTGTGGTCAACCACGCACCTGCACCATGAGGGGCCCCTTGTCAATCTCCCTCTTCTCAGTCTCCTCCTCCTCCTCTTCACTGGGCGGCAGGTCCAGCCCAGCCAGGTAGTCGTCTGAGGGCGCTGCTGCTGCTTTCTTGGCTGGCTTCTTCAGCTGCGGCGGCGGCCTGCTGGTGACTGCCGGCTGCGGCTTGCCGCTGCTGCCGCCTGCTGTCTTGCTGCTGCTGCTGGAGTGGCTCTTCTTTGCATCGCTGCTGCTGTGTTTGAGCTCCTTTTTAGGGTCCTTGTCTTTGTGCTCCTTGTGCTCCTTCTTGTCCTTCTTGTCGCCATCCTTGTCCTGCAAGCATGTTGAAAGCATTGGGCGCGGTACAGCAGCAGCTGACTCGCCAGGCTTGCAGAGCGCGCTGGCCGCGGTAGTGCAACTGCCAGTGCCACCACGCCGGCAGGCACGCTACATGACAGGATTGTGCATGCAACACAGTAGCTGCCGCTGCTGCATGCAACGGCAGGCAGTCACTTTAAGCCACTGTAAGATGCACGGCAGGGTAACACTTGATGGGTGCTACACAGCACCCAGCCAAGATCCGCATGGGTGTCACACAGCCAGCACGGCACTGCACTGCTCTGCAGCATCCAAGGCTGAAGCATTGCTGCTGCTGACCTTTTTATCCTTCTTGTCCTTGCTATCCTTCTCTTTCTTTTCCTTTTTCTCGCTGGGGTCCTTGTCCTGCAGATGCAGCAGCTCACAACAGTTCAGCCAGGCTGTCCCTTTGGCAGCACAGGCGGTGCATGGCATCAGATGCATCCCTCTTGAGGCCCAGCCCTGCTACCCCCTCACACCTTCTTCTCCTTTTTCTCCTTCTTTTCCTTCTTTACTTCGTCCCCGGCCATTGCAACCAGCTGCTAAGAATTGAACAGATGTAGAGCCGTCACACAGCAGAGTTCCAGCCGTTGCACTCGGCGGATGCAAGCGCTTTTGTTATGCAGACAATTGATCGTTGCAGATGTGAGACACTGGTGGTGCTGGTGTGTGAAGTTGTCCTCTACAAATGCGAACGGACTCTGGCATAACATTGTTCTGCGACTTTTTACGAAGCGCAACGCTAATTGCTTCAGTAAGCACCCCAGTGAAGCAAATTAATCGATTATCCGCAGGTGCTCAGCTTGTTGTCGAGACACTACGAGCCCCATGCAAACACTTTGAGCAGCTGGGCTTGCTTTGCTGCTTGTGCATACTCTTCATACTTACCTTTAGGCTGTAGCATTTATTTACAGCACCCCAGCCTTAAGCACAGCCACCGCGGGCTTGGGTGTGAACACATCAGCACACCGGCAGCTGCCACCTCCATGCTTGCACAGAGGTGCCTCCATGCCGTATGGCATGGCGGCAGCCTGCATACCGCACCAAAACACATGGTTAGGCTGGCTCGCATGGCGTGCAGGCCTACAGTAGACAGGCTGCTGCTGCAGCAGCATCTGCAGCCAGCGCCGCGGCTGGGTGTTGCGTGCTCAGCCGGCCTGCAGATTGGCAAGCCATACACAGCGCCTGCCGACAGGCCAGTCAGCTTTGAGGAAATGGGTCTTATTCCTACACTGATGGATGCGCTGCGGGCAGCTGGCTTTAGCAAGCCGACAGAGATTCAGGTGCGCCCAAGTGTCAGGCAGCAACTGTGCCAGCACATGTAGCCAGTCACCGCGTCGAGCACTCAGCCCACAGCAGCACCGGCATCTACTCGACGCTTTGCTGATGGTGTTGCAGCTGTGGCTAAACTGCCAGGCAGTGCACGGCATGCTTGTGCGGTGGCCTGCACATTGCTGTGCAGCGCTGCCGCCCTGCAGCTCTGGTGTGGCATGTCTTCTGGATTTGTAGATTGACCACCTGCTGAAATGCTCACACTTAACTTTAACCAAATGCATTGCATGCTCTGCTGCACTTACTGCTGCAGAGCATGTCGGTGCCAGCCATCCTGTCAGGTGGCGACTTCCTGCTGTGCTCTCAGACTGGGTCAGGCAAGACCATGGCCTACCTTCTGCCAGTGGTGCACATGCTCAAGCAGCGGGAGCAGGAGGAGGGCTACATGCGGCGTGCAAAGCGGCCGAAGATTGTGGTGCTGGGGCCCACAAAGGAGCTCACAGAACAGGTCAGGAGGCTGTCAGAGCCAATAGCTGACATGCAGCAGCTTGTGTCGTCAGCAGAGCACAGATTGCAGCAAGTGCATGCAGGGCACACAGCTCTGTGTGTGAGCCAGCCAGAACAGCAGCATGCATGAAGGCATTTTGGTGAGGACGATGTGCTTTGGCCAATGTACTGACCTACGTGTTGCTGTGTGTGTTGCAGATAGCATCTGTTGCCAAGTCGCTGTGCCACCATGCAAAGTTCAGGGCCGTCTGCTGCAATGCTAACACAGGGTAAGGTTTGCAGGGCAGGCTGCCGCACACCTCACCACCTCAGCGGCAGTTGCATTGCCAGCCACTGCACTCCGGTCAACACAGGCCAGTCTTAGCTGACTCAGCAGCGCCAGCGCAGCACCAGCCAAGCTGAGCCGCGCCAGCACGCAGTGCGGAGAGCTGTCCCTGCTTCTGGGAGCACTGTGTGACTAGTGCTGTGTGTGCTGTCTGCCACTGCCTGCCGCAGGCTGTCGCAGCAGGCGCAGAAGATGGCTGGGCCTGTGGACATGGTGGTGGCCACACCGCAGCGCCTGCTGCAGCACCAAGCAGCAGGCAATGTGGCGCTGGGAGACGTGCAGTGGTGAGCTGCGCAGCAGCAGCAGCAGCAGCAGCATCAATAGCGGCGGCAGTGGTGTCTGTGCTCGATTGGCGTCATCTTCTTCAGACTTTATGTGTATGTATCGTCGTCATCCGCAACATGCATGCTGCGTGTGTGACTCGATGCCTGTTGTGGAGTTTCTTGCACAGTGCCAGTCCTGTGCAAGCATACTTACTGATACTTTGGGCAGCCTGTACACCAACACAGTGTTGCTGCCATCCAAACTGGCATGCAAATTCGAAGCCATTGCGATGCATTGCGATGTTCCTGCAGGCTCGTCATTGATGAGGCAGACACCATGTTTGACCAGGGCTTTGGCGAGGATGTGACCAAGCTGCTGGGCATACTGCAGAAGAAGCAGCCGCCAGTACAGGTGGGTACGACAGCAGTCAATGCAGGTGGTTGGCAGGACGTGCACGCAGCTCAGCTGCTGTCAGGGTGTGGTTGGCAGTGCTGCTGCTGGCGTGCGGTTTGTCCGTTGCGCACAGCTGCTGCATGCATCAAGCCGGCGTGTCGGTGTGTGTGTACCCTCACACAATTTCCGGTCCAACATAATTCAACATTCGCGCTGCACTTCATCGCATCATCACCGCCGCAACCCGTCCCAACAAGCACACACCCGCCGCCGCAACCCCTGCAGGTTGTGCTGGTGTCTGCCACCATGACCAAGGGCGTGAAGCGCCTCGCGGATGCGCAGCTGCCCAACCTGCTGCGCCTGGAGGCCTCCGGCTTCCACAAGCCCACAGCAGGAGCCCGCCAGGAGTTCCGGGTGCTGCCGCCCGGCGGTGACAAGCTGACGATGCTGCTGGAGCTGCTGCAAGCTGATTTAGCCAAGCGGCGTAAGGTGCTGGTGTTCTGCGGCAGCCTGGACAGCTGCAGGGCAGTGGAGCACACCTGCGCGGACAGGGACCTGCCGGTGGTGTGCTACCATGGCGACATGCCCATCGCCGCGCGCAAGGAGTCCATGGCGCTGTTTGCTGGTGCGTGGCTGTGGCGCTGGTGCGCCTGTACGTGTGCCCCTGCCTGGGGGGAGTAGTGTAACGCAGCCGCAGTGGGCTATGGTGACTGCTGCTTGAGCGAGTGTCAGGCAGCAAACTTCGGGCTGCAGTGTGCTGTGTTGATGCAAGTACAGTCAGTCAATGCTGCTGAGTTTTGTGTTTAGGGTCGTGCTGTTCAGTTGTCTCCAGCTGGATGGTCCACGGTCTCAACCGCCAAGTGCGTTTCTGGATGCATAACACCAACAGCTGGTGGCTGTCTTGCTTTGCAGGCTCGGCGTCGGCCGCTGATGCTGACGCGCCGTCCATCATGGTGGCCACTGACCTGGCAGCGCGGGGGCTGGACTTCCCCGGCAGCATCGACCACGTCATCAACTTTGACTTCCCCAGCAACGCCATCGACTACCTGCACAGGTGAGCTGAGTGCGCACCACCATTGCATCCGCTCTGTGCGGCTGACTGGCCACACACTACCATTGCATCCGCTCTGTGCGGTCAACTGCCCACACACCATTATTCAATCCGCTCTGTGCGGCTGACTGCCCACACACCATCATTCAATCCGCTCTGTGCGGCTGACTGCCCACACACCACCATTGCATCCGCTCTGTGCGGCTCACACAGCTTCCAAGACAGCCCAATTTTTGATACAAACATTGCTCGCTCGACAGCCGGCACTGGGTGCATGACGCACTGCTTTACGCGCTGCTGGGTGCAAGCACGCCATGCGACAAGGTGTTGCTGCCTGCTGCGCTGCGCTGCAGGTGCGGGCGCACTGCGCGTGCGGGCGCCAAGGGCCTTGTGACGTCACTGGTGGGGCCGCGCGACAGGCGGCTGGCGACAGCCATCCAGTATGCAGTGGACAAGGGCCTGCCGCTGGACCAGGTCACGGCAAGCGGGGCGCAGGTGAGCGGCTGCGGGCGTTGGCTGGACAGAGATCCATGCGCAACTGCCTTGATGCTGATGCTATGCATGTGTTGTGCAATGCTGCTGCTGCTGCTGCTGCTGCTGCTGTTGCTTATGAGGTGCGGGAGCTGCATTTTCTGCTGCTTGCGCCAATGTTGAGTTGCGGCATCAAGCTCGGCCTGCGCACTTACAGATGTCCAACCCCGCTGACAAGCCTGTTCCAATGCCGCGCTATGTGATCTACTCCGCAGGCGCAGCCAGCTGCAGCAGCAGCAAAGCAGGGCAGGCCAGGCGCCAGGGGCAAGGAGCAGCAGCAGCAGTGCGTGCCAAGCATCAGCGGCAGGCCTGAGGTGCAGCAGGTCAAGTGGAACCCTGAGCACAAGTTCCTGCACCTGCGCAATGGCGAGCCCATCGTGCCCTTCAAGGACTTGCTGAAGGGCAAGACAGGTGACGAGCGCAAGAAGCTGCTGTATGAGATTGCCATGGATGTGAAGGAGTGGCGGCGCTGGCGGCACGCAAAGGCAGTCGCGCGGGCATCCAAGCGGCGGGAGAAGACCGGGCGCGACATGGCTGCGGGCAAGGCGCCGCCGCGGTATGAGACGCCAGAGGAGCGTTGGCAGCAGAAGATTAAGAAGAAGCGCGACCGCGCGGCGCCTTCGGAGTGGCAGGGGCGGGGCCGCAGGGGCGGCGGCGGCAAGTATT
The DNA here is from genome assembly GCA_030272155.1 of Tetradesmus obliquus. NCBI lineage: Eukaryota > Viridiplantae > Chlorophyta > Chlorophyceae > Sphaeropleales > Scenedesmaceae > Tetradesmus > Tetradesmus obliquus. The sequence goes on from CP126191.1 coordinate 6,351,775, forward strand.
AATACCTTACAAGCTGCTGGCTCGTCAGCCATTATGGTGGCTGTGTCGCTGCACGTGGCACATGTGTATTGCATGAGCTGCTTACGGGTTGCATGCGGCGGCATGGTGCTCCTGTGGGTGTTGCTGCTGCAGCTGCGGTTTGGCAGCCGCTGCAGCTGCAGCTGTCAAGAGTAATCTTGTCAGGAGTTGCAGCAACACGGTGTTAATCAGCCGCTATGCGCTGCGGGCTTGTGGCTGGTCCTGGCCTTGCATGTGTTATTATATGTACTACATTGTTGTTGATACCTATATGTGACGTGCCTTGCCACATTATGTGAGCTTGCAAGCTCAACATGCAGCCACACATGAATGCATCCGCGCTGCCGATCGGGCACATGTTGTGCCGCACAACTGCCATGCATATATGCATATGCACAGCCATGCATGACTGTCATATACTATATGTCATAGTATGTCATGGTATGACTGTCTACATGACAGAACACAAACAGGGACGCAGCTGCAGATGTCTCCCAACAAGAGCAACGAGGGGGCCACTGTGGTGGGGCAGCGCTGCCTGGCTGCTGGCAACCAGAGTAACAGGTCCTCAGATGCATCCAAGAACATAACCAGGTCCCCTGCTCAGCGTTGTCACTCTGTATGCTGAAAGGTAGCACATGCTACTCACACCACTGCGGCGAACTGTGCTTGCCCAAACCACATGCTGTCGCCAGTGAGCGCTGCTGCCTGCATGTCATGCGGCAGGAGCCGGCTCAGCAGTTCACAAAACAATGCAAACTTCCACCGTGCTGACGTGGGGACAGCAGGCCAAAACACACCAGCTATACTGGGCTGTTTTCAGCTGCACTGCATGTAATGCGGCAGGAGCCGGCCCAGCCGTGCGTCTAAGCCGTCCACGCACAGCTGCAGCAGCTGCCGGCCAGGCTGCAGCAGCGCCTCAGTTGGGCCTGAAGTGCCGCGCTGCCTTGAGGGCTGCCAGGCGCTTGCGGCCCTCCTCAAACTTATGGCGCAGGTCCATCAGCTCTGCAGGCAGCAGGAGCAGCAGCATCAGTGAGGCAGGTTGCAGTCGTCTGTAGGTGCTGAGCAGCGTGGACGTTGACACAAATGCAGGCCAGAGGGCTTCGGCTGCCCCGCTGAGAACCCTTGCCACTAATAAGAAGTGAGGCAGCTGACGACACCCCGCCACCAGCCGTCGCAGCAACTGCAGGCAGTGTGTCACCGTCATTGCCAGCAGCAGCTGTGGATGCTGCATCTGCGCGGCAGCATCTGCCATTCCAGCCTCGCCGCCCTCACCGCTTCTCCTCCTGTCGCGCTGCTGGAAGCGGTAGAAGTTCTCTGCCTGCTTCGCCTGCTTGGCGTCTGCTGCTGCGCGTGCTGCTGCTGCTGCAGCAGGTGCAATGCCTCCGCTCACAGTGGACATGCCGCCAACCTCACGCGCGCGCTTGCGGCCCTACAGCAGCAGCCACACCATGGGCCAGAGTGAGCGCCAGCCGCAGCAGCAACAAACATCGGCGGAAGGGACAGGACCAGAAGTCATTGCTCCTGCTGGGCGCCGCTAAGCTAATGTCTACATGCATGGCTATTGCAGGCTTACTGCTGCTGGCCAGCTGCATGCTTGCGTTAACTGCACTGGTTGCATCAACACATGGCAAAGGAGGCGCCTGTGATGTCCCTACATCTGCAGCAATTGCCTGGTCTCTCTGCTTGGCCTGCAGGCTGCTCACCTTGCTGCGCACCACTACCGTCCAGCCGTCCTCTGCCATGGCTGCTTGCCGGGCTGCCTCGCGCGCTGCCTCTGCCGCCTCGTGCGCCTCCATCCAGCCATCAAGCTGCAGCAGGCACACAGCAGCACAATCCACGGTTTGTATAAAGTCGATCGGAAGCCGCAGCACCGAAGCATGCCTGCTGCTACCCCTGTGTGCTTGCAAGCATTACTACCACAGCAACACCGCCACCCTGACAAGCCAGCAACACGTCTACATATAATGCCAGCCCTTTCAACAAGCTAGCTGTCTGTGATGTGTGTGTGCTGCCGCGCCGCACCTGCTTCTGCAGCTCTGCATTGCCCGGCCGCTGTGCCCTGTGTGCTGCCACCCAGGCCTTCAGCCCCACAGGGCCCTCAGGGGCGGGCAGCGGGAAGTCAACCACCTGGCCGCTGCTGGCGTGCTGCAAGGCTTGCGAGACATCCTCCTTGGACTCGTACACCACTGCTGCTGAGCGCTGCAGCAGCAGCCGCGGGGCGGGGGTAGGCGGCGGTTGCAGCAGCACAATGCTGGCATCAGGCTGGTGCCCAGGGGTGCATCAAAGCGCAAAGCACGGTGTACTTGGGGCATGTTGTCGATGGCTTTGCTGTTGCTCTTTGCTATAAGACAATCATGCCAATTGCTGGTGGGTTTGCATGCAGGAAGTGTATGCGCTACCACTGCCCAACAGACAACAGCAGCTGCGGGGCGTCCAAAGGCAATTGCAAAATAAAGCACAGACGAATGTAACCACTGCCCTAAGTTTCAGAGGAAGCAGCCGCGCACCTTGCTTGGGTGCAGCACCACGTTTGCCACGTGCCCAAAGACGCTGAACACCGCCTCCAGGCTGACCTCATCCAGCCCCAGCGGCAGCCCCGCCACGTACAGCGCGTTGGGCACCTCCGCCTCACCCTCCTTGGGCTTGTGGTGCTTTATGAACACGTAGCTGATGTGTGGCGCATCGGCATGTAGCCGCAGCCCTAGTGATGTGAACTCCTTGGCCATCTAGCTCCAGGTGCAGTGGCTAGCTATGACTAGACTAGAAGAAAGTTGCCATGTGCCAGGAACGCGTAGGGGTTTGAAGAGCTTTCGAATAAGCTTATGCACAGCCGCAAGCTACTGCTCGAAACGTAGGATGGTCAGCCTGGCAGCTGCTGCTGCTGCTGCTGCTGCTGCTGCTGCTGCTACTACTGCTGCTGCTGATGCGCAAGGAAGTCACTTTCGCTTTGGCAAGTAACTTCGAAACAAACGATCTATAATTTGATTTCAGATAGTGATGGAGACTGGTTCAGGAAGATGCAGCAAAAGTCTTGGAGTTGTCGGTGGGCGCCTGTTTTGAGGGTTGGTGTGTCCGAAGAGGGCTCTGCGCGCACCAAAAAAGTGAATAGGATAGCAGTCACCTTCGTCGTATTGCCCCTTGAAGCTGTTACGAAGCTTGTCACAACACAACTCTGCCTCGTGGTCTCCCGGCATTCTAGGGAGAGCTTGACTTCGGGTGTGCTTTGCATTGCTTTGTTGCTATTGTTGAATCAATCAACTGCAGTATTGTACCGCCATTCCTGGCTGAAACCAACGGCAGGTGACACACGCATAATGCTGACATGTGACCTGCTACTGCTGACCTGAGCCAACATGGGTGTTGCTGCAACAGAACTGCTGCACAGCTTCCTGATGGTTCTGAACAGACTACCAGGCAAGCAGGCTCTCCTGTTTGTGCCACTAGCATTTGGCTACAGCAAGCTGGATCCAAAGTTCTGCAGCAGCAAGGCAGATGCACAGGCACCAGCTAGCCCCGCAGCCGCAGCTCCATCAAGCGGTAGTGGGGCCCACACAACAGCTGCTGTAACGGACTCGGCGCTGCCAGGCCCACTGGGTGTGCTGGCAACACAGCTGATGGGCCAGAACCAGTTTGCAAGTGTGAGTGTTCGTCTGTGCCTCATTCCAGCTAAGCTAGTGTCATGGCCGGCAACCTGCAAGAGGCTGCAGACACCTTTATTTCGAACAGCTGCGTTGCTGCCTCTCAGCAATGTGGCAGCCTCCATGCACTAGCAGCCTGTTCTCAGTGCAATGTTTGTTTTATCACCCGCCTTGCGTCATCACGCCTGCTGCAGGGAGGCCTGGTGCTGATGGCTGTGGGTGCTGCTGCTGCTGGCGCCAGGCTGGCGCTGGGCTCAGCGCTGCGCTACTGCCGCCGCCACGTGATGGTCACCGCAGAGATTGACAGCAGGGACGATGCGTACCGCTGGGTGAGCCCCGCTGCCTGCTGCACACAACACACGCTGTGCTCCCACACAGAAACTGGCGAAGTGCCCATGATCCAGGCATGAGGGTGTGTTGCTTCTGCTGGACAATGCAGCATGCCTTGGTTACATGAGCCAGTGTGCAGCTTGTGTTTTCTTCGTGCTTGCCCAGCAGCTGTGTAACTGCTGCCGTGGCCACCACGTGCAACCTCGCAGGTGATGCACTGGCTGTCGCAGCACCCCAAGTTTTCCAACAGCACCATGGTCAGCGTCACAACCAACCTCTCAGGCACATTCGGCACCTCAGTGGTGCAGCACCCGCTGGCCAGCAGCAGCAGCAGCAGCAAGGCTGGCGAGGGCCCTCCCGTGGCCTACCTCCCTGCACCTGGCGACCACCTGCTGCGCTACCAGGGCAGGTGGCTGTGCATCAGCAGGCGCAGGGCCACAGGCAACCCGCAGCTTGCAGCCAATGCAAGGTGAGGCAATGTGTTATGGGCACATGGAGGTAGCGAGGCTGGACATGTGATGTGATTGACCAGCACCAACCAGGAGGCAGGAGCACACACGAGAGGCACACATAGGTTTGGTGAAGGCCTGGCGGACTACAACTATATTTTTCTTTCTTTAAGAGCTGCACATGGTTGCTGCTGCTGCTGCTGCTGCTGCAGGCTGCTGCTTGAGACGTTGAGCATCAGCCTGCTGGGCACCAACAGGCAGCCGCTGCACGCGCTGCTGGCGGAGGCGGCAGCAGCATACAACCAAAGCCAGGCCACGCGCACGGCAGTGCACAGCGTGGACCAGGTGTGTGGCTGGTGCTCTTGCAACAGCGAAGCACAAACACTCACTACTGGACCACCAAGCAGGTTACTGCTTGCAATTGACACATGCCTGTTGAGAGTGCAGTGCATCTGGCTCCTCCTGCAGGCTGCCAGGTGATGGGCTGACAGCACTCGCTGCCTGTGCTCTGTCCTGCTTTCTTTCGCTGCTGCTTTGCTGCATGTGCTGCACGTAATGCTGCTCAGGATGGCTACTGGAGCCAAGTTGGCAGCAGGCCCATCCGGCCACTCAGCACTGTAGTGCTGCCACAGGGACAGGTGCGACAGCTGGCAGGTCACATGCTGGAGGCTTGTGCAGCATGTGCCAGCATGTGCCAGCATGTGCCAGCATGTGCCAGCATGTGCCTTGCTTGGTAGCTGGTTGCAGCAACTTAGCTGGCACTGTAGCCGCTGAGATGCCATGCCGTGGAGCAGTTGGCTTCCTGGTGCAAGCTCTTTGGCGCGCCGTGCACCGGACTTTGGCTGTGACAACGCTAGCAGCGTGTGCTGCTCTTGTTGTTATAAGCTGACCTCAGAGGTGCATTCGACTGTGCCTTGCCGCCTGCTGCAGGCTGATGCACTGTTCACGGACTGCCAAGAGGTATGCGCCAGTGGCAGGGCTGAACAATGGTTGCTGCAACTGACACATGAAATGATAGCAGCCCGTTTGCAGATGCCTGTCTCTCTGCCTCTTCAACATACCATTGCTTGAACTGGGAATGAGTCTGTGTAACAGCTATGGAGATCAAGACAGCCGCACAGCAACCCCCATTTTATTTCCTTGTAAGCATGCAGCGTTGCCGCTCTGACTTTCTGCTGCGTCTGCTGTTTCTGCACACCAGTTCCTTGCATCTGAGCAGTGGTACGCGCACCACGGCATACCCTACAGGCGCGGCTACCTGCTGTACGGCCCGCCAGGTCAGCCGGCAGCTGAGGGCGGCAGCAGCCAGCTAGGCTCTGCCTGCACCCAGGTGCTTGTGCCTTCCATGTGCACGCAGCATACCCTGTCTGAGCACCAGCACAGTACTTTATGTACGCTCTGTTACGTTGCAGAACTGCTGCAGCATGTACGCAACAAACATTACGCTCTCTTGCTGCTGGCAGATTAGTCACGACAAAGCTGGCAATGCTTCTGGCTGTTGCCGTGCAGGCACTGGCAAGACGTCACTGGTGATGGCGCTGGCGGGTGCACTGGGCCTGGAGGTGGGGGGCAGGCTGTGCAGGCCGCAACTGACTGTGCAGCAGGGGTTGCAGCTGACCACATGGCAGGTGGTGGCGGGTGACCACAGGCGGCAGGGGAGGCAGCTGACCGAACAGCACCTGCATGCACAGCAGGGGATGCATAGCTGCGCCATCTGACAGTTGCGGTTCAGCTTCAAGAGCCATGACGGCTGCCTGCACGTGTATAATGCGGTTAGATGCTGTTGCCATGCTGCAGCGTGTGTGTCGTGATGCTGCTGGAGACGCTTGTCACGTGCTGCAGCTGTGTGCTGTTGTTGTTTGTCACTGCAGATCTACGTGGTGACGCTGTCCAGCCCCACCATGACTGATGAGACGCTGCGTAACCTGCTCAACAGCGCAGGCGTGAGGTGGGTGCAGTGTGTTCGCGATCAAGCTGGTGATGCGCGCCACCTGCCAAGCCACTGCGCCACTTGTCAAAACACAGCCGGTGGACACCAGGCGCTTATTTGAGCTTTCTGTGCACAGGCGCGAGTGCGGCAGACAAGGCGACCGCCATCTGGATGGCTGAACCCCATTCAGGCTGCTTTTAATTGTACACCAACATGTTGGATGCGGCTGTGTCCTGTCTGCTGCGAGTTCCTTGTCACACAGCAAGACACTGGCTAAACCCAACGTTGATAGCTGCACTGCTGCCTGGGTTGATGCTGATGCCTGGCGCTGCCGTGCTGGTGCAGGTCCATCCTGCTGCTGGAGGACGTGGATGCAGCCTTTGTGGACCGCAGCGCTGGCGGGGGCGGCGCGGCGCGGCTCACCTTCTCAGGCCTGCTCAACGCCATTGACGGGGTGCGCAGCAGCCGCTAGCAGCACTGATGCGACAGTGATCGGCTGCACTCTGCTGGCACAATAACCCCCACGGAATCGGCTCAGCCTGCTGTCTGATTGTCTTTAGTTCTTGTTGTTGGTGCTACAGGGACTAATTTGATATTGCTGCATGTGCCGTGCCGTGCAAGCAGGTTGCTGCTCAGGAGGGCCGGCTGCTGTTTATGACCACCAACCACATCGAGCGCCTGAATGACGCCCTCATTCGGCCAGGGAGGGTGGACGTGCGCTGCTTCCTGGGGCCAGCCACAAGGCAGCAGGCGCGCGACCTGTTTGTGTCCTTCTACAGGGACCTGCCCCACCTGCTGCTGCGGCTGCCACAAGACTTGGCAGCTGCAGCTGTCATGGCAGAGGATGAAGTGCCGCTGCTTGCTGGCAGTAGCCAAGGCATGGCTGGTGCTCAGTCAGCAGCAGCAGCAACCAACAAGCCTAGTCCTGTTGCAGCTGCTGGCGATGACAGCAAGGCTGCAGCTGCGGATCAGGCGCAGCTGCAGCAGCAGCCAGGCCACAAGCAGCCGCATGCTGTGCGGTCTGCATCCCTCAGCACCAGCCGTGCAGAGGCTGCTGCAGCTGCCCAGGAGCTGGCTCAGCGTGAGGCTGTGCTGGTGGACCTGGCGCAGCAGTTTGCTGCGCAGCTGCCTGCTGAAGGTGGCGTCAGCATGGCACAGCTGCAAGGCTTCCTGATGACACACAGGTGCGCTGCATACGCAAGTGCAACAGCCTTAGTAACCTGCCAGCGGTTGCAGTCGTCGTGGGGTTAACCAGGGCTGAGGGTCGGTCATGCTGAGCTTGAGCAGCTGATGTATAAGAACAAATTTACACATCCGCCGATGTGTGGGAGCTCAGTTCACTTTCTTGGTGCATGCTGCACTGGTGATGAAGGGAGAGGTTTCATTTACAACATGCAAGGTTATGGCTGTGATGCTGATGTTAGCTTTTGATATCAGGGCAGCCTATGGACAGGAAGATCCATGCTGTGGCTGTCGCACCTGGCACCAAGTGACAACTAGTCAACTTGACTGTCTTCAATGTGTCTTGTCCTGTGTTTTGGTTTACTCTGAGCAGTATCAACCTGCATTCACGCGCTGCTTTACGGGTTCGCCTCCATGACATTGCTCTGTGCTTTCTGCTGTCTGCATGCGATACTGCAGGAAGGATCCTTGGGCAGCTGTGGCGAGCGTGGCAAAGCTGCTGCAGCAGGCGCAGCAACAACAGCAGCAGCAGGAGGAGCTGGAGCACTAGTTGACACTGAAGAAGCAACCTTCTTCAGATGATGAAGTAGTGACCGATCTACACGCGTATGAAGCCCCGTGATCCACTGAAGCTCTCCCGCTGCAAGTGGGCACCATGGGTCCCATCCCGCCAATGTTCCTCATCCCTGCTTGGTTCACGTGACAACATGACTGGAATCGGAATAGGGCTGCAAGTTACGATGGTACGGCTGACGTAGGCACGTGTCAATGAAGGCGTAGGTCGACGTTGTCGGGTGCGAGCAGCACCAGCAACGTGTGTCACTTTCGTCCCTATCCTACCTGATCAGGCGTCTTGCGGGTTTATACCTTCAATTACTAACATCAGGGGTTTGTTGGAATGAACAGCAGTGGTTCTTCTAGCGAACCTGATCGGGCATCATCCATGGCGCTCCCTCCTGCTCGCCTGTGAAGTGCGTCAGTCTCACAGAACGACACGTCACGATCGTTGAAGCATGGCCACAACATTTATACTGTAGTGGTGTACTGTGGGGTCGTGAACGATGGCGAGCGGTGGGCAGCTGAAAATCCTCATTGTTGGCGCACACGACCTAGACAGGATAGTAACTGCAGATCAACAGCAGCCTTACTACATCTTGGAATGCGGCAACCAGCGCAGCAGGAGCAAGCCCTGCCTGGACAGTGGCACCAACCCCACCTGGAACACTGCTCACAAGTTCAACATCACAGACGAAGTGGCAGTGCTAGCTGTAATCAAGGATGAGGGGACGAAGGGGGTTATTGGCCAGGGCATGATTGAGCTGCCCAGGTATGCAGTGCACCTGCAGGCTGACCTTTCACCTTCAAGAAGCAGCTCACCAACTGCTGGAAGCAGCTGTGCATTGCCCGCTGAGGCCACGTGCATGGATGCTGGCCGCGTGCGCAAGAGGTCCCGCACTCAGTTGCACCTTGTTGCTGCCTTGATGCTGGTACTTGCCTGCTGCTTGCAAGTGGTACCCGATCAGCTTGTGCATCCGATTTCATCACTGCCAGTGCTACGTCGCCGGCACCCCGACTGTGCATTCATTTCGACTATAAGCATCCCCTGGCATAGCATGCACCAGCCCTTTTGGTGCGATGGATCATAGCAGCCTGCCTTACTGGCTCGCCTAAACGTCTGCCCTCTTGTGTTTGCGGCCCTGCAGGGCGCTGCAGTATGGCAAGGATGAGGGTGCAGCAGTGCTGATGAACATGGGTGGGGAGCCTGCAGGCACGCTGCGTTTCAAGCTGAAGTTCTCAGCAGCGCCCGCCAGCAGCACACCTACGGCAGCGCCAGGTGTAGCGCTTGCAGGACGCCCCTCAGACCCAGGCAGCCAGGCTTCTGGGCGGCTCTCTGCTGCTTCACCCCGGCCAGCAGATGCAGCAGCAGCAGCAGTGGATGAGGACGACCCTATGCTTGCTGCTGCAGCCAGCAAGGTGTCTTTGGCAAAGCAGGCAATGCAGCAGCTGACAGCAGAGCTTGCAGAGCTGACTGGTGCTGACAATGCAGAGGCTGCCAGCCCATACAGCAGGCAAGCTGGTGCACAGGGCAACAGCTCGCAGGAGCGGCACGGCAGCAACCAGCGCGCAACCTCACTTGCGCAGCAGTACTCGCACTCACGTGCGGGTGTGCGGCAGCCGCGTGTGAGTGCTGGCGGCTCCGTCTCTCCGATGGCGGCTGCTTCGCCGACGTCGCCCTCGCCGCGTGGCTGGGGCCAGCAGCAGCAGCAGCAGCACCATCACACGCCGCCACAGCAGCAGCGCTCGCAGGACATGGGCGGCTGGCGCAACAGCGCGCCTGTCTCACCAGAGCCTGCTGCCGTGCCGTCAACGGACGAGCTCCTTTCGATGTATGGCGCGCCGGGTGCCGTTGAGCAGCTGCAGCTGGAGTCGCCGATGCGTGCAGGGGGTGGCAGCATGCTGGTGCGGCAGCTGCAGGAGGCGCTGGCAGCAGCACATGCTGAGAAGGTGGGTGGTATCACGCTTGAATGTAGCAAATGCTAGTGGCTTGTGGCATTGCATGTGTGCAATCCTGTGGCTGCTGGTACTCTTGTCTCGCCTTGCCTGCAAATGCGCCTTTGCGTTACGTCGCAAGCATTGGCATATTGCATGCTGCCGTGTGCATGTGGCTGGTTGAGGCTGGCCTGGTTGGTGGCCGCCACCTGCACACGGCAGCGGCGGCTGGGGCAGTTGTGCGCTAGCTGTAGTGCAAATCCGCTGCTTTATGCTTTTGCGCAGCCTTGACCCCGTTGCTGCTGCTGTTGCTTGACTGTCTGAGGTTATTGAGTCGTCTGGTGTGGCTGTTGTTGGGGGCTGCAGATGGCTACTGAGGAGGAGCTGGGCAGTGTGAAAGAGGCAATGGCAGAAATGAGCAAGCAGCACTACATGGACGTCAAGCGCTACAAGGACGCAGCAACAGCAGCAGGCAGCGCGCAGCAGCAGCACCAGCAGGCGCTGCAGCAGCTGCAGGAGCAGCAGGCGCAACAGCAGCAGCAACAACTAGGGTCCCCCAAGGGGCTGCGGCACATGATAGACACGCACCCGCACCCGCAGCGGCACCCTCCGCGGGTGTCCCAGGACAGTGCGGGCAGCTTTGACCGGGCAGATAAGGCGCGGCGTGTTGACACCACACATGACGGCTCTGGGGAGCTGCCTGAGGAGCCCGGCTCACCTGTGCCTGCCTACAAGCTGCAGATTCAGATTCACCAGCTGGAGCGGCAGCTGGCGGAGGCAGCAGCCAAGACGCAGGAGGAGGTGGCCAAGCGGGAAGCAATGGTGAGGGGCGCTGCGTGAAGCTACAGCTGGCAGCTGCTTGGGGCGTAGACCCGTAAATGCGTGGGGTTGTTTGGGGCATATAGTTTGAGTTTGAGCAGGTTGGGCAGTAGCTTGAGTTATAGCAGGGCAGGTAATGGCAGCTGCTGCACCTCTGGTTGACATGAGCTGCATGCATGGCTGGTTGCAGCGGCTGTGGGCAGGTGCGACTAGGTTGCACAGCAGCTCTGGGCGTGCAGGTGGCAGCTGACTGTCACCGTGGCTTTGCTGCCAGCTGCTCTGCTGCAGCTGCGACGTACCTTGCGATGTGGCGATTCTGTCAGGCACAACCATTGAAACTCATGTGTGCGCACTGCTGTGTCATGTGTGCTGCTGCCTGCCGTGTGCTGCAGGCTGGCAAGGTGGCTGAGCTGCAGTCTACTCTGGAGGCACAGGTAGCAGCCATGCGGCAGGCAGAGGCAAACGCAAAGGCGGCAGAGGCCAAGGCAGCAAGCCAGGCCACACTAGCAGCAGCAGCAAGGGCCGAGGTGGGTGCCTGGGCCTCTGCTGTGGTGTCCCAACATCCTTGCATGGTGCTGCTGCTGCAGCCACTTGCGCAGGAAACATAATCTTGCAGGAGGTCAGCATGAAAATGGCTTTGTGGCTGTGTAGTGCAAGCTTGCCTACTTTATGGTGCTTGGCTATTCTTGGTGCTCCCGCATGCAACTGCCAACTGCTGGCTCCTGCTCCTGGCTGGTGTTGCATGTGCTTCCAGATGGCTGCCGCGCGGGAGACGAGCGGCAAGGAGGCCGACCTGTCGGCTGAGCTGTCGCGGCTGCGTGCTGAGCTGGCTGCTGCAGCGGCTGAGAAGGGCGAGCTGGAGGAGGCGCTGGGGCTCATGGAGAAGAACAACAGCGCGCAGGTGGCGGCGCTGCAGGTGAGGCGCCTCACCAGCACACTTATAGCCACATCCTGCAGATTGGAGCATGGCCTGCAAGCATACGCACCAGTCAGCAGCAGGCGGCAACTGCGTGAGGGCAGCGGCTGCAAGCATTGTGCAGTAGCCACAGCTTGCCGCCCGCTTCCCGTGCATGCTGCTGTTGTGCCGTGGCTCACTGTACTCCGCCTGCTGCTGTGTTTTCACCGGACCCTGCGTTGATAAATGATCATCCTCATCTGCAGGCTGAGCTGCGCCAGGCGCAGGAGGAGGCTGGCGCGCTGCGCGCCGGCAACGAGGACGTAGCGTCGCTGCAGGAGCAGCTTGCTGCTGCGCGCGAGGAGGCCAGCGGGCTGCGCAACAGCAACGAGGACGTGGACTACCTGCAGGCGCAGCTGCGCCGCACGCTGCGCGACAATGTGGAGCTGCGGCACCAGGTGCGGCAGCACTGTGCGGCGCTGCTGCCAATGATGGGCTGAGCTGTGTTTTGCAGCATTTGGTGATGTCCATGTGGTGTGGATGCCTGGTCTGGGGGAGCAGCAACATCACAGATGCAGCTGGCGTGTGCACTCTATGTGCTAAACACAGAGGGCTAGAGCAGTGCTGTAACCAGCCAGAACGTGCAACTTACATGCACGTGTAGCCTGTAGGCACATGCTTAGAGGTGTCACTCTCTGCAGAGATGCTGGTGGCCCTGGCTCATGTGCTGAGCATGATGCTCCTTGTTTGGCTGCGCAGGTGCAGATGCTGCAGCAGACTGCGCGGCAGCAGGATGATGCTGCTGACGCCCAGCAGGCTGAGGACCACACAGCCTTCTTCACAGAGCATGAAGCGCTCATGCAGGTAGGCGGCCAGGCACAGGGTAACGCGCAACCAGTGTGGCAAGGCAGCATATAGCATGCAAACCTGGTGCTCTTGCACTCGCAGCAGCCTTGCGTGCATCAAACGTCTTGCACTTGGCAATGACGCCAACATGGCCATGCACAACGATATTCTCTGCCATGGCTTCTACACCGCTTCAACATCAGTGTGCAAAGGCCGTGCCCAAGTCAATTTAAACTGCGCATGCTGCTACCTGTGCTCACTCTATGTGCTCACACTTTAAATGCAGGAGCTGGTGGCCAGCAAGCTGGAGCTTGCTGAGCTCAAGGAGCAGCAAGTCCGCATGCAGCGCCAGCTGTTCAAGGCGCAGGAGGGGCTGAAGAACAATCAGATCTGATCTGGTCCGTGGCAGAGGCATGGTGCTGAACAGCTGCTCTACTCTAGTTTGTCGCCAGCAGGGTTGTGCGAGTGTCGATGACTGCATTCCAAGTTGTGCAGGCGCTGCTGCGGTTGTGCGCCATGGTCAGTACCTGGTGCTGCATGCACTTGCAGTGTGTCCTCAGGCATCTGCAGCTACAGCGAGCATCGCCTCCCAGCGCTATTTGATTGCTCCAGCATACGTTTTATAGGAATGAGGACATGGTTGTGTTGCTGTGAGTGTGCTTAGCAGGCACTTCTGTACCTCTTTATACTTCTGGCACAACAGCAGCAGCAGCAGTACGAAGTTGTGCAAGAGCGTACTTGAACATTGCTGCCACAGACGATCTGCCATTAGTCGTGGATGCTCATATTCTAAAGACCTGTCGAGGCATATCAGCGAGTCTGTGGGGACTCGTCGGCCACAGGGTAACACGCCTGTATTTGAACAGTGCAACAGCTGAACATCAGCAGCTGACGTTCGGGTGCAACGGACAGAACAATATAATGCATGGTAGCAGCTGCACATCGAAAAACTTTGTTACTTTGCCACGAGTCAGCAAACTTGAAAGATGAGACAGCTTCATCAAAATCAATCTGGAGTGCCGCACGCATGACATGATGAGAAGCTAAAAACAACAGATTGGGTCGTGAAGGAATTGAATGGCGGAGATTATCAGCACAGGCGGCAAATGGAAGCAGATGGTGGGAGGGGCCCCCAAGGCAAGCTGACAGAAGACTTTGCATACCAGCAGCCTGAACTGCTCCTTTTTACGAAAGGTTTGAGTTGACATGTTCCACCGTATGTAGCTGCTAACCTTTGTGTTCCGCTTTTGTACTGCTCTTGCTGCTGCCTGATGGCACCCCTGACGTGAGCAGGTGGAGCAGCTGCAGATCGACAAGGTGATAGGCTTGTCGCCCCCAAGCAGTGGCACAGTGGCACACTCTCCCAGCCATGCAGACATCTTGGCTTATCCAGCAGGCTCCTTTGCAGTTGTCTACAACAGCTCCAGCAGGCAACAGCTGCGCCTGTTGCGCAGCACCACCAGCAATGCTCAGCTGGGGTGCATTGCCTGGTCGGCCAGTGGCGAGCATGTTGCTGCTGGCGAAGCCGGGTCCAACCCTGCCATCCTTGTGTGGGACTGGAATAGCAGCAAGTGCTTGGCAGAGCTCAAGGCACACAAGCACAGTGTAGCCTGTGTACGCTTCTCGCAAACAGATGGTGAGCCAAGATACAAGCAAGCTGTTGTGGTGCCTGCTTGTGCCCACCTGATGCTCCAGCAGTAACTGCGCAGGACAACGCCTACTTGACTACTCTAGGCTTGTTAGCTTTGTTGTTTTACAGTATTGTTGTGTTCACTGCAGGCAAGCTGTTGCTCTCTGCTGGAGGCGCCAATGATGGCATGCTGTGCATCTGGTGGGTGGGGGAAACGGACGACTGCAGATATGTTTGTGACTGCAGCCACCAGCAGTGACACACCCTTTACGCCGACAGGCGCAATGTTGTCAAACCACATGCAGCAATTGCTTTGCGGTTGTGATGGGCTATGTGCGGTATCATTTAAACGTTGCCTTGGAGACTGCTTCAAAAGCGTCCTGCATTCCGAGTTGAATGGCGCACAATGTGTCTGCTTGGCTGCAGGGACTGGAAAGCAGGCAGCGTGCTGTGGCGCCAGAACGTAGCAGCAGAGTTGACTAGCGCAGTGTTTACAGAGGACAGCAGCTGTGTGCTGGCACTGGGCAAGGGCATCTTCAAGGTATACATAAAGGCACCCACCATCATTAGCGACAGCTGCAGCTGCCTAATCAACAGCAGCTGCATATCTGCGGGTGCTGCACATCCTGTAACTCCTGCGCGCTTGTGCCTTGACATCAAGCAGTAGCTGCAATCGTCATACTCGCCACCGCGCTTGCTGCCACTACCTGTTGAACGGCTTGCATGTACTCCGCCACGCAGGCTTGGTCTGTCAGCAGCACTTCACAAGCAGGAGCAGGCAGGGGCAAGGCAGCAGCAGCAGGCAGCAGCAGCAGCTTGAGCCTCACACCACGCCCAGTCACGCTGAGGGAATTGCAGGGCAGCCGGTTCGTTGATGTGGCAGTTGCACCCAGCCCGCCCCAGCAGCCTCCTGGCAGCAATGGTGTGTACGCGCTCGTTGCTACTGGTGTGCTGGTGCTGATGCGGCCCACTGGAAGGGTGATTGACAAGTCCGTCAACCTGCAGGTATGCTGCAAGACCAGCACCAAACAGTATCTGCTGCGGCAGTGCTGCCAGCGCAGCACAGCAGTTGCACTTTCAGTGGTGTGCAAGTCCAGGTTCACAGCAGCAATTACAAGGTTCAGCAGCTGTCATCAGGCTGAATCTGCATTCAAGCAAGCCAACAGGAAGCTGACCGGAGGCGCTTCAAAAAAGGCTGCTCCTGGCGGTTTGCTTGTCTCTGCTGCAGGTTCGGGCAGCATATGCTCTGGCAGCAGGCGCGACGCAGGTGGCAGCTGCGTGTGCCCAAGGCGTTGTCAGGCTGTTCAGCTGCAAGAGCCTGGCATTCCGTGCAACCCTGCCGCGCTTTGTCGCTCGCGGCCAGGGGCCAGCTGCCGGTGCAGGTGAGCAACGAGATGCACGACTCAATGTACCCAACGCAGAGCGCCTTGTTCTGGCAGTGCTGCACTTATGCGCCGCAGTCAACAGCTCAACATGCAGCAACACCCATCAGAGTAGCAGTACACCATGTGTGCTTTCCTGTCCTGTCACAGGCGCTGCTGCTGAGGAGGGGTTCCCAGACGCCCGGGCCTGCAGCTTCAGGCCTGAGACTGAGCAGCAGCTGGTGGTGGTGTATGCTGACATGAGCATGATTGTATGGGACATCCAGGACCTCAAGAAGGTGAGCCGCCACTTGCAGCTGCACTTGCTGCTGGCCTCTGGCTATGGCACCCTGAACTCATTTTGTACGCCTGAGGCACGCCTGGAGGAACCGTACTGTGCTGTATGCCAGGTGTGACAGTAATCTTCACTAACTGTGCATACCTTGCTGTTTGCTGCTGCAGATCACCTGCTTGCAGACCCTGGCAGCCCACAGCAGCTGCATCTGGGACATCTGCCCCATCACGGCTCCAGTGTTCAGCATGGCAGGCCTTCAGCAACAGCAGCAGCAGCCATCACGCTGCGCAACGTGTGCTGCGGATGGCACAGTGCGGTTCTGGAACCTCTCAGCAGACGCGCCGCCAGGCACTGGCCGCCTGCTGCCAGGTGCGGCTGGCAGCCTAGACACAAGGCTGGTCAGCAGCTGTTTGCCCACAATGACTAGTGGTAGAGGCATATTTGAATAATGGCATGGTGCAGCTGCTGTGACTAACATGCAGCCGACCCAGGTCTGACAGGTCGCCATGCCGGCAGTCCTGTTCTTCTGCAGACCTGAGAGGACACCTTATTGCCTGTACCTGCCCTTCTGTTCCACTGCCTGCAGCTGCTGTTGACGCACAGGGCCGGCCGTCTGGTCAGCTGCGCTGCATGCGCATCAGCACAGATGGCCGCCACATCTGCGTGGGTGACCAAGCTGGCACGCTGCGTGTGTTTGACAGCGTGACGCTCAAGCTGCTGCTGCAGCAGGAGGCACACGACTGCGAAGTGCTGTGCCTGGACTACTCGCCCCTGATGCAGGGTGGCAGCTGCCTGGCAGCGTCCGGCAGCAGGGACACCCTCATCCATGTGTTTGATGTCCAGGCGGGGTACGCGCTGCTGCAGACGCTGGACGAGCACAGCGCCGCTGTCACTGGCGTGCGCTTCACAGCGGGCGGCAAGGGCCTGGTCAGCTGTGGTGCTGACAGAAGCATCATCTTCAGGTAAAGATGCATTGTGCAGATTTACCAGGTAGCTGAGCACCACAGCAAGGACACGACTCAAGTCAGCTTGCGCCAGCAAGCAATTGGGTTGCACAGCAATTCACTGTCGGGCTTTGACCCATTTGCAAAGCTTGCAGTACATTTGTATAAGTGCATGTGGTAAGATCGCGTCCTTGATTCCTGTGCCACTGCTGCACCTGCTCGCATACCAAATCCAGGGTGCTTGGCGGCGACAGCAGCAGTGCTGCTTACCACATTGAAACGCTGCCGCACAGCATGCTCTTTGACCTGGTGGTTGACCCACTGGACCAGTACGTGTTCACCACTGGCCAGGATGGCCTGCTGCGGCAGTGGGATGTGGCCACAGGCTCCCTGCAGCGCACCCTGGCACCTGAGGCAGGCGCAGGTGAGGTGTTCGCTGGGCGGTGGCGTTGTGTTGACGTACTTCCAGTGAAATGCCTTGCTGTTGGTTGTACTGGCTGGCAGTCAGCACTGCCACAAAAGCAGGAGCAGTCAAGTTGCTCCTTGCTGGTTTGCCCTACTACGTGATCTGTCTAGCTGCCCCATCGACTTTATGTGCAAGAGACGGGCACTGACATGCTTGCTTGCTGATTGCTTCATCGTGCCGCAGGGGAGCCCATCAAGCTGTACATTGACCCCGGAGGTGTGGTGCTCATCTGCTGCCATGCTGACGGCTGCCTGCGCCTGTACCACCTGGCCACCGGTCAGCTGCTGTGGCGGGCTTGGGGCCACTCGGAGATGGTGGCTGCAGCCTCGCTGTCTTCTGACCTGACAAAGATGGTGTCTGTAGGCGGCGACGGCTGTGTGATTGTGTGGAAGCTGCCTGAGCAGCTGGTGCAGGAGGTGCAGGCGGCAGTGCGCCGGGTTGCAGCAGCTAAGCTGCACCTGGATGCAGTCGGCCAGCAGCAGCAGGGTCAGCAGGTGCCTGGGCATCTTGATGGTGCGCCCAGCGCTAGGCAGATGTCGTGGTCCGCCAGCCCTGCTGCAGCCGGTGCAAGCAGCCCAGGCATTGCGCATGCATCTCCTGCAAGCAATCCTGGTTGCAGCAGCACCCCCCTGGGCACCTGCCCCAGCAGCGACAGTGGTATGGCCTCCGCCCTGCTGCGTGTGCGGCAGGGGAAGCCGCTTGTGTCAACAGACAAGCTGCCAAAGTGGGCACGGTCACCTTCGTCGCCCATCAGCGGATCAGCTAGTCCTGCTGCCTCGGGCAGTGGCCAGGCACAGCAGCAGCAGCCACTGTTTAACAGATGGTTTGGCGGGCGCCAGCAGCCCAGCAAAAACAAGTGGCTTGCGGCACAGAAGGTGGGAGGGGGCTTGCTTGCATCAATTGGATTTGTGTTGCCGTGGTGTGGTTGATGCACTGCGGGAATCTTCAGCACTAGGTCCTGCAAATGTGCAGTGGCTCTTGCTGTGCTGCGCATGTTCAGGTGTTGTAGCTGGATACTGAAGATGAGCTCCTGGTTAGTCCGTAGTGGTGCCTTCGGCAAGGCTGCCGTTGTCTGGTCCTGCAGGCAGATGATGGTGGTGATGGCGCCTGCCGGCGCCTGAGCCTGGAGAGCAAATCATCCACGCATGACGGCGGGAGTGAGAACCAGCCAGGGGCACCGGACGCAGCTGGCACCCTGCACCAGACCAGCAGCGGCTCAGGCCAACTGGAGCCACAGCAGCAGCATGAGGATGACGATGACCAGCAAATGCCTGGCTGGCCTCAGGATGACGACATGGTGGTTATCCAGGACTGGGATGACAGCTCACTGGCGCAGTATGATGATGCACTGGATGCTGCTGCAGCAGCACCACCGCCGGCTGCAGGTGCAGCTGACGGGGCGGCAACGCATGTGACTGGTGAGTGTTCGAGTCGTGTCAGGGCAGCACGCTGCGTTTAACAACGCCTGCGAGATGGCAAGCCAGGCACCTTTTTGCTGTTGGTGGCTATGAGCGCACTCATACATCCAGTGGTACGCGTCCGTTCAGCTTGTGTCATGCTCTGTTCTGCAGGTGGCGAGCGTGTTGCGCGGGACTTGTTCAAGGAGCACTTCAGCAGCCTGGGCGACGCGGGTCCTGCGCCAGCACCAGAGGGCGGCAGCCAGTGCCTGCGCACACAGGACTTGAGGCAGAGCCTATCAGCAATGTGAGCGCACAGCTAGTTATGCACTCAACTTAGCCATAAGCAGCCAGCTGCACAGAGCAGCATCTCTCTGGTTGTGCTGTGCACGTGCATTTTTGCCGAATGCTGCAGGAGCCTGTGCATGCACTCGTGACAGTCATCCGAGCAGGAGTATCTTCCATCACTGCTGGTGCTGATGTGTGCAGGTTCAAGGCCGGCCGCGCCAGCCTGGGTGGCCTACTGCCGCTCCGCAGCCAGCCAGTCAGCAGCGCAGGTGGCAGCAGCATCCCAGCCAGGAACTACACCAGCAGCTCAGAAGCCTACACATGCAGCACTACAGCTGAGGCTGGCGCCGCCGCCTCACCGCTGCGCGTATCAACAGAGGACGAGGAGGTGCATGCGGCAGAGAAGCAGGCAGCGGCTGCAGTGGCAGCAGCAGGGCCGCCAGAGGTCCAGCCGCTGCTGCCGCCCTCCAGCAATGGCGGCCTCAGCGCTGCCAGCAGTACCAGCCATTTAGAGGACGAGCAGTTGCCGTCTGGTCAGGCCTCGCCCAAGCGGCGCTGGCGTGTCGGCAAGATGGACGCTGAGCTGGCAGGCATGCGGGAGCGGCTGGCAAGCCTGCAGGCGCTGTACCAGCAGCAGATGCTGCAGCGGCAGCTCAGCCCCAGGCGCGGCAGGTCCTTCGGCAGCACTGATGAGCACATGCAGGCAGCACAGCAGGCAGTTACTGCAGAGGCCCGGGAAGCAAAGCGGGGGAGGTTTGCATCTGATGATGGGGGACTTGCCGCCAAAGCGCTGCAGGTGGCTGTGGCAGCAGGCAGCAACAGCAGCGACAGTGATGTTGTGCCTAGTGGCAAGAGTGCCAACAGCAGTGGTGCGGCTGCTGGCGGCTCAAAGCTCAAGCAGGAAGGAGCAGTTGACGTGGATGCAGCTGCGCTGCCTGAGCTGCCACCACTGCCGCCAGGACCTGTGCCTGCCGCAGCCCTCAGCAAAGTTGCAGCAGACAAGGCAGACCCTGTGCCACATGCAGTGCCTGCACCAGCAGCAGACTCCACAGCAGCCACGGCGCCACCTGCAACCGCAGCAGAGGCAGTGGCTGAGCAGTCGCAGGAAGAGCTAGTCAGCAACCCGCTGTACTCACCAGCCTCTGCCGCAGGTGAGGGGCCTATCAGCCCTGAGCCAGAAGCTGGGGTGCAGGCAGCAAGCCCCAGCCTGCTGGCGCAGCTGCTGGCTGATTCGCCAGATGTGCCTTCACCTGCGGCAGCCCGCAGCCCTAGCATAGACAGCACGGCAACAGCAGCAGCAGCAGGAGCCCGTGGCGTGCCGACCCCTCTCAACATGACAGCACTGCTTGATGCAGCAGCAGCAGCTGCAGCATCTCCAGGCCGTCAGGGTAGTGGCAGTGCACCTGGCAGCAGCTGCACATCACCAGCACTGCCACAGTCTCCAGCTAGCTTGCTGCAGCAGCTTCACGCAAGCTCGCACTTGAGCGACAGCGTGTACAGGGTCAGCATCGGCAACAGCATAACAGCAGCAAACAACAGTTCATCGCTGGGAGGGGTGCCACGCAGTGATAGCCCCACCAAGTGGTTACTCAGCTTGCAGGTGCCGCATGCAGATGCACCCGCCTTCAGCGCCTCTAGGCTGTCACCTTCAGGTGGCAGCATCCTCAGCAGGACCGCCCAGACACCAGTTGCTGCAGCTGCAGCCACATATTATGGGCAGCAGAAAGAGCAAGCGGAACTGCAGAGCACACAGCAGCAGCAGCAGCCGGAGCCTGAGCGCCCCCATAGGCAAAGCGCAAATGGCACAGCAGAGGCAGCAGCAACAGCAGAAGCGAGCAACGGCTTGCAGGTGTCAGACGCTGCTGTGCGCGAGGGCGTGACCATCACCCCTCATGGGCAGCATGTGGTGTGGCCAGGCTGGGGGGCAGATGGAGCTTGGGAGGGGCTCACCCCCAGCCCTGACAGCAGCGGTGTTGCGCCAAAGCTGGCAGCCACCTTCGACTCTGCTGTCACGCCCACAGCAGCTGCTGCAGCTGAGGGTGAAGAGTCAGGGTTGGCAGCAGAAATGTCAGCTATCAGCGCAGAGTCGTCTGCTGCAGTCGTGGTGGCAGAGGAGCCAAAGTTCCGGCTGCAGCAGAACCCCTGCTATGACATGACACCCATAGGCAGCACGCCTGGCAGCGCAGTGGCCAGCAGCAACGGCAGAACTTCATCATGGGCTGCACAGGTGAGAAAACGCTGCAGGCACACACCTGGACTTGCGTAAATGTGGCTGGTGCAGCACAGCAAGCTGCAGTGTGTTGGTCATGGCGGTGTGTGTATCTAGGGCCTGTACTGGCTGGTGCAGCAAGCCACGGTGCAGCCGACCATGCTCCTTGCTGCGTGGCTTGCAGGGCGTGCAATGGGTGTTGATGAGCTGCTTGTTTGCTGTTTGCACCCACAGGTTGAGACCATCGCCGAGGCAGTCGCTGATGTTGCAGGGCTGCCGGCATCTTGCAGCAGCCCTCCAAGCGTGGCGACGGCCAATGACAGCCTTGATGCTCAGCAGCAGCAGCAGCAGCAGCAGTCAGAGCATGAGGGGCAGCAGATGCAGCAGCAGGCAATGCATGGCGCTGAAACATGCAATGCGACGCACCAGCAGCAGCAGGAGGAGCCACAAGATGCAGTGCAGGAACAGAGTCTGCAGCACAGTCAGCAGCAGCCAGCCGAGCAGGAGCAGGAGCAGTTGCCTGTCACCCCAGTGCATGTTGGGGCGCAGCGGCAAACATTCATGGGGTCTGCTGTGGCAACGCCGCCGCGGCAGTCACAGCAGCAGGATGAGCCCTTCTTTGCTGAGGTGCAGTCAGAAAGCAGCTTTGCAACTGGCGCTGACAGCCTGCCAATGTCCCCCACCAGCTCGCTCACACCTCCAAGCAGTGGCAAGGCCAAGACCCGCAGCCAAGCACGGCGCGAGAAGGCAGCAGCAAAGGCAGCAGCAAAGGCTGCCAAGGCAGCGGCAGCCGAGCAGGAGCGGCAGGCTGCTGGCCTGAGCAGCCCTGGCGGTGGCATGATGAGCTTGCTGCAGCGCATCAAGCGCACCATGCCCAGCATCAAGCACAGGCCAGGCTCTGGCTCCGGCTCGTCATGCACAGGCGGCAAGGCGGTCAGCACTGCCTCACCAGTGAAGGACAGCCCGCGTGACAGCAGCGCCAGCTGCAATGGCCAGTACCTGAGCAGCAGTGCCACCAGCCGCCCCTTACCGGCAACGCAGCCGTTTGAGGAGACGCTTCCACTTGGAAGCTGGGGCCATGAAGTGGCACACCACCACCAGCAGCAGCAGCAGCAGCAAGGGCATCGTGAATCCGCTGCATCTGACTCAGCAGCATGCGGTGTCTCTCTGGATGACGTGTGCCTTGACATGGTACATGAGCATGCCCAGGAGCAGGGGGCGGCTGTGCTGCCTGTGCCTGAGCAGGACCCCGGCCAGCAGCACAGCGCTGCGCCTCAGCAGCAGCCAGCCCGGGCATCTGTGCCAGCAGATGAAGCAGCTGTTTCAAGCCCAGCAGGAGCTAGCGGTGCAGCTGCTGGCAGAAGCAGCACAGCCGCGCAGATGGCTGCCACCATGGAGCAGTTCAGGCAGTCAGCGCAGCAGATGCAGCAGCTGTGGATGCAGCTGCAGAGCCTCAGCCTAGACTCTAGCGAAGCAGGCAAGCTGCAGCAGATGCTGACGCCACACAAAGCAGGGGCTACAGCAGCAGCAACAGCGCCTGGTGCTGATGGCAGCGCCCTGACCGGCCAAGGCAGCAGCAGCCAGCAGCTGAGTGCAGAGCCTGTGCAGTTGGTGAAGCAGATGGTGCAGGAGGAGGTGCTGCAGACCATCTACGGGCTGCATGCTGCTGTGACTGGCATGCCAAGCAGTGCAACTGGCGGCTTGCTACAAGGTGAGCCAAGCTCCTCAGTTATGGTGATATACAGCTTACATGGGTTCTTTCCCGCATGCAAGTTCTGCTGAGCTGTGGCAGTTGCATGCATTGATAGCATTCTGCTGCACCCCACCAATTGCTTGCAAGCAGGCACTCAAGACTGATTGTGTTGGTTTGGTGCAATGCAGGTGGCGCAGCACTGTCTGCAGCTGGCCATGGCTCTCCCCCAAGGACACCAGCCACAGCCACCACAGCCAGCCCGCTGCAGCCGTGGCAGATGCACAGCGTGTGCAGCTCACAGCAGCAGCAGCAGCAGCTGCAGCAGCTGCTCTCCACTCCAGACTCTGCGGGCCCGCCCAGCTGCAGCAGCGGAGCAGCTGGCCGTGCCAGCTACAGCTTTGGCTTTGCAGCAGCTGGGGGTGCTGCTGCTGCTGCTGCAGAGGTGGTGCCCAGCTCGCCTGCCTTGTCTGTGTACAGCCAGACGGGTGTGAGCCTGGAGGCGCTCACCTCGCGCATCTGCGAACAGTACACAGTGAGTATGCTGGCTGCTTTGCAATGTACTGCCAGGATTGCATGGCTGTTGTGGGTTGGAATGCAAATCAGTTGTGTATGTTGCAGTGTCGGTTGCTCTGTGTGTCCTGACACTCACAGACTGCACACTGCACATGCACACTGGTTGTCGCCTGCTGCAGGAGACGCTGCTGCAGAAGCTTGAAGAGCGCAGGCAGCAGAAGAAGAAGCAGGAGCGCACGCCGTCGCCAACCAAGCAGCAGCGGCGGCAGGCACAGCAGCAGCAGCGGCAGAAGCAACATGAGCAGGAGCAATCCGCAGCAAGCACCTAGTGTCCTGCGGGACTGCTGCGTTCATCTCTGCCGTACAGTGTATAGCTTTGCATAGATAGCAGTTGAGCTGGTTCCATTTCACTGTGCGGGTCGAGTCTCATGTTGCCATGCAAATCTGGACCTTAAGAATAGTCAAGTATCTACTAGTGGTGAAGAATGTTCTGTGGTCCAAGCCTGCCCTGTCGCAATGCAGTGTATCTAGGGAGGCCTGGCTTGCACCTGGGGTTATGCTTCGGATGTTCAGGTTTCTGTCAACTGCAGAGCTGCGTGGCACATGGCTGATGTGGTAATATTCCTCTGCGCACTTTGGCCCATTCAGTTGATCAGAAAGCCTGTCTCGTACAGCTTTAACTCAGTACAGTCTGGCTGGCAGGAAGCTGAACGAGAGCATGACAGCCTGCATAAGCATTATGTAAAGTGACGGACACAGGAAGGTCACAATGTATACGGCTTACGTAATCCCTCAGGGCAGCACACACACCGGCAGAAACCCAATACATAATCTAGTCTCTAAAAATGCCACTGACGACTGCACTGCTGCAGTACCCCCCCCCCCCCATCAAGGTGCAAGCAAACCCCCCAGTTTCTCAAAGGCTGTCAAGCAAGCTAACCCTGTTCGAGTGCCACTCAAGCACTGCTTTGGCCAACACCGCCATCAATTTTAATCCGATACACGCCGCTCACTGGCGCAGTTGAACTCATCATCATCATGTTACCCATCAAGCCAGGCGCAGTTGAACTATCATGTCAACTGTTTGCAGTGCTCGCCATGAGATCAGCAGGCTGCAACCGCACGCGTGAATGTGATCATATGTACAGCAGCGTTGGCACTTGCTTGGCCGTCCACGCTGGCAGTGTGTGCTGTACAAGTGCCAGCTGGTCACATCTACATCTGCAAACTCATGTGCCATGCCTTTAGCCATGCAGCACCACAACTTTGCGTGGGCTCGCGTCTGCCAGCTGCCTGCTAGTTGCGGCACCGCCACCGAATGCGCTGCCTTTGTCCCCAGTCACAACTGCTTCCCCAGTGGTGCGCCTGCTGCCGCCAGCTTCGGAGCGCTCATCGTGGATGAGCTGCATGCACCCCAGAGCTGGGGGATACTGCCTGCAGTGTCACAGCAACAAGGGTTGGCCATGTCTCAGAAGGGCGAGGCCCTCTGCAAACGGCGCTACCCCAGCTGCGCAGCACGGCACGCACATCCATATGTTGCACAGCTGTCAGCACCAACGGCTGCAAGACAAGCATGCTGCGCCATCTGTGAGCAAATGTACACATACAGCAATAAATTAGCTTACAGCTGCAGCATGTTGGGTACCGCCTGGCCCCTACCATTAGCTCACCTGTCAGCTGCAGCAGATTCCCTGTTCCTGCTGTTGCCCTTGCCGCTGCTGCCAGCCCCGCTGCCGCTCCAGCTTGGTGGCGTCACGATGCTGAGGGCGTCGTTGATGATTTTGAACTTGAGCAGCCTGTCGGCCTTGGTGGTGGTGGTCAGTGACGGCGACGCATTCACCTGCACCAGTGAGCGCCAGGCCAGCGACTCGAATGGCTGTGGTGGCTTTGCACAACGTGCCAACCTCGGGACCGGCACCTCATGCAATACACGGATGGCGTGCCGGCGACATGAACAAAGTGCAGCTGTCGAGAGAGCTTCTACCACAGACAAGCATTGATCTCCCCCCTGTCAAGCTACAAAACATGTGCGGCCTGCACAGCTGATGTCCTGGGTCAGAAACAAGCCCACGAATGCAAGGCGCTTCTCAACAAGTGCGCATTAAGCCGCAGTATGGCTGTGCTGCTCACCTCAATCAGCCAGGGCTGCAAGTCGCTGTCAATGATGACGTCAAAGCCATACAGCTCAAAGCAGTGCTTGTCGTTGATCATTACCTGCAGTGCATGGCAGCGAACACAGCAGCCATCAATACACACGAGGGTGCAGGTACGTGTGCAATGCTTTGCTGGGCAACACTCCCTGCCGCAGGTGCTGCATGGAGAAGTTTGTGCAAAACGAGCACCTTCTTAGGATGCAATCATGCATGCCAGTAAACAATAAACGATAGAAATCCGCGCACCGGTTGCACTGCCTTGAGTGTGTGCACCACCAGCTGCTGCATGTCTGCAAACAGCTGCTGCGTTGCTGCATGCCCCCGTGTGGCCTCCAGGTGCAGCCGCAGGTCAGCCAGGGCCCACTTGTTGCCATGCGCTGCGTTGTACTCGTCACCGCCACCCTTCTGTACAGCGACGTTTGTCAGGTGCACAAACCTGCACGCAAACACATACCACACGCATGGTATTAAGAGCAGCTGCACTTCCCCTGTGCTTTCTGCACCGATGCTCTGGCTAGCTAGTGCACACCCATGCCGCGCCGTGCTGTGTCATCCTGTACGCATTCCTGCAAAGTGAAGGGCAACAGCCACTGGCATGGTATCCCCACTCACATGTTGTCTAGCTGCGCCAGCTCGCGCGTGTACTTGACATTGCAGAAGCGCGCAAAGCCCAGCGTGGCCAGGTACACAACCAGCGGGCTGTAGCTGGGCACCAGCACGTACAGCCGCAGGTCAAACTTCTTGCCACCCAGCAGCAGCGGGTTGCCGATGTACCTGACACAGTGGCAAGGAGGTGTAGGTGCGGGTGCAGGGTGATTTTGCCATTCAACAGTTTGAACAGGGGCTGGCAGGTAAAGCGAGAGCAAGAGCATCAAGACAGCAGCAAATTGCTTGGGTTATCTTGCTTGGTGCTGTGCACAGTGTCTCAAAATGTTGCAACTTGCAACAGCCATGGCAGCAAGGCACGACGGCAACACCCACCTGGAGACAATGTAGTTGTCAAGGGCCGGCCGCATGGGAGTTGCGGCGCTGCTGCTGCTACTGCTGGTGCCTGGCCTGCTGCTGGCCTGGCCAAACAGCTGAGCCACGCTGCCGCCGCCCGTGGCCCCGTGGGCACTGGCTGCTGCAGCTGCTGCAGCCCTCTCCCTGACCTGCACCATTGAATATAACACCGGCCGCTTGTTGATAGCGGGTGTCAAGGCTAACGTAAATCGAATCAATAAAGTTGCAGCGTAAGCTGCGTTTTACAGGCTTTGCCTTGCAGGCGAGCCTCAGGGCCTGCAGCAGCTCCCACCTGGCTGAGCTTGTTGACCAGGAAGATGCCCTTGCCCTGCGCCTTGCCATTAGGCTTCAGGATGTATGTGCTGCTGGTCTGCTTCCTGAACTCCTCCACAAACAGCGCATACTCCTGCGCCGCAGCAACACGGCACACGTCAAGCTGACTGCTGCAGAAAGCGACTGTGCGCTTTGGCTATGGTGGCTTGCTGCTGCCATGATGGTTGAAGCTCAGGCAGCCAACATGCTGCTAATCAGCAGACCAGAGCCATCAAACAGCGTAGATGGCGCAGTAGACGCATGCGTAGTTGTTTGCCGTTCACAAAGCTGAGTTGAAAGCAGAGCTCACCTGCGGTAGCACAAACGTGCTGGGCACTAGTTCTGGCACAGCGACCCCAAGCTTGCGTGCATGGCGGCGGTACCGCTTCACATTCTTCACGAGCAGATCCTGCAGAAGCAGCAGAAGCAGCACCAGCAGCAGTGGCAGCGATGGCTGAGGACAGGTTTGTATCTAGGTTGCGCTCTGCTGTTTGGTATGTTCCCAGGGTGCTGGCCAACGCCTGTAGCCTCTCAGGCATACAGCACAATCACTGCACAGCTCTGCTAGCAGCTAACTTACAGGTGACTTCTGGTGTGACTGTGCTGCATAATCTGTTCACCTTGCGGGTTAGCTCGTAGTGGTTTGGGAAGTGATTGATCAGCTGGTCAGGCCTGAGCTGCTGCAGGCTGTCTGAGGCGAACACCTGCCGCACAGTGCCCACGTTCGCCCAGAAGATGTTCCAGCTCTCATCCTTTTCATCGTGCACCTCTTGCCAGCCGCGGCGCTCAAAGTTTGAAGTTATGACCTGCCACAGGCATGATCAGGATATGATGCTTTGTCAACACATGGCATCAGATGAAAGCTGCGCAGCAGCACTCGCGTCAGCAGCTTGGATGGTCCACGGACTGATTGATGTCTACAAATGCTCACATGCAGCTGTTGTGTGTGCAGAAGTCAGGACCTACCCATTTGCTGAAGTCTGTCTTCCAGCGCACCATCCCAGACACCACTGCTGCTGACAGCAAGGTGCAGGGCACGGCCTGTATGGCCCTACAGGTGCTTCTGAGCTCAACCAAGAGACGCTGAGGTGAACTTCTGCTTGTGCCAGGCTAGACAGAAGACTCTCAGCAACTTCAAAAACAAGGGCTTCGTACAAAACCTCTGGCTGTATGCGTAAGCAGCCATCTGCAATTGGGACACAATCTGTGTGTCATATCTGCATTGTTGGAAGCGACCACGTCGCTTCAGAAGGAGCTTGGTCCAAGTTCAGATTGTGCTGTCGTGTCATCAAGCAGCACCGACAATTTGCAGCCTTGATAAGTTATCCAATACTAAACTTGATCCGTTTGACGAGACGTTGGTCACCGTCACTTCCCTCGGGTACACTGCTGCGGCACAGCAGCATGCTGCGCACACTGACAGCCGGATCGCGGCTGCTTCGCAGCTCGCAGCTGCATCAATTGGCAAATGGATTGGACTTTAGATCTGTGAGTGGAGATCTAGACTTGCAGATGGGACTTGCAGCTGCTGGGGGTACAGGTGTTGCTGTTGCTGCTGCTGGCCAGGCACCAGCAGGGTCACCCAGGGGTCTGGTGTCATGCTGCATGTCCTACCATAGTAATGAAGAACGCATGTGGATAGTTCAAGCCTTGTAAAATGCTGTTTCTGAAGGCGTCAACTACATCAAACCAGACACTGCTAGTGTCATATGCACCATGCTCACCACAAGCTGCAGTAAACACTTTCACCTATGCATGTACTGCTGCTGTTGTGGGACCCTTGATTGCATGCCGTGGTGCCATTGTGTGTACAGGCTTTAGTCAGCTGTCAGGCAGCAGGTGGATGCCAGCAGCAGTACAGCAGCTGCAGCAGCAGCCTCTGCCAATGGCCGCAGCAGTACTGCAGGAGCACTCAGCCATCATTGCAGCAGTGGGCGCAGCCAGCAGCAGCACATCCAGTAATCACAAGGTGAGATGCTGCACGCTATGCAGCTGCACTGTGAAGCCACTCGAGCTGGCTAGAACATGTTGCTTGACACCTTTGAAAGCAACAGCAATATGGTCAATGGGGCCTGTATGACAGCTGAATAAGCGCAGCATCAATGCTAGGTCAGGCTGGGGTTCAGGCCAGCAGGGTCAACTGTTGTGAACACGGTCTACACGCAACTCACGCCAAGCTCAACTGCCCTGGTGTGTCTGCTGCAGGCTCGCCAACTTCTCCACGACCAGCTCACCAGCACAGCAGCAGCAGACGCCACAGCAGAAGCAAAGCCAGCAAGAGCACCAGCAGCGGCAGGCTCAGAGCAGGCTCATACAGTTTGAGTACAAGACGCCCACGCTGACCATGCCGCTGCCAGACCACCCGACAATGCCGCTGCCGCTGCTGCAAGCAGGCGTGCTGCCAAGCCCCATCAAGACAGCGCGGCACATATGGAGCATGGGCCGCCACTGGCTCACCAAGTACCTGGCGCTGGCAAAGGCACACCAGAACATCCCTGGCTTTGGTGACAACGGCATTAGTGACCGCCTGGGCGGCTCGCTCGCACAGGAGGTTGCGACCATGTACGTGCGCATCAACGAGGCGCAGGCAACCGGCAACCTGGATCGCATTAGAGACGTAAGTGGGCCTCATTTTGCAGCTTGACCCAGTCAGAGCGTGACATGCCAGGGCAGAGTGTCTCTGAATGAGCAGTTGATTTGCACATACAGAAGCAGCCAGGCCTGTGGAGCACCTGTTGGTTGGGTGGTGGTTAGATGATTGCATGCTGCATGCGTCAGGGCTTGCTTGCAGGAATCGAAGGCTGTCATCTTGAGTACTTCCCCCACTTCCAGCATCTTACACATGCAGCTGGCAGTCCCACCTGCAGTTCCTTGGTCACACCCATTGCAGCCTTAGAGCTGCCGACTATCCCTCCTGACACGCGTCATCGCTGCTGCCTGCATCTGCCTTGCCTTTTGGCCCCTGCCTGCCAGCTGGTGAGCAGGGACCTGTTCCTCAAGCTGCGGGCGCAGGCTGAGCAGCGGCGCATCGGGGGCTGGAACAAGATCGTGTGGCAGCTGGAGAATGAGGAGGAGCTGCATGACCCAAAGGCCAAGAATGTGAAGCTGGTGGAGGCCAGGTGCGGGCGCTGCCTGACAGCAAGGCTCTGCCTCCACTGCCATTGCCGGGCAGTGCTGCTGCTGGTACACGCAAACTGGAAAGGGAGATGCGGCAGCGGTTGAGCTGTGGAAAGCAGCAGCAGCTGCAGCAGCAGCATTCGAGCGGACAGCTTGCGTGCATGAAGGTGCTGTTGCTTGATGTCCGTAGGAGTAGTGCACTGCCTGTGCACATGCTGATTGGGGTGTGCTGCTGCTGCTGCTGCTGCTGCTGCAGGATGCTGAAGCTGTCCAAAGATTCACCCTTTGACTGGCTGCAATTGACGTACTGCATCCGCAGCAAGCAGCGCTTTGCAGCCTACAAGACGCAGCAGCATGGCAAGAAGCTTGAGCTTGTGGCAGGCAACCCCGACGAAGTAATTGACGTCGAGGATTACTGGATGGTTGAGCGCAAGACGCGGGCCCCCGTTGAAAAGCAGAGGGTGCCAGTGGAGGGTTCACGCTGGCGGCTGGTCAAGCGGCAGACACGGCCCAAGCCTCTTTGAGAGGGGTGGACCCTGACCATGCTGTAGCACCTCTTGTACAGCTGGTTTGACACCGTGTGTTGGCAGGGTTGATGCCGCGCAGCAGGGTTGCATCGCTTGATCGTGCATAATTTGTGTTGCGTGATGTGCGACCACATCAGAATTTGTGTTGCGTGATGTGCGACCACATCAGAATTTGTGTTGCGTGATGTGCGACCACATCAGATGATGGGCGAGTTTGCCGCAAGTGCTGCCAGTGCAGTGCAGTCCAGTGCTGCAATTCACCTTACCTTCAGGTTGGCGCTGAGACTCTCAGCATCGGATGCCACAGGAGTTCTGTTAATGGACCCCCGCATGGCAGCTGGCATATTGGTTCGTGTTGGTTGTTATCCGTGGCACTTAATGGGTATGTCTGGTGTGGTGCGTGGTGTGTTCTTCATTGTCACTCTGCCTTAGCAAGGAAACTCAGGACGCACTCATCCGTCAGCCTGCAGGTTTACTCCCTTTGCTGCATGCGTTCGATGGTTGTGGAAACAGCACACAGCGCGAAACGCGATGCATGCAGCTGCACGCCAAGCGATGGGGTCACCACCGCATGTTACACTGTTCTTCCCTGTGCTGCTGAAAAGCTGCTGCAGGAAGCTGGTTGTCCAGTTGCTCTGATGATCGTGTAATGAACTGTTGGTTGTAATCGCTTGTGTTCTGAATATCGTGTCCGCGTCTGCTTCTACAAAGAGAGAGACCTGGGCACCACAGGTGAGGTGCCGACAACGAACAGCAATCACCTACTCGTGACGATCGGGCATTGTTGTTGTCCAGTGCATTGAATTATCATAATTTATCTTCAGGTAAAAGTCTCCTGATGCTCGGCAGCTGATGTACGCACTTCACCGTTCGTTCGCAGTGCAGGCAACTGAATCGTGTGTGCCTTTTGAAGCAGAACCACTGTGCTACTTTCACGTATGTTTTATAGATAGACAGCTGTATACATTGTAGTTTTTGGCAGTGTCCAGCCATTGCATGCTTGCTGCATATTACTCGATATGCAGCCGCGCGATAGCAGTGCAGACAGCACATCACGTCCCTTGAAATGATTGATGTTTGCAGAGACGTTTTCACAGCGAAATCTGGCGGCAGGGGTGAACATGGCATCGCTGATAGCCTTGACTGTAGCTGTGCTGGCTTTCAGCTGGTCAGCTGATGCACAAGCCCCAGGCACAGGTGAGCAGGCCACAGCACTTGCATGAATGAGTCACGTGATCCTAAATTTTCACACCATGATTATTGTAGCTGTTCCTGCAGTGCCGGCATCCATACACCAACACACAGGCTGCAGCTTGTCCCCCGTGCCAATGCATGGGTGTCACCCGGCTTGAGTTACACCTGACAGCCTGCAATGGCACTGTCCAGCCATAGCCCGCAGGGCAAGCTGTCATGCACGGTTCTATATTGTGCATGAAAACACAATAGCCTGCCAGCTTCATGCTTCACTGCAGCCCAGCCCAGCACGGCAGCTGTGTGCAGGCAGTTACTATGCCGCCGGTCTGCGACAGGAACACCTGCGGGCGGGGTGACAGGAATCGCCATGCATCAAGCAGACTGACACGCTGCTTCTGGGGTGACTGCAGGCATGCGCCACCTTACCCAAGCAGCTGGCAGCGTATCATCCTGCTACTGGCTGGAGAAGCAGCAGGTGTGCCTGCCCAGCACCCTCAACATGCTGGCAGTGCCCGCATCAACCACACCAAGCAACGTGTTCCGAAGGTGACTGCAGCGGCTGCCACACAGCGCCCTAGACTCTGTGGCGCGTGCAAATCCGCAGCTGCTATCTGCTCACTGCAATGTCCATGCGCGTTTAACAGCCACGCAGCCGCATTCTTGCGAGCAGCAATGTCAGCAAGCAAGGGCTGGGAAGAGCAGCAAGCCTGTTGCATCTCCGCATGGGACAGGCTAGCTATAAAGGATGCTCTTGCCTTAACAGATAAGCGTTGAGGCGCGCTGTACAGATGCGTCTGCCATTTGCCATGCAAAGACATCCACAGAGCATGCAGCGTGCTGCTAACACAGCGTCTCACTTGCATTACAAATGCCGCAGGGCCTACCTCATGGCCTTGGACCGCTCCGAGGCATGCTCCAAGAAGTACACCAGCGAGGCAGCCTGCATGACTGACACCAAGAACCGCTGCTTCTGGAGCAAGGTGGACAGCCGCGGCATCTGCCTCAGCGCGGACTATGCCGAGGTGCGCGGCTGCCGCTGAGGCTGCGGCGCTGCTGGTGCTGGTGCTGGTGGGCAGCTGCTGGCATCAAAACCAGCGCTGCCTAGGCTGCATGCCAAAGCGACAAGCGCTGCCAGGCAAACTTTGCCGTGGAAGAAGCAGCCCCTAGCTGGTGAAGTGGCACACGCATCTTTTGCACCTGTCAGCCCGGCTGTACAGCCAGACCACACAAATCAAGTGAGGCTAAACTGTGCCTGCCTGTCCCGCCCACGCCGTTGCTCTTGCTGCACAGATCACCGCCTTTGAGCGCAGCGGCTTCCTAGTGGACCTGGCCACCCTGCCCAGCTCCATGACCTGCCCCGGCAGCAAGGCGCGCGAGTTCTTCAGCTGCTATGCACACCCAGCACCAGGTGCGCTAGCGGCTGCCAGCACGGCTGCATTAGTACATATGCCAGGCGGCAGCAGCAGACCTGGAATAGCTGCCATGCTGCGTCAGGCATTCAAACCTGACAAACTGCCAACTAGGCAGGTGCGTCCCAGCATGTTGCAACTTCCAAGTCATTTGGCGGTGTGTTTAAGCGCCTGTATTGCCAACCGTGCTGCAGAGCTCTGCTCCAAGCTGCCGGGCTGCGCCGTGGCGCCGGCCGCCATGACGCAGGGCCGGCCCGTGTGCCTGCCCAAGTCTGCTGCCGGCCTTGACAAGAAGGCTGCTGAGGCACTGGCGGGGCAGCTCAAGGCGCTGGACCCCGCGCTGTTTGGCACCTGCGAGGCGGCGTGCTGGCTGAAGCAGGTGCGACTGCTGCTGCTGCTGCTGCTGCTGCTGCTGCTGCTGCTGCTGCTGCTGCTGCTACGAGATGCATACGCTTGACAGTGTGCTGTGTTGCGAGTGGCGTTATGTGGTATGCTGTTCCATTTGATTTTTGTTTGGCTGTTTAAGTTGAACCATGGAACAGCAAGTGCAGCCTGCTGCGCTGCTGCATGTGATGCGCAGCAAGCTGCGTCATGTGAGATCAATCACGCGCATGTGATGTCCCCTTTGCTTTTGGCAGATTACACGTTTAGGCATGATGTCAGGTGCCTACTACAGTGCTAGCGCTACTGTTGGCATGATGCCAGGTGCCTACTACAGTGCTAGCGCTACTGTTGCTAACAGTGCGTAATGTCTGCCGCGCTCTTGGTGATGCCCTGCCGCCAGGCCCGCACATGCTCTAGTGCCAGCAGCAGCCAGGCCACCTGCCAGAAGAACTCCTTCTGCGTGTTCAACGAGCGCGCAAAGGCTGCAGGTGTGGCCCCCTGCATGCATGCCCAGGTGGCCAAGCCAGGCAAGGATGCCTTTGATGACAAGCTGGAGGCAGCCATGTCAGCATGCGGCAAGCTGGCCAGCAAGGCCGCCTGCACAGCACGCACAGTCAAGCTGGAGCAGGCCGGCAAGTGGGCGGCATGGGCCATGCCAGCTGCCGCAGCGAAGTGCTGAGCGGCTGCATGCAGCTGTGCCTGGTGGGCTGGGCGTTGTGCTGTGTGCAAGCATCTAAACATGCGCGGGCATTCACAGGCCAGGCTGGCGCAGCAATGTGCCATCGCAGCAATGTGCCATTGCTCCCTGGAACAAGGGCAGGCAGCACTGCAGAGGTGGAATGCACTGGGTGTCGGCGTGATCTGCAACATTAGACGAGGTAGCACAGACCAAGACCTGGCGGGGGACTACCTCACGCAGCGCGCATGGCATCTGAAGTTTTCAGCCTCTTGCCCCGCGGGGTAAGAACGCCAATCAATAAGGGCATTCAATGCCTTGGTGTGACCGGCACAACATTGGCTACCTTGCAAACCTTTGCAGTGTGTGGTGTTTGGGAAGTTGCACACGCACAGCGAACTGCTGTCGAGCAGTGTGCGGCGCATCTATGGCCTAATCTGCCGCTGCTGTCACAGCACCTGTGTCAACTGTGCCACAAGTTGATCAGGTGCTTGTAGATGCTTGTGTGCTATGTGCTGCGTGCCACGCAGACTGTGGTCTTGGTGTCAGCGAAGTTGCCAGCATGCCATCTGCATCTTTACATCGTTGCCATTACACGTGGCATCAATCACATTTGCAACAATCGCAACATGCCATGAATGACGAGACTGCCACCATCATGTATGATGCTTGGCTTCTGTAGTCATGATGATGCGTGCTGCATGCAGTATCATGTTCAAGATGCATGCCATGCACAGTTTGCCATACGGGCACATCATGTGTCCGTATGATACTATCATACCAGTAGTACTGGTCAAGCCCAGGTCAAGCCCGGCTGGGCCAGTGCAAAGACTTGGCCCGACTGCATAGCACACGTTGTGGATGTGCTGACCAGGCACTTGCCTCACGCAAACATGCATCCCGTACGCACGTGCATGCATGCATGCTTGCGCAAGCAGGAGGCTTGCAGAGGTAGGTTTGGAGTGTCACTGTAACTGGTGGTGACCATATCCAAAGGCTGTTGACAAAGAAATACTGCAGCATGAGTTCTGTACATCAATCGGCAATGTTCGTGAAGGTTTTTGCTATGTGATATCAAACCCACAGTCAGCTAGCCTAGCCGAGGCGTCAAAAGCCAGCCCCACAGCTGTCACATGGCTTGCTGCACAAGCGACTGGAGCAATGGCAAGCATCACGTGCCAGTGCACCGGCCGCGGCCCAAGTTTGCCGTTCATTTGCTGCCATTGTTACCACTGCTGCCAGCTACCAGCGGCACGATGTGGCACTCCTTGCCTCGCACAAAGATGGCTGGCAATGCATCCACCTCCGCAGCCAGCTGCACATACATTGCCTGCCGCTGCTCTGCACTGACTCGGCTGGCTCGCTGCTGCCTCAGCGACGAGAACTCCGCTGCCATTGCCTGGATCTGCTGCTCTGACTTGTGCAGGGCTGAGGCGCCAGGTGACTTGCAGATGTGGCTGAACAGCGCTGCAGCCACCGGCAGATCAAACATGCGCTCATACCTGCAGCAACGTTACATAAAGCGTTCGTCAGTCAGCGCTGTTCAGCAGCCATGGCTGTCAAGACTACATGGTTCACAATCACATTGCCATGGCAATGGCGAACATGGTGCCCATTTGTTGGTGTCCCACAGGCATGGATCTGGCTGCAATGCACTGCCCGCAGCACGACTATGCCACCAGCACCAGGCAGCCTGTGTGTTGTGGCTTCCACCATGGGCAGGCCATACACCCTAAGACCTGAAAACGCCATTGGCTCACCTCACAAACAGGATGTCACACTGAGTGGGTGTGTGCAGCCAGTGGTGTAAGTGCTGTTGCAGGCCAAACAGGTCCTTTCCCCTGCAGCGCACGCAGCCGGCACCGTGCTTGAAGACCCAAGGGAATCTGGCACGTCAAGCCAGGCAGTTTCATAACAACGCGGCACTGCACGATGCTATCGTTAATCTACAGCCTTGCTGCTGCAGTCGCGCCTGCTCTGCCACACTGCGGCACACTACAGTTGCTTGACAGTTTGCTACAGCTCACACCATGACCACATGCAGCCCCATGCCAGGCGTTTGTCTTTGAGCTGATACCTGGCAATGCGCACCTGCTGACATACTCCTGGAAGGTCTGAGGGAAGGTGGACTCATCCAGTGCTGGGTTGCCACTCGTTTTCAGCGCCTGCACAGCAGCACCACAACTGCTATTGCTAAAAGTCGCAGAGCCAGAGGGTGCATGCACTGGCATGGCATGGCTAGCACCTACACAGAATGCTGAAAGCGGCGGGGCTCAAACGTGCAGCACTGCCTTTCCTGCCTCTGCAAAGCACAAAGATCTGCCCTGCTGTCGGCAGCAAAACCAACGCATGCTGCTGCAGCAGGTTTTGCACCTGGTGGTATGCCTGGTTGCGCCTGTAGTGTGATGCAACAGCAGCCAGGGGGTCTCCAAACAGGTACAGCAGGCACGTGCCAGGGCCAAGCTGGCTAGGGGGCCTGCAGCAGGTGCAGCAGCATAGCAGCAGGCCAGCAAGCATGTTGATGGCTGGGTAGGAACAGGCACCTCTGCACCAGAGGGGTGCCTACGACAGTGTCGCAATCGCTTATGCAGATCATACAGCTGCGTGCTGCTTCCGGCCGTCCGACACATCATTGCTGCTGCTGCTGTGGTGCGGCTGCACACGTGAGCCTGCCAAGGTGGCAGTGCCGCCCTGCCCCTGCACTGCCTGCTGTGCATGCCGTGCACTGCAACGCCTGCAACCCTGCAACACGCTGCTGCACAGCTGCTGTGTGCGCCAGCCTTCCCTGATCACCTGTTGACGTGGCGTACGCCGTCCTGGTCTGTGAGCAGGTTGCAGCTGATGCCGGCGCGTGTGAGGAAGTTGCTGAGCTGCGTGCTGCCAACACCACCTGCGCGCACACATGGCACATGCAGCAGATGGGCCAAAGTGCACACGGCTGTAGGTTTGCGCAAGTGCTTGTAGCTGGCTGATGGTGAGGTGCAACTGTGGACATGACTTACAGCATGTCACTGGGCTCTGATAGGTAAGCAAGTAATGGCATGGGTTGAGATTGGCATGTGCTGCGGCAGCCAAGCCTTTGCTGGTAAATTTGGCGTATAAATACGCACCTACTGAGCAGATGCAAACTTGCAAGTTGAAGGATGGGTCGTCCAGGCAAGTTAGCAGTGCCTGCACCTGCGCGCAGGGGCAGGCACATGTGCGGCACGTCAGCTGGCTCCCTGACTGTGACAGCTCAGCCACCAGAACAGGGTTGGGTGCGTGAGCACCGCACCTGAGGAGACTTCTCCTCCCTGGCAGCTAGAAGACACTTGAGTACATCCATTAGTGCCTACTTGTAGTTATGAGCTGAGTGCCTTCCACGGCTCTACAATGACTATTGTAGCCCAATTTCCATCAGCAATACTGCTGCTAGTGCTGCTGCTGCTGATGTTGTACTGCTGTGTAACACTGAATGTTGGTGGTCTGGGCAACTGTCAAGTTCTCAGCTGGTCGAAGAGACCATCACAGGTGGTGGGTGCACCACAGAGCAGCAGTTATTGGACAAGGGTTCAGCAGCAGCATAACACATGTGCACAGGCAGGGCTGTATCAGGGTGCAAGGAGTGTAGTCTCTCGTTGATCGTTGTCCCATACAATTGGCCCATGCACTTGTGGCGTGTGGTCGCAAGATGCTTCGACTCTGAACCCAACTGCCACTGTGCACGAACCTGTGCATAGTATGTGCACAAGCTAGGCAGCATGTGAGGCCTTAAAGCATGTCTTCGAATTCATATTCCTCCTTTGGCACTGGAGCAAAGCGTCGAGGCGTGCTGCACGATGACATCGACCGCAGTGTGTACACTGTGGGGCAAACGTTGGCTTCCATAGTCAATGACCCTCGCACGGCGCATCAGACGGGCGGGGGCTTCTGGGGGCTCGGCCATGATGCTTCACAAGCGCCACAGCCCCCTGCCCTTGACCCAGCAAAGTACCCACCAGTCAGCAAAGCAGACCTGCAGCATTACATCAACCTGGTGCATGGCGCGTATGACAGGTTCATCAGGGACAGACAGAGCTTGGAGGCCTTCGATGCTAAGCACCAGCCGGGCAGCAGCGGTAGGTGCCATGATCACTTGCTGCACACCAGGCAAGCTGGCTGGGACAGTTGCGTACGTTGATGAACAGCAGCAGCAACAGCAGCAGCAGCACCGCCACCAATGCTGTTAACATGCACACAGTGTTCTCACTTTCGTAGTTTACAGCCTACATGGCAGCTCTTGTGCCTTGAAACACACAATACTACAGCTGCAGCTTCCTGCAATGGTGAACTCCTGATGTCGCATCACACATGTGCCCGCCTCACTGCCTGCTGCTGTGCTCCTCCCAACTTCCCCCTGCTGCCCTGCAAATGCAAATGTGCTGCGCTGCCTGTCAGACCCGCGCGCCGGCTGCGGGCAGGGCGAGCCCTTCATGGCTGCTGTGCAGGTGGTGCCGAGTGCCTTCTTCCAGGAGGGCTTCTTCGAAAACTGGTGAGGCAGGCAGCAGCAGCAGCAGCAGCAGCCAGCAAGGCATGCAGCAGCAGCAGCAACAACAACAGCAGCAGCAGGGGTTCAGCCACAGCAGGATCTGAAAGGTGATGTGAGCGCTGTGCATTGTGCACGCGGAAGTTGAGCTTGTGGTGGGCTGCACCAGAGCAGTGAGAATCAGCAACAGCAACATCATCAACATCATCATCATCATCATCAGCAGCAGCAGCAGCAATTGATGCGCATGTGCTGCTTGCAGCTGGAGTTGTATTAGCATGTACGTGCTGCCGGCTGCACTTATGAGCACTCATCAGCTGCCGGCACGGCTGCTGCTGCTGCTGTAGGGATGAGTTCTTCAGGCAGTACTGCAAGGAGCAGTCGGCTGAGGAGCTGTACGAGCAGATCGACCAGCTGAATAAGAACCTGGTGAGCGGGGCAGGGAGGGCCCTGCACAGCAACCTGGCTTCAGAGGCCAGGGCCAGCAGTTGTTTGCAGGCAGCAATAGTGTGCAAGCCCTCCACGCAGCAGTGCTGCAAGGCACTCTGGGGCGATAGTTGTGCAGCAGCAGCAGCAGCAGCAGTGCCGTGTGGTTTTACACAGGCTGCTGCATGTGCATGGACACCCAGCGTCTGAGCTGTGCCTGCCTCGGGCCTTCATGCCAATGGCATGTAGCAACTACTAATACTGCATCATCATTCTTCTCCCATTTGCCCTCCCTGGGTTAGGACGTGGTGGAGCTGCAGCTGCTGCGCGAGGTGGCCAGCCGCTCCGAGTCCTTCTTCCAGGCGGCTGCCAGCCTGCAGCAGCTGCTGGGGCTGCTGGGCGGCAGCGTGGCCAGCATACGCGGGCTGCGGCGCAGCCTGGCGCAGAGCGACGAGCAGATGTACAGCACGGCGGTGGCCGTTAAGGGCCTGCAGGCGCGGCGCAGCAACCTGCAGGCCACGCTGGACATCACCAAGGTGCGGTGCTGGGGTTAGGGGTGGGGGTGGGTGGGAGGGGGACGCGGGTGTGGGTGTGGCGGCAGCAATGGGAGGGTTGGCAGCAGTAGGGATTGGATGCGCCGGACATCCCAACGGTGCGCTAGGGTGGGATAGAGCTGTGCGCAGTGGTAGGCGGCTGTGGGTTGGCGGTGAGTGGGTAGCTGGTGGGTTGGCACTAGCTGAGTGAATGTGCAGCAATAGGAGCGGTGGCCGGGGCCTGCAGGCGCTCAGCAGCAGCAGTGCTAGCTAGTGCGCCGTAGGCAGGGCGAGGGCGTTTTAGAAAGAGACGACAGGCGTCTGTGGTGTGGCAGCTGCTGTAGGTGTTACAGGTGCTTTTGACATCACTTCGCTAGCAGCTTTCGCTTCCCGGCTGTCAGCTATAGCTCCAATACTTTGTGAGCACCTGCCAAATCACCGCGGCAGAACAATTACGCATGCTCCCCTCAATCAACCACTCGCCCACTCGCAGGGCCTGGAGCAGGTGGCAGCTGCGCAGGCCGCGCTGGACTGCATGCTGGAGGGCCAGGACTACGCAGGAGCACTCGCGCTGCTGGCTGAGCTCAAAGCCCTACTGGAGGCCCCAGGCTTGATGGGCCTGCAGTGCGTGCGGCACCTGCCGCCGCGGCTAGCCGAGACGACAGCAGCAGTGGAGCGTGCCCTGGCGGCTGAGTTTCTGGCCACGCTGGCGAATGGCGAGCTGGCGCGAGTTGTGGCAGAGGCGGCTGCGGACGCAGAGGCGCAGCCAGGTGGGTGGATGGGGGAAGGAGGGGAGGTGGCTGCTAGCTGGGGTGACAGGCGGGGGTAAAGCTGTTTGTGGTGTGGGTGGTGTTGTTGCTTGTTCAGCAGCAGGGCCGCTGCGCGCAATGCGTGTGGGTGCTCCAAATGCAGCGGTATCAGCACT
This sequence comes from Tetradesmus obliquus, assembly GCA_030272155.1. NCBI lineage: Eukaryota > Viridiplantae > Chlorophyta > Chlorophyceae > Sphaeropleales > Scenedesmaceae > Tetradesmus > Tetradesmus obliquus. The sequence continues at coordinate 6,392,333 of CP126191.1, forward strand.
ACTGTGATCAGCTGCAGCATATGCGCCAGGCTGTACTGTGCGATTGCTGTGCCATGCCCAAGGGCAGCTGCGGCCTCATCTGCTGCTGCTGCTGCTCCATCCGCTGCTGCTGCAGACGCAAGCGTCTCCACAGACGGCAGGGCAGCAGGCGGCAGTGCGTGGCAGCTGCCGCCTGGCAATGCGCGTGATGCTGCTGCTGCGCGTGAGGCGCTGCATGAGAAGCTGCTGCCACTGGCGGTGGGGCTGTACCGTGCAGAGCGGCTGCCCGCAGCGCTGCAGCAGTACAAGGCAGCAGTAGGCGAGGAAGTGAAGGCTGGCGTGCGTGATGCTGTGCAGCAGGTGCTGCCGGTGCTGCTGGCGGCGTGTGGGGAGCAGCAGCACGCAGGGCAGGCTGGCAGTGAGACACAGCTGGCAGATCAGCTGCAGGTGGGTGGGACAATGGCCCCGGCTGGCAATTGCTGCTATTGCTGTACAGCAGCTAGCCTGGAAGGGGTTGGCTCAGCAGATGATGTTACGTGCCAGCAGCAGAACAGTGGTGGCATTATTGCAGCAAACTGCTGGCTGCGCTGCTAAGGCTTTGCGCTGTTCAAGAGCTGTCCATATGCATTGCTCTCCCTGCCCCACACAATTGCGCTCATATCCAACCCAAGTGCTACTTCCTGGCCCTGCTGCGTCTCCTGCTGCTGCAGCTGCTGCACCACGGCGCGTTCATGGTGCTGCTGCATGCCGCGGCGCGTGTCATCTTCTCCTGTGTGGACCATGCACTGGCGGTGGGCCAGCTGCTGGAGGCCACACTGGCGGGCATCAACACGCCAGCAAGGTGGGTGCGGGCACAGCCCTGAACCACTTTGCATCTGGTACCCTACCTTCAATCCTGGAGTCCCAGCAGCTGCTAGCTGTGTGGCCAGACTCATCGCGGCAGCTGCTTGGCTTCGTGTGCCACTGCCCATGCTGTTGCACTCCTGCCGTGCAGGCCTCCTCCCTCCTGCTTATTTTGCCTGCTATCTGACACTGCCTGTGTGTTGCACGTGCTGCTCTGTGCTGTGCTTTGTCGTTCCCTGCTGCGTGGCCGGCTGCGCAGCCAGCTGGCGTCGCTGCGCAAGGAGTGCGGCGCTGCGCTGCAGGCTGTGGCTGACGCGGGGCTGGGGCGCTGGGTGAAGCTGCTGGCTGCGCGCAGCGCCGCTAACACGCGGCTGAGGCAGTACGAGCTGCGGCAGCTGCTGGACCTGTCGGAGCAGGTGCGGGGCGGGGGCCTTGATGGAGGGGGCAGCAGGGCACATGTATGTGGTGTGATCTGGTTGCATAGTCTTCGTCTTCGTCAATTCTGGTACATGCACCGGTGGACACGCACCAACACACGGCGCAGGTGCAGCAGCAGGGCGTGCTGCTAGACTGCGCCTCGTCGTTGCAGCACAACCGAGGCCGTCTTAGTAAAACCGCATTCTGAACCTACCTCTGCATCATACCGCATGCATCACTAAACACAACATCCTCCCACAGCACCCCACCTCCCCTGCCTGCCTGTGCGCCTGCCCCCCAGGTGGCGTCCCACAGTGAGGCGCTGGGCGCGCGCACGCCCGGCTGAGTTCCTCACAGCACTGCAAGCGCAGCACCTGACCCTTCTGCCTGTTCCCCTGTGTGTCCCGCAGGTTGCATCGCACAGCAAGGCGCTGGGCACGCGCACGCCCGGGGCCTTCCACACAGCACTCCAGGCGCAGCACCTGACCAGGCTGCCTGTTTGCCTGTGTGCCCTGCAGGTTGCATCCCACAGCGAGGCGCTGGGCGCCCGCACGCCCGGCTGCGTTCCGCACAGCACTGCAAGCCCAGCACCTGACCAGGCTGCCTGTTTGCCTGTGTGCCCTGCAGGTGGCATCCCACAGCGAGGCTCTTGGCGCCCGCACGCCTGGGGCCTTCCGCACAGCACTCCAAGCCCAGCACCTGACCAGGCTGCTTGTTCGCCTTTGTGCCCTGCAGGTTGCATCTCACAGTGAGGCGCTGGGCGCGCGCACATCCGGCGCGTTCCGCACGGCGCTGCAAGCGCAGTGCAAGGGGCTGCTGGACGCCAGCCACAGCCGCGCCCTCAACCAGCTGCAGCACCTGCTCGAGAGCGAGCAGTGGGTGGCAGTGGAAGTGCCAGCGGGCTTCCAGGCGATAGTAGATAGGCTGCTGGCGCGCTGCGGTGAAGGCGCTGCGCTGCTTGACGGCCGGCCTCATATGCCTGACGTGCAGGCCAGCACAGCAGCAGCAGCAGCAGCAGCAGCAGAGGGCCAGGGTAGTGAGGGTGGTGGTGAGGCCCGCAGTGCGACGCTGGCGCTGTGCGGCAAGTCCTTCCACCTGGTGAATTCGGCGCTGATGCTGCTCAAGATGCTGGACGAGTACATGTCGCTGTACGAGCTGATGCCGCAGTTTGGCGCGGAAATCGTGCACCGGCAGCTGGAGGCGCTGAAGCTCTTCAACAGCCAAACCGCAGCACTCGTGCTGGGCGCGGGCGCCATGCGCACAGCCGGCCTGCGCAGCATCAGCGCGAAGCAGCTGGCGCTGAGCTGCCAGGCGGTGGCCATGCTTGCCACGCTGCTGCCGCCGCTGCGGGCAGGCAGCCTGGGCTTGGTCTCGCAGCCGCGCCGCGCGCTGCTGATGCCTGAGTTTGACCGGCTGCTGCAGGATTTGACCATGCACATGGATGAGGTGCACAGCAAGCTGGTGGATATCATGCGGGACAGGCTGGCAGCAGCAGTGCAAACTTTACCGGGGGAGGTGCACCAGCTGGCTGCAAACCCTGCGCTATCAGCAAATCCAGAGCAGCCCAGCCACACGATTGCGCTGCTAGTGAAGCAGCTGGGAACGCTGCGGTCCGTGCTGGCGCCGTACCTGCTGAAAGAGGAGGTGGAGTTTATATTTGGCGCTGTGGCGCGCGCGTACAGCGATGCGCTGAGCGAGTGCTTTGAGGCGCTGATGGCGCAGGATGCGGCCTGCGAGGCTGTGGTCAAGGCCAATGCGCTGGCGATGCTGCAGGTGGGGAGGGGCGCGGCGTGGTGACGCTGTTAGACACATGGAGGAGTGTGTGCTGCATACTGCTGTGCACTTTGCGGCTTGTCTGTCTGATGTCTGGGGGTGAAGAGGGTTGGGCGGCTGGGTGCTGGCAGCTGCAGCAAGCTGCTGGGGCATATGCAGGCTGAGCATGCGGACAAGCATGGATGGATGTGTGATGTTTGTTTGTTATGGTGGGTTGTGTTTGCACTCTTGGTTACCGCCATTTCATCTTCTAGCCAGGCATGCTTTGTACCTTTGAGAGAACCTCACTTTACCAAACCACTGCGTCCTCTCCGTCTGCAGGCCTTCCGTGACCTGCCGCTGGACCCCACCCGCTCCAGCAACTACTGCTCGCGGCTGTCCACCACCTACACCAAACACTTCGGGCTGCCACCCTGGGACCAGCAGCGCCTGGGGGTGCAGGGCCAGCAGCAGCAGGGCCAGCAAGATCAGCAGCTGCAGGAGCAAGATTCCTTGCAGCTGCAGCATGTGGCGCCGCAGCAGCTGCAGGAGCAGGAGTCGGACCAGCTGACGGCACACCAGCAGGAGCCAGAGCAGCAGCAGCAGCAGCAGCAAGACCAGCAGTTGAACTTGCAACCATTGGAAGAGCAGCAGCAGCAGCAGCGGCAAGACTCAGCAGATCATGCTGCACAAGTTTTAGAGCAGCAGGCCAGTGAGCAGGGCGGCACAGATCAGCAGCGGCTCAGCGAGCCTGATGACGCCCCTGCTGTTGCTGCTACACCTGCTGTGGCACCGCTGGGTGCAGTTGAGCAGTGGGGGCAGGAGCAGCAGCTTGAGCATGATGGGCAGCATGTGGTGTCCGAGCAGCAGCAGGAGTTGGAGCAGCAGGAAGAGGAGGAGCAGCAGCAGCAGCAAGGGCAGCTACAACGGGAGGCTGGTGGTCAGCCGCCTGCATGGCAAGAGGAAGAGCAGCAGCAGCAGCAGCAGCAGCAGCACCAACAACATGTTGTGGAGGAGCAGCAGCAACTCGCACCAGCATTGCAAGAACAGGAGCTGCCAGCGCAGCAGCAGCAGCAGCAGCAGCAGATGGATGAGGCTGCTGCTGTAGACAGGCAGCAGCTGCAGGAGTTGCTGCTGCACAGCACAGCGGCTGGCCATGCTGCTGAGCAGCTGGCTTCTGAGGAGCCTACCTTGCTGCTGGATGCGTCTCAGGATGATGCACTTCAACAGCAAGTAGAGCAGCAGCCACTGCAGCAGCAGGAGCAGCAGCTGCATGATGCAGACCAACAGGAAGCGCAGCTGGGGCTCAGCGGCCAACCTAGGGATGCTGCTGCTGCTGCTGCTGCCGTTGTTGTTGCTGAACATGCCCAGCTGGGTGCTGGCAATGCGCTGGGGCACGGCAGCACCGACTCAGCACCACCTGACCATGAATCAGATGGGGCAGTCAGTGGCAGGCCAGTAGCTACCCACGAGGAGCAGCAGCCAGCAGCAAGTCTACAGCATTTCTTGACCCTTGAGGAGCAGCAGCAGCAGCAGCAGGACCACCTGCATGAAGTTCTGCCTGCTGCTGCTGATGGGCTGGATGGTAACATTCAGCAGCATGGGCAGGAAGGCGAGCCGCTCCAGCAGCAGCAGCAGCCTCTGCCCGCAGGCGCCAGTGCAGGTGCAGCAGATGGCAAGCAGCTTGAGTCGGACCAGAAACTGCTGTCATCAGCAGTGGACTTTGCAGCAAATGATGCACAGCACGCGGTGGAAGCAGCAGCTGCGGCTGACCCTGCAGCTGGCAGCAGCGACAAACTCAGCCTCAGCAGCTTAGATGCGGTTGCTGCGGCTGCTGCCCCTGCTGTTGGTGTTGTCACTCAGCCGGATGAAAGCCCGGCTGCAGCATCAGGTGCTGAGGTGTTAGGGGTGCCTGCAGCCCTGCTAGATGGCCTGGAGCAGCCGCAAGCAGAGGCAGCAGCAGAGGTGGCAGCAGCAGATGCAGAGGCGGCAGCAGCAGGTGCAGCAGCAGGGCATGCACATGAGCCAGCAGATTATGTGCCCGAGCAGCCGCAGTCGCTAGAAGCTGTGGCAGCCCCAGGTGCAGACGCAGATGCCTCCGTGGGTGCCTCGCCAGCACTGCTGGAAGCGCCAGCTGACGACCTGCTGGGCGGCTGGGGCGACAGCGATGCGCTGCAAGGGCCCGGCGACGCGCCTATTGCTGCTGCTGCTAATGGAGATGTATTCAGCACCGGCACTGCCACAGCACCACAGGAGCAGCAGCAGCAGCAGCCAGGTGGCAGCGGTGCTGCTGCAAGTGGCCGTGGCCTGCTGGACTTGCTGTGGGACGATAGTGCTGAGCAGCAGCAGCAGCAGGGTGTCCTCAGCAGCAGCAACGGCAGCTGGCAGCATAGCAGCGCTGTAGGGAACGGCCTGGCGCCACAGGCTGTGGACAGCTTTGAGGAGCTGTCGCTGCTGGACGATCCCCCTGCAGGTGCAGCAGCAACAGCAGCATCTGACGACGCTGCTGGTGCTGCTGTGCAGCAGCACAACTATTCAGGCACTGGGCATGCTGCTGTGCATCAGCCTGCTGAGCTGCCTGAGGCCGCAGCACAGCAGCCGGCAGAGTCCAGTGCAGCTGGGCCTAGCGGTGCAGACGGCAGCAAGCATCGCAGTAGCATGGGCGAGGCGGGAGCGCAGAGTAGCATGCCCAGCAGCGGCAGCTGGGACCCTTTGAATGCCAGCAGTGCCCCGCCAGCGGCTGCTGCTGTTGAGGGGGCTCTGCTGTGACATTGTTTGTTGGCTGCCAGCACTCCGAGAACTGCAATGCTGGACACCAGCGACAGTTGCTAGGATGCTGCTGTGGGTGACGTACAGCAAAGGCGTTCGTCGGCTTAGAATGTTTTAAGTTGCCAGCTTGACGGTTGTTTCGTTGCATTTCAGGCTAGGATCATGGTGCTGCGGTGTCATGCAGTCTGACTACTGACCAAACTCACATGGTGAAGTTCAAACCCTAGAACCCCATCCGCTGACCAGACTCGCCCGAATAAGACTTCCGAACTTCGCAGTAGTTTCATGGTTATTTTTCAAAAAGTTGCTGACCGCATACAGCAACGGGAGCATTTTCTTGGAGCTGCCACTTGAACGCATTGCCATCCAGCGTGGCCTCGCCACCGAAAGAATTCAAGAATGGAGGTCGACCAAGCACCTGGATGGATAACTGTTCGAGCCGACCGCTATGAGGCGGTGGTGTCTGTGGCGAGAGTGATGGAGTATCCCAGCAGCTACCTAGCCACACTGGTGCAGCTGGAGCTGGCCCAGGGCTCGCCCGACCCTGCTGTGCGGCTGGATTGTGATGCAGACGAGGCCAGGTAGATAGTAGCAGTGCTGAGGCAGGTGCGTGAGGTCCTGCAGAACATGGTCATCGGGACAGCGCACCTGCTGCTGCTGCTGCTGCTGCTGCTACTGCCCAAGGATCGGCTTTGTGATCAGATGTTATTGCACCAACATTGGCTGATTGGTTATAGCGTCTGGCAGCTGCAACTATGCTTGTTGCAATAGCAGCGGTTTCTGCAGCAGCAGCAGCAGCAGCAGCAGCAGCAGCAGCAGCAGCAGCAGCAGCAGCAGCAGCAGCAGCAGCAGCAGCAGCTCCCTTGATGGTGTAGGACCCTGCGTTGCGCTGCAGTGAGCACCCCGAGGACCCTGTGTTGCATCGTGACGGCATCTCAGCTGATGCTCGCTGCTTGCAGGGCTCTCGCTATAAGCACCCGCAGGACAACCCGCGGCTTGTCGACTCGCTGCGCCACACGCTGGACTTCATGGGCCTGCTTACAGCCCGCTTCCCCTGCAGCAGCTTCAACGAGGTGATCATGGTGCCAGGCTATATACCAGACTGCCGGGGCATCGCTGACGAGGGCCTGCTGATGTACTCAGCCGCAACAAGGGGCTGGGCGCAAGTTTTTGGCAAGGATCCGCGACCGCAGTGTGTGCGCGTGACAGGGATGTTCCCAGACAGGCACTGGCTGGCAGCCGTGCTGCGCAGCGAGTACACCAGTGCGAGTGAGGTGGCAGCTGCAGGGGGTGGCGTGGGACGCGCATTACCTGCTCATACCATCTGCGATGGTGCTGTGACCCACATGTAACTATCCTCTCTCAATTACAGCAACAGCTCATGGCTGAAAGGAGCATAGACTCTAAGGCATGCAACCTTCTGCTGTATGTGAGTCACCCGCACATCATCCACAGTTGCGCATGCGCATCATGATGCAGCAGGCCAACGGCCGTATGCACGCTCGTGACAATCCTCACCTGGGCGAGGTGCAAGCCACACAGCGGTTGCTGTTTGTACACAATGTTCATGTACGATGCTGGTCAAACTGCAAAACGTCCTCTGCTATGTCGTGGCCGCTGCAGGTGAGGACGTGGTGTGCATGCTGCCACTCGACGGGGATGCGCAAGCCAACATTCGCCCCGTGCTGCTGCGAGCATCGCGCTAAGACGCCTCAGACCTGCCAACACCAGGCCAGCACTACGCCAGCACAGATGCAGCACTGGCTGCAGCCAGCGGCAAGCTGTTCCTGCTGGGCGGCAGTTGGGACGCCCAAGACCCTGCAGCCGTTCGTCAGACCCCTCACGGCTGGAGGTGTTTGACCCCCACACAGGCGCCTGGTACTCTGCCAGCTCACCCTTGCCTGCCAGGACAGAGCTGGTGGGGCACTGCCTGGTCAGCAACAGGGCGGAGGGGCTGCTGCTGCCACTGGGCGGTGAAGCGAAGCTGTGGAACCGGCAAGCTGGGGCCCACAACGCTGCTACGCCTGCGGACGTGTGGGACCGCGGCATGGTGGCAACCTATGACATCAGGGCAGGTGCGTGCCGCTGCAGCAGCGCACCACAAATCAGCCGGTGAACTTCTAGTGTTGTGCATCTTGAACAGATGACAATGCTTGGGACAACAATAACTTGCTTGCGGAAAGTGACAACAGCTGGACTGCTGTATCTCAAGCGCTGGTCAAGAAAAAAAAGGCTAAGCAAGGTTGTTGGCTGCTTGCAGGGTCGTGGAGCAAGCATCCAAGCGGCTGCGCATTGCCGGCAGCAGACATGCCGCAGGGCACATCCACGGAAGCAGTAGCAGCAGATGAGCACACAATCATGCTGCTGCGGGCGGCACCGCGTGTGGCAGTGGACGCTGCGCAACGAGTAGATCCAACCGAACCAGAGGAGCAGCCGCCGGGCCGCGTGGACCTGCTTGACCTGCGCATGCTGCGCTGGCGGGAGGGTGCGCCGCTGCAGCGCGACTGCCTGCACGGAGTGGGCCTGGTGGAGTATGATGGCAAGCTGCTGGCGCTGGGCGGCTGCAGGAAGGCGTGGCCAGGTGCCAATGCACAGGAGGAGGATTACTATGCTGCGCTGCCTGCCACAGACGTTGTGAGCTGCTATGACCTGCGTAGTGACAGCTGGTCGGAGCTGCCGGCCAGGCTGCCGCTGCAGCTGGGCTATGCCACCCCAGTGGTGGTGCGCACACCCGGGGCTCAGCTGTAGCTTGGCTGATTGGATGTGTCCATTAACATGCTGGCGAGCAGCAATCATGCTGGGCAGCAGCACCCATGTATAGCCCAACATAGAGCTTGGTGTTGCCGCTTACCTGTTGGACGTGTGCCACAACGGCATACGTCGGCGATTGTTTCAACCGGTTTTGAGATACTGGATTGTCAGTTCGTTTGTCGCGGCCTTCAAACAGCAAACAGCGTTCATGCAGTAAACTTCACATGGTGAAGTTCAACTGTTGTTCACGTTGTTAAACAGTAGAACCCCGGCCGCTCACCAAGTCTCGTTCAATAAGCTTGTTTGTGCGGCACAGCTGTTGCATTAATGACCTCGCCACCCTGAGATCGCTGGAGATCGGTCGGTTGCACACAGTGACGAGACTGCAGTTCAATCGGCCTGCCGCTGTCACGCACCTGCCATGGCATCCCCACCGCAAAAGAAGCAGAAATTGGAGTCTGAAGATAAGCATCGCTGGATAAAACTTCAAGCTGATAGCTATGAGGCGGTGGTGGCGGGTTAGATGGGCCGTTGGCTTGGTCAGCTGGGCATGGTACAAACGCAGCATCTGCATTTTGCAACAAATCAACACAGCTTGCAAGCAGACAGCCATGCTGGCATAGCAACCTGCTGTATGTGGCAGGCACAGTAAGGCACAGCTGCCAGTGCTGCTGCTTTGGTTTGCTTGCATCCCAACTGCACAGCAGGGCCTCACCTGCCAGCAGCAGCAGCTCCAAACTGCTAGTAATTTTGAGCTCCAGAATTCGCCTTGATCACACAAGAAGGATGTTTGCAGGAAACTGTGTAGAATACTAGTACTCAACAAACTCTGTGCAGCCACACTAGCTGCACGCGCGCAGCAGCTGCCGGTGGGCCTGAAGCGGTGTTGCGCAGTATGTAACAGATATGACAGTTGAAACTGTATGTGCAGCGCACAGCGCCAAGCAGCAGAGCGCAACAGCAGCGGCAGGGCACTTGGCACACCAGAACTGCAGTGCCTGATCAGCCAGCAAGGGAAGCCCAGAAGAATTACAATACACATCAAAACATGTTGCAGGCAGCAGCACCCACAGCAACACTCTACAGCGCAAGTTAACATATGTAACAGCCGAGTCGGGGCATTTCAGGGCAACGTGTTTTAGCACTTTTCTTGCAGCACACTGTGCCACTGCTAACAGCTCAAATTGATTTAGATTCGTCGTTGAAAGCTTGACATTTATATGTAGGCCACTTGTTCGCTACATTTGTACCATGCCCAGCTGAGACCGGTCAAACTCCATGATGCCGCAGGCTGTTGTTTGACCTGACCAGTTACTTCTGTTCACACTGCTGCTAGAAGCACAGCTAACATATCCATATGTTTTGGATTCATGCCTGCAGGGGGGCTGTCCATGGTGCGCAAGCACCCTTCAGGATGGAAGAGCAACCGCAGCACCACGGCCATGAGGGTGGCGGCGGTGGTGTGTGTGACAATGGCTTTGACCACAGCTGACGAAAAGTTTACGCCCGCATATTATTACAGAGAGCAGTACCCTGACTACGCCAAGGAGGTACACGGGGACCTGAACCGGTTCTGCAAACTTCATCACAAGAACTTCACAGCAAACGGCACAGTGGCTACACCCAAGCATGGCGGCAGGCCCTCAAATGTCCCACATGCTGTCGCCTTCCATGCCAGCACAATATTCAAGGCTGGCAAGGTGGTAAAGGCCTACCCATCTGCAGAATCAAAGAGAAAGGTTGATGTGCACGTGTGGTGGACTTCAATCGAAGTCGCATGTCAGGAAAATGACACACTGCGCCAGCTGTGCACTGACTACAACATCACACCCAAGAGACTGCTGAAGTACATGAAATGGGCTGACCCCGACCTGGTGCGCAGGAGAATAGATGTGAAGCTGGACTTGACAAAGATACAGAAACAAAGGCGAAAGGCAGCAGCTGCGGCGCTGTGGCAGAAGTACCAAAGTGACCCCGACATGCTGCAGCGCATATATTTCATTGATGAGTGCAAATTCTGGATGTCAGACCTGGCAGGCGGCTCCGTCAAGGTCTATTGTGATGCACACGATGAAAACGTGCATGCTGTGCTGCCATGCAAATGGATGCGCAAGGGCAAGGACGCAGAGCCGGTCAAGTTGCACTTTGTCTGCGCCGTCAACGCTGTGCACGGGCCCGTCTACTGCAAGTTTGTCACCGGCACAACAGACAACAAGGACCATGTTGGCAACCTCAATGTACCGTACATGGTGAGTGTGCGCTGCTACTGCGCAGGCGCCTGCCATTGAAAGACATGCCAGCCCTGCTGTACTGTGTAGTAACAGTCCCGCAGTGCTTTTTTTAGTGCTGTAGTGAAGCTGCAGCGCTGCCCGTCCTCTGCTGTGAACATAACAGCAGAGTAACTTGGTGACAGTACAATGACACCACCTGCAGCAGCAAGCTGGAAACCAATGTGCAAGGATTGGTGCATGTCACATCCGCGCGTGCTCACGCGCAGCACACTGCCCCCTGGCTGCAGCCAGTTGTCATATGCTGCAGCGCAGAACTCAAAGTCGCGCTCCAGCACCAGCTGCCTGCTGCTGCTGTAATAACCCTTGTCATGACATGAGCCATCAGCTTGAATCAGCATGTTGTGCTGTGCATGGAGGAAATCAATCCGCCCATCCCACCAGTCCACTGCTACCTGAGCACACATACTGCTGCTGGTGCCTAACCAGTACAGCATGCACACCAGCTGCTCCTCGCTTGTGTGCATGTAGCCCATGCATGTGCCAACCATATCAGCCAGCACACATGCACACATCTTGCACTGAAGCGCTGCTGCTGTGGCGACTGCACGCGGCGCGCAGAACTTGAAGTGCTGCACACCTGGCAAGCAGCCAGTCAAGCCCCAGAACAATCTCTGCCCCCTCATAGACTTGGTGATGTATCTGACCTTGTCTGCACTGAGCCTGATGTAGAAGCGTCCCATCGCATCCATCCACACCGCTGCGTTGCGCTCCTGCGCTGCTAACAAGGCTGCGCGCTGCCAATCCGGCAATTCTTGCACCTGCAGTTGAAGGACAAACCAACCCAGCAGGCCAAGAGCATGACTCAGCTGGAGTTTGTTCACTGCATGATGGAGATCAAAGACATAGCCAACCAACAGCAGGCGCAGCGCGGCACTACGCCGCTGTACATCTTTGACAACCCAAGTGTTCACCTGGGGAAGGATGGCCTACAGATGTTGGTTGCAGGTGGCATCAATGAAGATCAACTGCTGCACTTTGCACCCTACTCCCCAGATTTCAACAAGCCCATTGAACATGCATTTGGCAGCCTCAAAGCAGCCTTCCGCAACTACTTGTATAACAGCTGCCAGCTGGGTGGTGCTGATGTGAAGCCGCGAGACCTGCAGCACGGCCTGTACAACACCTTTATGAAGATCACAGCTGCATCTGTCATGGCTGATGTATTGAAGCTGCCAGATTTGTGGAACATGGTGCGCAGCCGCAAGAGGAGTCTTTGTGTGTGCCGAGACGGGAAGCAGCGCCGCGGCACTGCTGGCGACTACCCCAGGAAAGACCAGCGCTGAGTCTGCTGTTGTGCTGCTGCATGGCATGTAGGGATTGTGGCTGTCAGCTGCATGCAAGATGGCTAGCCAGCAGTGCACAGGGTGTCACTCAGAGAGCCCTTGAGCTCACCTGTTTGAGGGCACCTGCGCTTGTCGCCGTCCTGCATGTTCGCACCGCCCGGGGCTTGGGAGGTGCTGGCACCATGCTGCTGTAGGGTGGTTACTTCCTGGTGTTCACCTGAGAGCGAGTGTGGGAACAAAATGGCATGTTCAGAAGCTTATGGTATGAGTAAACTACATGTGGATGTTGTGCTTTGGTGCTCAGACTTGTCAGGAGTGGTTCCTGCTTCAAACAACTGCTGCAAGGCAGCAAGGCACTTGGTGGCCATTTCACATACAGGCATTTGCAGTCATGCTGAATTGCCGAATGTAACGGAAAAATTCCTGGCATAATTCAACTACGCTCGTAGCTCTTGAACATGGCTCCTGCTGCTGTCACTCGCGTGAGTTGTGACGACTGTTGGCCTGCCAAGCTTTATGCACGGAGCCTGCAAGAAACCTTGCGGTAAATTAACTTTTATATTTGATGATTGATTTAAGCATGGCTCGAGCCGAAATAAATTGCGGTATGGTGAAGAACTTCAAGACGGAAAGGTGCCCTGAAACAAGCCTGCTCCGAGCCACACAGCTGCCACGCTGCCAACTCATCATCGTCGACACATTATGCAACGTACCTTTGGTTGAGGCAGAAAACCAATCCTGAAGGGCCCTCGCAAGCCCACGTTGCAGGTGAGCCTGACGGGTCAACACGGATGTCCAGAGCACTGCAGCTCGATCGCGTTGCTGCAGCACCTGTAAACAATTTGGAATGAACATTAAACGACGTTGAACACAGCGCTGTACTGAAAGCCTTCGCAAAAAAATTAGGTAGCAGCAGTGAGGCACCTGCTGGCACATGCTGCTGCTGTCACGCCCACCAACAACTGCAGTTGAAAAGCACATGCCACCGTGATTCAAAGCACACATAGCTGTAACGTTTCCTGTCGTCTGCTGCTGCTGCTGCTCCTGCCCAGGCAGATATCATAGATTGCAAACAGTGCTACTGCCGCAGTAAAATCAGCTGCATACCCAGCAGCAGCAGGAGCACATCAGCCATAGCATAAAAAGGTAGGTGTGCACTTCAGGCACCAAGTCCAGGAACAGCAACAGAAGGGATGCAGTGCAGGCTAAGAACTGCTGCAGCAAAGGCTGGCATGCAATTACAGTCTCAGCTGGGCATGGTACAAACGCAGCATCTGCATTTTGCAACAAATCAACACAGCTTGCAAGCAGACAGCCATGCTGGCATAGCAACCTGCTGTATGTGGCAGGCACAGTAAGGCACAGCTGCCAGTGCTGCTGCTTTGGTTTGCTTGCATCCCAACTGCACAGCAGGGCCTCACCTGCCAGCAGCAGCAGCTCCAAACTGCTAGTAATTTTGAGCTCCAGAATTCGCCTTGATCACACAAGAAGGATGTTTGCAGGAAACTGTGTAGAATACTAGTACTCAACAAACTCTGTGCAGCCACACTAGCTGCACGCGCGCAGCAGCTGCCGGTGGGCCTGAAGCGGTGTTGCGCAGTATGTAACAGATATGACAGTTGAAACTGTATGTGCAGCGCACAGCGCCAAGCAGCAGAGCGCAACAGCAGCGGCAGGGCACTTGGCACACCAGAACTGCAGTGCCTGATCAGCCAGCAAGGGAAGCCCAGAAGAATTACAATACACATCAAAACATGTTGCAGGCAGCAGCACCCACAGCAACACTCTACAGCGCAAGTTAACATATGTAACAGCCGAGTCGGGGCATTTCAGGGCAACGTGTTTTAGCACTTTTCTTGCAGCACACTGTGCCACTGCTAACAGCTCAAATTGATTTAGATTCGTCGTTGAAAGCTTGACATTTATATGTAGGCCACTTGTTCGCTACATTTGTACCATGCCCAGCTGGGTGCTCGTGGTTCTGTGGAGAAAGTGATGGAGTACCCCAGCAGCTACCTGGCCACACGGGTGCAGATGGAGCTGGACAAGCACAAGGAGCTCCACCTTGACAGCTCGCTTTACCCTTCTGTGCGGCTGGATTGTGATGCAGACGAGGCCAGGGAGATAGTAGCACTGCTGAGGCAGGTGCGTGCAGTCCTGCAGAACATGGTCATCGGGACATGTACAGCGCACCTGCTGCTGCTGCTGCTGCTGTGCGGCTGCTGCTGCTGCAAGCATGCATGCAGCTTTTGAACACCAACCAGTCTAGAACCAGTGAGAAAACGATCATGTGTCCCTTGAATTGGTGCGGCTGTTGGCGAACGCACGCCGCACAGGTCTTCTTTGGTGCAACGCCTCGCCTGAGCAGATTACTGTGTTGAGCAGATTACTGTGTTGAAAAGATTACTGTGTTGCCTCAGCTGCTGCTGGTCCCTGCTGCCACTTAGCAGGGCACACGCTATGAGCCGCCAACAGACAACATGCGGCTTGTGCGGTCGCTGCGCCACACGCTGGACTTCATGGGCCTGCCCACCCCGCTTCCCTTGCAGCAGTGTCAAAGAGGTGATCATGGTGCCAGCCTATGTGACTATGCACAGGAGGAAGATTTGGAGCTGGTGATGTACTCAGCAGCAACAAAGGGCTGGGCGCCAGTGAAAGGTGGCGGCCCCCGGCCAGAGTGTGTTCTGCTGTCAGGGCGCAAGGCAGAGCGGCGCTGGCTGGCAGCCGTGCTGCGCAGCGAGTACACCAGCGCGGGTAAGGCGGCAGCTGCAGGAGGTGCCATCTGGGTGCTGGCAGGGCCATGGCTGAAGTGCAGCAACAGCTGCTGAATGTGCAGCACAGATAGCTTGGCATGCTACTGCACGTCAGTGTGTGATGCTTCAAGCCAACAGGCACGCAAGCAGGTCTGAGCTCCCTTTGGTACAACCCCATGCAAACCCATGCAAGAGCTGCTTGTTCAACGCACTGCTTGTCAACATGCAAACCACCCGCTGCTTGGCCCGCGCCGCTGCAGGTGAGGACGTGGTGTGCATGCTGCCACGCGACGCAGTGGAGGAGCCCTTCCAGCCCAGGCTGCTGTGGGCATCACGCAAGGCAGCATCAGCCTTGCCATCACCTCCGCAGCACTCCTGCTGCACAGATGCAGCGCTGGCTGCGGCCGGCGGCAAGCTGTACCTGCTGGGCGGCGACAATTTTTGCGCAGAAGACGTGGGTCACCCCTCACGCCTGGAGGTGTATGAGCCCCACACCGGCGTGTGGTACACAGCGGGGTCGCCGCTACCTGACAATGTGCTGCTGGTGGGACATGCCCTGGTCAGCAACAGCTCAGAGGGGCTGCTGCTAGCGCTGGGCGGCACGGCACGAGTGCCGGGAGCAGAAGGCCATGCTGCTGCTGAGGCTGACGTGTGGGACAGCGGCATGGTGGCATCATACGACATCAGGGCAGGTGCGTGCCGCTGCTGCAGCGCAGCAATGCAACAGCTTCTGACTTTCAGGCTTACTCCATGTCGGTTATGATGCACATGTGTAAATGCTGTGAGACTTCTGACCAAGTGGATCAACTTCAACCAAGAGGTGTTACATAGCAGCAGCAGTGCAGTGTCTAACAGCATGTCTTGAAGACTTGAGCAGCAGCATCTGGATTGCTGCTTGCAGGGACGTGGAGCAAGCATCCACGCGGCTGCACGCTGCCAGCAGCAGACATGCCAGAGGGCACATCCTTGGCAGCAGCAGCAGCAGGCGAGCACACCATCATGCTGTTGCGGTCGGCCCCACGGGTAGCAGTCGAAGCAGGTGCTGGGCAGCGGCCACCGGGCCGCGTGGACCTGCTAGACCTGTGCATTTGGCGCTGGCGGGAGGGCGCGCCGCTGCAGCGCAACAACCTGCATGGAGTAGGGCTGGTGGAGTATGATGGGAAGCTGCTGGCTGTGGGAGGCTGCTTGGAGCCATGGCCCGGCAATGAGCATGAAGAGTATGTTTCGCTGTCTGTGACAGACGTTGTGAGCTGCTATGACCTGCGCAACGACAGCTGGTCGGAGCTGCCAGCGAGGCTGCCGCTGCAGCTGGGATATGCCACCGCAGTGGTGGTGCGCACACCTGGGGCTCAGATGTAGTCTGCTAGCTTAGCAGCTTGAAGCTGCCTGGTGGCTTGCAACCAGCTTGTTGCCACACGGCTGAAAAGCTGTGAGTACTTAATATGCTGCATTGTGCTTTTCACGGTGTGTTCAAGTGCAACTCTGTATGCTGTCACAGCATCAAACGGCGTTTGCAGCACGCTGCTTGGGTGACCCAAGCACATGATGCATGGTGGCTTAGACAACAGACTTGGAGCTGCCTGACATCTGATGATGGTGCTGCAAAAGTGTATACCGGCGAGCGATCACAGAGTTGTCAGTTGTTTTGTGGCATCCATTGAAGAGCAAACGGCTTTCTTGCTGTCAAGTTCACATGGGTGTTACATGGTGAAGTTCGAAACCTATAACCCCAATCGCTCACCAGACCGTATGACGAGGTTGCATGTGCGCTGCAAAGGTCGCACATGCAACCTCATCATACGGTCTGGTCTCATAGCTCGATCACCATCTCATTCGTCGCCGATTGCAGACAGTCATCGGGGTGCCTGTTGACCTGCCGCAATCAGCACCTGGCATGGCTTCGCCACCGCAAAAGAAGCAAAGAATGGAGGTAGAACAGGAGCCTGCCTGGATTAAGCTTCAAGCTGACAGCTACGAGGCGGTCGTGCCTGTGGCATGCGTGATGCAGTACCCCAACGTTGACTGTTAACAGTCATCTAGCCATACTGGTGCAGCTGGAATTGGCACAGGGCTCGCCCGACCCTGCTGTGCGGCTGAATTGTGACGCAGACGAGGCCAGGGAAATAGTAGCAGTGCTGAGGCAGTTGCGCGCAGTCTCGGATGGCATGTGCATTGGGGTATTAGGCAGGGCATCCAGCACTACTGCTGCGCAGCAGTCTGAAATGCAACAGCAGCAACAGCATGCTGTTGCTGCTGTTGCATTTCAGACTTAGATGAGTGTCATACCAGACACCATTACAACTCACCTGTGGTTCATGCATCTTTCAGCAGACACAATCATCAATGCCTATATCTGATGCAGCACTTGACTGGCTCATCTATGGTCCAGCTCACCGCGGTGCATCTTAGCCCCCAGCTCCTGCTGCTGTCCCTGCCGCTTTGCAGGGCTCCTGCTATGAGCCCCCGCAGGACAACATGCGGCTTGTACGGTCGCTGCGCCACACGCTGGACTACATGGGCTTGCCCACGCCCCGCTTCCCCTGCAGCAGCTTCAATGAGGTGCTGCTGCTGCCAGCCTATGCACCAGACTGCGATGGTTGCACTGGTGACCAGGGCCTGCTGATGTACTCAGCCGCAACACACGGCTGGGCACCACTGCAGGACGACAGGGACCCGCGGCCAGACTATGTGCGCGCTGAAGGAATTGTGGCAAAACGGCGCTGGCTGGCGGCCGTGCTGCGCAGCAAGTACACCAGCGCGGGTGAGGCGGCAGCTGCAGGAGGACCTGGAAGCACCTGCACGACCTCATGCAGCAGCAGCTGTCGACTGCAGGTACCACATATGTCAAGCACTGCATGGCATGCAACCTTCTGTATCAGATGCACTGTATTGCAGATAATCTCACGCACTTCTGCATGGCGGAGAAGGCTGACTGGCATGCAGGTGCATCGCAGCGCAGAGAGGCTGGTGAGATATTACCGTCTCCTTAGTGCAGTATGCAGCAGTCGCATGTTGATGCAAGGTTCTCCTTAAGCTGCAAACGTGTCGGGACTTGGTCGTGGCTGCTGCAGGTGAGGACGTGGTGGTCATGCTGCCGCGCGACGGGGACGAGGAAAAGGAGCACGACCCCGTGCTGCTGCGGGCGTCACTCAAGAGCTCGTCAGATCTGCTGCCAACACCCCGGCACTTGCATTGCACAAATGCAGCACTTGCTGCGGCCAGCGGCAAGCTGTTCCTGCTAGGGGGCAGCTACGACTTTGAACCAGCCGCATACCTGTTTGAGCCCACAGCAATGGAGGTGTTTGAGCCGCACACAGCTGCCTGGTACACTGCCAGCTCGCCACTGCCTGGCAGGTCCATTCTGGTGGGCCACACCCTGGTCAGCAACAGCTCAGAGGGGCTGCTGCTGGCACTGGGCGGTGAAGCAAAGGTGCAGGGCCATGCTGCGTCTGCTGACGTGTGGGACAGCGGCATGGTGGCAACGTACGACATCAGGGCAGGTGCGTGCCGCTGCAGCAGAGCGCCAAGAGGCCGGTCATGGACCTCTGGGTTGGTCCACCCTGCCTGGCACTTTTCCTCACTGCATACATAGCAATACATTGCACTGCAGTTACACTCAGGGGGGAGTGGGAACGTCAG
This sequence comes from Tetradesmus obliquus, assembly GCA_030272155.1. Lineage (NCBI taxonomy): Eukaryota > Viridiplantae > Chlorophyta > Chlorophyceae > Sphaeropleales > Scenedesmaceae > Tetradesmus > Tetradesmus obliquus. The sequence continues at coordinate 6,410,810 of CP126191.1, forward strand.
GAAGGAGCCAGCTAAGATCAAAGAGGATTACTTTCATAGCTTTAGAACACAACTCCACAGTTTACACATACCGGCAAAGCTGTCTTTCAGAGTCGTGCAGAGATGGGCTAAGCAAAGTGAATTGCTGCTTGCAGGGACGTGGAGCAGGCATCCAAGCGGCCGCACGCTGCCAGCAGCAGACATGCCGCAGGGCACATCCATGGAAGCAGTAGCAGCAGATGAGCACACAATCATGCTGCTGCGGGCAGCACCGCGGGTGGCAGCGGAAGGTGTGCAGGATGATGATGATAATCGAGGTTCTGATACAGAGCAGCCGCCGGGCCGCGTGGACCTGCTTGACCTACGCATGCTGCGCTGGCGGGAGGGTGCGCCGCTGCAGCGCGACTGCCTGCATGGAGTGGGGCTGGTGGAGTATGACGGGAAGCTGCTGGCACTGGGCGGCTGTGTGAATCCATGGCCACGAGCAAATACTGCTGCTGTCTATGAGCAGTCCGCCACAGACGTGGTGAGCTGCTACGACCTGCGCAGCGACAGCTGGTCGGAGCTGCCGGCGAGGCTGCCGCTGCAGCTGGGCTATGCCACCCCAGTGGTGGTGCGCACACCCGGGGCTCAGCTACTAGCTGAGTGTTTATAGCACGCCAGGCTGCCTGTGCGCAGTGTATGTAAGTTATCGCCGGCATGCTGGCAAGCAGCGGTGATGCAGTTCAAGTGCTGGTTTGTCCATATAGCTTCAACGTGGCGTGGGACAACGTTGTGCGCGCATGCAGTCACTACAAGCTGCACACGCTGCCATAGTGTACATGAACGCATGCAAACGTGATCGGGCAAGTGAAACTGGCGCTGATTGGGTTCGGCCTCCTTTTTGTGCCAAAACTGACGCCAACACCTGCTATGCCAGCTGGCTGGGGCGTGGTCTGCTGGTAGCTCTCGTATGGCCAGTTTGCACTGATGATGAAGCAGCGTGCAGCTGCACTCTGGCTAAAGGCTTGGCAACATCTCAAACATGCTTAGATTGGCATCGCATTGCTCTTGCAGTTGTCAAACCACTGTCGCATGGCTTCGGCAACTCTTCATGCAGTGTTTTGAAAGGCACCGCAGCTGCATGCAGTGGATGCTTCTGCGAATATTGTTACTCGACCTGCCGCCCAGCTGCCAGCAGGCTTGTGTATGCTTGCCAAGCAAGCACAGTGATCTTGCGCAACTCAAGCCCATGGCACACGCCACTCCCTGACAAGCGCTGTGTTTTCAGTCAAAGCACAACAGTCACAAACCGAGACTGCCAGTTGTATGACAAGGCACAACAGTAAAATTGTCATGTTACAACCGCTCTTTGTGCAGTGTGGCCGTCCTCAGCACTACTAGTTGTTGACCCAGCTCACCGCTAGGCTGGCACAGCTGCTGGCTGCCGGGCAGCTGCTGCGTATGCCTGCCGCATCTGCTGCATCACCTGCGCCGGCTCAGCTGCACCAAAGATTGCACTGCCAGCCACAAACACGTTAGCGCCAGCCTCTGCTGCTGCCACTGCCGTCTCTGCAGTGATGCCGCCGTCCACCTCAATCAGCAGCTGCGGGAACTGCTGCCGCAGCACGGCGCACTTCTGCACCGCTTCAGCCATGAACATCTGGCCGCCAAAGCCGGGCTGCACCGTCAGCACCAGCACCTGGTGGGGTGCAGGGGGAGCAGGAAGGGGGGGGTGCAGCAAGGCAAAGTGCAGCACGTGTTCAACACAAGTTGTACACACCGGCAGTAAGCCCCCAATATGTGGGCAGCTGGGCACTTGTGGACAGTTCCCTGCGCAGCAAAGCAGCTGAAGAAGAATTCAACGAGCACTGGCTGCATGATGTGCAAAATGCAGAGTGGAACAGCAGCATACCAGCTGCATGCATGCAGTGCTGCATCATCCCGCATGCAGCAGCTGCTCAACTCACACCGCTGCTAGCTTAGCAGTGCCAGACCCCACAGCGCCCAGCCTCACCATGTCCAGCAGCCCCTGCTGCAGGTAGGGCAGCAGCAGCTCCGCGAGAGTGTCCGGCTTCAGCGCCACGCCAGCCTTCATGCCTGCAGCCCGCACCTGCTGCGCTGCCTCCACCACAGCAGGGTGCGCCTGCGAGCTGCTGAGCTGCTGCGGGTCGACGATTGCTTCAAGGTGGAATGTGAACATGTCTGCGCCAGCCTTGGCGAAGTCCTGCAAGCAGCGGCACATGTGTGTGGCAGGGTAGATTAGGCTGTGCTTGCAATGCACACTGGCGGGCGGCTGGAGATCGAGGCAGGTGCGGTGTGTGCAATGCAGCCCTAAAGTTTGCCAATGGTTACATGCCAGGACGGCACCCTAAGCTCTCAATGTGCTGCCTAGCTGTCTGATAATCTGCAGCAAAGGGCTTTGACGCAGTCGGTGGGGTTCCGTCCCGGGGGTTCTGTTTGTGACCTGCCGTGCCCAGTGGGTGCTGCTGCTGCGGCTGCTGTACCTTGATCCACTGCTGCGGGTTGGTGACCATCAGGTGGCAGTCGAAGAAGGCTTTGGAGTGCTTGCGCAGCGACTGCACCACCGGCGCTCCTATAGTGAGGTTTGGCACAAAGTGGCCGTCCTGCAGTGGGAAAGGCAGCGGTTTGTGATGCATCTTGCACCACACAGCAGCACGCCACACTACACATGGCACCTGAATGCAGACTAACTGCTTTGATGTTGCCAGCATGGCTTGTTGCTTGAATTGTTGCCTGCTAAATCACGCAGAATGAAGCCCTGCGGTTACAGCTATGTATGCATTGCAGTTGGCTGCGGCAGCTTGCATGGCCTGAAGTTCACCTACCATCACATCGATGTGCAGCCAGTCAGCGCCAAGCTCCACAATTCTTTTACACTCATCAGCTAGAGTGGCAAAGTCTGCAGAAAGTATAGATGGTGATATGATGAGGCTGGACATTGTGGCTGCTTTGTGGGAACGCCTTGACGTGTACTGCTGCTGCTGCTGCTGCTGCACTAGATGGTCGTGACACGGACGGCGAAGCAATAGAGAAAGTGCATCAAAAGCTGATGACGAGTTCGCGCTGTGCAAACTCGCATACAACAAGTTCTGCCGCGTGTCATGATGCCTTGTTTGTAACCGTTGTTTGAACATGGCGGTCTTCCACGCAGATGCAGCGCATCGCTGCGAGAAAATGCACAGCAGAGTTTAGATAAATGTTTGCGGAGACGCGTGCTGCTATACACGCTGCAGCAAGCCTCGCAAAACAGGCAAGAAAACAACCCTACTCCCTGATCAGCAGTGCATCACTGCATCCTCGACAAGAGATACAAGCTGCACAGGGAGATCTCCCTGAACCAAATGCCTGCAGCAAAATCGAGTTACATTAAAGCCTGCTGCATGAACTTACAGGCCTGTATAATGCAGACTAGCCCAGTGGGGTGGCAGAAAGGGCAGGCACCCGCAGCTGCCAGATGCCACCACCTTGCAGCCTGACCCCTCTGCACTCTGCTGTGCAGCACGTTGCTGAACGCCTAATGAACAAGCCAAGCCACCCAACGCCAGCTGCTACATGTATACAAGCTCAGCAGCTGCAGAATGCCGAAAACTGGAGGCGCACAGCAGAGGTAGCTGCACCTGGGTAGCTCTTCGGCTGGCTAGCACCCGCCGCCAGCCCACAGCAGGCGTGCTAATGCAGCTGGGTCACGGGCACTGCACCACACACAGTGCTGAGCTGTGCCTCCTGATGCGCTGCTGCTGCTGTGCTGCAAATGTGCAGCTGATAACAATAACCGCACATCCAGCAGCAAGTCCGACCAGAGTCTGCTCGCAACCCCTGGCCAGCAAACATGGTTCGGCCTATGCTCGAAGCTAACCACCACAGCGCAAGCCTGCATGCGACTCATACAGACCGCCAAACACCCACTGCATGCGATTGACATCGACGCACGGTGCGCATGGCTCCACCTGGCAACTGCTGCTGCACATATGCAGCTCGATGCCTATGCCGTGGAGTGCGCATCGCAGCCCAGGCCTGCCTGCAGCTGTGACCACTTGAGCCAGTTGTAGCTGCTGCACAGTTGCGCCCAGCTGCTGACCTAGCTGACTGCTGCTGCTGCTGCCGGGGTCAGCTGGCCTCCTCGCCAAACTCCTCGGTGAAACGCTCAAACACCTCCAGGTCCTTGGTGCTCACTGTGGGCCGCGCGCGATCCAGCACCTTGTCAAAATCACGCATGCTGATGATGGGAGGGACGACCTGCGGTTGCCATGCGGCACAAGAGCAGGAGCGGCCGGGCAGCAGCCATACAGCATTTTGAGTGCAAGAGCAATTTACATGGGTGAAGAGCCACTCCAGAGTATGCTTCAGGGGTCATCTTTGCAACACACCTACGACGCAGCTGTGTGTGTTTTGAGCGAGGCATCACACACTGCTGCAGCAGCACTGCCTGCCGTGCTCAGCACATGCTGCAGCCACACAAGAAAAAACAATTGCAGAGGCTGCGCTGTAGACAACGTTGCCGTTCTGCCAATCACAAAGCAGCAGACAGCCCACACCAGAGGCCCACCTGGTCTGCAATGCCCTTGTCAGCAAAGTACTGCAGCGTGCACTCCTGCGCGCCAGGCGCCAGCGGCGCACATGGCTCGTAGCCATCACTGCCGTTGGGCAGCTTGATCTGCACGCAAGCAATGACGCACAGCGCAACACCAATGTCATCAGCCAAGCTCTTGAAGGCGGCTTTGTGCTGGTGCAAGACATCCCAGCTGCCCACCAGGAGCACTTACAAACTGCAAGCAGCACCGGGAGGGCACGAGGTCTGCTGCAAAGGCACCCCACTGCACTGCACGATAACATGACGTTCTCGCACTTTCTGTCTATGCCATGCAGCTGAGACAGCTAGCCAGCTTGCCATGCAGCTTGCTGCCACAGCGCACCTTGCGGAAGTGTGTGGCGTCCCGCAGCAACCGGATGGGCTGCATGAGCACGTCCTTGACCACAGTGTTGATGTCGCTGCCGCTGAAGCCCTCCGTGCGCTGGCCCAGCACCTGCAGCAGTGTAGCAGCAGCAGCAGCAGCAGCAGCAGCAGCAGCAGCAACACACACATCGTATTGATGTTGTGAGTCACCGCAGCATGCAAGTATCAAGTGCAACATGCGTAGAGACGTGCACGCTATTCGCAGGTTTGCAGCTGATCATTATGCCCTGATCAGCAGCCGGGCAGCTGCTGCATTAAGTGTGGTCACCACACGACGCACAGACGCAACTGTAGGCCGCTGCATTGTCTGCGCATTAGATACGACAGCCCTCTTGGCAAAACTGCAAACCCAGCACCAGCAACATATGCACATCTAGCAGCAGCCACCACAGCCCAACCCACCTGGAAGTCCGCCTCGCTCAAATTGTGCGGCGTGTCGCCCAGGTGGATTTTGAACATGCCTGCGCGCGCGTGCGCCTCCGGCAGCGGGATGTAGATGCGCTTGTCGAAGCGCCGCCGGATGGCCTGGTCCAGGTTGTAAGGCAGGTTGGTGGCGCCCAGCATGAGCACGCGCGCGCCGTCGTTGCTGTTCACGCCCTGCATCTCGATCATCAGCTGCGTCTTGATGCGCCGCGCGGCCTCCGACTCGTTGTCGCCACGCGTGCTGCGGCAGGACGCAATGGTGCGGACAGCGGGCCAGAGCAGTGAGATGCAGATGGCCATTCCATGGCGCGCGCAGTGGCGCAGCAACGCGCAAGCAGCTGAATGAATTCCTGCTGCTGGGTACAGCAACACTGCTGCCCCTTGTGTTGCTGCTGCGGCTCCCCCCGCCTGCCTTCCCAGCTGCCTCATGCTGCCTCACTGACGCCCCAGCAGCTGCTGCGCAACCCCAGCCTGGCGCCCTGCCCGGCTGCACAAGCTGTCCACCTCATCCATCACTGACCACGGGCCTCACCTGCACAAGCTGTCCACCTCGTCGATGAAGATGATGCTGGGCGCGTTCTCGCGCGCCAGCTTGAACAGCTCCGACACCAGCTTCTCACTCTCACCCAGCCACTTGGACACCAGGTCGCTGCTGCTGATGCTGAAGAACGTGCTGTCAGCCTCCGTGGCCACCGCCTGAGGCAGTCACGCACGCAGACAGGCGCATGCATGCCCACAGAAAGACCATTAGGCGACTGCTTGGTTGCAGTGCAACCGCCCGCTACCAAAGTAACAGGGTGGTTTGGAAGCGCTAGGACATTCAAACTGTCTGTATTAACATCAAATCTCAATACCCCGGCGGCACCTGTGCAAGTGATGCAACTGAGCTGCCTTCTAGGGGGTGCATGGGCATGGCCTGCAGGAGGCAGGCTGTGACTTTGCCAACACCAACTGCCAACTACTCACTGCCATCTGTGCCCAGCAGCGCAACACTGGAGCAGCTGCCGTGCATGGAGGCAGCGCATGTGCTGCCACAAGAAACCGTCTAGATCCAGGTATCCATGCGCGGCTTGCAGGCACATGCCTACCATGTTCTCTACACTGGCATGCGGGTGGGGCGACACGTGCTGCTCTGCACCTCTTCTGCTGCTACACAGAGCTGGTGCATGCTGCCACATGCATGCAGCAGCTTCCTGCAAGCATCTGGATGAACAAAGGCAAGCACTGCTGCTGCTCACCTTGGCCAGGTAGGATTTGCCAGTGCCTGGGGGCCCATACATGAGGATGCCGCTCCATGGCTTGCGCTTGCCTGTGAAGAACTGCGGGAACTTGACAGGCAGGATTACTGCCTCCTTGAGGGCCTCCTTGGCGCCCTCAAGCCCTGCTACGTCATCCCACTTCACATTGGGCTTCTCTGTGATGATAGCACCACCCAACTGGCCCTTCAAGCGCTCCCTATCCTTGTCATTATCGGTGCCCCCATCCCCTCCACCACCACCACCCCCAGGGCCCTTTTTGCGCTGTGCTGTGGCTGCCCCGTTTGCTGATGCTGCTGGTGGGTTCTCCTGCCGGCCTTCTATCACGGTCTTGAGGTATTCAGCACGCTCAAGATACTCCTTGAACTTAGCCCTGATGGCCTCTGCACTCCTGGGGTTCTTCTCGTACTTCAGGTGCGTGCTAAAATATTCTAAAGCTGCTTTGTAGTTTTGTAGCGCCTTCTCGTAGTTGCCTGCCTCGTCCTCGGTCACTGCAACCTTCACAAACTCGATGGCCTTGCCCTTGAAGTCACTGTACATTGTGCTTCAGGGCCCCAGCCAGCTAACGCTATCAAGTTCAGCAAGATCAACACGTCATGAGCAGGACTGGCAGAGCATGGCACCGTGGCAGGTACAGGCAGCAACTGGTCAGGAGAGCAGTAACTGTTTTGGGGTTTCGAGCAACTTGCTGTCTCGGTATGCAGAGTTAATAGTCGTCTTGTTCCAGGAAGGTACGTCTCAATGAATGCGGGAGAGAACTTGTTGCACCACGGCATTGTGTCATTCACTGACACCTTCCCCGTGCTGCAACAAGGTTGGCGTCCTGCAAGGAACGCAGTGCACGCTGGCATAAACCTAATAGAAATTGTCTTAGCTTTTATGATCGCTGGCTACAGCCATCCACGGCAGACCATGCGGCAGTGGTAGCCGTGTGAGTAGTGTCTGCAAGCTTACCCACACGCCCTGTGTGGGCATGAGCAGCAGCATAATCTGGTCGTACACGTCAACTGGCTACTGCAAACCAGCTGCAGTGCAGCTGAGCAGCCTGTGGTGAGTAACTGCACTTCTTCTTCTATTCAGGAGGAGGAGGCTGAGGCTGCATCAGTAGCAGCAACAGCAGGCACCAGCCTCACCATGATCACTGCTTGAGTAGGCTGGCTTTCAAGCATCTTTTCATTGTTCTGGGATTAACATAAGTTTTCATGCACCTGTGGCTTCTAACCAGGCAGAGGCAAAGTAGCACTCCAACCATCAGTTTGCCATGGGTGGCTGTTGCTTCTGTTGACAAGTCTGCTGCTGCTGCTTATGTTGCCTGCAGCAAGCATGTCCCCTTGAAGAGCGTAGCTGCAGCATGGCCCGCAGCTGATCCTGCAGCTGCTGTGCAGGACAGCCGCAGCCGGCTGCAACAGACCGGCAATGCAGCCTACGATGCAGTGCAGCTGCAGCTGGAGGAGGTGCTGCAGCGGCAGCAGCAGTTGCTTCGAGAGCAAGCTGAGCTCGATCAGCCGCCACATGCAGAGGGTGAGGCAGCTGCAGCATCATCATGGCAGCAGCTCCACCACCACAGCAGCAGCAGCATCCAGTGCAGCGCCGAGGAGTTGCATGAACTGCTCATACAGGAGCAGCACGGCGACTGCTTGGCAAATGCATTGTCACAGCCGGGAGCTGCACAGCACACCAGTACCGTAGTGGGTGCACAGCCAACCGAAAGTGGGCAGTTTTGGCAGTTGCCGCAATGTCAGGTCGTGCAGTGCAGCGCAACACGCATGGGGCAGCTGAACAGCAGCACCCAGGTGGCAGATGCAGCAGCCTCTCTAGCGCCTACCTTGAACGGCAGCAGCGGCACCGGTACCGACAGCAGCAGCAGCAGCAGCAGCACCAGCAGGCCTGCTGGCAGCACCACCAGCACTGACGTCAGCAGCAGCAACACCGACAGCAGCAGCAGCAGCAGTAGAAAAGGCACCAGTTCTCAGCGGCAAAACAGCAAGCAGCACAACAAACATCCCGCAGCAGCACCACAGCCCGAGCCGCTGTATCGGCTGGTTGCTGCTGCCAAGCGGCGGCAGCACTTGAATTCAGCTGAGCTGCATCAGCTGCTTCTTCAGCTGCAGCCTTTGCTGCCCAGGCTAGCTCCGGAGCACTTGGCACATGCAGCCTGGGCAGCAGCTCAGCTGGCAGAGCAGCAGCCCCCTAGCCAGGCATGGCTGTCTGCCCTGCTTCAAGCAGCCAGCAGCTACTTCCCCAACAGCAGCAGCAGCAGCAGCCAAATGAAACCTGCATCCACAGCTACGCTGCTGCAGGCCCTAGTGAAGCTGCAGCAGCAGCCCAGCCAGGCGTGGCTGGCAGCATGCAGCAGCAGCATGCAGCTGGAGCAGTGGGCCTGCCCCAGGGCCCTGTCCACTGTGGCTGCCTGCCTGCCCCAGCTGGGCTACGCGCCGGACACCTGCTGGGCGCAGCGCTTCTTTGCAGCATCAGCAGCAGCGCTGCCGGCTTTTCCAGCTATCAGCCTGGCACGCATGCTGCATGGGGTGACCGCCTGGCGGCAGCTGTACCTGCAGCGGCAGCAGCAGCAGCAGCAGCAGGATGAGGTGGATGGCAGCAGCTTGCAGCTGACCCCACCCCAGTCCTGGCTGCTGCCAGTGCTGAGCAGCCTGAGCCAGGCCAGCAGCCAGCTGAAGCCAGCAGAGCTGGCCATGGTGCTGCAGGCACTACAGCGGCTGCAGCAGCAGCAGCAGCAGCAGCTGGTACTGCCTTCGGTAGGTCAGCAGCCGTCAACACAACTGCAGCAGGCAGGGCAGCAGCTGCTGCATTCGCTCATGGCTGCTGCTCTGCAGCAGCTGCCAGGGTTCCAAGCCAAGGACCTGACTGTTATGCTGTTTGCTGTCGCATCGCTGCATGGGCGGCAGCAGCAGCAGCATGACCAGCAACAGCAGCAGCAGCAGCAGCTGGTACAGCAGGGAGTCACCTGGCAGTGGCTGCTGCGCGTGTTGAAGAGCGTTGAGGTGAGGCATCACCTCAAGTTCACTGCCCTGCAACTCATGTGTATGGCGCCTTGTCCAGCCGCTCATCTTGTGGGTGTTGCATGGTGCTGCTTATCATCAGCGTCTGCTTGTGGCTGATCTGCTGTCTTTGAACCTCGCCCTCTTGACTGCTGTGCCTCACCGCACCGCTTACTCTGCACGCTGCCATGCTGTGCAGGCACGCCTGCCCCAGCTGGACCCAAGGGCTCAGGCCACATGCCTATCTGCAGCAGCAACCCTCATCAAGCCGCACCTGCAGCAACCCCAGCAGCATGCGCAGCAGGAGCAGCAGCAGCAGCCCGAGGACACCCAGCAGCCGCAGCAGCAGCAGCGTGGTGGAGTGCAGCAGCAAGCAGCAGCAGCGCAGCCCTCGAGGCCTGTGCCGCCGCTGCAGCGTTGGCTACAGCTGCAGCAGAGTATGGCTCAGTCGGAACCACCACCAGCAACCGCAGCAGCTGCAGCAGGGCTGCCAGGTAGTGCACCGCCACTGACACAGCCAGTCCCCGTCGACACCATCAGCAGTACTGCTGAGCGTGCAGCAGCTGCAGCTGACGTGGCCACCTACTGGCGGCAGTGGCTCAACAGCTTCTTCGCACACAGCAGCAGCCAGCTGCGCAGCTTCAGTGCTGAAGACTTGACCGTCACTGCCTGCAGCCTGGCCAGCAGCCAGCTGGTGCCTCCAGTGAGCTGGTACGAGCAGCTGCTGGGGGCGCTGCAGGCGCAGCTGCACTGCATGTCTGCCGGCCAGGTGTCTGGTGCGGCCTGGGCGCTGGCGCGCATGGCGCTGCTGCCTAGTCAGCATAACGTTGTGGTGTCACTGGTGCCTTCCGGCGCATGGATGCAGCGGCTGTACCTGCTGCCAGATGAGCAGCAGCAGCAGGAGGTGCCAGCAGCAGCAGCAGCAGGAGAGGCGGGGGTGTGCAGTTACACCTTGTGCAGCTGCAGTGCAGCAGAGCTGGTGCGTCTGATGTGGGCTGCTGGGGTGTGTGACTTCAACCCAGGCGACAGCTGGTGGGCAGCGGCTGAGCAGCAGCTGCAACAAGCTCTGCAGCCAAGCACCACCCACAATATCCTGCTGGATAGCACAAGCAGCAGCAGCAGCAGCAGGGTTTCCAGCAGTGTCAGCAGCAAGCAGCAGCTGCCGGCGTATCTCCTGGGCTCGCTGCTGCAGGCATATGCTGCCACACGCAGGCCTGTGCCTGCTGCCATGCAGCAGCTCATACAGTCGCCCCACATAACACAGCAGCTGCTGCAGCAGCCAGTGCTGCACACGGTGCGGCTGCTGCGCGGCTTGCGGCAGTCTGGCTGTGCTGTTGCGCAGGCTTGGCTGCAGCAGCTGGCGCTGGGGCTGCAGCCACGGCTGGCTCAGCTAGGACCTGGGGAGCTGCCCCAGGTTCTGGGCTGCCTGGCTGATGCTGGCCTCAGCCTCAACATGCAGCAGCAGCAGCAGGCTGGTGTTGCGGATGTGCGTGATGCTACCACTGCTGCAGCTGTCAGAGAGTCTGCTGCTGCACTAGTAGGCACAAGCGACAGCCAGCAAAGCCGGAGACCACCTACAGCAGCAGGGGCAGGTGTCAGTGCATTCAGCAGCAGCAGCTTCAGGGATGCCTGCCTGGCAGCTGGGCTGTTGCTGCTGCCGCAGCTGTCAGTGCGCGAGGCGAGCCTGCTGCTGTGGTCCTGTGCAAAGCTGCAGCTGAAGCCGCCAGCTGCCTGGCTGGAGGCAGTGCTGTGCCGCATGCAGGCGGGCTTTGTGTCTGCAGAGCTGCCGGAACTAGCCCTGGCCATCACTGCATGTGCCAAGCTCGGGTATGTGCCCTGCGCTGATTGGCTGGGCTGCTTCATGATGGCGACGCACCGCAAGGTAGCAGCAGCTGCCGCTGGGCCTGTGACCGGCAAGCTGGCACTGGCGCGGCTGGTGCTGCAGCTGCTGTGGGCGTTAGGAGGCCTCGAGGTGGGCCAGGTCAGCGCAAGGTGGATGAAGCAGCTGCTGCTGTCTGTGCATGCACAGCTGCCGCTTATAGGGCCTCGCTATGTGGCATCGCTGCTGCTGGCACTCTCGCGGCTGCACTGCAGGCCGAGTCCAGTGTACCTGCAGAGCTTGCTAGACAGGCTGGGCGAGCTGAACGGCTGTAGCACCGCAGACCTGCTGCAGCTGCTGCAAGCAGCAGCAGCGCTGCGCTGGCAGCCAAATAGGCGCTGGGTGGATGGATTCCTGGCTGCTGCGTATGGCAGGGGAGGGCAGGGGCTGGCTAGCATGGGCCCGCAGCAGCTGGCTCAGCTGCACTGGTCGCTTGCTGTGCTGCGGGTGACACCCCCGGAGCGCTGGCGCATGGCTGCTGTGGCGGCTGTCACTGCGCAGCTGGGCAGCTTTGATGCGCAGTCGCTGGCGACAGTGGTGTGGGCTTGGGGCAGGCTGATGGTGCACCTGGTGCCCAAGCCGGCTGATGAGGGGCGTGGCCGGCAGGGCCAGGAGCAGCAGCAGCAGCAGCAACAGCAACAGCGCGTCTTGCAGCAGCAGGTGCGCTGGCGACTGCTGCAGCTGCGGCTGGCGCGGCAGCTGCAGTCGGCGGCGCCGCATAGCAGCAGAGGTCTCAGCCCAATCAGCAAGACCAGCAGTAGCAGCAGCGGCGTAGAGCTGTCGCCGCGGCGCAGGCGCGTCTTGGACAGGCGCGCTAAGGTTGCCGAGTCTGTGCTGGCAGCTGCCTGGGAACTGCGTGGCAGCTACAGCGCGTCTAGCCTCGTGTACCTGCTGGCGGGTGTGGCCAAGATGCGGCTGCAGCCAGGCCAGGCGTGGCTGCAGGGCATGGTGCTGCATGGCAGCAGCGAGCGGCTGTCTGTGCTGAATGGCTATCAGCTGCAGCAGCTGCTGTGGGCGCTTGCACGGCTAGGGTTTGTGGCGCCGGAGGGCTGGCTGGGCAGCGTTGCGGTGCTGCTGGAGGTGCAGGCGCAGCGGCGTGACAGCACGCGGCACAGCGCAGCTTGGGCGCTGGCGCGGTTGCAGCAGCTGGCTGCAGCGGCGGCTGTGGGCCAGCAGCAGCAGCAGCAGCAGGAGCTGCGGATTGAAATTGCTTGAAGGCTTCATGTTGGGCCTGTTAAAGTTGACAGTTGGGGTGGGTTGGCAGGTTGATGGGTTGTATGTTTGCTTTTGATGTACACATGAGTCGTGCTCTGTGAAGTTGGTTATCATGCTTTGTGGTGGTGGGTATTTGGTGCATGGCAGCAGCAGCAGCATCAGTCTCCAGTTGGCTGTGTCGACGTAGCCGGTGTGGCACATCGGTTGATGGTGTGATGCTGTCACATGAGGCCGGCCTCATAACAGGTGCATTTCGAGAACGGATCATGCCGTTGGCAGCCTGTTGCTTGCACCTGTACATTACAGCAGGTATGCTGGTTGTACAATATGCCTGTCTACTCATCTTGAGAACAGACTTTTTTTGGCGGTGGTGGTCGCCTGTTGGTTTGGCCGGTTGGCGTGGCGGCTTGCTGATGTTCTTGGCAGGTTGCGACGGTGCTGTTGCAGGTGCATTGCAATGGCCTTTGCTGAAGCACTGCTGCCAGCAGCAGCAGCTGCATCTATGCTTGGATGCACGCACACATACGGCAGTTGGCATAGCTAACAACCAATGTGATGTCCCTGCTATGCACACCGCATCTTCGAGATCATGGGAATGGAGAAGGTGTCACACCAGGCACGTTGTAGTGCCTAGGGTTTCGGTCACTCTGCCTTTGCTGTGCCTCCGAATCTCATTGTTGAAGCGAATGCTGGTAAATCTGGTGTGGATATTTCGAGCTGGTTGAGCAGGGAATCCGCTTCACCGTCTTCCTCTAGCCTGACCACACGACCTTGTTTGAAATCGGGAGCGGCAGGCATCGCAGCGCCTGAGCACATCAGCATACATTTTAAACATATAAACAACGTCCGCTCAAGGGTTACAACGTTGCCTCAGCCGCTCTGCTGTGCCATCAACAAGGAGGCTTTGCTGTACTGCTTGGAACAGCTGCAGCAGCATGGTAGTACAGAGGCCAGGTAACACAGTCTAGCATAGCAGGCATCATGACCACGTTTGCAACTTTGGAAGGTCCAATTCAACTTTGACTCACTTGCTGATGCTATCATGCAGTGCTCTTTGAGTGCATGCGCAAGCGGGACCTTTCTGCACTGAACGAAGCAATCGAAAGCGGAGCTGAGCTAGAAGCAGTATCAGCAGGCGTTACTCCTTTGTGAGTGTTTGGGAACCCAGACTTGACACTATGAGACCAAGCAGCACCCACTGCCTGGCCAAACAGCAGCAGAGGCATCAGCAACTACTCAATGATTGGCTCGTGCGGTGTGCTGCTGAAGCACGCTGGACCTGTGCATGCAGCACAGCAGGTACATTCCTCCGTAGACTATGGCTATTGTCCTGCAAGCACTGACCGCATAACCCACCTCGAATCCGTTCATGCACTGCTCTCAGAATATGCGCCATACAAGCAGACTGGCCAGAGGGCGCAGAGGCACTCATTGCCAATGGAGCAGCAGTGGATGCACGCAGCGCAGCAGCAGACACGCCGCTGCTGTGGGCGGCCTTCAAGGGCCAGCTGGATGTGTGCCAGGCGCTCATAGGGGCAGGCGCTGACGTCAACGTGATGGGCGGCCTCGGCAACGGGCCGCTGCACCTGGCAGCATCTGCAGACCACTACGAAGTGAGTGCGGCTCACATGCAGCTCAACAGCGGCTGTTGACACCACAGCGTTGAGCTCAGCAGACGCAACTAACACATGTTACACCTGATGGGTGTGATGAGAATGCCTCTTAAGGTGGAATTCAGACACTGTTTTTCATGCCAATGCTGTGCCGCAGGTGGTGGCCCTGCTGCTGACAGCTGGCGCTGACACGCGCGTGAGCAACGACCTGCGCAACACGCCGCTGCAGCTGGCCAAGAGCAGCGAAGTGCGGGAGCTGCTGGCGCGCATGGCAGGCAGCGGCCCTGAGGAGCGGGCCAGGCTGCAGCAGGAGCTGCGCCTGCAGCACGAGCGCAGCATCGCGCAGCGCGCCAGCGCGGCTGCTGACGAGCAGCAAGGGTGAGCGCATGGCATCCTGCAGCTTTCTTGTCAGCCTCATCTGACTGCTGGGCATCGAGGCATGCTGCATGGCCTGCATGCTTGCAACAGCTCTTGCCCGTCTGCTGTTTGGCGACTCACCATTGTACAGTTTGCTTGTTGGTGTGTGCAGGCAGCAGCTGGTTGAGGAGCGGCGCGCAGCAGTGGCCAGGCGGCGGCGTGAGGAGGACGAGGCGGAAGACATGGCCGAGGCAGCAGCAGCGGCGGCAGCAGCAGCAGCAGCTGAGGCAGCAGCCAGGGCAGAAGAGGAGCGGCGCGCAGCGGAGGAGGAGGCACGGAGACAACAGGTGCGCGGCGTGGTGCTTTGGCAGCAGGAGGTGCTGGAGTGAAAGGGCGATGGCAATGGCATGCTGCAGCAGCAGCAGTTGCAGCCGCAGTACAATGTGCCTGCATGGATGGAACTGTCTACATGCTCTGAGCCAGGGTAGAACTCACTGCTAGTATATTGTGATTGCTGATGCTGGGCCACGAACCTTGCTGCAAGGCTGCCTCTGTACGGCATGCAAGCCTGCCTAGGCGCTGTGGGCACCTCTCAGCATTGTGATCGATCATTAACATCATGATGATGTTCGTCTGATACTTGCCTCGCCTTTGTGTGCTGCTGCTTGCTGCTGCCAGGAGGAGGCTGCCAAGGCCGCCAAGCTAGCTGCAAAGAAGGCAAAAGCAGCCGCAGCCAAGAAGAAGTAACTCGTGCTGGTTGCAGCGACTGTTGTAACACAACACGCTACATTGTGCTGCAGTAGCACGTGACAATCCAACCTTGTTGGTTGTATGTGCAGTCCAATGTTCTTCAACATGTATTGAATCGCTGGTTCTGCCATACATGCACTTTCCGATGCAAGCAGGACGTTTGCTGGTCTTTTGCGTACAGTGCTATGTGTGCACCAAGCGGGGTGGTGCAGTAATTTACTAACATACGCACTTACGAAACAGCATGCTGTGCAAATCGCCAGTCACGAGATCGCTTTCCATCAGCTTGTAGCATTGAAGGGACGCTTGGGTAGCTCAGGAGTCTCTTGACTCTACAAATTGGCTGGTGTGGGTAACAATATAACCCTGCAGGAGGTAAATGTCGCACAGCGCGCCGCAACCCAGAGGGCTGCCCAAGGCATGTCCCACAGCATCACAGTTTGTCACCAGCACATGCCAGGTTCGAGCATGTTCGTTCTTGCTACGTACTGGAAGTCTTGCGCAGCGCAAAGCGACCACCGGACATGTGGGATGGGCTGTCTGCAGGGATTATAAACCAGCCCCAGAATGACAGGTGTCATTGTCACAGCGTGTTGTCACCCGGTGCGGGAGTTACTCGGCCAACTCAGTCCAGCCGCCTGGTCAACCACCCTCCCTGCAGTATTAAACTCTCTACAGTTTGGGTTGCGGCATCTGCTCAAGACCCGTGAGCCAGGCAACACCATGCGTTCGCCGTTGCCAGGCTTGGTGGCATACGTTGCCTGTGCCTGCTGCCTTTCCGCAGTGACAGCACTCAGGACCGCTCCAGAGCAGTCACGCGAGTCGAACCTGCCATACCCAACACATGCCGGGTACCTGCCTGTGCAAAATGCCCTTGGCTCCGCCATGTATTACGCCTACTTTGAGGCCGAACACCCATATCCGAACAAGGAGACAGCACCGATAATCCTGTGGCTGCAGGTCAGCATACGCGGACGGCAAGGTTACTTGGTGATGCAGGACACCCTGGCCTGCTGGTCAGCCTGGCAACTGCAGCAGCAGCATCAGCATCATTGCCAGCAACAGCCCTTTACCAACACATATATTCTGAGTTTGTAATTGGTATAATCCTGCTTGGTTGCATGGTTCTTGCAGGGTGGCCCTGGCTGCAGCAGCTTGTTTGGCCTGTTCTATCTGAATGGTCCCTTCCAGCTGCAAGTGGACATGACGCTGCGGGACAACCCTGGCAAGTGGAGCAGGCAGTATGGCATGCTGTTCTTGGACCAGCCCATCGGCACTGGCTTCAGCATTGCAGGTGCGCGGCAGATGCAGACAGGCCGCTGGCAACTGCCCCAGAGCTGGTCACTGGTGCCGGGCATGCGGTGCCTGTATCCTGCAGGCTCATCAGACATGGTGTATTTCAAATGAAGCTTCAAGCTGATACTTACCAGCACTTGCGCAACACACATCTAGAATGATGGCGAGCCTGCGGTGGAGCCTGCAGCTGACCACCACAGATGCGCTGCGTAACAGCCTATCTAACAGCCTGCATAACAGGCTGCGTAGCCAACTATGTAAAAGGCTACATAACATGTTGCAAGTGTTTCACCATACGTGCTGTGCTGCTTTGCCTTGGCAGGCGAGCAGGCCATCCCCAGGGAGGAGCTGTCACTGGCTGGCGACCTGTACCGGGCGCTGCAGGCCTTCTACACCAGCCACGCCCAGTACCAGGACAGGCCGCTGTTCATCACGGGAGAGGTGCGCCCGCAGCGGCAGCAGCAGCAGCAGCAGCAGTAGCAGCAGCAGCAGCAGCAGCGCTGCATGCTGCAATGCTGTAGCTATGAAATGGCAGCTGGGCTGTTGCTGCCCTCCAGCAGTTGGCTTTGATACCATGCTGCCGTGTATGCAACGCCATGTGCTGCAACAGGAACTGGCAGGAGTATTTCAGCTCCGCTTGAGTGACCACCCAGCAGTGCTTACGCCTGGCTGCTCACCCTCTACCCAGCAGCCTCCTCATGCATACTCTTCCTGGTCTGCACCCTCTGCAGAGCTACGCTGGCAAGTATGTGCCCAGCATCTCGCACTACATCGTGCAAGCACAGGCCATTGCGGACGGCACCGCGCACCTGCTGAAGAAGCCGCGCGCGCTGCCGGCAGACGTGGAGCCGCCTGTCTTCAAGCTGGGTGGTTCGGCTATTGGAAACGGCTTCACCGGTGCGCAGTAACATGGCAGCTGGAGTAGCAAATGCACATAAGCATACTAGCGATGGCTTGCAGGCACTGCAAAGCAGAGCAAGGCTGTAGTGCAACTCTGCAGCAACAGCAGGTCAGCCGGCAGTCTGTGTCTATGCCGGCTGTGGTGCGTCATTATCCCCCCGTGACTGGCTGTCCTGCTCACAGCCGTGCCTGTCGCAGAGACCTGGCACATGCCGGCTGTCGCTGCGATGCAACCTAGCTTTCCGCCCCTGTGTGCTGGCTGCATGTGACCCGCAGATGCTGTGGAGCAGACGCTGGTGCAGGCAGAGGTGGCCTACAACATGGGCCTGATCGACAGCCGCCAGCGGCAGCAGGCAGAGGCGATTCAGACAGACGTGGTTGAGCTGGTGCGCAACAAGCAGTGGACCGCAGCGCGCAAGCGCAGCGATGAGCTGCTAGCATTCATCACAAATGCGAGTGCCACACCAACGCTGGAGGACATCCGGCGCGACAAGGGCTATGATGCTGAGGACAGGGTGGGCAGTTACCTCAACATGCCTGCGGTGAAGGCAAACATCAATGCACCCGAGTGAGTGCTGCAGTGACGCCAGGCCGGCTGAGCATGATTATGGCATGTGTGTGTAACACTTGGGGCCCGACAGCTTAACAGCGCCTGTCATTTGGCACAACCAGCATGTTGCGGCCACCTCTGTTGCAGTGGTCTCTGTGCTCCGCCAGGCCCGCAGTCCTGCTTGATATCATCACTGCACTAATGCAAAGCAGTCTCAGTGTTGCCAGTGCAACACCCAACCCGTGCTCACACACTCCTGCTCACACTGCTCCGTTGCTGCAACACCTGCCTTCATACCCCTGCAGGGACATCGTGTATGAGGCCTGCAGCAAGGTGGTGGACGGCATCATGGGCCATGACGTGATGAAGAGCGTGGCTAACCTCATACCTGACCTGCTGGAGCGCAGCCACGTGCTGCTGTACCAGGGCCAGTTTGACGCGGAGTGTGGCGTGGCCTCAAATGAGGCGTGGATCAGCAAGCTGGCGTGGTGAGCGGCGTATGACTGCATGTATGGCATGCAGATCTGAACCCGATTGATCGTATCACAAACACAGCGTACATACGCTGAATACGGAATGATCAGCCGTGTCGCAAGATGCAAGCACTGCTTGCATGTCTGCCTGTGCATGTGCTGCATGTGCTGCACGTTGCAACAGGCTCAACCAGGATGCTTTGTGTGAATCATCTGCTGCTGCAATTTTGTGACAGCCGTGTCATCAAGTACCATGCTTATCAGACGCGTGGTGCTGCTGCCTGTGTCTGTTTGTGCCTGGTGGTGGACTGTTTTGGCCAGGCCTGGCCACAGCGGCTTCAGCGAGACTGAGCGCTGGTTCTGGCGTGATGCCGAGTACGGCCAGGCAGTGCTGGGCTACATCAAGTCACACAAGAAGCTGACACACGTGGTCATCCGCAACGCTGGACACATGGTGCGTTTGTAACGCAGCAAGACCAACAGCAGGGATTACCGTGCGCCTGCAGGCAGGCAGCGGTTATGTCTAGTTTGCAGCCTGCATTGCTCTGCAGTGTTGCGCCCCTTGTCTGTTAGCATTGGCAGCAACTTTCCCGACACAAACACACTTCAGCATCGCGTCATACTTTGGAGTCGACGTAACCTGGTGCGCTTGCCACCTACTTGTGCTGCTGCTGCTTCTCTGCAGGTCCCGCATGACAGGCCAGTGGTATCCCAGAAGATGATTGAGACGTGGATCGAGTCCACAAAGGCCGAGGGGGACAGCGACTTTGCGCCAGAGGCAGCACAGCAAGCGCAGCGGCATGTTGCAGCAGCGCAGCAGGCAGCTACTGCTGCAGTGTGAGAGGCCCAGTGCATGCGGATGAGGTCAGTACTGCTGAGCCTGGGTGCGCCGTGATCGCACGGCAAGTGAAGAAGGCCATCTATGCACAGCACAATGATGGAGGCGTTGTCCAATGTAGCAGTTGCACATGACAATGCTGTATTTTGTTTGCACATGTGTGCACAGCAATGCTGTAGTGCTGTAGCGCTGACGAAGCACTTGCTGCACAGCCAGCATTATTGGCTTGCTGTCATCTTGAGCCACCAGGCATCGCCAATTCTTGGAACGGCCAACTGCTGTCTGGATCCAGCAGGCGTGCAGCTGCTTGCAGAAAACTTTGCCACATGGCGTTGCAGGCTGTCGGCCCTGCAGCAGGGTGTTGCTGTTATTATTGTGTGCAGTATGGCCACATGATGGGTGTGTGCCGTCAGCTGTTGCCATAATAATTTAAGATTCTTGAATACTAGCAGCTCACGTTTTGGCTGGTGAGCTGCCATGATGTATTCCAGTGCCGGCTTGCCATAATAGCTTCCCCAATGCAGAGCACCCATATGTGCACTTATTCACTTGTAAGATGTTACAATACAATACAATACACTTTCGGGACTGAACCCGCCCCCAGGCACTAGCCCAGCGAGCCGCTAATCCGCTCATGGGGGGTAGTAGTAATTGTACCCAGTTACAATCAGCACACTACCAGCCTGAGTGTACAACACTAGTGTACAGTACTGTACTGCTTGCGTGCATCCGGTTGCAATCTTTGCATCAACCCTTCACAGCACTAGCTCACAACACAAGCGGCGCATCATGAGCGGCCCCACCAGCCTGCTACGTAGACAGCGCACCAGCTGCGTGAAGAAGGAGCAGGCATGCAACGCACCAGCTGCCTCTCACGCTGCAACCGCACCATCAAGTGCATGCTGCACCTTGCCCTTACACACCGCCCTTCCACACATGCCCCAGCAGCGATGAACCTGTATGGCAACTGGCCCCTGTAAGAACGGCACTGCAGGGTCCGACCTGACAAGTGCTCCAGGTGCATGCGTCACTGCCGTATAAACATGAGTGCCCATCAGCAAGCACTTGGCCACACACCCCAAGGAGAGGCTGGCAGGGGCCGACACGCCTAAACGTAGTGCACACGTGCTGCACTGCGACATGCACAATGCTCGCCGGCATGCCGCAGCCAGTACGACGGTTCACATGCAGCACTTGTGCTGACGAGCATAAACAACAAGGATCCCACACACACGTGGGTTGCCGCAACCAGCGCGGCGCTGGTGACACATGCCCTGTTCGGCCGTTCTCCATGAAACTCGAGCAATTCGACCACACAGCGCAACAGAACTTGACCTCTACAGACCTCATGATGCAGCCACCAAGCAACCTTACACATCAGCAGTCATGGCAGCAGCCACAGCAGCCAGGGCGCATTACTGCAGGTAACAAGCGTAGCGCAGCACGTCACACATATGGAGCGTGCCACATGAATACCATGGCTATGCCCTGATGCACTCAAGGTACAGCATGTCCGGTAAGATAAAAGATAACATTCAACGGCAAAGCACGAAGCACCAAGCACCCCACGCGGTCATGTGCTGGTGCTGGCATGGCCTCACCAACATGTAACACGTCACCCCTCTCATTCATAACGCCAGGCAGTTTCGGCGTAGAGCAAACACACCCGGTCTAAGTAGTTTTTGCAGCCCCAGGCTCGACATAATAGGTACCTGTCCACAGAAAAGCTGCCAACGCAGCGTCAAAACCGTGCGTAGAGTGTGAGGTAACACTGAGACCCCCCAAACACAACCCTCCTACAACTGACAAACACACAACCACAATGCCAGGCCATTAAATTCACGATACCCCAAAACAGCACAAACACCACACTGCTCAAGCGCCACACGCGCGCCCAGGCAAGCAGCTGTGCAGACAATGCTTGCAGCGGCCGCATGCGGCTCTGGCGCGCGCTGGCCATGTGCTGCAGCAGCAGCTCACTTGGGGAAGTGCTTGCCGAAGAGCTTCTGCGCGCCAAAGGCCATGAAGCGCTTCTCACCCGTCAGCTTCTGCAGCGCATCGTCGGCAATGACGAAGCGCTTGTTCGAGGGGTCCTGCACATGCAATTCGACAGACAAGATAGATTACGTGTTTACCATGTCTGGAATTCCATGCTGCCTGAGAGTAGTGCAGTACAGCTGGTGCATGTATTTGATTGTGCATGAACCATCCACGCGCGCCACAGCTGAGTATGGCACCCATGCCCCAGACTACTCGGCCCCACAGCACTTGGCTCACAGTAAGCCGTAACCAAACCCCTTTTGCTATTACAGCACTAGCTGCAGCCCGCACTCACGTAGAGGTCCTTCTCCTTGATGTACGCAAACAGCCACTTCATGAGCGTGCCGCGGCTCATCTCCGGCTGCCCCGTCACCGCAGCCAGCTCCTCAGAGATGCGCTGCGGCTTGGCAAAGCCCTTGAGCACCTTCTCGCCACCCTCGCTGCCTGCGGACTTGGCCCGCGGCTTCGGCTTGGGTTTGCTGGCGCTTGCGCCGCCGCTGCCGCTGCTGTTGCGCGCCTTCTTGGCTGGCTGCTGCTCTGCATCATCATCGTCGTCGTCGTCGCTGCCAGCAGCCATGATGGAGTCTGCGTGGACAGACAACCAGGAACAGGAACAATGCGATCGGCGGTGGTGACTGTAGCACTACCCACGAACGCTAACTGACCAGCAGATGCTCCTGCACTAACCACAGACCTGCCGGCCGTATTTGTGGAAGAGCATCAGGACGCTGCCCAGGGCGTGCATGTCCTGCGATGGGCACTGGCAGGCGCTGTTGCACCCTCAGCTTGCATGGCCACACATTCAGTCAGTACACACACAGGCGTCATTGTTGCTGCGCAACGCACCTCTGTTGAAGACGTGCTTCGAGATCTGCTTGTTCATGCTGAACATCGTCACTGGCGCCGTGAGGATGGTGCCCAGCTTCGCATCAGGGATGATGCTGCGCTTGTCCTTGGGGTCCTGCAAGCAACCAGCGCAGCAGAGCATCCACATATATAATGGAGGTGCAGCAACAAGCATAGCGCAGCTGCAAGCTTAGGGGCAGGGCAGCATATGCAGTTGGCCACCGCCAGCAGCACAGCAGGTCGCGCTGCGCTTGCTACCCTGTGCCACTACCATTCTTGCTTCGCTCACCAGCAGAACATTGTTACACCAGTTGCTGGCAAGCCACTGCATGTCTCAACCCATGCTGACAAGACGGTGCATCTGCTGTCCTGCATCTGCTGCCGTGCGCAGCAGCCCTCAGCTTGCGCTGCAGCCCCTGACCCCACCTGCAGGTTGTTTGCCTTGATGTAGTCCCAGATGGCCTTCACCACCTGCGTGCGTGGCATGCTCTCTGCACCCAGGAATGCCTGCATGGGCTCCGACAGCACACTGCCCAGGTGGCTGTTGTTGCGCCGCTTGCGTGGCCTGCTTGCAGGAGCGCGCGCGGGTCGGCAGCATGCAACAGGAGTGGACAAACAAGGCCCAGGCCAGCAATACCAGACAACAGGCTATTTACAGTGCAAACTCATGCAGTGAGCTCAGTGCTGGTTAAAAAACCTAGCGATTCTGCAAGTGCTGCGGCTGGCCACTTCCACAGCACAGCAGTTGCACATGTTCAGTTGCACATCTGCTGGTGGTGCAACTGCAGCTGTTACAAGAGCACGCAGCACTCACTTCTCCTCCTGCTCTTCCTGGTCCTCCTCCCCTTCTCCTTCCTGCTCATCTGCTTCACCATCGCCGTCTTGCCCCCCGTCCTGATCCTGCTGCTGCTTGGCAAGGAAAGCCATCACCTGCACAGCAATGTATGAAATTTCGCGCCAGCTTGGCAGCCGTTGACATCCTTGCACAGACTGCTAGTGTGTTGCCCGCATGCCTGCCAATCCCAGTCCAGTGCCGTGCTACTGCTGCTGCACCCACCTCCTGCCGTATCAGCTGCTTCTTGTCCGCCAGCTTCACGCCCAGCTGCTCCTCCAGCTGCTTACGCAGCATCTTTTCTGCAAATAGCCAATGATGTATACCTGTGAACAAGCTGGTGTCCTCACGGAGTCTGGAAGAGTGCAACGGCTTCCACACCTGTGACTGTCGACAGGTCGCTCTCCTGTAGCATCTGCAGCAGCCTCTCCCGCAGTTCATCGTCTGTAACTTCTCTGGGAGCATTCTCTTCTTTAACTTCGGCATCCGTCTCCTGTTTGACCTCCTCTTGCTGCGTCACCTCCGCTGGCTCGGCTATCATATCTTGCTGCTGCTGCTGCTCCCCTTCAGCTGGCTGCTCGTGTTTGACATCCGGCTCCATGTTTGTCAATTTGAAGTACTACAAGTCCACGAAGTCGAACAGCAACGAGGCAGGCACACACTATGCATTTGAGCAAAGCACCTCATTCTGTCATGCCAAAACATGAAACCACACGTAACAACCCTGGACGTGTCCAGCGCTTGCTCATGCACAACAAGTGGATCAGAAAGTTACAGTCAAAGCAACATCAGACGCTTCTGCGCTTGTAAACAATAATCAATGTGCCTAAGCGCAACATGCCACCTGCATCCACAGCTGGCATCATAACAGCAAATTGTGGATATGGAGGCCATGTACATGTATGCCCACATGGCATGCCGTGCGGATCCAGCAGTGCGATGCAGTACTTGTAAACACTTATGCAGGGTATCATGCATGCTGCCCTCGCAGTTTGTCCCTTCTACTCTTACGTACACTTGACAAAGCAAACAGTCAACGCTGCTCTGCTGATCACAGAGGCCTTGCCAGCCTCTGCACCACGCCAAAACAGCAGCTGCCGGGCTAGCAGAGATCACCAGCCTCGTGTGCCGTGATTAGGGCATACCCAACATGCGCAGTGTCGCTTAGCTTATGGCGCCCGATACCCGGCGAAGGCAAACCAAGGTCACAAACAAGCCGCCGCGCCCAAGCACGCAACGCAGCACTTCCAGCCAGGCACTGGCCATGGCAGCTGGGTTGAGAGTGGAAATGGACCCAGCAGCACACCACAGCTGCATGCGTGCAGATGAAAGCTGCTCAGGCTGCGCTCAGGCAAGCGTTGCGCTCACATTCAAGCCACCTCGATGTGTCAACCTCCTACCAAACAACTGCAGTCCCAGCATGTGCATCGTATGTGCCGGGCATGCTCCTACCCCACACCTAACTGATACCATTGCTGCAAAAAAAAAATGGTGCAAGTGTTGCCCCTCTGAGGCAACACGAGTCGCCCTGCCAACTGACACCACTGCAGCAGGCCACATGCGGAGCTACACAGCATGGGGAAGCGACCATGCCACAGCGAGCGTGGTCGGAGCCACTGCTGTGTCAGGTGTGGCATGTGAACGGGCTGGTTGCGACATGTGGCATCTGCCGTAGTGTCACTGGTGAATGTTGTGTTTGCGGACCATCCCAGTCTTATGTACATCCATTGCAAAGGTAACCCGTCCCCCGTGAACGCCCGGCACAGCCTGTGCACAAGGGACGCTCCCACAGCCCATGCTCAACTCAAAAACAGCAGTGTGCACTCCTGAACGTAAGCTGGCTGCATGCCAAAAGCCGCTCAAGCGATGCCCATGCCCCGCAGCGCAACCAGGTGTTGACGCTGCAACAGATCACCCACATAACCCTTTGTCAGGTAGCTCGCGCCCAAGCACGCCCAAGCACTATGAAACCACACTCACGTCGGCGGCGCCATGGCCGGACCCTACATGCTTGCAACAGCTGCATGCACAAGTACCGCAGAGCCCTGGCCACTGCTCGCACAGATGCTGAATCTCACCCTGCCCCTCCCTGCAAGTGCAGGGGGTGCAGGCAGGCACACTATTTACATGCAACCGCGGTATGCGTCGCAGCAAGGCATCAGCAGCAGACAGTGGCCCGCAGCAAGCACGCCAACTGCCGCAGCGCATACTGACAACCAGATGCCGACGCACAACAAGCAGGCACGCAATGCACGCATGCAAACACATCGACAACGCCACATCCCTGCAGCAACATTATCTTTCTGAAACTGGAGCACTGCCTTAGCAGTACAAGCCAAAACAGCCTGCCAGGCAGGGTGACAACCTAGCCGCCCTAAGAGGGCAAGCCGCCTAAGAGAGCAAACACCTGATACACATAACACGCTGTACACCAAGAAACAACGTGGGTGTCAAGAGCTAGACGCTCTCAGACAGCGCTTGCAGTTCAGTGCTCCATAGCACCATTAGTGCCGTTGCTGACGCTGCCACTTGCGCGTGCTGCCTGCAGAGCTGCAGCAAGCTCGCCTGCAAGTGCCAGGGGTGTCTCGCCCTCCTTGTTGGCAGCCTGTGAAGCATGCAAAGCAGCAGCAGCAGCAACAGACGTCAGGGCCTGACATTTGTGCATTGTTCAGCCAGTGAAAGGGTGCGTGCGGCAGCACACGACAGCACTAGTCTGCCAAGCCAGCAAGGCAGCCGCACTGAGAACAGTGACACAGCTACAACGTTTCCCTACATAATTGTATGGTTTAGCTTTGGTACAGCTTTATCTGCATTGCCAATGCACACATTTGCTGCAGTGGTACGGGCGTACCTCCAGGTCTGCGCCCTTGCTAGCCAGGTAGACTGCGATATTGGCCTCCTTGCAGGACACTGCCACCAGCAGCGGCGTGCTGCCAGTCTTGTCGTGGCTGTCCAGCCGTGCGTGGCCCTCCTCCACCAGCACCACAGCAGTGTCGTACTTGCCAGCGCTGGCTGCACGGTGCAGCGGCGTGCTGCCAGTCTTGTCCTTGGCGTTCACCTTGGCGCCTGCCTTGATCAAGAGCCGCATTATGCTGACGATGCCTTTGCTGGCCTGCACAGTTACAGCAGCAGAAGCAGCAGGATTGCTATTAACAGTCCATTTGTGTGTGATCTGTTGGGGGCGCAGTTGCCGAGCCTAGCTGAAGGAATAGTTGATTTGCCGTGCAGTGCCCAGCAA
Organism: Tetradesmus obliquus; assembly: GCA_030272155.1. Lineage (NCBI taxonomy): Eukaryota > Viridiplantae > Chlorophyta > Chlorophyceae > Sphaeropleales > Scenedesmaceae > Tetradesmus > Tetradesmus obliquus. The sequence goes on from CP126191.1 coordinate 6,437,251, forward strand.
AACAAAACTGAACTGCAACTGAACTGCCAGCAGCACAGCTGCAGCATGGTTTTGGCAGTCCTGCATGACAGTCCTGCATGAAGCATGCCCAAAGCCTTTCTGTGCTGCAGAAAGATGCTTGCTTCGCCTGCTGAAGGTACACTGACATAATGTGATTATGTAATTCGCAGCAAATGAAGATCGCGAAGCCACTCACTGCATAGTGCAGCGCTGTTTGGCCCCTGCTGTTTGAAGTGTCAGGGCAGACGCCATACGTCAGCAGTGCTGCCACGACCTTCTCCCGCCCCGAGCTCACTGCTGAATGCAGAGGGGTCCAGCCCTGCGAGGATTAGGCAAGCATATCAGCAAGGCAGCAGCTTGCAGGTAACCACCAAAGCAGTACTGGATGGTTGCATGCAAGCACACAAGCAGCCTGTAATCATGCAAGCGCCCATGAAGCCATCCTACCTCATCGTCCTGCTTTTCTGCCACCTTGGTTGCTCCTGAGCCTGCCAGCAGGTCTAGCAGCTCCAGGTGGCCGTTTGCCGCTGCTGTGTGAAAAAGGGTCCGCCCGTCCTCATCCCGCCCCACAATCAAGCTAGAAAGCTCAGCAGGCGTCAGAGCCTTGAAGTAGGCTACATCCCCTTCACGCGCATGTCCTGCTGCCTCGAACATGTTCGCTGCTGCAGCAGGTCAGCTTTCGACGCCTAGCTGGCGTGCTCGTTGAAAACTTTGCTGAAAAGCACTCTGTCGGCACCCACGTCAAGGAAATCAAGCTTTTAGTGTAGCGTGAATTGGTAGGACACCACGATGTTCTGTAGTTTGTTAGGCAGGTAAACGAAAGCGAACAACGTTGCTTCCCGTGTGTGAGGCAGTCTGAGAAAGTGTTGTTACGGCTAATGGCCCGGTTCCTGGCTGCTACAGAATGACAAAGTTAGAGCAAACCACCGACGATTTGCAAACCTAGTTCGCTGCAGTGTCTTTCGTTGAGAACTTTAACCGCCAAGTACGTAATGCTAAAACGTTTTAATGGCTGTTACAGGTCTTTCGGGCGGCAGAGCTATGACTCGAAGCAGTGGTGGGCTCCTGTGGTGGGCTGCACCTTGCCTACCTGGCACACAAGGTGCAGGCGCGCAGTAGCGGCTTTGTCTGGCCAAAAGTGCCGACGGAAGCTGAATAGTGAGAAGTACGACTGTCCTGGAGCGCAAACACCTACAGGGAGAAACTGCACTTCCTGCTAGGTCAACGCCCAGGGTTGACCTACCACTGGCTGCTATAGCTGATTCACAGCCAGCTGGCACATCTCAGAATCCTGATGTGCGAAGGGCTGCAAAACACGCTGACAAGGCAGCAGCCGCATCATCAAACGGTGACCTTTACATCAACTGCTGGACCACAGCCTGCCAACACGCACCTCGCACGCTGCGGCTGGGTGGGGCCCCCAGGCCGGGCCTGGACGTACAATGACACAGTCGTGTAACACACAAACCGTGACACAGCACTGCATGCATGCATCTGGGGACATGCAGCAGAGCTCTGTTGGCATGATCAATCCCCAGACGAAAATGACTACAGCACAGCATGCATGTGCGGGACAAGCCATAGCACTGCCCATCATCAGCTGCCGCCGTGAACCATGCGAGAAACATTCAGCACCAGCGACGCCACTTCATCTGGTACTGCAGGCTGCTGGTATGCTCCCTTGCTGCGCCCCTTGCTGGCAGCTGCAGCCTGGTGCTGCTGCACCTGCTGCTGCAGCAGCGCCAGCAGCTTCTCCTGCGCTGGCGGGAAGCCACCCAGCGCACCAGCAGCACCGCCCCCGCCTGCAGCAGCAGCTGCTGCTCCATCCAAGCCTAGCGCGTCTGCTGCGCCGTCTGCTGCTGCTGACCGCCTGCGCTTGTGTGCATCAGGCAGTGGCTGTCCCAGCCGCCTGCGCAGCTCCCTGAACGCGTCTGCCGAGGCGTAGTAGTGCCCAGTGAGGGGGTCCCGGTACTGCGCAGGCACGCCGGTGATGGCACACAGAGGCTTGGGCGGCGGCGGCCGCACACGCTGCGGCAGCAGCCACTTGGGCGGCTTCATGCCATAGCACTGCAGCGTTGTCAGCTCCTGCTTGACTAGTGTAGGCCCAGTGGGCTGCTGCGGCAGCGGCTGCAGCTCCTGCGGCTGCTGCTGTTGCTGTGCAGCTGCCTCAGCAGCTGCTGCTGTTTGCAGCTCATCAGGCGATGCAGCAGCTGCATCTGCAACTGCACCTGCTAATGGCTGTACAGCCGCAGGCTCTGCTGTTAGGGCAGGTGCCCCTGCTGCTGCTGCTGCTGCTGTTGCTGCTTGAGGGTCTGCATCCTCCATCAGCACATCACCACCGGGTTCTGCTACTGCTTGACCTGCATCACCTGCAGCAGCAGGAGTGTTAACTGCTGCTGCTGCTGCTGCTTCAGGTTGATCTGCTGCATCTGCAGCTGCCTCAACCACTGCACCTGTTGCCGGTTGTGCCGCAGCACCAGCTTCCCCTGCTGCCGGTGCTGGTGCACTGATTGCACCATCAGCCGGGGTGGCTGCGCCTGCTTCTGCTGGCCCTACCCCGCCTGCTGCTACTTCTGCTGTAGCTTCTCCATGGCTTGCAGGTGCAGCTGCATCTGCAGCCGCCTGCTGCCCAGCTGCATGAGCTACACTGCCAGCAGCAGCAGCAGCAGCAGCATCCACACCAGCAGGCGCAGCAGCTGTTGCTGCTGAGTCCTCCATAACCACATCTCCTGCTGTGCTAGAGCCGGCCAGGCCGGTGCCAACAAGATCTGCAGCCGGTGCTGCTGCGGCAGCAGCGTCTGGCAGGCCATCAGCTGCTGCTGCTGGTGCTGCTGCTGCTACTGCTGCCACTGAGCTGCCTCCCTCTCGCTGCTGCATGCTGGCCAGCTGGCCGGGCAATGTTGCTGCAGGCAGCAGCTCAGGCGGCAGCAGCACTTCAATGGCCCTGCTGCGCAGCTTGACCATAGGCCCGCCAAAGCGCTGCTTCTTGATGTTGGCCTTGCGCTTGGTCTCCTCTTCCTGCGCCAGCAGCTGCTTCAGCGAAGCCAGGTTCTCCAGCTCTGTGCGTGCTGCCTCTGCCAGCAGCTCCGCCTGCGACATCACCCTGTAGTCTGCCTGCTTCTGGGGCCGCCGGGTGGCCTTGGCCTGCTGCTCACGCTCTGTGCGCTCCTTGTGGGCTACCTCCATGCGCTCACGCGTGGACTTGCGCAGCGTAGGGGCCTCATAGGTGACCTCAAACAGCAGCGCCTGCGAGAGCTCGCCACCGGCTGCTGCTGCAGCCGCCTCAGAACCTGCTGGGCTGCCTGCTGCTGCTGCTGCTGCTGCTGCTGCTTTGGGCGCTGCCTTGGGTGCTGTAGGGGGTCGGGGAGGCTTGGCCCTGGCAGCAGCAGCACCAGGAGGCCTCAATGTCTTCTTCCTGGGCTCTCGCCGCAGCTCTGCCTCCTCATCATCGTCGTCTTCTGACTCTGATTCAAAGAAATCGGAGTCTGGCACGTCCTCCTCTTCCTTTTCTGATGCGTAATCAGCATCCCGCTCGTCCTCTGCAAAGAACTCCTGCTGCCAGAACTCATTGTCTGCCTGCTCTTCCTCAGCTTCTATCTGAGCGCGCATGCGCTTGCCACGGGTGCTGCGCTGTGGCAGGGCCTTTTTCTCGTGCTCAGCCATGCTGCTGTTGTTGCCGAAATGCTTGCGTGCAGGAAGACAGTTCAAAAGGTCGATCAAGCAGGTGCAGCAGACTGTCTAAACAATGACAAAGCAGTGATCCCGAATGCGCCAGCAGGTCGAGTATTTACACCCAGTCAGTTATGCTATGCCTTGCCTTGTGACCTGCTGTAACATAACATGCCTAGAGGGGTGATGGAAGTGCTGGGTTCCCAGCATGGACCCATCAATGATGGTCAAACAAGCCTGACAGTAGGATTGTTTGTTGTGCAGCGCCGTGCTCTGCATGCTGTGCAACTTGCAGTTGCTCCTGCCGCGAGTGTGTGGTGTTCATGCTGGCTGCGCTGAGGGCGCTGACAGCCTCCCATCGCCTGACATGCGCAAGCCAGCTGCCCAACCAGGCACTGATTAGGGCATTTGCTGCTCAACCACAGCCACCATCACACTACGAGGTGCTGGGCCTGCAGCACAGCGCCACAGCAGAGGATATCAAGAGTGCTTTCAGACGGGTAAGGAACAGCAGGACCCCAGAGTGCAATTGCATGCAGGCTGGTGTTTCGCTTTTACATAGCACGTATTTGTCACCTTTGCTTTGCTGTTTGCAGTTGCAGCAGCAGTCTGCCGCCTTCCATATGGCACAGTCACTCAGTGTGCAGCATCAGGTGCTGCTGTTTTTAAGAGGCAGGCACAATACTTCCTGCAAGTCCTCGCCGTGCATTTGGGACACAATGCCCCCCACTGCTGCTGCCTTGCAGAGGGCCAAGGACTTACATCCAGACTTGAAGGCCAGCTTCAATGCAGCAGATGGCGAGGCTTTCTTGCGCCTTGTCGCTGCGTATGAAGTGCTTAGTGACCCTCAGCAGCGCCAGCTGTACGACATAGCCAGCAATTCCAAGCTGCCAGGCGCTCTCAAGCGCGCTGCAGCAGCTGCAGCCGCGGCAGCAGATGGTGGTGGCGGCAGCAGCAGTGGCACAGAGGATGCCCCAGGTGGTGATGCAGGTGGGCTCATTCATGCTCTGGAAGCAGCTGCAAGCAAGGTGTTCCATGCATTTATAATGTCCGTATCTGCAGGGCCACAAGAGTGTTTCATGTGCATGCGTCGGCTGCAAATGCTGCGGCATGCCTAGATAAGGTCTTATCTGCATTACTGCTGCTGCACTCGGTCTGCAGCCGAGCACAACAAGCGCTGATAGCTGCAGCTGCTGGCACAGAAAGCGCTGTACATGTTTGCGCTGCGCAGACCCCTTTGCCTGGCGGTACGGCATGTCTGGCTGGGCCCGCGATGGCCCAAGCAGCGTGCCTGCGACCGCAGACAACAGCAGCAGGCTGCGCTGGTCTGTGATGCATGCGCTGGCCAAGCACCGCCATGAGCTGGAGCGGGACCTGCATGCTGCGCTGCTCAAGGCGTTCCTGGGGCCCAAGTAAGCGAGCATGCATGACCAGCAGCAGTGTAAAATAACAGCAGTGCTGGAGGATTGATAGTGCATCTGTTGCGTGTGCAAGTGGTCAGCAGCTCAAACCTGCCAGGCGTACAGTTTATCATGCAGCAGGGTAGCGCCATGCACAAAGGCGCAGCAGCAGCAGCAGCAGCAGCAGCAGCTACTATGCAGTGTTTGGTGCTAGCAGCCGTGAGCAACGCTGCACCGTTGCTGTGCCTGTTTATCTGGCGTTGCTGCAGGCTGCAGGTGCTGCCTGGGCAGCTGCCCGGCTCCTTTGAGGCTGATGAGCGGGGCCACCCCTCTCTCAGCAGCGACCTGCTGCACCTGGTGCATGGCAGGATGCTGCTGGGGGTGGTGAGGGTGCAGCAGCCGCTGCAGATTGCAGGTGGGACTCATCAGCTCTGTGCTGACTGCAGTCATAACTACATGGCCCATGTCCTGTTGCTTGTAGCTACAAGCCGTGCGGTGCTGCAGCAGGGTTGGTACAGTGTCTGGGCAGGCAAGTCCTGTGCTGATGTCTTTGTACTGTGTTTGTGATTTCAGGCAGGTCACAGGCCATGTATTTAAACTTCTCGCTTCACGCTCACCACAGCTGCACTTCTATGTCCCGTGCATCATCCCAGGTGGAGCAGCGGAGACAGCAGCATTGCCAGGAGCAGCGCAGCAAGGCGAACAGGGCTCCCTGCCGCATGTCGCCCCAGCACTGCCTGCTGGCGTGGACCCAGCAGCAGCAGCAGCAGCAGCAGCAGCAGCAGCAGCAGCACATGCAGCTGAGCCAGCTCAGCAGCGCGCTGGCGTGCAGCAAGAGCACCGCCAGCATCTGGAGCTCCATTCTGCAGCAGCTGCACCTCTGCAGCGTTGGCCGTCAAGTGCTGAACCCTCGACTACAACAACAGCAGCAGCGCCAGCAGCGCCAGCTGCGGCTGCTAGCACTGCTGCAGCAGCAGCAGACGTAGAAGCAGCAGCAGGCGACGATGTGGCTTTGAGTGAGGCTGAGTGGGAGGAGCTGCTGCGGAGAGAGCACCCGCTGCGTGGGTCTTACGAGTGGCAGCCGCCACAGCCGCTTCAGCTGCCTGCAGCAGCTGAGGTGGCAGGTGCTGCCAGCTCTGCAGCTCACAGCATGGGCCAGGCCGCTGGCACCGGCAGAAGTGGCCCAGCGGCAGCGGAGCAGGATGCTCTTGATGATGGGTGCCTTGGCGGCCGTGCAGCGAAGCAAGCGTGGGAGGCAGCCTGGCAGGAGCAGCATGCTGCTGACCAAGCTGGCTCAGCAGATGGCAGCAGCGGCGGCACTGACAGCGCAGGTGGCACGCACGCTGCATTGTGTTCCGACAAGGATGTGGCTGCTGGTGGGTCAGAGAAGCGGTCGGCAGCGGAGTCTGCTGGGCAGCTGAGGTGGCAGCAGGAGGATGGAGGCAGTAGACACTTGCAGCAGGAGCGGCAGCCCTTCATGGGCATGTACCAACAGCAGAAGCAGCAGCAGCAGCAAAAGGATAGCAATGGCGCAGCCGCTGAAACATGCGGTGAGCAAAGCCAGCAGCAGCAGCAGAGGCAGCAGCAGCAGCAGCAGCGATCAGCAGGGCCTGGCAGCCAACAGCACAGCAGCTGGCTGCGGCAGAAGCAGCAGCGCTTGATGCGCTGGCTGCGCAGCCCTACAGCTGACTGGGCTGCTGCTGACTGGAGCTTTGATGATGGCAGCGAGGGTGTGCTGGTGCTGCAGCTGGTGATGGCGGATGGCAGGGTGGCAGCAGTGTCAGTGAGGGATGACACACAAGCTGCTAAGCCGACGAAGGTGAGGAGGCTGAGGCGCGTCCAGAGTCCAAGAACCACTGCATGCGGCAGGGGTTGGCTGCAGGAACCATGCTGCATGCTGCAGGCGCTGTGCCACGAAGCGTCAGTAGGTGCCAATACAGCTGGCACCAGCTTTGCTCCAGCTGTGCTTGAAGGTGCGCAGCCTTGCTTTTGCTGTGTAACATCGTCTTACAGCTGGCCCTGACAGTGCGACCACAAGTGGGGCTGCAGCAGGTGCAATGACATACGCCCAAATTGTGTTTAACGGTGCACATCTTTGTTATTACAAGTGGTAGAATGCCAACGCCAAGCACACATCGTGCTGTTCAACGGTGCTCATCTGCCCAAGGGTTTGCCTGTGGTGCTGCTGCCACAGGTGTACATAGGCGGCGTGTTTGCTGCGGCTGTGCTGGATGACATCGTGATGGAGCCGCTCACGGGGCGCCTGATGGGCGTGCTTTACAAGTGAGGCCGGGCTGGCTGGGCAACAGGTCTGGGGAGTTTTCTGCAGCAATAAAGCAGCGGATGTGTTGCTCTGCTTTTGATTGCTGGTTAAGAGCAGCCAGAGTTGGTGTAGTGCTGAGCCGGCTGCAATGCACTTGCTATCAGCCACCTTTCCCTGGCATGTCCTCCATCCTGCCTTCTGCCACTGCCGCTGTGTGTGTGTGTGTGCAGGTACTACACCCCTGGCGTGCACCACGTGTACTTCTACCTGCCAGGCACGCAGGGCTCGCGCGTCATCGCACGCCTGCAGCGGCGCTGGATGCCTCCCAGCAGCACGTGGCTGTTCCCGCCCCTCACAGACACGCATGACAGGGGCGGCTGGGTGGTGGAGTGGGAGGGGCACGAAGCACAGCACAAGTCTGGCTGGATGCACCCAGCAGTGTTCGTGCTGACCGCTGGCTGCTACAGCTATGATATGGAGGCGCGGCGGTTTGCAGAGCCGGGCATGAGTGCGCTGCAGGAGAGGGCTGAAGAGTGGGGCAGGCAGCTTGGTCAGGCACTGCAGTGGCTACGATCAAAGTGGTGACAAGTCGCTTTCACTGCATAGCCATGTGAGTGAAGCGTGTCAGTTTCAGGACTCGGGTTTATCAATAGTCTTGGCTTCCTGATCTTACATAGGCACACAGGGCTCAGCACTGCTGCTGTGCTGCGGGTGCAGAGACCCAGGTTCAGGCACTGTGGTGTTTACCTGCTTTGTGCTTCGTGCCTGGCACTGCCAGCCTGTTTTCTGTTTTCTTGGTGTAGCTTGGGTCCCGTCGAATGTTTATTCTTCACTTACCTATTTCTGCCTGCTACGCTCGCGAACAAACGGACTGTACAGGGACTTCGCGGGAAAACAGGCATCTACCTGCATCATCTGTCTTGTGCCCTACTCATGTATCAAGTGTAGACGTCACAGACATCAATGTCTAGACGCACTGCGGACTACCTGGTTGGTGAGTGTACCCTCTGGGGCATGGTCTTGCTGGGCTGGTGTCTCACATGCAGTGACATGCCCATGCATGCACCAGTACAAACACCTGAGCCTGTGCCGCTTACCTCGTGCCCAATGCAGGCAACTGCTCCACTGATAACTCAGGCCTGGCTGCCGCAAAAGGCAGCAGCAGGCCATTGCAGCACCGTGGACACCATGTAGCTTCACTGCTGGCATTTCGGCAGCCTGAGACTCTGGCTCAGCAGCTGCTTGCACAGCAGGAGCACAACAACGAGCTGCAGGAGCAGCTGGTGAGTTCCAGCAGCCTCTCATGCATCTTAGCCTTGCCTCCGTGTGTCGAACGTCGCTCAAGCACCTGCTTGCTGCTTGCACTGCTGTGCCTGCAAGCGGTACGCAGCAGTAGCAAAAGGGCCCTAGTTCTTCATACACGCTGCGCTAAGGCGAAACTGCAAGTTGCAGTCTGGAAAGCAACGCGCTGATGGGCACCTAGTGCTGCTGTTCCATGCATATGTCTTGCAGAAGCTTGCCCTGACAGCTGCACGCCACAAGGAGGTTGAGCTCAGGCGCTGCAGGCAGGCACTGCTGGCAGCTGAGGGCCTCTTGCAGGAACGGCAGCAGCCACATGGCGTACAAATACAGTTTGCGGCTGAACAGGAATGCTACAGCAGCACAGCAGCAGGCGACAGCAGCAGCCAGAATACGCACCGTGAGCGGCAGCTGTCACCACGCAGGGCGGCAGCAGCAGCGCTGAGCAGCACACAGCAAGCCTGCTTAATTGGCGCGCTCAAGGACCAAAATGCTGTCTTGAAAGCAACCGTCGGCCAGCTGGAGCAGCAATACACACAGCTGGCTCAGTCAGATGGCGCTGCCATTCAATTGGGGTCCCTGAAGCAGCAGCTGGTGCTGGTGCTGGGGCAGCTGCAGCAGCAGCAGCAGCTGGTGCAGCAGCTGGCCTGCAGGGCTGAGGACGCACAGCAGACAGCACAGGCAGCGGCAGCACAGGTTGAGCTGGCCAGTATGGCGTTGCGGGAGGTGCAAGGGCAGGCAGCAGCTGCTGTGCAGGGGAACATAGATGGTGAGTGTTGACACCACTTGCAGCTGATAGGCTATGCACCAATGCAAATTGCAGAGGCCAAGGACATTCATCACTGCTAGCATCTCAAACTTGGAGTTCCATGCCTACTGGCAGCCCACATATCATCAAATGCCAGTGGCACGCTCGATCATCAGGGTCCCTGCTGAGGCTGCCTACAACTGCCTTGTGCAGGCAGTCAGCTGGGGCAGGACCTGCTGGACCTCGTTGCTGCCTTTGTGGGTCCAGCAGCAGCAGCAGCACCGGATGCATCAGGCCCCTGCACCTCCAGGGCGCTAGCAGCAGCACAAGACGCCCACCGCATGCTGCTGCAGCAGGCCCTGCTGCTTCGGGGCAGGCTACCTTCAGCACCAGGCTTTGCAGGCATAGCAGCTGCACGCGGCCGGCCTGGCAGTGCAGGCAGGTGCAGCAGCCCCAGCCGGCCTGGTAGGCCTGATAGTGCAGTTGAGCTGCTCATGTTCCTGCGGTCACATGTTGCACGGCTGCAGGCCACCCTAGACAGCTTGCCTGGAGCAGCAGCTGCATTCAGCCAGCAGTGGACGCAGGGAGCTGACAACAGCACTGGCGGCTGTGTTGCCGGTGCACGCGCGGCTTCAGCTGGTGCAGCGTGCAGTAGTGCTGCTGGTCATACAGCACAGCAGCACAGCCACAACAGCAGCAGCAGCCCAACAGCCCTGCGGGCAAGGCCTTGCAGTGCTCAAGCAGCGGGCAGCAGCAGCAGTGTGCTGAACACGTTGCTGGTAGCTGGGCGGCTTGTGCGGCCTGCGTCTGCTGCACCTGCGTCAGCTCCCAGGACGCTGCACAGTGCTCAGAAGCCCCAGCAGCACCGCCAGCTGCCAGATCTTAGTCCCTATCTCAACTACCCTGCAAAGAGGCCAGCCAGTGGCAGGAGCAGTGAGGTGGCCGCGTTGCAGGGCGCAGTGCAGCAGCTGCAGGTGCTTCTGCAGGAGAAGCAGGAGCAGATGCAGCTGCAAGCAGAGGAGGCCCTGCAGATGCAGGAGTTTGCTCAGCAGGTACATCAGCAGCTTGAGGCAGCGCAGCAGCAGCTGGAAGAATCTCAGCAGGCAGCGGCAGCGGAGCACTACCGATTGCAGCAAGCTGTGCAGCAGCTGCAGCAGCATGCTGCCCAGCTCGAGCAGCAGCTGGCAGCAAAGCAGCAGGAGGTAACAGAGGCGAATGTGGCGACAGCTGGGGAGCATCAGCAGCTGCAAGCTCTGCTGCAGCAAGTGCAGCAGCACAATGCGGATGTTCATCTGCAGCTAGCAGTGTCACAAGCAGAGGCTGCAGCAGAGCAACAGCAACTCCAGGCAAAGGTGCAAGGCCTGCAGCAGCACACTGCCAGCTTACAGCAGCAGCTTGAGGCTGCACAGCGAGAACGTGATAGCAGCCAACAAGCTGCTTTTGCTACGCAGCAGCTAGCCGAGCCAATGCTGGAGCAAGTGCAGCAGCTACAGCTGCAGCTGGCGGGCTATTCGGCCACTGAGCAGCAGACACAGCAACAATTGCAGCAACTTGGGCAAGCGTTGCTGCAGTGCGAGCAACAGCTGCACGAGCACTTTGCAGCTGCAGACAGCGCGGCCTCAGCCACAGCTGAGCTGGCGCGCTCTGTAGCGGCCTATGCAGTGCGGCTGTCAGCAACACCGGCTGACAGTAGTGATAGTGCAACGGCTAGCGAACTACGGGAGCTCGGTGCAGCTGTGGCAGCACTGCTGGCGGCAATGAGACAGGTAAGTTGCATGCACAATGCTGCTGAGTGCCGGCACCAGATTTAGTGTGCCTGCTTGAAACATTTCGGCAGGTAGCAGGTTACAAGACAGCGCATATAGGCTGTGTCGAGTGCAGGCATCAGTTGCATTGCTTCAATGCCATACGACAGCTGGGAGTGCGCTCGTGACTGGCTCTGAACCAGTCTGAGCTGCGCCGGGCTGGCGGATTGCTGCACCTGCTCAAGCATTCAACGCGTGCATCCTGGATCAAGCGCGCATCTTGCAAATGGGCTGAAACACAGCAACGTGTCTGTGCGCCGCAGGTGCTGGTGCTGGGTGGTTCTGTTGAGGTGAGGGACTGCAGCGTTGAGGGTGCAGCACATGCAAGGGTGCGCCTGTGTGAGCACAGTGCTAGATTTGCCAGGTGCAGACACAGCAGTCCAAGCTGCGCAGGTGTGACATGAATGCCATCTCCAGTCCTGTGGCTGCTGACAGCCGCGCTGTGGCTGTGGCTGTTGCTGGCGTGCAGGGCAGCATGTCTGCCACCACGGAGCAGCTGGAGGAGCAGCTTGTGGAGAACACTGAGGCAGTGGAGGAGTGCATGGCAGCACTGCAGGTGGGTTGGCAGGCTGGCGGAGGTGTGGGTGCAGCTGAGGGGTGTTAGCTTGCAGCCCCGTGCCACAGCAAGTGCGGTGTATCCTGTACCCACACATGTATAGTTTGGCCCAGTGGCAGGCTGCACGTGGCTGCAGTGGTGTAATTGCGCTGTACGTGGGATGTACGCCTGCTGTACGACAGCCAATGATCAGAGTGGCCCTGTGCCACTGCCGCATCATCATGCTGCCGTCACATCATCAGAAGCGGTGGCATGATGTCAGATAGGTGCAGGTCCCTACGGCATGCCGCACCACAGCCGACCAGTTACAATGTACTGTTGTGTGATGTTGTATGCTGTTGCATGATGCTGCGTGCTCTCGTACGTGCAGGAGGTGTGTGCAGTCAGCCGTCGGGCCTCAGCTGCAGGGCCTGCACTGCTGGTGCAGTTCAACCCGTATGCAAGGACCTCACTGGTGCCACACGTGACAGCGGCAGATGGCTCGGGGCATAGTGATGCTGATGCTGCAGCAGGCACATCACGCTTGAGTGGCGCAGCAGCAGACTCTGTTGATGGCTCGCGTGAGGCAGCAGTGGCCGTAAGCCTGTAAAGCAGGGCTAACACACTGTGCACATGCGACGCAAGCAAGATGGTTTTGGAGAGGTACTTACATGTGGGTCTTGGCACCTTCTTCATGGCTGACATTGATAACGCGACGAATTATATGCTGAGCACACAGTGCACTGTAAAGAAGCGGGTGATGTGCTGGTAGCTCTGTTGCATGGCGTCATGACACTCACTGTCATGCGCAGCAGCTTTCATGTGTGTGATCGCACTGTGGGGCGGCCAGCTGCAGCTGTGTAATGCCTTGGCCAGCAGCGGCAGCAGCAGCCCAGTGCTTCGCACATGTTTTGTGGTTGCTAGTACGCCGTTCGTCACGGTGAACACATGTTATGGATGATTTGCCGCTGCTGGTTGCTGGTTTCTAATGCTTCAGTGAAACCGCTTGAGCTTGACGCTCAGGGCCGTCAGCCCATAACTTTGTAAACTTCACCTCTACCTGAGACAGTCACTGTCGCATAGGACGACTCCATCTTGGCCAAGAATAGTATCCATGGGTACTACCAACAGGTCCCGGACCTGGGGGCGGCCCCCAGCCTTGAATGTGCGGCTCAGCTGCATGTGTAGGCGGGGTACGTCTACTCAAATGGTACTGTTTAGTAACCTGGTGCAGCAGATGCAGCAACCTTGCCACAGTGTGTGGACACCTAGCCATGCGGACTACCGCCAAACATGACCGCCAAAGTGTGCAATTAGTGGAACTGCTTGATTACACGCTCTGCCAACCTCGCATTCCTACGTGCAGACAATCCTGCACATCAGTCACAACCTGAGGCAAGTGATTGACAAGAGTAGACACAAATGCGGGTGCTTCGAAGGCATAGTGGGCTGAAGCCTGATCCTGAGCAAGCACAGGCTGCATACAGGACCAAAACAGCAACAGCGCCACCATGCGGCATAGGCGTTGGCAAAGGCACCCTGCCATGCCGCATGCGGCAGTGTAGCGTCCTGCTTTTGAACCGGATCACGAAGCCGTCCCAGGTGTGATGCTCTGGCAACCTGCCACCACTGGCTGCTCTTCTGTTTGACATGCGAACACAGTTCGTGTAACATCCAATCCAAGCACCTCCTGACACCAGCTGACATGCACACAGCACAAGCACAGGCCTCGGCACACAGCATTGCTGGGCCTGCAGCACCTGCTCAACACGACTTGCGGTACAGCTCCTGCAGTGATAGGACACAGCATGCGAGGAGCGTGCTAAAAGCACTCGACCATGATATGGCCACCGCTCAGTTGAAAGCGCACAGACAAACATGTTGACACCCAAGCTAGCAGTAGGCGTACTCCCAGCAGCAGCATAGTTGCTACATCACCATCAAGGAGTGCTGCTACAGCACTGCAGAGCAAGCTGTGTACAGGATGAACTTCTGCAGTGCCAGTGCATGCTACTGTTGTATCTGCTGTGCTGGCGGGCTGATGCTGTATGGCTGCAATCCTGCTGGCGACTGCCAGCCTGGCTGTGGCACTGCTATGCGGCCAGCTTGCAGCTGCTGACTGCGCTTGGGGCTGGGCTTTGGCCGGCTGAGGCCGTTTGTGCCAGCAAACAGCTGCACCACAGGCAATGCATAACACGCAGGGGTCAGTGCGCTAATGTAGAAGCACTGTCAAGCACATAGCTGCAGCCGGTCTGCTGGGTGTCACTGAGCATGCAGATTCTGTTGTGAACAGCAGAATTCACCACCCTTTCCAGCGCATCTCAGGTCCCAGGACTACAAATGCACGTACGACTGCTGGGTGTCTTTGCGCTGCTGACTAGACACTATCATGTGTGTTACCTTGCCGCGGCGGGTGCGTCGGTCATACTGGCCACATGCTTCTGGCAGCTCTGTCTGCTGCTGCTGCTGCTGCTGCTGCTGGCTCGCTGCTGCTGCATGGGTGACTGCTGCTGCCAGCTGTCGCTGTCGGCCTGCTGCTGCTGCCATTGACCTGCATAGGCTACTGATAAGGGTGGGTTGTTGCATATCTGCTGACAGCTTCTGCAGCTACAGAAGGCGCAGAGGGTGGGAGACAAACAACAGTGACACCGAGTGCTGCACGTTTGCAAATGCACCTTCAGCCAGCCAAGCAACACAGTCACCCGGCCAAGTGTACCCGCACAAACAAGGCAATTCCAGCAGATGTGAGGGAGGGCTATGGTAGAGCAGCTAGTTGCCAGTCAAGCATCCAACTCCTGTGCTTGTCATGACAACAGCTGTTCAACGTGCTAAACACCAGGCTTGGCAGGAGCCTTGGGCGCCCAATGTCCCCCACCAGACATCCGATCGGTTTTTCTGCTGTCTCTACTTATAATGACAGCCTGCAACGTGAGGGCCAACCCTTGTTGAGACAGCTGGTTTTTGCTTGCTGCGTTCGTTCGGTGGTTATAGTGTTCAAACACGTTTAGATCGTCTATCTGATCATTGTTGACGTTCGCTGACATTCAGACAAGCGTGCACCGCTGTGCACGGTGCTACTCTGCAGCTGGAGCAGGAGCAGCAGCAGGCAGCAGCAGCTCAGCAGCCAAATAGCGACGCATCTGCCATCAGAGTTCTAAGGCAGGCTCTTTAGGGAGCTGCCAAGGGCGCGCTGGACTCCATGACTGGAGCTCGACGAGGGTCTGGCAGCGAGAGCAGCAGCAGCGCAAACCAGCCACCTCCTTTTCTCACGAAAACGTGAGTGCATGCAGCTTGCCAGCTGCCCGCGTGCGATGCTGTACTCAACAGCAGCAGCAGCACCTACTCACTGACGCCCGCCCTGTGTGACCCGCGCAGGTATGACCTTGTTGACGATGTCAGCACAGATGCCATAGTGTCCTGGTCTCCAGACGGCCGCAGGTACGTCCATGCAAGGCCACAAGTAGCTGCACCAGCGCATGTTGGTGTTGCGCCTGTTGCTCCCTGTGCGTCATGCAGATAGTTGGCTGACGTGTGCATCCCTCTGCCCTGCAGCTTCGTTGTATGGAAGCCTCCTGAGTTCAGCAGAGACCTGCTGCCGCGGCACTTCAAGCACAACAACTTCTC
Organism: Tetradesmus obliquus; assembly: GCA_030272155.1. NCBI lineage: Eukaryota > Viridiplantae > Chlorophyta > Chlorophyceae > Sphaeropleales > Scenedesmaceae > Tetradesmus > Tetradesmus obliquus. The sequence continues at coordinate 6,452,594 of CP126191.1, forward strand.
AAGCTTTGTGCGGCAGTTGAACACCTATGTGAGCCACCAGCAACAGCAGCTGTCACCTGGAATGCACTTAGAGGCTTGCAAGCACTGAACAGCTGCAATCACATCAGCTATTGGCAGCGCCGTGTTGCGCAGTGCTGCAGTTGGTCAGGAACCAGCCTGCGCCGAACACTTTGTCCTTGGCTAGCGGATGCCAGCGGTTGCTGACGGCACTTGGCAGCAGCGGCAGCAGCAGTTGTTTGCATGCACAGCAGCCATCAAAACGTCCCATCAGCAGCTCAGCCTGCATACGAGGTGTGAATAAAGGCTTCAGATTGCAGTAATGGCCGCGAACAGCCAGCATACCCTGGCAGTGTTTGCTGCTTGCTGCTGATGATGATCAGTATTTAGTTCTGTTACTTGCATGCTGTGCTTCCCTCCTGCAGGGCTTCCGCAAAGTAGACCCAGATCGCTGGGAGTTTGCGAATGACAACTTCATCAGGGGCCGGCGGGACCTGCTGAAGGACATTTACAGGCGCAAGCCTACGCAGCAGGCAGGGCAGCAGCAGGCGCTCGCACCAGCAGGCCAGACAGCCATCGAGGTGAGCCCTGCCGATACCAACCACATCATAGCCGCAGCTGCAGCGCCAGTGAATTGCCGCAGCCTTGTGTATATTGCTTGTTGTGCTCATGCTCTGCACACCTGACTCATTGTAGTTGAAAACTACGCTCAGCAGCACAGCGCCTGCTAGAAGGCTGCTCAGAGAGCTGATGCTGATTGCTGCTGCTGTTGCTGCTCTGCTGCTGCAGCTGGGGCACTATGGTGGCGTGCACGATGAGATTGAGTCGCTGAAGCGCGACAAGAACGTGCTGATGCTGGAGCTGGTGCGGCTGAGGCAGCAGCAGCAGGTGCGCACCGCGGCAGCAGCAGCAGGCAGAGAGCTATCCTCAGCGGCTGCTCAATCTGAGGGCGTTGCAGGCAAGGGCGGCAAGCCGGCTGACCTGGCAGCAACCTGTCAGCAACACCCTGGCACAGACTTGTGATGGGTGCTGTCTGCGCACATGTCTGAAGACCTGTGTGCCATGGTTTGGCTGCTGTGGGTGCTGCAGGCTGCAGACCAGCGCATGCGGGACATGCACGAGCGGCTGGAGAGCCAGGAGCAGCGGCAGAACACCATCGTGAACTTCCTGGCGCGCGTGGCGCAGAACCCGACTGTGCTGCAGCAGATGGTGTCGGTGGCGCAGAGCGCAGGCCTGCAGCGGCTCAGCAGCCAACGCGGAGGTGAGCCAGCAGCAGCGGAAGGGCTTGCAGACTAGTTGCGGCGCAGTGTGTATTTGTGGCCTGCGTTTTGCAGCTGTTGCTGAGGTAGAGAAGGTGGTACTGTTGCGTTCTGTGTGGCAGCTCAGCCAAGCATCCGCCATGCATACCTACTGTTGGCCGGTGGAAGTAGGACAGTTTGCTCATGTGAGGCTTCATCCGTCTCCTGTGCGTGCCTGCAGGGCGCAAGAAGCGGCGCGGGCGCAGCGGCGACGAGTCTGACGAGTCGGGCGCGGTGCCGCCGGAGCAGAACCACGCCCAGATCATCCAGTACCAGCCCGTCAACGCGGGTGAATACCCTGACGCCTTCCTGCGCAGCCTTGTGCAGAGCATGCCTGGCGGCGATGTGCCGGCTGACTTTGAGGCTGCCTTTCACAGCATGCAGTTGGGTCAGGTATGCCTGCATGTAGCGCCTGCAGCAGCAATCTGCCGTGTAGTGTCATGTCCATCCTCGCTGCTGCTAATCATGTGTATGCTCTGCAACTGCTGCGTGGCGCGCGCATCCCTGGGTGTTGTGTGGCTGCTTTTGCGCGCTCGTGCCTATCCTGTAGTGTTTGCTCGCACCACGTCGCAAGGCCTAGCAGACATTGAGGCAGCAGCAGCACTCCTGGCTTCCAGCCACATAGACCCTGCAGCAGCAGCAGCAGCAGCAGCAGCAGCTGGCCCCTCTGGCCGACTACAACAACTGCAACACCAGGTGACGACCAGCCTGACGGTCGGTTGATTGCGGGACGCGCATGAGGTCGCAAATGGAGCATCAGCTTGCTACAACAATGGGAATACATGTTGTTGTTGTGCTTTTTTGCTGTAATCGTGCTAATTTCACAGGACACAACGTTGCAACGTATGCATCAGCAACTCTTTGCTAGATTTCATGCGCCCCTTTCTTGTGTCTCTTTGCAGCACGTTGAGGTGAAAGGCTAGCCTGCTTTCCAGCCCGTTCTCATGGTCTCACCGCCGCTGCATTGTGCTGTGTGCTGCAGGGTGGCGGTGCTGCTGAGCCCTCTGTGCTGATCCACGAGCAGCCCAACACATCTTTTGGCGGTGGCATCCCGTCTGTGGGTAAGTCACCACAGCTGCCTGGCCGCCGTTGGGTGGCAGTAATGGCTCCCACAGGGCCGCTCCTATTGCTTGTCATGTGCCGCCATTGGTGTGCTGGTGGTCGAGCAGTGCAAGAGGTAGTTGGGACTGTTTTGTTGCTGACAGCTGATGCATGTGCCTTCTTTGCCTGCCATTGCATTGTTGCTGCAGGGCTGGACGGCATCACCCACCCAGGCATGTCAGCAGCAGAGGCGGCAGACTTCAGCGCAGCAGCAGACATTGCAGCAGCAGCAGCGTACGACGGCCTGGTAGCAGATCCGGCGGTAGCAGCAGCTGTAGCAGCAGGCCTGCCAAACATGCTGCTGTATGGCGACCCGCTGCAGCAGCAGCAGGTACAGCAACAGCAGCAGCAGCAGCTGGACCCGGCAGCTGCAGCAGCAGCAGCTGTGCCTGCTGACCCTGGCAGGGATTACAGGCAGACCACCACCATCACTGAGGTGCCGTGTATGGCCACGCCTGGGGCAGGCGGCAGCATGCAGCGCGTGCCCTCGCAGCAGCGGGTGCCCATGGCGGCTGGCGCCACCACTGTCATCACGCCAGGCGGCGCCACCACTACCACAATGCACGCTGCTAGCGCAGCTGCAGCAGCAGCAGCAGCTGGCGGCGTGCAGGTGCTGAGCCCGCTGGAGGTGAAAGTGGAGTCGCCGACTGCTGCTGCAGCGGCAGCAGCAGCAGCAGCTGGCGCTGGCATGCACCTGGGTGTGCAGCAGCAGCCCAAGGTGGACAGCCCGGAGGGTGACCTGGACATGGGGATGAATGACATCCTGTCAAACCTGGGCACCATGAACAGCACCGACCTGATGATGACAGATGAGATGAACAAGGACGACCTGTGGGACATGCTGTTTGGGCAGCAGCAGGGCAGCGGGGCCATGCTGTCAGGGCACAGCTTTGGCGTGAACTCTGGTGACATGGGTGCGCCTGATGTGACAGCGCTGGGCGCAGCAGAAGGCAGCCCTGCAGGCGCAGCTGTGTCCAGCCCGACCCTGCAGTGAGGATGCATGCTGCTGGGGTGCTCTGTAAATGTGCACTTGGGGCGTGTCGGCAGGGGTGAGGCTGTGTGAGTGTGGCTGCTTTCGCAATGTGATGGGTCGCCTGGGTGTGCAAGCCACTCAGCTTCCTGAAGCGGGCTCCTGACAGTTTGCTTTCGGCACGCAAAGCATATGTATCGTGCAACTGGTGCTTGTTCAGTGTGCACGTTGACGTTCCAGTGAGACGCCCTTGTACTTTCATGCTTGACGTTACATTCATGCTCGTGGATCTGTGGAGACTCTGCTAACAACGACTGAGTGGGTTTTAGGTGCGGCTATTAGTATGCAGGTAGCCTTTTGTGTTCAGCAGGCTAGAACCTGCTGGTTGTACCTACGTCATGTCAAGATTGGCCAGCCGCAGCTGTTGATTGACATGTTGGGCGGTCAATTGTTGCACTCTGGTGGTCTGCATGCTGCTGGCGTGCAGATGGACAGCTGGGGTGCCTGCAGCATGAGTCAGCATGCTGCGTGCAGGTTGATGCTTTGGGGTATTGACACCTATCCCGGTGTGCAGCTTTGAGAACTGATCATCATTTGTCTACAGCTTTGCTGTCCTGCCAAGCGAGGCCTCAAGTGCAGGAGAGATTGAATCAGTGCATATAGAGGGTCTGCTGCACTGGCAGGTACATCGCATCTGGTTCAGGGCGACTTGGTTTTCCTCGCCTCTGCTGAAGTTCTGTATGAGTACTGTGGTGTGGCTGTTTCCACATCAAGCCGTGAAGACGAGGGCAGTTGCTGCAGGTCAGCAGGGCATTGCTACTGCGGTGGATTGTCTTTGGCGCGCAACAGCGTTGATGCTGAGCCATGCATGCCACCAGATCCAGCAGTCACGACTGCCAGTAAGCATGTGTCGTGCTGACTGAGCGCAGTTGATGTACTCCTTCAGGATTGCATGCTTGCAAAATATCTATTATACATAACTCACCCTTTATAACATCCACTGTAGTACAGTACTGCGCTGGTGGCATGTGCTGCGTTTGTTTGATCATCGTCAATTGGATGGGCGAGACGGATAGGCTACATGCCAGCAGTTCAGTGACTTGCTGCTATGCCAGTTGGTGATACCAAGTGTAACATGCCAATGCCTGCATCAATGGCATTGCAGCCATTGCAGTACATTCTTGCCAGTGCGGCGCATTCACCACTTCGCCACACCATTGCAGCCTGCGCCTCAGCGTGAGGCGCGTGTGAAGGGTGCCAGCTGTGCGTGTTGTGGATGTAATCTCCTGCTTGGCTGGACATTTTTGCAGGCACGCTGTATGCGATCATGTGCCGGCCATTGAATACTGTGCCGGCTGTCGATTTCTTCTGCTCCGCTCTGATCGGGGCCTGCAGTGGGTGTGTAGCCTTGCGTCCCATTCAGTCAACCAGGGTTTGGCCGGTGCCTGAACTCCAATCTTATGCCACGATGTCGTTTGAAATAGTCTGAAAACGATAGGCACTAAGATTTTCAGACAATGTCTAGCCACGTAGCTCCGCCATCGACTTGAAAACGCCTGACTTGGCAAGTTCATGTCGAGGAGGGACATGGGTGTAGCTTGCAATGGCGTATTCTGCACTTGTGTACTATGCTCTCACAATTGTGTTTGTGAGCGCTTTGGCGAAGGGCGTGCACAGTCAGGTTGTCTCTGCCACAGCAGCAGCTGCCACATGGCAAACAGCAGCAGCACAGTATCTGCCCAGCACAGGGCACTTTGTCAAAGATGGCACCAATCCAGCAGCTGACTGCAGCAATGAAGAACTTTACCAGCTTGTCTTGGACAGCTTGGCATTGCCTACCTTGGCAATCAACTACACAGTGGCAGTAGGACTGCAAGCACAGGCCTCACAGGCACAGGCAGATACGCTCTTGTTCACTCTCGGTGGCTTTGCGGTGACAGTCAACAGGCCAGCAGGTATGCACACCTAGTATCACACGCTGTATTGTCACATGTAGACTGAGCTATGCAGCAGCTGATCACAGCGGCACTATCTCTGGTACCCAAAGCAAAAGCACACTGCAGCACAATCCTCCCTCCTGTCCCTTTACTTAACTTCTTGCAGGATGGTTGCTCATATCTCGTTCAAATGGAAACTATGCACAGTACACAGTAGCAGGCTTGTTAGGCGGCAACAGTGCTGCCAGCTTTCTGGTGTCAGTGGCTGTGGCAGGCGACAGCAGCAGACTCCGCCTGTGCCTCAATACAACCTGCCCAACACCATCCAGTGTGAGCTGTACCACCATGCCACAGCTGTACAGCTAGACTCAAAATGTACTGGCCGCATGTGCTTGAAGTGTATTGCTTCACCTGCTGCCGAGCCAGGTTATGATTCAGCTGTTGGTATGTGTAGCAACAGAGCACTGTAACACCACGTTTCCTTCAAGCACATCTGGCAATGCTGGCACACTGCAGGTTGCTGGCTTTGATATCGTTGGTGAGGGCTGGGTGCGCCTGTCAGCTGCTGCGGATGGTGCGCTGGGGCTCAGCAGTTTTGCTCTTGGCAATAGAGCAGGGGCAGGCATGCCTTTCAGCGTGCACAGCATTTGGATGCTTCCCAATGCGGTGGCCATGGACAGACTTGCAGCAGACAGTGGGAACACAAGCCTGGATGCTACTCTGACGGCAATGGCAATTGTACCCAGTCCGCCAGCTATAACGCTTGACCCCAGCACTGCTCTCGCTGGCCTGGTGGTGGATGTGCCAGTCAGGGTAGCAGTGAACGCAATCGCAGGCAGCAGCAACACCACAGCTCTGGGGTTGAAGCTACGCCTCACCTTCTTTGGTGCAAACCCAATGTAAGGCCAGGTCCAGTCCATGCCATGTATGCCACAAGTTGTGCCAACAGCAACAGGAGCCATGTCTATGGTGTGTGCAGCAGTAGCAGCGGTGTTCGACTGTGCTGATCACCTTTTGTGTGCCCTGCTGCCCTGCATCTGCTGCACTTTGTTTTCCCAGCAGCTGCAAGCAGAGCAACTGCGGTGATGTTGTGTCAGAGTTCCAGGCTGTTGGAGGGACTGTGCAAGGCGCAGCAACAGTACAGTACAGCAGAGCAGGCAGGTGAGTTGCTCGCATCTTGAGCAGACTGACCTCAACAGAGACTCCAACCAAACAGATTCGCCTTGTCTGCTGGCAGCGGGCACTCTCTGGCAAGCAGCACAAGCAGCGGTTTGCTGAGTGCAACACTGCTGACTTGGATATTACATATGCCCTGGTGTGCTCTCCTTGGTGCGGCAGGTACATTGTGCGTGCGCAGGCGAGCGACATGATGTCTGGCTGGTCCACCCGGGACATTGAGCTGCTGGTGCGCAAGGCGGGAGACACACAGGCCAGGGCACCCTGTTGCAGGTGGGCACTGCGCAACAGGCGTGGCTCACTGGGTGTGGAATGGCAGACGCATTGCATCACGGACGGCAACACACCACAGCATCACTGCAGCAGTGGACTTCCTGGAGGTTAAAACCCAGCAATGGGTGCTGCCTGTCGCTTGCTGCAGGACGACTGCCAACATTGTGGCCCTGCAGCTGGGGCGGCCCATAGATCCAAAGCGCTTCCGGCCTGCCTGGCTCAACGTGAGCGCCATGGCTGCCGGCTGGGACTGGGACTACCTGCAGGGCCCCGAGGACCTGGAGGCCGAGCGACTGTTTGACTACGGCCTGCTGGCGCCAGTGGACACAGGTGCGCCGCCATCACCGGCTCTGCCGCCACAACAGCAGCAGCAGCATGTTCAGTGTTTCAGGCTGTTGCCACTGTAGCGGCTTGTAGTGGGATTTCGTGCATCCAGGAGCTGTTGCAACCTGCAAGAACCCATGGCGGGCCACTGTGCACCAACTCCGGCAGCAGCAGCAGCAGATGTATGGGCAGCCGCAGCCGTGCCTCAATTTAGTGGCCATTACTGCTGATTTGCTGTTGTTGTCGCAGGTCCTTGGCGGCGCTTCACCTGTGCTGACAAGTACCTGGCTGGCCCAGGCTCACCGCAAGCATGGGGCACAGCCAGTGGCAATGGCATTGGGGCTGCCACCAACCAGGGCAGGAACAAGAGGGTAGCAGTTGTGCCTGAGGGCTTCAGCTGGGCGACTACTGCTGCTGGCTGGGGCCCGCTGCCCTCATGTGTCACACACTGGTCCAGCTGGGTGGCATCAACCCCGTATGGCAGGGTGAGGCGGCTCGGCAGCAGAGCAGCTGCACTTTTTGTTGCCCTGGAGTGCGCTGGGTTTACTGCATCTCGCAGCTGGGCTGAGCTAGCCCAAGCTGATGCAATGAAGCAACAAAGCAGTCTGATGCATGTACTGACAGTGCGTTGCTGCTGCTTCATTTTGTGCTGCATCCAGGTGAACCCTGCCACTGGCGCTACCAGCTGCTCATTCACATGCACGCCTGAGGGAGTGCAGCAGCTGGTGACACACACCGGCACGTACGATAGATGGGCGGAAGCTGTCATTGAGAATTCGTATGGCAGGCTGTCGCTGCTGCCAGACCCTGTGGTGCTGCCAACGCTGTACATGCCACAAGGCGCAGCAGCCGGCCAGAATGCTTTTGCGTACAGCGAAACACCTGTCAGCGGGCACGTGCAGGCGCAGGGCTACGATATGTCGAGTGACTTCCATACTGTGCTGGTGAGTGCGCAGTTGTTGCTCATCCTGTGAATTATGAGATGCTGCTGCAATGACACCAGGCGTGGTGACAGACATGCGCACCTGGCATAGGATCCTCTTGCTCTGTTTTGATTGCTTGTTGGGGCCACACCTTTCTCTGAAAGAGAGGCCAATTGCGACAGAAAACAGGATAGTCCTGTGCCCACATACACTGCTCTGTAAGGATCAAGTTGCGCACATGCTGACTGCAGGTGCTGTCACCCCTACCGCGGTTCATCAACACTGGGTTCACGGCATGGGCGAATGCAGGCGGCTCGCCGCTGATGTTTGTGATGCGCTGCAACCCCCAGCACTACTACCTGGTACGCCGCCGCGCACATCCAGCGCGACAGCTGCCACCAGCTTTTGCAGCTGCTGCTGTGGTGCTCAGCCATGCTTTTTTATTGGTGCGCAGCAGTCTGTCATGCAAGCCCAATTGCCAGCAGTGCTGGCAACCTCACATGGTGTCTACTCTTGTTTGAGCAATGCAGCCGCTGCTGTGCAGGTGCATGAGTTTGGCCACCGCGTCGGCATGGCACACGCCACTGCCTACAGGTTAAACGACAGCGCTGATGCCAAGGTGCGTGTAGCAAGTGCAGCAGCTCGCACGCATCAGCAATCCCCTGTTCTTCAGGCAGCTGCTTGCACACCTGCAAAAAGCTTGAACGCACCACACAGGTATGTGCTGCACTACCACTGCTGCAGTGGCACCACCTCCTCCAGGTACCAATCACATTTATGCGCCCAACACCCGTGTCTGCCTGCTGTTGCATCATAATGATAATGTTATGATGAATCACATCACATTCTGGCTGGCCCGGGCGCTGTCGCGCTGCAGCCGCCCACCTCCCCGCTGGGTCCTGGCGTGATGGAGGACACCTACTCCGACCGCCTGGACATGATGGCCTGCTGCAAGGGCGACTACAGCCTGCACAACCGCATTCTCAGCGGCTGGGTGCCGGCTCGTGAACGAGTCACACTGTCACTGGCCGACCTCACACCTGCGGCACAACCAGCCAATGGAGCTGCTGCCACGCCGCGTGTGCGGCGTTACAGCTTGTGGCCGTTTGACAGGCCTGAGTCCAAGGGGCAGCTGAAGGGCGCGAGCCTGCGGCTGGAGGATGGCAAGGTGCTGGTGCTGGGCTTCAGGTGCGCAGGGCTTAATTGAGCCCTGGCATAGATTGCAACGATACTAACTGCAGAGCATAGACGCGATAATTGCATTGTGGATGGTCAGGTACTCGAAGGAAAATGCTGATCGTGTGAGCCATGCAAATGCTGTTGGTTGTCCATAGGCTACTGGCAGTGCTTGGCTAGCATTGAGAGCAACGCCATGCTGCTGCTCTGGCTGCATGCTGTTCAGGTCCACACCCTTCTGGCAGGACGTGCGCATCAAGGCCAACGCCAGCAACCCCTACTCAGAGGAGCGCCCGCTGGCGCCGGAGCACATGCGCAGCAACGTGCAGGGCCTGTCAGTAGAGTACAGCAAGCGCTACCTGGACGCACCAGGTGGGCTGTAGGCAGAGCTGCCTCAGCCGCACAAGCAGTTACGGTTGCCAAGGACTGCAGCAGAGGTCATGGTTGTCTTGTAATGTGCCAGCACACCGTGCTGTTTACAAAAAAGGGGATTGCAACATCCATAGCAGCTTGCTGCGTGGGGCCCTGCTTCTCTTGTGTCAGATGTGCTATGATTGGGCACCACAGCACATGCACGAACATACAAGCAGCTTAATTGTTGCTGCGTGGCCAAACAGCATGCTTGCGTGCTGCTTCCTCTCCATGAGCTGCGTGTCCATGTGCCCGCTGTCACCAGGCAACATGGCATGGAGCATCAGGGGCCTGCTGGACTTCAACATGGCTTTTGCGCGCTTCCCTGACGCGCTGCCGCCCACACCCGGGGCCTACCCGCCCAACCCACCTGGTGCTGTGTTCACGCTGCTGCGTGAGGGAGATGCCTTCCTGGATGAGGAGCACAACCTGCTGCTGGCGGTGGAGAGGATCGCGCAGTGTGCAGAGCAGCCCCTGGTGAGCCGCGGCTCCTCATGCGTGTGTCTTGCTGGAGCACGTGGGAAAGCAAGGCCAAGTGCTGTTGGTGCAGAGGTGCTGTTGCGGCACCTCAGTCTGGCTGAGCATGTTGCTGTTGCTGAGCTCCGTAGTGATAATGCACACTTTCACACTCTCTACTGTATGCTGCGGGCATTCTGCCGGCAGGTGCCAGTGTACAGCTACAGCGTGCCCAACTTCTACGGCTTCCGAGGCGAGAACCCCGGCGAGGAGGCCAGCAGGCGCGCCGATTATTCGGGCTACGCCGCGGGCATCAAGTGCTTGCAGCTGCGCGTGGTGACGGGCGTCATGGCATCGCCAGGCACGCTGGACGCGCGCGTGCAGCTGCAGGGCCTGGACGAGCAGCAGCGCCTGGTGCTGGGCGGGGACCAGGTGAGATGTGCATGCCGTGCAGCAGTGCTGCTGCATGGCTGATTGCCCCGCCGGGCATGCTGCTGCGTTGCTTACAGGGCATGGGAGGCAGCTGAACGTCCAACACACTGCTACACACAGTAAACACAGCTCATGCAACAAGCCTGTTGCAGCTCAAGTGCTCACAAGGCGGAATCTCTTGAGTGCCAAACATCCAACGTAAGGCTGGAAACAGCAGGTGTGAAACGGGCGAGTTTCCCTGCTGTCGCCCTGCACTGCAGTGTGGCTTCCCTGTTACCCCCAGTCTCCAGCTGGTGCTGCCAGATGGCGTTGAGGTCATCACCATCGTGTGGAGGGACAACCTGAACAGGACCGTTGCGCTGGACACCACGGCAGTGCAGCTGCCTCCCCTGGCTCCCCTGATGGAGGCATCCGTGGCCAACACGGAGCAGTGCAACTCAGGCTGTGACTGGAGCTACCATGTGAGCTGTGGGAGCAGCAGGGGCATGATATAATGCAGTTGCTTGGTCATGGTATTGGGCAATGGTCTGGTCATGTGTGCTGCGTGAGATGCTGGGGCTGTCATGCTCCTGCGAAGGCATCCCCACTCCAACTTGTGGCGCAGACGGCAACTTCTGACTGTACAGCTGGTTTGTTGTCTGGTGCAGGTGAAGATTCTGGCAGCTGATGGTGCTCAGACGCAGATCGACATGTCCTTCAGCAGCGCGTCGCTCAGCGCGCTGCAGATGACTGCCACCTACTCCTACTACCTCAAGCGCAGCATACTGCAGGCCAGGGAGCTGCACAGCATCCCTGTGGTGCGGCAGCCGCCTCAGCGCACCACATCATCACAGGGCCAGCAGCTGCTGTCCCAGCCTGCAACACTGGATGCCCTGGCCCAGCAGGTGGGACCCATTACTGCTAGGAGCAACAGCTTTGACAGCGTTGCAGCATTCCACATTCGACATCACAGCATCGCAGCCTAAGCGCAAAGCAACAACATGTCACTCGCTTTAATGCAATTGTGGCAATAGTATACAGACATGATACTGTCGTGTTTTAATGTGTACAAGTCAATGCTGCTTTGCTCGCCTGTGCGCTGCACTGCAGGTGTTTGGTGCCAATGTGATACCTGACAGCACGTGCAGCAAGCAGTGGTCGCTGTCCCTCAACCTTGACGTGCCTGCATCAGCCTTAGAGGCGCCCAGTGACAGCAGCACCAGACTCACGCAGCTGCTGAAGGTGTATGCTGGTGACGGCACTGCGCTGAGTGGCGCTGCTGCTCTGGGCTGGCCCACAGTGCACCTCAGAGTGTCACAGGCAGCTGCCACCCTGCTGGTGCAGTGGGGTGACGGCGCAGCCAACAGCAGGGAGCAAATGGTCAGACTGTCAGCTGGACACAACCATCTGGCCATCGTCCGAGACAAAGACAGGCTAGGTAGGAGAGCAGTAGCGGGCAGTGCAAGCAGGATGCAGCACAAACAGCAGTTGCACTCGCTGAGCTTGGCTGTGATGTTCAGTGCATAACCTGGATTAAGTTTTCTACATGTGCACCTGCTTGCAGGGTTGTGGGTGAACAGCCAGGGCAGCTGGCTGCTGGACAACGTGTGGTGCGTGCCAAGCAGCCAGTACGCGAGCTACTGCAGCAGTGCACGGCCCCCCACAGAGTCAACCTTTAGAGCACTCAGGTAACAGAAGGCGCAAGCTGCAAGCCTGAACGATGCATATGCTATCCGCTGTACTGTGTGTGTTGGGTTTGCCTGGGTAGCTGCTGCAAGATGCTCACCGCAGTTGTTGTCTGTTGTTCCTGGCCACCACTCCCCCGTGCTGCTCTCCGTAGGCTTGGCAGTGCAGCCAGCAGCAGTGGCATCAGCGTCACCTCTGCCAGGGCATACAACTACGCGCTGCCTCGCCTCAGCCTGGCAAAGGAATCGACCTGCGTGCAGGACAGCAGCTGCGGCCGCTTCCTGGTGGCAGGCTGGCCACTGCCAGCTGCAGCAGAGGTGCCGCCTGGCAGCATTGACAGACAGGGAGCAGTTCCGTCAGTTGCAAGCACACCCATCAGGCTCAACAGCAACGCCTACTACCTGCTGGTGAGGGGGTGTGCTGGGTGGCTGTGCATCTGGCTCACAATTCTGAGCGTAGATAAAGAAAAGGGGTAGCGTGTGCAGGCATGCAAGCTTGCAGCACCATGCAGGCATGCACTACATGGTGCTGCAGCTGGTGCATGCATATCTGCTTGCACGTACAGAAGCGCGTTCTGTTGCGCCACCTCCTGTAGTGCATGCGGGAGTCTTTGAGTGCCCATCCTGTGTTGTGTGCTGCCTCCTGTGGCGACCCCGCCTGCTGTGCTGCAGGTGGGGCCCTGGAGCAACTGCTCAGCCAGGTGTGGCGGCGGCTGGGCCAGCCGGGAGGTGCGCTGCATGCGGGTGGGCGGCCGCGGCTCCCCGCCTGCACAGGTGCCGCTGGAGGAGTGCCCACTGGGTGAGTGGCGTGGAGATGTGCAGCGAGGTGTGGTCTGTCTTTATAGAGTACCACCAGATCTGCACCTTGCCCAGCCATGGCTGTAAACTCAGACGGTGTAAACTCAAATGGTGTAAGCTTCAGTTGATGATACAGGTAGCTGCAGGCACTGCCTGTGTCTCTGAAAGCCGTGTGACTGCTGCTGCTGCTACTGATTTCAAACTTTCACTGGCGCCATGCTTCACTGCGTTGCAGCCGAGGAGGTGCCTGTTGGCTCGAGGCAGTGCAACACTGCGGCCTGCCCCTCGCAAGCCCTGCATGTGCTGGCCAGCGAGCACAGCAGCTGCGGCAGGGGCTGCACGGTGCTTGGCTCGGAGGCAGATGGCGGCCAGCTCGTGTGCATCAACTCCCTGGGGTGAGCCAGCTGCTGCCATCTGCATGCAGCCTGCAGTCAGAGGCGTTGTTGGCTGCGGGTCACACAACGCCAACTCCTGTACTATCAATGGCCTGTTGCATTACTGGCTGTCCAGGCTCTGTGGACTCAGGCGGCAACACGCCTCTTGCTAAAGACAAAACCACTGTCCTCCAAATGCCTGGCATTGCTGTGGTAGCACTCCAAAGCACTCACGCGGCTGCACCCTTGTTAACCATGCATGCAGGCAAGTGCAACCTCTGGCCCAATGCTGCGAGTCCTGCAGCAGCAGCACAGACTGGACAAGCATCCAGTGGAGCAGCAGTGCCAGCTCACTGCCCCCATTCAGCAGTGCTAGCTTAGGTAGCGGCGTGCGGGCCTTGCAGCCAGCTGGCAAAGTGCCACGCAACGCATCACTGGCCACTGTGGTGATGCAGGGCGGTTTGTCCAATGTATGTCAGGCACGCGACAAGTGCAGTGACGGGGTGCGCTGGCAGCTGGGCGGGTGGTCTCCTTGCAGCACGTCATGTGGTGGTGGCTACAAGAGGAGGTCAGCTACGTGCGTCAGCGTCACAGGTGGGTGCGCACTGTGCGCTGCCATGGTGTGCTGCCACAGCATCAGTTATTATATGCATTTCCATTATGCCGTCACGCCTGTAGCTGAGCACATATGATTTGCTTGTGCTGCTGCTGCTGCTGCTGCTGCTGCTGCTGCAGGGGACGCTGTGTCAGAGCAGCAGTGCATCAAGAGCCTGGGTGGTGTGCCAAGCGAGCTGCTGACAGCAGAGTGCGCCAGCCGGCCGTGCCTCCTGCACACCTGGAAGGTGGGGTGCTGCCCGCTGCGGCAACGACATACAACACTCTTGCTGGGTTGTTATCACCGCCCTACCTGCCATGGCTACCTTCCAATGCCTCAGCCAGCAGCTGCTGTTTCCTGTGCATGGTACACTGTTACGCTGTGAGCGGCAAACTCTGGGATGTGCCTTTATTGCAATGCACCACTGCTGCTGTACCAGGTGTCTGCTTGGAGCACTTGTGGTGGCGATGCCAGCTTTGGCCATGCCAGCAGGTCCGTCCACTGCGTCAGCAGCCATGGCACCAGCACATCCCCAGTAGATGAGTCACGCTGCAAGTCAGCGCCGCCCGCAAAGTCAGTCACCTGCTTGCAGCTCTCACAGTCGGCAATCTGCAGGCCCGGCTTTGTAGCCGACACAGCGTTTGCAGCACAGGACTGCGTTGGCCACGGCAGCTGCACCATGAACGGCTGCCAATGTGAGGCTGGCTGGCATGGGCAGTTCTGCGAGGTGCCCGACAGCTGTGCCGGCGTCATGACAAAGTCAGACAAGTGCTGTGCCAGCGGCGTGCTGGATGTGCAAGGCGCCTGCTGCGATTATGGGGCTGTGCTTGACAGCTGGGGAGCCTGCTGTGCAGCGGGGCGGGTGGACAAGTGCGGCAAGTGTGGCGGCAGCAGCTGGACGGTGGACATCACAGTGAGTGCTGCTGGCTAAATGTGGACATGATGACGATGATTGAGTTCTGCTGGCTGGCAGGGCGGCGGCATCTGGGCGCTCGAAACGTTAGACAGTGGCGCAGCGATGCATGCACTTTGTGTGCCTGTGTGCTGAGGCAGTCTCATGCAGTACGGAGCAGTATCTTCATGCCATGGCGGTGCTGTGCTTGGTGGGAGTTCTCTGCATTGCATCTGCTCAGTCTGAGAAAGTCGCTGCTGCTGCTTCTGCTGCTGCTGTGCAGGGGGCCTGTTGCAGCTCTGTGCTGGATGCGCTTGGCACGTGTTGCCTGTCTGGCGCCGTTGACGAGTGTGGTGTCTGTGATGGTGACAGCACCAGCTGCAGCTTGCACCTGCGCCTGCTGATGCAGCTGCCGAACAACACAGACATCACCCCTGGAGCAGCTGCATCGAGCAGTTGGCGTGCAGGCTTGGTGACAATGCTGCAGTCAGCATACCAGCAAGTGCAGGCAGCAGCAGCCATGCAGCAGCAGTTGCAGGTGCTGCAAGTGTCCGCAAAGTGGGCTCTGACAGCCGCAGCAGCAAACCAGCTGCTGCCAAGCAGGCATTTGCTGTCAGTTGATGAGGTTGACCCCAGCACAGCAGCACCGCCAGAACACAGCAGCCTCTGCCCACGGCAGTCTGAGGATAACAGCTTATTCATTAGCAGCAGTATTTGCAGTTCAGAGAGCAGCGCAAGACAGCAAACAGCACCAGACAATGCAGCCGCTGCTGAACCTAGCAGTGCCAGACGCCTGCAGGCAGCAGCAGTGCTTGCAAGTGGTTGGCAAGCCGCTATCGTAGAAGTGTCAGTGGCGTTGCCCAGCAATGCTGGCAGCTCGTTTGGAACCAATGCTGGTGCTGAAGGCATGGGTGTGCTGCAGCTTGGCTATGCCCTAGTGTCCGAGCTGCTGCTGCAAACGGATCCAGGGCAGGCACCGGCTGGTGACGGCAGTGCAGAGCTGCAGCTGCAGGAGGTGCTGCTCGTGCAGCGGCTGGGTGTGTGTGGCAACGGGCTGTGCGAGGTTGGGGAGCGGGCATTGCTGAATGCTGCTGCTGAGGCGATCAAAGAGGCTGCTGCTCCATGTCCCCAGGTGAGATGCGGGGCGGGTGGGAGGCGGCTTGCCAGCACTAGCATCGCCAGCTCACACAGCATTGCAGGCCGGTGCGGCAACCATCATGAAAGCCTGGCCTTTGCCAGTCATCACAGGGTGTAACGGCAGCTGCAAGACAAGAGGATGGCATGACAAGAGAATGGCATCGATTGTACAGGCGCTGTCCCATGAAGATACACAGGCTGTATCAGCTTGTGCTGGCTCAACCTGTCAAGCTAACAGTGGTGTGCACTAAACCTCACCTGCAGGACTGCCCCTTGAGCTTCTCCATGTGCCCAGCACCCCTGGGGCCTGTGGGTGACAGGACAGCCGAGTGTGGCGGCAACGGCAGGTGCATCCGCAGCCAGCGCGTCTGCGACTGCTTCACTGGGTGAGCTGAGCGCTGGCAAGCTGGCTGAAGCTTGCAGGCAGTGCAGCGTTGTCTGCTCGTAATACTACGATGACTTGAGACGAGATTTGTTCCCATGCCAGCATTAGACTGCTGCTCTGCCGCAACTAAGTGCGACACGTGTGTGCTGCACTTGCTGCAGGTATGGCGGGGACGCGTGTGAGCAGTGCCTTGCAGGCTTTTGGCCTCACAAGGGCCGCTGTGTGCCGCAATACATCAAGGTGACAAGCAAGCCGTTGTTGTCAGCAGCTCATGGCAGCGTCACAGCACTGGAGCTGTGGCTGTTGCTGCAGCAATTTGCGTTGTAGCTGCAGCTTGTTTTGGCAGTGCGTCAGACTGGGTCCACTGGAAAGGCGCGGGGCAGAGGCTTGCTGCATGTTCAATTTGTGCGTAACGGTGTGCTGCTCTGGCTGTTGGCTGCACTCTGTGCTTGCAGGGCCGCAACATCTTTGACCCTCTCACCCTCGAGGGAGATGACAAATTTGCAGGTGCAGTGGAACTTAGGGCTGCTAGAAAGCTACTGGTCCCAGCGGCCTGCATGCTGCCTGCCTGCCAGTTTAACATGCTTATGCATTCCACTAAACACAGCGCCATACACATTGCATACACCGCAATTGCTGTGGCCGCGCCACCGCACAATCAGAACTCCACACAGCAGCAATCCTTGCTCTGTCGTCCAAACTGGATGCCTGACATGCTGCCGGCTTGCTACCCTCCTGCAGGCCTCACCCTCCTAGTCATCGGCACTGTGGCTGGCGCAGCTGCCCTGGGCAGCTTGGTGTGGGTGCTGTGGCGCTGGCTGGCCCTGGGCCGCGTGCCAAAGCCAGTCGTGGCCCTGCGGCGGCTGGCGCGTGCCATGCGTGCTGCAACAATCGACGGCGCTGCCGCAGCGCCTCCTGACACCAGCGTCAGCAAGAAGCACCTGCTGGATGTTGAGCTGGAGCTGACTGGCAAGCCCAGGCGCAGGAGCCATGCGGGAGGCATTGAGGACGCTGCAGCATGGAGCAAGGTGCGGATAAGCATTCGGCAGGGTGATGCAAAGCACGTGGCTGCTGCTTGGCCGGTGCCTGCCTGCTTGTGGCTTAACGACGACATCAACGGCTGCACAAAATCTGCCTGGCCGGGGCATCTATTGCAGTGGTTTGTTAGTAGCCAGGTGATACAAAACTCTACTGCAATACGGTGTTGCCGCTGCCACCGCTGCTGTGTTGTGGTGTGCGCAGCGCCCATCCTTGCGGCACCGCTACACACTCGGGGGCGCTGGGGCAGAGGCTGAGGGCGGTGATGGGGACCTGCTCAAGGCCATCAGGTGAGGCAGCACCTCTGCGCGACAACTGTCTTCAGCTCCCATGTCGCTTCCGGTTGAGCTGGCTGCTAGGCAGTCTCGAGACTGGATCTGTCTGCTGCTGTGGCTGTGGGGTTGCTTTCAATGTTCCCGACAGTGATGTGCATGCAGGGACAGCTCATCCACCAAAACAGCCGTTGCCAGCGCCTGCATGCTGCTTGTCATGGCTATTCGTAGCTCATGATTGTGCTGCTACTTTCGTGGCTGCCGCCGCCTGTGCTACTGCCCTCAGGTCCAACATGCTTGAGGAGGCTGATGGACCTGAGCTGCCACCCTCCCCAACCAAAAACCGTTTATCCCAGATGCTGGGGCAGAGACGCACCACTGCAGGTGGCAGCGTGTACAGCAGCCTTGGTGGAGGAGTGGAGCAGGCAGCACGGCCCTCGGCTGCTGGCGCGGTTGCTAAGCGGCTATCAGAGGTGTACGGCAGCATCCAGCGAGGCGTGTCAGAAGCTGGCAGCGGCATTGCACGTGCGGTGTCCAGCAGTGTCAGCCGGCTGACGAGTGCGGGCAGCGGCTACGAGCGCATGCGGTTTGCGGATGATGAGGGCGATGGCCTGCTGCGTGGCAGCATGGCAGGCTCGGAGCTTGCAGGCCTTGATGAGGAGCTGGACTCCAGCCAGATTACCCCTGAGTTTGGCAGGGCAGATGCTGAGCTGCCGCTGGCTGGTGCAGATGGCGTGGCAGCAGGCAGCGCAAGGGATGCGGGAGGGCTGGCTGCTGTTGATGATGCAGCACCACTGCTGGCTGGGGCAGGGCCTTCGTCAGACAGCGGGGCTGCAGCAGCAGCAGCAGCAGCGGCCTCGCCTCTGAGTTTGGGCATGCCAGGTATGCCACGGCTGGCACGCATCAAGACGCGCACAGACAGGCGCTCCAACAGCGGCGCAGGCGCAGCAGCAGCTGCCGCTGTAGCTGCAGTGGATGGCTGGCAGAGAGGTGGAGCAGCACAGGGCAGCAGCAGCGGGCTGTCCAGGCTTGGAGGAGCCGCCAACAGCAGCAGCGGCGGCAGTGGCGCTGCTGCAGCAGTCCATCCCGGCCAAGCAGCATCCTTTGCTGCAGGTGCTGCCTTGCGTCAGCCTGCCTCTGCTGATGCGGCAGGCATGCCACGAGTGCCTAGCTGGGTCACGCGCGCAGACTACCAGGCAACACTTGCGTCAAGCAGCAGCCCCTTGGCCCCTGCACATGTGCTGGCGCAGGCCAGGGGCAGGCGCTCGCCCTCAGAGCCCGGGGCTAGGCCGCTGCAGCAGCGCAGCGAGGCAGGCCGCGTGCCGGAGTTTGTGGCAACGCCGCTGTCAGGCCATGACGCAACCAACAGGTGGGCAGCACAATGCGTGACACACAGTTGTGACTGCATTGACATCATTTGCACACTTCAGGGCTATCCTTTGGCATGTGAAGTGCTGCGGACATGTACACCTTGCGCTGCTTCAGGCTTGATGCAGGCCAACGTGCAGATAGCACCTGCCACCATGGCAGACACAGATCATCAACAGATCCTAATACCATGTTGTGACTTGAGCAGACAAGCGGTGTATATCTCTGCGCTGCAGGAACGCTGTTGAGCACTTTGGCCACCGCATGGAGCGCTGGTTCAGCCCCAGCAACCCCACCAGCATGGATGGCAGCTGGTCCAGGGACCCCAGCACACCTGGCGGCATGGCACCACTGGCAGCACTCTCCAGCGCAGCACTGCCAGAGGACGCTGCAGCAGAGGAACAGGCACAGCACGAGGCTGCAGCACCAGCAGCAGCAGCAGCAGCAGCATTTAACCCTTTTGCACCTGCTGGCTCTTCATCCGTCGCTGCAGCTGCAGCAGGTGCAGGTCCTGGTCAGGCTGTTGCTGGCCGAGCACCGTCCATGGTGCTACGCCTGCCAGTGAGCACGGCAGCAGCGTCAGGGCTGGGGCCCCGTGCTGGCAGCGGCACAGGGCTGCTGCTGTCGCCAGGCAGCAGCCCCCGCATGCTGCCAGGCTCGTGGCAGAGCACAGGCGGCGGCAGCCATCATGTTCAAAGCAGTGCTGCTGCCTGGCAGGCTGCGCAGCGAGGGGTGGCTGCTGGCCACACAGCAGCAGCAGCAGCCTCCCAGCCAGGGACTCCTGGTGCCGTGCATGTCTCGCTGGAGCACCTGCCGTCATTGCCGTCTGATCTAGGGATGTCGCGCCAGCACAGCGGCGTTGAGGGTTTGGGTGCTGAGCAGAGCAGCCAACTGCAGTTGCCAGCACAGCAGCAGCAGCAGCGGCAGCACCCCTGGCAGGCGCAGGCAGCATCAGGTGCACGGGTGATGTCCTTCAGGGCCTGGCGCGGCGAGTCGCCAGGTTCCAGCAAGGACGGTCAGCCTTCCGATCTGTTGTAGGGCAGCTGTAGACAGATAGATTACATAGATTTGCATTGTACATGTGCGCAGAGGACCTAAGAGAGCTGGCGTCAACATGATGCACTGTGTAGGATCTGCTGTGCAGCGAAGGTGTGCTTGCAGCTGCTCCTGCATATTGTCTTGCTAGACACTTGCTGCTCACAACAGCCCCCTAGTAAGGAGTTGCAGGCCCTGTCAATCGACCCTGGTGTCACTCACAAAGCACTTCACAGCATGGAGTTCAATAGACAGTAAGCTGCTCAGCTTGGCGAAGGGCTGTAGCAAGTGATGCAGACGCTGCCCATTTCAGATATCCGTGCTATTTGGTTGGTGTTTATAGGCACCCTAGTTGTAAAGGCTTCACAACAACCGATTACATGTTTATACAAAGCCACATGACGTCAAGCAACACCCGGCAATGCACTGCAGCTCATGGCACACACTGCTAGGAATGCCACGAGTGGTACACCGGGGTACCCCAATCGGGCAGCGTGCAAGCTAAGCCATGCACCACCTGCGCTGTTCTGGCATCAGCATGGAGGCAAGCAGTAGAATACAAAGGAAGCGAACAACCCACATGCAGCAACTTGCCATTCAACGGCATCATGCCAGCAGCAATCTCCTGGTATGTTGTGGTCCTGGAACACTACAACATCGTAAACAGTCGCAGTGCCTGCCAAACACGACCCCTGCCGCAGCCACTAGCAGCTGATAGCTGCAGCTGTCAATCAAGAGATGTGACACCGCACTAGAAACTGCACAGCCTGCGCAGGCATGCCATCTGTACTTGCGCAGACGCAATACTTTCAGGTAAGATCCAGCACTGCAACTTGCGCTGCAAAGCAACCATGCATGACATCAGCACCACGTCATAGATAGATACAAAAACCAAGAAATGCACGCAGTGCAGCCACACTGCAGCTGCCGCTGCCGCCACTTGCACCGCTGCCGCCGCCGCCCGACACAACTCCAGCAACCCAACCGCCACACCCTTGCAACTTCACCGATCACTTGTTGCGGGGGAAGCCCTTGCCGCTCTCCCACTCCTCCAGCGCCAGGTGCTGCGCCGACATGCTGTCCAGCACCCACCGCAGCTTGCCGCTGCTGGGGCGCACCAGCTGCGCCGGCAGCGCTCCAGGCAGCGCCTGCACCTCCAGCGCGCGCTGCACAATCTCCGCCTTGCTCTCGCCCACCGCCACCACCGCCACCTCCTTGGCCGCATTAATAGCCGGCAGCGAGAAGGTGATGCGCTCGGGTGGCGGCTTGGGCGAGTTGCTCACTGGCAGCACCCAGCCGCTAGTAACAGCTGCCTCCGGCGCATTGGGGAAGAGTGATGCCACATGACCATCTGGCCCTATGCCCAGCAGGATGAGGTCAAACACCGGCATGGATCCATCTGCTGTGCGGGGCAGCACGGAAGCAGGCAGGCTCAGCAGCCTGCCCTCATAGTTGGTGGCTGCCTGGCTGACAGTGAGCCCTTCCTGGATGGCAAAGACCTGGTCTGCTGGGATGCCCACGCGGCCAAGCAGCGCCTCCTGTGCGCCTTTGTAGTTGCTGTCTGCGCTGGAGAGCGGCACGTTGCGCTCGTCCACGAAGAAGACCCACCACTTGCTAAAGTCGATGCCGCGCACGTCGGCGATGCTGGACAGCATGCCGATCAAGGAGCCGCCTGGGGTTGGGTGAGGGGCGACAGCAGCGCGGGCGGCGGAGCGCCAGAAGGTTTACAACAGACGAAAGTGCAGCAAGGCCACAGCAAGAGCAGGACAGGACAAGGCGTTGCTGCACTGACACGGTTGCTGGAGTGGTGTAAATCATGTGTGCCACTCCCCCAACTGCAACTGCTGCTGCATGGCTCTCAGATGTTCCAGTAACAGCCCCCGCATGCGTTGCTGCTGTGCAAGTGCTGTGGCAGCTGCTGCTGGCCGCCTGCCGTGCGCCCACCTGACAGCACCAGTGTGAAGCTGCCCTTCTCCTTGATGGCTGCTGCTGCTGCCTCCGTCACAGACTTGGCCAGGCCAGCTGCTGCGTTCTTGCCTGTGGCGTACACCACAACCTGTGCATTGCTCTCCCCAGGGTACTGGAACTGGTGCGGCTCAACGCCAACGCCAGCACCTGCATGGTGCATGAGGGGCAGGAGCAATGCAGTGTTGAGGCGCACCAGTTTTCATGTTGTGCTGTACGTGCTGTGCAGGTGCAGCTGTTGAACCCAAGCTGTTGAACACAGCTTGTGCTATTGCTGCTGCAGCAGCAGCGGCTGCAGCATGGTACTACCTGATGTCATAAGCTGCTGAAATACTGCTGCTGAAATACTGCAAGGTTGGGAGGCAGGTGGTTGTGTTGCAGTTGCCTGCTGCTGCTGCTGCTGCTGTTGGCAGTACCTGACGAGGTTGAGATGGGTGCAACTGTTCCTGACGCCATGAGGTGAGCTCCCATAACAGGGGGGACACCAGTCTCCCACTGCCCGTTGTTAGGGATGACGTTGAACTTGACCTAACAAGACATGAGCAGCAACAGCAGTGGCAACAGGAAGCAGGCAGCAAATCACATGGCAGTTGCAAGCAAGAACGATGCCCCTGGCCAGCAGCTGCCAGCTGGCCATCGCAGCCGGCAGTTCAGTCATTGCTAAAACAATGTAAGGCCGCTCCGGAATGAGATGCATCACAGCAAGGCTTGCTGGGCCCAGACAGTGCTGGTTTCGGGGCAGCAGCAGCAGCCTATGATGTGCTGGCGCACACTATTGCTGATCATTGCCATTATTATTACAGGAAACTCTCGAAGTTGTACAAGATGCACAACACTGCTTGCTGTGCACTTGATCAGCAAACATTATGTGCCTTCCTGGTGCGCACCTTGCCGGAAGAGGCCTGGTCCACTGCTGCACTTCTGCACCGAACGGACAGGGGCCTAGAGACACGGCTTTGCACGACAGGGGTGCTGTGCCTCTGCAGCAGGTTCTTCTGTGTGAGTGACATGCTGCTGCGGCTGTGCGTACAAAGCCGTGGAATCGCCTCAAAGAACAGAATGAACAGCAAGACAATCAACGCGAGCAGCAAAGCAACAGTGCACGGCACAAGTTCACTGGTGACGATCCATGGAACCCAGTCAAGACCTGAGCCCCTGCTTAGCAAGAAGTTGTAAAAGGGCAGACCACAACGCGAGCACCCTTTTGATGAGAAGAAAACAGGTATATTGTTTGATTGGGCAGCACAGCCTGATGAGATGCAGATGCACAGGCCTGACCCAAGGATCATCCCATTTTGTCACAACTGGGGTCATGCATGGCCAACGTCAACATGCTGTTCCCAGGCCTACTTGTGCATCACTACTGTCCCAATTTTTGCAGCAATTTCGCTCGTGCCTCGTAAAATTTGATGATGTCTTCATCAGCTGCAGCGTTGCCTGTGAGGTGCGGTGCGGCAGCCTGCAGCACCTGGGGGTCAACCTGCGACAGGTCCAGGGATTTGCCAGGCCGCCCAGCTAGGCTGCTTGACCGCCCCAAAAGCACAGCAGCAGCACTGCCAGGCCCTGTGCTCTTCTCAGAGCCGAGCACAGAGCCGAGCACAGCTCCGTTGCTGCTGGGTGTCTGCCGCTGGCTGACTGACCTGTGCAGGCTGCCAGCAGCGCTGTCAGAGCGAGGTCCACCGCCCCTGCTGCTGCTGGATTCGCGCAGCCTAGCACTGCTTGGTCTGTTGCTCGCGATGCTGACTGGCTTGCTGCCAGCGTCCTGCTGCTGCTGCTGCCCTGCTTGCCTGAGGCTTGACAGCTGCTGTTGGTCAGCTTGTGGCTCAAAGGCCTGCTGTGCAATGCCCTGCTGCTGCTGGTGCGGCAGCAGCGGCTGCTGCTGCCCTTGCTGCTGCTGCTGGTGCTCCTGCTGCTGCCGTGCCACCATGCCCAGCCACTGCTGGAAGTCCCGCTGCAGCCTCTGCCTGCTCTGCTCCAGCAGCAGCTGCAGGTGCTCAATCTCGCCCTTCAAGTCACGCAGTTGGCTGAAAGCCGCCTTGTAGCTGCCTTTCTCCTGCAAGACAGCAACCAGCTGGTAGTCAGGAGTAGCGGCTTTGCATTCAGCACATTGCTGGCAGCAAGCACACCACAGTTCTGCGGATGCAGGTACCAGCCTGTTGACTGCTTAGCATCTGAGCAGCACCTGCTGCACTGCCAGCTGTGCCTGCCCGCACCTGCTCTATGGCCTGCTTTGCCTGCAGCTCCCGGGGATCATCCTGCGCCAGCTCAGCCAGCGCGTCACGCCCCTCAGCAACACCTGTTGCATGCGAGGCAGCAGCAATGCACAAGCAGGGCCAGTTGTAGAGAGTACCACGTCCAGCCAGCATGTGCATGCAATGTAATGGAGGCAGTGATGTGCAATGTCCTTGTTAGCTCACACCATGGAGGTGATGGTGTGTATGTTGATGCAGCCCAAACGAACTGCCCTGCCAGTCTGCATTTTCAAAGTGCTGGTGCACATGCTGAGCGGGGTGACGCAGCATGACCAGGCTGCGCCTGAGCCCACAGCTTGCACTCACATGCGGCTGAGCGCTGCATGCGCCACTGCTCAATCTGTGCTCGCAGCTCATTGATGCGCGCTTTGCTGGTGTTAACCGCCACTCCCAGTGCTTTCGCCTGCTCGTATTTTGTCTTCAGCAGCTGCTTGTTGTCTTCAATAACCTGGCAGCATCAGCCGCACGCAGGACCAGTGCACACATGTTGACGTGATGTGTGTCTGCAGGACAAGGCAAATCATTGAGATAACTGCAACAAGCTGGTGTGATGGCATCACCATGCCAACATGCACTGACCAAAGCTGGCCCAGCCCCGAAGCATCTGATGGCCGTGTGCGCACCTCTCCTTGCCGGTAGCTCTTCCTGAACACCTCAAATGCTGCGTGCCTGTCTGCCAGCAGACGGGCGTCCAGCAGTGCTGATAGGACCTGGCCACTGCTGTTGCTGCTGCTGCCGCCATTTGCCGCAGGACCGGCATCAGCAGTGCTGCCAGCAGCGCCTGCTGCTGCATCACCTGTAGCTGCTGTGGCGGGGCTGACCTGTGCAATGCTGCTGCTCCTGCCCTTCACCATGCCAATCATGATGGCTATTTCACTGTCACGCTGCTTGACCTGCAGCAGCACAGCAGCGCAGCAGCACAGGTGCGTGAGGTGTCATGAGGTATGCTTGCTGCGGTTGTCGACGTGGCAAACCAACGTTCTGCTGTTTGATGAGGCAGGCACTTATTTGGCGGGTTACAGGAAGCTGCATGAGCTCACCTGCAGCTGCAGCTTCCGCACTTGTTCCTGCAGCGCCTTTACACTGCTTGCACCACTGTCTGTACTGGTGTCAGCCGCCTTGCTGCTGCTGCCGCTGCTGTTGGCATCGCTGCTGCCGGCAGGGGCAGCAGGTTCAACTGCATTTGCAGCCACACCGTGCTTTCCCTCCAACAGCAACTGCTTGAACACCTGCCAGCCTGCAATCAGCAGGAACGATTTGCAGGTGTTACAGGTGACACACTGTTGCAGCATGACACTGCTTGCCGTTGGTGTGGGATTGTCTGCCGCAACAAAGGCATGCTGCAGCCAAGCAACACATTGCATGCGCCGCTTCCATTCCACACATCGCTGCATGCCATGCATTGATCCATTGCAGATGTTCAGATCGCCCAACTCACTGGCGCGGATCATCATCATGTCTCCTCCAAGGTTCAGGCTGGCGCCTGCGCTGCTGTCGCCCACGTACGCCAGCAGCTGCTGCCGCAGCCGCAGCAGCTCGTCAGGCGTCAGCGGCCCACGCTGCGCTGCGCCACCCCGCAGCAGCTGCAGCTCATCCTTCAGGTCCCGCACCTCCTGCTTGAGGCGCCGGATGATGGCTGCAGGATCCACCTCCTCATTCACGCTCACCTAGACACGCAGTGGACCAGAGTGGAGCAGCAAGCAGCCGGGGGCCCAGAAGCAGACACATGGTCACACGTTGCTTGGTGGCAGCAGTGCGGCGTGCAGCAGGCTCGGCATGGCCACGCGGCAGCTGCTCAGCTGCAGATGCTCTGCAGTGAGCCATGCAATGCCCCTCCTCGGAGTGCGAAGGCTTCAGCAGTCAAGGCATGCGCACTTGTACACGGTTGCAAATCTGTAAAGCAATTGCATGGTGTCTGCCTGCTGCTAACCCTAGCCACCTGGTGTTTCCTGGCACTGCTGTGCCCCGCTCACCTCATTCTTGATGAGTGCCACGCGCTGCGCAAACCTGCAGGTGGAGATGGACTCCTCCATGTGCTCCGCCTCGCCGCTGACTGTGGCCACCATGACCGTCCTGCAGTTGCCGCCCAGGCTGTCGCGCAGCACCAGCGTCATCAAGCTGTTGCGGTAGGGCACATGCACCCTGCAGTCCCAAACAGACAGCACATGAGCCGGCAAAGCAGCACACGCTGCAGCAAGCTACACCAAAATCCATACGTCATTCACACTTCTTGCATCAGACTTCAATCACAGCATGCAGCCTGTTTGCGAATGCAGCTTTTGCATCCATGCCAGTGCTGCGGCCGAGGGTGCTGGCCCATAGAGCACCACAGCCATGACTGCAGCCCCTGTTGGCATCAGCTGCCTGCAGCAGCCGCTGGCTCACCTGGCCAGGCCCATGCTGCGCTCCTGCAGCGCCACGATGACCTGCTCCAGGTAGTGCAGGCTGAGGTTGATGTACTTGGCCTCCTTGAGCGTGGTGCCGTCAACGCCTGCGCAGCACGCGGCACAGAACACACCACACAAGGATAATGTCATATCGCATGCACTGCAGCAAGATATGGACCGGCAGCTTCAGTTCCACAAATCCATTCATTTGCATTTCTTTGGTGTGACGGGATGGAAGCACACAGTTGCCGCAACAACATGTGTCACGTCCCACAAGCTGAAGTGGCCCCACCTGACTTTGCCACCCTCTCAGATCCCGCCAGATCAACCAGGTGCAGCTTGGAGCGCCGCACCACGTCGCTGCCTGCCTGCCGCGCCTCCAGCATGATGGTGAAGATGCAGTGGCTGCGCGTGGAAGCCTGGTTCATGGGCGTCTCCGACACAGTGCGGTTGGTGTCCCCCAGGAACAGCTACAGCTCAGCACAGCAGCGCGCGGCAGACAAAGTTTGACGTCGCCAGCCTGCTGATGCTACCGCAGTGCTGACACCTGTGGCTCGTCCGTATGCGAGGGAGACAATCGCCAACAGGTGCGCAAACGCATATCTCTCCCAGATGCTGAGGCTGTCCAGAGCTGTGGCAGCACGTGCAGCGCTCATCATGCTCTGTCGAGGCGGCGAGCAGGGTGGTGAATAAACCAGATAAGCAGGCCCTGTGCGGTGTGTGGTGGGCTGGGTGTTGCGCCAGGCATGGCTCACCAGGTTGAGTGCTTCCTCCTCAGTTGCTGCGCGATGCACGGACAAGTTCTTGAAGTGGATGTTTTGATCTTCATCTTCTTGTATGTACACCTGCTCCATACAGCATGGCAATTCACACATTCGAGGTTGGTTCCTGCATGGACAAGATGCTGCCATTGCATCACCCCTGTGCAGCAACACACAGTTGTGCCAGGAAATGTTTGACGCGTTTGCTGTACTATGCATGTGCTCTCTGGAGAACCCAATGGCACCCTCTTCCTGTTGCTGCTCTGCTCAACCTTTGGCTGCGCTTCCAAGCGCTGGGTGAACAACAACAGCCACACTGCAAGCCAACAGTTAGCCTGCTGCAATGGTACTGCTTGCAGGCCCACCTGTGGCAGGTCCTCCATGGCCTGCACCTCCCGTGTGGGGTCCAGGAGGTCATAGCCCACCTCGTTATATATCTCAAGGTAGGAGATGTACACCTGCAGGCAGCGATATAACAAGATCCAGGCGCTTGGTGTTGCATATGATGTTGCAGCAGGCGCCCTGCGACTGCTACCCAGCCCTGTGCGCACAATGCGTATGTTGTGACAACACAGCGCAGACACCGGCACATCCATACGCACACCATAAACAATAGCGCATGCTGCGCTACAATGCACCATGTCACCTTCTGAACCTGTTGTGTCCTGCTGCTGCTCCTTCAAAGCTTACACATTCGAGCTGTGCTGCTCAACTGCTGTGATGCCGTGTTGTCACCAGCAGCTGACCTGGAAGGTGTACCCAGCTTGCTTTGCAACTTCGCCGTACACACACGCAATCGTGCGCGGGATGATGCCCCTGTCCACGTAGCGCTCTGCGCCGCCTGTGATGGTGAAGGTCTTGCCAGAGCCTGTCTGGCCATATGCAAAGATGGTGCCATTAAAGCCCTGCATGCTGCCAACCACCACAGGCCGCGCCACGCGCTCAAACACCTGCAGGGCACGACAGATTACTGATGCTTTGCACTGCTACATGTTATCATGCCCGGCCAGCAATGTGCTCGAGTTCCTGCAAAGATGGGTTTGACAACAGCAGCTGCAGCAACCAGGCTGTGCGTGTGCAGCATCTGGCATGCTTACCTCATCCTGCTTAGCTTCTGGGGTGAGGATGCCGTTGAAGTTGAACAGGTACCTTTCTCTGCTGTTGTTTATCAGCCTGCTCACGAATGCCAATTGTTTAGCTGAGCAACTGAGCAGCCAGCCTGTCAGGGCAAAGGCACATGCAGCAGCTCAACCCCAGCCATACTCACCCTGCACTTGAATCCCTTGGGATATTGAACTCTACGTTTCCGTCAAGAGGATCAACCAAAATTCGGTTGGTTGGGCGAGGCACCGGCTTCACACGTAGAAAGATGTCGATGTTACTGCTTTGCCCTGTCTGTCCTGCTCTGGTGGCCAGCTCCCCTTCCCCAGGTTCCGCATCATCTGCCACGTCGCTAGATACTGCTAGCATTGTATGTGGTCTCTCGCTTAGCAGGCCGCTGTAGGCTTGCAGCCTGCAAGTTCTCGTCAGCAAGTGGTTGGCGCCTAAATCGACCTCTGGTTAGCACCTGCCGTCCGCACGCGTAGCATCAATTGTACGAATGACTGATAACCATATCAGAAACGTGGAGTCCGTCACAGGCAAACATTCAAACATCAGTTACAACTGTGTTATGCAACCTGAGACACAGGAGACACAGCAACCCTGAGCATGCTGCTCTTTCCTTTGTGATTTGACAACACGTCAAAGCATCCACTCACACTAAGGAAGTTTGTAAACAAAACAGGGACACAAACTGACTTCTAGACACCTGCCCCTCACTGTATCCACCATCAACCTAGACTCCTGTAGCGCTGCGTCACATGAAGCATCGCAAACCAGGTGATGCAACCATGTGAAGGAAGCAGCTATTTTAGTGAAATCCCCATCTAAAAACAAGACAACACCTACATCTCAACCTCTTTAGAAGTGCACCAGCTGCCTTGCAGCGACGCCATCATCACATGCGCAACGCCAGACAGCAAAACATGAGGGTTGTGGCAGCCGTGCTTGCCTGTCATCAGGTGACGTTGTTGACACCCAATCAGCGGAACAGCTGTGTCTACATACCACCCACAGCTTGCTCAACTCTTTAGATATTCACAACCACAACCAAGTCAGATCAGAACAGCCCGTGTTGTCAGTTGTGTCTCACACATCACACAATTCGTAATCTGCCTGAAGATCACGTGGATAGGCCTACAAGGTCATGCGGACAGGCCTACACTGTGTCAAAACTCCAACGCGCTCGTGGTCCCACACAGGCCCCGAACTCCACCTGTGCAGCACAACATTGGAAAAGCAAGCGGCCACATACTATTCGCAGTGGCGCAAGCCCTACGGAGTTTGGTTAGCGCTACTGCCCCCACAGCCCCACACCACTACAGCACTAGCGCGCAGCACGCCCTGAAGCCTCTGTGAACCAGAAGCAGCGGCGGCCGCCTGAGACGCACCTCACAATCAAAGCGGTGAAGATCAACATGTTCTGCATCCTCACTGCTGGTTGGCTGGGCATAAAGTAGGCACGTGTAGAAGATCCTGATCCTACACAGCTTTGATCACAAAAGCACACTGGCACCTGACTGGACTGCCGCAGCTCGACGCTGCCAATGAATGGAATTTGGGTGCCGTCAATATGAGTTGGCCAACACAGACGCTCCCAAGCAAGCAGCAGTTTGGACATGGTGATACAGGCTTGGCCATTAGAGCACAACATGAGACAGGCTGCACACAACCACGCGCACCAGAGTAACAATCTTTTGAGCTACATGTACTCAACACCATGCATCGTTCAACGTAATTACGTCGGCTGTGGGTGCATTTGAATGCAGGCTGCTGCATTGCTGCATTGCCTCATTGTAGATCCACAGACTTAGCATCTCGCCTGTCACAGCAAAGCCCTTGCCCCCAGCAAAAAACAGATTCATCACGTACATACACAGTCCAGTCTGTAGAAAGGAGGAAGAGGATGACATGGTCGTCATGATACGTGTTGTTGCTGCAGTGCTTGCAGCAACTTGCTCAAAAGCTGCGTCACCAAGACTGTCACAGCAGGCTTGTGGGGTATACCCCTGGCAGTAGCAACCGCCGACAGCCACCCATGACAAGCATGGCGATTCTGTTGTCTCATAGCTGCCAGGTTGCTCAATCACCATGTGTGGCCCAAGACCGCAGGGCGTGGCAAGGGCAACCCAGTCGCCTCGGCAACCACACACAACCAACCAAGTGCCCCGCGCCAGCCGTACTGTGCAGGCTGCAAGCCGTGCCGACAATCAAGCGTATAGTACATGGCCCAGCCACCACACACACGGAGGGTACTGGCTGCCGTGCAGCCGGCCGTCCTAAGCTGGTCAGGCTGCAGAAGCCACGCCAGCGCCAACCCGGCAGCCAGTGCTAGTCTCTGCAGCAAACCAAATGCCATTGGGGCTGCCAGGTGCACTGCAGGCCACGCTCGCTGCGCGCAAGCTGCTGCACATGTGTTAGCATCTGCTGTTGGGCGATGGCCCCATACTGCTGTTCCATTGTGAAGCCGCCTGAACGCAGCAGCTTCAACAGTCCAACCCATACATAGTTTTCTACTATAGACACACACAGAACCCCAAATTGTTATCGATCGGGCAGCATTGTGTTGCTCAAGCAGTGTGATTCCAGGCTACACACAGGCAACTTCAACGGCAAGTCAAGCACAGTATGGACATCACTGCATCGCCACAACAGCACGGCTTTTCACAATTCTGTTGCCCCTCACACCCACAACAGTGTCAGCGCTTCTCCTGCTACAACTGGACAATAATCTGAGCATGTCACGCAACCATACAGGACAGAAATAATGTTTTGGCACACCATGTGCTGCGTTTCCACATATCCTATCACCCGGCACCAGCGCATCTGCAGTGTGTTGCAACTGCAGCGCAGCCGCAGCAGGCCCGAGGGCTAAGGATTTGTTTCTGCTGACGCCAAGCCCTGCCCTGAGGGTGCAGGCGCCATGCAGGAAGCTGCACACCAGCTGCACACGCAAAGGACACACAGCCCAA
Source organism: Tetradesmus obliquus (assembly GCA_030272155.1). NCBI lineage: Eukaryota > Viridiplantae > Chlorophyta > Chlorophyceae > Sphaeropleales > Scenedesmaceae > Tetradesmus > Tetradesmus obliquus. Next base: position 6,484,064 of record CP126191.1, read on the forward strand.
TCAGAAGGCCGTCAACCCAGCCCCTGCTTGCTGCTGAGCAGCAATGTGAACGAGGGCCTACCACGTGAAAGAAGCCTAGCCAGGACAGCTCGTTTGGCACCACGCACACACATCGACACGTGCTACATATCCACACAACATATCAACACACACAGGAATAATCCATTTTACACTAGGGGCCTGATGTGATACCTGTTGTGTTGGTGCAGTGACGCATGACGTTGTGAGTCACTTCCAGGTGATGTTTGACTTCCAACAACTTGCTGCAGCAGACACCCAGCCACAGCCTGCACCTCTCTAAAGTGTGCAAACCAGCTGAGCGCAAAACACCAGGCGTCAGGGGCACACGCATCTAACTGATCAGGCACATTGCAACAACACACCCGCTTCGCTGCGCCTAGCGCAGCAGGTGTGCCGCGTTGTTCATCAGCATGGCCTGCTGCATAGGCATCACGTACGGGCCAGTCACCTGCTGCAGGCGGCTGCTTTGCTGCTGCTGCTGCTGCTGTGCCTGCTGCTGCATCAGCATCTGGTACGGGTCGGGCATCTGCTGTGCACCATATGCTCCTGCTGCGCCAGGCATCCAGGGTGAAACAAACGGCATCTGAGGGAAGCAGCTGGGGCCAGCCATGCCCTGCAGCCCCACACCCATGCCCAGCTGCAGCCCAGCCATTGCTGCAGCCAGCGCAGGCTCAGACGCAGCCACCACCGGCGACCCCATGCGCACATGCGGCGACGGCGACCCCGCCATGCTGCTGGCTGCCGCTGCTGCTGCCGCTGACGAGGCCAGCAGCGCCTGCAGGTCAGCTGCTGAGCCGTCGCTGGGGCTGATGTTGGACAGCGACGACATGTCGCTGCCTGCGCGCTGCAGCGAGGCGTGCTGCCGCATCACAGGGTCAAGCAGGCTCTTGTGGTGGCCCGCCATTAGCCCGCCAGCCATCTGAGGCATCTGCGGCGCTGCGCCTGCTGCTGCAGTGGGTGTGCCGGCAAGGTTGGTGGGTGTGCTGTAGCCGGACCCTGCATGTGGCATGTGGCCCATGCCAGCAAACAGGTGGTGGCTGCCAGCAGAGCGTGGCCTGGGGCCCGGGGCCAGGTGCACAGGCGTGACAGGCGCAGAGCGCGGCGGCGGCTCCAAGCCAGCCGATGCAGTGAGCGGCTCCACTGCTGCCACTGCTGCTGCCAGCTGTGGGTGTGCTGCATCCATGCCTGTGAGCTGCTCAATGCAGCAGGGCAGGAAGGGGTGGCAGCCGACAGCGCTGCGAGCGCACAGCAGCACGGCTGCGGCTACGACTGATGGCTGCGAGCTCAGCAGCACCGGCTCCAGCAGCGCGCAGCGCAGCAGGCGCGTCGTGGCCCCGTGCAGGTGCTGCGCAGCTAGCGACTCCTGCACAACACAGCAACAGCAGCACGCAGCAGCAGACACGAGGTTAGTTCCACCTTCATGTCCTCGCAGCGCGCAGGCAGCACCAGGGTGCACAAGCATGCTCTTGCTGCTGCACCAGTCACAGCAGCCCTAACCAGAGCCACCTGTGGCTGCACTGCTCGGCCAGCGGAGCTATGCAACAAGCAGCAGCCCTGCCCCAACCGCACCTGCTGGTCTGCGCCCATGCGCTCGAAGAAGAGCTTGAGTGAGCGCAGCATGGAGATGGACTTGGTGTCACCGCCCAGCGCAGCGTCAATGTTGGCCTCCATCTTGCTCACACTGCCTGGCGGGAAGCCTGCTGCTGCTGCCAGCGCTGCATCACCCGGCAGGCCCTGCAGTGCGCCCTCGTCTGCAGCAGACACAGTCTGCAGGGCGGCAATCTACAGCAGGAGGCGATGGCAGCAGAAGGAGCAGCAGCAGGCAGGCAGGGTTTGCTTATGCACGGTGGGAAATCCACCACATGGCATTGCAGGGTGGTGCAGGAGCTGTGATGCCACTGCCAACAGGCGCGCAAGCATGCCTATGATGACACAAGTGTATGCACAGCTGGGCTGAGCCGAGCACCCACATTCCATTCCTCGCCACATCCATGCACCAAGTGCAAGTGCGCTAGGCAACTACCACACCGCTTCACGCCACAAGCAGCAGCAGCAGCTCTGCACCGCTGCAACTGCCAGCAGGCACGCTACTAACATACAGTTGCAAGCAACACACAGCGCCGCGCCTCACCCGCAGCGCCGCCGCCACAAACAGCCGCCCCAGGCTGCTGTCGTGCTGCGCGCCCGTGCTCATCACGCGGTCCATCAGCAGCACCGCATCAAACACAACCTCCTCTGCCAGCTCAAACTGCTCCGCGTAGCCAAAGGCAGCGGCAATGCACGCGTCCCTCTCCGCCAGGTACTCGCAGCTCATGTTGGCAGGCTGCAGCAGCTGACCAAGCTCAAACTCGGCCACAGTCTGGTAGGCGCGCGCACAGCTCAGCTCTAGCTGCGCATCTTCCGCCAGGTCAGCAGCAAAGCTCAGGCGCTTGGGCCCGCCAGCGCCGCCGCCACTGCTGCTGCTGCTGCTGAGAGGGCTGGGCTGCCTGCTGGCAGGCAGGCTGGGGGGCATCAGCAGGGCCAGGTATCCTTGCAGCTCACAGCTGCGCAGCCAGTCAAGTGCCGCGTGGCAGGGTGCCTCTGCCACCACCACGTAGCCGCCAGGCGTCACTGCGCCGCTTCCCGGCCTGCACCAGCACGCATAACATTTACAGCAGCAGTGAGCACAGACAGCAAGGTGCGCTCACGCAAGGACCGCTGGGTGCGGCTGGGTTTTCTGCTGTGCAGGCAGTCACTGGTCAACTGCAATGGCAGCGACAGCCGCTGGTGTAGCCGCACCACCTGGTTGTGCTGCTCGCATACGGTCCCGATCGCTGCAACGCTGCTGCAGTCCCAGCAAGGCTGCTAGCAGTGCCTCAGCACAGCGGGCCGGTTGTAGCACGCACCTGAAGGGCGACCTGAAGCCCGCCAGCACAGCCATCACCGCCTGGCATGCGCTGCTGCTGCCGGGCTCCTTGATGTGCCTGCTGCGCCCCAGGCTCAGCAGGATGCGGTCCCGCCCCATGAACATCATGCTGCTGCTGCTGCTGCCGCCATCGCTGCTGAGCTGCGCCACCAGCTCCGACAGCCACTTGCGCAGCGCCAGCACAGCCACGCCAGGCGTGAAGGCAGGGACCACATACTCCAGGTCCCGGCTGAGCCCTAGGCCGCCGCTGCCGCCACCAAGACCGCCGCCGCTGCTGCTGTTGCTGGCGGCCTGCACCGTGAAGCGGTACTGCCAGTTGCGTGCGGCAGCGGTGTACAGCTGCCAGGCTCGCGCCTGCGCCCATGCCACGCCAGTCTGCCAGAGGCTGTCGATGACTGCCTGGTACACAAAGCTGTCTGGCTTGCAGTTCTGCGTCTGCATCTGCTCAAAGGCCTGCAGGGACTTGTGCCACTGGCCCGCCCTGTTGTACGCGTTGATGAGTGCGGTGTACGTGACCACGTCGGGGCGGCAGCCGTGGTACTTCATCTGCTCAAACACCTCGCAGGCCTTCTCGGGCTGGCCGCCTGCAGCAGCAGCAGCAGCAGCGGAAGCTCAATGAGGTTGTTTGAGTCATGTTGTGTGCACAGACGGCGGCACCTGGCAGACTTGGGATGCAGGTGCTGTGCCCAGCCAGTTGAAACAGGACGCTGCTGTAATCCGCTGCTGCTGCTGCTGCTGCTCTGTTCTCTCATCGGGGCCAGCCAAAGTGCTGTTGAGCCTGCTGTTCTCCTGCTGCCGCCGCCCTGCTGCCGCCCTGCCTGCGCTCCATGCCGCGCATGCGCACCTTGCTGGCAGGCCGTGATGAGGCTGTTGTAGGTGACCGTGTTGGGCACGCAGCCCTCGCGCTGCATCTGCTCAAACAGCTGCAGCGCCAGCTCCCAGCGCCCAGCCTTCTCGCAGGCGCTGATCAGCGCGCTGTAGGTGATCACGCTGCGCTCGCAGCCGCGCTGCAGCATGGTCTGGAAGGTGTCCAGGGCCTTGTCCAGCTGCCCAGCCTTGCCGTATGCGCTGATGAGCGCGGTGTAGGTGGTGCTGATGGGCTGCAGGCCAGACTCCAGCAGCTTCTGGTACACCTGCAAGAGTCGCAGGGATTGGGTTTAGCAGCAGCAGCAGCGGCAGGGACAGCAGCAGCACTTAATGAGCTGCAGCAACAGCATCACGTGGCAGCCATGCCAGCAGCTGATCAACACTGCCATACAAGGAGAAGCTCTCGTGGGCTTCGCCGGCACTGCCATAGGTTGCTGCCCTGTGCGCCGATGGCAGGCTGCTGCCGTGGCTGCTGTCTGACAATCAACAGTGCTGTCTAACAGTTAGCTGCCGTGGCTGTTGTCTGATGGTCACCAGCAGTGCCGCCGGAGCGCTGGGCTCACCTTGAGTGCCTCCTGGGGCTGGCCGCACATGTTGCACGCGATGATGGCTGTGTTGAAGGTGCGCACCTCAGGCTCAATGTCCTGCAGGGGCAGCAGGCAGGGGCAGCAGGCATGCTCAGCAGCAGTCAAGGGAAGCAGGCAACCACAGCAGCACGCCTGCGCCATGACCCTCTTGCCTGTCTTGCCTGTCACAAGATGTAGCTGATACGTTGCACCGATGATGCGCTGTCGGTGACATCCAGTCATAGCACAATTCTCAGTCTGCCGAGGGCAAGGTGTTTTGCAACAACTGCAGCTGGCCCAGGTTGCTGCTGCTGCTGCGGCCGCACCTCGTCGCGCATGTCTTCCAGCACGCGCACTGCCTTCTCCCACTGGCCTGTCTTGCCATACACGTCCACCAGCGTGTTGTAGGTCACCACGTTGGGCCGGATGCGGTCCTCGTGCATCTGCTTAAACACATCCAGCGCCAGGTCACACGCGTCACACTGCAGCAGCAGACACACACAGCACAGGGCTTTGGGGCGACTGCGTTTCCCACAGTTGCTCCTGCGTTCAGCGTTGGTGCCTTGCTCAACATCTGAGAGCAGCTTGGTTTGGAAAGTGGGAGCTGCTGCAGGTCAATGGTCAAAGCAACCGCCATGGTGAAACTGCTACAACAGTACCGCTGTGACGAACCCCGCTGCTCAGCAGCGCTGCAGGCTCACCTTGATGCACACGTTCATTAGCGCGCTGTAGGTGTGCACGTTGCAGGACAGCCCGCGTGCCCGCATCTCTCCCACCAGCTCCAGTGCGCGGCGCAGCTGCTGCGAGGGCCCCATCATGCTGATGGCAGTGGTGAAGGTGTACACGTCACACAGGCCGTACAGCTCGTGATCAGCTGGCAGGGACTTGAGCCAGTCGAAGATCTCCATGGCCCGAGACAGATGCTGCGTCTTGGCCAGCTCCTTCATGAATGCTGCCATGGCCCGACTGTCCAGGTAGCTGAGCGCGGGAGCCACTGCTGCGACCGCACTGGCGCCCCCAGGCAGCGAGATGCACAGCTTAACGAGCTCCTCTACGCTCATCTCGCTGGGCCTGCGGGCGGAGACAGCAGGCATGCGTAAGCTAATGGCGGGCTGGCTGCCATGGACACCTGCGTGGCAGTTTCAAGCATGGCTTACATTCCGCCGTCTCTGTCCAGGGTGTCGCCGCGCCCGACAGTTTTCACATGATCCCACAACCGCTTGTAGCCCTTCTGCGATCTGGAGCGGCCACGGGAGCTGTTGTGTCCTGGTCCGCCCCTGCCTGAGCTGCGGTGATAGCCTGAGGGTCCAGCATCCGGCCTAAATGTATCATGTACGTGTGCAGTGTCCATCTGACCGCCCCAAGGGCCCTGTCCATGGCCATATCGACCGTGGGGCCCGCCATATGACCCCTTTCTGGTGTCAGTGTCCCTGCTCTCCATGATTTCCAACCCCAATCGTGAGAAATGTTTTACAGCTTGATCATTGAACACAAACACGGGGTGTATGATCAAGCAGTCGATAAGCAAATAGCTGGTGGCAAAGTTGGTTAAGACGGGACCTGTGGAAGCTGCTACTGCACAGTTGATCGATATTACTAAACCGCAGATTGTATGCAGTCTGCCTGCATGGTGTCACCGGGCTGCTGGTAGCAGAAGGTGGCCAAATTGCCTCTGCACCCCAAACCCAGGCGCAATATTGGCATTAGTAATGGCTGGCGCCCGCACCACAATGCAAAAATGTATCACGTAACATATACGAGGAGCGAACACTAGCTTCCATTGATAAAATCTCAGCAGGAGTGATCCCACCGAAGATCCCGGGCCGCTGAAACTGTGCTGCAGCTGTTCAAAAGCAAAGAAAGGGTGCCAGAAATACAAAACAATTGCAGTCTGTGATGCACCAGTGCTTGCTGAGCTGCTGGCACCGGTGTTGTCAGGCCGGCTGGCTCGTGTGTGCGCGTGTTGCCGGGTGACTGCGGACCGCGCCGGTGGGCACGGCACCCAATCCTCCCTCAGCATGAGTACACCCTATATTCATTTTATAAGCAGAAGTTAAGAGGGCAAAGTAAATCGCTGAAAGTGTTTGTCAGTGTTGGGCACCTACCGGCTGCTCCGGGGTGTTGACCAATTGCACCAAGTGTTGCCGAGCAGTTGGGCAAGCTTCACCGCATGTGAAACCAACAGCGCCATATTAAAAGCAGTATACGCCTGTAAATCTGTTTCGACGGTTTTAGCATCCCAATGGCAGCCCCTGTAGCCTTGGGCCTTGCAGGCACGTATACTGTGTCTGACACAGGCCTGCAGGCTGGGTGGTGGCAAATGAGCAACAAACAGCTGAAGCTCTTCCACATACGCCAAGCCGGCACCAGAGAACTTGGTGATTGAACAATGCTGATGAAACAGTACCTGTCTCAATGCGTGTGGCACAGCTGCGCCCTGCTTGCTCGATGCATGGCCATGGCCAGCGTTGAGTAGCTGCTGGTGTGTCTGCTGACAGCACCAGTAGATCCTGCACCCTGCTTATTCAACAGAAATGGTAGAGGGTGTGGAGCCCAGGGGCGACGCCCCTGGCCACACACACCCTCTTAGCCTTAACTTACCCAGGAGCTGCAGAGCTGCCTGGGTAGTCACTCACTCACTCACTTCAACAGAACGTCTTCAAGACCTTGCCAGTTTTTACATCAACCTGCAAGCAGCTGTTCAAAGGTCCTGCACAGGGCTCAAGGGCATAAACGTTTGCACTGGTGACAGTGCCACATCAGCGCATCAATGTCACAGTGTGGTGACAGGTTCCTGGTAAACAATGCAGAACCGTTACGCAATCTGAACTGATGATTGATTTCTATTCAACCTCATACCTGAGCATCATCTGCAGCACGCTGCAACACGTCCGCGACAAGAAACATCACGGCACGTACATCGCCTTCCTTCATAGCCATTGTAGCTGCCGTGGGAATAATTAACTAGTTATGCTGAAGGCAAAGCAGCTCACCGGACGTTCGCATAGCCATAGGCAGGCACATATCAGCAGCAGTAACAGCAGCAGCAGCAGCAGCAGCAGCTGTAGCAGCAGTAGATCTGCAGGTTTATGCTACATGCAGGCGAGCAGAAGAAACGTAATGAGCTGCATGGCATCGACAGACCCACTGGAGCTACCCAACAGCGACAGCAGCAGCGACAACACCAGCATCTGTAGCAGCTCTGTCGTGCGGCGGGCATTGCTGCTAGGCACTGCTGCAGGCATCCTAATGTCAAACAGCCCAGCAGACGCAAGTGTGAAGCTCAAATTCAGCAGGAAAGCACAGCTGAAGCCGTACACATTGAAGGCAGGCTACCAAGTAACAGTGCCAGACTCATGGGCGCTAGCTTATGTGAGTGGCAAGCAGCTGTGGCGATGACACATGTGTGGTATTGTTCAGTACTTGTGTGCTGATACACCCATGTCTGCCACCTGCAGGACCGGTCAGACAAGGCTGACCTAGGCACGCAGGCATTCTTTGGCAACTTCAACACCTTTGAAACCCTGTCAATATTCAAGCAGCAGCGACCGGAGAATGCAGCTGGTGAGCATGGGACAGGTGTCACGCCATCATGCCGCATGCAAGTGCAGCAGCAGCAGCAGCAGCAGTGCACCTGGCCAGTTGACAACGTGCTTGCTCTCTGATGGGCGCATTTAATGCAGCGCACCTGGCCACTTGACAACGTGCTTGCTCTCTGATGGGCGCATTTTATGCACCACTGGTGCTTACACCAGCACGCCCTGGTGGCAGAGCAACCCTCTGCTGTGGAGGTGTGAAGGGCACCAGCACAGCTGTGCTGGCAGCAAAATAAGATCCATTTGTGCAGGGACGGCAGCAGCTTTGGCTGGTGTACATGATGCCGTGAATGACATGGCTTTCACTGCGCTGCTTCTGACACTTGCAGAGCTCAGCCCTGCGCAGCTGCTGGAGGCAGTGCTGGCCGAGCAACGAAATAATGTGAGCAGGCACAGGGTGCAGCATGTGCCACAGGCTTACGCTGCATACACACAGAACAAAAATTGCTTCACAGAAAGCACAGGCAGTGAGCACTTGGGCAGCAGCTTCAGCATCCTACTGGTGTTGCATCTGCATGTATCTTTGCGGTTACCAGCCACCACACCCTTGCAGCTTCTTGTACAGCCAAGCGGGTCCTGGACGGACAGTCAGGCATTAATTACACACCTTGCGCTGTGCTGTTGCTGGCCTGCAGCAAAGCACCTTTGGCTTTGATGTCGTCAGCCCCACGCCAGCTCCCAGGGTGCCAGACGCAGCAGATGGTAGCCCCGGCAGCACTACATACTACGATGCAGAGTGAGTTATGCAGCGCGGATCCTGCATGCCGCGTCTTCTTTGCTTTGGTCAACCTTGACGAGAGCCAGGTAGCACGCATGGCTGGGTTCAGGACTGCGCCGTAAACATGATTTGTGTTGCATGCATAGCTGACAAGCATGACATTCTTCACCCTGGTCTGCTGCTGCGCCAGAATGCCCGCAGTGCAGCAGCATCCTGCAAAACCAAAAGATTGGCGCAACCTCTGCCAGTGGCATGCGGCAGATCTATCAACACTACATCACATCATGGCATACGGCAGGCATTTATCAAAGTGAAACTCAAAGTAAAATTGTCACTGCCGGGCTGTATTGCTGGCGCTGGTGCTGCTGGCGCGCGTGCAGGTATGAGCTGGCCATCTGCAGGGGGCTGGCTGAGGAGGGCAGCGCAGGACGGCGACGCTGCGTGGGGCCCAACGACATGGACCTGCAGGTGCGGCCTGCATGGACCGCAGCACAGCTTGCTGCTGCACAGCACAGCTTGCTGTGCTTGGCTGCATATGGCTGCGTATGCTGGCTACTGCCACAACACTGGGCATGCTCAGGCCCGATTGCTCCCCCACCTGCCCTACAGCCTGTATGGCGCTGAACGCGCCCGACAAAAAGCGTTTGGAGGCGCGCTGTTTAACCCACACATGGACAGCCGCTCACATATACGCTGCGGCTGCGCAACGTCAATCACCCTGATCAGCACCTGCTTCGTGCTGTTGTGCAGATTGTGTCGCGGCGCTTCTACCAGACCTTTGCGCTGCAGGGCGACTTCATCTACATCGTGCGCGGCTCCTCCACCACTGAGATGTGGCAGGACGTGGGGCCGGCGGCTACGCAGGCGGTGCAGAGCTTCCGCCTGGCACAAGCCTGAGCGGCAGCGCAGCCCAGACTGCAACTCAGACTGTACACATGCTGTGCACAGCTGGCAGCTGTACGTAGCTACGCTGGGTGACCATACGTATGGTCAATGGGTGCAGCGGACTCCGCAAGTTGCACCTAGCGCAGTCATGAGTTGATCAAGTCGGTGACAGTTCTGTAAGCAGCCCATGCACGAGCGGATGGTCCATTGTTGACTGCCCGCTGCAGCTGCTGAGGCATGATATGCTGCACAGCATGGTGGCGCGTCGTACCTGAAAGCTGCAGGCGCTGCACAGTCACTTCTGGCATGCAGCGCATCATTGATCACACAATTGAGTGCAGCAGTGCTGCCAGCGACCACAGCCTGTTTCTGCGGCTGGCTCAGCAGCCTGGGCCTGTCGCCTCCCAGCAGATTCGATATTTGAAAATTTGCGACTAAAGTTTAGGCTCCTAGACTGCGTAACAGGGTCTTGAGCCTGGCATGCTGGCCAGCCATTGGCGCGTTTCCTGCATTGCCGTTAGATACCTGGAAAGTAGAAAGTGGAAAGCAAACGAATAGCTCATGATCAACTTCCAGATGTTACAAGCAAAGGAGCATGACAGCACCTTGGAGACCCCTTTACTGGCAGACTCAAAGCAGGCTCACATGCCACTAGTGCAGTACTGCAGCCAGCCGTGCTGCGCAGCGCACCGTGCGCGTATGTGGCACATACAACTGTGCAAGCCAGGCATGCACAATGACTGCACTGCTGCATGGCAGGGAGCCGTTGCAGACACCCTGCTACCATCTTGACAACAATGGCTGGCGTGAACTTCACGACTTCACAACTTGAAGTTGCCGTACTGCACCGCAGGCGGCCATGAAAATCATGCTTACTGCGCGATGCATTGAGCCTACTAGCTGGAATGTGCCATCCCACATCACACATGAAAAGCTGCAAGACTCTGCTGCGCACTGGTTGCTGCTACCAAACAGGCAAGCCAGCAGCAGCCCGCGCACTAAATGGACACCAGAATAAAGATGCCAAGACAGCAATGTAGCAGTGGGATGCACTGCAGTGCTTGACCAGGTATATATATTAGTACACTTGCCCACACGAGCCTCACATAAACAACCCCAGAACAACGCACACGTAGCTAGCCCTTGGCTGCAGCACTAGCAGCAGCAACAGCAGCTTAAGCAGATGTGAACTTGGTCACTGCCTTGGTGCCCTCAGACACGGCGTGCTTGGCCAGCTCTCCTGGCAGGATGAGGCGCACAGCTGTCTGGATCTCGCGGGATGTGATGGTGGGCTTCTTGTTGTAGCGGGCAAGGCGGGAAGACTCGCCGGCGATCTGCACGGACACACATGCCAAACGTGGTTGTGAGGGCCCACTTTAAGATGACAAGGTTCATCATGATATGTATGCTAAAAGTGACGCATGAATGCTGCTGTAACTGTAAAACATACACAGGCCTGACCTGTGTACTTGAGTAACTTTAGAGCTGAGCAGCACAAGCATATACACAGCCAGCAGGCAGATGCGCCGTCCTGCACCATGATGCTTCAAGCTTGAAAGAAACAGCATATCCTGCGCACTGCAACAAGCACAACCCAGCCTTGCTGCCCCACACAAGCTCTTGCTACTTGCCTTCTCAAAGATGTCGTTGATGAAGGAGTTCATGATGGACATAGCCTTGGAAGAGATACCTGTGCAAGCAGGAGTGTGGTGCGCAAGCGGCAAGGTTACCTCCTCAGCTTGCCAGGTGAAATACCTGCCACATCTGGTGCAATCGCACAGGACCACAGTCCTTGCAGGTGCTGCTGTCCAAATGCTGCCAGTACTTAGTTCACTGAAAGACCTGCTCCCCAAACGAACACTTCTAATGATGATAAATACACACCATGCTGTCCTCCCCATCATGCCGTCATAGGCCAGAAGGAAAGAGGAGCAGCAGCGCTGCAGCGCACCTGTGTCAGGGTGCACTTGCTTGAGGACCTTGTAGATGTAGATTTTGTAGGTCTCAGCCTTGCTGATCTTCTTCTTTGTCTTCTTTGTCTCTGCAGCCAAGCATGCGGCAAGGGACACAAACATTAACCACTGCTGTTTGCACCACTGCTGGTTGTGTGCTGTGTTGTTGCACAGGGGCACTGCTGGGTGTAGCACCGCTGCGCGCATCACTGTGACACGTAAACGAATACCCACCAGTAGTCTTCTTGGCTGGTGCCTTGGCAGGGGCCTGCGGATCATGACGAGGACGGAACACCAACACCCCCACCATCAGTAAGTGGCCCCGGCATGCCGTGCAAGGTACAGCGCAGCCGTTACATGCCAAGACAGCGACAATGAGTGATTATAAGCAATCAAGGATACCAACCTTGTCGCCGATGGGCTTGGGCGCCATTTTGCTGTTTGAGTTGTGGAGTATAGATGGGCTCGGGCAAAGCAACACTATTCGACAAACAGCTCAAGTCCGTGGCAAATAGTATCCAGGGGAGACATGCGGCCCGGGCCTCAAGTGATAGCCAGTGTGAGCTGGGACGGTGTCACTTCTTGGACCCTCAACCACTGCGTTTGAATTGAAACGGCTTGAAACACCAAGAAACCGCCACATCATCAATGTCGCTGAGATCCCGTTACAGTATCAGTGCTCTTTGGTGACAAACACAGCAGTGGCTGCCATGTACGTTTGTGAGCTGCACCATGCATGCAAGATGTCAAAAGCCTAAGCATTCCACACCTTGGCAATGCCTCTGCTGACGTAAACTGTAGCAGGCATAGCAATGGCGTACAGCAGCAGCTGTCTCGTCACATGTCCAGCCGCTACTGCCCTGCGTTCCTGCTCTGCGCTGCAGACTTCTTCGCCTTCTTGCTGGCCTGCTTCAGTTGCTGCAGCCCAGCCGCGCTGATCTTCACTGTGCCGACCATGGCATTCACCATGTCCATGTCCGGCACTGCACGCATCAGCTCCCGCTCCCGCTGAAGGCCCTCCTGCCCCCGCGCCAGCAGCTCCACCGCCTGCTTCACGGCCTTGCCCTTCTTCAGGGTGCCAGGCGTGAGCTTCACCTTGAACTTGTAGTTTGCCAGCGCAGCATACGGCCCCACCACAGGCACCGCATACATCAGCACATCGTCAGCGCGAGGCACGCCAGTGAGGCTGTCCAGCTCCTTGAGCGCTGCCGCTGCTGCATCGCCCTCCTCGTACGGCAGCTCCGCCACATTCTCCTCAGCAAGCAGCGCAGAGATCTCTGCACGCTCCGCCTCGTCAGCTGCTGCTGCAAGCGCCTCAGCAGCTTCATCCTCCGCATCGCTGCTGTCACCAGCGCCAGCAGCGCCATCACCGGCCCCTGCTGCGCTGACAGCAGCTGCTGCGCTGCCATCTCCAGCTGCTGTTTGCTGCTGCTGCTGCTGCCCGCCTGCTGCATCAGCTGCTGCGGCATCACTCTCGCCTTCCCCACTGTCAGAAGACGCTGACGATACCTGCTGCTGCTCCTCAGCTGCTGCTGCTGCTGCCGCCGTGAGGTCGCTGAACTGGCTGCCTGTCGCTGCTGCGATCGCCTCCTGCAGGTTGTCTGGCGCTGCAGGGCCGCCGCTGCGTGCACTGCGCGCCTCCTCCTTGGCAGACTTGCGCGCCTGGCGCCGCTCCTGCCGCGACTTCTTCTGCCCTGCAGAGCCCAGCAGCTGCAGCAGGCGCAGCAGCGGCCATGACGACGCAGTTGACACACTTGCAGGATACCGGCACGGCCTCAGTACCTTGCATACCAGTGACTGTCCATGATGATTGCACAACAACCATGCATGCTGCGCGCGTTCCTTTCCTCCCATCTGCGCTTCTCCTGACATCCACCAAATAACACCACACTCCCTGCCCCACCCCGCCCCACCGCAGCCCTCTCCCAGCCGCACCTGCAGCGCCAGCTCCCTGTCCTCCTCATCCTGCTCAGCATACCGCTCCTTGGCCTTAGCAGCCTTGCCAGCCTTGCCGCGGCGCCCCTTGGGCCCAGCCGCCGCTGCTGCTGCTGCCGCCGCTGCTGCTGCACTAGGCCCTGCAGGAGGCTTGCCGCCTGCTTTGCCCTGCGCTTTCTGCTGCTGCTGCTGCTGTTGCTGTTGCTGCGGCTGGCTGCTGCTGCCCTTGGCGGCGGACTTCTTCATCTTGGCGCGCTCCGCTGCTGAGATGTAGCGCTTGCTCTCACCCTGCAGCGGCAGCAGCAGCACCAGAATGGGGCACACAAGTGACACAGCAAAACACTAGGCACGCGACGCAGGCCAGCAGCGGGTCAAGCTCAATCTGCAGCCAGTCCACGCGTAGCATGCGCTGCTTACAGACCTGCGTAGCACACATCATGCAGCACGCGCTGGTCATTGTGCATTGGCGCACCCGCTCTGCTGCCTGCTGCTGCCCTGGCTCTGCACCAGCCTCCTCATCGCCGCCCTCAGCAGCTGACGCAGGGTGCTCCAGGCCGTAGCGCTCAAAGCCAGCGCCACCCGTTGCTGCTGCTGCTGCTGCTGCTGCTGCTGGCGCTGACGTGGCGCTGCTGCTGGCCCTGCTGATCCTGCTGCCTGCTGATGCCAGCTGGTCTGCTGACAGGTCCAGGAAGGAGTCCAGCGCTGACACGCTGCTGCTGCCTGCGCCGCTCAGCTGGCCGCCAGTGACGCCTGCGGGCGGCAAGCGCCAGCAGTGGCACATACACGCAGCGGCAGCTAAGAGCTGGATGGCGACAACAATCCAATACTTGAGGCACCGAGCAGCACAAGGTGCCTCAAAACTACAGCAGGCTGAGCGCGACGGCTGGCAGGTGCACTGGAAGGAAAAGGCAGCTGCAAGGGCTCCTGCCTGCTCCCGCAAACACCGCTCGCAGCACATCATACATCACAATTTAACATGATGCTACTGCAACCGAGGCACGCGCTAGCCTCTGCACAAGCACACCATGCCCACCTGATGCGCTGCTCTCTAGTGCACTGCCATCCTCAGCTTCCTCCGCTGCTGCCACCGCCGCTGCTGCAATCGCCGCTGCCGCTCCCCTGCCCATCCCCTGCTGCTGCTGCTGCTGCTCGTCCTCTTCATCGTAGCCGCGCACGGCGCGCTCGCCTGCGTGCCGCCCGATGCATCCCTCCTCCAGCTTGAACATGAAGCCAAAGCCCATGACCAGGCCCTGGGGCGGCAGGAAGTTCTTGCGCCCACGCACCATGAAGCTCCCAGTGGGTAGGTACTCGCCCGTGGGCGCAGTTTTGGACACCTGCGGGCGCGATGATGATAATAGGTTGAGCGTTTGCACACTGGAGCAGGCTCACTTGCCTCATGCCGGGGTGGGTGCAAGCTTGCAGCAGAAGGGCCAGCGTGGCCGCAGCACAGTGATGTCGGCGTCGGCGCAAGCAGGCATGGCAATGCTGCCATACACAGTGATGCTCGCACGCTGCAGTGCACAGCAGCCCACCAGCAAGCCTACAACTGCCAGCTGTTGCTGCTGCTGTTGCTACTGCAGCCCGGGCAGTCCCAAGTCAATGGCAACAATGCAACACTTGCTGCCCCGCCTAGGCAGCAAACATCGCTGCTGCGCCCTACTGGGCCTCACCTGGTGGTGGTGCACCCACCAAGCGCTGGTGACCACCTTGCTGTCCCAGGCCCTGCTGCGGCACACGCATGCGCAGCCCGCCTGCTGCAGCGTCAGCGGCGGCACTGGGCGCGAGGGGTCGTGGTTGCGGATGATGGTGCTGCTGGCGCCGTGCAGCTCAGCGTGCACGTAGATGTCCTCTGCGCAGCGAGGCGGGGCGGCAGCAGGCACACATGAGCCCATGCGGTGGGGCAGCAGGATCAAGTCACACATGGAACGCAGTCATGCACAAAACCTGCTTGAGGGCAGAGCCACAAGACTGCCAGCTCGTCCACAGCCAGCCAGCCTGCTCTGCCTCCTGTGCTCTGCTTGGCTGGCTGGCTGGGTGACCTGTGACCGGCTGGCTGGCTGCTTACCGCATGCCCATCTGCATGCCTAGCTGGCTGGCGGCCTGGCTGGCCACCCTGCACTGCCAGTGTCTGCCGGCCTCACCCTTCCTGAAGTATCGCTTCACGATGAGCTCGTTCTGCTGCGCGTCGCGCCCGCTGATGACCAGGTAGTTCTCGCTGCTGATGAACCAGTGGAAGCGCTCAAACCAGGCCGCCTTGCGCACCACCTGGCCAGCGGTGTGCCCGGCAGAGGCAGGCAGAGGTGAGAAGGGGTGTGTTTGCAAGCAGCGGCCGTGGCAGCGGCTGATCAAGAGGCAAGGGCTGGGCAACACTGCTCAGCAAAATGCAGGTGCAGCAGGAAATCGCCGTCTCCACACCTGCATGGCAAGTGCCACGCACACTGCAGCTGAGAACGCCGCACATCGCAGCAGCCCTGCACACACCCAATGCCTGGGCGGCGACAGCTGCGCAACTCAATGCCCTCCTGCACACCTGTGCCGTGGTGGCGCTGTTGCGCAGGTTGGCCAGCTGCGCCGCGGCCTTCTTCTCCGCTGCCTTCAGCGCCTCTGCATGCGCCGCCAGCGTCTTCTCCTGCTTGGCCAGCTGCCGCTTGCGGGCCGCGTGGTGTGCTGCTGCGTTGCTGTACGCGCTCAGCGCCAGGTCCACGACCACCTTGGTGGCAGGGCGAGTCAGCGCCTCTTCGTCGTCCTGCGGCAGCGGCAGCAGAGGCAGCAGCGGCAGCAGCAGCATCAGCAGCAGCATCAGCAGCAGCGGCAGCAGTTGCCAGCAGTCCGCGGCAGCCACTAGCACTCTGCGAAGTACCACAAGCAGCAGCACCACGTGAACAGCACATACAAAGTAAAGGGACCTCTACGCTGCTGCCTAGCTGCCGCTGCTGCTGCTGCTGCTGCTGCTGCTGCTGCTGCTGCTGCTGCTGCTGCTGAGCAATGCATTCACCACACTCGAACACAGCCGTACATGCAGCAACACCGCCAGTTACATACAGCACACACAACACACGCGGCTGCAGCAGGGCCCAGCCCCAGCGCCACTCCCCACCCCACCCCACCCCACCCCACCCCACCCCACCCCACCCCACCCCACCCCACCCCACCCCACCCCTCTCCCACCCGCCCTCACCTCCTCTCCGTCCAGCAGGTTGCTGAGCAGCAGCGTGATCTTGTTCTGGTCCAGCTGCAGGCTGTGGATGCCCCCCGCCACGGGGTTGCCTGCGCGCCGCTCCTCACGGATGAGCGCCTCCAATTCGCGCCAGTCCATGCCCGTGGCGATGGCTGGTTGTTGGTGCAGGCGGCACACAGAGATAGACGGTACACGACGACGCATCAGCAAGGTTGCAGGGGCGCAGGGGCAGCGACAGTGCAGGAGGAGCAAATGACTACGCCTGCTATGGGGGGAAGCAGGAGGCTCAGTGCATGCCATGCCGGCAGGGGGCACGGGCAACTCCCAATGAGCGTGGTCCTGACACGGAGCAGGTGTGCATCAAGCGCCACCTGGCAGGCTTCGCATGTCCATGCAACACAGCACGGCAGCTCCAGCCCCCATGCGTGCTTGTTCAAAGTGGCACACCACAGCAGGCACTCACTCACCAAAGGAACACACCACCCAACCGGCCAGCATGCCGCACCCGCTGCCGCACCCGCTGCTGTACCTGCTGCGCTGCTTCTCCCACTCGCTGCTGCACCCGCTGCTGCGCTGCTCCTCCCACCCGCCGCTCACCCGCATTGACTGCATCCAGCGCCGCATCCACTGCCTCCAGGTTGTACTCGATGAGGTTGGCGCGCGCCTCGCTGGCTGCTGCCTCCTGCTCCAGCGCTGTCGCGCGCGCGCCCTGGTCGGCCTTGATCTTGTCCAGCCGCGACAGCGCAGACTTCTCCGCCTCAAGCTTGGCCACCTGCACGCGCTGGCCCTGGATCTGCAGTTAGAAGAGCAAACAAATGAACTTGATACTTCAAGTCTTCAAGAACTTGATACCAGTATGCCATATTAGCACGAAACTTATCCGCCTCAAGCTTGGCCACCTGCACGCGCTGGCCCTGGATCTGCAGCCATTGAAGACCATGTCAGACATCAGGTTTAGAGGTATGACGATAGTATGTTGTATCAGCAGTATACATACTGCATGTTGGTGCGCTGCTGGCTGGTGACAAGGAAGCTGCGATCTCATCATGTGCTGCGCCTGCAGCTCCTGGACGTGTTTTGAAATGGCGGCAGCTGAACGAGTGTCACTGAAGATTGCCAGCCTGCACATGCAGGCAGAATGTCCACGTCAGCACCTGCTGCTATGTTGGTGCAACTGGCATGACATAACACCCAGCCCCTACATCTGCCTGCAGAAACACATACACACACTCCCACAATCATTGCCCTCCACTTGACATAACAGCATTCGCACTGCACTCTCCACACACAAGTTAACACACACAAGTTATGTAACATAGTTATGCATGTTGTAAAATGAAAACTCTCCCTTTATAACATAACAGAACACAGTGCACCACACCTTGCTGTAGAATTCATCCAGTGCAGCATCAAAGCTGGGGAAGTCCAGCAGCTCCTTAGCACGGCTCAGCTGAGATAGCCGCAGCGGGTTGTAGTCCTGGTACACTAGCCCAGCACCACGCTCACCCTGCTGCTGCTGCTGCTGCTGCTGGCCGTCAGCAGTCGTGGCTGCTGTACCTTTCCCCGCGCCCTGTTGGCTGCCGGCGCCACCTGCTGCGCTCTGTGCTGCTGCTGAGCCAGCCGGCGCTGGCAGCGCAGACACCCAGCCCTCAGCTACTGCGCCCTGGTCAAGCGACGCAAGCCACGCCTCAAACTGCTGCACGGCAGCAAACAGCGCGAGCGCCTCGCCCTCACTCAGCTGCTGCTGCCGCAGCACCTGCCCAGGCGCCAGCCCAGCAGCCAGGCAGCAGTGCTCTGCAATGGCAGGCCCATACGGCACCAAGTCGCCAACCACGGACTTCAGGGTGGGGCCGCTGCTGGCTGCCGCCTTGCCTGCAGCAGCCCACCCTTTCTGCTTGCCCTGCTTGCCGCCGGCAGCCGCCTTGGCTGCCGCTGCTGCAGCCGCTGCTGCCTCTGCTGCCGCTGCTTCAGCATCCTCGTCTACCTCCCCCTCATCATCCTCATCCGCTGCTGCTGCTGCGCCGTTTGCTGCGGCGCCGTTGGCATCCGCAGTGTCAGCTGCTGCTGGAGGCACTGCTGCTGCTGCTGCTGCCAGCGCCTGCTGCAGCGCCGCCAACGGCAGCGGCTGGCGCAGCCGAATCGCGTGCATGGGGTAGGGGTGCTTGGCCATGATGGACAGGCCCTTGGCGTCATCCCTGTGCGAGCGCAGCAGCGTCAGCACCTGGTAGCTGGCGTCAGTCAGGATCACGTTGCCCTGCACAGCAGCAGCAGCAGCAGCAGCGGCGGCGGCGGCGGCGGCAGAAGGGCAGCTGCGATGGCAGCAACAGGAGGACACATGACTGTAGTGACCAGGTACCTCGCGGGGCCTGGCTTTACCAGGCCCACAGCAGCAGCACCCCTTACCGGTGCTGCTGCAGCGACATGGTTTGACACAGGTAAGGTAATGCAGCATTGGCATGGCCAGCTGAACTCCAGACAGCCACTTCACGGTTTGCGTGCCGAATGCAACCAGCTGCAGCATCACCAGCACGCCAGCTGTGGCTTGCTGGCCGCGTGCTTGCTTGCTGCAGCCCACTGTTGTCTGCAGCTGCTGTGCACACCTGTGCGTACATCTCCAGGATCAGGTGGTGTGCATTGTCCCCGCAGCCGAACACAAAGTCCACCACGCGGTCCACGCCCAGCTGGCGCACATCTTCCAGGCGGCGCGTGCGCAGGTGCTTGCGCAGCTTCAGAGTGAAGTTGCTGGGTGCATCAGGCTTGTCATACATCACCTGCGCCACAGCAGGCAAAGCAGGCGGAGACAACGCATGCGAGATGTAGCCAGAGAACATTGTGCTGTTGCAGACTGCTTGCAGGGGAGCTGTGTGCACAGCAATGAAGCAGAGCTGCTGTTTCAAAACCGAATACAAGCAGTACAGGCAGCAGCTGCCTGCTGTAATGGCACTCGCCGGCGCCAGCGAGCCTCTGTACAAGACAGATTCCTGCCACTGCATTTGACCTGAATCGCCTACAGCCTGGTTCAGATGCCTGTATACATGCAGCACTGACGCGCCTGCACTGTGTGGAAGCGGCTGCCACTCTCCAGCAGCAGGAACACCTTCTCGCCGTCACTGCCACTCTTGGACAGCTTCAGCACATACGTCTGCAGCAGCAGCGGCGCGGCAGCAGCAGCAGGATATGATACTACATAGCTATAGGCATTGCAGCGACATTACGGCTGCCTTGCCTGCTGGTTAGCGGGCTGGGCTTGTAGGCTATAACTACAGTGTGAGCTGCAGGCGTTGCTGCCAGTGCCCACCTTAGCATTGAGGTCGTATATGTTGGCCAGGCGCAGTCCCAAGATCTTCTCCTTGAGGCATGACACTTCTCCAGCCACATCGGCTGAGGCCATACGCTGCTTCACCATGGTTGCTACTGCTGCTGCTGGTGCTGCTGCTGCTACTGTTCAGCTTGTTTGTATTCTGCGACAGCTGCAACACCTCGGCAGGGTATCGTTGCTGCAAAATCCGATTGTTGCTTTGCACGCGCGTCACTTGACAGCGCAGGCGATCGACGACTTGAGCACCACGACTCCGGTACGGTGATAGACACGAACGCTACGATCGGCTCTCTGTTAAATGTTTCTTCAACTCTAGTACTGCACTGTGATAGCGTCCTTACGGCTGCAGGTGCACCTGGTGCTCAACAGTACTGCTGCACTGCATCAGTAACACAGGCCAGCAGGCTACCAACCCATTACAAGAGTGGAGAGGCGAACCGCACACTGTCAATGCACTATGCATCATAAATCACCCAACCACAGCAGTGCATGCAGTTCAACAACACCAGAAAATCCAGTAACACGTGGTTGTGACCGTCATGACACCACCAGGGCATGCTGTCAGTGTTACTGCCCGCCAGGCCGTCCCTGGGGTTGAATACTGCTGGTTTTCTTCATGGCAGATCCAGTCCGAGCTTTGCTGCTGGCAGGCCCTCCTGGTGCCTCCCTGAACGCCACACGGGATGCTGACGCAGTGGGACTCCTGCTCACTGGCGAGCCAAGGCTGCCTGCTGCAGTGCTGCTGCCGCTGCTAACCACCTCTGGCAGTGCAGCATTGTAGCTGGCCATTGCTGGCAAGCTGCCAGCAGCGCCGCCTGATGAGCTGGGCCGTCCACCGCCAGGCGCTGCACTGTCAGGCGTCCTGATACGCGGAAGCAAGCCTGCTAACGATACGTTTGTTCGGAGAGTAGGCGGCAGGTGAAGGTGCGGCAAAAGTGAGCATTTGACGTAGTTGACATTGGTATCGTAGGATGGTGCACGGCGTATGCGGACTCGGCACTGCACAGCAATGTCCATGGGCGACCCGACACATGAACAGCTCCTGGCACCAGCATTCGTAGCACTAAGCTCACTGCATGCAGGCACCAGCAGCCCCGCCTGATGCTAGCGTGTCCCACCTGATGCAGCAGCAGGGCTGCTGGGCTCCCCTGGCAGCGGGCTGCCGGCAACAGCAGTGCCCACCCTGCTGGCAGCTGCTGCAGCACCCGTGGCGGGCCTGCTCAGCCAGCCGCCTGCGCTGCTGACGCCGCTCATGCTGCTGGGCAGGTACCAGTCGCTGCGGCTGCTGTCTGCCCTGTCAGGAGCTGCGCCATCTGCCATGCCCAGCTTGCTGCCTGCCCTGGCCTGGCCTGCGCCGCTGCTGGAGCTGGCCAGCTCCAGTGCTGCCTGGCCCCAGGCGTTGTTGGTGTTGGCCAGCGAGCCGTCAGTCAGCCTGCGCGGCTCCATCAGGGGGTTGGGCGGCAGCAGGCCTGCAGGCACACAGCAGTGAAATATATAAGGCTTAGGGGTTGCACACAGCTCATGAGTAGTGGGTGGCGTGTAACTGTTCAGCCGTGCTCGGCGGCAAACAGCAGCACTGCTCACAGCAGTCCACCACAACCTGTCTTCGAGCAAGGAGCCATGGCACAGCCGCTGATGAAGTGCAACATGGACGGCAGCCAAGCATCTGGCCTAGATGCATCACCCTCGCCTCAGCCCCACCTGCGTCAAACTGCAGCATGATCATCGCCAGCAGGTCGTCCAGGTCCACGGCAGGCCCCACAGGCCCATCCACCAGCAGCTCACGCAGCGCACTCGACACGCTGCCGCGCTGATGCCTGTTGCTCGACACACTGCCAGCATCCCTGCTGCTCCTGCTGCTGCCGGGCTCAGCCGGCGGCTGCGCTGCGGTAGGTGCCTGTTCTCTTGCTGCAGCTGCTGCAGCTGCTGCACTGCCGGCTGGCTGCTCCAGCAGCAGCTGCCTGGTGTTCAGCAGCGCTGGCAGCCTGTCCAGCTCTGCCAGGTATGACACATTGTACACATTGCCCAGCAGGTCGTGCACGCACTGCAGCGGCAGGCGCGCGCCAGCCGTTGACGCCCAGTCCCTCAGCACTCCCTTCCACAGGCCGCCGATGAGGCGCTTGGCTGCATGCAGCACCAGCAGGAAGTGCTGCCAGTGCTGCGCGCCCCAGGCGGCCCTGCCAGGCTGGCGGTAGCTGCCCACCAGGCGGCAGAAGAGCGCCACCTTGGCGCTGCTGCCCGCTAGGGACTGGCAGCTGGCCAGCAGCCGCGAGATGGGGCCCTGAAAACAGACAGCATAGTATACGGCTCAGCTGAGGTGAGCAGGAGGACACATCCTTTTGAATTGTGCCTGGCAAGAACAGTGCTTCACTGCTGACGAGGACACACGTGCACGCTGGTAAGTAAGGCAATGCCTCTGCCATAGAAAATAAACACTGTTGCTGCTAAGCACAGCTAACTGCATGCGCACCTGCGGGTCTTTCCACAACGAGGCATCGTACACTTGCCAGGCCCTCTGCTGGCTGTGCTGCTGCTGGCTGTAGTGCCCCATCATCGCCTCAAACAGCGTGCCAACGCCACCGCCAGGCCCAGCAGCAGCAGCAGCAGTAGCATCAAGCCCTGCAGACCCTGCAGCCCGGCTGCTGCTGGGCCTGCCTTGCCGCTGCTGCAGCTCATGCACCCATGTGGCCTCCAGCTGGTGCAGCGCCCTGATGTAGATGCGCACAATGGCCTCTGCCACCGCCTTCTCATGCAGCATGTGCGTGGTACCGCCTGCTTGAATGCTTGTGACGTAGTGCAGCCACTCCGTCTGCTGCGTCTCGTCACTCTGCACCGCCACCTCCTGGCGGGAAGCAATGAGCTCCGCGCGAGCGACTGCCTCTGCTGCTACAGTTTGTAAGTTGCCGATCATAGTGCTGACAGCTGTGTGCAGCCAACCGGAGTGCTTGCGGGCTGCAACACCCTGTTTCTTCTCCACTGAATCAGGTGCTTCAGAGCCATCAATATTCCAGCCTCTTTGAGCACTATCAGCGTCAGCAGTGCTAGTGGCACCAGCAGTGACGATGCTGACCACAGTACTGTCGCTGCCTGCACTTGCAGCGCCAGCACTGCAGCTGGCTGCAGCAGCATCAATCTGCATTTGTGCAGCTGCTCCTTCACTGCTGCTGCCTTCATGTGCACCACATCCGCTGCTGGCTGCTGCTGCTGCTGCTGCTGCTGTGTCGTCGCTGCCGGGTGCATCCTCTCCTGACATCACCTGACGCAAGTCTGCCAGCACCTGCTGCAGCGCAGCACTGGCCTCGGCTGCAGCTGCCATGCACTGCCTGGTTGCAGCATCCTCCTGCTGCTGCATCGCCTTCAACTGCTGAGCTTCTTGCTCTAGCAGCTGCAACTCCAGCTTTGCGCTGCGCTCGGTCTGCTGCAGTAGCTGCTTCCGCAACTGATTACTGAAGTAACTCAACACAGACACCTGCAATATGAGCACACAGCGCAGCACGGGTACCAGTGCTCTTGCGGCGAGGTTGTGGCCAGTTAATCACTGCTACATCGCACGGCACAAGCAGTCATGCCCGCCCAGCAAATGCACGAAATATGTAGCACCGCAGCACATCTCTGGCTGAGCACGCTGCCTCACCTTCATGTCGTGCCACTTCTTCTGCTTGCTGCTCAGGCGCTCCTCCAGCCCCTTGCACTTCAGCAGCTGCACCACCTCAGGCGGCAGGTTGGCAACCTCGTCCTCATTGATCAGCTCAGCCTGCTCATCATCTTGGTATGGCGAGGCAGGTCTAGACCGGCGGCTGTAACCAGCAGGTTCAGAGGTGGCTACCGCGCCAACCCCTGACACGCGCTGCCGCAGCTGACCATGTGCTGATGCCGCCCTTCTGATGCTGCTGGTGCCTGTTGGGTCTGCAGCTGAGCTGTTATCGGCAGCAGGGGCATCTGGGCCAGTGCAGGGGCCGCCAGATGGCTCGCATGGGCTGCAGACAGGTTGCAAGACCCGGTTGCAGCGTTTGGTTCATCACACTGTGGCACGGCTGCTGGTGCACTCAGATGCAGTATGCTGCTGCGCTTACTGGGGACGGCTACATGCTGGCATCAAATTGAGCGGGCATGCAGCACCAGAACTGGCCGCAAAAGGTCCAGCACATTGGCGCCTGGTGGTGTTGTAATTACTCAGGCTGCCTGTGGCATGCAACACACCTCCTGCAACCTCACCTGAGTGGGCGCGATGCACCACCTGCTGCCCTTGCTGCCCCTGCTGCTGCTGCTGCTGCTGCTGCCTGGTCTCCTGCCAATGGTGCACAGTCAGGGGCTGCCCCAACACCTGAGGTATGCCTGCTGGACTTCCTGCTGCGTGGGCTGTGCGGGCTGTTGCCGCCTGATGAGGGTTCACTGCCGCCAGGCGTGCCATGCAGCAGTTTCTGCAGGCACGGAAACACACATGCATGTTTCTATACACTGGCTATGTGGCTGGCTGTAGCCTACTGTCTTGGTGTGCCAGTACACAACAACTCAAGAAGTCACTCAATAGGCTGTATGTACATGTAGCTGGCTCTCAAGCAGCAGTGCATGAGCATGGAAGGCTGCGTCAAAAAGCCAGGTGTGGCCGCCCACCTTGGCCGTCTCCAGCCTGCTGAGCGTGCGCGCGTGGCTGTCGCTCATGGCGTCCAGCTGGTTCTGCGTGCTGCACAGCCGCTTCTTGGTCTCCTCCAGCTGGCCCACTGCCAGGTTGCCCTCGCGCGTGCTGATCTCAAGCACCTGCAGTGCAGTAGCCACTTGATTGTAGGTTACACAACACAGCGCAGTGTAGAATGATCCATACCTGAGGGCTTACGCCTCCGGCCGCGCCACACGCTGCTGTGCATCAGATGAGCATTGACGTGCCTTGCATCCCACGCACAATGGGCAGCGTGCAAGGTGCCCTGCGGTATGCCGGCGCCCCATACGTCTGGCAGTGCCTCACCTGCACCCTCTTGTTGAGGGTTTGGCACTTCTCCACCAGCTGGGCGTTGGCATTCAGCAGCTGCATGTGCTCAGTTTTGTATGTGTCCAGGCTGGCGCGCAGCTCCCCCTCTCGCGCAACAGCTTGCTGCTGCTGACGCTGCAGCTGGTCGTGCTGCTCCTGCATGTCATCAAGGACAACAACAAGCATTGATAGTGTGGTGCAGCTGTTTATACACCAGCTGTCTGCACTGCAGCACGTGGCGCTGCCATATCAGAGTTGCAAACCCCATTGCACTGTCCGTTCTGTGTTGTTTGGCCGTGCAAGAGCAGCCCCGGCATCTGCCTGCTCACCTGCAGCCGGTCCAACTTGTGCTGTGCAGTGTCGCGCTCCACCTCCAGCATGGAGCAGCGCGGCTGCAGCGGCAGCAGCTGCTGCACCTGCTTTGTAAGCGACATGACGCTCTCCTGCAACTCTGCCAGGCGTCCGCTGTCTTCAGCAGCCTGTGCTCATCAGCAGCAAGTGCAGCAGCAGGCAAAAAGGGCGAGGTGATGCGTTGCTTTCTTGACAGCAAACAATGCAGCCGTTTCGCTGTGCGTCCACTGGCAGATTCAAGCCGTCCATGCCACTGCCTATAGGGTGGAGTGCAGCAACAGCAGCTGCTGGCCTACCTGTGCCTTGGCGCGTTGCCAGTTTGTGTCTGCAGCTGCCTTTTCAGCCTCAGCGCGCGCAGCACGTGCCTCCAGCGACTCCCTGTCAGAGATGGCCTTGGCGTACAGCCCACGCACTTCGTACAGCCCCGCCTGCAGCAGGCGGGCCAGCAGGTCAGCGGCATGTGCAAACCAACAACACACGCTCATGCGCTTAGGTCATGCACGCTGTGCTGCAGTAGCCGTGCGGCAGTGAGACGTGTGCGCCTTCCCACTGCCAGCGGTTGTCATCGTGTTGCTGTACTGGCAAGTTGCTGCTGTGGCAGCAGCCCTGGATGTGTCTGCCAGGGAGGCCAGCCATGCTCACCTGCAGCTCAGCTTGCTGTGCTGACTCAGACCTGACCCTGTCCTCCAGGCGCGACAGCTCGCTGGACATGCCCTTGACCTTGGCGTCCTGGGCCTGCATGTATTATGCAAAAGCGCAGCAGTCTGGTCACGTGCGGTGTTGCATGTTGGCTGCTGCATGTCATGTGGTGGCCTGTGCCAACCTTCTGTTGGTGGCAATGCTGTCTACTGCTTGTAGAAATGCCAGTGGCCAACATACCCAACATGCACCACCACCATGCAAGGCTGCCAGCCCGTCAGTTGCTGCTGTCATGCCATTGTGCGTGGCAGGAGTCAGCCTGCACCCCATCAGGCAGCCTGCGCCCTGCCGCCTCACCCGGGTGTGCTTCATGACCACCTCAAGGGCAAACTGCACACCGCCCAGTGGCCCCAGCTTGGCCCACACTGGGTCCTCATGGCTGGGCAGCTCCTGGCCCCTGGGCTGCTTGCCGATTGCCTTGCCCAGCACCATCACAATGTCGCGCACGCTGCCCACCTCAGCCTCAAACTCGGCACACCTGCACTCAACACACATGCAAGTGTTAGACCGTCATGGCAGTCAGGTGCGGCTGGTCCAGCAAGCCTGCATACTCATAATGCCCTTTTAGGTAACCTGCCACAGCTACTACACCTCCGCACACACCATGTAGCAGAGCAACAGTCCTGGGTTCTAGTCATGCTCAGCAGCGCGCAGCAGCAACGGTGGTGGGTTTGAGCACTTACTTGGCCTGCTGGTCCTTCAGCTGCTGTTTGTGTTCCTCCAGCTGCTTTGCTTGCTCTTCCATGGCCGCCTGTAGCTGCTGCTTGCTTTCCTGGATGTCCTGAACCATGCGCGCCATGTCACCATGCTCATCCAGCCAACGCCTGCCACACACAATGGATTTATACACGTATCTCAGCAGCAACATGTATCCAGCACAGTGCTTCCATTGTCAAAGGGGCCGTGCCACATGCAGCGATAGGCTACTCCCACTGACTCAAGCCAGTGTGGTAGCAGGTGGTTGCTCAGTGGTCACCGAGAGTAGTAGCAGAAAACCATGCTGTGGCATGTAGTAAATTTCAGCTGCTGCAACTGCCTGTTGCTGCTGCTGCATCAGTGTGACTCCTTACCTTTTGCTGTCTTGCAGCTCTAGCTCAGCGTCAGACAGCTGCTTTAGTGAGGTCGCATGGTCAGCCTGCAGCTGCTGGTGCTGCCGCTGCAGGTCTGACAATTGCTGTGTGAGGTCAGCCTTGCAATGCCGCAACTCCTGCATGTCTGCTGCAAACGTGGAAATCTCTTGCGCCTGCACGTATACAGCATGGCCACGGTGCAGATGATCGTGCTGCTTGGAGTGGCGCTGAAAGATGGTGTGCGCTTCTGTGACACTTGTGGGTTCATTGGCAGCATGAATACAGGTGACTGATGTTGCTGCGATGATCAGCTCGTTACTGTTGCTGTGATGATCAGCTCGTTACTATCCTGCTCGCACCTGCTGCCTGCATGTTTCTTGGCTGTCTGCCAGGTGCCGCTGCAAGCGTGATATGGTGTCCCGCAGACCGCAGCAGATGATGTCATTCGCGCGGTACTCCCGCACTGCGGCCTCCACTTGCACTTGCAGCTTGGCATTATCGGCTGACAGCTGCTGGTTGTGCTGCTGAGTAGTGACAAAGGCGGCGTGTGCCGCTGCCAGCTGTTGCTGTAATGTGTGCACATCTGCACTGAGCTGCTGTCGCTCGCCGTCCAGCACAGCTGCCTTTTGCTGCAGCAGCAAACGCTCTGCTTCCGCCCTGCAGTGGCGAAGTTCATCGCTTCACACTGTCTATGCGGACACGAACATTTCACCGACCTTCAAGACAACCGTGTCAGCATGCTGTACATTGTGCACAGGTCTCCTGCCCTTGGTAACCTCGCAGGCCAAAGGCAGCCACGTGTAATGACTTGGATATGAGCTGCTTCGTACCTGTACAGATGCTCTTTGAGCCGTGTGCCTGTGTCTGTTGCAGTTGTGTCCATGTTGTTCTGGAGCGCACAGTCTGCTGATTGCACACCTCCTCTTGCCTCATGACACCAAGCTCATCAGGTACTCATCAAGCACGCTAGAGTCCAACGATAGGCATCTCCACGGTGGAGCACGTTCCATCTAGTAGGTGCTATGGATGGCCTGGACAGGCAAAGACAGAAAGTTTGAGAGTTTGAGCATGTGACATGACATGGACTGGTTGACAGCGTCATAACACGCTGACCTGGTCAATCTTAAAGTCCTCGTTGACGTATGTGAGTGAATCTGGCATAAGCTGTTTGGAAGATGGTCAGCACTCCCCACGTCGCATGAAAGGCAGAAAGTTCACCCCACCGCCGACCAGCACGAATTCCTGAACGCCGTATTGATTGTTGAAAAGTGCAATGCTAAATTTATTATCAGCGTTACCACTTTTGCTGTCTTGTGGTCTTCCAGCTTGACGCAACTCCTGCTAGCCCTACTGATTGCCGGACAATAGAAAATGCTCCAGCTCTGCAGCAGCACGCTTCCTCTCTTGGGAATCACAGCTTTTGGTCCAGCAGCAGCTGCCAGTGCGATAGGAAACCTTCTGAGCGGAAGTTTGCACAGCAGCTCCTCCTTCGCTCAGCAGCAGCGACAGCAGCAGCAGCAGCGTCATCTGTCCAGGGATGCTCTTGCAGGGCAGCCCACGCATTACACTCACCCCAATGTGAGTAATGAAAGCGCTGCAAGTGCCGCATGCAAGAGTGCGCGTGGCTGCTTAGGCATGCAGCATGCTGCCTCACCCCGGTTCACCAACGCCAGTTGCCCGCATGCACTGCCTCCTCACCTCTCGCTTCGTGGCCTCAGGTACTGGGACCTGATGAACTGGCACCTGGGTTGCATATCAGCGAGTTCCAGGCTCGCAGGCGCAACCTTGCCAGGCTGATGCCGCCTGGCAGCATTGCCATCATTCCTGCAGCCAGCTTGGCATATGTGACAGGAGTCATCCCCTACCCCTACAGGCAGGATGCAGACTTCTTGTACCTCACAGGCGTCCAGCAGCAGTCCGTTGCTATCATACAGACAGATGGCAGCGCCGGGTACAGGTTTCAGCTGTACGTGCCATCCCCTGACACGGAGGTGCGCTGAGGTCCTGCAGTCCTGCAGCGCTGCATACAGCAGCATGTGGTTGAGGTTTGTGACAGCAGCTGTCTTGTTATAATGTTGATATTGCAGTAAGCTAGTTGATACGCTTTAATCCTACCATAGTTGACCAACAACGTGGTTTGGTTCTTGCTTGCACACCCTGCAATTGCTCAATTGCGTGTGGAGCTTCATGTTGGCATGAAGCTGCACACCACACCGTACCAGCATCACTTGTGCGGCCCTGGTGATATCAACTGGTGCCTGTGCCTTTCAGAAGGAGCGTTGGGACGGCGCATGGGTGGGGCAGCAGGCAGCACAGCAAGTTTTCAAGGCTGATGAGGTGTACAGCATTTTGGAGGTGAGGCTTCCTGCAAGTTCATCACCAGCAAAATAGATGTGCCTGCCCTCTCGGCTTTTGCCAACAGTTCCTTCTGGTGGCCCGATTCAGCTTCCTGCAAGTTGAGTTACAAGAAAGATTGGCATGCCTTCTCTGGGCTTTTGCCAATGCTTCCTCCTGGCAGCCCGTGTGATGCTGGTTCCTCACACGAACTTCACATGCTGTCCTTTTCTGCTTGCAGCTGCCTGCGCGCATACAGCAGCTGGCTGCAAGCGCAAATGCGGTGTTGTTCGACTTTGACCGGCACAACAGCTACCAGTTCCAGTCACTGAGGCAGTCGCTGCACGAGGCTATCGGCAAGGGCAAGACCATGCCGCTGAGGCCACACATGCACAGGTCAGCATGGCTGCAGGGTTGCGGCTAGCTGTTGTCACACCAGCAAACAACATCCTGCAGGTGGCCTAGAAGCAGCATGTCGTTTGACAGGCAGCTGCTGAAGCACAGCAGATACTGTTGCAGGAGTCAAAGGATAGTCGACAAGTGGTAGTGTAGCATGCAGGCCTTTGACATAGGCAGGGCTGACGTAATTGCTGTCGTGTCTTTGCGATGATCATCTTTCTGCATGTGTCGCCCGCTGCAGGCTGCGCTGGGTGAAGTCGCCTGGGGAGCTGGCGCTCATGCGCAGCTCAGCAACAATAGCAGCGCAGTCCTTGCATCGCTGCATGGCCGTGTCACATGCAGGCGTGCATGAGCAGCTGCTGGCTACAGAGTTTGAGTACGGCGTGAAGCTGGCTGGCGCGTCACGCCTGGCCTACCCTGTGGTGGCAGGCGGTGGCGCCGACTCATGCACCATCCACTACAGCCGCAATGACAAGCAGGTGCGTTGCACAGCAACTTCCTGGGTTACGAAGCTACGTGGGTGGCGGCGCATGCTTGCTTGGTTTAATGTTTCAGCCCTTGCCGATCCTGAGGCGCTGCATCCTGCAAAAGTGCTGCTTCTTACTTTCTGCCTCCAACATGTGCAAGTACACACTGCGGTTGTCGCTGCAGGTTGGTGATGGCCAGGTTCTGCTGATGGACGCTGGCTGTGAGTACCACGGCTATGTGTCTGATGTGACACGCACATGGCCCGTCAACGGCAGGTACACTGCTGAGCAGCGGCAGGTGTACGAGACCGTGCTGGAAGTGCGGCGCAGGTGAGACTGGTTTCAATGGCACATCAGTATGTGCGGGTGGCTGTCTGTTGGGAAGAGCCAGTGCATGCAATTTGCTTCCATGCACAGCAGCATAGATGTGCTTTAAACATTTGGCAAGGCTGAACAGTAACCTGTGGTCATAGTAGCTGGCAAGTATTGTTATTGCATATGACCATATATTCTGCATACAACCATATCTTCTGCCTGCTTTTGCTGACCTTCCTGCAGGTGCCTGGAAGCGGCTGTGCCTGGGAACACTTTGGGCAAGGTACACCAGCTGAGTGTGCAGCTGCTGAGCGAAGGCCTGCGGGATCTGGGGCTGCTGCCACGCGCAACACTGGAGGACTTCCAAAAGGGGCTGTACAGGTGTGCTGCATGCTTTCAACATCCGCCTCTTGTAAACATACGTCTGTGTGGTGATGTGCAACCACTGACGCTCAAGTAGACATTCACTGTCTGTTATGTGGCCTTGACTGACCCGCATGTCACTGTTGTAGTTGGAAGCATTCGTATAGCACCCAACAGCCGCTCATTTGATGGTGTCTGCGAGGCATCTGCTCCTGCTGCCTCACCTCCCTGAGCACCGCCTGCCCCATGCAGGGAGTTCTACTGCCACTCCGTGGGCCACTACCTGGGCATGGACGTGCACGACACCAACACGGTGGGGCCGCACCGCACGCTAGAGCCGGGCGTGGTCATGGCCATCGAGCCAGGGCTGTACATCCCCGACCACCCGCAGTTTGGCGCGTATGCTGGCATCGGCGTGCGCATAGAGGATGACGTGCTGGTCACACACAGCGGGGCAGAGGTGAGGGCACTGGGCCATATGCCATGTCGGCTCGTGCATGCATGTATGTCTGATCAGGCCATGTGTAGTGCTGTGGGAAAGCTGGACGTGTTGCAGGTGGCTGGGTTGATTGCATTGTGGCTCTGCTGATGTGCTGTGGGGCTGTTCCAGCTTACCTGCCAACTGCCTTTGCATGCCAGAGTGGCTTGACCATATTGAAGTGTACTACTTCGTTGCAGCTATTCACTGCAACACTAATGGTTGCAGCTTACCTGTACACTCCGTGCATGCGCTTCATGCCTGAATGCAGGTGCTGAGTGATGCAGTGCCTGTGGACCCAGACCAGATCGAGGCGCTTGTGGGGGCAGCAGCAGGAGAGGCACGGCTGAGCGCGAGCACTGCAAGCTCACACAGCAGCTCTGACGATCCGCCAGTGGTCTTCAGGGCTGCAGTTGCTTGAGCGCGTCCGTGTGGTGAGGCAGGGCACCCCGGTGCCAGTGTGCCAGGGTAGCTGCTTGTGTGGGTGAGGGTGCCGACGCAATTGCCACGGCCGACTTTACAGCGTGGGAGTGAATGACGGCATTCCTACTCGCTGCTGCAACGCAGTGAGCATAAGCGCGTGTCTTGGGATTGTGTTATCTGTCTATAGTGCAGGATGGTACATGCTTGTGCACAAGTGTCTGTCAATGGCATGCATTTGGTGTTGGGGGCAGATCAGCTAACAGCGCTGCCATGCAATAGCAACGGCATACGCAACACCAGCACCATGTTCAACTTCAGCACTCGTCTGGCAGCTGCCGACTTCTAATGACCGCTTAGAATCAGCACAAGTAGACAGCAGCTGGAGTGTTTCCTGGGCAGTCATTTTATATGACAGTGCAGTGGCTTGCTTGAGCACTGCGTGTGCTAGGCAACGAGGCTGAAGGTATGACAGTGGCGCATCAAGGCAATTGTCTAGACAGCTCTGTGTACCTTATTTGTGTATCTCATTTCAAGGATGCTGCTTGCGGCATGTTGCAAGTGCAATTTGCTGCCACTGGTGCATATCGTGTATGCCCCTCTGTTTCTTACCATAGATGCCTAATGTGCAGCTTGCAATTGATGCACAGATGGTGGTTAGGCAGGCTTCAGGGGCAAGGGCTGTGACCAGAAGCTGATGGTAACTGGGGACTTCAGCTTGTGCCCTGGCGGCATCAAGCTGCGAGTCTTAACCTTTTGGTGGAGTATAATGCTGCGTGCAGGTTGGCCAGCATGCTGAGCAAGTGTGCAATTGGCATGAATGCATGTGCGGGCAACCAGCATATGTAACATCAGCTCACTGTGGAATGACTCATCTCGGAGACGGGGTCAAGCTTCAGGCCTGTTACAACCAACAGTCAGACCACAAGGGCCTCTTGCTGTACTGCTGTACTACTACACAGAAACAGAGAACACTCCAGCCACACTCGCTCAGAGGCTTCTGCCATGAAACCAAGCCACACCAAGTGGCCTACACTCGACACTGGACACACTGCCCGCTGAACAGCGCCGCAGAGCCAAGCCAACGACCCAGAGGTTTCCAGCACCAGCACAACAGCACCATCACAACAAAGAAGTGCAGCAGCTGCGGCAGCTGCAACACACGAGCCTTGCACAGCTACCTGTCGAGAAACCTGCAGCGTCGGCACAGCCAGCCCCTGCCAGGCGCTATAGAGACATGACCCATGCAGATGCACAACCATTGCTTCCACCTCAGTTCACAGATGGCAGCAGCTGCAACCACAGCTGCACCATAGTAGCCTCCATGCCAGCAGCCTATACGCAGGTGCCCAACCAATGCCTGATCAAGACACGCAGTTGGCGCTGCTGCATCACTGCTGCTGCATCGCTGCCGCTGCTGCCGCTGCTGCTGCTGCCACCGAAGCTACTGCCACTGGTTTCCCTGCCGCTTGCAAAAGCAAGCATGCCAGCTGTTTCTACGACTTGTCAGCTACCCAGCCACAAGAGATAAGCACCCTCTGTAGTGCAAAGAGAGGAGGCAGTGCAGGCTCCTCACAGGTACTTCTCCAGGGACTGCACCAGGGAAGCCTTAGGCACAGCACCAATGATGGTCTCCATCTTCTTACCACCCTTGAAAATCATCACGGTGGGGATGGAGCGAATGCCGTACTCAGTGGCAACGCCTGGGCTCTCATCAGTGTTGAGCTTGAAGCACACCATCTTCCCGCTGTATTCGCTGGCCAGCTCATCGATCAGGGGCGCAATCATCCTGCAGGGCCCGCACCATGGTGCCCAGAAGTCCACCATCACTGGCACGCTGCTATCCAGAACCAGCTCCTTGAATGTGTCGTCTGTCACGGGCCCTGCGGTCACGCCTGCAGAGCGGCACAGCAGCACTCGCCGCTGCACCACTGGGCGCGGGGCTGCTGAAAAGGCAGCTGGGCGCCCGGTGGAGGCGCAGCTGCTCCTGAGGGTCCTCTGGGCCAGCGCCATTCTGTCTTGTTTGCTCGCTGGTGCTAAGGCACGAAAGTATTGATCAAGGCCCGCGCAAGGCAAATTGCACCCTCACTGCAGCAATTGAAACCTATTGCCGCATGTTCGACACGTGCATGGACAAATGCACAGTAGGGAGCAGCAGGGTGTTTGTGGTGTTAAGTGACATCCACATCCCAAAGGATCTGGGCGCAACACGGGATGTATTATGCCTTGTATAACTTGATGTACTTACAGGAAATGATCGAGCACTAATGCCGACCAGCACA
The DNA here is from genome assembly GCA_030272155.1 of Tetradesmus obliquus. Classification (NCBI taxonomy): domain Eukaryota; kingdom Viridiplantae; phylum Chlorophyta; class Chlorophyceae; order Sphaeropleales; family Scenedesmaceae; genus Tetradesmus; species Tetradesmus obliquus. The sequence goes on from CP126191.1 coordinate 6,518,150, forward strand.
CGCCGGGGTGACCACACATCAATCCAAGGCGCAGCTCGCGGGGGCAGGCCTGTTTGCGGAGCAAAAACACCCGAAACTTTTGCGGCTGGTATTGCAAAGATTACACATGCCGCGACAACAGATGTTCACATGAGCACGGTACTGTACTGCTGCTGCAGGCTACAGCCTGTAGCATGCTGCAGCACACAAGAGCCAACTGGCTGCATTTCAAACCAGCATGCGCGATCTTAGACTCCCAATGCCCCGCCTCTGCAGTTCTCTGGGCGGTGTTCCTGCTGCGTTCACCTTTGCAGGTGTGCGCTTTTCTTGCTGGCAACTCTGGACCTCATAGCCTTGCAACAGCTGCAGCACTTCGTCCACTTCTCTGTCATTTGCTTCGTTGCTGGCAGAATCCTTAGGTACAGCGCTGCATCCTGTGTTCTCCGTTCTGAAAAACGCTGGGTGATGGTCAACATCGTAGCTGCTGCTGCTGCTGCTCCGCAAGTATCTCTGCTGGCTGTGCTGCTGCTGGTGCTGCTGGGCTTGCAGCCGCTTGACCTCCTGGGCAAGCTGCTTGCGGTCCTTTGCCATGGCCTGCAGCAGCTGCCCCGTCAAATCACAGCTCCTCCCCCTGCTGCCGTTGCTGCAGCAGCTGGCTGCTGTTGAGCAGCTCTCAGAGTACCTGCTGCTTGCTGTGCTTGGCCGCTGGCCGTTAGGAACACGCTGCTGCAGATGTTGCTGCTGCTCTTGTTCCTGCTGCTGGCGCAGCAGCTGCACAGCCTCCTGCAGGTTCAGCATGTGCTGCAGCAGCCCGGCTTCCAGCTGCAGCAACTGCTGCTGCACACAATCCATGCCTGCTGATGCCTGCAGCTGCACCGTCACATCATTAGGCCCGCTGCCGCTATCACAGCCTGGTGATGCTCTGTGCAGTCCTTGGGTCACTTCCAGCTTGTGCTGCTGGTAAGTTTCGTACCTGGCTGACAGCAGCTCGTCTGCATCACTGCCAGCCAAGCAACACACCGCATGCACCTTTCTCAAGGCTGCAGCGGCATTGCTGCCGTTGTTGGCAGCTTCTACTGCCTGGCTGGTGCTGCCATATGCCTGTGTTGTAGCTGGGCTGAGGTAGGCTGAGCACAGCCACTGCAGCCTCTGCAGCACCTGCTCCAGCTCATGCTGCTGGCCCACAGACGCCTGCATCAGCAGTTGCTGTGCTTGCTGCTGCTGCCTCTCCTGCTGTTCCAGCTTTGCTGCCGCTGCTTGTGCCTCTGCTGCTGTAGCTTGCGCTGCTGCCGCCTGTTCCCTTTCTGTTGCCGATGCCAGCAGGTGCTGCTGATGCTGCAGCTCAGCAAGCAGCTTTTCATGAGCAGCTGCATGCTGATGCGCCTGCTCTGCCAGCTGCTGTTGTAGCAGGCACTTGTCTGCATCAGCAGCTGCCAGCAACTGCTGCAAGTCTTGCTTGTCCACCTGAAGCCTGAAGAATTGAGGCTGCAGTGCTGCTAGTTGACTGGATGCGTCCTGCAGCTGGTTGAGTGCGAGCTGGTGCTCCTGCCTGCAGCATCAGCAAAGCATCAACAGGAGCAGCAACACATATGTTGGCAGCACACAGCAGGCAATGTGCGTTATGTATTTGTGCCTACCATGATCTGTGAGTCATGATCATGACACAAATGTCCTTATGACTGATGGCAGTCCAGACCATGGCGTGTTTCAGCTGGTGCAGGCAGCAGAGCCGCTCACCTTGCCGTCTCCGCTTGTTCCTGCAAGGCCAGCAGCCCACCAGGTGCCACCTCAGCCAGCTGCTGCTGCGTCTGCAACAGTGCAGCCTGCTGCTCTGCTGCAAAGGCCATCACCTGCCGTGCATTGCTGCTGACAGCAGCCAGCTCCCTGCGCACCTCATGCAGCTGCTGCTGCGCTGCTTGCAGATCAGCAGCACTGCATGCTAGAGCTGCAGCCATGTCCTGCGACACTGCTTGACACTGTTGCTGCTGATGCTGCTCCAGCCGCGCAAGCTCAGCCTGTAGCAGCTGCATGGCGCTGGCAGCAGCCGCTGTAAGCTGGTGTTCCTGCTGCTGCAGTGCTTGCTGATGTGCTGTGTTGGCTCGCTGCAGGTGCAACTGGGCACTTTCTTGCAACTCACACTGCAAGTTTGCCAGCCTTGCTGCATGCTGCGATTCCACCTGTTTCAGCTGCTGCTCATGCTGCAAGCTGGCTGCAGCCGCCTCCGCCTGTGCACACTGCAGGGCTTCTTTCAGCACAGCAGCTTCCTGGTTGGCCGCCAGCTTGATCCTGCGGCGCAGACATAACTTGGTGTCACCTATATACTTCCTTCTTGATGCTCTGTTGCAGCACATGCAATGACCGTCATCAGCAGTAGAGACTGTCCCAGCACGCAACATACAGCAAGCAACACATGGTGGTCACAGCAACAGGCTAGCTCGTGACTGCAGCCAGCAGCTCAGGAACCCAGCACAAGCGCAGATGCACCGTCCATGCCCACCTAGCAAGTGCTGCCTCCTTCGCCTCCAGCTGCTTGCTCTGCCGTGCCAGCTGCTGCCGCAGCTGCTCCAGCTGGCCCTGCAGCTCCCCAGCTGCTGCCGCTGCCTGCCGCGCATTCCTGGACTGCTGCGCCGACTTGCCAAACAGCTGCCGCTTCTCCTGCTGCAGCGCTGCCAGCTGCGCCTGCAGGCTGGCCAGCTCCTGGCTGTGCTGGGCTGCTGCTGCAGCAGCCTGCGTAGGCACACAGTTTTGCGGAAGCAGCATGCCACAGGCAGGCACAAACATAACTCCTACTGGCTCCAAAGCTTTCCTGCAAGCTACTGGGCCGGTTGATTGGATGTAACACGTGTTATAGCGCAACATGCGTGCTGCATCACTGCGCTGCCAGCTTGACAATCATGGTTTGGGAGTGTGCCGTCCTTTGCCAGGCGCTGGAGCTGTCAGCATCGACAAACAAACTTGCCTTGGCCTGTGCATCCGACAGCTGCTTTGCTGCCCTGTGTTCAGCCTCTTGTTGGGCGGCCTGCAGCTGCTGCCTGACAGCTGACGCTGCAGCTGCTGCAGCCTCATCACGCGCCCTGGCGCATGCCTCAGCGGCCCTGTGCTGAGCCACAGCGGCAACTGCCTGCAGCATGAGCAGCAGCAGCAGCACCGGTGTGTACAGGTGTCTCAACAGCTGCTGCTGTGGAAGTTATGGCTGTCATACCAGCACTAGTGGCCAGGCTACTTCCAGGAACACCTTTGCCGCGCTGTCAGTGATTTCTGCCCGATGCCCTTACTGCAGCGATTGTGCATCCGTGAAGCATGAAAACTTGCAAAGGAAATTTGCAGCAACGTCTGGCAAGCTCTGCTGCGGCTGCCCTGCAGGCTCACCGTGGGTGTCAGCTGGTAGTGGTCCAGGCAGGGCCCATCTTCAACTTGCAGCAGCGCAGCCAGCACAGCGCGCAGCGTGGCGCGCTGCACCTGCACCAAGACACATAGCATGCAGCATACGGGAAATGAGGTGTGAAATTCCATTCAAACATTGAGAACGTTGGTGTCTGCTGCCTGCTGGTGCACATGGCGCCACATGTTATCACGTGCAGATCTGATAACGATCGTATTGCCCTTACCTCAACACAGCTGTGCAGTGACTGTGCAGGCTGCATGCCTGCCGATATGCTTGCTGATCTTGATGGTGAGCTTTCATGGTGTTGGGTGCTGCCAGTGCTGGTTCTGTGCAGCTGCTGCACCCCGCAGCTGCTGCTCAGCTGCTGCCACTCGCATGTCTGCACATTGTCGCCAACTGCGTGCAGCAGCTGCGACGCGGTATCTAGGAAAACAATGTCTTGCTGCTGCTGCTCATGCAGGGTGGCCAGAGCTGCTGGCTGTGCAGTGCCAGGCCTGCTGGGACCTGCGGCCATGCCACGCGCAAAATAGAACATCAACTGCCTGGGTTCCCTTCAAGCATGATTCACACTTGTTTTGCGTCCCCAACCCCTGGTGGTGCATGGCCAGCTGGCAACGCTATGGCATCCAGTGACTGTAACTCTTTTTTTTAGTAACTGGCACACCGCAGCTTGCTCTCAGGGAAAGTTGCTTACCTGCAACTGATGTCCTGCGGCTGCTCCCTGTTCTGCCCCAGCTCAGTCTCCTTGGCAAAGATGGTGTTGCTGGTTCTCCTACTGCGTTCCAGCAGCAGTTCAGTACAAACTACATGCAGGCCAGCACCAGATGTCACTGACCTGAGGGAAACACCGATACAGGTTCACATGTGCATGCTTACCAGTGCTGCTCACGTTCTCCTCCATGGTGAACAGTGAAGCTTTCCGTCTTGCTGTTCAGGTGTCAACCAGGCCTTTGCAAGCAGGAAGTTTGAACTGCTGCAAGTACAGCAGTAGCATTGGCACATGGTCCAACTCGACATGTACCATTGATGATGCGCCTACAAGCTGCTTTGTACCGATGTAAGCTTATTAAACGTGTGAATCATAATTTTTCTGTGACAGAAACACACGTCAGACTTGTGGCTTGTTGTCATTCTGCGAATGTACACCTGTAAGCCCTAAGCTTAGCCCTTGTTGGCCTGACAGCCACGATTAATGCCTGAAACCAGGATGGAAAAGGTCATTGAATCGTCCAAGCAATTGCCGAGTTCAAACTAAATAGCACTGCGCTGCACGAGGGGCCGATTGTCACCTTGTGCTTTGTACGCCGCACAGCTCGACAGCATTCAACAATGGCAGACGACGATCAGCATGATATGGCAGAGGAGACCAACACAAGCAGGCAGGGAGCAGAGCAGGCGAAGGCCCTTGACTTGGTGACAGACAATGTGAGCTGCTACCGCTGCTGCCATTACTGTCACTGCTGCTGTTGCTGTTGCCACTGCCGGCAGCCAGCAAGCAGCGTAACCTGCAGATCACAAACTGGTGCCAGCTGCTGATTCATTTGAAAGTTACCTGAGCTGTGACGGTGTTGCTGCAGGTTCCGGAGAAGGAGCTAGACCAGAATAAGGTCAAGCAGGTGCGAGCCTGAGTCACACCAAGTCGCATATGCAGCAAGCTGGCCTGTTGCTGAGCAGTGTCAATGCGTGATGATTGTCAGCGCTATATGCCAGTGTATGTGCATCTTACTCTTTTCTCTGATGTACTCTTGCAGGCTATGGCCGCCCTAGCAGCAGCACAAAAAGCAGACAAGGAGGCGCAAATAAAGCGGTAGGTCAATTGCAGCTTTGCACATATTTCAGTGGGGAAAATGGAGGAGAGCATACTTTGGAATTACACAGGTCACTGAACCTGTAGGCAGTGTAAACACGCATGCACATGGACTTCACAACAGCTGCAGCTGTTGTGTCCGCCCCATTTTTGGTAAAGCGACGCAAACCCAGTGCATGTGCGTACACCACTGCCAACTGCAGCAGCAGCAGCAGCAGCAGCAGCAGCAGCATATGTGGGCTGACGCACTCCACCCGCAACGCCACCGTTTGCAGCGGCCAAGGTCACATGCTGGCAGCGCCTCACTCTCCCTGCTGCCTCGCCCGTGCCTCGCCTGCAGGGAAAAGGAGCTGGCAGCAGTCAAGGTCACGCAGGCAGACATTGACGTGATAGCTGCAGAAGCCGAGGTAGACAAGAAGCTGGCGGAGCGGCGGCTGCGTGAGCACAACGGCAACCTGCTGGAGGCGCTGCGCTCCTTCCTGTGATGAGGCTGCTTTCAATTGGCCTCAGTTGTGCCTCAGTTGTGCGTCAAGGCAGCTGCAAGTTTGCTGTCGACAGCAGGCTAACACTTGAGAGCAGTGCGCCGCCAGTGCTTGTGCCAGCTGGCGGGCGGCAGCTCAGCAGCTGGCGGCTCATAGCTTTCATACCAAGCTGCTGGTTTTGAGCGATACAGTGTGTGTGGTGTGCCGCCAGCAACAGTTTATAGTTCTTAGCCGGACCTGCATGCACCGGGGCCTCATCAGCTGCCTGCAGACAGAATCATGCGTCGCCTTAGCGCAGGTTAGGTGTGCCTATCAAGGCCCTTTATACTGGCGCGTTTGGCTGATGTCGTGTTCAGCGTAGTCAGCGATTTGATTCTGGACACTGGCAGCCAACAGTCGGCCAAGGTGCGTGTTTCCATTGTGATGCGGCTGGCCCGGCTGCAATGAGCAGAGATTGGGTATCCTGTGAGGAGATTGTCACATATTGTGTCTAATACGACCTTCGTTGTCTCTTTCCTCTTAGCTGTGCAGCAGCGCGCACTTCTTGGACTGCTGTGCCATGTTGCTGTTGTGAAGCAAAGGTGCTGGACATGACCTAGCAGGGCCTTACCGAGCCCAGCAGTGCATAGCTGCGAACAGCATGCTTGGAGCTTCTTCAGTACACGGGCATGCACGTGCGTGCACAATGCACGCTGTGTCATCACCGATGCCTTGTCACGTGGTGTGCAGCGTGCACAGCAAGTATGTGACCGCATGTGTTTCTGTCACAAAACACACGGTGTGGCTCTGGACGCACTGAGCGTAGTGTCATCATAATCATCATGGACGCACTGAGCGTAGCGTGTTGCACATGGTGCTGCTGCGGCAGCGGTTGCATGGCCACTACATGGCTTCGCATGGTGGCATGTTTGGCCGCTGATGAGTGAGCTTGCCGTGCAGGCCCTGATGGTAGTCGCCTGCAGGTCAGACCAGTAGTAGCATCATGGCATGCACGTGGCAGCGCTGCTAGCATGCATGCGAAGAAGGTCCCACAGCCCACAAGCAGAAACATGATGCTGGAGGCACAGTAACTTAGTAAGCCGTGTTGCAGTGTTACATGCCATGTTGAACCATAGTTGTCACACCCCAGGAGACATAACGACAGGCAGTCATAGCAACTTGCGGGGTGACAACAAACACATGCCAGGATGCAACAGTTGCTACAACGGAACTACATCCCTGCGTACATACAAGCCGTGACTAGCTGCTTATGACACTGTGTCTTGAATTGCAACACAAGCCAGCTGCTGTTCAAAGCACAAACACATCCAGCCAAAAAGGCAGCTGCACCAATTGCAAGAGTGCTGGCTGGCATCGTGGCAAAAGAATAAATTTGAGGGTGTGACCTTCGGGTGGCAATATGTAGTAGCCACCTGTCCAACAAACATGTCCCGAGGCTGCAGCAAGGACACATGCCGCCTGCAGTACGGTCTGGTACCATGCCCGTCACAAGCCAGTACTCGGCAAACATGTTTTCACTGCGAACAGATGTCACGACACCAGTACATGCATGAGTGCATGGTGGTGCAGGAGCAGACAGCATTGCAGTCACTGCATGAGTTGACATCACCCCGGTTGCACAGGATGCCGACTCGCAGGCAAGCCTTGCTGTTTCTACAGCTTGTGCAGCTGACAGTACCTCTCCACCACCACCAGGTGCTGTTGAGGCAGCCAAAAGACATGCAGCCGGCCGCATGGCAATCATGCGTGGCACTGCAGACAATGTGTGCACCCTGGTACAGCACAGCTCTTCAGCGCTGCAAGCATGCTTGCAAGCGCACTTGGTTGAACAATGGCCATCAGCAGTCACCAAACCTCTGCAGACAAGACTGGTTAACTAGGCAAGCAATTGGTGCATTGATCTTCACTGTGAACAGGTGTCCTGCATGCAACAGTACATGCATGACCCTGGAGCAAGCCGACCCGTACACCGTGTTGCCAGGACCGTGGTGCAATGTGCCATGAACATCATCTCGTACAACCAATGTTGTTGAAACAAACAACATCATGCACTGCATGGTGTGTTGCCCACGTGCATTGTCGATGAAAGCTCAGCCTAACTGCAAGAGAAGACACAGCAATTCAAGGGCTGCAACCAATGCGTGCGACTTGTTGCATTCGCCTGCAGCCTCAATGGAGCGCTTGCAGACGCCTGCAGAACCATGAATGTTGGAACCTAAAGCAAGGCAAGGGTGCTGCCACGGTTGCAGCTGCACCACCTGCCAAGCACAGCCCAGGGCACGCTCAGCCCTCCTCTCAAAACCAGGCACAACACCTTGCAGGCCAGCACACGGAGTGTCGACAACTGCCTTGCTCGCGCTCAGGCCAAGGTATTCCGCACAGCACACACTTGATACACACCGAACAGGCAGCCGCAAGTACCTGGCTATGGCTGTTGAAAAATCATAGCCAGGAGCAACTCACAGCCAACAGGAACAGGTGCAGCTGCAGAACGCGGCGTTGCAGAACGCGGCGTTTCCCTATAATGTACGTGAAAAATACAATGCTCATCCCCTGATAGCACAAAAAGCGCTGCGCTTGGCACAGTAGATGTAAGCCAGCACAGCACATGCAGTGTCAATGCTGCAGCAGCTGTCACTGCAAGCCATCATTAGTTGCTTTAGGCTGAACCCGAAACTAAGCAGCAGCAGCTGCTGGTGAGCAAGCTGTGCGCCCCTGATTGCCTTCCCTCAAGTGCCACTGCAATACTGAGCCATTGTACACTGCATGGCAGGGACCATGCAACAGACGGAACACAGTGGTCCGGACGTGCGCCACAGGCACTGCAGCAGCTGTGCTATCTGCCACCGCGTGGCTTGACTGACCCCGTGCGTGGCTTCTTCACACCCAGGCCCATCCGCTGCCCGTTGCGTCTGCAAGCCATGGCAAACTTGATGAGTGTCTCATCTTCGTCCACATACTGCATGCCATGGCAGGCAGGCGGCAGTACAGCAGACGGCAGCAAGCAGCAGTAGCAGCAGCAGCGGTGATGTCATCACCACCGCAAACACAACCTACTGTTGTCCTTCCATGCACAAATATGTGAAACAAGCACGCCACCAACAGCATGCTGTCCTGTTAAGGCACAGGCTGTGTACATGCAGGGGTGAGTGCAGTGTGTGCTCAGCAGTACAACCATGGTGAGTTAGCGCTAGCTTGACCACCTACAGCTGAGGTTTCGGGACATGCAAAATGAATATGAAAGTGCGATGTTGTAAGCTGCCAGAAGCCAACGAATATCAGCACTGGCCGGCACATGTCACAAGCAAAGTCAAACATGGAGGCACAGCTGTTGGCTTACAATGTTGGAGAAGTGCCGCACGATTGCAGCCAGCAGATCGTCTCTGGTAGCCGTGGGATGCTCAGGCAGCTTATATACCTTGCGGTATCGCTGCAGGGACCCCAGCTGCAAGAAACAACCAGCATGTCAGGATCCATCAGGGCAGCAGTCACGGGCCCGTAAAGTTGTTCGGTGACAGAACACGGCCGCCCGCAGTCCGCGATGCTTACCTCCAGCTTTGTGAAGTCGATCCTGCTGGCTAGGTTAAAGCGCCTTGCCGCGCCGTTGCGAGCAGTCTTGCCCAAGTACTGCAGGCAAACACAGGACGGGACCATGCATGTCAGCAACTGGTCAGCATGTCTTGCTAGCCCTGCATCAGCGTACTGAAACGGCAACTTTTCAACCCTGGCCTTCACGCACCTCATCCTCCTCATCACTGTGCCCGTATGCTTGATTCATGGTGCGCCGTGCCTTGGTCGCTGCCATTGCCTGGGTCTCACCCCTGGCACCCTAACACCCTAGAATTCAAGCTATGAGTGTATAAGGACACCGGCTGGCCTCAGTCAACAGCCAAGGAACAGCTTAGTCGCTTCAGCTGATACCTCGGCAAAGACTATGGTCTTCCGGGCGCTGAGAAAGCTATATTGGACTTGGAACAATGCGTTCCCAGGCTGACAGAAGGTGTCGAAGGCGAGGGACAAAGGACACAGCCAGAACTCGGCAACTGCTGCTAAGAGTTCTGCCCGCTCACTGCAGGTGCTGGAGAGTCATAAGCTGCGTTCAAAGAGTGCAAAGGAAGCTCTGGATACTGCCGGCCAAGAGTGACATGGCCACTTGAAGCTGATAAAGAGCGAGAGGTGAACAGGCAAGTAACAACCCGTCATGCCGTTTTTTTGGCACCGACACTCTCTGACTTCTGTTGTTATTCTGAACGAACTGCTGCTGTTAAGCCATCCTGCGTTGTGATCACCGCTGCGCGACGTCCACAGCCGTGCTGCAGTGGCAGATCGACGAGGACTACCAAGATAGCTTATGCAAGCGACATCTCTGTGTCAGAGGTAACTTTAAAATGTAGGCAAGCAGCGCATATATTTCGCACAATGAACCCCTGTGCTACTTTTGTTTGGCTCGGCAGCGTTTCCATGGCTGCCCAGGATGCTGTATTTGACTGCCAGCCTGCGTTGACACCGAACACACGGCAGCATTGCTTTTCAAGCTTTCTCCTCAGTCAAGACCTGCAAATTGATCTGCAGTCCTGTCTGCTGCAACAAATTTGCAGCTTGCTTTGTCAAGACCTGCGTGTCACGCAGCAGTGCCGCATGCAGCCTGTCACAGCCACTGCACTGAGTGCTCCTGAGTTTGCAGCGCTCCGGCTACGAGTGTGAGTGTCATTACTTGCAGGATACACACTTCGCAAAAGCACAATGCATGAATCATAGCAGGATCAAGCCCCAGGAGGCCACAGTTACTTTTCTTGCAAGGTAATGTTACACCCGACAAGAAAGTACAAGCAGGAGCGCGGGCGCTCGGCAGAGCTTCTGCCGCCAGCCTCTCCCTGCTGGGGGCCCAAAACTGCCCATTGCAGGCCACAGTTCTTGAAACACCCTTTAAACGGCTATGGCAACCTGTATCAGTTCCGATAATTGTGCAGGGCGCCCGGCCCCTCCTCTGCAGCCCTGACTACAAGCAAGCATACCACAAAACACCATCGACCGCAGATGTTGACGCCACCTGCTTTTCGAGCATGTGCGCCCCTCACCGCCACAAAAACACCCTCCTGTGCTTCTGCACGCCACCTCCACGGGGAGAACAATCGGGAAGCCTCACACTGGTCAGGCCTAGTGAGCAGGCCCCACCACCAGAGGGCGCAGTGATGCTGCACCCCAGGGGAAAATGGGCCGCATGCACTAGATGCCTACACAAACCAGCCCACCGGCACTGAATGTGCACACAACAACCAGCGCACACGCCTCTGGCCCTGCCGACCCAGTCACGCAGCAGCAGCTGCATGGCGCTGGCCCCGCACTCACCCAGAGCACACGTGCAGTGCAGCTCCGCTACTGCTACAGTGCTGATGCTACAGACCTAGACCACCGCTTTACTTCTTGGCCACAGCCATGGCCTCTGCCTTGGCCTTTGCCAGCAGCTTCTTCTTTGTCTTGAGGCTCACGCCGCCCTTCTTGGTGCCCTCCAGGGTGTAGCCCTCCATGCTGGCGCGGGTGGGGCTCTTGGGGGAGCTGCCAGCGCCGCCGGTCTTGCGGCCCAGGCCGCCGTAGCTCTCCTGCGAGGGGATGACCAGGGCGCTGGCCTGCTGGGGGGCTGCCAGGGCAGCTGCTGCAATGCCTGCAGCAGCAGCAGCAGCAGCAGCAAGCAGAGCACATGCAGCGTAGGAGGCCAATCGTAACGCTTGGTGCAGTCGCCATGGTGCAGGATGAGCTTTGTAAGCTTCATTCCAACTGCTCACCTATGAGCTGCGAGTCTGCTGCCAGCACATTATGGCAGCATTGCGTCACCCATGCTGCTGGCGTGGTGTCACTTCTAACGTCAGCTACGGCATGGCTGCCAGTGTGACCCAAACACCCCCCAAGCATGACGCATACACAGCAAGCCTGAGCCTCAGCTGCAACATGCTAACGCTGCCGCTGCATGCTACTAGAATGTCTGCAATTGCTGCCAGACCGCATACGGCTGATGCTCCTCTGCTGCTGTTGGCGTGTCCTGACATGTCAGTCTGGAACAGAAATGCCTCAGCTAGCCGACTGCTGCTTTCGCTGTTGAAATTCAAGTTGTGTTGTAGAAAGCTGCAGCTGCAGCATGCCAGGTGCAACTGAATCACTGCCCTGCACACTGCAAGCAGGCACCAAGCTGCCCCACTCCAGTCAGCAGCGGCTTGCTGGCTGCATCTCGCCCGCCTGCGCAGCCCCCATCCTACCTGCTGCAACCAGGCCCAGCACGCTGCGGCGGGAGCTGGTCTCCTGCACCTGTGCGCGCACCACGACAGCTGCCCGGGATGGGCGCACACCCTACAGCAACAACCGAAGCGATCTTGTCAGCTGCCTGCCAAACAAGCACCAAAGTTTTTGGGATCTAAGATTTAGATGGCCTTGAACGCACCGCGCGGGTTGCCACTGCCTGCTTCATTGCCAGGGCCATTGTGGTCTGTTTCTGGTTTTGATGAGCAGGTAGAGGGTGCAGGAGATGTTTCGAGCGGAATGTGTCAGCTGTGAAAGCGCATACGCGGCAACCGCGAACAAAGTCGAGGACAGATCTCTTGGTGCCTGCTGTTTAGGGTTCGGTTTGTTTTCGGTTGTCGGCGTGAGTTGTTTTAGAGGTCCCTTTACTTTTGGTTTAATCAAATGCTACATCTAAAGTTTTGCAGCAGGCATGCTGCTGACAGCGCCACCGTCTCGGAGTTGGTGCCGGGGCATAACATGTTAGGCCCTCCAACGACAGCTTCCTGTTGTTATTTTCGTACGCCGATACGTTCTCCCATCTTGTGAGCTGTTGGACGTCATGTAGAAGTCAAGTGGCATGCTGTTCCTCATAGTCAGCAGTTGGTGTGAGCATTCACACATGCTGCCATTCACAGGCTGCATTAGTCAGGTACTAGCTTTGCTTTCGCTTGTCGAAGAAACCACGGTGGAAATTACATAAGGCTGATCGACTACATGTTTGGGATGTGTGCTTGTGGATGCGCAGCACACTACACGCCACCAGCAGTAGTAGCAGTGGCAGCAGCAGTGGCAGTAGCAGCGCACACTACCAGCAATGAAAGAGCCCAAGAGCCACAAGTCTAGCAAGAAGCACAAGAAGGAGAAGCACAGTAAGAAGCACAAGAAGCATAAGAAGCGTGAACGGAGCTCCTCAACAAGCAGCGACAGCAGCAGTGGCAGCGATGGCGGCCCCGCCAGGGGTTCAGCGCTGTCTCAGCTGGAGCGTGAGCGCGCTGCTGTACAGGCAGCCAGGTACCTACTGGCCAGCCAGCCAGCTGTGCGAAAGAGCTTCAGAGAGGTGTGTGATGCCTTGTTCATGCATGGGGGTGAGCTCCTGCGAGCCACCAGCAGCAGAGGCTGCTCTTGCATGGCGTGTGACAGAGCAACACTGCATGCCTTTGCACGCAAGCACATGGTACAAACCTGGTACGCACTTGTTTCTGAGCAGCATGCATGTGGCGATGTAACAGCCAAACAGAACACAAGTGTGCTACCCAGCAGCACACCAGTAGCAGCACCCTAGCAATCAGCGCTGCCTCACCGCAGTACATGTGCAATTCACGCGGCAGCAATTACTGTTACATCCACCTGCACTGCTGCTGCTGCCGCTGCCTGCAGCTGCTGTGGGAGCTGGACAACGGCCGAGCCGTGGGCCTGGCTGGCGTGCCTGATACGCTGCTGCGCTCGCAGCTGCAGCACACGCTGGCCTTGCTGGGGCTGAAGCTCACCAAGGTGCGCCTGCCGCAGCAGGCGGCTCTGCATGCATGCAGCACAGCAAAGCACAACAGCAGCACAGCAGCTGAAACAGGCAGCAGCGCAGCACTGACAGTCCGGATGGCTTGGGCAGGGGTCACGCATGCATGCATGCAGTCTGCTGCACTGTAACGACCTGCTCGGGGTGACTAGTATGTTTTGTGGCTAGTATGAGATGATACCTCGTGCACTGCCGCTGCAACGCACACAGCCTGCACCCTGGTGTCGTGCCAACATCCATGCTGGTCACCACGCTGCTGCCTATTGTGAGTGTCTGCTACTGTGTGGCCGCCCTGCTGTCTGCCTGCCTGTCTGCCTGCCTGCCTGGCTGCTGCAGGGCCAGTACTGGCTGCCCTCGGGGGCGCCCAGCACGCTGTCCATCATTGGGCCTGTGTTTGATGAGCCGCCACGGCCAGCAGCAGCACCCCCAGCAGGCATGCCAGCCACACCAGCAGCAGCAGCAGCAGCAGCAGCAGCAGCAGGAGCGCCTGATGCTCGCCAGCCGGCTTCAGCAGCAACAGCAGCAGCAGCAGCAGGTGCTGCTGAAGAACAGCAGCCGCGCAGCGGCATCCAGCAGCAGCAGCAGCAGCAGCAGGACGAGGAGGCACAAGAAGAGTTGCATGAAGCAGCAGCGACAGCTGTTGGTCCTGTTGGCCCCCCTGTCGGGCCACACGCACCTGCAGCAGCAGCCAGCAGTGAAGATGAACATCAGCAGGAGCAGCAGCACCAGCAGCAAGAGCAGCAGGAGGAGCCTGACGCTGCTGACGTACCCCAAGGTGGGTTAAACCTGTCAGGCAAGCGGCGTGTACGAGCACCCTGCTGTTTCCTGCCAGCAGTTGCCATCCACAGCTAGCTGCAGAACTGGAGCTTCAAGGCACTGGCACTTCGACTGCATGCGCGACCCAGCAACACGCCAGCAAGATGTTGCTGCTTCAAAGCATTTGTTACAAATGTCGGCTCATCTACTCACTACTCACTACTCATCTGCTCAAACTCTGATGTGGTGATAACGAGGAGGAGGGAAAGAGGAAGATGCCAATTGTCCACTGGAAGCCTGCTGTGTCTGCGCTCTCTGGGCCCTGCACCGCATTGTGCCGCGTTTTTGTCCACAATTCTTATGCTCACGCGTCTGCCTGTGTGTGTGTGTCGCTTGCTGCTGTGCTGCAGCAGCAGCCCCCAAGCGTCGCGTGATGGGCCCCGCAGCACCCCCAGCAGAGCTGCTGGCAGCAGCAGCAGCGTACCACGCAGACGTGGAGGCAGCAGGCGGCTACCAGCAGGATGCAGAGCCCCTGGTGGGCCCTCCCCCGCCCGATTTTGTGGATGAGGCAGATGCAGCACCAGCAGATGCACGCGAGGCGCAGGTGCTGCGCGTGCTGCGCGTGCTGCGCGAAGCTGCTGCCGCCGCTGCAAACGGCCCCGCTGCTGCAGGTACAGGTACAGCAGCGGGTGCGCCGGACATGGATCCTTATGCTGTGCTTGGTGTGGAGGCTACTGCTGATGCAGCAAGCATCCGGAAGAGCTACTGGCGGGTGTCGCTGCTGGTGCATCCAGATAAGTGCAGCCACCCCGCAGCACAGGAGGCTTTCCAGGCAGTGAGCAAAGCAGCGCAGCTGCTGCAGGACACGCAGCAGCGCGCCGCGCATGACGCTGCGCAAGCAGACGCAGCGCTGCGGCAGCAGGCGGTTGCAGCAGCAGCAGCAGCGGAGCGGGAGGTGGCGTGGCGCAAGGCCAGGGGTGAGGCTGTGCCTGCAGAGCTGGCTGCTGTGCTGGCTGCTGCGCAGGCTGCACAGCCGGCTGCGCGAGACACCTGGATGACGGACCTGCCCACGCAGCAGGACCGCAGCGCAGCGTCTGTGCTGGCGGCTGGGCTGTCTCAGGTGCGTTGTGGCTGCTGACAGGCCAGTTTAGGCGTTGCCATAGGGTCTGTGTACTGTACTGTGGCAGGTAACTGGCAACAGCGTCATCACGCAATCTTGCTGCCTGTCGGTTGCAGCGCAAGTTGAGTGCGCTCAAGACTCTGCGCGTGCTGCTGCTGCTGCTGCTGCTGCCGTCTGCTGCTGCGCAGGTGAGCCAGACGTCCTTCAACCGCTTCGGCTCCAAAAAGCCAGGCGACAGCAGCGGCTGGACAGACACGCCGCAGCAGGCCGCGCAGCGCGCAGCAGGCCTGCTGCCGGCTGCTGGCCTGGCAGTGTATGCGCTGGCTGGGCCGTCTGCGAGTGCTGCTGCGATTGAGGGTGCGCCTGTGTCTGCTGAGCTGCTTGCTGCCATGGCCAAGTACAATGCGAGCCACAGGCAGAAGAGCTTGCTGGAGCAGCACGCTGAGCAGGCGCCGCCTGGCAGGAAGAAGGACAAGGGCAGCAAGGAGAGAGATAAGGAGAAAGAAAAGGAGAAAGAGAAGGAGGAGAAGAGAGAGAAGAAGGAGAAGAGCCGGGACAAGGACAAGAGCAGCAGGAAGGAGAAGGAGCAGGGCAGCAAGGGCCAGAAGCGCAAAGCAGCAGGTGGGCAGGGTGGTGGGCTGGGTTGGCCATGGCGTGCTGTGGTGCTGCAAATGCTGGTGTGCGCTGCCTGCTGGCCGCATCCCTCCGCCATGTGCGAAGCTGGCCGCCTCGGCTGTTGGCTGGTGATTGCCGTGTCGCGTGGACAGCATCATCCGGCTGTGCACGTAGTTGTATAGAATTCTGCCGTATCGGCTGCTGCCAGCTGCTGCTTGACCACAGCGCCTACAAAACAGTCAGTGTCTCGCCGGAGTCAGCGCTTCGCTTCTGGTGTCGGTTACCTGCCTGTGCAGCTGCCTGCCAAACAGCCTGCCTGACGATAAGCTGCCTGTCTACTGCTGATTCTGCTGCTGCTGCTGCTGCTGCTGCTGCTGCAGACGCGCCTGAGGCGGAGTCGTGGCAGGGCAAGCACCCCTGGCAGCCGTGGGACAGGGATAAGGACCTGGAGGTGCAGCTGACGCGGCCCAAGGCTGCGGGAGACCTGCTCAAGGCAGCAGGGAACCTCTCCAGCCGATTCAGCAGCGGGGGACGATAAGTAATGCGTCTGATGCTGCTGCTGTTGAGATATGTTGTGAAATTTCTTGCTCCAGTGCAAGCATCATCAAGTTGTTCCTTGTCAGGCCTGCCAGGCTGTGGCCAGGTGTTGTGTAGGCGAGAGCTGCGAACCTGTAACGATGTGGAACCGGCTTCATCTTTGGGAAACTTTTAATGGCGGTTTCATTGCTACTGCTGCGCGTCTGAGCACAGCAGAAGAACTCAGCTTTTGCTTGGAACAGGGGAAGAGGGAACGGCGAGGCAGGACATGGCACTGACAGCCAGGCTGTGCAGAATTGCAGCATTTGTCAGCAATTTGCATCCGTAGTCACTGCAATTGCTGGTTCTCAAGCTGCAGGTTCGGCGCTTTTCGCTGTTTTTGGCTTCGGTGCCTCCCCCAACTCTGTGCTGCGATCGTGTGGTGTGAGGTAAACGCATTGGCCAGCAAGACGAAGATACTTCGACTTGGCACCTCGGTGTTGCAGGGGGCGATGCAGCACGCTTGCAATGCCATGCACAACCCCTGCGCAATGACTGGCCGGCATCTGCTGCAGCACAAGAGCAGCATGCACCTAGCAGCAGGCAGGCTACAACGTGGCAGGAGCCTCTTAGCCCACTGCAGCAGCAACTGGGAAGCACAGCTGTCCTCAGCACACAACTTGCGGCCGCAGCAGCGTTTGTGTCCAAGCTTACTCAGCTGGACCTCCAGCAGCTGTCGTCATCATGTAGTAGCAGCAGCAGCAGCGGACGCCTCCGCCACCACCACGCAGCCTCAGCAGAAGCAGAAACAAAAGCAGAAGCAGAAGCAGGCCGCACCACCAGCAGCAGCAGCACTGCCTGATGTCAGCCAGCTGCGTGGCCAGCTGCAGCTGTACAATACCATGTCACGCCGCAAGGAGCACTTTACACCCCGGCCAGGCATGGGAGACAAGGTGCAGATGTACGTGTGCGGTGTGACCGTGTACGACTACAGCCACATAGGTGAGCGTGCATTTTGATATTGAGCCGAGTTCAAGTTTGTCAGCAGCTGTGCTGACGCGGAAGCAGCTTGTGCAGCACTTGACAGCAGTCAGCATATACAGCAAGCCCATGGCACAACAACGCCAAGTCATACATAAGCAGATGCAGCTCACAGCTGTAGCAGCGATGCAGCTTCGGCACAGGTTAGGCTGCATGGGCAGTCTGGCGATGCACATGCCGTTTCTCAGCAATTGCAGGTTGGCAGGTGCTGTGTAGGCACCAGGGGCACACCTGGGTGTGCTGGCACTGCAGCATGTCAGCATAGCTACTGAAGCAGCATGTTTCACACGCCTAGCTCTGTAATGACAGGCAGGTGCAGGTGTATTCTGGCAACTGACTGCTAGCCTGTAGCTGAAGCATTACCCGGCCCTAACGTTGCTTTCAGGAGCTGCCTCAGGACAAGCTGTTGTCGCTCCTGATCGTGTCATTGCCATTATTTCCGCCACCATGCCTTCTTGCCCTTTGTGCTTATTGTGCTGCAGGCCACGCGCGCGTGTACGTCGCGTTCGATGTGCTGTACCGCCTGCTGCGGCACCTGCATTACAATGTGCAGTACGTGCGCAACTTCACGGACGTGGACGACAAGATCATCGCGCGCGCAGCAGCGACAGGCGAGGACCCGCTGGCCCTGTCGGCGCGCTTCATCACTGAGTTCCACACAGACATGCAGCAGCTGGGCTGCCTGGCGCCTACGGTGCGTGGGTGCGAGTGACAGAGATTCAGGCAGTTGCATCAGCTGCGCTATCATTCTGCATCTGGTGGCCCAGTTCGTGTTGTGCTGTGAAGGTTCACGATGTGCAGAGGAGCGACTAGGCTGCAGTGTGCCGCCATCAGCGGGGGCCAGATTGCCTGTGCGTGTGCAGGCAGTCTATGCCTGCCACTCGGGGCACGCCAGCAGTGTGTGGCATTGCCAGCGCTTGACACTGCGTGTTGCACAGTGGGACGTGGCTGTGTGCTGGGAGATGCTTCTAGTTCCTTTCGCCAACCACCAGCCTACCACCTTGAGCCCAACACCTTTTCTGCATGCGCCCTCACTTGGCATGATGTTGCTGCCCACCTTATTAACCTCCAATACCCTTTCTTGCCCCTTGTCGACCCCTTGCATGACGCCTGCTGATGTCTTTCTCTCCCTGCTGCTGTCCTTGCCATGCAGGCTGAGCCCAAGGCCACGGACTTCATTCCAGCCATGGTGGCGACCATCAACAAGATCATCGACAATGGCCACGCCTACGCACTGCCTGACGGCGATGTGTACTTTGACGTGGCATCACTGCCAGGCTACGGCAGGCTGTCAGGCCGCTCACAGGTGCAGCAGCAGCAGCAGCAGCAGCAGCAGCAGCAGCAGCAGCAGCAGCAGCAGCGGCAGCAGCAGCCATTTTTCCTGCCTGTCCCTGCCCTAGACTTCATTGGCATGCTTTGCAGCTAGCTGTTCAGAATAAACTGCCGCACGCTTCTGCAGCAGCAGAAACATCTTGTCCTTAGGTCAGGTCGAATCTGTTGTGCTGTCAGCCTTTGTCTCTGTCATGTTTCAAGCGCAAACGTATAGCAAGCACCTTGACCAAGCAAGAGGCGTGAGCTCACGTGTGGACAGTGCAGCATCCTTACAAGACCTGCCACTGACACACGCCGCCCCTTCTTCCTTGCAGGAAGACAACCGCGCCGGGGAGCGCGTGGCGGTTGACTCCCGCAAGCGCAGCCCCGCTGACTTTGCGCTGTGGAAGGCAGCCAAGCCCGGGGAGCCCGCCTGGGCCAGCCCCTGGGGCCAGGGCCGGCCCGGCTGGCACATCGAGTGCAGCAGCATGATCGCGGAGCTGATGGGTGACGTTATTGACATCCACGGCGGCGGCAGGGACCTGGTGTTCCCCCACCACGAGAATGAGCTCGCGCAGTCGCAGGTGGGGCTGCGGCAAGCGGGCTGGGTTGAGTTGGTTGGATGGCTGCACTGCTGACTGTAGCGAATAACTATGCCGTTGTCTGGTTGAAGGGAGATGATGACATGCCGGCAGCTAGCATGGTCGGCTGCGCGAGCCGCACAAGCGTATGTGCGCATGTGTTGTCAGCAGCTCAGCAGAAGCAGTGCAGATGGATGTTGGGTCGGTGAGCTTCACCACAGCAGGTGTACTGGTACCTGCACGCTTTGCTGAATGGCTAATGTTCCTGCTTGCATCTGTTGACCCCTAACGCACAGGCTGCCGCCGGCCCATGCAGCTGCGGGCACAACCACCAGCACAGCGAAGCAGCTGCAGCCGCAGCAGCTGGCAGCAGCCCAGACGACAGCAGCAGCAGCCCCGCAGACTTTGTGCGCTTCTGGCTGCACAACGGCTTTGTCAACGTGGATAGCGAGAAGATGTCCAAGTCCCTGGGCAACTTCTTCACCATCCGTGATGTGCTGAAGCTGTATCACCCCTCAGCGCTGCGCTGGTTCCTGCTCAGCAGCCAATACCGTGCCCCGGTCAACTACACACAAAAAGCACTCGAGGACGCCAGCGCACGGCTGTACTACGTGCTGCAGACGCTGGCAGATGTGGATGCAGCTCTGCAGAACTCTGGCGAGGCCGGCGCTGCTGCGGTGGCTGCCGCTAGCATTGCAGCAGCACCGAGCAGCAGTGCTAGTGACTCTGCTGCTGCTGATGCTGCGGATGTGGTGCCTGCTGGTGTGGGTGGTGAGCTGCTGGGCAGTGTGGTGGCTGCACTGCTGGATGATTTGAACAGCCCTGCTGCTGTGAGCGCCATGTCAGCGCCGCTCAAGGCCATCAACGACCTGCTGTCAACCAAGGCCGGCCGCAAGAACCCCAAGCGGTGAGACAGCACACACAGTTGTACTGTAGGTTAGAATAGAAAGTAATTCAAAGGATGCTTAGCCGCACACAATGAGTGCCTAACGGTGTATCTCTGGCTGCGTGATGCTGCGCTGTGCTGTGCAGGGCAGCATCGGAGGATTGCTGCAGCGAACGCAGTTTGCAGGCGGTTTAGTGTTGCTGTCATTGGCTGTAGCTGGGTGCCTGTCGCGCCGACAGGCAGTGCTGTGTTGGTGCTGTGCTGTGCAGGCTGCAGCTGCTGGCGGAGTACCAGGCTGGGCTGCTTGCCTCGCTGCAGCTGCTGGGCCTGGCCGTGCCTGACCTGGCTGCCTGCCTGGACGCGCTCAAGAGCCTGGCACTGGCACGTGCAGGGCTGACCCAGCAGGAGGTGCGTGGCCTTGTGTGGATGTGTGTGCTCATGCACATGGGGGCGGGGGAGTGCAGAGGCATGCAAGCTCATTAGCAGGGTGTGCCAACATTTGCAGGGTGTGTTGCACATTGTTGTGTCGTCATTTGCACAGTGATGATACGTTATGCCGCGCTTGTGGTGCTGAAAGGCGGTGTTACCTCGCCCCACTGCCGTGCTCTGCTGCTGCCGCTGCATGGTGCTGCTGCTAGGTTGAGGAGCGTATTGCTGCGCGCGCTGCTGCGCGTGCCGCCAAGGACTTTGCTGCTGCGGACGCTGTGCGCGTGGAGCTGTCTGCCAAGGGCATCATGCTCATGGACAGCCCTGAGGGCACCAGCTGGAGGCCAGGGCTGCAGGACGCAGAGTGACGCTTGCATGCATATACATGCATGCATGTTGCATACGGAGCGGGTGGTGCCAGCATGCTAACCAGTCTGCGCAAGGAACCGGCTGGCGAGGTTCAACCGCACAACACTGTTAAAGCACGCTTGCCTGTGACCCAGGACCACCAGATGTCTGTAGTATGGATGACGCTGCTGTGCACATATTGCCTGTCAGCAGTCGTGGCAGTGAAAGTTTGAAGGCACCATGGCTGCCTGGTCAGCAGGGTGAAGAGTGTGGGAGTGGTTGGGGAACCCCGTCTGCAAACCCCTGTAACACATGCTTGCCTTCAGGGTCCCGAGGCAACCAGGTGTGAAGTCCAGTTTGCAGTGTATTGTTTGTGAGTACAGTCACAGCATTTCAGCTCATGTCGTTCGTCCTTGCCTGATACTTGCAACAGCACACCGGCAGCCAGGCAGCAGAGTGAAGTACTGCTCTGGTGACCACCGTGCACCATGTGCTGAGCACTTATATACCGATATATACTAGTGGACACAGCGATGGCGCTGCTGGAGCAGCAGCTAGAGCTGGTTAAATGCATGCAGGCAGAGGGTATCCTAGACGACCAGTTTAGCCAACTAATACAGCTACAAGACGAGAGCAACCCGGATTTTGTGAAAGAAGTTGTGGAGCTATACTTTGATGACTCAGTGGGCAAGATCGAGAAAGTGTACCAGCTGCTCAGCTCGCCCGCGCCCGACTACGATGAGCTAGACCAAATAGTGCACCAGTTCAAGGGCAGCAGTGCTAGTTTAGGAGCCACGTACATCGCGCAGCTGTGCATCAAGCTCCGGGAGGGCTGCCAGCAGCAGAATGCAGCAGCCTGCCAGCAGCTGGTGTTGCAAATCAGGGAGGCCTTTGTGCAGCTCAAAGGCAGGCTGGATGTATACCTGCAGCTAGACAAGCAGCGTACTGGAGGCTGACGCTGCAGCGCAGCAGTGCCAGATCTGCTGAGGTGCTTGGGTGAGCAGCAGCAGTAGCAGCAGCAAGCTGCTAGGGTCTGTCTGCTGCTGTTGCAGACGGCACTTGTGAGCATTGGTGGTTGCTAGCAATCATGCTGCGTGCCCATCATTCAGCAGCATGACTGGAGCTGGTTTTACATGTAGCTGCTTTCTGTGCAGCTGCACACATACGCTGAGGGATATCCCTGTGTCAGCATGCATGTGCGGAGCTGTGCAGTCCGCGTTGTACAACACGTTTACTGCTGATTGCAGCAGCCATGCATGTGTAGGTGAAGCAGCAACGGGCCGATGCGCTCTGGGCACGCCCTCCTGCATCAGTCTCAAACGGCAGTAACCATGTTGCTGTGCTTCCAATATTATTTCGTTCTTTTGCTCATGCACCGCACTGCTGTGCTTGTTTTAAGGAGTGTGTTGAGCTGGGGAGGTTGTTGCAGCTGTGGCACAGGGTATAGAATGTTTGCAGGCAAGCAAGTGTGCTGGCTTGCAGGGCAGCAAGTGTGCTGGCTTGCAGCCAAGCAAGTGTGCTGGCTGCACCTCTCCTGTCAAGGAGGTGCAGCTGTCTGCAGCTGCGGATTGCAAATTGGCCCCGTTGTCAGTGCGCGCGCAACAGGGATGGCGTGCATTCATCATATGCATGCATCAGATATGTCATCCAATCTCATGCAGACAGAGCGTGGCGTACATAGGGTGGCGCATCAGCAGTTTGGTTGGTGTGCCAGAGAACGGTTCTGGCTGGTGCTGCTTAGCGCTGGCTGTTGAGCAATGGGTGCCCTGCTGTCGCCGTGTGTGTATGTGTCGTGTCGTTTGGTTGCCACGTAGGTTGTGGTTTGTGTGAGTGCTTGCATCACAGCTCATCGCAATGCTTGTGGAAGCTGAATGTTGCGCCGAATCAGCGTTGTGTTGCTGGCGCCAGGCTGGTGCAGTCACAGCTGCTGCTAGCATGGATGATGTGGCTGCTTGGCATGCCACGTGCTGTCAGGAACTAGTTGCAGTTTAGCATGCTGTTGTCGGGGCGTGTTGAAGGAGCATCAGTGCCTCCTATGTCCCTGAAGCATGCCTGAACAGCGCTAGCGCTCTTTTTAAGTTCCCATGTGCACGCCCGTGGTGGGGTGCTCCCTCAGTGTCACGGACAAAGACAGCTGGTGGTTTGGGATCTGCAGTTGGCCTATGCGGTGGTGAACTGGGCGCTGGGTGGCTTCCAGTGACATGAGCCACCGTGCTTCAAGACTGCTATTGGAGGGGAAGTGTTGCGATATGAAGGGCACAAGGGTAAACATGTGAAGACTGTCTGCAATACAAGTATGCAGTACAAGCATGGGCTTGCCTGCAATACAAGTAAAACTGCCTTTTCACACGTATGCACTTGACCAAGTTCAGGTGCCAGCTGCAGGTTCAACTAGCCACATGCTCGGTCAGCTCAGTCGCAGACACTCCTGGACGGCAGACAGTTTAAGCAGCCATAGTGGCGGGGGCGCCTTCTTTATATTGGAGTGAGCGATAGTAACACAGTGTTATCGCAAGGTGCAACGGTTGCATTCAACTATTGCAAAATGCATTTCCTGCAACTCTTGGTACAGTCTGCAGCGACCAACACATCAGGCCAGGATATTGCCAGCAGCAGTGGCTATGGTCCTTGCTAGCACAGCACACTTGAGTGACCCGGTCTCTGGTAGTTACGGCACCGCTTGGGAGGTTGATAGTGCAGTACTATAGTGCAGTACTGTTTGCAAGGGACAGCTCAGCTCGGGTGCAGCACTATGTTACAACGTTTGATGACATACGTAAACATCGCATGCATACGTATGTGTCGCCCTTTCGTGATGCTCTGCCCACCGCCAGCCACACAGCAGCTCAACGGGTTCAGCTTCAAACACTGTACCCTTCACATGACAGCATGTATAGCTCATGCATGGCACAATACACTGCAGCAGGACCATCACACGCACGACCGGTGTGCCCAACTGTGCTGCGCCAAGTGCCTCAACACAGCAGCTGAGCTCCCATGCAAAAGAAACCCATTTGCGTGGCACACAACCGGCCACCACATCCATCCTTGAAAGAGCTGTCTTCCACGCTGCAATGAGGCTGCCAGCACCAGCACTGCTCCGTCATCACAGCATACACGTGGCCGGCACAAGCTGCAGGCCAACAGCGTGTTGCACCACCAACACGTCAACGCGCACAGAGATTGGTTGTGACAACTGCTGGTGCGGGCTGGCGGCACCTGCTGTGCATTGTGTTCATTGCTTGCTGGATGCAGCAGCTGCCGCTCAACGGCCTGGCTGAGATAAATAAAGAGCTCAAGAGAACCAACAGTGCAAAAGCCGACGGGATAATGTGTAGATGCACGTGTAACCAAGCACCAGCGTACATAGTATGCTCATATGACCAAGTATTAGCCTAAGTAGTATGGTACTCCTCAACATGAACAGTGCTGGCTGCTGGCCTACACCACAGCAGTCTTTGCTCACCGCTGCAAACGGATGCAGTAACCAAGTGAGGCAGCAGCCCTTGCATTCGTGTAGATATTACTATGGCAACAAGCTGACCATCAACTAGGCAACCAATTCATACAAGCATGTCTTCTCAGGTGGAACTACTACAACAAGTGTGACAGAGAGCCGCTGCGCTGCGCACCGCATGACAGTAAAGCCACACAACCGCCGCGCAGTTTGATTCGGCCTATCGCGCAGGTGATACACAAGACGTACAACACTCTTGCATTCTCCATGGCCCGAGAAAGAGTGATCGGCCAGTACACAGCACAACAGTACACCTCACAACAACAGCAAGCCCATCAGCCCGGGCTAACAGATGAGAAACACACACACCCACCTGACGCAAACAGGCAGCTGCAGACGCAGCATGGCGAGTATGTGCTACACAAAGGATGCGGCATTGCAGGCTTTGAAGCAAGCCCTACTGCGGGTCAACCTGCACGTCTTGTTGTGTGCGATTGCCCGTCATAAATGCTCAGCAAGCACAGCATAGCCAGCCTCCAAGCTGCACCTGCGGCCAGGCTTACCCGCGAAGCATTGTACTGCTTCACGCAGCCACACGCATACTAGTGTGTGTTTTACTGCACACCACACAAGCCCACACGCCCTCTGCCCTGCACAGACACGCCCGCACACATGCATGTGCGGTGCCACGAAACAGCAACAAGTACAAACTGCAACTGTTTTGAACACTCAACGAAATAATCGTAGCGCTGCTGGCCCGCCGTAACATACAAGTCCCGCCCTATGCCCCAAAACTGGAAGCGAAAGCACTGCACTTTGCGCTTCTGTGCCTTTTTGAGATTGCGCTGCTGCTGAGCGGACACACACCGCAGCATCTGCAAGCTGCACTGTACCAACCCAACGGCTGGGTACTCTGCAAGACCGATCAACTCGCCAGGTGTGAGCGAAAGATGGCATACAACTGCCACACAAAATCAGCCTTAGAGCCAAAAGAAAAAGCATGCATAAAAGAAAAGCAGCGCACATGCACGCAGCGGCTGTCTGCATGTCAGCGCCAGTGAGCTCTCCCTGCCAGCATGCATGGTGTGTCATGCATGCAATGTACAACGTGCTCGGTCCACGTAGGTTGCAAATGAAAGCTGCCGGCTGCGCCCAAGACCCTCTGACACTCTGCTGCAGTCAAGAGTGGTGCGCAGCGCGTGACGGATAGACGCCAAGAGAAGTAAACAGCGCTGCGCCACAGACATTGTGAGCAGCTGTGACAAAACCTCCTGACCAACAATCGCCTGTCAGCCCAATGATACTCCTTGGTGCCCCAAAACTGTAGGCGTGGCTGCAAGCTGCAGCGAGACACACACCAGGTGCAAGAGCACACAAGACTCAGCTCTCCTACACCAACTCGACCATTATGCGCGCGAGAGACAGAAGGTGACGCAAACTCGGCAAAAAGTAGAGGTAGCGTAATAGTATCAAGACGCGACGGCTCAGTCAACAACAGCGCAGATGGTGATAAGCCAGCATATCCTCGCGTCCGCGCACAACTGGAAATCGCCCCTGCGGAAAAGACTGCAAATCAACCCCGCGCACAACTGGAAATAAACCAAAACCAGCCAACTATGTAGCCCTGGAGGCCAACCTCAGGCAGGGCCCGCTGCCAACCACATGCATGCAATGACATGCGTGCGGCGTGTCAAGTGTGAACGCCCTACTATGCGCTGCTGCTGCGCAGTGAAAGCCCATCTCAGAGCGCAGCAGCAGCTGTTCATTGGTGGCGTGACAAGGGGCGCGCTGGCGGGTGACGCCTGCTGCGCCCCACAAGATAGGAACTCGGCCCAGTCCCAAGCGATGACGAGTCACTCTCTCGCAGGCCCTCTCTCATGACAACACAAGACACACACACCGCAGCCACCTGCAGCACAATTGCGCACAGCAGGCTTCAAATCAAGCTAACACAGACAGCACCGCACATCTACTGGTTTTGTGGGTGCAAGAGCAGTCGCACAGCCCAGCCATCCAGCCCAGACATACAACCAAGCAGCAAGCACAGCCAGCGACGCACTCCTTTCTGACTATGCTCCTACACACGCAGTAGTGGCCTGTGCAGAAGGCGGGATCCAAACAAAAGACAAAGAAGTGGTCGGTTTGAGTGGCTCAGTAGAGCCCCAGCCAGCTAGCCGCCAAGCTGGCTGACAGGCCCAGCCATCATGCCAATAGTAGTAGCGGGCCTGCCAGCCAGCAAAGGCGCGCATGCAAAGCACTCAACACGCTATGCAAACCTATGCATGTTTCAGGTTTCAGAACCACACGCCGCCAGCACCCTAGAACCCTCACAACTAGCAGCGCAGATGGGCCCTAACACGGGCCGTTTAATTTTGAGTGCGCTGGCGCCAACTCAGCAGGCACCACGCGGGCCTAAACAACAGCAACAAAACAGCGGCACCGTATATGTGCGTGTCAGGCGGCATGCATAGTCTACTCCAACCCACCAAACAACCAACAGCCTCCATCTGCTGCTGCCGTTGCAGCCAGGCTGCTGGCTCTCTGTCGCTACTAGAGCACGGAACAAGCACATACAGCATATCAAGCTGCTGATCGCCACGCGGGCAACAAGAACACACCGGCCATCACATGAGAGCGGTACACGCGCACAAGACTCAGGCAGCATACGCCTGCCGGTGTGTGTGTGGTTGAAGCCAGGCAGCTTGCATGCATGGCGCTGCAGGCTCGCCGTGGCACTACACACATTGCACACACACAAAGAACAAGGCTCGCAGCAACAATGCACGCTACAAAACTGCACTCAGAGGCGCACCCCAAGGGGAGCTCTCTCAACAAGATGATCGTAATAACGCTGTACACACATGATAAATGAGCTGACACACAACCAGCCTCTCTGGATTGCTTGCAGGTTGGGGCGCAATCTTCACCTCCTGCCTGCACTACCCTGCCAGCCGCCCGGGCCCCACCCCACCAGCACACAGCCCAACCAGGAGCCGCACCGCCACCACAACACCGCCCATGACGCAGCAGTGTTGCGATGTACGGCAACAACATCCGAAGCCTACTCTGCACCACGGGGCGCCCCTGCCCTGCCCTGCCCTGCCCGCCAACCCTCATCCAGTGCACCCAGTGCTCAGCTCTTCTCCCATGTCCAGCCATCCACCCCACCCAGGCCGCGCCTCTCCGGCCCCAAAACGCGCTTGCAGGCGCAGCGCAGGTGTAATACACACCTGCGCCGGCACTGCAGGCACAGGCGCCGCGGCTCTCCCAGCCCTTCCCTGCCTCCTCCACAGTCCCGCACTCCTGCAACTGTGCCAAATGCGTACCACATTGCCCCATCCATCGCCGATGTGGCTATTGCCTCCATCACACCTAATCCATCACACCTGTCAGATTGTCAAGCTGCTGCTACTGCTGCTGTTTGCAGCGCCAGCACATCAGCATAACAATCGGTTGGTTTGAAAGTACCCTGCTCGCAGACATGCATGCGTTCATCGCAGTGACAGCCTGCAGGCAGCTGCATGCCGCGTTTCTGCGTGCCCTCAAACACCGCGAGCGTGCCAAGCCAGTGCCCGCAATTTCACTGCAAGTTCTTGATCATGCACACCGCTGCATGCCTGCAGTTTGATTCAGAGCAATGCCAGCTGAAGGCCATCCAACTGCCGCACCCTGCCCGTGCTCAATCCAAGAGCAGCAACCAGCCACCCCGCGGCACTGGCATCACTCACGCCTCCCCTACTGCCACCTGAGCCAATCAAAGCGCAAGCAGCTGCGCAGCAACCAGGCAAGCATGCAAAGCAAACCTAGCCACACACGCAGCAACCTGGGAAGAGAGAACTATAACTGGCTGTTGCACTCTCAACAGCCGGCTAGCAGTTGTATTCAACTGCTGGCTAACAATAACCTAGCCGTGGTGCACGCAGGCCTCCAAAGCTGCCCAGTGGTCATCAGGAGCAGCAGCAACAGGGCACACACACACACACACACACACACACACACACACACACACACACACAGCTACAAAATTGCAATCTCACACTGGAGACATTCCACATGCAGGGCCCGCTAAGTCCCAGGCCCCGCACACACCGCCATCTACGCATAGTTTAAACTCGCCAGCAAGCCGCAATGCCCAGGCACTGTATGCGACCGGCCCGCGACAACAAATTCATCAGGTCAGTAGGCTGAGCTCACAACCTGCACCAGGGCCAGTTAGCACATCAGTGCAGCATCAGCGCCGCCCCAGACAGACTCTCAGCAGCCATCAAGCTCATCACCATGTCGCAGCACTCGTAGCCGCTGCCGCTGCCGCTGCCAGGCAGCAGCAGCACAGCATCATCTTCTGCATCGCCCAGCAGCCCACCATCACCGCCATCAGCCCCGCCCACCACAAGCGCACCCATGCCAGCCTCCGCAAACGGCCCGGCAGCCGGCAGCCACCACTCGCCGGCGCTGCTGCTCGCGCTGCCAAACGCGCTGCGCGGCGCGTTGATCAGGGCCGGCGACATGCAGCAGCCGTCATCCTCCGCGCCGCTGCTGGCCCAGGCCTCAAGGTCCTCAAGGTCTTCGAGTCCTGCAAGCTGAGATGGGCTGCTCAGTGCCGAGTCGAGTGCCGAGTCCCAGCTGCCGCTGAGGCTGAACATGTCCTCGTTGCAGCAGGGCAGCAGGCAGTCCTTGCCGCACACCATGCCAGCTGGCACGCCCGCAGCAGCTGCAGCAGCAGCAGGCTGCAGCAGGGGATCAGCAAGTGCAGCCTCCAGTGAGAACGCACTGGGTGCAGACTGCTGGCGCGGCTGGCCTGCCAGGCTGATGCGCACGCGCCTGAGCCCTGACGGAGCAGCAGCAGTGCTGCTGCCTGGCAGGCAGGCTGATGCTGCGCGCTGCATGCCTGGCATCGTCTGCTGCTGCTGAGCCTGGTGTGGTGTCTGCATGTAACTGCCTGCGCCAGGCGGCGCCACCATCACCCTGCTGCCCATGCCCATGCTCATGCACGGAGCTCCATAGCCAGGCATGTCCATGGTGACTGCTGCAGGAATGGCGGCAGCCGCCACCGCTGCAGCAGCCTCGGCGCTGCTCACGCTGCCGCTCGCTGCACGTGCTGGCTTCTTGGCGGGCCGGCTGCCGCTGCTGGCGGCGCTGCCGGGCGCGTCTGTTGCTGCACTGGCGTTCTCGCTGCTGCAGGCGCTGCTGCAGGGGTTGGCGCGCTTGCAGGCAGCAGTGGGCCTTGGCGGCGCATCTGCTGCCGCCTGCGCCAGGATGCGCACGGAGGGGTCCTGGGTGTCCAGCCAGGTGTTGAAGCTTGGGTCCTCTGCGTGCATCTTGCACTTAAGCGAGCAGTACTGGCTGGACTTGTCCATCATGGCGCGGCCGTCCACGCTGCACTGCGCGGGCGCGCTGCTGGCGCCGCTGCCCTTGCGCTCGGGGGCCTGCTCGCGGTTGAGGTAGATGACCTTGGAGCCGTTGAGGGTGTACTGCTGCACGCCCGCCACGCAGCAGCCGAAGCGTGCGATGTCTGTGGCCTTGACCACGTCCTTGAAGGCGGAGCGGCGCACCTGCAGGAGGGTGCCCTCAGGGCGGCCCTTGACCTCAGGGCAGTGGCTGCAGTACACCTGGTACGGGCTGCACGTGTCGAACAGCGTCATGAGCTGCTCGCGCTTGGGCGCGCGGCTGCCGCCGCAGCAGCCGACGCAGGGCGTGAAGTAGGCTGGGAAGGTGACCAGGCGGTACAGCCACTCGCGGCCGCCAGCAAAGTGGCCGGCTGCAGCCAGCATGCCCATGTCCTGCTGCTGCCCGCAGGCGGCAGTTGTAACCTCTGGGCTGCAGTGGGGGCTTGACAGCAGCGTGCCGCTGGAGCTGCAGCTGTTGCCAGGCGAGGTGAGGCTGCCGCCTGGTGAAAAGCCAAGCTCAGGCTTTGGGATGCTCAGGGCTGGGCAGCTCAACTGCTGCTGCATGCTGTTGTTGATAGCACACATGGTGTGCTGCTGCTGCGCCATAGACATCATAGTGAAAGTGATCCTGCATCCGGAACGAAGAAGGAAATCCCCATCGACACAGCGTGCGGGGTGCCGTAAGACGTTGCGCCAAAAGTTGTGGGCGTTGTTTGTAAAGCGGTCGCGCAAGCTCTAAAACAGCCTTACGTGACTACCCAATAGGGTGCTGATCATTAGACTAATAAAGCACGCAAGCCGCGCATGAACGACGACATGCCAGAGCAGCTCGCTTTGTTTGAGCACCCAGGCTGAAAATGGCCTGCTCCCTGGCTGTCGCTGCCAAGGAACGTATAAGTCACAGATCATGATGCATAGCCCAGCAAGGACAGCCTCGCGACCGCAACTCTGGCGCAAGCAAGGAGGAGCTGCGCACCCCTACCTACCTCGTTTGCTTGGTGGCAAGTGGAGGAAGAGAGCAGATATCTCAAAAGCGCGTTACTCTGATTTGATGACGGAATTTGTGCGTTTGCTAAGTGCGAAGCAGCGCAAGAAGAGTTGAGCTACGTCGTTGCTGTGGTGTCCCCAAGAAACAAACAGAGATCTACCCTTGCTTTCTACAATAAAACGTTTCCCCAGTCTGCACGGAAGGCGGGTGGCTGGGGGAGTAATCAAGGACCTGCACACCGCTATCGGATATGGCGCAAGAACCCTTGTCGCACCGGTGCGACACCTGATCGCCTCGCATAGGTACCTCTGGCAACTTTCAGGTGCTTCTGGTGTCGAGGTGAGCTGCACTGAAGCCACGCGAGTGCTGAATGCTGCCACGTCAGCGTCAGCAGCAGCACAAGCAGCGCTGCCTTTCGGGGCTCATACGGCCAAAGCAGTCCTATGAGATATGTGATATGCGCAGGAACAGGACTGGATTCGGCTGGGCCACAAGGCACCAAAGCGCTTGCAAGCACGCCACCACACACAGTGTGGCACACTGTGATAGGCTGCCCGGCGGTTGGCAAGTTACCACGCGCTGCCTGCAGATCCCGAAGCTTAGCCGCGGCTCTGCAGCACTGCAACTTGCAAATGAAAATATAGT
The DNA here is from genome assembly GCA_030272155.1 of Tetradesmus obliquus. NCBI lineage: Eukaryota > Viridiplantae > Chlorophyta > Chlorophyceae > Sphaeropleales > Scenedesmaceae > Tetradesmus > Tetradesmus obliquus. The sequence goes on from CP126191.1 coordinate 6,549,666, forward strand.
GCAGCGCACGCTGATCCAACATACTATGTTCCCTTGCGCCAATCACCAATTCAGCCTGAAGGGTTCACCAAAGGCTCAGGCCCATCAGGCTCAGCCTGAGCCCAACAAGGTACCTTGCATAAACGTGATAAACAACCTGGCAGCACTGGCTGTACTGCACCTTAAATGTGAAGAATGAGGGGAGGCAAAAATAACACAACGCTGGCCCGTATAGGCCAGTATGCTTTTTAGTGATGCGCAACAGCACTACAACTTGTTGTGACAGCATACAAAGGAAGGAAGAGAAGCAGCCACAACTCATGTGCCATCATTCACATCCAGAGGGCCTGCCATGCAGCATGGCAGGCGTGCATGCAGCCAGCTGCTGGCATAACGCTCATTGTATGGCGCCTGCAGTAGGTAAGCTGCTGTGCATGCACACATTGATTTCGACCGTAACATCGCCTTGCCATCGGTGCCTTGGGTACGCATGCTCGCTATTGACAGAAACAGCAATCACTGTGCCTATCCAGGCATGCTAGGTGCAATGCATAGTGGCAGCCGGTCCGGTGCCGGGCTCCAGTACCAGACAGTGCTGCACCATCACAGAACACCCACCCCGCTTTACTGCAGTGGGGCGTCACTTGGCCAAACACAGGCCACCCTCAGCATGCCACCAGCTGCATATCAGCATGCACATCAGCTAGCTGTGCAGTTCGGCCAGACTTGAGCGTACAGGAAGCGCCCACCAGGCTCGCTCGCCTGGCTGCCCACCTGCAACGGCAACCACCCTGACACAAGGCCATGCATTGCAAACATGAAGCGTTGCAGCTGCATAGCCGCTTCATATGAATGGAAAATTCTGATCTGCATCAAATGCATGCTGACACGGCTTCAAAACGCTGGGGTTCGCTTCAATGCAGCCGCTACCACCACACACAAGAAGCAGTTGAACGTCGATGCTGATCCTTCGACAAGCGCACAGATCCACAATACCAGCTTGTAGCGGTACAATCATACGTGTGACCAAAGCTGCTTGCGCAGCACATGATTGCAATGCTCAAGTGGCGTCTACTGCTGCACCACTGCTGCATAGCTGAGGCAAGCTATGCCACAACGTTCCGTAAGCAGATACAGTGCAGTGCCTGTACTGTTCATATGGCTGTACTGATCACCTGAAACCTGCAAAGCAACACACCTTGACGCAGGTCATCCTCAGACGTCTGAAGCATCGCCACACACAGCGCACAGTTTTGAAAGTGACAGAACAGCACAAGCATTCAACTGCTGACATCGCACCACGCACATTGCCAATACAAGGCCTGCAAGCACCCAAAGCACGTCACTCAGCTGACAGGCTGACACCCACAACAAGCCTGAACATTCCACCCTGGCCGTACACAAGCACGGCACTCATGCCAGGCCTGGGGATGCAAGTGCAGGCGCCACCCCGGCTGCTTCAGGCGCTGGCATGTCCTCCACCCTGCGCAGGTGCACACAGCATGCAGCGCAAGCGGCAGTGGTCAGCACTACGCAGCTTGCCGGTCCGCTACGCCACCATAGTGAACATTTGCATTCAACATCCACTGTAATCGCATTGCTCGCTCTGCGTTGCCGACGCCAGCACTTAGGCAGTGTGCAGCGCTGCGTAAGCTAGGCACCTGGGATGACCTCAGCACACAGCCAGCGTTGCCAGGGCAGCTGCTGACGCACACCATGCAGTGGCCGCACACAGCAGCAGCTTGCAAGGCACAGCTGCGGCCCGCACCGCTCACCTGTTGCTGCTGCTGCTGGCCAGCGCCGCCGCGTCCATGCTGTTCACGCTGAGGCTGCCCTCCTCGCCCCAGTCAAACTCCACCACCAGCACCGTGATGTTGTCCGCGCTCATGCGTTCCTCCCACTCATACAGCGCAGCGTCCAGCACACGCCTGGCACAGCAGGCCAGCACCACCACAACATCACCATGTGTGAGAAGCCAGTGCATGCGTTGTGAGCTTGAATGCGGCGCTTCACAGTGAGCCATGCTGCCAAATGGATGCAAATGCTGCAACTGTTACATGCACAGCCGAACCTCAGCGCACTCTTGACCCTGCAACCTGACGCACGTTGCTGCCGCCGCTGCTGCTACGCTCCCGCAATCTTTGCTGTATCTATCCGTGGTGTGGCACGCCCCGCCACAGCCTGCATCATGCTGCTGCCGCCGCCGCCGCTGTGCAGCCCCACGCACCTGCACGCGATGTGTGGGTCGGGGCTCTCCACCACGATGTCGCAGACCTGCTCGTTGGTGAGCACGTCCCACACGCCGTCGCTGGCCATGACCAGCACGTGGTCCACGCCCGGGCGCAGTGTGGTGAAGGACACCTCGGGGTCGCTGGTGCAGCCCACAGTGGCGGCGGTCAGGTCGCCCAGGGACCTGGCGCACGGCACAGGCAGTGATGAGGGGCAGCAGAGCAGGCAGGCAGGCATGATTGAAGCATGTGACGCCAGCAGCCACACGTGATGAATGCACAGCAGCAGCTGACAGCATATGCAACTGGCAACGAGCTTGGTGTAGGAGCATGCCGCCGACGCCAGATGGCTAGCCCTGCACGCTGCTGCAGCTGCAGGGGCAGTTCTGCTGGCATCCAGTCTGTACTGCTCCTGCACAAGCCATCATCAGCCACTGTGCGCACCTTGACAGCAGCAGGCCAGGCCCGTGCGCGTTCTGCAGCCACAGGCGTGGCTCGCCTACTGTGCGGCCCGATGGCAGCCGCTTGGGTGCAACGCGAGCCCCGGCCGCCTTGATGCTGCACACATGACAGGGCAGCAGCAAGAATCATGGCAGTGACATTACAAGTACAAGACGCTGCGGTTGGGTGATACCGCAGTGGTTTTGTAAACACAGTGTTTCCAACCGTCTGCTCAGGACACAGTGGCACATCACCAGCAGATCACAGCTACTCAACAGCCAGGCATACTTCTGCAGTTTGGCTGCTACTGCGCAGATGCCACTGCTGCTGCTGCTCATCTCCTGCAGTGCCTGCCGCAGCCAGCCGCCTCACCGCTCGCGCTCGCTGTCCCTGCGTGGCCGGTGGTCGATGGTGAGCGGCAATGCACGCCACTGGTCGCGCACTCTGCTGCACATGATGGCCCGAGAGTCGCCTGCTGACGCCACCCACAGCCTGTTGCCCTGCTGGTAGGCCACTGAGGCTGTGGTGCCACTGCTGGCCAGGTTCACACCAAACTAGCCAAAAGAAGCGACAGAGGCAGCAGTGCCCACAGAGCAGAATCAGCAGCAGTTGCGTGCTCGAGCGATGCATAGTCGGCATGCTGTCATGTCACTGGTCACATAACACATAATCAGAGCGCCCTGCATTGTTACAGCTGACATGCTTGCAGCAGGGTGAGAACAGCACAGCGACGGCAGTGCACCTCAACTGCTGCTGGCTGCAGCCTGCGCACCTGTGACAGGCTGCGCTCCGTCTCCCCGAAGACCTCTGTGATGAGCACCTCCACTGCGCCCTTCAGCCCATCATCGCTGTCGGTGTTCACGCGCTGCGCACGCAGCACCCGACGCAGGCAGCAACCACACAGCAGCAACAGCAGGCAGCAACAAACATCCTGAGACTGTTCAAGCATGAGTTGCAACAGCGCAGCAAGAAGTGCAGTGGCTGGTAAGGCACGTTGCCCAACATGCGCAGCTGCATGGCAGATCATCTCCCAGCTCCGGCAGCTGCCGCACAGCCAGCTGCATGCTGCAGTAGCGTCAGGTGAGGTTGCCCTGCTGCTGTCGCAATAGGAACTCAAGCAGCAGCCAGCCATCTCTCACACTCTCCCACACAGCCGCGCGCACCTGGAAGTACTTGGTCATCTCCACATCCAGCAGCCGCGGCAGCAGCTGCCGGCTGTACAGCGCCGCGTCCTTGCCGTACGTGCCGTGGCCGTCAAACACGCAGAACAGGTTGCTGCTGTGCAGCCCGCCGAACTCGCCGACCTGGATGAAGAACTCGTCCTGGTTCTCGCGCTTAAAGGGCCCGAAGCCAATGTGCTTCAGGCCAGCAGCCTGCGGATGACAGTGCACGTGTGATTCAACATATTTCAGGGCGCAAGCAAACACCAGCAGCGCAGAAACCACAGCAACCATGTGTCATACACCTCGCACCTCGCACATCCAGCAACTGCAGCAGTATACACATGCCAGGCAGCACCCAAGGTAGGCAGCACCTGCGTCACAAGGCGGCTGTAGCCCCGCACTGCACAAGCCAGCCGCCGCGCCAGCTCACCCGCGTGTTGACGTGCGCCAGCGACTTCTCGCCCGTGGCCAGCGCCTCCTGCATAGCTGCGAAGCTGCTGTCCAGCCCGCCACGCCGCTGCCGCAGCTTGCCCATCTTGTTGGCGCGCAGGATGTCTGCCTGCTTGGCCAGCACCGCCTCGCTCATCTGCCCGCCGTCAGACCGCGCACGAGGGTTGAGGCTGCTCTGGCTGCGCCCAGGGATGCGGCCGCGCGGCCGGGGCGGCTGGTCCAGACCCCCACTGGCGCCATTGCTGCTGCTGCTGCCGCCCCAGGAGACCCGCCCTGGCTGCGGCGCAGGGGCCGCTGCTGCGTCTGCGCTGCTGCCTGGCTGTTGCTCTGCGAATTTGACTGAGCGCGGCGGCAGCGAGGCCTTATTGCTCACGCCTGACGCGAGCGCACTTTGCACAGTTTGGCTGCCCTGTATGTTGCACGTCCCTGCTCCTGCTCCTGGAGCCTGTGTTGTGCATGGGAGGCTGGTGTCCACAGCGCCTGCTGCGGGCTGCTGGAGCGCCGGCACGGCTTCAGCAGCTGTTACTGGCATGTGCGCTGCTGCCGCTGCTGCTGCAGCGTCCGCTCCTGAGCCTGCCGTTGCTGCTGCTGCAGGTGCTTGTGGCGATGATGCAGCTGCCGCGCTGCTGTCGCCTGGCAGCACCTGCGCTGGAACGGCAGACGGTGCCGACTTTGCCCGCTGCACCAGCTCGTCATCATCACCCGCACCAGTGGAAACCTGCGCCCGTCCTGCTGCTGCTGCTGCTGCTCCTGTTGCTGTTGCAACTGCTGCTGCTTCGGCTGCGGTGATGCTTGCTGCTCCACCTCGCTCTGGCACAAAACTGGCGATACTGCTGCCTGCTGATGCTTCAGCTGCGGGTGCTGGTGTGGACAGAAGTGCAGTGCTGCCATTTGGCTGGCTGGCAGCATGTTCTACTGCCTGATTGCTGACGTTGACCTTGACATCTGTAGCTGACACACCCTTGACGTGCCCGTCAAAGGCTGACACGGAAGGCTCTTGGGCTGCAGCCTGTGCCAGTTCAGCAGCACTCTCTACCTGGGGCTTCTGCGGGACAGACAGACAGAGCTCAGCATGCTAACTTCTCATAAACATCACCATTGCATCGCTGAAGAGTGCAAAGTGCTGAACCAGGGTACGCACGCTTGCACAGATGCCCATTTCGCCCAAACAAGTCCCCGGTGGTGATTAGCAGCACGCAGCAAGTCACCGCCGCACTCAACCAGTCATCGCTTTCATGACCCCTTCGTGCGTTCAGCAAAGCAAGCGACGCTGGGCGAGGTTCCCGGAGATTGAGCACAGTGAGAAAAGTAGAGCGGTAAGGATCAACATCAGCCCGCTATATCACGTCCAGATATGACATATTGAACCGATGCGATGGTCGATGGGCAGTGTAGCACCACCCTCGGAGGTAGACCTACGGGGTGACATCGTGGGGTCTATGTTTAACATGCTGCTGTTTGTTTCGTCCCTTTATTTCACATGTTCCTGAATCCCTTACAGATTACATACCATGCAATTTGAGTCTGTCGATACCTTGCTCTGTGCTGACTAACTGGAACTCCCGCTTGTCTAGCTGCTTGTTTAGTCCAGTGAACTCCAGCACATTTGTTTTAAAACTCTGTGATCTTACTGTTGAGAAAAGCAGCCAGGATGAACGTCTTCAGGCTGGCAGGGGACATGATGCACTTGCTGTCCATCGTAGTCCTGCTGCTAAAGATTACGGGGATCAAATCATGTAGAGGTATTTGAGTATACGCTCGTTCAAGCAATACAAGCAGGCAGCAGGTTCACACAGACTGGATCCTCGGGCCAATCCACTCTGCTGCTGCTTTGTACTGGCACAGGCATATCCCTCAAAACGCAGGAGCTCTACCTGCTGGTGTTCATCACACGCTACCTGGACATATTCACCAACTTCGTGAGCCTGTAAGTCAGGCTTGGAGGCCAGCAGACGCAAGGATGCAGCAGTGCAGCTGCCAACTGACAACTGCCTCCTTGCTGTCTACTGCAGATACAACACGGTCATGAAGCTGGTGTTCCTGGGCACCTCCTCAGCGATTGTGTACTACATGCGATACGACCGCATCATCAAGCTCACTTACGACAAGGAGCAGGATACGTTCAAGTACCTGCTGCTGGTGGCACCATCAGCCGTGCTTGCGCTGGCGACGTCACATGTATACACAGTACTGGAGGTATGGTGCATCCCTTGTTGGCAAGAGGAAGCTGCAGGAGTGTCGGTTTTGCTGCCATGGTCAGAAGCGTCAGCACTGAATGGCTAGCCATTGGGCCTGCAACAGCAGCAGGGGGGCTGCAGCAGCAGCAGCAGCAGTAGCAGCAGTATAGGCCGGATGCAGCAGTGCAGCTTTCAGCACAAGGCCTGCACACATAGATGTTCAGCACACTCTCAAGCGCTTTCACGACTGTGCACCGATTAGGCTAGCTGTCCGTTGCTGCATTGTCATTTGTGTGTAAAAGATAGTGTGATTTGCTTGCAGGTGCTGTGGACGTTCTCCATCTACCTGGAGGCCGTGGCCATCATGCCGCAGCTGGTGCTGCTGCAGCGGACGCAGAACATCGACAACCTGACAGGCAACTACGTGTTCCTGCTCGGGTGCGCAGCACAGCAAACCACAGCAGCACAGCAGAGATGAGCACCACACAGAGCAGCATGCTGGCCGCAGCCCCAGCAGCTGTAACATGACATCCAAGGAGCCGTGCTGTACTGCAGCAACCCAACCACAGCAACTGGCAGGAGTTATGTCTGATGCAGGCAGTGCATGCCCATGCACCGTACAGCAGAAGCGACATAGGCCATCAGTGCTTCCTGCAGCATTGCACTTGAGGGCATCTGAAGCTGCTTAGCTCTTCTGTTTGCTCAGCGCTGCCGTCATGTTTATGATGCTGCCAGGTCTTACCGCGGGCTGTACATCCTGAACTGGATCTACCGCTTCTTCACGGAGAAGCACTACCGACAATGGCTGGGTGAGCGCACTGCACCAGCCAGCTGCAGGGGCAAGCTGCCCGCATGCTTGCATGCAAAGCATGCGCAGCTACGTTGCTGTGGTAGCACTTATGACGGCTGCTGGGGCATGTTGGGTGCTGAACTGTTGGGTGCTTCAGGCAGTTTTATGACGGTGCAAGGAGCTTGCTTCATGCTGTGGTGCAACTGTGGCGTGGTTCTGCTGAGCACTGCTGAGCACAGTCGACATGCATGGTTACGCTATGTAAGTAGCACCCTTGAAGTCTTGATCCAGCAGCAGTAACCTCCTTTCCCGTACATTACTCACTCAGCTGCGTCTGCGTATCTGTGTGCTGCAGTGTGGACGTGTGGCGTGGTGCAGACCATCATCTACTGCGACTTCTTCTACTACTACTTCCTGGTGCGTGCAGCAGCGGTGTAGCTCCTGGCAGGAAGACAATTTTTACTCACAGCTGCTTGTGAACATGTGCACCGCGTGGTGACACGGCAGTGTCAGCTGATTTGGTATGCTGATGGTGTGAACAGTTTGCTTGCAGCAGAGTATTTGCGGACGCCGCGCTGCATGACGCTGACAATCAAGCAGCATGTTGCTGTGTGGCGGTATTTCACTCATGCGTCTTGCTGCTGCTGCTGCTGCTGCTTTGTCGCGTGCAGAGCTGGCAGAACAATGAGAAGCTGGCGCTGCCAGCTTGACGGGGCACTTGGGCTTATCAGCTACTGTAGTCGGGTGCTGGCTGTAGCAGCCAGCAACAAGGGCTGAACATGCGGGCTAGTGTTGCTAGATCAGTGTGCTGCTTGAGGGGCCTGAGGGCATTCAGGCTAGGTGGGGCATGCTGGAGAGACAGGGGAAGAGTGTGCTTTGGATAGTGAGTTGCACACGATGTGTGAAGGCAGCATGTGCAATCTTTTAGCATGACATTGGCGTGCCCGCTGGGTCTGGTGCAGATGAAAGAGGGCACAGCAATGTGCGGCTTGCTTTTCAGAGCGGGCTAGATCAAGTATGCGACAATGAGGTGCTGGCATGACTGCGAGCTGGCTGGGGCAGCTTTCAGTGCTGTCTGCCAGCACGAATTGATCTGGTGTCAAGGTATGCCAGGAGCGGTTGATGGTGCATTTTGCGTGATCTGCACTTCATGGTTGTGTTGTTTGCAATGCGTGCCATGTTCCTGCACGTCCTGCAAATGTTTGTGCAAGCACAGTCGTGCTGCAGCTGCACTCAGTGCAGCAGTGACTGTTGCTCGCCTGCTGCTGGTGGCATGACGTCGCACCTTGGCGGCACAGGTAACACGCTGACCGAATATCAATCTGCGTTCAGTATAATCGACGAAAGGACGTCTCATTTTCATATTCGGCGTGCGACCTCGCAAGCTCACGAACGCAAACCACGGACAGGCCTGTCACCATGCTGCGAACTTCGCGTATGCTACTGGCATGCGTGTCTTCTGCACACAAAGCAGCTGCCTCGCAGATCATCTACTCTTCTACAGCTGCAGCGGCACGGAGTCCTCTGGTGCGCTGTTGGCAGCATGCAGCTGCTGGTCACCACCACAATGACTGCCAACATTTGAGGCAGACATGGCGCTGCTTCTGGCATTTTCAAGGCCAACGTGACTCAACCCTGGTTTGAATACTTTCATCAAGCTGCAAACATTGCATGGTTAGGAGACCAGGCACGGCTGTGCATGTGTTGTGATGGCGCTGCTTGTTGCAATGCATGCACAGGCTGCTGACGCCAGGTTGGAGCCGACCAGCCAGATCTGCTGGGACATAGGCGGCCCCAGCCGGCTATGGAGCTCCAATGCTGGAGCCTCTTCAAGCCAGTCAGCCAACAGCTTCACCAAGCAACTTGAGGAGGTAGGCAGCACTGGCAACCATGTGGTGGCCGCACTCTAGCCAAGCAACCAGTGTGCCGGTCTAATGTAGCAGAAGTGTGTGTTAGATCAACCTGCTGGCCTGCTGCCTGTGCTTGTCGTGGCATCGTTTCACCTGCAACATCAGAACACTAACTGTGCCTATGTAGCATAGTAATGCAGACACACAGATTCAAACAAGTTGTCGTCACAACAGCTGCTGCACAGTGACAAGGTACCGCCACAACAGCTGCTGCACATGCATGCACTGGCACGCTGCTGTCCTGCAGGCAGGGCAGCGTGGCGACCTGTCAGCTGTGCTGGGTGTAGTGGAGTCTGCCGGCAAGGACTTTAACACACCAGCCGTTGAGGCTGCACTGGCGCAGGTGAGCTGCACACTGGCGTCGTTGATAGGTCTGCCGCACGAGCTCGCCGTTTGATCTGCCAGCAGCGCGATGTGCTGCTGGCAAACATAACCTCAGCTCCATGCTAGCAGCACACCGTGTGACCTGCTGCCTGCTGCTGCTGGTCGCTGCATCATCTGAGCCGACAGAGCATGCTGCAGCAGCTGCCACGATGCATCCTGCACTGCTTCATGGGCATTGCGCCTGCCTCACGCTGATTGCCAAGTCGCTGAGTTATGGTTCCTGTAAAGGACGATGTATACAACAAATGCACATTTATGCACCTTCAAGCAATGCTGGACCCTGCTGCCTCAGGTTGAGCGCTGCGTGCAGGGCATGAGCAAGGAGGAGTTGCACAAGGTGCACGGCTCGCCCACCTTCCAGATGCTGGCAGGTGAGACACACGCCCTCAGGCACCAGCTAGCAGCAGAGCACGGCGATGCACCTTGCTTTCATGATGTCCAGCTGCCAGCCTGCGGGAGAGGGGGGATGGGGGTGCAGTGCAACAACTTGTGGCCCTTTTGCTGCGAGTGCGCCGTTCACAGAGCTGTCTAGAGGCCCTTGCAGAGAGACTGCAAGTTTGCAACAAGCTGCAGCTCCCTGTGCACCAGATGCACCGCCTGTGCAGGCTGTCCTCCCCTGTCAGCGCACCGTGCGGCGCAGAGGATTGCTACAAGTGCTGCTTCAAGCGAAGCCCCTGGCAGCTGCTGTGCACACTGACACTTGGTTGCTCGCTGCTGCCTGTGCGCAGACATGGCGGTGGGCATCGCTGGCAGTGCCCCGCCTGAGGTGCTGGCGCGCACCATCGGCGTGCTGGGCCGGCTGCAGTTTGCTGACCAGCTGGTGCTGGATGAGCTGGCTCGGGGGCTCATGCCGGGCGTGGGGCAGCTGCAGCCGCAGCAGCTGCAGGAGCTGGTGAGGCCAGTTTGTGATAGCAGCTGCGCAGGAGACGCAGGCTGGCCAGCACATGCCGCATGCACATGCGGCATGCGTTTGCTGGGTCCCAACAAACACAAAGCTGTGTATGCCTGCTTTAGCCGTGCAAACTACAGCCAGGAAACTGTGGCGGCGCTTGCAATGCATTCATTGTCTCAGTATAACATACCTTCACTAGCAGTAGGCTACTCTGCTGAGCTGCACGCGCCAAAACCATGCTTGAGCAGCGTGGGTGCATCTACCCTCAAATAATTGCACCTGCATTGCTGCCGGTGCTGCGCCAGGTGGAGGGCCTGCGCCACGCTGACCACAGCCCTGGTGTGCTGCTGCTGGATGCCATCAATGAGAGGCTGGCAGGTGAGGGCCAGAACAGCTAGACTTGAAGAAATGGGTTTTCACAGGGTACATAAGGGCACTCTGTTTTGGAACAATCGTGTCCATTGCACTGCTGCAGAGGTTGCAGGACACAATGTAAATGGACAAAGTCAGGCACTGTGCTCCAGTGCGCTTGAATTTGCCATGCTGCTGCTCACTGCAGGCCTGGGGTCTGACATGCACCAGCAGCACGTGGAGAGCGTGAAGCAGGGCCTGCAGGAGCTTGGTCACACAGGTGACAACACCATCAGCGGAGACGCACATCCCCCAGAGGGCCAGCCAGACCGCATCAAGTACACCTGAAGCCTGTGAGGATGGCACTGCCAGTGCAAGAAGCACGATGAGTTGTTAAGGTCGCAGCAGCTGCGATGGCAGACATGGCATGTCCAGCGGCACATGTGCTGCTGTATGGAGTATGGGCCCTTGTGTGAATGCAAATGCTGTGATGCCAGGGGCATTGCCAATTTTAGTGCTCTGTGCTGCAACCAAGACATGCTTTTGAAGTGGCAAAGGCTTCAGCTGAAGTTGCATTGTCCATTATGACAAGATGTGAATGTGTAGTGATCGATGCATTGTAGCGTGCCCCGACCTGCTTTCCAGCTCCTTGAGGTTGTGCACGCTTGCTAAACATAGTATATTGTGACACGGTTGCAAGGAGTGAGCGATTGCTGTTGCAGCAGGAGTGTCCTGCAAGAAGCAGAATGTCCTTGCATACAAGGGTGGAGCTAGTGGGTCCGGGGTGCTTTGATACAGATTATATCAACCTGCCTTTGCCCCTGGCATAGCACCCTGTATCAGACCCTGCCTTTCCGTTGGGGTTGCACCTCAAGGAGCAGATGTTCCCAAGGTCCTCTCGTATATGTATAGCAACAGGGCATCACACAGACAATCCTCGGTTATTTGGCTGAATCCGCATGTTTCTGCACAAACTCATGGCAGGTTCGCCAGGGTCACCACACCACCTCCGGCTGAGCTTCCACACTGCCGTAGGTTTTAGCATTCAAAACCGAACCCTTGTCACACCAGTGCGACCCACGGAAACTGTATGTCTAGGCTTCCAATCTGCTATACAGCTTTGTTCAGGCCTCTAGTGTGTACAGGGAGACGCGTTGTGATGAGCAGCACTGAGGTCACTCTGCTCGTTGTCGCGAAAGAGTGTGATACAACGTAATGGGAATTATTGATTGTCGTTGATCACTCGTCAAGCCATGGCGGATGCCTATGACTTCGCTGAGCATGACGGGGAGGACCTAGCTCGTGCAGTGTCGAAGCTGCGCAGCAATCTTAAGAGCAGAGATGTTGTTCTCAAGCATCTAAAGCTGGCTGCCGGCGTGCTGGAGAAGGCGCCACAGGATGTTGCAGCACTGGGCTCTGCAGCAGCAGGACTGGCAGCCCTGCTCATCGACAAGCACATCCTCGGCAGCAAGCATAAGGACGTTAGAATGTATGCAGCAGTGTGTCTGGCCCACATGCTGCGTGTCTATGCGCCTGACACACCATACGAGGACAAGGAGCTAGAGGTGAGCACCTGACAGCAGGCAGCTGTCATGCACACCGTGCATGATTCATGTGCAGTGAGCTTGCAACATGTCTGCTACGCCGGCTCCGTCTGTGTGGCATTAAACCCAACCACCTTGTGTTGCTGTTGCTGCAGCCCGTGTTCGACTTGCTGCTGTGGAGCGTGCAGCTGGTGCAGGAGTATCAGGCTCCAATGTTTGAACTTGCAGTGTCAGTGCTGCAGACCATCAGCCAGGCAAGTTGCTGATGAACCTTGGAATATGTTATAGATGCAGAATACGAGCTTGCAGTGGCTGAAGGTCACACATGGCCGGATCCCATTTCAAGAACAGCAGCAATGGCAGCATGTCAGTCAGGCTTCTGCAGCACGACTTACTTGCAGTTTATTGCAGTACACCAAACTCACTGATCTAGCATATAGGGGAGAAGCACGCGCAACACATGCAACTGCTGTTGTTATGAATCCCGTGTGCAGACTAAGAGCTACTACCTGCTGCTGGACATGGGCAGAGAAGATATGGTGCTGGACTGGGCCCGTGGACTGCTGCAGTGCATCAAGTGAGCAGCAGCAGCAGACAGTACTGCACACAGCTCAAGCAACGCTCATAGCTGTTGACAGCAAGCTCATCACAGTTGTGCCTGCGTGCACCATCAGGCTCTGCCAGATGCTTGTGCTGTTGCAGCTGCGTAACAACAAGACATGCAGCAGCAGCTGCCTACCTTGGACGGTTCGAATTAACGTGGACCGCGCTTTGACTCACCATACTGCGCCTCTTTTCCTTGTTTGCAGTGCTGGCAGCCAGCCTCACGCAGGACCACAGGTTTTGGAGGTGAGCAGCTCGAACATACATGCAACTGTGCAGCTGCGTTTTTGGCGGGAAACAGCAGCAGCAGCAGCAGCGGCAGCATGATGGCAGAGCATGGCAGATTCTGCCATCACCCAGCAGGCGGACAAGAAACCATATGATTATTTAGTCATGCATGTGCAACCACAAGGGGTAGCCTGATGGCGCTGGCGACTGAGCACGTGAGGAGCTGTGTGGCAGAGCACTTGCAGCTGCTGCGTCATCATGTGGCAGCAGGCAGCAGTGCTGCTAGCAGGCATCCACAAGCGTCGTTTTAATTTTTGTTCAACAGCACAGGTTCACATGGTCCATTCGGCAGCCATGCATCATCTTTTTGAACTGCTGTTGCCGCCGCTGCCGCTGCTGCTGCCGCCAGGTGCTGAATGGGTTGATTGGTGATGAGTCTGGTGCTACAGACGCGCAGCTGGAGGTGCTGCTGTCGCACCTGGTGCCACCAAAGAGCCAGGAGAACCCTGCAGCATGCCAGTGAGTTGTATGGCCTGCTCTTTGCACAATGTGGTACAAGCAGAGCCTGCAAAGCTACACAGCTCCTCATTGCTGGCTGCTGCATGCATCTGCCTGTGCGCTGTGCAGCGTGCTGTGTTGTGCCAGAGCAGCCAGGGGCAGGCAGCGAGTAACACGCAGCAGGACAGCATGCATAATGTGGTGTACAGTGCATGCACCTAGTCGTCCAGCGAGCGCTGCACTTGCTCGCGCTGCTGTGCTGCTTGCAGGATGGCGCTGGCTTTGCTGCGCAGCTGCGAGGCTGCTGTAAAGCCGCAGCTGCAGAAGTTCCTCACCACGCTCATCCTCAGCCCCATCTCCAGCAACTCAGACCTGCACCAGCACTGCTACACACTCATCTACCAGGTGACCAGCCTGCACCTGACCAGCCTGCACCTGACCAGCCTGCACCTGACCAGCCTGCACCTGACCAGCCTGCACCTGACCAGCCTGCACCTGACCAGCCTGCACCTGACCAGCCTGCGCCTCCGGCACCACCGGCACCAGCTCCCACCAGCAGTACACGCGGCGGCATTGCACTGTTGATCATGAACTGCTGCTCCCAGCATCACATAACTTGCGCTCACTGTTTGCAGCACGCGCCTGCAGCTGTGCGCTGCTAGCAACCTCTGTGCCGCTCGGCGCTCTGCATTAACTTGCTGTCGCTGCCGCTCGCTGCACCGCGTGCTGCTGCCGCTTGTCGCTGCTGCAGCTGTACCAGGCCGTGCCGCAGGTGCTGCTGCCTGTCATCCCGCACATGACCAGTGAGATGCTGGCTGAGGACCCCGGCAAGCGAGCTGAGGCCACGCAGCTGGTGTGCCAGCTGTTCAGCGTGCCGGGCAACAGGCTGGTGGCTGAGTACGGCGACGTGTTTGATGAGCTGCTGCACCGCTTCAAGGATGCCGAGGTGGGGTGCGGTGGTGTGCAAACTTTTGCCTGTGGTCCCTTGCACAGGAGCTCGGCAGAGACACAGATACAGACGGTGTCTTGCTTTCAAAGGGCACGTGTGCCGGAATTGCATGTGAGTGGTGCAGTCACAATCACACTGAACATTCCCTGTTGCGGCTTGCAGGATCCCATCAAAGCGTTGTCTCTCCTGCTCCTGCTGCTGTGCTCTGCAGGTGGGCATTCGGCTGCACCTTGTGGAGTTTGCGCCCACGCTGGTTGCAGCTGCTGGCAGCTCTGAGCGGCAAGAGAAGGTGAGCAGTGATGTGCAGCACTGCCCTTGCACAGTCAAGCATCACCAGCCGTGTGAGCATGCGTTGCAACCTCTGATGCGCTTGCTCAGTTTGCTGTGTGCCCACTGCGCCTGCTGCTACCTTGTTGCGCTGCAGGTTGTGCGCGAAGCTGCTGTGCGCTTGCAGGACTATGACGACAAAGTGCGCATCGCTGCAGTCAAGTCGGTCTGCCAGTGCGCACGACAGCTGCTGGCCGGCCCTGCAGGAGCAGCAAGCGGCGGCACGGCTGCCACTGCCGGCCGCCCTCAATCAGCTGTTGGAACGCTGCTAGACAGCCAGGAGGAGGATGAAGCAGCAGCAGCAGAGCTAGGGGTGGCGTATACGCCGCCCGAGAAGGAGCTTGATCTGGGCTTTGGTGCTGCAGATGCTGCTGCTGGCGTTGCTGCTGGCACGCGGGACGTGGCGTGGCTGCAGGAGGTGCTGAAGGGCATGTGCATGCGGCTGCGCGACACCAAGGTCAGCGTGCGCAAGCAGACAGCCAGCAGCCTGATGGCAGTGTTCAGGACCGTGGCTGCTGCAGGTGAGGTTCACAGCGCGTGCGCACTGTGCTGCTTTGGCTGGAGGTGGCTGGAGGTGGCTGGACTGTGGTGGAACTGGTGGAAATGGTTGCGCGCACTGCTGGATGCGATGGTAGCTGCATCGTGGCATTTGGTGGTCGCTGCACGCGTGGGATTCTGCTCAAATACTGTTTCTGCAAAGAAGCAAAGAATCTTCTTCGGAGTTCAGCCTTGTTCCTGCAAGTAGCATCTGTGCTGCCTGTGCAGCTGCTGACCCTTCCTCTGAACCAACACCTCTGCCTGCAGGCACTGGCGAGCAGCTGGCCAAGTACTGCTGGCTGCCTGCGCGCATGCTGCTGTGCTGCAAGAGCGACGTGGAGCTGCGCGCGCACCTCATCGAGGGCGTCATGCGGGACGGCTTGCTGGGCCCGCAGGCGCTGCCAGCGCAGGCTGCAGCAGCCTGGGTGCAGCTGTGGCTGGCTGCCAACCCCATGGACAGGGAGACGCTGATGGTGATGCTGGCCATGCGCGCACGGCTGCAGGTGCGCGCCGCACGGCACGTGGGATGCAGGCTGCAGGATAGTGTGTTGCGAAGGCGTGCTCAGCGGCGCCGTCGTTGCTGCGCCACATCAGCAGACTTGAAGGCTGCATGTTTACAGCTCTTCTGTGGTTTCTCGCTGCTAGGCTTAGGCTTGGTGGTAGTCAGCAGCTCTGACAATCGAGTCTACTGCTGTCCTGCGCTCACCTCCCTGTATTGTCTGTCTTCATGAACATCCTTAACCAATCCACGTGCAGGGTGACGCGCTGGCATTCCTGGTGCTGCGGCGCAAGCTGTCAGGCACGACCAAGGACCCGGACGCTGCAGAACCCATCAGGCAGGACCTGGAGCGCGCGTCACGCAACCTTGCAGCATCCATGGCGCCCTTCTCCCCTAACCCCTCCAAAGCACCAGAGGGGCTGGCGGCCCTGCAGGCGGTGCGCGACAACCATGTGTTTGGCGCGCTGCAGCAGGCGCTGGCGCCGGGTGCCACGGCGCAGGTGCGGTGCAAGGGTGCTTAGCTCCCAGCTGCATGGCTTGGTGTGAGTTGCCTGTGCTTTGTGCATTCGCAGCACTGCCGGCTGCAACAAGGTTGATGCAAACAGCCGTGCAAGCGCTTGACATGCCATGTCCCTTCCAGTTCCTCCCTCATATACCTCGTATCCCTGTGCCGCATCGCGCAGGCGTTCAGCAAGGCGCGTACTGATGCGCTGTCGCGCGTGGGCTCCCGCAGCACCGCAGCAGACTTCATCAGCCAGCTGCTGCTGTGGGCGCGGCCCGCGGCCTGGTTCCCGCCGCCGCTGCTGGCTGCGCTGCTGCAGCTGGCGGGCGGCGACCTGGAGGGGGAGCAGGCTGACCTGGTGCGCGGCGCGTTCCAGCTGGCGCAGCGGCTGTCAAAGGTGCGCATGGCGCGGTGGGGTTCTTGGCAGCACCTGCATGGCCAGTCTGGATGGTGTCAAGAGCTGATAGATATGGTTCACAACATGTGCGCTGTGTGTAAGCACCTTGATGGTCTGTTGTGGTTGTGCCTGTGCGTTCATGCCGCGGTGTTGGCCACATCCAGTCAAAGTAAGCACACAGCGCTAATGCACCATGTGTGTGCTGTTCCTGCCGTGCCTCTTGCAGTATGCGCCGATGCTGTTTGCCGGGCTGCTGCCGCAGCTGCACAGCCTGCTGCGCGGCGCCGAGCCTGACCTGCAGCAGCTGGCTGCGCAGCTGCTGGCGCTGTGCGCCAAGGAGCAGCGCAAGCGCGGCATGCTGCTGGCAGCCTCGCCAGACGCAGCAGTGGCCAAGCTGGTGAAGCAGCAGCTGCTGCCGTGCATGCGGCAGCTGGCGCGGGGCAGCAGCTCTGCCGGAGCTGCAGGAGGCAAGCAGAGCAGCAAGCGCAAGCAGCGAGCAGACACAGAAGATGCGCTAGATGCAATGGAAGAAGATGATGCGGATGCAGATGATGCAGAAGCAGATTACAATGACAGCCAAGCTGCTGCAGGTGCTGTGTGCAACCCCAGGGCCGCCAAATGGGCCACGTACGCCATTGCGTACTGCCAGGACCACGGCAGTGCACGCGCTGAGCTGTCGCAGCTTGCGGCTGACCTGGCAGGCAGCCTGGACTCTGGCGAGGCTGAGACTGCTGCCAAGCTGCAGGCACTTGCAACAATCGGCCGGCTGCTACCAGGTAAGGCGTCTGCCATGTTTGGTGTTTCTGCTGAGGAGAGGTGCACCAGTTGCGATGCTACTACGGCGTCAGCATGTCTGCGCAGGCAGCGCATCTGGCATTATTGGCCATGAAAGTGAGCCACAGCTGAAGTGGCTTTGCCTGCTGTAGCGTTGCTGGCGCATATCTGCTCTACAGAGTAGTTGAACTATTGGCTGAGAGTAATTTGGTTCTGAGCAGGCGCGGAACATTGTAGCTGACGGCACGTTCGTGCCTGTTGCTGATAACTTTGTTCCTTCAAGCCGTTGTCAGCAAACTCTGCTGTGGTTGCTGTTTTGTGCTGCTGCAGACGTGTTCAGCCAGCATGCCGAGCAGCTGCTCAGCTTTGTGCTGGACGACTACCTGCTGGCCTACCTTGATGCAGCAGTGACAGCACCAGCAGGAGCAGCAGCCGGCAGCAGCGGCCGCTCCCAGCCGTCCCTGTCCACCCCTGCCTCCCTCACATCGCCCAGCAGTAGGGGCAGGGGCAGCAGCCAGCTGGGCACAGCAGGCGGCAGCAGCCAAGTTGAAGCTGCTGGGGTGTGGCTGAAAGGCGCTGCGCTGAAGGCGCTGGCTGCGGGCTGTGTGCCTGACAGCGATGCTGATGATTTGCCTGTGGAGACGCTGCGAGTGGCCACACGCCTGGCGCAGGACTTGGAGGGGTGAGCCGCAAGGGCGTCGCAGATAGCACGCGGTGCATGCTGGCAGAAAGCTGTTGTTGTTTGAGCAGCACAACGCTTGCACGCCCTGCCGGGCAGTTGTGCTTCAGAGCTGCGTATGGGGTGCTGCGTCTGCTGCACCTGTTCCTCACACACTACCTTCTGCATTTTCTGCACGTCACCGCTGTTGCCGCTGTAGCCTGCTGGAGCCTAGCGAGGAGGCACGGCCTTCCTTCCTGGCCGATGTGCCTGATGAGGTGGCGGGGCAGCTGCGCCTGGCAGCGGCAGCCTCGCTGCTGCGACTGGCGCGGCGTCATGACAGCCGGCTGGGTGCTGGCTGCTACTGCATGCTGGCGCTGGTCATGCAGGACAACCAGACCAGCGTGCGCGGCGTGTTTGCGGCCAAGCTGTACAAGCTGGTCAGCTACTTCAACGTGAGTGTGCTTTGACGCGGCTGCGGCTGTGCAGTATTGTCTGTTATTGGCAATGCAGGATGGTACAGGTTCGAAGCTCTTGATGCGTGGCACTGCTCCTGCGTTGGCCTTGTCTGGCGGCGTGCCAGCTTTGCTGAATTCATACCATGCTGTCAACGCCGCAGTAGGAGTCCCCTTGCGTGCTGTGCATGCTGTGCGCTTGGCCCTGTGCGCATACGTTTCCTCAACCGAGCTTGGCACTGTCCACCCTGCAGTTGCGGCGCTCCACGCACCAGCTGGCAGCCAAGTATGCGGCCATGCTTCCCCTAGCCGCTGTGGACCCTGAGCTCGCCAACAAGGAGGCAGCAGCACGCATGCTGCGCGAGTGGGTGCACAGCAGGCGCGCCGCGGTGCAGCAGAGCATCATGAGCGCAGCTGCTGCGGCGGGCGGCGCCGCGGGCGTGCGTGGCGGTGGCAGCACGCTGCAGGAGCAGCCTGAGATGCTTCTGCCATATGGGCTGTACATCCTGGCACACCACCCAGATTTCCCTCAGGTGCGCTAGCACGGAGGCCAGACAGGCACACCTTTAACATGCCTAAAACTGTCATATTACTCCTGGCCTGGGTTGTAGCAGTGCAGGCGCATGGATTTGCTCCTTTCTGTGCACAGTTGCTGTGGATGCACTGTGCTAGCAAAATTCTCACATGCCCAGCCACGAGCAATACACTAAGGCGCCTGCACTGCTGTGTCATATTGCTGACAGCTGCACGCGTGCCACTGCTGGGCCCAGCTACTGCCCACACCTCCTGCTGACCAAGTGGCTTTGTGCATGCCTGCTGCTCTGTGCTGTAGCCTGAGGAGGCTGCGGAGGATCCCGGCTGCTGCACGCCCTTCCAGTTCATGCTGCAGTTCATGCTGCAGCCGCTGCTGGTGGAGTCGGGCAGCACCGCTGCTGGCGCGTTTGTGCCCGCGCTGCGCAAGATGTGCGCGTACATCAAGTACACCGCAGACAGGGCGGTGAGTGGCGCGGCAGCTGGCCACTGACCTGCTGTTCCGGAGTTTGGTCACTGCCCTGTTGCAATTCGGTGCCGCGCTGCTAGATCCTCTGTCTCTTCGTACACATGTCAGGTCGGGTGACGGATGAAATGGCAGTATATGCCGCTAACGTCCCTGCCTCCCCTCCTTGAATGTCTTCATGCCCGTCCTTGTCTGCAGGAGGAGCCGGCCACCAGCCAGCTGTACGTGCTGTGTGACATGGCGCTGGCCATGCTGCGGGCGCTGGCGCAGCGCATGGGCCTGGAGCCGGGCCTGCTCACAGCCAAGCACCCCGGCGGCATCACGCTGCCTGCCAGCTTCTACAGGCCGCTGGACAAGGAGGAGCGCGGTGAGCGCAGCGTGCTGTCTGCTGAGGTGGCAGGGTGCACCATGCTGGTCGCTCCTTTAGGTATTGCCAACATGCTGCCATTGCGCAATCTCCTCTTCATAACCTGATGTACCAGCAAGCAGCATTGCGTTTTGCTGTGCAAGCTGCGCAGCTCGGTGTCTGAAAACTGCAATTTGATGCTGGCGGCGGCTCATGACCAACTGTGGCTTTGTGTGTGCCCGCTGCCCTGCTGCTGCTGGCCTGGCTGCTGCTGGAGCAGGTGCCGCTGGCGTGAGCTATTTGCCGCCTGGCTTTGAGGTGGAGCTGGACCCTGAGCCAGTGGCAGCGCTGGCACAGCCGCCACACATGCATGGCCAGGCGGCAGCAGCAGCAGCCGCCAGGCACGGAAGAGGCACCAAGCCCCGCAGCACAGCAGCAGCGGCAGCGACGACGTCTGCAGGCGCTGCAGGCCGCGGCAGCAAGCGCAGGGCGCAAGCAAGTAGGGCTGCAGAGGAGGGGAGTGCAGCGGAGGAGGATGGTGATGATGCGTCAGAGCAGCGGCCTGCGAAGCGCAGCAAGGGCCGGGGCGGCGCAGCAGCTGGCGCTGGCGGGCGCGGCAGCAAGCCTAGGAGGGCTGCCAAGGCCGACAGCGATGATGGCTGGGAGGCGGGCGACGGTGAGTGACCAAAGCTGGTGTTACAACGACTGTGCTTGTCACTTGCAATTGGCAGCAGCCAGTGAGTGCAAGTAGATGTGATGAGGTAGCCTGTTTAGGATGCTGCAATCACTTTCACCTTGTGCATAATATAGATGTGCATAATTTATGAAACAGCAAGACACTTGCATGGCAGTTGTTCGACACTGCTGCTGAAGCTGTCTGCTTATGCCTGGACTTGTAACTGCTGCAGTCGACGCCCCTCCATCTGCTGCCAAGGCGCAGCCCGACCAGCTGACTAGCAGGCAGAAGCAGCTGCAGATGCAGAAGCAGCAGGCGGCGCAGCAGCCAAGGCAGGCAAAACACGCAGCTGCGGCTTCTCCAGCCGACTCAGGTGGCAGCGCTGGCAGCCAGTCAGGGGATGAGGCGCATTCCCCTGCAGCACCTGATATGCAACCGCAGCAGCAGCAGCAGCAGCAGCAGAATGGAGTACGGCGGCCATATGCTACTAATGGCCATGCCGCTGCTGGCAATGCAGCTGCAATGCGGCCCAAGCAGCAGCAGCAGCAGCAGCCAGGCAAGCAGCAGCAGGGTGGCCGCCGTCAGCAGCAGCAGCAGCCTGCCCTGAAGCAGCAGCCGCTGTCATTTACGCCGCCTGTGCATGCAGAGGATGCCTCCAGCCCGGCACCTGCCAGGCCCCGCAGCAGAATGCCTGCTGCTGCTGCTGCTGCTGCTGCTGAGGATGACGGCAGTGCTGATGAAGCGGAGGCAGCAGCGCCAGCAGCTGCTGCAGCTGTGCGTCAGAGCAAGCAGGCGGCAGGCAGGGGTGCTGCTGGCAAGGGGCGGGCGGCACCTGCAGGTCAGCAGCGGCGGGGCCGCAGCGCTGGCGCTAAGCCTGCTGCTGCTGCAGCAGCGGCTGATGTGAGCGAGTCTGATGGCGCTGCAGATGGCCTGCTGCAGGAGGACCAGACCCCTCAGAAGGATGTCAGCCAGAAGCCGGCGGCAGCCAAGCAGGGCAAGCTAGCAGCTGCTAACGGCAAGGCTGTAGCAGCTGACAAGGCAGGGCTGGTAAAGAAGCGTGGCGTCGCAGCTGGGGTGGTTGCTGCGGGTGGGGTGGGGCAGGGTGCACGGGTTACGCGGAGGAGGGCAGCTTGAGGGGCCTCAACTGTGTGGGCAATGGGCATGCACAACAATAGCATGTAGACAACGTGGTAGTGAACATCAGATGTGGAGTCATCGACAGCTGCATTTGTACGCGCTGAATAACACTTTGACTGACCGACTTGGCAGAGGGCTTGCGGCTTGGTGGGTGTTCCTTGATTGCTTCGGTCTCATTGCTTAGGCTGCATGTTTAGCCCCAGGCCGTCTGGAGTGCTGACTTGTGCTGTGGTGTATCTGATCAACACCATCGCAATGACAGGCAGTGTGTCCTTTGCCTGAGCACTGAGTGGAGCCTGTTTGTCTGGGTATGCCACGCACGCATCACGCTCAAGGGTTTGATTTGGCTCCCATTTAGCCTGCTCTGCATCATTGGTAAGGCTTGCAGTATGCCATTGACACACTGGCCAGGGCTGGTGGGGTTTTATGGTCAACCACAAACCCTGTGTCCCATTGTGACACTCTTCTTGAAACAGGCGGTTAACCCGAATTGAAGTATCGATGGCTATTGACAACGCTGGTCAAGCCATTGCTTGCCCATTTGGCCAGTGCACAATGGCTTCCGACACCACCAGCAACAACCCTTTGCTGCAGCTTGTGCCGCAAGACACGGCAAATGAGTATTACACAGCCGTTTTTTCTAGCTTAAAAGCAAATGGGATCGAGATCAGGCCGGATGCCGGCGGTGGACGTGGCAAAGGCGTCTTTGCAACAAAAGGCTTCCAGCAGGGCGACGTGTTGTGGACAGAACGGCCTTTGGTACCGCAGTTGGTTTAATTGGTTATCCTTTATGAGCTGGTTGAGTATGTCCAGGCATTTGCTGTACGTCTGGCGCAGCTGACTTCTGCTGCTACTGCTGCTACTGCACAGCCTGAAGTCACATCAAAATGCTGCATCGCATACATGCACTCATCAGATACGACTGTGGGTATCTGAGATACACATCCTTTTCCATTGCAGGCAGCTGTGCAACAGCTTGACAGCAAACTGGAAGCGTCAACCTGCAGCCACTGCTTCAAGGCTGTTGGTGAGCAGGCAGCTGTCAGCGCTGCACCTGCCGCAAGGTAGCGCATGCATAAGCACTCTGCTAGTGCTTCAATAGATGTCTGCGATCCAGCAGCACCAACTCTATACATTCATGCTGCAGCTGCAGCCACCACACTCAGCAGCATGCACATGCAGGCATCCGTCAGGGAGTTTCTGCTGTACCTGCTATTCGATGCTGCATGCTTATGCAGCGCTGCTTTGTGTTACATGGCGTGCCAGCACGGCAAGGGTTGCAGCTGCAGGCATTCCCCCACACAAGCACGGTACCCCACTGGGGCCTGGTTCACCTTAACCCCAGATTGGCCAGCGCTCCCCATGCGCTGCTGGCGTATGCAGCTTGAGCACACGCTGCTGAGACTGGCGAAGCTGCTGCACAGCCGCAGCTGCACGCTACTAGGCGGCTACATCGCCACCCGCATTGCTGCCATGCGCTGCTGCTCGCCTGCAGGCACTGTGGAGCAGCACGTGGGCGGCAAGATCTGCTGCCTCATCAACGAGCTGTCTGATGCCACCGAGGAGGACGACCTGCGGCAGGTGCAGGACAGGGTGGACAAGGTGAGGCGGCGGCAGCAGCAGCAGCAGCAGCAGCTTGCTGCGGCTCTGCAGGTGCTGGTGCAGGTGCATGGATTTACTGTCACCACGTCCGCGGGGCGCTGAATCGACTGAGCGGGTCCCTCTTCCTGGTTGCGTTCATTGCATGTTCTGCTGCTGCTGCTGCTGCTGCTGCTGCTGCTGCTGCAGATCCAAGCTGCCGTGAACAGCCAGTTCCTTGAGGGGCTGCTGCAGGGCAGGGTGGACCTGCCGCTCACAGGCGAGGTGGACATGGCGGAGCCGGTGAGGCACAGCGGCTGGCAGGTGCTGCTGTACTGCTGAGTAATCTGCAGAAGCCCCTTGGGTCGCCGCAGCAGCCTGTGGATGCAGCAGCAGCTGGAGCAGCACAGCTGCAGCTTTGTGTTGCTGCGAAGGCGGTGGTCAGCTGGTGAGCAGCACAGCAGGCAGCCAGCCGCTGCCACCCAGGGATACGGCTAGAACCAGCACAATACAGCACATGCTGTCTTTCTGACTTGGCTGCGGGTGTCCTGGTGCTGTTGGTGTGCAGGTCAAGTGCCGTGGTGGGTGCAGTGAGGAGTACTGCTCCTCTGGCTGTGAGGCAGAAGCCTGGGAGCGCTACCACTGCCTGCTGTGCCCTGTGGGTGCAGCAGAAGGGCCCAGCAGCAGCAGCAGCAGCAGCAGGTACGCCACAAGCCCATGGTCAAATCTGCTTGTTTGGGGGCAGCTTTGTCAGGTTATGCGCGTTCCGTGCAGCGCTCAGGCAAGCAGTCCTCAGGCTCCTGCTGGTAGACAGGTAGGCAGGTGATGCGTCCCTCCTGTCCTGTGCTGCTCGTGTCCTCGTGTCCTGTGCTGAAGGACCTTGCAACACAGCAGCCAACCACAGCCTAGGGTTACCTGCCAGCTGTCAATCTGTACTGCCACTGCTGCTACTGCTATTGCTAACCTTGCAGTGATGACAAAGGCAAAGGCAAGGCTGCTGCAGCTCCGCAGCACTCAGCAAGCTGCAGCCATAGCCCTGCAGGCGGCAGCAGCAGCAGCAGTGGGGCTGGGGCCGGCAGCAGCAGCAGCAGGCGGGCTCAGAAGCCTGCAGTGCAGCAGCTGCATGGTGTAGCAGTCAACAGGGCGAAGCTGGGTGCGTTCTTTGAGCATGCAGAGGAGACCAACGACATCTTCAGGGTGGCAGCACAGGTCATAGCCAGCACCATCATCACAGCCGACAAGCTGCTGCAGCAGGCGGCAGCAGATACAGCAGAGGGTGCAGAGGCAGGAGCTGCATATGCACGAGCCATTAGTGCTGCTGCTGCAGGCGAGAGGGTAGCAGCTAGAGTCGTCACACCTGCAGATGCGGCAGCAGCAGCAGCAGAGGGTGCAGGCAGCACCGCAGCAGCAGGCAGAGATGAGCAGCAGGAAGCTGCAGCTGCGTTTGCACGGGCTGCTGGCGCAGCGCAGGCAGGCAGTACTGTGCAGCAGGTGCTCGTGGCTGCGGGCAGTGAGCAGCAGCAGCAGCAGCAGCAGTGTCTGCAGGCGTTGCAGGCTGCTTTCCTGCCGTTCGCTGTAGGCCACAAGGCAGCCTGGTGGGATGTGGTGGCAGAGCAGCAGGAGGAGGCAGAGCAGCAGGAGGGCAGTGAAAGTGACGGCGACAGTGACAGTGAGGAGGTGGATGCTGCTGAGCTGCGTGCGCAGCTGAAAGAGCTTGCAGCTGACTCGCTGGCGCTGCTACGGGCCGGCCTGCAGGACAGCCGCTTCCCTCAGCTGTTTGACTTGCAGGTGCGACACAGTGCGCCTGGGGTGTGCTGCCGACGGCGGCGGCGGCGGCTTGGCCTTGCGCAACCTTGCAGCATTGCACGCTGAATGCTGCTGCTCTCGCTGGTTGTGTCCGTCTGCTGATGGCTAGAGCTCACTGTGCTGGTGGCTGGGCTTCATTGAAAAACATGCACGGTGTTTTTGTAAGCTTGCAATCTTGTGCCTTTCCCCGGCGTGCCGATGTGCCATGGCATAGTGTCCTTCCTCCGCACTGCACTACTGCCACCATGCTCTGCCTCAACGACAGCAGTACCTACTGTCTGCTCTCCGCTGCCGCTGCCGCTGCCTGCCTGCAGCTGTATGGCAGCCTGGTGGGCATGTTTGAGCTGAACAACCTCGCCCTGGCAGTGCCTGCACCAGTGGCGCGCTACAAAGACATGCTGCTGCACCCCGCTGAGTATGGCGTGGACATCGACGCAGCAGCAGCAGCCGTGCAGGAGGTGCAGCCGCTTCTGGAGGCGCTCGGAGACGACGCAGATGCACCGGCAGAGGTGAGCATATGGTCATGCAGGGTGTTTGGGTATGCTTGGGCTCCCTGCGTTGAACAAGATACATTGCATGGCATACTGACAGTGTATGATGGAGCCGTCTTCTCAAGTGTGGCGCCTCAGTGTCAGCATGCACTGAGAGTGAGAGGGTGGGCTGCATGCGCATGCAGTGTGCCAGGCGGCATGCAGCGGCAATGCTGCAGGCTAGCGACTGTCTGACAAACTCGCATGCTGCTCAGCGATGCGCAAACCCGCCCTTATGCCCTACAACACGGCCGTCATCCCTCCTGATCGTGAAGAGGCACACCTGTCGCACCCGCGTGCATGCATTGCCGTGTCCTGTCGCATCGCTCATGCGTGCCCTGCCTTGTGCCGTGCCCATGCCCTGCAGGGCACTGGGTTCTATGCGCTACAGAGCTGCGTCAACCACAGCTGCGCCCCCAACGCAGCAGCCACCTGCCTGCCCAGCGGCCAGATGGTGCTGCGGGCGCTGACAGACATTGCTGCTGGCAGTGAGGTGCTGCTGTCATACATTGAGGAGGAGGGGGCGGGCCTGCAGGAGCGGCGCGCAATGCTGCGGGACTATGGGTTTGTGTGCAGCTGCGAGCGCTGCAGCGCGGAGGAGCTGGCTGGGGCGCTGCAGGCGCAGCAGCTGGTGGCGGCGTGAAGCTCTGGGCAGGGCTGCGGCAGAGCGGCTGAGTGTCCATGGCTAGCTGTTCGTGCGGAAGTGCTGCACAGCAACATCTCAATGGCATGGCTGCTGCGCTGATCACGCGGCAGAGAGGAAGCGCATCAAAGGATGGTGTTGTTGGACGCACAGTGTAACACAGAACACAGCCAAATGTGGCATGCATAGAGACACCTGCGTAAGGCATAATCCGCAGTTCCTAGATCCATGATATGTGAGATCAGGGAGCCTAAGTCACAGCACAGTTTGGTGATCTTCAACGGTCAACCTTTCCAGTGAAGTTGCTTGTGTGAAGTAGCTTTTCGGCCACACTCCTGCATTCCACCTTGAGAGGCGCAAGACGGGTGTTCACGTGGCGTATGTGTGCTGTAGCTGGAGGGAGAAGGCGTTGAATATCAAGGCAATGCAGTGCAGCCGCGACGGCTGCAAGACAGCGCAGCCTGCTGTCTCGGCCCTTGTTGTTTCACTTTGTGTCTGTGTCATGTGCTCTCTTCGCAGCTCTACTAGCATCGATGAGAATTGGATTGTTACCAGCTTGCACATGCACCACTGGTGCCAAGTTGGTCCCCATATGCTTGCATAACTCCAGCTCAGGACAGCGCACATATAACCACGCACTGCAAGGTGATGGCTAACACATGGCACTGTTACAACGCTGCCTGATCAAATCTCTTCATAAAGACGTGCATTCAAAGGCAGAAGGGTAAGTTCTTGCAAGTTGAGACTATGGCCAATTCTGCAAAATACCGGGCCGGAAAATTTCGCCCTTTTCAATGGCTGGGCACCAGGGCACTGTCAGAGCAAGTTTGCTGCCACAATGGACTTTTCAACGCTATAACTACGCCTTAAAGATGTCGGATCTAGCATCCCCCACATGCGATTTGAGTGAAAATGCATTAATCCGGCCCGGATTTTTGCGCTGACGATTGGAGCACTGCCAGGGTCAGCAAGGACGCGATTAGGCAATTGAAGTGCAACAAAAATGCCTTGGAGCTGTCGGATCTTGCATCGAGCCGACAATTGTGACCACAAGGAGCTGCTGCAGCAGCAGCAGCCACTACATTGTCTGCTGCGACAGCAGCAACAATATCATCACAACGCTTGAATAGGAGATATAATTCGAAGCGATACAGCGTATGCGTAGATACCCGTTCAAAGTTACCTTTGGTGGTGCCAACAGCTAGTTACACCCCAAGTGGAGGCGATTCCCCGGACACATACAAGCGTACTGATAGACTCTCTCTTATCGATCACCTTTTTGTTTGCTGGCCTTGAATTGAACGGCACATGCTGTAAGATGACTGCTCGAAATGCCCCTGCCCTGAAGGACCCTGCAGGAGATAGCACCTGCCCTCAGGCCATCCAGGGCCTGGCAGAAGGCCTCAGCAGCTGATGCAAAAAAAGTTCAACTTATCGCATGTACAGGCGTTCACAAGGTGCAGCAGCAGCAGCACCAGCAGGCTTGGAGGGAGCAGCAGCAGTTGCTGTGCTGGAGTTGCTGCGGCAGCAGCAACGTTGCAGCTCAAACACGCACGACACAGCACAACATAACTCACTCAACTTGCATTTACATTCTTGATTTGCCACAAGCAGGCACATCGCCTGTTGTCACCATTTGCTGTGGCTCAACTGGAAAATCGATGCTGCTGCTGATGCGGCATCAGATGGTCGTCTGAGGAACAATTTCAAGATGCTGGCACCAGCCTCGTCAAAGCGCTAGCCAGCCTGGTCCATCACAAAAAGCCCGTGTGTCAAGTGCTTGCAGTGCAATTGCAAGTGCATTTGATGAGGCGGATGATCACCTCCAAGCCACAAAGCCTAGGCATGCACGACTTACGGCCCAAGGCTGCAAGGCTTGCGCGGAAGCAGCAGGAACACTGCAGCCCAACAGCAACAGCTGGATGCTTCTCAGCCGGCAGCAATACAAGCGAAGACATGGCTGCAGCGCGGCACAGCCTGCTGTAAGTGTCCTCCAAGTCCTGCTTGGCCAATCGCAACATACATGCCGCATCTGCTGCTAGATGCTGTGCATGCAATGCATTATGTCCGAGGTAGAGCAACCTAACCCAACACAAAATACATTGTCAACATCTATGGCACACACTCTGGCGGGATGTGTCCACCTGTGGTGGATGCTCGCCTGCTTGGATGCAACCTTCTGCAATTGCTGTGTTGACACAAAGACAGCTGCTGCTGTGTGTGAGGCCAGGCACAGGTGCTTGCTAAGGTTGCCTGATCCATGTCAGCTGCCAGCAGCAATGGCAATACGCTAGTGTACTCAAGTCACGGTAGACGTACAGCAGTGCAATCCTGGGCGTGCAACATTGTACACACAGCCCACGGTGAGGTCCAACGCAACAATCAAAACACAAAACCCCACATATGTACAGGGCAGTCCCACCCCACAACAGACAGGCCCACAGCCAAGCACACACCTGCAATGAGGAGCAGCAGCACGCCTGCCCTATGGAAGCATGCAGTGCAGCAACAGAGCACAGCCACACTGCATGAAAGCGCGCGCCTAATGCCAACTTAGCCCTGCCTCACAACACTGCATCCTGTTGTTGCTTACGAGCCTCCAACCAACAACCTGCAGCGCGTTGCACAAGCTACAGAAAACATAGCGCTCCAGCAGCGTTGCGGCACCCTTGCAGGCACCCTTGCTGCCAACCCAATGTTTCCCACAAAACCCAAGATGAACGCCAGATAATGCACACTGTAATGACTTGTTTCATCCTGCTTCCCACCACACTTGCAGCCAGGCCCCTGCTGTTGCTGCTGCTGCTGCTGCTGCCCCGTACAACAGGGCAAGCTGGCGCATAACTTAAAGAAAAGAGCGCTTGCAGCTCCCTACACCCCTGCTGCTGTCCCGCTCTGCATGCTGCGTTGCATCCCTGCCAGGCACAGATGTCAAGTGCAGGCAGCGCATGCCCCACCCAATGAAATGCAGGAAACTGTGTGCTGCATTGCCAGCACCCTCCCATGTCTGTGGCATACGCCCCTGCCGCTGTGCCAGCACATGAATGTACCAGATTGCAACAGCCCACCAACACTCGCACCAGCAGCAGCCATCAAAGCATGTGGGACACAACAGCACAAACAGCGGCTCCAAATGCAGTTGATGAAAATGTTAATGTCAAACGCATTGGAAGAGCATCCGCTGCACGTCCCATGCGTCACCCTGGCACTACAGCAACACGCCTAGCCCATTACAGCCCACACTGGCTCACGAACAGGCCAGCTTGGACTGTGCTTCAGATGGGCCAGCACACAATCATTCATGATCACCGCACTAAGTAGCGCCTGTTCACGCTCGTACTGCTGCAGAGCCACTGCACCCCCACCCGCTTCGTGTCATGCCAACCTGCCATACTACCAAGCGCCCGCCCCAACCCAGCACTCCCCTACCAGGCTGCCACAGTGCCGATGTCCTGCTGGTCGCCTGCTGCAGCCTGGTGGAAGATGGAGGACTCATTCTTGAAAAAGTCGCCCAGCGCGCCCAGCGCGCCGCCGTCGCCCTCAAACCAAACCTCAGGGTCTATGCCCACATCTGCCCACTTGCCATTCTGTGCAGGGCTCGCAGCCCCCAGGTTGGGCGAGCTCAGGCCGGCAGGCGGGAACAGCGGGCTATTGAGGCCGGCCATAGCAGCAAAGTTGGGTGTGGCGCACGCGCCGCCAGCACCAGCAACAGCGCCAGCAGCAGCAGGCGGCGCGTGGTGCTGCTGCTGCTCCTGCTTGATCAGCGCGTTGGCCCCCACAGCGATGTCAGCTGCTGAGATGCCGCCGCTGCTGATGGCCTTGGCAAGCAGTGTGATGGGCGACGGCTGCGGGGCGGGGCCGCCGGCGCCACCTGCCAGGTGCTGCGGCTGCAGGGATGGCGGGCGGTTGCTGCTGCGGTTGGCGCTGTCGCTGCAGTGCTGTGCTGCTGCTGCTGCTGCTGCCGCCGCTGCTAGGCCACCTGGCGGCTCCATGCTGATGTCTGGACCGGCTAGTGCTGCTGCTGCTGCTGCAGAGGCTGCTGCGCCAGCCTGCTGCAGGCTGGTGGGTTGCTGCGGCACCAGCGCATCCAGCAGCTGCTGCTGCTCCGTGCGTGCTGCTGCAGCCTGCTGCTGCTGCTGTTGCTGCTGGGGCTCTGCTGCTGGTGCAGCACCTTCCCCAGGCTGCACAGGGTGCTGCACCAGGAACACCTCCACTGCATCAGTGCTGCTGTGCAGCAGCACGCTGGGAAGACGACAGCAGCAACAGCAGCGGCGAGGCAGTGTCAGCGACAAGAGCATCAACATGCAAGAGGCACTGCTCGCAGCTGATGCACTACACACACGTGTTTGAAACGCCAGTGACGATCAAGCAATGCGTCTCAGCATATGCTGGCATGCGCACGACACGCAGCACATGCACACAAGGCCGACTGGGCTGCTGCTGTGCCGTGCCGCACCTGAAGCGCTCCGCCAGCTTGCCGTCCTCCATGCGGTACTTTTCAGGCTCAGGCACCTCCAGCGTGGTGCCTGCAGGAGCCTTGACAGCAAAGATGGTGTCACCCCTGCAAGCGGCAGCGGCAGTAGGAGCGTGAGTGATGCGAAGAGTGCCAGCTGTGCGACCAATAAGCCCGCAACAAAAGTGGTCTGCAGGACAGGTTAACAATGGAACCCGCGCAGGCTGTGAGCCCATCTGCGATGTAGTATGCAGCAGCCGTGTACGAAGCCTCCTGGGCAGCAGCAAGCAGCCCAGCCTCAGGCATGCTGGATGCATGTTGCACAGCTCAGGCGCCGCTGCCTGCAGCTGTTGAAGTCAGTCGCATGCGCTTGCCCAACACCAAGTTGCTCACTTAAAGCAGGGCAGGTTTGTGATGTCATCGTCTGTGACGTAGAAGTGCGGCTTGTTGGCTGCCGCCTCTGTCATGGCCTTGATGCAGCTGGTCATCTGGTGGATGTGCGCGTCAAGGCTGGCGTCAGCGTCCTGCACGCGCAGCAGCAGCATGCTCTCAGCACACTGAAAGCATGCGCATCAACTCTGCAAAGCAGTACTGGCGCACATACAGCGCCCTGACACGCCTCTGCGCAGGGAATGCACGTGAGCTGCAGCGGCCATCGCCAGCACGATAAAAGCCAACACTCCGGCTGCAGAAGCTTGCAAGATCAGCAATACTTGTACAATACTAATGGCACGCACCCGCAGGCTGGCCATCTGTCCCTGCAGCAGCTCCAGCGCGCGCTCATCCTCCTCGTTCTCTGGGCTGCCGCTGGGCAGCGCAGGCTTCCAGATGATGTTGTTCTTGCTCTTCTTCTCAATCAGCCCGACGCCCTCGAGCACGTTGGTGATGTCGTAGATGCGGCGCTTCTGCACCTGCGGGGCAGCACAGACCGGCAGGCGTGGTGCAGAAGCAGGTGAGGCAGGCGAGCAGCAAGGCAGGCAGCTGCGACGGCAAGGTGCTAGCCTAGTCCGGGACAGCTGGGAGTTGCAGCACCTGCAGGTGCTCACTACAGCCAGCTGGCATCCATGCATGTCTGCTGGGGGTTGGGCTGAGTCTGCTTGCAATACAGGCAGTGATAGGGGCTGAATTTGATGGGTGCAAGGCCTGTACCTGTAGCATGTCTGCTGCATGGTTGAGGTCCAGCACGCCATCATCTGCCTTGTTGATGAGGTTGATGAACTTCTTGGTCAGCATGCCCAGGGAGCTGTCGTAGCGGCAGCCCACAACATGGCTGTAGCCGCCTGCGCCTGGCGAGCCTGCGAGCCACAAGCAGCACAAGAGTGGGCAGATGCAGGGGGCTGGGGTGGCAGCAGGTGCTAATGGGCCATGATGCAGCACTGCATGGGGGGTACTCTTGATGAGCTGCTGCTCAGCCTCCAGCTGTCTAAGCAAGCAGCCGTGCAGGTACTTTGGTCGCTCACCTGCCTTGCCCGTTTGGTCAGGGCTGCGTTGCGTGATGCGACGGCTGGTTTTCCTTTTGGAGGTGCCACGAGCACTCCACTGGTCTCCATCCTGCGAGCAAGCCGAGCACCTTGTCAGTGCCACTTATAATATAGATAACAAAGTGTCGAGGCCCTGTTTGGACCCAACACTGCACGACACCGAGAGCACCGAGCAATGGCGCCCACATAAGCGTGCCTTGCATGTTCCCAAGCGCACCTGATCGGCCTTCCGCCTGCTCGCTTCCATGATATGCTAAATCTACAGCGAAAGATGGGAGCGATGGTGCCCTATGACTGCCTTTGCACACAGTGGCCCGATGTGGCGGGTCCCCTAGGCTATCTCACACCAGCCGAACAGATGCCCAGTGCCACACACAATCGACGTAAGGGATTAAGAAGCTTCAGTATGAGTCGCCCCCGGCTCGGCAGCGCATACAGGTCGTGCAGCAGCCAAAGCCAACAACCACAGCCTTGACACACAGATCGGCGAGAGCAAACGCTGTGAATAGCAGTAGATGGGTACTCGTGGAGTGGATCAGGCGCCTGAGCTGCGAGCGGGAAAGGGGTGGGCGCCAAGACAAAGGCGCGAGGAGGACCCCAAAACCGAGGCGGGCAGGTATGAAGCTGCCTGACCTCATTCACACACTTTATGTGATGCTAAAGGTTTACATATTCCTTGCAGCTGGGTACCTTCGCTGGCAAGTATGCTGATCCAATCACGCGCCTCGCAGCACATTGCACCTAGTCGCGGCATTCCGCTGCATCACAACGAATATAGCTTTTTCTAGCAGAAAATCAAACAACGGCGTGGTACAAGGCGCCGTGTGTGCCGGCAAATCACTGCTACCCGCCAGCTGCTGCAGCAGAGGCGAACAGCTGAGTGCGCCCACTAGGCTAGTGCGGGCAACAAAGCACGCTGAGGCGCCCGACATATACGAAAACTTCATGATGACTCCAATAACATATTCAAGCCGCATAATGCCCAGAGGCCCAAGGCCAAATGAGCATGCTCAATGGGTGAGCGCACATGCCCCCAGTAGCAGCCATACAGCATGCCACATGGTGGGCACCAAGCAGCCGTGAAACACCCCAGCCAAGTCAAGCACCTCAGCACACATGCCCCACATTGTGCTACCCTTTGCGTGCATTGCTGCACGCGTCGTACAGCTGCAGCAGCTGCTGGTGGCGCAAGCCCGCTGCCCAGCCCAGCATGATGGCCTGGTGCGAGGCCACGGTGCGCCAGAAGCCCAGCGCCTGGTACTTGCGGCCGCTGGTGACAACGGTGCGCGGCACAATGGCTGGTGGTGACAGCCGGTTGAGCTGCTGCACGATGCCCACATCCTCGAGCACCCTCCAGTCAGGGAAGCCCTGCACGCACACACACAATGGGTAGCACAATATGGGAAATTGTGCCGAGGTGCTTGCAGTGCTGCTTGCGTGTTTCACCCCTATTTGTGCTGCGCGGACCACAAGCAGACCGCGGCTTGTAACAATTGCAGTGTAGCCAGGGGGTGGTCAGTGCCTGCAGCAGAGGCCAGATACACAAACCTTGCACCCTCAGCACCAGGCAATATAGCAACTGCAGTGCTGCTTGCGTGTCGCATCCCCGCCTGTGCTGCGCGCACCTGCACTGCTTCTAATGCTTCCCGCCGCACAAACAGCGCCTGGTCGCCATACGGCATCCTGAGCAGCAGCGTGCGCAGACTCACCGCCACCTCAGTGAGCCACGCCTGCCACCCCGGCACCTGCACAAAGCAGCAGCAGCAGCAGCAGCAGCAGCAGCAGCAGATTGGCGCAATGCTGCAAGCACAATGCACAGGTGACCCTCAGTGTAACACAATTAGATGTGTCCCACTGCTGCAATATCTCGCTGAGCTGCAATCATCCACTGTGCGCTATAAGCAGACAGTTATAAAACCATCAAGCAATACAGCAATTAGCGCCTCATCATTAGTTGCCAGCAGCTGATGGCAGGGCCAGCGCATACACAGCTCGTGCTGCCGCACCTGCGTGAGCCTGATGCTGCGGAAGCAGCCCCAGCAGCTGGCCTGATGGCGCGGCTGCAGCAGATGCCAACCCTGCTGCTGCTGCTGCTGCTGCTGCTGCTGCTGCACCGCATGTGTGATCAGCTGCGGGAAGTCATCCGGCAGTTGTGTGTCTGCATGCAGGAACAGGCACTGCCAGCAGCACAGGAAGCAGCGAGTGCTCGGGGTGAGTGCAGCTTGCCAGCCACCATGTATGCAGTGCACTGCCACAGCCTGGAGGCATTGTAAGGAGAAACCGGCCCTGCTCTGCTGCAGTCCCAAGTACAATCAGACTGCTTGCATTGTACTGAGGCGCAAGACAGGCCAGGCAGCTGCTGCCAGCCATCATGGCTGCATGCTGCATAATGCAGCCGTGCCCTCACCCAGTCTGCCTTGCTGGCGCGCCATCCAGCGTTCAGCTGCGGGCCTCTCCCACGTGGAGCCTTGATGACCTGGCAGCAGCAGTAGACACAAACGAGCTGCAGCAGTGGGCACAAGCCAAAGCTTGCACACAACGTGATTTTTTGTGCATGCAGTCGTTCCACGACATGGGCAGCACTGCTACTAGTAGCAAGGTTGCTGAACAGCCAGGCTGCTGCTGTGGCCGCACTTACCTTGGCGCCGTGCGCCTTTGCTACTTTGACAGTCCTGTCTGAGCTGCCGCCGTCAACCACAAGGACCTCGCAGATACCCTTGCCAGCCACACTGCGGGAGCAGCAGTAGCAGCACATGGGTGCGTGAACCAGGCGGTAGGCTGCAGCACTGGCTGTTGTCAAGCATGCTCATTGCTGGACAACACAACCTGTCCTGGCTGGCAGTAGAGTTGTCACATAATTAGTGTCACGCAATGCTACTAACCTTTGTAGGGTCTCCTTGATGGTGTGCTCCTCGTTCTGCAGCGGCAGCAGAAGCAGCTGCTCATGTCGTGCTCACTGGCAGCAGCTGTAACAGGCAAGCACCTGCGCTGCCACGCACCAGGCTGGGAATGATCACTCCGATCTTCAGCACGTCACTGGCCCTATCACTCTTGCGCATGAAGGATTGAGACAGCCAGCGGCAGCGTAGTGTCTGCCAGGTACAGCAAGTCAGGCAGCGCAGCAGGACGACCAGCACACTGCTGTGAAAGCAGGACTAGTGTCATATCCAGGGCTTGAACACGGCCGGGTATGATGAAGTCAACACGAGCACCCCAACCTAGCGTAAGACAGGGGCTCGCAGAGTTCTGCAAGTGCCAGCAGTACCAAGCAGAGCTGGGCAGGCACATGACACCTGTTAGTGCCACAGCACAGCTGCTGCAGTCCAGCATGATGTGGGCGTCAATGAATCGTTGCGATACTGCCTGTGATCCAACGAAGATATTGCAGGCACAGTGCACGGATTGATGTGCTGCGACTGACACAGAAGCAACAGCAGCAGACTCGCTAATTTGCTTGAACGTTTGCTTGCAAGTGATACGATCGGGTTTAATGTGACAATCTTTCGTTGACATCCAG
Source organism: Tetradesmus obliquus (assembly GCA_030272155.1). Taxonomy (NCBI): domain Eukaryota; kingdom Viridiplantae; phylum Chlorophyta; class Chlorophyceae; order Sphaeropleales; family Scenedesmaceae; genus Tetradesmus; species Tetradesmus obliquus. The sequence continues at coordinate 6,585,566 of CP126191.1, forward strand.
TGCCAGGAGCAGTTGCAGCAGCAGCAGCAGCAGCAGCAGCAGCAGTAGCAGCAGTAGCAGCAGCACGGACCCACCGTGCAACAGTAGCTCGTGCCCGTCAGACGCCGCATTAACTCAGCAGCAGGCAGCAGCCCCCAGCCATGGGCTTGCACAGGAGGAGGGTGTGGGAGATCGCCAAGGGCTTCCGTGGCAGGGCCAAGAACTGCATCAAGATAGCACGCCAGCAGGCTGAGAAGGCGCTGCAGCATGCCTACAAGGGCCGGAAGGACAAGAAGGGCGAGAACCGCTCGCTGTGGATCCAGCGTGTCAACGCAGCAGCACGCGAGCACGGGGTGAGGCGCAGCAACGTTGAAGATCCCTTGCGCATGCTGCTGCATGCAATGTGGCTGAAGCAGTGTGGGAACATAATGCTGGTTTGGCAGCCTGGCAGCATAAGCATGGCTGCTGTTGTTTAGTCGTGCTCTGTGCATGCTGAACGAGGATTCAGCAGCAGCAGCAGCAGCAGCAGCAGCCTGGACTATTTGCTGTTTAGCTATCGGCGCTGCCCGTCCAGGGCAGATGCAGCAGGGCAAGGCAGTGCAGGGGCCATGACATAAGCGCGGAGGAGGCTGTGCTGGTGGTACAGCTGCTTGCAGCTGGGCTGTCCACTGATGCTGCTGCTGCTTTGTACGCATGGCATCCCTTGGACGCTCGCCGGGCCTGTGTCAGCAGCACGGTGTGCAGCCATTTAGCAAACAGCACCATGCAAGAAGCGGAGCAATTGCAGGTTGTACTTTATGACGATGAACTTTTTATAGCTTGGTCTGCAGCCAGCTGAAGTTGCACGTGCTTGCTGCTGCCGCCGCGCAGATCAAGTACTCGCTGTTCATGAATGGGCTGCGGCAGGAGAACGTGACGCTCAACCGCAAGATGCTGTCGGAGCTGGCCATCTTTGAGCCTCACAGCTTCAAGGCGCTAGTGGAGCAAGTGCAGTACATGCGCGGCCTGGGAGGCAGCAGGCCAGGCAGCAGCAGCAGCAGCAGCAGCAGCAGCAGCAGCAGTATAGCTAAGAGGATAACGGTCGGCAGCTTGGAGGCGGGCAGCAACAGCAGCAGCAGCAAAGCAGCTGGCAGCATAAGCAACAACACCGCTTAGCCACGTGTAACGAGCTATTTGAGGGCTGCCATCTATTGGTGTCAGGGAGTGTTGCAGTTCTCATACCCAACCCGTAACCTTGCAGCCTTGGACAAGTTGGTGCCGAGCAGCACCTTTGACACCCCAGTAATTCAGTCGCGCCGTTCCCTTGGGTCCTACGCTTTACATTTTTTGCATGCAACTGCAAACTGTATGTTTGAGGGGCTTGTGCGTGTTAACTCTTGTGTCAGTGTGTGGGTTCCGAGGTTGTCCGCCCGCTATCCGTGCCAAGTCCCACCCACACGCTGATTCGCGGGCCACAGCCAACGCAACTCTAACACCACTGCTCTACTCGTGATAACATCCACCAACTCCCAGCAGTGGCAGCGGACCAGACCTTGATCATGCAACACAGCAGCATTGCGACAGCTGGACTCTGCTGAGTCCACGCAGCCGCAGATGCCACCTCTAGGAAACATCCTCACGGATTCGCAGTGTGCAGCGCGCCTAGGCGCACCCGAGGCCCTCATCCTGGCGCTACAGCAGCGACAGCAGCAGCAGCCTGCACCTCAGCCAGCCATTGATGGTGAACCGCAGCATGTGCAGCAGGTGCTCCACAACACCAGCTCGTTTCTTGATAGGGTAGCATCCGGCCGTTTTGAAATCAGGCCTGCCATCCAGCAGCGTTCGGCAGAGGGCCACACAGTGCCAGGCAGCCAGCTGCTGTCACAGAGCTGCACAGAGTCACCCAGCAGTGTCCAGCAGCAGCAGCAGCAGCAGCAACAGCAGCCACATGAGAAGCTTGCCATTTCCCCCCAGCAGCAGAGCAGTGATGGTGGGAACAGCAGCAGCAGCAGCCCCAGCTGCACATGCAGCAGCCACCTGTCTGATCTCTCACCGCACAGCTGTGCTGGCCCCTCACCTGTGCTGGCGGCTTCTGCCCGCTCAATCACTAGTGACGGCAGCCAGCCCAGTGTGGCAGCAGTGCACAGGAAGCCTCAGGCTGCTGCAGAGCTGGCACCCAGCAGCACATCAGGCGCAGCAGCCGCCCCTTCAATGTGTGAGGCAGGGGTGCACGTGGCGCGCCCAGTCGGCATGGAGCCTGCTGCAGCAAGTTCTAGCAGCGCAGCAGCAGCAGCAGCAGCTCCACCTACAGCTGCAGCACTGCCAGTCACTGCCGCAGTCGCTACCACTGTGTCAGCACCGCAGGCAGCAGCGCCAACGGCAGCAACAGCAGCAGCTCGTCCAGAACCAACTATTTTGACAGCCACACCAGCCATCCCGCACACCACCCGCAAATGGGCCGTGGACTATGTGGGTGAGCTGCTGCAAAAATGGCAGCAGCAGCAGCAGCAGCAGCAGAAGCAGGAGGAGCAGCAGCCTGTGGAGGAGCTTGCTGAGGCTGCCAGCCTGAGGCTAAACCCGGAGGCCTATGCCTACCTGAATGAGCAGCTGCAGAGCATCAGGGTGAGTCCCACAGCTGCAGGGCTTACCGATTGTGTTGCAGAGCCACGTGCGTGACGCCCTGCTGTCAGATGCTGTGCCAATGCACCTGATGCAGTGCAGGTGGTTCAAGAATCTGTGGGTGCAGTCGCTGCTTGTGTGGTGCTTGTGATGTGCGGCAACCTGTTGCTATTGCGCCATCTGCCTGGAAGTTCTGCAGGCAAGGAAATACCTTGGGTGCTGCTGCGGCTGCTGCTGCTGCTGCTGCTGCTGCTGCTGCTGCTGCTGCTGCTGCTGTTACAACAATGCAGGTGTACTGCGAGGTTGCCAAGGATGGCCGTGCTTGTTCGAGCTTCAGCAGCGTCATCTCATGCCTGGACCCTCGCACTGCAGCAGAGATTAGCCACAGCACACACAACGTCAGCACCAGCGAGCAGTTGGCTGGTGATGCAGCAGCCACCACCAGCTGTGAGCGCTACCTGCACAGCAAGCACGGCGTGCAGCTGCAGCTGCCGCGCTGCCCCTGCATAGTGGTGGAGCTCAGGGCGGACGCAGAGCAGCAAACCAACAGCAGAGGCGAAGATTTGGAGCAGCACAGCAGGCTTGCAGCACAGGAGCTGTACCGGCATTATCCACTGGAGTTCTGCTGGTGGGTGTTGGGCCAGAACAGCAGCTGGCTTGCAATCACATGTGGCTTGGATCCAAGCAATCACATGTGGCTTGCAATCACATGTGGCTTGCAATCACATGTGGCTTGCAATCACATGTGGCTTGGATCCAAGCAATCCGGATTGCCTGCTGTGAATGTGTCACTATGCATCACAGCCACTGCGGCACGCTGCTGATCAAAGGGCCATGGCATCGCATGCTTACTTGCGCAATTGCAATCAATGGCTTTCAATATCAGCCTCAGCATTGACTGGCAAACAGCTTCTCCTTGCATGGTGATGAACGGATGGGTGGCTGCTGCTGCTGCTGCTGTTGCAGGCTGGAGCAGAAGTCAGCCAAGCACCAGTCAGTGCTCAAGCGCCGCCATCCACACCACACCTGGCCGCCTATCCCTGTCACGCCAAATGCAACGGGCCCCACTGCACGCACGCCATCCTGGATTGCAGACGCAATGATCAAGGGGCAGATGGGTGAAGACATCCCAGCGCAGCCAGCGCCAGCAGGAGCAGCAGTGCCTCGGCAAACCGTCGAAGGCGGCATCCAGCGCCTCATCGATGCACTGCTGCCACCTGAAGCTGAGCGTCGGCGCATGAAGCGCGTGGTTGAGGCTGTGAGCAACGCCATTGCCAGCGCTGAGCAGTCTGGCGCATGGACGGTGGCGCGGGCCAAGCCTGTGGGCAGCTTCAAGAAGCGCACCAACCTGGCCGGCACGTGAGCGAGGCCTGCTCTGCAATGGAGCTGCTGCACAGATGGCAGCGTTGCGCGTTCATGGCAGCAGCATTTCAGACCATACAGCTGTCCTCGTGGACTGCAGCTCCCCGGCATGCTGTGTTGATGTGGCAGAACACCGCTGCATGGACACGGCGCTGTGCAAGCATGCTGTCTACTGCAATGTGTACATTGACACCCAAGGGCGCAGAGTCCTGAATGCATGCTAAACACGGGTTTGGCACCTTTGTGTTGTTGCTGCTTGTGTCCTGCTGCTGCAGGAGTGACCTTGACATCATCATCCTGCTCAGGTGCCACAACCCCAAGCAGCAGCACTTTGACAAGTGCCGCAAGCAGCTGCTGGGCCAGGTGAAGCAGCAGCTCTGCACAGAACTCGGCCCCATCACGCCGCTGCCTGCAGAGAGCACTGCAGAGGACAAGGATCAGCTGCTGATAGCGCTGGCTGCTGGGGGCTGGGAGCCGCTGGGATGCGTGCCTCACTACTTCCTGTCGCTGAGGCACCGCGTGCTGTGCATGCAGCTGGACATACAGGTGCGGCCAGTGACGCCAACGTCTGCACTGGCACATACTCAAAATGCATCCATCACGCACAGTACACATAGCAGTTGTTACAGTTGTGTCTCGAGTTGTCAGTAGGTGACACAAATGAAATTGGCTCCGCGCGCTTGGCAGACTGTTGATTGATCACCTGTGCATGTGGCTTGTCTCTCTGCTTGCTCTTGTTATGACAGCATGCCAGACAACAAGCATTTTGCGCCATTGCATGTGCTGCATGCAGGTTGCGCACTACCGCGGTGAGACACTGGACCAGCAGTGGCAGAATGTGATGCAGAAGCTACAGGACTCGGCAGCTGCAGTAGCAGACTCGGGGCAGCTGCCTGTGGTTATGCCAGTCAGGCAGCGCACCACAGACCTCAGCGAGCTGTCAGTGCTAGTGGTGCGGCGCACAAAAGAGCTGTATGAGAAGCTGTATGCAGAGCGGCACCAAGCACTGACAGCAGACGTGACCACAGAGCAGCACAAGAAGCAGCACGCCAAGCACAGCGGACATGGGCGGCTGGCCACTGATGTGATCAGGCTGTGCAAGGCCTTTGCAAAGTTTGGCCTGCCAGTGGCGTTGAGAGAAGCAGCAGCACGCCGGGCAGAAGCAGCGGCAGCAACAGCAGCGGCCTGCGGAGCCGGGGCTCTGAAGGTTGCAACGGCTGGCTGCAGTTTAAGTGGTGAGTCGGCAGAGTGCAGCGCAGGCGGTACGGCAGCAGCGCCCTTCAAGGGCCCTCCCGCCTTCATCTGGGAGATCCTGGTGCTGTTTGTGCTGCAGCAGGATGCAGCGGCTGGTGCCTTTTCCTTCGACCAGCGGCAGCCGCTCAAGCTGTTCATGGCAGTGCTGTCAGCAGCCTCGCTGCTGTTGCGCACTGGCGAGGCAGAGGAGGCGCTGAAGCGTGCAGTGGTGCTTGACATGAGCCGAGTCTACCCCGGCGGGTACACTATGGAGGAGACAATGCAGTTCAGGGACGCCTGGGGCAGCGAGCAGCTGAACACCCCATACATAATCAACCCAGTGGACCCCACGTTCAACTGCACAGAATGGCAGGCTTTCAGGGAGTGGGACATCGCGGCTGAAGCTGCAAAGAAGCTGCATGCGCAGCTGGCGGATGCGCTTGCGGGTGGCAGCGCTCTTGCTGCTGCTGCTGCTGCTGCTGCTGGCCAGGGTGGAGATGGGTGTGACGAATGTGCTGATGACGGTGACATGTGGAAGCGTCTGCTCAGGATCAGCACGCTAGGCGCAGTGTGGGATGCGTGCTGCCCTGCACGGCAACACGCTTGAGCTGCATCCCAACGGCTGCGCCTGCTCAGGAGTGTAATGTGTCAGCACTGGTGGTTTTCAGCGGCTGCGCTTGTGCAAGTTGTGTCTGTGCTGGTTTGCCTGGAAGCTGTTTCACAGATCTGTCGAGCTGGCGCGAAGCTTTTCTATGGCTGGCAGCCGGTGCTGTTGGCTGCTGCATCAACAGCAGATGCGTATGGTACCGCGCAAAATGGTAAGGCATCACCCATGGTAGGGGGTTTGTCACAACATACAGTGACGTGAGTCTCGGCTCACGCACCCTCTTCCTGAATAGACGCACGCCAGAGCAAGCCGGGGTCCCCGGCCCCCGGGGATGCTGTAGAACTTGTAGCTTGTAACTCACCGTCATGGGTCTGATGACAGGGAGAGGGGACACCAATGCTATCATAGGATAACGCGCGTGTTGTTTCTGCCAGGGGTGAAAGTCAGCCACTGCAGCTGGCAGAACCCGAGTAGGGTCCTGGAGTCAGCACGTGTCTCTGGCAAGTGCGACCGTGTAATTGTCCGTGCGCCATCAATAACAGCGAATAAAACCGTTTTGTTGCAAGAACGACATGCACCGTTCACTCTTGTTGCGAAAGCAAGGTCCGTACGCAGCAGTTCCGCTATCAGTTCAGCCGGGCTTGGCAGGCAGAGTCCGCATGGGGCCTCCTGCAGCGCTGCATAAGGTGACAACGACAGTGACTCGATTAAATCTACATTTATGGTCGTCATCGCGAACCGCCCTGTGAACTGTCAGCTTCCGATCATTTTGCTGCTGCTGCTGTTGCTGCTGGTACCAGCCTACCCCATGCCTGTACCTGCTATTGCGGTGACAAAAAACCAAGGATAGATGCTACTGGTTCTACGCTGCTACTATTGTCCTTAACAGCAAGAGGCACTGCACTGCTGCACACCCATTGCACACACTCACTGCACACAACCTGCTGCGTGCTTTCTGTGTTACATCCTGCCTGCATAGGCCAGGCAGCTGCTTGACAGCTACAGCAGCCTGCCAAAAGTGCTGGTCCTGGATCTGGACTACACAGTGTGGCCGTACTGGTGCGCAACAAGTGTCCATCTACAGTTGCGCTGCAAGCGGCCCCAGCATGCCATGCAGATGTCTTGTGTTTCCTTGTCTCCTGGTGTCTGCGTGCTACAGCTTGCCCTGTTATGCCGCTATGGGACGCTGATGACTATGACCAGTCAGTGAAACTTTGCATTCAGCTGAAACTCAAAAGTATGTGTTGTGCAGGTGTGAGATGTACTCTCCAAGCGACAAGCCGCCTGGGCTGTACCCAGAAGCAGGCGCCATCATAGACGCATGCAGGTCAGCTGGCAGGCTCCAAGTGACATAACGAACACCATCACCAAACAGAGGTCTGCTAGCATTCTGTTGCAGCTACAGCCACTAGCACAACGCCAGGCTGGCATTAGTCTTGCACCATATCGGTGTGCAGTTCCTGACAGACGTAGCCGTGCATGTTTTGGTTGAGATGGTGACTACGCCTGAGGTACAAAACCGCCACAGCAAGCTGGCTTGCTGCTGCCATCCTCTGGTGCAGGGAGAGGCAGATGCTTGTTGCTGCGGCATCCAGAACTCCCACACCAGAGGTAGCTAGGTGAGTGCGCAGCCCTCCCTGGCCAGCACTAGCAGCACTGTGAAGCCCGGCATCACAAGCGGGGGTCTCCTGGTCCAGCATTGCTTGCAGGTGCGTTGTTGTGCATTTATGTTACAAATACGTCTTTTCACAAGCTGCACATGCGCACTCAGCAAGCCTGGCAGGCTCCCCCGGCAGCCGTGCGTCGCCAGGGCCAGCACTATATACTGCCATGCTAGCTCCGTTGCTGCCCTCACCTGCTCCCTGCCGTTCTGCTGCAGAGCCTTCATGCAAAAGCTAGGTGAGCCTGCTGGGTGGAGCTGTACTTGTGCCGGTGAAGCACGCGGTCTGTGGGTCACCAGTTTACTCAGCTGCAGATTCAAGCAAGAACAGCCTTTGTGTTTGCTGTGTGCAAGGCACCACAGTAGAGCCTGTGTCTGCCTCCCTTACAATCCCTGCAGCAGCTGAGATGATGCTCAAGGGGGGAGATTCCCACCAAAGCCACGCATGTTGCCCATCTGCGGCACAAGTTGCACTGCTGCTACTGTTGTTGCTGCTGCTGCAGGGCTGGATGCCAGGTTTGACAACATCCAGCTCATCCCCGCAGCCAACGGCTACGACTCACACTCTGCGCAGAAGGACACCTGCCACCTGCCCATCATACGCCAGGCCACAGGCTGCGAGTACAGCAGCATGCTCTTCTTCGACGACGAGAGAGGCAATGTAACAAAGGTACATGCCTCAGGTCTCGCATCAGTTCAAGCTGGACCAGAGCAGCTTAGCTGAACAATGATGTGATGCGGACAGCTGCGTTGCACAGTAGGCACATGAGTGTTTGCTGCTCCCTGTGGCAATTTGCTCTGTACTGCCTCACACAAATGCTGTGTGCCCGCAGGTGTCGCGGCTAGGTGTGTGCAGCGTGCTGGTGCCTACCAGTGTAGGCCTGTGCCTGAAGACCTTCAAGGAGGGCCTGGACAAGTTTGCAGCACAGCAGCAGCAGGCATTGTGATGCAGTTTGCCGCAAGGCGTGCCCGTGCGTGGCTCCCACAGGCAACTTGCCAAGTGGCTGGGTTCGGGAAGGGCGCTAGCGCTGCTGTACAGGCTGGTGATGTGCATGGTGCCTGCCGCAGCCTGCTTGCGATGTTGGACAGTTGGCGCTGAAAGACGTGCCACTTGCATCAGCAGCCCTGAACAGCATGCTTTTAAACGTATAATTGCTCAAGTACTCTGGCCGTGCTGAGGCATACTGCATTATGTTGCTGTTTCATTCTGTGCTGGAGAAATCCGTACTTGTTACTTGCACATGGACCCTAACAGTCTTGCATAATGCTTTTGTTATCAGCTGAATGCTGCTTCAGTTGTAGTGCTTCGAGCCGCTCGCCTGCGGCAGGTCTGATGCTGAACTGCAAGTACATGTAACAGTACCTGGACACCGTGAACTTCACGGCGTGAAGAAGCAAGCTGTGCACCTCATAACGGTTGACCAATGCATCGTGCCTTGTGTGTTACAGCCCCAAGCAAGAAGTCCAGACACCCAGAACCAGGCAAACCACAACCAGGCAGGCCCCGCCAACATGTTCAACATGCTGTACAGCATTGATGGGGATGCAGCAGCTGCAGCAGAGGCTGCAATCCAAGCCGGCTGGCACTCTGCCAGCAGCACATCCCTCTGCCTACTGCACCACACAGTGGCACACGGCCACGATGTCTGCCGGCAACTGGCAGCACCACAACCAAGCCTAGCTGCCTGGGCTGGCTGGTCACAGCATGCCAAAAAAGGGGTTTGAGAGTGCGTTGTTGATTTCGCCACCTGCTGAATTCAGAATCTCCATGTTGATCTTGTCGCGTGGCAGCACCAGCACACCATCAGCCTCCTGCGGCAGCAGCAGCAGCAGCAGCAGCAGCAGATCATTAATGCAACTGAACAGAACACAATTGCACAACCGGTCGTGACAGTGCTGCTTGGTGATGCCAGGTGCACAACTGCAACTTCATGGACCACCCTTGCACCCAACAGAGACACCGATCCCCCAGGCCGCTTAGTACGTACCGTACCGCTGCCTGGCTCGCTGACAACCACTTGCTTGTTTACAATTGGCTGGTGCTGCCAGAGAGTTTGCATGCACACAGTGTCACGCGCACCTCAAAGCCCACGAGTTTCAGGAAGTCCACTGACCCAGGCACGGATGCCACACGCGCCTGGAATGCTGCATTGCCCAGGTTGATGCACCTGCGCGCGGCCGAAAGCAGCGGGACAACACCTCCTCACAATGCACACAGGATACAACACTACCCATCATCAGTTGATCTGCCGTGTTCAGGCAAGTGCGGTGGGACTTCCAAGATGCAACAAGACCTTTTATCTCTGCAAAGTCAAAGACATCCCCGATGCTGCACATCCGCACCCACAGCTCCTGCCGCTGCAGCCTTCCCCACCTGAACTTCTCCTCATCGGGTGCACGTGCGACGTTGCCGATGTACTTGAGCATCGTGCCTGCTGCCGTCTTGAAGGGCTCCTCCCCCCCTGCCTTCTTCATGGACACCAGCTGCCCGCGCAGCTTCTCGATCACTGCGGCACGCAGCAGCGCATCATTGCCAGCGGGACAATCACCAGCAAGCATGCAGTGACGCTCTGGATTACGACGTCAGAGCAGCCCGTAAGGCCGCAACCAAGCAGTATGTTTGCTTTGTGCACAGTGCAAGCGTTAGATCTGTCCCCGCTGCTGCCACTCTTCCCAGCCAGCCAGCCGCAAGGCCCGCCCCTGCTCACCGCTGATGGGCTTCACGTACACGTAGTGCTTGGCCGCCTCCTCCTCCGCCTTCTTGCGTGCCTTCTCAGCCTCGCGCGCCTTTTCTTCCTCAGTGAGCTCCTCGGGCAGGCCCAGCTTCTTGCGGCGCTCACGCCGGTCCTGCTCCAGCTTGGCGCGCAGCGCCTCGCTGCGGCAGATGAAGGTGGCATGCAACAGAAGTTCGAAAGGAGCAAGGGGAGCAAGGCGCGCAAGGGAGTTGTTGGTGTACAGGGGCATGATGCGGTTGTGACCGTCAGCAAAGGACACCCATTGTCGCTGCAGCAATCTCATCATATACTGCCGCGTCGTTCTGTGGCCCCAAGCAAACCCCATCCATTAGCTGCACACTGCACGCCATCAGCAGCTTGTCTGACCCTCCGTCTTCCACCACCACACTCTGACTATAGCTGCTACAGCAGCGGCGACCGCACCGTGCGCGCGCCTCCTCGGCCTTCTCTCGCTTGCGCTCCTCTATCATGCGCCGCATCGCGCCCTCCTCCTCCTTGCGCTTGGCCTCCTGCAGCTCCTTGCCATGGCGGATGCGCTGCGTGGCAGGAACATGGGCAGGCAGCGGCGTGTTGCATCCAACAAACAGCGTAAACATGCTACACGTGCAAAACGTGCAGTGCCGTGCACGCTTTGCACTTGTATTCCGGCTCTAACCAACCAGGCACACCTTGTCTCAAACAGCGCATAACCCAGCAGCTGCAGTACAACAGTTGCTGGTCGACCTGCACTTGCACCACCAGCTCAACCTTCCCCCGACACCACTAGCTGGCCGCCGCACGATACCACGCCTTACCTCGCGCTCCCGTATGCGTGCTGTCTCCGCCTCCTCCTTCTCCCGCTTGAGCTTGGCCTTGCGCAGCAGCTCCGCGGCCTGCACACGCGCCTCCTCCGCTGACAGCTGCTGCTTCACCGTGGACTGCACAGGTGTGGCGAGTGTGGCCAGCCACGGCAGGGTGCAGGGCAGACACAGAAGGCAAGGGTTGAACCTGCTAATTCGCTTGATGATCACCAATCAACGTCACAAAACAATGGCTTAAGGTGTCGTGCGTGCGCAAGAGGGCAGGATGGAGACACACGCTGCTCACCCATGGCTTCAACTCAAGCTGGCACCGCAACTCTAGCACGCAGCACTCGCTGGCTCCTCTTCCTGCTTCACTGCATCCCCCCCCCTTCCCCAGGAAAGCAGCACCCCCCCACCTTGGGCACCAGCAGCGGCTCGTCTATGTCAGCGTCAGCCTCATGCTCTGCCAGCCAGTTGATGGCGCCCTCCAGTGTGCTGTTGCCGCTGAAGTGCAGCCCGCGCGCGGCCCGCGCCTCGCCAAAGCCCATGCCCAGCAGCTCTGTGAGCAGCTCGGGTGACACCTCCACAGGCACCTGCGGATTGCAAAGAGAGTGTGTGTACGTGTATGTGTGTGTGAGGGAGGGGTGGTGTTGAAAGGGCAGTTGATAAGTTGTGGGCAAGCTGAAACAGTGCTGCTTGCGGTGCGCAGTGCGCTGGGGTGACGAGAGTGCACAGAGACAAAACAAGCTGCTGCATAGTGCAGGTGCAGAGTAAATACATAAGACGATTGCTGGCAGCTGTTCAGCGGCTGGGGTGCGGGCTGGCGCAGACACAGCAGCTCCTCCGCATCTGCTGTGTGCTAATGCAGCAATCAGGTGGCACAGCTTAGACAATAAAGCGCCAGCACAGCTGCCAGCACCCTCACCAGCTCGTCATCGCCAGCTGCTGCTGCAGCTGCTGCTGCATCCCCGCCCTCTGCTGCTGCTGCTGCTGCTGCTGCTGCGCCTGCCTCGCCGCCTGCTGCTGCTGCTGCCGCCGGCTTCTTTTTCCTCCTGACCCCCAGCAGCTCCGCGTCAGCATCTAGGTCCTCCTCCATCTGCTGCTTGGCTGCTGCCATCTGCTGCTCCGTGTCCAGCATGGGCACATCCTCGCCAGTCTGCATGCAGATGTATGTACAAGGCAGGCAATGGACACATCGTTGACTGCACTGTAGAACTGCTGCGGGGGTTTCATGTCAAAGTTGACAGCCAGTGCTGCAAGCGGTACGTCAGGCCAACGTGCAGCCATCCTCTCTACTCCCCAACACCACTGGTAGCTGCTGCCAACTATCATACTCACACAGGTGTTTAGCAGGCGCTCTGCAAGCGCTGTGCTGGCACTATGCGACTTGTCGAAGGTGCTGCGGCATGCTCCCTCGTGGTCTGTCTTCTGCCTGTCTAATCACTCTTGCAGCCATCCGCACCTTATCAACGTACTCGGTGTGCCCCGTGAACTTTGTGTGCAGCGCCTTCTCAGCATCTGTGCGGCACGGCTTGCCGCAGGCAGTGCACACCAGCCGCGTCACCTGCAGCACGTACGGCAGCAGCCAGCAGCGCACATGCCGCAGGTGCAAGCAGGTTCAGTGTTGCTGGCCATGGCGGCTGCTGAGGTTGGTCCATGTGAAGGATTTGCTGCTAACAGTGCTGTTGAGGCTGTGATAAAGCATTGCAGCAAAAAGAGGCCTGCTCGCGCATGCATGCATGTCAGGACCACTGTCCAGGCAAAGCACGTGATGTGCTGCATGTCAGTAGCAAGCGCTGCAACAACTTAACAAGAGGTTCTAAGCTGCCTGCAGGGTTAGACACGTCGTGTTAGAGTCAGCTGTAGGTGCAGGCGCTGCCGCGCACCGGCTGTGTGCTCTCCTCAAAGTTGGCGTGTCCTGCAAGTCGAGCAGTTGGGAGCTTGTTGAAGTGCCTGATTAGCATTGCACCCAGCTGGAATTCTGGCCAAGCTGTGGCTTGCAATTGCTTTGCAGCAGTTCAAAAGCATTTAAGCAGGTGTTGCGGCAGGACAGCTCACCTGTAGCATCACTGTGGGCCTGCGCCTCTGCTATGTTCTTGAGCAGCGTGTTGCAGTCCTTGCACAGCAGTGAGACTGCCATCCTGCTGCTGCCAGCAAGGCAATGCTGAGCTATTACAGCAAGTAGCTGATGCTAGTTGAGTCAATAACTGTTCAAGGTCAAGACACAGGCAACGGGCTTGTTCACCAGCAGCAGCTGTTCAGTTGTGTACAGCACGAGGCTACAGATACGTTTGGGATGCGGAACTGCGTCGACTTAGAACAAGAAGTACCTGTCATGAAACAATATGAACAATGAGCCTGATCTGGTAGGCGTAATGCACGCAGGCAGTACACGTTGGTTCAAGGCGAGGGTCCGGAGCACCCGATACACCTCTAGTCCGCCGCAACCTATACGTCAGACGGCTTTAAGCGTTTACTGGTGAAGTTTGCAGTGATTGCCGTAGCAACTGTAAGAGGAGGTGCTTTGAGCAGCAGACGTGACTGATCAGGTCAGTCCTTCCTTTCCTCAGGAGCTTTCTCAATAGCAGGCGCCATGGACGACGACATGGAGGGTATGTGGCATTCAGAAGGCTAACTGCAGCTGGATCAAGCGTTGCAGCACCGCCAAGTGCCTTACTTTGGACCTGCTGCTGCTGTGGGCGCTGCGTTGCTTGCCCCGCAGATTATGGCTTTGAGTACTCAGATGAGGAGCCAGAGGAGGAGGATGTTGACATCGAGAACCAGTACTACAACTCCAAGGGTGAGATCAGCTGCTGCTGGAGCACAGAAGCAGCAGCAGCAGCACTCACAGGCATCATGGCACCCACTGCCACCGTTGCGAGCTTGCACGTGCCTATCCCAGCATGATGTTGCTGCAATAGCTCCTGCTCCTCATTGTGCGGCACATCGAAACAATTGTGGTATGTATGTGGGTAGCATAACCACATCACGCAGTTGGCCATGTGCTGAGCAGGCGGTGTGAGAGTGGTTGAGGGTGTAAGCACAAAATGCGTGTTACAGCATAGAGTGATTGCATGCTCTTGCCTAGTGCCTAGCCGCTTGCGCTTGCCCTCTCTTGCACATTACACGCACACGCACACACACCCAGCTGCATCAAATGCAAATCATCCCTTGCGCTGCGTTGCGCCAGGCATGCTGGAGGGCGATGACCCGCGTGAGGCGCTGGACGGCTTCCGCCAGGTGCTGTCCATGGAGCAGGACAAGGGCGAGTGGTGAGCCGCAGCGGGCAGCAGCTGCAGCAGCGGGCAGCAGCTGCAGCAGCGGGCAGGCAGGCAGGCGGGCAGGCAGGCAGGCAGCAGCAGCAGCAGGCAGACAGGCAGGCAGGCAGCAGGAGCAGCAGGTCGCGGCAGGAGCTGCTAGCGGCTGTGACGGCAGCTGATGAAGCGGACACGTGTGTGTAACTGCAGGGGCAGGCAGGTGCTGTGGGCATTGCTCTGCACTGCCGGATGTGTTTTTTGGCGATGCGGAATGGGAACAATCAAAATAGGCATTGTCTTCAAGCAGCCCCTGGTTCTGAAAGCATGCTGGTGCGAGGTAACCAAGTGCTGAGCACTGTCCCTGTGGCTGCTGCACTCATCTGCTGCTGCTGTGCAGGGGCTTCAAGGCGCTGAAGCAGATCGTGAAGCTGCTGTTCAAGAAGGGCGACAGGCAGAAGATGATGGAGGCCTACAGGTGGGCGCTGCCATGAGGTGCAGGGACAGCACTGCACGGGCTGCTAACATGGTGCTGCACACACACTGCAGCCGCCTCTTGAGCACCTGTAGGAGCCATGTGTGTGCTGTTGGGTGCCATCAGTCGGAGCAGCGCTGTGCGCGTGGCCTGAGCGAAGCAGCAGGCTGTGCAGCCAGCCAGCTGCACCACACAGCATCGTGCTGCAACGCCTCCTGCCAGCAGCGCTGTGGAATGCGTACCTGCCTTGACGTGCTGCAGCGCCTGCTGTGCGCTGCGCTGCATCCGTCGTGTGTCATCTGCAGGCAGATGCTGGAGTACACCGACTCTGCCGTCACGCGCAACGCCAGCGAAAAGAAGATCAACAGCCTGCTGGACCACATCAGCGCCAGCAGCGACCTGGACCTGCTGCAGGTGAGGGCATGGGGCGAGGAGGGCTGATGCAGGATGACAGCGGCGTGTGAAGCATGGAGACTGTTTTGCTGGCGTGCCTCATGCGCAGAGTGGCACTTGTGCTTTGTATGGCTGCACCCTCCTTCCCCGGCTTACCTGCGGTCCTGCTGCTGTTCACTGACGACGCCTCTGTGCTGGTGCTGAAGAGCGGTACTGTCCTTCTGCGTTGACTCTTAAAGTCTTGTGCCACATATGCGGCTGCCGTGTCGTTGCCGCCGCAGGAGTTCTACGAGACCACGCTGGTGGCGCTGGAGCGCGCGCGCAACGACCGGCTGTGGTTCAAGACCAACCTGAAGCTGGTGGGGCTGTGGTTCAAGGCGCGCGAGTACGGCCGCATGCACAAGATACTGAAGGACCTGCACAGGTGAGATGCTGTGGGGGTGGGGGATGGTGGGTGGGGTTGCTGCTGGATGGGTGGGTGGTGGGCTCATGGCAGAGAGGGTGGTGGTCTGACGGCGTTGCAAAGCAGTGAACCTTACGTAGTGCAACGCCCATGTTCTGCGGCCTGGCCATGTGCAGCTGGCTGGTGCCATCCGATCATCACCCTGCAACCTTGTAACCAAGCTCCGGCCCTGCCCCGCTGCAGGTCGTGCCGGCGCGAGGACGGCAGCGAGGACCTGAAGAAGGGCACGCAGCTGCTGGAGGTGTACGCGGTGGAGATCCAGATGTACACCGAGCAGCGCAACAACAAGAAACTCAAGCAGCTCTACCACAAGGTGGGGGCAGGCGGCAGCAGCAGCAGCAGCAGCCACCGGCGGCTGCTGGCAGCAGCCGGCAGCCGGCTTGCGTGCGTCCAGCAAATGCCCTGCATATTGAGCATGTCAGTGGAAGATGCCTCACAGGAACAGGAAAGGGGTTAAACGCACGCTGGCGACCTCTGGGCCAATTGCACTCTCGGGCATATTTCTTGTGTGTCCTGCATTGTCAACGCTGCCACTCTTGAGTTTCTTGCTTGCTGGCTGCCGCAGGCGCTGGGCGTGAAGAGCGCCATCCCCCACCCGCGCATCATGGGCATCATCCGCGAGTGCGGCGGCAAGATGAACATGCACGACCAGCTCTGGTCAGAGGCAGCCACAGACTTCTTCGAGGTGAGGCAGCAGCAGCAGCAGCGTGTGGCAGCAGCGGCTGGCAGCAGCCACAGCGGGTGGTGTGGCATGGCAGCAGCTGCATGGCTGTTCTCTTGCATGTTCATAATGGGATGGTGCCTGGTAGCGAGCAGGCATTGCTGCAGCATTGCATTGGCGTACAGCCTACATGACAGCGGCTGTGTTTTTTTATATGTCTGGTCCCTCCGCGTCATGCCACATGCGGCGCTCCCTCACACAGCACTGCATCCCGCCCCTGCCGCCTGGCCTGCACACTTGCATACACACCTGCCTGCGCATGTTGTTGTGCGGCCTCGGCCGCCCACCGCACACCTTCTCACACACTGCCTCACCGCACACCGTTGCGCCGCGCCCAGGCGTTCAAGAACTATGACGAGGCGGGCAACGTGCGGCGCGTGCAGTGCCTCAAGTACATGGTGCTGGCCGCCATGCTCATGGAGAGCAAGGTGGACCCCTTCGACGCGCAGGAGGCCAAGCCATACAAGCAGGACCCAGAGGTGGGCCTGAGGGCGTGGATGCTGAACTGGCCTTGACATTGTGTGCATTGCTGTCGAGATGGGCATTGCTAACGAGGGGTGCAGGGTTGAGTGACGTTGAACACAGCGCTGTGCACGTCTCTTGTGTATTGCTGCTGTGCTGCGGCTGCCTGCTTGTCTGCTTGCTTGCTGGACCTCGCGCACGGGCCAAAGGCAGGCACAGGCGGTATGCGGGCGCTCAGCATCGGAACAGTGGCTGGGTGGCGGTCGTCTGCAGTGGCTGAGGGGCTGCATGCATTCTCTGAGTGCTCAGGTGTAACCGCATCCAAGCAGTGCTGCTGCTGCTGCTGCTGCTGCTGCTGCTGCCACCCCTGCAGGTGATGGCCATGACCAACCTGGTGGCAGCCTACCAGGCCAACAACATCCGGGAGTTTGAGAAGATCCTGGCACACAACAAGTGAGAGGGGGGGGGGGGCAGGCGGTGCGGCAAGTTTGTGAGCATGGCAACTGCTCAGCACAGCAGCGGGCCAGTGGCAGTAGGCCGGCACGTCATGCTGAAGCTCTGCAAGCACAACGCACACCACAAACGTACGCATCATGCTGCAATCAAGCACACATGGCGGCCTGTGCCTGTGCTCAAGCTGAGCTGTGCCGCCCACCACTACCACCACCCCGCCGCTGCTGCTGCTGCTGCCGTGCTGCAGGCGCACCATCATGGACGACCCCTTCATCCGGCAGTACGTGGAGGACCTGCTGCGCAAGATCCGCACGCAGGTGGGGGGGGCCTGCAATGGAAGCTGGTACAGAGGACAGCGCAGTGGGTGGAAGTGCCAGCCAGCGCCGCCTTAACAAAACGGAGGCTGCATGCCGTCAAGAACCTGGCATTGTACTGTGGTGTGTGTCATTGCTGTGCAAGTGGACCCTGGGCGCGACGTGCCTGCCCACCCAGTTGAGCTGGGGCTGTGGCTCGTGGGCTGCATCCTGCATGTGCCGCAACCACGCCCCTGCACACAGCACTTGCAGTCTGCACCTGATCCAGCATGAACACCAATGCTGCTGCTCAGCCATTGGCGCACCCATCTCACCTCTTAGCACGTCTACACTATGTACGCCCCTGCCGCCCCGCGAGCAGGTGCTGCTGAAGCTGATCCAGCCGTCACACCTCGCGCACCCAGTGCACCTCTCAACCCTGTGCACGTCCCCATACGTGCTGCTGTGTGCCATATGTGCCTTGCCGCAGGTGCTGCTGAAGCTGATCCAGCCGTACACGCGCGTGCGGCTGCCCTTCATCAGCCGCGCACTGGCCATCCCTGAGGCTGACGTGGAGCAGCTGCTGGTGTCCCTCATCCTGGACAACAGGATCCAGGGCCACGTGGACCAGGTGGGGCGCCTGAGGGGGCCTGGGGCTTGGGTGTCTTGGGGCAGCTGTGCAATGGGATTTGATCTGTGGGCAATGGGATTTGCCACACTGCCTGCTGACCCGGCTGGCTGGCTGGCTAGCTGCTTGTGGGCTAATGCCTGCCTGCCTGCCTGCTGAGGCAGCGCAGCAGGTGCTGGGTAGGGGGTGGGGGCTGTGATCAGCAGGACATGGTTTTGCGTGAGGGGGGCTGTGCTTGCTTTGCTTGGCTGTATGGCAGGTGTGGCTGGAGGGCAGATCTGTGAGCAACACTGTGCGGCAGTGCACACACGCACTCACGCATGCTTGCAGCAGCTCCTGCACAAGGGCACCCTACCAAACTGACTGTTGCCCGCCTGTGCCTGTCCTATTCTGCCAGCTGACATTCATGCTGCCGCCGCCGCTGCTGCTGCTGCTGCTGCCAGGTGCAGCAGCTGCTGGAGGTTGGCGACAAGGCGCAGGGCATGAACAAGTACACGGCCATGGACAAGTGGGCCAGCCAGATCAAGAGCATACACACCACAGTCTGCAACAAGGTGCTGTGAGCCGTGCTGCTGCGGCTGCTGCACTGGGGCTACAGCATGCCAGTGAGGCTGAGTTTGACTGGAGGGTGAGTTACATGCCGCTGCATGCGCGTATGCAGGAGGGTCAGCCAGTGCTGCAGCACCCAGCAGGCACAGCAGGAGTGGCAGCAGCACAGGCTGCTGCCGGGTAGCCATGCATGTACGTGCAGCTGCGTTGCCATCCGCGGGCGTCCATTGGTATGGTTTGATGGGACCTGGCTGGTGGTTGCAGTACGTCGTGTGTTGGCAAGCGTGAGCGGCACTGCGACGTGTCGCCAAGGCCACGTACAATCGGTGGCTGCAGCAACTGTCAGATCAATGGCAAGCGCCATAGCAACTCATGGCAACGTGTACTCTGGTTCATCCAGCCCGATACGCTGCTGATCGCTAGGGTGATCATCACCATCATGGTGAGCTTGTGGCAAGCATGGCTGATGCGGCAGGGCCTGTGTATGCGGCGCCTTGCAGCTGTGGGCCGGCCAGCATACACCCCTTATAAATTTAGGTGGCTCTCTGCCACCGCGTGCGTGGGGTGCCCCCCTGCCTGCAAGCAGCTGGCATGTTGCTTGGGGCCTTGCCACGGCCTGACGTGGTGGGTGCTGTTTTGGACGCGCGCTGCATCAGCTGTTTGCTGTTGCTTGTCGCCTCATGCACGGCGAACTCATTTATGTGTATATACAGGCGGGTGCTGAGCTGCATCACCGGCCCTAGTAGCAGCAATGCCGTCGCACCTGGCTAGGGCTGCCCGCGATGGCACGGCTGCTACTAGCTAGTAGCTGTGATGCGTGCGCTCACTGCCGATGCTGGCAGCATGCTGTGCAGCTGGGTGCGCGTGCAGCTGTCAAAATGCACCCATGCAGACCGCTGCGGTCTGATTTGGCTGCTACCAGTGTCGTGGTGTGCCCTGCCCATGCTTCGCATGCCAACACATTCTGAGGCTGATCACCTAGGTCTGTTGGTTCCATGTTAGGCTTTGGTCAGCGACCATGGTGGCAGGTGTGCGCATGACACCGCAGTGTGCTGTACTACTGTGGGTTGACTGACATCAGCTGTACATGTGTACGTGCTGTGAGCAATTTTCTACGGTTGTGTCTGGAACAGGCCTGTTCTGGACCGAGCTGGTCGGTCAGTTTCTGTTGCTAATGTTGCAACCGATGAATGTGTAGCAGATGGGTCAGCGCTGCAGGATCCAACATATGCGTTACACCTGGACAAAGCAAACCAGGCGAAGTAGAGACCTGCGCTTCCTGTGCGTGCATGTGCACTGCACGGTGTGCACACAGTGCTGCATGCGATCATATGGGCATGTACGCCATGTGCGCTGACAGCCTGCAAACAATGCGGATGGCAGGCATCACCACATGCACCGCTGCACGCACATTCAGACAAGGCGTGAAGGGAAAAGCTGGCGGCCCCTCATCATCATGTTACTCATCAAGCCATAGCATCAACCCCTGCAGGAGCAAAGCTGTAAATGTACTCCTCAGTGGCACGCATGCAGAAGTATGTGTTATGTAGTAAGTAACATCAAAGCGCTGAACTGGCTGGCCAACTGGTGGTATATAGCAGACTCAAAATATCACAGACTAAATAACACCGGACAATTGGGTCAACAACCCTTGTGGTCAGGGCGGCTGCCAGACCAGAATGCTGTGGCAGCCGCCGACAGTCAAAAGCTGACACCTGCAGCACAGACGCACTGCTGTGTGCTGCACAGACGGCCCTGGCAGGTCGACGTCATGTCAAAAGGGTAAAGGTATAATATATGTGATGTATCATGCGTTGCATGCCGTGCACCCTTCACTACTATGCTTGTCACACGCCTCATGCTTGTCAGCCGCCTTGTGCTTGCTGGGTGCTGGATCCAAGCAGCACCACATGCGCCATGGTCAAAAGCAGCTGCCAACAGCTGCATGGCGGCATGCACAACAGACGGTCCCGAATGCATGCGCACAATGTGCGCAACAGGACGCACCCTGCGCAACAGATAGTGGCACGAAACATTAACCCACTACAGATGACTCGGCAAAATCGTAATATGCTGCAAAAAGCTTGCATGCAGTCTGCGCATGCTTCCAACACTGCACAGCCAGCATCAGCACAAGTGGCAACCGCAGCCAACGCTGCATCATGTCACAGCAGCATCACTTGTGGCTGCTAGTATCCTCTGATGTTTGACGTGCTGCACGGTAGTTGCCTGCTTAAGCATCTGCTGGCGGTGGTGGTGGCGGGGGTGGCACATCACCCTGCTCTGCAGGCGCAGCAGCAGCAGCAGGCTCCTCAGCTGCTGCAGGCTTCTCCTCTGCTGCAGGTGCTGCTGCTGCTGGCGCCACCTCAGCTGGCTTGGCTGCTTCCTCAGCAGCCGGCGCCTCAACTGCTGCAGCAGGCTCCTCAGCTGCTGCCGGTGCTTCCTCAGCAGCAGCAGCAGCAGCAGCAGCAGGCTCCTCAGCTGCGGCGGGCTCCTCTGCAGCTGGAGCAGCTGGAGCAGCAGGCTCCGCAGCAGCAGCAGCAGCAGCAGCCGGCTCCTCAGCTGCAGGCTTCTCCTCCTCCTTCTCCTGCACCAGGCAGGCAACCAGGTGACAAGGCAAGCAGGTCTCAGCGAAAGCACATCTATGATAATCTATAAAAAGTCAGTGCTAGCCCCACAGCAGGGGTAAGCAGAACAGACAGTTCATTGTCCAGGTGCACATGTAACACCTGCCATGCAATGCAGCACAGCCAAACACACACACTGACGCCCGAAGAGCCCTGCTGGCAGAAGAGTCTGCGCCTGCCCTGCAGCTCACCTCTGCTGCCGCTGCTGGCTCCTCTGCTGCTGGCTCCTCTGCTGGCGCTGCAGGCTCCTCTGCTGCTGCTGCAGGCTCCTCTGCTGGCTTGTCATCAGCTGCTGCCACATCAGCAGCCTGCATTCAAAAGCCAGATCAGCAGACACGGCAGCGTCAGCATCAACACATGTGATGGGCAGTCACGCAAGACTCACGCCTCCACAAACAGTCAACATGTCAACATGCTACTTGCAACACACATTGCGAAGCAGGTAGTCTTGATGACAGCTGTTGTCGCTGTGCTTCCACAACCAATCCACACTCAACACAGACTGCAGCGCAAGCACCAGCCCCCTCACCTTGTCAGCAGGCCTGTCCTCAGCCTTCTGCTCCTCAACTGACTTCTCCTCAGCAGCTGCCTCCTCCTCAGCAGGCTGCACACAGCAGCAGCAGCAGCAGGAAGTGCGCAGCAATGAACAGTCAGCACCACACTGTGTGGGGCACCTGCACCTGCCTGTTGCAGCGTAAACACGTGCATTCAGAGACCGAAACCTGATCCCTGGGCTGTGCATGTTGATACATGCGAGCACAGCCAGTGATACGGCTACTCAGCGCTGCGTTGCACTGCTGCGGCACCAGCCTGGCACCCACCTGCTCCTCCTCAGCAGCTGGCCCATCCACATCCATGGCCGCTGCCTTGTCACCAGCCTCCTGCTCCTCTGGCTCGTCAGCAGCCTGCAGCAGCAGCAGCACAATTCAGCAAGTGTGCATGGAACCAGAGCATATGCCTCTGCTTACATTTACAATGCACAGTTCAGCAAGTGTGCACAAAACCACAGCATATGCCTGCTTACATGAACAATGCAAATTTATCTTAACTCTATGTCTCTATGTCTACAGCATGCACAGGCAGACAGCAGCACCACCCTGCCAACCAATTGCACCTTTGGTTCAGCAGCTGCTGTCATGCAATAACACCAGCACTATAAGTCACACAAGATGCCCACCTTCTCTGCTGCCTCCTCCTTTGCCTCTGCCTCCTCCCCTGCTGCTGCCGCCTCCTCGCCTGCTGCTGCTGCCTCCTCCTTGTCTGCTGCCTTGCCTGATGGCTCAGCGCCTGGCACAGGCTCTCCCTTGTTGGCCAGGCAGAACTCAATCGCCTCCTTCACACTGACCTTGGGTGTGATGCTGTAGTGCACATCCAGCACCTTGCCGCCCTTCTCCACAATGATGTGGGAGCGGTTGATCTTCTTACCGCTGCTGAAGCCCAGCTTGGGCATGGCCTGTGTGGCGGCGGGGTGCAGGAGAATGCGGGAAAGAGAGGTGCAAAGGCTGAGGTGGATGCATGCAGCAGGGGTGGGTTGCCAGACACAGCAAGGAAACCTGTGCGGACATCTAGACAGCTTCAGGCAGCAGCACATGCTGTCTGCATGCGTTGGTGTTGGCAGGCAAATAGCTGTTGATGCCCGCCACCACGCACTGTTCTCCGCATGCACTGACCCAGTGCATGCAGCATGCCTGCAGCCTCGCTGCTGTGCATATGCCAGCACATGCAGCTGCCCACTGAGCAGGAAGCTGTTATTCCGGCTGCATACCTCATACGAGGGGTCGCACAGCAGGTTGAATGCGAGGCTCTCCTTGCTGCGCCAGTTGGCCTGGCTCTTGGGCTTGTCAGCGCTGATGCCATACACCTTGTAGCCGGCAGCAGCCAGCTCCTCAGCCTTCTCACTCAGGCCGACAGCCTGGCTGGTGCAGCCCTTTGTGTTGGCCTTGGGGTATGCAAACAGCACGATGCCGCAGTCCTTGACCTGCCAAGCAGCAGCAGATTGTGTTTGGACAGCAGAAGCACAGAGGACGCACAGCAGCCCGGAAATGTAGTTGTTGAGTGATGCGGAATGCTTTCGTAAGCGTGCCGTGCGGTGCCAGCCTCGCAACGAGCCGGTGGGCGCGAGTGGTGGGCTGTTGTTGTTGAGCACGGCATGGGTGCTCTTGCATGCCAGCACGGGCGCGAACCATGCTACAAGTTACGAAAAATGCCCTCGTGCACTGCAGGACGGCAAAGCCGGTCTTGGCAGCTCCATGGCCAAGGGGCACTATCGAGGTGACGCAAGTGTCTGATCCCGTTATCTTACCAGGTCTGCTGACGATACAGTCTGTTCCTCATCGTTCTGCAGCTCAAACTCAGGCAGCTGATCGCCAACTGCAAGCCCGCTCTTTGCCTTCTTGGACTCCTCCTCGGCTGCAGCCTTAGCAGCACCGCGCTTTGGTCTGGGACCCATGGTTCCTTTGTATGTGCTGGTTGGCGTGGGGACTGTGCACTTCTGCACAGACACTGTTGCGAAAGCACACCTGCACAGCACTACGGTCTCAGCAAGCTGCGGAGCAATCTCCAAAATCCCCAAAACAGTCAGACAACATGCAGTGTGCTGGTGCGAAAGTATCAGCAAGCCCAGCCTTCCGAGGTTGGTGAGGAACAGAGCAGACGCAGCAAGTTAGTGACAGTGTGGGCTGCGTCGAGCAAAGGGACCCATCGAAGACCGTTTTAGATTGAGGCAGTATGCCTAAAGCGCTGCCGGCTTCGCTGCAACAAGCCGCGCAAGGCACGTAATTAGGGTCTGCATTCGAGCTTCGTTTCGTTTCCAAGCTTGTAGTGTTTCAGAGGTTATAGTTTGCTGAAAAGTTGCATCGTGACGCCTTTTTGGTTGCTCACCAGCCATGATATCGTCTATATGCTGGCTGCCGAGAGGCGCAGCCAAGCCTGTGCCAGCTCCCGCCCCATTGACAGAAGAGGAGTTAGCAGCCATGCGTGAACAGGCAGCAGGAATGGCTGCTGGCGTACTGGAGGTGCGTGGGTGGTGTGCCTGTGTAGGTGCTCTGCTGCTGCCAGTGTTGCTGCCAGCGCTGCTGCTGCTGCTGCTGCTGCTGCTGCTGCTGCCGCTGCCGCTGCCGCTGCTGCTGCTGCCATGCTATGCTAAGCTCCCATGCATGCAGGAGCGAATGCAGGACGTGGCGTAGCTTGCTCAACGCCCAGCACAGCTGCAACACACTGCAGAAGCTTGTGCATGTTGACATGTTGACGTAATGTTGCGTCCTGCCCTGCTCAGGATGATGAGGATGCAGAGCCCAGCAGCGAAGGCGACAGCAGTGGCTGGGCGACAGAGGAGGGCGAGGAAATGGATGTGGAGTCGGCAGTGGCCAAGGCACGAGCTGCTGCAGAAGCTATCACAGCAAACAGCGGCAAGTCAGCAGCCAAGCCCAGCAGCAAAGCCAAGGTGAGGCACATGCAGCTGCTGTGGCTCTGCTGCACTGTGCTGCAGCAGGCTGCCACTGGCCGCGTGCCTGGCACGTGTCAGCTTGCATGTAGCCACTAGCTGATACGGCTGCTGAGTAACGGACAGATGAGGTCTGGATGTAGCTCTAAGTCGATGCAGCTGCTGTGCGCCCTCTGGCTGTGCTATGTCTGCGGGTACTGCTGCTACTGTGCACAGCAGCTGCAAGACAACACGGTCGCAATAAGCGGAACTCGTGCAGAGGGGCTGTAGTGCTTCCAGCAGCTGCAGGACAGGCTCAACAAGACGCAGCCAGCGTCAGTCAGTCAACCAGCTAGCTGCATGCACACCCTCAAGCTGCTGCAATGTGCCGAGCATGCTCAGCTTGCTGCAGCCCTGGCATCAACTCAACTGCGATGGGGCGCCTGTTGCACATTGCTGCTGCTGCCACTCTGTACTGTTACCTCTTCTAGCTTCTCGCTGCTCCTGCTGCTCCTTGCCCATCGTCCCACCTGTTCTGCTTGTTCCAATACCATCATTTGCACCCACATGACGCAGGCAGCAGCAGGCTCGCTGGAAGCCGCGCTAGCAGAGCTGGACATGGACCATTACGATGACAGCGACGAGGACGCGGCAGCAGCAGAGGTGGCGGACGACCCTGACGCGCCCTGCCCTGCAGTCATTGCGCGCGCGCTGGGCGGCCGCTCAGCAGGCATAATTGTGGATGACCCTTACATGGCTGCTGCTGGGGGTGACAGTGAAGATGAGGATGGGGCTGCTGCAGGGTTAGAAGGCATGGACAGTGAGGAGGTGGATGACTACACGCTCAGAGACAGTGACTTGCTGGTGCTGGCGGCGCGCAATGAGGATGACGTCAGCACGCTGGAGGTGTGGGTGTACGAGGAGGCCAGCAGCAGCACAGGTGGGTCATGATGGATCGCAGGCGCTGGCAGGAGCATGGGCTGGGCGGTAATGCATGCTGGCGGGGTGGGCAATGGCTGCCACATCACTGCAGCGAGTGCTGCAAATGTTGTTGACATAGAAATAATAAGTTGCATGCATGCAGGCTATTGTTGTGTCTTGCCTGGCTCCTTGGCAAGAGCAGGCTCCTTGCAGGCAGTGCTGCAGATGTGCCTTGCACACACCTCGCAATGTTTTGCTACAAAGGTCCCTTCTCCTCACCAGTGTAGTAACAGCGAGTACCTGCCACTGCCCCCCACACACACCAACAGCACCGTATTAAGTTGACACATTGTGCAACATTGTCATTGCAGGTGGCGAAGCCAACATCTATGTACATCACGACATCCTGCTGCCAGCCTTCCCCCTGGCACTCGCTTGGATGGACTGCCACCCCGGCAGCAGCAGCAGCAGCGGCAGCAAAGGCAACATGGTTGCCATTGGCAGCATGGACCCAGGTATAGAGATATGGGACCTGGATGTAGCAGACGCAGTGGAGCCGGCAGCAGTATTAGGCGGCATAGAGCCTGCTGCAGCAGCAGAGGCGGCAGCAGCAGCTGGCGGCAAGTCCGCCAAGAAGAAGGCGAAGCAGAAAGCAAAGAAGAAGGCGGAGAAAGCAGAGAAGCAGCTGCGGCCAGGCAGCCACAGCGATGCAGTGCTGGGGCTCAGCTGGAACAGGCAGTACCGCAATGTGCTGGCCAGCGCCAGCGCAGACGGCACGGTCAAGGTGTGGGATGTAGCGGCGCAGAAGTGTGAGCACACACTGAGCCACCACAGCGGCAAGGTGCAGGCGGTGGCGTGGAACCCTGCTGAGAGCCCCGTGCTGCTGACCGGCAGCTTTGACAGGACCGCAGCGCTGGTGAGCTTGAGGGGCTGAGCGGCTGTGCGTGTGCTTGATGCATGCTTTGCTTGTGTTGTATTTGCACATGGATTGCGCAGCATCGGCAGCATGTAAAGGCGGCCAGCAGCCAGCAGCATTGTGCATTATGAGCATGGTGTTTTCGATGCCGCGGCGGCCAATGTAGACAAAGCTCGTTAATGCCCTGCATCCTGCAAGCAGCATCAGCTGACTGACGTGGCCTCGTGCTCTGCCGTCCTGCTTCCTGCAAACTACTCATCCTGCAAACTCCAGGTTGACGTGCGCAGCCCGGGCGCAGCGGCGCTGGTGTGGGGCGTGTCTGCTGATGTGGAGGCGCTGGCCTGGAACCCCGGCAGCCCCACCTGCTTCCTGGTGTCATCAGAAGACGGCATTGTCGCAGCCTTTGACGCGCGCGGCGGCGCAGGTGGGCGGCAGAGGGGTTGGCACAGTGAGGTTGGGTAGCAGTAGGCAGCTGCTGTAGGGCCTGCAGCTACAGCCATGGCCTGTCTGCTGTCATGGACGTGCAGCAGTGTCAGAGCGTTATAGCATGCACACTTCTAGTGAACTTGCCGTCGATCTCTGCACATGTGGGTGACTACAGGAGTACTGAGCTTTTCTGTTTGTGGCTGCCGAAAGTGCTGCCCTGTGCGTGTCCTGTACTGCAGGCAGCAGCCCGCTGTTCCGGTTGGCAGCGCACGACAAGCCCACCTGTGCGCTGAGCTTCTGCCCAGCTGCGCCTGGGCTGCTGGCCACTGCCTCAACCGACAAGGTTGTGAAGCTGTGGGACGTGGCGGAGAACAAGCCAAAGCTGCTGGCAACGAAGGAGCCCAAGCTGGGTGCCATCTTTTCAGCAGGCTTCTGTGGGGATGTTCCTTACTTGATCGCCATGGCGGGCTCGAAAGGCGCCGTGGGCGTGTGGGACGTGCGCAGCAGCAGTGAAGTAGCCTCGAAATACCCGCAGCTGCTGCAAGATGTTGCGGCGTAGGGTGCTTGCGCTATGTGGCAGCTGTTGTTGACCTGGTTTGAAACCCTAAGCGCCACCTAACTCATGACGTTGGCCTGATGACGGTGCAGTCACGTAGTTTGCAAGCTTCGACCTATACAATTCAATAGCACGCCACGTTGTTCTTGTTCGTGTGGCGTAAACAAAGAAGAAACGCTTACACCTCACAACGAGGAGCAAGATGATGGCCATGGCGCAGTCACACCGCGTGGTGCATTCACCAACGCAACCAGTTGCTGCAGGATCGATATTTATCTCCAAGCCTCGGCGCGCTGCAGTATTGGCGAGGTCCGTCACAGCAGACAGCAAGCGTGTTCAGCTACCAGCTGCCGATTCCAAGCAAACAGAAGACCTTGAGCTCGATGCTTACTACGTAGCAACAGCTCGACTGCAGCAGCTGCTTACAGACGCAGCGTTAAGGTAAGAGGCAAAGCTGTTGCTCGGTACGCCCGGGAAACTTGCTGACTCACACCCTGCGACCTTCAAGTCATCAGTATGCTGGCAATAGAAACAGGATGTGATTCCACCTCATTTAGCCTTGCTGGTGCAGCTTCTGTTGAGCTATCGCACAGAGCAAGGCAGACTAGGCACTGCTGCTGCTGCTGCCGTGACTGCCACTGCTGCTTACCTGCTGGTGTGTGCTGCGATGCTTGCAGCAACAAGGACGTCGTACCCATCGACTACATTGATGCGTGCAGCGTTGGCGAGCGGCTGACCCTGTTTGCCAACATCAGCTCATTGACCATCATGTCGGCATTTGCCATCTGCCTCATCTTTGGGGAGCTGGACCCTCTGGGTGAGCTGCGTGGCTGGCGGGGAGCAGAAGCCTGCAAAGGCTAGAGAAATATAAAGAGAATGCGCATGAGCTACAGCAGCAGCCGCTCAATACAATGCCAGCAGCGGCATGCTGCTTGAATTCGCGTGTGTTCCTTGTTTGGGACGCGCATTGCATGCGTGCTGCACCGTAGGCGCCCTGACCAGCCGAAGCGTGCACATGAGCAGCAGCTCGCACTTTGTGTTTGGCCAGTATATCCTCAGCTGCTCAACAAACCTGCTGCTGCTGTGGCTGCGCTGTCAGGGGGCATGTGGCTGGACGCATACACGCTGGACGCCATGGGCCAGGGCGTGCTGTACGCGCTGCCACTGCTGGCGTGCAGCATTGCCTCGCGCAGCGCCCTCAGCAGGCCCTTCCCGGTGCTGCGCGAGATGCACGAGCTGCAGCACGACCTGCTGCGCCACTTCACGGCAGGTGCGGCGGCTAGCAGCAGCAGCAGCGCCTTCTGCGTGCACATGTGTTCAGCTTTGCTTCTCTCTGAGCTGGCCGTAACATCAACTTGCGTTGAACATGCCTGCGCGTGGTTAGTATGCTAGTTTCAATGATGGGTGCTGTGCGACGTCCGTACTGCATAGCCTATGACTCGCCCACACACCCGGGCCACGCTGTGCCGCTTGCTGCAGACATGACGCTGGCGCAGCGCGGCATCTGGCTGGTGTTTGTGCTGCTGCCCAGCCTGCTGCTGCTGCTGCCCACCAGCAAGGCAGTGCTGGTGTGGGCGGGCGCATTCTGCCAGCAGGCGCTGCTGCAGACGTGGGCTGACAAGCTGAGCCTGGGCCACATCAGCCTGGGGCCGCTGGGCCAGGTGCTGCCCCCAGTGCTCAGCGGCTGCCTAGCAGGTGAGGGGTGCAGCAGGCGGCTGCAGACTGGGCACTGCACATGGCAGCATGGCGTGTTTGAAAAGGCAGATTGTGCACGGCATTTGTGGAAGTGCTAATGCACCTGCTGGAGAAATGCTGCTGGGTAGCCGCTGAGGGCGTCGCTGGGCGACCTGCATTCATGTGGTTGACTTGTTTGGCTGGGGGGTGGTGCTGTCAGCTTCAGCCCAGCACACACTTGTCTGGCTGGGGCATGGTATTGTCAGCCTCAGCCCAGCACACACTATGCAACCTGGCCCCACGGGGACAAGGTCATGAGCAGCTCTGCCTGTGCTGTCAATTGCATCTGCTGCCAGGGCGCTCGTGATGCTACCCACCTCTGCTCCTCCTGTTTGTCGCCATGCTGTGCTGCAGGCTTTGCTGCCGCGTGCTGCTTCAATGTGCGCCCCAAGCAGATTGAAGTGGTGCGCGACGCGCTGCGCAACGCTGACGCATACTTCAGGCTCACACAGGCACAGGCGGCCGGCGCTGCTGCTGCTCGACCCTCACCAAAGGCGCAGCGCAGCACAAGGCCGCTGCTGCCGCCTGCTGCTGGTGCTGCAATGCCCACCATGTTTGCAACCAGCACGCTGGCTGATGGGCTCACTAGCAGCTATGAGGAGGAGGAAGAAGAAGAGCAGCAGGAGGTCGCCACCACCGCCAGCAGCAAAGCAGCAGCAGATGCCTTCAGGATGGTGTCTATGGTAAGCAGGCAGGCTCACTTTGATCTCGCTCAAGGCTGTGCGCAGCTGCAGCTGGGAGATGGTTTGGCTTCTCCTGTGCATCATGCCATAATAGCTGCTAGGGCTGCCTAGCAGGCAATGCAGCAGGCAGCAGCGCGTCCCGCAGGCAACCTGCAGACATGTGGCGTCTCTGGCACCTCGTCAACAGCTGCTTGCGTGCTGGTCGCTGCGTGCTCCTTTCTCTGCAGGTGTGGTTCCTGTCACGCCGGCGCGTGGCGCGGCTGTCGTACATGCTCACCTCGCTCAACGTGGCCTACCTGGGCGTGGTGTGGCATGCAACAGGCAACCTGGGCGCGCCAGCGGCGGCTGCCTTCCTGCACGCCGCAGCAGAGCTGTGGCTGGGAGAGTGGCAGGCGCGGCGGCAGAGCGTGACTAGCTTGATCAAGGCCACCGGCGACAGGCAGTAGCAGCAGCAGGGCCGAGACACAACAAACCTCGCGTGATACGATACGGAGGGATGCAGCGTGAGTAGTGTCTGATGTATGGAGGGCTCAAAGCGCTTGCTCAGCCGAGTGGTGTGCCCTCACCCTGCACCCCTCTCAGCATGGTGGGGCATATTGTGGCAATGCAGCTCTTCAGGCGCACGCCTTGCCCTGCATGGTTGGTATGTAGCGCAGTATCCAGGCTCCCTGTACTGTGTATTGTCGCTGAGGTGTTGGGTAATGGCGACGCTGGAGGCGTTCTGGCGTCGCATGTGTACACAGCAGTAGCTACCATAGTGGCGACACTGCATGCACTACCAGGCTGCTGTGCATTCCTGGCTGTAACAGTATGGATGTGGGCATGTGCTGGAGGTGTGCTACTGCAAGCCCAGCTCGAGCTCCTAGCTGTATGTGTAGATGACGCTGCTGGTCTTTTTGGCCGCGGTTGCATGCGTGATCGTACGTGTTGCCTGCATGGACTGGTGCGTGCCGTGCTGTCAAAGACACAGTGTATGTATCACTAAGCACGGCTGTATGCTGTGGTGAACCCCTCTATGTACACTAGTTGCGGAGGCCAGCAGCACTGATGAAGCAATGCATGTGTTTTGAATGGGTGTGATGCACCTAGTGCTGTATTGCTCCGTGTGGATTGCAGGCAGCCCCTAGGTGACACGGGGCCGGCTGCATGTCAAAGAGCATGCAGGTGTTTTGGTGCAACCAGCATATCAATGCACATAGAGAAAGGCTGAGACAGCAGTGCATGCCTTTGTGCTTTGTTCTTGTAGCACACAATCTAAACGTGTGAAGGCCGTGGCTTGTAGCTTGCATGAGAGTGTACAACAGACATCTGCCAGTGTTCTTCCTGCCAGTATTGCATTGTAGTGAAGTTTCTTCTGATGCGAGCATTGTTGTGCAGCAACTGGTGCTGACTGTGTCTACAGCTGAGCTGCAGCTCCATACCACATGCATTTCAAGGTGCAGCAAATGGTGCAGCATGCCTTGTGAAGCCTCGACCATGCCCGCACATCACCTGTGCTGCAACAGCTGCATGGCATTGGGTGCGTCGCCTTGGCACCAGCTTTGTGTATGTTGATGGTTGCATGCGGGTTGACGAGTGAGAGCATGGAATGTGAAGCCACTGCGAGGAGCCTGAAGCAAGCAGGGTGGTGTTGGTGCAGAAGTGAAGAGCTGGTGGCGCTTCATGTGCTGGCTATGTATACAGAAACCGGTGCCAGAGCTTGTCAAGCTGCAAAATTTTACAGAGGCAGCGACGGGTCATTGTTTGATGGTGCTTTACGTCCTCAGCACAATTGAAGCATTCAAGTGAATGTGACCAAGTTGTGCAGTGCGAGGTGCTGTTGGCCATACAGTTTGAGTTGGCACATCTACCCGTGTGCATAACTGTTTGGCAGCGCGCTGCCATGCGGAAGGGCACCTGCGCCCTTGCAACCGCAACAGCAGGTGTGCTTCTTACCGGTGAGCCGATTGCACGACTCGCTTCGCTGTGTTGGTGTGCTGGTGCGATGCTGTTGTACATTGTGCATATCAGTGCGCCGCATCAAGCTCACGAGGTGTGAGGGGACAGAGCACTGCGTGCATGGCATGCAGCTGAAGTGACACTGTGCACGTTAAGTGAGTGCCCAAGGTGGCTGAGTTCACACTGGCCCACTCTGTTGTGACCCACCTACAGTGTTGTAACAAGGTCGTGCGTTTATTATACCCAGCAGCCGTGCATGCTGCTGGCAAAAGTTGTGCGCGAGAGCAGCTGAGCTGGTGGGGCACATGCCACTGCCAGTATGGTACGCTGGCCCACCGTTTTGCAGCGTGGTGCATGTGGTGCACGCTTGAAGCTGATCTGCATGCACTTTCAACACCTGGAAACAGCCTCAGGACTAATTGTACATGCACTTTGGTTCACTTGCACGTTTACCTGGGAGCTGGTGGCCTGCAGCCAGCGCGGTGACCGTAAGCAATCCGCACTTATCAAGCGCCCAAAAAGATCTGGATAGAACTTAGTTGCTACCCTATGTCCTGCAGGGAAAGTGCAGGTGATGCACTGACTGTGCCGATCTGCTGGGTATGGAGTAATGCTGCACTTGTCATGCGTTGGCACGGTCAACGCCCTGGCAGGCAGTCAGCACCAGCAGACCCATATCACGACCACACTATTACATGTGTTCAACTTAGCTTTGATTTCTGGTTGGCGAACGATTAAGGCCAGTGCGCTGTGGAACTCAAAACCCCGCCCGGGCATAAACCAGCTCGTTCACTGCAAACGGGCAGGGCATCGCAACGCCTCACAGCCTGGATCGCAAATAGTACCGATTGAGAGCTCAAGTCATTGCAGATCGAGCTCACACAAGCGCTGTGCAGCAGCGCCGGTCACTGGCGCTCTTCCCTGATGGCATGCACGAAAGCCAGCCAGCAACAGGCCATGCCGAGGCCCACGATGCGCAACGAATAAACACCTCAGTTTGTCATGCAGCGCTTGTCTGGCGTGCAGCTATACTCCTGGAGCCAAGGCCGGTGACAGTCCTGGACAAGGTATGTGAGGCGAGGCCACGAGCGCTTAAAACTTGTATGCCTATCATAAACAAGCAAAAGAACGGGATTAGAATGGTGCAGGCGACAAGTGTCACTTGGGTCACTTCTCTCTGCAGAGACAGTCTTTCTGATCATTGGTTGGTGCAATAAAATACATAGGTTCAGAAATATGTATATATTCTCTGATCGATGGTCCACAAGCAGGAAACAGCACGACTGGTCAGCGCTAGACTTGATAAAACTGATCGTCGCACAGGTCACCATAGAATGTGTTCGCATGTTCTTTTCAGTCTTTTTGCACTTCGTTGCTACATCATTGGTAATTTGGCTGTAGTGCGCACCGCTGGGCGGGCAGTTGAGCAGCCTGGCAGCACGGTCAGCAAGGCGTGGCATAAACAATGGCCGATATGTGATGAATGTGCATCTTAGCCTTGTTCTGAGGGATGCACCAGCGACTGTGACAGGTGCAACAACTGGCGTGGTGAGTGCGAGCGGGCCGGTTGCCCGCGAATTGAAGGACAACAGCTCATTGGAATACTTGTTGCATTGTAATCGCGCCCATCAGCTGGCTGTGCAGTGGCGCGTCGTCGGCGGTTTATAACCATCGCCAGGGGCAGTGCCTTCAGTGGACGGCAGTGAGGGACAGGCGGGAGGGGGCCTGCCCATCCAAGGCTGGGCCAGCTTGCTTGCATGCCAGGCTTACAGCAAGCCTGCGCATCAGTAATTTCGTCTAACAAGTACTGCTGGCTGCTGCTGTGCACTGCAGGGCCAGGCATGGCATGGGTGCCGTGCTGCAGGGGAGCAGGGCTGTGCAGCATGCCGCAGGCCTGGCCCCAGCCTGGTGAGCAGCAGGAGGCCAGCTGCCTGCAGTGCACCCGCAGCAACAGAATGCACTCTGTGATGCATGGTCACGCTCACATCAGACCACGCAGCATCACCTCGTCACTGAAACTGCCAGGCTGCGAGCAAGCAAACTGCGGCAGCACCTACACCAGCAGCAGCAGTGTCTCGCCAGTTCTTGCACATTGACTTTTCAAGCAATGTTTGTATCGTTGTGTGCTGTGCTGGTGTTGCAGGAGCCGTCTGCAGTCAGCCAGCTGCTGCAGCGCAGCAGCAGCCCAGCAGCAGCAGGCGCTGAGGCAGCTGCTGCAGTGGGGCAGGTGCTCGCCATGACAGGCTGCACCAGGTGCTGCACACACAACAGCAGGTGCGCTTGCAACAGCAAACAGTGCAGTGCTGCTGTGAGACCGCCCAGGGCACAGCAGCAGCAGCACAGTGGCAGCAGTGTCACAAACCTTGGAGGCATTGCAACATGAGCAGGGGCAGTTGGCACCTCCGCCATTTGTCATTGTCGGCAACGACCCCAGCCTGCAGTTGTGTGAGCATGCGTGGCTTATCCACCATGTATCTGAACCTCATGTTGTGGTTGTGCTGCAGGGCCTGGCAAGATGCGGCAGGGGCTGCAGGCGTGGTGGAGCAGCTCACAGCAGCACTGGCAGCACAGCAGCAGCAAGGTGGCAGCAGCAGTGCACTGGCAGACACGCTGCTGGCGCTGCTGTTTGTCTGCTGCGGCAATGTGGGCAATGCACAGCGGCTGGCTACGGCAGGCGCAGGCGCTCTGCTGAATGCTGGTGGGTGGCTGCAGCGGCGCTGCTGGTGCAGCAACTGTGCCGCATTCAACTGGAAGTTCCAGTCATGTTTGTGCCGCCTTGCTTATGTGCACTAGCCCATGCACTTGTCCTGGGAGCCCATGCGCTGTTACTAGATGTGCACAGCCCGCAGCCGGGCCATGGCACTGCAACTGCTGACACAATCTTGCTGTACTGCTGCCTGCAGTGCTGTCATCAGCTGCTGGTGCTGCTGCAGTCGTGCTGCAGCGCTGCTGCGTGCTGCTGGGGCTTGCTGCAGAGGCAGCAGGCTGCACAGACGCAACAGCGCAGCAGGAGCTGCAGTGCAGCCTGTCAGCCTTGAATGGTGTGCTGCAGCAGCAGCTGGAAAAATGCGGCAGCAGCAGCAGCAGCAGCAATAGTGTTGCTGGTGCAGCTGTTTGGGCCATAACCAAGGTCGCTGCGCAGTTGCTGCAGTTCCACAGAAGCAGCAGTGTGTCAGCTCAGCAGCAGCTGTTCTGCAGCACTCTGCTTGCGGTGACACAGCTCCTTGCAGCTGTGGCAGATGCTGTGGGTGACAGCAAGGCCATGGGGACCCAGCAGCAGCAGCAGCAGCAGCAGCAGCAGTGGCTTGCTGCAGAGTGCATTGCTTGCTGCTTTGTCCTGGCCCCTGCAACATGGCCCAGCACCCCTGCAGCAGCAGCAGCAGCAGATGCTGCGGATGCCAAGGTTCAGCTGCTGTGCGCGCTGGCAGCAGTGTCCAGATGGGGCTCTGAGCAGGGTACCACTGCCGGCAGCAGCAAGCTGGATGCTGGAGCTCCGGTGCAGGTGGGCACACCCAGGCAGAAGCAGAAGTAGCTCGTCCTCTGTTCACAAACCACTGCATCCCTGATTGTTTTCCTCATGCATGCGCTTGGTGCATGCCTTCTGCCCTGGTCTGTCTCATCGCCTGCAGCTAAAGATTAATTTTTTCGTGTGTCCCCTGCTGCATTTGCTGCATTTGCTGCTGTGCAGGCGGCTGCAGCAGCGC
Organism: Tetradesmus obliquus; assembly: GCA_030272155.1. Classification (NCBI taxonomy): domain Eukaryota; kingdom Viridiplantae; phylum Chlorophyta; class Chlorophyceae; order Sphaeropleales; family Scenedesmaceae; genus Tetradesmus; species Tetradesmus obliquus. The sequence continues at coordinate 6,621,139 of CP126191.1, forward strand.
TGTCAGAGCTAGTGGAGGCTGCCAGCAGCGACTGGCAAACACCCAGCAATGATGACACCAGCAGCAGCAGCAGCGACCAGCAGCAGCTGAGGCACCATGGCGCAGATGGCATCAGGCAGCTGCCAGCCTGCCTTGTGATGGCAGTGCTGCAGCAGCAGCAGAGCAGCACTGCACTGCCGCTGCTGCCGCAGCTAGCGACATGTCCTGCAGCAGCAGGAGCTGTGGCCACAGTGGAGGTGGTGTATGCTGGCAGCCCATCAGAGAAAGGCAGCGGCTGTGATGACAAGGACAGCTGCAGCAGCAAGGGCAGGCGCAGCGACCACAGTGACATCAGCATCAGTGGCAGGGACGAACTGCTCATCAGCTGCGGAGATGCACCTGCAGCAGCAAAAGCAGACGGGCAGCAGCTGCAACCAGAGCCACCTCCTGCCATCCCAGACCTGCAGCAACACAAGCAGCAGCCGCAGCAGCAGCAGAAGCAGAAGCAGCACTTGGGTGATGTGGATGCTATGCTTGCATCACAGCAGGGTGAGCAACTGCAGTCCCATCCTGTGGCAATTGACCCAGCCGAGCAAACAAGTGGCAGCAGCAGCAGTGCAGACCAGCAGCAGCAGCAGATGCCGCAGCGCAGCAGCAGCAGATGCAGCATGAAGTCGTGCGGGGACGGCAGGCCAGACGGCAGCGGTAACAGCAGCAGCGGCGGGGCTGGCAGCAACAGCAACGGCAGTGGTGATTCAGGAGCGCCTGGAAGCAGCAGCGGCGGCAGCACGGGTGATGGTAGCAGCAGCGGCGGCGGCGGCCCTGCTGGCAGCGGCAGCAGTGGCAGTGGCGGCAGCAGTGGAGGCGATGACGATAGGCGTAACAGCAGGCAGCAGCAGCAGCAGCCGGCATCACCCCCAGCCAATACTGAGGCTGCAGATGCAGCAGCAGCAGACATAGCAGCAGCAGCGGATGCAGCCGCCAGTGTTGGCTGCAGCGCCAGTGACCCTGTGGTGGTGCCTGCTGCTGCTGCTGCGCTGGGCACCAGCCCAGGCCTGAGGCTGTTCGGCACACCTGCCAGCCTGATGATCAGCAGCAGCAGCACCCCCTCAGGCCCACTGCCAGCTGGCATGCTGAGTCCCATGGCAGCACCAGGCACGCCAGTGGGCAACACGGGCAGCAGCAGCAGCGCAGGCGGCTTAGGCGGTTTTGCCTTCCCTGCAAACCTAAACCTTGGACCGCTCACGCTGCCACAGCAGCAGGAGCAAGGGTGCAGCCCCAGTCTTGCAGATGCCCTGCTATCCCCTATGGGGCTGTCAGGCTATGGCCAGGGCCTCAGCAGCCTCCTGCAGCAGCAGCAGCAGCAGCACGCGCTGCTAGGCTTGCCCCGCACGCCACCTGCTGCACTGGGCCATGGCGGCTTCTCTGGCTGGGGCCTGGCCAGTGGATCAGCAGCAACAGCAGCAGCAGCAATGCACCGCAGGGCGAGTGAGTCCAGTGGGCTGAGTGGCGGCGGTTTTGGGGGAGGGTTTGGTGCATTTGGTGGGCTGGGTGGCGGCGGCTGGAGCTCTGTGCCAGTGCAGCACCCGCAGCACATGCAGCAGCAGGCTCTCCAGCAGCAGCAGCAGCAGCAGCAGGCGGCTGGCGGTGGGCTGCTGCCTGACACGTGGCCCGGCACAGCATCAGCAGGTGCACCAGGGCTGCATGGGCTGCTGCCACAGCAGCAGCAGCAGGCATCAGCAGTGGCTGCTGCGCCGCGGGCACCGCTGCCAGCTGCAGCAGCAGCGCCGCGGCCGCCCTGCCCGGCAGGCTCCCCGCTGCTGCTGTCGCCAGCAGCATCAGGCGGCCAGCCTGGCGCACCCGGCAACACACGGCTAGATGGCAGCCGCAGGGCTCTGTCTGGGCACTTGTGTGGCCAGCTGCACCTGCTGAACCCTGGCCTGATGGGGCTCATTGGCAGCAGCGATCCCAGCTTGGCGGCACTGGCTGGCAGGGAGCTTGCGAGTTCTGAGCACGAGCACCTGATGAGTTGGCTCAGCAGCGACGAGTTGAGCAGGGCAGGGGCGGCTGGCAGCAGCAGCAGCGGCAGCATGCACGCAGCAGCAGCAGTGACTGCAGAGCCTGCAGCAGCAGCCTGCCTGGCTGGGCTGGTTCCTGCCCAAGATGCACAGCAGCAGGCAGCTGCAGAGCAGCAGGACGCTCTGCAGCAGCAGCAAAAGGCAGCAGCAACCGGCAAGGTGGCAGCAGCAGCACGGCAGCCGAAGGACAGTAGTGATGTGAGCTTGTCGCGCATGCGGGACCAGGGCCCTGCTGTGCCGCCTGGAATCAAGCCCAGCAGCACGTTTGGCACAATTGCTGCTGGCGGTGGTGGTGGTAGTGGCAGTCTTACAAGCGCGCAGAAGGCAGAAGGCAGCGCAGCCCCTGGTGTGCCCCCTCTGGCCCCTGGCAGTGCTGCTGCTGCTGTTGCTGCTGGCGCCAGCTCTGCTGCGTCAGTCAGCAGCGGCGGCATGAGCAGGACGGGCAGTGTAAGCAGCGCGGGCGGCAGCATGGCACACTCCTACTCAGGTGTGTGTGCTGCAGACATTTAAAATGTCTTGGCAGCCTCTGCTCCATCCTGTGCCTGTACTGATTGTTGTGCAGCGATCAGACGTTGCCGCGAAGGGGCGCCCAACACCATGCACACTCGCACACCTGCCCTCACACCCACAGTCTCACCTGGCCTGCCATCTGCACAGCCATCTGCGTCAGACCAGAACTCACACCTGCTGCCGCCACCTGTGCCCCTCCAACTGCCTTCACCCATTCCCTGCAGGCGACTCGCTGGAGGACCTAGAGGCGATGCGCCTGAGCAGCGCCTCCTTTGCCGCGGCATTAGAAGAGGCGGAGGCCATCGCGGCAAACGTGGAGGCGTCAATTGCCCGCCGTCAGCAGAAGCAGCAAGACGCGGCGGCGGCGGCGGCGGCGGCACAAGAGGCGGGGGCACAGCCTACAACTGACAGGTGTGCATGGGGAGTGCGTGCAAGCATGCGGGGCAACAATAGGATGTTGTTCTTGGGTACCCTCTCACAGCTGGATGTGTAAAGATGGTTCTGAGCCAAACCTACGACAGCCATGCCATGGTAGCATGACGCCGGCTGCAAACCAAACTCCCGCGACGTCCATCTGCCACGGCTTCTAGTTGATGTCGCTGCGCAATCAAGCTCTACTCTCCACTCAGCGCACTGCTCTCCCCGCCCTCTTTGCCCCTGCTCACCTATCACCCCAGCAGGCCCACACCTGCAGACGCCCTAGCAGGCGAGGACGCCCACTCCTGCCCCACAACATCATTCGCCCCAGCAGACAACACCTCACTCGAAGGCGCTGCAACCCTGGATGCCCCCAGCCCCTCACCCTCCCCCACTCCCTCAGACTCCTCAAACGAGTATGACCCTGCGGAGCTCACAAGGGGCCAGCCCAGCAGGCACCTGTGGCTGGGCAACCTGCACCAGCGCCTGCCACGCAGCGTGCTGCGAGGCGTGTTTGAGCGCTACGGGCCGGTGGACGACGTGGTAACGTTTCCGGGGCGCATGTACGCGTTTGTGAACTTCAAGGAGGCGGGCGATGCAGCAAAGGCGGCTGAGGCGGTGCAGGTGGGCTGCGGCAGTTTGAATGTGTGACAGCTGTAGCTTGGGACTGTGGCCGCTTAGCGGGTGGCGGCTGAGGCAGCTTGGTAGTGTATGTCGCGTGTGGCACATGCTGCGGTGAGGGCCGCAGAGATGTGTGTGTATGCAGCCACGGCATCTGCAAGCTGTACGTGTGTACGTGTGCTCTGGAGGCTTGCTTTGTGCAGCGTTCCCTCTGGCTCATTAACTGCAACTGCAGTATTTGCACCACCTGCCAACACACCCTGCTGCTGCTGCTGCTGCTGCTGCTGCTGCTGCTGCTGCTGCTGCTGCTGCTGCTGCTGCTGCTGCAGGACAAGGAGGTGCCGCTCATCACTGGCCCCAGGCGGCTGGTGGTCAAGTTCAGGCCCAGCAGGCGCGCCCTGGGCAAGGTGGCGGAGGCCATGGTGCCAGGACTGGTGGAGCCGGCCCGCGCAGGCAGCGCCAGCAGCAGCAACGCCAGCGGCAGCGCACCCAGCAGCACAGCAGGCAGCAGCGGCAACCTGGCAGCAGCAGGGGGTGCGGCGCAGGCGGCAGCAGGCGGTGAGGCGAGTCGGAGTAGCAGCAGCAGCAGCTTGGGTTGGCTAGCCGCAGCAGCAGCAACTAGCGGAGCAGCTGGGACTTCAGCAGCGGCGGCAGCAGCAGATGAGGCTGTTGAGCGTGCCAGTAGTGCAGGGGCCAGCTTGCCTCACTCGCTGTCCTCAGCATCACTAGCAGCTGACGCAACTGCTGAAGACAGCCATGCATCTGACACAGCTGCAGCACTGGACCAGACACAGGGCGGCAGCGCAGCAGCAATAGCGGCAGCAGCGGCTGCTGCAGCAGCAGGCACACCAGGGCCCCTGAGCAGTACAGCAGCCGCTGCAGCTGCAGTTGCCGCTGCAGCAGCAGCTGTCGCCAGCAGCAGCACGGACAGCAATGCGGCTACTGCAGCACATGTGGCAGCTGCTGCTGCTGCGCTTGCTGCTGTTGATGCTGGGCTGCCGCAGGGCCCTGCTGCTGCTGCTGCTGCTGGCAGCAGTGATGCTGCAGGTGGTGATGACTGTGACATCCCTGAAGGGAGACCCTCCAGGTGGGCCGCGTGACGCTGCCACGTGCTATGCCACGCAAGTTGGTGTGTAGCTGCTACTATGTGTGAAACGCATACAACTGGTGATGAGGGCCACGATGATGCCACGCTTCGCTCATCCCATGGTGAATGCTCCTTGCTACATCGGGCGGCGTGATCCATCCACTGTCTCGTTCATTACTCAACTTCCCACAAGCTGACTGTGCAGGCAACCCTCCTCAGCACGCGCCACACTGTCATCTCCCGCACCCATGCGCCTACCTCAAGATGCTGCTCATTCTGCTGCACCCTTACCCGCCCTCCTCCCCAAAGGCACCTGTGGCTGGGCAACATCCCGCTCAAGCCCAACCGCACAGCCATGGAGGCACTGTTCAGCCGCTTCGGGCCGCTTGAGAGCGTGCGCGTGTTCCCGGGCAAGACCTTTGCATTCGTCAACTTTGTGGCAGCAGGCCACGCCATACAGGCCAAGGCCGTACTGGACGGCCAGCCCAGCCCACACATCACAGGGCCCAAGCCACTGGTGATTAGGTTTCAGAAGGATACGGCAGGCGTGCCCCCGGCAGGGACGGTGGCGAAGGTCGGCGTGGACATTGCGTCTGCGCGCGCACGCAGTGAGTGGCGACAACGGCGGCTGTGTGGTGCGGTGCTGTGCAGCTGTGCAGAGCCATGGGTGTTGCGGCGTGGTCGAGCTGCTGCGAGATGCATGGGTTAAGACCCTAGGCTGCATCTGCAGCTGCTGCTGCGGCCAGTCATGCACACACAACACACCCGCTGCCGTGGGTGCTGCCTGCTCTTCTGCAGCACACTAGTCCACGAGCCATGCCAATCGCGCAGTGCTCTAACAGCATGATGATGCACATGATTTGCTTCTCCATGGCTTTGCACTGACTGTACCATGCTGCTGCTGCTGCTGCTGCAGAGGGTGCTGTGCCGCGCACCTCGCTGACGGGCCTGCTGGGCCCCTCGCCTGGCGCAGCGGGTGGCGGCGGCAGCCTGGGCGGGCTGGGTGAGGATGAGCTGGCTGCTGCTGAGCCCGCGGTGAACCTCTCCAACAAGCTCAACCCCAACAACATCCACTTCGACAGGGAGCTGGCCGCACGGTGCGTTGCGGCAGCAGGATCCAGCAGACACTATGCACAGGACTAGGACAATGTTTTGGAGGTTGTGATGGCTGTGCACTCGCAGGGTGTTATTGTGTCAGTTGTGTGCAAGCTTGCGTGGTAGCCGCGCCAATGGAAGCAGCATGCTGGCTGGCTGGCTGGCTGAACCATGCTGCTTGCCAGAGGTGTGGCGGCTGTACATGCCTCAACACCACACACTGACCAGAACTGTTGCTGCACTGTACCATATCAACGTGCCATCTCACTATGCCTGACTCCTCACCATGCTCCTGCTGCAGCTACAAGCGCATGTCCAAGGCAGAGAAGGAGGCGCTGTGGGCACATGACAGGGCGCTGCAGCAGCTGGAGCACAACCCGGCAGCAGCAGCCACACTCTTTTCGGCAGCAGCAGCGGCAGCAGCCTCCGCAGCAGCAGCAGGCCAGCGTGCCCCAGGGACCCTGTTCGAGCAGCAGCTGCAGCACCCTGGAGGAGGCAATGCAGCAGCAGCAGCAGCAGCAGCAGCAGCATCCTCCATCTACGGCCAGCTGATGTCTGCTGCAAACCCGCAGCTGGCAGCAGCAGCAGCTCTAGCGCAAGCGCAGGCCCGCGGGGCAAGTGCTGCGGGCCTCTACCAGCAGATGCCGGCAGCAGCCAGCCTGCAGAGTGCCTGGGGCAGTGCTGCTGCTGCCAACCCCTACCAGGCAGCGGCAGCAGCAGCAGCGCTGAACGCGCAAGGGCTGGGGGCGGCAGCAGGGCTTGGCCAGCAGGGTGCAGCAGCAGCAGCAGCGAACAGGCAGCTTGACCTGCTGGCGCAGCTAGGAGGGTATGGTGGCGCTGCTGGGCAGATGGCTGGAGGGGCCGCAGGGCTACAGCAGTACCTGGCAGCAGCAGCGGCGGCTGGCGGAGGCGGGCTGCATGCGGCGCTGCTTGGCCAGGTGCGGGGGCCTGCACGCCTGCTTGAAGCTCATTGTGTTTCAAGGCATCCTGTTGTGCCTGAACTACTTGTCGTACTCGTTGAGTGGGGTTGTGGGCGATGGCCTTTGAAGCGGCTTGCACCGTACTGCAGGGCTGCTGTAGCTGCTGCAACGTGCTGTGCTGCCTCCTGACTGCGTCTCACCTGCTGCATCTTCTCCTCCCTCGCTGCAGGCCAACCCTGCGCTGCTGCAGCAGATGGCCAGCAGCTACTCCATGCCCATGCATGGCCAGCAGGACGCACACATGGCGGCAGCAGCAGCAGCAGCGCTGCAGCTCTCAGGCGGCCGTGACCCTGCCTCCCTCGCTGCCTTAGGCATGGACCAGGCCCTGCTGCAGGCGCAGCTCGCTGCTGCTACTGCTGCTGCTGCTGCATCCGGCGCACCAGCAGGCGGCATCAACCCACTGCTAGCTGCTACAGGGCACGGCGGCGGCTACGGCGCTGCTGCTGCTGCTGGGGCTGGTCCTGGTGGCGGCTTGCATCGCATGGGTGGCCAGCAGGCAGCATCCATGCCACGTAGATCATACCCTGGCGCTGCTCCTGGGGCCACCTGGGAGCAGCAGCAGGCTGGCGGCAATGCAGCCATGGCTGAGTTTGGCAGCCTGAACGATGGCAGCGGCAGGCATAGCCAGCTGGCTTTTAGGGCCAGTACAACTGGCGCAAGCCTGATGGGGCCTGGAGGGGCATCAGCAGGCGCTGCGGGGCCTGGAGGCATGGGCGGAGGGCTGGGGCCTATCGGGCCATCTTCAGCAAGCAGTGCAGCGAACCGGGATGCAATGGCGGCGGCTGTTGCGAGTGCATTTGGCGACCTGAGCCAGCAGCAGCATGCAGCAGGGTGGGGCGGCATGGCAGGCGCAGCTGGGCTCGGCGCTGCTGGCGGCGGCAGCAGCAGCGCTTGCGTGCAGTGGCCGCGGCACTTCATCTGCCCGCTGAGCGGCCAGATCATGGGTGATCCTGTGATGGCGGCTGATGGTCACACGTACGAGCGCGGCGCGATCGGCGACTGGCTGCGGCTGCGTGATGTGTCACCGGTGACGGGCCAGCCGCTGTCGAGTGCTGTGCTGCAACCCAACTACAGCCTGAGGCAGGCCATTGGCGCTGAGCTGGCCAAGCTGCAAGCAGCAGGCCTGATGTGAGCTGATAATTTGCAAGAAGCAGGAGCAGAGCCGTGTTGTTGGTGTGGTGTGCTGGGTGCTTGTGGATGGATGGGGTAGTCCAGTTGAGTTGAGGCTTGGTTTTTCAGAGCTTGACTTGTTTGTCTCTGTGTGGCTTGATTCAGAGCTTACTTTGCTTGGATGTGAAGAAGCTAGGGTTTGTGTGCATAGCAGGCTGAGCGTCAGCCCTTGCCTCTCACAGTGCGCAGTGGCCTGATAGGTTTGGGTGTTGCAGTTACCGCTTGAATTGTGAAGCTGAAGCAGCACGTGGGCGGTGTGTGCATCGTTGGTGTGCAAACCATGGAGCCCTCAGCCATACAGGGCTGAAGAAGGCTGCAGATTTGCACATTGCATCGTGCTAGTGCAATATAGTTGGATATCTGAATACTTACCTCAGGTTTACACATACCCTGGCCATGGACCAGCTGTTGCCAGGCGTGCAGTGCATCGCACTGTTGCGTGCATGACCATACACAACATGGCCAGCTTGCTTGCTGGGCAGCAAGCGGTCGCTGGTTATGCCTGCAGGGCAGCAAACAGCCCTGATGAAACAGGCAACGGGCTGTGCAAGCAGCCCAAGCAGCTGCCTTGGCATGCCAGTCATCAGCTGCTGTGTGTCTTGCAGGGCCATGGCTCGGACCAATGCACGTACAGCATGGCATGTCTATGGTCAAACCATGGTCAGATCGGTATACATATCCTAAACTTGATGGGCGCCTTGCATGGCATATATGCTGTATGCTATATAGCAGTAGGCGGGCATTGAAGACAGCTTGTGATCAATACCGCGGTGCGGTGCACGGCAGAGCCTGTGCTGCCTTGCTGGCGGGGGTGCGGGGCATGACTGCTGTGCAAGCACACAGCCAGCAAACTCATCAGGGCTGGTGTCGGACATCGGCGTCAATCTGCAGTATACTTATCGGAAGCTGGGTGATGTATACACGTCACACAGAGCTGCACAGCCCGCCAGCTTCAGCACCCGTAGCAGTGCATGCATCACATGCATCTTGCATCTGCATGTGCTGCATGCTGCACCAGGCAAAGGTGCGTGCGCGTGTTTGCTGTCGTGCAATGTGTTGCACGGCATGTGGCTCGGCAGTTGACAGCTGTGTGCCCTGGCAAGCATTACAGTGTCACTGTTGCTGCTTACATACAGGTTAACAGCAGCACAGACCGTAGTGCTCTTGCCGGGACCACATGTTCCATGTTTGCGCAGTGCATGCATACGCCATGCAGCAACAGGTGGTCGCATTCTGCAGTCTACAGTTGCATACATGTAGTTGCGTCCAATTGGCTGGACGGTTGAGTAGAGAGAATGCATGCTGTCAGCATCAACTCACTTGATACACACCTCTGGCCAGCATCCACACAGACAAAGCGAGCTGCAGCAGTGCTGCCTGGCGCCCGGCAGCTTCCTGGGAGTGGGTGTGGCTGCCAAGTAGTGCCTGCCAGGCGCATGTTGTGTTTGGAGAGAGCTGAGCGGCTGTGATACGATGTGTTGATACTTTCTTTCATGGCCAACAGAGCAGCACGGACCGTGCATGTCCGCAGCAGGCTGCCTGATTGGCGTGCATGCATTAACCTGTGTTGTGCGTGCCGTGTGCTAACAGAGGAGTCGCGGCAGTGCAAGCAGATGGGGGTGTTGCTGAATGAGCCAGCCCCTGTGGCTTGCACTGCGCCGCCACTCAGCTCCTGCCAGGGTTGGCGCAGTATAACTATCTTGTTGTGTCGGGTTATATTTGTGTCGCGCACCTTTGCGCGCACAAGAGTTCAGGCGAGCCAGCTACCTCTCAGGCGCCACCTGCCACCGCGTTCTGCAACCCTGTCGTTGCAGCGCTTACAGTGCATGCTGGCGGGTTGGGGCTGCAGGGCATGTGAACTTGGTGGTGCCGGAGAGGGCAGCTGGTTGTTGATCCAGTGCTTGACTACAGCTTGCATGGTGGCGTGCTAGACAGCTAGCAAGTGTTGGGAGTTGCTTGTTGGGTGGGTGGAGCTGGCCACTGGCCCCAGGCCTGTGTTCCCAGCACACATATATTCATACACAATCGGGGACGGCATGCACCGCACACATGGCATGCAACATGCCATGCACAGTGCCCAGGTGCTGCAGCATGTGACGGAGCGTTACGAGATGTGATCTAATGCGACCAGGGCAGCAGCCGGCACAACATGCTCACAGGCTGCTGCTTGTCAGTGGTGTCAGGTTGTGCCACATGTGCTGTTGTGTGGTGGAGAGTGCACCGTATTGTATGTGTGTTTCGGTGCGGCATCGTGAGACACGCGCGCTTGCTCTGCTCACACTGCACGGCGTCGGTTGACTGCCAGCTGTTCCCCTGTGTCATTTTGGAAGCCAACTTGCGCCTGTGCAGTTGTGTGGCAGGGCAGGGCTGTGCACACATGCAAATACATAAATATGTGATGTTGTAGTGGGAAGACGCCAGGCACTTGCTTTGAACAGCTGCACGTTGTTGGCACGCTGACAGCTGCAACGCATGCAGCGAGTGCAGCTTGGTTTTCACGCAGCACAATCACGTGCGTAAGCGTGACATGTGGAATACGGTGTCAGTTGCCTACAGGAACTGATACGGGGGCCTTGTTCCATGCTCCATATCTTGCAGGCTGAGGAGGGCGACGGAGTTGTGGTCCTCACCCTTGGTATACTCCACTCTGGGCTACACTCTTGGTGAAGTCCACGACTCCGTTGTCGTCCTCAGCGTGCAAGAGATTGAGCATGGAACAACGCGCCCGTGCCGTTCTTGTAGGGAACGGCGTGAACTTCAAGCTTTTGCGAGCACTGAATTGGCAGGTTGCCGGACGTGCTTGTTTTGCTGGCCCCTGACACTGCTCTTTCTACGCATGCCGGGGTTTCTTGCATACAGGTGCCCGTGCCTTGCATGCTATCTTTGTAGTGAACCCAGGGTACTGGTGCAGGGCCACACGGCGCATTGACATTGCATTGGCACTGCATTAGCATCGCTTGTAGGGGCCTGCTCCAGTGGCGCAAAAGCCCGCAGCAGAACTTGTCCACGTTGTGTAAAGGTTGCAGGTTATGCAGTGATTGTAACACAGAGATACTTTCGGCGGAGAGCACATGTATATCTATACTTACAAGTCGTACCAAAACCAGCGGCACTCCAAAGTCAGCAGCAGGCTTGGTGCAGCATTGAGACGCAGCCGCCACACCATTCGTCTGCGCCGTATAGTTTCACATCAGCGCATGGCAGCCCATCTGGGTCACCTCATTTGAATAGCAGCGCGCTGTCGTGACACAGGCGCAAAAGTCCCTGAATGCATCCATGCAAACACGTTCAGAAGTAACCCTCAATGGCAAAGGACTTTCTCCTGCGGCTGCCGGGCCCAGAAGACGCCTCAATGGTAATTGGCACCACGGCCATTCACGTGGCAATGCTGCTAGCAGCGCTGCTTGCAACTTGCTGCTGCCAGAGCCAGGCGCAAAACAGCACAAGCCATACGCCGCAGCGCCGCTCAGCTGGTCCACTCCTGGTGCTTCTGGAAGTTGTAGATGCTGCCCAGGGCACCTGCAGCCGCCATCACGCCAGCTGGCATGACCTTGCCTGTCTTGGCAAAGCGCAGGCCCATGGCACCTGGCGGCGGCAACGCGGCAGCAGCAGCAGCAGCACGCACGGGAAAACATTTGCATGCTTGTTGTGTACGCAAATATGTCTCTGGCTGACAGCACACACTGCCCATGGACTGCGAGCAATGCCAAGCTTTGATGGAGCTTGCCAAGCCACGCCAAGCTTGTCTGGCGAGCATGCTGCTGGTGTTTCCGCTCCTGCAGCCTGTCTGCGCATGAAACATCTGTGTATCTTCGTCATGGAGACGCTGCTGTTGCTGTCTTGCTTGTTGTGTGGTGTATTGCCGTACTGAAACAGACACTGTTCCTAGCGCCTGTTCCGCAGCAGCAGACTGCACAACGCAAGGTTACCTGTTAGCAGCATACTGCTGACTAGGCCGCACATGTGGCCTGTTGCTGGGTCACCAGACTGCGGGCCAGGACACACAAATTGAGCCAGAGTGAGACAGATGGGCCAAACAAGAATGTGCAGATGCTGCACAGACATGGTGTACTGATTGTGATGGGGTGCAGTCCATGCCATCACCACCAGACTTACCCATATCTGTGCCTGATGCTTGCTGTCAGGCTGCTGCAAGGACTGGCGAGTTCATTTCAAAGTGCTGCCAGCAGTAACGAAAGCGCGCACTCACGTTAATGAGGTAGGCTGAAGCACCATAAGCTGCTCCGAACACTGCACCTGCAACCAGCTGCAGAACAGAGCAGCTTGAACAGATGACAATGTGGCGTCATGCTGTTACATTGGCAGAACGAGGGCCTGCCGGGCCGGTAGCCTTGTTTTGTAGCATCCAAACTTTGCAATGCACATGACAGTTAACATCAGCTCAGTGCGTAGTTGACGAGTACAACAGCGCCTAAAGCGAGCCCAGCACAGGGCAGCTGTCAGCCCAGCACATGGCAGCTGCTCAGCTGAAGTGGTGTGTCCACTGGAAGAGCGTGTCGAGGCATAGGGATGCTGCTGTCTGCAGGTTTGCTTTGTGAATTTGCACAGCATCACAAGGCATGCACACAAGACTGTGTGCCAATGTGGCACTCACTGATGGCATGCTGCGTGCTTTGACATAGCCCATCACTCCTCCAGCAGCACACAAGCCAGCAAGGGTGGCATTGATATGAGATGATCCTGTAGGCATACTGGACGTGTTCAGGGCTAACGTTCACTGTGGATCAGTGGTCAGGGCAACTGAGGCACAAGGTGAGAAGCTTGAGGCAGTGACAGGTGGGTGGTCCTGTGGTTTGGTAAGAGTGAAATTGGCAGCACTGCGCATCAACAGCATACCAAGATACGCTCTGCAAAGTGCAGCATGGGAATACACACGTACCATACGCGTCAGTAGACGTGGCAGTTGTGTTAATAATTGAACCACTGTCACACCGAGAGTGGGGAGCCCGTGCGAGGAGTTGAGCGTCTAGGAAGCACTTCGAAGGAAGGCTTGTGTTGTATGGCTCAACATGCTTGACTGGCTGAAGCATCACTAGCCACACGCACTTGTAGACTGCAACACACATGAGGAAAAAGCGTCGCCGTTAAGAGCAGTAGTGTTTAATAGTATTAGTACTATATTGCTTGGTGTTTGAAGGGAAGAGCTTTGACCAAGAAGCTGCAGAGATGCTGCAGTGTCTGGCAAACCCCAGCAGGCATGTCTTGCCCAGGAGGCTGGCAACCACGACAACACGACCTGCTTGCTGCTCGTGGTGCCGCAACAAAAGTGTTGCAGTATCAGCAGTCGCCCCTCAGATGCTGAAGCCTGGAGAGACATATGAGGACCTCAGGTGTGGCAGCCTGACACTACTGCACAGCACCGTACTGCAGGGTGCAGCACTTTGAAGATGCTGAAACAACATCATTGCTGTGTGACGAGCACTAACCATCAGATGCTGCAGTTGCTGCTCTGTTTTCTGTAACGACATTGGCACAGCAGAAGCACTGTGCCCATGCACTTAGGAAGCAGGCGCAGCAAATGCAACCGTTGTGACCCTTGTGTTGCAACCAGCACAACTACTGAGCTGCTTTCTAATCCATTGCGTGCCTGCAGCCGCCGTCGGCTGAGGTTTGGTGACAAGCCTCACGTGCGGCCCCTCCCAGGACGCCTGCTGTCCCCACTGCCGCCAGCAGCACCCCCGCCGCTCCCGCAGCAGCAGCAGAAGCAGCAGGAGGCAGGCCTCACTGGCCTTGTCACCCGCCTGCTGCAGCGCTGGCACCAGGTCAGCCGCCGCTTGCAGGACAACTGGGGCCGCTTGCTGTACGACTACTTCAACTGGCGCCAGGACAACACCGCCAAGGACCTGCTGCTCATCTTTGCGCTCTTCTTCTCCTTTGTGATGCTGGGCAGCTGCACGCACCGCTGGGTGATAGACAACCCGGACGAGCGGGGCATGGGCGGCCTGTGGAATGACGTGTACCAGGCAAGTGCTTGCAGGATGAGGCGCTGCAGGCCCTGCTGCCGCTGCACATATGCACCACAGCATCTGGTAGTGCACGACACTTGCACAGCGCTTCATCCAAGATGCATGATGAGTCTGTGATTGTTCAGGCAACGCGCTGCACGTCTTCGCGTTTATGCACATGCATCAGCAACGACGTGTAACATGCCTCACCTCCTGCAGGTGTGCCAGTGGGTGTTTGGCCAGGAGTTCCCCGGGCCTGAGTCGCCCGTGTCGCAGCAGGCGTTTGCTGTGGTCACGGCCATGGTGGGGCTGTGCGCGTTTGCGCTGGTGCTGGCGCTGGTGGAGCAGGTGGTGCTGGAGGGCATGGAGGCCAACGTGAAGCGGGGCAGCAGCGTGTACGAGTCGGGGCACGTGAGTGGCTGAGCAGTTGATTGTTTGTGTTTGTGTTGCTGGAGCCTGGTGGGGCTGTAAGGAGGCAGCTGGGTGGCATGCACTGGCCAGCAGCTGCCTTGCTGCTGGTGCTGCACAGGGCAGCTCCGCCGTGCAACCTTTAACATTTGGCTTGCTGCACAACAAAGGTGCGGACATCTGTACTGTGTGTTCTGGCTATCATGGCGTCAACACATATGCCTGTGCGCGCTGCCTGGTCCTGCCCTGCCACCCGCCTGCTGCAGCACCTCATCCTGGGCTGGTGTGTGAGCCAGCGCGACCTGGAGGTGGTGCGCAAGATGCTGCAGCAGATCTGCGTGGCGTACGCGCCAGAGGGAGGCACCAAGGTGCGGCGCGGCGGCAGCAGTGGCAGCAGCAGCAGCTGTGATTACTTCAGCTCCAGGCGGAGGATGCAAGCAACACGTTGGGGCTGCAGGAAGTACTGTGTGATAGCGTGCCATACTGCTGCGTTGTTGGTACGGTCATAAAAAACATAGTAGCTGCAGCCAGCTGCTGATTGCAGCTGCTGCCGCTGCTGTCACCGCTGGTCGCAGGTGGTGGTGCTGACTCAGCGCAGCAAGCTGGAGATGGAGGGCATCTTCTGGCGCTGCCTGCCTGCCGACAAGCGCTATGGCACGTGCCTCATCTTCAGGCAGGGCTCGCCGCTGGTGCCGTCAGGTGCGAGCGCGAGGTGCATGCATGCGGCACGGTGCGCAAGACATGTGCAGCAGCTGTGTCAGCAAGAGCGAGTGTGAACAACAGGCTGGGGTGATGTGTCACCAGCTGGCTCTGTGGGGAAGAGGCTACAGGGCAGATGCCTATCCTGCTGCTGGTTGTGGTGCTGCTGCAGACCTGAAGGTGGTGGGCGCCAACCGTGCTGCGTCCACGGTCATTGTCAGCGACCAGAGCAGGAACGCAGCAGAGGCAGATGCACAGGCGGTCAGGTGCGGCTTGCTGCATCTGCGCAGCTTGAGCTCTGGTGTGCAGCTGCAGGCACCACCTCGCTTGTGAGCAGGGGGAGCTTGCTTGCTGCACAGCTCAGGCAGCACGCATGCGCTGTAGTGTGTGTCACCCAATGAACTGGCGCGCTTTGCCAATGCCTTTTGCTGTTTGTAGCGCCTGTCATGCCTCTGACAGCTGCTGCTGCCTGCTGTGGTGTACCACTACACACTTGCAGGTGTGCCATCCTGCTGGATGAGCTGGGCATGGAGTGCTCAGCAGAGCGGGATGCAGCCTTCGCCAAGAAGCGCAGCAGCAGCAGCAGCAGCAGCAGTGAGGCACCTGCGCCCGCTCTGTCGCCGTATGACGAGGCGGCGACGTGCGGCTGTCAGGTGCTGGACCTGTCTGTGGTGGGGCGGCAGGTGGTGGTGGAGCTGAAGACCAGAAACGCGCTGCCGCTGCTCAAGTACGCCTGCAGCAACAGGACGGTGGCGCTGCCCACCAGCCAGCTGAACGCGCAGCGGGTGAGCCCACCATGCAGCACGTGGCACAACACATGCACTGCAATGGCTTGAGCCCACCATGCAGCACGTGGCACAACACATGCACTGCAATGGCTCAGGCGGTGCGGTGCTGCTCAAGGCATGTTCCTGAACTCCCTGCCTGCTGCCTGCCTGCCTGCCTGTGCACCTGCTGCAGCTGGCCAAGATGGTGAAGCGTCCTGTGATCAGCATTGTCAGCCAGCAGTTGTTCAACTTTGAGAACAGGGTCAGCGTCTTCGTGCACTACTACCCGCACCGTGAGTAGCGCAGCAATGCTGCCAGCCTGGCAGCCTGGCGTGCGTGTGCATTTTACGGTTCATCCCCTTATGCGCTGATGTGCTTCGTTGTGAGTATCACCTGGCAAACTGATGTGCTGGCGCGCTGCTGTGCCTGTGCAGTGGTGGGCCACCGCTTTGGCGAGCTGGCGTACCTGTTCCCAGACGGCATCGTGATGGGCCTCGTGGACAGGATCAGCGGCAAGGCACGGTGCGCAACAACAGTGTCTGAGCAGCACGACCTGTATTTGTGCATCCTGCAACGTCTGCCAAGCTGCATCACTGCATCTGACAGACCGGATCCACACCTGCTACAGTACAATGGTACTGCTCCAGGTTGTATGCTGCCTTGTTGTTGCATCTGCACGATGTGGTCTGCAACTTCATTTGAAAGCTGTGCATTGTGGCCGCATACATGCATGCGCGCAGGATGGCCCCCTCCCAGGACTATGTGGTGCTGGGCAGCCAGGCGCTTGTGATCTGCAGGCCCACAAGCATACGCAGCCACGCCTACCACCCGCTGGCGCAGCCGCCCAACGTGGCCCAGATGCTGCACAGCTACAGCAACACCGTGCTGGACTGGGAGCGGCAGCCGGGCAGGGTGGTGCACGGCACGGCGCAGCTGGCGACGCCTGCGCTGGCGGCAGCAGCGGCTGCCTCTATGCACTCGCATGATGCCACCAGTGTCAGCCATGAGTGGCTGCCAGCGATGGAGGACTGGAGCAAGGCGGGGCTGAGCCAGGTGGAGGCGCTGCGGAGGCAGGTGGAGGCGGGCGGCAGCAGCAGCAATGACAGTGGCAGCAGCAAGGCACCGCAGCTGCAGAACAACATTGTGAGCGTGTCGCAGCTGGTGGCAGCCAGCAGTTTGGTAGCGGCCAGCCACGCCATGGATAAGAGCAAAGCAGCTGTGGCTGCTGTGCCTGCTGGTGCTGCAGCGCACGGCCGCGCCACTGGCGCTGCTAGCACTGCTGCAGGTGGCAGCAGCACGGCGCTGCTGCCACGGCAGCACTGGCTGAGTGGAGTGAGTGGCCCGCGCTGTGAGTGGCCTGGCTCAGTCAACTGTGATGCTAGCAACAGCAGCAGCGGCCGCAGCACCCCAGCAGGCCTGCGCACGACAGACTGGCCTGTGCTGTCAGGCGTGCGCGCACCGCACAAAGCTACTGGGGCGCTTTGGCCTCGGTTCAGCATGCCAGGCATCAGCAGCGCTGCAAGCAGCAAGCGGCCAGTGGGTGGCAGCGGGGCCATGGGGCTGGGCAGCAGCAATGCCGGGGCGCTGGCCATGCCTGTTGCGCGCAGTGCTGACCCCCTGGCTGAGGCTTTTGCAACAGCGCAGGCGACGCTGATGGTGCCGTCAGAGTACCTACAGGTGTGTACGTTTCGAGTCCTGCCGATCACCTGGCTTGCTGCCTGCCTGGTGGGCGCTTGATGACAGTTGGTGTTGAGGGACGCAGCAGCATCACCACTTGCAGCTTTTGCCATACGCACAGCTGCCCATCTCTGGTCCGCATTACGTGTGTTTCCTGTAAGCTTGGCACCACATAGCAGCTGCTTACGCGTACGCAACGCCTCATTTGTTGTGCCGGCCAACACACCCACCCACCCACAGGTTGACGAGGGCCCTGAGCGCGTGCTGGTGCTGGGCTGGGGCCCCAAGTGCCTCATGGCGGACCTCATTAAGGAGCTGGACCACGGGCTCAGCCCGCTGCCCGCAGGCAGCGAGGTGGTGTTCGCAAACACGCACAACCCCGACGATACGCTGGGCGCGGTGCTGCAGAACACCACCCTGGACTACATCAAGGTGCGGCACGGCGCTGCGCGGAAGGCTTTTTGTACGGCTGCATGGTGCTGCTGCTAAGCCCGTCCCTAGCATGCAGCAAGTGCGATGTGCATGGCTACAACATGCTCACCACTCCTTTCAAACTGTGTTGCACGTGCGCAGGTGCACCACGTGAACGCCAATCCGCTGCAGCGCAGCAGCCTGGCCGCCAAGCTGGACATGTCCACCTTCCGCTGCGCACTGGTGCTGTGCGATGAGCTGTGGGTGGACCCTGACAGCTACGATGGCAATGGCATTGACTCCCTGGACGAGCCCAGCGTGCTGCGCCTGGACAGCCTGGTCATGGTCACGCAGCTCAACGTGCGCAAGCTGCTGGAGGACAGCAGGCTGCCACCCATCAGTGAGTGGACAGGGGTGGGGCTATGAGGCTGTGGTTAAAGTACAGCTTGCAGCGCTGAAATCAGCGTCAGCCGCTGCCACTGGCATTGCTACAAGCCGCCGCAAGTCATGCCTGCATGGCCGGCGACTGACTTGTGCTGGTGCCTGTCTGCCTTGATGGCTGCCTTGCTGGCTCGCTGCAGACATCATCTGCCAGAAGGTGGCCACTGAGGGGCTGACGCGCTTTGAGGACCGCAACAGGCTGCCGCTGGGCATCAGCGTCAACCTCAACAGCTTCTCCGCCAAGATGCTGGCACAGGTGCGGCGCAGCGGCAGCAGCGCAGCGGCCAGCTTCATGCATTGCGCCAGTTGCTGCAACAGTGTTGCAATACTGCGCCAACACGGCAGTGATCACTGCGGCATGCTTTGAGCATGTTCCAGAACGGATTGCATGCGCACGATGTACCTACATGACAGGAGACCTCCTGGTACGTGAGTTGTCAGACGCGTACGTGTTGTTGCTTCAGGCAAGCACAGCGCTCAACAACAGGATGCAAACGGCTGCTGTGGCCTGCTGATGTGCGCTGCAGCTCGCGGTGAACCCGCTGATGCTGTACCCGGTCACGCGGCTGGGCGAGGACGCGCAGCTGACCATCGTGGACTCCTCCGCATATGCCGGGCTGCACGAGGCCATCAACTTCTGGCAGCTGGTGGCGCGCTGCCAGGCGGTGGGCGACGTGCTGCTGGGCTACTACGCCATCCCCGACCACCTGGACGAGCCGCTCCACACAGTGGTGGACCCTGTAGGCATGGAGGTGCGTGAGTTGAGTGGTGCTGGGCCTGCACGGCTGCATGGCTGGTGCTGCAGCTCGGCTTAGGCCATTGCAGCATGGTGCTGTGGTTGGGGTTTGGAGTGTAGGGGAGTGGCGCGTGGGGCTGCTGCAGGGTGAAAGTGGCTGCTGCGCAGCTGCCGTGCCTGCCATGAGCCCTGTTACAGACCGAGGTGACCGGTTTGTCTCTGTGTCAACAGGTGCGACTTGCTGAGTCATAATCTGCGCCGCTGTCTGTGCCACTGCCTGCTCCTGCAGGAGCGCTGCCAGCCGCGCGTGTGGAACAGCGGCGACGGGCACCTCAAGTTCATCGTGCTGCGCGGCATGGCGGCGCACCCGCACGTGGCCACCACGGGCAGCCACGACGACAAGGAGCTGGAGACCACGCAGCGTGCACAATGGGTGGCGGGCAGGGCCGGCAGCAGGTCGGGTGGCAGCGCCGGCAGCTGCGGCAGCGCTGGCAGCGCAGGCAGCAGCGCGAGCAGTGCCAGCAGTACGAGCAGCACAGGTAGCAGTGCAGGCAGTCTGAGTGATGTGTGACCGGAACCAAACAAGTTCAACAGATATGCGTAATGATTTTAATGCTTGCCTTTGGCATGCATGCGAGTGTTTCTTCCTCTGTGTTCATTTTCATGCACTTTGAATGAGAGGTGTTGCGGACAAAACCAGTGACGCGCTGCGAGGCAGCACCAGCAGCATGCACGTCTGGGGAGTGGGCGTTGCTGCTGCAACTGCAAGAGAAGTGTGCATAAACCAGCTGCCTGCTTCAAAGCACAGCAGCCTGTGCCTACTGGCACAGCTATCAGGGAGCTGCTCCCGAAGTGTTTGTGCCTGCATTGCAGGCAGTCCTGCCTTTCTTGACCCGGGGATGTTGGTTGGAGCATAGCAAGGCAGAGGGATCTGTCAATGTATTGGTTGCTGCAGGAATCATTCACTGTGGTGATGTTGGTTCCTTGAAGCAGTGGTATTTTGCATGTGTGGCTTGTACAATACCAGTGCACTGCTGCAGAGTCTGCGGCAGACCACTCACAGTCATGCATGATCCAGATATTGTTGTTCGGTGAGCGCAGACCTGTAGCTACCTCCACCCGCCCCGTCTGCTGTTTGGTTTTTGGATAATGCTGAAAAGGTACCAGACCTTCGTGATTGTATTGATGAGCAGTTTTGTGGAACAAGCATCAGGTCTATGTGGTGGGGTGAAGTCTTGTATGGTTTCATGGTGTTGGGTCTTGGCATTTTTGTTGCAGCTACAGGAACTTCAAATGTCTGTGCGTGCATTCCGCCAGCCCTGTACACATGTGGCTACTTTGACACACGAGCAGGCATCCCTCTGTCAGTAGTTACTGTTCTGCAGCGATACTTTTTTTTGCGTCAGCAACAGAATGTGAGCCGCCCAGCTGCTGCATTCAGCAGGTATGACATGGATGCGCTGATGCCTCGCAGGTCAATGCATGGTGTGTCAGGGCAGCTGGCTGCTTACAGCTTCAGCAGCGCAGGGTTGCGCCTGCCATTGATCTGCACAGCGCTAGCTTGATGGCCTGCCAATTGCTAGGCGGGCGTGTGACCCAGACAACAAAAGAGGCTGCGTATCATGCAACCATTTGATGATTGCAGCAGATTGTGGTGTTGCAGTATTGTGTGGGTGCAGTCGCAGTCTTCACATGCTGGCCAGACGGCATTGAGGCAAGCAGCACATGCTGCAAAACACCCAGCAAGCTTGTGCTAGGGCAGTGGACAGCTGTAGTCGCCATCTTGTGGTAGCCATCATTTACCCGTAACAACTTGAAGCTGCAGCTGCAGCCACAGCTGTGGCTGGCCATATATTGGGCCTTATATTGGGCCTGGGTGCTACGTCTTTACAGGGCAGTGCTGCAGCAGCATGTCTGGCCTTGCAGCGCGCAGGCTTCACTTGGGCTGCAAGCATACTGCATGGTCGTGTGGCACAGCCCGAGCTCAACTGTGAGCTGTTTTGCCTCACTAGCTATTGCTGCAGCTGCAACAGCCTGGCCCAACTATGTTGTGACAGCGTCCCTGCAGGATCCCGGGCTTGCAGCGCATGCAGTTGGCTGGATCAATGTGCTTTGCACTTCAGCATGAGCAGGATTCCAGCGGAGCAGCAAGATCCTGATAGCCACTATGTTTGCGGTGCAGGCTACGCCTTTGCCGGCACAGCAAGCAGTTCAGCCAGCAAATGCTTGGTGCTTGCCAAGGCAAATGTAGACGGGCACGCCCGGCCCATCATGATGCATGGGCCCGTATGGGCATGAAGCCCGGGCGAGCTGGGGACCAGAGAATTACAAGCAGTTGCTGTCTGGTGCAAGCCAGTCAATGCAGGCTCACTCCCTGCTCCAGTGTCTGTGTGAAAGTACAAAACCACCGCCGGCTGCCACCAGCATGATGACAGTGCAGCTGCGCAGTTGGACAGCGCCGGCATTCAATGCCTAGTTGTGGGGGTGGATTGTTGCTGCAACGCAAACGTGTGCTGGAGCACACAGAATCAGGTGGTCATGGTATTGGCAATATGTATCAGAGCCACAGTAAGTTGAGGAACACAACGCCTGCCAGGTACAGCCACAAGATTCCACTCATTATAGGCCTTCCAGGCAAAGGGGCCCCACCCTGGACTTGCAAGGGTCACTGGTGACTGAACTTGTCAGTTCTCACAGGGGCCAGGACTTGTGTACCGCACTAAGCAAGAACACCGCCGCAATTAGCAGCTCATCGCATAGTTGTGCAGCGTTAATGCACAAACACACTGACAGCTCCACTCAAAGGATCATCTGTCTGGTACGTGTGGAGTCTGCAATGACGCTATGGCAGGCTTTGCCAAAACGGTTCCATGATGCACGAGTGACACCTCAGAACAACTGACTGGTCACCTTGGCAACGCCATCCCAGCAGATCACATTAAGGCAATCTCCCCAACTCTCTGCTATGAAAGTGTGCAGCCAGCACGAGGATCACGTGCACTTGCATGCAGCTACTGACCATTCGCCGGGCGATGGGCATGAGCAGTCGTTGTCTGTGCAGTTGCTGCCACACACGTCCCCCCCAATGGTGTAAGCCCCAATGGATCGCTTGCGTGCACCGTTGCAGGTGAAGCTGGTGTCAGTGGCATTCCTCCGCGGATTTGATGCTGGCAATGCTGTGAATGTGACTATGTCACAGCTGGTGCTGCCAGGTGGAGAGTGGTTGTTGCCAAAGTTGTGACCCGGCCCAACAAAGTCAACCTGGCTGTCAGCAATAGCCAGCGCCGCCAGGCAGGTGCCAGTGAAGCCGTAACTGACGTCGGTATACATGGAAAATTCTGTAAGGTTGGATGCGCTGTTGTTCTGCACACAAGAAGACGTGCTGTTCCACAGTACAACAGACCTAACGCCCCACGGCGGTGGGTGAATACGTAAATCCTCCCAAAACGGGGCCGGGCCCATAGCGTACATGCAGCCGCCCTGACGCGCTGCAACGTTGTCCCGGCACAACAGGCTGCCGCCTGACACCTTCAACAACGAGCCAGCCAGAAAAAGCCCGCCGCCTAGGGGAGCCTCGTTGCCAACAACGTCCAAGCCACTTTTGAACACGATCGAGCTGTTACTCGCGCTCACTGCCCCACCAGTCCCTAGCGCCGGTGTGAACGCAACTGCGCTGTTGTTATGAAACCCCACACGCTTATCAGCGACAATCCTGCAGCTCCATGTGCTCCAGGCACCGCCGCCCACATCAAAGTCGTCGAAGCCCCATATAAACATCCTTGAAGTAAGGGCTTGGTTGCGAGCGTTATTGGAGAACTGTGCACGGCCCCTGAAGCGGACGTCACTCCCATAACAATGCAAGACAGGCGCACCCGTTGTGCACACGTTGTTGTTTGCCGTCACTGTGCTACGGAAGTCCAGTGAAGACCCCCACGCTGAGATGCATGCTGTGTTGAGCTCAGTGGCTGGTGCAGGTACGGCTTGGGATGGCCTCTTGTCTTGAGCACAAACAAAGCTGCTGTGGAAAGTCGCACGTGCATTTTGGAATGCCAGCACTGCAGCCGCAGGGTGAGGACCTGGAGAGGATGAATCTGTGGGGACATATATCTGGTTGTTGATTGCTGTGACTGGCCCCATGAATTGGGCTGTACCTCGCACCACCGCAACAGCATCCTGCATGTGCCCAGTGATGGTGGTTGGGCCCTTCACCAGCAGTGTTGTGTGCCTGGCGTGCATAGCCGCACCCTGGATTGGAATCCATACCGGTACCTCGCCCGACATGTTGTAGGACGTGGAATAGTTAATCGCTTTCGAGTTGCCTTGCAGCACCAGTGGCCCGTCAAACGTGACTGCGAGCGGGCCACCAATGATTGCTTCTGTACAATCTTTATACCAATCCCACCAACAGCCGCCTCCCCCCCTGCAAGGGTGTGCACAGTTTGCAGGCTCAGTTTGAGGCAGGACTATCACTGTCTGGTGCCAGCTCCGTACATTATGGTTTCCTGCGTGCACGCTGCATGCATGTATGTCAAGCAGGTTTTTTTAATTTCAAGTCAAGTCGACCTGAATGCAAAAAAGATCACGTTTACGGGCTAAAACTGTGTGAAAATTCAACGGACCAACGTGATTTTTGAATTCCCAGGCCAGCCCGGAAGGCAGTTCTCGTGGACAGAATTTTGAATCATCACGTCTAGGGCTAAAACTGTGTGGAAGTTCAATGTGAACTGTTTGAAAGTTCAACGGACCAACGTGGCACACGATTGTGCCGCAGCCGAATCGGGAGCGCCCAATCCTCCGCCCGAGCAAGCAGCTGGCAGCACTGCAGTGGCACACGATTGTGCCGCAGCCGAATCGGGAGCGCCCAATCCTCCGCCCGAGCAAGCAGCTGGCAGCACTGCAGTGGCACACGATTGTGCCGCAGCCGAATCGGGAGCGCCCAATCCTCCGCCCGAGCAAGCAGCTGGCAGCACTGCAGTGGCACACGATTGTGCCGCAGCCGAATCGGGAGCGCCCAATCCTCCGCCCAGAGCATCGAACGAGAGCAAAGAGTTTCTTTCTTGTGCTTTCGAAGCTCATTGGCAGCTCGAACGAAGTGCAGCCGGGGGGCTGTCACAGTGTGAAGTCCGTTCCAGAATCGGGAGCGCCCCGAATCGGCCTGCCCTCTTGCACTAGTACTGAAATCAAGAGAAAACGTACTCCTCTTGCACGTGCTTTACCACGGCTGCTGGCAGAGATGTGGTCTTGTCAGAACGGATGCCAGAACGGATGCGCGGGGGATCCCCGGCGTACAGCAGCGCGTCTGCATTGGACTTGTTGTCGATGGCGTATCGAGTTTCGCTCAGCTTCAGCTTTTTCTGTGCGAGGTCGCTGCTGCTTGCTGTCGCCCTCTCGAACAACTGCATGTACAGTCTCTTACTGTTGACTTGAGTTACGATGCCAGCATACACGTAGCCTGTTTTGCCATCTTTTGTGAAGGTCAAAACATTGCCATCTTCATCGACACCCTCGACATCCAGCACCGCCAGCTGACCCACTTTCAGCATGTCCACGATGTGTTTGGCCACGGTTGCTCGCTCTTTCTCCACCGGTGGCTCTGGCAGGCCCTCTTTGCGCATGCGCCTGTCCTGGCGGGATTGCTTGTTGGCCTTTGCGATGGCAGCGGGCTGCACGGTAGTGCGAGGTTTGCTCACTCGAAGAAGTTCATTCAGCTTGGCCTCACGAGCCACCAACTCACCTGCGGGGTATGTTTTCAGCTTTACGCGCGATCCCCTTACAGTGACGACCTGATAGACTTCGCTGGACCACACTTGAGTAGCCCCCTTTTCAAATAGCCCCTTTGCAAGCTTGAGACGTACAAACTGATCAGGCTGGAACATGCTGCCTATCTGCCGGTCTAGAGTCTTATTGTACTTGATGTCTTCTTCCCAAACTCTGTACATGGCGTTCCAATCACCGTAAACTTGTGAAGGCGTCGCACCGCGGAGTTTTGTGTGGGGTGTGTCGTTGTACTGGGTGATCACCTCATGCAGCCACTGAGTCCACTTGGCATCATCCCTCAGATGTATTCTCTTTTCAAACAGCCCCCGTAATGTCCGCACACAGCGGTCGAGGATGCCCAACGGGTTTCCAGTTGTCACGTGCTCATCCTTGCTGACCACCGTATACACCGGGATGTTCTTCTGCTGGTTGAACTCTCTAAATTTTTTGGCGCTGAAATAGTCATCCCCCTTCACGAGTGTCACTGCGTGCCCTGCTTGTTGTAAAAATGTCTTATACGTAGCAGTGACATCTTCAACACTTTCACTGGGCAGCACGTACGCAAAAGCCTTCCTTGAGCAAATTTCCACCAACAACAGAAACCGAGTCTTTCCATTGTTTTGCCTTTTGAAGCGGTCCATCCTGATGGTATCAATCATGAAGCTGTAGGGTGGCGCTGTAATGCGACCAAATCCGTGTTTTTTGCTTTGCTGGTTGTAAAGCTCATGCACAACATTGTCCTGGGCGTCAAATGCGGCATTAAATCCCTTTTTGGTCACCTTGATGCCTTGTGACTTCACGTGTTGCAACAACTTGTCCCTGCTGAGCAGCTCCAAGTTGGGGTTCTCCTTTACCATGGTTGCCAGCTTTTCTTGAAAATCCACAGCAGCCATCTCACATGAACAACAGCGCGTCTTGCAGTGTGCTCGCATTATTATCTGGCACCCCTGACTCGACACCAACTCCTTCATCCCAAGCCGCCGATGCCACCTCAGGCTCCGCGCAGTCTGCCTCCTGTGCCTCCGCTATTGGTTGCTCAAACCACACAAGGAACGCCTGCTTGTCGGGGTTCTCAGCCTGGATGTGCTTGTCTTGGTTTCCATTGCGTGAGATGTTGCACTTCAGATGCGCGCCGAACGTGTTGACCATTGTGTGGCCGGTCGTGTTATCGATGCGGTCCAGGGTGACCATCAGGGGGTCCGGGGTGCCGCCTGACTTGAAGAAGTTGCGCATCTTCATCTGTTCTCCACAGTGTGGGCAGATCTCCCCTTGAGTGCGCACCAGTCCCACAGTCCAGTCGCATGGCTCCCAACTGGCTGCGATGTCCCCCGCACGGTAGTGGTTGATCATGACCTGTAGGTTTTTCTTCACATGCTCATACGCAGCCGTGAAGAAGTCCACGGGCGTCTCACCCAGCGAGATCTGGTCGATTGTCCGAGCGCGCGAAACCGCAGTGTACGCATGCTCCCTTGTCATGTGCTGTGCCTCCCATATCACGAACTTCATGGTGAGCGTCAGCCCCTGCACCTTGTGCACGGTGAAGCAGTACGCCGGCCTGAAGTACCTGTGGAAGTCGGTGATTTGCCACGTCTTCTCCAAGTCTGTGCGCTTGCTCTGTGTGCTGAACGTGCCTTTTCCGACGTCCACGCTTGTGATGACATGGAACTCGTTGTTCTGAATCTCCACCTTTGCGCGCAGCTGCTGAATCACCGTCAACGTCTTCAAGTGTTCGGCGGTCTCCTTGTCTCCCTTGCCTCCCTTCTTGTTCAGCGTAACGCAGCTGTACACAGGCATACCAACATGCAACCACACCTTCTGTGTGCGGCTGTCCTCACAGTCAGCGGGCACCTCAACTGCGTCTGCTGACTTGTACTTCCGCATGCACATGTCATTGATGTGAAAAACCATGGCATTTGTCATGGCAATGTGCATCTGCACGTCCTCCGCTGCGTCGTATGTCGGCAGACTCTTGACCATTGCAGCAGCCGGGCTGACGGGGGACTGCTTGTCCAGCAAGCGCGCGTTGAGGTCCTGCAGCCGTGGGTCGTTTGTGCGATGGTTGACGGTCAGCGTAATTCTGTTGTTGCCGGCAAGCGCCTTCAGCGTAGGATGCTCCATGTAGTCGTATCCGGCGTGCTTCGTGCTCTCCACGGGACTTAGCTGACCGGGGCCTCCAAACAGGTACACCGGCATGTCGGGGCGGATCTGGTTGGTGATATTTAGGCAGAACCACAGATACTCACCGCACATTGTGACCTCGTCGACGATCAGTGCGCTCGCCTGGCGCAGGTACTTGGTGAGGTTCTTGCGGCCGACGGTTTGCGTATAGATGTTGGCGCCCACAAACCGGTGGATGGTGACGCCCTCCAGATTGTTGGACGCTGCGTGTGTTGGTGCCAGCATGATTGGCCCGCCGGGGTACTGTGGCCCGGAGTAGTGCTGGCAGATCATCTTTGCCACGTATGTCTTGCCGAAGCCAGCGGGGCCAATGATCAGCGCCCTGTGGTTGTCCAGCGTCAGAATCTTCTCAGCTGCATCACTGCTGTCGAAGATGTTAAGGTGGTCCACCCATGCTTTTGGCAAGAAGTCAAAGGAGGTCAGATCCATGGCACAATCATGGAGGTCCCCCGCGTTGAAGGGCACCTCCTCTGTCTTGACCTTGCCCCAGTGCCGCAGCTCTTCTCTGGTGAATGTGTTCACCGCGGGGTCATTGGAAACATCTGGCACCGTGCTGCGATCAATCAGGTCCGCCTGCTCGTTTAGATCTGCGCTTGGCCTGTTCACGGGGTTCCTGACAATGAAGGAGTCCACCTTCAGGCCTTTCAGGATGCCACCGATGCTCTCGTAGGCTTTGTGGGTGTGAACGGCTGACATGTTCAGGATCTGCAGGTACATGGCGGCGTTGTGCTCTGCAAGCTCCTGGACCTCAACCATGCCGTAAGCGTAGAAGGTGCGATCCCCATGGTGCAGCACGTGGTACTTGGGCCGGTCATACCCGCCTGTCTGGAGCTTTGCGTTGATGTAATCCCATGCGTCGTGCTTGTTTTCGCTGAGATGGATTTTGGTGAACTTCTTCTCTGCCACCTTGCCAAGGTTACCAATGGCCATCACCAGAAGCCGCTTCATGGCCGCTTGCATTTCTAGCTTCGTGATGCCATCTGGGAGGTCGTCCGGGCAGCATGCTGCAACCACGGCATGCTGGTACTTGTGAAACAAGTCCTTTGGTGCAAGTGAGGACGGAATCGCCATCGCTTTGATCTCAAAGTCGACCTCTTGCTGCTTTGCGTACTGCAGTCGCTTTCGGTCATAGATGCCGTTGCCGTTTAGGATTGTGCGGTTCTCGGTCTCGGTGATGTAAAAGAAGTTCTCCAGCTCATCGATTGGGGTACCGTCATATGGTACAGTAGGGGCATTGTGGTCGTAGCCAATCCATTCCTCCGTCGGATTGTACATGACATATGGCTGAGCCCGCTTGATGTCGAAGCATGCACTGTTGCCCCTCTGAAAGTCCTTCAGCATTGCGGTCATAGAAGGCCAGTCCTCCAGCATGCCCACATGCGCGTCGTGCCGGGAGTTGTGCTGCCGGAACCATGCGTCAAGAGCAGGGTTTGGGCGTGACACAGGCAGGTCCTTCAGGTGCTTCTTGGCGAGATGGTGATACAGGCCGAAGATGGATCGCACCGGCTCCTTGATGCCCAGCCTAGATGCAAGCAGTTGCGCGACTTTGTAGTCTTGGTTGATCAGCAAGTCAGTCACCGACTTCCTTGTGTCGTCGTTGAAGAACCGTGCGGCTGCAGGCACGCCATTGGGACTGAGGGTGACCTCGGGCAGACGTCCGCGATCATCTGCCATTTCGAGAATCCGTGCCCACACATCCTTGCTGCTCATGTGCTCGTCCTCCACTGGTATGACGGTGATTTCAAGGCTGCTCTCCTTCTTTGTGGGTACGGAAGCGGGTGCCGCTGTCTTGATCTTGTGGATGATGTTGTGTCCTCGGCGGACGACTGAGTTGTACACTGTTGGGTTCAGGTTGGGGTAGAGGTGGTTGTTCCTGACATGAAACACAAATGGAGGCAGCCGGTGAGATGCTTTTGGCGAGTGCTGCGCAATTGTTTTGGCATCTTCGTCAAGGGAAACCGCATGGATCCCAATTGTCTCAGCAAAGGCCATGATGTGCTCAGTCGTGAATCCTGCCTGCAGCGCCTCATCAATGATGTCTCTGTTGATTGAAACAATGGCGTTCAGGAAGTCGTAGGTGCAGGCTTGTCCCGCGTCAATCAGGCCCAGCATTGCTGCAGCAATGTATGTGTCCTGTGACATGAGCTTCTTCACATTTTCGACTTTGCCGTATATGAACCTGAGTGCATCAATCACGCACTTGCCCTCACCTCTGTCCGAATACTCAGACATGCCGCTGATGGGGATGGCTTGAAAGTCCCGTGCTGCCCGCTTGAGCATTCCACCAGTTGCAACCAGTTCATGGATGTTCACCTCACGGCGGGACTTGATTTCATTGATCTGTTTGATGTAATAGTCTGAACGGAGGTGCTCGATGTGCTTCTCAACTGCGTCGTCAATCTCCTCTTGAGTTGGGTACGCATTGCTGCCGGGCCACTCCAACAAAAAAGACCTCTCGTGCGTCTTCACCTTCGGTTGGCGTCCCTCATCAATGTCCACCACCATGGCAGTGATGGTGATGCTGCCCAGAAACTTGGCACCCACCGACTTGACAATGAATCTATTTGCGGCTCTCTTGGCCTTCATGAAGAAGGACACGCTCTTGCCTGCGACCTTCTCAAGTGCAGCCATGACAGACCGCACGAACTTGTTATATTTTCCCTTTGGCAACTTGCTGATGTTCTCCCGGATGGCCTTGCTGACGCTTGCGAGTACATTGTCGTTGGGCGCCATGTTGAATACTGTACGCTGAGATTTTCTGTGAATGATTAACGCTCTTCCCCCTTACAGTGCTTCACTGCTGCCAGGTGCTTCCCGCTGACAGTCACGCTGACAGCGTCTGCGCGCCCGGCGCTGCGCATTGAGCTCCATCTTGTGCGCGGTGTACCACCTTTGGAAGCGTGCGCGCTCCTGCTGCCGAAATCCGGAACTTTCATCATGGTACATTAACTGGAATCTCTTCTTCTGTTGGCATTCTCTCCTTTCCTTCTATTTGTAAAAAAAACGAAGCTCCTGCGCGAAGTTCACTTCGTTTTGCCCGGCTGACCCGGAGGTCCCCCCCCCCCACCGTGTCCTTTCCCCTCTTACGCGAAGGGCGCTCTGACTCTTCAAGCAGAACGTGGCCTCTTGGCACTTCAGTTTTGAGCCTCCCCTTGAGCCTCCCCTTGAGTTTTGAGCCTCCCCTTGAGCCTCCCCTTCATGATGACAGCCCCGTCATTGAGTCTTTTGCATGCATTTATTCAATGTCTTTTTGATCCTATTGCGCATCGCACTGTCTCGACGATCATCTGCGATTCCCATTGACCTTTTGGCATTTAAATCGGATTGAACTTTTGGACGCTTCTCTGTGCGCCCCCCATTGAACTTTTGCGCCCAAGTCCGCTGCACTGGCTCCCGCCCAGTAGCAGGGCTCTGCCAGATCATCTGGTAGGGGGTCTTGCTACTGGGGGGGCGCGCACGTCCGTTGAACTTTTGCGCCCAAGTCCGCTGCACTGGCTCCCGCCCAGTAGCAGGGGTCTGCCAGATCATCTGGTAGGGGGTCTTGCTACTGGGGGGGCGCGCACGTCCGTTGAACTCTAACTGTAGTCTGCTCGAGACTACGCAAGGGCGGCACCACCCTACGCCCCCTCCTGCTGGTCCATGTCGTCCTCGCCAAACAGTGAAGAAAATACAAAGCTGTCGCACGCGCGAAGTTACTTTACTTCCCATTGCCCGGCGGTCCGCCAGGTTGTTGGTCCTTCCCCCTCTTCCGCGAAGGTCGCTCTGATTCGTCCGGCAGCACATCAGCTCGGGGCACTTGTGTCTTCATTTTGCCATTTTTCGTGAGCTGAGTGTCACCCAACGTGGACCCCCGCCTGACGGCAATCACAATCCAGTCAATGGCGTCCGAGCACGTTTCCGATTCAGCTGTAATCTTCAGCATGCCATTGACAACCGTGCCCTTCACGCGCGTGAAGCTGTCGTTGTTTTGGAGAACTACGCGCGCGTCCTCGCAGAGGGCTACAAAAGTCCCGCGATCCATCGGAGCATCGGGGCAAGACTCTGAGTCAATCGCGACCTCCGCTACGCCTTTGACCAAACGCGAAGTCCCGCTGTACAGCAGCTCGTGCCGAGGACTCTCGACGCACGCGTGAATGAGGCACGTATCTTTGGGTTTGAGCGGATGAGGAATGCAAAACTGCTTGGAATTAGCTTTGAACGCACCTGCGCAGGTAACCGAGTCCCAAAAAAAGTGATATGTCGTCCCCCCTGAAACCAAATTATTCACATCATACTGGCATACTGCTGAATCTTGATTGTTTTGCCACAAGCCACAGGACAGAATCCATTCGGTGCCACGGTTGCTCACGACTAGGTCCTTGTCTACAGCACGCACTTGGGTTGGCGTGATGTTGACACATCGTTGGTTGTTCACGTCGAGGTCCAAGTAATTGGAAGAATTTACCGCGGCATACCCGTCTGAGCGTTGTAGGAGCGCGTACGAGTTCTGCCCTGCGCAAGAGGCATGAGAAATGCCGTACCACCCGCCCCCACCCCATCCCTGATCTCCAATGAGCAAGTTGCCGATGCGCGCGGTGTTCGGGCAGTCTATTGAATACGCGGGGTTGCTCGTGCCTATGCCTAGGTTTCCGGCATTGGTTAAGCGCATTCGCTCTGCACCGCCCCCTGCGCCAAATACAAGAGGATAGGTGCCCATGCCTTTGATGAAGTGAGCGCGCTCCACACCTGCAGCTCCGGTGCTGCCGACGTCCAGCTGCTGTGCCACGCTTCCTTGGACGTCAAATCGGATGCTTTGTTCGTTGGTGCCGTACAGATGAGCTGATTTTACAGCGCGTGTCATGCTTCCGACCAAAATATTGCACGGGGAGTAGTTCTGATACGTGCTTGTCAGCATGTCCCATTGTTTCGTCCAATAGCTCGGGTTGGATCCACCTTGATTGGCAATCGGGCACACGCAATTACTGAGCGAGTTCAAAGCAGCGCTGCTGGCTAGCCATTGCTGGTTGTTGCTCCCCCACACCGCCGTATTGCTTGCCGACACGGCTATAACATTGGCTGAAGCCGCAGAGTTGCTGGCTGCAATGGCAGTGTTACTTGTGCTCACGAGCTTCAAGCTGTCCGCGTAAGCCACGTTACTCGTCGCGACGAGTTTCACGCTGGTTGAGTTTGCCAGGTTGCTAGCCGCGATGGCAGTAGCATTTGCTGCCAGTGGTGCGTATACGTTGCTCAGCGGGATTCCAGCTTGATACAAAGTCGTAGCGCTGGCAATGCCGGCGACATCAAGTGGATAACTCGGGTTGCTTTTGCCGATAGCGAAATTTGAGAGGCACCACCCACCTGCAAGCCCCATGAAAAAGTTACTGGTGCCTGTCGTGGGAGCCGAAATGGCCAGCGCATTTGAGGCGCCATCGATGTGAACTGACGCGTTACCAATCTGCAAGCGGTCGCTGCGAATAGCGCTTGTGTTCAGCAGAGGCTGGTTTTGCGCATTTCGTGTGAACTCCATCAACGTCGATCCATCAACGTCGACCAGCTTCGTGAATCCCCTGAAGAGCCCGTTTACCAGATCAGCTGAAATGTTTGTCGCAAAATTGCTGATGACTTGCATACCCCCTGCCGCGTATGTCATGATATTCTGCCCCCCCCACCGTCATCGCTGCAGCTCCAATGCTCGTAGCCAGAGCTGCGCCACTCAGGGCCAACGATGCAAAGGATCCGTCATTGTTCGTGTTGAATGATGGTTTCCCCTGCACGTCACCCCAGTAGACTTGCGCGTTGCTCGGCTTGAAACTTTGCGTAGCCCACTGCTTGACAACTGGAATTTGATTGGATGACCATTGCGCCGTCGTGTTGACTACAGTGATGTTCGAAAATGATGCATTGCTGAGCAAGTTGAGATTCGACACCGTGGCGTAGTTGCTCAGGGCGTTGCTCGTCCAAACTGTGCGTGGCACTACGAGGTTGCTGAGCCCATTGTACGTGCTCAGAGGAGTGTAGTTGCTCAGCGTGTTGCTGAGCGCTGTAGCTGAGTTCGAACCATTGACTGCAATTGGGCTGATGTAGTTGCTGAAAGCCGTGCACATATTGCAGCACGCCACCGCTGCATTGCTTGCGAATGTCGCTGTGCTTTGTGCCGCGTTCACTGCCGGCCAGGTGGAGTTGCTCAGACAGTATTTGGCTGTCATGAGCACTCCTCCCTCCGTGACAGTAGCCGCACTCAGGTTGCAAGCCGTGCTGAGTACTCCATCGATGCTTACTGTCATAGCGCCAATTGTCAGGAATCCAGATGGCGAGACCTTGAAGCCTGTCGATACGTCCGGATTCACGCGTCTCACGATGCTGCCATCTGCGGAAATCACGGGTCTGCCCTGGACATTGATGTTCCCTTGCTTGTCGACAACCGTCAGGCCCTTGACCAGCTCCCCGTTACAGTTTGTGTGTGCCACGAGCATGCCCGAAGTTGTGTCGAGCGTGGACCACACCCCTTGGCGCGAGATGGTCGCGTAATCTTGCGGCTGGTTTTGTCCGCTTGAGTTGGAGATGCCTTCTCCAAAGCGGAAGCCCCCCGACACCGTGGCTGACAACCGAGGAAAGGCAGACCGCGTCAAGGTGAGGAGCGGGTTCACGGGGTCATTGTACAGGATGTCTTCGCTCCGGCCGAGTAGTGCACAGTTCTTGAGCAGAAACAACCCGTTGCTGTTCAATGACATCCAAAGCTGCTCATTGGTCACGCCAATCTGGTCGTTGCAGCTCGTGGCGAAGCGTAGGCTGTCGGGCGTGAGGCGTAACAACCCCTCCGCGTAGGGCGCGTCGAGCGTGGCTGTCCGCGTGGCGCGGATGACGGCAGTGCCTGGCATTGTGAGGTTGCTGCGAGTGTAAAGGCTGCCGTTTGAATCCACGGACATCTGTAGCTGCACTGCTGGCTGCCCGATGTTCTGAGTGCCGAATTCTAGAGCGTCATCGAACAATTCCAGTCGGCTGCTGTTGAAGTTGCTGGAGTTGAACGTGAGCGCTCCACACAGGTCATTGTAGGCGAGGCCGCCGTTGCTGGGGCTGGCAAACGCAGGGGAGATGACTTTGGCTCCCGCGCTGATGTTGCTATTCACGAGCATGTTCGGCGAGATAGTGATGGAGCTGTTGCTGAAAGAAATGCGCGTATCTTCGCTGTTGCTCGCTGTCATGATGGCGTTACAAGTGAACAACCAATTGTGCAGTTGAAAGCCGGGGTAGCCGGACAGAATGGTGCAGTTGCTGCCGAGGCGCAGAGCATCTGCATTCAGGACGTTGAAGAATGCATCGCGAGTCCCTAAGTCAATGAGCGTCGTTGGTGCACTGCTAGGCGCTTGCTTCAAACTGAGCGTGCCTTGCGCATCGTAAGTCCAACGGTTTGCTGGCAGCACCTGCAGCTTGCACGCGGCACTCGTCAGCAGGTCGTCATTGAACCCTACAAAGTCGCGGTTGTACGTGAGGTTGATGCCGCTCGCCACAGGGCGCGATTTCACGCGGTCCCACTTGAGCGTCACGCCGGCGTTACTGCCCCCTTCTTGCACCTGATCCATCACGCGCTGCAGCGCCTGGAGCATCGCTTCAGGCCACGGTTTATCCTCCTTGAAAATGCTCCATAGATCGTACGCCAGCTCCGCCAAGTCAACTCCGGCTTCTCCGAGATTCCACAGATCGGTCAAGACATCCTTGGCGCTCAGGGGCTTCTTCAGCCAACTCACGTCTATTGTTCCTTGCATGTCGGACCGGAAAGGGATGAGATCGTCCCAATCGCTCGGGTCCATCGGGCACGGATCAGAGAGGGAGTGACCTCCCCAGCAGAGGTTGCTACCGACGTCTATGGTCTGAGCACGCACAGTGTCTGCCGCCTCCAAGTTGGACACGCTGTAATTGCAGCGAGTGTAGACAAAGTTGCTGGTGCCCGTGGCAGTGGTGCGGGCCTGCACGGAAACATTGCTCCCGAAGTGTGCCGGAGGGGCTAGGGCGTTGGAGAGTGCTTCGAGGTCATCCAGATACGCGTCACGATTCCACCAGTCGCTGCCCTCGCCGTTGTACTGCATCGTGTCTCTAATGAGTGAACAGGAAAAGTGGGGAGCCCCTCGGGTATGTACCGGATTTCAGTTGAGTACGGGGTTCTTGGTACAGTGCGAGGTTCTTGGTTGATACGTATCAAGGGGGTTCTTGGTTGATACGTATCAAGGGGGTTCTTGGTTGATACGTATCAAGGGGGTTCTTGGTTGATACGTATCAAGGGGGTACCGTATCAACGCGGGCCCTACTTTTCTGTGTGCTACATCTAGAACCACCATGGCAGAGGGCAAGAAGGGGAAGAAGCAACAAAAGAAGAAAGTGAGCAAGAAGGGAAGCACCATGACTAAGGCTTCAAGCAAGGGAAAAAGTTCACAAGCCACTGCCGTTGCACAGCGCACCACGTTAAGTTTGGGGCCAACAGGCAGCAGGGGTCAGGCAGCTATTGTTGCGGCACACGGAGGTCCTAACATTGTGTCAGTGATGCCGATGCCACCCACTGGGCATGGCATGTATGGCAACTACATGCCACCTCCGTCGACCTCTCACAAGGAAACATCAACAACTGAGCACGTGAAGAAAGAAGCCATTGCGGCGCCCCCAGTGATTCCACCACTGCCACGGCTACGTGTGAAGCGTGAGCCGAAGCCTGAACCCCCCGCCCCCATGGACCATGAGCCAGCGAGGCCTATGAGCGCTAGATATGCAGGCGCAGGCAACGCACACGCATTTGCCAAGTACTCAGGCCAGGGCAACCCATGGCAGAGACCGCACGGGGAGAACGGCGCGATACGGCAGGAGCCGCTGGTCGACCCCCCAATTGAAGCAGTTTTCCCTCGCGCTCCTTTCAACATAGCTGACCCCCCTCTTGAAGCAGGGCCCTTTGTGTTCAATGCTGGTGAGGTTGCAAGGCGGCGACTTGTAGCTAGGCGCGCGGCACAGGGAATTGAGGGCGGACCTGTCGTCGAAGAAATGCATGCTGAGCCTGTTCAGCAGGCACCCGCGCAAAATCAGCCCAACTTTGTAGTTGGAGCCGCACTACCATACGGTCAGCAGCTGCAGCGAGCGATGGCGAGACATCAACAGCTACTGCCGCAAGGTTTGCGAGGTCAGCATGGTCCCCGTCCGATTCCCCGGCAGCTCGCACCACGTCTTGCAATTGAGGGAGCTGCTGAGAGGATGCCGCTTGCGGGTCCCTTGGTTGGGCCAGTGCTGCAAAAACGACATGGTAACGGTGACATTGAAGACCGACCGCTGCAGCGTCACAGGCAAGACGGGGACAGTGCAAGGAAGAGGTGGGACGTGCGCATCAA
Organism: Tetradesmus obliquus; assembly: GCA_030272155.1. Classification (NCBI taxonomy): domain Eukaryota; kingdom Viridiplantae; phylum Chlorophyta; class Chlorophyceae; order Sphaeropleales; family Scenedesmaceae; genus Tetradesmus; species Tetradesmus obliquus. The sequence continues at coordinate 6,657,460 of CP126191.1, forward strand.
CCCTCGCCAAGCAGCAGAACTGCAGGCCGCTGCAGAACATGCAGACCTAGCAGCACATGGGTTGCGCACACACGACCATGTCTCTCGTGAGCTGGCGGACGCAGGTGAATTTGAGCACCGCGTGCAGACCGGCCAGGAGCGGGCGGCAGGCGTGGCACAACGGATCACAAATGAAAACGTGGTGCTGCCAAATGGGGCTCCCGCACCATGAATTATTACAATCGCTGACTGGAATTTTTTTTGTTGTGCAGTATTAGCACACGTTCTGTTGAAGATGTCGGCTCTGCCTCGCAGCCTGAAGTACTACCTGAGCACGCTGAGTCTGTCGCGCAACCGGTTCAAGATTCGCCCAGTGGGTCAGTCCACTGCTCAGTGTGGCGATGTGATCTGTTTCGACCTCCCCAACAGTCACGTCAATCTCGATAGCCTAGCGCTGCACTTCAAGCTGAGCACCGACAAGGGCTCGTCACCAGCCACGGCATGCGTGCTGTCTTCTAACGTCGAGTTGGTAGAATCAATCTCTGTTGAAAGCAACGGGTACGCAATTGACAGCGGCTGTGCCCTGACAAACCACGTCGCCAACGTGATGCTCGACTGGTCCGCCGGTGATCACGCCTCCGGCATCCGACTTGCACTCAACGGCAGGAGGGAGGCTGCAGCAACTGGCAAATTCCATAACAAGGACGAACTGGTCTTCAACAATTGGCTGGGGTTCCTCGGCAGCGTCCAGCCCCGGTGCTTTGACGCAACTAATCTCCCCCTTCGGGTCTACGTGAAGCTCGCAGCAGCAAACAAGGCGTTTGTGGCCGAGGGAGGTACACCAGCAATGTGTAACATCAAGTATGACGACATCACCTGCTACGTCGATGCAATCGATCTTCAGGACGGGGGCTTGATGTACGAGGCGACAGCCAAGATGATGGCGAAGGAGCCCCTTGAGCTGCCCTTCGATCGCTACGTACTGACGATGGGCGGACCAGTCGGTGGGTCCCACGATGTGCTGAGCATGCAGGTGGCTGCAAACTCGGTGGACTACATTGCTGGTTGGACCGTGTGTCCTGCGGGAGTGAACGCGGCGACTAGCACGGCGGAGAACGCCACAACAAAGCGCTCAAACTACCTCTCACGCGGATTCGGTGGTGGCAAGCTGAGCGGCAGCCAGATGACCATCAACAACGTGTGCTACCCCACGTACCGCGCAACAGCTACAGAAGCATTTGTGCAGACTGCGGATGCCTTCGGCGTGCTGCGCGGAGACGATCGTCTCCGTCCACTGGTCGCGACCAGTGCGAGAAGTGGATCAATTCGCTGGACAATTATCAAGCCGAGGGGTTCATCCACGTAATTCCGCTGCAATTCCCAAATGCCGAGCCCGAGCTTCGCTTGAAGTCAGGAATCAACACCCTTGGAAACTCCGCCGGGATCACGTGGGAAACGGATGTCACAGGGACGACGGGCTATCAGAAGGTCATGCTGGTCAAGTGCACGAGCGTGCTCCGGATTGCGCCCTACAAGCAATGCGAGGTGATAGCGTAAGACAAAATATGCGGTGAATGAAAGTGGCTGATGATTAACCAGCTTTTCTTGGAAATGCCCTCATCACGTATTCTGCACCAAGTGCTGGCGTGTTTCGGACTGACATCACTCCGAGACTACCACTCATTTCGTTACAATGACTTGCACCGCCTTGACACCTTGCAGAAACTTGCAGAAATGCGGGATGCTCTGCTACGCGTGTATGCTCCTTGCAAGTCATTTTACGTCTGTGAGATGCACACACACAGGCGCGCGCTGACTGTCTTGCGCCAAATTGTCAAAACGTACGGCTACGCAGTTCGTGGCGTATACAAACGCGACAATAGGAGTATGGCGTTTACATTGCAGCAACATGGTGTAGCTCCAGGTGTTAGGATTCATTCAGGCAGATTTTTTGTTGCATTGTCATAGGACTGAGCAGAATGAATACAACCGGATGGAGGCGATTCATGCAAGACCCTGCTGCACCGCGCAATGACAAGGCAATGACGTCTACTTTGACAAAAAAGGCTTACCAAACCGACCTCTCAGTCACACAGGACAGGGCGCAGTTCTGTTCACTGTACATGAACCCCATCTTCAGCCAACCTGCCAATTATTTTGGCGTCACGCACAATCGCCTGCAGTACCCAGCGGGCAAAGAGCACAATTCAAGCAGTTTACTGTGGAAAAATGACGGCTCCCTAAAAATACCGCAGGCTGCTGTTCTGCGTCATGAACCAGTTCCTTTTTTGATTCAGTGAAAAATAATGTGACAGTACTGCAAACAATGACTCTTCAGATCTGCAGCAACTGCGGCTACATAGCTCGCAACAAGAAGGAACTGGCCGCTCACACATGCACCGGGGACGAGTCCAGTGGTGCAACAGACGCCTGTGATGCATCAGTGACTTACACAAGTGACGCAAATGAAACTTCCACAGAGTCTCCTGTGAATCTGACTGAGGCGAGAATGAAGGCAGCAACTCTGCGCGAAAAGAAGCTAGCCACGCTGGCCAAAGCTCGCGAAACACGCTCAAAACTCTGCAAAGAACGCAAGGCACGAAATGCCCTCGACACGCTCGGGGTAGCGGTGGAAGCCCCCGGGCCGGTTGCTGTCCGTGTCTCAGAAATTCCTGAGGCACCAAAAGTGGAGGCGCCCTCGACAAATGCAGCAAAGATGCGTCTTGACCCGGAAAGCAAGCTTTGGATCAAATCCAAGCTGCAGAAGTACGTCAACTCCGCACTCACTGCCTTTCCTGTGCCTACGCCCCCGCCACCGCCTGTGCAGCAAGCGCCAGCAGCCGACGACTACATCAATCTGTGTAAAGGTCGTGTAGCTCAAAAAGTCAACGACGAAATACTGAGTATGGTGATGCAGCAACTGCGCGGGCCTTGAAATTCTGTGTGCCTTTCTGTAGGAAGTATGGAGTCACAGACAATCGGCAAGTTCCCCACATGGTTGCCCAAGGGCAAATCCGCGTTCTCAATTCCCACCCCGCCTGACATGCCCAAGCTGCATGGCCTCTTCATTCTCGCGGGACACCGCGGCGCAGGCAAGGGGGTTGCCCTGACTTCAATGCTCCGTCAAATGAAGCGCGCCGGCTGCGCAGATCGGATTTTCTGGCTCAGCTCTACTTGCGCTAGCAACAAGTGCTATCTGGATGAGCTCGGTGTCAAACCAGAAGACCAGTACGAACACCCCGACAATGACGCGCTTCAGGCTGTGATCAGTGAGGTCACTTCTATGGCAGCTGAATATCGACAGTACCAGGAGGCCAAGGAAGTCTACCATAGGCTGCACGCACAACTGCAGCGCGGCAAAGACGTCCATGACTTAGACAATAGCCTGCTCATGCGAGCCAGCCGGCTTGGGTTGCTTGATACAGATGAAGAGCCAAAGTACAAGTACGGGAAAGAGACACAGGCGGTGTGTCACGTGGTCATTGACGACGCACAGGGCACCAAGCTGCTCAGCTCAGCTGGAAGCAAATCCCTGCTCACCAACACCGCCATCCGACACAGACACATTGGAGATGGCTTCGGACTCACGCTGTGGATCTGCGTCCAGAGCTGGCGGGCGTCAGGGTCGGTCCCCAGGGCGATCCGTGAGAACTGCACAGGTTCCTTGCTGTGGCGTTGCCCTCAAGAGAAGATGATCCAACAAATGGCAGACGAGCTTGCAAGCGGCAAGGAACCTCCTGAAACCTTCCGAGAAGCGTACAACACCGCCACAGAGCGCGATCACGGCTTCCTCTTCGTTGACATGACCACCACCGACCCCACGAAACGCTACCGTGCCGGATGGAACACGTACCTGCTGCCAAAAAAATCTCTTGTTACAGAAAATGACGCTGTCAGACGCCACAAAAGCAAGGTACCTGCAATCAATGGTCAGCGAGTTCCCTGACATCCCCATGCACGTGCTTGAAAGCGTGCTGCGCTTGTACTGCCATGAGCCGGCGGTGTTCAAGGGCTTCAAAGGAGACCCGGGCCCCCCTGTAGATGGCGAAGTTACTTTGAATAACTTGACTTTGATTAAGCAAGGCACACCCGAGTACGAAAAGATTATCTCAGCTAACTTTAAGACTCAAGATGAATACGCTGTCGACGCACCATCAAGCTGATCATCCAGTCAGTTTTGTTCCCAAATCACGCACCAAGGAACGCCCCCAATCTTACCTAGTCACTCTGCGCAGCAGCAACCGTGTTTCCGGTACAGTTAGTGCTGCTACATTCAACATGGCTCTGCCCTTCTCTCTTGACAAAGACACCTCCTACATGATGAGAGCTGTGCAGTTTTCAATTCACGATGCAGCCAACGTTGGCATGCAAGGAGCTGTGTTTGGTGTTTCACTTGATCAGTACTTCAGCAACGTGTACGACAGCCAACATGGTTCAAGACCGTGTGGCACTCTGTTGTTCAGCCCCGGCTACAGCTACACGGCACCTGCAATTGACACGGGTGCAGTGCTCAATGTTCCTGCATGGAGCAATGGGCAAATCACCGTGAACATCAGCACCGCCCTTGATGGGAACTTGGCTACCGCCCTTGATCAGCCAACATGTGGTTGGGTGCTTGTGTTGGAGATTTTCCCTAGCACTCAGCCACTTTTTTCTGGCAAGTCTTAATAGGAAGAGCAGTACACCAGATGCCTGACCCCATATCCCGCAAGCGCAGTGTTGTGTTTGGCCAGCTGCGTAGACTGACTCAAAGGACCCCAAGCATTGTGTTGGCTAAGCTCAGGCGGTAGCAAAGGTAGTCACCATGGCTGGCAAAAAACCTCTCAATTAATCAAGCATGGAGGTCGTAAAAACCCAGACCTTGTTTCTTGACAGCAGGCAGCGGTTGCAAGGCAGTCCCAACCGATGGAGTGTGATCATTCCACAAAACATGGTGAGGTGCCGCCCATCTGAGCGCCTTCGGGTTCAGCTTCTGCAATTCAGTGTCTACTATTCTTTTCAAAAGGTGCATGTTGGCAATGGAATGTTCTCCTTTGTGGAAAGTGACAGTGGTGCAGCACACTTGGTGGACCTTCCTGCAGGCAACTACACGTACCGTGCGCTGTGCCGTGCCGTGCAACAGCAGTACCCAGGGGTCAGAATGAACTACGAAGGCTACAAAGACGGGTTTTCCTTTGAGTTTCAAAAAAGTCACAAGCTGGTTTTCCACAATGACTCCTTTGACATTCTGGGTTTTGCAGCTGCAGACGTGATGGAGGGAGAGCACTTTGGGAGCACAGCAATTGTGGACTTGAGCCCCGTGAACACTCTCAGTATTGCAGTAGATGGCATGAGCCCACTAGACTCATTCAATTTGACAAATCACCAGGGTGTTGTGCGACAGACACGCGTGCTGGCCAATGTACCGATTCAGCAGACCCCGTACGATTTTCACACATATATGCCCACCACGTCAGTGCACTGACCGCCAGTTTCAGCTGTTCATAGCTGAGCGCGAGCTGAATGAATTGTGCTTCCGTGTAACTCATGCAAATGGGGCAGAAGTCATTGATATGCCTGACTGGACAATAGCATTGCGTGTGGACACAGTCACACTGGAGGACCCCAAACTGACACTCGCTGAAAAGACGCTCGCTGCTGTGAACCGGCTGGTGGACTTGAATCGATACAAGTTTGTTTCAAAGCATTTGAAATGAAGTATTTGTTACACAAAGGGCTACCCGAAAGAGGCACTGTCAGCTCGCCATGGGCGCCAACCGCACGTCTAAGTGCACACGCGCTTGCTGGAAGACTCCTGCTCTGCTGCTGCATCGCCTGCACCATCTGGCTGCTCTGCTGTGGCTGCTGCGGCTGTGCGCTCGTGCTGACGCTTGCCAGACACCGCCTTGACAACCGAGCGGCTTGCAAGCGTCAGCATGCGTTCAAACATCGCAGCATCGCCCGTTTTCTCTTGAGTTCGAGTGTCTGCTGGAAGCTGCTATATATGGCGAAAGTGCGCGTTTCGGTCACGCAGGAGATACGCGGGGGGCAGCACGCGGGAGAACTACGCGGAGAACTATGCGGAGAACTACGCGGAGTTCGCTGTCATTTACGGGGCATATACTGGGTTTCTGGTATGTACTGGGTTTTTTGTTGATACGTATCAACCAGGGGGTGTTGAGAGGCCTGCTGCAGCCTCCCTGGGGAGGTTGAGAGGGCTGCTGCAGCCTCCCTGGGGAGGTTGAGAGGGCTGCTGCAGCCTCCCTGGGGAGGTTGAGAGGGCTGCTGCAGCCTCCCTGGGGAGGTTGAGAGGGCTGCTGCAGCCTCCCTGGGGAGGTTGAGAGGGCTGCTGCAGCCTCCCTGGGGAGGTTGAGAGGGCTGCTGCAGCCTCCCTGGGGAGGTTGAGAGGGCTGCTGCAGCCTCCCTGGGGAGGTTGAGAGGGCTGCTGCAGCCTCCCTGGGGGAGGTTGAGAGTGAAGTGTGTAATCGCAACTTCAAAAATCACGTCCCCCTTAGCCTGGGGTTTCAGAAATCGCGAGAAATCCCTCGTTCGATGCTCTGGGCGGAGGATTGGGCGCTCCCGATTCGGCTGCGGCACAATCGTGTGCCACTGCAGTGCTGCCAGCTGCTTGCTCGGGCGGAGGATTGGGCGCTCCCGATTCGGCTGCGGCACAATCGTGTGCCACGTTGGTCCGTTGAACTTTCAAACAGTTCAGATTGAACTTCCACACAGTTTTAGCCCTAGACGTGATGATTCAAAATTCTGTCCACGAGAACTGCCTTCCGGGCTAGCCTGGGAATTCAAAAATCACGTTGGTCCGTTGAATTTTCACACAGTTTTAGCCCGTAAACGTGATCTTTTTTGCATTCAGGTCGACTTGACTTGAAAATTAAAAAACCTGCTTGACATACATGCATGCCACGCTAGGCACACAGCATGCCTGCTGTGCTGAAGCAGGCAGAATGCAAGCTGACTTGCATTTGCGTCATGGGATCCTGCTGCGACGTTGCAGCAATGAGTTATGCCAACATGCACAGGCGCTGTGGAGCGAGCCACAAATGATGCAGCAGTAGTCTTTGCGATGGTAATGCAGTCGCCAGAATGCAAGCACACCGTTGGCACAGTACCATGCATTACATTGTGCCTACTTCCACGTGCGGCCACCTGGTTTGCAGTGCTCCCCACTCGTTGCCGATGAAGCGTGTTGTGCCGGAGAAGGAGGCATTGGAGACAGTGGTCAGGCCTGCAGCGCCAACCTCATCCTGCAGCAGCAAGAATGTAAAGATGCATCAGACACCGCAGCCTGAACATGTAAGCTTGCGGGTTTGCATGCAGGTGAACCTAAGCACGATGCAAGAAGCAGCTGTGCATCTTCAAAGCACACATGCATGTCGTAATCGTGCATGAATGATTCCTCTGAAACATCCATGACTGCAGCGCATGCCATGGCCAAGTGGCCAGCCAGGTCACCTGGGTAGCTAGCCACCCAGGCTGGCTCTGTGCCTAGTCATCATGCACCGCACTGTGTGTGATATCGTTCAGCTTGCTGTCAGGGCTGGCTGTGCATATGCCATGAGCATTGCTTGCCGTGTGGCAATGTCATCATAGTGAGCGCTTGAATGGGTGATGCGCCATGGTGCTGAACACAGGGCCAATATGGTGTGCAGCTGGTCACTACGGTGAACACACTGCAATGGACAGTATGCAGTCAAGAAGTACACCAGCACAGGCCTACTGAGCTGCACAGCATGCCTTTTGCACACACCTCCGAGGTGTAGCAGACTGTCTCTTCGTACATCAGTTCGGGTTGTACACCGCCAGGCACCCCTCTATTGTCCCGGCGGCGAACCACTGCCATTGAGGAGCAGCCAATGCTGCTGGCGTGACTGTTGTTGAGGAATGAGGTGTCTTTGAGAGAGAGAACAGCTGTGGGGTCTTCAGTGTTAGCCACAGCTCTGGGGCTGATGCCGCTGCATGGCACAGTCAGCATAAAAAGCAGAGCGGGCGCTGATGACAATCTGCGCAACAGTCCTGCTACCACAGACAACAGGCACCATGCAGCTACTGTGCGCAAAAGCCTTACGCCTGGCTGCGTCATTTGCATTCACTCAGCGCAGCAGCAGACATGCGCATGCTTTTGTAGACCCGTGTAAACAGTACAGATTGTCACCTGAATGTCACTCTGTTTGTGACCAGCACGGATGCAACGCCTTGCGGGCTGCCGCTGCTGTTGCTGCCACTTCTGTTGCTGCCACTGCTGTTGCTGCCCATGATCACCACACCGCCGCCGCCCAGCTGTGGGCCCTGCAGGTGCCCTGATAGCGTGACATTAATGAGCAGCAGGCGGCCTCCTTGCAGGGTGAAGTGCAGCTTGCTGGCTTTTGATGTGCCTGCAGCAGTTCTGGGGGGCAGCACGATGGTGGGCTGGCTGGCACTGCCAATGATGCAGAGTGTCTTGCCAGCTGCCAGGCCAACAGTAGCGGCCATGGTGTAGGTGCCTGGTCCCAGCTTGTAGGTGCGACCAGGAGTGAACCTCAGCGGTGTAGCAGGGGGCGTAGTGTGGATGATAGTGCTACTGGGACAGACAGCACTTGCAGGCGTGTCCTCCACCTGCTGCTGGCCAGCACACAGCCTGCACAGCTGGCAGGCACACAGCAGAAGTGCTGCGAGCAGGCAGGAAATACGGTACTTGCAGCACTATTGAATGGCATCCATCTTTATGTACAGTTGCTGTGCCGCTCGATTGATTGCACGGACAGGGTCTGCAGCGCAGCTCGCAGGTTTGTCGAAAGTACGAGTGCCACAGCTGTTGACAGCACATCTGGTGACATGGAAAATACCACACAATGCTCTGCATCTGCTTCGTGTACATCTTCCGTGGCGTTTCGCGGCAACGCAGTTTATCATCTACAGGACAGGCAGTGCCTGCAGGTGTGTCAGCTGACAGCACTGCCGTCATATGATTACGCCCCCTAGCCTCGTCAGCTTACGCCACCCCAGAACCGCAAGCTTACGCCCTTCTCGCCGTGTTTCAAGCATTACTTCGCAGATTTTTATCACCGAGAACGGGCTGCCAACGCTGTGATATGAAAACGCAGCGGAGTTACAGTGCGGGGAGGTACGGGCCCGCGTCAGCGTGTTCAGCTGCAGAATGCAGGATGGCTGATGCAGCAGTCTGCAGACTCCGCACACGTGTGCAGGGCCCTTCACAGTCCGGGATGCTGGCCGCCAGACGCAAGCATATGTGTGCTGGCAGCATCTGCATGCATGCTGTGCTTCTGTTTCCAAGCTTGCGCTAGTTCCCACCTCGCAGCCTGAGGGCGTGCTCAAGCCACGCAAGGGGGCATCTCCGTGGTCAGGCTGTTAGCGTGCCCACGTTGAGTGCACAGCTAGCTGGTCCTTGCAAGGACACTCCAGCGGCTTTGCACACATAAAGGTGTTCCAATGTTACACGGCCACACAGCATATCAAGCTGCCACACACGCCCAATCAAGAAAGACATTGGAACAAGATGGAAACCGTACCAGGTTGATAGCTTTGTTGGTGCCAACAACTGCTGAATTCAGCAATACCCCTGACATTGCCAGACAGCTGCACACACACTCCATCTTGCATGCGCTCAACCCCTGCTGCACACACCTACATGCCTGCCATAACACAGCCCAATTGGTTCAGCCATACAAAGCGTGGCACAGCATGGCACATGCAGGATTTCTTGCAGCACAGCTTTCCCTGCGAGCCAAAACAAAAGAGCAAATAACACTAACGCTGCCACTGTCAGGCTGCAGCCCAGACAAGTAGAAACTAGTCTCTTGATTGAACCGGTTCTACAGTGTTTCACACCACACTGCAAATATTCAGCCGTGCTCCTAGCATGCTGACCCGGCGCTTCTACCAGAGAAGGCTGCAGCTCTCAGCTGGTAGTATGCAGCAATGTCCACCCCAAGCACTGCTGCATCACTTCCTGCTGCATGTATGTTCACACACACGGTACCACTGCTGTTCACTGCTGCTCCTGCTGTTGCTCCTGCTGCTGCTCCTGCTGCTGCTGCAACTGTTGCCGCTCCTGTTGCAGCAGCTGCTGCTTACTCGTAGTGCACCCTGAGCTTCCTGGGCACGTAGTGCTCCTGCACGCACAGCAGCAGACGCACACGCAGCCATCAGTGAGACAGATGCACCACGCTGATGTGACCGAAAGCAAACATCCAATGCATCACGACTGCTTCTGCCAGTCCTGCAGGACAAACTTGCCTAGTCACACACCGTCCATGCTGCTGCCTTGCGCACCACATCACAAACCACCAAACACAGAGCAGCATGTGTATTGTCTCTACCTACCACAGCTCTGTCCCACAGCTGCACAGCTGCTGCTGCTGCTGTAGACATAGAGATTACAAAAATTACTATTATACATGCTGTGCGCCGCACCTGGTACATGTTGAGGCTGTCCTTGACGCACTTCATGGCGTCGGCTGCTCCCAGGATGTCGTCCACCTTGACGTCCTTGTGCTCGTTCTTCTTGTAGTCCTCAAAGAACCTGCGGACAGCGCCAGCACGGCAGCATGTCAACCAAGCATGTCAACCAAGCACAGCACGCCCATCGACAATGCGTAAGCACACCAACCCGCGGCCAGCCCGCCAGGAACACGTGCGGCGCGCAGCCAGCTAGGTGACAGCAGCAAACCCAACCTCGCCGCGTGCCTGCACATGCCCAGCGGGCAGCAGCAGCTGCTGGTCCTGGCTGATATTTCACCGCCACTTGCATGAACACCTGCTGAGCTCACTGCTGCACAAGCGACTTGCACGCAACCCCTCTGCTCTGCAGCAACGTGCGCGCACCATGGCGCAGCTGCCCTATCCCGTCCTCCAGCGGCTCATCGCCCTATCCTGCCCGCCCCTGCTGCTCACCGCCTGATCTCCGCCAGCCTGTGGCTGGGCAGCTGGCTGATGTCTGTGAAGCTCTTGTACTCGGGGTCGTCCGCGTGCACCGCGATGAGCTTGTCGTCCTGCTCGCCCTGGTCCAGCATCTGCATCACGCCGATGGGCCGCACGCGCAGGAAGCACATGGGCACCACGGGCTCCTGCGGAGTTGAGGCAAGGCAGGCAGGACAAGCAGGGGCACGGCAGTGTGTATTAGAGCGGATGGTGGTACACAGGAGCCAGTTGTTCTGTTGTGCCTTGTGACTTATGCGGCCTTGCCAGCAGTCAATGATGTTGGGTTGGCTGGCGCCAACAGCATCGCCAGCTGCGCCCAAGCAGGAGTCGCCAGCCCATCCACCCCCAGTGCAGCTGCTCTCGCCATCACCCTAGCACAGGAGGAACAGATGTGATTACAGAAAGGCATACCACCGCAGCAGATGCAATGGTCCCCACCTGCATGAGTACCAGCACGTCCAGGGGGTCTGCATCCTCGCACAGCGTCTTGGGGATGAAGCCATAGTTGTGCGGGTACACCACGCTGGAGTACAGGATGCGGTCAACGTACAGCAGGCCGGTGTCCTTGTCCAGCTCGTACTTGACCTTTGACCCGCGGGGGATCTCAATCACAGCGTTGACCACGTTTGGTGCATCGCTGCCTGGGCTCAGGTCGTGCCATGGGTGGCTGGCTGCAGGCAGCAACGCGCAGGACGAGACGCGCAAGAAGGGTGCAGAGGAATAGGGCACAAGGTGTTGATGAGGAGTAGTGGTTGAGATGGGCGTTTGCTGCTGATGACCATGGGCTGTCAACTGTCCTGCCTGCCTGCAGAGGGGGGTGGCTGCAGCAGTTGCCCTACCACCTGTCCCTGTGCATTGGCCAGCCAACACTCACGCTTGCGATACCTGAGACATGGTGAGCATATACGCTGACGTTTATCACATTAAATGCTGGCTTGCAATTGATCAGGGCTACGCGCGGTCGCAGCCGGTCAAGCGCAACGCTTGCACAGGACGGTTCATAGTCATTGCCCATCAGAAGCTGCAAGTTCGACACCCTTTTGAACTTATGATCTATGCACTGCCAGGGTGATAGTGGTGCTGTAGGCGCCAGCTGCCGATACCACGGTATGCTGGATTCCTGCAACTCGAGAACGCCCCAGAAGAGCACTAGGCATTGTCAAAGAATGTTTAATAGTCAAAACTTCCTACCTGTGCCGCGCATAAAAGACATGGTGAAGCCTTGTGAAATCTTAGTAGAGGTGACTGTGGAGCAGGAATTGGAGCTCAGCAGGTGCTGTTTGACACTTCAATTGTAATTGAAACAAAGAGGAAGCAACTCTCGATTGATCACGCACGCTGGTGCCTCCAACGCTGTGACCTTCTGGCCCTGAACAACAGCAACTGTTGCTTTGTCAGGAAGACGAACCAACACAGTAGAAGCAGCGTACGCAGCGTATTCCGTCATCTTGAAGGGCTATTTCCGTCTATTTGATGATGTTCAACCGTTTGCATGGTCGAAACCCTACATCACTTTCAAAGCTCCTCAAGAATACGCAAGCAACCTGACCTGTCACGATCCTGTGCTTAGAGCGGCCACTGGCTCTACACATTGTTGGGTGGTGCTGTTGTCTGCGATTGTGGCCTGCCCTGGGCCCCATGCTGGGCCAACAAGCCTCTGTACAAACGCCGCATGCAGCAGCTGTTGCACCAGACGCGTTCAACACAGCACAGCATGGCCCTGGCCTAGAGATAGGCAAAGACAAGCTTAGCATACGCTACGTTGGTGATGGCAGGCATGACAACGATGTGGGAAGCATACAAGGCAACAGGCCTGTGCCCACCCAGCAGCTGCTGTACTACTTTGAGGTGACAGTGGTAGACCAGGGGGAGTTAGGCCGCATAGCCATTGGATTCACAGAAAAGAGCTTCAAGCTGACGCGGCAGCCAGGGTGAGTGGCATCCAGGCAGCCTTAGGCTGTGCTGGCGCTGTCATCTGCATGCAGTTGGCGCCCTGTGAACACGTGATGCCGCCTGTGTGCAGCAGATGCTGTGAACACAGCAGATGCTGTGGCCCAGCACACACCGCAGCATAGGCTTCCAATAAATGACACATGCCAACGGCTGATCGCCAGCCTTATAATTCACCGCTGGTGCTGCTTACCTGGCATCCACAGCAGCACACAACCAAACGTCAGTACTTCGCTCTGCACGCACACGTGTACACGCACGTGCTACATGCATGCATGCATGCACAGGCGTGGGCCGTAACATGCTGCTTACATGCACACGCAGCTGGGAGGCCTCCAGCTACGGCTACCACGGCGACGATGGCCGCAAGTTCTACCACTCTGAAAAGGGCGAGGAGTACGGGCCCAAGTGGAGTGCGGGCGACACAGTGGGCGCATGCCTGCACTTTGAGCGGCAGGAGATCTTCTTCACGTGAGCATGTGGCGCACACCAGCCGCACAAGCAACGCAGCAGCAGCAGCAGCCGCAGCAGCGTTGGGGTGAAGGGTGATACAGCTTGAGCTGCATGTTGATGGTGCATGCTGTGTTTGTAGCAGGCAGTTGCAAGCTGGCTGGTGCACGGCTGGCTGCAGTGTCCTGCAGGTTGGGTACGTTGGGTCGCATGGTGGTCGAGCACGTACAAGTTCCAAGACAAGCCAATGTTATGCCCTGCCTGGTTTCTGCTGCAGGAAGAATGGCACGCGGCTGAAGACAGCGTTCCGCAATGTACGGCCGCAGCAGCTGTACCCCACCATTGGCCTGCACAGGTGGGCCAGCCTGCCATGCTGACACCACCACAAGCAGCAGCAGCAGTAGCAGCAGCAGTACCCAATAGCAGCAGCAGCACCAGCGGCACTAGCTTGTGCTCTGCGAGTCTGGGGCGCGCCAACTACTGTTGAGCACCCTTGCTAGCATCACCCAACGTCGTTTGCACGTAGGGATGCTGAGCCAATGAGCACGCATTGACCGCGCTTGTGTTGCTGCTGCCCCGCACGTGGTGCCCTGCGCGTCGCCCTTGCAGCAAGAATGAGCACGTGGTGGTCAATTTTGGCGGCTCACCCTTCAAGTTTGACCTTGAGGGGCTGCTGGCTGAGGAGCGGGAGCAGCAGGCGGCAGCGGTGCAGCGGTGAGCGCCGCTGCAGCAGCAGTCGCAGCAGCAGCCCATTGAAACATATAAACGGGGGGGGGGGGGGGTGGTGTGATGCAGTTGTGCTGATGTTGTGCTTGATCAGAGAGGTACGTTTGGCATCAGCCGCCCTGCTTTATGGCATGCTCAGGAGCATAGATTGTGACCCGTCTGAGTCTGCAGCTGCGTTGTTAACGTCCTGCGGCCCAAACCATAAGTTGGTGTATACTGCATGGTGTGTGTTTGCAGCATGAGCGTTGCGGCAAGCGACGCGCACCAGATCGTGCGCAGCTACCTGCTGTTCCATGGCTATGGGGCCACACTGGCAGCCTTCGATGCAGCAGCAGGCGCAGAGGGCATCGCACAGCCGATGTGGTGAGTACAGCCAGGCGTTACAGCAGCGCTGCAGGTGCAGCTGCACAGCAAGCAGCCTGGAGCTTCCGCCTGGCTCTGCCTCCAGTCAGCTGCATCATGGCATGCACAAAAGCTCATCTCTATTCTTCCAGCACAGCAGTTGGGATCTCAGCTGCGGGATTTGCCCAGGCAAGTGGTGTGCTTGCCTGACACCGCACTACTCATGCATTACTGTCACAGCTCGCCAACAGCACCGCATGCTGCTGCTGCTGCTGCTGCTGTTGCTGCTGCAGCGAGGGCGATGATGCTGAGCCCATGTCAGCCACGCTGGCCACGCGGCAGGCTGTGCGCGGCGCCATCATGGCGGGGCAGCTGGTGCCAGCCATGGAGCTGCTGCGGCAGCAGTGCCCCGGGCTGCTGGGCGGCTCTGCTGTTGCTGATGAGGTGCAGTTCCACATGAGCTGCCAGCAGTTCATCGAGCTCATCAGGTGGGGCGGGGTGAAGATATGGCCTGCGTGTTGGGGTGGTGGGGTAGTGGGGTGATGCTCATCAGGTCCGGTGGTGTGGACCTGTATCCTTGCTAGGCAGTGCTAGTTGCAATCATGTGATGGTTGCACAGGCGCTCGGCTGGCCTCACGCCTGGTGAAGTGTTGGCGGGGCAGTGACGCTTGTTGATCACTGGTTCACTGCTCTGCACTGCATCCCAGCATCACCAGCATGCACAACTGCTCTGAGCACCGCCTGAGCTGCTGTGCAACTGTCGGCGTGGCTGCCTGCTGCTGCTGCTGCTGCTGCTGCTGCTGCAGGGAGGGCCGCATCATGGAGGCCATGCAGTTTGCGCAGAGTGTGCTGGCAGGGCTGAAGCCGGGTGCAGCACACAAGGACTCGCAGCTCAAGGTGGGAGGCAGGGCAGTGCCTAGGCGGGTGTCTGGCAGCAGCCTCACGGTGTGGTTTACATGACAAATAAGTTCAGCAATCACCGGGTCAAGCTGCAGTCAGCTGTGCATGATTGAGCCGCCCTCCTGTGGCGTTCGCCCTGGACTCTGCTGCACAAGCTCCGCAATCTTGCTGCCATCTTAGTGGAGAGGGTTGTGGCATCAGCATGCCAAGCAGTATGGCTAATGTCGGCCTACCATCAGCCAGGTTGTTACTTGTCTGCCACCTCTGGATTCCCTGTCTTTTCACAAGGTGCCAGCGTAGCAGCTGCACGGCTGTTGCCAGGCACGGACGTGACACGTGCTGCGCAATGTGCCCTGCTGCGCCGCCTCATGCTGTGTGCAGGAGGTGGTGGCGCTCATTGCGTATGAGCACCCGGAGCAGTCGCCGCTGGCGCACCTGCTGCATCTGAGCCAGCGCGAGGCAGTGGCAGACGCAGTGAACGCAGCCATACTGCAGGTGGCTGGCCAGTCGGCAGCAGCAGCAGCTGGGGATGAAGCAGGTGCTGCAGCAAAAGACAGCGGCAGCACTGAGGCCGGCAGCTCACCACCGCAGGTAAGAACTCTTGCAGCGATGATGCGGAGAACGGTGTGAGCTTTGCAATTGGACCTTGGTCTGCATGAATTATGCACCTGTAGCGGCTGCTGCTTCTGTTGCCACGTTGCAATAACTGGCTGCTGCTGCTGCTGCTGCTGCTGACAGAGCTCGCTGGAGGTGCTGTTGCGGCAGCTGGTTGCCACGCGCATGGCACTGCGCGAGGAGCATGGCGGGGGCGAGCCCTTCGACCTGTGCGAGGCCCTGCAGCGCTCACGCTCGTGACACATGGCGCAGGGGTTGCCAACCCGCAGTGCGTGCATGGCTTGGCCTGGTGCTGGAAGGGGCCGGGGGAGCCCTGAGCATGGCACATGTTGGATGGGAAGGGGTCCACAGCAGCATATGCTATCTTGGGTTGTACAACACACAAGGTATCCTTGCGCATGATGATGAAGGTATCCTTGCGCCATACAGCTGTACATTATTTTGTATTGCCACTATCACACAGTTTGTGAGGCATCGTTATGGGTGCAAGGCCCGTGCTGAAGATGGGTGATGTAGTGATCCCGGTGCTGCACCCTCGCATGACGGCGTTGCTGGCTGTATTCAGCTGCCGCTCCCTTGCAGTTGCCTAGGCCTGATGCGCCACTAGTGCAGTACTGCACCCATGGCATATGCATGCATGGCGGCCTGGCTGTTGCATGGGGAGGCGGGTTCACGCAGGCCGTGACGCCTTGTGTCATAGGTCTCGCTCAACGCATTCAAATTTGTTAGTCTGTGAAAAGGATCACAGAGACCCAGCTGTGGTCCTGGAGCATGACTAATGCTAATGTAACAGTCTTTGAACTCAGCATGAGCCAGGAGCGGACATGGCAGCTGTACTCGACACCTGAAACGCTGAAATATGATACGTCCAGGCAGCTGACGCGCAGCCGATATGTTGCATCGCTGTCTGGGCACGTTTAGCAGACGTTGGCACCGCAGTGCTGATTCAACATCATCTAGCATAACTGGACCGCTGCCCCTGTTGACAAAGATTTCCGCATCTATCTCAGACTAAACCGACAACTGATCTAGCCGATAGAGCTGGGTGCATGCTGGTCCGTGTGTCAAAAATCGTGTCACTGTTACTTTGCATCTCGACTCCCGACACCTGCCTATATCTTTCGGCAGGCCGTGAGCTGGGTACTTGTCTTCGTCAACCTTCAGCTGATCACCTGCGCAACTCAGGGCGACACAACACAGTCTGCAACAGCACCGTACAACGCAAGCAGAAGGATGATGCTTCAACGTGCACAGAGCCAGTTGGCAGCTCCTGCCCAGGGCCGTACCCGCATGTGCGCTCCTCGCATGCATAAACTCAGCAAGCGTAGCCTCGTCGTAACAGCAGCTGCGCAGCCCGAGGAGCCCAGCAGCAGCACGAGCCCACCACCTTCACTGCAGGCACAGCTGCAGACCTTCGCAAACAAATACGAAACAAACGCTTTGTCGTCGGGTGTGGGCGCCCTTGCAGTGACGGGCTGGTGTGTCGCTCATGGGCAGGACCCTGCGACAGCAGCTGGCATATCCGTCATGTCTGTCGTCGTTGCACTGGTGAGCGGGGGCTGTGGGAGCGGGTATGCAAGCTTTGCACAGTGTGCTGCCTTAGACAGAGCATCTGCTGTAGGGTGCAGCCTGCTGGCTGTCACTCTGGTGATTCATGCCGCGACTTGCTGGCTACACTTGCATGTGCTGTTCGCTTGTTTTGCGTGCCAGGTCGGCAGCACACAGGTGTTGCTGGGGCTATGCAATTGCAGTTCACATCTAACGACTCTGGGTGGTGCTTTTTGCTGCAGGTCCTGAATGAGGTGCTGTTTTCGGACGATGTCAGCCTGTGAAGTCGCCTTCGTGTAGATGCAGGCCAATCATGCTGGGCAACCTTGTAGTTTCATGTACTTGTCAAGGGGTGCTGGTACTATAGTTCAGGCATTATGGCGCTGCTCTTGTTAGGGCTGAGCCAGTTTTGGCTGTAATAGAATGGTGTTTGGGTTGCTGCAGCCGGTTGTTTCAACCATGTGTACGCAGCAGCAGTGGCAAGTCTGTGCTGCAAACGTGCCATCCGCACCTGCACAAAGCACTGCTGGCTGGTAGCTGCGCGGCCTACCTTTTTCGTATGATGCGTGAAAGCTGTTTTAGCATGCATGATGCGGTAGTGTTTTTCCAGGACACAGTCATGGCATGGCTTGCAGTTTCCTCGCGCATCTTACTTCACCGTGTATATGTTCAAGTTCTTTTTGGATGTTCCTGCCGCAACCATTATGAACTCTTGTTTGGGTAGTCCCCAACAAACATGTTTGTTTGAAGGCATAGTCTGTAGCTGATATTGGCATGGTGCTGTCAGACAGTGTTTGTGCACTGGCAGCTGCTGAGCGCTTTGTACTATTCAGGGATGTGCTTTGTTGACAAAGCAATCGCCATGTGTGTGCTGATCCGGCTGCCGGTCTGGTTGAGTCTGGCGGGCAGCAGGCAGCTGGTTGTACAGAGGTGGTGCAGTTGCAACAGCTGTTGAGGGACAGCAGGCAGCGCAGGCGCTGCTCTGCATGCTACAGAGGCCGACTGGTTCTCAGGGTCAGCGTACTGTCACTTGTGCGGACAGCAGGAGAGCATAACTTGCGCCCTGGTGGTCAGGGCTGAGGGTTGGCTATGTCCTATGCGAAGGATTGCTGTGCTGATGCCACGATGCATCTATTCGATGACGCATTGGGTGACAGCAGGATACTTGTCCTGCGAGTAATGCCGACGTGGCGCGTGTGTTGCTCAAGATGGCTTGGGTGTGGGAAACAGGGTCGCTGCTCTGGCAGTGTATCATGTACAACAGGGCTTGTATGTATTTTCTTCCTGAAGCATTGGTGCGCTATCTGCATGTACCATGAGCTATCATGGCTCCAAATGACTATGTGTGGCCAAGTTGGTCAGTGTTTTGTTAAATGGCTAGGAGCGGTGGGTCGCCTGGCACCTGCATGCGGCCAGGGCTGAGCGTGCAAGCGCTTTTCATGGTGATGTTGAGCAGAGTGACAGGCCATGTAACTCGTGGAATATTCCATTAATGTCTTTCACTTCCTAGGAGCCTAGGCCTACGTTCAGTGCGCACCCTTTGCACGATTTGTGTGTTACACGACGGGAACACAGCCCGCACGGCACGTGCACATGGGTAGAGAGTTGCAGCATCAGACATGATCTTGCAGCCTGAACCTGCATGCAAGCCTCTGGCAACTTTCTTTATACAAGCCTCGCTGCATGTCAGAGACCCACGCCGACCAGCTGAGGGTGTAAGCAGTAGATTGACCGAGATGGGCATGGCAAGCCTGAGAAGCGCAGGCGACCAAATTCAAGGCGGCATTACCACTGCAACATCACACGCATGCTGTACATTTTGTGCAAATGAACAAACCCCCGCTGTCAGCACAGCCCGTGACATGTCTGTGCAGCTGGCCATGATGATGCCATGCACAGCCATCCGCACAGTTCATGCAACGACGCAAGAACGTAGCCTGTCCATCTTCACTTCAGAACACCACCAACTGTTGGTGTTACACATTGCAACAGACTGACAGCTCTGACACTGTGTGCACATCAGGTAATGGGCGACACGTCACTTGTGTATCATATGTTCCTGCTGGATCAACATGATGCAGCAAACAGTGAGTTCACATGACACCTGGGTTCACCTATGACAGTGGCAATGACAGCAGCAAGATGCGAGTCTGTTGACCGTAACGCCATAAGCAAGCAGGCATCACTGAACCTTCCAGGCCTAGGACTGCACCAAGGTTTGTCCCATACCTGTAAGGCTCTATGTGAGATCACGCACTGCGCTCAAACAATCACAGAGCTGATATAACAGCACCTGGCATTGAACAAAACACTTTCACACAGGGGTCGCAGGCAACTCTCAACACATGCTGGAGGAGACCAAGAATGAGCAGGTTGGCAGAACAGCACTGCATATCCAGCGCAAATCCTCCTGCCCTACATCAGCCAAGCCAGCAAGAGAAAAGCAACCCAGATGCACCTAGGTGCTGCACCTAGGGCACGCAGCATCTTCAGATCCAAACTGCCACAGCAGGCAGGGCCAAGCTGCATTGGCCTGCGGCAAGAGCTAGGGCTCTTGCCCAAAATTCATTGGATGTGCATTTACCAGAAGTTGGCATGTTGCACAAGCTGCAGCTGCCTGCAGTCTGAACGCGACAACTCAACCAAACACCATACACTCAGCCATCAAAAGCCCGAACAGGGCGCCAACACCTCAGCAGCAACGCCCCAGACCACACCAAACAGAGTACACAGCTGCCACACAGCTGCCTTGCAATCGCATATGAACTGCAAGGCAGCACGTGCCACTTCCGCCCAATCCGAGGGTCAGCGGCCACTGCATGTAAAAATGCTGTAGCGCTGCACGCTGTTGAACCACTGCGCAGCATCGCTCCACTCACCCTATCCACTCCACTCAGCCCCATGTGCTACGAGCCACAGAGAGCACTCAGACATGCGCTGCTGCATGCTCCGACAAGCGATACAGCTGCTGCAGCAAACAAGCAGGGCGCACTATCACAGCGCCAGGCATGTGCCGCACCTCTGCCAGCAAGCACGCTCCTACAGCACCAGCGCTGCACCTACACGCGCGCGTCCCTCTGGTAGTACACGATGTCTCCGGTGTCGGCCACGTAGTGGTCGTTGTTGAACGAGCGCACCAGCGGCTCCCACAGGTGTGTGGGGATGGGGCCTGGGCTCTTCTCCGGCTCCCTGTAGTATGGGCCCATCACCTTCTTGGCTGCCTCAGTGGCCTCCTCCAGGTGGTAGTGGGGAATCTGGGGGAACTGCAGCAGGACAGCAAGCAGAACAGAGTGACACAGCTGGTACACCACGTGCTGGTGGATTGCTGCTGATAGCAGCTGCTGACTTTAAGAGCATGTTACTGGTGTGCTGAGCTCTCCTTGCGACTTGTTGCACTCCAGAAGCTCTGCGGCTGCCATGTACTTCGGCAGCTGGGCAACATATAGCAGCAGCAGCTGCGTGTGTGTCTCACCAGGTGGTGCACCACGTGTGTGCCGATGTCGTGGTGGATCTTGTTGAAGATGCCGTAGTCTCTGTCCAGGGTGGTCAGGCCACCACGCAGGTAGCTCCACTGCTCACCCCTGCAGCAGCAGCAGGACCAACACACAAGCAGGCAGTGAGCCAGTTGAGGCACAAGTTCGTGATACCTGCCAAGGACATAAAAATAATGCACCCAGGTGTCTTGGCTGCTGTTGCAGACATCATTCGCTGCTGGCGTGCTGATGAGTCAAGACCTCCCCTGCCGTGTGCGCACCTGTACCAGGGCATCTTCTCCTTCAAGTCGCTGGGGCCGTGGTGGTGCAGGTAGGTCACAATGTCCAGCCACGCCACGTTGACCCTGCAAGCACAAAACAGCAGCAGACAGCTATGTGAGACGCTTTGCTAATCATAACACATCACAGGGCAGGCACCTGACACAGACATCAACGCAGTCGTACGCAACTGCTGCTGCACCAGATGCTGCTACCGCCCCCGGCTGCAGCTCCCCTCAAATACACCCACCAACCGCCCAGCACCCTCAATCACGCTGCTGCTGGCTCACCAGTACGGCATGAAGTACAGGTTGAACATGGCCAGCACGCCCAGCTTGGCAGTGCAGGCTGCCAGCAGTCCCAGCATGCCCAGCATGAAGGCGTCGCTGGTCAGCACCATGCGCTTCTCGCTGGGCTGGAACAGGTCGCAGTTGGGGTCATAGTGGCTGCCCTGCTTGCCCGGGGAGCGCGCCCACAGGTAGAAGGGGAAGGCAAACAGCGGGAAGGGGAACTTGAGGCGGCCCAGGCGGCCCATGGGCTCCTGCAAGGACACACAGCAACTGGTCAGCCTTGCTCCGTCACATAACAGCATTGGCTGAGCAGATAACATGAGATGCAGGGCGAGAGTGTGTCAGGCTGCCGATATCATGCAGCACTCCCATCAACTATTATGTCAGCATCCGTGCTGGTGCAGCGGGCATTGCTGTCTGCAAGCACAGGCGCGCAGCTCCTGCAAGCAGCTGATGCTTTACCACAACAACGATGCAGTTCCTGCAAGCCAGAGGCGCTCACCATCTCGTCAATCTGCGACTTGGTGGTTGGGTGCCAGCTCTCATCGTTCTCCACGTGGCCGTGGTTGCCGTGGTGCTTGCGGTGGCTCACGCGCCAGCCGTGGTATGGCACCAGGATGCTGGCGTGTGCGATGTTGCCAACCAGGTCATTCAGGTCCCTGTTGTTGCTGAAGCTCTGGTGGCCGCAGTCGTGGCCAACAACAAACAGAGCCCAGAACATGGTGCCCTGAGCAATCCAGTACAGAGGCCATGCCCACCTGCAAAGGCCACGAGCACATGCTGGGTTAAGCATGGGACCCAAAGGGCGAACTGCCAGGGCAGTTACGGTAGTCGAATGTGCGTTATACTCATTCTAGCACACAGCTCCTGGCAAGTGGCCGCATGGTAATCATGCACATGGCAATGGTGCGGGAGTTGTGGTGGGCAGCCGCTGCACATGCAGGCTCATGGCGCACCCCATTTATAACCTACCACGCGTTGAGGGTGAAGGCAC
The DNA here is from genome assembly GCA_030272155.1 of Tetradesmus obliquus. Taxonomy (NCBI): domain Eukaryota; kingdom Viridiplantae; phylum Chlorophyta; class Chlorophyceae; order Sphaeropleales; family Scenedesmaceae; genus Tetradesmus; species Tetradesmus obliquus. The sequence goes on from CP126191.1 coordinate 6,679,920, forward strand.
CGTACGCCAGTGCACCCACAATAGCCACATCCAGGGCCAGGAAGCCCATGCTACGCTTGGAGTCCTTGACCCAGCAGTGGGCTGGGATGGCATTGCGGATGTCAGCCAGGCCGAAGGGAGGAGGCGCGCTCAGGTCATAGCTGCCATCCTGCAGTTGCAAGCAGCAGGCCAAAAGGTGGGTTTCCCACAAGAGGAGGCAGAGCATGATGACGCCAACCCTGGGGTATCAAACTGCCATTACATGTCGAAATGCTCTGGCAAGTGCATGGCTTAGGCAGACAAGCAGCCATTGCTGTCTGCACCAGGAGTGTTGGCTGGTGGAGATATGCAGGGCTAGAGCCAACGCTCCTCACGACGTTGCTTGTTTTAACATACTACAAGATGAGATTGGCGTCTAATAAACATACGCGCAGCCACTGCTAGCTCCTATGCGCGCACTCGTGTCTTCAGCGCCCTGTGCTCACCTCCTTCAGCCTGAAGCCGCGCTCATCGGTCAGGGGCTGGCCAGGAGGAGAAATTGGAGCAGCCACATTGGCCTTGGTGAGGCCCCTGGGCAGTGGTGCGCTGCACCTCAGTGCCACACGGGGCCTGGAGCCAGTGCAGACGGCTGCGGTGGTGCGCTGTGCCAGCATCTTGCAAATGTATAATGCAAGAAATGCTGAGGTGGTGTGGGATGCAACCCTGGCAAAGTGTGCCTGCTGGCAGCGCTCGATTCAACTAAGTTGAACTTGAGTGTGTGATTGTGACAGGGTGTGATTGACCCAACCAACCTGTGACAAGGACAAGCTGAACATCTTCTATTATCACGTCTGCATCAATGTAATTGTTACAGCATGCTGCACGGTAGGGTAGAGTACGTCACCAGGTTGGGTCCGTCGTGCTTGTAGGTGCTGACCATTATACACATCAGAGAGCACCAAATGTTGAAATGCAAACACAAACTTGGTGGAAAGGGCATTCTTTGAGGTGCCAGCCAGAGTGCTGACACCTACATACCCCTATGAGGGCAAGCCAGGAGCTGCGTTGGAAGCAGAGTATAAAGGACAATGAGGAGCGCAGGAGGTGCGAGCAGTAGAGAAGCTGTAAGATGCAAGAGACGGCTTCAGATGCCTCCCAGGCAGCAGCAACAGGATGCTCAGCTATGTTGGCTTAAACCTTGTCGTGTACTGCAGGCGGTACGAAGATGCCAGCAGGCGCTTGGCAGATGAGGAACAAGCCAAGGTACCCCGTAGCACGATTGCAGCCTCTCTCAACATGCAGTAAAATCATTGCTGCAGGGTTGATCTTCAGCGAAAGACAATGCGCTGCAGGCAAAGGCAAACACACATGTCACGTGGGACACATGCTTATGTTGTAGGATGGTATAGCCTCAGGGAAACGCAGCAGTGCGCTTGCACACACACACACCCTCTTGATGCTGCTGCTACAGGCACAAGAAGCACTGGAGCGCAGGCGGCTCGAGAGGTTGCGCATGGATGAGCTGATGCGCAATCCAACACAGCAGCCAGCAGCACCCAAGAAGCACATCTTGCGCAAGGGCGCTGGTGCTGTGATGCGGGCGCCAACAGTGGCAGCAGCACCCAGCTCTACGCAGGTACTCAAGCCTCCATCAAGCGCACCTGCATCTGCAGCAGGAGCACAAGCAGGCCAAGACAGGCATGACTTGGAGCGGCAGCGCAGGGAGTGGAGCGAGGGCCTCAAGCAGTACATTGCAAGGCAGCGTGAGACGCTGAAATCAGCACCTGACGGCAAGGTGCGGGCAGCTTGTTCTGGGTTGTGTTCACTCTGCAGAAGCTTAGCAGTGGTGTATACAACGGCACATGTTTAGCAGAGTCATGTATGTTTGCAAAACACATACTCCAACAAGCCAGGAAGCAAATGTGTCACCAACTCACCCCTACTGAGATGCCGTTGTGGCGATGCCGTGCTGTGCATGCTGCAGGGCAGTGACCAGGCTGATGCACTGTCTTGGCAGGAGCTGAAGCTGGCTGCTGAGGCTGGCTTTGAGGAGCTGCTGCGGCACCAGGAGGCAGCAGCAGCAGCAGGGACAGCCAGCCTGCGCTGCCCAGGCATGTCACGGGCCAAGGGCGGCGGTGCAGTACCAGCAGCAGCAGTGGCAGTTGCAGCTGTTGTGGGGCCAGGTGAGACTTGGCAGCCAGTTGCAGTCGGCATGATGCTGTTGCGCTGTGCTTGCAGGCAGTGCTTTGGGCGATGGACTGCAGTTGAGTTATGCAACTGCACTGTAAGGGCAGGGCGATAGGTGTATGGTCTGCAGTGAGCGAAGCTTACAATTGCAACTGGTTCCTGCAGGCGCTATTGTGCTGCCGTCGCCGGCAGCTTTGAGCTCACCCGCGCCGCCTGCCAGCACAGCTCAGGCTGGTGTGAGCCAGGGCTCTTCCCCCACATCAAAGTGGGCACTGCGCATGCAGCACATGCTGGACAAAGCATTAGCTGGCGCAGACAGCCCTGCAGGACACGCGGTAGTAGCAAATGAAGCTGCTGTCCAGCACGCCACTGTTGCAGAGCATAACAGCACCAGCAGCAGGAGCAGCACCAGCAACGCAGCTGATGGCACAGCAGCAGAAGAGGATGCCAGGAGCAAGGACCAAGCTTTCAACACTGCCTCAGCAGTACAGCATCAGCAAGACCAGCAGAACATGCCTGGACCCAACCCTGGCGCAGCCAGCAGCCAGCAGCTGCTCCCGTGTCAGGGCGAGGCTGCCTGCCCAGGCCTACCAGAGGTACAGTCAGGTGGCAGCAGCCCACGGCCTGTCGCGAGCAAGGACAACCAGGCAGTGCACGCTGCTGACAGCACACAGCACATGTCAGCATCAGCACAGCAGGCGACAACAGCGCTGCGTGAGTCTATGGAGAAGCTGCACAGGGCTACGGATGTCATGCTGTCAACAGTGCGGCACAGCCAGCAGCGCACAGCAGCTGCAGCAGCAGCAGCGCCGCCAAGCCCTCGCAGGCTGCAGCTGCCTGGGGTGGAAGCTGGCTGTAGCAGCTGCTGCAGCAGTCAGCCCTGCAGCCCTGGACTGCACAAGCAAGGTGATGTGATCTCAGCTCCCAGCAACACCTGCAGCAGCAGCAAGCCAACCAACGGCGTCGTCAGGTGCAGTGCTGGCGGCTGCCTGCTGGACATTGCAGCTGCCGAGGTGCGCACCAGTAGAAGCAGTGCCCTTGCTGGCAGCAGCTTGCATGGATCTGCTGTCAGCAGCCTGCAGCACAGCCCCACCAAGCTGGGCCCAGCGCTGGAGAATGTCGCCAGCTGCAGCAGCCTGCAGCGCCAAGAGCAGGGTTGCAGCAGTGATCCCTGCGTTTCACCCAGCATGGTCTCCGGTGAACAGCAGCAGGAGCAGCAACAGCAGCAGCAGCAGCAAGAGCAGAATCAGTGCATACAGCCTCTGAAGCCAGACCATGATAGAGTTCTGCCGCAGCCATCACAGCAGGAGCAGGAGCAAGAGCAGGAGCCGGAGCAGCACCTAGTGTGCGAGGCTGATGAGCCCAACTCACCCAGCCCCGCAGGTACGCCGGCACAACCGACAATCGGCGTGGCTGGCGACAACCACCCTGCGCCTGCTCAGGAGGCAGCTGAGGGTCCCACACTGGACTCCCTCATGGCTGAGGTGCAGCAGCTGGCAGCACTGCGGCAAGCTCTGAAGGCAGAGTTTGTGGCCATGGGCCACGGAAACATAGCAGCAGCCATGGGTACACTGGGCTTGTCGCAGTCCCACACGCCACCAGTGGTACAGGGACAGCCACCCTCTGCTGCAGAGCACCAGCAGCACCAGCAGCAGCAGCAGGAGCACGTGCATGGCCCCAGCCAGTTACATCTACTGGTGCAGCAACAGGCGCTTCAGTCTCAGGCAACAAGTCGCGCCCAGCAGGAGCTGCTTGCGGGCCGGGGTACCCAGGAAGCTGCACGTGCAATGCCTTGCGAAACAGCAGCACTGGCAGCAACACCATGCCGCAGCGATGATAGTGGGAGCGGCAGCGGCAGCGGCAGCAGCAGCAGCAGCAACAAGCAGCAGCTGCAGCGCCAGGAAATTGTCCGCCTGTCTGCAGAGCAGCAGGCTAGAATGCTCATCCAGCAGCACAGTGGGCCGAGCAGAGTAACACAGCAACCGCAGCAGCCAATGCCGCAGCAGCGGGAGGACGCTGCAACAACGTCCAGCCCGCGCCTGATGTTTAATCAGGCGTTGACACAGCAGCAGGCGGTTTGTCAGCGGCAGGCTGCAGAGGCAGAGGCATGCATGGCATCTCTGACAGGCAGTTCTGGTGGATTGGCCAGCTTGGTCAGCAACAGTACTTGTGCCGATGCAGCTGCGCATCATGGCGTGGCCCAGCAGCATGCACAGGATGAGCTGTCACACGCAGCTGACAAGGAAGATGCCAACACTAGCAGCAGTTGTCTGGACGGCAGTGCCATGCACATGTCATTTTCCTTTGGGCATGGCAACCAGCAGCAAGGCCCTGACCACCCTCCGTCACCACACCCCTTGCAGCAGGCGGCTGGCACCATGCAGCACAAGCACTTGACAACCCCTTGCAATGTGGGGCAGAATGCTCTGCTTTACACTGGTGCCGGTTATGTGCAGCAGCAGGGGCAGCAGCAGTTGCCACATAACCTTGCTCTGCAGCTGACAGCACATGGCCAGCAGCAGGCAGCGCAGCAGGCAGCGCAGCAGGCAGCGCAGCAGGCAGCACAGCATATGTACTCAGCTGCTGTGCAACCACCCTTCGGTGACCTGCAGCCAATGCAGTCTCCTGCTGCTGTGGGCCCCTTGCTGCATTGGAACCTGCATCCACCAGGGGCTGTTGCAGGTACCACAGCAGGTGCATTAGCAGCAGCAGCACCAGCCTCATCACCTGCGATGGGTATGTCAATGCTGCAGCAGCCTGTGCTAGTGCCGGGTGTGGCAATGGCTGGCCCTGTGATAGGAGCTGCAGCTGGAGTGCAGGCTGCAGCTCTGTCACAGCAGCAAGATGCCAACCCGGCAGCCAGCACCGCAGCCAGCAGCAGATGTGCGAGCCCCAGCAGCCGCCCTGTGGTGTCCAAATGGATCAGCAGCAGCCCCAGCAGTGCCAGCAGCCGCCAAATCTCCCCGCTGCCGTCGCCTGGCAGGGCTGGTGCAGCTGCAGCAGCCAGCACCAGGGCAGCAGCGTCCAGCAAGCCTGTGACGCCTGCTGGTCCTGGCGGCCTAAATGGCGGCACTGCCAGCTGCAGCAGCTTCCTTGACAAGCTGTCTCGGCAAGCTAGCGCAGGCAAGGGAGGGATGAGGCCAGCTGGGAGTGGCAGCTTACCAGGACAGCAATTGATCAGTGCAGCAGCAGCTGCACCAGCAGTTGTTCCAGTGAATCAAGGCAGCTACCTGGCAGCAGCCCTGGCAGCCAAGCAACGAGTTGAGAAAGAGCAGGCTGAGCGGCAGCGCATAGAAGCTGCCGCTGCTGCTGCCAAGAAGGCTGCAGCAAAGAAGCTGCTGCAGGAGCAGGAAGCGCGGCAGCTTGACGCATCAGCGAAGGCGGCGAAGCAAGTGGCACACGTGGCAATCGGCAGCTACACCAACCAGCCAGCGGATCCAAGGCAACAACAACACACGAGCCCCTCAAGGCCCAGCAAGCAGCAGGTGCCTGGGGTTGCAGCTGCGTCAGCTCCCAGCACAGCAGCTGGTAGCAGCCAGCAGCCCAGCAGCAGCAGTGGCAGGAGGCCAGCTCAGCCGTGCCCCCCGCCGGTGCAGAACAGCAGCCCCAGCCCGCCCAGGCGCGTGCTGCGCACCCTGTCTGGGGCCAGTGACATCTCAGGGCAGCAAGGCCCGCATGCGGCAGGTGCAAGCACAGGCAGCTCAGGCTGCAGCACACCCAGCAGGGGGGCCAGCAGAATACCCAGTGCACCTGGCACCCCTCCTGCCAGCAAGCAGCTGCAGCCAGGGCCAATAGCAGCAGCGCAACCTGTGCGCGGTGATGCTGTTGCCCAGGGTGGTGCGCTGGTCCCTGGTGGCGCTGGTGGCAGAGGCAGCTGCAGAGGTGGTGCTGTTGCTGCTGGCAGGGGCCAGCTGGGCGACTCCTTTGACAGCGACTTTGACCACCTTGAAAGGGAGCTGGAAGCTGATGAGGCAGCTGGCAGCTCAGCAGCAGCAGCAGATGTTGGGCGCCATGTAGGCAGCAGCCACGGAGCCGCGCCTCCAGTTGTGCCCTGGCAGGCAGCTATTGCAGCAGCTGCTGCAGCTGGCGGGCAGCAGGCCATGTGGGGTGCAGTGCAAGCTGCAGCAGCTGCAGCAGTCGCAAAACATGCCAGTAAGGATGCAGCAGTGGAGCAAGCAAGTGTAGCGCTGGCACCTGCACCTGCAAGCAGCGCAGCGCCTGGCAGAAGCCATGCAACCAACAGCAGAGGTGCTGCCGTTCGGCCACCAGCGCTGCATGTGCCCACTGTTGATTCGGCCAAATTTGTGTCAGCAACCCCAGCAGTTGTGTCGCCTGCTGCATCTGCTAGAGCAGTCACCCCTGTCCGGGCACAGCAGGCTGCCGGCAAAGTGTCACCAGTGCCATCAAGAACAGCAAGCACACCCACTGGCAGGAAGCAGCAGCAGCAGCAGCAACAGCAACAGCAGGGGCGGGCAGGATCTGGTACTTCTGCAAGGATGCCACAAGGTAAGCATCGCTGCAGCTGCATGCGTGTTTACCGGGGCACCAGCTTGGTTCTGCAAATGATTCAGCTTGTCATGCTGCATGTCGTGGTGGTGGATGTGCAGAGCTTACCCGTTGTCATGCGTGCAACCCCGCTGTGTTTCTGTAGGGCCCCAACCCAGCCGCCCAACACCACAGTTGACTGCTGGAGCACCTCAGCCCAACGCCATTAAACCAGCAGCAGCAGCAGCAGCCAATAGCTTAGTAGACTCGCACCGTCTGTCAATGGAAGAGGCAGAGCTGCTGGCATCACTGCAGCAGCTAGATAACTTGCAGGCACATGTCAAGCAGCAAGCAGCACACGGAGCACCTGGCATGCGCATGGCAGAGACATATGCAGCAGCAGCAGCAGCAGCACCAGCAGCAGCAGGAGTGCCGGGGAAGACTGCCAGCAAGCCTGCGATGCCTGGTACAGTTCGCAGCGCTTCAAAATGTGACCTCTCAAGCCCGGCCACGGCATCTGTTGCTGCTGGCCGGCGTCCTGCAGCAGCAGTTGCAGCAGGCGGTGCAGGCAAGGCAGGCCAGCCATCTGGCAGAACAGGTAGCACCGGGAGTGCTGCAATGAACAGCAACAAGTCTCCAGTGCCAGCAAGCAGTGATGTGCGGCGAAACAAAGCAGCGCCAAAATCGCCAAGAGCAGCACCTGCTGCAGCTGCTGCACCTGCTCAGCAGCCGCAGGCGCTGCCTCAGCCGGGTGCTGGCATGGCCATGGCCCCTGGCTGGTTTGGCCAGCAGTGGCAGCAGCCAGCTGGTGCTATGCCCTGGGCAGGTCAGCACATGCTGCCGATGCACATGCAGATGCCTGGGGGCATGGTGCCTCCAGGCTTTGGCCCTCCAGGCATTGCTTGGCCTGAGATGGGCGGCGGACAGCAGCAGCAACAGCAGCAGATGTTTGGCCGGCATGCAGCTGCCGCGATGGCAGCTGCCGCCCCTGTACACTTACAGCAGCAAGCAGGTCAGTTTGCTGGGCTGGGCCAGCTGCCACCTGGATCAGTGGCTGCTGGTGCTGTGGGCATGATGCCATGCTACCCCAACCCTGGCGCGGCAGGGTTCTGCCAGCCGCCCAGCCACCAGCAGCAGATGTACTGGGCTGCAATGCAGGCACAGCAGATGCAGCACTGGCAGCAGCAGCAGCAGCAGTTTGGCATGATGATGCCATCCACTGCTGGTGATGTCATGGAACACAGCAGGCCAGGATCAGCAGCGCTACACAGTCTGAGGCCTCCCCTGTCGGCACCTACAGGCGGCCAGCACATGCCTGGCAGCCCATTGCTGCCCACCCTGCATTACCAGCAGACAGTGATGCGCAACAGGACGTCACACAGCGGAGACGGAGCAGATGGCAGCGCTGATGGGAGCATATCAGGTTGCAGTCATGGCGGTAGCAGGCCAGGTGCTTTGGCAGTCGGCACTGATGTGTGGCCCCAGCGTGGTGTGGAGCGCACTGCCAAGGGCAAGGGCTCGGCAGCTGCAGGGGCTAGGCCTGCTGGGCATGGTGACAGTGGCAGCATCCACGTTTACAAGGCAGGCCTGCTGCTGTAGAGCCACAAAGTGTCTTCCTTGTACGCAGAATGCGTACATGTGCAGCGCATGACGCTTTCAGGGACAGGATGTCAAGGCGGTCCGATCATCATGCTGGTGCCACCGTCACCATGGCAGGGCCTGTCATGGCACCGTCGGATCTGGTTATGCAAGCTTGCATAAGCCTTGAAGGCAGCAATGGCGTGGCGTGTTGCCAGGTGTCTTTGGAAGTGTCTTCAGATCAGCGCACAGTATTGTAGATCTGTAAGTGTCTTGCCTAGGCCTAGGCCTAACTGTCTGTTTGTACCACGGTCGACAGCCCTGGCCATGCATTCACACGCACCCACAATCACACCATATGGTGGGTTCACTTGACTCTGCAGAGTACTCTGTAAATTAAGCAATCGTCACTTGCAATTGTTACTGGCCATGGGTTTATGCTGAGTTTGGACTGCAAATGCTATTTTAATTGCAAACAATGTAGTGCTTCCTGCATGCTAATTAACTGCAAGCCAGCTGCAGTAACGTGCATAATCCGACAGTGCCGTTACATCATGATGTACATACACGATCAGTGATTTGTGCTGCGAGCATGCATGCTACAAGAGTGAACGGTCTCCATGTACTGGTGCACACCTTGCACCATGCGCACCGCTACAGGAGCTGCTAGCTAGCAACACAGCTGTTGCTCCTACAGGAGCTCCAGCGTCAGAGAGCGCAAAATGCAGCTGCCGCTTCTGCACTCTTTGTAATGGGCTGCCATGTGCACCACAACACCAACTCTGCACAAGTTGCTAGCAACGACACCAGCCCAATCATTCCTCAGATAGCTGCACCACTGCATTGCCTTGCCAACACTGGAAACGACAGCAGCTACAATTGCAGCAGCCTTGGGCAGGCTGCAGGTGTCAACACTTGCCTTGGGCTGTGGTGGCCCTATGCCAGCACCGTCCATACACTGCCGCAAAACACTGGCACAATGCTGCCGTACACCACAAGGAAATTGCAGTTCTTGCCAACCTCAAGCCCTTGCCAGGGGTCAACTCTCCTCTCAGCAGTGTCAACCTTGTGTAGCGGTGTTCAGCGCCCCAACACAGCTACACCTGGCTACATGCACAAAAAGCAGGCAGGTTGCAGCAGCACACACACGCGCTGCAGACACCAGCAGTGCAGACCTCAAAGCCGCGCACCACCAACATAGGTCAGTTTGCCGACACACTCTGCAGGCAGTCCCGTCTCCCGTCATGTCAATATGCTACACGGTGAACAGGATCTATGCAGTGTTGCATTGCTGCAATGCTTGCATGGAACCCGCCGATACAATACAAAACAGGTGTATCTAGGACACGATGACTCCCTGAGCACGCAGTTAGCTATTCTTGCAATGTCTCGCCCGACCTGCCGCTGCTGCTGCAGTTACTGCAGCTGCTGCCGCCGCTGTTGTATACTGCTGCCCCGTCACTGCAGCTGCAGGAAGCTGGCACAGCCCCATCACAGTGCAGTGTGCACTGCTCATACGACTGCTGCTGCTGTTGTTGCTGCTGCTCCACCCCCTCCATGCCCTCCTGCTGCTGCTGCTGCTGTGCCGACTGCGCAGCAGCACCAGCTCTCGCCCCGATGCCCAGCCAGCTTGCAATGCCCAGGGTTGATGGCGCATTGGCTGCTGCTGCTGGCTGTGGCCCTGTGGCTGCTGCTACTGCTGCTGCTGCTGCTTGTGGCAGCGATGCAGCAGCCGCTGCCGCCGCACTCCTGCTGCTGTGCTGCATTGCCGAGCCTGCCGGCACATCAACCAGCAGGATGTCCTCGTCCGTGCCGAACGTCTTGCGTGCACTCTCCACCACAGACACAGGTATGCGCACAGGCCCGCGCGAGTGCGCAGGGTCCTGCACCCAGAAGTACCCCAGCTGCGCAGCGCCACTGGCCAGCATGCTTGCACAGGCCTTGCTCTGCGCTGCATTGGCATGCTGCGCATCCGCTGCTGCCGTGGCCTGCTCCGGGCTGCTGTCGCTCACAGTGCTGCTGGCGATTGGTGCACAACCTTCTGCTGCAGCGCCAGCATCCTCCTGCTGGCAAGCAAGCTGCTGTGCTGGCTGCTGCGGCGGGTTGTCTGCTGCTGCTGCTGCCTCCCCACTGCAGCAGCACATGCTGCTGCTGCTCTGGTTGCTGCTGCAGCTGCTGTTGCTGCTGCAGGTGCACCCGCCGCTGCCTGGCTGCTTGCTGGGCTTGCAACCGCTTGCAGGGGCTGCAGCTGCAGCCGCTGCTGCAGGCGGCTCATAGCCCACCAGCAGGATGTAATGCCCGGTGTAACCTGTGGCACTGGTGACACCCGTGGTGTAGTTCCAAGCCATGTCTGCTGCAGCCTGCCAGGGGTCGATCTTGCGCCTGTCGACCAGCAGGATGGCGAGCTGCCTGCCGCTGGCCACTGCTGTGACGAGTTCCTGCAAGGGCACGCTGCACTCCTGCAAGCGGATGCCTAGCTGCGCTGCCTGGCTGAACAGCTGCTGCACGCGCTTCTCATCATCCTCCAGGTGCTCCATGTAAAACCATTCATTGGCATAATCCCCATTAATGCCTATGGTGATGGTGCAGAAGGTGACTGCTGCGCCGAAGCGAGCGAGCAGGTGTGCCAGGTCAACAGTCCACACACTGGTGGTCTGGGAGAGCCTGCGCAGCTGGTGCATGTCGCAGCTGGTGCAGCCCAGCGCACGCAGCACCATCAGCACGCATGCTAGCCCGCAATCCCAGCTGTACTGCTGCGAGACGTGCTGCACAGCAGGGTGTACGAAGCCAGGAAGCTCCTGCTGCAGTCGCTGCTGCTGATCAGGCTTGCACTGCAGCTGCTGCTGCTGTTCATCATGCCTGTGCTCCGCGAGTGCCATGTCCAGGTGCGGCAAGCCGGCAGGAGAGAGCATGAGACCTTGTTTGGTGGTTGCTTGCTGCTGCCTCAGCTGCAACCTCAACGATGCTTCAACGCATGCCGGATTCTGTGCTGAGCCTTTGCATTATGAAGTATCATTTGCTGCAGTGACACCTCAAAGCGGTGCCGCGGTACACAGCAACTGCGCTTCGGTCCGAGGACAACGGGGAAGTGCACCCGATGACCAAGCAAGCAGGAGCAGGAATGTCAAACGTAAAGTGCAGATCGCTCAGTGTGCCGTCTCGTCGGATTCGGGCTACAGCTTTGCGTCCTGCTTGCTGAGGATGACAGTTATGCTGATGTAAGCCCCTGAACCTCGCCCAGTGGGCACTTCATCCTATGAGCCGTGCCAATGGTCACAAGTGAACGAACATGGGCTCGGCCAGCTGCAATCAGTACCAGTTATGGGATGCCATGCTGTGGGGTGCGCAGACAGTGCACGGCGAGATCCTGCAGGTGCTAGGATCAGCCTGAACCAAGTGTGTCACAGGTGTTACAGGCCCTGTATGTTTTGAAAAATCAGCCGGGGTCTCCTTGACAAAGTACGTGTGTATTCACAAGCAGTTGGCTGGCTCTAGCAAGCTCTTCATCACGAAATAGGACAGGATTCCTGCCATGTCATCTGCTGCAGGCAACCAGCTGTGCCCACAACATCAACTGCTGCCTACAAGTCAGCAGGTGCTGACTGCACCGCCGCATCAGCCGTGTCATTGCTGCCTCTGCTACTGCCGCTGTTCTCCTGGGGTCTGCTTTTGCTGCTGCTGCTGCTACCTCTGCTGCCATCCCTGTCACACATGGCGGCCACTGCAGCCTCATCCATGACCCAGGCAAAGGGCCGCCCCTGGCAGCTGTAGCCCATCGCGCGCAGCACAGCCACAATCAGCGCATGCCGCTGCGGAGGCAGCAGCTGCACCTTCAGCGCCAGCGCCTGCACATATGCATCCAGCCAGCGCTGGCCCGGGTGGTAGCGCATGCGGTACAGCCCCAGCAGCACGCCGCAAAAGTCCTGCGCGTCAAAGCGCCTGTGACAGCAGCAGCAGCAGCACATGAGGCAAGGCACCAGCGAAGCACAGGTTTGTCAGAAACAAGGCGCACCATCAGATAGTGCGGCTGAATGATGATGCAGAAGCAGTGCAAAGGCACCCCACCATTGGCAGCTGACCAGCAGCAGCTTGTCATGCACAGCACAGCTTACGCAGGATGCGCCGGCCTGACGCATGTCTGCTAACAAACACACGTGACTATCACAGCTGCAAGTACATACATGTCCTCAGTGAGGATAAATATTGTTCTGAAAGATTGCTTTTTCCTCACATGAACCTGTAGCGAGCCTGCTCCAGCGCCAGCGCCATCCACTCCTTGTTAGGCTTCAGGCGCAGCAGTCCCAGCGCGTGCAGCAGCAGCGCCAGGCTGTGCGGGCTGAAGGCAGGCAGCTGCTCCGCGGCTGACATCAGCAGCTCAGCGGTGACCAGCACGTCAGGCAGGTACTGCACATGCAGCGGCGGGTGCAAGATAAATGGTTACAACCATGGAAGAGAATGTGGCGTGAAGAAAACAGCAATGACACATCTGCGACTTGGCGTGGGATGTTACCTCCCTCCACATACAAAGCTAAGAGCCACATACAAAGCTAAGAGAGCCAGCCACAACTGCAGGGGCAGCTTAAGGTGGCACATTGTAAGTGCAGTGCAGGTCATTGTAAGTGCAGTGCAGGTCAAGTTAATCGTGTGGGCTATGCAACAACACCACGTCAAGCCGCATCACCACCAGCAGCAGCTGACCGCCCACAGTGCACCCGCCTCACCTGCAGCCGTGCGCAGCCGTACAGCAGCATTGCCAGCTGCTGGTGGCTCATGCTGCCCGCCAGCTGCGCGCTACAGCTCAGGTGCTGCTGCAGCCAGTCCTCAGGCGGCTGTAGCTTCAGCCTGCCTAGTGCCCACACGCAGCTGGCGAGCTCCTGGCTGTTCATGCTGCCCTGCTGGCTGCGCGCCTGCGCTAGCCAGAAGGCAGCAAACTCAGGCACCACACTGGCAGGGCCCAGCCGGGCGAGCGCGTAGACAGCCATGGCGCAGTCGGTGGGGTGCAGCAGCGAGGCGCTGCTCAGCAGCTCCTCCTGCTGCTGCTGCTGCTGCTGCTGGCCCTGCTGCAGGGTGATGGCAGTCTCTGCTGCTGCTTGCTGTGTTTGAGGCTCCTGAAGCACCTGCGCATCCTGCTGCTGCTGCTGCTGCTCTCCCTGCTGTTGAACGCCATCAGCAGCTGAGGAGAGCTCCTGGCTGCCTCCCTGCTGCTGCTGCTGCTGTGCTGCCTGCCGCAGCTTCAGCAAGGCCACAGCCGCCACAGCTGCTGCTGGCCTGCTCACCGACTGCTGCAGTGCTGTCTGCAGCTGCCGGGCCCACGCCAGCTGCTGCGCCCCTGCAGCTGCAGCAACTGGCAGGGACCCCACTCCCCACAGCACCAGGGCATGATCCTTGGCACTGAGCTTGTGCTGCAGGCTGACCCATTCCTGCCTGTATGCTGCGAGCCACTGCGGGCTGGGCGCGTAGCGCAGCTTGCCAAATGCAAGCAGTGCACCACTCAGCTGCTGTGGGTCTAAGCTGTTGAGGTGGGCCTGCAGCTGCCGTGCTGCAGCTGGCAGCCAGCCAGCGCGTGCCGCTGCTGCTGTCTTGCTGCGGCGGGGCACGCGCTCCATGCAGGACACGCCCAGCAGCAGCAACAGCAGCTCATGCGGCCCAAGGCGGGGGATCGCCGCCTGCTCAAGCAGCAGAAACACAGCCAACAACATGCACTCTTAGCAACGAACAAAGGGCGCAAAGTTTGGCAGCTGTGCACAGAACTACCTCGAGCCAGCAGCAGTATTGTACGAACCCTGCTGTGCCTGTAGCTCCGAGCCTCATGTGCGGCCGGACTGCCACATCAGGCAGTGCCACCGCCAGCTCACCTTGCTGTGTATCAAAAATTCCGCAGTCCACTGGCTGGGAGGGTAAGCTCCCAGCCTGCCTAGCGCCCAGCTGGCCATTGCCAGGTCCAGCGGGCTGGCCTGCTGCATCACTGCCCTGCTGCGGCTGTACCAGCGCTTCATGAAGCCCGTGCTGGGAGCAAGCCCCAGCGGGGCACGCGCAACTGCCGCTGCAGCATGCAGCAGCACGCTGAGGCCGCGATGGTCAAAGCTGTGCAGCTGCTGCGCTGAGGCCTGCAGCAGCTGCTGCAAGGCGGCGCGGTATGGCTGCAGGCCCAGCAGCGGCAGGCCAGGGTGGGCCAGCAGCAGGTGGCACAGGCCGTTGAGGCATGTGCACAGCTGCTGGCTGGCCATGCTAGGTGCGTGCTGCGCCACCAGCTGGAACAGATGCAGCAGCAGCAGCCAGTTGTCTGGCTGATGCTGCTGCTGCTGCTGCTGCTGCTGTGACTCAATGTGCTGCTGCAGCTGCTGCTGCACCAATGCATGTGGCGCAAGCTGCTGATCTACAACCCACTGCAGGTGCTGCTGCTGCTGCTCCTGGTGGGTGTTGGAGGTCTGCAGGTCCTCTGCACCCTGCTGCTGCTGATGTGCCAGTGGTTGCTGCTGCTGCTGCTGCTGCTGCTGCCGCAGCTGCTGCAGGCGTAGCTGCACATCGAGCCGCTGCAGCTGCTGCATCCACTTCAGCTGCGCCTGTGGTGTCAGCTGCTGAGCGTCCCCTGCTGCTGCATCCTCCGGCACTGCCAGGTGCATGCGCAGCACCCTGCAGGCCTGCTTGACAGCCGCACTGACATGGATGCAGTCGAGCTGCTGCTCATGCTGCCCTAGCACCAGCAGCAGTTGCGCTGCATCTGCTGCTGAGCTGATGCGGCTGGTGAGCATGCGCGCCTGCCCAGCTGCAGACAGCTGCACATGTCTGCCTGGATGGTTCCGCTGCTGCTGCTGCTGCTGCTGCTGCTGCTGCTGTAGATGTTGTTGCTGTTGCTGCTGACGCTGCTGCTGCTTATGCTGGAGAGATGCGTGTTGGCTGCTGATTGCACGTAGCACATGCGTCCCCACAAGCTCATCCTGTGAGGATGCCTGAATGTAGTGCCTAGTTGCTGCTACTGCTAGGTTTGACTGCCACTGCCGTTGGGGTGTGCACTGCCCTTCAGACCTACGGATAGGACAGCTGATGCTGCCGCTGCTGCCGCCGCTGCTGCTGAATGCACTGGGTGGCCAGCGTGGCTGCAAGCCCTGCAACACGTGGTGCATGCCAATCCTATGAGACATACGATACGAACGTGCTTTGGTGTGCTGCCCTGACGCTGTTGGGCGACTTGCGAGACAGCCTCATACTCTAGGCGCCCACCTGCAGCAGCATGTGGTGGGTTTCGCACGGCACAACTAACAGCTAACAGCTTTATTCATATCAACCACAGGATTCTTTGGCAACCACGAGTTAATTTCAATGTCACAGAGTATGTGCAAGGAAAGCCAGCGCCGGAACGTTTGTTTCTGTATGTGGATGGCCGGTGGCTTACTAGTAAAGTACCAGCATCATGAACAACCTTCTTGGACGGAATTTGAAGCATGTCTTCCGGCACAAAAGTAGCTATGGCCATGTACCCATGTGCCAATGTTACTGCCGGGCAGCAACAACGGCACTGCCGATTCACTGCCAGCTGCAGACTTCGGTGTGGCAGGTGTTCCGCTGCTGCAATATCACTGACGTACTTGTTTGATGTCGAAGGCAACAATTCACCTTTGACTGCTGTGCTAGGAGCTGTGCCGCGGGCGTCTGGTTCAACAACAGACCAGTTTTAGTTTCAGTGAGACTGTTTTAAGTACCAAGCAACCGTGTTGTCAAGGAGGGCGATTAGTTTCAACCTGCTCTTTTCATCAAGGGGTGTTTCCAGTCTCCGGAACTGGGCAAGAGACCTGGTGCAAAGAGTGTTGCCGCCTTGCTGCACCGCGCATGATTACTTAATTAATACCTGTCCGTTTGCATAAGCAACCTGCCATCAATATACATTTGCAGCTTGTGAGCAGGGTGGTTATGCTGCTGTTCTATCACGCCTGCACACAGTTGAGTTTTGGCTGCTACAGAGGAGAGGTTGTGCAGGAGCAGGCTGTAGCAACAGCAGCCGATTACGTGCTTTCAAGGCCAGCAGCTCGTTACTGCTTGAACTGCAGTAGCATGTACATGTACGCGTGTACGAAACGTTTTACAAGTGCGCCACAAGCGGGTGAGCCAACCCCAGACTTGGGTTGCTCATACCGTCGTCGTCTTGGAGGGTGTCTGGTCGGTCCTGACATTTTGCTGGAGAAGTGTTTGTGCTCAACGGGATCTTCAAAAGCTTTTGAAAGTACATTCAAGCCCTTTCTAATACAGGTTTTGCACCCTGCTGATCAACGCTGCGGGATTGTTCGTGTCATTTCAGAGATAGGGTGAGATACGTATCATCAAGCGCACAGCGAAACAGCACTGCTGAAAGGCCTCAACACGAAGGCGTGGACACGAAATGTTTACACGAACAAACGACACACATAGCTGAGCTTGGTAACGACCTGACTGCGCACAATCTGGCAACAAAGTTTTGCATGTTCTCCTCTCGCCTGTTTGGCATGGATCAATCGTGACATATACATGCATATGACCGTCACTGTGCCATCATGCCGGGCGGCGAAAACAGCAGCGAGGCAGGTGATGGTGCCAAGCAGCATCAGCAGGGCCCAGCTGATGGCGCACGACTTGTGTACAGAGACAGCGCCAGCTCTTCACCAACACGTCTGGGAGTCATCTGGATCATGTGAGGCGCGCTGGAGAATTGTGCAGCGTTTGGTGTCTGGGCAACTGCCTGGCACTGGGATGCAGCAGCAGCAGCAGCTGCTGCATCAAGGACTTGACCATTGAATGGCTATTGTGAATGTAGGTTGGGCATCGCCTCCTATATGTTGCTGTCGCTGCTGGCAAGGAGCGTACTGCACTCTGAGCAGGCTGTAGCCACATGGCGGGCAGAGGTGAGCATGCCACGCACCGCACACAGGCTGACTCACCTGACCACCAGCAACAGAGACCTGGCTGCATTCTTGCATTGCATGATCAGAACCAGCCTTGCTTTCGTGAATCCACACATGATGGCGGCCAGCAAAGCTGCCGGAACATGCCGTGTCATTGGTCTGGCAGCAGCTGAATGGTTGCGTCTCAACATGGTGACTCACTCCTCGGCTAGGTGCTCAGAGTGAGCTCATTGCAACCGAACTGACTGTGCCTGCTCGCTGCGTAGGTCCCGATCGTGGTGTACGACCGCTCCATGTTCATGTTTGGCACGGCCTTTGTCATTGACGTGCTGAGTGCATGCTTTGAGCTGAAGACCAGCAGGCTGGACATGGTGCTGCTGCCAGCCTTCGTGAAGGGCATGGCCACACTGACCAATGCCTTGGTACGCTACGGCTGGGCAACCATCGGCACGGCACCCAACGGCACAGTGTGAGCACCACAGCAGCAGCAGCAGCAGGAGCTATGCAAGCAGCAGGGGCTATCAAGTGCTGTGCAGGCAGACGTTAGCACCGCATCTGCTGCTGTGACCGGCACCAGGCGGGCAGTTGCTGGCACAGCCCTCGCAGGCCTCACATGTGTGCTGCGCAGCTGTCAAACGCCAGCGTGGAGCTCCAGTGTGTGTGCTGGTTGTTGACACAGCAATTGCCGTGCTGCTGTCCTGCAGGGTGATGCTGCAGCGCTACATCTGCTGGATGCACACCACGCCCACCATCCTGCTGCTGGTGAAGATGATCTCAACCAGCATCTCACGCAAGCAGGTGCGCCAGGCGCATGCGCAGCTGCTGCCTGCCTGGCAGACAGCAGCACAGAGCACACTGGGGCTGGGGCTGTGGCATCAGCAAGCAGTTGGGGGTTAGGGTTTGCAGGTTGGAAGGAGCGCTGGTGCCAGCAGCAGGCAGGTGATGGGCATCAGTCAGCGAAGCAGTTGCGCAGAAATAGCAGCAGCGACTGAGTGGTGCCTTGGGAGCGGGCAATGCCTCTGCAGCAGTAGCGACAGTGCAGGCTGCTGCAGGTGGATCGGATAGCAGCAGCCCTTCTGAGCTTAGCTGCGGGTGCCTCGCCCCTTTGCATGTGCAGGTGATTGAGGCCATTGTGTGCGTGGAGCTGATGCTGGTGACTGGCGCCGCTGGAGCGATGACGACAGGCTCGCTGTCGGGTGCGCTGCACAGCAACAAGCAGTGCTGCAGCATGAATGCAGCAGCGGCAACGCAGCAGCAAGCACGGTGCTGCTGGTTGCAAGGACTCTGGAGGAGTCAGCTCTGCAGCTGCAGTAGCTCAGCAGCAAG
This sequence comes from Tetradesmus obliquus, assembly GCA_030272155.1. NCBI lineage: Eukaryota > Viridiplantae > Chlorophyta > Chlorophyceae > Sphaeropleales > Scenedesmaceae > Tetradesmus > Tetradesmus obliquus. The sequence goes on from CP126191.1 coordinate 6,698,327, forward strand.
CAGCACCTTGCAGGATGTCACTTGCTGGTGCGCGTGCTGCAGCTGCTTGTGCTGCCAGCATAAATGTGCCGCAGCTGAGCACGCCATGTGTGCCCCTGGGCGCGGCAGTTTGGCTGACTGTGCTGTGTGCCTTGGTGTGGTGTGTGTTGCTGGCTGCAGTGATCCTGGGCTGCCTGTCGCACATGTTCTTCCTGCCGCTGGTGCCCTACCTGCACCAAGGGCTCAAAGAGTGAGTGCAGCAGCAGCAGCAGCAGCAGCTGCGGAGGCTGCGGCAGAGGGTTGGCAGCAGCAGCAGCAGCAGCAGCAGCAGCCAATACCCCTGCCAGCAGGACTCGCTCAGCACATGGAGCACATATTTCCGGTGCACAGCCGCCTGGTTTATAGCGGAAAAAGTCGTCAGCCAACAGTATTTCAACAATTTGGCTCGTCTGAAGGGGCTACCAGCGCCTAGCAGCTGGTGCACCCCTGTGCAGTTTTATGATGCGCTGTCTTCTGCGCTGTTGTGCCTGCAGGGCTGCGGCTGTTGTGAGCAAGCACGCTGCTGGGCACACCATGACCTTTGTGTACTACACGACCATGGTGAGCAGCAGCAGCAACTGAGCACTGCATGCCTGCATGCAATTTGCTGTCCTGAAGCAAAGTCAGCAGATGTTGTCAGGTGTGTCTACCAGCTGTTGTCCGCAGCAGGCCCTTGCAAGGCCCAAACAGCATGCACTGGCCAATGCTCCATGCTGCCTTCCTGACCTCACTATGTGCTGCTTGCATTGTTGTGCCGTGTGTGCCGCTGCCGCGCCAGATCATGTGGAGTGCGTTTGGCGTGATCTGGGACCTGCGCATGTTTGGGCTGGTGGGGCTGGAGGCGGAGGAGGTGGTCAACCTGTGCTGCGACTTCGCCGCAAAGGTGTGACGCCTGCTGCTGCTGCCCTTCTGCCTGCATCAGCAATTGTGCTTGGCTGTTACACTTGTGGATGCCGTTGACGGAGAGTTTACATGAGTGTCAGCTGTGTCATGCATGGGCAATTTGCAGCCTCTGCATTGATGTCCACATGCTCACCATGCTTGCGCTGCCGGCCTGTCTCTGCTCTTGTAGCCGTGATGCATATGACCCCTAGAGATCCTTTTTCATCAGCACACTAACAAGTTCTTTGGCTCCAGACTAGGTATGCTAAAAGCCATGATGCATCCCGTGACACCCGCTGGTCTGCGCATGCTGTTTGCCTGCTGCCGGCGCGCTGTACCCCCCCCCCCCCCCCCACAGGTGGTGTTCAGCTGCGGGCTGATGCTGGGCAGCTTCAAGGGCATGGACTGCCGCCGCGAGGGCGTGATGCGCCAGATCCAGGAGAGCCACCGCCAGACGCTCATCCAGGAGCTGAAGCGCGTCATCGAGCAGAAGGACGCCTTCATGAGCAGCGTGTCCCATGAGCTGCGCACGCCGCTCAACGGCATCATAGGTGCGCGGCGGAGGGAGGGGTGGGGGACGGCGGCACATCCGCTGCGGCGAGCTGCATGTTACCTGCTGTTGACTTTTAAGGCACTTGCCGGCCATTTGTGATGTTGAAGTATGTGTGATGTTACTACAACAAGAGCTGGGTCAGGGTGTTTTTTGTGTGTGCCTTGTGTGTGCGTTGGTTCGCAGTCCCTGTTGATTGTACACCGTCCCTTACGCCACACACCCGCTCAAACTATGCGCCTCCCTTGCCCCTGCCTCCCCTGCCCCTCTTGCGCCCGCAGGCATCTCGGAGGGCCTGCTGTCGGGCTGCTGCGGCATCCTCAACGAGAGCGTGCGCCGCCAGATCTACATCGTGCGCACCAGCGGCGCGCGGCTGCTGGCGCTGATCAACGACGTCATGGACGCTGCAGCGCTGCGGCAGCACCGCCTGGTGCTGAAGCAGGAGCGGCTGGAGCTGCGGCAGCTGGTGGGGGATGTGTCCGACCTCACGCGCAGCCTGGTGGACAACGAGGTGGCGCTGCGCAACGAGGTGCCTGAGGGCATGGCGGTGTGGGCGGACAGCGGGCGCATCATCCAGGTGCGGCAGTGTGGGGCGGGTGACGTGGTGTGGTGCAGCAGCAAGCTGGGCAAAGACAGCTGCACAGCACGCACCGTGTGTCATCTAGAGTGCGCTGAAATGCTGCAATGATACAGCCAGGTTTGCGATGTGTACTGCCGTAACACCCCCTGAACTTGCTGCGTGTGTTTGTGTCGCGTGCCGTGCCTCTTGGCGTCAGGTGCTGAACAACCTGCTGGGCAACGCCGCCAAGTTCACGCGCCAGGGCACCATCCGCGTGTCTGCCAGCTGGCACGACGGCCAGCACCAGTGGGTGGCGGTGCACGTGAGCGACACAGGCGTGGGCATCCCCAAGCACAAGCTGGCCAGCATCTTCCTGCCCTTCGAGCAGGTGTGGCGCGGCAGCAATTGGCAGCAGCAGTCTGCAACAGCAGCCTGCATGATGTGTAGCGTGATTGGAAGGCTTGGAAGGCCGGGAGGCGGCTGCAGGGCATGTCTACTGACTGATGAGCTGCTGCCTGCTAGCTTGCATGTAAGAGCGTTGCGCTGTGCTGCTCTTGGAACAGCACCTGGGAGGTTGCAGCTTCAATTGTGTCACGGACGCCTGCGTGCCTGTCTATGCTGTCTATGCTGCAGGTTGACGGCAGCATCAGCCGCCAGTACGGCGGCTTTGGCCTGGGGCTGAGCATCACGCAGGAGCTGGTCAAGGCGCACGGCGGCGAGCTGTGGGTGCGCTCCCGCGAGGGCAAGGGCTCCTGCTTCACCTTCACGCTGCCCAGCTACACAGGCCAGAGCAAGGCGGCAGCAGCAGCAGTGCGCGTGCAGGCCACCGCGTCCATCACGCCAGGCACAGCTGACTCAGCAGCGCCCGGGCTGACACGCCGCGGCAGCCGCAGCGCGCTGCCGGAGGCTGGCGGCCGCTCGCGGCGCGGCTCCGTGCTGCTGTCGCCGTCTGATAATACATTGGATGGCAGAGCGCGGGTGCGGCTGGACAGCGCGAGCAGCATGGGGCTGTCTGGGGAGCTGGGCGACAGCTTGATCGGCGATGAGTACACGCGGGAGCTGCCGTATGATGCAGCGCAGCTGTCAGCGCTGGCCAGCAGCAAGCCATTCACAGCGAGCGCCACCCCCAGCGGCAGCCAGCAGCAGCGGCAGCAGCGCCGGCCGTCTTCGTCTGCCTCGTCTGTCGCTGGCGGCGCCTCGCGGCGCGGCGGCGAGGGCCAGCCTGTGCTGCTGGACCCTCGGCCGACGCAGTTTGCGCGCACGGGGCGGCACCAGGTGCTGTCTGTGGATGACGATGTGCTGAACCAGACTGTGGTGCAGAGCCTGCTGAGCAGCACGGGCTATGAGGTGGTGTGCCTGCCGTCTGGCGTGGCCACGCTGGAGTACATTGAGGCTGCTGAGGTGCTGCCTGACCTCATCCTGCTGGACGTGATGATGCCAGACATGTCCGGGTGAGGCTGCTGCTGCTGCTGCTGCTTGATAGGGATGCTTGGAATTGGAAGATGGGCCTGGTGGCTGGGCATGGCAGGTGTTTGGAAATGCCAGCAGTTGATTGACCTGTCTGGCCGCAGCCTTCTACTGCTCTTCTTTCCTTATGGGCGCACTCACCATGACTGCGGCGTGGGCTTTCTCTTCTTCAAAGCAGCTCCAGCGCACCTGCTTCTGCCTGACTGCCTCACAGTTGTCGCCTCACTATTGCCGCCTGCTGCCGCACCCCGCGTCACAACATGCACCATCTTCTATCTCCCTCGCAGGCCGGAGGTGTGTGCCAGGCTTGCTGCGCGTCAGCCGCAGCTGGCTGTGCCCATCATCATGGTCAGTGCGCACAGTGAGGAGGCCATGGTGGTGCGCGGGCTGGATGCGGGGGCCGTGGACTACATCACCAAGCCCTTCAAGCGCGCCGAGTTCCTGGCGCGCATCCGCGCCAAGCTCAACCTCAGCAGCGACTCGCAGGGAGAGGCGGCGCAGCAGGTGCGGCTGGGTGGGCTCGTGCGTGTGTGAGATCTCAACGTTGTTGGGCTTGCTTTGGGTGCGGTTTGGTGCCAGCAGCATCTGTAACGTGTGCAGCTGCTGGGTGTCTGGCTGCTATGGGCAGCGCTTGTTACTTGGCCGCAGCAGTGTCCTTGAGCTGTCACTGGTGTGGCTGCTTGCCTACATGCTACATGCTGCCTGCAGGTGCTTGACGAGCAGGATGCCGCGGAGCCGCTGGTGATGTGTGTTGATGATGACGAGGTGAACCACATCGTGCTGGAGGGCATGCTGCAGTCACAGAACTACAGGTGCGGCACGGGGCAGGTGGCGGGCTAGCGGTGTGGAGTCGCAACTGTATTGCTTGTTGTTGTGCGCAGCTGCCAGCTGTGCTTCCTGGCTGTCACAGTTCTGCAGCTGTGTCGAGGCGGCAGCTGCTGTTGCATGCCATGCTTCTCGCCACGTGCACGCAGCGTGTGCTCACTCGCTGACAGCAACCAGCTCTCCAGCTATGGCCTTGACACCTGCACCACCTCACCAACTCCTTGTGCTTCACAACTCACCAACCAACCCGCAGGTATGTCAAGGCGCGCTCCGGCTCCGAGGCGCTGTCAGTGCTGGAGAGCTCCGGGGGCCGGCTGCCGCACCTGGTGCTGCTGGACACGGCGCTGCCTGACACCACAGGGCTGGACGTTCTAAAACAGATCCGCGCGCGCTTCAGCCAGGTGGTGCTGCCCGTGGTGGTGCTCACCGCGCGGCACAACGAGAAGGCAATTGTGGCGGCGCTCGATAGCGGGGCTAATGACTACGCAGTGAAGCCCTTCCGGCGCAGCGAGCTGCTGGCGCGCATCCGCATGCACCTGCGCAGCAGCCAGAAGGCGGCAGCCACCGCAGCCGCCATCACACCGATGAGCCCCGTGGCTGCCGCGCTGGCGGCTGCGGGTGCCGAGGAGGGCCTGTCTGTGGAGCTGCAGCAGCTGCTGCCTGCTGCGGAGCAGCTTCAGCAGGTGCCGCTGCTGGTGGCGCAGCTGGATGGGCTGGAGCGTGCCACAGCAGGGCTAGCGCCTGAGCAGCTGAGTGCGCTGCTGGGTGCCATTGCTGATGCATTTGACGCCGTGATGGAGAAATATGCTGTGCTCAAGGTGGAGGCGAGTGACAAGATGCTGATGGTGGCGGCGCCGCTCAGCAGCAGCGCCGCCAACAGCGCACGCAACAGCCTGCAGCTGCCGAGCGTGCCGCTGCAGGAGGGCAGCACACCAACAGCCGGCACAGCGGCAGACCAGCAGCAGGGGCAGCAGCAGCAGCAGCAGCCAGGCCTGGCAGCAGCGCCAACCAGCGCAGCAGGCGCGTGCCTGCAGCGGCTGCTGCTGCTGGCGCAGGAGCTGATGCGGTGTCCATGCCTGACCACCGGCTCAGACGCCGCACCAGCAGGCGCCGACGGCGGCACAGCAGCAGGTGCGGAGCAGCTGCTGCCGCCTGCTGGTGTGGCAATGACTCCGGGCATGCAAGCAGCAGTTGCTGCGCTGCCTGAGTGCTGCCGCGGCGTGCTGCAGCTGCGCATTGCGGTGCATGTTGGCGCGCTGCACGCTGGTGTGGTGGGGGCGCGGCGGCCAAGGTACCGACTGCTGGGCCCTGCGCTGCAGCATGTAAAGCAAGCCTGTAGTGTGGCTCCAGCCAATACAGTGGTTGCCACAGGTGCTGCAGCATCGCAGCTGCTGGCACTCGGAGTGAGTGGGCTGCGGCCCCTGTCAGTTGCCTGGCCAGATGTCGATGCTGGCGCTGCTGGCGCTGACAGCAGCAGCAGCAGCGCGCAGCAGCTGTGGGTAGTGACGCCTGAAGCCGCTGCCAGCTGCGGGGATGCGGCAGTTGCCAGCCGAGGCAGCAGCGACCAGGTGCATGCGTTACTGAAGGCGGCTGCTGGTGCAGTGGCAGCAGGCGCTGCTGGCAGGGTGTGCAACGGAGATGTGGCCCTGCTTGCTGAGCAGCAGCAGCGGCAGCAGCAATGCAGCAGCCGTGTCAGCAGCGAAGCGCTGCAGCCTCTTGTCAGCACGCCCACCAAGCAGCAGCAGCATAGATTGGTGCAGGCGCTACCTGTACAGAAACCCGTGCAGCAGCAGCAGCAGCAGCAGCAGCAACAGTTTCTGCCGAACCAGCAAGTGGCTGTCCTGCAGCAGCTGCTGGCAGCTAGCTCAGCACTTAGCATGCCTGCGCTGCCCTGGCCGCAGCAGCAGCAACTGATGCAGCAGCAGCTGCTGCAGCAGCAGCAGCAACAGCAGCTGCTGGCTGCGGCTGGCTTGGCGCAGCAGGTGCTGCCAGTGACAGCAGCAGCAGGCGGCGTGCCATGCAACTGCACGCCACTGGCAGCATCAGGTGCCGGCTGGCCCAATGGTGCAGGGCTGTTTGGCACTGCATGGGGCTCTGGCGAGCACGCAAATGGGCACTGTGCGGGCGCTGCAGCTTCTGTGGTGGCGCCAGCTAGCTGTGCCGGCAGCACTGCCTCTACTGCTGCGCCTGCCCGCACTGCCAGTGGCGTCAGCAACAACAGCGGCAGCGCGTATGAGGTCAAGGCAGGCGCAGTGCAGCAGCAGGAGCAGAAGCTGTCTGCGCTGGGTGGGTCTGGCGGTGCGGGCGGCGCTGCTGCTGACATGGGTGCGTCGCTTGCTGCCCTTGGCGGCTTCCAGCTAGGCGCTGATGAGGTGCAGCAGATGCTGCAGCTGCAGCAGGAGCTGGACCTCATGCAGCAGCAGGTGGCAGCACTCACAGCAGGCGGCCTGGCCTGGGCCACGCCGGCAGCAGCACCAGCTGGTTGCCTTGGCGACAACGGCAGCAGCTACGGCCTCATTGGCGGCGCAAACGGTGCGGGACTGTCGCATGCGGCTGTTGCTGGCATGCTGGCGCAGCTGCAGCAGGCGCAGCAGTGCCAGCTGCAGCCGCCGCCCCAGCAGCAGCAGCAGCAGCAGCAGCAGCGGAGCTCAGGCGGCGGCTCAGCGGCCAGCAGCACTGACGCCAGCAGCAAGTCAAGCCGAGACAGCCCACCGCCAGCCTCTGAAGCAGCAGGGGAGGCGGCTGCGGCGGCTGCAGCGGCTGCAGCCAATGGCAGCAGCAGCGGCCGTGGCCGCGGCCGGGGCAGGGCTGCTGCGCAGCAGCTTGGGCAACTGTTCAGGCGCAGGCCGAGGAAGCCGAGTGACAGCTGAGCTGGATGCAGTGGAGCACACTGAGCAGGGAGATCCAGCTCAGCTGCTGTTGCTCAGCTGCGGCTGGCTGTGTTGGTAAAGGGATGCTAGGTGGCTGATCAGGGATGAGTTGCGCATGGCACTGGTTACAGCAGACGGCAGGCGTAGCTGCTGCAGGGCATTGCCTGCCTAGCTGCGTGTGTTGGTATCTCTTGCCGCTAGGGCTGCTTGAATAAGCGGAGCTGCATGTGGCTGCTGTTGCAGCCGAAATGGCGCGGCAGCAGCTGTGTTGTATCCCTGACGTGTTATCTGGGGAGGGGGATTGATGTCAGTGGATGGGTTGGTCCGCACGCGTGTTTGCTGCGGTTGCGCCATGGTGATGTCGCAGCGTTTTGTTATCTTCAGCTGCCTTGGCTGTCATTGCGGGCCACCAGCGCACTGCGCTGCGTCGGGCCTGCTTTCGCTCAGTACGCAGCTTCGTGTGTTTTGTTTTGCGGCCCGGCTATCGACAGGTGCTGCACTGCGGCAGCGTGTTGGCGGCTGTTCTACCCGCTGCAACGCGCCAGGTTTCTGTTGGGGTTCGGTGGACTGTGGTTATACTCTGCTGGGCTTGCAGCATGCAGGTGGTTGCAAGCTGTGAAGACGGCACCGCCTCATTCATGCGAGTGGGTATCTGTTGATGCTGTGACCCGCTGTGCTGCATCTGGTGGCAGGTGAGGCTCAGCGATGGCTCTTCTCGCAGGATCATTTCAGTGTTTGCCTTGCCTGCATGACTTACAATGCACGGCTTTTGATGAACATTGTTGTCGTGTCTATTTGTAAGTGTGTCCGGTCATATGTGCGTGCAGCTCTTGTGCGTGTTGAAGCCTGCTGGGACTTGACACAAAGTTGTTTTGGCTGGATGCCTGCTGCTTGGTTGGCTACTGCCTAGCTGAGTTTCAGCTCAGCAGGCTAAGCTGCTGTTGATGCTATGCTGTGTGCAAAATGTGCATCAAGTGATGATCATGGGGTGTATATGCATGTGTGCCTGTGACAGCAGCAGCAACGTCAACTTCACAGCCCAGAGTTGGCTCGGATCCCGCTTCCTAATGTCTTGGCAATCCCCTGTTTGGCACCCGCAGTGTATGGCACCTCTTGCTGCTGCTGTATGGCAATTACCATGCTCCTGCTAGTACATGCAATGCTGCCGGTGTTGGATGCCGCTAGCTGGTGTCACCGGACAAAGGCGGGTCGTCAGCGGGAAATGGCGTTGTGTTCCAGCGCTCTCCGGCAAATGCACAGAAGTAGCTGGGGATGCGGTTTAGTTGTGTCGATGGCTTTCCTGCGCCGGTGCCCGCATTGCTTCCGCTGTTGTTTTCTCTCTGGCTGCCAAACGCGCGGCTGCGCCTGCTGGTTGGCTGGATCACTCGGGTGCTGGTGGGTTGGGGTGCGGGGCTTACCCAAGTGCCGGCTTAGCTTTGTGTTGGCTAAAAAGCATTGCGCATTCGGCAGAGGGCGCGCGGTTTGCAGCCGCGCCGGAGGCTGGGGTTGCTGGGTGGAGGGGCTGTATTGCAATCATGATGGCGGCAGGCAGGTCTGAGAGTCCCACACTTGGGGCATGGTGCAGCGGCGACGTGTGCCGATGCACCTCATCTATTCTGATTATGCTCAGGCGTACCATAGTTCCTGGCTGTGAGCAATGGCGACGGCAGCCAGGGTGCAGGCTTGCATGGCTCCAGGCAGCTGCTGCACGTGATGTAGCATGGTTATCGGATTATGGGCAGGTGCCAAGACTCATGCATTGCCTAGAGGGTGGGCGGGTGTAGCGGGTCACCTGACTATGTGTTCGTGTGGCTGTGGATTATAATGTGCACTGTGCATGATGCCTGATGTGCGCAGTACGTGGTGACTGGCTGCCGTTTGGTGTTGGTGGGTGCAGCAGGTGTCTGTGCATTTTTGTACACGCCGCTACGAGTACTGACAGCCGTTGGCAGTTGCTGCTGTGTCGCATTATGTGTAGTTGTTTGCTGCATGAGGAGCCTGTCCAGCCTGAGGCTCTTGTGCCACCTGCCAGTGCTGCAGTGTCACCTTTGCAGGAGATTGTGATAGATCTATCTCTAGAGCGCCACATGGGCTGCACTACGCCTGATTTTTGAATAATATCGTATCATGATGTTGATGCACTGCTTTGTTGCAGGCTGCCCATCACGTACACATCATCCTCGTTACAGCACCTGCGTACTGCAGCTTTGGCACATGCTGTTGTCCACTGCTTTTGCAGCCATTAGAGCCATGCACTGCACTGGATGCGTACTGCACTTGTTTGAGGGAGGGGCACGGCATGCACGCACATAACTTATGCAGCAAAGCATAAGTATGCAGCAAAGCATAAGTATGAGACCTGTTGTTCAACCGATGGTCTGCAGCCACACGTGGCTTTGTTGTGAACGTGGCCACCATAGTGCTGCTGGTCCAATGTGTGTTGCTTGCAAACGCTAGTTTGCGCGTGATGCGCGCAGGTACCTGCACACCGGTGTGCACCTGTTCATGTCATGTAACACTACACTGCGGTACGAATCTGGCACCGCCGTCACATAACGAACTGCAGCTCACGACAGGACACGCCATAGGCAGCACTGACACTGCAACCACAACGCCGCCTGCCGCATCAACCACCGATGCATATGGTGCAATCCTGCCAGCAAGTTCCCCCAAGCCACCCGCGCTAGCAACAGTAATGAGATCACATGCCCAGCGCCGCCGACTGCTTGCGCCGCGCGGGTGTGGGCGCCAGCGCCTCCTCCAGCGCCTCGCCGCAGCGGCAGCCCGCCAGGTGCCCCGCCAGCACCAGCGCGTCCACCCAGGCGTCCGCGGCATCCGCATCGTCAGCAACCAGGTAGATGCCCTGCAGCCAGCACGCATGCAGGCAGTAGCAGGCAGCATTCGGCAGGCGCAGTGATGCCCAAGTCAGCCTTGTGAAAACAGTGAATCTCACTGTACAGCCTGCTGCTCTTTACAAGTGATCTTGCAGCAGGCCTGTGCAGATGTTGTGGGCAGGTGCTGCTGCAGGTGCAGGCAACTTCACTGGGCAATACTGCTGCTGCAGCACCACAGCAGTGCAGCCACATTGCCGGGCCATGGCAGCACACATACGTCCACGCGAAGTCGGCGATAGCATGCATGCTTGACACCCCAACCGCAAAGCATTATATACATCATGTCTATGAAGCGTGGCCACGAGCATGCAGGCAAATGCTTGCACTTCAACTGCAAAACAATCTGTCAACGCACCGTGGGCACGCCGCTGGTGCTGACCCAGATGCCGCCCCCCTCAGGCAGGCTGGGCTCCGCGCAGCGCCGCACCGCCAGCAGCTCTGTTAGCGCCAGCAGCAGCGGCTCGTCCTCGCCGCCCACGCCGGCGGCAGCGGCAGCAGCAGACACGCCGGGCGCGCCCACGCGCTGGCCGCTGCTGCTTGATAGCACGCCTGGCGCAGCGCGTAATATGATTGCGATACAGTGAGCATTACAGCGCGCAGCAGGGCACAGGCAAAGATACTAAATGAAACTGCCAATGCCAAGTTGAAGTGCATGCACAGCAGCTGTCAGGTCCAGGATCAATTCTTTGCCAGTGGATGATTGGCAGCGCTTAGGCAGCATGCTGCCACTCCCAGACCTCGCGCAACGTGCCACTACGTCACCCTGCGTGCTGTTTAGACCACCACAACACAACGAAACTGCTGGGGTTGGCTGGAGCCGCAGTTTGCGCTGCCGTACATACGCCAGCGGGCATGCAAGGCCGAACCCCAGGCCTGCTAGCACCACATGCTGCTCACCTGCTCCTGCTGTGGACAGCGACATCTCCATGCTGCTGGCCTGCCGCAAGCTGCGGTGGTCCAGCACAAACCAGTCTCGCCGGTACGTCTCTGTAACCGTGCCGATGCTGCGGGACCGCGGCGCAGTCAAGAACCCGGCCCGCAGGAACGGCAGCGGCAGCATCTGCCGCACCACGCCTAGGCTCTTGCGGTAAATCTCTTTGGATGGCTGCAGCGCGTGTGCGAGGCAGATGTACTGCGCTGCTACTGCCAGCAGCGTGCGCACCGAGATGTCCTTGGCCTGCCGCGAGGCAGGCGCATCTAAAGGAGGACGCAGCAGATACCAGGGAAGCGCGGCAGGGCGGCGCAGCAGCAGCAGCAACAGGCAGGCGATGAGTGGTAGCGCATGCGCAACACTCCACACACGAACTTCCTGCAAAACGCGCCTGGCACTCTGCTGCACACCATGCTGCAGCCGCCAGCCAACCCACACCAAGTTGACCAGTCTATCTGCTGCTGCAAGCCACCACCAACACCAGCATCAACATCGTCCTGCAAGCAGCCTCACCTGTGTCGCCCTGCAGCGCCAGCGCAAAGGTGTAGAAGACCGTGCCCAGGTTGTAGCAGCCGCGGTCAAAGTCGGGCCTGCTGCGCAGCGCCAGCCGGAACTTGTCCATGGCAGCGGCCACCAGCGCGTGGCGCTCGTCCCAGTCGCGCGCATCAGACGACAACTCCTGCGAAGATGCATTAATATGAAGTGCATAGGTGGTTGGGGGTTGCTTCCAGAACGTCACAGCACGCAGTGTGCAACCAGAGGACAGATGTAATGCTGCTGCTATCACACAGTGCCTGCAAAACTTGATGTGTGCTGCACTTGTGGGCATGTGACATGTTGCCGACCAGTCCTGCCAGCACAGCAAAGGCAGTCAGCTGAGCACCCAGTGCAGTTCAAGTACGGCCACACCAGCCCAGCCACTTCAAAACAGCCTGCAGCAGCCTGCCCTGCTGCGCCGCAGTCCCCACAAGTCTTGCACAGGTTTGTGCCGTCATACACTTCCTGCAACCCCCTGTGCCGTCTGTGTGTATATTGCGCATGCACTGCCCAGCACCCACCCCACCTGCAGCACCAGGCCCCAGTTGTTGAGCGCCTGCGGGTTGCGTGGGTGCAGCTGCAGCGACTCCGCATACTTCTGCGAGGCAAGGTGCAGCGCGGCAACAGCCTCCGCGGGGAGTGACTGCTTCACGCAGCGCGCCAGGTCGCTCAGCGCCACGCCCCAGTTGTACAGCGCTGCGTGAGAAGAGGGCTTGAGCGCCAGCGCCGCCTCGTACCTGCTGCAGGCCTGCAGGGGCAGTGAGGCGCAGCAGCAGCGGCAGCAGCAGCGGCAGCAGCAGCGGCAGCAGCAGCAGCAGCAGCGGCGGCAGCAGCAATGGCAGCGGCAGCAGCAGCAGCACCACCACGTTGTGCAGCTGCAGCAAAAGCCAAAGCAACTGCAGCTGCTGTTGGTTGTGCACACGCATCCCTGGCTGTATTGCCGCAACTGCATGCTGCATCTGGGGTACTGCTGAGCGCCTAAGTGGCGTTGCACTGAGAGGACCCGGGCTGCTGGCTGCTGCACCAACTGCACCTCAGCAGCTGCAGCATGACCTGGGGTGACCTACACATCCTCTTCAATAGCGGAACGGCGCTGTCGCATACCCCACAGCTGCAAAGACACCGATGCTTCTACATGTACTGTGTGGTGGCTGCGTACCAAAAGTAAAGTTTCGAGAAACCGCACCTGACGCAGCATTGCCGCCTGCTCTGCTGAGGCCTGCTGCAGCTTGCCTGACAGCTCCTGTAGCACCAGGCCATGGTTGTACAGCGCATCATAATCGTCCGGCTGCTCTGCGGTTGCCACTGCGTACTGGCGCGCCGCAAACGCCAGCTCGCGCACGTGCAGGTCTGGATCCTCCGCCAGTGCACTGAGTGGGGCCTGCAGGTGCAGCAGCAAGAGGCAACGATTGATTACATCATTGCAGTGAAGTGTGGTAAGAAAGTGCGTTGTGTGGGCCAGAGACAGACTTGAGGAGCGTCAGTCAAATCATTGCTGCGGCTTATTGCTGCCAGTGGCATGGCCGCACTTGCAGAGATGGGTGATGGTGCTTGCTGTGCTGGTGTGACCTCGCAACACGAAGCCTGCGCGACATGCGGAACACGCTCCAAACACCAGCTGCTGTCACAAGTGTACGTGCCTGCTCCCCCAGCCCCGGGGTGCTGCTGTTGAAGCATCCGAACATGCTGCTGCTGCTGCTGAGGATGCGTCTCACCGGAAGCTTGCCAGAGATCAGCGCTCCCGACAGCGTTGCGCATGCGCGCTTCAGCTCCTCACCGCCAAAGCAAGCCTTGAAGCCATCGAACTGGACACAGCACATGCCAAGTCATGCTGCTGCTCAAGCAAGGGCACAGTGCTGTAAATTTGTCACAGAGTGCAGCTGCACCCACCTGTTGCTCTAGCTCCCTGGCTAAAGCATCAGCCATTGTAGAGGAGCTGTGCAGCTGTACTGCTGCTGCACTGCAGAACTATGCCTGGTTGCAGGCTAGCAGCTGCGAGCAGCTGCCATGCGGATCAACTCCACCTATGATCAAGGTGTGACAACGCCGCAGCTCAGCTGCTGGCCTCCTTGTCAAGCAGACTGAGTGTGTCTGTTGGTGCCAACTGTGTGCACTGTGCACAAGCACTTGCTAGAACTGAAGGGGAAGCAGGCAAACAATCATAAAAGGAGTACACATTAAACATGGATTTCAGCATCAGCAGCAGCGTCAGCCATTAGAACTGGAAACCCCTTCCATCGACATGTCAGGTCAAGAACCTCGGTCTGAACGTTTGGATTGCTACTGAACAGGCTTGCCTGCATACAATGTAACTGATGATGGTTCAGCTGCTCTTTGTAATCGTCCGACACATTGATAACCCACATGCTATTTGTAGACACCTGCAGCAAGCAGCTACCCGAAGTTTGCAGACAGTAGACATGGCCCTTGTAGAATAACGACTACAAGATGCTTTCGGGGATAACATTTGGGGACAGGTCAGCATTGGAGCGAGAAGAGCAGCAGGCAGCTCAGGCAGCTCAAGCAGCAGCAGCAGCGGCAGCAGCAGCAAGGAAGAAGGAGAAGAAAAGGCTTAAGAAGGTGAAACTACACACAAACCATGTTTGTCTGCATTGGCAGACATAAAACACTGTATGCTGCACTCGCATGTAAACGCAGCAGTAGTGCTACCATTCATGTTTGTTGACAACACACATCAACGCCTCCGACCTTTTTGCAGGAGAAGAAGAAGCACAAGAAAGACAAGAGCAAGAAACAGAAGGACAAGGGTCATGGGTCATCAGGTCAGCAGGGCTAGGTAACAATTAGCGCCTGTGTCTGCAGGCAAACCCCTGTGTTCAGAGGCACTGCCATCATCCACAGCATGCCAGCTTGCGATGCGACAGGCGACAGCACGTGCAGCTGCTCTACTTCAACCGTGTAACCCATTTATAACCCACAGTACTGAGGCAGCGCGTGCAGCTGCGCCCTCACCCATGATCACGTGCTACGTGCTGCCTGCTGCTGCCTGCTTCTGCAGGCGGAGAGCCCTCCAGTGGCAGCGGGTCAGACGATGAGCAGCAGCAAGGGGGCACACCAGCAGCAGCAGCAGCAGGCAATGGCGCTGCTGGTGCTGCTGCTGTGCAGCGTGAGGACTGGATGACTGTGCCTATGGCCAGCTCAGCAGCATTCGCGCAGCAGCCCGCAAAGCAGCAAGCCAAGCCAGCAGAGGTGAGGCAGGCGGCGTGCTGCTGCTGGCAGCTGCACTGCAGTGCCCTGCAGGGACGCCAGCAGCAGCTGCTGCAGCAGCAAGTACGGTACATGCTGTTTGTCACTGTCCTCCAGTTGCCAACCTGTGCGGGTGCCACCCGTACATGCAACGCAAGTAGCAGGACCTTGCGCACCTGCTGTGCCGCAGCTGCGTAGTACCTCATCTGCCTTGTGCGTGCCTCAACCCCACATTGCTAGGAGTAGCCACACTGCAGTGTCTTGTGCTTCAGCCACACCAGTTCGCATGCTGTGCACATGTGTATCTTCTGCTCCGTCCTCACATCTGTGGATTGCATGCACGCCGCCCGCTGTGTCTGCTGCTTTGCTTAACCCCACCAGCCTGAGGAGGCGCCGATAGTGTCAGGCATCCGCTACATGGACCCCAAGCAGGAGGCGGCAGCAGCAGAGCGAGGTGAGCCAGCAGCTGCAGCAGCTGCAGCAGCAGCAGCAGCAGCAGCAGCAGCAGCACCAGCAGCAGCAGCAGCAGCAGCAGCAGCACTGCAGGCGGCAGCAGTGGTACAGCCCTACAGCTGGAGTGTAGGTGCCAGTGCAGCGCTAGTGCAGTTCATTTTCAATCAAAGGTGTAGGTGCGTCTGGCCCATTGGAGTCATCACACAGTCCACCGCGTCATGTTGCTGTGCATGTACGCGAGGCGTGTATGCGCTTCACGCCTGCCTATCTGTGTTCAAGACAGACACCTGCCTGCGCTGCCCGCCTGTCTGGCTGCAGCTGCCGCGCGGGAGGCCGCTGCCGCAGCGGCCGGCCCTGACAAGGCAGCAGCCGCGGGTGGCGCTGCCGGCGTGTCGTGGCGCATGCGGGCGCTGCAGCGGGCACAGCAGCTGGCGCAGGAGCAGGGCAGGGGGCTCAATGAGGTGCGAGGGGCTGGTGTGGTGTGATGTGGTGCCGCAGGGCCAGCCATGAGTGTTGCGAGTAGCTCTGGCAGCAGTGCGTGCGCCAGCCGGCTGTAGGGTGTGGTACATTTTGTGACGGTGTGCTTGCATAAAACAAAGGTGATGCACGGCAGCGCGGTTTGTGCGGGATGCACATGCCGTGCTGTCATGCATCTTCAGTGATGGACTGCTGACTTATGCACAAGATTATCAGCATCTCACATCACATGAGTCATGTGTGCTGCAGGTGCTGACGGAACGCTGGGGCTCAGCCGCAGACATTGCTAAGGGCATCATTGACGGCGCGGCTGCTGCTGCTGCTGGGCGCAGCAACGAGCCGCAGCATGGCAGCCGCGGCTCAGCGCCTGACAGCCGGCAGCAGCAGCAGCGCGGCGAGCGCAGCAGCGGCGGCGCCACGCCTCACTACCTGGCTGGGCTGCGCTCTGAGAAAGGGGAGATGCGGCGGCCTGCAGGCATCAGCAGCGGCAACAAGCTGTCATGGCGGCGGCCTGGCCCTGCCGCTGCTGCTGCTGCTGGTGATGGTGATGGCGGTGGTAGGGGGCAGGAACAGGCGGAGCAGCGGCGAGGGGACAGGGAAGGTGGTGCTGACAGGCGGCAAGGTGGTGGCAGCGGCAGGGAGCGGGACGCGCGGGAAGAGCAGCAGGAGCGGCCGCATGGCGACCGCGGCCACGACAGGCAGCAGCAGGACAGCAGGGATAGAGGGGACGGCAGGGACAGGGGTTATGACAGGGACAGGGGCCATGGCAGGGACCGGGACAGGCAGGATGAGAGAGGCAGGGACAGAAGAAGAGAACGGGAGAGGGAGAGGGGCTATGACGGGGACAGAGACAGCAAAGACAGGCAGGGGCGGCAGCAGCAGGCGGGTGAGCGGCGGCAGCCTGCTGGCGGCAGGGGCGGCCAGCAGTTGCGGCGTGAGCAGCAGCAGGTGAGGCCGGTACACCAGTTGCAAGGGCTCATGCGGCAGCTGTACATATCAGCAGCTGCTGGAGTTGCTCACCGCAAGCTTCAGCGCAGTGTGCTGCAGTGTGCTGCAGTGAACAGACGGTGCATTGTGTAGCGAATGTAGAGTAGGTGGATGGTGGTTGCAGATGGTCTGGGAAGCTCGAAGTGTTGTCGCTGTTGCTCCTTCAGGGCCGGTGCTGAGATAGCGTCTACTCCCTACTAGGGTTTACAACACAAAACACCACCAACTGTGCCAATCCGCTGCTGCTACCCTGCTGTGCTGCCTGCAGCAGCAGGAGGTGGTTGAGGCGCTCAAGGCAGTGGCTGGCAGCATCAACACCTTCAAGAATGACGGCTCCTTCATGCAGCAGATGATGGGTCAGCAGCAGCAGCAGCAGCAGCAGCAGCCAGACAGTGAAGGCAGGCAGCTTGCAGAGCCCAGCAGTTCGGAAGGGGACGAGCCAGGGCAGCAGCAGCAGCGCCGCAGGCAGGTCGACAGCAGCGATGATGAGCAGGCCGGGGAGCACCAGGAACAAGCAGCAGCAGCAGCAGCGGCAGCAGCATCACTTGCAGCACCCAGCGGCAGCAATCGTGCTACGGCAGAGCTGCTGAGAGCGCGGCTTGGCGGCGCAGGCAAAGCACCAGCAGCAGCTGCTGCTGCTGCTGCTGGCGGCGGCGCAGGCAATCGATCAGCTGCTGAGGCTCTGCGAGCACGCCTTGCCGGCAAGCCAGCACCTGCTGCTGCTGCTGCTGCTGAGCCGTCAAGTGATGGCAAGCAGCGGCAGGTGATGGTGCTGCCGCAGGTTGATGCACGCGGGCGCGCAATGCCTGGTGCATTTGGCCGTGAGGCTGCGGGTGATGGGCTGCGCGCTGCGGAGGCTGCTGCTGGCGGGCGCATGAACAAGCGCGTTCAGCGCTACGGCGCTGACGGCACGCGAGAGCGTTACTTTGCTGATGATGACAGCGTGGACCTGCAGGTGGGGCTGCTGTTTTGTTGCTGCTGCTGAGCTGGCTGCCTGGCGGTGTGTTGCTGTGTGTTTGGCGCGATGGTGCTGCGGCGCATGACAGGGTACTTGCACAGGCGGGCGTGTGTATAACTCATGCGGCACGCAACCGCCCCAACTGTTACTGATCATGCGACAGTTGCTGGCACATCAAGTGGGCAAGGCACATTGTACCCGCAAGCAAGTAACGCTTGCCTGACTCACTCGCTATCGCGTGCACCACGCTAACCACCGTGCTGCACTTGCGCACCCCGTGGTGGGCCTCCACCCACCCACCCATGCACGCATCTTGCTGCGCAGACGCTGGTGAAGCGCGCAAAGCATGGCGATGACTCAGTGGGTGACCTTGACCGCACGCTGGCCGGCAACATCGCGCGGCGGCAAAAATTCAAGGAGACTGACTTGGACGCTGACGCGGAGTATGACCACGACGCGGGGCTAGAGCTGTGAGTGCTGTTGTTAGCGCTGCTGCTGATGCTTTGGGCATTCTTGATGGCCTTGGGATGCGCTGGGTTACGCTGGCTGCCCGCAGGACCCCGCAGCGCAGTGTACTCTGCAGCGCAGTGTAACAGCGCTAACCACCTGCCTTGTACGCTTGCCAATCAACACATGTTTCCATGCGCATGCGTCAATCCTGTCATCCCTCCTTGACAAGCTAAACTCAACCACATCCTCAAAATGAGTTATCTGCATGCCTGCTGCTTGCCCTGCAGGAGCGAGTCGCGCGCCAAGCGCGGCAACGTGGAGCAGCAGCGGCAGCGCGAGCGGCAGCGGCAGGTGGCGCAGTTCAACAAGCAGCAGCGCCTGGAGGACAGCTGCGCCTACTGCTTCAGCAGCCCCTCACGGCCCAAAAAACTGGCCATTGCTGTGGGGCAGTCCACGTACCTGTCGCTGGTGCAGCGGGGCCGCCTGGTTGAGGGGCACTGCGTGATTGCGCCTGCAGAGCATGTGGCAAGCATCCGCCAGGTGGGGCAAGGGCTGCGGCCGTGCATGAGGCATGTGGCTGCTGCTGCGCCTTTCATGTGCCTGATGCGGTCTTGTGAGCTGCTTGCTGCCGCTCTTGCCTTCTGCCCACACAATCACCTGCTGCTTTCAATATGTGTCAAACCTGCCTGCCATCCTGCAACACCTTGCGCCATCAGAGTTTGTACAGGCTTGCTCAACGCTGCTCCATTGCTTGTACGGCAGCCCACTTGTGCTGCGCTGCTCGCGTGCTGCACCCGTGCCATCCCCTGCCCTTTCCTTTGTGTCTGTGCAGGTTGACGAGGCCACATGGACGGAGGTGCGCAATTTCCAGAAGTGCCTCATCCGCATGTTCATGGAGCAGGGCAAGGAGGTGCTGTTCCTGGAGACAGCCACAGGCCTGGGCAGCCACCGCAACCACGCGCTGCTGGAAGCCATCCCCATGCCTCCAGACGCGTTCAGCAAGGCGCCCATGTACTTCAAAAAGGCCTTGCAGGAAGCCGAATCGGAGTGGGCGCAGCACGCAGCAAAAGCAGTGATAGACACCAAGGCCAAGGGCCTGCGCGGCAGCATTCCGCCCAACTTCCCGTACCTCTACGTGCAGTTTGGCTACGCCAACGGGTTTGTGCACGTGATTGATGATGAGGCGAAGTTTGACAAGCAGCTGGGGCGGCAGGTGGTGGTGGGGCTGCTGCGGCTGCCGCCGGAGGTGATGCACAGGCGGCAGCGCGCCGACGCGCCCTCGGTGCAGGCCGGCATGGCGGCGGCGTTCCGCAAGCAGTTTGCGCCGTACGACTGGACCAAGGCGCTGGAATGATGCCTGCTGTGATGCAGCACTGCATCAGTAGGCACTAGTGGCATGCACTCAAGTGTGGCACCTTTCAAAGCCAAGTTTGGCTTGCCCCGGCCCAGCGCAGTCAAGCACAGTGCAGTCAAGTGTGGGTTGTAGTGTGCACGCCCCTGGCCCCTGCTCAACCAGTTGAGCATGGCCAATATGTGCAGCGAATGTTCTGTTGAAGTGTCAACGTGAAGGCCTAATGCTGTATAAAGCAATGCAATGCTGAGAACACAGCTGGATGAACTGATCTTTATGACTGACGTTGACCATCACTGTCTACACATGTAACAGGTGATCCAAGACACGAAAACACAAAAGAAACTGCTGAGAGCACGACCACCGTCGTGACTTGCTCCCAGACGATCTAGGTGTGCAGAACGGTGTACAGCAGTACAGTGGGTTGCAACATCACCCGCCTTTCCTCAGCTGATCATAGCTTTTACTAGCTGCAGAGGCTAAGACATGCGTTCATTCAGCAGTGTGGGCGGATTGTGCGTCAAGGTGTCACCCCCTCGTGGTTCAGCGCACGCCGTTCACTGCTTCATCCAAACCTGGGGTTGCTTTCTCATCCATATTACTTGTGCTGTGGCTGTTATCTTGAAATACCTTGGGGTAGGCTGCGCAGTCAGCCCGGCAGCACTGATCTGAGTGGAGTGTCCAGCAGGCAAGTGCGGAGGGCTTGAGTAGGCGCTGCTGGTCGCGTAAAAGTGTATGCAGCACGGCCAGCGCAGGCATACAGCTGCTAGGAGCTCGCACATCTTGTGCTAAGATCTCTCAGCTGGAGGTGCAACACCCCGCTTGTGCCGTGCACAGCAGCAGCTCTCGCAGCGTGCAGTGGCGAAGGGATTATCTAAATAGTATGTTCGAGCGCCGCGGTGGCCTGGGGCACTCCGCTGCTGCTGATCAGCACTTGTTCTGCTTTGCAGGCACCACTGCCTGGTAGCAGGCAGGACATAGCTTAATCAGAGCAGCTAGGCTGCACTTGACCATCATGAGGCGTGCACGTTTGCTGCTGCAAGCAGCTCAGGTGCTGCGCACTGGGCCAGTGCACGCAGCCAGGTGAGATCTGGCGCACCCTCCAGCAGCAGTCAGTTGTAATGTTCAACCAGCAGCGGCACACATTTGTCAGCTGCTGTGCATTATCTGTGCATGAGCACATCACCATGGTTGTAAGTGCCTGCATGCACCAAGCAGCCGTTACGCAGCACACGCATCAATGTAACCCATGGCACTCGTGTTGCTGTTCTTGCTTGCAGGAATGCTGTTGCACCTGCCAGCAGGCCGTTGGCTCTGTCCATCAGGGTGAGCAGCAGCATGATGTGCAGCAGCAGCAGCAGCAGTAACAAGCAGACGGTACAGGCCTCAGTGCGCCAGCAAAGCAGCAGCAGCGCGCTGGCGAGTAGTGGGCAGCAGAGCTTGCAGTGCTGCAAGGATCATCACGTAGCAGCTAGATGCAGCAACAGGAGCATCACATGCCAGCACATGAGCATGGCAGTCCTCTCACCATGTGTGTTTGCACAGGGAGGGATGATGTGTTTGCAGGGCAAGTGCCACATGCTCAGTGTACGCAGCTGTGCGTATGCCCCAGCAGTGCAGTGTGCACCTAGCAGGCATTTGAACAGCGCAGCACCAGCAGTGCTTGCTGTTTTGCGTGCAGCAGCAGTGAGCAGCAGCAGCAAAGATGATTGGTTGTTAACATCCAGCAACAGCAGCACACGGTATGTTTCAAAGGTGCCAGCGGTGGCTCTCGTGCCTGGTTAGCGCTGCACCACAGCAGCTGCAGCTCCTGCCATCATGCGCATCACCCTGCACTCAGCGCATGCTGCGCGCATGCCTGACTTGCCTCTTGCTCAACCAGCACT
This sequence comes from Tetradesmus obliquus, assembly GCA_030272155.1. Lineage (NCBI taxonomy): Eukaryota > Viridiplantae > Chlorophyta > Chlorophyceae > Sphaeropleales > Scenedesmaceae > Tetradesmus > Tetradesmus obliquus. The sequence goes on from CP126191.1 coordinate 6,719,629, forward strand.
CCTTTCACCTCACCTGCCCCTTCTCCCTGCTAACCTGCCCGCCTTTGCTGCCCCCATGTTTCCCCTGCAGGGCTTTGCGGCTGAGGCCAAGCCGCTGGACGAGATGCGCCGCCCCAAGTTCAGCAGCAAGTACCTCATCCAGCACATCAGCACCAAGCTCATCCCCGCCGTCAAGGAGTGGGAGAAGTCCTACCAGCCGCCCATCATCCACCTGGGCCGCGTGCTGTCCGTGGGAGATGGCATCGCGCGCGTGTACGGCCTGCGCAGCGTGCAGGCAGGCGAGCTGGTCTGCTTCGACAGCGGCGTGAAGGGCATGGCGCTCAACCTGCAGCACGACCACGTGGGTGTTGTGATCTTCGGCGCGGACCAGACCATCCACCAGGGTGACCTGGTGTACCGTACCGGCCAGATCGTGAACGTGCCTGTGGGCCCCGGCACACTCGGCCGCGTGCTGGATGCGCTCGGCCAGCCCATTGATGGTGCCGGGCCGCTGACCAGCGTGCGCAGCAGCCTGGTGGAGGTGAAGGCGCCCGGCATCGTGGCGCGCCAGTCGGTGCGCGAGCCGCTGTACACAGGTGGGTGGTGCGGCGGCTGGTGGTGGCTGGCAGGGTGCAGCAGCTGGCTGGGGTCACCGGCAGGGCTGGGCTGCGGCAGGGGGCAGACCTTGTGTACGGCAGCAGAAGCAGCTGCTCGTGGGCGGCATGTGCGGCTCTGAGATGGAAGTAGCAGCAGCTGCTGCTGTAGTGCAGGTCTGCTGAGTACATGAATATGGGGTGGACGCTGTTGTGTTGCGTTGCGCTGTCAGGTCACAGGCTTTTCTGTAGACAGCGCATGTTAGAACAGCTGCGTACGTCAATGTGCTGCACGTGGGCTCCTTTTGCCAGGTGATGTGTATTCACCATTAGCAGGTGGAGCTCATGGCAGGATGTTGTTGCATGCACAACGCTCCATGCAGGGCTGCTGCTGCAGTAGCTGCTGCCACCTTCTGCCTGCTGCCAGCTAAGTCAAACAACAAGTTGCCGCAGTGCCTGCTCTCTGTCAGTGCTGCAGCCAGCATCGCTGCTGTCCGTTCCCTGCTCACACATCCAGTGCAGCACTCTTGACCAGTCAACCTGCCTGCTACCTCCTGTGCTGCCTTCCCTTCCTCCTGCCACCCACCCACCCACTCCTAACTGCCACCAGGCGTGAAGGCTGTGGACTCGCTGGTGCCCATCGGCCGTGGCCAGCGTGAGCTGATCATCGGTGATCGCCAGACCGGCAAGACCGCCATCGCCGTGGACTGCATCCTGCACCAGAAGGCCTGCAACGCCATGGTGCCCAAGAACCGCCGCGTGTACTGCGTGTACGTGGCCATCGGCCAGAAGCGCTCCACCGTGGCGCAGCTGGTCAAGCTCTTCACGCAGACCGGCGCCATCAAGAACACCATCATCGTGTCCGCCACGGCCTCCGACGCCGCGCCGCTGCAGTTCCTGGCGCCCTACTCCGCCTGCGCCATGGCGGAGTACTTCCGCGACACCGGCAAGCACGCGCTCATCATCTACGACGACCTCTCCAAGCAGTCCGTGGCGTACCGCCAGATGTCGCTGCTGCTGCGCCGCCCGCCCGGCCGTGAGGCTTTCCCCGGTGACGTGTTCTACCTGCACTCGCGCCTGCTGGAGCGCGCCGCTAAGATGTCCAACGACCTCGGCGGCGGTTCCCTCACCGCCTTCCCCGTGATCGAGACGCAGGCCGGAGATGTGTCCGCCTACATCGCCACCAACGTGATCTCCATCACAGACGGCCAGATCTTCCTGGAGACGGAGCTGTTCTACCGCGGCATCCGCCCCGCGCTGAACGTGGGTCTGTCCGTGTCGCGCGTCGGCTCCGCGGCGCAGTTCCCGGGCATGAAGCAGGTGGCGGGCACGCTCAAGCTGGAGCTGGCGCAGTACCGTGAGGTGGCTGCCTTCGCGCAGTTCGGCTCCGACCTGGATGCGGCTACGCAGTACGTGCTGGAGCGCGGCGCGCGGCTGACGGAGATCCTGAAGCAGCGCCAGTTCAACCCCATGCCGATCGAGGAGCAGACGGTGGTGGTGTACGCTGCCACCAAGGGCTACCTGGACAAGGTGTCGCCCGCCAACATCACGGCAGCGGAGACCGCCATCCTGAAGCACATCGACCCCAACATCTACAAGGTGCTGCGCGCCAAGGGCAAGATCACGCCAGAGCTGAACGCGCACCTGCACGCACAGGTGGGTGGGGGAGGTGAAGCGGCTGGTGGCGCAATGCGTGTGTGGTAGCAGGTTGGGAGAGGTTGCTGAGGTTGCCTGCTGGCAGATTCTCATCTTTCTTGCAGGGAATGTTCGCGCTGTTGGTGGCTTTTTTGGCCTTGTTAGAGTGTACGCGTCATTGGTGTATGGGGGTGTCTGTGTTTGTGTCAGCATCCTGTGCACAACGGCAGTGCAAGCGAGGTGTTGCTTGTTGTGCCAGTAGCATGCCTGGCTGCAAGGCCATACTGATGAGGACATCTGCAACGCGCGTCTGTTAGCAAATGACATGCACTGCTGTAATCGCAGTCGCTGCTATGGCCGGATGATCACTCACAACTTGTGTATCTGCCCCCTTTGCGCTGCTGCACTCTTTGCTCCTGCTGCCTCCTGCTGCAGATGACCACCCTGCCTCTGCCTGGTGTCAAGGCCTAAGCAGTAGCAGCTGGCGCGTGTGCTGTAGATGGTAGCTGAACAGGATTGGGAGGCAAGGAGTACAGTAGTGCCCAGCTGCATGGGGCTGCTGCAAGTGGGCGCACACCACTTGGCTGCTGGAGGCGACTGGTTGGCTGTCTGCAGCAGCTGCTGCAGTCGCAGCAGAGGGTTTGCAGGAATTGCTGGCAGGCGGCGGCAGCAGCAGCAGCAGTGGTGGCGCCGTGCAGCAGTGGAGGAGTTGCATGCGCACTGGGACGAGCTTGTTCAAGAGTTAGTCGGATGGGCGGGGTGGGGAGCTTGCTACGCTGCTAGGCAGCGATCATCGCTGGGACATCCCGGCGTGGCTTGACAATCTGAGGCAGGGCAGGGGTTGCGTGTAGGAGTTGAGGCTCTCTGTAGAGCCTTGAGCAGCACGTGTGTTGCTGCAGGTTTGTTATTTGTAACAGGGAAGCTGATGACCTGCCGTTGCCTGGGAGTGGGGCGTTTGCTACTGCCTGTGTACCGCGACGGTGTGCTGTCCTGACGGGAACCTTCATGAGTACACAGTATGCTGCATGCATGCCTGAAGTTTGATGAGGACTTCGAGAGTGACGCAGCTGCAGGTGAACGTGCACTTCATTATGCTTGTGCATGTAATGTATGACCTGCTTGCACGTTGAAACCCCCTGTTACACTGCAAGTTGCACCTCGGGCAAACCATAACTCTGACGATTTATGGGCCATTGAAGGGTGCTGCAGCCCACCACACCTGGTCATTGTATTGACAACGCCTACTTGAGCAGCTGTGCAAGTCTTCTGCGGCTCAACGCGCTGGGGCTCAGCCAGGCAGGCTGCAAACAAGAATAACACGTCATGACAAACTACAGCCATCGGCTAACACGAAGTTGACGCCGTCGCCATTGAACCGTTGTTTGTTGTTTGGTATCCAAGTGCTGCTCACTACTGGCAATTACTCGGTCCCCCTGATCACTGTTCGGCTTACTGTTCGCCACTTGTCCACGTCTTGGGGTTACGCACACACCTGCACTTGCCCTATCGCGCTTGCAAAGGTTTTCAAATGCTGTAAATTACATTAAATGAGTCCGCTCACAGTGCTGGTGCTGCTGATCAAGGCGGTATCGTTTGCCGTGCTTGTGAGTACATCGAGAAATAAACATTGAGCCGCGCTCGACCATTCAATACGCTTTTTGTTGATTAATGCAACCACCTACATCTTGCTGGACGGGGTTCAGCATCAGTGCTTGGCGTTCTTGGTCAGGCTGAAAACCTTACGCAACACGCTGGTGTGCTGTGCTGCAGGGCTGCATCGCCTACCTTGTTATCAACCCAGTCAACAGGTGGAAGTATAGGCACATTCCAGGTATGTTGCAGCGACCCTGGATCAGCTTCTTGTGTACATAGCAAAAGCCAGGAGTGACTGTGTGCTGTGCGTGTACCTCAGGACCCAGATGCATGCAGCAAACATACAGACAGAAAAGGCAATGGGTCTTCAGCAGCCGACGCTGACTGCTACCAATGGTCTGAGTGCATTGTATGCAAGTCATGCTGACGCTGCCGGCGCTGCTGCTTCTGCTGGTGCTGCTGCTGCTGCCATCAGGCCCGCGTTACCGAGCCATCTTTGGCAACTTGCCTGAATTCAGGAAGTATGGCTCCCACGAGTTCATGGTGGCCTGTAGAGCCAAATACGGCCCTGTGTTCAAGGTAGGCGGGCAGCAGCAACACAGACCCAGGCAGGCCAGCCCTCACCTTCCAGCACCACGATGCAACATGCAGTCACATGGACTGTTCAGGAGGTTGCAGCACTGATGTACTGCATGTCAGCAAAGCAGGTTGTCACCTGATTCAACTGTGCAGGCACTTGCCCTTCTGCACATATGTAGCACACCGTGGATGGCTGTAGGTAGTCCTGAAACTTAGACAAAGGTGTCCAGCGGCAGCAGCAGCAGCAGCAGCAGTCACCCTGTCGCCCGTTCTCAAAGCCTGTCGACCTCTGCAACAGTACATTGCCTGCTTCTGCTACCTTGTTGTGCTGCAGCTGTGGTTTGGCCACAGGGTGTGGGTGGTGGTCTGCGACCCAGACCTTGGAAAGTGAGCTTGCGCTGCTGCCCATCACCTTGGCGTGCGCTGCAGCCACAGCACATGCACAGCGCGGCTTAGCAACACGGCGCAGCAGTTCTACATACCAAGCCTGTGTCTTACTGTTATCTGGCTGTTTCTGGCCGCGACTTCTGCATTACTGGTGGTCAGAATGGCAGCTGTGCACTCGCTTGCTGTGTGCGGTGTGAATGAGGCAGTCTGCAGCAGGTGGTACCAGCTAGTTCGGGGCTTCAGCATTCCGTGTCAGCTCTCGCCTGCTGTACCAGTGCCCCTCAGCCGCCCTTCCACCCTGCTGCTGCTGCTGCTGCTGCTGCTGCTGCTGCTGCTGCTGCTGCTGCTGCTGCTGCCTGCAGGCGTGTCAACTACAAGTGCCTGAACAGGCCGCAGATTGGTGATGCACTCATCAGGGGTCCTGTGACGCGCCCAGAGAACAAGGGGCTCTTCTTCACACGGTGCGGCACTGGCGGGCTGCATGCCTGCTGCTGCATAGACAGCTGATTGCAAGTTGTCTGTCAACCAACAGCATGCCAGGCGCAGCTCGCATTTGCAGCCACAGCGAGGCAGATTCAGGCACATCTGCTGTCGGCTTACCTGCCGCGCCACATCCATGGCCGTCCTGCCGTGATGTTGTGTCTTCAAGCGATGTATGTTCAAGCTATGTCGAGTGTTCCGCGTCTGCTGCCGTGTCCTGTCGGTCACTGTGCGCACGCCGCTGCACGCTGTCACCCGCGCTGTCTCACATCACTTTGACTGGTGTCGCCACCCTGCAGGGATGATGTGTGGCGCATGGTGCACCGGGTGTGGCAGCCGGCCTTCTACGCGGACAGTGTGCACGCGTGCGCGCCCCTCATGAGTGGCACCAGCAGGCGGCTGGTGACACGGCTGCAGGGCCTGGCTGGCGAGGGCAGGCCCGTGGACCTGTGGCGGGAGGTCGGCAACCTGACCATGGCCATTGTGGGGACAGCGGCATACGGGTGGGTGCTGCGCTGTGCTGCTGCTGCTGCTGCTGCTGCTGCTGCTGCTTCTGGATTTGAGGGTGTGGATTGGTTGATGCTGGAGTGCCACGCCAGGAGGGCAAGGCTGAACAATTGGCTGGCGCTTCTGTGCCTGCAGGATTGACTTCCACACCTTTGACGCTGACAGCGCCACGCAGCAGCAGCCGGCAGCAAGCAGCACGTCTGTTAAGCTGCCTCTGGTGGCAGCGGTGGCAGCAGCAGCAGCAGGGGCCCCCAGCAAAGCCGCGCAAGCTGCAGCAGCAGCGTCACACCTCCCAAGCAGCATGCACAGCGGGCTGGCGGCAGCGCACGTTGATGTGGGCCAGCGCGCCGTTGGTGCGCAGCTGGTGTCATCAGCGCAGACGCTGTTTGCATCGATGGGCGGCACCAGCGGCAGCATCTACCAGATGGCTGCGCTGCTGCTGCCAGACTTCTGCAAACCGCTCGTGGCCTGGGCTGCACACACCTTCCCAGATGCCCGGTTCACGGCAGTGATGGATGCGCGCGCAACCGTGTCGTCAGCCAGCATGCAGCTGGTGCAGCAGTTCAAGCAGCGGCAGCAGCAGCAGGAGGACGCAAGCGCCTCAGGTGATGCAGGGCTAGGTGGCAACGCAGCGCCTGGTGGCAGCGGGCGGGGGTCGCGCAGCGGCGGCGCCATCGCGCCTGGCAGCTTCCTTGGGCTGCTGCTGGCTGCGCGTGGCGGCACTGACGGGCACGGCCTCAGCGACCTGCAGATGATCATGCAGGTGCGGTACTGCCTGGCTGGCTGTTAACAGTCAAACGTTTGGCTGCCTGCCTGCTTTTTTGTTCTGCCGTATGATTTGCATGCTCTGCCTGCTTGCTTGCTCTGTTGCATGCTTGTTTGAGTGAAAGTTGGCAGACCAGAGTACTCCAGACATGTCCCGAGACGGAGCGCAAACAGCTGCCCGGTGGTTGCGACATGCCCCTGGCAAACCTTGTGGTGGCGTCCACGGGCTGCCCACACCTTGCGGCTGCTGCTGCTGCTGCTGCTGTTGCTGCTGCTGTTGCTGCTGCTGAGCAGGCCAACACCTTCACTCTGGCGGGCTATGAGACCACTGCCAACGCCCTGGCCTTCTCCCTGTGGTGCATCTCCACACACCCGGAGGCGGAGGCGCGGCTGCTGCAGGAGGCGGCTGCAGCAGCGCAGCCCTTCCACGCCTACAGCAGAGACATCGAGCAGCAGGTGGGGCTGCAAGCCAATGTGGCTCTCAGTCTTGCTGGGGGTGTGCCTGTGAGCATGTTTGAGACGTTCAAATACATGCATGAACTGCTGGATACACTTCTACACTGCTGCGCACCTCTTCATGCATCCTCACCCTTTGCCATGCATCCTCACCCTTCCTCTGCCTGCCTATCCACCTGGCTTGCCTACCTCCCCCACCCACCCGCCGCCAGTTCCCCTACACGTGTGCTGTGGTGAGTGAGGCGCTGCGGCTGTACCCGCCAGGGGCCACCACAATCCGCGAGGTGCCGCCTGCAGGGCGCCCGCTGCAGCTGGGCGGCTACGCTGTGGCACCCGGCAGCAGCGTGTTTGTGGCCAGCTATGTGATGCAGCGGGACCCTGAGCTGTGGCCACGTGCAGGGGAGTTCCTTCCAGAGCGCTGGCTGCCGGTGAGCTTGTAGTTGAGTGCAACTCGCAAGGGCAGTGGGCGGCTGGGATGAGTGTGGTGAATAGATGGCTGCGTGCCGGCTGCTGCAGCTGCAGCTGTGATGTGCCTGCAGTAGCCTGCACGCACACGTGTGTGGTGCCTCGTTCAGCGCGGGAGTGGCAAGCGGTGCAGCTTAGTTGCATGCTTTCCAACGGTGCGCGGCTGAGTCCTGTGCACGCCTTCTGCGGGGTGTCGCATGTACTGCAGCACATCTTTCAGCGTGTGCCAGGCCACTGGCTGTGCACCGTTTGACATTGTGCTACCAGTCGTGCTGCTGCCTGAGCCGTACCCAGGCTGAAACCCCTGCTGCATTGTATGCCTGCCGCGGTGTTCGCAGGGCAATGAACACCTGGCAGCCAAGAACGCTGCGGCGTACCTGCCATTTGGCTCCGGTGCGCGCATGTGCATCGGCTACCGCTTTGCGCTGCAGGAGGTGCGGCTGGGCCTGCTGGAGCTGCTGAGCCAGTTCCACTTTGAGGTGCAGTGGGAGCTCATGGTGCCGCCACCACCACAGCCACACCAGCAGCAGCAGCAACAGCGTGTGGAAGGAGGTGCCGAAGCTGGAGACAAGCAGCAGCAGCAGCAGCAGCAGCAGCAGCGTGGCAGCAGGGCGTTGAGGACAGCGAATGGGTTCACGCTGTCCCCTGTGGGTGGCATCTGGGTCAAGCTGGAGCCGCGTGTGCCTGCAGTTGGTCCTGCTGTGTGAGCTTGCGCTGTTTGAGCCTGCCAGCACTGCGGCTGTCGCGTAACATGAACTGGTTGGAGGTGTTGACAACGACCGTGCCTGATGCAAACAGGACTCGGCTGTATGCCTGCTGCTACTTATTTTGTTTGGGAGCCCTGTTTGAAGGAAGTGCCTGGCCTGGGTTTACAGGGCGGACGTTGCTGCTGCTTGTGTGTGCACTCTGTCCCTGTTGTTATGCGGGCAAGCTTCCAGGGTGCAGGCAGCTGGCTGTAGCTGCTTTCTGTTCATTGGTGACTTCTTTGGCAACTACTAGGGCAATAATGTTGGGCAGCCTGGCTGAAATTGGGTCGACAACAGCATCTGCAGTTTGGCAACATGTGCAGTGCATCGCTTTGCATGCCCAGCGTCATGGCTGTAGCGCTTACAGTGCTGCTGCAAGTTGCTTCAAGCTGAGCCGTCAGCAACGCTGTGACACTTCCTTGAAGACTTGGGCGGCGGTTTGCTTGCTGCTGGATCAATTGGTTTGCGTTCTTACTCAGTGGATGCCTGTTGCATGGCTTGCCCTGCTCTGCTCTGCTTGAGACGTTACTCCCTTGAGGAACCCCATGTTGGATGGTGAGCACTGCATGCACAGTTGGCTGACCACTGGTCCCCCTGCAAGGTTGCAATTGCTGGTCGTCCATTGGTGTGCCATCCTGTCAGGCCTTTGTATTCATTTATACTGCTACAGCTTGTGTGTTATTGATGCGCAATCCACGTTTGCAGGTCTTGGTCAGCTTGCAGATCGTTGTTTGACCCCATGCATGAGTGCAGCCTTCTGAATGCGATGCCCGCGGGCGGCCGCCAGGCTTGCCTTGGGCCAGGCTGTGGATTGCCACATCCACAGGAATTGGCAAGTTACACCTTCAAGTTGTGTTGTCTGCATCCCAAGCAACCTCGACAGCTGGCATGTATGGCAGCAACTGTGTTGGTTGGCTCTGCAGGCACACAATGAGTGCATGTCGCCCATGCCATTATGGGTTGCCGGCTGCTGATCTGTCACAGATCTAAGGTGGGCACCAATGCACACATGCTTGCCGAGCTGCTGTTGTTGCAGCAGGCAGTCAAGTAGTGTAGCTGTTGACGTTGACACGGTGACAAGTATTGAGAGGCTGTGAGGAGGGAGCGTTAAACGCTGCCAGCGAGTTGTACCCTCACTGGCAGACAGTCATATGACGATCAGGGTTGTAGCCGGTTAGCGTGTCAGTATTCGACCTCCTGCGGCAGTATGATCAGTAATATCTACTGCTTGCATGAATGCAGTCTGTCAACTGCTGGATCAACGCCTCTCTGGTGGTGTGGCGTGAGATGCACTGGTGTATTTCTGTCAATGTGGTAGCAGCGAACAGTTGGTGCAGAACAGCCATGCTTGCTAGCGAGAGTGTTAGGGCATGGCTGTCTGACATCTAACATGGACACAGTGTGGTCTTGTTGGATTCACAGCTGATGCACAGGTCACAAATATTCATGAATGCACAATTGCGTGATTCATGAGGTGGCGGAGATACTTGTTTTCTTTCCCACCCGCCCACTCCTAATGTTCCCAGGTGTGTCATTGGCCATGCACCTGGGGACAGGAGGCAGTGCTGGTATGCACTGCAGGGTTTGTTGGCTTTGTGCAGTGTGGGCTGGTGGCTCATAGCATGCTTGCAGTGAAGCAGCAGTGCTCTGTGAGCAGCAGCCCATGCACAACTTCCCCCAAGCTGCTGCATGTAGACAGATGCAGTAGTACGTTGGCATGTTGTTTGTGTATCGCATTGACTAAGGGAAATAAGGGTGGTGACCTGTTTTGACGGTGGTGTGCAACATGTTTGACTGGGAAACATGTTTGACTGGGAAACATGTTGTGACACTGACAAGTATGCAGCATGAAGGTAGCTGCACGTTTGTAGGTATTTACGAGTACGGGAAAAGAAGTAAATCATACTTTACGCCAACAGCAACACACCAGATTATTATACATTGAACTATGCTGTGTGCGTAGATCTCTGCTGCCTCAGTCTGCATGCCAACGAGTGGACACAGAAGCATATACAGGCTCCTTACAGTTATAAAAAAGTCATGCAGGGAGATGCGAGCCGAAGCTTGCTGTTGGATGCCAGCCAGTTTTACGACAGCTCTGAGCTCTCAGACGTGACTATAGTGCTGGTGGAGGAGTCGGAACAAACGGAGGAGCGTGCTGTAAAGCGTCAACGGACAGGCGATGGCGCAGATGGCGTGCAGCATGCAGCAGCAGCGGGGCCAGCAGCACACAGGCCTACTGTGCACTTGCATGGCCATCGATTCCTTTTGAGTGCATGCAGCAGCGTTTTCCAAGTGCGCATCTCCAAGTGGAGCGAGGGAGACGGCAACGAGCTGGTACTGCATGTAAGTGGATCACTGCCTGACCCGGCACCAGCTCAGCAGTGCCAGCTCCCGTCTGACTGGGTTGACAGTCCGCCAAGGGCGTGTTACCCTGCTATGTGTGGTTTCGCACTGCAAATTGGCAGGCATGTTGCTGCTGTCTCGTTGCTCGCAAGCATCATTCACGTATGGTGCTTGCTTCACCATCTTTTACACAGATGAAATGCACAGAATGCAGCCGTGCAGGGTGAAGCCCTCTTTGAACCACATCCACTGACACCGGGATGGCTGCAGCTGCAGCATCACCAGTAGCAACAGGCAATTGGCAGCATGGCCGTGCTTGCTTCTGATTGGCACTCCAGACTGTCGTCTCAGCATGCATGGCGTCGTTCAAGGCATCAATTCGGCTGCTACATATGATGGCGGTGATCAGAGATGCAGCGCAGCTCATCTGCAGCAAGTCTGTGTGAGCTCAGCTGCTGTGTGTGCTGAATTGTATTCATCAACCTCTGAAACCTGCAATTCCTGTGCGTCCTAGTTGTGCCTGTTCCATGTGCTGCTGCCACTTTTCCTTGTCCTTGCTGCAGGTGCCATCCCTGGAGGTTGGGCAGCTGTTCATCCGCAGCCTGTACCAGGCGCAGCCGCAGCTTGAGCAATGCAGCCAGCAGCAGCTGCTGCAGCTTGTCGTACTTGCAGACAGCTTAGACGCCAGCAGAGCTGTGGTTGCCGCCAGTGAGCAGCTGCAGCTCATTGCAGCGCAAGGCCAGCTGGAGTGGGGCACTGCGCTGCACATCATGAGCTTGCCGCCTGCCTGCCCCGACATGCCAGCATACAAGCCGCTGTGCAATGCAGCAGCAGCGCTGCTTCAGGAAGAACTGGGTGATCTGGAGGTTGTTTGCTCAGATGTTCAGACGAAATGGCCCAAGCTGTTAGAGCTGCCGCACGGGGGGTTGCTGCAGCTGCTGTCGAGTGTCAAGACACGCGTTGCAAGGGAGAACACGGTGGTGTATGTCATTGCGCGGTGGGCGGAGGCACAGCAGCCGCAGCCGTCGCTGCAGCAGATGCAGCAGCTGTGCGACACCATCCAAATCTTGCACTGCTCCCCGCTGTACACAGCGATGGTGCTACCAGCATGGCCGCTGCTAGCGCAGTGCTTCACACCTCAAGAGCTCGCAACAGCGAACATGCTGGCGACCAGTGCATTCGCCATGGCGGGCCTGTGCAGGGTGGCTGCAGCTGCAGGACTTGCAGCCGATTCGCCGCTTGAGCAGCTGCGAAGTGATACTATGAGTGTGTGGCGGTTTGCTCTAGGCCCCGTTTTGAAGACACAGCGCAAGGCGTGGCGCTTGCCCAAAAGGCCATCCTCTGCAAGGCAGGCCGCACGCCCGCTGCTGTGTGAGACTGGCATCCCGCTCAGTGCCCTGCAAGCAGCGGTTGATGGCAGCCTCTCTCGCGCAGCTGCTGACAACTGTGCACAGTGGGGTTCTGTTACCTGGCAGGTGCCGGCCTGGCAGGGCAGGACGTACGCTGTGCGGCTGTATGCAGTGGCGCGACACGCAGCAACAGCGGCACCTGCAGATGCAGATGCAAATGCTGCATCAGATGCATCGCCAGCAGATGGCGCTGCAGCAGCAGCAGCAGGTCATGCAGCAGCTGGAGATGCCGGTGCAGCTGTGCTGGCGCCAGCAGTGGCTGGGGCTAGCGGTGTCAGCTGCACGCTGGAGCTGTCATTGAGTCATGGCCAAGGCATGCCTGCGGTGAGCATGCAGCCGAAGTGCCTTGTGAGAGCTTGCCATGCCAGCCTGTACAGCACTTGAAATAGTATCCAGCAGCCTTTGTGCTGACCCTGCTGCCCAGTCGTTATTCGTGATGTAGTGGGGAACTTCACAGCGATGCGCTGCACTGTCGCAGCTAGCCGTCGGCGCTGTGGCGGATGACTGACCCGAGCGTTCAAGAGCGCTGGTTGTCATTGTGCTCTGCTTTTCCGCCCACCAGCGCTGCTCACGGCGTTGCTGCTAATCCGCCGCTGCTGCCGCCCCGCACATTCAGGGTTCCTTGGGCTACATGGTGTACAGGATCAGAGTGCTGCCAGCACCGCCCGGACCGAATTTCAATGACGGTGTAGACGGTCCAGCCCACAGGGGCATTGAAACGCCCTGGTGCCAGGCGCAGCTGTGCAGCGATTCCCACCAGCCCCAGAGAAAGGCCGACATCTTCGAGCTTGGTGCGTTCAGGACTTACGTCGAGTGTGAGCGCAAGCTGCGGGAGCAGGGGCTGGTGCACGCCGACGGCACATTAAAAATGCAGCTGCTGATCAAAGATGTGCAGTGAGGCGGTGCGAGCTGGGCTGCTGTGGGGGCTTGCTGTCGCCCAACTGCAGCAATGTGGGTACAGGAGCTGGGCTGGCTCCGCAAAGCTGTGAGTGCTGTCTGCCAAACAGACGAGCATGCAGTCATCAACCAGTGCAAGGCAGCTGGGCTATTGCTGTACTAGGGTTCGGAGGGATTGGGCGGGTGCACATTCAAGGGGAAGGATTCATACGATTTGAGTTTATTGGTGGGGCAGGTTGAACGCTTTCTGGCCAGATTTGTAAAGCAACGAATTTATATGGCTGCAGCGGGTCCTCACGGCTCCAAGATCTGAATGAGTTTTTGCATTTGCTTGGAAGGGAGGATGGGCTGCAGTTTGGGGTGTGCTGCAAGAAGATGTAGCGCCACAATCGTGGCTGGCTTGTTCTGCATACTGGTTGATCACCATGGTCAGCAGATGCACCTCCACAGAACTGCAATGCAGTGCCATTGCATTGGTGAGGTCGCAATTCTGGCTCCCCAGCCATTGGCTTGCCCCTCCTGTTGTGTACACACGTGGCCAGTTGATGGTGTCCCGCGCCCTGGTTTCAACCAGCCCGAACTTTCACAAGTGAAACTGCACGTGACCCTGATGACACAGCGGGGTGGGCATGCAAGCAAGTTGCCACGCAGAACAAGAGCTGTCAATGCGACCTACTAAGGACATTGTCATGCTGACCAGCCTGGCTGCAGAAGAGCCTGGCTGCATGAACAGATGTGCCTGCATACCAGTTGATTCACACGACACACCACGCACACGACAAACGCCAGGAACATGATCTCTCTCTTTCTTTACCACAGAAGCAGGTCACACTTGAGAATAGAAGCAGGTCACACTTGAGAATAGAAGCAGGTCACACTTGAGGATAGAAGCAGGTCACTGTCCTATGCACAGCCGTCCATGCACAATGCACACACCTGTGCATGCATACAACACAATGCACTCCAAACACTTCTAACTACTCCTGCTGGTGGTGCACAGACTTGCGCAGCCGCAGTTGGTTGCTGCTAGCATGCGCAAGGATCAACTGCTCTCCAGGGTACGCGTCGATGCCCTGCTGCTGCGGCTCCTCTGCTGCCATGACATGTGGCTGCAGCCCTGCTGCCGCTATACCTGCTGCTGCTGCTGCCGCTGACGTCCCTGCTGCTGACAATGTTGCTGGCTCCTGCCGCTGCTGGTGCTCTGCTGCTCCCTCTAGCTGCCGCTGCCGCTTGTGCGCCCTCAAACCCCACTTGCTGACCCTCCTAGGACTAGCTGCTTCATGCCTACTGGCCGCTGCTGCTGCTGCTGCTGCTGCTCTACCAGCAGCCTGCATCTGTTCACTGATGAATGCGTCAAGCATCGACTCCAGCTGCCTAAAGCGCTCAAGGTTCATGCCCTCGCCTGCATCCCAATCTGCTGCATCCTGCTGCTGCTCCCACTCTGCTGCATCTCCGCCAGCAGCCTGTGCAGCTGCGGCTCCCGCATGGGGATCTACTGGTACATCTGCTGCTGCTGCATGCCCTGCCTGATCGCTGCTGCTGCTACCTGCTACTGTCTGTCTGATGTGCTGGGTCGTCTGCTGCTGCTGCTGCTGTTGCTGCTCAAGCAGCCGCCGCATCTGCCGCTGCCTGTCTCTAGCACGCCGCAGCAGCTGCAGCTCCTGCAGCAGCTGCCGCCGCTGCTGCTCCAGCTCCAGCTCTATGCGCTGCTGCTGGCCAGCCAGCTCCTGCAGCTGCTGCTGCCGCAGCTGCAGCACGCCAACCAGCTGCTGCCGCTGCTGGCGCAGGTCCTGCGGCAAGCACCAAGCAGCAACAAAGGCTAATAAGCCACTGACCACCGCATGGCCAAGGTGAAACATAAACTTGCCATACTCGAGAGACCGAGCCTCACAGGGAGAGCTAAATTGCACAGAATAACACGCGTGACGCCCCTGCCTGTGCACTGCAGAGAGGACAGTATATCACAAGCAACACCCGTTGCCCTTAATGAGGTCTGAGCACCCCTGTCACTCCTGATGTGCTGCTGCCTGCAGCGCGCATGCTCAACGCCACCCCCTCACCTGCACCTCAGCCAGGATCTGCACCGCCTCCGGCGCCAGGATCTGCGGCATGTCAGCCAGCAGCAGCGCCAGCCGCGGCTGGTGCAGCAGCAGGTAGTTGTTGGCGGCATCACCAGCAGCCACGCCGCCGGCCCCGGCAGCTGCTGCTGCACCCAGCGCAGCGCCCAGGCCAGCAGCAGCAGCGCCGCCAGGTGCTGCCAGGGCAGGCTGGCGCCGCCAGCGCCATGGCAGCAGGTTCCACTGCACGCTGAGCTGCAGTGGGGTCTGGCACATGGGACAGCTGGCAGTGGCGCCCGAGCTGTGGCACTGCTGCAGCCACTGCAGGCACAACAAGATGCAGGCACGGGCACTTTTGAGTTGTGGCAACTGAGTGCAGCTGCAGCATGCGGCTCAACAGAATGAAATGCATGACCTGCTAAGCATTTGGCACATAGCCGCAGCGTCCAACAGCAGCAGCTCAAGCATGCCTCGCAGCTGCCGAAGCCTCTGCAGAAAACCAGCAACCATGCATCACTGTACATCTGAAGAAGCGCTGGTAATGCAGGCCCGCATAGCAGCTGCTCCACGCTGATGTGACGCAACACTGCCAGCTAGACTTTTGGGGAACAGCGCCTCACCTGGTTGAGGCACTGCTGGTGGTATGCATGGCTGCACGGCAGCGTGTAGCCAAGCAGCGCAGCAGCGCTACCCGCCTGCAGCTGCTCAACACCAGCAGAGCCTGCCCTAGCCATGTCAGCTGCATGCTGCTGCTCTGCATCCTGCCCTGGCACTGCAGCTGGGTAAGTGTCCGCCAGGTCCTCTGCAGCAACAGCTGCACCTGCTGCTGCATCTTGTCCTGCTGCAGCAGATGCACTCAGGTTTCCCAAGGCAGCTGCGCCTGCTGCAGTGCTTGCTGCGGCACTGCTTCCACTGCTGCTGCTGCTGCTGCTGCCGGCAGCGCCACCCCTGCTTGGTGCCACTGTCATCTCGCACCAGCAGATGGCACAGTCGCCGTGCATGCGCTCGATCTCTGCTGCTGTCGCGGGGCGCAGCGCCTTGATGGACACGCTGCGCACTGATGTGCGCAGCAGGTCGTAGGCCTGCATGATGGGGCCGCCCCAGAACACCACTGCACAGCACGGGGGAGCAGCAGCAACAAACATGGCAGCGCAGGCGGCAGGCGGCAAGCAACCACACAAACTCGTCTCACCACATGCATCAAGGGTGGGATATGCACACACCTTGCTGTGCACCCTCCCTCAGACTGACAAGAAGGCGCTGTGCCACACGCACGCAAGCTGTACGACGACACGCGTCTGCATAGCTCGCTGCTGCCTTGCACTTTCCTTGCCCTGCCTGCAAGCAGAGACAGCTGCTACGAGCAAGCGATGCAGGCACCATCTCCCACCAAGCACACTCATCCTCACTGCACCAGCGGCGGCCACCCCATGCGCTGCACCGGCAGCACCCTTGCTCTGCAACAAACAACCACCCCGCTCACCTGACACAAAGGTGCTGAAGGTGAAGCCCGCCCCGTACACCCAGCACACCGCAGGGAAGCTGTACAGGATCAGCCGCGCAAAGGCGCTGCTGGCGCGCGCATTGAGCGCCACCAGCGCCGCTGCCGCGCGCGGCGGCACGCGGAAGAGCAGGAAGGCCACGTACAGCGACAGCAGCACGAAGAACTTCTCCGTGCTGAGGCGCATCAGCGCCAGCGCCATCTCCACCAGCGGGATGGTGGCGCGGTGCTGCGGCTCCTGCAGGCAGCAGCAGCAGCAGCAGCAATGGCGAAAGGAGGATGTGCACGAGATCGGCGGTGTTCAGCAGAGGTTTGCATATATCAGGCTGCCGTGAAACCCACGTGCATGAGCAGACACCCACGCTAGGACAGGGGCAAGCTGCTTGTGTGTGCAGCAAGACATGGCGAGCCGGATGCCATGGGAAGCTGATGCCAACTGGCTGCTGCTGTGTCTGCAACACACCCACGATTGATGAGATACCCGTTGCTGCTGCTGCAAGCGTGCCCCGGCTGCTCCCCAGCGCCAGCCTATCTGCGCACCTGCATCCGCGCAATCTCTCCGTGGTGCTTCAGCAGGTTGCGCCGCAGCCGCTCGACATCGGGGCAGCCGCGCGCCTCGCCCTGGTACAGCGCGACTCGCTCAACCAGCCTACCCACTGCATCAGCTGCCCACACCTTGTCTGTCCCCCAGGAGCCCAGCTCTGCTGCTGCTGCTGCAACATGTTTGCTGGCAGTGCTGTTGCTCCCGCCACTGCCAGCCAATCCTGCTGCGGCCTGCTGAACTTCAAGCTCCTCGCCCAGCGTCACCGAGCCGTTGCGCAGGCCCTGCTGCAGCTCCCGCAGGCTGCCGGCGTCCCGCCAGTCTGCTGGCACGCGGCCCGCTGCAGCCATGAGCGCTGTGTCGGGGTGCTGCAGGATGCCGGCCTCGAGGCGCAGCGGAATGAGCAGCGCGTTGGCCAGCGCCATGCCGCACAGCAGGCAGGAGAAGGCGATGATGCGCAGGTTGGCCCTGCAGCGCGCGAGGCGCAGCAGGGAAACAGCGTATGCTGAGGGTCACTGGCTGCAGGACAAGCAGGGACAAGGCATGGCTTGCAGGACACGGCCGTGGCCCAGAGCATTAGGCATTGCCACAGTGAGATCATCTCCCTGAAGTCATACACCCTGCACAGTTGCTACGTTCAGCCATCCTGCATAGCTCGCACCACCACCATCACCATCCCTGCCCAGCCTGCCGCCTGCCCCTTTCCCCGCGCACCTGATGCGCTGCCAGATGTGGCGCTGCGCCGGCTGCCGCTCCCAGCAGCCGCGCAGCACATTGGGCACGTACTCCTCGCGCACCAGCTGCGGCCGCCCATCCCTGCGCGGCGGCAGCGCTGCGTTGACGGAAGGCATGGCCAGCACCTTCATGCGGCTGCACAGGATCTGCACGCAGGGCAGGATGATGACCAGCTCCACCGCAAAATGAGGCAGCTCAAACTGCAGCACAGCACACAGGCAGGGGCGGCGCGGGTAGGGCAGAGCGGGAGGAAGTGAAGCGATGAGGCTGGGTGCGAGGGCAGCATGGCTGCAATGCTGCCAGCATGTACAAACACAGCTTGCTAGTGTACAGCGCAAGCCGGTTGCGGCAGCCATGCAGCAAGGCTGTTGCCTGCTGAATATACAGAAGGCACAGGGGTTGGGGGTGGCACCCAGCTGCAATGGTTCTGCTGGCTCGCTGCGCTGCTCACCATCATGCTGCTGCACTCTGCGCCCCACTGCTGCTCCCAGTTGTTGAGCCAGTAGGGGATGAGTCGCCAGCAGATGCTGATGAAGCTCTCACGCGTGACCACCTCCTCGCCTGCGCAGCAGCACAGTGGTGCTTGTCATAATGACATACGCTTTTCATGCATAAACACAACTGCGGGGCTGACATTCAGAAAAAGCTGTTGGCAGGCGAGGCCAGGGATGCGCACGCACAGCAGCAAGCATCTGCAGCTGCTGCTATGCATGCCGGATGCCAGGTGTTGAGCTGATGCAGCCCTGCAAGCGGCCCAGCATGCGGCCCCCTATCAGGTCCTGAATGTTGCCTTTTCTGCAACTCTCTGCATGCGCTGCTGGACCTGCTTGTGCTGATGCTGTGCTATCTGGTGGCAGCAGCAGCAGCAGCAGCAGCAGCTAACCCACCAGGCAGCAAGCCGCAGAGCCCCAGCTGTATGATGAGCCGCTGCACACCCAGCGCTGCTGACAGCACAAAGTTCCACAGGATGAAGGCCTTTGACCAGCCAGCAAGGTTCCAGCGGAAGCCACACGTGCAGTACTGCATCTGCGGCCCGCAGAAGAAGTACACGTCTCCTGCAAGGACAAGCAGGTTGCAGGAGCAAGTGAGTTGCAAGCGCTTACCTATGTTGGTGGCGGTGACAGAATGAACAACCTGCACCTGGTCACACAGAGGATCCTCACCGCAGCTTGCATGGAGAGCAGCATGCACAGCCCACATGCATGGCATCGTGATCTGAGAATCTCATCAGGATACAACCTGCACTTGCCACTCTGTGCTCCACTCACCCCAGCTGCGGAAGCTGCTGTCGAACGCCAGAAAGCAGAGCATGGCACAAGCAGACAGCCAGCCCCAGAGCACGCCTCTCCGGTCATGGTCACCCTGACGAAGCACAACGTAAGCTAGCCAGATGCACACAGAGATTTGTGGCCAGCTGACAGGGGGGAACAATGTGCCTTCCTGTTGAGTTGCTGCTGCTGCTGCCACGGCGAGCAGCAACGCCAGGAGCAGATGCTGTCTGTCACACATATTGTGTTTTTGTTAAAGCACAGTTCTGTGTAAAGTCAATGAGGGACATTGTGTTCGGGCTCCATCTGATGATGTGGACAACTTCCCAAACCAGGCGGTCCCGCTAATACCATTGCGCCGCTCTAACACAAAGATAAAGTCATTGTTGCAAACCTGCCCACGAACGTGGCTGAGGTGAGTCCCGGGCTTGACATTGTCAGATGACAAGGCTACTGTTCCCTCCATTCGATAGCAGACCTAAGCAGGAGGTCCTCGGTTTGTTTCTGCTGAAGATCTTCGAAGTAATAGCTTTTGCTGTCTGAATTGCTGGTAACACTCAGGCCCACCACATCCAGACACCATGCAGACCCTCGCTAGCCAGCAATTGCAAGCTCGCTCGAGCGCGAAAGTCTCATGCAGACAATCTATGCTACTCGGACAAGTAGGCAGACGGGTAACTGTGCGTGCTGCCAATGACAGTACAGGGCAGGTGGGGAAGCAGGCACCACAGCATCACCACATGGGCCATGCAGCAGCAGACAGCGGGTTGCTCAGCCATGTATACGTTGCTTTGCTTGCAGGCAACATCTTCGAACGTCTGCAGAACCTGTGGTGTGGATCTCGGGAAGGCACCTGGCGGGTGAGAGGGTGGCACCAGTTGCAGCAGGAGGGGGCGTGAGATTCATGCGTCAGCTGCGCTACGGGAGGCACACCCAGACAAAAAGTGATATGAATGAGCTGTTGCAGAAGCAGGGGCATCTTGAGCAGCGCAACCACGTACAGTGCAGCAGCTGCACTGGTTGCCGCCATAACTGCCGCAGCCGCAGCAAGCAAGGCACGTCACAAGCTGCTTCGTCAATCACTTGTCGTGGTGCATGCTGCTGCTCGCACGTGCAGGTGCGATGGTGAGGGCCGCATCGTTGGCGGGCTGGGTGCAGTGCCAGGCTTTGGCTGGTGGCCCATCAAGGCCTACAGGCCCTGCCCCGGCCTCAGCTCTGCTGGCATGGAGTACGTCAGGTACGGGGTGTGCAGGTTTGGAGTGACTTCTCTAGTGCTCAGCAGCTGTAGCTACTGCTGTTGACAGAGAGCTTACATCACACATGTCAGCAGTGCTGTGTTCCCTGGGTGCATAGCTTGCTGCGGGCTTGCTGCTGGCGGAACATACCTAGCAACGCTGCAGGAGCAGCTGCCAGTGGCAGATGACTGTGTTCATGACAAGCAGGCTGGCTGTCCGGTGCTGGTTCATCGACTTGCACCGCCACCCTATATGCTCCCTGGCTGATAAGGCGCCCGGTGGCCGGCTGCGCTGCTCTTTGCCCCTGCAGGAAGGGCCAGCCCACGAATGAGATGCTGTTTGGCGGTGTGAGCTTGAGCGAGAACCAGCAGGAGAGCCTAGTGGTGATGAAGGAGACAGCAGACAAGGGCATCGAGGTGGATGTGTGAGGGCAGCAGCGCATGCTGTGCAGCGCGTAAGCTGTGGAGTCTTCAAAATTGTCTTTCACATGGGAGCGTGCTGCGTGATGTGGGCAAGGCGGCGCAATGTCGTTAGGCTGGGGAAGCAAACAGCAGGAGCTGCCAGCAGAGCAGTCATTCAGCAGCTCAGACAAGGTTCACGGCATTTTCAACTCTCAGGTACTGCACCGCACTGCAAGCAGCTAGCCATGTGTCGCGTCAGCATGTGACAGGCGTTTTGAGACGAGACGAAGCATTTATTGTATGTTGGTACAAGGTTGGTACAGTGTTTTTGTTACATGTGGGAGCAAAAGCTGCTGCTTTATTTGGTAGGTTGGCAGTACGTCAGGTTATGCGGGGTTCATAGTGTGCCACTTCATTAGCAGCCGCTGCTGCAGTGTGGTGTGTGAGGCCGTTTACGATCACAGTGGCCTGTCAGGCTCACAGCACCAGCTTGACTTATGATCTTGACTGGCATGCAAGTTTTCGCAGTCATCGTTGCAAGCGTGATCCTGGCTGCTGTAAGTTATACACCATGGCGGCCGTGTTGGTTGGCCCAACGTTGGCCGGGCCAACTGAGTGCTAGTGCTGTTTGTGTCGGCGTTTGTGTTGACGCCATTCCATGTTGGGTGGACCACAAATGGGAATGAGCAGAGCCGCAGTCCTTGTCAGTGCAGGCACTACAATTAGAAGCTGCGGTACAACTGTGCAACCACCTTCATCAGCCTGAGGGAAGCGTTACGGATGTATGCACCATGGGGTTTCTCAGGTAGCAGAAGCGACAAAGCAGAAGTTCTGCCACGAGGATATGGAGTGATGAGATGGCTGGAGTAGCGCCTCATGCTGTCAACAGGACCCCCGCCGCAACATGAGCAACAATGCAAGCGCATGCGCACCATCAATGCAGCTAGACAGTACTGCACGTGTACGACCTCGCGTCACGCGCTTGTCTGAGAGCTCAACACGCCGCCCGGGCAGTGCTGTTGCCAAGCACCAACCTGTGTATGCAGCTGCACATGCATGCCACTGCACCAGCTGCTAGCTTGCAGCAACTGCCACAGCTTCAGCAGGGAGAGCTTTTCTAGGAACGTGTGCCTCTTTCCATGCCGCGTTGAAAGCGTCCCAGTACTGTATGTGCCTGCTGCTGCTGCTGCTGCTGCTCTGCTCTCCCAGGGTCCTAAACACCTCTGACACTTCAGCTACCTGCACTGTGAAACCCTGCACAGCCCAGGGCCGCCAGTCTAACTGCAGCTGCAGATCACTGCTACTGGCCTGCTGCGCCGCTACCAGCAGCCCTTGGCCAGCACCGCTGCTGCTGCTGCTGCTGCTGCTGTGGTCTGCCGCTGCTGCCTGCTGCTGAGCAGCGTCCGGCTGGCTGCTACTGCTTGTGCTGCTGTCTGCAGCATCGGCCTCTGTGACTTGCACCCAGGTGTCAGCTGCGCATTGCACTGCGCCATTCTGCAGCTCAATCACCAAGAAATGGTGCCTGGTGGCCGGCGGTGTGTCGGGCCCTGCAGCACAGCACAGGCAGCACAGCTCAAGACGCAGTAACAATGCCGTACATGTACTAACCGCAAACTGCACACAACTTGCTTGATAGTGGTATTGCAGGCTACAGCTAACCTGACGCCACCAGACATGCCAGCATGCTCATCGCCCTGGACAGCAGCAACAAACCGTCTGCCCACCTCTGCGAGGCGCCGGCACTACCCTAGGTACCGTTGCTGCATTGAGGTACACGCAGCCGCTGTCATCCACATGCACCATCTGGCGGTTGCCGCTGCCTGCAACCCAGCAGCAGAGCCGCAGGAACAGTGGCCAAAGCTGGGCTTCAGCACCTTCGCCACCACTGCTTTTCAACAGTCAGACAGTTGTTTACTGCAGCTGCATGACGTGGACAATGCACCTCATGCTGTTTGTGCAGCTCCTGCTGACAGTCACGCACAGCACGCAGCTTCTAAGCACAAACTCAGAACTAATCACAGTGTCCAACTGGCAATCACTGCCATCACCGTACTATGCAGCAGCGCGAGCGTCCAATCCCAGCAACCTCATCTCAGCTCAACTGACAGCTTGTAGCACACAGCGCAGCATGCGTCAAAAAGCCACACCCTCGACCAACCAATGCACACACCACCCACCTTGCAGCTTGTGGTGCATGTGCCCAAACACCACCAGCGCCACCTGCCTGCCCGCCTCCCGCAGCTGCTGCAGCACAGCCGCCAGGTCAGGGTCCCCGTGGTCCCCTGCCTCCTTGACCCAGTCAACACCACAAATGTTGTGCCGCTCCCCTCCCAAGCCTGCTGGCCCGTTGTGGCCCATTATGATGAGCGGGTTACAATGCGGCACGCTGTTGTGGATGATCTGCAGTATGCGCTGCGCGGACTCGCCCATGTCATGGATGTTGTACAACCGCGCCATGAAGTCCTTGATGGTGCGCATGGACTTGCCGCCCTGGGGGAGAGGGGGTGACGGTATGCACACGGATGTGCAGCCGATGTCAGGTGAAGCATACACAGCTGCTTGCTTGGCACAGGTGGTGACTGTCATGGGTGCCTCTTGGAGTGCAGCTGCAGACTATGCAACCAGGCAGCACATGGCAGTACATGACAACCTGCTGCAGCAGGTTGTCTCAGCTATCGTAGCTAGTTAGCATAACTTAGCAATGAAAATTTCACCTTGGAAAAAGGCCGTGCACCCACTAAGCTGATGCTGCTGTTGGGCAGCTGCATGTGGCTGTAGCCGATGTGGCAGTCGCCCAGTGCATCCAGCTGGTGCTGCACGCGGTCAGGCGGTGGCTGCGGTGTGCCCTCTGCTGCTGCTGCTGCTGCTGCTGCTGCTGCTGCTACTGTTGCAGTGGGTGGCGAGGGTGATCTGCTCCTGGGCCTGGCTGTCATGGTGTACCCTGCAGTACACAGCATGAACATTTAGAGGAAAAGGTGCAACAATCACACTCTTCCACTGCCTGCCACTATATTTATGCCTGCTGCAGCCATCCTTGGTGTGTTCAGAATGTCATGCCACTGCCGCAACTGTGCTGCTGAAGATGTTTTGTGTAGCTTGAGGCGGCCGCAATTGCTGTACATTGCTGCTGCTGCAGCTGCTGCACCTATCAGCAACTGCTGATCCCGACACTCACATGCATCATGGTTTCCCTGCAAGCGCATAGACAACAGAAGAACTTTGCTGAGCAGATGCAAGGAACAGAAACTCGCATCGCATCATTGTCAGGTGCTTGCATAAGTTGGCAGTGCCAGGTACGGCAGTCGGCTGTTCAAAGGCCAGTGCATCTGCGCATGCAGCTGTAACACCAGTGCATCATGAAGTTGTCCACTGTAGCCTACCAGGCTAGCCTTGTTTCCAGGGCTTTTCTCACCAGGATGACTGCCTTGGGTTCTCCTATGCTTGCTATCTCTTTGACTACTGACACCTTTTCGTTGCCAAAATCCCCAACAAACAGCGTGAAGTCCTGCAGAGGAAGCAGCAGCAGCAGCAGCAGCAGCATGTGATGCGCTATACATGAAGCAGTTCAACTGAACGGTGCATGCTCTGGTCATCAAAGACATATCGTCAGCACTTCAATACTTACGACATCTAGAGCCTTGAGAGCAGCAGCATCCTTGGCACTCCATTGGTCATGAACATCCCCAACTACAGCTAGCCTCGTTCTCCCGGTGCTACCCGCCCGGCAAGCTACGCTGCGGTGCATTCGGTTGAACGAATATGTTGAGCATGCACTCCGGCGAGCGAGCAACATGCTTTAACCAGAGTGCAGCGGAAATGACCTCTGAGTAGGCGGGCCACGACCACCACACTAGGAATGCCACGCCAACACCTGCGACTTGGATCAACTGAAACCTGTATTGGCGCCGTGCACCACGTTATTCATTGTGACGCGAGCAGGACCGTCACATCCAGGGCCTGAGCCTCAGCCTGACAGCTGAAACAACCCTGTGATAACAGCCATGCCACTGCCAATTGTGCCCATGCCTGCTGTTGCAAACACAGGAGCTGCACAGCTCGTTGTCAGACTTTATGCTTTATGCTGTCAGCTCCACTGATTAGCCCGGGCGTATTTGCTGGCGCAGTGTGTACATGTAACAACGCGCATCAGCGGGGCCTGGGGTCATGACGTCAGGCCTAACCTAGGCATCACTGAACAGGCACAAGTGCGCCCTGTGGAGCGTGGCAGCAGTGATTCATGTTGCATCTGTCAAGCAGTGACTAGTTTCAGCAGCTTCAACATGCATGCCTTCTAAACGCCTACAGCAACACAAACAGGTGCAATGCAATGATGGAGGGTTACTAATGTGTAACACGACCCAGGCATGCAGGGTGGTCTGTTGCACTGTTGAATCATTTAGTGCTCCAAGACGATTTGCATTAGTGTTGTTGCTGAGGGCGCTGAGTTGCGAAGTTGGTTCCCGCGCAAAAACAGCAGTTTCGCCTCCGTACAAAACGTACGGTAGACACCCTTTCTACGTAAAAGGCACACTGCAATAAGTTGTTTTGTGTCATGTTGCTGCAATGTGAAATGAACAGCGCGCGGTAGCTGCAGCAGCACCACGTGCCTGCTGTTGCCTGCTGTCTGCTGTCTCAGCTCACTGCAGCCAACAGTGTGCCACCGCGCGCGCCAGCTGCACTCTCCATGACGAGCTTTCGCAGCAGCAATATCAGCTTCTGCGGCCTGTTCGAAGGGGCAGTGGCAGCATCACTTCCTCAGCAGGCTGCAGGCCAGCCTGACATGCACAGCAGCATGGATGAAGAGCTCACATTGGCGCTATCTGCGCAGCTGGAAGACAGGCAAGTGATTTGAAGGAAGTTTAAATGCATTCAACTAGTTTGCGGTGTGGTAAACATGCTGTGGCTGGGCCATTGGGCGTGATAGCAGCATACTGCGTTTGCTGCTGCTAGATACTGTCATGCAGGCCCTAGCACCAGCTGTGTTCTGCTCGGCTTGCAGGCAAGAGGCAAGGCGGCGCATTGCCAGGGGTGGACGGGTCCTGCAGGACAGGGGCGGCTCAGATGAAGATGAGGAGCAGGCTGCAGAGCAGCAGGAGCCCAGCAGCACTCTCAACGGTCCCGCAGGCACCGAAGAGCAGCAGGGCCTGGAGCAGCTGTCCCCCTCCGCCAGGTGAGGCACTGGCTGGCCGCACATGCAGGGAGATGCACATTAAAAATTGATAACAAGGTGTCCTTCAGCAGAGACACACGTCAGACACCGCCGGTCTCATCAGACACAGCTAGGACAGCATGTTGTTGCGGATGCACACCAAGTGGTGCCACCACCGCACAGTACTCTCATCACGCCGCACATCACCCTGATGCTGCACCTGGCACCAGCCTTACAGCAGCTGTACTTCAACCCCACATACCCTGATGACTGGTCTGCATGACAGCCCTTACCCGCCTGCTGCACCTGCTGTGCTGCTGCGTTGCCAGGTGCTGGCGTGAGCGAGCCACGCTGATGGGTGGCCAGCAGTCTGTTGAGGCGCACTGGGCGAAGCTGCGTGAGCGGCACCAGGTGCAGGCTGAGCTGAGGGCCTGGTGCGAGGAGGTGCTGGAGGGGCAGCAGCAGCGGCAGCAGCAGCAGCAGCAAGCGCTGGAGGCAGATGAGCAGCAGAGTCCGGGGGCCAGCACATGCGCAGCAGGGAGGAGGTACGTGTGTGCAGGTGTTGACTGCAGTTTACAGTTGAAGACTGCTGGCGACAGATGCAGGCTCAAGTCAGCGGCTCACCCGTAGGTGCAATGGCATTGTTGTGATTTATATATCGTGCAGCAGGCACGATTCTTTCAGTGGGTTGACCCGCAAGGCCCACATGAACTTATGCTCAGCCAGCCGTGCTGAACTTTGCTGCGGTTATCTGCCTGCCTGCAGCAGGAGCAGATGGAGTGAGGCAGCTTCCAGCCTCCACAGCCAGCTGTCAGGCCAGCGGCACCACCACCGCAGCAGGCACCACCACTCACGGCATCAGAGGGCGAGCTGCATAGCAGTGATAAACACAGCAGCAGCGCCAGCAGTGCATCAAGCCAAGCAGGAGGAGGAGCAGCAGCAGCAGCAGCAGTCTGAGGAGTACACAGCCAGTGCAGCAGCTGAAGGTGGCTTGTTCCTGACTCCTCGCACCACGGAGATGTTCACTGCTGAGCTGCAGGACCAGCTACAGAGCAGGGTGCAGCAGGAAGTGCAGCAACACCTGGCCCAGGTGAGAGCAGCTGCCGCCGCAGCAGCAGCAGCAGCAACAGCAACATTGAAATGGCTGGCAATGGAAGCAGAGTATTGTGATTCATGCGGGTCAAATGGATGGAAACCTAAGGCAGCTGCCTAATATGTGAAACGCACAGCTTGCTCGCCTGTTCACTTATGTGATGCCAGCATGCAGTGCATGTTATTTTTGCTGGTACATGCAACTTGCTGTGTCACCACTCCATGTTGCATGCCGCGCTCTCTTGCGTAGGCGCAATGGCAGCAAGCAAACCCAGCAGAGCAGCAGCTGCTGGTGAACCTGCAGCAGGAGCATCAGCAGCTGCAGCAGCAGCTAGCGGAGGCACGCCAGCAGATTGCATTGCTGGCAGCTGGCAGCAGCAGCTGTGAGGCAGCAGCTGCAGCAACACCGGCACAGCAGCGTCCTGCCAGCAGCAGCGGCGGCAAGGGCGCAACTGTGAACAGGCGGACCAGCGCTGGAGGAGGTAGCAGCAGCAGCAGAGCAGCAGCACAGCAGCAGCAACACAGGCAGCACCATGACGTGGTCGTACAGCCTAGCCCAGGAGTGCAGGTGCGGACAATCATCAGGAGCGACAGCCACAGCAGCGACGACAGCGAGGTGGAAGGAAGCGGGAGTCTTCCTGCTGGCAGGAAGCCTACCGCCCCTGCACTTGCACAAGACAAACACACCCAGCAACGGCTGGGCAATGACAATGACGGCCCAGCCAAACAGCAGCAGCAGCAACAGCAACAGCATCTGCAGCCAGCACGGCAGGGTGGGCCTGTCGATGCTGCGAGTGCAGCCGAAACCCGCTGTGCACAAGCTGCAAGCAGCACCAGGCCAAACACTAGTGGTGCTGCTAATGGCAAAGCTGATGCACGGACAGCTGCTAAAGCAGCGGGCAGGCGAGCTACTACCACTGGCGTTGCCTCTGCTGGCAGCAACAGCAGCAGCAGCAGCAGCAAGGCGCCACTTCCAAGGCGGACAAGTACAGCAGCGCGGCCGATGAGCAGCACCAGCAGGGCAGCAGCAGCGCAGCAGCTGCTGAGCCTTGAGCAGCAGCACGCGCTTGTTGAGCGGCTGCAGCACGCAGAGCAGGTGATGCAGATGCTGCATGGCGACCTTCAGGCCTCGCTAGAGCAGCAGCAGCAGCTTGCGCAGCAGCTGGAGCAGAGCCAAGCAGCAGAGCAACAGCTGCGGCAACAGCTGCAGCAGCAGCAAGGGCAGGGTGACAGCATGGGGCAGTTGGGCCAGGCTCGGGAAGAAACTGTCAGCAGGGAGGAGCACGCACAACTCGAACAGCAGCTGAGTGAAGAGCGGCAGGAGCTGTGCGACACACAGCAGCAGCTGGCACAAGTGCAGGAGGCAGCAGCGCAGTCGGGTCATCAGCTGATAGTGCTGCAGGCGCAGCTTGAGCAGCAGCAGGCTGGCCATGCTGTGCGAGAGGCTGAGCTGCAGCAGTGCATTGATCAGCTGCAGCAGCAGCTGGAGGCTGCCGAGCAAGCCAAGTACGTGCCACACCATCAGCAGCAACATGCTGATGAAGAAGAAGCACTTGCTGGCGGTTCAGCACTAGAACTTTTGTCACACACAGACTTACAGGCCAGCACGGCAGCTGCTGTGGATACGAAAATGCCAACCGAACTGGCAAAGGGCAGCAGCAGCAACACAGAGCAAGCTTGCCTGCATGCTGTAGAGGCTGAGGCTGCCGTGCAGCGGCAAGGCAGCTCAGCAACGCCTGATCAGCAGCATGAGCAGGTAAACCAGCAGCAACAGCAGCAGAAGCAGCAGCAGGGACAGCAGTGCTCACAATGCCAGCAGCTGGAGCAGCGGGTGCAGCAACTGCAGCGGCTGCTGCAGCACGCCGCCAGCAGTTCTCTTGCGGAGGCGGAGACCGCCGTTGACATCCAACACCACCAAGAAGGCCACAGTGCAGCAGCATTAGCAGCAGGAGCAAGCCGCCAGATTAGGCAGCCAGTGCTGCATGCAAAGCAGCAGAGGCCCCAGCAGGAGCTGCAGATGAAGACGTGGCTGTGCCCAGTTGCACCAGAGCTGGCAGCACTGCAGGCATCAGCAGCAGCCAGCCAGCGCTGCGAGCAGCAGCGCCCTATGTCAGCAAGAGACTGCGGTGCATCTGCGTATGGCAACACCTGGCAGCTGCAGGCGTACGCGCTAGAGGACAACTGCGATGCAGAAGGCCACAGCAGTACCGCAGCTGTGCTTCCTGAGTCGCTGATGCTCGCCGGGGTGCGCAAGATGCGTCCACTGAGCTACACACCTGCACAGCCAGCAACCAGCAGCATGCCAGCGGATGGTGTTGTTGGCACTGCACTGACCAGCAGGGTAGCAAGGCAGCAGGCTGTGGCCTGCAGCAGCCAGCAGACTGGAGCGCTGTCAGTTGGTGCTGAGCGGCTGCTGCAGGAAGCACTGCTTGCAGGAAACATGAATGGCCAGCGACGGCTGGATTTCCTGCAGCTTGTTGGTGATCCCTCTGGCAGTGGTGGCCCTGTGGCAGGCCAAGCAGCAGCTGCAGGGGCAGCAACCTGCCTGACACGTGGCAAGAGTGAGGGAGGTGTGCCACCAGCAGCACCATGTCAGCCAGCTGAGCTGCAGCCTACGTTCAGTGCAGTGCGCTGGACTTGCAGGAGCAGCAGTCCCAGGCGCAACACCCCGAGGAGTGCACGGCCTGCGTCAGCAGCTGACTTGTGCGACTCAGGTGTGCATGGTAGCATGCGGGTGCAGATGAGCAGCAGACCACAGACGGCCAGATGTCACAGCCAAGGGCCGCCTGGCAGTGGCGATGTGACAGCAAAGACGCACATGCACGGCAGCAGACATACGTATACTGCTGAGAGTGTTTCTGGTGGCTCGTTATATGCTGCGCAAGAGGTGTATGCCCCGTCAGTAGCGCCAGGCAGCAGGAGCGTGCTGAGTGCTGGCAGCGCCACGGCCAAGCCTGCTGCGGTTCCCAGGCTATACTTGGGCGTGCTGAGGCTTTGAGTATGTGCCGATGAAGTGGCATGGACATGCTGTTGTACACATGCGAGAAGATGGATGCGGCAGTGCGTGTCCGGTGTGCATGGTGTGACAGAATCTTCAACTTCACACTGACCTTCCGACGCGCGTGATATGTGTTTGTCGTTTCATGTAGCACTGCCAACAACCTCTGGTAGTCCTTTCGTAAATCGAATTTAATTCTTAAAGAAGCTTCAAGCCGAACGATTGTACATATTGGTCAACGACTGCGTCAGCCGGGCGTTGTCTCAGGTATGAGATCAGACTGAGGTGGGACTCCAACGGCCACGCGTTCTGCGTGTGACCTGCGCCAAGCTCGCTTTCAGCTTCGCATGCAATTGTCGTTCCCCACAATCGTTCCCCAACAGCACGGCACTGTTACAACACCTGTAGCAGCACGTGCACCCGGCTGGCAGCAGCAGCAGTACCAACAGGCATAGGTTGTCAACATGGCATGTCCTATGGCCCCTTCTGCGGGATTCTTTAGGAATTACCTCAACTGGGTCATCACAAGCGTGGCATGGCTGCTGGCGGATTGGTTTGGCTGGAGGACAGCACTGGCTGTGTACCCTCCCCTGCTGAGGAACAAGGTGGCAATCGTGACAGGAGCGAATGCAGGCCTGGGGCTGGAGACCACCAAGGCGCTGCTGCAGGTACTGCTGCTGCTGTTGCTGCTGATTACTAGCAATGCTTCCTTGTGCATTACACCGGGCAGTGCATTGCAGCTGTTGGCAAAAATGCACTATGTAAGGCTGCATGTGTACAGGGAGCCAGTCTGTGTGTCAGTGCCAGCAGCTGGCAACCATTGCTGCATGGCACAGCCTGGGTTAACGAAGATCACCAACATCCTCAGACAAACGCTTTGGGACCTAAAAGCTGGTTCGTTGCCTGCGGCCGCTCCGTCTCTTCCCCTGTGGTGTTTCCACGTCTGCAGCAAGGCGCAACAGTCATCATGGCCTGCCGCAGCATGCAGGCTGCAGCCACAGCCAGGGAGGACATCCTGGCTGACCCACGCAATGCAGGGCCCGTGCCTGACCCTGCTAGCCGCCTCATCCCGCTCCACGTCGACTTTGAGGACTTTGAGACCATCCCCAAGTTTGTGGAGGCGTTCCACGCTACTGGGCTGCCTCTGCACGTGCTGGTGAACAATGCCGGCGTGCACCTCAAGCCACACAAGAAGGTGCGGCGAGCTCTCTGGCTGCTGTGGCTCAGCTTGGCTCAGTAGTTGGAGTTTAGACAGAGACAAGCAGCATGTGCTGCGGCCGTGGCTTGTATTCATTCAACTGCTCGGTGATGGCAGTGCATGGCGTCAACTACTAGCAGCACATGGAAACTATTTCATGTGTGGATGGTGTGTACCGCGCTTGGGGGCAAACTTGGCTGATATCGCAGCTGCCCATGCTGTGCTGCTGCTCGCCTGTCTGCTGCAGGTGTCGTGCGGCTTTGAGCGCACCATCGCCTCCAACTTCTTCGGCCACTTCTGGCTCACACAGCTGCTGCTGGACGACCTCAAGGCTGCTGCGCCATCAAGGTGCGGCAGGTCCCCAGCTGGTGGGGCACCAGGCCCAGGCACAGCCAGCGGCAGCAACACCAGCGCAGTGCGCTGCGTCGCACAATCAATTGGCTGCAAGCAGCCTAGCAACAGGTCTTGCTCCCAAACCTGCAAACAACAGGCTTTTGTACAGGCCCATCAATGGGAATCTCATGCTTACTCCTGTGCGCTACATCGTGCCAACTCTCTCTCCCTACCCTACCCCACCCACCGGCAGGGTCGTGGAGATGTCTTCCTTTGCGGAGAATTTTGGCCTGCTGGGCATGTACACGCGCAGCCTGCCCTGGGGCGACCTGCGCGGCGCGACACTGCCCGACTCCGGGGAGCGCGCCTACACGCTGAGCAAGACGTACATCCTCATGGCGGCACGCGAGCTGGCGCGGCGGCTGGAGGGCAGCGGCGTGGACGTGATCACAGGTGCGGGGGCGGTGGTGAGGTGGCTGTTGGTGGTGAGGTGGGAGAGGTCGTGCACAGACTTGCAAAGCGTGACCGAGGGCAAGGCAGCTGCAGCAGCAGCAATGTCTAGCAGTGGAACATCAGCACCTAAAGCTGGCGCCGAGGGGGGATCTAATACATTTTTACGTGAAGCCGCGAATGCATGATGCTGCTTGCACAGCTTGTCACTTGCACTGTAGGCGTAACATCATGCAAAACCTGCATGTGCCACTGCTGCTTGGAACACGACAGTTCACCAGCGCCGCCATGTTGCCCTGTCGTCTTTTGACTTGCTTTCACACTGCTGCTGCTGCTGCTGCTGCCTACTGGCAGTGCACCCGGGCTTTGCCGACTCCACCTGGTACCTCAAATCCGACAACGAGGCCTACTTCTTCTCATGGCTGATCGCAAAAGTGCGCTCTGTCATCCCCTGGCTGGGCGTGGGCCAGCCCTGCACCACTGGAGCCATCAGCACCATCTATGCAGCGATGGCCCCTGAGCTTCAGGGCAGCACCAGCAGTGTGGGTTCAAAGGGCCTCATTGACAGCGTTTGCAGGGCGCTGTTTGGCGGCCGGTTGAAGTACTTTGGGCCGCACTACGTGATCCAGAACTGCTTCAACGCGTGGCCACGCTGGGCCACCAACCCCTGGAACTACAACAGGGGCGCGTGTGTGCGGATGTATGAGGGTGGGCTGGAGCTGATCAGGCAGGTGGAGCAGGAGCTGGGCCTGCAGCAGCAGCAGCAGCCGGGAGGTGGCGCTGTCAACGGCAATGGTGCGGGGCCTCAGGCGGTGCTGCCAGCAGGGAAGGCAGATGGGGCTGTTGACGGCAGCAACACGAGGAAACGCAAGGGCGGCTCTGCTGCGGTGGTGAATGGGGCTGGGGCGCAGCCCGTGCCGGCTGCTTGAGGCGGCTGTTGGGGGTGCCTTTTGTGGGGGAGTGTATTGGGTGGCCCTGCCACCATCTGCAGTGTACTCTGAAGGCGAGTGCTATGTGTATGTCATTTAGGCAGGAGACGTCACCGACATTTGTTGATTGCGTTGCACTGTCAAATTTGCAGGGCCAATTTCTGAAGTTGCAGTTATTGTAGGGGGGTTGGAGTCGTAGGGTTGGCGCATTGTGTGCCAAGGATGTTGCCGACACAGTGAGGGCGGGCCAAATGTTGGAGGAGGCGCTGATGCGAGGTGTTTATGCTGTTCCGCACCGTGGGCACCATGCAGTTTGTTCCCAGACACAACGTGCAGCAAATCCTGCTACATTGCATGCAATCGCCGAAGTAGTTAGCGCTGAAGTAGTTTGCGCTGTGTGTGGTGGCTGTTCCTGCAAATGGAACTCCTTTGTGTTTTGAAGAGGGTGCCTCGGACACTAGTGAACGGTGTTATAAAGGGTGAGTTTTCATTTTACAGCATGTAAGCAGGGCTGTTATGTTCAGGTGCGCCAGTGGCTGTGAGCAAGAGAGGGGACTGTTGCTGGGCTACGGAGTTGTAAATGTCCAGCGGTGGTAACAGGACGTGGTGATATACGTGCACGTATACGTATATGTGCCACGTGGCACATCATAGCATAGATGGTGTTGGATAGGTGCAATTCACACATTCATGGTACCTTGACTATGATA
Organism: Tetradesmus obliquus; assembly: GCA_030272155.1. NCBI lineage: Eukaryota > Viridiplantae > Chlorophyta > Chlorophyceae > Sphaeropleales > Scenedesmaceae > Tetradesmus > Tetradesmus obliquus. The sequence continues at coordinate 6,753,063 of CP126191.1, forward strand.
TGAGCATAGGCTAGCATCATACTTTGCATGGATGTGAGCCAGCTGCTGCACAGGTCGTGGAAAAAACAGTTCAGTTACACGAATATCGCACACGCTGCACACAGATCCTGACACCTAGCCAGCAGCAACACGTGAAGCGGTGACCTGACCGAAGCACATGTGAAAATCATGGAACCAGACACAAGGCTTCCTGCAAATGGAGCTGGCAGACGATGCATTGCTGGACCACATACACAGTGGTAAAGCAGCGAGCTGCACGGGCGCGCATGTGTGTGCACCAGTCAAACACAATGTAACGAGCAACGCAGAGGCAGCAAACTGCCTAGTCAATCTTGCCGCACTGCTGCTGTTTATCAACTGCTACAGCAGCAACTGCAGCAAGCAATGTGCAACAACTTTGCACCCAGCTGTAGCCAAATACAGAGTAAGAAACTGCACCGCCTTCACTAGGGAAAGCACTAAGCACACACTGCGTGCAGCTGCAGCACTGGAAATGTACAGGCCATCAGAGTGCTGATATGGCATGTCCACTGCACGGACTGAACCCAGCGCATGATGACACACACAGCGCACAATACTAGGAAAGAAAGGGTCATTGAGTCATTGCCAGCGCAACAGTAAAACCAGCATCACAGCTGGACTCTGCTAGATGTGCAACAATAGGTATAGGTGTTCTCCTGCCCCCTGCACCCTCGTAACATGAGAACAATCTCAGAACAGACACGCCCACAACGCCCGCTGCGTGACGCCAGCAGCACTGCTAACAGCCCTGCAGGCAGTCGTCCTGCTGTAACAGGCAGTCCTGCAAAGCTGCAAAGCAGCTGCTGCAGCAGCCTGGCGCGCTCAGTAGTCCTTGAAGACTGCCACCTCCACCACACCCTTCACGTCCTTGATGTCAATCAGGGTCTGCGGCAGCAGCAGCAGCAACAGCAGCAGCAACACGTTGTCAGCAAGAGATTGCACTGCATTGCTATCTACCAGCACCTACTGCCGGCACGACATGCAGTTGTCAGCTCGCACGCACGTGCCCGCATGCCAGTGCAGCAGTCACAGCAGAGCATGCAGCACCTGCCCAAGCTACACAGCACACCACGCAGCCTCCATTCACCTGGCCGGTGGGCTCATCATCGATGCCGATCGCCATGATGGCCTCCTCGTTGCGGCTGGTGCGGCACACCGTCATGAAGCTGATGTTGATGTTGCTCTTGGCCAGCGCCATGCCCACGTTGCCCACGATACCCGGCTGGTCGCGCTGCCTGCACAGCAGCACGCTGCCCTGCATGGCCAGCTCCACATCAAAGCCGCCGACCTTGGTCAGGTAGGGCGTGCCGTTCTTGACGCCACCCTCCACGTAGATGCGGCCCGTCTTGTCTACGGCTGCAGAGAACACGGCCTTGCCGGTGCCCAGCGCCACGCTCAGCGAGCTCAGCACGTCGCTGCGGTGAGAAGAATAAGGCAGCGCAGAAGATGCAGGTGCTGTGAGCTACGGTTCTAGTGTGTCCAGCAGCGGTTGTGGCGCCCAGCGCCACGCTCAGCGAGCTCAGCACGTCGCTGTAGGAAAGCAGGGCAGGCAGCAGTGCAGGACAGAAGCGGGGCTGTGAGCTGTAGGTACCTGGCATGTGCGGCAGCAGGCTGCACGCTGCCCCCTGCTCAGCACGTCGCTGCCGTAGAGAGAAGCAGTGCAGAAGGCGGCTCAGAAACAGATGCAGGGCTGTGAGCTAGGAGGATGGTGTACACAGCAGCTAGCGATGGCCATTTGCAGCTGCTCGGTGGCTGCTGAAGCTATAGCTACTCGGGCCTAGAACTGCCACAGCAGTGTCCGTCTGCCAACCACGCAACAGGTACTGAACGCCTGGCTACTAGATCACCAATCATCAACCCCCCAGCACCATATGCTAGCAGCCGCCGCCCGCGCACCTGCCGTCTGTGCGGATGGTGACCTCGCTGATGCGCAGGCCGCGGTTCTTTGCCAGCAGGTCTGCGTTGACCAGGTTGACGTTGCTGGTGGTGATCTGCTCCAAGATGCCCTTGATGACCATGGCGCGCAGCAGGCGCGTGTCAAGGTCGTCACCGCGCGGGCTGCTGTAGCAGATGGAGATGTCGGAGAAGCCCTGGTCGGACACCAGCGTCACCGCGGCCTGCGCAGAGTTGCAGATCACAGGCAGGAGTATGACAACATATCCATTTAGATATATATTGAGGTGACTGCTACCATCAGGGAGACAGCTGACTGAAATTACAGATGCTGTGTGGCTCAGCCCCTGGTCCACATTGCAGGTGCTGTGTGGCTCAGCCCCTGGTCCACATTGCAGATGCTGTGTGGCTCAGCCCCTGGTCCACATTGCAGGTGCTGTGTGGCTCAGCCCCTGGTCCACATTGCAGATCAGCACCCGTGTGGCTCAGCCCCTGGTCCACAGCGATCAGCACCCGTGTCGTGCAGGTGCTCCGCTGCACCTCACCACAGCACCTCCCCATGCTCACGCATAATCAACCCTGGATGCCGTCCCGCTGCCACCTCAGCTGCTGCTGCCAGTGCCACATCAACTGCTGCTGCTGCAGCGCCCCACCCACCTTGCCCAGGCCCTCAGACAGCGCCACATATGGAGCCAGCTCGCGCAGCACCTCGGCTGACACCAGCGGCGCGTTGACGGCTGTGGAGGACAGTTTGCCCTGCAGCGCATCAATGACCGCCTCAGCCACCTCTGTGGACACGCCCTCCTGCGCCTCAGTGGTGGAGGCGCCCAGGTGGGGCGTGCAGATCACGTTGGGCCTGCATGGCGCGGCGGCAGCAGCAGCAGCAGCAGCAGACGAGGAGGATAAGATACGAAGGTTTACAGACAGGGCACTAACAGATAAGTGTGGGCCAATGCAGCAAAATTAAATGCAGCGCTGGTGCGGCAAGCAGGACTTGAGGGCGGGTGGGGGCTGAGAGCGATGTCTCTGACAACTGCTGCTGCAGCACGCCCCATGCACAAAGCAAGTGCTTGCCCATCTTGAGACTGCGCATCATGGGCTACTGCCTCAAGCACACACCCCAAACCTCAAGCTGCGGGAACTGCGCGCGGCCGATTGCAGAGGGCTGACAGGAACACTGCCAGTGGAGTTCGGGTGAGCTGCGGGCGCAGTTTTACGCGTTAGGCGCCTTTCATCACACTGCATAACAACAGCCAGCCTGTGCTGTGCTGTGCTGTATCTTACTCTTCTTACCTGCCAATCAGCGGGTGGCCCTCAAAGGCAGGCGGCTCCTCCTCAAACACGTCCAGCGCAGCAGACGCCACAATGCCGGCGTCCAGCGCGCGTGCCAGCGCATCATCGTCAATCACGCCGCCACGCGCCACGTTGATGATGCGCGCGCCCTTCTTCATCTTGGCGAATGCGGCGTCGTTGAACATCTTCTTGGTGCCTGCGGGGCGGCAATGCGATGACGTGGGTGTGGTGTGTATGTGTGTCAAGGACTGTGCTGGAACAAGCAGAAGCTTGCACTGGTTCAGCCAGTATCACTCGCAGGCAGCTGTGATGTGTGGGAGCTGCAGCCGACACCAGCAACTGGATGCCTAGGAGGCAGCCTGCTCCTAAAGCGTGTGCAACGGAGTCGCCTAGCAGTAGGCCATAGAAGGCTGGCTACCATGTATGGCAAATACGCCTGACAGTACAACCCTTCCCTGCTCTCCCTGCTGCTGCTGTGGCTTTCCTCACACCTGTCCGGAATTGCCTGGCCACCACAATTCACCACACCGCACGCACCTGGTGTGAGCGGCATGTGCAGGCTGAAGAAGTCACCAATCTGCAGCGCCTCGTCAAAGCTGACCAGCCGCACGCCCTGCGCGCGAGCCTTCTCCTCACTGGCATAAGGATCGTAAGCCGTCACGATCATGCCCAGGCCACGCGCACGGCGTGCCACCTCGCCACCCACCTAGCCACGACGCAGCAGCATACACAGACAGACGGAAGCGGTTGGTTGTACTACAGGGAGTGTGTGCGATTAGGCGAGCTGGGGCGGTGTAGCACGCATGCGTGCAGGGTTATTAGCTCCAGTGTGACCCGCTGCTCCTTGGCACCTTGTACGGCTGCTGCTGCTCGCAGCTCCATGCGCACTGCACCATCTTCCTCCACATGCTGCTGCTGCTGCTGCTGTGCTTGCACCGCCACAGCCATCTTCTCCACGTGCTGCTGCTGCTGCTGCTGCCCCATCACGCCCCTCATGTCCCCCCCACCTTGCCCAAACCCATGATGGCCATACTGCTGCTGTTTGAAGCCCTGCACGCACTTCCTCTACATGCGCTACATGTGCTGCCGCCCCATCACCCCTCACCTTGCCGAAGCCCATGATGGCCAGGGTCTTGTCCACCAGGCTCACGCCCACGTACTTGTTGCGCTCCCACTTGCCCGCCTTCATGGACGCGTCAGCCTGGCTCACGTTGCGCGACAGCGTGCACAGCAGCGCGATGCCGTGCTCTGCGGCAGCCACGGTGTTGGCGGTGGGTGCGTTCACCACCAGGCAGCCGTACTGCGAGAGACAGCAGCAGCACAACAAAGACAGCGTCGGGCTCGACTGCCGCATGCAGTCACCATTTCTGCACGATTTATGCCAGCAGCATTGGCACTTCCACATGCCGAACGCCATATGCTGCATTTAGCGCTGTTGTTTGCACACAAAGCGTGCTCCTGGCAAAGTCAAGCACATACTCTGTCTCGTCCTCGGCCACATGTCACTGGGCGCCCCTGCCCTGCCACCCACCTCTGTGGCTGCTGCCAGGTCCACGTTGTCCACGCCCACACCGGCGCGGCCCACCACCTTGAGCCGGCCCTTGGCTGCCTCAAACACCTGGCGCGTCACCTGCAGCAGCAGCAGCAGCAGCAGCAGCAGGGGGGTGGCAGCACAATGCATGTTGGCGATGGTGTTGTGGCGCAGAGCAGGCTACTGGAGCGACACACGCCGCCCTCGCTGGCATACCCACACAGGTAATAGACGGCACACCCAGCACAGCTCGCAAACAGAGCAGCACACAGGTGGCTGCCAACGCATGCAGCATCATGGTTACGGCTCCACAGACTGCTATGCTTGTTAGAATAGCACGCCACACATCAGCAAGTGCGCCCAAGAAGACGATCGACTAGATCATAGGCGTACCTTGGTTGCGCTGCGCACGATGAGTGCGTCGCTCTGCGCCACCTTGGCGTACAGCTCCTCGGGGGTCATGCTGTACGCGCAGTCCACATTGGCCACCTTCTCCAACATCTCCAGGCCTGACAGTGAGAGCAAGAAACATCACACACATATGCGCAGTGTCTGAGGGTCGGGGAAGGGAGAGACGTTTGCAGAAGCGGTTACTGGCACGGCCTGCGTCAAGGAGATGGCTGGTGCTGCTGCCGTGCTGCACGGTCTAGCTAAGCAAGACAGCTGCATCTGGCAACACCGACATGCTTGCAGCCAGTGTCTGGTGCTGCCACAGTGAGCGACACGCCAGCTGGCACCCTTGCAGCTGCTGTGCTGTTGGAAGGGTTTTACTGCAGCTGCAGGCCTTGACAACCGGTTTTTAAAGATTCCTTTAGATCTTGTGCAGAGGTAGAGACGTTGATGGCATCTTGTGTGCAGCACACAGCTGTGCTTGCTGCTCCCGGAATCTGATGGCCGCTGCATCTCAGTTGCTGAAGAACCACACTGAACAAAGCCGCGTTGCTGTGAGATCAACATGCAGAACAACTATGCACTCAGTTCGCTGCTGCTGAGGCGCTAACACGTGGGGGGCTGCTCGTCTCGGCATCACACGCCAGAGACCACGTTTGTCACAGCCGGCGCAGGCACTCCTGACCGCTGCGACACCGTTATAAATCTCACCTGCACCACCGAGCTTCTCTGCCACCAGCACCGTGGGCTTGGCTGCCCCGCCAGCTGCACAACCAAAACGGCATGTTCAGTCTGGTTGATCACTGCTGCAGCGCGACCAGGCGATGAACATAGTTGTGTTTTACCTACCTGCTGCAGATGCCATGTTTCTTGCTGTCCTGAACGGCCGGATCAAGGGAGCGGGAGCTCTGAAAGCCTGTGCACACAGCCGGAAGTAATGATCTTAACACAAGCTGCAGTGTAAGGCAATACAGCTCAACTCAGCAGCAACAAATGACAGAAGTTCACCTTAGGTCCTGCACAAAGCTGTGTCTTAGACTGGAGGTGCATGCTCAGGGCTGCTGCAATAACAGAGGTGCAGGTAACTCTGTGCTGACTCTGCGACCCCACAGAGAGCAGTGATGATACAGCGTACTTTTGAAGCACCTAACTGGATCCAAATCCAGCCTGGGAGGTGTGTGCGCCCACCAGTTGTTATGTTCCTTGTTAGTACACGCGAAACGTGGCAACGGCCTATCTTTTGAACGGCTGCTGCCTGGAACTTTCAATGAAAACAACAGCTTATCTAAAGTAGCAGATGATTCCAGCGAATCAGTCAGTGTGAAGTTTCGCTTCTTGCCGTAACGCTTCGTCACCCGTGGTCACCCAGCTGTTAGATGTGCGCTGCGGACCTGCAGTCTCAGGTGAGGAGCACCATCCAAAACTGCATACAACTGCAGCGTGTAATCCGTCTTCTCAAATCAGTGACGATCCAGCACCTGGCGGGTGACAAAGAATATGCAGCTGGCACATGAGGGGCATGGGCTGCAGCCAGCATGCTGCCGCAAATTCAGTAAAAAGAAAGTTGCCGATTGCATTCATCACAAGCATAAGCATGATGCAACATAATTCAGTGCTTACATGCATGAGGCGCGCCTCCTCCATGGCTGAACCGTCTTGACCTATTTAAAACTACCTGCTACCGGCACTAGCATGCCGCTGCAGCGGCAATGTCGTGATGCCAACCGCACGCTAGCTAGCCTATAAGCTGAATGCACTAGCTCTGGAACAGGATGTACTGGCAGTATATACACCTCAGCCTGCACAAAGCCCCGCTGTTTCTCCACAGGCACTTCTGCAGTGCTGTTGCTATAAGCAGACAGCTCCTGAGTGCGCTTGCACAGCATATAACATGCTCCGGCAGCTGGGTTGAAACCTCCCATATTGCAGCCGCGTAGGACTGCAACTTGCCATTGAATGGCTGTGCGTTCTCAAACGCATTCACAGCACCCTCACAGCACCCACATCAACCAGCACATGACATCAGCCCGGCTGCTGCGCTGCCCGCTGTGCCCACTTCGACTTGTACACCACCCCTTGCACAGACCCCGCAGCAACCACCTGCGCTGCAGGCAGCGGCGCAGCGCCTGTGCTTGGCAGCGGTGCTGCACCAGTGCCAGGCAGTGCACCTATCCCGGGCTTGCCAGGCATGAGCTGCTGCTGCTTCTGCTGCGCGGCCTTGTTCTGCTGCTGCTGCTGTCGCTCGCGTGCCGCCTTTGCAGCCGCCAGCCGCTTCTGCTCCTCCTCGCGCTCCTGTAGGGGCCACAGCAGGGTGAGCAGCAGCAGGGTGAGCAGCGTGTTGGCAGCTTGCAGCAAGGTGGTATGTGCGCTGTGTGCGTTAAAGCACGTGGGGTCTAGGGACCAGCCTGCGGAAATATGCTGGAACACAATGCTGGATACTTTGTGCGTAGGTGAGAACGGGCGGAAAGACAACAGTGCTTGCTCCATCCTGCTACACCTGCTGCAGGCAGCGCAGGGGTGCATTGCTGCGCCTCACCTTGGCAAGCGCTGCAGCTGCCAGCAGCCCTTCACGGTTGTACTGCGGCGCAGAGCCAATCACAGCACGCCGCCGCTTGTCAGCAGCCGCAGCTGGCTTCTGCTGCAGTTGCTGCTGCTGCTGCTGCCCCTGTTGCTGCGGCTGCTGTTGTAGCTGCTGCTGTGGTTGCTGTTGTACCTGCTCTACCTGCTGCACCTGCTGTCCTTGCTGCTGCTGCTGCTGTTCAGCACCAACAGCGTTGTACTGCCCTGTAGCATGGTCATACTTGTACCACTGGCTGGTGCTGTGGTGGTAGTACAGCTGCGACTTGGCATCGTAATAGTAGCCAGACTTTGCATCATACCAGTAGCCTGAGGAGGGCTGGTACTCAAAGCCAGCCTGGGTGAGCGCCTGAATGGTGGCAGCATCTACGCCAGCAGCAGCGGCTGCAGCAGCTGACTCGCTGCTAGGCCCTGCACCTGCTGCTGCTGCTGCTGCTGCTGCTGCAGGCGCTGCTGCTGGTGCCGTTGCCGCAGCCGGCGCAGCTGACGTGTGCTGTGTAGCTGCTGTAGCAGCAGCTGTATCACCGCCTGCTGCTGCAGCGCTGGCAGCAGGCTGCTCCTGCTCTTTTTGCTTGCTGCTGCTGCTGCCGCCGCTGCTTCCATCCAGCACAGCTGCCACATCAAACTCCTTCGGCTTCCAACCCAGCGGCCCAGCTGCTGCTGCCCGCCTGCCCCCGCTAGCACCTGCTGCTGCTGCTGCTGGTCCTGCTGCCGCACGAATAGCAGCTACAGCAAGCGCGGCGCCTGGCACCGCGGCATCTGCATCGCCAGGCTGCGCTGCTGCTGCTGCTCCCAGCAGCCTGTCCTTGGCCTTTGCGTAGCAGATGCGCAGCGGCATCCTCTGGCCCTGCAGCACCTTGCCGTTGCAGGCCATCATGACCTTGCCTGCCTCAGCAATGCTGCCCAGCTCCACAAATGCAAAGCCGCGCGGCGCACCTGAGCAGCGCAGATGTTGCCGGGCAGTCAGCGACACAGCTGGTGATGAGCAAGGTGCATGCATGGCGGATCACTGCTGATGTCCAACACAGCACGGTGCAGAGTTGCATGGTGCATTGGCATCAGGAAATGCAGTATACACCTACCAACAGGCCTGGCTGGCAACATCCCAAACCACCTGAATTATGCCGTGTACCATTGAACAGGCCTGGCTGGCATAACACCAGGCAGACAGCGCAAGGACACAAGAAGCACAGCTCCAAGCTGCAAAGTGACTGAACAGCCGTATTCGATCAAACGCCCCAGGTGTATCCGCAACATCTGCAGTGTTTGGGCTGGGGCTGCTCACCAGTGTACTTGTCCTTGATGACGCGCATGTCCACGATGTTGGGCTCCACTGCTGCCAGCAACTCATACAACGCCTCCTCACTGCGGCAGCAGCAGCAGAACAGGCAGCAACAAAACAGGCAGTAGGGTAGGCACAACCGTTGCTGCGACACAACTGCACAGCTCACGCACAGGCACGTACGCCAGGAACACCATGTGGCACATGCCAAATGTGCGCGAGACGTTCCTGCTCATTGCAGACAGATTGCTGCTGCTGTTGCAGGCAACATCGACAACCGTGCTGGTCAGCGGCATCTGCTACCAAAGCCATAGCAGCAAGCGGTGTACGGCAAGCGGCGGCTCGCTGCGCACCTCGCTTGTGGCTCCAAGCCGGACACTTTGAGGATGTTGCTGGGCTCGTTCAGATCAGCGGTCACCCGCCGCGGGTTGGCAGGGCGCGCAGTGTAGCAGTGGTAGCATTCCAGCCGCCTGCGCAGCAGCAAGCAGCATCAATAGCGGCAAACGCGCACACTTGCTCTAACGTGTCGGACATACAGCAGCTCACAGTCGAACTTATTGCAAGTGGAAACCACACCCACTCTCTGCTCAGCACTGCATGGCAGCTGCCAGCCAAGCATGTCCCTCACCGTGCAAAGTTCACGGCGCTGCACATGTCACAGATCCAGTCCAGCGCTGCCGCGCCGCCTGCGTCACCGCCCCCTCTGCTTGGCGCGCCGTGGCTGTAGTCCAGCAGCAGCCGCCGCCCGCCCATGGCCAGGTCGTAGCGCTGCTCCGACTCCATCAGCACGCGCGCATCATCCACGCTGGCAAAGTCCTGCAGAGGTTGCAGTCAAAGGTTAACGGACAAGAGGCAGGTGTGATTCCAGAAAACAACTGTGATCAACAGTCGACATGCACCGGCACACACAAAAGACGATGTGCTCGCCAGAACACTGCCCAGTCAGCGCAGTACCGCTCCTAAGGCATGCGCTGCGCAAGCAAACAAACACAGCTGCTACAAGCAAAACAATCCCCTGGCGCAACATGCCCCGCGGCCTCACCACGAACGCCATGCCCCTGCTGTTGCCGGACAGCCTGTCACGCAGCACCTTGACGCTCTGGACGTTGGGGAACGCTGCGACATATGAACAGCAGCAGCAGCAGCAAGCGCCATGTCAGATGTCAGCAACAGCATCAGCAGCAGATGTGATGATGTGGTCCCCGGCACAGCTCCACTGCACAGCTCCACTACACAAGTCGACATGCAAACAGAGGCATATGGTAGACCATGCTGCTGGATGGATGTGGTTGTGGTGGTTGCTGCTGCTGCTGCTACAAGGGAGCACGTGCTCTGCAGGGCTACGCCCGCAACATGCCCGCCAACCGCCAACCACCTGCAAACAGGTGTTGCACGTCTGCCTCGTCTGCGTCATCCGGCAGCCCCTGCACACACACAGCACGCGAAGCAGCACAGATGTGTTATTGCCTGTCGCTACAGCAGCCAGCTGCGACCTCGGCAGCACCTGTGTCAGCAGCACAAGCCAGCAAAGGCTCCAGCCCCGCATACATATCCTCGTGCACTAGCAAGACTACAAAACAGTAGCGGCAGGGATGCCAAGGTGAAACGTGTTGACAAACATGGCTCGCTGCCCTTGCCCTTGCATGCTGTCAGCAACTCTTGCCCTGTCACCCTCACCTTGACAAACACGCTGGCAGTGGCTGCCTCGCTGCCTCGAGAGCGGCGGCCCCACTCCTCTCGTTCGCCGTCCCAATCACCATCGCTGCCCCTGCTCCTGCCCCTGCTCCTGCTGCTGTCCCTGCCCCAATCGTCTTCCCACTGCCTGTCACCCCACTCTGGAGCTACCAGCGCAGCTGGCAGCAAGCCGCCTGCATCTGCAGCACCAGCACGGCAGCGCGGCAGTCAGAGAAGCGGCTACACATCATGTTTTATGCATAGCAGGCATAGCACGGCAGCAGCGCCGGTGCCGCCGCAGCCACAAAGCGCTTACAGATTGCTTGTAACGACTTCATGTGGCAAAGCAGCATGCACAGCTGCGCGGACCTTCCTGCAAGCATATTCAAGCTCAAGCGGGCAGGCTGCACACAGGAGGGGCTGCTCAACAGTAACGGTTCTGTTACACGTGCGAACAACATGTGGGCACTAACACAAAGCTTCAACAGCAACCCACCCTCTGCCAGCCGCCAGGGTGGCAGGCCCCCAGGGACGGCCGCCTCAGCCAGCCCAGGGGGCCCCCACTGGCCGCCAGGCAGCAGCCCAGGCGCTGCAGCAAGCCCCTCGAAACCTGGCGAGTGCAGCGCAGGGTTGGCAGCATGCGGCGAGCCAGCCAGTCAACAAGCAGTAGCCAACCGCTGCATACCCTGGGCTGACGGAGTCCTGTTATTAATCTGTGCTTGTTGTTGTGTGTGTGGTGTGTCAGGGAGCACCACACCACCCACAGCTGCCTGAGCAGCTGGTTTGGCCGAAGCCGGCATCATGCAGGTGCGGTGAGATCTGCAGCTGCTGCTGTGCCTCAGCAGCTCCAGGGACAGGGCACGAGGCCAAGCACTGCCAGTGCTGCAGTGCGCTGCCATTACCAGGGGGCCAGCCTCCATGGCGGTCATGATGCTCGCGCCTGCCGCTTGGTGAGTCGTAGTAACGGCCACGGCTCCTGCTCCTGCTGCGGGACCTGTGCCTGCTCCTGCTCCTGCTGCTGCTGCGGCGGGGAGGCCTGTAGTCCCTGTCTCGAGACCTGTGGCGCCTGCCCCTGCTGCGACTCCTGCTGCGGCTTCTGCTGCTGCCCCTACAGACCAGATGTGTAGCACAGTGTTATGCAGCTGCTGCATGTTCTGCTTGGGCCAGGCATGCGCTGATCCTGCCGCTTTCGGCAGCTGGAGAGCGTTTGGTATTGCTGCATGATGGGTGAGTGCCAGGAGGCTGTGCAGATGAGGCTATAAACCTGCAAGGAGGCAGGCTGGCCCACCTTATCCTTCTGCCTGTGCTGTCTACGCTGTCTGGGGAGCTCTCTCGGCTACCCCGCCCCATGACAGCTGCTTCGATGGGCGGATCTTCAGAATTCTGTTATAGCAAGCAACACCGACCAGCTCACAATGTCTGCGAACACAGGGTGCCAACTGCATTCAGGCCCTCAATTTGAGGGTGCCTGGTTGAGTGCCAGCTCTGCGATCGCCGCAGCTACATCATAAACGCACACAAGGCATTCCCGCTACTGCTCCTTTTGACAACGGCGCATAGTGAACTCACTTCCCCTTGCCTTAAAACCTGTCTTTGGTGATGCTTGCGTGGACTCCAGAGTAGTGCAGGGACACGTCCGGCGCAGCATATCAGCTCAATTACTTGTTTGTGTGTTACAATTGTCTCAATTGCTGTTGATCAGCCAAGGCGCATCGTAGTCCACGCGTTTCGGGTCTGTTTGCTGCCCCGGCAGAGAACACCGTTCTGTTAGGGTAGACGTTCTAGCTGAGTCAGTAATGCACTCAACGCTCCGTGCGTCGAGGGCGGGATGTGGAGCCTCGTCTGCTGTTCGGGGCCCAGTGGCAAGCGTGCCTGCAAAATTGGCGCACAGCAAGCGCTTGAGGGGTATGTATGGTGTTTTTAGGTTCTTTTAGTGCCTCGTTAGCGCTGCTTAGGGTCCCTGCTGACTGTGTCGCCCTGGGTTGTATTGCAGGCTCTGCGCAGGTAGTGAGGGCCGATCCAACAGCCAGCGGTGACGTGGAGCTGTGGGAACTGCATGAGGAGCTATTGCGAGAGGTGCGGCAGAAATGCATGCTGCTGTGGCTGCAGGGCCCTGCTTCTAGGCGCTGCAGCAGCTCTGTTCACTGGGAACCCCCTCGACTCCAGATCGGTCCCGTGATCAGCGTCATAGCAGACGCTGGCAGGCGTTAACATTATTTGCTGTGCTTGCTGCAGATTGAGGAGCGCAAGCAGCACCAGGCCAGGCTGCTGGACCAGCTGAACAGTATCCAGGTGCCCAGCATAAACACGCCCAGCCCTACCTTCAACAACAATGCGCCACGCATGGTGAGAAACATGCGCACTGCAGTATCAGTGCTGGTATGGAGGGTTGTTGTGGCAGCTTCTCCAGTGAGCATGACGTCAACGGTCAGCTGCGGGGTTTCAGCAGCGATGATGTCGCGCTGCTGTCGCTGCTGCTGCAATGCGATGATGACACACAGGTTGCATGCACTCAGCATGTCATGCATAGCTCAACCCAGCCGATTTCCGGCAGCTTGCTGTCAGCCAGCGCACCAGCAGCACCTGCACACGCATGTGTAGCTCCTCCCATCGCCCGCACACGGCAATCCTGCATTCCGCTGCTGCTCTACTGCTGCAGGCCACCATGGCGCCGCCGCCGCCGCCAGCAGCACCCGCAGCGCCAAGCAGCAGCAGCAGCGGCAGCAGCACCTTCATGCCGCCCAAGCCGCCAGCGCACAAGCAGCTGGAGCGCCTCAAGCCGGTTGCGCAGCCGCAGCCCTCAGCGCCCCCGCCCTCATTCGCGCAGCAGGTGCTGCAGCCGGTGAAGCCGCAGCAGCTGATGACGCCGCCGCCAGTGCAGGCACCCCCACCCCGGCCCCAGCAGCCAGTGTACGAGCCGTACCAGCCAGACCAGGGCGCTGAGGATGCACCGCCAGCCGAGCCGCCTCTGGCGGGTGAGAACGTGATGAACATTGTGATGGTGGGCGCGGAGTGTGCGCCGTGGAGCAAGACGGGGGGGCTGGGCGACGTGATGGGTGCGCTGCCCAAGGCGTTTGCGCGGCGCGGGCACAGGGTGATGGTGGTGGCGCCGCGCTACGAGATCTACGATGACGCGTGGGAGACGGGCATCCGGCGCATCTTCCGGGTCATGAACCAGGACGTGGAGGTGCGCGCGTGAGGGCAAATGATGAGAAACAGCATGCGGGCAGCATGTGGGCTTGCAGGCGGGCCTGACTCCAGGTGGTGCAGTTTGGCAGATTTATTAACAAATAAGATTATGATGAGCTGGCGCAGAGGGCACCTGCATTTTGCTGCTGTGCCTGCTGACATGCTGCACACCTGCATCCCTGCAACCTACAACACTGCTGCACACACCCCACATGCCCTCTGCGCCAGCAGGTGCAGCAGCAGCAGGGTAGGCGCGAGCCAGCCGCAGGCGGAGGCAGCTTGCAATACGCAGCATTGCACGAGCAATGTGGTCTTACAGCTGACGATGCTGCTGCTACTGCTGCTGCCGCCTCTGCTTGTGCTGCTGCTGCTGCTCACCCCCAGGTGGGCTACTTCCACGCGTTCCTGGACGGCGTTGACTACGTGTTTGTGGACCACCCCAGCTTCCACTTCCGCGCCAAGGACATCTACGGCGGCGAGCGCCAGGAGATCCAGTTCCGCTGCGCGCTGCTGTGCAAGGCGGCGCTGGAGAGCGTGTGGCACGTGCCCTGCGGCGGCATCGCTTACGGCGACACCAACACCGTGTTCATCGCCAACGACTGGCACACAGCGCTGCTGCCCGTGTACCTGCAGGTGCGGCCGGGCGCAGCCGTGGTTTCTGCAATGGCGGAGGTTGCGGCGCTGTTGTGGCACCAGCGCAGCGTCATTGGTTATGCACCAGCAGCAGCAGCGGGCAATGTTTAGCATCCTGCGCTGCGTATTTTCGTCCTCAACAGCTGCCTCTTGCAAATCTTAAGCTGCATGGCGCCTTTGTGTAGGGTTGTATGGTGTTCTGCCACATGAGGTGCTTGTATGGTACATTGGCCACAAACTGCTGTCTGACTTGGTGCCATGCTCGCACCCCTCTCCTTGCCCTGCCCTCCCCGCAGGCGCACTACCGCGACTACGAGCAGATGAAGTTCTCTCGCGCCGTGTTTGTCATCCACAACATGGCGCACCAGGGCCGCGGGCCCTTCGTGGAGACGGAGCAGCTGGAGCTGCCAGACAACTACAGGTGCGGGCTGCACAAAGTCTGGCAGCAGCACAGGCAAACACCAGCTGCATGGGTAAATGTGCAGCAGCAGCAGCGGCAGCAGCTGCAGCGGCGGCATGCTAGCAGGGGCAGCACAGCGGTGCGGGTCTCCTGGCTGCACGAGTACACTAAACCGAGCACTTGTTGTGTCCTGGCCCCCAAGCCGATCATGCAACTGTATGTACTGCGTTGCTGCTGCCGGCAGGGAGGTGTTCCGGCTGTACGACCCCATTGGCGGCGAGCACATGAACATCATGAAGGCAGGCCTGCAGTTCAGCCACCGCATCGTGGCTGTGTCTGAGGGCTACGCCTGGGAGTGCCAGACGCAGGAGGGCGGCTGGGGCCTGGACGCCATCATACGGGAGAACACCTGGAAGCTGCGCGGCATCGTGAATGGCATCGACTACAAGGAGTGGAGCCCCATGAGCGACCCGCACCTGACCAGCGACGGCTACACACAGTATGACATGGACACGCTTGCAGAGGGCAAGCGGCAGTGCAAGGTGCGCAGGGCTTGGATGCCAGGTTTTGGGTGTGAGGTGTTGTGGTGTGGTTGAGCTGGTGGGGCGGAGGTGTAGGTGGCTGGGTGCGATTGCAGCAGCAGGCAGGCAGGGCTGACAAGCAGGAAGGTGGCTGTGGTTATGGACGCGTGCTAGAGTAGCAGCCCATGCATAGTGTCTACCGCTCTCCACCCTCTGTTTCGCAGGTTCTCTCCAACGCCTAGTAACACCCTTTCTTCTTCGCCGCTGTTCTCCGCAGATGGCGCTGCAGAAGGAGCTGGGCCTGCCGGTGGACCCCGACGTGCCCCTGCTGGGCTTCATCGGGCGCCTGGACTACCAGAAGGGCGTGGACCTCATCCGGGACAGCCACGGCTGGCTCATGGGCCAGGGCGCGCAGCTGGTCATGCTGGGCAGCGGCCGCGCTGACCTGGAGGCAGACCTGAGGTCCATGGAGGCCTCAAACAGGGACAAGACGCGCTCCTGGGTGGGCTTTAGTGTGAAGATGGCACACCGGATCACTGCGGGCGTGGACATGCTGCTCATGCCGAGTCGGTTTGAGCCCTGCGGTTTGAACCAGCTGTACGCGATGGCGTATGGTACCGTGCCGATTGTGCACGCGGTCGGCGGGCTGCGGGATACCGTGACGCCGTTCAATCCGTTTGAGAACAAGGGCACTGGCTGGACGTTTGAGCGCGCGGACGCGGAGCAGATGCGCCACGCGGTCGGCAATGCGCTGGAGACGTACCGCAAGTACCGCCCCAGCTACAGGGACCTGCAGCTGCGCGGCATGGCGCAGGACCTGAGCTGGGACCACGCGGCTGCGCTGTATGAGGAGGTGCTGGTGGCTGCTAAGTTCCAGTGGTGATGATTTTTGATGATGATTACGCGAGTGCTGCTGCTGCTGCTGTTCGTGCGGTGTTGCCGCTTTGTAGTGGGTTGGTGCGGCTGTGGACCTGCCTGTTGGGCTGTGACCTAATCATGCAGCGCTTGCAGTTGCTGGCAGGTTGATGGCTGGTGCGGCAGTAAAGTGTGCACGATTGCTGGCTTGAGCTGTGCAATGCTTTCTGGGCGAAACACGGCAAGCTGCATTCTGGTTGCCATGGGTTGGTGGCAATTGCCTCGTTTTAATTCATTTTGCCTGGGACACCCAGGCTGGAGCTCAGCAACAGAGGTGCAGGCGCTTGGGCGACGTGGCAATGCTGCACCGTCATGTTGCATTAACAGTACCGTGTGTTTGTGTGTTTGCTGGCCGTCGGATGATGTGCTGTTAGTTGCTAAGGTTGCGAGCACTTGGCTTGATTGGCAGCGTTGTGTGTTGCAATTGCAGGCATTTGGTGGCTAAGCCTTCACTTGCTGCTGCCAGTGTTCTTGCGGTGACTTGCGCAGGAGCTGCGGTGAGTTGAGTTGCCAGAGTCCGGCTGAGTGCTGATCACCAGCTGGGCACTGCTTGTGGCTGCATTACTGTGATTGGCATGCAGTGCATGTCTAGCGCTAGGCATGCGAGGGCTGGAGTTGCTCTTGGGTCAGGGCCCGGCAGCTGTGGCTTTTTTGAAATGCATGCCTGCTTTGATGCTGCTCTGTCAGCTGCTGGGGATGCGCCAGCTAGATTGTGTCGGCGGTGCATTACGCATTGCTGGCCAGCTGGCTACTTTCTTGCCGTCCAATTTTGATCGTGGGGTGTGAGAGAGATTGGCAGCCGCCTTCCTACTTGCCTGCTGGGGATGACCACAGCAGATGGTGTGCCTGCTGTGTATTGCCACAGCAGATGATGTGAATGTTATGCCAGGCTGCCCTGATGTGGTTGGGATGAGGGCCAGTCTGGCATGCAAGGCAGGGCATGGATGGATGCGATGACAGGCTGGGACGTGTCGCAGCAGCGTCCGGCACAGCTCACGTGGACTGTACGAGCAAGGGAAATTTTGCGGGGCTGCGGCCTGTGTTGTACAAAAGCTGACTGCCGCCTTAGATGGTGGCTGGGGTTTGGGGTTTGAGGTGTGTGCTGCATGGATGCAGCTGGCAGATGCAAGTGCACTGTCAGGTGTGTGGTGTAGCGGGGTGTCGGGTTTTGCACCAGGTTTCAGCGGTGCCATCACACCATAGCTGTTGTGTGCGGTGGCGAGATTTCCGTGTTGGCGAGTTCTCTTGTGTGCGTGTTGCCTGGCAGTGCGCATGCTTGTGTACGCTTGTGTTTGGCAGGACCATGACGTTGGAGTGTGGTCAGCATGGGGTGCGATCGTGCAAAGTCACATCTGCCCTCAGTTGGATGGTTCTTTGCAATGTTGTGAGGGAACACAGCACTGCGTGTGGTGTGGTTTGCACAAATTGTGGCCTGTTGGGACGCTGTGCATCAAGCCACGCCAACTTGCATGGTCTGGCAGGCATGGGCCGGTCACCAAACTTGATCGTTTTTTGCATCACGGCTCATGTGTGCGATGTTTAGGACAGCTACACAGCGGCAATGTGCTGCATCTCTTGTGCCCTGGCAGCAATGAACAACAGCGCTGCATCTGCTGCCCTGCCCTGCACGGCTCAGCGGTCAACGCATTGCTGGAGCCTGACAGCCGGCATGGCAGCTACAGCGCTCGACTGCTAAACAATGAAACTAGGGGGCTGCGCAGCAGACTGTCGTGTGCCCCAATGCTAGGAGTGTGTTCAGCACTGGCAGGGCATGTTGTTGGTTGTGTTGTCGTAGGTTGAGTGCTGGTAATTTGGACCGCTTCGTGATCGGCATTGCATGGTCATCTTGGCACCATGTCTTGATGGTAACATGCTTCAGGAACATGACCGCAGAGCTGGTAGTCGACTACTGGCTGCTGCACTCTTGGGGTGTGCAATGACTCGAATGTTGCGGTACAGCAGCTGTCACAGATCCTGTGCACCATACTAAGTATCGTAACGCGCTACACCGCAGCAGCGTATGCCGTGCTAGTAGCAGGGGCGGCGCAGCGTGCTTCCAACAACACATCATCACACCCAGCGAGCTCAGCAAATGCTGCGCGGTGGCAAGCACAGCAGCGGAGCAACGCAACAACACTGCTGAACAGCACGTCCAGCAGCAAACCACAACCTTATGCTCACAATCAGCAGCGTCGACAACACCAGCTTCTCCACTGCTCGTGATGATGAATCACTTTGTCTTCAGCTCTGCGTAGAAGCCAGCCAGCGCTTGCTGCAGTGGCCCCTTGAGGCCCCTGGCCGCTGCCAAAGCTGCAGCATCAGCTGCTGCGTCACCCGAGGCCTGACTCAGCGTCACTTCCATGTGTGACAAGTCATCCAGCTCATCGGGTGACACACCAGTCAGCTTGATGCTGCCGCTGCTGCCAGCCGCCGCTGCTGCTGCTGCTGCCGCCGCATCACTGCTGCCGCTGCTGCTGCTCAGGCTCCATGGCAACTCAATGTCAAACTCGAAGCCGTGGCGCTTCTTACCCCTGATGAACCAGATGTGGGCGTCGCCGCTGGGCACGTTGCAGCCGGTGATGACCGCGCTGCTGCTGCTGGTGCCCACAAGCGTCTGCTGCAGCTGCTGCTTGGCCCATTCAGTGACATTACGCTCCTCAAATGTGCCAGCCTGCAAGGCGCGATCACAAGAAAATGCAATGGCTGGTTGTTTTACTGCCAGCACTGCAAGATAGGGTTTGTTTGGTGCACAGCGAGCAGGTCTGAAAGCAGATGCCCGCAAGTTCAAAAGTTTCTGCGCTCCGCCACGCAAGAGCTCCCTGGCATGCAGACATGGGATGGGCATGAAGCAGCACAAGCAGCCTGAGCTGCTTCC
The DNA here is from genome assembly GCA_030272155.1 of Tetradesmus obliquus. Lineage (NCBI taxonomy): Eukaryota > Viridiplantae > Chlorophyta > Chlorophyceae > Sphaeropleales > Scenedesmaceae > Tetradesmus > Tetradesmus obliquus. Next base: position 6,772,257 of record CP126191.1, read on the forward strand.
CAGCCTCAATCCTGCTGTAGCTGCTGCAAAGACTGCTGCTGCTGCTGCTGCTGCTGCTGCTGCTGCTGCTGCTGCTGCTAATGACTGCTGTGTCTAAGCAGCGGCACCTACAGCATTCCATGCTGATGCGTTGGTCCCTTGCTGCGCAGCTGCCTGCTGCAGCTTGGCTGCTTCTTCCTCAGACAGTTTCTGTATACAGCAACAGCAGCAGCAGCAGCAACAGCAGCAGTGTCAGGCAGCATCTACAGGTTTTCTGAGTGCAAGCACTCTTTCATTTGACACGCAGTGCAACTGGGGGCTGCGGCCACTTGAAACAAACAGCGGCAAGGCTTCAAATTCACACCGCACTGGATGCTGCTGTGCAGCGACTGCAGGATTGCACCAACACCAGCTCACCTTGGGCTCAATTTCTGGATTGTTTGCAGGCCTGTCGGTGCTTGCCCAGTAGCTATAGCTGATGTCTCCCTGCTTGCCATTGAGCAGCACCGTCAGCACTTGATCAGCAGCAGAGCAGATGACTGCTGCATCTTCTGGAAGCAAGACGCAGAAAAGCAAGTACCTTGGCCTTAGCCTGCTCCTCTAGCTTTGACGAGTGAGCTGCATTCGTTGATTCCGACATCTCTTGATGCTGATGCACTGTGTTCTGCGTTGTGGCTCTGCAAGGGAGGGTGCCCGTACAGTAGTGCCGCTACTTCTGCGATCTCAGGTGAACGCTACGACGGTTGCATGACCGAAACAGTTCAAAATACTCAAGAGTAGTGGACGCAGCTGGCAGTCAAATCAAGTTGCAGGCTCCGTTAACAGCACGGGGCCTGTTATGTTATGAGCTGTAACTTGCTGCTTGGCCTGCACTGTAGTCCTGCACTTGTAGTTGCGGCTACGATGAATAATGGATGTTACTGTGCGTTTGCAGGCAGAGCTAGCCGTGCTGCTACTTTGTGATCTGCAGCGCATCAGATGCCATGTCTGCCCACACCCATAGCCACAACCACAGCCATGACAGAGCACAATCACAGCACCAACACCAGCAGCAGCAGCCCCATTGCTGTGAAGAGGAGGATGAGGAGCTACTGGAGAAGCAAGCATTGGGAAGGTAGCTGCACAGCAGACCCATGCATTGTGCTCGATATGTGCAGGACACCCTCCATATGCCACCCTGCTTGCAGCAGTGCTGCACACTGGAACGAGTTGAGGCCAAACCTTTACTCGGTGACTCACACAAGTCTGCACCACCCTTGGCCCCAGCTTAATTTAACAGCTGCAGCAGCACTATCGTCTCCTCCTAGGTTGGGGGCAATGTGCTGATCCTCCCTCCTGCTGCGGCTGCCATCCACCCCTGCTGTCGTCCCGGATGCTCCTGCAAGAATAATCTTTTCCTTCCGCAAGTACACCTCGTGCATGGAGCATGAGATCAGGCGCTGGGAGCACAACTACCGCGCCCTGTCAACGCACCACCGCGCGCTGCTGGCCCACCTGCCTGCCAAGGCAGCAGCAGCGCGGCGCGCAGTGCAGCAGAACCAGATGTTCATCAAGGCCCTGCTGATGGACTTTGCAGGACTAGATGAAGAGGATGAGCAGCAGCAGCAGCAGCAGCAGCAGGGCGGGTGTGTAGGTGCTGGTGCTGCTGGCGGCAGCAGTGATGAGGAGGGTGGTGCTGCTGGTGGTGGTAGTGGCGGTGTGCCTGGTGACTTGGCTGCTGGTGCGCTGAGGTTTGCCAACCAGATGGAGGCGGAGCAGCAGCAGTGCGGGCCTGCAGATGCAGAAAAGGTGAGGGCTGGGGCTGGGGCGGGACGGTGGGTGGTTGGGTGCGGAGGCTACTGTCAATGGCTGCAGAGGGAGCGGCTTGGGTGCTGCCGCAGCAGAACAGCAGGTGCCAGGCAGGCAGTGGCATGCAGCAAGCAGGTTGCAAGCTCAGCTGCTGGTGTCAGCCTAGCCGAGCCATTCAGACAGAGCATGCACACAAGCAACAGCAGCAGGAACAATAACGAAGCCGCTGAACCCAACCTGACTGGCGCAAGGATTGCTGCTGTTGCCGCCACCATCACTGCCGCTGCTACGCTTGCCCTTGCTGCTGCGGGCCAGGTGCGGTATGTGCTCAAGAACTTGGTGCGCGACTGGTCTGCTGAGGGTGCACTGGAGCGGCAGCAGTGCTACGCGCGGCTGGTGGCTGCACTCAAGCAGTGCTTCCAGGGCTGGTGAGGTGGCGCTACATTACATAAAGACAAGTGACACAGCTGCTGGCTATGTGTATTTTGAGCACTTGCCATTTGTAGATACAGTGCTGCTCCAGGGGTGCTACTCGTGGGGCAGCAGCCGTATGGTTTTAGCTGCCTTGCCACAGTCGCATCTGGACCTGCTGCACACTGCTGCATGCCTGCTTGCGTGTATATGCTCACCTGCCTTTTTCCGCTTCACTTACCTGCCTGCCTGTCGTCTTGCTGCTGCCTGCCTGCTGGGCAGGTCCCAGCCGCAGCCGCCGCGCGTGCTGCTGCCAGGCGCAGGCCTGGGGCGGCTGTGTGCAGAGGTTGCTGCAGCAGGCTTTGAAGCGCAGGGCAACGAGTTCTCCTACTTCATGCTGCTGACGGCATCCTTCCTGCTCAACAGCACCAGCTGCAGCGAGCAGTGGACGGTGCACCCCTGGGTGCACATGACATGTAACAATGTTACTAACGAGGACCAGCTGAGGGCGGTTGGCGTGCCTGATGTGGTGCCATCATCGCTGGTGCCGCCTGGCATGCTGTCCATGTGTGCGGGCGACTTTGTGGTGCGCAGCAGCAGACACTCTGTGTCAACAAAACTTGCAGGGCGGCACTTGCCAAGTGCCTTTCAATCTGCTTGTAACATGGCCCACGTGTGTTTGTTGTGGACGGACGCAGCAGCTCTTGCATAAAGCGTACAAGAACACATTACCAATTTCCCTGCAGCGTGGCCGCCAGTTTACCTGCATGACCTGCGTGGACTACTGCTGCTGCTGCAGGAGGTGTACTCGCGGCCCGACATGGCAGGCAGCTTTGACGCCGTGGTCACCTGCTTCTTCATTGACACTGCACACAACATCCTGGAGTACCTGGAGGTCATACACAAGTGAGGGGGGGGGGGGGGGGCAGGGAGGCATGCACAAGCAGGCTGCGGCTGCTGTGGCTGTATCAAGTCATTGCGGGTGTGCTGCGTTCACACCTGGACATGCTGACATACACGTGCGCTGCACGATCATGCCATCCACCCTTTTGCTGACAGTACAGCTTTGTAACATGTGTTGGAGACCCTGCATCCACAGCTGTTCTTCCTGCACTGCGCAGCGCATGCACCATTGATCCACAGCATGGCTTGCAACCTCAGCCTAAGCTGCCCGCCCGTGCTGCGCAGGGTGCTGCGGGCTGGCGGCTTCTGGCTGCACATGGGCCCGCTGCTGTGGCACTGGGCTGACGGCTCGCCCGATGAGCTGAGCGTGGAGCTGAGCCTGGCTGACGTGCAGCAGGCGGCGCTGCTGACAGGCTTCAGGCTGCTCAGCCAGGAGTTTGTGGACGCAGCATACATCGGTGAGCAAGGATGCATTCTGGCATATGCCTTGACTGGGCTGTGCTGAGTTCATGTATTCTGTTTCAGCAGCCGTCGGAAGTCAACAGTTGTGGGGGATTTGTTAGGGTGCATTGCGCAGCCTGCAGCCTGCTGCTAGCGGTGCACGTGACGCCTGTGATTATAGCGTAATGAATTGCCATTTCCCGTGCCATGCCCTGTACCTTATCCTGCAGGATCAGCTGTGTCGTGTCTGGCACCGTGAACTGCCATTTCCCGTCCTGTGTTTCCCGTGCGCTTGCTGCAGCCAACGTCCGCTCCATGTACAAGACGGTGTACCAAGCGGCCTTCTGGACGATGCAGAAGACGGAGCAGCAGCTGCCGCAGGACCTCAACGAGCTGGTGCAGATGCTGGCACTGCAGCGGCAGCAGCAGCAGCAGCAGCAGCAGCAGCCCTCACCTCAAACTGTACCATTGACGGATCCTCGACGTGCAGAGAACCAGCAGCCTGAGCAGCAGCAGCAGCGACCGGAGCAGCAGCAGCAGCGACCGGAGCAGCAGCAGCAGCAAAAGCAGCAGCAGGGGCAGCCGGATGGCCTGCAGTAGGATGCCCTACAGCAGCTGCTGCGCTGCAGTGAGCAGGGTGCGCAGGGCGCACAGCAATAGCTTTGCAGCTGCGTGGGTGGCACCAGTAGCACTTGCCAACCAGCTGGCTGCACGCAGGCAGTGCTGTGTCTTGTCATATGTCGGTCGTGGCTGCTCTGATGGTATGGGCACTGAGCGGTGCTGCACTTAGTGCAGTGGGACACACCGACTGAGTCACCCACGGCGACTAGCTGTTGACATAATGACAGTACCAGTGTTATCATAACTGCCCGCAGCAACCTCTTTGCACCCTGGCATTCGCTAGCCTGTTGCTGTGGGCCACGTACACACCTGGCGTGCATTGTTACAGTGGTAACGCTGACAAGTGACATTCACGCTTGAAGTCGGCAATCGACTCCAGACAGTCTGGCATTCAATGCAACACCAAGCAGGACGTCCACAGGTCCACCTGTAGCAGGATGTGCTGGCATGTCGTGACTTGGTGTGTCCAGCGTGCAGCCAGCAACATGCAATGCTACAGCGGTGGCATGCACCCAATAGGACACACTGCGCAGTATGAAGGCGCAGCCCGCCACAACACCACCCATCCAAGCATGCCGCATGCAAATGCTGTCAAGGTGCCCTTTCAAGATGCTTCGAGCGGCCCGCTGCGTCACATGTTGTACAATATGAAAGCTACGTCACTGCTGCGGCAGCACCAGGCCCAGCGCTGCTGCAGCTGCAGCAAAGTCGTCGGGTGGCGGCGCGCTGAAGGTCACCGGCTGGCCAGTGCCCGGGTGCTGCAGCGTGAGCGACCAGGCGTGCAGCGCCTGGCGGCCTATCCAGGGGCCCTGCAGCACAGCAGGTAGCAATTCACGCACAGGCACACAGCATGCTCAGGTTTTCAGCAGCATGCACATACATACTAGGTAGCGCAGGCGTTCAGCGTCATGCACATTGGGTATGCAGCAGATTGGTTTGCAAGCATGCAGGTGGGGTGGCAGACTACCTGCCTGAGGCTGGGCAATGTGACAGGTAACACACTGTAACATAACAAATGACGCACAACAATCTGCTCACCTCTAGGCCGTACACCTCATCACCCAGCAGCGGGTGTCGTGCATGTGCCATGTGCACCCGTATCTGGTGCGTGCGGCCCGTCACAGGCCTGCAGCACACCAGGCAGCAGCCCTGGCCTATGCTGCTGGGGTCAGGCGCAGCACAGCCCCACATGTGGCCAGCTGCAACTGCGGCTGCAACTGCATGAGCTGTGGCTGCAGGAGGCTCATTTGCGCTGCTGCTGTTGCTGGGCGGCTGTCCTGCAGGCACTGCAGGGTGCAGCTGCACGCCCGGGTTGGAAGACAGCACCTGCGGCAGCAGTAGGCCACATGACTTGAGGACAACGCATTAGCCCACCACAGATCAGCATGACAGCAAGAAACACCAGAGTTACAACAACTATACACCGTTTGTGAGGCCACCAGACTGCACCAGCAGCAATCCGACAACGCCATCGTTCTTGACCAGTAGCCGCACAAGGTGCAGCAACCAATCAGCATTGTATTGGTCCTCCTGCCACACGGCATTGCCCCCACCCCAGCCCCGCACCTCCATGTGTGTCAGCGCAGGCTGCCCTCCCTGCGCCACCTGCCGCGCCACTTTAACGGCCGGGTGCTGTCCTATGGCCCCATCCACGCTGAAGCTGCTGCTGCGTGGCGTCCCCAGCGCAAGTGCCAGGTAGGCCTTGGATACTGCCTTGGCCCGGAACTGTGCATGCGCTGCTGAGGCTGTGGCCCTGTCCTTTGCAGCCAGCAGCACGCCTGAGGTGTTCATGTCGAGCCTGCATGCACGAGCATGATGATGATGACTGTTGAGCAATGACGCATGCAGCAGAGATTGGGGTGCAGTACGAGAGGCGGCAATAGATCATGCATGACAGCTTGTCAAGGGCTCACGGTCTCCACTGCCAGCTCTGCCATTTGTGCCTGCCCTGGCCCTGCCTCTTCCTGCAGTATGTAACCATTCGCACGTGTGGTGTGGCCCATGCGCTTCACATGGCCGCTGCACCAGCAGCACTACGGCTGCCTGCAAGACACCCTCACCGCTTGGCCCTCTGCTGTGACCAGCAAGCAGGGCCACTCGCCCAACGGTGACATATCCTACACAAATGTGCTGCTCTAGTCAGCAAACTATGCTTACTAAGCATAGTATGAGAGCCTCGCGTCCGAGCTCTCACCTGTGCAGCAGGTGCGGCTCATACCCCAGGTAGCCAATCATGCGGTTGAGTGCGCTGCCGCCCAGGAACCTGTGCACGGGTGCTGAGCGCAGCCCCGGGGGCTTCAGCACTGCCAGGAAGTGGGCATCCTCCCACACCACCTGCAGCGGCTCAGGGTCTGCCACCAGCTTGATGCTGCGCGGCGCGCGAGCCATGAGGTTGGATACCCTGCAGGCCAGCCAGTGGCGAGTGGTTACAAGTGTAGGTGAGCTGGGCAAGGAGAGTTGGCGGATGCAACAGTGGGTGGCAAGCAGGGAGTGTGGAAGATATGATCAAGCGTGAAGCGTGCTTGGTTATTGAGGCAAGGGTGTTTGGGCAGCGCCCGTGGCAAGTGAGGAAGAGATGAGCAGGGAAAACCAGCCACAGCTGCAGGCAAGCATGCATGCAAGCAGTGCAACACTAGTTCAAGCAGCCATATGCGCTGTGGCAGCTGGTCTGGCAGGCGCTGAACTAAGTGCAGTGTACCCGCAGCGCTGCACACAGTGTTGGCCCCACCTGTTGCGTGGCAGCTGCAGGATGTCCATCAGCTGCTGCAGGCCCCGCAGCGGCGGCCGCGCTTGCCGCCGCCGCCGCTTGTACGTCTTGCCTTCGCTGCCTGCTGCCCCTGGCGCTGCTGCCTCACTACCAGCAGCACTGCCACCTCCGCTGCCAACTGCTGTCTCTGCTGTTGCTGCAACTGCGTCCTCATCGTCGCTGCAGTCTGACTCATCGTCTGCATCTGCGTCAACTGCCTCCCCACCTGCTGCATTACCACGCAGCACCGGCGTTACACCTCCACCCGGGTCTGCCACGTGCATCAGCCGCAGCACCCGCATGCGCAGCGCCTGCTCGCGCTCAGCAGCAGCAGCCAGCTGCTGCTGCATGCCCTCGTCGCTGCAGCTTACGCCGCTGCCAGCAGCAAGGTCAGCTCCAGCTGCATCTGCAGCTGCTGCCGGCGCACTATGCTGCTGCTGCTGCTGCTGCTGCTTGCTAGGCAGCAGGTCAGCGCAGCAGCCAGCCATGTGGTCAATCAGCCTGGCTGCAGCTGCAAACTTGTTGCCGCATGCTGGGCAACACCATGCGTAGCTGTCTGTGCGTTTGCGGCGCTTGCCCCTTGGAGCACCACTGCCATTTTCTGCCGCAGCTGCTGCTGCCGCCGCCGCTGAGTTAGCTGCTGCTTCCGGAGGTGGCGCTGGTGCATGCTGTGATGGGCGCTGCTGCTGCTGCACCTGGTCTGGCTGCATGCTGGCAGCCTGGCTGCTGCCCTGCAGGCGGCTGCTGCTGCTCAGCACACACAGCTGCTGCCTGCTGGCAACGTCTTTGCAATTCAACAGCGCTGCAGGGGCTCTTGGGTTGCTGAGGGGTGCACTCAGCAAGCGATGTGCGGTCTTAGGCTGCCGCACTGTGCTGCTGCACTGTGTGGGCAGCTGCTGCGCGGCAAGCATGTGCTGCGCCACAGGCAGCTGTGGCTATCTGCCCAATAGCCTGACGGTTACTCAGTAGCTTTGACTTGATGAAGTGTAGTATGAAGGTATTGTGCACAGAGTTGTGACTGCTGCTGCTGTTGCTGCTGCTAGGGTGCTGCTGCAGCTGCAAGACAACAACTGTGCATATTACCAGAGTCAAGTTTTGTTTTCACATGGTCGTTGGCTGGACATTAGTGCTGAAAATTGAAAGGCAGGGGGGCTGCCAGTGACAGTCACTTGACTAGGTCTTTGCACTGCACAGCTGTGTTGGCATCTAGTGGCTTGTTGGCTTGATTGACCAGGCCGCATTGCTTTTCAGGACTGATAGAAGGAGAGTTTTATAAGGTGTCCGCTGGGGCCCTCGGGTGTCTGCTCTTCGCCACACTCGTCGTGCACTGCACACCGCGCATCGGATCCACCTGCCACCAAGGTACTTTGTCAAATAACTCAAATCATCAGTAGAGCTATAGGATCTGCCGGCTTGAGGCAGCAGCACAGCGCCGTAGTTGCAGCACCCATAGCAACAGCATCAACAGCAGCAGCATGCCTCTCACCAGCGACCCCTTCAGCGTCATAGCCATAGGTCTGGCAGCCGCCGTGTTCACGGAGGCCCTGGCTTGGGCGTTCGTGTACCGCACGAGCTCCTACCGCCGCCTGAAGGAGGAGCTGGAGCGCACCTGCAGGAAGCTTGAAGCCATCAAGCAGGGCAGCAGCGGCGGCGTGGTGGCAGCAAGCAGCAAGGCTGCTTTGAAGGGCAACAAGAAGGAGAAGCGCATCGAAGATAACATGAAGTCTAGCTCGAAGGAGATGTCAGCAGCACGCTTCAAGGCCAACATCTTCACGATGGTGACCATGGCAGTTGTGTACAAGTTTGTCATCTCAAAATGGGATGGTGTGGCCATGGGCCGGCTGCCTTTCAGCCCTCCAGCGCTGCTGCAGAACATCACGCACAGAGGCTTGACGGGCAGTGACGCCACAGACTGCAGCGCAATGTTTGTGTTTGCGACGTCCTTTGCGTTCTTCAAGCAGAATGTGAGCAAAGCACTGGGCTTCAACCTGTCGCGTGCAGCCACCCGCGCCCTCACAGCAAACAACCCCATGGCCAACATGGACGCAGCAGCAAAGAAGTACGCATAGGCAGTACAGCGGTAGCTCGCTTGGCAGTGTTTATGAAGGCCGGTTTATGACTAACTGTATGGTGGCCAGCTGTATTGCTGGCGCGTCGTGTTGTTGTGTCGCAATGAGTGAGCAGCAGACATGACCCCAGTGCAGCTGCAAGCTGCAGCTAGCTGAGGTTGTTGTGCTGCACATAATGTGCTGGATGCTGTGTTGTTACGCACACTGCAGAGTCACACTGCAAGGGTGTTTGGTGTGGCTGCAGCGGCATTTCACATGGTCATCGTAGCTGGGTGCTGGTGTTGTGAATACGGCTGGTTGCTCTGCAAAATACGAAGCAATTTCGCTATTCATTTGTCACATGCAGCACCCCGTCCAGTTTGGCTGGCACAGGTTGTGAACGAATCATGCATTATCTGCTGCCAGGCCAGGCATGGCACCTGTCGTATGCTTTGCTGAGAGCTGCACCTGGCATTGGATCATCGCAACCTTTGGGCCAAACACATTTCTAGACTTATTTGCAACTGTTAAGTTATGTAACTAGCAATTGCCTTCAAGTCTGCTGGTCAGGAAAGCAGGTATGGTACAGGGCCGTCCCGCGCGCCGGTAGGCGTGCATGCGGTCGGCAAACACAAACACATGCGTTCATGATACTGTGGATGAAAGGGGCGAGGCTGCCGCCAGGCTAGCAGCAGTGCTGCTCACACAGTGCACTGCGCCAACTTGGCCTGAACCGGCATGAAGCTGTTGCCAGTCAGTGCGCTCGATCATATGGCGCGCAGGGCCAGGAACACCAGTGGCTAGTCATGATGGCAGAGGTCGATTGACAAAACAAGACGCAACTGTACACAACAGTGGGCATGCAGAACATGCCGTATCATGTGGGTGAGCAGTAGTAGCAACTAATGCCAGGGGGGCCAGAACAGGGGCAGGGGTCACAAAGCCAAATCTGCATGCTGCAATCACTCGCATGGCATGCAAGAAGCGCGCAGAAATAGTAATTACGAGTACTGCTACTTTGACAGTATAATACACTGTACATGGCATGGACTCTTGGAGCCTGCAAACCTCACGTGCCAGCGTGTAACCTGCATGCTTCTGCAGACAGTCAAGCAGCCACGCGCAAGCTGCCAGCTTGTCCGTCAAGCATGACTCATGCTGTCTGCCAGCATGCCGCAAAGCGCAGCACCACCCTGGCTGCCTCTAGTAGGCCTCCACTGCCGTCTCAGGCTCAAAGCTGGCACCCTCTGCCGCCTCCTCCGCCACACCCTCCTCAGCAACATAGCCAGCCTGGTAGCCGCCAGTCTCTGCTTCCTCCCCAGCTGCGGGGGCCTCATCGGCAGCATAGCCGCCAGTCTCTGCAGCCTCTCCTGCAGCGTAGCCGCCCTCCTCAGCGCCGTCCTCAGCTGCTGGTGCCTCCTCTGCAGCGTAGCCGCCAGTCCCAGCCTCCTCCTCAGCTGCTGGCGCCTCATCAATGCTGTAGCCGCCAGTCTCTGCGGGCTCCTCTGCAGCGTAGCCGCCATCCTCTGCCGCCGCGCCCTCTGCCTCCTCAGCTGCTGGAGCCTCCCCGGCAGGGTAGCCGCCAGTCTCTGCCTCCTCCTCAGCTGCGGGGGCCTCTTCCGCAGTATAGCCCTCATCTGCCGCCTCTTCCTCTGTGAGCGGCAGCATGAACAGACGCACAACCGGGCAGCAGCAGGGCAAGGCAGGGTCGTCAGCGCGAGCAGACGACTGGAGGCGCAGTCACGCCACAAACAGCATTGGCCAGGCCATTTAGGACGGTCCTTGACAGCAGAGCATGCAACAATGTATTTGATGCTTGATGCAACCCCTGAAGGAGCAGCTGTCATCAATACTGTGTGTCAGCAGCTCCCAGCATGCAGTCACCCAGCTGTGCAGGCACTACACGTAAACATGCTTGGTGAGCTAAGGTGAGGGCTCGCCACCCTGTGGCCAACTCTGACCAGCCCAAAATCCGCCTGAGGCTTTCTATGAAACCACCCACAGATACCCCGAATGTTTCCTGTTTATTGCAGTCAATGGGTTTGTTCTGTACCGGCCGCATGAGATGAGTCAGTCGCCTGTTCTATGGCGTGCACAGCCGACCCACCTGCTGCAGGCTCCGCCTCCTCCTCATATGCGGGCTCTGCTGCAGCCTCCTCAGCCTCATACACAGCCTCTTCTGCAGCAGGCACGCATCGAAAGTTAACTGATTGAAGCATGCTCATCAGGTGTGGATCGTTGACAGCGCGCTGCCCGCTGTGAGCAGTTTGCTGTGCCACTGCTGAAGCCTGTGCAGGCAGATGTTTGCACCAATGCGCAAGGTCCATACAGATCGACAGCACATGTACTGCAGGTTGTTGCAAGTCATGCCCTGCATTGCTTTTCCCTGTATGTGCAGCCCACCTGCAGGTGCTTCCTCGCTCTCATAGGGCGCATCGCCAGCAGTCATGCCATCTTCTGCCTCATGGCCTGTTTAGGGGGTGCAGCATATCGTGGGCAGCAAAAACAGAGGGGTGGGCTTATTGGTTGTGCTCTTGGGGAAAATAAACATGGAGTAGTTTACATGTTATCTCCTGATGGACTGACCTGCCGGTCACAGAAGAAACGCCGCCAGCAGTCACCAGAAGCTGCTGCAGCTGCAGCTGCAATTACAACATGGCTGCTGTTGTAGCTCATCATTGCTGCATCGCTGACAACAGTGAACCACCGTGTTTAAATGCTGCTACTTAACAAGCACGGTTTCAGTCCGCTGGCCGAGCTCACATCCTACGCAAGATCCCACCAGGAACTTCTTCCCGGCACCTGCTGACCTGTACAGCTGAGCTGTCACCGCAAACGCTCACCTGCCTCCTCAGCATCACCGTTGCCGAGAGAAAGGTCACCTGCAAGGCAAAAAAGGCAGTCAAGCGAGCGTCAGCTCAGCGCAGACGGCCAGCACCGTGGTGCGCAGCATCAAGCCATTGCCACAACCCTGCTCGTTCCAGGACCATCGCCGCACATGGACGGCCGAAGCCCGCAATTATAAGTTACGTGCTAGCATTCGTAAATTACAACGAATGCGTACATGCAAGCTGCATACTGCCCGCAAGCGTTGTAAGCAAGGGTAGTTTCTCGCAGCATCTCCGCTCACCAACGTCAGCCTCGGCCGCAGGCTCATCGCCAATCTCCTGAGTCTCTTCGTAGTCAGCCATCAGGGCCGCTCGGCGGACAGAGCTTGCAGCGGTGCTGATCACGGCAGGTCACCACCTGAGGTGCTTCAACGTGGCACACTTTTTCGGTGCGTGGCACGAACTTGCAGAACAGTTGAACATTACACTCAGTCCGGGTGAGCCAAGTAATGCGCCATCACATCCAGCGAAGCTGAATCACCCGGATGACAACTAGGGTTCCCGCCCCGAGTCGTTGCATCTTGCCAAGACAACAGTACTCAAGGGTTATAACACCAACTATGTTACGCATGTGACCGGATGAACACGAGTAGTGCTTACAGGGATGGCGGGGATACACAGAAGAGAGCTTACAAAGTGGCAAGAACTGCTGTGCTTCCTACCCTTATTTGCAAGCCTTCCCGGTGCCACAAGCCTTGGGCCAAGGCCAGCACAGTCGAAGGACGTTTGTGCGGTGCAACCACCGAATCATCATGCACTGTGCGCAAAATCATTATCATGCCGCCGAAAAAGCCATAGCCACATGCAGTGCATGCACCACACACCTTGCTGGTGAGGAGTTGACGCACTTTGAGCAACGCAGCCCAACACCCCTGCCAGGCTGTACATCATAGTCTTAAATCAGTGACAGATCCATCCATCGAACCCCTCCATGCAAAGCAGCAAAATCAATAGCCGACAACCGCAGTGCCAGCAGCCTGCCTGCAACCCGGTAGCATGAAGCCAGCCAGCCGGCCAGCCAGCCGGCCGGCCAGCCAAAGAGCAGGATGCATCAAACCACCATGCCTGCAATAGCCACCCGCTCGCAAGCCCCCCCAAACAAGGCATTCCAAGTGTTGACGGCTGACAAGCGTCCTATAGCGGCAAGATGGCGAATATTGTAGCAAAATGTCAAATACTTCAAAGCGCACCACGCAGCCCGAGCAGCGCACCGCATACAAGATTCCCCAGCAGCACCGCAGCGCCGTCATTGTGGCGTTGCCACAGCTGCAGATCTGGGCCGGCCGGCGCGCTGTCGCACCTGGCTGCCTGGCGTCACAGCAGCTGCCCTGCCGCTGCTGCCGCCACCTGCGCCTGCTGGCTGTGCTGCTGCTGCTGCTGCAGGAGCATCAGAAGGGGCCAGCATGACGCCGTTTACCAGGTCAGGCGTGTAGCCTTCGCTGACCAGCATGTTGTAGGTGGGCTTGTTGAACTGAATGGCCTTGTTGGTCAGAGGGTTCAGGATCTTCCCCTGCTGCACCAGTGGGCTCAGGGAGGCCTGCCCTGCTGCTGGGGATGCTGCCGGCACAGCTGGAGACAGCTGCGGCGCTGGCGGCGGGCTGACAGCCTGCCTGTTAGTGACGTCCATCACTAGCTTGCCTTGCGACCAGGGAGATGCCTGAGCCGGCCTGCTGGAGCTAGGGAAATGATAACCACCTGCTTCCCCTGCTGCTGCTGCTGCTGGCGCTGCGGCAGCCTGCTGCCGCATGGCCACCTCCTGCTGCCGCCAGCGGTGCTGCTGCAGGTCGGGCTGCACTGCCAGCACATTGGGGCTCAGCGGAGGCCCCTGCTTGAGGCGATATGGGGAGCCCCCGGCCGCAGCAGGGCTGCTTCCTGCCCACTCACGGAAGCTGCCCACATGATCCAGTGCCGGCGCCTGCTGCTGCTGCTGCTCTTCCTCCTCCTCATACTGCTGCTGTGCTGCAGCCTGCCGGGCGCGCCACCGCTGCTGCAACCTTCGCTTGCTTGCAGTCCGCTGCTCTTCCTCCTCGTCTGACAACAGCGGCTCTGCTGCATGATCTGCATCATCATCTGGCAGCGGAGAACCTGCTGCTTCATCCAAGCTTTCAGTCCTGCGGCCAGCTGCCCTGGCTACTGCCGCAGGGGCAGCAGCAGCCATAGACGCTGCACGCCTGCTGCTGCGCGACACGAGGCGCCACGTGCTGCGCAGCAGCCAGAGCAGCAGCAGCGCTGCATGTTTTACAAGCTGCCAGACCACCCTGACGAGTGTCCTGCAAGCACACAGGACAACAGCGGGTCACACCTGTGAACATGGCACAAAGCAGAGGTATTACTTACACGGCACACTGTGCAAAACAATCAATTTCACATGATGCACACACAGCATGCTGTGCTGTACTGTCCCAACACTGCTGCTCATCAGGCTCCCAAGGCCCGACACACGCGCCCGTCAGCTGCCATGACAAGCAGCTGCACCAGTGGCTGCTGCTCCTGCTGCCCTCCTCACCCACCCCATCGCTTACATCACCTCCTGCACCCTGTCAGTATACTAAGTGCCTTGCTACAAAGGGGCAGCCATGCATGTGCCCACCTGCCCACAGCCGCCAGCACTCCACTTCCCACCATGAGCCCCATCAGAGCCCCCGCCACGGGCTCATCAGCCACGCCGAAGTACACCAGCACCAGCCCCAACCCACGCAGTGTCCACCGAATCGTGTTGTTAAGCTTTTCGTTGCTGGTGTCATCCATCCAGTAGGTTACTGCCAGGCCCAGCAGCCCGGTGGCGATGACGTAACCCACAAAGGGCCGGCTCAGCAGCAGGCTGTGCACGTCTGGCAGCCAGGTGCCGTACAGCCAGCGCACTGCTGCCAGCATGGTGGTGCTGCTCACGGTGAAGAAGCCCATCACGGCGCGCTTGTAGGGCATCGACCTGGCAGCAGCAGCAGCAGCAGCAGCATGAGGCGTGAACAACACACCAGAGCAAGGTCAAACCAGCAGGCGGACGCACACTGCACAGAAGCATGCAGGCACTTGAGGAGCTGCAGAATGTGTTCACGCGAAGCATATTCTGCTGCAGAATTACCCTGCAGACACACCAAAGCTGGTTCAGAGCTTGCAGGAAACGGTGCTTGTGCGTGTGCTGTCACTGCTGCTGGAGCAGGGCTGTGCCTGCCTCATCCCTCACCACAACACAGCCCGCTCACCTCATCAGAATGATGGACAGCACCACCAACCCGCCAGACATGAACGCGAGGCTGCCTGAGGTCAGGCGGAAGGTGGGCGACATGCTCAGGCCGGGCGCGTTGAAGTACAGCAGCACGCCGGCTGCTGTCAGCGCCACGTGCCGAAGGCTCAGCTCTCGTGAGCTGGACACCTCACAGCTCAGATCGGCAGGCCCTGCAGCAGCAGCAGCGCAACAAGCGATTCCAAGGAGGATTACAGACAGCATTAGATATGCAGGGTGCATCACAAAGCGTGGCTATCCTTGCTGAAGGCAGAGCTGCTGCTGGTTCCTCTGTTGGTGCTACATTGCGCAGTTGGCTGAACTGTCCTTGCATGCTGTGTGGCAGTCAACCCGGCCAAGTCCAGCAGCTGACAGTGCATGCACTCCACCAACGGCTACTGCAGTCAGCACGCACCTCCCTTGCCAAAGATGCCGCCAGACTCTGCAGCCTGCACTGCCAGGAATTTGTCCTGCAGTGGCGACAGTGCGAAGCGGCACACTGCCGGCTCGCTCACAAGCTGCCTGAAGCCGCACCACTTGACAGGCGCAAACACCGCCTCAGGGCTGGTCCACTGGTGAGCAGCAGTGGTCACCACAGTGTACTGCATGCATGCATGGGAAGAATGGCAGCAGCAGCACCGCAACCAAGGAAGCCTGTTAGGGTGGGTTGACCTGGTGCAGGGTGACGGGTGCAGCGCGATAAGGAGAGCAGACTGCTGCTGTTGTCTCTGATGCTACTTTGCAGAAGCGAAGCTGCATGGTGTGCTTGAAGGTGCATGTACAGCGACAAGGACATGAGCACACAGTAGGCAACCATCAACCTCAGAGAGCAGCTGCAGGAAAACACAGCATGCACAACATTGGAGGCAGCGCATGCATGCATGCCATGCTTCGATTCACAGCCAACTGCGTACCGCACTGGAGGTGCAATCGAACACGATTTCAACAGGCGCCCACAGTGCTGGGAGGGCCTTCCAGCCGCGCTCAGCGGGGCAGACATGAGGGTACTGCAAGTTGGGGTAGCGCGCGGACGGCCCCAGGCTTATGCAGTGCCCAGCTGCAGGCTGCAGGACAGCAGCTACACAAAGGGCCGCTATCACTGCAGCTGGTGATGGCTGCATAGTGCTTCCTCTGTCTGCCACAGTGGTGTGCTCAGTGCCTCGGTGCTGTGTCGTGGCCTGCTGCTGCTGCTCAAACAGTTCCTTGCGCCACTACCCACACGTTTGAAACATATATACGAAGGAAGTAGTCATAGCTTTATCAGCACCCTTGCATCGGTGTCTTCGAAGCCGAGAAAGCAAGCAAGAAGGTGTTGTTGTCCAGCTGCACCACAGGGGCCCCAAGGTGCATAAAAATGATACAACAATGTGAGCTGTACACTATGACAGAAAACTCGTCATCAACAAGGCAGGACGTGTGCCGACTTCCGCCAGACAATCAAAACGGGCGTGACAAAACCCTACGGCGTAGTGCAAAGTTGATTTATTTCAAAATTGTGTTTTTCTTCACCATAAACATATAATGTCGACGTCATCCTGCGAACCACGAGCAAGAAACAAAGTCGTGTGCATTACTTTGACCCTGAGTTACTCTGATCGCAGCAGTTTTTTTGCTGCACACACTAAAATAGTTCTATTGGTTTAATAGCAAGTTTTGAAAGGCTTTGATGCCGTAAAATCGTGTCGGAGTATGCGGTAGAAGGATTGTAGAATGTCGTGGGAGTCTGAGGAAGTCTGCACAACCGGTACGGCGTCTGGATAACGCACACAGCCTTCTGTGTACTCACAACAGTCCGTTACCTCACTGTGTAGCACAAACAAACCGGCCGTAGCCACGCTAGTCACCCACGTGAAGCAAGCAGCGAAAGCCTCTTTAGACGCCGCTCTCTGGTCTTGCCTCAACAGCGCAACAGGGTTGCATACTCTTACTTTACCTGGCATAAGAAGCAGCATGCCTCTCGCACGGCTGATGAGCAAACTCTCCAAGCGCGACAGCGCCAACAGCAAGGGTCTGAACGACAGTGGTGCTGCTGAGGTGAGCGGTGGTAGATCAAGTGCCACTAGCATTCTTCAGCAGTCTAGGCCACGCGCGGCGCTGATCGGGCGCTTCTAAAAGCGAACACGTTGTACGAGGTTGTGAGGACTCACACGAGTCCGCGCTGCCTGTGTGGTTATCGCAGATGGACTGCGACCGCTCTCCGAGTTATGCAGTTACCGCGGAAACCTTGTCGCAGCAGCAGGGCCAGCGTAGCGGCTCACTGTGCCGCAGCAGCCTGTCGTCTGCCAGCAGTGCCGAGGCAGTGCAGGACATGTCGAGCTGCTCGCCAGCAGAACGGCAGCTCAAGAGCCACACTGCACCTCCAGCTTCTTCAAACAGCCATTTGGTGAGCAGCAGCGCCTTGGCCTGCGACTCAACTGCAAGCTTCTCTGCAGCTTCTGCTACTGCTGCTTCATGCATGCATGCATGCAGGAGGGTGCCTCATTCTGGCAGCCATTTAGTATAACAGCAGCATGCGCAATGATAGCATACATAGCTGACAGTACAAGCATGCAAGGCTCAAAGTGTTGCTTCAACCAACCTTTTTCTGTTTTCAGGCAAGTACTGACCTGTACTGCTTCTGTGTCTGCCATTGTTGGCTCTGTGCAGATGCGGTCGGTTCAGTCTGTTAGTGGCACTTCTGCAGCAGCAGCTGCAGGTGCTGTCAGCAGGACAGCCAGCCTGCGTGTCATGCGGGCCAAGGGCAAGGCCGCCCTGCGTGGCCAGACCCTGGGCTCAGATGAGCAGCACGACAGCCTGGACCGCAGCATGTCTATTGAGCAGCAGCAGAGCTTGGGCGCATTTGCTGTTGGCAGCCTCGGCAGCGCTCACTCTGTGCCACACCAGCGTGCAGCAGCAGACCCTGTGTCGCTGTGGGTGGCCACTGGCAGCATCACCAACTCTCAGAAGCTGCCGCAGCTGCTGGCAGCCAGCGGCATAATTCCTGCAGACGATGACGAGGATGACGAGCCCCTGGCCAGCCCGCTGTCACCAGGTGCAGGCCATGCAGCTGATGCCGACCCTCACTGCGAGTGGGAGGATGGCGTGGTGGCTGGATGGCTGGATGCCATGGACCCATCAGAGCTAATGCATGATGATGGCGAGCTGTGTCACTCAAAGCAGCAGCAGCCTCGGGTGCAGCAGCAGAAGCAACAGCAGCTGGAGCAGCAGCGCTCATCTGGCGTGTCTCGTGCAAAGCGCTCCGGCTCCACTGCCTCCGCCACCATGGCTGCGCCCGAGGTGGTGTTTGGCAGCCTGCTGTACAGCTGAGGGCTTGCAGGAAAGGTTGCCTTGCACGAAGGTTGCCTTGCAGGAAGGTTGCCTTGCAGGAAAGGTTGCCTCGCAGTGTGCTGTGCAGCTGAGCAGCGCGTGAGCCAGTTGAACATCAGTTTTGGTGCTGGTGATGCCATATATGCTACTGAGTGGCCCTGCTGCGGCAACACGCAGGCAACCCACAGCTGTGCAGGCAGGATGACCTTCTCTGCTGCTGCTGTTGTGGTGGCTGTTGTATGTAGAACTGTTGTGTTAAGGGCGTACCTCCGTGCGTGGAACTTGTACTGCAGCATGTAGTCTGTTGCCTTCCTTGTCATGTCCGGTGCGAACGGGAACCCTATGTGCTGTTTGCAGTGTGTTGTATACTATGTTGTAGCGGTCCTGGTGGGGTGGGGGTGATCAGGGCTACATCGATCCTTGTGTTGTGCTGTACATTCCTGAACCTGATGCGTTCTGGCATAGGAAAACTAGCCAGGCATCCATTCTAGCTGCACCAACCTAACACGTGTCATGCTTGGTTTGTTCTGGGGTTTGTGTGTGTTCCTGTGTGGAGTACGAGCACAGCGTCCTGTCCGCTCGTGTGCGAAAGCGTCGACCTGGCTGTGTTTGGCTGCAGCTGCAGTATGGTTCGGTTGTGATGAGGGATGTTTTGCAGGGTTAGCTTGTGGTTAGCTTGTGAAACTAATACCGCAAGGTAGGCGTCCAAACTAATACCGCGCAGGTTGGTTGCGCTGTTTGTTTCCGCTGTTGTGGTGTGCAGCACTGCAGACGCATCAGGGTGAACACGCCCTGCATGCGTTGCTGTTTCAGTTGAAGCATACGTGGCCTCGGGGCTGCGGTTTTGTGTGAAGAATTGTATGCATATAAGGGACTAGTCTGCACGTTTTTTATGCTAGACCAACCCGATCCCACACCGCCCTTGCCTGCTTTGTTACTACTACTGTGCGCGCATGTGATGGTACCTGTGGATGCCAGCTGGGCACCACAGCCCGCATACTCCATTGTGGTTTGGACTAATTGCTGCGCAGTGTTTGTTGTGGTTGCACTTTTACCTCGGTGCACACGTTTCTTTACTAATGCTACGGCCTGCGCTGTAGCTCACACCCAGTCCTGGCTTGGTGCGTCCTGGAGTACATATGCAGAATCAATACGTCAGCGGTCTCCTGTGCAATGTTGAGTTGCTGGTGTGCAGGCACGCTGTGTGTATGGTGCTGCCACCGCAAACAGCAGTTTTTGCTATGCCAGCAGCGTGGTGCACACACTCTTGGCAGTAGCAATAGTAGCACCGAGTGCCGCGCTTGCACTCGGTCTCCAATGCTGAATCTCCATCCTGGTTCGCTGCAGTCCCGGCTTGTGCGCTTCAGCACAGATGCTGAGCAGCAGGCGTGCTGTTGCATGTATTGCAGGTAGAGGTACTGCCTGTGGTAGCAGTTGCCTGGTTGGCTCTTCAGAGCCAACGTTTTGTGGGCACCTTTGTTGCTATCTTGCCTATCATATCCGAGCAGCAGCCCTGATGCCATGGCCTCGCCTGGGCAGGAGTCTCGGCTGCCCAACAGATGACCAGTGATTAGTAGTCTTGTTTCGCATGCTGCTGCGGCGTTGTGTTATGAGCACGTGAGCACTGCTTGCTTGCTGTGGCCAGTTTGCTTCTGTGTTGGCCTGCAGGCGTGTGCGTGCGATGCAGCCAGAATGCGTGACGGCTGCAGTGCATGAGTGATGGAGAGTCGAGCTCTAGGTTGATCATGCATGTGAGATCTCGCTAGTGCGATTTTGGAGTGGCATGATGCTAGGCCAGCCTTGGCTCAGGTGCCATGGTACTATTAGGGTGTCAAGCATAAGAATGCTTGTTACAGTTGGTACTGCCATGGTACTACCGTGTTGTGAAGAGAAAAGCGTGACGGTAACTGAACAATTCTTACCAACGGCAGATGTCATCTCTGCTGTAGCCTTACAATGCGGTGTCCTGAGGCTGGTGCAGGGTCTGCAGCAGAGTAAGGGCCCCTCGTGGGCCCCTGCTATTCTTTTTACCCTTACAGCCGCGATAGCCAGCCAGTCTAACACCTAGGTCAGGCCTGCAACTCTTTACACAGTGTGACCTACTGCACTGCTGCTGACGCAGCAATGAGAGAGGTTAGTTACGTGAGTCCTGGCACCTTCTCAATGGCACGAGTCACAACATGGTGATGAAGACACAGTCAAGACCAGACTGAAAAGAGAGTGAACACACCATCAAACACAATGCACATCCTCAGTCATGGCATCCTTGGGCTAGCCTGCAAGGCTCTGCTTTCAACGACACTTATGACATGCTCAGACATACCGCAAAGCATGTTTGCAACTGCACATGCACATGCTGCATCAACAAGACAGCTGGATCCAATCCTGCATGTCTAGCTGGCGCACACTCATGTTGACTGCCGTCGCCACACACTTGCGCACTGCAGCAACTGGGTGAGCAGTTCGCGTGCATACCTGCATCAATACACACACAACACGTTCTGTGTTCACTACCACACACCTCTCTAACAAAACATGGTACATAAATGCAAAAACATGAAAAAAGTTAAACCTTATGGTTGTGCACCTTGGAGCAGCAACCTGCACTGCAGTGTTGCCATGCCACCGCTGCTGCTGAGCTGCACAGCCTGCTCCAGGCCAGGCACCAGGCATTCAAACACTGCGCCTTTCAGCGGCACCACACTGCTGCGGCCCTCTGGCGTCACCAACACAAACGTATTGGCAGTCGCCTTTGCTACGATGCCTGCGCGCCCTGCACAGATGGGGTTCTTGCAGGACGTCACCCGCAGCACAGCACCGTGCCAGTCCAAGCCCTGCAGCAGCCGCTCAGGCTCTGCCTTTCCTGCGAGCTGCTCTGCTGCATACTTGCTCCAGAGCTCATGCAGCGGCAGCAGTGCTGCATAGTCCACTCCGGTTGGCGGCAGCTGACACAGCGCAGTGCGCTGCGCACGCGGCAGCAGCTGTGCTGTTAGCTGCTGCTGTCGGCGGCCTTTGCTGGGGCGGGTGATGTTGAGTTTCGCGGTGGGGTTGTCCAGCACGACTGACTTGTCGACTGTGCGGTTGCTGATCATGCTGCGAGCTGTGGGTGGAGGCATGTTGGTTGTCATGAGCTGCTCAACCACGTCATCCACTGCCCCATGGCAGCCAGATGCACTGGGCAGCTGCAGTCTAGCAGCTGCCTGTGAGGCAGCCAGCGCTTCCGGCAAAGGATTGTAAGGAAACGCGCCCGGTTCATCTGCGGCCGATGCTGGCTGCTGCTGGCCTGCTGGCTGCTGCTGGCCTGCTGGCTGCTGCTGGCCTGCTGGCTGCTGCTGTTTTGTTGCAGCCTGAGTGGCTGCTGCTGCAGCAGCAGCAGCAGCAGCTGGTGGTCTGATCGCAGCCTGGCCGGCGTCCAACCCCCCTGAGCGATAGTGGTTGAGAGCATCAAGCCTGAAGTTGGCAGCAATAGCCACGATAGACAGCACCAGGGAGTCAGTCCAGAGAAAGCAGGTGTCAACAGCTGCACCAGTGCTAGACCTATCGACGTACATGCGGTTGGCACATGAAAGAGTTCACATCAACCTTATTCATCGCACCTTCTTTTCTTGGTGTTGGACGTCTTCATGCTGGTGTTCGCACAGCTTTGCAAAAGCCGCTGCGGGATTTCACGATGAGAGCTCTCACAGCATGTACTTCAAATGAACAGCAATCGATGAGTTGGACCAGAAGAGGACAGGCACGCGTTGCCCAGTGCAAGCCGTCCGGAGCGTTGTCACTACCACTCTTTGAAAGGCACAGCAGATGCGCGTGCTGGAGGGTGGGTAGCGTGCGGCGCTCGCCGTCTAGACTTCCGTTTGCAGACGCGCATTCGATATGTTAATGTGTCGCGTCTACCTGTGCTGCTGACAGCAGCCGAGCTCGCCGCTTGCTGCTCCCTTGAGTTGGTGCAGGAACGGCAGCTACTTAGCTGGGGACCTCAACGCGATATGTCACTGGAATCAAATTGTCGATAAACATGCTGAGTTGCATGCTGCGAGCACCAGCCTTCCAAAGGCAATAGCGGTTACCGGGTCCCCACTCTCCTCCTTGCGCTATCACCGCGCTTGATCGGGCTCAAATACAGCTATCATGCCACAGCTTCGCCTGCTGCACCGAGGATGGTGAGTGCTGCCGAGGGTGCCACTGCCGAATCATCAAGGTCACCAGGCAGGCCTCACTACATCTGATTTGTGCCCTGCTTGATCACTGCAGCATCAGCTCTGTCTTCTGCTCTGGGGAGCAGGAAAGCGAGCACAAGATCGTCAAAGGTGAGTACGAGCTCCAAATGTGGGGCAAGATCACACACCCTTGGCTCAGCAAACAACTGTTCATGCCTGCTCTCATTGCTGATTGCTGCTGTCTATTGCTGTTGCGAAAGTGTGCGCGCCTGTTAACCGATCTAGCAAACCTGTTGGCAGCTCTGCTCAGGATGCTCCCTGTATGCTCACGGCTGCCGTGTTGCTTGCCTGCTGCTGCGCGCAGCCTACCACAAGTGCTGCGACCTGCAGGCGCGCCACTGGCTCAACATCAGCCGGGAGGTGGCCATCCTTACCGCGCTGCGCGACCTCAAGTAAGCTGCTGCTGCTGTATTCTACAGCCACTTGCTGCCATCACATGCCAATGCACGATGCTGCAAACCATTGCGAGGGCTGCACACTGCAGCACCTGCATCAAGGTGTCGGCTTGGTGCTGCCGCCTCTGCTTACTTGCCACTGTTGTGTGCTGCTGCTGCTCCTGCTTTCCCGACATTGTGTAACACCCCTGCAGGATGCCAGGCGTGGTGCAGCTGTGTGGCACGCTTGATGACGCCGCCAACCTGTGCCTGGTGTTCAAGCCGTGCCGGGGCGGAGACCTGTACAAGCGGCTCGCGCAGTGCGGCCTGCTCAGCGAGGCGCAGCTCTGCAGGGAGGTGAGGCCATGAGCGCTGCTGCTGGGGACAGTCGAGCACGGGGTGTTCATGCCTTCCTTTTTTTATTTATGCAAAAGTTGATATGTGATGGCACGCCATGCGCTGGGGTGCTTCCTGTGTGTCTGTGTTTGTATGGTGCAGTGTGCCTGCGTCAGGCATCGCCAACGTCCATACGTGCAGGAGTAACACGTGGTGTGCCTGGGGCCATTGTCACCCAGCTGGTCAAGCCGCAGTCTGCATTGGCACGATCCAGTCCATCAACATCCACAGGGGCATGAACGTCACCAATCCCCCTGCCGTGCTTCTTGCCCTGCGCATCCGCTTACAGCCAATACAGGCCACACTTTCACTGCCCAGCCGCCCTCCGTTGCTGCTTTCCTGCAAGCGACACCTTCAATTGTGCTCTGCAAGCTCTCCTGCAAGCTCTCCTGCAAGCTCTCCTGCAAGCTCTCCTGCAAACCCTCCCGTTCCAACTCTCCTGCAAACGCGCCCACCTCGCCGCTGCTGCCGCCGCAGGTGATCATCCCGCTGCTCAAGGTGCTGTGCCGGCTGCACGGCCTGGGCATCATCCACCGCGACGTCAAGCCCGAGAACATCTTCTTCGACAGCCGCGGCAGCCTGGTGCTGGGAGACTTTGGGCTGGCCATCCGCGCGCCCGAGCGCGCCACCAGCAGGGTGGGCACACTGGACTACATGGCGCCAGAGGTGAGGCGGAGCCAGTAACGGATCACATGTGGCTGGCGCCCTGCGCTTAATCCGGCGGCAGCACGCCAGCCGCTAACACCCAGCACGCGCTCACCACACCTCACAGCACCTCGCCACACCTCACCACCCCACTCGCCTCACTCCCGCTCCTCCCAAGCCTATCCCCTCACACACCCCGCCCCTCTGCCAACACCCCGAACACACCCCGCACCCAACAGGTGCTTGCGCAGCCCAGCCCCGACGTGGTAGCTTTACGCCAGCTCAAGCCGCGCCACCTGCCCGCCTACGACAACAAAGTGGACGTGTGGGCGCTGGGAGTGCTCGTCTACGAGGCTCTCATGGGAGTGACCCCCTTCGGGCACCCAGACCCCGAGACTGCATCCCTGCAGGCGCAGTTCCGGCGGCCGGCCCCGCTGCGGCCGGGCGTGTCTGGCGGCTGCGCTGACTTTGTGGCTCGCGTGCTGACAAAGCAGGCCGGGCTGCGGCCCTCTGCGGCGCTGCTGCTGGGTCACCCCTGGGTGCAGGCACACCTGGAGGGCGCCGACGTGGCAGCACACCAGGCGGCGGCACAGCAGTGGTGAGCGCAGAATGCCGCGCAATATGCAATGCTAGCCAGTCAGCCTGCCTGCGCATGGCTGTGGCTTTTATACGTTGCGTTTGAGCTGTGACCTCCTGTGCTGCTGCTTGGTATTGCATGGTTCTGCAAGTCGTGCTGCAGCATGCGCTGCTGCCACGCCTGCTGCTGCTATTGATGTTGATGCATCTGCTGTTGCACGCACTTGCGTATGTGCTGCCAGGAATGGGGCACTTCAAGGCGGCCGGCTACACTCGTTTGCCGCCAACATTGAGCGAGTGACCTCTTGTCCCGACAGCAACTCAGCAGCAGACACGAACCCTGCAGCAGCAGCACCAGCATGCGCCAGCAACGCCTCCCCGGCTGCATGCGCCTTGCCAGCCAGCGGCAGCAAGGTTAACAGCGACAGCAGTGTCAACATGTCTCAATTCCTGCAGCATCCCGTGGTACAGCAGCAGCAGCAGCAGGAGCTGCCAATCCAGCCACCACCAAGGCCCTGGGAGAAGCTGGTGCAGCAGCACAGGCAGCAGCAGCAGCTTGCTGCAGTACAAGCAGCAGGGAGTCCTGCAGTGCCAGCCGCAGGCAGTCCTGCTGCTGCTGCCAGCTCCTTCAGTGCAGCGTCACATGCATGCGTCAGCCGCACAGCGAGCGCGCCGTGGCCCGTCTCTGCATTTGCAGGCTCAGCCGTGGCAGGCTGCAGCACACCCACTACTATGCAGCCGCCGCTGACCCCAGCAGTGCCGCAGCTCAGTCCTGCCAGCAGCCTCACTGCAGCACAGCAGCTTTCGCTTGGTGTAGCACCTGCAGCAGCAGCAGCGCAGCTAGCGGGGACCTCCAGCCTGCCAGCCGCGCTGCAGCAGTCGATGCTGTGCAGCTCCACCCCTGCGTCACCTGTCACTGACAAGGCCAGTGCCGGCTTCTGGCTGCTGTCGCCGCAGAATCATGCAGCCAAGCACATGCCTGGCGGCAGCTGGGGGCAGCAGCCGCCGCCGCCGCAGCAGCAGCAGCAGCCGGCTATCCTGGCTGGCCTGCCGCTGTATGCAGGCAAGCTGCAGCTGCGGCGGCCTCCTGCTGCCGCTGCTGCTGGGCCAGGGGCTGGTGCTACAGCTGCACCCCCGCATGGGCTGCTGCAGTGCCACGTGCTTGCCAGCCCCATGGCAGCTCAGGTGCGTGGCTGACTCACCTATATACATGCAGCTGCATGCTGCTGCCACACACGCTTAGCACCACTGACCGCTTCACATGCTGTACGTTGTACGTCTGGCAGCCCAATCACCACACACCGCCACGTACTGAGAGGAGCAGCAATATATATTGACTGGCCTGGCCCACCTCTGCTGCATTGTTGGTGCGGCTGCCCCTGCAGATTGCCGCCTGGCCTGCCAGCTCAATACCTCCCAGTCCCATGGCTGGCAACCCACCAGCAGCTGCCAGCAGCACCAATAACGCCAGCTGCGTCCAGCTGCTCAGCCCCTGCAAGCACATCCCAGCAGCAGCAGCAGCAGCAAGCCCAGCGCGGCCTCACGTGCTGGCGCTGTCTCCGCTGCCAGGCCTGGTGCGCCACGCCAGTGCAGGGCTGCTGCTGCAGCCCAGCCACTGCGCATCGCTGCCGCCTGCGCCGCTGCCGTACAGGCCAGCGCTGCGTGTGCAGCGGGAACTGCTGCAGGACAAACGAGGTCCAGCAGCAGCAGCAGCCGTGCATGGCTTGCACCTCAGTGCATCTGCGCAGCAGCTGCAGCTGCAGCCACAGCCGGCCAAGCAGCTGCCTCCTGCAGGCAGCAGCAGCGGCAGCAGTAGCGGCTGCAGCAGCGCTGAAGACAGCAGCAGCAGCTGCAGCAGCCGCAGCAGCAGCCCAGACATGCGCCGCTGCACAGCAAGCCCTGAGCCTGATGCTGTGCTGGGCAGCAGCCATGACTGCTGCGTGGGCCTTGCCTTGCTGCCTGCCCACTACACTGCTGCCAAGCAGCAGCTGCCAAGCCTGGCCAGCGCTGCAGCTGACACCGCCGAAGCTGACCAGCAGCAGCAGCAGCAGCTCGTGTTCAGCAAGGCCCCTTTTGCAGCAGCAGATGCAGCAGCTAGCGAGCCCGGCGCAGCCTGTGCCGCTGGCCTGTCTAGCTTGGGCCAACTGCTGACAGCAACACACAGCTCAGCAGCGCTTGCTGCAGCAGCAGCAGCAGCCGCTGCTCTCCCTGTGCTGGCCGCAGCAGCACCAGCCGACAATGCTTCACCTGCAGGCAAGGCTGCCGATCTGTCTGGCTGTGGGGTGGCTGACAACAGCGCCAGCACTGAAGCGGCAGGGCTGCCTGCGCTGCCGTTTATTGAGAGGCAGGCTGCTGTGCTTGAGGAGCAGCTGGAGGTTGCCAAGAAGACGCATGCACGCAAGCTTTGGAAAAAGGTGAGCCCGCGAGCCCTAGAGCTAATGGTGGTGACGCCGCGCAGGACATCTGCTGCCCGCACTTAGTGGTGTGAAGAACGTTGTGCAGGCTGCCTAGAAAGCAGCAGCTCACCGCTTCGCCAGGGCAGGATCATGGCTGCACTGTACAGCGCGCATTGCTAGCTGCCGGTCATGCTGTTGGCGCTGCGGGTGTGCAGTGCCAGCCTGAGCGGGCCGCGTGCTGCTGTGGCTGCCTGCAGGTGCAAGGCGTGTGCAGGATGATGGCCAAGCCCCGCCCGCTTGCCGCATGATACGGGTGTGTATGCTGCCACAACCGGCAGTCTGGTTTTGTGAGAATGTGATCCTACAGTGATGTCATATGTGTGAGCTCAATCGATTAATACAGAGATGATGTGCCAGCCTTGCGCCAGCCTCTGCCACTGATGCACGTTCCTCAAGCTGTTGCGCGAGGCTACTCCTGGCTATTGACTTTCTCACACAATAGCAGCCACGCTGCGCAGCTGGGACATGTATGATGGTGTGCGCCTTTCAGGCCCGATCAGGGCAGCATTTGCCTAGTCTAGGTGCTAGTGCGAACACAGCACTTGATATTGTATGGCCTGCTGACCTGATTAGCAGGCGGCGGGCCACAAGATGTCAGTAGTGGATGCGTAGTAGGTGCTAGGGTTCAGGTCTGGGCTTGTGCTGTGGCAGATGTTTGGCTGAGGGCCGCAGCCAGCAGCGCTTCAACTGGGGCTGCTGCTGCTGTGGATGCGCGGTAGCGTTGCAGTTGTTGTATGTACAGGCAGCGCTGCAGCTAGGAGGCAGTGTACATTATGCCTGGCCAGCCGCACCTCTACTTGGCTGCTGGCAGGCACGGCTACATAGTTAGAGTGCTGAGGGCAGCAGTGCTGAACGCTAGCGTTCAGCTGTCGCGCGTCAGGGGTACGAGGAGAAGGAGTAGTTGTAGGTATGGGTGTCCTATGTACAGCAACATGTCCTTGTTGGCAATAGGGGACTCGTAGTTACATTCACCAACGGTTTTGTGGCGAGTTAGGGTACAGAGGCAGCGCCTAAGAGCAGAGCATCCAGCTGCCGGGCATGCCTATACAGAGCTTGTGTGATATGTGAGGTGCTGACTGCTGCCTGAATGACCTGGCAGAGCCTCCTGCACTGCCTGCGCAGGGGAACAGCTGCTCACTAGATTGTGTGAGCACTGAGTGATGTTGTCTTGGTGTAGACCTGGGCCGCACCGCCGCTTGTCTTCACCAATGGCATCTGCCTTGTGGCTTGCTGCTGCTGACCCTGTTATGACTGGGGCCTTAGTAGCGAGCACTTGCTGCAGTAGAGCAGATGGGTTGGCTGTGCGCGTAGGCGTCGGCTGCTTCTGCGGCATGCACAGCTTGACGGCTTGGGTAGGGTAGAGAGGCGCACACCTCTGCTGAGTGGTTCAGATGACCTGCCACTTGAGTGATACATATTAGCGCTTGGCACTGTGCAAGGTGCGGTGAGAAGAACAGGGCCGCGTCCTGCTGCCCAGCACTTGTACATAGCTGCAGAATATGCGGCAGGAAGAAGAGTTTCCAGTGCGGAAGTGCAGTGATTCTAGCAGCCTGCACACAGCAAGGTAGCACATGTGCCATCCATGACACTGCCGATGCACGGCATGTGTGAGTTGCCTGTAATGTGTTCTGTTGTGTAGCTGGCTGGCCTGGCATTCTTACCAGGGTTGGGGCATTGTTTGCGGTTGCATCGTCAAGGTGCTGGTTATGATTACAGCTATGCCACTTCTCAGCTAGAGGCGTGAATAGCATATGCACTTACGCCCGCCAACCACTTGCACGGCTGCTGGGTGGGCATCATGCCAATTGCTGCGTACAGGCATTTATTGAGGTACGATGGGTTTTGCAGGATCTGGGGTGGTAGTGTGTGTGGTGGTCCTGTCCCATCTGCTGGTGTCAACTCAGCAGTGGGTGTCACAGCTGGTCTCCAGGACTCACTGTTTTGCTGGCCGGCAGCAGCAGTAGAAAACTTGCCTGCAAACGTGCAGTAGATCAGCTGCAACAGTGTTAGTTGCAGTGCATCAGTCTCTCGCTTTGGCTCTGGTGGGGCGGCAGCGCCTGCAGTTGTTCTGCAGCCGTCCAGTAGTTCATGATGCAGTGCAGGATCAGCACACATCCATGGCAGATTAGGTATGGGCATGCTGGGCTGCAGTTTGATCGGCTGAGTTGCTAGGCACATGCGCACCTGGTGCACGCGTTTTTGGCTGCTGTGTGTGCAGCGTCACACACACATGGTAGTGACAGGCATGGTGGGCTGTAGCATCGCTGGGTGGGCTCTGTTGCAATCGCACATCTGAAGCATGTGTTTGAGCTGATGCTTGCGGGTGTGTGCACATCGTAACACGCACACGCATGTTGGAGGTAGTCATGGTGCCTGGGTGTGATTCGTCTTTCCACTGGTTGTGGTTGTCGTGCTGTGCCGGTTGTCAGCGGCATGCATCATCGTGCAGCATGCCACGTAACAGTTGTATACATGCAAGCAGACTGTGCTGCTTGCCAAATGTGCGCATCCATCACGGGCGCTTGTTGGTCCAGCACCACCCATTGACATTTGGTGGTCTGCTGTGCTGAGTATGGAACTGCAGAGCTGCTCAGTCTGTCTGCAGCTGAGCTAGCGATTGCACCGTGTCCAATGTTTGACTGCGGCACTGCACATCAGCGCTGTCAATCGCCAATGCGTCTGAGCACGGCCTTGCACACCAAGGCTGCTGCTCAGTTGCCACCTGCCTGCAAGCCCAGTGCGTGGGCTCCTCTGTCTCGTGGGGTATGGATTTCTCTCTGTCTTGTGTGTTATGTGATCCTCTGTCTTGTGTGG
Source organism: Tetradesmus obliquus (assembly GCA_030272155.1). NCBI lineage: Eukaryota > Viridiplantae > Chlorophyta > Chlorophyceae > Sphaeropleales > Scenedesmaceae > Tetradesmus > Tetradesmus obliquus. The sequence goes on from CP126191.1 coordinate 6,802,089, forward strand.
TTTCGGCAGCTCCAAAAGAGCTGCAGGGTGCAGCTCCACCTCTCCATGGGCTATTCTGGCTAGCTGTTGTGCTGCATCATTTTCTGTGCTTATGATTGCTTTGCATTAGGACCCCTTCTTTTCTGTGTGTCGAGTTTCCTGTGTCAGCTGTAGGGCAGCAGGCCGCTTGGAAATAGTCTTTTGGTTTCCCAGTCACTACACAGCGGGGTGTCTCCTGCATGCTGACAGCTGTCAGCTTGCCTCAGTTGTCTGTGGCATACCAGGTCTGTCTCCGGCTTGTGTTTGTGGAACTTCATGAGGTTCTGACTCTGTTGACTGCCTGCTACTGTTTACATCTCGCTTACCTGTGTTTGGCTGGACTGGGAACCCAGAAGCAGTCACCACGTATGTGCATGGCACTAGGCCTGCCTGCTGCTAGGCATTGCTGCTGCATGGGCTCCTTATGTGTGGGACAGGCTTAGCCTATGTGGTGGCAGTAGGGGTATCCACTGCCGTCAACCCCTCTGACAGCAAACAGTACTGCACTTGGTTGCATGCTCACCTTGGCTCTCAGGAGTGCTGCATCTGCAGTGCTGCTTGATCTAGCTGTTACTGGATGCGTACCGGGTGTTCTGCAGTGCAGGCAACTCAGCTTATGACTATGTGGTGCTGTGTAGGGTAGTGGCAACAGCCAGCGGCCATCGCTGGCAGCTGTGACGCATTGCTAGGGGTATCGTGTGGGTGGGTGTGGTGGATTACTTGTTCAGTTGCTTCTGGTGTGTGCTTCTCAGATTGAGCTGCCACTGTGCCTCTTGCCAGTAGCAGCCGCCAATGTGGCTGGAGTACTCACAGACTTTGACTGAAGCTACACAAACGCTCCCTGTGAGCAGAAGCTCCTGCCATAGTGCTGGCTCGCTGTGCTGCTTCCCTTCTTACTGTACCAAGTCTCCATTACGCGTGACGGTACCATTGATGTCTGACACAGCATGGCGGCGACGATTAGTGTGCTCGTGCACGCACCATGTTGCTGTGTTGCTCTGGGTGTTATTGAAGGTGTGCATTAATCTATCGATTCCTTGCGTTTCCATAGGACAGCTGACTGACTATCACACACACCACAGCCTGATGCGCCGCCTTGCGCAGTGGTTGCTGCAACCAGTGGGATACGTACTGTGCTTACTGTGCGGAGGTGGGGTATGTGATGATGTGCTCAGCCGCTGTTGAAGTATCCCTGCACATTTGCTGGGCGTGTATAACATGAGCAGCGATTGCATAATCAAAGCAGGCTTGCAGGTACAAGCCAAGCCACGTCATCAGGGGTTCGGCAAAGTCCGCCCCTTAACTATTGACTGCTTGCTACAAAATCTGCTTCATGCTCTCAGATATTTACCTTCAGTGCTTGGGATTGCAACCCTACACAGGGGACACAGGTATTGCTCAACCCTGCATACCTCTCGTGCGGCACGCGAGTGTATGCTACACACTATACCTATGGAGGTTTCAAGCAGGCTTGGCACACCTGCTACTTGTCACCGTCTTGGGACTTCCATCTGTGTGTTTTGCAATGCCGTTCTGTTGTCAGTGTGGTGCTCATGGGTGGCTTGATTGATGTCACTGTTACGAAAAGGGGCAAGTGACTGTTTCAATTGGTGACCACAGAGGTACAGCTCTTGATACGGAGGCTGTGTGCGGTGTTGTCTTACTTAATGTGCTTGCGTGCGCTGGCAGCCCTTCGACTGAGTTGCACATCAACAGCAACTGCCGCTTCCTGCAGCAAGATGCAACGCCGCGGGTTGCCAGGGTGTGGGTGTATGTTGTGTGCAAGGTCTCAGCAGTGCGCGCGTGGACAAGAGTCCGTCAGAGCCCGCCACCCACCTGCAGATGACTATGTGTGGTGGAATGGTGAGCCAATCCACGGCCATGGTTGACACACATCTGGTTTGAACGGCTGCCGTGGTGCAACGGTACAGCTGCTTGCCAAGTGTAAGTTGGTACTGCATTGACCTGCAGCACTGTACGTGAGGTGCTACTCCGGATGAGGTGCGCTGCGGGTTACCAGGGTGACATGATGCAGCAGGGCGGCATGTATCGTCTCAGACAGCTGGCCTGTCATGTGGAGGATGTCGATCATCATGACAGAGTTTGTGATCCCGGCTGCTCGCGATTGCGCCTTGTGAACGTGGACAATTTCGCGGCTTGCCATCTGTTTCAGCCCAAGTTAGGCAATCTGAGCTGCATGTTTGTTAAGCGCAACCTGGCTGCAGCGCTGCTGATACAGACCAGCTGCAATGTGCAGGCGGCGCCATGTGTAGCGACGGAAGGAACTCGGAGTTGTATGCTGCTTCCCATGCCTTACATGACATGCACGTGCCAAATCCAAGGCCACACTGCCGGCTAACTTAGCGGTGTGGCCGCCTCAGCCCCAGCACAGACATACGCTCTGGAGCTCCCGACGATGTAGATGCAAACATGCACATCAGAATGGGGCGCTAGCGTCCCATCATATTCAGGTGACGCCTGGAGCTCATCCATCATCTCCACATCACATGCCTTCCGCAATGCCTTCCACAACAAAATCAGCAACACTGTCAGTCCCAGCCGCCTCCTGCGTAACTGGCAGCACCACCCGGCTGGCCTCCCCTACTGCAGCCAGCAGCCCAGCATGCAAACTACCAGGCAGCCGCGCCAGCACCGCATCAAACAGCGCAGTCAGCACCGCCGCATCCTTGGCAGCGTAATCCAGCTGGCTGCTGCTCAGCGGCCGCACATCCCAGGCGCTCGTCTGCTCAGTTTTGTCCAGGGGCTTGCCCAGCAGTGCATTAGACACTTTGCTGAGGCTGCTGATGTGTGGCAGCTTGACCAGGCTGGGCACTGCAGCCCTGCTCAACTTGAGTAGGTCGACGTGGCCGGCCAGCCGGGCAGCGCCTGCTGGCGTGAGTGGGGCTGTGAAGCCTGCTGCTGCTGCTGCGCCGCGCTGGAAGCAGGGCAGGTGCGGGTAGCTTTGCTGCAGGGTGGCAGTGGGAGGATAGCGCAGTGTAGAGCAGCAGGCACGTCAGGGAGTTCAGTGAAGAGGAGGCAGCTGGCTACTACAAGGTGTATGCAGTGAATGACAAATATATACAGCAATATGGCGCGCAACGTTCATGCACTTTGCAGCACAGTTCATGTAGAACATGCACGAGGCAACAGCAGACAGCAGCAACCTCAGCAAGCTGCCTTGAACAGAGCATGCTTGGCAGCAGGTGTCACAGCAGGCTTACCCATGACAGGTGCCAGGCATTCATCAAGGGCCAACCAACACCAACAGCACGCATACACTGCATCAGGCAACCAAAAGCGTCAGGTTACAAGTGACACGTGACAAAGTAACAGTCATGCCTGGTGTCCCAGCCTCACCTGCAGTCTGTCCAGGTCTGAGGCCAGCTGGAAGCCCACCTTGACCACACGGGGGTCACACAGCAGGCACAGCAGGAAAGCCGACAGCGCAGCCTCAGCAGCGGTGACGCTGCTACCGCTGCGGCTGCCCCCACTACTAGCCTTGCTGCTACGGCCTAACCAGCTGGGGCTGCTGCTGTTTCCGATGCTGCTGCTGTCGTTGATGCTGCTGTCAGAATCGTCACGCTGCTGCTGCTGCTGGCAGATGGCCAGCAGGTCAACCAGGAAGACATGCTGCCGTGTTGCCAGCTGCAGCAGCGCCACAGGGCTGGCTGGGCAGTGCCTCTCATACGGCCGCCACTCACAATCCATGCCAACAACCACAACTGGCACACCACTGCTGCTGCTGCTGCTGCCGCCATTGCTTGTGCTATCGCTGCGTTGCGGCAGCACCAGCTGCTGCATGGCTGCAATGCCCTGCTCATCATCCACCCAGTGGATGCTGCCTGCCACCTCCGGCGGCAGCTGCCAGTACTTGTCAGCACCAGCAGCATCAGCAGCACCATCAGGAGCTACAGATGAGTCGGCTGCTGCTGCTGCTGTTGGCTCCGTTATGCTAGGCTGGCTGCTGGATGGCCTGCCATTGCTGCTCCTGCTGCTGTTGCTACTTCTGCCGGTGGTGCGTGCTGTAGTCCACGCAATTGAGGTAGAGCCTGTGCTGCCGCTGCTGCTAATGCCATTGCCTGTGCTTGTAAAGCCAAGCTGTGTGCCCTGCCTGCTTCGCTGCAGCACGGCATCAACAGCACCAGCCGCTTGCTGCTGTTGCTGCTGCAGCTGCAGCAGCTGAGCTGCAGTGGTGACGCCTGTTGCGCCCTGCCGCTGCGCTGCTCTGACCGCCTTTGACAGCACGTCCCTGTTCTTGTGCAGCAGCAGCACCTCATGAGCCACAACGTCAAGCACCCGCCTGCTGCTGCTGCTGCTGCCTGAGGCCTGGTCCTTGGCTGCAGCAGGGTTCTGCTGCACCCTGCCCTTTACTGACACGATGCCTCCAACCTTTATGTGATCCATCAGTGCAGCAGCAGCCTCGCGGCCCTGAAGCAGCAGGGAAAACACACAACATGCAAAAAGCACAGCGGGTAGCAGCTGGCAACGTCAGTTTCACACCTTTGGCGCGTGGCAACACAGCAGATGAGGGTTTCAAACAAGGCTGTGATGGCTGCATGCGGCGCGCCCACTGGTGGTGCAGCTGCTGGGGGTCAGCCAACTGCAAGCTGTTACACAGCAGGTTGCCACTGTGTGCAGCCAGGCACAGCTGTGCTACGCGACAGACAGAGAAGCAACTGCAGCAGCACATAGGTGAGGACAGTATGCCGCCTGTTGTGCTTCTGCTCACCAAGTTGCGCTCTATTGTCTTGCCCATGATCACCTGCACCTGAGCAGCAGCAAGTTGGCAGCAGCAGACAGCCCAGTGTTGGCACGCATGCGAAAGGCACACGGCACGCCACAACCCTGCATCACATGCAGCCCTGCCCCCGCCGCAGTTTAGTGAGCAGCACTTACAGCAGCTTCACCCGGCCACAGTTGCTCCATCAGCTGCCAGTAAGCTGCTCCTTTTAACTGGATTCACGGTCCTTGTTGCCCCAGACCTGAATCCTCAAACTACACGGCAGCAGAACACAATCACAGGTGCACTTGACAGCTGTGTAACTAGTTAAACGGGCCTGTGGGCTGCACTGCAGCTGGCAGCTGTGCCGCACCTCACAGGGCAGGCCAGGGGCGTCGGGGTGCCGCCACAGCCGCCGCACGTACGAGGACTTGCCATCAGGAGGCAGCGGCGGCACAGCCTCAGGCACCAGGCTGCAGAACAGCAGCAGCTTGGCGATCCTGTAAGACAGAGCAGCGGGGATGCGAGTGCTGTTGGTCTGTGCTAAGTTTCAGGGCCACGCAGCACAGAGGGCTGGACGTGCCTGAACCTGGTGGCAGGCAGCTGCAGATTGTTCTGCTGTTCTTTCCAGCGAAACCAGCAACCGTTGCTGTGTCATGCAAACTGCACCAGCGGCTCAGCCTTACCCCACTGCTAGAGCACGGGCCCACCTGCGCCTCTGTGCAACCACTCCTATCAGCTGCACCTCGCTGCTGCCAGCAGCCCAGGGCAGCGGCAGCTGCGTAGCCCACTGCTGCTGCTGCTGCTGCTGCTGCTGCATCTCAGCGTCCACATCAAGTGTAGCGGCAGCAGCTGCTACCTCAGAGAATGTCCCTGTCTCAGCTGGTGTTGCGGCGAGCAGCTGCTGCGCAGACAGCAGCAGCTGCAAGTTTGGTGCGCCACCGCCTGCGTACAGCAGCAGCTGCTGCTGCTGCTGCTGCTGCTGCTGTGGTGCTGCCAGCTGGCGTGTGATGCTGACATCAACCAGGGTGCGCAGCGGCTGCAGGTGCCCTGGTAGGCAGTGCAGCCGTATTCAATACAGCAGCAGCGAGCGAGCAAGCGATAGTCAGATGCATGCACAGCCCAAGCAAAAAGGCTGGTGTGAGTGGCTGGCTAGGTAATGACCCAATAGGCTACAGCACACCTGGCTGCATATTTGCAGCACAGTGCACAGGTGCTACACACGGCAGTAGGGGCACTGCTACCTGTGACCAGCTGGTCACGTACAACTGCCCTTCCAAAACTGTGCAGCTTAAACTTTCCATGCAACTGAACTCTTGCACCAATGCAAGTTGCTGCTCCACACCAAGCGCCCCCGACACTGCTGCTGCACAACTTCTGTCCCCACTGCAGCGCATCAGCATCACAGCATCACCACCCCTCCCCTCACCAAAGGGTGGGATGCTGCCCACCTCGTAGCCTGTGGCTGCTGCCGCCTCCTGCCGGCTGGCCAGCCGCAGCCGCTTCCGCGGCAGCCCCAGCTGCGCCGCCACTGCCCGCTCATCCACGCGCACCTCATCAGTCAGCAGCACCAGCACTGCCGGTGGCACGGCAGCATCACCACCACCTGCTGCTGCTGCTGCTGCTGCTGCTGCTGCTGCTGCTGCTGGGGTGCTGTCGGAGTCAAGGCTCTCCTCTGAGCTAGTGCCTGCAGAGCTGCTCTGGTTCTGGCTAGATACTGCTGCTGCTGCTGTGCTGGGTGGCGCGTCCTTGACCAGCAGCACCATGCTCTTGATGACCTGGCTGGGGGCCACAGCAGCAGCAGCAGCAGGCTGGGGCACCAGCGAGGCCTGGGAGGCATGGCAGCAGCAGCGGCAGCAGATCAGCAGTACTATCAGAACTATGCTGACAATTTTAGGTTGAGTGTGTGCTCTGTAGGTTGTAGGCGCGGCCTACAACGGTCGTTGCAAGCAAGCAAGGGGGCAGCCCTGCTGGGGCTCGTTGTGTCTGAGCTGCACTGCCTGCTGCAGGGGTGTGATGCAAACACCGCAGGTGCTTTTCACGGTGAGCTGCCTTATGTAGCATTCAGGGAGCAGGCTGTCTTGTGTCTTGTGGCAGTGAGCACCAAGGCAGGCCATTGAAACATATGTGCAGGGCCTGCCGGTGCCTATTGCATACAATGAGCACACGTTCATACACACCTGGATGTTGTGCCTAACGATGTACTGCCGCAGGTCGTCTGCGGACAGTCGGCCCATTGCAGGAGGCTCTGTGAGCACGTCACTGTTGGCTGCAGACCTGGCTGCAGCAGCTGCTGCGGTATCGTTAACCCAGCGCCTCAGCGCGCAGTGCTTCCTGACGGAGCAGCACGCACCACCCTGCGCAAAGCAAGGCCTATGAGGCTACATTGCTGCATGGTCGTGACCAAAGATTGCATATACTGTTTCACAGTGTCACGCAGCGCACCAGGCGGCGTGAACTCAGCGGCAGCAACATGTGGCCAGACCAGCTGCTGCTCCCATACAACCACCCCAGCGAACAGACGCAACTGTTCAGGCTGTTTGAAGTCTATTAATCAAATCACGATAGGTGATAAGCGATCTTCTTTGATCCGCAGTGGGGCACGGAGGTCGACCGAGCACTTCAAGGTGCACAAAACGGTCAATGCTGTTGTCTTTGTCGAGCGTCGTGTTGTACACCAAGTCATCCCAGATCTACTCAACCAAGACATACGTTACAATGTGCTGCTGCTAGCTCGTAACAGGTATACTGCTGATGTATTTGTCCAGGCTGGCGATGATGCCAGGCCCCAGCTTCTGCGCCACCTCCACCATCTCCTGCAGGCAGCACAGGCAAGCTGATTCAGCACAGAAAAAGTTTATGGAAAGGGCCTTCCCGCCGTGCCCTTCACACTGCTGACAGCCCACCAGCTGGCCATGCCTCTGTTCTGCTGCGCATGCAGACTCTGAGCGACATCACGCCACCCAGACACCACCCAACCAACCAACCAACCGTAAAGCTGTCCATTCGAGATCCCCTTGGCCTGGCTCATCCTTATCTCATGAAGCTAACCCAGACCCTGCTCTGCTACACTAGGCACCCGCCAACATCCTGCACAACGCAACATGCCAAACCCTACCCCGTGTCGACCGCCTAGCAAAGGCCCCAACACGGTAGCAGCAGCCACACCAACCGCCCCTGACATGCCAGAACACACCAACACACCACTGCCGCCCCCACCATCCAATTCGTCTGCCACACAGCAGCTGTCCATGCTCAGCCAGGCTCACCTGCGTCAGGCTCGGGTCCAGGCCGCTGCTGCCACTCTTGGTCAGCCCCACCACACGTGCCTTGCTGTTGACAGCCACATGCAGCGAGGCGGCAGCACAGGGCTCCTCCTCGGAAGCCAGGTCCACCACGGAGCGGTTGCCCACCTGGTCCAGCAGCAGCGGGGAAGGCGTGGCGAACAGCAGGCAGCAAGGCAGGCAGGCAGGCAAGGTTTGGTTATCGCTGTAACGCTGCAATAGCTGCGACATGCAGGGGAGCAACACATGTGTACAGAACAGACAGCACAGCAAGCAAGCAAGCAGAAGCAGTGCCATACAGACAGGGCTGAAAAGGCCAAATGGCCGAGAGCAAAAGGGGGAAATCCCAGCAGCCAGCTGCATGTCCAGCGTCTCCTGCAGCTCTTGCATGCCCACCTGGCTGACGCTGACGATGATGGGCACGTTGCTCGCGTCCAGTGGCGCGCCCTCCCGCTCACCACTCAGCTCCACCTCAGGCTCGTCATCCTCGTTCATGCTCACCTCCACCTGTCACATAACACATGTAACATTCATAACATGGTTACATCAGCAGAGAGTGGCAAGAGCGAGAAGGGTTGACCAAAATTTGTTGGCTGTTGTGCTGGGTCTGCTGCAACCTGCTTGCACCAGCAGAACCCGCTCACAACCCAGCGTGTGCCTGCTGCTGCTGACAGCTGGCTGCCCTCTGCTGCCAGCTGCTGAAGTCGCAACCTCCTGCGCCGCCCGCCACCGCCACTGCTGCTGCATGCCGCCTGCCTACCAGCCTTCACTGCTGCTGCACTCCCATTCTGCTGCGCGCTCTTGCTGCGCCCGCTACCGCCACTGCAGGATGCTGCCACGCTGCTGTTGCAAACTGTCTGCCATCCCGCCTCTATTGCTGCTAGCAACTCCAGCACACCTTGTACACGCGTGTCAGCGCCAGCGCTGCGCGTGCCGCCATGCTGAGTGCGCCCAGCACATTGCCGCCATCATTCAGCACCAGCGCGTCCACGTACACCAGCCAGCACGTCTTGCCGGGCACCAGGCACAGCGAGGCCAAGTCCAACCCGGAGCCTGCGGCGCAGCACAAACATGCGGCATGAGGTTGGTGGGTGGGCACATGGGTGCCTGCCTGCTGCGAGCTGCTGGCTGCACAGCTGCTGGTCATGATGGCGATAGACGCACGCACCAGGAGATGACAGACACAGAAGGGGTGCAGCACACAGCCTGCTGCAGCTGCTCTGTATGTGGCGTGCATGGCGTTCACGCTTCAACTCTGCAGCTGCTCTTCAGGCGCTGCCATCTTCCCTGTCCCAGTCATCTTCACCATTACTGCTAGCTTCTGTTGTTGCTGTCACTGCTGTTGCTGTCATCTGCTGCTGCTGCTGCTGCTGCTGCTCACCTCCTGCTGGTGACCCCACTAGGCTTGCCTCCAGTGCACGCGCCAGCTCTATGCCCCAGTCTTCACCGCCACGGCCCTGAACACACAAGCAACACCATCCATCAGCGGCGTTGCTGCTGCTCAATAATTCTCAACAGTGACCATGCAAGCTGCAGCACCCCGCAGTCTACCAGGCATGGTGTCATAACAGCTGAAGCGCACTGCGCATAACACTGCTGCGTCCTGCTTTCTGACAAGCTTCCACAGCAGCAAAGAAAGCAGCAGAACTTATGGGCTACTGCAAGGAATATTTTGCAGCTGCTGCATGGCTGCTGCCGCACTGCTGCTGGCCAGGCCAGGCCTCCCCACCTTGAACTCTGGCGAGGCGCATGAGGAGCACTCCACGCTGACGTGCACCTGGCCCTGGCTGGGGCTGGCGCTGTCAGGCACACCCAGCTCAACCTGGCAGTGATCCAACATTAAGGATTACGGTTGCATGCATTTGCTTGAAGTGGCGTTTTGTTTGTGGGTGTGAGCCAGGTGAAGCAGCAACACCACCACCACCAGCAGCAGCAGCAGCAGCAGCAGCAGTAGCAATGATGGCACATGACGGGAGGGGTACACACCTTGACGCCCACTAATACGTCCGTGGGCCCTAGGTGAAGCCTTGCAGAGCCGTCTGCTTGTGCTACTACGTTTGCTTCTAGCTCTAGCGGCCTGTACTGGGCTCGACTGCGGCCATCTGTCCTGACGTCCTGCTCTATGCCCTGCACTATGTAAATCCGCTCCCCCAGGCTTATGTCAGCCATTCGATGAATCGCAAATGAATTTTGATTTATGGTGAAAAGTTTAAGTCGCGCATAGCTGCACAAAGTGATTTCAGCAACTGGGAACTCCTGACACGGATCGTACCGCGACTCGTTCGGCTCATCTACTGAAACAAACTAGTCTAGCAGCAGCGGTGAGGGAATTTATGCATGTTTAGGACGGCAAGCAGAAAACATTGGGTAGTATCTCTGTTACGTTAGGGCTTTGAACAACTTGTAGTCTGTCATCCTGTGAATAAGTGCCTAGGCTGCATGTTGTCAGGCCTTCATGGCTGCAGGGCTCCTCCTCCCAACTTTGACTACTTCTACCTGCTCCCCTGCTGCTGCACTGCTGCCTGACTTGTCTGTCGTGGTGTGCACACGCGTGTGCCTGCACCAGCACAGCTGCAGCAACCTCCCTCAGCATGGCTGATGAGCAGGGCAGGGCAAAGCAGCGCTACAAAACCCTGGCAGAGTTCTACCCTTACTACAAGTCAGAGCACCAGCAGACGGTGCGTTGCTGCTGCTGCTGCCCTCAACCTCGCTGCTGCTACTGCAACTCACCATCCATGCGCATGAACTCAGGCGCATGCCAAGCACCACTCCTGTTCACCATGCTGCCTCATGCCACCGCCAGCACAGTTGATTCTGCCTGCAGGGCTGCTGCTGCCCTCAGCCATGCTGCTGCTGCTGCTGCTGCTGCTGCTGCTGCTGCTGCTGCTGCTGCTGCTGCTGCTGCTGCTGCTGCTGCTGCTGCTGCACATCATGCAAACACTAGGACCCAGTCATGCTGCTGACCCAGATATATCGGGTATATACCCCTGCACCATGCTGTCCCTGAATAACACCTGCACACCTGCCTGCACCTGCAGGGCACCAGGGTGCTGCACTTCCTGGGCACCTCGCTGTTCCTGGCGCAAGCAGCAGCAGCAGCACACGCAAAGAACCCTAGGCTGCTGCTCAGCGGCATACTCAGTGCGTACGGCTGTGCCTGGCTGGGCCACTTCTTTGTGGAAAAGAACAGGCCAGCCACCTTCAAGTACCCGCTGCTATCCCTCGTCAGGTGCGGCAGCATCAGAGGAGGATGCAGCACTGCATGCTTGCAAGTTTGATAGGTGTTGCTCGCTGCAGGGGGCTTGCATGAGGCAGTGGAGGGCACCCTCTCTTGTTTGCAGCAGCGTAGGGGTGGTGCCAGGTGTCTGCAGCAGTGCAGTGCAGTGCTCGGCCGCCTGCCACCTTGCACCATTTAAATACTCCTCCCTACGGACCATGCCCTGCGAACTTTTTCCGTGCTTGCAACCTGTTGAACACATCAAGCGCCTGTTGCTGCTCGTTTGGATGCGATGGTGCTTTTGTTCATCTGCTGCTGCTGCTGCTGCTGCTGCTGCTGCTGCTGCTGCTGCTGCTGCAGTGACTTCAAGATGTACTTCAACATCATCACTGGCAGGGAGCCGCTGGTGCTGGCAGCAAGCTGAACTTAGCATAGCAGCTGATCCACGCAGCCAGCTGAAGCTAGCAGAGGGTGGCCGGCCTGCTGCAGGCAGGCCGCTGCCTGTGCCAGCATGGCTAGAGCGGATCTCTTCAGTATGACTTGCAGAGGCAGCAGCAGTCATTCCTGACTTCAGGCCTGGCGCAGAGCAATGTCTGTGAGCACGCTGCCAACAAGCCGCACAGGATTAGCCCGGCACACCAGCACCCACACCATGAAGACTGTTTCCTGCAGCGCAGCAAGCTGCAGCAGCAGCGGATGCAGTTACAGTTGCTGCTGAAGCTGCAACGGCAGCAGCAACAAAGCTGTTGGCACGGCAGGCGCAGCAGCGTGGGCAGCCGGCTAGTCATCAGCGCCACATGCGGCCTGATGCTGGCACGGCACCCTCGGCAGGTTCACGCAGCGGCAGCAGCGGCAGCAAATGCAGGGCAGAGGGCGCACTCCCAAAGCAGCAGCAGCAGGGGTTTCAGGGCGCGCCAGCAAGGTCCGCAGCCAACAGTGCTGGTAGCAATGCACGATAAAGCAGCTCACGTGCTGCTGCCTGCTAGATCATATGGTGGGTGGCGATGATGCTGCTGGCAGCAGTACTACTGCTAGTAGCAGCAGCATCGGCGGCATCAGTGGCGTCACTAGGGCCAGCAGGGGCCTGGCAGAACGTGCCTGGCAGAACGTGCAACATGCAGAACGTTGCAGTGCTTCCGGTACATTCCCTGCAACCAGCTGCGGTTCCTTTTCCTACAGGATTGATGTGTTTAGCAAGACGGAATCACAGGCAGGGCTGCATACAGCTGGGTGTTAGGGGCTTGCACTCATCACACGCCGGCTGAGTCAACATGCCATGTCAAGCAGCAGCCCGGCACGCATGCAGAACGTTGCCGTGCTTCCCGTAGACTCGCTGCAACCAGCTGATGCATTTTGCTATCGACATGATGTGTTTTGTAAGACGGAATGACAGTAAAGCTGTCAGGCCTGCAGCTCCCAGCCACCAGCTGCTACATGTGTGGGCAGACACATGTGCACAGGCTGCCAGCGCCTGAGCCATTGCCCATATGCCGTTTTTGTAAGCATCAATTGTTTTAACTGCGCGATTTAGCGTGTTGCAGGCCAAACACGGCATAGCCGGGGGACAGCTCCGGCGAAGCTACCCGTTTGCTCACCCGCCTCCCGGACTCCCTGCATTGGCAGCCTATAAAAGCCGAGCACTCTGAGTGCACCAACAGTAAAAGCAACAAGCAACTTCGTCATCTTGCAACTTTTACCCTTTCGCAACAGATAACGAGCAAGATGATGCAGTTTTCCCGCGCCCACTGTGCCATGGCGCCACGCAACCATGGCTGCAGCAAGGGTGCGTACGCAAGCAGGCCAGGCTACAAGAAGGAGACCATCAAGTCCCGCGTCTTCAATGCCGCCCAGGCCCTGCTGGCTCCCAGCGCCTCCGAGTCATGCCCGATAGACCCGGACTTCACCGTGTCCCCCAGGCAGCTCGAGCGCTTCACCGTGTCTGTGCTGCTCGTGACCCTGGGCTGCTACTCCCTCCGAGAGTACTTCGAAGCTACAGGGCACATCGACAACGAGCACCACTGGCCGCAGGTGAGAGCAGGACAGCAGCAGCACTGCACCTCCTCAGGGCAGCTGCCATGCAGTGCATGGCATTGCTGACTGCTGAGAGCAAACAACGAAATCCAAAACAAAAGGGTATGAATTCCTTGCCAACGCACAACCCAGTGTCCGACCCTAGCTGACATGCTGTCTGCTTCTGCTGCTTGCCCAGCTGCTGCTGCAGGTGGAGACGCCCAGTGATGACGAGATGAAGGCAGCAGGCTGGCCCTTCACCACCATCACCACCACCACCACCACCCCTGCCCTGCAGGAGGAGTCCATTGCTGCCGTGCTGCCTGCCACCACTGCTGACAGCCTGCCTGCCGCAGCTGACAACAGCATTGATGCTGAGGCAGCAGCAGGCGTGGCTGTCACACTCACCACCAGCAGCAGCAGCAGCAGCAGCAGCAGCAGCACCAGCAGCAGCAGCAGCAGCAGCAGCACAGCAAACACCACCCTGCAGGCCAATCCCACCCCTGCCCTGCTGCCTGACACAGTCAGCCTGCTTGCCGCAACTGACAACATTGCCGCTGGTGCAGCAGCAGCCCTGGCTGTGACCCTCACCACCTCCAGCACCACCACCTCCACTGCCCTGCTGCCTGCCGTCCACTCCTCCCTTTCCTCAACAGCCAGCCACACCTGCACTGCTGCTGACAGCAAACCACTGGCAGCGCGCACTGCTGCTGCTGGTGCTGCTGCCACACCAACCTTCGTGTTGTATGTGGAGGCTGACAGCAGCAGCGACTGTGCAGCTGTCAGCCGAGACTGCTGCAGCACAATGCACCATCAACAGGCTGATGCAGCAGGTGCAGAGGGCCACACCCGCCACAGCCTTGCGCCTGCAGCCGGCAAAGCCAAACCGCAGCTGCTGCAGCCGCCTGCTGGCTGTGACACAGCTGCAGAGCTGGCAGGTGTGCCTGACACCTTGCCGCAGCAGCAGCATGCAGTGCAGGTGCACTTGGGTTGTGCAGCAGCAGCAGTGGTGGTGGGCGGTGGCGGCGGCAGGCGCAGCATCAAGCCGTCCAGCTGGCTGGGGCGCGTGGCATGCAAGCTGTTCAGCTGTGGGGCTGACAGCAGCCTGAGCAGGGTGGTCTGGCTGTAGCGGTTGTGGCTGGCTGCTGCTTGACTGTTGAGCTTCACTTGTATTTCGTGGTTGTTGTTGGCCTCCTGTTGTTGTTTTTGTCGGATGTTGTGGTCTGTTATTGTTGTTGTTGTTGTTGTTGGCCTTCCCATGGGTCGGTTGTTGGCAATGTTTGTTGTAGGTTGTCGCTTGCACGCATATGCATTAGGGTTGCATCATCATGGCTGATGTCACACACATACGCATTCTATGTAACGCCACCAAAACACATGTTGCAGGGAGCATTTGCTCTGCTGGTGCTGCCACATGTTCAACGCGCTTGCTATGCAGCACTGCACATGATCAGTTGGCAGTCCCACGTGCTTTACCTGACTGCCAGTGAATCTAGCCTGTGAGCTGCAAGACAGCTCATGCATGCATACATACGTATGAGAAGATGCTATCGGCCACATCAATAACCCGTCTCCAAAATATAACAACAAAATCTTGTGTGTTGCAGCTAGCATCAACCAAGACCTGACACAAACACGTCAGGTTCCACACTGCAGACATGTCACGATATGCACCAGCACGTGATTCAGCAGTTTTAGAGCCAAAGCAAGCATTCAAGTACACACATGTGGTGTACACCACATGTGTGTGCAGACACATTGTCACCCACTCCTTCTCAGGGTGCCGCTCCCTGCCATTATTTTCAAGCAAATGATGCTGCATCACACGCCAGATGGCATGCCACAGCTGTGTGTCAGGGGCCTGCACCAATCACACGCCGGCTCAAACGTGCATGACAAGCAGCAGCCGGGCACGCATGCAGAACGCTGCCGCACTTCCGGTACATTCGCTGCAATCAGCTGCGGTACCTTTTCCTACAGGATTGTTGTGTTTAGCAAGACGGAATGACAGTCACGCTTGCACACAGCTGGGTGTTAGGGGCGTGCACTAATCACACGCCGGCTCAACATGCATGACAAGCAGCAGCCAGGCACGCATGCAGAACGTTGCCGCACTTCCGGTACATTCGCTGCAACCAGCTGCGGTTCCTTTTCCTACAGGATTGATGTGTTTAGCAAGACGGAATCACAGGCAGGGCTGCATACAGCTGTGTGTCAGCAGCGCACACTATCCAACGCCGGCCCAGCATGCATGTCAAGCAGCAGCCCCGCACGCATGCAGAACGTTGCCGTACTTCCCGTACATTCGCTGCAGCCAGCTATGATGCTTTTTCTTATCGACAAAATGTGTTTGGTAAGACGAAGTGACAGTAAAGCTGTCAGGCTTGCAGCTCCCAGCCACCAGCTGCTGCCTGGGTGGGCAGACACATGTGCACAGGCTGCCAGCGCCTCGCCCATTGCCCCAATGACGTTCTTGTAAGCATCAATTGTTTTCATTGCGCGTGTTAGCGTGTTGTAGGCCGAACGCGGCATAGCCGGGGGACAGCTCCGGCGAAGCTACCCGGTTGCTCACCCGCCTCCCGGACTCCCTGCATTGGCAGCCTATAAAAGCCGAGCACTCTGTGTGCACCAACAGTACAAGCAACAAGCAACTTCATCATCTTGCAACTTTTACCCTTTCGCAACAGATAGCGAGCAAGATGATGCAGTTTTCCCGCGCCCACTGTGCCATGGCGCCACGCAACCATGGCTGCAGCAAGGGTGCGTACGCAAGCAGGCCAGGCTACAAGAAGGAGACCATCAAGTCCCGCGTCTTCAATGCCGCCCAGGCCCTGCTGGCTCCCAGCGCCTCCGAGTCATGCCCGATAGACCCGGACTTCACCGTGTCCCCCAGGCAGCTCGAGCGCTTCACCGTGTCTGTGCTGCTCGTGACCCTGGGCTGCTACTCCCTCCGGGAGTACTTCGAAGCTACAGGGCACATCGACAACGAGCACCACTGGCCGCAGGTGAGAGCAGGACAGTAGCAGCACTGCAGCACGTCAGAGCAGCTGCCTTGCAGTGCATGGCATTGCTGACAGCTGAGAGCGAACAGCAGAATCTGCAGAAGTAACGAATGAACTCTATGCCAACTCAGAACCCAGTGTCGGACCTTAGCTGACATGCTGTCTGCTTCTGCTCTCGCCCCGCTGCTGCTGCAGGTGAGAACGCCCAGTGATGAGGAGATGAAGGCAGCAGGCTGGCCCTTCACCACCACCACCACCACCACCACCACCCCTGCCCTGCAGGAGGAGTCCATTGCTGCCGTGCTGCCTGCCACCACTGCTGACAGCCTGCCTGCCGCAGCTGACAACAGCATTGATGCTGAGGCAGCAGCAGGCCTGGCTGTCACGCTCACCACCACCACCACCACCACCAGCAGCAGCAGCACCAGCACTGCAACCACCACCCTGCAAGCCAATCCCACCCCTGCCCTGCCGCCTGCCACAGTCAGCCTGCTTGCCGCAAGTGACAGCAGCATTGCCGCTGGTGCAGCAGCAGCCCTGGCTGTCATCACCACCACCACCACCAGCACCACCACCTCCACTGCCCTGCTGCCTGCCGTCCACTCCTCCCTTTCCTCGACAGCCAGCCACACCTGCACTGCTGTTGACAGCAAGCCACTGGCAGCGCGCATGGCTGCTGCTGGTGCTGCTGCCACACCAACCTTTGTGTTGTATGTGGAGGCTGACAGCAGCAGCGACTGTGCAGCTGCCAGCCCAGACTGCTGCAGCACACTGCACCATCAACAGGCTGATGCAGCAGGTGCAAAGGGCCACACCCGCCACAGCCTTGCACCTGCAGCCGGCAAAGCCAAACAGCAGCTGCTGGCGCTGCAACATCCGCCTGCTGGCTGTGACACAGCTGCAGAGCTGGCAGGTGTGCTTGAAACCTTGCCGCAGCAGCAGCAGCAGCAGCAGCATGCATTGCAGGCGCACTTGCGTTGTGCAGCAGCAGCAGCAGTGGTGGTGGGCGGTGGTGGCGGCAGGCGCAGCATTAAGCCATCCAGCTGGCTGGGGCGCGTGGCATGCAAGCTGTTCAGCTGTGGGGTTGGAAGCAGCCTGAGCAGGGTGGCCTGGCTGTAGACGGTTGTTGCTGGCTGCTGGCAGTGTTGAGCTTCACTGGTATTTCACGGTTGTTGTTGGCCTCCTGTTTTTGTTTCTGTTGGCTGTTGTGGTCTGTTGTTGTTGTTGGCCTTCCCATGGGTCGGTGATTGGCATTCTTTGTTGTAGATTGTTGTCGCTTGCACGCATATGCATTGGGGGTTGCATCATCATGGCTCATGTCACACACACACACACGCACTCTATGTAACGCCACCAAAACACATGTCACAGGCAGCACCTGCTCTGCTGGTGATGCCACATGTTCAACGCGCTTGCTATGCAGTATGCAGTTGAAACTGCTGTACCTGATTGCCAGTGGTCCAGGCCTGTGAGCTGCAGGAAAGCACAAGTCTGAAAAGAGGCTAATCAATCAATCAATTACACGTTCTTCTAGCAAAGGAGTAACCCAGAGAAGGGGACCACTCCCAAACCACCTTGGGTGATTCCTTACCAGTGAGTGTAGACCCACAAGCTAGAGCCAGATACGGCCAAGACCTTCAACACAAAAGCAATTGCTTGGCATATCTCTCAATTGCTCACGGCCCTGAGCTGGACCACAACGTCCAGGAAAAGAGGCTAATGGCCACATAAACATTCAGACTCCATGTAAAACAGCACAAATACTCGTGTGATGCAGTGAGCAGATACCATGCCCTGACAGAAACAAGTTCGGCTCACAACGCAAATGTGTCACCATGTACACCAGCACATCATCAAGCAGCGTCACAGCAACAGTGTGCAGCCCAGACACCGCTGCTGCAGCTGTGCTTGCCTGTCATGATCGCGTGTGCCCTCCACCACCCACTGCCAAACCGCAGATGTAGGCCAAGCAGCATGATGCCTGGCCCGCTGTGTGTGCTGTGGTACTGAACAGGTACCAGCATGCCGCATCGAGTACACACACGACACGTGTGTGCAGACACGTTTTCACCCACTCCTTGTCAGGGTGCCGCTCTCTGCATACATTATCAAGCAAATGATGCAGCATCACACGCCAGATGGCCTGCCACAGCTGTGTGTCAGGAGCGTACACTATCCCATGCTGGCCCAGCATGCATGACAAGCAGCAGCCCGGCACGCATGCAGAACGTTGCCGTACTTCCGGTACATTCGCTGCAATCAGCTATGGTGCTTTCTCTTACACGCATGGTGTGTTGTGTAAGACCGATCACAGGCGGGGCTGCATACAGCTGTGTGTCAGCAGCGCACACTATCCAACGCCGGCCCAGCATGCATGTCAAGCAGCAGCCCCGCACGCATGCAGAACGTTGCCGTACTTCCCGTACATTCTTTGCAACCAGCTATGATGCTTTTTTCTATCGACAAAATGTGTTTGGTAAGACGAAGTGACAGTAAAGCTGTCAGGCTTGCAGCTCCCAGCCAGCAGCTGCTGCCTGGGTGGGCAGACACATGTGCACAGGCTGCCAGCGCCTCGCCCATTGCCCCGATGACGTCCTTGTAAGCATCAGTTGTTTTCATTGCGCGTGTTAGCGTGTTGTAGGCCGAACGCGGCATAGCCGGGGGACAGCTCCGGCGAAGCTACCCGGTTGCTCACCCGCCTCCCGGACTCCCTGCATTGGCAGCCTATAAAAGCCGAGCACTCTGTGTGCACCAACAGAACAAGCAACAAGCAACTTCATCATCTTGCAACTTTTACCCTTTCGCAACAGATAGCGAGCAAGATGATGCAGTTTTCCCGCGCCCACTGTGCCATGGCGCCACGCAACCATGGCTGCAGCAAGGGTGCGTACGCAAGCAGGCCAGGCTACAAGAAGGAGACCATCAAGTCCCGCGTCTTCAATGCCGCCCAGGCCCTGCTGGCTCCCAGCGCCTCCGAGTCATGCCCGATAGACCCGGACTTCACCGTGTCCCCCAGGCAGCTCGAGCGCTTCACCGTGTCTGTGCTGCTCGTGACCCTGGGCTGCTACTCCCTCCGGGAGTACTTCGAAGCTACAGGGCACATCGACAACGAGCACCACTGGCCGCAGGTGAGAGCAGGACAGTAGCAGCACTGCAGCACCTCAGAGCAGCTGCCTTGCAGTGCATGGCATTGCTGACAGCTGAGAGCGAACAGCAGAATCTACAGAAGTAACGAATGAACTCTATGCCAACTCAGAACCCAGTGTCGGACCTTAGCTGACATGATGTCTGCTTCTGCTCTTGCCCCGCTGCTGCTGCAGGTGAGAACGCCCAGTGATGATGACATGAAGGCAGCAGGCTGGCCCTTCACCACCATCACCACCCCTGCCCTGCAGGAGGAGTCCATGCCTGCCATGCAAGAGGATTCCATTGCTGCCGCGCTGCCTGCCACCACCGCTGACAGCCTGCCTGCCGCAGCTGACAGCAGCATTGATGCTGAGGCAGCAGCAGGCCTGGCTGTCACGCTCACCACCACCACCACCACCACCAGCAGCAGCAGCACCAGCACTGCAACCACCACCCTGCAAGCCAATCCCACCCCTGCCCTGCCGCCTGCCACAGTCAGCCTGCTTGCCGCAAGTGACAGTAGCATTGCCGCTGGTGCAGCAGCAGCCCTGGCTGTCATCACCACCTCCAGCACCACCACCACCTCCACTGCCCTGCTGCCTGCCGTCCACTCCTCCCTTTCCTCGACAGCCAGCCACACCTGCACTGCTGCTGACAGCAAGCCACTGGCAGCGCGCATGGCTGCTGCTGGTGCTGCTGCCACACCAACCTTCGTGTTGTATGTGGAGGCTGACAGCAGCAGCGACTGTGCAGCCGTCAGCCGAGACTGCTGCAGCACACTGCACCATCAACAGGCTGATGCAGCAGGTGCAGAGGGCCACACCCGCCACAGCCTTGCGCCTGCAGCCGGCAAAGCCAAACAGCAGCTGCAACAGCCGCCTGCTGGCTGTGACACAGCTGCTGAGCTGGCAGGTGTGCCTGACACCTTGCCGCAGCAGCATGCATTGCAGGTGCACTTGCGTTGTGCAGCAGCAGCAGTGGTGGTGGGCGCTGGTGGCGGCAGGCGCAGCATCAAGCCGTCCAGCTGGCTGGGGCGCGTGGCATGCAAGCTGTTCAGCTGTGGGGCTGGCAGCAGCCTGAGCAGGGTGGTCTGGCTGTAGACGGTTGTGGCTGGCTGCTGCTTGACTGTTGAGCTTCACTGGTATTTCGTGGTATTTCGTGATTGTTGTTGACCTCCTGTTGTTGTTTGTGTCGGTTGTTGTGGTCTGTTATTGTTGTTGTTGTTGTTGTTGTTGGCCTTCCCATGGGTCGGTTGTTGGCATTGTTTGTTGTGGGCTGTCGCTTGCACGCATATGCATTGGGGTTGCATCATCATGGCTCATGTCACACGCACACACTATATGTAACGCCACCAAAACATGTTTCAGGAAGCATCTGCTCTGCTGTTAGAGCCAGATGGCCAACGCACTTGACATGCAGTACTGCACTTGATCAGTCGGCAGCTCCATGTGCTTCACCTGACTGGCAGTGAATCTAGCAGGTGAGCTGCAGGCCAGCACATGTCTGAGAAGAGGCTATCGGCCACATAACTGACCCGGTCTCCAACACAACAAATACTCGTGTGTTGCAGCTAGCAGAAGCCATGACCTGACACAAACACGCCAGGCTCCACAACAGGGCATGGTAGCCTGTGTCCAGTACAAAACCCTAACACGTCACACAGCGCACATGCCCATTCAATGAATGGTGCTTACAAGTGCCACAGGACCCGCACATTTGACTGTCATTTGTGATTAGGTGTAAATGCGGTGTCGTCCCTCATGGTTCCATAGCTTAGCATATCCTCCAGAGCAGCTGTTACTGGCAACTACAGCTGCAAACAGGGCAGCTGAATGGCGTGACTGAAAGAACCCAACATGGCAACAGCACAGTTTAGGCAGCTTCTAGCTCAGGCAAAGCGAGTGGTAGTGCTCACCGGCGCTGGCGTAAGCGCAGAGTCAGGTGAACAACACGTCAAGCTCCGAGATCAGTCACATACGCAGTGTTCGCGCCGAAACCGTACTGGGATAGATGAAGTCTGAATGTTTTTTAATGTGATCCTTTGAGTTACTTCTGCCAGATCCTGGACGATGTGGCCGGGACTTCAGAGTTGTTGCTGCTCCTGCTGCTGCTGCTACTGCTGCTGCTTTCGATTGTGCTATGACTGGGCGTTGCCAGGCATCCCTACCTTCAGGGGTGCTGGTGGACTCTGGAGAAAGTGAGTGGCATCCAGCGCCCGCTGTGCTGGTTCAACACGCTGGCACCAGGGGTGCTTGCTGCAGGCTCTCCTGACAGCTTTGTGTTGACATGCTCCAGAGTTCTGGCGGCAGCAATGGTGAACATGAGTGACAGGCAGCAGATTCTAGCCAACAGTAGCAGCAGCAGCAGCTTCTTGCTTACGCAGCTGCAATGCTGCAGGTATGACGCCACCATGCTGGCAACCCCCCAGGCCTTTGCACGTGACCCCAGCCTGGTGTGGGAGTTCTACCACTACCGCAGAGAAGTAGTGTCGCGCTGCAGGTGCGGCAGCAAGGCAGGTGGCAGCAGCTGCATGTGATCACTAGTGACTGCCTGTGATCATTAGTGGCTCAGCACCGGCCCTCGACAAGCATGCACACAGCAGCAGGGAAGCATGAGTTGCTGCTGTTCAAACGCACTGCTGTGAAAGAAAGACCACCCGTGCGGCACCCTGAGGCATCACCCCTCACGTTCAGGCCTGCAGTATTGCCCACGTAGCTGAATGTTCACAACCATACAAGTATCTGCGCACCTGCAGGCCCAACCCTGGACATGTTTCGCTGGCAGCCTACGAGCGCAAAGCGGCAGCACAGGGGCAGCACTTTGTGCTGATCACGCAGAACATAGACAGGCTGCACCAGGCTGCTGGCAGCGCCAACGTGGTGGAGATGCACGGCTCACTCTGGTGCGGCGCTGAGTCATGGCTGGGCCAGCTGTCGGTTTTGCAACGATAACAACACACACAGAGGCTGTGCATGTGACGGTTGCAGCAGCGTGCCGGCACAGCAACGAAGCACAGCTGCTGTGAGCCAATTGTAGCAGGTGTACGGACAGTTGCATGGGCCGTACATGTTGTGGACAGAGGTGGTAGCAGCACATGCACGGCAGCAACACCAGAGTCGCAGCTCGCGAAGGACACACCTTGCAGACACGATCAGCTGGTACCGGCTGCCGCTGCTGCTGCTGCTGCAGGGATGTTGTTGGCGCCACTGCTGCCGGCTTCCGCGACCCTGCGCGGCCGCCCTGGGAGGACCGGCGGCAGCCACTGGTGCCAGCCCTGGCAGGCAGCGGCAGCCCGGATGGGCAGCCGGCAGACATCCCAGGTGCGGCTGCTGCCTCGTGCTGTGGTGCGGCTGCTGCCTCGTGCTGTGGTATGCTGCTGAGGACGATGGACGGGATGGTCTTCATTCCACCAGATTGCGGCTACTGCGCCTGACGGTTGGTTGTGTGTGCGTTTTGGTGCTGCCTGCAGGCCGCTTGGTACTCAGCAGGTGTTGCTGTTGTGCTGTTGTTGTCACGCTGCTGATGCTGCTGCAGTTGAGGAGCTGCCACACGACGACCAGGGGCAGCTGCTGCGACCGGGTGTGGTGTGGTTCAACGAGAACCTGGATGATGCTGTCATCGACCGCATCGAGGACGAGCTTGACGAGGCTGACCTGCTGCTGATCATTGGTGAGGAGTGTGTGTGTGTGTGTGTGGGGGGGGGGGGGTCAAGGAGGCCTGTGATCTGGAGGTGCTGTGTGTGTACTGCTGTGAGGTGCTAGCGAAGAGCAGCTGCTGGCAAACGCGTTTGACTGCAGCAGGCGTGGAGTACTGGGCTGCTACAGCACGATTTGTTGTGACGTGCAACTACGATCGTGTCCCTTTGACGCCCTGCATGCTGCTGCTGCTGCTGCTGCTGCTGCTGCTGCTGCAGGCACGTCATCAGTCGTCTACCCAGCTGCCGGTTACGCACCACAAGTAGCACAGAGGTGAGCAAGGCGCATGACTGGCAGACTGCTTCAGCCATGCGCATTGCCGTATGTGCCAAACCCCACCCTGGCCTATGCCGAGGTGCATGTGTACAGCATGCACCGACAACGCTGCGCCTGCTTGCATTCTTTGACAGTCGGCTACTGAGCAGTATTGGCAACGGACTGTTGCTGCTGCTGCCATGCAGGGGTGTGCCTGTGGTTGAGATCAACTTGGAGCCAACAGACAACAGCCGCGTGTGCAGGATGAGCATACAGGGCAGGGCGGGCGAGCTGCTGCCTGAGCTGCTTGGAGTGGCAGATGATGCAGCAGTGGCAGCAGCAGTAGCAGAGCAGTGCAGCAGCAGCAGCAGCAGCAGCAGCAGTGCTGGCCGCAGAGGCAGTAGATGACACAGTAGCAAACACGTTAGATAGGCGTAGGGCAAGAGATTGGGGTGTGTCTGTTGCATGTTCTTGCTGTGGTGCTGTCTGTGTGTGCTGCAGTGCCAAGACCTCAGGGCTTGGCAACACCAGCTGCAGCAGCGGTCATGTCGGCCGCACCATGTGCCACCTGAGAGTAGCTTGATGAATGCAGCAGCAGCAGCATCAGCAGCAGAATCAATGGCAGCTTTTGCAGTTGGCTGCATAGGGTGTGTGCACTGGCTAAATGCACACAGCCCCCTCAATTTAGTCTGCATGATGTTGAGCCAAGTTGCTGGCCTGTTCTATGGTGTTTCACTCGCCCCTTCCTGCCGGCATTTGCATGGCGCCATGGCCAGGGCATTTGACCTTTTTAAAAGCCAGGGTGCAGCACTTGCTGGCACCTGCAACCTCCCCGCCAGCTGAGCCAACACCACCACCAAGTGTTGCTGCTGCTCCTGCCGCCGCTGGAGCAGTGACAGCAGCGGCCGCCCTTGCAGTGTCACCTTGAGGAGCTCTTCACCATTCGAATGTTGCGTAACATTGTGTGTATACACGACGGATAAACTACACGTTTGTGAGCCAACAGAGACAGCTCAATGGGCAACCAATAAATCCATCTCGGTGTGCCAGTTAAGATGCAGCTGCTATATAGCAAGTGATGTACCACTGCATGCCAGCTCGACTGCAGTTGCTACCACATGCAGCCCCAGCTGGGCACTGCAGTGCTGACAGGCCCTGCTTAATTGACGTCACACTGCTCACAACCTTGGCCTGCAAGGCGCTTGGTCATGTCTTTGGCCACCAGGCGAAGTTAAAGCTAGGCAGCCTGTGCACACTTGCGCTGCTCGCAGCATCAGCAACGCTGGCGCCACTGGCATGTCAAAAATTGGCAGTGTATACTGCAACCCCTACACACACCAGCGCCAGACATGGCATGGCATGGCGGCCGGCACTGCTGCACATCAGCCAACAGGGCACTGGCTGCCATACATGCATGCCGCATGGATCTGAGTGGCGCATGCGCTGTGGGATGATGCACAGGGCACGGCGCGGTTGGTGGCCACCTGCACAAGGGTGCCTTGCAACGCTCGCCTGCGCTGCACATCATGCATCCACATCATGCATCCACATCATGCATCCACATCATGCATCCACATCATGCATCCACGCAACAGGAGACACGTCCTCATCACACCTAACCCAGTGTATGGGCAGCACGCAAACGTAATCGCAACACAACGTTTGCTTCGTGCTCCTTGCCTGCTACTGCGCAAGGGTACGATGCCCATGCAACTGTCACTGTGTGGTGTGCAGTGTGCCGCCAGTCTATAACAGCAGAGATCAACACGTACTGCATCATGAGCAGCAGCACATGTTGTCATATGACTCTCAGCCCTCTCACACACCAGCTGCAGCAAATGCCAGCAGCAGTCACTCCCCAAGCAATACCCCCTGCAGTGATGCCTTTCCTGTATGTGCCAGGGCACCAATACATAAGGGCAAGCAGCGCACAGCTATCTCAGAAAAGCAGCAATCAGATGGACGCACAAACCAGCAGCAACAGATAGGTGCTCACGGCTGCATGCGGCCAATGCACAGGCAGCTGCGGTGCTGCACTGCCGCACGCTTCTGCGCAACAGCAGCAGCAGACATACATACATTCCAGAATCACCTGAACATCAACAGGCCAACCCCACTCCCACCGCTCACACATCCTACTCAAGGCCTGCTCCTGTCGCGGTCCTTCTTAGCGTACATGCGCTCCAGTGCTCTCCGTGCATCGCCGGGCGGGAAGTTGCTGAGGTCAAAGTAGTGGGGCGCCACGTCGATGAGCCACTCGCCCTTGATGTCGGTCACGGTGCGGATGTAGTTGCGGCTGGTCAGCACAAACTCGTGGTACAGCGCCCTGCGGATTTCAACAGAGGAGTGCATTGCAAAGATATAAGAGGAAGGTGATAGGTTAGATGCATTGACAGCACTGCCGGCAGCATGCACAACCAACTGCGCCTGCTACACACATTGGCATGGTGCTACGACCCCGCTGCAGGCTCTGGGCATGTACTCTTTTTCAATGATCCGCGACACTGTGTAGTAAACAGGCTATCAACGCTTACCACTCTGGCTTGTGGTCGAGGCACGTTGAGGGGTGCAGGTGCACCACCTGGTTGTCCTTGGCCGTGAGGTAGTTGCCCTGGCGCTCCAGGTGCGATACCTGCAGCAGCGGCAGCAGTAGCAGCCCTGTCAGCCACCGCCAGCGCCAAAAGCGACCCAGAATGTGCTGCCACTCTTGTGCAATGGTTGGTGAAAGCACAACTCTGTTCACTTCACTAAGTGGGTGCCTCCTGCACGCAACACCAGCCACCCAGCCAGCAACACATGCCCATGCACACATGCGGCGAACTGCGCACACCTGCATGAAGTATCCCGCCGTGATGGCCTTGCGTATGTTGGTGTAGTAGGCCTTGTCCTCAAAAGGCGTGGACACCATGCGCACGTTGAGCCGCGTGCAGATGCGCGCCAGCTGGTTGCGCACGCTGTCAGCGGCCTTCAGGCTGCACGCCAGCAGCAAGAACGACAGCAGCAGCAGCAGCAGGAGTTGCTAGTCAGGCGCCAGTGACATGCGCGACAACAGTGCTGCCGCAACTGTTGCATCATCAATTGCTGTGGCAAGAACTGGAGCCACCAGCCGTGGCGCCCCCCTACCGCCACACAACCACACCCACAACCTGCATCAGCAACAAAACCCAGCGCAGCGCCACAAGCCCCGCCCCGCCCCCCGCTGCACCTGCGCTGGTTGAGGAAGTTGTCGTAGGCCCACTGCCCGTCCTCGCCGTTGGCCTTCCAGGCGTGGTACACGTTGAGCAGCGTGAGGTGGTCGCCTGCGGGTTGCGATGCATCCGCGGTGGCAGCACATTCGTCAACGCATGCGATCAATAAACAAACAGCAGCAGCAGCTGCACAGGTGACCTGCAGTTCGCCCCAATGCATGTCGATCAGCAAACACCAACGCATGTTGATCAGCAAACAGCCGGCCCCCCCCCGCCTCACCGTCAATGTGCGCAAAGCGCGCCTTGGCCTCGTCCGCTGCCTTGGCCGCCTCCTTGGGCCGCGTGAACACGTTGGGCACGCTGAGCATGGCCGCCACGCTGACCACCTCGTTGCTGCAGCCAAACTGCGGGGAGGCCACCATCATCTTGGCCAGCTGCGGGTCAAGAGGGAACTCAGCCATGGTGGTGCCCACCTGGGGGTGCAGAAGCAGCAGCGGCAGCAGAGGGTCGGAGTTGAAGAGGCTTGCTTGTAAGGCAGCGAGCGCGCAAGACGTTGGCCCACAAGCAATACAACCAGAAGAAAGCCGGGGTGTTGGCATGCGTGGGTACAGCTCAGCTCTGCTCTGCAACGCATCGTGTTGCTGCATTTGCAAAGCCACATTTGCAAAGCCACCCTATGCTCCACAGACATGAAGCAGCAGCAACAGCCAGCACTTGCTGGCACCACGCCACTGCAAGCAGCATTAAGGGCCGCGACATGCCACCAAAATCCAACACATGCCGCCACATGCCGCCACATGCCATGCCAGCCGCGGCCGCACCTCTGTGAGGTTGCCGTCATCATCGATGGCCCCCAGGTAGTTGAGCAGCTCCAGCGCCCGCATCAGCGTCTCAGGCGCAGGCGGGTCCATGAAGTCAAAGTGCACCTGCGGTGTGCATGTGCGGCGTGCAGCAGGCCAGCAGCAACATGGCAACAGCGTTAGCAGAGAAAGATGTTGTAGAGGAAGTCAGGGAATGTTGGATTGCGTGTGCGCATGTGCAATATGTAGAGTGCATGAGCAGTTGACTACTAAGGGCATGAAAAGGGAGACGATGTACGGCCACAGGTGCTCAGATTCTATGGGTGTATGATGTGTCTTCAGGCCGCTAAGGGCTGATCCGATGCTACTATAATCATTGCACCTGTGGCGTGGTGCAGCAAGCCAGCAGCAGACTTCCAGAATGGGCAGGTGCAGACTAATCTGAAAACACGAGCGGATGTTTCAAGCCGTGTGCGCAAGTGCCACATGTACAGTGCATACTATGTTGACAAACAAAGGCAGATATATACAGAAAAGCAGTGCAAAACCCCCGGTGCTCAGATTCTATGGGTGTATTAGTGTCTTCAGGCCCCGAAGGGCTGATCCGATGCTACTATAATCATTGCACCAATGGTGGCCGTGCATGCCCAGCAAGGGCTTCTGATGCAACTGTAAGCAATTGTAAGCAACTGTAAGCAACTGTAAGCAACTGCAGACACAGCATTGCACACACATTTCATACGGTGACCCAGAAAGCAGCAGCAGCAAGTTCGGCATGTGCTCAGACTATTAGTCTTCAAAGGGTTAGTCATCCAAGCCACCAGGTGGCATTCAGGACGAGGAATGTTGATCGTCACCGCACAGTATCAACCATCACTGCGCGCTGCGCACCGCGCAGCATGCATGTGCACTGCACACCACCAGATATCAGCAAAGTAAATACAGACCATTCCCTGCAATCAGCCCTAGCCGCAGTCACGCATCCCGCTGGACATGGCAGGACCCAGGTGACATGACAGAATCAGACATAACCACAGAGTGTGTGCTCAGATATTAGTCTTCAAAGGGTTAGTCATCCAAGCCACCAGGTGGCATTCAGGACGAGGAATGTTGATCGTCACCGCACACAGCGCACCAGATGCAAAAAGCAACAGAGACAAAACATCATTGAAGGACATATCACGCAACACAGACCCAGCTATGCGCACAGATGGCCCCATGCAAACGAGCTTCGCTGCGGCACCAAAGCAGCACACGCAACAGTAGCGGCCCCATCCCCGGGGCTCACCCAGGCACCACCACATGATATGTGACAGCTGCTCCAGTACTTGCAGGGCCAAAGCCCTTCACCTTCCATAATCCGTAACACACTCCGTAACACACTCCATAACACCAAATCCGCCACGCACCAGGTCATCAATGCCCAGCTGCTTGAGCTGCACAACCATTTGAACCTCAGCAACGCGTAACAAAACCGAAAAGCAGCCAGCCAGCCACACTGCACGCACCAGGTCATCAATGCCCAGCTTCTTGAGCTGCAACACCACATTGCCCAGGTTGCTGCGCAGGATCTCCGGGTACGTCTGCTCCTGCAGGTCGGCCTTGAAGCTGGACTCGGTGTACAGCCGGAAGCACTTGCCCGGCCGCGTGCGGCCGGCACGGCCGCTGCGCTGGTGTGCCGACGCCTGCAGGCAGAGGGGAAACACAGGGAAACACAGCAGGGGGTACGAATAGTGTGCAGGCGTCGGCATGCCGCAAGTCCCTGTATTGGCCCCACAACAGACTGCCTTGCATGCTGCCCGGCGGCATGCATGCGACACCAAGCAAGAGCATGGCCCAGCAGCGCTACCGCAGCGCACGAGTACATTTTAGGCAGCTGTTCATGCCTGCTGGGCGCTCGGCTGCTGCTTTCCTTCGCTGCTTCACCCTCCCTGCCACTGCTGCTGCTGCTGCTGCTGCCGTGTCCATGCTGCTGCGTCATCACTCACTCTGCTGATTGGTGACACCAGCAAGCTCTCCACGCGGATGCGCGGGTTGTACACCTTCTGCTTCGCAAACCCGGGGTCGATCACATACACGATGCCGTCGATGGTCAGCGAAGTCTCTGCTATGTTGGTGGACACCACGATCTTGCGGCCCTCGGGGCCCCCAGCAACAGCTGGCGGCGGCGCCTGCAGGCATTGTCACAAAGCACATGGCACAGGAGTCAAGGCAGGGTGACTGCCATGTTATCAAGCACATATAGCTTCCACCATCATATGAACAGCTGTGCTGCAAAAGCTGCAGCGTCAAGCATGTGTCAAGCATGTGTCACACAAACTGCTTCCAACCAGAGACATGCCCGAAACATGAATAAGCATCCTGCATTGACTCTGCCCTGCAAAGCAGCGCTGGCCCACTGCCACTCACCGGCTCAAAGATGCGCTGCTGCTGCTGCGGTGGCAATGTGGAGTAGAGCGGCAGCACCTTCACAGGGCCCACTTTGCTGCCCATTTGGCTTACTTCCTTGGTGATCTTGCGGCATGCGTCTTCAATCTCCTCCTCACCAGTCAGGAACACCAGCACATCACCTGCAGCCGTCAAGGACGCAGCGCAGTGCAGTTAGCATGGTACCAACACTGTTTCTGCGTTCCATTGTCAGGCGAGCACTGATGCTCAACATGCAGAAATGCTGAGGCAGGACAGCGACATGCACACCATGTAACTGGCGACTTCCTGAAGGCAGCCGGTTGTATCCTACAGAGTAACCAGGCGAGGCTGACCATACACGCCAGGCCTGCTGCTGCTGCTGCTGCTGCTGTGCAGCGCACCTGGCGGCTCGCAGGCGTGTATCTGCACCACTGTGCGGATGGCTGCCTCCAGGTAGTCCCGCTCAGGCTCCTGCGTGTAGAAGATCTCCACGGGGTGCAGCCGACCAGGCACCTGCAGCCGTTACAACAGCAGCGGCGATAGCTGAGAAATAAAGCAGCGTAATGCAGTGAAGTGCTTCACATAGGTGTGGCAGGCACGTTGACCGCCCGGTACCGGGCGGTACAAGACAGTGTGGCGTTGGCTGCTGAAACGGGCATGGGCTGCTGCAACACACGACCCTGCCCAGCTGCCACCAAACACGTCGCCAATCACTCCCCCCCACACATGTTGCCAGCCTGCTTGCATGTACCCACATGCCAAGTGCAGTCTCTTTCTCCGTCCTCTCTCTGTCATAACACACGCCATCCCACACAATCTCCTTCTCTGTAAACACACTCTATAAACACACTCTGTCAACACACTCTGTCAACACACTCTGTCAACATAACACACCCACACCCACACACACGCCCCACCTTCATGAGGGGCGCGTCCAGGAAGTACCCCTGGAACTTCTCCGCCTCCAGCGTGGCGCTCATGACCACCAGCTTCAGGTCGGGCCGCGCCACCAGCACCTCCTTCAGCAGGCCAAACAGCACGTCCGTGGCCAGCGTGCGCTCGTGCGCCTCATCCAGGATGATCACGCTGTAGCGCTCCATCAGAGGGTCGCTCATGGCCTCGCGCAGCAGCATGCCGTCAGTCAAAAACCTGGCGCAGGGGGAGCAGGGTGGATGGTGCGGCGTGGTGAGAAGGTGGTGAGAATTAAGAGTAATACCTGGCATGCTGGGATGTGAGGCACTGCTGATTTTCAGCACTTGAGCTGGTGCATAAGGCTGGCAAAGGAGAGGGCAGTGGCTGCTCAGGCACAACACCGCCGGGAGGCCTTCAGTCCCAACTGCTGATGGTGCGCATGCTCTCCGCTGCAACCACGACGGCACATGCGCCTTGCTCGGCTGCCCAGGCGGAGTGAGACGCTAGCCACTGCTTGCGCCTTGCCCAACAGCTGCTGCACGCCGCTGCAACCTAGGGCTACAGTGCTGCCGGCGCTGGCACCTGCCGCCTCCCGCTGCACGCCAGCCGGCACGCCTGCTGTGCCACTGCTGCAATCCGCCGGCTGCCGCACTGCTGCTGTCTGCCCCACATAAACAGCTGGCCAATGCAATCCACGCCCGCGTGCGAGCATCTGGCTGCTGCTCTGAGCCTGTCTGCTGCGCACTTGATGATGGTCTTGTTGCTGGAGCACTCCTCGAAGCGGATGGAGTACCCAACCTCCTCCCCTAGCTCCACATCCATCTCCTCAGCCACACGCCGCGCAACAGACATGGCCGCCACACGGCGCGGCTGCGTGCACGCGATCAGCTTGCGGTCCTGCGCGTATCCCGCCTCTGCGATGAACTGCGCGATCTGCGTGGTCTTGCCGGAGCCGGTCTCTCCCACCAGGATGGTGGTCTGGTGCGAGTTGATCATGTTGACAAAGTCATCCTTGGCCTGCCAGACAGGCAGGCCTGGTTTTAACGGAGGTACAGTGCATGACAGCAGGCTCAGGTGTGTCCACAGCACCGCGCAGTCCCCGGCACAAGCAAGCAGGCCAACATGCTGCTGCTGTACTGCCCAGGCAGCAGCCTGCACGCCCCGCGCAGCAGCAGCAGCAGCAGCGGCAGCAGCGGCTGCCATTCAACACCTATAGAATGCTGCTGACAATTGGACCCGTCACCTGCCGCTACCACTCACCTGTGCGCTTCGACAGGATGTCATAGTACCTCTGTGAGTAGGTCTTGCCTGTGTATGGGTTGATGCCTGATGGTGTTCCCATGCCTGCTATGTCTGGCCGTTTTGATGCAGAATCGTCTGCTATATCAAGCTTTCGCTTTCGCTCAGCCATGGTAGCTGTGGATTAAGAGACCAAGGTGCCTGGCTGCCGCACTGGTTCACTTCACACCACAGTGGCGCACTCCAGCACGCGTGGCAGCTTCAACCATCGATGTGTACACCTGATCGTCTCATCAAGCTGTTGCAGTGAGGCGTGCGGTCGAGTACGAGGGGTGGAGGGCTAATGATTGTCATGTCAGGTGTTAGACCAGAATACACCCCCTCCTCTACAACCAGGGAGCGTTCACAGCCATTCACGTCTTCAGCTGTGTCAAGGAGTGTCGGTTGCGTCTACTTTCGCCTCACCAGCAAACAAGGGTTGCTGCCCTCTCACTCCTTCGCAAGCAGACGACCATGGCAGAGGCACAGACCGGTACATTCGCTGTGAAGGTCAGTGATACCCACTATACAGACAGTTGTAGCAGCTCGCAGCAGGCTGGCATGGCAGTTTGCAGTGGCGTCTCGAGCCCTGCAGGCATCGTCCATGACAAGCGCATACAGCCTTACGGCCGTGCACCCTCCTGACAGCATTCTATTTTACAGTTATTTGACCAGCCAGAACATCTGTTAGGCCTTACTAGCCAGGTCAAGCTCGCACACAGCTTGCGTTCCAGCCAGGCAACCCTGTTTGTGGCTCTGCCGGCAGGCAGCCTGCATGGCTGCCTGGAGCTCGCAGTCAGCTCTCGCACAGTTCATTACATCTATTCACATGCTGAGCAGGCTGCCTGCGGCCTGCCTTGTAAATCAGCAGCAGCATTACCAACCCATCTGTCGCCACCTGGCATGGTTACCACAGCACCCACCCTACTACCACATCATGCCCACTCCTTGCACTCTTCTCTAGACCTCAGCCTATTAAACCATCACTCCTTTCTTTCCCTTGCTCCTCTCTTGCTTCCTGCAGGTGGGCCTGGCCCAGATGCTCAAGGGTGGCGTCATCATGGATGTGACCACCCCTGAGGAGGCCCGCATCGCTGAGGAGGCTGGCGCTGTCGCTGTCATGGCGCTGGAGCGCGTGCCCGCAGACATCCGTAAGGATGGCGGCGTGGCCCGCATGAGCGATGCCAGCGTGATCAAGGCCATCAAGGAGGCCGTGACCATCCCAGTGATGGCCAAGGCGCGCATCGGGCACTTTGTGGAGGCGCAGATCCTGGAGGCGCTGGATGTGGACTACATTGACGAGTCAGAGGTGGGCGGCTGCGCAGCTATTGTTACAGTGAATAGCAGTGGATAGCAGTGGATAGCAGTGGATATGCTGCAAGAGCAATGGAGCCAAGTAGTGCAGACTGCGCAGGTTGGCATGCCTGAGCAAGCAGAGCATGCAGCATAGGTCGGGTGTGGCCAGCCGGTGAGGAGCACTTTGGGGAGCAGCGGCTTCAACACTCACACCTTCCACAGCATTTTCCAGGCTTTGGACACAGACAGTTTCATGCTTCCCTGGTCAACATGCTTCCCTGGTCAACATGTCGAGCATAGCACCTGTAGCTTGTGGCTGCCACCCGCTGACAGCAACCCTCCTGCACGCGCTGCCTGCTGCCCTCAGGTGCTGACCCCCGCGGACGAGATCCACCACATCAACAAGCACAACTTCAAGGTGCCCTTTGTCTGCGGCTGCCGCGACCTGGGCGAGGCCCTGCGCCGCATCGCTGAGGGCGCAGCCATGATCCGCACCAAGGGAGAGGCAGGCACAGGCAACGTGGTGGAGGCTGTGCGCCACGCACGCGCCGTCATGGGCGCCATCAGGCAGCTACAGACCATGGACGATGATGAGCTGTATGTGTATGCCAAGGAGATCCGGGCGCCCGTGGAGTTGTTGCGCCAGACCAAGCACCTGGGCCGCCTGCCCGTGGTCAACTTTGCTGCGGGTGGTGTGGCCACGCCCGCTGACGCGGCGCTGATGATGCAGCTAGGCATGGACGGCGTGTTTGTGGGCAGCGGCATCTTCAAGTCCGGTGACCCCTCCACACGCGCACGCGCCATTGTGCAGGTGCGCGGTGCTGCTGGTGCTGTGGCTGTGGTGTAGCTTTGCTTGCTGTGGGCAGCGCTGCGGGCGATGTGGTCAGTTCGGGTGCTCCTGTGCTGTGTGAAGCCTGTCTTTGCTGTGTGATGCCTGCCCTGCTCATATTCGTGAGGCGACTTGCAGCACTGCATTTGAGAGCTCTTCAATTTCTTGATCCCTCTCTCTCGTGCAGCTTGACTCACATGCTTGCTGTTGTGCTGCTGTCCCCGTGCTGCTGCGTCGCCAGGCCGTGACGCACTACAACAACGGCAAGGTGCTGGCTGACGTGAGCTGCAACCTGGGCGAGCCCATGGTGGGCATTGATGTGCGGGAGAAGGGCTTCAGCAGCTACGCCAACAGGTCGGAGTAAGCAGCAGCGGCAGCAGCAGCAGCAACAGACGATGATTACAGGCTGCAGCAGCAGTTTGCGGTGCTCTGTCTGGCTGAGTTGAAAAGCTGACGACGCTTGCATAATCAAAGCACCCAAAGCGTCTGCAACTGCAGGACAAGCACTGCGTACAGGTTGCTGGCGGGGTGCGCAGCAGGAGGAGGGTTTGGCCGCACAGGCAGGGAACAGCACCACATTGCATGGTTTTGGTTGTTTACGTATGCTGTGCCGAGGGTTGTTGCTGTGTCAAGCTCCCACCTGGCTGGACTGGACTGCGCTGCACCTACTAGGTGTCGACATCTATTTGGTTTGGGGAGATTGACAGCCATGTTTGGGTTGGTTGGACAGTCAGGGGTATGTATTTCTGTGACTCACGGGCTGAGCAAGATTTGCTGCTTTGCAGTGACAGCCGAATGACAGAAGATTTTGGATCCTGCAGCAATTGCTGTGATTGTCATTGTAACAAGGCGAGGCCACTGATTGATACAGCTTCAACAGCATGACTGCTGTGTTGATCCCCAGGTGCAGCTGACAATTGCACAGTAAGGTTCATGTCATCAGCGACAAGGCTATCCGCCCAAAGAGGCTGGCATGTCAACAACTGTGAACAGACGAGCCATGTCCCCAACCCCAATACATCAGTGCAGAATGCTTTGGATTTGGAGATCCTGCATGCCTTGCCACCCTAGTAATGTATGCTGACAAGCTGCGAGATTGCTGTAGAGGTGCTCAGTCACAGGTTGTGCAGTGTCACGCCAATCATGGGGCTGCAACACATGGTGATGCTAGACTGTCCATCTTTACATGGCACGTGCAGCCCCATGTTAAGCTGCACTGCGCGGTGCAGAACCAGCAACACAGACGATGCAATTGCTGGCGTGCTGCAACCGCCAACAAGAGCTGCGCAGCTACATTGTGTTATGTCGCCGTGCTCTTGTTTTAGACGCCATCAAACAAAGCCTGTGACCGCTGCAGCATTCACCTCGCCGCTTACTCATCACCAGCCTCCTCTGCAGCTGCTGAGACGCAGCAACCGCCGTCACAGGCTGCAGCCGGATACCCTCTGTTGCAATGCAATTGTCACCTTATGGCATTAGACGATTACTCCCTCTGTGCGCTGGCGTTCCGGCTGCTGCCCGCGGCAACTTGCAAGCACAGGCTGCAGACATACAACAACTTTACTTGCTTCTTGGCTCACCATCATAGGCCCCACTGACTGCTGCTGCCGGTGCTGGTGCTTCTGCGCCTCACCGCCATCTGCCGCTTTCACTGATTTCAGTGGCGGCAGGGCTAGTGGAACCACTCCACCTTCTTGCGCCCATAAAATGCCTGAGGCGCTACCTGTTGCTCTGCTGCTGTCACACGCTGCATGTAGCGCTGCTCTGACTGCACTGCAAGTTGGGCTGCATGCAGCTTCTCCTCCTTCTCTGCGTTCTTGAGGTGCATGTGCGCCATCATCTGCGTCTGCACATCAAGCTGCTGCTTCAATGCTCGCTTGCGCGCCTCTGCTGCATGCACTGCTTTCACATGCTCCAAGCTCTGCAGATCTCCCTGCACCTGCTGCAGCTCCAGCTTCTGCTGCTGCTTCTCATACTGCCTGCAGGCACAGCAAACCCACAGTGAGTGGTTGCTACAATCCCTAGAGTATCACCAAATCCTGTGGCATCATATGCTGCATGCCAATCGCACACGTTGCCGTGCAGATGGATGCCATACCCTGTATAAATCTGCCCAAGGGCAGCTTCTGACATGATGCAGTTGAGCAGTCACCACTTGAAAACACACCGCCAGAGTAGTGGTTGCTGCCTCGGGCCTGATTTCACTGGCATGACGCCATGCTGCTCATGACGCGCTCATCTGCCCAGGGCCCAGCACACCCCCAAAGCCACTTACTTTGCATGTGCCTTGGCAGCGATCTGCTGCTGCCGGATGGCGTCCACCTCCGCCATCAGCCGCCTGCGCGCCTCCTCGCGCGCAGCCCACTCCGCGTCCTGCTTGGCCTCCTGCAGCCGCTGTGACGCCAGGATCATGGCGTCCTGCTCCTCCCTGTCTGCCTCCTCCTTGGCCATCATCAGCGCCAGCTGCTGGCGGTAGTGCAGCACCGCTTGGCGCTTGGCCTCACGCGCTGCTGCATCTGCTGCCTCCTCTGCTGCTTCACGTGCCAGGGCCTCTTGCAGGATGGCCAAGTCCTGCTCCCTGCAGCAGCAGCAGTAGCAGCACCAGCAGCAGACACGCTCAGACATCGACAGCAGCATTGCGCAGCTACAGCTCCTTTCACTGCAGTTCGATGGCAGTTCACAAAGTGGACACGCGAGCGCATGCCCGCGACATACCAAGGGCATGCCCTACTATCTGCCAGGCAGCTGAGCCAGCACCCGCAACACAGTTGTGCACAGCCCTCACCTCTCCTCCCGCTCCTTCTCGCTGAGCTCCATCAGCCGCAGCGCATTCCACTGCTTGACCTCCTCCGCCAGCCGCTGCAGCCTGGCGCGCTCGGCACGATCAGCAGCCTCAGCCTCAGCCTGCAGCAAAAAGTGCGGGGCAGTGTACAGGTGAGGCACACACAACAGTGACACAGCTGTTTGGTACGTACCTTACTGGCAGGATGCCAGCGGCTGAGCAGTTGACAAGACCGCGTTCCACAACACTACAACTGTCATTTTCCAATATGACCAGCGAGAAACAGAGCACAGATCTAGCACGCCAGCAGGCACTACAACTGCACTGTGCTCACCTGCAACTGTGCCCAGTGCTGCTGCATGCGCTGCACTTCCTGCGCCTCCAGATGCGCCTCTGCTGCCTGCCTGTCTCGTACTGCCGCCACCTGTGCATCCAGCGAGCGCTTGACCTCACCAGCACCCTCCTGCTGCCGGCGTACATCATCCAGGTGCCTGCAGCAGCAGGTTGCCGCAGGAGTAATGCATAAATACAGCAGGGCATGTAACCTACAGTGCGGTGTAATTGCTGCTGCTGTGCAAGGTAACATGTTTGTGGAAGCGCACCATTTGCATCATGCTGCTCCAGTTTGCTTGCCCACAGCTGACTTGTACACTGTAGGCATGTAGCATGCATAACTTGGGTACTACAAGCGGGTGCTTGACAAATGGCTCCAGCGCATGCAGGACAACTGTCTGGCTGCTGCCCAGCAGTATGACTGCCTGCCCTCCTGCTTGCTGCTTGCCTCCTCTCACCTCTGCTCCTTCTTGAGCCGCTCAGCCTCGTACATGGCATCGTACATGCGGTTCTCCTCTTCCTCAAGGATGCGCAGCGCCATCTTCTCTTGAATCTGCAGGCAGATACACCAGCATGCTTGATGTGGGGACAGTTGGTGCTGTGCTGCCAGCTGCCACCCAACCAAATTGCAGTGGCTGGCTGACACTGGCATGCAGTGCAAAGACACCTGGCCGTGTATCGCCCACTGTTGACATCACACCCCTGCCTCACCTGCTGCTCGCGCTCCTGGGCTGTCTTGTAGATGATTTGGCGTGAGTAGCGCTCCCGCAAGGGGTCACAGTTGTCCCTGAAGGCCTGCAGGACAGCAGCAGGAGGGCAGACTTGCCATAACTGCTGCGGATGAGGCTGACATGCAGGGGAGCTGCTTGTGCCTAGACGCGATGGCAAGCCGTGCTGGTCAGTCAGAGCAGCATCAGCAGCCTTGCAGGACAACACGCAAGCTGGCCAGGCCTCCCACCTGCTCCATGAGCTCATCAGCCAGCTGCTGCCTCTCTGCTTCCCTTCTGCGAGCCATTTCACGTGCCCGTGCTGCCATTGCTGCGCGACGCTGCGCTGGTGATTCCTGGCTGTTTACCAGCTCCTGCTTCAGCTGCTGCTCCTCTGCATGCAGCTTTTGCGCCAGCTTGTCTCTTCTGGCATCCAATCCTGCTTCCCTGCGGGCCTTGAGTGCCTCAAAGCGTGACTGAACAGCATTCTGCTTGATTTTACTGTCTGTCTTGGCCTCCCAAAAGGCTGCTGCACCAAGCTTGGAGTCCTCCTGCAGGACAAGGTTGAGTGCAGCGTCATGGCAGGGCCTGGCCACACCTGCATGCTGCTGGGGTTGCAATGATGGGTGGCTAAGAAAGATGCTGATGAAGCCCAGCTTTAGCTTCCCGTTGATAGGAGAACGCACCTTCACTGCATTCTGTATCTTTGCTAGCCTGTCCTCATACTCCCTAATCTTCAAGATGCGTGCATCCGGCGGTGTTCTTGCCTGTGGCAGACAGATGCTGCTGTCAAAAAGCTGTTGACACACAGCATTGGAAAATGCTAAGCTAAGAACAGCATGCTTACTGGGCGATACATCTAGCCCTGAGTCAAGTTCAGCTACCCTGCATGTACGGTACTGCCCTGCCAGAGCAGTGTATCAGGGTAGGCACGTTTTGACTGCAAATGTTTATGAAATTATTTCGGAAAAGTGCGGTGATTACACACACGCTTTTGGCTGTTGCCTGGCTGTGAGCAGAGAGCCATTGGTTGACTCAGCTGAACCCGCGCGAACCAATCCTGCGAATGCCACACCACACCACTTGGTCGCCACCAAACGCATGCACAGATAATGATTTACGTGCTTACAGCAGCAGCGATGTGCTGTCGATCCACAACTTCAAGCTTTAAAGACACGGACTTTCGGAAGCGTTGGGATGCATCACCTCTTGAACTGCCTGCTGCTGGTGACGTTCCTATCGCTAGGATCAGCCAGCAGTATGCATGATAACACTCGCAGCCTTCAGGTGGGACCCATGGAGTACACGCAACGCACAGCCTGCAAGTACGGCAGCAGCAGGCTGCCTTGTGGGAGCACAGGTGGTGAGCATGACCCGTGTTTGCTTATGTGCAGGCTTTGAGGATGTCAGAAGAGGATACAGCTGCTTATACAGCGCAAAGCTCTGCAGCACGGAGGCAGCACCAGCATAGGGTTGCAGAGGCACTGAAGCAGCACCCAGAGTGGCAGAAAGTGCAAGCATGGAAACAGCGCATCAAGGTGAGCACTTGTCAGTGTATGGCACCAGACATAATATATGAAGTGAAACCAGCTGCATGTAAGCAAAACATCACCGCTGCTGCAGCAGGCTCAGAGCCTATATGGCAGAGAGGCTCGTGTGCCATGATCATGCTCTCTCTTCAATTACACAGCCACAAGGTTGCTCGGGTGTCCTATTGCAGTGCCTTCAGAACAATTTGGCAGCAGTCCTTGCACTTCGTGATTAACTGCATCCTGGACTCCTCACAGTGCTGCACCAACGTGTTCTTTCACATCCTCTGCTGGCGCGCAGGCTGGGGATCCAGAGGCTGGCGCTGCATATGCTGGCAAGCTGCCCCATGAGCTGCTGCACCACCTGGTCAGTGACGTGGCTGACCACGTGCATCAACAAGAGCAGGACCAGCCCCACATGCATCATACCGCCAGGCCAGCTGGAACAGCAGATGCCGAGCTTTAGCAGGCGGTGGCGCTGCTGCAGGAGCCTATGAGCACCGGCAGGGATTTTTGATGTGCTGCGCATGCGCACTGGCTTTGTGGTTATGTAGTAATGCTGGTACAGGGGTTAGCAGGCAGCGTTTGCTCGGCTGGAGGAAGGCGCTGAGTGTTAAAGCACTGCTTGAAGTGACTGCAGACTGCTGTGTCTTGGCGCATCGCAAATGCGTCTTCATTTTGTGTATGGGCACTGCAGGGCGTTTTGCGTAGCACCAAGTTGAGTTGACTGCTGGTATTGTAGAATGCTTGGCGGCGCATTATGCTGGCTGCAGTGTGGCCTACTTGCTGTCTGCATGCTGTGGTACAAGAGTATGTAACTGAACAATCAGAGAGTCACAGGAACTGCAGCAGAGCAAGACAGCAGTGGCCATCGCATGGCGCCCTTTTGGCGCACCTTTTATTAGTGTGAGGCGTGCAGCCCTCCGGCCTAGCAGCCAAAGCCCTCGCTGCGCACGTCCTGCAGTGTCTGCTGCGCTGCCGCGACCAGCTGCTGTGCGTGCGCCTCGTCAGCGGTGAGG
The DNA here is from genome assembly GCA_030272155.1 of Tetradesmus obliquus. NCBI lineage: Eukaryota > Viridiplantae > Chlorophyta > Chlorophyceae > Sphaeropleales > Scenedesmaceae > Tetradesmus > Tetradesmus obliquus. Next base: position 6,842,498 of record CP126191.1, read on the forward strand.
GCGTCCAGCGCCGCCCGCAGCTGCGCCTCGTGCGTGCGCCTGGCGCGTCGCTTGGCATCCAGCAGCCGCTGCCGCTTGGCCAGCTGCACACACACGCAGCATACGACGTGCAACAGACACAGTTGACTATAAGCTTATCTTGCCACAGGCTTTCGCCAATTGCTGGCAGGATGTGTGCTATGTACACTGCGCTGAGCCAGGATTGCCTGTGACACCCAGCAAGCAGGCAAATTACAGCAACAGTCAGACAAAACTTTGTGGCAATATGCCAGCAGCTAGCTCGACAGCGTCAAACCTCCTGCACTGCTGCTGCACGTGCTGCCAGCGGCTGCAGCGCGCACCTGCTTCTCCGCCCTCGCCACTGCTGCCTGCTTAGCCAGCTTGCGCGCTGCCGCCACCACTGCGGCATGGTTGGGGTCCAGCGGTGCAACCAGGCCCTGCTGCATGGCTGACGAGGACAGGCCCAGCCCCCGCAGGTATGCACGGTTGGCGGCCACACGCGCCTGGCCGCCAAATCATGTAGATTCACAGCAGAACAGAGCGAGCAGGAACAGCCAGCAACAAATTTGAAGCAGAACAGGGAAAGCAGGAACACGGCAGATTGTGTCTTGGTGTTGACGTGCAGCAGATACGGGGCTCAACCCCAGTGGTGGCAGGTTTACTGTACAGCCCCATGTGCAACCCCTCTGTGCAGACAACTGCCAGCCGTACGCCGTGCATGGCATGCAACTAAACACAACTCCTTTGCGTTGAGCTTATAAGCCACCTTTGCAGCGCCCGCTCACCTCCCTGGCCAGTGCCAGTGATGACAGGTACTCCACCTCCTCCTCATCACTCTCAGCAGCAGCACCATCAGCAGCAGCTGCCGCCTCGTCTGCATTGCCGTCAGCCTCCTCAGCAGGGTACAGCGGCTGCTGCTGCCGCTGCTGCTGCCAGCCGGGGCCTGCTGCAGGCCCGCTGCTGCTGCTGCCGGGCTGCCCTACCAGCCTGTCCAGTGTGTCCCAGCAGACCAGGTCGGCGCTGGGATGCTGCAAGTCAAACAGCACCTGCTCTGCTTCACTCATACCTGCAGCTTCTGTTTCACATACCGTGATCACATCCTCTGCTGCTGCCTGCTGCTGCTGCTGCTGCTGGTGGTGGTGCGCCTGCTGCCGCCGCCACACCACGCACACCTTGTGCAGCAGCGCCTGCACGGCCCGCATCAGCGCAGGCTGCTCCAGCAGCACAGCACGCAGCAGCGGGTCGGCAGTGCAGCCCAGGATGGCACCCTGGCTGAGGCAGATGGGAGCCACCCGCAGCAGCACAGACGGCTTCACAGCAGGGGCCTGCGGCACAGCAGCTTGCTCTGCTGCAGGATCTTCTGCAGCATCCTCTGCAGCATCCTCTGCAGCATTGTCTGCAGCATCTGGCTCATGAACATCCCCTGCAGCAGTACTTGCTCGTGAGCTGCCTGCGACACAGTCCATGCCGACTCCCCTGCTGCTGCCTGATGCGTTGTCTGCTGCACCCTGGCATGGCGACTCTGGTGTGCACCGGCTGCTGGTGTTGCCAGCAGCGTCTGGAGCATCTCTGCTCTCAGCAATCGCTGCTGCTGCTGCTGCTGCTGCTGCTGCTGCTGCTGGCTTTGTGCGTTCTCTGCAGGTGCGCTTCTTCTTGCTGGCTGCCGCCTTGAATGCTGCTGGACGCTTTCTTGCACCCTGCACTTTGGCACCACTCGCAGTTGCTGTCAATGCGGCTGCTGCTGGTGCTGCTGGTGGTGCTGCTGCTGCTGCTTGAGCTGCTGGCATGGCCACAGGCAGCGCAGCAAGCATTGCTGGGTCCTGCGGATCTACCTGTTCACCGACTGCCTGCCTGTTGTGCCACCTGGTACTGCCAGCAACAGCAGCTCTGCGCGCTGCAGCCCGGCTCAAGCAGCGCTTGGCTGCTTTGTGCTTGTGATGGGCTTGCTTCAGAGCAGCTTTGTGCGGCTGCACTTTGTACAGAAGCTGCGCGCTGCTGTTTGCTGCTGTCCCTCTGGCGCCTGCAACGGCAGGGAAGGCAAACACCGGGGCACTTGCTTGCTGCTGCTGCTGCTGCTGCTGCTGCTGCTGCTGCTGCTGTAGCTCCTGTGCTCGCCGCATCAGCGCCAGCTGCAGCTGCAGCTTGTGCTGGGGCAGCAGCAGTTGATGCTGCTGCTGCTGCTGCTGCACCACAGGTGTTGCTGCCTGCGGCGGTTGCAGCACTGGCCTCACGTTGGGCCCCTGAACTTGCTGCAGCTGCTGTGCCCAGATGTGTGGCAGCAGCATGTGCTGCTGCGGGGCCGCCACCAGCTGCAGTTGCTGCACTAGCTGCTGTGGCAGACCTGCCATAAAGCCTTGGCTGGGCAGCACATGGACAAACCGCAGCACTGTACCGCCCACTGGCTGCACTGGCAGCATTGGTGCTGGTAGTACAACACTCTGCTGCTGGTGCTGGTGCTGGTGCTGGTGCTGGTGCTGGTGCTGGTGCTGGTGCTGGTGCTGGTGCTGGTGCTGGTGCTGGTGCTGGTGCTGGTGCTGCAGGGTTGACAGCTGAGGGGCAACAGTGACTTCAGCAGCAGGCAGCTGCCATGTGTCTGCAACTGTTCGTTGCAGGACTGCACTTGTCAGCTGCAGCTGCAGCGTGTGCTGCTGCTGCTGGTTGGCCTCAGCATCACCAGTAGGCTCAGCATCTGGTGCCGCTGCTGACAATTCATGCAGTGCCTCAGTCTGTGCTCGGCATGGCTGCTGACGCTGCTCTTGCTGCTGCTGCTGCGGCGGCTGCTGTCCCGGGGCAGCGCTGTCAGCACAGTGCAGCAAACCAGCAGCTCCTGTGCTAGTGCAGTCTGCAGCCGTGCCTGCTGAGTCGCCACTGCCTCCAGCACTGTCTGCATTGCCAGGTAAGATCATAACCAATACCGCCTTGTCATCGCCACATGTACATGCCCCAGCAGCAGTGCTGCTGTCCTTGGTGATTCCTGCAGCCTCTTGCGCACCTGAAGCTGCTGCAGCAGGTGTGTTTATTGCGTCTGGTGGCAGCCGCTGTTGCTGCTGGGGCAGGTTTGGGGAATCTCTGCTCTGCTCTGTTTGCTCCTGCTGCTGCTGATGCTGCTGCTGCTGCTCTGACGGCTGCTGCTCATGCTGCCCTGGCTGCTGCAGGGAGCTGACTGCCCACTGTTGCAGTTCTAGGCCTGTGCTGCCATCACAGCAGTGCCCAGGAACAGCAGCAACAGCATCACCCTGGCTGCCACAGCTGCCGTGTGAGGCATCAGCTGCAGGCATGTCACCTTGCTGCTCACCGCTGTGCTGCACCACGAAGCCTGGCTGCTGCTCCTGACTAGATCCAGGCTCAACTGCTGGTTCTGGTTCTGGTTCTGGTTCCTGTTTTGGTTCTTGTTCGTGTTCTTGCTTCGGTTCTGGTTGTGGTTCTGGTGGTGGTTCTGGTGGTGGGGGTGCTGCTGCTGCTGCTGCTGCTGCTGCTGGTGCATCTGCAGGCTGCTGCTGTGGTGGCTGCTCTGTATCATGGCTCACAGCAAGCCCCTCGCCACCATCACCTGCCTGCTGCTGCTGCTGCTGCTGCTGCTGCTGCTGTTGCTCCTGCTGCTGTCCCTGCTGCTGGTCCTGCTGCTGAACCTGCTGTTGCTCAGATACCAGCAGCACCTGCTGCTGCTGCTCCTGCAGACAAGCGTGCAATATCAGTTGCTGCCGCCGCTGCAGCAGCACAATCTGCTCCTGCACCACACGCAGCAGCCAGCCTGACAGCATCTGCTGCACAGACACAGCCAAGAAAGCCAGGCCAGGAGACTCTTCAGTGACAGCAGCTGCTGCTGTGCTCTTCTCGCCGCCTGATGCAGTTCCCACACATGCATCAGGCAGGCCGTCCTCTGCAGGCAATGCTGCTGCTGGTGCCTGTGTGCCTGCTGCTGCTCCTGCTGCTGTGCTGCTCAGCTCAGCATTGCCTCCTGCACCTGCACTCTGCTGCTGCACTTGCAGCTGCTCCCTTTTGTGCCGCTTGTGTGCTGCCATTGGTGAGTTGGGGCTGTCACTGGGGCTGCTGCCGCTGGGACTATTGCTGCTGCCCTGCTTCTTTCCTGCTGGCCGGTCACATTGCTGCTCAGCAGGCCGCTTGTCACCCACACTGGGCGGCCGCTGCTGCTGCTGCTGCTGCCGGTGCTGCTGCTGCTGCTGTTGCTCATCAGCTTGATTGTCTGCTGGCTCCCCTTCTGCTATCAAGTGGGCTTGTCCGTTGCTGCCTTTGCCGTAGGGACCGACTGTGCCCTGCTGCTGGTCACGCTGAGCTGTTCCAACGTCCTGCACGCCACGTTCATGCTGCTGCTGCTGCTGCTGCTGCTGCTGCTGCTGCTGCTGCTGCATCAATCCAGCTGCTGCACCGGTCCCTGCCCTTGTTGCATCTTCTGCAAGTGACGTTGTCTTCTGCTGCTGCAGCAGCAGCCGTGCCTCCTTGGTGCTGACCTGGCCAGCAGCTGCCTTGCACATGTACGCAACAGCCAGACCCTCACGCAGCTGAGCAGCAGCATCAGCCAGCACAGCAACAATACGGGCGGCATCTGCTGGCACAATGGGTGTTGCTGCCGCCGCCGCCGCTGCCGCAGCAACCTCTGCTGCTGCATTGGCTGCTGCTGCTGACGCCTGCTTGCTGGCCACCTTTGTGGCGTTGCTTCTGGTGCAATGGTAATGAAGATGACTGCCGACCGGATTGGCGTCACCTGCAAGTTTGGCGCCGTTTTGGGCTGCTGCTGCCAAGGCTGCTGCCTCTGCCTCTGCCACTGCTGCCTGCTGCTTCAGGGCCTGCTCCAATGCAGGCAGCAGCAGCTTAGCTCTGGGCCCCACATCTGCAGCCTTGTGCTGCTGCAGGGCCTCATGCAGCGGCATGCGAGCCTGCATCAGGCATAAAAACCAAATGGTCAGCAGCAGCGACAACAGCGCTCTGTATGCAATCTGCTGCATGGTGCACCGCTGCACTGCATGGTACAGCCAAAGCAGCTGCCTAGCTGCACATCTAGCCGCGTAATGCAGCAGCAGCAGCAGCTCACCTGCAGCTCTGCTGGGGGTGCCTCCCCTGCATCCCCCATGTCTGCGTCAGCAGCAACACCACCTCCAGCAGCAGCAGCAGCATCACCACCAGCAGCAGCAGCCGCACCAGCGCCGCCTGGGCCCTTGTGGCCGCCAGGCCCAGCCGCCAGCTCCAGGCTGGCCATGCCTGCCAGCTCCACGCGGCTCTGCGGCGTGGCGCAGCTTGTATGCGGCGGCCTGCATGCACACACACATACATATCACAACATCAAGCACTCTCAACCTGCAGCACACAGTGTGACACCCACATTGTGCATATGCAAACCTGCGCTAAAAATATGCAGTTAACAAGTACAGCCAGGTTGAACTAGCAAGTCCGTCACACACACAGCACAGCAGTCCCGGCCACGCGCACCGCAGCATGCTGCAGGTCCAGTCGCCGGCCCCTCCTTTCAGTGCGGCCAGCTGCTGCCAGCTGATGATGCGCCACAGCCCGCAGCCGCTGCACTGCACCCAGTGGTCGCGCGCGTGCTGTTCCGCATGGCGCCGCAGCCGCGCCAGCAGCTGGTAGAAGCCTGGTGATGCCATGAAGGGCTTGTCGATGGGGATGTTGGGCTCGCCCCAGGGCGCAAAGCCCTCAAAGAAGCGCTCATACAGCGCCCTGCACATGATGCACGAGGGAGGGATTGCATTAACAATGCATGGGTCAGCTGCTGTGTGCTACAAACTAGGATATGTGTCTGTTGTGCATCTGCTGCAGGTGCAGGGTGTGTGGCGCGTGCACGGCTGTGTGAGCCGAATCACGCTGCGATGGCCAACATTCCAGCTGGCCGCTGCTGCCCGCATTGTGGCCAGCCCTCCTCCATGATAACACCTCCCTCAAGGATTGCCGCTGCTACTTTGCTGCTTGTGGTGAACAGCTGTCCCCGCACCTTGCAGGTTTTGCGAAATGCTATTCCACAAATGCCCAGGCAGCGCAGCAGCACACGCTCTACCTTCATCATCACCTGCAGTCGTGTTTTGCGATGCAGAAGACCACCACGCCAAACCCAATGGGGCTCTTGTCGTAGTCCTTGAACTTTGCAGAGCTGCGGCGCAGCAGCACGCGCGGGTAGGGCCGCAGCCGCTGGAAGTAGGCCGTGTCTGTGCTGTTGCGGCAGATGAGCAGCACCGCGGGCACGTTGCCGCTCTCCACCTCGTCAATGGCCCTGCATTGCATTGCATTGCGGCGCATGTGGTAGCGTGAGAGAGTGGTGAGGCTGATGCGCAGCAGGACTGCAGGCACTGACGTAGCAGGTAGTGTACTGCCTACTACCTTGGTAGCTTACATTACACGTTGTACACCCTGGCTGGGAGCTTGCCTCTAGAGAAGGCTAGCTCCGGTGCAGATCATGTGTCCTGCAGCCTTGCATGTTGCAGCAGGTGCATTGTAACATTCACCAAATGCAGATACAGCAGCTGGGTGGTTGATGCAGCCTGCGGTGCATGCCTGTGGCGCTCACCTGTTGACAAACTTCCACTGCACTTGAGCCCTGCAGGTACACAGCGCAACCGGCAGCACACGCAGTGCAAGGCAGTTGATTCAGCCATCTGCTGCACAATAAAAAGCAGTTGTTGCCGCAGTGCGGTGCACGGCTGAAGCCATGCGAATGCTGCCATCATCCTTAAGCAATTCACTGCTGTCCTGCCAACGCCCATGCACACTCGTGCCAGTGACGCCGTCCAAGAACAGCTACGCAGAAACACACAGCAGTCCAAGCCGGCACAGCAACCGTGCATGTTCTTCCGTGCCGGCCGCAGGCTGTGGCAGCTGGCCGGCAGCACCCCTTGAAGCCGAGTGCTGCCAGCGCCACCGCACCTGAAGTCCGGGTTGAGTAGCACGTGGTAGCCCTTCCACGCATTGGCTGGCTTCAGGCCATCATCACGCTTGTCATACAGCACCTCCGCAGGAATGTTGGGCTCCAGCTGCAGCATCGAAGTATCGGAGAAAAGGTGAGAAGTACACTGAGCACAGCAGTTTGCATACCACAGCACTGCACAAACAGCACCTTGCACTCACGGGTTGTCAAATAGTTGCAGCCACCCTAAACAGTAGGGTGCGGCCCCAGCGCCGCATTCACGCAACATGGCAGGTGAGGAAAACAAGCGAAAGCTGCATTCGCCGCACCGCCATTCCTGCTGCTGTTGAGTGGCAGGCAGGGCCACACAGCGGCAGCATCCTGGTACTACCACTGTACGCAATCATAGTTCGCTACAATCACCCTGCTGTTACAGTTGAAGCAGACTGGCAGCTGCAGCACAGCACAACATGCGCTGTGCAACCAGCTGCCAGCTGACTGAAAGTGCTCGACGCCACACACCTTAAAGGTGCAGGCGGCGTCCACTATTTTGAAGCTGGATCACCATTACCTAAATACACGCATCGCCACACACCTTGGAGTTGCAGGCGGGGTCTAGCAGGCCGGCGATGAAGGGCTGCTCCGGAGTGGGCCGCTGCAGCACAGCCAGGCAGGGCCAGGCCGGGCAGGCAGGGCCAGGCCGGGCAGGCAGGGCAGCAGGCAGCGCGATGGCATGCAGCTTCACTAGGAGGTGGGATACCGTACTGTTGCATATCAATATGCATGTGTCAGCAGCCAGCTCACAGGTGCAACGAGCCCGCAAGCAACCACACTGAATGCAGCGCTTGTTTACACACACATGCAAGCTGGTCCGTCCTGTGCTGTTTGTGGTGGTATGCGCGCCACGCACCGGCAGCTGGAAGACGCTGAAGGCTGCCGTGCTGATGATCCAGTCCGGGGTGAGCCCCATGCGCTCAGCAGTGGCACCCAGCCCCGCAGCCTGAGCCAGCAGCTCCTCCTCTGGCAGCACTGCCACCTGGCAGCAGCAGCAGCAACAGCAGCAGCAGCAGCAGCAGGCCAGCTCAGAGGCAGTGGCCGTGCCAAGTGCTTGAGCAGGACAGCTGCAGCACATGTCGCAGCTCGCCAGGATACAGCGCGCGCAGCAGCAAGCCTCCCGTCACACGACCTATTGCGTGCTGCGCTGTATGCACACTTTGCGGCACAGCCACTAGTTGTGGTACTGGGCTGCTGCCGCCGCTGCTGCTACTACCAGCCAGCTGGTTGGCTGCTGCTGCAGCGGCTGCCGGCTCACCGTGTTTGCGGCGCTGCATGCTGGGCAGGTCCACTGCTGCATGTCTCGGGGGAACTCAGCCGGCGTCAGTGCAGGCGGGCAGCAGCACAGTGCATGCAGCCAGCGCCTGCAGCTGCTGCAGCGCATGTCAGGCACCTCCTCCCTGCACACGTCACAGCTGCCCCACACATTGCCAGCCACCACACAGCCGCTGCCTGCACTGCTGCTGCTGCTGCTACTGTCAGCTCCAGCCGACCCTGCGCCTGGTGCAGCACCAACCGCACCACCAACACCAGCTGCTGCTGCTGCTGCTGCCAGCGCAGCAGCTCCCGCGGCATGGCTGCTGCCGGCTGGCGCGTGCGGGTGCAGCAGCGCATTGAGCCGCTGCCGTGCTGCTGCCTGCAGCGCATCCAGCTGGTAAGTCTTGCCCATGCGGGCCATCCTGGAGGTCTCCTCCTTTGGGCTGTCTGCCCTGCCTTCCAGCTCATCAATGGTGGCAGTCACCAGCTTCAGCCTGCACGTGTTGTGGCAAGCAGCGCAGTGCACAAGCGTGCGGTGGCGAGTATTGATCAAAGCTGACAGGCTGCCATACATCCTCCAGGCACCATAAGAGCTGGTCATCATGCTTTACATGGCAGTCTGGCGCATCTACTTGTTGCCATCACCAGTTGGAGCTTGGCTCTCATCACACACACCTCACACACCACTTTGTTGGCGCGCTTGCCCCACAGCTGCACAATCTACACAGCAAGCACCATGTTAGCCCAACGCACCACTTTGTCATCTCTCCTTCATAACAGTCAAACATAACACGTTACTTTGATCACTTGTTATCAGCGTAAGCCTCTGCCCCTCACTTGTTGGCGCGCTTGCCCCACAGCCGCAGCGCCTCCAGCTTCTCACCCTCCGCGCCAGCCTGCCAGCTGCTGAGCTGCTTGGGCGCCGCCCAGCTGCTGCTGTGCTCGCCGTAGAAGCGCACCAGCAGCTTGCCTGCGGCATGCATTCGGTGTTATGTGGATACGCAGTGCAGAGGTAAGGTGAAGGGGCTGATGCTCAATTGACCCTTGCACGCGTGCAATCAAACAAAGCAGCCGCTGCTGCTATGCCCTCTCAGTTTCAGCAGCTGCACCAGGCAGGTTGCAGCAACAAGGCTACATTTGCAGCGGCATTGTTGCGAGCTGTGCCTTGTGATTTGGGCTGCTGCAGGGCGCCCACCTGGCACATAGCTGGTGATGATGTCAGGCCAGGTGACCTTGGCACACAGCTCCAGGCTCCAGACCAGCGCCGGCCACGCGCAGTAGCCAGCAAGCTGCGGCGGCAGGTGCAGCAGCAAAGAGTCGTACGCCCACACACAACAGCAGCACTTTGGTTTTGAAAGGTCTGATCATGACGCTCTCACTACAACATCCCAGGCAGCAAGACAGAAGCAGCAAACGCCTGGCAGTATATCAGGTCAAGGCCAGGTGTATAACAGCCACATTAGTTAGGGTACCGTGCGTGTTTTAACTCAGCTGTGCGGGCCCTAGCAGGGCAGCGCTGCTGCCAGGCACACCTTGACCCACACTGCTGTGCCCACAGGCAGCGCCCTGCTGCGCACAGCACGCACCTCCGCCAGCACCGACTGCAGGTGGGCGCCTGAAGCACAACAGGTGATGCAAACAACAGGTGAGCGCAGTGTGGGGCGCAGCGGCGTTAGAGAGGTTGTGTGTTAAAACTTGCCGCAGCAGCATATGCTCTTTTGAGGTCCAGGTGCCTGCTGTTCGCACGTGTCAAACAATTCCTTTTCCTATATACATGTCCCTTGCTGCTCTTTGCATTCACGGTCCTCTCTACATGCAGCAAAGGAGCAGCCAGGGAACTGCCGGCTCCACAAACATCAAGGCATATCTCAAGCTCACCATACAGCAGCGGTCTTGTAAGGATGGGTATCAGCGGCCGGGGTTTGGGCGGCCTGCCGCGCTTGCGCTTGGTGACCACTGCTGCCTCGCCCTCACCCGCAGCAGCAGCAGCAGGCTGAGCTGGGGCTGGCGGTTTCGGCTGCTGCTGCTGCTGCTGCTGCGCTGCTGCCTGGGGTCTGCTGCTGGTCTTGCTGCTGTGTTTGACTGCTGCTTCAAACTGGGCGTATGCAGCATCCTCCTCGTGCTGATGCTGCAGGATGCGGCTGAACGTGTGCTTGTGCGCTTGACGCTTCGAAGGAGGCCTGTGTGGTAGTGGTTGCTGCGGGTGGTGCACGCATGCCTTTGGCTTGGTTGCTGCTGCTGCTGCTGCTGCTGCTGCTGCCGCTGGTGACAACGGTGCTGTTGCTGGCTGTGGCTGTTGCAAAGGGTCGGGCGTGCCATCCGCTGTTGCTGCTGCTGTTAGCTCTTCATCGATTACAGAAGAGTGTTCTGATGTGCCTGCTGCATCTAGCACGTGACCATTCATGATTGTGCATGCCACGGACCAGTGCAACCAGGTGACCAGCACAGCAACCTCTTGCTGTGCACCCGGATCCTGTTCAAACCCCAGATCACGCTACAACTCAATAACATATATCATACCAAGTGATGTATGCCCTTCAACAAGCAAGGGAGTACGCCCGGGCGGAGCACGACGACATGTCGATATGCAGCTTCCGGAACAGGGAATGAACAGGATCCTTGTACACGTACATAAGATAGCAGCCGATATGAAGCAAGCAAGCACATTCCTGTTCTGTTGTTGCAACGCAGGTAACACGGCAGTCACTTGCCGCTCCCGTCAGCTGGTGACCAGTGCCACTGCAGGGCCTGCCACGTGGATGCGCACCAGAGGCACCAAGTCCATCATGCTACCCAATAGCTGCTTGCACTTGCTTACATTCTGAAGGTGACTCGATTGCAAGCATTTGCCAATGCTACATGGACACTGAGTGAGGCTGAAGTGTCTGTCCAACTGTATCCTCCAGCATGATGTGAGTACTTTGTTTTTGTGAATACTTTACAAGGTTGTCCAGGCCAAACTTGCAACAGCAATGCCCAACACCGCTACCAACCCTCAACCAAGAAGACAGCAACACACTGCACTGCCGGCGCGAAGGCACCCTGTGCAGACAAGTGCAATCTGAACAGCACAAACAAACACAGTGCATGCCTGAAACAGGCAGAAGGCCCTAGCCTGCTGGCGCTAGGCTAGAATGCTTGGTGCAGTGAGATGAGTGACTGCCAAGCCTGCCCAAAGCAAAATTTATGGGCGGCCTGGAGTGCAGAACGCAGCCGCAGCTGTGTGCAACGATTGAGGAAGAACAATGCTAGGGGCGCATGAGTTTGCTCAAAGCACACAACCACACAATGTTCTGCTGCCAATGCATCCAGCACAGCTGTTTGCTCAACCACATTGCTGGATGGCAGCCAAGCCTGCCAGCACCTTGATTGTACAGCACGCCTGCACACAGCAGCATCGCCTGCCCACGGACAACCCCTCTGTAAATGCGCCTGCCAAGTATCTGCAGCCGCTGCAGCCACCACCAACTCACAAAACCCAAACAGTGGACAACTCACATGCTGAGGGCAGCACTGCGCCGCAGCTCAGCCAGTTGACCGGCCAGGCAGCAGCCCCCCTCCCTACTGGAGCCCCAGGGCTCCCTGACGCACACACAAACAGCACACCCCCGACAGACACACCAGGCAAACACAAGAGGCCACGCGTCCTTGCCGAGCTGCAGTGCTAGCGCTGCTGCTGCACAGGCAGGGCGTCAGTGCCGCTCAAACATTATGTGCACACAAGCGACTCAAGCCACAACATGCACAGCTAAACATGTTATAACGCCTCAAATGACGGTGCCGCTGGGGATGACGCTGTCCTTGATGACGCACACGATGCCGTCGCGGATCATGAAGCCCTCAGCCTCGCGGTTGGCCTCCTGCACGTTGTCCTTGTTCAGGATCTGCACACGCTCGCCGATGCGCGCGTTCTTGTCAATCAGCGCCTTGCGGATGTGGCTGCCGTTGCCCACACCCATGGGCAGGCAGCCTGGCCGGGGCAGCAGCAGCAGCAGCAGCAGCAGGCACAGACGGTGTCAGAGGCACAGGTGTCACAGCCACTTGCAGGAGAGGTGAGCCTGTTGGCTGCCGGCAAGAGGAGCAGGTGCAGCAACGAAAGCAACATCTACAATCCAGCAGCATATGCGCAGCAAGCAGCCACGCAAATCCTGTCACACCCTGAGCACTCACTTCCTGCCCTCGCCTGCCCTCCCACACCACAATCCAGTGCTGCGCACAACACCACCGCCCAATACACACATCGCCACAGAGCAACACAAATAGCATCTCCCCTGTCCCACGCCGCGCCTCACCCGCCACTCAGGCACACTCCTCCACGGCCAGCTACATGCGCGACAGCGTACACAGAACACACCTACATACGACTCATCCCTTTCTTGCCACCCGACCACACCAAATCCACCCCCCTCCCCAGCCGCGCCACCTCACCTGGCACCCAGGCGCACTCCTCCACCGTCTCGTAGTAGTCGCTGCCCAGCATGAGCGTGTCCTCCATGACCACGTCCTCGCCGATCAAGCTGCGCAGGCCGATGATGCTGTTGGACACGCGGCTGCGCGCCTTGATGTTGGAGCCGTCGCCGATGATGGCGTTGCGCACCACCACGTCCTGCAGCACCTTGCTGGGAGGCAGGAAGCGGCTCATGGTGTAGATGGGAGCCTCCTTGTCGTAGAAGCTGCGGGGGAGGGGGGGGGGGGAAGAGATACAGGGAGGAGCAGGGGGGGAAGAGGTACAGCAGGAGGCACAGCAGGCGTTTGAGTTGAGGTGTGGTGTTGCATGTAGTGTTCCAATGGTTGAACAGCTGGGCTGGTAGGTGACAAGCGTGCATGTGCCTGCAGAGGATTTCATAATCCAATGCAGTGATACCGGCAGCTCCATTCGTGAAAGAGAAAGTTGCCAAAGCCAGCGCTGCAACGCCCCGCGCAGCAATAGCCACCAAATGCACATCTCAGAGCGGCAAGGCACGCAGAGCCATACAGGGCAGATGCTTGCAGCGTGCTTGCTCGCGCGTGCTGCAGTGCATCAACTGATGCGGTTGCAGCCGCTGCCGTGCGCACCTGAAGTTTGCGCTGCCGTCTGTCTTGACCAGGGCCAGGTTTGCGTTGTAGAAGGCCTCAATGGTTCCGATGTCCTCCCAGTAGCCCTGGAAGGCGTACGCCTGCAGCAGCAGCAGCAGCAGCAGCAGCAGGCAAGACACAGAAACAATCAGGCACCACCTCCTATGGCAACACAAGCACTCAGAACACAGCCCCAGCTGCCACACACTTTGCACACAGTTGCAGAAGCTGTCTTGTCTGCTTCAAGTCACTAATCAACTGGCGCTGAAGTCAACTAGTCAGCTGGTGCTGCTGCCTGTCCTCCAAGCATTCTGAGACATTCCTTGTCCTTCCTGTACCCTTGCTTGGACCCACATGGGATGTCTGAGCATCCTCTGCCTCAGATGTTCGAGTACAAGCCCCCTCACAGATGAACAAATAGGCCCACCACAGTTGCTGCTAACTCCACCGCCGCACCCTCTCAGCCTGCCGCATGGACGTACCACCACTGCTGCTGCCTACTCCGCCACCACTGCACCCTGCCGCCCTGCCCTGCAGCCCACCCTTGCTGCACCCCGGCCCCTCTCAAAAACGCACCTGCACCGGGTAGCCCATCTTGCGCGCCTCAGGGATGACCTCATTGCCAAAGTCGTTGGCTGTGGGCATGTGGTTCTCCAGCAGCTCCTTGAGCACATTAGCAGTCATCACATAGATGCCCATGGACGCAATGTACGGCTTCTCAGCAGCGCTGCGCAAGCAACAGAGGGCCAGCAACACAGTCAGCAGCAGGCAAAACAAGTCGTGCCCGGGGTCAGCAGACAAGCAGCAGGCGGCAGAATGCATGCAGTAGGACGAGCGCTGCAGTGCAGCATTCGCTGCCAGTCCTATTGAACCCAGGCTGATGCCAGCTGAGCCACAACCCTGCCCAGCACTGTCGACGATGGCAAAGATACACAGCATCTGCTGCCCGACCAAACTGCTGCGTAAGCATCGCGAACAAAACAAAACAAATCATCTGCGCCAGCAGCAGCAGCCCGCTCACGTCTTTGCGTCCACGCCCAGCACGGTGGTGTCCACCTGCATCGCCTTGAGCGCGTCACCGCTCGGCTTCTCAGCAAACTCGATCACCCTGCCCTCATCGTCAATCTTCATGAGGCCGAACGCGCTGGCGCGCTTCTCGTCGCAGGGCAGTGCCGCAATGGTGATGGCTGCGCCGCTCTCGCGGTGCTTGCGCACAAACTCCTTGTAGTCCATGCGGTACAGGTGGTCGCCTGACAGCAGCAGCGCGGCCAGCAGGCAGTTGCAACAACATATGGGTGCTTGCGCACAAAATCCTTGTGATCGATGCGGTACAGGTGGTCGCCTGGTCAGGTGGTGGCGGCGGGTGCCAGCAGGCAGGTGCAACAACAAAGGTGCTCGAGTAATACGTGTGGAAAGGGCTAGCGCGCGGTATTGCAGATGGATCGACCCCCTGTGCAGTGTTCTGCTCCTGCTGGCAGGTGGTGTCCCTGCCGCTGCAGCTTCTTTCTCATGTGCCCCCTGTTGAAAACTCATCCTACGATTGCGCATGATGCTGCTGACAATGATGGATTGCTAACAACTGTCCACCAAACGCCACACACTAGCACTCCACTGCCCAGCCCCCGCCCTGTACTGCTGCTGCTGCTGCTGCTGCACGTGCAAGATCATCCTGCGCCCACCCACGCACCTGACAGGATGAGGAAGTCCTGCACGCCGTCGCGCATGGCCTCCTCAAACAGCCACATGTACTGCCGCACTGCATCAGCAGTGCCCTGGAACCACTCCTTGCGCACGTTGCTCTGGCTGGCTGCCAGCACCTCAACAAAGCCGCGGCTGGTGTACGCGCCCACGCTGCTGTTCTGCGGCGCGCAAGACATGACAGGCAGGACAAGGGCACGCAGGAGGTACAAGCTCAGCAGCAGTGGCGGCATCATTGGGTGCTCAGGCCTGGCTGCTGGAGTGCCTTCATTTGGTCAGTGGCGATGAATATTGTGCTTGTAAGAGCCTGCGACAAACGCAAGGCAGCTGCATGCAGGCCGCACAGCTGTGCTTGATTCCTCTGCCAGACCACATCCCGCACTGTGCCCTGCAACCTGCCACAGTGCTGCTGCTGCTGCTGCTGCTGCTGCGAGGCACTCACGTATGCCTGCGACAGGTGCCTGTTGAGCGACGCGGAGTTGAACTGCGTGAGGCAGTAGATCTTGGTCACGTTGCTGTTCACGCAGTTGGACACGGGGATGTCGATGAGGCGGTAGTTGGCGCCCAGCGGCACCGCGGGCTTGGCGCGCTTCTTGGTCAGCGGGTACAGCCGCGTGCCTGCGCCGCCACCCAGGATGATGCCCAGCACCGTCTGCATTTGCGACCAGGGACAGCAGGCGCATCGCCATTGACGAGGCAGGCACAGCGTCAACACAGGGAAAGGATGATGCCCAGCATGGTGTTCTTCTTCATATTGCTGTTTGCGCACTGCCAGGTGATGTGCTGTGCTGCGTCTCCACCGGCAGCATGTTACATTGGCAGTGAGGTTGGCTTGCAATCAGAAAAGTTCAGAAAACCACTGCGGGGCTGGACTTCTGCTGTTAGTGGCCACGGCCGTGGCTCCTGCTGTCTACTGCTGTGGATGGCCTAGCCGACTGCAATGCTTGCCAGCAGAGCAACGATGCAGCAGCATACCAGGCGTCATGGCTGATAATCCCCTTGCATGGATGGGGACCAGATGCTGCAGCAGGGTGTAACTGTCAAAGTATTGCTGCTCATTGCATACAAGGCCGTGATCAGGCCCTGATTCTATCAGGCGAAGATCCCGGTTACTGCATTAGGCGCTGAACTGCAGTGCTGCACTGGCCGTAGTCCCAATTCAGGCTGATCAGATTGGCCAACGCAGCTCAATACCCATGGCTATATCGACACATACACTGCGAGCCCTCCAGCGGCCTAGATGCTTTGTCCAGAGCTGAACTCGCAGCGCACCTTGCTCATGTCCAAATCATCCTTGCCTGCTCCCGTCAGTGCACCAACAGCAATCCCAGGCAGTGACTCAACGGATTGCAGAGGAGGAGGGATAGGCTGCTGCGTCTGCAGTGCCTGCGCCCTGCTCACGACCACCTGCGAAGAGGGGAGAGCCAGGCTCAGTGCCCGATCAAGCCAGGTGCCTGACACGCCTGGGAGCTGATTGCGCACCTTTGAACCCACACGAATGCCCTTGTGCACACCATGCCTTGGAGCCAGGCGCTGGCCAGCGATCGAGCGCACAGAGCTCAGGCCACCTGTGCAGATTGTGCAAGTACATGAGCTCCCGAACAGACCCTCGCAAGGGAAACTACCTGCAACGCTGACTATATGTATTAAACGCACCCTGAACAGACTCTTTTTGAAGGCAATGCGCCCGCATGGCTGCTGGCATTACTGATGTGCTTTCTGGCCTGTGTCTTTCAGCCAGAAGTTGCGTCGAAGGCGTGCAGGATCACAGTAAATGCCTGTAAGGTGATACGTATGCAGTGGATTCCCTGGCTTCACGCGGTATACCATGTCACTCCGACACGAGACACAGCAGCCTTGTGAGTCTTGGCTTACGCTCTTATAACTCCTTGTATACGGCAACTAAGACCATCACAAAATGCATTGGATGTTCAGCTATAACGCCAATTGGCGCGGGTTGCTGTTGACCTTGTCCTGCGTTCGATCGGCGCACAAACCCACATCAACGCCTTGCTGTGAGCAAGGAAGACCCTGCTGCCAACACTAGTAGCATCTGCTACTGCAGAGCTGCTCAGAAGCAAAAGCAGAGCGTGTCATAACAGCCCAATGCAAGACCTTGTTCAAGTCCACTGGTCCAACATTCAGCCAGCCGTGGCACTCGGCGTTTGACAACCGTACAGCGTCATACAGCGTAACAAACAGAGTAATGCTACGTTACCGATTGGATCACCAATGCCACCGCTGAAGTTGCTGCATCCCTGCTGGCTGCATTGGTCCTGGGCACACTGCTGACACGCCCGCATGTGCTGGCTGTTGCGGCCATGTCCCAGCAATACCTGGCACAGCCGGCCAAACAGAATGGATGGTAGCAGATGCAGGCCAACTTAATGCATGCTGCTGTACCTGCTGCTGCTGCTGCTGCTGCCAAGCAGCTCCTGCTGCTAGCTGCCGTTGCCTTGATGCAGCAGTTGCCCCTGCCTGTGCATCTGCCTCTACATTGCTCGCTTCCTGATGTGCTTTCAGCAGCTCCAAAACACCCTGTTGCACCCACTGCTGCAAGCTCCCCTGTTTCCCAACCCCTGCCGCTGCTTCTGCTTCTGCTGCAGCTGCTGCGCTGTGCGCTGACGAATCAGCGCACAGAAAAGCGTCGTGCGACACAGCTGCAGCTGCCAGAGCAGCACTGCGTGACAGCACAGCCCCCTGCACTGCGCCCAGTCTAAACTTAGCGCGCAGAGGCTGCAGCTGGTGTGCCTTCACACCGCTACCCCTCAGGTCCAAGAAGATGATGTCAGGGCAGCACAGCAGCAGCTCTGCAGCCCTGGCTGTCACGCGTGTGTGTGCCAGGTGCCACTGGCGTATGCACGTCCTGCAAGCCAAGCAGCAGCACACGCGTCAGGTGCAGAAGGACATGACCTGCACCTGTCTGAGCTGTTGCTGGCTATGCAGCTAGTGCAGTCAAAAACAACGGCTTCAGACTCCTAACATGTTGAGAATGTTGTCCTTAACACTGGCAATGTGGCGCGCGTGCACGCCCACAGTGTGCTGTGCGCCGCATCTTTTCACTGATCAGATTGGAAGAGTCGATCACTACTGCGCTGACTGGCCCCAGCTGGCCCTCAAACTACGCACCTAGGCCAATCACCAACTGCTTGGTCCAGTTGTGCAACCGCCTGAGTCTGCTCGCAGCTGCCCCCTTGTTGCTGCTGCTGCTGCTGTTGCCGCTGCCACTCGTGCAGCCTGCTGCCGTACGTCAGCCACTCAATGGTTGCGTCGCTGCAGCTGGTGGCGCTGAGCTGCAGCACCAGCAGCTGCTTCAGCTGTACCAGGGTGGGCGCCAGGCTGTCTGACACCTGGCCCAGGCCTGACAGGTCCAGAGCCAGCAGCTGCAACACAAGCAACAGCAGCAGCAGGGGGGTGGAGGGGTGGAACTGTCAGTCGGTGTGAGTGTGTTTGAGCCACCCCTGACAGGTCCAGTGCCAGCAGCTGCAAGAAGCACCAGCAGCAGCAGGGAGAGCAGAAGCAACAGCAGCATGAGCAGTTCTGATATGGGTGCACATATAAGCCAGTTCGTTTTACATGCAAGCCTGTTGTGCGTTGACGGCTGCTGCAACGCTGAATGCTGATAGTGCACGCAGCATCCGCACTGCAGCCTCAGCACAGGCTAGCAAGACGCTGCAGGCCAGCTGCGCACTGCTCCACGCTTCTCAACACCCTGCAATCAAATCAGCGCCATTCACACTGAATCAGTGTACTCTTATACAAGATCTGCACTGCATCCACGGGGCTGTGCCGGCATCACCTGCGGCATTGCCGCCAGCAGCTGCTGCAGCGCCTCAGGTGTCACGCTGCTGCAGCCGCGCAGGCCCAGGCAGGTCAGCCGCCGCAGTGGGGCCAGGTCTGACAGGCTGGCTGCTGCTGGGCAGGCCAGCTGCAGGTGGGCCAGGCTGGCTGAGAAAGCAGCAAGCTCATGCAGTGCCTGGCTGGAGGTGGGTGTGGTGCCTGGCAGGCTGAGGGCCAGTGCCTGAGGCTGCCTGCAGGGCGGGTGGCAGTGTGATGCCATGGTACAGTGTGTTATTGCAGTGCGGTGATGGCCTAGGGGACGCTGCAAAGTAAAGGCACAAGCACCTGCAGGAGGTTTGCGGGAGCTGTGGCAGTGAGAATGCTAGCAGTACCAGGGTAAGAGCAGCAGCGGCAACACTGGGCATGCACTGCAGCGTGCAGGCGCACATTGTGCTGTGACGAAAACTGCTGCTGCTGATGGAGCTGTGCAAGCTGGCTGGGCCCCACTTGTATCTTATCTAAGCGCCAGCGCTGCACGCAAGCCACGCACCAGCAGGTTGCAAACTGGCGCAGTGCTGCCAGGTGTGCAGCAGGGCTGTGGATGCCAGCAGCACGCCGTGCATTGGCGATTGCGGTGTACCAGCTGTACACGCGCTGCACAAGCTCTGGGATAGGCAGTGCCTCGCCTGCATACGTCCAAACGAGGCTTCTAGTCAGCTAGGCTTATGTGCTTGCGTCAGCAGCATGAGCAGCTGTGCGCTTGCAAAAGCAACGTGAACAGGTGCAGCAGCAGCAAGGGCAGCAGCAGCACCACCATTTATCCTATGTGCAGCGTAGCAAGCTCATACTGCAATGAGCGTTTCACGAAGGTGATACTCACAGGTGAATGTAACCTCGTATGGCATGCGGCGCGCAACGGTTTCGATGCAGATGTCCTGCAGTGATGGCACGGTCATGCTCTCGTGCGTCACAGCATGCAGTCGTCGTCAGATCTTTCGCTGTCAATCACCAGTAGTAAGAGCGCAATCTATGCGACTGAGTCTTGCAGCCGGCGAGCAGCTCCAGTGTCATGTGCAGTACGGGCCCGTGGATTAGGGTTCCTACTGACAGTGGCCCAGAAGAAGGCCTTCTCTGCATGCAACCTCGCCAGCTGGTGTCGCCAACCATAGACTTCCTCTCATAGTCTGTGTGGCTTACTTGAGCAATGTGTCTGGCTGCTTATGATGGCTGATTATCTTCAGCAGCTGCAGAGCTTGTACGGTCTAACTACGGCTGCTGCAGCACCTGCTGCTGCTGCCGCTGCTGCTACCAGCACATCAACAAAGCCCCCTAAGGTCCTCGACACCCGTCCCAAAGAGCAATATCTGCATCAGCGGCTGTCACAATCTGTGAATATACAGCTGCACGGCCTGACATCCAGCTGCTACCTGCTACCAGACAAGTCGCAGCCATTTGCTGTGGTCGTGCCCAGCAGCAGCACCTATACAGTCACACAGGAACCTTCACAGCATGGCAAAGTACTGGACAGCGGCGCAACAGTGGTCTTCCTGAAGGGCACAACTTCCCTGCAGGAGTTCTTGATCAGCAGGGGCTGGGCAGCAGCTAGCTTCCTGCAGGACTGCCCTAAGCTGTGGCAGGCAGCAGGGCAGCTGCAGCTGCTGGAGCAACAGCCGGCTGATCTGCAGCAGCTGTCCAGGCGGTGCCTGTTTGCACCGCTGCAGCTTCTGGAGGAAGAAGTTGGCAAGATTGAAACCGCACTGACAGCGCTGCGGGTGCGCCCGCAGCAACAGCACACGCAGCAGCAGCACACGCAAGATAGGCAGCAGCAGCAGCAGCAGCAGCAGCAGCAGCAGCAGCAGCAAGTAGAGGCGGGCAGCAGCTTGCAGAACGGCAGCTGCTGCGTCAGCAATAGTCTTAGCGACAGTGGGAAACAGGCAGGTGCTGCTGCTGCACAGGTGCGCCTGCGTGCTCTGGATGTGGGCTGTGGCAGTGGCAGGGACGTTGCGTGGCTTGCCAGCCGGCAGCACTTGGTGCAAGTAAGCAGCAGCAGCAGCAGCAGCAGCAGCAGCAGGGATGTCGACATCCAAGCTGCAGGCGGCAGCCAGAGCAACCTGACTCAGCAACAGCAGCAGCAGCCAGCAGTTGATGTCAGGTGGCATGTCACTGGAGTGGATGAGTGGCTGGGAGCACTGGAGCGCGCAGCTGACCTGGCAGCTGCCATGCAGCTGAGTGAGCAGCAGGTGCAGCTGGTGCTGGGCAGCATATGCCCGCAGTCGGGGCGCATGCAGCTGCAGCGCCTGCCAGCCAAGAGCAGGCTGCATGCGGCACAGCATGTGTCTGTGCTGCATGCTGGATCTCCTGCAGCAGCAGCGGCAGAAGCAAATGGGCCTCAACCTGCAGCACCTGCACAGCCTAGCCCAGCAGCAGCCACCCCTGCGGCAGTGCCACATGCCGCAGCTTCAAGTATTAGCTTCACGGCGCAGCGCTACGACCTCATCCTGTGTGTGCGCTTCCTGGAGCGGTCGCTGCTGCCGCAGCTGCGCGCCATGCTGCTGCCCGGCGGCTTCATAGTGTACTGCACCTTTGTGGATGGGCCTGGCCTGCGTGCCTTTGGGCGGCCGAGTGGCCCCGAGCATGTGCTGCAGCCTGGTGAGCTGGCAGCGCTGTTTGGGCCGGGGCAGGGCTTCAAGGTGCTGCGTGATGAGGTGGCGCTGTCTGCTGATGGGCGCGAGCTGTCGTGGTTTGTGGCGCAGCTCAGCACCGATTGATGCTGACGTACTTGCTGGCGGCAGCTGCGTCTGCGCACTGCATCATGGGCTGCTTTCAAGGTTTGATTCTTTCACAGGCGGAGACAGGCTTCCTAGTAGGTGCCGGTTTGAACTGGGCAATTGCATAGCTGGGTTGAACTGGGCAGTTGCATAGCACTTTTTTTGTAAAGTATAGCGTCAGGACTGTGCTGGCACCGACTTGGTTAGGGTTGTTGTTGTTCACCCCCAGATGCGGCGACCTCCTGCAGCCAGCATGGCGCTGGCAGCACTTACGTTACAGATAGTTGCAGGTTTGCACATGATAAATGTTGCAAGCAACACGCCCTGTGGCCGTCATGATAACGCAACTGCATCATGTCGTTCACAACGCTGTCAAGCACAAACTAGGATCAGCTCGTCGGCCGTCAACCATATGTGAAACTACTTGTGGCCATCTGTGAAACAACTTGTTACCGTGACTACTTGCATGGGAGTCTGCTAAGACAGCGCAGCTGTGTCAACATGTTGCACAGCTGCATCCGCTGCCCATGATAATGCCACAAGCATTGCCGCGCAAGCAGCTGCTGCTAGCAAGGCGGCCTACGAAAGCATGCACAAAAGTTACTAGTGCCCTGAGCAGAGATTGTCCCTGAAACAACCGCACAACTGCACAACATGAGTACAAAGCATTGAGGTCAAAAACATGGTCTGCTACTTCTGCACACAACACATTCGGTAGGTAAAAGCAGCACAACACTCCGCACCGCACCGCAGTGTGTGCTGCTGGCAGAGCAAATGTACACAGGTGATGATATACAGGGCCGGCGCACGAAACACAAGCGCCAGAACCGGACACGCGGCTACAGCTGCCTGGCAGGCCTTCACAGCAACACATTTGAGCTGCTGCACACGGCAATCAAGCATGCATGAGCAACCCATGCGTGCAAGCTTGCCATGCGTTAGTTGTATACATGCCCTGTGCAAAGCTGCTGCATACGAGCACAGTAGCTGCTCCAGTTGCAGCACAAGGCACAAAGCACAAGCTGCTGAAGCATCCGGCACCACGCGCCCAACCGCCTGCCTGTCGTGCATGCAACCGCACGCATAAGCATATGAATAATCTACACTCGTTGCTGCGCACACATAGCACGGTGCACAGTATAGGTGCACACAATGCCACCCCTGCAGCAAGATGCTGCACGCACAGCTAGCACTGCACAGCAATCGCCAGCACCCTAACAGCCAGAGCACCCTGCAGCCACCTTCAATGCCCCGCCAAAGCTGCATGCCACCCTTGAAACTCACCCCTGTCCTACAGCTACCCAGCCGCTGCTGCAGCATCCACCGGCCAACGCCAGCGACACACATCCCCGTCTCATGCGCTGCGTCCGCTACAGGAGCCCGCACTCGCCACTTTGAAACCCACAACAACTACTAGCCCACGTGCCAACTACTACTGGCTCGCGCCCGCTGCGAACCCTAAGACAGGTCGAAGGAGCCCTGGCCCTCCCGGATCGCAAACATGATGCGCTCCCTCATCACCTCCTTGCAGCTGTACGGCGGCAGCTTAATGTAATTCGCGCACGTCATCACGCTGGGCAAATCTCCGTCCGCCAGCGGCGTGCCGTTGCTCCAGTCCATGGAGGCAGCGCTGGGCGGTGTGGGGCCGTCGCTGGGCGGCAGCAGGCTGGGGTGCTTGCGCACCACGGTCAGCCGCGGCTGCAGCGCGGCGATGCCGCCGGGCGGCAGGCGCGGGCAGCCCGTGACGAAGCGCAGGAAGCGGCGCTGGTCCGCGGTGTCCAGCTCCGACAGGATCTCCAGCAGGTGCCTGCGGGAGGACACATTGAGATGTCAACGGCAGGAGGTCCAAGACGCGGTTAAGAAGGCAGTTGTGTGTGTCACAGCAGCAGCAGGAACTGTGGCATCAGCTGGGCATCCAGTGGCAGCCCGCCAGCGACAGAACTCCGCCTAAACCCATTGGCTGCAACAACGCACTTGCTAGCAGCATGTGCACGCATGCAGCCGCAGCTGCGCAGCACCAACCAGCCTGCGCACCTGACGGGCGTGCTCTGCGCCGTGTAGCCGTGGTCGAAGCGCATGCTGTCTGCCAGCTGCTGCGGCGTCCAGTGCTCGCCCGCGCCGCACAGCAGCACCTCCATCTCGTCGTCACGGAACACCTCCAGCGCTGACATGCTGAACACCTGCAGCAGCAGCAGCACGGCAACACAGCAGGCAACAGCACACGTTGAGAAGACGGCAGCGTTTAGTAACCAGCAGATGCCTATTCACATGAATTTGTCGGTACATGCAGCTCTGTCTGTCCATCTAGTCATTGATCACAGTACAGCAGCCTGAACAGTGCAAGGCCTGCCCATCCCAGCAGCGCATGCCACTGCAGAGAGTTTTGAAAACCCATCAATTCCCCCCACCGCATGCCCCAAACCGCATGCCCCAACTTCTGTCCTGCAAGCCAGCTTGCAGCCGTAGTGCATCATCATCATCAGCAGCACTAATTCAAGATAACACAAAAACCGCGCACCTCGTTGAAGCCCTCCCTGAAGGCGCCCATCTGCGCCTCAATGCCCGCGCCCAGTGAGGCGTCCACCACAGCCTGGATGTAGGCCACCAGGTTGGCGCTGTCCACAGCCACGTCAGAGCCGCCAGCGCACAGCTCGTACGAGGGGTCGCCTGCAGGTGCAGGCATACAGCAGCAGAGGGATGAGAGCCAGCCGCAGCCACACAGGTGTGCGTGGTTGTGCAGAATCTGCCGACGCGGTATATAAATGCGGCTGGCTAATGTAGCAAACACAAAACAGCCTGCAGCACCTTCACAACCTGCATTGCTGCACGTGGCTCATCATGTTGGTGCTAAGCCACTGCAGGCATCCAAACGTGCGCAGAGCATGCAAACAGGTGCAAGCGAAAGCCTATCTAGCACGCTCTGATGCTGCTTGCCACACCGCAGCCAGTCAGCACACCCTCCCCTACTACACCCCCAGCACACCCACCCACCCCACCCACCAGGCAGTGTGAAGCTCAGGCACAGGTCCTCCACTGCGCAGCCGTCCACCACCACAGGCCCAGCACCCCCAGCAGCAGCATGCGCCGCTGCTGCTGCCGCCAGCCGCTCCAGGCTAGCCCCAAGCCCCGGGTCAACCTGCCCCACATCAAACAGGTCCAGCGGCCGGCCCAGCGCAGCCCTGAAGAACACAGGGTTCAGCGGAAGGTCCAGCAGCCGGTTGTCCTGCAGGGCCTTGGCCACAGCCCGCCCCAGCAGCCGGAAGTGCTCCACCACGGCCGCATGCGGGCTGCGCTTCTGCTCCGGCAGCGGCGCGGGGAACAGCCCGTGCGGCGCGTACACGTAGTCGGCCGCTGTTGATGCCGCCTGCTCGTGCGAGACCACCTCCTGGTGCAGCTGCACACCGCCTGCATCAGAGCCGCCGCGGCTGCCTGCCGCCGCACCAGGCTGCTGCTGCTGCTGCTGCCCGGCGTCGCTGCCGCCTGCCTTGCCAGCTGCTGCCGCCGCCACTGCTGCTGCATCAGCGGCGTCTGCGGGCGTCTCGTCCAGCGCGTGCTGCTGCTGCGGCTCTGGCGGCTCCTCGTGGCGCCACAGGCCCAGCGCCTTGCGCTGCAGCTCGTGGCTGAGCATGGTGTAGAACTCCAGCGTGGGGCCCAGCCCTGTGCCCACCTCGCCAAAGTACTCCAGCTCCAGCACCGCGCGGTGCTTCGCATACAGCTCCATCACCTGGCACAGCAACGCGGCAGTGCAGGTGAGGCACGCAGGCAAAAAGTTGAGCGCAGAAACTAGAGCTGCAGCTCCAAGCGAAGGAGCACACTCTCAACATAAAAAGCAAGCTTGCAGCAGCAGCAGCAGCACCAACACCTACCTTTCCTTTGTCATTCAGCTACTCAGTGGCTGGTGCACTGCTGCAGCACAGCAGTACTGACAATGTTTCATTGAACCCCTGTAACTATCTGCCCCTAAACCACCTTTACCTTTGCTTGAGCATGACTTGGTGCCAGCTGAGGCTACAAAACATGCCAAAGTGTCACTGCTGTCACTGCTGCTGCTGCCACCAAGCTGCATCACCACCACCCAGCCGCTCACCTTGACCGCAGAGTCCAGGATGCGCCGCCGCGACACGCGCACTTTCTGCCGCTGCAGCCGCCCGATGCGTAGCTCGCGCCCGTCCCGCTCCAGCGCCCCACCCAGCCCCTCAGCCGCCTGCTGCTGGTGCATGTGGTGCAGCGCGCGGCCCAGGCCAAAGGCCGTCGAATAGAAGTAGCGCCGCCGCACCTCAAAGGGGAACAGGAAGCGGCAGCTAACCACCAGCTGGTGGCACCACGCAGGGATGCCGCCGCCGCAGATGGACAGCACGTCCTTGAGCTGCTGCGCGAGCTTGTTGCCGAGCTTGCTGCTGATGAACTCGTCACGCGGCACGTGCGCGAGCGCCATCTGGCCTGCTGCCGCCTGCACTGCTGCTATGCCGACTGCCTCTTCCTCTGCTGTAGCCGGCTGGCTGCTGGCTGCTGCTGCTGCTGTGTCTGGCTTGGCAGTTGCTGCTGCTGCGCCGGGCAGCAGCTGCAGCTCATGGCTTGCTAACACGCGGGGCGCTAGCCTATTGATGACCTCTAGCAGCTGCACTAGCCGCAGAATGTCTAGGCATGACTCAGGCGCTGATAGATTGCTAGGCAGCTGCACAGACAGCAGCTCCCCTAGCGGTGACTGCCGCCAGTGGCTCACTGCACCAGCGCCTGCTGCTGCTGCTGCTGCCTCACCCGCTGCTGCTGCTGCTGGCGGCACGCTGCCTTGCCGGCCCATGCTGCCCTGCCTGCTTGGCGCCCCCAATGCGCCGCTGCCTGCACGGCTGCTCGGCCCTGCTGCTGCTGCTGCTTGCTCCTGCGCTTCAGTCACTGCCAGGCGGTAGTGCAGCGTATACACCTGCTCCCAGAGGTGCCGCCCGCGCCTGCCGCTGCCCCCCAGCCCTGCCTCGTCCCCATTGTCATCATCCTCAGCGCCATTAGCCGCCAGCGTGCTCTGCTGGATGGCCTGGAACACTGTGCATGCTGCTGCCAGGGGCTGCTCATTCATGTAGAATACAAGCTTGGGGCCGGAGCCTGCACCAGCCACAACAGCGGCTGTGCGAGCAGCACCATTGGCTGCAGGCGGCGGCGGGGGTGCAGCACTGCTGCGGGCCCAGGGCGCACGCGCATCGCTGCTGCCGCCGCCACCTGCTGCTGCTGCTGCTGAAGCTGCAGCAGCCTCTGCAGCTCTGCCAGCAGCAGCCGCAGTGTCTGCCGCTGCCCTGCTGCTAGCTGCTGCTGCTGCCGCTGCTTGGCTGGCTGCTGCGGCGGCCGCTGCCGCTGCTGCTGCCATGCCCTCTGCCAGGTGCAAGTCATGCACCGGCATGGAGCCTATGTCTGCGTCATCCATGTCTTCATCATCATCTTCATCGTCATCTTCATGGTCAAAGATGCCATCCTCCATGTCATGGTCCTCATCCATGCCGTCATCGTGCATGTGCTCATCATCATGATCAGACGGCATCAGCAGATCCTCATCAAACGCGCCGTCATGCTCATCCGACATGCCGTCAGTGGAGCCGGCAGCAGCAGCAGCAGCAGCAGCAGCGCCGCCAGCGCCACGGCCGCCTGCCCGCGCCGCCCGCCGCTGGTTCACAGCCTCCTCAGCGCGCGCCTGCGCCTCTGCACGCGCACGGGCTGCCTGTGCCCGAGTCATGCGGCCGCTGCCCTCAGCATCGGGGATTGGCTGCGCCTTGCTGGCGGCAGGAGGCTGCTGCGAGCTGCCTCGCCCTGCTGCTGCTGCTGAGCCTTCCCTGCTGCTGCCACCCCCTGAGCTGCTGCGCCTGCGGGTTGTGGCACCACCAGAAGCTGCTGGCGCCGGCGTGGCTGCTGCTGCTGCTGGCTGGCTAGCTGCTGCTGCAGCTGGCTCTGCTGCCCTGCTGCCAGCAGCCGCCGGCTCTGCTGCTGCGCGCAGCCGCAGTGCCTCAAAGGTGCTGCCCCTGTTCACGCGCTGCCACAGGAAGTCCTCGATGGCAGTCATATTAGCTAGCGGCTCGATGAGCACGATGTTGGCGGGGTACTCCTTGAGGGCGGCCTCCTGCAGGCGGATGGCAAAGCGAGGGACAGTGCAATGCACCAAAAAACATACTCAATAACGCGCCGAGTGAGCGCCAGCAGGAGGATTGCAGAGTGAGGTTTGTGAGCAGCAGTAATAGAGACTGGCCCAGCACAACTTCACATAGTGCCAGCAGCCCGACACTGCACAGCTGGCTACCTCAGTCTACAGCAGCGCACACCAGGTGCACACCTCAGGACCCCTTACAGCACCAACAGCGACACCCTCAGGGTGTGCAGCCAGCTGCGCGCAGCTGCTCACCTCGGAATGCCGCACCAGGCGCAGCTTGAAAGGCTGCGTCAGCGCCGCCAGCCCAGACGTCAGGCTGCTGCTGTTGAAACTGCCAGACATGCCGCCAGAGCGGCTCAGCGAGCGGCCCCCAGAGCCGCCAGCCAGCCCCCCACTGGGCACCAGCCTGCTGCACAGCACAGGGAAGGCCTCAGCTGATGCTAGCGCAGGCTGCAGCTTGCGCACAAGTGCAGCCAGCGGCACGCTGCTCGCTGCTGCACTCGCCACTGCAGCAGCACCAGCCGCTGCGCCCTTCGCTGCCGCTGCGCCCTTCGCTGCCGCTGCGCCTTGCGCGCTGGCGCCGTCGCTTGCGGCTTCGTCTGCGTGTGAGGCGAGTGCTGCTACGGTGAAGTTGCGCAGTCGGCGCAGCAGCTGCTCATCGCTCTGCTCAGAGGCCGCCAGGTCTGCGCCCTGCAGGTAGGCTGTCAGGCGGTTGACTGCGCTGCTGCTGATCATCTCAAACACTGACAAGCTGTTGCTGGTCAGCGCCTGCAGGAGCACAAATCACAGAGTTGAAAGCAAGCCCAGCACGGAATAATCTTGTACCCTTGCCTTGACCGCCCTCCACTGCCAGCCCTACCAGGGTTCAAATGCCAGCCCTGCCAGGGTTCAAACGTCGCAAGACAGGCAAACAAACCACAACCATGCATCTGCACTGCAACAGCAACAGAAACCACAGCTGCAATTGCACCACGCTGACTGCTGCTGCCGCTGCTGCCGCAGCTTCACCAGCCGGTTGTGAACAGCTACGCCCCCTCCCCATGCCTGGCTGTGCCCACCCACCTCCAAAAGTGCTGGCATGCACGCATCGTCGCTTGCTAGGCGGTCGCACAGCTGCCGCAGCTGTTGCAGCCCCTCACTCTCCAGCCCTGCTGCTGCGCCAGGCCCGCCGGCCTTGAAGTGCAGCTGCTTGAACGCAGCTGCGCGCCGCGCGACAGCGTCCCTCAAGCTGAGGCTGGGCGTGCGCAGCGACTCAACAGCGCTGGGCCCGGCGCGCTCTGCTGCTGCTGCTGCTGCTGGCTCCTTGGCATCGTCCCTAGTCTGCATGGCAGTGCACACGCGCACAAAGAGGCTACTGTTCAGCACAAGGGCACACACAGAACTTGCATGAAGAGCAGTCTCCGCTGCGCCATTCAGACAGGAGCAGACAACAGCAGTGGGAAAGGAGCTGGCCCCACAGCACAGCATACGCTGCTGCAGGCCCTCGCAGCACCATACGCTGCAATGCTCAGCAGTAGCCAGCAGCCCACCATCACCAAACCCCAGCCCACCTGATCGGCCTTTGATGAGCGCCGCGAGCGCGTGATGGGCGGCGACGGCGGTGGCAGGTCTGCAGATGGCCCCGCGCCGGACGAGCTGCGACAGCCGCCGCCCTCCTCGGCAGCAGCCGCCACCGCAGCAGCAGCGCGCGCGCCTGCCGCTGCAGGCAAAGATGAGGCCAGCTGCTCCAGCGCGTGCGCCACGCCCTCCTTGACGAAAAACCCCGCAAAGATCTGCGGGAGTTTGGCCATAAGGATCTCTGCCATCTGTATTGCCGCTGCCTGCGCCTTGATGTCCCTGCCGCACAGCAGGCCTGCCACGAAGCTGCTGATGGGCAGCTCAGCCAGCACGGCCTGCAGCTGGCTAGGGGCGCCGAGTGCCAGCAGCTTCACTACGGTGGCCAGGCAGCGGCTGCGCACTGTGGGCATGACTGTGGAGGAGTACACCTGCAGGTGCAGCAGGAGAGGGAGGAACATAGGCCAACACAGCATCACATAAGGTTACTTGTGAGTTGACGTGGCCAGCAGCGTGGCTTGCAGCAGTAGACAAATGCAACTGATGGATCGCAGGCGCGCCTCAGGGCCAATGCTTACGATAGGGGTGCGCCATGCTGCTGGCTGGCATGTCAGATGCTGTGCTATTCTCACAACTGCACGGCTGGCCAGACCTGCAGACCCGCAGCGCTCACCTGCAGAGTGAGTGGCAGCAGGCTCTGACAGATGGTCATCACCATCTCAGGCTCACTGGCCAGAAACTCCGACAGCGAGTCTGAACGCCCGCCCGCTGCTGCTGCTGCTGCACCGCTGCTGCTCGCGACCGCTGCCGCAATGCCGCCGTGCGTGGGCAGGTCCCTCAGCAGCATGTCGCTTGCATCAGGCACTGCAGGCAGCAGCTCATGCGCCAGCGTCATCACCTCCGCCAGCTGGTCTGGTGTGCGCAGCACGCTGCCGCTGGCGCTGCCGCTGCTGCCCAGCATGGAGCAGTTTGCCAGCAGCTGCCGCAGCGTGTCCACCACCCCTGCCTTCAGCAGCTGCTGCGCAATGGCAGGCGAGCCGCTGGCACATGTAGACAGCAGCTTAACCATGCCAAAGTACGTGCCGACAGATGTTTGTGTGGAGCTGCCGCCCGCGCCTGCCTCATTAATGCTGATCAGCTGCAGCGCCTGGTTGATCAGGCCTGCGCTCTGCAGCTGCTCCAGCAGCGGCGCATGGTGCGCATACGCCTCTGCAATCGCCAGCAGCGCCATGCACGCATTGTCCACAACCTTTGCGTCCTGATACTGCAGCAAGTTGCACAGGATCGGCAGCGCGTCTTTGACGGCTGACACATGTGACGGCCCCAGGCCCGTGCACATGGCTGCTGCTGTCGCCACTGCGGTGCGCTGCACGCCTGTGGGGAAGAAGTCCAGAAAAGACAGCACCGCCAGCAGCCCGCCGTGCTGCAGCAGCGCCCCGGGGTGCTCATGCGAGAGCTTCTCCAGCGCCTGCAGCGACTGCTCAGCCAGGTCAATGTACTCAATGGTGAGCAGCCGCTCGCAGAAGGCTGGTACTGCGCCGTGGCGCACGATGGCGCCGCAGGAGGCCGGCAGCACGTCTGCCATGAAGGTGAGCGCGCGGGCTGCCAGCAGCATGATGTCAGGGTTGTGCTCCATGCCCAGCAGCTGCACCTGCGAGATGAAAAAAGGCAGAGTGTTTTTGTGTTGCAGGCGAGTGGTGTATGAGTGTGTGGCGGCAGGGTGTGGCTGAGCTGGGGACAACAGGATTTATGCGTGCGTGCAAGCAAACACGTGCAACAGCGCAGGTGCCGCTGTGCCGTTGTGCGTGCAGGCAACCGTTGCTGATCCAGCACCAATGTGCTCAGGCCCGGTGGATAGGCTGCGCTGACATGAACCTGGTTGCTGCAAAGCATGCGTAGCTGCGGCTGCATGCAAGGCAGCTTCCACTGCCAGTTCCCTGCACTGACGCTACCGCAGGTCCACTGCTGCTGCTGCTGCGCTCACCAGCAGCGGCACCACTTGCTCGATGGGGAAAGTGGTCAGCGACTCCTCTGTGGAGATGGACAGCAGCTCGCACAGCTCCGACAGCGACGACAGCTGCGCGCCCTCATCATCAAACTGCTTCATGCCAGCCATGATGCCCTGCAGGAAGGTGCCAGCCAACAATGTGAGCAACCAATGAGCACCTTGTCCAGCTTGACTGGCACTGTGTTTGCTGCTGTGCCTGATTGCTGGCTGCTACTGCTAAAACTGCTGCAAAGCATTGCTGTGCTCATGGCTAAGAGCTTAGGAAAGCTGTGGTGCAGGTTGTTGAAAGCACCCAGATAACACTACGCCACGCCAACTGCTGTGGCAACCCAGCTCCTGGCCAGAGGCTGCTGATAAAGCTATGCATGCAACCTGCCGGCAGATAGCATATGTTTGCATGTGCTATGGCATCCTCCCATCCTGCTGTAGGCTGAAAACAGGTCCAGCTGCCCTGCTGCACCTGGCTCCTGCTGCTGCTGCCACACACCTTGATGCGCACACCAGACATGGGCATCATGTCCTCAAAATTGGCTCCAAGCTTGCGAAGCAGGCCTTGCAGTGCACTGCAGGCAGCAGGAAACAAGTTCATAATCTACTCCCTCTGCACACCGAGCAGTACTACAACAATGTTGGCTGCTGCAACATGCTTGCAGGCTCCTGCAAAGCGGCAACGGCAACAGCAGCAGCAGTGCTGCGGCGCAAGTGCATTGCCCACCTGCCAGCTGCACCAAAGTTCCTGCCAAACATGTCTCCCATATCCTGCAGTGAGCAGGCAGGGCAGAACGAGGCAGCGTGAGTGTGGCTATAGTCCTGCAAGCCAGCATGGGCTGGGCCAAGGCATGCAGTCATGGCTGGCTCTGCTCACCCTTTCGTCCTCGCCCCCGCCTGAGGGGGCATCGCCGCGCGAGTTGCGCCTGCCGGATCGATCCATGGAGTCGTCTGGCTGTTGGTTGTCCTGCGCACGACCAGCTGCAGGCTCTGCTGGCCCTGGCTGTGCGAGGGCAGCAGGAGGTGCCTGTGCAGCCTGATCGGGAGCTGCCTGAGCCTCAGCAGCTGTGTCTGGCGTGCTTCTAGACCTAGGTGTGCGCTGCTGAGTTGCTCGCTTGCCGCTGCGAGTACTCCTGGGCGCCGGAGCTGCAGCAAGGCCTTGGTGCTGTGTCTGGCGCTGTGCTGCCCCGCGAGTACGCTTAGCTGGACCTTGCTGACCTGCTTTTGGCTCAGTATCTGCTTCACCCTTGCGTTTGGCAGAGTTTCTAGTTTCCATCAGGGCAGGAAGCAAGCCTGCAGGCTGAGATATTGGCCATGAAGCGCACAGCAATGGTACAATAATGACTGTAAGGGCTCAAAACCAACTTAGCTCTCCACCTACTCTCTGCTGAGCCGCAGTATGAGGCCCCACAGTGGGAGAACCTTCATGGCAGCTGAACAGGCAGTAACAAGTGGTACTCCCAGGTACAATTTGCATTTTGATGTTACCCAGAGGTAAGTATGTGTCGCTTGACCTTTAGTATGTTGCATTGTTTGCAATTAGGAGACACCCACTGTGTGCAAAGCAAGCAGTGCTGAGTGTGAGCAGTACACAATGGCACCTGACAGATGATTGCTCATCCTGCATGGTCACAGTCGCTGAAAGTAATCCCTATCTACTGATCGCACCAAAATACAGTCTTCATGATTGACGTCGCGCCTCCTGAGCGCGCTGACGAGGCGGAGAGTGCAGAGTTGGGATACTTCTTCCAGTCAGCAGGTGTAATCAAGTTCTCCGATGCTGAGAGCAAAGCACCTGGTTTTTCAGCGGCTGTCGCATGCGCAGATCGCTATGGCGTGGTGGTCTACAGCGACATGACCTGTGAGTAGTCACTGGGCAGTCGAGCAGCAGGACTGGCAGCCAAGGCAAGGCTGTAGCAGCTATGCACACCTTAACTGCTGGCACTGCCTGCCATCACTGCTCTCAAAGTGACTGTACTGCTTGAGTGTGCGTAAAACGGGCCTGCTCTGTCTGCCTTGGTGCGGCAGCAACATGATCCTTGTCTGACGCTTTCGTGTTCTGTTGCAGCTGTTTATGTTGCCTTCACCAATCAGCTGCTGAAGGCGGCCAGCAATGATGTGAAGAGGTAGGCGACAGGGAAGGAAGCGCGTATGGCGCTATGAATGCAACACAGCACATGGTTTCAGAGCAGCAGGAACGTTACCAGTGCACTGGAGCAGCAGCGGTCGACCGGCTGCAGCAGAGAGCTGCTGCCTCTTAGATAGCACCAGCCGCAGTACAGCAGCAGATACGGTAGCAGCAGCAGTGACAGCAGCAGCAGCAGTGTCAGTGTTTGTGGGTTTGTCCCACCAGCGCAGTTGAAATTGGGTGGCTACAGCAGCTGAATGTGCGCTACTTACAACGCTTGAGCAGCAGCGACCTGCTACCCTGTGCTGGGTCGTTTATTGCTAGCACGCAGTTTTAACAATCAGCATTGATCAACATTGCTGCATAATGATCCTGGTGGCACGGTTGCAGCAGCGAGGCCATGGTGGCTTCTTACAGGCATTTACGCTCAAGCAGGTGCATGCCTGCACCGCTTCAACCATCAGCTCTGCTGTTGATTCTTAGCACATGCGCGCTCCGCCCACAACTCTACTCCCAAACGTCTGCAATGTTGGCTGTGCATCTGCATCTTGCAGGAAGCCTCACTCCTGCTTTCCTGTTCGTCTGTTATTGTTTTCCGCTGCCCCGCAGCCCTGAGGTGCTGGACCCAGCCACAGTATGTGTGGCCAGCCTGCCGCTGCCAGGCGTCACCAGCCTCTCCCTATCCGCCGACCAGCTGCTGCTCGCAGCTGTCACAGGAACCGGTGTCCAGGTGTACAGCCTGCCGCACCTGCTGCACCACCAGTCTGATGCGCCAGTGGCTAGCCTAGACCTAGGCAGGGACCTGGTGCAGTTCTCATGGTGCCCAGATGATTCAGGCAGGGACAGTGCGGCCAGCTACCTGGCACTCACGTGTGACCGCGTGCTGCTGCATGGCAGTCTTGTGTCTGGTTCTGCGGCGCTGGCGGATGGTGTGGAGTGTGCGGCGTGGTCGCCGGATGGGCAGCACATTGCATACAGCAGCGGCAGCAGGCTGGTGGTCACTGCGCCGGATTGGAAGGACTCCGCTTTCACTGTCAACATCCCGGCGCCAGAGGGTGAAGGTGAGGGTGGCGCTGTGATCGATGGAAACTGTTGGTGCGTGCGTGCTGGTCTGCACTATACAATTACTTCATACCATTTATGTGACTGCACACTACTACTTTTTGCACACAACTCGCTAGCCTGGATTACTTGCTCCTCTTGCATGCACCTTGTCGGCTGGCTACTGTGCAACTCCACACCTGTCAACCCATCTGCCCGCATTCCCTCCCCACCCACCCTTCACTGCAGATGGTGATGGCGAGTTCCTGCTGGACAGCATGGCCTGGCCTGCGCCGCGCAGCATCGCCGCCAGCGGGCTGTGGTATGACGTGGACAATGAGGATGAGCCGGAGTCCATGGATGCATATCTGCTGGCCATCACCTGGCAGGCCTGGCAGGGCGAGGCTGCGGCAGCGCCAGCTGGCCTGGAGGCGCGGCTGACTAGCTACGTGACGCTGCAGGTGCGGGGCAAGGGTGCATGGTATAGCCAGTGCATAGCAGCACTGCAACGTACACGCAAAGCAACCATTCGCTGTGGGGTACCATTGGCGTGGTGGAGCGTTAGGGGTATGTTGAAAGCCTGTCGTTGAAGTTGAAGACAGCTGTAGTAGCGGCTGACACGCGCAACCACAGCTTACCGTGTCTGTAGCAGCAGCTGCAGCTTGACCCCTCCCTCTCACTCCTCCGCACCCCTCCTTGCTCACCAAGCATCAACGCATGCGTGTTCTTCTCCTTGCTGCATCTCTTCCCTCCAGAACGAGGACGAGGAGCCCGGCTGCGGCACCAACCAGTGGCCCTACCTGAAGGCCGCCTACGTGGCGCCCTGGCAGCTGCTAGTTCACGGCCACCGCAAGTCCTGCGACGACCACATCCGGCTCATGCTGCTGGGCGGGGAGCGCCCCGTGGCGCTGGACCAGGCGGAGACCAAGCTGGTGGCGCCTGTGCCTACTGTGGCTGAGGGCGAGAACTTTGTCACTGGCCTGGCTCTGGACTACAGCAACCAGGTGGGGGGCGGCAGGGGGGTGCATGGCTGTGTGTGCGGCGCTGCGCTAGCGTCGAGTGTGCTGCTGAGCCCTGTTGATTTCGTGTGGTTGAAGCGGGTCGGGGTCGTGCTGATGAGTAGCTCTGTATGTTGGTCTTTGAGACAGCAGCAGCAGCTGCACAATCGACCGGGCATTGGACATGCAGGACTTGAGCTGTAATTTTCTCCCACTGCTGCTGCTGCTGCTGCTGCTGCTGCCGCCTCTTGCAGGAGTTGATCCCGCACCCCATGGACGAGACCAAGCCTGACGTGCCGTGCAGCGCCGTGCTGCTGGCCGCCAGCGTGGACGGCGTGCTGCGGCTGTACCGCCTGGCCAACTTCCTGCAAGATGGTGGGCTGGCGCGGGAGCCGCAGCAGATGCCGGCGGGACTGCCGCCGCAGCTGCTGATGGCGCTGGCTGCAGCGCAGCAGGCCCTGCAGGAGGAGGTGAGGTGCTGTGTATGATGTGGGGGCAGGCAGGGATGTTGTTAGGTGTAGCTGGTGGGATGCGGACTGGTGGACGTGGAGGCGGGCGGAAGCAAAAATTGCGCGGCTGCTGCATCATGACCCTCATCTAGCATGCTTGCGCAACGCGTGACCTTGCTGCTGCAAGCTTGCCTGTTTGCCTGAGTGTATTTAGTTGGTGGCTGTTGTTGGTTGATGCTGACCTGCACAATTTGCAGATGCATGTATAGACATGAATGAGGCAACAGCTGCAGTCATGCTAAGGCGGTCATTGGCCGCTGCGCTGTCTGCTGACTTGCAGGAGTCTGAGACATCCGTGTCCAGCCCCTCCCCGCAGGCCGCATCCTTCATGCAGCGCAGCCAAGCAGCAGCTGCAGCAGCAGCAGCAGCACCCACCGCTGGCTCCAGCTCAGGTGCTGCTGCCAGCCAGCGGCCTGCAGCAGCAGGCAGCGCCCCAGCGTTTGGCCAGCAGCAGCAGCAGCAGGAGTCTGGCAGCGCGGCAAGCTTTGGTGCCCCTGCTGCGGAGGAGGCTGCTGCTGCTGCTGTTGCGCTGCCATCTGACGATGATGATGACGATTTTGGTGATGAGGAAGAGGAGGAGGAAGGGGTGACTGCGGGCTCTGATGCTGCTGACGGCACAGCGCAGAGCGGCTGGGGCAGCAGTGAGGAGGCGTCAGAGCAGCAGGATGGAGAGGAAGAGTCTGATGAGGAGACAAGTTCATCTGCGCCGCACAAGCCGCAGCAAGGTGCGTGGCGCTGCTCTGCTAGCTGAGCTGGGTGTGGGGCTGCGCAAATGCTGGTGGGAGTGCACAGACGCATGTTGAATCAGTTGTTTTCTGCTGGAAGCCTGTCTGTGCTGAGTTCTAACCTGTCAACACTGGCGCCCTGCTGTGCTGTGTGCACTTGCAGGAACTGCAGCAGCAGCAGGCAGCAGCAAGCCAGCTGGGGTGTTTGGCGCTAGCGCTGCAACAGGCGCTGGCACCTCAGCACCTGGCAGCAGCGGCAACCTGTTTGGCTCTGCCGGCGCCTTTGGCACACCCACCCAGCCCTTTGGAAGTGCAGCGTTTGGCGCAGCTGCTGCTGCTCAGCAGCCTGCTTTCGGCTTTGCTAAGAGCGCCAGCACTGGCGGCCTGGCAGCAGCGGCCGGCAGTGGCAGCGCTGCCGGCACAACAGCCAGCAACGCGTTTGGCGGGCTGAGCTTTGGCAGTAGCGCCTCATCAGCTGCTGCATCGGGATCTGCAGCTGCGCCTGCGTTCGGCACGTTCAGCCTGTCAGCGCCTGCCTTTGGTGCTGCTGCTTGCACGCCAGCCTTTGGCGCAGGCTCCTCAGCAGCGCCTGCGTTCGGAGCAGCAGCATCACCACCAGCTTTTGGCGGCGCAGCAGCTGCAGCCACACCTGCAGGAGTTGCATCCACACCAGCATTTGGCTTCAGCTCTGCATTCGGCACGCCTGCAGCTACGCCAGCTGGGGCTCCCTTTGCAGGGCTGACGCTGGGGCAGGGCACTGCTGCTGCAGGTGGTGGTGGATTTGCGCCGCCAGCAGCAGGTGGTGCTGCTGCTGGGCCAGCCAAGGGCGCGTTTGCTGCTCCTGTGGCGGCTTTCCAGCAGGCTGCAGCGACTGCGGCTGTGCCAGGTGAGCTTACCGTCCCTGTAAGGAACAGGGCAATCATATAAAGCACACTGCTGCTGCTGATGGTGATGGTGATGGTGATGATGGCAATGGTGATGGTCATGATAGCGCTTGTGTTTTAGTATCGCAGTGCCTCAATGATCCTGCTTTGCGCTGTCAGCTAATTGAAGCTTGCAGTGCTGCTGACCCTGTACTGCTGTCGCTGTCACTGCTGGTTGTTCTGCACGAGCAGCTGACCAGTTCCAGCCAAGCGCAGCCTTCCAAGGCGCGCGCCCCGGCTTTGTCTTCACGACTGGCCAGCATGGCACAGGCTACTACAAGGATGCAGCGCCACAGGCAGCAGCAGCAGCACCTGCACCGGCAGCACAGCATCCTGCAGCAGCCAAGCAGCCCGCAGCCAAGCCAGCCCCAGCAGCAGCAGCAGCAGCAGCTGCTGCCACACAGCCAGCCGCTGCAGCAGCAAAGCAGCGTCCCGCGGCAGCAACATCAGCAGCAGGTGGCAGCAGCGCGTCAGCTGCAGCAAGTCAAGCGCGGCAGCCGCCTGCAGCTGCTGCTGCTGCCGGTGCAGCAGCACGGAGGGCGGCTGCGGCTGCGGCTGCAGCAGCAGTGCAGCGCAAGGTTCCCCACAAGGTGGAGCTGCAGCTGCCAGCTGTCAAGGTGGCGCCACCTAAGCCGCAGCTGGTCGGCCAAGGCCAGGAGGTGTGTGCACCATCTGCAGGAATCGGCAGCCGCTGTGCCTGCAGCAGCTTTGTGCCTTGCTCACCAATATGTTGCTGCATATTGTATCATGGAGGGATGCGTGAGCTTGAGAGCCAGGGAAAAGGATCACTGTGCAACTTATTACCTGCTGCTGCTTCCCCTGGTGAAAGCTGCTGTTGTTCTCCTGCCTGCTGCTGCTGCTGCTGCTGCTGCTGCGCAGGTTGCTGAGGCTGAGGCTGCCTTCCTGAGCTCGCTGCACCAGGTGGCGCAGCTGTCTGCGCAGATGCAGCAGCTGGTGGCGGCAGTGGTGCCCAAGGACGCTGCAAGCTGGCAGGTCACGCAGCAGACGCAGGCGCTGCGCAAGGAGGCGGCAGGCCTCACCGCCAGCCACAAGCAGCAGAAGCAGGTGCGCTGGCGGGCGCAAGCGATACGTTGATGCGCACTGTGTTCCACAGCTGAGCTGTGTTCTGTGCTTGCTGCTGTAGCTGATGTGCGGCAAGCAGCTGTGGCAGGCATGGTTTGGTATCGCAATCCCGCTGCGGTTAGTGACAGCAGGCAACTTTGCGCTTCCGCGCAGCGCTCCACCTGCCTGTGATTGGTGATTGCAGGCAGCTCCACCTGCCTGTTTTCAGCATGTAGCTGCATGTATGCATTGCCTGTCCAGCCTTTGTCCCCACTTCCAGCACTACCAACTTCATACCTCCTTTCCCCCAACCACCACCCTCCTGCAATCCCTTTGCAGGCCGCAGCGCGCCTGCTGGACAGCTGGGATGAGGTCAACCGCCAGCAGGCAGCGCTGGTCATGTTCCACCCTGACACAGCAGGCACCGCAGCCATCCAGGCGCAGCTGCCACTGGAGCCTGCCCTGGCCAGCCTGCAGGACGGCATCCAGGGCTCCTTTGCAGCCATCAGCAGCAACATGGAGGACCTGGAGCAGCAGCTGGAGCGCTGGCAGCAGCAGGTGGGGCCGCCAGCAGCAGCAGCAGCAGCAGCGCAGCAGGGGAGCGGCTTGAAGGCTGGCGGGCTGCGGCAGGCAGCAGCAACGCCTGGCGGGCTGTTTGGCGGCAGGGCCGCCGGTGGTTTTGGCGCTGCGGGCGGGGCATTTGGGGGCTTAGGGTTGAAGGCGAGCCCCTGGGGTTTGGGATCTGCGGGCGGCAAGAGCAGCAGCAGGGTTGTGGGCATGGCAGCCGCCTCTCCTTCAGCGTCAGGGCGAGCAGGAGGCATGTCGCCGGCGCTGCAGCAGCAGGACGGCAGCGCGCAGCTGGAGCTGCTGTACCAGGTGCTGGCAGCGCAGCAGGACACCGCTTCGAACCTCACCATGCGCATTGACAGCTTGGCGCAGCAGCTGGAGCTGCTGGGGGTGATCAAGACAGACACCGAGCACCAGGGCGGCAGGACGCTGGGGAGGTGGGGCGAGGAGCTGAGCGGTGACGGCTCAGATGATGATGGCGGCTACGGTAGTGAGGCGGAAGGGGATGAGAACGAGTACGAGCGCGCAGGGCCCTCCTCGCTGAATGCAGCAGCAGCAGCAGCAGCAGCAGGGGATGCGGCGACAGGGTCCCCCGCCAAGTTCAGCCTGCGCACACCGAGCACTACTACTGCTGCTGGCTCCAAGACAGGCGGCTCGTTTGCTAGCACCTGGACAGGCGGCGCTGCCGCTGCTGCTGCTGCTGGCTCTGCTCTGAAGACACCCAGCAGCCAGCAGCAGCAGCAGCAGCAGCGATCCGGCCAGGCTAGAGGCAGCCACCTGGACAGCGTAGGCAAGCTGCACTGGGTGACGCCCGGCTCCTCACCTGCCAAGTCGGGGCAGCGCAGCCGGCTGACACCTGGCGGCTCAGGCGCGCGCGTGCTTGGGGGCTCAGCGGTCAAGGGCAGCAGCAGCGCAAGCAGCAACGCGGCGTGGCGCCAGCTTGCCTCGGAACTCAGCAACAGCGCCAGCAGGGGCTCTGCATCAGCAGCAGCGTCAGGCAGTGGGGCCAAGCCGCGCGTGCGCACCACAGTTGCAACGCCGCTGCCGTCAAGCACCCGCAGCAGCAGCAGGTCAGCTGCACGAGCAGCAGCGGCAGCGGCAGCTGAGGTGGTGTCTCCGCCTCGGCCGCCATCACCGCTGCAGATCTCTGCTGCTGCTGGCACGGCAGGCACTGCAGCAGCAGCAACTGCTAATCCTTCAGCCCGCTTCAGCTTCCCTGGCCAGCCAGCCGGCACTCCAGCAGCAGCAGCAGCCGGCAACGCAGCACCAGCCGCACCAGGGTTCAGCACACCTGCTGCTGCGGCAAGGCTGCCAGGCAAGCTCAGCTTCTCACCGGCAGCAGCAGCAGCAGCGTCACCCGCTACACCGCCAAACCCCTCCCCAGCCGGCAACATGTTTGGTGCAACACCTAGCCCTGCAGCTTCAGGCAAGGAGACCCCGGCAGCAGCAGGTGGCGGCAGCAGCGGCTTTGGTTTCTTCTCGCACGCAAACCCTCTGTACGACGTCAAAACCCCGATGGGAAGTGCTGGTGCACCCTCACCCATTGCAGCAGTGCCCTCACCTGCACTGCAGTTTGGCAGCACGCCAGGCTCCAGCTCAGGCGCAGCAGCCAGTCAATCAGGCAGCGCTGCAGCCCCAGCACCTGCTGCTGCTGCTGCCAAGCCTCCTGCAGGCCGGCCTGCTGCTGCTGCCAAGCCCAAGTCTAGCCAGCCGCCAGAGCCACCAATGGCTGCACTGCAGCAGGCTGCTGCATTCCAGCGGCAGGTGCTGCGGCAGGACTCTGTTGGCTCCACCGGCAGCAGCCCACCACCACAGGCTGCTGCCGCTGCTGCTGCCAAGCCGGCAGCAGCCAAGCCAGCAGCAGCTAAGCCCGCAGAGCCAGCACCAGCAGCCGCTCCAGCAGCAGCAGCGGCAGCAGCACAGAAGCCTGCAGGCCCCAATGCCGCAATGCTGGCGGCAGCAGCAGCTGCCGCCAACCGCGTGCTTGCCAGCCAGGCACAGGACGAGCAGCGCGCAGCAGCAGCAGCAGCAGCAGCCAAGCCCAAGGCGGCATCTAGCCAGCCTCCCGAGCCGCTTGCTGCACTGACACGCGAGGCTGGGGCAGCGCTGCAGCGCCTAAGTGCTGCTGGAGGCTCAGCAGCAGCAGCAGCAGCCAAGCCCAAGGCTAGCAGCCAGCCTCCCGAGCCGCCCAGCACCATGCTGCAGGCAGCTGCACAGGCTGGCAGCAAGCTACTAGCGCAAGCTGCAGCAGCAGGCGGCGGCAGCAAGCCTGCTGCTGCCTCTGCCTCATCAGCTGCTGCAGCAGGCGGTGGCAGCACTGCAGCTCCTTTTGGGTCCAGCAGTAGCGCAGGAGCATTCGGCACCAGCAGCACTGCCGGGCTGTTTGGCAGCAGCAGCGCTGCGGGCGGCTTCGGCAGCAGCACCGCAGGCAGCGGCGGTGGGTTTGGGTCATTTGGGTTTGGGTCTGCAGCAGCACCCACCAGCTCTCCTCTGTTTGGTGGCGCCAGCGGTGCTGCTAGCGGCAGCCAGGCCAGCAGCAGCGCAGCAGCCGTCAGCAGCAATGCAGCTGATGCGCTGAATGCAATGCTGGGCGCTCAGGAGGGTGGTGGTGCATCATTTGGTGGCTTTGGCGCACTGGGCTTAGGTGGAGAGGCCTCTCCTCGCGCTGGTGGCGCCCCAGCCAGCAGCGCAGCAGCATCTGCGCCTGCATTTGGGTTTGGGGCAGCCAGCTCAGGGCCAGCTGCTGGTGGTGCATTTGGCGCCTTTGGCGGCAGCGCAAGCAGCGCAGCAGCATCAGGTGGAGCATCTGCCCCGGCATTTGGCACAGGTGGTGCATTCGGCGCTGCCAGCAGTGGCGCCAGCACAGGATTTGCCGGCGGTGCCTTTGGCTTCAGTGGAAGCGCCAGCAGCGCAGCAGCAGGCAGCAGCGGCGCCGCAGGTGGCGTTTTTGGTAGCAACGCCTTTGGCGGCGCGAGCAGTGCAGCTGCTAGCGGCGGCGGCTTATTTGGTGCTCTTGGTACTGGCAGCAGCAGCGGGGCGGCAGGCACCACATCAGTGTTTGGCGGCGCCAGCAGCAGCGCTGGTGGTGCCAGCAGCCCATTCGGTGCTCTGCTATCCGGTAGCAGTGCGGCTTCAACAGGGTTGTCTGTGTTTGGCTCTGCCACGCCTGCTGCTGCTGCTCCAAGCTCACCTTTTGGCGCGCCTGCTTCCCCAGCAACTGGCGGGGTGTTCGGCGGTGCCAGCAACGCAACAGGATCAGCAGGCTTTGGCCAAGCTTCGCCGTTTGGTACACCAGCAGCAGCACCAGCCTCGCCCTTTGGTGGCAGTGCAGCAGCAGCAGGCAGCCCTTTTGGCACTCCAGCTGCCACGAGCACGCCAGCGTTTGGTGCGCAGAGCAGCACGCCAGCTTTTGGCACGCCATCAAGCACGCCTGCATTCGGCACACCCAGCAGTGCAGCCGGCACAGGCACTGGTGTGTTTGGTGGCTTCGGCAGTCCCGCACCTTTTGGACAGCAGCAGCAGCAGCAGCAGTCTGGCGGTAGCACTGCGTCATCGCCATTCGGCGCTGCATTTGGCCAGCCTGCACAGCCCGGTGGTGCATTTGGACAGCCTGCTGCCTTTGGACAGCAGCAGCAGCAGCCGGCAGGCGGCTTTGGGCAGCCCTCTGCCTTCGGGCAGCAGGCAGCGCCTGCAGCGGCGTTTGGCCAGGCAGCTGCGTTTGGGCAGGCGTCGACGCCAGCAGCAGCATTTGGCCAGGCCAGTGCATTTGGCGCTGCTGCCAGCAGCCCTCCCAGCGGAGGCTTTGCTGCATTCGCTGCTCCTGCCAGCCAGGCGCCTGGCTCGGGTGGCAGCGGCTTTGCTGCATTTGCTGCTCCAGGCGGCACAGGGTTTGGCGCACTGGCTGGGGGTGGGGCCGGCGGCAGCACGCCTTTCGGGGCTGGTACGTTTGGGGGTGCGCCTGCTGGTGGCGCGTTTGGCTCGACTGCATCAACGCAGCAGTCCAGCATGTGGGGCGGTCCGAGGCGCTAATTGCTGTGCTGTGTTGCCGTCGACGGTTAGGTGGCAGCTTGCAATGAGCAGTATGGCTTGCGAATGCCAGGCAGGGGTGGGTTCCTGTCTGCACTAGATGCCTGCAGCAAGATGTGGCACAGCTGTGCAGTAAGGCGGGAAAGTGATGTGTCCAGCGTTGGTTGCGGTCATGCAGGGTCGCCATTTGTAGGTTGTGACTGTTTTGCTTAGACGTTTTCTATTACCACGACTGTTCAAGGCGCGGCGGTTATGGGCGTGTCTCCCGATCAACCGAAGG
Source organism: Tetradesmus obliquus (assembly GCA_030272155.1). Classification (NCBI taxonomy): domain Eukaryota; kingdom Viridiplantae; phylum Chlorophyta; class Chlorophyceae; order Sphaeropleales; family Scenedesmaceae; genus Tetradesmus; species Tetradesmus obliquus. The sequence continues at coordinate 6,885,914 of CP126191.1, forward strand.
GCGCCGGGCTCTCCGGGTGACACCCTGGATCCGCCACGTGACATCTACTGCTTGACGAGTACCAAAGGTCGCAGCAAAGTACATGCGTATATGTGCAGCGGTCATTTATACTCTCGTATCTTGTGTTCCCTCGTTTCGGCAACGCGCGCGGCAGTACACAACACCAGCCATTGCAAACGCGCTCTATTCAGCTGTGAAAGTAAAATAATCACTTATTACATACTATTCACCAATTTAGCTTTACAGGGTGCGTAAGGGGAGACACTGCAGTGCTGTTGCGAGATGGTGGAGCAGAAGTATCGGCCATGAGGCATATACGCCTACAGGAGGAGTTGTGAGCTTTACATGGCGTGCCACGAGCGGCTAAAACGCACACAAAGCTTCAAAAGCAGAAGCAGGAGCCGTACCAGCACTGCAGCAGCACCATGGCTGCTCTGTTGCCTGCTGGCTTCAATGGTAGCACTGAGTGCTGCCACCAGCAGGCACATCCCAGCAGTTGCAGCTCGGCCGTACAACTGGTCATTCTTCAACATCCACCCCTTCTCATTCACGGGTGTGTGGAACAACCAGACGTACCATGCAGAGGCATGGCTGCGCCTCATCTGCGTCAACCAGACCACCAGCCTAGCTCGCATGGTGGTATCGCTGCACTCAGCGCCCTTCATAACAGTCAGCCCGGAAGGCGTGCACTCCCTGGTGCCTCCAGAACTCTTTGACAACAGCAGCAGCCTGCCACAGCTCTGGTTCCAGAGCATTGACGATGACGTCAGCGTCACCGCTGGCCAGCTGACAAACTACGATGAGCTCATAAAGCGCCATGAGGATGCAGCACAGCTCATTTATGGCGCACTACTGCCAGCAGAGCTGCCTTTCACGCTCAGGATGCAGGGCAGCGAGCGGGTGCACATGGTGCAGCGGCAGTGCGGGCCGGCGAAGCATCCCCTCTTTGCTGACAAGTCGGCGTGGCTGGGCATGATGGACGCTACCACAGTAACAGGTGCGCCAAACTTCAAGGTGCATGAGCGGTATCAGGCGCAGCGGCCGCCGCCCGCGCCAGTCACTAACCCCGCGCAAGATGCTTTGAAGCAAGCACTGCTGAAAGCACTTGGTGGCGGCAGCAGCAGCACGGGTGCAGCAAGTGGCAGTGGTGACAGCGCAGATGAATCCGTGATTGCGCAGCTGCTAGCTGCAAGCCAGGAGATGGAAGCTGAAAAGCAGGGGCTTGCCAGCAACAGTGTTGCAGCAGAAGCCATGGCAGACAACATGCAGCTCATGCAGATGCTGGCACAGCAGCAGCTAGCGCAGGCAATTGCTCAGCCCGGCAGCAGTGCAGCAGCACTGACAGCCGATCCTGCTGTGGCAGAGCTCCTGCAGCAGCTGGCGCGGCAGCAGGGGAGTGCAGACAGTGTCAGCAGTGGCGATGCAGCAAAGATGCTGGAGTTGATAACTGGCAAGTTTGCCAGCAAGCAGGCCAGCAGCAGCAGCAGCAGCAGCAGCAGCAGCATGGCAAGTCCCAATGACACCTCCAGCAGCAGTGCTGCACTGCCGCAACGCACGCTCCTGGGCAGAGGCTGGATGCCTGACAGCTTGAGCAGCGGCCTCAGCAGCAGCAGCAGCAGCGGCGGCGGCGGCGGCGGCGGCAGCATTGGTGATACCACAGCAAACACCATGCAGACGGCTGCTTCAGGCAGTGCCAGCACCAGCAGCAGTAGCAGCAGCAGCAGCAGCAGCAGCAGCAGCAGCAGAAATAACACCAGTGAAGTAACAGCCCCTGGCAAGCAAGATGCTGCCTACTTCCCATTCACGCCTGCTAGTAACAGCAGTGGCAGCAGCAGCAGCAGCAGCAGCAGCAGCAGTAGCCTATCTAGCGTTGTGGATCCGGCTGTTCCGCTGCCGCCCTCACCTCCTGGTGCATCTCCAGCTTATGGCGACTACACAGATGCCTGGGCAACACACAACAGCGGCAGCAGCGGCACAGCTGCCGCCCTCAACTCAAGCAGCCTCAACAGCAGCAGCAGCAGCAGCGGCCAGCAGATGGACTTCAGGCGGCGCGGCGAGGTGCTGCGCTTCCTCACGCTGCAGCACCTGCAGCACCACCGCGCGCTGGGCTTTGCTGGCAGCCTCATGGTTGTTACACGCCACACAGCCGAAGCAATCATGGCCAGCCGCCCGCTGCGGCGCGCCATGCAGCGGCAGCGCCTCGTGTTGGTTCTGTGGGACCTGGGGCTCGAACCGCGCGCCTCTCACTTCATGCAAGTGCCAGCCTACAACTTGATGCGGCTGGCGGCGTGGGGCTCTGAGGTGCATTTGGGGTTCTGGGACCTGGATGAGTACCTGGTGCTGCCTTCACACAAGTCAATCAGTGAAGAGATCCACAACGGCTGCCTGAGCAGGACGCTTGGAAGGGAGCCTGAAGCGATCGTGCCCACCATGTGGGTGAGCAGCAACAGCTGGAATGCCACACCAGAGCTTGAGGGCTGGATGCGTGCCGGCTACTGGTCGCGGGCGGTGCAAGATATGGACTATGCCATGTGGCCGTACACCTTCTGCGATGGTGCCTGCAAGTCGCTGGTGGACCCTACCACAGACCTCATGTTCCAGGTGGGGCTGCGGGGCCGTTGCAGCCGCACCTGACTTTGTACTGCGCTGCTGTGCTGGGATGATCCCGTTGGTGTTGAAGGGCACTGCACGGCGAAGAGTGTGGCTGCAGGCAGCAGCAGCTGCGGTGAGGCAGTTGGCGGGTGTAAGCAGCTTCTGGCACGCCATAGCTGCAGGGTACCCGTCCCACCTAATGCTGTCATAGGCCAAGCTATCCTGAACTCGCATCCGTCCTGAGCATATGCTGCGTTTAGCCGGCCGGCACATGCTGCGCTCCCTCTCCTGCATCAAACACTTGCTCACGCCGCAATGACTCTGTGTGCCTCAAACAACGCAGGTGCACCAGCATGCGCGGCCGCCGCCGCGCCGCAGCCTGCTGCCGATCAGCTGGCGCTGCGGCTACCTGCTGCACTTCTACCAGCTGTGGAGCCGCCGCATGCCCGGCCTCATGGCAGGCATGGGATACAAGGACCCGCCGGCCATCCCTGGCATCCCGCTTATCATGGAGGATATTCTGCCGCAGTCTGCACTGCAGCGGCTGGCGAGTATGGCCAAGCTGTATAAGGAGATCATCGCGAGCAACCCCTCGCTGCAGCTGGCGGCAGAGGCGGCGGCTCCTGCAGAGGTGGCGGTGCAGCAGCGGCGGTGATGCATGGAGGGAGTTTTGGGGGTTAGCCTTGCTGAGGGTATGCTGGCGGAGAGTGCAATGGGGGACATGAGATGGACGGCTTGAGGTGGTTATTCCTGGGGCATGTTGGCGTTGTTACGCATGGAGCATCACTTGTGCAGCATTGTTGGTGTTGAAAGGTTGGTTGGGAGCGTTATCCATCACAAAAGGCAATCCTTGTTTTGTCAATCGTGTGATCAGCCAGACGTGGGGCTTGCTTGTCGGGTTGGCGGGTTGTAGGGGTTTGAGGTGGCAGGCCTGATGCAGTTGGGCAATCCGATTGAGAGTCTTCAGGTAGCTCTCAAAGGTTTGCTGCTGCAGCCTTGTGTGCAATACCCCAGTCCCTGCAACAGGACTTTCAATGATCTGCAGCGCCAGCATACCACTGCTGTGTGCAGGAGGATGCTGTTTTGCTGCTGCACACTATCAACGAATGAATCATTACTGGGCTCCACTGAAGCTCAGGGCTTCCAGTCGGCCCCATGGGGCTCTGAAATATATTGCAAGGGCACACGCTGTACACCGTGTGCCCAGGTTGAGACGATCTGCACGTATGAACACATTGTACGCTGCCTGGGCTTGATCAACATGGTGGCCACCATCGGCACTGCTGACTAGGCGCCCCGGCAGTATGTTCTTACTCCCTGTTACCGCTAGAACAGGCGGCCGTGCAGCGTATGTGGTGGCCCAATGTCTGCGCTGAGGCGTCTGCATCAGCTGATGCCGCCGGCGGCATCCACTGGCTGGGAGCGCACCCATGCATGCATGTATACACACTGCGGCGTTACTTGTACGCATGTAGCGCGTATGCACAGCGCTGACAGACGGCGGTAATGCGTCTTGGATTCGGGTACATGTAACACTGGTACCTGACCGATCCTGAGGCCGGCGCAATGTGATCGTGCACATGAGCTGGTGTAATACGCCTAGGCATCAAGTTGACAAGAGTCATCATTATGTTTCAATGTAAGCCGCAGCTTACAAGATGGGATGCACTTCTTTCTACCACACTCCAGAGTTGCACTTCAGGGCTGCAAGTGACACGACGTAACAGCCATCTGCTGCTCCTGCCTTATAAACTACACCGGCACACTGCAAAAGGACGACTGTATCAAGGTGATGGGTTCTAAACCACCAAGGCCAATCATACCTGCCCACCTTCAAACAACGTCGCGCCACGGCAGCTATCCCAGCTGCGAGTTGCGGTGTAGCACACCAGTAGCACACCAACTGATTCCCACAGTACAATATGACAGCTGCCACAGCTGCCTCATGCCCGGAGGTGCACCTAGGTGCCACGTGGCAGACTACCATCCGACAGGCGTCCCAGCATGCAGCCAAAATAATGTGATCTGGTGTACATGACGTGCTCCGCTTCCTTGCTGTCACTATACCTTGTCATGCAGGCAGACACCAGCGCAAGTCAACCATGCCGTGACACCTGCGGCATCCAACCGCATCCCCTAGGTGAAGCCGTCCTGCACAGCCGCTGTGCATGGGCAATGTGCCAATGCCAGCCACGAGAGTGCTCATCCAGGAAGTAAATCGCTGTGCTGATCATGAACATGACGCTGCCACACTCGGCGTCAGTATTTGTACATGCACCACTTGGCCCGTACTTGCTCCAACACTATCTATCATCCACACAAGCCACCACAGGCACGCACACCATTCGTCATCACCAGAACCATCAAGCAGAAACGCTCAGCCTGAGTCTGTGCATGTGCTGTGTATAACAGAGGACGCCCAGGTGTATATACATGTTTGACATATGATCTGATACGATTGTAGTTTACTACCTACATGTGAAGATGGACATGTGTTGAGCAAAAGCTGCATGATCTGTGAAAGCCTTGTCAGCTGCTTCATGAAGGCTGCGCGCTGCAGTCATGGCCACGTGTGCCAGCAAAGCTCGTGCAAGGCCAACACGAGCATGGCAGCCAGCATGCCAGTCCATCTACAGTAAAAATAGTCGTCCAGCCAAGCCATGACCCCAGCACAGCCAAGCACCTCTCAATGAATGGTCAAGGCGCCTTCTCTTTGATGCTTTTTGGCTCAGCGCCGTAGTGCAACCAGCGCCTAGCCTGTGCGGCAGGGGAGGCAAGTTGCACAACAACACATGCTGGCTTAGTATGCTGCACTAGGCGACAATGCAAAGGTCACTGCAGGCGGGCAAAACAGTGTGGCAGTAGCCCCAGCTGCGGCCAGCTAGGTGCTTCACTGCAAGCGTCTGAACTAAACAGAGGCATGTACTATGTGCCAGCAATGCTGCGGCGTCTACTCACAAAGCCCTCCAGCCACATATCAAAGCCGGACTTGGGATACGGCAGCCCAGGCACTAGCCAAGGCCGCTCCTTTGTCCCAACCACCTCTGCACAGCGGAGCAGCATGAACACAGCCCACATTTAAAATGCGTGAGGTTCATGTAGCGTGCCGCGGTGTAGAATGGCTGCAGCCAAGCCTTCATGCTGTGATCACAATAACATGCCTCGCTAACAAAAGCATTAGCAGCTAGCACGCCTCAGCTGCTGGTGCACATGGTGCGCCTGACAGCCAGCTCTGCAGCTGCACAGGGCCGCTGCCGGCTGCCTCCTATGACTGCCAGCAGGCGCAGGCTGGGCAGCCTTGCCATGACCGCCGCTGCAAGCACATGCAGACCTCACCTTCTGCTTCCCATGCTGTGGGAGGAGTAGTTTCTGTGGGAGGCACACGAGTGCAAGCAAGGACATACAGGCAGGGCGCGCAGCAAATGAATGGAAATCGCTTTGGGATGACAATTTACAGCTGCACACAGCACACAGGAGCATGATTTATGGTGATGTTAGGGCTGCCTGTTGTTGACGTGACAGTGTTCCAGGACACTTCAAGCATACTGCAAGTGCGCCTAGCAAAGCGCTGCCTGCAAGGACAGCCCAGCTTGCGTACCAGATGAGTTGAAATTGACGGGCACTAAATCAGAATACAATGTCTGAAAAAATGAACTGCGATGCGACATCACCACGCCGTAGTTTGTTGCTGGTCTGTGGCTGCACCGTTCACACTCTGATGCCAGGTCGCAGGCTGCGCCAGCTGCATATGCAGACCTCCTGGCGCATATAAAAATTTTCTTGTCGGGTACCTCGCCTGTTGCAGAGGCTGTTATGCACTTGACCCAGCACCCTGCCTGCTGTCTGCCGTCCCGCCGCACTTGCTTGCATCAGCCGCTCTTCCTTCTGCTTCAGCTCTGCTAGCTGCTGGATGCATGACAGCTCAAGGGCGCTGCCTTCAGCAGAAGTTCGCAACAGCGAAACCACCTTCCATTTCAACCAGCACTTCCTCAAGGGTTTCTGGTGCCTCAGCCTGCGGGCCTGCTGCTGCTGCCCCTTCCATCCGCGCTCCTGCGGCATAACACAGGGTCGTGCACTCAGTCAAAAGCAGCAGCTCATGGTTTAAATTCGGAGAACATGTTGCTGAAGTCAAGTTGCTGCGGAGCAACAAAGACCACCGGAATCACCTCGATGGTGCCCTGAGTGGATATGTGCAGATGCTTCGAATCGCCCAAAGAAACATACAGCTGTAAGAGATCTGAAACAATTTATATCTCCTGAACGGCCCACTGCTTGTGCTGCAGGCTAGATGCCAGCCAGTTGCTGCGAAGCAACAAAAACATAACACATCAACGTTACACCGGCCCGGTGTGGTGGCCTCTTGGCCACATGGCCACGTGTGTATACTCGACACACAGAGGTAGCTATGGCAGTGCACCGTGATCGTTTCTATTTAGACCATGACAAGTGCTGGGTTTCACTAGCACTGAGACTCACCTGAGGTTTGCTGTGATGGTGGAGGCAAAGGTGATGCTGAAGGTGACACAGGTAGTGCAGGTGATGGTGAAGGTGATCGTGACACACATGACCCGTCTGTCAACATGAAAGTCGCCGCTGTGCAGGTGCTGACTGTAACAAGGTGGTTCATTTACTAACACCACATCAATGGGGTACCGTACCCCGGCATGCAGAGTGAACACTGCAGAATCCTGCAGGATAAGAGTAAGTGCAGAATCCTGCAGGACATTGAGCACTGGAAGTCGACAAGAGTCTTGTCAAATGAACAATAAGTTGCCTGGCTTGCAAGGCCTGGGATGCACCGATACACTGCTACGGCATAACAGGTGGCGTGCCTACAACAAGCATAGCTGCATCCCAAAGCCACAGCAGCTCAGCTCAAGGCTTACATGCACCATCATCATCACCTGCTCCACCTGTTCACCTGCAGTGACAGCAGGTGCACCAGCATGACAGAGCCATATTGCCTAGCGATGTCTTCCAAAACAAATGCGTGTGTTCCGGTGAACGCAAAGGACCTCAGCATACAGTTAGACATGGTTCAACAAACCACCTGAAGCATACCCTGCCGGAAGCTCTCGTTGGCTGCGCAAGTAGCTGCTGCTGTTGAGCTGGTAAGCAGCACCGCAATGCAGCTGCAGGCGCGCTGGCTGTGCCACTGACAGCCCAGCGCGAGCGCAACATCGTCGGCAGCCACCAAAACGGCATATGTACAGGCGCACACACACACACAGCTCGCCCCTGCATGCGCTCTTCCAATAACCAACACACCATTTAAACACGCGCACATACACACACCAGCCACTCGGCTGTGAGCCAGTTGCTACCAACCTGCATGGTGCACACTGCAGTCGCCCATGAGTCTGCATATCGCACAAAGCACCCAGTACCACACACTGCTCTCAGTGGGCCACAGCCCACATCATCTTTGCAAAGGGCGCCAGGTGTGGCAAGACTTGCAGGGACCCAAGGTAAACTGCCAACATGCAGCAGGTCCACAACACATGTAGTACAGGCCAGCGGTGGCAACTTCATCACAGGAGCTGTCAGCTGCTCGCGGACTCAACTGCATATAACAACAGAGTGCACACACGCACAGTATGTGCCCACGAGCTGCACAAACAGAACAGCTCCTGCGGGACAGGAGCTGTCAGATCAGGGCCAAGTTCAAATATCAGCAGCAGTAGATGTACATGCCTTGCAACAGGCTGCTAGAATGTTTCAGACCAGGTTGTCAAGCTTCAAAATGCATGCGCAGACTGCAAGAATACTCGGCATGTGTAGCAGCATGCCATGCTATCTACCTATCTGGCAAGCCACAACACCCATGCACACAGATGAAGATGACACCCGTACTGCATGGCATACGCTCTTTGCCATTCTTCAAAGCATTGCGCAAACGCTGCAACTCCAGTGCCGCCCATGCTCTAGCTGTACAACCCAGCACTCGATGCACTCGCCGCTAGCTATCTCTCTCCCAGCGCTACTGTCAAACATCACACCTCAGTTTTGCGATGTCCAATCATGCAGATCTGTCTGCACTGCAAATCCACTGGTTTGCAACAAGGATGGGCATTATCCCTTACGCACATCAAACCAACACAGTTCGGCACCGAAAATCACCATAGTTCATGGAGGCGTCTGTGCAGAGCACTGTCAAACTGCAGCCGCACATGCCAGCCGCCTTGCCTGCTGGCAAAGAGCACTCTCATCACACAGACAGCACACAGCAAGCGGAGAACAGCTGCTCACCCTCCAAAACCAAAACCAAAACATGGGTAGAACCCTGCGCAGCTAGGCTGGTTCCTGCCAACATGCATTCACTGCCTGCACGCAGCTGGACAACCACATAGGATTCCACTTCTCTCTCAGGCAGCCAGACAACAGTCTGCCTTGCAAATATATTCTGGCTGCACAATTATGATGCTGCACCAACACTGGAAGGCTGTTGCCACAAGCTGTTATACACACCGCCAAGCACAGTCATGCTGGCGATTCAAGTACCCGGCAGTCTCACATCGCAGCGGGCGAGCTCCCCTGCTCCTTGCCTTGCAGCTTGGCCATGAACTCGTCAACGCTGTCCTCTGACTCGGCAATCAGCTCCCGCGTGCCCTCAACTGCCAGGAAGATGGCTGCGTTCACGGGGATGGCGCGCCACAGCGCAGCGGTCACGCCGCGCCACAGGCCTGCAGCAGCAAGCACAGATACACACAATGGCAGTCGATCAGCAATTCATGTTGTTATTGCAAAACGAGGGATGACACATGTGAGGCACACAAAGCAGGCACGGTGCTGGTGACGCGCGCCGGAGTGTTTTATCAGCGCTATCAAGTCACCGTGCAGCGCACTTGCTGTATACTTGCACCTCATACTTGCACCTCCTCTTCAGATGCACATGCAAGCGCAGCTAGCAACTCCGGTAGCGCAGCACACTGGGCTGGCAGCAGCAGCTGTGCAGCGCATGCACAACCGTCCCAGGCCCCTGGCGGCAGCAGGTTCCCACCTGCATGCCCCTCCACGGACAGTGAGCGGCTGAGGCAGTCCAGGGTGCCCTTGAACTCTGGCTTGCTGAGGGAGTCTGCCTGGATCTTGGACTTGATGGTGTCGATGGGGAACATGCTTCCCCACAGGCCAAAGCCAGCCATCACACCAGCAATCATCACCTGCGCAGCACATGCGCAACAGCAAGCGTTGCAACAAAGTCGCACTGCAGCGAATAGCATTGCACAGTACACCAGCACACCTTGCCCACACCCCACATGTGTCTGAAAGCACCACCACAGGTGCCTCTCACTCAAACAGCGCAGCAGGCCATGCATGTCTTGTCCTTCACCTGCATGTAGTCCAGGTCAGCCTTGGTCTTGCCTGGCCCAGCCAGGTAGTGCACGGTGGCCTCGTAACCGAAGAAGAACCAGGCGTAGCCCTGCATGTCGCGCAGCAGCGTGGCCAGGTAGCCGGAGTAGATGCCGCGCAGGCCGTGGTTGCGCAGGATCTTCTTGGCGCAGTCCCAGTTGCCCTGCAAGGTAAGGCAGGGCAGAAGACACGGCAGTAGGCAGGGACAGCAGGAACAGCGGCGTGGTGAGCAGGGTTGTGTGGGTAGGCGGTCTAACTCAGCCATGAGGCATGCTTGCCCTGGTGCTTACGTAAGAGTGCGGGCCGCACTTCATCCGCAGGTATTGACCGCTGTTTGACTGATGTCCCGCTATCAATATGCACGCCTGCAGCGCGCACCTTGTAGTTCTCCTCTGGGTTGAGCCCGCCGACTGCAGCGCCCTTCATCTGCGCCAGGATGTTGTTCTTGCGCACCATCTGCATCTTGGTGCGGATGAGCTCGGTGGGCGTGGACACCACAGAGCCGGCAGCGCCAGCAGCAGCACCAGCCAGCAGGATGCTGGAGGGAGAAAAGCTGCCTGGGGCCAAGTCCCTCTCCAGGAATGCGCGCGTCTTGGTGAAGGTGGGGAAGTGAATGCCCAGCAGCACCATGTTGCCCAGCAGCGGCGCCACTGTGCCCCTGTAAAGGGAGGTAGGGCCCTCAGACTTCATCTGGGGGTGGTGGATAGTGAGGAGGGTTGTGGGCGCAGCAGCACAGCAGGTTCAGTGGGCCACGACGGGCAACAACTGCAACGGCTAGACCCGTACTGCAGCATCCACAAAAAAGAGGGTAATGCATGGCGAGTTGACAGCTTGTGCAGCAGCTCCGTAAGCAACCATCACAACGCCGTTTGCCCTGCTGTCGCTGCTGCGATAAGGTGCACGGCTGTTGCAAGTCGTGCCAGTGTGTGCTGGCTGCGGCGCTCACCATCTTCCTCACGCAGTCCACCCCGCTGCTGTACACCATCTCTGGCGGCATGCCTGCAGCGCCAATGGTGCCCCTGCCCAGCACCTGCAGCAGCAGCAGCAGCAGCAGCAGCAGCAGCAGCAGCAGCAGCAGCAGCAGCTGGTCAGAAGTAGCTGCATGTCACAAACAGCTCAGCAGATACATGCCTATACTGTGCGAGCAGCAGCTGATGCACACCTGACAGCATTGCAGCAACCTGGCCTGGCGTCCCTTGACGGCACTGCTCCATCAGTGACAGCTGTTGCTTTTCTATGCTGCTACTAAGTGGCCCGCCAGCGGCAACACCAGCACCAGCCGACTGCATACAATGCTGGGTAAGCGCTGCCGCCTGGTGCTGGCGCTCTGGCTGCAGCTGCAGCCAGCTGTGTGTGGCGCCTGCCGCACCTGCAGCCGCGTCTTGATGGTGTCGAAGGGCTGCCCCACCATAATGCGCGCCACGCCGCCAGACACGCCAGGCAGGATGTCCAGCACGCGCTTGTGCACCGGCGGCGTGTGCTCCACCTGCGGCACGCGATGTGCAGTGTGGCGAACATCATTGCTTGGTTGGCTGCTGCTGTGTCGGCAGCTGCTGCAGCTGTGCATGCGCCAACACGTGACCTGGGGGCTGTAGGTGCAGCGTGTGCGCTGAATTGATGACGGAGTTGCATGTGGGTGAATGTGCTGGGAGAGCGCAGTTGCTATTGAGATCCAGGTCATATAGCTTCCTGCAAAGCTAGGGGCGCTTTCAGCTGTACGCACCTCCATGAGGGTGTCGTTCATGACCTGCGCGGTTGCAGGCATGGCTGCACACTGACCGCACACAGTGTGTAGGCTGGGCTACTGCCTGCAAGCAGAGGGCCACATATCGAGGACAATATGTGAATCGATTGCATTCTTGCCCCATTGCAACACGTGGATGCTGCTTCTGCTGCAGGTGCCTGAGGGGGTGTGCTGCAGCACAGCCTAGAACCATGGCTTGCATACCAGCAGTCTGCGCAGATGGCCCTGCTGCTGCTGCTGCTGCTGCTGCTGCTCCGAGGAACTTCAGTCAAAGACAGCTGCTGCTGGTGAATGCATTTGCCTGTCGAGCACCATGTGCCGTAGTAGGGCTCCTGCCGCGTCAACAGTAGCAACTACAGCTGATCATCGATCCATGCGCTATCACAAGCACTAGTTTTTGAAATGCTTATCCTTACTCTCGTGATAGGAGACAGCGAGGCACAGCGAGCAACTCGAAAGTACGGTTGCTGGAGTGGTCTTGTTTTTCAGAAGGTGATACTGCAGCTTTATCGTGTGCATAATACATAAGTCGCTAACAGTCATATGCCACGAAGCGGGGGTGGGGCATGTCTACGTGCGCGCCAAGTAGGACTGCAGGAAGTGTGTCTCCTATGGGCTTGTCACACGGTTAAGTTGATGGAATGAACGGCAGAACCCTTTAAAAAGGCATTTATTGTTCATTCAAAATATGTGGCACTCAGGTGAAACCGACGGCCCTAGGTGCTTGAGCTGCATGGAGGGCTGTCACTGCTGGGCCACTGGTGGCACCACTGCATAGCCTGCACTTGGCAAGCCTGGACCACCTGACTACAAGACTGCTGCTGCAGTGCCTCCACATAACAACTCATCCTTCTGGTGCAAATCTGCGGGTTTCAAAACGCTGGCACCCAGCAAGGCAGGTTTGCGGAAAGGGCAATAAAGGTGTTCAGAAGCCTTCAGTGGCCCAGAGCGTGTCAGCCCGCATGGTAGCCCAAACCAACTTCACAGGCTAGGCTAGTTACATTTAGTGGGTTCATCGGCCGATAATGTCGGTTCGAGCCAATGGCAGGCCAACTTGCAGATTGGTTGTGGTGCAGCACCAAGAGAGTGGCATCATGCTTGATGATCAATTTGGGACAGCACAACCGTTGCGTCTATGCTAGCCTGATGCGTGCAGCTCAAAATAGCATAAACGGATGAAGCGCATCAATGTACGTAGCATGGGAGTCGCACGGGCCAAGCAGCTATGATTCTCCTGCATATGAAGATGCCACAAGGTCAAAGTAGGAGACCACCGTTGACCTCGTTCTTTCTCTGATCGCAGTCCGAGGTATACAGACAGAAACGGAAACACGTATCAAAGCCAATGCGTGGGTGTTCCCGCTCTCAAGCCGGAGGTAGGGGGCGTTCCCTGGGGCACCTACTCGTTGAGCACGCGGTTGAAATGGACGGGCCTCGATTGCGCCCCACAAAACAAAAAATATGCTTTGTTTTTACTGTAAGAGGTTTTCTGCCTCGGGATTTACGTGTATGTTAAACTAGGGAACCACCAACCAGGAACTCTCATACGACAATCTACAACACGCCCTGCAGGACAGTGGAGAGTACTTATTGCCCGCGCTTCATTTCCTGCTTCAGTACTGCGCTCCTAAGTCATTTCAGGGACCGCTGCACTCCTACGCTACTCGACTCTCCTTGCACATATCACCATGCCTCGCGGAGCAGCAAGGAGGCTGATCGCCCAGGGCCTGAGCGCCCTGGCCAAGGCCGAGGCCGCTGAGGCTTCCGCTCTGACCAAGAGCGCACGCACCTTCTCTTCCCTGGCAAAGGCAGCAGGCCAGACCACCGCACGTGCTGGTGGTAGCCTGGCTGGCCAGTGCAAGTGCAGCTGCGGCAAGGCCTTCTGCATGGGCAAGCACTTCACTACCTCAGTGGGCGCTGGCCAGGCTCAGGCTGCAATGGCTGACGAGGCCCCCCACGCACCTTCCCTGACCGCTCGCCACGTGGAGGTAGGTTCACCAACACCAATTCGCGCAATTGCCACCAACGTGCAGCTTCGGGGCCTCGGAGGCAGCTGCAATTCAGACCCTACCATGCTCACGTGCCTCTCGCCGGAGTTCGCACATGAACATCCGCACCTAGCCCTCGCACCAGCATCAGCAGCAACAGCAGCAGAGCACAGTGCCCAGAATATGCTTGCAGGCTCTGGTCGATGTTACATTGCGCAGCAGTGCATGCTGATTGGGCACCTGCCAACAGCAGTTGAATTAGCACTGACCTGCCCCGCCTGCTTGCTGCTGCTGCAGGTCACGAAGCACTTCCCCCTGTCCCTGGGCGTGGATGACTTCATGGCCCGCCTGGAGATGGCACTGGCTGCCTATGGCTTCACCGGTGACAACGCCATCGGTGAGCAACACAGCCTGCTGCTGCTGACATGCTGCCCACGCTGCTGGTGTGAACTATCTACTTGCCTGCTTCATCAACAGCGGGTGTAGCGCAACATGCCCAGCCTGCCCAGCGTTGCTTATGGCTCGCCTTGCTAGGTTGTTCACCAGCACAAGCATCTCTGCCTGCATTGGCCTACGCACATTTGAGTGGTCCCTCACAGCCAGCTGACTCTCTGCTGCTGCTGCTGCTGCCTCTGCCTGCCTGCCTCGTCCCTGCAGCCATGTCCAACCTGTGCCGTGACGAGTCCTGCATGATCCTGGAGGACAAGATTGAGTCCTGCTTCGGCTCCTGCTTCTCCACCCACGGCCTGGGCGGCGTGCTCACCTGCGGTGTCATCGGCATGGGCGCAGGCCTGTCCCACTCCCCAGTGGAGAATGTGAGTGACTGCTCAGAGTTTGCTGCTGCCTTTTTGCATTCATATCTGCGTGCTATAGTGCTGCTGTATGACGCGCTGCTGTTGGTTGCAGTCAGGCTACAGCCTGCATCTGCCTGTCTCATTGCCCAGTTTTGCTGCACGCCTCCTGCACTGCCAGCCACCTGCTGCATCCTGCGCTGCAGCTGTGACCCAACGGCACCCCATCCAGCACCACTCACCACCCTCCTGCCCTTCTCTTTTCCGTCTCCCCTCCCCGCCTGCAGGGCAAGGAGCGCTACGTGTTCTTCTCCTTCCCCCACATTGCCATCGACTCCGAGGGCAAGATCGGCGCCATTGCGCGCCCCAACCGCCCCGGCGCCTCCGCCGCGTGCGGTGCGCTGATCAAGACCATGCTGGACCTCAAGGAGCAGGGCGTGGACGTCAACGTGAGCAGCCCAGGCAGCCACGACCCACTGGAGCCCGAGTACTCCATCCTCAAGAGCCGCATCGCCCGCCGCATCAAGTACGAGAAGCTGGACGTGCAGGACATGAGCCTTGTGGACGTGACCAAGGTGGCAGAGCGCGTCATCACCACTGTGAGTTGACAAGCTGGCTGCTGCTGCTGGATGGTTTGCTGTTTGCTTTGTGTACTGTGGCTCCTGTTTGATGACAGTAATAGCAATGTTTTTGTTTGCATGGGCTGCCATGGTTGATAGCCTTGCCTGGCTCCTGCAGCTCAGCTCTGCCTGCACGCCCTGCTCTTCACACAGCCAGCCCTGGTGCTTACCCCTGCTGTCCTTCTCTCCACCCGCAGGACCTGGAGTACCTCATCTCCAAGGCCGTGAACCCCAAGACCGCCGACTACGCCGTGGTGACCGGCGTGCAGATCCACAACTGGGCCAGCGACCTGGATGACCCCAAGATCCCCTCCATGGAGTTTGTGGCGCCTGCCCGTGCCTACGTGGTGGTCAACGGCGAGAAGATCGACCTGGACCTGCAGCAGGTGAGGCCTGGTTGCTGCTGCGGCTGTGGTGTGGTGTACCTTGCTATGTGTTGCTGCTGGTTTTGCAGCTTGCTGCGCGATGGCTGCTGCTGAATGTCCTGCTGTGCCTTTGTTTCAAAAGCACTGCTGTTGTTGCTGTCGACTTGGTGCAACAGCTCTGCATAGTCCTCTTCACAGCTATCCCAGCTTCCACCTGGCAGCATCCCCAGCCTGCTGCTGACCCTTGTTCCCCTCGCCCGCTGCCGCCCCGCAGGTGCCCGCCCTGTCTCCCCGCCAGCTGCAGCTGCTGGCCGCGCAGTCAACGCAGGTGGTGGAGGCCAGCAAGAGCCTGACCACCGGCACACCCAACTCCATGCTCCAGGAGATCCCCCGCGACTACCTGCTCACCCGCCTGGGTGGCGTGAACACCACCATCCACCTGGACGTGGAGCACCAGGGCCCCAGCTGGAGGGAGTACATCACGACAACCTACCACGATGCACACCACAACGCACCCAAGATGGACGAGCACTTCTTCGAGGACAAGCACTAAGCGGTGTGCTGCCTTGATGCTGAGGCTGTGCGGGCCTGAGGGCATGGCCTGAAGGGCAGTTGCGGTCTGCGCCTCAGGTGCAGCTGCACTGCGCGTGTACGCAAGTATTGTGTTTGTTTGGCTGAGTGTTATGACGCTGCACTGTGTGTGGCTTTTTGCACGAGCAAAGTGACTGGGGCGGCAATCTGATGCCTGCAACTGTGTGCAGCTTGCAAGACCATGGAGAGTCAATTGTGCGCAGGCAGCGGTGTCAGCAACGCATGTGGCTGGCCGCTTGGGCATGGGTTTTGACACGAGCAAGTTGGGAGAGTGCGCATATTCTGTAGCCACTGCCGTTGATGCCAGTGGATTGTATAGCCCAGTTTTGGTTCATTCTCCTCTTTTGACCCCTGCCAAACATGCTTTGGCGCTCAGTTGGTCGCTGCACTGAGACAAGAGCTGCAGAGCGTGTGGAGATCCCTGTACAGAGCGATGCATGCTGTACATTAAGCTTGTCATGGGGAAATGGTTTGGGAGTGCCCTTGGTACTGCACTAATAAGGCTGCGTTGCTGCCACCCTATGGGGGTGGTGCCTTGTGTTGAGTGCAGCACGATGAGATGCATCAGCCCCGCAACTTGTGCGGCTTGATGGCACTGGCCATGTTGGCACACTCTTAGCAGGGTAACGCTCCTTGACAAATGGCTGTCGACTTTTTCAGTGTGCACTACAGCTAACTGGCCTTCCTGCTTCAAATCCACACCAGAACTGCTAGTAAGCAGCTGATAGCTGCAGCAGCGACACACTTGCATGCAAAGTACAGTAGGCACTAAAGCTAACTGGCCTCCCGGCTTCCGAAGCGTTTCTGAGAAACACACTAGTACTAGCTGCAGCAGTGACACAGTAAGAAGCTTGCATTGACACACTTTCATGCAAAGTACACGAAGCTGCACAGGTAATATTTGGTACAGTTCTGCAGCCTGTGGCAACAGTTGCTTTTTGCCCTTGCAGGTGTGCTTTCTGCAATTCCCACACAGTTGCTGAATCCATGCAAAATATTTTGAACTGACATTGTGACCGTCACATGTCAAAACATCTTCACGCCTGCTTGACTCGACAACATATGCATACACCAGTTATGTTCATTTACCGTCAATTGTTGCACTGGTGACTGGCTGTCCTACACAAACAAGCTGCTCGTGTGTTCACAGTAGGTGCAGTGCATGCCAGACTGTACATGTTGTCAAGGACCACTAGAATGGCACAGCACATGCATCTACCTTGCAGCATGCCACTCCGTATAAGAGTCAAAGATATTTGCAGTAGTTTCACGTCACCGCAGAGGCACACCACAACAACAGTGGCAGCAGCAGCAGCACCAGCAGCAGCTCCAGCAGCAGCCAGTGAAGTAGTGTTTCCACACAGCGACACCATCAGCGTGGACGGCAGAGAGGTCGATTACAGGCAAATAATTGATATGTTGGCCCCTGCCGTGACCCCAGAACGGCTAGAGAAGATGCAGCAGGTCGGCATTGATTTCGGGCGGGTCGCCAACAGCAATCGAGAGCACAGCTTAGCAGCATGTGATGTCGCATGCAGGTGATTGCCGCCAGGTCTTATGGAGTGCTCCCTGTGGTAGAAGGTGAGTGCGCTGAGCAACAGCAGCAGCAGCAGCAACAGCAGTGTGCAGCAGGCCACGTGTGTCTTGCCAGTGCTGACAGCAATCCGTTCAACCTGACACAACAGCTGGCTCGAGCCAGTTACATATCCTGCTGCTTTGCGCTGCCTGCAGGCCTGTATGACATGGGCAACCTGGCAGCTGTGTGCAGATCAGCTGATGGTGAGCCACACTGCTGCTGCCTGTGCATGCATAAGCAGCAGCTGCAGCGTGCATGCACTTCAAGACTGTTTTGCAGGCCACTGCAAGGCCTGATGCCCAAGGGCCCGACGCTCCACAGTTCAAGATTGTCCCTTTGCAGAGCTTCCTCTGACTTGCCGCAGAAACAGAAATGCACCATAGCAGTGAGCTACAGCTTGCAGGAAAGCAGCAGCATGCACACCAGCATGTACGTCACAGCCATGGCAATTGCAGCACCTTGGCAGCTGTGTGAACGCCGGGCCGGAGCAGTCGACTCACGGCAGCTGCCAACCCACTGCTGCATGCTGTGTGCCTGTTGCTGTGCAGCGATGGGCTTCGGCGCTGTGCACTGCATCATGAACCCATCAGGTGGGCTGGCAGCGCTGCTGCTGCTTGATGTTCATGAGCTGACGCTGCTGCTTGATGCTCATGTGCATTGACCTGCGTCTCCACTGACATTGTGAGGTGCCAGCTTGTGCATGACAAACGCTTTGCCAGCAGTGCAGCAGCTGGGCAGCTCAGGGCAGCTGGCCTCACGGCTGTGTGGGTGTGCTGCGTGTACTGCCTGCACAGCCCCAGCTTAGCCACAGCATGCAATCATACACCCCACCCAGCACTGCTTTAGCAACACTGGTTGCTGCTGCGGAGTCTCTGCAGTGGTTGCGGCTGTTGCCTGCTGTGCGTGCTTGCACACGTGCTGCGTCAAAAGCACCGAAAGTTTCAGCAGGATCCTGCTGTTGCTTTTCTTCAGCAGCGTGCATCCCACTGCGTGCCGGCCCTGCTGCAATGCCCAGCACATACACCTGGCATGCCTCACTGTGAGCCTGGCTTACCAGGCAGGCCCAGGCATCCCGCTGCTAGCTCCCTCTGCTGCAAACCCCCGCACGGTGTGACATACACCTGGCATGCCTCGCTGTGAGCCGTGCTAAACCCGCATGGCACTGCCAGTGCCCGCCACTCTGCTGGGCCTCACCACCTTGCTGCCTGGCTGCAACACACACCTCCCGCTGCACACATTCCTCACTTCAGACAAATACAAGAAGTCGCAGCGCACCGCTGCGGGCGCTGACAAGTGGCTGGACACGCGGCTGTGGGGCAGCACCGCAGACTGCCTGGGCGGGCTCAAGGCGGCAGGCTACCAGATCATCACCACACACCTGTCAGCGAGCTCCATCACCATACAGGTGACGCTGGGGAGGAACATGTTGCTGGCAGCAGCCGCGCAGTTTGAGCGCGTGCGGCAGGGTGTTGCACGTGCAGGCGCGATGGGTTGCAGCAACAGAGTGTTAGCCTGCCTTCCTGCATTCTATGGTAAAGAAAGCAGCCTGATGCTACTACCTGAGTTCAAATCCACCTGCTGACATCAGTATGTGGTGTGGTGCTCCCCCCCAGGAGGTTGACTTCACCCGGCCGACTGCATTCGTGCTGGGCAACGAGCGCGCCGGTGTGTCTGATGCAGCAGTGGCCATGGCAGACCACACAGCCATCATACCCATGGTGCGGCGCACTTGCTGCGTGATGCGGCATCGTAGCTACTGCTGCTGCGTGCATGCTTTGGATCCTGTTGAAAGCACTGCATACAAGCCCTGCCTCTGTTGCCAGTGAGCAGCGCAGGGCTGGTGATGTGTTTGTCAGTGCTTGTGTGGTAACAAACAATCAATCGACGTTTGCACCAATACAGCCACAGCGAATCATCCATCATGTTGGCAAAGACACCCCGCTGCGCGACTGCACCATCTGCGCTGCATTGCTTGGCTGCTGTCGCCAAACTGTTGTGCACACTGCACCTGCCGCCACCCGCCTGCCCCGCCAGGCTGGCTTTGTGGAGAGCTTCAACATCTCAGTGGCAGCAGCACTCATCCTGTATGAGGCGCAGCAGCAGCGGCTGCGGCGGCTGGGCACGCAAGGGGACCTGAGCGGCGCGCAGCAGCAGCGGCTGCTGGCGGAGTTCCTGCTGCGCAGCGTGGTAGGGCGGGACGCAGGCCACAGTACAAAGAGTTGCAGGGAATACCGTTGACAGTAGCAATGCAACATATTGCGCAGTCGCACTGCTACATGACAGCGCTGACTGCTTGCCGATGCTGAGCAAGCATACATGTGTGTCGGGTGGAAGTACTGTTACATACACCAGCCAGCTGGTGTGGTGCAGCGTGCATGTTGCTATGTTGCTTGTGCACATGTAGTCTTTGTGGGTTTTTTCTCACAGCTTCAATGAGTGCCATGCGAAAGCTGCTGGTAGCAACCAAACTGGTGATGGCTGTCGTTGGGAAGGCGTTGCAGGGCAGTTGATGGTCAGGCAGTCTCACGCCTCAGGCTGCAGGTGTTGAACAAGGTACTTGCTCAAGAATGCTGTGCCTGCCTGCTTGTTGAGTGTGCATCTGGTGCGCCTGCCTGCAGTCATAGCTCACCTCTGCTGCTGCTGCCGCATGTATGCTGCGCGGCCTCGCAGAAGCACAGCAAGCTGATGGTGGGCCAGCTGCTGGACAGGCCGCCGCCGCCACACCAGAAGCGCTTCTTCAAGTCAAGCAGCAGCAGCAGCACAGCAGCGCACGAAGACGCCGCGGGAGCAGCAGCAGCAGCTGGGGATGCACAAGCAGCAGCAGCAGCAGCAGCAGCAGCAGCAGCAGCAGCAGCAGCAGGCGATGCTACAAGCGCAGCAGAGCAAATGCCACAACCTGGGGGTGCAAGCTCGCAACCGCAGCAGCAGCAGCAGGACACAGCAGCCAGTGCTGCGTGACCAGCAGCCACTCCGAGGTGCAAGCCTATTAGCCACTGGCTGCACAGGCTGGAGTCAAGCATGCTGCACAGTGTACAGCAGATGCAGCTGCTCAAGTTGGGCCATGCCTGCTCCATTTCATTTGAGAGGTACTTCATCCGAGGGTATCTTGGGTGTGTTTGGGTGTTGCAGCTGCGACCTGCACTAGCTGCCTGCAGTGTCTGACCCACTGCCGTGCGCATGCGTCTCGGCGCTGGCGGCTGCAGCTGGTTGCAAATTGCAGCGACTGTTTCAGATGATGGGACAGTGTGACAAGGGTACCTTTGGCAGGTTTGACCAAGGTGTGCAGAGGGCTGGTTAGCTCAAGGCCAGGATCTATCTGATGATGCAGGCTGTGTTGTAAAGATGGACAGTCTACCCAGATTACAGCAGCAATGCTGCTCCAGCTGGCAGCATTGTGGCTTATCATGTGCAGCTGCATGCATGCTTTCATATGCGTCTGCTGAGCCAACTGCTGCGTTGCTGGCTGTTGAGTTCCAAGTTGGGGCACCTGCCACGCAGTGCAGGCTGTTGCGTGTGCGTTCTGCTTTCGCATAAGAATGCGATGAGGTTGGTGCAGATCTGTGCTGCACTGCGTATTACGATCAGGTTCTGTAACGAGGATTCAGCTCCAGTGTTGTTTGCTATGTGCAACCAATGGGTTGCTTGCAAGCTATGCAAGCTATGCGAGCTGCTCCAGCAGCACATAAGGATGTAGATTTGTTACACACCACAGTCCCACTCCACACCTGCACACCCGTTCCCCAAGGGCCATGGGAAGCTCATCATAAATACGCAGACAAGCATATCAGTATACTGTTCCCACCATGCCTGCCGTAACTTCAAGTAGCAAGGTCTGCAGCTAGCAAAACCCCATTCAGATGGCTGGAGTTGGTGCGTCAGCCCCACAGTTCAGCCACTGTCACCCACACGTCTCAAGGCTCCCACCTGCACACAAACATCAGTCGCATGCAGTGACAACACCAAACGCCAGAAAACCGCACACGCCAAGTTCAATGTGCCGCTGCGCCATCTCGCTGCATCAACATCCACCACGCACAGCAGGCCTGCAGAGATGCCTGCTTGCTGCATCAACACTGAAAAGGGCGCCAGCAACAGCAGCCCAGCACCCACTTCTCTGGCTTGCAGGAAACTCCTTCTCCTGCAAGCAGCTGGTGCCGGAGCCCACAGAAGCGCCCACAACGGCATGTGTGCCCTGCCACACAGCACGTGGCCGCAAACAGACTGCACCTGGCACTGCACAACACAGTCTGCCCTGAAGCTCCGTTGACCCAGCCGCATTGATTCGTGGCTGGCATGATGAACCGGCACATGATACACCATCACAATGTAAGATCTGCTGAGACATTGCTGAGCACATTGCTGCCAGCCAGGAGAGGCTGTGCATGTCCACTGCAACAGTACGCACGGTGTCAGCTGCACATGCTTTGCAGCAGCAGCAAATGGCACCCGGGTGGCTGTTGGCAACAAAGACCACCTGAAGCAAATGATGGATCCTACAACACACATCTGCTGCCAGACTCGTAGTTATGTTGATAGTGATATTGCAGTACCTGCTATGCGCACGCCGTCACTCGTACATGGGCTGTGTGCCGCATGTTGAGCAACAAACTCTAGCGCAAGGCACCCCTGCTGCACTAGCTGCTTGCCAGATATAGAGCACTGTGCAATGTAACATTCATCGCTGGCACTGGATCCCTGCACGCAGCAGCATCTGTTGACCCTGCCACAAGCTAGCCTGCTTTGCAACAAGCTCGCCTGACTTCAGCACAGGCTGAACGAACGAGGCCAAGGTCTGCAATCAATCCAAGGCTTGGCCTAAGCCGGCTAAGCAGCAGCAGAAACACACACACGAAGCATGCACAGAGAAACACTGGGTGGCACAGGCATAGCAGATCTGCCCCTGTGTGGGCAATGCAATGCCAGGCCAAACAAAGTACGCTGCAAGCTGTAACTGCGTGCGTTTGCAGGCAGCTGGGGTGCAGCTGCCAGCAGCAACACCTGCACAAGAAACGCACCAGGGGACAGCAGCGCAGGCCGCATGCTCCCTTCAACCCCTGCACAGACATCTACCACTAGTGCTGCTGCTGCCGACACAACCGGCAGCAGTGCACCCTACACACACCAGCCGCACAGGCAGCTGTGACACGAGCAGAGTGTGCATGCACACGCTCGCATACATGGGTTTTGAATCAATCAATGGTAAGCAGGCTGATCACACGCTAACAGTCGCGGGCTGAATTGCAGCCCGCGCCACCACATCTCAAGTAGCACAACACCTGAGGGTGCTGCACTTGATGAAAAGCTGTACTTGACAGCACCAGTGACAACATCACACACCAGCCACACGGCCGGTAGGATTGCACAACACCAGCCAGTATCACAGTTGGTCACACTGCTAATAAAACCCACCCCTGGATCACGACCTGAGCGCTTATCACGAACGACCCACGCGACCAATCAATGAAATCGCTACCACTTAACTAGTCGAACAGTCACACTACATGCTGACCCAGCTATGCTTTCACCGCCGGACATTGTGGTTGGCAAGCCACACCTGGTACAAGCTCACATCATCATCCTCTGCAGCAGCCAGCAGCGCCCGGCCACTGGCAGGCATGCTCTCTGCAGCGGCAGCAGCATCACCATAGCTGCCATAGCCACCATAACCGTAATCGCCGTAGCCATACTCTCCATAGCCGCCGTAGCTGCCACCGTAGCTGCCCTCACCCATGCTCAGCAGAGCACGGCCACTACCAGGCAGCAGGGCATCATCAAGCTCCAGTGCCAGTGCCACGGGCGCCAGCGGGGCTACAGCAGCCTCCAGCGCATCCACACTGATCTTGCTGGCAGACAGCAGCAGCTTGCGCGCAGCGCGGCGCTCGCTGGGCAGCTCAAAGCTGACAGCTGGCACCACAGCAGCGGCCGCAACATCTGACAGCTCAATGCCGTCAGCATGTGCCATGCCTGCCTCAATGACCTGGGACAGGCGGCGGCCGGTACCGCTGCTGCTAATGGGTGCAACAGCAGCAGCGGCAGCTGGCTGCTGTGGCTCGTTGTAGACCAGTGTAGGGGCAAGGCCGGGCTGCTGCACTGCTTCCTGCAAGCCCTGGCTGCCAAAGGCGAGCTCAATTGCTGGCTCGCTGTCGCCGTACGCGTAACCACCATAGCCGTAGCCATACTCTCCATATCCATAGCCGTAACCGCCGTAGCTTCCGGCTGTAGCTTCCTGCTCCCCTGCCTCCTGCAACTGCATCCCAAGGGGTGCTGCTACAAGCTGTTCGCTTGGCACAGCTGCTGCTACTGCTGAGAGGGTGGGTGAGTTCTGCAGCTTTCGTTGCTGTCTCTGCTGCACCAGACGCTGGATGCTGTCCAAGGGGCTGGCTGATAGCCAGTCAGGGACCCAGGGCGCTGCTTGTGCTTGTTGTAGTGCTGCTGTGGCCAGCAGCACTGAGAGGGCTACACCAGCCATACTAGATGGCATGGTGCTCGAGTGGGGCCTGCAGGTCGGTCGAGGCAGCAGCGCAGGCAAGGGCAGGTCAGTACTGATCAGTTAGCCAATTCAGCAAAACACACACGGCAGCACTCAGAACTGAGACTGCTGCCTCGTGCCCCGATGCAAGCAGCTTCGGCCGTGTCCTGCAAGCTGTCCACCAGAGCTCCGAGGCCTCCATTGCCGAGTGCCGACCAGGTTATTTGCTGTGAAAGGTTACCAAACAATACAGGCTGTCCTCGACGAGTGCTGCAGCGCCCGTTTCAACATGCTTGGCAGGTGAGCTGCTGTGAGTTGCATGGTGGCCGATGCTGCAAGCGCCCCACCCACGGTCAAAATGCTGGCTGAAACATCTAGCATATTCAATGCTAGTATTGTTGCCCCACAGCCCCCCGAGGCCAGCCAAATTGAAAGCGCAGTGGGAGCTACTGATGGGTAGCAGTCCCAGCTCACCTGGCCTCTAAGCGTCCTCCCTGATGTCGATCTCGATTGATCAACTAAATGATCTACTTGATGAAGCCTTGCAGCGCGAGTAGGCTTAGCAAGGACTCGGCGACTAATCTGCTAGTCAATGGCAGCGTGATGCCGCAATCAAAACACAGCTTCTGCCAGTCACACTACCGTCCAAGATAGTCCTGATCAATGGACGCAGCTCCTGGAGAGTTCGACGATGCTGCTGTCGCTGGAACCCCACAACATCAGCCTTTTGAAACGGCGTGCAATTTGATGAATAATCAAATCGAACTTCAGCTGCATTTTTCTTTTAGTATTACTGTCCCTATTCCGGAGTAGAGGGGGAGGAGAGGGGGAGACATTACTTCATGTGATGTCAGCTCGTATGTGGACTTTGTTCTGATCCAATAGACGCGTTACAATATCAAGCATTAGAATATCAAAAAGGCTTGATATTGTAACGCGTCGAGCTCCTGCGAGCACCCCACACCCATCCCATTTCAACTCACACTTCAACTCACATTTCAACTCGCAGCTCACCACCCACACCCATCCATATACAAAATATCTCTTATATATACCATTTCAAGGGAGGTACTGGATTGGTATATCCAAAAAAAACGCATGCATGCAACGCTGCACTGTGCACTCACTTTGGCATGTGGTGACTGGAACCTTGGCCTGTCCAGGGCGAGCAAGCTGCATATGCCACAGGCTCGGCACCAAGAGCGCGAAGAAGGACTGTTTTGAACTTGTTCCACCACTTGTAGCAGGCGGAGTTGCTGCAAAGCACTGTGAGTGCCCCGGAGACTGATAGGAGCGGTCCTGTGAACATTGAGATGCGATCAACTCCTTGTATAGCGCCTGTCTGTGCCTTGGGACGCTTGTCGACCACTTCAGATGTATTGATGTTCATCTTGCGTCATGTGCATTTACGGGTTAGGGCTTTGCAGACGCGCTAGTAGCTCAGCAGCACCCGTCCAGAGCCACTTCACACTTTTATAATCCTAACTCATCCGCCCTCAGGGCATGACCGGCCCTCTGGCGCTGGTCACTCACGTTTAAATTATAACACTACAACTTGCCTCAAGCGGATTTGCGATGTCCTCGCCCGAGCATCAAAGCCAGTTCATTTTCTTCACATCACCGCCACCTCACACATTTCGACTCTATCTCCTCCGCGCTCAGGGCATGACCGGCCCTCAGGCGCTGGTCGATTCATGTTAGGACATATCACTGCAACTTGCCGCAAGCGGATTTGCAATTGCTTGCGTCTAAGTTTCCGGGCCAGAGGGTGCCGTAGGATCCTACGCCACCCCCCCAAGATTATGCGCCCTAATTGAACGAGTTTTTCTGGCTGCGGCCACGCGACTATGATGCTGGCAAATGATCAATACAAAAAACAGAGACAAAATACCCATCAGGTCATTATTCTGTGGAGCTTTCCGATGGCGCACTGTTTGCACATTCGAGGGAGCCCGCGCCAGGTCATCATGGTCATGTCGAGAAAGCACGTTTTGGTGTGGACGCGTGCGCTGCAACTTGACCGTCAATGAAGCTGCTCAGTTTGATGGAATGCATCTCAACCACGATCACACGCGACAGCGTGTGCGTTCTGCGCTACAGGCACAGTGTGGTATGCACTCAACAGCTGCACTGAGGTGGCTAGGCCCTGCAGGCCCGCTTGTAAAAAGCTTGCATTGGCATGTAAGCACAGTTTGCAATAGCTGAATGCAACATGCTGCTCACTCACGCATCTAGGAGGCGCCCCCTGCCACCATGGCCCGCTTGCAGGCAGCTGTATAAAGAATTCTGGCAGCTGAAGCAATCCTCAACAGCAAAGTCGCTCCATTACATGGCGAGGACTAGCTGAAGCTCGCGCACAACTCTCTTTGAACAACACAGCACGCCCACGGTTTGAACCCGGTTGCGTCATCCACACTGCCTGTTGCGTCATCCACACTGTCAGGCTGACACCAAGACACCCAGAAATGGCGCCCACGCACGCCTGTAGGCCCCTCACAGTGGTACATAACGCTTTCAACTGTGCCACATACACCACAATCACCACGTGCAGAACAGGGGAGTGAAGCATCCTGCTGTACAAGCCCACGGCATCCACGTGCAAGTCGCATTTAAAGCATGCTGTGGTGCACAGAAGCATTCCCCGCAGAACGAATCTGACACGCATGTGCAACTGCGTTTAATGCTCAAAAGTTCCAACTTTCAATGCCGGACGGCTGCGGTTGAACCGGCCATCCCTAGGACATAGCACTGCTGTTGGCATGCCATGTGCAACTTCATGTCAGTATACGTGTAGTATACTTGCACTGCAGGCTGCAAGTTGCAGGGCAATGGCCAATTGAACAGCCAGCTGAGGGCCAGGCATTGCATCGCCCCCTCAACGCAGCACATATACAGCACCACCTTAAACGCATGCTCAGGCATAGAAAACACAGCAGCTTGGGTAATGCCCATGCAGTGCTCTTCACCTGCCAGGTGTCTGTGCAGTGCACAGATGCCAACCACTTGCAGCAGCAGGCTCCTACACGTACCAGGAATGGCAGGTGTCATACACGGGTGCATCGGCATGCAGCCGCCGCATGCCACGCAGCACCATATACCAGCCCACACACAGTGACTGCCAGAGCCTGCATCAACCTCACCAGTAAACTGGCATGCGTGATTGGGTGTTTAGATACAAACACACTGCAGGCATGTCACAACAACACCAGCCTGCTATGCTGTGCACCAGCGCGGCTGTGCGCAGCTATCAAACCAGAGGGTGCACCGATCCCTGAAACGGCAACCCAGGCTCACGCGATTGACACACACAACTATTTACATGCAGTGCATACCAGACCATCCTAGTGAAGGAGGCGGCATCCTGCTGGCAGCAGCTGCACTGTACTCGATGTCAGGTGGCTGCCCACATGAAGCATGATCAAGTGAATCTCAAGGTTGGGCTGCACAGCACGCCGCGCCTGCACCAAAACAGGCTGACCTATACAAAATAACACTATGCTGTCGCTGCTGCTGCATCAGCGGACAGCTGGCCTGTGGAGCGCTCAGTGACTCCAACGTATGCAGCCCCACATCACCAGCAGCACGTGCAAAAGTGCTGCGAAAGTGCTGCTGCTAACAGCTGCAAGCACATTGTAGCGCAGCTTCAGACAAAGCTGCAGGCACGCAGACAGAAGCCAACGCCATCACTCTGTTGCATGCTGCAGCAGGAAGCGTGCTGCTATGGCTTGCTGCAGCAGCGCACCAGAGGCTCTGCCAGAACCAACGCCCACTTAACATATGCGCGGCGCTGGCCGTCACCGCCTGACGTGCTGACTGTGCTGCGCTGCCCCTCATAAACCTTGAACTGCCTAGTTGCTGCGGCTCCTGCTGCCACTGCGCACTGCAGCCGCAGCCCTCCGCCGCCTTGCTGTACCACCAGCAGCTGTTGGCCTTGCCCTCGCCCATGAATACATCAGCGCAGGGCATCGCGCTGCCGCTGCTTTCGCCTACTGCATGCAGTGAAGCAGCGCGCAGCCGCACCCATGTGGCAACACATGCATTTCATGCAGCCTGCGCGCATGGCAGGCCTGCCGCTACTGCATGCTGCAGGCGCACCCCTCCGCGGCCTTGCTGTAGGGCGAGTGCTTGGGCAGCTGCCGCAGCAGGTCCTCCAGGCGCGACACCACGTCCTCAAAGCTGGGGCGCGCCTCGGGGTCGGCCGCCCAGCAGTCCTCAATCAGCTGGCGCAGCGACTGCAGGCGGCAGCAGCACGCAGCAGCAGCAGCAGCAGCAGCAGCAGGCAGCTGGGTCACTTCTTTGTGGTTGACTCACGATGCGGTGGGAGTGGCGGTGCCAATTCTTTGAACAGAGCAGCACCATGGCGATCTCAAGCCCGCCTTGCTGGTACTGCACAAGGCATGACACGTGCTGCCACCAGCTCTTAGGGACCCTCGCCTTGCGATGCAAGTAACACACTGCTGGCGCAAGAGCCGTGCGACGCATGACTGGCATAGTTCAACCAGCAGGTTTGCAGCTGACACCCAGGCACGCGATGCTGCACACCAGTCAACAAACGCACATGCACAGCGAGAGAGCCACTCCCACCACAACGCATCAACTCCGCCGCGCCACGCTCGGCCAAAACTGCATGCATATGCACCACCCGCACTATAAACTAGCACACACCAATGTAGCACGATTGCTTCGAATGCGCAATGCATACTCACCTGCGTCATGGGCGTGAGGTTCCTGCGTGGCGGGAAGCCGGGGCGTGCGCCCAGCATGGCGGCCTGGCGCGCCGCATCCACCGGGTCGTGGCCGTGGAAGGGTGTGGTGGTCTCAAACAGCTGGAAGATGATCATGGCAAAGCTGTACACGTCAACCTTGAGGTTGTACGGCTCGTGCCTGGGGTTGATGGGCAGGCGTGGTGAGGCAGCAGGCGGGATGAGGCAGCATGGCAAGGCAGCACTCGGGGTAAGCGGTGAGAACATATCTGAGAGGTGGATGACGTCATGCAAGCAGGG
Source organism: Tetradesmus obliquus (assembly GCA_030272155.1). Classification (NCBI taxonomy): domain Eukaryota; kingdom Viridiplantae; phylum Chlorophyta; class Chlorophyceae; order Sphaeropleales; family Scenedesmaceae; genus Tetradesmus; species Tetradesmus obliquus. The sequence goes on from CP126191.1 coordinate 6,915,003, forward strand.
GGCGTAGATGGCGGTTGCAACTTGCACGCCACGGGGCGCCAGAAGCGTATGCAGGTGCAGTGCAGCATGCTTGCAGCTGGTCAATGCTTTGGGTGGCCCTGTCGTAAAAAAGGCGCTGACAACTGACAGAGAAGAGGCAACTGCAAGTTCTGCAGGAGCTGCAGCAGGCAGTGCTGCAGCAGCTGCGTCACAGTCCGCACCTGAACACCTCTGGCGCCATGTAGCGGTAGCTGCCAGTCTCACCCGTCAGCTTGTACACCTGCAGCACACACAGCAGCAGCCAGTTCAGGCACAGCAGCAGCAGCAAGCCTCGGTATACGCATGCCATTTGCTCATACTCATGTCCTTGCTCTGCTGGAAACCCTGCAAGCGCCGAAGCTGCATGCTGCCTATCACTGCCCCACGCTTCCTTGCGTCTCATCCATCCCACCAGCCGCATGCTCTGCTTCATGCATATGTTATGTGTTCCAGCCAGCCGCCAGCCGGGCGCACCTGCGTGAGGCTCATGCTCATCTGGCCGTGCCTGTCCACGGGCACCAGGCTCTTGCTCAGGCCAAAGTCCGCCACCTTGACCACGCCGCTGTCCAGGTACAGCTGCTCAGTGTCGGCGTGCAGGTTGCCGCTGATCATGAGGTTCGCGGGCTTCAGGTCCCTGCGGCAGCAGCAGCAGCAGCAGCAGCAGCAACAGAGCATCCCGCACCGCGCAACACACGGTTTGTTGGTTTGGCGAGCGGCACACATCATGTGTCAGGCCATGCGTACTTGATATAAGCACTACCCATGTGCAGCACCATATCCGTTCCCTGTTCATCCCACATAACTGCCCACAGCCCTCCGCCATGCCGTGCAGCCCCTCCGCGCAGCGGAGCCACGAGCAGCGCAACAGCAAAACAGCACCGCCCCCTGTCCATCACAAACGCGCACACTGCCGCCCGCACCTGTGCACGATGGGCTGCCGCCTGCTGTGCAGGTAGGCCATGCCGCGCGCAAAGTCCAGCGCCACCTCCACCTGGCGGCGCTGCGTGGGCGCGTAGAAGGTCTTGAGGAAGGCGTCCGCGAGCGAGCACGCCATGAGCTCCGTCAGCACGATGTACGGCTTCTGCTTCGTGCACGCGCCCAGGAACTGCAGCCACAGCACGGTGAGGCACACGCCAGCATAAGGACGCAAGTCGGTGCAGCGCATCACAGAGCAGGGGTGCGACAAACTTATGCATTGCTGGTCACCATCAGTCGGTACGGCGAGCATGGCATGTAGTGCCGCACAGCATGCCAATGCTACAGGATGTGTTACCACGTGTCATCCGCGCCCCAGCCCCTCGGCCGCACCTGCACGCAGTTGGGGTGGTGGATCTTGCGCAGGATGGCGATCTCCGTGCGGAAGTCGCCCAGCGCAATCTCATCGCTGCGCTTGAGCACCTTGGCTGCCACGTAGCTGCCGTGCCACTTGGCCTTGTACACCTCACCAAACTCGCCACCGCCTGCAGCAGCAGCAGCAGCAGCATTGAGCAGGCAGCAGCAGACACGGTTAGTGCTGAGCAGGCAGGGCTGGCTGTAGCGAGTGGGATGTGCTGCTGCTCTGCTGGCATGAACAGGCGCCTGCGCAGCTTTCAGGCTGCTGCTGCACACATTGCGCACTGCTGTAGCATGCTCTGCTAAGCCCCCCCCCCCAGCCTGTGAGCTGCATGATGCTGCTCACCGATGCGCTCCACCAGCTTGAGCTCCTTAGGATTGACCTGCAGCAGCAGCAGCAGCAGCAGTGGTTTAACTTTGGAAGCCACAGTCTGTTACACAGTCACTGGCGCAGCCTGGCCACTTCTTTGTGCCTGCTCGTTGCAGGAACGGTTGATATACTTGCATATGCTGGCAGTGCAGTGCCGCTCAATTTGCCGCTGCAGCTGCACAGATTTGAACCACTGCTGCCTGGCTGGCAATGCCTCTGCATCAGCTAGCACATGTCCTGCCAACGGCCAGCCACCAAGCTGCAGCCCTGCCCTGCAGCCCTGCTGTGCTGCTGCTGTGCGCTGCCACGCACCTCCCACTCGGGGTCCCAGCCGATGGAGTGCATCACGCCCACGCGTGTGTTGACCAGCCCACGCATCTTGCTGGCCTCCAGCGCCACCAGCTGCACCAGCAGACGCACCCAGACACACCACGGGCAGCAGCAGTGAGCAGCGTCCAGCAGCTGTCAGCAGCGCCTCTTGCACTCGGCGACATGCTGCCTGTAAATTATGCGCCCCTTGGCCAGCCGTCAAAGTACACACTACTGTCCCAGCTGGCGCGCTGCTGCACATGCTGGTGCAGTTATCGTTATAACATCCAAGCAGCTCCGCCGGCACCGCCGCCGCTGCTGCTGCTGCTGCTGCCGTCGCCGCTGCTGCTGCTGCTGCTGCTGCTGCTGCTGCTGCTGGCCCTCACCTGCCCGTCCTCCCAGACCTTGCCGCCCTTGCCCTCCATCAGCTTGACCACCTCCAGGTGGTCCATGCGCACAGCCTCCTGCAGGGCGGCAGCAGCACCCAGCAGTACAGCCAGGTTACAATTAATCGAGAGTGCACAGCAAGTAGGCAGCTGGTGGGCAATAACGCTGCAGCAGAGAGCGCAAGACCAACCCTGCAGCACGCTTTGACAAACACTGCTGCTGCTTTTGCTGGTGCATCAGCTGTGATTAGGACCACCAAGCTGCCCAGTCAGCAGCACAGCTGCTGTTCTTCTTGCTGCTGCTGCTGCTGCTGCTGCTGCTGCTGCTGCTGCTGCTGGCTGGCCTGCTGTTGCCGCCTGCCGCGCACCTCCAGTGGTGTCCTGTCGTGCCTGTCGCGTGGGTTGACGTCCACGCCCGTCTCTATCAGCCACTGCGCCACACTGTACGCGCCCTCCGCGCACGCGATGTGCCTGCAAGCACACAAGCACAGCAAACGCGGCACAAATCAGCGGCCCTCATCAGCTGACGGCTGACTGCGCAACACGTGGCCGACTGGCAGCATGAAATCAGCAGCACACGCGCAAGGATACCAGGACAGCAGCACATCAGCAGGTGTCATGCGCTGCCACCGCCAAGTCACATCAACAAGTGTCAGAGATGCTGACGAAGGCATGCCTATGCTACTGTTGCTGCTGCTGCTGCTGCTGTCAGGAGCATCTGTATGCCGAGCGCCGGCGCTGCGAGCTCACAGTGGCGTGCGCTTGTCATAGTCCATGCATGTCGAGTCGGCCACCTGCGGCCAGCACAGCACATGTGTGAGACAGCCACATTGCTGACATTTGTGTTTGCACTCATCAATGCCCCCGGCGGCAGCAAATTTGGGAGCAGAACTGCCTTCCTGCCTGCTGCTCAGCTGCCGCCTTTGCTCAGTGCATGTGCTGTCAGCAAGTTTGCACGCAGCACAGCGCCCCAGACTCCGCAGCGCCGCGCCTGCTGCTCACGTTGATGTTCCATGTGCCTGCGAGCTGCTTGCAGCGCCACACGTCATTCGTGCCTGCAAAGAATATCAGCTCTGCCACTGCTCGCCGCTTTGCTGCCTGCAAGCACACCAGACAGGTTCACAACACAGACCAGGCAGCGCAGAGGGTACATCAGTGTAGCACATGCAAGCTGGACAGATGACGCTTGGCATGCAACTCCAAGTGTTATGCGCTTTCAAACTACTGACAAGCAGTTGGTGGCTAGGATTTGAGCCTGGCTGTGAAGCTGTGTCCATACGTGGGTGACTGAGTCATCAAAGGCTCCACATGGTCTCAGGCTGACATGACGCCCACTACAAAGTTGCCATGCTAAGCTGCGTGCAGCGTGACCACACTCACCTGCTCTCCGTGTATACTGTATATGTCTCTTCTGTGTGCCAGTTCCTTCTGATCTGGTATTGTCAGCGTCTGCGGCTGCTCCTTGCCATTTGCCCTTGCTACTGCTGCAGCCAAGCCATCTGAAGCCCCAGTGGGGCTAGGTTTGCTGAGAGCTGGCACTTCCTGGTGCGGTTGCGAAGCTTGAGCCTCCGGAATTGGCCCAAAATTTGTCTTTTTGTGCACGCGTTCATCTGCTGCCATGCTGCTCAGGGCCCGTTGCTGGGCAGCAGGATCCCGCAGCAACCTACACTGCTTACGTTACCCTGTTCCACCCCTGAAATTATTATAGTTTGAGGGTTCCCGATGTCTGCTTTGACAAGATCCCGTCAGCACTTCGCTTCGTAAGAGCGGAGCACGGTGACGGCGCACTTATCTGTGTGAAAACAGAACAAATTGCAAGAAAACATCTGAAGCAAGTTGTAGCCGGCTATCTTGCCAGCATATGCACCGTTCACGTTAACGTCATGTTAGTCAGGTGGGTCAGGTCAGGTGGGGATCCGCGAGCGCGCCTGCAGTTCTCCGGAGGACCACTGTTGCCCCAGCCTATGGTAAGCATCATCGTGCTGCGCTGAGTTGGAGCATGCAGTCATCCACCAGGAGCTCCCACCTGAGAGTCCCTGAGGGCCTGGAGCAAGACATCATGCTGGCCAGCTGGACCAGGACCTTACCAGCCATGCCATGCCTGACCTCTTTGCACCGGTCTAGGTAGTCTCAGTGTTCTTCATCACTTGAAACCTTCAGCTGTGTAAGTGTGCCATAGATAGGAGTGCTTGCAGATGTACCAAGGTGCACGACATCTTCACTAATTTACCGTGACCATCACCCATCCAAGTCACATGCACAAACACTGTGAGTGCGTTGGCAGAAGCTGGCTGCAGCACAACATTGGCCCATGTCGGACAGGGTGAGAGGCATAGTGGTGGGTTGATGGGTCAAAGGCAGGGTGAGAGAAACATGGTGTCACTGCAACTCAGCGTGCATAACTGGGTGAGCATATGCATATGCATCCAGGCCGAGATTGCACCGCGGCAATTCTCCATTGCATATGTGCAGACAATGACCGCCGAGGCTGGCATACAACTGCACAGCATACCGTCGCAAGACCACCATGGACACAAAGTACCGGTATAACCTTCTGCATTGAACGCATCGGGCACGCAGGTGCTGGTACGCCGTACCATCGTGACGATGTGACGGAAGACAATGCAACAGTGAGGCATAGGGCATTGCCAATACCCTATGGCATGAAACGCTTGGAACAGACCTGAAGATCCCCATCGAATGTACAAGGCCAACAGCAACAAAGCAGCAGATGCAGCTGAAAGCAACCGGCATCCACACTGCACTGCCCAGTGGCTGTGCTAGCCACCCTGCTTGCTTTATATGCATGTCCACCTCAGCAGGCTTGCCAGTGGCGCAATCAAGCGACGCCTGCACCCTGACACTACGGGTGCACACGAGAACATGCCCTGCTGCCGGTCATAACCAGCCCATTCTCGCATCCTGTTTCTCAGCCTGAGTGCCGTCAGCGCCGCACTGTGCACCCGGGCTGCACCTGCTGCGAGGCACTCTACCCTACGCTACAGCTAGTGCACACCGCTGCTATTGCTGCTGCCGATCTTGTCTCTTTTTACGCCACCAAGGCTTCTGCACCACTGCCTCTTCCTCCTCCTCCCCCTCCTGCTGCTGCTGTTGCCGCTGCTGCTGCTGCTGTTGCACTTGGTCCTGCTGCTGCTGCTGGCGCTTCCAAGGCTTACTCTCCTGCTCCGCCTGCTGTTCAGGCTGCGCTGCTGCTGCCTCATCTCCCAGCCCGAAGCGCTGCCGGAAGTCTGGCTGCTGTTGCATCCGGTACATGTCATACTGGCAGGTGACGGCGCAGCAGGCAGGGGCAGCGCGTCAGACAGCGAGCACATGAACCGGAGTGCGACACGTTTGCGACACGTCAGCATGTGCATGCTCACACAGCATTCAAGGAGACAGCCGGGGTGCAGCCGTGGGGCATCCCATGCTGTGCTGGTCGTGCTGCGCTGTGCCGCAGCCCGTGGCAGCAAGGATGTTTGTTTGCCACCATCGTAGTCGCATGAAAGGCGCAACATGCCGCACCCAATGCACAACTCATTGGGATGCAGCAACTCGTAAGCATGACAACAATGTTCTATGACGCATGCAGCAAGTATTGCATTGAGCTTGGCATTTGGCTTTACAAACTAGACAACGCGTCTGCTGCTTTGATTGAAGGTGTCGTGCAGCAACTCACTGACAGTCCAGCAGCCCAGGTGCACAGCGCGCATGCTGCTATGGCCTTGAACTTGTCCCGCCGCGGCAGCCGTTGCCATGCTTCCACCAGGTTATCCATGCTGCAGCAAAGGATCTACTGCTTAATAATTGACCGTTCAAATTTTGATACTACTACTGCTGCTGCTGCTGCTGGTGGTGGTGCTGCTGTGCTGCTGCCTGCACTGCTGCTGACGTCCGTTCAACACAGGGTGCTGCGTTTGCAGCAGGCTAATTGGTTAGATTCCAGGGATTGCTGCGAGTCCATTCAAAGCAGGAGCCCCGGTAGCAAATGCTGCTCAGTTTAGTCAGAGATCACGGACATATTTCGAGCTGCAGCTGAAAGTGCGAGCAGACCTGAATCACGCAGCAAACGCCATCGAAAGGGTCCAGTAAATGCGCGCTCGGTAGCTGAATGCCTTGTGTTGAAGGCAGCGGTACAGTCACGAGCTTGACCTGAACCACAGTCACATAACATCACTTGAAGTTCTGGCAGAACTTCAGAGCAGTATAGAATTGGTACAACGTGCAAGCAGGTCAATCATTGCAGGTCAATCATTGCATGCAACATAATGCGTACTCACATAGCAAGAAGGGCCCCCCCAGGACCAGCATGGCTACTTCAACTTCAATGTTGTGGTGCTGCTGCTCCTCCTACTTCTAGTACTACCTGCATTTAATACAAACTCTGGTCAGTGCCGCCCTCAGTAGCCACGATGGCCTGGGGGGCAACGGCACTGACGGTCTTCGGCTCCTTTGTAGTCAGAGGTAGTCCTGGTGCTCTGCAGCTGAGTTCATCACGGGCCATTGTATCCGACCCAGAAAGCCGTCCGGATTCGCAGTAAACAAGCCTAGGAGCGCTGTTACAACGCGGCCCGGCCCTGCAAGGTGTGCAAGGGCTCTGCCAATGCTACCCATGCACCGGCCAGTCCATACAAGCTGGGTGTCTGCTCCACTTCACATGCGTGCATGCGCTGCTCCAGTCCCGTGCTAAACAGGTATCACACAGTGTGAGGCTCGCATGCTACTCTTCTGCTGCTGGCTAGCTGCTAGCAACATGAACACCGCAGCAGCTTCGCTGAGCGCAGCACCGTGTAGTCATAAGACTTGCAGATAAACACACCATGGCGACTACATCTAGGTCAAAAAGTATGCAAGCTACCTAGCCATCATGCCACATCAGCAGGGTGGAGAGCTGCAATCAATAAGCACGCTTGTTTATTTGATCAGCTGGCAGCAATTGATGCACAAAGTGACGTTATCCCATCACTGGCAGGCCTAACTGCTCCGTGTATGCCTGGACATGCCTGCATTGCGTGCAGGAGTGTGCATGAAGATCTGCTGTATGCAAGTCAGTGCCGACAGCGCTGAGTTGCGGCGCGCCTGGTTGCTGACAGTACTTCGTGGGCATCGATGCCCAAGCATGACGAACAACAGCATTCATAGAATCTGCACAGCCATGCTCAGATGCAGGAATGCATGCAGATGTCGCTAAGCAATGCAAGTCAGGCACTCTTATGTCTGCATCGCCACTCCAGTGGCCCGATGCACACACTTTGCACACAATACATGGTGGTGCTGTCCTGATGCAGTGATGGGCCAACACTGGGACGGGAATTCACCCACAAGCATGCCGGGCACTTCACCCACAATCAATGTGCATACTGCGGCGCGTAACAGCCAACACATGGCGATGTAATCCTTCATGCACAAGGTCGCTGGCAAGTGCTGCGCTGCTGGCTATGCCACGCCCAGCTCTGCTGGACAGTCACAACCATATGGTGCATATGGTGCTTCATCGGCACCGTGCAGCGCAATCACTTGATGCCTTGAGCTCTAGTTCAATTGATCACAGCGGCACTGTACAGCGGGTGCAGCGGCCCTGCACTCCTCCGCTGATGGCGCCGCACACAACACATGCAATCCTGCTGATGAAAACATAGCTTGCCTGTAGACGAGCGTGCACGACGAACACAGAGCATGTCACCTGGCTCGTCTCATGCAGCAACGGATAACCGTGATACACTCGTGTGCCGTGGCTGTCGCCCACATGCACAGCACTTCCACACCACAGCTGCCCAGCATGTGTGCATGCCGACGGCAATGATTACATAAGTCAAAGCTGAGTCATATGTCACAAAGCATGGGTGCAGCATGTGTGACACTTGCGGCCGAAGCACGAGTTAGTCACAGATGCATGTCTTAATCGAAAACATTGCAGAAAACCCTGTATTTGCTGTGCAACCCCTGTCAGACGGCATAGGAATCCTGCGACAGGTGCAACCTCACAGCATATCACTGGTGAGGAAAACCCGCCCAACCCACGGCCGATGCAGTGATGAACATCATGGCAAGCAGATGACAGCATACATGTATTGGCAGTGCGGGCATACATGTATGCATGCAGCAGCGCACAATCTCGCACATGTCACTAGCCTGCTCCATGTTCCCATATACAATCTCTCGCGCACACAAAGGTGGTCCAAATAGTGCAGTAATCACGCAAGTTCTCAGCGCGCCGCCACAGCAGCCCAACAGCAGCATGTTCATCACGTGCTGCACCCCTCACCACCTCCCTTGCCACCCAAATAACAACAATTGCCATGCCACTCTCCTGCATGATAATGCTACTGCTTGGCGGCTGCCTCCTTTGCCTTCTTTGCTGCCTTCCAGCGCTGTGCAATGCCTGAGGCTACCATGTGGGCCAGGCCATACACGGTGATCATGGGGTTCACGCCAGAGGGCGTGGGGAACAGGCTGGCGTCAGCCACATACAGCCCCGCCACCTGCCAGCACTGCCCGGACGCGTCGACTGCCGAGGACCTGCAGCAGTAGGGAGAATGGTTGGTGTTGGGAGAAAGGTTGGCGCCGCAACATGGCTTGCTGCTCTCGGTGATTCAGCAGCACGCGTGGCAGCGACTGTCAATATGCAGGTTGTCTCAGAAGAGCTATTGTACACAGCGTGGCCATGTTTGGGCTGTTGACGTCGCCAACACCTGCTAGGCAGTAAACTAGCAGTAGTCAGCAATCCTCCCAGCCCCCCGCTACCCCTTCACCGCGCCTCACCTGGGAGAGCTACCCATGCGGCAGCTGCCCATCTGGTGCGCAGACAACAGCTGCAGCCCGTACTTGGGGTACACCCCGCGCCTGCGCAGCTGCGCGATGAATGCCTCCAGTGTTGCAGCACGCGCCTCGGGCGCTGCCTCGGGGTCGAAGCGCACGTCCCAGTTGAGGCAGTTGTTGGGCAGCAAGATGCGGCACGCGCCGGCAGCAGCCAGCGCACGCACCGCCAGCTCAATGCCCTGCAGATGGACCCAAGGCGGTGTAATATGTACAACAAGTCAAGAGTGCCGCTACAGGGCCCGGAAAACGCAGGTTGCTTGTGACATCATTACGGCAGGGCAGCAGGGCGTTGGCATGGCATGGACATGTGGGCAGGAAGCCTACACAGCCACGCAGGACTGCAGCAGGCGTTCGACAGCAGCTGCACGCCCCTGCACCAGCCAGCCTGCAACGTGAAAGGCCAAGCACATCTTGTCAACAGTGCAGCCAGCCACTCACGTCAAACAGGTGCTTCTCTGTGGTCTTGTCCAGCCAGTAGCGGATCACAGGCCTGCCTGCACCATCAACCCCCACACTGCCGCTGCCGCTGTCGCGCGTGAAGATCACACAGCCGGAGCCGTCGCGCAGGTCCAGCATCATCTTCTTCAGCGCGCCTGGGCTGCTGTCTGGACAGATTGCGCCCAGCAGGCCGGGGTGTGCTGCTGGCACAGACACCATGGCTCCATAGCCGCCCTCAGACCAGCCAGCAGCAGCACGCGAGTAGCTGCCCATGGACACACCCTGGAACACACATGGAACATGCGGCAGTGTTTGCATCCGCGCAAAGTTTGTTGGCAGGGCGCGGCACCGCTCATGAAGATGGCAGCCTGTTCAAGAAAGCAGCACACATGTCTCGTGGTGCTGCGCAGCTCAGAGCCCCACACACACCTTCCACAGCAACAAACATAGCCATGTCACCACACAGCATTGCCGCGAACTAGCCAGCAGCCCACCCAGCGCACCTGGTACATCTCCACAGCGCCTTGCCCCGCAGCCTGCTGCTCTTTGCTGCGCTCAAAGAAGCCCACCAGGCCAGCAGCAGGGTGCAGCCGAAGATGCCGGCCCACGTTGCCGCTGCACCTGACGCCGCTGCGCAGCAGCAGCGCAGGCGTGTGGATCGAGCCGCAGCTAGCAACCACCAGCGGGGCGTGGATGGTGATGGGCACCTGCTGCAGCGTGGGTGTTGGGGCGCCTGGAGTGGTGCGGGGTGAGCTGAGGGCGAGCACGCCTGCTGCTTTCTGGCGGCGGCGATGCGCTGCTGCGTCGCTGCTGGCATCCTGCGGTTGAGCGCAGCATCGTAGACAAAGCAGGCCAGCATGATGAGCCACTGCACAGCTATCCAAGGTATTGCTCATGTGCAGGTACAGCCGCTTTACAAACACCAACCACTGCCGGCCTGCTGTTCTCGTGCAGGTGTGCCTTTGACAGTCAGCTGTGTAGAGGTGCAACTGAACATCGTTGGATGTGCAGCGTGCACATACAATGCTACTCGTGGACTGAAGGCAGCTCATAGTATCTTATGATTCAGGCGATTTGCGCGCACCGTGCTGTCGTTCGCCTCCAACAGCACCCGCTGCGCCTCCATGCCTGTCAGCACGTGCGCCCCCATGCGCACAGCATCCACCAGCCACGTCACGTCGCTGCTCTGCTTGTGCCCACTCCTGCAGCCAAAATTGCAGTACGCACTGCACTTCTTGCTCAGGCAGTTGCGCGGCAGCTCCTCGCCATGCGCCCCCAGCGCCTCTAGGCCCTGCAGCAGCCTGGCATTTGGGCCACTCATCTCTGTGCCTGTTGACACGCCTAGCCTGCTGCACACAGCATCGAGTGAGGCGCTGAAGGCTTTGGAATCGGGTCCGAGTGCTTCCAGGTTGTGCGGCGCTGCAGCCCACTCTCGCCGCACGTGCTCAGGTGTGCGGAGGCTGGCCGTCCAGTTGATCTTGGTGCCTGTTGGTTGCAGGGGTGCGGCACATGAAATGGCGGCAGGCGAAGCAACGGCCAGTCAGCAAACAGCACAGCAGTGCGGCAACCGGGAAGCAAGGCAGCTGCAAACTGTACGCCATGCGGCATGAGAGTGCAAAGCAAGCAGCAACTCTGCAAGCTAGCTGTAGAAAGCACCAGCTCGCTCACCGCCCCCAAGCGTGGAGCCAGCCAGCACATTGATGCCTCCATCCTCAGTGGCCAGGAAGCCAGCCCGCTCATACATCTCAGCGTGGGACTCGCCCTCCAGCCAGCTCATGTCTGCAGCAGCGCCACACGGCGCAGCAGCGCAATGCGGATATCACAGCCTGAGTAACAAGCCCAGCAGCCAGCGCCAGTCGCACCGCAAGGCCGTGCACAACTGCATGCACTTGCTGCTCGCATGCCTTCCAAGACACAAGCTGCATTGCTGTGCTGCTTACGGGATTGCAGCCACCACCCCGTCACTACCATTGCCCAAACCAAGGTCTAGCCTAGCCAGTGTGCTGCAGTCGCCTCACCCTTCCTTCGCATCCAGCCAGCTTTCTCCAGCACCAGCACACGCATGCCAGCAGCAGCAAGCAGCGCAGCAGTCACGCCGCCGCCAGCTCCAGAACCAACGATGACAGTATCATAGAACAGCTCAACGCTGCCACCACTGCTGCTGCTGCCTTTGCCATTGGCTATTGCTGCAGTGCTGCTGGTTTGCTGCTGGTCTGGCAGGCTGTTGGCATCTGCTGCTGCTGCTGCTGTTACTGCTGCTGCGCTGTGTCCTCCGTCTCGAGTCAGCAGGAAACCGCGCTTGGCCAAGCAAGCCTGCACAGCATCACACGAGGCAGGCACGCACGCATTACAAACACTGTGCTAGAGGCATGCTGCATGTTAGGCTCTGCATCAAATAGCAGCGAGCTAAATCAAGGACACACTGCATGCCTCTTCAGCAGGTCTTGCACCTACCAGGTACCACAACACTGCTGCTACTACACTGCTGCTGCTACTGCACCTCCCACCTGCACGTCCAGGCCTGCTGCCACCAGCTCCGGCACATGCACAGTGGCGCTGCACAGCACCTCCTCTGCAGCCTCAGCAGCAGCAGGCAGCGGCCCCAGGCCCTGCTCCTGCAGCCTGTCGCCCTGGCTGTAGCCCAGCGCCTGGAAGCAGGGGTTGGTGCCTGTGGCGGGGTCGATGTGTGTGAGGATGGCTGCAGCCAGCAGCCCCTTCAGGCCCTTGTAGGCCTGCATGAAGCACAGGGGCAGGCAGCACATGAAATAATAGGCACACTTACTATATCAGCACACCTACTGTAAATCACCATGTACGGCGGCGCAAAAGGCTGTGCTTTTCCTGTCTGCTGCAGCGGGCAGCTGCAGCGCGAGCCAGAATGCGCTGAGGCATGCAGGACGATACAGCCACAGTGCTGCTGCTGGCATGCTTGCGTCAGTAGCTGTGCCACGCACCTTCCTGAGCTGAGGCAGGCTGCTGTGTGCCCAGCTCCGCAGCACTGCCTGGCGCGCCTGCAGCGGCATCTTGTGGAAGGGCTGCAGCAGCGGCCACTGCGGCGACAGGCTGTGGTGCCCAGCCATCAGCAGCGTCGGCAGCCGGTAACCCAGCAGCTGCAGTGCCCTGTAGTCGAGCCAAGTCCGCAAGATGTTGAGCCGATAAGGTATGAAAAGGGAGGGTCGCACAGCCACAGGGTAAGTGGGCAGGTTGCTGAAGGGACGTTCCATTTCAGAGCCGGGTGACATGTGGGACACATGATGCTGGTGCAGTACAGGTTTAAACACACTGCTGCAGTGCACTGTGAGCAATTGCGGTGATGGTCAAGTGTCCTGACATTTGTGCTGCTCTGCTGCTGTCACGGTGATGTCAGGTTCTCATGCTGCATTGCAGTGACCAGGCTGCAGCTGATGCTGAGCATAGGCAAGCACTCACAGCTTCAGCTGCTGTTGTTGGGCTCCAACAAAGCAGTTTTCCACCATTTTGAGAACCTGCAGCACATCTTGGCTTTCAGCACCACAGTGCTGCTTCACATGCTGTTGACAAATCAACAGTTGCTGCATGATTAGTCGGGATGCAAGGACATGCGCCTATCGCCGCACCTCCTCTGGAACTTGCTTCATGTCAGCGCCCGAAAGGCGCAGGTACTGGTTCAGAGCAGCGGCATTTCCAGCTGATCGCTCTGCTTCTTGCTGCTCCAGTGCCGGCCAGAGAGCTTCAGCTAGGGCAAGGATCACCGGCTCCATTTTCTTAACGCTTTTCGGCTTTTTTGCTCGATCATTAAGTCTAATCTTGCCTCGCAACTTGCCACCCAGCATCAACATGTATGGTGGTGACACCACAAGTGCCACCCTCGAATAACCTGTCACCTGCATGTTGTTGTGGTCAGGCGCATTCATCATTGTGCAAGCCTACGGGTGAGTACGTGTTGCAAGTGCAGCTAGCCAATGGACCATGTTACGGAGCGCCGGGAGCAGTGTCGAAACGTTGGCCAAGCCAGGCCGTTGACAGCTGCGTGACGGCCTGGGCTGGAGCTTAATTGAGCACCAGTGTGTTCAAATCACCTATAATCGCTCGTAAAACGGAAGTGAGCAGCGACCCCTGCAAGATGCTATGAAGGGTAGCATTCTAGACTGGCAGTGGAGGTACCCCTGAGAAGTACAGGTGCACCCAATCATGTAATAACAATGCCAACTCAATGTGTCAGTGTGTCAGGCACCTGTTACTCCATCAGCAGTTCCCAAGCACCGCCCCAGGCAGGCACTGCTGCATCAGCTCCTGCACTTGCGCAACACTGAGGCTGCTGCCCGCAGCCAGCAGATACACGTTGCAGCCACGGCCTGCAGCCATGCCTGCAACCGTCAGGTCTTCAGTGTGTAATAACACAGTGCCTTTGTCACCATCCTGCCCTTGGTGCAACTGCATGGCCAGCTGCACAAAACAGGCGCTCCCGCCATGGTGCCTGCAAGGTAAGAGGCAAGGCCACGCCAGCCAGCAGCATTGTGGCAATTTAGTTGACAGGAACATAGCAGCAGAGACTTTCACTTCGGTTGATGCAGTTGTCAGTGACTCAGCAAGCTGCGCAAGGCGCCTCCAGCTTCCCTGAGCAGCAGCAATGCTGATGCTTCGCCTAGATGCAGACAGGCGAGCTGACCACTGGTAGGGTCTGCTCACTCACTTGTTTGCTGTGTTGAACGTCACCCAGTTCCTGCCAGCGTCTGCCACCACTACAGCTAACGCTGGATGCGGTAATGGCAGCGGCGCAAGTGCAGCGGCATCCAGCTTGGAGCTCGCACACAGCTGGTGTATGCTGTGGCCGAACAGCTGCAGCGGCCATTCGTTGCTGAGCAGGCACAGCTGCAGGCCAGGCTGCAGGTGGCACCACAGCAGCTGCATGCAGCCTGCTTCAGCTTGCACGCCACCAGCGCCCCATTGAGGTGGCTGGAGGTGCAGCATCACTTGGCCACATTGTTCGCCCTGCAAGACAAACGCAAGCAACATGCAGATGGTATGACAGGAAGAGAGCGTCACGGTACCATAGCACCGGCAGTGCTGGCTCGATAGGTGCTGGCATAGCTGCGTGCATGTATGCTTAACCTGCTGCTGCTGCACACAACTTGCCTGCTGCTGTTGTTGGGCGCAGCCAGCCCCAGCAAACGTAGCTATGACCTGCAGCGCCAACAGCTGCAGGCTTCCCATGCTCTGCCAGCTGGGCGTTGCACAGCAGTAGCAGCCGTTGCAAAGTACTGCCGCAGTGCTGCTGCTGCCGGCCTCTGCCACTCCTGCAGCTGCAGCGTGCGCAGGTTGCTGGGCACCCAAGCTCGACAGCAGCAGTGGCAGGTTGGCTGCTGCTGCTGATGGCTGCAGGAGGGTCTGGTGGGGCAGCAGCTGCGACGCCAGAGGCCATGTCAGCTCCAAGCTGGGCTGGAGTAAAGGCTCCAAGTAGCTGGCAATGCCTGCAGGCGCACACACAGTTAAGCTGCTTGTTGCTTGGCAGCACAAGGCACATGAGCTTGCTGCAAGCTTGCTTGATTCATCTGCTTTTTGACCGCCTGCAAACTTGTGGCTTTGACACCATTGCAAGCACCGCCACCAGTTTAATGCTTCCAAACAACCCGCAGACGTGTCCCTCTGCCTGGAACATGGGATTGTCATGTAATCCCAGATGGCACGCATGCACAGAGCATGTGGTTGTGGCCCATGGATGCTTCGGGTGTGCTACTAATCGCTGCAGGCTGGGCTGCGGCAGCTGCCCTAGCTGGCTGCGCCCCACCTTTGAATTGGCGCTTCATGGCTGCGTGCCCTGCTGCACACAGGTTGGGCCCCAGTAGCATGGCTGTCATCGCATCTGCCACCTGCGAGGGTGTTTGCGCAGTTGTGCTAGGTGCTGATTTGAATTTACACATGCGGTTGCGGCAGAAGCTGACGTATTTTGCCAGTTGTGGCGCCCACATGCATGCTGTTGCTGTTGCATGAGCAGCACTGAGTCAGCTGCTAGCTAGTGCCGTCGTGAAGTGAACAGTTGGTGCTGTGTCGCAGCTACAGTATGTGGTCACCTGCAGGAGGCTGCGCAGGTCATCCGGCCCAAGGAGTTGACTGCTGTGTAGCATAACCCAAAGCAGGCCAGTGGCACCCCTGTGCATGCACGAAGTGCCGTGCAGTGGCAGAACAACATCGGTTCCCTGCCATGCAGTTTGCACTGATGATGTTTTTACTGCTGGTGAATCCCACGCCTCCTGCTGTGCCGCACGTGCAGCTCTCCACCCACGTGTGGTACACCTGGTGGCAGTCCTGCATACTGACGTCTTCCAGCATCCAACCCTCCTGTTCTGCATAGTTCTTGAGGCTGCACAGTAAAGCAGCTACTGGGAATGGCAGCTCATCTACTCCTTCTTGGCAGCTGAAGCACACTATGCTGGTGCTGGGGTCAAAAGCCAACACAATATGCGGCATTATAGATCAAACTGCGTTCAGATTGCTGTGCAGTGAACTAGCCTGCGGGTCTCCTATGTCGAACTTTGCTGCGAAAAGGCGGGACGTCTTGATTGAGAGCAGACAGGACGAACGCAGCTTGTGTCGATGAGTGCAATGAGTGCAAACGTTTTACTTTTGCTGTAATCTGCGTTGCATTGGGTTTAGCAGCTGTGTTGTTACATGCACACAAGTGACTGTTGGCCTGTTGAGCTCCTGGCCTGCTGAGCTGCCAGGAACGAACATATGCTAGCATCGTCAGCGCTGAACTACCCAGCAATCTGAACGGCGGGTTGCAAGAGCAGTGGTGCAAACCAGTAGCTCTCATAAAAGCTGTGGAGTCCATAGGCATGGTGATGTTTTGCTGATGTCCAAACCCTGATGTTGGTTACGATCGCCAATGTTCATGACAGCGCATCGCCACGTGTTGCAGTGACATGTAATCAGAGCTGGGTACACTGTATGGTCAAACTCGTGTTGCTCTCTGAACTGTTCAGCTGCACAGACACTGCTGCACATGGCAAGTGCCGTCCAGTAAAGTGCCCAGCCAGCCCACTGTGACAGCAGCGCTGTGCACGCTGTGGAAGTGCAGCAGATGTGGCTAACATAACAGCTGTCACCCCAGGGGCCAACACAGCAAAACAGTGCTGCACACATCCAGCACGCTGCATGCCATTGGTCGGCAGCCGTACTTTGACCACTTCATGCTGCAGAAGAAAACACCTTCCAATACCTGACTGACATGGACGCGTCAATGATCTGTCTGTGATCACCACCAAAATCTACACTGATCTGACACTTTTCACTAAACCTGTGTCACAGGATGAATTGCTCCGGGGACATACAGGACACTAATCAGCAGAGCAGCCGCTGCCCACTTCTCTCAACCAACACAGCCTGTCCCTGCAGGCATCACACACCAAGTATTACTGCCCAGCCACCGCTAGCAGCACCACTGCTGTGGGTGAGGGACCTGCCACTTCAGCAGTCTTTACACTCGCACGACATGAAGCCCGTTCCGTGGCAGCATTTGCCAGAGCAGTTCACCAAGCCACACCCCACTGGGCAGAAGAAGGCGTGTGCTCCACTTGTGAAGGATGTCAGTGCGATCACTGTGCCCAGCAGCAGCATCAGGCCCATGCGGGTGGTGGCTGGCAGGGCTGAGGTGGATGGTGAAGCCATAGGGTCCTGCAGGCAGCAGGCAGGCAGGCAGCCAGCCAGCCAGCACAGCGTATGTTCAATCAGCAGCACTGCATGTGACGACAATGTGGCAAGGATGTACGACGACATGCATACAATAGATGCATGCATACAACAGATGGGCAACTGTCAGAGATGCAGGTGGTGGCTGCTCTGGCCATGGCTATGCTGCTGCTGTGCAACGGCATTACAGACCAACTTCAAGCTGCGCTGCTTGACTTGACTTGACTGCTGAGTACTGCGCTGCGCTGGAACGTGAAAATGCATGCATTCAGCAGCGGCTGCCAATGTTATGATGCGCCATCATTGATGGCAGCCAGTCACTGGCTGCTGTCATGGCATGCAGTGCAATTGCATGCACTGAGTGCATGGCACTCACTCGAGATCGTCAAGAAATAGCGACTGGACTGGCTTGGACGTCTCGCAAGGTAGGTGTACAAGTGTACACAGCTGTTGAATACAGCAGCAACAAGAGTTTCTGGTGCACTGGTGGTTGGGGTGGTTGGGTGGCAGATGTTGCTGGTGTACTCTGGGCGCTTACTTATACCTTTAATGACATCTATAACATTTGTGTGTTACGAGAAGGTGCGTTGTGACGGTGAAGGCCGAAGCTGCCGAAGGTCGTAGTGAAAGTGTCAGGGAAGGTCGAGTAATCAGCAGCTGCACGGCCCAAAGCTGTCCCACGGCAGCTTCAACCGCGATCGTGCACGATATATAGCAATGCAGACACAATAGAACACACACAACCCGTGGGTGTTGATTGAACAGCTTTCTGCAGGATCCACGCCATCGTCTGCCGCACGCCATCATATCCGCAGCTGCCTCGGACGTGGAGCAGGCCTATATTTCCTTGAAAATAAAGCATAACAGGTACGGCTACCTGGTTGTAAGCAGAACTTATGTTGCTACAGAGCAAACGGAGCTTGTTGAGATAGAGATGTCATCACTTGTCATTACTTGCAGCTAGTGACAGCAAGTCCATATGCTGATGCAGCAAAGGCGCTCATCACTTCGTAAGCTCAGCACAGTATGGCATCACACCTGGTGGCATTGTGCAGCACTGGCTCAGACTCGATGTACAGCGCACTTGCCACTGCCAGTGACAATCAGAATGACACACCCAATTGCTGTTGCTCATGGTATTCCTTTTCGCTGATGCCGTCCTCCTACTCACCCTGCAGGCAACCGCAACATCGGACGCACAATGGCTTCACAATGGCTTCCTCTGCCTTCCTTCTCAAGCCCGCTGTTGGCCGCATGTCCCTGATGTTGCTGCTGGCGGCAGCAATCGCCATCTCTTCGCTTGTGGCGGGAGCAGATGCCTTCTTCTGCCCTGTGGGCTGTGGTGCTGTCAACTGCGGGGCACGCAAGTGCTGCAAAGGCAGCGGCTTCATGAGCTGCTAGTGTTACAGTTGCAGGGGGCGCAAGCTCATGCAAGCACCAGAAGGCCGCAAGCTGATGGGGGCCAGCTTCTAGAGCCCACGTGGGCAGGATGCACCCTGGTGCCAGGGGTGCCGGCACCCCTGCTCCCCAGGCTGCAGGACACAAGGCAGCGCATGTCAGGATGTTGCAGCAATTTTCTTCAGAGAGCAGACAAGCTTGTCCTTAAGGGGAAACTACTGGTACATATGTTGCTGGTTGTTTAGGAAGCGTTTGGATGAGGTTCTGCAACACAGAGGCAGTGGTAAGTGTCAGACTGACTTGATGAGCCGCCAGCGCTGTCAGCCTGGCGGCCACCGAGTGCATTTGTTCGTCCATTTACAGCCTGTACATCAACGTCACATGAGCTTTTTTTCGGCGCCTGACCAGGGTTCTTCTTTGGGCTGGTTGAGTGGAGTATGCATACTGTGCACATATGTGAAGTGAAGTAAAGCATTGTGGGGAACTCCCTTGCTGTTTGGTCCGGGTGCTGAGCACTTCTTGGGATAGGGCGTCCCCTCGTTTGGACGGGTGGAGCCTGTGTTGATGTAAGGATGAAGTTCAGGTGGCTAGCCCCAAGCGCTTGGGCATCTATGCTATGCACTGGTTTACGCCGCGGCAGGGCACCTGAACTGTCAGGGCACTAACGCCCCAATGAACGTTGCTTCGTGCGGCAAGTGCTTGCCATATACAATGTAAGCCGCAAGCTTAGGTTGCATAGCTGTTGGTGAGTCATGCGAACAGCAACTTGAATCCGTCCTATGTCTTACATCTACTAACAGTCGCCCAGCATCCACGCAAACTGCAGTCCAGCTGGGCCGCATTATATCAACACCAACACAGCCTATTCAAGGCAGCTGCACCAGCCTGCTAGAAGCCGACTATGTTCCTAATGGCGTGTGATATAACATGCAAGAGATCATGATCACCATGGCTGAGAGCAACAGGGTATCAGTGCTGCACCGTGCATTTGCATGCACTGGAATACCCGTCATACGGGTATGGAGGAAACTGCACAGTGCATACATCAAAACTCGTGCGAAGCACTCAGTACAATACCACTCACTGAGCTGCAGTCTGTATAAACGGGTGGTGCAGGTGCTGCTCTGTACCGCACCAGAGTCAGCACGACGCAACTCAGCACACCTCGCATGCAATTAGAATGGACACTACTTGCTATGGTGCAAGTTCAGACCATGCTCTGCTAGACAAACCAAACCATGCCAGTTGTGCAATGAAAAGAGACAGGACTGCATGCAAGCAAAAGAGACAGATAGTTGTGGGGCAAACAGTGGCTTTGTATGTGGCGGCCTGATTTGCAGCGGCCATGTTGCAGACCACTAGACAAACCTGCTGCTGGGCCGCAAAGCCCATAGCCGCAGAAAGCATGCATGCATTAAATCGGCAGAACGACAAGCATGCCCTCAAGACCCCACCGCGCCTGAAGGCAGCGCGCATGCATTGCATATCTATGCACAGTGGACAGTATGAGCTGTCGCATGAAACACTTGTGCGCCTAGACCGCCTGCCACCTGATGGTGGCTGCTGTCTATGTACAGCAGGCGGCTGCACGTTACAAACATCTACAGGGAAATACGTGCTGCAGCAATGACCTCTTGCTGCACATAAAATCCCCCTAGCACTGTATTAAAACGCAGCTGTGCTGCCCATCCTGCACATCCCTCCAAACTCCTGCAGTGCGCTCGCGCGGGTCACCAGCCATGCATGCACACCGGTTTGAAGACCGCACAAGCACAGGCCAGCAGCCAACTATACCAACACCTTCTTTTGCAGTTCTAGATCTATGCATGAAAACTTCACAACAACGTCAACACCTGCTGACTACACAACGGGAGTTTTGCTGCTGCCAGTCACAGACAACACCAGGACGCCTGCTGCTGAAAACATGCAGGACATGCCTGTGCATAGCCGCTCAACACTTCCCTGGAGACCAGAGAAGCAGCGGCAGGCATAGACAACCTCGACTTGACCCAGATCACCTGCCACCCACACTGCGTTTAAAACAGGTTGGAGCAGCGCTTCATGTCTATTGTGAGCATCTAGTGTCATGCTACCGCCCAAGACCCCAAACACAAAATATGCCACTCCAGGCAGTTACTGCTACTGTAGTACACAGCCTGCGCAGCTGTAATGCAAGGTTGCACCGCTGCACTAGATTAGCACCTGACGCGGTGCACAGTGCTGCAACAGCTGGCATTCCTTGCACACGTGTGCAGCATTTGACCTCCTGATCAGATCCAACAGCTACTGTAAAAGCGCATTTCAGCTGACCAGAGTTGCCACAGTTGCTGTACAGTGCATCTGGCCACGGTTTGCACACCTGCAGCAAGACACCCAACCCAATTCACACAGCCACCAGCGATTTCATAGCACGGCAGCTGCACAAGCTACCATAACAGCGAGACCAGCCCAAACATGCCCAGGTGAACGAAATCAAGATCACACACTAGTATTTCTGCCTTGGCTGCCTATGCAGCCCGGCTATGCAAAGCCGTCCAGAACCCACTGCCTCCTGATGCATCTTACAGCAGCTCAGACCCGAGGAGGCACGCTGAACGTCATGCAGATGGGTGCCTGCACGCCGAATGCAGCAAGCAGGCCCTTGCCCAGCCCCCACAGGCCCTCCCCGGCAATCAGCGCACACCCCACCACCAGCGCATACGCATCTGCGCTGCGCGGGTAGCGCAGCCTCCAGAAGATACGTGCAGCAGCACCCACAGCCAGGTCAACGGCAATCGAAGCACCAGACATGAACACCACACCCACTGCTGCAGGAATTGGCACCACACCTCGCAGCTGCATCGGCAGCGTGTCGCGCAGCGCGTTGAGTGCAACGCCCACGATCAGCGCGCTGAACGCCACCCACAGCGCATGCGCAGGCAGTGCAGACACGCCGGCAGTTGCCAGCACGGCTGTCTGCCTGAAGATGGCAGCCATGGGGCTTGCAAAGAAGCCATCAGCTGCCAGCAGGCTGCTGCTGCTGACGCTGCCCATCACGCCTGCAGGGCCTGCTGACTGGTCAAACAGCATCCAGGCTGCTGGCGTGAGCAGGCAGCTTGCGGCGATGCCGATCATGTGTGCGATGAAGATGGCGGTAGGGGAGGCCATGGCCATGAATCCAGCGCGCCACGCGTACAGTGCGTTGACGGCAGTCGTGCTGCAGGCAGGCAACGCAGGCGGATGTGCGGGTCGGGTGAGTGAGCTGGCGTGGTTGAGGGTGCGCATGCATAGAAGCGACTTACAACCAAGTGCACAGGCGTCAGCATCTTTTGCTCTTCCTGCTGAACATCCCGACATATTGCTGCGAGCCTGTAGCCAATGCATGTAGACCAGCGCCGCACTGCTGCATGACCTCAGCTGTGTGTCTGCACCAGCTGCAGTCACTAGCTTGTACCTGCCCAGCAGCTGCCGTTCCATCCTCACCTGACTCCCAGCAGCAGCCCGCCACACGCCAGGGCGGTGCCTGCACTGCCGGCTCCCTGGCCAGCCCAAGCCGCAAACACCAGCATGCCAATCTTGGCATACGCATCTGCCATGTTGAGGTCTGTCACGCCAGCGCCGCGTGCGTTTGCCAGGCCCGCAACAGCTGCCAGCACGCCAGCAATCAGCACGTGGTACACCCTCAGGTGCCCAGCCGCCGCCTGCGCTGCTGACAGCGTGGTGGTGGCTGTGGCTGCGCCTGTACTAACCAGCGCCGGCAGCGCAAAGGCAGCGGCAGCAGCCAGCGCGAGGAAACCAAGCACGGCATGCCAGCCGCGCATGCCGTCTGACATGAAGATGTGCTGCCGCAGCGCTCGCTCCATTGCTGCCATGCTGAACTGCAGCGAACTGGCATCAGACAGCGTGTCAGTTTCCACAATGCGCAGCGCCTCAACCATCCAGGGCGACTTGCCGCCCTTGCCTTTGCCCTTGGAGCGCTTCTTGCCCGCACCAGCCGCCGCTGCCTCTGCTGCATGCTCCAGCTCATCCAGCACTGCCGCCCTGCCTGTTGCTGTGCGCTGCTCCTCACACACCACTGCAGCACCGTCCTTGCCGCAGCCCGCCGCAATCCTGCGAGCTAGCACTGCGCCCACAATGCCCTTGACCATGTGGTACGCCGCATCGCTCAGCAGCAGCGCCATGGCAACCGTGAGGTAGTAGCCGTACGCGCCGCGAATATCCCAAGGCTCCAGGCGCTGCGGGAACCATGTGCCTTCCATGCGGGACAGCAGCGGCCACAGCAGCCCCCAGCTGAGAAGCCCGCCCAGTAGCATTGACCAGGCCACACTGATGGGAGCTAGAATGCCGAGGCCCACAAAGGGCAGCGCAAAGTCGAAGTTCCAGGTGTAGCGCAGCGCCTGCAGGCCGAAGGTGGGGAAGCGCCTGAAGCCGTTGCAGGCGGGATGGTTGAAGACCCACTGGTAGCCACTGAACACAAAGCTGATGGCAGACCACTGCGCAAAGCGAGCCATCTGGGGGAAGGCAGGGGCAGGGGCAGGAGGCACAGGAGGCAGGGCAGGGTGAGTGGCTGGCTGTGACAGTTGGTCAATGGGGGTCAGCGGAAGGGACGTGCTGAACACCTTGGCATGAGCTGCATGCCATGCCCCAGCTGCTGGCTACAAGTTCTTAGAGTGCAAATGACGACTGTGATGCGTGACAGCCTGCCGCGCCGCAAGCTAGTCGGTCAGTACAGCCAGCTTCATGCTCCACCGCCACCACCCCAGTCTCAACAGCCCTGCCGCCTGCCGCCTCACCTGCTTGTGGCCGTGGTACGACATCGCTGGCGTGTGCAGCGCGTTGAGCAGCTGCCCCGCAGCCGCACCCGTGGCGAAGGTCATGGAGGGCCGCGCAAACAGCAGCTTGCGGAAGGGCAGCACCAGCAGCGCGCCAGACAGCCCCACCATCATCATGTAGCCCACCAGCCGCCAGTAGCCCAGCTGCCACACCAAGCTAGGCAAGTTGCCAGGGATGCTGCTGCCGACTCGCTGCGCGACAGGCTCCTGCAGGGCTAGCAGCACGCTGCCAAAGCCGGCTGCTGCTGCGCTGCTGGACACAGCCAGCGCCGTGGATGCTGCCACGCTGACCTCAGGCGCTGTCAGCGTGCGGATGCAGGCCATGTCTCTGCCCAGCAGCGCAGTGTAGCAGCGCAGCAGCGCCCAGCAGGCACCCGCAATGACCACCTGCAGGTTGGCAGTGAGCCCGGTGACCAGCGCCAGCCGCATGTTAAGCAGCACAAAGCCAAAGCCCACCACCAGGCCCACCAGCACCGCCCGCAGCGTCAGCTGGCCCCAGAACGGCGGCAGCGGCTGCTGGCTGCCTGGCGGCACGATGCCTGCGCACGAGCTCGCATTGTCATCATCATGGCCTGCATTGGCACCACCGGCTGCTGCATCGCCGCGGCCGTCTGCAGCCAGCGTGACGTGCTGCCACGCATCCTCCGGCTGCTGCTGCTGCTGTTGGTCCTGATCGTGCACTAGCTGCGGCAGCTCGTCTTTGTCAACACGGCGCGTGTTGATTGGCGCCAGCTGCACAGTCACGTGTGCGGTGCTGCCAGGGCCGGCCACTGGCTTATACGGCGCTGGCTCTGGGCCCCCATATGCGTGCGAGGGCACTGAGTTGTCACGGATGAGCGATGCATCATCGTCTGAGGTGAGGTGGCGCACACCAGAGCTGTGCAGGCTGCCATTGGGGCTCAGCATGCCCTCATCATGCTCCAGAGCCACCAGCGGCAGTGAAGTGCTGCTGGCGTTGCTGCGCGCCGCGCCGTGCACATCCGCTGCTGACACTGCCTGCATGTGCGGCAGCTCGCCAGCCAGAGGGTTGGGCACGCCGCTGCTCCCCCTGGGATATGCTGCCTGCTGCTGCGCTGCGCCTGGGGCTGCACTGCCCAGGGAGTTGACAGGGGGCAGTGCAGGCGGGCAGGGCGGGGGGATTGCCATGCCGCCGAGCGCTGACACGAGCGCAGCGCCGCCGTGTGACTGATACGTGGCTGCTGCTGCTGCACTGTTGACCTGCGGGTACAGCTGCTGCTGTTGCTGACCGCGTGGTGCGTGCTTCATGGCTGGCTTTGCTGGCTGGGCCGCACTGTCAAAGGCATGCTTGCTGAAGTCTGCGTCACTGATGCCACCGCCGCTGATGAATGAACCGCCTGTCATTGACTTAAACAGCTGAGAGTACCGGATGCGCGCAGAGGGTTGCTCCTCACGTACAGTTGGTGGAGGCTCAATGAATGTGACAGAGGGGGTGCGGCGCATGCTGCTGCTGCTGCCACTGCCACCTGCTGCTGCTGGTGCTGCTGCCATGCTGGTTGCCTTAGCTGCGTGTCCTGCAATGCATTGAACAACCAGTCTGTTAGTATTGTAGCAGTTCGCACCCGCTGCAGCTCGTCAGCATGCAGGGGGTGTGCCTTGGTGTGTAGAAGCTGCAGGTTCTGAGAAGCTGGCAGTCTACCTGTCACCGAGGACAGTTGGAACGGCGGAGAGCAGGCATTGATGGAGCAGCCAAACGGCGCACGTAGATCTCACCTTGTGTGCTTTCAAAGCTCTAGAGTGCCCCGATGGCGTGCTGCGAATGCGCACTGCAGCAGAGCAAAGCTAGCGAGTGAGCTTCAGCCTCCAGTGCTCAAGTGGCGTATAGAATTGATCTACATAACAACAATGTGATGTTGCCGAACTAAAAAACAAACGGGTTGCAGCATGCACGTATGTTGACTGGCGCAGGTCGGCTCTGCTCGCACCTGGTGTCGATCAGCACACCAGCAAAGAATGCCGTTCAAAACTCAAGGCCCTTCAGCAGATGGATGTTCAGCGCAGCTGAACTTCTAGCAGCTATCCAGAGTCCACGAATTTCCCATCATGCTGGCAGCGATTGTAAATGCTGCTGGATCTCAGCTCTGCTTACACTTCAGATGTGGTACTGTCTCATAAGTTCACTCAAGCACGCGTGAAGGAGCTGCGTGGAAGGTGATGACATGAAGCTCGACAGCTGGTGCCTAGTCCGTCTTGAACAACCACCAGTGTTACTCCTCCACCGCCTTGAAACGTAGCAGGCTGAATGTACTCGTGCCTTGTACGTTGTTCTACGCCTATTCGGAATGGCGCTACACACCGATCGTCGCGACGGCCAGACTGCACGACTTCACTGCTCCGGCACACTTCGTGCTAACCTTGAATGCCCCGAGCAGGTGCAGGTACGCAGTGCACTAGGGGTTCTGTGTCATCTTGTCACGTCAACGGATGAGGAGTCCGTGCACAATCGCACTATGTCACTGGTGCAAGGATATCACGGAGCAACTGTCAGCTTTGTACAATGTTGCGTAAAAGCACGACACCTGGTCAAGCACAATTCGAAACAAGTTTTTTGCTCTATTTAGATGCTGAAACTGTGCAACTGTCAGCAGCACTGTCACAGCTGCAAAGCAAATGTCACATTTGAAATGTGTCAGCAGCATTCAATGATTGCTGTTGTGTCAGACAGGTGTACAGCTGTGGGCTGGTTCCAAATCATCAGGATGATGCCGAAAAGCTACGTGGCCCGCTGCCCTGTACTCGCTTGCCTTCGCTTCCAGGCTGCAGTGTCTTTCAAAACCACCAAAACAAACCAGCAAGCCATTAAGTACCATACCGTGGAAGCAAACAGCATGCCATCATGGCATCTCAACATGGCATACGGCACTACTAGTATGGTGTCACGGTGCACCACTTTCACACGCTGAAGCCCTTTCACAGGGCACATAGTGCTGCTGGTCATGGTGCCTTCATAGTCGCGCATGCGTGCTGTGCTGCTTGACGAGGTCCACTCGGCTTCGGAAGCCTGGACGCAGTTGACGTTCACAACCTTGCCCTGCCTGCCACAGGTTGCAGCCCATCCGCGCTACAGCGCAGCAGCATCTGCGGCCCTATGTCAGCCACGCTCTTGCAGCCAGCCAGCGCCATCGCCAGCTCAAACTCACGCTGGATAGTCTGCAGCACCTGCTGCACCCCTTGCTGCCCGCCCACAGCCAGGCCATAGATGACTGGCCGCCCCAGCAGCACTGCTGACGCTCCCAGCGCCAGCGCCTTGAGCACGTCAGTGCCCCTCCGAATGCCGCCGTCCATCAGCACAGGCAGCCGCCCGCCAACAGCAGCCACAACACCTGGCAGGCAAGGTAAGTGAGCAAGTGGCACAGGCACAGCAGCAGCTGAGGTGGCAGCAACATACATCACATCCAATGCTGCAGAGCATAATCAAACCAAGCCAAGCTGCAAACACAGCGCAGCAGCGCATGCTTCTTCACACCCACCTGGCAGCATGTCCAGGGCTGCAGGGGAATAGTCCAGCTGCCGGCCACCGTGGTTGGACACCACAATGCCGTCCACGCCATGCTGCAGCGCCAGCAGCGCATCAGCCGGCGACAGCACACCCTGCAACACGCAGCAAGTGCTTCAGTTGCAGCAACTGTGTGCGGTGATGTTGTTGTGGAGGTTCGCTGAGTCAAAGGCTGGAAAGGCTTGACTGATTGCGCTGATGGTGCCTCACTGGAGGCAACCAGTTTCCGCTGCCAGGCGAGCTATTCTGAGCCAATCATGACACCCATGACACCTACTTTGATGTATATGGGCAGCTTGGTGATGCTGCGCAGCCAGGGGATGGCCTCCCATGTGAGGGTGTCGTCCACTTCCCTGGCAAACAGCTCAAACAGGCCTGAGCTGTGGCTGCTGTCGCGCGCATCAAGCAGCGCGGTGCTGCCTGGCTGCCCTGCTGCTCGCTTCTCAGCCAGCACCTGCAAGTTGGCCATGTGCAGGTGGTCTGGCAGCCGGAACCTGCAGCGGGCAGCAGAGAGCACGCGACTGAAGTGGCGGACTGGTGCTAGCTTATAATCCAAGCTGCACACAGTTTGCTCGTTTGCTGTATGCTGGTGACATGAGGTGCTGGCAGACTCACACCTGCAGATGATGCATGCATGCATAGGGTGACGCGCGATATCAAGCAAAAAGCAACAGCACAGCATCCGCCTAAAGCGCTTCAAGGGGCTTGTCCTGCAGCCTGCAGCTGCAACACACCTGTTGCGCTCATCCGCCTCCCTCCTGCCTAGGCGCGGTGCATCTACTGTGATCATGAGCGCCTTGTAGCCTGCAGCCTCTGCCTGGCGCACCCAGCCCTCCACTATCTGCCTGTCACGAATGACGTACAGCTGGAACAGCATGCAGGGGTGCTGCGCCTGTGCGGCAACTTCCTGCAAGCTCATGTTGGCCATGGTTGACACGCACTGCGACAGGAAGCAGCAGCGGCAGATGTGTGAAGCATTGTGCAAGCTCGCCGCTGTGGTGGCCGCCTCTTTCGGTGATCCACTGCAGTGGACAAACAAACTGCCATGCAGCACCATTGTGACTCTGCGCGCGGAACAGCTGCTCACCAAATATTTAAATAGCGCTGAAGAATATATATACTCTTCCCTACGGACCATGATGGAGCCCATCAGACATGATTTTTAGTCATGAACTCATGTGCACAGAGGTCCTCCCAGGCGGCGTGCACACCATGGGGATGTTGACAGCTGCTGCGGCGCGTGCAGTTCCCAGCTCCTTGTCCGAGTGTGCCAGGCCATGCATGGCCATTGGCGCCACCAGCAGAGGCATTGCCATGCTGTAGCCTGATGCAGCACGCAACAAGGAGGAATATGTGTGTCAGAGAGGCTGGGTATTCCATCTGGCCATCGCTAGCATGCATCAGAGGGAACAGGCGATGTGAGACAGGATGACACCTGCATGGTGCTTGGTTTGATGCCATTGCATTTGCTGGACTCACCGAACATGTTGCAGCTGGTGGACACTTTGGAAACATCAACTAGGATCCTTGGCAGAATCCTGTACTGCCCAAAAGCACTCCTGTTGTCACCCACAGTCTGCTCAGTCTCCGCGCCAGCTGCAAAATAGTCATACGCCATTTTAGGCAGCGTTGCCTTTGCCAGCTGCTCCACCTCCACCAGGTTGATGAAGGGTTGCTGCTGCGCTGATGTTGACTGGGGCCTCTGGGCCATGCTAGGGAGCCTGGTGCAGCTGGCGGTGTATTGGGATGCCCAATTGTGCCTAGCTGCTGCCAGCAACTGCCGTTGCCCATTCAAGAGCAGACTCTGTGCCGTAAAGTTTAACATGCAGACCAGTATCGTGTACTGACAGCCAATGGGACTCTGGATGCACTGATGGGACTGTCTTCAGCAGGTGTTCTTGAGCTACAGTCACCGGTTCCTGTCAAAATGTATTGTGTGGATCTTCCGTTAAAACAGCAACGAATCGCAATTTACTGTTTTGTGAGCCTCGGCAGCCCTTTTCCGACAAGCACGGGAAGAACCCGGGGCTATAACTGACACCCTGTTGTGCCCTCTGTCGTGCGTTCGACATAGTCCGCAGAAACGCTCTGCACTTGTTGGTTCTTGGTATTGTTCGGGATTTTTAGGCTGCTTCAACAGCTTGCAACAGAAAGTCGGCCCTTCCACCACCAGCTAGAAGCAGCCCGGCAGGGCACTACCAGGATGGGCTTCAAGGTGGGAACTGTGCCTTGACAACTTTCTGCATTGATGGGACGCGCTTTATGCGGCCAGGCCGTGTGCCACGGTCTAACCACTTGCCGTTGTGCTTCTGCTGTTCCTGCCAACGCGACATCTGACTGCCTCGCTGGCGCTGGCTCCAATAGGTAAGGAATTAGGGGATGAAAAATATGTTCACGCGAGCAGCGTAGCGCCGTGGGCATGACCAGGGCAGCCGGGGAGCAGCGAAGTAGAGCCAGGCCCCGGGCTCCCCTGGGGTCCGCACTCGGTATCGATCCCATTGGCAGCAGGTCCTGGTGTTTTAATATATCAGTTACAGCTGATCAGGGCTGGATCAGGCGTCGTTGCTGCTGATGAAGTTGCATATGTACCCTTCTGTTTTCTGCTGCTGCTTCCTGCACAGCAGTTGCTCTAGCCATGCCAACCAGCAGCAGGCAGGTAGCAGGAGCCTGTGAGCTGACTCGGCTTCTGGCAGGACTTATCTATCTTACCTTCCTTTATACCCTTCCCTTGACGTGCGTCCTGCTTCTGCTCCTCCTGCTGTGCCGTGTGCTGCTGTGTCACCGCCGCAGGTGCTCAACCTCGTGCGGCCGTTCCTCAGCGTGCTGCCCGATGTGCAGCAGGCGGAGCGCAAGATCCCCTTCAAGGAGAAGGTGCTGTACACGGCCGTGACACTGTTCGTGTTCCTGGTGTGCTCCCAGCTGCCGCTGTATGGCATCAAGACCAACTCCGGCGCGGATCCCTTCTACTGGGCGCGTGTGATCATGGCCAGCAACAGGGGCACCTGCATGGAGCTGGGCATCTCGCCCATTGTCACCTCCGGCCTGGTCATGCAGCTGCTGGCCGGCTCCAAGATCATCGACGTGGACAACAGCGTCAAAGCGGATCGAGACCTGCTCAACGGCGCGCAGAAGCTGCTGGGTGTGCTGATCACCATCGGAGAGGCCGTGGCCTATGTCGTGTCTGGCATGTACGGTGACGTACGCGAGCTGGGCGCCTTCAACGCCATCCTAATCATCCTGCAGCTGTTCTTCGCCGGCATCATCGTCATCTGCCTGGATGAGCTGCTGCAGAAGGGCTACGGGCTGGGCTCCGGCATCTCGCTGTTCATCGCCACTAACATCTGCGAGCAGATCATCTGGAAGGCCTTCAGCCCTTACACGGTCACAGGTGCGGCAGCGAAGGGAGTGCTGCCAGGTTGAAGCTGTTTTTATGTTGTGTTCTGTTGTGTTGAAACGGAGAGGGAGAACAGGGGGGTGGCACGGCGGCAGTGTGAGTTGTTGTGGGCTTGTGCAGCATTGGTGGCGTTTGACTGCAGGATGGCATATCCATTTTGAGGAAGCGCACAGCAGTGAGTCTGCAGATGCCAACCAGCAGTGTGGACAACCTGCTGTCAGCACGTGCAACCCGCGTGTACTCACCTCCGCCTGCCTGCTGACTGCTCTGCTCTTCCTCCTGCAGGTGCGCGTGGAGCGGAGTTTGAGGGCGCCATCATCGCGCTGTTCCACCTGCTGCTCACGCGCTCCGACAAGGTTCGCGCGCTTAAGGAGGCCTTCTACCGGCCCAACCTGCCCAACATCACCAGCCTGCTGGCCACGGTGGCGGTGTTCCTGGTGGTCATCTACTTCCAGGGCTTCCGCGTGGACCTGCCCGTGCGCAACAAGCGCAGCCGCGGGCAGCAGGGCACCTACCCCATCAAGCTCTTCTACACCTCCAACATGCCCATCATCCTGTACTCCGCGCTGGTGTCCAACATGTACTTCATCAGCCAGCTGCTGTACAAGCGCTACGGAGGCAACTTCCTGGTGCGTGGCGCGGTGGCGGGGCTGCTGCTGTAGTGGTGTGGCGCTGCTTGCTGATGGATTGATGGCTTGCAGGATCTGTAGCACCTTGAGGAGGCAGCAATGTAGTCTTTTGGAGATGCCAGACACAACAGTAATGCCAGCAACGTTCTTTTCACATGGCTAACCCAGCTTGGCGCGTTGTGTGCTGCTGTGCTCCTCGCAGGTCCAGCTGCTGGGCAGGTGGCAGGAGTCCGACTACGGAGGCCAGATGGTGCCTGTGGGCGGCCTGGCCTACTACATCAGCCCCCCAGGCAGCCTCTCCGAGGTGGCCGCCAACCCACTGCACGCGCTGTTCTACGTGAGCTTCATGCTCACCGCGTGCGCGCTCTTCTCCAAGACCTGGATCGAGGTCTCCGGCTCCTCCGCCAGCGACGTGGCCAAGCAGCTCAAGGAGCAGCAGATGTTCATCCAGGTGAGGGGAAGGGGGTGGTGCGCAGGCTTCTGAGTGGACATCTGTGCGCCGTGTGTTGAGGCGGCTGCTACGAAGAGATAGCACTGTTTGTGTCCTGCAAGGGAGGACACTTGTACATGCCGTCTTTGAAGCAGCTGCTTGTGTGCAGCACCGCTATGCGCTGCTCCATAATTTAACTCAAGCTTTCTTGTTGCCGCCTGCCCACGCCTGCGCTTGCTTGCCGCGCGCAGGGCCACCGCGACACCCAGTCCAGCCTGAAGAAGGAGCTCAACAGGTACATCCCCACCGCGGCTGCCTTTGGCGGCATGTGCATCGGCGCGCTGACCATCGTGGCTGACTTCATGGGTGCCATCGGCAGCGGCACTGGTATCCTGCTGGCGGTGACCATCATCTACCAGTACTACGAGGCATACCAGAAGGAGAAGGAGCAGATGGGCGCCATCTTCTAAGCGGCAGCAGCAGCAGCGCCGTGTTTGCTACAGCAGCAGCGGCGATAGCAGCAGTGTTGTGTGGGGCTGTAGGCGTGGTTGGGTCCTGTTGGCAGCTGCGCCGGCTGTCGCTGCTGCGTGACAGCAGTGCACCAGCGGCAGCAGTAGCACCGGCGTAGATTGATGTGGCAGCATGTGGGCTGTTGCCGCTGGCTGGGGGTGGGTCGGATGCGTGTGTGTTTTATGTGATCAAGTCAGTCGTACGGACCGCTGTCTGTCGCCAGCACTGAAGTGGGCAGCTGTTCAGCCATGACTGAGCAAGTGCATTCAGCAAGTTGCATGCAAGGTTTACATGGCGCCCGTTTGCAGGTGGCAGCAAAGCAGCGATAGGAGACAGAAACAGCAAGGGGTTCGCAGGCGGACCATTTTGGGTGTATGTTGCAGCGCAAGTTTGGAATCCTGGTCACGTGTTTGGTTGCGTTCTTGCTGTCTGCCATGTATGCCAGTTTTGACCCACTGTAGCGCAGGCATCTGCCTGTTTTCAGGCATAATGCTGTTGAACTGCAAGATTTTCTTCTGTGTGATGCTAGTCTTGTAATCATTTTTTTGTCTTTCGCCTTTCTTCGGCTGGGGGGCTGGGCCTGTAGACAATGCCGGCAGCTGGGCCTGGGGGCAAACCACAAATCACCGGGCACGCTAATGTTGGGGATGATGCAGTTCATGTGACTTGTCGGCTTGTTGCCAACAAAAGTAGTTACCACGAGAGAGCGAGGCGGACAACCCAACCTTCAACATGCTTGTGCCTAATCCTAAGTAGAGCAAGAGGTGGGGGAGGGCAGATTGAGCCATTGCTAGCACGATCACGGCACTGGTTTGCTGATGATGAGTACAGGGCATGGTATTTCTACGTTCCTCCGAATACGAGAGGCACTATACGAATGCTATACCCATACCATATTTACTTACTATATGAAGTGCGCTTCAAGTCTGTGGTTCAGTGATCATTACATCTGCCTTGCTCCTACAGTACGAGGTGCAGCTGCAGGTCAAAGCCCCCGGATGTATGTGTTTCTGATGATAGCCAACTCCGAGTTACGACGACACAGCAGTCTTGGACGTCAACCGGATAGAAAACCTGATCTTAGTTTGCTGTTGAAACTCTTGTAGCGACTTTCAGGGTCATATGTGCTGTGCTCGCCTCGTGTTACTTACAGCTGGTGTGCTTGTGTGGTTCTGCTAGAGCCACACAGACATTAGTGTGCC
The DNA here is from genome assembly GCA_030272155.1 of Tetradesmus obliquus. Lineage (NCBI taxonomy): Eukaryota > Viridiplantae > Chlorophyta > Chlorophyceae > Sphaeropleales > Scenedesmaceae > Tetradesmus > Tetradesmus obliquus. The sequence continues at coordinate 6,948,228 of CP126191.1, forward strand.
AAATATGCACTCTGAACAACAACTAAACCTGCCGCGGAAGTCATAGAGGTTAGCAAGGGCCGTGAGATGTGCGACCTGTGCGAACCGATTTGGAAAGACTGAGCTGACAAACACTACTTGTGCAGCACCGCAAAGACGTGTCAAAGTCGAAGCAACAAATCTTTCCAGAACTTATGGCACAGCAGCCATAATTAGGTGCAACTCAATCAGTAGCAGAAGAAGAAAAGCACAGCAAACAACAAGCAGCATGTCTGCATCGCAGAGCATCTGGCACTTGCAGGACATATGTTTTCTGTACCAGCAGCTTTAGCCAGACAACTATTCAAGGCCCTTACACATCAGGTACAGACACTCAGCGAGCATCAAGGGGCTCACAGCCCATGCGGCATGGTGACAGCTTGTGCGAAGTGCGTCCAGGCGCACCTTCCTACAACCACCAAACAAACCGGCAGCAAACTAGATCTAGTGACGGTTGTGCTGATGACAACACACTGTCGGCCAGTCCTGCAACCTGTGCTGCTGTCGAAATCTGCAGCCATGCAATTCTACAGGCACTACGCGCAAGATCAGCACCTGGCAGCACAAGAGCTCGAGCAGCACAAGAGCTGTGTGTACAATTGAACAGGCGGCAGGGCCACAGCTCGGCGCACTGGCACTGCTGAGCTGGCACTTGCAGGAAACCAAATCCGTGACTCAGGAGGTTGCAGTAGGGACGTTGATGCGTCACGCTCTCCGCCTATGTCACAGCAGCAACAGCTTACTCTTTTTCAAAACACTTTTGCTTGCAAGGCGTGGCTGAGCGTCGATGCTTTCGAGTATGCATGGCATGCTCTCAGTTGATTCAGCCGCCCAACATGAGATTATCCATGGTCTTATGCAGCTCGCTTGTAAGCCACCTGACGCCCACATGTCAGCTTTAACACCCCAACCTGCTACACTGCTGCTGCTCACCCACATTTCGTAAAGATGGACAGTCTAGCATGAAATGTAAAGCTGCGCACCTTCAAGCATTGGTTGCCCAGAAGACCCCCCGCCCAAGGTCCCCCGGCGCTCCCAAGTGGGCTGTCCACGCAAGCACGGCTGTCCAGCATCATGGCATCATAGCATCATGCGAAGTTCTCACCTGTGTGCTTTGCCGGCCGCTGCCGCTGCTGCGGTTTTAAGCCGGCATTCAATGGCTTGTGCACAAGAAAGCCCCACATGGGGCATGCCGTCTCCACTCACATATATACTTCACGTGTATGACTGCAGGGAAGTGGGCTCCTGTGGATGTGATTCTTTGCTCCCAGTTCCACTCCGCTTAAATCGAAGCACCATCAAAACACGTGGTTTGCTTTGCTGCTCCGCTGCGCAGAGGTGGAGACTGCGGGAGTGCTGGGCTGGTCAGCACACAGCGGCAGGCTTGAGTGGTGGGCCAAGCACATGGTGGGTTGATGCCTCAGCATTGCTGGCACGCAGCGTCAGACAATTTCTGTGCAGTGCATGAAGTGGATTGCAATTTTTCTCCACCCAGTGGGCTCGCAGCTAGGGCATGTGCCGTGCTATGCGGTATACCACCAACTCACAGAAAATTTACGCACAATGCAGGCGACACCAATCCAGCATGTGTGTTGAGCTGGTCACTTTTGTTCTTGTGCAACCTCCCTTTCCTGCCACGCAGGCCAAGGCGTCAGTGGAATGCTGGCATGGGTGCCCTGTGCAGGGGGGGCATCATCAAGAAGGTGTTGATCTGGTTTGTGCTGCTGGTTGTGCTCATTGTTGTGGCATGCATGATTGGCTGGGCACTGTCACTCACGGGCTTGGCTGGCAAGTATGTGGCCATCATTGTGGTAGCCGTGATTGCAATCGCGCGCTGCCTGCCGCTTTACATCCACATGTTCTACCTGCGCATGGCGCGTGGCGCAGATGATCTGCATATGCAGTCAGCCTGGACAACGCGGTGAACATGGCCATACAGACAGCAGGTGCCCAGCCTCACCCCTGCTGGCTGCCGTGGGTGATGACGGCTGGGTGGTGGGGCTTTGTGGCGCTGCCGTGGCTGGTTAACGTGGTGTTGGCGGCTGTGGTGGGCCAAGTGGTGCTGGTCGGTCAAGCAGACGCTAGGAAGGGCAGCATCTACGCAGCATTGCTGGTTGCCATTTTGGAGCTCACGTGGCTGTGGGTGTTGCTGTCCATGATGGCTCCACGTTGGGGATATACTATGTCCTGGTTGACGCCGGTGCCATTTTGGTGGGAATACGCTGTGCTGACAGCATTCAGCTGGAATTGCATCTGTGATGTCAAAAAGAGATCAAAGATTGGGTTATTCACACCTGCTTGCTTGCATGCTTCTTGTGTGCTGGCACTCCGCTGCGTCTGGATAGTAGAGCGTGCTGTGTTGACAGTGCTTGTTGATGTGACTGTCGGACGTTGGTTTGTGTGCTTCCTGCAGCTGGGACAGCTGCCGTGGCGGGTGATTCCAAGCGTAGATCCCACAGCAGCGGCCAAGAGGCAGCAGAGGGACACGACGTTGAGGCCCTAGTCTGATATCACTGGCTGGCGATGTGCATGCTTAAGTTTGCATGATGCAATGCACAACCATTAGTACCGCGCTCTGACCAGCGCTGGGGCTATGAAATAGTTGAGCGAGTACTGCACTGACAAGTGCGCCCAGTACTTGCACAATACGCCACCGCACAGGCAGCGCTGCTTAAGCAATTGGTCTGGCCATCTATGTGATCCTGCCTTACGCTTGCCACTGGCAGCTGTTCCATTGCGGCGTCGTTTTTGTACATGTAGTGGGCAGAGCTGCACTATGCATGCTGAGGAGCCCTGTGTCGGCTGGTTGCTGCAACCGCTTGCAGGTGTGGCGGCACATTGTACTATTTTGGGCTTGGTTGGTGTGCTGCCTGCAGCTTTAGCTAGCTGCCATGACAGGACAGCTGCTGTGGCCCTTTGTTGTTATGCGGAGGCAGTGGCTTGTTTGTATCTGTAGACATAGAGTTACGGAGATTGTCATCATACACGTGGTGTGACAGTGGCAGTGGCTGTGGCGCCGTTCACTGCTGCATGACAGAAGTCACAAGCGGCAGCAGTAGCAGCTTTGACAGCATCCTGGCAGGAGTGTGACAGCAGCAGGGGTGCTGCCGCCGCTGGGGTCGGCTCAGATGAGATCAGGTTAAGGTGGGACTGATGCGATCGTGAGCTGTCATACGGACCACTGTCTGGGAGTCGACAGTACTAATTTTGGCAGTTGCGCAGCCATGACTGGCACGTTCCATCCTGCAAGCTGTAGAACTGCCTTTTCACAGCAGTGCACTGCCGGGCTGTCTGCCACGTGGTGCATGGAAGAGCAAGGGGTTGGCAGGCACTATGCCGAGAGGGGCTTGTTTGATCCACGCGTTTTGGTGGTTAGACAGGGAGGACATCAAGGGTCCGACTTAGGTAACAGGCTTCGTAGGCCCTGGTACCCTTAGTAGGCCTCGCGAGGTCTTGGCAGGTCTCGGACGACCAAGCCTTGACCGTGTGCTGACAAGGCTTGTTACAATCAACCCTTGTTCATCAGGCCTGGCGTATGTTCTCATCAACGCTTGGTTCCCAATCCTTGTCAACGAAGCCATCATCAACAGCGATCAAGGCTGCGTAGGCTCGCGAGCTGCTAGGGCTTCGCACTGTCAAGGCATGGTAACCTGCCCTAGGTAGGGACACCGGCATGGTATTTTGGGGGTGTATCGTGCAGCACAAATCAGGAACTCTGGTAACATGTTTGGTTGGTTTTCTGCTGTCTGCCATGTGCGCCAGTCACTGGCGGGCGTGGTCAAAGTTAGACCCATATAAGCGCATCTGCCTGTTGTCAGGCACAATGCCGTAGAACTGCGAAATGGTTGTGTGTGGTGCGTGATGTGTGACGTGTAATCACTTCTGTTGTGCCTGAGCTTCCACTGGATGGTGTGCGGTTGGCAGAACTGCAGCAGCATGCCCAAGGTTAGCTGCGCATCATCAGCTGTGCAAATCTTTGAACAGTGCCTCACCACCCTGAACCCTCAGTTCTCTTGTGCTGTGATAGCTGCAGCATGACGACATCAGCAGACACGGTTTGTTACTTTAGGTCGATGGTATCGATAGCGAACGATCAACAATTAATGCGCAGCAGCTAGAGTAAGAAGCGCCAACTTCGTACTGCACTGATCTACTTCGTCGGCCGCTGCAGGGGCAATCATAGGTGCCTAACGCATTCAGGAAACTGCTTGAAATATATAGGGTCGTTATGGCATCTGCAGCACCACACGCTGAGATGCTGGCTGCCTTCCCCTACCCGCCCTATGAAATTCAACAGCAGCTCATGATCAACCTGTATGAAGCACTGCAACAGAAACAAGTCGGTCTATTTGAAAGTCCTACAGGTACGGTGGATGCTTGGTACATGAGTGCTCTGCTCTGCTGCTGTCATGCCTGCTGCTGCTAGCACTGTTGCTGCTTCAACTACAGGCACAGGGAAAACACTGAGCATCATCTGCAGCACTTTGAAATGGTTGGAGGATGAGCATCAAGCTCTGGCAGCAGCAGCTGCTGCTGAAGCCGCAAAGGCAGCAGGTAGGCGTACACACAGGCCAGGACATCTGACGCCAGGTGTTATGCAACTGTACTGCTTGTTAGGCGAGCATGTGCTTGGAAGGCAAGGACATGCAGGAACTAATAGCAAGTTGAACGCAGGATGTAATCCTCGTTATGCTTGGTGTGCTGTGCAGAGGAGGATGCAGCACTGCCTGATTGGATGCAGAACTTTGGGGGCAACCATCCTGCAGCACAGCCAGACCATCAGCCAGCGCAGAAGGCGAAGCAGGTGGACTGCAGCTGTTACAGTTGGTGGTTCTGACCATGTATAAACATAGCTGTGTTACAAGACCAACCGTGGTGTTCCGTTGCGTAGCTGGCATGTGTAGTTGTTGTCCAGGACTGCAATGCAGACACCAGCAGCAGCGGCATCGCGCCACACCCAACAGTGAGGTTGCCGCCAACTGCCCGCCACGCAGAGCAATAAGCAGCAGCAGCGGCGGCAAGTCCAAGTGCTGGACGAGCATGGCAATGACATATCAGAATTCCTTGTTGATGCTGACGGAGCAGCAGCTGGTGGCGCAACCGGCAGCAAACGCACAGCAACAGAGTCCGGCTACATCAGCAGCAGCAGCGATGAAGATAGCACTGCAGCAGCAGTGCAAGCTGCTGAAGATGCTGCGGCAGCACCAGGAGAGGGAAGTGCTGCAGCAGCAGCAGCAGCAGCAGCGGAGCGGCGGCAGCCTCAGCTCATCTTCTGCAGCCGCACGCACTCGCAGCTGTCGCAGTTTGTTGGGGAGCTGCACCGCACACGCTTTGCTGACAGCGTGATGCTGGTGGCGGTGGGCTCGCGCAGGAACCTGTGCGTGAACGACGAGGTGGGCGGGGAGTGACGCAGCCGGCAGGGGCAGCAGCGGCCAGCAGCAGCAGCAGGTGGCAGCGGCAGCAGGATGGTCTCATGTCACATCACGCAAATGCAGTACATCTGTTATGTGCACTGAAATGTTGTGAGCACATATTGGTTGATCCATTTGGTCATGCCTGTTGGACCCCGACTTAGGTTAGCATGGAGGTAGCCTAAAACCATTGTACTAAAACAGTCATTTTGCTGCTGAATGTGCTGCTGCAGGTGCTGCGGCTGGGTGAGCTGTCCCAGATCAACGAGCGCTGCCTGGACCTGCAGCGCAGCAGGGCCTCCAGCAGCCGCAAGGCAGCAGCAGCAGCAGCAGCTAGCACATCCGCCGCAGCTAGCGACAGCAAGGGTGGCGTGGTGGGCCTGATGCAGCAGCCGGCCAAGCAGCGCAGCCGGCAGCGGCAGCGGCAGGCGAAGGCCGGCTGCCCCTTCCTGGCTGTTGAGGGCGGTGCTGCTGCCTGGGAGGAGTTTGGGGAGCTGGTGCTGGCTGCGCCTATTGATGTGGAGGAGCTGGCCAGCATGGGCCGCAGGAAGAAGGTGAGCGCGGGGCGCCAGGCCATGCGCAGCATTGGTTTGTTTGCACTCTGTTGCGATGGGAAGCCTCTCCGATATATGTACATCAACCCATGCATCCCAGGTGATTGCACACTGCTATGGCTTTGGCCCATCCAAATCTGCTGCTGCGACTCTCGCACTGCGCACGGCCTTTGAAGATCGTAAACATCGATTCAATGCTGTCCTGTCTTCCGCCTGCGCCTCTTCCTGGTGTGCCGCATGTTGCGCACATTGCGCTGCAGGCGTGCCCCTATTACGGCTCGCGGCGTGCCGTGCCTGCTGTTGACGTGGTGCTTGCGCCCTACAGCTCCGTGCTGCTGCCTGAGGCCCGCGACAGCCTGGGCATCCAGCTGCAGGGCAGCGTGGTGGTGTTTGATGAGGCACATAACTTGCTGGACGCCATCAACGGCGCACACAGCACCGCAGTGTCAGGTGGGCGATGCGGGTGCATCGACGTCTGCTGGAACATACTGTGGTGGGCAGATGATTTTAATGGTGATGCTGTTGAGGCGTCTGTTAACTGCCGACCACCTGCATGTAAGTGCCGGCTGGTCCAGCCTGGACTGGTGCCCACACTGCTGCACCGCGTGTGCAGCTGCATTGTCAGGGCCCTGTTCCTGCAAGTTGCTGCTCAGCACGTGTCTCCGGCTCACCCACACCGCTGTGCTGCGCTCTGCTGTGCTGCGCTGCTTGTTTATGGCGCTTGCTGCAGCCTGGCAGCTGTTGTCTGTGCAGCGCAGCCTGAGCGCGTACTTTGAGCGCTTCAAGGCCTTCCTGGCCCCCACCAATGCACAGAACCTGCAGCTGCTGCTGCGCATTGCAGCAGCACTGCACGGCTGCCTGGCCCGGCAGCAGCAGCAGCAGGCGACAACCAGCCAGCCTGCTGCAGGTCTTGCTGCTGCTGCTGCCGGGCGTGTGGTGGGTGTGAATGACCTGCTGTTTGACTTGGGGCTGGACAACGTGAACATGTTTGAGCTGGCGCGCTGGGTGAGGGACAACAAGATGGCCTTCAAGGTGTGGGCTTGGTTTGCTGCTGCTGCTGCTGCTGCTGCTGCTGCTGCTGCTGCTGCTGCTGCTGCTGCTGCTGCTGCTGGGATGTGTTTAGAGTCTCAAAAGTGCCATGCGCATTGTGAATCGCAGCATGCAGTGCAGGCCGCGCAAGTGTGCCATGGCTGGCATAACACGTGCCACCCCACGTTGTGGAACTGTGCAACGCAGCATGAGCCAGCATGTGAGCTGCAAATGGCTGCCTGCATGTACAGGTTATGGCAGCTTCCTGACGTGCCGCATGCTCGTCTGCTGCTGCTGGCTTGCACATGCAGGTGTCTGGCTACACTGCAGTGGCAGTGGGCCAGGCAGCTGGCAGCGTAGAACTGCAGCAGAACAAAAAACAGCAGCAGCAGCAGCAGCAGCAGAAGCAGCAGGCCTCCGAGGTCACCAATGCTGAGGCAGACGCTGGCCCGCAATCTCAGCAGCAGCAGCAGCAGCAGCAGCAGCAGCAGCAGCAGCTGGGTCAGCTGTCTGCGCGTGATGGCGTGTCAGCCATCCACAGCTTTGTCTCGTTCCTGCTGTCACTCACCAGCACAGACGCAGACGGCCGCGTCATCATAGAGCCAGCAGCAGCAACACCACCAGCACCAGCAGCAGCAACAGCAGCAATAGGCGACAGCACGAGAGAAGCTGACCTGTCATCGTCAGCAGCAGCGCAGCCTGCGCGGGGCGGCCGCATGCGCTACGTGCTGCTCAACGCCGCGCGGCACTTCGGCCGGCTGCTGGCCAGCGCGCGCAGCGTGCTGCTGGTCTCTGGCACGCTGGCGCCTGTTGAGGGCCTGCGCGCGCAGCTCTTCCCCGACCTGCCCCCGGAGCGCCTGCGGCACTTTGAGTGCGGCCACGTGGTGCCGCCTGATCAGCTGCTGGCTGTGTGTGTTGGCGCGGGGCCCTCCGGCAAAGCCCTCAACCTGCGGCACGAGTCGCGGGGTGATGGTGCGGTGATAGATGAGCTTGGGCAGCTGCTGCTGAACCTTGCGGCTGTTGTGCCAGAGGGCCTGGTGGTGTTTGCGCCCAGCTTTGGGTATTTGGAGGCGCTGGCGGGCCGCTGGCAGGGCAGTGGGCTGCTGGCACGGCTGCAGCAGCGCAAGCAGCTGTTCAGGTGGGGCGAGGGAGGGAGCGGACGGCGGCTGCGACTGCAGGTCATTGGTGCATGCATGCGGAAGATGCGCAGTGGGATGAGGCGGCCGTGGTGGTGGCTGGCAGGCTGTGCGGTGGTGCTGCGTGTGACAGGCAGCTGGGCTTGACAGGTGGCTGAATGTGGCTGCGGGTGCCATGGCAACTGGCATGCTGCAGCGAACATGCGATGTGAGGGATACCTCCTTTGAAGTGCACAAAATCTCCTGCTGCCCTTGCTGCGGTTGCTGCTGCTGCTGCCTGCTCTGCAGGGAGCCCAGGTCAGCCACTGAGGTTGAGCAGGTTCTGACAGCATACGCAGCCGCCTGCTGCCCCGCAGCAGCCACGCCTGCACAGCAGCCCAGCACCCAGGCAGCGGCAGCGCCTGCTGCAGGGGGCAGCGCTGCAGGCCCCAGTGGCGCTGTGATGCTGTGCGTGGTGGGTGGCAAGCTGTCAGAGGGCATCAACTTTGGTGATGGCCTGGGCAGGTGAGGCACCCACAGTGCAGCAGCAGCTCAACAGCTGGCGAGGCATGCTGCGGTTGCGTGCTGCTGCTTGTATGTGCTGCCTGTCTCGCAATGTACTGCATAAATTCACAACCAGTTTACGTCCTCTGCTTACATGTATAATGCAAACGTATGCACACGCTATGTCTACAACTGCTATTGTGATAGCATGGTGTGGGCATGCGCACGACCAGTGTATGCGGCTGTTCCACATCCAGTGATGCACCTGGCATGACGAGCCTCACACTGCCAAATGCTGCTGCTGCTGCTGCTGCTGCTGCTGTGGGCCTGGCGCACTGATGCTTGCCAGGTGTGTGGTGATGCTGGGCATGCCCTACCCCAACCCCAGCGACCCTGAGCTCAAGGAGAGGATGGCATACCTGGACAAGCAGGCGGCAGCAGCAGCAGCACCAGCAGCAGCAGCATCGGCAGCACCACCACCACCAGCGGTATCGGCAGCGGTAGGAGCACAGCACAATCACTCAGCCCAACTGCAGGAGCAGGCAGATCAGCAACAGCCCGAGCAGCAGCAGATGGAGGCGGTCCCGCGGCAGGTGTCCGCATTTCAGGTAGTCAATGCGGGCCGAAGCTTGGCAGCTTCAGCCAGCAGCAGCAGCACTGCCAAGCAGCAGAAGCCAGTGCCTGCAGTGCAGGACTCGTCGGCGGCAGCAGCTGCAGACCCTGCTGGTGCTGCGGGTGCAACTGGCAGCAGTGATGTGCCCAGCCAGCTGCACCAGGACAGGCCCGCTCAGCAGCAACAGCAGCGGCGGCGGCGGTTGCTGACTGGGCGTGACTACTATGACGACCTGTGCTTCAAGGCAGTCAACCAGTGTGTGGGAAGGGTGGTGCGGCATAAGGGCGACTACGCAGCAGTAGTCATGGTGGACAGCCGCTGGGTGGCAGGGCCTGCACAGTGGGCAGCAGCACAGCAGCAGCAGCAGCAGCAGCAAGGCGGCAGGCAGCTGCCCGTGCAGAAGCTGCCTGGCTGGGTGCAGCGGTCGTTTGTGCCGACAGCTGGCGAGTTTGGGCAGGCTTACAAGCTGCTGGCGCAGTTCTACGCACGGCAGAGGCAGCGCACAGCATGATCTGAGACTATGCACCTCTGTGAGGTGCTATGGTGCGTGTGAGGCGCTGGGCAGCAGCCTGCTGTGAGCACACGCTATGTGTCGTCCGTGTTCTGTTACAGTTGCAGGGTCCAGGTCCAATGCCCTGGCATGGTGTGCCCCCTCCCTGTCTTCTTGTAGGGGTGCTCCCTTGTATGGCTGAGTGTCATTTTCAACCACAAAAGGTCTTTTACAATTGTGCACCTGCGTTTCTGAGTTGACGTGGTAGAGACTTCTCAGCAGTGCAGAGGCAGCATCAGCAGCACTGGCGAGACCCGTTGCTCCCCTGATCAAGTAGTTATTCGGTTCGATCGCTATAACTTGTCGTATTAAAGTCCGAAACGTTTGCTTCTAGTCAGGCAAAATCACATGTCCAGGTGCGCGAAGTTTGCGTGCATGCACCTGTCTTAGATCGTTTGTTGTTCGCTGAATACGTGAACTACTTTTGTTTGCGTGCGCACTGCAGCTGTCGGATGCTGCAAAGCAGCTGCTGGGTGCCGAGAGTGTCGAAGCCCCAGCAGCGTGCACTCCGCCCGCTGCATGCACAGTGCCTGTGCAAGCTGAGCGATGGGTCAGACCAGCGCAAACCACTTTCAAGGCAACCCGCTAGGTGAGACAGAACAGCCTGTGCAACAGCAGGACAGCAGCAGTGGAGATGCGCATCAGGGCATCGACATGGCTGGAACTCGGGTTGAGCATGCTGTCTGCACTGGTGGCAACGTAGTCAACATGACTATGGCACACTGCACCTGCACAGCACAGCTCAGCATGCTGTCAGCTGCATAGACCAGCAGCATCACTGTTGCACCATGGCCACAGCTGACCATGCGCTGCTGTCTCTCTGGTTGCAGGGTGCAGCTGCCAGTGCCGCTCCCGCGCCTGCTGGCAGGCTGCGGTGCTGCTGCCGCGTCGCTGCTGCTGCCGCTGCTGCCAGCCTGGGCCTCCGACTCGTTTGACTACACAGACACCTACTTGGACTCGAGTGTGGCAGAGTCCCCAGACATCTTGGGCACGCTGCTGATTGTGGTGGTGACCTACTTCACTGTAATGCTGCTGTACCTCTGGCTGTCCAGCTTCCTGGATGAGGTGAGCAACAGCGGCAGCAGCAGCAACAGCAGCAACCGGAAGGATTTGGGGGTTAGCAGCAGCAGGTGTAAGCAGGTAGCAACTCTGCCAGTAGACCAATTGCTGATGCAGTGCAATGGAGTGCATGCTGTTGCATGCAGGAGCAGTGTGCTGTGGGTGCACACCGCGAGCTACTCCTGCCATGGCGCTGAGTATTGTTATATGTTGTTGTGTGTTGCTTGTGCTGCTGCAACAGGAGGATGCAGCAGCTGGTGGCAGCAACGGCAAGCAGCAGAGCCCATCTGACCGGGCTGAGCTGCCGCCAAGCTATGGCGAGTTTTTGGACGCACACGTCCGCAGGTGGGTGGCAGCTGTAGAGACATGACACACAGCAGCGCCCCTAGCGGCATGCAGCTAACCGCCACATGCATTCAAACCAGTGCAGTGCAGAAACTTAGCTGCAGTGTTGCACAGCACCCCGCGTACATGACACCAGGCCATTGCGCACCCGCAACAGCAGCAGCAGCTGACCATTGCTGCTCCTTGTGGTGGCTGCACCACTCCTGCTCTCCGCACATCTCCTCTGCACCGCCTGCGTGCCTGTGCCCTGCAGCTATGTGGCCCCCGGGGCGCCGCGGCCGGGCCGCGTGGCGGCGCTGCGGGAGCTGGGCCAGGGCCAGCCGCTGGAGGGCGAGGACCTGCCGGGGCTCAAGGCGCGCCTGGCTGCTGGCGCGGCTGAGGCGCTGGACCAGCAGATGAGGTGCGGCGGGAGCGTACGGGGCAGAGGGCGCTGTATGGCTGTCGTGCTGCGCATTTGTGCACGCTGTACAGCGATGTCGCGCTGCTGCTTGAATCGTCATGTACTTGCGTCAACGGAATCAATAGCGCATAACGTTATTGCTGCTGCTGTAGGGACTGTGAGCGGCTGGTGCGCACCAAGCTGCTGTCGCGCAAGCTGGGCTTCGGGCCAGCACGCACAGCAGCAGCCAGCCAGAGCAGCAGCAGCAGCAGCAGCAGCAGCAGCAGCAGCAGCAGCAGTGGTGATGGCGCGCAGCAGCGGCACCAGCCTGATGTGGCTGCGCTGCTGAGTGCGACGGTGCTGTCGTCCCCCGGGGGCCTGAGCAGCCCCGCCCACCGCGCTGAGATAGACAAGCTGATTGAGCAGCATCTGGACGATCTGGTGAGAGGATTTGCAAGACGCAGCTGACATTTACCAGCGTCCCATCATTGCTATTGATGCGTCAGCTGCATGCAGGTTGCTGGCTTCGGCGCTGTGTCGGGCTATGCTGTGCTTGAGCATGGTGACAGTGCGTCATCGTCTACTGTGCACCGCATGTCGTAGGCATGTTGTGCTGCTGTTAACTCGACTACTGGAGGCCTGCACGCACACGTTTAGGGTGCGGAAGTAGCTGATCGAGTCGCTTACATGACTGCCGTCTGCTGCTGCTGCTGCTGCTGCCTCTTCTGCTGCCGCGCAGCTGCCGCCCGGCAACGGCTCCTTCCAGGACGACCTGGTGGTGCGGCAGGTGCTGCGGCGGCTGGTGGGCACGCTGGTGGTGGAGGAGGCGCTGCTGCTGCTGGAGGGCGTGGACGCGGGGCGGCGCGCCCTGGAGGAGGGCGCGGGCGCAGCCAAGCCCGCCAGCAAGCACTGGGCGCTGTGGTAGGGTGGAGCCAGCAGGGGTGGTTGCTGAGGGTGGCCTGGCAGCAGCGGCTGGGAGGCTGGATGCGGTGGCTAGTTGCAGGCAGCTGCTGTTGTGTGCGCAGTCGTCAGACAAATCGCGCTGTGTGGTTGGCTGGGTGAAAGGAGGGGCCGTGGCAGGTGGTGCTGCAGCAGGGGCTGGGTGCCAGCAGGGTGATGCATGGGCGAGCCTGGCCTTGCAGGCTGCGGTTGCTGTGGAGGTGTCGAAACTGGTGGGGAGTCGGCGGCAGCTGTTCAGTGCTGTGCTGGTGCTTGTCAGGTAGATGGTGTTGCAGGAGATGCAAAGGTTGTAGCTGAGTTGTGAGTGTGTTGCTTGCAGGCAGGACAGTGTAGGAACCGGTGCAGTGTGTTGGTTGCTCAGGTACGGTTTATGCACACAGTTTGATGCACTTTGCGCAACACAGGATGCCAGCGTCGTGGCTGAAAAGGGTGGTTTTGGCTTGGCCTTTGTTTGTCTGATTATCGGCACTCCCAGCGCGTGCTTTGGCCCTGTAGGTTGTCAATGTGTCACCAGTCATCCTTTCAGCAGGTGCTACTATTGAGGCAGCAGCAGCGGGAGGTGGTCGTGGTATCATCACTAAGCACTGCAGACGTTGGGCACCCTTTGCTTGTGGGCTGCATGGTCGGCAGGGCAAGTGCTTTGGTCAGTGCTAGCATCATCACAGTGGGGTTGTTGGCATGGTGTGCGGTTCGTCCTTAATGGTGGCAGCGCCTCGTCACTACGGTGCAGGCTTGATAGATGGCTGCTGCACAGCCTGCTTAAGTCCACTACTACATGTACAATGACAACTGTTTGTCAACACTGATTGAGCATGTTTGCAAGCAACAAGTAATTGTTGGCCGCTGGCACTCATGTCGTCTTTGGCAATGTGTACGGGTGGCTACCTGCAGTCATTCTCCTTGTCCTTCAACACTCGCAGGGATGCATCAGGGTGTTGCTTACAGCGTATCATGTCTGGCGGCACATCGCTGGGGTGCTTGTATTCGTCCTTGTTGCATCATCTTCCCGCATGGTTTGTCGTATCGATAACATATTCACGCATTGCCTGCCAGCTAGTATAGGTCGTAACCTACCCTTTGCAAGATGCATGGCCATAGCATGTGACAGGTGCACAGCACGACTCCTGCAAGTTGCTGCAGAGCAGTTGAGCTGGATGTTGGTGCATGGGGTTTGCGTACTTGCACTGTTACAACAACAGCTTGCTGCAGGCAGGGTTCTTGACTACTATCTTACGTGGGTTGCTGCTAGTGTTTTTCCAGCATCTTGCAACAGCATATATTGGCCTTGCAACGCGGCTATCCCTAGAAAAGTGCTGCTCCTTTGTGCAGTTTGTGCTGGGGTGTGTCGGCAGCTTTTGCTTCAGCTGCATGCAGCTTGTGCAGAACAGTAGTCGGCCCAGCACGTGAGCCAGAGTACCCGTTAGAACAACACCAAACGTTCCTTGTTTGTTTAACTCGCTGTCACGCCTTCACTCTTTGTAGATCACTGCAAACATCTGCCGTTCCGTACTTTGCTTCGACATGCACGCATGCTAGCCTGCTTTCCGTGATTCTGGAACGCAGCGCAACACGGCGATGATGAGCCATAAAGTCATATTTTCAGTGTTCGTAGTGATGGCTGCCTGCCATGAGCTAACGTGCTGTTGGCAGAGGCGTTTGCTGCAGCAACGTAGGCCAACAGCAGCAGCATGCCAGGCTGTACAAAACACAAGAAATTCGCATGTTGTGTGCGGCTTACAAACAGTAAATTTTTTTAAAAGAAAACCAGGCATCGTTTTGAGCGTGCCTGGCACACGCGGCGGCAGCACCAGCAGCAGCTGCAGCAACGGCGCCCATGCAGCAGCAGGGGTGAGTCATACGCACGGTCAGTTTGCAACATACTTGAGTAGCATAAGCACGACTGGGTATCGTGCTGCTCCTCCTACAGTGAAAGTAGCAGCAGCAGGGCCGGATGCAGCGGCGTCTAGCTCGGCGATGGGCAACATGAGACCAGGTGGCAGCAGCAGCACCCCACAGCACCTGGAACAAGGGCAGCAGCAGCAGCAGCAGCGTGCACCAAACATGTCTGGGCTGCCCAACCCGCTGCAGCTGCTGTTTGGCAAGTCCTGGAGGAAGGCGGTGCTGCTGTCGGTGCTGTTCTTCGCCAGCACCTTCATCTTCACCATGCTGCAGGTGGGGCGTACTGCACCAGTAGTGTGACTGCATCAGTCGCACTACCAGTATGATGCTGTGTCACTCACGCAGGCATACGTGAACAGAGACACTGCAGGAGCCCCTGTTGCTGCTAAGGAGCTGTACGCATACAGTGCCGCACATGGCCGATCACTTGTGTTTGCGGTTGCTGGCGAAGAGCCGCAGGCACTGTGCTGCACATGCTGCATCTCAGGCAGCAGTCACACACCACCCTTACGCTGTCACTAGCAGTCATCAGCGGCCCTGTAACCCCACAACTGCTGCTGCTGCTGCTGCTGCTGCTGCTGCCCCAGAGCCTGAAGGACGGCATTGTGGTCATGGCCATGGGTGCTGAGGCGCTGCCCTTCCTGACCACTCTGGGCAGCCTGCCCGCCTCGCTGGCCTTCTTCGGCTTCTACAGGACAGTGCTGGTGGGTGCGCTGCTGCTGCTGCTGCTGCTGCTGTAGTTGGCAGGCAGCCAATATGTTGCATTCTGGCAGGAACTGCTGCGTGCTCACACATGTCAGCGGCTAGTGCATGCACAGAGCTGACGCAGTCCTCAGCTGCTGACATCCCTGCTGATGCTTTGCCATTGTGCATTCGTCCTGCCACCTGCAGCTAACCACCCAACTCAGTCGCACCACGCTAGGCCAGCTCACGTGTCTGTTGTCAACTCCACCATCACGGTGCTCTGCTAACCGTATCTATCACGCGCCAGTGCCCCACCAGTAAATACCCGCTGCTCACGCCCCTCCTGCAGGTGCCACGCGTGCCCCCGCAGCACCTGTTCTACGCCACTGCCGCGCCCTTCCTGGCCTTCTACACCCTCTTCGCTGTGCTGCTGTACCCCCTGGCGCCGCACCTGCACCACCCAGCCTGGCTGGCAGGCCTTCCACAGCTGCTGCCGCAGGGCCTGCGGGCGCTGGCTGCAGTGCTGCAGCAGCCGCTGTACTCGCTGTTCTACGTAGTGGCTGACCTGTACGGGCCTGTCATGATCTCGCTGGCCTTCTGGTGAGGCGGCAAGCAGCTGGGAGTGGTCGCAGCTGATGCCCTCTGCCAGCAGCTGGGACTGTGATGGTGTCAGGTGCAAAGAAGCAGCGCTTGCAGCAGCAGCAGGAGGGCGCTGCATGCCAGTCAGCAGCATCAGGACGAGGATAGCACTAGTCACCATTCAAACACTGAGGAGACACAAGCTTCACCTCGCTCCTGCCGCTGCTGGCCGCAGGACTGTGGCTGACGAGGTGTGCAGCATGGAGGAGGCGGGCCTGCTGTACCCCCGCCTGGGGCTGCTGGCCAACCTGGGGCTGGCTGGCAGCGGCGGCTTCATCGCTGCGGTGCACCGCGCTGTGGGGCCTGGCGGCATGGGCGCGGTGCTGCAGGTACTGACTAGTAGGGGTGGCCTGGGGACCTGTTGAGGGCGTGTGATGCCAGTAGGGTGGGCTGGGGCATAGTGAGGGGTGTGGGTCATGGCGTGGCGCTGAGGAGGCTGCTGCCATCCCCTGCCTACTGCTGTGCATGCTGCTGCTGCCTGGGGTGCCCTGAGGCCCTCACTGCATAGCGCCTTTGCCTGCCGCAGTTTGCAGATGTTGACTGCTGCTTGATCCTGCGGTACAGCAGGTGTGCGCACCAGCCGGCGACTCCTCTGCTGGACTGTGTAGACGAGGCACCCCAGACTGCTGCATGTTATGTTGCAGGCACAGCAGGCGCATGATGTCTGGTGTACGAATGTCGGTGTTTCCTGTTTTCCGCTGGCGCAGGTGCTGGTGCTGGCCATGCTGGTCACTGCGGGGCTGATGTTTGGCTGCAAGGCGCTGCTCAACAAGCACTACCTGGCCCTGGGCCCACAGCTGCACCACCAGCAACAGCAGCACCACCAGCAACACCACCAACCGCAGCAGCAGCTGCAGAAGCGCCAGCCCCAGCACCAGCAGCCCCTGCAGCAGCAAGGCTCCCAGCACCAGCAGCACAGTGCCAGCCTCTCCCGGCCTGGCTCTGTGCTGCCAGCTGCCACTGCCCAGCAGCAGCAGCAGCAGCAGCCAGGGCCCAGGGCCTCATGGGGCCAGGTGCTGGGTGTGCTGTGCAGCAACCCTACAGCAGCAGCGCTGGCCAGCAGTGTGGTTGGCTTCAGCGTGGCCTACAGGATGTGGGAGTACAGCTTCAAGGCACAGGTAGGGGTTGGGGGTTGGGGTGAGGTGTGGGGTGGCAGGTGGTGGCACTGCTGCACAGGCATGTACTGGCTGGCTGCGTGTGGACTGGTATAGCCCAGGCCGTGCAGAGGAAATGAAGATAATGACACACTCAAACGACTCGTACATTGTAGCAATAGTGTGCCTGACTGTGCTGCCCCTGTAACAGTCGGATGCGCTGCAGTCACCGCCCTCTTGCATTGCCAGCCTGCCAGCCTGTAGTCTGTGATTTGCAGCGCTCTGCTGTTGCTGTGCACTGCTCTGTGGTTGCAGAACCCTGAGTAACACATGCCATGCTCGGTGCTTGCCTATAGCCAGCACACTCGCAGTGAAACACTGTTGGGTGTTAGATTAAAGAAAAAGTTGTTGGGGCACGTCCTTGTCGAATTCAGTCTGGCCGCCTTTGTGTGAAAAAGTGAAAAGTATCTGGATACACCCAACCCCTACACACGCGTCTGCGATTACGAGCTTGAACACCCCGTGCTTTCATGGAAGCTAATCTTTATGGTGGAGATTGAGGGAACAGCTCTTGTGTAGGATGGCCATGCCCCAGCTTGCGCTTACCGAGGTGCCCGCTTGCTTGCGGGACCCGCTATCCTTCAAGTTTCTCAATGATTTGATCGTTCTTGGTATCAATGTAGACCGTTTCGCAGCGAAACCTGTCTACATTGATACCAAGATCGATCAAATCATTGAGAAACTTGAAGTATAGCGGGTCCCGCAAGCAAGCGGGCACCTCGGTAAGCGCAAGCTGGGGCATGGCCATCCTACACAAGAGCTGTTCCCTCAATCTCCACCATAAAGATTAGCTTCCATGAAAGCACGGGGTGTTCAAGCTCGTAATCGCAGACGCGTGTGTAGGGGTTGGGTGTTTGTTCGAGTTTCTGCTGTTTTGAGTGGTGCTTGGTTACTGGCTCATGTGAGTGCGGATTGTTGCCACCGCTGTGCTGCATCTGCATGTCCCTGGTTGGTGTGGCTCTGTGCTTGTTTCGGGATTGTTTGTGTTGGCACGCTTTGTTTGCATTGCCTGTCGGTTGTTTGGTGCTAGTGTTGGCTTGTGATGGCTTGCTTGTGCCTCAGTCTTCTCTTTTGGGAGGGGGTGAAGGTGTAGGCTACACACAGCGCTGACTGATAGACTTCACTGAAGCTTTGTGGTGTGATCTACCACAGCCAGAGTAAGGATGGAAAGGTGTTGCAGCTTCTGTGTGTACGCCTGCTGTGATAAAAGAGTCAGCCTGAGGCACTGCGCTTCTAGGTTCAGCTGTTATAACAGTGTTATGCTGAGTCAGCGTAACAGTTACAGCTACAGGTTATGAAATGCCGTGAGTTGGCAGGTGTGAAGAAGAGAAAGGAAGTATGTTGCAACGCTGTCAAGCGTGTGCAGACGATGTGGCCGTCGAATGTCACAAGGTAACAAATCCAGTGCTACAAGCCTGCCAGCCTGCTAGCCTGTTGTTTGTCCTTGCATGCCCTGCCTGCAGCAACAATGCAACAGCAGTGCTTGCTGCAGCACATGCACGCCATGGTGCTGACTTGCTGCTGCATCTCTGGTGTGTTGTGTTTCTGCAGCTGCAGCTGGCTGCAGCGGACAGCGCCGCCTACTGCTGCCGCCTGGCTGAGATCCAGTCTGCTGTAGGCCTGGCCACCATGGGCCTCATGCTGGGCTCACGCCTCATCTTCAAGGTGGGAGGTGCTCCAGCATTAAGTACACAAGCACTGTTGACAGAGAGTTTGCAAAGCTACATGTCAGCATTTCGATCACTGTGTTTGGCCCTGGGAGCTGTCTCTTCAGCGAAATGGTGCGCTTGGCATCAGCAGTGTCTGCATACATGTGGGCTGGAGCCTGCCAAGCAGTGTGCAATGATTGTTCCAGGATCGAGTGCCTGCAGGTGCAGCGTCCTTTACGCTTGTCGTACACGCGCTTAGTTGTGCCAAACCACACGCATATGTGATGTACACCACAAAGATATCTCTGCCACTGCCGCCACTGATGTCAAGCCGTGTGTGCTGAAGCGATGTGCTGTGCTGCACTGTGCCGCGCTGCAGTACTTGGGCTGGGCTGGCGCTGCACTGATCAGCCCACTCTCGCTGCTGCTGCCAGGGGCAGCTTTCTTCAGCTGCAGCCTCTTGGCAAAGTCAGCAGCAGCAGCAAATACAGCAGCAGCGGCGGCAAGCAGCAGCAGCAGCAGCAGTGCTGGACTTCTCAGCTGGCTGGCAGCTGCAGCAACATCGGCTGGAGCACACTTGGTTGATCAGCTCAGGTCATCAGGGTTGGCTCTGCCTTTTGGGATCACCAGGACTGCTGCAGCTTGACAGTGAGGCTCTAGTTGTGATGGGGCTAAGGGCTGGCTTTGCCACTGCGCTGGCTGCGTGTGCGTGCCACAACAGCCTGTTCACGCCCTGCAAGCAGATGGTGTACAAGACGCTGCCGCAGCAGCAGCAGGCTGAGAGCAAGGCGGCAGTGGACCTGGTGGGAGGGCAGGTGAGGGGCTGGCGGGAGGGAGGAGGAGTGGAGAGGTATGGCTTTTCACGAGGGGGGCAGAGGGTCCCCTAGCGCATACTACATAGTGTCTAATATGCAAGGATTGCAGCTGTGAGTCGTAACGTCCTTGTTGGTTCCCCGCAGCTGCAGGTGCAACTGCACGGCAGCATGCCCTGGCTGACACCTAAGTTGCATTCCAGCATGCAGCATTGCGTTGCGGCTCTGTGCTGTGAGTGATCATGCAAGCATGTGTGGCCAGGCTGCACAAGTAGACGCAGCGTAGGCAGCAAGTTGCCAGCAGACTGCTGGGGCAGTGAGGCGTCCATCCCTTGCACGCCCGTGCCTGACCTGCGGCATGCTGCTGTGTGCCCCGCCTGCTGCAGTTTGCCAAGTCCGCAGCAGGCTGGCTGCTGCAGGCGCTGCTGCTGGCCTATGGCAACATCGCAGCAGCGCTGCCGGCTTGCTTCATCATCTTCGTAGCGGCACTAGCTGCATGGCTAGCCGCCACGCTACACCTGGCACAGCAGATGCGCACGTTCTCCGCAGCGCCGCCGGCAGCAGCTACTGCAGCTGAAGGCCTTGCAGTGGAGCTTCTCGGAGCAGTGGCAACAGGGCAGGCAGCGCTGGCAGCAAAGCAGCAGCAGCAGCAGCAGCAGCAGCAGGTTGATGGGTGGTGGCTGCCGCTGCCTCGAGAGCTTGCTGCTGCCGCAGCTGCTGCGGTGCGCTGACCTGCAGCGCCTGCCCCAGCACCAGCTGCACCTACCAGCATGCGCACAGGCGGCGATGCGCCTGGTAGTGTCACTTCTGACATTTTGTGTGTGATGGTAGGTGGCCGGGCTGTTGTAGGGGGTGTGGCACTGCCCACATCGCCCCACTTGCTGCATGATGCTGCGTACTGGGATCGTGTTTTAGCAGCAGTCGTGGCTGATTCACTGCTGCTGGAGGCTGTGGTCACCCGGCGTGAGCTGGATTATGCAGATGCAGCCCAACAGTAGCAGCAGCAGCGGCGGCAGCAGCAGCAGCAGCCTGGTGGGCTGCAGCAGGAGCCTGCAGCAGCGCTGCTGCATGATGTGGCGGGGCAGAAGCAGGCGCTGCACACTGTGTTTGACACCTGATGTCAGTGCCAGGCAGAGACTAGGCAGAGTAAGACATTCAGAGTATCATCAGTATCAGAACCATGGCTGGCGCCATCATGGCTCAGTGAGCCGGCTTGGCAGGGACTGGTTCTGTAATCTGCAACTTGCGGATAACATACAGAGAAAGCTGGCTCAGAACGTGGCACCACGGTCCGCAATGCTTGTTGTGTGCTGTTTGGATACATGTAATGCTGGGCTTGCGGAACTGGCATTGAAACATGCTGCTTCAATGTTGCTGGCACCTCAACTTTCTAGGGCCTGATTGGAACTCTTTGTGGACTGTCATGTGCACTTGTTCATGGCAAACGTCTGATGGTGAATTCAAATTGTTTGTTAGTGATTACTTGAAGTATTTCGTTTGTTTGCTGTGTCGCAACATGCTTGCACAGTACCGCCTGAGTATGTGTGTATGTCAGTGGAGTTCAGATGGCCAGCACTCAGCAGTGACACCAGCTGTAAAGAAGAGCTTGCAGTTTTTGACATGTAAGCAGTGTGCGTTGCGCAATACTTCTTCGACTGCTAGCAGGCTGTGTGGGCTACACTAGTGTTAGACGTAAAACCAAGTCTCAAGGCCACCACAAGTCAGCATGTTCTGTTACATCCTTTTGACACTGTGTGTCTCACTGCAACCCTTTGCTGCTGCTTGGCACCAACTGCCAACCCAGCCGCGTTTTCACTGAAACATCGGCAATGATGCACACAGACTGCATGTGATGCATCATTTGCCGCGCTGCACCAACGGCCAGCCACAAGCCCAGGAGGCCTATATGCTGGTCACATAAAACCAACCGGGCACGTGCTGCCTGGCATCAATCAGCAACAAACAACACCATGGGATATAATCAGCGAAACTTGCTGTACATTTCTTCACATACTACAGTAGTCAAAATTGCGTAGCCGCGTACCAACCACCAGCATGCTGGACTTTGTCCAAAGAGTGCTGAGAAGTCGGTGGCAGCGAGGTACTACCCTCTCTACAACACACACCTGCACACACAACACACACAACACAATTGATGAAAACCCGCAGCAGCTGGCCATCCTACACGACAACTGGAAGTAGGCACAGCACAGCACACTGCTTTGCCTGCATGTTGAAAAAGCAGGCTCAATTCTTATTTTGCTGCTCTGGCTGCAGAAACAGCTCATCATACGCCAAATCACGGACAACTCTTCAATTGAGCATGCCCCCATAACCCTGCTTCATTTTCGATCACAACCATTGGACGACAGACAAAAAAAGGCTGCAACTTGCAGCGGCCTCAAAAACGCATTGCTGAGCCCCTGCTCTGTTCCCGTGAGACGAACAATAGGCTATGCATCGCAGCCACAACTGACATGCAGTTTAGGTGTGGACGCTTTTAGGATTCATGATTAGTGCGGGCCGACTGTGAGCCACAACAGGTGAAACAGCACAAGCTGCTGCTGAGAAGCAGAGTGCCGCCCAGAGACAGGCGCAACCAGCAATCATCGCATGAAGCTGCACACAGTGCAGGAGTAGAGGTCAAGGGAGTGCTTAGCACGCGAACTTCTTGGCCTGTGCTGTGCAGGCTGGGCCCTTGGACTTGAGGGCGGTCTTGTACAGGGAGGTGCCGTGCTCACAGGGAATGTAGGTGTTCTCCCACACGCTCTGCACGCAAGCAGCAGCAGCAGCAATACGATAAGTTCATGGCAGTTGCAAGTTGATGACATGTTCTAATTGCAAGCCTGATCTGTGAAGAGGGTGCATCTTGTACAGCAATGCTGCACTACAACAGCTGCAGATGCTGAATGGCGGATGCTGCAGGCGCGTGCTGCACGGCAGCCACTGCTGTAGCACACCCGCAGCTGGCGACCGAGAAAACATGGTTTCACTGCACAATATACGCTATTGATGTCTTCCAGCAGAGTGTGCTGAAATACTGTGGCACTGGTGATGCTTCGCAGCTGCTGCTTGCAGTTGCAGTAGCACGGCTGCACCGCATCTGGGCAGCGACCGCTCACCTGGCTAGCCACCTTCTGGGTGACAGTGCAGCATGCGCCGACCTGGGTGTAGGCACCTGCACACGCAAACAGGCAGCACAGCAGGAGGGGCAGGGTTGACTCTTGTGAACATTGAAAGCAGCCGCGTTCCTTGCCCTCAGGTCCAGAAGTGCAGGGCACCCACCACACCACATCTGCCAGCTGCGTCAACGCTGTGCAGCTGCAGCTGTAGCAACTTAGAGCATTAGCTGCAAAGCAGTTTGGTGCAATCAGGCTTGCTAATGGTGTTGACTGGTTACCTACAATCAGCTGTGGGAGCTGAGATGAGCCAGGGCTGTGCAGGCAATGTAAGCAGATGCAGCTGCAGCCCACAGGACTGGCTGCAGCCTTGTCTGCCAGCTACTGCGATGCTCAAGGGCTACTCACTGGTGACCTGGACCTTGGCATCGGGGCAGCTCTTGAAGAAGCTCTCCTTCATGGTCTTCAGCTGGGCGCAGGGCACAGCGAAGGCGGAGGTACGGCAGAAGGCAGCTGCGACAGCAAACAATCAGCAGCAAGAGGCAGTGCAGGCAGCAGCGAATGTCAGAGGTGGGTTCGAAGACGCTCATGCAGGAAGGAGCCGCGAGTACCAGCAAGCTTGCGAAAGCAATGAGACCAGGCACATCGATGTCATTGACTGAGCGACATGCACACAGATCGCTGCTGATGTAGGCTACCATAGTGTTTTTAAATGTCTACCCGTGCGGCTTCACACCAATGCGCGCTGCTGGTGCGGCTTCAGCAGTGTGAGTAACCAACACATCTTTGCCTGGTTGCACAACTCACCATCGCTGTCAGCGACGCAAGCCAGGGCCACCAGGGCAATCAGGGCAATTGCTGCGGTCTTCATGGTGATTGGGCGAGGAGTGGACGGAGAGAGCACGAAGGTGTAGTGTGAGTGCAGGTTGGGAGTGGATGGTTGATCACCGTATGCTGTAGACTTTATATTCTCAGAGTAAGCAGATAGTTGTGTATGGGACTGTGTGATACATCCGCTCATACTCCGACTGTGCCCCTAGGCATTCCTACCTGCTCCCTACGACGCCCCTTTCTCGGTTGTGGTGCCTTGCGGGCCACGAGACCATAAAACACCCAAAAACCAGTTTGGGCATATTAGTTGTGTCATCGGCTGCGCTGGAACGCAGTGATAGGCGCAAGGAACGCTTCATGATGGGTAATTCACACACACCCATACGACCCTCGCATGAAGTAAACGGTTTCTAACTCTGGCATCGAACCAATCACTTTGAAAGTTGTTTCACGTCAAAGTTTGAATCTTGTGCTGTGTTTGAGTGGGTGTAACCCGGCACTTGTCCAGTCAGGCACCTAGGGGTCGGTTGCTGAACGGCAAGTAGGATCATCGAGATTACATGCAACGTATCGGCAGTGAATGAATTCTACATGCATCAATGCACACCACGGCTTGAACGAAGGAGCCGAGCAGCTGGCCTTGACCTTGACTTGCGATGTTACTTGCTGCAAGTGTGCATGCACGTCCTCACATGGATGCAGGGCTGTATGTACCAAGGAGTTTTCATTGCAGGGCGGTGTGCACGATCCTGCATCAAGCACTTAAGCAGTTGCGCTATCATGACATGTTGTCAGTGCTGTTAGTGCCAGGCGGTGGTGGCGGGCGCAAGGGCCCCAGTACACGCCGTGACAGCTTTCCTCTTATTAAGAGCGTAGTACGTCAAGCCGTCGAGTGAAAAAGGGTTGCAACCAGTCCGTGTGATTCCCAACAGCAGACAGCTGTGCAGCCTGTACGGTGTTGAGCCCTGCCGCTTGGAGCCCTGCCGCTTAGATATGGTCCAACCAGACACACTTGATGCTTGAGACCATCAGCCTGATGAACCTGAACCTGAGGTTGCGGTGTCACCTACTTGTGCAACTGCGCACATATACAATCACGAAGCAGCTGATGTGCCTCATGCCTCTGCAGCTGTCCTGTTAACAATGCAGCAACTCACACACACATTCCTGCAACAGCAACCAAGCCACCGCCTACAGCAGCAAGCCACAGCAGCGTGCTCTGCGACAGTGCCGCACTCTGCCCGCATCCAACCCACACAAGCCTTGTGTTCAAATGAGCACCCCAGGCACTAGCGCAGGCCGCATGCTGAAGGCTGCCTGATGATGCCACAGTACCTGCAGCTGCTACGGGAACAGCACGCTGCTGCTGCTGCTGGCCGCTGTCAGCCAACTGCTCTACACCACTCCTTGTATCCGCTGCTGCTGCTGCTGCTGCTGCTGCTGCGGCAGCTGGCCGTCTGCCAGTGCCATGTTGGCCAGCTCCTGCAGCAGCCTGAACTTGTGGAAGCCAGCCAGGTTGCGGAACACCGCCAGCCGCTTGCGCGCAGCAGCGCCGCTGATGCTGGCAGCCAGGCCGCCTCCACAGGTGGGGCAGTGGCTGCACAGCCGGCTGGACGTGACCTGTGGCGTGGCAGCACGACAGCAGCGCAGCACGGCTGCCCTTCAGCTCCCACTCTTTGAAGGCAGCAGGAACAATAACACGCAGCAGCTGCCAGTATCCATTCATGCCAGGTACAGCCTGCTGATGCGCCTATGCTGCCCGCGTGTCACTTTGAGTTGAGGCTGGCACCGCTGCCGGCTGCCCTTGGCCCTACGCCTGACATTACACACGGTTCTGCTCCTGGTAATGCGCGCCAGCTAGCTGACCACGTGACAAGCGGCTGTGACGGCATCAAGAAGCATGCAACACCCTTGCAACCCAAGGCCCGACCCGCGCCCCACCTGCTTGCACTGCTTGCAGACCAGGTCCTGCAGCGCGTAGTCGCGGATCCTGCTCTGCAGCGCCGCCACCAGCCGCGCCTCAATGCCCGCTGCATCGTAGCCCGCCCCGCAGCAGGGGCAGGCCCAGCTGCCCGCCTGCAGCGCGGGGTCACGGCACAGGTCCAGCTCGCGGCAGTCGTTGCACTGGCTGCGTATCATAAGCAGACACACGCAGCAGGGGCAGCAGGGTGTGTGGTTAGTCCAGGGCATGCTGCTGTGCGACAGACAGAGCTGGTGCGTGCCTGCAGGAGATGAGCATACTTGCCTGGTGGGCGCTATAGGGTGCGCCGTGCAGCGCAAGCGCGCGCAGCATGGCGACAAGACGCAAACATGCCTGTCACCAGCCGTGGCTGCAGACCAGCAAGCAACACAGTCTTCAAGACCCTCAACCGCCAGCCACGCAGCTGCACAAACCCGCTACAAGTGCGCTGCTGCCTGAGCCAGCCCGCTCCTTTCCCTTCCGCACCTGCAGATGATGTCGTGCAGCCTGAAGCTCATGCAGGGGTCCACCCATGCGGCCGCCGCGCTGAACTCGTCGCAGCCCACCAGGCGCAGCAGCCGCCGCCGCAGCAGGCCCACCTCCAGGCCCAGCCCAGGGTCCAGCGCCAGCAGGTGGCCCAGCAGACGCACAAACGCCAGCGCAGGGCTGCCCAGCTCGGCCTGAGGCGGGAAGCAGCAGCAGCAGCAGCAGCAGCAGCAGCGCAGGTGTGTTGTGGCAAAACAACAGGCAACAGAGGGGACCCCAGCCACGAAGAGCATGCTTCACTTGGCCGTGGGCATGTTCTGCAGCTTTGTAGCCACTACAATGGAGCAGTATGACTTCTGCGTATAGAAGCCAGAGCTAGCAAGTGCAGGGCTCATCGCGCCGTCGACACAGGTAGCTGCACAAACACCTCCAGCTGCCACAGTATGCTGCCCCCTGAGCTGCCTGCCTGCACTGCCACATTACGCAGCCCACGGCTCACCTGTGTGAGGTGTGAGCCCGCCAGCTGGGGGAACACGCAGTCGGGGTGGCTGCTGCCTGCGGGCACGTGGCGCATGATGCCGCTGACGCGGCTCATCACCTTGTCGCCCCAGCGGCCCCCAACAGCTTCCTGCAGGTAGTCCAGCTGCGGGGCGCAGGCGGGCAACGAGAGTGCATGATATATTGAGCAATGGATGCGGGGGCAACAGGCAAAACAGAGCATCCCTCTCCGTGCCACGCAGTCATTCGCAGCTAATATGCATGCAATGCAGAGCATCTACATCTAGGGTGCCGCATAGTGTGAGCTAGCCAGTGCTGCCTGTATGCTGCTGTAACACAGATGTAAAGCAGCAGCCGCAGCAGCCGCACGCACCTGCACCTGCTCCGCCTGGCGCGCGTCCAGCACAGCCTGGCTGCCGCCCTGCGTGGCGCCTGAGGCTGCTGCTGCGGCCCTGTTTGCTGCCTGCCAGGGCAGGTACATCCACTCAGCCAGCAGCAGCACCATGTGCTGCTGCAGCGCCCGCGGCAGGAACTCCACCAGGCTCCACTGGTGGCTGCAGCAGCAGCAGCAGCAGCAGCAGCAGCAGCAGCAGCAGCAGCAGCCGCAGCAGCAGCAGCAGCAGCAGCAAATGTGTTGAACACACACGCATCGCAGCAGGCACGTCCCACAGCATGAGTAGAGTGTCTTAGCAGGCACACGCGGCTTCCATCAGCTAAACATCTTGAGCGCAGCATGCTGGTTTGCACTCACGCACTCCCATGCTCCGCTCACCTAAGCTTGGGCCCGCCAGGCGTGCCAATCTCCGCCTCATCTGCCTCAGCGCCGGCCTCATTTGCTGCTGCTGCGCCGCCTGCTGCGCCTGCCCCCGCCGCCTCCCACATCTCTGCGCTGACGCTGGCCTCCACGCCGCCGTAGTTGAACTCGTCCGCGTAGTGCAGCGCGTGCCACCAGCGCTGCGGCGCCAGCTCCAGCCAGCCCAGGCTGTCGCGCTTGCGCAGCGTGTCCAGCAGGTAGCGGCTGTAGCCCACTGTGTGGTGGATGAGTATGTGCACCAACAGGTCAGTGAGGACGTAAGCAGGGGTACACAGCAACGTAGTGGTGTGCAGCAGCTGTGTTGGCTGAGTGGCCCACCAACCTGTGCAGAGCACGAAGCCATCTAACTCATTCTCACAATAGCCCCAAGCAAAGCGTGCTAGCGGCAGCACTCAGCCCCTGCTCCACTGCTGCATGCATAGCCTGCAGCCGCGCCACGCACCTGCGGCTGCCAGGTTGCGCTTGCCAGTGTAGATGAGCACGCTGCTGAAGTCTGCCGCCACCACGCGCGCGCCCAGCTTGCCCATCTCGTCCAGCAGCAGCACAAACAGGCGCTGCATGAGCCCCAGCAGCGCCTTGTGCAGCAGCGTTTGGTGCACCACGCTGCTGGGGTTGCTTACCCAATGATACAGCTGCTTCAGCAGGCTGTCCGCCACCATGCTGCTGTTCTGCGTGGCGTCAGCCAGCCAGGACTGCAGCAGGGCAGGGCGCAAGCAGCAGAGAAGTTCAAGTTAGGCAGTGCCATCAGGCAGTGAAAGCGCAAGGCAAGCCAGCAGTGCCCATGTCCTACAGGCCGGTTACGAGCCGCCACAGGCCAAGCATTTGGTGTCTGGACGCATTGCACCTGCTTGGAGACCAGCTGTTGCGTTCATGCGTAAAGCTCACCTGCACCAGTCACAAGCGCTTAAACCACACTGCAGACCTGCCTACAAACACAGCTGCAGCTGCTTCACGTAACACGCCATGTCACTCTGCAGAGTGCACGTTACTCGGCATGCCACTCTGCAGAATGCTCAATATTCTGCATGCCACTCTGCAGAATCCTTTATATTCTGCATGCCACTCTGCAGAATCCTCGATGTTCTGCATGCCACTCTGCAGAATGCTCAATATTCTGCACGCCACTCTGCAGAATGCACGATATTCTGCATGCCACTCTGCAGAGTGCACGATATTCTGCATGCCACTCTGCAGAGTGCACGATATTCTGCATGCCACTCTGCAGAGTGCACGATATTCTGCACGCCACTCTGCAGAGGACACAAAATAATTCACTGCTTGGCATTGGCACACACGCCACACATCTGCGAAAACACAACATGGCTGCTTCACCACACACCCCATATGCATCTCTCACCTGCACTAGGTCCCGCAGCACCTTGAAAGCAGGCGCAGCAGGCCCCAGCAGCCCCTCCAGCGTGACAGCGCCAGCAGCCTCGGCCAGCTGCGGGGCCTGGTCCACAGCAGCCACAGCCAGGTGGTGCAGCTTCAGGTGCAGCACCACGCCGCGGTAGCAGCCGGGCCGCGCTACATGTGGTGAGGGCGCGTCCTCTTGCAGGAACACGTCATCCTCCGGCAGCGGCTCGATACCTGGTGGCGCGGCAGCAGCAGATACAGAGCATGTACGATGCATGAGCACTATACATTTAGAGACAAGCTAGTGGCACGGTCGGCAGGCCAGCAGGGGCAGGCGTAGCAAGGTTGGCAGCAGCAGGGTAGCTTAGACCATAACGCTGCAAGCTGCTACTAGTGGGGCATTAATGCTGCCTGCATCGTGCCACATGAGCTGTGCTGCAGCCTTCAAACTGTGGCAGCTCCAGCTGCTCCACCCGCCCCCCCCCCCCCCCCCGCTCACCCAGGTCGGGCAGTGCGGGGTCTGCCGCCCACAGCACGTGCTTGGCCTCCCGCAGCCGCCGCGCCATGAGCACGTCAGCGATGTTCATCAGCGCGTCACGCCCCAGGCCCGCCAGCGGCACGTGCGCGTAGCGCGTGAGCGCGGCGCGGTCGCGCAGCCATGCGCCTGATGCTGCCACTGCCGCCAGCGCGCGGCGTGCGGCGCGCAGCTGCCACTGCAGCGCTGGGTACCTGCACCGCAGCAACCAACAAGGTTGTGTCAGATGCAGCGCTAGTGCGAACAACATACCTCCCATTCCGTCAAGCACGACTGCCTGGTTAGAGACAATGATGATGAGTCCGCTGGCCACATCTTACACAAGGGTTGCCATAGTGCCT
This sequence comes from Tetradesmus obliquus, assembly GCA_030272155.1. NCBI lineage: Eukaryota > Viridiplantae > Chlorophyta > Chlorophyceae > Sphaeropleales > Scenedesmaceae > Tetradesmus > Tetradesmus obliquus. The sequence continues at coordinate 6,977,542 of CP126191.1, forward strand.
GCAGAGCTGGCTATGCCCTGTTCAGCAGAGCTGGCTATGCCCTGTTCAGCAGAAGAGCATCGCACACAACGCCACTGCGCCGCGCCTCACTTTGCATCATCCACAGCCACAGGCTTGTCCACGCAGGGAAAGTCACCCAGCAGCGGCATGTCCTGCTGCAGCCGGCTGCTGCCGCCCGGGCACTGCACCGTTGCCACGCAGGGCCCGCGCTGCGCCTCCCTGTACGCCGTCAGCGCGCGCTGCACGTGGCGCAGCGCCACCAGGTGCTCCCGCGCATACTCCACACTGAACTCGATGCTCGACAGCGCCTGCACCTGCAGCAGCGGCAGCAGCGCAGGTTTGGTGTACACTTTCGTCATTACATACCAGGGGGTTAACATCGCAAGGAAGGAGCGGCGTTTCTCTTACAGGCGGCATGACACCAGCTCGCAGGGCCAGGACATACTTGCACTGCACGCCAAAACATGCCAAAGTCAGCGCAAGCTGGCTGGGAGCTGCCACATCCTTAAGCAGCTGCCTGCCATGCATCTACTTGCGCCTCTGCCGCACCTGCTCCTGCTGCATGTAGCCGCTGCCAGCCATGCCGGCCAGTGCATCCTTCCAAGCCTTGTCCAGCGCAGCAGGCGTCACCTCCTTGGCAGCAATGCCATTGGGCACCAGCACCACCACCAGGCAGCGGCCCGTGGCTGGCAGCAGCACGCAGAAGCAGCCGCGGCCGCGGCCGTCATCAGCGCTGTGGTAGATGCTGATGTGGCGCAGCGCAGGGCCCAGGCCGTCAGGACCGCCACCCTCCAGGTAGCTGCACTCGGCAGCTGTCTTGGCCTGCGGTGGCATGAAATCACATCAGCACTTCACCAAAGAGACAACCCCACAGACACACTGCATGTGCTTTCCCTAGGGCGACAGAACTGCTATGGTAAGCCTGCTTCTGCTGCCCACTGAGGCAAGCGGTGCGCTTGCTGCCTGCCGAAATACCAAAGTATAGATCCCTCTTCAATCCTGCCTCCTACAAGCTGTCAAGCATCACACCCGCTTTCTTGATACCCCTGCTTCCCTTGCTGCAGCAACCCTCCTCCCCAACATCCTGCGGCGCGTACACTGCACTATCTCGCCCCTCCCCTCCCCCGCCCAGCCCACCTGCAGCTCCCGCAGCTCGAAGCCCTCGCCCAGCTGCCTGCTGCGCGCCGCGGGTGCCACCGCAGCCACGCAGCCCAGGTCCAGGCTGGCAGCCAGGCGCAGCGGCAGCTGGCCCTGGTAGACCGCACGCGCCCCCGCAGACATCAGCTGCAGCGCCAGCCGCGTGGTGTTGGCCTGCCACTGCGCCTCAGGCATCTCCAGCTGCAGCATGGAGTGATTGTGGTTGACAGCATGCCAGCAGCAGCAGCAACAGCAGCTGTTGGAATGCGGTTGAACCCTTACAAGACAATCCTCAGCAATGCACGATACTCTTCTGACACTGTGATTGCGCCTCACACGCTGGTGCTTTGATGTTTAAACTAAATCACCACCAGCTGCAGCGCAGCACGCCGCACACCATCCGCATCAACAGCCGCACCTCGTACACGTAGCGCGGCGTGTCGCCGGGCGGCAGCAGAGCCCTGCAGGCGCGCATCTGCGCCAGCAGCGCGCCCAGCCCAGCCTGCTGCTGCTCGCAGCGCCTGCTGCAGTTGACCACCACCTGGCGCGGCACCCTCAGCGGCACAGCGTACAGGCTGGCGTCCACCAGCACCCACATGCGGAACAGCCCCGGGGTGGAGGTGGGCGCCAGCTGCAGCAGCTGCCAGTGGGTGTGCGTGGCGACGGCTGCCTGCTGCTTGAAGAAGCGGCCCACGTTGCTGGTGGGCAGCACCTGCAGGGAAGCAGCGGGATGGTGGGCGCGTGAGGTGCATGGCAGCAGCAGCAGCAGGTGGACGTCAGCTGTGTGCCTGGGTGTCGTGATGGCGACACGACGAGCAAGCAATCCTGCTAAGAGACGACCCACAGTCATAATACGCAAAACCCTGCGCATCTACAATACCATGTGTTCGCCCTGTTGTACCTCATAGCATCCAAGATGGTGCCAGGACCCACACGTAACTTCCCTCCCGCATGAAATTACATCTCGCCCTCCCTTGCGCACGGCGCAATGCCTTCCCCTCCCTTCCTCCCTCCCTCCCTCCCTTTCCTCTGCCCACCTGCGGCGCCTGCTGGTCTGCTGCTGCGGAGCGCTTGGCAGCCTCCAGCTTGCGCCTCTTGCCCTCCTGCCGCCCTGCACGCCAGCGCTGCTTCTGCCACTTCACCCACGCCGCGTAGTCGCTCACACGATCCGGCGCCTGCTGCTGCTGCCGCTGGTCCACCTGCATTGCATCCCTGCCTGCATCGCCTGCCTGGCCGCCGCCTGCAACAGCAGCTGCCTCGTCTGCCTCTTCTGTTATGACGCGCCCCCGGCCCCTGTGCTGCCGCTGCTGCTGCGCGGCCTTGGCCTGGTCTTGCGCTGCTGCACCGCCAATCAGGTCCTCCATGTCCCTCATCAGCTTGTCAGCTTCATCGCCAGAGCCTGCTGCCACAGGGTTGTCCCCCCCCTCCTCATCTGAGCTGTCAGCCGCTGCGTCCAGCTCGCCTGCTGCGATGGCAGCCTGGCGCTGCTCCTCTTTCTTGGCTGCTGCGCGTGCTGCTGCCTCCTGGAAGAGGGTGTCCAGCTTCAGCTGCTGAGACTTGGAGCTGCGCTCACGCACCTGCAGCAACAGCACATCATTGGAGCCTCAGCAGCACGCACACAACATGGCATCAGCTCGCTGGGCTGCGGGGACAAACCGCATCCTGCAAACAGGGCGTGCCATCCAAAGCCAGCCGACATGGTGCTGTGCATCTGGTGCTGTATCACAAGATGAGCCGAGGACAGCGCTGCACCCACAACCACAATAATTGGCCACACACAGCAGCAGCAGCAACAACAGGCGCCCTCACCAGCTTGGTGAGCCAGTCGGGGTGCTTCACGCGCGGCACTGGGTTGGGCACGCCCTGCATGGCCGCGGGAATGGTGATGATCTTCTGAATGGCGTTGCCCAGCCGCTCCTTGTAGTAGCCCCAGTCCAGGATGTCGCGCACGTCAGGCACGCAGTCGGTGTCCGCTGCAGCAGCGGGTGTGACCGACAGGGCGGCAGGGGTAAGAGAGGTGTAGGACGCACACTCACACACATGCACTTATGCGAATATTGTGTGCTGACAATGGAGCAGCACGCAAACCTCAGCCTGCCTCCTGGCAAGGCAAGCAGGCCCCAAGGTGGCAGGCAAGTCCGATCCTTCGCCTGCCTGGACCAGCAGCAGCAGCAGCAGCAGCAGCAGCAGCAGCTGCCACGGCCCGCGCGCCACTCACCGCTGCCCAGGTCGCCGCACCACTTGCGCAGCCAGGCGCGGGCCACTGGCGGCTCCGCGGAGAAGATGGAGCAGGGCACGGCGCGCTCGCTGGTGGGCGCGCCCTCGGGGCGGCGGCTGATGACGTAGGCGCAGTTGAGGCCCTTGTCCTTGATGCGCTCGTCGCCTGGTGGCGGTTGAGATGGCAGCAATTCCGTGGCGATGGTGCAGGCAGAGGAGGTGCGAGAGAGATACAATCAGCCGCTAGGTCCTAAGAGTAGCAATGGCTTGCTGCAGCACAGGTGCCAGGCGCCTGCCTTGCAGTACCTGCTGGCCAGAGATTCACGCAGCGGGCTGTTTGACCAGCAGGCCGTTTCTGTGCTCTGTCCTGCACCCTGCTGGCCGTGGCAGCGCCATGCACTGCCGCGTCCCTGCAAGCTGTGTGCAGCTCTTGCTGTTGCCGAACTCACCCAGGAAGAGGGAGAGGCGTTTGGCTGTGGTGATGGCGCAGCTCTTCCTGTCTCCGTACTCCTCCATGGCCTTGCTCATGGTGGTGGACTCGCTGATGTACTCCATCAGCTCGCCGTCAGTCAGGTCCACGCCCTGCAGCAGCAGCAGCAGCAGCAGCGGCAGCAGGAGCAGCAGCAGCAGCAGCAGCAGCAGCAGCAGCAGCAGCAGTGCAACAACGTGAGGCAGAGCAGTGAATGCATGATACATCATTTGGAAGCGCCTGGCAAGCGCAGCACGGCTGCAAGCGGCAGCCTGTGCAGACGAAAGGGGGCACAGCCACCCGTGCAGCAGGTCCAGGGGTGAACATGAGGTGCTGAATGATGCGCAGCAGGCGATCTGCAGCCTGCAGGCTTTTATTGTACCCCTCCACCACCGCACCTGCGTGTCCAGCATGTCCAGCCACCTGTTGGCCACAGCCGCCACCGCGCCGTAGCACTCCTGCAGGCTGCCGCCCGCCAGGAACTGCTCAAAGACCTCCGCCTGGAACAGCTTGATCAGCTTCAGCTCGCCGCGCCGCTGAGGGGAGAGCAGGCAGAGCAGCAGCAGCAGCAGCAGCGTGTGCAGCAGCAGTGCTCAGGTGAAGCAGTTGTTCAGGAACATGGGTGGTGCCACTGGCAGGCTGCACAGCGCGGAAGCAGGACGACACAGCTGCAGAAGCACACAGCATACTCTCACGCCCCTAACCAGCTGCAAACACGCCTGCAAGCAACAGCACATGTCCAAACACTATGTCCCTGAAAATAGCAGCAACAGCAGCAGAAGCGGACCCCCCCCCCCACCTTGATCTCGAAGCCCTTGAGCTCCGCCAGGCTGCCGTCAAAGTTGAAGACCGCGTAGCGCTTCTTGATGAGCTTGCCCTCCTCCTTGCTGGCGGGCAGGATCATGGCCTGACAGCAGCAGGCGGCAGCAGGCAAAGGCAGCAGACAGCAGCGGAAGCAGGGCATGGGCAGCAAGGTTGACTGTACGCTGTCAGCTTCTGCCACAGGCAGTAGCTGACCAACAGCAGCACACACATCTGTGCCTGTCATACAAAAATTATTTCACAACCCCAACTGCCATGTGTTTGATGGCGCGCAGCCCACAGCCAACACATGTGTCAAACAGCAAATGTAGCATATTGCGCAGCATATCCAGAACCGCGCCTGCCACCTGGGCACTGCTGCTGCTGCTGCTGCTGCTGCTCAGGCGCACCTTGTAGGGCCCGTCCACCTCGAACTCGATGCTCATCTGGCTGCTGGTCTCGTAGATGTGGCGCACGGGGTCCACCAGCGTCTGGTACTGGTCGTTGGTGTTGAACTCAGCCACCATCACGTTGAGCATCACGCACGGGTAGCTGCGGGGGCGCAGCATGCAGCAGAGCAGGCGGGATATGAGTGTGAGACTCCATTTTACAGAAGCAGCACCTGAACGGCAGGGTTAGCCCACTGGCCACCCTGCATCATGGCCTGCAAGCCTGGCAGACTTTGGCACGCCAATGATGTGAGCACATCACGAACAACGCATGCAGCTGCTGCGTGCTCGCCGCAGGGCTGCCGCCAGCACGCCCCAGCGCACCTGATCTTGAAGGTCTTGCCGCTCTCCTCGTTCTTGAACGCAAAGTTCTCAGGGAAGCTGCCGGGCAGGCAGCACCAGATGCCGTCCGTGTCCAGCTCCAGCGGCTTGCCCAGCTGCTCGACCTGCGGCACGTGAGGTGTATATTTAGATTGGCATGCGTGTGGTGTGTGTTGATATCAGCATCATATAGGTTGCAGGGTTAAGCAAAGAAGCGTGCTGCTGAAGCGAGGGCGCGGCTGCAGCACGCCGCAGGGCACACATCTCACACAGACTGTGCACTGCGTCAGATGAGGAAAAGCACAGCTGCAGGTGCAGCCGCTGCCTGCCTCACAATACTCACCAGCCTGCAGGCCTGCGCGATGATCTTTGCCCCCGTGTTGGTGACCACGCCGGCCATCTCCATGCTGTACCAGCGCGCGCCCTTGCGCATGACGTAGCCGTAAAAGGAGTTGAGGATGCACTTGTGCGCCAGCTGCAGCGAGTCGTACAGCACCACCATGTCCGCGGCCTCCGCGGTCTTGAGCGCGTTGCCGCTGGCCTTCGCCTCGTCCAGCTTGCCCTTCCACTTCTGCGGGCGCAAAGGGACACAGCCAGTTGGATCAGTAAGGCATGTTTCGCGGCAATGTTTTTATACCATCTGCAGCAGCCAAAGGCAGCCAAAGAGGGCGAGGCATCCAAACCCTCAAAATGGCATCGAGCACAGCTGCATCACATCAGCCGCGCCGACCGCCCCACACACAGCCAACCCGCAGCCGGCTGCACACAACCCACCCCCACCACCCGGCGCACCTTGTTGAGCCCCTTGTACTCGTAGCGCCTGTCCCTGAAGGCGCGCACGGTGTCGATGTAGAAGGAGTTCTCGCGCTGGCAGATGCCCGCGGTGCGCGCCTCCACCACTGGCTTGTCCAGCACGCGCTTGTACACCTGGCGGCGGTGCGTGATGAATGTGTGTGGGGTTGTTAGAGGGCAGGCGCAGCAGCAGAAGAAGCATTAGCAGAGACGTTGAGGTGATTGCAGGTGCGTATGTGCTGAGCTGCTGGATGCTGGTGCCGCAACTTCCGCCCTCCGCCAGGCTGCAAAAGCAGGCAGCACAGCACGGGCTGTCATACACAATTAAACTTGTTGAACACTCAGGCACTGTGATGTTATGCACACATCGCCACAGAGCTATCCACACACTTGAGCAGCGCCAACTCAGCCGCACCTTCTGCGTGTACTTCTTGAGCCGCTCCTTGAGCAGCTTGCCCTGCTCCTCGGCGCCCAGCTCCTGCCAGCTGCGCGGCCCGCCGCCCTCACCGTCAGCGTCGCGGCCGGCTGCTGCTGGCGCGTGGCTCTCGCTCATGAGCTGGCGCTTGACCTGCAGGTACTCGCTGTGGCTGCACGCGTAGTGCTCGCCACGCCACACCTGCGGGCACGCGGCACAGCACAGCAGATGAGCAGCAGGGCAGGCAGCAGCAGAGGTTGCAGGGTGCTGGCAGGCTGCAGGGGTGCAAAAGGCAAGGCTGGTTACACCAGTCCAGCCCAGCCTAAAAAAAGCTACTTTTGCTGCTGCACGACAATCAAACCGTTTTAAACGTATGTATCTGAAGCTTGTGCGTGCTCGAAGCATTGCGTCAGCGCCACGCACCCACTCCATCTGCCGCAGACAGGTCTTCCCCGGCTTGTTGAAGTCGCAGGCGGCGCAGTCCTCGTCGTTCACAATGGCCGCGGGCTGCAGCCTGTTGGTGAGGATGATGTTGGGGTACATGGCCGCCACGTCCAAATGGTAGATCAGCGGCACCTCCTCCCTGCAGGCGCGCCAACAGCAGCACGGGTCAGCAGGCGTGGCTAGTGCTGCCTGCACCTGGCAGCATTCAACGCTTGTCTGCACAACACTACGCGGCGCGCATCTTTTGCCTAACAGCACCTCTACCTCTCGAGCCGAGCCTCACAAAAACAGCACGCCGCCACTGGCCACAACTCCCCAATCCACAACCCACCACAAACACCCAGTCTGCAAACACCCCCACCTGTTGGGTGCGTCGCGCAGCGCCTCCAGCTGCTCCCTGATGTCTTTCTTCACCTCCTCGTAGTTGCCCACGTCGCCCAGCTCCCACCCGGCATCGTGCTTGATGGCGTAGCCCAGGTCCCTGTCCAGGTGGTCGATCAGGCCCTGGTAGGCGGCAGCCGTGCACTTGAAGCGCGTGGGCAGGTCGGCGCGGAACACGCCGCTCTGCAGCGCCTCCACCTTGCCGCCGATGTAGGTCTCGCTCTCCAGCAGGTGGTTCTTGTACAGCACCTCAGGCTGCGGCAGGCACAGCAGGCAGTCGAGATTGCTGTTCAAGCAGGAGAGGGAGCTGCGCTTGCTGCCGTAGCAGTCAGGACACTGGCATTTGAAAAGAACCGGGTATCACACGCCATGCACGCACGCGACTTGACCCTGAAGTTGCATACACAGCAGCTGCAGCATGCGGGCCTCACCTGTGAGGTGTGCTTGTTGGGGCAGATGACGTTGGCGCGGTACGCCTCCACCATCAGCAGCTGCTCGCACAGCGTGCCACTGCCCTTGCGCAGCACCTCATCGGGCGGCATGGGGATAATGGTGGCCAGCGAGAAAATGAAGGGGTGGATGTAGCTGGTGGCAGCAGCAGCAGCAGCAGCGGGGCAGCGGCGGAGACATGCAAGGGGCATGTCAGCAAGTGCACCCAAGGCCGCTTGTTGGTGCTGGCAAGGGCCGTGGCTGTGTGTGCATCGTGCTGTTGCATGCACGATGCGATGCTGCAAGCTGTAACAAGATCAGACCTACCTGGCGCGCTGAACAGCAGGCAGGCAGGCACCACTTGACACATCTAGCCAGGCATCGCCGGCACCGCTATACCTGGGCCTCATCAATGCTGAGTCATCGCTGCCTGTGCTTCTGTTTTGCTGTCGTTCTCCTTGCTGTCGTTCTCCCCCATCCCCAGCCCACACAATCATACACACACACACACACGAACTCACGTCATGTACAGGTAGTACGTGGCCACGGCGTCTGACACGGAGTAGCTGGCCATGGCCTGGGGCGTCTCCGCGGCCAGGCGCACCATGTCCTCGGGCGCCACCTCCACAGGGTCGTAGCCCAGCTTGGCCTTGGTCACAGCCTGGGGGGGGGGGGGGGCAAGCAGTGGCAGCAGTGACAGCAGTGATGAGAGGGCTTTGACTGTGCAGGTGCCAGCAGGCAGAGAAGAGGGAGGGCCGCAGCACCGGCGCACACGCATACTCAGCAACAGCGTGCGAGCGTGTACAGCCTGCGCCATATTGCAGGCATCACAGCTGCAGATGAACCTGCTGCCGCCGGTGCGTAGCCGGCCGCTGCCTGGTGTCCAGGGTGCACATACAGCTGCTGCCATGCCAGTATATACTGCACCCCACCCTGCCCTAGCTCCACACCCTCCTCCCCCACCTTGAGGCCGCGCTGGCCCTGGGGGCAGTCAGCCATGCAGTGGGGCAGTTAGCCATGCCAGTACATACGCAGCAGTGGCCCCACCCTAGCTGCACACCCATCAAGCCCCACCTTGAGGCCGCGCTGTCCCTGGGGCAGGTAGCTGTCGCGGTTGACCCAGTGCAGGCAGTCCATGTGCACGCAGGCCTTGCTCAGGCACTCGCCGCCGCCCTGCCCGCACTTGAAGCCCAGCTCGGCCGCCATGTCCAGGCCGTGCACCGCAGCCCGCGCCTCAATGAAAGGGTAGTCAAAAAAGTCGCCGTTGTAGGTGACCATGATGCCCGGCTTCACCTGCACAGCAGCGCGGCCACAGCTCACTTGCTTTTGTTTGTTATCTGTCGCCGCACACTGCCGTTACTGGTGAGAACTGCAAGCAGCATTTCCGGCACAGCCACTGCTTCAAGGTCATGTCTAGCAGCCCAGCAGCCCAGCAGAGGAGTGGATGCAACTCTCAAACACAAGCAGACACCCAATTTAACAGCAGCCCATCAGCGCGTCCCGCGCCGCACCTCGCGCATGTGGTCGAACCAGGCGCGCAGCGTGGCCGCCTCGTTGGGCGTGTTGATGACGGTGAAGGGCCCCTGGTACTCGGGCTTGGGCGTGTACTCAAAGTCTGCGATGTCGCCGCCCACCACCTCGCGGTTGACGATGAGGAAGCCCTTGCGGTCGATCATGTAGGAGATCATGAACACCTGCGGGCGCGGCGCAAGGACAGGAGCAGTGGTCATTGGTGATGCCGGCATTGCGAGTTTGGGGTGCAGGCAAGGTTTGAAGGGGGCGGAGCTGAGGGTGGTGAGCAGCTGGCACAGGAGGTGAAGCTGAGTCGCAAGTGGGTTGGCAATGACCCGGCAACATGCTCAGCCGCCCCAATGATGTGTGACGCTGGCGGGTGCACCACCAGCTGAGAACAGCCTCCAGCTGCATCACAACACAAACAAACACCTGCCTGCCGCTACATGCCTCGTCTCCACTCACCTGATCGTAAGCAGCGTTGGGGAAGCGCAGCGGCAGCTTGGTCGTCTCAATGTCAAACGCGCAGATCACCGGCTCAGCCCACCGCAGCAGGTCGGGGCGGTGCGTGACGGTGGTCACTCCATCCTTGACGCGCACGGTGTACCAGCGCCCGGCACGGATGTCTGCAGCAGCAGCAGCAGCAACACAGGCCGCGCGCCACGACAGCGGTGATGCACATGCTTTCGTTAGGAACTTAACGCTGTGCCTGATAGTCGGGTGTGAGACATGTGTAAGCAGCGTGGTCGAAGAATCATAACTGCAGCTGCTCGTCTTGCGTGCTCAGGATGATCAGGAAGCTGTTGAAGTACTCAGCGTGTAGCAGCGCCCAGCCGGCTGCCGCGCACCTGTGTCAATGGCGAAGCGCACGTGGTAGGGCACGTCGTACTCGCGCATGCCCACGATGCACTCCAGCACGTCCTGCACAACGCAGCAGCCACGCAACAGCAGCAGGCAGACAGCACACGCTTCATCAGGTCAAGGCAACATTATCTAAGGTAGTTGTCGTGCAGGTGCAGCGAAGCGCTATGCTGCGCCAGGCATCAGCATCACTGCAGGCTGCTGCAGCTGACAAAGCAGCACTGTCACGTGCATGCACCCATACCAACACTGCGCCTACCTTGGGCCTGCCGTCGCCTCCCATCTGTGCCGCCTGCAGCGCCGCCACCGCGCTGGCCATGGCGCTGCGCCTGCTGTTGGCGCTGATGGTGGGCTGCACCTCGCGCCGCACATCCATGAGCTGCTGCACGTTGAAGAAGGACACCTTGAGCAGCTTGCGCTGCAGCCCAGACAGGTGGTTCTTCTGCAGCACACAGCACGCAGCAGGCAGCAGCATAGGCAGCACATTGCACTAGGCACACTGTGAGTTTGCACATCACAGCACCAGGGCACAAGATTTGCAGCACAGCGTACGCCCAGCCAAGCCAAAAGGGGCATTGTAAGAATGTGGCAGTCCACAGCACATTGCAGCAGCGCTCAGCGTGCCCATTGCTCACTGGAGCGCATGTTTGCTGTGAGACGCATGCATGTGCAAGTGTCTGCTGCGTCTGCTGGCTGAGCACTGCGGCACCCTGCTACCACATGCACTCTGCAACTGTGCCAGCTTTGCTGCCGGTGCTACCGCTGCTGGCATCTGCTGGTGCCAGCGTCTGCTGCTGCTGGCGTTCGCTGCTGCTGCTGCTGTTGCTGCTGCTGCCACGCACCAGGTCCAGGTCCTCGCGCATGACCACCTCCACCTGGCGGATGCGGCCCTCAAACTTGCGCCGCAGCCACACCTCCACATCCCGCTCAGCGTCATCCTGGTGCAGGCAGCAGCAGCATGTGTGGCAAGCTTGTTGATGATGTTGTGCCTGCCGCTGTCGATGTTGCTTTGCTGCTTGGCTCTCAACCACATCCCATGCCGCGGCTGCTGCTACCTCTGGCCAGCAGTCGGCGGATACTTTTGTGCAGCCTAACAAGGCGGGCCTGCTGTGGCAGCCAGGAGAATCCTAACGCGCCGCGTTCGTCACTACTCCACTGCTGGTGTTTGCTGGCTGCAGTACAGGAGTGTGCTGGGGCTGCCGCTGCTCCTTGCGGCCTCACCGTGACCTGCAGGTAGAAGTATGGCGCATGCGGCACCCTGGCCTTGAACATGGAGCCATCCTGCACACAACAGCGGCAACGCAGCAGCAGCGTCTTGATTGTGTCGCCCAACCCCCGCGCTCATCATCATCAGCAACCAACAGAGAGGTGGCGGCCAGTGCGCCATCCACAGGTCAGACTGACCAAAGTGCACGCTGCAGCTGTTCTTGCTGAGTCACTGCATAACAGCATGCCTGCATCTTCTGCAACGCATGTGGCTGTTGGAAACAACAACAACTAGAGCCTGCGATTCACCTAGCCCGTGCGCAGCTCAAGGTGTGAGCATCTGCTGCCGCATGCTAAGGCTGCCAGTGCAGGAGCCAGGCTGCTGCTGTGCTGCCCCACCTGGCACTGGAAGTAGCAGTCCACAGCACTCAGCATCTGCCCAGTGTCCTTGTCCTCAAAAGAGGTCTGCAGCCAGCACAGCACAGCCACAACAGAGTACAGCGTGAGCTATGCAGCTGCTGAATGCTACACAAGCTGCCGATGGCAGCAGGAGGCAATGCCCATCAAAAACCATGCCAGCACATGAGAACATGCATGTGCCATCCGCATGGCAGAGCCTTATTGCTGATTCAAAGGCTGCAAAGGTGTCATTGGCAAATGAGTACAGCGGCTGTGGGTGCGATTGTTTGCTGCCTGCACCGCACCGTGGTGAAGTTGAGCAGCCAGCCCAGCCTGTCCTCGCCCTCAGTGAACAGCGGCCAGCCCAGCTGCGCCTCCAGCACGTCTGCAGCGCGCTGCTCCAGCAGCTGCAGCATGGCAATATGATTTTGGCATTGACGGGTTGACTGTCATGATGAGTGTCATACTTTGATGTGTTTGATGGCAGTGAATGTGGTTTGCTGCGAAGCCATGCAACTGCATGCAGCCTGTGCTGCTGGTATCCCATTGAGACACCGACCTCTGCCATGTGCTGCACATGCATGGTTCCTGTGCACCAGCCATGCCATGCAGCTGCATGTGCGCGCACCTGGGGCTTGTTGCTGTCATCACCACCACCAGCCTGCCCCTGCTTGATGTAGTTGCCGTTCATCTGCTTCCTGTACTTGTTCACGCGGCCCCTGCCCCGGCCGCGGCCACCCCCGGCGTCATCCTGGCCCTCCCTGTAGGAGGCGCCCATGCTCTTGTACTTGTTGCCACGGCCCGACATCTCTGCGCTTGGCCTGCTGCTACGTTGCTTTGGGCTGCTAGGAACTCATGTGCAAGGGGTGACGATGCTCAGCAGCACTAGCAGCACCAGCAGCAGCAGTAGACTGCTGCTCCGGCTCCACCAGCGTCCTGTGTGCTGTACTAGCTGACCAGCGCTATTTCATTCATGCATCGTTGCAGCCGAAGTGCGCAGGATCAAACAAGGTAACCAGCAGCTGAATTTCTTCACTTGGTGCAAGCGATTTCGCTCGTCTAGCACGTGTATTATGTCGATCAAAGCATTCTAAAAGCACACTTCAACCATGATGAAAACATCCGTCAAGTGTTGCAGGAGCCAGAAAGCATAGTCCCGCTCGACAAGTTCAAACTAAAAAGAACACTTGCACAGGAGCCGAGTCATGCCCAGCCCCGGTATCAAACTATTTGCTGCTGCTGATCTGAACAAATCTTAAAGTAAACAAGTATAGCTTGATGAATGAGGGGAAAATGATGATGATGTGTCGAACACCTTTGACATCAGACGTCTGATTGATTATCCCTATATATGTTTTAGGAACAAAAATACGTGAAAGAACATTCACTGATATGATTGAGCGTTATCGTAACCGTGCTGCGTCCCTCGGCTTCACTGTACAGTGCAGTAGTACTACTACTGCTGCACCAGGCACGCCACACAAAAGCCTACCAGTGGCAGGGCCAGCAATGAAGTGCTGAACGCAACAACGGATTATTAGCACCTAGCACTCAACCGTCATGCTGTACAGCTTGCTGCTGCTGGTCGCTGCAGCTGGCGCGCTGGCATGGGCAGTGTCAGCAGTTGTGCTCAGGGCTACCAGAGCCAGCGGCAGGTGGGCAGGAATGCCTTCCATGTGGTTGTTTCAGGCTTTATCATTTCACGTGTGTTCACCAAGCTGTTTCATAAGCCTTACAACGATGCAGCTGAAGCAGAGCCAGCCTGAGATGAAGCATATGCAAAGCTCTCCTGCTGTAGCACTTGCAGCCAACACCACAGGCGCACCTCAGCGGTCCTGTTGCTCACCAGACGCATGTCCATCCGCAGGCATGCCCTGGAGAGTGCAGAAGCGAAGTGGCAACAGCAGCTGCAGCAGCAGCCAGGCGGTTGTGTGTTTGAGAGCTTCACCCTGGGCTGGCTGAATGTGCTGCTGCGGGTAGGTGCATGCAGCACACAACTCGGACTGCTCAACCAGCTGGGCACAAGCCACGCAGCAAAGCCTGCATTCTGTGGCACAAGCCGCATTTACACAGGCACCAACCAACATGCCACATGCATTGCAGCTGGTAGGACAGGTGCCGGTGTTGCTCTTTTAGGAGTCACGCAAGCAGCTGCCTCTGAAAGAGCCGTGGCCTGCAGTGAGGCAGCAAGCTACTGAATTGGCGCAGCTGCATTTGGGCGGGTTTGCAAGCATTGCAGCAGCTGATATACAATGCAAGTGCTGCCATTTTGCAACTGAACACGCTCGCCTGCATGGCTGCGGCTGCAGAGCCTGTGGACGCCGCTGCTGGAGAAGCACGTGGCCGGGCTGACCAGCGAGCTGATGCAGAAGATCTTCAACGAGGTGGGAGGCCTGTTGTGCCACTCACACCGCACATGTACTGGTCAAGATGCCTGGCATTGTCATTGCTCAAGGCCAGCAATCCGCAACAGCTGCAGGCGCACAGCAGCTGGCTTGCAGTAGGTAACATCACATGCAGTGTAGTTCATCCTATGCTCACCAGCAGCGGAGCCAGAGGGAGCTGCTGCCGGCTGTGGTGTGGCTGCAGGTGCTGGAGAAGGACTCGCACAAGGCGCCCTGGAAGTACATCTCCACCATCAGCGTGGAGCAGCTCAGCTTCGGGCTGCTGCCGCCAACCTTCCAAGGTACAGCGCAGCGCCAGCGCGTAGAGCAGCAGCAGCTCTCATACGCAATATTGGAGCAGCAGCTGTGATTCACAACGCCGTGAGTCAACCTAATCATATGACGCAGGTAGCGCTGTAACAGTTGCTGCTGCTGCTGCTGCTGCCAGCTTTGCCTGAGTCATGCCATGCCGCTCCCCAACATGATGGAGTCTGCCGCTCTGCCTGCTGCCAGCCGCGGTGCTCAGGTATGACCCTGCAGCCTCCCTGCTCAACGTGGGCATGGACGTGGCCTTCACCAGCAACAGTGCGCAGGCAGTGGTGAGCGCTGCATGGGACCAGCAGCATAACAGCAGGAGACGCGGCGATGGACATGCGATCTGAACAACACAGCAGCTTAATTTGAGCAGCACGTAGTTGTTTGCAGATGCCGGTGGTGCTTTCTGGAGAGTTGGCTGCCACAAGGCCTGCCAGCAGCGAAAGTGCGCGCGCACACAGTGCTGCTCCTGCAATGTGCTTATGCCAACTTCAAGCCTCCCCACGTTGATGCTGCTGCTGCTGCTGCTGCAGATCCTGGTGAAGACGCGGGCCATGAAGCTGCTGGCGCCCCTGGCGGCGCGCCTGGAGGCCACACACGTCAGCTTCAGGGGCCGCCTCAACCTGGGCCTGGCGCTGTCGGCAGAGCCGCCAGGCATCGCGTAAGCCGCAATTCTTTGCCTTCCTGCACGCGCATGTCACCTGCACGCTTGCGCAGCAGCAGGTGCTCGTGGCACTGCAGCATGATGCTCGCTGTGCCGTTGCATGCGGCTAGCAATGCTGCGCGCAGCGCTGAGCAGCCCACCATGTTGCTTTATGTGCAAGATGGTGAGTTGCATAGCTTGCAGCAGCACCACTGAGGTGATTGCTGTGGCTGTTGCTCTGCCGCTGCAGTGGCATCTACTACTCATTCGCGTCGCCGCCGCACCTGGACATCGCGGTGCGGCCGCTGGGCACGCCGCTGCCGGCAGAGTTTGACGGCGGCATCGCGGGCGCGCTGCAGGTGACGGGCTGGCGTGGGTGCTGCTGCCTGCACAACAGCGTCCCCACTGTCTGTTTTGCAAACAGGGACAGTGGGTTGGCAAGCAGACGTTTGCTGTGTGTCACGGTCAACCAGCAACTTACGCAGACACTCTTACATGCACCATGCACGCCACACAGCCACATGCTTACAAGCTGCACTGAGCATTATATGAACTGCTGTTCTGCTGCCGCTGCTGCTGCTGCGCAGGGTGTGCTGCGCCGCATCATCAGCCGCCGCATGGTGGAGCCGCAGCGGCGCTTCTTCGACCTGCACCGGCTGTACATGAACAAGCACATCGCACGGGTGAGCGCACGACAAGCATGGTGGGGGTGTCGCATGTCTTGGCGGAGCTGCCAGCTTGGCAATCCATTGCTGTCTAGGCAAGCAAGCCACATGCTGCTTGCAGATGTTGCCAACGCAAGGAACAGGGGGTGTTGCATGCCATACAATCGGTACTGTCTTGGTGGTCACTTGCCTTGCAACCTCTGCTGCTGCAGGTTGGCGGCCCTGGTGGTCTGCTGCGGCTGGTGATCAACTGCGCCAAGCAGCTCTCACCGCCAGCAGCAGCGCAGAAGCAGCAGTCTACCCAGGGGGCTGCAGCAGCAGGCACCAGAGCAAGCAGCGCTGGCAGCAGGCGCATGTCTGAGGCAGCAGCCGCCAGCAAGGCCAAGCAGTCCAGCTACTGCCAGGTCAGGCTGGGGCAGACAGTGCTGCGCACACCCATCGCCCACCACAGCGCAGCAGAGGATGCGGTGTGGAACTGGCAGCTCAGCCTCGCCCTGCCGCTAGATCTAGCGCAGCTGGCCACAACTCCCCCTGCAGCTGCTGCAAGCGAGGCCACGGTGTGCTCCTTTGCCGTGTACGAGGCGCAGACTGTGGGGGAGCCGCTGCTGCTGGGAAAGACGCGGGTGAGCAGGCCGGCACGAGCTAGCCGTGTTTTGCGCTGCATTGAGCTGCTGTGGTGATGTCAGACTCGAGGCACGCTGATTTGTGCAACATTGATGCCTGGCTTCTGTGTTCTCCTGCACAGCGCATAACCAGCGGCATGGCCTTGTGTCCGGTAGTCAGGTAGGTACCAAACCCAGCTGAGCTGCACACATGCTCATCTACGTGCGGCTGCTGTCGCGTGCTGCTGCCGTGAGCTGCTGCGCAGATCTACCTGCCAGCGCTGCAGCTGCTGCCCAACGCGGAGCCGCGCAGTGTGCTGCTGCCGCTGAAGGGCGCCGCCAGCAGCAAGGCAGCGCTGCACGTGGCCGTGGCTTGGCTCAAGTCCACAAGGCAGCAGCAGCAGGGCAGGCGCAGCACAGGCGATGCAGCCCCGCCAGCCGCGGCTGCAGACGCACCAGCAGCAGCAGCAGCTGCTGCTGATGCAGGGTCATCAGCAAGCACGCCTATGGTGTCTGAGCTGCCCAGCCCAACGCCTGCTGCTGCTGCTGCTGCTGCTGCCGCTGCTGCTGCTGCACGCCATTCAGTGCCTGGCAAGTCAGTCACCTGGCATGATGAGGTGAGGGCTTCTCTGCTGTTGGAGTTGTGTGCAGCTTGGCGACGGAGCACTTGCTGCTGTGCTGGGATACGGCTGCGTGTGTTGCTGCAGGTTGCAACGCATCCACGACGCATGCCATGCAACAGGCTGTAGCACTGGTGGCTGCGGTGTGAGGTGAACAAGGCGCGAGCTGTATTTGACTGACCTCTCTTCTTGGCGGCGACTGCTGCTTATGCTTGCAGAGTTTCAGAAGGCTGCTGCAAGGCGACGCGGCAGCTGAAGCTGCTGCAGCAGCAACACCCACGGCAGCGCTCAGCACAGCAGCAGCAGCAGCAGGCAGCCCTCTACAGCAGCGCATATCTAGGTCTGCTGGGGCGAGCCCAATAAGCTCAGGCGCAGGCAACCTGCCTCCTGCAGCATCGGCAAGGCCAGGCAGCGGCAGCAGCAGCCATAGGCGCTCAGCCACGATTGACTTGTCCAACCTTGGCAGCAGCAGCAGCATTACAGGCCCGCCGCTGCCTGCAGCAGCGGCAGCCACACCAGATAGGTCGGTGAACAGTGGGCCTGGAGATGATGGCGTGCATTCAGCGCGTGCATTGTTTACAACATCAGCAGCAGGCAACAGTCAGCCGATCGGACAACAGGATGGGCCAACCGCTGGCAGCAGCTGGTGGCCCAGCAGCAGCGGCTGGGGCAGCTGGCTGGGGCTGACAACCAGCGGCGGCACTGGCAGCAGCAATGATGCACAGCCTGCAGACAATGGTGCTGCAGGAGGTGCGCCTGCTGCTGCTGCTGCTGCCAGGCCTGCGCCAGAGCAGCGAGTATCTGGCGGGGCAGCTGCAGGGCCTGCTGCTGGCAGCAGCAGAGCCAGCAGCCCGCTAGCGCTGCTGGCAAGCGCGGTGCAGATGCAGCGCAACGTTGAGCAGCAGCAGAGCCAGGTACTGCAGCTGCAGCAGCAGCTTGCGCGCTTGAAGAGCAGCCACCAGCAGCTGCTGCAGCAGCAGCGCAGGGAGGCACGGCAGGCTCTGCTGCGGGGAGGCCGCTTCCTGCTGCACTGCGCAGACGGCACCACGCAGCAAGTTCTGCTGTACCTCAGCAATAGCGAGCCTGCTGCCGCTGGCAGCAACAGCAACAGCAGCAGTGCATGCAGCAGCAGAAGCAACAGCATGAGTGCTAGCCAGCAGCAGCAGCAGCAGCAGCAGCAGGTGTCTTTGCTGCAGGAAGCGCAAGGCACAGCTGGTAGCGGTGGCTGCTTGGTGCTGGCTGCGCTTCCCAGCAGTGCTGATCTGCAGCAAGCCACCAGGCGCAGCAGCGTGGCTGGTGCTGCGTCAGCAGCTGTGTCGCAGGCAGCAAGCTGGCTGCACCTGCGCAGCGACGCTCAGCCCGCTGCTGCTGCTGATGCGGCGGTGGCTGCCAGCGCCAGTGGTGCTGCTGCGCCTGCTAGGCGCATGGGGCGGCAGCAGCGCAAGCAGCTGGCGCAGGCAGTGCTGGAGTGTGGTGAGCTGCAGCTGGAGGCACTGCCGCTGCTGCAGGTGGTGCCACTCAGCAGCTACCTGGGGGTGCAGGCTGGGATGCAGCAGCAGCAGCAGCAGCAGCAGCAGCAGCAGCAACAGCGAGGGTTGGTGAAGAGTGCGGCCACAGACGTAGCAGCTGGCAGCATCGATAATGCGACTGCGGCAGGCGCTGCAGCATGCAGCTTGCAGGATGAAAGCCTTAGTGTGCGATTCCAGGCAGCAGATGGGACAGTGCAGGCCCTGGCATTGCAGGTGCCTGCTGTGGGAAGTGGGAGGAGCCGGAATGAGTGGGTGTTTGCCCTGCAGCAGCTGACACCGTCAACCCAGAGCTGAGAACCCAGCAGGATGCTCCCTGTGCACTTGCAGCCAGCGGCAGGACACAGCTGCTGGGCGTGTACACATGGCCACGGATTGCCCCAGCCATCCTGGCGCCACTGCCCACGTGGACCTGGTGTGCGGCGGCTGCCTGCAGAGCACCATGTATAGCTGGCCAGGCGATCATCGCATGATTATCATCAGCTGACGGTCAAGTTCGCTTACTGGGACGTGCAGAGTGGGGCTGTTGGAAGGAGGAGTAGCCGTACACACTGACGTGGCATGGGTAGCACTGCTGCACGGCTCGCTCCAAGGGTGTGCTTCAGATTGCAGAACCATGTGCATGCTAGCGCTACTAGCGCTAGTAGCGCTGCTGGCATTTGAGGGTGTCTGCAATCTCACCAGCTGATGTAGGTCGATCTTGTGGCTGTGGCGGCAGCATTGGCTGTTGACAGAGAGTTTGCATTATACATGCAAGCAGTGCAGCAAAGCGGGCTTCGAAATGGCTGTGAGTGGCTCACCTTTCATGTGGTTGTGGAGAAGCAGCAGCAGTTGAGCATGCCGATTGCAACTGCAGGCAGCATGTGTCTGGCGTCATCAGTGGGTGTGCTGCTGCTGCTATTACCCTGCTGCCTCTGGTGGGGGTGCCAGGGCAAATTAATCAGTATTGCAGCTGTGTACGACCGGTCGAAAGGTCGGTTCAGATGATGGCGCAGGGCTTACTTGCAACTTATTGGTGCATGATCAAGTAATGTGTTACTGCAGCTGCAGCTGCCATGTGTATTCAGTGGTTTAAAGCTTCATTCGACTGCTTGGACTGCTGGCTTGGATTGCCGTGGCATGAGCGTATTGGACTGCTGTGCCATGAGGGAACATCTGACTGCCGCGGCTCTGGCGGGGCCTTTACAGCAATGTGAGTGAGCATTTTGCATGCAGCTATCACAGAACGTACTGTCTTTCCTGCAACTCTTATACTGCTGCAACGACATCAACAGAAGCATCTGGTACTGGCACCACCCAGCATACATACACCGTCTGTTACACAATTAGCACGATGCCTGCAACAAAACTGATGCATGCCCCAGCTGGCCCAGCCAGCGTCTGCCTTTGGTTCACCCCAAAAAGGCTGAGAACAGACAGCCGCCACATCAAGGAAGAGCAGAGTTATCCCAGGAGCTGATCAAGGTAGTACACACAACCAACACATGGCATTAGTACAAGCCACAAGCACTCCATAATTTGCACAAACCCATGCCTTGGCAGACTATACAAACCTCCCACCTGAGCAGGCAAGGGTCACAGCACTGCCACATATTGTTGTCATCGAGGCAAGCACGATTAGTAAGCTGTTGGGTTGCAAGCCGAAGCAGACACCTGGAAGCAGCCTGCACAACAAATGTGTGATTCCAACGGTTGAGCGCAGTGAGTAAAGCAAGCACAGACAAACATGCTGCCCTGCAAAGTGCAAGGGCAGGCAATGCGCTGACACTCATTTCTGTCACTTCACAGGTTGTGGTCCCAACATACTGTCCAAATTATGTGGCATCTGCACACCAGCGCCAAGTGCCAATCACTCGACTGCTGGGTCACTTGCCTATACACAATTGGCACACAGAATCACTTATGAACAGTCTCATGGCAGCAGCAGCTGACAAGCAGCGGTACGTGCTTGAGTTCCGAGTACAGAGGGAAGTTCACAGCACAAAAGTAGCTGCATGCTGCTGCTGAGCACCATGATGCTACATACTATCGCAATTGCGAATTCACAACTGCGCACAGAACAGTAGCGACAAGGGCATCCGCAAGCTGAGGGTGCTTAGCACGCAAACTTCTTGGCCTGTGCTGTGCAGGCTGGGCCCTTGGACTTGAGGGCGGTCTTGTACAGGGAGGTGCCGTGCTCGCAGGGAATGTAGGTGTTCTCCCACACGCTCTGCACGGCAAGCAGCAGCAACAGCAGCAGCAGTTTGGCTGGTTTGTTTGTATCACAAAAAGCTTTGCATCACAAAATGTTGTCAGGTGGATGCTACGCCAGGCTGGGCAGTGCTGCACTGCTGGCAGGCTGATTTTGATAGCAACACACAACACAAGCTGCCGTCTGCTGGCAGAGTACACTGGAACGCCATGGACGGGTGGAACTCCGCAGCTACTGCTGGCCATTGTAACAGTGCGCCTGCACTGCGTGTGGGCACCAACCACTCACCTGGCTGGCCACCTTCTGGGTGACAGTGCAGCATGCGCCAACCTGGGTGTAGGCACCTGCACACGCAAACAGGCAGCACAGCAGGAGGGGCAGGGTAAGCTGCCTTGAACATCACCAAAACAGCAGAAGGATGGTTTGCAGGCTGAGAGAATGAGGGCACATGTGTCATCAGGTTACATCTGCCAGTTTGGTTGATCTTTGCACCTGCAGCTGCTACACTCCGAAGCGCCAGCTGCAAGACATGGCTGTGGTGCAGGCTCGCCATCCATTGACTTCACTGCGATATCTGCAGTGTGCTGTGAGGAGGTGAGATAGGCTAGGTGTGCAACAGCTGGCATGTAAGCAGATGCAGCTGCAGCCCACAGGACTGGCTGCAGCCTTGTCTGCCAGCTACTGCGATGCTCAAGGGCTACTCACTGGTGACCTGGACCTTGGCATCGGGGCAGCTCTTGAAGAAGCTCTCCTTCATGGTCTTCAGCTGGGCGCAGGGCACAGCGAAGGCGGAGGTACGGCAGAAGGCAGCTGCGACAGCAAGAAATCAGCAGCAAGAGGCAGTGCAGGCAGCAGGGTTGAACGTCAGTCGTAGACCAGATGAAGACTTCCGATATTTGCGGTCATCAACGCTGCTGTTAGTGTTATCTGGCACAGAATGATCTGATGAGCTGCCCAGGGAGGCCAATGCTGTACAGCTGCCACGTGTTGCAAGCATGTACAGCAAGTGCGCGCTGCTGCAAATGGCCCTGTGAAGCTGAACAAACAAGCAAGTTTGGACGAGGGCATCAACGGGTGCAATTGCAAAGCGCTACGGAGGTGTCACTCGACCGATCTCAGATCATCCATCACACACGCAATCGCACTCACCATCGCTGTCAGCGACGCAGGCCAGTGCCACCAGGGCGATCAGAGCAATAGCTGCGGTCTTCATGGTGATTGGATGCGGGGCTGAAGAGCTGTGGATGTAATGGAGAGAGGAGGGATGGCGGGTATGTTGCTGTTGCTGATTGCTGCAGCTGTAAGCCTTATATCTACTTGATGATGTATTGGTCGTGAGAGTTGGTGGATGTGTGCAGCCAACGCTCCAACTACCACCGATCGGATGTGGTGCCCCTTACTGCCTGCCTACCATCCTCCTCGACCAGGTAGACTGCGAGCGACGAAACTATACTTTATTTGGTGTTTCTGTTTATAATTGTCGTTGTGGCTGAACTTGGTCGCGGTAGAGGTTGGCGAAAAGTTCACTATAGGTAATTCACATACTCCCATACGCATACGACCACCTGGCGACCTGCTTGCCTGCACAAATAACAGGGGCTTGATATCGGTAAGCATAATGTATAATATCATTTTTTTGCGCTGAAGTGCAGTGGCTGCGCCGCTGGCACGTTCTGCCATGCAAGCGCAGCATGTCACGTGCGTCACATGCCAGAGACAAGTCTCGCTCGCCCGCAGGGATTTTAAGATGACCCTGATCTTAATTAGATGCCTTGGGTGGGCGAGGGGCAACGTCCCGTCATGATGGAGCATGCAATAAAGGCTTGACATTGTGGTGTGTCTTGAGGACCAACTGACAGCGGAGAAGATATTACAATCAATAAGCAGGCTGCTGTAAGAACATGTCATGAGGCTGTACTTGCCGCAGCCCTACCAGGCTACAGTGAGTACAGCACTTACAGCAGCGACGCTGCTACTTCTGCTGCGACCAGGTTTGGGCACCATCAGGCTGCATTGTCTGGCTGTTACAATCGCGTCAGCGGGCAGTGCCCTTCACACTGCGCTGTGGCACAGCACGCAACACAGCACACAGCTGGCTGCTTATGCGGCACTCATCAACAACACTGGCAACTCACTGCCGTACACACCATCACTGAAATGTATTCTCATCAACATCCAACGTTCCACACATAGCCCGGCCAGGTTCATGCCGCCTGGCTTCTCAGTCAGAGCATCACTCTACACACAAAGCCCTTGGTGGGCATGTGTCTGTGAAAAACACGTACACAGCATGCGCTAGGCATGCATCTTTCAGCAGGCTGCATATTCCAGCAGTCCCTGCCTGTCACGCTGCAATGAAATCAAACGCATGCAATGGACATAACAAGAAGCCCCTGACTCCATCTTGCTGTTTACATGTGCTTGCGGGCAGGCGCCTTGAACGCCAGGCAGCTGAGCAGCATGTCATTGGAGGCCTTCTTGCCGGTGTCTGCCACTGCTGCCTTGCTGCTGCCAGCTCCACCGCCCAGCAGCATCAGCGCCTCATCACTCACACCATCGGCCTTGCTGCTCGCCTGCTTGGCTGCGCTGCTGCTGCCGCTGGCGCTGCTGCTACCCCCGCTCAGCTGAGCAAGGATGTCTAGGCCTGCCTGGTCAACAATGCTGAGCTCATCCGCACCATCAGCATCCTCCGACATCTCATCACTTGCCTGCTCTGCCGCTGCTGCTGCTGCCGCCTCTGCTGCTGCCAGGTCAGCTGCCTCCTGCCGCTCGCGCTGCTGCTCTGCTGCCAGTGCCGAGGCAGCAGCAGCAATGCCGGTTGCGCGCGCCTGCGCAGCAGCAGCCAGCAGCTTCTGGCGTGCTGCGGGCCAGCCGATCTGCCTGTTGATGCGTACTGACTGCGTGAGGCCTGCCAGGGACTGGCCTGGGCTGTTGACCGTGCGCACAAAGTCCGGCACAAAGCGCATCAGCAGCTCCAGCTGCTCTGCTGCATCTGTGGTGGACATGCCGGCCTTGCAGGTGCTCTTCTGGCGCAGCAGCACCAGCACCTGCAGGAAAGCAGCAATGGACAAGGACAAACACACCCAACATTAGCAACACAGTGGTGAAGCACACAGAGGGGCACACTGCCAGCAGGCAAGCACCTGCACAGCTAGCAAAAGCAGGCAAGAGCACCGACAAGCAAACCCGACAACTAGCCCAGCCACACAGCGCCTCAGCAACCATAGCCGGCTGAGTCAAGCCTGCAGCTGACCCACCTCGCTCTTGGGCTTCACGCAGGGGCCCTTGTCGCCAAACACAGCACGCAGCACATCAAAGCTGCCCGGCAGCATGTCCAGTGCGCGTTGCTGCTCCAGCTCCTTGGTGCGGTCGGCCTGCTCCTGCTGCACCTGGCTGTTGGTCACCTTCTCCAGCAGCTGCAGCAGCAATGACAGGGCAGAAGAGGCCCAACAGGTCAGAATAAGAAAAAGACGAACCGCAATGAAGTTGGCTGTGTTTTTAAAGCATGTGTTGTGGCCATTTCAGAAAACATCAGGTGGGCAGTCCTGCACACTGCCTGGTGTTGCCTTGCTTTCACACACATGCAACGCCTGATCATCGAGGCAGTCCAGCCGGCACACTCACCGCCAGTGCAGAGCCGCCCAGCTCAAACTTGATGCCACCAGGCTTGACCCCGCCAGCGCCACCAGCAGTAGCGCCAGCGCCGCCACGTGCTGCTGCAGGCACCTTGACCGCGCTGTCAAAGGTCAGCTTGCGCACCTTTACCCCGGTGGCAGGCGGCGGCACCTCAGGCGTGGCTGCGGCTGCCTCACATGCCTGTGTGGGCGTGGCGTGCATGTCTGCAGGCCGGCGCAGCAGGCCAGTGGACGCCTGCTGCTGCGGGGTGGCTGTTGCCACTGGGGTGCCAAACAGGTTGCTCGGCCGCATCATGCCGCCTGGCGTCTCAGCGCCGGCGCTGTCGCCTGCACCTTCTGCGCCGCGCAGTGGTGTGTGGTGGCGCGTAGCTGCGCTGCTGCTGCTGCCGCCTGCCAGGCCGCCAAATGCTGGCAGCGGCAGGCCGCCTGGTGCTGCTGCCTTGGGGCTGAACAGGCTGGTGGGCTGGCGGAGCATTGGGCTGAAGCTGAAGCTGGAGTCACCTGGAGGGAGGTGAAGAGGTGAGGGCAGAACAGGAAGAAGCAGGGAGTGAGCAATGGGACATGGACGTAGAGCCATCATGGCAGGATGCAAGGCATCACACAGTAAGGCATGGCAAGGTGTGTTGAAGGCTGGCATTGCAAACCAGCAAGCGCGCTGCCACCGTGCATGAGCGCACAACCAAGTCAAGAGAACATGAACTGCCGCAACATGGTCGCCTTGTCTCACCGTCCTTGTGGTCTGCCTGCCTGCTCCTGCTGCTGCGCGTGCGTGCCGGTGGTGGGCTCATCAGCCCTGCTAGGCTTGCTGGCTTCATGCTGGTGGCAGCGCGCTTGGGCGGCGGGCTCAGGAGCAGCTGCTCGCTGCTCTTGGCGGTGCACGCAGCTGCGCCTGCTGTTGGGGCGGTCTGTGGTGTGCCTGGCAGCGAGTCCATGTTGATGGGCCTGCGGTTGGGAGTGCAGTCTCGTGCGTTGGGGCCTGCCAGGGGAGGCAGCTCAGCCAGGGGCACCTTGACTTCTCCAGAGGGGCCAGCCTGCAGCACAGTCACAGCAGTACAGCAGGTGCTGTTTGTCAGCAGTGAAGGGTGTGCGCAGCTCTCTAGTATCAAAACGAAAGTGTAGACAGAAGCAGCAGCCCAAGCAGCCCAAGCAGCTGAAATGACGTTGCATGTATATCACAGCATGCTTGGACATGCAGAGATGCAAACACAACATCAACAGCATTGATAACTCCGCAGCTGCCCAGCCACAATTGCTGACTCGCCCTGTGCTTCATCATTTGCTGCTGCAGGCGCTTGAAGAACAGCTGCTGCATCTGCGCCGTGTCTGCGCTCTGCTTGGTCTTGCCCGCGTCCACTGGCAGCTTGAGCAGCAGCTGCTGCTCCTGCTTCTTGCTGGCTGGGTTGACTGCCAGGATGTGCTCCCAGCCCAGCGCCTCAGGGCACAGCGCCTTGATCTGCTGGATGTGGGTCACCTGCGCACAGCAGTTGAGTGACAGCTTGTCTTGAAAGCAGACACAAGCAGTTGCAATGCGGCCGGCCCTCACCGCAAAGAAGCCGCATCAGCCACGACAATCGCAAACAGAAGCATGGTGTGATGCTGTCTGTCGATCAATAGTCACTGCGAGGATGCTCTGACATCACTAAAATTACACCGCGCTGCAGCACAGCCCTTCCAAAACGGTGCCATGCTATGTAGCAGGATCCGCACCTGGAAGTCGCGCCCTGTGAAGTTCTGTACTGGCACTCTCAGGTTCAGGTAGGTGGTGGCCTTGCTCCGAGACTTGACCAGGGGCATCGTTACATACAGCGCACCTGCAGCAGCAACAGAAGTAGGACTTCATCTGAGTTGCGATCTTGCTGTGCAACTCTGACGGGACAACACTTCTGTGTAACTGCTACAGCTGATACATTTAAGCTTGTTGCCTGCCTGCAACACGTAGACAGCTGCTGCATCACGTGCTCACCCAGCAGCTGGTGCAGCAGCATCAGATTTGCGGGCAGCTGCTCTGGTGATGCGCTCAGCAGGCCATCCTCCATGCCAGCGCCTAACTTGCTGCCAGGCGTGTTGAGCATGTCATAGTCCGCTTGTTGCTGCTTGACTGGCGTCTTGGTGTCCTTGAGGCGGGAGCCCTTGGCCTGGAGTCCGCATAGACCACCTGCAGCGAGACATAGCCGTTGGCACCCTGCTCGCTGCTGTGCGCACAAATAGCACTGGCACATCGATCAAAACCGACCTTCTGCATCATCTTCAAAGGATGCCATCTTCCTGCGCTTGGCTGGGCTTGCAAACTGGGCGAAGGCCTGCAGTGTGCGAGAAGCCAGTTACTAGCAGCCGCTGACCCTCACTGGCCCGTCGGCTGACAAAACTTTCAATCAACACACCTCGGTCATTTTGCTCTGCCGTATGCTGCTGATTCACAGGCTGGCAGCGGGGCAGAGGGGCCAGCAAGCGAGTGCTGTTGGTGGCTGTGAGAGGTGGATGAGGAGAGCTTGAGTGAGTTCAGGAAGCGCGAAATTACGGATCAGACGTCCTAGCGGGGACGGAGACGCCCAAGGGGCTATAAGACCGATAGCCAAATTTGAAGCAATTCGAACTGGACCGAGTAACAGCCGTGCAATGCTTCGGAAAGCTGAAGCACCAAACAAAAGAACACCTCAAACACACCCCGAATCACCGACTCAGCGCTGGCTAGCTGCATAACCACACCACCGTGTCTGTGACAGAACATGCACAGAACATCTCCTCTCATGTGCACTCGTACCCCTCACTGGACGGTGTGTTCCGCCGCGATCCTCGCAAGTCGGTTTAATTAATAACAATTGTGGCTGCCAGTTCTGGTGCTGGCTGCATCTGTGAGAGAGGCCTGGCCAACAGCAACTCAGCCTGACAATGGCTTGCAGGCATAGCTTGACATAGGTGGCCTGCACTGATGCATAGCAGAGGGCAAATGTTTACTGAGAACACTCGACAATGGGGCTTCAGTCTCCGCCATGCCAGGGTGCCTTGCTGCTTGCTGCCCTGGGCATCAGCGTTCTGGCATGCTTCATGTCCCTGCCATCCCTGCTGGATGTCAAGCCGGTGGACGTGAGCAACACGACATGGGGTCGTGTGTTCCACCCGGAAGAGCTGTGTGGGCAGAGCGGCAGCAGCAGGAGCGGAAGAGGCACTGGCAGCAGCAGCAGCAGCAGCAGCAGCAGCAGCAGCAGCGCTGGCAGCAGTTTCAGCACAGTGGGCCTTGGCTGCAGTGAGATCAACAACCCCCAGCCCATGGACATACGGGTAGCTATGCCATCAGGGCTGCAGCTGCTGTCAGGTGATGCAGACCTGGCTCACCTGCAGCAGCTGCTGGCAGCAGCAGTTGCTGAGGGCTGGCCCGTGCCTCTTGCGCGCAACTTGGTACGTGTGCTGCTGGCGCATTGCAACGCCCAGCAGGGCACATTTGATGCAAAGCAGGCGCCAGTGAACGCCAATAACAGCGGGTCCCCGCAGGCTGCAAGTTTCTTGTCTCAGCGCTCAGCCAGCTAGCAGAGAGGGGCGACAGCCAGTTTGTGGCCTGCAGCTTCGACCCTAGCCTACCGCTTGCATTCAGCAACCGCTTCCTGTTCTCAGTCAGCCTGGGGCCACATTCAGCAGCCGATGCCCTGCCCAGTATGCTGCTGCAGCTGCTGCATGTTGCTGTGCTGCTGGAGCCAGGCCTGCCATACTTCAGCATCCATGCAGCAGCTCCTGCGGGCAAGGCTGGCAGCAACGAGCTGCTGGCCTGGTTGGACCTGCTGCAGCTGCTGCTGGTGCCACTGGGGGTGCTGCTGCATCTGGTGGTGGACAGAGCAGCACACTCAGCGGACCATCACAACAGTGTGGACTTTGCGGCGCATGGCAGGAATGCAGCTGTTGCGCCTTTCTTTCCACGGCAACAGGCAGCGGCAGCAGCAGCGGCGCCGGTAGCCAGCAGCAGCACAACACACACGTCACAGCAGCATGTCAACAGCAAGCCACCTCCTGCATCAGGCTCCAGCAATGGCAGGCGAAGGCGCATTGCCCGTCTCCTGGCAAGCAGCCCTGGCAGCAGCAGCTTTGCCAGCAACAGCAGCACCAATGCAAGCGCCAGCATCGGCTTTGGCAGCTGTCCAGCCAACAGACCGGGGCCTGGCTGCTACAAGCCTGAGCAGGTGGTGTTTGTGGAGCCGCTGTTCTTCTGTGCAGGGGACGTGGTACGGCTCATGCAGTACCCTGCCGACCTGGCATGTGGCGTGCAGCTGGCAGCGGCAGCGCGGCCAGGCGCGGCAGCAGCTGTGCCTGGTGTGCAGCTGGGGCGGCAGCAAGAGCCACGCCACCTGCTGCACAGCAGGGCATCACGCAGGCGCAGACGTCTGCAGCAATGGCAGCAGCAGCAGCAGCAGCAGCAGCAGACCACCCTGGTGGTGGGCAGCCAGGGCCCTCGCCACAGCAGCACCATTGCAGAGTGATGTGCCACAAGAGTTTGCGGTGAAGGCAGTACACAGTGTGTACGATGCAACACGCGACGTCACGGGCGGGTTGTTGTCCATGCACCCGCCGTACCTGCTGCATGGCCCAGCGCATATGCTGCACATGCTGGACTACCTTTCCCTGTGTACTGCTGCTGGGGAGGGCTGGCAAAGGTACGCGGTGCGGCATTTGCAGCAGGACTACGCTTCAGGACTGCACTGCAGGGAGAGTGCAGCACAACAGAGACGAGCCTGCTGATGACTTGGCTCGCGCAGGGTTCAGCCGCAGTGTGTTGGACCCTGGCGTGCGCACGTCAGCTCAGCTACACACCAAGCGGCTGTTTGAGCAGCGCCGCTTCCCGTTCTTCTACTACACAAAGTGGGAGAGCACATCCTGGTTTGATGTGCAGCCCCTGCTGCCGCTGCCGTACTCGGGTGCTGCGGGTGGCCGCAGCGAGGGCTTTGCAGCCAGTAACAGCAGCCTTTGTGCTGGTGATAGTAGGCGTATCAACGGCGATGACGTTAGTAATGTCAGGGCTGGCAGCGCCACTGACGGCAGCAGCAACAGCAGCTTTGGTGCTTTTGAGGGTGATGATGCTGTGCTGAATGGCCCTTGGGAAGTTGGCAGCCACCACATGTGCTGCCAGGTGCGATTGGCTGCAGGCGCGCGGCCCAGCTCCAGCGAGTGTCACAAGGTGATCAACCAGGGGGAGACAAACTTCACTGCACAGTTCTTGCAGAACTGTGTGCAGCGGCAAGGCAGTATGCTGCAGTTCTGTTACTAATGTTCCTTTTCGATCCTGTGGTAACGCATAACAGCATGCGGGGTACTGGATTGCGAGCGGCAAGTGAAGCCTGCAGCAACTAGGGTTTCACGCCCCCTGCCGCCAATCATTGTCGTCAGGTTCAGGCACCTCAGCATGATTTGGCGGTTGCTGATGCATGCTGCATGTCGGGGTCCAGCACAGCGCTGCGGACCTGTTCTCTCACACGACAGCAACAACACCCTTATGCATGTATGTCAGCCTTCGAATGTGACATGCTGTGCGAATGCAGTTGGCTCCACCACTTCGGCCTCTATACTAGCCAATTGAAGAGAGTAATTGAAGTTAATGAGCTGCCTGTCTTATTGAACAGCCGCACCATGGCAGAACAATCGCTTGCGGCGGTACTCTGCCAGGCTGATCGCGCTGTGGGCCTGGCTGCAGCACGTAATGGCACCAAGGTTCTAGTAACTGTACAAGGAGACGGTGTGATCAGCTATGATACCTCTAAGCTGGTGAGTGCCGTGCAGCTGGCTACGGAGTCGCTCGTGTTCTGGCTGCTGCCGCGAGTTCTGACCGTTCGGACGTACAAACATGCTGAATTGCAGGCATCTGGAAGCATAAGAGCACTTGGATCGAGCCAAGCGCAGCTACTGGCGCCAGTGCAGCAGCTGGGCGGCAGCTATGTAGCAGCACTGCAGCCTCAAGGCAGTCCACATGGCTTGCTGGTGCGCACTCCAGTTGCGTCAAAGCAGCCACGTCCCCTGTTGGACGCTGAGGAGCAGCTGCCTCTCCAGTCAGCTCTACACAGTCTGCACGTCCTGAGTAGCAGCAGCAGCGGCAGCAGCACCGGCTGCGCAGCGGTAGTGCTGCTTGATGGAACAGTGGGCGTTGCAGACTTTGCAGAAGTCACTTTAAGGAAGTGCAGCAGCAGCAGCATCCCAGCAGCAGCAAAAGGGGCTGGTCAGGGTGCACAGCTCACTGCCGCCAGCAATGGCAGACTGCTTGCTGTTGCCCGGCAGGCACCTAGCGCTCAGACTGTCACAGTAGACGTCTACTGCACCAGCAGCAGTAGTGACACCAGTGGCAGCCAGCCAGCAGCACCTGCCACTCTTCAGTTAGCCCACAGCTGCAGCGTGGCATGCCCATCAGACGGCAGCAAGCTGGCAAGCATGTCAGTGTCAGACTCTGTGCTGGCAGTGCAGTGGAAAGATGGCTCGGTTACGGTGTATCATAGCAGCAGTTTTGGGCAGCGCAGCGGCAGCAGCACAGCTGAGCACGTGGCAACGTTTCCACTGCCGCCAAACCTGTCTGCAGCAGCAGCAGCAGCAGCTGGCCAGCACTCAACCTGCAAGCGCCGCGCAGCAGATGATGCAGCAGGAGCTGCAGCGAAGCTGCTGTGTGCGGCTGTCTCTGATACGCACCTGCTGCTAGTCGGCCTGCAGTCACCAGCAGAGGCGCAGTACGCGTTGCTGGACAGCAGGTACGGCTGCTGCCTTGCTTCTGCCCCCCTTGCACTTGAGGCAGGTGCGGCAGCAGCAGACAGGATCGCCGCACAGCTGCTGCCTCTGCCGCAGAACACTGCTGCGCCAGCAGCACTGCTGGCGTTTGGCAGGGTGCACCTGCTGCACATGCCGCTGCCCAAAGCTGACCTGGCTGGCCTCGTGTCAAGGCTGGCCCTGGCTGGCTCGGCACAGCCCAAGCCAGCAGCAGCACCAGCAGCAGCAGCAGCAGGCACTGTGGTGACACTGAAGCAGCAGCTCCACCTGCACTCCCTTGTAGCAGCAGTCAGCAGCAGCAGCCCAGCAGCAACAGCAGCAGCTCAGCAGCAGCAGTGTGTGCTGCTGGAGTTGCCCGGGGCGCAGCAGCAGCCGCATGGCTGCTCGGCCGGTGCTCAGGCAGTAGCAGCAGCAGCGGAGCGGCTGGCAGCTGTCGTTGAGCAGCAGCCAGTGCCAGCAGCAGACCTGCAGCAAGTTGTGCAGCAGCTGGTCACGGCGCTGCAGCAGCAGCTGCAGGAGTTGAGCAGCCCGCCTCAGCCAGCTCGCAAGATGCGCCACCAGCAGCAGCAGCGGCAGCAGCAGCGGCAGGAAGGCACGCAGCCGCAGCATGCACACGCAGAGCTGCTGCTGGTGTCGCAGCGGCTGCTGGGCCAGGGGCTTGCAGCACTTGCAGACGCACAGGCATGGCAGCTTCTAGGGGAGCTGCATTCCCTGCAGCCGCTGCAGTCGCTTGCAGCTTGCCCAGGGCTGCTGCCTGCACTCACAGCTGCGCAGCAGTACCGTCTGCTGCGGCAGGTGCTGCTTGCTGCTCAGGAGGTGCCCTCAGAGTCACTGGTGCAATCAGTGCAGCACCTGCTAGGCCAGCCACAGCAGCAAGAGGCGGCTGCACAGCAGCAGGAGGCAGCGGCAATGCGTGCGGTAGCTGAGGCAGCGGTGGGAGCAGCAGAGGCGGCAGCTGCGAACGGCGACGCAGCTGCAGCGCCTGCGCTGCTGGCTATGGCACGCAAGGCAGCTGCGGCAGTGGATGGCTTCACTGCGAGTCAGGTGCTGCTGCATGTGCTGCTGGCAGCGCCGCTTGATGCAGTGGAAGCTCAAGCAGCGCTGGCGGCGCTGCCCACAGCTGCTGTGCTGCGGCTGCTCAAGGTGCTGCGCAAGTGGGTGGCCAAGTACAGCAGCCTGCCGCTGCGTGAGAGCCCCAGCTGGCCCAGCTGGCAGGCAGTGGGCCTGCAGGGCCAGCTGTTTGCCAGCAGCCAGGCGGCTGCGCTGCTGCTGACTCCCAGCTGGCCGCAAGTACTGGAGTGGTGCAGGCTGGTGATGGATGCGCACCTGACGCGGCTGGCGATGCTGCCGGCGGCTGCGGCGCTGCTGCGGCAGATGCAGGCGGCGCTGCAGCCTGAGCTGGGAGCCACGAGCAGGCTGGGCAGGATGAAGGGCGTGGTGGAGCACATGGCTGCTGGCGGGGCGCTGCCTGCTGCTGCTGAGGCGGCTAACAGCGCATACACGCTGGAGCTGCTGGACCTGCGCCTGGCTGGCAGGGGGTGACGCGGCTGCTCGGCAATACTGCTTAGCTGCAGCTGCAGAGCACCTGCCAGTGGTGCTGGTGTTGTTGGACCTGAGCCTGGCTGGCAGGGGGTGACGTGGCTGCTCAGTGTGGCGCAGCAGTGGCTGGCATGGCGCTTGCGTGTGTGCTGGAATTGACTGGTGGCTGCTTGAGCCTGGTGGATGATATTCGAAACGCCATGCGTCTGTGTTTAATGAGACTGGTACAGAATTGCTGCTAGGATGTGCTGCTGGTTGTGCATGCACATGCGCATGCTGCCACCAATGGCTGTAGCTGTCTGCATGCATTCCAGCTGGCAGCGGCCGCCGCTGCCCACTGCAACGGTAGTGGCGCTGGCGCTGGTAGGCACATGATTGCGGCAGCTTTGGCCTGCAATTGCTCCGATGGCCAGGGCTGTGTGTGCAGGCAACGTTGCCTGCAGCAGTGACAGCGTTTGCTTTGCTGTACCTGAGGCCCAGATGGGTGCTGGACTTTGTTACAGTGGCTGCTGCCTGTGCAACAAAGAGTAAAATGACGAATTCTAGACAAAGCCAGGATGCCGAAGCACGCTGGTCATGCACAGCTGCGCACCTTCAAGCAATGCTGAGCCAGAAGACCCCCGCCAAAGTCTCCTGGCACTCCGAGTGGTGGGCTGCTCATGTAGACACGGCTGCCCGGCACCATAGCATCATGCGAAGTTCTCACCTGTAGGCACAGAGAAGGTTACAGGGCAGGGTCGTTAGGGGTCCAATGGCGGGACCACCTGTGACCCCTGCCCCCCGGCCTTCAAGTAGTCCTGGGTAGACCGTGGTGTAGGTTCCAGTCATGACAAGGACGCTCGCGTGTTACAGAGCAGCAGCGAGCAACAGCGTATGTTACAATACACATCACAGTTGGTTCAGGTACAGCTTTGTTTGTGAAGGTAATCCAGCAGCAACAGTCACATATGTAGTACACCGGTTACAACAGACTGCCATCACCTTGAGGTCTGGCACAGCTGTGACTACAATCCAGCAACATCATTTGGATATGTATTACAACAGTAGACGGCCACAGAGCGGCCGGCCAAAGAGTACATACAGTGCAGTTGTTCAGCCGTCGGCACCCTTTGAATGGGCTATCATGGCACATACACGCACGGCTTTGCTTGAGGGTGCGCAGCCTTGCATTTAATTTGTAACTGCGTCTTTTGACACGCAGCGTATGGCTCCTTAGGCTGAGCGGGCAGGCCCTGGATTATCCGGGATTATCGTGATGTCTGTAACTGTCCTCAGGCTTTGCCAATTGGCAAAGGTAAAAAGCTTGCATAGGCATGTAAACACAGTTTGCAGAGCATAATGCAACATAGTGCGTACTCACATGGCATTCAAGTGGTCCCCCCTAGAGGCCACCATGGCTGCTTGAACCGCAGTTGTGCAGATGCGCTGTTCCTGCTGCTCCTCTTATGACCTGTGTGTATTACCTGCATTCACAATACAACCTGGTCAGCGCCGTCCCCCAGAGCCACGATGCCCCAGGGGGGCAACGGCACTGACGGTCTTCGGTGCTCTTGTAGCCATTGGTAGCCCTGGTAGTGACACCTTGTCAGTGACTTCGTTGGTGTGGTCATCTCCAGCATGTGTGCAGTAGATGTTGCCTCGCAATTAAGCAGGAGAAGCAGCAGTGATTTTATGTATGAATATGGGGGATAATGTATGCCTGCATTACCGTTCTGTACTGCTGTCCTGATGATTTGCTGTCATGATCAATCCAAGCCTTTGCAAAGGCTTTGCCAAGCGATCACCAGCCACACAGCTGCTCATGGGACACCGTAAGGACTTTCAGTATCAGCATGTTACCATGTAAGCCCTGGAACCCCGAGGACTTGTAACTGCAGTGCAGCGGCACATACTACCTGATAGTACCACGGGATAGATGCAAAACTTTGAACGCATCTTTGCCAACCGCCACAGAACTGCAGTCATTTGCACAGCCGCAATTAGCCCTTCAGCAACCACTGCCTGCATGCCTAGCAGCGCTGCCTAAGATCTGGCTGAGAGGTCTGCACTCAAAGCTACGCTGCACACTGCCTGCTGAACAACACAACAAAAGAATGGGCAAGCCAGGACAACACCAGAAACACAACATCCGCCTAGCAGCACACCAAGGAGAGAGAAACGCCGCACAGCACCCATTGTTCATTCTGTGCCAAGGCAAGCACGCACACCGCTCAAATGCAGGCCACACGCACGCGCACTATATCGCCACCTGCTCCACGGCTGCTGCTGCTGCGTCGCCTGCTGCTTGCTGCTTGGCTGCGCTGCCTGCTGCTGCTGCCGGGCCGGTCTCCTCCGGCTTCATGGCCGGGAAGAGCAGCACCTCCTTGATGTTGTTGGTGTCGGTCAGCAGCATGGTGAAGCGGTCCACGCCAAAGCCCCAGCCGCCGGTGGGCGGCAGCCCATACTCCAGCGCCGTGCAGAAGTTCTCGTCAATGAACATGGCCTCGTCATCGCCCTGCACGGCAGCGATGTGGAGACAAGGTAAGCGGCAGCAGGCAGCAGTGAAATGCTTGTGCGGACAAGCGTGAGCAAGTTCACCCTGCAGAATTGTTGAAGGGCGTACTAATGCAGCAAAGCGTGCACAAGCGTTGCTACCCGGACCCACGCGCTGCATCTCTGCCGCAGTGCAGCAGCCACAGCAGTTGTTGCCCCGGTCATGCTGTGTCTCTGCGCATGAGAACGCATGCGAGTGGTAAGGTCGACATGTTTCCTGCAACACAGCAACGAGGAAACATGCCATATGAAGTCGGTGAGCACCTAGGGAGCAAGCCCGCACCTCGTCCTTTGCGTTGGCCTGGTCTCCAAACAGTTCCCGCTGCCGCACCGGGTCGTTCAGCTCGGTGTATGCATTGCACACCTCGCGCTTGTTGATGAACAGCTCGAAGCGCTCCGTCAGGCCAGGCAGGTCGCGGTGCCTGCAGCACACCAGCAGCGCATGAAACACATGCCCGTGAGCGACACCAAGCCCACCTCAAACAGCATCACAGCCAACTTGCAATGAGACACACAAGAATTTCAGCCTGTCAATAAACTCCAGTAGTAATCTGCAACTGTAGGCCTACAAACACCCAGGTGCTGCTGTTGCACACCGTCACACAGCAGCGCTGCAGCCCGCTGCACAAAACCCTCGAGCTCTGCCACCCAGCACCCTCCCACTCACCACTTGGCCAGCGGGCTCATGAGCTGCGGGTGGTCGCAGATGAAGGTGGGGTTCACGCACTGCTCCTCCAGGAAGTGCCCCACCAGCTTGTCCAGCAGCCGCCCAGTGGTCTGCGGGGGCGGGCAGTTCACGCCAAACTTGGCCACCAGCTGCTGCAGGCGGGCGCGGCAGGCGTCGCCCTCCAGCGGCTGCGGCAGCGTCTCACCCATGGCTGCCTCCAGGTCAGCAAGCATGGACATGCGGCGCCTGCAAACGAGCGGCAGGGGTGGCAGGTGTGGCAAGGGTTGGCAACATATGCAAGCAGTGCTGTGTTTTGTAGTGTGTTTTGTAGTGTGGCTTGTAGTGTCTGCAGGCTGCAGAAAGATGTGGCTGCTGCGATGGGTAGAGGAGAGTATCAGCAGGCAGCCAAAACTGACAGCACGTGTGGTTGCAGCTGTGTGACAAAGCCTGCCCAGGGCCACCCTCTGGCAGCACACTGCAGCACAAAGCCAGGCTGTGCCTCATGTGATGTCATTTAGTACAGCCAAACAGCCGATCAACACAATTGGACTGCGCCACACGCGGCAGGGCTCCTGCAAGCCAGGCATGGGCTCACCAGGGTGGCGTGAAGTCGATCTCAATGGGGTCTGCATCCGGCCCGTCTGCGTGGTACTGGATCTTGTAGCTGCCCTTGAGCTCAAACACCATGCCGCTGATCATCGTTTCAGTCAGCGTCTGCAGAAGGCAATGCCAGCAACAATCAGCAGGAGGCAAGCATGTCAGCACGGCGATGCGCCAGTCGCACCAAATTGTCGCAGAGACCAACAGCACAATACGCAACAGTGCCCATGTTGCTGAATGCATGTGGATCCGCTGCACGCCTACTTGCCCACCCAGCTGCCATGATGTTGGTGGGTAGCCTACAGCTGCTGCTGCTGGTGGGTAGCCTGCTGGTGGGTAGCCTGCAGCTCACCAGCAGGTCGTTATAATCTGCGTAGGCCATGTAGAACTCGCAGGTGGTGAACTCGGGGTTGTGTGTGAGGTCGATGCCCTCGTTACGGAACTGGCGCCCGATCTCGTACACGCGCTCCAGCCCGCCCACGGTGAGCATCTTCAGGTACAGCTCGGGCGCGATGCGCATGTACAGCTGCAGGACAAGAGCACGCAGGGCGGAACCGTCAGCAGCACAGCCACAGTGGCATGTAACCTAATATACGCTGTAGCCTGCCAGCCTACAGCCTGCCGTGCAGTGCCTTCTACATACCACCTGCTGGCCCTGATAGAACCTGCTGCAATGCCTGCATGCTTGTGCAGCTGGCGCAGCCGCAGCCGCAGCCGCAGCCGCATGCAGCTGCAGCGCAGCCGGTGGTCACCTGCATGTCCAGGTCGTTGTGGTAGGTCACAAAGGGCTTGGCCGCTGCGCCTCCCGGGATCATGTTCATCATGGGCGTCTCCACCTCCAGGAAGCCGCGGTCATCCAGGAAGCGGCGCACGTACTGGATGATGCGCGCGCGCGTCTTGAAGATGTCGCGCACGTTGTTGTTGCACATGAGGTCCAGGTAGCGCTGGCGGTAGCGCGTCTCCTGCAAGCAGCAGCAGAGGTGGGGCAAGGCAGGCAGGGCACATGTTCAAAACAAGCAGCAGACCATGTGGGCGGCGGGCACTCTGCAGTATGCGTGCACAACAGCGGAGTGCGCTGAGCATAACGAGGGTGCTTGCTTAGGAAGGCCAAGCAGTGTGGTGCAGCGCCTGCATCAGACGGCGTACTCACTGTTGGGTGGTGGCAACGCACAGAGGCACACAGCTTGCAGGCATGAGACGCAAGTCATCAACAATAACGCGGAAGCAAGGGGCTATCAGAGAGCACCATCATCATTGTGCAGACAGGCAACCCCACAGAAACGGCCCCGGCTTCAACCGCACCACACAGCCCGCAGCTCACGCACCTGGTCCTTGAGCCCGAAGTGCAGGCTGGGCGGCATGTGCAGGCAGGGCGACAGCACGGTCACCGTCACGGGGAAGATGCTGAGCTCGCCTTTCTGGCTCTTGCCCGGGTGGCCCACCACGCCGATGATGTCGCCGCGCTTGACCTCGTTGTGGGCCAGCAGGAAGCCTTCCTCGTCCAGCTCTGACACACTGCACGCGGTGACAGAGCAGGATGTGATGGTGGGTGATGAATACTGGAGGTGATTGGTTGGTGAAGCATACGATGCAACTGAGGTGTGGATGGAAGGACAGCTAAACTCAGGTCTAGCAAATGTGAGCCTGTCTGTGCTGCATCCACCCGTGTTGTTGTTGCCTGCCAGCAGCTGCCGTGCTCAGCTGGCATGCACCACAACCGAAGCACAGCACTGCACACTGATGCTGGCTGCTGGTGGTTCACTAACTCATTAGGCTGGACAACTGCAACTGATGCTGCACCTGTGCTGCTGCGCCTGCTGCTGAGTGCTGCTGCTGACGGCTGCTGCTGCTGAGTGCTGCTGTTGTTGCTGCTGCTGGGCGCACCGTGCATCTGCCATGACCTGCAGCTTGGTGCCCTCGCCGCGCAGGTCGTAGAAGATGAGCTTGGAGCCGCTGGCGCGCTTGCTGTTCACGCGGCCTGCGAGGCATGGCAACAACACAAGCATGCTTACACTGCAGCATGTGGCGCTCTGAAGCCGCAATTATATTTATTTGAAGCCCCCATGACATGGGCAGCATGCAGGCATGCCAAAGCCTGCTGCTGCAGATCGTAGCCTGCTGGCAGCAAGGGCTGCCTGTGAGCCTGCTGCACCTGCTGACTGCTGGGTGCGCATCACTGACACCCTTGCATGCAGTGCACCTCTGCACAGGCAGCTGCTGGTGTCACCTGCTCCTCAATAGCTGCAGCTGCTGTGTGTCCTGCAGCCGCGCCGCACCTGCCAGTGACACCGTAACGTCATCCAGTCGCGCGCCGGCCTCCAGGCTGGCGTACTTCTCAATGTACTCCGGCAGCGTGGTGCTCACTGCAAACTTGTGTGGGTAGGGGTTGATGCCCTTGGCCTTCTTGGCTGCAATGTGCTTCAGGCGGTTCTCGTAGTACAGCGTGGGG
The DNA here is from genome assembly GCA_030272155.1 of Tetradesmus obliquus. Taxonomy (NCBI): domain Eukaryota; kingdom Viridiplantae; phylum Chlorophyta; class Chlorophyceae; order Sphaeropleales; family Scenedesmaceae; genus Tetradesmus; species Tetradesmus obliquus. The sequence goes on from CP126191.1 coordinate 7,016,472, forward strand.
TCCGCCTCCTCAGCGCTGTCATCGAGCACTGCTGCCTTCTTGCTGGGCGGCTTGGCAGCAGCCTCAGCAGCCTTCTTGGCCTGCAGCCATGCACAGGATGCGCTGCTGTTGGCTGAATCTGGTGTTGTCCTCGCAGCTGCTCAGCTGAACATGAATGATCTGCAAAGTAGCCTGGCGTGACTGCATTTGAGCAGTTGCGAGTGGAGAGAGATGCCAAGCTGGCACGCATGCTGTTGAGGCAGTTGGCTGCTGCGGAAGCAACTGACGGCAGCAGCCACCCACCGCCTTCTCTGCCATCTGCTTGGCCTTCTCTGCAGCCTTCTGGCGCTTCTTGAACTCGCTGCACAACAGCAGTCCGCATCAGCACTAGAAGACTGGCAGGAGCAGCAGCAGCATTGCTACAGTGCCTGCCACCAGTTTCATCTGCCTGTTTGTACCACATCATTTGATCAGATCAAATACATTTTTGCACCTTTTGCTCATGAGGTTGCCGTTCTCATCCTTGAGGTCCTCAGTGTACTTCTCAGGCAGCACCCATTCAACAGTCGCCATCGTGAACAAACGATCCTGTACAACGCAAGACGAATGTGAAAGGATCACAGAAAAGGCCACCAGGACAGCAACAGCTGCAGTAGGTTGAGCTCGCCGCCGGAACACACGGCAGCAAGTACTTCACATTTAGGCGATTAGCATCACGATAAGTTGTTTGTTGCGCTCAGCATACAAGTCAGAGCAGTGTTCTCGGCTAACATAACACATCATTCAAACGTATTGTCGCTGGCTCTCCATGAATGGCACTACGAACATTGTATAACGTTTAAACGTTCACATGGATGTTGATTCAGCTCGTCAACGATTCAAGGTTTGCTGTACTGCTTCAGCCGGACTGCTTCTGCTCGTGTGCTCGCATGGTGCGCCAGAACCAACATCAAACAAAAACAAACACTAGTAGAGTTCGGAACACCTCACCGTGCTCGCTGCGGCAGCTCAAGCCACGGCATCAGGGCAGCAGCAGCGATTGACTGCAGGGCCTGTTGTACCTGCCTTGATCTCAGCACAAATCTAGAATCTGGGCACAGCTAGCTTGAAACCAAGACAGGCTTATAGCCAGCATATGGGGACGGTGTGGCTGGCCACAGCTGGGCTCTAAGCTAGGGCAGTCATCAACCGCAACAGAGATGCGATCATACAAGCTAGGTACGGCCGATAATGGAACCCTGCTCATGCCTGAACTGATGTGCATCCAAGGTGAAGATTCAGAACACCATCACCGCTCTTCTGTGTTGCTGCAGACGAGTTTGTCGCCCACAGTGGCGCAGTGAACTGCTTGAGGATTGGCAGGAACACTGCAGGCGTGCTGGCAACAGGCGGGGAGGACAAGAAAGTCAACTTGTGGCGGATAGGGCAGCCGCATGTCATTCAGGTAGGCTGCAAGTCTGGGCTATCAGCTCTGTGCTGTAAAAGCAGCGCCAGCAATGCATAACGCCTTGCACCATCTTTGTCAGTTCAACATCTGTCACCAAGACCACTCCTAGGACCACAAACGCTTACCAATGACAGAAGCAACAACATACACAATGTTCTGCTTGGATCAATGCTTGCAGACTCTGGTTGGGCTCAACTCACCAGTCGAGTGTGTTACCTTTGACCCAGCCGAGGACAAGGTTGGAGCAGGTGCAGCAAACGGCACAGTCAAGGTCTGGGACCTTGACACAGGCAAAGGTGAGCGCCTATAGCTGATGCCTCAGCTCAACTGCAGGAGTGGCCGACAGCTGTGGCAGCCATACGCTGCGTACAGTGCATCACAACAAGTCCGCTGCTTGTACGGTGTGCTGCTTTGGTGCTTGCATCGTGCTGCTGCTTGCCGTTCTAAGATCTGCTTCCGTTGTTGCTGCTCTTGCATGGTTGTGCCTTGCAGTATGCTGCAGCCTGACGGGGCACCGCTCGAACTGCCTAACAATAGAGTTTGGTCCCCCAGAAAGCAACATAGTTGTCACTGGCTCGCTCGACACGAACGTCAAGGTGTGGGACTTGCGCCGCAAGGACAGCATCACCACCTACAAAGGCCACAGCCGCGGCGTGCGGAAGCTTGCCATCAGCCCTGACAACAAATGGGTGTGCTCTGGCTCAGAAAGCGGGGAGCTTAAGGTCAGTAACAGCTTTAGCAGGAAAGTGCAGCCAGCATGCCTGGTGTACCTCACTGCACAGTGCAAGCGTGTGTTGAGTGGCACCTTCCAGTTCTTTCAATCATACTGGGCTTACCATTCTGTGTCGGGCACAACCGCAACCCCTGACGTAGCATTGCTGCCGTTTCTGCTGCCACCCTTGCCTCTATGTTCCTGCTGCCACCCGCCACAGCTGTGGGACCTGGCGTCAGGGCGCAACGTTAAGGACGGCTGGTCCCACGACAACGGCATCACAGGCATTGAGTTCCACCCCTGCGAGTTCCTGCTAGCTACCAGCAGCAGCGACCGCACTGTGCGGGTGTGGGACCTTGAAGTCTGGGAGCAAGTGGAGACCCTTGGGCCTGAGACAACAGCAGTGCGGGCCATCGCCTACCACAGGGACGGCCGGCAGCTGCTGACAGCAACATCGGACGCGCTGAAGGTGTGGGGCTGCGAGCCTGCAGTGCACCATGACACAGTGCAGATGGACTGGCGCAACCTGGTGGACATGCACCTGACGTACAAGGATGACCAGCCGCGCGTGATTGGCTGCTGTTGCAACAACAGCGCAGTTGGCGTGTTCCTTGTGGACCTACGCAAGGTGGCACCGTTCAACGGCGGGGCCACGGCAGCAGCAGCAACGGCAGCGGCTGGGCCAGCAGTGGCCTGCAGCGGCGGCACCCGTGCGTCTGCGCAGCCGCAGCGCAGCGGCATTGGCAGGCACAGCTTGCAGCCTCAGCAGCGCCACCAACCTGCGACGTTCATAGAGTCGCCGGTGGTGCCAGGCAGCAGCCCTTATGCCAGCCATGCGGCAGGCTCCCAAGCAGCAGCGTCGGCCGGGCCGCTGATGCAGCAGTTAAGCAGGCAGCGCACGCCGCCTGGGCTGCCAAGCAGCGCCCACACGGCAGACAAGTGCAGCAGCATAGCAGCAGCCAAGCAGAGGCACAATGGCGAAATGCCGCTGGGTGTGCCACTGCAGCCTGGACAGCTGCCACCAGCAGATGGTGGGCTAATGCAGCAGCAGCAGCGCCGCAGAACAGGAGACACATTCCCAGAGTTCGAGATCCGGGTTCCTGCAGGCCCGCCACCACCCAAGCCAGCAGTAGGTGACTTTAGCGGCCCACACAGGAGCAGCAGCAGGGAGTATGGCAGCAGCAATAACAGCAGCAGCAACAACAGCAGCAACAGCAGCAGACGGACGTCCGGATATGATGTGGAGGCAGCTGCAGCAGGCATGCGTGGCATGGGCTTCACAGATGCAGCACCCGTCAGCTATGCCAGCAGCGCCTCTCAGCAGCAGCAGCAGCAACAGCAGCAGCCGTACAATGCTGCTCCCAGCAGGATGTCCTCCAGGGAGGTGGCCAGCGCTGGCGGCATTGGCGCCGTGCCTGCCAACGGCCGCGACTGGCAGCCACAGGCCACTGCTGCTGGCCTAGCAGCAGCCAAGTCCAGCTCCGCACCTGGTGACATGGCTGTTGCCGCCGGCGCAGCAGCGGCGCCGGACCCTATTGTTGCTGCCATGGCGCAGCGGCCGCTGCTCAAGGCAGACTTGACGCGCATGGTGACGGCGCTGCAGCTGGCGAAAGGCTTTGTGGCGCGTGGCAACCTTGAGGGCGCCTACAAGGCAGCGCTCAGCCAGGGTGATGCGGCAGTGGCGTGCATGCTGGTTGAGGCAGTGCAGAGCCGGCAGGATGCCTTTGAGCTGAACTCAGTGGAGCCGCTGATCAAGTTGCTGGAGCTGCTGCTGGCAGCCGGCCAGGAGCAGCAGCAGGCGGTGGGGCTGTCAGCGCTGGCGCTGGTGCTGCGCGGGCCTGGTCAGGTTGTGCGGGAGGTATGTGGCGGGCCTGGCCCAGTGGGTGTTGACTTGAGCTATGAGCAGCGCAAGAACAAGTGCCTGTTGGTGAAGATGTGCCTGGAGGGACTAGGGATGAAGCTTGGGGTGCTAGCGCGTGGCAGCGGGCCAGTAGCAGCTCGTGCACAGCTGCTGGTGGGGGAGCTGAGGCGAGTAGTAGGGTGAGCAGTGCGCCAGTAGTGTGTTTTGCAGGGCTATTGATAGGTCCTGCAAGGCATGGTTGGCGGTAGCATTCAATGCTAGAACTCGATCTGCTTGTGTATGTGTCTGGCACCCAAGCTTGAGGCTCTTCGGATGATGTGTTGTGGCTGTAGGTGGCATGTGCAGATGCGCCATTCCTTCGGATATCTGCGGCTTTCGAGGCCAGGCAGACAAGGTCCATTTTACACAGTCTTGTGATGTTGAGCATGCCTGCTCAGCAAGCAACTGCAGTTGCCCAGCTGGGCTGCACCTTGTATGGGCTGCTGGCAGTGCACATATGTTGATGCATGACAGCTGCAGAGTGCGATTCTTGCAGTGCTCAGCATGCTTCGCAGCATTGAAAGAGCTGCTGAAAGCTGATGCAATCAAAAAGTACCAAAGCTCACCCACGTGCAACTAGTGCTACTTTTGTTGGTCCTCATCGTGCATGTACTCGTGTGGCAGCCTGCCGACACCACTGCCAGTGGCAGTGCCTGCTTACGGGGCGGTGCTTGTGGGCGGTAATTGTGAGTTTCAGACTCACTCAAAGTTGGAGTCATTGCAAAGAGCTGGTCATAAAACTGGCCAGCCACCATGGTGTACTGCTGGTACAGTGCAGTGCAGCTGATGGTTCCAGTAGAGCTTGGGTTGAACCCAAGTTGGCACCACACTGAAGGGGCCATCAGCCTGCATAATAGCTGGACAGGGAGCAGGCAGGAGGCTCTCTGTGCCACCAGTGCACTGCCACATCGGCTTGGCGCCGTCAGGCTTCCTTTATTGTCAGCCATGCCACCAGTGCACTGCCGCTCCATGTGGGCTGTCGCTAGGTTGCCGCAACCTGCCAGCCTGGCAGCCTACCAGTGGCAGCTAGGTTGCTGGCAGCAGTTTGGCTGCGCTCAGCAGCTGCTATGTGAGCGTGCTATTTTATATATTGCCCGACGCACACACCAAATCAAATCTCATGCAGACAGCCATGAAGTACCTATCAGAATGTGCACCAGGCCCTTGTGACCAGGGCACCCCTGAACCTGACGCATGGCTGCTGACGTGGGGTGAAGGCACTTCCTTGGACGGGCAGAGGAGCTGTGCTAGGCGACATATTTGATACCAGGGCAAGCAATGTAATCACCAGACCAAAGATGATTGTCGACCGCGCAAGGAGCTTCCTGGCCTTGCCCGTTGACCTTTACTATGACCATCGTCGCGACTCTACCACTCCAATTAGTCAGCTATGCCTCACATTATCCAATCGCAACAGCATGTCCCTTTTAAAAAAAATGAAGCGAGGCAGAGTTGGTCGGTTTTGGACCTTAAGCTTTGGTCGTGTGGTAGTTGCCCGGCACATTCGCGCATACTTCACCGTATATGCCTCCGTCCTGAAGTTCGATCCTTGCCTCTCTCACTCATTATCACTGCATATCACGTTTTGAACGATCGTTACAGGTTGCGAGCAGACCTTAGTTGAGCAGAAACACACACAAGCTCAACATTGCAACTACAGGACCCAAGTGTGCACCACTTTTCTAGTGACGTCTTTTGGATTTTCTGTGGTGCAGTTCTACCTTGAGAACGTGCTCAGCAGTTTGGCGCTAGCTACTCCCCCGCTAGCGCCCACCCGGCTTCATCGCCTAGCAGCCAGCTCCTGAGCAGTCGCTGAGCAAAGCAAGGCATCATCATGGCATTGCTTCAACTGCCTCGCCTGGAGACGCGCTACACAGCTGTGCAGCTGGGCAGCAGCAACCAGCAGCAGCTGGAGGGAAGCAGCAGTGAAGAGGAGCTTTGTGGTGCCTCGCCCACTTCTTCCTCAGACTACAGCAGCTCTGACATAGAGTTCTACTCGGGCAAGGCCAATCAGCACTGTGCACGCTTGCAGCAGCAGCGGCCACCCAGGCGTGCCCTGCGCTGGCTGGTCAGGCGCCTGCATCAGGCAGACCGCAAGCAGCAAGCCAGCTTGCCCTCAGGAGGATCCTTCGATTCCCTGTCAGGCTTCAGTGACTGTAGCAGTGAGGCGCAGTATGATGGAATCGTGCTGCTGCCTCCGCCAGCCCCAAAGCAGCAAGCACAGCAGCAGCAGCAGCTGGAGCAGCAGTTGAATCAGTCAGAGCAGACTGCGGCAGCTGCTGCTGAGGCAGCAGCGCAGCCGGCAGAGGGCGGTTTCCGCCGCCTGCTGAGGGCTGTGCTGCGGCCTGTGGTGCGCTTTGTGCGCACTGTGTGCAGCAGCGCAGGGCCCCAGGGGCCTGGCAGCAACGACAACAGCCTGGCTGAGCAAATCATCAACGTGGTCACATCCATCCCCTTCTTCGTCATCGGCATGCAAGGCCTGAGGTGAGCCCCACAGTGATGTGCCTGAAGCTAGTTAATCACAGGCTGACTAGCTGATCCGTGTGATTGCCTGCTGACTTCTGCTACATGCCAAGCAGCATGGGACACAGGCGGGTTAGTCCACTCATGTGCACTGTGTTACGATACCATTGGCCCCACCACACATCTGCATGCCTGCAACATCACGCACAAACTCAGCTCCTTGCTTCACTACTGCTGCTCGTCACACTTTCTTGCAGGCGGCGCCGCTGCCCCCGGGGCCGCCACTTCAGCCTCGCCTTCATGGCGGTGGGCATCGCAGCAGCAGGCTACCACGGCGTCAACCCCAGCAGCCCGCTGCGGCCGCTGCTGCGCAAGATGGACTACTACAGCATCTGCTACTGCAGCAACGTGCTGCGGCGTGCAGCACACATCGGCCTGCCAGCGCCCCTGCGGGTTGCAGCGCTGCTGGCAGCGCCTGTGAAGCCGACTGCGGTGACTGGGCTCAACCTGCTGCTGGTGGAGGTGAGCAGCAGGGCAGGGACTTTTTTGCAGGGAGTGCAAGGCTGTTGACTGAAGCTGGCATGCAGTTTATTCAGTATGTATGCCTGTCCCCTACAGTCCTCAGCAGCTGTGCTGGCTGGCAAAGCCGGCTGAACGCTGCATACAAGCGACAGCACAAAGTAATTGGCTCGCTCAACAATGTTCAGCCTGCAGCAGCTAATTCCCCCCTGCAGTGGCACGCAGCCCACACAGCCACCACCCCTGACACTTGCTGCTGCTGTGCCTGCCGCCCCTGCAGAGCAAGTACCTACGCTCCGCGCTGTCTCACGCGCACCTGCGCCCCAGCTTCAAGCTGCACCTGGGCACCGGCCTGGTGGGCATGGCTGCCTTTGCCTACGAGGACATCGCCAATGGCATGCGCTGGCCCCCCGTGCTGCACTCGCTGTGGCACTGCCTGAGCGCGGTTGCCATGGGCTGCTTTGGCCAGCTGCTGCAGCATCAGGAGCTGCTGCTGATGCTGGAGGGCGTGCAGGTGGAGGCCTGCAGCTGAATCAGCAGCAGCAGCAGCAGCTGGTGTTGTGTGCGCATATTGTGCTGCTGCTGGTGATGGCAGCTGGTGTGCATTGGCGATGTGCATTGCATCACTGTGCGCATGTCTGTGCGGTGTTTCGGGGCCCCGCATGTTTTGTTGGTGCTGTTGCGGTCAGAGCTGGGTGGCTGTGCAGGCAGCTGCTCGATTGGCTCTGCCAGTGGTGGGTGTGTGGCAGCAGGGCGCTGCATGCTTGCTGAGCAGCCTTGGCTGGGCATGCTCGGCTGCTCTGTGCTCCTGTGTATCATCAAGCGGTTGTGTCAGGCACCACGCTGTGGTGTCTCTGAGGGTTTGGTGTGTTGACAGAGGGGTTTCATGTATCGCTGCACCTTGCGTGCTGTGCTCTGCTGCCAACGACACTGGCTGCATGTGCACTTGCTGGTGCGAGACAGCGTGTTCTGCAGTGACGATGAGTGAGTTTGTACAGTACAAAGTGTAGGGTGACTGGCAAATATGTCAAGCACCCGCACATGAAGCCTTTCATTGTGCTGATGGTTGGGTCAAGCTATAACTTGGGGTGGAGTGCATGAATTGCAACTGCAGCACAGCAACTGCAACCTTGTGCAGCTGTGCTGCACTGCTGCATCGTGCTGTGTGTGCTCTTGCCTCTACACTAGTAGTGTTGTAGGCGTGATGGTTGCAGCTCTGTTTCATTGTGGCAGGCAGGCGCATGCCAATCAGGCAGCTGCAAAAGCTGCTGCAGGCACACCTGTTGAGGAGTCGCAATCTGGTGTGTGGTCATTGATGCGCCTGACGTTGGCATTTCTTCTGTGTGTCTTCTCCGGCAGGTATGCGTGCTGGCGGTGGAAGCTTGTGCACGTTGCTTGGTGCAACAGTACCTAAAGCACAGCAGCAACCCCTGTTTTTCCAGTTGCAAGTTCTGTTATGTGAGATGTTTAAGCGATTAGTCTGGTGCAGACTTTGCATAGCAGTGCTGGCTAGGAATGCATATGCATGTGCAGTGCGCATGCCCTGTGTAACACACTAGCTCGCAACATCTTTTCCTGGCTTCGGCAACATGACTGGTTTTGTTGTAGTACAGCCTTGCTCAGCATTGCACTGCAATGGACCCAGGGGACCCAGAAACCATGTTAGTTTGCAGCAGTCAAGTGTGTTGCCCTGACAGCAATGCCAACGGTATCGTCCTGGCTGGAACAAGGCAGTGCCATAAACAAGGCAGCTGCCGATGCAGCGTGCTAGCTCAGCGCATCTTTGTACAGCTCCTTTACATCCAGTTCAGTGACCTGTGCCCCCGTACTAGTATACTACTTGCCAACATCTAATGCCCTCCAGTGGCATCAGCAGGGACCATTCCTGCTTTAGTGACTAAACAAATTACGCAGCGGTGTGTCATGCTCCCGACACCAGTGTGACACTGGTTGATCACAGCCGTGCACCAGCCTGGTGGACAGGCCCTGCCCAGGTGATGCACGCCTTCACCACATCACCACACCAGCACTGGCATTGCTGAAAGAAGCAGTGCACCCCATGAGCGTCAGACATCTCAATCATACAAATGCTCGCTATTGTCGCAATAATCACCAACTGTTGCAGTTGGAAGGCCAACTGTTGCAGTTGGAAAGCAGCAGCCATGCCCGACACCCATCGTACAACATGAAGCTGCCAGCTCCAAGCTAAACAGTTCTGTCTTATACTACCCACTACACAGCATCACGTCGAGGCAAAACATAGCAGAGGTGTCAGCAGCTGCCAGCAATGCCACAGTGTGCCGCACCCAGCCCCAGTCACGCAACACATTAACGTTTATTGCTGCCAACACATCAGTGCAATGCTAACTGAGCATGGCATGCTCGAGCCGGCTGGTCCTCAGGTCCTGCTGCACAGCCTGTATAGACAGCCTGCAGCAGAGGCATGTACAGGCAGGCCCTAAGCCAGCTGGTCCCACAAACAGTCAACGCCCCAACCAGCTATCTGATATTCCAATCCCGCACCAACACTGCAACACAGCAAGTGCAGTCCTCAACACTCGCCCACATTCAACAAAACACCAGCCTCTCTCACAAGCCCCCAAAGCAGCCAGCCCTGGCTGCATCACCCCGCTCGGGCATGTTTTGACATCGCCAATGATCAAAGCTCAACACACAAATTGCAAACAGTAGCTGGGTGATACTCATGGCTGCTAGCTAGCTAGCTGTAGGTACTACTCAAGCCCGCTGCTCAGCGGCCTGCCCAGCAGTCCTCCATCCGGGCAGCAGCCAGCGCAGCAGTCCCAGCTCCAGCCGGAACGGCAGCAGCGCCGCCCACACCGCGATGCGCCCCGGCAGCAGCGCCCACCACACAGCCATCTCCACCAGCCACGACGCCATGTCCACGCCAGCTGACAGCGTGTGCCCCACCGCCTGCCAGTACCACACCACAGGCGCGGCAGCAGCACCTACCAGCCTGCTCGCCAGCTGCCAGGCGGTGCACTCTGACTGGGTGGCTGCTGCACTTGCGTCAGCAGCTGCAGGCGCTGCCTGTGGCCCAGCAGCAGCTGCTGACAGCCACTGCTGTGTGGTGTGCTCGGGGCCGCTGCCAGCACCCCACAGCGGCCACCAGCCCCTGGCGGCAGGCACTGCAGCAGCATGCTCATAGGCTGCAGGCATTGTGTACAGGGGGGCTGGTGCCATTACAGAGGTGGCTTCTGGAGCTGCTGCTGCTCCTGCTGTCCTGCTGCCCAGGGGCCGCCATGACCACACACCTGCGGGCCGGCTGCTCCTGGTGTCCTGCATGCCGGCAAGAGCAGTAGCAGCAACATCTGCCTGGCCACCCAGCGCGCCAGCAGTAGCTGGCATGCTCAGGCGGGACTTGGGCAGCACGTGCGCAGGCACAGGCGCTGCTTCTGCAGCTGCAGCTGCTGGGGCCAGCTCGTGCGTTGAGGGAATGGTTGGCAGCGCAGGCTGTGCCTTGACCGCTGTCCCGCGCCCTGCTGCTGCTGCTGCTGCTGCGGCGGCCTTGCTGGGCCCCGCACCCCCAAGCATGCTCCCCAGCATGCCTTTAGGTGTTGTGGGTGCTGACTCATCAGCAGATGATGTGGCATCCGGTGCTGCACTGCTGCCTGCCCTGCTGAGGCCGGCCAGTGCTGCTGCTGCTGGCGCGGTGAGGCTGGCCAGCACACTGCTGGGCAGCATGCTGCTCCAGGAGCGGCCCAGCAGGCTGGAGGCACTCTGCAAGGCAGCAGCAGTAGCAGCAGCAGCAGCAGAGCAAGGAGATAATCAGGTGATGACGCACATCTACAACGCCAACTGTGGTGTTGCATGCAGTTGTTTGAAGGAAACTACGGAACTGCCGATGGGTCGGTCACCAGCAAGCGCAGCATGCAGCAGTTCTTTACGGCAAGTCACCTCGTGATAGCTGGTGCCAAAATGCAACAGAACGGACACTCTCGTTGCCACATCAGATCTGGCCGGCATCACACGCGCAGCAGCATGCCAGCTGCCCACACACATGACGCGCTGCCCACTCCCCTACACTTCCACAGTCCGCGGCAGCATCCAGACACCACCAGGCCTGCCTGTGACACCCACCTCCAGTGAGGGTGCAGGCGTGGGGGGCACCTGGCCAGCTGGCCGTCCCCTGCGCAGCCACTTCATGCTGCTGCTGCCAAAGCACGGCGAGGCAGCCTCCTGCTGCTCCTCTGCTGCCGCAGGTGCTGCACTGACACCTGCTGCCAGCACCCTGTTACTTGGCGCAGCATTTGCAGCAGCAGCAGCAGCATCACAACTACCTTGCGGGCCACCAACTGCCTGTCCTGCCTCGCCACCTGCTGAAACAGTAACGGCAGCTGCTGGTGCTGGTGCGGCTACTGGTGCACTGTTCTCTGGTGCCAACAGCGGCTGGGTGAGCTGCTGCAGCAGCGAAGCAGCAGGCGCCGGCAGCAGCTGCACCGCCAGCCAGCCCCACGCAGTCAAGCTGGCCACTGCAACCGACCACGGCAGCTGCCAAAACATCAGCTGCAGCACACCCAGCACGCTCCAGCCGCCGGGTGCTGCTGCTGACACTGTCACAGCAACGCCTGCCTCGGGCGCTGCCGCTGCCGCTGGCACTGCAGCAGGTGGCACCCCTCCACAATTTGCTGCTGCACTTGCAGGGAGCTTGGGCATAGCGCTGTGTGTAAGGGGAGCTGCTGGGGCTGGTGGTGCGGCTGCTGCCTTGGTGCCAGACATGCTGCTTGCCGCCCAGAGAGCCGTGCGTGGCAAGAACAGAGCAGCGTTGACAGCAGCGGTGGCAGTGCCCTGCGCTGCTGCTGCCATTTGGCGAGCTGACCACAGCAGGGCACCCCCAGTCAACGCCATAGCAGCGGGCAGCAGCGCAGCACCGCCAGCAGCAACAGCTGCAGTTGTGCCTAGCCCGGCGGCAGCAGCAGTTGTGCCGAGGCCAGCAGCAGCAGCAAGGCCCGCCAATGCGGAGCGCCTGGCTGTGGGTGTTACTGCTGTGTTTTCCACCAGGTGCAGCACCCCCATTGAGGATGATGCCAGCACCCCACCAACACGGGCAGCTGCAGATGCCGCCGCTGATGCTGCTGTTGATGCCGCTGATGCAGCAGACGCTGCGGGGCTGCTAGGGATCGTCAGCGCACGCAGCCACTCCCCGCTGCCCTCTGCCGCTGCCTGCTGCTCTGCAGACTGCGTGTTGAGACGGTTCAGCACATCCGCCAGCCTGCTGCTGCCAACAGATAGCAGCGGCTGCTGCTGCTGCTGCTGGTGCTGTTGCTCTGTGCCCACGCTGCCAGGGATTGTTTCTGCTGCTGTACCGATTGCCGTGTCCACCTCCTCAGAGGATGGCAGGAGCTGGCTGCTGCCAGGGATGCTGCGGCCAGGCTGCTTTGCAAAAGGCCCCTCTGCTGCTGCTGCTGCTGCTGGGCCAGGTGCCAAACCAATCAGTGTGTCCACCACCTCTGATGCTGGCACAACCTCGGCGCTGCCCGGCACGCTGCTGCTGCCTGCTGCTGCCACACCTGCAGCAGCAGCAGGGTGGCTGGCTACGAAGCTCTGCAACTCAGACTGCTCTCCTGTAGCGGCTGCTGCTACTGCTTGGTTTGGTGCTTCTGCCACCTCTGCTTCCACAGCTGCCACTGCTCCATAGGTCTTGACCCCGCCTGTATCAGGAGCTGGCGCAGCCACAGGTGTGTGTGCTGCTTCCTGGGCGGGTGCTGCACTGCTGGCTGCTGGCAGCACTCCTGCAGCAGCAGGGTGGCTGCTAATGAAGCTTCGCAGCTCAGCTGCTGCTGCTGCTGCCTCTGCTGCTGCCTCTGGCACTTCTGCTGCCACTGCACGTGGTGCTCCTGCTGCTGCAGCAGCAGGCGCTGCAGCTTCCAGCACACCCAACCCCTCAGCAGCTGCGCCTGCTGCTGCTGCTGCTGGCGCCACCTCCAGTGCAGCTGCCTCATACATCAGCTCACTGTCGCTCCTGAAGGGAATGCCCAGTGCCTCATGCGGGGGAGGCGCAGCAGCAGGCGGCAGCACCTGGCTGATAGTGCTGCTGCGCCTGCTGGTGCCACTGGGCGCATCAGCCCACTCCGCTGCCTCGTCATCTTCTGCAACCTCATAACCGATGTCATCACCAGCACTGCTAGCACTGCTGCCAGTGCCGGCCGCAAGTGCAGCTGGCTGTGCTTCAGCCTGCACTGCACCCCCACCTGCAGTGATGCTGCTAATGGTGCTGGGGAAGGCAGCCGCAATCATATCGCCCGCTTCTGCTGGAGTCGCGGCGATTGCGGGGGTCACTGCAGCTGCTGTTTCAGATGCTGCAAGGCCGAGCTCTGTGAGGGCCGCTGCTGGGCTGCTGGCCAGGTGAGCAGCAGGGCTGTGCACGGTGCTGTGCACTGCCACGTTGGTCTGCACCTGCTGCTTGAGGTGCTGCAGCTCCTGCTGCAGCTTCTCAAGCACGCTGCCACTGCGCGGGGATGCTGCTGCTGCTGTTGGCGATGCTGCTGCTTGCACTGCTGCTGCCTCTGGTACTGCTGGCATGGTCTCAGCAGGTGCTGCTGCGGCCTCGAATGCGGCTGGAGTGGTGGTGATAGGCGGTGGTGTGGGCAGCGTTGCTGCTGGCTTGCTTGCCGTTGCTGCTGCTGGTGGTGGCGTTGGCAGTGGGCTGGTTGGGGTGAGCAGCGCTTGGGCGTTTGACATGTGCTGCTGCTGCACTGGTTGCACAGCAGCCTCTGATGGGGCATCCTCCTCGTCTATGAAGTGCAGCGCTCCTGCAAGCATGGAGCTGCTGCCAGTGCCTGCTGTTGCAGCTGGAGTGGTGGGGGCAGCAACACCAGCAGCTGAGCCGCCGGTCTCAGCAGCAGCAGCAGCATCTAGCTCTGCTGTTGCTGCTGTTGCTGCTGCCAGATCACCCTCTGCTGCTGCGCCAGGTGCCATTGTCACTGCCACGTCTGTCGCTGTTGTCACCACCACCTCCTGCACCTGAGACTCTTCATGGCTTGCTGCTGAAACACTATCAGCAGCAGCAGCAGTACTGCCCTCGTGCATTGCTGGTGCTGCTGCTGCCACTGGTGTTGCAGTGATGACTGTGGTAGCCACTGCCAGCTGGCGCGGCTCCCAGCCGTCTCCTGCTGCCTGCCGACCTGCAGCACTGCTGCCATCATCACTGCCAGCCACAGCTGTGGCAACTACCACAGCCATAGGCAGCGCCGGCTCTGCAGGCGCCTCTGCATCTGCTGCTGATGCCTCTGCAGCATCAGCCGCAGCACCAGCTGCTGCCGTGAGTGTTGATGTAGCAGCAGGACTAGGCTGGGCTGCTGCCACTTCTGTTGCCACAGCCACCACTGGCACTGTCACCTCCCGCTCCTCAACCTCCTCACTCAAATCATACAGCCGCACCGCTGCCACGCTGCTGCTGCCGCCAGCTGCATTGGCTACTGCTGTTCCTGCCGCAGGCCCGGCACGCTTGGGGCTGTTGCGGTTGCTGGCAGGCCTGCTGCTGTTGGGCGTAGGGGTGGCGCTGCTTTTTGGAGTTGCACTCCCTAGCTTGCTGGCTGCTGCCTCTGTCACCTTGCTGATCGGCAGGCCGGTGGCAGCAGCGAATGCAGCCAGGTCGGCTGTGGAAGGTGTGCGTGGCAGTGAGGCTGCTGCTGCCAGCTGTGCTTTACTGGGTGGTGGCAGCTGTGCATCACTCTCCAGGCTGTAGCTGCTGCTGAGCGTGGCCAGAATGAGCTCCAAGAACTCACGCTTGGCCGCCTGATCAGCCACATCGGCCGCATCCTGCTGCTGCTGCTGCTGTTGCTGCTGGTCCTGCACCTGCTGGCTGCTGCCAGCAGCAGTTGTAGCAGGGTCTGCTGATGTGGGATGTGTGGCGCTTGAGGTGCTGCTAGCCTGGTGGGCTGCTGCTGATGGTGGCTGGATATTATCAGGGGCCTTGGGTGGCGTGTTGAAGGGGGTGGCGGGGCCTGGCCTGCTGAAGGAGGTGGTGGGGGTGGCGGCCTCGCCCGCAGCACTGCTGGGTGACAGCCGGTGCCTGCCTGGCAGGTTTGGCAGACCTGCGGGAGGGCAGGGTAAATAGGGGCAGCGAACAAGGCGTGGAGTGGCGGTTACAGCGAGGGCCGTGGATGCTCCCGGCACGACTCACTTTCAAAGCAGGCGGGCTGTGATGCTTCAGCTAGACATGACGCAGCACCCACAGTATCCACAAAAACACAACAGCACGTACAAAACACGGAAAACCCGCCTACCTGCCACGTCCAGCCCCATGAGCCCCTGCTGGCTGGCCAGTGGTGAGCGTGCCGGCGTGCTGGGCTGGCTGCGGCTGTGGTGGCCGGGCAGCATGCCGGCAGCAGCAGCGGCAGTGCGCTCGGCCCCAGGCGCAGGCATGGTGATGGCGCGATGCACTGCAGGCAGCAGCAAGGCGCGGGCAGCAGCCAATTTGATATTACCATATGCAGGTAACAGAGCAAGTGCAGCTTCAATGCCAAATGCAGCTTTCGTCAAGTGCATGACGGGCACCAGTGCTACCAGCAACCCAACTCAAAGCAACCAGCCGCCATCATTTGGGCAGCAAGCACACTGCAAGCCTCCCGCACCTGGCGACTCCTTGCCTGCCGCCTGGCCCTGCCCGCGCAGCATGCTGCTGCTGCTCTTGGCCCACTGCGGCAGGCGCGCCTTGCCCCCCAGCAGGCTGGAGGCTGTGGAGCGCCTGCTGCTGCTGGAGGGGCTTACCAGGCCCAGCAGGCGCTGCCCCACACCAGACGGCTCCAGCAGGCGCGCAGTGATGGACAGCTGGTGGGGGTGAGGCGGGGTGTGGGAGGTTGAGTGGTGGGGGGCAAGCAGGCAGGGCAGAGGCAGATGTATTGAGGGGTGGTAGTGCAGTCAGTCGGCTAGCTGAGCAGGTGTCAACAGTGCTGCCAGTCAGGGCTGGCATGCGGGTGTTTGACTAGTCCTGCTGCCAAGGCAATGCAGCCGGACACAGATCCCTAGACACGAACGGTGCCCTACTTGCAAAGCATTGTACAGCAAACACGCCAGCCTCACCTCCTGCTGCAGGGCGATGCCGCCGCCAGCCGCCACCCACGCCACCTGCAGCCGCGTGGCCTGGCTGTCGCGCTGGTAGGCGCCGCCCCCGCCCTCCTCCGCACCCTCCACCTCTGGAGGGACCTCTGCCGTGTCAGGCACAGCAGCAGTGTCAGCAGCCGCCACTAGGTCAGACATACTGCCTAGGCCTGCCTTGGCGGAGCTGGCAGTTGGGGTGCCTAGTTGGGATGCTGATGTGATGGGGCTGCGGGCGCCGGCTGGCGCAATGCGGTCCTCGCTGGAGTGCCTGCCGTAGCGCGCGGTGACTGCTGCTGCCAGGGAGTCTGTGGAGAAGAGCTCGCTGTCATCGTCATCATCCAGCACCGGCAGGTCTGCAAATGGCGTGGCGGCAGCGGCGGCCGGCCGGGAGGGTGACAGCGGCGGCTGGCTCTGCTGCTGCTGCTGGCTGCTGGCGGGCTCTGTGGGAGCTGGCACTGGTTGAGGTGGTGGTGGTGTGGGAGTGACAGCAGCAGTGGTGGGGATGGTGGGGTGTGCCGCGCTGCTGGTGGGCATGCCTGGCAGCAGCAGGCTGTTGGCCAGGCTGTCTAGGTGCAGTGTGGAGCAGGCGATGGGGCTCCACTGGGGGCCGCGGTTGAGCAGGGAGCGTGCGCCGCTGCTGCTGGAGGCGCCCATCAGCCACACGTCCACTGCCTGCACAGCATACGCACAAGGTGCGGGAAGAGGGAGTATAGGTACAGAGGTTGGCTGAATGCAGGATGTATGTAGTGCTTAAAACCTACAATGTATTGGCACAAGAACCTGTGACACAGGCAACTTGCACTGGTGAAGCAACGGGTCTGCAATCGCTGGAGCGTATTGATCAGCACGCAGGTGCAAAACAGGTGACCAGTCTGCCCTTCTTACCCTGGTGTCCCCCCAAAGAAGCGGCACAAGGTCACATGCATGAAGACATCTGCAAGTGGTTTCACCCTAGCAGCTGCATTCAAGGCTGCGGGTGGTACACTAGCAGTGCAACTGGATGGAAAACCGCTTGTGCCTTGCTGCTGCAGCACGCTAGGCAGGCCTGCTCACCTTGCTTGGGTACACATGGCAAGTGAAGGACAGCAGCGGGTCCCAGGCTTCCGCATCCTGAAGTCCCACGGTGCTGCGGACGCTCTGGTCCGATCTTGTGGTAGGGATGGTGTAGCTGGCAGCGTACCGCTTCTTGTTCTGCTGATGACCTATGACCAGCTTCACCTGGTCATATTCCTGTGGAATGCCAGTGATTTCACTAGAATGCACCTCGAAACGGCAACGTATCCTTCGCCGCATACTTGTGTTTGTCGCGATGAACGTGGTGTAGTTTACATGCCAATCCCAAACTACTTTCGCGTGCTTTGCGATTTAAAATGCAACGATGGCTACACAATTGAGAATGGCACTAATGATGAGGGCGTTTAAGTTCGACACAAACATGACGTAGGTTCAGGACTGAACCTTGGACCCTTGACCTAACACGCGCATTACAATGAACCGCACAGGTGCGAAACGTCGCCTCGCATCGGCGCTTTTGTTGTTCTGTGGAAGCTGTAGCTGAAAGGTTACAAGCCAATTGTGCACCAAGCATGACATCCTGGCCATGCACTTCTATGCCTGTCAGCTCCA
Organism: Tetradesmus obliquus; assembly: GCA_030272155.1. Lineage (NCBI taxonomy): Eukaryota > Viridiplantae > Chlorophyta > Chlorophyceae > Sphaeropleales > Scenedesmaceae > Tetradesmus > Tetradesmus obliquus. The sequence goes on from CP126191.1 coordinate 7,034,178, forward strand.
GGCTGCACCATTTGCAGCTGCACTGAGCACGCCTCCCAGCCCCTCCAGGCTCCTGCTCAATGCATCTGCCTCGCTGCCCAATGCAGCAGCCTCCGCCACAGCCTGCTGAAGACCCAGCAGGCCATTATCCCCTCCACTGCCGCTGTGCTTGAAGCTGCCTACATGCTGCACAGCACCATCCCCAGCAGCACGTTGCATGGCAGCATCTTGCCAATGCACAGGCGGCTCCCCAGCTGCAGTACCGCCAGGGCTGCTGTACAACCCACTGCAGTACTGCCCAACTGCCGCCTGTGCCTCTGCAGCATCCGCGTCCATGTCTGCTGCCAGCTGGTCCACCTCAGCCAGCATCTGGCTCAGGTCCTGCAGCTCAGCCTGCATGCGGCGCCGCCGCGCAAATGCGGCGCGTTCTGCTGCTGCTCGAGCGGCTGCGCGCGCTGACGTGGCGCGTGCATATGCTGCCTGCAGGCCGGCTGTCTCCTCCGCCAGATGCTGCACACACAGCAGGGCAGCGCAGGAGGGTGCAAATGCGTGTTATGAACAGCCATGGGAGACACAACAGCGCGAGCTATGCATACGTCTGGTGTCATGCAGTGCAATGTTGCTACAGCAGCAAGTGTGAGAGTTGCTCAGCATGATGCAGATGCAGGCCCCTAGGACTGTGGTGATGCAGCCCTCACCTGCTGCACCAGCTGCTGCTGGTCGAGCTGCTGCTCGGCCTCTGCCAGCTTCTTGGCAGCAGCCCTTGCTGCTGCGCGTGACAGTGAGGACGCAGCGGCTGCTGACTGGCCACTAGCTGACTCATCATGCCACTGCTGCCCTGCACCATCCGCAGCTACTGTGCGCGCTGCCGCCGGCTGCATGTTGGGGTCGTAGTTCTCCTTGCTTTGCTGCTGCTGCTGCTGTGGGGACACTGTTGCACCTGCAGTGCCATCTTGCTGCTGCTGCTTCTGTTGCACCTGGGCCTGCTGCTGCTGCTGCCACTGCTGCCAGAGCTGGTCCAGCTGCTGCGTCTGCGCCTCCCGCCACTCGCTCAGAGGGCTGCTCCCGCCTGGTGCCGGCAGTGAGCTGGTTGCCAGCCTGGCCCCAGTGTCACTCGAGCTGTGCATATTGCTGCGCTGCTGCTGCTGGTGGACGCTGCTACCGCTGACGCTTGCTCCACCACGCTTGCTGCTAGCAGAGCTACCGCGCTGTGGCTGCTTGCCCATGCTCCCGGCGGCCACCTTGCTTGTGTTGCCACTACTGCTGCTGTGTTTCCTGCTCGCATCCCTTGGCCTGCTCACATCCCTGCTGCCACCTGTAGTGTGCTGCTGCTGCTGCTGCTGCTGCTGCTGCTGCTGCTGCTGCTGCTGCGGCTGTGAGCGCCGTGCTGAGCTGGCCCTCATGCTGCTGATGGCTGCTGCAGGTGGGCTGCCTTTGAAGCTTGGGCTCACCACACGCTCCGGGCAGCCAGCAAAGCAGCAGCCCAGGTTGAGATGGCTGTCCAGCGTGCCTTCCATAACTCGCTGGGGCACCTGCTGCTGCTGATACTGCCACTGTTGCTGCTGCCACAGCTGCTGCTGCTGCTGCTGCTGCTGTCGCCAGGCCTGGCTGGGAGGTGCATCTTGGATGTCCACCACTTGCAGAAATTGTGGCGCTGCCGGCCCTGCCAGTGGATTAGGCAGCAGCTGATGCTGAACAGGCATCGAGCTGCTGCCTGCTGCACTGGTGCTGTCCGCGCGGCCAACTGGAGCCGTCGCTGTTAAGTCAGGCTGGATGACACCACCCTGCTGCTCAAATGCACCTAGGATGAGCTGGGCCAGCTCCGTCACGCCATGCTGCTGCGGCGCTGGAGCCGCTGCTGCTGCAGCATGCTGACTGTGCGGTGCCCTGAATGGTTGCTTGGTGGGACTGAAGGCAGCTGTAGTCACAGCCGATGCTACGCCAGCACCGGCAGCAGCCGCAAGGGCCATCAGCGTGGCAGGAGACAGCGGAGCATGCTGCTGCTGCTGCTGCTGCAATGAAGGCGGCTGCACTGCATGTGTGCTGCCTGCCTGGCTGTCTGACACCTGCAGCACCACCTTGACAGGCTCTGCTGCTGCCACTGCCGCTGTCTGTGTGGCAGCCGCCATCAGCTGCTGCCGCTGCACCGGCCCCAGGCCACCCGCCTGCACCTCTGCATCCAGCAGCGGCGCACGCGACAGCATGCGCGGCAGCAGCAGCGGCTGCTGCTGCATGGCAAGCAGTGAGGGCTCTGTTTGGATGGCGCAGCTGGCGTTGCTGCTGCCAGGTTCAACAGCAGCAACTGAGGGGTGATAAGCTGTCGTGCTTGTTGGGGCATTGACTGCATTGGCCTGGCCTGCAAGCTGCTGTTTCCGCTGCTGCTGCTGGTTCGGCGCTGCCACAGCAGCTACCTGCTGTGGCTGCTGCTGCCTCCTCACCAGGAGTGCCTGCTCAAGCACCCCCTGCAGTGCCGTTGCAGCAGCAGCATCCAGGTCTGGCCACCCTGCTGAGCTGGCCTGTTGCTGCTCTTGCGTGGCTGCCGGCCCAATAGCAGCTGCAGTAGGCCCAACTGGCCCCTGCATCAGCCCTTGCAGCTGCCCCAGCAAGCTCAGGTGAGCTGCTGAGCCATCGCCTGCCGCTGCTGCTGTGCCCTGTTGTTGAGCGCTGGCTGTTGCTGCTGCACTGGTGCGTGTTGACCTGTTCCTGGCCTTCAATTGCTGCAGCAGCGCCCACTTCTTGCTCACAGCTGACTTCCTGGGGCTCTTGACTGGGCTGCCGCCTGCGTGGCGCTGCTGCAAGCGCTGCCGCTGGTAGCTGAGCGGTGTGCCACGATGCTGCACCCTCAGCTGCTGCTGCTGCTGGCCTGCTGCAGCATCAGCTGTGCCTGCTGCTGCTTGTGAGTCCAGCGGTTGGCCAGCGGCAGCTGCAGCCTGTGCAACTGGAGCAGCAGCAGCGGCAGGTACTGTCTCAGCCTGCTGGCCTGCATCCAAGCTGGCGCCTTGCTGCTGCTGCTGCAGTGGAGCATTGATGTGCTGCACAGCAGCTGTACTGTCAAATTGCACTGCCTGCTGCCATGGAGCAAGCTGCTGCTGCTGCTGCTGCTGCTGAGTGCTTGTTGCCGCTGCCTCGCCCTGCAAGGAGCGCAGCAGTGCTGCAGCGCGCCTGCCTGCAGTCAAGCTCTGCCCTTGCCCATCCGTCCCCACGCTTGCACCAGCACCTGTGCCAGCATGACCTGCACTACCAGCATGCCCTGCGCCCCACGGAGGCACAACTGCTGCTGCTGCACCAACATGCTGTTGGCTATGCCCCCAACCTGACTGGCCTGACGGCAGCGGCAAGCTGCCATCATGCTGCTGCTGTAAGGTGGCTTGGCTGGCAGTTGCTGTGTGCTGCAGTGTGCGCACCACAAGCGGCTGCAGGGGCTGGGCCTGCGGCTGGGTGGGGAAGCGCAGCAGGCGTGGTGCTGAGGGCTCCCATGGTGGGCCTGCAGCGGCTGCAGGTGGGCTGCTTGCTTGCTGCCTCCAAGCAGTGTCAGGCCCCCAGCCACTGCCAAACAGCTGCTGCTGCTGCTGCTGCCCTTGCTGTTCCTCAGCTGGGACAGGCTGCTCTGGTGGCAATTGGTTCGGCGCCAGCTGTGATGGCCGCAGAAGGCGCACATACGTAGCTGCAGGCAAAAGCAACAAACACATGGTAGACGGATGTTGTGGCGGAACTATTGGCGCGTTTTTGTGACTTTAAGCTCATACCCAACAAGCTGCCGCACATGAAGATGCAGCACAAGTATGATACCAAAGCTTTGCACTCATTTTACGCAGTATACTGCTGCAGTGTCTGATACACCTCTTGTCGGCTCACCTCGCTCTGGCTGCAGTAGCTTCACATCAGCCGCCGCCACAATGCACTTGGCTGACGCACCACGCTGATTCCCCAACATGTGCCCTGCCATGTGGTGCCTCATGCTGCTGGGTGGGGGGCCCAGCTGCAGTGCTGCATGCTGCAGGCTCGGCAGCTGCACAGGAAAAGAGAATTGCTCCTGCTCAGCATCCTGCTGCCACTCCTTGTCAGCATCACTTGACGACAAGCTGTCAAGGTGCCACTGCCCGGCCCTGGACTGCTGCTGCGATTGCTGCTGCTGTCGGCGTGCCTTACGCCGAGTACCAAGCTGCGTTTCGGCCGTATGCAGTGTGGTGTCCATCAACAGGCGTTGCTGCTGCTGCTGCTGCCTGGCAGCTCTGCTGGGGCTACCCTGAGGCAACAGGCTACTTGCGCTGCCATGCATGTCAACCAGGCTGGGCTCAGCCTGCCAGCCAGCTGCCAAACCCTGCTGCTGCTGCTCATGACTGCCATCAGGCGTCACAGCAGCCGCCCTGCCCAGCGCACTGCTGCCAGCAGCCCGTGCCGCCAGGGCTTGCAAGCTGCCCAGCTGGCTTGGGCTAGCAGGCAGTGTGGCAGCATCAGCAGGACCATTGTTGGCTGTCTCCAAGCCCTGCCGCTGCTGCTGCTGCTGTTGTGCTGCCGCAGTGGCTGCAGCTGCAGGCTGTTCCTGTATGCTGCTGGGGTGTATCCAGCCTGCTGCTGGGCTGCCTCCCTCTGGCCCAGCTGCGCTTGCTGCATCAACCGGGGTTGTTGCAGAACTATCTGCGTCGGTGTGTTCAGGATCATTTTGGTGCTCCTGCTGCTGTGCCGTTGCCCCCTGCGCCTTCTGCTGCTCGCACCTGATTGCTGCAGCAGCCATCCTTGCAGGGCTGCCAGCGCTGCCGGCCAGCATGCGTGCCTTGGCAGCACACGCAGCAGGAGACCAGGGCGCACGCAGCACCTGGCTGCCTGCTGAAGCATTACCGCCACCAGCCACACTGTTATCGCTGCTGCGTGCCAGTTGCTGAACAGTGTGCACGGCACTTGGAGCTGCTGCAGAGGCATGTGTGCTTGGACTCTGCTGCTGTTGAGCTGCACCGCGTGCTGGTGAGCGCTCGCCCAAGAACTCCTCCAAGCAGCCAGCAATGCGCTGCATGCTGCTCGCCAACACATCCAGCGCAGGCGATCCTGGCGATGCAGCTGCTGCTGTGGCTGCAGCAACCGCTGCGGCAGCGGCAGCTGCGATCGCCGATGGAGGGCTGCCAGGGATATCGGTTGAGCTGGCACCAGCGACGTTTCGCTGCCGCTGCTGCTGCTGCTGTTCTTGCAGCATTACACCTGAGCTGCTGCGCGCAGTTAATCCCACATATGCTGCCACAACATCATCAGCAGCACCAGCAGCTGGCGGACCTCCACGGTGCTGCGGGATGCCACCTGTTAGGCTGAGATCTGCTGGGCTGCTGGGGCAGCTGTGTGCCCCTGCATGGTCCTCAGCTGTGAACATGTTGGGGCTGTTAGACAGAGGCGTGACAGGGCAGCTGGAGCTGGCAGCAGCTGCATCTGCTGCTGCTTCTGCGCCGTGCTTGCGGCTGCCGTCCTTGCTTGGGCTTCGTGATCGCTGCAGGAAAGAGAAGAAGCCGTGGTGCTTCTTGACCGGAGACTGCTGCTCCTTCTGGCCCTGCTGCTGCAAGCGCGCTGCGGCACTCTGCAGTGGCATGAACTCCTGCATCAGCTCCTGCTGCAGCTGATTGCTGCTGCTGCCATTGCTGCTGGGGCCCTGCCTGCCAAACAGCATGCGCTTCAGCAAGGGCTTGCTGTGCTGCTGCTTTGTCTCTGCAGCAGAGAACTGCTGCTGCTGCTGCTGCTGCTGCTGCTGCTGGGGTTTTGGCACATTGTTTACCTCCTCATGCAACTGGTGTGCTTGTTCCATGTGCTGTTCCGCGTCCGCTGCTGCTTGAGGCTGCTGCTGCTGACTTGTGGCGTCATCTTGGCAGTTGCCCTCAGCTGCTTGTGCCGGCGCGTCCTCTGCAGCTGCCGCTGGTGGAGCCAGCTGCCCTCCCGCTGTTGCACAGATGCTGTCATCCAGCACTGACGCCACGGCAGGGCTCCTCCAGCTCAGCCTGCTTGGGCCATGCAGCAGCATCGCCTTGCGGCTGGGGCTGGGCGTGGCCAGAGCAGCAGCAGAGGCTGCAGCTGCAGCAGGCGCCGGCTCTGCCTGCTGCTGAGGCGTCAGGTAGGTGGGGTTGGTGCATGCCGGGCTGCGCTGCGCGGCGCTGCTCAGCTGCCTGCTGGGCGCCCTGCTTGCGTCAGCGCAGTAGCTGTCAGCCCAGAATGCAGCCATGTCAGGGATGCTGCTGCTGGTCACACGGGGGCTGCCCTGCAAGCTGCCCGCCCTGGCGCCTGCACGCGTCGTCACCACACCTGGGCTGCCTGCTGCTGCTGCTGCGTTGCGGCTGGCCAGCCTGCTGAGCTGCCTGCTGCCGCCCACAGGGCTGAAGCAGCCCATGAAGTCAGACAGGTCCAGCACCTCACTGAAGTCCTCAGTGATGGCTGCATCAGGCTCCTCCCAGCCGCCTGGGCTCATAGCACCTGCTGCTGCTGCTGCTGCTGCGCCACACTCCTGCTGGCCAGCACCCGGGTGCAAGAGTTCGCTCGATGCTGCAGCTTCAGCAGCAGCAGCAGCTGCGCCAGCTCCGTGTGCCATCAGCATGGTGCGGGCTAGCTGCATCATCTGAGGTATGCTGTCGAAGCTCGTGCTGTGCCTGTGGCTGCTGCCCACCCTACTAGCGCGCTCTGGTGAGTTGGCACTCACGCGCACTTGCTGCAGTGCCTGCTGCTGCTGCTGCTGCGGGCTGTACTCGGCATACGCAGCTGATAAGCAGCTGCCAGGCGTGTCGTCTTCAGCGCCTTCAGCCACTGGCACAGCACGCAGTGCGCGCATTGACGGCGCAAACATGCCTGCTGCACCAGCCTCCAGAGGCCCGCAGGGCAGGCGTGGCAGAGCGCCCGAGCAGCTGACCTGCTGCGCTTGAGATGCGGCTGCAGCTGCTGCTGGGATGTGGACTGCTGCGGTGGCTGACACCTGCAGGCTGGGCTGGTAGCCTGCCTGCACCCTGCAGCAGCATACGCAAAACACCAGCGGACCATAAGCATACCACACGGCTCGAAAAATAGCCAAAAGGCTAACAAGAGAGCTGGCACGCCCTTGATAATTTTTGAATCTAACAGCAAAGGTTTGACCGTGAAGCTGCAACAGCCATACACCAAGCTGCCAACGCCCTCACCTGGCAAGTTCGGCCTGCGGCACTGACGTTACCTCAGACTGCGCAGCCGCCGCTGGCGTGCCGCACTGGTTCACAGTGATGCTGCCGCTGCTGCTGCACCTGCTGCTGCTGTACGGCTCACTGGGCCCAGGCACCTGCGTCCACAAGCTGGCTGCGTGCTCCGCACTCAGCAGCAGCAGGCCCTTGTTGCTCCTGTTGCTGTGTGAGGGCTGCGCCATGGACAGCTCTGCTGCAGAGAAGCTGCGCTGCAGCGTGGGTGCAGGCTCCTGCTTGGCTGCTGATGCGGGGCTGCCGCCAAACTTGGACGCATCCTTCACTGGGCTCAAGCCCTGCGCGGCAGCAGCAGCAGCAGCACTCACGCTCGGCCTCAAACGCATGCTTATGAAGCTACTCACAGCCGGCCTTGGCAGCGCTTGAGAACATGAGAATGTTGGAAACACAGCAGTGCACCATTTCTTGGTGCTGGCCTGGCAGCACCCACCTGTGACAAGATGTTGATGAACTCCGGCAGGTGCGCCTTGAAGATCTCATCCAGCCGCTGCTGCGCCTCCGCATTCAGCGCCTGCGGGCTGCTGCTGCTGCTGTCTGCTGCACCTAACGCACCACTGGGGGCCCACACAGCTGGCGGCTGATCAGCAGCTGTAACCATTGCTGCATAGTCAGCTACTGCCCCGCTGCTGCTGCTAGCGGCGGCATCGTCCTCTCTGGCCTCTGCCAAGGGGCCTGGCCTGCGCCGCTGGTGGCGTGCTGCTGGCTGGCCAGTAGCCACATGCTGGCAGGAGCTGCTGCTACTGCTGGGGCTGGGCCAGCGACAAGCTGCCCGCAGCCGCTGCAGCCACTTGGCACTACGTTTGCTGCTGCTGCTGCTGCTGACAGTGCCTGGCGTATACGTTTTGAAAGAAGCTGATGCCACTGCAGCTTTATACCCTGCACTGCTGAGCTGGCTGAGCTCTGCCGCTTCACCCAAGGGCTGCGGCCTGTGAAGTGAGGCACCAGAGCTGTGGTGTCGGCTGTTGCTGTGCTTTGCTGGAGCTGCAGTATCAGGTTGAGTGCTCCGTGAGGCGTTGGCTTGCTGCAGCTGCCCTGGCATCACAGGTTTGTCCCTGCTGCTGGGTGCTGTACCTGCCGCTGCAGTGCTAAGCTTGCTGTTGCTACTGCCTGCTGCTGCGGTGTGCTTCTTGTTGACCTTGGGAGTCCCTGATTTGCTGGCTGCTGGGCTGCCATGCTGAGCAACCTGCAGCTGCGGCGGCCTGGGCCTGCTCATTTGCTGTTGCTGCTGCATCAACGACCGCTCACAGATGGCTGCACTCACGCTGCATGTTGCGTCACCAGCTGTTGCTTGCTCTTCCCAGCTTGGTACGCCCCCCTGCGCCGTCGCTGTGTCAGCCTCAGCTGTGTGAGCTTTGAATGACAGCCCTAACGCACCCAGGGCTCCCCCAAAGCTGCTCCGGCGTTGCTGCTGGTCTATGCCCAGCCTCCACACCTCGCTCGACTGGCTGCGGAACAGGCTGCGCGCCCTGGGGCCTGCCCCGGCTGTGGACGCCTGCTGCTGCTGCAGGTGGTGCTGCAGCGGAGAGAACTGCCAGCCTGGGGGAGAGCCGCGGGCCCCACCCAGTGGCGAGGCCAGCGCAGTGCCTGGCATGCTCATGTGCAGCGACTCAACACGCACTGCACCTGAGCCGTGTTTGTGCTGCCGCGGCAAGCTTGCCGCCTGCAAGCTGCCAGGGCTAGTGAGCAGCTGCTGCTGCCGCTGCTGCTTGCTGCTGCCTGCTGGGGCCTCAACTGGGCTGCTGGGGCTGACAGCCCTTGAGCTTCCCTGTGGTGAGTGGATTGATAAGTAGAAGGGCTCCAGGTCACCAGACAGTGCGGCCAGTGGGTTGTCCCAGTGGCGAGCGCTGCTGGGCTGTGCTGCCAGCCTGCTGTTGGCGCCAGCTACAGCTGAGGGGCTGCACGCGCCATCAGCAGCAGCAGCAGCAGCAGCAGCAGCAGCAGGCGAGCGCTGAGGTGGCACGCTGAAGCTGCTGCTGGGCAGCAGGAACTCATCAAAGCCTGCAGCAGCAAGCGACCTGCCAGACAGCCTGCCTGGCTTTAAGTTGCTGCTGCCAGCAGCCAAGCAGCTGCCAATGGACCACCTGCTGGTGCTGCCCAGCGCTGCACGCATGTCTTGTGCCAGGCTCTTGTCCCGCCGCGCTGAGATGTGCTGCTGCTGCCATGCTGCTGCTGCGGCACGCAGTGACGCGGCAGCTGCTGCGTAGCGCTCGGCCGCTGGCTCAGCACAGTCCTCTGCCAGGCCGTGCTCCTGGCCAAGCTCATGTGCTTGCTGCTGTATATGCTGCTGCTGGCGCATGCTGTGGCTCCCCAGCAGCACTGCAGCCAGCGCCAGGGAGGCTGAGGTGGCACTGGCCTCTGGCGCATCAGCCAGCGGGTGCACCAGGCAGGCTTGCAGGCCAGGTACAGCATGCCTGCGCAGCAAGGGGTGCAGAGCACGGCACATAAGCACTAATGCGCTGCAGGGCTGCTGTGTTTGCAGTAAGTATCAGCACGCAGACACTGAGTGGCTGCAAGTTTATTCCTATACACTACATAATCAATGAGACATAAGCAACCCGGCCACTGTCCACTGCCACTCACATGTGTGACTGCAGGCATGCAGCGCCATGCTGCTGCACAGCCACCAGCGCACTGTGCAGGTAGCTGCCGCCGTATTCGTGTAGGTTGCCCTTGGCAGCAGCTGCTGCAGCTGACTGCAGTCCCTGCAAGAAGCTCTGGCGCAGTTGCCAGGGCTGCAGCAGTGCAGGTAAAAAGGATATGAGCAGTAGTGTGACATACGCTTGCTCCGCCAGCCAGCACTATTTTGACATTTGGAGCAGGAGCACACAGCCTGAGTTGCGTACGCTATTTTGCAGCAGGTGACAGCTGCCAGCTCTGGCACACCGCTCCGCCTCACCTGCTGCTGCTGCAGTTGTTGGCAACCATCTTCCGCTGCTGTGACCTGCAGCTTGTGCAGCTGGTCAGCGCTGCGAGGCAGTGCACCCCCACAGCAGCTCTGCAGCACCTCCTGCAGCTGTTGTACATGCTGCTGCGTCAGCAGGCTGCCTAAGCTGGCAAATGCTGACAGTACTGCCTGCTGCACCTGTGCAGGCTTGTGTACGCCATCGGCTGCTGCCAGAGCAATGGCATAGCTTGCATCAGAGCACGCCCCGACCACCACCTGCACATGCAGTGCCCACATACACATTGTCAGCAGCCGTATGGTAGGTTTGGCAATAGTTGCCAAGACAGCAGGCACATCAGTGAACAGCAATGCCATAAGCTCCACCTTGCTGCATGGGGCAAGCTCAATCTACACACCTGCACTTCAACACCCCAATACACATGCCTCGTACCTGCTGGCGGCAGTGCAGCAGCCAAGCGACATTGGCTGTCAGCTGCACTGCCTCCTGCACACTTGCGCCTGCGACCTCCTGCTGCCACCAGGGCCGCGCACAGTCCTGCTCCCGCAGCTGCACCCTGCTGCTGCATGCGTCTGCAGCAGCTGTTGCCTGCACTGCCCAGCCGTGCGCAGCCTCATGCAGCAGCTCTGCGGTGCTGTGGCTGCCAGCAACCTGTGCCACGAGCAGTACTGCTGCGCTGAGGACTTGCACATCGCACAGCACTGCTACCTCTGCCAGCACTGCCGAGTCAGCCCTTGTCAGCACCTGCTGCTGCTGTGTGCCTGTGCAAGCGCCCAGGAGGCCGGCGGCTAGCAGCTGCTGTTGCAGTAGAGGGCCCCAAGCTTCAGCAGTGAACGGGGCTCCTGCTGCTGCCAGCGCCTTGCTGAAGCGTGCCTGCACAAGTCACCAAAAACAAGCACGCAAACACAAGTGATGGTATGGCGAACACCGTGTATGTGTTGCTCAGGTAAAACTTTTTCAAACAGCAGAGCAAAGCACAGGCTCAGAAAGGCAGCAGCATTGCAGCTGTTGCTCACCTGGTCAAGTGCTGCACCAGCATGGCTAGTTTTTAGCTGCAAAGCTGCCAGCAGCTGCACCAGCTGCTGCACCATGCCATGTCCCAGCACTGCCCCTGCAGCCTGGTGGTAGGCGGCCGCCTGCTCTGCCTCGCCAGCAGCAGCCTGCATGCGCTGCGCTGCTGGGGCTGCCATTGCTGCCGGCAGTGCTCGCTGCAGCAGCAGCTGCAACAGGACCGTCTGCAGGCTGTGCTGCTGCAGGCACCCAGTGTCTGGGCTGCATGCTGCTGCTGGGACTACTGGCAATGACAGGACGCGCAGCGCTAAACAGCGGCACAGCAGTCCAAGCACCTGCAAACAACATGAAACAGCTACATCAGTATGCTGCAGCTGCCGTGTGTACACTAGCTCAGCAAGCTATTGAGCACATGCTTACACCTGCCCTGTCACGATGGATGTCAGATGCAGCGGTGACACATCTAGTGCTTGCAGGATAACTATGATCCTGCAGCTCTGAGAGCTTCAGCACAGCCAGCAATCAGCAGCACAGCCAACTTACCTTGGCTACCAGCTGCTGCAGGCACAGGTGGCCAGCAGCCCACAGGCTTGCTGCTGTGGCAGCCACTGCCACTGCCCGCTGAGCAAGCGCCGTAGCCTGGCATTGCTGGTCCATGCAGTGCTGCCACAGCACCGACCTGCACCACATAAGCAGCGCAGCGCATGTGCCGGGTCAGCCAGGTGTCCAGCACCCCCCAAGTGCAACAATCATGAGCTCAGTAAGGCGAAAGAGGAGCACAATGAAGAGGCATGAACGCCTTGCTCAATAACCTGTGCAGGCAGCGGCGTACTGCTCCACTTGCCTGGCAGCAACATTGAAAGCTTCAGCCAGGCTGCCGCTCATCTGTAGCTCCCTGATCAGCCTGCTGCAGCTGCATGCCAGCACTGCTGCATGCTGCCACATGACCATGCCTGACGCGCTGCTGCTGCTGCCAGCACTGCCACCAGCAGCAGGCAGCACTGTGTGCGCCACTGCGTCTGTGAACAGCTGTGGCAGGTCTTCAGGTAGCGGCACGCCTGCAGCTTCTGCAGCCAGCACTTCTGATAACAGCAGCAGGCCTGCTGCCCTGGCTGCTGCATCCCTCAGCACATGCAGCGAGCTTGCTGGCCAGCAGCTGCTGTTGCTGCAGTGCGGCATGCCTGCCAGGTTGCCCTGCTGGGGCAGGGATGCCAGGATGGGGCCCGGCAGCAGCTCAACAGCCATGCCAGCTGAGAGGTCCCACTTGCCCTGCATGCACCACAGCAGTGAACTTTCAGCTGCAGCCGTACTTCACGTAAGATGGTGGTGAGGCAACCATTGCTCAACAAGGTTGATGCGGCTCAGTTGGTGCTGCAGGCAGCATAAAGCAGCAGGGTACCCCGCTTAGATGGCTGTGTTTGCACAACACCTGCTTGTTGCCACCTACCTGCTGTTCACTGTGTTTGAGCCATTTGCTCCAGTGCAGTGGCGTGGGAAAGATGCAGGGCAGCCGAGGTGGCCCTTGGCAACCTGCTGCTGTGCCTCCCGCATCGCGCACCGCTGCCAGCAGCACATCACCCATCAGGCCTGTAAGTGCAGCTGCTAGTCTCATAGCAACTTGTAGCAGTGGATGCTGCTGCTGCAGCTCTGCTGCTTCTATCCCTGCTGCTGCAGGGGGTGCAGGTGCTGTGTCAGCTGACAACTCTGCTGTGACGGAGCCGAGGCCAGACTGCCCGCTACCTGCGGCTGCTGATATGCTGGCGTCTGCCTCTGCTGGGGTGTTGCTGGATTGGCCTGACATGCTGGAGGCCCGCCATGCCTGCTGTGCCTCAAAAACATCCTGCAGCAGCTGCTGCAGCACGGCGAGCGCCTCCTGCAGTTTGTACTGGCACAGCAGCAGCTGCACAGCAACACCAGCGGAATGCAAGGAAGTTATGTGAACAGCTAAAAACAATCTGCCCAATTGAGAGGAGCAGCGTCAGGTAGCTGCACTGTAGAAAGCTTGCGCACCCATGAGCCCTGCACGATGTGCTGCCACTGCAGCCTAGCTGTGTAACATAAGCTCATTACCATGCACACTGCAGCTCACCGAGACTAGATGACCAGCTGCCAGTGGCAGGGCCTCCGAGTAAGCAGCCTCGCTCTCCTGGAACTTGCCAGCCAGGAATGCTTCATCACCAGCAGCTAGCTGCTGCCAGAAGCTGTCCTCCATGGCGGTTGCTGCAGACCCCTCCTGCTGGAGCTGACTTGACAGCTGCGCCTGCTGCTCAACACCACCAGCACTCCCTGCAGGACAAAGTTGCTGCTGTGCCTGCTCTGTGTGGCAATGCAACAGTGGGTTGACTGCCATTGCCACACCCTGTAGGATGTCATCTGCATGTTTGCTGTTGTGCGTGCTGCTGCCGCCGCTGCTGCTTAGTGGTGGGCCTGCAGTCATGCAGCAGCACAGTCCAGAGACCAATGAGCAACAGACTGCAAGCCAACCACACCACATGCCGCAACTTGTTGATATAATATCAAAGAGTTATGCAGTGATCAACGGACACAGACAGGTCACAGCTGTCCGCACCTTCAATGAGAGCTGAACAGCTGCTTTCATCGCCGGCAACCTCTGCTGCCACACCAATAGGCTCAGGCTGCAGGCTGGTGAGTGCCCTGCGCTGCTGCTCCGCCTGCTGCAACTGCTGCTGCTGCTTCTGCCCCTCCACCTGCTTGCTGCTGCTGCCTCTGCTGCTGTACATCAGCAGTGCCCGTGCATTCAGCGACTGGTCTATGCGGCGCTGGCTAGGGTCGGTGCCTTGGTGCAGCTCACACAGCAGCAGGTGCTGCCCATCCCAGATAGCCAGCTGGCTGCTGTGCTTCAGCTTTGTGCCAACACTGCTGCTGCTGCTGCCGCATGCTTTTGTTGGAGCAGCCAGCAGGAAGTGCTGGCTGGATGCAGACACGACGTGGGCTTGGCTGCTTGTGGCTGCCAGCAGCGTGTTGAAGTGCAGCTGCAGGCTGGGCTTGAAGGTGATGGTCATGCCGGCCTGGGCAGCAGCAGGCATGCAGTGGCGTAGTCAAGGCAGAGCAGCAGTGCCACATCAGGCTGGAGTTAGCACAAGACCACCGAAACGAACGGCAGAGCAGGCACGCTGGCCTGCTAGCGGCATGCAGGCAAGCAAATGCCCTTTGATTAGCGAAACGGCTGAACACCGGCAGCATACAGTCACGCAAATGCAGCTGTCCTGGCAGCAGGGCTCACCATGTCCATCAGCTGCAGCCGCTCCAGCACGCCAGCAGCAGCTGCCAGCACGCACAGCCGGCCGTGGCTGTCAATCACTGCCAGGGCATCTGAGCTGCGTGACACCCAGGCCAGCGAGCAGATGCGGCAGGCACCCACATGCAGCAAGCCTGCACAGGCACAGCCGCACATTGACTCAGGTGGATATTGGCAAGCAAGCCACGCTGTGCACATCAGCCATGCAGTTCATGACAACAGCAGCCCCTGGCAGTGCAGCTGTGAGCAGTCAGCATGTGTATGCTGTGCAGTGTCACCTGTGGCTCTCTCGTCTGCCAGGTTGCTCCAGCAGCACTCCTGGACCAGCTGCACACCACTGGCAAACAGCAGCACCCATGCCCCACCAGCTGCTGAAACAGCAGCAGCGAGCCGGCAGCCTGCACGCATATCAGCAGCAACTTTTGTTAGTCAGGATGTTACGCATAGTGGCACTACAGTCAGTATCAGGTGGCTTGCAAAGCAGTGTCATTCAGATGTGGTGTGGACGCCGCTATTGCTGTCTGCTTCACTGCTGTTGCAATCGTGCACGTATGCGCTATTGCTGTGCAGAACAGCTGAGCTGCATACCTGTAGGGTGCCAAGACAGCAGCACTGAGGGATGACTTGCTTCATCTGCTGCTGTGCTGCTGGATGCTCCCAGCTTGGACACTGGTGAAGACAGCTGCACCCTGTGCAGCACGCCGCTGCACGATGTTGGGGCAGGGGCGGTCTCTGCTCCAGGGAAGGCTGCCCACGCGCTGCGCCAGCTGCTGCTGCTACTGCTGCTTGCTGCTGCCTGGCGGCACACAGCTGCGAATGGATCAAACACTGCAAGCTGCATGACTGACAGCAGCAGTCCACCTGCAGGCAAACCGCCTCTGTCAGCTGTTGCACGCATTCGCGGCGTGCACGAAGGCCAGCATAGGAGAGCACAGCATGCCTGCAGTTGCTACACAGTGACATTGCTTTCAGCTGTTGCCCCCCATCACGTCAATCGTTGCCGCACCTGTTTCTGCTGCAGAGATTGCATGTGCCACGTACAACTGCAGGCCACTGAATCCTTGCTGCACGAACACAGCCTGGATGCTGCCTTCTGGTGTGCAGTTTGGCTGGCTCCCAACATGCACAAGAAGCACAGGCAGCTGCTGCCAGGCCTTCGCCTGCTGGCCGCTGCTGCTGCTCAGCTGCCTCCAAAGCCACAGCTGCAGCTGGCCCTGCTGCCGCGTCGCTGCCAGCAGAGCTACGCCATCATCCTGGACAATAACCTGCTGCCATGTGCTGCCTGCTTCTAGTCCACCTGCAGGGACAGCCACATAGCACCTTGCTGTGTACCAAGGTGTGGCTAAGCAGTGAAGCTGGCGTAGGATGGACAGCTGCTCAATGGAAAGACTTTATCATTGCAAGAACAGGCATTATCTCACGTGCTGCGCCACTGCTGCCACTGCTGATGAATGTGTGCAATACTGCAGGCGTGAGTCCTGCTGCTGCCATGTGCCCCCACCCAGGCTCACCAGGTCCTGCTAGCAGCTGCTGTGCACCACTGCTCGTGTCTGTCAAGACCAGGCTGCAGCCATCTGCGGCTGCTGCTGACCAGGTGCCTGTTGGAGAACACCATGTGGAACCACAGCCTGCATGGAACAACACACTGCTAAGCAAGGATAGATGCGTGTACAGTGTGAACTGGGAATACTCAGCACTGCCGTCTGCTGTTATGCTGCTCTTGGTGCTGCAGCTGCTGCAGCAGATCCAGTGCGCTGAACTGCATGATCTCCCACAGTGCTACAAACCAGGTGCCACAATCCATCTTCTCACTCCTTGCACGTGCTCACCCTTGTTATTGCTGGCTGGCTGCCACGCAGTACTAATCGGTCCAGGTTCAGCGTGCTGCTGCCTGATGTAGCCGCTGTGCCGCAGCACGCCGTGCCCGTCTGCAAGGCTGAACTGAACGCTGCTGGCATCGCCGCTGTATGCGGCCTGCGTCCTAGGCATCAGCCATGGGAGGCATGAAGGGCTGCTGCACGCCTCTGGCTCACAAGGAGCAACCTGTGTCATGCCAAGCGTGTTACTCAGGGGTTCCTGCAGTGCAAGTGGGCATCGCTGCTTGGTGGTTGTGAACACACACCTGGCAGCAGTGCTCCACCCACAACAGCTGCTGTCCAACATGGGTCTGGATTCCATACTTCCCATGATGTTGATTGTTATCGGATCGGGTGTTGATAATTAGCCTGGGCTGTAGTTTCATGGTGTTGCAACCGGAACTGCATCGAGGAAGCAAGTTCTGGGTATGCGTGCGCTGCAGACCTGAAAGATGCAAGTCTGTAAGGTACAATGTAACAGGTACAATGT
This sequence comes from Tetradesmus obliquus, assembly GCA_030272155.1. Taxonomy (NCBI): domain Eukaryota; kingdom Viridiplantae; phylum Chlorophyta; class Chlorophyceae; order Sphaeropleales; family Scenedesmaceae; genus Tetradesmus; species Tetradesmus obliquus. The sequence goes on from CP126191.1 coordinate 7,050,866, forward strand.
AACAGGTCGAACTTGCGTGGCAATTGGCACGCCACATGTGCTAGCTGAGGCAGGTCAAATCGGAAGCAACAACTGTCACATCACATGACCCACCCTTGAGTAGAGTGTAATGCCAGTGAGAGACTATGATCGATCCCTTTTTGCTTTGAGGCAAACTGTTTGCGTGGACAGGGATTCGTTTGTCCCTCCACAGCACAACACAGACGCAGCATGGTCGCACTCACGAGCATGCAGCAGCGGGCTGCTGTGCCAGCTCGTTCATGCCGCAAGACTCGCACCACAGCATTTGGCTGCCGTAGCCGGGTGCCTGCAGTGAGGGTCACCGCGACAGCAGCTCCTGAGGCTCCAGCGCAGCCTGCAAATGTGAAGTATGAGCGGCCAGATACTGCCGGACGCTATGGCAAATTCGGAGGCAAATACGTCCCGGAGACGCGTGAGTGCTGCCAGCAGCAGCAAAGCGATCTCCCGCTGCAGCCACTTGTCGCTGCTCAATTTGCATCGTATACATTTTAATGAATGCATTGTATTTTTGGATTCAGTCATCCCTGCTCTGGCTGAGCTGGAGGTGGCCTACAAGGAGGCCATGGCAGACCCAGCCTTCCAGGTGAGGCACCGCAATGCTGCATGCTGTCATGCGTAGCACCGTTGATTTCTGAATGCATTGCGCCTTGAGGCCATGGCAGGGGGTCGGTGTGGAAGCATCCATTCCGAGGTGGAGACAGCTGCTGCAGTGCCAGCCCTGGACCCAGTGGGCAGCTGCAGCAACATGCTGCCATTGTGGAGCTTCTGGCACTGATATCCGGTCATGGATTGCTGCAGGCTGAGCTGGATTTCGCTCTGAAGGAGTATGTTGGCCGCGACACACCCCTGTACTTCGCTGAGCGCCTGTCCGAGCGCTACAGGCGGTAAGCAGGGTGCAATGCTCAGGCACAGCTGCGGTCATGCTTGAGCATGCTGCGTACCTGAGCAATCAGCATATGCCAGGCATACCTCTGTACATAGCAGGTGTTTGTTGAATGACAGATGGCATGCATATCAGGCTGACCCTGATGTGCCATGTGGCAGCAGCATGGTGCCTGCAGGCTTGTTGGGCTGGGATGTGTCATCAGTAGTCGCTGCTGTCTTTGCATGTGGGCACAACGCATTGCAATGCAATCAGTGCGAGCAGCCTAGTGATGAAGGGAATGCGGCCCAACATGCATGCACCGTGCATGCGCCTGCTGCTGTGGTGTGTTGCGGCGTGCAGTGAGGATGGCAGCATGTCACACATCTACTTCAAGCGCGAGGACCTGAACCACACTGGCGCGCACAAGATCAACAACGCTCTGGGCCAGGCGCTGCTGTGCAAGCGCATGGGCAAGACACGCATCATTGCAGAGACCGGAGCAGGCCAGCACGGCGTGGCCACGGTGCGCAGCACAGCAGGCAGCCAGCAGCAGCAGCAGCAAGCAGCAGCCAGGGACAGCGACAGCTGCAGATTTTGTGAGAAGCAGCAGGAGGAGCTGCAGCGGCGGGCAGGCTACTTATGCTGCTGCAGCCAGCACAGCAGCTGCAGGCCAAAGATCAGGAGTACAGTACTGCATGATGATGCTAGCAGTAGCTCCTGCTGGCTGCGTGCGTGTACCAGCACTTGACTCACTGCACAGCAATCAACAGTGCATGGTTCATGTGCGTCATCTGGAGGGGTTAACTGGCTGCTGGAGAGGATAGTATTGCGGCAAGCAGTGCAGTGCTGTTTGGCAATGCAGCGCAACCGTTACATGCTGGACCAGTCAGCTGCGCACGTCTTCTGTTGTGCCTGCAGCAGCAGCTTCTTCTTCTCAGCAGCACTTAGTCGCACCGGGTATGGGCATGTATGCTCTGCCTTCAAGTGCATTGTACATTTTTCTGCGTTTTTTTTTTCAGTGCGGTGCGCGCTGTAAGTGCGCAGCTCACCTGTTACCTCGCTGTTGTGTATGCTGCGCCTCTTATCCCCTGCCGCAGGCCACCGTGTGCGCGCGCCTGGGCCTGCAGTGCATCGTGTACATGGGCGCCAAGGACATGGAGCGCCAGGCGCTCAACGTGTTCCGCATGCGCCTCATGGGCGCGGAGGTGCGGCCCGTCCTGTACGGCACTGCCACGCTCAAGGACGCCACCAGCGAGGCCATCAGGGACTGGGTGACCAACGTGGAGAGCACGCACTACATCCTAGGCAGCGCGGCAGGCCCGCACCCATACCCCATGATGGTGCGTGTGCGGGGATCGGTGTTGCAATTGGGGTTTGGCGCAGCAGCATGTGTAGAGCTGGTGTGTGTGCCGGGTAAGCCTGTAGTCGACTTGCCGTTTGCACAATGCACAGCGACAACATCTAGCTGCTTGGAGCATTCGACATGCGACTTTAATGCGTCAGCGATCCGAATGCGTCAGCGATTGCTCATACTGCTGGCTGGTTGTATCTGTGCTGCCGTCCGCCGCTGCAGGTGCGCGACTTCCAGTCTGTGATCGGCAAGGAGACGCGCAAGCAGTGCCAGGAGCGCTGGGGCGGCAAGCCCGAGATTGTGGTGGCGTGCGTGGGCGGCGGCAGCAACGCAATGGGCATCTTCCACGAGTTTGTGGACGATGAGGATGTGCGGCTCATCGGCGTGGAGGCTGGCGGCGAGGGCGTGAGCACCGGCAAGCACGCCGCCACGCTGACCAAGGGCACGCCCGGCGTGCTGCACGGCAGCTTCAGCTACCTGCTGCAGGACAGCGAGGGCCAGGTCATTGACCCGCACAGCATCAGCGCAGGGTGAGCGGCTGTGAACAGCAGCAGCAGCAGCAGCAGCAGCAGCAGCAGATTATGTTTCGATATGATTGATGCCTGGTACTTCAACTTATTGTTGAAGCATCACTTCGTTGTTGCTGTGACATGTGCTTTGTTGTATGGCAACTCACCCTGCCGTGCCGTTCTTGCTGCCCTTGTTTGGTGCTGCAGGCTGGACTACCCCGGCATTGGCCCCGAGCACTCCTTCCTGAAGGACATTGGGCGCGCCGAGTACCACGCTGTGACTGACGAGGAGGCGCTGGACGGCTTCCAGCGGCTGAGCCAGCTGGAGGGCATCATCCCCGCGCTGGAGACCAGCCACGCCATCGCATACCTAGAGGTGGGTGGCTGCTGTGAATGCGTTGCTGGAGTCACTCAGCAGTGCTGCTGTTAGAGCTTTGTGAACTGTCAAACTACTCAGGTACAGCATGGAGCAGCGCCAGCCGCGTGCTGGCATGCTGCTAGATCCTCGCAACCAAAGCTGCTAGCAAGCAATGAGCATGAGTGACATGCAGGACTAGGGCGCAGTAGGTGGAAGTGCCAATGCTGTGCGCTGAGGGCATGTGTGCTGTCGTTACTGCTTGCAGAAGCTGTGCCCCACCCTGGCTGACGGCACCAAGGTTGTGGTCAACCTCAGCGGCCGCGGTGACAAGGACGTCAACACAGTGATCAAGGCCCTGGGCATGCTGCAATGAGCATGCACAGCTGCAGCAGGGGTTGTTGGGCAGCGCTAGGAGGTTGAGGCTCTTTGTGGTTGTGTAGTTGGGGGGTTGTTTTATTCTCTGTTACTTGGCGCGTGACTAGTCGGACCTGTCTCAGCTTTGGAGTTGGGTGTATTGTGCGCAGGCCTGTAACAGAGGAATGCTGACCAGGGCAATTGGATGGCTTGCATTACAGCACAAACTCAGTACGTGAATGCACCAGCCTGCATGGATCGGGCTTCGTCTGTGCTTGGGACGGGACAGCACTGCTCAGTGGAGGGCAGCAGCACAGTAGTCATAACCTTCAGGTTCAGTGGCCAAGCTCTATATACCCACGACGCACAAACGCACAAGAACGTTTGCACAACATTACGAACTCGCAAAGTGCCGAGCTGCCGCATGTAGACAGCGTTTCACTGTACTTTCAGCTCGGTGCTGACGGAGTTGCAGTTGATGTCTCTGTTAAAATTAACTTGACTTGAGCACAATGGTTGCGTTGGATGTTACGTCGCTGGTGCCTGCTTCGGTGTGGAATGAGGTAGGGCCCCACCTGCAACCACATTGGCATCTGTGTTCCTTCCAGCTCGTGCCCCGCTGCAGCACCTTGTGGGCGGAAATACAGCTGAGATCCTTTGAAAGGACAGCAGGCTGGGGTTCCAACAGCCATAAGGCAACACCCCTGATGTTCCTTGCACTGCTGCTGCTTCCACAGGGCCCTACACCAGGAGCGCTGCAAGAGATGCTAGACAGCATCGACAAGCACACTGAACAGGTTGGTATGCACGTTCAGATGGCAGCTGCTTGGGCTTGCTTATGCCAGCGACTTGTACTACTGCCAACTGCCATGCTGTGCTGGATGCACTCTGGCAATGACACAGCCTGTTGCTGCTTGCATCTGCTCCCCGATGTTGCCGTCCTGTTTAACTGCCACAGGTCCGCTCTGACCTGTTTTACAACATGATGAGCAGCCTGGCTGGCTCAGCAGACCCCAGCGTGCTGAAAGCCATGGCTAGCTTGGACGGCATCTCCTCCAGCAGTGGCACGGAGCAGTGGGTGGCGCAGCATGCCAACAAGTACATGTGAGCCGCTGTCAGGAGACAGTTGATTGCTGTGCTTGGAAGTTGTCCTTATTACCAGTATCTTTAAACAAGTGTGGAGTTAGTACAGGCACCACCAGAGCAGCGTGTGGTGTGCGGCCTTCTCAGCCCCCGCTGGCCAGCACCATGGTGCCCCCTGAAGTGTCCACAGTGCTGCTGCTGGATAACCAGTCGGACACCAGGCAGATGATGAGCAAGAATGGCGATTATTTTACCCTTTATGGCTGATGGTGGCTTGGGTGCTTGCTGCAGGGAGATGCAGGAGCATGTAGCCAAGCTGCAGGCTGAGCTCAAGGCGGCACAGGCAGCTGCTGACCTGGAGGCGACGCTGAAGGAGTTCAAGGGCTTCCTGGACAATGGTGAGCACAGCAGCAGCAGCAGCAGCAGCAGCCGTGGCGGCAGCAGCAGCAGCAATCGAGGCAGCAGAGCAGCAAGGGCACCAGGTTAGTGCGCTTTGTTGCCTGCACAGGGCAGATATGGGCTGCCAATGTGACGCTGTTGCAGTGTTCAGCTGTCGTGACCCTGTGTTTGTATGTGAACTGTTTGTTTCTGTTATGTACCACCTCCTGCAGGCCAGTTCAACGATGCCGCATACCATCTGGTGCAGCTGCGGAAGATTCTGGAGGACACCAGCAGCAGCAGCAGCAGCGACAATGGTGGCTACAGCAAGGGCGGCATGCCACTGGCCAGTGCAGAGCTGATGCAGCTGCAGGAGGCATGCACACGCTGCACCAGGGACTTGGAGGAGGTGAGGGGCGGCAGCAGCAAACAGCGGCAACAGCAGAAGCAGCAGCAAGATATGTACAAGTTTCACTGCTTGCTGTTGAACATGCCGCAGTACTGACAAGCAAGTCATGCGCAGCAGGTGGAGTGTTGGAGGAATGTCAGCACATGAGAATGAGGTACCTGCCTGGACTCCCTGCAGCACTACTGCTGCTGCTCGCTGACACGTCTGTGTGTCTGCTGTCCTCCTGCAGGCGCTGGAGTCCAGCCTGGCTGAGGCCTTTGACTGCGCGCTGGACCTCGGGGTCATCACCATCACCTCCGCACTGCCAGGCGGGGGCGACGTGGGCGACCTGTGGGGGGCCATGGAGCTGGCGGGCAGCGCAGAGCGCCACCTGGCCGCCATTGCAGGTGCGCGCTCCAAAGCTTGTCGTGGTGTGGCTACTGGCCAGCACAGCACTAGAGGATGGGATATCCATGTGGAAGCTTGCTGCGCGATGCCTGATGCCTGCTTGCTGGTCACAAGTGACAGCACCAGTGCATTACCAGTATGCATGGTCCGACTTTGTCTGCTGCTGCCCCGCTGTCTTCGTGCCTGCTGCCTGCAGACAAGCTGCTGCAGCAGGTGCTGCCGCACGTGCTCAACGGCACAGCGCTGCTGCACTGCCAGCTGTCGGGTGAGAGCGAGGCGCGCATCCAGTGGTATGCAGCGCAGCCCCAGCCTGACGGCTCCTTCTCCACGGAGCATGTGGAGCAGGCCTGCATGCAGCTGCTGGCGCTGCTGGCGCAGGCGCTGTTCCGGCAGCGGCCCTCTACGCTGCGCGAGTTTGGCGGCTGCTTCTGGGGCGGCTTTGTGGGTCAGTACCAGGCCGCCTTCCTGCAGCAGGTCCAGGGCAGCAGCGTGGCGCTGCTGCAGGCGCGGCAGGAGGCGGCGCGCCAGATGGAGCAGCAGGCGGTGGCGGTGGGGCTGGCGGAGCCAGGTGAGTGCGCGGCAGCAGCAGCACGGTTGACTGCACCGCCCAGCAACAGGTTCAGCTACCTCGCATGCATGTCATGCATTGTCGGGCATCCTTGCATGCTGCGATTGAGCATGAGGGGATGCTGGTGTGCGGCCTGCTTGCTGTCAGTCTGGTGCAGCGAGGTGCAATCACATTGGTGCGCAGCTCCCAAGCCTCTGCGCTGCATGTGTGCCTGGCTGCTGCTCCTGCAGGCTCCGACCTGGCCAGCTGCCTCAGCCGCGCCATCCAGCAGTCCTACCACGTGGTGCAGGAGCAGTACCTGGCGGAGGCGCGCGAGCTGCTGGCCAGCCACGACAGGCTGGCGCCCCCGGTGGTGGTGGGCCAGCCGCTGCCGCTAGACGCCGGCTTCTACCAGCGCTACAAGGAGGGCAGGGTCAAGGTGGGAGACATACGTGTCTTCCTGCAGCTGCTGCAGGCCTCGAAACATCTTTGGGCTGCACCTGTGCACTTGCTAGCTTTAGCGGAACAGCACACAATCAGCTGGTCACGTGTCCAGGGCAAGACGCCGTGCTCTGACCGCATGCATGCATGTGTCAGACTGCTGGCTGTGTACTTTGCTGCCAGCTGGCATCCCCAGCGCAAGCCGGCCTCATCTGCGTCATGCTGCCTCTGCTACATGCTGCACTGCCTTTGCGGCTGCAGGCTTGGGAGGTGCTGGACCCGCCCTCAGGCTGGGACGTGTCGGGGCCCGTGTTGGCCACGGGCTACTACCACGTCAGCGCCACCGTGCTGCAGCAGGTCATGATGATTGACGACGCGTTGGCACACGCATGCCACCAGGGTGAGCGGCAGCAGTGGTGGCAGCAGGACGCGGTAGCGTCGCTTGCTAGGCTGTTACGCATATGTTGTGTGTTTGGACTGCTGCTTTTTGGCGACTGGCGGCTACATGTAGTATGCAAGCGCAGGCAGGTGTTGCATACAAGCGCACATCCTGTCAACAAATGGGCACGCTTCAGGCCCCGCTTTCTCCAATCAAATCGCTTTTTGACTACGCTCTGTCTGCTCACATGCCTCGCATGGCGACGCTCTTGTTCATGTGTGCGGCTTGCTCATCTGCACCCAGCGCCTGCATGTGTAGCCGCTAACGCCCCACACTTGCCACGCCTGCCGCTGCTGCTGCAGGCGACACCTCCATGGCGCAGGCCATCGTGGGCGCTGTCTCCAAGATGTCCGCTATGTTCTCCTCCATGCTGCCGGCGCCCGCCGCTGCTGACGCGCCCAGCCTGGCGCTGCTGCGCCACAATGACCTGCAGTACCTGGCGGGCCACCTGCTGGTGCTGCCCTTCCTGTTTGGGCCGGAGCTCAAGGCGCTGCTGGGCTCCTACGTGTGGCTGGGCAACGACGCGCTGAGGCTGCGGGGCGCGGCACGCGCGGCGTTCAACGACGTGGTGCGTGCAAGGGCAGTGCGTGGGGCGCGGGTGTCAGCGTCAGACTGGTGTGATGGATGTTACAGTCCTCTTTGCTTCTCAAGCGCTGATAGTGTGCAGGGACATGTCCAGATATCCCTTAACTGTGCCAGGCAAGGGCCGGGCAGCAGTGGCAGCATGCGCAGTGTGAGGTCATTTCTCATGCTTGGTCACTTCAGCTTGCTGGGCTGCTGGTCATACAGGGCTTGGAGCAGGAAGCAAGTGGCTGAACGTGGTGTGAGTTTTTCCGTGCTTTCTACGGCTATACCGCTGGTGAACGCGCTGTGCTGAGGTGCAGTGTTGTCCTGGCCTGCCTGCAGGTGAGCGGCCAGCAGGCTTCCATCAGGCAGGAGCTGCAGCCGCTGCTGCAGTGGTCTGCTGCACTGGCAGCTGGCAAGCCGATGCCGCCAAAAGAGGCGGAGGCTGCTGCCGCTGCCAGGGACAAGGCCACCCCGGCCACGCTGTACACGCTGCGGCGTGCTGGCAAGGACCTGTGGGGCACGCTGGCACCTGGCGTGGCGCTGGAGGCCAGCCAGCAGCTGCTGGACACGCTGGCGGGGCTGCTGGTGGGCGATGTGCTGAAGAAGCAGGTGGGCGGCGGCGCCAGGGTAGGGCGCAGCAGCGCGTCGTACTTGCAGACACACGACTGCCGTCAGGATGTGTCCAGACATTTCAGCAGCTTGCCAGTGGCGGAGTTACCGTACCAGCAGGTCGCTTGCTGCTGATTTAGGCATTACGAACTTGTGTTGTTGGCACAAAGCAACTGCTTGCCTGGCTGTTTGTGGCTGCAGGACATTGGCGAGTCGGAGGCGTCTGAGCTGGTGCAGCTGTACCGCCCGCTGGCGGAGAAAGCTGTGCAGGAGCTGCTGGGTGACGTAGACCTGAGCAGCCAGGGCAGCCTGGAGGGGCTGGACCTGAGGGACCTGGTGAGGGAGGGGGGGGGGGCAGCAGGGGCGGGGGCAGGCTGCCATGCGCTGGTGCAGCTCTGGCTGTTGTTTAAAAAGCATCACGAGGCGGTCTTGTGCAGACAGCTTGGTGGGGTCATTACATGAAGTTGTGACGCTCTGCACGGCAATAGCACTGCGGAGCGGACATCACCAGTTGCTGATAAAGGCTGTTTGCTCTCAACTTTGCTAGCGCCAGCTTTGTGCAGCTACACGCAGTGACCCGTGCCTGTCATGCAGGGCCTGGTGTTCCCATGTATGCCTCACTGACCCCGGTGCTGATGCTGTCCTGGCTGCCCCGCGCACGTCATGCCTGCAGGTGGCTGGCGCGCTGCACCACCGCTGCGGCGCGCTGCGCAAGCTGGACGCGGTGCTGGGGCTGCTGGCGGCACGGCTGGCGGCGATTGTGGACGCGTGGGAGCGGGGGCAGCTGGCGGCTGCGGGGCTGTCGCTGGTTGAGGTGCGGCGGCTGGTGGTGGCGCTGTTTGAGGACACCGACTACCGCGCGCAGTGCCTGCAGCGCATGGAGTGCTGCGAGTGAGCGCGGGCCGCAGCTGGCTGCTGGTACTGGGCACAGGGGGTTGGCTTGGAACAGGGCAGCGGCCGCCTGATCGGTTGCTGCCAGTGTGTATTGTGCAATGCTTTGCTGCTGCGCGGTTGTCACTTGCCAGTAGGTGGTGGTGTTGGGACAGTGCTGCGCTGCTGATGAGGTTGCTAATACCGGTGTTTGTGCTCGTCGTCTGCTACTGTTTTGGCTGCTGGTTGTTATGTGGTGGTGAGCCGTCGTGCGGCGCATGGCCGCACTTGGATGTCATCTGTATGAATGCAGCTGGATGGCGTGTGGGCATCATTTGTGTGATTGTGGCCGGCGTGGCAGCACTGCTGAGGCTCGTGCTGTGTTAGGGCTCCTGGTCTCAGGGCCTGCTCGTGCAGTACTGCTGCTGCGGTACTGCTGCAACAGCATCCTGCTGTGATGCGTCTCACTCACCGCCTCACCTGACAGTGTAACAACACGATGCCGCCTGCAGCCGTCTCTGCACAGCAACCAGCTCTTCAGTCATGGTAATAAGGCAACCTGCATGCCTGTATGTCAACTTGTGTGGCTAACTTTTCCGCATCATGCTGTTGATTGAATGTTTGCATATGGGGCAGTCGCTGCATGCTACCACACCTGCCACACACGAGTATTTGTTGGAGACCGGTTATTTGTGTGGCAATCAGCCTCTTCTCAGGCATGTGCTGTCCTGCAGCTCACAGACTAGAATCACTGGCAATCAGGTAAAGCACGTTAAACTGCCGACTAATCATATGCGGTACTGCGTATCACGTGCGTTGAACATCTGGCACCATCAGCAGAGAGGACAAATGCTTCCTGCAACATGTGTTTTGGTGGCGTTACATAGAGTGCGTGTGTGTGACATGAACCATGATGATGCAACCCCAATGCATATGCGTGCAAGCGACAACCTACAACGAACAATGCCAACAACCAACACAAGGGAAGGCCAACACCGACAGACCACAACAACCGACAAAAACAACAACAGGCGGCCAACAACAAGGGTACAACACCATGAGACACCAGTGAAGCTCAACACTGCCAGCAGCCAGCAGCAACCGTCTACAGCCAGTCCACCCTGCTCAGGCTGCTGCCAACCCCACAGCTGAACAGCTTGCATGCCACGCGCCCCAGCCAGCTGGATGGCTTGATGCTGCGCCTGCCGCCACCAGCGCCCACCACCACTGCTGCTGCTGCACAACGCAAGTGCACCTGCAATGCATGCTGCTGCGGCAAGGTGTCAGGCACACCTGCCAGCTCAGCAGCTGTGTCACAGCCAGCAGGCGGCTGTTGCAGCTGCTGTTTGGCTTTGCCGGCTGCAGGCGCAAGGCTGTGGCAGGTGTGGCCCTCTGCACCTGCTGCATCAGCCTGTTGCTGGTGCAGTGTGCTGCAGCAGTCTGGGCTGACAGCTGCACAGTCGCTGCTGCTGTCAGCCTCCACATACAACACGAAGGTTGGTGTGGCAGCAGCACCAGCAGCAGCCGTGCATGCTGCCAGTGGCTTGCTGTCAGCAGCAGTGCAGGTGTGGCTGGCTGTCGAGGAAAGGGAGGAGTGGACGGCAGGCAGCAGGGCAGTGGAGGTGGTGGTGGTGCTGGAGGTGGTGAGGGCCACAGCCAGGACTGCTGCTGCACCAGCGGCAATGCTGCTGTCAACTGCGGCAGGCAGGCTGACTGCGGCAGGCGGCAGGGCAGGGGTGGGATTGGCCTGCAGGCTGGTGGCTGCAGTGCCGCTGCTGCTGCTGGTGGTGGTGGTGAGCGTGACAGCCAGGCCTGCTGCTGCCTCAGCATCAATGCTGTTGTCAGCTGCGGCAGGCAGGCTGTCAGCAGTGGTGGCAAGCAGCAGCGCAGTGATGGACTCCTCCTGCAGGGTGGGGGTGGTGGCGGTGTTGCTGCTGGTGGAGAGCGTGATAGCCAGGCCTGCTGCTGCCTCAGCATCAATGCTGCTGTCAGCTGCGGCAGGCAGGCTGTCAGCAGTGGTGGCAGGCAGCACAGCAGTGGTGGACTCCTCCTGCAGGGCAGGGGTGGTGATGGTGGTGAATGGCCAGCCTGCTGCCTTCATCTCCTCATCACTGGGCGTCTCCACCTGCAGCAGCAGCGGGGCAAGCAGCAGAAGCAGACAGCATGTCAGCTAAGGCTCGACACTGGGTTGTGCATTGGCATAAAACTCCTTTGTTACTTTCTTACAATCTATCTTTTGCTCTCAGCAGTCAGCAATGCCATGCACTGCAAGGCAGCTGCTCAGAGGTGCTGCAGTGCTGCTACTGTCCTGCTCTTACCTGCGGCCAGTGGTGCTCGTTGTCGATGTGCCCGGTAGCTTCGAAGTACTCCCGGAGGGAGTAGCAGCCCAGGGTCACGAGCAGCACAGACACGGTGAAGCGCTCGAGCTGCCTGGGGGACACGGTGAAGTCCGGGTCTATTGGGCATGGCTCGGGAGCGCTGGGAGCCAGCAGGGCCTGGGCGGCGTTGAAGACGCGGGACTTGATGGTCTCCTTCTTGTAGCCTGGCCTGCTTGCGTACGCACCCTTGCTGCAGCCATGGTTGCGTGGCGCCATGGCACAGTGAGAGCGGGAAAACTGCATCATCTTGCTCGTTATCTGTTGCGAAAGGGTAAAAGTTGCAAGATAATGAGCATGCGTGTTCCTTGTAATGGTGGTGCACACAGACTTGTTCCGCTTTTATAGGCTGCCAATGCATGAAGTCCAGCAGGCGGGTGAGCAAACGGGTAGCTTCGCCGGCAGCTGACCCCCGGCTATGCAGTGTTTGGCCTGCAGCTCGTTAAAACGCGGACTGGAAACTAATGGTGCTGCGAAACGTCATTATGGCAGTGGGTGAGGCGTTGGCAGCCTGTGCACATGTGTCTGCCCACAGCTGTGTGGCAGCGAGCTGCTGGCTGGGAGCTGCAGGCCTGACAGCTTTACTGTGCCAGGCCATCTGGCATGTGTGTGTGATCCAGCATCATTTGCTTGCACATTATATGCATAGAGTCACGCCTTTGGAGGAGTGGGTGAAAACGTGTCTGCACACACATGTTGCGTGTGTACTCAATGGCATGCTGGCACCACAGCACACGCAGCGGGCCAGGCATCATGCTGCTTGGCCTACATCTGCTGCTTGGCAATGGGTGGTGCAGAGCGCACGCAATCATAAGTGGCAAGCAAAGCTGCAGCAGCGGTGTCTGGCCTGTACAGCAGAGCTGTGCTAAAGCCAATCCTACTTGAGTAAACCACGCAAATGCAGTAAGTCAAGGAGCACGTGCCTTTGCAAGCTTGTAACGCCATGCACTTCGCCATACATGTCGACAGTGAAGGGACGTTGCGACACCACACTGCATCAAGCCTAGGCAGACAATTCACATCAAGCCACGCCTGCGCAGTACAATGCATGCAGGCACACAGCCTGTCCTACTAGGTAGTACCAGCCGAATCCAAAACAGACATCCCAAGGACAATTTTGCGGTGCACCACGTTAACACGTGTCAACAAGGGAACACAACGCACTTTCGTTCTATACAATGCATGCTGCGCACAGCCTCGCATTAAGGAGGGGTGGTCTTTGCATCAGAGGATATGCGCAGCTCAAGGAAACATGGAAAGTACACATGGAACCATGCACAACAGGCCTTCCTAGCACATGCAGGGCCAACAAGGTATGCTGCACATGACACAAACACGCATTTGTCCCTGACTCCGCTTGTTGCATCACAATGGCACCTCAAAGTCATCTTTTTGCTGCTCAGTCACCCGAAGATTCTGCAAAGCCTGTGCAAACTTCCTTGATTTCTGCCATAACCAGTTATCACCGCAGCCATCCATCAGGGCGTCTTTTAGTCTCTGGCTGGTGATCAATTGTCCCAGTCTTCCCAAGGTTGATATCACCCATGTGCCTGATCAAAATGCATTGCACACCTGCACACCAAGATGTGCTACTTGTGCCGTTGCCAGAACGAGATGCCATAAACACAAAGAGAGACGAAAGCCACACCCCTGAGAGAAGCAAAAAGTGCACAGACACCACGGCTGACGAGCCAGTGCACACATCTAGAGTTGAACTGAGATGAACAACTGCTACAACCCCACCAAGCAGCAACCATAGGCTTTCAAAGCTCTTTAAGGGTGATGCAACACTGCTGGCTGCAATGTGAGCACAAGGAACTATTACACAGGTCACGACTCGTTGTTATTGAGTGACTTCTGGTCACCAGTACTGCCCGCGCCCAGCGCGCTTTGTATGGCAGCACCCAACCACCAGCTGGCTGCTTCCGCTTCATATTTACCAGCCTCCCAAAACACATTTCGGCCATGGCTGCTGAATCAGCAGCAACAGCTTCGACCGCATAAGTGCCGCAGTACTGTCCACTGCCACACCAGACAGCGTTAGCAAAGCCCCGCGCATCGCATCTGTGCTGCTAGCCATGGCTGGCAGCAGCTGCTAAGCTGGGCGCGGCCTGTTGATCTGCGCACACATGCTGGTGAGGGGCTGCATCTCTGGTGATGACGCGTACAGCGTGTAACCGTCATTGTAGTATCCCTCAGCCGCGGTCATCCAACACAGCGCGCCCACAAGGAGGTTCTTGGCCGCGAGCGTCTGCCGCACCTGCACGCAACAACACACAGCATTCCACCGGCGCAAGCTGTCCAAGTGACACACGCCAGCTATGCAACGTGGCATCCCTACAGCAGCAGCCGCAGCAAGCGAGGCTAAGCCCGACACAACACCGGTGTGTGTCAGCTTCGACAAGGAGCATTACTGGTGTCCATGCACGGCAGAATGTGGGCGCATTTGCATGTGCTTCTTGCACAGTGCATCTTCACGTGCGCCCTGCCAAACAAAACGGCGTAAGTCCGGCAGCATGCACGTAACACGCTCCTGCTAGCCCCCAAGAAAGGTACATTTGCATGAGTTCCACAGCTAAAGCCAAGTTGCAGCACTTACGTAGTCGTAGTACTGGGTCCTCTGCGGGCACTGGGGCATGTTGTACTCCTGCAGCACCAGCGGCTTGTTGCCCAGGTGCTTGCTGCACGCCTCCAGGTGGCAGTCCAGCCACTGCTTGTTGAAGCTGGCAGCAGCAGCAGCAGCAGCCAACAGCAGGTGGAGCACATGCCACACAAGGGTTGTAGCAATAGAACACCAGGACACTGCAGGCTCTTAGTGCGTCTTGGAGCACCACACTTCCCCTATACACAGCAGCATCCCAGGCTGACCACAGAGATTGTTACTCTGTGTTGTGCCACAACTACGTGCAGTGTAAGTCCTACAGAAAGCCATTCGTCGCTATCATTTGTGTGTCACTGAGGTTGCACTATCGCAGCAGCAACATCAGCCAGCCACTCACTCCAGCCACTGCTGCGTGGTGTCACCCCTGCGCCACTGGTCCGCGTACGAGTGGATGCACACAAAGTCGATGTTGGGGCTCTGTGACTCCAGGATCCAGTTGCAGCCCTCATTGTAGCCGTAGGGGTTCTTGCCCTGCCAGTCAACCGGCGCTGCAGCACAGCAGCAGCACAAGTTCCAGTTGGTGACATCAGCAGCTCAGGCAGCGTGAGCAAGCTCCAACAGGTGAGGCGGTGCTCTCTGCAGGGGTACTGCTGTGCCATTGTTGGCAGTGCACGTCAGCTGTCCGGTTGCACCTGCATCGCCAAAAGCACAAGTTCGCGTGCCAGATCTTTGCCGTGTGTGGCTCCTCCCAGCCGATACCAACCCCTTTTGCTGTCCTACAGCTGGGCTCAGCCCACACAGCACATGCACACACTCACCTGGCGGTGACGGCCCAAAAAAGCCCTCGCTGCCCACGGTCACGGGGTGCCGGGTGTCCAGCGACTTGACCCAGCCTGCAGCCTCGTGCACCCAGCCCGCGATGACGTCGCTGGGCGTGTTGGGCAGCCTGTTGCGGGGCTCGTTGCAGATGTCCCAGGAGTGGATGCAGGCGCGGCCCCTGCAAGGCGCAGCAGCAGGTGGCGGTTGGAGCCCGAGCCAGTGGCCGAAGGGCGCCACGACTAGGTAATGCCAGCAACCTGTTGGTACTAGCTAGTGCATGTATATTGTCAGTCTTTGCCGTAACGGTGGTTGAGCTGGTGTGGTGGGTGAGACAAGCAGCTGAATGTAGTAGCCAGGGCCACGCGCGGCGCACGGCTCACAAGCATGGTGATTCTTGATGCATCGCAACACAGCATACTGCTGTCAATGTTTTCTTGATCGCCTTCAGTTTTGTGCTGTGCAGCCGACGGTGTGATGGTTGTTTGGTTGCCATCAGCTCACTTGTAGCGATTGATGATGGCAGCAACGTATTCCTTGTAAATGTCCTTTGCCCTGCCGTTGGTATAGAACTCAAAGCGTTCATTGAAGCCAAAGTCGTTGGGCCCAGGCCCAGCCTCGCCCTTAGCCCATCTGGCGGCAGCAGCAGCAGCAGCAGCAGCAGCAGCAGCAGCAGCAGCACCAGCAGCAGCAGCAGCAGCAGCAGCGGCGGCGGCGCCAGTCGTATGCGCAAAGATGGTTGGCTGCAGGCATGCGCTCAAGAACAACACACGCAGTTTGCCTCCCACATGAACGCACAGCGGAGGAACATTGGCAGTGTTTCTGCGCAAGTTCAGACAGTCCTGCCACCGCGGTTTCCAAGTTGTGCTGGTGTGCTGCCAAAACTGCTGTGTTGGCATGTACTATCCTGGCTGGACGAGGATGATACAGGGCCTCCTTGGTTATGACAACACTGTGCAGATATGCATGCTACGGCGCGGATGCGCAGCACCTGCAGCACCTGCAGGACAAGATTCAGCTCAATTGAGCTCAAGGTTGCAGCATGCTCTCAGCCTGCAGCAGCCAATGTCGTGCTGCCGTGCCTCACCTGACGTACTGCTGCATGCCGCCGTAGTCAGCCAGGCAGTTTGTGAGCGTCAGCATCAGCTTGATGCCCCCCAGGGCCTCCACCTCATCCATCAGCCAGTCAAAGGCAGCCAGGGCTGCGGGGTCAGGGACGCCTGAGCAGCACACCACGCAGGCCCACAGCAGGCAGCAGGCGAGCAGGGAGTGGATCAATGCAAATTACCTAGGAGCACGAGGCGCAGCAGCTGTGCGGAGAGTGCTGCAGCATGGTGCTGGGCGCAAGCGGAGGGCAAACTCCTGCCCGTCTGCAAGTGTCGCTGCGGTGCCAAAACTGCAGCTTTGCACCTGAACATGCATCGACAGTCCGCCATCGCTGCGTCAGGTTGCTGAGAATCAGTATGATGCTGACAGCTTAGCAACCTTGCGCCAGCCTACACGGCTTGCTCACCAGGGCGTGTCTGCAGCTTGCCCTGGCCCTCGCCATCGCTGAAGGCCCACATGCGGATGACGTTGAAGCCAGCCTTCTTGATGTCACGCAGCGTGTTGCGCACCATGTTGTGGTCATTGTAGATTGCCTTCTCCTGTTGTGTGGCACAGCATGCAGCAGGCACAGCCATAGCAAAGCTAGCAGCTGGATGCGACTTGATGGATAGACCTAGGGCCTCAGGCAGCAGGGCTGTGCACCTCGTGCAGTTTCTGCTGCAGCGCGCAGCGCCCGAGTGAGCTGGGACGCAAGGTCACAGCGCTGCTGCAACTTGTCCAATGTTTAAGAGATGCAAATAAGCATCTTCTGTAAGGTACAGTGGCGCTGCGCCCATACTGCCCACATGAAGTTGCCAGGAGGCAGTGCTGCTGTCAGCTGCCAGTGCAGGCTGGGGTGCCCCCTGGCTGGTGTTCCCAGGCAGTTCACCCACCAGCAGGTAGTAGCAGTTGGTGCCTGCAAAAGGCTCCATTTTGGCAGCCAACTGCGACACTGCAGGCTTAGAAACAGCCTCGGACCTCGTATGCATGCGCACACGCTTTTGGGTCAGCACTGGGCTCGCCATTGGCCTCAGACCGACATGCCTGGCCAGAGCTAGGGCGCACATGTTTCTAATCGTTTTGTAAGGCTTTATAACGGCACCTGCAAACCCAGAAATGGTATGGTCAGCAAGTTCGCACCTCCCCGCACCGACAGCCCCAGACGCGTAGGGTACGCTACCAATCATGCCGGGCGCTCCTGATACGGTTTGAGCATCCGAAACAGTACAAGAACTGGAACAACGGATCAGCTGTGCGTCTATTGCTCTCACCGGGTGAGTCACCGAGCAGCAGTGTGCGAACGTGGTACGCTTAGATGTACTGTACTTTGAGATATGCAGCAGATTACCCTTACACAGCACAGTGCAGCACAGGCTGCATGAATGTGGCTTTGAAGGCCCCAGGCGCGTGTTATCTCGACTTAAAAATCGAACCGCAGCTGCATGTTTCAGCTGTGCAGTGTGTGCAGTGTGCCTTGTTGATCAATGCCCGGCCTCCAGACAAATCCGGTCCAACTGCAGATACCTGATGCTCAATGCGCTGCCCAAATGCGCACTGGATGCAGCACTGTGGGGTGGCATCATGCCAACTTGGCATGGTACCACCGGTGACTGTAGTGACGCCCCAAGCACCGGCTGTGACCAAAAGGATTAACAGCGTTTCTCATGCTCCGCGAAGGACACATACGATCTGCCAGTAGTAGCTGCAACAATAGTCGCAGCAGTACTGTGCGCCTCACACAAATCCAAACATCAGCCCCCGCTCCTTCCTGGGATGTATATATACATGGGACCACCAGGCTGGTACCCAGGAAGCACTGCCAGTAATCCAGCTGGACGGCGTCCGCCCTGGGACAGCTACACTTCCAACCTGCCAGCACACCCGCACCGCTACTGCAACCCACCAGCACCACCCCACTGTCAGTGTCAATAGTACGCCACCTGGCTCCCCACAGCTGCCCAGCCGGCTGCATCACCGCCGTGCTGTGGCCTCTGCTGCATTCGCGCCGCTGATGTTTGGCCTGGGGATGTCGTACAGCTCCGTCACCCTGCCGTACGTGACGCCGCCCAGCCTGCACACCGGCTGCAGCTTGGTGGGGTCCACCACCAGCTTGCCCGAGGGGCTGCGGCCAGCCACACCATCCGCAATGTGGAACAGCACCACCTCGCCCAGCACCACCGAGTTGGAGGGCTTGCCGTCCCTGCAGCACGCCAGCACCAGCAACAGCAGCAGGAGCGGCAGCGCGACAGCCAGCACAACAGCACATGTCGTAAGCCTGTCTGGGCTGTCCCTGCAATCATTTTTAAAGGAAATTAGAGCACAGTGGGTGATGCAGCTGCACACCCTGCTGCACAACATCACGTGCCGCAGTAACCGCAAGTTGCTGAGCCAGACGCCGCTGCTGCGCCGCACCTGTCCTTGAACTCTATGACCTGGCGCAGCTTGCACTCCATTTGCACCGCTGACTCGCGCACGCGCGGCGGCTTGACAAGTTTTGAAGGCACGGGTGTGAGGCCTGACTGCTGGAACTCGTCCACGCCGCGCTCAAAGTCGCCGCAGGTGTGGTTGGCAGCCTTGCGACAGCAGCAGCACAGCAACACTCTAATTTTCCTTGATGCTTGAATTCAATAGCCTGCTTGCATGCTACTGATGCAATTTCTATGTCAACAGCATGTCAGCAGCATGGTGAGGACCGACAGTGGAAGTCCATCAGCGTTAGGCGCTCTCGGCCGCGTTCTCGACCACACATGAGCTCCGCTCCAGACCATGGGAGAGGATGGCCACGACACTGGGCGAGGCCCTGCTGCTGGTGTCGCTACCGCATACAAATGCAGGCGCACACAACGCAAGCTGCGTGGCGGCTGTGTTTCAATGCCGTGGTGGGCTCACCTCCACGAACCAATCGCTGATCATGTTGAGCGTGAATTCCCTG
This sequence comes from Tetradesmus obliquus, assembly GCA_030272155.1. Lineage (NCBI taxonomy): Eukaryota > Viridiplantae > Chlorophyta > Chlorophyceae > Sphaeropleales > Scenedesmaceae > Tetradesmus > Tetradesmus obliquus. The sequence goes on from CP126191.1 coordinate 7,069,865, forward strand.
CACGCAGCGGAGTCATCGCAGCATGTTGCGGTTCAGGCCACTGCAGGCCACAAGCGCACAGCATGCAGGAGCGCATTTGATGCTGCCCATGCCTGAGCACGTGTGCTTGTCAAGTGAGCGCAACACATGGCCGCCACCTTCACCTCCGCTGCTTGAGGCCACATCACAGCAACTGCTGGAGGTACTGCGTGTGCAGGTGACGCATTCAAGTGAGGCACTGCTGCTGGCTGTGTGTCCGCTGAGCTGCGCTGCTGCCAGCAACGCGGCCTCACTTGGTCTCCTCGATGTTCTGCAGCGTGTCCTTCTTGCCCCCTCCCCTGCCTGGGCTGCGGCTGATGCCCAGCGCCACGATGCAGGGGTTGTGGCCCATCACGTTGAAGTAGCTGTAGGGCGACAGGTTCACGCAGCCGTCCCTGCTGATGGTGGCCGCAAAGCCTGCAGGGGGCAGCACAGGCGGCAGGTGAGGTGTCACAGCATCTAGATGATAACGCATCCGTGACGCGCACAATGCAACGTGCACAACACTGCAGCATCACGCTTGCAATTAGCTGAACTGCTCTTACTTCTAAGTCTTTGTTGAGTGCGACATTCATGCGGCCGTGTTCTGCAGTGGTGTATTTCCTATCCCATGTAATCCAGCTGCTGTGTACACTTGCCTACCCACTCACCAATGGGGCGTGGCACTATAGCGCTGATGACCAGTGGGTAGAGCACCACCTTCTCCACCACGCTAGGGTCCACCTCATGCATGTTGTCAGGGTCATGTGGGGGCTGCTGCTTCTGTGGGGGTGCCCAGCCAGGGTGGGGCCTCTGCACATACACTGCCTGGCGCTGCCTCAAACGCGGCTGTACCAGCAGCAGGCCCAGGCCAGCTGCAGCTGCTGCTCCGGCAGCAAATGCTGCTACAACTTGCAGCCTTTCGTCAGTCATGTGTGTGCCAAGGGGAAGAAAGGCCAGGCAGACGGAACTGGAGGTGCTGATGCTTCTTGCTGATCCGATTAGCGCATTTGCTACTATGCCTACGCCACGTCAACAGCTTTGATTTGAACACAAGAACACGATGCGCAGAATGCCTTGCGTTCAAAATGCTTCACCATCCTGGCATGTTTGCACTTCCGTCCCAAGAACCCTGTCACTCTTCGCTCACTCATGCTCATGACAAGCCGTGGCACGGGCAGTTCAGTAGGCATCCACCTCCGCCTCACGCATAACCGGTGTTCTGCTTAAAATGAGTTGATCTATCGTGGTGGCAGTGCTGCTGTGCGCTGTTAAATTCTGGCGACCACCAGCACATGCCGGTTCTACAGGTACCTGTACTGTGTGCCAGGAGGCAACGGCAGTAGCGATACTGGTCGCGCACTGGGGCAGAAGCATAATACAAATGTGATAGTGGTTGAATACAAAGCTAGCGCAGCAGCACCAGCAGCTTCAGCGCAAATGATACTGCAGTGCTGCTGATCAGCTGCAGAGCAGCCAGCAGGGTTGTTCAGATTGCAGCAATCAGGAGAAAATGAGTCGGATCTTTCTTCAAGTATGCGGGTAGTCATTATAAAAAAACAGGCAAGCAAGGCACAGCCATGCATGGTCAGGTCTTCCGTTTCGAATGGCACCAACTGCATGCTGTCAAGCATGACCAGGGGGGAGCTGCCACCGTGCAAAAGTACAGAAAATATTGGGTGCATCCGAATACTTGTCAACGCAGCTTTTGAGGTTCTGTAGAAGAGCTCTTGCGGTCCTGCTCCTTGACCTACTATGGGCCTGCATAGTTTCAATCAACGCGCACGCCGTGCGACTGCAGCAACGCAGATGTGATACCAGGAGGCAAATTATCTCACAGTGAGACCCGCAACCTACTCATATAGCTGCAGACTTGCAGGAACCCTCATTCAATAAAAACAAACCCTGGACCCTGCATAACCCTTTGGACAACCCCCGACTGGGTGGCTGAGAGCACCACTGTGACCGTTGTTTGACTGCTCAGAGGTTTGAGGTCGTCAGGATTCAAAGGCGCACAGATGGAGGCTTGCTTGTTGGTGGACGTTGGCTGTGCAGTGCCACAGCTGCTGCCGGCACGGACGTCTGTATATGAAGTGTTGGAAAAGGTACATCTCACCGTTTTCTTCTTAGGCTGGCCAGAAAAGGGGTACGCGTGAAAGGAAGTGAGGCACCTACTCACCGACCGCAAACTTCGCTATTGCAGGGTCCTTTTCACTCAATCGGACTGCCATCAGGATGGATATTGCACTGGTCTTCAAGCAGCTACCAGCAAAGCGAGGTGTGCGAGCTGAACAGCAGCTAGGGCTGTTGTTGGCAGCACACAGCAGCACCACAGAGCAGGGGCCGTGCTGACTTTCGTCTCAGCACTTTGAACTCGAGCAACGCTCTGCTGTAGCAAATTCCTTGGCTGTACTCTTTTAATTCAGGTGCTGATCACGGCGGTTTCAGCTCTTGACTGTTGACTCACCTCTGCGCCACTCAGCACAGTGAACTTGCTGCCCGCCTGTTGCATCTTGCACAGGTCAACTCAGTCGCTACAAACCTTGCCAAGCAGATAATAAAGGGGGATGCGTGCCTGGTGCACCCCAACTGTGAGCAGCATGTGCTGGATGAGCTGCTGCACAGCAGGCCCTGGCGTACCGCACAGCCGTGCCAGCCCAGCACGCCACGCAGCAGCAGCAGCAGCAGCAGCCGCCATTTACAGCAACAGACTGCATACGAGGCTGCTGACCGCCTCAATCCCAGTGGCAGCAGCAGCAGCAGCCATGCTGCGCTGAAGCGTGCGCACAGCCTGCAGCGCATTGCTGCAGCCAACAGCACGCGCCAGCGTATCCTCAGTGGTATGGCAGCAGCTACTGCTGCATCCTCAGAGAATTGCAGCCCCCCAACACTCTCAACGCCGCCGCAGCACAACGCATGGTACAACAGCAGCAGCTGGGACAGCAGGCGGCAGCATGGTTTGGCACACAGGCAATCCAGCAGCGCAGCAAGAGGGCTGCCGCCAGCACACATGAGCAGCTGCAGTGCTGCTGCCAGCAGGGTCAGCGCAGACAGCAGCTCATTGTCTGTGCCAGAGCAGCTGCCCTTCACGTGCCTGCGTGCACAGCAGCTGCAGCCGCAACAGCGTCATATTCATCATATGCATACCAGGGGCGAGGTGATTCCCTTCCAACTGCATAACAGCAGCAGCATTCCTTCCAATAACAGCAGTAGGACGCATGCAGCTGCTGCCGTGACGGGGGTCAGCCTGGCCGGCCCTCCCTCTGCGGCGTGCAGCTGCGGGCTGTGCAGCCACAGCTACGTAAGCTGCAGCAGCAGCAGCAGCAGCAGCAGTGTGCCCTGTGGCGCTGCTGCTGCTGGTTGCACCTGCAATGGTGCTGCTGCGCCTTGCCCCTCCAGCCAGGTGGGGTGCAGCCAGCTACAAACGCAGCAATGCGTTGGTGATGATGTAGAGATGGCTGAAGCCGAGGAGCAGCAGACAGCCGAAGCTGCAGCTGCAGCCGCGCCTGCCTGGGCCGACCTGCCTGAAGGCGTGCTGGGGCGTGTTGCTGGCTGCCTGGGGGCGGCTGTGGCAGCAGTGCTGCCCATGTACACTACATGCAGGTGGGCTTGGCTGCGAACAGCAGGTCTAGATGCACTATAGAAGCACACAAGGGGTTGGGAGAGGGGAGGAGGACGTAGTTGCACAGACAGTGCAGGCTGCTGCGTGAACCTCGTTGGTGTTTAGTTGTGGCAATGATGTTGGGCAATGCTGCGACACCTGTCTGTGACAGCCAGACTTGCAGGCGGCGCTGCCCAGCCAGGCGGCCACCACAGCATCACTTTTGGAACGTTTGGTAGACATGCGACGCTTTTAGCAGCCCTGTTCTGCCCCTAAAGCTGGTGTGTCCTTCTGTTGTGGCTCCTGTGTTGTGCTGCTGCAGAGCATGGCGGCGTGCAGTGCTGGATGACGACCAGCTGCTGCTGTCCCTGCGCTTCAGCCTGAACCCAGTGCGGCCCCTCAAGCCAGCGCCAGCGCAGCACTACGCCTGGCATGCAGCTGCACGCCAGCAGCACCCTGCGCTGCTGCTCAGGGTGAGACAGGCGCCTGGTGGGGCACAGCAACATTGGCAGCAGCAGCCCTGCATCCGTGGCTGCTTGGCCCTGCTGTCCGGTTGTGCGTGCTGCATGCCTCCTTGATGGGCTGCAGCTTCTGGAGCTGTATGGCTTAGTGCGAGTGTTGTGCGCTGCTGGTCAACGCCTGTTCTGTGGTCGGCTTCGTCTGCTGCACACCCCCTCCCCTTTTCTTGCAGGCCTGCCAGCTGGGCAACGTGTCAGCACTGGTGGCGCGTGCACGGCTGCTGGACGCCTGCGGCTGTGCGGAGGAGGCGATGCGCTGCTGGAAGCGTGCCGCCAAGGCTGGGCACCTTGAGGGGCAGCTGGTGTATGGGCTGGGCCTGTACAGGGGCATCGCGGGGCTGCAGGAGGAGCCACAGGACGCACACATGTGGCTGCTGCGCGCACTGAAGCAGGTGCGGGCAGGCGCAGGCGCTGCTGCAGCTGGTGATGGGGCGCGGACATGGCTGCAAGCGTGGCCGGCTTTGGACAGCTTGCTTGGTTGGGGTTCGCTGGCTGCTTGCTGCTTGTGGGAGAGCTGGCAAGCGTAGAGTCAGGCGAGGCTGCACTTGCTGCTAGCGTAAGCACAGCTGTGTCATCGCTGTGCTCATGTTGCTGCCGCATGTCTGCCTGCAGGTGCAGAAGCCGGAAGCCGCGGCCGCCAGTGCTGCGAGTAGCTCTGCAGCACCCGGCGTGGCAGCGGCAACCTCAGCCACACAGCCAGCTGCATCAGCAGCAGCTGCCACACCTGCCACTCTTGGCATGCCTGGTGCAGCTCCAGCAGACGCCAGCGACACCCCAAGCAGCAGCAGCAGCAGCGACGGCAGCAGCGTCACGTCTGCGGTTGAGCTGTCTGCGCTGAGTCGCCGCGTGCTGGCTCAGGCTGGGCTGGTGCTGGGCTACCTTGCGTTTGATGGCGAGGGCAGCCTCAAGGTGGACAAGGCTGAGGCCACGCGCTATTTCAGGCTGGCAGCAGGCGCGGGCTGCAGGGAGGCGGAGGAGGTGCTGGGCTGGGTGTACAACACGGGGCAGTACGGCGCGATCTGATGCGGCAACCGTTGCAGTGACTGCATATGTCAGCATGGGGGACTAGCTAGCTGGTGGCGCAGCAGTGAGGGGAGCACACATGCTGTGGTATGTTGTGGCGCATGTGACGTGTCATGCCATGCATGAGAGTGTAGGCGTAGGCAGGCGTGATCTGGGCGTGTTGCATCCATCAATGAAAGGTAGTGTGTTGCTGCTGCAGCGCTGGCGGCAAGTGTGTGTGCAGCGTGGGAGGGTTAGGTTAGTGTTACCCACGCCGGAGATTGTGTGGTCTGTGGTTTAGCATGAAGTACCTTGAGCATGGCATGGCGTGGAGCAGCGTGTGCATGTGCTGGGCTGGGCTGGCGGCTGCTGCGGAGCATTACTGTTCTGTCATGACATGACAGATCATGACTGATCAGCCGGTTGAAGTGCCAGCCCTTTGATACCAGAATTGTGAAATGCAACCCTGTTATGTCCAGTTCAGTGTTGAACTTCGCGGTTGTGGCAACTCAGCGCCACAGACGTGATAGCACAGCCAATGAGCGATGGCACACGCCCCTGTTCCGGGGGCTCGTGTCTGCACGGTGCCATCAACACCTCTTGACATGGGGTCGTGTGGCGTTGGGATGCGACATGTTTTGTGACACGTGTCAGTTCAATACGGCTTGACATGCATGTGGGACGGGCTGCGGCAGCAGCTGCTGGTGTCTGCAGCAGGAGTGTGGCAGGACGAGTGCGCTGGCTCTCGGCTTACATGTCTGTGCCATGTGCGTGGCCAATGTGCCAGCCTAGGGGCGCCAGGTGTCTCGCAGTGGCCGCAGCAGGGACCCCTACCGTGCACTGATCAGATGCCATAAATGCTTGCGTGGCATGCCACACTGGTCGCCTGCAGCGGGGTTTATAATATGTGACTCACTCGGAGTATGCTACTACTGTTTCATGTGTCTTTTAAAGCAGATTTGCGTCAAAGTGTACTACAGCACTGCGTGCAGAGCTACAACGTTGTAGCAAGTTAACTTGCCAAGCAAGCCTGCGCTCTGGTGACTTTCATGATATAATTCCATCCTTGTAACACAGCTACTGCACTCGTGCGCGTGGATTATTGGATCTGCCATCCAAGCCTAGTCCTCTGATGGTCAGGATTGGGTTACAGACAAAGATTCCGTGGAAACAGGCACATGAAAACAGGTACCATTCTGCCTTATGCAGACGCCCTGCAGACAGGGCAACCCACACAGCACCAACATCTATCCTGCAACACACATCAAGCATGCACGCAGCCTCCATCCATCATAGCATGCCATGAGGTCTTGGTCTGGGTGGTCTACCCCTCACCAATAGAGAGGCAATCGTAGTTTCCGCTCCGTACGGGGCGCGGTTGCCGATGCCGATGACAAGGTATGGCTTACAAGAAGACTATTATTATTATAGCATGCCATGAGCGTCCAGCAGCCCAACAAGCAGCGCGCCACAAGCGAATCATGTGTCGTCCTGCAGCCTTGAACCAGTACACGATGATAAAGATGAACATCATGCAGCCTGCGGCACTTGGCACCAGCAGCATGTCATCATCTGCAGACATGCCCAAGCGTGCGCTCATGATTGCACGCGTGACAGCAATCTCGAATGCTGTGTATGCTTCGCCTGCATCATTGCCGCCTCAAACCTTGCCGGCAATTGAGCTGCAGCAAAGGTGTCCAGCTCTTTCTGTGGGCACCACTTCTTTCCTGTGGGCGCCACCTGTGCAAAAACAATGTCATGCAGCTGGCAATCCTGTACTGCATTCAGCGTCCATGCACGCGAGTATGGACGTCATTGGCGCATTCACTAACAAATCCTGCAACAAAGATGTGCATCAAAGCACTTAAGATAAGTGCGTGCAGGCAGTTGCAGATCTGCCACCCCCCTTCAAAAACCTGGCCATCAAGGTCTGCCAGCAAGCAGCCACCCTCACCCAAGCAACCCCACGGCCGTTGTAGGCACGCAAAAACCAACCACAGTGCGATTGTGAAACACCGTCGGAATCACTATTGAAAGACACAGCAGGTGTATTGTACACCCATCACCTCATCCTTAACATCAATGCAGTATGGGTGTGGTGTGTCAAGGCACTCTGGTAATGCAGTTCTCATCAAACGAGTGCACTGGTTAAAACATCTGGACTCTTACGCAAATGCAAGGTAGGCCTTTTCGCCGTTCCATCACACCATACACATGTGATGGTGGCCTGAGCAGAGCCTGACAATGCAACCTTACAGGCACACGAGAACAGCTTGCCGTGTGACAGCACCAGCCCTGTTGGCCAAGTGGGGCCTTGGCTGAGCCCCATCGCGCAGCCCAAGCACCCAACATGTTGTGCAGTATGTCAATGGTGGCAATGCTATCAAAAGGTTTGCAGGTTACGGTTCGGTTCTGGTATTTTCTGAGATTCCTGAGGCGCATTGTGTGTGAAAAGTGATGAGGGGTCCTGGCGCACACTGTTGCAGGGTGCGCGCAGGCCCGCAGGTGAAGCTGAGGACGCATGCGAGAGCTCCAAGGGTGCCATGCACACAAACACTGCACACTGAAGGAGCCACAAAACAAACAGGCCAACTGCTAAAAAGCCTCTCTACCTCAACATCACATGGCAAGGACGACAAAAAGGCTGTGTGTGCCACACTTGACGAAGCGTGATGTGCCCTGCCCATAAAAAAGCAGAATGAACGAGTAGGCTGACGACTGCTGATGTCCTGCCGGAAACTCCAAGCAACCCTCTGCGCATTCAGGATGCGTGCTGTGGAAGCGGGCTGTGCAGGCGCTACAGCCACATGCGTACCAGCCAGGCTGGCTGGCACAAGGATGGGGGATGGCAAATGCTGCTGCTGTTTGTCGAAAGCAATCTGCACGCGCTGAGCTCCCCTGCCCCTGCTGTCACCTTGCATGCCACCCATAACCTGCCCCATGCAAACGCCCAAGGTCGTAAGGCATCCCATACGCTGCCTGCTCAAAAGGAGAGACCAAAAAGCTGGCAACGCCGGACGCCCTCCCCCTCCCACACAAACTGGAAGGCGGGATCTTTGCACATCGCCCCGCTGGCAGGACGACCAGCAGTGTTGTGGCGGAGCCGACCTGGCACACCACCGCACTGCATTGCCCCCAGAGCGCCAAGCAAGACTGCTGCAAGAGCACCACAGCCGATTCATTGACCCGGCTGCAACCACCACCCATCAGCTGGCACCAGCTAGCAGCTGAGTGTGCCAGCCTGCTGCCTGGCGTGCACATGTCTGTGCGTTCTGATGCGTCTGGCGTTCAATCCACGTTTGTCTCTAGCATAAGAAACCCACTGCTACACTGCCAGCCACGCGTAACAGTGATACACTGATACATTAACGCACCAACAAACGACAACCACTGCGTGTGTGCATTCACCGGCGCCTTTCACGCCCCACAGGCTTGCTGGGGAGACTTTGTAGTTTGCGCTCTACACACATGAGCTCTACACACATGAAATGCACGCAGGCGCAGGCGTTTGTGCCCAGACCAGGGTTCGCATCCCAACATCGCCTGCAACAGTGTATGCAACGACAGCACCCCACCAACACAGCTTTTGTGGGGCGCTTACACGCGCAAGCCCCTTTCTGTGGCCGTTGGAGGTGGCACAGCATCATGCCGGAGCAAGCAAGCGTGCTGCCGCCACAAGGCTGAACACGCAAGCTGTGCATGCACTGACGCATGATGAGCCACGCCCACATGATCATTCTGCAACGTTCAGCTACGAAAGCACACGACGCAGCAGTGGCAGTATGTTGGGGTAACAGCCAAAAAAGGATTGACATAGACTGTTGTGACCGTGTGCAGCACTCGCCGAACCAAAAGTGCAGTAGACAGCAAACACTTTCACAACACACAAGACCTGTAACCTAATGCAGACAAAGGTATGCCTTGCAACTGGTGGCAACCTGAAACATGTTGAGCAGGAGCATGCACCTTTGCTTTGCTGCAGTGGCTACCAGCAGCAACTTGATACAGGTGCATGCTCCCGGTCAAATGCAAACGCAGAATGTGCTGAGTTTGACTCGCAGCATATTACTGCTTCCTATGGTGCAGCGTGGAGCTCGCCGTTGCAACCACCTGCAAAATCATAATGCACAAGCAAGCAAAGCCGCCATGACCGCCATGACCTGCCCTGACTGCACCACCCTCACCACTTATCAACAATCAGCATGCGTTGCGCACCCAAGCATACGACACACGCGCAGTTGACCAGCACAGAGTTGCACCCGCTGCATTGCAACACGCCAAGTTGGGCAAACACTGTTCATGTTTCAGGACAGCCACGAACGCTTCAAACAAGGGCACAAGATACCGCAGGCAGCTGTTCCTTCAGTGTAGTTGTAATCATGCACACACAAGAGGTGATTGGTGTGAGGGTGATGTTGTGGTTGCTGCGCAACCCCTCTCTCCGAAAAACACCCCGAGCCTGTCCTCCCCGCCCTCGCTTGCCGCTGATGCAGTGCGTGCACAGCAGTGAGCGATGCCGCTTCAGCCGGTTTTATGCTCTCCCAACTTTCGTGCGCAGCAAGAGCATGTTTCCTGGTTGCTGCATGTCATTGCAGCCAACCGCCCAGCAACACCTAGCCTGTAACACTGACGCAGCCCCAGCGCTGCTCAGCGCATGCACTGCAGCCTTCCATCAAACAACACCAAACCCACCAACCAAGAGCACTGCACACAGCGCTGGGCTGCGCTGCAAAGCTAATCAGACAACGGCCCCAGACCCCAGACCACCAAACACCTCCATGGAGCCAAACAGCAGCTCACAAGCATGAGCTACTGCACCTGCACAACCAGCTCACAGCTCCAGCAGCAGCTGCATTGCAGCCTTCAGGTATGGCTGCAGCACATCGCTGTTCTCATCATACCCAGTCAACGCAGCAAGCGCGGACGGCCACGCAGGCAGCAGTCCGGCCGCCACACGGCACGCACACAGCACGGCGACAGCAACCACGCTGGGCGGGCACCCCACAAACGCAGCACTCTGAGCAGCAGCGCCAGCCAGCAGCAGGGCCTGGCCGCACACGTAGCGTGTGGCACTGAGCTCGTCAGACTCCACGCCCAGCCTCTCCAGCAGCAGCCGCAGCACACGCATGGCGCTGATAGCCACGCAGCCGCCGCCCAGCACCTGGCGCACTTGCGCCACCGCGATCAGCAGCTGCTGGGGGCTGCCTGCCTGGAACAGCGCAGCCAGCATCGGCGCGGAGCTCGCGTCATGGTGTGCCGTGATGTGCAGGCAAGCGGCAGCCAGCAGGCGCCCGCTCACGTTGCCAGCCAGGGGCGAGGCCAGTGCGCCGTCCAGCAGCTGCACAGCGTCGTGCGCAACCTCAGCAGCCAGGCCGATGCAGGGCGCGCTGCGCAGCAGCGCCTGCACCAGCTCAGCACGCTGCAGCAGTGCTGCCTGAGGGATGGCCTGCAGGTTGCAGCGGGGGCAGCAGCACGGCAACAGGCAGCAGGCAAGAGGTGGGTTACGCACTTCGCGTGCTGAGATACGCGATGCAGGGTGGTCAGCCCCACAAAGGTGGCAGGTGCTGCTTGGCTGCTTTGTAAGGCGGACTCAACTTGCGCGTGGCTGAAGACACCGTCAACATAACGTATCAATGGCAGCCACCAAAAACAGCTCTGCGCACGCTTGCGGCAGCCACAGCCTACGCACCTGCGCATTGATGCCGCACGTCCTCTCGAAGGCTTGCACAGACATCATCGCCTGGCGGCACTTCAGCTCCCGCTGCGCATCCTCCTGTGCAGCCATCATGCCGTCAACGCCGCGGCTGCCCATCATGCCGCCAGCCATGCCAGGCATGATGCCCGGCCCGCTCTGGGACAGCACGCCCAGCGCCACAGCCACAGCCGAGCCGTGCAGCCACTCCGCGACAGCCAGCGAGTCTGCTGCAAACTGCAGCTCCTCCACTTGAGCAGGCATGCCGGGCTGATTGCACAAGGCTGGGGCGGGAAGGGCCACGAAGGGCGAGGCCAGCGTGCAGAGTTGGCTGGTGACGACGTGGCTGAGTGCCTTGGCATCCTGGCCCTGAGCAGGTGGGGGAGGCAGCGGAGGTGCAAGCAGCAGTAAGGCAAGCAGCCCATCAGTCCATCGAACGCGGGTTATGGGCAGCACAGCCCGGCACACCATTAGGCTACAGCGCACATGCACTGCAGAAGTTGCAGGAACCCTGTCCATGGTATCAATGCATATACTGGCAGGCAGCACCGCTGGTTTGCAGCGCAGGCCGCCCCCTGCCCTCACCTGCAGTCCCAGCCGCAGCAGCACCTTGCCCACGCAGGGCGCACCGCCCATGGCCGCAAAGTGGTAGCGCAGCTCGTGCAGCATGTGCAGCAGGCTGATGAGCACCACGTGCGGCGAGCCGCCAGGCAGCTGGATGTTCAGCAGGGAGCCCTCAGCGCAGGCCTGCAGCGGGTTGAGACAAGCAGCAGATGGTGAGTTGCTGTCGGAGCGGTGAGCATTGATGCGTAGCGATGACCACGCAGTGGGAGCATCAAACACGGCACAGCAGTGTGCCTCAAGTGTGCCACACAGCCATGCCATCAAGACTGTGGCTGCCACTCAGTGCTAGCCCAGCAAGCACCTCTCAAGCCCACACAAGCAGCTGCAGCGCACCTGCTCGCTGACGAGGCCCTGGAACAGCCCCTGCTGGTGCGCGCGGCCATACAGCTGCAGCGCGTACTTCTGCAGCGGCACCACGCCCGTGGCCCAGCAGGCATCGATGGCGGCGTCATACGTGGTCAGGTCCACGTGCTGGCCGCCGCGCAGCATCACCTCCAGCATGTTCACCGCCTGCTGGTGCTTGCCCAGGCGGCAGTACACGCACACCAGGCAGTTGACCGTGCTGGCGTCGGGCTTGCACACGGTGTACATGCGCTCAAACAGCTGCTCGGCGCGCGCCGGCTGGCCGCCATGCAGGCAGGCAGAGATGGCTGAGGTGAGGCAGGCGGTGCTGGGGCGCAGCCCCTCGGACTGCATCCGCTGCAGCAGCTCCAGGGCAAGGTCCCACCTGGGCGCAGCAGAGGGCAGCAGCAAGCAGAGGCAGCCACGTCAGGATGCATGCTACACGAGGCAGCACACAAAGCAGCTGCCAAAACAGCTGCTCCAAGAAGAAACATCAACCACCACACCATTTGCATAGTTGCTGTGCACCGCCGAGGAAAGACCCCCAGCTCAGTCAGGCTGCTGCCATGCCCGTACCGTAGCTGCTGCACTCTTTGCTCTGCAAATTTCACTCAGAAGCCTTGCCCCTGCTGTACTCGCGCCCTGCTACCTCACCTGCCAGGCAGGTCGCATGCTGCCAGCACTGCCGCGTAGGTGTTGGCGCCGCGCTCGTAGCCGCGCGCTGCCATGGCATGGAACAGGCCCAGCGCCGCATCCAGCTGGCCGCTGCGGGCGTAGCTGGTGAGTGCTGCGTTGAAGGTGGCGCCGTTGGGCTCCACGCCAGCTGCACACATCACCTTGTGCACGCGCACCGCCTCTGCATAGCGGCCTGCTGCGTTGCAGGTGGAGATGATAGCGTTGTAGGTGCGAGCCTCAGGCTTGATGTTCTGCAGGGTGTGTGCAAAGCAGGCGGAGTGGCGCAGGAGGGCAGCATGCAGATGGGGTGGGTGCAAGCGCACAGGTGGCTTTGCCTGAACATATTGATTATGACACAGCTGCGGTATGGGTGCTGCGTGATCTGGCCGCACTGCCCACTGCAATCATGCGTTTCACACAAGCAGTGAAGAGCCTTGCATGCCAGCGCTGCTGCACAGCTGCATTCAGCCACACCATGCCCCTGACGCATCCTGCCCGCTGCTGTGCTGACCAGCTCGCCAGTGTGCTGCTGCTGCGCGCTGCCAACGCTGGGCCCCACCTGGTGCTGCAGCAGCTCCAGCACGTTGAGTGCATCCATCCAGCGGCCTGTCTTGTTGTAGATGTCCAGCAGCGTGTTGTAGGTCACCAGGTTGGGTGTGCAGCCCTCAGCCAGCATCTGCGCGTACACGTCCAGGCTGAGGTCCAGCTCGTTTGCTTTCAGGCACACGTTCAGCAGCGCGCTGTAGGTGTGCACGTTCAGCGGCACTGCACGGCTGCGCATCTCTGCAACCAGCTCCAGTGCGCGGCGCAGCTGGTGGTGGCTGTTGCACTGGCTGATCATGGTGGTGTATGTGAAGATGTCTGCCAGGGAGTACAGCTCGTGCTCGGGGTCCAGTGTCCTGTTTGGCAACAAGTGCAAGCATGGCTGAGTGAGAAGGGGGTGCGTACATGCTGGCAAGGCTGAGGCACTTGTCGTGCACATTGTAACACCATGCGCCTGCCATCGTATGTGTTGCTGGCAGTGCACGTGGAGTCTGCTGTTTGCGTTCAGGTTAAAGCAATATGCTGCTGCCAGCGCCTGCGCGTGCGCTGCAAGTTGTCCCTGTTGTACTTATGATGACGAGAAGCGTCATGCTGCACACGCAAAGCGGGCTGTGCCTTCCTGCCCTAGCGGTGCTGCTGCTTGCAATCACCTGAGGTAGTCAAAGATCTCCACGGCACGCTGCCCCAGCCCAGCCTTGGCCAGTGCCTTGAGCAGCGCTGCTGCCGCACGCGAGTCCAGGTACGCCAGGCCAGCCGCAATAGCCTCGACTGCTGATGCTGACGCTGGCAGCTGCTGCACTGTCTTGACCAAGTCCTCAACCTGCGGTAAACGCGGGCATTCACAGCAGGGTCCAGCCGGCATCAGGCCCAACGCAAGACGCTGTCCTTACATGTCAGCAGGTCATGGTGACACTGCAAGTGTGCGCAGCAGGACAAGCTGCAGGTCGCTTGCAGGCTTCACGCATTGAAACTCTTGACAGCTACTGATCAGGAAGCCACTACTACTTCACGGCACGCCTGCATGGCAGCCAGCACTCTTGAACAGCACGACTTCACAAACCCCATCATGTCACCCGTCCAAGGATGCTTACCGTCACATCTTCTCTGCCTGCGCTGGTGTCGCTCAAGCGCTCGCCACGCTGGACGCGCGACACCATCTGCCAGAGTCGTCGGTAGCCCTGCCCCTTGCGGGTCTGCGTGGTGGGAACTGCAGGCTGCTTGAAAGACCCGACCCTGCCGTGCAGAGCACGGCCGAGTAGGTCGGGGCTGTGTCCGCGGACTCCACCCGAATCGCATGATTGAGCTTGCACAGCCTGCTGCTTTGGGCTGCCTGTGCTTGAGCCTGGCATATCGGGGAGCAGCTGCATGACTGGTAGCGTCTCTGCACTAGACATGTCGCTCTCCATGCCATCTTTGAAGCCGTTGAAATACAATTGCGCGGGCGCAATCCCACTGCTGCTGCCATGCTTGCTGATGTTCATGGGCTGGAAGCCCACTACAGTACAAGAGGAGCCCGACATGGGCGTTTGCCGAGCTGAAATTTTATCGCAACACACTATATGTCTTTCAGGGATAATATTCCTTGAAAAGCGTAAAAGCTCACAGGAAGCCACCACCACACGCCACAGCTTTTGCAGATCAAAGCGCACCACGCAAATTAAGTGACTGCTAAATTGTCCAACAAGAACGTTTCCGGCCCTGGCGTGCCCTGTAGAGGCAAAAGTAGAACTGTCGACTAGGACTTGAACGAGCCTGACAACTGGTTAGGGCAGGTTAGGGCCACGAGTTTTTACACTCCAGAAAAGGGTCAATTAACAGTAATAGAACGCATTATTTCTTTATTCAGAGCTGCAGCGCCTCAGAGATCCCCTGCTGAAGGGTCACGCCATGTGATCAGGGCTGTGATGACGGTGTAAGATTCGGTCGATCAGCAACCTCCACTACATGCGAAGGGCGGCACACAAAAAATATGGTCATGGTCTATGTATGCAACGGGTTTCCGCTGGATAAACACAGTGAGGTCCGCTGCTTGCAGGTCAAACTCGGTCAACAATCACCCAGCTGGCCTGACGCTGCCACGATCTCCGCCGAATCATGACCCCACGTTCAGCTGATCTACGACTCCCTCCCAAGCAGAGGCGCATGCCTGTGCCAGTTGCAGCTGCACCTGCATGCCAACAGCAGAGGGCAGGGTGCATGGTCAGCAGGCTTAGTCTGGCCCGGGTAACCTGAGGTGAGGTGAGCCTGCTGCCTTGCACAGGAGAGGCCACCTTCCTCTATAAAGTCTGACATCATTTTAGTATAGGTAGATGCCTATCATACTGCCTGTGCAATCATATGACAGAAAGGCAGCAGGCGCTCTGTGGCAAGCGCAGCTTGATGGCCTGAGGTCAACATGTGCGGCGCGCACCTGAGCAAATCGGCTGAGCGCCTGCCTGAAGTCCACAGCACGCTGCAGGTTGAGCCGCACGAGCTCAGTCTGGTTGCGGTCCTTCAGCACCTCGTACTGCTCCTGAGCCGCAAGCAGCCGTTCCTGCGCAGGCAGCATTGGAACGTTGGGACCAGATGCAGGCTGGCCGCACACAGGCAGCGCGTCTTGCCGCTGCTGTTGTTCTGCCGCTGCCTGGCTCATGCGCACTGTGCACCTTGCCGCTGCTATCTCCTGCTGCTGTTTAAACCGCTCAAGGCCAGTTTTCATCTGACGCCTTCGATGCCATTTATCAACCACACACCTGCAGCGCCTCTGCCGAGGTGTACAGTGCAGCCATGCGCTTGTCCCGCAAGGCTGCTGCAGCAGCTGCTGCTGCCTGCCGCTCCTGCAGCTCCTCCCGCATCAGCAGCAGCGCCTCGTAGGCGTCCTCGCGCTCCTCCAGCGCTGCCACAGCCTCAGGCACCAGCACCCAGTAGTCGTGCAGGAACACCAGCGCAGCAGCAGTGCGCAGCACATACTGCAGCACAGGCAACGTGCGGCGTATGCAGCAGGACAGCAGAGACAGCGTTTAGAATACGTTTCGGACACCACACTACAACTTTTATGAAGCGGATTTGCGATTGCTTCCTTTTAAGTTTCCAAGCCAGAGGGTGCCGCGTGATCTCGCGGCACCCCCCCAAGATTATGCGCCCTAAAGAGTAGGCTTGCGAGTGCCATGCGTCACAGGAGCCACACCACGCCATTGGCGCTCGTTGTGCAGCCACAGCAATGGGTGTTAAATGTCGGCGGTGCCAGCAAGGGTGGCCAACAATAGAGCCGTGTAGCCGGCAGCCCTGACACACAAGTTTCACCAACTTTGTACAAGCTGCGCATAAACAACAGTATCAGCAGCGCACCTGCTTGTCCACTGCATGCTGCCGCAGGCTGGCGTAGCCTGCCGCCTGTAGGTCTGCTGCCCGCTGCACCGCGCTGCTGCCGTTGGGAGTGTACTGGCCCACACACTGCGCTATCTTCTCCTCGTAGCGCGCCATGAGTGTGAAGCTGCGGCCTATGTCGTGGAAGTCTTCAGCAGCAGCAGACGTGTGCGACACCAGGCTTTGTGCCACGGTGACTGCTGCTGAGAGGTGCTGCTGCAACTCCCTGTGCAAAAAGGACAGCAACAGAACAGCGTGATGGCGGGTGCTGGCGGCCATGCAAGGACAAGCGTAACACATAGACTGCATGAGTAGTTCAAAGCACTGACAGCAGCAGCATACACGCCTTTGCCCCATCAGCATGACTGCCACCACTGCTGTTGCCCAGCAGCCTGCCCTGTGCCACCCACTTGAACCAGTCCTTGGCCTGCCGCAGCTGCTGCTCATCTGCCGGCACCTCGGGCCGCGCCTTGGGCTCACGCACCACAGCCATCAGGCTGTGCTTCATGCGCCACATCATGCCGCCAAGCTTGCCACCGCCAGCGTCACCAGCAGCAGCAGCAGCACTGCTGCCGCCAGCACCGCCTGCGCTGGCATCTGCTGCCAGCCCCTGCTGCTGCTTGTGCTCTGGCAGCAGCATGCCCAGCAGTGCATCTGTTGGGGCTGGCCGCTGCACCATGTGCTGCCACTGCTGGCATGTACCTGCATGGTAGGCAGCAGGACACAGCAGTCAGCGTGTAGGACATGAGAGCAACAGGCAGCACCAGCGAGCAAACAGTGCGTATACATGCACGTATGCAAGGCACTACTCATGGTGGTGCTCGCGCAACGGGAGCCAGTCCCAACAGCATGCAACAGCACAGCAGGCTTCAGACACATGTGTGTTTCAGGCCCGAGCCGCAGCATCAGTTGCTGATGATACTGCTGCTGCGAGCACAGGCCAGTCGGCATGACATCCCGCTCACTCACTCAAGCATGTGGGGTAAGTCAGGAACACGCGCAGCTCCTGGCTGCCCTGCAGGGCTGGGTGGTTGGCGATGGTGCACATGTACGCCTGCGCAGCAGACACCAGGCGAACGCCCCGGGTCAACAGGAGTAGCACACTTCTGCAACAGCTGGCAACGCAGCGCGTTGCAGAGTCACATTTACTCTCAGACCCGGTGTTTTGATGCAGATAGCGGCCTGGCGCAACATGCTGGTTGTAGCCCATTACGCTGCTCAGCCAGCTGCCCTCACAAACCACACATACACATCCTCTCACCCCTACAGCACCCAGCAGGCACATCGAAACTAAGTCAGCAATGCACATGGGGCGCACCTGCAGGTCCACCTTGCGCACTTTCATGAAGCTGTCGCCGCCTGCCAGCCGCGCCGCGTCCAGCAGCCCAGCCCTGTCAGGCAGCGGCGGCAGAAAGTAGCCGCGAAACTGCCGCCGCAGCAGCCGATGCAACTCCTCAAAGTCAGCAAAGCGCCGCCGCACCTCCCACACCTGCACGCCTTCGTGCAGCCGCCTCGCTGCGCTGCTGCTGCTGCTGCCGCTGCTGCCAGGATACGCAGCTGCTGTGTCACATGCTGCGTTGCTTTCGGCTGCGTCTGCAGTGCTGGCTGCTGCGTGGCTTGGTGCTGGAGCGGTGCCGAACACGGAGAGGCTGGTCTCTGTGCGCAGCAGGTATGTGACGTAGCTGGAGAAGCCCCGGGCCACCTTCTCAGGGTCACGCACCCACACCTGCAGCCAGCAGACAGGCAGACAGGCACCACACAGTGGTTCAGGTCATTCCACTCCTACTGCATCTGCCATGACAGGTCTTCTGGCTTGAGCAGCCTTCGTGCCTTAATCACTGGAAGTTCCGAGCATGGCAGCTGCATCAACTGCCAGTGGGTCGCTGTGGTTTCCCTGGCGCCACCTTTGAGCTCAGCAGGTCCACATCCAGCACTGGTGACTGCCAGGGAGAATGATCAGCAGCAAAAAATGGCAGCAGCAGCTAACCGCACTTGCCTTGACAGGGATGTCCTGCGCATGCAGCGGGCCAGCTACTGTTGCTGGTAGCGTGGTGTCTGCCTGCTGCCCTGCCTCTACTGCATCGTCTGCTGCTGCTGCTGCTGCTGTTGCTGCTGCTGCCGCTACACCAGATGTGCTGTGCAGTACTGACACCGGCAGTGCTGCAGGCTCCGGCGCTGCTGCAGGCTCTACTGGCATGGCAGCCGCGGCTGTGCCACCCGCGCTGGTGCTTGCTGTCGGTTGGTGCACAGCGAACACTGTGTGGTCATCATCATCATCTGTGAGGCTGACCGTTTGCAGTGCAGCACCTGCCGCGCCAGCTGGGCTGCCAAAGTAGGTGTTGGCTTGTCCCACTTCCGGGCTGCCAAGGCTGAAAGAGGCGACCACATCACCCTCTGGTTCTGGTTGAGAGAACACAGATAGGCCAGCTGTCAGGGAGGGCAGTGTGTCCAGAGGATCCTGCTGCTGCCGGTTCTGCATGCTGGGCCCTGCTGCTCCTGTTGTTAATGCTCAGCTTGCACCAAGCAGCACCAAGAACAGGCTGGGAGACAATCGGCACATGGTCAAGTTCACCCCGCCTGATACTGTTGCACCTAACCAGTGTATGCAAGCTTCCTGGTAAACACTGAGCTAGAACACTGCTGTGACACAGCTGTACGAAGTCATGGTTCTGTGCCGTGACCCTCGTGGCACAATCAACATGCAGATAACTTTCACCGATCGTACCTAGTAAAACAGGCACTGAGTCTGCATCGCGATACTGCCGTGTGCAAGGCTAGCCAACTGTGCTGTCGAGCAAAGCACGGCAACTGCTGCCTTATAATCTAAAACAAGGAAGCCATCACCATGGCTGCCCCGGAGATGTACACCCGTGGGCAGCCTGGGGACCAGGACAACAGGGGAGAGTCCCTGGTGAGCAGCAGCAGCAGCAGCAGCAGTGGGAGGCAACAGCAGTGGCAGCACTGCATGCCGCTACACCAGCAGCACCAACACAACACCATGCTTCGTGCCTACATGCAACTGGTAATCCTGCTTCATAGCAGGGCTGCTGCTGTGCTGTGGGTGAAGCTGCTGGGCGCCCTGCTGCAGCCTGCAGCCCTCAGCCGCTCACATGTCTTGCTGCTGCGGGCTGTCCTCTTCTGCAACCGCAGGTCCAGCAGCACATGGACCGCATGCAGCAGCAGAAGGAGGCAGTGGCCATGGAGAAGCTGCGGCTGCTGCTGCCGCAGATGGGTGACATGGTGCGGGCGCTGGCGCTGGCCAGGTCTGAGTGGGACATAGACAAGGCAGTGCAGATGCTGCGCAGCTTCCACTCAGCAAACCTGGACAAGGTCAACCTCATAACCAAGGTGGGTGTGCTGGTGGTGGCAGCAGCTGCCGCAGCCATAGCAGCAGAGGGATTGCAGCGCATGAGTAGCAGCAGTGACTGCGCCAGCATCTGCAGCAGCTGAGGTGGCAGCGGCAGTGGTAGCAGCAAGGACTGCAGCAGCAGTTGCAGTTCATCAGGTATCATGCTTTCCTCAACATGCAAAAACCAAAGCAGCTTTCAAGGCAGCAGCTGTATGTACTAATTCAGCACGCTTCGCATTTGGCAGTGAACCTCCGTGCACCGCACTTCAAGCAGTTGCATCAGGTGCAGTTGCTTTGTGGCGGTGTAGGTCACATGCCAACGAGCAGCCGGCACACCAGGCAGTGGGTTGGGTGATGGTGTAGCTTGTCCACATGCAGCAGTGTATGTCTCTGATATGCACTCACTCTGGCGCATGCCTGCTGGCCTGCACTGTCCATACGCCTGCGTGCCTGATCGCAGAAGCGCAAGAAGATCAAAGACGACATTGAAAACTATGATGAGCCAAAGGAAGGAAAGGAAGGGGCAGCGGCCGGCAAGGCCTCACATAGCGGCAGCAGCAGCGGCGGCAGCAGCAGTAGCAGCGGCAGTGAAAGCGACAGTGATGCAGAGGAACGCAAGGTGAGCATGTGCTGGGCCTGCGGCACAAATAGGCTGGGTGGGACAGGGGCTTGGCATGGCCAGCAGCACTGCTGCTGCTGAGGGGGCCATGTGCAGCACATGCTGTGCCCCGGCAGCAGTAGCACATGGCTGCATGCAGCACATGGCTGCATGCAGCCATGGCTGTGGCAAGTGCTTTCTTGCCAGCTAGTGCCCAGGCACAAATGCAGCAGCAGCAGCAGCTGGCTACTGGTGCGAGCCGACACAGCAACGTCCGCACAAAGGGCAAGGCTGGCTTGCAGCTGCTAAGCACCGCATCAAGTGCGGTGCAGCGACTGATGTCTGTGCCACAGCTGCTTGTGTGGACCATCAACCTGCTCACTACGTTGCATGTGTGCGTGTTGCCTGCCGCCGCAGAGCAAGAAGCGCCGGCGCAGCAGCTCAAAGCACAAGAAGGACAAGGCCAAGGACAAGAAGCGGCGCAAGGACAAGAAGCACAAGAAGCAGAAGGACAAAGACAAGGACAAAGATCAGAAGCGCAAGAAGCGCAAGCAGGCGGCCAGCGAAGATGAGGAAGCAGGCGGCAAGGCGCGCGGCAAGCTGACACACACAGAGGTGCGGGGCGGGGCGGCAAGGGTGGGCCAGATGTTTTGCGACGGGCGGCAGCACAGCTGGCATCGGTAGTGGGTCTTTTGGCATGTCTTTCCAGCGTTAATCATTGCTGACTGCTGTGCAATATCACTGCTGCGCTGTGTTCGTCTTGCAGGACTTTGGCAAGTACGGCTACATCCGCGAGACTGATCAGAACGCCAAGCATGACGAGTTTGTGCTGTGGGCTGTGGAGGTGAAGGGCGCCAACATCGAGCTGCTGGGGAAGACCGAGGAGAAGGAGCTGTTCAGGGAGTACATGGAGGACTTCAACACAGGCACACTGCCGCACAAGTGAGCTGGGCGCAGGCTGTCAGCGGGAGGGGCAGGCGGGGTCGTGATGTGCGCAGTGCATGGGGCCGGGGGTCAACCAGGTTCAGCCACAGTATCAATGTAGCAATGGAAGAGGCCAAGTGCCTTGCAAGAGGACGGTGGGAGGCGAGTGTCTTGCATGGGGTGCTGTCGCACACTGGGACCCAGCACTGCTCTGCATGTTGCGTTCAGCTCATCAGCCGTGCCGCCTGCAGGTCGTACGCCACCACTTACACCTGCTTCCACCTGCTGCGCCCGCTCTGCTGCCCGCTTGCTGCTGCGCCCCTTGCAGGAAGTACTACGACCTGGCCGCGTTTGAGCGCAGCGAGAAGATCAAGGCAGCAGGCGGCGGCAGCGGCGGCGGCAAGCCTGGCGGCGCTGCGTTTGACGCGCGCGCTGACGAGGAGGCGCTTAAGAAGCAGCGGCACGAGGAGCGGATGCGGCTGGCGGAGCAGCGGCAGCGCGAGGCCTACGCGCTGCTGAAGCACACGGACCGCGCCAAGGACATGCGCGAGCAGGAGCTGCTGCGCGCGGAGATGAACCTGGCGTACAAGACGGGCGACAGGGCCAAGGCGGAGAAGATCTTCCAGCGGCTGCAGCCGGACGAGGAGAAGAAGAAGTAGCAGGGGCAGCAGCAGCAGCAGCAGCAGCAGCAGCAGCAGCAGCAGCAGCAGGGAAAGTTGGCGGTGTGGTACGGTGAATTGCTGGCGGTGGTGTCGTGCAGTCTCTGTGTTGCCTGTGCACCCATTCATGCGCCGTGGCTTATGGGGCTGTGGCTGCACTCACTCTGCTGGCAGGGAATCATCCAGCAGCACCTGTCCCACCAGCGCAGCACATGAGCAACATTGCTCCGTATTAGATGTAAGTGGCTATGTGTTCAGTAGCATGAAAGCAGCCCAAGTGCTTGGCACATTCCTGGTTGATGTAGTGTCAGGGCTGTAGCTGGTGTACCAATGCTGGCCAGTCTTGCACCAGGTGACAGCGTGGCGGTGACCTTGCTTGCGTTCTCCGATGTTTCTTGAACGTTGTATTGCGCTTGAAATGTCCAGCAGTATGCTTGGATGGTGCAAGGCTTGGGGGTTACTCTGCTGCAGTAGGGTTCTAGGTTCAGTTATGTGACCCAGCTCTTGCCACTTGATGTTGGGCCCACGATGCTGATCAGTAATCGAGCTGTTGATAATTCATTTGTTCGTCAGTTTACAGCAAGCTCTGATCATCACCAGTTGGCTGAAGGGCAGCAGCTCACTGCTGCTGGGGTCACCGTGCAGCCTGCCGCCCTGAGTGGGCAGGATGACGGACAGCACAGATGACTACAACTTTCAGTCTTCAGAGATTTCTCTAGCCCCTCTGATCGAGGACTGCAACCTGCTTGGCTCGCTGCTCGATGATGCCCTCAAAAGCGAGGTCGGGACAGAATTGTTCAGCAAAGTAGAACGAGTCAGGGCTTTGGCGCAATGTGCTGCTCAGCTGGCAACCAAGCACGACGGGGTGAGCTCTTTTGGTTGGAGCTTGCCACGCTAGGGCTGTTTGCCTGTGCTCTTACGCCGGCCTCCGTGGGTCGCGATCGGTTGCTTGTGATGTTTATAACTAACGTAAAAGTACAGGTAACTCGACGTGTAGCAGGTGACCCACACCGGCACACAACGTGACGAACAAGGCGTTTGTGGGTGGCTTGCAGGGCGCATCCAGGATGCTATCGCAGCGCATGGCAGACGAACTGATGAACATGAGTTTGGACGAAGCCATGCCGCTCACACGTGCTCTTGGACACTACCTGGGCCTGACCAGCATTGCAGAGCTGCATCATAGGCAGGTGGCAGCAGTAGCAGCAGCGCTAAGCTAACAGCAGCACTAGGCCAGCAGCTGCCGCAGCAGCAGCTAAAGAGAATCAGAATTTTGCTGGAGCCCTGAGCACGGCTAGGTACCTGGCAGCAGCTGAGCTCGTCGCATGCAGTGCGCTGCCTTCAGCAGTGACCAACTGCATATTCCAAAGCAAGATTCCACAGCTACAGGCACTGCATTGCTGTGCTTGCATTGCCCTACTCTTGCAGTCAGATATAGTGACCTGCTGCTGAGCATGTGCCTGGCAGCACGCCCGCACATTGGGTAATGGGTGATTGAACTACACACACCTGCATGTGTCCTGCAGGCTGCGGCGTGCGCGCCAGGAGGGCAAGAACCCCAAGTCCTGCGACGAGGTGTTTGAGCGGCTCATCACCGAGGGCACACACCCGGATGACCTGTACAACGAGGTCACACACCAGGTGCGGCTGCAGGGCTAGCAGCTGACGCGCCAGGTTGTTGGCGTGGGCCTGGCAGACGTCATTATGACGTAACACATCAGCACAATGGTGTAGATATGCAGAGGGGCACAGTGCATCATGCTGCATGCTGGTGTGACACAAATGCTTGCTTGACACCCAGCAGGCGACACAGTGGCAAGTAAGGTAGTTCCGTCTGCAACAGCCTGCCATGTCACCTCACGGGCATCAGCACTTGCACGCACTTGGTGTGCTTGTATGCTGTTGTTGCTGGTGAACCACTGGTGCCGTCTCCTGCAAGCACAGCTGCCCAGTTTGCATTGCGTGATCCCGCCTTCCAGCTGCACCTTATGGCCGCCTGAGCATTCAGCCACCCTGCTGCTGCGCGCAGTCTGTGGAGATTGTGCTGACAGCGCACCCCACACAGGTCAACAGGCGCACGCTGCAGTACAAGCACAGCAAGATCGCTGCGCTGCTGCAGCAGCATGACAGGTGCGCTCAGCATGGCAGCATGCGCAGCAGCAGCAGCAGCAGCAGCAGGGGTTGCTGTTGCATACTGCAGTGGTGACTTGTCATCCTCCCCTGGCTGAAGGTGGATGGCAGCAGTTGTGCAGTTTGAAAGTGCAGCTGGGAGGGCAGTATATGCACTCGCCCGCAAGAGCAGGCTCCATATCCTTCTGCCATTGCCGAGCAGCTGCGACCACTTGCAGGCTTGCCGCTCTGTCCAGCAGCTGCCTAATCATGTCTTAGTGCTTTATCTTATCCCTACCTGCAGGCCCGACCTGACTGCGGAGGAGCGCGACACAGTGCTGCAGGACCTGGTGCGCGAGATCACCGCGCTGTGGCAGACGGACGAGCTGCGCAGGGAGCGGCCCACACCCATTGACGGTGAGCAGCAATGTCAGCAGCAGGCTGGTGCGCTGGCGCAGCTGTAGGCAGCGATGCGAGCTGCTTGCAGTTGGCTTAGCTGACTAGCGCATTTGTGTGCTGTTGCTGAAGCCGCGTCAGTGTTGCTGCAGCATAGCGTGATTGACAAAGGGCCATGCTTGCATTCATGCTTTGTGTATAGCGGCATTAGTTGGCTGCGTGTATCAACTGCAAGCTCATGAATCGCACACTGCCGCTGCTACTGCTGCGCAGAGGCGCGTGGCGGGCTGCATGTTGTGGAGCAGTCCCTGTGGGCTGCTGTGCCCGCCTTCCTGCGCCGCCTGTCTGCTGCGCTCAAGAAGCACACAGGGCGCGAGCTGCCGCTGAACGCCACGCCCATCAAGTTCGGCTCCTGGATGGGCGGCGACCGGGACGGCAACCCCAACGTGACCGCCAAGACCACACACCACGTGGTGGCCCTCAGCAGGTGAGGGGCAGCCCGGCAGCGGCAGGGCGGCAGGGCGGCACTGCTGGATCTGCTTTGCAGCGGTGGCGGGTGCAGGGCTTTTGGGGGGCAGCTGCACCAGCCATCTGCTGACCTTTCGGAAAGCAGCAGCTTGGGTGTGTACACAGCTGCAGTCATTCACATGCTGCTGCTGCTGCGTGCACTGCTGCTGCTGCAGGTGGATGGCTGCTGACCTGTACCTGCGTGAGGTGGACGTGCTGCGCTTTGAGGTGAGGGGCCTGTCTGCTCATGTCTTCAGTACCTTGAGACTGCACGGCTTCTTGTTGGTATAGTACTTGGCTGCACACTACGTGCCACAAAGTTTGCTGAAAAGTACATGACAGGGTGAGGCGTTGTCGTCACAGCAGCTGACCGTACCATCAAGATTGCAAACCCTTGCCGACGTGGCTACCACTAGCAGGCACCCTGCAGCACTAGCAGCACTCTGTATGCTGGCACTGCCAGAGCGCAGAGCCTCGCTCACGTGCACCTGTTTGCTCCTGTCCCCACTGCTACTGCTGCCGCCACTCCTGCTGCAGCTGTCCATGAGCAACTGCAGCGACACGGTGTGGCAGATGGCGACGGAGATCATGGAGGACAACAGGGCGCGCGAGGACACGCAGGACGCGGCGGCACAGAAGCTGCACATGTTCACGCACCCCAAGGATAGCGAGGCCAGCAAGCTGCCAGACGGTGCGCACTGCTGTAGTAACTCAGCATTATTGCCTTGGCTGCAACGACTGTGCATCACCTGCAACGCTTACTCACGATGTTATGGGGCGGGCTGCGTCAGACGTGCACGCTTCTCAACCAACCCACATCTACCAGCTGCACAAGAGCCTGATGATCGCTGCTAACGTGGGCTCTGCCCTTGCTTGGCCCAGGGGTAGCCCAGCAATGCATGCACGCCGCAACTTGTATCCAAGTATACAACCAAAACAGCTGTTTACACCCGCGCTGTGCTGCTGCAGGCATGGTGCTGGGCACGCGGCCGGGCGCTGCTGACGAGAGCGTGGCGCTGACCAGTGAGGCCAGCGTGCAGGTGCCGCACGAGCTGCCGGGGCAGGACCCCGAGGGCGGCAGCGAGGTCAACTTTGCGGTGGACGAGGATTCCAGCAGCGCGGCAGCCACGCCCCGCGGCGACCTCTCCACATCATTCAGCGAGCAGGTGTCACTGGATGGCCAGCCGCACTCGCCACACGCGCAGGTGCCGGCGCTGGGGTCTCAGGTTGCTGCCGACGGCACGCCTGCTGCTATGCGGTGGATTCCTGGGGAGGGCAGCGGGGCGGAGGGCCAGTCTGGCGTGGGGCTGGGCGGCAGCTGGCAGGACCTGCAGGCGCTGCGGCAGCAGAGCACGCGCCACAACGCGCTGCAGATGAACACGGTGAGCAGCACACCGCGTGGCTGGCAGGGCAGCTTATGTTTTTGCATGGCCTAGTGCCCTGCTCGTTGTCGTTTGAAGGCAGGTATTTCATGTCCCTGCCTGGAATGAGGGACATTCGGCGAGCCTGCAGTCAATGGTGCTGCCGTCATGTTGATGCATGCTGCTTCCTGAGTAGCAGTGTCGTGGTTTGCTGCTGCAGGCTGCGTCAGCGCGGCTGGCTGAGGTTGAGCCGCCAAGCGGTGCTGAGCGGCGGCGCTTCATGAGCCGCACCACCACTGAGGCGCTCAAGGAGGCGCGCCAGCACCAGCGTAAGGGGGCCCACCCCTACAGGGTGGTGCTGGGAGAGGTGAGAGCAGGCACGGCTGTGCAGCTGCACTGGGCACAGCCATGCATTGTGTGGTGAGGTCGTGTGTGCGGTGGTATGCATGGATCGATGCGTCCAGTAACCGTCACAGCTGCCAGTACGCAGCATGCTGATGGCTGGCCTGATGTGAACACCAGGTGTTGCACTGCCCCCCATCTTACGCGTCATCGCCAGTGTCCCTGCACTGTTGCTCTCACGCTGTGCCGTCTGCCTACTGTCACAACTCTCGTGATGTCTGCGGCATGCATGAATCTGCCGTGCAGGTGCGCCGCAAGCTGATGAACACGCGCAGCCGCATGGAGGAGATGCTGCAGGGCAACCTGGACGGCATCATCGCAGCTGAGGGCAGCGACGAGTGGTACGCCAGCGAGGAGGAGCTGGCGCAGCCGCTGCTGGCAGTTTACTGGTGAGGGAGGGGCGCTGCGCTGCATCAAGCCAAATGGATGAACGGATCAGTTGCAGCCTGCGGCAGCTGCTGCAATCAAGTGCAGGGCAAGCATGTAGATCAGCTGCCTGCAGGACTCGACGACGCAAGCTTGCAGGAACAGCCTGCACCTGCTGCTGCAACACCACTATTCCCTGAATGTGTGTGATACCTTACAGCTGCACACGCTGGCACACCTGCTGCCTCCTGCCCACACCGCCACACGTCCAACATTGCTACTGCTGCTGCTGCCCCACAACCTTCCCTCTAACACTGCCAGGTCCCTGTGGGAGTGTGGCGGCGGCACCATCGCGGACGGGCGGCTGCTGGACCTCATCCGTCGCGTGTACAGCTTTGGCATGTCGCTGCTCAAGCTGGACCTGCGCCAGGAGAGCACGCGGCACGCGGAGACGCTGGACGCCATCACCACCTACCTGGGCTATGGCAGCTACAAGGCCTGGGACGAGGACACCAAGTGCGAGTGGATCACGCGCGAGCTGGAGACGCGCCGCCCACTCATCCCGCTCAACATGCCCATGACCGACGAGGTGCGTGGCGCAGCCTGCCAGCCGGCGGCCAGCAGCAACAATGTGCAGAGCAGGCAGCCGTGGCGTGCTGGGAACAGGATAAGGAACAGCACGGGTCTCACGGGGTGCAGCGGCCAGGATGGTGTCGTTGGATGCTGGAACTGTGCATAAGGTTATACGTACAGGCAGGCAGGCTGGCAGGAGCAGCAGCTGTTGTTGTTGATGCGTGTTACTGCATCGTGGCTGCGGCCGCATCTCCTGTGTACGCAACTCACCCTGCTGCTGCTGCTGCTGCTGCTGCTGCTGCTGCTGCTGCTGCTGCTGCTGCTGCTGCTGCTGCTGCTGCCTGCTGCCGCAGGTGCGCGAGGTGCTGGACACGTTCCGCGTTGCTGCGCGGCTGGGCACCAGCAGCCTGGCCGCGTACGTGATCAGCATGAGCCGGGCGGCCAGCGACGTGCTGGCAGTGGAGCTGCTGCAGAAGGAGGCGCGCCTCATGGTGAGCGGGGGGTGGCTGTACTGGAGACTGCTGCTACTTCAAGCTGGGTTCTACGCAAACTAGTAGATTGGGTGGCGAGTTAAGCTGCACGCGGTTGATCATGCAGGGCAGCATGGTGCCTGCACCAGCCGCTGCTTGTGCATCTGCCTGCTCATGCACACGCTCAACTAATGCGTCTGCTGCTGCTGCTTTCTGCTCTAGGTTGCTGCGGAGACGGGCAAGGTGCCGGACCACACCAACAGCCTGCGCGTGGTGCCGCTGTTTGAGACGCTGGATGACCTGGACGCCAGCGGTGAGGTCATGGCGCGCCTCTTCAGCAACCGCTGGTACCGCGCACACCTGCGCAGCGTGCACGACAACCACCAGGAGGTCATGCTTGGCTACAGCGACAGCGGCAAGGACGCGGGACGCCTCGCAGCAAACTGGGCGCTGTACAGGTGGGTGCGGGGCAGCTGCAGCGTGCGGCGTGGTGCAGGGGCTGTGCATGCATGGCGGCAGCTTGCAGGAAGTTGCTGCTTGCAGGAACGCAGGTGACTGCAACAGCATAACGGCAGCAACAGCTGTCAGGCGAGCTGTGCTCTGCGTTGTGCTTGCCGCATGACAACAGCTGTGCTCATGCTACTTGCCCGACCCTGTTTTCTGCGTGTGCAGGGCTCAGGGCAGCCTGGTGCGCATCAGCAAGAGCTGCGGCGTGAAGCTCAACCTGTTCCACGGCCGCGGCGGCACTGTGGGGCGTGGCGGCGGCCCCACCTACCTGGCCATCCAGAGCCAGGCGCCAGGCAGCGTGGAGGGCATGTTCCGCATCACAGAGCAGGGCGAGATGGTGCAGGTGAGGGGCTGGTGAGAGCAGCAGGCAGGCCTCAACAGGCGCCCGGGCTGATGTCACAGCAGGCAGCCAACCGCAACACTACTTGCAGGAAAGTGATTGCTGCAGTGTGTTTGCTGCTGCACGCAGCTGGTCCCATGGGCAGCGCGCTGCGCAGCTTGCAGCTCCAGCACAGCGCAGGAGGTATTATGCAGTAAAGGCACAGCGCACAGTTTGCGCTCAACACCTCTGCAACCAGCACCACCTGCCCCAGCGTGCTCGCTGCTTCATCCTCCTTCCCTTGCTGCTGCTGTGCCGCTCCTGCTGTGCGCGCGCAGGCCAAGTTTGGCATCCCCGTGGTGGCTGCCAACCAGCTGGAGATCTACACCACCGCGGTGCTGCTGGCCAGCATGAAGCCGCCCAGCAACCCGCGCGAGGAGGCCTGGGTGGCCAACATGGACGCGCTGGGCGACCTGTCCTGCAACGCATACAGGTGCGCACTGCACCTGCAAGCCGTGACACCTATCCTGCTTCGCTGCGCAGCGGTGCGTACTGACTGCTGCAGTTTGTTGTGTGCTTGATGCATGCACACCAGCATGATGAGCATCGGAGGTTGTGGTGGACTGCTGCCAGCACAAGCCGGCAGCTGCGCGGTTGCTGGTGGCGAAGCCTCAACATGTCTTGCACCCGCTGTCTGCTGGTGCCAGGTCCATCGTGTTTGAGCACCCGCACTTCATCAGCTACTTCACTGCGGCCACGCCCGAGAGCGAGCTGGGCAACCTCAACATAGGCAGCAGGCCGGCGCGCCGCAAGACGGGCGCGAGCGTGCACAACCTGCGAGCCATCCCCTGGATCTTTGCCTGGACGCAGGTGGGCGGCTGAGGCGGCTGGCGCAGCGTCAACGAGCTGTGCTGGCAGCTTCAGCAAATTGGCAGGCACCTTTGCATGGCTCTGGTCTGTGCAGGAGCACATGCTGCAATCAGGGGTTAGAGCAAGCATGAGAGATAAAAACATGCTGCTTCGTTTGGTTGATGAGACCATGACCTGACTGCCTATCTTGCTGGCCACTGTGCTGCGCTGCAGACGCGCCTAATCCTGCCCAGCTGGCTGGGAGTGGGCGACGCCCTCAACCAGCTCATTCGCGATGTGAGTGGACAGCCGCCGCCACAGCGCAGCGACCATGCTGTGTGGCTAAGCAAACCAGGCGACAGCAGCAATAGCGGCAACAACCCGGGGCTTTAGCTGGCATGCCTCTTCATCTCATCTTGCCAGAACACTGCCTGTGTACCTCCACAGCATGCTGTGCCCTGCAAACCTCATGCTTTGCTGCCCGCCCGTTTCATACCATGCTTCTGGTACCACATAGCACACACATAGCACACATCACGCTGCATGACGCGCTGCTGCTGCCGCGCAGGGCAAAAAGAGTGAGCTGCAGAAGATGTACGAGGAGTGGCCCTTCTTTGCTGCCACCATCGACCTCATCGAGATGATCCTGGCCAAGGCCGACATGCGCATCAGCGGGCTGTATGATGACGTGCTGGTGGACGACACGCAGGGCAAGAAGCTGGGCAGCGAGCTGCGCCAGAAGTTCACCGACACCGTGCGCGCCATCTGCGAGGTGTGGAAGGGGGTGTAGCGGTGGTTGAGGTGCAGTGTTTTGGCGGGGGGGGGGGGGGGGGGCAACGAAGGGTGACCTGTAACACTAAATCGGGAATGTGCGCAGAAGTGCGCGCAGGTTCAGCCTTACCCAGACATGCTCAAACATGTCCTGCATGTGTTGGTGGCTCGTAGGTTAAATTTTGTCAACCTGCTGCTGTTGCTGTTGTTGCTGCTGCTGCTGCTGTTGCTGCTGCTGCTGCTGCAGGTGACTGGGCACTCACGGCTGCTGGAGACCAACCCCTCGCTGCGCTGCCTGATTGAGATGAGGAACCCCAACATCGACCCCATCAACATCCTGCAGGTGAGAGGAGGGAGGGGATGGGGTGCTGCAGCCGACAGCGGTCAAGGCCAGAGTGGCTGGAAGCAGGTAGAGGCAGTGGCTGGGGTGCTCCTGCAGCTGTGCAGCTGTGCTGCAGCATAATGCGTCTGGCCGTTGAATGTCTTGGCAGTGTTTAGATAAAGGTTCTGTGTAATCTGCAGCTACTGTTGTTGACGACCGTGGCTGTCGCTGATGCAAGGGTATTGCTTGCTTGCTGTGCGGCTGTTGCAATGCTGCAGGTGGAGATCCTGCGCCGGGCCCGCGCTGACCCCAGGAACCCTCGCCTGCGCGAGGCGCTGCTCATCACCATCAACGGTATTGCAGCAGGCATGCGCAACACCGGCTAAGGCAGCTGCCGGAGCTGGTAGCAGGGAGATGTTGTTGCAAGCAGGGGTGGGATGTGGCTCAATGTCTGGCGCAGTGTATGGGCGGTTTCAACAGTTTGTACTTCTCTAGACGCGGACAGGATGCAGCGACTGTAGTGCACTGGACTTGCAGCACAGTGCCTGCAATTCTTTACACACAGTATGTGGCTATTCCAAACTGTGTTTACATGCCAATGCAAGCTTTTTACAGTATGTGGCTGTGCACAGCTGACCATGAACAGCTGTACTGTGTTGCACACAACGATGGTACCTGCACCCCAGAATGTGGTGTGTTGCGTGCAGAGCGCAATCAAACTGTCACGATGAGCATTTTCTGGTTGAACAGAGGGTTGTTTTACTTGCCGCTATTGCATGTGGGTCATGTGAACTCTGGCGAAGGGACTGGTACCTTGGACGTCAGCGCTTCACTTGCAGCGAGTGACTGCACAAGTGGCTTTGAACCAAAGATGCTTAATTGCGTCGTGATAAGGTCATCAGATCGTGAGAAATTCGCGCATATCGCTTTAGTCAGCCAACAGGATTGCGTATCAGTCTGCCCTGGCTGCCAGAAATGACGATTGTCCGACTCACGGCTTCTCGTCCAACGATAAGTTCCACTAACAAAGATCAGCACATCAAGTGCAATTCACGCAATTCTGCATAGCATCGCAGGGCAGCTGTTTGGCAGACAGCGGCGGGTACTAAAGCGGTTTGAATTGACCCTTTAGACTGCAGAGAGGCGTTCGGTAGGAGCTGCCGGCTTGTATCCCACTCAAGGTGAAAGCCTGATTGAGTCCGTGCTTGTATTGTTGCTGCAAGCGCCCGCAGAGTCCGTAGACGTCGCAGTTGCGGGTCATCAGGCTGTACAGTCGGTGGGCCTGGCTGCTCGCGCCGTCAGTGGTTGAGGCTGCCGTTTATTACGTTCCCTCGTGGTTTAATTTTGCAGGTTGTTCTGATGGCGACAATGGCCCGCACCGCTGCCCTGGCCCTGTTGGCACTCATGCTGCTGGCTGGCAGTTCATCTGTCAGCGCCTGGAAGAGGGGCAGGGCCACCTTCTACGGCAATGAGCCATGGTACTGGAGCATCCACCACGGCAGTGAGTGGCACGTTTTGAAGAAAAACCAGCAGCAGCAGCAGCAGCAACGTCAAGCAGTCGTATAGTGTCGTGTAGTCATTGTCGACTCAGCATCAGCCTTGGCAGCACATATGCGCCTGTGCATGCAACGGTGCTTGCCTTTGGGTTGCTTTGCTATGGTAGCATGATCAAAGTAGGACAACAAACCATGTTCTCACCGCTTCTTGCTACCTGCTTCTGCTGCTGCTGTCGTGCCTGCAGGCTGTGGGCACAACTACCAGTGGCCTGACCAGGGCACGGGCTGGGACGTTGCTGCCATGAACGATGGCAACCCCGAGTACAGGGGCAGCTGTGGTGTCTGCTACGAGATCAAGTGCGAAAGCTCGTCAGTGCGCGACGGTTATGGTGAGTCATGCAGGGCTGCTGTTGCTGCTGCAGCAGCACCTGCAGGATAGGTGAAGCTGCAACACAGAGCCTCATCATGTCGTGGTGCTTCAGCCGCTGTTTCTGTAACAGCATCAACAGTCTCTTTTTGGACTCAGCTACTGGTCCATGCTACCATATCTTTTCCTGCAGCCGGTGGCATGCTTGCAGAGGAGTTACTGTTTGACTGTGACACAAGTGCCTACATGTAACCAAATTGCCGTAACCCTCTCACACACAAAGGTCTGCTCCACCTGCTGCCGCAGGTGAGAACATCGACAGGAATGGCGTCTGCAAGGACACCAGCAAGTCTGTCATCGTGAAGATCACCGACACGTGCCCCTGCAACTACCCAAACAACTACTTCAGTGAGTGGCTGCTGCCAGCATGCCAAACAGGCTGCACAGGCTAGCGCTTTCCTAGTGCTGCACTGCAGCTCCGCATGAAGCGCCACACAGTCCTTCATGTGCTTTGGCCCACAAAATATAAAGTTGTGAAGTAATATTGAGGCATGACGTGCGATATGCTGCCTCAGCCGCATATTGAAGTTCTGCCTGAAGCTGAAGAGCGAGAAGCACCCGGTGCAGCAGGCATGACTCAATTGTCGAACTTGCCTTCGGCTTGTTGGATGCTGATGCAGAGGACGCTGCTGCCGTGCTGCTGCTCTCCTTTTGCAGGCAACAAGCGCTGGTGCTGCGGTGACATGGTGAGTCAACGCCTGCAGTCCTGCAACATGCAGAGGCTTCCTGTGCAGCCAACATCGGCCACACACGACTGTTCATCTGACGTGCAAGCTACAAAGAGGACATAGAGACATGAGGACAGACAGACATGAGAATGTTTGCGCCAGCTGCTGCCCTGTCCCTGCTGTCTGTGTACAGGAATGCGGCATGCTCAGATAGCAGTGCATGTTGCACAAGCGTGTTGCCATGCTTCAGGTTGCAGCTTCATCATTGTGTTTCGGTTGCTGGTTGGCAGTCATCACCACACACACCTCCTAGCCGCTCACCGTCCGTGCTGTCTGCTGCGTCAATTTGCGCACCATCGTGCATCCCACCGCGCAGGACCACTTTGACATGTCAGTGTGGGCGTTCCAGAAGCTGACCGACATGAAGTGGGGCGTCATCCCCATCCAGTACCAGCGCGTGGACTGCAGCAAGCAGCCGGACAACAAGGCCTACCTCAACTACGACCAGATGTTCCCTGGAGAGTTCCCGCCCAAGTGGCAGGCTGGTGACAGGGACATTGACTGGTACAAGTTTTTCCCCAAGGGTGGCTACATGAACTCGCATGCGGGTGATGGCTCCTACATGGTGAGCACGCTTGCATGCTGCTCCTGCATTGTGCAAGTATTGTCAGCATCATACCTCCAACAGCTGACTGAGCGATATACACATAACGTAGGCAGCAAAACTGTCAGCATGGTGTGCAGTGGTTGACCCTGCTGACTATGGCTACTAGTTGGCTTGCCAGATGCTGCAACACCATGGCACATCCAGTGCTCGCACTTGGTGTGTAGTGGTGCATTTCTATTGGCGTTCCAATGTCATTCAGTAAGTTGTGACGTCGCCACGGCACAGGCTGCGCCTGTGCCTTCTGCCGTTGGCATGTGTCATGAGTTCAGGCAATATTGACAACCCTGCGTGCATGCCGCCCTGCCCCGCACTTGCAGGTCAGCACTGATGACTTCCTGCGCAAGATCGGCAGGTCTGGTGGCGGTGGTGGCGGCAGCTCTGCGCAGTACGGCAAGAAGTGATTGTGTGTGGCTTAGTGTGGTTCGAGACGTGTAGAAACCCAACATGATGTTGTTCATGCAGACAGCTGAGCAGGTCCGGCACTTGCTGCCTCTGCTGGTCTTTGTATAGGTGTTGATGCTGAGGTAAATTGTTCGCACAGGTGTCACTGTTTTGTGCGGCACCCTGCAGCAGGCTGTCCACAGATAGTTTTGCCAGGACGATCTGTCTGGTGTTGACGCAAAGTGACGTGTGCGATATGGAGGGTCTTGCTGTTGGCTAGTGTAAGCAGGCAGTCTTCATCGCCATACTGGTGCTATGGTACAATTGTGTGAAGTGTGAGCGTGTGCTGCTGCAGTGAGGCGGCTAGCTGCGGTTCTTGCCTACTTATGGCAGTGAGCGCACAATGTCTGTACCTGCAGTGCACGTGCTTGTGTACAGGTGTGCTATTGGGTGGCAGCGTTTAGTCAATTTTTCAATAGCGTATGCAGCAGCTGTTTGACAGAGTTTGCAGCGTGGCCGCGGTGCCAGTGCTCGTTGATCCTTTCAGGACATAGAGCCTTGTGAAGTGCTGTGCATGCCATGTAGGACATGCAGGATGCGCATGGTTATTCCCCGTTTGGCAGGGACAGGCGTGTTTGCGACAGATATGGCTGTGTCCTACTTGCTGGTGCCGCCATGTGATTTGGTTTGCCTGCTGCGCAGATCAGTGTTGATAAGTGCGACGGTGGCTCCAATCTTCAGGCAGCCAGTATATCATCAGCACTGCGCTGATGGCTTCGGCATCATTGACAGCAGTTATGTTGCCCGCAGCACAAAATGACAGGTCACCAGCAGCTCTACATGCATGTTATGTGGCTGCTGGTTCTTTTAGCAGCATGCTTATATATGAGCAGCATTTGGGATTTGTGAGTTACCAGCTTCAAGTCCTGTGGACGGACCGGTTGCCAGCCCCACGGCATGCCTCAAGAGTCGCGTGCAATCCATGATGGTAGTCCAGTGCGCACAGAGGGCCGTGCTGCAGCATGCAGTGTGTGGGTGGTGTTGCCCACGCCAGCTGGCAGCAAGGGCACACCCCACAAGCAGCAGACTTATGCGTGCTGCACAGCAGTTCTGGCGCCCTAACATGCATGCGGGGCAGGTGCGGCAACAGCTGTTTGCCTGCAGCCAGCTTGCAGGACACGCATTCATATGCGTCTGTTGTTGCGGCAAGATCGTTATTCTTCGTCATGATCATGGTCAGTATGTACATCCTGCTTCTGTCTGGGAATGTTCAAGCTGCACATGGTGCAGCACAGGCGGCTCGAGCTTCCTGTGCTGCACATTGCAGCGAGTGACCTCGATTGAGCCAGTGGAAGGAGGGTGATCAGCAGCGCTGCCTGCACCACTTTGTTTATTTCTGGCTGCTGCAATTGTGCTGCAGCCAGGCCCTGTGTCTGTGGCCTTCTACCTCATCGTTGGCTGGATATGCCTATTCAAGTATCCAGCCTTTCCAGCACAGCTTACAGAGCATAGCTCCATAGGTGGATTTGTTCTGTTTGGGTGGCCTATGGCCATGCGCCGTGACATCAGCAAGCTATCCTGGCATGTTGGCATGTGCCACACGCTGCAGTGCTCTGTGTATGTATTTTCTGTGAGAGGGCCACTTGGGCATATATACAGACAGGCCAAGGCTGTGTGCATGCTGCTGGCAGCTAATTTGCTGCTGCAGTAGCTGTCGGTTTCCTTTGCCTGGCAGCATGCTGCATGGCCTCCCGCTGTGCATCTTGATGCCAGACAGCATGTGTTTCAACGTACTCGACCACATCTGGGCAGTTTGTCAAGCATTATTAATGATATAAATTGAACAGCGTGGTGCTGCATGTACAACATGCACGTATGTGAATTATATATGTAACAGGACATGCATAACCGTTTCATGGCACCCACCACGAGTCCACAGTGTGCAGACAACTTCTTTTTTGTAGCAGGGATACGTTTCACAGCATAGGCTCGACGGAGTATGCACGAAGGCTCTGCAACTGATCAGTCCACAAGCGCCAGATGTGATTCAATTAGTGTGAGAAAACGGGCGTGCCGCGACCTCTTCAGTCGCAAGACTTAGCGTCTGAGATTTCTACCTGTGTCATATTTGAAATATATAATTCTGCAAATAGCTGGCGTCAAGATAGCTAATCACACGATCTGCAGGGTACCCTTCGCAGCAAATCGACAACCTTGGATGTCTCGCTCTTCGCACTCGCTGCTGGTCAGACAGGCGGTGTGACAGTGACTAAGAGGCGCTTACCCTGCTGGGGTATTTAAACGCGCTTGGCTGCTAGGCTTGATACCTTTTACTCCTAGAGCCGTTGGCACCCATCAGTTTGATCACAGCTTCGGCACGTCTGTTTGCCGTTCTGCTCGATCAGCTGCAACTGCTCAGCCTCAGGACCGCCAAACACAACAGACGTTAGGTTGGTTGCTGATTAGCTTGTTGAGCACTGCATTGCGGTTCGGGTGCCAGGGCAGCGTCTGAAACCGTCGGTCTTACATCGTCAACGCCAAGCCGCACCGCCAAGTTGCATCATCTAACTATCATCACTGTGCCCTGCTCCTGGCCACAGCTATATCTTAAAATACATTTTGTTCTCTGTGCTGCGTGCTGCAGGTCTTCAGGCTGCCACCGGTCCCTCTCCCAGTCTCTACCGCAAGATGGCTGCACTCACCCTCCTGCAGCTGGCCCTGCTGCTGCTAGCCACTGCCACCAGCAACGTCAGTGCCTGGAGGTGCGCATACCTTGGTTTTGATCGGCTACCACAGCAGAGGCTTGCAGCAGGACTGGGGCAAGGTGCCTGACCGCAAACAGCCATCACCAACCATGACCAGGATTCAGACAATCAAGCAGTGGGGAGTACTGCATATGCTGCGCACTGTGCTCAAGTTGCAGTAGCAAATTCAAAAGCCTTGACATGCTCGAAGGGCAGCACCCACTGCTAGCCACCCTGCTGACTTTATGTATGTCGTGTGTGCTGCTTGCGCAGGCAGGGCAGGGCCACCTTTTACGGCAACGAGCCATGGTACTGGAGCATCCATCACGGCAGTGAGTGACAACTTGCTGCAACGCCACCAACTGACAGCATGGAGAGAGGAGGCAGCTGCAGCATGCACTTGCATGTAGCTGTATTCTGCATCACCTGCTATGATTCTGCAGCAACGTCTGCCTGGTCAGCAGCTAGCACTCCAGTGCAACGCCTAGATAACTGTGTGGACGCAGCCTGCCATCATACCTCTTGTAACAGGCTAACTTGCCTGACCTTTAGCCTGCGCTTGCTGCTACAGGCTGCGGTTACGGCTACCAGTGGCCCGACCAGAACACTGGCTGGGACATCGCTGCGCTGAGCGACCAGCACCCTGAGTACAGGGGCAGCTGCGGTGGCTGCTACGAGATCAAGTGCCAGTCATCTGACATCAAGGACGGCTATGGTGAGTGCAAGCTTGCTGATCAGCAGATATGGGTAATGCAGCCAGCACTGCTTCAATTCATCGCATGCATCGGCACCTGAACATGGCGGAGAATGTGCATGTGTGATGCCCTC
Source organism: Tetradesmus obliquus (assembly GCA_030272155.1). Lineage (NCBI taxonomy): Eukaryota > Viridiplantae > Chlorophyta > Chlorophyceae > Sphaeropleales > Scenedesmaceae > Tetradesmus > Tetradesmus obliquus. Next base: position 7,107,897 of record CP126191.1, read on the forward strand.
GTGTTTATCAGTCGCCAAGCAACGTTTTATGACAGCAATGTAGCCAGCACCACACCAGCACCAACACCTCACGGCTGCCCCTAAACACCGCCTGTCCAATGCTGCTCCTGCTCCTATGCCTGCCCCTGCAGGCCAGAACCTTAACAGGAACGGCGCCTGCAGGGACGGTAGCTCCTCCGTCATTGTGAGGACCACAGACACCTGCCCCTGCCAGTACCAGAACAACTACTACTCCAACAAGCGCTGGTGCTGCGGTGACATTGTGAGTGGGGTGCCTGCCACGCGGCGCTTGATGGGGTGGTTAGTGTGCTACAAAGCGAAGGCAGCAGGCAGCACGAGGCTTGGATGTGCAATGGTCTGGCACGGCTGCCAGCACTGCATGGCAGCGCTGCCAGCACGATTGTCGTCTGGTGTGTGGCAGTCTGCTAGCTTGTGGTAGACACTGGTGTTCTCTTGAGGGTGTTTGTGCTGGCCTGCTTACTCATATAACCTGCTCCTATTCCACCGGCGTCTTACACTTTCTCACACGAGTACCTGCGCCTGTGCCACACCGTTTTCATCCCACCCCGCAGGACCATTTTGACATGTCGGTGTGGGCCTTCCAGAAGCTGACCGACATGAAGTGGGGCGTCATCCCCATCCAGTACCGCCGCGTGGACTGCGGCCAGCAGCCTGACAACAAGGCCTACCTCAACTACGACCAGATGTTCCCCGGAGAGTTCCCACCCAAGAGCCAGGCGGGAAACAGGGGCGACTTTGACTGGTACAAGTACTTCCCCAAGGGCGGCTACCTCAACAGCAAGGCTGGTGATGGCAGTGGCATGGTGTCTGTTGACGAGTTCCTGCGCATGACAGGCAGGGGAGGCTCGCGCGGCGGCAACAGCCAGGCTCAGTTTGGCAAGAAGTAAAGCTGCTAGCTGTGTGTTCTGCTGCGTGGCGTAGTCGTTGCTGGACAGCTTTGCCTTGCTGCCTGGCAGCTGTGGTGTATGAGGCTACTGTCATGCCATGCCAGCGGAAGCAAGTGGGTCATCCTTACAAACAACACTTTAACAATCCTGCATAGGGGGCTGAATGCCGAGGGTGTGTGCGGGTGTGTAGGTGTGTACATTGGCTGCTCACCTTTTGAGTATCATGTAGGTTGTCGAGTAGCGGCAGTGTAGTAGCAATTGCAGAGAGCAGGTGTACTCACATGAAACGACGCCCTCTGGAATCCTGTGTGTATCACCATTGTAGAGTCGTAATGTGTTTGGTAGAGCTGTACAGAGCAGCAATTGACCAGGGTTTACTTGCAGAACAGGTTGTGTGCTGAAACTGGAAGAATGCATGTGTTGGTTGGCGACAACTATCCTGAAGAAGCAGTGTGGTTTCTGGGGTGCCAGGAGTTTTGAAACACGCCTCACATGCATGTGTGGTGTGGCAGCCCATGGCATGCACCAATAACAAACTCAATGAGCTCCCCAAGGGTGTGGTGGCTGCCAAGTGGCCCAGGGCGGCTTACAACACATGTACATGGTACACTTGGATGCAGCAGCTTTTTGATCCTCTTTTGCATGGTTTCTCATTGTTGGTAGTCTTGAGCAGGAGGTGCTAGTTGTGTGTGCCTTTGGTTGATGGCGGCATCTGTGGAGGCCTCTCAGATGCTACCATGTGCATTGAGGGAACATTTCAGGACCCTTCCTGCCCCACTTCTGTTGCCGCTGTCTGGTATGTGTGTTGCAGCCTTCGGCTTGCCGGAGAAACACTGGTCCCGTTTTATATTAGTGACCGCTGCAGCAGTGTACTGCGTGGGTGGAGTGGCTGTGAGTGCTGGTCAAGCCAGCTGGAGCAAGTGCTGTGCCATGCCGCGACCCTGATGCTGTCCTGCACGCTGTTGCATCCTGGTGTGCTGAAGTGCTGCGCAGCTGAGAGGGTGAGTGCCGCTGATTGAGCCCTGTGTTTGGCTGAGAGTGTGCGCTGACTACATTGGCGGAGCTGCGCTATTGCGCAGAAGCTCTGATGCTCTCAATTTATGCAGCAGAATTGGAACCGGAGAGATGCTGCAGCAGAGGTATATATCGACAACATATTGTCCTCCTGCTCATTGCATTGCAGCATTGTGCATGCAAGGAGCAAGTGGGCCATGGGGCAAACTCCTTACAGCGAGTGGCACTCTTTGTGGAGCGGCGTGCTACTGAGCAACATGCAGCACTGATTGCATGTATAGGAGGTAGTACTATGGTCACATGAGCTGTCCTGCTGTGTAACAATGGCAATATAACCTGTATAATTCATTGCAACAGCAGATGCGTGCGAATAGTTGTAGCTGCTGAGGTACAGCAGATCTGCCACACATACAGCACTCTGCAAGCTGGCAATAAACGGGTGACAAGGCAATAGCAGCTGCTGAATGTACAAGTAGCAGTGCTGAGGGTGCTGTTGTTCAGCGCCCAAGCCTGCTGTCATACTGCAGTTGCAGATGGCGCCAGCTTGGCAGTGGCACTTTTGTGTACTGCCAGCCTAGGCTGACGCAACAGCAGCTGCTGACCAGTCACGTGCTGTTGTATGATACACTTGCACACTGTTTGCTCTTCAATCGCTCTGCAGACGTTGCCTCTTACCTTTAGTGACCCTGGCAGGGCGGGTCTGACATACAGAGGAGCTAGTGAGACAGCAGCGACATAATGGGCTTTGCGTCTGCAAGCTGACGCAGGAGGGCAGGTTAATCAGCCAAATACTATCAGTATTAAGCCTTTTCCAGCAACGTAGATGTCTGTAGCTTGGTTGACCGGATCTGTGCGGGATGTCCAATGCGGTCCCTACCTCGGCCATCGGCATCGGTGAAACCGCCAGGCAGGGAGATCTGCGGGCGCGTGCCGCCAAGGAGCTGATAGGAGCTGCCGAACACCACCTACGGCACGTTGAGCTGCATAGCAGATGTAGGTAAGCTACGGCTTAGACAGTGACAGCGACTGCGCGGTCGCAACAGGTTCCAGGAACAGGAGAGCAGGTAGGAATCCGGCAGTTACACAACTCACGGCTGTAATGCATGCTCCGGAGGCTCATCGCTCCCTTAATTACCCCCATTGAAAAACCTTTCTTTGCAGGGCACGTCCAGGCGTCACAGCATGGTTCCAATGAGCCCCACGTGCACCACCCTCCTGGCACTCCTGGTGTTGCTGGCAAGCAGTTCAAGTGTCAGCGCCTGGAAGAAGGGCAGGGCCACCTTCTACGGCAATGAGCCATGGTACTGGAGCATCCACCATGGCAGTGAGTAGGCATTGGGTGTGATGGGATGATAGCTCTACGATCTGGCCACAGCAGATCAACCATGTCCAATGCAGTGGTCAGCTAGCAGCCCTTCCTGCAAATGCTGACATGAACAATTGACAGCACCCAATGTCATACACTAAGCTCGAATGCTGCTCTTGGGCTGCTGTGGGCCTGGGATGAACCCATTGACTGTTGAACGTGCGCTCTGGCTGCTGCTGCTGTGCTTTCCTGCAGGCTGTGGCAAGGGCTACCAGTGGCCTGACCAGGGCCAGGGCTGGGACATTGCTGCACTGAGTGATGCGCATCCCGAGTACAAGGGCAGCTGCGGCGCCTGCTACGAGATCAAATGCGACAGCACAAGCGTGCGCGATGGATACGGTGAGGGGCGGCAGCTATGCCACAGCTGTGTGCGCTTGATCCCTGCAGTCCAGGTGCACAGGTTCAGCATGGTGCTGTCCCAGCTAAGAGTGCTGTGGTATAACACAGGCACCAGCTAATGATGATGCTGTACACTCTAGCCCAGTACGCTGCTGGGCTTAACAGCATCGGCTGAACAGCAGCTGATGTAGAACAGTAATGCCAGGCTGGTGAGGTGGGGTGCCAGCCTCTTTGCTGCGGGGAACCAGTTGCTTCACTGCTTCAAGGAGGAGATCAAGCAGCATGTGACAAGTTTGGCTGAGGGGGTGGTGCTGGTGTTGTTGCAGGCGAGAACATCGACAGGAACGGTGCATGCAAGGACACCAGCAAGTCGGTGATCGTCAAAACCACGGATACCTGCCCCTGCAACTACCCCAACAACTACTTCAGTGAGTGGCAACTGCTTACAAGGATAGGCGTTTGCTGTCTGCCCTACAAACTTTGAATGAGTGTGGGACCACTTGTGTTGGCGCAAGGACGGCACAGTATGGAATGGCTTTGTGGCAAGCCTTATGTAGTTGGTGCAGAATGCCGAGTCCCACAGCATGCATGTGGCTTGAGCCTCAGTGCCGCGTCTGCAGGAACCTCTCCTGCTTCATGGCTGTTGCACCAGGCATGCTTGCTAACCTATTATAACAACAATGTTTTAGCTAGATAGATGGCTGCCATCTATCTTGGCTGCTGGTTATCTCGTCGTGCGCAAAGCGCTTGTGTCAAAAACGCCTGACGTATAATGCTGCTGCCGTCGGCGCTGCATATCTGTGCTGTGCAGGCAACAAGCGCTGGTGCTGTGGTGACATGGTGAGCTGGCCGCCTGGGATCATCTCAATTTGATGTTGCCATGACACAACTCCTGTTGCATAACTCCTCGCTACCAGGCTGTGGCCCAGTAGTTTCTTGCACCACAGCAACGGCTGCAGGCGCCACAGCATGCTGGCCAGGCAGCTTCTGAGTCAGACTAAGCTGCATGCGCTAGCTGCAGCGCAGCGCAGCCTCGCACATCCTTTGCACCAGTTGTTGCATTGCATAAGCACAGCCGCGTATGTTCATCAACAGGCAACTGTACGTGCCTGCACCTTACACCCGACAGCAGTTGTCTGCCTATCGTGCCGCCTGCAAGTCTGTCTAGACGAGGTTGCCTGGTCTCACCCTGCCGTGTCAACAAAACTGCAACCCGCAGGATCACTTGGACGTGTCCGTATGGGCCTTCCAGAAGCTCACCGACATGAAGTACGGCGTGATCCCCATCCAGTACCAGCGCGTGGACTGCGGCAAGCAGCCGGACAACAAGGCCTGGCTGGACTACAGCCAGATGTTCCCCGGGGAGTTCCCACCTAAGAGCCAGGCAGGCAGCAGGGGCGACTTTGACTGGAAGAAGTACTTCCCCAATGGAGGCTACATGAACTCAAGGGCAGGTGACGGCTCAGACAAGGTGTCTGTGGACGAGTACCTGCGCAGGGCCAGGGGCGGCTCATCCTCCTCCAGCAGCAGCAGCAGCAGCAGCAGCAGCAGCAGCAGCAGCTCCAATTCTTGGGGCGGGAGCAGTAGCAGCAGCAACAGCAACAGTGGTTCGGGTGGTTGGGGCGGCTGGCGCTTTTTTGGCGGAATTTTTGGAAGGTAATGCTCTGCATGTGGTTGCGGCACTGTCCTTTGCAATTGTTTTGGCAATGCTCGGTAAGAGAGCGATGACGTGGTGTGCACATGCACCCGCATCGCTACAAACGCCCATGCGCGCGAGAGCTGTTTGCACGCCCAGCGCCAAGTTGGCGCTACGTTTGGGTCCTGTTTTGTAAGGCGCATTCAGTTTTGTTTAGTTTCTTTGAAAGTGCTTGAAGCTTGGAATGCCTGGTGTGCTGCCACACGGTACATGTGCTTGCCAACTTGGTGTAGGTTGCAAGTCAGGGCTCACATCTTGTGCTCGATAGTAGGATGCTGTCGGCTGGCAAGCACTCATTTTGTGCATTCTCATGCGGGTTCAAGCAGCATTGACAGGCCACTTATGTTTTTTACCCACCTCTGCAACGCCCCTACAGCGCTAGCCGGACCAAATCCTTGCCAAAAGTTGCTTCCAGCATGCACTGCAGTCGCAGCAACTCGCAGCCGCCCTGTCCTTCCACTGGCAGCATGCCAGCCTGAAGGAGGAAAGCGGATTGATGTGGCTCACTGTGACAGCTGGCTTGTTGTTGTTGTTGGGCCAGCCATGGCAATAAACGGTTTTCACAGTCATCATGTTTTGTTCTGTGTGACAAGAGCTGCCTAGGAGGTCCTAGGCACAGGAAGCACAACCGTGGGGACGCTCATGCAGGTGGAGGCAGTAGCGCATGCCATAGGGCGCACTTGGAATGACGCGCGTGCTGGCACCCGTAGTTGCAGTTCAGCAGCGTTGCGTAGCATCTTGCTGGTGTCGTTGTTCTGGATGTGCATAGGCTGATGTTCTGACAGGACCTGCAGCGGCCTCTGCTGCTGGCAAGAATAAGTATGGTGTGAGGCGAGGCAACCACTGGCCTGCCTGCTCTGTAGCCTGTCGATGTGTGCCGCATGGGTTGTGTGTTAAGAGCAGATGTACAGAGCTAACACAGACTGCATTTCAGGGTGGAAAGTGGCAAAGGTAGCGCCTAGCAGTGCTGCAGCAAGGCTGCCTACGCAGATATGTACATATTGGCACACTTGTGACGGCCGCCTGCGTTGGTGGCGAACAGGTGGCAGGAGGAGACTGCTCGGCATAAGCTGCTCGCTGTTGCAAGCAGCCAGGCTGAACTATAGCGTCAATCGCAATAGCAAGTTGCTGCATTTTACAGTGTCATGATAGCACTTGCAGAGTGCTGCCAGGCATGGTTGGTGTCTGAACAGTGTTGCAGCTGAGATTGGCATGACCCGTCCGCACCCAGGCATGTGTTGAGGCGGCTGAGTCTGTACTGACATGTCTGAGTCAGGCAGGGAGCCGCTCCCTTGCACGGTGCAACAGAGGTTTGCAACCACTGCAGTGGTTCAAGCGTGCAATATGTGTTGACAATGCGGTGGAGATCTAGACGGGTGAATGGCAAGCGTGGTCACTGGCAGTTAGTGAGAGGCACTTTACCTGTGCAGCATGCAATTAGAGGCTGACACAACCGTGTTGTATCACTGACGGAATGCTATCGACAGAGAGATTACAGTCGTTTACGTAGGTTGCTGTCATGCGTAAGTTGCTTGGAATGAAAGGGACCTTCCTAAGCCTGCACAGTTGGCAGGAGATAGAAATTATCGGAGGACACTATCCTGTATCTGGTTCAATAATATGCTATACCTCCGCCGCTTTGAAGCAAAGAAATTCCCGTACCAGTTGTCATAACAATGACTGCTGATCAGCAGTGCCTACCTTATATAAGGAGCTGCAGGTAAGACAGCTTGAAAAGAGTTGAGATCAACGCTAAAAATTCTTGACTCATCATGTTACCCATCAAGCCATAGCATCAACATGTTCTTGACTGTTGCAGACATGTACCTGCTGCACAAATTGCACAAACAGTGTGCATAGCAGAGGCCACCTCATGCCAAACAATCTCCCATAGCGTCACATTATTTCAGCTGATGACTCAGCTGCAGCAGCACTGCTTCTAAACACATTGGTAAGCAGAACTCACCACCATTCCACAGAGTTGCTTCATCAAGCATGTTCAACTTGGAAGTCAATACCAACCCACTGCCAGTGCTGCGGGGACCCTTCTAGGCAGCACATGCTGCATATCAACCCGTACAGGCCCAACCGAGGGCAGCACTGCTGCTGCCCAGACCAGCCTGCACTGCTCATCCACCTGCTGCCGCGCAGCACAGGACTAATGACGCGCCCGCCACGCTGCTGCTGTGGCATTCTCCCCACTCAGCACCAGGCGGTGTCGCGTGCTGTTAATCACCCAACTCCCCACGGGCGTACAAGAAACATACTATGTAAATGGAAAAGGCCATGTATGTACGTTGCAAGCTGGAGCGTGCACGAGAACCCATGACACACATTTCGCAGCTGTAGCAACAGGGTCAGGCCAGGCCCAAGAAGGCTGCGGTATGGCGAGAATATGGCGCGCAGCCTAAAATTGCCAATACCAAAACATGAACCGAGTAGTCTGAACAGAAGCTGCTGCTGTCGAAACCAACCCCACACTGACACGGAGGAATGGGAGCAGACACCACACAAGCTGTGGAGGGTCACAGGGAACCTCCATGGCTGACCGCTACGTAGCTGGAGTCCTCGCCACAGCTACACTGTGCATGCTTGCAACGCCAGTGTGCCCGGCCTTGTTCAGTGCACAACACACACAAACAGCAACACACACAACACTCCCTTCCGTGATGCTCTTTCGACAGGAAAGCCAGCCAGTGCACACGATCGCCGTGTCAGGATCACGTAATGCTGCTGTATGCCTGAGCTGAGATCATCTCGACTGCCACTGCACCACACAAACACACTGCTCCCTACCCCGGCCAGCAGCGAACACCGGCTCAGAACAGCAGACCTACACAAACAATACCGCTTTCATCACTTCTCTGCCACATGCACGTGCTCCTCCTCCGGCAACCAACCGCACTCCACCAAGGAAAGAACACGACTCGAGCACTCAAAAGAATATCCCTGTAGCAGGCCGATTCTGGCACTGCTCTTCCTCGCACTGATGGCACTGCTGCCTACTCCCCCTTGGCCCCGGCCTCCACACCTTCCACCAGCGCATCCACCGCGCTGTCGCTGAACACATAGAACAGGCGCGGGGAGGTCATGGCGATGCCGTTGAAGTCGCACGCGCCAGCCACGGTGTACGCGCCAGCATTGGGGAAGCACAGGAAGTCGCTGTTGCGCAGCAGCGGCAGCTGCACGTCCTTGTACACGCAGTCGGCGCTGTCGCAGGTGGGGCCCCAGATGGTGCTGGTGAACACGGGCACGCTGCCAACAATGGCTGGCAGCTCGGGCGAGCGCAGCACCAGGTACTCCGGGTTCTGGCCGTCATACCTGCACAGAAGAAAATCAGAGCACGCAGCACATGCGTCAGCCACCAGCCAGCATCTGCATGCCTTGCAGGAAACATGGACAGACAGTACACCATGCGTGCTAGAGCTTGTTTGCGTACATTGATACGTACATAGACAGACCGACATGCTGCCGCCTCTTCCAACTGGCCATTCACGAGACAAGCCCCTGACACTCAGACCCTCCCTGCCACAGCCGCACGCCACTCACAGGATGCAGTTGAAGCTGCCGTACAGCCCGTCGGTGATCCAGTAGTCCTTCTTGATGCCGCCGCTGCCGTCGGGGCGGTCACGCACGCCGTACACGGGAGTCAGCAGTGTCGCAGCTGTCTCCGCAAAGTAGCGGCCAGGCTCGGCGATGACCTGCACCCCGCTCTCAGGAGGGAAGTGGGCGGCCAGGGCGCCGTTGATGGTGGTGGCGATGTCGCCAAACATGACGTTGCCGCAGCTGTCAAAGTGGCCGGTGAAGCCACCTCCGATGTCCAGCAGCTGCATGCTGAAGCCCAGGCTGTTGCCCAGGTCAAAGATCTGCGCAGCAGCAGCAGTTGGCAGCGGCAGCATGGGTCAGCCTGATGCCAAGACGCGCCTCAGCTTGCAACATGCATGGCTGCAAGGCAGGCACCTTCAGCTCCACCAGCGCTCAAACGTCAGCACGCACAATCAGCAACCACACGCTACCTGTCTGTCCGCACTGACCCAACTCACACAGCAATTATCGCCCAACAGTGCCAACCAGCAGCCTCCCGCCACCCACCTCGCGCGCCTTCTCGATGGCTGAGCTGTACGCGGCCAGGTTCTTGCAGGCGGAGCCTACATGGAAGGACACGCCCACCACGTCCAGGCCCAGGCGCTGCGCCGTGGCCAGCAGCTTGGGCGCCTCCTCGGGGTTGGCGCCGTACTTGAGCCCCAGCGGCACACGCGCCTCGGGGTCGTCCGCGCGGATGCGCAGCACGCACTTGAAGCCCGGGAAGAAGTTGGCAATCTTGACCAGCTCGCTCTCCGTGTCAAAGGTGGTGAGCCCCACGCCGTGCTCGCGCGCGTAGCGGATGTCGCAGGGGCGCTTGCAGGGGTGCGCGAAGATGATGCGGCTGGGCGACACGCCCAGGTCCAGCACCTGCTGCACCTCCCCCAGGCTGGCGCAGTCAAAGCCCGCGCCCAGCGCTGCCAGCAGGCGCACCACGCCGGGGTCGGGGTTGCACTTGATGGCGTAGAAGGGCACCACGCGCGGCATGGCTGCGCACCAGGCCTGCAGCGCAGGAGGAGTAAAGAGAAAACAGGGGCAGAACGCGTGAGCGGAAGCGTGGCATACCATGCCGACAAATGCGCAGGTGGGTGGCCAGACAGCAGCATGCATTACAACAACAGCATGCATGCAAAGACTCCAGCATTCATGCACATGTTAATATACTAGACTAGCATCACGACAACAGTCGCTTTGTGCAGCCAACTAATCAGCAGGTGCCCCTGCTGGATTTACAACAGCATTTCCACACTTATAGAGTGTGCGATGTGGACGTGTGAGAATGGATTACCAGGCCCATTGTGAGTGCAGAAGTGAGAGAGCAGGAGCAGGTGGCTGAGGATGCTGCGGTGTGTTGGGTGTGCCGCAGATGACGCGCCTCCAGCCCAGATCGCCGCCTTCATGCCTCACTCCATGTGCCGTGGCCGGCTGGCGGGGCAATGCTGATGTGATGGGGCTGCTGCCCCCAGCAGGTGACTGGAGCATGTGATGCAACAGGTCATTGAAGACGCAGTGTGCACATGTCCAGCACACAGGCTGGGTGGCGGATCGCTGCAGAGAGCACAAACACCTCATGGCGAGGTCGTGAGGCTGGAGCGGGTGCTTGCAGGAAGCTTCCTTCAGGCAGCGGCGGCTCCCAGGCGAGCTGACGGCTGATTGTTCTGCAGCAGGCGCGTTTGATGGGGCACAAAGTGCAACGGTCAGAGGCCGGAATAGGGGGCAGACAGGGCAACCTGCCCTGCTCCCATGTTCCCTGGATGTGCTTGAAATCTTGCTTGCAGCAGCATGCTGCTGCAAAGAGAAGTGACAGCAGCATAGCCGCTGGGGTGTGGGCCAAAAGAAACGTTTGTGTTTGCAAGTGGCGAGCACTCCACCTGCTTATAGTGGCTTGCACAACCCTTGGCAGGAGCGGGAGGCACCCCTACCATACCCACACCCACTGACCCCACACCTTGAACAGGCGCACGACGTTGGCCAGGTCCACCACGTAGAAGGTGTCATCCAGCTGATGCTGCGTGATGAGCTGTGAAGCTACACCCTTGACGCCCTCAGGGCCGCCTGCATCAGCACCGCAGCATGAACAACGCAGCAACAGTGAGGCAGCATCCACAACGCTAGCACCTTTCCATGCGAAGCTGCTACTAGTGCAGAGCGTCAGATGCGTATGAACACGGCGTCACCCTTAAAGCAGGCAGCATATCACAGCACATGCACAGTCCCCACCAGCGGCAAATTAAACCAACACCAAGGAGCACTCACCATGAGAGACGCGCTGCACCTTCAGGTCCATCAGCACAGCAGCTGCTGCAGGCTTCTTCACTGCTGCCAGGTGCCATGAGCCACGCACTTTGGCCATGGTAGCAACATCAGGCACCTTTGGCGCTGCCTGCTCAGCAAGCTTGAGGCCGCACCCGCCAGAAGCAGCCTGCGGGACACGCAGAAGCAAGGTGAGGCAAAAAGCAGAAAGCAAGCGCCTCACTGCAGCTGCTCTGCCAGTCTAACAGCATAAGCTGCTGCTGCCACCAGACAAACAAACGATCACAGTAGTGGTGGCACTGTCCCAGCGTCCGTTGCAGTCACTTACGGAGGGGGACTTCAGCTGCTCCAAGATGCAAGCCCTTGGGCTGCCCAGCATGTAATCGAAAGCGTCAGCCTCGCTGCACCGGCGCTCAAGGCTGGAGCAGGGCATGAGAAGAGACACTGATGAGCTCATCCTGTCTTCTAACGTCTGCGCGCAATAAGCAAAACAGCCAGTCCAACCAGAGAACATAGGTCAGCGAGAGCGTGACGCAAGGACGCGGCAGGAGTCGGGAGCCTGCTGGACAGAAACTAGGTAAACGAAATCTTATGATCGTAGGTATCAGAAGCATCAAAGCTGTTCCGCAGCGCCTGCCAGCTGTATGGCTGCTGCCAACGCAAAGGAGCCCCCCGTGGCTGGCGTGCCTGACCACCTGTCTGACCTGCTGCTAGTCTTAAACCGCGTGCAATGCTTGGAAACATCAGAAGCGCTGTTGCGCTGCTCGCAAGAAGCCCTCAGCACAACTGCAGCCTGCTTCCACCCACAACCCGCTGCCCCGGCTGCTCTGGGGTAGTGCACTGACTAGCTGCGCACACACCTGACTCCACGTATACGTTCCTAGTGGAGGGATGCTAGCTCAAGCTGCAGTCTCCTGCCCAGATGAGAGCCCAGAACTTAACGCCGTGAGGCGTGCTAAAGAAAGTGGATGTGTTATCGTCAATTGATGGCATTTGTCATAGTTGAGGATATGCAGAAGCAGACGTGACGGGGCGCTTATGAAGGCGCAGGCTGCAACCCAAAAGGGTAGGCTGGGGTACAAGAACGATGATCATCTCGAGCTTCCGTGAAAGCATATGCGGCTGGTGAACCGAAATAATACCTACTCGATTTTAAAAAAGCATGTCGAGCAGCTGCAGGATCAGGCAACGGCACTGGTACTGCTTGCAGGACAGGCCCAACTTTACGGAAGTAGGTGGCCTTTATTGGAAAGTCACCAACACGGCGCTACAAAGCTAGAAAAAGACTGATATAAGTCAATGCAGGCAATCTGTATCCTTCTTGTGTCGTTTGCATCACGTGTCACACCATCAGTGCGTTGATCCAGCTCATGAGAAGTGTGGGGTGTACCCTGCAGGCAGCTGCCTGGCATGAAATGCCAGCTTCTGGCCAGGACGTGCTGTGGGTGAGCTAGTGACTTCCTGTCACAATCAAATGCAGCGTGAGGTACATTTGAAAAGCTTTCCTTGCTTCACGGCGCAAAATGACGTGCAAAAGTCTGCAGGGGGTCTGCCAGGCCGCCGGCGGCGCCTGGCGCCAGGCATCATGGAAATGATTTCCCGGCGGCCCACCACTGGGTGCTGAGTGACAGTCAGTGACTTACACTGTGAGGGTCGACATCATAGCGTCAACGCCTGCATTGCTGAGGCGCAAATACAGTCTGCCAGTGCATATCACGAGGCAAGCAGGACATGCAGGCCCTGACACTCAGCATATATGGAGCACTTGCAAGTGCCAATCGGCACCTGACATCATTGTCATTGGACTCTGCTCCTTGTCATCATCACATACACCACGTTTGGCACCATTTGCATGAGCAAACCGGACCCATCCAAGGATGCCAACAATTCTATTGAGAACTACTTTTGGCTGAGCAGGTAGTCCGCTGGGTGCGGAATGCAGTTGAATGCAACCACTCCCAACATGTGTACACATGGTCGGCATTTTGGACTGCGCGAGTGCCAAAGCAGATGTCGCTGGCCAACCCTGCTGGGGACGCCTACCTGACCTTCAAGCAGATGTGTGATAGGCTCAACATCACAGCAATATACATCTATACAAGCTCATATTTCATGCGAGAACGCAATCATTAGCAATGCTCGTCAATAATGTTACTCACACCGCCCAGACTGGTCAATCCCCGCCAAGGCATGGCACGCTCAGTCAGCATCACAATCATGAAGCTGATCAGCTTCTGCTGGCCTCACCAGCAGCTCCATCACCAGCGGCATCTGCTGCTCAGCAAACATTCCCACTAGCTGCTCTGCTGCTGCTTGCGCCACAGCTTCCCAGCCGTACGGCACCGGCTGCTGCTGCAGACACTGCTGCCTGCACTGCTCATGAACAGCCTGCTCATAGTCGTGCATTAGCAGCACAACAATCGGCTGCAGCTGGCGCTCACTCAACTGGCATATGTGGCCTGCGGTGCTGCTGTGTGCACTCCAGCTGCCTGCTGCCAGTCCCAGCCCAGCAGCCTGCTGCTGCACCTGCACCATTTCCCTGCCGCTCTGCATCGACAGCTGTGCACCTATGTGTGCTAGGCCAGCAGTTGGTTGCTGCTCGTAGTCTGCCAGTCGCTGCTGCAGCTGTGCACATGCCTGCTGAACCTTGGCAGCAGCCTGCAAGGATGCCACAAAACACACGACACAGCATCAATGACCCCTGCTGTGGCTCTAGGTAAAAGCGACAAAAGGCGACAGCAACTCTGACAACTACATGGAACACACATGCTCACAGCGCTGCAGTAGTAACTTCATCGCATGTCTTGACAGAGCTTGACCGTGGCAACGCTACACAGCTGACTGCCGCTCGAAAGCATCTGCGAGCAGGCCAAACATGGTGGCAAGCTGCAAGCTCACCTGCAGCCCGCCGCTGTGCAGCTCCTGCAGGCCAATGCCCAGCACCAGCTGCAGCACTGCATCCTGCACCTGCCGCTGGTCTATTGCAGCAGCAAGCTGTGCTGTCGGGCTGGCTGTGGCGTCCACACTGCCAGGCATGAGTGCCAGGTCAGTGCTGCCTTCACCGGCCCAGCCTCCAGGGGAGGCGGGGCGCAGCACTGCCAGCTGCTGCCCCTGCTGCTGCTCAGCGGCAGCAGCACCTGTGCCTGCGGTGGCTGCTGCTGTCTCCGATGGCAAGGGCACAAACAGATCGTTGTGCCTGACGTGTGTCCACTGCTCAGGCTGGCTGTCTGAGCTGCACGCATCACCTGCTGCACTGTGAGGCCCCATGCCTGTGATGGCAAATGGTGAGGCTGCTGCGCCTCGCCCACCCAGCAGCCTGCTAGGGGAAGCAGCAGCTTCAGTGTGCTGCAAACCAGGACAACAGGCAGCGCGTGACACGCAACATCTGGTTTGTTCCATGCCGTGTGGTGCTAGCTGTCCTGCTGCACCAATCAGTCCCACGCGGCACATGCATGTCCATACAACAACCCAGTGACAATGCTGTCGGTGCATGTACCAGTGCAGAAACATGGCAGGAATACCCCAAACAGCAAACATGCACTTATCCCATGCTCACCTGGCCTCTGAACTTCTTGGCGAGGGTGTCCAGCTTCAGCGCCAGCGACAGCAGCAGGGCCGTGTCATCACTCGCATCCAGCATCTGCTGCAAGCGCCCAGAAGGAGCCGCAGCAACCACAGCCTCTGATACACCCACAGCTGCGTCACCAGCAGTGCCTGGGCCTGCTGCTGCTGCTGCTGCTGCTGCACCAGCGCCAGCACCCTGTTGTGACGAGTGCAGGTGGCTGCTCAATGGGTGCAGCACAACACTGTTTGCTGCTGCGCGGCCATCCTGCGCAAACGCTGCTGCACTGCTTTCTATGAAGTCAAGGGCTGGCTGCCGCTGTACACCTGCTAGTGCAGAGTCACCTGCTGCTGTGCTGCTGGCATACGCAACGTCCTGCGGCTGGATTGCCTCCTCAACCGTGCTGATGCTGTTGGCTGTTGCCGTGCTCCAGTTGGGAGACCCAGGTCCTGTGAATGCCAGCCTGGCCAGCCACGGGTTGCTGGGCACCGCGCCAGTGGGAGTGCCAACCCTGCCAGCGTCAAGATCAGCAGCCGCTGTGCCCACTTCTGCGCTGGTAGCTGCCTCCTCACACGATGCCGCAGCAGCGACAGCAGCAGCTGCAGCTGCAGCAGCGGTGGCAGCTGCAGCAACTTCGGGTGAGCAGGCTGACTCCTCCTCACTGGCTTCGCTTGTGCAGCCTGAGTCCAACAGCTGTAGCAGCGGCGTCCTTGCGCGCAGGCTGCCCCTGTTGCCGCTGCTGCTGATGTGCTCTGCTGGCTCTGGCAGCCCTGGATCTGGCAGTACCGCTGTGGCTGTACAGGCTGCTGCTACTGCGGCTGCTGCATCACTGGCTGAGGTTGAGCCCGCGCTGCGGTCACCCACGTTGCCAGCTAAGGCAGCAGGCTCCCCAGGGTTCACTGCTGCTGCTGCTGCTGCTGGTGCTGCAATGTCTGCTCGCTGCGCTTGCAGTGAGGCCATGGCTGCCTCCAGCTGCGCAGCTGTGCTTGTGTCGCCTGTGCCAGCCTGCTGGATGCGCTGTGATATCTGCTTGATCCACTCCCTGGTAGATGTGGCTGCAGCATCGCCCTGCTCCGCAGGCAGGGCAGCTGAGCTTGCTGCATCTTCCAGGCTTGGTGCCACCGCCGCCGCAAAACCAGGGTTGGCAAGAGCACTGCCGCTGCCGACACCAGGCAATTGACTGATGCTTGCCTCCGGACTGCATACTGAACTTGCACCAGTTGCGCTGATGGCTCTGCTACCTCTCTGTGACTGCTGCCTGCTGCTGGCAGCACTGCTGCCAAGGCTCTGCAGGGTGCTGCGCAGGCTCTGCAGCTTCAGCAACGCCTTCTCCACTTGCGCCAGGCCAGGCGAGCCACCCCCTGAGCTGGACAAGCTGTGCTGCGCCGCCTGCAGGGCATCCGCTGCAGGTTCAACTGCCAGCTGTGTAGAGATCGCTGCTGTGCCTGCTGCTGCCAGGTCACCTTCAGCCTGATACAGTTCGTTAAGCTGCAGTGACATGCTGGGTGCTGCAACAGCAGGCGCGTCAGCATCGCAGCAGCTTTGCTGCTGCTGTCCATATACTGCAGTGTGTTGCTGCATGTCTGGTGGCGCATCTGCTTCTGCACCCGCTGCAGCAGCCTGCTCTGCTGCACAGGTGGCTGATGAGAGCTGCTTCAAGGAGGCCAACAGTTGGTAGCTGTGCTCTGTGCTGGCTGCCATGTCCTGCTCCTGCTGCTGCAACTCAACACAATCGTGCTGCTGCTGGTTGAGCTGGGCGCTGCCGACAAAGAAAGCACCTCCTGCGCTGCAGCTCACAATAGCGTCACTTGTCTCTGTCGGCTGCCCTGCCGTTTCTACTGCTCTTGGCCCCCTGCTGTCCTCTGACAGCAGCCGCAGGGAGTCAAGCAGCTGGTAGCTCTCTGTTATTGTGTCAGGCGACGCGACAACCTCATGCTGCTGCTGTTGCTGGGCCTCCCGCTGCTGGTGGCCTGCCTCTGAGCCTGGGCTGCTGAGCAGGTCTGCCAGGCTTGCAGCTTCATAGCCAGCTGCGGCGCCTCCAGCAGCAGCGGCAGCAGCAGGCACAGCACCACCAAGAGACACCTCCTGTGCGCCATCCTCACTTCTGCCATCCACAGCAGCGCCACCTGCACTGCTGCCCCTCCCTCCGCCACTGGTCTGGCGGCTGAGGGTCTCCAGCAGGCCCTGCACACGCGCCCCGACATTGCGCAGCACTTCCAGGCTGCTGCCATGGTCGCGGGCACTCCTGCTGCTCTGCCTGCTGCAGGACCTGTCAGCCGACTTGAAGCTGCGCCTGCTGGGGCTGGCGCTGTATGGTGGAGGGCTAGCAGTGTCGCTGAAGGCGACGTCATGCGCAGCTGCAGGTGACTGCACTGCAGCGCCTGCTGCGGCTGCTGGGGTGCCTGTTGCCAGCTCCAGGTGCTCTGTGCTGGGCAGCTGCCACCGCTGCCGCGCCCTGCGTGCTTGCTGCCCATCAGCGCTCACGCTGAAGACGCTTACACTGCCGTCCTCATCTTGCTGCTGCCCTGGCATTGCCGCAGGAGTCGGGGCTGCGCCAGCTGCTTCAGGGTGGCCTGCAGCTGCCAGCAGGCAAGCAGGGGTGAGGCCAGGCTGTGCACTGGTGTCCACCTCGCCGGCTGCTGCAGCTACAACTGCCTGGCTGCGTTCTGCTGCAGCAGCATTTACTTCCGCCTCTGCTGCTGCACCTGCAGCGGCAGCCGCGTGCATCCTTTGTGGGATGCAGTCCTCTGGAAGCAAGGCACAGCTGTGCTCCGCAGCTGCACTTCGTGCTGGACTTGATGCACGAGCATCGTGTTCTGTTACTGCTGTCCGCAGCAATCGCGCATCAGTGTGCGATACGTGTGCAGGGCCATAACTCTGCTGCTGCTGCTGCCGCTGCAGCTGCTCATGCTGTTGCTGCTGCTCCCACAGCTGCTGCTGAGCCTGTTGCTGCAGGTGCGGCTGCGGCCACCATGCCTGCTGCTGTGCACCACCTCCAAGGGGCACACCTGCGCCCCCAGGTGCTGCACCTGCCATGCTGTCCAGCGGGCCTCCACCTGCTGCTGCTGCTGCAGCAGCAGCTGCAGCCAGCATAGCTTCTGTGCCTGCTGCTGCAAACGCTGCTGCACCCGCTGCATCTGCTCTCAGAGGCGAGGCCAGGGGGCTGCCTGACACAATGCCCAGCTCCACCCTGCCGTGCACATGGTGGTTCACATCCAGCCGCGCCGCACCCATGCCAGCAGCACCTGCTGCCAGCATCGCCAGCCCGTGCTGCTGCTGGTTTTGGTCCATCATCTGCAGCGCATCGCTTGGGTAGAACGGCCCGGTGCCTGCCGCTGAGTGGGGTGAGCCGGGCACGCCCCCGGCCATGCCAAAGGGGCGCGCGTACACGCCTGACAGCGGCGACTGCACTGTGTAGGTCTGGTGCGCTGGGCCACATGTCTCGCAGGTCTGGGAGGCTGCGTCGGCAGATGCCTGCAACCTGCACAGACACAACAGCAGCATTGCCGTTGTGTTGACAGGCATTCGGCAAAGAAGCTTATGAACACAGCAAAGCGAACCACATGCACACAAGCAGCCTCATGCAGAGCCAGTGGCTGCGCTTAGCAAGCTTTGCAGGCAAACCACGATGTTGCCGGTTTCATGCATAGCTTGTACGCTGATTCACCCATGCGGGCTGCCACAATCTGCCTTGCCGCCAGCTGCGTCAAAGTCCAGCTGCCGCCGTGCTGGGCTCTGGTCAGCGCCTGCCTCGCGTGCAGCGTCGCCCTGGCTGTGCGCAAGCTGCGGGGACGCTGGGGTTGGCGTGGGCCGCCGCGGCGGTGATGGCGGTGCAAACACTTGGATGCCGTAGTCCAGCACTGCACCGGCTGGCACCGCTGGCCGTGCAAACCTGCACTGTTTGGCGCTGCAGAGCAAGCAACAATGTCCAATGGTGAGACAGTGGTGTGAGCTGTGTTTTGTAAGCAGGTGCTGTTGCTCAAGACTTGTTGCTGTCACATCTCTGGCAGTGCAATGATGTCTTCACTTTGGCACACTGGCTGCCACAGGTCTGTCACTGCATTTGTCGCAGAGCCTACCTGTCACTGCGTGAGCCAGGTGTCTGCCGGAGTAGCACACTGCCAGGTTGCCGTGTCCGCTCCTTTGCAGTGCTGCCTTTGCCGCTGCGCCTGCCGCTGCCACTAAACCCGCCGCCACCAGCGGCGGATGGTGTGCCTGGCGCAGCCGGAGCAGCTGCTTCTGCCGGCTTTGGAGGGTCTGGCAGTGCAGAGAACTTCGCCAGGGCTGCAGCTGCAGCTGTCCTTACGGCAGCAATCTTGTCATATCTAGCGTCTTCCAGCACCTGCAGGCAGTGCACATCAGGACTGCTGGTGTAACATGCGTTGCCTTCCAGCATCATCATTACTGGTACAGTCTGCACACGTCATAAAGAAGACCGCCAGGCTACGAGTCTTGTGCATGCAGAGATCCAGTCAAGCATCACATGGTGCTGGGCACACCCTCTCAACAGCCTCACCTGTACTGCTTGTGGCTTGCGCATCACCAGCACCCGCAGCGCGGGTGTGGTGTGCAGCAGCCGGCGCTCCGGCTCACCAGCAGCTTCTGCATCCTCGTCAGCTGCAGCAAGCCCCATCACACATGCCGCTAGCACTGCCAGTGTTTGCACAGAGTCTCGCCGCACCTGCACATGTCACAAGTTGAGCAGCAAGCACATGCTGGCAGCTTAGTACGCCAGCTGAGGCATCAGCTCCTGCCACAGTTTGATGATATTTGCGCAGCAGTGCGTGCTTGCTGTTGATGAGGCACCTCTCCACAGGGCTTGTGCCCTACAGGCTGCCAGGCGTGGAAGCAAAGCAGCAGTGCCTCTGGCTTAGCTGCAGATGCCTCTACTTCCTGCTGTGACGCACCTGCCACACGTCCTTTGCAACTGCGCCTTTGAGGCACAGCAGCAGCACGCGTTTGATGCAGTCTTTGCCTGCACCTGCACCCAGCACGTCCAAGCACGTGCACACAGGCAGCAGCACGCCTGGCACGCGCTGTGCAAGGGTACCTGCGGCATGGCAGGCACAGCAACCAGGGTATTGCCGCACTTGTCACATGCATCATGTACAACAGCTCTTACTCTGGTTGTCGATGGCACTGCTGCTATGCTATTCAGGATCGATGGTGAAGTTTCCGCTGTCCAGGTCTGTACATTGTAGTCGACTTTGCTTGCGCAGTGGAGAGAACAGCCTGCCCAGAACTGTCATGCGACTAGCTGTGCTGCAGCTGCTTTTGCATTCAGGACATGGTGAAGCACAGGTGCTGCATGCACTCACCCATGCTTAGCAGCTGCACCATGAGCTCCAGGCTCATACGCATGGCCTCCACTGCGTGCTCCAGCTGCTGTGCGTATGCTTTGAGCACCTCCAGCAGCGCCAGCAGCACTTCGCTGCCAGCAGCAACACGCGCCTGCTCAGGGTCCCTGGCGGTTGGCAGAACAACAGCAGCAGCGTCAACAGCCAACACAAGCCTTGCACTACTGGCATCTGAGTTGCCTTACGTCAACTGCTGGCAACTAAGCAGTCAGCTGCTGCATCACGCACGCTTAAGTGAACA
Source organism: Tetradesmus obliquus (assembly GCA_030272155.1). Lineage (NCBI taxonomy): Eukaryota > Viridiplantae > Chlorophyta > Chlorophyceae > Sphaeropleales > Scenedesmaceae > Tetradesmus > Tetradesmus obliquus. The sequence continues at coordinate 7,128,215 of CP126191.1, forward strand.
CTACCTGCTAGGAATTTGTGCTGTGTGATGTGCCTGACCCACATACCTATATGTGCTCCTGATGACAGGAAACAACAGCACCTCGCAGAGCGTGCCTGCTGTGTCAACGTTTCCGCCAGACCGCCTGTGGGTGACGGCATAACTGCCTTCAGACGGCTCATGCAGCAGCTTTGCTAAGCAGCTGGCCAAAAGAGCGGCCAGAGCGCTGATGCAGTTTGCATCATTGCGGTTCTTGGCCAACACTTTGAACCCCTGCATAACACAACGCAGTGCCAGTGTGCTGTTACACGTCACCAGGATGGCTATGCGCGCATGCTGCTGCTTGTGCAGGTCTAAGATGCTGGGCTGTGCGCATGCGCTGCCGGCACACTCTTAGATTTCACGGACATCGCTGGCTTACCTGCTTTGTCAAGAAGGGCAGCAGCGCGGGCAGCTGTGCCTTGGTGGTGCACTTGAGGATGCAGTATTCTGCTAGCTGCAGCCGGAGCTTCACAGCATTCCTGGAGCATGTGTCCAGACCTGCAGGTGGTGTGTTGTGTCAAGGTGCTGTGTGCAGTTGCAGCAACTTTGACAGCTAAAAGGGGCACCTGACGTTCCCACCTGACAGCAGCTCCTGCAATGCACTCTTAACGTGCCCCCCGCTCTTCAGCTCCTGCTGCAACAGCAGTCGAGCACCTCCCACTGATTGTTGCTCAAGATCTCGACATTCTAACCCAGCTAGCTCAAATCGGAGGCGCTGTCTGGTTGCTTGCTCCATGCTGCAGTACTACTGTGCTGCCCTGCTCGCCCACGAGTTATGCTTGCGTTCACTCATCAAGCACAAATAATCAAGCAGTTCGAAGTTATCTGTCCTCGTTGTTCTCGAGTCGAGTCATGAAATACAGGTTGTGGTTGCCAGGCGTATTCAACAACTCGAATTTGTCGAAGGCTCGCCAAACACTCCGAAAATAAAATTGTGCATGATACCACGGTGCAATTGATTTGCCAACACCTTACGCACTGCACCGCAGTGCGATGCTTTTTGAATCAAACCCCAACAGAACCGCATGACCGACTTGAATCAGGCAACAGACGCCTGGTGCATGGCCCGCACCGTTCCCTTGATCTCGGGGAACATGGCTACAAGCACGGTCTCTACTAAGGTCAGCCCCAGGTGGTACATCAACGTCTTGCTCTGCATCATGCCATGGATGTCCCCCAAGCACTTCATGTAGGCGTTCTTGCCCAGCAGTGCCAGCAGCGGGGACGGCACAGTAGACGCAATCAGCCGCTGCCGCAGCTGCTCAGCCACCTCGTCGCAGTCTGCAGGTGGCGTCCAATCCAGGAAGTGCTCCGCGGTGATGGGCGGGCCCTTCGGCGGTACACTGCCCGCGGCTGCTGCGGCTGCGCGGGCAAACCACACGCCTCCAGGCCACAGCTGCGCCTGCAGGCGGATGAGGTGTCTGCTGATGCTGTCTTCAGACAAGCCGTTGGCCAGCTTTGTCTGCAGGAACTCGTCGATGGTGCCGCCAGCCACCAGTGACAGCAGCTGCCGCACCAACGTTATCACTGGCCGCCGCACAAAGCCTTGGTTCTGCAGCTCAAAAGCGCAGCTGACCACCTCATACAGAGGCACAATGAGGCCCGTGCTGTCTTGCACGCAGTCCTGCCAGTCTGCTGCATCCTCCTGCCATTGCTGGCAGTCGCTGGTGGCGGCTGGGCTTGCCGGCTGCGCGTTGACAGCCCTGCTGAACTCACCAGCGCTGGACTTGCTGCTGCTGCTGCCCTGCTGCGGCGCCTTCGTGCCTGGCACTCCACGATCCACGGCTGGAGCACTGCCATGTGCCTCTTGCTGCTGAACATGCTGCAGCCGCCGCCCCTCTTGCGAAGCTGCAGCGTGAGCACCAGCAGCCTGAGCACCACCAGGGGGCACAGATGCGCTGAGCGCAGCATGCAACAGCCCCTGCTGTGCTGGCCCAAAGCCTACACGGTCAGATCTACCTACTGCTGCTGGCCTAGCACTAGTATGTATGGCGTCTAAAACTGCGCTGCTTGCTGCTGCTGACCTGGCTGGCCTGGGCTGCTCAGCCTCCAGCACACCAGAGGCAGCCGGCTTGCTGCCGATGCCCAGCGCGTCGCCAGTGTTGACAGCAGCTCTTCTCACAGCAGCCGCTGCTGCTGCTGCCGCCGCCACACCAAGCTGGCTGTTGCTGACTGGCATGCTGGTGCTCCGGCTGGTACCGGCTCCACTTGCCGCATGGTGCACAGCTGCCACTGCTGTGGTGCGCGTAGCGCTCCCTGCTGCCACTGCTGCCGCAGGATGCAAGCAGCTTTCACTGCATCCCAACAGCTGCTGCTGCCCGTCTACCCCACTGGCAGAGCGTGCTGCGTCCGACTCCTGCTTGCTAAGCTGCCGTGGCGTTCCGGCTGTGCGCTCAAAGGTTGCGCCCTCCACCACAAGGGAGTGCTCCGGCAACATCTTGTTGGGCACAGGCGGTGAGCTGGGCATCATGAGCACTGCTATGGCCTGCTGCTGACTGAAGCTGGTGTCTACGCTGTCAACTGCCTGGAGCAGCTGAGGAGGTTGAACTGTCTGTGCTTGCTGTGCTACATGCGCCGCCCAATCCTGCTGGCTATGTGCTGTGGCGGGGACCAGAATATGTGCACAATTTCTGCTGCCGCTGCTGCTGCCGCTGCTCTGACCACCGTTGTGCTGAGGGGGTGCCACAGCTGCAACAACGCTAGCATGCTGCAGCACAGCGTGCGTTGTCTGCGTCATTGCTGTGCTGTGGTCCTGCTGCTGCATCGCACAGGCTTGGCCCATGGCCAGAACACCCTGCTGTACGGTGTGTGCTTGCTGCGGCTCGCAGGACAAGTAATCGCTGCTATGTGCATTCATTGACATTCCGTGACTTGTCCTCGTCCCTGCCTCAGCCCTCGTGCCAGCCGCTGCTGGCCTGTTCTCTGACAGATACATCTGAGCTGAAGGATTGCTGCTTGAGGTACCTGCGCTACTGCTACCCTGAAGCTCCGCACTGGGGCGTCCACTTATGCTGCCGCTGCCGCTGCTGCGGCCTACGCTACTGCCGCACACCCTGCCAGTACCCTGTTCTGACGCTGCCTGGTGCTGCGGCTGCGAGGTGCAACTGCTGCTGCAGCAGCTCCCGTCGCTGACCTGCTGTGAGGGATTGTACCCGCCACCTACGCCCCGCCAGCTGTGCAGGCCAGCTGCGTCGTCCGAGCGTGAGCGGTGTGCCGACACGTCCACGTCAGCCGCAGGCTTGATGCCCTGCCGCTCATCCGCTGCTGCGGCCATGCTGTACAGCTCGCTCTGCTGCTCAAGGAACTGCGCGAGCTCCGGGTGGCTGCGCAGGAAGCTGCTGCACAGCAGCGCCTGCAGGTAGCAGTCCAGCTCGTCCCGCCGCTTCATGACAAAGGGAGCGTCTCGCGCTGTCAGCAGCCGCTTTGGTGGCAGGCTACAGGGCAGCTCCTTGTAATGTGGGGCGTCCTTGAGGCGCTTGTGCAGCGCTTCAAAGTGCCGGTACCTGCAGGCCCGCAGCACATGTCAGCTTTCAGCGAACCAGGCACTGTCTGCACTTTGTGACATGCGCCCTCATGCTGTCATGCATGCTGGATGGACGCATCAGTCAACCAGATGTTGCCACTGCACCGTGGCGCAGCCATGGCTGCTAATTGTAAAGCACCACACGCAGTCCAGGGCGGCTGTGCAGCCCAAAACATCAGTGCCCACCTGCGCGTGACGGTCCACTCGCCCCTGTTGTCAGCCACACGCACTTTGTACACGATGCAGTCCTTGCTGTCCAGGCTGAGCATCTCTGCACTGACAACCTGCGCCCGCAGCTTGCCGTGCGGCCGCGCCAGCAGCGCAGCCGCTGCCGCTGCAGCACCTGGCTGGCTACAGCCTGGCGACCACGGCGCTCTGCTCAGACCGCACAGTGCTGCAACCACAGGTGAGCGCGCGCTGCTGCTGCTGTTGCCGCTGCTGGCCACTGCTGGTCTCCCAAACATGCTGCCACTGGCCCCCTCACTGCTGCCCCAAGCTCCGGTAAAGCCCCCCGTGCTCATCGCCCTTGCTGCAGCAGCTGCTGCGGCGATTCTGTAGCCAGCCATGGGGTCTGGGCTGCTGCTGAGCTCCGCTGCACTCGCGCAGCTGCGCGGCGAGTCTGCGCCCACGGATGACGAGGGCGGGCTGCTGCCCATCACAGCAGCCATGCTGACTCTGCCAGCACCCGGCCTGCAAACAAGTCACAAGCCCACTTTTGTAGCGGACCAGAACTACGATGCATGCCAAGCAGTTATGCCCACGCATGCACCCGCAGCTGACGTTGCTGAAAGCTATGCACGCTGCTGCCACCTGCAAAGTACCAGTGTTGTCCAGTAGCCTGCTGACGAGAACTAGCGCTGCTCACCTGCGGCGTAGTGACAGCTGCTGTGCTGCTGCCTTGACAGCCCCCATGCTGCCAAGCAGCGCCTGTGAAGCCTGCTGGCCTGCTGGCTGCATTGCTGAGGCGCCATGCCTGATGGGGCTGCTGCTTGGGGAGTCCCTCCACCTGCTGAATGTCTTGGCCATTGCAGAGCTGCCACTTGGCCAGACAGTTGCAGCTGCTGCTCCTGCTGCTGCCACTGCTGCTCTGCCAGGAGACTTGTTGCCTGCAGCATCCTTCACGTCCCCTAGGCTTCTGCTGCGCTTCATGAAGGATGCAGCACTGGCCTGCAGGAAAGTCACGGTGACTCATTGGTTCTGTTGAGTGTGCTCAGCACTGCCACACACAATGCCTTGGAAGAACATTGGTTTGAAGATAGTGCCACGCCTGAACAGCTGTTGTGCAGCAGCCACACAGCTACATCGGCAGCACAATCCACTCACCCGTGCCAAGCCCTCTGGCACCACAGTGGCCGCATTCAGCAGTGATTTCCGGGAGTTGTGCTCGCTCTTGTGCCTGCAAGGCAGACGCACCATACCATGTCACCATGCCTGTAAACACACCATGTAATTTCACCAACCGCCTGGTTGCACCATACAAGCGCAGCATGATGTGGTTACTGCTGAGTGCTGCTGTCGCCAGCTTGAACCGACTTGCGTGCACGTAACTCACTGGTTGCCGTGATCCTGCTCAGCTCTGCTGCTGTGGGCACCCTTCTGCTCAAACTCTGCTGCTGCACAAGCCATCTCCTGAGTGATGACCCGCTGGTTGGCGCCGCCGGCCATGACACTGAGCAGCAGCTGCAGCAGCAGGCGCAGCACAAACAAACTGTTGAGTTTCTAAACCAAAGCACCATGGTCAGCACTCACAGTTAGCAGCCCAGCTGGACAGCTGCAGGCGGGCACCGCTGGTGGCTGGCTTGCTGCTGTGCCATCCGCTGCTGCTTACCTTGTTGATGCTGTACGGTGCCAGGGATGCCAGCGTGCTGCGCAGCAGGCACGTCGCAAACAGCTCCCGCAGCATCGCCCGCATCATGGGGCACGCCCTGTCCTCTGGCGGCATGATGTGCACCACCACAGCCTCGGACAGGCGCTTGCAAGCCTGGTACTGCCCATCTGGGGTGCTGAAAGCAGGGTGCAGCAAGTGCTGTTTGTTCAGCACGTTCCTGATTGCTGCATCAGCCTCTGCTGCTGGCAGCGCTCTCAGGGCTGCTGGGCCCAGAGTGTCAGCTGCTGTGCGATACAGCTGCAAAGTTGAGCACAGTGCCGATGAGCAGTCCCTACAGGCATAGAAATGACAAAGAAAGTACATCATGCGGTTGAGTTTAGTGTATCAACAGCTTGCTGGGCGAGTCATTGTGGTGCGTCAGCTGCTAGGTGCAAGCATGGTTTGACACGTTGGTTGTGACGTGGTGTGTGCACTTGCTGTTCGTATCATTGCTTGTATGCTTCAGCTTCCCTGCTAAACTTGGCCCATAACATGTGCCGTACCTGATCAGCAGTGAGGTCCAGTCAAGCCGCTTGGCCCGCCTGCTGGCCTGCCCAAATGCGTGGTTCAACTGCCAGCGTACTTCAGCTGGAAACTCCCGGTCTGGAGACAGTTGACCAAACCACGCATCATAAATGAACTGCAGGGCAGCAAGCAAATGCATGGTTGGTGACGTCATTCGTTTTAACAGCGGCACCACGCCCTCGCTGCTGCTACTGCGGCTGCAACTGCTTGCACAGCTACACGGCGCTTGGCAAAAACACTTGCAGCTGGCCAGACGAGCACCAATAAATAGGCGCTGCTGCCCTTTGGCACGCATATACATGGCTGGCCGTGGCATAGCACATACCTCCTGTATGATGCTGTTGCACAGCTTGTCCCATGCTGATGCCACCAGCTCGCTGCCTACAAGCTTTCTCCATGCATCACGGTCCCTGTGCTGCCTTGGGCCCTTTGGGGTGCCTGGCTGCTTGGAGACCTTCTCCCTGCTCTGCTCATATGCGTCAGCTGCCGCTGCTGCTGCGTGTTCGCTGCTGCCACTGCTCGGAGGTGGCCATGCCAGCCGGCTGCGCACATCCAGGTGCGCTGCCAGCAGCCGCAGCCCGACCACCACTGCGACTGCCACAACCCAGCGCGCTGTTTGACTGCTGCACCCTGTATAGCAGTTTAGTTGGCAGAGAAGCAGCATGTCCGTGAGATGCATGTGGCTAATGTGCGGAGGCTGACAGTTTGACCATCCTGACAGATCCAGTGAAGCTGTGACCTTGATGATGATCGCAATGGCTGCCTCCATGTGTGCTGAAAGCCCCTACATGTTGCATAATCCTTATAACTAGCAAGTCTCACTCGCAGCATTGTAAAGTAGGTTACTTGCTATGCTGTCAGGGGCAGTACAGCAGCATGTGCTATGCTACATGGACATTCACATGCTGCTCGCCTTCATGAGCTTCTGCAACAGTTTGACTCACATTCAAGGACCCCAGCCACCAGACAGCAGCACAGCAACAGCTTCAGCAATCGAAAGGCAGCCCGGGAATCGCATGCAGCGACTCCGCAAGCAACCGCTGCTCTAGACAGCATCGAGTTTGGGGTTTCATATGGTCAGGTATATTGTTTTTTTATGCGTGCATAGTCCTGGCAGCAATTAGGAGTCCGAATCTCAGGCAGTACTATACAGCACCACGGGCTCAAGGTCTGTCCCTTCAAAACAAAGACTCTCTGCAGCAACCAAGCACACATCAAAGCCGTTACAGCATCAGTCTACTGGCTGAGGTTCACGGGTTGAAGCGCACCAGGAGTGACAACCTTGATTGACGTGAAAGTTGTCTATATCGGAGCTGACGACTCATCATGAACACCAAGGCTCTTGGCATGTTTCAAGCCATCTAAGTTGTGTGTACTGACCATCACCCGCACCTTTCGGAAACTCGCGACTCTCTTGACCTGATATGTGAGACAGCTCACGTAGAACGCAGCATGGAAGACAAGCTTGACGAACATAAGCTGAAGGTCAGCCATCACGCCAATGACCACAAGGCCAAACTGGTAAGGTGGCCTTTTCTGTCCCGCTTCCTCTCGATCCTGGTCGTGCAGCAGTCTAAGAGCCTTCAAATGCGTTTGGGTGCCAGTGAAATTTGTTTTTAATTGTGAGTGCGCGCTTGCGATGCATAATTCTTGCAGGAGTCCAAGTCAGCAAGGATGGAGAGACACAGCGGTGAGGGTCCTACTGTCATCTGCGAACACACCTTATTGTACTAGTTTTGGTCTTTTGATGTTGTGTAGCTTACTGTCGGAAGGGCTTGGCTGTCCAAAGTACACGTGCCCAAACACAGATCCAAGGCTTCCGGAAATGCAGAAGTTGGTGCACACGCAGCGTGCCTCAAAACAACTTGATGCAGTAGGAACAAGAGTTTTGTGACATCAGTGTGCATTGGCTCACGTCGTGCCAGTGCTCCCTGTTGGACAGCTTAGCAGCAGCACGTATCAATGCTGCAGCAGCAACACATATCAATGCTGCTGCTGCAATCCATCATGCAGCTCAGCTTAACAAGGACGTCCTGCAGCCAGCTACAACCAGTCACAACCGGACCAGCAGCACCGCCACCACAATGACAGTGCTAGCCGCATAACAGCAGTGGCACCCTTGATTAAGGCTTGCCCATCGCAACATCCTCAGTGCTGCTGAGACCACATCACCACGAATGCACTTTTGACAGGCCCCTGTTACACGGCCGACTGTCGCTGCAAGGTTGCCGCTATAGTTTACGACATACACATGGGCCACAGCATTTGCAGGTGTTTTGCTGCACTCCCGGTTGACTTACTGCGCATGGCACTGGCATTGTCCTAATGCAGGCACCGGCCACCCCATCAAAGAGCAGGCAAAGAAGGGAGGCGGCGGTGGTGGCAATTGGGGCAGGTGGGCATAGCAGTAGCAGGTGGCTTGATGCAGTGTCTGCTGTCTGCTGGCTGCATCCATTTGTTGGAGGACACGGCTGCGCCTGACAGCAGCGTAGCCCCACATGTCACTCGGGGTGGTGCTTGCAACACTGTCTGCCGGGACTTGATTTTGAGCGTCATCACAGTGCAAGCCCTTTAACCTGTTCTCAAGCCATGATGGGTCATTATTAGCTTCAAAACCAGCCATCAAGGGTCAAGCTACCCAACTGCAGTCGCATTAGCAGTGTTGTAGCGGCTCAAGCTGTGTACCATGGTACGGCTCTTTGACTGCTGCTGTTGCCGCTGCTGCTGTCATTGCTGCAGCTACAAGGACGACATTGAAGAGGCTAAGGCTGAGTTGTAGGAAGCAGCAGCATGTGTTAGGTGGATGAGGGCATAACAAGCACAGGAGACCAGGATGCGTTGTATGCAGCCGGTGGCAGGCGCCATGCAGTTGCCGCCGTGTCCTATGCAGCCTTTACATGTGCCTGATGCTTACTGTGAGGTGTTGTGACTGTTGTGACAGTGACTATTGGGCGTTTTGTAGTGAGTGCTGCGGCCTGTGGATGCTATGGTGCAGATGGCTTGCTCACCCTGCTCTGGCCGAGAAACACCAAGTCAGGCTTGGTTCAATGTAAATCAGCATGTGCATGGGTGCTTGCATGTAGAGGTAGAGCTGGTTGTAGTGCTGAACATGTACACTATGACCATGGATGTCAGCCCCTGCACGCAGTAGGATTGCTGCTCTGCAGTGCGGTTTTTGCCCAACCACCAATCTTGTGAATGTTGACCAATGCTACAAGTGAATTGCTGCCTTCTAAAAGGTTGTTAGGGTCGGTGTGGTTTTTCCCTGTCCACATTGCTGCCTGTCACAGGCATGTAACGGTTACATGACACTGGACCGCACGAGATCATGCGGTACATCTGTTGTCCCGTTGCATGATGCTTGGTGTGGCAGCTTTGTGCTTCTACATGCGTCTGCTGTCACACTGTCACAGCACTCCAGCTGGCCCAGGACAATGGCTGACACCTGTTTTCCCTCTTGTCAGCTAAATTGAGTTCAGCTTTCTGTTGCGCTGTGTGTGCAGCAACGTGTATGGCGGTTATGTAATTGGTACGCTTTACATCTCCTTCCTGCGTGGACTGCATCCGTAACTCGACCGATGTGTGCTGCACTGACGGCTGTGACCAAACAAAAATGCGGTGGCCGAGAACTTGGAAACCTTGGAGGCAGTGAACTGCAGTTACACCGCGCGCCGACTGATGTCACTGATGTCCCAATACATTCATACTGCAAACCCCGTTGGGGTTTCACCAACAAGCGCGTGCCGCCATCAGGCATGCGCAATACCATGTGCACGCCCTCACGTCCGCAAACGACAGAACCTGTTAATGATAACAGGCACCGTGCAGTGACTGCCAACGCACAAGCTTGCATGCCGTGTTGTGCGCGAAGTCACAATGCTGTGCAATGCCTGTGCACGTGCAAAAACACAGCAGGACGCTTACATGCAAGATGAAAACCCTCTATCCACAGCAGCTGGTGGTTTGCCTGATCTGCTGCAGGACGACCCCATTATTGTGCTGCCACTGGCTCGCAGAGAGTCCATGATGCACGACCAGCCTTGCGCTGGTGGATGCTGCACAACGCACTGGCCGCGGCAGCCTCATACTATGTAGTACAAAAGACCCGGCAACACCAGTGTCACAGCAATTCAGCAAAACACAAAGTGCAGCAACAGCTGTCAAAGAGAGGAAATGTTCCAAACAGAAGTCCAGCAGCCTTCACCATGCACTGAAATCCCACAGCATGATGCAGGCTGCTCACTGACTCCAGCAAACATATAGAGGTAGCAGTATCACTGGACAGTGGTACTGGACGGCATTATATTCTTGGCTGTCAACACCTTTGAAGCGTGCAGCCTGCACAACACCACTCTGTGCTGAGCGAGTACAAATGATATACCCCTTTGCGCCCTTCTGTCGCGCTTGCCTGCTGCAAAGTGCCGCACATGTTGCTGTTGAACTATGCACATGCCAAGGCATGCAAGCAACAGCAGGGCACCAGCCTCAACGCATTGGCCGGCAAGCAGCAAAGGTGTCTCTGACAGCGGCTGTGGCAGCACACACAGGCATGCCAGCACAAGCTGATTGCGTGAGCACAGTGTGCCCCAGCCTTGCAGGAACACAAACAGCTGTGCGGAAGTTCAGCACACAGGTGTGGTCTGTTGACATGCGTGTTGCGATGGCAGCTCACACGTGTCATGTGACGAAGTTGTGGCCCATCATACAGAGATGCCAAATCACTTGACACTGCACTGCTCCTGGGCTAGTCCACGAGACTGTTCAGCCCGAGGGGGAAGTGCGCAACACCTGGCTTTGCCGGCTGACACGTGCAGAACACGAGCAGCTGCTCTTTCTGCTGTGGGGTGCACATAAGCCGTGTATACGTCGTTAACACGTCTGGAGCTGCAGGGTTTGCACAAGCTATGACCGGCAGCACTCTCAACAACACACGGACATTCGCCACCACGGGGCGCCAAAGGTCCGCAGATACAGCATCAGCAGCACCTGCTGCTTCATCGCCAGAAGAACAGCCTCCCCAGCCGCCGCAGCTTGTTGAGCACAAACACCAGCAGGCAGATGCCGACTATGAACAGCACCACATACAGCATGAGGTTGCTGCGCGACTGCTTGTAGGCTATGTTCAATCGCCGCATGGCTTGCCGCAGCTTCAGCTTGGCCTTCTCCATCGCTTCCTCCTGCGCAGCAAGCCGGTGCATGCACGGATTGTTGGAGCGATTGGGCTAGTGTTGGAGAGAAAACAAGCTGAGGAGGCTGCAGGGAGCAAAGATGCTGACACTTGCAAGGTCGCCTGGAGGGTGATGGCACTGCAACCCAGATGGCGCTGCCAAAGTGATGGCGCTGCACACATGATGGCGGAGCATAGTTAGCTAAGCTGCAAGCACAGAGCAATTCTGTAGCCGGCTAAGGCTGCCGCTTGCTGCTCACCAGCCCTTCCATAGCTGTACCGGTTAGTTTGGTTTCCTCCTCAATGGCCAGTGCCATCTGCACGTTCACAAACACAACATCACTTTGCATGAGGAACAGGTGACATGGTGCTACTGTAGCCCAGCGCAACCACTGCACACTTCAACTCCAGCCAAACAGCATGCATAGTGTGCCACTAACACCTACTAACAGAGCAACGCCCAGCAAGAACAAATCCGAGAACTACAAGCGATCGCCAATGAACCACAAGCAAAGCAAGCAAGCAAGCAAGCAGTACCATGTCTAATCTGCTGTTAGGCATGCACAAACAGTGGCCTTGTCTGCCTGCCTGCCTGCCTGCCTGCATGTGTCCAGTGCCCAGCTGCACCGCAAGCTCTGGCCCAACCAGAAACATGCAGCTGCTGCCCAGACCTTTGCATTACCAGTCTTGGGCCACAAGCAGTCGCAGCTTGGCCTGTCAGCAGGCAAGCCTTACACATGTGCGACTGCACTTTGCCGTGAGAGCGGCATGCCTCCCAGTGTGACGCTTTGAAAACGCTGCTGCCTCACCTGTTTGAGCTTTGCAACATCACCACGAAGTCCAGTTATCTGTTCATCAGCATCAAACTTCTCTATGCTGATTTGCAGGTGATCCTGGCGAGGGCGAGCAGACAACCCTCCCCTGCAAGCCATGCACAGAGCCTTCAGGGGCAAAAGCTGTGCGCTGCATGTGAGCTGCCTGCTGGGCTTGGCCCGCCAACTAGATGTTACGTTGCTTCAGCTTCAAATGAGTTACACTTAGATGCCAAGGTACTCTTCAGTAGCAGAATTGTGCACAACAGGAACTGCATGGGATGTGCGCGTGTGCGCCCTTACCTGGATGTGTACCCGCCCCCACCATCCATGGCACACCCTGAAGACTTGATCCACTGCTTGTTTGTACGAGCAACTGCAAGCGGAAGAGATGTCAGCACAGTAGAGCTGCTGGTTCCTGCTGCTGTTCAGTTGCTGCTGTTCAGTTGCTGCTGCTGCTGCTGGTCCGTGGCAACAGAAGGAGAAAGGCAATGCTCTGATAGTAAATTGAGTGCAGCAACAAACAAATCGGTTGTGAATACCAGCCACAAGACAGCTGAACGCGAACGAACAATGTACTGCAGATTACAGACAGCTCATAGTCCGAGCGAGGACAATCGGTCAACAAAGGCACAGTGGAGTTAGCAAGCATTTGCAATAGTCCTGCGTGCTTTCAACCTTGTCGTCTGTACCAGATGCACTGGGTCCTCACCATGCCCTCAACCCAGTGTGACAAGTGACCGCAAGTGCGCTTACAAGGCAACACTGTTCCGGGGCCAACAAGCATAAGAAGTCGGTTAACTATACTTCATCCTTACTTGTGAGCTTTGCCCACCTCAGCAGGATGCTGCAGTCTGTCCAGCACTCTAGTTTTGTGCAGCACCACAGCAGCAGCATGAGAGTGCTGCTGCCAGGGAAAGTGCCATGCAGCTGCAGAACAGCAGCAATTGTATCAGGTATCAACCAAAGAAGTAGAATTTATAGTAACCAGCAGCGCGACGTAGGGTGCTCAGACCTGTACAACATGACAGAAGCCATTAACGCGCAAAGTCAACTGGACCAGACACCTCAAGGCACCGCCTTGCCTACAAGAAGCAATGCAGCTGATCAATGCCATACACCAAGTGAAGTAAGCCAAATGTGGACAACGAGCAATGCTTGTTTGCAGCTTTCAACTGTGCTTGCTTTGGGTACAATAGAGACCAGGTGCCAGCCTGGAAGATCAGCGGGCATGGCAGCTACCTCCAGAAGCAGCTGAGACGCCATTGAGATGTACGTTTATTTCGACCAAGTACTGAATGGCAACGTGCTGGTTTGTCGCTTGCGCAGCATTGACTAGCATTGACGGAGATCCATTGCTGCTGCTGCTGCTGCTGCTGTATGTGTTCTGCATGCAGGCGTCACAGCCAGTTAGCACCATAGAGGACGCGCCCACAGCAACTTCCAATGCCCAGAGAGGCGTGGGTTACTATGCCGGCATGGTAACCACCGATCTCAAAGTCGATAACAACGCGTCTGGCTCAGACATGCTGAAGCGCAGCCTGCAGCTGGCAGGTAGGCTGCGACAGTCCTGCAGGCAGCGCCAGGTCACAGAAGAACATGTGCAGAACTAGCGGTGCCTGACTGCTTGAGTTGACATTATCATCATCATCATGTTACCCATCAAGCCATAGCATGAACGCCATGAGTTGACATTAATATGGTCAAGTGACTAGACTAACTGCTTTGCGTGCGGAGCAGTGTCCACAAGGGAGTTGCCATAAGCTTGTGTTTTCTGTTTTCTGCAGGCGGTGTTGCTGGGGTTCTGATGCTGCTGACATACCTTTTCCTGGCGTCAAACAACCTGGTGTGATGGCACTAAAACGGCAACAGCAGTATAAGCATGATGCGCCGTTGTGAAGCATGCTGTTATCTCAGGCGGTCTGTGTCAGTCTGTTTATCCATTGCCAATGTCGTGCTGGTCGTATCACTGCATGGCTGGCTGTTCTGTCACAGAGCTCGCGGCATGCTTCACGCCTGCTGTCCCAGCATGCTTGGCTGCTTGCACTTGCATGATGTGGAGCACAGCTTGACGGGTGCGGCATGCACAGCTCGCTTCACCCATCATGGCAGCCATAGCAATCCTTCATCAGCTGCAAGCCGCTGCTATGTGAGCAGTTTGTTGACGAGGTGATGGCATCAAAGCATAGATACCATCTACTGTACTAGCGCTGGGGTGCTGCTGCAAGTCTGAGGAGCTGGTGTGCAGGCAAGCTTGCGTAAAGGGTTGTACCAAACCTGGGACCTGACAGACAATGGCAAGAGCCAGCACTGGTGCCTGTCATTGGCCCCCCAACGGGCGAGGTGACTTGTGTAAGCAAAATGTGGGGAGCTGTGTTGGCCACCTCAATGTTCAACATTTGATGCATCGTTATTCGATGCCTGCTCAGCAGATGTGGAAGCAGTGCTGGCAGGGATTGCCATTTCCACATCTGCAAAGTACACCCCAGAAATTTGAGGTCTGTTTCCCATGAAGCCAGTGCCACTACGTACAGTGTATGCGTTACCGCAGACATGGCAGGAAAGGCTGAATATGGCAAGGCAAGGCAAGGCTGACGCAGCCTACAGTAGGCTCCAATGCTGACGAATGTCGACTTGTTGACAGTAACACAGTGCGAGTTGACGACGCTGATATTGCTGAAATCCGTCATGCGCTCTGCCGCGTGACGATCGGCCAGCAGGAACAGCAGTAGCTATGCACCCACTGGGCCAGCTGCTGACCTGTCATGCATGGCTGACCATGGCATGCCAGCACCAGTGACAGCTTGTGAAGCCTGCCAGGCCACAGCAATCTAAGTACCGTAGATCGTGCAACACTGGTCCTTGCAGCAATGCTGCTCCCTGGTACAGCCGAGATCTGTGCGCCACGACACACCGCGTGCTCGCAGTACAGTTGTTGTCATCTAGCACTACTAATCTGAACAATTTGCGGCGATACTGAAATATCGTGTGCCTGTGTTGTTGTTTTTGCCATTAAATACTAAATTTTGTGCTGCAAAGCCGTATTGGTCCTCTAAGCCAGGGCCTGGGGTTGCGGTTATTGCGACCGCACTTTGACTGTCTTACCTCGGCCCTGTCACGCCTTGAGACCGCCGGGGATTTGTTTTCATTACCTGTGACTTTGTTAGAACGCTGTTCAGGGCATGTTAGAGATGTCGGGGCTGTGAGCAACGTTTTTTTAGCCTGCGGAGGAGCACGCTGCTGGGATATGAGACTGTTTTGGGATTGATTTATATGTGCACAATAGGATATGCTACCCGTACCTGGGCAGCGGCTCGCTCGTGGCTTGTATACGGGTGGACCAGACCCAGGTGAGCTTAAGCAGCAGCTATCAAGCGACAGGCAGGCAGCGCGCTTACTTTGAGTTTCAATGTAGCTTTCCATGTTAATGAATTAGTGTCTACCAAGGAACAGCCTGCTGGACATGCAGTCAGTAGCCCAGCGACAGCAGCTTGGCTGGCAATCTAAACTCAATACTTGAAACCAGCTAAATCCTTTCATTGCTTTAGATGTAATCAGCGGTCGCTGCTGCCGCAGCTGTTGGTTTCAAATGAGAGCAGCAGCTATGATGTCGCCGCCTCGAAGCAGGGTGCAAAGCCTTTTAGCAAGTACTTGCAGTTGTTCTTGGAGCTTTGTGGGCCGTGCCGCAGCATTGCAGCGCTGGTAGGTCGAGTTCAACAGCGAATACAGCATGAGGCTCTTTGCAGGCAACAGCCTGCTTCACAGGCTCAACAAGGCCCTCGAAGATGACATTGATTGGCTATCTGAGCTCGCGAATCCCTTTTGCTGCGCGCTTTTCGCAGTTAACTGGCTCCATGGGGCAAGGGAGCAGCAGCACAAGAAGTAGACCCTTTGACGACGAAGGCTACATCGTCCCAGCAGGTAATGCAGCAGGCGTGGCCATTCTGCTCAGGCGGTTGATGAGCTGCACAGCATGCCAGCGCAAGCAGCATGCGCGATGTGTATGCAGCACAGCAGGGCTGGACTGACCTACGCTGGTACTGCTGCCTGCAAATTGACTGCTTTGCAGGTGCAGCTGAATCAAGGCAGTCAGCGTCATCTAGGACTACGAGTAGTCAGCCAGGAACCCCGGCAGCAGTAGCATCAGCAGAATCAGGGCAGAGTCAGAGTAGCAGCAGCACAGCAACCCCCAGCAGTGGTGGTCAACAGGTGAGCACGGGGTGCTGTTGACTGCAGCAGGGACTGTTCTGACTGTGCTATTTACAAATGACTGTTCCTGTTGAGCCAGCACTTCCGGGGCTTCAGTTGACTTCTTCGGCTCACTTTGTGTGTGCCTGCTTGCAGACCCCGGCAATGGCTCAGGCTGCAGCGCAGCAGCCTGCAGCAGCAGCACCTGCAGCCCCAAGGACAGTACCTGTACATAAAAGTACTGCCATCATCCCAGGATGGTCACGGCCGCTGTCTTCGCAGCAGCTCACCATAGAATGCCAAAAAATCACGCAGCCCAGCAGGACGGCGTCAGCAAAGGAGTGCTATGGTGTGATGGAGCTGGAGGTCATGAAGTTCGTTGCCTACTGCGGCGGTCTGACCATCAAGCTGCGAGTTGATGACCTGCAGCATGGGCAGGTTGACAGGTGAGGATCCAGCACTGCTCTCAAGCAGCAGGAGCACCCAAAAAGCATTGTTGACTGTGACCTGGCGCTGTCACCAACTCAGCTGCAAAAGCTCACAGCTGTTCTGTTTCCACTGTTCAACTCAAAGCCTGAGCTCACATACTTCCGTGTCTGCAACTGCCTTTGTTGCCTGCAGCGTGACCTGGGGCCTTGCCGCAATGCGTCCGTGCCACGCTCTGGCAAACAGCAGTGCAGCTGGCAGCGGTGGCAGCAGCTCACCAGATCGACGGGCAGGCACTCCTACTGGCAGCCGTAGCGGGAGCAGCGCAGGGTCCAATGCTATGAACAAGGCACACCCAACCACTCCTGTGACTGTGCAAAACCCTTCACAGAAGCCGCTGTATGCCATCTGCACCACAGCAACTGTGGCCCGCGTGACCAAGGGAGACGTGTTGTCAATGGACCTAAGCCCCAAGGAGGATGGCCAGCCAGTCATCATGGTGACGCTCAGCCACAACGACAGCGTGCTGCTGCGGGCGGCGCTGCCCTGTGCCAGCATTGCAGCGCTGCAGATGTACCCTTTTGTGACCGTGCTGGTGGGTGGCTGCGCCCAGTACTCACCTTATGCCATTACCCGAGCCTGAAACCTTATGTATATTTTGAAGCCATAACCCAAGCTATTGCAGTTGCCATGCGTATGTAGTCTGAGCATGCTAGGACGCGTGCTTCAATACATCATAGCCTGCAGTTGCTTTGGCTTTCTTGTTCAGCATGTAAGTGCAACCGTGTTCACCTAGCCTTACACCTGCTGTGCTGCTGCTGCTGTTGATGCTGCACTGTCCCTTCTGCATGCTCCTTCCTTGCAGTCTGGCATGGTTGTGTCGCTGCATGAGGCGCTGACCCCAAGCCCGCTGTTCACCTGGTACTCGCCAACATCAGCAACAGCGGACATCCAGATGGCAGACCTGGACACGTGCGTCAAGTACAACACTGCTGCCAACACCATCAGCAGCGGTGTCTCGGAGTTCCACGGTTCCACCACCTTCACTGGTGGCCGCCACAGGTGGACAGTGCAGCTGGACAACATGGGGCAGCTGCCGGGGCACATCTTTGTAGGTTTGGTCAATTCGGAACCCAACCAAGCCCCCAGCAGCAGCATACTGGCATCAGCACTGCCTGCCGCAATCAGCAGTCGCATGCTAGCCATCCCGGGATCCCCACTGGCAGCCCAGCCTGCAGCTGCAGGTGGTGTGCCAGTGTCGCCTGCTGCAGCAGCAGCAGTCTCGGCAGCTGCTAGCCCTGCTGGCACTTCAGCAGCAGCTGCTGCTGCAGGCATTGCAGCGTTGGGCCAACTGGGGCCAGCTGGGCCTCAGCAGCGCAGGTGGGGTGTGTGGGTGAAGCTGCCAGGGGCGCCGTCAGCTGGGGCTGCACCTGCTCAGGCCACCGCAGCTGTGCCGCCCAAGCTGGGAGATGTGCAGTTTGTGGAGTCTGTCAACAATCACTGCTGCATCACGGTTGACCTAGACCTGATAGGAGGCTACGCCAAGTTCTTCAGGAACGGCCACCTGCTGGGCCAGGCCTTCACAGGCTTGACAGCTCCTATCAGCCCTGCATTGGCATTCCTGCAGGTGAGGAACAACACACGTAATGTTAATACACGTTGTGACTAAGCCAGCTAGAGCGATGTTGCCTTGAGAAAGCAGCAGATATGCATGCATTGTGGTGCCACGACAACAGCAATGCAATGTCTGTATTGCGTTACTGCTGAGGCAATGGGTCGGCTTTGTTGTCAGCTGGGGTGGGCCTGACTGCTGACCTGGCTGCACTGCTGCTGCATGCAGGGCACCAACCAGCACCTACAAGCTGGTCTAGTGAACATCACCAAGCTGCAGCAACTGGACCTGGAGTGGAACCCTGAAGCGTGCAGCGGGGACCTGCGAGTCACTGGGCGTGTGGTGCAGAAGGTGTCAGAAGTGTTTGGTGACTACAGCACAGTGCTGTGCAACCAGGGGTTCATCAGCGGGGTGCACCTGTGGCTGATCAAGGTCAACAACCTGTCAGAGCCAGACAGCATCTTCATCGGAGTGTGCAGGGGCTGCATGCCACTGGACCAGGACCCCCAGGTGTGTACTGGTGGCTCTTGGGGTTGCCCAGATTGCACTTCATGAGCTGCCAAGGAGATGCCAAACAACAGGCTAGGGATTAGCAGCACATGTCTTCCTAAGCAACCATGTCGGCTACGATGCAGCTTGTCGGCGCCAGTCACGCGGATGCGTGACACTTTTCTTCGCTGCCATGCTTGCTGTGTGCACTGCAGGACCTGCGTGACCGCACCTACTACCTCAGCAACGGCGTCATCCGGGTGGGCGGCCGCCGCGTGGCAACAAACGCAGCTGCCTTCACAAAGGGCGACATTGTGGGTGTGGTGCTGGATGCGGACCAGGGGGAGATTGTCTTCCTGCGCAACGGCATTGAGCAGGGACGAGCACGTGGCATCCGTGGCCGCCTGTACCCCTTCGTGTCCTTTGACAGCGAGCAGGACCAGATCACACTGCTGGGTAAGCTGTGTCAAGCCGGCAGGTGCTGAGTTTGCTGCTGGGCACATGGTGGCGGATGCTCAGGCTGACATGAGGATTAGTGGTGTGGAGGGCCGGTGCTGCTTCTTTTGTACATGCTGTGCACACATTTTTCTGGTGTTTCTTGCTGCTGACTCGTCTGTGCCTTTGACTTGCAGGCTCTTACACGCTGCCATTGAATCGCACTCCCCGCACCCTGGCGGACATGGAGTGGGACACCGTTGGCCGCAGTGGTGACATCGAGCTGTCCAGCAACTGCCTAACAGCCACCAAGACCTCCAGTGCCAGCCCATCTACTGTCAGGGGCACCATTCTGTACAACGACACAGGTGTACATGAGTTCCACGTGATCCTGGACAGCTTGGGACCTGATGGCATCTGGGTGGGTGTGGCCAGCCCTGACATGGACCCAACCAAGTGCGTAGGCGACGTTGGCTGCGGGTGGGCCCTGCACAGTGATGGCGACAGGCGATTCAACGGACGGGAAGAGGAGTTCACAGGTGTGTGGTGCTGGCTGTGTTTTATGCACTTTGCAATATATGTGCGCCACCAGGTTGTACAGCACAAGCTTACCAACACGTGCTGGCTTTCTGCATAACACTGTGCTGGCATCACAGCGACACACAAAGTTGCTGTTGCTGCTATCCTGTCATACATATGTCTGGTTTGCTGCTGCTGCTGTTGCTGCTGCTTCACAAACAACAAACATCACATCATATTCCTCATTGGCTACAGGCATGCAGCTGTACTGATATGTTGCAAAACATTTGTTGCATGCAGGTGCCTTCAAAAACGGCGATGTGCTGACAGTTGCCATGGACCTGGCCAACGGCATCCTGCGCTTCAGCCGCAACGGCATCCACATGGGTGACGCATTCACCGGGGTGAAGGGGCCGCTGGTGGCAGTGGTGACTCAGGCCAGTGAGGAGAGCAAGGTCACAATCCAGAACAGGCCGACAGTGCTTAACATGGGCGAGTACACGGGCGAGCTGAGGTGCGTGCAGGCTGCAAGAAGCCAGCCAGTACCAGATGTAGTGACAGCATGCTGACTGTTGTTCTGCTGTATTTATCTGTGCAGCGGAGGCTGTGCAGTTATGTGGAACTCAGCCACCAGTCTCTTTGGGTATGTGTCATGTTGCTGCTTCCTAGTGCTGAACATGCTGTTGCTGACTCTTCTGCTGCTGCTCCCGCTGGCTCTCCTGCTGCCAGGTGGGATGAGGTGCGTGCTGGCAGGGACCTGCACGTCATCGACGGCCTCACAGTCACCAAGATGTCCAACGAGGGCGGTGACTACGCCACGGTCCTGGGCACCCTGTGCGTTGCCAGCGGCCAGCACACCTGGAACGTGTACATCAACCACGTGGAGGACAGCAACCTGTTCATTGGTGTGACTGTGGGCGGCCATGACCTCAACGCAGACCCACAGGAGATGAAGAGCCGCACATACTACCTCAGCAACGGCACCATTCGTGTTGCTGGCAAGCTGGTGACACGCTGCGCCGAGCCATATGCTGAGGGTGATCTTGTGACTGTGCAGCTTGACATGGAGCAGCACCACATCTCCTTCTACAAGAATGGCATGCTGCAGGGCGCCGGAGACGGCCTCCCAGGTGAGAGCAGTGCCTGTGGTTTCGGTGATAACGACAGCTGTAACCAGATGAGCCGCCACATTACCAACTGCTTGTGCGCCTTTCAGCTACAGTTCAGCAGAGTGATAGCCAAGCTGCCAGCCATCCTCCTACTGGAGGGATCATCACTGCATGTGTTCTGCTTCCCTTGCGCTGCAGAGGAGGTGTGGCCTTATGTGTCGCTGGACAACATCATGGACAGCATCACCCTGCACAGCAGCAACATGTTCCTGGACCTGGCGCACAGCCTCAAGTGGAATGGCCAGAAGTGCTGCCAGTGGATTCAAATCAGTGAAGATGGCACCACAGCCAGCCTCAAGCCACATGCGCAATTCGACTCCTTCTTGGGACAGGCAACGGTGCTGGGGCTGCGGGAGTACAGCCGCACAGAGGTGCACAGCTGGGTCGTGCGCCTGGAGCAGGTGGGTTGCCCTTGTGTGCAGGCACTTGCACAGCCGTGGCTGTCCAAGCTTTGTTCTGCAGAAGCTGCAAGCTGCTTGGTTTTAATGTTCAGCAGGCAGGCAGGCAGCATAATCTGCAACATTGACTCACACCTCATCACGTCATGATCACCAACTCACACCTGGCCTGCTCCTGCCCTGTGACTGCCTGTGCCTTGCAGCCGCCCAACACAAACATTGCCAACTTCCTGGTGGGTGTGGCACCGGCCTCCATGGACCTCAACCACAGCATTGGGCAAGAGGGCTGCGGCATTGGCCTGGACTACTACGGCTACATCTACATCAACGGCAAGTACTTTCATGTCAGCAACCTTGCCAACTGGCAGCAGGTCGCCAAGCCCTGCCGCGGCTCCACTGCGCGCCACAAGGGCAAGGCTGGGCCCATGTTCAGGTTCCACGAGGGCAAGTGTGAGATCACCCTCACGCTGGACCTCAAGGAGGGAACCCTGCGCTTTAGCAGCGGTGGCCACAGCATTGGAACACTGGCCAATGTCAAGGGCCCAATGCACGCAGCGCTGACCCTCACCAGCACCAAGCAGGCAGCACAGATTGCAGCAGGTGAGCCTGGTGGGCTTTGATGGCTGTTCTGTGCTGGCACTGCTTGGTTGTCCCTTCGCGCAGCTCTTTCCTGTGCTGAGAAGCTGGTGTCATATATAATGTGCTACATGTCAGATATGGTTGTGTTCTGCATTTTCCTCCAACACTGCCAAGCATAGAACGGTGCACGAACCCTGAACATGCTGATGTCTGCATATTTTCCTGTTAGGTCCCATTGGCAAGACAGAGCACACTGCTGAGGAGCTGGTCAACATCCTGAAGGCCAAGGGCCACCTTGGCAACCAGCGCGCAGAGGCAGCAATGTTGGTTGTGCCACGCGACCTGTTTGTGCCGCGCGACCGGCACCGTGAGGCCTTCCGGGACCAGAAGGTGACCGTGCGCATGCCAGATGGCTCCACGCTCATCATGCCCAACCCCAGCTTTGTGGCAATGGCCCTGGAGAAGCTGGACCTGCAGCCGGGCAGCAGCTTCCTGGATGTGGGCTGCGGCAGTGCCTACGTGACTGCTGTGGCAGCCTGCATGATTGGCCCGACTGGCACGGTGCATGGCATCGAGTGCCTGTCCAGCCGCCTGGAGAACGGCCGCAACAACCTGCGCCTGCTGAAGGAGCGCCTGCCACCCGAGCACGTAGTGAAGAACCTGGCTGTTGCAGGCTCAGTGCAGGCTGCCATCAACAATGTACACCTGTCATTGACCAACGTGCTCATCCCTGAGTGCACGGATGGCATGCTGTACGATGCCCTGTACTGCGACAACTCCCTGTCAGAGGAGGATCTGCCAGCATTCCTGTCGCTGCTGAAGCCCAATGGGCGCATGGTGGTAGTGATTGAGGAGGATGTGCTGCTGATCGCGCGGAGCAGCACCGACGCGCACGACTACAAGCGGGAGAGCCTCACCAAGATCACAGGCGACTTTGGCGAGCTGGAAGATCCCACACCCTGGGAGGTGCAGGAGGCGGTGCAACGGATCAAGCAGCGGGAGCTGGAGAAGGGCCTGGCAAAGGCAAAGGTGCGCAGCACAGAATACGCAGCATCAGGACAGTGTGGGCGTAGCTGCTGGAGTGCAGCACAGTGTACAGCTGCAGCTGCCAGGCTCTGTTGGCCTGTCTACTGTGACTAGCGTTGCAGCTATTGCCAGTGCTGGAAGCATGCCAATGCTCTGCTGATCGTGCTTTGCAACTGGCTTGAATTTAACTGACATGAAGGTAATCTGTGTGTAACCTGTATGCTGAACACACAGGGGGAGGTTGGCAACCTGCGCAGCAATGAGCTGCTGGACCTGCAGAGTCGCATGGGGGCAGCAATGCAGCGGATTGCAGAGCTGGAGAC
This sequence comes from Tetradesmus obliquus, assembly GCA_030272155.1. Lineage (NCBI taxonomy): Eukaryota > Viridiplantae > Chlorophyta > Chlorophyceae > Sphaeropleales > Scenedesmaceae > Tetradesmus > Tetradesmus obliquus. The sequence continues at coordinate 7,151,294 of CP126191.1, forward strand.
GGCCCTGCAGCGCAGCAACGGAACAGCAGGCAGCAGGCCGGCTGGCAACGATGATACCCGGGCTGTGATCAGGGACAACAAGTTCAGGCGTACACCGCGCATCTCACCACACAACAGCGCACGCAGCCCTGGCTCGGACCCCAGCGCATTTGCAGGCAGCGCGTCAGACAATGTCAAGATGCGCACTCGCCAGGTGAGATGTGCACACTGGCTACGGCTGCGTGCAATGGTGTGCTGCAGCAGTTTCGCTAACTGTGTGGACGTGCATGCTTTCAAGGCATCCTCCAGCTGCACATCAGCTGCTGGGCCGTCTCCAGCTCTGCAGTCCGCTGCATGCCCAATGTATGTGAACCTCAATCAATTCTGCTCATTCAGTTCTGTTGTTGACATCTGTGGCACAAACTGAATACGCTGGCCTTGCCATGCTGCTGTGGCCAATCCTGCAGGTGCTGGATGACTCTGAGGAGCCTTTGATCCGCTCAGAGAAGCTTGCTTTAGAGGAGAAGCTGAGCTGTGGCAGCGGCAAGATTGGCACATTACTACAGGCACCAAGCAGCTGCGCAGACGTCATGCAGGCGTTGGGCGTGCAAACGCTGACAGTGGCGCAAGTTGCCAGCGTGACAGCTGGTGTGCAGCCGCAGCAGCGTGCTGGCTTCCAGTTGTTTCAGGGCAGCTTCCGTGGCACACGCGTGTCTGCCTGGCGGCTGACCATCAACCAGCCCATCAACACGCTGGAGGTGCACAGGGCTTACTCCAGGTTCTGTGCCGCACACCCCAACGTGTGTGCAGTCATGGGCATCTGCCTTGAGCCGCTGGACACAGCAGAGCCCATGGATGAGGATGGCTGCGGCAGCCCCACACGCGCAGCAGCCCAGCAGCAGCAGCAATGGCAGCAGCAGCCCCTGCAGGAGGTAGAGGAGGCTGGCTGCCACCTCTGGGTGCTTGAAGAGCACCATGGCAGCCAGACCCTTGCAGCACGCGTGGAGCAGGGCCTCATCAGCTGGCAGCACTGCCTGTCCATCGCACAGGATGTAGGTTCTGCTCTAGCCTACCTGCAGTCGCTCAAGCGCATCTGCCCCATCACGGCTGATGCGGGTGCTGAGGTGCTGGACAGCAATGCCCTGGCAGCTCCGCTGTCTCCACTGGCAGTGGCGCAGATGCTGGTGTTGGACAATGTGCAGGTCAGCACTGCAGCGACGGCCAAGATTAGCTTGGTGCCAGCGTTGCTGACGCAGCTGGAGTTTGCCCTGTGTGTCGCGCCTGACACACAGCGGGTGGCAGAGGTCAGCTCATTGCTGCTGCCCTACATCCACCCAACTTCCATGTTCAACAGCATCAGCAGCGCCGGCACACAGCAGGCAACTGGGCAGGCCTTTGACGGGCTGTACAGTTATGGTACTGTGCTCTTGCAGTTACTGACTGAGCGCAGCGCCCCAGGCCTGCTGGGGACGGTGCAGGCAGCTATTCAGCAGCGGAGCTTAAGCAATCTGGTGCCACGCACGCCAGGTGCAGGCCCGGACAGCGAACAGCTGGCAGCAGACTTTGCAGCACTAGCATTGCGCTGCTGTGGCTGCCAGCAGCAGCAACATCAGCAGTCGATAGCAGCAGCTTGGCCTGCAGACCAGCAGCAGCAACAGCAGCAGCAGCAGTCATTGTCGTTAGATCTGCATGTGCTACCGGCGCTGCAGCAGCTGCAGCGCAAGCTGGAGGCGTTAGGCACATCTGCCATGTCCTGGGAGCAGGTCGAGGAGCTGCTGATGATGCCCCTGCAGCCCAGCACCAGCAGCAGTGATCCCACCACGCGGCGCTGGGTGCGGCAGGACTTCAAGATGCGGCGCAAGTTGTTCCTTGAGGAGGTAGCAAAGATGGCAGTTGAGGGACCAATCCACAAGATCGAGGTCCGCCGCTCTCGCTGCTTCAAGGACAGCGTGGCTACGTTCAGTGGCAAGGTGAGACGACTGTATGTGCTACAGTCGGCCCACAGCTTACTGCGGAAGTGCGTCTGCAACTTAGCTACTTATGTTCGGCATCTGGCAGATAGCAGCTCTGCCTCTGCCTGAAAGTACAACCAGCCATTTGATACACATCGCGGCTGCAGCCAAGGCGCTGACGCATCCTGCTTGTGCTGCATCTGCTCTGTTGCTGCTCCATGTAGGGCCAGAATGTCTGGCGGCAGCCGCTCAAGGTCACCTTCATTGGTGAGGCAGGCATGGACAGCGGTGGTGTGACGCGCGAGTGGTTCAGCAGCATATGCGCTGCGCTGCGCCGTGGCAGCCTGGACCTGTTCTGGGCTGGTGGCCCCATTCGCAACCAGCTGTACATCAACCCGCTGTCCAACAGCGCAAGCCACCTGAAGCGCTTCCACTTTGTGGGGATGCTGATGGCCAAGGCGCTGCTGGAAACTGCTGCGCGTGGCAAGGAGCTGGGCCCTGTGGTGCTCAACCTCAGCTTCTGTGAGCCATTCTGGAAGCTGCTGCTGGGCATCCCACTGGGGTTGATGGACCTGCAGGCACTGGACCCCACCGAGTTCAGGAGCCTCATGCAGATCCTGCAGCTGGACATTGATGGGTGAGTGGCAGGCACAGTGGCTGGCACACCAGCCCACTTGATCAGCGGCAGTTGTCGCTGCTCAGCTGCACCTCTTGTTATGTTTTATGCACTCAGGTAATGATGCTGGCGACAAGCAGCCTGCTGCTGGTCACCCAGCTTTACTGAAGTGGCAGTGGATACACAGCAGCTGACATTGACACTGGCCTTTCCCCCTGCTTGCCCTGTTGCTGCCTGCAGGCTCATCTTTGAGAACTTCACCTGGAATTTCCAGCACACGCAGCGCGGCAACGGCGCCAAGGATGAGCCAGAGATTCCCGCGCTGCCCAGTGGCGCCAGCCCCTTCAGCGGCGACAGCAGCTCGCGCGTTGACGCCAGCATTGCACTCAAGCCTGGCGGCAACCACGTCAAGGTCACCAACACCAACAAGCGTGAGTACGTGCTGCTCAAGGCCCAGAAGATGCTGTGGGGCACCGTGGAGGCGCAGATGAGTGCAGTGATCGACGCATTCCACAGCCTGGTGCCGCGCGAGCTGGTGGAGAAGTACGGCTTCTCACCCCTGGAGATGCAGATGCTGGTGTGCGGCGAGCAGAACATTGACATTGCTGATCTGCGCCAGCACTGCAAGTACGAGGACGGCTACACCGGCAAGGAGCCGCAGATCGCCTGGTTCTGGCAGGCAGTGGAGAGCATGGACGAGTCGCAGCGGCGTGCACTGCTGCAGTTCTGGAGCGGCAGCGATGGCATGCCAGCTGAGGGCTTTGGCTCCCTGGAGCCCGCCTTCCACCTGGTCAGCGTCGACCGCATGTATGACCGCAACGACCGCACTGCGCGTCTGCCGGCAGCGCACACCTGCTTCAGGCAGCTGGACCTGCCCCGCTACGCAACTTATGAGGAGCTGCGGGAGAAGATGATCACAGCAATCACCATGGGCCAGGGCTACATGGCGCTATCGTGAAGTGTGTGCTGCTGTGGGGGTGCTTGTGCAGCAGCTGCAGTTAAGCTGGAGGTGCAGTGGAGCACCGGCACCACAGCATGCGCTGGAAGTTCTGCGGACAGCAGTGCCCCTACGGTTTTTTTTATCTCTCTCTTTTGTGCGCTGTTCGTAGGTGTTGTCTTTTGTCTCCTGTACTGAGTGATTCTTATTGTGCGTGCTGATCAGCCTACAGGTTATGCTCAGACGGGCAAGTGACCAAACCCAAGGCAGCGGCTTGTATTTTGGCTGTGTTCACTGCATGCGCTGAGAGCGACCAACTGGGTGTTGTGCTGCTGGCCATGTGCTGGTGTGGCCATTGGTAGGTTAGGTTACACTGAGTCTGAGCTGGTCTTGTAGGACTATAGAGCCGGTTAGGACTTTTTTCAAATGTAATTGCAGTCAGTGGCAGGTGCATGCTCTGCTCACTGCCTGTAAATCGCAGGGCCGCTGCAACACGCGGCTGCACATGACGTGTCTCTCCCCCAAGCGGGCGCGGGTGTAGGCCTTGTGCCGGGTGCCCCATACAACATGCGTGTATTTGACCGGTGACACCAGCGACTGGCATTTTGCCGGAGTTGCTGTGCGCTTGGGTGCTGAGCACTGGTGATGGAGCCCCAGTGACCAGCATGCCGGCGTGAATTTTTTGGCCAGCAGGCACCATGTTTGGCTGCCAGCTGAGCAGGTATAACGACGATTTGACATCCATCAAAGTGTCACATGCTGCAAAGCATGCTGGTTGTTCATAATGATTCACGTATATTGCGTTCTGTTGCACCTGTAACTAGCAAAGAGGTACGCTGTGTTTACGCCATGCGCACTCAGTGGCACCATGCGGTACACATCCAGCTCAGCCTGCAACGTTGGTAACTGGCAGCATGCATTGTCGCTCAGCGCGTCAGGCCCGGCGCTGCTGACAAGCGTGAGCTCCAAGCTTGCTATGCTGCCGTAGCAGCGATTGCACTGGCAGTACTATTGCGCTATCACAGCAGGCTGCGGCTGCATACCTGGCACTCCAATAGTATGCAATACATGTCTTACTAAGACAGTAGTAGGTGGCAACAATCTGCAATGCTGTGATTGAGACGCCAGAGCCACACAGCTAAGCACGGCGTGCTTGCAGCTGCAAATGCAGGCGGTTTGTACTTCCACATCACTGCAACTTGAAGACTCAGCTACCAACTTGCTGCAGCGAAGGCCACTCAGCCTAGCACGGGTGATCCGTCCATATGCCGTCCATGCACATTGCTGCACCAATCTCCAGCTGTTACAGCAAACTCATCAGGTCAACACCAATCAGCGGCTGCTTGTGAGATCTTTTATAGTTATAGTTATGTTGCATCAATTGGCATTCATACAATGTATCTGATTGGAACTCACACGCTGGGACAGCACATGATTTGTAACCCCAACTGAGCGCATCATCTATATGCATGATGCCACAGCAAGCCGCTTGCTGCCAGCACACAGTACACAAATGCATTCAGGCACACTTCAGCAACATATACACTTGTGGCCACGGGCATGCCCATGAAGTGGTTGCAACCATGAATGCTTCCAACACCTGAACAGGTTCACACTGCGCGTAGCCACCAGCAGATCTGCTGGTCATCTGGATGCCACTAATCAGGCGTGCCAATCATGTTCCTTCACACATTCTTTGGATCGCAGGAGATGCCGTGACTGAGTCCGCAAAACAGTCGATGACAGTGGTTTTTGCCTTGCAAAAGAAGAACACACGAAAATTGTAAGTGGCATGTATGCAGTGCTGCCAGCTGCCGACACAGTGTGTTCTTGCATAGTGCGCCTCCAGTCTGCACTGTACTGCAGCACAGCTCGCTGCTATGTCCAGGCCCATCCTACAGTTGCATGCATTTGCCAGTATAAGCAGATGCACAAACCCACACAGAGTGTACTGCAGTGACAGGCAACTCTGCTGGGCCTCTGCAACAGAAGGCGGTGTGTTGTTGCGCTGCTGTTAGGCCTACAGCATGGCTGCCAGCATAGGCAGGGCCATCATCAGGCCTGCAGCAGCAGCGCTGGGTGCACCGCTCCTGGGGGTCGGCACAACCACGCTTGGCTTTGTAGGGGCGCTGCTTGGAGCCATGCCAACCTCCCCAGGCACAAAGCCAGGCATGCCCTTGGTGGGCAGCTTGTAATCATCAATGAGAGCCTGTGGTATGAGCACAGCGTCGATTGTGTGAATGATGGACCTGCCTGCTTGAATGGACTTGCCAACAAGCTGCGCCTGCTGCTGGCTGTCGCTGTTGATGTAGACAGTTCTGTTGTTCGCGGCAGCCAGCAAGCGGCGTGCACCAACGCCCTCACTGCAAGCACAACAAACAGCGCAGTCAGCAGCGTGTTTTGTTCTGTTTGTGATATGCGGTGGCTTCATGTGTGTGCGCTGCTTGACATTTATCTGAAAAGCATAGCAGCAACAAACGGTCATGATGCCCTTATCCTGTGGGGCCAGCTGTACTGCCTGCGAGGGTTGCCGAGGATGAAACCAATGATCTGCTATGACACATAACAGTGTTGCAAACGCGCAGCGTGAACATGTGCAAAGCACGTGCGCTGCAGCTGTGCACACACCACACATCAGCGCACACTGCGCTTTGCGGCACTCACACAGTGATCTTGGTCTTGTTGCCGTCCAGCATCGTCAGCACCTGGTTGGCCTCCAAGCCACTGCTGGGCAGCGCTGCACCCTCAGCCACGTGGTAGGCCAGCAGCTGCTCCACCACGCCCTGCTCCTTCAGCTCAGCAGCAGTCATGTTGCTGGCAGCCTCCAGGTACGCCACTGCCGCTTCAACAGCCTGCATACATGGCGCGCACACAGCAGCAGGTCACCACACAGCTCAACTCAGCGGCAAGCACTGAACTCTGTGACAGCAGCTGCTGCTGATGCTGCTGCTGCTGCTGTTGTTGCTGTGCGTATGCCAGCCTGGGCAGGCGTTGTACCGTCAGCTATGAAGGTACGAGCATAACTTAACATGAGCTGCTGCTGCACTGGCAGCTTCGCCAGCAGCTGCGCTACGTGTGCATGCACTGTAGCTGTGTGTGAAGTGGCAGCCGGTGCATGTGCGTACTGCGTTGTTGGGTGCAAAGATGGTGGCCAGCAGCTGCTTGTCTGCCAGGGCCGTGTCGAAGGAGGTGCCCGCGCCCAGCTCAGCCAATGCTGCCAGCTCAGGTGTGGACTGCAGGAGCAGCAGCAGCCAAACAATATAGTCTGCGTTACGCCAACATGCTGCTATGTCAAACACTGCTGTCACTGCAGCAGGGTGCTGCACCCTGCACTACCTTCCACACAAGACACATATGCATGCGTCATTTAGCTGATGTGTACAGTATGTAACATTTTTTGTGCAAGTTGGCCACATCATGGCTTGAAACTAACTATCGCTGTGTTCAACTTACCTGAAGGGCAGACAGGGGACTGACATCACTGGGCAGTTCAGCACTGGCACCAGTAGCAGCTGCCTTGCTGGTGGCGGCTGGTGCAGTCACAGGTAGCGAGGCAGGAAGGTCAGTGGCACCTGGTGCTGCTGTTGCATTGGTGGCAGCTGCAGCTGGCAGTGGCGCTGGCTCTACTTGTTCAGGAATTGGTGCTGCTGTTGCATTGGTGGCAGCTGCAGCTGGCAGTGGCGCTGGCTCTACTTGTTCAGGAATCGGTGCTGCTGTTGCATTGGTGGCAGCTGGCAGCGGCGCTGGCTCTACTTGTTCAGGAACTGGCGAAGCGAGTGGCAGCACAGGGGAGGGTAACCGTGCAGGGGAAGGCGACGGCGAGGGCAGTGCTGAAGTGAGGGGTGCCAGGGATGGGGATGTGGGTGGTGCGGTGGCAGCAGCCGCGAGGTCTGCTGCTGCTGCTGCTGTTGCTGCTGCTGCTGCTGCTGCTGCTGCTGCTGCGGGGTTCACGTCCAAAGCCGGAGCTGCTGGTGCTGTGTTGTTGGGCAGCAGCACCGGTGGCAAGGGAGGTGACTCCAGCGGAGACGCCACCACCACAGCACTGCACAGCAGCAGCAACAAGCAGGGTTTCAAAGTCAGCTCGCGGCATGCTGCAAGCTGGCTATGTGACGCGACAACTAAGCGTGCTTTGTGGCCGTTCAAGCTAAAAATAAGCAGAGTATTGAGGAACATTGCTGATGATTCATCACCAGGCTGCTCCACGTCAGGTGATGTGGTAGGGCTTTGGTTGCGTGTGCTGCCAGCGCGTTCTGTTGCTGCTGGGAGCATGCACAGTGCCACTAGCTGCAGGTGCCCACCTGGGTGAAGGCGCGGGCAGTGCAGGCAGGGCAGGTGCTGGGCTGGGCAGTGCTGCAGGCAGCGAGGGGCTGGCAGGGGCGCGCAGCGGCAGTGCCAGGGGCGAGCTGGGCGAGGCTGACGCCAGCGGCAGTGCTGGTGGCGCCACCTGGGCGATAGCACAGCCTGCAGAGCGCGCCAGAAACACTGATTAGCTGTAGAAGATTTGGCTGTAGCAACAGCAGCACATGCAGCATATTTCTGGTGCACTGCACCAGAAATATCATGGCATGATCTGGGGAGAGGACGTTGTACTGCATGGCATGGCGTATGGTGCATGTTGTGCTTTGCTATTGAACTGCTGCATCAGACATGCATGGTGCACATGCGTGCATCGAGTTGGTATGCCGGCATTTCAAGAGGCCTTCTATGCAGTACAAAGTTGGATTTTTTGGATCAGCCATATAGGTCGCAACTTTGGCAACCCAGTGTGCAGTGTTTGCAAGCCACCATGCAGCCGTACAGTAACGTTCAGCGCTGCAAGCAATGACGTGTCCAGTGACACCTGCAGCTGTGACTCACCAGCCGTGCTTGCCAGTACAACCAACAATAGGAGCCGCATTCTGCAAATCACAAGTAACAGCAACAGGGGGTGAAAATCCTTGGGATCCCCAGCAGCTGCTGGCAGCAGCCTGCTGTCCGTCATGCTTTGTTGACAAGCACTACACCATGATCAGCAACCGCTAGATGGTGCACAAGGCAACTTGCTTCGTGATTTGATGCTGTGCAACAACGTTGGCTTGCCTGCTGTCCGCGGCGAAGCTAGCGAGGGAAAGTGGTTACACGGTTGCGTTGGCACGGTGCTGTCAAATCCTGCGATCGTGAATCAGGACCTTCTGCCACTGGTTTTTTTAAAGAATGCATATCGACCGTTTGCATCAGGCTTAAAAGGTGGGAGAGTTGCTGGACCCTAGCTTCCGTCTTAACACACGCAGCATCCTGGTGCCTGGTTACACCTGCTGCAGCACCCGGCACGGCAAACGCGCTGAACTGCGGCAGCACAACTCTGGGATGCCCGCACGTAATGACTACTCAGTGTCAGACTGACAACCATGTGGGCACATGCTGCCACCTGAGTTGGCAGCTGGTGCTGCAGCGCACAGCGCAACGGATGCCACCAGGTGCTGCCAGTGCTCATCAGTACACACAGCTGCAGACATCCACCTGGAGTGCGGCGATCAGGCTCGCAGGAAGCAAATCATTTGAACCACAACACGGCACATGCAGCACTCAAAGGGCCAGCGCGAGAGCCCGGCACCATGTTGGCGGGCCGCCAAGCCACGAGCAAAAGGCTGCACATGCACGTGCGTCAAGTACAACACTGCTGCCAAACCCATCAGCAGCGGTGTCTCAAAGTCCCACGGGTCCAGCACCTTCACTGGTGGCCGCTACAGCTGGACTCTCCCGACGCAATGTACAAGGCCTTGTGCTGCTGCCCAGGTGGACAGCGCAGCTGGACACCAGCAGTGCCAGACCTTCAACACAACCAGCGGGCATTGACTGAACGGGCTGCAATGCCGTCGTGTAACACACAACTCGACTGTCCATCCACACTCTTATTATCACTGTACATGCTTACACAAGCTCTTCGTAAAATCCACCATCCGCGTCAACGTGCACCATGCCCAGAACCACCCTGCGCAGGAGCCAAAGCTGTGACCTTTGACCAGCGATTGACAAGACACACAGCACGCCGAGCAGCCACTCAGTGGCGTGACAGTGACTGTCACACACGGGCTATGCCACGCACAGAGACACACCTGCCCTGCAGCACCGGGCCTCACAGGCGCTGTGCTGTGCTTGCTGTGCAGCCTGGAAAGTCGCTGCACTGCTGCTGCTGGCTGCCTTTCACCAAGAAGCCACCGCTGCCACTGCTGCTGCTGTTGGCTGCATCCAGCCGCTGCTGCCGCCGCCTCAGGGCTTGAAAGTGGCATACTCATGGCTGGCATCGTATGGCGTGAAGATGATCTTGCTGGGGTCCACCTGCAGCACGGCGCAGCCCACGGCAGCACACGCATTCGCCATTGCCCAATGTAGCCACAGCAGTGTCGAGCAGGCAACGCCAAGTCAGGCTGCAAGTACACGTGTTGTGCATGCTGGAGGCACTAGAGCAGCTCCGGCAGCAGCTGCACTAGACGCCTGCACAGCAGTGCGCCCAGCCGCGCCCAGCGCTTCAGCTTCAACCGACATACTAAGCACAATGACACGTCAGCATCGGCATACATTGCCGCACCTGCAGCCCCCAGCTGCCCGCCTCCCTGAGGTGCTGGTCCAGCAGCTTGGGGTCTGCCACCAGCACGTGCTGGCCCTTCTGGTACTGCACCAGGGCCAGGTGCTGCAGCGTGTAGATGATGTCGTCGGGCTTGATGCAGGTGAGCTCGCTCAGGTCCTTGATGCTCACGCTGCCGGCCCGCTCCTTGAGCACGGGCATCAGCACGCGCGTCCAGTAGGAGCGGTAGCTCACACGCCCCAGGTCGCTCAGCGGGCGCTCGGGGGTGCCCACCTGCGCAGCAGCAGCAGCAGCAGCAGCAGCAGCAAGTCAGCAGCAGCAGCAGTCAGCCAGTCAGCAGTGGCAAGGCAGGTGCAGCACCCTGTGCTCGGAGTTCGCAGGTAGTGCGGCTGCAGCACTGGCAGGCGCAGCCCCTTAACAGATATAGCTGGGGGTTTTAGCGGATCTGGCAACAGGTGTGGCTGCCATGGCTGCAGCCCCTCACAGCAGGCATCACTACTGAACACACAGCCCGCCTCGCAGCCGCTCCTCTACACTGACCAGCCAGCCTCTTCTATTCTAGCTGCCCTTGCTCCATGCTGCCCCAGCTGGCCAGCTGACACACTGCCCCCTCACCCACAGTCCCCCCCTCACACACACACGCACCTTGCCCTCCAGCTTGCTGAGCTCGTAGCTGAAGGCGATGAGGAACTTGCCGTAGCCCTTCTTCTGGTAGCAGGGCAGCGTGAGGATGCAGGCCAGGTTGTAGCCCTCCTCGCTGGCCTTCTCCTTGCTGAAGTAGCCCACCTGGAAGGGGGGGGGCAAGTAAAGGTTGACAGCAGGGCAAGCACAGCAGCAGTGAGGCCTCGGATGGTGAGCAGGAGCAATGCACGGGGGAGCTGAAGTGCAGAGGAGACAAACCGCAATTGCTATGCAGCTGCTGCTGGCAGCTGCAGCCATGAAAGCAAGCACGACTGCTGTATCTGCGAGCTGTGCAGGTGCCGTGCTGCCAAGCCTACGCGCATCTGCAGGCTGCAGCCTGTGTGGCACTGCTCACGATGTGTGCGCCGCGCGCGTCAGTCTCGCACAGCACATAGAAGAGGAAGAGGTCCACGTCGTAGTAGAGCGTCTTGTGGTCCAGGAACAGCTTGGCCAGGTAGCACAGATTCTGGCAGTACTGCTTCTCCTTGCGCCCGTCAACCTGAAAGGGGCGGGGGGGGGGGGGGGGGGGGGAAGGGGGGGGGGGGGAGTGCAGGTGGCGCAGCAGCGCAGTGCTATTATAAAGGCCTCAGCATGCGATATGCTGCATGGCTGCTGCAGCTGCACGACGCAGCCTGTCACACAATCTGCACCTTGCACGTTGAAGCACGATTTCCAACAGGTGGAGATGTGCCGCTCGCCAAGCAGTACTGCAAGTCCGCAGCGTGCGCAGCAGTGACTGGCCTTGCATGCAGCCAGGCAGCGCATCCACACACACCCAGCCCCTCACCTCGAACATGCTGATGTTGTCCTTCCTGTAGATCTCGTCCCCGGGCGGGTGCCGCAGCTTGCACTTGCCCAGGTGCCGCAGCAGCTGGCTGCGCCGCTTGAAGAAATGCAGGCTGTACTCACAGAAGTACAGCTTCTGCGGGGAGGGGCAGGGGGCAGCGGGAATCAGCAGCTCCAAAACTCAACCTCAAAGCAGCAACCAAATCTTTTGTATAAAAATAGGGATAGAAGTCAACAAGGTCAGACTGCGCATTAATTCCCTAAGGATTTGTAGATCCATATTGATGCAATGCCCTAAGATGTACCTAACTCAACCTCCTCCGAATCAAAGGAAACAAAAAGTGGAAACTATAGAACTGGTTAAGGGTTGGATTATCTCAATTTTGTTATTCTTTTTAGCAAGGAGGGTAGCAGGCACGGGCGCAAGGGCTCAGCGCAGGGCCCGCTGCACTTGGAAAAGTAGGCGTGGCTGCAGAGGCCAGGGCCAGATGCAGAGCTGCAGTCAGGCAGTGGTGCACATGCAGCGGTGCAAGTGCTGCGGTGCCCCACCAGCAGCAAACTGCCGCCTTGTAGCTGGCATGCATTGTGGCACGCAGGGTGCTGGGTGCACCACTCGTGATGGAATGTGCATGGTACCATTCCTGATGCAGGCCAGCCCCCTGGACACTACCTTGTAGTGCCAGAGCAGCAGCAGCAGCAGCGGGAGCCTACACGCACGTATCTGGGCAGCGCTGCTGCACGCCTCCTCCCCTCCCAGCCAGCCACAGGCCACCGCGCGCACCTTGCAGTCCTTGTACTCGGGCGGCAGCGGTGAGAAGTACCATGTCTCCATCTCGTGCATGCCCAGCTGGATGACGTCGATGTTCTTCACCTTGGTGAACTCCTCGTGCTCGCGCAGCTGCTGCGGGTCAAAGTCGCCGTGGTCCTCGTCATCACTCAGCTCCTCAACCACCTTCTTGCGCTTCCTGCAGCAGCAGCAGCAGCAGCAGCAGCAGCAGCAGCGGCAGAACCTCCTTGTGTCGGTGTGATAGAACAAAGCATGGGCACCACAGCACACACGGCATGCGTGGCCGCGCTGCTGCTGAGGCCACACATGAGCGCCACGTGCAAGCTCAAAACGCGCTGCACAGGTTCACAGTACGCAGCACTCCTGCCGCGGCACCCGCAGCGCACAGCATCCAAGGGTGAACACAGCATGCTTCCAAGCGTGTCCAGCATGCGCAATGACCTCTGCTGCTGCTGCTGCTGCTGCTGCTGCTGCAGCCGCGCCACTCACTTGCCGTCGGGCCCCACCTCCTCCAGCGTCACCTCCAGCGTGGCCAGGTCAAAGTCAGCCGTGCCCACCCACTGGTCCATGCGCCGGTTCACTGCAGCGGCAGCAGCAGCGGCAGCAGCGCCACGCAGGCACATTATGCGCGTACGACAGACAGGCACGCATGCAGGCTGCAGCAAAGTAGCAGTACGCAGTAGACCTTGACTGCTGTATGCGCTTGCTGCTTGGCTGTACTTGCAAGGCCAAGCGCCCTGCTGCCGAGAGCGTGCTGTCTGCTGCGCAGCTGCCATAGCAGCGTAAAGCCAGCATGTTCAGCAGCTATAGTTCTCCTGAAACACACAATTGGTGCCAGACACGCACACCTCGCAACCTTTCCTCCCACTGCCCGTGCTGCTGCTGCCGCTGCTGCTGCTGCTGCTGACTGCCCTACAGCCAGCTGCCGCTGCTGCTGCCGCCGTGCACTCACTCTTGCTGAAGTGCACGTAGTACTCCCACACCACTGCCGGGTCGTTTGCCGCCACCAGGCGCGGCTCCAGGTCTGGCTTAATGCGGCGCTCCAGGATCTTGGCGCGGTAGAACTCGCCGTCCTTCCAGCGGCAGTGCAGCCGGCTCAGCAGCTCCAGCGGCAGCACCACCTGCAGCAGCAGCGGCAGCAGCAGCAGCAGCAGCCAGGCAGGGTGATGCGTGTGAGAGTGCTGATGGCCAGGAGCATGGGGGGCCAGGCAGGTGATGTGGGGAATAAAGCGGACTGGAGTGTCACAACCGCAGCATGTGCCTGCTGCTTCTGCTTCTGCTGCTGCTGCAGCTGCTGGTTTCGGACACGCGCACATCTACGGCGTGTGCGGTGTAAAGATGGTCAGTGCCTTTGTACTGTGATATACAGCAGCTAGAAAACTGTGGCCACTGCTGCTGCTGCAGATTGCTGCACAACTGCTCCGACCGCACTGCTGCACTGCTCCGACCGCACTGCTGCACTGCTGCACGCACTGCCTGCCTCAGCTGCCTCAGTATGCCACATTATCTGCGCCGCGCTGTGCAGCCGCCGCACCTGCTCCCGCGGCACCATGCCCGGCCCTGGCGGCACGCTGCCTGAGGGCTCATGGCTGCCCAGGCCGCTGCCTGTGCTGGCTGTCAGCGCGGCTGGGCCGGGCGCGCGCAGCCGCTTGCCGCCCTTGCCGGTGCCCTGCGGTGAGATGTTTGATTGATGATTTGGAGCATGTGCAAAGTGCAGCGTGCTTGATGCTGTAAGGTTGTGATGCACGTGCCGACGTGCCGAACACAACAGCCACTAACAAGGCTGAGGCTAGCAAAAAGGCGGAACGGTGCCCTGTGCTGTGCATGTTGCAGGAGCAGCCATGTTCCTGTGTGTGGCAGCATGCAGAGCTGCGCCCTGCTTCACACAGCATGCAGGTGTTGACTCCGTGCGTGCACAGCACAGTTGCAAGGGAGGCTGTGCTCAACTCAGGGATTTTGGGCACCGCAACACGCACTGCTGCAGCACTGTGGGTCTCGCATGAAAAGGCTTGCTGCTAGCATGGCCGCACCTTGCCCACCCCCTGTGCCACTTGGGGAGGATCCTGCTGGCCTGCAGCTGCATCTGCTTCTCCTGCCTTGCTCCTGCCTGTCATGCTGCTACTGCTGTCCTGCTGCTGGGGTGCTGCTGCTTAGCTGCCTCCTACATCATGAAGGTATGATGTGCCATGCAGGCAGCTACTGCATGTCAAGGCACCAGGATCAACAAGTTTCAGTCCTTTGCTGTGCAGCAAATGCCTTTTTTGCTGCTAGTGTTGCCGAGCGCGGGCTGGTGTTCAGTGGCACAGTTCAACAACAGCAACAAGCAGAAAATGAACGGCGTTCAATAACAGCAAAAGCCTGTAAAAAGTAAAGTTGCGATGGACGGGTACAGCAGTTGTGCCTTGCTTTACAACTGAGTGCTGCTGGTGCGAACCCCTGTTAGTCATTTCCTGTGCCTGTTTGAATGCACACAGTGTCGTACTGTGCAATACACAAGCGGGTAACTGCTACCAATGTGCATATAAGCAGAACGGGCTGATCAGCCCCACGACAGTACGCCCATTCCCGAGTGGTGGGCTCAGCACCTGCTGCTGCTGCGATCACATGTTGTGCAAATTCACGCCTGTCACCCAATCAGATATCTATCAGCGGGTTCTGCGCAGCTCGTCACTCCGGTTCCAGCGTTCTGCAGCAGCTGGCGGGCGAGCCAGCCAGACAAGGACAGCAGCAGCCAAATCCACGCAGCCCCACCCAGCCCTCACCATGGCAGAGGCAGGCAAGGCAGTCACCCTGCGTGGGGAGCTGTCAGGCCTGTTCAAGTCAGCCCTGAGCACTGCTTTCCCAGCAGCAGAGGAGGCGCCCATCATTGCGTCCTGCAACAACCCGCAGTTTGGCGACTACCAGTGCAACAATGCCATGGGCTTGTTCGGCAAGCTCAAGGGCAAGGAGGGCGCACCCAAGAACCCCCGGGAGGTGGCCACTGCCATCGTGTCCAGCCTGCCTGACAACAGCACCATTGACAACACCAGCCTGGCTGGGCCTGGCTTCATCAACTGCAAGGTCAGCAGCGCCTACCTGGCGGGCCGCATCAACGCGTTGATGACGCAGGGTGTGGCCAGCCTGGCGCCGCCGCTGCGCTACAAGCGCGTGGTGGTGGACTTCTCCAGCCCTAACGTGGCCAAGGAGATGCATGTTGGCCACCTGCGCTCCACCATCATCGGTGACACGATTGCCAACACGCTGGAGTTCTGCGGCGCAGACGTGGTGCGGCTCAACCACATCGGCGACTGGGGCACGCAGTTTGGCATGCTGATCGAGCACATGGCTGAGCTGCGCCCTGGCGGGCTGGCTGAGTCGCGGGACGAGGACGTGGCCGACCTGCAGACGCTGTACAGGTGCGGCGGCAGCTGGAGCTCGCAGCAGCAGCAGCAGCAGCAGCAGCAGCAGCAGCAGCTAGGCACATGGGCATGCCGTGGTGCTTGAGCTGCAGGCGGCAGCAGCAGCAGATGCGCTGTGTGGCAGGCGTGTTTGGTGTCAGGGGAGTTGAGTACTGGGGCAGCAGCATGAGCAGCAGCTTGGGCTCACAGGGTGACCATGGCAACCAGCAGAGGCAGCTGCTGTCAGGCGCTGGCTCAGTAGTTGGCGACTAACTGTCAGGCCTTGCTGCCCGATGTGCACAGCAGCTGGTATTGCACATGGATCATCATCTTGCCTCTGTGCAGCATCTGTGCAGCAAATGCTGCGTGTGTATCCTTGCATGTGTGCTCATGAGCGGCCTTGCGTGGTTGCTGCTGCTGCTGCTGCTGCTGCTGCTGCTGCTGCTGCTGCTGCTGCTGCTGCTGCTGCTGCTGCTGCTGCTGCAGGGCTGCCAAGAAGCGCTTTGATGATGAGGAGGAGTTCAAAGTGCGTGCACGCGAGGCAGTCACGCGCCTGCAGGTGAGCGGCAGCGCGGCTGAGGAGTAGGCATGCCTACTTTGCGCAAAGCGTGCAGCTGCCCGCAATGTGGAGGCAGCTGAGGCAGCAACGCAGTACAAGTTGCACTGCAGCAGCAGCTGCTGCTGCGGCTGGCCCTGTGCACGTGTGCAGCATGGGTGTGGGCGTACCTGCAGCAGCTGCCTGCAGCAGCTGCAAGCAGCTCGCAGCTGTCACACATTTTGATACCCTGCCTGCAGCAGTTCAGCTGCTGACGCCCCCGCTCACTGAGGCAGGGCCTGCCTGACCTCTGCACTTCCTTCAAACCCCACCTCACACGCGTCTGCCATGCACCGCCTGCTGCGCCCGCAGTCTGGTGACGAGGAGTGCATCGCGGCGTGGCAGCGCATCTGTGACGCCAGCCGCCGCGAGTTCCAGGCCATCTACAGCCGGCTGGGCGTCACGCTGCAGGAGCGCGGCGAGTCCTTCTACAACCCCATGCTCAAGGGTGAGGGCGCGGCGGCGGCTGGGGGAGGGGGGCAGCACTTGAGGCACAGCAGCAGCAGCAGCAGCACCTGCAAGACAGGTTGCACTGACAGTGTTGTTGCAGCAGCTGACAGCTGGCCGTTGCCGCACCCTGTGTATGCAAGCCTGTCGTGCCTGCACCTGTTTTGCCAGCTCCGCCAACATCGCCGCAGCAAACTAAGTGCGTCACCATCATTTGCACACGCTGCCGGAGGCTGCGTGCCGTGCATGCATGGCCGTGCAAGCGCTGCCTCCTGACACGGCCCCTGCCGCTGCTGCTGCCGCTCCTGCTGCTTGCTGCTCCCCGCCAGACGTGGTGGAGGAGCTGCGTGAGAAGGGCGTGGCTGAGGTGTCTGAGGGCGCCACGTGTGTGTTTGTGGAGGGCTGCGAGGTGCCGCTGATCGTGCAGAAGAGCGACGGCGGCTACGGCTACGCCTCCACGGACATGGCAGCCATCAAGCAGCGCGTGCAGCAGGAGAAGGCCGACTGGGTCATCTACGTGACAGACATCGGCCAGGCGCCACACTTTGACATGGTGTTTGCCGCAGCACGCAAAGCGGGCTGGCTGCCAGAGAAGGGCAGCGCGCAGGTGGGTGGTGCAGGGCTGCAGCAGGCGGCTTGCAACGCCAAGCACTAGGTTGCTGGCACAATATGCTGGAGCACATGAGCCTGGTTGCGCGCCAAAAAATTGCATAATGCCTTGTAACCTAAGCCCAGCGGCTGACAGCAGCAGCAAGTTGTCAATAAGGATGCAAGCAGCGCTAGATGGCTGTGTTGCAGCACTATGCGGCTCTGCACTGCAGCCTGACATGTGCTGCAGCTGACTCCCCTCCGGCTGCTGCTCCTGCTGCTGCTGCGCCTGTGCTGGGCCCCCCACATTCGCCCCGCAGCCGCCGCGCGTGAGCCACGTGGGCTTTGGTCTGGTGCTGGGCGAGGACGGCAAGAAGTTCAAGACGCGCAGCGGCGACGTGGTGCGCCTGGTGGAGCTGCTGGACGAGGCCAAGCAGCGCTGCAGGGACAGCGTGGCGGCGCGGCGCGAGGAGGTGAGCAGCAGGGGGCAGCGGGGCCGGGACGCGGCAGGGGGGGCGCTGCTGGTGCTTGCGTGCAGACATGCAGAAGGGTGAGGGGTTTAACAGCGTGCAGTGGCAATGCATGCATGATGCGCAAGTGGCAGCTGCACAGTATCAGCACGTCTGGGGTGCCTTGGTACAGCGCAGCTGTGACAGCAATCAAATGGCCTGTGCATTCCCGCGCATCGTACACACACGTAGTGTTGCACTTGCTGACACAGCACCCCACCCATCACACCCACTCACCCGCAGTCTGGCGACCCCATCGACGAGGCTGAGCTGGAGGCAGCGGCCTGCGCCATGGGCTACGGCGCGGTCAAGTACGCGGACCTCAAGAACAGCCGGCTGACCAACTACAAGTTCAGCTTTGACGCCATGCTGGAGCTCAAGGGCAACACCGCGGTGTACCTGCTGTACGCGCACGCGCGCATCGCGGGCATCGTGCGCAAGGCGGGCAAGGATGTGGACGCGCTGGTGGCGGGCGGGGAGGCCTTCAAGCTGGAGCACCCGCGGGAGCGCGAGCTGGCCATGGCCATCGTGCAGGTGGGCGTGTGTGTGTGGTGTGTGATGTGGCGCATTGCGTTGCGGCAGTGGCTGGGCTAGGGCCAGTGGGTGCAGCGCGTGGTGTGGCGCATTGCGTTGGTGCAGGGGCTGGGGCCAGCGAGTTAGGCCAGTGAGGTGGCATGCTGCATGGCAGCTGGCGCTTGGGTAGCGGCGCGTCGGTACAGCATGGGCTAACAGGCGCATGCTCATGGGTGTTCTTGGGTGATCTTGCTTGAAGTGGTTTATGGGCACAGCTGTGGCGTGTGGGTGAGGTGTTGCGTGCAAAAGTGAGGTGGTGCTGCAGCTTCATGACACATTGTGTTGTGCTGTGTACTGCTAATGATCCCTGCTGCGCTGTTTGCTGTGCCTGCCGTGCGCTGCTTCTGTTTTTGCGCATAACACGACATCTGCCGCTATGTTCCCCTCCCCTTACACACACAGTTCCCTGAGGCGCTCGAGGACATGCTGGAGGAGCTCACCCCCAACAGGCTGACCGACTACCTGTACACCCTGAGCGAGACGTTCTCCAACTTCTACACTGAGTGCAAGGTGCTGGGCGGCGAGGCGGAGGACTCCCGGCTCATCCTGGTGGAGGCGACTGCGCGCGTGATGCGCCAGTGCTTCAAGCTGCTGGGCATCACGCCGCTGTACAGGATCTGAGGGGACGGGGGTGCGCTGGGGATCCATTGCTGCAGGAACATTATGTGAACAGCACTGAGGCTGCCCGGAGTCGGGGGCGATCTGCAGCTGCGCAGCGCCAACAGCGGTCTGCTGCAGGGTTCAGATGGCTGGGCTGAGTTGCAGCAGCAGAGATCAGGCGGTTGGTTTGAGGGCAGGTGTGTGCAGCACTGGTGCAGAGCTGTGGTGAGAGCTGCGTGTTGCAGGCTGTCTGTGCGATGCGCGCAGATTGATTCAGCGCATTAGGCAGGCTGTTGGTTGCTGTGGGTGTTTAGTGCATGTGAGCGATGTCGCGCCATGCCATGCAGTGCGGCATACAACTGATTCGTTGCATGCTTGGAGCTCTGCATGGCGCGGCCGGTGCGCATCATACGGGGATATCATTGTCCTGCCTGGCCGTATGGCCAGAAACCCGCCACGTGCTGTTGTCCTTTTCAAGGCAAGTTGACGGTCCGCAATCGTCATTCCTCAACCTGCGTTGGACGTGTACGGTTTATTACTAGTTGTTGTTTGGTTGCCGGGTTGGTTGACTCTGTAACCTCACACGCTTTAAGTGCGCGCCAAGTTCACATGCATCCAAAGTGCTGGTGCTCCAGCTGGCACAGAACAAGGTCAAGGGTGTAAGCATAAGAATGCAAGGTCCTGTGTTACGGGCCGCCAGCATGCCCAGCAGCAGCTAGGCAACCGTGGCACCGGGTGCAGTGCATATGCCTCCCTGCTGGGAACGACTGTCCCGTCAAATCGCCGCGCTGCACACCTTTCAAGTTGTAGTATAGGCGTCAAACGCTCATTGCATGAAACCTTCGGAAGCATGACCTGCTCTTGCTACAGCTCAGAACCCTGCTACAGCTGTTACGCTGTGGCGCCCTGGGTGAGTGATGGTCGTGAATAACTTACGCACCATTTGCATTCGGCTCATTCACTCGCGTTTGTGTCAGCTCCTGCGATCATCCAAGAGAGGCAGAGGTAGGCAGTGGGTTGTTCAGCTTCTTGTCGAGCTTGCAGCGCATGCAGAATCTCGAGATCTGAAGTACTTGAGTTCAAACATGATGTGACCTGCATTGCTCACTCGGATCCAGTTTGTTCACAGCAGAAGCTCGGCATATCTCGGAGACGGGGCATTGGCCGTGCATGCCCTACCTGTTCAATAACTTAATACAGGTTTATTGTCGGATATTTCGCCTAAGCGCTGCCATGCACTGACTGTGGCGCAGAGATTTCAACTGAGACACCACCCACAACAACATGGAGCGTTTCAGCCATTAAAATGTGCAACAGGACTTCTTCAGACGCTGAGAATAACAGTTCTAAGTGAGTAACAGCTAGCCAAGGGTTATGCTTTCCCATGCATGGCTCCTGCCAGGCATATGTCAGCATGCAGATGCCCTGCCATGCACTTGACTGCGCTGTAGATGGCCTGCTTTCCTTGCACATTGGCAAGGCCAGATGTGGTTGTTGCAAATACAGCCAGCGGGGTTGCACCTAATGCACGTCATGGCTGTGGTTGAGCCATTTCCCCCTTAACCTCGTGCCTTGTGCTGTGCTCATGCTGGAACGCTTGTCTGATGCAGGGTCTTCCCTCGTGGGCGGCGAATATCCTGCAGCACCAGCGCGGAATCAATGGCCATAGCGCGATTACAAACAAATACGAGACGACGGTTAGCCTGAGTCCCCTTTCAGCTCAGCAGCTTGACACAAACCACAGCAAAGCACAGTGCAAACAGCACATCCACAACTTGCCCAGCCAACCAGGCCAACAGGCCCACAGCAACACCAGCTTTTCGCGCCAGCATTGCAGCAGCGCTTGAGCCATGTCGTCCCGCCCCCACCACCGGGGGCTGCACCACCAGCAGCACCCCAGCGCAGTGGCCAGCGACGCCTCAGGCTGGGTGGAGTCCATCGGCGCGCTCAGCGACGAGCACGCAGCAACCTCACTGCTGCTGGGCAGCCCGCCCGCAGCCAACGGCAGCATGCGCGCAGCTGCCAGCGCAGTAGCTGCGGCAGCAGCAGCAGCTGACAGCCCTGCAGGGGCTGCAGGGGACACAGATGAGGCTGCTGCTGCTGCTGCTGCCAGCCTGAGCCCTGAGCAGGAGTTTGAGGCGTGCCTGGAGCATGCTGTGACCTGCATGATGGCAGAGGTGGGCCGCAGCCAGCAGACATACGGGGGCAGGCAGCACAGCAGGCGCAGCGTGCTGTCGCGCAAGTAGCGCTCGAATGGTAGCCAGGGGAGAGCAGCCGTGCAGCTTCAGCAGCTGACGTACTGCCATGGCCGTGTTGCCACGTTGCAGTGTGCTTTAAAGTTCATCACTCGCTGGTCTCATGGCGCACCAGGCCTGGCTTTCCAGCACAGCTGGCCTGCGAGCTGACAAGCTGCTGTGCTGTGCCGTGCTGTGTGTGCTGCTGCTGCCAGGTGGCTGCCGTGGGCGAGGTGATGCTGGAGGTGGGTGCCCCGCAGGGCTGGGGCCCCAGCAGGCTCGACAGCAGCCAGCTGGGCCACGTGCTGGCGGCGCTGCAGCAGGCGGCAGCCAAGGGCGGCGCGGACGCCACAGTGCTGCGGCAAGGCAGCACGGAGATGGCGGCAGAGGGTGAGGCGGGGCAGGGGGGAGGCACTGCTGCTGGTGTCTGTTAGCCTGCTGCGCCTTGGGCAGTAGTAGAAGCAATACAAGTGTATGCTTGTAAGCAGCAGTCCATGCGCGCGTGACTTAGCGTTGTGACATCTGCTCTGCTAGCAGCGCTGCAGGCATGCATGCAATGCTGATGGCAGAGCAGCACACTGCCGCAGCTGGGCGCCTGCCTGCCTGCCTGCCGGCACACTTGCTGACACGCTGCGCCACCTCGCTGCAGGCGGCGTGGTGTCTGCGTCCACCGCTGACGTGCTGGTGCGCCGCCGTGCGGGCGAGGGCGTGCCGCCCATGGAGGTGCGCGTGGCCGTGATCGGCAACGTGGACAGCGGCAAGTCCACGCTGGTGGGCGTGCTCACGCGCAGCATGCTGGACGACGGGCGCGGCCTGGCGCGCGGCAAGGTGAGGCGGGTGGATGCTTGCGCTGCGCTGCGCTGTGGGACAGGGGATGCAGCAGGCTGCGGCGAGACATAAACAGCAGCAGGGTGTCAGGTGGCGCTTGCCAGCTTCTGCAGCATTGTGTGCAGTTGTGGGCAGTCTGTTGTGCTTCCTAACATCTATCGAGGTTCGCATGCTGCTGCTGCTGCCGTGTGCTGCGGCTCAGGTGTTCAAGCACCACCACGAGGAGTCCACGGGGCGCACCAGCAGCATCGGGCAGCACAACCTGTGCCTGGACAGCGGCGGCGGCATCCTCAACGACAGCCAGTTCCGCAGCACCAACTGTGGCGACTACGTGAGGCACGCCAGCAAGGTGGTCACACTGGTGGACCTGGCAGGTGCGGCGCGGCGGCGGCAGGCGATGGCAGCACAGCAAGCGTGTTGAACATGCCCTCGCGTGTGATTGGGCCTGCTGCTTGTGCATGTGGCGGCCGCAGGCGTTGCTGTCGGTTGGAGCAGCTGTATGACGCTGTTGTGCTGCTCTGCATTCCCGCGTCCCTGCCACCCGCCACCCCACTGCAGGGCATGAGAAGTACTTCCGCACCACCGCCTACGGCCTGACCGGCCACATGCCAGACTACGCCTGCCTCATCGTGAGTGCAAGCCAGCGCCTGGCAGCAGCAGAATGGCCCAGCTGCCCTGCTCAGCGCGCAGTGGCAGCTGCTTGACGGTGCAGTACACTGCAGCACCAAACTGGCTGCCTGCACCGGCTGCCTGCAGTGCAGCTCTAGTCTGCCATTTGCAGCAGGTGTCGGACTGGCACTTGAAACCCAGCGGGCTGACACTGCCACTGCCACTGCTGCTGCTGCTGGCGCTGCTGCTGCTGCTGGCAGGTGGGTGCCAACATGGGCGTGGTGGGCATGTGCAAGGAGCACCTGGGGGTGGCGCTGGCGCTCAAGGTGCCGGTGTTCTTCGTGATCACCAAGGTGGACATCTGCCCGGAGCACGTGCTCAAGAACACAGTGCAGGTGGGGCCGGGGGGTGCAGGCAGCGGGTGGGGTTGCTGGGGGTGTGCAGCGGGCATGCAGGTGCAGGTGCATGTAGGGCAGGTGGCAGGTGGGAGTCCTGTGCTGGGTGACTGGCCGCAACTTGGCAACATACATGTATTATGTGCAAGCTTTTGCAAGCTGTATGCAACGTTGCGCAACAGACCACATTGCACTTGCGCGCATGCCTGCAGCCTACCTGTACCTTCATCAGTTGTTGCCACACTTTGCCCTGCAACCAGCCGACTGTTGTGTGTTGCATGCGTGCCTGAACCGCAGAGCCTGGCGTCCATCCTGAAGAAGCCGGGCGTGCGCAAGAAGCCGTACCTGGTGCGGGGCCACGACGAGGTGCTCACAGCAGCACGCAACATCACCAGCGACAGTCTGGCACCCATCTTCCTCACCTCGGCGGTCACAGGTGAGGGCGGGGCGAGGGAGAGTGGCAGCGGCATGGGCGAAGTGATTTGCTGCAGGCCAGGCTGCCAGCCTGCCAGGAAGGAGTGCGCCCTGTCATGCCTGCTGTGCTTTGGCCCGTTTGTGGTGCAGGTGTGCATGAGCGGCGCTGACGTGTGTTCTGCTTGCCAGCCGGTGCCGGGTGACCCAGCAGTGTTGCCATGGGCAGCTTACGCTGCTTGCTTGCCTGGCTGCTGCTGTTGCTGCTGCCTCATGCTTGAACACGCCCCCAGGCAAGGGGCTGGACCTGGTGCGCAGCTTCTACAGCCTGCTGCCGCAGCGCCACCGCTGGGTGGAGGCGCAGGCGGGGGCCGCGGAGTTCATCATCGACGAGACCTTCGGCGTGCCCGGGGTGGGCACAGTCGTGGCAGGTGCGGCGGTCAGGCAGCGTTACAGCACGGCAGGCTGCCCGTATCCTGGCAGCCAGCTGCGAATAGTCGACAGGTGTGTTGTAAGCCTGCAGCAGCAAGCATTGCGCTGATGGCTAGCTGGACGACTTTGTGGATTGTTGCGGGCCTGGCTGGGTGGCTGCTTAATAGACTGCATGCTGCTGTTTCTTATGTGCTGCTGGGCCTGCTGCTGCTGCTGCTGCTGCTGCTGCAGGCACTGTGAAGCGAGGTGTGATCACGCCCAACACGCCGCTGCTGCTGGGCCCCGACATTGGTGACGGCTCCTTCAAGACAGCAGCCATCAAGTCCATCCACTACAAGGTGCGCCAGCAGCCCAGCAGCGCAGCACGCCAGCAGCAGCTGAGCAGGGCTTGCGGAAACAGCACGTGCCAGCTGGTGGGGCCTTCTTCGTGGTACAGCCTCACACCCAACAAGCTGCGACTCCTATTGCTGCTTAAACGAGCATCTGCCTGCTGCTGTGTCCTGATGCTGCAGCGACTGCCCGTGGGCCAGGTGGTGGCGGGCCAGACGGCAGCGCTGGCGCTCAAAAAGGTCAAGCGCGCCCAGGTGCGCAGCAGCAGCAGCAGCAGCAGCAGCAGCAGCAAACATGCCTCGCCCGGCCAACAATTCCGCCTGTTGCACCAGGGCAGCAGCATCCTCAGGTGTAGGGTGCTGACTGTCTTGCTGGCAGTGACAAACAGCTGTGCGGCACCTGGCATATGTGTGGCCTCCCAGCTGCCTGGCGTTGTCCAATCAGTCTGGGCAGCACCTTACAGCCGCGGCGTCCCCTGCCATTCATCCAATCCTCATCTGCTGCTGCTGCTGCTGCCACCCCCAGGTGCGCAAGGGCATGGTGCTGGTCGACGAGCGGCTGGCCCCCGTAGCTTCATGGGAGTTTGACGCCGACATTGCCATCCTCACGCACTCCACCACCATCCAGCCGCGCTACCAGGCCGTCATCCACTGCGAGATCATCCGCCAGGCGGCGCGCGTGGTGGCCATGGACACGGAGCGCCTGCGCAGCGGGGACAGGTGCGCGGGACACCACGGCTGTTGATGAGGCGGTGGGAGCAGGGGTCGGGACACAGCATGTGGGTACTTGGTCAATGGGCAGCGTGGGTGATGCGGTGTTATGGGTGACCGCTCGTTGCGTGAACACGTGGGATGTGAGTAAGCACAGGTGGACGAAACTGCAGGCATGGTGCAGGAACTTGAGTGTTGCTGCTGCTGCTGCTGTCGCAGGGCGTGTGTGCGCTTCAGGTTCCTGCAGCGCCCCGAGTACATCACGCCAGGCACGCGCTTCGTGTTCAGGGAGGGACGCACCAAGGTGGGGCGCGGCCATACATGCTGCAGCAGATGCTGCTGCTTGGCGATGACTGCGTGCAGTTGTTTTAAATGCACACTGCCACTTGCAGGGCTTCACAGTCGTGTCCCCTTGCGCACACTGCAGATTGCATCCGCCTTGAAAAGCGTTGCTGTTGGTTGCTTGCAACTGAAGAGCAGCAGCTCAACCTGGCGGTGTGGCAATCAGGCGGCGAACGAAGTTCGGCAGTGTGCTGTGCTGGCTGGCTGTGCTCACAGCGTGCTGCTGCTGCTGCTGCTGCTGCTGCTGCTGCTGCTGCTGCTGCTGCTGCTGCTGCTGCTGCTGCTGCTGCAGGGCATCGGCGTGGTGGTGGCCAGTGAGAAGCCGACCACCAGCAGCAGCGCCACACCCAACGGCAGCCTGGCAGCTGCAGCCGCCGGGTCGTGCAGCGCTGCGGCCGCGACTGCGCACGTGGAGCCACTGCGCAAGGATCAGCCGGCAGGCAGGTGACGGCAGCAGCAGCAGCAGTCGCCTGGCGGTGGCAGCTGTCACTAAGTTGAAGGCGGTGGTGTCACTGGCGGCGCTGTGCTGAGCGAGGGCTGTTGCCCTGCCAGGCCACCATGGCCAGTGTGTGGTCAAGGCGACCCGCTGCTGGTGGCTCAGAGTCTGGAGTGGCTGCTTTGTTCTGTGGCCTCCTGGGCAGTCCTTGGGCGGAATGCTAGGTTGAGAAGTCATTGAACTGCTGTGTTGCCCTGTGCACGATTGTGGTGATACAAGACTCTCGTGGTGTACACCACATGTGGCTCGGCACCATCGTGTAACTTACTGCTCCAGCTGGTACTTGTTGCAGCAAGTCTGTACGCAGCGATTGCATTACAACGAACCCTGGTGAAGGCAGCTTGAAAAAACCAATTGGTGTCTGTAGCTGAGGCAAGATAGTGAAAGTTCATGAATACATGCAGTTGCACATCATCATCATGTTACCATTTAAGCCATAGCAACGTCGCCATCGGCCCCGCGCCCCACAGGAGCGGCTGAATGAACAGGCGAAGGGGGAAGGGGAGGGAGCACTATGCAGTTGCACATGTGGTGGTGGACATGCTATAACCAGCACAGCTCAGTCGCCAACCTAAGCTGGCAGCACAGGCTGCGGCCGGGCCAAGAACACATGTCAGCAACTCCGATGGCAGGCCAGCCACTCACGATTTGAGTGTTACACAACAACACGACTCGGTCTGTTCTAAGCAACAATGGCTGAGAGAGTGAAGAACCGCGGGTGTGGCTCGACCAGAGACTGCTACGCGCTTGCTGCAGCAGGCATCAAGCAAGCAAATCATGACTGTCATGTGCCCCTGCTAACGCCGCCGCCACCCAGGCTCAAGCATGTCGACGCACCGCAGGACTCCCACCGTACCCTCAACAATACTCTAGCCCAATTGCAGCATTTGCCACGTGGCAACACGAAAGAAAGCAGCCTGCAGACTGCCCACAATGCAGCAGTACTGACGAGGCAGGCACCAGCACCCCTGAAGCTTGTGCATTAATAATGTAAGGTCGTACGCAGCAACCAGAACGGCTGTATCACATGATTTCATGCGTAGAAGTAGCTTATAGTCAAAAGTGACATAGGTGTCATTGGATGACAAGTAGCCAGAAGAGCCAACTCATCTGTAAATGATCAGTACTGCACACCCTCAGAGCGGTGCAACCACAGTGAACTGCAATAGGTTCAAATGGCTGAGCCAAGCAGCGCAACTGCCATGATGCTCCTTACGCAGGCCTGCTGCCTGACTGTCATCCTGCCGGGGTCATGTTCAGCGCTTAGCAGGTGCACTGCCGTGCCGCCACCTGCTGTATAGCACCAGCTGTCTGCACCTCGCTGCTCCACTGCGGCACGCCAGGCCAGCCGCCGCACGCCTCTCATCATCGTCAGAACAAGCACAGCACCAATCAAGCGACAGCAAGCACGCCAGCTGCCTCAAGCCTTGGCTTTCTTGCTGGGCCTGGCCTTGCCAGTGCTGGTTGCTGTCTCCTCGCCAGCAGCAGCGCCAGCATCTGCCGGCCGCTTGCTCTTCTTGTCGCCGTGCTGCTTCTGCTTGCTGCTAGCGTTCTCGTGCTTCTCCTTCTGCTGCTGCCGCTGCGCTGCTGATGGCACAGTTGCTGCCAGGCCCTCCGCCCACAGCGCAAAGGCCAGCTGCATCTTGCTGGACTCAGCCGGCAGTGGCAGGTCCCTCACAGCAATAGCCTGCAGCAGGGCAGCAACAATGTCCCAGCCAAAACTTGAACAGCGCTCATGGAAGTACTGCCTCAGACAGCATCTGATTGATGCAATGTGGGTAATGATGGAAGCAGACGACTGGGCAGGGAGTCTGCAACCGCAAGGCCCTCCCTACTGCACAACCGCCTCGTCCATCGCAGAACAGTCAGCAGCCATCATCAACCAGCATGGCATGGCTGCTGCTCTGCTGCAGCGCTGCGCTTCTGAGGTGCCCTGCCCTGTTAATCAGCTCACCTGCTCGGGGCCCTCTGCTGCCATGAAGGCCACCACTGCCTTGACCACGCCCGGGGCCAGCACCAGCCCAGGCAGCGCAGCCACGGGGTTGGCATCGCCATCTGCACCGGAGCTGAGGCTGTGCTCCTGCACGCCATGCTGCTGGCCGCACACGTCATCGCCACAGCAGTGATGCTCACCCTCGTTATGGTGGTGGTGATGGTGCTGCTCGTGCGCTTCGCCGCCGTGCTGCTGCTGCTGCTGCTGCTGCTTCTTTTTCTTGCCAGCTGCTGCCTGGTCCTGCAGGGGCACAGCAGCAGCGACAGCAGCGGCAGACACAGGGCTTACAGGCTTACGTGTCGTCCTGCGGAATGCAGGCTGCAGCAGACAAACTTCCACCCACACATAGTGAGTCACGGCATCATGTGCTTCAAGATGTTGCCTAGTAAGCCAGATCCTAGCGCTGAGCAGCCACACAGAGTGCTGGGGGCGTGCTTTGCGGGCGTGCTCACCTCTGCCTCCCCCTTCTCCTCGCCCTCCCCACTGCCTGCAGCTGCCTCATCATCGTCATCACTGCCGCCCTCGTCACTGCCCCCTGCCGGACCCTCTTCCTCCTCCTCGCTGCTGCTGCCCTCCTCGCTGCTCTCGTCATCGGGCGCGCTGATCATGTGCTCCTCCCTGCTGTTGGCCAGGCAGCTCACCATTTTCACGCTGCCCTCCTCAAGGCCTGGCCAGCAGCAGCAGCAGCAGCAGCAGCAGCAGCAGCAGCAGCAGCAGCAGCAGCAGCAGCACAGCGCAGGGCTTAGCCACGCATGCCGGCATCATCATAAACAGCCATGCTTGCAAGCTTGTAACATAAGAGGAATGGCGATTGTCATGACAGCTAGCCAGCACAATGCGCACACCCATTTAATAATGCATCTCGCAGCAGCTGCTGCGTGCAAGCAGGCGTGCAGGTCGTCACCCAGCAGCAGCAGCAGCAGCAGCAGCAGCCTGACCCCACCTGCATCATCATCGTCATCGTCGCAGTTCATGCCCGTCAGCTCGAAGGGCAGCAGGTAGGCCCAGCCCGCCACGCGGCACCACACCTTGTCGTCCATGGTGGGCGCGGGCCCGCGGGGTGGCAGCTGCTTGGGGTGTGGCGGCAGCCTGTTCATGAGGAAGTCCATGGCGCTGGCGTGCACCGCGGGCGTGAGCATGTCCGGTGACGCCTCCAGCTTGGCAGCTATCGCGCGCAGCGCCTGGCACAGCAGCAGGAGGAGACGCAGGTGCATCAGTGCACACCAACCATGAAGCCATGCATAACTTTGACAGCAGTAACACCTGTTACTGCCCTCATCTTGCAGATGCCCCAAGGCACAGCTGCAGCGTCCCTTCAGTTCTTGAAGTAACCAAGCAGGTGCTCTAGCCTGGCCTGGCCTGCAGCCGTGGCACCCAGCCAGCTGCCCAGCAGCTCACCTCAGCCAGCCCTGCCACTGCGTCTGGCGTGGTGCTGCCCTTGGTGCTGGGCGCCAGCACCCTGTGCAGGCTGTGCGCTAGCAGCGTGCCCGGTGCCGGGCTGCGGCGCGCCGCCAGCGGCAGGCACTCCGGCTCATCCTGCGCCAGCAGAGAGGACTGCGGCAGATGGCAGCAGCAGCAGGCAGCGGGATAACCAAGCGGAGCCAGCAGGCATGTAAACATACGATGTTCTAGTCGCTTGTGCAAGTGCCGCAGTACAACAGCAGCCTCATTGAGCCGTTGGCTTTCAGCCAGGTGTATGCAAGGCGGGTGCTGTGAGCATCAACATGTTCTGCTGCAGCCCAGGCTAGCCATGCAGCTGTCCCTGGCGCACCTGCAGCAGGTGTGTGGCTAGGTCTGCGTAGCTGCAGCGCTGGTAGGTGGATATGGTCAGGTGGCTGCTGTCCCCTGTCTGCGCTGCCGCCTGGTGCACTGTGCCGCGGGGCATGTACAGCACATCACCCACACACAGTTCCACCTCCAGCACAAGCTGCCCCAGGCTGCCCTGCAAGCAGCAGCAACACAAGCTAGTCGGCAGCTGCAAGCCCACAACGTGGTGACAACAGCAGCCCTACAGCACCAGCAACACCTCAAGTACTGCGCACTCAGTGGAGCTGCTGCCCTGTCAGCATCATGCATGGTGCACCATGCAATCACCGTTGCTGAAGGTGCCACACCAGCTGCGGCAGCCCTGCAGTTGCTGGCCATGTGTCCAACAAGGCCGCTGTGCGTGCCCGCACCTGGTCCAGGTCGCCGCTGGGCTGGTTGGGCAGCTGGTAGGCGTTGATGGGCTGGTACAGCTTCCACTGCTTGCTGCCGTGCGTCTGCACCACCCACAGCTCCACGTCATCGTGGTGCGGCGCAAGGCCCTGCAGCGCGGATCGACAGTATTGAAAAGGCAAAAACAAGTGTTGGGGTTTGCGCTCCAGCACTGGTGAGGGTGCCACAGTTACACGGCAGCAGCGTTTACCAGACAGCAGCATTTGCAGGCAGTGGCCTGCAGTGATGACTATGCTTGCTGCAGTGCCAGGCGTCTACCTAGCACCACAAAACGACAAATCTACCTGCCGTCCAATGCAGCTGTGGGTCATACATGCTGGTGGCGATGCTCAGTACCACGCCTGCACGCATGCTGTTCGCACCTGGCTGCCAGCTGGCGTGAGGTACGCGTTGCTGCCCACCAAGCAGCCCAGCTGCCGCTCCATTGCTGCCAGCAGGCGCCAGCAGGGGTCAAAGAAGCGCTGCGGCTGGTGCAGCTGCAGGGTGCAGCCCTCGTCATCATGCAGCGCCTTGAGAGCGCTTGCGTCAGCCACCTGGCAGCAGCAGCAGCAACATGGATGAGACATGCGGCGTCTGAGCTAAGGGAGCTGCGGAGCCTGTCCTGTAAGCTGTTGGCAACGTTACTGCCATGGCGGTGCAGAATACGGCAGCATCACAGGTGCACCTGCCTAACAAACTCGGCGGCAGTGCTAGAGTAGCATTGTTGCTTAGCCTGGAGATATCCACTGCTGCCTTCTGCTGCTACCCACACAGCACTGCAAGCGTCACTGCAGCACGTTGGCCATCCCACCTCTCCATTTGGTGTCTCCCTGACTCCCTTCTTGTAGCGTGCTGCATTGACATCCACGCCAAAGGCCAGCGGCCCCGCCTTCTTCTCTCGCTGCTTCAGCCAGTTGATGACTGCTGGGAAGCTGCATAGCCCCTGGAACAGCGCCACGCGCTCAGGCGTGGCTTTGAACACGGCAGGCTTTTGCTCCCAGTTGCCTTTGAAGAACGTGTCAGGGTCCTGCACCGCAACAGTCATCAGCAGCAAAAGTTATTGTCACACATTTGCTGCTACGTGCTGTCAACAGCATGGCATGAAGTGGAGGCAGCTGCCTCAGGAGGCTGGCCATCCCCTGCAGCCAGCCGTCAGTACTGGCTGTAGCCTATCACAGGCACGGCTGGCACTACAACACTGAGATGTGCTACAACTGCAGGTTGCAAATCATGCAGGTCATTGTGGTGCATGCACAGGTGCAGTTGTGTACTTGCTGTCCAACTGATGCACATGCTGTCCACTGTCCACTGTTTCGGAGCCAGCCACACCCGACCAGCTTACCTCTGGAGCCACAAGAAAGCCTAGTGGTTCCTTATCTATGTTTTTCCATGGCGCCTGCTGCTGTTGCTGCTGCTGCTGCTGCGCTGCGAGCTTGTCCTTCTTCTTGCCCATGATGCCGAGCAGCCCCCGGCCTGGAACAACAATTCACAAGCTCAAAATCGGCAGCTAATGCGGTCATTACGCATGCCTGGCTCGATGGCCGCTCTGACAGCTACAGGTACCGGGCCCACAGGTGCCAGTGTCATGACAGTCATTGTTTCGTTCAGTGGTCACCCTTCAGTGGTTACTGTACGAAACTTCATTCAGGCAAACGTAAGGCACGGCGACACAAGCTGAGCGTGTGCTGAACGAAGCATGCCCCCGAAGCAAACTCTTCCCAGAGTTCTTCTACCAGTGTGCTGCTGACAGCAGGCATCAGCTGTTAACATACGGATTCAAGGTTAACACACACTACAAACTCATGGCAAACAAGATGGACATGACTGCTGAGGTGAGGCCTGTGCACAGCAGTTTGGCGCCTTGGGTCATGGTGTGCATCCAGTGGCCTCCGCACGTCAAGCGGACACCACTCTCGCGGTCAGGAGCCTCGACTGGGATCTCATGTTTGGATCGGTACAGGCTAGGCGGCTTGGTCAAGTGTCTGCATCCCCAGTCTGCACATGCTGTCTGCCACTTGCTGCTTGCTACTTGCAGGAGGCTGGCATGTTTCCCAAATATTTGAAAGACCCAAAGTTTATTGAGCTGTTTGAGCAGTATGCAACAAGTTTAAAAGACCCAAAGGTAACATCCGCGGCCATGCAGCATGCCTCACACCACAACAGCCTGAACCAATGCCGCACTGTTAGCTGCAGCACAATAGTGTCGGAGCACAACGTGATTCAGGAGTATCAGTTTGTCAGTAACGGCTGTTCACTGTGCGCAGACAGCAGCTGAGCAGAATGCATACTTGGCCCAGCTGGAGGCGGGCGGTCAGGCAGAGTCCGTGTATGGCAAGGGCGTGCAGCTGATCGTGCCTGAGGCCTGGTTTGTGGTCAAGACCAAGGATGAGTCAGGCGCCAACAGGGTGTACATCAACATCTGCACCTCCCCCAAGGTAACCAGGGTAGTCTAACGGTGTACTGCAGCAAGGAGCAAGTCACCTGCTGCTGTGTATGTGCAGCACGGCTTGCCAGCAGCACTGTAGCTCCGCAAGTTGAAGGCTGCCAGCATCACGGATGCACGCAGCATTGCCAGGTTACAATAAATGCAACTGCAACAGGCCAGCTGTGCACCACTGTGACACCTGCGTGGCTGTTGTACGCTGTAACCCACCAGGTGGATGAGATGAAGCTGGCGCCTGCTGACGATGGCTCGGGGCCCAGGCGGCAGCTGCAGCTGCCCATGGTGCTGCATGGCAAGGACGGCAGGCAGGGCACAGCGCCAGACGGCGGCCCGCTGCTGGTGTGGGACCTGGCAGTCAACCCCAACGCAGTGCAGCATGCCAACAGCAGCAGGCAGGCCTTGGACACGTTGGTGATCATGGTGCGTGCCGGCGCAAGGCGGTAGAGGTCATGCAGGCTGCTTGGAGGTCACCAGCATGCCATCCTCCACTGCAGCGCTGTGTATCTCCGTCAGTGCAGTGATAACACTGTGTAACACTCAGGCGCCTCGCATGCCTGCAACCTGCCAACTGCAGCGGCTGCTGTTGTGTTGATTGCAATGTTGCGGCCTCGTGTGTGCGGTGCAGGCCATTGAGCGCGTGGAGGAGGTGCTGGGCAGCAAGCTGCTGCGCGAGTACAAGCTGCCACGGCTCAAGTACAAGGCCACACCGGCAGCAGCACAGTGAGTTGTGTGCAGTGCTGAGCACCCATGGCTTCCTGGCAGTGAGGCTGGCAGCAGCTGCAGCAGAAACAACTACATGGTAGAGCAGGCAGGACGTGCGACCAGCAGCCAGCAGCGCTGGGCTTTGGTAATCTTGAACAGTTAGTCCCAGTGCTAAACCCGAAGCATTGGTCTGCAGGTGACCATGTTAGTTTCTAAGAGCAGTGCTGCGCTGTACACAGCCTGACAAAATTCGTCAACCCTGTGTCCCTTGCTGTGACCCGGCAGGCCCTGTGTGATGGCTGCACGCACAGCAGAGGGTGGTGACGTGGTGGGTGGCCGGCTGCGGCCCAAAGCAGAGGCGGCAGCATCATCCCCTGCTGACAGCTCCAGGCCGGACAGCAGCGCCGCCAGCGACAAGGCCACCAGCAGGAGCGGCTTCAGCTTCAGCAAGGCGCAGGCAGCTGCAGCGGCGACAGCAGCAGCACAGCAGCAGGTGAGCAGCGGGGCTGTGGTCTGCCTTGCATGCCTTGCCTCGAGACGCAAGTGTCTGCAACCGCTATAGTGGAAACCACTTGGTGCGTGCTTGTCGTGGCTGCCGCAGCAAGCGTGACTCGTTTGCTGACAGTAACTGTGACTGGGTCACAGACAGCAGTGTGGCATGCTGCGCCGTAATTAGGATCACCTAGTGAACCTGTAACGGCACGTTGACACCAGTTTCTGCTCACCTCTGCAGGCTGCTTCTGCCCCTAGCCACCCAACGGCAGCAGACTATCAGCACGCATGCGGTGCTGTCACCCCCAGCTGGGAGTGCATAGATCGCCACAGGACAGACATGCAGGAGTCTTGGGGTGACATCGGCAGGGGGCTGCAAGCCCGCAGCAGTGCTCCACAGGTGAGGCTGCTGCTGCTTCACCAGCGTAACAGCGCACTTGCGGACGACAGTGCGCGTGCCAAAGCAGTAGACATCTGCGCTTGGCAGTGTTGTCTTGTGTCAGACCCTGACATCTGCTGCCCCTGTGCATGTATCTGACATGTGCGCCGCAGGAGCTGGTGGTGCGCGTGCAGCTGCCAGGTGTGGAGTCCTCTGCTGCAGTGGAGCTGGACATTGGCAGCGACAAGCTGCACGTGCACGTGCCTGGCAAGTACCTGCTGGACCTTGGGCTGGCACAGCTGCGCCACAGCCTGCTGCCTGACAAGGGCTCAGCCAAGTTTGTCAAGGCCAAGCAGCAGCTCTCAGTGACGCTGGCAGTTGCGCCACCACCACAGCAGCAGCAGCAGCAGCACCAACAAGAAACGCCTGCTGCAAATGAGCAGCTTTTTGAGCAGCCAGAGCTGCAACAGAAGCAGCTGGAGGAGCCCCAACAAGAGCAGGAACAAGAGCAGCAGCAGCAGCAGCAGCAGCAGACTCCAGCAGCACAGCACGCTCCTGACACGCCGCAGCTGGAGGAGAGCAAGCCTGCAGCAGATGCCACAGTGGTGCTGACAAGGCAGCCATCCAGTGATCAAGCTGCAAGCAAGACATCCTTGCAGTCGAAGTGGGACGAGGTGCATCAAAACCTGGACAAGCAGCAGCAGCAGCAGCAGCAGCACCAGCATCAGCCTGACATCAGCAGTAAGACAGGAGCAAGCGGCCCACAGCAGCAACCTCAGCCGCCTCTTGTGAAGCCGCGTCTGCTCAGCAGGCGGTTGAGTTCATTGGCAGACCTGGATTGAACCTCCACAGCTGGCCGCTGGCTGGACAGCAGTGCTGCTTTGGGCAAAGCTGGTGCAGACTGGCGACGGCGAGCATGATGAGTCACATGCACAGTAGAGCATGATGCAGAAAAGGCAAGTGCACTGACGTGCGCATACACACTGCCGTCAACCTCTTGAAATACTCCATGGTGATCGCACTTGCAGCTGCAAAGGCTGTTCAGCCCGCTCTGTTGACAGCTAGACCTCAGCACACTAGCGCGCTGCTGGTCTGCTGTATAGCAGGTTCGGGCTGCTATGTAACAACAGCAAGTTCATGCTGAAGCTGTCTAGCAGGTTATGGTGTGGAGTGGCCACTAGTGCTGGTGTATACTATACACCTGTTTAGTAAACAGTGCTGGTGTCCCGGCGGCCATTTCCAGGCCACTTTTGCCATCACTAACACTGCACAACGGTTGCGGTGCTGCAGCGTGCATTGTTCAATGGCCAGCACAGTGTTCATAGCACATGGCTCTTGCTTTGGACGTTAGTGTCACCCCATGCGCCTTTTGCTGCCTTATGCAACTGCAGTCAATCCTTGGTGTGTTGTGCTGTCACTGCTTGCACGCTGTCGCTGCCGTACTGCTGGCAACGGCACTGCCGCCGCACGCTGCTGTTTAGCCAGTGCCTGACACAAGAGTTGTCCTGGCATGCATGTGCCTGTCGCTCTACCCCTGGGCCCGTGAGTGTGCCAAGAGCTGCTGGCACAAGTTTCGTTTTACCCCTATGGTGAATTCAACCTGGGCAGTCCTTCACATATGCCAGTACGCAGTCCACGGCCTATGGCGTTGCCAACGTCAATTGCTAATTGAGTACAACTCACAACATCAAGCTTTGAATTGTTACATGCTTGTTGCTGGCCATGCTTGTGGCTGGCCATATGGCACACGTAGAGAGCATGCCTCCTTGGAACTCAAGCGCGACACAAAGCACGTGTAACAAGCAGCGTGCATGGTTCACAAACCCCAGCGCGAACACTACACGCCTGCGATGCACTGGTGGGCAGCCCTGAGCCCATGCCTGCTAGGGAATGCATGGCCACAAGTTGACTGGTAGAAGTACACGGGGAAATGACAAGGAAACAAGCCGAGTGTACAATGGCAGGCTCATACGGAGCATTCCTGCGGCAAGCTGTTCATGCAACCCTGCTGGTCAGCAACATATGAAAGCACTGAGGCCGGCTACTGCAAGCTCCTGCTGGTCAATGCCGTTCATGAACAGGCTACTGTGGCATCGCTTAACAGGTTCAGCAGCAGCTTGAAAGCTCCGCACACGTCTCACCCTTTCACTGCTGCTTTGGGAAGCATGGCACAGCATGCTGCTGCTGTGGCGGCTACCCGTGGCAAAACAGTGGGCACAGCCGCCAGCATTGCTCCTGCTGCTGCTGCTGCTGGTGGTGGTGATACTGCTGTCGTAGCTGCTGCTACTGCTGCTGCTGCCGCCAGCGCTCACACAGCTGACACCCTGAGCTCCTGCTGCTGCTGCTGCTGCTGCTGCAGGTAAGGCTACTCTGCAGCTGCTCCCGCCAGCCTCCAACAGCTATTAGCCTGTAAGGACAAGCTGCATGCTGCTTGCTCAAGCCAGCAGCTCATCCTCCAGGGCCTTGAGCTTGCTCCTCAGCTCTGCTGAATATGCGTCCTCATCTGCCTTCTCCTTCTTGTACAGCTCAGAGTAGTAGTTGGCCAGGCGCCTCTTCTCACCCCAGTGCCACGACTGCACAGCGCAAGCAGGCATGTTTGCAGCAGCTAGGTGGGCCCACGAGCTGCACTCGTAAGGTGAACAGACTCAAGCACCCAGCCCGCTGCTATGTGCCGCACGTCTCACAACTCAAGATACGCAACCCACCTTCCAAACAAAGCCGAAAGAAATGCCCAAGACTGTGCCAATGGCGATTTCTCTGATCAGGTTGAAGCGCCCAGAGTTGATCGGGCCCTTGGGCACGAAAGCTGGCTGAGCATAAATTGCCTTAGCAGCTTTAACTGCCTGGCTGGCCATCGTGACTAGTGCTAGACAAAGCGAGCAATGAGTGCCGAAGTCGATCTCCTGCCCAGCTCGTCGCCGTGTAGACCAGATTGCCTTGCCACTGCTGTACTATCTCTCGTGTCTTGTGGAATACTTGCGATTTTGGTGGGACGCAGTGAGTAACAGCGAATGACACTCACAGCGTGCCGAGTGCAGAGCTGTGCCCTGTTTTGGGAAGGTGTAAACGGTTGCATTCTCTCCAACAGATTACAGTATTGTTGAGTGTTTCTGTACCCGCTATGCTCTTGCCTTATCACCTGTGCTGGATGGGACTCACCAGCACCAGCAAGTCGGACTTGCTGTTGACCACCCTGCTGCAACACCACTTTTGCAGGGGAAGTGACCAGCCACGTATGTCTACAGTACATACTTCGATCCTAAACACTACCTAGGACGTCTTCCAGGCACCCAACTCAACAGTGCTGCACCACCAGGCCTCGTGTTGTCAGGTCACCGGCGAGGTCAACCCATCATGGCATGGGGTGACCCCACAGGATGGTCCTGCAGGACGGTTCTGAAGCCCTCAGTGAAGGCACCTGCAATCTTCTAAAACCAACAATTGCTCCGTGGAGTATAGAAATGTGGTTTATCAGCGATCTGTCACCAATCAAGCCGGTTGTAGGTGTAGGCATCATGATGCCTCACTCTGCATGATGCCTCACTCTGAGCCAGGTGCCGTTCCGGCACCACTCTAAACCAAACCTATCGTGTGAGATGACAGCACGATAAACAGTAGTCCAGGAGGCGTGACTCGCTGAACCCTTTGTGAAACTCTGAGGTTTTTGCGCGATGTTTGGGGCCCAGCAGGTCTAATTGCCAGACAGAAAAAATCATACCAGATGTGAATTACAATAAATGCTCCATGTGCATGCCATCAGTGGTCATGCTTTCCTAATGAGCGAACAGATAGCACCAGTGCAATGTGCTGTCAGCCTCTCCTGTGCAGTTCAACCGGCTAAACAGCTAACAAATAAGCCGTGCAGGTGGCTGTGCACCTCTCCCACCTCCTCTTTCCAGACTAGGGACAATCATGTATCTTCTTTTGTGCACCTCTCCCTCCCCACAGGTGGGGGCGTGGAGCCCAGGGGTGCCGCCCGCTGGCCACACACACCCTCTCCAGCCTCAACCTACCCGGAACCTGCAGCCTGCGTGGTCCCTCCCTCCCTCCCTCCCCCTGTTCTCCAGATTGGGGACAATCAAGTATCATACTGCCAAAAAGCAGCACGGGCCATACCCCTTGACACTTTCATATACAAAATCTCCTTCAGGTATGTGCTCACCAATGCATACACTCCAACGGCAACCCGGAGATGATTGCTTGATCTACGGCAGAAATCAAGCAGTGCCATGCAGTAGTGGACGCATAAACTTTCCAAGCCCAGTCGCAAAGCGGCCTCATCGATGGAACTACCTCAAGGAGGTGGCAAAACGTCTGTCATTGCACCATCGACAACCAACCTGCACCCAGTCAAAAGTTGCACAACACAAGCACCACACATTTCAGACCAAGCACAAATCATTTGTGGCATGACACCAGCAATGTGCACGCCACCTTGTGCTGGTGCTTGTCTTTGTGCTAAACCAAGCACTTCCACATGCATCAGTCAGTCTGTGTAGCGGCATCCGCCCTGCTGCCAGGGTACACCAGCACCACACGCACACCAGCTGGCAGCTCCAGGGGCGCCATTGGCTGTGCCGGCACTGCTGACTGCTGCTGCTGCTGCTGCTGCTGCTGCTGCTGTGCTGCTGCCAGCTGCTCCGATGGCGTAGATGAACTGTGATCTCTTGCTGTGCATTTGCTGTCTCCTGCACCCTGCGCGCTGTGCTGGCAGGCCGTGCATGCCGCCTGCTGCTGCAGCTGCTGCTCCCCATCAACGGCCAGCTCATCAGCCGACTGCTGCTCGTGCTGGAGCTGTTGCCGCTCTCCTTGCTGCAGTTCCTGCTGTGCTGCAGCATCAACACCAGGCTGAGCAGGGTGCCCCTGCAGCTGCTTCTGTTGCTGCTGCCCTTGCAGTTGCTGCCCATCAACTGCTGCAGCTGCAGCACCTGCTGCTGACTTGCCCATGCTCTGCACTGCTGCCAGCACCACGTCATCACTCAGCTTTATGCTGGCGTTGACTGCTGCAGAGTAGGAGGCCTGGATGTCGTCCAGCAGTTGCTGCCCATCAACTGCTGCAGCTGCAGCACCTGCTGCTGACTTGCCCATGCTCTGCACTGCTGCCAGCACCACGTCATCACTCAGCT
This sequence comes from Tetradesmus obliquus, assembly GCA_030272155.1. Taxonomy (NCBI): domain Eukaryota; kingdom Viridiplantae; phylum Chlorophyta; class Chlorophyceae; order Sphaeropleales; family Scenedesmaceae; genus Tetradesmus; species Tetradesmus obliquus. Next base: position 7,190,404 of record CP126191.1, read on the forward strand.
CCATGCTGGCGTTGACTGCTGCAGAGTAGGAGGCCTGGATGTCGTCCAGCAGGTTGATGGCGGCTGCTGTCAGCCGCTTGCGCACAGCGCGCAGGTCAGCAACGCCGCACGACGTGGCATCCAGAGCCAGCAGCACGTGCATTGCCAGCTCATTGAGCTCCAGGTACTGCTTGTGGCTGATGTGCTGGCGCTGCTGCGCGTGCTGGCTGCTGCCGGCTGCTGCGCCGTCCTGCTTGTAGCGCTGGAACAGGCTGCTGGCGCTGCGCAGCTGCGCTGATGCTGCAGCCAGCGCTTGCAGGGCGGGGCGCTGCCTGGCCAGGCGCCGCATGCGCCACCAGCTCTGGATCACTGTGGCTGCCGCAGCACGCGTCAGGGCACGCACAGGCCTGCGCGGCACCTGCCGTGGCTGCGGCTGCGGCTGCGGCTGCGGCTGTGGTGCTGCAGCGGCTTGTGCAGGGGCTGGGCTGGCATACTGCACTTGCACCTGCTCAGGGGCTGCATGGTGGGTGCTGCCAGCAGCAAATACAGGGATGCTGTGCCTGCCACGGCTGCTAGCCACAGAGGCAGCAGGGCTTGCGGGCTGCTGCTGCTGCTGCTGCTGCTGTTGTGCTGCAGCTGAGAGGGGCGTAGGGTGCACACGGCAGCTTGGGCCGTAGCGCTGCATTGGCTCTGCAGGCTGGCCAAAGGGATGGGACCTGGCAATGCTGCTGCTGCCTAGGGGATGAGAGCTGCCTGGCCTGTTGCTGCTGTGGAGGGCTGATGCGATTGGAGAGGCCTCGTGCAGCACTGCTGCCGGCTCTGCGCTGTGGACAGACTGGATGTCGCAGTCTGGATGCTGCTGGTGCCAGCGAGCTGCAGCAGCAGCGGGCGCATAGCCCATCTTGGCGAAGGCGTGTGCAGCAGGGTGTCCACGGCGGGGCAGCTGGGCCTGCTGGGGCTGGGACTGCTGGGTGAAGAAAGGGTGCTGCTGCTGCCGCATGTAGTGGCTGGCTGGGGTGGGATGCTGGTAGACGCGCGAGTACGGCCTGCAGTAGCAGCAGAGCAGGCACAGCAGCAGTCAGCGCGTGGCCTGAGCATCACATCCGGCAGGCGGTGATCTCTGCATGCGTACAAAGCATAGGTGTGCAGACATGTCCATAATCCGGCAGTATACCCGTCAACCCCCGCCATCCAGAGTGTTAGAGGGCTCTATTGTCAGCATGCTGGCATGCCGCATGTCAAGGTCGTAGCAGCAGAAGGTTCAAGAACAGATGGACAGTGCCAGCAGTGCTACTGTCGTGTGCTGCTGCTAGCTCTGCCAGCTGAGACGAGTGGCAGAACCTTACCTGGAATAAGCATCATACAGGCTCTCAGGGCAACAGGAGGGGCAGTCACAGGGCAGGTCCCTGTCAAGGACGCCAAAGGGCTCTGCCCGGCCAGCGTACAGATCTTCTGGCACAACGTAACTTCCCCTCCCCCATGGATCTACATACAGATGCGTAGGTCTGCTGAAGCCAAACATCGCAGGCAGGGAAGCGGGTACAGTGAAGGCGCAACAGCAATCAATGCAGCGAGGCGGGAAGTTGCTTCAACTGTGCGATTGCAGTATTCAATCAAAATGCGTGTATTTGATCAGGCTTGTGAAAGCAGTTATGCTGCTGGCCAATGACTGGGCGCATTATATAAGGGAGGCCTTGAAGCGAGCTCTCGCGAGCCTTCTGGAGTCTCGCTGCGAACTTTCTCCACACTTGTGAAAAGGGCAAGCAAGAACCAACGGGGACATGAAATTCGTCAGGTTGGTTACAATATACTATCAAGGCAACACACCCCTCATGCATACGACACTCATGCAGTTGTTCACTACTGTGCTCCACTTCAAACCAGTCGGTCGGATCCTGCCGATCCGCATAAATCTGTCTTCAAATCTTCAGGGAAGCAATGCCGGCCCCGCACACTAGTGCATGCTGCACAGCAAACAAACGACTCTCAATACATGCAGCAGTACCGTACTGCTGGCTGAACAAGTCAAAGCGCAACACCCAGCGCTCGTACACACAACGTGCAGCGCAAGACCTCTCCCTGTCCACTGGAACATATACTGACAAGAGGGGTGCTATGGTCTCAAGTAGATGGCAAAATTGGGGAATGCTGGTTGTTGACGACTCCAGAGTATGCCCGAGCCTGCTCTCAACCACATCCTGCTGCTGCTATGGCTGCTTGCGGCTGCTATCGCTGTTGGCGCTGCTGTCAAAGCAGCACTGCAGACACCAACAGGTGCAGCTGCTTCTTGGGCTGCAAGCGCAATGGCACTGCCGGCTGGCTGTCTATCTGTACACGCTGGTGTCGATCAGGCCTGTGGCGATTGCAATCAGCAGCAAGCCGAAAGGCAGGAAGATGGCTACCAGGCCGATGATGGCCAGAGGGTCCTGCGGGCATGACAGCAGTCGGCAAACTTCAGTGTTGATCGTCAAGCACACCTGATGCGCATTGAATTCGCAAGGCAAACCAACCAGACAAGACCAAGGATGCAGCCTTGGTATAAGATGTGTTGAAGCATACAGGTACACTGGTTCCTGTGCGAGAGGCAATAACAAGCCAGAGCCTGCAGCGTTGTCCAACGCTTCCTGCTACACAAGGTGCGCGTTCGTGGCTCAAACCGGCAGCATTATGCAGGCTCCCACAGCCCTGCTGTAAGCGCTGGCAGCGCCACTCACCGACAAGGGGTTGGCGCCCTTGCGCTCACTCTTGGACACCCAATACCTGCGCAGCAGCAGCGCCACAGCGGCAACATGCACATAACCGCTGTCACTAAACGCACCGATCAACCAATCAACAGTAATCATATGCAAACTCTCTGTCAACAGTGCTACCAACCGCGTGTCAGGACTATCTGTGGACAGCAAACAGCTGCAATTGTGGTGCATCTGTGCTGCAACCTAGGTAACGACAATGCCCCTGTGATAGGTACAGTCCTTCATAGAGCTGCCTACAACTGCTGGGCTGCTGTTGTGTTGCAAAGCAAGGTACGGCTCTATGCGGCCATGTGTGTCGCAGCATCCAATGTAACGACTGGTATCAGGCACTGCACTCACTCCTCTGGCTCCTCTTCACGCCTCAGCACCTTCTTGTCCTCTGCAGTTGCATTGTAACAGGAATGAGACACCGGAAAAGCAATCTTCACCGTAATCATCTGAAGTGGCATTGGTACAAGCACAAGGCATTTGCAATACACCACGGCCAGACATTTGCGCTGCCGTCTAGTCGCCAGCTACACCCGCTGCTTAAGGCACCTGACGACCTCAACCAAACACAGTCAGCCAATCATGTTCTTTGGCCTGGTGGTGAAGTAGCAGGCTTCGACAGCCACCACTGCTGCCACTGCTGCTGGACGCACTGCTGCTGTCAACATTGCAGGTGATGCTGCCACAGCTGCTCCTCACCTTCGCCAGACTGCATAGCCTTGGCCTGAACTGCATTGCGCCTGGACACTGCCCTTGGCCTGAGCAGACCAAAGGGGGTGGGCCGGTGTGAGCCACAGGCACGAGCTGTCTGGCAAGCAGAAGGCGAACGCAATGAGAGGGCCATTGTGGCAGATATGTTGTGAAAAGAAGAGCGTGAAGCGTGAGTTCAACTGGTGGTAAAGGTAGCGATATGAACGTGCTTCATACCTTTGTCGGACGGTGACCAGACTGGACGCCCGGGGTTGAGGTGCAAGGGGCGTGTAATAACATGATTGGTCAGCCCCGGCGCAAATGTTGAATTGTACACGTTAAACAAATTCATCTTGTTAGGTTACTGAGCTACGTCTGTGCGGAACAGAGTTCGTGGGGTGCTGTCTGTTAGCTGTTCTTCACCAACTCATTGGCACGGCAGAGAAGCATAGAAACAGCATGAACGTGGGTCCTGGAGGATTTGGTGCGTGCCTTGACTCAGCGCAGCAGCACCTTGTACATGTAATGCAGCAGATCAACTGCAACTGCTGTGCTGTTGTGCTCATGTGATGTGCAGGCCATGCACCTGTGACAAAGGGCCTGGTTCTGGCCAGTTTGGGATCCTCTGTATTAACCAACGCAGCACGCGCCAGTCACAGGAGGCTCCCCAAGCCGCTGGTGGTGCTGAGTAGCAGCTTAGCCTTCCGGTCACCAGGAGAGCTGCTGTTTGGCTGCTTCCTGCTGTACTACTTTCGAGTCTTGGAGCGGCAGTCTGGCTCTCGCAAGTACGGCAGCTATGCAGCAATTGTGACTGGCCTTTCATGCGCTCTGCAGCTAGGGGTCAGCGGCTTGCTGCAGTGGAAGGTGCCGCTGGCGCCTGCTCCGTTGCAGCTGGTGCTGGCCTCTTTTGTGCCGTTCTTGCTGGACATCCCGCCCACCAGCTTCTTCAGTGTGCTGGGTTACAAGATGAGTGACAAGGTGAGGTACCACGTATAGCATGGACTGCCACGGCAGCAGCAGTGGCGGCCAGGTGTCACATTGTTGCGCCAGTGTTGAAGACAGCAAGTGAAGCTGCAGTGTGCACCAGGGCAGCACCTTTGAGCGTCCCCACCAGCATGGGCGTTGCACTCTGACATGTTGACACAAGACCTGCAGGAAGCCGTGCGCATGTGCAGTTGCGTGTTTTTGACAGCGCGTACCAACTGTGGTTCTTATCTCTGCAGTCTCACTCTCACTCTGCGTGATTTGTGCACTTCCTCCGCTGCTGTGTGCTGCTACGCAGTCTTTTGTGTACCTGGCAGGCCTGCAGCTGCTGCTGACAAGTGGCAAGCAGTCGTGGCTGGCACTGGCGGCTAGCACAGTAGCAGGCGCGCTGTACAAAGCAAACTTCTGCAATCTGAAGAAGCTCAGGGTGAGTGGCCAATGGCTGAGGGCGGGCAAAGTCACCACAGGCATGCAACCAGCGCTGCACATGCAGTGCTCCGCTGCACCCTTCAGCAAGGAGCCCAGGCATACACTCACACACACAAACCCATTGCACAGTGGCTGCAAGGAGCCCAGCAGCCGCTCCTCCCATGTCTTGTGCATCAGGTGCTGCCAAGTCCTTAGCAACAGCACCGTAGAAGCGGGCATCCACTGGCGGCGTTGCAACAGATGCCGTCGTCATAACGTCTCCCTGCACTGCCGCCATGCGGCTGCCGCAGCTGCCGGGCCTGCTGGTCAACGCCATCGCCAAATTCTTTGGCCCGCTGCTGAGCGACCCAGGCAGCAGCGGCCCCTCCATCAGCCTCACCAGCACAGCGCCCGCAGCAGCAGCAGGCCGCGCAAACTCAGCAGCAGGCGGCGGTGGCGGCTTTGGCGAGGGCTTCTACGACGCACCCGCTGGCCGGGGGCCCGGCGGCGCTGCTGGCGGCGTGCGGCAGCGGCATGCGGGCGGGCGGGCAGCAGCAGGTGCAGCTGGCGGTGGCGGCGCGCTCCCTGCTGCATCACCTGAGGCGCTGGCTGAGCTGCTGTCCATGGGCTTCAGCCGGGAGCGTGCTGTGGCGGCGCTGCAGCAGGCGGGCAATGACTTGCAGACGGCGATTGCGCTGCTGGTGGGCTGAGGCGGCCTGCGCCAGCCGCACATGTACAGCAGTCGCGCAGGAGAACGAGCAGTGAGGTCATAGATGACTCCCTGAACATTATGTCATAGCTGTAGGGCGGAAGCGCACATTGGCGCTGCGATGGAGTGCAAACAGCAACAGCTTGCATTGGTGTAGCCGCTGCACCTGTGCTGCAGAGCTCAGCGGGCCAATTCGGATGGGAGTGCTGTACTCTGTAACAGGGCGTGTTCAAAGCTGAGCTGTGCTACAGCACATACTATGCGCACAATGTGTTCGCGCGTGCCATCTACTTCATACAGCTTTGGGGAAGTCAGTTTGCACTAGCTGTGATCATGCTCTGCTGCCAGAGCACCGACCTGTGAGGTGGTTTGCTGCAGCCAGGCGCTGCCAACCGCACTTCGTGGTGCACTGCTGCGCTGTGGCATAACCGGTGCGCCAGCGGTTGCTGTCCAGTGTACTAGCAGTATCAGGTTCAAAAATTACCAGAGTTTCAAGCAAAGCGAACAAGGGCAGAGTTACAGAGCCGCTTTGTGCGGCATATGCTTTGCTCGAGCACTTCACATGCAGCGCTGCTAAGATCGGTACAATGCCCAGCCTCTGGCGGAGGCATCACTTGCATGCCGGGAGCGTTGCTCACAGATCATGGACCTGCACATGCGACTGCACTGCGTGTAAGCCGGCACGTGCCACACAGGCATGTGTGCATACAGGCCACAAAGTGCAACAAGCTGAGCACTGCAACAACCTGTGAACTGATACACCATGCAGCAGCTGTCTTTTAACAACGACCAGCACCTCCCAAGCCGCTGACGGTTCTCCGAACCAAACCAAACCAGCTCACAGGATGCTCTGCAGGTGCAATGCAGTGTTGACGCAGAGGCCGTGATCATGCAGCTGCACCCCCTGCCCTGCAACACTTGCCAGCTGCCTTGATCACAAGACGCTATCTGGCAGCGGCACTGCTGCCTTGACTGCTGATGCTTCCTGGCGCGTCCAGATCAGGCCAGCTGGTGACAACAAAGCGGCCACCTCCAGCAGCGCCTCACTAGCAGCATGTTGGTGTTGACGCAGTGGCCGCTGTTTGAGCTAACAAGCACGATGCCTCTCAACAGTGCAAAGCACTGCAACTAGCTTAGCCTATTGCAGCCCTGCCTTGCTTGCCCGCTCTGTCCAAGACTCACAAACCCACGTGCAAACGACACACAGTGACTGCAACATTTAGCGAAGAGATTCAAAAAGGCTGCCATGTGCACAGCCTATGATGGCTCTGCAGTGCTTTGCCGCTGCTGTATCCGGGGCTGCTGCTGGCTGCCGGCTGCTGCTGCCTGCAGGGCTGGGGCTGCTGCAAAGCCTGCCGGCAGATCATGCCGCACAATGACGGGCTGCCGAAGCTTTGCTGCCTCATACTCAGCCACTTTGCGGTTATAGTACATCTGGTCTGATTCTATCACCACAAGGTGTGCTACCTGCATAAGCAACACACAACAACGTGCACATGTGAGCTTGCAGGGTGCATTGCTGAAGCGATGGCAGTGCTCCCAGTGTGGTAAACATATGACAGTAATATGACAGTAATGTGGTGGAGCTCAAGCGCCTGCCTTGCTGCATGCGAATCTCCTGCACACACAGCCATGCTGCTTGCAGTCCATTGCATGCGCCTGCCTTACCTTGCGTAGCATGCCCCGGATGACTGGGTTGTTTGGCTTTTCAACGCACAGCAGCCGCTTCTTTAATCCCAGCCCATCCAGCACTTGTCTATGGAACCATGGCTTGCCTATTTGGCTGCGGCGCAGCGTGACAAAGAATGTCTTGATGGGCTGCTGCCCCATGAGTGCTTGCTGCTGCAGTTACTGCTCAGCCGCTGCAGCTGCAGGTGTTAAACAGAGCTGAAAGACCTGGTATTATCAATGACTGCAGAATACGCTGTAGGCACTGAAATTGTAGTATAGCAGCAGCAGCACCACCACCAGCAGGAGCAGCAGCAGCAGCAAGAGCAGCAAGGCAAACAGCACTCTGACAGTCGCGGCACAGCAGTGAAGATTCGAAGCAACAGACAAGCTGAGCACCAAAGGTTGTGATCTGACTCGAAAGCGAGCACCGGGTTCAAACACCAAGCCTCATCGTGTCATACTGCCTGTCACAACATGTTAGCCGGCTAACTGCTCTCTTCCGAAAGCTGCATCCATGCATGTTGTAAACGTTTGTCAGTGGACGATCGTGCCCCAACTGTGCTGCCTTACGCCCGTCATCGTCATCGTCATCTGACAGCTGCTGCTGCTGCTGCTACCTTGTATTCTTCTCACCTGGTTCCTCCGCCTACAACACCTTTGGTTAACTTCTATTATCTGTACGTTTGGAGGGACGCTTGAACAGTTGCACAGCTAGCAACCCAGTGGATGCAAGAGTATGCCATCAAGCTCACTGTAGCAGTAGCACTAGTGTTTGTGTTCTGCCGGGTGTTTGTGGCAGACAACGTAGGCCTGTGGCTGTCTGGCTTGGCCCTGCTGGCTCTGGGGATCTTTGCTGCTGTCTTGGCTGAAACCCAGCCTGCGCCGCTACCAGACAGCCGCAGCGGCGCCCGCAGCAGTGACGGGGCCTGCCGCACTCACCTACGGCAGCGCAGCTTCAGTGATAAGTTTGACTGACAGCTGGCAGCATGGATCACCTCAACAAGATGTTCACGGTTCGGAAGAACTGCGCAACGATGCTGCATGACAGAGGCTACCTGGTGGCAGATGTGAGTATGCATACTGGCCCCAGCTGAGCACTGAGGTCGGCACGCATGTTGGCAGCTTCACAGGTGTTGCACACGCGCTTGCACATGGTGTTGTTGCAGCACAGGCAGCACAGGAAATTATTTGGCAGCAGTAGCAGGTAAAGATCAGAAAACCATGTGCATGCCTGTTCATGCAGCTCAGTGTCTTGCAGCTGTGCTTGTTATCGCCATCTCCTGCTGACCGTTATAGACCTATATGCATGCGCTTGCAGGATGACCTCCACATAAGCCTGGACCAGTTCAGGGATCGCTTTGGGGATGTGCCGCAGAAGGGCGACCTCACACTGCTGTGCCCGCTGATGGACGACCCCACAGAGAAGGTGAGGCATGCAGCAGCAGCAGCAGATGCAGATGCAGATGCAGCAGTAGGACATTCCTGCAAGCGCTGCGCAGCGTCTAGTATGCGTATTGGTGCAGGCTCAGGCAAGCTGTGCCTGAAAGGCTCGCAACGCCATACCCACGGTGTCAGGCGATGCGCTGTCCATGCCAGCAGGGGTCACCTGGACCATGTGCACACAGCTATCCATCCTTCAGGAATGCCTGGGTGCATTGCGTGCTGCAGAACGTATGCCTGGCTTCTCACACTGTTGTGTATGTGTGGTGTGCTATGTTGATGCTATGCAGATTTTCGTGTTCTTCCCTGATGCTGCAAAAGTAGGGGTGAAGGATATCAAGGTGAGCATGTGCAGCTGCCGGTGTTCGGACAGGCTGCGCTGCTTTCAGCACCTGCATGTTAGAGAGCCTGTGCATACTGCAGGGGAAACCTTTCATAGGGATACATGCGTGTAAGTTTGTGCTGGCTGTGCTGACTTCACCGCTGTGCGCTGCTGCTGCAGTCCATCATCGACACCATGCAGACAGAGCAAGTGAAGCGCGGCATCATGGTGCTACAATCAGTGCTCACACCCTTTGCCAAGTGAGTCCTGCAGCCGAATGGGCTGCGTCTCGCTCTGTCTGTGCCACACAGTCTGGCGTGATCATAGCGGCAAACCTGTGGCTGCATATATATGCAAGAGGCCTCCCTGCGTACTCTGTTGACGTGATGCAGCAGCTGCTTGAGACCAAGGTGTCAACAAACCTGTAAGCAACGAAACCAGCTTGTGTCGTGTCTGCCTGATTGTCTGCCTGTCTACCGCCTCTGCTGTGCAGGGGTGTCATTGCAGAGATCAGCGGCCGCCTCATCGTGGAGTGCTTCACGGAGTCGGAGCTGCTGGTGAACATCACCAAGCACGTGCTGGTGCCGGAGCACCGCATCCTGTCCAGCGAGGAGAAGGACACACTGCTCAAGCGCTACAAGGTGAAGGAGAACCAGCTGCCGCGCATCCAGCACAGCGACCCCGTGGCGCGCTATTACGGGCTGCAGCGGGGGCAGGTGGTGCGCATCGTGCGGCCAAGCGAGACCGCGGGCCGCTACGTCACCTACAGGTGGTGTGTGTAACGCGGCTGCATATGAGCCGGTGGTTACGGTGGTCTCTTCTTGTTTGCGGCAATGGTACACCGCCATTTGATGCTAATGGAGGCGGCATGGGAGTTGCACATGCGCCTTTCGCACAGTGGATGGGCAGGTAGCACCCGTGATCAGAGGCTGGCTAGGCAGTGCACGGCACACGGCATGGCCAGTCGTGTGTTGTTGTGAGCAGCTATAGTGTGCACCTGGGTTGATAAACATCAGCAGGCCTTCTTGGCTTGTTGTGTCTGCCCTACGCACAAAGCAGGACCCCGCATGACAGCAAGCAAGTTGGCGTGAAAATCATCCACACTCCAGAAGTGTGTCTCAGCGCCAGCATACAAGCTGCACTCACTGGTGTTGCATACATCAGCCGTGGTGCTGGGAATGGGATGAATGTTGGCTTCGAGCTGTTGCTCTATTTCAAAGTGGGTCTTGTGCCGGGATCAGTTGGTCTAAAGGACAGCTTACCACCGTGTGCAGTCTATTTCATGTCATCTTGCCATCGTGGCAGCGTGCATGCCAGGTGCATGTTGATCCTGGCAGGTTATGTTCCTGCTGCGTCATGCCCGCGCGTTGTCTGGCCCACACATGTCATATTACAAGCAGACAGCATCTGCATATCTGTGGCAGTTTTTTTAGGCAGGGGCTGTTGTTTGCAGTGTCTACTACAGATGTGCAGTTTGTTGTGCTCCAGTGTCACTCACTGCTCGCCCAAAGTACGGATTGCTGTCACAGATAACAATATGCCGCAGTTTTATGCCTCGATGTACTGTATGGCTGTGCCTGGTGTTTCGTTTGATGACGCCGTTTTAACTGAGTGGATTTGAGGTTGGGTCCAGCGTGTCGGTGCGTTTCCTTCACGGGCCTGAGGCTGCACATCATGACAGTGGCTGCCGCAGGCCACGCGTGTGAGACATGTGGCACGCGTCTCTCACAGACGTTTGTAACATGCAAGTGACCTGGCAACAGCTGGTGGATATCTCGGCTGTGGGATACATTTGCGTGCATGCAGTGCTGCATCAAGTTTTTTCTTTCCTGCATTTTCTCATAGAGCAGTGCTGTGTCTTTTTGCATCTGCCGTCTTTACTGCAGTAGGAGTTCCAGTGACAGCAACGCTGACCATGTTGTGACCGGGCACTGACGCTGTCGAACAGGGCAACGAACAACAAGTTAAACAGAGATACTGGACATCTGGACAGGTTTTACTGCAAGATGAATAAGCGTTCGCCTGTAACAAACGGGTCAAACTTGCTAATGGCATTGTCACTTTTTGAAACATAGCACCTGCTCGGTGCCGGAGGCGTCCCTATATAAGTAGCTCTCAAATCATCGTCATACATTGACACCTGTGCGGCGTATCCTATGCTACAAGCCCGAAGGTCTGACTGAATTTCACTGCTGCCATCGTCGTCAGCACAACTTTGCGTCTGTTCACCCAATAAAGGTGAGGGGTTGTATTAAAGATATGTCAGATGTTGGCGTGTAATGCGGGCCACAGGGTCGCGGTGATGTCTCTCCGGCGAAGACTTGCCACAACAGCTGTGTGCTCGACGTACTGTATGGCAAACACTGCACGTTTTATGAGTGCAGGCTACCTCAACCTACAACATGGCTGGCACCTGCTGCGCAAGCAAGCTTCGCGTAGGGTCGGGCGTACTGCTCGCTCTCTGCGTGGCATCATGGGTGATTGCTCTGGGCGGCCTTGGCTCCATCAACTGGTGAGGACGCACATTGCAGCAGCTGCGACATCACTTTGCGCCAGAAGGCTCTCGCGTGCCTGTGGCAACGCAGCAACTGAATCCCTAACAAGTCAGCAGATGGCCATGGTACTGGCCAGTGGCATGTGATGACTGTCTGGCTTCATGTGAAGCGTGCACGCTTTCATTGTGAATGAATGCGTATGGCGAAGCTTGAAGAAAAGTCAGCGCCCGCGTGTATGTGTATGCGCACACAATCTCAATACATTTGTCGTTGCTGAACACCAGCGGACCACTCGCAGCTCATTGTTGCTGTGGGTGTGGCCAACAGTTCGTCAACATTGACGTAACTGCAACTTATAGACAGCAATGCCAGGCCTTTCTAAACTGGTTGGATATGGCCTCCTGTCATTTGCTCTTGTTCACTCTTGCCAACTGCTGCCCTTCCTGCAGGCTAGTGTGCTCTGACTACGAGAAGACCATGCAGGACATCCAGGACAACAGCAACAAGAACTTCCACATGAGCAACACAGCAGAGCGTGAAGCTTACAGCTACACCATGTCTTCTCAGCTGAAGATTCCTGAACCAGGCTCCCCTGCCGCCAAGGACATTGCTGTCTGCGCTCGCTCTTGGCGCTGGGAGTGGTTTGCCATGTTCTTCCAGTTCGTCATCGCGGCTTCTGCCCTGGTGGTCACCATGTGCCCAAAGCGCCTCCTGCGAGCACGCTTCCCTCTCTCCATCATGCTGGCCATTGCCACTGCCATCATTATGGTAGGTCCCAACTAAAGCCTTTCACTGTGCTGGCACACTAGGGCAGCAATCCTGTGTACACTTCACTTCAGTTTGCAGGCAGCAGGGTCTGGCACCACATGCTCACAACATTCCTGCCACAGCTGATCAACAGACTGACAGTGCACACACCCAGTTGAAGCATGAAGTCTGTGTATCTTGTGTACTCTGTGTGAAGAGCAGCATGATAACCTTTAGTGAATCCCTGCTTACCTGGCCCCCTTGCCCACCCACCACTACTGCTGCTGTCAGATCGCTGTCAACAACAACATCGCTGACGTCTGGTTCTTCTGGGACAGCCACAAGATGTTTGCTGACTGGACAGGCGTGCTCAGCAAGCTGTACATGAGCTCTGCTGCGCTGGTCACAGGCTGGGTAGGTGCAGTTGTTTGGTATCACACCATCGCACCAGTGATGCCATGCTTACTGCATGAGCTTGTTCCTGTTGCCTTACGCCGAATGCCTTGCAGTGAGGGTCTCCCCGACCTACCTGATTGCATTGGTGCTTGCAGGACAATGTGTGCGCCAGGTCACATGCCATGACAATGCCATCCGCAGTGCAAGCAATTGTTACAGCAACTCTACTCACCTGTGCATGTTGCCGCTGCGCCCCTTTCTGATGACTGCAGATTCTGGTGATTTTCTTCAACCTGTGCTGGATTGGCTTCACCCTTGACTGTGAAGATGGTGCTTCCGAGAAATGTGCTGCGGCGCCAATCACGGGAGACGTTGAGTCTGCTGACACCAAGAAGTAACAGGGCTCTTTCAAAGAGTGGATCATGCACTGCAGCTGTGTACAATGAAAGGAGGTTGGTGCGTGGGAGTGTGATACAATCTAGAGACTGGATGTCGTTGTATCGGTGCTCTTTTCAATCGCGTTCAGGATGCCCGGTGGGCGTGCTTCGCCAGCCACGCCCATGCATGCAAGCACGCTGCGCCTCCGTGACAATCATGCTCACCACACGGCGGCCATTTTGTTGCCGACAGCAGTAAGCAGCAAGTCTGTGCAGCGATTGTGTGCGTTGTGTCGCGTGTTGAAATACATTCCTTTAAGCTCCCTTTGTGAAGGCTGCAGGAACACGACGGCAATTATTTAAAAGGCACCATGGCCATGTGGCAGCAGCACTCGCACTGCTAGAGTAGATTGGCAAGCACTGTGCCATGGCTGGTCTGTCTATGCCTTGAATGTTTGTGTACAGGGGGATTGTTTTGGGCTCGCATGTGAAGGCATATATCGTGTACCTGCATCAGCGTGTTGGGGGTGCTGTGCATGTTTGTGCATGCTCAGGCAATTTACAAAAGCTTGACGTAACATATCTTGGCACCATGCCTTTTGCAGCGTTCTGTCTGCCTGGTCTATGCTGAAAGCAGACTGTGGGGGTTCGACACACACTGGCCGGTGGTACCTTCTTGGCATGTATGCAGTGCTGTGCACTTGCAGACGGCGGGCTCCCTGCACATTGTATTATGCAAACAGCAGGTCACATAATGTGAATGAAGCTTGTTCATATGTAACAGCGGAAGCAGAGTCGAGTGGCACACAGTGTCTGATATTCTATTACAATGCAGACCAGCGTGAAGCAACATAACAGCATGGTGACAGTGGGCATACTCTGGTGCCAGCAGCACGTGCGGCATGTGCACATCTAAAACGTAGGGATTCAAGTGCAACATGTTCAGACGACCGAACTCAGCAACTCTTGTGACAACAAACAAAACATAGGTCAATCCATGGTAGTACAGTGTTGATAACAGCGTTCATGCCACTGACCAAGACCACCAACTGTGGTGGGAATACACCAGAACTTCCTGATGCTTTTCATTATCATTGATCCACCAAAGGCAACCATGTGACGGCCGTACATCCTGGCTGGCAGCCAGGGAACCTCCTGGCTCATCAAGACAACTCAAAGCCAGCACCAGCACCTATTGCATACAGCAACTTCTGCTTCAAGGTCGCTGCCCTCTTGTAGTTGGGCAGCTTGAGCATGTTGTAACTGCAGCAGGGCAGAGCGGACACGCACAATGACTTGTCTAGCCTGATGAAGGTAAAGGTGATGGTATGAAGGTAAAGGTGATGGTAGGTGATGGTAATGTAGCCAAATTGGTGAACAGGGTACTTATATGCGGGGTTCAAGCTGCCATGCTTGTGGGTATTTACTTGCCTGACAGAAGCATGCGCCGCTCAACGTGGAGAAGGGCACGACGTGATCAAATAGCAGGCTCAACCCAAACACCTTCTGTACTACAGTCCTGCATGTTTGGCTGAAAGGTTCTCTGTGAAAGCAACACAGCTGCAACTTGTTCAGGAGCTGGCTGCAGGCGTGGCAGCAGCCCAACGTTAGGTGAAGCATGTGAATCTTTTAAACGAACATCACTGGCAGATCACCATCAGTTCAATGTCCTCCAGCAAGCATCCACTGATGCAGATGGCCCGCACCCCATGCTGCCGGCCCTGGCGCTCACCAGGTGCTGGCTGAGGGCAGCCGCTCCACATCCTTGCCCCCCAGGAAGGCCAAAGGCGAGGCGGCGCAGTCCACCTTGTGAATGGTCAGCGGCGGCTGCAGGTGCTTGAAGCCGCCCAGGGGCGCCCTGCTGGTGCTGGTGATGAAGCGCAGCAGCGCGCTGCGTTGCTCCGGGCTCATCTCTGCGACCACGCGCCAGAACATCTTGACCGTGGCGGAAGACTCGCTGTAGCCGTTGCTGTACTTGACGTACCTGGTGCGGCAGCAGCACAAGACCATGACTGCTGCTGTCAATTGTGACAGTACTGCCAAACACCAGATGCTGTGGTACTGACAACAAGCATTGCCCAAACAAGCAGCGCTCAGCACCCCCCGTCAAATTGTATGATGGCTGCCTACATGCCGGCCAGTCACACTGCAGATTGTACACTTGTTGTGATGTGGCCCTGCGCCCCTTGCACGCACCTGGCCATGTCCTCCACATCCACGCCCCCGCCCTGCCCTCCGCTGATGAGCTGGTTGATCTCGCTGGGGCTGAACATGCGCAGCCAGCTGGGGGCCAGCACCACAGACAGACCACCTGCAGGCAGCACAACACAAGTATGTTTGCAAGCATCGTCTTCTACACTGGCACTACGCTTGAGTCCTGCTGTACACGCCATGCTGCACGCCAATCAAAAAACAACACAACACCTGCACAATGGAATACTTACCGACAGCATGCAAAGCAACTGAAGAGTTATGTGTGCAGCCCCGCGCAGTTGCGCGCACTCACCAGCAAATGCTGCTGTCGCCCTGCCCAGGCGTGTGTTGAGCAGGTGGTCAGCCAGCAGGTGTACGTACAGCAGCCGGTTGTCACCCGTCACTGCCAGGCAGTCCCCACCAGGCAGCAGGTCTGTCTGCACAGTCTGCAGTGCACAACCGCCAGACAGAAAAGGCTGTCAAGCCCACACCTGTGCAATTCCATGTGTGCCAGCATTATCAAGAAGTAGCTGAACACTGCAATGCATGCAATACATGGAATCAAGATGCCTGCACAGTGCAGGTGCAGCAGGCTGGGCTCACCCTGCCAAACAGCTGCTGCTCCACGGAGAAGGTCAGCCCCAGTGACTCCACATCCTCAGGGGGGCAGGCCTTGACAGCCAGCAGGTTGGAGTGCAGCTGCCTGTCCAGCGCAGCCAGGTCGTCCAGCCCCGGCCGACCACCCTGCACCAGCACGCGACACACAGCACGCCCTTAGTTCCAAGGTTGCCAAATTGACGATGCCACCAGCACAGGCTCAACCTGTGCCACTCACAACAGACACAGCAGCCAGAGTATAGCATTCACTCACTCGAATGCGGCGCACAAATCCCAGACCTGCCACACCTGGCACCCCCCTCCTCCTTTGACAAGCTGATGCCACTTGCATAGCGCACCCCAGCAACGCTCCCCTGCACCGCTAGCCAGCAGCCACTCACCTGGAGTGACAGCAGGAAGCAGGGCGCGAAGCTCATGTTGACGAGGATGCCCTCATACAGCGCTTTGCCCACCATCAGCCCTGCAGGAGGGCAGTAAAGCAGACAGGCAAGCAGGCAATGAGCAGCGCGTTAAGAGTGAAGAGACTTAGTGCGTAGGCGACCGCATGCAGCATAGTGCACAGGTGCAACGCGCAAAACTAGCTGTATAACATCATTTTAAAACCTTATATGCACTCATTGCTGCTGCATCTGCAAGTTGTTGCCTGCAGCTGCAGCAGCCTCACCAATGGCTGCACACACAGAGCTGCAAACACAAAAGAGCCCGCGCGCAGGCACCCACCCAGGAACTCCAGCAGCGCCAGGCCCTGCGGGATGGCCTCAGCCGCGGGGTTGGGGTACATCAGGTTGCTGCCCTCAGACGCGGCAAACAGGCCGTACTCGGGCTGGCAGCCAGCCGCCAGTGTGGCCTCCAGCAGCTCCTTCATGAGCCCGCCATGGTCGATGCCCGCCTCAGCCACACCCTGCGCGTTGATGAAGTGCACCTGGGGCGGCAGCAGTAGCAGCAGCAAGCAGGCAGTGCGGCAGCAGCGCATGTAATATACAAGCAGTTGCCATCAATCATGGTGTGTGCATGCTGAGCTGCTGTTGGACAAAGTAATATGCATGCTGAATGGACATTGGACTGTGCTGTGGCACTGGCGCGCAATACAGGTGCCTTGAGCCTGTACAGCGACACAGCACGCCCCACCTGCAGCCGCGCCTTGATGTTGGCGCCTGCTGCCGCCAGGCCCCGGTACGCGTCCTCCAGCAGCGCATCACGCCGCACCGTGACCTTGAGGGGCCGGGGGCCGCCCTCAGCAGGAGACAGCTGCCAGCGGCCACGCACCTGCGCACAGCAGTAAGAAAACAGCTACTGACGGTGTGCCAGCTGTATGCTATGCTGTATGTGGTGTTCTGACAATCAACAGCTGCTGTCTTTCTGTTGCTGCACTTGCACACGTCTTCTAACTCCCTGCTGAGCCCCCCTGCCCCCCGCCCACCTTGTCCTGCTCCAGCATCTGCCTGAACAGCTCCAGCCGCACAGCAAACGGCACGCACTGCGGCGCACAGCGCAGCAGCAACAGCAGCGCCCCAGTGCGCAGGCCAGGTATGCTGCTGGCACCCCCTGCTGCTGCTGGTGACGGCAGCGGTGATGACGCCCGCACACTGCCGTTACCGCTCTCCTCATCCTCCTCTGCCGCCAGGCCCACTCCAGCCAGCAGTGCCTGCACCACTGCAGCAGTGGTAGCCAGCACGCCACCTGCCTGCTGCTGCTGCTGTGCTGCCTCCAGGCCGGCCATCATGTTGCTGTAGGGCTCTGTCCAGAGGTTGGGCTGGCAGAACTGCTGCCTGGCATCCCTCTCGTAGTAGCCGCGCAGCACCACAGGCGCGTACTGCGTCAGCAGGCCCTGCAGGAGGCAGCGGCAGCAGCAGCCAGGGCGCAGAGCGCATCAATCAAACGCATTCAACAGCTATATGCATGCTTGCTGCAGCCGCGATATAAGTTGCAAGCAGGTATATCTGACCTGCAGCATGCTTTGCTGCGGCAAATGCATCACAGCAAATGGTCAGGACCCACAGCACATTGCTACCTTCTTAGTGTGCCCGTGCAGATGCTGGCAATGACGCCAGGGCTTACCAGGCCATGCGCTGCAGTGGCAGGCAGCAGCGGCATGCTCAGCTGCTGCTGCTGCTGCTTCCGTTGCTGTTTCTCTGGGAATGCTGTGTGGAACACCAGGCTGTTGAGGGTGCTGGCAATGGCCCTGCTGGCGCCTAGCGTGAAGGGCTCTTGGCGCTGGTGCAGGTCTGTGTCGTCAAGCACCTGCAGCAGCTGCGCGAGGCCCCTGCAGGCAGCCAGGCACAGCAGCAGTATGGCCAGCTCGTCAACGTGCGTCAGGGGCTGACATGCAGTGAGACGCTGCCCTTGTGTGGTCGATGTCTCCACTGTGACTACTTTGGCACGTGACTGCAAGAGTTAAAAGGACTCTGCACACAGCGCTGCAACAGTGCTTGCAGCATGCAGCTCCTGCCGCCGTCACGTGCTCCCTCCATCTCCACCGCTGCAGGACCGACCTGCAGAACAGGCCCATGACCAGCGCCACTGGCTGCGCCAGCCCGTCAGGCCCGCCAGCCACTGCCGCAATGTCCAGGCCCCTGCTGGCCTGCAGCGGCGCCTCCAGCGGCAGCCCAGCAGCCAGCGCCAGCCAGCGCCACACACCAGGCAGGATGCCCGGCGCAAACGCCACCACATTCAGCACCGCTGTGGATAGCTGCCCGCTGCCAGCTGCCGCCTGGCTGGTGTCGCTTGCCGCACCCGCAGGCCTGGCAGCAGCAGCAGCAGCAGCAGCAGCAGCAGCAGCAGCAGCAGCAGTGCTGATCCTGGCGGTGTCCTGTAGCAGGTGCACGCAGTAGGCCGCCCACTGCACCATGCCCTGCTGGCTGTGGCTGCTCAGCACCCGCAGCAGCTGCAGCAGGTGCTGCTGACTGCCCAACATCCAGCAGCCTTCCTGCAGGATGCTTGCTGCCTCTGCCGCCACATCGCTGCTGCTGCTGCTGGACTGCCCTTGCTGCTGCTGTGCTCGCTGCCTGTCCTTGATGCTGCTCAGGTTCCGTTGCTGCTGTCTGCTGCTCCCATTGCTTTGCCTGAGCCGTGTACCTGATGACAGAAGCTGCAATGCAGCCCTGCAGTAAGCTGCTGCTGTGGCGCTGTCTTCCAGGTGTGCAGTTGGCGCTGTCGCGAGGCGCTGCTGTTGCTGCTGCTGCTGGCTGCAGCCTGTAAGCAGCTGAGCCATGTTGGCCAGGCAGTGCAAGGCAGCTGTGCCGGACAGCCTGCCTGAGCTTGCCAGCTGTGTCGCTGCTGGCAACAGCTGCTGCTGCATGACAGCTGGCTGCAGCAGTCGTGCCTGCAAGACACAGCCACACAGCGAGATGCAAGGAAAAGGTTGCCGGACATCCTGCTACAGACCACCCAGCAAACGTCTGCAAACTTCAAATTCAAAAAGGGAGGCGCATCTGTGACAGGTGCACACTGCCTACCTGTATTGTTGCAGGTGCTACTGCGGCCATGCCAGGCGCTGCATCCACCAGCAGCACGAAATGATCCACAAACAGCTGATGCTGTGCTTCAGGCCGGCTGCCAGCTGATTCCAGCAGCACCAGGCACAGCCCCAGCACCCGCTGCAGCGCTGCACATGACAAATGGCAGCAGCACGCACATGCAGGGTAGGATCAGGCAATGCCAATGCGGCAGCAGCCAGCAAGAAGCTCCGTGTCAATGCATCGTATTGCTGCTGCCAGCACAGCAGAACAGTTGTGCCACGGCCGTTGCTGACATCAAAGCATCAGAAACAAGAGGAAGAAGGTTGGTTGACAACTCTGACGCACCTGCAGTTGAAACCAGCTTAGCTTGCAGCATGCCAGCTGCAGGGCTGGCTGGGCTCTCAACTGCCACCTGCTGCTGCGCCTGCAGAGCACTACTGCTACACACCAGCCGCCTTGCTGCCTGTAGCAAGGGCAGCGGCTGCTGACACAACCTGGACAGCACAGCAGCAGCAGCAGCATCTGCTGCTGCTTGCCCTCCACTGCCGCTGGCTCTGCTTTGTGCAGCCAGCGAGCCATTTACGGCAGGCATCGCTGCTGCGCCACTGCTGCTGCTGTTCTTGTCGCCCCTGCCCCAGCTGTCAGCGCAGGTCAGCAGCTGCAGCAGGCGTGCAGCTGCAGCGTCCACCACTGGGTCTGATGCTGCAGGGCTACTGCACAGCACTAGGCAGCACAGTTGGCACAGACGCGCCGCCTGCAGCAGCCAGGCCTGCAGCATACAGAACGCACCAAGGCAGTGTTGCAAGCTATTAAGTGACAGTTTGTGTGATGCACAGTTACATGCATGTACAGCAACCAAGCAGCGCAGGCAACATCCGCTGGCAGGGCACTTGATGCGCTAATAGCTGCTGCTTACTGCGCACTGATAGCACTCACTTGTGCATCTGGACCAATGCAATCTGCTGTGTAGTTCAGTGCAGGGTCACTGCTGCCAATGCTGCGTAGCAGCAGGGCCAGCGTCCCGCGCATTGCCATTGCACTGCTGCTACTGTTACTGCCTCTGCTGCTGCTGCTGCTGCCAGAGTCACCGCTGCTGTTGCAAGTGCCGCTGCTGACGATGTACGGCTCCCCACTGGCAAGCATCTTGCGGCTCCTGCTGGATCCAAAAGGCAGCAGGGCTGCCAGCAGCAGCCTCACAGCACCTGCCCTCAGCTCAGATGCTGGCAGCAGCACATCAGGCTGCGCTGCCGCGCTGGCATAGCTCGCGTGCCACTGCTGCAGCAGCTGCTGCCTAAGCAGTGCTCTTGCTGCATGGCTGCGCCAGTGGCTCTGGATGGTGGTGGCTGCCTTGCTGCGTGCCCGAGCCTCGCTGCGTGCTTCCCTGTCAGCCTGTGCCTGCTGCAGCAGCGCCTCCCTGGGCACCCACAGCAGCACGCGGCATGCAGATGAGATTACAGATGCGCCACGTAACCACGGATGAGCGTCCTGAGTGAAGCATGCTCCTGTTTTTGAAAGTTGTGAGCATCAGAGCACAACTGAACAGCAACTGAACAGCAGCAGCAGCAGCAGCAGCAGCAGCAGCAGCAGCAGCAGCAGCAGCAGCAGCAGCAGCAGCAGCAGAGGGAACTTGGGAGACAGGCCACTGCCAGCAGTGCATCAGCTGACCTTGTCGTTTCCTTTTTGGAAGCTCCTCCTAGGCCTTTCCAGCCGCTTTTGTTCAGCATGTTGCACGCTGAAGCCTACAGCACTCTGCAGAGGTGGTGCTAGCACATTCCGCTGCAGAGTGCTTTACATGCCGCAATGGGCATGGCGATTCAACAGAACCCAGGTCAGAACTCTGACGAATGCTATAAGCTGCGTCTCATGAGACGGCAGTGCCTTCAGAGCAACCAGATGCTGGTAACCTGAGCTAGTGAAGTACAGGCAACGGCGATTGCGCGCGATCTGCGGGCACCTAGGCCAGTTTCTCCTGTATTTGGTCGTTTTTTAAACCATAGCAAGCCATTACCGCTGCAGCACGATCACCGCAACCGCAACCACAACCCTAGGGCATGTGACTGCCACGCCAGCGGACTCTCCTGGTAAGAGTCAGAACCCGTGAACAGGGTTGGCACTGCACCATGCTGTATGGGTTGAAAGCCTTTCACTGGGTCTGACTGCTAACCAGCATGGCTTGTCAGAGTCGCAGTTGTTGCACTGTGAAGATCCCCTCGCAGCTGCCTGCAGGCGAACTGCCAGCATTAGTGCTTTGCTAAGTTGTGCAGTGCAGCCCTGCATCACTGACGGTATAGTGGAGTAGCTTATGTAGTAGGATCCCCTGACAGTGTCAGACAGGCTGTGGTGGCATGATGGCATTGTATTCGCCACAGCTGGGCGATTCCTGTACAGGAAAGACGGCCATGCCAGAATAACGCTTGTCCGTGCTTCTGTGAGGGCCTGGCCATCTGATGTACAGGTGCGTTAAGGCAGGCGCATGCACCTGCAGTATGCTGCACCTAGCAACCACTGCAGCACGTCTACAAAAGACTGTTACAGCAAGGTCTAGAGTCTTTGAAGTTTTTTGAAACTTTGGTAATGCACATGCAACATGTTACAGCACCGCGTGGCAGCAGACCATGCAGACATTGCAATGATAATGAAACAATGATGCTCACTTCAGAGTAGTACTGCATGCGGCAGCACACACAGTGTGAGCTGAACCCGCCCAAGTTGCTTGTGACCAAGCAATGCAACATCACAAGCCAGACACACCAGCTACTATGCAAACATGCAGCTGCAACTGCTCTGCAACTCTGAATCTTTGTGATCATGGGAAGAGTCCACCATAAGGCCTACACTACATCATCTGTCACAGCAACATCTTGACATCTCGCAGGCTCCTTTTTAAAATCAAACACAAGAGGTTTAGTAAAGGGCCCGATGTTGCTGGCTCCACGTGGCAAGAGCACAAAAGATGGACTATTTAGGCTGATGCTGTGCCATCAGCTTGCCATGAGTGTGATAATACCGATCGCCAGTCGAGTGTGACGCTGTCAACATCTTGATACTGCACCAAGACACTTCATATAATACTCAAATCTTGAACTTGCCCCTCAGCTCCACCAGCACTGGGCAATGCATGCTATCCTTGACCAGGCAGCAAGCCATGCGGTCGTGGTGCGGGGTTCCTACTTCCTTGTGGCTGCGTTCTCCACATCGCCAGTGATGGGTGCGGCGGCATCCTTGGTGGCTGGCTCCTCAAAGTCCAGGGCAAAGCCGATCCACACAAGGTTGAAGATGATCACCAGGATCTGCAGTAGTAGCAGCAGCAGCAGCAAACACAGCGCCAACAGCCAGCTATTACATGCCATGCGGTAAATGCTAGCCTGGCATGCTGCTGAGCTGGCGTCGTACGTGCTGTACTGTGAAAAGGCACGCACACTGCCAGACAGGCTCTGCATCGAAGCTGCCTGCGCATTCAAGGTGTATGCTTGTATGGTCAAATTGATGGAAAAGATCAAAGAATGGCATCGGTGTGGCAGTGCCACACCACGTTGGTAACACACTACGCAAAGCTTGCTGCAGGTGTGCTTCACTCACCCAGCCCGCCACCAGGGCAGCAGCGCTCATGTACAGCTGCCTGAGGACGCCGGCCCACTGTGAGAACAGCTTGTGGGTGTCCCAGAACATCCACACGTCGTTGATGTCGTTGTTCACAGCCACCTGCACGACGCAACAGTTAGGGCAAGCACAGGTCAGCCAGTGCTCTGCATCCAGCTCTCATCTAATAATACATCATGTCGACTGACTGGTGCAGCATACAGCGTGGCACCTGTCTATTGCATGCCCCAGGCACTGGCTGCAGGGTTGCTCACCATGATGATGGCGGTGGCAATGGCAAACATGATCGCCAGCGGGAAGCGAGAGCGCAGCAGGCGGTTGGGCATGAGGGTCACCACCAGGGCGGAGGCGATGATGGCAAACTGGAAGAACAGGGCAAACCACTCCCAGCGCCATGGGCGGGAGCAGACAGCGACCTCCGATGCAGCCACGGAGCCTTGCTGTGGGATGCGGAGCATGCCAGAGAACATGTTGACAGCAATAGCCAGCTCCCCGGGGGTGGTGACGTTCCAGTTGTCTGCAGCGTTGTCCTGGATGTCCTGGAGTGTCTTCTCGGTGTTGGAGCAGACCAACCTAGCAGCGGCATGCACAAGCAAAGGGTGCTCAGGCCACTACTTCAAAAGCTTCACTGCCAGACTTGCACCTCAGCTTGCTTCAAGCTGTACCATCCCTGTCGATTCAGCTGCCAGCTTCTGGCTGTCCAACTTGTTGTGCTGCACAATTGTGCATTCAGGCTGTGCACGTACGATTTCCGGTTTTTTAGGATGCTGCTGCATGAACTTGCAACACTTGTGCTGCACACGCTGTATCGCAAGCCATTTACTGCACAATCATCCTGCTGCTGTGCTGTGTTTGACTACACGTCGGCACCTGCCAGCACTGGTGCTTTGACACACTCTGAGTTAACATTGCTTACCAGTTGATGGAACCGAGGCCACCCAGAGCAATTGTCCAACCAACCACGCACAGAGCCAGCAGGATGGCCGAGCCCCAACGAAGTTTCGCAGCCATCACGACGACCTGCAGTTGAAAGAACTTGGAACATATAACAGGCAGTTATATACAGCGGCGAAGCAGTGCGCAAGTCAGCTGCAAGGTATTTTCGGCAAGTCAAAGGGCGGGCTCGAAATGGTGCCAACTGGCAGGCAAGCCACAAGCAACGCCGTCAGCAACAAAAACAGACAACTAGTTTATTTTGGTGTCTTTGTGACAGACAGCCTGTATCACCTGATTCGAGCTGGTGTGGAAAGGCTGAACAGAGCAATATGACAGCTCTCAAGAGTGCAATTGGAATGACTAAAAAGATATGACGAGGCTACGGCTATACAGAGGTAAGTTCAAAGCTAGCTTAAATACTCAGCTGAACACGGGCATGCTAGGGTTTGAATATACCACGACCGGTCAGCAACGTGTCAGACGCTGAGAAGGGATGGTGCGCTTCACCACTGCCCTTAGATCCTTCATATGTTCAATTTTTTGTACCTTCAAAGTCACGGGCTGCATCAATCGTAGCAGTCCGATGACTGACAGCTGGCTACATCCTGCTCAGCAGTGCTGGCAGGTCACGATCACCAGATGGTCTGGCTCACTCCGATAATAATCTCAGGATGATCCTGGAGGCGATAGTCCTGCAGCCTCAGTTATAAGAGTGACAAGTTCAGTGATGCATACCAAGATCGCCAGCAACGCAACTCTGTGACGCACGCTGCATTCTTACAGTCGTGCCATTGCTAGGGCCATTGGCTCACCCACTGCACTGTAATGAAGAAAGTTGCCGATTGCATTCATGACAAGCATAAGCATAACGCAACATCATGCATACTTACATAGCTAGACGGCTCCTCAGGCCATCATGGCTGCTTCAGCTTCAGACTCTAGTGCTGCTGCTCCTTCTACTTGTTCTAGTATTACCTGCAAAACAAAACCTGGTCAGTGCTTTTTTTTTTACCAGGGGGGACGGAATCCTACTGGCTCGCTACCACAGCACAATTGGGCAAGCCCAACTGCCGGGAGCGGGAGGCAATGCCTCACCAGCAGAACACGTCACAACACCCTATACCGGAGGTGCCCAGCGCCCGGACCAAAAAATAAGGTCAGTGCTGTTCCCAGTAGCCACGATGCCTGGGGGGAACGAGCACTGCTGCAGCACACACGACCAGGTGGCCCTGCAAGATCCCTAGTCCTGTGCACAAACAATGAATTGCACCCACAGCTTCTGGATACTTTGATATATTGCCAGGCCAGATCTTAATGGCTCTCAATCCCAACCAGCTGGCTGATAACAACAGCACAGTGCAGCCATCCAGGATGTTGCTTGGTGCCGTCCTTGCAGGGACACTGTCCGACAGATGGCATTGTTGCTTACAGTGTGCAGACTTCCAAAGCCTGTGATTCACAGGCCATGCTGCCATGTACCTGATTTGCCATTCGAGTACCGCATGGCACTGGAGAACTCAACAACTGGCATTGCTCCAACAACAGCACAGCTGCGCCGAGTGCCACTTCACACCAACAATACATGGCTGTCTGCGGCTGCAGCAACGAATGCAAGCAGCGCAGTCCCCATGACACAAACCTCACAGGCATGTGCACAACAAGCTGGCCAGCTTGCAGACCACCCACCCATGCTCTGATCAGAAAGTGCTGCCTTGCTATAGCCTGGCTGTAGGTCAGCTGTTGCTGCCCCACCTGCAGGTGACCGACAGAGCTATGCCAGCACACCATGCCTCTGCGGAAAAGCACTCTGCAGCAGCCGCAACCCCAACAATCCTGCTGCTGCCAGCCTACTTGGGTGCAACAATGTTGAGCCGCTGCGGTGGTGAGGAGCCGCTCTTCACGTCCACGATGAGGTACAGGTAGTCCCAGCTGCCGCTGGCGTCCTTGTGCATGTCAGCATTGACAATGGCCACGCCGCCAGGCCCACGCATGTTGAATTGGAGCTGCACAGTTGAACAGCATGGTACGTTTGAAGGTCAGAACACAGCGTTGCGTGGTTGCCAGCAGCGTGTGTATCAAGCATGCAACATGGTGCAATAACACCCACCTAGCCTGTGTCACAAGCACAGTGTTGGTAGATGATGAAGTAGTGGTGTGACATGTGGCTACTTGCACTGCCTTGCTGTGTGTCCAGGCTGCTACTTCTGGTGCATGTCTGTCAACATTGTCTGGACATCTCCCAGAGACTGTACAGGCCGACTTACTATCCCTGCAGCACACTACATGCCATGGCAGAAGCAGCTGCTGCTGCTGGTGTGCTCACCCTGCAGTGCTCAACGCCGTTGGCATCCTTGTAGATCTGGTGTGGGATCTGCTGCCGCTGCACTCTGCTGGGTGACTCCTGGCCGTAACCTGGCAGCACAGCCACACACAGTAACGCGGCGTGTCAGCGCACAATGAAGATGCGAGCCACCTGCCGGCATCCCTTGCTGAGCATGACAGCACACATTCTACAGTCCCAGCATAGTCACACCGCATCAGCCAAGCAGCAGCTGCAGCTGCTTGCATACCACCCATCCATCCTACCTATCAGCTACATGCTGCATCCCGCTGGTGCTGCTGCTTCTGCTTCTGCTGCTGCTGCTGCTGCTGCTGCTGCTGCTGCGGCTCACCCACGATGTCGTTGCCCAGGCGCACAGTGATGCGCGGGTCCAGCTTCAGCCGCTGCAGCGTGGCATTGAAGCAGGTCTGGTAGGTGGGCTCCAGGATGAAGTTGGTCAGGAAGTTGTAGATGAAGAACGCAAGCACCTGCGCAGCAATTGACAGCAGCGGGATGAGAGCCGACACTGCATGCCATGGTGGTGTTGTTCCTGTGTGATGCTGCTTGCTGCCATTGACCTGGCGCGACGTCCACGCGCAGCTTATGAAGAGTGACACAGCGACAATGTGTTGCTCGCGGCCTGCTGCTGCTGCGGCGGCGGCCTGCTGCGTGCTGCCTGCTGCTTGCTGCAGGCCGCGCACCGCGAATGCCCCCAGGATGATGACCATGTAGGAGGTGCCCTCCACAATGGTCACCGGCTTCTGCGGGATCTTGTCTGTGATGGCGTGGATCTTCTCCTCAGTGAGCTCCAGGCTGTCAAACGCCTGCAGGGGGGGGCAGCAGCAGCCAGCCAGCACAGTGCACGCTGCTCACTCCGCACAGTGTGACACTGCTTGATTGAAGTTGCAGGCCTGATGACAAAGGCCATTCACTCTTGTGACATTTAGAACTACTGTTGTGTAAATTGGCATGCTGTCAAGCTTGGCCTGCTGCAGTCCACGCTTCACGGTCTGGCAACACAAGCTTCCCCCCAACTGTCATACAGACTTCTGTGTGAAGTTGGCATCCCTGCAAGCTGCGTATGTGACCTGCAGCGAACCTACTGACTACGCTGCCACAATGCACTGCAGCTGGCATCCATTGCTCTTGTTACTGTTTGCGGGCTGTGTTGTAGGCCATCAATGACAACCCTCAAAAATGATCAATGCTTAAGAACGCCCCACCTCACGGAAGACTCACCTCCTTGCCTTGCTGCTGCTGTGGTTGCTGCTGCGGTTGCTTGCTGCTACCTTCCTGCTGCGATGACGAGCTGCTGCTAAGGAACCTTGCTGCTGTACCCAGTTGAATGGGCAGCTGCAGCAGGATGGCAGGGCAGGTGGGTGTCAGATGCATGTGGGCTGTTCCGGACACTCCTGGGGAGAGTACAACTGAACTGATCCGCTCAGGCGTACTCACCATGACGTTGAAGCTGCTTGCTGGCTGCAATGCAGCAGCCGCTGCAGCACTGCAGGCAACATGCCTTGCCAGCAGCTGCTGTGCTGCTGCTGCTTGTGCTGCAGCAGAAGACACAGCACCAGAGGGTCAAACAGAGCCATCGTTGCTGTACAAAGACATAGTTGTAAGTGCGGTTGCACTTTACCTGCTGCTAAGCCGCATTGGCGAGCCTGGCAGCCCCCTAGGAACAGTCGAGTCACCAGGGCTGTGGATGAACGTGCCTGGCGCAGCATAGCCGCTGGCTGCCTGATCAGCAATGATCAAGTTTAAAAGGTTGTGTAAAAGCTTCAGGAGTTCAAAGCAGCACACGTAGTTGCAGCAGGCTAACAGTACACGTTCGCAACCAGGGCGAGTGACTCCCCTATCTTCAACAAGCGTCAGCAGCACAGTTCTGGCCAATGCAGTTATTGCTGGATGGCAGACGTGTCGGTATTGTTCAAAAGTGGGCGATCGCTGCTGAACCGGGCATTGTTACTTGGGTACTGCCAGGTGGTTCATCAACAACACCTCGACAGACATTCTGGGCTAGGTGCACCTTGTCACAGGGCGACACTGTGAACACGTCAATGTGTCTGAGTTGTGAAGCGTCAACTAGTGCTTCTGTGTGTCACCGCAGTTGAGGCACTCTGCATGTTGTGCACTGACAGTTGAAGTACAGCCACCATGATGTCCGCAGAACGTCACTCTCATGTCCTCACACAGCACGGTCCATTCAGCAGGTCAACAAACTGGTTACACCACCAAATGCCGGGATAGGCATACAAAACCGAGAGCGCAACTGGGGTTCCTGCACATCCCCGCACGGCCATACTGCTTGAGATGTGGCTGCAGGAGTGCACACGTAACCAAGGCACCATGCCGTGACCCTACTGCGACCAATAAGAATTATGAGTTGCAGTAAGACATTGCATACAAACCTTCAACACGCTAAGCACCCACAACCCAATAAGCTTCAGGCTGGGGTCTGCTTCTGCAACAGCAGCCTTGAGCGCAGCCCATGCCCGCTTCTGTACGCCCCGCAGGCTACTTCTTGGCGCTGAAGAACTCGCTGAGCTTGCGCTGCTTGTTGTCCTCCTTGCCTGACTTGGCCTTGCGCTTGCCGCCGGCTGCTGCTGCTTCGCCCCCAGGCTGCACAGGCGTGCCGCCGCCATACACAGGGTGCGCTGCTGCCGCCTGCCCAGCACTGCCACTGTCAGCTTCGCCCACAGGCCGCTCACTGCTGCCCAGCAGCTGCTGCATCTGCTGCTTGCCGCTGCTGTGCAGCTTGTCGCCCGCAGGCGTGCAGCCCGAGTCTGCTGGCGCTGCCGCTGAGGGCTCATCCACCTCCACTGACCTGTCACTCAGCTGCGAGGCAGTCACGCGCTTCACCAGCAGCCCACTGGAGGGTGCAGCTGCTGCTGCCTGCTGTTTGCCTGCAGGCTCAGCAGCAGCAGCAGCAGCCTTGCCAGCTGGCGCTGCTGCTGGCCGTGGTGACTCCTCGCTGGCCAGGTCCACCACATCACCACGCTGCTGCCGCTGCTGCTGCTGCTTGCCTGCAGCTGCACCAACAGCAGCTTGCTTGGGCTTCTTGGCTGCTGGCGCTGCCGCTGCTCCGCCAGACGCACCAGGCCCTCCCTGCTGCTGCTGCTTACTGGGCTGGAAGTCATCTGAGTCATCATCCAGCACCTCCACCACATCAGCAGCTGCCTGGCGCTTCACTCCCTGACCAGCAGCAGCAGCGGCAGCGGCGGCCTGCGCCGAGGCTACGGCTGCACGAGCCGAACTAACAACAGCCTCCTTGACGACTGCAGCCACTGCTGCCAGCTGCTGCTGCTGGCCCTGCTGTTGCTGCAACTGCTGCAGCTGCTGCTGCGGAACCATGCGCTGGCCCACCACTGCCAACCCCTGCGCCCCCCCAGGCAGCCTCACAGGCATCGCCACACCCACAGGTGTCAGGTTCAGCCGCTGCTGTGCGGCTGGTGCGCCGCCAGTTGCTGCGCCTGGCGCGCTGCCTGGCGTCCTGCTGAGGTTGAGCTGCGGCCCCTGCTTGATGGGTGTGGGCTCCTCCACAAAGGAGGGGTCCAGCATGGCGGCCCGCACCTTGCGCAGCCGCGCCTGCAGCGCAGACACCAGCTTCTTCCACTCCTGGGGGCTGAACAGCTGCAGCTGCTGCCCACGCGCGCGCGCAGCGCCCAGCATGCACTCCTTAGTGTCTTTCGCCAGCACCAGCTCGGCAGGCGGGATGTGGCTATATGGGTTTGGCGGCGGCTGTGGCGCCGCAGCTGCCTCGCCGCCTGCTGCTGCAGGCGCTGGCGCGGGTGCTGGTGGCGGCGGGTGTGCGTCCAGCAGCACTGCCACGGGGTCCAGTGCCAGCTGCTGGCCCAGGCCCAGCTGGGGGTCAGACAGGATGTCGTCCATGATGCCGCGCATGTGGCTGCTGTAGCCGTGCTTCCAGGATCCCAGCAGCAGCCGCTCATCGTGGTCGCGGGTCCACCTGGCGCAGCAGCAGAGGGAGGGCGTGGCAGGCAGAAGCGAGGGATATGTGAAGGGAGTTGGAAGCACTACCATACAAATTGCAGCATGAGCCTTGCTGCCCTCTGCCAGTGATGCATTGCGTTGGGGCAATGCGAGCTGAGCACTCTAACGTTGAGAAACAGGCTGTTGCTAATCAAGCCACCAGATGCAGCGCCACTCAAGACACAAGAGATGCGTGGCATGCATGCCTTCTGACGCGAGACTGTACAGACCAAGTCGCACTGACTGCGTATGTTGGCAGAGCGCTGCTCACCAGCCAGGCAGCTGCTTGAAGCCGCGCAGTGGCACCCGGGGCACGATGCGTGACCGCTTGCCGGGGCTCTTCAGCGCAGCAGCAGCAGGTGTCGCAGCACCATCCTGCGCCTGCTTGGTGGGCGTCCCCTCCCCTGCTGCTGCTGCTGCTGCTGGCTTGCTGCCGCTGGGCTGTGTCGCCAGCCCTGCCTTCACCACAGCAGCATGCACCTTGCGGTGCTCCTCCACCTGCTGCTTCAGCGCTGCAGGGTTGCGCGCCAGGGCCTGCATGACGGCGTTGGACAGCAGCGCCTGCACAGCACACAGCAGGGCAGGCCAACACAGGGCGCAGCTGCGTCAGCGGCATCACTCAACAGCAGTGTCTAGCACTGCTGGCGGCAGCTAGTGCTGGCATGCAGAGCTGCGGTGTTGTCCTCTACTACAGCATCGCAAAAAAGCACCTCCCAGCAGCATGCCGGTTGCTGTTTGCAGCCCTCCATGCTCCTGACTGCAGCCGGCTGCCATAACGTGCAGCAGACATGTGCACACCCAGCACCAGGCTGCATGCCAGCAGCTGTAGCTGCAGCTATGCTCTCACCTTCCTGCAGACTGGCGGCAGCTTGTCAGCCACGCCAGCCTTGCTGAGGGCGTCCCTGACGGCTGACACAGCCTGCCCTGACAGCGCCCCGTGCCGGGCGGCCTTGGCGGCTGCCTCCTCCTCCTTAGCTGCATCTGCTGCTGCTGCAGCGGCACCATCGCCCGCGCCTGCTGCTGCTGCTTTCTTGACCGGCTGCGCCTCAGGCAGCTGTGCCAGCGCATCAAGCAGCAGCGTGAGCGCGCGCAGCACCTGCTGCACCTCATCATGCTCCCGCGCACCTCCCTGCAGTTGCCAGGAGCCAAACAGAACAGCAGAGCAACAGTCAGCTTATGAATGCCATGCACCCTTTGATGCGTCAAGTGTCACTGCAGCGTGCCGTGGCATGCATGCCACCAGCAGCAGTCACAAGGGCACAGCAGAGACAACTCCCCACCACTCAACAACCCCTCACTGCCTGCAAGCAGCCCGTGTCTTTGCCCCCACTACCAGCCACAACTGGAGGCTTCTGGTCCATCACACGTGCTGCCATTGCGCTGCAGGCTGCTGCTGCTGCTGCTGCTGCTGCCACCACACCCACAGCCTGCCTCACCTCTGCCAGCTTGTCCAGCCTGTCAGGGCCGTAGCGCAGCCAGGCGCGCGCCAGCGACTCAGCATTGGTGCCAGACCACGGCTGCACTGCACGGCCCAGCTCAGGGTCGTGCACCAAGCCACCCTCAGCAGCCTGCACCAGCAGCAGCAGCAGCAGCAGCAGCAGCAGCAGCAGCAGCAGCAAAGGCATTAGCAGCAGAAATAGGTGTTGTGTACAGCTGCGGGACACTGCGCCTAGCTGCACGCCAGACCACACACACACGCTGCCAGCCACGCCTGGCTGAATACATGCAGCTGTTGAAACTCTGCCAGCGCTGCTCGCCCGCCGCAGCGCGCGCACCTCGCGCTTCCTGTGCTTCTTCTTGTGCGGCAGCAGGTCATCGTCGCCGTCACCCTCGCCGCCCTCAGGCGCAAAGTCGTCGCCGACCTCGCCAGGCCCGCCACGCTTGCGGCGGCGGCCGCCTGCCCCTTCCTCATCAGAGTCGTCGGCGCTCAGGCGCGCGATGCTCTTCTCGTTGTAGTTTACCACAGTGCGGCGCCGCGGGCCCAACACCTGCGGCAGCAGCAGCAGGAATGCAGCACAGCAATGCCAGCGGCAGCGATGAGTGGCGCCATGTGAAGTGTAGCTCAGCAGCGCTTTGTGAGGTGATTGAATGCAAATCAGGTCCAGGACAATGTGGGCGCTTCTTGCATGCATTGACCTTCACCACCTGCAGCAACAGCTGCATCCTGTCTCCCCAACCCCACACTGCTCTGCACCACTAGCAGGTGCTAGCTGCTGCTGCTGCCGCCGCGCCGCACCTCTGGCTCCTTTGCTGCCGCCAGCGCCGCCTCATGCGCCTGCACCGCCTCAGGCAGCAGCCCCGCCCAGAAGGCCTTGGGGTCGGCCGGCTGCCCCTCGCCCTCAGCAGCCTCGGCAGCAGCCTCGGGCTGCTCAGGCTCTGCGCCCGCTGCCGCAAAGTGAGCGATGCTGAAGGTGTTGCCCTTGCGGCTGCCCAGCTGGCGCTTCTCAGAGCGCCCAGCGAGGATCTGAGCAGTACGCGGAAGCGCAGCACATGGGGCCCAAGTGAGCCGGACGCAGAGCCTGATGACAAAACAGGGCAGCACATGCACGCCCAACTTGTGCTTGGCAGTTGCTGCGCTTGCTGTGTTGCTTGCTGCTGGCAGTGACACAAGACAGTACCCATCCATGCAGGTGAGGGGCACCTGCACATCCACAGCCACCTGGGAACAGCATACACGGCATGTCAGACATACGTAGTACACACGCACAAAACCACACTGCACAGCGTGTGCTCTCGCGCGCAAACTGCGCCCCCTCCCACCCACCTGGTCGATGCCCTCAGCCGCCATGCCCTTGTCCTCGGCAGCCTCCTCCTCAGCACCAGCGGCAATGGCGTGCGCGCCCAGCCGCAGCAGCTGCTCGATGCGCGCAGCATCGTTCTCAGGGTTCTCGCCTGCAGCAGTGCGCAGCCGGTGCCAACGTATTGGCTAGGCGCCAGTCTGCCGGCATGCAAATAAAGCTACGTTGACAGCGTGCTACATGTAATCACAACATGTAATCACAACAGACCACAGTGAGTACAGCTGCATCAAGCACACGCTGGTCTGGTCACCTGACGAGCAGACGTGCTGCTGCTGCTGCTGCTGCTGCTGCCGCCCAGCCAGCCGCTGTCCCGCGCCGTGCCTCACCTGCGCCAAAGCCCAGGATGGCCTCGTCCAGGCCGTACTTGCGGCTGGCTGTTTCAAACAGCTGCTGCTCGTACGTGTTCTGGCTCACCAGCCGGTACACAGTCACCTCGCGCTCCTGCAGGTCAGCAGCAGCTTGCAAGCTTCAGCCCAAGATGCTGCCAAGCCCAGCAAAGGAGCAGCAGCTGCAGCTTGCCGTCCTTGCCGCACCAGCAACCAGCATGTTCACCGAGCAGCGCTGGGCGGCAGTGGTCAAGCTGGTGCTGCCGTACATCATGCCACGCAGCTGCCCCGCGGTTACGCCACAGCTGCAGCTCACCTGGCCGATGCGGTGACAGCGGGCCATGGCCTGCAGGTCATTCTGTCGAGGCAACAAACAGGCAGCGGCAGCGGCACCAGCAACACTTCAGCAGCAGTAGCGACCAGGCAGTGCAACACTGCATCATTTGACACGCAGCTGGCAGGAATCGGCTGCTGATACAAGAGGTGGGAGCTGCGACGCACCATGTGCTGCTGCAGGCAACACACCTGGTGGCTGCAGCGAGCACAGCGACGATTCCTCGCGCCGCACCTGTGGGTTCCAGTCACTGTCGTAGATGATGACAGTGTCAGCAGAGGTGAGCGTGATGCCCTGGCCTCCAGCACGCGTGGACAGCAGGAACACAAAGGGACCGCCCTCGTCAGCACCAGCAGCACCTGCAGCCACAGAGCCCTCCCGGCTGGCAGCGTCTGCAGCAGCACCACTGCCGCCGTTGGCTGCTGCCTCTGCTGCTGCTGGCGAGGCGCTGCGTGAGGGCTTCTTGTCTTTTGCCGCCATGAAGCGGTCGATGGCTGCCTGGCGGTCCTTGTGGTTGGTGTCGCCTGCACGCGCATTTAGCCGCAGAACACATGATTCAGCCACAGCCATGAAGGAAGGCACTTGAGGCACACTGCGCGCATAGTACTGCTGTTTTTGCAGGCGGCAAAAAGTGCCCGCGAGCGCTGCGGCATTCCCCGCCATGGCAGCAAGTGTGTTACGTTTGATATTCACAACATCACACCAACCACGCACGCACCGTCGATGCGCTCGAAGGGGTAGTCGCTGGCCGCCAGGTAGTCCTCCAGCACGTCCAGCATCATCTTGAACTGGCTGAAGATCAGCACCTGGCAGCAGCAGCAGCAGCGACAGCAGCAGCAGCGACGGCATGCTCAGCTGCAGGCCCTGACAGGCGCTTGCAAGCAAGGCTCACAGGAATGCAGGGCCCTCCAACCCAGTGCGGCAGCATGCACTGCAGCGCTGTTTGCTGCTGCTGTGTGCGAGACTGACGTGCCAGCCTGAGGCGCGCCGCGTCCCCCACCTGGCGGCCTTCCGTCCTGAGCTTCGCCAGCAGCTTGTGCAGCAGCAGCATCTTGCCGGAGGCGCGTGTGAGCACCTCGATCTCCTTCTGCAGGCCGGCAGCGCCCTCAGCAGCTGCGGCTGCGCGTGCCGCCTCCCAGCGTGACGTCATGTCCTCCTCCAGCCCGTCACACAGGAACTGCAGCACAGGCAGCAGCAGCAGCAGCAGCAGGCATTTGCACAACGACGTTGGTCAGCATACAGCAACAAACAGCAGTGCATGCCTGTGTATCAACAGGTTGCCAGCAAGGCCCAAGCTCAATGCATCGTAGCCTGTCGCCACAGTGTGTGCCCACTGACCGCCATGTCTACTGCAGGTCCGCTGTCCACAACATGGTAGCTAAGCAGCAGCAGCAGCAGCAGCAGCAGCAGCGGCAGCAGCGGAGGCTCACCGGGTGGCAGCACAGCTTGCGCAGCTCCATGGCCAGGTTGCGCATGCCTGGCAGGTTCTTGGCCGCCACGCCCTGCAGCAGCGACCCAATCTGCTTTGCGTACAGCGCGCGGTAGTACCTGCAGCAGCAGCAGCAGCAGTTGATCAGCAACACCAGCAGTGAGCGGGCATTCCATCACAAGAGCGGCAGACGTGCAGGCAGGCAGTCAATGGCATGACCGCTTGCACCATTTATGACCGACAAAGATGTCAGCCATCCGCAGCTCCACTGGTGCCTAGACTTCACCGCAAAAGCCGCACAGCACAGCAGCTGTTCCGTGCTTATCGCGCTCCTTGTGCTCACCGGCGCTGCTCCTGTGTGAGCTCCACCCAGATGACCACCTCCTCCTTCTCAGGCAGGTCCTCCACGTCCTCCTTCATACGCCGCAGCAGCACGGGAGCCAGCGCAGCCTGCAGCGCGCGGATCTGCGCCAGGCTGGGCTTGTCATCGCCGAAGCGCTCCAGGAAGGTCTCCAGGTCGCCGTACGCCTCCTCATCCAGCACCGACATCAGGCCCTGGGGACGCAAGGCGCAGGTGGAGGGTGAGGAGGTGCGTGTGAGCAGCAGCAGCAGCAGCAGGTGGAGGGTGAGGAGGTGCGTGTGAGCAGCAGCAGCAGCAGCAGGTGGAGGGTGAGGAGGTGCGTGTGAGCAGCAGCAGCAGCAGCAGGTGGAGGGTGAGGAGGTGCGTGTGAGCAGCAGCAGCAGCAGCAGGTGGAGGGTGAGGAGGTGCGTGTGAGCAGCAGCAGCAGCAGCAGGTGGAGGGTGAGGAGGTGCGTGTGAGCAGCAGCAGCAGCAGCAGGTGGAGGGTGAGGAGGTGCGTGTGAGCAGCAGCAGCAGCAGCAGCGGGCAAGGCTGTGTTACTAAAGGCAGGTAAGGGGCCCGTCACCATGCAGCATGCAGGCCACCGAGTAGTGCAGCTTGCTGCAGGATGTCTCTGGGGCCGCATGCAAGGACCGTATCTGACACATGCCCCAGGCATGCGTGTACGGAATGAGCTTGCTGATTTGCTGCCCTGCACGAAGGTGGAGGCCCAACCATCCTTCCAAACAACAGCTGCAAAGTATGGCATGCTGTCCCCACCTGCAGCTCGCGCATGTTGTTCTGCACGGGCGTGCCGCTCAGCAGCAGCCACCAGTGCACGGGCAGCTCCAGCAGCGCGGCGCGCGTGGCGCTGGTGCGGCTCTTCAGCCGGTGCGCCTCGTCCAGGATCAGCGCCTGGCAGGAGACAGGCAACAGGCAACGGGCAATAGGCGAAGCAGGCAGTGGAAGGATCAGCACGCGGGTAAGGCTGGCTGGCTGGCAGGCCACTTGGTGCAGGTCCTCACCAGCCATCTGCATAGGCTGAAGCACTATAACTCAGAAAGAACAGCTGCAGCTGCTGCCCTCTATCCAGCTGCCGGTGCAGGCGGTCAAGTGCTGCTCCTGATTCTAAGCCTCACCGCGTAGTCCAGCTTCTTCAGCTCTGCCTTGTCCTTGAGCACAGTCTCGTAGCTGGTCAGCAGCACGTCAAAGCGCGGGCCCAGCACCTGTGACAGCAAAAGACAACACGGCACACAGCCAGGTGAGCATAGCGCCAGTCGCAGGACGTGACGTCAGCAGAGGATGAGGCCAGCTGCATTCAGTCCTGCAAGCATTGGCGACCCTCACTGCAGGACTGTGTGGCAACTGCACCACCAAGGGCAGTAAAACGTGTGCAGAGCTGCTGGGGTGTGGTGCGCAACACTGGCAGCCTAGCGTGCCTGCGCCCACCTTCCTCACGGTGCGATCGCTGGGGTAGTAGAACTCGGTCTCCCGGATGAGCCGCCTGTCGTTGGCGCTGCCCGTGTACAGCACCACGTTCTGCAACAGCCGCCATCAGCAGCAGCAGCAGCAGCAGCAGCAGCGCACAGGTCATCAGTCAAGCAGCAGGCTGCAGCCAGGTGCGTAGAGTTGCAATTGGCTTCTGCGCTGTTGCTGGCGCATGCCAGCCAGCACTGTCCTGAGCAGTAAAGGCGCTGCGCCAAAGCCGGGCATCAACTGCTTGCAGTGATTTTACAGGGCTGTGCTGCTGCTTTTGCTGCTGGCGCGCCGCACCATGCCTGTCCAGGTCTGTATCTCCCGCTGCCAGTGGCCCAGCGTGGTGAGCGGCGCCACCACCATGAAGGGCGCAGTCACGCCCGCATACTGCTTTAACCACGCCACGACAGCGATGGACTGCGCGGTCTTGCCGAGGCCCATCTGCAGGATGTGGCAGCAGCAGCAAGGGGTTTGATGGATTGCAACCTGGGTGACAGCCGCAGCAGCACACAGCGTTGGAGCCCTATGCATGCTGCATGGCAACCACAGCCACATCTGCTGCCATGCCAGTGAGGCTCCCTGTGACAAACACATCTAACACTGGGCCACCTCAACCATGTCAAGAAGCATCACGTGTGCTGCAGGCATGAGTGGCATAACAATGGCACAGCATCGGGCCTGCAGCCCCCCCCCCCTCACCTCGTCTCCCAGGATGCAGTTGCGCGGCCACCACTTGCCGTTGCGCAGCTCGCCCCTGAAGTTGTTGACCATCCACTTGAGGCTGGTCTCCTGCAGGGCAGCCAGGCAGACATGTGCGTCATGCACGCGCCACAGCCAGCTACACAGGCCCTGCCAACCATCTCATCTATGAGTCTGCACGCTGTTCAGTGTTGGTGCTAGTCATACGTGGTGTTCTCCTACTGCTGAAGCAGTTGCCCTTGAGCGGGCAACCAGCTGCAAGGCCAGTCTGGCTGGCTGATGCAAGCAGCTGCGCAACCGCACCTGATAGTCGCGCAGGGCGCGGCCATTCCTGAACACAGGCAGCTGCCCCTTCTCCGTCAGCGCGGCCGCGGGGCGCTTTGCTGCGCGTGGCGGTGCTGTTGGTGGCGTGCACCACAGCTTGAAGCGCGCCAGTGCAGCCTGCAGGGGCAGCGGCAGCGGCAGCACGTAATGAGTGCTCTGTCAACACACACTGCAGGCACCTGCAAAATGGCAACGGCAGCTGCACAGAAGAAAGCAGCAGCTGTTTGATCGTACATACAGCCTTCAACCCTGACATTGCACTACGCTTGCTTGTTGCTGCTGCTGCTGCTGCTGCTGCCGCCGCCTCACCCTTCCCTGGCCGTCGCGAGCCAGCTCTTCCTCCAGCTCCCAGGTGGCATCCGAGTAGTCCAGGTTGCTCCACTTGACCAGGTACTCGCGCTCGCCGCCCTTGCGGTGCACATACTCCTCCAGCACGCGCTCCACCTGCGCGGCAGCAGCAGAGCAGAGGGGCATGCTCGAGCGCAGCACCTGAAGCTGACACCGTGAGGAGCAACCCAGGTGGCAGATACGCACTACAAACGTGCATTCCGCTGCTGTTTGTTGCTGGCAACTGCAGTGTCTCCCACACCTCCGCTGTTATGATGCTAATGGCTGCTGCTGCTGCTGCGGGCACTGCTGGTGCTGCCAGTGTGCTCACCTGGTTCCAGCGCGGGTCAATGTCCACCTGCGCGCTGCCCTCCGTGTTCTGCTTCGTGATGAAGTTGCGCAGCAGCGTTGCCTTGCCTGCCTTCTCAACCACAGCACTAGGCGCCCACACAGCCACCCTGAAGGACTTGCCTGCAGCAGCACATATTTGGCAACAGCAGCAACAGAGGTGAGTCAGCACAGCAGCACGGCTAGCTTGGGCTGACTGCAGGAAACGTCAAAGCCAGTACTTGCCTGCATATGCTGCCTGTGCCACTCAGCCCTTGATACGTCATCCTGCTTACGTCACCTACTAGCACCACGGCAGCAGCTGCCCCACCTTTCAGCTTCAGCAGCGCCTGCAACGCGCCATCATCCAGGTAGCGCACGTTCAGCACGCGCTCAATCTCAGCGCCACGCGGCAGTCTGGCCACCAGCTGCGGCTCAAACAGCGCAGGGTCGCACACCTCAGCCGCATCGGCCTCAGCATCCTCACGCACAGCAGCAGCCTTGGCCTGCGCAGACAGCGGCGGCGAGGCCCTGCCTGGCCTGCCAGCACCGCTGCCAGCCTTGCCAGCACCAGCAGCAGCAGCAGCAGGCGAGTCATCGCTGCCTGCTGCAGGAGGGCTGGCGCTGCTGCGTGCAGAGCGGCGGCCAGCAGCGCCAGCTGGCTTGCTGCTGTCAAATCGGAAGGCTTCCAGTTTTGGCAGCCCCTCCTGCTCCTCTGCCTCCTCCGCGCCTTCACTGCCTGCCTGCTCATCACCCTCATCCTGCTCGTCATCATTGCTGCTGCCGCTGCGCCGCCGCGGCCGGCGTGGTACAGGCCGGCTGCCAGCAGCAGCTGCAGCTGCAGCCGCGCGCCGCTTCCTGCTGCTGCCTCCATCGCTGCTGCCGTCCTCCCAGCCTTCCTCCTCATCACCTTCACTGCCTGACTCATCATGCTCGTCATCTGCAGCGTCACTGCTGCCCTCGTCACTGCCCAGCAGCGCCTCATCCTCTGCATCAGAGTCACCTGCTGAGCCAAGGTCATCGCCATCATCGCTGCCATCCTCCGTGCTGCCTGCTGCTGAGCCGCCAAAGCGCAGCGGCTGCTGCTCAGTCAGCAGCGCAGCAGCAGTGGCTGCGGCGGCAGCAGCGGCTGCTGCACGCCGCGGCCGTGCTGGCTCCGCAGCTGCACCCACAGCAGCAGCAGCCCCTGCAGCTGCTCCCCGCGTGCTGCGGCGTGGCACCTCTGCAGCCTGCTGCTGCTGGCCGCGTGTCATGCGCCTGCCGCTGCCGCTGCCACTACGCACGCCCTTTGCAACAGCTGCTGCAGCGCCACGCTTGCTCCTGCGTTGCTGCTGCTCGCTGTCCTCTGAAGCGGCCTCCTCAATCTCATCCTCATCACTGGCACCAGCATCATCCTCTTCCTCCTCCTCACTGCTGGCAGCTGCTGCTGCCTTGCGGCCCTTGCCCCTGCCTGCTGCTGCTGCTGCTGCCGGCTGCTTCCTAGCTGCAGGGCGCTCCTCAAAGTCGGAGTCTGACTGTGAGTCCTGCAGCTGCTCCTCAGGCTCTGAGGCGTCCAGAACCGCGTCAGAGCTCTCGCCAGGTGCAGCAGCAGCCTCATCATCGTCATCATCGTCACTGATTACTACTGCTGCTGTGCGGCGCTGCCTGGGCTGCACCTGCCGCTGCTGCTGCTGCTGCTTGGCGCCTGCTGCTTCTGGAGCTGCTGGCTCTGCCTCCTCCTCGCTGTCCAGTTCTGTGTAGTCCACGCCCAGGCGCACAGGCTGCTTCTGCTGCTGCCGCGCACGCTGCCTCCTGGCTGCTGCTGGGGCTTGGTCTACTGCCATGGCATCAGCGTCATCACTGCTGCAGTCCTCATTTGGATCACTGTCCTCCCTGCGCACCGTGCAGGACAGCAGGCAAGTGTGTATGGTGTGCTTCTAGCAAGTCAAGCTGCGTTGGTGATACCAACCACCACAGCTGCACTTGCCCCAAGGTGAAACGCAGCGATTTGTGTGCAGTGGCAACAAGCAGTGCTTGTACTGGCAATGCAGTGAACGCTGACGTGATGAACAGCAACTGCACACCAGAAACATGTTCATCCTATCACCACTGTGCATTTATGCCTTCAAATCTGCTTCCTATGCAAGTGCTGCTGGGTGTGGTCAGTGCACAGCATGGCATGGCATAGCACATGACAGCAGCTTGCTCGGCATCCCACGTGCTCTCCATGCGGCTGCTCGAGTGCTTGATGCTAACCTATAATTCACTGTGGGACCACCGGCACGGCCTGATCGGCGCATGGCGCCGGGTTTGCTGGCCGTGGTGTTGTTGGAGGCAGCACCTACACCCTTTTGCTGCACATATTGCTTGGTCGTTGATCTTCCCTGCGCATAAACAGCAGCATGTACCCTCAGCGCAGGCGGTGCTGTTGCACTTGTGTTAACTCTTGCCAGGCACAACCTGTGCGCACCTTCTGCAGGTCCTTGATGAGTCCGGTTGTCTCAGCGTCCTTCTTGTGTATTTCGTTTTCAACCTGCCTCAACACGGATGGGCGAGCTGTTGCCATTCAGAATGCTGTGCAGTCCATTTACGATTTGTATGCTCAGGTGCAATCAATGGCACACGAGCGTGATCTAGCTTCGATTATCGGTCAGCTCGTAAAGTTCAAGTGACCGATTGCGGCCCTTTCAACGCCTTTTGAATACGCGATTTGTCACTCCCGTTTTGAAAACAACAGAGGCGGTCTTGACTTTCCACCCCGTGATTGTCTTTCTCAAGAAAATCAGCGTGAATCATTTTTTATTTTTGTCTGAGTGGAGTGGACAGGCCAGCACCAACTGCACACTCTTGTCAGAATTCGATGACAGACAGCCATGTTTTGAAAAGTTGATTGCACGAGCTTGCACTGATGGGAACGGCATGCCAAATAATATCATCCTCGTGACAAAAGCTGCTACCCCAACCCCAAGGTGACCAGCAGGGCAGCCAGCTGCTGTGGTGTACACTTCATGATCAAGCAGCCGTGGCATGCCTGTGGCATGCCTGTGGCACAACCTGAGGTTCAAATCAAGTGATGGTCCCTGCAAATCGTCATTATGACTTGAAGGAGGACAACATGACACCCACAGCCGACCCATTCACACTTGAATTGATCATAATCAACTCCAGAGCTGCACGGGTGACTACTCTCCAATGTAGCTAGGCGTGCGCTTTTCCGCAAACGCCTTCAGCCCTTCAAGCCTGTCGCGCGTGGGGATGAGCTGCGCGTAGAGGTACTCCTCCAGCTTGAGCCCAGTGGCCAGGTCCACCTCCACGCCCTGGTTGATGGCGGCCTTGGCGGCACGCAGTGACAGCGGCGCACTCTGCACAGCCACATCGCACAAGTGCAGATCAAATGAACAGCCCGCAAGCGACTGGCCTGATCGATCGCCTGGTGCTGATATGCGTCAGGGTGCCAGATGAGGCACATTAGAGTGTGAGGTGTGATGTATACATAAGCATACGTGATGTACAAGCTGCAGCGCAAAGACAACGCGTACGGCTGCTGGAGACCAGCAACTTGCACGGCTGCTCACAGTGGTAGTCGTTGCTGCTACTCAGCTGCCTCAGCTGCAGTCCAAAGCATGACTGTGACTGCCCCACCTATCACGGACACAGGCTGCTGCCTGACTATCCCATGCATTTACTGCCGGCGTGCCCACACACAACAGCTACTGGCACCTCTTTGCGCATCTGCAGCAGCTGTGCAGCTGCCCACCTGAGCGATGTCTCGCGCCAGCTCCAGCGCGCGCTCCATGGCCTTGCCCTCCTCCACGCAGTGGTCCACCAGGCCCAGCTGCAGCGCCTCGCTGCCGCACACACGCCGGGCACTGAAGATCAGCTCCTGCACACCACACAGCACAGTGGCAGTTGATGTAATTGGCCTCGCTGAAGTGTGTTCAGCAGGCAGCTGCGAGCCAGCAGTCTAGCTACAAGCCCAGGCTATATGCGCACGGGTCACAGTTCAAAAGAGCTCTTGGGGGAAATGGCACCAACAACAGCACTGCCGACATCACTAGCAGCCCATCATGCAACAGTCGGCTGTTGTTGCACTTGACGCCCTCGAACTGCAAATCGGCTGCTTGAACAACAGAACCACGGTTCAGCACAGGCATTGCCCTTGTGCACCCAAGCCCCTTATCAGCCACGTG
Organism: Tetradesmus obliquus; assembly: GCA_030272155.1. Taxonomy (NCBI): domain Eukaryota; kingdom Viridiplantae; phylum Chlorophyta; class Chlorophyceae; order Sphaeropleales; family Scenedesmaceae; genus Tetradesmus; species Tetradesmus obliquus. The sequence continues at coordinate 7,233,029 of CP126191.1, forward strand.
CGTTCACCTTGGCCCTGGACAGCCCCACCAGGCGTGGCAGGCGCTGCGTGCCGCCGGCCCCCGGCATGATGCCCAGGCGCGCCTCAGGGAAGGCCAGCTGCGCGCGCGTGTCAGCCACGCGCAGGTCACACGCCAGCGCCAGCTCAGCGCCGCCGCCAAAGGCGAAGCCCTCCAGCACCGCCACCGTGGGCATGGGCAGCCCAGCCAGCTCAGCGAAGCTGCGGCGCAGCCCGCTCACAAACTCTGCCGTCTCAGCCTGCGTCATGGTGGCGCGCTCCTGCAGCAGCAGCAGCAGCAGCAGCAGCAGCAGCAGCAGCAGCAGCAGGAACCCGTGCAGCACCACCACCATAAGCAGCAGCCATTGAACTAGGCACGGCAGCTGCAAGTAGCTGTCATCCACTAGCAGTACGCTACACGAGTACCAGCATCACAAACAGTGCGTGTATGAATTTACGCAAGCATACATCACGAGGCAGCCAGCAAGCCCGCGCTTGTGCCAGCAGCACTGCAGCACTGCGCACTGCTGGCCTCTGCTGCCAGTGCCTGCCGGGCGCACCTTGAGGTCTGCGCCTGCTGAGAAGGTGCCTGGGCAGCTGCTGCGCAGCACCACCACGCGCGTGGTGCGCTCCTGGCGCAGCGTGTTGATGGCCTCCTGCAGCTCACGCAGCAGCTGCCGCCCGATGGCATTCTTGGCGGCGCTGCGCGTGAGGCTGACCACGCTGATGCCCTCATTGGGGGAGGACAGCGGCTCGACCTGCACCTGCAGCAGCAGCAGCAGCAGTAACAGCGGCAATCACAGAGGCACCAGCAGCTGTTGCCAGCCGCTCTCCCACGATTCTACACAACCTTGGCCACTGCATGGCAATGTGGCTGCTTTGCAGGTCAGCACCAGGATAACAAAACTAACCTCCATGTACACTAGTCACAAACATGCTGCTGCGTGCCATGTCAGAAGTACACCCAACAGTTGTGCAGCTGCAGCACCCCCGCACTGGCTGGCTGCAGTGGCTGCCGCAGATGTGCTTCCCCTCTCACTCACTTGCAGCTCAGCGGTAGACAGTTGCCGCTGGACAGTCCAAAGAGCACCCTGTTTGGCTGTCAAGCACCGCTGCAAAGGAATTGCTGCATGTGCTAGCTGCAAGAGGGGTGTGCCCGCATACAGAGCTGCTGCTTGCAGCATTGCTTGACGAGTTGTGTTGGGCTGATCCTACGAAGAGATAGTGGTGCTCGCAGCCTATGTGCGCAGAGGCTTGAAATTGGCAGGGCCTTTGCGTTTTAAGAAGGCATAAGCAAGTGGCAATATCTGCGACAGGGCACAGAAACAGGTTACACAACAGTCAGCCAGCAGCAATGGCAGCAGCAGCAGCAGGAGCAGGAGCAGGAGCAGGAGCAGCATTGCACCGACCATCTCACATGACAGCAATATGACATCAGGTGAATCCTGGTGCAAAAGAACATCGAGTGCACTATGAGACATGCTGGCTGTTTGCACGCCCAGGACGTTTCAGCCTCCCAGTTCTGGTACTCAACTACTCCAACTAGCATGACCACAATGCCTGCGATATAGCGAAGCGTCCCGGGCGGATCCACGGCCAGCAGATTACGCATTAGTGGTTACTACGAGACACAGAGCATCCAGTCCGCGCAGATCAGACTTCAGTAGCAGTTGTTCCACGACACGTCAGGTGACTATGCAGGGGCCTCGGCCAAAGTATTGCTGTGTTCATATGGATGACTGCTAAGGCTATCAACTGCTTAGCAACAAACAACGCGTTTGCTTGTAGCTTGCGTGGTCCAGTGCGTGGTTTGCGATGTGGTGTCTTGGGGTTTGAAAATGAGGACAGCTGCGTCTTGTTCAAGCTTTCGATACACAAATTAGCTGCACGCGTCTATTTGCATTTCCGTGTGGTAGTTCAGCGGCAGAGGAGCGGCGGAGTGTACCCTGACTCCGGTCAGCAGATGTTCAGTCTGTGCATCAGGGCTGTGACAAGGGATGGCGTACTCTACAGCGCAGTTGCAGGCCAAAGTATCCACCTTAACCAGAGATCTGGATTCTACTAAATCACAGCTGGCAGCGGTACAGGTAATGCTTTGCTTGCTGCACCGTCGCCCCAACTCCAGTGAAAAGATGTTGCAAGCAGTATGACAGTATGTGCACAGCCCTGTTGTAACACCTGTGTGTTGTTGCAGAGGAACTACACTACTGTCAGCAAGCTGTTACATCAGCGCCTGCAGCTGCTGGAGGAGGCTTCACAACAACTAGTGGCCGAGCGCTCTCATGTGGCGGAGTGCCAGAGCCAGCTGGAAGTCACCATCACCCGTGCAGAAAAAGCAGAGCAGCAATTGCAGCATGGAGTGCATCTGCCAGACCAGCTGCAGCAGCTGCAACAGCAAGTTGATAAACTCAGGGGTGCCAGGGAGGAAGAGTACCAGCAGCGCGTGGCCTTGCAGGAGCAGCTTGGCAGGTACTGCCACCGCTTGGCAGCACCATATCAGACCACCTGGCTTGCTGTACTCAGCTGGTGTGACTTTGTGCATGCACTTGCTGCAACATCGAGCAGGCTGTAGTTTATGCTAGTTGCTTGGCCTGACATGCTGCCATTGCACCTGGCGTGGCGTGTGTTGCTCCTGTAGCCTGAAGCAGGAGCTGTATGCAGCTGCCAACAACAAGAAGGAGCTGGCAGACCAGCTGCAGGAGCAGTGCAGCCTGAATCATACAGCCAACAGCACCATCACCAAACTGCGGCAGCAGCTTGATGAGCAGAGCATGTAAGCACTCGGCTCCGTCAGCAAGCAGCCCCAAACAGCTCAGGCTGGACTCAGCTGCTGCTTACGCTCTGAATGTTATCAATCACCATACAATATTGTGTGCCAGCTGTGCTACATTGAACACCTGCTCTGACACTGCCATTGGTGCTTGCTGCAGGGAGGGCCGAGCAGCCACCAGCCAGCTGCATGCACTGCGTGATGTGCTGGCGCGCAGTAGCGCTCAGCAGCAGGACATGGAGAAGCAGCTCTCAGCACTCAAAGCACGCGCCAAGGCAGCAGAAGAAGAAGCAGAGGCCAGTCAGGCCCGTTGCAAACAGCTGCAGCAAGAGCTCACCAATGCCAAGGGTGGCCAGGCCAACAACGCGCTCAGGCTGCTAGATCTGCAGACCAGCCAGCAGCTGCTGGATGAGAAGCTCACCAGGACCAGCAGTGCACTGGCGCAGGAGCAGGCAGCAAGGGCAGAGGCAGACAAGCAGGTGGGCTGCCACACCTGAGCAGCTCTGCTGCGTTGGGTGGCTTGCTTAGCAACATGCTGTTGGCAGCAGGCGCGGAGCACAGCGCTGCCAAGCAACTGGCACAGTGAGACGGCGTGCCGCATGCTTTGCTTCAAGCAGCGCCTTACCAACATGACCGCTAGGCTGCAAGCCCTCTTGACGTTCATTAGCATGTCTCATCCCAACTTTTGTACTGGATACACCTGCAGGTTCTGGCCCTAAGAACAGACTTGGTCAACATGCTGCACAGAGCAGAGGCAGCAGAAGCAGCAGCCACTGCAGCTGCAGTGTCCGCTAGCCAGGCAGAGCACAGAGCAAGTGAGGCACGAGCGGCGCAGCTTGCTGCTGAAGAGGCGCACAAGACAGCAGACGCAGCAACCAAGCTCATCACGCAGCGGCTCACAGGTGAGCCCGGCTGCAAGCTCAGAATGTGGTGCTTGGTGGACGTGCTGTGCACCACTGTTTGTCGAACACCACCACTATGCTTGGAAACACCCGGTAGTGTCACTGCAGTACTCCCCAGCATTAGGTTGCAGTAGTGGCACAGCCACATGTAGTAAAGCAACCACCAGCTGCTGCTTACAAACTGTGCATCATCTGCTGTGCTGCAACAGAGGCGCAACAGCAGGCAGCCGAAGAGAGAGCCATTGCTGAGGCGACGCAGCACGAGCTGCAGCAGCAGCTAGCAGACAAGGATACGGCCTTGCAGCAGCAGCGCCAGCACGAGCAGAGTTGGCGCTTCAGGCAGCTGGAAGCCAGCACACGTGCCCTCGCCACCCTGGAGCACTTGCAGGGAAGGGTGGACGCTCTGGATGCTGCTGCCACCTCCTATGCAACAGCAGTGCAGCAACAGCATGACAGCCAGCACAGCGAGCTAGAGGGGCAGATGTCCAGGCTGACTGCGTGGGAGGCAACAGCAGAAGAGCTCTCTGGGATGGGCAGCCGCATCAACACAGCTCTTGTACACATGGCACAGCAGTGGGTGGCCAAGCAGCAGAAATTGCGGTCGAGTGACAAGGGCATGCAGGTAAGCAGCCTGTGCACTGTGGCTGCTGAGACCATGCCTTTCCTGCCAACGCCATGCCATGCAGCACCTGAGAACCAACTAGGCATTGGCATAGTAAGCACGTGTGCTTAACAGGAAGCGTTCTCAACCGCTGGCTGGAACTGGGCCTTGCACTGCAGATGTTGCAGACGCAAGTGGCGCAGCTAGAGCAGCAGCTCTCTATGGCTGTCGTCATGGAGCGCAAGCTGCAGAGTGAGCTGGCAGATGTGCAGGCTGCGCGGGAGAAAGACCAGGCAGAAGCAGCCCATGAGGTAAGCTTCTACTGGCTGTACATATACATGGCATAAGTGGCTTACTTGCAAGGTATATGCCAGTGAGTTGGTCCCTACTTTAGCATTTTTGCGGTGTGAATGAGGAGCACGTGCGCCTTAGAGCACAACCGTTTCAGGGATTCGGTCCGATGTCCGATACAGCAACTGCCGTGCGGATTCACACTCGTGTGCCCTGCATTTAGTGGATGCGGTATGGTGAACAGGCAGTACACATGTTGTCTGTCTGCTGAATATAACTGTGTTGCGCATTTTATCTTGCAGGTGCAACAGTCTGCAGCTGCTGTTGCAGCAGCTGAGGCAGCAGCCAGTGCTGCACAGAGCGCAGCCGCGCAGCAGCAGGCTGAATTTGCGCAGCTGGAAACCAGGGTAGCAGCTGCTGAGTCAGAGAGCACCAGCCTCAGGCTTCAGCTAGCAGCCAAAGCTGGCGAGGTGGCAAGCATGAGTGGCAATGTGAAAAGCGCATCACGCAAGTTGCAGCGGCTAGCAGCAGCTGCCAGCGACATGGTGGGCATGCTGGAGCGCATGGGTGGCCTGCAGCCGCATGATGTTGCAGCGCTGCTGGCACAGCTGGTCATGGTGATGGGGGGCAGCCGGCCGTCCACTGCATGCACGCCATCACGGCCTGGCACGCCAGCAGCTGGCACAGCAACTGGCAGCAGCACGGCCAGCAGTGACGCAAGCAGTGGAGTGCAGCTGGTGGCTGACAGCAGCGGCAGCAAGCAGCTGCTGGACAATATGGGGTGTCTGCAGCAGCAGATGCAGGTCCTAGTGGCAGCAACGCAGCAGCTGGCACAAGGTTCGGAGTACCACAAGCTGCTGGAGAGCTGGAAGGAGGTGTCCAGTGTTGCAGACAAGCTGCTGCATGTTGAAGAGTCCCTGGCCAGCAACTACACATGCCTGGTGTGCATGAAGGTGTTTGACCATCCTGTGTCAGCTGTACCATGCGGCCACAACTACTGCAGGGGCTGCTATGTTGGGACCTTGGGAAGCAAGTGCAGGGAGTGCTCTGGCACTCAGGCAGGCAGCTGCATACCTGCACCTGCTCTGGAGCAGCTGTGCGCAAAGTTTGAGTACAGGTTGCTGACTTTGCAGGGGTTGCAGGGGCTTGTACAGAGGCAGACACATGGAGTTCACGCAACAACTGAGCGCGTCAAGGCATGACACAGTACGTACATAACTTGTGCATGGTGCCTTCCTGCGCTTATGGTGCCATCTGGTGTGCATTTGTGATGTATTTGGAACTCGGGTGGCGGTCGTTGTGCAGAATGGCCTTGGAGTAACAGAGCACCCACTACTAGTAGTACGTGTAAAGGTTTCTTGAGATGCTTGATTGGGAATTGTGACTGGTCAAGTAGCTCCAGGCTGTAAGCTCGTCAAAAACCAGATGCAGCTGCCACCTGCTGCCTGCAAGTTGTGGCCACCCCGCGCAAATGCACTGAATGCATGTAGAGCCGGCATCATAAACTCAAGCTATGGACAGTCGTAAGTACACAGCACAACAAGCACCTTTGATTAAAAACCGCCCAACTCAGTTTAACCACTCTGCACCAGAGTCACCTGATCCTAACAACTGACAGGACTGACAGAGAAGCTGCATAATCAGGGCTCCAAAGTATGTCAGAATGGCTGAATACAGCATCTGCCACCTTATTCGGCGCTCATACGCCTTGCGAGTACAGCAGCTTGATATAACGCACTGCACAATGTACTGACGTGCCATGCCAAAGTTCAGGAGACGGGTGTACTGTCTGTTAGGTGCTACTGTCGCCCCATGGCACATAGTGCCACACATGACCACCTGTGTCGTTGACGCTCCTGGTGCACAGTCCTGATCCTGATCATGTGGCCGTGAGGAAGTTCAAGCACAGCATGCGCATTGGACTTGCTGTCCGTACCGTGCCGTACCGTGCCGTACCGTGCCGTACCGTTACACAAACATTCGGGATGAAATGTTTCAATGACGTGCAACTTCATTGATGCCACAGCATGCTGCAGCGCTAGACAGGATACCGTGGTGGAGTTCCCTTGTGGATTTTATTGTTGCAGAAGGTATCACTCAGGGTGCAGGCACCGCCCATCAGCGATCCAAATGAGGCCTTATGGTTACGGAAGTGCTGTCCGGTGCATCAGCACAGCATAACACCATGCGGCCAGATGGGCAAGCCAGTCTCAGTAGTTACACAGCCTGAGAAAACCGTTGGACGCCCCTTGCCAGCCTGCTCTGGCTGTATTCCCACTATGTGCCATGCACGACACCTCACCCTTGAAAAACCACACACAACCAAACAATCTGAATGGTATGGCTGACCTAGCTACAAATAAGGCAATGTTGATAACAAGAAATTGTTTTTGCCCTTCAGCAAGATGATGAAATGTTGCAATGTTCCTGCACAAGATTTCTGGAAAATAGATAGAATCACACAGACATGCCTCACAATGTACATCAACAAGCTACCGAATGATCAAGCTGGCACATTGGCAGTGCCACCTGACAGCTGTCAATGCCGTTCCCAGGTAAATCTCACTCCATGCAGACTTCTTACACACGCTTCAGGGTGCGGCGCCTGTGCGCCCTGCGCCTGTAGGGTGAGTGCACATACTTGTTGTGCTGGGTGATGGTTGCGGCAATGATGGGGTCCCTGTATGAGCCTTCTGAAGACGATGATGCGTAGTGAATGGCCTGCACGTCCCAGCTTGCCAGCGACCACAGGTACAGCCCATCAACGCGATAACGACTGCCACCACCATCCATCAGCCAGCGAGAGGTCTGTCACAGCAGGAGAAGGCAGCAGACGATGCGTGTTATGAGCCGTCGATTATGACGCAATCATTTGTATCTGGACAGATGCAGTTGCACAGAAGCCTGCGTATGCTCACACAGACACACTGCATTCAATGTTTGTGGCGACTTTGCCACACAAGCAACATAGACCCGAGCGCACACGTACCTCCTTGTAGAACCTCCTGCGCCAGTCGCGCACTTCAATGTGCTTGTCCTCAGGGGCTGTGGTGTTCCACGGATCTGTGTTCAGGCACAACGATCCGCAATGCATGGACGTCAGGACATGGCACTCTACCATTCAAAAGCGGTGCTGCACATGCAGGTGGCCAGGGATTGCTGCTGGCTGTCATGGCTGAGCCGAGTGCAAATAACAGCAGGCAACTGCAGCTTGTACCAGAGGTTCGAAGCCCTGCCACAGATTGCTGGTTATGACATGGCACAGGCGGCTGCCACAGGCAAACAGGCGTGTTGCTAAAACATACACGAAACTCACCGATTGCAGGGCTGTACGAGCCCCAAATGCCAAAGAAGGGGAACTGGGCCGCCTCGGCCGCAGTCTTTGCAGGCACGCTGCCATTTTGATGAACTCCACCGCCCACTCCGTACTCAGAGAGGATCAGGGCCTGCACAAACACATTTTGCCATTGTTAGTCACATGTAACAACTGCACAATCCTAAATCAACATACCCGACACAACAGCACTTGACAGAAGTCTCATGCAGGCACACCTTGCCCTGGTTGTGGATGAGGTCCTTGAGGTTTGGACCAAACTGCTTGAGCTCTTCATCAAACTGCCAGATGGCATCTTCCAGGTCATCCAGCTTGAAAGCAGGCTTCAAGGCTGCAGCAAAAAACACAGGAACATGCACTGAGCAGCAGGCTGGACAAGCTGCGCAACATGAGTGCACAGTCTGATCGCATGCATATGGCACGCTAGCAGCCAAGCTTGGAGCTGCCCTGCTCCTCACCAGCATAGGAGGAGATGCCGATCAGGTCAACCGTATTGTAAAGTTCAACAATGGCAGTCTTGTTGAATTGGCTGTTAACGGCCTTCATTGCTTCAGGCAGCAGGGTAAGGTACTGGGTTGGGTCGACCAGGTCCATCAAAACACCTGAGCGCAAACAGTTTGGTAGGTCAGCAGTCACAGGCCGCCAGCAGTGTTGAGGACATTGGCCGGCTGACTCTTGTTGGTGTGTCACTGGCAAGCCATATGGTTCCTCATTCCTCTGCTGACATTTACACTGAGAGCCCCCAGCCCCTAACAATGCCCAGCACTCACATGCACATAGCTTGTTGAAGTTTGTGCTCACTGCAGCAGCCAAGCAGCGGCAGGTGAGACAGTAGGTTTATTAATGAATTCCTGGGAGCATAAATTCATGTCACTGCTGGGTGATGTTCACAGGGGTAACCTATTCAATTCAGTTCAAAAAGCACTGCATCAGTAACCAGCTGCTGACCAGCTCGTGATGCTAGCACTCCTTGCTGCCCACCACTCACCTCCAACCTTGAGGTTAGGCATAAGCTGATCTGCATCATCGCGCAGTGTAACAATGTCATTCTTGAGGCGGCTCACAAGGCTGGTCCAGGAGCGTGGGTAACGCACAACGGTTGCCGACATCTCGCCTTGCATGGCCAACATGACCTGCAGGAAAGAAACCACAGCAGAGGAGCACGTCAACCTGCTGCAGAGCATGTGTGGATGGAGCTTGAGCTCACATACATCTGGACCTTGCAGGAAAAGAGTTCGCACATGTCAGGCACATGGCGCTGCCAACATCGGTGACCCAGCACAATACTGGCAACAAGCAAACACGTAAAGTTGCAGGATTCCTGCTCAGCCCACCTGGGTGTCGGGTGTGATGACGGCATTCAAGGCCTGAGCAATCGGGCGTAGCATGACGTCATAGTATGAAAAATTACCATACTTGACAAGAGGGTCAAACACCAGTGCATTTCGCCAGCCACCTGCAAGAAAATGAGGCTGTGTTAAACATTGACAGGCAGGTGCGCAGGCGGCAAAGTGACTGCTACTCAGCACTAATGTGCCAGCCCTCCCTACAGCAGGTGCTGTTCACTCACCCATCTCCAGACCATCATCAAGGTGGGGTGTGATTGCGATGTCAAGGCCCAGCTCAACTGCCTTGGCCAGGCACCACTGCAAGCCAAAACGGAACCGGTCGATGGCTAGCTTGTTGACCTTGGGGCAACCTGCAGGATGGCAAGCACACAAATGCATGCAGCAGTGAGCTGTAGCAGAGCTGCACAGCAGTCCTGAAGACTAGCCAGGCACACAGCATGATGTGGGCTGCCCAGCGTAAGAGTATTGTTCAGCAGACAGGTGCTATCCTGGTCTCACCTTCACCCCAACGAATCTTGTGACAGTAGTTGTCAACCGTGCCATCATAGTTGGCGTCAACCCAGTACATTGTCACCATGACTGCATGTAGGCGGAAACAGCTGTGTCAGCACAGAGACTTGAGGAAGCTTGTTGGGGCAACTCAATAGCGACATAAAGCTACAGCCCATATACTTTTACAACCAGTTTAACCTCAGGTAGACAGTGTACGCTTAGATGCAAACATGCATGGTGTGAATCGTACCTGCTGCTAAGATTGCAGCACTCACAGTTGACGACCTTGGCTTGGAACTCATTGGCCTTGTAAACCATGTCAATACACTTGGAACTCCAGTCATCAGCTGCCTTCCCCTGCAGCATTAAAAAGCAGTCAGTAATTGACAGCAGCTGCTATCAAAGTACAAGGGCCCTGAGGAGTGTGTTGGATTGTCAGCGTCAACACAGCAGGGTTGCTGTTCACAGCAGAAGCCAGGTTGCTGAAGCTGCTTGCAGGACAAGGCAAACGCACCAGGTAGTTGACATCCCAGTCATTTTGGTACAGCAGTGGGACTGTGCTGCTGATTTCTGTGCCTGCGTAGCCACCGAGTGTAGGGAATGGTCCCTTGAAGCCAGTGAGGAAGGAGTCCTGAATATTAGCTGGGGCTGCCTGGACATGCTGCCCCAGCATCAGGGCAGCAAGAAGCACGAGCAGCGGCTTCATGGTCGCTGATGAGAATCAGCCGGTGTGGCCTGCATGGCGGTGCGGCAAGCGGACAGGACGCGAACGTGAGGCGAAAAGGCGGGACTGCTTGTTGCTGCTCGAAGCCTTTGCTCCCACTGCTAAGACGCATCAAACGCTCGTTTAAGCCATTACAGACGCACCCAAGGCACACTGCTTACAACCAGGCTTACCTGTGTTGGCTCAGGCAGCTGTCTGTCCAAAGCTAAATTGAACGGGAGGGCGCTTTCACGAGTCCGTGCTACTATAACTTGCTGAACCTTTCGTGTCAAACCAGAATGATGTTGTTTTGAAAATAATCGGCCCTTTAATAGGGCCGTCGCGCATGTTGGGCGGTTCATGAGCTCAAAACCCTGCTTCATTTCATTCGGGTGTTGACAACGGCACGCTGGGCGTCCGCATCTGAAGATATCATTTACATCAAGTAACTTCCGGATAGCTGCAAGCGTTGGCAGGGAATCCCATAACTCGCACCAACTGCCAGGCCACCACCATGATGGTGCTGTCTTTTGCATAGCAACGCAGCTGGAGGCAAGTGCACCTGGTGCTGCTACCTGATGCTATACCAGTCTCCCGCCTCTTGGTTCTGCTGATTTCAATACGTCCTACAATGGCTGGGAGTATCCAGTTAAAGCGCTGCAGGTGCATGTGTTTGCAGCTTGTACACTGCGGCAGAGCGCTGTGTTACATGTGTGGGGTGCACCAACACCTGAACTTCGTATGCTTTCAGATGGTGCCAAAAGGAGCTTGCATCGCACATTCAGGTTCGTGACACAATTGAAAGCTGGCATCGAGAGCCATAGCCTCAAAGCTTTCCATGCAGACACGCTGCCCCACCTCCAGCTGCACATTGGCAGCAACCCTCACACTGAGCGTCCTGCAGCCGGCCAATGTGCTGTTGGTGTTCAGCATACAGGTGAGATGCTTCCTGCAGGACCTGACGAGCCAAATTGCAGGCAGCACCACTTATGGGCCGGCAATAAAGCACAACTAGTAGTATACTGCCTATGCGCGCGGCATATGCCTCTGCAAACGTTCCACTCAGCTTGCACAAAACTTACGTAGTCACCGCCGTCGGCAGCAGCCAGAAAACTGTCCACGACGCATGCCATGGCATGTACAAATGCGCTCATTGTATATGAAATATGTGCTGCACATGGTCCTGCAATGTGTGTTGGTGTGCTGGCACAAGCAGTAGCAGCTGCTCCACATTGGCACCGCCAGTGCCTGGCGCTTTGATTTGCAGTGGCTGATTGCCCCATGGTTAAGCACGTTGATCACACATGCAACCTAGGTCACCAACTTCATTCAATTAGAGAGTTGCCCTCTCATTGGATGCCCGGACATGCTGGCCACTGCTCGTGTTGAGCACCCTGGGGGCTGCATACAACAGGTGCTCCTTTGGCGGCCTCTTGCCCTTGCCTTGCTCTCACTGCGGGCCTGCAGCATGATGTTTGCATAGATGGCTTTTTGCTCACAACAGGACAGCCTCAAGCAGTTGGCGTCCGGCCGGAAGCATTGTCCTTAGCCCATGTGCCACTTAGTACTGACATTGTCAACGACTACCATATGACATATGTAGAACCGGTGTCATATATTATCCAAGCAGCACTTAAATGAGGCACCACATAGTGCGCCTCACCTTTTCGGAAGGACAGCACAGATCACATGACGCCAAATCAGCTGCGCTCTGCATGGTGTTCTGTAGCCTTGTTGCTGCGGTGGCACATGAGAAAGCTTGGGTCAGACACATGTACAAGGCCATCTGCCATGGATGCAACTGCAACCAGGTTCACTGCAGACATGTGCCAGTGCAATGCTGTCACCGCTGTAGTAGCCGCATACCTGCCCAGGTGCTTGGTTGGGTTGCTAGCCCAGCTGGTTATTGCCCCTTTTCCTGCGAACCCTGCAGAAAAAAGACACAAGCAGCACACTGAGTGACCGCTGCGTGCATAAAGCCAGTTAGTGGCTGTTCTGGCAAATTTGGATGCCTGGCGCGTGTTGTTAAGAAGTCTGTCACGCACCGTAGTAGCGGTACCATGCATACTTTTGGTGGAATGCCTGCACTCCAGCTTCACCATGGCCATACCTGCATGGCACAGGTGAAACAAGTGAGCGCAGAACACCGATGCTGCACAGCATATGCCTTTCATACTTGCACTTGCTTTGTCAAGCAGTGAGTAGTTGGCTTATCCAATGATGATCAACTTCTGCTGCGCATGTCACGCTGCTGCATTTGACGACCGCGCAGCAATACACTTACTTGCTAACTGGCACTGCATAAGACTTGACACGTGCTGCACGCCAAGGCTCTTTGCGCAGCTGCTGCGCTGACGCCGGCCGCCCCTCAATGATGTCTGCGCTGACAACAGCTTCCATGCTGTAGCACGGCACGCCTTTTTGAGTGGTGGTGCTCATCGCCTGCTGTATGGCTGGATCCGCGCGGTGCTGGCGTGCGCGGCTGCCGCTGACATGACCTGCGCTGAAGGGGCGGGTGGGGCTACGAGCTGCTGCTGCTGCTGCTGCCTCTGCAACAGCAAGGGGTGATCAGCACAGGGCATCAGATTTGCGGCAGCACAATTGCAGTGACAACGCATTAGCTGATGTGCAGTACACGCCACTGCTTCCTGCAAGCCTTGAGACTGCACTGGTAGGATGCATCCAGTTTAAACTAATGTTTTCTGCAAGCCTCGCAAAATGCAGAAGCTGCTGCTGTGTTGGTGATACAGGGTACGCCTAGCCCACCTTGCTGTTCACTGACTTGCTGCTGCTGCTGCTTGGTGCTGTAGAGTAATGGTCGCTCCACATCTCTCAGTATGGCACGCTCCTGCTCTGTCAAGCTGGCCATGAAGCGGTTGTTGCGGTTTTCTGGGCGATGGAAGTGCTGCATGACACCCCTGCAATGTGCACACCAAGGCATACCCTTGAACAGCGCCGCTGTACTGCTGTATGCACAAGTAGCCCTGATTATGCCGTCACAGTGCATGATGTTGCGGTGGACTGTCCTGTTGACATGTCAGAGGAATGTTTAGTAGCTGCCCTGTACCTGCAGTCGAACAGCACTGCAGTGTAGCCTGGCACTGCATGGCATGCAGCGATGCTGCTGACTAGTATGCGCTGGGCACCAATCATCTTAAGCTCAGCAAGTGGCCTTACCTGGAGTTCTCCTGGTTCAGGTCTTCCTTTGTGAGGCAATGCACTGCAGTGCAACATGGGGTACAGCGCACGCGCAGTGACTGGTACAGCAGTGCCAAACACATAGGGCTAAGCACATCAACAACTGCTGCAACTCCTCACCTGGCAAGCTGTACAATGTCTTATTTAGCCTGCACGAGCGATTTACGCTCTCCATAGCTGCCATGTCCGCGCTTTCTATCGGAAGAACCAGAGACAACAGAAGACGCACAAGCAAAGCACCGAGAATCCAAAGCTGTGCCCTTGTCAACATCAACTGTGCTCAACTCGTAATGCATTCAGCTCCGGCGGCAACTGATAGGTTGTCCCTCGGTGTCACTAGTACAGTGGCAGTAACAGGTTACACGAGGGAAGACGTACTGTGTTCAGATGACTACGTCATACAGCATGGTCAGAGTCTTCAAGTTTGCGTACGTAGTCAACCTATCTTCTGGGCGCATTGCAGCAATGCCAAGGCCTGAACAATCTCAAACACCACCCATGGACTGCTAGCAGCACTTGACAAGGCAGTACTGTTGCGTTGCACATGCATAGTTGTGATGGCCCAGCAGGGTGACAAGAAGAAAACCAGAAATGTAGAAGCTATCACACAGCTTAAAGCGTTTGAGGCCACCTACAAGGCAGCATGCAGGTTTCATGGCACAGCACCTTACAAGCCACTGCTGGCGCTGCTGCAAAAATGCCAGGAGGACTCACTGCCATGCAACCAGGTATGTGAAGCATGCTGTGTATGGCTGCTTGACAGTTCAAGCATTCATGATGTATCAAGGGCAACTCTGTTCATACTGCAGGTGCTGCTGTCAGGGTCAGCCGTTGATGGCGCAGTGACCAGCGCTATCACTGAATGCCTGGCGTCCTATGCGCCTGTCACGACCCTTGCCAGCTATGGCTGCAGCTTGGGCGACCAGGTGGGACTCGTGGGCTGCACTCAGCAACATTCAGCCAGCTGTACAGCATTGATGCCAGCAATTAACACACATGTAAAGGCTTTTCTGTTGGGTGCAGGGCTTGAGTGCGATTGCAGCTCTGCTGCGGGCTTCTGCCAGCCAGTGGTGGAGAGGTTGCAAGCTCAGCACGCTGGGGATATATGCAGATGGACGGCAGATGCCAGTGCAGCCACCCAAGCAATCAATCGCAAGCAGATGCGATGCAGCAACCGCCAGCCCAGGTGCAGCGTTACTCAAAGCGAGCAGCAACGCGTCTGCTGGCACTGCAGCCGCAGCTGTGAAGCAATCAATTCAGCAGCAAGCAGGATCTGTGCAGCCACATGCAGCAGCAGATACAACCATCAGCAACCCAGCAAATGGTAGCAAAGATAGCGGGCGTGGTGGGCTTCAGGCAAGCAGTGCATTTAGCATTGGCACTGCAACAGCAGGCTCTATTTCAGAGTCACCACAGCAGCAGCTACAGCTGCAATGCCCACAGCAAGTTGTGCCAGCAGTGCCATGCCCACCAGCAGGTGAGCCGTGCTAGCAGTGGCGGCAGGTAGTGCAGCCCTGTTGCTTGTCAAGTGGAACCTCTCCTTGCAATGCACGGCTTGCTGCCTACCCTGAATATCTAACATGTCATCGTCATGATGTTACTAACAAAGCCATGGCAATGCTGCCATCATGCGCTGACTGCCACGTGCCTGACAGCAGGAGTGTGCCCCCCTGTGCCGCAGCACCTGCAGCTAAACTTCCAGAACCACATGCAGGCAGCGCAGCAGGCGCTGAGCGACAGGTTTGGCTTAGTGGACCACATTCATTACAAGTCGCAGCCGCCACGGCCCCTGCTGGAGGTCAAAAAGTGGTCACTGCAAACATTGGACGGCTGGAAGCAGCAGCAGCAGCAGCAGCAGCAGCAGCAGCAACAGCAACAGCCTTCTGCTGTTGGCTGTGAAGGGCACTGTCAGCAGCAGCAAATGAGGCAACCCTGCAGCGAACAGGATGAAGCAGTAGACAGGCCCTGTGCAGACAGCTGCCCCAGGTTCTGTGCTGCAGCGCTGCAGGACCTCTCCTTGGCGTTGGGGGTTGCCGGGCTCAGCCTAGTGCGTCTTGTGCTGGACCATACCGTGCTGGGTGACAGCGGCATCAACCAGCTGGCCACTGGCCTTGGCAAATGCAGCAGCTTGCGGCAACTGAGCCTGTGCTACTGCAGCATTGGGCCAACAGGCGTCAAGAACCTGGCGGCTGCCCTGACGCCCAGCAGCAGCCGTGATGGCTGTGCAGGTCCTGCAAGGAACAGCGCTGCCACCCTGCCACCAGGCACCTCGCGCCTCAGCAGTGCCAGCAACCGGCCAGCTGATGCTGCGGGCAATGACAGCGGTGCCCAAATTACAAGCAGCACAGGGCCGAAGCTGCAGCATCTGCACTTGACCGGCAACCCGCTATCTGGCTGTGGGCTGCAGCACCTCACTCCTGCACTCAGGTGCATGCAGGACTTGCAGGTAGGCCACGTCTGGCATGTCTGGCGTAGCATCAGCTGCCTAGTCGGCATATCCGCTGGCTTATTGTTGTGGTGTTGTTGACAAGTTCGGTGCGCTATCCATTAGCTGGGAGTGCGGTATGCATGACAATTGCTGTTTGCGAGTGCAGCGAGCGTATTTTTATAAAGTGTGGACAAAAAATTTCGCTCACAGGTGCTGGCACTGGCAGACATTGGCGTGGGCGAGGCTGACAAGGTGCAGCTGCAGGGCCTGGTGCACGCGCTGACCGTGGGCCCCTGCCAGCTGGCGCAGCTGGACTTTGATTCCAACTACATCGGTGAGCCGCATGGGGGCCTTGTACAGCCTGGCCACTGCAACAAGTGTGCTGCTGTGCTGTTGATGCGCTCCGCCTATGTGCTATGCCGAGCAGCTGCTGCGTCAGATTGTATGTGCGCACACATGCATGCTCGTTGGTGCAGCACCGTGCACGTCAAGCGGACACAAAAAAACTGTGGAGCAGGCATGTGCATAATCTGCAGCAGCCCAATGATGGCACATTGATAGAGGTTGTCATGCTTTGTCCGTGTCTGTGTTCGTGACACTTGTGGCATGCAGGCGACCGTGCAGCCCAGCTCATGCTAACGCTGCTGCCGGCTAAGCCCAGCCTGCTGCTGCTGAAGCTGACTGGGCGCCTCAGCAACGAAGTGGTGCTGCAGCTGGCAGCCCTGATGGAGCAGAACCTCAAGGCGGCCAAGCCAGTGAAGAAAAAGAAGGCCAAGGGCTGATGCCTGTGCGCACTGCTCAGCGCCGCTTGCCGTGAAGCTCCCAATGCAATATGTGTGTATGGGCCGTGGATGTCGACCAGCGCGGATCCTGGCTGATCATAAGCTGTTCTGCAAAGCAGCAAAGCTGCATTTGAGCATGCCGTGCTACTGTCAAGGTGTTACGCAGCACTTGAAGTTGGAGGCTTGGTTTGTTCGACCGTGTTGGAAGCACTTGGGTTAGCCCAAGGTGCTGCGTTGTGGCGGATGCCTTGCACCAGCCCTGCGATCCCACCTGCAGGTGGTGCACACCATACTTGCGCCAGGAAGTGGTGGGCGAGGAGTGTTGCGGTGTCTATGCTGGTGCCCTGTGCTTTTCACACAGGCCCTGCGATCTTGCTTATACACCAGTCACATAGACCATACCAGGCATACTGATGTGCCTCTCCACTGGTACCAGTGCCGCACCAGGGCCTGGGTAGCTGCTACAACGACCGCACCACGTTGATGGATGGTGGTGGCTAGCTGTGCTCAGGTTTGTCCGTAGGGCAGTCACGCCTACAACTTTGTTACCACTAGTGCAAGTACTTGATTACAAATGCAGCAATTGTGAATTATCTTTCACCTTGCACAACCAGATAGCCAGCCAAGGAGCCCAATGGGGCTGCATAGAAGACAACCTGGGCCCATGCTTAAGCATGCTCCACGCACAAGCTAATCAAACTGCAACCAGCCTGTCAACAAGCCACAATGGCACACTAATTGACAAAATGGTGCTGTTGCAGTAACCACTAGCATTGCAACACCATTAAGCTGTGCAGCACAACTTGGAAAAGGCAAAGGGTACACGTGAAGCCATTGCAGCAACAACACCAAAGCAATGAAGCAAAGGACGTGCGATCACTGTATATGATGGCGGCGACTGCTGCATGATGTGCTTGTGTGCCGCGCCGCGTGTGCGCCGCACGTGCGCCGGCAGGCATTGCCACTCAGTTGATCATAAGACTCACTCGCTGGCACGAAGTTAGGCGGCGCAGTTTTTTGCGCACAATGCGTGCACATTCATAGCATCCGCAAGGATCCGCACCTGCAGAAGGCGATAGCTGCATACTGATGTACTGATTTACATGGCAAAGGCAACAGGAACCTGCACGTGCCGGCATACTCGTGAGTTTGGCACTGGTCCAGTACCGAAGCCAACAGCCAAAGCATGCACGCAACTGGGCCCGCCAGGGGCACAACCCTGACTACAGAAAGCATGATCAGTTGTCTGCTAAGCATCTGCTGTACAAAACAAACACCAGGGCTGTAGCGCGTTCTGCTTTGTATGGCTGCACAGACCCAGGCGCTGCTTGCAGCGTGGCCTCACAGCGATGACGTCAACCCTGGCATGCCCAGCGAGTCCATGCGGGGCTCCTGCACAGCAACACAGGCAGCAGCAGGACAGGCAGCACACACACACACACACACACACATCACGCCTCGCAAAAGCAGCATGCAAGTCGCGCTGTACACACGCGCACTGATGCACATCAAATTGTCTACCGCAGCTGCTGCAAATGCTGTGGTCGCCGCAGCCCTTGCTCATGCAGTTGTGCCGGTGCGCATGCCCCAGCTGCGGTTGCTACCTGCTGCTGCTGCCTCAGCTGCAGCTGCTTGCCTGCGGCCTGCTGTCTCAACTGCAAAAGCTGGCTGCTGCTGCTGCTGCTGCAGCCGCGCACCTGCACCAGCTTGCTGATCTCCTTGAACCTGTCAGCCTTGGCGTCCTCCATCAGCTGGAACAGCGCCATCTCGCTGCTCACCAGGAACGCACCGCTGCAGCACAGGGCAGGCCAGCGCCAGGCAGCACAACGTGAGGCGTCAGGAAAGTCAACACCACAAGGGTGTGCTGGCAAGATGGATAGAGAATAACGCCTGCAGTTCAGCTGAGCGCATGCTGCGTGACATGTGGAATGTGGCGAGCAATTGCTGGAACGCGTCGCCGCCCGCAGCACTGCCCCACCTCTGCGTTGCTCGGTGCAGCCCGATGGCCCTGTCGTGCTGGCGCTGGCTGCTGACGCCGTCCACCAGGATGTGCACCTCGTAGCCAGACTCGATGAGGTCTAGCGTGGTCTGCAGCACACACACGTGCGTCTCGATGCCGCACAGCAGCACCTGCAGCAGGCAAGGGCAGGGCCAGCCACGCCAGCCATCACAGCATGAGGCAGACGGCCATGGGCGCAGCAGTGTCAGTGTGAGGATTGCCTGTCCCCTGGTGGCTCTGATTTGTTTGTTCAACACACTGGTGTTGGGCAGCACGTCTTGCCTCTGCGCAACTGCGTACTGCTGCGGCAGCGCAGCTGAAACACACAGCTGTCATGCCACTGCAACCTACAACTTGACTACAAGCCCCGCCGACCATGCTGAGCACCTGCCACGCATGCCTGTGCTGTGCGCATGCTGCCGTGCTGGCTGTTGCTCCTGTGCCCTGGCAACTGGCTGCGGCTGCCCACCTGCGACACTGCAGGCTTCTGCTTCAGCAGCTCCTTTACATCTGGCGTGAGCATGCTGAACAGCGTCTTGGCCACAACAGGGCTGTCGGGTGGCAGCACATCCTTCAGCTCCTGCACTGTGTTGCCCAGCGCCTTGGGGTACTGCTCAGTGGTGATCACGGGCAGGCCCAGGACAGTGGCGCCACGGATCTGCATGTGGGCAGGTGTGCAGCGATGACGTGGCAGGCTGACATGCAAGGACAAATAACAACAACTGACAGACTATGCTGCTTAAGCGTGCAAGTAACCTTGCTATTTGTCCATCACAGGTGGCTGGTGCATGTGTTGACGGCATCCGCAGAACAGCGCTCACTGCACAGCATATTGTACGCAGCAGCATGCTGTTGCCACCGGCCCCTTGCTTGCAGTTGTTTGCTGCTGCCTACTGCAGCTTGGGCAGCCTCACCATGCGCCGCGCTGTGTCAACGACAGCAGGAAATCCTGTTATCACTGGCCTGAACCGCTCCTGCAAAGCGCATGCAGGCAGTGCTCATGCATGGTGGTATCCAATCAGCAGCTGCTGATGTGGCGATTGTCCATTGCTATGATCACGGTGCTACTGCTCATGTACCTGCAGGTCGCACACAAATAGCGCTACGTTTTGCTTTTTGAGCTTGCCCAAGCTACGTGCAGCAGCAGTAGCGGCCATGTTTGCAACGGCAATATTGATGTAAGAAGTGCCGCAAAACCACAATCTCAGGCGCTGATCATTGACATAGTGTGCTTGGGAGTGCAATTGAAGCTTCCTCGTGACCCCAGCTGTCTGTCGGAGAACTTTACCTGACTGTCTTGTCACTACGAACGGACGAACCCAGTTCCAAAAAAAAGATTCTATTGCCTTTTATTGAGTATCAATACCTTTCACGAACTGCGTCGCGTAACCGGGCAAAAGTGTCTGGGTTGCTCGGAGCATCAGTGGTCAGCTTGGCCTGGCCCTTGTACATGATGCGTCTGCTGTCACGCTCTGCTACTGGAACCTTAACGCATCGTTCTAGCTTTTCATTGGCTAGCAGCAAGCATGTGTGGCCTACCAGCAACAGCAGCAGGCTAGCAGTGCCACAGTTGCAGCAGCAGCAGCAGCAGCAGCAGGAGCAGCAGCCGGTCTCGCATGCATGCAACATCTTCAGCAGGGCGGGCCTGCAGCAGTTGCAGTTGCGTGGTACTGGTTCCAGGCGCAGCGTTGCAGTGCTGGCGGGGTTACCTTTTAGTCTGTCACGGCCAGAACGCGTGCTGAAGTTCAAATGGGCTCGCTCTTACCCAGCATACACAGCAGGCGACCTGCAAGTAGAGGTAGATGTGCTGTCAGAAGGCAGCCCCGCCTGTGTGACAGCAGAAGAGCTGGAGCAACTGCTGCAGCAGCTGGAGGAGGATGCGCAGGTGGCAGTGCCGCTTGCGCTGCAGGCGAAGCAGCAGTCGCAGCCCAGCTACAGGCTGCCAGCCATTGCCAACATGTCGCTGGTGCTGTGTGATGATGCACACATACAGCAGCTGAACAAGGAGTCCAGAGGCAAGGATGCTCCCACGGATGTGCTGTCATTTGAGATTGTCGATGATGCACCACCAGGCATGATGCTGCCAGTGAAGCTGCTGGGTGACTTGGTCATATCAGTCGACACTGCGCAGCGGCAGGCGCAGGAGCGAGGGTGAGCTGCGCGTGGTGCCAGCTCCTGTTGTTACGCCAACAAGCCTGCTTTACAACATGATCTAACGGAGGTAGCTGGCATTTTCTGGGTCTGCAACAGGTGGTGGTCTGCAACAGGTGGTTATGTGCACCCTGCTAGTGCCGAAATTGTCTTATGACCTGCCCGCTTTAAAATTCATATGACCTGCCCGCTGTCTCCTGTGCAGGCACTCGCTGCTGACGGAGCTGCGCGTGCTGCTTGTGCACGGCTTGCTGCATCTAAGTGGCTTTGACCATGAGCAGGGGCAGCAGCAGCTGCAGGACATGGCGCAGCACGAGACCAGCCTGCTGTCAGAGCTGGGCTGGGAGGGCAGCGGCCTCATCAGCGCAGCAGAGGCAGCAGCCGGGCAGGAGGAGGGCAGCAGCCAAGGCGAAGAGGACGCATACTCAAATGGCTTCAGCAGCCCCAGCAGCAGCAGCAGTAGTGGTAGCAGCAGCGGTAGCTGCAGCAGCGGTAGCAGCGGCAGGGCAGGCTCTGTGCAGAGCATGTCTACGGCGTCTTCCACGGGTAGCAGCAGGTGAGCAACGGCCGAAACATGGTATATGTGGCTGAGAGGACAGCATCTGACTAGTCGAAGCAGCAAGCGCACGCAAGCAAATGCCAGCTGTTCTCAATAACATGAACACGCGTAAGCATGGGCAGCTACCCCAGCCAGCAGCTGCTGCCCCAGTTGCTGCGCTTGTCCTTGCCTGCGCAGGCCGCGGCGCAAGCCGCAGGTGCCGCTGGTGGCGCTGGACATGGACGGCACACTGCTGGACGGCAGCAGCAGGATACGGCCCGAGAGCGCAGCAGCCATCCGCGCAGCGACTGCCCTTGGCGTGCGGGTGGTGCTGGCGACAGGCAAGGCGCGGCCTGCAGCGATAGCCGCATGCAGGGAGGCTGGCCTGGAGGGTGACGAGCTGCTGGTGTCGCTGCGCACGCCAGGCGTGTTCCTGCAGGTGGGTGCAGCGCAAGTACTGGTGCATGTGCCTAAGGGGGCATGAGCGGGTGCAGCGTTGTTTGCTGCAGGCTTGGGGGTTTATATCTGGCATGGCAGCAGGACAGCACTGGCGTAAGCCAGTGCCAGGCCTCTTGCAGTAGTAGCAAGCGTGCGTGATGTCTTTGCTGGCTTTCCACGTGCTCTGTGCAGGGCCTGGCAGTGCATGGCCGCAAGGGCCAGCAGCTGTCGGATGCGGCGCTGCCGCCGGCCGTGGTGGGCCAGGCCTTCAGCTGGGCTGGTGAGGCGGGCATCTCCTGCGTGGCCTTCCTGGGTGACGAGTGCGCCACACTGAAGCTGACCAGTGAGCTGCGGGAGCTGCACACCAGGTGTGGTGGCCATGCAGCGCGCTGCAGGCAGCAAGGCAGCTGCTACGGGTGGTGCAGGCAGCTGCACAGAGCATGTGTCTTTTGCGTGGCGCTGCTGAAGGCTGCTGCTGTTGTTGACATTGCTTGTGCGTGTTGGTCAGAGGTTGCAGGTTGTTGTCGGTGGTGTGGCTTACATCAGCAGTGCATGTCTGCCTGTGTCATGCTGCGCCGTGCAGGTACTATGAGCCGCTGGCTGCTGAGCTGGCGGGTGTTGAGCAGCTGCTGGCAGGGCCTGCGGTGCGCAAGCTGCTGTTCATGAGCCAGCCTGAGCTGGTGGCTGGGCTGGTGGAGCCGCACTGGCGGCAGGCGCTGCAGGGCCAGGGAGCTGAGGTGATGCAGGCGGTGCCCAACATGCTGGAGGTGGTGCCTGCGGGCGTGAACAAGTGGGCCGGGCTGCAGGTGAGGCTGCGGCTGCCGTACAGCTGCTGCTGCTGCTACTACTACTACTACTGTGGACAGGCTGTTGGGTGTGCATGGGTGTCTTAAACTTGTGGAGAATGATAGTGCAATCCTGTGTGCAGCTCATGCTGCTCATCCTTTAAGCATGGTTGGCAACAGCAAGACGCTTGCTGTGCTGCGCTGTGGTGGCTGTTCTGCAGGTGCTGCTGGAGCACTTGGGCGTGCCTGCGCAGGATATTGTGGCAGTGGGAGACGGCAGCAACGACCTGCAGATGGTGGCCAACGTGGGTATGGGAGTTGCTATGGGCAATGCAGTAGACCAAGTGAAGCACGCTGCAGCGGCAGTGGTGTCTAGCAACGACGACGGTGGGATAGTGGAAGCATTTGAGCGCTTTGTGCTATGACAGCAGGGTCTCGTCTGGGCACTGCTGCATGATTACGCAGGATCTGCCACTTGAGCAACTCTTTTACGATTGCATACTCATGACATTTGCATCCCTGTGACTCAGCACTGGCTGCATGCACTAGGGTGAGCCTGCACAGACAACGGTACGGCCTTGCAGCAGCGGTACCTGTACAGTAAGGCTTTGATTTGAAGCCGTAATTCAAGGTCTGTGTGGCGGTGACTCGAGGACTGGGCGCGGGCGTCGCCCAACATGAGCGTACGTCAGCACGCGTGTCGCGCCCTTGGAGACAATTGTTAGAGGCTCCAGCTGTATGCAATGATGCCTCATTTGTTTCAAGCAAACTGGGCGTCGGAAGTATCTGCGGGCTGTACCGGGCCTGTCGTGCAAGGTGCCGACGTGTACTGCTCGCAACCCTCCTCTCCGTAGGACTCTCCCGCGGCTCAAACTTGACCTTGCGTTCTTGGTGTGGAACACACAGTAGTTTGAGCGTGTTTGGAATCTGTGCTCCTCGAAGAAGCACAAGATTGCTGTAGATTGCGCGCGGTCGACCGCCAAAACTTTGAATCGATGGTGAGGTCCAGAGTAGGAGCTACGGTGCTCCTGATATGTTGCTTGCTGGTAGTATGTGTTTCTGGCAGAGAGTTGCGGCGGCCTGCAGCCTCCCGCAATACCACGCGCCGTAGCCTTCCCGGAGCAGCTGGTCGTCCCTCCAATATTTCAAGGCCTGGGCACTTGCCCCGCATCAAGCAGACATGCTCTGCAGTGACCTACGGTGAGTATCAAGGAGCCATAGCAGCCGCTGCTGAGCTGCTGAGTGACGATGCTTTGAACCAGCAGCGCATCAGATGACACCATGACTCTGAATTACTACTGCTTGCGATGTGTTTACAGACCAGCCTCCTAGGGGGCGGCCAGCTGCCCCTGTGGAGCTGCGGGGTGACCAGTTTGTGACAGTTGCGGATGGCCAGCCGGTGGCCATGCACGGAGTCAACTGGTGAGCAGCAATTGCGATGCTACTGCTGTACACTGCATGACAGAAAGAGAGAGCACATACATATTTATGCAGTATGTGTGCACTGGTGCCTTCACTCATATGCAATCAAGCAGCTGCTAACACGTTGCTGCTATCATGTTAATGCACCTCCGACGCTGACTTGATGCTGTTCTGCTGTGGTCATGCAGGTTTGGGTTCAACAACAGGTGACAGGGCCTAGCTGTTGGAGTCACTGATCAGTATGGCATGCGCTCGTAACAGCAGGCGGTGGCAGGCAGCAACACATGCAGATGGCAAGCTGGAACACTCAGCAATGGACAGCATTAAATGCGCTCAGCAGCGCTGCTGACCAGGTGATAGGTGACCAGGGCATGCCCTCCTCATGTGCAGCTTGCTTGCCTGTGCATGCCGCATGCTCAGCAGCTGCAGATAACAGCGGCTGAGGCCCCGCTGCTGCCCACCATGCTATGCTAAGCAGGATGACCTTCCTCAACGGGCTGTGGGCTGGCCAGGCGTCTGCCAACTCCGACTTTGCGGCCATCATCTGGCAGCTGAAGCTGCTGGGCTTCAACTCCATCCGGCTGCCCTTCCTGTTTGACGACCTGCAGGCGCCCGCGCAGCCCATCCAGGGTGAGCAGCCCGCAGCAGCAGGGCCTGCCAGCACAACTGGGCTGGCTCAGCGCCTGTGCATAAGTGTGCTACAGTGCACATGGCTGCTATGACATGTACCAAACCATGCAGATGCATGCAACATTGTGCTAAGCGGCGGGTCAGGCAGCGCTAAACAACCATTGCATCTTGCTGCTGCTGCTGCTGCTGCTGCAGGCTACTGCACTCACGAAAGCACCCTGCCTGAGCTGGCCAACCGCACCGTTGACCCGCAGTACAGCGTGGCCATCCGCAGGGCGCCGCCCACGCCAGCAGTGCCACTGCCGCGCGTGGCTGAACCGGGCAGTTGCAACAAGTACATCCCGCCTCTTGCTGGCGGCAAGACCATGGAGCGATTCCTGTGGACTGTGCAGTGGCTGGGTGGGTGGCTGCTGACAGTGGGGTGGCCGGCCAGCTGCAGTGCTCGTGCTGCTTTGAGATTGTAATTGGCAATTCGTGCCTGTGTTCTCTGCAAGCACGCTTATTGTCTGTGTCTGCAAAGCGGCCAGCTAACAATTGTGTTTTGACATGCGTGCTGACACATTGGCGCTGCTGCCGTCTTGTTGCTTTGCAGTCTCCAACGGCTTCTACGTCCTCATCGACTACCATCCGATGGTGAGTGCTCTGCTCCTGCCTTATTGAATGATCGTTGTAACATGGCGTAGCAGGCAGAGATATAGGCAGATTGCCTGGTGGAGTACAACTTGTGTATACATGAATGCCAACTCCTGCTGCATGTGAATACATCCCAGCGCCCTCTGCTTGCTGCTGCTGCTGCTGCTGCTGCAGGGCATGGAGAAGACCAGCTATGACGCTGCCGCCTTTGTTGAGGCGTGGAAGCAGGTGTGGTCAGCGGTGAGCTGCCTGCCCAACTTCCGCCGCGACATGGTGGGCCGCGTGTTTGTGGACATCCTCAACGAGCCTGACAGCCAGTGGCAGGCCTGGCAGCCCAAGGACGGCACAGCAGGTGTGCGCATGCACACAACAGGGTGACGGATGGCTGGAGAGGTGCATGCATACAGCAGGTAGCAATGCAATGCAGCCATGCAATGCAGCAATGCATGCAATACAATGTATACATACAGCAGGTAGCATGCAGCATGCCAGGTGGGCGCTGCTACATGGCAGGCAGCTGTTGTTGATCATGCTCCCTTTGAAGTTGCCACACATGTAAAGCACACGCTGTGTGCCGGCTGTCGTTTGCTGACATGCTATTTGTGTGCTGCCTGCTGCACTGCAGGCATGACGGAGCTGTACCTGGGCGTGATGGATGCGCTGTGGGCACTGACGCCAGGCGCACCAATCTTCTTCATCAACGGCGGCGGCCAGGGCGCATACGCTGTGAGTGGGGCACGGCTGCAGCAGCAGCAGCAGCAGCGCCGAACAGGAGCAGGATGATAGCAACGGGTGCAGCTATACAGCTGTCCCGAGCTCACAGCATGGTTTGATAGTTAGCGACAGCTTTGCACTGCATGCTGCAGCCATGCACCGCCTAGCCACGCAGCATACTTGGCTGCATCCTGGTGCTGCGGCTAACCCCGCTGCCCTCCTTTGCACACGTGTGCCTCTGCCTGCTGCAGGGCCTGAACTGGGGCAACGGCTTTGTGACCGACAAGGGCCTCATCGAGGAGTGGGGCATCACTGACGCCAACCCCTTCTTCCAGGCGCTGATGGAGCGGCCCTACCTGAACCGTGTGGTCATCAGCCCACACCTGTACGGGCCCAGCGTGTCACACCGCAAGGACTTCTACAAGGTGCGGCTGGCAGGGCATGATGCGTGGTGTGGGCTAAGAGAGGCGTAGCTGCACTGGTGCAGATCTGTTTGCATGGCAATGCCGCAACGGCGTACTGCGGCAGTGTGTTGCCAGCTTGTGCGTATTGAGGTGGTATGTGAGCAGGTGCGTCGATGGAGGGTGTCACCCTCCAGTGGCTGGGCAGCGTGGGGCAGAGCTTCCACAACATAGCCACACTGTGCATGGCAGGCGCATCAGATGCCTTGCGCTCAACCTGCCGCATGCTGTGCCTGCAGGGCCCTGAGTGGATGGAGTCGCTGGACAAGTCGTTTGGCTACCTGGGCAAGGAAGGCTACTGCTACCAGGGGAAGTGCCACGTGTTCCCCATTGCCGTGGGTAAGTGAGGCAGCAGCAGAGCCAGCAGGCAGAGCACAGCAGCCATAGCACCTCCCCACAAAAACTTGCCAACGTTATAGCTGCATTCACAGCTGTCACAGCTGCCTTCACAGCTGTAACAATATCGGTGATGCGTGCAGTCTCAGTGCTGTTTGTGTTGTGGTGAAGGCAAGTTACAAGCTAGCATTGGACGCTGGCAGCACACGCCTACAGTTGCCCTCCTGCCTCTGCCTACCGACTTGCTTGAATGATGCCCAGGGTGTAATTGTAAGTCGCTGGTCCTGGTGCCAGATGCGTGCACCTGTTGACAACCTGCTGCTGCTGCCTGCTCTGCGCTGCAGGCGAGTTTGGCTCCAAGTTTGAGAACCCCGAGGACCTGGCACACCTGGCTGACCTGGCGGCATACATGAACGCACAGGGCGCGGGCAACACAGGCGGCCACAAGTGAGCGGCGCAGCCATGACAGCAGGGCTGCGGCCCAAGGCCGCCACAGTTGCCCCAGTCGCCACATCATCAGCATCTGCTTGCTTTAGGGATGCTTGTGTGCTGTCCTTTGAAGGTGTTTGTTAGCAACACAGGCAGCTGGTGCAGAAGACACCTGGATGCGCATGGTGTTGAGCAAACCTTGCTTGGTGAATTGTCCTTAAGTGGTGCCGTGTTGTATGTTTGTGGTACCCAGTAGCACAACAGACCCTATTTAGTAGTGGCAGCACGTGTTGTATGTTTGTGGTACACAGCACGCACAACATACCCTATTCTTCACCACTCAGACAATGCTGCGGGTCCTGTCTGGGTAGGCAGTGGTGTGTAGCTCACCATGAGATGCCCCTGCCCTCTGCTCAGTTTTGCTGATGTCCAGCGCTTGCTCTGCACTCTCCTGCCACTGCCACCAGGCCCGTTGGCAACTACTTCTACTGGTGCTACAACGCCAACTCGGGTGAGCTGCTGGGCAGCAAGCACCACCCAGATGCTGCAGCATGCAGCTGGCATACAGCTGATCAGTGGCAGCCAGTCCAGGCGCAGCCGGCAGCTGCAGATGTCACATGTGCTGCAACTGTTAGCGCAATGAGCTGTGCAGTGCAAGTACAGTAGTATGTCACAACGCAGCACCAACACCTGTCCTCTGCTGCTGCCACTGCTGCTGCTGCTGCCTGCTGCCGCCACGCAGGTGATACTGGCGGCCTGGTTGATGACAGCTGGATGAACCTGCAGTGGGTGAAGCTGCGCTACCTCAGCGACAACCTGGGCCTCACGCCATGGTACAAGGCGCAGCCAGCCAGGCGCAGGCCAGCACCGGCAGCTGCAGCTGCTGCCGGCGACACCGCCGCAAGCGCACCCGCTGCCGGCAGTGATGCTGCCAGTGACATCATAGTGGGCACTGGGCCAGCAGAGGCACTGCCTGCGCCTGCAGAGGAGACGGCATCCACGCCTGTGGCTACTGCCCCTGTTGCTGCGCCTGTGGCGAGCACACCTGTTGCTGCTGCACCTGTAGCCGCCACACCTGTGGCTGCGCCTGTGGCCACCGCACCTGTTGTGGTGACACCAGCTGCTCCAGCCGCAGCAGCCGCAGCAGCAACAGCCGCAGCACCAGCCACTGCTGGTGAAGCGCCAGCTGCAGCTGTTTTTGCAAGCTAGAGCACAATGTGTACCCTCAAAGCATTTGTATTTTCAATTCTTTTTTAGACTAGCAAACTGGGTGCATGGCAGGCTGAGCATGAATAGTAGACTAGTCCAGCATAGTAAATTTTTTGACCTGTAGCTGAGTCAGAC
This sequence comes from Tetradesmus obliquus, assembly GCA_030272155.1. NCBI lineage: Eukaryota > Viridiplantae > Chlorophyta > Chlorophyceae > Sphaeropleales > Scenedesmaceae > Tetradesmus > Tetradesmus obliquus. The sequence goes on from CP126191.1 coordinate 7,261,755, forward strand.
AGTTGAGTAAGGAAGTCTTTTAGCATTTGTGCAGTATGTGCATTCACCATCTGAGAATGTTACTGCATGCATCAAGTTCTTCTTGCATGCATGTGTATTTCTTGACATGTCAGCTGGCTCATGGTACCTCAGCCCCGCTTGAAATGCCAGGGGGGAGACAACATCCGGGGAGGATTGCATGTGGATGCGTCTGGAGGTCTGAGTGTTGTCGAGCTGGGAAACAATGTGCTGTGGCAGCTGGCCCAAGACGGCATCTGACTCTCCCGCCAGCATCCAACGCTCCAGGATCGTCCTGTGTTTAGAGCGTTGCTCCTTGCTTTCACCCATTTTTTGATTTTCCTGCATTTGCTGGGTGACCAGACGTGCACCGTGCTCTGTGCAGCCTGAGCTCTTGCAACACTGAGCGAGTCAAACACCAAGTCAGACTCAGGGTACAGGGTTGTGGCCTTGACTGCCTGATGATGCCTTGCCAGCTGATCAGGTGTGTCAAGTACCCGTGCCGGGCTGGAAACAGTTATCTTGGCTATAACTAAGCTAGGTGTTGGCACAAGACATCAAGCTGCCCAAACTGCCATGTTGTTGGCAAACCCTCCGCCACTGCTCAACACTCTTCCGGTGCCTCTCAGCAAACACAACACATATTGATCAATACATTCTTGCTGCATCATGCTGTTGCGAAGTGGTCCGTGCCCTTTCCTCAAGACCAACCAGAACTCCGCAACAGCCATGGCGCACGCTAGCATACTCTCGCAAAGAGCAACTGGCTGTAGGCTAACCAAAAGTCAGACCAGATGTGCCAGCGCACGAATGCATCTGTCCATCCCGGCGCCGTTCGGAAGCAGCAGCAGCAGCAGCAACTGCAGCAGCAGCAGCCTGGCAGCTCGCGCTTCACCACCCAGACTCGTGGCCAACCGCCGGGTGGTTGTCCAGGTGAATTTCTGTAGCAGATGGTTTGCTCTTGAGGTATGATTCTGGCTGTATCATGTCCTCAACAGCTGGTGCGCACTGCAGGTGGCCAAGCCTAGCAACCCCTCACCTTCACCAGATAGCAGCGAGCCCAGCAGCAACGTACCTAGCAGCGCACCCACCAACGAAAATGCGGCAACACCAATCTACAACGCTGCTGACAGCGCCCCAGGACCCCCTACAGCAGCAGCAGGCTCAGATGCAGCTGATACAGGTAGCAGCGGTGCTGTGCCTGCTGCGCCCTCAGTCACTGGTGGCGGCGGCGGTGGTGGTGCGCAGCGGGCAGCAGCAGGTGGAGGCGGCGGCGGCGGAGGCGGCAACCAGTCGGTGAGTGTCGTGTCCGTCAGTGTCGGGGCTCGTGCGCAGCATAACGGCAACGAACGAGCTTGCAGGCATGAGGCATGGCTGCTGTGCAGCTGGTGCTTGGAGGTGCCCTGGGCTGCTGCTGCGGCCTCCCAGACTTGACAGTACTAATGCCAACAACACAGATCCAGTGAATCCTTAGCAAGTGCATTTGTGTACGCTACATGATTTGAATGTCGCCGCCGTCTTTGCTCACAGCAGATGTCTGTCACTGTACCGCCCATCCATATGTTTGACCCGCGCCCACAGGTTGCGCTGCTCACGCGCTTCAACGGCGTGGGCTACACCTTTGTGCTGGCAGGCTTCCTCAAGATCGTCACAGTGGGCGGCCTGGCCGCGTCATCGCCTGTTGACACCGCGCGCACCGCCTTTGGCAAGGCCAGCCCGTACCTGATGGTGCCTGTGGGCCTGGCCATGTGCTGGGTGGCCAAGCAGGTGAGGTGACAACAGCGCAGCACGCCATGCGGCTGCGGCTGCTGCTGCTGACATGGGCTGCTTCAGGACGGGTGCTGTTGTGGCAGGAGGCGCTGCCAGCAGCAGATGCTTGAGCTTTTGTGAGTAAAGACTTTGGTGGCTACAACGGACGTGTGCTGCTGCCACTACTGCTGCTGTTGCAGGTCACTGATACTGGGCTGCATGAGAGCAAGCGCTTTCTGCAGTATATGGTGGGCGTGCTGGTGCTACTCTACTTTGGGCTGGTCAAGCTCATGTTCAAGTGAGGACCAGGCGGGACCGCAAGGGGCAGGGCTGCTGCTGGGGTGTCATGGGGCAGGCTGCTGGTACTTGGGCTATGGGTCCTGCAAGCCAGTCAGTCATGCAGCTGATGGTGCAAGCCAGGCGTGCCGTGCTGCCTGCCAGCTGCAGCTGTTGCATCCTGTTCCTTGTGCTGCTGTGCTGCTCAGGCAGGCGGCGTCACTGTGGCATGCTTGACACCTGGTGCGCTGTTGCCGTGCTGCAGGTATGAGCCTGACAGCGAGTGGGTGCGGCGGCCGCGGCCCCGCCTGCCTGGCCCCATGTCAGACCTGAGGGCGCAGCTGGGGGACAAGGACCTGCTGGCAGGTGAGGCGGCAGCACGCAACACGTGCTATTACTGACAGCCAGGCCTTGGTTGTATTTGTGCGTAACCATGCGTGGACAGGGGTAACAGGCACTGTCTACGAACCCATGATCGCTGTTCTGCACTTTATGAGCAGATGGATCACCATCATAGGCTGTTTCTGCTTGCTTACACCTGCTGACCTGCACCTGCGCTGCTGCTGCCGCTGCTGCTGCAGGCGCTGGCGCGCTTGCCGACAGCCGCTCCTACCAGCCTGACAAGCCGGGGCGTGAGCTGTACGATGACGTGGCCTGGTACGAGGGCCGCTACCCCTCACAGCTGGCTGAGGGCAGGCCGCGCGGCAGCAGGGGCGCGGAGCGATCTGCTCGCATGAGCGCGCGCGCTGCAGCGGCAGCAGGCTCAGACACAGGTGAGCATGCCAGCAGTGCAGCAGGTGCAGTGCTGGAGGTGCCACACGCGCAGCTGGTGTCAGCTGCTGCTGCATTGCTTGCGTAAGGCCGTCGACACACGCAAGCGTTGTGCGCTGCCCAATGACGCCAACACATGCTGCGCCTGTGCCAAGCACACGCCGCCAGCACGTTTCCACTCAAAGCTGTTGTGCTGCGGTTGCCTGTGCCTCTGTCCCTGCCTTGCACTTGCGTGCAGACGCGGAGTATGCCGAGTATGCGGCAGGCCTTGATGACTACCTGCGCACACGAGGCGCTGCGGGGCCCGACCCTGACCGCGCGGACCGCCCAGTAGCAGCCAAGGTGGCCAACAGGCGCAGCTATCTGTCCGACAAATGAGCAGCGCTGCTCTGCTAGCCGAGCTGCGGAGTGGCAGAGGCGCACAGCTGGTGCTGGCTGGGCCTGGCAGGCAAGGGCTATGACTGCACGCGGGGGCGTGCAAGATGGCGCTTGAGTATCGCGCTGGCAGGCTGCTAGGATGGTTGTGGAGGGTGACCAACGGGACCTGCTGATGCAACGTGCCAAGCAGTGCATGGTATCAAGCTCCTATGGTGTGGCCGCAGCACTGTTGCTGAGCGGTGATGACGTCCAGGTCTGGGTCATGCGTCTGTGGGGTTGGCCACATTTTGTCGAGCGGCTCTTGCTGTTTTCCTCGTTACGTGCTTGAGCTGGTGGGCGGCCCCTGCGAAGATATAGCACCGTTGCTTTGCGCATGTCGAACTAGCGTGCAACGGATGGTGCCGCAATGCCAGGTTGTGTGCTGACGTCTGTTTGAGAGCCTGGCAACGGCTTAAGGTTTGACGCGACTGATGTGTGTTTCTGATCGTTCTGAGCTTGATCTTAGTTGGGCTGACTGTTGCCTGTGGAATTGAGCTTGTCCCCTGCTGGGCTAGGCCTGGCCTGTGAGAGTCCTGCAAACACGCGCAGTGCCAGTGACTGAGCTGCTTGCCTGTACATTACCATGTTGGCTGGGGACGAAAGTCTTTGTGTGTATTGTGTTATCCTGTTCAGTGCACCTACAAATTTTGTTTACGCTCATGTGGATATCAGGTCCACTGGCAGTTTTGTGTTACTCCAGGTTACACCCTGAGCCCCGCGGTTGTCATGACGCTGAAATGTTATGCTGCTTTAGGTGAACCTCAGCTTGCCGAGGCAACAAACGTGCTCTGTATCGCTTACTCGCTCCTGTGCTGCAGCTTGTATGCCTTTACCATTGAAGCCACAAAGCAAGACAGCAGCAGCAGCAGAGCACGCTGTCAAGGGGTTCCCCGTCGCGTGTGAACACACCTCTGGGCATATCTACAGCGAGGTTGACTGCTTTGAGCTTACTGTTACCTCTTGTATCGTCACACAGCAACCAGCAGCAATGGGCGGCAGCAGATTTGTAGGAAGGGTGGTCTCGAACCGCATGCAGAAGACCGTAGTGGTTGCTGTAGACTATGTAGTATGGCGACCCAAGATCAAAGCTTATGAGAAGCGCACATCCAAGCACTTTGCGCACGATGAGCGGCAGAAGTGCGACATAGGTGACACAGTTCGCATCAAGTCTACCAAACGGCTCAGCAAGCACAAGAGCTACGCAGTGGAGGAAATCCTACGCAAAGTCAACGTTTACAGCCCGGAGTTCGGCGCACAGCAGGTAGCAGCAGCAGAGGCAGCAGCAGCAGCAGGTAGCAGAAGCAGGGTGGACATAGCTGAGGAGCAGCACAAGCAGGCACAGGAGAGGTTGTTACACCTGCACAGTCTGAGAGCAGAGTACAACCAACACCAAGCAGCGGCAGAGCTTGCTGGAGGCAGCAGCAGCAGCAGCACTAGCAACAGCACCTCGCAAGGGAGCTGATGCGCTGTGCCTGTTACATTGGTGCAAATGTGCGTCGCCTCCAGCAATCAGTGCAGCATAACTTTCAGCTGCCTGCAGCATAACCCTTGCACCAGCTGTGGCCCGCAGCAACCAGCACGCAGCTGCGGAGGGCCATCTCTGCCAGCACAACTGCAGCAGGCTGCTTGCGGCTGTGCTCTGTTTCCTATCAGTTGTCACCAGGGAGACCGGGTGGCCCCATGGACCACAGCAAGATACCTGTCTGGAAGTGTCAGAGATTTGGGTGTGAGCTTGGATTGTCGGCATGCAAGGCAGATACAGCAGTGCTGTGAGGCCATCTTTCAGGTGTGGTTTTCCCCTTTGTACTGCCGCAGCAGCAGCCATGGCACTGCAACATGTGCTGGGGGCCTGCACTGCACTGATGCGAGAGGCTGGTCGTGATCAGCAGTGGGTGGCTTGAACGCGGCCACATGACTAGCATGCTGCTGGCAGATCAGCTGTAAGGTCCGATTTGTGGGAGGCAGTGTTCTCTTGTTTGATAGATGGGTGCAGAGCTTACTCTGTTTGCTCGATTCTTGTGTGCATGATCTAACTATGCCGGCCATTGTGCTGTTCATGCTGGCACTGGTCTTATTGCAGCATGGGTTCACAGCACATTTGCACAGGCGGGGGCGGTGGTGAACCCCTGTCAGTGCTGCAGCTTGTCAGTGCAAGCCAGCAGCTGCATCATGGCCGTGGCGTTCATGCAAGTCGTGTTACGCGTCTGCTGCTCTACTAGTGCAGGGACTTGTAGAGTTGTGGACGTGCCCATGGCACTGCATAGCTGGTGTGGCTTGTACCGTGTGCACCGCATGGCATGCTGTGTAAAGGAACGGCGCTGTCAAAGCAAACTCTGGTATCACTGGCTGAAGCAACCAGGGTGGTACATATGTTGACCGCACATGATCAAAGAACACAGCGATGTATGCCTGCAGACACATGCCAAAATCATGCAAGAGATGTAGCCCAACAAGGCGAAGCACGCAGCACAAGAGCATTGTGGAGCATTGTACAGCATTATACAGCATCCCCACCCCACCAGCCGCTGATGCTGGTGCATGGGCGTGTACCGGCTGCACGCCACCGCCCCGGGCTGGGCCAGCACAATGTCAAAGTGGCCACCTCACAGCACATAGGAAACAGCTGTTGGCGCAGCACAGGACCGTTACTCAGCAAGACAGCAAACCAGTTGGGCTGCACGCAAGCAACTGCACACGTCAGGCGAAACTGGCCAAGAGCTTTGGCCTGATTGAGTGCAGTTGCTGAGCACTGTTGGCGAGTGGCTGGCAGCCTGTCAGATGGCACCACCAATGGTGGCAGCCGCACAAGTCTCAGCTGCACTGGTGAGCACTGCGCATGCCCAACTCCCACCACACATCACACCTGACACGCAGCTGGAGTACCGTCAGCAGCTGCTGTTAACATGGAGTTTGCAGAGTTTTTTTAGCATGTGAAGCAGATGGAAGTAGTCGAACGAAGTGGCCTTAGCAGCGTCACCCATGCTCATGCTCCACATGCCACCACAGCAATTGCTGCAAGTTGCAGTGCAGGCATACTGAGCCCATGCTCTGCAACAGCCAGCTGCCGCTGCTATGAGCAAACACCAGCCAGCCACCAAGACACGCAGCCTCCGCAGGCCTGTGCAACGATCTTACAGCACAGGCATGGCGCTGTCCACCTCAGCCGCCCACGCCTCATAGCCGCCCACCACATCCACAGCAAGCACGCCAGCCTGGCGCAGCCGCTCCACTGCCAGTTGCGAGTGGTTGCCGCGCCTGCACAGCACCACCACATGCTGGCTGCTACTGCTGTTGGATGTACCATTGCTTATGCTGTCTGCTGCTGCTGCTGCTGCTGCTGCTGCTGCTGCGTCGTGCTGCTGTGCTGCTGCGCTGCTTGCCCCGCACAGCGCCAGCACCTCAGGCAGGCGCTGCTCCAGCTGCAGGTAGGGCACGCTCACCGCGCCACGCAGCGACATCACCGCAAACTGCTCCGGTGGGCGCACGTCCAGCAGCACCAGCGCCTTTGCACCCTCGTCTGGCTGCTGCTGCTGCTGCTGCTGCTGCTGGGGAAGGCCGTCCTGACGTGCGGTCCCATCTGCTGCTGCTGCTGCTGCCTGCAGCAGCTGCGCAGCCTGCGCTGCCGTGAGCCGCTGCTCGGGCGGCAGCACCGCCAGCGGCACCGGCGGCCCATCATTTGCAGTCTGGCCGCCAGTGAACGCCGCGTAGTCATACGCTGCCACGCCCTCCCTGGTCATGCCTCCCTCGCCGCATGCTGCGCAGCCCGGGGCCTTGCCCCGCAGCTTGATGCTGCTGAAGCGGCCTGCCAGCGCATCATACAGCAGCAGCTTGCCTGCCAGGGGCTGCCCCACACCACCCACCAGCTTGACTGCCTCTACTGCCTGCAGCACGCCCATCACACCTGGCACCGGGCCTAACACCCCTGCATCAGCACACCGGCTGCAGTTGGCGGCGGCTGGGCACTCCGGGAACAGGCAGCGGTAGCAGGGGCAGTTGCTGCCGGCGTTGTAGACGGTCAGCTGGCCGTCTGTGCCGACTGCTGCTGCCGATACGAGCGGCACGCCACATGCAACGCAGGCGTCATTAATGAGGTAGCGCGTGGGCGCATTGTCGCTGGCATCAATCACCACGTCATACTGCGAGATGATGCCCACTGCATTGCTCGGGGTGAGGCCCTGCAGATGTGTGTCCACTGCCACTGAGGAGTTGAGTGCGGCTACTGCTGCTGCTGTTGACGCCGCCTTGTGCATGCCGAGGCGCTGCTCACTATGGCTGACCTGCCTGTGCATGTTGCTGAGCTCCACCACATCATGGTCCACCAGGCCCAGCTTCCCCACGCCTGCAGCTGCCAGGTACAGTGCTGCAGGCGAGCCCAGGCCTCCGCAGCCCACTATGAGCACGCTGCTGCTGCAGAGCCGCCCCTGGGCTGCAATGCCAAAGCTGGGCAGCAGCAGCTGGCGGCTGTAGCGCTCCACTTGCGCCTTGGAGAGGCCATGCAGTGCCTGGTGTGGGTTGCTGTTGCTGCTGGCTGTTGCCTGCTCTGCTGCCGCTCCTTCTGACTGCTGCTGCAGACTTCCTGCAACTGCTTGACTGGGGCATGCAGAGCATACTGCTTGGGCTGCACAACCATTGCTGCTGTTGTCATGCGTTGAAGGTAGTGCTGCTGCTGCTGCTACTGCTGCTGGTGCCACGCCATCGGCTGTCCTTGCGCTAGTCGCCAGTTGCGCCCTCAATGTAGCTAACTCTTCGCGGAGCAGCGCGTTGTCATGCCGCAGCTGTTCCACGTCTGCCATGGTGCGGTTGCTCAGGTTGGCACCGGTTGTAAACGTTCTTTCACCGCTTAGCGTGTTATCTCCATCACACGCCAAATAAAAGTTCATTAAGCGTACACAGCAAGCAGAAACTTCAGCTTGGACAGGACTCAGTGGCCTCTTAGTGACCTTTCAGAGGGTCAGTCAGGCTAGGGTTCTGGGACAAGGAGGAGACCTCTGGAGGTGCACCACAGGCAGTTACACCTGCCACACCGTCGTTGCGACCCTGACAACCCTCTGTCACCGCACGCACACGTGGTGCTGCCCTAATCCACCCAAACTGCTGCTGCTGCTGCCGACATCAGCACACGCCAGGTGCGCTGCAGCAATCGCACCGCCTGGCCCGCCACCGCCACCATCACCTCCCGCTGCCCCGCTGCCACCGCTGCTGCCCAGGCTGGAGCCACCCCGCCCAACACCACCCTGGTTGCCGCCTGCTGCCCCTGGGTCAGCTGCGCTGCCTCCGGCGGCACCGCCAGGCCCCGCTTGATGAGCTGCTGCTGCTGCTGCTGGCGCGCCATGCACCTCCACCAGGTTCATGATGGCGTCAGCAGCCTGGCGTGCAATGTCCAGCACGGAGGGCAGGTCCCACAGCCCTGCCTCAAAGCCCACAGCAAGGATGAGCTGACCCACGCGGTGTGCAGCAGCCAGCGCTGATGCACTGATGGCACTGCTGCCAACAGCAACTCCAGTGCCAGCTGCAGAGCCACCAGCAGCCGCGCCAGCCTGACCAGCAGCACCAGCCGCCGCTGCTGCTGCTGTGGCGGCCGAGCGTGCCTTGGCTTCCGCTGCTGCCTCTGCTGCTGCAGCGGCGGCAGCTGCCCGCCCCGTCTTCTGCAGGTATGCCTCATTCGCCTCTGCCACTGCCGCCCAGTGGTCAGTCAGCGTGATGTACTCCTGCACGCCATCTGCCAGGTCTGCCCTGTCGTTGGCCCTGCTGCTGCCCTCCGCCGCAACAGGCACCAGCTCCACTGCAGAGCTGGCACTGTTCTGCGTGCCTGACTCCCCAGGCGAAGGGCCACCAATGGGGGCTCGTGCAGCAGCACGCGTCCCCGGTGCGCGTGCTGCAGGTGCTGCCATAGAGCCCGGCCCGCCTGCAGCGCCGCCAGCCGCACCCCCTGCTGCCGCCCCGCCCGTGCCGGCCGCATCTGCAGCTGCCGCCGCAGCCACCGCAGCGCTGGCGGCCGGCGAGGTGTTGAGTGTGAGGTTGCGCAGCGTGGTGTTGAAGCCCTGCGTCTTGACAAACAGCAGGTTCATGCTGGCCACTGCCTCCAGCTTCTCAGCCAGCAGCCGCACCGCAGTGAAGGCGTAGTCCAGGGCAGCCATGGCTGACGGCGCCGCACTGCCCGCGGCCTTGCGCCGGCTGGCACGCTGCACCATCTGCTGCTTGGCCAGCTTGGCGCAGCTGCGCACGGTGTTGGCTGCCTCGCTGAGGTTGTTCTTGTAGGCCTGCTGCTTGCTGATGCTGGCCACGCCCACGCCGCCGCTGCCCGCGAAGCTGTGCGCCCACTCCAGGTACTTCATGCCGCTGGACAGCTGCAGCAGCAGCGCGCGCACGTCCCAGCCGTGGCTGGCAGCCAGCTTGGCGGCGCTGCTCTTCAGCGTGGACGCCTCCAGCTCCAGCGTGGCGCTGCTCCTGCGGGAGGGCAGCCAGGGACCGGGCGAGCAGCAGCAGCAGCAGCAGCCAAGAGCAGCACTGAGGAGCAGCTCAACCACTACTGAACCGACAGCACATACTGCAATGCAGGCAGCAGCAGCGGCCTGCAGCGGATGCAAGGCAAGGCATACCGAACTGAGGGCAAACCACATGCGCAGCAAGGGCGTACCCAACATACGGTGAGGGCAACTCTGCGCCAGCAGCCCCTGTCAGCTCACTTGAATGACGCAGTGTCCAGCGTGGACAGGTTGTGCTGCAGTGCCTCCAGCGCCACAGTCTGGTACTCGGCGTTGCAGTGCCCAGCCTCCACCACGCTGGAGCGTGCAGCAGAAGCAGGAGAGCCCACCACAGGCCCGGGAGACAGCGGGGCCATATGTGGTGGCGTGCGGCCCCGAGCAGCAGCACCGCCTGCACTGCCAGGCCCCCTGTCTGAGCCGGCTGGCGACACCTGCAGCTGCGGCGGCCGCCGCCCAAACTGCCGCCCAGTGCTGCCGCTGCGTGCACGCGCAGGCTGCTGCCCCGATGCTCCTGCGGCTGCAGCACCTGCGGCGCCGCCCTTGTGCCGCTGCCGCTCCTGCTGCACAGCTGCAGGACTGTCCCTGCCGTGCTGCTGCTGCGCGCCTGCTGCTGCTGCTGGTGTGGGTGTGTCGTCGATCTCCATATCCACGTCCAGCTCCTCAGGCAGCACGCTGCTGGGCAGCCGGCCCCCAGGCAGCCCCGCACTGCCGCTGCCGCCGCCACCACCCTGCCAGCTGTCCCCAAGCATCGCAGGAGGCGTCAGCGCCGCCTGCTGCTGCTGCTGCTGCAACCCTGCGGCACGGCTGGCCCCACCGCGCGCTTGGCTGCCAGATCCCTGCTGCTGGCCGGGGCGCTTCTGGCTAGCAGCAGCTGCTGCTGCACCACCAGCGCTGCCGGCAGCGCCTCTCTCCGAAGAGCCTCCTGCTGCTGAGTCCCTGCGCAGCCGCTTGGTGCTGTGGCTGTTGTCCGGCGAGGAGGCGCGGTGGCTGCGTCCGCCTGCAGCGCTGCTGCGCCCGGCAGCAGCTCCGCCTGCGCTGCTGGTTTGCTTGGCTTCCGAGCCGCCAGCTTTTGCAGCAGCCGCCTCGCCGGGGCCTGCCTGCAGCAGCAGCTTGGTCTTGGCGTCCCACTTGTTGCCGTACCTGTCATGCACGAAGCCATCCCTGCCCCGCCAGTAATGCAGTGCGGGGTCTGCTGGTGGAGGGTTGGGGCAGTACATGGGGTTGGTGAAGCTGCCGATGCGCTTCTCAACCCCGTCTGGGCGCTTGCCGCTGCTGCTGCTGCCGCCTGCTGCTGCGCCTGCCGCCTGCTGCTTGTCCTTGAGCCTATCTGGTGGCCCCACTGCAGCGGCTGCTGGCTTATCTGCCTTGTCCCTTGAGCGAGCTGGCTCCCTGTCCCTGCTCCTGTCCCTGCTCCTGTCCCTAGCTGCCTCCTTGTCCCTGTTTCTGCTCCGGTCCCTGCTCCTGTCCCGACTCCTGTCCCGCGGCGCTGGCCGCTCCCTGCTTCTGTTCCTGGCTGTGTCCCGTTCCCTGCTCCCGTCCCTGACTGGCTCACGCTCCCTGCTCCTGTCCCGGTACGGCTCCCGGTCTATGCTCCTGTCTCTGGCTGCCTCGCGTTCCCTGCTTCTTTCGCGCTTAGTACCGCGCTGCTGCTGCTGCCGCTGCTGCTTGTCTACAGAGCTGATGCTGCCTACTGTCTGCAGCATTGCGCTGCTGCCCCTGGCTGCGCGCTTCTCAGCTGAGCTGACAGCACCAGCAGCAGCACTGCGGCTAGGCCTGCTGCCATCTGCTGCCTGCCGGTCAGACTCCGAGACTGCTGCAGCAGCAGCTGCTGCTGTGGTATCGCCTGCACTGCTGGTGCGTGCAAGCCTGCTGACTTGTCGCTTTGGCTGCTCCTGCGACTGCTGCTGCTCACCCTTGGACCTCACATCACTGCTGGCTCGAGCAAGCGGGGGCTTCGCTGCTGCCGGCTCAGGCGAGCGCTCCCTAGTGCTGCCGCCCTTGTCGCTCCTGCCAGCCCTGTCACGCCGGTCCCTGCCGCGCTCCCTGCTCTTGGACCTGCTGCGGCTGCGGCTGCTGCTCCTGCTGCGGTGCCGCTGCTGCTGCTTGAGCTGCCTGCTGCCGGTGCGCTCCGGGCTGCGGCTGCGGCCCCTGCTCCTGCTGCGCCCCGCAGGACTCACGCTGTACTTGTAGCGCCCGCTGCTGCTGCGCCAGTCGGTGCTGCGCAGCGGGCTGCGGCTGCGGCGCCGCCTGTAGCTGCTGTAGCGGCTGCGCCCGCCCCCGCCTGCTGGGCTGTAGGAGCGCGAGCGCGAGCGTGAGCGGTAGCCCCTGCCCCTGTCCCTGTCTCTGGTCTTGTCTCTGCTGTCCCGGGAAGCCTGCCACTGGCTGTAGTAGCGGCCGCTGCTGCGCTCTGCCCCCCTGCTGCTGCTGCGGCGGCGCGTGCTGTAGCGCCGCCCTGAGCGGCTGCTGCTGCGTGACGATGAGCGCGAGGAGGAGCGACTCCTGCAAGCAGCGGATGAACACATGAAGGGTGAAAGAGTGTGTGCTGTCTCTTTCGGCAGACAACTGGTTGAGTGCAGCCGGCTTTGTGCATGTCGGGCATGCAATAGTCGCCCAATCAACAGGGTGGGCTAGTTGTTAGTGCTGACAAACATCGTGAAGTGCAGCATGACGGGGAGCAGGCCTCAACACGTGCCTGACAGCATCACTGCTGACATGACAGCAGCACAGCGCCGGCTGCGCTCAGCTCACCTAGGGTCGCGGCCCCTGCTGCGGCTCCTGCTGCTGCCAGTGCTGTCACTGCGACGCCGGCCCCTGCTGCTGCTCCTGCGCCTGCCACGCTGCTCAGAAGCCTGCTGCTGCTGCTGCTGCTGCTGCTGCGCCTTGGCTGCTGCCGCCGCTGCCGCCATCGCCGTTGCAGCTGCTACTGCCAGCGCTGCCGCTGACCTCGCTCCAGGCGACGCCAGCCCTGCAGCTGCTGCCAGTGCTGGTGACCCTGGGATGGGGATGGTCAGGGGCGCAGTGGGGGCGCGGATTGCACTGCTGGGCGCAGCTGCAGGTGCCAAGGCAGGCATCCTGAGGGGTGCCAATGTGCTGCCAGCTGCAGCTGCGTCAGACGGCGCAGCAGCAAGTGTTGCTGCAGGCACTGCATCCAAAGCAGCCGCAGGCACCACTAGGGGTGCGGGTGTGGCTGCCACTGGCAATGATGCCGGTGCTGCGGCAGGGCTCTCTGCAGCAGGCGTTGCAGCAGCTGCCTGAGGGGCCGCCATGTCACGCGGTGCGCCGCCGATGTTGCTGAAGGTGGCTGCTGCTGCAGCCGACAGCGGCCGCACCTTGCTTGGTGCAGCAATCTTGAACGCTGACACCTTGCTGCCGCTGCCAGGGCTGCCTGCTGCTGCTGGCTTGACCGCACTGCCGGGGCCCAGCCGTGACAGCCCAGGGCCCGCAGCTGCCCGCCCCATGCTGCTGCTGCTGTCGCCCTGCTGCTTGCCTGCAGTGGATGCTGCTGCTGCTGCTGCCTGACTGCGCGCATCCCTTGCGCTTACCGATGGTGCGCTGGCTAGCTCGCCAGGCTCGATTGATGACATGGTGCGCAGGATCTCACCACTCTCGTATGAGGCCGCGCCCAGCAGGGCACGCCTGGCAGCCGGGCCTGCAGCAGCAGCTGCGCCTGGCCTGGCTGCATCGCCACGCACGGGACTGGGCACTGGGCTGGGGCCCGCAGACGATGCAGGCTGCGGCATGTCCTTCATCTCAGCGAAGGGTGATACCACTGGCAGGCCTGCCGCCACGCTGCCTGCCGCCTGCTGCTGCGGGTGTGCTGTATGTGACGCTGCTGCTGGAGATAGAATCGTGTGAGCTGCAGGAGGACGCATGGCCCCTGCTGCTGCTGCTGCTGCTGCTGTGATGGATCGTGCTGACTCCATCCGCAGCAGCTCTCCCTCCTCCACTGAGGGGGCTCCTGCAAGCCCACTGGCCAGCCACTGCATCAGGTGCGGGGCAGGCCTGCTGGGGCTGGCCACGCCATGCTGCTGCTCCTGTGACACCTTGGCAGCAGCAGCTGTAGCTGCGGCCAGCATGGCAGCCGCCACGCCATCAGCTGGTGCCTGGCCATCCATATGGCTTGCCCTGGGGCAGGGCGCCTTGCTGGCGGTCGCTGCTGCGGCGCACAACCGCAGCGTTGCAGCTGCGGGTGGGCCACGCTGCTGTCACTGCTGCGTCATGCTGATGTTGAGACCAACAGCACCTTGCAGGAAAGTGTCAATTGCATACAAGTTTGAGGTTTAGGTATCTCAGGTTGGCAGCAAGCAAACATGGCTAAGCATATGACAGCATGGAACCTGCCTGCAGGCAGGCAGTTGCAAGCGTTGGTTGGTGATGTGCAGGTCCAAGGGAATCCCTGTGCTGTTGGGCACTCCCAGACACGTAAGATAACAGAAAACCAGTCACATGAAAGCCCCTGCTGGCTGAATGAAACTAAAGGCACCGGTTGCCTACCTGCTATCTGCCCAAGAAACTTGCTACTGCTGCTGCGCATGCAGCATCAACGTGCCGCCACTGCTGAAACAAGTTTAATCTTCTTGTTTACAGAGGCTGGTAGCATGACTCTTGGAGGCTTCCAGCAAGCGAGATGGCCGTGGGCCTGTGTTCGTGCAGCTCGTTGCTGGATCTTACGGTCAAGTGGCTCATAAAAAGCGTCCCCTTTTTCAATTAAGAGCGCTTAGGTCTGAGGGTTATGTATCTACCTGCCAGGCAAACGTCCAGCGACCAGAACATCGCTGCACCCCAGGGGTTCGCCCCCAGCAGGCAGGCAGCAGCAGCACTGATGAAGATGATGGTGGAGTTGGCGCCAGCCGGCTAGGTATCACATGAAGCGCACCACTTGTCTGGTAGAATCTATTACACCTTCAAAACACTGCCTGGCAGACGGGGATCGAAATCCAGCTGCCAAGGTTTGACTACATCAGGCCACAACAGCACCATGACCTTGCACAGTAAGGCCACTGGGTATTCACCTAGCCAAAAAATTGTGAGTGGGAGGTAAGACCCCCAGCAAAACTCCCGTGCAGTACGGTACTCTGAAACACCACAGGCCTGCTACTAGCACCTAACACATCTGTCCAGACCTCAAGCCAAGGTCCCCAGCACTGTGCCTCTGAAGTAAATACACAGTGGACGAATCCAGAACAAACAGCACACCAGTACAAGCGATAATCCACCAAGCAATACTGTAGACCAGCTGGCAGCACTTGCGCCAGGGCAGCTGCAAGCACGCTGTCGCAAAACATAACACGAACGCAACATAACGACAAAACAGCAGTGCAAACGTGATCAAGCCAAGCAAATTGGGTCATACGCCGGCCCACATGCAACAAGCACTCAGGAAGCAAAATATTTTGAAACGGCGCCAAAATTGTCTGTAGGATACATACAGCAGCTCGTTATTCCTCTCCCATCTCTCAGTCAGGGCATTCACTTGCAGAACCACAGCCGTCACTGTACAGGCCTCACAGCCGAGACCCTTCATGCAAAGGATACACTCCACTGCTCCGCACACATCACTGCTGCCACCGCTGCTGAAAGACTTGCTCACTGCCCTGCGCCTGCTGCCGCTGGCCGCTCCTGGCTCCCAAAGGCGAACTTGATCACGCGCGCCGCAAAGCGCTGCGTGAGCTGCCTGCCCACCTCCTGCATCAGGTCGGAGGCGCCCGGCTGCTGCGCCAGCTGCTGCAGCTGCGGCGTGAAGGCGCCTAGCGAGCCCTGCACGCTGGCCAGCAGCCCGCTCACGTCAGCCGGCGTCAGCAGGCCAAAGGGACCCGAGCCCTGCGGCAGCTGCAGCAGCAGGCACACAGCAGCCGCAGGAGGCATCCGGTGAGTGTTGTGCTTTCAGCACGAACAGCGCGAACAGAGTGGCAGGCGTGGCTGGGATGCGAGAGGTGAAAAACCACTACATTCCGACACACAACAAGATGCGCATTCCACCTGAAAGCCACTGTCAGCCGTACGCAACGCGCCGCTCGCGTAGCAACCTGCTCAATGCAGCAATTTAACTTTCCCACTCACCTGTAGGGCTGCTGGCGGACTGCTGCCTGCCGCGCCGTCCATGCTGCTGCTGCTGCTGTCGGTCCGCAGCCGCGCCGCTATGGTGTCCATAAGCAGTGCTGCGCGCGCCCGCGCCTCCATTTCTGTGGGCTGCACAGGCACCAGCCTGTTGGCCAGCTCAGTGCTGTTGAAGCTGCAGCACCAATAAACATAGCAGGAGTGCAGCACAACCAAGCCGATCAGCAACTGCCAGCGCGCGTTACACAACAGGTGCACCAGCCAACTGTATTGAGAACTGCCTAAATCAGCGAGGCTTAGTCTGGCATACTCTGGTACGCTGTTGTTGCATACACACGTGGAGTTGTGTTGCACGATGTGCGCCGCGTACCCTGTCAAGTCAGCAGCCTCCCTTCCTCTCGCCAAAATCTTGCAGCAATAACAGACAGATGGTAATAGGGCTGACCGCACCCATAGGACTCATCCGCCAGTGACCACCACAACACTGCTCACAAAGGCGGCTAGCGCACGCACACATGATAAACACGCAGCGGCGCACCTCCTGGCTATCCTGTCGCGCGCGTCTGCCGCTGCCGCCGCGTCCAGCATGCGCGCCAGCTCCACCGCCAGCTTGGCGCGCACGCCCGCCGCGTTCTCGCTGAGCAGCCAGGTGGCCAGCATCCACAGCTGCCCCGCGTCAAAGTCCTGGCTCTTGCTGCCCTCACGCATCAGGTTCTCCAGCCGGTTCCAGCGCAGCTGGTTGTCCTGCAGCAGCAGCAGCAGCAGCAGCAGCAGCAGCAGCAGCAGCAGCAGTAATGAGCACATGCAGAACATGTAGGCGACAGCCTCTGTGCAATGCTGCTCTTGAGTTACCATCAGTGGCTGATATAGCGAATCCCAAAACCAAAGCATACATCCATGACCTTGTTTGCCGCAAGCCTTGCCGCACCAGCCATGTGCCCGCTGCCCATGCGGGCACCAACCTTGACAACCCATTTCCTCTTTCTACGAAGACTACACCTTCTTGGGTCCTGAAGCACCGCCCCACCCACCCACCTTGATGACGAGGTCCTCAAACGATGCGCGCAGCTCCGGGGCCGGGTCTGTCAGCAGGCGCCGCGCGATGTATGGGTAGGCGCGCCCCAGCAGCTTGTAGTTGGCATCAGCCTGCAGCGCCAGGCCCTCCAGCACGGTGAGGCTGCGCAGGATGAGCGCGTAGTAGGCGGGCACCCTGAGGGGGCAGCAGCGGCGGCAGCAGCACCAAGCAGCAGCCGAACATGGTGAGATGAAAACGTTGTGTTCCTCCACAATCACTACTGCTGACACCTGCTCCGATACTGCACTTCCTAACCAGGTGCCCTGTTTTCTTGAATGCCAGCACTAGCACCACAGCACAGCCACTGCCCGGTGCACGCAACGGGCTCACACGAGAGCTGCGGCCGCACCTGAAGGGGTACTGGAAAAGCACCGCGCCCAGGCCGTCCACGATGGCCTTGAAGTTGAGCTCACTCACACTGGCATCAAGCACGTCGTCAAAGAACGCCTGCAGGGGCAAGCAGCAGGGGGGGAGGCGGCAGCGAGGTAGCAGAGGAAAGTGGGCGGCTGTCAGCAGCACAGCCTCGTGGAGTGCAGCGAGTTGTGATTGATAAAGACTGAAGTGCAGTGCAGTGTGGTGTCGGTGTCAGCGCGTGTGCTGAACGTGGGCCAAGCCAGCGTCGTGCAGCAGCCGTCCGCCCTCAGCCAACCACTCCCCTCACCTGCAGTGCTGGTGCGATGGGTGCCGTGTCAATGCTGGGGTCCATGAACTGCAGCGTGTAGTAGTCGCGGCACATGGCATCGTAGTCCCTGCAGCAGTGAACATGCGGCAGCAGCAGCAGCAGCAGAGCAATACACGGTCAGTCCAATGACTCCACATTCGCCTCAAAGCGGTGCTGAGCATCGTGCTTCTTAAAAAAGCTGTGCAAGCAACACAAGGCATGCAGGTGCTGAAAGCGGTTGCTGCTGCCCCTGTCAAAAGGGCTGTTGCCATGTGCAGAGGTGCTGGTCAACATGTGGACATGTGTGCCAGCCGCACCTCCCCCTTGAAGAGAGGGGGGTGTTAGAGATGGGTCCTGGCACCATGTTCGATGGCCGTTGCCGCCCCACCTGTTGACCAGGTGCACCACGTGCGCCATGATGGCGTAGCGCGCGTACTGCGGCGCCTCGCTCATCATGCCAAAGTCGAGGTACACCAGGCTGCCGTCACGCGAGGCCAGCAGGTTGCCGGGGTGCGGGTCTGCGGGGGGCAGCAGGCGCAGCAAGCAGCAGCCAGTCAATGCCATGCTTACAACGTGCGGTGCGGCCATGAGCCAGCAGCAAGCAAACCGCATGTGATAACGGTAGCTTGGGCACTTCACAACCGCACACATGCGCACAGGCGTACACAAGGACTGTGGCTGGTGCTATGACATCTCAACCACGGCATGCCCAGGCAGCAGCGCCCCACCCACCTGCGTGGAAGTAGCCGTGCTCCAGCAGCTGCCTCAGCGTGCACTGCAAGGGCAGGGGCAGTCGCAGCAGCAGCGTGAACACAGGTTGTTCTGGGTGACACCGAAAACAGAACATGCTGGAAGTTACAGCAGCACCTGGACACTTAAGGTAAAAGTTGAAACTGGCTGCAGCATCATAGGTCTCGCCAGAACACCCGTGAAGCTCAGCAGCTCAGCAATTTGTGCACAATGCTGCACGCCAGGTGCTGCAGTGTCTCCCCCCCCCTCACCTCAATGCCCACATCCACAAAGTCCACAATGTCCAGCCCAGCCTCGTCCATGGCAGGCTGCAGCAGCAGCAGCAGCAGCACCACAATGTTGTGTCAGCAACAGTGTGCACCACTGCAGAAGGCGTCCGGCACACAGGCCTCCACCCGTGCTTGCACGGTGCAATCCAGACCAATGCATCTTTACCAAGCACTGGCTGCAGCTCGGCCACAAGAACAGTGACACAGCAGCAAGCCTGCTGTGTGCACCCTCACCCACACCCCTCCCACCCATGCCCCCCTGCTCCCCACTGCCCCCTCCGCACCTTGTTGGTGAGCTTCACGCCCTCGATCCACTCCATGGTCAGCACGCGCCGCTGCGTGGCCTGCCAGTAGATCTTGGGCGTGCGCACGCGCGGCATGCTGCCGTACAGCGCCTGGAAGCGCTCCGCGTTGCGGCCCTCGGCCATGTAGTCCAGCTCAGCAAACAGCCGCGACGCAAACTCGTCCACCAGCGGCACCAGCGGCTGAGACACCTGCAGCAGCAGCACCCGAGGCACAGCAAGCGGGCACGAGGTGGTTTGAGCATGGCTGCCGGTCACACAGACATTCTATGTGCGAGCACGCAGCAGGCATAGCTGCCTAACGCCATGTGTGCAGAGCAACATATACACCTTACCGCAGCTGCTGCTGCTGCTGTTGCAGCCCTGCCGCTAGTCACCGCGCCGCACCTGTGTCAGGTTATTGTCTACGACCGCCATCAGGCGCCGCAGCAGCAGCATGTCCACTGCGATGCTCTCGCCGATGCCTGGCCGCTGCACCTTGACCGCCACCAGCTCCCCAGTCTCACGCAGCACGCCCTTGTACACCTGCGGGCGGGGCCAGGCGCAGCAGCACGGCGCAGTGCAGCAGGTACTGTAAGAGCAGTGTCTGTGATCGACTCTGTATGTCTGACTACTTGTGGCGCACACGGATGGATGGCTGCCCCTTGGCATGTCAGCCGCACAAACTTGGCTGACCTGCCACCCTTTGCAAACAAGCAGTGCTGCCACACACATGCTCCAGCCGCCCCAGCTGCTGCTGCTGCTGTGCTTTCCTCTGCTGTGCCCCCAGCTGCAGCGCCGCCGCCGCCCCCCCCCCCCCCCCCCTGGTCCCCACCTGGCCCAGGCTTGCTGCCGCCACTGGCTGCTCGCTGAGCTGCTCGTACACGCTGGCCACTGGCACGCCCAGCTCCTCCTCCACCACCGCCCACGCGATCTCGTTGGGGAAGGAGGGCAGCCGGTCCTGCAGCTCGCTCAGCGTCTCCAGGTACACCTGCGGGGATGGGGTGGGGGAATAGCAAAGCGCAACTGGTGAGGTTGCGAGGTGTGTGCAAGCAGCTGGGGAAGCGGAACTAGAAGACTTGTGAGATGCGTGCAAGCAGCAAGACACCAGTGTAGTGTGCGGCGACTTGGCTGCACCCTGTTGCTGGCAAGGGGCAGCAGCAGTAGCTGCAGCTGCTGTCGATGCCGCTGGCATAGCTGTAATGTGATATGCATGGAGCCTGGCAACTGCGCAAGGATCATGCAGAGTGTGCTCTGCAAGCTGCTGCTGCTGCTGCTGCACATACTCTCAGCAGCAGGTATGCCACCCTGCTGCTGGCAGGCCCCAGGGACCCTCAACCTGCTGCTAGCGGCACCCAGCCACCCTCACCTGTGGCAGCAGGTCGGGCCGTGCTGACAGCGCCTGCCCAATCTTCACAAAGGACGGGCCCAGACCCGACAGCAGCTTGCGCAGCTCCACCGCCCGCACCGCGCTGCGCTCCTCCAGCCGACCTAAGGCAGCGTCACGCGCCACGCGCGCGATGAAGCCGCCCAGGGACACCGCAATGCGCACCGCGCGGCCGTACACCTGCGCAGCACAAGCGCATGAGCAAGTGGTGTGTGTTGCTGTGTTGGACGGCTGTTCACTGCTGAGCGCACGGCAGTAAGCGCATTGGTAGCAGGCACGACGCAGCACGACAGCGGTAGCCTGAGTTTTGGAGGCTGGCATGCGGGCCATAGCCGCCTGCAATACCTGCTACACACGAGAGCTGCTGCTGACCCTGCTGGCCGGGTTGACTTCTCTACTGAGGTGACGCGCATGCACCAGCACATGCTAGCACTGCATCGACAGCTGCACAACAGTCGCTTGGCAGTCTTGCAAAGACTTGCTAAAGCGCACTGCACACTCATCGTCTCACGTCCAACATATCCGCTGCTCAATGGCACGACTACAGCAATGCTGCCGTAGCTGCGCCTGCTGGCGGCCTGCTGCGACTGGCTGTGCCCTGCTGCTGCTACAGCATGGGCCCCACGCCCCACCTGCTGCTGCTACAGCATGGTCCCCACGCCCCACCTGCTGCTGCTACAGCATGGTCCCCACGCCCCACCTGCTGCTGCTACAGCATGGTCCCCACGCCCCACCTGCTGCTGCTACAGCATGGTCCCCACGCCCCACCTGCGGCCACTTGCTGGCCAGGTGCCCCGCCAGCTTGTCAGGGTCGTAGCGGATGCCCATCTCCACCAGCAGCGCGGGCAGGTCTGGCGTGAGCGTGTCCAGCTCCATGGCCTCCACCCAGTCGCGCTGGCCTGCAGCAGACGCAGCAGCAGCAGCAGGAGCAGCAGCAGCAGGAGCAGCAGCAGCAGGAGCAGCAGCAGCAGCAGCAGGAGCAGCAGCAGATGCTAGGCTGTGGTGATATGTGCATGTTGCTGGATGCTGCTACTGTATGGAGATGCCAGCGTGCCAGGGTTGGGCGCAGGCGTATGCTGTAAT
The DNA here is from genome assembly GCA_030272155.1 of Tetradesmus obliquus. Classification (NCBI taxonomy): domain Eukaryota; kingdom Viridiplantae; phylum Chlorophyta; class Chlorophyceae; order Sphaeropleales; family Scenedesmaceae; genus Tetradesmus; species Tetradesmus obliquus. The sequence goes on from CP126191.1 coordinate 7,283,013, forward strand.
GCACTATAAAGCCACACTGATAGACTAGGTTGGCGTCTTCTGAATATCAGGATGGAGTCTTTGCTGTACGCTTGCGCTCGCTGCTCCACCACAACAAATCCCCTGTTTGCAAGCATCTGTGTCACATTGTCTCCTGCTGGCATGCTGCCTGGCAGCGTCGCTGGTGGCTCACCAGTCTCGCTGTAGAACCACTCCTGAGCTTTGTACGTGGGCTGAATCATCATGCTGTCCACAGACTGCAGTGGAGAGTCGCTGACCACTTGCGTCCGTCCAGTTGCAGCAGCAGCAGCAACACGCATCCTGCTGCTGCTGCTGCTGCTGCAACCCGCGACTGGGACGCATCTACTTAGCTGCCCAACGCAGTTACCAGGCAAAGTTCTACGCCTAGGTGAGCTTGCATGGCCTAGTTGCTCCCTCGTGCTTCCATTCAGCAGCTGCCTTCCTCCCACCATACTGACCACAGGGACAAAAGACAGCTGCTCCACCCCTGCCCCTGCTGAAACCTCTCAAGTACGCAAATGAAACCCTTTCAAGGGAAAAACAAAAGCATGCAGTTGTGTGGTGGACTCGCGCTTGCCCAGAGGATCTACTCAGGCTAGCAGCGCGTGACACAGAGCATCTGGTCGTAACTAAGCATCGAAGTTGCTTTCTTCGAATTAGAACTGGCTGGATGCAGTGTTCGGTTGTGGCAGGGCTTTGTGGCCAAGGGCTTGGACACACCGGTGCGGGTGCGGTGTGTAAAGCTGCTTGCTCAGCATCCACCCTGTTGTCAGTCGACGATGTACATTGCGTGACACAAGTTACGGCTCTGTGTTGTGCGTGACGCTTACATCTGCATACTGGTTGCAGAAGGAGAGAACTACAAACCGTGTGAGACGCTACTCCTCAGATCGCTGGACGGCCGCAGTAGTACTCGGTTACCATTTTGTTCCACAAGATAAGTGCAAGCTTCGTGAAAAACGCTCTCCGTGCGTGCTTGGCTTTGACTGCGCAGAAATAGTCGGGTTACGAAGACTGGTCTCCACGTCAAAAACTAAATAACAATTGATCATCTCGTTTGCGGCATCCAACGGGTGTGGCGGCCTTACGATTGCAACAGCACATGTCTACCCGCAGCTCCCGGTTCCTCTGCCACTTATCAATATCCTCTACTGTGTGTTGTGCGTATTGGACAAGATAGCTGCATACATTTAGGCCACAGATAGCAGCGCAGGAGCTGCTGTGGTACCACAGTACACCAGGCTAGCAAGGCTGCTGTCATTAATCAGCCTACCCCAGGGACAGTCCTGAAGCAGGCATGCGCTGCAGACTCGGCAGCCTGCTGCTTGCAGCAGCTGTGCTGCTCGCAGCAGACCTTGTTCATCATGCTGCAGCAGGCATTTCGAGCATCACAGGAACATCGGCAGCTGATAGTGTGCAGTACGCGACTATGGCCAGGCAGTCTGCTGTCGCCTCGATCGACTCAGCAGTGCAGGCCAGCAAGCAGCCAGAGGCGCAGAAAGGTGCAGAGCCGGCCAACAACACAGGCAGTGTTCAGTTCAGCAGCAGCGTGATCTTGTTTGACGTGGGAGATGTCACCGCCACAGTGCGGCAGAACGGCCGTGTGGCAAACTGGTGGGTGCCGGCTGAGCAGTACGCAGTGTTGAATGAGCGCGTGGTGTGGAGGCCGGTAATCGGCCATGCTTGCATTTCGTCCGCATAGCGGTCTGCAAAGGCCACTGCCAATGCAGTACTTAGTCAATGGGGCAGGAGCCCTGAGAGAGGAAGCAATTAGCAACTGTGCATCTCACAACAGGGCAAGCAGCATACTTGGTAGCCCAGCGCTACAATAGCAATTCATTGAGTGGGCCTGACGACATCAATGCACGTGTTTGGGGGCTTTGTTTTGTCCTGTTTGCAGGTGCGCCCTTATTGCCAACAACATCAAGCAGTTTGGCAGCGACAAGATCAACTTTGTACTGACACAGGTGTGCGGCAAAAGCGACAAATGCAGCAGAAGCAGAAGCAGCTAACACAGCTGCCTAGGGTGCTACACAGCTTCCTAGGGGCGCGATACAAGCGTCTGCAGTGTCTGGCTGCCTCTCTGTGCTGTGTGCGCGACAACCGCAGCATGTGGGCGGCTGCCGGTGCAAGCAGGCACAATAGTATTTGTTCCACAGACCCTGACTGAGATATGCATCACTGCTGGTGCGGCTGCTGTGCTGTGCAGTACTGGATGCCCACCAGCAACAGCACGCCGTTCGATATCGACTACTTCTGCTACAAGGAGCGCGGCGGCGGGCGCTGCAGGAAGTTCACCAAGGAGGCCATCAAGCGGTGAGGCGCCACGCAGGCATGGCTATCAAGCGGTGAGGCGCCACGCAGGCATGGCTATCGGCTGCATTGCCCAACGCTGCGGCCCTCAGCTGACAGCGGTCCCGCGCTTCGTTCCTAGACACACCTGGGCGGTGCCTGCCCCGTGCGCAGCACTGCCGTGCATCACAGCTAAGCACTCCTGCTGTGCCGCGCTGTGCAGGTTTGAGGAGCGCATGACGGAGTGCTTTGCCATCGCCATCTCCCAGGGCTTCAAGACCATCATGGTCACGCCACACATCGACAACGCGGTGGACGCGTACCAGTGGCGCAACTACGCAGTGAGTGGCATACAGCCCTGCTGTGCTATGCATGCAACCTGACTCCAGCCGGGCATATTGCTCTGAACCATGCTCATCCACGCCTCTTGCCTTATCCCTTTGCCTTGTGCCACCTCGCGCTGTGCAAGCGTGTGCCAGAGGACAGCACAGCATTGCAGCAGCTGCAAGCACGCAGTTGAGCAGTTGCCAGTCACATCGATCACTGCCCGCCTTCCTCGCTGTGCACCTCATCTCTGCAGAAGCTCAACCCCGGGCTGGCGCAGGGCGGCTTCAGCTACTGGGACATCCAGCTGGCACCGCTGGCAGCAGCCATCCACGCTAACCTAGGCAAGGGCGCGCAGCGCTTCCTGTTCAACCTCGGCGGCGAGCTGGGCACCTCCTTCTTCGGCTGGTCGGGCAAGTGGCTGCAGTTTGTGGGTGATGCGCGGCAGGCGGCCCTGGGTAAGGACAAGGCCAAGCATGCCGGGGAGCTGCAGGTGGGGCTCAAGGTCAACTTTGAGCGCGTGCCGGGCTATGCGAGCCAGCTGCCTGGCGGCGTGAAGCGTGAGCTGGCGCAGCAGCTGTTTGCTGCGCTGGACTACGTGGCTATCAGCGCGTATGCGCCGGTGCCTGCCAAGCCCGACCCCAGCCACTTCCAGGTGGGTGGCTGGTCTTACTTCAGAAACAGAGAAGAAGAGTTGGCACCAAGTAGATGCTTGTTGACGAGCCGTGGCTTGTATGCCAGCCTTGCTGGGTTGCCTGAGCGTCGCGGTGTTGGCTGTGTGTTCACTTTCTTTGTTTGCGCCTGCAGGACAGCGTGGCCATTGCTGATGGCGAGCTGCAGCAGCTGGGCATCTCGCTTGCAGGAAGGGACATCTGGTGAGAGCGGCTTCTCCTTAATCAACGCTTGCGCAGATCATAACAACACAGCTGGCCTGCTAGCCAGCACCTGCGGTTTGTTGCGTGCTTGTCTTTGAGATCATGTGCCTTTGCTGCGGCTCACAGAGAGCTGATGCTTGTGTCTCTGCCTGCCTGCCTGGCTGGCTGCAGGTATGGCGAGTTTGGCATCGGCGGAGGCACCAGCCAGTACTGCGACAGGCTGGCCAAGACGCCAGCAGAGGTGACAGCCGCGCTGCTTCTCTTATTCTGCTTTGAGCCTCTGGCAGCCTCAACAGCAGAGCACCTGCAAGCATGGCTCGCCTGCAGGCATGCTGCAGCACCAGCCATGCTGCCTTGACAGCATCAACTGCGTGGCAGCGCATGCCTTTCGACCGCAGACACTGCTGCTGCTGTGATGCTGCTGCCGCTGCTGTTCCTTCAGGCTGGCTTCACACCTATGTACGGCACGTGCTGGCAGGTGAGGCGCACAGCGGTTGAAATCTGGCACAGTTTGTTTCACATCGTGTAGCCCGGACCTGACTATCATGGGGTTGTTACGGATGTACTTCGGTTCGCCAACTCACATGCAAATTGATCAAAGAAAGCCAACGTCCGTGCCTGTGCTCCAGACAGGTACATAGCACTCCGCCATGACACCTGCCTCACCTTGCTGCTGTTGTACTGCTGTTGCTATGTTGCTGCAGTACAACCCTGCCATGAACCCTTGGAAGTCGCCCGCAATCAGGTCCTACATGCAGGCCTACTACGCGGCGGCGCTGCAGTGGCTGCAGCAGGGCGCGCCGGGCGGCAAGTGGCGCGTGAAGGGCGTGTTCGCGTGGAACCTGGTCAGCTGGGACGTGCAGGGCGTGCACCCGCTGAGCTACGCGGGTGATGGAGCCAGCTTCAAGGGTGAGCGCACAGCTGCAGGCGGGGCTAAGGCGGAGTTATGGTGCCCTGTAACTGACTTGCGCGATGATACATGTACAGCTATGCGTCGTGCAGCACACTCAGGATTGCAGCCGTGCGCCACTGGGAGGCGATTCTTGTAAACTACTGACGGTGCCGTGGGTTGTGGTGGCTGCTGCTTGCAGACGACAAGGTCAGCGTGATGATTGCGCAGCACAACAAGGCTGCCAGCAGGTAGCCCGCCTGGAGCAAGCCGTGGGAGGCAGCAGCAGCCAGCGCTGCAGCAACGTCAGGCCATGTCCCCCCTAAGTGGTTGCAACATGCACCGCGCAGGCGCAACTACACCAGATCTTGAGGAAGCGCCATGCTTGTTGGCGGCAGTGCGTGGCTGACCCACAGCTTGGCTGTGCATGGTGTGCTGGCTGTGCTGGCACTGGGCTGTGCTGACACGCCTGCTGCCTCCTCGCTGGTTGCAGCTTCTGGTACTGCAGTTGAAATGGGACTGGCCAGCGGGCATTTCTGGAGGGTGATGAGCGGCAGGTTCTGGTGATTGTCCCACGCTGCTGGCTGCCACAATGCAGCTTCATTTAGGTGGTGCGTTGATGTTCAAGAGCAGGTACTCATGCAGGCAGGAGAGGTGTGCCGCACTCTTACATTGTCGCACACTAGACAGCATGTTGTATGTATCAGTAATACGCCCAGATCCTTGCACGCCTTGGTGTGCAGTGCTGGGCGATCATGCAGCAGCATGTTGTGAATGCGGGAACCAAACATGCGATGCCAGCACATTGTACACGCAGGATCACTTACACAGTTGGTTGCAGCTTGCAGCACACATTGCTGACGGCAGGAAGAATGCGGCGCGGTGCGCTGTGTTGTATACACCCTGACATATAGCGGCCTGCTGCTGCCTCTGTACTGCGGCGATGACAACTTGTCTTGACAGCAAACTTCGACCCAGCAGGAAGAATTGTCACAGTTCTGGCAGCTTTTACTATGATGCCATGCTGTACGATGCTGCAATATTGCCCAACATGTTATTATGTGTTTGCAATTGCTCTGTTTGCTGGTGGCGGGGATGGTATAGCCTGCCATCCTCAGGATCGACACAAGTTGTGTCGATCCTGCTGCTTACCCACTAAAGCAAGGGTGCAGCTGTCACCGTGCACAGCTTTACTACGTGACCTGGCGCGCATTGCCAATATACAGTGTATATAGTCTAGATCTGTTTGTTTTTATCTGAGAAGCATGGACTTGTTGCAGTCTTGGAATTTATCTTTTGGCAGCCAGCAGCTGCAGTAGCACCAGCAGTGTGCCCTTCTACAACCTTGTGCAAATGTATGTGTCTATGTGTGCGAGTGTGTATGTCACATACACGCTGTAAGGTACAGCGGGTGTTATCTGTCTGCAGGGCCTCCTCAGGCTCGCCAGTACTATGAGTGCTGAAGAATCATACGCAGCTAGTAGTCACCCACGGTGGGTGTGCATGACGACGGTTACTTTTGGACTGCAGGCATGTTGTGTGGAGGCTGGGCCTTACTGCTCACCTCCTTTCAAAGTGCAGCATGTCGGGGCTTGTGTTGGAATGGCGGTGAGCAGTGCCAGCGGGCCTTTGCACACTGTTCCTTTATGTACAGCAGTGCTAGCTTCACCACGCCACTGGCCGTGCGGTGAAGTGATCATGACCATGGCTGTTGTCGACGGAAAGTTTGCAGTGTGTCCTGGGTGACATGCCATACCTTTCGAAAAGTTGCATGCATGGGACCAAGAGTGTAACGCTGTGTCTCGTAAATGACCTCATGAGGTCGTGTTGGCCTCTTCTGTCGAATGCTGATGCAGAGACACAAGACCAATGACCTGCATGCACATTATAACCCTTTAATAATGAGGGCCCGCCACGCTCCCCTGCCACTCCTCTGGCTAGAGGAACTGTACGGGTCTGCAGAGCAACTGACGCCAATGTGACGTGATCGTCCTGACAACGATGTTGATATGCAGCCGCCCATGTGCCCGCTTGTAAACAGCCTCCTGCCACGCAGGATGCAACCCGCAGCACACCACATAAATGCATCCAACCACCTTCCACCACAAGAGCATGCGCTGCGCGCAACAGGCACTTGTGACCAGGCTGTCACACACAGGATCTGGCTGATCCTAGGCTTGATATGCAGTGCTGTGATGTAACGAGCGTGACTTCAACGTTGGCATGTACACCACACCTGGCAGCATGCGCACTCAGGGTGCAAGCCAGAAATTCCACGCAACACTGCATCTCTGGCAAAGCACCACATACCACGTGCCTCACTTTGCACAGCAGCTACGCACCAATGCGGTGCCAAAAAACGCTGCTGGCTCACGCACACGAAGTATCTCCGTAGCTGCGTCAGCCGTACCGGTCAAACTCGCTGCGGGGCCTGCTGCTGCGGCTGCTCCTGCTGCCGCCCCTCCCCCTGCCGCCGCCGCTGCGGCCTCCTGCTGCTGACTGCCTGTAGCCGTTGAAGCCAGGGTTGCCTCCCACCCTGTAGCTGGCATCAGAGTGTGGCCTGGCAAAGCGACTGGCTGGGATGGGCTGCGGGTAGTCCACACCTATCTGCACGTCGTACTGCTGCTGCTCCTGCTTCGACATCAGCCTGCAGCAGCAGCAGCAACACAGCAGGTGCAGGGCACAGCAGAAGGCAATAAGTGACAGTTGCACGGCGCAGTGCAGATGACCTGCAGCATACACCTAAGCCACAGCAGCACACATGTGCATACAGCAAGGCCCAAGCAGCTTAACAAGTCTGCATCTCACCAAGGCTCATGTATCCTGGCTGTTGGCACGTTCTTGAGCTCCGGGATCCAGTGCCTGATGTAGTCGCCAGCAGGGTCGTAGTCTTTGCTTTGCTGCAGATGCAACAACAGGGGCACCACAGGCAGACAGCAGGTCAGAGCGTTGCCTAGCGCTGTCAAGAAGCACACTTAACCCTGATTAACACCTGGGACGGGCATCACTGCGTGTCACACAACCAGCCCAGCAGCTGTGCAAGCGTGCCAGGTGCCAGCCCCCCCCCCCCGTCTCACCTTGGTGATGTTGAAGTGGTTGACGCGCCCGCCCGTGAGCCCCGCTGCCGAAGCCCAGTTGCCCCAGTTGCTGGCCGGGTCGTAGTCCAGCAGCAGGTGCTCAAACAGGTCGCCGCCGCGCCGCCAGTCGCAGCCCAGGTCCAGCGCCAGGTAGCTGGCCACGTTCTGGCGCCCACGGTTGGACATCCAGCCTGACACAGCAACACAGCAACATGGCGAGGCAAATAAGACACATGAACTGACCAAACTCATGAAAGTGTAATAACCCGGGCCATGCATGGTGCAGCAAACCACAGTGCTGTCTAAAAGCTGTCAACACGCCTCCTGACAGCAGGCCCTACACTGACACAATGCAGCTCTGTACAGACGCCACGCGCCAGCGACACACAAGGCACCCACCTGTCTGCTGCAGCTCGCGCATGTTGGCGTCCACCAGGGGCATGCCTGTGCTGCCCTCAGCCCAGCGCTGCCACAGCTCAGGGTCGCTGCTCCACGGCAGGCGCAGCCCAGCGGGGCCGCCAGAGTGGAAGATGCGGTTGCCCTGCTTCGCTGCGTAAAACCTGCACAGCAACAGAAAATGCCCCGCATCAGTACAGGCACACGTGGCACAGCGCAACATAGGGCAAGGGATACGCATGATTCCTCTGTATGCTGTGAGCGGCTCAAGCAGCAGCATAACAAGTGCCAGAAACACAGCCGCCCTCCACCATCCAGAATGAAGCTGCTTCAACGCACCCTGCAGCCAGCAGCCCTCTCTCCTTCACACTCTCCTCCACACACACCTGAAGAAGTCCCTCCAGATGAGCTCAAACACCACCCAGTAGGTACTCTTGTTGGCGGTGCGCTGCTCCTCATACTTCTTCAGCTCATGGTACACGGTGCGGGGTGACAGGCAGCCCGCAGCCATCCAGGGCGCGAACTTTGTGGAGTAGTCGCCGCCCAGCATGCCGTTGCGTATGTCAAAGTAGGTGGCCACCAGGTCGGTGTCCCACAGGTAGTGACGCAGCCGCGCCAGCGCCTCTGCCTCGCCACCCTGGGGAAAGCAGGGTTTATGCAGCACACACGGAAACAACATTGACGATCATGCATGTCTGGTGACACCGCAGTGGAAAACATTGCTGTGATGCAGATGCATGCATATGTGTGCATTGTTCCCCTGCTTTTGGGACATGGCAGGCGGTGAGCCACGCCCAAGGGCGGGTGCCTGCCGGCTGTACCGCAGGGGTGCTGGCGCCAGCCTGAAGCAGGCTGGGTCAGGCGGTTACTGTTGCGCGGGTATGACTCAATGGCCACCTCATGGCAGGGGCGCCAGCTGCAACGCAGCCGGCAGGCCCCGGAGGTGTGATCTTAAGGCCCACGCGGGTGTGTGTAGAGGATGCTGCTGCGCACGCCAAGCAAGCATGCTGCCACAACAGTATGCCTAGCCGCCCACCTTGAACTGCAGTGCTGCTTTGGGGTTGGACTGCGGCTGTTGCGGCGCCTGGCCTGCCGGCCAGGGCAGCTGCTGCCAGCCGGGCAGCTCCCCGGTCAGCTGCTGCTGCAGCTGTGGCGGCAGGCTGCGCGGCAGCGGCAGCTGGCCAGGCTGCGGGGCAGGGAACTCCGGACGCACCTGCAGCCAGTGGTAGGGCGGCAGCAAGGGATAATGCAGACTGAGACCACTGCAAAGTGGCAATTGAACGCTACAGCTGCTCATGTTGGCGCAAGTCTGCTCAGGGTGGCCCTGTGTGCCTGTTATGCTTAGGTCACATCAACGTGCTTGATGAGCTGCCCAAGCACTTGACGCCGACTCCAAGCACGCCACACAGCTCGCCTCTCCCCCCCGGCTCACCTTGCACTGCTTCTCCACCTTCTCCCTGAATGGCGTGAACACACTGGGCAGCGTGGCCAGGCCCTCCCCAAAGGGTAGGTCATCGATGTGGTACAGCGAGGGGCCCCAGTGCCGCACCAGCTTGGCCTTGCCCTGCACGCCAGCAACACAAAATGACACAGCTTAGACATACTGTTTGTGGTGGCTCTGTTGCATACCTTGGTGCTACCTGCTGCCAGCTTTGCTGTAGCTGACTTGTCAGCTGCACCTGCACACGTCCTCCGGTGCCGAGCTGCATGCCGAGCTTGCACTGGCTGCGTCGCCAGCAGGTCCGTCCTTACCTTGATTGCTCGCTGGACCGCGGCGTCCACTGCTGTCTCCTCGCTGGTGACCTCCTCCTGGCACAGCACCAGCCCCGCCCCGGGGCCGCAGCCCTCCAGCGCAGCAGGCAGCACAGCCTCAGGGGCGCCCACAGCCACCAGCAGCCCGCTGCCCAGCTGCTGCAGGTTGCAGCGCAGGCCAGCCACGCACTGCTGAAGGAAGGCTGCGCGGTGCGGGCCAGTCTTGGTGGTGCCCCAGGGGCTGGCAGAAAAGAAGCGCGGGTCGTAGCAGTACACAGGCAGCACCTGCAGCGCGCCGCAGCAGCAACAGTGTTGTCACACACCCAAAAGCAGCAGCACGCCTGTTTATCGGGCTTCCAGTGGATGGTGGCTGCTGGCAGCAGACGAAGTCAGCTGCACCAACAGCCTGCTTAATACAGTCAAAATGAAAAGTGTATGCTGTGCTTGCTGCTGCTGCTGCTGCTGCTGCAGGCCTGTGTGCCGCTCACCTCGTCATACTCGCCTGCCTTGACCTTCTGCACCGCCTGGTGCACAATCACATTGTCGCGAACGCGAAGGTCATTCCTGAAGAACAGCACGATGCGGCGTGGACCGCCACCTGCCTGGCCGTCAGCCATGGCTGCAATGCTGTGGCTGCGCCCCCTCACGCGCAGCTGCGCTGGCGCTGCTGCAGCAGGCCTGGTGGCTGACAGAGCAGGAAGCTGGCCCAGTGCCTGCAGCGCATGGAGAGCATGCGCACAACAGAGCAGTAGATGTCAGTATGAAGCAAACATAGAATGAAACTAGAAAGACATGCGTATATTACTGTTGCAGCTGTGCCCAACACTGCACCAGCAGCAGCCAAGTGCACTTGCCTTGCCAGGGAGGAGACTGCTGCCTTTGCCACCAGCTGCTGCCCCTCGCAGCACACCCGCGAACGCCAGGTTGAATTTAGTTCAGCGGTTTCACAATGCTTCAAAAAACAATACGACCGTGACACAGATGATTATCGAGGCGGCAACCGATCGCAGCCACAAGAAGTGTGCGCGCCCAGCCACCTGTTTCGCACACAAGGACGAAGGAATCAAATAAAGCGCCGAAGAAAAAGATTACTGCTATTGCTGCAATTCACTATTTCATTGATACTTTCATCAAAGCACGTAACTCGCCTGGCTGATAGTGCCACCAGTGACTGTCATTGTCACAGCGTCTCAGGGCCCAGTTTGAACAGGAATGCTCCTGAGCCAGGCCAGGCTTGACCTCTGACACTCATCAAGTCGACGACTTGTCCTTGAGCTTTCCTTTGACCTGTTTGTGTGCTGTGTTCTTCACTTTCAATGGCCCTGCTGGATCTCCGCCCACAGCGCCGCCACCATGCGGCCTGCCAAAGCGGCTGGCTGGGATGGGCAGCGGGTAGTCAACGCCCATGCGCACTCCATACTGCTGCTGCTCCTCTTCAGTCATCAGCCTGCAGCATTTGCGAACCACGCAGCGTCAGCAGCAGCTGCAGTAGCATGTGACCCGCCCTACCAAAGGCCAAAGCCGGAGTAACAAGCTGCAGCTGGCGGGTCAGCAAAAGGAATGCAGAAGGTACACGCCTGTACACTTTTGGCTGACCAATAAAGCAATGTAAGCTCCGGTGAACAGCACTACCTCACCAAGGCTCGCGTATCCTGGCTGTTGGCACGTCCTTCAGCTCCGGGATCCAGTGCCTGATGTAGTCGCCAGCAGGGTCGTAGTCCTTGCTTTGCTGCAGGCGCAACAACAGGGGCACAGAAACAGCAGGACATCAAAGGACCACAGGTCAGAGCGTTGCAGCACGACTGAGCCTGGGTTCAACAGCTGAAGTGCCCATCAGCGCATCACCGTAGCGGCCCGGTAGCTATGCAAACATGCCAATCAGCATGCGCGCTGGCTGCCTGCCGCACCTTGGTGATGTTGAAGTGGTTGACGCGCCCGCCCGTGAGCCCCGCTGCCGCCGCCCAGTTGCCCCAGTTGCTGGCCGGGTCGTAGTCCAGCAGCAGGTGCTCAAACAGGTCGCCGCCGCGCCGCCAGTCGCAGCCCAGGTCCAGCGCCAGGTAGCTGGCCACGTTCTGGCGCCCGCGGTTGCTCATCCAGCCTGACGCATCAGCACAGGGGCACAGCAGAGTTTGTTACGAATAAAACCACCAGCATCTGTAGCGATTGTGCTTGTTCAATTTGCTTCAAGCTGTAACTAATGCCAAGGACGACAAGCAACTGCTATCCAAGATGTGCCATGGGAGCGCCAGCCGCTGCGCCAGTGCCGCACCCTTCCAGGGCCGCAGCCATGCACCAGCCCACCTGTCTGCTGCAGCTCGCGCATGTTAGCGTCCACCAGGGGCATGCCTGTGCTGCCCTCAGCCCAGCGCTGCCACAGCTCAGGGTCACTGTTCCAGGGCAGGCGCAGCCCAGCAGGGCCGCCAGAGTGGAAGATGCGGGAGCCCTGCTTCAGCGCATAAAAGCGGAAGAAGTCTCTGCACAGCAGCTCAAATGTGATCCAGTAGGTGCTCTTGTTGGCAACGCGTTGCGCTTCGTACAGCTTGGTTTCGTGGTATATGGTGCGGGGTGACAGGCAGCCTGCGGCCATCCAGGGCGCAAACTTTGTGGAGTAGTCACCGCCCAGCATTCCGTTGCGTATGTCAAAGTAGGTGGCCACCAAATCGGTGTCCCACAGGTAGTGCCGCAGCCGCGCCAACGCCTCTGCCTCGCCACCCTGCGGGGACGCAGGGCACATGCCAACAGGAACAGCAGTCAATGGCTGTGAGTGTTTGCAAGGTACAAACTAACAGAGCTAGCTCAGCCAGCCAGTTTGAAACACAAGGAGCTGGCAAAGAAGCAACAAACACCACACCAACAATGCGCTGGTGTGCCTCAGGCTACCTGATGTGTTACATATGCATGTTTGTGAAATGGTGTGTGTTCCCCTGCCTTTGGAGCGCAGCAAGCAGTGTATGCCTGCCGGCTGTACCGCAGGGGTGCTGGCGCCAGCCTGAAGCAGGCTGGGTCAGGCGGTTGCTGTTGCGCGGGTATGACTCAATGGCCACCTCATGGCAGGGGCGCCAGCTGCAACGCAGCCGGCAAACCCTGGAGGTGTGATCTTAAGGCCCACGCGGGTGTGTGTGCAGATGTTGCTGCGCCCGCAAAGCAAGCTGTGTTCTGCACAGTCCCTGACCGCAGCGGCTGCAGTCAAGCAAGGATGCCTTGAACAACATTGATACAAGCCAGCCACCCACCTTGAACTGCAGTGCTGCTTTGGGGTTGGGCTGCCGCTGCTGCGGCGCCTGGCCTGCCGGCCAGGGCAGCTGCTGCCAGCCAGGCAGCTCCCCGGTCAGCTGCTGCTGCAGCTGTGGCGGCAGGCTGCGCGGCAGCGGCAGCTGGCCAGGCTGCGGGGCAGGGAACTCCAACCGCACCTGCAGCATGGCAGCGGATGCACGCCTGGTCTTGCAACTCACTAGCACACTTGCTGCCTGCTGTCTGAAGCTGCATGCATCACAGGCTTGCAACCAGCAGATGACAGCCAGGAGAACTGCTGTCCCTGTGGACTTAGCAGCGCCCGTGTAGCCTGCGTGGACAGTTGGGTAATGGTGCCAGCATTGCTGTGCATGCAACGCAACAAGCAGCTGCCAGGCAGGAAAGCTTCTGCCGCAGTGCACTGCTCAGGGCACTGCCCTCACCTTGAAGTCCTGCTCCACCTGCTCCCTGAAGCGTGTGAACACGTCAGGCATGTCCTGCAAGCCCTGCTGGTAGGGCAGGTCCTCCACATGCAGCAGGCTGGGGCCCCACCGCCTCACTAGCTCAGCACGGCCCTGCAGCACAACAACAGAATGGCCTCCAGTTGCGAAACATGCATGTGTGCAGGGCCAGAACTGTTGCCTAAGCCAGGGTAGCAGCTGCCCAGCCAGTTATCGTGTGTGAGCGCTGCGGCGGCTATCCGTCCACAGCTGCAGAAGCTGCTACACAAGGATTGCAAGCACAGCACATGGCTGGCTAGGTCAATACTGATGCTGTACACTGCAGTTATACCTTGATTGCTCGCTGGACCGCCGCGTCCACTGCTGTCTCCTCGCTGGTGACCTCCTCCTGGCACAGCACCAGCCCCGCCCCGGGGCCGCAGCCCTCCAGCGCAGCAGGCAGCACAGCCTCGGGGGCGTCCACAGCCACCAGCAGCCCGCTGCCCAGCTGCTGCAGGCTGCACCGCAGGCCAGCCACGCACTGCTGCAGGAAGGCTGCGCGGTGCGGGCCAGTCTTGCTGTTGCCCCAGGGGCTGGCAGCAAAGAAGCGCGGGTCGTAGCAGTACACAGGCAGCACCTGCAGCACAGAAAAGCAAGAGAGCACATGCAGCGTGGCCTCAAACATTCAAAGCAAGTCGCCTAGAACCTACTGGCATCACAGCACACAGGCAGACCAGCAGCAGCAGATCTTTCCAAGCCTCACCTCATCGTACTCCCCAGTTTGGACCTTATGTACAGCCTCATTGATGATCACATTATCACGTAGCCGCAGGTCATTTCTGAACCAAAGCAGGATGCGGCGCCTGCCACTGTTGGCTGGCTCCGCTGACGCGTCTGCCATCAGTGCGCAGCACAGGTGTAGCACAATTCCCTAGGTGCGGCACCTGCGAGTGGAGGTGTTTGCACGTCTCAGAGAACTACTCCAATTAGTTGTTTAGTGAGCGCGTTACGAGCAGGGTAGCCTGCGGCGGTGTGGGCTAACCTGGGGCTGCTACTGCTGCTGCTGCTGTCCGTGTCGCCCGGCGTACCCCATTTGAGGCCACACCAGAGCCCACGGCTGTGTAAGTGAGCGCCAGTTCAAACTTTGAATGCGTTCAAACCACAAGCCGTGATCAACCAACCGAGGCAAGGACGTTCTCTTCTTGCGATCGCCCTGCAGTCACTGCGAACCACCCGTGACAAATCCCAAAACGACGAACACCAACGGCAAAAACATCGCACGGTGTAAATCTGCACGTATATACCCGCTTGTACAACAGCCGTGGCGCAGCCGACTAAACCCGTGACGTTTGACTATAGTCAATATCTCAGCCAGGCTGACACCCGTTGAAAAAAAAACAGGCGAGTCCCTGGAATGCACTGCTTTCGTGCTCAGCTCCAACAACGGTTGGCGACAACACGCTTTGCTCAAGGTTACACAAGATTTGATGCAACATGCTAGGGGCACAATGTACGATTTGTCCAGCCACCCTGCTCAGCTTCGTCCAGCAACCCTACTCATCATTCTGTGGCAGCAGCCGTGCTAGACCAGCGAGTGTAGCTGACCAGGACAGCGATGACATGCTGGTGCCGACATCACTAGCGGCGTCCGCAGCAGCTGCTGCCCGGCTGGCTTCAGCGGAGAGCGGCTGATCCCCCATCAGCTGTTCCTCGTACTGCGACAGCTGCTGCAGTAGGCTCTCCAGCTCCTCACTCGTGGCTGCAATCAGCAACCAACACAGACGGTCAGCGTTTGCAATGTTGGTGTAAAGCACAGCAGCATCACATGCTGCAAGTCAGGCACAGGATCACTGCATCATGTTGCATGCTGGCTGCCCAAGGTGCAGCTGCACACCCACCTGATGAGGACTGGCGCAGCTCAGCCGACACCCTGCCACTTGGGTCCAAGCCTGCCCTGCTGCCGCTGCTGCTGCCCAGCCGGCCCAATCCACCAGCAGGCGCAGGGCCAGCCTCAGAGCCTGACGATGATGCTCGGCTGCTGCTGGTGCTGCTCCGCAGCCCACCCTCAGCTGCCGCGGCCCGCAGGGCAGCTGCAGCTGCTGCTGCGCTGGTGCCTTCAGCACCTTGCTCCACGCTGCTGCCCCTGCTGACGTCGGCGGTCCTGGCCCTGCTCCTGATGCCCAACATGGGTGTCTCCCGCTCCACTGGGCCTGCAGCACTGCTGGTAGCTGCTGGCGCATCAAAGGACAGCGACTTGGAGCTGGGCCGCGAGGCTGAGCTGTGCTGGGTGCTGCTGGAGGAGCTGGTGATGCGGCCCAGCACCACTTGCCCTGCAGGATAGCAGCGCAGGGCGTGTAGCAGCAAGGGACAGCAAGAAACAGCATGGAGGCTTCTGGTTCCTTGCTTGGCAGGTGCCATGCCTGCACATTTGGCTGCAAGGTGTTGGGGCGGGACATTGCTGTACTGGTGGGACAGTGAAACAGACATAACTCGATGATATGCATACTCACCAGCAGGGGCTCCACTTCCTTCAGGCACTCCCAGCAGCACCGGCTCATACAGGCCATACGCAGCGTCTGCGTGCTGCTGCTCTGCTGCTGCAGCACCAGCTCCTGCAGCTGGTGTGTGGCTGGGTGAGCTTGTGCCAGTGCCAGGTGTGGATGAAGCAGTGAGGAATGATGATGCTGTGCCTGGGCTGTCAGCCAGTGCGCTCAGTCCAGAGAGGGGGCTGACGTCTTGCTGCTGCTGCTGGTTGAAGCTCTTGCCTGAGCTGCTGTTGCTGCCACTGCTTGCAGTCTCACTGCCTTGCGGCACAGCCTTCAAAACAGTGCAAGTCAGACAGTGCAAGTCAGTCAGCACAGCAGCCAGCCGCCCTATGCTTGCAAGGAGGGTTGGCGCCAAACGGGTGCTGCAGCAAGCACAAGACACAGTGCAAAAGGTGCACGCTGTTGGGTGATATGGTTTCGTGCAGTTCTGCTTGAGTTGCAGCCTACTATCCTGGACAGCAGGTTGAGGCCGCCCTCACCTGCAGTGCTTGCTGCAAGCCCCTGACAGCCCTGCCCCGGCGCGTGAGTGGACCCAGTCCTGCTGCTGCCAGCTGGGCAGCAGGCGGGCTGCGTGGGCTGGACACCCCCGCTTCCCGCAGCCTTGCAGCTACCCTGCTTGCTGCTGCGTAGCGCCGCGCA
Organism: Tetradesmus obliquus; assembly: GCA_030272155.1. Lineage (NCBI taxonomy): Eukaryota > Viridiplantae > Chlorophyta > Chlorophyceae > Sphaeropleales > Scenedesmaceae > Tetradesmus > Tetradesmus obliquus. The sequence goes on from CP126191.1 coordinate 7,299,474, forward strand.
GGACTGCTTGCACTGCTGGAGGGTGACGCTGCAGCACTGCCTGCCCTGGGCTGGCCCCTGGTGGGTGATGCTGTGCTGCTGGCGCTCCGCTGAGTGTCAGCGAAGCCAGCCACACCAGCTGCTGTATGCGGCTCCTCCAGCACCGTCTTCAGGCGGGCAGCAGCGGCGGCGGCAAGCAATTGCTGCTGCTGTTGCTGTGCGGCAAGCCTTGCTTGTGCGAGCTGCTGGCGCGCGCGCAGCTCGGCAGCTGCCTTGTAGCTCATCTCCAGCTGCACCTGTGCCTCTGTCTCTGCCAGCAGCTGCTCCAGCTCCTGTGAGACGTTCAGGCTGCCCACAGACGACGAGGCAGGCCTGCTGCTGCTGCCTGAGGCAGTGGCTGATGCAGTGCCTGGCGCTGCTGATGCAGACACCGCGCCCTGCCTGCTGCCCTGCTCTTCTTGCAGCTCTGCTGCCACACTGCTGTAGGCTGCAGCCCACCCAAGCTTTGCACCAGCAGCTGGCTCTGTTGCGCCCGTTCTCCTGTCAACAACAGGCTGCTCCTGTGCTGCTGCAGCAGCAAGGGCCGCAGCAGCGCTGGCGGCATCAGCTGCAAGTGCTGCTGCTGGGACTGCTGTGCTTGACTGCAAATGAGCAGTGATGGCTGCAAGCCTGGCCTCCAAGCTGCCAGCAGCACTATGGGGCCTGCCTGCTGCAGCGGCAGCAGCTGCTGCAGCTCCAGCCAGTGGTGCTGTCCTTGCAGGAGAGCCGGGCCGGCCAGGCACACCTGCTGCTGCTGCAGCTGCTGCTGCCGCAGTGGTTTCCTTCAGCACTGCTGTGACTTTGTCATGGGTGCGCTGGTCCTGCAAGCGTGGCACGGCAGGAAGCACAAGTCAGGTCCACTTTCAGTATATGTTTTTTCGAAGCATACATGCAGAAACAAGCACCTTGGCACAGCGACAATTTCAAGTTGCAATAAAAAGGCGTTGGCAGGTGACGCAACCACCGTGTGCACACACCTGTGCGAGCTGCTGCAGGATCTGCTCCACCTTGGCTGCATGCTCCGCATCTGCCTGCTGCAGCACCTGCTGCAGGCCAGCCAGCTGCTGCTCTGCTGCCTCCATACGCGCTGCGGCACCCAGCTCTGCTGCCGACATGTGCAGCTCTGCCTGGTGCTGCTTCAGTGCCTCCAGCTCGGCTGACACCGCTGCCATGCGCTGCTGCTGTTGGTCTGAGAACCTGCAAGCCGGCAGGCCAGTGCAGGTTGATTTGAAGTGTTGGTTTCACCACAACGCAACAGTCAAATTAAAATTGCAGCAGCACACATGACGTATAAGCTGTTGTGTGCCTGGCAGCCTCACGTTTCTGCTTAGGCATGCTGCCGCATCTGGCCCTGCCTGTGGTCAAGCCTTACTTGTTGACATCGGTCAATTTAGGTGCTATGCACCTGCGCATTGTTGTGTTGCTGAGGCATGCTGCCGCATCTGGCCCTGCCTGTGGTCAAGCCATCAAAGTGGCTTGCTGAATGGTGTGTACATGATGCACTTGTGAAACAACAATGCCGTAACTGGCCGCTGCCTCTCAGCACTCACTGCTTCTGCTGCTCCTGCGCCTTCTGTGCGATGGCAGCCTGGCCGGCTGCTGCCAGCACAGCCTGGCGCTCAGCCTGCAGCTGCAGCTGCGTGGCCGTCATCTGCGCCTCATCCTCCGCCAGCTGGCGCAGCCTGCGCTGGCTCTCAACCTGCAGGGGCAGAGCCAAACCACCGCGTTGCACACATAGGAACACGCCACTTGTGCATCAAAACTGCTGCTGGGGACGCGAACACCACACTTTCTTGCCCTAGCTAACACGCAGCCTGAAACACGTCCGCATGAACATGATTGCTTGATTTCTTGGTCGCTGAACGGCGCACAGTGCTGCTTTGCCGTAAGCCCGCCACCTCACCTTGAGCAGCTCCTGCCGCTCCTGCAGCTCTTGTGCGAGCAGCAGGCCCTTGGCAGCCTGTCGTGCAGCCTCTTGCTCAGCAGCAGCCACCAGCCGTGCACGCCGCGCAGCCTCATGCTGCTGCTTCAGTGCACGAGCCTCATCCTGGGCCTGCCACTCTGCTGCCTTGCGTGCCTGCTCAGCTGCCAAGGCTGCGGCTTGCGCGGCAGCAGCATCTTGCAGCGCTGATGTGCCTGCAGCTGCCAGCTCGTCCTGCTGCAGGGCCCACAGGCGCTGCTGCGCCTGGAAGTCCAGAGCCTGATGTGTCAACACGAGCGGCGGCACCACAGCGACACATGTTTGCAAGCAGCTCTCTTAACTTTAAAAGGGCGGGCAGCAGGTACTTGCCGCGCCAATAACATCAGCGTTTGCACATAAGCCACCTTGCTTCATGCCATGTCTGCTGTTTCTCTGCTTTTTGGACAACAACTTAGCCTGCTTGATGGCTGTTGGCTGCAGTGACATCTGCCACATGTGCCGCTCATGCCTCACCTTGAGGTCTTCCTCCTCCTGCTTGGCCTTCAGCGCAGCAGCGGCCTGGCGCCGCTTGTGGTCCAGCTCCGACTTGAGCCCAGCCAGCTCCGACTGCCACTCAGCGCGCAGCAGCGACACACTCGCCTGCAGCAACAAGTGGCGCACACCATCCATTACGTACCCAGGCGCCTCATGCTGCAAGACGTTAACAGGAATCGTCCCACCGTACACCCTGTTTGTTTTAGTTCAGTGCTCTCATAGCCGGCAGGTGCAACATTCAAATATAAGCATACATATCACGCCATTTTTCCTGAGCAGCAGTGTAGTGCTGGACATCGCTCACTGCATGCATCCTTCCAGGGCATTTGGTGAATGTGATGGCACTGCCGCATGTTGCCGCTGCTGCGGCTGCCGCACCTGGTGCGCCTCCTCCACCAGCCGTATCTGCTTCAGCTTCTCCTCCTTGGCCCTGTCATCCAGCCGGGAGGCAGCAGCAGCCATTGCATCATCTATGCTATGCAGCGCGGCCCGCCGCTGCGCATCCAGCGCCGCCAGCTGCTGCCGCTGCGCAGTGAGGGCAGCAGAGTCGTACGCTACCTGCTTGCTGCGCTGCTCCAGCTCAGCCACCACCTGCGCAGCAACAGCAGCAGCAGCAGCAGCTTATTCCACAGCCAAGGCGCGAGCTCAGCCATCCTTCTGTTTGGTAAAGGCCTCGAACAAGCAGTTGCTGCAAGCAACCAATACAGTTCCAACAGCCGACTTGAAGCAGCTCATGCACAGCCACATGCTGCCCGTTAGCCATGCTGCCTGCTCACGCATCTGCTCAATATTGTTCTTGGGTGACTTGCCCAAGCACACCGGCTGTGGCCCCTCACCCTGCGCCTGCGCAGCAGTGCGTCTTCAGCCTCCTGAATGCGCCGCCGCTCCATCTGCTGCAGCTCAACCGACCCAACAGGGTACTCGTTGAACACAGGGTAGGCGGCACCATCAGCGGCAGCTGGCAGGGGGCTGAACGTAGCCAGGCCCAGCTGCGCATACTGCGGTGTGCTCTGCTGCAACTTGTACGCTTGCTTGACAACCTGCATGCACATGTCAGTGATAGGTGACAGTGTCTTCCTTAGTACGAGTGAATTTTGTCATTGACTCACACACTCCGCCCAGATACTTCAGTAGTGCCTGGTGGCAGTGAGTGGCGCACTGCAGCGTGCACACCACACGTCCAAGTGCGCACCTTTCCTGCAACATGCTTCACGCACCTGGTAGCGGCATGGCAATGGCCTTTCAGCAGCACGCATCTGGGGATGCCTTTTCAGCACAGCTCACCTTCTGCATGTCCACTGGGGGCCGGCTCTCCAGCAGCCGCTGCAGCTGCGCCTCATCTTGCACAGCCAGCAGTGGCTGGCGCAGCGTGATGAGGTAGCTGGCCAGCAGCTGGTACAGGAAGCCGGGGCCTGCTGGCGCTGCCAGGCAGTGGTCCCACAGCACCTGCCAGTCAGCTTGGCTGGGCAGCACGTCCGACAGTGCCCCTGACAGCTGCTGCCAGAGCTGCTGCAGCAGCGGCACACCCAGCTGCTGCAGGTGAGCGCCCAGCTCCAGGTTGTGCTGAGACAGCAGCAGCTGCAGCACAGCAGTAGCAAGGCGTGGTTTGGTCGACAGCACCTCAGTTGCCGCATTGCTTGTATAAAGAGTTCTCCTTCTGCTGGCAGTTCCAAAGCATCCAGGTGGCAATCGACATGCTATTTTCACATGCGGGAGGGGCCAGTCAGCTGTGAAGGCTGGTACTTGGCCGGCACAAACTTCCCCCAACCGCCACGCACACGTCCGGAACACCTCAACTCACCAGGAAGCGCCGTAGCAGTGGCAGTGGTGGGTTGGGGAACAGCTCAAACCAGCCACTGCACCAGTTGAGCAGCAGCGTTGCCACCAGCTCGAAGGCTGCCTCAGCCTTGGTGCCATACAGCTTGACAAAGGGGAACACAAAGCGCGGCAGGAAGCCAGCCTCGGCTGCAGACACATGGAGACAGCGGCAGTAGCACATGTTGTGGCGGTTGCACTGCGCCGCCGCTGATTCTGCAGCAGTTGGTGTGCCACCACGCACTGCCAGCTCCACGATTTACATGGACATGCACATACAGTCCAGCTAGCCCCATCTGTAGCCTGCTCACCAAACAGAGGGCACCAGTGCGCCAGCTGTGACAGGCAGGCCTGTAGCCTGACCGCCTGTGTGTTCCTGGTGCCGCCAGGCAGCTGCTGCGCCAGGTCCCTGTAGGCGGGATGCACCCCCTTGTCCTGTAGCAGGCTGAAGGCTGCTGTGTTGTGCGGCAGCCTCAGCAGGTGGTCCCTGCAGGGGTGCATGTGCTGGCAGTGGTGGCTCTATGTCTAGCAGTGTGGTATACGATGATTAATGCGCTGTTGAACCACAGCAACTGTGTGTGACACTAGTTTGCAGGAAGCGATCTGGAAGCAAGCTGGCGGAGTCGCGCCTATGATGCTGGGGCAAGGCAGTCACGCATGACACGAGCTCACCAGATCAGCTGCCTGTAGTGCGCAGGGAACTCTCCATACGCAGACAGCATGTCCTGCAGCTTGCGCTTGTTCAGCGCAACAGCTGGTGCATCCAGCGCCGACACACGCAGCTGCCCAGGCACTGCCAAGCCTGCCTGCGCTTTGCCGCTGCTGTTACCACTGGCATCCTTGCTGCGCTGCTTCGCTGCCTTGGCGGCCTGTCCTGCAGCCTTGGCTGGGACGTTGACCACATCTGACAGAACTGCAACAGGAGCACGCAGCACATCAGTGCTTGCCCCAACTTTGCTGCCTGTGCGGCTGCTGGTTACCAGGACACCGGCACCAGCAGGCAGTTGCTGAAGCTGTGCCTCTTCCAGCCGCTGCACTTGTTGTGCAGGGCTGCTGTGTTGCTGGGCACCTCTCCTGACAGCTGCCAGGTCATAGACGCGCGCCAAGCCGTCACTGCACACCACTGCCATGCTGTTGGCGCGTGCATCCATGCTGAAGCAGCAGGCCCTGCTGCCTGGGGATGACAGGCGCAGTGCTGCAGTGAAGCGGGCTGCATGCAGGTCCACGAACGTGATGCTGCCATCGCTGGCAAGCACTGCAGGGGCACACATGCACAAGTAGCACACAGTACGTGAGGGCGGACGCATCGCATGCAAGCATGGCAACTGCAGGGCTGCTACATTTGCAGGACTTGGAACAATAACAAACTGTTCAGCTGCTGCAGTGGTGTCTTATTCCAAACGAAACTAGATCCATGCAACAAACAGATAGTGCGCGATTGCTTGGGCTCGCATGCACAGCCTCTGCCTACCTGCAACTGAGCTGCTGTCCGGCAGCAGCTGCACCTGCGCGATGCCATACAGCTCCTGTGGCAGCAGCAACGCATGCACTAACCGCAGCTGCTGCAGGCTGTATACCAGCAGCAGTGCCGGCGTGCGGCAGCCCACCAGCAGCCACTGCTCGTCAGCGCTGATGCTGAGGCAGCTGGGGGTGAAGCGGCACTGCTGCTGCCCGCATGGCGTCTGCAGCCTGGCCACCTCCCGCAGCTCCCGTGTGCTCCACAGCACTATGTCTCCGGATGCTGCCGCTGCTGCTATCAGGTTGCCTGGTGGCGAGAACGCTGCCACACTGGAGCCGTAGGGTGCACCGCTCAGCATGCGCCGCTGGCGGAACGTCTGTGTGGTTGCAGCCAGGCAGCGGCAGAAGGGCATGTTGCGCGCCGCTGTTAGCCCCAGGTTGCATAGTGCGGCGCTTAAAAGCAGCACAGCAGGCTGGTGTCCCTTGGCATTGCTAAGTCCACTTTCAGGCTTATTACATCAGCAGTGGTGCATGCTGTCAACACGCCATCATGAAGCAGCAGCACCTCACCTGCATGTCCCACAGCAGCACAGCATCCGCTGATGCTGACAGCAGCTGCTCAGTGTCTGACTTGGTGGACAAGCTGACAACTGCTGCTCTGTGTCCAGGCAGCTTGGCCAGGCGTGCATTGCTGCTGGAGATGTCGAAGCAGTGGATGTCACCGCTGCTGCAGCCCACAAACAGTCGCCTGCTCAACCTGGCCATGAATGCTGCGGAAGTACCCGCGCTGGGCAAGGTGTCTAGAAGCGTGTAGCGCTGCTTGTTCAGGTGCAGTGCATACACAGCACCGCAGTCTGTGACCAAGCCAAGCGCATCTGCATCTGGAGCAAACGCACAGGCAGTACAGCGCTGCGGTGCCGCCTTGTTGCTGCCGCTTGACAGCACACGCACTGTCAGCACTAGGCCGTGTTCGTTGGGTGACTGAGGCTGTTGGAGCCTGCCCACTTTCCCCACTAGCTCAGCTGTTGGGGGCATGTTGCTGTATGGTGCTGCTGCCCTGACCTGGGCAACAACAGTCTGGACAGGGCTAGCTCAAGCAATGCCTGATTTCAAGCGCTTGACGTGTCGTATTATTTGTGTCAATTACAAATGGAATCACTAGAGAATAATAAGTAGTAATCAGCCCCGTCACGATTGCCACTTCCCATCGACAAGTACCCGGTGCTCAGACAGACAGTCCCACAACGACATCAAAAAGCATTCCAGTAACAAGATTACAGCTGCACAAGAATCTTTATTGACGGCGTTCCGCAACGACTCAGGTCGCCCACCTGACAATATTTCGAACGCAAAACAGCACAGAACCACAGGCAGGAGCCCACCAACAATCATGCGGTGCAGAGCTTCTCAGTTCGCCTAAGCATGCTGCATCACCCACCACATGAGCAGCATCGTATGCACACAGGAACCTCTCAAACACAGGCGCCCAAGCCCCCTCTCTGCCCCTCTGCGCAACGACAGTGTCGCACTGTCAGTCACTGCCTATGGGGGCTGGCAACAGGCGAGACGTGCTCTCGACAGGTGTTGGGTTTAAAAAAACTCAGCAGCAAGCAATTGCCATGCACTGAAACTTGAATGACCCCCACCCCCCTCCCCACTGTCCACGAATCCCACCAGATCACCGCCCGCAGCCGCAAGCGCGCTGCAGCTGCCAGCTATAGCCACTGCAGCTCCCTGCTGTGCTTGCTGCTGCTACTGCTTCAGCAGGCAAGACGAAAGCCACTACTGCTGGCCGCCCCTGCCACCGCCACCGCCACTGCTGCTGATTTGGCGTGACAGAGCAGTCCGCAGCTGCTGCAGCGTCATCTCAGGGTCCACCGCCACGTCCTGCGGCTGCCTGCCCAGCCACTTGTCCAGCACAGTGCTTGCATCGCGCCAGGGAGGGCAGGACATGCCCGCATCCTTGAAAGCCGTCTTGCTCTCACTGCTCAGCGCCTCCACCAGGTGCCACAGCCGCGACTCAGCCAGGCACAGCACGCTGGGCAGCACAGCCAGCACGCTTGCATACCTGCAGTCACGTGACAGCCATTCACACGAGGAATATATATACAAGTAGCTTGCTCAAACAGGAAGGCCATAAGCACCCTTGCCCAGCACCGGGTGTCATACAGCTGTCTGAATGGCGCAGTTGTGGAGTTCTCTGAGCTAACGACCTGCACGCTACAAGAGCTCAGCGCTAGCACCCCACGCCATCAGCAACAGCGTCTGCGCACACAACAAGCTGCAGCCCTGCCCATGCCCAGCTCCGCGCACCTGTCTGTGGCGTGTGGGATCTCAAACTGCTCGCGGAAGCAGGGGTCCACAACAATGGCCGGGCTCGTCTCCATGCCTGGCTGCACCACACGGATGAAGCTGTGCCGCAGCCCAATCATTGGCGGAGGGCCCTCCTGTTGCCCAGCAGCCTGCGCCTCGCTGCTGTCAGCGCGGCAGGGGCAGCTGGTGCGCAGCGCTACCTCATAGCCGCGCTGCGCCAGCCGCAGCGCCAGCTCAGCCAGCAGGTCGTCAGAGCAGCAGCGCGGCTGCGCTTCAGGCTGCTCTGAGTCGGTGCTGCTGCTGCCGGCTGCATCATCGGCGGCTGGGCTGGCTGCGCATGCGGCCATGCTGCTGGACTGCAGCTCAGCACACAGCTGCGAGGCCTGCAGGGTGAGCAACGCAGCAGCAAACACAACGTTGCAACACAGGATGTTCACGGCAACGCCGTCCAGGTGTGCTTGGCAGGCCCACGCATGGTGGGTGCGCTGTGTTCTGCAGGCTAGAGGAAGCACTCCACAAAGGCAAAGATGCACCCACATGCACGGACAAGAGCACCCACACGCAGGCATGCCCTCGGGTGAACCCATGCACTGCATACATGGCATGTATTGAGGTGGCAGCAGAACAGTGCATTATGGTGCACGCATGCACCGCCCACATGTATTGAGGTGGCAGCAGAACAGTGCATTATGGTGCAGCAGAACAGTGCATTATGGTGCACGCATGCACCGCCCACAGCCGCCTCCCACCTGTGCTGCCAGGCTCTCCTCGAGTGTGTCAAGCGGCTCCGACAGTGCAGCGATGGCTGTGGCAGGCGGCAGCTGGTGCTTGTGGCGCGCAGCGCTGCGCATCACCTCATCGCTGTCTGTGAGCTCTATGTGGAACTGCAGGCTGCTGCTCTTGCGCATGTGGCCCTTGAGGCTGCTGGAGCTGGCCTGCCTGGTGGGCCTGCATAGCAGACGCACGGCACGCACATGGTTAAATGGGACGCAAGGGACCAGCGGCATCTGACAACACATTCAACACAACAATGTACAATGACTTCGGCATCTGCTGAGCAAATTGGGCCTGGTAGCAGCCGAAATGAGTGCTACATCATTCACGCACTGACTGCACAGCAATCTGTGGGAGTTGCACAGAAACATCCACCTGTCTGCAGTGGTCTATGCTGTTTCCTACAAGAGGGCGCGGCAGAAAGCAAACAATGCAGTAACAAGCTGAGATGTTTGGCCAGCAGCCGCTGGGGGTGCTCACATCTTGTACACGCGCGTCTTGAGCACGTGCTGCACCACCTGCAGCTGCACAGTGCTGACCCGGTTGCCAGACAGCTGCAGCTTCTTGAGCGCACTGCTGGAGGCAACGGCAGCAGCCAGCGCCTCAGCACCCTCGTCGCCTGCAGGCACAGCAACCAAGCAGCACTAGTGTAAGCCGCTGAATTGCAGCACGCACTGCAGCTTGTTGTGCCCTCGCACGAGAGCTCTCGTGCGAACAGATGAGTGCTCTGGTGGCAAACAATGGCTGCACGCCATCGCCCAACAACATTTTGCACCCACAAAAGTGCAGCCAACACACCGTCTTTGAACAAAGGTGATGGTGGTTGTGGTGGCGGTGGCGATGCACCTGTCCCAGCTTCAACCCATGCACAGAAAAAGTGCACGCACCTATTCTGTTGTTGCTGAGCTGCAGCTCGGCCAGCGTCCTGTTGCTGTGCAGTGCCTCCGCCAGCGCGATGGCTCCTGCATCGCCTATCTTGTTGTCCGATAGGTCCAAGCACAGCAGGCTGCTGTTGCTCGCCAGCGCCTCGGCGACCAGGTCAATGCCTGGGGCAGCAGGAGAAGGGGCAGCGACAGCGTAATGTCAAAATTTTGAGCGAAAAAACCCAGCCGCCATGCACCATTCACCAATGGTTGTGTGCACAGAAAGCAAAGCCCTACCAACAAGTTGAATTTTCAGATCGACAGCATAGAGATGGTAGCACGCAGTGACGCTGTGAATGGCAACAGCAAGCAGGCAGCAACAGCAGCAGCAGGCAGACCCTGAACGTCCCTCACCTTCGTCGCGGATGGCGTTGCCCGACAACGTCATGACCTTGATGCGCTTGTCCCTGCGCAAAAACTCGGCCACTGCTGCACAGCCCTGCTCAGACAAGCCCCACTGGGGGTAGTACATGAACTTGTGGGGCGCGTCCTGCAGCAGGTACTGCAGGTACCTGTCTAGCTGCTCGTTGCCCGAGGGTGGCAGCTGGCCCTGCTTGAAGCTGCTGCTGCCGCTGCCGCTGACACGCGCTGGAGGCCTGGCAGCATCAGGCACTGCAGCCACCAACTGCCCTGCAGGCACCTTTAAGTTGCCTTGCCTTGCTTTTGTTTCCTGCTGCTGGTGCTGCTTGTGCTGCTGCTGCTGTTGCTCCTGCTGCTGGTGCTGCTGCTGCGCCTGCTTATCCCCTAGAAGCCATCGTACTTTGGGGATTGGCTGATGCTGCTGCTTGGCAGGGGTAGGCGATACAAGTGCACTGGGTGCTGCCACCATCGAGTCACTGATGATAGGCAGTGTCACTGCGGGGATTGCTGCTGTGGGCACTGTGAGTGCGCTCGGCAAGCCACTGCTGTCAATCCTGCAAGGAAATGAGACACACCAACAAGCGTAAACAGGTGAGTCCTGCAGCAAGTGTTGAACAGGGGTGACAGAGTGAAATATGTCAAGCCCAAGACAGCATACTTGGCTTTACCTAGTCGCGAATTGCTGCTCTGGCTGCTGCTGCGGCTGCTGCAGACTCATGATAGGCAGTGTCACTGCGGGGATTGCCACTACAGGTACGGTGAGTGCGCTCAGCAGGCCACTGCTGGAAACCCTGCAAAGGATTTGAAGCATAGGAGCAAGCGTAGACCAGTGAGTCCCGCAGCAGTGCTGAACACGGGAAGCAGTGCAAAGCATGTCGAGAGAGACGGCTGCAGCAGTTGGCAATCAGTGCTGATGTGCGCTAACCACATCTGAAACAGCACAATTGCCTTACCTGGTCATGGATCGCTGCTCTGGCTGCTGCTCTGGCTGCTGCTGTGGCTGCTGCAGATGCTCCGCTGGCTGGCACGTAGCTGCGGATGTGGCCGAGGGTGCTGTGCTGTGCACAGTGCTGGCAGTGCTGTTGCTGGCTTCCCCAGTACCAGCGCTGCTTGCTGAATCGCATGCACCTCCGTTCGCAGATACTTTAACAATGACCCCATTGTCTGGCTTAACCCCATCCACACTTGGTGGAATCAGCGCATGCCCCCGGATATCGATGGGCTGGCTAACAGCCGCAGCATAGGGCCCAGGAGCAACTGGGTCAGCACTGCGGTCTGTGAGCTCCACGCCAAGCTGCTCTGAACACTGACTCAAGGAGCGGGAAGACATCGGCCCTGACACAGTCCTGGTGAAGGCACCCATCCAACTGCTAGTTGCGCTGCCATCTGATGCAGCGCCTGGCATGGCCATCATAAGAGGCCTGATGAGCAGCAGCTACCCTGCAGACCACCACAGGAAGCTATCCTATGTTAAACGCCTTACAGAGTGAGCAGAATCTCGCTTTCACACAGGCAATAGTCCAGCATTGGTAGTGCTGGCTCTCTTTTTGAATTTGCCTCTCACCTGCAGCACCACCCTTGATGCTCATGCAGCTCAGTGCCCTCACCCTCGCGCAATGCACGGACGAGTTTCAACAAATACACGAAGCTCTACTGCGTAACAAGCTGCTCACGTAGCATAGCAAAGGTGATAGCGAACAAGCACACCGGTGCCCCGGTGAAACAATTTGTGTGAGCTCTGAACAAGGCGCAGTGTTCTGGTATCGATGTTGTCAAAAGCTTCAAGTAGCGCTGTCGTTGCGGTGGGCTGCTGCAGCGTATATGGGTGTGCAGCTGCAGCACCTATGACACCAAGGAGTCGCAGGTCAGCCTTGTCAGCACGTCTGTCAGGGCAGCTGGTACGACATAGAACCGCGCGCCCGTTTCTGGAAGTTGTGAGTTTTAATGCATCGCATAAGATACACTCATAGGTACAGGGGCCAAGCCCCAAACCTGGTACTACACACAGATGTACCTGCCTGGGGAACCTCACCACCACCAACGACGAACATTACAGGTCGAAGAGAATGGTACATTGCACATAAAACGAAGGCAGGAGTACTTGCTGTTAAATGTTCTCTGCACACGAACGCACACATGCACAGCAATGTCAAGCTGCATGCTAATCCAGCAGTGCACTCTCCTAAGAGGGAGGCCTCCCTAAGGAGCGGAAGCACACATGGCCATGCTGCTGCAACCATGGTTGCTGACATGCGGCAGGTGCCCGCCTTCTACACTGCACCTGCATACCATAATGATCCTGTGCTGCAGAACAGCAGGGAAAGCAGCAAACAGCTCACCCTCCTCTGGGGAAGGGCACATCACTGCTTGCACGTAGAAGGCATCCGATGACGTGAGTCATGTCATGATGACGATGCGCATGTGCCATGACCCAAGCAAACATGACCCAGAATCGTAGCACACCAGCATGCTTCTAAACAGAGGGCACAAGCTACCTTCACAAAAACTGTCACCTTGATGAACCAAGGTGCGGCGGAGGAAATGTGTTTGTGGTGAAAGCGACAACGAGCCAGGGTAATCAAGGTGCACATGCTGCCCACTTTCATGTGACACTGGCAAGCCAATCGCATGCATGGGCCTGTGGACATATGTTGCACCCCCACATCCAACCCCTCCCAAGCCTGCCCGGCCGTCCATGTTCACTTCACCCATATGAACACACGCGGTTGACACAGCAGAGCGGCACCCTGTGCCTGTGCATCTGCATGCATGCAAACGCATCATCGTGCAGCCAACAAGTCAAAGGCTAGCACGTGACAGCCCGAACCACATACCACACATCAACTGCACTACACTACACGCTGTGGGCTTTCAGAGCTGCCTACTTTCAGCAACATCACCACAAACAGTACATCAAGCGCTGCCACGGCACAAGCGCAGCATGCACATGTATGGTACTCGTGCTGCACACCGAGCCTCAATGCAAGGACCCCCAGCACAAGCCCACCAATGCATGGCGCGGCCAAACACGAGGCAGCACCCAGCAAGTACACCCGCTGCTGCAGGCGACACACGTGCCGCTCACTGCAGCTCCAGCCAAGCTCCGCTGTACAGCAAGCACAAGGCAGTAGCACAGCTGCACACACCGCCGCTGGCTTTTGCACAGTTCAAGCTCCAACGCCCCCATGTCAGACGCCTACCACAGCACCCTCGGGCGCAAGGCTTTGCCCCACGGATGTCCACGTTGCAGCCACCAGCAAGAAGCCCTGACGCCGACACCGCGCCGCGCGCGCTGCCAGCTCACTCGCCGCGCCGCTGCCTCACGCGGCGCTCGTCGGAGCCCTCCTCCAGGCGCCGCACATGCTGCGGGTGGCCCCTGTGCACGCCGTGCGCGCGCTCGTGGCCTGCAGCTGCCGCTGCAGCTGCGGCGCCTGTGCTGGCGATGACCTGCAGCAGCTCCGCCTGCAGGCTGGGGCAGCTGCGCGTCATGTGGCGGTAGCCGTCCGTCTGCATGACGGCCGCCAGGTGGCGGCTGACAAAGTCCAGGCACACGCGCTTCAGCTCCTGCGCAGCAGCACGGCAGCGGGCAGCAGCACGTGCAGGTGAGCAACAGCAAGCGACTCCAAAGTTCAGCAGCAGGGCGTGCACACAGGTGTTGCCATGCAAATGTTGCATGTGCAATGCAGAAAGACACACACTTGCCCACCACCAGCACATCAATCATTATTCAACCGTTGTGCTTGCAAGTGCAACAGCAAGAGCCTAGAGCCAAGCAGCCGGCAATGCCGATTCAACAGTCATCGAACCACTGCTGCTGTCTGTCACTGTCTTGGTCACAAGCGAGGCAGCTGGCACACATTCTTGCTGCCAGGCGTGCTCTCTTGCTGATAGCCGTGGCGCTAGGCAAGAGCTGCTGGCTCACCTCTGCGTGGTTCTGCTCAGCCAGCGCGAGCGTGGTTGCCGCAGTCTCCACGTCCACGCTCTCGCACAGCCGCCGCTCGCAGATGCGGCGCAGGCGCGTGAGCTGGTACATGTCTGCTGCGGCCAGCAGGTGCTGCGCCATGGCCACCTCCAGGTTGGTGCCCTCGTGCTCCTCAGGCAGCTGGTCTGCACGGCGGCAGCACACACACCCAAAACAAGCATCAGCACCAGCCGTAGCCGTGCCAGCATGCAACCGACTGCACAAGCCAATATGCTTGCATACGCCTGCGTGGAACACTGCATATCCTTCCAAGTGTTCTCAAGCTATGCAACTGGCAGAGAGTTGGTGCAGTTCTACCAGAGCAGCGCAGGACGCCGCCCTGCCCCGCGCGCACCTGTGTAGATGAAGTGCAGCACCGCCTTCACCACGGGCGCCAGCATGTCGCGCACCACGTAGCGGCCCTGCTGCGCCTCCGCCATGTTGCTCTCCAGCATGCCGCGGAAGAAGGGGCTGCGGCTCTCCAGCAGCATGCGGTGCACCTTGATCTCCTCCTGCTCGCCGTCCTGATCCACCACGATCACGTAGTCCGAGTTCTGGCCTGCAGCGCAGCAGGGAGAAGACATGCGTGTCATGTTTGACCGCTGAGCTGCGGCAGGTGCGCAACCAATTCTGTGCCGCTCCCTTGTGGGCTGGCCGAAATGCCCATCCGTGCAAGGCACACGGCAGATGAGCGTGCCTGACTCACCATGCAAGCGACACACCTGCTCTGCCACCTGCCAACAAGAACAGCCTGCTGCAGTACCCACCCGAGTAGAAGAGCTCGCCTAGGTCCTTGCCGATGCTGGGTGGCGGCACCTTGATCAGCTCAGCCTTGCTGGGGCCGTTGCTGCTGCGGCTCAGCGCACCGCCGCTGGAGACCACCAGCTCAATGGTGTACTTGATGATGATGGTGTCGTTGGCCAGGAAGCCGCGCGCGGGGTCCTCCAGGATGTTGCGCTGCAGGGTAGGGTGAGGGGCAGCAGCAGCAGCAGCAGAGGAAGGGCAGCAGAGGTCAGCAGGCAGCGCACATAGACCGCACCTTGCTGCAATTGGCACCAAGCCCAGGCATGAATGTGATGCCCAAGCGCTGCTTTCAGAGCTGTAAGCACAAGCGCGAGCTTACAGCAAGCCTGCTAACTTGCACTGAGCTTGACACAGCAACTGGTCGGTGATTGACAGCATTCTAGCAGCAGGATTTGGCAGCATTGCTGTTGCACACAGCCACACCGCGGTCGCTGCTGCTGCTGCTACTGCACCCCTGGCCATTGCACTGACTACTGCGCAGCCAGCCAGCACCTTGACAAACTTCCTGTAGCCATGGCAGTTGCGCGCGTTGGGGTCCTGGCGCGCGCAGCTGATCTTGACTGCGCCCGCCTCGCGTGTGCGGCCCTTGGTCAGGTCGCGGCCCTGGCCGGTCTGGTCCACAAGCGTGAAGCGGTGGAAGGCGCGCACCACCTTGCCCTCATTGGTGTTGACCACACCCTGCGGGTTAGGGCCCTCGCCAATGAGTGCGACAAAGAGCGCAGCGTACTCGTTGGTGGTGTCACGCCGCCCAGGTGGTGCCATGCGCGCCAGCTGCAGCGCCGCAGCAGCTGCAGGCAGGCCTGGGTGGCCGTGGTGCTGCCCTGGCATCATGGCCCCAGGCGCACCTGCTGCTGCGCCCCCAGCTGCTGCTGGTGCTGCGCCTGCACCATCGCCATCACCACCCCCTGCTGCTGCTGCTGCGCCGCCACCTGCTGCGCCAGCGGCACCTGCGCCTGCGCCGTGTGGGAGCGCAGGCACAGGGGGGCCGCCTGCTGCTGCGCCCATAATCATGCCCGGGGGAGGCACTGCTGCTGCGGCATGGTGCATAGCTACTGCATCTCCAGGTCCCAGCTGGGGGTCTGATGAACTGCTGCGCTTCCCGTCTGGGTAGAACAGCAGTACCTGCCAGCGTGTCAAAAACACACAGGTTAGCAACAGTCCATTCAACAAGAGGTTGCCACGACTGCTGCAGCCTGCGGGCGAGTGCACGGACAGCTCGGGCCTTCTGCTGCTCAACGTCCTGCTGTGCAGCTAGCAACCCTACTGGCTGTGCTCAACGTTGCGAGGTAGTGTCTAGGCATGGATCGTCGTGACTCTGTCCTGGCTAAGGACCCCGCGATAATGGCCATTGCTCACCCATTCATGGCCCCCTACGCTGAAGCGCTCGCTGGCAATGGGCTCGCCGTCACCTATGCCCTTGATGAGACTGTAGCCCACGATAGTATGCGTGTGCTCGCCTGCGTTGCAAATTGCCCGCGAGCTTCAGCACGGGGAGCAGCAGCATCACGGGGGAGCTCTCCTGAGGCTGATTGCCACGCTTACCAACTATAGTATCTGTGATAGTCTTGCTGGTCGTGTTGCCCTGCTGTCCCCGGGCCGGTGAGGCTTCTGCTGCTGACGCCATGCTTCAAACAGCGAGCTCCGCGCGCCCTGTGCGAACTGCGCAGCAAGAACAGTTCCCCTTCGTCTGCGCGGTTGTGCTTTGGACAGTACAGCGGTGCTAGCTCTGCCAGAGGAACCGCTACTTACATACAGGGGATAATGTCACAGAACCCAGCTGTCATTCTGGCACCCAAATTTTACCGGTAAGTTCGGTAGATCCTGCTAAACGTACCAGTTGATGTTGCTACTTGTTGTGTCTCGTGCCAGTTGAACAGTGAAATTTGTTGCATGTAGCTGCCAAACGTCAAGGAGAGCTAGCTAGCCATTACCCTCGCCGGCCATGGACACCTGCCAGCCAGGCCTAGGCTGGTCACCTGCTGTCACAGCAGTACCACAGGTAGTGACCGCAGGTCTAGCCCTCCACCCTGCGGTGCAGCATTTCGCTTTTAAAAGACTGATGCCACACATTTGAACTGGCGCTTTGTTCTCGATTTGCTCATACCAGGGTGAGTGTGAATGTGAAAAAGCTTGCGCAACATTTGCCCCGCCAGACTCTGGCGCATGATGCGCCACGTGGTGCATGGGTGCCGCACCAACAATGCCCCGGGTGCATAGCAGGTGCAATGTGCACAGAACTGATGTTGTGTGCAGCAAGCACCATGCATGTGCTGGAACGTAGCAAGACCTGTTATCAGCTGCGAATGCACTGCACCGGCTGGACCATCATCATGTTACTCATCAAGCACCGGCTGGACCATCGGAGGGAGGGCTGGGAACAGCTTTCTGGTGGTGCCGCATCTTGTGACACATCCCGGTGTTTCACAGCTGACCCCCTGTGCGAGGACTCGACGTTGTTGCAACTGGCTCAATCGGTGAATTACGCCCCTAAAGCCGTCTCAGCCATAGCATGAGGTCCCACTGTTACAAGCTCGGCTTGGCTTCGGCCTGCTGGGCAACCCCAGCTGCAAGGTCAGACAGCATCACTCGTCCTGACATCATGTATATAATATACTGCTGGACTGGGCTGGCCCAGTCGGTACACCGAGTGGTATGTCATGCCACCAAGGCAAGCTGAACACCAGTCAACCAGTGGTAAGATCTACATGGTGCATACATGGTTCGCACCTGTTGGTAGATTGCACCTGAATGCACTTCACTGCACAGTGTAACCTTGTGGAACTGCTCCAACAGAGCAGCACTTGCACCGCACAACGCCGTAGTCGCACTGACGGTGCGCGGCTCCCGGCGACTCTCCGAGAGTCGGACGGCCAACAATGCAACAACTGTGGCCGAACCACGCGCATGTGTGCGTCTTACATCCATAAGACCCACATGGCGCACATGGTGAGTCCATGAGAAATGGCATGCAAGCCGCCATCCTTCCACACTGCACCCGTTGCATTTGAACAGCTGTGCAAGCCGCTGCACATAAACATAAACAATCAACCATCACACACGATGCACGACGAGCGCAGAAAGGCAGCGATTTCGAGCAAGGAAGGTTGCAGACACAAGGGAGCGCCCACAAAGCATGCCTAATGCTGCAGCAGCGGCACACAGTTGTACCCAGAGCGTGCCCTGTGTGCAGCAGCAGTGCCTGTACATGCCATATCACCATTGACATCAGCTTGGCTGCAAACGGCAGTCAGCTGAATATGAAAGGCCTGCATCACACAGGTCCTTTGAGGAGCGGGAACCAGCACGCAGCGGATGACAACAGCTTCACAGCGGAACCACATGACAGCTGGGCTGCTGCACAACACCGAGCAGCTGTTGCAGCGGCAGCCCACGCCAGTGTGAGCAAACACCTGCGCTGCCTGCTGACATGCATGCAGCCTGCAGCCCACGGCAGGCCACAGCCGCCTCGGTAATGCCAACCCATGCTCCAAATACTTGCAGACACACACGTCCTAGGTCTATCCTGCCACTCCCGACATATCTCATCCTAATGGAACACCCAGCCCACAAGCCGTGTATGCTAGACGGCCCTCGCTGTATGCACTCAACAGCACGACCCCAGCAGCAACACCCCTGCGTCGCAGCTGCTGCAGTCGGCCTAGCCAGGCAGTAGAGCTAAGCAGGTAGTAGAGCTAAGCAATGCCACAGCCGCTGAAACACAGCTGGCTGCCCTGCGCCAGCCCCCGCCACACGCCGTCACACCCCGCACCAGCCGCGCAACTTAGTCCCCAATGTAGTAGAAGGTGCCTGCGTCCTTCTGCTCGCGGTCCTTGGTGCTGTTGAGCTTGTTGATGCGCGGCCGGAAGTTGGTGGGGTCGCGCCGGAAGGTGATGTCCAGGTTCTTGAGGAAGCTGTTCATGCCTGTCAGCAGCGACTGCGGGCTGCGCGCGGTCGCGTTCTTGGAGGGCTGGCCGTCGTACACGATCACGCGGTCCGCGAGGTATGTGGCCATGATGAAGTCGTGCTCCACGATGAACGCCGTCTTCTTGCTGTGCATGATGAAGCGCTTGATGACCTGGCGCAGATGGGCAGGGCAGATACGATGTATTGAGAGCAAGGTAGAGCGATATGGCGTGAAAGAGGACATGAAAGGCTGAATGCACGGCACAGATACAGACACATGCACGCTGTTGATGCTGCGCATCTCAGGAAGAACATGACAACTCCGCACCAGCAGCGAGCGCCAAGGCAGCAGCTCCGCAATGGCCTGGATCAGTAAAGCAAAGGACAGCAGGCTGCACGGACGAGCCCTCAAAAAGCCACCAAGCAGAAAGCAAACACAGTGCTCAAGCATCACAGGGCGCGTCACAGCCAGCCGCCACCCGTCCCTGGCCGCGCACCTTGGAGGCCATGATGCGCTGCTCGCTGTCTAGGTAGGCGCTAGGCTCGTCTATGAGGTAGATGTCTGCAGGCTGCCCCAGGCACAGCGCCAGCGCCACGCGCTGCAGCTCGCCGCCGCTCAGGTTCTGCACCTCCAGATCCATCAGCGGGTCGATGGTCATGGGCTTCATCACGTCGCTCACAAACTGACATAGGGACAACGCGCAGGCAGGTAGGCGAGAAGCAGGCAGGCGGGCAGCAGGTTGTCAGCACATGGACAGGGCGAGAAGGTGTAGCCAACAGTGTGCGACAGCAGTAACACCGGGCGGTGTTTGACCAGCTGGCTGGTGTTGGTTTCATTGCATAAATAACAAAACAATACTATGCGGGGGCTTGTGCTTGAGCAGGCAGTGGTCCGTGCTGCACGTGCCGCGCTGCATCCACTGCATGGCCACAGGCGCAGCCAGCCCAGCATCGCACCTGTGGGTGCAGGTAGCTGTCCCTGATCTTCTTGTGCAGCAGCTGGCGCACAGTGCCCTCAAACTTGGGGCTGATCTTCTGCGGCTTGTAGCTCACATTGAAGGTGGGCGGGTCGTCTTGGCCCTGCGGGGTGCCAGGCAGCAGGCGGCAGCAATTCATCAGCAGCAGCGACAACAGCACAGGGCGGCACTGTACAGGCAGCATTGCTCCCCTGCAGCACATGCCCCAGCATCTGCCTTGGCACCAGCATGTCATCTGCACTGCACGCCACACACTCCATCTCAGCCACCCCGCAGCACCATGCACACTGTTTTGCTTGAAACAACAGCAAGTCATACATAAGCCGTCTCGATGCGCATGCCTGCCGCAGTTCCTCCCGCTGCCCCGGCACCTGCCTGCCCCACAGCCGCACCTCATCAGGCGCCAGCATGCCGGCCAGCATGCGGATGAAGGTGGTCTTGCCCGTGCCGTTCTCGCCCAGCATCACAATGATCTCACTGTCCGTGAACTCGCCCTCCTCCACGTTCATGGTGAAGTTGCCCAACGTCTTGCGCATGGCCGGGTACTGGTAGCGCAGGAACTTCTTGACCTCCTCCTCCTTGGTGTCCTGCTCAGCCACCTTGAAAGTGAGCGACTCCTCGCGGAAGCGCAGGTTCTCAGTCGGCACAAAGCCTGCGCGGCGCGAGTGCGAGCAGAGCAGGGAGAGCACCGCGGCTGAGTCGGCGACAACGTGCCAGAAGTGCGGTGCCAAGCGACGCTCTGTGTGCAGCCTGATATGAGGTATGCGGTTGACGACAAGGTCCCATGCTTGCAGCCGCGAGAGAAGGCA
This sequence comes from Tetradesmus obliquus, assembly GCA_030272155.1. Taxonomy (NCBI): domain Eukaryota; kingdom Viridiplantae; phylum Chlorophyta; class Chlorophyceae; order Sphaeropleales; family Scenedesmaceae; genus Tetradesmus; species Tetradesmus obliquus. Next base: position 7,320,044 of record CP126191.1, read on the forward strand.
TGTCCGCTGCTTTCGACATCACGAAACGTGCACGCTCTACTGGCCACGAGAGCACCACTCTTGCCCCTCCAAAACGTGCCCACTGCAACCAGCATTCAATCCCCGTCGCACATGCAGCGCCCGTGCTCCTGCCCCCTGCCTGGCGCTCCGCCCTCCCCCTGCCCTTGCAAACACACAGAACCCCACCTGCCAGGAAGATGTTGATGCCCTCGCGCACACTGAACGGCAGCGTCACCACGCCGTACGCGCCCGGCTTGCCGTACAGGCAGCAGATGAAGTCGGACAGGTAGTCCAGCACCGACAGGTCGTGCTCCACCACGATCACGTAGCGCTGCTGGTGGCCCTCGCCCTCAGTGCCCAGCAGCTCACGGATGACCTGGCGGTGGGGGAAGCAGCAGCAGCAGCAGCGGCAGTGGGTGCGGCAGCAGCAGCAGCGGGTGCGGCAGGATGCGAGTGGCGGGATCCTTTGACGAGAGCAGGTGCAGGTGCTTTGCTGCACATACACGGCAAGAACTAACCAAGGATCCAATGGCCCTGGCATTTGTTGCTGCTGGGTGGCATATGCTGCTGACGCACCACACACGGCACTGGAACAGTATCTGCTCATGACACGGCACACCCGTGCGGTTGCTGCTGCTGACCTCGGACCACGCCTCCCTGGTATGCACTGCAGCGCCTTGCTGCTGGCGGGCTCACCTTTGCCGCGTGCAGGCGCTGCCGCACGTCCAGGTAGCTGCTGGGCTCGTCGATCATGTACACGTCAGCCTTCTGCGCCGCCACCACCGCGATGGCAAAGCGCTGCAGCTCGCCACCCGACAGGTGCTCCACGTTGCGGTCCAGCACCTGGTAGCAGCAGCAGCAGCACATGCGGGTTGCATGTCTTACTTGTGAGGCCGCACGGGACGCTGAAGGCCCGCCACCAGTGCTGCCTGCAGCTGCACTCCCTGATGCGCAACCCTTGGCGGCACGGCACGAAAGCCATACCGCCAGAGCAGGAGCTGCATCCAGAAGGCATCAGCCTGGAGACCTCCCTCAAGGCCCACACTGGCCAGCTGCCACTAATCCCACAGCCTGGCCTGCTGCTGATCCCACCCCCAGAGCCCCACCGACGGGCAGGCAGCTGCCCCGCCGCCCAACGCCCCCACTGAGCTGTCATATAACATTATAACATATACCATCGCCGCACCTGTGTGAGGTCCAGCTTGTCCAGCAGGTAGGGCTTGATGCCGCGCTGGTCCTTGCCTGACAGCACCTCGTCCACGTTGCCGCGCACCGCCTTGGGGATGTGGTCCACGTACTGCGGCTTGATCACGGCCTTGATGTCGTCCTCCAGAACGCGCGTGAAGTAGTTCTGGTGTGGGAGGGCAGAAGTGCAAGAGGAGTGGAAGACGGTCAGTGGGTGTGCAGAAGGCGGGAGAAGGAGCCGCACAGCGGATAATGTCACTGCAGGGATGCGTGCTACCACGACACATGTGGCTCGCAGGCGCGTACGCATGCCAGACGTACGCATGCAGGCACAACTGAGTGCAGCAGCAAGCACCTGCTGGCGCTGCTTGTGCTGACGCTGCTGATGCCGCTGCTGCATCCCGCTGCTGCTGCGCCCGCTGCACCCCGCTGCAGCATCCCGCTGCTGGTAGTGCTGCTGCTGCACCCCACTGCTGCTGCTGCCGCCGCACCTGCAGCTCGCTGCCCCTGAAGTAGCCCAGGATCTCCTCCCAGTCTGGCGGGTTCTCAAAGCGGCCCAGGTTGGGCTTGAGCTTGCCCGCCAGGATCTTAAGCGCGGTGGACTTGCCGATGCCGTTCGTGCCCACCAGGCCCAGCACCTGCCCCGGCCGCGGCATGGGCATGCTGCGCGGCGCCAGCGTACAGCCAGCGTGCAGCACGTCAGAGAGCGTGTCAAGATGTAAAACGCCACTAGCATTGGTACAGGATATCACACGGACATTTATGGCAACAGCTGCCGCTAGCACGCAGCACAGCCGCGCATCCTTTCCTGCAGTTGCACCTGCAACCACAGTGCCTCGTTGCGGCTGCAGTAGCAGGAGTTGTGTGTACCAGCTGCTGTCAAAGTGCACGGCTTGCAAGCCAGGCTGTTGCTGCTACTGCTACTGCTACTGCTGCTGCTTGCCGTTGATGCTGCAGCTGCGACTGGACACAGCTTCCTGCTGCGGTTGCTGCACGCGAGTGACCATCAGAGCACTGTGCCTCCAGCTCCAGCATCCAGTTGCTGCTGCTGACGCTGCAGCTCTGCTGCTGCTGCTGCTGCTGTCCTGTGCTGCGCTGCTGCTGGCCAGCCAGGCGTGCTGCGCTGCTCACCGGTGCAGCTTGAAGCTATTGGGCCCGTATCTGTGTGTGGTGTGGCCCTCCAGGTTTTTGGGCAGGTTGATGATCATGATGGCCTCAAAGGGGCATTTCTGGCGGCACAAGCAGCAAGGGAAGCATGAGCATGATGCAACGAGGGCCCTGGGTGTTGCATGGCGTTACACATGGCATTGTACGCTAGCACACGTTGCGCCATGGGGGTCTGATTTATTACAGTACACAACACTGTAGTATGGGCACTCTTGTCCCTGTCACCCAACGAGCCTATGTAGCAGGATGCATCGGACACACTGCTTGTTTCATAATATGCGCAATATCGACAGTGTAAGCTGCTGCTTCTCGGCGCAGTATCAGGTGGATGTAACACATTGCAAACTGCACGATGCAGGCTGTCATCTACATGTGCTGTACTGCCTGCCTGCCTGCAGCCTGCAGCCTGCGGCCTCACCTTGACACAGATACCGCAACCAATGCAGAGCTCCTCTGAAATCCATGCCAGCTTGCTGCTGCTGGACACCTCAATGCACAGCTTTCCTGCAAGCCAACAAAATCAGTAGCAACACATGAGCAGCAAGCATGCACGCATGGGTCAGCAGCTGGTTGCTGAACCCGCCATAGCTCCAGGATGCTAGCTGATACGCAGGAAAGCAGCTGTGTAGAAGCATTCGAACGTGTGCTAAGTCACTCACCAACTTTGACCACTGGGCAGCTCTTCTTGCATTCCTGCCTGCACTTCTTGGGCTTGCACCTGCAAGCACGGCCCACTGCTGTCACACGCCAATCCTGTGGGGCTGTCCGGCGTGATTGCTGCAAAAACTATGATCTTCAATACCTGTCTTCGTTTACGATAGCAATACGCGTCAGCGTCTCCTCCGGCTCCTGCTGCTTCTTGGGTTTGGGTGCCATGATGGCGGCACGAGGGAAACGGCCAGTGCAGATGCACTCAGCCTGCTGGCGTTCAACTCCCTCAATCGAAAAAGAGGCCTCTGCGTTGACCAAGGGCAGCACTTGTACCTTGTCACATTGTCAGTTGCCCAGGGCAACAGACTGGGAGCCCATTGCAGTAGCATGTACGTCGTGGGTCCTGCATGCGTGGGTTGTCTTGAGCCTTGTGCATTTCCATGTTCTTGACAGCTGAACGGTCACAGGTGCATGCCTGTTTTTATGCCCTGCCGCACCAGCATGACGCCAGAGTCGCTTCAAGTCACGGATCTGCACTGCATGGTGTGGATTCCTGATGCATGCTACAGGATTACTACATGTCACAGTGAACATGTGAATCAAAAGGCTTGCTTTCAACAACCATGAATTGTTCGACAGCAACAAATTGGTATCAAGCTGTCACTACAAAATGCAATGCTGGCTGACAGACATGGCGCACTCAACATTTGAAACATGGCGAGACACCACCAACACGCGACTGATGGGTTCATGCTGCCACCCCTCTTGCCAGCTCTTAAATTAACAATTGAAACACTTACACAGTCGACCACGACATGTCGCCGTACGGCGTCATGTCCAGTGCTCACATCAAGCAGCCTGCACAACACCCCAACCATGCACCCCTTGCCACACAGGCATCTTCATGCATCCACGCAGGCGCCACCAACATGTCTTGGGTCGTGCAGCTGTTTACGTGACTGTGCCAGTTGCAACGTGTGCTTCTGCGGCAAACAGAGCACAAGTTCAAACCCTGCATGCTCCCAAATGCAATGGTAAGAGCAGCCAGGGGAGCAAATGCCCCTGTTGTGGACGGCACAACATGACCCAGCACAACCAGCATCCGCCAGCCACCGGCCATAAATACAGCAGGGCCCGCTACCACACAGCTGGCCTGCTACACATCTGCACTGTGCACAGCAAAATGCGTGCGCAGCTGCTGCTAACGCACCTGATCAAAGACACACAAGCAGGCAGCTCCATGCCATGCACCCTGCGCAACGCCACCTCAGCCAAGTGAGGATGCAGCAAAGCCACAGCAAAGCTGGTTCTCACAGCCTGCAGACCATTACCACCACTCCTTCTGGTGCAGCTGTGCCACTGCTGCAGCAACACAAGCTGCAGCACAACCTTCACACCACGCTACTGACATGCATGCATCTACAACGCCTGTTATGTACACCACCTGGAATGCAGGTGGGCTCCAGGTCGCACCACGTCTGTAAGCTAAGCACACGCAACGGCTTGTCAGTCCAAAATACTTTGAACCCTGCCAGAATCACACTGCGGCGGGCACCCACTGCACGTGTTTGAAGCACAACAAATCTGGCGCAACTGCAGTTGTCTGCTGCGGCAGGGCACACACATGCAAACGACGCAGCAGAACACACTAGGGCAGTGCTCAATGTTCAGCCCCCTGCAAGCCGCATGCAGCACACTCGCACTGATGGAAGAATAGCGCACACAGCCATGCTGTGCTTCAGCTGCTGCCAGGTTTCAGCAGCAGCCGCTGCTGCAGCCGCTGTCTCCTCGCAGCCACAGGCACGCCATACTGACTACTTGGTGGGCACTGCTGCCAAGCTTGAATACGCATGCGCTGCGTCTGCACAGGCTTTAACGCAACTCAGAACCTGAACTTGAGCACGACGCAGCTGATGTTGTCGTTGCTGCCGCGCTGGTAGGCCTCATCCACCAGCCTGCGCGCTGCCTTGTCAGCCTCGGCAATGTCCTTCACAATCGCCACAGCATCCTGGCGGCAGCAGCAGCAGCAGCAGGGATATGGCAGGACCATACAGAGTGTGTGTCAGCCGGGCTGATGACACTTGCTGAGCACTGAGCAAGGTCACTGGAAGCATCACACACATGCACAGACGTCCTACGCACTGCTCAGTCACATGTGTTGATGTGACAGACCTGCACACAAAGCTGCTTCCAGAACAGGGACAACTTGCTCAGCAGGACAAATACTCAGCAGCACTGTCCCATACGCGGCTTGCTCCGGTTCTCACAGCTGCTGCTTTCCCCACTAGACTGCTGGCCAGACGCCGAACACGCACGCACCTGATTGCTGACCACGTCCCACAGGCCGTCACTGGCCAGGATGAGGCAGTCGTCCGCGCTGGTGAGCTGCTCATCCTTGATGTCAGGCGTGGGGATCACGTAGCGCTTGAGCGGCCGGTCGCCAAACGCGCGGGACACAGCCAGCACGCCGCCCACACGCCACGTGCCCGCCCACACCACCACGCCGCCCGCGTCCTCAATGCGCGTGCGCTCCTCCCGCGAGTTGGGCTTGTGGTCTATGGACATAGGAACAGCTGCACACACACGTAACCGTAGCGGCAGCACAAGACACCGCAGGTGCAATCCATGAACGTCAGCAAGATGAATGGATGCAGCAGTCATGAAGTACACACATCACGGGGCTGCTTTACACGTGCTACAGCTGAAGTTCTGTGCTGCCGGCTAGCTGCAGCACTACTGTGCCGTACACACCTTTGCCGCCGCGCGACAGCACTGCTCTTGAGTCGCCCACGTTGGCCACCAGCAGCCGCTCACCCACCACCACTGCCGTCACAGCAGTGCACCTGGCAGGGCATGCACCCAACACACAGCAGCCTTCGTCAGTCGCAGCTGCCGGCAACAGCATCGCCAAGCACAGAACCAACTGCGGATCATCAGCACATCAAGCGCGCCTGCAGCTGCCAAGCAGTTCGTCAGCTGCAGGCAAGCAATTGCTTGTACGCACGCTTTCCGCACATTCTTCATCAGGCATGCAAAAGGGTGCAGCACTGCGTGCATGCAAAGGAGGTGCCACCACCCATCGGACCCTGCACGCCGCTTATCATCACATGCAAGCGTGCTGCTTCGTGTGTGCACCGCCACCAGCCATCATGGCCAGGTCTGCAGCTGTGCAGCAGCTGCTGTCTAGCTTGCTGCTCACCCATCATCCCTCAAAGCGTTGTCGTTGTGCTCCAAGTACTGCTTGTCCGTGCCCTCAAACGACTCCACTGCGCACGCAGATCAGCCAGAAAGACAGCGGCAGGCGTGATACACACAACAGGTACACACAAACAGTATGCATGCAGCTGCCAGCTGCTGCATCTCGCCGGTCACATTGCAGTTCTGCACTACTGCGGCACATCGGACTCCAGTGTAACAATCCAGCAGCTGCTTCCGCAACCTTGTCCACAGCTGCTGCAGCCAGCATGCTGCCGGAACTCATTGTGCTGCCCCTGGCGCGCACCTAGCGCGCTGGTGATGTCTGTGTTGAACTTGGTGTGCTCCAGCAGGTTGATGAACAGGTTGCTGCGCACATAGTCTGCTGCATTGGGGCCGCCGTGACCTGGTGTTGCAGATGTAGCGACACACAAGTAGCGTGATGTTGACAGAGTTTCCCGTTTGACATGATGTTGACAGTGACATGTTGTGAAAACCGCCTGGGGCAGCTACTGCAGGTCACAAGGTGCTGCAACAGCCAGTGCATGCTGATTGGTAGCTAAGGCAACCAATGGCAAACCTTCCCATATGCATGCAAGCAAACAGAGCAGGTGTGCTTCCTGTACGCTCATTGCTATGTGTCTGCAGGACAAAAGTTGTACTCATCCGCGCTCACCATCAAACACACCAAACAGCCCTACAGACTCCCCACTGACCGGCTCTGTTTTGAACTGCAGGCAAGCAGACACATCAGATAACCAGTGAGCTTTTGTGCAGTATGACACCCCAAACAGCAGCAGCAGCAGTGCTGTTGCGCAGCAGACACGCACCTGAGCGTGGTGGAAGTCCTCCATGTTGGAGCGTTTACCCCGCATAAGGGAGTAGCCATATGATACCTTGCCATCAGGCCTGCAGAGCTCAGCAGTGCAGGCAGTGACTTGCTTGCCCGGAACTGCTGCGGGCCCAACTACAGCCCAAATGTGATACGGGTGCACCCGCACCTGGTCTCGCCTCCGCTTTCAGCTACATGCTGGTTACTGTGGGCTGCGTGGCCGTCCCTTGTAGCCGTGGCAAGCATATCGTTCCACTCTAGTGCTGCTGCTGACACACGGCTCACTCCAGCATGGCCGGACCGCCGGCCCAGAAGTGATCCCCCGCACCACTAGACGCACGGTACCTGTTAGTGAGTGCGATAGGCCTGTGTTGTGCGGGGGCGTGTACTGTGGCCTCAACCGCTTTGTTGCTTCAGTGCGCTGTTGATCGAGGCTGATTAAGAAACAAATGTGATATCAACAATAGTTTGAGCTGTCCCGTATACGTTAAGCTCGCTGAATTCGGCCAGGGTTGTGACTTAGCTGGCTTGTGACCTATGTACACGCCCTGCTTGTGCTTTCTTAACCAGTCACGAGAGCTTCAGCGTAGTGTTTAGACTGTGCTTGCTGGCCTGTCGAATGCTCAGCAGTCAACTCGCTGCAGATCACAACCAGAGCTCAGTCTGCCAGGGTTGTTTCGTGCATGCGCCAGGGCACGCGCCGTTAGGGCCTGTGGACACTCTACTAGTATATTGAAATTGCGTGGCAGCCATGGAAGGCACCCTGCTGCACCCTGGGTTCTTCCTGCTGGCGCCTCTAGCCATAGCCAGCTTCTGCTTCATGGTTGGCGTAGGCTCTTCAGATCGCTTCATCGACTGGCCCTACCTCTGGCTGCTGTTCAGAAACATCTCACCCTACTTCTGGGCGGTGATGGGAGTGGCGCTGTGCGTAGGCACATCCATTCTGGGCGCAGCATGGTGGGTGAAGGCGGGTACTGCACAGCAGGTGTACAGCAAGGCATCCGCAGCTGCAGGACGGTCTTTGACATCACTGCTTTGCGCTGCAAACGGGTCTGGCTGATGCAGGGGTATTTTTGTCACTGGAAGCAGCTTGGTTGGTGCAGCCATCCGCGTGCCGCGCATCACATCCAAGAACCTGATCAGGTGCGCAGCTACAGCAGCAGCACATGTGCATGGGGCTACTGTGCAGCAGCAGCACGTGCAATCAGCCGCATGTTCCTTGCGGAACACAGCAGAGTTCAACTGGTTGAGGAAGCAAGCGCTGGTGTTTTTGCATTAAAGAGTATGGCCGCCTGCACAGCAGTTGTGCTGGGTGGGCACACGAAGCAGGTGCTGAACACAGCACAGCATGCTGGGTGCAGCAGCTGTGCTCAGCACTCCAGCTTACGTCATGCTAGACCTGGCAGCAGCTGCAACAGGTGCCAGCGTTTTGGCATAACCTTGGTGACAGGGCATGCTGTTGGAGACTTGGCAACTTGTGGTGCCCTCAGCCTGCTGTCCTGCAAGACAAGCATGCGTTGCCGTGAGCTCCTGCTGCCGCTGCGTGTGTCCTGCAGCATCATCTTCTGCGAGGCCGTGGCCATCTATGGTGTGATCGTGGCCATCATCCTGCAAACGAAGCTGGAGAACATCACGCGCGAGCAGGGCCTGTTCACCAAGGGCAACATGGCCGCAGGCTACGCCATCTTTGGCGCCGGGCTCACGTGCGGCTTCAGCAACCTGGTCTGCGGGTGAGTCTCCTCGCACAATCAGCCGAAAGATGGTGGCGAACGGGTGTTTTCAGAAGCAGGAAGCCATGTTGGTCTGGTGTGGAACACATGCATGCTGGTTGCTGCTGATCAGCACTACTATATTGACGTGCAGTGTTGTGATTGCTGCGGGCACTTCGTGCAGTACCAGCAGTGCGTCAGCAGCAGGGAATGGGTTGAATAGCCAGAAATTCAGTGATGACAGGATTGCACCGCGCCGGGCAGCCCGCAAACGCTCATTGCCGAACCATCCCAGGATTCTGTTGTGGGGTGCGGTGCTGTTGGTGGTTCGCGGACGTTCAGCTGTTGGCAATGCTGCAGCAAGTTCAGTAGCTCAGTAGCTCGGTAGTAAAAATGGACATGTCATTATTCTAGCAGATAGGTGTCTGAATATGTCGTTGAATAAACCCATTACCAGTCGAAGGAACAAAGCAGCAGTCAGGTTTGCTTGGCATGCCCAGCGCTGACCAGCAACGAGGACTGCCAAGCGAGGTGGTGTTTGCATAATTGAGTCTGCCAGATCGCCTTGTTGCGAATGCTTGTATCTCATTTTTGATGATTGTATAATCTATCGCTGCTGCTGCTGCTGCTGCTGCTCTGCTGGGTGTTGCAGGATGTGCGTTGGCATCGTTGGCAGCAGCTGCGCCCTATCAGATGCCCAGAACTCCACGCTCTTCGTGAAGATTCTCGTGGTTGAGATTTTTGGCAGCGCTCTGGGTCTGTTTGGAGTGATCGTGGGCATCATCATGGCTGGCTCACAAGGCTTTGCACGTGTGGCATGATGCACTGGTCGCTCAGCACAGTTGGCCAGCTTTGCAATAGCCAGAGCGATAGCCAGAGCCAGATACCTGCCATAAGGCTCTCATTGTGCTGTTACAGCACAAGCGGAAATTCCATACAGCATTGTGTGCCTATGTTAATGATGTTTTGTTGGAAACGTTCACAAGCAGGTAGCAGTCACTTCAGCATCCTGCAGCGTTTCACCACAGTTAACTCTCAGTGTTACCGATCTATTCATTGAATTCAATGGTCAACGGCGGTTGCTGGAGTATGGACGGCGTTGGAACGTGGCCTCAGGTTTATGGTTTGCATGGACAACTGTCTTGCTGCGCTCTTCAAGTCTGCTCGCCAAGCAACATCCTGTTTATCGTGAGATTTAGTCGTTTCATTAGAACAAGTGCAAGTTTACTGCAAAGCGGACACCTCGAAAACATCACACATCAGCATCTTCGGAATCCTAGCTCCCAGCAGTAGCTGATCAAGCATCATGCTGCCCCACGACGTCTACAGCGCCGTGGGGTCATCAACTGGCAATGCTAGCCGGAGCCTTGCAGCGCCCAGAGCCTTCCACTTCTTGCAGCAGAGCTCGCATGCACGGACTCCGCTGCGCCATGGACAGCTCTATGGTCAGCAGGCGGGTGCAGTAGCTGCCTCAAGCAGCGCGCCTAGGCCTATCCCTGCGCGCGGTGGACGCGTTGGAGCCACTGCCACGGTTGAGGCCCCCGCGAGTGCTCCCAGCACCTCTTCGCCCATCGTGGACTTTGGATATGATCGTGATATTGAGTCCAAGTATGAATGGGGCAGGCAGCTGGGCAAGGGCGGCAACGGCGTAGTGAGGGTGGTCGAGTGCAAGGACAGCGGGGAGCAGTATGCCTGCAAGGCTATCGGCAAGGTGCTGGAGGGCGACTACTCAGACAAGAAGAAAGCAGGTCACGTGGACAGCATCAGGCGTGAGGTGGAGGTGCTGCGGCGCCTGTCTGGCAGCCTGAACATCGTGAAGCTGGTGGATGTGTATGAGGATGAGCAGAACGTCTACGTGGTGCAGGAGCTGTGCAAGGGCGGCGAGCTCTGGCACAGGATTGGAGAGGCGCACTACAGCGAGCGCACGGTGAGCAACACAGCAGCAACGTGAAGCTGGATGCATGGTGTGACGGCCAGCAGAGGAAGTGCAGCTGCTGCAGCAGCATGGGGCTTGCATGCATGGCTGATTCAGGAACGTTTGCAATGCATGGTGGCTGTGTAGATGGTGTCAGACTGCTGCAGGCGGTGCTAGAATGCAGGAAGCAAACACGCACGCAGATGTGCATTTTTAAGAGTGCTTTGTGCATTGCATGTGGTTTCGCAGCTGCACAGCACTGTCGCAGCAGCAGAGGCGGTAGTTGCAATAGCAGCAGCATACAAAGCAGCATTGCTGTTCGAAAGGGTTGTCCACGGGGTGTCCACGTGTTGCAAGGGTTTTGTGTATACTATGTTCATGCACTCACCAGCTGCTGCGTGTATGCTTGCAGGTGGCGTCCTTCATGCGCGCAGTGCTGCGCACCATCGCGCAGTGCCATTCGCACCACATCCTGCACCGCGACATCAAGCCCGGCAACTTCATGCTGCTGGACCACAGCGACCGCTCCCCGCTCAAGGCCATCGACTTTGGCCTGGCGATGCCGTTTGACCCTGAGGACCTGCCGCGCAGGGACCTGGGCCTGGAGGGCACACCATGGTGCGCTGCACACTCGCACAGCTGTGTGGCAGCTGTCAGCAGCAGCAGGATTGGACAGCAGCAGAGTTCATGACCAGCTTCACTAGCAGCAGCAGCAGCGGTTGCGGCGTAGTGACAGCGTAGTTGCAGTGAAGGATCAATGCCAGTAGCAGCAGCGCCGCCTGTGGGTTGTTCTTTGTGGTCTCAGACAAGGTCTGGCCATAGCGCGCAGCTCACTGCTGCACTTTGGGTTCTGTGTCGCATGCACTCACTGCAATGCTGTGCGCTGCGCGTGTTGCTTCGGCTGCAGGTACATGGCGCCCGAGGTGCTGAGCTCGCAGGTGGTGCCGGCCAGTGACGTGTGGTCTGCCGGCGTGATGGCGCACCAGCTGCTCACCGGCAGGCTGCCCTTTGACGACCACCGCAACCCCTTTGCGCCCTCCATCAGCGCGGTGTGGCGCAGCGTGCTCACCGACAAGGTGGACTATAACATGCCCTGGTGGGAGGGGCTCAGCGACGAGGCCAAGGACTTTGTGCACACGCTGCTCGACAGGTGCGGCATCGCAGTTGGTTGTAGCAGCAACAGGGTCGGTTGGCTGCGAACACTGCTGGTGGGGTGCCATGGCTGTTTAGCAGGGGTTGGGTTGTCCAGCAACGCACCCTTCCTTCAGGGTGGGGTCCTTGGGTGCTGCTTGGCGTCTGACCTGGTGCTTGCACCGGTACTTGCAGTGAATGTGCAAATTTTGTCTTCTGTGCTCTTGGTGTCTCGCTTTTTATCTGCTTCCGCACATGCTGATTGCTTTTATTTACGTGTGTTGACTTGCCCTGGCCTGCCTGCCTGCCTGCCTGCTGCCTCCTCACAGGGACCCTGCCAAGCGCCCCAGCGCCAAGGAGGCGCTGAAGCACCCCTGGCTGCAGGGCAACAGCAGCGAGCGCAGCGTGGGCAAGCAGATCGACGTGAGCGTGGTGGCGCGCATCCAGCGCTTCGCGCAGAACAACCGTTTCAAGCGCAGCGTGCTGCGCCTCATCGCCGAGGAGCTGCTGGCGCGGCCCGGTGCGCTGGCGGCTGAGTCAGCGCTGGCGGCCGAGGGCTCGCACCACGGCAGCAACGGCAGCTTGCACGGCCACAGCCGCATCGCAGCCTCGCCCACCACCGGCAACCCCATCATCCACGACCCCAACAGCGAGCACATGCAGGCCATCTACCGCAGCATGCAGCTGAACAACAGCGACACGATTGACCGCGAGTCTGCTGCCGTGGCGCTGAGCCAGATGGGCTACAAGCTGGACCCCACCGAGGTGGGCCGCCTACTGGAGCAGGTGGACACCAGCAACAGCGGCAAGGTGCGCCGCGCCGCGCTGGCCGCCAGCCAGATCGACTGGCGCTACCTGCAGCAGAACCAGATGAGCGACTGGCTGGACATCGCGCGGCGCGCGTTTGCCAGCCTGGACAAGAACGGCGACGGCTGCCTGTGCGTGGGCGAGATCATGGACAGCCTGCGCACCAAGCTGCCACCTGATGAGCTGCGGCTGACCGTGCAGCAGGCCATGGCGGAGGCGGGGCACGGCGGTGAGTGCCAGGTCTGGGGTTGTGTAGTGTGGTGCAGCTGCTTGCAATGCCATGTTACAGCACAGCAACAGGATTGTATGGACTCAGCACTGCTCGTAGCATCTGTTTCTTTGTAGCAGCGGTTGCACTGCATCTTGCTTCTGTGCGCACGCAAGTCAAATCGTGTTTTGTGTGTTGCCTTGTACTGCATCTCTCGCAAATACCTGCTCAGTGCTGCAGATAGCAACGGTGACTGACGCGCTGTGTACCTGCTACTGCCTGCTGCTTTGGCCTGCAGAGGACGCGGAGCACATGGACTTTGAGGGCTTCCTGCGCATGCTCAAGGTGGGCAGCGTGGACAGCCTGGACCAGTACGACGCGCGCTGGGACAGGCCCCTGGCGGCCTCCTCAGTGGGCAGCATCGACCGCCTGCAGTTGCTGCTGGACGTCAGCAACCACGGCAGCGACGGCGGCAGCACGCGTGGTCAGGGCCTTTACGCAGGCGTGTCCAACAACGTGCTGCCGGTGCCTGGCAGCGTGAAGCCGGTCAACGGCGAGGGTGAGTCCTACAAGGACAAGTCCTGGCACAAGCCCATGGTCAACTTCAAGTTTGACTTTGGCAATGAGTTCATCGGCCGCAAGATCAACAGCGGCAGCAGCACCTCGCCTGGGCAGGGGCCGCCTGAGACGCGCGGCGCTCCAGACGCTGCGCCTGTGCTGGCTGTGCCGGCCGCCAGTGCCAGCAACACGGCCGCAGCCGACTACTTCAACAGCAATAGGGAGGAAAGCGCTGTGCGCGGCGGCGGCCACTTTGACAAGCGCATGCATGGTGCTTCACTGTACCGCAACGCTGTCATCAGCCCTGTCGCCCCGTCGCGCCCTGGCGCGCTGTACAACGCCGGGCGGCAGCACCCCGGCTCCCTGGCACCTGTGAAGGAGTGATGTGTGAGCAGGCTGTGCGCAGGTGGCGGAGAGTGGTGGTAACGAGTATGATGATGCATCAGCGAACATGTGTATGTCACGCATGGCTTGTCTTGAGTTATGGAGGTGGCAGGGGCGCGCACTGCGTGTGGTGCACTGAAGTTGGTGAGTGTGTGGCTGGCTGTGCATGCTGTGTGTGCAGTGGCTGGCGTCATGGGCGTGTTGCACCGGCAGCTCTCCTGTTACAGGTATAGCTGCATGCCTGAGTGGTGAAGCTTTCGTTTTTGGCTTCATGCTTGTGTGGGCTCAACAGACGGCCCTGTTGTTGGTTTGCCTGGTCAGCATTACACCCATCGGTGTAAGGAGTCAAGGCGCCCAGCAGTAGTGTCGTGTGTCTCAGGAGCCACTTGGGAGCAGAAAAGCTGGTCGTACCAGGGCTCGTATGACAAAGGGCAAAGGATTGCTGGTTCGCAATTGTGGACGGTGCAGCGTGCACGTGCTGTGCATGTGTAGTGCTTGTCTGGCTGCATGTGCTGTTGCAACCGCCACATTCGGGCTTCTGCAGCAGCCGTGTGTGCTGTTTTCATGCAGGTTCGTGCCGCCATCCTTGCGGGGTATGGTAGGCGGCCTGCAGAACTCAAAAAAAGATTGATTGGTCTTCACGCTTGTGCTGTGGCCACTAGTTGCTTACGATGGCACTTGTTTTCTGGTTTGAGAGGTGTGAGCATGTGCAGGCTGCTGCCACCGTTGGCGTGGTGTAGCAGTTTGATGGGAAGGTGGGTCCTTGCTCCTACTGCAGGACTCGGGAATGGTGCATATTGCTTGCCAAGTGGTACAACATTACAGAAGCTGCCATCGGCGGCTTCAGAAACCCGTAGTAGTGCTTGCTGAGAGTGGGGTTGAGCGGCCGTCTGCCGTTTGTGTAGAGTACAGAAACTCAAGTCCTTGGGCCCTTGTTTGCCTGCCAGCCTCCCTTTTTCCAAGTGGGAGGGCCTGTCAGCGCTAGGTGACTCTGTACCAGCTCACCACAGGTGCCTGTGTGATGTGCTGTGACAGTGGTGTATCACTGTTCGTGTGGGGTGTACTTGCTGCCCCTTCTGGGTGGCAAGCACCGAAGCTTGCTTTGTGGCAAGGCTGCTATGGTATCACCACGTCTCAGCACCCTCTGGCATTTTGGCTTGTGTTGCTATGTGCTCTGCGCCCGGTGAGCTTGTCAGCAGTGTGTGCAGCCCTAGTTACAACAATAAGTTGTTCACATTGTGTTATCATTATTACGTACGTACTACTAGAAGTGGTGTTCAGTCGCCAGGTGTCCAGGGGGTTCTCAGGGGGGCTGCGCTCCAGGTGGATGTTGCAGATATTGTTCTGGACAATATAAGCAACGGATGCATGCAGCAGCAACAGATGGAGAAACTGTTGTGAGTGAGGATGGTGTGTGCATCCTCCCAAATGCCATGCATGAACTGTTTGCTGGCATGGTGTTGTACCAATTTTACACTATGGTGAAGTTGAAGGTGAAGTCTTGTTTGTGTCAAGGCACTTGTAACAGGGTTGTGCCAATGAATCACAGCTCCAAACATATTTGAGTTCAATCGTCTTTCTTCTGCTCGTTACTGTGTAATTGGACCGCATCACACGCAAGAAAAGAGAAACAAGACGTGCTGGCAAGGTCCCGATCATAGCGCTGAATCGCCCTCGGCCCTACCTATGTCAGCTGGTTGACGGCAAAACCACTCAAAAGGCATCGCGCTGTCAGCTGTAGTAAACAGTCAGCCCAAGGCTGTACCACTTGGGTGTTGCTGCTGCTGCCAATGCTGCTGCTGCCAATGCTGCTACTGCGATGCAGCAGCAACACCGCAGTTTGGTGGCAGCTTTGAATATCTTTCTAGCAGCAAGGAAGAAATTTCAGTCTCCTCTGCATGGACAGCAAACACGTGGGTTGCTGTCATCTCTTTTCAAGCAGCAGTACAGCAGTGAGCCACCTGTGTACCCCCGGCAGCCATCCACCTTCCATCTAGGGCACATCCAGCTGACAGATGACTATGGGTGAGCCGCTGCTTGTAAGTGGTGGCTACTGCCGCAGTGCGTTAATAAAGATACTGGCTAGTGACGAGGGAGTTACGGGTGCTGAATGCTGCTCTGTCAACTTGGGCAGCACGGCTAAGACGTGATGCCATCTGTCATCCGTTGACAAAGCTCACATGACGGCCGTTATAGCAGCGTCTTGCAACTGAGTTAGCTGCTGTCATGCACCTGATGGTGCACCACTACAGGTGGCTGTCAGACTACGAAGCAGCCAGGCCCTACCTGCAGCAGGAGCAGCGCCACTTTGAAGCCACCACACGCCAGTGGTCGCAGCAGGCGAGGCAGCTGCTGCAGGACATGGAGCAGCACCTGGCAGCAGTGCAGGTGAGGAGCTGCTGGAGGCAGTACAGCCCCTGGCACATTTGAATCATCACGCACTGAAGGACCATGACAGCAGGCTAGCTGCAATGGCCTGTTACTCATCAGGCACCTAGACAGCTCTCAGAACAACCAGTTGCAATCCGAAGCAGGACTGTGCAGCAATGGTCTTGCCACTTGAAAAGCAGCTGATCACAGCAAGCTGTTGTCAGCAAGCAAAGAAGGCCTTCCTGCTTAGCAGCTCCTAGTGCAACTTGCTGCCTGGCAAACAACGTTTGAACAACACGATGATAATGTATGTGCGCACCCGCACGCTTTGCCTGCAGCTGGACGACCCTCCAGAGCAGGTGGGCCCCTTCCTCTACTTCAGCACCAGCAACCCGCACGGCCCCGACACTATTCTGCGGCGTTGCACCGCCAGCGGGGGCCAGCAGGTGGTGCTGTCTGCAGGCATCATGCAGCAAGACGCGGCCCAGGCGTCACGCCTGCTGGGCCTGGAGGTGCTGGGTGGGTGGGCTGGCGGCTGACGGCCTGCCCAGCAGCAGCAGGCGACATATAGATCTGTGTGCTGTGCTGCCACTGGTGCATCGTCCAGGTTGTTCAGTGCTTGCCATCCCAGGGTACACGGCTGAGCCGAATTGCACGCCTCTTTGTTATGGAAACACACAACTGTCATGGGTGCCACCCATGGCATGCGCATGTGAAGTGTGCAGACACTCAGGCGGCACACATCAACTGCCTTGTCTGCTGTGGCTGGTCCCAGCTGTTGCAGCCTGCACAGCATGGCTGTGCTGCCATCGTGCTGCAGCTGCTCGCCCCCACAGCCCCTGTACCTGCGCGCCTGTGCTGCTGCTGCAGGTGGCCAGCTGGGTAATGTCAAGCTGAGCAGTGACCACCGGCTGCTAGCCTACTCCCTGGAAGTGCACAGCACGCAGCAGCAGGCAGCAGAGCAGCACTGCTGCATTGTCAGAGACATCAATGCAGGTGCGGCTGCTGCTGCACCGCAATGTTGTCCAGATGCTGCATGCGCCCTGGTTGTCCTGTAGGCGCTGCCAGGTGCTTGATGTATGTGTCCGCAACCACCATGGGGTTTGGGGAAGAATAGGGTGCATTAGGTGTCACATCTGGGCTGCGTGGCTGCGTAGTTACGAGACAGGCGCAGGGTTGGTTGTGGAATAACTTCACATGGCAGGTGTGTGGCAACATGATGTGTTGAGTCAGCTGGGTTCTGCTGCTGCGCTGCAGGCAGGCTGCTGCCTGGCTGTGTGCTGCCCAGTGCCAGCAGCTTTGAGTGGTCGGCAGACAGCAGCCGGCTGTACTACTGCCAGCCTGACCAGCTAGGCAGGCCGAGGAAGGTGCGGCAGTGATGCAGCAGGCAGCGCTGTGAGCTGCAGCTGGCTGCTGGGCCTGGCTGGAAGCATGTTATTCTGCTACAGCTGGAGGGTATTATTGAAGCTGCTATCGCATGCCAGGCGCAACAGCAGCATTTCAGCTTACATTATCATTGGCGCAGGTGCATCGCAAATCAGCCATGCTGGCGAGAGGGTGCTAGCCGCTGGTGTGGTGCTTTTGACGGCGGGGCAGCTGTAAAGGACTTTAGCCACCAAAGTTCATAAGGACACAACAAGCCACCCAGCCAGTGTTTCTGGCAGCTGCCACAGACAGACTTTGCCCGCCTGCCTGCTGCCGCGCAGGTGTTCAGCCATGTCCTGCGCCAGGCTGGCCAGCAGCAGCAGCAGCAGGACGAGCTGCTGTTTACAGAGGCGGACCCGAAGCACTTTGTGACGCTGACTCGCACCAAGGACTGGCGCTACGTGCTCATCAACTCACACGCAAAGCTGTCGTCAGAGGTGAGCCGCTGCCGAGGTGTCGTTGCGCGAAAATGGGCTTCAGGTTGCACTGCAGCATCTGAACGGTTTAGTTGGCTGCTGTCATGCCTGAGCTAAGAGTGTCAAGCAGCAACTGCATGCAGACGCTGCTGTGTCGTACTGCCACCAAGCATGGCACAACCATGCTGACTGATCCAGCAGTCATTCTGATGCACTGTTGCTACCCGCACGCTGCTCTGCTGTGCCTGTGAACACGCAGGTGCACCTCATTGACGCTGCCGCCAGCAGCAGCGATGGCTGCCGCCCTCTGTGTGTGCAGGCGCGCAGGGCAGGCCTGGAGTACTTTGTGGAGCACTGGCGCGGCCACCTGCTGCTGCTCACCAACCATAACAGCAACAGCAGCGGCAGCGGCAGCACGCCAGCAACCGCAGAGCCTCAGTGCAGCCAAGGCAGCAGTTCTAGCCCTCAACCTACGTCCCTGGCCCCTAGCAACTCAGCAGCAGCACCAGCAACAGGCAGCATGCACGCTACAGGAATGCCAGGGGAGCCGTGTGACTACTGCCTGATGACGCTGCCTGCTGCGCTGGCTGGCACAGCTGGTGTGGACAGCTGGCGGCTGCTGCTGCCTGCGCAGCTTGATGCAGTGGTGACAGACATGGACGTGTTTGACAGCTGCGTGGTGCTGCATGAGCTGCGCAGTGCACAACCGGGGCTGCGGCTGCTGAAGCTAGAGCAGCAGCAGCAGCAGCAAGGCGCGCAGCTGCCTGAGCTGCAGGTGGAGCAGCAGCAGCAGGTGAGCAGTCATGAGGCAGTGCGGCTTAGTTGGTGGCTTGGCTTGTTTCCAGCTGTGATCAGCTGGCTGCATCGTTACTTCAGTGCATCGACTTCACTTCATGATGCAAGGCCTGGCTGTTGTGCGACAAGCAGCAGCAGCAGCAGCAGCAGCAGAAGTTCCACCAAGCTTGAGCAATGCTCGATGTGACGGCTAAGCTTGGGCGTCACTGTACGTGCGTACAGCAAACCCTATCTCGCTATTGGACAAGCTCTGATTGACTCCTGTGTGTGAGCAGGTGCAGCTGCCAGGCTGGGCGTTTGCCATGCGGCCAGGCATCAACCAGGACTATGACAGCAGCAGGCTGCGGCTGTATGCCAGCAGCCCAGCTGTGCCGGAGCTGCCGCTGGAGCTGCACCTGGCCACTGCCCAGCTGGCACAGCTGCAGCAAAGCAGCAACTGGGAGCAGCAGCAACCGCAACAGCAACAGCAGCAGGGGCAGCAGCAGCGCGCAGCTCATTTGGCAGCTGACAGCGCGTCAGGACATGAGCAGCTGGTGTGCAAGCGGCTGTGGGCTGCTGCGCCCGACGGCGCTGCTGTGCCTGTCACACTGCTGCACAGCCAGGGCTTTCAGTACGATGGCAGTGCGCCGCTGCTGGTGGAGGTGTACGGTGCATACGGCCAGGTGCTTGAGGCTGACTTCAGGGCACACCGGCTGGCACTGCTGCAGCGGGGCTGGGCTGTGGCGCTGGCACACGTGCGGGGCGGCGGCGAGGGCGGCAGAAGGTGAGGGCAGTGGCACTGCTGTGTACTGCACGCTGGACTCAGCATGCAGGCGCGCAGTGTAAAACTGCTCCTGTTCGGTTCAGCTGATGGTTGATTGCCTGAGTCTGTGCGTGGTCAAGACATGGCAGGTGTGCTGATACTACACATGTTGAAAGCCAGTAGCTTGGACTTGTACTACAAGTAGTAGTACAAGGGCCTCAAGCCAGTGATCACAGGTCACAGCTGCCACCCTGGCGACCGACTGTGTTGCTTGCGCATGTGCTTCCCTGTCTGCAGGTGGCATGCTGCTGGCAGGCAGCTGCGCAAGCCCAACTCAGTGTCAGACCTGCTGGCGTGCCTGCAGCTGCTGCTGCAGCTGCGAGTAACCAGCGCCGGCAGGATAGCTGGCCATGCTGCAAGCGCTGGAGGCCTCACCCTGGCAGCAGCAGTGAATGCCTCGCCACAGCTGTTCTCGGCTGTGGTGCTGGAGGCGCCGTTTGTGGACTGGGCCGGGTCCATGTGCAATGAAGCTGCGCAGCATGTGCTGACTGAGCATGAGGCGGATGAGTGGGGCAATGCAGCACAGCAGCCGCAGGTTGCAGACATGGTGGCACGCATGTGTCCCTACAGTAATCTGCAGGCGGGCGTCCTGTATCCAGCTATGCTGGTGACGGCAGGCCTGCAGGACACACGGGTGCCATTTTGGATGCCTGTCAAGTATGTTGCTAAGCTTAGAAGCTTGCAAGCAGCAGCAGAGGTGTCAGCAGCTGGTAGGCAGCAGCAACAGCAGCAGCAGGTGACGCAAGGCAGGCGCCCCATCCTGCTGCAGTTTGCGGATGATGGGGGCCACTTCAGCATTGGGCAGTCAGGTGGGGCTGTGGAGGACATTGCGCTGCAGTATGCCTTCCTGATTACGGCAACACAGCACGTGACTGCCCAGCAGGCAGCAGCTGGACGGTAGCTGTAGCATGTTCAGTGGTGTGCTCAGAGCATCACAAGGCGTGCATGTGTGCTAACTGTGTGCTGCTCTACTGGTCTGCCGTGTCAGACGCGGTGCCATCTAGCATGCATGGGCCTTGAACTTGTGGCCGCAACGCAGGTGGCTGAGCATGATGCCGTGCACGTCATTCAGTGGTTGCGCATCTGTTTCTGAGGACCATGTATTGCGCATGGTATGCAGCAAATGTACTACTGCATGACCTTACAGACAGATCCTGCCAGGCATGACAGGCAGGATGTTGCACAGCTGCAATGCCGCATACTAGTAGTACGTACTACCTAGCGTACTACCTAGCGTGTAGTACACCCCCTGTGCTGGTGCTAGTGTTACTGATGCCAGACCTCTCGTAGAAAGTGGGGTACAGTTTTGCTTTCCAGACAATCTATTTGACAGCTGCGCATGCGCATGATTGCCCAGTGATCTTGGCTACTTGGCACAGGGGCACCTTGTGCTTCAAAGTGCGGTGCCACCGCCTGAGGCTGGCTGGCAGCTGGTGTGACCCTGAGGCTGCGCTGATTCAGCCGGCAGCAGTGCGATCTGTGATGCACGGTGAAAAAGCTTCCCATGAGACTGGCACTCCTCTGCTAGCAGGTTGAATTAAAACAATAACTTGTTTTTTTTACCAGATGGCCCATTTCACAATGGGAATTGCCTTACACCCCAAGCAGTACAAGTGGCTGCAGAAAAAAACGCACATGCGCATCTGCATGGCAGCGCCATACAACGACTCAGCCACGCATTCAAAAACATGCGCCTCGTGCAGACCTTGCGTGCACCATGATGAGCTCAGCCGAAAAATTGCAACGGTCTCAGTGCAGGAGCACTGTTGCCATGCAGGTTCTGCAAACAAATGATGACGTGGGTACAGCTACATCTTCTGGAAATGTACACCAACTCAACATAGAAAGAGGACAAGCAACAACTGACATCATGCTGGACGGATTTACAGACAACTCCGACTCACAACAACAACGCAACGGCACATCAGAAGAAGTTGCTGTACAGTGCAGCTGTCCCTGCCAAACGCCAAGGCAAGGTGACATGCAAACAAAACACAGACGCTGCTCGCACGCTAACTTCACCGTACCATTCCACAAAGCTCGTATGTTGTACTCCCTGCATGTGTATCACAAGATAAGCCACCAGCCCAACGCCAACCGAGATGCAGCAGCAGCAGCACTGGCTGCAGGTCCGTGTTCAAACAGCACAGAGAACGGTTGCTGTGTACACCACCAGCAGGTACAGATCCAAATCATACATCTCACATGCAGCAGGCAGATGGCATTCCGGCCACCAGCAATCCTGGCTGGCACCCGCCTCAGCACACTGATGCTGTGTCTGCAACTGCATGCACTGCCAGCGCCACCATCCCCACCATCAGCCTTCAAACCCCCAGCTCGCCCAAACCACGTCCAACAGGTGCCACATCATGTCACACCTCTGGCCCAGCGAATGCGCCCTGCCACCGTGAAACCCCGCTGCCACTGCAGCCACCTACCACCTCCTCACCTTCATTCCAGCCCTCTCTTATAATACTACTACTACATCACACAGCTACCAAGCCTACAATCTACGCACACCCCAAACACTCAGATAATACCTAACACAGGCGGAACTGGCCTGACACACACCACTCATACTGCAATCCACTCATACTAAGCTGAACTTATACTAGGCTGATACGCCAGTCTTCATAGATGGCTGCAGCAGTCCAATTGTGCCCCGCAGAACACCTGTCCTGGTGCCAGCAGCAACGCACAATCTGCCGTATGGTTGATCAATTGTGGCAGCAGGCAAGGGATGGCCATGCCTGCTGCACTTGATTCTGCAGTTGGGACTGCCCAGCAGCTGCCACAATCACACACCACTGAACTACAGGGTTGCATTCACAAGCAGAGGCAGCAAACCCTGAAAGAACCCAAGCAGCAGCGCTTCAATCCGAGCCTGCATCACTATGCCCTTGCACCCCACAAGCCCCTGCACCCCACAACCGCACTCTGCACAATTGCACAGGGGTGGCTAAGCTGCCCAGCACTGCCACCTGTGGCTGGTCATCCAAGCGCACAGCAGCTTCCCACGCATGCCCAGCCCACTGGCGTGTATCATGCCAGCACACACCACGCAAAACCCGCCACAGGCCAAAGTGACAACATGTCGCAATAGTTCAGGGCGCATGCACAATCATGCAGGGCTGTGCATGCAACACAGCCACCCTGCCATGTATCACAGGCCTTGCAGGCCAGGCAGGATGGCAGTGCAGCACAAATTGACCGAGGCTAGCAGCCATGCACGCTGACCTGAGCAGCACCAACGCTGACACCAGCTGCATTCGGTACAGCCTGCACTTGGCCAACAACCACTGACCTACTACCGATGCTGCAACCAGGACCGTAGCGCAGCATGTGCCAGCCGCTTGTCTGATGTACAGGCCAGGCTACTCCCAACGCATGGCGTTGCCCGAGTGTCGCTGCGAAAAGCACTAGCTCCTACTACACGTGCACCTACACTGCGACCGCAATATGCTGCTGGCCAGCATACAGCCACCAATTGCAGCGCTGGTGTGGGCCTGCTCATGCGCGGCTCACAATAAGCACAGCAGGGGCATCAAAGGCCCTGCTGCACAAGTACTGAAAAAGGTGTCCACACGCAGCCATGCACATCCGCGCTGCACATGACCACCCAACACATACACGCCAACAAACACCCAAGCAACAAGAACTGACACGAGAAGCAATTGTACATGGTGCAATGGCAGGCAGCCAACGCACCTCTGCAAAGCAAGGCATGCAGCACACAGCCTCGCGGCTGCTGCCTATGGACAGAGCAGCCACACATCGACCTGTCCCTAACACAAACAATGTGCAGCACAAACGCATGTCATAGGCACAAGGCACACAGACACCATCCACCGCTGGACATGAAACAACATAAACTGCAACACCTGCGACGCCGCGGCGAAGCAAGGCATGCTGCTCACAACAGCTGAAGTGGTCAGAGCAACAGTGAATGCGCCCGAGGCGCAGCAGCAGCAGAGCTTGTCAACACAATGCAGCATAGGTGTGCCACATAGTGCGACCAGCCACATCAACTGATGCCCTGCTGAATCTGCTGCAGCCACGTGGCGATTATTGCGCACTACGCACACAAGCACCACACACAAGGTGTTCTCCTCCCATTCAAGTCCTCCATGTGTGCATGCATCACGTGTGTGTCGACTGAGCAAAGGGGATGAGTCAAAGTGCGGCGAAAGAACCACATCAACAGTGATGGTGGCGGCAGCGCTGCGGGCACTGCTGCCCGTGCTGCTGCTGACGCCGTGAAGTGTGTGTTCGACTCCGCAGCTCAACATAGCTCAACATGCAGCTGCTTGCATGCTCAGCTGCCAGGCCTCGATGCACGGCGTCAAACCACAGCTGCAAGAAGCAGCTGCGGCTGCTTGAGCTGCTGGCAGAGGCAAGCGCTGTCGAAGACGTCGTCTGCTGTGCTTGTGCCTGATTGAACAACGCAGCTTTCACCAGCGCAGCCTGGATCCGACTGACCGGTGTTCAACGATGCTGCTGCTGCAGCCCCTGTCATCCGTTCAAGCCACACACTCACTGCTGGCTGAAGAAGCCCACCACCACCAGCCCCACAATGCACAGGAAGCAGTACGCAATGTATTTGGCTGGCGTGTCAAAGTAAGCTGGCGGCAGGCCTGCGCTGGGCACCGTGTCTATGCTGCTGAGCCACGCCTGGTACAGCGGGTCAAGGTAGTTGTCTGCAGCACCCTCCCGCAGCACACGCATGTACTTCTCTGTCGGCGTCACCTCTCCGTGCAGCAGCGCGAGCGAGCTGGACACAAACGTCTGCGCCTTTGCACGCCAGCCATCATACGTCTCAACCTGCAGCAGCAGCAAGACCAGGACGTGGGTTAGTGCCTGCATCATGCACCAAGGACCACTGAGGACAAGAGCTGCATGCCTCCTGCTTCAAGCCATTCCTTTGCGCACTACAATTGCTGTGTGGTATTCATCGCTGCTGCTGCTGCTGCTGCTGCTCACCTCCACTTCCGTGAGGTTGTAGCCGCCCTCCCGCTTCTGCAGCTTGCGCATGTCCTCCTTGTTCACAAGGTACAGCACGCCGTGCACCTGCGGCAGGAAGGGCTTGTACTTGGGCAGCTGCCCAGGTGCCATCGGCTGCAGTGTGGAGTAGCCTGCGACGCAAAAGTGTGCACACCAAGAGGAGTCAGGGGTAGACGACGATGCGAAGACGCAAGTGAAAAGCAAAAAGCTACATCAACAGTCGTCTCAGGACATTTGACCAAGGTCAGCACATGCAGGCAGCACATGCAGTATTGCTCTGCAGCGCGTCAGCAGTGCCGCACAGCAGCTGTGCTGCTGCCACTACAGCGCTGCGAGAGGCGTGTCTCAGGCCATTTCAGCAGCAGGCCCACACCAGTGCGCACCTGCTCTGTGCTGGAAGACTAGCTTGAGGTTGGGGTCAACCAGCACACAGGGGGCGCGCTGCAGCACCTTCACGCCTCGCCTGGCCAGCGTGTCAAAAGACATGTTGGCGCCGTAGCTGCAGTGACAATGGCGCAGACCAAGGGTGACCACAGGAGGAAGCAGGGGCTTTCAGAATTATGCAGCATTGATCAATGTGGGTAGCAGCAGGTAGGTATACCATAGCACAATATGCTGTGCATGTAAGAGATGTGCTCGTGTGTCAAGATCTGACAGTTGTTGAGTCAGCGCTGCTGCAGGCCACAGGTGCCAGCTGTGTAGAAGCTGAGGAGGTCACGCCCAGTGCCCACCTAAGGTACCACACGGCATCTTTGTGCTCCGGCAGGTATCGTGGAGGCAGCTTGGCTGCGATATCGCTGAATCCAGCTTCTCCCTGGTTGTCCCTGGTTGACGGTGGCAACAGCTGCTCCAATCTCGCCCGCAAAAGCTGGTCGCCCCCAGCTGCCAGCTTTGGGTCTTCTTGTAAAACAGCTGCTACCCGACATGACCTGCGAGCTGGTCTGGCTGGTAGCAAGGGCTTGCTGGCCACCCCAGCCAGGCGCTGCACGCGGCCCGACAGCTTCATACTATCTACTGCTCCGTTAACGTGCCACACTAGTCAGAGCTACACGTTCTATTGCGGCAAACGCAGGCGTAAATAGATGTGGTGGGCTAGGACACCTGTGGGTATGCCTGTCTCCGGTGTGTTTAACGCTTGACAACACGATCTATCTGAAAGGTACCGTCGTTTAAAACACCAGCTGGTGATGATTACAAGCGTTATGCCTCAAAAAGCTGATGCAAAGCACGGTGATGCACCCCAGTTTGTTACACGGTCATTTTGCTGCATACCCATGCCGTTCGACACTGCAAATTGTGAAACACACCTACATGCTTGTGACTTTTGGTGCCCCTCGTGAAGCCTCGCACTGAGCTTGTGACTTTTGGTGCCCCTCGTGAAGGGGTTGTTTCCCTCCCAGTGCGCACATTGCGAGGCACCTGTACTATATCACCTCCATTCACTCTTGAAGATTTGGAAGTAACTGTTTGCTGATTCAGGGAGCCTGGATCAGCCAGGCTGCATGAAGTAGCAGACTAGCCAGCAGGAGCACAGCCAGGATGGGGATCTGGCTCTCTCGTATGCTTAGTTATTTTGGTGAAAAGGAGGCTCGAATCCTGGTGCTAGGACTAGACAACGCTGGCAAGACCACCATCCTATGTAAGCAGGCAGTTGAGCAGCTTACTGCTGCAAGTTGGCGGTTGCAGCCACCTCACACAGCTGTTGTGCAACCCTGCAGACCGGCTACAAGTTGGAGAAGTGGTCTCTACCATTCCAAGTAGGTTCTTCTGTGTGTCGAGTGCAGTTGGTCGCGCCCTGCTGCCCATGACCTGCGCAACTGTGTGCTGCACTTCACGTACTGCGTACATGCAGTGTCTTTCCCTTGTCCTCCTTCTCGCTTCCTTCCTGCTCATCCATGCCAGGGTTAGATGATGCAGACTAGCACCTGCAGCAGTATGTTATATCAACGTCTTGTATCGCAATCCTTTTGCATGCTGCAGGGCAGGCAGATTGCAAGTGGCAGTGCTCACGTGCGGTTGTTGTGTGTCTGAACACCAGCTGTTGGGCCTCCAGCCGCATCCACTCAAGCACGTATGAACAACTTTCACTTGCCTGCCCTCTCAAGCTGTTCTGCTGCCCTTTTTATCATGCCATGCTGTCGCTGCTGCTTGTGCCGCGCGCAGCCATCGGCTTCAATGTGGAGACGGTCTCCTACAAGAACATAAAGTTCCAGGTGTGGGACCTGGGCGGGCAGACCAGCATCCGGCCCTACTGGCGCTGCTACTACCCCAACACGCAGGCCATCATCTACGTGGTGGACAGCAGCGACGTGGAGCGCATAGGCATCAGCAAGGAGGAGTTCCACGCCATCGTGGAGGAGGAGGAGCTCAAGGATGCACTCATCCTGGTGTACGCCAACAAGCAGGTGCGGCGCGCGCTGGGGCAGATGAGGCACGGCTGCAGCGCTGGCATCGCCGGTCAGCAGCAGCAGCAGCAGCAGCAGCAGCGAAAGCAGCGGGTACAGCGCAAAGAGAAAGCAGCTGGCGGGGGGAGGAACTGTGCGGCTGCTGCGCGTCGCAGGGGTTGCACAGCTGTGCAGTGCAGTGTGTGTGCGTGTGCAGTAGGCTGCATGCTGCGGCGCCTGGTGGTGCATGCTGCTGTGTTACTGTATCCCGAGCAGTTGATGCAGTCAGTGCTCGTGCTCAGAGAGTCAGCAGCAGCAGCCTGCGCAGTATGTGCACCATCAGCCTAGCGCATGTATTGTCCCATGAGAGGCGCGTGCTGCCCCCAACTGACTGTGCTTCTGTGCCCTGTGGCGGTGCCTGCGTGCTGCAGGACCTGCCTGGCGCACTGTCAGACGCACAGGTGGCTGAGGCGCTGGGCCTGGCTGACATCCGCAACAGGGACTGGGCCATTTTTAAGACGTCAGCAATCAAGGGCGATGGCCTGTTTGAGGGGCTGGACTGGCTAGCAAACACGCTCAAGGCGCGGGGGCGGTAGCTGGCAGCAGCAGCAGCACGCGTGGCAGCTGGGTATGTGGCTGCCTGCAGGAAACAGGTGCGCAGCAGGGCGTGCGGCGCTGGCAGCACAGCACAATCCGGAGGTGTAGGGGGCGGCTGTACAGCGGCGCTGACAGGTTCAGCTGCTGGCTGTTGCACAGAGCCCCCCAGCAGAGGAGAGCTGTGGTGCAAGCTTAGATAAATGCTGCAGCAGTCGCTGCAGTTGTCACCCTGCTGCTGGTCAGCAGGGCAATGACAGTGATGGATTGGCTGCTTGTTGGTGTTTGGTAAACATCAGATAGTTTCTGCAGAGATGCGCCACGGACATGTCTGAGGGCAGGGGCAGGAGTGATGCTTTGTTGCGTGCTGGCTTCTGGGCCAGAGGCAGGCAGCCACGGCATGCATGCGGTTGCTTGCATCTTGTGTGTTTGCATACTGTGCATGCCGCAAGGACGACGCTGCCATGGTTGCACCTGGCAAGTGTTTGTTTGGTGTGTCAACAATGTGTTGGGCACGGGCAAGTGCATAGTCAGGAACACCAGGCACAGCTCAGCAGGCTGCAGCTGCCAGCTGCAATAGTGCGTTTGCATGGCTGCAAGAATCAATTTGCTTGCCTGCAGTGATTTTGCGATTTATGCAATTGTGTGGCTGGCGGTTCCGTGATATATGTGGGTGACATGTCTGTTGCCAAGCGATAGCTGGGCCGTGGCAAAGCATGCTGCCCTGACGCCTTTTGCTGACAGCTGTCACTGAGTGTAGTGACGCCAACCTTAGCGCTGGCAACATGTGCCGCACAAGCACGTCGTGTCATGGGCTGCTTGCCAGCTATGCACAATCTTGGTGGTCAACGCCACGATGTCTGCTCCAATCAATAACTGCACGTTCCCTCCCTTTCTTCACCCCACTGGCAGCGCGCCTCGGTTTTGATGCAATGGTAGCGCATTGGTGACAACATCCTCTCTTTAAAGAGAGGATGTTATATATACTCTTCCCTACGGACCATGCCCCGCGGACTTTTTGCGGGCTTGCGCCCCCCCATTCGTCGCAGCGAGGCTTGATACTGTGGCGTGCACAGCGTGTGCGGGTGGGGTGGGGTAGGGGGCTACCTGCCTGCGCTGCAGCAGCGGCGGCTGGCGCACCAGCGCTGTGCAGCGCTGGGCGAATGCAAAAAGTGCCAAAAAGCTCAAAAAGCCAGTTTGCACAAACTAAGGCCTTGGGCGCCCTGCTTACTGTCAAAGTGCATCGTGATGCTGGACGAATTGCATGGTAAGAGAGTCGCAGTTCTTCGTGGTGTTCCAGGAAACTTTGGCACGTTATCATACGTCAGCTGTCAGCTGTGTGTCAGCAGCCTGGCCGTAGGTTGTGGCGGACACACGTAAACGTATTATTTTGTGCTGCTCCGTGTCGCCCGGTATTATATATTGCTGCAATGCTCATCACAGTGCAACCTCGTGTGCCGGGCATTCGCCGACGATACACGACAGCGGAGTGTCGTTTTGCACAGCAACAAAGATTCATACAGATCTACTAGACACATATTGCACAGTGTCCGAGTCGGCTAACTTGAGATAGTGCAGCACAGCAAGTCGCCAGTTGTGATGGGTGGTGGCAGTGACGATCTGTTTCGCTGGTTCTGGCACGCCATGTCCCCGTATCGCAGGATGGCAACGACTACCCATCACGACTTCAATCATCGAATCGGATGCGATAGTTATTAGCGGGGAGTCTTGCAGCAGCTGCTCACTGCAGACTGCATCAGGCCAAACTCCCAGTTTCTCTTGCAGTGACAGCAGCTCGCATCCATGCTTGTAGGCTGCGGCAATCACACAGCAAACAGTGCCAGCTGCGCAGCTGCGGCAGCTGCCCAGTGCAGCTATGCTGCGTTTATGCACATGATCTGCATGGCGGCACTGCGCTGCACTGCGAAGGGTTTAGGGCTGCAAGTTGTGACGTGCTGAACCCTAGTGCTGACCACCAACAGTCTATAACTGCAAACCTATGCAAACAGCCCCACAGTGGGCGCAACTGAAAAAAGTCCTTTTGGACTTTTTGCAAAAAGTCAAAAAGTCTAAAAGGTGGGGCATGCTCCACATACATAGTATTGATGCCTGCTTTGGACGTTTCAACATGGTGGGTGATGGACGGGACAGCAGTGCAACCAGCAACGTTACAAGCCTATGGCGGTAGTTTATGACCAACACAACGGCTAACATGAATGCACACTCTCCCAAACGACACCACGAGCAATATACAGCTGTATAGAGTGAGCAAGCAGTGCTGCAAGTACGTTTTCAGTACTTGCTGTGAAACTCATCACTGGTGTTGTGCGACCCCTCCACGGGGACAGCAGCGTCACTCATGCGCGCAGCAGCGCACCTCGGCACATGTTGCTAGGCAGCAACGCTGCAACCTACCACCACCCAAGGCAAACAAACAAGGCTGATGAGGCAAGTGCTGATGAGGCAAGCCGACAGCAACAACCACAGGCAGACACATCTAACTTGCCTGCCACCTACCAAACACAAACCAAAACCGACACAAACACACCAGGCAGGTTGTTGGCAGCTCAATGCTGTACACTGCCATGCTGCACATGTTCGCAGCGGTGCTGGCCAGTTCAACAACTCTGGTCAACGACCCAACCACAACTGCAGCCACACCCCCATTAAGTGCGACAACGTAGCACACCCATGGCTGCTGCCAGGCCACCGTTCCCACACCACCACCATCTAGCACCGCAACGCCAACAGCTGCTGCATGCCTTGTAAAATGGCGCAACTGTGCTGATAGAAGCTCCCTACGGGCATGCAACGCAGTCGCTACAGCCCCACACTATCCACAAGCACTCGTACGACCCAACATGATGATGGTACACCTGGCCGGCTGGAGGGAAGCACAGCCGGCCAGCAGGGAGCCTCGCCTGCCTTGGGCCAAGGAGGCAGGCAGGGGCCCTGCACTGCTGACACACACAGGGCATGCCCGAATGCAACAGATAGCTGCACCGCGGCAGCCCCATAACACCGACAACGTAGCAGCAACGGATGTGATGGCTGGCATCAGGATACATAGTGTTCACGCTGCCGCCTGCCATCTGGCATGGCGGCAGGCCACCGCCGCTGCGCGTGTGCCGAGCCACTCTGCTGCAATCACGGCCTGCAGCCTTACGATGACACCTGTGCTGCATACCCAGCTGCATTCAGCGCCTCCAGCGCGTCATCCTGCTGCACGAAGAAGGCCTGGTACAGCTCGCCGCCCAGGTTGAGCGCAGCCACCCAGCGGCCATCCTTGGCCTGTGCCACGCTGCTGGCGCCCTCCTGCAGGCTGCTGCTGCTGCTCTCCGCAGGCAATGCCCGGAACACGCCATCCACTGGCGGCTCCACGTCATCGCCAGACAGCCCAAAGCGTTGCAGCGCGCGCCGCTTGTTGCGGTCCTTGGCGCCACGAGGCTGCAGGCAGCGCGGCAGGCGGGGAGGCAGGAGGTGAGGTTGTTGGGAACTTCAAGGGCTGTGTGCAGCGGAAGCAGGTCGGTCTGCTGAAAGAATGCCGGTCTACCACAGCTGCTGCTGCCCTTCATGTACGGTGTCCCGGTAACTTGTGCCCCTACATTTATACTTTGAAGACGCGAGCACTCTTAGGGTGCTGCAAGCACTAGCAACAACCACACTACTGTTCCGTAGAAAGAATGTCTCGCAGACAAGCGCATGCGCTGCTGCTTGAGCACTCAGTCTGTAGCCAGCAACTACGCCAAACTGGCTGGCCGCTGCTGCTTGCCAGTGCTAACAACCCGCTAGTGCTGTTCAGGCACTGCATGCCCACCTGATCTCGCCTAGCTGCGCCCCTGCCCGCTGGTGTGGGTGATGGCCGCCGCACAGGTGGCTTCTTCTGCGCATCTGCTTTGGTAGGCGGCCGCCCAGCCAGCACGATTGTGCTGTCCTCCTTCTGTGCAAATATGAGCACGTCACCCATTTTTAGGTGGTAGTGGTGCTGCAGCTCTGCTGTGCCCTCCAGCAAATACATTCTGCTCTGATTGTTAATCCAAAACCTGGCAGGTTAGCAGGCAGCACAAAATCAGGATTGTGAGCAATGCACGCAAAGCTAAACCAAACACACAACGCAGGGCCCCTGACAGGTGCAGCTGTGCAGAGGCTGACAACACCCTGACACACAGCTCTCAAAACACATCAAAAAGTTGCTGCTGATTGCTAAGCAGGCTTTTGAACGCACGCTGCTAATACAAAAAGACCTTTACATACACAAACTGACACTGCCATTGTTGTCGTCACTGCAGCTGGTGTGGTGAGTCACCAAGGATCAGACAGCCCACCTGAAGCGTAGTGTGTACGTGTCGCCAGCTGCATCCTCCACTGAGAGCTCCGTGCCGCTAGGCGTGTCTATCCTTGGAAAGTACTGTTCTGCAATGGCCTGCAGGCAGACACACAGAAGTTGACAATCAGGGGCATTCATCGTGAGCACTCCCAGCAATCCCAGCGACCTCAGCCACAACACAGCTGGTTGGTGAGTTGCTCAGCTTCAGAAGATGTCCAGAGTGCAGGCTGCAGAGCCTGGCTTGCTAGTTGCCTCTCACCTTGGGCACCACGACACGGCCTGATGCGCTGACATCGCTGCTAGTGAGCTGCTTCTCGAAGAACACCTTTGCGCCTATGTCCTCCAGCTGCTTGAACACCTGCTCCGCCCTGAACTCGTTGTCCACCAGGGCAGCAGCAGCGGCAGCAGCCATGGGGCCTGTGTCTGTAAAAGACCCTCAGGCCTCACGGACTGCTTGCTTTGGCTGTGCCACACCAGACGGCACTTGAGGCCACACAACTCTCCTCGCCACAGAAGCGGCCACCGCTACCAAGCCGAGTTGCTCCTGATCGTGCGACTTCGATTCAAGTTTGCTGTGACAGAGCAAGCACGTGTGGCTCACAGACTATGAAGCGCGAGGTGGTTGTGTTTGAGTAAACGGCACCTCAGCAGCTAAGACACCACGATCATGTTTGATACAGATGTAGTTTGTACACGGGAAGTGCGCCACACCAGACTTTAGCTCGAGCAGAACTGTGACAAGGCATAACGAGGCCCACCTCAGCAAGCAAGCAAGCTTTTCATCAGAGGAAGAGCATTTTCGATACGCCTGGCTTCTTCAGTCGTATTTTGATTGACTGCAGTTTTTTGGAGGCTCAGATCGCCAGCAAGCATGGCATCGGCACGTATGCTCCTGCGTATGGTGTCCCAGCAGGTTGCGTCTGGGCAGCTGTCTGCGCAGTTGCTTCCAGCATGCACTCAGGTACGTTTGCTTTTGCGCAAGTTATGTTTGCGCACCCGAGCATTTGACAAATATTTACTACGCGTTTCCTGCAGGCAGCAGCAGCCTGGAGGCCCGTGCAGCATGCTTGGGTCACCCCACAGCATTTGCATTTGCGACAATTCGCCAGTCAGAATGCTAGCAAGGCTTCAGGTGTTGACGCAGCAGCTGAGGAGGCAGATCAGGCTGCGGCCGCAGCAGCAGATCAGGCAGCTGCAGATGAGGAAGCAGGCAGCAGCGAGCTGTCAGAACTGCAGGAGCTGCTGAAGAAGGCAGAGGAGGAGGTAATGGAAGTGCCTGATCGTGAATTCAGTTGCACCACTGGTAGCTTGCACGCAACGCATGTGGTCGCTAGGCGCAGGAACAGCTGTGCTTCTGCTGTGCAGCTGTGCGTCTGCTGCACCTTACACTGACTCGTCTGCTTGCATACATGCATTTAGACAGGCAAGGCATACTGAGCGTGAGCGATGCAATTGGTAGGAGTATTTAATGCAGTGAGTCTGATGTCCCACTGAGTGCGCTAGCCTCGTGCTGCGCCTGTGTGTAGTGCTCGAGTGCTTTGTGCATGCGTGCTGCACCCTCACAGGCTTCCAGCTTCAAGGATCGCTGGCAGCGCAGCCATGCAGAGATGCAGAACCTAATAGCCAGGCAAGCGAGGGAGAAGGAGACCATGCAGACTTACGCAGTGCAGGTGAGCGTGCTGTCAGCAGTGGCACAGGGGCAGCCGTGGCACATTCAATGGTCCACTGCAGGCTCCGTATTATGTGATTGTACAGTACTGCTGAAAAGGCTGTTGAATCTGCGCATTTGTACAAGTAAACTAGCAGTCGACAATGCAATGTAGATTCCTACTGCACGGCATTCTCTGTAGTCCGGGGCTGTCGTGCCTGCTTAGCAGATTCCTTCAGCATGAGCACTGCTGGCAGCTTGTACTGCAGCACTACAACGGCATGAAGATCGGCAGCGGCGGCAGCAGCAGCAGCAGGTATGGCCGGAGCTAATGCATGTATGTTACTTTGGCTCCGCCTGGCCCTTGCATGTCTGCAGAAATTTGCGCAGCAGCTGCTGGAGGTGGCCGACAACCTGGAGTCTGCGCAGCGTGCCGTGCCAGCTGCCGTGCTGCAGCCTGGCACGGAGATCAGCACTGAGAAGGCGCTGGGCTACCTCAAGGCGCTGCTGGAGGGCGTGCAGGCCACTGAGCGGGTGCTGCTCAAGGTGAGGAGGGGGCTTGAGGGGGCCACACTGGCAGGTGCTGGCACTGGCGCACAGCCCCGCACCAGACGATGCAATGTCTGCAGCAGTTACCTTCGCAGTAGCAGCAGTAACAGCAGCAGTCATGTGCAGCGACAGCGCATCTCCGCCCATGCGTACTGCTTTACGGTGGCAGAAGCAGTGAAGGGAGCAGTCCTGCCAAAGTCAAGGCTAGTAGCCTGACAGATGCGTGCAGCAGGCCAGGACGTGCGCATGTGCTGTTCTTCACCTGCTTCAAACTGATCTTTGGGCAAGTGCGAGCGCGATTGGTGCTGCTGTGCCTTTTCTGTTTGACTGTGCAGCAAATGGCCACCAAGGGCGTGGAGCGCATTGAGACTGCCGAGGGTGACGACTTTGACCCCAACACGCAGGAGGCCATGACCACCATGCCAGCAGCAGAGGGCAAGCAGCCCAACACAGTGGCAAACGTGTGGCAGGTGAGCATCTGCTGGGCGGCGAGGCTGCACATGGTGGTGCTCTCTCTGTCAGTTGCTGCACAGGACACAAGCAGTACACTGCTTGCAGGTACCAAGAGGGGCACTAGATGCTGCCAGCTAACAGCTCTTTGCAACTGAAGGAGTTGTTTCACTCAGCAGTGCACCCCATGTAGCCGGGTTGTGCTTGCTTAGTTGCAGGTCTTGAGCTGGCCATGATGGTAGGCATAACTTGTCATAGCTTGCAACCACGTATTTCACAACTGCACAGCAGGTGAGGCCGTGGTATTGGTGATTGGCCTGCCATGTTGCTGGCGGTGCAGACTCAATGGCAGCCGTGTACGACTGCATACTGTTGTCTGTTGAATAATCACATGCACTTTGTAGGCTGTACCACCAGTCATGCTTCTGATAACTTCATATGTCTGGTAGTAACTAATGATCAACCTGCACAACCTGCTATTTTTGTGCTGCAGTCGGGGTACAGGATGCATGACAGGATCCTGCGGGCGGCCAAGGTTATCGTGTACCAGGAGTAGGCAGGGCTGCTGGCCTTCCATTGGTGACAGTGGTGACCACTGATTCGTGATGTACTGGTGGCGCCAGGGAGTGCCATGACGAGCCGCGCAGAGATTGCAGGTCAAT
Source organism: Tetradesmus obliquus (assembly GCA_030272155.1). Lineage (NCBI taxonomy): Eukaryota > Viridiplantae > Chlorophyta > Chlorophyceae > Sphaeropleales > Scenedesmaceae > Tetradesmus > Tetradesmus obliquus. The sequence continues at coordinate 7,355,209 of CP126191.1, forward strand.
TCTAGTTGGCAGTTGCAGTAGTTGTGTTCACGATATGCACTGGTTGTTGGTTGCCAATCACATGCTGGCTTATTCTAGAACGTGTGTGTCTTGGGCCCGGATCGGCGACGCTTCATTGTCGTAGTAGCAACATGTAATCTTGCTCACACCATCAAGTGTGGCCAGCCTGGCAGGGTGGCAGCTGTGTCACTATTGCCCCATCGTCTGCTACTGATGACCGGCCAGCTGCTGCTGGATGGACAATCCACAATCAAAACAGTTTCTTTGTTGCATTTACTTTGCAAAAAGACGGATCGGGAAAGAAAGAGAAAGTTGTTAGCTTTCTGACACGAACCCTCGACACTTCAAAATGAAAACAAATTCGGACAGAAGTGGATAAGCACACCGCCACGCAGCACTCATTCCCAGTTTAGATTAGGTTGGCTTCCTCACAACTCCCCATAGACAGGCTGCGGTGGCACATCAAACGCGAACGCTTCAGAGCAACAAAAGCATATCTGCCTTGCACTGCACACCCCTAGCACAGCTTCGAATAGTTATTATGCTATTCTGCTATTACTTGTAAGGCCATTCACCTCTCAAGGCCACAGAGAGCGCAGCAAAGGCGTCTTCACAACAAGGCTTTGAAACTAGGGGCCCCAGGCGCATGAAGCGCAAGGCTACAGACATGGCTGCACGCCCAAGGCGCAGTACAGACATGGATGCCCTTGCTGGAGGCGAGAACGCAGCGCCACGGCATGCGGGCAAGGCAGTAGCGCAGGGCAGCAAGAGAAGGCGAGTACAAGCTCTGTTGTTGCCTCAAGCGCAGCAGAAGCCCTGAAGTGCTCCGTACTTACCGTATTTATGTTTGCTTTGATGTTCGCGCAGGGCGCTGGGTGACATCGGCAATGTGAACCGCCCAGCAGCTGGTGCCAAGCAGCAGGCAGACAAGGTACAGCTCCGAACCTTTGTGCAGCCATGCCAGCTGTATAATCTCCAAAGTTACACCCAGTGGATGTTACTCAATCGTGCGGGTCGTATGCGGTCACTGCCAGTCCTGCAGTGCTCTTGTGCAACAGCGTCTTGCACCCACTGTCTAGCTAACTGTCATGTACTTGCATGCCGCCGCTTGCACTGTCTTCTGATATGCAGGCTGCTGTTAAGAAGCCATTAGACACCCAGCAGAACCAGAATGCTGAAAGTATCCCAGAGCCTGCAGTGCAGCAGCTGGCAGACGCCCCTGTGCGCATCACCAGGTCGAAGACGCGAGCGCTGGCACAGGGAGCCAGCCTGACCTCACTCCTGCAGGCGCGCGCAGCAGAGAGCAGAAGCAGCAGGCGGTCGGGATCGTTATCAGCGCCCGTAGAGCCAGCACAGCAGCCGCCTTCTCCGCTGCCGGACATAGACGCGCCAGACAAGCACAACCACCTGGCAGAGTACGAGTACGTCAATGACGTGTACGCGTACTTCAGGCGGGTGGAGCCCAAGTTCCGTGCACCAGCCAACTACATGGAGAACCAGGTCAGCAGCTGCCAGCACAGTCAGCAGCTGATGCAGATGCTGTCAAGTGCAGACCAGCAGCTGACATGTCAATAAAAGCATGCAGTTCCAGCCAAGGCAAGGGTACCAGTCCCTTGTACATAGCCAGCAATGTCATGGGGATGACACGAAGCAGACAGACAGATCTTCATAGCAACACTGGCTGTATGTGATGGCTTCCAGGAGGAAGTAATTTGTCGTCACAAGCAGCATCAGCCCACTGTCTGCGCAGCATCAATCCTCCTTGCAGCCATATGTCCTCTCACGCAGTGTTGTGGCACTGCTGCCTGCAGCCGGACATCAACGAGAAGATGCGCGCCATCCTCATTGACTGGCTGGTGGAGGTGCACCTCAAGTTCAAGGTGACATTGGCACACCACCTGCCGCACTTTTGTCCCAACACTCGAGCTTTACATTTCAAGCCATGCTGTAGAACATTGCAACTGAACAGGCATGCAGTTGCGCACCTGAATTTACTTCAAACGTCCTACTCATATACAGTTGCACTCTTTCTGCACCGCAGCTGATGCCAGAGTCGCTGTTCCTGACCATCAACCTGATTGACCGCTACCTGGCAGCGCGGCAAGTCACGCGCAAGAACCTGCAGCTGGTGAGTGAAATGCTGGGACACGTGGACTGCAAACCTGGGCATTGTCCTGCAATGTTATATAGGCCAGCCATGTAGTGTGCGGTGTTCAGATGGTAGTTCAGGTTGACCTTCTCTACCCTTGGCACCTGCAATGGCAGCCCATAACAAGGTGTGTGCTTTCCTTCTCACCTGCTGCTTCCAGGTGGGGGTGACGGCAATGCTGGTAGCTGCCAAGTACGAGGAGATCTGGGCTCCAGAGGTGCGCGACTTCGTGTACATCTCAGACAAGGCCTACACGCGCAAGCAGATCCTCGACACCGAGAAGGACATGCTGCAGGCGTTGGGCTACAACCTGAGCCTGCCCACCAGCTACCAGTTCCTGGCGCGCCTGCTCAAGGCCGCCAACGTGCACTACGAGAAGAACCTGGCGCTGTTTGTGGCCTACTGCGCGGAGCTGTGCCTGGTGGACCACGGCATGCTGCGCTACGGCTACAGCGAGCTGGCGGCTGGCATCATGTGAGTGGCGGGAGAGAATTGCGACAGGGATACGGCTGCGCAGGCCTCATAGCTAAGCTGCATGTTGCAACTGAGATGCTGTCAACAACATAGTGGTGTGGCACGGGAGTGTCTACAAGTGGTTGCTGAATCTGCTGCGATTGGCAGGTCGCGCATCGCAGCTGACATTTGTGTTGATCATCATGCTGCAGGTACGTGGCGATGAGGGCGTTCAAGAAGGAGGAGCCCTACCCCTACAACCTGATGCGCCACGCCCACCACACCCGGGAGAGCGTGCTGCACATCAGCAAGGAGGTGGTGCGGCTGGTGCAGGTAGCGCACACCGGCAACCTGCAGGCAGTGGTGAAGAAGTACAGCACGCAGAAGTTCTGCGAGGCAGCCATGGTGCAGCCGCCCCTGGAGATCCTTGACGAGTGAGTGGCGGCCTGGACAGCTTTGGCAGTGCTGCCCGCCTGACCTGGTGTGGTGCCTGTGTTGCGCTGGCGGGAGCTGCCCGCCAGCCACAGGTGCAGCACATGTGAGACGGCCGCCAACCTTCCGCAACTTGCAGCATCCCGTTGGTGTCCCTGCAGCTAGTCTGTATTGGAGTGTAAGCTGCTACTGCAAGGGGCAGCGCTACTGCTAGATACTCTTGCCGGCTGCACATTGGGGAGGGTCCGGTGTGTTCTGGGTGAAATTTCTGATATGTCCCTGTACACAAAGCTCAATTTGTTATGACAGGAAACAAAACTTGTCATGGCTGCATGTTCACTGCATTGTAGTACAGTTTTGTGGCTGCTGAGACTGCAGCACTGCTGTGCAGAATGCAGCTGGTTTTGTAGATGCTAGCGATGTGTTTCAGGCTGGCATGCGTGTCGCGACATGTTGCTGCAGCTTTCTGGCAGCTGGGAATGTCAACACCGTGTTAACATTGACCTTTGCAGGTAGATAGGTGGTTGATGAGTAGCTGCAGATAGACGATTGAGTGAGTACAATGCTGTGCTGCTTTCCCAGCACATAGTAGCACAGGTTTTGCATGCCTGCAGCTTGTGCATTGCCCACAGCAATGTTGGCAGTGTGAGCCAGTGACCCCCGTTGAATTGCAGGGACATGTGCCGGGTTAGGCTGCTTGTGACTTTTTGTCTTGGTGTGTCACCTGCAGCAGCTTGCCTCTGGCCATTTCTTGCGTGTTACTGTTGGTGATCTCAGCGTGCATGTCTGAAGGTTTGCCGACTCAGTGACACTCTGGCAGTACCGTCACCTGACCACAATGACAATCAGACAGGAGATAGGCGTGGTAACTAGACAGTTGCGGTACAATGCTGTCTCCAGCTAACACTCATCAGGGCAACAGCAGCAAGTTGTTGGTGATCGTGGCTGATGCGTGCTACTTGAAATTGGACTGTGTTATTCTGCCACACAGTGTACCGGGCACGCAGTGATGCAAGTTCTTGATGCGTAACATGATGATGAGAGTACAGTACAGTACACAGTGTACCGGGCACGTAGTGGCACTGCGTGGCACACATCCTGTGCCATGTCGCCTCTCTAGGTACATGCACACTGCCACCTGGAACAGCATCCAAACCGCGACTTCACGCATCCTGCGAGGGCTCGTAATTATTGACAGCAAGTCCAGCGAAGCATGAGTGTGGTGCTGAAAGGCGGCAATCCTAAGCCCTGAAACACCATGGTCCTGGCTCAGGGCCTTGGCCAACAGCTTGTACAACCGATCTGCTGCCAGGCTTAGCAGGCCCTAGTACTAAATTTGGTTTTGTTCTGCTTTGTTACAGTTCTGCCAGTGCATTGCAGCTTGGCCATTCATTTGCTGCTCACACAGCACATGCTCTCGGCTGCTGCACCCACCGGCATTGTTTGACAAGCACATGTCACAAAGTGTGTACAAAACAAGTGTCACAGTTCTTGAATCAAGACTGCGTAGTCTGCAGGCTGCGAACAGGCTAGGTTCATCGCAAGCGCGCTATCACACCGTTCAAATGAGCGCCTGAGTTGAGCAGTTCTAGACATGAACGCGGCGATAGTATAGGAAAGCTCAACTGGGGTGCCGGCTTGTGTGGGCTTAGATCAGCAGGAGGCTGGCAGCATGTCTGCCCAGCACAACGGGCACAGACAGAGGGGTCGGGGCCGTGGGCGTAGTGGTGCACATCACCAACATGCCAGGGCTGCAATGGTGTCAGAGCTGCCTGCATGCAGCCCAGCAGCTGCTGCAGCAGCAGAGGAGGAGGATGAAGAGGATCTGGAATTCAAGCGGGAGGCTGCGCAGCTCTACAAGCAAGCAGGCCCCAAGCAGGTGCTGCCTGCAGGGCTCAGCGCGTCTGCACTGGCAGCAGCAGTGAAGCAGCTGGTTGCTGAGATGGGCCTGGCGAAGGCAGATGCAGAGGAGGCGCTGCTGGCCACTGCAGAGGAGCACTGCAAGCAATTTGCAAAGTGAGTGTGCATACTACGGCAGCACTAGCGCTGGCAACAGCGGCACTGCTAGCTTTGATACAGGGAAGTGCTTCCTGTACGTGGTGCATGTCTTCCTGCAAGCTGCTAGCCAATGGTTTGCCTGCCATGGAATGTCCATCGTCGACCTAAGCTAGCACCACTCAGCAGCAGCGACAGGGCATGTCTTCAGTTCCAGGCGTCCACCCACACACTGCGCTGCTCCAAACTGCTTCACCTTGTGTCCTGCAGCTGGCTGGATGAGGCGCAGATGTGGCTGGCCGTGCGCGCCGAGTCAAACACAGAAGCAGAGAAGATGAAGCAGGCCATGGAGGTGTCCCTGGCAGAGCTGGCAGCAGCAAAGGCAGCAGCAGAGGCAGCAGCGCCGCCGCTGACCAACCTGTCAGAGGAGCGGCTGCGCCGCAAGTTTGGCGGCTCTGCGCTGCTGCCGCGGCTGGAGGCTGTGCTGCCTGCCGCTGTGCTGTTCAGCGACGCCAGCCCGCTGCGCGGGCTGGTCAAGTTCAAGCTGGTGAACCTGCTGCGCCTGGAGGACGACTGCTGCAGGTGGTACCCCAACCCAGGCACGCGGCAGTACTGGGAGGCCTTTGGCAGTGAGTGGCAGGCTGGCTCAACAGCAGGCTGGCTGCCTGGGGGTTGTGAGTGTGGCGGTAGGGTGCGGTAGGCCGGCTTGGTATAGCTGCAGTTGCCATGTTGAGCAGTGGCATTTTGCGTATCAGTGCAGAAGCCACATGCTGTGGGAATGCAGTTTGCCAGTGCGCCTGGCAGTTTAGTTGTGCATGTCAGTGTCGGCAACGGCTGGGGCGCAACCTCACTGGTATGTGCCTGCAATGCTTGCCCTGCTGCTGCACCTCCAGAGCGCTGTGAGGAAGAGCTGACGAGCGCACGTAGCAGCTGCACCCAGATAACCATCGCTGCACAGCCAGGCACTGCAGACCCACAGCAACAGGACCAGCCGCAGCAGGATTCTGCGTCGCGGTCAGAGCAGCAGCAGCAGCGCACGCAGCATGCGTGCTCGCCATCGCCACCGCCACTGCTGAGGCGGTTGGTTGAACCAGACCTGCCTGCGGCTGTGACCGCTGCACAGCAGCAGCAGCAGCAGCAGCAGCATGCGCGGCAGGCCTCTGTTGACAGTGCAGCCACTGACCCTGACAGCAGCTCAGCTGCTGCCAGCCTAGAGGAGCAGGCAGGTGGTGACCTGAAGCGCAGCAGCCGCAGGCGCCAGGCGCCCAGCAGGTTCCGCAGCCCCAGCCCCAGCACGCCCGGCGCTGCAGCAGCGGCAGCAGCAGCCAAGGGCCGTGGCACGCGGAAGCGGACGCCTGAGCCGCTGGATGCTGCTGCTGCTGCTGCTGCTGCTGCTGCTGCTGCTGCTGGGGGTGAGGCTACCAGCGGCGCCACCAGCAGCTCATCTGCCAAGGTTGCACGCATGGCTGGGGCGATGAGCATCGCCAGCAGCAGGACGTCGGCAGAGGCAGGTGCAGGGGCCATGCCACCGCCGCCGCCAGTGCCGCGCATGTCACCTGAGGCTGGCGCAGCAGGCACATCCACAGCAGCTGCTGCCGAATCACACAGCCAGCCTGAGCAGCAGCAGCGGCTGGTCAGCGGGCAGCTCAGTCCTGAGCAGCAGCAGCGGTTGGCTGACCTGAGCAGTGCGCTGGGCCAGCAGCCTGCTGTGATCAGGCAGCTGTCAGCACTGCTGCAGGCCGAGCATGACAGCGTGAGCCAGGCACTGTTTGCCATGCCGGAGACCGCTGGTGCAGTGCCGTGCATTTTCAGGGAGCAGCAGGGTGCTGCTGCAGCTGGCGACGGCGATGACAGCGATGACTTTGTAGAGATGGTGGCTGAAGTGCGGCCTGCACCACCTGCAGCAGCAGCGGCAGCAGCAGCAGCAGCAGCAGCAGGGCAGCAAGAAGGCAGCTCTGATGAGGAGGATGACAAGCCTCTCTGCCAGCGTGTAGCCACAGCCGTCTCAGCAGCGGCAGCAGCAGCAGCAGAGTCTGATAGGGCAGGAACAGCAGGAGCATCAGCAGCTATGCTGCCAGATGCATCAGCAGCAGCAGCAACAGCTGCAGCAGCAGGCATGCCAGTTGTAGTGTGGCAGGCTACACATGCAGCAGGGCCGGGGCGAGTGAGTTCTGCTGTCACCATGCAGACGTTGCTAGCTTTGCAACAGCAGCAGCAGCTTGTTCAGCAACAGCGTGTGCAGCAGTTCCTGCAGCATCAACAGCTGCAGCAGCAGCAACAGCAGCAGCAGCAGCAGCAGCAGCATGTGTTTGAAGATGATGACGTGATCATTATAGATTAGGGTGTTTTGCTTTGTAGCAGTGGGGATGCCGCGTTAATCGGCTATGATGTAGCTTGAGATGTGCTAGCTTTGGTTTTATGAATGGCCGCTGTGCCTCACCACCGCGATTGTAGCAGCAAAACATCGTTGTTGAGCGGCTCAACAGCAGCAGCAAGCTGCTGTGGTGTACGTATCTGGTAAGCAGGCAGTAGTCAGCAACTGAAATTGGACTCCAACACCATGGGCAGTTTCCTGTATATTAGTTGTAGCACGGGCTCCAGTTGGACTCATTTGTAGGTCTTGGGTGCTCAAAAAGTTTCATCCTCTGATGCCTCAGGCTCCCCATACAGGAACTTATTTGGGTTGTGTTGCAGATGTGAACCTGCAGCTGCTGTGCTGTTGGTGTCTCATATGAGGCTTGCAAGTCAGCAGCCACTTGCAGCTGCAACTCCTGCAAGAGTTCCTGCAGCTGCAGTTTCTCGCACCGATTTTCAGTACAGTCATGCGTGATGCTTGCCAGTGTGCCGACAAGTCTGATGGGTTGTTTGGTGATTGCTGACCGTGTTACGGCAAACGGCTGTGGCTGTAGTCCACAACCCAGGGCTGGTCACTTGTGCGGCCTGTGCCGTGTGTCTTTTCTTTTGTTACCAGGGGGGGACGAAATCCTACTGGCTAGTCAGACGCAACAGCCGTGTGTCCAGCTCACGTGCGAAACCAGCAGCACAAGTTTGCTGTGCCCTACAGGCGCGCTGGCACTGCTGCCATGCGCTGACTGTGTAGCACTGTCGAAACAACCTTGAGAGTAACCTGGGCGATCTGGAGACCCTTTGCTGCCAGTGGCCGTTGAGGAGGCTATGTTACAAAGATCCATCCTTTCCATGTCTTGTACAAATGCGGTCAGGAACCCTGCTCTCATATGCTAGCATGCAACTGGTGAACAGCAAGCTCGGTTGGCGGCTCCAGCACTCATGCACAGCACTGTCCGTCGCTGAACAAGCAACCTTGCTGAAAAGCTGGGCGCTGTTGCATGCAATCGCATTCAAGCAACACTGGCTTATTGCAGCCACATGCCTGCATATGTGAGATCCTGCACAACATCCCGCACGAATCCAGTGCTGAGCAGGGTTCCTGCATGATGCCACTGATCAAACCACAGATACATGTGCAGAAACTACGCCATGCTACAACATGCCAAACAAAGCACGCCCCCACAAGGGACTCCGTACCACCACACCAGCTAGCAAACACGCATATGCTTGCTGCGTTGCAACTGCCAGCTGTAACTCACAGCTGTCTCGCGCCTACACAAACAAACAGTGGATATGCGTGTTGGCCAGACTCACTGCTGTGTCAATCGTCCCAGCAGCATGCTGCAGCAAGCATCCCTGCTCGGACTTGAGAAGCACTGCAGGAGTTTGCTGCAGCAGGCTGAATGACGGTGCTGCCCGCTTGCTGCTGCTGCTGCTGCTGCCTATTCGTGCGCCTTCACTTGCAGCGACTGCAGGTAGTCTGGATTTGCTAGGCTGCTGATCTCTTGCACCACAGCCTGCAGCACGTACAGCAGCAAGCAGGGTAAGCCAGGCACATAGCAATGGACTCAAGCCGGGCAACGTGGCAGTACTAGGCAAAGGTGTGCTTCAAAGCGGCAGGAGGTCCGCTCTTACACTGCAGCAGCTGCATGAGCAGCTCTGCACCAACAGTACTGACTGCTGCCAGCGGCTCCTCATATGGCATGTGATACGATGCGTGTGGTACTGCTGCTGACGCCCGCATGCTGCTGTTGCCACCTGCGCAGATGCTGAGGTGCACGCTGTCCTGCCCATGCTTGCATTTGCATCTACAACCACAACTCAACTTTCCCCAAGCCAGCCGCGCCCCGCACCTTGAGCTGCTTCCAGGCCTTGTCGCGCGCCGCGTCTGCCTCCTGCTGCTCCTTGCGCAGCCGCTGCAGCTTCTCCTGCAGCTCCTGCACGTCTGCAGGCTTGCTGCCCTTGAGGGGTGTGTCCCGCTCCTGGCCCTTGCTGCCCAGCTCTGATTTCAGCCGCGCAATCTCTGTACCACGGAAAGGCATTTCGGTAACTTAAAAGAGTGCAAACAATGAGACAAATGCCAGTGTTGCACACAACCAAGTCGAAGGAGGTGCAGGATGCCAAGATGACTCAGCAAGACAGCAGAACAGCCAGGCACGCAGCCCAGGTCCTCCACTTGTTCTGAGCAACTCGGCAGGTGCTGGCCTGCAGTTATTGGTGCTGAAACACACTATTACTGGCAACAAGGTTTCCTGCATGCGCAACACAGCGTCCACTGCACTACTGTGATGCACATCAGCAGGCATGATGTTGACATGGGCATTGAACAGGCCCCTACCAACCTGCTCGTGCCAAGCTCAGCTCCGCGCGCAGATCATCCACATCCATGTCCTCTACTGGTGTGTCCTGCAGCTGTTGTGGCTCGCTCTTGTCGGTGGTGGTGGTTGGCTCCTCTACTGTCTGCACCTCCACTGCGTCCGACCTCTCAGCTGTGTCACTGTTTCCATTGCTCTTTCCCTTTTTCTTCGCCATTGCGATCAGAGGCTCAACAAGCCTACAGCAGGTGCCCGACTTACAGGCTCACAAACGCGGCAGGTTGACGCTTTGTCAGCATAAGAAAGGTTTTGTAGTGATGAAAATTGACCAACTCAGCGTGCTGAAACCAGGAGCGGGAAATTTGCAACTTGAACACAGCAAGCCCTGATGTTTTGCCAGAGACAATCTCACACGCTTGGACCGTTATATGGAGTGTGTGTCCGCATTTTGTGTCATTAAATTGTTTGGTGTTGACGATCACGAAGCTACGAAGCTCTACAACATCACCGCGCACTTGTTGCACTTGCCCGTTTGGCAGCTGCTAAAATGCTACAGCAGCGACTCCGTCAGCCATTCAGCAGCTGCGGCGCTGCCAGACCACATAAGGGGGCCTTAGCAGTGCGTTGCTCCAGCAGCAGGCCTGGCAATGCTGGTGTCAGTCCAATCTCAGCAGTAGCAGACCGGCGAGCAGTGCTGACGCAGCTGGCAGCATCTGTGAGCTTTCTGGCGGGCTTGCAGGGTGCCAATGCGAACCCAGCAGCAGCTGAGGAGCTGACAGTGGCGCAAGCAGCTGCTGGCGGGTTCATTGACTGGTGGAAGAGCCGCAGGACTGTCAATGGCGGGTACAAGTTGCTTGCCCCGCTGTATGCAGCACAGCAGCGCCTGCAGCAGGCCAGTGACGTTCTTAGCACAGAGGCCGTGGGCAGCACGGAGCTGCTGTCAGCGCTGCAGCTGGTGCGCGCCTCCAGCCTCAACTGCTACATGTTTGAGGCGCTGCCAGACGACACGATAGAGACCAAGGCCAGCCTGCTGACACAGAAGTTCGAGACTAAGCTGTCAGGTGAGCAAATGCTGACGGCAAGGTGAATGAGAATCATTAGCAGCAACTTAGCAGTCTGCGGATTTTGTTTGTTGGGTGGTTTTGGCTGGGGTGACGCTATGCATTGTTATGGTGTTTGCTTGGGAACCAGGCGCCGCCTTTTTTGTCAGCTGCGCCGCAACTGCCTCCAGCTGCATGCTGTGCTTTTAAGATAATATGAATGCAACAGCAGCCATAGCATGACGGCTTCGATTCTGCACAAGCCAAGGCATCGTGCCATGGGACACATCAAGGTGCGCTGCTTGTGCGTGCCTCCTGCAACATCAGCAATGCCTTGCCCTGCCGTACCTTGCGCGCAGACCCCTGCACCTTCCGCATCGTGCTGAAGAACGCTACAGACCTGGAGCCTGCAGCGGTGCAGGATGTGGCGCGTGAGAAGATGGAGTTGCTGGTGCTGTCGTACCAAAAGCTGGACGGCTACCTGGAAATGGCTCGCGAGGGCACTGATGATGCGGTGCCCAAGGCGCGCGAGCAGCTCAAGGCCACACAGCTGATTGCAGCAGACATTGAGGCCTTCGTGAAGCAGACATTGGGGGTGTGAGCAGGTGTGAGCAGGTTGCTGTGGCAGTTCAGTTTCATCTATGCTATTTGCAGATGGGCATGTGGAGAAGGCAGCCACAGATGGCTTGCGGCTGCACCCTTTTGCAAAGTCATGCAGAACCGTGTGATGCCATGTAGCAAATCTCGAGTGCTGAGCATTCTACATGTGATGTGGCTGCTCTGCTGGAAGCTCTGTGCTTGGCAAGTCCCTGTCTGTATAACCGCACAAGCAGAGTGATTGCTGTGCACAGACTGTGTGCGCTGCCTTCATGGCGTGTGGGGCTATGGTTTGACACCAGCGCCGGTGTTGTTGCATTGTGGCAGTTGCAGTTTCCTTCAATTGGTGTGGAGGGCTGTGACTTTGAATGGTGTTCCGTTGTATAGGTGAACAGATACAGCAGCTGCAGGTGTTACGAGTACCCTACCTGCCAACGTGTGTGCACTGCACAGGCTCAGCCTGGCTGAGGTAGGGTTTGGCGTGTTGTTACTCGTGCTCGTCTGCAAAGTGCAGGGCCCAAAGTATTGTGTATCAGTGATGTCATTTGTATATTGTGTTGTTGTTGCTGTTTATGGTGGACCAGTGGCAGTGAAACATGTCGAGAGCGGCGAAAGCTTTCTGTCACTAGCACCAACACCTGCCACGAAACGCCTGCGTGTTACCTGCATAACATTTCTAGTTCGTTTATTTCAGTAAAACACAGCTGAGAGTCCAGCAGGCGACGTGAACTGCAAACTGGGCAGCTGTCGTGGCGGGAAGTAATGGAGGCACCCGTTCGCCGCAGCAGCTCGCCTTTGAGGGCAAGCTCTCCACCAAGGAGCCGAGGAGCAGCAGGATTGTGCGTTGAGCCCTCCGAATGGCCTTCTGGACACTACCCAAGCCCTCCAGGGCCATCCACAGTGCTGCTCAGGCGTGCTGCTGAGCCACCAAATCCAGTGCTGCCAAAGCAGAAAGTGACCAAGGAACTGCCGAAGACTATGCGAGAGCGCATGCCATTGGCAGCCAGTCTGACAGGCAAGTGAAATTAGCAGCAGAGCTGGCTTGTCAAGCGCAGCATATGCTGCGCAGCATGCATGCAAGGGTAACGCCTGCCATAGCTACTGCATGGCATGCAATACCATGTAACAACGCAGCAGCATTATTAAAGCAACCGTCATGTGGCACCATGCAGGTGCTGGGCGAGCTGGAAAGGTCGGCTGCCTTGCAGGCAGCAAGGGCAGCATGTACAAGGGGCAGGTGTTGGCTGGCAGGCCACATGGCAAGGGACAGTACTGGGCTCCGGTAAGCTGCAGTTGTGCACTGTTGACTACCAGCACTGCAGCTGATTGCGTTCAGCGGCTGATGCTGACATCAGCAGTGAGGCCATATCAGCAACTCGAAGCTGCTCGTGCCTCGCGCGCAAGCCACAGCTGCGTGGTCGCACAACGACGCATCTTGCAGGTTGTACACACCATCAATCTGCTATCAACTGCAACTAAACGCTGCAGCACCTAACTCAGCCCCTGTTGTGCTGCCCGCAGGCTGTGAGGCCAGGTGGCGCCGTGCGCCTGGTGTACGAGGGTGACTTCTGCAAGGGCGTGAGGGAGGGCCAGGGCACAGCCTACGAGCACAGCGGGGAGGTGTACACAGGCGCTTGGCAGCAGAACAAGCGCACAGGGCCAGGTGTGCTGGGGTGTGCTAGCAGCTCAGCATCAGGTGCCTGCAGCAGTGCTCAGCAGAAGGGCTGGGGGACGCCCACATGTGCTGTCGTGTGCGCAGTGTGCACCTGGCGCAGTGTGAAGCATCATGCTTGCCGGTGCCGCTGCCTGCAGGATGCCAGTAAGAGGTGTGTATTGTTGCAAAATATCCAACGGACAGAGCAGCTGACATGTCTCCATCATGCTATTGCCCCTGGTGACTGCTGCAGGGCGCTTGGCATACAAGGACGGCAGCATCTATGACGGCATGTGGCACGCAGACAGGCGCCACGGCGTGGGTACCTTTTACCACACCAGCGGGGACATATTCGTGGGCACCTTTGTGGATGGGAAGCGCCACGGCCTGGGCACCACCTACATGCCCAGCAGAGGTGCGTGGCTGTGCATGCTACCTTAGGCTGTTTAGGCCCTACAACTGCACATGTCGGCTGCTGCTGTCATTCATGCTGCTGGCAGTGGCTGTACTGTACGTTCAGCAGTTGTGTGTCGTCAGCTGTTGCAGCTGCAGTGTGCTTGCAGCTGGGCATATCCTGCAGAGGCATTGCCATCCACTTCATCTGCTGCTGCTTGCAGGCAAGAAGTATGTGGCAGAGTACGTCAATGACTGCCCCAGCTGTGGCAGCTTCTTTGACCTGGGCGACGATGACGTGGAGCCGCCACCCAGCCAGCAGCTGCGCGGCACCATTGCAGCAGGCACGCTGCGGCAGCACTTGGCCAGCCAGCAACCACCAAGCCAGCTGCCCGTACTGCAGCTCAGCCAGCCAAGCAAGGTCAGTCAGCAACCCGGCAGCTCATTGGTTTAGCCTGCATGACGGGCAGTGCTGCAGCAAGTAATGCCTCTAAGCAAGAACCACTGCTTTGACATCTGCTGGCAACCTGTGTATGACATGTGTGATTGAACGCAGTTAGGCAAGAGCTGCTTGCCGCTCTACTGCTGTAATGGTGGAAAACTGTGTGGGTGTGTCACAGGTGCTTGCCAAGGAGTTTGTGGCTGTGAGGCAGCAGCGCAAGCAGCTCAAGCCTGGCGCAGCTGATGCAGCGGCCGCTGGTGACAACACCCTGCCTGCTGACAGCATCAGCCTGCTGCGCCATGCCTTCATCCTCATTGCTGGTGAGCACCTAGCTACCTTCAAGTGCAGAAGCTTGGCAATTGTGAGTTGTCCAACCTGCCGAGGCAGCGCTGCAGCTGTGACACATGTTGATGTTCGATCTGCAGTGCTTCAGCAATCAGCCTTGAGCTGTGGCAGATGAACCGCAGTCATTGGCACCGCAGAACATGTTGCTGTGCTTGCTGCCGACGCGCCTGCTGCTGCTACTGCTGCGCAGGTGGCGACGACACCGCAGCCTTTGTGCTGCCCCACCAGCTGCAGGAGCTCATGGTGCTGGCTGGCCTGGATCCAGCCGCAGCCTCTGTGGTGAAGCTGCTGGGCCTGCTGCAGGAGCGCATCGCGCGCGCAGCAGGCAGCGGCGGCGAGGCGCGGCTGCACCTGGACGAGTTCTTGGGCGTGGTGTGCTTCTTCAGGCAGCAGCCGCTGGAGGTGCTGGAGCATGAGCAGGTGCAGCAGGCGGCAGCTGATGCGGCGGCCAGGGCGGCTGCCGCTGCAGCTGCTGAGGAGGAGGGTGGCGAGGAGGAGCAGCAGCAGTGCGAAGAGGGGCAGGAAAGTTGGCAGGAGCATGCAGAGGGTGACGATGCAATGCAGCCTGCAGCAGCAGCGGCAGCAGACACCAGTTCAGTGCCAGCCTGGGGTGCAGCAACTGACGAGGACATGTTGGAGCGTCACATTGAGCAGCACAGAAGCAGAGGCCAATCAGCAGCTGCAAAACCAGCACCAGAGCCAGACTTAGTTGTCTCCTGCCTTGATATAGCAGACCCAGAGTCAGGAGCACAGGCGGCAGCAGAGCCGCAGCAGGCAGCAGAGCCGCAGGCAGCGGAACAGCAGGCAGCGGAACAGCAGGTAGCTGAGTCTGGCAAAGCGCCGGGCAGCAGCCTGCAGGTGCAGCAGCCTGAGCTGCCTAGTGCTGTCGATCTGGTTGGCTGTGCCAGCAGTGAAGCCTGTGAGGCAGCAGATGGAGAGCCGCAGTGTCAGATAGAAGAGGCAGCCCCAGCTGGCGGTGCTGCAGCGAGCCACATGGTCGATGATACTGAGTCTACCGCAACTGCAACCGCAGAAGCAAGTGCAGCATCAGCAGCAGAAAGCAAACTGGAAGCAGCAAGCAGTGGTGCAGCAGACCAGATGGGTGATGAAGCTGGCGACAGGGCAGATGCGATTCCTGAAGGTGATACAGAGGCAGGACCAGCAGAGGACGCGGGCGTAGAGGCAACAGCTGCTGGTGCAGCCAGTGGGCAGGCAGTATGAGGTGCCTTGATGGCCGCGGCAGGCGATGCTGGGCAGGATGGGGCTGCAGTGGAGCTGGGCGAGGCAGCAGAAGCTGCTGCAGACAGCAACGGAAGCAGTGAAGAGAGGAATTAGCGTGTGATGGTGAGGTGTGAGTGCAGGGGGGATGCGGCAATGGCTTGCCAAGGACAGTGCGCACTGGGCAGCACAGCATGCAGTCATCTGACTGCAAGGAATCACAATCAATGGCTGTGCACTGCTGGGAGTTGACACCACCTTGGTTGGTGGCTGAAAACTTCGTGCAGTCCACTCAAGACGGCGGCGTTAGCGTCAATTGTGCTGACTGTATGCAGTTTAAGTGAATGGCGTCAATGGATATTTTGGGCTACATTTCTGGCTGATAGTGCAGCATCCAGGCACTGAATGCCTACCAATGCCGCAACATGCACACCATATGGTGTGATGCATCATGGCGCCATGATGGCTGTGCACTGCAGGGATGCCATCGCTGGACAGCCCGTGGCGCCTTACATGCGTGTAGCTTGAACGTTTCTGGGGTTTCGACTTTGGCGTTCTAGCTGCTCTTGTCGCACGGCATCCAAATTGTTGGGAGTCTTGCTGAGTTCCTGAAGCTTACACCAGAGCACACAGAGCAGCTGATAAATGATTCTATTACTTAGGTATGATGAATGAGTCACTTTCACAGGTTTGGTGGCCGGTTGTCTTAGTTTAAATTCGCAACAAATCAGTCACACTCACACTCGTGAGAGTTATGCACTAAGAACCGGAGGTCGAGCCCCTCAGCGCTTATAAGTTCATCACTGGCCATCAACCCACTAGCCATAAACCCGCAGTTGTTCTGCATTACTGCCAGTGTATCTGCTGACTGCCATCACAACCTGCAAGCCCACACCAGTCACCAGCGCTAGCGGTTGCAGTATGCTTGCACAGCGGCCATGTATGTCGATGGCTCAATTGAGCCGATCGCGCTGTGTAAATGTTTCAGCGGTGGCGGGCTCCACCAGCACCCCAGGTTACGCGTATCAAAAAGTGCAGAAGGACAACAGGGAGCCAAGGGCGGAGAACGTTGCAGGAAACTTCTGGGTGGACCACACATGCATTGGTGAGTCTTTCAAGTCCTTCCTGGTGCATGCCACCAGCCAGCAAGCGCGCAGGCTGCTCAATGCACCAGCAGGTGTTTGCTAATGCTGTGCATGCTCTTGGATGCATGCAATGCACTTGTGGCCTTGTCGTGAACTTGAACTAGGCGTCGCTGCCAACTTATGTCAACGATTTAATCTTTTGCAATGGTGCTGGCTGCCTGCAGACTGTGACACCTGCCGCATGATGGCACCAGAGACATACAGCAGGATGAACGACCAGTCAGCAGTGCACCAGCAGCCCTCAGACCGCAAGGGCAGGGTGCGGGCACTGCAGGCGCTGCTGTCGTGCCCAACGTGAGTATCACAGCCTTCTGCACACCCGCTGTACTCCTGCAGATAGCCGCAGCAGCAGCAGCTGGGCCAAGGAACTCCTTATCACGGCATGCATGGGCCACGGGGCGCATAATGGGTGGTGCGGGTGGTGGTAGCAAAGCTGCAGCCATACGCACACAGGAGTTGCTGACATGTTCTGGGCTCAGCCTCTCCTCGCTTTTGTGAGTTTGTTGACACATGTCGGCCCTTGGCCACTGCTGGGTTGTGCGCATCTGCAGTGCTTGCTTTGCAACCAACCAACTGCTGCTTTCCTTGCAGTTACTCCATCCACGTGAATGAGAGGAGCGCAGATGAGTTGAAGGAGGCTCAGGCTGGTATGCCGCTGCCCGTGCCCGGTACCGCCAACTGCTACAGCTGCGGATGGTAAGGACTGACATCAAGTTGCTCAGCAACCACTGCAGCAGCATACCTCAACTGAAACATGTTTGAATCTCTGCTGATGTGTACGGTTGCAGCACAACACTGTTGGCTCAACTGCTGCATTAGCAGGCCCTACTGCATGCGCACGGGTGACAGTCTGGTCCCTGTACGCGGCCAGCTTAGCAGCAGCAGCAGCAACAGCAGCTGCGTTCCCAACCCTTGTTATGACATGCTCACTGCACTCAAATGTGCCCCTGCTGGCTGTGCCATGCTTGCTGCAACCGCTCCAGGCGCTCCGAGAAGACGTTTGGTGGCGAGGGCTTCCTCATCACGCGCTCACAGGGCAACGTGCTGGTGGACGCCCCCCGCTTCAACCCCGTGCTGGCCAAGCGCATCGCGGAGATGGGCGGCATCAAGTACATGTTCCTCACACACAAGTGAGTGGGCCTGGGCGCATGCCGCTGCTGCGGGTGCTCGAGCCTCACTGCCATAGTAGACAGTGTACATCGTCTTAACCTAGTGTGTATATGTGAGAGGCAGTACTGTTTTTACTTAACAGTTTCCAGAGCAGGTGTCATGTGCAACGTTGCAAGTTGAGCACACGCTAACAGTTTCCAGAGCAGGTGTCATGTGCAACGTTGCAAGTTGAGCACACGCTGTGTACGTATGGCTTGGCGTGCTCTTTCTGCTGCAAGAGCAACATCATTTTAGGGCTGCTGAGTTGCTACTGTTGCATGTCGGCGCGCTCCTGTGTGTGCAGGGATGACGTGGGCGACCATGAGCGCTGGGCGAAGCACTTCAATGCGCAGCGCATCCTGCACGCGGATGAGGTGGTGCCAGACACACAGGCAGTGGAGGTGAAGCTCACAGGTGCGGCAGCAGGCCCTGAGGCAGCCCCGGCAGCACATACTCAGCACAGTGCAGCTCAGCTTGGTGCCCCCTAGAAAGCTGCGCGTTTTTAGCGCAGCGTTTCACTGCCACACACCACCAACGCTCTGCTGTGGAGCCAGCTGCTGCTCACTCCTGCCAACTACCACCAGCACGCTGACGCTCATCGCCCATCTGCTGCGGCACTTGCAAATGTGCGCTGCTGTGCAGGCGAAGGGCCCTGGCAGCTGCCAGACGGCAGTGATGACATCACGCTCATCTTCACGCCTGGCCACACTGAGGCACACGTGTGCCTCTACTACGCACCCGACAAGGCCCTGTTCTCAGGCGACCACCTGTCAGCAGGCTACACACCCGAGCAGGAGCTGTATGTGTTCAAGGACTTCAACTGGTACAGCGTGCCGCGGCAGCTGGAGAGCATGCGGCAGCTGCTGCAGTATGACTGGCTGCACGTGCTGCCCTGCCACGGGCGGCCAGTGCACCTGCGTGATGCGCTGCACAGGCTGCAGGCGATGAATGAGCTGCTGGTGAGGGAGGGGCTGACGCCTGAGCTGCAGCCGGCTGCTGTCAGCAGCTGAGCTAGTGCAGCATTGCTGAGCTTGGGCTGGGATTTTTATGCCTTGTTGTTGTGCTACCGCATTTGTTTTACGGGCATCTGAGTGAGACCACACGTGTTGCTTTGATATCAGCAGCGCCATGGTGCTTATGGGTTTGTGTGTTTGTCGCTCGCATTGCTGCCGATGCTGTTCAGATGCCATGAGCCACATGTGTTCGTCAAAGGATGTTTGGGCATGTGCGAGCAGCAGGGGCTGAGTATGCTGCCTGGCACATTTGCCCTGCATCAGGCCTCTGCAGTGCTGTGCAGGTGTGGAAGGTCGCTGCTGGCGGTTTGACCTAGACGTGCTTGACAAATTGTGTGACAGGGCTGTTGGCTTTGAAAAGCAAGGATACGCATGCACAGGATACGCATGCATGATCAGGCAGTACCTGCATGTTGTCCCCAGAACTGCTTAATGCCACAGTTGGAGCTCCAACACTCGAGTGCCCTGCGAAGTTGTCTTGAATGCTTGTCGCCAGGTCTCAAAGCATGTGCATCCATAGATTTTGTCAGTAGCCACAAGTTGTGGATGGTATAGCGGTGCAAAGCATCAACTCTGCTGTTATTTTATGGTTTATGGCAAAGTGGGAGACACAGCATTGCTGGCCTGGGCACGGTGTGCCTGCGTGTGCATGCCACATTGGCGTGTGGGGGTAAATTTCGGCCCGGTTGGTTTTGGGTGTGGTGGTGTACAGGTCGGGCCTCGGACGCCACGCTGCATGCATCAGGAACTGATGCATCGTTTGCTGCGAGGCTATAGTGTTATGTGAGCAGCATTGCTGTGCTCTCTGAAGCTGAGATGTTGTTCAACATTTAGAGTGACACCTGCCAAAGCCCTAACAGGTGTAACTGCCACTTTTCACAAGCGTAAGGACAATATCAAACAAGATAACTGCATATGCGCGCAGATTGACACCATTGCAGCCCTGTGCTGCGATCTGGTAAGCTACCAGGAGCACGTCGCATGTTGCTCTGGCACTGGCGCTTTTGCATTTGATCAACGCTTCCGTGCTCATTCCACTGAAAGGTTATAATCTTAATTCGTTTGCTATGACGATGGCCCAACACCGATGTCACTGCAGCGCTAGCAGCAGAGGCAGCAGTACTGCACTTTGCAGCAGCAACACCAGATTCCTGAACCGGACAGCTGCGACCCGTGCAGTGCTGTGCGCCCCCAGGCAGCACACCAGCAGCTGGGCACTGCGGGCTACCGCTGTGGACCACTTGATCATGAATGTAGATGGCTTCAATGCCACCCAGGCAGCTGCAGCATACCCGCCGCTGGCACAAATGGAAATGGAAGAGTTTGCCCTGAGCAATCTGGGCGTCATCCAGTCTCTCATTCCTGCAAGGATTCAAGGACAGCTGTTCACACACCACCCACAGCTGCTGGAGACTGACATGCAGGTGAGGATGATACATGTAGCTTGCGAAGCTGGCTACACAGACCTGCCTCATGGGCCATGCTCCACTGCTGGCACGATCCGATGCATGCATGGCATCCCACATTCACTGCATATGTCTTTGACTGATGATGTGTCATGCGCTAACTGTGTGTGCTGCAGGCGTGGCTGGACTTTTTGCAGTCGTTTGGGCTGCAGGAGCAGCAGATTGCCGACATCCTGCGCAGCAGCCCCGAGCTGTTCTACTCCAGCAACATCTTCCAGGTGCGCGCCTGGCAGTTAAGCTTCAGCAGCAGTCATCAAGCTACGTGCAATGCTGGCGCCAGTCAGGATAACAACAAGCAGTCACACACGACCAACCTCAACTGTATACTGCGGTGTTCAAGCTGATAGCCAGCATGCCCTGCTGCTGCTGGCATTTGCTGCATTGCATCCGCCTGCAGGCTGGCCAGCTGCTGCTGTTTCTACGGCAGAACCTGCAGCTGCCTGACGACGCGCTGCTGCCCCGGCTCAAGTGGGCTGCAGCGCTGCGCCCCGACAGCAGCCAGGCGTCCATGCAGGCAGTTGTGCAGGCGCTGCAGCAGCACCTGCCGCTGCGTGAGGAGCAGCTGCTGCCTGCGCTGAGCCTGTTCCCAGATGTGCTGGGCTGGGACGTGCAGCGGGAGCTGCTGCCCAAGCTGCAGTTTTTCGACAGCCTGGGGCCTGCAGGCAGGCGGCTGTTGGACACCATGTACGAGGAGCATACAGGATACCTGCAGGTGTGAGGCCGTACTCAGCAACACCACCAGCAGCAGTGGATGCATACACACTTGCCGACCTTGTTGCCGAATGGCAGCAGCTGTGCACCCGTCCAGTTCAGGGGCTTGCAGTCACCTTCAGTGCCTGCTGGTGCGGCTGCTCCCTCTGTATGCCTTCTTGCAGGGCCTGCGCAGCTGGAGCTACGCAGTGGCGCCCAAGCTGCAGCTGCTGAGCGAGGTGCTGGGCAGCGAGCAGCAGGCGGCAGCGCTCATCGCCAGCTGCCCAGCTGTGCTGAAGCTGCCAGTGGAGGCCAAGCTGCAGCCTGTGCTGGGTTGCCTTGCTGCTGCTGGGGTGAAGGGTGAGCAGCTGGCACAGCTGCTGAGGGGCTGCCCCAAGCTGCTGGCTGAGCCGCGGGAGAGCATCGTAGCCAGGTGGGTGGGATCAAAGGGTGAGAGGAACAATCAGATGCTGCGGCGGTTGCAAGCTTGAAGCACCAGCTGTTTGTGCCGGCTGCCCTGCATTCATGCAGCTCGTGCAGCAGCCGGTGGCACAGCTGTGCCAGCCCCAGCTGTGCAAGCAATTGTCATGCTTGCCAGCTATTCAAGTCACGTATGTGTGAGCTGTATGTCTGCTGCGTAGTCTGCTGCATGCTGTGGTATCTCACTTGCTTTCGAGCAACTTTGAACCTGGCATGCATGTTAATCCAGGCGTGTCCTACCCCTGTGCAGGATCAACTTCCTGGTCGATGTGATAGGCGGTGACGTGAGCGACCTGATGGCTTACCCCCAGTATGCCATGCTGTCACTGGCTGACACCGTCGGCCCCCGCTACTACTTCCTGGCGCGTCAGGGCTGGCTGGAGGCCTTCAGCGAGCCCAGCAGTGGCAGCCTGCAGCTGGCTCGTGTGATGCAGCCGGAGCTGACGGCCTTCCTGGCTGATGTGGCACAGGTGAGGGGGGCGGACTGTGGCACAGGTGAGGGGGGCGGACTGTGGCACAGGTGAGGGGGGCGGACTGTGGCACAGGTGAGGGGGGCGGACTGTGGCACAGGTGAGGGGGGCGGACTGTGGCACAGGTGAGGGGGGCGGACTGTGGCACAGGTGAGGGGGGCGGACTGTGGCACAGGTGAGGGGGGCGGACTGTGGCACAGGTGAGGGGGGCGGACTGTGGCATGCAGCCGCACCAACAGCTAGCAGGAGAGCAAAGCAGGCCGGAGCCTGTGTGCCAGGGCTGGTGGCTTTACAGATGGAGTGACAGCAGTAGCTGTATAGTGCTTTGGTGTATGTTTGCTTCTGGTTGGCTGGCCATGTCGTACATGCACCATGTTTGCTGTGTTTCTGTGCAGCAGCTCGTCATCGCAGGACGTCACAGCCAGCAGAATGCTCTCAAAAGCAACCAAGAAACACCACACCACATTCCGTATGCAGCAATACAGCCGTGTATTGCCTTGATGCTGCTGTAATCAGGTGTCTGGGCAAGACATTGGGTCAGCAGCTACTGCCTATGGGGAGATGAAGGTGGAGTGGGACAACCTGCTGGGCTGGTGCTGCGACAAGGCCTTCAGCAGCCAGGAGGAGCGCGCAGGCAGCAGCATGTACGAGGAGCAGCTCAACCTGTTCTACGTGCTGGTGCAGTGACCCAGCTCAGCACGAGGTTGCAGTGACATTGGCTGGCAGCGACTCCTAGTCACCGTACTTGTGGGGTGAAGTGCAGCGAGCCACTGCTGCAGGGGCTGCTCTACAGCGGGTGTCTGGTTGCAAGCCCTCAGGGCCCTGCAGCGCCTGCAGTAGCCGCAGCTGCAGCATGGACTCTACCAGCAGCCTGAGGCTGTGAGGATCTTGCAAGTGTGTATGCATGATGCAGTGCCAGATCTGCTGGCTCTCGACATCGCCTGACAAGGCACCGGTGCAGTCAGCTGCAAATACGAAAGTTACCAACAATCACGCAGACGCACGGAGGCGCGCCGCTGATTGACGCCACCCGGCCCATGTCCCATGGCCACGTGGCCAATACAGTGGTTGCCACATGGGGCGTGGTGTCCTGAGATGCTGCGTACTTCCACACGCTCATACACAGCTAACCTGGTCAGAAAGACGCCAGGAAGCAGGAGAGACGACTGACGGCATCAGAAAGCGCACACAACATCATCATCATCATCATCAGAAAGCGCACACCTGTGTGATGCAGCATATGTGCACAGTGCGTCCCTGCCGGCTGCAAGACCGGGCTGCACAACGCACAGAGCAATTGCGTGAAGTAATCTGGGCGCGCAGCGGTCACATTGAGCCCAGGCACATGGTGCGCTACGTGGCGATGCGACCATGTCACAGCACACATAACACGCAGCATGCCACACGACCGACTATGATGAGCGCACGCTGTGCACAACTATACTGCCAACAACACAGGCAGGTTATCTTGAACATAATGCAATGGCGCGCATCGCGCGCCAACGCATGCACACCTGCGCAAAAGCTAGACTCACGAAACAGAAACGATGTTGCAGTGCTTGATAGAGGATTGATTGAGTTTGGGTCAACATGTACACCACAACAGCAGACGCGTCATCAGAAGAAGGAACAAACCACGTATGTGCGCTGCTAGCGCATCAACGATGCAGCGGTGCCTGCAGCTGCAGCCACAGCAGCATATGCCCCAGATGCACAGCCTGCTGCTGACAGTTGGTGCGGACGGCGATGTCACCACAAAACCGCTGCAGCTGCTGCTGCCAGCAAAGTGCCTGCTGGTGTTCCAGGAAGCTGATTCAAGCAGCGGCTTATGCCTCCACCTTCTTCTTTTTCTTCTTCTTCTCGCCGTCTGCTTCCGACTTCTTTGACTTCTTGGCCTTCTTGGGAGCCTCCTCCTCTGCAGCAGCAGCAGCAGCAGCACTAAGAGAGTAAGGAACAAGCCTGGAACAAATGCATATATACGCAGAACAAACCTGGCACATATGCGGCAACGGCTTCCAGAACAACAAGAGATACATGTGTGAATGGTCTGCTGCTGCTGTGCTGGTGCTGGCGCTGGCTGTAGCTGCAGCAAGCTAAGTGCCCGACCACCGCCCGACATACACGTGCTGCGCCCCGCACCTGCTGCGTCCTCCTCCTCCTCTGCTGCGCGCTTCTTCTTCTTCTTGTCCTTCTTCTTGGCTGCCTTGTCATCGTCCAGCACGATCTCCTCGTCAGCCAGCTGCCCCTTGAACTTGTCCATGGCCTCCTGCAGGGCGCAGCAGCAAGGTGTGCGATCCACTGTGAGTGCATGAGTTGGCGCATCCATTGACATAAACAACTAGAGACGGTGCTTGTCATGCATGCTGCTGCAGTTGACTCTGGCGCCAATACCTGCGCTGGTTGTGAGCAGTGGCACCAGCAAGTCGCCTCAATACAGCAGCCCACAGGAACTGTTACTAAGATCAGCCAACCGCCCCATCATGCCGCAGCCGCCCACCTGCATCACTGCCAGGTTCTTGCGTGGCGCCACGCCCTCCTCGTAGAAGCGCAGCCGCTCCTCCACCTGGTCGCGCAGCTTCTCACCAAACGCGCTGGTGGCGCTGTCCAGGAAGCAGTCGATGCGGCTAGCAATGCTGCACTTGTTGGCCAGGTAGCGGGAGATGCGGCCCTTGTTGCGCTGCTTGGCGCGGCCGATGAAGCTGGAGTGGAAGATGAGGCCGTACTTGGGTGTGTTGCCCTTGGTCTTCAGCGCCCTGGGGCACGAGGAAGATTTGACAGCCGGCATGACACATGGAGTTAGCAGCATACAGGGCAGCAGGCATCACAAGAGGCCCGGGATGTCTGTGCTGCCTGCAAGATTCAACCCTCACAGCGCCATACATGCACTGCGGCCGCAGCAGCACAGCAGAGCACCGACAGGCACACGCGCAGCAGCCCCTCACCTGAACAGCGCCTTCTCTGCTCCCAGGATCTGCACCGTGCTGGCCGGGTACTTGGCCAGGTTGGTGAGGCTGCCCGCGTGGCTGATCAGCCGCGCGCCGACCATCTCGCCGATCAGCGCAGACAGGTTTGGCGCCACGGTGTGCATCTTGTCGTTGAGGTAGGTGTGCAGCTTCTGGCGGTACTCGGCCAGGCTGATCACGCGCCGCGCAAAGGTCTCAATGTTGATGAGGTCAATGGCGGAGATGTCCTGACCCATGGAGGCCTTGGCAGCATCCAGCACCTGGTGGATGATACATGGTATGGCGGTTTGGGTAAAATTAATGATTGGGGGGCGGGAGCGGAAGTCAGCAGTACGCAAGCACGAAGAGCACGCAGCTGATGCATCGAGACAATTAGGACAGCCACTTGACGCGACACTAAGCGTGTGCCTCTGCTCAACCTCCAGATATGCACAGGCTTGCAACACAGCAAAGCGTCATAAGAGCGCTGGCTGAAACAGCTCCACAGCTCCCATACTGCTGCTAAGCACAGCTGCCTCGCCACCCAGCGCTGCTGCTTCTGCAAGCTTCTGCTGCTTCCCAAGTGCTGCGCCGCACCTCCTTGGCCTTGCCCTCGTCAGCCAGCACCTCTGCCAGCTCTGGCAGCTTCTCCTCGCTGAGGGTGCCCTTGTCCTTGACCACCAGCGCCACACGCGCATACAGGTAGTTGTCCGGCACAATCTGTGTAGGCGGAACAGCAACAAACATCAGCACAAATTGAGCGACACATGCGACACCACAGGCAGCTGCAAAATGCTAGCACTGAAACAGCAAGCTAGACGCAGCGATGCATGAACTGACAGCAGCAGGGGGCTCCGCGCACCTACACATGCGCACGCGCCACCATGCTGACATCCTGAAGTTGAGTGACCATGCCACCGTCAACACACAATTCAGCCTGTGATGTAATGGCTGGCGTGCCCATCTACTATCCTACGATACTAATTGCACGTGCTGCTGCTGGCATGGCAGCACTGCATCAGCCCGCGGCCCGCCACGCACCTTGACCAGCTCCGGGAAGTGCCAGCTGTACCACTCCCTCACGCGCATGATGAAGGTGTTGATGTCCTTGTCCAGCGTGTCCAGCAGCGCGATGGCCTGGATGACCATGTTGTCCACCTTGTTCACGTTGAACTTCACCTTGGCGCGGCTGTACGAGTGCGCAAGACCCAGCTGCGCGCGGCGCAGGTCTACGGACGCAAGCACAAACAAGACGAGGCAGGCAGGCACATGCTAGTGAGGAAGCGTTGTGCTGGCAGACTGCTGACTGCTGCTGTTCACCACTAACGTCCATTATGCCAGATAGATGCCAGCCTACTGTACAAACTGCAGAGGTATCTCGTGTGCTGCCGCCACCAACCGCTGCTCACAAGCCCGCACACCGCCACCAGCAGCAGCCGCCACCCCGCCTCACCCTCGTCCTTGAGGTTGTCGATGAAGCGCGTGAAGTGTGCGCGGATGCCGCGCAGCAGCTCGCCGATGAACTCGTTGCACACGCAGGGCACTGCTGTGGCCTCCTGGATGGCGCTGCCCAGCTTGGGCTCAGCCACGCCCAGCTGGAACTTGGCCTTCTTGCCGTCCTTCACCTGCGCGTGTGGGTGATGTGTAGCGGCAGGATGCGTCAGCTCACCCGGTTGTCGCGTCTGTGGGGCATGCAGTATGGCGCGTGCCTTGTGCAGTGCACGGTGGTGGTGAAACGAAGCTGCTGATGCACTGGCCTCACCAAGCAGAAGAACTTTTGCTACTGCTCCATGGCATAGCACGCGACACAAGCTGCTGCTTGTTGGGTGCTTCGTGCTTTGTCGCAAGAGAGGCAGCGGCGGCGGCAGTCGCACAGGGTGCGCCTGCTGCTGCCCCGCTACCACACCCGCCATGCTGCGATGCTGTCCTGCTGCTGCTGCTGCTGCTGTTGCTGCTGCTTGAGCATTTAACCTCCACTGAGCCCCAGGCCCTGGGCTCACCTTGGGCAGGTTCATGGTGAGGAAGTTCTTCAGGTCGTCTGTCAGCTGCGCCTCGCTCACTGCGTTGATCTGCTCCAGCGCATCTGCTGCTGATGCAAAGGGCTTGAAGGCAGCCAGCTTGGCCACCTTTCCAAAGCGCTGCACATCGCTGCAGGTGCAAATATCAAAGATCCATGAAAAGTTGTGTAAGCACAGGTTGTGGTGTACAGACATGCTTGCAAAGCTGATGCCAGTGGGGCAAGCCAAACTGGTGCGCTGCATGTTGAGCTGCCAGCTCTGCAAGCAGGTGCTCCTTTGGGCCCTGATTGGCCCTTGATCGCAGCTCGTGTGATACAGCTATTCGCACTGCAGCCAGCCCGCTATTGCAGCTGCTGCTCTTGTGCAGTAGCAAGCCTGAAGTCACCACCACCAGCACCACCTCTGGCACTGGTGGAGGTTGACTGGTAGCACTCCTGCTGGTGCGGACCGAGAGCGGCTGCTATGCCACTGCCCTGCTGCTCATCCTGGCCCTGCCGCCAGCCGTGCACACCTGACGCTCTCCTGCACCTTGTCTGCTGCCTGCCCAATCTCATCCAGCCCCTTGATGTCAAACAGGGCAAAGCCTGAGGCTGACTCATACAAAATGAAGAGTGCCTACAGCCATTGCGCAACATCAGAATACCAAGCATGAGCAGTAGCAGCAGCAGCAGTGACACGCTTAAGCTCCGCTTCTGCTGGACGGGTCACAAGGCCAGCAGCGAGTAACAGCTTCAGCACATCTGCAGCTTTGGCTTGATCGTCTACGTGCTAAGCCCACCATAGTTGCCGGCAGCTGGGTTGGCTGCCAGTCCCGTGTGTAACTGTCTCACAGCCTGCTGAGCGCCTTCCAACCAGTAATAACGCTTAAAGTTTGTTAGAGCGTCAGAGCCTGAACTGCAGAGCCTGTGTGTTCTTCGCAGTCACCACGGAAAGGTTGCAGTCAGCACTGCAGTCAAACACAGCGAGTGTAATGGTCCGACAGGGAAGCATTTCCGCCGTTCATACGCAAGCCTGATCATGCACTGCCGCAGTCTGCCGGACTAACAGTTTCTGTAACACAGTTCGCCAGAAATCCATCCTTGTCTACGCTGCTCGTGCATTACAAATCAATGTGCCCTGTCTATTAAGACTTTTTGTAAGAGCTGTGTTTCCTTACGCCCAACTCAAGCTTGAACATCCAGTATCCCAGCCACGCCTTCATCCAAGACCACTTGACCCGAGAAGGCAACTATTCCTTGCGTGAAACAGCAACGTGGTGGGCACTGCCGCTGAAGCTGTATCAGCTGCCTTGGGTGAGGGAGTACGTCACATTTTTTCTTTCTTGGCTGTGTGTTCCTGTTCCACGACAATGCTTGCATAAACAATTTGTTTGGCTATTAAATGCTCTCTACTGGAGCTAGTCACTGGCAATGTAGGCTACTTGTACTGCTGTGCCGCACAAGGGCGGGAAGTGCCTGCTCACCTCGTTACGCGGATGACGGCCGCTGACATTCGTCTGCTTCTTTGCATGCTGCAGAAACTACTATACAGCTCTTCAGCGGCGTTTTCCGCTGTAGCAGCAGGCATGGGGCTGCTTTCTTGTTTTGCTCCGAGTCAGCAGGACGACACAGATCACCTGAGCCAGCAAGTGCAGGAGCTGAAAGTAGCACTTGCGTCAGCCCAGAAGCAAGTGACCCAGCTGCAGGCTGACCGCTCACAGCTGCTGCATGACCTCGCCAGCAGGCCAGTCACGCCCTTCAAGCAAGATGCAGCAACAGAGATGGCAACAGTGTCAGTGGCTGTGCAGGTCAAGCCGCCAGTCACAATAGAGAGCCGCATCCCTCGCCCAACAGGCGAGGATGTCAAGGAGGTTGATGGCAGCAAGGCACCTGCCAAGACCCGCATTCCTGCACCACCTCTTGCAGTGCCCCCTGCAACCGCAACAGATGCAGCAGCAGAGCCGGCGCTTGCACGCAGCCCCAGCCCCAGTCGCAGCGCATGCCGCAGCCCGTGCCTCAGCCCGCCACGCAGCCCCACCCGCAGCTCCCGGAACCTGCTGACCAGCGAGCCGGCAGCAGCAGCACAGCGAGCACCATCAGCAGCAGCAGGAGACGCGGCGCTGTCAGCAGCCGCCAGCCCTGAGGCCGTGCAGCTGGCAGTGGGTGCGCTTCGTGCGCCCTCCTTCCCGGACGCTGGCGCTGACCACCTGAGCGCAGCACCAGCAGCACAGCGTGTGGAGGTGCTGCAGCAGCAGCTCAAGGTGGCTGAGGCCTTCCGCACGTCAATGGAGGCTGAGCTGCGCGACGCGCGCTTCGCCAACACCAACCTGCAGACGCAGATGCTCAGCCTGCAGACCAAGTTTGAGAAGACGATTGAGGAGCAGCTGCGTGAGGTGGAGCGCCTGATCACGCTGCGCAAGGAGGGCCAGGACGCGCACGAGCAGGCACAGCAGCAGGTGGCTGCGCTGAAGCACCAGCTGGAGCTGCAGGGCCAAGCCTGCGCCTCAGCGCAGCGGGAGGCAGCGGCGGCAGCCAAGCATGCGGCAGAGCAGGAGCAGCGCATGCAGCAGGCGCAGGCTGCCGAGGCTCGTGTTCGTGAGGAGCTGGCGAGCTGCGTGGCCCAGCTGGAGCAGCGCAGCAAGGAGTGCAGCGAGCTGGCTGAGAAGCTGCAGGCGGCGCAGCAGCGGGCGCAGGCAGCAGATGTGCGTGTGCTGCAGCTTCAAGGGGTTGCGCAGCAGACGGATGAGGCGCACAGGGCAGCATTGAAGCAGGTGAGGGTGTTGACTGCAATACTTTGCTTGCAGGATGCGCAGGAGGCTGTCAGCGTTTGAAAGGTGGCTAGTGTCATGGCGGTGTCACCATGCTGCCAGCAGCTGGAACAGCTGCAGTGCCTCCAGTTTGGAGACTGCTGGGTTTGGGATGGTGCAGTGCTTGTAGGCTGCACTCCTGCTTGCGTTCAGGCAGTTGCTGCTGTGGCCCTTGCATTGCTCCCTGACCGCTGACTGCTGCCTGCTTGCTGCTGTGCAGGTTGAAGACGAGCTGCGGAGCCAGAAGGCCATCTACGACTCAACGGTGGAGGAGATGCTGCAGCTGAACAACAACTACAACGACCTCAAACAGGTGCAACCACAGATGAGCGCTGCAAATGCCTGTTATGAAACATATAGCTGGCATCACCGCCAATGCAGCATCTGTTGCACAGCAGCACTGCTTGTTGCACAGCAGCACTGCTTGTGCAGCAGCTACTGCGCACTGTCAAACATATGGGTGCACTGCTCACAGTACATTCAGCAACGGCTGCTGGTGCTCCTCGTCCTGCATGCAGTCCTACCACAAGCTGCAGAGTGAGACGCGCAACCACGACGAGATGGTGCAGCTGGTGCAGCAGGAGCTCTCAGAGCTGAGCTACTACGCAGCAGCAGGCCGTGTGGCGCTTGGCATGGCGCCAGCCAGCAGCCTAACGCCTCCCCGCTCAAGTGAGGTCAGCATGGGCAGTGTGGGCGGCGCACCGCCCCCGGCTGCCGTTGCTGGTGATGGCGCTGCTGCTGGTGAGGAAGTGAAGGGTGAGCTGCTGCCAGGTGTGCGGGTCACGCATGGGGCAGTGCTGCTGAGTGATGGCGGGCTGCAGCTTGCAGATGGCAGGGTCATTGAGGCCAGCTATGGTGGCGAGGTTGACCCCAAGGTCACCGCTGCAGTGAGGGCTATCAGGGCACTGTCAGACGGCAGCAGCGATGGGGGCTTAGCAGCATCAGCACCTGAGGCAGCAGCACAGCCAGTGGCAGCAGCGGAGGCGGAGGAGCTGGCAGCAGCTGCTGGCGCTGAGGCTGGGGCAGTGGCAGTGGCTGAGGGTGAGGTGGGGGAGGCACCACAAACAGCAGCTGCAGGGGAGGCTGAGGTTCCTGCAGAGCTGCAGCAGGGTGATGGGGAATCAGCAGCAGCAACATCCTAGACGGCGGCGGAAGCACACGAGTGGGCTGCTGGCATTGCCGGCCGAGCCTGGCGTGCAATCACTGCAGGGACATGCAGGCAGGTTTATACAGTTTTCGTGGGGCAGGCATGTGAGGGCAGCGCTGTATGTACAAGGGCTTGCGACGGCTCATGCCCTGGGATGGCAGCTTTCTCACCGTCTATGTGGCATATCCATGCAGACGGGGCCATGGCGTAGGTAGTGTTTGTGGTGGCAACGCCCAACCTATCAGCTGTAGGTAGTAGACACGGTCAGTGTGCGTCCTTGTCAGCCAAAGCAATAGGTCAGCATCTCTTCTCTTGCATGTTCAGTGTTTGGTACTGTACTGAAACCTTGTGCGGGCTTGGGGTGCTTGAGTGTGCATCTCCGTGACCTGTCAGTATGTTGATGCACGGGCCGCCAGCAGCAATTGTGCGTGCCGTTGTTCTTGGCTTTCTGCCTACACCATTTGTTCAGTCTCACAGGGCTGTTGCGTGCTCAGTGTTGCTTGGACCCTGCACAGCTCGGTCCGCGCCTTCACTCGCATCTTCAGGCAGCCATTGTGAAGGTTTGTGTGTGCAACTGTGCGAAGGAATGTGCCAGCACGTGAATGGATGAAGATGCAAGACGGTGCAACAGCTGCACTGCTCTATTTCACAGCAATGGCGACCCGTTGGTCGCCTGCAGGGCGTCAGTACTATATGTTGGTTCAAACCCTTGTGTTAACATATGCTTGTGATCAGGCGCAGTCCTAACACCACACATCGTCCATGTTTCTGCACACTTGAGGGCTCCTCACTTGACTGCTGAAAAGCTACATAATTGGCGTCTGTTGTTACATCTTGTGCTGGCTACCCGGCCGGTGTGTGCAAGCATGTTTGGCGTGTACCTCCTCACTTAATCACATGCTACAGGTCATGTGCCGCGTGCCAAACATATGCCAGATGCAGCAGCTTCTATGGTATGCATTGTTTGAGTGTGAGATCCACTGAACAAGTGACATTGCAGCAGTATTCTGATGGCAGGCGGTGTGTCTTGGAGTCCACGTGCCACAATCTTGGTGTACATTGGCTCTAGCGTCAGCCAGCGACATGTGTGGATGCCTCGCAGTGCTGAATCAGTGATGCAGCGGCAGTTAATGTTGTATTGCGGCCAGGTGTTCAGACAAGGCTTGGACTTTATGCGGGGTGCAGGTACAGGTGTAGGTAGCATGTAGTACAGATTCGTCAGCCGTGCTCTTCAGGTCAGGAAGTCAAGTTGTCAGAGTCATGCAGGCTTTGAGCCTGTGCTTTCCGAGGTATTATTGCAGCAGGACAAACCTTGGCCTTCTCAGTGAACTTTCCGGGAGACATTGTTGTGCCACTGGGTTCGCTGCAAGCAAGGGGTGCACTGGTGTGTAGGTTATTGGCATCACAGCGGGGGAGCAGCTGCATGAGGTGGCGTGATCCTTGGGTGTGCTGGTGGCAGTGAGCTGTTCGAACAGCCAGAATTCTGGCTGTGTTAGAGACGTCTCAAGCGCTCTGTGTTACCGCACAAATACTGCAGTGCTATTCTACATACGTTTATGTGTTGGAAAAGCATCTGAGGGACCGCAGATGCCCCAAGGGCAAATGCCTTTCATATCTTATGGCAGCCCCCACACTGTCTGTTCATGCTGTTGCAGAACTGAAGTTGCCATCCTGGTGCTTTGTTTCGCGTGTTTCTGTGGTGACTTCAAGTCAACAAGTTGTGTAGACACTGCAGCATGGTCGCAATTACTGCTCATGTACAGCGAATCTGCTCTGCAGGTCATGTTTTCAAACTCTGCAATTGTTGCTGCTACAAACAAGTAATCGGGACTGATCTGATGGGCAGTCACTAGTAGGTCAATATAGCATATAGAAAGTGTTGCACAGCAGGCCTGCAATCATTGCCAGATTCATGCAAACCTAGCACACACGCAATCCACAGCATGACCCAGGTGGCACCTGTCTGCTGCATCAGCTTAGCTCAGCCACACTGGCCAGCGGCAGCACACCGCCCCCCTCAGCCTCCAGTGCCATCAGCAGGCTGAGGTTCTTCAGGCTGGCCACGATGCGCCACACCAGGCAGCCGATGACAACGCCACACTGCAGCATCACCAGCACCACCAGCGCCAGCAGTGCAGCGCCAAAGCCCGCCGCGCTGATGTCCTGCATGGAGGGCACCACCACCAGCAGCGCCAGCAGCTGCAGCCAGCACCACGCCAGGAACTGCAGCTGGTTCATGCTGGTGCTGCAGCCAGCCTGCACACGCCAGCTCAGCGCGGCCGCGATCACCACCAGCAGCAGCAGCACGCGCGCCTGCTCGTCAGGCCCGCGCATGGTGGTCAGCGCGGCCGCCGCCACCAGCCCAAACTTGGCCGCCTCCCTGCCCGCCAGCCACCACCAGCGCCACTCCACGTTCCACACGCTCAGCGCCGCGCAGCTCTCACCAGACACGCCCAGGGCCGAGCTGAGCCGCTGGCAGGTGCGCACCGGGCCCTCCAGCCAGGTGAAGGGCAGCAGGCACGCCCGCTTGAGCAGCGCGCAGTAGCTGGCCAGCGCGCGCAGCAGCCGCGAGCTGGCCTTGCAGGCGGCCACAGGCGCTGGCGAGGCGGGGTGCTTGGGCCAGGCCAGCGTGAGCAGCAGCAGCCAGTAGCCGACCAGCAGCGGTATGCCTATGAGGATGGCCACAGCCATGGCTGCCAGCTGCTGGGGTGAGCTGCAGGAGAGCTGCATGTCGGGCACCCACACGCTGCGGGTGACCTGCTGCTCGCCCGGCACGCCCTGCCTGGTGCTGAGCGACATGCAGTTGAAGGCCGCGGTGAGCGTGGCCACGTAGAAGCTGTAGCAGTAGGCCATGGAGGCTACAGCCACGGCCGCAAACAGCGTCCACGTGCCGCTCTTGACGGGCCAGAAGCGGGACAGCCAGCCGCAGCCGCGCCTGGCGCCTGCTGATGCCGCAGCAGCCGTGCTTGCTTGTGCTGGTGTGTCCTTGGACGCTGCTGGTGCTGCTGCGCGTGCCAGCACGTGCTGCCTGAACAGCGCACTGTCCCTTGACAGGTCCACCAACCACAGCAGCAAGGGAGAAAGCACGAGCGTGTAGATGACTGCAGGCAGCGGCGAAAGGGCGGTGGATGTCCAAGTAAAGCGCGAGCAAGTAGAACAGCGAGCTCTGTGACAAGCACGCTGTGTCACATGCGTGCCCAGCAACCATTTTGAGCCATGGACTGCACTGCATCAGTGGCCAACATGCAAAGGCATATGTGAAAGGACACAGCACTGTATGCCTGCGCACAAGTCGATCATAGGCACCATCCCCCCGCATCAATGTATGCATCAGCATGTCTGCATACACATTGATTTTGCGCACTGCAAGATAAGCAGCGCTTGCAGTTGCGCCAGGTGCCCCTGCCCCAGGCGCTCACCTGGCAGCAGCATCACCGCCACCGTCTGCGCCACCGCTGCCGAGGCCTGCGAGCCTCCCGGGATGAGGCACTCAAAGGGCACGTACTGCCAGGTGTGCGCCTGCGTGAGCAGCACCCCCGCCAGGCCCTGTGCCGCCCAGTCGGGCACCAGCAGCACCAGGTCCAGCGACAGCAGCACCGCAGCCACCTGCGCAGCATCAAGCAGCACCTGCAAGCATGCCAGCACAGACAGGGAGCACAAATGAACTTGGCTTATTAACCAGAGGTTTGCTAATCATCAAGAGGATTGCATGCACCAGAGCGACAACAAACACTCCAGTAGATGCTTGTTTAAACCTTCACCGAGGCTGTCTTGATGCATAAGACAAGGGCGACAGTCAAGGCATCATACACAGCAGCGCTGCCAGAACTGTGCAACATGCCGCTGCGTGGTCTGCAGCCGTCTCCAGCAGTGC
Organism: Tetradesmus obliquus; assembly: GCA_030272155.1. Taxonomy (NCBI): domain Eukaryota; kingdom Viridiplantae; phylum Chlorophyta; class Chlorophyceae; order Sphaeropleales; family Scenedesmaceae; genus Tetradesmus; species Tetradesmus obliquus. The sequence goes on from CP126191.1 coordinate 7,389,770, forward strand.
GTCCCACCTGCGCCAGGCAGGCCAGGTGCTTCACCGCCATCAGCAGCAGCGCAGCCTGCTGCCCCAGCACGTCATCGCCACCCCCCTGCTGCGACATGTTGGCGGGGCTGCTGCCATGGCCATGCATGTACTGCTGCCGCAGCAGGTCCACCACGCTGACAGCAGATGACCAGCGCATGCTGGCTGGCCGGTAGATGTGGTACAGCCCGCCGCTGAAGACCCTGCTGGCAGCACCTTGCAGGGAGCTCCCTGATGGCTCACTGACCAACATGTGCTGCACCGACGGCTGATCTACCAGGCTGAATGGACTGGTGTAAGCAGGCCCGACAGCTGCTCCTGCAGGTGGCATCACCCTGCTGCCATTTGGTAGTTCCATGATGGCACCGGGTCCAGTGCCCAGCGGCTGTGTGACAGAGGCCTGCAGCTGCAGGTGGGCATGCTCCACTGGTGGGCCGCTAGCCTGCCTTGCGGCACTCTCACGCACTCTCATGCTGCTGGGTTGGTGCCTCATCTCACGCTGCATCTCCTTGTTGAGGGTGGCGCTGCGTGCGGCTGAGGCGTTGCTGCTGGCTGCCGAAAAGTAAGCCTCACTGAGGGTCGGTGCTGCTTGCAGGCCACCTTTAATGGAGAGCGCCGAGCCGAAGATGCTGTCGCGCATCTTGAGGGAGGCCATGCGCTGGTGCTTGAGCTGCACAAACGCAGTGGCTGCGGCCGAGTGTGACAGCCAGCCGTACAGCAGCCACAGCGCCGCCATGCACCCAATCACAAGCAGGTCCAGCAGCCGTGACAGCAGGAAACCCAGCCAGGCGGCAGCCAGGTGGGGGCAGCGGCGGCAGCGGCCGCTGGCCTTGCCGTACACCTCGCCGCGGCCAGCCATGCCGCCCGCCCGCCCGCTAGCGAGCACCACCTGGTCACCCAGGGTGAAGCCCTGCTTGGGGCCGCCGGCCCGCTCCAGCTGCTGCAGCAGCCACAGGTTGCGGCCCGGCCTGTAGCAGCTGCTGCAGAAGGGGCCTGCGCGTGGTGTTTGCGGCACAAAATGGGCGGCAAGGCGGGTGCGTCAGCAGCGACGGTGAGATTGATCTTACAGCGCACAGCCTGCACTGTCCAGCACTGTAATTTCTGCTGCATGGGGTGCGCGGCTGCATCACTGCTTTCACATGCAACTGCAGTCAAACTTTTGCAAGCCCTTGCATGCAGCAGGCATGGCTCTTCTGTTGGCTGCCGTTGGAGGCATGGCAGCCTTCACAAGTCTAGCACGCACCTGCGTAGCCTGCGCTGCACTGCAATGCCGTGTAGGGCTGTGGGTCTATGTCTGCGGGGTCAATGTAGCGCCTGTTGGCGCACTGCAGCCCCTGCAGGTTGAGCGTGGCTGTGGCGTTGCGCTGGCAGGCGCGCACGTTGGGGCAGCGGCGGATGACAGTGCTGCGTGGGTGCACCTGGAATGCGCCAGACTCCGGGATCACCATGCCTGCAGGAGCGCACAGGCAGTGGGGGTGTTCAAACACACTTCAAACGTACTCGCTCAAAAAGGCCAGGGTGCGCTTATGGCCCAGATCATGGTAACATAAGGTGATAATCAAACCGATGGTGGCTGCATTCAACAGTAAGCCTTGCACAAGCATCGCAGCACATGCGCTACAAACACACGGCTGGCATGAGCTGCCGCATTGGCACTGCTGCAGTGTCAGCACCCAGCCTCACCGGCTACGCAGATGCCCCGCTCAGGGCAGCTCTGGCAGATGTCCTTCTCACTGGCTGCTGCTGCTGCTGCACCTGGTGGCGGGTATGCACTGAAGCTGAAGGTGGGGGCGGCACAGGTGCGGCAGCTGACGCTGCTGCTGGCCTGGCCAGGCTCACTGCTGACTGTTGCATACTCCCCAGCGAGGCATGGCCTGACCAGCACGTCAATGGTGGCGGACAGCGGCTGCAGCAGGACCGGCGCCACAATAGAACAGAAACAGAAACAGCAAATCCTTGTCAGTGGCAGGTGCGTGGCGACAGGCTGCATGCAGGCAGATTGAAGGTGGTCCTGCAAGCTTGGCAGTTGCAAACTGCACTCAATGTTAAGCAGAGCATTGGGGTGTACGCTACTGGCAGCTACCACATGCAGCGCACACCTTGTCGCCGCTGCCTGGTGGTGGCACAGCGCTCAGTGTCAGGTTGAGCCTGCTGCCGGGCTCCGCCTGGATGGACAGCCCCTGCAGCACCACGTAGCCGCCAGACAGCGCGCCGCGCATGTTGCCGGACAGCGTGCGCGCGCCGCCGCTGTTCTGTGACAGCGCCACGATCCAGTCGCTGCCCGGGCCGCGCCGTGCCTGTGAGCCAAAGGCGTCCAGCACGCTGACGGGCAGGGAGAAGTTCTGGTTGGCGCCCACCGCCATGGCGTGCTGCGCTGTGATGGAGGCACCCAGCGCGGGGCAGAAGGGCTGCAGGGTGTCGCCTGCAGCAGCGGCGCCAGCAGCAGCAGCAGCAGCAGCAGCAGCAGCGTCAGAAAACCGCACGCAGTGTCCTTTGTATGTCTGCAGGTACACGGCAGGGAGCTGGGCCGCCCTCACAAATGTTGGTGTGTACAGCAACAGCACAGTTCGTGTGATGTGTGCTGACGATGGCAGCAGGCACGCTCTGCAGGCACGCATGCAGGCAACTACAAGCGGCAGCCTGCTGCGCCCTCCCCCACTCACTCGTTGCAGCTGTTGGAGCTGGCGTTGTCCTGTAGGTGCTGTTGACCTGCTGTTTGATGTCAGCTGTGGCGCTGGACACAGCAGCAGCAATGTCACTTCCTGGTGGCAGCGGTAGCTGCTGCAGCCTCCTGCCTGTACTGCCCTGTTTGGGCTGCTGCTGGCTCTGCTGCTGCTGTTGCTGCGCTGCTTGCGCGGTTGCTTGAGGTTGAGGAGCAGCCACACCCTCCTCGTCCTGCGCTGTGTGCATCAGAGACAGCGTGGTGGGGAAGGAGGCCACTGCCGGCCCATAGCCGCCTTCACCAACCGTGTTGCTGTCTGACAGCTGCTGCACAATCTGCTGGCGCCGCTGCTCTGCTGCTGTGGAAGCCGGGTCCTTGCCAGCATCCCCCACATTCACCGCTGCAGGCGTGGTGGTGTACAGCACGCCACCCGCCTCTGTCGCTGAGTTGCCACGCGCTGTGAGGTCTGTCACATTCACCTGGCCCGCCCTGCAGCCTCCTGCAACTGCCTCACAGTCTGCTGATGCAAACAGGGCGCCGCCGGTGCTGCCCTTGTTGCCTGTGAGGCTGTTGGCCTGGATGGTGGCTGCAGCAGCACCCGACATGCACAGCCCGCCGCCTGCTCCCTGCGCACCGCAGCCCAGCCCTGCAGTCGCTGCCCCCACACCATACATGGCCTGCCAGGCAGGAGGCAGCGCATACACGCGGCGCACCAGGCGGCTGGTCACTGCATCTTGCGTGGTGCTGCCCGCACTGTTGCTGTCAATCTTGCAGTCTGTCACAGCCACTGCGGCAGCTGTCTGCACCGCTACAGCGCCTCCTGAGCCAGCCGCATTGCTGCTGTACTCGGACTGCTGCGTGGAGAAGGAGCCACAGTCAACGCAGCTCACAGCGCCACCAGCAGCACCTGCTGTGTTGCTGCTGCTGCGGCCGGCAGCGACTGTGGTGCTGCTGCAGCCGCTGCAGTGCAGCCAGCCGCCGTGCTGCCCGGCTTGGTTGGATTCGGAGCTGCAGTCTGAGCATGTGAGCGCGGTGGGGCCAGCTGCGGCAATGGCACCCCCACTCCTCCCTGCAGCATGCAGCGGTGTACAGTGGTTGATGATAGGCAGGGCAGGAGTTGTGTGAGCGTCAACAGCGCATTTAGCACTTATGTGGTTGCAGGCATGCCCACCAACTAAGCTGCATTAGCATGTGGGTCCTGCTGCTGACAGCGTACGCAGCGAGCTGATGGCGGTCGCCTGCTGGCCGCACCTGCTGTGTTGCGTGTGAAGCTGCAGCCCTGTGCAGCCACCTGCAGGGGGCCCAGGCCTGAGTCAAGCACCACAGCGCCGCCGCTGCCCAGCCTGGCTGCATTGCCGCTGAAGGTGCAGCCCCTCACGCCAGCAGCAACTGCAGCGCCGGCACCCCTGACCACCACACCGCCACCCACGCCCCTCTCTGCTACATTCTCAGCGAATGTGACGTTGGTGATGTTGAGTCCTGATGGTGCGTGGACAAACAAGGCGCCAGCGTCACCCCCCGCTGTGTTGCCTGCCAGGCTGCTGTCTGCCATGCTGAGGGAGGACTGCTGCACCAGGATGGCCCCGCCAGTGGTGGAGGCGTACACCTCAGAGCCATACTGCCGCACATTCAGCCCGTCAGCTGCAGCCTGCACCAGCATGGCACACAGCACGCAGCAACGGCGGGATTGGAAACGGCAACAACCGCGACCAGCTAATTATGTGTGCTGTGTCACCCAACAAGCATCCTGGCCAGACACAACAGCTGGCTGCTTGACCGTTTGAACAGATGCTGAACAGGCATGTTTGCGCAGGCAATGTCGATGCTCGCAAGATTGGCATAACGCACGCACCGCCTGTTGCAGCTTCCTGCGGCGGCCGCCCTCCCCAGCCTCCTCCTCCACTGCGAGGTTGCTGCTGATGTTCACTGACCGCAGCACGAGCTGACTGCTGTCTGCAGCCATGCCTGCGCCCAGGGGCGCTGTGTTGTTGTACAAGGTACAGCCCTGAAGCGTTACGTTGCTGCAGCCGAGGAAAGACAGGCCACCACCAGCAACGTCGGCGTAGCCGTCTGTTACGGTAAGGTCCGACAGCATTGCATCAGACACCTGAGCTGCTTGCATTGCGCCACCATTTCCGCCCAACGCCTGTGACACAACAGCAGGAACACAAATAAACAACAAGCAGCAGCAGCATCAGCAGCAACAGCAGCGTTACAGCCATCAGCTGAGAACTAGCAGAATGCATGGCAGAGTTGTGCAAGCTCAGCCTCATTGTCCTAGCTGCTGCTGGCTGAAGATGCAGCACAGCAGGCAACACCACAATGCTGCACCACGTGCTGCACGCAGCAGCTGTCACAGCACCAGGCAAGCTACAGCGCAGCAAACCTCACATCATTGCCATTCATGATGATGCCTTGCATGTCCAGCTGACCCACACTAGCAAGGCGAATGGCGCCTCCAGATCCCTGTTCAGCCGTGTTGCGCTCAAACACGCTGTCTAGAAGTGTTGCAGTAGGGCCATTGCTGAGGTAGATGGCGCCAGCATTGCCACCCTGCGTGGCCGCAGCAGCAGGACATGGGGTGAGTGTGCTTCAAGAGAGCATAAAGAGACTGCACAGCCTTCCCGTAGCCTGAAAGCTGAGCAACAGCAGGTACGAGTTGCTGAAACAACCATACGCCAGTGTGGCAAGAAGCGTGAAAAAGCGCAGGCAACTTGATCCTGCTGATGAATTACTGCGCAATGAGTGAATGCAACCGCCGTCCTGCAATGGCAGACCTCATGACCTGGCAGGAACGCGCCTGACACACTATCCCACAACCCCACACGTATCTTGATCCATCTCCTGCTTATGTCCGCCTGCACCCCCACCTGGTTGGCTTCAAAGCTGGAATCCTTGACTGCCAAGCCCTGGTTGTACACCGCCACTGCCCCACCAAACACGCCAGCCGTGTTGTCACTGAGGGTGCAGCCTGCCAGTGCGAGCTGGTTGCCACTGCCAGCTGCCTGCATAGTGGAGAGGTGCAGCGCGCCACCATCCACACCCGCCTGCAAGCGCAGCAGCACACTCCTTTGTCACAACCTGCTGCCGCTGATCACGTGACACCATTGACGCTTTGAGAGCCGATAACTACATGTGGGTTCTGGCGCTATCTCAGATGAGCCACAACAGGGTGAACACATGGTCTAAGATCAGAAATCAAAGCAGAAAATAGACTGTGGTGCAAGCGCTCATGCACGAACATGCATGGCAGCACCACCACCAGCCACAGGAATTCCGCAACAGACACAACCACAGCTGCTGGGTGCCAGCTGCAGGGTCAGGCAGCACACCTTGTTTCCGATGAAGCTGCAGTTGGTTGCTGCCACATCAGCGTCGTAGGCGCTCACTGCACCACCAAAATCGCCCTGGTTGTTCTCAAAGCTTGATGCGTTCAGCACCAGCTCAGTGTACTGATTCTCCTCAATCATGACCGCACCGCCATCAAATTTTCCCTGCAGAGCTCCAGGCGCGGAGGCAATAACCAGGCAACAGTACGCATTTGATGTGCTAGGTGTTGCAGCATGTTTATGGCAGTGTTTGGTCGATGGCAATGCGCTGCCAGACAACAGTGCTTGTAACGGCATTCGCCCATGCTTCAAATGAGGCACTGCTGCTGCTTCTATTCGAGGCTGGTCGTGCAGGTGGCCTTGTTTCGGAAGCACCCAGGTAGTACTGCAACAAATCTTTTTAAAACTCACAGTGTTGCCAGAGAAGCGACAGTCGTGCACCTCCACCCTGCCTTTACTGCGTGAGTATTGAGAGGCCATGATGGCGCCTCCGGCAACCGCTTTGTTGTTGACAAACGTTGACCGCCGCACGACGAGATTGACCGGGTACAAATTGCTGGTGCGCGTGCCGTCTGTTGCAATGGCTCCGCCGTTTTCAGTCCATGCTGCATCTTTGGCGCCAGGCAGTTGGCCATTGGCTGTGAAGTTGCAGTCAAGCATGGTGACCGAGGCAGCCTCGCCAGCATAAATGCAGCCACCCTGCGTTGCACAAGTTGCAGCAGCAGGTGAGCGTGCATGCCCAGCTACTGCGCAGTGCATTCATGCAGCAGCACTGCCTAGCTACGCAGCGGTGCGTACAAGTAACTGTGCTGCCACTGCACAGGCGCAGCAAGCATAAGTTGCGTGACGAAGTGCATAGCGCAGGGTGCTTGTTTCACATGGCTGCAGTCTGCTAAGCTCTGCTGATCAGACTTGTAGCCAATGCTTACCGATGCTCCAGCCGAGTTGTTGGTGAACCTGCTGCGGGTGACCAGTAGGTCGCCACAGGTGGAGCAGAACAGCGAGCCGCCATTGCCATACAGTGCACTGTTGTGGGCAAAGTCGCAGTTGGTGATGGTGACGGCACCCAGAGACTCGAAGAATAGCACACCGCCGCCCTTCAGCCGCCCACCAGCCTCCTCTGCGGATTTCTGCACGGCAGACGCGGACATGTGCAGCAGGTGCATGATGCATGTTGCAGCTGATGTAAGCTGAAGGTTAAGAACCACTGCTGGAGGTAGTTGCGTCGCTGCATGACGATGCAGGAGCACCGTGCAGTGCAGACAGGCAAGCCATGGCAGGTACACACCTTAGATGCTGCATACATGCTTGTTGCCACAGCTGTGGCTGCTAACAAAGCATGCAACATGCACAAGCATCCAGCCTTGTGACGCAAAGCAGTCTGGAGCAAATTTGCAGACCGCAAATGCCTGCAGCAACCTGCTGGAATACTGTACGAACAGGCACTTGCACCGCTGGCGGGTTGCAACGGCAGCTAGCAGCTCACCCAGTTGTTGGTGAAGCTGCTGTTGAGCGCTGTAAACTGCCCCAGCCTTGCCCCATTCACACAGCCTCCGTTGTACAGCACGGAGTTGCCAACGCATGCACTGTTCACAAACGTCACCTGCAGGCATTGCACCACACACCAATCCGGAGTCCAGGTCAGCACCCCATGAGCACTTAGGGAGAAGTAGCCCGTGTAGTTGGGCTAAACAGGTGTTGCTGCTGCTGCTTGATGCAGGCTTTTAGCAGACACAGAAGGATCTGTGAGCGAGCATTATTGCAGCTGCTCCTGCTGCTGGTGTATCTGCAAGATGCACCAGTGGCATGACGTACAGCAAGCTATTCACTAAAGCAGCAGGCACCTGCCACCAAACCAGTCCCCACTGTGCCTTGCCTCATCAATCTCCCTGAGCAAGGCTGCCCCGCCGTCCTCTGCCAGGTCCTTTGCATTGCTGCCCTTGAGGTGTGTATTGGACAGCAGCAGCCTCTTGCCACCGCTCAAGTCCAGCGCTGTGCTGGGGCAACCATTGATGGACAGCCCCAGCAGGTCCAGACTTGAGAAGGACTCACTGCGGCAGTGGTGCAGCAGCAGCGCAGCACACACACCAGCTTTGTTGATGTCGGGACAATAACAGGAGCGTTAGCATGAAGAGAACACCAAACAACAGGCTACCACAGGGCTGTTGCTGGCTCCCTGAGGCTGCCCTGTTGCATACAATCGCCTCATGCTTTTAGTGCACAATTTTGACAGCATCAAGCCCAGGTGCCCACCTGTTGGTGATGAAGCTGCCGTTCCGCAGGGCGCTGCACCTCACTGGCAGCAGGTCTGCTGGGGCCAGTGCAGCGCCATCTGCTGCAGCCTGCAGCCCCGCTGCTGTTGACAGCGCCCAGGCCTCACCCGGCCCTACTGCCAGCGCCTCATCCACCACCAGGGGCTTGCTGCTGCTTGAAAAGATGACCAGGAAGGAGCTTGGGGGTGTGGCTGCAGCCCCCCTGGCCTGTGCAATTGCTGCTGCTAGGCTGCTGGTGCTGCTGGGGGCCAGCTGCAGCACTGTGTAACCAGGGTACAGCTGTGCAGCGAGCTACACAGGCAGCGCAGCCGCAGGTCGATTGAGCTTACGAAACTGGCGGGGTTGTAAGCCAAGGTATAGGTGCATCACTGGCTGCATGCTGCATGCCGGGAGCACAAGTGCTGGATAGCACGACACCCAGCCATGAGCAGTGACTGTCGCTGTCGTATGCTGATCACCGCGCTATACAGCTGCAGCAGCTGAATGCTCACAGACACACTCACCTCTGAAGTGGTCAGGGTTGCAGCAAGCCCAGCGGCTACCGCCACAGCACTTGCCAGTGCCCAGATGCAGCAGCAGGTGCAGTGGTGCCTCTTCATGCTGCTGCAGGTGTTCTATATCCGTGAGGCAGGCATCTGTGCGGATGCCGTTTTTAGATCGTGTACGTTACCACACACGTCATGAAGCATCCGCAGTACGCAGAATACACGAGGCAGATATCTTTCCGACAAGGGCTACCGTCACCGGGCCCTGCTGACGATCAAAGACTCTCATCGTGCAGATGTGACCGTCAATAAGATTTCTGAGGTGAGTCACGTTCGTTCCGCCGATTATTGAACGAATGGAAGGCTGTGGAGCATGCATCTTGGGCTTGTCGGGCTTAACACGTCCCATTCACGCAGTGACACCGCCACATGACTGAGCATCGGCACAGGATGTGCCAAATAGTTCAATACCTGCGACGTTTTGAACCTCTGCTCAGACTGCGGCATCTGCCAGCACAATCGTACTCAGCGAAATTTGTGCTTCTCCTGGTTACGTGAACCCAGCATTGCAGTAAACAGGAGCGCACACATTGATAATAAAAATCTTTCGATTATCTCCTGAGTTAAATTGTGGGACACAGCAGCAGCAGCAGTAGTGCTGCACCTGCACCAGCTTTTCCGTCACAGGTGGCACCTGAAGGATGGGGCCCGGTGCACACCCTCCACAAGTCGCTGGCCTTGAATGAGGGCTTGTCTCCAGCCAGTTTCAGCCTTAGCAGCAGCAGCATCTGCCTTGTTAGTGCTGCTGCTGTTGCTGCAGCCTGGCTTCAATGTGGCACCAGCAGCGGCTGCGCCCACGCCCTCTGCAGCACAGCCAGGCCTGCCTGCAGCACAGGCCGCAGCAGCACCAAAGAAGCCTGCAGCAGCAGCAGCAGCAGAGCCTGCCTGTGGGGCTGAGCCCAAGCGCCTGCAGGGCTTCCAGCCTGCAGCTGCAGCGTGCTGGGCTGAAGCAGCTGTGCCTGCTGCTGCCCTCAGCTACCAGCCATTCAGTGTGTCAGGGGCGCGGCGCGTTGCAGCTGCAACATGGGCTGATCTGCAGCGGGAGGTGGAGGCAGCTACAGGGCCGATCTACGTCACCCTGTCAGGCTCCTTGACAGCGGATACACCCCTGGAAGTCAGCAGCAAGCCCAGCCTTGTTGTGGTGGCTGGGCCTGCAGACATCACCTGCAGTGACAGTGCAGGGTCATCTGCGTTTGTCATACAAAGGTATGTCGCTGACAGCATCTCCTAGTCTGTATATCTCAGTGAACCCATTTGCAGTACTTTTGGGCGCAACGTTGGGCCCAAACAACATGTTATCGTGGGATGCAATTAGTGCTTAGTGCTTTGACCTGCTACCTATTCACACACCGCAGGTCGCCAGCTGTTATGCTGCAGGACTTGACCATCAGCGGCTGCAGCGGCACAGCCATCACCGTCAACAGCACAGCAGGCGCCACAGCACCTGCACCCATCACCACCGCAGCAGGCGGCGGCCGCGCCATGCCTGCCCCCATTGTGGTGCTGAAGAACGTTGCTGTCAGCAGCTGTTCAGGCGGCAGGGGTGCTGCGGTTGCGGCCAGCAGCAGCAGGGTGGTGCTGGATGGCTGCAATTTTTCCAACAACACAGCGCAGGGCTGCGGCGCAGGGCTGTTTGCGGACCGTGCTGCAGTGCTGGTGCTGAACAGCGAGTTCACCAACAACCAAGGCAGCAGGTGCGTGGCCAAAGCGCCTGTCAACACACAAAGCACTTGCATGCTTCTGCAAGCCCGCTTCATCAGCCTCAGCAGCGCGTATGGCAGCTGTGTGTGCACAGTCAGGCTTGCGTGCTGCCATAACCTGTGCCAGCCAGCGAGCCAACCATGTGTTAGCATTCTGCTGTGCGTGATTGTTTGCAGTGCCGGCGGCTTTGGAGACAGCTGCCGGGGTGGCGCCATCCATGCGCAGCGCAGCTGGCTGGGTGCAGCGCGCAGCTCGTTTAGCGGCAACCGCGCTGCAAACGGCTCTGCAGTGCTGCTGCTGCAGCCTGTGGGCATGTCGCAGCTGCAGGACTGCAGCTTTGAGAGCAACCAGCCACGGCCAGGTGGGGGCACAGCAAAGGCGCAGCAAGCAGCATAGCCAGCTGCAACGGCATCACGCACGCAGCAGCACTTGGCTGCAGGCCCAGCTGCAGCAGCAGCAGTAGCAATGTGCGTTGTGCGTGACTTTTACCAGTGACAGGCAGCTTTCTCGGGATGCGGTCACCATGCACAACTGATGTGTGCGCTTTCTTTGCAGCATGCACGAGCCGCTGCGCCACGCACAAGACACTGCTTAAGCCAAACTCTCTCCATGAACCACGTATTGTGTTGTATGTGCACGTGGAGCAACTCACCGGGCTGCTGCTGTGCCACCTGCTGCAGGCACCTCAGCTGACTTTGTCTCGTCTAGTGGCGCAGTGGGCCTGGTGGGGGCAGGCGTCACACATGTGCTGCAGCGTGGCGTGTCTGACTGTGAGCCTGTGAAGGACGGCCTCACAGTGGCCCGCTGCACATTTTCCAACAACACAGCTGAAATCAATGGTGAGTGCACAGCTGTCCTACAATGGACCTGATACAATAACAGATGCCACGCTTGTCAGCAGACCAACCGCAGCCGCAATGCTATATGCAGCGTGCCTGACATGTAACACGGGTCGTGTATATAGACCAGGGCGCAATGTCTTTGATTCAAGGAATTTGTGCTGATAGGATCAGCAATTTGCATTGCCTCACGTGTTGGCGTGCATGACACACCTTGTGCTGTAGGTGGCAGAGGAGGCAGCATATCTGTGAACGATGCATACCTGGCTGTCATCAACACAACGTTTGTTGGCTCAGCAGCCACCAGCTCACCGCCAGCTGCAAGCCAGGCAGGCCTGAAAGGCAAGGCCGGCAAGACACCTCAACGCCAGGAGATGGCGCTTAACGGTGGCTGCATTGGCATGGATTCGTCAACGCTGTATGTTGCTGGCAGCCGCTTCAGCCGCTGCAGTGCGCACTTGCTGGGCGGAGCTATATCCATGCTTCGTGTAGCAAGCGTTATTTTGGACTCTGTCATTGATAGCGCGTCTGGTGATCAGGTATGGTTTGGGTTTCTGGGCTATGGATCACGTGGCTGCTGCTGCTGTTCTTGTTTGGTTGCTGTGGTCCTTTCTCACGGATGATGCACATCTGCCGTGCAGACCCCAGTGATTCTGAATTGCATGCAAATGTACAGGCAGTCGCTGAAAGTTTGCTGCAGTCCGATGACTGGATGTGTTCTTGACTGCATTGCACGATGCAGGGAGGAGCCATCCGTGCCAGTAACGGTTACCACCTGCTCAGCAATGTCTCCGTCACAAACTGCCATGCACTGAATGCGGGCGCTGGCTTATGGTTGGAGGCGTCCGATGAAATGGATGTGCACATGCAAGGATGCACTTTGGAGGGCAACTCGCTCACAGGCAGGGGAGGCGCGCTGCGTGCAGAAAGGATAGACGAAGCCGGGGCTGTGTTCGTGCTGTCCATCCATGACAGCAGGTTCACGCGCAACACAGTGAGTGGAGTGCGGCACTGCTGCCTGCACTGTTACTAACAGTAGCTGTGCTGGCGCCTTGTTGGCCATAGCCCTGCACAGTTGCTACATATATACATCAGCTCGCACACAACATCCTGCACTCAACAGATCATCTATCAAAGGCTGTGATAGTATGAATAGGCAGATATGCAAGCCTAAGCTTGGTCTTTGCATCGGCCCTGCCTCTGCTGCTGTGTATGCAGGCCTCCTTTGGTGCCGGCCTGGCACTGCTAGCCGCAGACATAGCAGACATCCGCAACAATGTGTTTGCCCACAACACAGCACTGCAGGCGGGCGGCGGCCTCTGGTGCAGCAACAAGGCTGTTGACACAGAAGGCACTGCCTTCCGCCTGACCAACAACACGTGGCTGAACAACACCGCGCTTATCAGGGGCGGCGGCGTCATCACCAACCCCTGCAACGTGACGCTGCACGGGGACAGGTTCCTGGGCAACAGCGCGGCACAGGAGGGCGGCGGGCTGATGGTGTATGGAGGGGAGCAGGTGCTGCTGCACAACACACAGGTGACGGCCCTGCAGCTGTGTGCGCAAACTGCTTGTGCTGACCCCGTCATGAGCGCACTGTGTGATCTGTTATGTATAGCACTGTGCCTGAGGGTTACAGTCACCCCAGCAAAGCAGGCACAATCATTTGTTACGCATGAAAGCTGAAAGCTGACAGTGCGGGGCTCTCAGCTTGAACACCAGAAGCTTATCGGTGCCGCAGTGTCCCCTTGTTGATCACCACTTGCATTTAATGCTGCTGTGCGCGCAGGTGTCATGCAACTCCGCACAGCAAGGTGCCGGGGTGGCGGTCAAGCTCTCGGACGAAGGAGTCGACTCAGGAGTCACGATCAAATGCAGCAGCATCACAGCCAACGGAGTAGCATCAGATGCGGCAGCCCGGCAGGCCTGCATGAAGGGCATGTCAGCAGCAGCAGCACTTGCGAAGCCTGCATCAGACGCATTGCTGGCTGCAGCAGCAGCTGCGGCAGCCAGCCCTGCTGCAGAACCCGAAGCCGCCGGCACTGACATTGGTGGAGGGCTGTGGGTGGCACGCGACCAGGAAGCTGTGCTGATCAGCAGCACTGTTGGAGGCAACCGTGCAGTGAGGGCTGGTGCCGGAGTGTACCTAGACAAGGGTGCACACCTTGAGCTCAGCAGCTCGGCAGCAGGCACGACAGCAGTCAGCCACAACAACTGCACAGCTGGCTCTGGCGGGGCACTGTTCATGAATGACAAGTCTGAGCTGCTTGCGGTTGAGGCCACGCTGAGCAACAACAGGGTGGGTGACTACAGCAGCAGCAGCGCAGCAGCGCAGCAGCGCAGCTCGGTGTAACAGATTGTGTGGCAGCAGTGTTGGGTGAGCAGCATGCATCCTGCTGGGCGGCTTGCTGCTGGTTGCCAGCCAGGAAAGGTTGGGCAACATACAAGCACCTATGATTGGCACTTTGGTTGCTGTTATGTTTCTTAACCAGTTGCTACACATCACCCTTTCACATACAGTGCTGCTGCTGTTACCATTGCTACTGCTATTTGCATGCAGGGCACGTTTGGTGGGGCTGTATTTGCCATGGGGAATGAAACGTACCTAGAGCTTGAGGCGGTGACAATGAACAACAACACGGCCGCTGCTGGAGGGGCTGTTGCTACGCTGGGTGGCAGCACCGTCAACTGCACAGCAGACTGCACGTTCAACTTCAACCAAGCAAAGGTGAGTCCCTGCTCGCTGTTGGCTGCTGCCTGGTGCCTGCTGTGCTGGTCTCTCACTTAGCATTCACTGTAACAGGGCCAAACGCGCACGCTTGCACAAAGTCCGCTACTTTCTGCAATGCATCAAGTCACGTGCTGCTGCGCTGGGTGCTGTGCAGGTTGGTGGCGCTTTGTTGCTGCATCGTGGCAGCAGCACACTGGCCTCAGCCTCGCTGCAAGGCAACATTGCTGCAGCGGCAACTGGCGCGGCTGCAGCCACCGCTGCTGCCACCATCTACTACAAGCTGGGCGAGGTGCCCACCTCAGCAGGCGGCGCTGTGTATGCCTGGATGGGGGCCCTGCAGCTGACCAGGTGCACAGTCAGCAGCAACGTGGCATGGGGCGCCAACGGACGCGGAGGTGGCGTGTATGTGCATGGCGCATCGCTGCAGGTGAAAGACACGGTGTTTGCAAACAACTATGCATCGTCTGCTGGCGGCGCTGTGCTGCTGGGTCCCTTGGGGGCGCACAGCCTCAAAGTGGCGCGCAGCAACTTCACTGGCAACGCAGCAAGGCAGTACGGAGGTGCGCTGGCTGCCGGCCTGCTGCTGCCTGGCGATGCAGCAGCCGCCAATGCGCAGGCAGTGCAGCGCGAGCCTGACAGCAGCTGGCGCCTGCAGCTGAGCGGCACCCGCTTTGCCAGGAACACAGCTGGCAAGCAGGGCGGGGCGCTGGCCTGCAGCTTGTGTGACAGCGTGGCAATCAATGGCAGCAGCTTCACCAGCAATGCTGCCGTGCAGACTGGCGGCGGCATCAGCTGCGTCAGCTGCCAGGCTTACTTCACTGATGGCTGCAGCTTCCTGAGCAACCAGGCTGCCTCAGGCGCTGGTGCATGCATCCTGGCTGCTGGCAATGGCTCCACTACATCAAACAATGAATTCGCACGCAACATTGCCGGCCAGACTGCAGCTGCTGATGCTTCAGCACGGCTCATTGCAGCAGCTGCTGCTGCTGATCATGTGGCCACATCTCACCACGGTGTACCTGCTAACGGCAATGCGGCAACAGCAGCTGGTAATGGCATCACACTGCTGTCCTCAAATGAGACGCTGCCGGCCTGTGGTGTGGTGGGCACTGGCGGCGGCATGTGCCTAGGGTTGTGGGACGCGGGGTTCAGCCTGCTGGGCCGCAACAGCTTCTCCAACAACAGCGCAGTGTATGGTGCTGGCCTCTTCATTGAGGCGTGTCCTGAGGGAGCAGAGCAGTGCCCGCTGCTTGTGGATGTAGGGAAGCTGGTGTTTGAGGGCAATGCACTGGCTGCTGGCGGTGCTGCTGCCACTGCTGGGGTCAACCAGCGCCGCCTGCTGCAGGCGCAAGGCAGCAGTGTGTCAACTGCAGTAGTTTTGCTAGACGCTGGTGCAAGCTTGGGCTCTGGTGCAGATGTGTATGCCACCAACGCTACAGTCCTGGTCAAAGGCAGCGGCGCACCGCCAGCAGCAGCAAAGCAGCCAGCTGCTGCTGTTGTTGCCAAGCCAGCTTTGGCAGGTCGGCACCTGCTGCAAATCAGCAACGCCACTGCCAGTGCCAAGCAGCAGCCGTCAAAGTCAAAGGCATCTGAAGGCAAAGCCTTGGCAGTAGCACAGCAGTTGGCCACTGCCGTCACGACGCCCGTTCGCAGCGGCAACGGCAGCAGCAGCATGCAGTCACAAGCTTCCCGCTTTGCCACAGGCCCTTCGCAGCTGGGGCCAGTGCAGCTGGCCAGCAGTAGGCGCAGCAGCAGCCAGCAGCAGCAGCAGCAGCAGCAGCAGCAGCTGGGCCAGGAGCAGGGCGGCCTTGTTGCCACCGATGGCCGCATGGTGCCTGTGGTGCTGGCTGTGCTGGACCAGCTGGCCAGCCAGGTGTCTGCCAGCGTGGCTGAGCAGCTGTCAGTGGTGGCCGAGCTGGCCAACTGCAGCACCTGCATGGTGGCGGGCATCAGCAAGGTGCAGCCCAGCAGCGGCGCGGCAGTCTTTGACAGCATCCAGCTGCTGGCGCCACCAGGCACCAACCAGAGCGTGACGTACACGCTGCTCAACGCCACCGGGGCCAGGCTGGGCGCGGTGCAGAGTGTGGCTGTGCGCCTGCCGTCCTGCAGCTGGGGCCAGGCGCGCAAGATTGACGGCTGCTCCAACTGCTCCTACCCCGTGTTCACCTTCAGCAACCCGCAGCGCAGCAACTGCAGCATCTGCCCCGCCAACAGCCGCAACTGCAGCGGCACCACGCTGCTGCCAGACACGGGGTACTGGCAGTCGGGGCCACTGAGCGCACACATGATCAAGTGCCCCCGTAGGTCAGCGTGCCGCAGGTGAGGCTGCTCCGCCGCGGTGGTGCAGCTGTAGCAACTGAAAGTGACGACAAAATGGAAGTAGATGTACATTGCCCACATATCATGGCAGCTTGCAGACCACACAAAACGCAGCGCATATGTAAAGCTGTGCCGCTGACCATCCTTCGCAACAGCTGGAAATGAGCTGGCGGAAAGTGAGCAGCACACGCAGTGCGCATCTCATGTGGGGGCGGCACTGCTCATCTGTCACTAACAGTCACCGCTTGTCACTACGCCCGCAGGGATGCCGCAGCCGACAAGAGGCTCGCATGCCTGCAGCAGCAGCAGCTGATGCTCAACAACCCAGAGTACAGCGACGACATCAGTGCAGCGATCAAAGGCAGGCGCAGCGGCCGGGCGTTGACGCCCTGGGATGCCCTCAGGGAGGAGTGCAGGCCCATCCTGCAGCAGTTGGCGGCTGGCAGCACGCAGCCCGGCAGCGGGCCTGGCCACACGCTGCCAGCCCTGATCGACAAGGTGCTGCTGGGCAGCAACAGGCACCTGCTGCAGGGCACGGCACCGCTTATGGAGTACTTGGCATTCAACAGCAGCGAAGCGATTGCAGACGCGTATGCGACCATAATGTGTGCTGAGGGCTACCAAGGCCGGCTCTGCGCGTGAGTGGTGCTGCTGCAAGCGCTGCAAGCCAGCAGGGACAGATGTGTTGCACCTACGGAACAAGAAGGTTTTGAATTGATAGCCGCCAGGGGGCATGCTGCTGTGGCGTGTCCTTCTTTGTACCAGATCGAATCAGCCATATTATGTGTCAAGCGCAGCAGGTAAATGCCCTGCACCAAGTCAGCTGTGCCCAATCAACATTGCGCTGCGCGTACATTTTATCACCAATCCAGCTGCTTTCTCAACGCTGCGCTGCGCTGTCGCGCAATATGCTGCTGCTACTGCTACTGCCGCAGCCACTGCCTGTTCCCCGGCACGCAGCAGTCAGGTGCCTGGGGGTCCACCTTCTCAGGGTCATGCGGCAGGTGCCCCTCACGCTCCGTTGCCGCCTCAGCCTACGCGCTGAGCAGGCTGTTTGACTTTGCCATGGTGGGGCTGCTGATCATCACCACGCTAGGTGAGGCTGTTTGACTTTGCCATGGTGGGGCTGCTGATCATCACCACACTAGGTGAGGCTGTTTGACTTTGCCATGGTGGGCCTGCTGATCATCACCACGCTAGGTGAGGCCGCAGCAGGGGCAGGGGAATGCATGCAAGCATACTTGTTGACACGAGATGCAGACATGAACGGGTGTGGAGGTGCATGCATGCGCAAAGGCGTGGCTGCAGGCATGTGCATGCATCCGCACCATGCCTCAGTGGCGCTGCACAGCTTGATTGTCTAATGCAGACAGACCACACACTGTCCGCACTCTTTCAGTGCTGCCGCACAACGCAGCTTATCTGCTAATCTGCTGAAAACTGGTGCTGCTGCTTGCCTGCTGATGCTCTGTGCAGTTGAGATGAAGAAGCGCAGGGCGGAAGTGGTCAAGGCACGCCAGGCCATGCTGGCAAAGATGGCAGGCAAGGGCGGCAGGGCATCAGGCGGTGCAGCTGGAGCAACCCCTGCTGCAGCCGGCGGTGAAGCTGCAGGCGCTTCAGGCGGTGGCATGTCACGGCCGGGAGGAGGCCCTTTAGAGGCGCCTGGCGGCCTCAGTGAGGGGCCTTTTGGGGAAAGCAGCACCCCTGGCATGATGCCGCCAATGCGTGAGGAAGAGGTGGGGCCGTATGCAGCTGGCCTGATGGACCGTGGTGGTCCTGCTGCTGCTGCTGGCGAGCAGGGCCAGGGGCGCCCCTCCCACCCCAGCTTCACTTTTAGGCCCACCCTGCAGCATCACGAGCAGTCTGCGAGCTTCACGTTCGGGGAGGGCGGGCAGCACCAGCCACAGATGGGCAGGCACATGCAGCAAGAGCTGCAGCTCATACAGCAACAGCAGCAGCAGCAGCAGTACGTCGCACCTGGTTACGAAGAGTACAGTGACAGCGCCAGTGTGACATCATCCATGCAGCACTCACAGGTGGCACTACTGCACGAGCGCGTGCCACCTACAACGCAACGTCCGCCACCACAGCAACCGCAACCACAACCAGCAGCAGCAGGCCGCGCCACTGCAGGCAGGCCGCCTCGTGAGTTCATTCCCGAAGCTAATGAGTCATCTGCTCATGGGGCTGCATCAGACGGGAGGGCCCCAGGGCAGCCTCCTATGGAGCGCATCCCAGGCTCAGGTGCTGCTGGATACAACGGCCCTACTGAGACTCCAACACCCGATTACATCGCTACTCGTGCCCCGGTGATTGTGGACCCATCTGTGCCGCAGCTGCACTACCAGAAGCCGCTGCAGCGCGTGCCGCTGTTTGTGCGTGAGGTTGCGGGGGGCTCTGGGGGCAGGAAGCACGCCGTGGCTAGTTACACGCCAGCCAGCCTGCAGCTGGGGGAGCTCTTCGAGGTGGGTGGTTGTGCAGGCTGACAAGCGTGGTGTGGCCTGCCGTGGATGCTGCTGATTTGCAGCCAGCAGACTTTGCAGGGTGTTGCATATGGTGCGCAGTGGGCAGAGCGGCAGTGCATCGTGTCCCCGCTGCCTGGCACCTGGCTCTCTGAAGGGTGCTGGATCTGCTTACTTCATGTCCTAAAGTTTGGTGGTGTCTGCCTGCAAGACAGCGTCAAATGGTGTTCCAGTTGTGGCACTTCACAACCGGAACAAGCAGCGACGCACATGACATCGAGATAGGCTATGGAACCTGATTTTGTTTACATCGTCTCTTGGCTGTGCTGCCTGCAGGTGCTGAAGGACTTCCTGCAGGTGCTGGGCATCCTGCAGACCGTGCTGCTGAGCTGGCAGACGGCAGCAGCCGCAGCAACAGCAGCAACTGCAGCTATATCAGGCGTCAACGTGACTCCCATGTCCACCAAAGCATGGATCTCACTTGACTGCCTGCTGCCACGCACACTAGATGTGGCACAGCAGCTGCAGATGTACCATATTGCTGCGCAGCTGCTGCTGCCGGTGTGCTACGCGCTGATCGTGCTGTGCATCTTCCTGGCGTACGCCGGCTACGTGTCGCTGCGCACGCGGCAGCCGCTGTGGCGCGGCGTGCTTTGCGTGCGTCTGCAGGCGCCCATCATCTCCAGCTGCCTGGTCATGCTGAGCTACTTCTACCCCAGCGTGGCCTACACAGTGCTGGGCGTGTTCAGGTGCCGCTACCTGGACCCCAGCAGCGGCAGCAGCAGCAGCAGCAGCGTGGAGGGTGAGGTGCTGCGGGCGCCCGGCTGGTACTGGGCGCTGGACCTGGAGCGGCAGTGCTTCGTGGACGGCGAGCACCGGGCACTGGCACTGGGGCTGGGCATCCCCGGGGCGCTGCTGCTGCTGGCGTACCCGCTGGCGCAGGCGCTGGTGCTGGCGCGGCGCGTGGCGGCCGGGCAGGTGACGGGCACGTCAGAGTTCTTCGCCAGGTGAGGCGGTGCGGCAGTGCAGCTGGCGCCCACGGACTGCAGCCAACACGCTCAACTAGTTGTTGTTAGAGGAACCTGCAGCTGGAATCAGCGGTTAGAACAAGCAGCACCATCAGCATGTCTGGTAGATGGCCTGATACACAGCCACCATGATATCTGTAAGCGCTGCACAGCGCTCTGCTGGTTCTCAGCCCACTCTGCTCACCTGATCGTCTGCCCGCCTGCCTGTCGCTGCTCACCACCAATCCCTCCCCCCACCATCAGGTACGGTCACCTGGTGGAGGACTTCCGGCCGCTGCTGTTCTTCTGGGCCTCTATCGTGGAGCTGCGCAAGCTGCTGCTGGTGGCGGTGGTGCTGGGCTTTGAGTCCACGGGCGTGCTCAGCCAGCTGATGGCCTGCGGCGCGCTGCTGCTGGGCTACTGCGCGGCGCTGATGGGCCTGCTGCCCTACCCCTACCGCCTGCTCAACAGGCTGCACCTGGCTGCGGGCGGCGTGCTGCTGGCAGTGGTGTGGATCAACCTGTACATCGCCACAGACGGTGACGCGGGCGATGCGCTGTCCGCGGCTGCGCTGGGGCGGCGCAGCCTGGGGCTGCAGCTGCTGAGCGTGGTGCTGGTGCTGGCCATGGTGGCGCTGCTGCTGCTGATGTTTGCAGTGCGGGTGGTGCGGCAGGTGAAGGCTGTGCTGGACGTGGACGGGGACGGGCGGGTCAGCAGGGCCGACATTGATGCGCTGCTGGCGAGGCTGCAGCGCAAGGGGGGGCTGGCGGCCAAGCTGCTGGGCTGCCTGGGGCCACGCAGGCGGCGCGGCGCTGCTGCTGCAGCAACAGCGGCTGCAGCAACAGGGCCCCGTGGGGCATCAGCGTCACCCTGAGCGGGTGTGGGCAGGTGCTATTCCTGAGGGAGTGGCGACAGGCGCTAAACCTGTACTTCTATTTGTGCTGGTGGCTGGCGGCACGAAGGCAGCTCGACAGGCTGGCCAGCCCATAAGCTGGCTATCTTCATAGCAGCTGAGGCTTCATCTCATCTTTGCAGCGCCTTGCCTCCCGCCTCCTGCATTATCTGTCCAGCAGGTATCATGTAAGAGCTGAGAGGTTACACGGCCAGGTGAAGCATGGTCTGTCTTCCCAGGTGCTGCCACGCTTGCACCATGTTCACTGTGAACAGTTTGAAGATTCACACGCCGGTTGAAGGGTTGCAACCCTTCAGAACGGGACACCACATGCCGTTTGTGCCCTGCTACACGTTGCAATCACGTGAATCTAATTGCTCTGCAACGCCTTTGCCAGTGCCAGTCAAGTTGGAGCAATGGGAGTTAGCCTCTGGGAGTCCCAGACTGGGACCCAAAGAGGGTTTGAACTCATCGACCACGTGCTTCGTTCCCTTCATAAACGAAACTGCAGTTGTAGTTGACTAGTATATGTACGACTTCAGGGTTGCATATGCATTCGGCAAGCAGCACCAAAAGCACAACTGCCCTGCAGCGGCCATCAGACCTTCTGGCAACGCCTGCATGGCTGAACTGCCTTATTGCGTCTTCTCAACTTCACATAATTCTGATGTCGTTCGTCTTATCAGTCATGAACTCGGCTTCTTGAGCAGCAGGGCAGCAGCGGGAACCAGGCAGCTCTGTTTGATCAGAGCCATTGGCATCGCACGCTTTCACACATAAATAAGAGACACCAATTAACATGACAATCGACCACAAACATGAACTGGACCAGCAGGACTTCCTCATTACGGTGGGTCATGGCAGCAGCCAGGCAGTTAAAACAGGCAGGCTGGCTCAGTGGTGCTGGGTCAGTAGTGCTCACCCAAAATGCTGTAGGCGTGACCTTGCTTGCAACTATCACCCGGCAGAAGCTACAAATAGCAGTTTGCGCAGCAATTCACGTGATGAGCACTTACAGCTTTGCGTCCCATCAACCGTCTCACCTTCCACACCACACTGGGCAGGCGGCGGAGCTGCTCAAGGCGTATGTGGCTTCAAGCAGCGACAGCAGCAAGCCAGTCGTGGAGCTGGCCTGCCCAGATAAGCTGGCAGCAGCCTTTGCAGCAACTGGAGTACCTCTGAAGCTAGATGACCACCAAGCCGCAGCAGAAACCAGCAACGAACTCATAGGTACGCAAGTCCCTGGTGGCGAGCAATACATAGCACAGCACCACAGGAATCATGCGTATTGGCAAGGCACCAGGAGTCAGGGATGCTGCTGCAGACCCAGAACTTTGCATTGCAGTCGCCGTGGTAGATAGGCACTGCCTGGCAGCTGGTTGTTGCTGCTGGCACCGGCCAGTCAGGTAACCCGCACTTGACTGCAAGCGCGATGTTGACAACACCAGCATCCATGCGCCACATCTCATGGGCCGTGTTTCTTATGCGCACGCAGCTGCTCTGCAGACTACCCTGAAGCACTCTGTGCGCACCAGCCACCCCCTGTTCTTCAACCAGCTGTATGCCAGGGTGGAGCCAGTGGGTGTGGCAGCAGACTGGGCAGTGGCAGCCACCAACACCAACGTGCACACCTATGAGGTGGCGCCTGTCTTCTCCCTGGTGGAGGCGGCGCTGCTGGACAAAGTTGCACGCGTGATCGGCTTCAGGCAGCACGACGGACTGCTCGTGCCTGGCGGCTCGATAAGCAACACATACGGTGTGCAGCGCAGGACAGCAACATGATTGCAGCTGCAACTGACCTTCTGCAGCTGCAGTGAGCAAGGGCTCTGCTTGCTGTATGTTCGTTTGCGTGTTGCTGCATCATGCCGCTGCTCCTGTGTTGTAAACGTGGGACTGGCTGGTATAGCTCGGTGCGTCAGTCTTGCCAGATGCGGCAGGTGCTGCTTTGCCTGCTCACCATGCTGCCTATTGACGCTGCTCATTCTTGGCTGTTGTCGGTTGCAGCGCTGCACCTCGCACGCTTCAGGAAGGACCCTGCAGGTATGCTATGGTTCTGCTGCAGCTGCAACACCCCTGATAGGCAGCGTTGTTGATGCGCTGGCAACAGCGATTAGCACTGTGCTCGATTAGCAGCCAGCAGCTAGGGGGCTGGCCCTTTCTGACTTGACATTCCACAGGCGCTTTCCATGCTGTACTTTCCATATCTCTGGAGCCACCACAAGACAAGTAACTAGTATTGTTGAGACGCCAATCGCACCTAAGCACACTCAAATTTCTCAAAGCTGGCCCATGATGTTTCCTGGCGTCCCTCTCACCTGCAGTGAAGACCCGGGGAGCAGCTGGCGGGCCTGTGCTGGTGGGCTTCACTTCCAGCCATGCGCACTACAGCTACGAGAAGGCAGCACACCTCACAGGCCTGGGCACAGACAACATGGTGGCGGTGGAGGCGGACGCGCAAGGGCAGATGCTGCCTCATGCGCTGGAGGCGGCCGTGGCAGCAGCACGCAAGCAAGCCAAGGTGAGGCATGGGTGTGGTGGCCCCTGATGATTCACCTCGCTGCGGTGCAGATTGCTTACGGCGGCAGCACAGGCAGCTGTGGCCTGGCTGCAGAGTTGACTTAGAAATACCTCATCGCACCCTGCCAAGCAATGCTGTGTTTGGTGCTGTTGCTTGTGCCGCAACCGCCTGTGCTGGCAGGTGCCCTTCTTTGTGGGCCTCACAGCAGGCACCACTGTCACTGGCGGCTTTGATCCCATTGCAGCCATTGCGCCTATCGCGCGCCGGCACGGCATGTGGCTGCACGTGGACGGCAGCTGGGGCGCGTCGCTGCTGCTGTCGCCCAGGCACCGCGGGCTGCTGGCTGGCATAGAGCAGGCCGACTCTGTGGGCTGGAATGCACACAAGATGCTGGGCCTGCCCTCACAGTGCGCTGCCTTTATCAGCAGGCACCCTGGTAGGTGACGCTTGCGTGTTGATCGGTGCGCTGCCTGTTGATGTTGCGTGAGTGGGCAATTACATGGCGGCTTATGCCACACACGGATCACTGTGTGCCGCCGTGCAGTTGATTGAGGAATTACTGCTGCTGCTGCTGCAGCAGCAGCCTCCTGAGAGCTGTGGCTGCCGCTGCTGTGTGTGCTGCTGCAGGCGTGCTGCAGGACACCAATGCAACGCATGCGCCGTACCTCTTCCAGCCTGACAAGCTGCACGGCGAGTATGACATAGGAGACAAGAGCATACAGTGCGGCAGGAAAGCAGACGCGTTCAAGTGGTGGTGAGTTCAGCAGCCACAACACAGCCAGGTGTTGCTTGGCTTGATGAGCATGGCAGCACCTGCAGTTACAACGGTGCTGGGTGGTGGGATGTATGGATTTTCAGCCACTTCAGTGTGCTGCTATGGCCATTGCTGCCGACACCAGCCAGTGATTGGCTTGGTGGCTTACGTTGCTTTTACTGTGCAACTTGCACGTGTTGAATGAGTGATAGAAAACCCACAACTGTGGCCAAGGCTTGTGACGCGCTGACCTTATGCTTGTACCTGCCTGCTTGCCTGCTGTCTTGGTTCTGCCAGGCTGCAGTGGAAGGCGGTGGGTGACGCAGGCTTTGCAGCGCGCGTGGAGCACAACATAGAGCTGGCAGAGCACGTGGAGGCGTGCGTGGCAGCAGCAGGCGGCGCCTTCCTGATGGCAGTACCCAGGGTAGCTGCCAACGTCTGCTTCTGGTGCGCCCCGCTGTCGATACAGGCAAACTTGGGTTACTGTTTGGCACATGCACGCCCTGCATGCATAAGCACTGGCATATTGCAGGTGTTCTCTCCTATCTGCTCAACCTCTTGCTGCCGATCAACCCACAACATGCACCAGATCCGTCTGTGGCATTGCCGCGGGTGCACCACCCACGTGATGCTTTCATGTGCCCTGCAGGTATGTGCCGCCATCGCTGCGGCCGTTGGACCCCGCAGCTGCCAGCCCAGAGCAGTGGGCGGCACTAGGCAGGGTGGCTCCCGCCATCAAGGCGCGCATGCAGCAAGCTGGGGACGCCATGATTGGCTACCAGCCCCTGGGCCAGCTACCCAACTTCTTCAGGCTTGTGTTTGCAAATTGCGTTGGCGTGAGCAGGCAGCAGCTGCAGCAGCTGTTGCAGCGCATGGACCAGTACGGAAGGGACCTGTAGGCCAGGTGTGACAGCGCTTGCTTTGTCTCATTTGAGGCATGCAGGTGCTGGGATCGGGGCCTAGCGCTGGATTGTGTCGACTGTATGATTTGTTCAATTTTTTTCCAACGAGGTTGCCAGGGCGGATGGCGCAAGCTGGTTGCCCATCGTGTACAGTATTCTTTCAGCAGAAGTTATGCATGCAAACTGGTTGCATATCAAGCTCAGCAAGCAAGTTGCAGCTGCATGGTTCGTTGACCGTCCCTCGGGCATGCAAGGCTGGCGCATCCTTTCCGCTCCAGCTGCATGTATTGCATCTTTCGCATGTACGAGTGGTTGAGACTTACGCATGCCACATATGGGTTGCAGCACAGGGCTGTGCCTACAGCTGGCAACTGCCCTAACAACTAGCACCAGCTGTGCTGCAAGACGCACGGCCGCCTTTGATTTAGCACGTGGACCCAGCAAACACCAAGATCTGGTAACTGGGACACCCGTGCATTGCGCATTGTGCCCCATGTAGACCACAGGCGGCAACAATGCTCTGGAGCACGCAGTGGAAGGCACACAGTTTGATGTAGCAGAGCATCACGTGGAACTTTTGACACACCCACGTGTCAGGGCCATATAATACAGTCCACTGCAGCGCGTGCACAGCAGCAGCGGTTACGAAGCTATAGCCTGCTCATACGGGGTGCAGTACTGCGCTACTGCAGCTGCTGTGAAACCACCCCGCCAGATGCTGCACCAGTGAGCACAGTTATCACCCTGATCCATAACACACTTGAAACAAACGGCAGCCAGCGCAGGGAAGAACATTTGCTTCAGTAATCTCAAAAGTAACTGGATTCTGGCAAAATCACTGCGTGTCAGGCACTGCTGCATCTGCATGTGCCCACGACTGCTACCTTTGGACAAGACCCGCATGCCCTGGAAGGCACGTGGCATCAAGGCCTTCGCCGTGGCCGTCCTGCTCGGCTGTACTGAGACTGAAGGAAAAATCAATGTTGAAACAGCTGTCATTGTGGCATGCAGATAATGGCAATGGCAAGGACCAGCTTATGCAGCTGCTTTTCACGGAATAAGCCAACGATAATGCCCATCACAGGTATGCATACATTTCTAATTTCATACAGCACCTTTGTTGCGCAACCACGTTGCAATGCTGCCATGCAGCCAACAATCAAACCAACCTGCTGGCGCAAGACCGTGTGCTCCGCAATTCACGACAGCCGCCGCAACCCGCCCACACACGCATCAAGCATGCGTCAGGCTCACAGCACCGCAGCCTTCGTCTGGTAATTCACTTTGTGAGTCCGTTGTACTTCAGCAGCGGCTGCACCTGCGGCGCCCTGCCCCTGAAGTTCTTGAACACTGTGTTGGGTGACAGCGAGCCGCCATCAGACAGCACGCTGTTCCTGAAGCGCCTGCCCAGCTTCTGCACCGCAGCCTCGTTGTCTGTGCCCACCTCCACGAATGCCATGAAGGCATCGGTGCTCATCACGTCAGCCCACATATAGCTGCAGGGCAGGGGGCACACGCAGCGGGGTTGAGGCAGGCAGGGCGGCAAGTGCAGCTATTGTCGGTGGCGGACGGGGACATGCACAGTTCTGTGTTTGGATACTGCGAAGCTTAGCTACTGCAGCACAGCATGCAATACCGTCCCCTAGGTGGAGCATGCCCTGCACACAGTACGCTTGCATTTCAAGCGTATGCACAGCAGTGCAAGGCTTGTCGACGATGCTGGTTGTGTCCTGCTTTGTGGGCTGCTGCAGCTGGCGGCTCCCACCTGTAGTAGCCAGCGCCGTAGCCGCCGCTGAAGATGTGCCCAAAGTTGGCCAGCATCTTGTCGCCAGGAAACACCTTGTAGGGCTGCAGCAGGCGACAGAAACAGTCTCATGCCTGTCAGACACCAATCTACAACAAGTCAGCAAAATACCGTGTTACAGGGACGCACACTGAGCTGTATGCTAGTCAGCCCTGCGGGGACATGTCACAGCTACGCTTGGTAAGCGTGCCATGCAGGCTAACCCCGAGCGTCTAAGCAACCCACCATGAACTCATTGAACTGGCTGCGGAATACGTCCAGGGGCGAGGTCTTGCCCTTGGGGTCAAAGCTGCTGTGCAGCAGCAGGTCAGTGCTGGCCAGCGTGATCTGGTAGGTGAAGGAGTTGCCTGCACAGGCACGGCAGCACGGCAAGAAACAAGCGTGGTTTAAAACAGTGTTTGGCAGGTGCCAGGGAGTAGCTACCCACATACCATTGGAAGCTGAATTGAGATGGAAAGGTAGTAGTACTGCTTATGGTTGTTGCTTCAGCGCTGCCATATGCACAGCACCTCACTCACCTTTTCTGTACGTTTGCGAGCCCTGGATCTTGGCAAACATGTCTGAGGGCACTGGCTTGCCTGTCTTGTAGTGCTTGGCAAAGCCATTGAACGTCTTGTTGTCGTACACCCACTTTTCCTGCAAGCACGCAACACAAGGCCACAGCGCCAGATAGCGCTCAAGCACCCACCAGTGCAGGGCAGCAAGCAATGCTTGCTGCTTCTGCTTAGAATTGAATGTCGATTGCAGATGAGTACAGCTGCCAGTGCAGCGCAGCAGACATGCCGCTAACAGGTGTTACAGCACACTTTTCAGCAGTCAGCGTGGTGCGACATGCCTTGAGGCTGACAGTCAACTGCCCTGGAACAGGGCAATACATGAGGGCTGCCTGCTAGCATTGAGGTTGACTCCTGCACCCTATGCCACGCAACAGCCTGCCTGCTCACCTGCATCTGTGATGGGAACTCAACAGCATCCCACTCAATACCCCTGCAGCGGCAACATCAGCAGCAGCAGCAGGCCCCAGGTCATCACTGGTGGGGTGCAAACTCCACAACTGCAGCAAAGTACCCATGACCCAGGCATCAAACCATCCACTTGGCAAGCATTTACGTCAGACACTGCCAGGTTTGGGGCAGCAGCAGCCAACCCATAGCACCAACACGCAGCTGACAAGGACTATGCCGTACACAGTTGTAATGCACATCTGGCTCAACCAAGCAGTGGGCCCACCTCATGCCGGCTGTGAGGCCAACTTCAGAGCGCGTCAGCAGGTGCTGCAGCGCATGCCCAAACTCATGGAACAGCGTCTCTGCGTCATCAATAGACATCAGGCTGGGCTTGCCGTCAGCGGGAGGGTTCTGGTTGGTCACCAGCAGCGCCAGCGGCACCTGCAGCGGCGCTGCCTTCAGCCAGGCCTGCTGCTGCTGTGCCAGGGCTGGCGTCCACTGCACAGTAACCACAGTCTTGTTGCTGCCTGCGGTTGCGTTGCTGCTGGTGGCGTACAGTGTGCCTTGCTTCTGCGCTTGCAGCGCCGCGGGGCTGGCCTGGCGCACGTACCGTGCGCGGTCCCAGAAGGGTGAGACCCACGCGCCGCTCTGCTTCTGGCCTGGCCGGGCATATTGGTCTGCGTAGAAGTAGGCGATGGGCTGTGAGGAGCCTTCGTCGCTGATGGCAAACACCTTGACGTCTTGGTGCCACAGCGACAGCTTCTGCTGCACGGGCTTGATGTCAATGCCGTACAGGCGCTTGGCGAGCTGCAGTGAGTGGGGGTGCGGCCCAGAACAGCAGCACGGTGAGGGTGAGGTGCGCACACCTTGCTGGATGCTGATGATTGGGTTCGTGCTGACTCGTGCAACTTCGACAAACTGCAGGCCAGAAGCTGGAACAGGAGCCAACAGTTCCTGGTACTGTTCAGACCAGGAAGCCATGCATGATAGTTTGGCAGACGCCCAGTCAAGCAGCCAGCTTCAGCAGTACGGCATTCAAATCGCTGCAAAGGCACCTGCCTGAGCTGCTGCAGACAATTCTCCGCTTCACTTCTGGCAGCTGTCCTGCACCCGCACCTAACCAACCTAGCTTGGCAACCCCAAATGGCTGCGCCCCGCCCACCTTGAACAGCCCCCCCATCACACTGTCCAGGGGCAGGTACTCCCTCAGCTCCTCCTGCCTGATCTTGAACAGGGCCTCCCGCTGGCGCTCAGCCCAGAAGGACTTGTCCCACCACTGCAGCTGCAGGCTGGCGTTGCCGGTGGCATTGCGGGCAAAGGCTGTCACCTGCTCCTCCTCACGGATAGCAGCGGGCCGCGCATCCTTTGCCACTTTCTTGAGCAGGTCGTTGGCCTCCGCAAAAGTCGCCATCTGCAGCAGTCAGCAGCAGCAGCAGGAGGAGAGTAAGTAGCGCAGAGCAGCATCTGTGTTTGTGTTTGTTATGCAGCACCACTGGTGGCACACCCCTAGCACAGCCAGCATATAATGCAGCATTACAAGAGACAGCTGTTGCCGGCCGATCAAGCGTGTGGGCAGGGCGCTGGCAGCTGCATGCTGACACAGGCTCCATCAGGCCTGAAGAGATGCTGCAACGGAGTTGACCATTTGATGGTGCTGCTCGTGCCAATCACGCCCCATTGTCACAAGTGTACGCGCAACTGTACGTGCACTTGAATGCCGCACTGCAGGTGGCCCACCTTGCCAGAGAGGGACTGCTCTGCATAGTTGGGGTAGCCCAGCAGGCGGGACAGCTCCTGCCTGTTGGCCAGGATCTGCCTGATAATAGGCACGTTGTCTGTCTTGCCAGTTGACGCCAAGGACCGATAAGCCATGTAAGCCTTTTTACGCAGGTCGCGGTTCTTGGCAAACGACACTATAGCTGCGTATGTTGAATAGTCCAGAGTCAGCAGCCAGGGGCCCTTGTCTGTTGTGGCATTCTTGTGGCCTGCGTCTTTGGCCTTTTGGGCTGCAACCGCCAGCGTGGACTGTTCCAGCCCTGCCAGCTGCTTCTTGTCAGTCACCAGCATTTTGAAAGCCTGGGTGCGTCCCATAAGCACAGCACAGCAAGGACAGCATTTACTGTTAGTTTGATAACGGCAAACCAGCAGCACTTGCAGCAGCACTGGCTGCATTGTTTAGTCCCGCATTGCACAAAACAGGCTCAAAGTATACCTCCGCATGCAGATTTGTCATGCGCCATACATCATAGCCTCCCCAGCTGCTGGTGCGCTTGCAGGAAGGACATGTCAGATTACCATTCGCCGTAAATCTTCACTTGGCTGCTGCTGCTGCTGCTGTGCCTGCCTCACCTTTGTGGAGTCCAAGATGTTGTTGGTGTAGTTGGTGGACAGCTGCTGCAGCGTCTTGATGATGCTGTTGAAGCGTGCACGCTGCGCTGGTGGCAGCCCCACGCCGCTGTTGCGGTAGTCCCTCAGCGTCATGTCCAGCAGGCGCAGCTGTGCACCGCTCAGCTGCGAGCGCAGCGCTGCCGTGTTGTTGAGCGCCGTGAGCGCGTCATAGATGGCCTTGCTCTGCCCCAAGCGCAGCTCGAATGTGGTGCGCATGGGGTTGGTGACTTCCACCGCAGCACGGAACGGCGGAGAGTCCATCACACTCTGTGCCACAGCAGAGATGGAGCAGGCAGAACTGCTCAGCGGACTGCTGAAGCTCGAGTAGTGTTATTTCTGATTGGAGACAACCTGGCAGCTGGCTGCTGGTGTAAAGTTGTACAGCCAGCTGCTGGGAGCATTGTGAAAGCGTTGCAGATGTGAATGTTTCGCAGCTGCGCCCTTGCACACAGCCTTCCAGGCGCACCAGCTGCTGGTGGCGCTGTGGGTGGAGCTGCTGCTGACTGCCAGCCCCTGCCCTGTGGTGTGCAGCTGCAAACTCACCGAGATGTGGTCGATCTGCGAGTTCACTCCATCCAAGCGCAGCCGCATCTGAGTTATCGGCAAGAACACCCTGTCAAAGCTGAGGCTGCCATCTTTTTGTGCCCGGCCCAGGTCCTGCTCCAGCAGGTCCAGTGAAGCAGACTCCTCAGCTAGCACCTGCTTGACTGCCGGCAGCACATGCTCTGCTTTGATCTCACCCCACTTAGGGAATGGGCCAGACTCCAGCAGTGGGTTAACTGCTGCTGCTGCTGCTGCTGCTGCTGCTGCTGTTGGTGAAGGCAGGCATGCTGCCAGGCCTGACAGGTGCAAGAGTGTGGGCAGGGCAGAGGGTGAACAGACATCTTGCAGGTACGACGCTGGTAGCAAATGGCTGTGAGCATGATGGATATGGGGAGGAGGACAGGCGTAAAACCAGGCCACAATGCACCAGCTGGGTCTGTGTAACCCAGATTGCAGTGCGTAGAGATGTCAGCAGTCAAGGCCCGAGTGGACCCTGTCCCGAGGTATAGCTCTGCTTTGTATAGATTTACTCACCCAGGAGCAGCACGACGACCCCCATGGTGCTGTCCATGGAATCCTTTCCAGCAGCAGCTGTTGCTTGTGCTGCAGGCAGCTGATGATGCTGCTCTAGTGCTGTGCACTATTCAACTGTCGCGCATCCAGCAGTTACTGGTAAAATAAGACAATAAACTTTGTTTGTTTTGAATGTGTCAGCGCAGCAGAACGATTAAACAAGGCCGAAGAAGTCTGTTCGGGGTAAAGCTGCCCCTTGCGTGCGAAGGAGCTGAACAGGTAGTTTAAAGTGATTATTTTAAAGTAATGCACCGTTCGATCAGCTGCGGTTAGGCTGGATGCAGCAGGTGCCGGAAAATGAGCAGCTTCTGTGTCTCATTCAAGCCGGTTGCAGCAAAACCAGGTGGTGACTGCTGATGTAATTGATGAGACGACTTCGGATTCAGCGCAAGCATGGCTGTGAACCCAGCTGACAGGAGGCAGTGCTGACCCGGTCATGTTCGTTACGTTAGTGATACCTGCTACGTTAAAGACCCATACGTGACATGAAGTAGCGTTTGCATAAGATATCACTGTAGGCATGTGCCAAAGCGGGACCTCATCGCCAGCAACACACGTGGCACCAACCTTGCACATGAAGTTCATGTCATGAACCGAACCGCCCGGTCCCCGTCCCAGACCCAAGTGCGCTCATCACACTTTGCAAACATTCACAGTGCTATACATTTCCAGGCTTACGATTGAACCACGCCATAGCTGCCTTGCACATGATGTGGGGCATGCCATGTGCAGCTGTGCATGAATATTAGTCATGTGCATGTAAAGTGACGGCTTTTGGCTGCTCCTAGACTGCAAAGAACCAAAGTAACTGATGTACACGCTGCGGCTGTATGGCACCATCAACCCCTGCACAGCGGGAGCATGCCCCTAGAGTAAGCTATTGCTGCACTGCCAGGTGACCAGTGCGTGTTTGCCGGGGCTACTGTGGTTGTGCCCCTGCTGGCCACTGGCCAGATTGGCAGCCAGCTCAGGCAATGCTGCTCTCTCTGGACAGCCTGCAATCAGACAGCCACGCAAAAACTTGTGTGAGGCTGATTGAGCAACACATCGCGTTTTGCATTGAAAAGTTGGCATAGGACCATGAGTGTACATTGCATCGCGTCATGTGTGCATTTGCCAGCATGTACGACATCTCACCTGATCGTCGCTAGGCGGCCTGCCAGGGACTGCATACGGCTGATGATCTCGTCACTGTAGGCCAGCTTCTCTTGTTGCTGCTGTGCAAATGTCTGCAGCTGCTGCACAAGCTGCTGAAGGCTCTGATTTTCAACTTGGTGCTGCATCACCTGCTGTTGCAGCCACAGCCTTTGTTCCTGTGCTTCTGCCAGCTGCGACTGCAGCTGCTCTACCAGAGCCATGCTAGCTGCTAGCTGCTGCTGCTGCACTTGCTGTGCGTCCTCGTCCTCCTTGGCAGATGCTGTGCCCTCCTGATGTTGCTGGTGTACAGCTGATATGCCAGAGCCACACGAGTCAAGCCCAACCGCACCTATGCTGCTGACCACTGCTAACCTGCTGTGCAGCCTGCTTGCTGCGCCAATCCCTGAGCAAGCTGGGCTGAGCCTACTGCTTGGTGCTGCGCCTCCTGTGCTAACAGGCCTGGACCAGTGCCCTGAACCCCATTCTTCTAAGGCAGTAGGAGCTGTAGCATCAGCTTCCTCTGTTGGTGTGAGGGTCGCCAGCGATTCCTGTTGTCGGCGTTCAATCATCGCTTGCGAAGAACACTGCTGCGGGGCACCGCCATCTGAGGTGCTGGTGTGACGCAGGCCGGACCCCCAAGAAAAGAGGGCCTCTGCTTCAGCTTCAAGCATCCTACCAGGGCCATGAGGTCCTGCCACTGATAGTGGCTGGCCTACAGCTGCTGCCACTGCCACTGTCGAAGTGATGCTGGCGGTGCTGCTCTGCACCTGCTGCGCTGCAATTGCATGGCTCTGCTGTGTTAAGTCGTGCAGTTGCTGCAGCCCCTGCAAGAGGCACTGAAGGTTGCTGCTGTCACGTTGGCGCGTTGACACGCTGCGCAAGTAGGGTTCCAGGTGTGTCAACTGCTGGGCCAGCTCATCTCTCTCCTGCTGCAGCTGCTGCAGGCGTAGTGCTGCATCCTGAGGGCCCCTCAGGAGGCTGCTGGCAGTGGCCTCCACATGCGGCAGTGATGTTGGGTCCTGCTGTTGCTTCTGTACATCTCCACCCTGCGTACATACAATTCAACTGTGCTTGCAACCCTCCCCTGAAGGCAATGTGAGCTGCACACGACATGCAAAGCTTTGATGGCATGACAGGTATTGCAGTCAGGATACCTGCCGCTTGGCCGTCCGACAGTTGGCTATTGACCTGAAGGCAAGCGTTGTGCCAGAGCTCACGATGGCTGCTAGCACAGCCACAGCAACATGCATGTCCCTTGAGAGCTGGCTGACCGTGGCTGCTGCTCCTGCTATAGGCTATAGCTGAGCAGACACGGAAGCGTGACACTGCCGACCAATGAAATTCCAAACAACCACCTAAGATGTTGTTGGGGATAAATGGCCTTTAGTCACCGTATTTGTGAGCTCGTCGGTCAAAGCAGTGGCATGGTCAAACGAAAACGTCACGTCACGAGAGATGACAGGGTTCTTCTTCGCGTCACGGAGACCTGTTCAGCTTTCCTGGCAGTAATTTGAAGTTTTGTTGCTTGCTGATTAGTGCCTGCTGGCACCTGTAGTGCCTTGTACGGGACCTGCAATAGCGTGCGTTGCAGCAAGATGCACATCGTAAATTGCTTCAGTGACGACGGCTGATATCTGCTATTGAAACCTAACAGTCTCACGCTCTGCGTCGTGCGTCATCTATCCAACCATGGGGTCCTCTGGGCACAGCACCCACCTGACAGACAGCTACATCGAGATATGCACTGGCATGGGCGTGCAGCCAGTGCCAGAGTTTCTTGCGTCGTTGTAAGTTGTCAGAGAGACTGGTGGCAAGATGCTCACGCTGTTGATGCCCAGTCACGACAACAGCAGCATGCTTCTGAAGCCAACAGCACATACTGACAGCACCACTGTTGTACCTGCTGCTGCAGGCAAATGGGCAGCCGCATATGCAAACTGGCAGCTTTTCAAAGCGAGGAGCAGCTGTATGCAACAGTGTCAGTGCTGCCATATGCTAGCTTTGAGGAGCTGGACTTCTCCAGCCTAAAGCTGGTAAGCTGGCCAACACACGACAGCATCTGCCGCCAGGCACACCAGCTTGTGGGTTGTGCATGTACGTGCGTAGTATACACCTGCCTCAAACTGTACACCAAAGCCAGTGCCTTACAACGAATTTATTGCAACATGTTCTCTCATGTGCTCGTTTGTTGTGTCCACAATGTCCAGACGCTGGAGGGCTGGTGCACACTGCTGGAAGCTTGCAGCAAGTCCAGGAGCCTGCAGGTCCTCAGCCTCAAAGGCTGCGAGCTTGGCGCCCTGGGTGAGCAAACAGCACATGCAGAGGTGTTGTGTTTGACATGCCGAGCAGCGCAATTATGCTGAGCTGTGCAGAGCCGAAGCTGACGCAGAACACTTTGTGCCTGCAGGAGAAGAGGCACAGGAAAAGCTTGCACGGTGCATCGGGGCATGCAGGCTGGTGGTGCTGGATGTTTCTCAGAACCAGCTGGTGAGCTGATCCTGCATCAAAAGACTGCACAGGTACCTGAAGAGTAGCCAGCTTGCTGAACCAGCAGTGCCACAAATTGCTTTTGCCTCATATCTCGCAAAATTACTACTGTCTCATCTGGTTTTTTTGCATGCAGGGGGACAGCTTTGTACTCACATTCAGCGAGCAGGTCTCTGGCGGCGACTCGCTCACTGTGCTGGACTTGAGCGAAAATGCTATCACTGATGATGGCCTGACAGTGCTGGCAGGCGTGCTGGAGGTGGATGGTGAGCTGGTGTCCAGCAGCAGCACACCGTCAACTACACCAGCAGTGGCAGCAGTGGCAGCAGCGGCAGCAGTGAGGTGAACGTAGCGTAGCAGCAAGCCAGTCACAACAGCGCCCCATGTGGATGTGGACCTCTTCATATGCACCACTCTGACGCGAACCAGTAACATACATGTGCTGTTGGACATTGTCTGCTGCAGGCCTGAGCTGCCCCTTGAAGCAGCTAGACCTGAGCTTCAACAGGTTGCAGGACAGGGGTTGCTGTGCACTTGCGTCACTTCTGTCGCACGTTCCACTTTTGGCCCTGGAGCTGGAGGGCAATGAGGTGCGGCAATGACGTAGAAGCAGCACAATAGCAGCGCATGCCTCTGGTGGTGGTAATGGCAACAGCAGTAACAGCGTTTGCTGGTTGAAAGCAAGGATGTTAAGGAGTCGACATATTTGTAAGCTGCTTGCAGCACAGTGATTGTGTTATCGCCATGTGTTCACTCCAATTGCTTCGTGTGTGGCCTGCAGATTGGAGATACTGGCTGCTTAGCGCTGGCAGCATCTTTGAAAGGTGCACTCTGCCTGCAGCGCCTGAACCTCAACCACAACAAGTTCAGCAGCCAGACATTGGGGGCTGTAGCAGATGCACTTAGAGTGAACGCAGGTGAGAATTTGTGGCTTCAGCATACTTGACAGTCGACCCCTATATATTTAGGAGGCTACTCACTAGCACTGCTCCAACATGGCTGTACTTGTGGTTGGCTGCAGTCAGCTCGGTATGCAGTGAAGGAGGTTGCTGCGGTTTTCATGTCGCAGGCACGCTGCAGGAGCTGGCTGTTGCTGGAGCCACAGGTGGCGAGGATGGGCTAGGCAGGCTGCTGCTAACAGCCTGCAACAGCAAGCACCTCCAGCTGCTGGACATCCGGGGCCTGCCCATCAGAGGGGCTGGAGTGGATGCACTGTGCCAGCTGCTGGCTAGCTCAGCCCCCCTCATTACCATGCGCTTGGATGTGGCGACCAAGGAAGCAGCAGAGACAGTTGCACATGCACTGCCACGCAACAGCAGCTTG
This sequence comes from Tetradesmus obliquus, assembly GCA_030272155.1. Taxonomy (NCBI): domain Eukaryota; kingdom Viridiplantae; phylum Chlorophyta; class Chlorophyceae; order Sphaeropleales; family Scenedesmaceae; genus Tetradesmus; species Tetradesmus obliquus. The sequence goes on from CP126191.1 coordinate 7,425,924, forward strand.
CTGCACCTGATGATGGGCGGGCCTGTACCTGAGCACGTGTTGTCCTTTGTGGCAGCGAGCTTGAGCTCAAACACGCTTAGCAAACTGCAGCAGCAGCAGCAAGCCAGTGGGGGTGGCTCTGCCACCAGCAGCCCCCTGCGTGCACCACCTACGCAGCAGCAACAGCAGACGCTCTGGTCACCCAACAGGAGGCCAGCCTCAGTCGGGCCAGGAGGCAGCAGGAGCTCGCCAGGCTCCACACGCTCTCGCACGCCCAACAGCAGCAGGGGAGGTGCAGGCAGGCAGACGCCACCCCGCCCTGCAAGTGCAGGCCTGCTCAACAGCTCTGGCAACTTCAGCGGCAGCATGCGCTCCTTGGTGCGCACCACCACGCAGCAGGCACGCCAGCTGGCAACTGTGGACCCTACTGGGCTAAGCGGCCTGGCCGGCGGTGGCGTGAACAGCAAGGCAGCTGAGGTGTTCAGGCGCCACGATTCAGATGGAAGGTGCGCTGTGACTTGCTCCTGGCATGGCTCTGTGTTGCGTGTTTGTTGCAACGCTCTGCATGCTCAGAGGTATCCATGTAAGACACACATGCATGGGCTCACAATAACCGTCCTAGTGCTGTGATGCTGCTTGCAGTGGCTACTTGGATGCTGAGGAGATGTGCGGCGCTCTGAGTGACCTGGGCATGCTGGAGGGCATGAAGGCGCGCCAGCTGGGTGAGCAGGGTGTCAGCACAGCACAGCCTGCATGCAGTCGCAGATGCGAGAATGCGTATCCGCAACAACAGCAATAGCAGACTCAAGCAGGAGCAGACAAGATCACATGACCTGACAGCAATACAGGACCTGTATCAATGTTCATGCACAGTTCCTGTCCCAACCTGGTGTGTGCATATCTTCTGCAGGCAAGTTCCTGAGCAACGTCATCAGGGAAGCTGACGTGGACAAGGACGGCCGTGTCAGGTGATCGCCTTTTGTCTGATATGTGTAGGTACGCCCCAGCCGTGACACAGTGTACAGGCTGCACCCCAGGCCGCCTCAGTGGCCAGTGCGGCAGCGCACAGTGCTAGTGCGCTGTTGTGCAACCTTGGACATCTGCCCACTAGAATATGATTTGCTGACCCAATGGGTGCACTTTTTGCTCTGCAGCCTGGAAGAATTTATCAAGTACTACGAACGCCTGGCGAGGTAAGCAATGGCTGGCTTTGGCAGGGCTGCGCAAGCTGCATTCCAGCATTGAGTCTGCTGTATGCCAGCACGCCCTGTAGACACTGGTTGCCACCGCATGTTGCAGTTGTACTTGATTTGGATTGGCTGCCTTGATTACTGTTGGAATTGGCTGCCGAATCGACACAAGCATTGGTTGCTATCTGCAGGTACTACACTGAGGCTGCCAGGCAGGGCCGCATTGTTGCACGGCGCAAGCCGCCTGCCGTGCCAATTGATGCGCCTTCCAATGATCACCTGAAGCGCGTGTTCAGGAGCTACTGCAAGCTGCGCGTGGGGCAGGGGCGCCAGGTTGGCGCCAGCGTGCAGCACATCAATGCAGCACAGTTCAACCAGATGTGCAGGGACGCAGGACTGCTGGAGCCACACGGTGAGACCCAATGCTTTTGGGTGTAATGTTACTGACCGTAAAGCAGCTGCCAGCACTTGCACAGGTCCTGCAGTGCCGACATCAAAATAAATGTGCGTGCAGTCATGGTTGTCCTGGTGCACATCATGGTTGTCCCGGTGCTTGAAGCATGCAGCACCATTTGGTAACCCTCTGAGTGCAAAGCTTAAAACCATTTTTGCCTGGTCACAGGCCCCCTGTCGCAGTGTGCGGTGGACATTGTGTTCACGCGCTGCAAGCCCCCTGGCAGCAGGCGGCTGTCCTTCAAGGAGTTCCTGGAGGCAGTGGCCTCAGTGGCAGAGGAGGCGTGCTGCAGCTTTGACGACGTCACGCAGGCACTGGAGGTCATCTCATACAGCAGCCCACCGCTGTCACCTGTGCAGGGCAGCCCAGGCGGCCTGGAGGGTGACTTCAATGCAGCAGGCGCAGGCCTGCTTGCGTCAGCTATCGCACGTGGCAGCCTAAGTGCCAGCTCTTATGCGCCCCGCATCAGTGACATGACTGCAGCTGGCACGAAGGTTGGGCCGCTGCTGCCTGGCAGGCTTTCTTCAGCTGCGCCCAGTGTGGGCAGCCATGACAGCACCATGCAGTGGGGCTCTGGGGGAGGCGGCCCCGCAGCTGCAGCAGAGGCACCAGCAGGGACTGAGAGCCCACGATGCACATCACCTGCTGCCTTCAAGAGTGCCAGAATCAGCTCTGCGTTGGCTGCTGCAGCTTCAGCAGCGGGCACAGGGCATGCGGCAGCCGGTGCGAGGCTGCCAGGTGCTGCTGCTGCAGGCCAGCAACAGGGCCGCCAAGGCAGCGATGCCGTGCAGGGAAGGGATGCAGTGCAGAACCCTCTGTATGAAGACGCTGATGGTGAGCCCATCATGAAGCGCAGCGTGTTGTATGCAGCTGGTTGGTGTAGTACAGCAGCTGATTGCTGTGGAAAAGATGTTGCGTGATGGTAGACGAGCCTGCTACCCTAGTTGCATGAACTGGTGCATGCAGCTTGCAGCCCAAACTCACAAGCTCAAACACTGCGCCCCGCCTGTTGCCTGCCTAAATCACCATATGTTACACAGGCGCCAAGGCCAAGGCAATGCTTGAGGCACGTGTCAAGGCACTGGAGAGCAAAGTAGCAACACGCCAGCAAGGAAACGCAGCAGCAGACGCTGCTGCTGGTGAACCCATCGCAGCAGGCGATGCTGAGACAGGTACTGTGGACTGTGTGTTGCTGTTAGCTGCCTGTACAGAAGCTGTGCTAGTGCTGCTTATAATGCGTGGGGAAGCTTTGTCATCACTGGGGTGTCTTCTTTACAAATGATAGTCGCCCAGGGTTACTGGTGATCATCTGATCAAGGACATTACGTGCAGCTCACAGTGCCCTTCTGTACTATGCCACAACAGGTGATCTGGCCTCCCGCCTGCTGCTGATAGAGATGTCTGTAGCCGAGCAGGAGCAGCAGCTGTCGGCTGTGGTTGGCCAGCAGGAGGCGCTCAAGGAGGTTGTCACCAGGCTGGCTGCCACTCTGGAGGGCACCAACCAGACTGCAGCAAATGCAGATGTGCAGGAGCTCACCAAGCAGGTGGGGTGGGGTGAATCTCTATGCTCGTGGTACAGTATGCTTGTATTGACATGCCTGCTCCCTGCTAGTATTGTTTGGGTTTGTAATGCATATCCTGGGCCCCCAGTGCTTGCGCCAAGAGACTTGATGGTGCTGCAGGTGCTTGCGCTCAGCAAGGAGCTGGCCCAGCTGAAGGCAGCGGCAGCAGTCAAGGCCGACACTGACGCGCTGGCTGACAAGCTGCAGGACTTGGCACAGAAGACGGAGGACCGGCAGGCACGCGCAGAGACGGCCATTTACCAGGTGCGTTTGTGGCAAATGCTGTTGCGGGCGATCCAACCCCAGGCATTTGCTGCTACTTGTGAAGGCATGCGCGCGCATAAACGGGACAATGCATCGAAACAGAATTTGATATGTATGCAGGGACAGCTATTTAGCAGTTCATAACTGGGTGTATGGCCCGCACGATTCCTTGCCTGCGCTGATGTGCTACATGTGCCTGATGCTTCATGCAGGTGGCGCGCCAGGTGGATGTGCTGGATGCGCGCCTGCGGGACGAGCAGGAGAGCAGCCTCAAGGCACTGGAGGCGCTGCTGGCTAACGCATCACCAGCCAAATAAACCAGCGGCTGGTATGTGCTTGCAACAGACGCTTGCTGAGCATGACTCTCAGTGCATGGATGAACCAATGCAGCTGTAGCTGTAGCTACGCTGCACCTGCAGTGCATCGATCCATGTTCATGCAGTGGTTTGCGGCAGTCACTGCCTGCCACAGTGAATGCTGTGAGCGCGCACTGACAGAGGAACGGATGAACTTCTGCATGACTTTCAAATTTGGCACGGCCGTGTTCAGCATGTTGGGACTTCCCAGTCATCCACACAAACTTCATTGAGATATTCCCGCCTACTCTAGGCTGAAGTAGGTGACACATGTTTCTTACGCCTGAGATAGGGGCTTGGCTTTTCCTCTGGTACCCTGCATACGCTACACTTAGACTGTCGCGAGGATGCAACGGTTGCCCTGGCGTAACGCATGCTAGTGGCCCATGGCCAGACCAGCGGGTTAGGGCTTTACTGTGTAACAGGCAGCACCCAGCAGAGACTAATCCGGTGTTTGGCACCATGACTGAGTGTGACACTGAGCTTCACTGTGCCTTGACAGCTATTTTGTTCAGCTGTTTTCAAGAAGCTGCCTGTTGGCAGCTGTACACTGCTGCTGTAGGGCACACCTGGGACACTTTGCACAGCCATTGGCCCGGATTGATACTACTTAAATCAAGAGAGCATGGCTTCATTTCAGGCCCCGCCTGGTCACCTCAGCCAGGCGGAGGTGCTTATCATCTCCAGTCTGGTGGAGTACCAACTCACCGTGAACGCGCCAGATCCGGACCTTGAGGTACCGTTGCTATTAAAACCAAAGTTAAAGCAGGTATGGACACGAAAAACGTGACCCGAGTACAGTGCGATGACTTTGGTGGCACTCTACTGCAGGCGCCAGTCCTGGCAGCAGCCGACGGCCAGAAGGTGCACGGCACGCCAGCCATAGCCCGTTACGGTAAGCATCTTGGTCGATCAGGTCAGTTTGTTGCTGCTGGACGTTGACTTGCTCCTACTGACACTGTAACTGCTGCTGCTGCAGTGGCAGAGGCAGGCAAGCGCAGTCAGCTGTATCCAAAAGACAACCCCCAGCAACTGGTAAGTCAGGCAACCCGTTGACGACCACAATCGTGTTACTTGAACTGCAACTGCAGTTATATTACCTTTGTTTCGTCACTAGCAATGCACTCAGCAAGCCAGCATCAAAGCAACCAACTCTGTAGGATAGCACGGCTAGCACTGAGGCTGCTCTGCTGTTACTGCTGCTGCGTATGCAGGCTGAAGTGGACAGGTGGCTGGATGTTGCTGCTGCTCTGGAGAGCAGCGCTGCATCATGGGTGCAGCCTACATGCCAGCAGGCATCAGATGAGGTGTGCAGCAGGTTGCCTCTTGGCCAAGACACAGCAGTGCCAGCAGCAGGTCACAGCCTAACAACACCAACGCAACTGGTTGCTCAGCAATTGGACATCAAAGTATTATGCTTTGGCTGCAGATATTGACAGTAGTGCATGCACATAACAGACCAGCCGCAGAGGCATCAGCAAGCGATGCTAAATGGGACCTTGCGCTGGGCTTGATATGCAAGCTGCCGTTGTGTCCTGCAGGCCCGCAACGCAGCCAAGGCGTCTATTGAGCAGCAGCTGGCAGCACTGGAGCAGCAGCTTCAGGGCAACAGCTTCCTGGTGAGGCAGCAGCAGCAGCAGGAGCAATGCTGTTGGGTGTAACAGCTGTGTCGCACACACACTACACTTGACTAGCAGCTGGGACTTGTGGTGAGAGCCTGTTGTAGGCAAGCAACCGTAGAGGCTGCTGCACCTGGCAGACAGCATGCATGCTTGTGCTTGCAGCAGTAGCAGAGGAGAGGGCAGGTGCGGCTCTCTTATCAAAGGACACCGCTGCTGACGCTGTGTGTATGTACGCCCTCTCTCTGCTGCCCTGCCAGGTGGGGTCAGTGCTGAGCCTCGCTGACGTGGCGGTGCTGTGTGCAGCGCTGCCGCTGTTCAGCTCCGTGCTGAGTGCTGAGGCGCGCCAGCCCTACCCGGCGCTGGCTGCCTGGCTGGCTGCCACCAGCAAGGACCCACGCTTCAGCAGCGTGCTGGGTGAGCAGCAGCAGCAGCAGCAGCAGCAGCAGCGCTGTAGGGAGGCATGCGCAGCACGCAGCGGCAGCTGCAAACATAACTCGGCCCATAGTTTTGGTCAGCCCGCCGCTTGCATGCAGCTGTCGAAGCGCCACCAGTTCTGTTCCAGTGCCAGTATCAGAAGAAGCTTTGTGTCCAGCCTTTGGGGTCGGTGGCAGTGTTGGGTAAGACAACTGTTTAGTTTGCTTTTGTACGGCAGCAGCAAGCACAGGCCGGTGTTGAGGCAGGCAACTATAAGTCCGTGATATGGCAGCAGCAGCTCAGAGAAGCAGTTTGCAGATGAGCATCAACGCGATGCATCAGGTGCTGTCACCCACATGTTACACAACGTGCAGGTGACGTGGCCCTGTGCAGCGCTGAGGCTGGCTGGGTTGCTCCTGCTGTGGCCAAGGCTGACAAGAAGAAGAAAAAGGGCAAGGGCGAGGAGGGCAGCCAGCAGCAGCAGCAGCAGGCAGCTGCTGATGCTGAGCTGGACCCTGAGAAGGCAGCAAAGAAGGTGTGGGGTGCATTGCAGGGTGGACGGCAGGTGCATGGACAGAGCCCTTGTGTTGTGCATGGCCAGCAGTTGTTTGCGTCTGCAGTGGCGTGCACAGGGGATGCAGCACATGCGGCGCACGCTCAGCTCTGCTGCTGCAGAAGCGTGCTGACTTTGAGCCCTGCCTGGCCCTTGACCGACAACTGCTGCGCACTGGCACATACGTTGGTGCTTGAGCCCCTAGCATCACTGCTTGTGAGGACTACTCCGTTTTAATGTATCACGCAACCGGATCTGCTCCCCGCAGGCTGCCAAGCTTGCGGAGAAGGAGGCAAAGAAGGCCAAGGCAGCAGCCAAGGCGGCAGCAGCAGCAGAGAAGGCGGCTGCAGCAGCAGGCAATGAGAAGAAGGCCAACAAGAAGGCGGAGGCAGATGCAAAGAAGGTGCGGGCAGAGACAGCGGGGCATGTGGGATTAGAAAGCAGCAGAGGCGTGGAGGATGGCCAGCTGATCATGTTTGAGCAGCAGAGACCGCAGGCTAGGCAATAATAGCAGCTATGCTGTCTTGAGATCACAGCTAGAATTGACAATTATATCTGTGGCATGGTTTCTTCGTACTGTTGCACTGCTGGCAACTGCTGGCACCACAGTATCTTACACGCATCAAGGCACACAGATGAGATGGGCCTGCTGCCTCTGCAGCAGTCAACATGGTGCTGTTCGCACTATTGCTGCCCCACCGATGCACTCGGGCTGCTGCATTGCTGCTGCTGCTGCTGCTGCTGCGCCAGGCTGCTGAGGCTGCCGAGGTGCAGCGCATCATGGACAGCCTGGGCGCGGTGGCCAAGGGCGCCAAGAAGCCGTGTGACGGCGAAATGTTCAAGAGCTACAACCCCAAGATGGTGGAGGCGGCCTGGTACGACTGGTGAGTGGGCCGGCACAGGCACGGTAAAAACAGGCCAGTGGGTGAGTGAGCCAGTGAGTTTGTGAGTCGATGATTTGGTGAGTGAAGGAGTTGGTGAGCGAGTGAGCGAGCAAGCGAGTGCAGTGTTCTTCAGCTGCTGCAGCTGGCCGGAGTCAGCTGTGCGCTTGCTGGTGCCTCTTTTGAGCTGTAGTGCATGGCGCCGCCGCCTCCTGGTGGCGACATGTGTGGCGTAGCTCCATCAATTGTAAATCAACTGTGTTTCTCTGCCGTGCTGCAGGTGGGAGCAGTGCGGCTTCTTCAAGCCCGACATGGCCTCAGACAAGCCTCCCTTCACCATCGTCATCCCACCACCCAACGTGACGGGCGCACTGCACATTGGCCACGCGCTCACCAACGCAGTGCAGGTGGGCCGCGACCCCACAGCGGCTGCTGGGTGTGGCAGCTGCCGGCTTGATGTTGTGTACATGAGTGTACAGGCTGTGTGTGGTTTGTTGCTGTCATGGTTCTTGCGGTTGATAAGCTTGCAGCTGTCACAACACAGCTCTCAGAGGCATGCAGCTGATGCGGCTGCAGCCGGCTGGCCAAACAGAACACTCATGCCATTCTCCAGCTAGGCTACAACAATCTCTGTGTGCATTGCTTCATGGCGCTTGTTTGCTTGGGCAAACAGCGCCACGCTGCTGAACAACTTTTTGTCATTGGTGCACCATGTTCCGTGCTCAGTGCTAGATCAGCTGCCGACATTCGTGTGCGCCGCACGTGTGCTGCTGCAGGACACCATCGTGCGCTGGCGGCGCATGAGCGGCTTCAACGTGCTGTGGGTGCCCGGCACCGACCACGCAGGCATTGCCACGCAGAGCGTGGTGGAGAAGAAGCTGCAGAAGGAGCAGGGGCTCAGCCGACATGACCTGGGTGCGCTTGTATGTGGTGCATGTTGGCAATATGGCAGCAGCAGCTGTTGCAGCAGTGGCGTGTGCTGCTCCTGCTGGGGCACTGCACGGGGCTGGCAGCGCGCAGGGTGGCGCATGATTGCCTGCAGTTGATAGTTGCCGTTGTTCAAAAGGAGCCATCAATGCTTTCATGCTGCACCTGCTAATACAATCGGCCTTGAGATGGCAGTGCTGCATCACACATGGTTGGTTGCGCACTTTGTTCTTGCGATGCCTGCTACATTGCGCGTGTGCACCAGTGACTGAACGATGCGTACACCGCACTGCAACTATGTGGTGTGCGATCATGCGTGCAGGCCGCGAGGCGTTCCTGGCTGAGGTGTTCAAGTGGGTGGAGGAGTATGGGGGCCGCATCTGCAGCCAGCTGCGCCGCATGGGCAGCAGCGTGGACTGGGAGCGCTGCGTGTTCACCATGGACGAGACGCGCTCGGTGAGCGCGCGTGAAATGTCATCTTGGCATCTTTCTGAGTGTAGCTGCACAGCAAGCGTGATGTGCTGCTGGTGCTGCTGTTGCTTGGCAGCTGGGAGCGTTGTCCTGTTGCTTGCAGCTGGCTCTTTCTTGCGACAGCAGCAGGGCGTGGAGGGTTCCTTGTGCGCATAAAATTGTCTGTGCTTGCACACTGGCATGCCCACCCCACACAGCTCGTGGTGCTCCTGCTGCTGCTGCCGCCGCTCACCCACTTAGCATTGTGTGCACATCTCCGCTGCCTGCTGCTGGTCAGGCTGCTGTGCTGGAGGCGTTTGTGGCTATGTACGAGTCAGGCTGCGTGTACCGTGACAACCGCCTGGTCAACTGGGACGCGCGGCTGCGCACCGCAGTCAGCGACATTGAGGTGGACTACATCGACATCCCGGGCCGCACCCTCATCAACGTGCCGGGCTATGACAAGGTGGGCGGCGCTCGCTGCTGCTTTACTGTATCATGCATTCATAGGACAGCAATGTCAGCGCAGAATTAGTCCGAGCGCATGAGGGCGGCGCTGCTGCTGCTGCTGCTGTGTTATGCATGCGCGCAGCACTGCTGTCTTCCATGCGTGTGCACCTGCGACAGTGATTCATCGCATGCTGGAACTCGCAGCTCCGGTTGGGACCTTATGTCAAGCATGTCACATGTGGGTGCGCCTGGGAGTGCTGACATGCCATGCGCTTGCATGCCTGCCCCTGCCCCTGCAGCCTGTGGAGTTTGGCGTGCTGACCAGCTTTGCCTACCCACTGGAGGATGGCAGCGGGGAGATTGTGGTGGCCACCACGCGCCCTGAGACCATGCTGGGAGATACTGCAGTGGCGGTGCACCCGGAGGATGCGCGGTGAGTGCCGCGCGGGCAGGCGCGGGTGCTGCAAGTGCCTGGTTGTGTACAGCCTGCGTTTTGCAGCTGCAAGCACCTCAATCAGCTGCGAAGGGGCTCGTAAATAGCTGACATTCATCAGTTTGTTGGCTTGAAGTGACTCAGCATCCGTTGCATTGGATCGATGACACATGGTGCTGGCCATGTCCTGTGACTAACGGGCTGTCCCTGCTGCTGCCCTGGCTCGCCTGCAGCTACAAGCACCTGCACGGCAAGTTTGTGGTGCACCCTGTCAGCCAGCGCCGCATCCCCATCATCGCTGACGCTGAGCTGGTGGACATGGAATTCGGCACAGGTGCGGCACACACACAACAACAGCAGCGGCACAGCAGCAGGCACGGCGGCAGCAGCATATACAAGCATGCTTGCATGCTGTCTGCTGCCCTTGGTGGGCTGTCGCCCTCCCCTGACGATGCTGTCTCTTGTGCCCAATATGCATTGTGCCAGTTTTTGTCGGTCAGCGCAGCACGCTGCTCTGGCACCTGTGATAATTCAGGTGTCTCCTGGCTGTAGCTGCAATGCGCAACCAGACAAACATTAAAACAACGTTTTGCCGCACTGCATGTCTGCCTCACTGGCTGCGCCAGGCGCGGTGAAGATCACTCCCGCACACGACCCCAACGATTTCCTGGTGGGCAAGCGCCACAGCCTGGAGTTCATCAATATCCTGGATGACAACGGCAACATCAACGACATTGGCGGCAGCTTCAAGGGACAGCCGCGCTTCACGGTGCGGCAACCCTGTGTTAGCGTTCGGCAGGAAGTGCTCGGTTTGATTTCATCAAGCTTGCCGCAGTCTGTTTTTGTGCCGGAGCATGCAGCAATGACTATGCAGATGCAGCTGCACTTGCATCTGCGCTGCCTGGCACCTTGAAGAAGCACAGCCCTGGCCAGCCTCCTGCCATGCTTCTCCTGCTCGAAGCTACTGCGGTTGTATGCCAACATATATGTTGATGTGGGGTGCTCCGCACCTGCTGTGTAACGCTGCCGGCTCATGCTGCCGGCTAAATTGACACAACCTATCCCTGCTTCAATATTGTCCCCACATGTACAGGCGCGCGTGACTGTGGTGGACTTCCTCAAGGAGGCTGGGCTGTACCGCGGCATCACCGACAACCCGATGCGCCTCGGCATCAGCAGCCGCAGCAAAGACGTGATCGAGCCGCTGCTGAAGCCGCAGTGGTGGGTGGCCTGCGGCGACATGGCGGCGCGCAGCTGCGCGGCGGTGCGCAGCGGAGAGCTGGAGATCATCCCCAAGGTGGGGCGCGCAGCGGATGCCTTGTGTTGCTTGTGCGGTTTGATGCGCTGGGGTGCAGTAAGTGATGGGCGCGATGTATGGTCCGTCAGTGCAGGAGAGCGCATATGTGCATGTTGAGGACGAGGGCTGCGCTCGTGCGAGCCATCTCATCTGCTGAACTCTCTCCCTTCGCACTTCTCGCGTCTGCATCCTGCCGGCCCCTGCAGGAGTTTGAGGCGGTGTGGTTCCGCTGGCTGGAGAACATCCGCGACTGGTGCATCAGCAGGCAGCTGTGGTGGGGCCACCGCATCCCCGCCTACTACGTCACATTCGAAGGGGAGGCGCCGGAGGTCTCAGGGGTGCCTGGCAGGCCCAGTGAGGACATGGCCCGCTGGGTGGTGGGCCGCAGCCGCGAGGAGGCTGCTGCTGCTGCCGCGAAGAAGTACCCGGGCAAGGCCTGCACGCTGCACCAGGATGAGGATGTGCTGGACACATGGTGAGGGCGGCTGCGGCTGCAGCAGGCGCAGCTGCTGCGCTGAGTGGGGTGTTTTTGGTGGTGGTATGTCGTTGGTTTGTACTATGGTTGCGCACAGGGGTGCACATTTTGACGTACTGTGCGCATGGGCCTTGTATTCTGTAAAGCCCCGTCTGCTTGACATGTGCTGCTGTGTAGAGTATATGTCCTCGAGCATGCTGACAAGAACTTGATCAGTACGCTGCTTACGCCGCTCTGCAACCACAACTCATCTGACCCCTGCCTGCCCTGCTGCACTCCTCCCCCTGCATCCCCTGCCCGCTGACCTTCAATGCTGCTTTGCTGCTGCTGCACGTTCAGCTCGGGTCTGGTCACCTCTCACCCCTGCCTGCTCTGCCGTCCCGCTGCTGCTGCAGGTTCAGCTCGGGCCTGTTCCCCTTCAGCGTGATGGGCTGGCCCGCAAACACCCCTGACATGCGCACCTTCTACCCCGGCAGCCTGCTGGAGACTGGCCACGACATCCTGTTCTTCTGGGTGGCGCGCATGGTCATGATGGGACTGCAGCTCACAGACAAGGTGCCTTTCAAGCAGGTGAGAGGTGAAGAGAGAGGTGACAAGAGACCCACCAGGGGGTGGGAGGCACAGCGCAGGGTTCAGCGGTGGATGTGCGGATGTAGTCACGCCGCGCAGTGTCTGCCACAGGGGTTGGGGACTCGCGTGTGTGGTTCATGGGCGGGATGGTCAGGACTTCATTCCTAAGTGTTAGGACCTGGGGACTGCACAGCAGACAGCCAAATCGTGTTGCCTGGGCGTGATGTCACATTGCCCCTCCTGGACCACATGCCACTACGCACGGCTCACATTGTGTAAGAAATATACATTGACTGGCTGCTGGTGCCGCGCAGGTGTACCTGCACGCCATGGTGCGCGATGCGCACGGCAAGAAGATGTCTAAGTCGCTGGGCAACGTGATCGACCCCATCCACGTGATCGAGGGCATCACGCTGCAGGGCCTGCACGACACGCTGCAGGTGAGCAGCACACACAGCTGCAGGCGGCTACATCAACTTGCTGCGCCTGCGCCTGCATGACTTGCTGCGTTGCAGCTCCGGTGTTCATTCGCATGGCCATAGCACATGGCATCCTGACTCACCGCAGGGGTGTACTGGTAGCCTGCATTCTTTGTCGTGTCCACTGACCTTGTCATTCCGCCATGCTGCAACAACCCCCCACATGACTCACACTTGGCATGCATGCATGCATACATCATGTGGCTCACCGCAGGCCGGCAACCTCGACCCCAAGGAGGTGGCGCGCGCCAAGGACACACAGAAGACAGACTTCCCCGAGGGCATCGAGGAGTGCGGCACAGACGCGCTGCGCTTCGCGCTCGTGGCCTACACCACGCAGGTGCGGGCGCCCTGCACGGCAGCATGTGGCCAGCTGGGAAGGGAAGGCATCTGCTGGGTAATTGGCTGGTGACGGCATGCAGCAGGCGCCGGCGTGCTGTTTTTTTGCATGGCGGAGCTCCTTGTCATGCTGCTGTGCTGTGCAGGGCAGCGCGGTGCTTTTCACCTAGCTTCACTTGCTGATCATAGCCCTGTTGCAAACAACGCCACCGCACACCGCCACTGGCTGTCTGCAGGCTCGCGATATCAACTTAGACATCAAGCGTGTGGTGGCGTACCGCTACTGGTGTAACAAGCTGTGGAACGCCATCAAGTTTGCCATGATGAACCTGCCCGAGGCCTTCCAGCCGCTGCCGCAGCAGCAGCTGGCGCAGCAGATGCCAGCCTGGCCGCCCGCTGCGCGCTGGGTGCTGAGCAGGCTCAACAGCGCCGTGGAGACCATCAACAAGGTGCGGGGCGTCGAAATGCTGCTGCTTTGCCACCACCAGCAGCAGCAACAACAGTGTGGAAGCTTTGTGTCATGCTGGTTGCTTGAGAAGCAGGGCAGCAGCCGTGTGTGTGGACAGCTGCTCCTGGCGTGTACATGGCGCCAACACCGGTCTGTCTACAGTGAACCGAACCTGGTGTATTGGCCATTGCCAGCGCGTGTCTCTGTTTCGACCGCAATCGTGCTGTCAGCTGCCGTGCTGTCACCTATTTTCTCGTCCTGCCACATTGCTGCTGCTGCCACCTCAGGCTATGGAGGCGTACGACTTCTCCACAGCCACGCAGACAGCGTACGCGTGGTGGCAGTACGAGCTGTGTGACGTGTTCATCGAGCTGATGAAGCCAGTCATGGCGCGGGATGAGGCAGCAGACCCAGGTGCGGTTATGAGCTGCAGGGGTTGGCCACGTGTGTATGTGTGTGCTGCTGCTTGTGCATCTGTGTCCAAGCTGTGTGCGCAGTATGAGTAGTGGGAGGCATCCAAACAGCGCTGCACACCCAGGATGTGATGGATGGGCACTGGCTGCTTGCATGGCGCGTGTTTGTGCTGATCACAGCTACTGCGCCTGCCTGCTTGCCTGTCTCTGCTGCCTGCAGGTGCAGCAGCAGCCAAGGCAGCCACGCAGCAGGCGCTGTGTGCTGCGCTGGACAGCGGGCTGCGGCTGCTGCACCCCTTCATGCCTTTTGTGACGGAGGAGCTGTGGCAGCGGCTGCCTAAGACCCCGGAGCAGGTGGGCGCGTGGCAGCACGCTACACCTGCTTGTTGCACTTGTACAGGCCGCAACTGATTCCCAGCTGCTGCTGACACATGTCACGCCGGCTGCCACAGTCCCCCTTCTTGCAGTGCCGATGTTGTCTGGTGCATGTGATACGGCATTTGTGCTCGGCAGGTCATCACACGTGCCTGGAGCTTCTGTTTGCCCTCGCACAACAGTCAGCAGCTTGCACATACATGAACCTGTGCTTGTGCTTGTTTGCTCCGCTGCTTGCACGTTGCCACAACATCCTCCTGGTGGGTCCATTGCATCGCCAGCAGCTCACCGCAGCTCCCATTGCTGCCAAGGCTGAGTCAGGATATCGTGATTCGCATTCTCCGCACTCCTTTCATGACACAGATCACCTGTACTTCTTTTGCTGCTGTTTCTCCGCAGGCCTCCATCCCCTCCATCATGCTGGCGCCCTACCCCACAGCGCAGCCCGGCTGGAGCCAGCCGGAGCTGGACAGCCGCTACGAGCAGGCACAGGCAGTGGTGGCAGCCATCCGCAAGCTGCGCAGCGACTACGGCCTCACGCGGCAGCGGCCCACCGTGTATGTGGCCTGCAGCAGCGCAGCACGCGCGGAGGTGATTCAGGCGCTGGCTGGCGACATCGCCTGCCTGTCGACGAGCGCGGAGGTGCTGCTGCTGGCGGCTGATGCGCCGCTGCCGGCGTACAGCAGCGTGGCAATTGTGGATGACGTGGTGACGGTGCACATGGTCCTCAAGGTGCGCTGCGTGGCTGCTGCTGAGCGGTGTGCGTGGTGCTATGCTTGCATGTGGGCGGTTGTGCTTATGCTGTTCTGCCGGTTGCGCCTCTAACAGCATGCCATGAGCGAACGGTCAGGTGTCTGGGCATCGCACTTGAGGCTGCCGCCTGTGCATGCTGCACTGGCTTGCGCCAGCTGTACATAATCATGCCGCAATCACAGTCGGTCTCAGCAGGTGTTGCACTGCTACTCCTACAAGGTGCAGTTGAATCAGGCTGCATCACGCTGCATATGCCGCAGCCACGCTGCCGCCACTGCCTTTCCTCTTGCGCGACAAATGAATATCTGAGCTCGCCTGTGTCCTCCTCGCCTGCAGGGCATCCTGGACCCTGCGCTGGAGCTGGCCAAGCTGGAGAAGAAGCAGGCTGAGGCGCAGGGCAGGTGCGAGGCCATCCGCAAGCGCATGGGGCTGCCAGCTTACGCCGACAAGACGCCAGCAGCGGTGCAGGCTGAGGACGCGGAGAAGCTGGCACGGGCTGAGGCTGAGGCTGCTGCTGCTGCACAGCACAGCGAGGAGATGCGCAAGATGATCGGACAGTGATACGAAGCATGCTGCTGCTGCTCGCGACTCAGGCATTAGTGTCAGTAGGCAGGGGCGGTTGGACTGTCCGTAGATGTAGGCAGCGCGCTAGCACTGGCTGATGGGTGTGGGCTGTGGCGCTGACGTTCACGGCTGCAGCTCACTGGTCGTGTACGTCCTGCACAGCTGGCAGTGCTGTAGAGCACATGTCGCTAGCAGCCACGCAGCCAGCCTGCTGGCTCCAGTGCAGGCTGCAGGCCTGGCTGTTGGCCGGCCAAGTCATGGCAGCAAGGCCTTGGGCGCCGCTGCCCTGTGATGTGCGAATGCTTTGGATGTAGTTATCAACGTTGATATAACAGCTGTTATAACAGCCACTCAGCTGTGCGTTACTGTTGCCTTTGGTTGTCCTTTGTGGTGCTCCTGCCTTGCACAACTGCTCTTGCTACATCCACTTGGATGGCTCACTTTGTGTGCTCATGGACATAGCCCTGGTCCGATGCAGTGGGCAGTGCATTTGCGGTTGTCGGAACGTATTTGACATAGCAACATGCAGTTCCTGGTTCAAGGCCACATCAAATGGTAACACAACGTTTCGTGCTGTATGCCGGATAGCACGTCGAGGCTGTGGTTCAGGGCAGGGGATGAGGGGTAAATGAGCCGGGACTCCTGGCACCTGATTGGCGTCAGGCTCAGGCTGCTCTGTCCGCTACTTTGGATACAGGTATCTGCAAGGTTACTGGGGGCGCCGTCTAGCTATGTGAGTATGCATGATGTTGCATTGTGCTTAAATGCTTGTAATGTATGACTTACAAGAAGACTATTATTATTATTATTATTATTACTATTACTATGCTTGTAATGTATGCAATCGGCAACTTACTTTATAAGGTTACCTTGATCAACTGTCCATCACTCGCGTCCTGCAACTACTCACTTGAACACTACACCGCATTGAAGCCTAAGAGTTGCAATTGCTGTGCAGATTGCAACAGCATGCAACAACACCAGCTGCTAGGCTGGCAGGCGCCCCAGCTCCCTTCCGTCTTTTTCACAACCTGACTTTTTGCCGCAACCCACACAAATACAGGCCAAATCATTGTGCACTCGCTCAGGGTGACGCTGCTGCCCCACGGCGGCTCGCTGTTGCAGCAGCAGCAGCGCCGCGCCGCCTGCGTGGCCCCAGGCAGCTCAGCAGCTTGGCCGCCATCCCCCCCTCACGCTGCAGCCTGGCCAGCAGCGCATCAATGTCGGCCCTGCTGACCCGCCCGTCCCCGTCCACATCCAGTACGGCCTTCACCTGCCGCGCCACCCGCACTGCAAACATCAGCAGCAGCAGCGCCACCATGGCCAGCACCAGCACCACGCTCAGCAGCTGCAGCCCCAGGCTGCGCCGCCCCAGCGCAGCCGCGGACAACGCGTCGCCCGCGTCACCGTCTGTGGCGATGTACAGGTTGATCCACACCACTGCCAGCAGCACGCCGCCCGCAGCCAGGTGCAGCCTGTTGAGCAGGCGGTAGGGGTAGGGCAGCAGGCCCATCAGCGCCGCACAGTAGCCCAGCAGCAGCGCGCCGCAGGCCATCAGCTGGCTGAGCACGCCCGTGGACTCAAAACCCAGCACCACCGCCACCAGCAGCAGCTTGCGCAGCTCCACCAAGCTTGCCCAGAAGAACAGCCGCGGCCGGAAGTCCTCCACCAGGTGACCGTACCTGATAGATAGTGGGGTGGTGGTGGTGGTGAGCAGCGGCAGGCAGGCGGGCAGGCGTCGTGGGCCAAGCAAAAGAGGTGTACAGCGATAGCAACAATTGGGGAGGATACCAGGCATATTGTCTATGCTGCTGCGCATCAGAGGCTTTGCTAGCTGTAGGTTTGTCCGAGCAGTGTAGCATGGCGACCACAGCACATGCACAGCAGCCCCGCACAGCGCGCCAGCTGCACTGCTGCACCGCCTCACCTGGCGAAGAACTCTGACGTGCCCGTCACCTGCCCGGCCGCCACGCGCCGCGCCAGCACCAGCGCCTGCGCCAGCGGGTACGCCAGCAGCAGCAGCGCGCCTGGGATGCCCAGCCCCAGCGCCAGTGCCCGGTGCTCGCCGTCCACGAAGCACTGCCGCTCCAGGTCCAGCGCCCAGTACCAGCCGGGCGCCCGCAGCACCTCACCCTCCACGCTGATGCTGCTGCTGCCGCTGCTGGGGTCCAGGTAGCGGCACCTGAACACGCCCAGCACTGTGTAGGCCACGCTGGGGTAGAAGTAGCTCAGCATGACCAGGCAGCTGGAGATGATGGGCGCCTGCAGACGCACGCCCAGCACGCCGCGCCACAGCGGTTGCCGCGTGCGCAGCGACACGTAGCCGGCGTATGCCAGGAAGATGGCCAGCACGATCAGCGCGTAACACACCGGCAGCAGCATCTGCGCAGCAATATGGTACATCTGCCGTTGCCGTGCCGCGTCCAGTGTGCGTGGCAGCAGGCAGTCAAGCGAGATCCAAGCTTTGGTGGACATGGGGGTCACGTTGATGGCCGAGGTGGCTGAAGTGGCTGCTGTTGCTGTGGCTGCTGCCGTTTGAAAGCTCAGCAGCAGTGTCTGCAAGATGCCCAGCACCTGCAGGAAGTCCTTCAGCACCTGGAGGCAGACACCACCATAAGATGTGAACAGAAGCATACTGCGCTGTTTCGCCTCCACAAGTAAATGCAGTGCACGCTGTTGCTGCGTGATCGCTGTCCTGCAGTGCAGCTGCTAGGCAGCTGGGAGACCACATGATGATGTCTTGCTTCCTGGGTGCAACGTGCGGCATCTTGCAGCGTCCAATGATATGTCAGAAGCATGAACAGCAGCACCACATTTGTCAGCCTGCTTGGCCACCGACCTCAAACAGCTTCCCCAGCTGCAGGTCGGCTGGAGTGTAGCTGGCCACGGCGCGCTTCCTGCCTTCAGATGACCCCAGCACCTCACGCACAAACAGCGGCAAACGCTGCAGCGGCTTCTTGTACTGCAGGCGAGGCACGTATGGATCTACCACCGCTTGTACAGGCGTAGCGATGCATGCTGGTGGCGGGGTTGCAGCAGCGCCGCTGCATCCAGCGTTGCTGGTGGCTGCAGAGCCTGGATTGTGCTTGGTGGACAGCTGCCCTGGCTTGGAAGTGCAAGCAGTTGCCGTGCTGTCCAGTGGATCTCCACCAGCTGGTGCAAACCATTCACCAGGGCCAGGAACTAGGGCCGGCCCATGAGGGGCCCTGCCTGCAGTGGCACCGCCTGCCGCTGCTGCTGCCGTTGCGGCTGCTGCTGCTGCTGGTGGTGATGGTGGTTGTGGCGGTTGTGCTGCAGGTGGCAGGCAGTCCTGCAGCAGCAGCACCTGGGAGTGCTGCATGGATGAGGTCACACTGATGTTGTCAGCGTCGTCATCGTGACCGGATGCCGCATTGTGCTGCTGCTGCTGCTGCTGCTGCTCCATGCCATCCATGAAGCTTAAGCTTGCAGTATTGTCATCTTGCGCCATGTTGGGCTCAAAAGCAAAACTGCGCTGGGGGTCATAGCCCTCTTGGCGCTGCTGGTCCTGTGCAGCATCAGCATCAGCAGCGGCATCAGCAGCAGCCGTGGCAGGACAATTGGTGTCCTTCAGCCCAGCTGCCAACGCGTCAACCTCTTCTTCCGCAATTACGTGCATTGGCTGCATTGCGCTAGGTGTACGGCTGTCCTTGATAAAGCCAGCATAGGTGCCGCCAGCTGCCCCAATGTGCCCGCCTCCCAAAAGCGTAGCGCCAGCGCCTGCGCCACCACTGCCGGCTGCAGCAGGGGTAGTTCCAGCTGCACCACTTGATGCGCTGCCACCAGCTCCACCCTTGCCGCCCTTGCCAGCCAATTTTGCCAGCATGGCCTGGCGTGCCTTGACCACTTCCGCCCTGCGCTTCTTCATCTCAACTGCACAGAGCATCGATAGGTAAGCAGCAGCTCCAGAGTTCAGCACATACGCCACGTTGTGCGCGAGCGGTGAAAGAGCAGCGCACAGTAGTCTGTCTGCAATACACCAACGAGCCGTGCAGCGCAGGTGGGGCATGGTGCGCGTGCATGCACATGCCTGCAGCCACTCCTCTGCGCATGCATGCATCCCGTGTCAACCATTAGCATGCCTGCTCGGTGTGTGCCTTGTTGCGACCTCACCTAGCGTGGTGATGATCAGCAGCCCCACCATGGCAAAGTCAAACAGCCTCACCTAGCGTGGTGATGATCAGCAGCCCCACCATGGCAAAGTCAAACAGCCTCACCTAGCGTGGTGATGATCAGCAGCCCCACCATGGCAAAGTCAAACAGCCTGCTCAGCGCGTAGGCTGAGGCGGCAACGGAGCGTGAGGGGCACCTGCCGCATGACCCTGAGAAGGTGGACCCCCAGACACCAGACTGCTGCGTGCCGGGGAACAGGCAGTGGCTGCGGCGGCAGCAGCAGCAGCAGCATGTTGCGCGACAGCACAGCGCAGCGCAGCGCAGCGTTGAGAAAGCAGCTGGATTGGTGATAAAATGCACGCGCAGCGCAATGTTGATTGGGCACAGCTGGCTTGGTACAGGGCATTTACCTGCTGCGCTTGACACATAATATGGCTGATTCGATCTGGTACAAAGAAGGACACGCCACAGCAGCATGCCCCCTGGCGGCTATCAATCCAAAACCTTCTTATTCCGTAGGTGCAACACATCTGTCCCTGCTGGCTTGCAGCGCTTGCAGCAGCACCACTCACGCGCAGAGCCGGCCTTGGTAGCCCTCAGCACACATTATGGTCGCATACGCGTCTGCAATCGCTTCGCTGCTGTTGAATGCCAAGTACTCCATAAGCGGTGCCGTGCCCTGCAGCAGGTGCCTGTTGCTGCCCAGCAGCACCTTGTCGATCAGGGCTGGCAGCGTGTGGCCAGGCCCGCTGTTGGGCTGCGTGCTGCCAGCCGCCAACTGCTGCAGGATGGGCCTGCACTCCTCCCTGAGGGCATCCCAGGGCGTCAACGCCCGGCCGCTGCGCCTGCCTTTGATCGCTGCACTGATGTCGTCGCTGTACTCTGGGTTGTTGAGCATCAGCTGCTGCTGCTGCAGGCATGCGAGCCTCTTGTCGGCTGCGGCATCCCTGCGGGCGTAGTGACAAGCGGTGACTGTTAGTGACAGATGAGCAGTGCCGCCCCCACATGAGATGCGCACTGCGTGTGCTGCTCACTTTCCGCCAGCTCATTTCCAGCTGTTGCGAAGGATGGTCAGCGGCACAGTTTTGCATATGCGCTGCGTTTTGTGTGGTCTGCAAGCTGCCATGATATGTGGGCAATGTGCATCTACTTCCATTTTGTCGTTACTTTCAGTTGCTACAGCTGCACCACCGCGGCGGAGCAGCCTCACCTGCGGCACGCTGACCTACGGGGGCACTTGATCATGTGTGCGCTCAGTGGCCCCGACTGCCAGTACCCCGTGTCTGGCAGCAGCGTGGTGCCGCTGCAGTTGCGGCTGTTGGCGGGGCAGATGCTGCAGTTGCTGCGCTGCGGGTTGCTGAAGGTGAACACGGGGTAGGAGCAGTTGGAGCAGCCGTCAATCTTGCGCGCCTGGCCCCAGCTGCAGGACGGCAGGCGCACAGCCACACTCTGCACCGCGCCCAGCCTGGCCCCGGTGGCGTTGAGCAGCGTGTACGTCACGCTCTGGTTGGTGCCTGGTGGCGCCAGCAGCTGGATGCTGTCAAAGACTGCCGCGCCGCTGCTGGGCTGCACCTTGCTGATGCCCGCCACCATGCAGGTGCTGCAGTTGGCCAGCTCCGCCACCACTGACAGCTGCTCAGCCACGCTGGCAGACACCTGGCTGGCCAGCTGGTCCAGCACAGCCAGCACCACAGGCACCATGCGGCCATCAGCGGCAACAAGGCCGCCCTGGTCCTGGCTCAGCTGCTGCTGCTGCTGCTGCTGCTGGCTGCTGCTGCGCCTGCTGCTGGCCAGCTGCACTGGCCCCAGCTGTGAAGGGCCTGTGGCAAAGCGGGAAGCTTGTGACTGCGTACTGCTGCTGCCGTTGCCGCTGCGAACGGGCGTCGTGACGGCAGTGGCCAACTGCTGTGCTACTGCCAAGGCTTTGCCTTCAGATGCCTTTGACTTTGACGGCTGCTGCTTGGCACTGGCAGTGACATTGCTGGTTTGCAGCAGGTGCCGGCCTGCCAAAGCTGGCTTGGCAGCTGCAGAAGCTGGCTGCTTTGCTGCTGCTGGCGGTGCGCCGCTGCCTTTGACCAGGACTGTAGCGTTGGTGGCATACACATCTGCACCAGAGCCCAAGCTTGCACCAGCGTCTAGCAAAACTACTGCAGTTGACACACTGCTGCCTTGCGCCTGCAGCAGGCGGCGCTGGTTGACCCCAGCAGTGGCAGCAGCACCGCCAGCAGCCAGTGCATTGCCCTCAAACACCAGCTTCCCTACATCCACAAGCAGCGGGCACTGCTCTGCTCCCTCAGGACACGCCTCAATGAAGAGACCAGCACCATACACTGCGCTGTTGTTGGAGAAGCTGTTGCGGCCCAGCAGGCTGAACCCCGCGTCCCACAACCCTAGGCACATGCCGCCGCCAGTGCCCACCACACCACAGGCCGGCAGCGTCTCATTTGAGGACAGCAGTGTGATGCCATTACCAGCTGCTGTTGCCGCATTGCCGTTAGCAGGTACACCGTGGTGAGATGTGGCCACATGATCAGCAGCAGCAGCTGCTGCATTGAGCCGTGCTGAAGCATCAGCAGCTGCAGTCTGGCCGGCAATGTTGCGTGCGAATTCATTGTTTGATGTAGTGGAGCCATTGCCAGCAGCCAGGATGCATGCACCAGCGCCTGAGGCAGCCTGGTTGCTCAGGAAGCTGCAGCCATCAGTGAAGTAAGCTTGGCAGCTGACGCAGCTGATGCCGCCGCCAGTCTGCACGGCAGCATTGCTGGTGAAGCTGCTGCCATTGATTGCCACGCTGTCACACAAGCTGCAGGCCAGCGCCCCGCCCTGCTTGCCAGCTGTGTTGCTGGCAAAGCGGGTGCCGCTCAGCTGCAGGCGCCAGCTGCTGTCAGGCTCGCGCTGCACTGCCTGCGCATTGGCGGCTGCTGCATCGCCAGGCAGCAGCAGGCCGGCAGCCAGCGCACCTCCGTACTGCCTTGCTGCGTTGCCAGTGAAGTTGCTGCGCGCCACTTTGAGGCTGTGCGCCCCCAAGGGACCCAGCAGCACAGCGCCGCCAGCAGACGATGCATAGTTGTTTGCAAACACCGTGTCTTTCACCTGCAGCGATGCGCCATGCACATACACGCCACCTCCGCGTCCGTTGGCGCCCCATGCCACGTTGCTGCTGACTGTGCACCTGGTCAGCTGCAGGGCCCCCATCCAGGCATACACAGCGCCGCCTGCTGAGGTGGGCACCTCGCCCAGCTTGTAGTAGATGGTGGCAGCAGCGGTGGCTGCAGCCGCGCCAGTTGCCGCTGCAGCAATGTTGCCTTGCAGCGTGGCTGAGACCAGTGTGCTGCTGCCACGATGCAGCAACAAAGCGCCCCCAACCTGCACAGCACCCAGCAGAGCACCCAGCGCAGCAGCACGTTTGTCTTGCTGCCTTACTGATGTTTAAGAAAAGTAGCAGACTTTGTGCCGAGTGTGCGTGTTTGGCCCTGTTACAGTGCTTGCTAAGTAAGAGACCAACACAGCAGGCACAAGGCAGCCACCAACAGCAAGCAGGGACTCACCCTGGCTTGATTGAAGTTGAATGTGCAGTCTGCCGTGCAGTTGATGGTGCTGCCACCCAGCGTAGCAACAGCCCCTCCAACAGTAGCGGTGTTGTTGTTCATTGTCACTGCCTTGAGCTGCAGATGAGTGGCACCTCCCAAGGCAAACACAGCCCCGCCAAATGTAGCCTGCATACGTTTGGCAGTAGTGATGGAGACAGCCGCACCAGCAGCGCGCGTGTGTTGGACCATTGTAAGCAGGGTGCATGGTCATCACGCAGGGACGCACAAGCAATGGTCAACTTGATCAGTAATGTGCCTGGACAAGCATCAACAGAAGGCATTGCTTCTGCAGACCTGTTGCTGCCGGTTTCGCCACTGCATTTAACTGCATGTGCTTGCATGCATAGCAGCAGCCATTGGTGCTGTAAGGAAGGTTATATCAGGTGGCTTGCTGTGCAGCCACCTACCCTGTTGTTATTGAGCTTCGCTTCAACCGCCAGCAAAGAAGCACTGTTGGCCATGAACAGTGCCCCGCCAGAGCCAGCTGTGCAGTTGTTGTGGCTGACTGCTGTCGTGCCTGCTGCCGAGCTCCTAATCTCCAGCGAAGCACCCTTGTCCGATTGCACACCAGCGCCAGACTTGACTGCACGGTTGCCTCCAACTATGCTGCTGATCAGTACGGCTTGCTGGCCAGCTGCCACCCACAGGCCCCCACCAGCGTCAGTGCTGGCTGCCTGGCCCTTATCAGCAGGGCTGGATGCCGCAGTCGCGGCTGCAGCCAGAAACACACCTGACGCAGGCTTGGCAAGCGCTGCTGCTGCTAGGACGCCCTTCATGCAGGCCTGCCGTGCTGCTGCATCTGATGCTACCCCGTTGGCTGTGATGCTGCTGCATTTGATGGTTACTCCTGAGTCAACTCCTTCGTCTGAGAGCTTGACAGCCACCCCGGCACCTTGCTGTGCGGAGTTGCATGACACCTGCGCGCACAGCAGCATTGAATGCAAGCAGCCATCAACAAGGGGACAGTGTGGCACCAATGCATATTTGTTATTTGCTACTTACTGAGAGCCCCACAACGTCAACTTCAATGCGTAAGGGTTGATTGTGCCTGCTTTGCTGGGGTAATGTAACCCTCATGCACAGTGCTGTACATCAGAGATCACAGAATGCGCTCATGAAAGGGTTAGCACAAGCAGTTTGCCCATTCAGCTGCAGGGCGCTCACCTGTGTGTTGTGCAGCACCACGCCCTGCCCTCCATACACCATCAGCCCGCCGCCCTCCTGTGCAGCGCTGTTGCCCAGGAACCTGTCCCCGTGCAGCGTCACGTTGCAGGGGTTGGTGATGACGCCGCCGCCCCTGATAAGCGCGGTGTTGTTCAGCCACGTGTTGTTGGTCAGGCGGAAGGCAGTGCCTTCTGTGTCAACAGCCTTGTTGCTGCACCACAGGCCGCCGCCCGCCTGCAGCGCTGTGTTGTGAGCAAACACGTTGTTGCGGATGTCGGCTGCTGCTAAGTCTTTGGCAAGCACTGACAGGCCGGCACCAAAGGAGGCCTGCATTCACAGCATAAGCAACAGTGCCAGCACAAAGGCTCAGTTCAAGCATATCAAGATATCCCCTGATGCAGTCGCCTGTTGGATGCAAGCTTTCAGATGCCAACTGCTCCATGCATGCAACATGCTTGCAGGGCTATGGACAGCAAGGCACCAGCACAGCTAGCGCAGTGCAGGCAACACAGCCAGCAGTGATGCATGTGTGCAGCAACTGTGCAGGGTAATGGCCAACAAGGCACCAGCACAGCTAGCAGTGCAGGCAGCAGGGCTGCACTCCACTCACTGTGTTGCGCGTGAACCTGCTGTCATGAATGGACAGCGTGAACACATCTCCCTCCGATTCTGCTTGTAACGCGCCTCCCTTGCCTGTGAGCGAGTTGCCCTCCAAGGTGCAGCCTTGCATGTGCACATCTAATGCGCTGCGTGCTGTCAGCCACAGGCCTGCCGCCGCATTCAATGCCTGACAGTTTGTAATGGACACATTGCTAAGCAGGTGGTAGCCGCTTGTGGCGCGGATGGCTCCTCCCTGCAGCGCGCAGCGCAGTTGAGCAGACATCACATCAAAATCAATCCTGCAGCAGGCTTCAAGCAGCTGGCTATCTGCTTGTCTGCAACAAAGATCACTACTGTGTTATGCATGGCAGTTGTGTATGATCACAAGCAGCTGCTTCTGGCTCATACATCCACTGCATCAAGAACAGCACAGCAGCGTCCGTGTTGCAATGCCCAGCAACTTGAACCGCACCGAGTCAGCAGACGAGCTTGCAAAGGCGGAGTCCCGGATGACGCTTGTGACAGCACGCATAGAGATGGCTCCTCCGTTTGACTGGGCATTGCAGCGGCTGAAGCTGCTGCCAGAAATAAGCAGCGTGGCAGACTCCAGTGCCATGCATCCACCGTTGATGGCGGTTTTTCTTTCTCGAGCTGTATGGCCGGCCACACTGCTTGCACTCGCAGCATGGCTTGAAGCTGTTGACCCAACAAATGTTGTGTTGATCACGCCCAGGTATGTATCATACGCTGCAATGCTGCCTCCTCTGCCACCTGCAGCATAGGCAGATGAAGCGTGATGGCCAACTTGTGAGGCAATGCGCAATGCTCTTACCCTCTGCACGATTTTCCCGCCAATGACAGTGAACACACAATTGCACACAAACATGTTCCACATTGCAACAGGCCCACCAGCCAGGTGCAGTACTAACAGTGTTTAGGCTGCCCCTAGTGACAACCGGTGCCATTCATTGCATTGGCAGGGCCAAGATTGTTGTGCACATTGTACTCACCGTTGATTTCAGCTGTGTTGTTGGAGAATGTGCAGTGAGCCACTGTGAGGCCGTCCTTCACAGGCTCACAGTCAGACACGCCACGCTGCAGCACATGTGTGACGCCTGCCCCCACCAGGCCCACTGCACCACTTGACGAGACAAAGTCAGCTGAGGTGCCTGCAGCAGGTGGCACAGCAGCAGCCCGGTGAGTTGCTCCACACGCACATACACAATGCGTGGTTCACAGAGAGGGTTTGGCCTAAACAGTGTCTTGTGCGTGGCGCAGCAGCTCATGCATGCTGCAATGGAAGCGCACACATCAGTTGTGCATGGTGACCGCATCCCGAGAAAGCTGCCGATCACTGGTAACAGTCACGCACACAGCACATTGCGACTGCTGCTGCTGCTGCTGCTGCAGTTGGGCCTGCAGCCAAGTGCTGGTGCGTGCGTGATGCTGCTGCAGCTGGCTATGCTGCTTGCTGCGCCTCTGCTGTGCCCCCACCTGGCCGTGGCTGGTTGCTCTCGAAGCTGCAGTCTTGCAGCTGCGACATGCCCACAGGCTGCAGTAGCAGCACTGCAGAGCCGTTTGCAGCGCGGTTGCCGGCAAACGAGCTGCGCGCTGCACCCAGCCAGCTGCGCTGCGCATGGATGGCGCCACCCCGGCAGCTGTCTCCAAAGCCGCCGGCACTGCAAACAAACACGCACAGCAGAAGGCACAACACGTGGCGGGCTCGCTGGCTGGCACAGGTTACGGCGGCACGCAAGCCTGACTGTACACACGCAGCTGCCATACGCACTGCTGAGGCTGTTGAGGCAGGCTAGCAGAAGCACGCAAGTGCTTTGCGTGTTGACAGGCGCTTTGGCCACGCACCTGCTGCCTTGGTTGTTCATGAACTCGCTGTTCAGCACCAGCACTGCAGCACGGTCCGCAAACAGCCCTGCGCCGCAGCCCTGCGCTGTGTTGTTGGTGAAACTGCAGCCATCAAGCACAAGCCTGCTGTTGCTGGCCGCAATTGCAGCACCCCTGCTGCCTGAACAGCTGCTGACAGCGACATTCTTCAGCACCACATTAGGGGCAGGCATGGCGCGGCCGCCGCCTGCTGCCGTGGTGATGGGTGCAGGTGCTGTGGCGCCTGCTGTGCCGTTGACGGAGATGGCTGTGCCGCTGCAGCCGCTGATGGTCAAGTCCTGCAACATCACGGCTGTCGACCTGCGGTGTGTGGGCAGGATGTGAAGGTAGCAGGTTGGGAGCAGTCGACAAAGGCATCGCTGGATTAGTGCTCAAGTTATTCATGCCTAGCTCAACGCACACAACTGAGTTCACTGAAATACGCAGACAAGCACATGCTGTCAGCGACATACCTTTGTATGACAAACGCAGATGATCCTGAGGTGTCACTGCAGGTGATGTCTGCAGGCCCAGCCACCACAACAAGGCTGGGCTTGCTGCTGACCACCAGGGGTGTATCTGCTATCAAGGAGCCTGACAGGGTGACATAGATCGGCCCTGTAGCTGCCTCCACCTCCCGCTGCAGGTCAGCCCATGTTGCAGCTGCAATGCGCCGCGCCCCTGACACACTGAATGGCTGGTAGCTCAAGGCAGCAGCGGGGGCAGCTGCTTCAGCCCAGCAGGTTGCAGCTGCAAGCTTGAAGCCCTGCAGGCGCGTGGGCTCAGCCCCACAGGCAGGCTCTGCTGCTGCAGGCTTCTTTGGTGCTGCTGCGGCCTGTGCTGCAGGCACGGCTGACTGTGCTGCAGTGGGCATGGGCCCAGCTGCTGCTGGTGCCACATTGAAGCCCAGCTGCAGCAACAGCAGCAGCACCAATAGCGCAGTTGCTGCTGCTGCTGAACCTGGCGGGCGTGATGCACTCATCCACAGCGGTGAATCTGCGTGGCTCCACCGGTCTGCATCCTGCTGGCAGCAACCATCACGAAGGAGCTGGTGCAGGTGTAGCACGGTCTGCTGCTGGTGTGTCCCACGACAGGTCAGATGGTCATCGTGCTGGCAAATTCAGCGTAAAAACGATCTTACTGCTGTTTCTGGCAAGACTAGAGTACCTACGCAACCACAGGAGCGCGTTTCACAGTAGTCACCAGAAGACAGCAGATTTCAAATGTTGATCAGCAAGCGACAGACCTAGTGAGGATCTTAGATACTTTGAAAGCAGACACATTACAGTACATGGTGCGCCAATACGTCTTCTGACGGTTGAGTCGCGTGCACGGGACTTGTTAGTAGTGATCAGCCGCAAGCATTCGATGTACAGCAGTTTAGCCAATATGATTATCATCCGAAAATACGTGAACGACGTGTCCCTAGTTTTTTCAAGCCTACATTTGCCCAGGTCAGGTCCCAGTCGGTCAGCAGGGCCGGGAGCCTGGTCTGGTGGCCCCTGTCGGACAGCTGCCACTGTAGTGAATGCTGCGTGGCATGCGTCTGTAAACTATTTCGCCGGTAAATATTTAGTTCAACTGTAGCTCAGCCTGTCAGATGTCTGCCTGAGGTCCAGAGCCGTCCCACAGCAGTATGAAGAGGCACCACTATGCCTGCTGGTTGCGTTCATGCATTGGCACTTTCTCTGGTGTTGGTCGCTGGCGTTGCCACAGCTCTGCCCGTCTCAGAGGTGAGCCTGGCCGTAAGCAAGCAGCATGTTGCAGTTGCTGTAGGATGTAGTGAGTTGTGGTCTGTGTGTCCCACACGAGCAGCAGTCACACACTGCTCAGGGCTTGACCTTTCATCACATATGTGTGCATCCAGCATGCACCTACTGATGCACAACCATGCCACAATATTCCTGCAACTCGTGTGCACAACTAACCTGTGGTTGCGCTGCCTGTGCAGCTTGCTGCACAGCTGTACCCTGGTTACACAGTGCTGCAGCTGGCCCCCAGCAGCACCAGCAGCCTAGCAGCAGCAATTGAACAGGCCAGGAGGGCTGCAGGCACAACCCCAAGCTCCTTCCTGGTCATCTTTTCAAGCAGCAGGCAGCCCCTGGTGGTGGATGAGGCGCTGGCAGTAGGGCCGGGTGAGGCCTGGGCGCTGTCAACAGCAGCGGGGCTGCAGGCTGCAGCAGGTGGTGCTGCACTGGCCCCAGCAGACCTGCTGCCTGTGAGGTGCAGCGCCCTGCGGAACGGCAGCCTCATCACAAACAGGTGGGCACCTGGGCTTGATGCCAGCGTTGTGAGGTGGAGGCACATATCGCTGTGTACCCCGCACAACATGGAGCAGTGCCGACTCAATTTGTAGGCTAGGAGCCTGCTGCTGCACGCCCAGCATGTTAACTTTGTGTTCTGATCACGTGCTACTGTGCATTGCCGCAGTGAGTCCTTTTCAAGTCTGGACCTGCTGGGGCTGTCCATCAGCGGCTGCCCTGGCACAGCATTGGACTTGAGTGGCGGCAAGCGGCTGCTGCTGTCCAACACACACCTCAAGGGCAGCAATGCAGAGGACCTGGCAGAGGACGGCGGGGCAGCCTTGCTGCGGGAGATTGATGAGGCAAGGCACAGTGGACATTGTTTTGCCAATACCTGCTGTTGCTGTTGTTGATGGTTTGCTGTGAACCAAGCCATCTTGCAGTGCAACAGTGACAGTGGCAGGAGCATTAGCAGCAGCACAATGCTTGCCATCAGATTGTTTAGCCCGCCAAATTCTTGTTGTAGGCGGCAGCAACACATCAAAATTCACACGCCATTCACGGCCAGCTGCCTCCCCGTGCGCTGACCTGGACTTGCGTTTGGTGCAACGCCTGCAGGTGACATTTGTGAACAGCGCATGCCTTGGCAACTCTGTGCTGAACAGCGGAGGCTGTGTGTATGGGGTGAAGCTTGGGCAGTTTACAGCGCTCAACAGCAGCTTCACCAACAACTGGGTGAGCTGCGCGCTGCTGTTGCAATGCAGCCAGCACTGCAATAGCCTCGTGTTGCAATCAACTGGCAATCAATCTGCTGCACAGCGTTCGACGTAACAGTGGCCTTACACTGCTTCTGGACTGGATGGCTGGATGGCTGTGCATTTTGCCTGCATTGTGGCTGGGCACAGCAGTGGCAGCAACCAATGCACTCAAAAGTTCTCACCCGCCCTGCCTGCTTCGCTTGATGGTCCTGCATGTGCAACAACCTTGGCAGATCTGAAGCACAGTTAGAGTTCAAATTGACACAAGCTGTGCACCGCATACTGCCTACCAACCACCTCTGTGTGTTTGCCGTGCAGAAATCCGCAGAGGAGGTTGGTGGGCGGCTGAAGGGTGGTGGTGCGCTCTATTTTGAGTCGCTGCGCGCCGTCACCATCACCAACTGCGACTTTGCCCACAACAGTGCACTGTATGGCAATGGCGGCTCGCTGTTCTGCTCCACCTGTGGCGACCTACTGGTCACCCGCAGCAGGTTCACCAACAACTCGGCTGCAGCATCGGTGAGCAACGTCATCAGAAGCCCAAAAAGCAAAGCCTTGCCAGAGCAATGTCCTGAAGCACAGCACGCTGCAGGGACCCTTCACCCTGCCACCTTGCTTGCTGTTGCGCCGAGCCATGGCAGCGCTGCACAAACCAAAGCTGAATGGCAATGCAGCGCTGCCACCCCTGCACTGCACACTGTTGCCAGCAGCTGTGCAAATCACTTCGACTACTGATGTTGCCCATCTGCCTGCAGGGCGGCTGCATCTTTGCTGGCGAGGTTGCTTCATTCACCCTGCTCGACTGCAACTTTACAGCCAACGGTCGTTACACAGACACCACAGGCACAGAGAAATTGACTGGCAGCGGTGCAGCCATTGCGACAGACGGCACGCGCACCAGCAACTTGTACCCCGTCAATCTGGTCGTGCGGCGGTCGACCTTTGTCGACAATACAGCGGATACCGGAGGCGCCATCAAGGCATTGCAGTACTCAGATGGCAGGGGCAGGGTGGAGGTGCATGAGTGCCGCTTCTTTGGCAACAATGTGAGTCCTGGAGAAAGAGGTTGCAGCACTACATTGTGTGCATTTGCAAGCAACTTCAGGCACAATGGCTGAAAGGATCACCTGCCAGCCATCCTCCTGACACACACAGGAAATGTACAATGGTGGTTTAGGCGCTGTTTATGAATCGCGTGTTGCTTTCAATTGAAGCCACTGAAGGCAGTGCTGCGACACCCACACATGACAGCTGCACTGCTTTCTGACTTTTACGTATCATCACCTCTTCTTCACCTGGTGCGCTGCAGGGGTCCGTTGATGGAGGGGCCATCATGATAGATGAAACACAGCACGTTCAGCTGGTGCTGAATGCATCGAGCTTTGAGGACAACCGGGGTGATTTCGGCGGTGCAGTGAGCGCCTACGACGCTGATGTAACAGCAACTAACTGCAGCTTCACGGCAAATAAGGTGCGCTGCCTGGCCCTGCAGCTGGCACATGTGACGGTGCTGTTGGGATGCCTTTGTGCTCAACTGCACCTCCAGTTCTCTGGGGAGTCCTGAAGGTTCGTCCTTCTTGTATCGGGCTGATATCACAACAGTACAGGAATGTAGTTCTGATGGTAGCTAATGTTTGTGTGTTGCTTGCGCTAGGAACAGCTGTCACTGTTGTGCTGTTCTGTGCTTAACCAAGCTCACAGCATGTGGCCGTATCTGACCCTTGCTTGTTTGGTTCAGCCTCTGTGCTGGGCCAAGCTGGTTTGGAAGCCACCTCTGGTGGTTTGGGACTGCCAAGCAGCTTCCCTTGGTTGCTCTTGGTTGCTCTTGCTGGAAAAGCGTAATCGATTGATTTTTGGGACAGTGGCTTGCAGTATAATGCAACCCCTGCTGTCGTTTGTACTACGCAACTGTGAGCGAACTATCAAGGGTGGCGCCTCACCAGCGGCAGCAGTTTGTGTGTAACAAATAAGGTGCTGCTGCGCTTGCAGGCGGGTGTGGATGGCGGCGCGCTGCAACTCTCCACTCAGCAGGCGGCTGGCAGTGGCAACCTGCTCGCATTGGCAGGCTGCACCTTCACTGGCAATACGGCTGGCGTGTTTGGTGGGGCGGTGGCGGTGTACAACCAGGGCCTGGCAGTCAAGAATTCCAGCTTTGAAGCCAACCAGGTATTGGTGCAGGCGGACATGAGCAGGGTGGGAGCAGCAGAGTTTTCCCTCCAAACTCCCAAGTATCATCAACTGTCGTGGGGTCAATAGTTTCTAATATGCAGTGGTGCGTTTTGACAATGCACTGGTTGAAGCAGTGGCAGCAAGTCCCATTGACTCTGTTGGTGCGGCATCAGCAGGCCCAGCTTGCTGCGTTTTCTCCAGCTTCTTGCCACACCAAGGCATGTTGCTGTTGAAACATACATAGCACCTGCAGCGCTCTGCTGTCAGACGACAAAGGTGCAGCACAGGCTGCCTGGACACAGCTTGATCCTGTTTCGCGCTGCTGCTACGTTGCAGGCAGACGACAGCGGTGGTGCCGTCTACCTCAACAATGCTCCCGCTGCAACGCTGGCTCACAGCGTTTTTGAGCGCAACATGGCTCAGAAGGGTGATGCTGGGGCGGTGCTCCTCTTCAGTGTGGGTCTGCTGGACATGACAGACATCATCATGAGGGGCAACAAGGTGCGCAGCGTGGTGGCTGGCCTGGTGCTGGCATGGCTGACGCATGCACGCAGCACATTTTGCAGTTGTGTGAGCTGCCTGCCTGCTGCTCTGTAACTCCAGCCAGCAGCAGCAAAAACAGCAGAGCCTGAGCTGAAACATTCTTACAGTCGCCTAGCTGGTGACTGAGCGCTGCTGTTGCTGTTGGCACGTCTGTGGCTGCTGTTGCGTCAACAGGCCCAGGGCGGCAACGGCGGCGCAATGCAAGCAGCCCAGTTGGCTTCTGGCACGCTGTCGGACCTTACCGTAACAGACGGCTACGCCAGTGTTGCTGGTGGTGGCCTGTCTTTCCTCGGCTGCAGCAACGTAACGCTTCAGGGCTGTACCTTGTACAACAACACAGCGCCCCTGGGCGCAGGCCTAGCTGCAGACAGCAGTCAGCTCGTGCTGCGGTCAGTGAACATCAGCAGCAACCTCGCAGTGGAGGAGGAGGCTGGGGAGGGCGGCCGCCGCAGGAAGCTTCAACAGGCGGTGCGTGCGTTATGCTGAATTGGCAAGCATTGACATTTGCTGTGTAAATGTGCCTTCGCAGCACCTGTTCCAGTGGTGAGTCAGCCAGTTGCTGCTGCGCTTTGTCGAAGCGCTTGTTGAGCAGCACAGCACACATCATCAGCTGGTTGCTGTTGGTGCCGTTTCCAATCCCGCCGTTGCTGCGTGCTGTGTACCATGTTGGCGCAGGCTGCTGCTGAGGGGTTGAATGTGCGGCAGTATGGCTCTGAGGTGTATACCTCCCCCACTGGCGGGGCCATCCTGGTGCAGCAGTCCTCCCTCAGCATGGCAGACAGCAGCCTGGCAGGCAACACAGCGGGGGGTGACGCTGGCGCCTTGTTTGTCCACGCACCATCAGAACTCAACATCACCAACGTCACATTTGCTGACAATGTAGCGGAGAGGGGCGTTGGCGGCGGTGTGGTGGTCAGGGGTGCCGGTGCTGCAGTTGCTGCTAGTGTCAGGGGCTGCACCTTCAGCGGCAATGCAGCCAGGCTGGGCAGCGGCGGCGCTGTGGTGCTTGACTCAGGCCTGGGCCCCCTGCAGGTGGCTGCACAGGGCTGCAGCTTCACACGAAACACAGCAGGTGCGGCCAGTAGGCAGCTGCCATTAGCTCGCTGCGTACGCTGTCGGCAGCAGGACCCAACTGCTTATGTAGCCTAGCGGTGCGCATGCCTGCAACCACATGGCTGCTGCCAGAACCTAACCTGCGCTGTTGGCGCTCACACAATTTCTGCCCTGCCTTTCGTATGCACCGCTGCACACCGCTGCATGCTGCAGGGAGGAGTGGGGGGTGCCATTGCCGCAGCTGGCCCCACCGCGCTCACATGCTCAGACTGCAGCTCCGAATCCAACCAAGCCGGGCAGCACGGCGGCTGGCTGCACTGCAGCGGCTGCAGCAGCACCACAGTCGCTGCCGGCCGCAGCAGCAGCAACACAGCAGGTGCTGCTGGTGGCGCTGTGAGCTGCGTTGACTGTGGCTCCTTCTCCACGCAGCAGTCCGAGTACAGCAGCAATGCGGCTGGCTCAGGAGGCGCTGTAGCGGTGCAGACAGCTGCCGCAGTGGCTGTGACAGACTGCAAGATCGACAGCAACAGTGCGGGCAGCACCACGCAAGATGCAGTGACCAGCCGCCTGGTGCGCCGCGTGTATGCGCTGCCTCCTGCCTGGCAGGCCATGTATGGTGTGGGGGCAGCGACTGCAGGGCTGGGCTGCGGTGCGCAGGGAGCAGGCGGCGGGCTGTGCATGTCGGGTGCTGCTGCAGCCACCATCCAGGCCAACAGCCTCACAGGCAACAAGGGCAGCACCGGCGGCGCCCTGTTTGCATCAGCAGACTGTGAGGCAGTTGCAGGAGGCTGCAGGGCGGGCCAGGTGAATGTGACAGACCTCACAGCGCGTGGCAACTCAGCGACAGAGGCGGGTGGCGTGCTGTACACCACCACGCCTGCAGCGGTGAATGTGGGGGATGCTGGCAAGGACCCGGCTTCCACAGCAGCAGAGCAGCGGCGCCAGCAGATTGTGCAGCAGCTGTCAGACAGCAACACGGTTGGTAAAGGCGGCTATGGGCCGGCAGTGGCCTCCTTCCCCACCACGCTGTCTCTGATGCACACAGCGCAGGACGAGGAGGGTGTGGCTGCTCCTGAACCTCAAGCGACCGAGCAAGCAGCGCTGCAACAGCAGAGCCAGCAGCAGCCCAAGCAGGGCAGTACAGGCAGGAGGCTGCAGCAGCTACCGCTGCCACCAGGAAGTGACATTGCTGCTGCTGTGTCCAGCGCCACAGCTGACATCAAGCAGCAGGTCAACAGCACCTACAGGACAACGCCAGCTCCAACAGCTGCAACGAGTGAGTGGGGAAGACACACAGCAGGGCGCGTGCATGCACAGCGTGCCTGCTCCTGCCAAGCACGCACCTGAAAACCCACAGGACTCTGGGTGATGATTTCTGACGCTGCTGCCGCTGCTGCAGGTGACACCCTGCAGCCCTTCTGCCCCGCGCTGGGTGCCTCCATCACAGCGCAGCGCGCCATGGCGGTGGGCGCCAACCAGAACTTCTCCCTGCCCGTCAGCGTGCTGGACGCCTTTGGCTCACAGGCGCGGCGCGGCCCCGGCAGCGACTGGATCGTGGCGCTGTCACAGAACAGCGGCGGCGCGCGCACGCTGTCCGGCAACATGCGCGGCGCGCTGTCTGGCGGCTACGTGGTGCTGCAGGGGCTGTCCATCCAAGCGGAGCCCGGCAGCAGGCTCAACCTGACACTGAGCGCTGTGCCACCACCAGGCAGCGGCGACAAGGTGCGCGCTGCATGCTGTAGCTGCATTGCAGCGCACGCCCCGATGCTCTGCTTACCCTTTGGTGCAACTGCCATGCTTGCAGGACCACCTTCAATCTGCCTGCATGCAGCCTGTCGCCATGCAGCCGTCAACAGGCCACTGACAAGAATCTGCTGTTTCTGTTCTATTGTGGTGCCGGTCCTGCTGCAGCCGCTGTCCGCCACCATTGACGTGCTGGTCAGGCCATGCCTCGCTGGGGAGTATGCAACAGTCAGCAGTGAGCCTGGCCAGGCCAGCAGCAGCGTCAGCTGCCGCACCTGTGCCGCCCCCACCTTCAGCTTCAGTGCATACCCGCCACCAGGTGCAGCAGCAGCAGCAGCCAGTGAGAAGGACATCTGCCAGAGCTGCCCTGAGCGGGGCATCTGCGTAGCCGGTGAGGCTGGGTGCTGACACTGCAGCAGTGCCAGTGCGGCAGCTCATGCCAGCCGTGTGTTTGTAGCGCATGTGCTGCGATGCTTGTGCAAGGCTTACTGTTGAATGCAGCCACCATCGGTTTGATTATCACCTTATGTTACCATGATCTGGGCCATAAGCGCACCCTGGCCTTTCTGAGCGAGTACGTTTGAAGTGTGTTTGAACACCCCCACTGCCTGTGCGCTCCTGCAGGCATGGTGATCCCGGAGTCTGGCGCCTTCCAGGTGCACCCACGCAGCACTGCCATCCGCCGCTGCCCCAACGTGCGCGCCTGCCAGCGCAACGCCACAGCCACGCTCAACCTGCAGGGGCTGCAGTGCGCCAACAGGCGCTACATTGACCCCGCAGACATAGACCCACAGCCCTACACGGCATTGCAGTGCAGCGCAGGCTACGCAGGTGCGTGCTAGACTTGTGAAGGCTGCCATGCCTCCAACGGCAGCCAACAGAAGAGCCATGCCTGCTGCATGCAAGGGCTTGCAAAAGTTTGACTGCAGTTGCATGTGAAAGCAGTGATGCAGCCACGCACCCCATGCAGCAGAAATTACAGTGCTGGACAGTGCAGGCTGTGCGCTGTAAGATCAATCTCACCGTCGCTGCTGACGCACCCGCCTTGCCGCCCATTTTGTGCCGCAAACACCACGCGCAGGCCCCTTCTGCAGCAGCTGCTACAGGCCGGGCCGCAACCTGTGGCTGCTGCAGCAGCTGGAGCGGGCCGGCGGCCCCAAGCAGGGCTTCACCCTGGGTGACCAGGTGGTGCTCGCTAGCGGGCGGGCGGGCGGCATGGCTGGCCGCGGCGAGGTGTACGGCAAGGCCAGCGGCCGCTGCCGCCGCTGCCCCCACCTGGCCGCCGCCTGGCTGGGCTTCCTGCTGTCACGGCTGCTGGACCTGCTTGTGATCGGGTGCATGGCGGCGCTGTGGCTGCTGTACGGCTGGCTGTCACACTCGGCCGCAGCCACTGCGTTTGTGCAGCTCAAGCACCAGCGCATGGCCTCCCTCAAGATGCGCGACAGCATCTTCGGCTCGGCGCTCTCCATTAAAGGTGGCCTGCAAGCAGCACCGACCCTCAGTGAGGCTTACTTTTCGGCAGCCAGCAGCAACGCCTCAGCCGCACGCAGCGCCACCCTCAGCAGGGAGATGCAGCGTGAGATGAGGCACCAACCCAGCAGCATGAGAGTGCGTGAGAGTGCCGCAAGGCAGGCTAGCGGCCCACCAGTGGAGCATGCCCACCTGCAGCTGCAGGCCTCTGTCACACAGCCGCTGGGCACTGGACCCGGTGCCATCATGGAACTACCAAATGGCAGCAGGGTGATGCCACCTGCAGGAGCAGCTGTCGGGCCTGCTTACACCAGTCCATTCAGCCTGGTAGATCAGCCGTCGGTGCAGCACATGTTGGTCAGTGAGCCATCAGGGAGCTCCCTGCAAGGTGCTGCCAGCAGGGTCTTCAGCGGCGGGCTGTACCACATCTACCGGCCAGCCAGCATGCGCTGGTCATCTGCTGTCAGCGTGGTGGACCTGCTGCGGCAGCAGTACATGCATGGCCATGGCAGCAGCCCCGCCAACATGTCGCAGCAGGGGGGTGGCGATGACGTGCTGGGGCAGCAGGCTGCGCTGCTGCTGATGGCGGTGAAGCACCTGGCCTGCCTGGCGCAGGTGGGACGCACTGCTGGAGACGGCTGCAGACCACGCAGCGGCATGTTGCACAGTTCTGGCAGCGCTGCTGTGTATGATGCCTTGACTGTCGCCCTTGTCTTATGCATCAAGACAGCCTCGGTGAAGGTTTAAACAAGCATCTACTGGAGTGTTTGTTGTCGCTCTGGTGCATGCAATCCTCTTGATGATTAGCAAACCTCTGGTTAATAAGCCAACTTCATTTGTGCTCCCTGTCTGTGCTGGCATGCTTGCAGGTGCTGCTTGATGCTGCGCAGGTGGCTGCGGTGCTGCTGTCGCTGGACCTGGTGCTGCTGGTGCCCGACTGGGCGGCACAGGGCCTGGCGGGGGTGCTGCTCACGCAGGCGCACACCTGGCAGTACGTGCCCTTTGAGTGCCTCATCCCGGGCGGCTCGCAGGCCTCGGCAGCGGTGGCGCAGACGGTGGCGGTGATGCTGCTGCCAGGTGAGCGCAAGAGGGAGGGACACCTGCTGCAACTGCAAGCGCTGGTCACTTTGCGCCGCATACGCACGCACGTGCACACGCGCCATAGACCTAGACGTGGTGCTGACAATGTGCACGCTGTGAGCGCAGGGTCTTACTTGTGTTTGTGTGTGCAGCACTGTTGCAGGCGTGTGGATGGTGGGCTGGAGGTTATCATTAGCAATCTTGCTGCTGCACACACATTAGTACGAATTTGTGCTGGAGCTGCTTTGCTTTTCTGCTTGCTCACTTGTCTGTGGCATCCACCGCCCTTTCGCCGCTGCCTGCAGTCATCTACACGCTCGTGCTGTCCCCCATGCTGCTGTGGCTGGTGGACCTGTCGAGGGACAGTGCGCTGTTCAGGCAGCACGTGCTGGCACGCGCAGCAGCACCAGCAGTGTCCAAGGACACCCCAGCACAAGCAGGGACAGCTGCTGCGGCACCAGCAGGGGCCAGGCGCGGCTGCAGCTGGCTGTCGCGCTTCTGGCCCGTCGAGAGCGGCACGTGGACGCTGTTTGCGGCGGTGGCTGTAGCCTCCATGGCCTACTGCTACAGCTTCTACGTGGCCACGCTCACCGCGGCCTTCAACTGCATGTCGCTCAGCACCAGGCAGGGCGTGCCGGGCGAGCAGCAGGTCACGCGCAGCGTGTGGGTGCCCGACATGCAGCTCTCCTGCAGCTCACCGCCGCAGCTGGCAGCCATGGCTGTGGCCTGCCTCATAGGCATACCGCTGCTGGTCGGCTACTGGCTGCTGCTGCTCACGCTGGCCTGGCCCAAGCACCCCGCCTCGCCAGCGCCTGTGGCCGCCTGCAAGGCGAGCTCGCGGCTGCTGAGGGCGCTGGCCAGCTACTGGGCGCTGCTCAAGCGGGCGTGCCTGCTGCCCTTCACCTGGCTGGAGCGCCCGGTGCGCACCTGCCAGCGGCTCACGTCGGCCCTGGGCGTGTCTGGTGAGAGCTGCGCAGCGCTGAGCGTGTGGAACGTGGAGTGGCGCTGGTGGTGGCTGGGGGGCAGGGAGGCGGCCAAGTTTGGGCTGGTGGCGGCGGCCGCGCTGACCACCATGCGCGGGCCTGACGAGCAGGCGCGCGTGCTGCTGCTGCTGGTGGTGATTGCGGCCGCGCTGAGCTGGCGTGTGCAGGCTGGCTGCAGCACCAGCATGAACCAGCTGCAGTTCCTGGCGTGGTGCTGGCTGCAGCTGCTGGCGCTGCTGGTGGTGGTGCCCTCCATGCAGGACATCAGCGCGGCGGGCTTTGGCGCTGCTCTGCTGGCGCTGGTGGCGCTGGTGATGCTGCAGTGTGGCGTTGTCATCGGCTGCCTGGTGTGGCGCATCGTGGCCAGTCTGAAGAACCTCAGCCTGCTGATGGCACTGGAGGCTGAGGGGGGGCGGTGTGGTATCATTTACTGGCGTGGCTAGTTAGGCTTACACAGCAGGCATGTGTGCTGCTGCACATGGTTAGCGGCAAATGCTTTTGCAATAGCGTCGTGCTCAACAGTGTCATGCATCAGGCACCAGGCACATGCACTTTGTGTATACTTGGCGGGCGGCATTGGAGGCTGCGGCAGCAAAGCAGGCTGCAGCTGCTGCCTGCCAGTCGTGTTCCACATATGATCTGCGTCACGATAGGGATCATAGGCTGCTTAAACTTGAACTTTCCGTTCCACTTCTTTCTTTAAGAACGTTCGACTGCTGCAGCCCTTGCTTGATTTGCTTCATGTGTACGCTTGGTATCTGCTTTATTTTGCAGCAGGTGATTTATCTGAAGTTATGATTGCGTGATCAGGTGGCTCTTGCTGCCATCAACCATGGTTTATGTAGAAACATTGGCTTGCCAGGCAGATCTCTTTACATTGGTACTCCCAATGAGGGCGTTTCTTGCACATAGGGCAACAAGTTACACTGTGCGTGCCAGGCAACCAATCTTAAGCATATGTGTACTTGTGTACACAAGCAGCTGCCGAGACATGCACGGTACTGCAAGCCGTGGTAATTATGTTACACACCTTGTGCGTGCATTGAATATGTGGACTGTCTTTGATCATGATCGAAGCATTGATCAATGCTGAAATGCTTTCCCAAGCAACCACCAGAGTCACTACGAAGCGCGGTGATACCATGTGTCACCACTTGTATGCTTGCACACCATCATGATGCAGCATACTTAAGCTCCCTCCAAACATGGACACAACTCACAGACTTGCAGCCCAACCGTTTGTACTACAAACAGTTGTATTGCAACACATCACACAACAGTTCACACCAATTCAGCGTCGCTTAGCATACACAACAAGAGTACTACGTAAGTGAATGTTGGAACAACGTTGTATGTGCCAAACATACACGGGGACTGCTCACATTTCCCCTTCAGCACGGATGTCTCGCAGCAGCAGCCTGAACATTTCATGCGGCTTAGCCTCTGACGCCTCCGCCTGTTCTACTGTGCCACTGCTTTCCTCACCCAGGCCCAAACTGCTGCTGCTGCTGCTGCTGCCGATGTCCCCAGCAGCAGGCTTGTCACCCTTTGAACTGCTGCTGCTGCTGCTGCTGCTGCTGCTGCTGCTACTGCCGGCGTCCTCTGGTTGTGCTGCTGACACCGACACCCCCAGGCTGATGACCTTGTCCGCCTGGAACTCCAGCTTGCGCTCCACCAGCTGGCCCTGGAAGGTCATGGTCAGGCTGTCGATGGGGATGAGCACCTCGCTCCACACGCCAGCCCTGGCGCCACCACCCAGCACAGCACAGCACAGCACAGCACAGCACAGCACAGCACAGCACAGCACAGCACAGCACAGCACAGCACAGCACAGCACAGCACAACAAGCCGCAGTCGAGAGCAAATACGGCATAAGAGAAAACTGATGCGAGTCAGGGTTCATGCAGGCACGCCAGCAACTGGTGCATGACATCGTCACCATCATAAGCATGCTAGGTGGAAAGCTCAGGTGTGCTTTGACACAGCTGGCCTCCGCCCCACACACAGCTGCCTGCCCCTCCAGCCTCCCACAAGTTGTTGATCAGCAGCTGCCGCTCACCTAGGCCTGAAGGGCGCCTGCCATACA
Organism: Tetradesmus obliquus; assembly: GCA_030272155.1. Classification (NCBI taxonomy): domain Eukaryota; kingdom Viridiplantae; phylum Chlorophyta; class Chlorophyceae; order Sphaeropleales; family Scenedesmaceae; genus Tetradesmus; species Tetradesmus obliquus. The sequence continues at coordinate 7,466,666 of CP126191.1, forward strand.
TCCCCGCCAGTGCCTGCCATGGAGTCAATCCGCACATTTGCAACGTAGGCGCGGCCGTCTCCCTTCACCGTATACACCAGGTGGCTGAAGCCAGAGAGGTCGTGGTAGTCGCCTATGCGCCGCACCTGGCTGGCTGCCACGCAGTAGCCTGCGCGCTTGATGTCTGCATCCTCCTGCTGCTCGAGCGTGCAGCGCCCGCTGAACTCTGCTGCCTGCATGTACGGCCATGGGGCAGCATATGGGTGGGCTGGTGAAGAGGGGAGGGGAGCTGCTGTGAGGCAGGTGGCGCAACTGTTGTGGTGGTGACAGCCCGGCTGAGCAGGTGGTGTTTGCGTGGCTGGCCCCGCCACTGCTGGTGTTGGAGGTGGTGATGCTGTTGTACGGCTCTGGTGCTGAGGAGCGTCCTGCTGCTGGTGCTGCTGCTGCTTGGCTGGGGCTTGCTGGACTATCAGTTGCCGCATGGCTCACGTAGCTTGCATCCACATGCAACAAAGTCTGATGCAGCCCGCTAAAAGCCCGCCTGCACAGCTACTGCGCGCACATCCCCACCTGCTCTGCCTGGTTGAAGGTCAGGCTGGCTTCTGACTTGCCACCAAAGAAAGAGTCTGTGAAGACGTGCCACTGGTCCACCACCTTCTGTGAGTTGAAGCTGTACAGCACGATAGGCTTGGGCGCCAGTTGCACTGCAGCACGCAGAAAAAAAATGCGACTGTCAGCTGCCTGGTGTACGCTCTGCTTCTGCAGCTCTGCTGCTGGTGCTGCTGCTGCTGCTGCTGCTGCTGCTGCTGTTTCTGCCAGGACTGCCGCAGATTCGCTGCTGCCATAAACTGTTTTGCACACCTTTCAACGTCAAGCCTTCAGCAACCTGCTTGCATGACTTCACCAAAGAACGCAGCATGGCACGAATACCAGGTGGAGTTCTCAGCAGGTGGGTGCTAGTGCTGCAAACTCAGGCTGAGTCAGGTCGGAGCAGAAACGGCTAGGCACGTCGGAAGATTTAATTACAGACCTAATTCAGTTCGCATGTTTTCATGTCTGACGGGGAGAGTGGTTTGACGGTGTGTCGATCGCCAGTAACAGTTTCAATCGTTGTGCCAGTTCTCTACGAAGAAGGAAAAGTCAACCGAACAAGATTCGTAAAGCAAAGATCCGATTTGCTGCTTTTGTACAACTGCAGACTGATCATACGGAGCTGCTAACCCTTTTGGTTGAGCCGCAACCCAGTACATACAGCAAGGTCAAGATCGTGAGAACACTGTAGGCTGAATCAGAGGCATCCGCTGTACCAATGACGGCAGAGGAGCAGCAGCAGGCCACCCCACCTGAGGAGGCAGCAGCAGCAGAGTCAGGAGAGCAGGTGTGCATGCCAGCAGCGGCATGCTGGTGCCAGTGCTGGCAACAAGGACAGTAGCAGCACAATGTGTGGTGCCATGTTATCTATTGCTGATTGTTTGCCACCCAGGTCATCACTCCTTGGGATGTACAAGGAGGAGCAGATGGCAAGGTTGATTACAACAAGCTCATTGAGCAGGTGACTACAGCAGCAGCAGCAGCAGCAGCAGCAACTGGCTAGGATGGTACTGCTTTCATGCAGAATAGATGGCGAAGGCACATGATGATGCACAGCAGCCCGGCAGCATATATTTGTGCAAGTACAACTCAGCCTGCTGCTGCATGTGATTTACCAGCAGCAACTCACGTGTGTTGGGATCGTACAGCAGCAGCGAGATGTAATCCTTGCGGCGTATGTGCAGTGGCAGCTGGCCAGCGCAAGGAAAACAACAGTGGTGCACTGCACAACGTGGACAGGATAGCCTGGTGGTGGCTCAGGCTTTGCATAGCCTGACAAGTGCCTCTCCGCACACTTGCCTATGTGCTTGCAGTTTGGAGTGTCATCGCTAACTCAGGACCTAGTGCAGCGGTGAGCTGCTATGGAGCTCTGCAGCTGCAGCTCACCTGCAGCTATGCAGCAGCTGCTGCAGTGGCAACGAGGAGCAGCACTTCTGCTGACGCAGCTGGCCAACAGCAAGCCAGCAGCTCGCTGCAGCAAATGGAACTTGGGCACTGGTTGCTTGCTTGGGGTTCCGGTGCCAGCCTGCACGCTACACCAGTCGCCTGTTTGGTTGCCCAGAAGTGTTTCAAACTAAGTGTAGTGGCTGAAACCAGCAGCTGCAGCTCACGCACCAACCCACCAGCCCTAGTGTCTGCTGCCTGCTGCGCCTGGCGTTGCTTGCTGCAGCATTGAGCGGTTGACGGGGCGGCCCGCGCACCCCTTCCTCAAGCGCGGCATCATCTTTGCGCACCGCGACCTGCATGAGATCCTAGACTGCTACGAGCGGGGCGAGCACTTCTACCTGTACACAGGCAGGGTGAGCAGCAGCAGCAGCAGCAGCAGCCGCAAACGTCAAAGGCATGGACTGCTGTGGCTGTTGCTTGCAGTTACACTGAGCCAGAGCAGGGGTGTTACATTGCAGCAATGCGGCAGCAGAGCAGACGCAGCGGGGAAGCTGTGCTGCTGCATTTGCTGTGGAACATTGCACTGGACCTGTGGCTGCAGGCGCAGGCTAGCAGTCACGGACGCAGTGCTGCAAACATCAATATCTCAAACACATATGCTGTAGAGACAGCAGCTAAACACCAACAGCTGCTGTGCTGCATATCTGCAGTGCATTATCACACCCAAGTGCTCACACGCACTACTGCTTCTGCTGCCGCCGCCGCTGCTGCCGCTGCCGCTGCCGCTGCCGCCGCTGCTGCTGCTGCTGCTGCTGCTGCTGCTGCTGCGTGATGCTGCAGGGCCCCTCCTCCGAGGCGCTGCACCTGGGCCACCTGGTGCCCATCATGTTCACGCAGTGGCTGCAGGAGGTGTTTGATGTGCCGCTGGTCATACAGCTCACTGATGACGAGAAGACGCTGTGGCGCGGCCTGGAGCAGGCAGAGGCGCGGCGCCTGGCGCGCGAGGTGCGGCACAGCGCTGCATCGGACACCTGTGGTCGCTTGTCCTGCATTTTGCACTACCGACAGCAGCACTACATGCTGGCTGTGCATCCAGTGTCACCTGACCAATGACACCCTGTGCGGCAGCTATGTGCACACAGCAGGTGGCAACCCCTCATGTTCAACCGTCTGCGGCTGCTGTGACACTCAAACAGATTTGCTTACTGCATGATCGTGCCTGCTTGTGTTTGCGCAGAACTGCAAGGACATCATTGCGTGCGGCTTTGACGTGAACAAGACGTTCATCTTCTCCGACTTTGAGTACGTGGGGGGCGCCTTCTACCGCCACATCATCGACATCCAGCGCTGCGTCAGCATGAACCAGGTGCGCTTTGCAGGCGCAGCCGGCGACATGTCATGCCTGCGCTAGCTTTCGAGGCAGCAATGCAGGAGCAGCAGCAATGCACACCCCGGTTCAGTTGTCAACGGCAGGCCGGCAGGATGCTCTGCCACTTCCTAGATACAATGGCAGTCACAGAGGGTTGCTTCGCCACCCCACAAAGGGCACGGAACTATCGCTGAACGCTTGCGTAGGGCCAGTATTCTCCATGTGCCAAACAAGCAACACATGCACATGTGCTGCACATGTGCCGCAGGTGCGCGGCATCTTTGGGCTCACACAAGATGACAACATCGGCAAGATCGGCTTCCCGGCGGTGCAGGCGGCGCCCAGCTTCCCCGGCGTGTTCCCGCACATCTTTGGCGACCGCAAGGACGTGCGCTGCCTCATCCCCTGTGCTATTGACCAGGACCCTTACTTCAGGTACGGCAGGGCTCATGGTACGTGTGTCTGCGTTTGTTTTTATTGTTACGCAGGCTGCTGATGAAGCTGGTGTTTTGAAGCAGGCGAGTGTGTCCTGCAAACATTGTTTAGCGGCCGCACACATGTACCGAGGTGACTAGTCAGCCAAGAGCTTATCACTGTTATGCAGTGACACCACCCGATGTGGCCAGACACTTGTGACGGCGCGCCCGGCCGTTGAGGCAGGCCCCATGATGTGTGCTGTGCCAGAAGCTGGGCTCTGCTTGTGGGTGACAGAGCTTGACTGCTGCTGCTACTGCTGTTGCTGTTGCTGTTGCTTGTGCTGCTGCTGCTGCTGCTGCTGCTGCTGCTGCTGCTGTCATTGCCAGGATGACGCGCGACGTGGCGCCGCGGCTGGGCTACCAGAAGCCGGCGCTGATTGAGGCGCGCTTCTTCCCCGCGCTGCAGGGCGAGAGCGGCAAGATGAGCGCCAGCGACCCCAACAGCGCCGTGTTCGTGAACGACAGCGCGAAGCAGATCAAGGACAAGGTGGGCGGCTGCTGTGGTGCTGGGGGCTGGCTTGTGTGGTGCGGCAGAAATGTCACGGAGCGCAAGTGACAGCAGGGCGCTGGCTGGGCATAGTGCACGGCACCGTGCATGCCACATGGCTTGTTGCGCTGCTGCGATCGACGCTGCTTGTCCTGTGCCTGCTGTCCTGGCTGTCACCGCAGATCAACAAGTACGCGTTCTCAGGTGGCGGCGCTACGCTGGAGGAGCACCGCAGCCGTGGCGCCAACCTGGACATCGACGTGCCCTGGAAGTACCTCAACTTCTTCATGGAGGACGATGCCGAGCTGGCAGCCATCGGGCGCGAGTACGGCGCGGGCCGCATGCTGACCGGTGAGGACAGTAGGGTGACAGAGCTTTGCATATTTCTTGAGGTTGCGCGAATGGGGAATTGGACAACAAGAGTTTGAGCAGGGCTGCGTGCATCCTGAGGTGCAGCCAGGGGCTGGTGCTTGCATTATGGCGCGGCAAGAACTTGAAGTTGCTGACAGCGAGATGACAATCCATATGTTACACACTTTTTACACAAAGTGTGTTTACCAAGCTTGCGTGTGCGCTGTGCGCGTGCTGGCTGGCTGCAGGCGAGGTGAAGGCTGAGCTGATCGCGCTGCTGACAGACATCGTGGGGCGGCATCAGCAGGCGCGCACGCAGGTCACGGAGGACATTGTGGACGCGTTCATGGCAGTGAGGCCAATGCACAGCGCACTCAAGCGGTAACGGCGGCTGTCACCCTGATCTTGAGGCGTTGGTGCGGCTGAGTCGTGCACACTGTGCCTGAGGCAGGCAAGCCTTGCCAGGGCGTTCAGGGAACATGCACGGCTGGGTGTTGTTTGCGGAGCATCTGCGTTTCCGGTTTGTGTGCATCCTCAACCACCGAGGGCTTGCAGTCCTGTTAAAGCAATGTTTTGTGAGTGCTGCCCTGTTTCATGGTTTGTCAGGAGCACCTGCTGCTAGCAGCATGACGATGCCTCATATGAAGCATGCATGCTGTTGCACTGCAGATGTACAGCAGCTAAACCTTGGATGTTGAAACTCGGTACACAGGCGTGACATCTATGGCTGGCCTGATATGATTTCAACGGCTGCTGGGCAGTTGTTTAAAGGCTTGGTGCTGGTTGCTGTAGTTCGAACACTTGCTGCATTTTAGATCAATTGCTTGGTGTGTGCATGCTGCGGTGGCATGCGCACAGAGATGTGACCATGTGTCGGCTGCGTGCACCTTGGAAGCAGCTTCAGGTGGCCTCGAACAGAAAGTGCTTGCATCGGTATACAATGTAAAGCGCAGTATAGGTCATGCATCCAGCACATCGCGCCTTGCCCGGCTGATTCAAAGGTTTCTGAAGACACGCTCAGATGCGCTCGCATCCGCACCATAGATTTTATATTTTGATTTATACTGTTTCTAAAACTTGGTTGTCTCAGCTGACGCTTCTGCAGAGCTGTCCATTTTTTGAATTTCGAGAGGTCGACGTATCTTTCGCAGACCACAGCTGCCGGTCAGGGCTTCAAATAATATATATGGTGAACCGATAACACGAATGAACTGCTGAAGTACCCAGAGCTTATGCCGGCCAACTCAAAGTTTTGAGTAGGACCGCGCCCGGGAAGTCTGAACTTGGTTCTTCGGTTTTCGACATGAGCGTGCCAAAATACAGTGCGTATGCGTCCAAGCAAACATGCATCGCCAGCAAACCTTTTCCAACACCTCACCACACAACCCTGCACAGCTAGAGACACGGTGCAGCAGTTCAGGCAGTGGCCATTCCCACCAGACTTGCGCGTCCGCTTGCGTATAGGCCGCACCTGCACATCGCTCTTGACACAGCTCAACAACAGCTCTTGTTCCTGCAATCAGACGATCAAACCGGCGACCGGAGCAGCCAGCAATCAATCAACTGGCTTGATGAGTCGAGTCGCATGTATTGCAACGTGACTTGACATGCAAAAGGGGCCTGGCAGTGGGAAAAGGCTGGTTCTGAAGCGCAGCAGCTCTCAGTTCGCACCCACAGAGGCCGGCTGAGGAGCAATGGTGACCGGAAAGGAGACCATTAAGGTAGCTTAAATGGTTTCAAGCGCTCAGTTCGATGCCGTGGGGCCTGCAGCTGCCTTGGTTGCCGCAACACAGACTCACCTGAGCTCGCCCGCTGTGCTGCAGACTGGAGCCTGGGACCCCGAGGAGGATGACCTACTGTACTATTGGCAGGTATTGGGGTGCACCTGTGGCTTCTTGGGGCTGTTTTTGAGCCAGCAGCATCGTTGAGCCAGGACAGCGGACAACGATAGCAGCATGGCCTGCAGCTGCGATCGGGCCGCGCGCAAGGCTTAAATGGCTGTGACTTGATAGTCTCAGCAATATAGCACCAGGCAGGCGGGGCAAGCCGTAACTGGCCAGTGTACGGCATCTAAGCAGTGCAACTTGGTCAAACCACCTTTCAGCCAGCCCCCAGAAAATGCTGCAGAGCAGACATATGTGTTACAGAAACTGGCACGGCAAGCAGCTGTGGCCTGCCTGCAGTAGGAGCTGCCAGGCAGTGGCCAGATCCAGCAGTGCATAGGGCTGCCAGGGGGCATTGCCTTACTCCTGCCTGCTGCCTGTGTACTGTGCAGAGCAAGGTCGGCAACAAATGGTCAGAGGTCGCGAAGCACATCCCTGGCAGGACCGGGCAGCAGTGTGCGCAGCGCTGGCGGCACAAGGTGAGCAGCAGCTGGTGCTGCAGAGCAGCTGAGACACAGGACAGCAGCTGAGCAAGCGTAACCCCCACTGTGCAATGAGCTGGGATGGTCAGAGCAGGCGCTGCCTGCTTGCACGTGATTGCCATGCTAATGTAGGCCTCGCTGGGCTTGCCGCCACCCTGTTGGCAAGCTCAAGCTTTGCCTGCTGCTGGCTAGCAGCTGTCTTGCTGGCCCTCTGGATGTCCTTCCTCAGTGGCAGTTGCTGCCGTGCCTGGCAGTTGCTGGTGGTAGTGTTCTCTCTGGCAAACTGTAGCTGTTGTTGCTGCTGCTGCTGCTGCCTCTGCTGCAGGTCAACCCAAACATCAGGCGCGACAAGTGGACAGCTGAGGAGGATGCCAAGCTGATTGAGCTGGTGAAGACCTTTGGCGTGGGCCGCTGGGCAGAGATTGCCCGCAACTGTGATGGCCGCACAGACCAGCAGTGCATGGGGCGCTGGCGGCGCCACTTGGACCCAAGCATAAAGAGGGTGAGCAGCAGAGCCTGTCTCAAGCTGCTGCCAATGGTGCTGTTGCTGCTGTGTATGCTCGCACTGCCCACATGTGGCCCTTCCCCGTGCTATCGAGGTCTGCTTTTCACCTGCGGCTGAAGCTCGCAGTTGAGTGTTCTGCCAGCACCATGCTACTGCGGCAGCTGCTTGTGCCAACACCTCTTGCCATGCTGTGACGAATAGTCACCACCATTAACAGCTCACACGCTTCACCTGCCCTGTTCCTGCCTGCGCAGGACTCCTGGTCACCTGAGGAGGATGCGAAGCTGCGGCAGCTGCATGCACAGTACGGCACCAGCTGGTCTCGCATCAGCAAGTGCCTCAAGGGCCGCACCTCGCAGCAGTGCCGCGCGCGCTGGCACCAGATAAACAACGGCCGCAGCAGGTCGGGCGCGCCGGCAGGCAGCAGCTCCGGCGGCAGCGGCAAGCAGCAGGCGGTGAGTCAGCAGCTGCTGCAGCCGCTTTTTTCAGCATTGTCAGTTCTGCCACTGAAAGTTTGTTGCATCACATGGTTGACCTTGCGCGGTCGCTTGCCTTAAGCTGCCTGGTTGTGAAGCGTGGTGGCTGAGCACACCTGCTGCTGGCAATCCACTGTGCTAGAACTGTGCAGCTGCAAGCGAGTCTGCCACCTTGCATCCACTTCTTCACTTTATCCAACATTACTCACTTGCACATCTTGTTGTGCTGCTCCGTTCGACCCTCAGGCTGGCAGCAAGCGCAGCAGCCAGGCAGGCAAGCGCAAGCCGTCCCGCCGGCGCAGCGACTTTTCCGACTCTGAAGAAGAAGAAGATGAAGAGGCAGAGGTTGAAGACGATGACGATGGCGAGGCAGAAGAGTACGAGGGAGAGCAGGAGGACCGCAGCGCATCACCTAACCTGTACCATCAAGGCAGCAGTAGCGCAGAGGCAGCTGCAGCAGCAGCTGCTGCAGCAGCAGCAGTGTCAGCTGGCCTGTACAATCCTGAGGAAATCGCTGCAGCTGCAGCAGCAGTAGGCATTGACATGTACGCACTTGACACGCCGGCAGCACACCTACAGCAGGAGTGGGCCAAGGCGTTGGCTGGGACATCTGGCACTGCTGCTGCCGCCGCTGTTGCTGCTGCCACTGCTGTGCCGCCCGGCCACCTCGTGGGTGATGACCTGGCATGCGGGACAGACCAGGAGGATGAAGAGGGCTATGCAGAGCAGGAGCAGGGCAGCGGTGACAGCGCAGGGGCTGCTGCAGCTGGTAGCAGCAGGCGTGAGTCAGCAGCCGCCAGCTTGCCTGCAGAGGAGCTGTACCCTGGCGTGAAGGTCAAGCAGGAGCCGCAGACAGCTCCGCCGCTCCGTCAACGAAGCTACGGCAGCAGTGCAGCGCGATATGGAAGCGGCAGTAGCAGCGGCTGGGTCAGCCAGCAGCAGCAGCAGCACCAGGGCTTATGGTCGCCCAGCAGGCTGCTGCTGTCACCACCCAGGCCGCCGCGTGGCGATCAGCACCTGCTGCAGCGCAAAGGCGGCAATGGCAAGGGGCGCAGCGAGCTTGACGAGGAAGAGACTGCAGGTGAGCTGTTAACTCCAGGCTCAGCTGCTTGCTGGCTATTTGCTGCGATGTGCCTGCGCTGTGCTATGGCTTTTGCAGAGTGGAAGCTGTGTGGTTGCTCCCAGCAGCACTTGGTGCCTGCTGCGTCCATCCTAGCGTCTGTGCTGCAGCACTGGGTGAGCTGCAGCACTTTACTCTGGCCCGTCTTTGACCACATGCCCGCTGTGCAATTCGTGCTGCCTCCTTGCAGGGGCTGAGACGCTGCTGCAGATGGCCCACCTGCTGCGGCGGGAGTCCTGCGAGTTTGAGCCGCCCAGCCTGCGCCGCAGCGACTTCATCACGGCCTCAACGCCGCCCAAGCGCCACCACGCGCCGGAGCATGCAGACGCGCTCAGGGAGGCGGACGAGCTCAGCCCAAGCCCCTTCAAGCGCGCGCGCAGCAGCAGAGGCGCGCTGTTTGGCAGGCCCGGCGCAGCTGGTGCAGATGCGGAGGATGCTCGGGAGCTGGCGAGCAGCCTTGGCAGGTCCGGGCGTGATGCGGCAGCAGCAATCGCAGCAGCAGCAGCAGCAGATGATGGCATGGACTCCGAGGAAGAGCCACATGCTGCTGCTGCTGCTGCTGGTGGAGGTGGCAGGCGTGCCAGCCGCCTGCATGCAGCAGCGGCAGAGTTTGGTGATGCGGAAGGGGACAGCTACATGGATGCAGGCGTGGAGGAGGAAGAAGAAGATGACGAGGCAGCTGCAGGCGAGGACCCCATCCTTGGCTTTGGCCTAGGTAGCAGCAGCTACCCCGGCCCGCTGCCAGACCCGCCAGCACGGCCCAGCAATGCCAGCAGCCTCACTGCATGCAACGCAGACGGCGCGGCTGCAGGCAGCACCGCTGCTGCGTTCCTATCGCCGCCGCCGGTGGCGCGCGTGCCTGGCAGCAGCAGCAGGTGGCGGGAGTCCACTGGCACGATGGTGACGCCGCGGCGGCCCACAGCGCAGCAGAACTTGATGAACCTGCTGGCCTCGCCCTCGTTCGACCGCATGGCAGGTGGGCGCTGGCGTGGTGTGTGGGCTTCGGGTGATTTGGATTTAGATCCTTGCAGAGCTGAGTGTGTTTTGAATGCTGCTGTGCTGCGCTCCTGGTAGCTGCGCTGTGTACTGTAGCCTGCGAGCAACACCGCTGATTCTGCATGCACTGCATGCAGTTTATCCTGACCAACGCCTGCCTTGCCACTGCTGCTGCGTCGTGTACCGTGTGCGCTGCTGCAGGCTACGCGTCCCCGCCCAGCGCTGGCCGCACGCAGCCGAGTGCTGCCACGTTAGCTGCGCTGCAGTCCCCGCAGCCGTCATGCGTGCACGAGCCCTTCTGGACGCCCTTTACCGGGCTCTTCAAGGACGCGCTGTTCACGCGGGGCACCAGCGCCACACCCGACCTGCCGTCAGGTGGCAAAGTGCGCAGCGGCGGCGGCCTGTTCAGCCCTGCGCGGCTGTTCAGCCCTGGCAGGAAGAGCAACAGCGCCAGCAAGGCGCTGCCGCGCCGCTCGCTGCTGGCCAGCCCAGCACTTGAGCGAGGGGAGCAGCAGGCAGAGGAGGCGCGAGCAGCAGGTGCTCCAGCAGGTGAGGCCTGAGCCAATTTGCTGCGTGGCCGTTTGCTGTTCCTCTGCGCTGTTGTGCGCAGCCTGATCGCTTGTGGTGGCCGTGCATGCTCATACGCCTGCTGCACGTTCCTGGCAACAAGCGCTCCGCAGCGATGTGACATGCATCACACCCTGCCACAGCATCACACTTAGCTCACCAGTTTCTCTGCCATCCTCACTGCAGGCACCAGCGCCAAGGCCGCAGCCGCCGCCTGCCCAGCAGACAGTGCGGAGACAGGCCCCAGCCCTGCTGCAGCCTGCGGGCTGCAGGCAGCGGCGCAGCAGGTCAACCACCGCGTGGTGCGCCGCCTGGACACACACGAGGCCTGGGGCGGGCCCCTGGCTGCTGCCAGCCCGGCCAAGGGCGGCAGCAACACCTGGGCGGCAGCAGCAGCAGGGTCTGCGGTGAAGCCGCCGAAGGGCGATGGGCTGCTGGGCAGCGGGCTGAGCTTGTTTTCGCCTGTGAAGAAGCAGCGCGTGCCGCTGTTCAGCGAGGGTAGCGGCATCCACATTGGAGCCAGCCCTGCCAAGCCGGAGCAGGCAGAGCTGCCAGGTGCGTGTTGGGAAAGTGCTGCGGTGTAAAGCCACGAGCAAATGTGGCAGCACATTTGTTGCATGAGTAAGGGGTTGTTCAAGGGTTGTCACAGGGCCAATGCTGTCTGAGGCACCTGATCTGCTCAAGTGTGCGATTGGCATTCGTGGGTGTGCAAACACTTCAAGCTGCTTGCATGACTGCAGTGCTTGTCGTCTTCCAGCAATCCTGCTGCGATCACGCTGACTCCCCTCTGCTAATGCTCTGCTGAACTCTGCCTGCAGGTTGCACGCTGACCATTGCGCCGCTGACACACGACCTGCCCACCAGCAGTGAGAGCCTGCCAGGCAACATCAGCAGCCCTGCTGCTCAGGAGCCACACAGCAGCAGCAGTCCAAACAGTGGCCTTGCTGCTGCTGCAGCCCTGCCGCACGGTATGTCTCCATTGGGCCCCAACCCAAGCAGTAATCCACCAACTGCTTCTTGGAAGCGGCCGCCGGCATCGCAGCTGCTTTCAGCGCTGCCAAGGCACCTGCTGCAGCGACCCCTGCAACAACCGCAGCAGCAGCAGCCCCAGCAGCAGCAGCAACCATTACAACAGCAGCAGCAGCCCCGGCAGCAGGAAGAGCAGCAGCAGCCAGATGAGGAGGGCCAGGGTTCCCCAATGGCAATATCACCTGAGGCAGATGCTCCTGCAGATGCTGCTGAGGCACGTGCTCGCTCAGCGGCCCAGCAGCAGCAGCAGCAGCTTCAGGAAGAGCAGCGGCAGGACGAGCAGCAGCAGCAGCATGAGCAATCGCAGCTGGAACTGGTTGGAGAGGCATCAGATGCTGCCGCAGCAGAGGCAGCACCAAACACCCCAGTGCACCTGAAGCAGGCCACCAGCGACAACACTAGCTGCTCAGGCACACCCAACACGCCAGCAGAGCAGCGCAACGGCCTGCACAGGGGTGCGGGCGCGTCCCCAAGCGACTACGTCACGCCGCAGCACAGGCTGCGGCTGTCACGACCGCTGGCGCCTCTGCACAAGGACTGCCTGATTGCAGCCGCAACACGGGTAGCCGGCCTGGCAGGCAACAGCCAGGAGGCCGCCGCGGCGGAGACACCAGCAGCAGCAGGCAAGGGCAGCGCACAGCCAGCTGCCCGTGCGCCTTGCTCCGCTGATGCTGTTGTACGGCAGGAAGGCGCAGCTGCAGCTGGCGCTGCAGCTGCGAGTGCTGCTGCAGGCTCAACGGGGCAGCAGACAGGCTCCTCAGACAGCAGCAAGGGTGATGACAGGTTCATGGACTCCCCGCTGCAGCCCTGCCAGCAGCTGCAGTCGCCCACCAGCCAGTGGCATCAGGGCATGGTGGCAATGCTGCGCAACCTGCAGCAGACGCCGCTGCAGCCGCATGCAGCTGCAGCTGACGGCGCTGCCGCGGCGGGCTGTGACGGCGCTGCAGCTGGTGAGGCAGCAGGCAAGGCCTGCGAGGGCGCAGGTGCAGTGAGGGCTGGCTCCAGGGCGCTGAGGCGCCTGCAGGATGAGCTGGAGAGGGGCAGCGGCATTGCCGCTGCTGCAGCAGCAGCACAGCAGCAGCTGGGCTCTGGCAAGGGTGACCTGCAGATGCCCTTCTCCTCTGCACTGATGACGCCGCCAACAGCAGCCAGCGCAGGTGCCTGCTCAGCGCCGATGCTGCTGCCGCTGTTCAGCCCTGCTGCAGCAGCTGGCGGCAGTGCGCAGCAGGCTGCGCCTGCCGGCACAAGCACAGCAGCCACGGCTGCTGCTGCAGCTGGCAGGGGCGGCTCGGTAGCGTCTGTGAGCCTCACGCCTGCAGTCATCAGCTGCTCGCGTGCTGAGCAGCAGGCGTTTACGCTGCCTGTGTCAGCTGGCCTGTCCCCGCTGGCACCTGCTGGGCTGCCTGCGGTGGCGTGGCCTGTGCAGCAGCGGCCAGATGGGGGGCTGATTGTCACAGCACCGCTGGGGAGTGACGTGCCTGCTGCCGCTGTGCTGCAGCTGACGCCACCTCTAGGCACCAGCAGCAGCAGCAGGCTAGGCAGCTCAGGCAACAAGGAGAATGCTGCAGCTGCAGGTGCATTGCAGTGCTCTGCGCCATCCATTGCTGGTGATGCCTTGGCAGCGCTGCTTCGGCAGCACCAGCAGGGTGCAGTGGCAGCAGATGGTGCACCTATTTCTGGCAGCATGCTGAATGGCAGCATGCAGTGGCCTGGGCTCAATGGCCGGGTGACAGTGGTCAGCATCCAGCCCGTCACAATGCTTGCCAGCATGATGGGCGCTGCAGCTGCAGCAGCACCTGTTGCGGCAGCTGCTGCAGGCCTGGCAGCCGTGCAGCCCATGTTGCCGCTGCCAGCGCAGCCGGGCAAGCCGTGCGGCAGCTCTGCTGCAGTGGCTGAGCAGCGCAAGCCTGCTGCTGCCAGCGCTCAGCCCGAGCGGTTTGAGAGCAGCCACGCAGCGACTGTGCGCAGCCGGCTGCATGCTCTGATTGATGGCGTGTGACACGATGTGCGTTAGTGCAATGCACGTTGCAACACTGTGTGCCAGTGCCATGCCTGTTACATTATCATCGGTGGTGGTGTTACGTCGGTGTCGCTGGCTGCTTTCATTGTGCTGCTACTGCATGACGTATTGCCCTACGTGCTGGCTGCTTGTTGTTGCTGCTGCTTTTGTTTGTGTGTGTGGCGACGTGCTCTCAAAACATTGCACGTATTGCAAGGCTTGCATTGCTGTTTGCCGCTTGACGGTTCTACCAGAAGTGATTGCACCACCTCCATTTCTTATCAAGACGCTGTACGCCTGACTCAGGTTGCTGCGCTTTGGCAGCCCCACTCATATGACGCTTAGTTAGGCGACTGGACTTTACAGTGTGCATGACTTGCGTGTCCAGGGTGCCTGGGCTGGGCAGTATTTGCACAGCAGGTGCAACTGCATGCTGCAGCTTAGCCCCTCCATGTTGCTTCAATACATGGGGCACTTGTACAACTAGCAGACATAGGTACATCTTAGGCATAGTAAGGGTTGAGCTGATTGGTGATTGCACTTGGAGTGGGGGTGAGCGTGCAGCTGGTGGCAACACGTGGTTGAAGTTGCTCCTTTGCTGTGCTTCATACAACAGGCTATGCAGACTTGCCAATGTTATTGACAGAGCAATACTGATGATGCCAATGTTGTTACACTCTGAAACAGTTGAGCTGCATCGGTGTCCTTCAAGATAGATAGATAGATAGAGGGGTTACACGCAATCTTCCCAAGTGTCCTTCAAGGGCTTGCCTTGCCTGCACAGGCAGGCAGGTGTTCAAGTGGCAGCCATGAATCATAAGTAACGCTTGAATTTGCTTCGCCGTCATGTGCATTCCTGATATGGATGACACATTGGTCTGACTGAGCATTTGATCAGCAGCATACGTGCCAAAACGTGCTCCTAGCCTGTCCAACGGCATGGGCCCATGTGCTTGGGACCTGTGTACTGTGCAACTTCTTCAGCAGGCAGCACAACTCCAGCAAAGTTGATTCTTGTTAAAGGAAACATGTTTAAAAAAAAGCCAATGAACTGCGGTTGAGGTTACGTGGTCGTCACCCTACAAAACCGCTCACACTTGTGCGGGTCTTGAGCGATCCGGTCACAAGAGCTTTCATGCGGCTCAGGCATCCACCATCATTGTTAAACACAATTCGTTTCTACGAGGACCCATGCTGTTTGAACTGGGCCTTGTTGGACATTGTTGGTCTTATCCGACGACGTCGAACTCAATCCAATCATTAGGTGTTTAGCTGGCTTAGTAAATTGATATGGGAAGTATGGCTGAGGGCCAAACGGAGCAGCCAGTGGCATGTAGCAGCCCAGAGAAGCAGACCGAGGCAGCAGCCCAGTCACAGGCGTTCCCATCTGGCAGCAACTGCTGTGAAGTGCTGCCTGGTGTAGACGATAAGTTTGTGGATACCCCAACTGATCTAGGGGGTGAGGTGGACGGCCAGGCCTCCACCACCGGCAGTGTGTCCAGCCCCGTGCACCCGAGTGCTGAGCAGCAAGTGCCTGCAGCTCCGCAACCTGGCAGTGCTGGTGGCTTCGCTGTAATAAGCAGACATGAGCCAAAAATACAGGCGTACAGGCTCAAGGTTGTGGGCATTCCAGAAAGCTACACGGAGGACCAGCTGCGCTCCCTCTTCAGCCTCTGTGGCAATGTGACTGAAGCGAGGTGCGTCAAACGCAGCAATGGTGGACAGCCTCATTGCCTCGCGCCTGCAACGCCTGAAGGCGCAACCCTGACACGACCACTTTTTCTGTTGCTGCTGCTGCTGCAGGCAGGTTATTGACAAAGCCTCTGGGCGTCCTGTTGGGTAAGTTTTGTTCAATGCACTGCTGGTGCTCTGACGGAGCACAGTTCAACTGTCCTATGTGCTGGCCAGCTGCAGCATGCCAGCCCATCTCTTTGTTCTGTTTCTGGGTTCTGACAGTGTGAGCAATGGTGTGTGCCTGCAGGTACGGCTATGTGTCATTCGCCACCAAGGAGGCAGCAGACCTGGCGATCAGCACGTTTGACGACCAGCTGCAGCTGCAGGGCTCGGGCAGCTCCCTCAGCGTGTACTACGCCAAGAAGCAGCACGACAGCAACGCAGTGCACAGCGACAAGGAGTCGTGCCTGGCACGCAACGCCAAGCTGTACTTTTGCGGCACGCCCTCCAGCTTCAGGCGCGACGGCATCCTGGCGCTGTTCAGCGCGTTTGGGCGCGTGCGGCACCTGCAGGTGTACACGGACAGCTTTGGCGTGCTGGCCAGCGGCACAGTGACCATGTACTCCACAGAGGAGGCCACAGCAGCAATGAACAGCCTGGATGGCAAGGTGCTGCAGCCAGGCACAGCGCCACTCAAGGTGAGGCGGGCTTGTGGGCGGTGGGCGCTGGGGCCGCTTGCAGGAAAGGAGCAGGAAAGGAGCAGGTGTTGCCTGGGCAGCTGTGGTGAGCAGAGGTGCAGTCTGCGCCCCTCTGGGGGCAGCAGCAGCGGCAGGGACGTGTGTGCAGCGACGCAGCAGTATGATGGAAGTGCAGGGAATGCAGCGCGACCCTCATTTGCGTTTAAAATCAGCAGTGGGGTTGAAGTGCAGTAGCAAGTGCGAACGCTCGATGTAAGTCAGCCCCATTGCTACTGTAGGTGCTGGTTGCAGCTTGTGCTTGCTCCTCTTCCTGGTGCCTCCGCGTGCCCTCACATTCCTTGCCGTGCATCCTCTGCGCTGCCTGCGCTGCTGTTCACACTGCGTCCCCTGTGTGCAGGTCACGTGGGCGCAGCTGAGCACGCTGCCGCGCCGCAGCCCAGGCGGCCCGCCGCCGCCCATGCCCAAGGGCTTCACTGTGAGCTACGCCTGCCTGCCCACCTTTGTGACCCCCTCAGAGGTGGCGGCGCTGTTCGAGCGCTACGGCACGGTGCTGCAGGTGGTGCCGTTTGCGCACCGCAGGGAGGGGCCGGCCGGCTCGCGCGGTTGCGGGCTGGTGGTGGTTGAGAATGAGGGCGCAGCCACAGACGCGATCGAAGCACTGTCGGGCAAGTTCACCTGGCCAGGCGCGGAGCGGGCGCTGCTGGTGCAGCCGTTCTATGGCGTGGTGCGCGCAGGCCCGCACCAGCTGCCTACGCTGCCGGAGGGGCCGGGCACCAGCAACAGCAGCGGCAGCAACGCGCAGGGCAGCAGCAGCGGCAATGCGCAGGGCGCTGGTGGCAGCAGCGGCGGCCGCATGTGGCAGCCGCCAGGCAACCAGGGCAGGCAGCAGCAGGGCGGCCGCAGGGGCGGGTATGGGTACGGCAACGGCCCCATGAATGACAGGGAGCAGCACCGGGCTGGGCCAGCAGCAGCAGCACAGGCGCCGGCAGGCGCAGCAGATGATGAGCCAGCGCCGCCAGGGTGCTTCCCAGACGCGTTCAAGCTGGTACTGTCCAATGTACCTAGCAGCTACAGCCAGGGCGATGTCAGTGCGCTGCTGCAGCCGTATGGGCATGTGGTGTCAGCCTTCAGGGAGCAGGGCAGGGACAGCAGCGGGGACACAGTGTCGGTGTGGTACTCAAATGGTGGGCAAGCAGAGGCAGCTGTTGCAGGGCTGCGCAATGTTGTGCTCATGGCTCCAGACGGCCCACGCCGGCTGCTGCTGACTGCCTGCTACAGCGGCCCAATCAGCCGCCACCAGCAGCAGCGCCAGCAGCAACAGCAGCAGCAGCAGCAGCGCAGCATGCACCCAGGGTCTGGCTCTCCCTATTCCTCTAGCAGTCACCTGGGCTCTGGCAGCAGCAGCGGCATGAACAGCGGCATGATGGATGCTGCCAGCAGGGGCAGCGCCGCAGCCACCCTAATGCAGCAGCAGCTGGCGTACCAGCAGCAGCAGCAGGCGCAGGCGCAAGCTCAGATGGTGCAGCAGCTGGGCATGCAGCAGCTGCAGCAGCAGCAGCAGCAGCAGGGTGTGCACATGCTGGCTCAGGGCCAGGACCCTCCAGGGGTCATGCAGGTGTGGAACACCCAGGCGCCCGCCACGGCCGCGCCCGCCAGCGCTGCTGCTGCCATCACGATGCAGCTCACGGGCGGCCACATGAGCCAGGCTGCCAGGGCCAGCAGCGGCGGCTTTGACATGCAGCAGCTGGCCTTTGCGCTGCCGCAGCAGGGCGGTGTGTCTGCGCCGATGGTGCAGCAGGCCGGCCATATGTGGCAGCACGCCGGCGGCTCGCCGCAGATGCTGGTGTCGGCTGTGCCTGGCGGGCTGGGTGTGTCTGGCAGCATGCTGGAGCAGCTGGGGCAGCTGGGCGCTGACGCCTCGTCAATGCAGGGCGGCTACATGGGCAGCAACCCCGCAGCGCTAGGCGTGTCTGCAGGCGTGCCTGCAGGCATAGGCTACACTGGCTGGCTGTACTGAGCACGCTGGCTGTGGATACTGCCAAGGCTTGCTCGCTGGCTGCTGGCTGGCTGGTGGTGGCGACAGGCGAGCCAGCTGCTGCACGGTGGTGACCTGCGTGGAGCAGCAGTGAAGACCACGCTGGCATGATTATGGTTGGCTGGAGTTGGCTGGCTGCAAGGTATGGGGGTGGTGCCTGGGCTGGGGTGGGGTGGAAGCTGGTGTTTGTTGGGAGGCGCTTTGATGTGCGCGCCGAGGATGCTGTGTGGCGCTGCTTGCGCTTCACTGCGTTGAAGAGAGTCTGTGCAGGAGTTGCGTGCTGAAGGTGGCTAGCAGAAGCAGTCTGGGCATGTTGAGGTACGTGCTGGTTGGCAGCTGCGCAGCAGCTGCTGCTGGTTCTGATCCTGTGCAGCTTGTTTGCCCAAGGTACTCTGGTATTGGCTTATACTACAACCATGTGTATACTTACATGCGTGCTTATGCTACAAGGGCGCAATACTTAACAGCTTTATCACAGACGCCTTGTTTAGCATAAATTTAGCAGTACAGGCAGCTGCAGTGATCTGTGCTGCCAGGCCAGTGGATAACTTATTCGGTGTACGGCATTTTCTCTCTGAGCAGGGGTGTGTCTTTGCTTCGGATGCGGAAGTGTGTGGGGCATGCCCAGTCATATATGGCTGCCCACTTGAGTCTATACATCGCTGCAAAACCCAATCCATGTTGCCTCTGCGGCGCTGAGCGCTGCTGCTTGGCAACCTGGGGCATACTAAGCAACACGATTGTTGTTTCCCAAATACGTTTTGTAGTGCTGTGTCCCCTGTCATAGCTGCTCAGAGCGCCGCATGCCTTTGCTGCTGTGAGCTGGAAAGTGCCTGCATGACCTGGCACTATGCCTGCAGCCAGCTGTGGCCGTGCCTCTGATGAATGACACACAGCCAGTAGCCTCAGGTTTCTCTGACGTGCGATGCACATGTTTGCGTTGTGCATGCCTGATTTTTGGTGGGTGGTGCGTGTGCAGAGCGCACAGCCAGCCAGTGCTTGCCGTAATGGTTGCAAACTCACATCTGCACGTGTGTTTTGAGATGGTTGTGTAGCATAACCAATCTTGCCGCTGGTGTGCCATGCGCGCCTTTTGCTTGTGAGCTGTTGACTCAATCCTGCAGCTGTTCTGTGAGCTTTTCATGGCGTATGCTGCGACAATGTGCATGGAGTGTCCCAATTGCTACGTTTTTGATGAACCGAATCAGCTCGCGTCGACGCCTCTTTGGCTGAGGTGTCCGCAGTAGCAGAGTTTCACTGCGTGAGAGCTTGGTGATGTGCCGCAAGGGGTGCATTGGAAGCATGCGTGGGCATGTACGCTGCCACATGTGCTCGGTTGCCAGCAGCCGGCTTGTTGTGCGCCGCATTTGCACGCGTGCCTTGTGCACGCAGCAGCTGTGGTGGCCCTGGTGTCTGTGGCAGGGTTCAGGGCATGCATGTATTGTCTCTGCTCGCAGCAGTTGCTGTGTTTTGCAATCAGATCGCGTACGGTGGGCAGCACTGTTTCATGGCCGTGCATGTGATGTCGTGGGCAGTTGTGCCTGGTCGTACGCATCGTGCCAGCTGACAAATCACATCGTGGCGCAAGGTGTGTGTGCGATGCTAATGCCACGTATGTGCTGTGCATGTTTGTGTGCGTGTGTTGTACTCCTCAGCCTGCAGCCTGGCACTTGTGCTGGCTGTGTGTGGGCGGAGCGTTCCGGCAGGACCAGGTGTTGCTGTGCGGAATAAACCCTATTAGGTGATATGTTGAGGTATCACGTGCTCGCAAGACTAATGCTCGGAGAGTCTGGAACCCAACCCTTGGCACACCGGCAGGCAAAGTGGCTGCATGCCTGGTGTGCTGCTTTGAGACTGAGTTATGCTGCACGTTTTTAAACAGCAACTCCAGGTTGCACAACTTGATGATCTTGCACATCTTTTGGTCCTGAGATCGCGTCGTGTAGACGGCTTGCATGATGGCTGCGTGTCTGTCAAATGCAGTGGTGCTAGTCACTGCCAGCTGTGCAACAGGGCTTCGGTCGTGGGCTTTGAGGGGAGACGCTATTTGTCGGTGTGTACGAGGTGCAGCAGCTGCAGGAGCTGCGGGATGCTGATTGCCCTGTCTGGACGACATCCGTAGAGGCGAGTGGGCAGGCAGGCAGTGAAACCTACATCAGAACACAACACCATTTGCAGGCTTGAGGTGCTTCGCTGCGTGCTGAACTTGCTCTCTTGTGGCTACCGTGTACTACTGCTGGTGGTAGGGGTCACTAGGGGCCGTGTCTTGCAGGATCCTGGATGTCACGGTCCTCTGGTCTCAGGCCACGGTCCAGGAGACGGACCGATCTGTCTTGTGGTTTGACTTGGTGGCTCTGTGGGTGTGTGGGAGGATGGCTTTCTTGCATGGTGTGGTGGGCGCCTGCTGCTCAGCTGAAGCTGCGGCCAGGGCACATTGGCGATGGGGCTGATGTGTGCTGGCTGCTGCAGATGCTGCTGCGTGGCTGCTGTGAGATTCGGCGCCTGCGCTGGGGCCAGCCGTGTCCGGTCTGCCCTGCCGGAAGGCCCTACCAGACCGGGTGTTGTGTGTTGTGCTGGATGGAGGATGGGCTGTATGCTGTGTGTGGATCTGCATGTGTGGTGCGTTTGAGCTTGTGTCGAGCAGTTGTGAGCAGGACTTGTGGGGGCGTTGCGCCTGTCAAATGCACGTGCGCGACAGCCACGCTGCTTGCGGTGTGACAGCACTTGATGCCAGGGCAGGTGCAGGTGCTGTCCATATTGATTGTGCGCATGTATGCACGTCAGCATGTCTGTCATTTTGTCAGGAAAGGTGGCAGCTTTCAAGGGCCAGGTGCGTGTGCTGTGGTCACACACCCATCTGCATGCACCGCTGCGCTTTGCAGAGTGCTGCTGCGCCCTCCAGCAGGCTTGTTTGCGCCTTGTTGGTTTGCTCCTTGGTCTGCTGCATGCAGACTGAAGATCATTGCAGCAAGGATGTGCCTGGTATGATTGTTTGGGTTATTTGGTTGCCTTTTGACTTTTGATGCTGACAGTGCAGTTGCATACGGCTATGCATCCGAGCACTGATCAGTGCCATCGTGATGGCATTGGCGTTCCGGTTGAGGTGGACTGGATTGCGGAGTGTTTGCGCTATCCTTGTAAGTCCTGTACCAAATGGCGTGTGCTTCCTGGCGTATTGCTGGTGTATCTTACCACAGCACAGCACCAACGGCATTGACACAGCATTGCTGTACGCTGCTGAATTGTGGGGTGAATTCAGCCAGGTCAGCCCTTGCTTTGAAGCTGACCATTTGCGTTCCAGTAGTATGACCTATTGGTGAAGATATTGCCATCACAATCCGGGGATTCACGTTGAAGCACCGCTCATCAGCTGGAGTTGTGCAGCATGGAGAGCGGCAGACTAGTGTGGAGTGCTTGCGGCTGTGACGCACGTGCAGAGCATTTGGACTACTGCGAAGGTCCGGTTGACTTGTGACAGCATTATCATGTTGACTATCAGTGGCACATGGATGGCCCTCCAGCACGTTTGCATCAGGAGTTGTGTTACCAAGCACGATCATTGTACAAGCTTCGCCTGCTGTGGTACTCAGTAGTATGCACCCGTGCTGCTTGTCGGCTGTGCTGTAACCGTATGACTCATATAGGAGATGTATCTCCAAAGTTGCTCAGCTGTCAGCACTGCAGGTCTCTAACAAGCAGAAAACTGCAGACACTCCGCTGCAGCTGCACGCTATCAAGCCATGCCGGAAAGACCGCTGCTGCTGAGTCGCACAACAGTCGCGGCAACGCGCACACACGAGTGGCTGCTGGTGTTCAAGCACCTGGAACCACGCCGCACAGCTGTCATGCTATATGCAAACTCTCTGTGAACAGCATGCTGCCCAGCACAACAGCCATGCTGCTGCAACTCTGTAGCCTGACAAAACATTCAACAACTGCCAGACAAACTTGCTGTGCCGGCGTTTGCCAAGGAAGAACCGCAGCTGGTTGCAGGATGGCATATCCTGGTAGCAACTGGACATGACTGCCGCACTGTCACCAGCTGCAACTGCTCCAGCATAGCTGTTGATTTCGATGCTGCAAAACTGCATGCCGCGCAGCAGTCATCATTGCTGCTGCTCGGTGTGCTGCGCCTTGATGGCCTGGATCATCTGCAGCCGCAGCAACCAGCAAACAACAGCAGCGTGCCAGCCACACACAAAGCAAGGTTAGAGATGTGTCTTTGCATACCTGTCAACACCTCACCAGCGAGTCTGTGGCTCACTGCAGCAGCATGTCGCCAGCATGCCAGAATGCTAGCGCATTGCCACAGCTGCTCCTTCGTATCTTGAATGTCAAGCAGCTGCAGAAGAGCCTGCAGCTGCTGGGCCATGCATGTGCGAGGGCAGCTGTGCCAGCGAGGCACACTGAGGCACTGTGCTGCTGCCCATGCTGCAACACAGCTGCTGCTGCTGCGGCTCACCTCCTTGACTGTGGGCGGGTTCTTCACCTCGGGCTCCCTGCTGCTCTCAATCAGCGCGCGCACAGCAAATGGCAGCGTCAGGCCTGCAGCACAGCACGCGGCAGCAGCCAGGAAAGGATAAGGGTCAGAGGATTACTGCGAGCTGCATTGCATCTGGTGCGCAGCTGTATGGCTGCTAGCACCGGCAAGCGCAGCTGCATTAGGTGCCACTGCAGTATGCTGAGGCCTGGAATGGCAGCAGCAGCATGCTGGGCAGTTGGAGAATTCTGCGCTTGCGGAGGTTGATGGGAACATCAGTGGATGCACCACCCGGTGCTGAGCACTGCAGCTGACACGCGGCATCCTGCCGGCCATGTGTGTGCACTACTGCTGCTGCAGTAATGTTGAACGACCCCTGGCTGCCTTGCTGTTCCTGCAACGTGTTGCTGCTGCCCTGCTGTTGCTGCTGCGCTGCTGCTGCAAGCGCACCAGCAGTCGTCCAGTAGAAGGTCCACATCAGGATGGGCTCTGCAAGCACAGACAGCAGCAGCAGCAGAAGCACAGCATGTGAGGCACAGATAAGCATTAGCCTACAACTGCTCTGTACATGTGAGCAGTTGAGGTGAGATGTCACCATGCCTAAAAGTAGTAGCTGCAGCAGCAGCAGACAGCAGGCACAGCACCAGCACGCCCGCCAACAAGCCAGCACTGCTCACCTCTGAAGGTCCATTTGGCAAAGAAGCCCACTGCACGCCATGAACAACACAAAACAGGGATGTGGTGAGGTCTAAGCACGGCTGAAGGGCGCCATCGTAAAGAATCAAGTCTTTCACACCCCTCTGCACTCCCACTGCTCACCCATCTTGCTGCTCCTGGTGCGTAGGTGCCCTAGCACTGATCAAACGCCTTAACAGTTCGACACTTGTATGAGGTACAGTAGCACGTTAGGGAGACCGCAACGGGAGTCCGTGCAGATTGGAGACACCCCGAACAGACAACGGAAGCAGCTCACGCGACTGCTGTGTTACTGAACTACAATGGTAGGCATTGAGCTTTCTTGTATGCTGGTTCTCGCGCGCGGTGTGCAGGGCCTGACATTGGTGTTAAGGTCTGGGGCTTGTTGTTCTGCACCAAGTTGGAGTTGCCTCAGCATCAGAGGAGAAGCATAACACCTGCTCACACTCACAGCTCCCCTGAATAAACACCATGTAACTCCCACAGGCGTACTGCTTCAGCACCGGACAGCACACCGTGCTTGTCACTCATGCTGGGTGGCCGGGTCTGGGCAGAACATGATCAGCATCACCATCGCCAGTTACACAAGCAGGGCACAACCCGTACAGGAGCCTCAACTGACGCCTGCAGTAGCATCATGCACGACCAGCTGCACCTTGAGCACTCCTTTCGTCTGGGCCAGCGCCATTGCCTCAACACCCTGGCTGAGCGGCAGCTGCTTGTGGGTCATTGCAGCCAGCAGCTGCCGCAGCTCTTGGTGCTGCTGCATCATGCTCAGCGCTACATCCATGGGCCCACACCTGGACAGCAGCAGGGCAGCAGCACACGCCAGTGAGGCAGCCTGCTGCATGCTACGACGCTGACATCTTCTCAGGACTGACGCAATGTTGACAAGAGTTGGGTGGCAAGCTGTGGGAGGCAGCTTGTCGTGCATGTGGTTGGTATATTGACCTCGTGCTGGGGAGGCATTACAAGAGTTTTTAATGGCTGCTGACAGCAGCACATGCTAGGGATCAGCTGAGTGCACTTCACGACCTGCAGAGTGCAGCCAATCTGCAGTCAATCAAACACCACTACGTCAGGATGGGTGCTGCTTACCACAACACCGCAGCTGCTGCTGCCCTCATCCAATACACGCAGCTGCTGCTGCCTGCTGCTCACCTTGACCCCACCAATGTCTTCTCATTCACCACGATGTCATTGGCCAGCTCAGACCAGCCAGGCATGGCAGGGTCGTGCAGAGATACAGTGGTCTTGAGCACCAGCGTGCCCATGGCTCGCGTGAGTGCCAGCGCGGTGCGGATGCTGCTGGCTGAGCCTGCAGCAGCAGCAGCAGCAGCAGCAACTTTGAACAAATGGTGACCTGTGCAAACCTACAGGATGGCGTGGCCGGTGCTGCACAGGTCCACGGGTGCAGCGGCACACGTTAGACATGCTGTGCAGCTCTGCCACTGCTGCTGCTGCTGCTATTTCGCCAGGCCCTCGCACCTGATGCCTCCACCACAAGGTGGAAGGCTCCTGCATGCTCTGCAGCAGTTGCCTCATTCACCACCACCTGCGCTGCTGTGCCAGTCACCAGGGCCATCTTGTCTGCGTGACGCCCAAAGTGTGTCACCCGGCCTGGCGCCTTCAGAGCCAAGACCTGTGCAATCAGCAGCCCCAAGCGGCCATCACCTGCACGCCACACAGCAGCCAGCCCTGAGTGTTTACAGGCCATACGTCAGATAGTGAGCATCTAGCATCAATGTTCAGTCATCAATAAGGTTGCTGTCAGCGCTGGCAGAAGCCATGGACAGCAGTGCTGTTGCAACTACCTGTCACCTGTCTGCATGACGTGTCACAGCAGCCAGGTACTTTGCTGCGTTTCTGCAACCAACCGCCTCCGCCATGTGCACCAGTTCACGCGCCACAATGCTTGCATGTACTACACCCCCGGCCCCCGCCCCGCCCACCTACAACTGCCACTTGTTGGCTGCTGTCCTGCAGCAGCAGCCCCTGCTCCAGGATCCTGCAGGCAGCCGCCAGCGGCTCACAGAACACTGCCAGGTCATCACTCAAGCTGTCAGGCACAGGCAGCAGGTTGCGCGCAGGCAGCGCCAGCCACTGCGCCATGCAGCCATCACGGCTGATGATGCCCAGCACTGACCTGCAGCAGGAAAGGCGTAGGGGAAGACCAGGCAGTGCATAGTCAGCATAGGGCGTGCCTTGTATGCAAGGCTTGCACAGGTTGATGCACAAGCTGCGCAGCAAATGTTCTGTGTGCCGTGCTAACCTGAAGACAGCCAGTCTGCCCAGGCACATGCAGCATGCTTGCCACAGCTGCAGCCGTGTACTTGCGCAACGCCTGCAGCCCATAGCACATCAGCGCTGCAAGCCTACCGGCCAGGCGCGTGGTTGCGCTGGTAGACAGCATCAGCGCAGCTGAAGCCGCCATCATTGCAGTTGATCTCGCCCACCACGCGCTGGCCCACCAGCTGCGGGCTGCTGCTGCAGGCCACCACGCTGCCCACAAACTCGTGGCCCAGCACACCACTGTAGCCCGGCACGTAGCCGCGTGTTATCTCAATGTCCTGCAAGGGGCGGTGCAGGGGCGGCACGGGACCGGCGTGCGTGTGACTGATTTGTTGCATCGAAGGTGACATGATTGTAGCAGGCATTCGAGTGGTGCTGAGTGGATCTGCGTGCATGTCTCGATGCAAGTTCTGTGGACCTGGTTCCAGCGCTGCCAACAGCCTTGCCAGTTCGTCAAGCCCCCGGCAGCTCATGTTGCGCTCTCTCGCGTGCAAAGGTGGTTTAGAAGCGGCGTTAGGCGCGTACGATAGGTGCACGAGGCAGGCCCAAAATGCCATTGCAGCGCAGTTGCCATTGTTCAGCCATCAGCCATCACTGCTGCAGCAACTTCAGCAGCAGCACCAGCACTAGCAAGAGCAGCCATACCCACCGTAGCGCATATGCCTGCCCTGTGCACTCTGATGAGAGCCTCATCAGGTGCTGGTGTTGGCTTGGGGTAGTCCTCCTCCAACTTGAGTGTATTAGATGCTGCAGGTGGCAGCAACAGGCACAGCCAAAGGCAGGCAGGCACGCTCACACTGACACTAGTGGTGACTGACGACACCTGCATGCCTTTGCTAGGCAATGACCCGCAAAAGCTGCTGCCAGCAGCCCTGCTCGTGCTGCTTGCACCAGCGCACATGCTTCTGCCAATTCCAGATGAGTGCACTCATACCAGCAGCCACAAAACCTGAAGGCGTATCACTGCCAAAGACGTCTGGAGGATTCTTAAGGGCTTGTGACTGCTTATACCTTGGTCATACACCAGTGCTTGCATCCTGCTCAGCAAGGCAGGGTCGGGCTCCTAAGCAGTACACACTCCTGCAGGAGTTGCGTGTAGATCGGCGCTCTCATGCATAATTTAATACGCCGTAAAAGATTTTGTGCCAACGTCTTGAGAAGATTGACCCATATATCAGCCAGAGTGCCTAATCGTCACTTTCTCCCGGCAGTTCGGCATTGGGGTTCTTGCGACCCACGGGGTCATACACCTGCAGCTGAAGAGTGCAACATAGTAGCTGACGACGTGGGAGCTATCATCCGCTTGCCGCAACTAGGGTCATGCGTTGCAGCAGCAGTAGCAGCAGCAGTAGCAGGGTTCTCAGCCACGGTCGCCATCATGTAGCATGGCAGCCAACGCTGCCATGTCAAGCTGTATGCAACAGAATTCAAGCCAGAGCAGCGGACTCAGCAGGTGCTCATGCCGCAGCAGTTCCATTTGCACGGCACAACCCTGCATCAGCGGAGGAGTCAGCACTGCCACCTGGCAAGTGTTGGCTTGCAGGAGTGGGGCCAGGAAGCTGGGACCATGTCACGGTGAGTTCACAGTCGCATGTGGCTGCTGGGTCGGTAAAATCTAGCAGTAAACTGCTGCAGCTCACTGCAGAAGGGCTGCAGGCTGTTGCAACAAGCAGAGCATTTTTAGCATGCCATGATGGCATGCAGAACCGTGAGAGAGGGCGCAGTTGGATTGAGGCTCACGTCGACTGCTTCTTTGCTGCAGGTGAAGGTGGCGAGGCTGATAGCAGAGGCAGAGGTGCTGGTGTATGACGACCTGGGTGCACAGGTGGGCTGGGTGTAGGGCAAGCGCAGCATATGTTGGCTTCTGCGCAAGCTGGTGTGTGCGGGCGGGGTTGAGACGTTCTGCGCTGCTTGCTGCCTGCGCCAGGAGCTGCTGGCTGCTGCCCCTGCCTGGGCAGAGCAGGTGTATGTGGGCAAGCGAGGCGGCACTGCGTCCATCAAGCAGCCGCAGATTGATGAGCTGCTGGTGAAGCTGTGCAAGCAGGTGCGGAGACAGGCACACAGCAGCTGCAGCGCACTCCGCATCACATTAACAACCAACCCCTTGAAAAAGCATTGTAACACAGTGTTGTAGCAGCTGCGGCAGCAGCTTGCAGCACCTGTATCAGGTTGGTGGCTGGAGCTTCGTCCATTGCCTACAAGCGTGAATTGGTTGCTGAGTGCAAACGCCTCGAGTATCTGTGCAAGTGTGAACTTCCTCGACTGTCTGACAGGCCGCAGACACCAGGTGACAGCAAACTGCTTGCTGCTGCTGCCGCTGCTGCCGCTGCTGCTCCTGCTGCTGCTGTGGCACGGCCCGCAGGGCAAGCGTGTGGTGCGGCTGAAGGGCGGCTGCCCCTCCACCTTCTCACGAGTCAGCAGCGAGGCTGCTGCACTGTCGGCTGCTGGCTGCGCCTACGAGCTGGTGCCAGGCGTGTCGACAGCAACAGCAGCGGCAGTGCTGGCAGGTGTGGGCGCTGACGCAGCCCCATGCTGCGCAACAGCGCAGTTGCAGTGGCAACATGCAAGCACACACAAGCACAACTGCGGCTGCATCGCGTTTACCGCTGTTGCGTCCAGCAGCTGCGTCCCGTCTGCTTGGGGCGTGTGCTGGCACCGCTATGCCCTGCCTTTGCGTGCTGTATGGATGCTGTGCTGAAACGTTTGGATGCTGTCGCGCTCTGCGCAGGCCTGCATCACACTCTAGCAGCTGCCCATCTCGGAGCATGCAGCCAGGGTCAATCAACGTTTCTCAAGTGCTGCTGCATACCGCGCTGTAGCCAAACCAACCCAAACCTGCTCGCCGCCTGCCTGCTGCTGTTTGCCTGCAGGGCTGCCGCTGACTGATGCCAAGCTGGCGGGCGCCTACGCAGTAGTCAGCGCCCATGATGCAGCAGCAGTAGATTGGGCGGCCTTCAGTGACATCCCCACACTGGTCATCCTGATGGGGGGCAGGGCGCTGCCGCTGATCGTGCAGCTGCTGCAAGCCACTGGCTGGCCTGACAGTACGCCGGTGAGTGCGCCGCTATGGTGCTATGTTGTTCGACATGCTAAAAGGGGTGGTGGAGGCTTACGCACCATACACGGCTGAGGCTGTGCTGCAGAGAAGTCCGCAGCTGTGACAGCATGCAGGGCAGAGGCATCGCCCAGCTTCCACCACAGGCATGCATGCAAGCACCTGCCACACGAGTGCATGGCTGCACACCCGCTGTGTGTCAGGTGCATGTGTATAGTGGAGCGGGTTTGTGTTTTTGATGCCACGTGGGTACTGCATACGCGGCAGGTGACACACATCATTTGCATGCACTTGACTGCCGGTCATAAGAAAGCCAGTTGTATATGCGGCCACTCACGCATCTGGCGTCGTGTTATCGGAGGGTTCCTTGTGGATTTTGCTGCTGTGACAGTACAATGGGCAATTACACCGTATTGTGCTGTGCCTTCGCACTGCATTGCAGGTCGCTGTCGTAAAGGCGGCTGGCACTGCTGCCCAGGCCACATGGTTCTCCACACTGGCACATGTGCAGCAGGACACAAAGCCCGGTGCCCCGCTGTCTCCTTGCATCATAGTGGTGGGGCGGGTGGCTGGGCTGCCTGCTGCATGGGCTGGTGCCCAGCCCAGCTGAGCATGACACTGTCATATGTTACACTGTGTGCCTTGAACGAGGTTTTGTGGTCCTATTTGTTACACAATGATGCAGTATGCTTGCCCAAGGGCTGCATCGGCA
The DNA here is from genome assembly GCA_030272155.1 of Tetradesmus obliquus. Classification (NCBI taxonomy): domain Eukaryota; kingdom Viridiplantae; phylum Chlorophyta; class Chlorophyceae; order Sphaeropleales; family Scenedesmaceae; genus Tetradesmus; species Tetradesmus obliquus. Next base: position 7,496,004 of record CP126191.1, read on the forward strand.
TGCTGCTGGTTGCCTAGCAGCAGCCACAATTCTGTTGCGATTGAGCAAATGGTATGCACAAACCGTGCAAAGTTGGTGGCACCAGGGCTGCGCAGCTGCTGAGAACAGCATCAGCGCAGCTGCCAGGTCATCATAGCTGACCGCCTCTGCACCATGGCGCCTGGCATGTACGCTTGTGGTGGTGCAGCTGCACTCCCAACTGGCTGCTGCTGAGGTGCATCTGTGCCAGAGCGCATCCTGCTAGCATGCAGGTGTTGATGTGCTGAGCACATAGCAGGAGCAGCAGCAGCAGGCGCCTCTGCTGGGTGCTGAGCTGCTCTGCTTCCTGTTCCACGCAACACATGTCTGTGCTTTATCTCAGGCCCGTGTATGTGGTGGCCATGCAGACGTAGCGCCACGGTTCCTTTACTACGTTGCAATGCATGCATTCTATCCATCCATCTGACCTGCCAGCTGGCAACAATCAGCAACATGCAGCGGCTGACTGGTGTACACTGGTAACATTACACATGTGACGTGACGGAGAGAACACATCACGGCGGCTTTGCCGCTGCAGCCGCCGACTCCTTGATTGCCTGCACGTCCTGTGCCGGCTTGTACAGCCTCAGCGCCAGGCTGCTGCCCACCACCGACACGCTGCTGAGGGCCATGGCCAGCGCCGCGATCCAGGGGGGCAGCAGGCTGTGCGTGGCGGGGAACAGCACGCCAGCAGCCAGCGGGATGGCCAGCGCGTTGTAGGCGTACGCGTACACAAAGTTCCAGTGCATGCGGTGGTACGCCCTGAGCACAGGTGACACACGCAGGCAGCGTACATTATTGTTGATGTAAATTCTGTCTGTAGCACATGGCAGCGGAGCCTGTTAAGCTGCTGTCCACTGACCAGTCTATAGCGTGCCAGCCTGGCACCGGGTGTGCTACTTGAGTTCTGTCTGAGCCGGCCAGGGCGCACGTGCTTGCCATAAAGCAACTCGCTGTTTTGCCGAGGCAACGTCAGCAACGTTAAGAAAGTGTACACCCCATTCACGCACTGTGCAATGGCTGCGGTGATCTCAACGTGGAAGTCAATGGTGAACCTGCAACACCAGGCTGGTATCGCACCGCTCACCTGGAGCTGATGTCCAGTGCCACCAGCACGTCGCTCAGGCTGTCCTTCAGCAGCAGGATGTCAGCGCTCTGTGCCGCCACGTCAGCACCGCCGCCAATGGCCAGCCCCACGTCAGCCTCAGCCAGCGCGGGAGAGTCGTTGATGCCATCACCCACCATCGCCACGCCGCTGCGGCCCCGCTGCTGCTTGGTTTTGTTGCCACGCTGCAGCTTGAGCGCAGCAGATGTGCGAAAGCACGTGGACAGCTCCCTGATACCCCTGCTGGTAGTGCTGCACATGCTGTTGTTGCTGGCCAGGGAAGGTGGTGACAGTGTAAGCTGCTGCTGGCTGGCCTGCTGCCTCAGCTTCTGCACCACCCGCACTTTCATTGCAGGTGTTGCCTCCGCCACCACTCGGCTCAGCGGCAGCTGCAGCTGCCTGGCCAGTGCTGCAGCGACACGCCTGTGGCATGATGGGCAAAAGCAGGCCACAGAGTAACGCACACAACAGTCAGGTTACTCAAAGTGACTGGTGCATGCGTTATGCTCGACAACGCATGCAGCACAACACGTGACAGGCAAAGGAAAGATGCAACCAAAGGTGCAAGTGCACAGAAGCCGGCTTTGCACCTCTATTCCGTAGCAGCTGCAGTGAAGTTAACAGAGCATTTGCCATCTCCACACCATTGCGCACCTGCTGTCTCCTGTCACCATCCACGTCTCCACGCCGCGCTGCTGCAGCGCCTGCAGCACCCCAGCCGCCTCAAGCTTCAAGTTGTCGGCAATTGCAAGCAGCGCAACCGCCTTGCCGCTGACAGCAGCAATCACGACAGTCGCGCCAGCTGCCTCCTCCAGCTGTGCCAGCCGCTGCCTGAATCCCTGCGGCAGAGGCACGCCTTGATCCTCCATCCAGGCTACGTTGCCTAGCAGCACCGGCACCAGGCTGTCGTCTGATGCACAGCCAGTGCTGCTCCTGCTGCTGCTGCTGCTGCTGCTGCTGCTCTTGCTGTTGCTGCTGTGTGATGACGATGAGCTGCAGGTGTTGCTGGCCATTGGTGTGGTTTCAGCGCAGTGGCGCGCAGTAGCGGCTGAGGCCTGAGTGCAGGGTTCAGCAGATTGCTGGCAGGCAGGGGCGCCTCCTGTTGCTGTTGCTGCCACATGCTGCCAGGCTGCTGGCACCTGCGCTTTCACACCCCGGCCTGGCACAGCCTGCACCCCCTCAACATGCAGCGCGGGAGCAGCAGCAGCCGTCGCAGCGACAGCACCACCACCAATGCTTTGTGCTGCCGAAGCAGTATGAACCCATGACTGCTGCTGCACCGCCTGTACCACTGCTTTTGCTAGCGGGTGCTCACTGCCTGCCTCCACTGCTGCCAGCAGCTGCATCAGCTGCTGCTGTGCTGTGGCCACACTGGCATGGGCTGCGGCTGAGGCCGCTGCCGTGCAAGTGGCGTCACCCTGACCTTGAGTTGTGGCGTCACTGTCCTGTGCATCAGGGGTGGCAAGAACGGCTTGCTGCAGCCACACCACCTGCTGCAGCTTGCATTTGCCCTGCGTGAGCGTGCCTGTCTTGTCCAATACCACGCAGCCAACCTTGTGGGCCAGCTCCAGCACAGCAGCGCCCTTGATGAGCACACCATGGCGCGCCGCCACACCCGTGGCAACCTGCACAGCAGGTGGCATCGACAGGCAAACAGCCGCGCGGCATGGATGAGGTGCAAAAAACAAAGCCCTTTGTTGAGGCACGACAACACACGGTGCATCATGGTTTGGCTGCAGATGCGTTGTGGAGCTCAGGTCGTACACGCGGCACAGCGCTCCATAGCGCTGCACTCATTGCAGCTGGCGCAGCGCTGTCAGTGCCCCACCATGGCCACGGTGGGTGTTGCCAGGCCCAGTGCGCAGGGGCATGCGATCACCAGCACTGAGATGGCATGCAGCAGCGCCAGCAACAGGGGGGATGATGCCGCGCCCCAGCTGCTGCTGGGCAGGCCGTCCAGCAGGCCTGTGGTGTAGCCGATGATGATCCAGATGACAAAGGTCAGCAGCGCCAGCAGAATAATGACCGGCACAAAGTACGCGGCAACCTTGTCTGCGAGCACCTGGTTGAAGCCGATGGAGGTGCAAATGTGACACCAAAAGAAAGTGGCAGCAGCAGCAGCAATCGACAGGGAAAGGATTTGGTAGGCACCTCCAGGCAACGCATTTGACAACGCATACGTTGCATGCCTGCTGCAGTCATTGGCGGCACGCCGTGCATCACCGCAGCACCAGCCAATGTCTACAGCATTCAAAGCAGCCGAGGTAATCATCTACCAAGCGCAAGGCTGTACAAGGGTCTGTCAAGGCACCAGCTTCGCACTTGCCACGCGCCCCACCTGCATGGCGGCCTTGTTGGCCTGCGCCTCCTGCACCAGCCTCACGATGCTGGCCAGCACGCTGTCAGGCCCCACGCGCCCAGCACGCATCAGCACCAGCCCGGACCCGTTTACGCTGCCGCCAATCAGGCCGTCCCCGCGCTGCTTGGCCACCGGCAGCGCCTCCCCGGTGATGGGCGACTCGTCCGCGCTGCTGCTGCCCGCCAGCAGCGTGCCGTCAGCAGGGAAGGCTGCACCAGGCAGCACCTTGAGCACGTCACCAACCTGCGGCCGCCAGAGTAAATGGCAGCTAGTTGGGTGGATCACAGTGCTACGACGCAACTGGCTGAGTAGATTGACGCATACAGGGGTGCTGGCCGATGAGGTGTGAGCGTGTGCTCTTCAAAGGTAAACATAACGAAGCACTGGTGTGTCCTGTTGAACATGCGCATGGCTTCCTTGTCGCAGCAAGGCAGCGGGGCCGCATCCTGTCAGTGCACACACCTGCACCAGCTCCAGGGGCACCTCCCTGACCTTGGCAGCACCCAGCAGCCCAGCATCAGCTGCCACATCTGCTGCCGTCTGCTTGCCAACAACACGGCTGCTGCTGTCAGCGGCAATGCCAGGAGCACCTGCGTCAATGCCTGCCAGGCCATGTGCTGACTCGTCCAGCAGCAGGGCTGTCTTTGGGGTGAGGTTGAGCAGGGCGGCAATTGCATCGCCAGTCTTGGCCTTTGCACGCGCCTGCGACGGCACAGGTGCAGGACACGGTAAACTGCTTTGTGTCAATGCTGCATGCACAGCTGCGCGATCTGTCATGGTGCTACAACTGCTGCGCACATGTTACCGGCACAGCCATCCCATTGGCAGCTGCAGGCACTGAACAAGGCTTGCATTGCAGGGAGTATGCGTGGAAGTGTGCCCGGCCCCAACAGGGATGAGGGGGGCACAGAGTGATGCGTGGAGGTGTGCCCGGCCCCAACAGGGATGAGGGGGGGCACAGAGTGATGCGAGGAGGTGCTCGCCGCCCCAAAGGCAGGGGGGAAGCCAGGGGGTGGTGCATGCAGGTGTGATCCGCCCCAAGAAACATGGGGAAAGCAGCAAATTAGTGCGTGTAGGGTCAAGGTGGATGAGGATTCAGAGTAGGGCTGACACTTATGTTAAAATGTTGCACGAAAGTTGAGCAGGCGTAGCCTGGCTGCCAGCGATGACAGCTGCCACATCAGCATACGAAAAGTTTGTCACAAGCGCAGGCAGCTCTGCAGCTTTGCCGTACAGCACACATTGTTGCTGAAGCGAAATGCAGCTGAGCATGCAGCTGCCAGGTGGCCATGTGCAGAGCAAAACGAGTTTAGAGGTTGTTGCTGACAGTAGGACCGTCATTCGCGTTGAAACAGGTTGCTGCTGTGGCTATTGCGTCCACTGACGCGTGTGTGTGCCTCTGGCAGTATTATGCGTCCCTGCACCGTTATATGTTTTTTGGCGGGAGCAGCTGCTTTCCCGCCTGATTGGATAACGAGTTTGCACAGCAGCCCTGCTCAGCAGTGCTGCTAAAACATTTGAAAAGCAAAGGAATTATATTCGTTGTTGTTTACGATATCGAGCAACCACAGCATGCCGTCCTGCTGCCCGTCTATTGGTCCATCAGGCTCGAGCTTCGGAGCTGATCCCGCCAGCTCATAACGTGAAGGCGAATCTTGAATCACGAAGCAAGCGTTGCTTTCGTCGAGTAACGTGCAAAAATCCTACTTGCGCTTGACCCTACGGCACATGTGCACTGGACAGTATGTGTGCACCTGCTGCTGCTGCTGCTGCTGCAAAGTTCAAGCATTCATGCACCACCTACGACCACCATGAGCCGGTGGCTACCGTCCATAGTAAGCCTCTACTCACAGCTTCATGCAGTGGCGCACGTCACACAGCTAGTCACTCCCAGGCACCTCGTACAATCGACACCGCCGCCCAGCCACCCACCTCGATGTACTTGCCCAGGCACACAAAGGTGATGATGAGCGCGCTGCTCTCAAAGTAGACGTGGCCCATGAAGCGCGGCTGCGTTGCCGCCAGCACCATGGCGATGCAGGAGTAGGCGTACGCCGCTGATGTGCCCAGCACCACCAGCACAGCCATATTGGGGCGGCGGTGCTTCAGCGAGTAGTAGGCGCTGCTGTAAAAGGTGCGCCCCACGCCAAACTGCACACCTGCGCGCATGATGTGGACAGCATTGCTTGTGAAGACTTGAGTGCAGCAAAGCAGGACAAGCTGTCAAAGCATTGCTGTCCTTTGCACAGCAGCACATACCTGTGGCCAGCACCAGCTGCACAATCCACAGGATGGGCAGCCCTCCCACAGCCTTGCCAGGCGCAGGGCCGGTGGCTGGCGCTGCGTGGCCATCACCGGCCATCACGCCAGCAGGCCCTTGTGCTGCAAGGCTTGACATGCCAATGCCTTCAACAGCAGCGGCAACAGCGCTGGTCTGGTGTGGCCCCTCCAGCTTCTGCTGCAGGTCAGGGGTCATGGCCAGCATGGACAACACGGCAAGGGGCAGCGCCAGCAGCAGCGCCAGCAGCAGCCGGCGGCGCCACACGCGGGCCTCACGCAGCGCAGCAGCACCCGCACCAGCTGCAGGGCCGTGGCCTGCAAGCAGCATGGCATCCAGCAAGCTTATGCTGCATCGTTGCGAGAGGCGTGCCATGAGTTGACAGGCGGCGCGGTACCTGTGACAATACCAATGCGATCACTCACTACCCAACAGCTGCCCTGCAGATGGCGAAGGCGCCAGGCTGCTGACACCTTGAACAAGCCGTCACCAGCCCAACTAAAGCACACATGTGAAACTCAGATGCTGTGCAGCTTTCCCCATGTAACAGGGTCGCAATGGCAGAGCTGCCGGCCTGGCTGCGCATCCGCACACCTGCTGCTGCCAGGGCAGCTTCAAAGCCTGCGCCCTCCACCGCCTCCAGGCAGCTGCGGGGGCCGGTCACTGCAGGGTCGTAGGCGATGAGGGCCGTGTTGGTGGCCAGGTTGACCGCCACTGACACCACGCCAGGCACCTGGCCAGCAGGGGCAGCAAGGCCCAGGGGCAGGTGGCTTGGATGGCTGATGAATGTAAAGCCAGCGCAGCGTGTTCACCATGCACAATGCTGACAGACACCCCCTGCCCTGGCTCAGCCAGAACACCGTTGATGCGCTCACATTTCACCATGAGCCGTGAGTAGCACACAGCGCTGCTGTCTGTGACATTGCTCACACAAACAATACGAGGCAGTGGCCAGCCGCACCTGCTTCACCACAGACTCCACTGCGCCAGCACACATGGAGCAGGTCATGCCATCCACTGACACCTGCACCTGCACAGGCACTGGCGGTGGCGGTGGCACAGCAGCAGCTCCGCCACTGACCCTGCTGCCACTGCTGCTGCTGGTGCCGAGTGGGGCTGAGTCTTCAGCCGCAGCCCTTGCAATGGTGGCCTGGGAGGGCTCCACAGCACCGCAGCAGCAGCTGTTGCTGCTGTTTGCTACAGCGGCAACAGCATCACTGCAGTAGTCTGCACCACCAGACAAATCTGCTGTTGCTGCATTGCTTCTGCTGTGGTCTGTGACAAAGAGGCTTCTTGGCTGGCCGCTGCTTCTGCTGTTGGGTGACAGCAGTGCAGCTAGCTGCTGCAGCTTTTGCCAGTCTGCTGCTGCACCTGCTGCCTCCTGCGCCCTAAGCTTGAATCCCAGCTGCTGCAGCTGGCTGGCAATGTTCACAGCATGAGTGTCACCAGTACTAATCATGCTGCTGGCGACCTCTGTGTGCTGCTGCTGCTGCTGCTGCTGCTGCTGCTGCTGGACAAACAGCTGCAGAGCACCCAGTCTCCTGCTGAGCTTGACTGCTTCTACATTCAAGCCAGGCTGCTGCAGCAGCATCGCAGCTGTGTCCTGCCACTGCTGCAGGTGGTCACTGCTGCAATCAGTGTCCTGCGGCTCTATTGTCAGTAGTGAGGCGAGGCCAGGCAGCGGGGCCCTGTGTTGTGGCACCACGCCTGGGGTTGCGGGTGCCTTGACATACGGGCTGGCCTGTTCAGCAACGCAGACATGAATGTGCAGAAGTGTAGCAAACCAAAGCCGTTAAAGCACCTGTGTCAATTCAGGCATGCAAGGACGAGAGTATGCATGCTGGCCATTGCTGGGCAGGCAGCTACCTCAGGCTGGCAGAGCTGGGGACGCTGGCGCGATGCACACCAGGGCGTACCAGCACAGTGTGTGCGGTCAAAGATGGATACAACAAAGCATGGCCTCACCTGTCCGAATGCACCTGCTGCGGCTGCATTGCACTTGCATGCGGAGCATGAGCAGAAGCACATCACAGTGATGGTGGAGGCCTGCTTGGACTGGAACGCAACACGGTCGCAGCAGCAAGGGTCTCCGTCTGAGCAGGCACATGGAGGATCCGGCACCCCAGTTTCCTCTTGACAATGCAGGACAGAAGCCGAAGGAGCCATCGTGATGTTGCTGTTGAGACTTCACTTGCTGTTTCAGCAGCAAACTGCTACCAAGACCTGCGGAGAACACAGAAAGCACGTCTGAATATCAGTAGGGGAAACAATAGCCGGTATGTGGCGGATAGAGTCAGGCAAACGTGTCCTCGTCGACCACGAACTTCGGTGTGTGTGGAACTAGGGCTGAATGCCAGCGGAACGTACGTCAGAACGCCGACATCCTAAAATCCGCAGCGTCTTCCACGTCAACGTCGCGCATACGAACAGCAGGTAGGAAGTATGTCCCCACGTCAGCCACGTGGGCTCTTTGAATCTTGGAATCCACAAAGGCCTCCGTTAGCCTGAGGCTATCTGAAGACCTTAAACAGCTTTTACTTTGCTAAAAGGCTGATAAATACTTTGCTATTTCATGTCGGAAACAGCTGCACCAGCCTGAGTCAGCTCCTGGCTGCTGCTGTGTCACAGCTGCTGCTGCCGCTGTTGCTGCTGCTAATGTTGATGCTGCTGCACAGGCTGTGTTGCAAAACAACGAATTGTTTTCGCAACTACTTGCTGGTCAACACCAGCTGGAGCTGCTGCTGCTGCTGCTGCTGTAGCAGCTGGCGCCACCATTGACCATCAGCCAGCTGACCATCAGCAGTGCACTGCAGTGGAGCAGCTGCAGCTGCAGATCTTCGGTCACTTGAATTGCATGACATGGCAACAAAGAGGCTGGCACCAGTTGCCGTTGTTGTTGACGGGCGGTCGAAGCAGCTGCAGCTGCAAAATGGTCCAATCACAGTGTGGTCAAACCCCTGGTACAGAACACCAGCAGGTGACGACTGCAGGTATAACCGAGGCCATGAAGGCAAAAACGACTTCGACGATCGATGAGTGACTTTGTCAAGGATGCAGTGCTGCGTGTAGTGTCGGGCTGGAGTAACAAGAGCGCTGTCGTGTTCACTCTCAACGTTAAATTACTTAAAGTCTGTTGAATTGACGTTTTTGCCCCTGAAAACTGCAATCGGTCACCGCAGACAGCAGCTACTCTGCTTTGCGCGCCATCACCGTCAGCAGCAAGATGGCAGCCTCACTACAGCAAATGATGCTGCGATCTCAGGAGAACAGATCACCGTCTAACACTGTGAGCGTTGCTGGACGCGCCTAGGGCAGTGCAGCGGTCACATGGCTCACCACCCTGCTTACTGCTGCTATGCTACCTGCTGCTTCTACCCACAGACTCTCATCACAGCTTTTGAAGCCGAACAGCTGATTGAGCAGCTGCAAGCAACCACCATAGATCAGGTTGGGAGTTCCAAGTTCATGAAGCAGCATGATGCCATCTCAAAGCTGAACCTGCAGGTGCGTAGTTCAATGGGCAGCAGGTCTAATCCCCTACAGTAGAAGATTGACATGCGCCATACGTGTTTCTACCCAATCCGCCCAAAGATGCCGCATGTGGTGGCTTGAAGTTGAACAGACTGACTTGGGCAAGCGATGTAGCTGCTTAGTTGCGGCTCCTTCTGAACAGGTCGCCTCTGCATCACGAAGCGTTGTGGTGCACACTTCTGCCTGCTTACACTGATAGGCGCACTACAATGCCCAAACTCACTCTGATGAGTTTGTGCTGGAGCTGCTGCTATCGCTTGACAAACTGTCGGTGCTGGTGCAAGAGCTGCTGGTCATTGAGGTGGGATATGGTCACCTAGGCTGCATATATTGAGTATAATGACACTCAGGAACAGCCAGTAATGAGCTGCTGCTGCTGCTGCTGCGACGTCATATACCAGCGAATGAAACCAGCACATGCCCACCAGTAGCAGGCAACAGCTGCGCGCTACAGCATCAGCAGCAACCAGTGGCACTGGTTGCAAGCAGTGGAAAGCTATCTCAAGGCCAAGGTGGCACGTGGCACGTTCGTGGTGTGCTGTCCTGCAGGCGTGGAAGGAGCGGCTCTTGCCACTGCTTAAGGAACACCTGGCAGAGCATGTGGACTCCGCTACTTCATACGTGCTGCTGTACCACGAGGCGGCTGTAGCAAACCTGCTGGAGGTGAGCAACGCTTGCTATCCTAAGCGGCTTATCTGCTTGCAGGAAACCACCAGCTACGTGCCTCATCAGTCCTGCAAGCGTGCTTCACATGCTTGCAGCACAGCGCCATGCACTAGCCAGCGCTGCAGTACGCTTGAGCAGTTTCTGCTGCCAAAACTGCTCTCTGATAGTGCCGTTGCTGCTGCTGCCGCTGCTGCTGCAGGTGCTGCTGTTTCACCGGCATGCATGTGAGGCATTGGATGAGGATGCACTGCTTGAGCTGGCAGACTGGGCTGTGCGCAAGCTCACACATCTCAACAGCGGTGCAGCACACGCGTATGCCAACGCACCAGGTGGGCCGGCTGTGGTTGTACAGGTTGTCCGCTGCCAGTGCATCGCCACCTGCTCACGGGCCGCTGCAGCTGCAGCAGCCATGCTCCTGCAACATCAGCAGCTGCGATTGGGCATGGCACCGCATAGCCTCGTGGCTTTGTATGGCATGCTATCAACACAAGCCATGTACAAATCCACCTGCGCCTCTGTGACACACGCCTCTGCATGTCATGTTTTGAATTTTTGTCAACTGCAGAGCGCAGCGTGCAGGAGGTGCTGGCGCTGAGCCCCCTGCAGGAGCTGGAAGACAAGCGGGCAGAGACAGACTTTGCCGCAGCGCTGTGTGGGCTGACCATCCTGCGCTACCTGAGCGACCACGTCACCTCGCTGCCGCTGGGGCTCATGTCGCGCCTGCTGGGCGCGCACGATGCGGTGATGGCGCTGCTTCCGCTGGTGGAGGCACCCCCTTGGGTGCGCAGCAGGAAGGGCGGCAAGGTGGGTGGTGGGGCAGCACACCACGCTGCTGCTGCTGCTGTGAGCAGTGCTAGTGCGTTGGATAGGTTTGTCATGCACCGAGTTTGCATACGGCTTGTTGCTGCGTCTGCTGCATAGCTGGACCCAGCAAGTGATGGCAAGTGACTGCTCACGCACCGCGACGCTCTTGCACATGCTTCAGGTGCACATTTATAAGATTTTGGGCTGATGCTGCTCATCTTCATGCCTGTTGCTGCTGCCCTGCAGACAGAGAAGTTCATTGATGGCCGCTGGCAGGTGGTGCCACCAGCAGACAGGATGAAGATCACACAGCTGGATGGGCAGGTGCGTGGTGGGGCGGGTGGATTTGGTCAACTACAGCAATGCATATGATCACTTTTGTTCGCGAATCTGTGCTTGCAGTGCTGCCTCCAAACATGTGTACCATGCTGAATGTGCTGTCGTTGGGTGTTGTGTGTGTGCAGGTGTGGCTGTCGCTGGTGAACCTGCTGGTGGAGCCAGCCTGCAGGGCCAAGTACGACCCAGATGAGTACAGGTGAGCCGGGGCTGCCAGCACACCAGTTGCAAACCGCGTGCTTCATCCCTGTGTCTGCTGTGCTCAACCAAACTGCGCGACAGTGGACAGTCCAACTCGCTGTGCATGCTGCATCCCGTGTTGTCCAACTGTGCGTAACATCTTCCTGCCCTGTGCTGCTGCATGCTGTGTGGCAGGCGCGGGTGCCTGCTCAAGCTGCAGCGCCACCTGCATGAGCTGCTGATGGACCAGCTGCCAGTGCTGCGCCAGCTGGCACGCGTGCTGGACGAGATGGCGCTGGGCATCAACAATGCAGCAGCAGCAGCAGCAGGCGGGGCAGGCAGCAGGCTCATACTGGAGCAGGTGCGTGGTGGCAGGGTGCGGGGCACTTGCCTGCCTCTACGAATGTGCAAGCAGATGTACGCAAACATGCATGCTGCCGATCACTGTATCGTGTTGTTGCCTGCGTTGTCTGCAGGGCCGCCACCCTGTGCACCGACTCTCTCATGTTCTGCTGAATGAGAGCCCCTGTAGCTTCTGCATAGACCTGCTAGGGTGCCAGCGTCCGTGCAATGCTCACTATCCTGGCTGTATTGCACTGCCTTATGCAGGTGCCAGCGCTGCGGGAGCGGCTGCTGCACGGCAATGACTGGCGCACGATAGCCAAGCAGCAGAAGAAGGCGCAGTTTGGCGCAGCAGCAAAGCAGCTGGCGCAGGAGCGGCTGAAGGGCATGCTGGAGTCGTTTGAGATGATGTGCCAGATCGAGCAGCAGCAGCAGCTAGGCAAGCAGCACACAGCAGGGGCTGCCGGCAGCAGTGAGGCCTGCAGCTTGCTGGATGGAGGCGGAGCAGACGAGGCAGCTGTGCTGGCAGCACCCATCAGGGTTGTGTGCTCGCGGCAGGTGAGGCGCGGGTCCCTTTGCTCTAGGTGTTGTTTGGTTGTGTAGCTGGTGCTGTGCATGTGCGACGGCCTTTCCATCCGTGGGTGCGGGACTGCACAGCAGGTAGCTGCAGGAGGGTCAAGCGCTGCGCTGCTGCTGCATGGCATCAAGAGAGTTGCGGCAATTACAGTGGTGCCCACACGCCGTGATGCTGTGCACTGCAGGTGAATTCTGGCGGCATGTGGGAGCACTGGTGTGAGTTCAGCGCCACCTTGGATGGCAGCAGGCCTGCAGAGCCCGTCACCATCAGCAGCGAGCAAGCAGCGGCGGCGGCAGCAGCAGCAGCAGCAGGCAGTAAAGGCAAACCTGCCAGCAGCAGCAGTGGTAGTGCCAGCAGCAGCAGTGGCAGTGCCAGCAGCAGAGTTGATGCAGCAGCGGTGTGTGGGAAGCGGTACAGGCTTGCCGGCATGGGGGTTGATAGCACCCGTGCGCTACCAACCAAGGGCAAGGTGAGCCATGCTGCTGTCAGTAACTGCTGCAGCATATGCGTAACTCTGCACACTGCACACCTGCTGGCTGGGGTAACTCTGGCAGCGCCCAACTGACACCTGCCCTGCAGCGAACGCACAGTAGCAAAGCGCTTGCCAGCCACATTCTGCTTGAGGAGGCATGCACTTCAGTGCAAGGAAGCATGTGCCCTGCACATACTCACAGCTAAGCTGCTGACAAGCAACTGCCCTGAAATCGCTGAGGATCGGCAAGTGCACTTTCTTCCTGCTATTTTGCCTGCAGGTGGCTGTGCACTTCATGGGCAGTGTGGCTGAGGCATTGCTGCAGCTGCCTGAGGTGCCGCTGCGCAGCAGCACAGCAGCAGACGGCGGCCCGCCACCTGGCCTGTGGCTCACTGTGGGGCTGCTGGCGGCTGATGGCTTCGCGCTGCAGCTGCGGCTGAAGAAGGCCGACAGGGTGAGCGCTGCAGCAAAGTTTGTAGGCAGCAACCGTCGTTTTGTTGCGTTTTCAGCAAGCAGGGCAACCAGGTCGTTAGTTCGCGTCTGAATGTGGCAGGCTGCATGCAGTGCAAGCATGCCAGTTCAGCCGCGGTGCTTTCATTTGCACACTGCATGTTCCGCGTCATGTAACTCATCTAGCCGGCCTTGCCTGACCTTCCCTCTGTTGCAGCCCACCGAGCGGGACCGCACAGAAGGCACATGGTTTGCCTACCACCCTGTCGGTGGTGCCATCACAGTGCTGGTGCCGCCAGAGGCGTTGGCGGCTGAGCCAGGCGCCAGCGCAGCAGTCAAAGCCAGGGCAGCAGCGCCAGCCAGCAAGATCAGCGTGATGGACACAGCCACTGTCAAGCCGTAAGCGGACCTTCTGGTGGCTATGCCACAGCGACATGCTGCTAGCAGCAGATTCACAGGTTTGATGCAGCAGCACAGCAGCTGTGGCTGGTGTACTACACCAAGTAGCTGCCATGTGTTGTGTCATCTATGGCACGCTGCTGCTCAGTGAGCGCTCAATGCTGATTTGGTGGCTATGCGGCACCGCCTTGCTGTGGAACTTGTACTTTTCACACCGCTGCTGCGTTTGCCGTGTCATCAGTGATGGCATTGTGTTTGTTTCTAGTGTTGGAAGCAAGACCAGAGGCATGGTTGGAGCAATGAGGGCTGGAAATGAATTAGTTTGAAGATTGAGGACAGTGGAAGGTGGACTATTTATATGCGCTGAACCCAGGTCACCCCGGCCCACCCAGCAATGGCTGGCATGTAACACATACATGCTGAGGACAGCTTGCAGAATGCCAGGCATGCAGTAACCAACTCGGCCAGATAGTGCACGGAACATTGTATTTGTGCAACACACCAACACCTTGTTAAAAGAGTAGCAGCTGCTGCAAATGCAGGACGGAGCAAGCAGTTGCCTGCCTGGCATTGGTGCACAACTGGACACTTCCTGCATTGCTGCCTGGAGAGGTGTTGTCAACGCTTTCTGTGCTCGACACCATGTGCAAGTCACAACTGCTGCAGGTAACCGGCTGCAAACTACCAGACAAGCATGCTGTCCAGTGATTAAATGTATGAATGTGGAAGGGAGACACACACTGTGAAGGATGTTTGCAATGGCTGCAGACAAGGGGAGCGCTGATGCAGCCAGCTGGCTTGTTTGCTGGTGGCAGCAGACACAGCACTCATGAAACGTCCATGTAGCAATGCCTCGCAACCATGGTGCAGCCCAAGTACCAAATGAGAGTTCACAACCATGAGTGCCTGACACCAGGCAGCAGACCTTCCCCACAAACGCAGTCGTTCCAAGCGCAGCCCAACAAGCTGCACAGCTAGGCAAGGCGCACAGCAAAGACTAAGGCAGCAGAAACATGAAGCACTGTGGAAGCACAAGGGGGTTCCAGCAGCAAAGCAACAGCCAGCTGGTTGCTATCCCAGCGCCGCTGTGAAACACTTGTGGCCAGCAGCTTTGCCACACTGCGATGATGCTGTGTACGTGCACATGCAGGCATGGATGGCATTCTCCAGATGCACATAGCAGGCCACCTATAGTAGTGTATGCATGCTGTGCGGTGTGTATAAGCAAGACAGATCAGTACTCCATCTATTGCGCAGACTGCATGTGTGCAGGACAGACTGCTGGTCCAGGGGACGCTGGAAGACACATGCTGCAACGTTGTGCAGTGCTGGGATGGCTAGGCCTGCTGTTCACTACGCACATCCACACCACTGCCGCCAGTCGCTGGCACACATTGCACAGAAGCGTATGTGTCGAGAAGCCGACAGGAGCACGCCACACAGCAACCTTGAGTGTAAGCAACATTCAGCTTCAATGGACCATTGTCACACTCTGTAGCCGCGGCAAGTGCAAGTGTCGTTGCCCCAATGCTGCATGATGGCAGCGCGTGGTTAGCCAGCAATGCTGCTGCCGCTTCACTGCTACGGCCAGGTTCAGCAGACAACATGCCCACAGCTGTTGACAACTCCAACCCAAGACATGCAGCAACTTCCAAATGCACTGCTTCACAAAATGATTGCAGCTGCAACATATTCTCAGCACACCGCATTCATCAAATCAAAAGCATTTAGCAGGAGACAGTCGTTGCACCCCGCATGCGCAGGCATGACAAGCGGGGACCGTGCAGCAGCAAGGGCCAATGGCCAGTTGCCAGCAGCAGACAGCGGCAGACTATGAAAGCTATGAAAGCAACTTCACCACCCGACAACCAAATGTTTCCCGCCCTCAAAATGCCCACCAGCAGCATGCGGCCATCTAAATGAAATGTCACGCCGACATTTGATGTGCCGAAAGGCACTTGTTCCAGCTCGCAGATGCGCAACAACACCTGGACAGATGAAAGCTCCAATCAAACCACACCGCAACAAGACCAAACCTCTTCCACGGACTCCCAGCGGCTGCCAAATGCAGCAGCCCCATTCGCTGTACCCCGGCACTCCATGCGGCGGCCGTCCCAGCAGATCAAGTGCTGTCGCCGCCACACCACACACCCGCCACCACCCGCAAGCTGGCCTGCACCCGCACCGTGTCACTTGCTGCTCTGCAGCTGCTTGCCTCGCTGCTGCTGCGCCTCCGCATCAATTGCGGCAATCGCTGCCGCAGCCGCCGCATCCATTGCGCCACCCCTCCCCCGCGAGTTTCCTGCAAGGAAGTCCTGCGGGTTGAACCCTGCAGCATTGCCATCCAGCATACCTTCTAAGGCATTGCCACTCAGCCCAGTGGCCAGCCCTCCTGCCTCATCACACCCCAGGTGTGCCATGAAGCGCTTGAAGGAGTCGCTGGTGTGGTTGAGGCTGCGCTCCTGGTGCAGGCCCTTGCTGAGCAGCGCAGCCTCCAGGCTGTCTGTCTCACCCAGCTTCAGCGCACTGCTGAAGGTGCTGGTCAGGTCTGCAATAGGAGACACATTGACATTGCAATCGGTTGCGTAGCGTGAGAGGCAGCGGGCAGCAGTGGCACGATGCATGTGGCAGAGGGCAGCAGGGTGCAAGCAATGGCAAGCCTAATCCATGAGCCCATCTCATCACCAGCAGCGACGCAAGCCAACACTCTCATCAACTACGCCTCCGAACCACCCCCGTAAACCACCAACCCCGCCTCAAACCCAGCCGCCACTCACTCATGCCACCCCCCAGCACATCATCGTCCTCAGGCAGCGGCTCAGCAGGCTCATTGTCCCGCTCAGCCAGCGCATCGCCCCGCGCCTGGTTGTACAGCCCCTGCAGCCGCTCCACATCCTCCGCAGTGAGGCTGGTGAAGTCGGTGATGGGCCGCGCAGCCTCGCCCACAGTGTCGGCTGCGGCGCCACGCGCGACCGGCTTGTGGCGCTCACGGCCTGTGCGGCAGCGGTGAGCAGCAGCAGCAACAGTAAGGCATGCGAGGAGAGCAGAATGCGTGTGCATGACCAGCAGCAGCAGCTGATCAAGATGCTGCTGCAGGCAGGACATGCTCTTCTGCAGGGCACCAAGTGAGTGCAAGCAGCTGCCCTGTAATGCGTGCACCTGCGCATGCCCAATTTAACACCAGCAGACCCATTTGTGCAAACAGCCATGCAGCAGGCAGGTCCAGCAGTAGTACTCTGGCCACTCACTTGCAGTCATGAACAGCACACCCTGGCTCTCAGGATCTGCCACAGCCTGCAGCTCGCCAGCAGTGCGGCCCCGCTTGCCCACACCAGCTGCCTTGCCGCCTTCAATGCTGACGCTGCCATCCACGTCACTCGCAGCTGCACCACCAAACACCATCTGCCCAACAGCAGCACCACCTGCCCCGCCAGAGAGGCCCATGAGCTCCTGTGCCGCATGCTGCTGCTGCTGCTGCTGCTGCTGTGGTGTGATGCCACGCTGCAGCGCATCTCGCAGAGCGAGCTCCACAGCATCCATGTGATGCTGCATCATGAACACAGACCCAGCAGCCTCCTCAGCAATAGGCGGCAGCAGCTCATCCTCATCATGCAGCTGCTGCTGCTGCTGCTGCTGGTTTGTTTGCTGTGGTAGCTGCTGCTGTGCCGCAGCCTGCGCCTGCTGCATGTGCGCCTGCAGGCGAGCTAGCCCCATAGCCATCGCCTGCTGCTGCTGCTGCTGCTGCTGCTGGCCATGCAAGCTGTTTGGCACTTGCTCACTGTGTGTGCGCAGCGCCATGGCTGCACTGTGGCTGCCTAGCATCGCCTCGCTCTGCGTGCGCAGAGCCATGGCTTCGCTTTGGCTGCGCATCATGGCTGCTGCTGCTGCAGCTGCTGCGGAGCTCTGCATTGTCTCGCTCTGCATGCGCAGCTGCTGTAGCTGGTCCAGCTGCAGGCAAGGCGGCAGAGTGAGCAGCACACGCGCAGGTGGTTAGGGAGGGCGCTTGGCAGCATGTGATCAGCCTGGTGCAGCTTGCGGCTGCGCTAGCGATACATGTGGCAATAGCCACACACACTAAATGGCACATGCATCAAGCTGCAGAGCTAACAGGGACCGCGCACGCAGACTGGCTGATGCTCGCAACCGGCACCCCCTCTAAAATTGACAGGTTGTCAGTGACGATAAAAACAGCAACAGCACAGTGACAAGGAAGCACGTGTAGCACATATGTTGGTACGCTGCTGCCATGTTCACCTGCTGCTGCATGGCCTCAGGCCCAAAGCCGTTGGCCTCCTGCAAGCCAGCACCAGCCATGCTGGGATAACCACCACCCTGCAGCTGCTGCTGCTGCTGCTGCAGCACCTGCTGTTGTGGCAGGCTTGAATACTGCTCTGCTGCGTCCTCGGGCACTGCTGCAAGTGCAGCCTGAGGTGCTGCTGAGGCTGCGGGGCCTGCCGCTGCTGCTGCTACTGCCTGCGCTAGCCGCTGCTGGATGGCCAGCTCAGCAGGCGCTGCGCTGCCCTGCTGCATGCCTGCAGTACTGACGGGTGCGGTGGTGAGTGCTGCAGTACTGGCTGGTGCAGCCAGCAGCCCCTGTGAGGCTGTGCGCAGCGCCGTGACAGGCCAGTTGGTGACGTAATCCTACAGCAGCAGCAGCAGCAGCGGCGGCGGTAGATGCGTTACAAGCAGCATGCCAGCTTCAGCTTGTAGTCCTGCCACCCACCAACCATGCTTGCTGCTGCTGCGACTGCTGTTATGCAGTACATTCAGCACTGCTGCAGTAGTGTTGCTGCAAGCACTGCCCTGCTGCAGCTCCGCGTATGCTCTGCTGCTGATGTTGCTCTCTACCTCCGCTGCTGCACATCATCACAGACGCATGCACACACCACTAGCGTGCTCACCCACAAGCTGCATTGGTGCCTGCCAATCATCATCACCTGAAGCCACAGCTGCAGACCAGTGCAAAAACAGGCCAGTGCAGAAACAGGCCAGTGCAAGAAAAACACATATGCAGAGAGCACCCCCAGCAGCATTCCACACTGTCATGCAGGCGCAGTGTTGTTGCGCCACTCACGATCTCCTCCTGCAGCACCTGCCAGCCCGGGTGGCTGGGCTCCCTCCAGGCCGCCTCAGCCTGGCGGCGCCACTCCAGCAGCTGCGGGTGCTGGTGGATGTCAGACAGCAGCATCACCTGCAGCAGGGTGTGGCACGTCGCACCAGCAGCAGAGGTTTCTAGGCCATCTATAATACAAGTGGGTTTGCTGGAATGGTTGACAAGATAAGGAGGCACACTGCGACGCGCTATCAATGGAGAGTCATGCGCTGCCAGCAGCTGTCATGCGGGCACTAGCAGCAGGGCGCCCTCTGCAGGCCGGCACGTGTGTGGGTGGCTGTCTCCTGCAAGCAGTGCTGGGCACCACAGCAGCACGTGCCAGCACACAACAGTGCAGCAGTCCAATCAACTCGTTACTATCATCACCGAGGCTCCCCACCTGCACCACTGCTGTGCCGTCTGGGCGTGTCACGCGCTGCGCCACGCCAGCCGGCTTGTCCATGTTCTGCACCTGCGCCTGCTTCGTGGCGTACAGCAGCCCGCAGCCATTGGAGCCGGGCGAGTACCACACCCGGAACGCGTTGTCATCATAGACCACCTTATCAGCCAGCACCGCGCGCAGGAAGTCCCACTTGTGGCGGTGCCGCCCGCGCATGTTGAGCAGCGCCAGCAGCTTGTCCTCCACCTGCCTGCTTTGCAGGAGGCGCAGTTTGGAGTTTTCACATGCAGCGCAGCAGCAAGAAAGTGATACTTTGCTTGCTCATAACCAACATGCTTGAGTGGTCTATGGCAAGCATCCAACAAAGTGGCTGCCTTTGATAGTCACAGCGTGACCAGTTGCTAATCACCACCGCCATCACCTACTGTAATATGTAAGCTGTAAAGCACACATGCTCACCTGTTGGTGTCGACATACTCCAGCAGCTGCTTCAGGCTCTGCACGCTGTCCACGCACTCCAGCGGCACGTCCCGTCCCAGCCACGCGCGCGCGTCCTTGAGCCGCGCCGCCGTGATGGCGCCGATGTAGCGCAGCCGCGTGAGCTCGTCCCTGTAGTGAGGGTAGGCGCTCTTGCGGTAGTCGTTCAGCGCGCGCTGCGTCTTCACCTGCAGCCGCGGTGGAGAGGTGGCCGCAAACGTCAGCAGGGAGAGATAGTGACCCAGGTAAGACATGAAGCAGTGTGTGGCGGTTTGAGTTTGCATGCACGGTGTTTGCAATCTGCAAATGTGCAGTTTACCGGGCCCCATGACGCTGCGCCCTGCCTCGCGACGAGAGCGTTGATCACCGTACTTGTCACGCCCTCCACACCGCGTGACGCACACTCACCACAAAAGTGTTGGACACGGCCGGGGCCACGCCTTCGACAGGCACCGGGTTGCCCAGCTCGTCACGCCGCATGGCCAGCGCCAGCAGCCGGAAGTGGCCCGTGGTGGCGCCGTCACCAAAGTGGAAGGTGTCGTTCTTGTCAGTGACAAACACCTCCGGCAGCTTGGCGCGGCCGTTCTGCAGGCGTGTGCAGGTGGGGTTGCCAGAAGCACAGGTGAGGTTGTGGCGGATGGAGAGCAGGTGGGGTTCAGGCAACAGTGCGGAGCAGCAGCTGTGCTTGGGACGATGATGTGTAAGCAAGGCAGTGGAAGCAGTAAGTAGACTTCAACGACAGCTTCAGCTTGATCTGTTGTGGGGCAAACAAATGCTGTGCATAGAGGTTGCAGTCCAGTGCGGCAATGTGGCTGGCTCGCTGGCTGTTGACCAGAGGCATCCACGCAACTCTTGCTCATTGTCACCATCAGCAGCTGCCTCACCTGCAGCGCCACCACCACTGTGCCGACATGGATGGCCCTATTGGTGCCGTAGCACTGCAGCAGCGGCACACCCTGCAGCACGCCGCAAAACCCAGCAACAGCAGCAGCCACAGCACGTAAAGGAGCTGCCAAGGGCTGCCTCTGGCAGGGCAGTGCATGTGCGCAGGCTGGCCCTTCCCAGCCACTGCAGGTTTGGCATGCTGATGATGATGCCTGTGCTCCAGCGCACATACTTTGGCAGCATTGTGCAGGCAGGAAAAGATGTAGATAAGCAAGCTGCCAACCAAGGTAGCAGTGCCGGCCGTGGTATTCATGCCTGAGCTTTTGAGGAGCAGTAACATGCAGTGGCTTTCCCGTGGCTCCCACCTCGTCTGATGTGTGCAGCTCCATGATGGTGGCCAGGGGGTCAGGCGCAGTGCTGTTGTAGGCGTCACCATCAATCACAGACAGCTGCAGGTGACAGCACAGCGAGTTGGTGCGCATAAATTAGCCAAACACCAACAACCAGGCATGTAAGGTGCCTATAATCATGATGCTGTGTCATGCAGCGATGCAGCAGCAACTAACAGCGCTTTGCATGCAGCAGCTGTTGTTGACAACATACACTGGTGTTCTGGGGAGCACGAAGCAAGTCAGCAGCTGCTGTTGGCTGTGCCATGTCGCAGAATGTCTCACACTGCTGGTGCAAGCATACACATTACACTGCCGTTGTGCAGCCATGCTCTGTGGTACCAGTTGCAGCTGGCACGCTGCATGAGCTACCCCGCTGAAGCATCACTGCCTTCTGCTGGTGCGGTACCACTGCCTTGTCCTACTGCAGCAGCTGGCATTGCTGACTCAGCCCACACACAACATTGCCAGCACACCTGCACCTCCACGCCAGGCGCTGAATACACCTCCCCGCTGACTTGGTTGATGAGGTCCACAAATATCTCCGCCTCGCAGCGCGTACGCAGCACCTGGTTGTCTGCATACGCCTCATCAAAGTTGTCATCGCCGCCGCATGTCTTGTGCGGGTTGTTCTTGCACAGCATGCAGTCCTGGCTGACGCAGCCGAGGAACCTGAGCGGCGTGTGTAGCATGTGAGAGTGTGGCAGGGCGTGACCGGCTGAGGATGCAGCGCTGGAGAGTAATCTGCACACTGCAGGCCGTCACACTTGTATGGCATGCTGGCTGCTGCTAGTGATGTTGCTGGTGCTGCCTGCAACTGCTGTGCTTGCTGCTGCTGTGACACTGCACTGCTGCAGCTGCCTGCGGCGCATTGCTGTTGAGCGTCGACAGCCCCTGTCACGCGCAAGTAGGGAGCTGCAGCTGCAGCATGCACAGCTCACAAAGCTGATGCTGTGTGTCCTGCAAGCACACCTGCACTTGTGGTTGAACTTCAGCTCAAGCTGTGCATGCCCGCTGGTGTCCTGAGCGCTGATGGAATACAGCGCCCGGCTGAAAGCCAAATCCAGCTGCTGCTGCGTTATGCCAGGCACCAGCTCTTGTGCAAACACCACTGCAAAGTGCTTGATCCTGTCCAGCACGTGATCCTGCGGCAACGTTGCGATGCATTGGGTGGGTCAGGCTGTGCACCGATACTGCTGCTGCTACTGCTGCTGCCAGCAACACGGCTGAGCACCACGCACCTCCAGAGCCTGGCCACGCAACCCATTCTGCGTGCCACCGCCCTGCATGGGGCGGTGCTGCGCTGGATCTTGCCACTGGCGAGCAGCTGGGACTAATGCAATTCCCTTCTTCTGACCAAAGCGCTCACTCAGTACCCCAATAACACGTAGTCGTAATCGTTTTTTGATCTCTGAACGACCACCACAAGCACCGCACTGTTGCTCAATACGAGGCACTCCGTGGAATTCTGCAGGGTTGCGACAGCTTTGATAAGTGGCTTTGCCCGGCTGGGTTACGGCGTAAACGTTGCTCACTGAAGGGGGCACTCCTCGGACTGTTAGTATCGACGAGCTACCTGTCACAGTGTGAAGGCCAATTGAAGCTCACCTAACTGACAACGCCGCAGCGCTCGCCACTCAGAGCCCGCCGATCGCGTTAAACACGAAATTCTTTGGGATGTTGTCGTCTGCAAGGGCCTTCCAGTGAGATCTTCGTGCCCGCTGCACAATGACGTTCCTGCAGGCCTGGTGTGCCAGCCTGGAGCATCAAACAAGCTTAAGTGCAGCAGCTGAAGCCGAGCTACAGCCAACCACGTGTTTGATTTGTGCATACACATTTGTGGTGCCGAACAGACTCGCAAAGGAACACTCGAACACCTGCTGCTAACCAGAAGGCTATCCAAGGTTGGCAGCAGCCACTCCTACGTCGAAGAGTATGATGACGCACGGCAGGGCCTGCGCTTAAGTTCACAGTCAACGCCAATATCAGCCGGCCAAAGAGGACAAGTTATCTGCAGAATCAAGCTGTGTATCTGGTCTATTGATGCAAGGTGACCCTACAGCAGCAAAAGCAGAAGATGCAGCAATGTCAGCAAGCTTGAAGCTTGCCTCAGGGCGGGCACACCACACCACACCACACGACGCTCAGTGGCACAACACAGCATTCCTGCTGCGATATAGCAGACAAGTCCTTGCATCGTTGCTGCACTCAACATTCGCCAACTTCGCAGCCGTCGTGCACATTACCTGCTGCGGCTGCGGTCTCCACCACGGCGCAGCGGCACCCTGCGCTTGTCGCTGCCGCCACTTCGCCCGCTGCCGCTGCTGCCTCCGCTGCTGCCTTCACTGCTGCTGCCACTGCTGCTTGTGCTCACGCTCACGCTCCTGCTCGGGCTGCGGCTCGCACTGCGCCTGCGCTGCTCACGTGATGGGCTCCTGCTCCTGCTGCCACCACGCCTGCCAGCATCACGGCCACCCGCAGCAGCGCCTGCATCCTGCTGCTGGCGGCCCCTGCGCTCACCATCGCTGCTCCTGTGCCTGCCATCAGCGTGCTGCACATCCCTCCTGTTGCCGCGCTCCTCAACACCACGGCGCTGCTGTTGCTCCCTGTTGGGTAGTGGTGAGAGAGACCGCCGCCGCTCCCTGGACCTGGACCGGGGCCGCTCCTGCTGCCCTCTGGGTGCTCTTGCGGCACCACCAGCCCTGTCACTGCCGCCCCTGCCTGAGCCCTCAGCCGCCTCATCACCACGCATGCGGCGGCCCTGCTCCGGCTCCCTAGGCCGCTCGTACCCGGCGCTGCCGCCCCGGCCCCTGCCATCCTCACGCTCGCGGGAGCGGCCGCGTGCATCCCTGCTGCCGCCCGCCACCTCAGAGCGCATGCGCCTGCCGGAGCCGCCGGCTGCTGCCTCAGCCAGCCGCTGCTCAGCATGGCGCAGGCCCGATGTCTTGCGCTGCAGCTGCCGCGCCTCCTCATGGTCGCTGTCACTGCCGCTGCCGCGCCACCTGCCAGGGCTCGGGCTCCTGCGCTCCTTGCTGCGGGCTGCTGCTGCGGGCGGCGGCGATGCACTGCGCTGCCGCAGCCGCTGCTGCGGCTCCCTGCTCCTGCTCCTGCTGGGACTTCTATGGCGGCTGCCATGCCTGCCACCGTCCCTGTCCATCGGCGGACCAACACCATCAGCAGCAGCCGCAGCAGCACGTGCGCGGCTGCGGTCGCTGCCGCCCCTGGCCGCCTCTGCTGCTGCTGCCGCGGCCCTGCCGTCTGCCCTGCCATCAGGGCGCTTGCCGTCAGGGCTGTGCCTGCCGCGGCCGCCAGCAGGCCCTGCCCGCTCAGCCACATCATCAACAGGGCGCTGCGCCCGCTGCTGCTCCCTGCTGCGCTCCCTGCTGTGCTCCTTGCTGCGCTCCCTGCTGGGGGAGGCAGCACGGCGCTGCTGCTGCTGCTCGGCTTCCTGCTTGTCGGGCTTGCCGTGCTTGCTGCGCTTGCGAGCAGGCGCCTTACCGCCAGACGAATCGCTGCTGGTGCTGCTGTCACTGCTGCTGCTGTCACTGCTTGTGTCGCTGCTACTGCTTGTCCCACTGCTGCTGCTGCTGCTGGAGCTCGAGGAGTCTGCGAGTGCAAGAAAGAGTGCAAGAAAGCAGGGGCGATGCGAGATTTGAGTGAAGGTCAAGCGTGCACGTTAGCTAACGACGAGCCCATGTGCACAGCCGGCAACCGTTTTAAAGTTTCAAATGTGTCAATACTTTGCATGCTAATGCACTGCTATGCTGCATTACGATCCTAAATTATTGGCCCTCACAAAACCATACAGGCAGCCACACTACCTGTGAACGGGAAGGCAACATCCATTTCAAGGAAATCCCCCCAAGCCTTGCATGCATGCCGCACACTGCTCACCTGAGCCGCTGCTGCTGCTACTGCTGCCAGAAGATGTGCTGCTGGAGCTGGTGTCAGAGTCAGAGCTGCTACTGCTGCTGCTGCGCTTGTGCTTCTTCTTGCGTGCCTTCCTGCGTGCCTCTGCTTCCTGCTTCTGCTTCTCTTCCAGCTCCTTCTTGCTGTACCGCATCCAATCAGGCACTTCTTCAGGGTTCAAGTACTTGCGCTTGGCCTGCAGGAGCCAAGTGCATCACAGCCCAGGCACAGCAACGACAGCGATGAAGCAACAAGGAAGCGGCATGTTGCCATACGTTATGTGTTGAGGTAATCCAGTACCACCTGGCGCACAGGCGACAGAGTGCTGCGAGGCGCAGCAAAGATCCCGGAACACCCAAACTGAGCATATACAAAGGCAAATATGGGTCATGTTGCATCTGCCAAAGTATAAGCATGCAAGCTGCGGCATGTTGCTGCATGATGGCAAGGCAAAGCTTGCTCAGGCAGCTCACCGGGTTGACAAGCGTCTTTGACGCTGACGGCCTTGCCAGGTATGCCGCCTGGCCCTTACACTCATATGTCCAGTGACCGGTCTGCAAGCACACATATCCTTGTGAGCATGAGTGCATGCATGCGCACATGCACACAACAGCAGCAGCACTGCCTAGCAGCCCACCTGCAGGCACTTCTGGCACCGTGGCTCTCCAGCTCCTGGCTTGCTGCTGCTCGCCGCCAACGGCTGCACAGGCACAACAGTGTCGAGAAACACGTATCAGCACCAGACTCGCCAGCTCGTAAAGCTCCAAGGCCAATGTGCTGCTGCTTGAACATGCAATGCACATACCTTGGCGAAGCGGCCGCTCATATGAGCGGAGCCGCTGCCCAAAAGACTCATAGCTTCCGGGTGTCTGCTGTGTCAACCTGCTAGAATGATCGCCTGCTGCTGCCTCAACGGAAGTGCTGTCACAGCAATGTGCCTGGCAGCGTTCCCTGTTCACGGTTAGCCCAAACACTGTTTCTGATCCTTGACTTGTTGTCGTTCCCTTTAGCATTCGCACTTGTGACAGCGTACTGTAGACAACAGGGGGTAAACACCCAAACCATTTGCAACACGATTTAAACAGGAACCCTTGGATGGGTGCATCAAAGCGTGTCGTCACTAAACCGTTATTCTAGTTAAAACCAACTTTCTTGTGTGTCACATGCTCAGGTTATGCGCTCACCAACAATACACACAGTGCAACCAGCCGTAGGAGCGCCTGCGCAGGCTATCAACATTACGATTTTCGCTTTGTTTGGCGTCTATTTAGCATTTAAGCAGACACCGGCCGGACCGTCGTGATGGAGCCTGTTTTCTCTGGGTTCGGCAGCCCTGTGGCTAGCCCTGGGGGCTTCATGCCTGTTCAGACGCCTGATGACAAGACGAAGACGAATGGGTGCGTCAATGTGGCGAGGGGAGCAGCGCCATGTGCTTGCAACGGCTTCAGGCGCTTCTTACAGCACCCAAACAAGCAGTGCCGCTGTGCCCACCCAGAGGCTCTGCATCAAGTGCTGCGGCAACCTTAAGTTTACAAGTACCCATGGCCGCTGGTATGACTGCAGGATGTTGATGGACACCAACGCCCAGAGCCCTCTTCTGTTCCAGCGCACTCCTGGCATGGCTAATGCTCTCACGCCTGCAGCAGAGAGCGGCAAAAGGTGAGCTTGTGATCCGTTGCTTGTGACACCAGATGTGGCAGTCACTGTGCTGAAGTAGGCTGTTTTAATAGCCACTGCAGCTTTCTGGCCACGTGCACGTCATGCGGCTCTATAAACATGTGCTGTGCCTGCTTGCTTGTGCAGGTTCAGTGACTGGGTGATGAGCACCAGCCCATACACTGGGCAGAAGACACCCCCGACTGTGTCCATGATGAGCGTGAGGGCTGATGAAAACACACCACCGCACTTGCAGGATGCAGCAGCAGCAGGTGAGGCATGCATGCTGTGCCAAAGTTACCAATGCCTGGTGTATTCTTGTGTCTCTTGCTGGTGCTGGCCCTGCTGGTGCTGGCCCTGCATGATTGATTGCCCCATTTTGCTTGCTGGCTTTCAAGTTTGCTTTACGCACTTGTCCTGCAGGGTCCTGTGGCGGCAAGCAGCACTTTCAGGCATGGCTGCGCGCCACCAGCAGCAACAGCTACACACCTCGGCGCAGCCCTGGAGCAGCAACACCTCCAGCAGCGCCAGCGCCCACTCCTGCAGGCACCCCCATGAGCGCTAGCGGCCTTCCAGCATCAGCAGTGTCCCCTGCTGCTGCTGAGCCTCGCTCACGCCCCCTGTTTGACTTGGGGCCCGATGCCTCAGATGATGACTCAGACGAAGCAGACGATGAGGCAACAACCACAGTTGGAGCCAACCAGCTTGCTGCCGCTGCAGCTCGCATGCATGCTGCCCTGGCAGCTGTAGCTGGCCGCCACAGCAACGCTGCAGCTGCAGCTCCTGCAGGAGGTGGTTCAGGCCATGCAATGTCCTTCACACCCCCTAGGGCACCGGCCAACACCCCCCACTGCGGTGGCAGCCCAGCATTTGCATTGGGCCAGCAGCAGCCGCAGAGCCCGCAGCAGCTGGCTGGTGACAGCCTGGCGACCCCCATGAGCCACCTCAGCATGGCACGCGCAGGTGGCAGCCACGGCGCGCACAGCTTTGATGGCTTTGGCTTCCCCAGCCAGCAGCGCGGCGCTGCTGCTCACACAGCAGGGACGCCAGGGCGCAGCCACAGCCAGGCGCCGCCTGCCAGCCCTGTGGACAAGGTGATTGGGCTGATGATGGGGCCAGGCGCTGGCCACAGCCACCACCAGCAGCAGCAGCGCACGCCCTCCAGGCTGGCTGCGCCTCCGCCTAGCCCAGAGCAGCAGGTCATTCAGCTGATGGTGCAGCAGCAGCAGGCAGCGCACGAGCTAGCAGCAGGCCCAGTGCAGGACCGCACTGAACAGCAGGCGGCTGCAGTTGATGCAGCTGCAGCCGAGGAGCAGCAGCAGGATGTGGATGATGCTGAGGCAGGCGATGAGTTCTACAGCGGCAGCGAGTACGGGGACAGCTCGCAGAGCGATGACGAGATAGACGTGGCAGAGCTGCAGCAGCTGTGTGGGGCGACAGCTGAGCACGGCACACCCATTGACGATATCATCGGCATGCTGCTGACCCCTGAGCTGAAGGGCACCAGCTTCACGCCACGCGCCACTGCTGCTGGTGCAGCCGGCGCTGAGGATGGTGTGGGCCCTAGGGTGCTGTTTGGCGATGATGAGCACTAGACCTTGGCTGCGGCTGCCAGTAGCTGTGCCTGCATGCTCAATATTTGGACAGGTTTGGGGCTGGCATGTTATACATGTTTGTTTGTGCACACTGCTAGACGCATGATGCCTGGCAAGCATGTGGTGCTGACTGTGTGGTATAGGACTTGTCGATCGACAGGTGGCTGTCTGGCAGGCCACGCCTGGGTCTTGGCAACATTGCTGCTGTGAATGTGTGGCACGCGCTGTTCTGTCTAATGCACGCGCTGTTCTGTCTATAGTGTTCCAAACTGTGAAGTTCAACTGTGAAGTTCTAGCCCTCTTGCACATGTGCGGCATGCTTCACGTGTCTGGCGCATGACAGCGGCCACCGGCACACTGCTTGTGCATGCTTCCTGCTGGGTGATTGTAGACTGGTAGAATCCCAGGTGTCAGTGTCCATGGCGGGTTGCCACGCAGCACTGAGTGTTGCTCTGCTGAGCACGTGGTCAGATGGTGACAGCATGCCTTGTCACATGCTTGAAACTTGCCACTGATAATATGCCACTGTGACGCAGTATGGTCGACCGTGCGAAGATCAGGTTGAGGTACGGTCATTGCTGATCGCTATACATGTACTACATGTGTGTTGGTAACACTATCACTACCAATGTTACACTCAGACAGTGTATCAACTGCCTCTGGCATATTGTGTGACACTGCGCAAAGCAAAGACCCTCTGCGAACGATCCAGGGCACCATGGCTGCATGGAGGCTCACAACCAGTGGATGACTGTACCCAATAATCTCAGCTTTGAGTACAGCTGGTATCCTGCTGATAGTATCCTGCCGCCATATGTTTGTCAAGCACATTGGATACTGTGGCATCCATGTAAATGCGGCCATACTATAGTATGACTGATAGTATACTATAGTATGACTCAATTCAGATGCATCGCATGCATCAGCCAGGGCACGTGCACATCACTTTACTGCAGCCAATACCATGCGCAACACATCCGCAAAGCTGCATCCACTTTAGATGGAATGTATGGACTCAACATTAAAGCCGGTTACTGCTGAGGATGATTGACTGTACAAGTGACTTGATGAGGTCGAAGAGCATGTGCTCTTGAAGTGGGACTGCAGTGGCAATGCAGCTGACTCTGCGATCGGACAAAAAATGTATGCATGCCTGTGCCTTGCATCAACAGTGTGCCACCTTTTATAAAGCAACGGTGGCTAGATGCTGCAAGTCCAACTCAGCCGCGTAGACTGCATGCACCCAGCAATGCTCAAACTGCCAGCGACTTTGCTCAACATGTGGCTGCACCAGCTTGCAGGCCTGCAACGCACATTGCCTGAAACAACCCGCAGTGTCATGACCTGCAAGTACTCTGCACCTGCCTTTGCAAGCAGTCAGTGCACTAGAGCAACGTGTGCCACAGCTGACATGGTGGCAGCAGCTGCATGGCTATGCGACGGCTTCCCTGTGTTGACAGATGCACCAGGCCTGCGAATGGGCTGGCCAGGCTCCTGCTTGGAGAGCTGGTGGTGGTGCTGCTGCTGGCGCGGTGGCTGCCCACGCTGCTTCTGCCGTTGTTGCTGCTGCTGCTGCTGCTGGTCATGAAGCATTTGACCACTACTACTGTGTTCTTGCACTTGCTGCTGCTGTTGCTCCTGTGACTGCTGCTGCAGCTGCTGCTGCTGCTGGTGTCGGCACGTTGCCAGGTGTGCAGCCAGGAGAGAGGCCACGCCTGCATGTCCGGCTGCCTGTGCCGCCTGCAGTGGCGATGTACCGCTGATGAAGTGCTGTATGTGTTTGATGCGTGGCTGCCTGAGCAGCAGCCGCACCACCTCGATGTGGCCACCCCTGCCACCGCAGCAAAGCAAACAGCAGCAACAGGCATTGGCAAGTCAGGCCACAGCACATGCCCCGTTGCATTCACGTACATGCATTTTTCATAGTAGGCGTCATTTGTCACAACATACAACGCAGGAGAAGACGAGACTATGTGATCTCTTTCAACCGGCAAGGCTTACACTGCAGGGCAGGCGAGGCGCTGCGCCTGGCAGCAGCGCCAGCATACCATCAATGTGATATCACGTAGCGATGCCTGTAAACTACAGCTGAAACATCGAATCACTTGCTCACCTGCTTGCTACCCACAGCGCCGTGCGCCCCTCTTTGTCAGCCCTGTTGACCCGTGCACCACCTGCCAGCAGCAGCTGCACACACTGCACCCAGCCGCCAGCAGCAGCAGCCAGCAGCGCATGCTCGCCAGCCCCAAGGTCGCTGTTGTGATAGTCTGCATCCACACCTTCTGCCAGCAGCTGCTGCACGCAGCCGGCGCTGCCACAGCTTGCTGCCAGCAGCAGTGCATTTGTGCCGCCCTCATCCACTGCAAAGGCGTCGGCGCCAGCACCCAGCAGCACCTGCACCAGCAGCAGCAAGTGGATGAGTTGCACCATGTTTAGCAGCACACAGTGCCAGCAGCAGCCAGGAAGCTGGGACGCAGTGCAGTGCTGGGGTGCACAGCACGGCGCAAACAGCACTTGCAGGAACTGCACCTGGCAAAACTGACAATGCAATCATCAGGAGTGCAGACACTTCTCACAGGACAAAACACCGCCTGGGCATTAGCCTAGTCGGCAACAACTCAGTTATGGTGAGGCAGCAGCTGCATACCTGCACCACTCGCTCGTGGCCATGCATGGCAGCCAGCATCAGCGCTGACACCTGCCGCTCATCATACATATAGCTGTCAGCGCCCAGCTCCAGCAGCACACTGCAGCAGCTGCACTGGCCGTGCTCTGCTGCGGCGTGCAGCGCGGTGCGCCCCTGGGGCCCGCATGGCTGGTTGACGTCCACGCCTTGCTGCTGCACCAGCTGCCGCAACTGCCAACAGGGAGCAACAGAGCAAGAAGCACGCAGACATTTGTGAGAAGGTGCTGCTGAAAGAGCCAAGGAGGTACAGCAGGCATGAACAAGATGGTTTTGCGGTTGTGCTTTTCATTGAATTGAGTGCCGATGACTCAGAGCAGGCTTGGCTGATGGCAACATGAAAAGACAAGTGATGACCAGGGCAATTGCTGCTCATGTCATTCTGTCAGGGGGACAAGCTGCTCTGCTACTGCTGCTGTGGCGTAGCGCACCTTGCTCACGTCCCCATGTGCCGCGGCATGCAGCAGCTGCTGCTGCAGTGACACCTGCAAAGTTGCTGCATCCGAGTCTGCCTGTTGCCAGCTCCCCTGCTTGCCTTGTGCTGCAAACAGTCAACAAACAATTGCAACGGCAAACAGATCAGCGGCAGCATGTATGTGCAACACAGTGCACCACACGGCCAAGGTGACTGCAAAACACAAGAAAGCATCGCTGTGCTGTAGGCAAGTTGTGTCAAGCCTGTGCTGGAAGCCCGCCTTAACTGCAGCCTGCACAGTGCTGGATGGCGCAACCACAGCACCCACCTCGTGCTCTCTTGTTATTGCCACTGCTCAGCCGATATCTTCCTTTGCTGCTCTTCTGTGACCTGTGAAGCATGTGCAACAGGTATTATCGCTGCATGTGGGCTGCACACACTGCACGATGCCGAAAACGCGCCGACCTTGAAACAAGCAGTACGCCTTCAAGAACGCTCAAAGTGTATAGAAACATCCAACTGAATGATAAGCACGAGTACGAACAGCATGAGGTGCCCGCTTGGTGTGTTGCCTTGTGGTGAGGACCACCAGGGGCAGGTCGGCCCACCCCTGCAAATTATAATCCCGAACCTGGCATGCAAGGTCATTCTTCACCACTGCTGACACAAACTAACAGTTAAAAATTACAGGTGCACGCTATGGTTGAGCGTGGTGGCTGTGCACACATGCATTTCAACAAGCCGCTTGTGTTTCCTGCTTGTGTGCAAGTGAATGCCTGCAAGGTCATCCATGGCTGCATGTAATTAAATCTTTGAACTATTGCTGCAGTCAGTGGTGTGAGTACAACTATGGTGTCTCTGAAGAATGCTTGTGTACGCAACAGCAACCCAGACATCAGTTCCCTGCTCAAGCTGCTGGCACTGAACTGCTGATGCCTTTTGCGGTTGCTGGAAAGCATGAGGTGCAAGGTAGCTCCTCACCTGCTGGTGATGTGCAGCAGATGCTGCTGTAGGGCTTTGCGAAGGCGGCAGCTCACATGATTGCTGCTGCAGAACAGCCCACACCATGAGACACTAGCATGCCTACAGGCCCGTCTAGCTATAGTGTCTGTTATGCTGTCTACATCCATGCTGAGACACTTGGTGGCACTCTGAAAGCGCAGTTCATGCAAGCATGCTCCAACGTGCTGCAGTGTTCTGAAGAAGTTGCCCAGTCCAAGACGCGCTGAAACGTAGCATGAGTGATTTAGTCCGAAGAATTGTTTCTGTTCGGCGAGACTGCGCATTCTTGTTCCATGGCGTGCTTAAGCTGTACTTCAGGACAACAGTCAGCCAGGGTTTGGTGTGCGGCTTGCCGTCTCAGGGTCCGCTGTGCGTGCGATATTCGCCAACAACACCACAACTGAGGGATTTTGGGATCGATTTTGTGTTTGCTTATGAGGCTCGACACAGCTGACGGGGAATCATACACATGGCGCCCATCTTGCCTCATGACGGCACTGTGTTGTGCTGTGACTTGTGCTGGATGCAAGAATGGGTAAGAAAGACCCACTGACGCCACCATCAGCCACGGCATCAGCGTGAACATAATCTACATCCACAGAGGTCACCCTTGCCTTCGTATGTGATCAAGAAGAGCCTTTCTTACCCATTTTTGCATCCAGCATAAGTCACAGCACAACACAGTGCCGTCATGAGCTGCTGGCAAACTCTGCACTCTCCGCTGCCTGCGCCATTGCTGGCTCCTTGCCAACCTCCTCCTGCTGCTTGTGCCCCTCCCACAGCTCAGCACCATAAACAGATTGCACCTGCTGCCCCTGCTCCCCAGCACCAGCTGCACCCAAATCTACCACCTCCAGGCTGCCAGGGCTGTCTGTATACACTGGAGCATCATCCAGCAGCCCCCTCCTGTCAGGCGCCTCATCAGGCTCGTGATACCTGCCAGTCGCTCGGTCATACACCAGCACACACTGGCCCCTGCTGCCCGTGGTCTTGTTGCGCACCTTCTCCACTATCACCTGCACCTCAAACTCCGCGTTATGCAGCGCCTGCTGCTGCTGCTCCTCGCTCACTGCAGCCTGCCCATCCCCTGCTGCCGCTGCTGCATCGCTGCTGTTGCCGTTGCTGGTGTGCGGCAGTGCAGGCCGCCGCTTGCCGCTGCTGCTGCCGGCCGCCTTGTCAGCTGCCGCGCGCTGCTGCAGCTCCTTCAGCTTGGCCCAATTCCTGTGCACGATGATCCCGTTGTCTGTCTTGTTCATGAAGTTGGCGCCGCCTGACACGTCCTGCAGGCCGGGGCGCTCCCCGCGCCACATGTTGCCCATCTGCCGCGGGTGCGCCACCAGCCAGCAGTGCACGCCGTTCTCGCGCGCGAAGCGGCGCAGCAGGCCCATGAGCTCGTTCACGTGCTCGTGCTCCTTGGCGCTGCCTGAGCTGCGGGTGGGGTCCAGCTCATTGTAGGGGTCGATGATGAGCCCGCTGATGCCAAACCTGCAGCGGTGAGTGCGGCACAAGTGGCGGGTGAGACTGGTGTGTAAGGTGCTCAGCAAACATCAGCCTGTGCCTGTGCAGGTCAGGTAGTCTGCATGCAGCAGCAGCTTCCTACTGCGCAGCGTGGTGGTCACTGCACAATAGGCTGCCGGGCAACGGAGCGCAAGTTCCAGCACACTGTTGACTGAGAGGTTGCAGATGGCATGTGCACAATAGGCTGCCTGAAGGCACGTGAATGCAGTCATCACATCAGGGCAGTCCATGGCCCTGGAACTCATCAGCCAGCCGCAGTCATCTCGGCACACAAAAGTAAGCTCTGCTGCATGCTATATGCTGCTGCTCACTGTATCTTGGCTGCCTTGGCCTTCTCCAGCAGCCAGGCCATGCTGGGCATGCTGTCCTCGCCGCTGGCAATCACGAAGAAGTGGTCACACAGCTGCTTGTAGGCCAGGTCCAGCTCCTGCGCATGACACAACACACACACAGCAGGAGGAGGCATAAGTTGCTGTTGCACCATTGCAGTCAATAGCAAACGTGGACAACAGCAAGCAGACAATGCTTTGCATGACTTCACGCTACATGCAGCAAGTCCTGCGCTACCTGCGTGGAGCCCCACACGCCCTGCTGAGCCAACGTTTCAACACGCAGGCATCCAGCACGCCAGCCCGCACCAGCGCTTCAACCGTCGTCAACTATCAATCTGCTGCTTAACACCAACAGCAAACGTGAAACCTACATACATGCGCGCTCCATGCTGTTGCCACTGCCGCCGCACCTGCAAGCTCATGCGCGGCACCTCGCCAGCATACCCAGCAGACAGCAGCGGCCGCCGCGCAATCTTCTCCAGCAGCTGCCGTGCATGATCCCGCGGGCGCTTCTCCATGCTGCACACCGCAAAGCGCCAGCCGTGGTCCAGCGCTAGGTTGACCGCCAATGCGTCCAGCCACTCGGACTTGCCGCTGTTGGGTACGCCCGTCACCAGCGTCACCTCGCCCGGCGCAACCTGTGAGGGGTTTGAACAGCAGAGTGGGGGAGTGCAAGTGGCGAGGGCGGCAGTAGTTGATGATAAGGCAGCACGGCAGCGTGGTGTGGCCAGCGTAAGCAGTAAGCAGATCATGCATGAGGGTGAGATCTGCTGGTCTAACAGGTTGTGTGACGGTTGCCAACTCCAGCAAGTCGTGCACAACCAGGCAAGTGCATTGACCTGTGCATGGAAATTGACCTCAGGCGCAACCAGCAAGGTACAACTGCAGGGAACGGCACGTCTGCTGCGCTGCCGCTGCTGTTGCTAATCGTTCCCCACCCGTTTATGATTCGCTCCTTGCCTGTGTCACCCCGTCCACATACGCCCGCAAACCCACCTTGTAGTACTCGTCCAGGCTGGGCCAGCCAGTGGACAGGGCGATCTCGTCCATGCTGGGGATCTGGTAGTAGGTGAGCAGGTCGTACGCATAGTCGGAGAAGCGCTCCAGCCCCGCAATGGGCCACACGTATGCGCCCTCCACAGCAGCAGCAACACCCTGCAGCCCCTGCAGCTCCGCCAGCAGCAGCACATCCCAGCCGGTGCCCTGGCCAGGCGGCGCAGTGGGGTCAGCCAGCAGCTCCGACTGCAGCGCTGACAGCTGCTGCTGCAGCAGCTGGTGCGGGTCTAGCTGCTCCTGGTCTAGCGCAGCCTCAGCTGCTGCTGCTGCCGCCGCCGCAGCTACGTCAGCTGGGTATGCATCAGGCCACTGCATGTGCCTGCAATGCACCTCACCCAGCAGTCCTGCAAGGTGGCTGGCGACCAAGCTGCTGCAGCTGCGCTCATGCCCCTGCGGCATCGCGATCACAGCTGTGCTCACAGACGGCAGCAGCAGCGACAGCCCCGATGGCGCCGGCTGAGCCACATTGCTGACCATCAAGCCCTCTACCTCAAACCCTGGACTGCTGCTGCTGCTACTTCTGCTGCTGGCCTGTGATTTAGCTGCTCCTGCTTCGTACTGCCGCCTAAGCTTCTCTAGTTCAGCTGCTAAGCCAGACAGCCGCAACCTGGGGTCCTCAGGTATGTGGCGGTGCTGCTGCTGCTGGCGCTGCCACTGCTGCCGCTGCAGGTGGGCCATCTGCTGCCGCTGCCGCAGCTGCAACACTTGCTGCAGGGGCGACAGCTGTCCTATACTCTGCTGCTGCTGCTGCGGCTGCTGCGGCTGCTGCACACTGCCTGTGTCGAGCCAGACAGGCGTCTGCTGTGTGACAGCGATGGCTGCACAGCCAGCTGCAGACAGCAGCAGCGCGTCCAGCTCACAGGTGACAAACACCACGCTGGACGCATCCTGCACACGCGCCACGGCGATGTACAGATCCATCGTTGTACATGGAGTAGCTTGAATTTTATTGATCAGGGGTTGTGACGCACAGGCAAGCAGGCCAGCGGCTGTCCATGCACGCTCCTGCAGCAGCTGGGGCACCAGCGCACACACCCAATAAGTGATCACACGTAAGATGATGCATGACATGTCACCCCAAGCTTCTCCACTGGACACAGAATATGCAACCACTGGACCCAGAATCTGCTGCCTGGCCTGCGCAAAACACACCTGCAGGCCGCGTGGCATGTACAGCTCCCTCGCCCCCACCGCCAGCCAGCTGCCGGCCAGCTGCCCGCCCTGCAGCAGCAGGCAGCGCATGTCCACCAGCGCACCCCGCCGATAGTAGGGCAGCGCCAGCACCTCCACCTGGCAGTAGCAGCAGCAGCAGCAGCAGGGACATGAGGAGCAGGGTATCAAGCATTGTTTGCGCTGTGGCGTCCGCGACCTTTAGGGCTGCACTCGAGGCGCTACACTTGCGCACTGCAGCCCCAGCATGCTGTGATGCGGCGGCTCAAAGTACGGCGCATATGGCACAGCCAGCAGCCTGACAGCAGCCAGGACAAGGCACCCTGCATGACAACATGCTGCTGCTTTCTGTACTAGTACGGCCAGCGCCTTCCTGCAAGCCACCAAGCCCGGCAGCTCACCAGCTGCTTGGTCTCAGGGTGTGGCACAGTAGCCATGCCTGCACCCCACTGCTGCAGCACTGCGGTGCTGATGCCCAGCTGCCCGCACCAGGCTGCAGCTGCAGCAGAAGGCGGCTGGCTGGGCGGCTGCAGCGCTGCTTGCGGCCTACTGCTGAACTTGTTGCGCACAGCGATGTCAAACTCACTGCTGCTGGCTGCTGCTGCTGCTGCTGCCGCTGCGGCAGCCGCAGTGGCAGGCTGCTGCTGGCCAGCTGCTGCTTGCTGGGGGCCTAAAGTTGCAGCAGTGGGTCCTGCGTATGCAAAGCAGCGTGTGTTTCAGTAACCGGTGCACCGGACTGGGATTGCAGTGCCACGCAAACGCTTCTGCAAAGTCACGAAAAAAGGACTGCACACCACTGGCACTGAACATGCAAAGGCTCACCTAGTGTCGTCCCTGATGTTGGTGGTGACTCTCCCGGCGCACTATACATGTCTTTCCGTGCTGTTGACGCCCCTGCAGACGGCGTGCTGCTGCTGCTGCTGGCCTGGCTGTCACCAGCTGAGGTGGTGCTGGAGCGCCTGGGGCGCGGCCTGGCCCTGGCGGGCTGGGGCGGCAACAAAGGCGCTGCATATTGCTGTTGCTGAAGCTGCTGCGGCAGCGGCGGCGGCTGCTGCTGCTGCTGCTGCTGAAACAGTGGCTGCTGCAGCGGACTCTGTTGCGGGTACGACTGCTGCTGCTGCTGAAACAGTTGTGACACAAGCTGCGGGTTGCTGCTAGTGGCGGTGCTGCTTTGAGCAGCTGGCTGCAAGAGTCCAGCCACAGCTGCATCCTGCTGCGTTTGCTTGCTGCTGCTACTGGTCCTGGTCGGTTTGGGCTTTCTGGCTGGTGCGGCAGTGCCGTTGGGGCTGGCTGGCACCGCTGCCGGGACTGAAACATCATTCTGCTGTGCTGCTGAGAATGTTGACAGCATGCGCCCTCTCCGCAAGTGCCCAGCTGCTGCATGCGCATACAGTTTGCTGGCCTGCAGCCACCTGGCAGCAACAACAGGCACAACACACAGCAGAGGATGGTTGCACGCCGCCAGCATCAGCCAACATGCATGGCTACCGCCAGACCACGAAGGGCAAGCTGTCAAATGTTGATTTGTGCCAGTGCATGCACAATCAACGGCTTGACAGACGCAGACCTTGATGATGCTCCTGCTGCTTCAGCTGCTGAAGCTGCATGGCCAGCTTGGTTGCAGGCGCCTCTAGTGATCGGCAGGCCAAGCATGAACCTAGAGATGGACCCAACTAGAAAGCTCCTTATGCAAACAACGTGCATACTGCTGATGCATGTCCAAAGTGCATGGTGCTGCTGTGGCTGTGTGCTAAGAACTGCAGTGTTGTGCTGATGACAGGGCTATGAAGGCTGCTGATGCTACAGCTTCACAAAATGATGTGAGTAAACGGTGTACTTCACTAGCAGCCTTGTGCGTATGCAGAGCTTGTCCTGTAGCAGTTGCGAGACGACTGACATGTAACACGGCAGTCAAGCTCACGAAGAGTGTGTACACTCCGCGGAAACAGCTGCGAAATCTTATGTTCAAGAACTGGGCTGCCGTTTATGCGCACTCGATCTACCGCTTGTGGACACCGACCATTGAACTCCCCGCCTTTTTGTCATTTGTTTGCAAGCAAGCAGCAGCTCGACATCAGGCCAGCGCAGCTCCCATCACTGCGCTACCAGCCCATGATCATACGCTTGAAGCTCCTTGACCCACTTTAGCAAGGCTTCAGTGCTCTTGCAGCCACTGGCAGGGGGCAGCCTGCTGCTGTGCGCCAGCAGCACTGCCCATGCCAGTAAGCATAACACAACTGCCCACCCAACCGTGGCCATTGCTGAAACAGCAGCAACAGGTTCAACAAGTTAAGAGACAGACGCTTTGTTGCATCATGGTTACCAGCCTGCACAGTCAAGCGCATCACTTGCAAGCTGCACTGCGGCGCCAGTTTTGCAGCAGGCCGCTCATTGTGGCACAAGCAACAAGCACAGCTTGCTACCAGCGGTGCCTGCTACAGCCGTATACAGTGCAGCCGCACAGGGAGGCCCGTTATGCTTGCAGGACAGCGTCAGGTGTCTTCCTTGCACACCGACAGCAGGCAAGGTGTGTATGCAGCCGTGCCACCTCTGGGCCTGCAGCCAGCAGCAGCGGCAGCACCAGTAGCAGCAGCACACGTGGCAGGTACCGCAGAAGCAGCAGGATGACAGTGAGCACTGCACCTGCAGAGAGCAGTTCCAGCACAGCACAGCAGCTGCCGGCCCAGCAGGAGGTCTTCAATGTGCCTACAGGCACAGCAGCACAGCAGCAGCAAGTCGGCGGTTACGCAGCCGGCCCTCTGCCGCTCGGCACGCTGCTGCTGCAGCAAGAACAGCAGCAGCAGAAGCAGCTGCAGCAGTTAGGTTGCTTGCTCTTGAGCCAGCCAGCACCTGCTGCTCACCCAACTGGTGCAGAAGCCGACATATGGCAAATGCAGCAACAAGCAGCGCCTCAATCACCGCCGCCGCCGCAGCAGCAGCAGCAGCAGCGGCAGCAACAGAGCAGCACGCAACCCCCGGCACTGACAGCACAGCGGGCCCGCACCCGTATGGTACCTGTTGCGCCTCCCGCTGCTGCCGACCTGCCTCGCCGGTTGCGCTACAGCGACTATGCGGTGCAAGCGTCTGCAACCTCTGATGCAGCAGTTGCGTTCGGCGCAGACCAAGCAGACAGACTGCAGGCATTGGCTGCTGCTGCAGCAGCTGACAACGTGGCAGCAGCCGCTGCAGCTAGGGCCCGCAATGTGGTAGCAGCAGCGTCCACAGATG
The DNA here is from genome assembly GCA_030272155.1 of Tetradesmus obliquus. Taxonomy (NCBI): domain Eukaryota; kingdom Viridiplantae; phylum Chlorophyta; class Chlorophyceae; order Sphaeropleales; family Scenedesmaceae; genus Tetradesmus; species Tetradesmus obliquus. The sequence goes on from CP126191.1 coordinate 7,535,328, forward strand.
TGGCAGTGCTGGAGGTTGCTGCGCCACGCACTAGGCGGCGGCGCACCTCAACAGCAGTATCCGCTGATGTAGCAGTGCTGGAGGTTGCTGCTGCACGCACCAGGCGGCGGCGCACCTCAACAGCCAGCAGCAGCAGCAGCGACAATAGTGAAAGCGTGAGCAGCAGCAAGTCCAGCGGCAGCAGCAAAAAGGGCCCCATAGCTGGAAGCAGCAGCAGCAGCAGCAGCAGCAGTGGGAGCAGGAAGCAGCAAGGCGCCGGCAGCAAGCCGGCTGCCTGTAGCAGCCTTGCAGGCGCAGCTGTCACGCTGCCACCTGTGCACTCTGGCTCAGAACCAGGCAAGTCTGCCACAGCAGATGCTGGCGGCAGCATGGCCCGGAGTGACGCGCATGCGCTCAGCCCATATACTGGTGCTGCGCCTGCTTCTGCACCTCGCCAACAGCAGCAGCGACAGCCGCCGCATGCACCTGTGCCCTCCTGTGAACAGCAGCAGCAGCAGCAGCAGGTTGCGCAGCATGACACAGAGCAGGGTGAAGAACAGCTGCTGCTGGAGCTGCAGGAGCTGCTTGCAGCCAGGGATATCCAGCTGCCTGAGCTGCGCTTTGGCCAGCAGCGAACCCTGTGCCCTCATTGCCAGGGCGGCAGCAGCCGTGAGGACGGCTTTGCGATCAAGCTAGATGATGCCGGCACTGCCATGTGGATATGCCACAGGGCTACCTGCGGCGAATCGGGAGGGGTGACAGTGCGCAGCAGGCAGCGCAGGTCCAGCAGCAGCAGCAGCAGCAGCGGTGGCGGAGGGGTTGGTGGCAGCAGCAGCGGCTGCGGCTGCTACAGTGCAACTGCTGTGGTGAAGCAGCAGCAGGTGAGGCGGGGCGGCCTGCTTGCTGCAGCGTTCATGCTTTGTTGAGTGCGTACACCGTGGGTGATTTGCCCAGCATGTTCAAGCATCTTGCTGCAAAATGCGAACCTGCAGTACCTGAGTACCCAGCACATTCCTTGCTCTTGAGGATCCTCAAACCGCTGGCTGCCATCTGGTCATGCATACATGCGTGGGTGCACGGTGCAGGCTGCTGCTGTGCCGCCAGACACGAGCCGGCTGCAGCCACTGAGCAGGCAGCTGCTGGACTGGCTGGGCTCGCGCGGCATCAGCCAGGCTGTGCTGCACCGCAACCAGGTCATGATGGAGAGCAGATACTGCAGGTGAGCGCGGCTGTGTTTATTTGTGGCGGCTTGCCTGTGAGGCCGATGTCTGCCAGCCGTGCTCGCCTCAACTGGCACGCTTGCTGTGCAATACTGTCTATGGGGCACTTGCCAGCAGACGGCAGCAGCACAGCATGCTGCGTGTCTGCTGGTGTTATATCTGCATCTGGCACCTGCCTGCTTTGCCTGCATTGCATAACAAGGCAGCAAGCGTCTCAGCACACGGTGTCCTGGTCCCTCACCGCGCACCCACCACTGCCTGTCATCTGCCCCCTGCCGTCTTGGCCAGGTCGCTGGGCGCCTGGGTGGATCACATTGCCTTCCCCTTCTTCAGTGGCGGCCGCGTCGTCAACATCAAGTACCGCGCACTGCCCAAGCACTTCCAGCAGTCCCCCAAGGGCCAGCAGGTCTTCTATGGCCTGCATGACATAAGGGTGAGCCTGCTGCTGCTGCTGCTGCTGCTGTGACACACAAAGGATAGAGGGCACACCAGCATCTTGTGGATCCACATGGTGGCGCCACGGCTTCAAGAAGTGCAGCGTCATCGTGTACTCTGAGCGCGGTGCTGCAGGCAGTGCAGCAGGTCCCCAATCCCTTTAAGTGGCGCAGCTGCATCGGCTGTATCTTGTCCAGTTCAGCGCGTGCAGGCGTCAACGCCGGGCCCCACCGCCGCATTTCAGCACCCTGTGGACCCAGTTGCAGCACACCTTGGCTGTGTCTCCGCCATAAACGAGCCGTAGCATCGCTGCGGTGCAGCAGCCGCACCAACTGTGGCTTGCTGCTGTGCCCCTGCTGTCCTGCCTGCCTGTCCTGCAGGGGGACGCTCCGGCAGTGCTCATTGTGGAGGGAGAGCTGGACAAACTGTCAGTGGAGGAGGCCACGGGCGCAACAGCCGTCCTTAGCGTGCCCGCAGGAGCATCAGCACCCCCAGCATCCCGCCAGCAGCAGCAGCAGCCGGACGCCGCACAGGCATCCACCGCCAGCGCCGCCAGTAGCAGCAGCAGCAGCAGCCAGTCCCTTGCTTGGGGTGACCGGAAGTATGCCTATGTGCAGCATGCCCTGCCGCTGCTGCAGCACTGCTCACATATAGTAATTGGCGTGGATGCTGACGCTGCAGGCTGGCACACCGCGCAGCAGCTGGCAGACAGGCTGGGCAGGGGCCGCTGCTGGTACCTTGCCTGGCCAGCTGCAGGGCCGGCAGGGGCAGCAGCGCTGCAGCGGGTTGCCGCTGCTGCTGCTGCCGAGGGCATTCAGATGGATGTTGCTGCGGGGCTCGGCTGCAAGGATGCAAATGACCTGCTGCTGTGCTACGGCAAGCGGGTGCTGGCACTGTATGTGCATGAAGCGCCTGTGCCTTTTCCGCTGCAATGAATGATGATGGCAGCTGCGCTTGAGTAGCACAGAATCACCACGTTGGGGGATGGTTTGGCAGTTGATTGGTGGATGTTTGCAGTGTGCATGGCTTGCGCCTGCGCAACTGCTGAGGCATCAAGGTTGCAGTAGCACGGGTGCACACATTATGTGAATGTTGCTGAAGGCGCTAGTGTATAGAGGCTAAGATATGCATGAATGTGTAGTTTATTCTGCTGTGAGTACAGTGCAGTTGAACGCAGGCAGTTGAATGCTGATAAATCTTGACGCTTGTGCAGTATTGTTGTACGCTGTGAGCTTGTACAAGAGAGGTATTGCACCTCATGCCACTACATCAGAGGGGTGCAGCGGGGGGACACCAGCCACTTGCAGGAGAGGCTGGCTGGTTGCATCACTCATGTTCGGCCAGTCGATTCAATGCTGCCTGAAGAGAGGCAGCTTCAGAGAATGTGCGGTCAGGAGTATCTTTATGCACGGTGTTCTGCATTGCCAGAGTTGCAGAGGTTTGCTTGCTGATGGCATACCATGCTGTTACACATGCGGCACAGTGCTGGTGCGCGTGGCGCCACGCCGACAGGGGTTTCAACCACTGTGGTTCAGGTTCAGCCAAGCAAAGGCCAGCGCAAGGTTTTTCTGGGCGCAAGGTTCATCTGGGCGAAGGTGCACATCAGCAACGTACTCCTCAGACACCACAATGCATTGCGGGCATGCTGGCTGTGGAAAATGTCGGGTTTGGCTGGCTTGCAAGCTAATTGGGTAGGGGCAGAGACGGTGTCTGTTGCTGCTGCGCATGGTTGTTGGCGCTGCATGGGTGCGGGTTCAGCTGCCAGGGGGTTTGCTACTAGCTGCTGGGTTGCAGGGGACGTTAAATTATGGTGTGGCGGCAACCTGTGCCCTGCCTGCGGCGCATCATTTGTGAAATCAGCGACGGCCGCAGCCGCAGTGCTGCACAGGGCTGATGCATGGCTGCTGAGCTGGGCCCTCAAAGACCCTCTGCGAGAGCGCCAGCTGCAGCTACTGCTGCCCTGTGTGATGGTCAAGCCTTGTGGGCATTTTTGCCATTGCAATTGTGCTCACGGTATCTTGAGCCAGGCAGCAGTGCACCTGCCACGAGGTTTACGTGTGCTCCACTGTATGTACTATTTACATCCACAAGCTGTGGCATACATGCAGCATGGTTGTATGCAGGAATCAAACCACATGCCATTGCACCTCTTGACCACGCTTGACTATAATGCGTGAAATGCATTGTGCAACGGTCGCCGCCATTCAACTCGCGCTGCGGCATCTGCCCAAACACCCCAATGCAGCGAGCAAACATGTACGGCAGCGCTGCTGTACGCGCTAGCTGCTCACTTGAGCAGCACGAGGGCATGGTGCCCCACCAATTGGCTTGCAAGCCTGCATACACCTCGCAGCCCTGCTATAGCAGCGGTTCTGCTACTAGCAGGGAACAGGCAAATTCTCTTTGAGGATGCGTGGCTTATGACCACCAACACCACCACACTGTGAGCGCCCAGACAGACACCACGTCTCACAAGCAATTAATCCGCTGCTGGCAGCTCTGCTGAGCGCACACTGCCGGGGCAGCGATGCAGCAACTGCGTGTGCAAGTGCCTGAGTCACTACGCGTGCATCCTTCCTTCTGCCGTTGCAGCACACGCGGCAGGCACAACACAGCACGGGCTGCCACACACTGCTACTTCATTGCTGCTGCAGAAACCCCACAGGGGTGCACCAGGTCAGCCATAAAAAGCCAGGCATTGGACACAGGCACCCTACAAAGCATGAAATACACAATGGGCGATCCAACACACTCTCTACTCTGCTGTCACGCAGAGCATGCATAACGTCACTGCACGCAGTCCTACTGCACACTACCCACAAGCAAGGGAGGCACATGCAGCTGCAAGCACACGCCTCCCCTTCTGCCGCATGCAGCCCCCCCTCTCTGCCTTCTCTCCACACGCGCTCACGGAGTAGTGACGTCTTACTCCACCAAACTCTTCAGATGAATTGGACCCAGCCCCGTCCTACACCAGCTACGCTACAACCAAAGCAAGCAAACACCCCGGCAATACTCACGCCCCGACACACACCGCTCACATAGCACACACACTCCGCCGCAATTGCAGCAGCACATCATCAGCAGCTACACAACGTGTCACACCGCATACTGCCTCAGCCCAGGGTGTATGACTCCTTGTCCAGGTTGATGACTGTGCTCTTGATCTTGGTCATCATCGCCAGGCTGTTCTTGATGCCCTGGCTGCCAATGCCGCTGTCCCTGAACCCCTGGAAAGGGAAGTGGTCCGGCCCGCGCGCAGGCGCCGCATTCACCTGCACCGTACCCGTCTGCATTGCGTCGCTCACGCGCATGGCAGTGTTGATGTCACGAGTGAACACGCAGCCCTGCAGGCCCAGGTTGCTGCTGTTGCAGTGGTGCACGGCCTCATCAATGCTGCCCACACGCAGCACAGGCAGCACAGGGCCAAACGGCTCCTCCCATGCGATGCGCATGTCTGGCGTCACGTGGTCGAGCAGCACGGGCGCAATGAGGTTGTTCTCGCGGCGCCACTCGGTGAGGAACTGTGCGCCCTTCTCGCGCGCATCCTCCACCAGGCCCTGCGGCAGCGCACAACAGCGCAGAATAGAAAAGGAGGATATTAGTTCACAGCCGCGCTACGGTAATGTTCACGGCTGCGCTTCACAGCACAACCAGAAGGTGAAGCAGCCGCGCAATTGCTGCTGCTCACCATCCCCGCTGCTTCAGGTTATTGGCGTTATGCTTGCATCGCTCACCGCTGGCAACCCTGCTGATCCGCGTCCCTGCTAAAGCCTATATAACTGTCTCCTTTTGCTGATGTTGATACCCTTGCCATCAACAGCACCGCTGCTGCTGCTGCTGTTGCTGCTGCTGCGCACCTGGATGAAGTTAGCGCTGGCCTCGCTGACCACTGGCGTGATGTCTGCGTTGTCCTCCGGCCGCCCCACACTCAGCTTGGCCACGCCCGCATGCACCTTGGCCACCAGCTCATCAGCAATGTCCTGCATCGCCAGCACCACCTGCCAGCCCCCGCAGCAGCAGCAGCAGCAGCAGCAGCAGCAGCAGCAGCAGAAACACCACTATCGTTTCCAGTCTTGCAAGCACCACCATATTGCACTTGCAGGACCTCATGCTGCCAGCGCAATTACAGCTGCTGTCGCTGTCTGTACACATGCACGCCACCAACACAAACAGCGCATCCCAGCCACAACCACAGCCATCCAGCTGTCATCAACACCAGCAAGCAACATCCTCACCCCCGCAGTCCCTGCGCACCTTGACTGCCGTGCAGCGCTGCCCGCTGTAGCTGAAGCCTCCCTTCACAATGTGGCTAGCCGCCAAGTCCAGGTCAGCATCGCTGCACACGATGCATGCATCCTTGCCGCCCAGCTCCATCTGCAGCGGCACCATGCCGGCCTTGTGGCTGATGGAGATGCCTGTGTCGCCGCCGGTGAAGCTGATGCAGTTCACGGCAGGGTGCGTGGTGAGGAAGTCGCCGATCTCGCTGCCCTTGCCTGCGGCAGCAGCAGCAGCAGCAGCGAAGTGGGGACACAGCAGAGAGGGCCGCACAGTGAGCAACCGGTCTGGTAACAGCAACGCAACATGGCTTGGAAGTGTAAATTAGCAACAAAGTGGCTGATGAGCTCACAGCTACACAGCACGGCAGCCTCTCCTGTAAGCAAGCAAGCAAGCAGCACAGTTCGACCACATCCCGCACATCAGCTGCACCCCTCGCCCATCGTGCTGCATGCACCTGCCCTGCTGCCACACCCTCGCCCATCGTGCTGCATGCACCTGCCCTGCTGCCACACCCTTACTCCCACGCACCTGTGATCACGTTCACCACGCCAGCTGGCAGCCCCGCTGCCGCAAAGCAGGCCAGCATGTGTATGCCCGCCACCACTCCCTGGCTAGGCGGCTTGAGCACCACTGCATTGCCAGCCATCAGCGACGGCGCCAGCTTGCTCACTGCCAGGTTCACCGGATAGTTGAAGGGCGGGATGCACAGCACCACACCCAGCGGCACCTTGGACACCAGGCACAGCTTGTTGCGCGGCTGGCCTGGGAAGCTGTCTGAGGTGAGCAGCTGGCCCTCGCCCAGGGAGCGCAGGCCCTCCTCGGCAGTGTAGTCGATGAGGTCGGCGGAGCGGATGACCTCTGCAGTAGAAACATTTGAACATGTGGAGACGGGTGAAACGCTTGAGGTGTGTGTGAGGAGGCGGCAGAGCCGAGCACAAGGTTGCACACTGGTGGTGTGGCTGAAACCTTACAAGCGTGCGAGTAAGGTGCATCACAGCAGCAGCTATGGACAGCTGCTAAGCCATGCACCTGCTAGGACTGCCGCTGTTGCTGTTGTTTGTGAAGCACCAGCTGCCACTGCTGCTCTTGCTGTTCACTCAGATACGGTGCATGCCCTACTGCCTTTGATTTCAAAGCCCGACAGGCCATGGCATTGCCATGCCGAAGCCACTGGTATTGTCACTGCTGCTGCTCCAAGCATCGTTCGCGCGTGATACCGTCGCGCTCATGATATACCAAGCATCTGTGATGCAAACAACAGCAGCCTGCTGCTGCTGCTGAGCTGCTGCACGCACCTGTGAGTGCATCCTTGGCTGGCTTTGCAATCTCCTTCACCAGGCAATCAGCCATGGGCTGCGCGTTCTGCCGCATCAGCACCGCCACCTTGTGCAGGTACTCTGCACGCTTCCACAGCGGCGTCTTCGCCCATGACAGCTGCGCGGCCTTCGCTGCTGCAAACACATTGTTGACCTCCTCCTGCGTGCAGGCCTGCACCTGGTAGTCCTTCTGCAGGGTGGAAGGGTTTGTCACTGGCACTGTCTTGCCTGAGGAGGACTCCAGCCACTGTCCATTGCAGAAGTATTTGTAAGCTCCGCTGGAGGCCTTGATGTGTGCTGCAGGTACACAGATGTGCAAGTGAAGCCGCGCAAGGCCCAGGGCAGGGGAAAGTTGCAGCACAAGGTCAGATGCAAGATGAGCTGCGAAAAGAGGCGCAGAACGTGGCTTGATGCCTTGTACATGGTATTGTGAACACAATTGTCCGCAAAAAGCGTGCAGCACGGGATGAGAGTGTGTGCAGTGCGAGCTGCCGGCAAAAACTTGTGCAGAAGCAGCAGCAGCCTGGCTGCCACCGGCAAGTCAGCTCATTGGTGAATTGCCTGAACAGAGCGGTGTGTACAGTTATTTGTGCAGTAACTATGCTCTGATCTTCACATGCATGCGTTTAAGTTGTAAGCGCCCACCACCGCGCAGGAACTACCCACGCACCGTAGAACTCCGCCATGTTGGAGCGAGCGCTGCTGAAGCTTCTGATTTGAGCAGCAGCTGCTGCTCCTGGTAAAATTATGTGACTAAGCGTGGGTCCACTAAGTCCAGCGAGCTGCGAACTAAAAATCGAAGCAGCAGCAGACAACATGCGTGCACAGGCCCCTGCAGGCCAAACAACTGTACAAAGATTGCACAAAGCAGTAATTGAAGCTGATGTTGAGCCTGCAACGGTTATCCAGGCTCCTTGGCACCTCGCCAGAAACCCTGCTTGCTAGCTGACATCTGATCCTGGTGACCTATTGCGCTACTTAGCCTGATGACCTTGTCTGGTATGTCGTGCATACTGACACCGTTCCTGCGCGTGTTTTATGCACCTGGTTATCCCGATAGCAGACGGCATGCTGCACCATGGTGCCCGGCAGTACTGCCTACTAGCAGGTGGATGTGACCATGTAGCCAGGAACATCTCCATCGGCCGTATCACTAAGACGGAAGCATGCAGGCAGAGCTGCTACATTCTGCTGGCAAGCACTGTGATAATTTTAGGGATGCACAAGCCTGTGAGAAAACCCTGGCAGCCACTCTGCACTGCAGGTTGATGCATGCACGTTCTCAACGTGGTAAGTTACCAGCATAGGTCAACCAGCGTGCCTGAACACAGGATCATGCCTTAAGTGTGGTGCCAGCAACAACACTGTATGCCTGCAGGTGCTGTGCTGTTGAGAAGTAAATGCCATGCCACGGCGGGCTGCAGGAATTTCAGCCGCTTCAGTGCATCGAAGCTGCTTGATGATGGCATGTGCTCTGAATAAAACGATTCAAAACGGTCAGTCACCAAAAGAATATCAGTCATAACTTAAAACTGCGACATGTGCATCCAATGAAATCGGGGTATGCAGCACCAGCGCGCAGAATCCGCAGCATCATTGCTAGCAGTGAGAGCGATCTGCCCACCGGTCGCAGCACTGAGAGCAAACCTTGTGCACACATACAAGGCACTGGCACACAATGACAGCATCCCATCTGCAAGTAGTTTAGTGACTACACCATTCCTTCTGCTGTCGTACCAGCGTCCTGCAGCGCCTGCGCCAGTCTAGGCATACAGCCTGCCTGCACAGATGCCTACCTACTCATCTGGCAAAGGTCATCTGGCAAAGGTCTTCTGAAGTCAACACATAAGCTGCTCCACACCGTATACACACAGAAACATACATAAACCGCCGACCCCCTGGCATGCAGAGAGGCCTCGCAGATCCGGACGCCCACCTGCTGACATTTTCTGCACTGCAGCGCCATAACAAAAGAGGCTACCCTGCACATTACCCCTCCCAGTATCTTCAAAGCACACTGCATAGCAAGCCAAAACCTCTCTGCATTGTGCAGCCTGTCCTACGCGCCCACCCTGCGACCCTGCCTACCCACCCGCCTGAACTACAGCCTCCACCCCACCCCACCCAGCTGCTAGCAGATCACGCATCCGCGGCAGCACCTGTCGCGCTTCTTCGCCTCATCCGCCTGCCAGCTGAGCTCCTGCGCGCGCAGCAGCAGCTCCATGCCCTCCTCCAGCACCTCCAGCCGCTGCAGCACACCACCGCCGCTGGTGCGCGGCGGCGCCAGGCGGCCCTGCAGGCGCGCTGTGGCGTTGGCGGGCATGTAGCCCTTGAGCCGCTGCATCTGCTGCCCGTACAGCCCCTCCAGCGACGACAGCCGCTCCAGAAGCGAGCTCTGCCTGCTCATCCAAAGCGACAAGAGACAAGGCGGGACACATTGGCAGATAGGCAGGATGGTTGCTATTTCACGAAGCAGCAGCAAATGAGCTGTTCAAGCTGAGTTGAGCAGCTTCATGACGTTCTGGAAATCCCAAAACTTGGCCTCTGCCTGTACAGCCCATGCAGTACAAAACTTGTTTTGCTATTTGCTGTGCACAACAATCTGATTTGTATGTGCGTTTTGTTTGTACGTTGCAATGCGCTTTCATGCAGCCAGCCAGACACACTCACTTGTGTGCATTGATGGCTGCAATGGTGAGCATGCTGCCGTGCTGCTGCACGCTGCTGCTGGCTTCGCCTGGCGTGGCATCCCCCACGCCCGCCTCCTCCGCTGCTGACAGGCTGGAGCGCGCTGGCCCACTGCCAGGCACCCACGCGCCCGAGCCTGCATGCGACAGCAGCGGCTCAGAGGGAGCCGTGCTGCTGCTGATGGACACAAAGGACGCCTCAGACCTGCAGCACAACACAAGCAGCAGCAGCAGCAGCAGCAGCAGCCAATGTCAAACTCAGCAGCAGCGCCCAAGCCTCAGAGGTACCAGCAGTGCGCAAGTTACAACCCGCCACCAACCCTGCAAGCAGCTTGCACTCCTGCCAGCTGTCATCAACAAAGCGCCCCGAAGCACCACCGCCGCGGCCCCTCACCGTGGCGAGTGGTAGCCCTCGCCGTCCTCCAGCTGCAGCACCACCTCGCCCATGCCGGACAGCGTGGCCATGCGCTTGAGCGCCTTGCACGCCACCGGCAGGCTGCCCTCCATGCGCCGCAGCACCTCGGGGTCGCTCCACGGCCCGCAGTCGTCCAGCAGCGTGCCCTTGCTGGTGCCGCCCAGCCACTCCGGCAGGTTCTCTGGCGCCACCCACTCCAGCAGGTCCTTCTGGTAGTTGGTCTGGCAGATCTGCGCCCAGGCAGTGAAGAGAGGGGCTGAATACAATACGCATAAGTGGCATTGGCAGCTCATAGCTACACCTGCAGCACTGTCTGGGGTGATGTGCTACGATGGCAGCAGCTGTCACGCAGAAGCTGCATGCTGCCACAGTTCACAGCTTAAATGCAGACAGAGCAACTGTCACCAGCTTCGTGAATTGTGTCACAACACAGCACAGCTTGACATGTCATAAACCAACATCCGACCCCCAAACCACGCACCTGGATCTTGGACAGCGTGCGCGGGTTGAGCAGCGGCTTGACCAGGCCCCAGATGGCCTTGAACACGAAGGGCGCGTTGATGATGCAGATGCGGCCCAGCATCTCCGGGTAGTTGTCCTGGTCATACTTGGTCAGCGTGGACATCAGCCGCTTCACCTCGCCAGACAGGTGGCTCATGCCCACGCCTGCACACGGCAACGCACACATGCACCAGATTTGGAAGGGGCAAGTGGCGATAAAGATGCAAATGGACGCACCGCTCTGGACACATAAGCAAGCAGCTGATATGGTGAAAATGTATCCGGTCTTCCACACATCACCAGCACAACGGAATCTGCACTGAAGTACGTATCGCTCCGGCAAGTGATACACCTGCTCACCACACATTCTGCTTCCTGCAATCCTGTTGTGTAGTTAAGCAGTCCATCCTGTACATCACCAGGCGTTCCCCAAGCAGCACAGCAGTCGGCGCAACACCCTGCTCACCCTTTACGTCCATGATGCCAAACGTCTGGTCTATCTGCCGCCCCTGCAGCTTGCTGCAGATGGGCATGATGACCTTGCCGCAGCGCTCATATTCCTGGATGTGAAACTTGATCATGCGCTCCTCCGTGGTGATCTGCTTCAGGGTGCCGATGTCGATCTTGCCCAGCAGCTGGATGTAGATTGGCCGACCCTGCAGGACATGCAGTGGGGGCGTCACAGAGCAGGTGATTGCGATGTTTACAATGGCTGGCATGCTCAGAAGTGCAGTACACATGCGCTGCATGCTGCACTAAATGGTTTTGGCAACTCCCTGTGTCCAAAGGTGTCCTGCAAGGCCTGCTTGCCTACAGCTGCACAATGTTCATGCCAACTACCCCACATCTGTTTGCTAAAGCGTAGCACAGCGTAGCCCATACGGCTCCGCAGCTGCGACCATGCAGCTGCCAGCTGCTGTTCTGCCTCCATGCCTAGCGAAACCGGCAGCTCTGTGCAAGTCATTGTATGACCACAGCTGCTTTCCGAAGCTACAGTGGCTGCCTTTCAAGCTGTCCTGCAAGCGCTGCCAGCTGCTGCATGGCTGTCGGTGGCAGCTGCCGCCCTGTGCACACACCAATTTGTCCGTCTTATGATAGCCCTGAGGGTACGCCATGAGGAACTGCTCCCGCTCATGGAACACAAAGTTCTCCAGGATGTTGTCCACATCATATTCCTTCCGCCACTCTATTGTGTCCAGCCACATCTTGACAGCCTTGTCATAGATGTAGTTGCGTGCTCGCAGGAACCGCAGCAGCGTGTAGTAATCTGCACAACGTAGCGGGACACAAAGCAGCCAGGCTGTGTTGCTCAGGCATGACGGACTTGGCTGAAAAATGCATGGCGCATGAGCAACAGCCATGGGAGTGCCTGCCGTTTGCTGAGGTGCAAGTCACTGTTGCCCAAGAAGATGGGTGTCAAGGTCTGCTGGAAGCAGCAAATAACTGCTACTGTACAAACTTGGATGGCGTGGCAGGCTGTGACTGCAATTCAACGTAGCCTGCACTGCATGTTTCTGCTCTCTGGCGAGCTTGGTGCTTATGTTCCTCCCCACGTGGCAGTCGCTGTCTTCATGAATCACGACACAGCTGCTGTGCCGCTGCCAACGACTGCCACAGTGTATTATGCTTGCCGTTGCTGTGTAGCCAGCCTGCCACATATACTGTCTCAGCGGCGGCGCAACAACACAAACGCATGCTGGCGGTGGCCTGCCAACACTGTGCTTGTTCAAGACAGCTAAGCACTCACCATGGTCCTCTCTGCGCCAAGCATTGTGTTCTACCAGGATGCGCCTGAAGTGCTCCACATGATTCTCCTACAGGTACCAGCAGCAGAACACACCTCTTCATGAGCAACTGTACATCTGACACGTGTGCAGCATAAGCAGCAGCACCAGGCCAACTGTCAGGTGCAACTGTTGGCCTAGCGTGCATGCTGCTGACTCTTTATGCTCTGTGGCCGCTCAAGAGCAACATCACTGCACCATCCAGCCTGTGAGTGTTGAGCCAGCATCCCTGCTTGCCTGCTCAACGGCGTTCAGGCCCCAGTCGTCTATGCCCTCCTTGGGTGGGTAGGGCATGTACCCCTGGAACTTCAAGGGACCCTCCTCGTCTTTCGTCATCCTGAGCAGTCAGTTCGTCTCTCCAGTGCTGCAAGATAGTCGTGTCAAAGCTGCATGCTGCCTCGTGCTCCCTCCTACTAATTGGAGCGCTTCTGTGTGAGCACCAACAGGAGCAACCGCTGGCGAGAGTGCAAAGTCTTATTAAATTGAAAGATTGCAGCCGCCTTGGTCACAAACCTCAGCGAGTACAGGCCTGGGCGTGGTGGTTTGCCGGTTCACGTCGTGCGTCATGAAGCAAGCAATGGTCACAGCGGCAGATCAGCAACATAGTACTGTAAAGGGAATGCTAGACGCAGCGAGAAACCGTAGCGAGACAGTTGTAGACTTCGGCTTGCAAACCCTGGTGAGTGGTGACCTAACTGTCATGGTTCACCACTTTCTCTTTGCCCCAGAAATACAGGTATGTCTCAAACACTGCCACGCTGCTGGTTATTGATAGTACAGGACCTTCTGCCTGTCGAGTTTCTGAGGCATGACATGTGCTTGGTTATGCGTTTGGCCACTGCCACTGCACTGCAGTAGTACCTGTACGGAACGTCACTGCATGCAGTACGTCACTACTGCAACGGGAGTGCTGCACTGCTGCTTCACCAGCTGACATGATGAGGGTGGCTCATTGCAAACGCTCAATTGTTCATGGCCAGGACACTAGTGTCTCCGAACCATGACATGATGTCAGATGTATGCTAATCAGCAAAGGCGTCGCTTTTCAATCTGCTGATGGCCAGCGAGCAACGTCTGCATGTTTGTTCCTGGTGTTCGTTGTATTGTAATACTGACACGGGACATAAAATCACTTTCATTTTAAAATTGCTGCGCACCGTTAACTGGCTGAAAAGACGCTGCCAGAGGTGACCTCAGCCATTTTTGCTTCTTTCAGTAGCCTGATGGCATGGTGTCTTACATCCAGTGTACCTGCATGGGGATGTGATGCCCGCTGATTACCACAAACAGGTCGCCACACCAGGGAGCAGGGCAGAACCTGCAACCTCTTACTCAATCTGTCTCCGCCTCCTGCAATGCTGTGTGGCAATTGCGGTCAGGCAGATGCTGATTCAACAAAAGTTTTTTGGTGCGGATGCTGGGCACCTCCTGTATAAGGGGTGTTTGAGGGTCTTGCTGGTGATGGCAGTGCCGTAGGGCTCCGGCCGTCAGGTTCGCTTGATTGCTGTGTATGGCCAGCCAGTAGGGTTTCGCTCCCCCTGGTCAGGCTGACAGCCTTGCCGCCGCTATAGACTTGGCCATGTAGTCACTGTTGCGATGTGCCAACGTTTGGAGAATCAAAAAAGTCAATGTTGTTGCCTTATGGACTGTCTCCAGCCTGTCTGTTGCTGTTGCGTGGCAGCAAGCTCGGCACTTTGAATCCCAGCCATGTGGTGCACCGCTGGTGCCCTGCATGCTGTAACCAAGCAACTGCTCTTGAACAAACCCCAGCATGTTCATCCATCGTCATATGTCTGCTGTTGTAGTAAAGCAAAAGCATCTGCTGGTTTTTGAAGCAGCCAGTTGCTGAAACTGACTCAAGCAGCGGTAGAGCTCTGCTTCAAGGCTGCCAACAAACAGCCAACAAACAACCAGTTGAGCTGCACCTCAATACGTACAGAGCATGCGGCCAAGTAACTCTGTGTAAGAAAGTATGAAGACTTGTGCAGGGGATGCAGAGCCAAAACGCCAGTTGTGTGTCAAACGCACATACTGGAAATCCAGCGCTGCCCACACTGAACTTTCAAATGCATACTTAGTTGGATGCTTCACATAGGATGCATCACGACCCTTGAAGTTCATGTCTTGCACTGGCGGCAGCTGCAGGAAATCTGGCACAGTTATGAAACGAACTTCACGTTGCCTAATCTCGCGTTTAGCTATTAAGCCATCGCACAAGTTGGAAAGGAACTCTCCATTTGCCAAACCAGCTTCATCAACAAGCATGCATTGCACACCGCCATCACCGCGTACACCCCATCTTTTTTGCATCAGGCGCCATGCGCCGCCACAGCGTCGCAGGTTCACCCTGTCCTCTGCCAATGCCTGACGCACTGTAAACTGTTGTCCCATTTCTCAGCAATTGTGCTGCAGCACCAGTCATGGCCGTGTTCCAAAAACCACGCACACCATACTTGGCAACCATGATTATGTATATCACTTTGTTGATCACCTGTGTTTTGCCATTTCCTGCATCCCCAGATACGCACAGGTTTCCGTCACCCTGTAAGAAACCAACTAGTCTCTCCAACTCCGCACGGCTCTGTGCATTTGGAAAAGTGACACCCTCAGCTTCTAAGGCTGCTATGCACGCAGCTGACACACTACGCGCAGCATGTGCGCCGTTGCCGTTCTCCAAACCACCACCGCCATCACCACTATCTGCTACATCACTGTCTATCATGTGCGCAGCACCTGCAGCACCGGCCTCCATGTCATTGCTTTGCAAGCTGTCAGAAACAACAATTGCAGCAGAGGCCGGCTCCGCCTGCAAATTGCACAAGCGGCCCCCACACACACCGGCAGCAGCACTGATGCCATCACCCGACACACCACCATCCCTGGGTGCATTCACGGCATCATCAACAGTTGCACCACAGCATGGCTGACTGTCGAGAATTTCACAAACCTCAGGCGCAGGTCTAGGCTGGCTAGCGCCACCAGCCGCAGCACTGACGCCCTTACCAGACACACCACCACCCCTTGATGCATTCAAAGCAGCATCAGCAGTTGCACCACAGCATGGCTGACTGTCGAGAATTTCACAAACGTCAGGCGCAGGTCTAGGCTGGCGAGCGCCACCAGCCACCACATCACTGCCAAGTAAGCAGTCAAGATTCAAATCTGCATCTGTGAGCAGCCCTGGCAGCACATGGCACATACCGCCATCACCTGCATCAGCAAAGACTCCACCGTCAAACCCTGACATACATGCCCTTGCATTGTCAAGCAGTGCATCAAGCTCATCATCTGTTGCAATACAAGAAGGCTGGCTATCAGGAATGACACATACTTCCGGCGCTTGCCTCTGCTGGCTGATGGCAGCACTACACACAGCCTTTGTTATAACAACATCGCTGCCATCACTAGGTAGCGAGCAAGTGTCACTAGCAGAACCACCACGTTGTGAAGAAAGCTTCACGCCCATTGGCGACACACCACCAAATTTATCAACCACCAACTGGGCTGCCTGCCTAACAGCTGCAATGGCAGGACTCAGCACTTGAGCAATGAGATCCCCCATGAACATGTGTGTACTCAGCACGTTTAACCCCTGCAAACACACATCAAGACGTTGCCACGCAGCCACCACAACAGAAGGCTCCAAGCAGCTCAGAACGCCATCCTCTGCATGCAAAAGCAGATGGTCATTAACAGCTTTCACACAAACGCTCATGACCATGCTAAATCGTCCATGTGCAAGCTTTCTCTCGCTTGTGCTTACACCACTAGTTGCAAACTCTACCAACACACGCAGCGCACAACTCATGAAGGCAGAACCATTGTCTAAGTGCTGCATGACGTCATGCGAAAGCAGTGCTGACATAAGCCGTTGCATGCGACTCAGCACTAGCTGGTCCACCATCACAGTTTCCTTGGCATGATTGCTGCTACCAGCAAGAGCACAGCATGAAAGTGCAGCCCCACGCCAACCAAACTTCAGCTTTTTCAAATTGAACGGACCTGCTAAAGTGAAAGTGTATGTGCCGCCTTTGAAACGACCATGTTGCCGCACCTGGCCATGATCAACCAGACATGACTTGATGCGTGCAAGAACACCCCACATCGTCAGCTGCTCCGTGTTTGGCTCCCATGCATCATGCCAGGCTGCAGGGCGCACTCCATCTTCAAACAGGTACGCATCTGGAATCTTGCCACGACTCAGCCACAACTGGAAGAACTTTCCAGCGTCACTAACGCCAGTATCACTCTTACCAAAAATCGCCGGCACACACACATCCGCAAACACTGGCTGCTGCATAGGGTCATCGCTGAAAGTGGCATCGATCCGCACATGCATGCGATTTTTGCCATTGAGGCGCCGCAGGGACACACGCTTGGACGCAGGTTCTGCACCACAGCAGCAGCAGCATCACATGTTTAGTTGAAAAGGCGCAGCAGCAAGCAAGCACACAGCAAGCATCGCACACACTCAGCTAGACAACAGTTATACCAGCTTCACATGTATCTATATGCACAACCACCAGACCCCTCATGGTCTGAACCCATCCAGCAGTCCCACAAGCACTGCAAATCCTGCCCACCCGCAAGTGCAACTGCACGAGCAGCGTGAATATTGTCTACATGAATGGGCACATCAATCAGCCGTGGCAGCAGCGCCTCTACAGATTTATTGTAACCCATGCGCCCAAAGAACACAGGTGGCTGCAACTGCGCTGCAGCCTCCACACCAGCCTCATAGGCTTGGCCCTCTTGTTCAGCCCATGAACGCCGCACAGACCCAACATACATGTCACCCAACAACGAGAGTCGTTGCACCAGTGCTTGTTGCTCATGCATAGCAGAAGGAAGCGTGAAATAAGTAACAGCATCATTCAACAATGTGCGAGGTGCCTGGTATCTATCGACAGGCACAAGCTCAGAGCAACAGTTAGCAGCCTTCAACAGCGCACACACACTAGCATTGTATAGTGCACGCACATCGCCAGCAGCCTGCAGAGCACGCATGCGACATAACCAAGGCAATCGCATCGGCCGAGGGCCTCCTGGATTGGGATCAGTTATAGCCTTTTTGGGCAACGGCAGCTGCACACCCATGAACGTATTTAGACGAGCCGCCCAAATGTCAGCATCGTCGCACTCACCAAAGGCCAAGGCAGTGACGTTCAAGTACTCATCGAGTGCAAGTGACTCGTACACAGTCCGCAAGGTCACTGTTCCGTCCTTCACAGACCAGCCACCCCACCGCACAGCAACATTTTCAACACCACCATCAATTCGCTTGCCACGATTTTCCAGCAAGTTAGTTATTAACACACGGGAGACGCCGCCAGACCGGTGAGCCCTGTGCCCTCTGGGTGGACTGCCCATGCGAGTCAAGAGCCGCCGTGTACTATCAGAAACATGGCTGGGAGCCAAGGGCATGCAATCCAATGGAACATCCCCTTCAGTTTCACAAAAGAGATAGTAATCAAAGCACTCTTCCTTTATTGGGAGGCAGTCACCTGCCTTAGCAGACAACAGTGGGTTGCCGCCCACATACGCATCGCGGTACACCAACAAACTATACAAGTATGTTGACGCTGTCAGCCCAGCATGCACCCAAAAGTTGGTCCAACCTTCAAAAGACTCTCGCACACGCCGCAAGCCGCGCTCATCCATGTACTTTTCATCAGCAAACTCTATGCAAAACTTGGAACAAGAACAGGTTGGCCACTGGCATCCACCACTTCTTGCACTGTCACATCAACAATGTCACACAGCCGGATGCCAGCATATGTGCGGGCCCTGCGACCTCCAAATATGCAAGACAGGTTCCACAAGGCAGCATCCTGCAGACCCCGCAGACTGTTTGTGTCCACAAACCTGTGACCGTTGCGGGCTTCCTGCATTGTGACAAATGCCACCTTTTTCACAGCTTTTTTGTATTGTTTGGCCATGATCAACCGCATACGACGATCAACACATCTGTGTAGCACACTGGGATCCAATGACTGCGCAACCATCAACACACCGTGGTGGCTGCACTCAACAGACAGCTTGTGTCTGCCGATGCACGCCACAGAGTTCAGGATAGACGCATATGCACTGTAACTGCTCACCCAGTCACGCACAAAGTGGTGGAAGCCCAGCCACACCTGCATCGAAGGTGGCCAGTGTTGCACTAACACCTTGCCCTGCATCTGCATGCCACAGTGGCCCTTTGCAGCCTGCTCTTCAACAATAGAGCTACAACCCAGGAACTCCAGCCACATCCCCCACGCACGATCATGGTTGTGTTGCCCAGCCTTGGTGCACGCCTTGTTTGCAGAAAGAGCCATCTCCACAAAGTGCATCGCAACACGCTCCTTGCCAGCAGCCTTGTATGCACCCATGCGAGCACCCGTTGCATCACCTGCTAGCGACACTGCAGGTGGTCCCACATTCCCACTAGACGGGGCGTCTGGGGTGCCAGAAGACGATGCCGGGCATGACAGCAGCACCACAGGGCCATCTGCACCCGCATCATGCAGACCAGCAGCAGCGCTGCTAGCTGCTTTGCACGCAGAGCGCTGCACGCCAGTGCCCTTGCCACCTTTTGAGCCAGTACCAAAAATTGCAGCAGCAGCTTGCTGTCCTTGGCTCAAACCTGCAGCGACGGCACAACAACCAAGCCCACAACGTATCAGCAATTACTACTGAACTACACTGAGCAGCAATTGTGTGCTTGCAAGCACCAGCAAAATCCCACCAGACTGCAGATGATGCACACATGCACATCTGCATCAAACACAACAAACAACAGCAGAGTTGCGCAATTGACATTCCAATAAAAAAACTTCACCAAATTCATGTCAATATATATGCCGCAGCCCACCTGTGTCAAATGCGACAGCACCAGTGTTGGCGGCAGCAGCAGCAGCAGCCCCAGGACTTGGGACACCAAGGCCACCAGAGCTCTCATTGGAATGCTTGGTGCCCGCAGGTGACTGCCGCTGCACACCTGCACACACAGCCACCACAAGTACAGCAGCGACATCAAAGAAGCACAAGCGCACTGCACGACAGCTGCTGAGTAATGTGCATTCGAGCCCTCATGAGCGCCCCTCGCAACTGTTATACAGTAGCATACATGCATGAAACATTGAACAGCACATGTTACTTTTGTACACGGTGGAGACGCGATGTGCCCCAGAACTTACCAAGGTTGCCAGGACGCAGGATATTAGCCACTTCAGCATCAACTTGTTCCACAACCTGGGCTGCAAACATATTGGGATGGGTAGCAAGCCGTATGTTGCTGCACAGCTTCTTCTGTGGTAACGCTGCAGAGCAAAAAGAAGCACAAGGCAAACACAGTTTTATTACAAAGTGTGCCGAATCATCCCTCAGTGCAGCACAGCATACAGAATGGAGGCTCGTGTTACATACAGCAGCAGCACATAGCCTGCATGTGCCAACTATGCTGCGCTCACCAGCAGCACCGCCAGCAGCCGCCACCCGTGCCACGCCACGCGCATCAGCAGCAACAGAAGCTGCTGCGGCCAAGCCAGCAGAGTCCACAGCAGCAGTATTGCCACCACACCCTGACAGCTTCAGCAAGCGCTGGTTGGCACCTGCAAGCAGCACCATGCACATGATATCAGCGCACAGGACACCAGCATGCATTGTTTAAACTGTACAGCTGCAACAGTACCCAGCAAAGCATGCGACAAGGTTCAAACATGCCATCATCAATTGCCACACAGTCGATGTGCAAGTCGCAACAACAGATGTAGCAATGGCCTCACCTGCTAACATTGCAGCATTGCTGGGCATTCCCGGCAAGTTGAAGTCCTGCACAGCATCAAGACGCCGCTTGGTGCCTGCGCTAGCGCCACTGCCGCCATCGCCAGCTGCGCCATTTGTGTCAGCAGCAGGGACAGCAGTAGCAGCAGCAGCAGCACCTGCAACAGCGGGGGTGAGCAGCACCCAGGTCAACAACAAAGAACAGCACAAGGCACCATTGCAGGCCAGCATTGCAGTGCGCCAGAACAGCGCCAAATAAGCAGGACAAAGCATTCCTGTGCAAGCAAACGGAGCACAGCACAGTTGCTGTGAGCAGAAAGCAGCAATTCTGCAAGCACCGACCAGCACACGACATGAACGCACTGGACACCAGCATGCAACAGAATTCAGACATGCTTCACATCCAATGCCACCAGGAGATGCTGCCATCTTTCTAAATCGAAAAACATATGCAATGGCCCCACCTGCTAACACTGCAGCATAGCTGCGCATGCCCGGCAAGTTGAAGTCATGCACAGCATCAAGACGCCGCTTGGTGCCAGCGCTAGCGCCGCTGCTGCAAGCGCCAGCTCCGCCGTTTGCATCACCAGCAGCCCTCTTTGGGGCCGCCGCTGTGCCAGTAGCAGCAGCAATGGCAACAGCAGCACCTGCCACAGCATGGTTTAGCGACAAATACACAGGTCAGCAAACCAAGCAAACACAAGGCACCATTTCAAGCCAGCTCTGCAGTGCGCCAGCAGCTTGCCCAATGAGCAGCAACCAGCATTTCTGCGCATCAGGACAATACGCAGCATATAACCAAACAGCAGCATTACAGCAAATCGCAGTGCAGCACAAATACATTGTAAAACACCGGCAACCAAACAATGCTTCATACAGCAAGGGCACTTTACAGCCCAAACACGCACCGTTGCAAGCCGGCATTGCAGCACGCCAGTGCCGCGCCACAACGCCCGCCACCACCGTCCGCCCTTCAGACGAGCCGAACAGATCCTTGCGCTGATGGTGATCTTCAGGCAGCAGCTGCAGTTTGAGGTCCACTGGCAGGGGCACCGCGGCAAAGTGGTCTCCAACGTTTAAGCAGGCGATGACCTCGTTGTTGGGGATGACCATTGCGCGTTGCAGGTCAATCTCCTTGCCAGGCGGGGCAAAGATCTGCCCATGACACGTTGCCACAAAGCCATGGTAACCATCAGGCGCTCCCGCCACAGCCGGCGTCAGAACCACTACGAATAGCTGGTGCGCCACCGCCATGCAGCGCCCAACCATGTCAGGCAGCATATACTCTTTGGCCTGGATGTCAGCACGAGTGCTGCGCACCTCGAGCAGCTCAGCAGTTGCTGCAGCAGCGCGATCAGCAGACCCGCCACCACACAGCACCTGCACACAAAACAGCATTGCAGGAAAAACAGTGCGTCAGCAGTTCAACAAGCACAGCCAGGTAGCGCAGCAGGCCAGGTCACACACAAGCAAGCTACCGTAACAGCAAAGCATGACGCCCGCCCGCTAGTCAGAGGCTGTAAAGCAAAGTTACAAAACTGCCAGGTATCAGTTGCAAACCAAGCACAACCACCAAGCAGCCACAGCACACAACCGCACCTGCTTCAGCTGTTCCTCCCTGAAATCCAGGTGCTTGCACATCTCCCCGACAAGCATATCACTGTACAGTTCCAGCACGGTTGCGGGGTCTGTTGGCCAGCTCTGCTGCACAGCAGCACCATCTGCCTGTGCAAGCACCGCCACCAACGTTGCATTCGCCAAGCACTGGAAGTTCCTGGTTGAAGCGCTGAATGCATTGAGCTTAAGTGCCGCCAGCGACTGAGGATATGCAGCCATCTGATCTGTAGCATAGGTTGCGAACTCAGCGTTGGCATCAAACACAGCGTTCATTGTCATCTCTTTAGCTGACACGAGCCCGTAGTAGTCATTATCCTGCAAGCAAGACAGCCAGCAAAAAGGATAAGCGTCGCATTTCACTCAGTACATGACTGCAAAAGCCAAAGCAGTTATCATACACCGAATTGCATTATTTGCATGAGCATGTTGTTGCTGCTGGCATACAGTGCACACATCTGCGTCATGACAGCAGCAACAGCATGCTTTGCAGCTGCGCAGCTGCCAGCCTGTCAGGTAGCACCCCTCTGGACAGCAGCTGCACCAGGCAATACACTATCAAAGCACATGCACCAAAAGCTGCAACAAACGAGGCGCTATGCACAAACCAATGCACGCCCACAGCCCACCTTCGTGCAGTCAAGTCAGCAGGCTGCACCAGAACGTTGCCTTTGAGCCCGGCGCGGCACTGGAGTATCAGGCTTGCGTCCACGGAGTCATACTCAAAGTACTTTCCTCCTTCGGAAGGCAAGCGAGGCACTTCTGTCCTCAATCGGTTCCACGAGAAAGGATTGGGCGCTGCCATGACAGCAACACAAGAAAAGACCACTGCGCAACAAGTTAAACGCTTTTAAGCTTCAAAATTTTTTTTAAACAATACTCAACAGCCGTTTACTTGCTACACTAGTTACGAGCTTGATATTTCAGGTCAACAAACCACCTGTGCTACACCCTGACAGCTACAGCCACGCACGTCACGCGGCCAGGAGCACACCCCACCCAAACCTTTATGGATAAATAGTAATAAACTAATCTCAAGCGATTTCAGCAAGATACCAGCTCAGCACACAGCAACAGCGACAGCTCGGCGCACACAGGCCAGGACCGCCCAGCGATCGCGAGCGCCCGACACGCAACAAGTAACACACGGTTACACTCCCAGACGCTTTAGGAGACGTGTTGGTTTGCGTGATATTGGCCTCGCGGGGCACACCGCGCCCACACCCCGCATTAAAGTAAGAGCTGCTACAGCAGCGTTTCTCATCAGCCATGCGACCATGGCCATGCATGTCACTGTATCACCTGATCATAACCAGCATCACCAAGTTACATGCCTGGTGCTCAGAGCAACTCAATGCATGCAGTAGAAGGAGGAGTTGCCGACTCTTTCAAAGTGTGTGTCCTAGAACGGCAGCGTCGCCACTGCGCGATTCATGCGCGATCGCCAAGGATCGCCCCCTGCCAGATTTTACGAGCTGCAACTGTGTCCTCAGCGAAGGACTTGGGCGACCGCGAAACACCAGCTACAAACAATTAAATTTGCCTTATCATTGACGACATCCTGATGCTCACGCCTGTTCTTTTGAAGATGGGCGCGCAGTTGGGATGTGAAATACCATGGCTGTACCACTCATCACGGGCCAGAAGTACGCAGCATGGCTCTGTATATAGGGTGTTGTAGCCACCAACAAGTCATCAGCGCGCCTCACTGTACATATTCGGGAGACCCTTGCCCCTGTAAGGCTCCCACAATCCCACGCCTCACGCATCTGCCACACCCAGGACATCCTAGCACCTCTTCAAAAATAGCTTATCAATAGGCTTGAACATCTTTTCCGTCCCACAAAAATAGCGTGTGAGTGTCGCGGCCACATCCGCTTGCTGTGCCTGGCAGCTGAAGCTGGACCCTACTCGCTTCCGATTAGCATGGCAACTACCAGCTCCTCGGCCGCATTGAAGCCAGCATTTAACCTATGTAAAGCTCACCTAGGAAACCTCTGGCCATTTCTTTTGCAGAACACCTGAACTCCCACAACTGCGCGCCAAAACATGTCTGAGCAGCACCGCACCATTTCCGGCTCGCGCGCCACAATCGGTAAGCATAGCTTTAGCGTACCTAAGTCATAGCATAATAGTAGCCTGAGTACAGCATGGCTTCCGTGCTTCGCAGCCAATATTTGCTCGTGGTAGCAGCTGTCGAGCTGGCTCAGCTCTGCTCATGTGAAACACGTCTTCACCTCAGCAGCTGAGCGCCTGCTGCTTTCTTCTTTGCAGACATGGGTCGTGGTACCTCCGACAGGCAAGTGAGCAAGAAATACATCTGCTACTTGCATGAGTGGGACCGCCGCCTCAAGAAGACAGTGAACACGCCTCGGGAGAACAGCCTAGGCCATCGTGAGTATGATGCATTGCATTTGGCTGGGCACTGCAAAAGAAGCAGCAGTCAATGCAGCAGTCAATGCAGCAAAGGCTAGCAGCCAGCTCAAACTCAGCCAGCAGGACCGTCTGGCGGTGCTGCACAGCAGCAGCGGCTCTGCAGCTCATGGCAGCAGGCATGCAGCTTCCCAGCGCATGCCTTGCATAAGCTTCCCCTCATGCTCATGCTTATGCTGCTTAGTACATGTTGCTCAAAACCAGCAAGACTGAGGCACCATTGTGTGTGCATGTGTGCCCTGCTGCCACGCGTGCCCTTGCAGCCGCTGAGATCAACGGCATCAGGGTGACCCGCAAGGGCAAGGGCGCTCCCCCAGCAGATGCACAGGAGCAGCTCTGGGCCACACGCGGCAAGCGTGAGGTGCCAGGCAGGAGCCGTGCCACCAAGTGAGTGTCGGGAGTTGCAGGAATTGAAGCAGGCGTTGTGTGCTGCAGCCGTCTCACGCCACTTGGCTCTCTGCGTGACAAACACTGTGAAGCAACAGAAGCACAGCAGCACTGCTCTTGGTTCAATGCAAGTTGTGCGTTGCAAGTGCTCCTAAGCGCACTGAAGTAGATCACACTTTGGCTTGCAAAGCACTCACAACCACACCTGCTGCCGTTGCTGCTGTCTCCTGCAGCCCCAACCTGCTGACCACCGCCCCGCTGTCTGCTGAGGAGCAGCGAATGCTGACAGCAGATGAGCACCGTGGGCACTTCACGCGCAGGATCACCAACCGCTTCAACGAGTCCAGCCTGTCTGGTGCAGGAGCAGTGCCCACGGAGGTACGCAGCAAGCGCACTTCCACTTGCCTGCTTGCGCTGTTCTGTGTGGCTGCTGCTGCTGTTGCCAGATTGCTCTAGCACCTTGTGTGCGTACTCCAGCACATTATTGAAAACCGACTGACCCTCTGTCGCACCGTGTTGCCACCTCATTGTTGCGCAATGCAGGGCAATCACATCGAGCACAGGCCGTTCAAGGGCCACGGCGTGAACAACCCCGGCTGGGGCCTGAGCGACAACATGACCAAGATCATGAGCCACAGCGCGCAGCCGGATGAGCCCAGCCTGCGCGCCAGCAGGAGCCTCGTGTGGGCTGTGGCACCGCGCCCCAACACCGCAGACAGCATCATCCGCCACCGTTACGATGACCCCAAGACCGTAGCGGAGCCTGCCAAGGTGAGCGCGCGTGCCGGAAGACAGCTGAGGGATGCTGCGCACTGCTACCAGCAGCACCCATGCGGCAGCTGCAATGCGGAACCGCTGCGCCGCCGCCCTGCATTGTGGACGTGCATTCCACGCGACCTGACATGTGTGCATGGCAGCTCTGAAAACTTACTTGCTGCTGCCAAACGTACCTGTTTCACGCACTAAAGCTCCTTTTGCTGCTGCTGCCGCCGCACTGCAGCTGGGTGAGCGCACGCTGACGCCCGCCAGCCGTGCAGTGAACCTGGAGGAGAGCCGCAGCTGCTTCATGAGCAGCCTCAACGAGTATGCTGCCAACAAGGTGCGCGGCCACTACGGCGACCACCTGCGCAGGAGCACCAACAGCCTGGCATCCCTGGCCGGGTATTGAGCGCGGTGTGGGCAGCCATGCGCGCTGCTGCCTTCTGCATAGATGGCAGCAAGTGTTCTGCAGCTGTTCATGCAGCTGCAAGCGCTAGGTGTGCGAGCTGTGACAGGCGCTGCATCTTCTGGCAGTGCTCTTGTTGGTGAGAGGGAGTCGGGATTTGTCTGTGCATGGCTGGGCCGCTGCTGTAGTATAGGGCATCGTGAAACTCTGAAAACGTCTTGTGACAGTAGGTTAGGCATGTTCATGTGTCTGCTTGTTGAGTCGGGTGTGTGAACGCAAGGCTGTACATCTAGTCATCGGCACAAACCAGAGTGCAAGCTTCCTTGTGCTGCGTGGTGTACCAAGCAGCATGATGTACATGTGGTGAACTGAACATACGCGGGTTGGACGGACCATAAGCATATAAAATCCTGCACGTGCATGTGCTGCATCAATGTTCAAGTGACGTTTTCCTGAGGTCTTTGGCCAAGCTTCTGCTGCACACCAAGCAGAAGCAAGGCAGTCAAAACTATATTGTACTGCTGGTCTGTGCTGCAACTCAGCCACCAGCCACCATGCAGTGGCTGGCTGGTGCGCTTGGTTGGTGACAGACTGCAGTAAGGTACATGGCTGGTGTGATCTGTGCAATAGAACTGCTTTGCGAGCAGACTCGCTGATGTTGACGGCTGGCATATACTGCCACAACCTACATGTGTTTGAGGGAAGCAACTTCAACAATGACGCGCGCGTTACTTTTGAGCGCTGGGCGCTTGAGCGCCTGCTGGCTCTTGATGCGTATGTGTGCCGACAAACAGGGTCTAACAGCAGTTGCGTTGAGTACACTCTGGCTGTTCAGTTGTATATATCACTCTATCACACTGTGCAAAATCAAGAGCAGCTAGCTACTGTACATGTCTGTGGCTATACCTCATTGGTTACTGGTGCGCTAAGCAGGGAGTAAGTTGTGGTGCGAGTGTATGTGATGTGGCGTGGGACGCCACAAGCTCTGTGTAGCACAAGATTGGTGGCACAGGCGTGTGACTGCTCAACGTTGTGTACATACAATGATGCAGGTGCACTGTAATCGTGCCGCCCCGTGGCGTTGATGATCTGCCCAGTTGTTGGCATGTGTGTACGTGCAATTTATTTGATGAACTCCGGAACGTGCTTGTGTTACAGCACGACATTCCTAACTGTTGTTTACAAACAGTCTCACAATGACGACTGCTGATGCTGCAGTACACAGCTTGTACATGAATGATGGTGAGTTATGCTGACAGGCGGCTGAGTCTTGTTTGCTCCTGCTTATGAGCCATGTAACCGCACAGACCCATGCCTTGACAGTATCATGTATGTCCTGCCTGCTGGATGCCTGTTGCTCGCGTCAGCTGTGCACGCACTGGAGGCTATGCCATCACATCCAAAGTAGTAAGTAGGCAACGCGTTGCCTACTTAATACTTCCAAAGCTGCTGAAACCTTGGCTGTCCATTTCCACTTATAGACAGACTTCCTGTTAAGCCAAGATCCAGCACCTATGTAGTGCTGCCAACAGTGTAACACAACTCTACGTCTACAACCACCTTGACACCTACTCGTCTGGCCTTGCTGTTCAGAAGAAATGTGAACCGTGTGCACGCTGCAGACATGTGCAACCTGCCATGCAGTGCATGCAAGCAGCACAAAGGCAATCATTGCTGTCAATAGCAGCATCCTTCTTGCGACTGCTCCCACTGTGCAGCCGAACCGCCGTCACCACTGTGAACATTGCTCACTAAACATCTCTGACCGCAGCAAATACATGGAGCGAAGCAGCAGCCTCACACGCAACCTCGGTTGCAACCAATCCATCATTAGCGCGCTCCAGCGCTGGAGCTGGAAGATTACCAATGGTTGGCGTAGCTTGGCGATGAGTTCCAAGGTCACATTGTAACAGGCTGCCAGCCGCACTGTGCTCCTGCAAGCCTGCAAGCCAAGGCTGCTGAATAGCAGGTGCCACCAGCAGGGCTCGTCGACACCCTCCCCTGCCATGGCCCTGCCCTCATTTCTTCTTTGCTGACTTGTGCTTGTCAGGGCCCTTTGAGCCATCCTTGCTTGCATTCTTAGACAGGTAGAATGGGTTCTCCTGCAAGCATGCATGGCAAACAGGCATGTCATGGCACAGCCACAAGCTTGCATCATGCCTGATGACTAGGGGAACATCAGAACGTCCATGGTATGCTGCCAGAATTCCTGCTGCTACTACTGCTTTTGTTGCAAGCTGTGGCAATGCTGCACGACGCTGCATGAGGTTCGCAGCACACGTGCTAGCATTCACAGCTGCCTGTATGTGTGCTGCATGTACGTAGCTACAGCCTGTGCGCTGCATGTGCTTGCAGGCTGCCCTCACCTCCAGCTCGTCAATCTCTGCATTGGCTGGTGTGAGCTCGTAGATGCTGCTGGCCAGCAGGGGCACATTTGCGCCGTTTACCTTGGCCTTCAGCTGGCCATTCTGTAGGCACGAGGCAACGGCAGGTTGCTCCCTTGCAAGAGTTATCAAAGCTATCGGAGCTACTGCTGTGTCCTTCGCTTGATATAGCAAGCTGCTCCCACAATGATGCAATGATTGCACAGGTATGGAAGCTTGTCCGACCAAGCTGCAGCATCTGCACATGTTTCAAGCTGCCTCAAATGTGCACATCTATGATTGCAGTCACTGACCGGCAGCATATATACCTGCCAGTTGCATGGTACTGCAATGGCATGTTTGCTGTACCTGAGTGCGCTGCTGCTGCTGCTGCTGCTGCATGCCTGAAGTCATGTCTGCAATTGCACATCCTGCCATGCAAGACAGGTCTCCAGTAACACTGCTCATGGCTGCATGTGAATTTCTTTCATGAGAAACTGCAGCTTACCCGGTAAAGGAGGAATAGCGGCTCTGACTTCCCCTGGTGCTCCCTTGCTGGGTCAACCTGCTGGCACTTGTCTGCTGCTATCTGCATGCACCAACCGCAGCTACCACGGCATGAGCTGGCTGATGCATGCAGCGCACCATCGAGAACAGGGCTGTGTAAAGCAAGCACGGCTTGCTACCCGCCAATAATAATGCATCAGGCATCAACTAGGAGGTAGCGGTGATACAGTGCTGTCTGCATGGCACCGTGTGACACTTGTGCAGGTGTCGGATGGTCAATACCGTCAGGAATGTCAGTGCAGCCTCATCATCCTTCTCTATCCGGATCTTCTTGCACATGGGCAGCACGCTTTTGCAGGTCCCACACCATGTGCTGAACACTTCCAGCACTGCAGTGGCAGAGCAGCATGCACATGCAACATGTCACATCAGCTGTGCCAGCTGCTGCTGCTTTGAAGGGCAGCATCAGCCTGGATACGCTGGAGCAGTGGCAGCAGTCCTCCAGTACCTTTTAGTCTCTTTGTTGATAATCTGCTGACAAGTTCGTCTTCTGTGTCTAGGTTGTACTGGAGCGGGATGTGCACTGCCATCTTTGCCCAGCACCAGGCCCAACTACGCTGGTGTGTTTTAAGTTAAGCTTGGAATAATAACAACGTGTGCGCTGAGTCGTTCAATGCCTTTATGCACGTCCGGCGATGCCACGACCTGGGGTTGTTTGACCGTGACCTTTCAGCACGACAGCTGTGTGATCCTGCGTATCAAGGCAGTTGATGACCAACAGGAAGCTCTAACGAGCGGAATCTCCACAGCCAGGTCACTGACAAGCGTCATAACTGTACCTGACATTTAGGTCCTGCCCAGCACCACTCACTGGCAGTGGTGCTGGTGCTGCACCAGGTCCTGACTAGCACATCCAGTGCCAGTACGCTGGATTCCTCAAGCTTGTGACAAGCTGTGACAACTGGCCATTTTCTTGTGAGGTTGGGGTCGATGGTTGCCCAACGAGCCTGTCAGTGGCTCAAAAACGGCTGTGTCACGTTGTGAACACAAATTGTAGACCCTGAGGCGTGATTCAGCAGTGTTTTTGGTTAACACACTGCCAGGAAGCCACAACAGCGCAAAATTACTATCCAGCATAGAGTACACCAGATTATGTGCAGTACTATACAAGCTGCAAGTGGCAGCAACAGCAGCAGCATTACTGCTGACGCTTTTTCTTTGTGGCTGACGGTGCCGGTGTACCATTCTGCTGCTGCTGCTGCTGCTGCTCTTGCCCCTGTTCCGTGCGGGACTTGGCCTTTTTCTTCTCCTTTGTCTTGCTGTGATGCTGCTGCTCCTGGCCGCCTGCAGGGCCCCAAAACTTGCCTGCCCATGCCTCCACATCGCCAACCAGCGGTTTCAGCTCTGCAGCTGCTTGCTGCTCCACTGTCGGCACGCCACAGTGCAGCAGTCCTGCAAGGACCTTTTCGGCATGGCTGCCCACCAGCTGCTTGCACTGCCCCTGCAGTGCCTGCTGCCAGAGCTGCTGTGCAAATGCACGCGCGCCCGCTCCATCTGGCCCTTCGCCGCCACCTGCCAGAAGCAGTCTCCGCAGCGCACGGCTGGCAAACCACTGCGTCAGCAGCGGCTCCTGCTGCTGCTCAGCCTCCTCTGCATCCTGCTCAGCAGCATCTGCTGCTGCACCCTTGTTTCCTTTCTGCTTCTTCCCCGCTGCTGCTGGTGCCGGCTGGCTGCTAACTCTGCTGCAGTCTGCAGCAACCTGCTGCACTACTGCTGCGTGCACTGCCTCCACTGCCTGCTGCTGCAGCTCCCACAGCAGCCCACCTGCTGCACCCCTGGCCACCTCAACCACTACATCTGCAGCAATTTGGCTGCACAGCAGCTGCCCAGCTTGCTCGCCACACAGCGCCAGCAGCGCAGCAGCAAGGCTGTCCTTGCCGCCAGCAGAGAGCAGCTCTCTCCGCCGCTGCGTGGGGTCTTTTCGGCTCTCGCCCAGCTGCCGCTCCACTAGCTGGCTGCTGCTGCTACCACCTGCTGCTTCACCTTCACCGTCGGCTGCTGCATCGCCCTCATCTGCCTCTTCTTGCTGCTGCTCCTCTGCCTCATCCAGCATCTCTTCATCCTCATCCATGCCTGCTGCTGCAGCGCTGCCGCCACCTGCTGCTGCTGCCGCTGCTGACACCATCATGCTCTTGGCAGGCGGGTGCATCATCTCGTACGAGGACTGCGGCAGGTAGCGGTGGCTGTCCGGTGCCAGCAGCTGCAGCAGCACGCGGGCAGCGTGCTTGTTGGTGACCCACTCCTCCAGCTTTGACTGCAAAGGGAACAGAGGTAGCAGCCAAAAGGAGACACAGAGCAGAGGTAAGTCCATAGGCCTTATTCAATAAGTGGCTGACTCTGAGACCAGTGTACCTTACGTATGCAACAGCCAAACACCAAGATGTTAATTGACTGCAGAAGATTACTGGCATATCTGCATACACACAACAGGCAGCTGTGTGGCTCTCAGCGGTGCTCGCAAGGAGCGACGACATTCAACATTGCGTCTTCTGTCCGCCCGTCGTTATTTGTCATCACAGAGCCACATCAACGCTGCACAACACACCTGTCTAAGCAACAAACGATCCACCATCCACAACATCGTTAGCACAGGCTCGTCTCTGCCAAGCACAACAAGGTAAGAACCCACAACCTGCTGCTGCTGCACTATGTAACACTGGTGAAAGCAGCGCACATGCTTCATTCTCAGCACGCACCTTGAGCTCAGGCAGCAGCGTCTTGCCGGTGAGAGCAGTGTCGTCAACAACCGTCAGCGCCGTGGCCACCACTGCATGGCCCCACTCGTTCTCCGCTGTCTGCCACACGTAACCTGCAGCAGCAGCAGCAGCAGCAGCACATGGCTGTGAGCGCATGCACTGCAGGAGTGGTGGTGTGAGCAGGCGCATGCCAGATGCCTGAAGCCTGTGTGCTGGAACCTCTTGCAGAACTGACCGCCTGCCCTGTGCAGCGGAGCTCCCCGTGCCTGCCAAATGTTATAGCGTTCATAAGTGCACTCCCTTGCAAGCGCACCCTTGCAACCTTTCCCGGACCCACACCCTCAAAGCTGCAGAGCTGATTCACATTCATGGGGGGTGCAACAGGAACCTTCAACATCATGCAAAGCCCGCTGCCCTCACCCTTCATGCCCTTCATCAGGCGCTTGCGGTCCTTGGGGGTGCCGTAGGCCAGCGCCATGCAGGCAGCAGCAGCGCCGTCGTGCGTGTGCACCAGCTTCAGCGCGTTGCCGCCAGCCGCCGCCAGCGTGTCAACAGCGTCAGCCACAATGGACCTGCCAGCAGCAGCAGCAGAGCAACGGCAGTGACACCTGAGTCAGGCACTGTGACATGCACTACATGTGAAGTGTTCGAATGTCCAGCAAAGTATTTGTTGCTATCACCGACAAGCCAGTGCACAGCATGCCAGCGGCCCGCCCCCAAACCCAGGGAACCATCCAGTGCTCTCAGTAGTGCTCGCAAGGAGCGACGACACTCAACATTGCGTCTTCTGTCCGCCCGTCGTCATTTGTCATCACAGAGCAGCAACCATACCAGCAGACACACCCTGCCACCGGCAAGCACTCAACCAGGAAACATGCCATACGCACACGCACGTCGGCCAGGCACACATACACAACCAGCCGCCGCCTTTACACCCGTCACGCCAGTACACAAGCCACGCAACCCTGCACATAAGGTATACAACCCGCAAACAGCTTAGTAGATCAGCATCCATCCAGCAGCGCTCACCCTGGCGCCTCAGCCAGCAGCTCCCGCAGCAGCCGGTGCGTCAGCGCGGGGTGCAGCAGCGCCTTCTCCAGCACAGGCGCCAGGCCCTTGTACAGGCTTGCCACCACAGCCTGCCTCTTCTTCGCATCCACACCTGCCAGCAGCTGTGGCAGATGGCTGATGGAGTCGCTCTGCGCGGACACGCCGCCAAACAGCGTGAACTCGCGGCCATAGAGCTCGCAGCACAGCGTGTTGCGGCAGGCTGGCGGGCACACGCTGTACAGGTCATCCAGCACGTCAGCGCCTGCAGGGTGGCGCAGCAGCTCAGCCACGTGGCCCCTGAAGAGCTTGGCCAGGCCTGGCCGCGGCGCAGGGTAGGTATGAAAAGGTAGAGGGAAGCACCGAGCGGAGATGGGCGGGACGGCGGCACACACGCCACGGCAGCAGCAGCACCGCAGCAGGTCAGGCGTGCATCTAGAGGGGTGATGGGGGTCGAAGCGACTCCAACATGATGTGCGTATGTGGATGCCAGTATGTGGTTGTATTGACAGAGCTTGTGCAGGATCGAAAGGACCAAACGCCCACTGCCCACGGCGCGTGTGGTGTGACATTCCTGCTACTTCGCTGTGAGCAGAGTCATGACCGAAAAGGGCACTGGCACAGCCCCCGCCGGTTTTCACATCTCTGCTGGCTGGCATGCAATGAGGAGATGACAAGCTTATGAAAGCTCAACATTTGCTGGTGCACGCACACAAAGCTGCAAACAGGTATGGACACCAATGCAACTACAAAGACACAGGTACATTGTACGAACGAGCTGCTTGCCTTGCTTCAGCACATGATGTGGCTTCAGTAGTCCAACACCCGCAGGTGGAGGCTTCGAGAAAGATAACGCAGTTGTGTACAAATCACTAGCGAGGCAGCAGCCCAACACCACACACCACTCAAAACCACTCACACCCACACTGCAATGTGTCACACATCAAACCCAGCCACCCTTGATATATTTGTACACCGCCCACCCTCCAGCCACCTCACACCCAACTCCACCAAATTCCACCAAAACACCGCCGTTGCAGTAGCAGCCGCCGAGACACAAGCACACCCAGCCACCCAGCACAGCACTCACCAGGCACGTCCTCCTTCTTGGCGAGGCTGATGACCTTCTGCACCACGTGCCGCCCGTACTTGCTCTTGCTCAGCTCCACGATGTGTGCACGCACCTCAGCCAGCAGCCGCGCCTTGTCTGCTTCCGAGCCCTCGCGCAGGCACCACTGCAGCACGCGCGAGGCGCTGTGGTGGTTGGCCAGCTCAGCTGTGTTGCCTTGCAGCTGCGGTGAGCAGACCGGCAAACAGAGGGAAGCCAACGTGGTGTGGGCTGAGTGAGAGTAGGAGTCCAGAAAGCGGCCCTGCAACTCAAAGCTGCCTTATGTATCCTTTGCTGAAAGCAAATAGAGCTGCAGTGCAGATAACGGAAGAGTGAATGATTCTAAAAGAATATCTACACAAGAATATCTACACAAGCTGCGCCAATCTGCTGCAGATTGCAGGCTGCTCACCTTCTTCAAGATGTTGGCCACCAGCTGCTCCTTCTCCTCCTTGGTGGTCTGCTTGGGGCGCAGCTGCTCCCACAGCAACACTGTCTCCTGCAGACAGGTAACAAGCGCGTTCAGTATCAGCACAGGCATATGTTGCGGATGCTGCTGCTGCTGGTGGTGGGCTGCTGGCACAACACTGCTGCTGGAGAGTGCTGCTTGCTGTGCTGCAGCAGCGGGCACCTACCGCACCTGGATGGTAGCATAGTTCTTCTTGAACTTCAGCTTTTTGCTCTTGGAAGCCTCTTTCTGCTCCTTCCTGCAAAACAACAACTAGTCAAGCCTGCAGGGAACAGTGCCTTCACCGTGGCAGCAGCAGCGATGGCCATAGCAGCTCCTCACCTGCTCAGAATCTTGGGGGCTGCCTTCTCTGGCTTCCCCTGAAAAGCTGCCCTCTCAGGCTTGCCTTTGAACGAAGGCTTGCCCTGTGGCTTTCCAGAGGGCTTTTGTCGCTTTGCTGGCGATGCATCACCGCCTGCAGGACGCTTGCGTCCTGCAGCTGCTGCCTCCTTTGTCTTGGCCATGTCAAGCGTGAGACAGGCTGTGCATGCTGCTCAGTGGTGTCGAGCTGATTGGACAGAACAATGAACAGCGAGTGAAGTGGCGTGCGGCTTTGCGTCGAGCGAACTGTCGGCGACATAACATAACAGTCACTGCGGCCACTAGCCTTCAGAAGACTGCTGGTTTACGTTTGCACCCTGTTCGCTGCCTACGTGCCAAGAAACCTCTTTTCAGTGCAGCACCGCTAGTCTAGTTCACCCTAGCACCCAGGAAGTTAGTTCTGTTGTGCTGTCAGCTGCTACGCCGTTCTTCTCGTTTCCAGCGTCTATCTGTGCACGCATTGGCTGCTCCAGGGAGTAGGCACAAGTAGATTTGCTTTTTGTTGCGCCAGCAAGCTGCCACCCGAGCCAGGCAGCACCCCACAGCATCATCATGAGGCCCCTCACTGAGGAGGTAAGCAAAGGCACCTCTGCTTCGTACAAGGGCTTGCCTTAGTTACAAGCTGAAGCAATTGTATACATGTACGGTAGTTTATCTCCTGTTGAACGCGTCCGACCGTGTTTTGCCCATGTGGTGTCAGAGCTGGGGCCCTAGGCCTGCTGCTCACAGAACTGGACGTTTGTTGTGTTGCGGGTCCACTGCTGTCTTGCAGGAGACCAAGATGGTGTTCGAGAAACTATATAAGTTCATTGGCAAGGACATCAAGAGCATGATTGAGCGGCCTGACGGCCGCTACTGCCTGCGCCTGCACAAGAACAAGGTGTTCTATGTCAGCGAGGCCCTCATGAAGAAAGCCACAAACGTGAGCAGCAGCCATGTGTACAAAGCTGTACACATGCCACGCTATCTTACTTCTAGCGCAGCTCTGGGGCTACCAGATGCTGGTCATTTGAAGCAGCAGATGTAGGATTGCCCGAGCCTGACAGCACCTCTGCCACAAGCAGTTGCTGCAACCAAGGTGTCTGTGCAGTTTTAAGCTGCAGTAACATAGCGCCATAGCTATCACAGTGATGCAGTGCTGAGCGGGCCTGCCAGCAATGGCAAGACTGCAAGATCGTCTATCAATCAATAACATTTGTCATCTGCCTTTGCCTGCCTGCTCTGCGTCTGCCTGCTTTGCCTGCTCTGCCCGTCTGCGCTGCCCTGCCTGCCAGATTGCGCGTGACAAGCTGGTGAGCCTGGGCACGCCAGTGGGCAAGCTCACGCACTCTGGCAAGTTCAGGCTGACCATCGGCGCACTGGAGCTGCTCAGCCGCTACGCTAAGCACAAGGTGAGGAGGCTGCAGGCGTTTAGCTACGGTACGGCTGCCAAGGGCTTGAAGTTGGTGTGCTGGAACATTGCACCGTATGTTTGCGGATCTGTTTGTGGCTGGACGTGATCGTGAAGATGGGGGGATGACATGTTGATTGTCCATCTACAGAGTGCGGCAGCTCTCACAGCTCATCAAGTACGTGCAGTACAGTTGATGGCAGCTGTGCCTGTTGTCATTGGGACAGCTTGTGTTTGCTGGGTCAAGGACGACACACTACTGCACTTGATACCTGAGAGTGCACACATCTTTTCATCTTTCCACTGAGGCCCAGGTAGCTAGCTTGTGTTGCAGACATCTGTTGTGCTTTATTTTGCTCCGTCCTATGATGAAAGAAAGATAGTCTTCAGTCTTCAACCTGAATCATAAATGAAGAACTACATCTTTCTCCAGCTGAGGACCGCTATCTGTGTGGGCCTGTGTGTGCAGTTGTCTGGTGTCTTAGTTCTCGTTGGGCGATGTACGTGCCATGTTCAGCCCCTTGTGCTGCACTGTACTGGTGCTGGCTATGCAGTGGTCCTGCAGCCATCAACTTCCTGTGATGCTGACACTTGTGCAAAAATTGCTGCTGCTTGCCTTGCCCCTTCTCTCTCCCCGCTGCAGGTGTGGCTCAAGCCCTCTGCAGAGATGCAGTACCTGTACGGCAACCATGTGGTCAAGTCAGGCCTGGGCCGCATCACAGAGAACACGCCTGCCTACACTGGCGTGGTGGTGTACAGCATGTCTGACATCCCCCTGGGCTTTGGCCTGAGCGCGAAATCCACCAATGAGTGCAGGAGCATGGAGCCAAGCGGGATTGTGGTGCTGCACCAGGCAGATGTGGGAGAGTACCTGCGCAATGAGGACGAGCTGTGAGGGACGCGCAATGTGTAGGCATGGTGTTATTTGGTGTTGAAAGTGCCATATGTGGTATGGCAGCCGGCTGTTTGCACGCTGTTTGCTGCTGCTGCTTGTTGCGCTGCAGCTGATGGCTGTGTGCTACACAGCGTTGGGCCTGGTTTTGGTGGACACAACTCTCTGTCGCGCTGTGCAGCAGCAAATGCTGCCATGCCTGCGACATGATCACCATCTTCCTCCAAGCATGTGGCAACTGCTGCTGCAATGTCTGTGCAGCAGCCTGTCATGTCATTGTACATCACTTTAATCCATCATCATGCCGCGTAGCCAGTCGCAGCCTGGCTGCGGCGCCTCTCCCTTGTGCTGCTTGGCCAACAGCCAACAGCATTGCATCGGGGTGTGCTCCTAGCGTGCCAAGTAGGTATGAATGCACAAGTACACAGCATACTCTTCTTTGCATTGTTTCTGGACTGACTTGGGCATGTTGCAGTATGCTGTATGCCCTACTGCCAGCATGCCATGCCGCAGCGGCACATCCGTGTGTGTCCTGTCCTGCTGCAGCGACTAGGTTTCCGCGTTGTCTGTGGTTCACAATATTTATGGCCAGGTGTTGTGTGCATGTCGTCGCAAGGGATGGGCAACTTGGCTGTGTCCTGTTGATCAGCAATCATTTACTGCTGTAGCAGGAGAATGGGCATGTGCAGTGGCACGCGCCCTTGTCAGCGTGCAACATGATGCCATTGGACATTGGTTCCCAGGTGCATCTTGTAACAGTCAATCATCATTGCAACCCTGTTCGCGACGTCCTCACTGGCAGGTTTAACTAAAAGTATCAGATATGATCCACGTACAACGGTGCGTGTCTGCCTAGGGCGAGCAGTGGCTGTGGTGGATGTCAGCGCACTCTGCATGCAGAGGTGCGCACAGCCGTAACACCCCCCCCCCCCGCCCCCCTTCTTGAAGGTTCCCAAGGACTGCAATTGGTTGGAACACCAAAGGAACAGCTTTTCCGGCAAGCCCTTCCTTCCTATACACCAGCCTGGGCATGCTACCAGATGAGGTCCGGTCTCTGCCTCTGGCAGCGGCTGCAGTTTCCAACCCAGTATCCTTGCAAAGGCTACACAGGATGCCGCATCCACAGCGGCTGTGAGCTTACCAAACTATCTATTGACTATCATGCTCAAAGCATCCAGTTATGCACCTTGCTTCATTGCTGCACCCGTAACCATCAGTGCGTCGAAAACATCAGCCAAATCAGTGCTCACATCACACAGGTGTTATGTACAACACAGCCCACCATGGAGCTGCCTACAAGCGTTTGTGGTGCGTTGCAAACAGACTGCTTATACCACTTGTGCACATCCGCCGACGCCGCTGCAGTTCTCAGCAGCAGCTGTACATGCTGTTGTCCCACCAGTTGCCGCCGTCACCGCCTGCCACACCTTGCAGCTGCCAGCTCTCTACTAATGTCTCGTAAAGCTGCCTATCA
This sequence comes from Tetradesmus obliquus, assembly GCA_030272155.1. Lineage (NCBI taxonomy): Eukaryota > Viridiplantae > Chlorophyta > Chlorophyceae > Sphaeropleales > Scenedesmaceae > Tetradesmus > Tetradesmus obliquus. The sequence goes on from CP126191.1 coordinate 7,573,678, forward strand.
CACACGAAATTGTACAGGTTCTGCACCACACCCCTGTCAAAGGGCGACCTGTGCGTCACAGGGCGCCCCATGTCCTGCAAGCTGGCTGGGTGATGCCTGCAGCCAGACAGCACCTCATACGTCTTCCAGTTGCCCAAAATCAGAAACGTGTGGAATGCCAGCAAGCTGAACATCAGCAATGCTGCGAACAGCACCAGCACTGCAAATCCTGCAACTGCTACATGCTGCTGCCAGCTCCAGGCGGAGTGTGCTGCATGGCGCACCGCAGTTAAGGCATGGTGCATGCCGTACAGGCACACGCTGGTTTGGGATACCAGGTACAAGTAGAACCAGCCATGGTTGTGTTGGCCCACATCGCCGCCAAGCCAGTAACAGTGGTGGTCAAAGCCCCTGACACAGATACCACAGGTGCGACAGTGATGCACCCTGATTGTGTGCCTGTTGAGACAGGCACACTGCCTGCTGCTGTGTTGGCTTTGGCTGGTGCTGCCTGCTAGTGAGCACAGGGTGGGTCGATCCTCTGTGTTGGTCTCTATGTCATCAGTGCTGGATGCCAGTACTGTCACGCACACCACGCCACGCCCGCTGCTCAGCTGTTTGCCGATGGATGAGGGTGTAAGGCGCCTGTTGCCAACAGGCATCAACAGAGGGGAGCTGAAGATGGTGTCTGTGCCGAGCGCTGCATCGTGCAACTTGCTGCGGTGTCTAGCTGTGAAGTTGAACAACGTGGTGTAGAGTACTGCGTTGACTGCCAGCAGCGCCAGCAGATGCTGCACTGCCGCCCATCCGCTCTGCTGCCACGCCCTTGCGATGTCTGTGTCCAGCAGGCTCACTATGGTGTAGGCGCTGCAGCCATGGATGCCATACCATGCAAGTAAGAGCACGTACTTGTCTGTTGCAGTTGTGATGCGCTGCATGGCAACTGCTCTGCTGGCTGCTTCCCTGGATGATTAGTGTTGCTGATGTGTCCTGTACTCATTCAACGTCAGCTGAACGAGAGAAGCATCTTCAAGTGAAGCTCGCTTGTGAAAGCTGGCAGAGAACTTGGAAAGATGGTCCTGTGTAGTGTATGTATCAGTATGACATATGTCTGGCCAGGTCGGACAAGGTCAAACTTCTGTGTGCTGTTGTCCTTCAGCTGCTTCCATGGCGCAAACCAGGTACCGTCAGGGTCTGGCTGCAAACACCCAAACAAAAGGACCACACTCCGTGACGTACAAGCAGAGGCATCAAAGACGAGGACAGTGCCTGGTCAGCAGTGCTGGTTAAGGGCCTGACGAGACGTGACATGACAGGCACTACGATCAAGCTTGCTTTTGTACCCACTGATGCAGCAGTGGTATCAGTACAACATACAGATTTAGATGCACTGCGACGAACACGATTGGCGCTGTCAAATCAGATAAACTTTTGTGTCGCAACCGGACTGCAATGCGTTGTCTGGCTCCTCTAAACAGCAGATCCTGCTCGAGGTGCGCATTTTAGTGCTTTAAATCTGGCACGGACGTAGGTAGTTCTGTATGTTTATCTACCAATTGGTGGTGGTGGTCATGCTGCTGCTCTTGCTGCAGAACGGCCTGTGCAAGGCAGCCATACATTGTGGCCTGGACCACACCACGTTGCAAGCAGCAGCAACATCAGCAGCTTGGAGTAGCATGCGCAGCTAGCAGAAGAGCAGGCTGGGCCGACTTGCAGAGCCCGGCAGCAGTTGCAGCTGCAGCACTTGCAGCGTTGGCGTTGCAGGCATCAGCAGCAGCTGGTGTGCTGGCACAACCCATCAGCAGCTCATTGGCACAGCAGGTATGGTGTTTTGTGTCAGCGACTGGCGGTGGCTTCTTGCCTGCATACTACATGCTGGTGGGCATCATGCATGGCAGTGACATCCGCACATTGCCATGCCTGGCACTGAGCACCTCTTGCTGTGCACTCCACTGGCAGCGCGCCTGCTGAGCAGCATCGACAATCTACACCTTTGCGGGACACAAAGTCGACAAACCAACTTATCATCATTGGTTTGCTTGCTTGCAGGAACCCCAAACGCAGCAAACATGCAGCCTGCAGTCTCAGCCGCTGGCTGACCTAGCTGGGCTGTTTGAATCACAGAAAGATGACATAGACCCCTTCACCCTGTACGGGACCAACTTGTGAGTCGCGGGGGTACAGAACCACTAGCAGCTTGTGTGGGATGAACTTGAGCACCTGGTTAATCCCTGCGGCAGCGCTATGGCTGTGTGTGCGGCAACATCAAAGCAAGCACCACTGCCAGCAACTATCAGCATGCAGTGCCGCTCTGCGCAAGCATGCAAGTCTTCATTTCTTATCTCTCACCGCTGCTGCTGCTGTGTGTGTGTGGTGCGCTGCAGCAAGAAGTACCAGATAGAGCAGATGGAGGGCGAGAAGGTGGTCAGCAGGAGCCGCGGCTTCACCGTGGACAGCTGCGTGTCTGCAGTGCTGGCCAGCCAGGAGACGCCAGAGTTCAACGGCCTGCCCACAGGAGAAAAGGTGCGCAGCACCAGCACAAGCAGCAGCGCGTGCAGCAGCTGTGGTGTGACACCCTTGGACGGCACTAGCAAACAGTTGTGTTTGTGTGCAGACTGCATGTGCTGAGTGAGAGCAAACGCAGCTGTCAGCAGCTGGACATGCGTTGATTGTGACTCTACCCCCGCAACACACACATGCGTGCATACTTCGCGCTGACAAAACAGCACCCAATTCACGACTCTTCTGGCGCCCTGCCACATTATTGCATGCCCTGCACCCGTGCATACGCACCCGCAGGTGCAGGCTGGCGACGGCCTGCTGTGCAAGCGCGCCACAGGCCCAGACCTAAACAAGGCCTGCAAGCAGTCCTGCGCCAGTGCTTGCGGCGATGCGCTGGCGCGTTACGAGGAGCGCATGTTTGCAGAGACTGGCTTTAAGCTGGAGCCGAAGGAGAGGGAGAGGGTGCTGCGCAACTGCAGGCACTCCTGCAGCTACGAGTGCACCAAGTCAGGCAAGGCGCACGACTTTGTGGTGCCCTACAGGCGGTGAGGCGGCTGTAATGGTCAGGTGCTGCCTGCAGCGTTGCTGCCTGGTTGTGGTGAGTTGTGCTGTTGGCGTGGCCTGTGCGATGCAGCTGGCTGTAATCATCTGCAGCGGCAGCGTCGTGTGCTGATGATGTGGTGTTGCTGATGCTTGTCGCGCAAGAGCTGCTCTCCTTGTGAAGAGCATGGCACGGTGCGCATGGGCCACACTGCGGAGGTTACTGCTATTCAGCCTGCTGAGTGGCAGAGCACACATCCATGCACTCAACACAGGCAGCTCTGCAAGAAGGAGCTTGCATGCATGCTGCAAAGATGCATGCAGCTAGCAGAGCTGCTCAGCAGATGTACATTGCTTGCATGTTGCAGGCATGCCAGTTGCTACGTTTGCCTGGGTTGTGCACTGTCGAGGGAGTTCTGCTGTGTGTGCTGCAGAAAGAGAGGTTGCCTTAAAGTCCTGTTCAAAGCCAGGTGCTGTACTTGGGCGTAAGGTTCATCTTTGCATTGCCATGTTCATGGTGATTCACCCATGACAGCAGCACAGCTGTAAGTACTCATGGCCGATGTGTTTTTCTGTTGGACAAAGCGGTCGTCTGGGCGACGCATGTGTTTCGTGCTTGTGGCAGCAGCAACATGGTGCTCTTGGTATTTACTGCTTCTGCATTGCTAGTGCAATGCAATGGGATGGAGTTGATTGGAGTTTTTAAACAGGCTGCTGTGTCCCTACTCAGCAGTGCAACCCTATTCCACATGACAGCCGCATGCCCCTTGACCATGGCCGCGTTTCGAACCAATGGTTCATTGCACTGCCATTCAAGACAACTTCATATGTGTATGGCAGCTGCATAAATGCAAGGTCGGGCCTTGCCAGGCGTATGACAGCATGTGCTTATGCATGCTGGCTTTTCATGGCGGCAGTCACAAGCTGCGAAGACAGCTCTGCAACGTTGGTGCCAGCTCCCGGCCCAGCGACAGCAGCCGTTGCAGAGATGGTTGCATGGCTGCGCCGAAGTACAACACTGTAAATGAGCGCTGTTACATCGCTGCAGAGGTACCACTGCATGCACCTGAGAGCTGTTACCACGTTGAACGCGATGCAATAATGCGGCACCAGCAGCACACTGTGGCATGCCACAGCATTTGCCGAGCGCAGATGGTGTTGAATGCATTTGGCTGCCATTGGGCAGCCCATCTGCACCATGCATCGCTGCCAAGCCAGCCAGTGGCTGACTTCCTGCAGCTGTTGTAAAATACCAAACAGAAGAACATTTTGACCACCGTCATACTTGCAGTGGACAAGCTCAGAAAAGACATGTGCTGCAGACACAGCCGCCGCAACTTTGTGCACAGTGCCGCTTCCTGATGCAAAGTGGCAACAGCATGAGCCGTGCATGGTACACAGCTGCTTGCCATGAAACTAACGTCAGCGTAACTGTGTCGCTGTGTTCAACCAGCAGTTCAAGTACGCTGAAACTAATTGTGTGGATGGCAGCCATGAGCCCCACCAGTGAGTGAGCACACATATGTGCTTACAGAGTCATGCTGTTGCAGGGCCTGACACATATCCTCAACACTGCTGCTGCTCAGGGCTGGCGCTCCATCATTTAAGGTCCCCACCAACTCATCCACGCTCAACCAGGATGCCATACGACAGCTGAGAAGTGCATGCCAATCAGCCGTCTTGTAGACGCTGACATATCCACTGCACCACTGTGCAAGCAGCACGACCCGCATGTGGAATAGCTGCGTGCACAGAAGCTCTGACACACACAGCAATGGCAACTCATCCATCGGACCCAAAGCTGCACTGCTGTTGAGATTGCACAACACAAACCAGAGGGGCAAGTTGCATGGTAAGGCGCCACTTGTGCAGTGGCCAGCAACCCATGCGGTAGACACATGCTGGCATCAGAACAGCTGCTGGGTATCCTCTGTGGCTGTGCCTGACACTTGCAGCACTGGCAAGGCCCAAAGCACCTTCAACAGGCACAACATGCTCTTGGTGTGAGGCACCAGCAGCTGCAACTACTGTCAACAGCACAGCTACAGACACTTCCCTGCCTGCTGAGCCAGCTTCCTGGCACGCGTTAGTATGCCCTGTACTGCAGGTGCAGCTGACGGTGGCGCGGCTGTGATTCTCCCGCTGCTGCCCGGCGCAAGCACTGACACAGCAGCTACGCCTCCCTGCAGAGCACGTATTGCCATCTAACTGGCTGCGCTGCAGTGGTGCTGCTGCCCTATGTGACAGATCAGCCTCCGCCGCACATGGTCAAGCATGCTGTCAACACACAATCGAGACCATCAATCAAGGTCCAGAAAGTCCATGCGTGCCCGCATCGTGCCTTTGAGCCGCGCCTCCTCCTTCTCTGCTTTGATGGCTGTTCGAATCTCTGCCTCGCTGACCTGCTGCAGCCCTGGCGGCACCTCCCTGCCTGGATCCACCTGGCCCATTAGCACCAGGTTCTCTCCCCGCAACAGATAGATGCCCAGGGGTATATCACTGTACAGGCTGCCCACAATGATGCGCTCCACAGCGTGCTCCAGCACCATGTTTGCAAACTGGTCGAAGGAGCGCAGCACGCCGATGATCTTGCGGCCGTCGCGCAGCTGGATGAGCAGCTTCTGGTCCAGCTCCTCCACCAGGGCGGTGCCTGGCGGCGGGTAGTCCATGCTGCTGCTGCTGCTACTGCTACTGCTAATGCCCCAAGGATGGGATTCGAATGAGTTTGACTTGTGCTCAAGGTAGTTGTGTGACCTCAAGCTGCTGGTGCTGGGTTGTGTGAAGGGTGCGGCAGCAACAGCTGCCAATGTGCTGGAGGAACAGGTGGGTTGGGATGCTGCAAGTGGCGCAGCTGCAGGTTTGGAGAAAGGTATGATGTGGTGACTATCAGACGTGTGACGTGAGTATCCAGGCTAGTACAGACAAGTAGCAACGGCACCCACAGAGCTGCAGCTGAAAGTGCTGTACTGCTGCGAAGTTGAAGGGCCCGCAAAGCAGCAACAAACAACACTCGTTGATCAAAAGCAACGCATCTGAGCAGGTTGCATTGGACAAGGGAACGCCACCAGGACGAACACAGCCAAGGTAGGGTGCGAGTGTTAGCTTGGTGTTAGTAGCAACCAACTGCATCCCGTGTATGCAATTGTGCTTCAGTCGACGCTTATACAAGCTCTCAGTACAGCTGTTTAGCTTGCTATCGTGGTCCTCCTGACACGCGTCCTGAGCTTGCAGTGTTGCTTGATCTCCTGCTGCAGAGGCGCCAGTGCTTGATCATTCACTGCAATGACGCCTCTGAGGCAGCTCAGGGCGCAGGGGCAGGCCCAGTGCCCTGCTCGGGCACAAACTTACGTCGTCCTGCCCCGAAACCTACCCCCTTGCACGAACAGGCAGTCCGGCAGCGTGGTGCAGCGCACACAGGCGCCTCAAAACGTCTCAATTCGCCAGCATGTCCGCAGCGTTGCCGCTACTGCTGTCGAGGCCCCAGTAGCCGTGGCACCAGAGGTGGGTGGAGGGTCACCAACAGTGGATGGTAGCAGTTTGATGGTGACGTGTCTACCAAAGTTTGTAAGTACGCTTTACTGCATATAAACTCTCGAGTATTTGATCTGCAGCAGTTGCTGCTCAGGCAGCAGTACAGCACCCATGCAGCCAGCAGTAGGGCAAAGCAACAGCAGCGCACCCCAGGCGCGTGCTCCTGGCAAACCACCAACCCAACTTACACAACCAACTACGGCTTTATCCCTCTGCAGATGCCCCCCGAGCCTAAGGTCCCAACCGAGGGCGTGGTGTGCCTGCCGGTCACCAAGAACATCAAGTGCCTGCGCGGCGTGTGCAATGAGCGGCTCAAGTACGAAGTGGAGTACAGCCTCAAGAAGGGCACCAGCGAGAACTCCTACCTGCTCAAGGTGAGCCCGCTGCAGTTGTTATTGGTTAATTCACTGCAGAAGCCACACCTTGCACCGTGGTTGGAATGAATGCTGTGGTAATGGCCCAGCTGAGGGCAGGTAGCAAGCTGCAGTTGCACCCTGTGCAGCTCGCTCTGCCGTATAGTAGGGTTTACTTGCATTATGTGCATGCATTGTGAAGTTGCTACCTTGCATGTGCATTTTGCATACGCCCGGCTGCTGCATGCGCACCCTGGTCTGCAGGCATCTTGGCAGCAGCAGCAGCAGCATGGGCTGTTGTAACATGGTGTGCTGTGTGTGCTGCAGGGTGGCAACGGCAAGTTCACTGTGCTGGTGGATGTGCCTTTCAAGGCCTTCGCTGAGGATTTCAGTGAGTGGCAGCAGCAGCAAAGCATTGAACCGCACAGAAGCCTAGTGCTTGCAGGATGCATCTGGTGATGTTGAGTGCTCTTCAGCTGCCAGTCACCTGACCAAGTGGACTGTCGCCGCGTGCAAGGATAACAACCATGTGTGTAACACACTTTGTACGGTGCTGACGTATGCTGCGAACATGCCACTGTGCTCTGTGGTGCAGCGCTGTCTGTGTCACGGCTGTTGCATGCAGCACCTGAAACCGCGCTGAAGACATCTTGCAAGACAGCACATCCAGTCAGCACTGCATTGATGCATCAGCAACGCAGCTCGCCCCCAGCCACCTAACCTACCACCCTGCTGCCTCTGTCCCTGCTGCCGCGCAGTGTCTGCGCTGTCGCAAGAGGTGGCCCCGACCGATCTGAGCCACGTCATCATCACACACGTGGGGCCCAACCGCATCCCTACACTGAAGCTGCTGCTGGTGGCGGCGCTAGCGGGCAGGCCTGCGGAGCGGCCCCTCAAGATCGTGGTGTCAAACCCCGCACAGGCGGCGCTGCAGAAGGGGCTGGCAGGTACGGCGACACCCCATCATAAGGCACAGCGCGTTTTCAAGTAACGGATTGGCCGGTAACCTGCTCTTTCTGTCACCTTGAACAAGGGTCGTGTGTCTCACCTTATCCTTGTTCTGCCCGCTGCGTGTATTGCTGCTGCTGCATTGCCTTCAACCGCCTGACACACTCTCAGACATGCTGACGGACACCTGCCCCATCGAATGGGTCAAGGTGAAGGGCGCGGGTGAGGCCTCCATCCCCATCACAGAAGCCTACAGCCTCACCGCCATGCTCACGCCCACACCCCGCTGGCCCGACCACATGTGCGTGGTGGACCCAGTTTCCAAGGTGGTGTTCAGCGGCAAGCTCTTCTCGGCACACGTGGCGCCTGGCCTGCTCAACAGCAAGGTGGGTGTGTGGTGAAGCTTGCTGCACTGAGGGGTGCTGCTGGGGGTCAACACTGTTGGAGGGGATTGAGAGAGGCCTCACAGTACTGGCTGCTGCTGCTGCTGCTGCTATTGCACAATATGCATTGAGGTGCACACTGCTTGCGTTGACCTGCGCACCACCCGTGCACACCCTAACCCTGCCTCAAACCTGCCACGTCCTGCTGCTGCCTTTGCCAAACCCACACCAGGCCGGCACCAGCGCCTTCGACTCGGGCGGCTGGGAGGCCTACAGCGACCACTGGCGCTACTTCTTCGACTGCATGCTCGCGCCCATGGCCCCGCAGGCGCAGTCCGCGCTCGACAGGCTGCCCGCAACAGCCACGCCCCGTGCCAGCCTGGACACCCCCAACCAGTTCTTCAACGCGCTGCTGACCAGCTGGGGTGCCATGGTGGGGGAGATCACGCGCGGCAGCAAGGCTGCTGCCAAGGCCTCCTGGCAGCCGCAGGTGGCGAGCATGTTTGCGTACGCGCTGGCGCCGCAGCACGGCCCCGTGATCCGCACCAGCCTGTCGCGCCTGGTGGTGGAGTACCGCAAGTGGACGGAGGAGCAGGTGAGGGGCTGGTGTGAAGGAGCGGAGCAGGCGGATTGGTGGCAGCAGTAGTAAGGCAGCAGCTGGCTGCTGATGTGCAGGCACACAGCAAGCGGTGCAGACCAGCAGCAGATCAAGTACAACTGGTCGACCCGGGCAACTGTGGCGCAGGATGCGTCAACGTGGTGGACCAGCCAGCAACAGCTGGCATGCGTTTGATGCCAGGCTGGTGTGCAGCTAGCAACGCCCTGCGTACGCTCTGCCCACTTCCCCTGCCGCCGTCCCCTCTCCCTCAGCCCGCTTCGTCCTGATGCTGCCTTGCCCATCCGCAGGTGGCTGCGCTGTCTCGCAGCAACGTGGTGGTCATGTACGCCAGCGCGTACGGCAACACCGCCGCGCTGGCACAGGCCATCAGCCGCGGGCTCACCAAGAGTGGCATGGGCGTGAGCACAGTCAACCTGGAGCTGACCCCGCTGGATGAGGTGGTGGCAGCCATCAAGGATGCTGATGGCTTCACCATTGGCAGCCCCACGCTGGGCGGGCACATGCCCACGCCTGTGCAGGTGAGGAGTGAGCTTGTTGCATGGGGTTTTGGCGGCTTTGTTATCCATGCTTTGATTCTGTCTACAGGCAGGGGTTTGCTGGCTTTGCACATTGCCGCACTGCTGCTGCTGCTGCTGCTGTTGTTGCACCAATGGTGATTGCCTGCAACGGCTGGCGCTTGGCCGTATTCTTTGCACAACTGCACCTGCGTCTCACCATGCACACCGTGCTGCTGCTGCCGTCACTGCTGGCTACATTTATTCGCTGCCACAACACAACAGCTGGCGCTGGGCTCCATCTTGCGTGAGTCCAAGGCGCGCGAGCTGCCGTGCGGCGTGTTTGGCAGCTTTGGCTGGTCTGGCGAGGCTGTGGATGAGATGGAGGCCAAGCTCACGGATGGAGGCTATGGCTTTGCCTTCAAGCCCATCAAGGTCAAGTTCAAGCCCACAGCCACGGTGAGTGAGGGGGCAGTTGAATCCCAGCGCGGCATGTGTGTTTGACTGTTTGGTTGTGGCCAGGGCTTCGCCTTCAAGCCCATCAAGGTCAAGTTCAACCCCACAGCCACGGTGAGCTGCGCAGAGGATGAGGGCAGTGCTTGCAGATATGCGGCATGCTGAAAGCGTGTTGGGTCTGAGTAGGTGCCAGCTTCTTGTGCTTCCCTGCAGCATCGGCTTGCACATGGATTACAGCTGCAAACGCAGGGTAGGTCAACCGCACCACACAGGTGGCTGACGCTGCAGTGCCGCATCTGCCTTCCTTATGCTTGCAGGACCTGTCCGTGTGCGAGCAGTCTGGGCGCGACCTGGCCATCCAGGTCAAGCGCAAGCTCAAGAACCGCGAGAAGGGCAGCACCAGCAGCATGGCGGCTGTGGCGGCCAACAGCAGCCAGCTGGCCATGGGCCGCGTGGTGGGCAGCCTGTGCGTGGTCACCAGCAGGGACGAGGAGGCGGTCAGTGCCATGCTGGCCAGCTGGGTGTCGCAGGTGGGTCAGACTGGACATGCCTGACAGCACCAAGGCTGTGCAGAATGTCGTGTGTGCTGTGCTGTCTGTATGCGACAGGGGTAACAGTGGTGGTGCTGCTGCGTGGTGGGCGTCGCCGCATGTGGCTGCATGTGACACTGCTGGGCTGGCTGAGGCAACGCATGGTCAGCTAGCTGGTGGCGGGCAGAATCCGATCATGCCCTGTGCCGCATCTGTGTGGCGCTGCATGCGCAGGCCTCGTTCGACCCGCCCGGCATCACCATTGCTGTGAAGAAGGACCGCGGCATGGAGACCATGCTGCAGCCCGGCAACACCTTTGCAGTGAGCATGGTGCCGGAGCGCCTGGAGAAGCCCATCATGAAGGTGAGGGGGCGGGCTGGCTGGTGGCGGGCAGGTGTGGCCAATTAAGTGCATGTTGGCCTGTGGGTGCTTGCAAAGACAGTATATGGCGAGCTGGTTGGCTGTGGTCCCACTGTGTGCAGTCACAGACACCAGTGCTGCTGCTGCTTCTGATACATGTCGCACAACAAGCTGGCATTTCACAGACACTGACACTGCTGCGTCTGGTGCTGCCGCTTGCTGCTGCGCAGGCCATGACGCAGCCGTTTGAGCCTGGGGCAGACCGCCTGGCCAAGGTGGCACACAAGGACAGTGAGGTCAGCGGCTGCCCGATCATTGAGGGAGCCAATGCAGTGCTGGACTGCTCAGTGGTGAGTAACAGCGCAGCGTTTGCAGGGTGGCGGCTGGCGTATGTTAAGACATGGGCTGCTTTCACATAATGCTGATGGTATGGCAGCCTTGCAATGTGTGTGCAGTGTGCTGCTGTAGGGCGCGCTGCAGCATCTGTGGGGAGCGTGGCATGCAGTATGCAGTACGCTGCCAGGGCCTGTAATGTGGCTCCCTGCCGGACAGCTCCAGCACAGGCACCTGCTGTCACCCGAAATCAACGTTGCATCCCTATCACATCGCATATTCCTTCCACATCCTGACGTGTGAGCATGTGCCGCGTGGCTGCCGCTGTGTGCAGGTGAGCCGCATGGAGGCGGGCGACCACTGGATTGTGTACGGCAAGGTGGAGGCAGGCAAGCTCAACAGTGAGGAGCTGACTGCAGTGCACCACCGCAAGGTCGGCAACCACTACTGAGGCGGCCCAGGCACTGGCGAGCTCACCGTGGAGTGAAGTGAAGGTGCTCAGTGCTGCAGATGAACTGCCAGGTGCAGTGATGGGTCAACTTTTTGGCAAGCAGCATCACCGGTGCCGCCGCTGGCAGACTATTGTTCGAGTTGTTTGCACGGTCGCGCTGGTTGAGAGTTACAGCCTATGGGTCTGTTGTACGGTGCTCGAGGCTGTTTGGCCGCAGCGCGTGTGTGTGTTGGTACCTTTTTTTAGGCACACTGCAGTACAATGCGTATGTGGTGCTTGCTTTAGTCGTCTGGGTGGAGCAGCTGTGTTGTTTCTCTTGCTGCGCGTTGAGCATCACTTGTGTTGAGGAACAGGGGTAGGTCACACCCTCTTCGACCTGTATGGTAGTTACAGCTGCTGCATCTAATTGCAGCTGCAGTTTTGCTGTCATGTCAGGCGCGGTACCATCACACGTCATGGTGTGCTTTAGCTGTCAACTGGGATGGGAAACTGTGGCAAGTCATGCTCTGAAAGTTGTACCACTGCGGGCAGTACCCCGATTGTATCTCAGAAGATAGATTCTGAATTGCTACTTCCAGATCAACAATGGCCCGAGCACCGCTGTTGCTTGCAAGAGAGAGGCGCAGCGCAATGCTCCTGAGTTTTGTCCCAAGCGCTTGTGCCGCTATGCTGTGCTCCAGTGCTTTGTAACAAGGAGTGTGAGTGCTGCAACAGGGGCAGTGTGGTGCATTGCGCCATGCCAAACTGCCATCACTTGTGCTTTGCAGCAGACGTTGTGCATGCGTGTGGAGTGTTGTGGTGAATTTTTGCAGTGTTCCGCTTTCACAAACGCGCTGTTGAGAGTTGTCGAGAGCATCACTGATACTGGCAGGGATAGTTCCTGGCCTTTGATGCACGCTTGGGAGCTTCCCGTATTGAGTTGTGAAAGGAACTGATTGAGGTGCAGATCTGGCGCAGCAATGTTTTGTTGCCGCAGTTGTGGCCGAGTCCGGTGACGGCGTGCTGCTGTACAACAGCACACTTATGTGCTGTGTGTGCCTGGGGCAGAAGCAGCTGCAGATTGTGCTGTGCGTGCTGATAAGCTGTTGATCTCCCCGAATGCTATTGATGCGTTAAAGGATAAGTCACCTGTGTGCTGCACTGCACTGCACGTGTGCATCGATGCAGGGCCCTGTCAATCGGCTCAGCTATGTTGGCCTTTGAAAGGTTTTTGACCAGGATGTTTTGACAGTGGCCTTCGTTTTCAGGGCGACAGCGGCTGCAGGTTGTGCTGTGTCAGCTTTTGTAATATATACGACAATAATAGTCGTAGTTTCCGCTCTGTACGGGGCGCGGTTGCCGATGCCGGTGACAAGGTATGGCTTACAAGAAGACTATTATTATTATTATTATTATTATTATTATTATTATTATTATTATTATTATTATTATTATTATTATTATATAACGACAAGATTACATGCCGGCGACGGCTGCCATGTCGTATCTTTTGCGGCGGTGCCCTGTGCAGCCAGTAGCCTGCTTCAACACGCAAATGAAAGCAATAGTCTGGCAAATGAAAGCAATAGTATGGCTTTTTCCATGTCCAAGATACTACCTTGATTATAGACTCCTTTATTGGGGCGGCTGGCACTGAGTGTTGGTCGGGTGTGTGCGGCATGCAATTGAGCTGTAGCACACCAAGGGGGTGTGGGGGTTCAACTCCCCCGCTTATTTTTTGGTCCGGGCGCTGGGCACCTCCGGTATAGGGTGTTGTGACGTGTTCTGCTGGTGAGGCATTGCCTCCCGCTCCCGGCAGTTGGGCTTGCCCAATTGTGCTGTGGTAGCGAGCCAGTAGGATTCCGTCCCCCCTGGTAACCACAAAAAAAATTGAAAGCAATAATATACCGATGTAGCTATCAAGACTTGATCATGACCGTTACAAAACATGGAGGCCAGCAATCGGCCACGTGGCATGCATGTACCCAGGCATTGAGACTTACACAAGCCCTCAGCACTGATGAATTTGAAAAAGAAACAGTCAAACATTGAACAGCAGACAGCGCACTCATCATGTACAGCTAGCATACAACAGAACGTCGCCCCTGCTGGAAGAAAGCATGCACTGGATGCACACGGTCAACAGACATGCAGCTGCTACTGCTGGGGGTCAGTAACAGTCAGCGGCGGGATTTCACAGTAAGAAAGGAGCTAAGTTGGCGACAAAATCTGACATCACACGCAACCCCTCATGTACACTGGCAGCGCGCAGGAGGTCCTGCCCACCCACCACCCACCCGACCACCCCTCATGCCTCAAAATTCCACCTGCTGCTGCACCAACTCAAACCAAAACCGCACGCAAGGCCCCAAGGCCAGCAAGAACTCTCTCTGTCTCTCGCGCAAGCGTGCCAAGCATGCACCTGCTGCCACCTCCTGTGCACCTCTGCACGTGGCGGCCACCTTTGTAGCACCAGCAGCCGCCACACAACCCATCCCAGCACCAAAAACCAGGTGCACCGCCAGCAGCACCAAGCAGCGCTGTGCTGCCAAGCTGCAGCAGCTACACTGCAGCGCAAGCACCTTGGCAGACCTCTGTGAGGTCAGATTAATTAGTGCGAGATGGTTGCGAGATTCATTGTCAAGCCTCTGTGAGATAACCGATCCAAAGCCAGCAGCCCTAGAGCACCTGCGCTAGCTCAAACAGCTAAGCCTGAAACACCGCCTTCCCTCACAGGTGTGCTAGCCAGCAGCACAAAACGCTGCCTACAACACGGCACAGAAAGACACGGCTAGCACATGCGGCATGCAGCACAAACTCCTGTTGCACATGTTTGGCTGCAGCAGAAGCATATGGCCACATGCCGCTCCAACTCTTGGCAGCCTCATGCCGCCTCACACCTGCTGCGCAGGCTGCCAGCTGCAAGGCAGAGTGGTGTGTAATGCACACGCATCGTGCCAGGCAGCAGGCAACATCAGGCGCAGCAACACTACTCCGGCACAGTGTCCGAGCACGATACTGTGCTTGTACAAAGTAACACTCTCCAACACTGCGTGGCTAACTCTGCTCGCGGCATACTATAATATTAGCAACCTCACACAGCACACAGCACACACCACCCAACACAGGCTTCCACAACACGCTGGACAACACAGCAGTGCATGCACAGTTTGGTGGTCTTCTCAGTTGTGGCTATGTCAGGCAAGTGCTGTACGCAGCTACACGCAGACAACTATGCATACACATGATGCAACGCGCGCAGCACGCAGCGCTACTGCTTTGGTGCTGCCCACATCATCCGCTGCCAACAGCAGCAGTTGCCCCGGTCAGCAGGGCAAGCCACTCTCTGAACAATATGCACAGTATCACTGCAGAGACACAATCAAGGGCAAACCCTAGCTCTCAGAACACGTGATGTAGCGGGCCGATGCACGGCGTACAGGACGCAGCGCTCGCTGACCTGCTGCCAGCTCAATTGACTGGCAGCTGTGCCGCTGGAGCACCACTCTGCTGGCCCCCGCTGCAGCAGCAAGTACCACATGTCGGCAGCGCAGCCACAACAGTTGCAGTTGCAGCTGGGGCCTAACAGACCAGCAGCTGCTCCAGTAGACCAGCAGCTGCCACTGCTGCTGTGCTGCAGCTGCCGCTGCCGCCGCCTGCCAGCTGCTCTGCCCACACCCGGCCCAGCAGCCCTGTTGTAGCACGCGCAGGCACACCTCTCAGCACCAGCAGCACCCCCCTCCAGCCTCTCCAGCACCTCACACACCCCTCACGGCTCACCACCTCACTACACACACAACAGCCTCATGCTCACAGGTCAAACAGCGCCTCCTCATCATAAGTAGCCATCACGTCCTCTGTCAGCACGCGGCACACCACCTCGCCGCCCTCCTCGTCCGGCGGGCTGATCTCCAGCACGCCGGCGGGCGCGTTCAGCACGCCGCTGCTCATGCCCACGTCCACGCGCCACACCTTGCCGTCGCACTCGCAGTTCACGCCGCGCATCTGCGGCGTGTGGCCCACCACGAGGCGCTTGGCGCCCACGCGCGCCAGCGCCTGCGCGACCATGTTGCACGCGTGGAAGCGGTCGATGGGGTTGGCGTACGACTCGCGGCTGAGCTGGCGGTTCCACATCACACTGTTGCCGTCGCCCATGGCCAGGAAGGGCGGCGTGGCGTAGCCGTCGTCGTCCGGCAGCTTGTCGCGGCGCATCCACGCCGCCACCTCGGAGTTCATGCGCTCCAGGCCGTAGTTGACTGCGGCAGGTGATGAGCATGCAGAAGTGTGGCGAGGGCAGAACATAGGGTGAGACAGGCTGGGTGAAGTGCTACTGTTACAACAGGCTAGCGCCAGCAACGTGCAGATCGGCAATGCACTGCATGTGCTGCGCTGCTGTGCCACTGGCAACAGCAGCCATGAACTGCTTCGACTGGTGCACAGTGCATGACACCAAGCCCCCTGATGTATCTAACAATGCTTTGCCATGGGCTGCTTCGGCTGGAGTTAAACGTATAGCCGTCCATGACTACCTGAGCCTGCTGCTGCTGAAGCTGCGGCAGCGGTGCAGCTGGCGCACCCCGTAACCAATGCAACAGCTGACCCTCCACTGCACACCACGCCCTCCCGCTGCTCACCGTGTGTTGGCAGCAGCCCGCCGTGTGCAAAGGCTGTGTCGTTGACCACCAGCACTGTGGGGTTGCGCGCCAGCTCGCGTGCAATGCGGCCGCCCGGCAGGTACAGCGCTGCACGCGCCTGGATGCAGCCATCCCAGTTGCGCATGGCAACCTCACGCGGAATGCCAAACTCCTGCGCTGCCTCAATGAATGCGCCAGGGGTCACATACCTGCAGCAGCAGCAGCAGCAGCAGCGTGCGCAGGTGCCGGTTCATTTGTAGTACTGAGCTAGCAATAGATGCGAAGCTTGGTAGATATGCAGAGGTGTCGGTAGTGATGAACACCAATTCACCCCCAGCAAATTCAACGCTTTAGGGTAACTGCCTGCCACTCAGAGCCGCCACCGCGGGCCTGAGAAATGATCCCTGGCAGCTGCTGCACACAGCTGCTCCTGCAGCAGCGACGCCGACTGCAGCTGCCTGAAATCCCAGCTGGCAGCTGCCAGTTGAGTTGCCCAGGTTGCATCAAGCATCAGCCCCTAACAAACGCCACTACACTGCGCTGGGCCGCTGTGCTGGGCCTGGAGCAGCTGCCTGCGCAGTAGCAAAAAGGCGCACCTGAAGTCGCCGCACACATTTAAACTCTCGTGGTTGCCGTTGAGCATGTACACTGCACCGCCTGCCTTGCGCGCTTGCACATCCAGGTCACGCAGCAACCGCAGGATGCCTGTGGCAGACATGCAGGGGATAGACACGCGCAATCATCATGTTTATTTGTGAATAACCCATAGATGACCAATGACACTGTGAGTGAGTCAATTCTTTGCTTGGCAGCATGGACGCTGTCGAGGGGACCTGTGCAAACGGCCCCACTGCTCAGTCGGTTGATGAAAACCTGCTTCACAGCACTGATGATATGCTTGCTGCACACCGCTGCTGCTGCTGTATGCATGCATGCATGCATGCATGCATGCATGCATTGCACCAGTCGTATACATGAATGCGCTCAATGGCATGCACAAGCAATAACTGCTGCAGCTGTGACGACAACAGGGCACACAGCGTTAACGTGCAGCTGCTGCAATCGAGAGTTCTGTCAGCACTTGCACAGCCCACAAGCAGTTGCTGCAACACCAGGTTGGCGACCGACAAAGCACAATGGTGCATGACCACCACTGCTGCCCAGGCCTGCAGACCCACCGATTTCTGTATCTCCTCTATCCAGCACGTCTCCCAGCTGCACTACTACTGTGTCACCACCAGTCCACACCACTTGACCGCTCCTGTCCTCTGCAATACGTGCTATTTGCAGGGCCTTCTTGGTTTTGATCAGGTCTCCATGCAGGTCTCCAACTGCAGCCATGTTTAAGACAGCCACCATTAATGTTAGATCAAGCTACCCAAGAAGTAGGGCGCTGCAGGGTGTAATCAGGTGACCGAAAGTAGCAGACCAGCAGGGAAGGCAGTGGCCAAAGCCCTGCATCAGCCAAGTGAACCGCAACCTCAAAAACGTTTCCTAGCAACTCACTGGCAACAATTCTTCCTGTTGCGGTCACGTAGGTGGGAGGATCCTCGTGCTCCGGGAAGTCATCGCTGCTTTCGTCTGCCGATGGCAAGCTCACTGAAACTTCATGGTACACCGCTGTTGCGGCCTGTGCTACTATGTTTAAGTGGCTGCTTCCCAGAAGAGCTGAGCCAGCGCTGAGGATGTGTCGCCTAGTGCTCAAGTGCACACTGTGAGCGCTGTGCCGCAAGCATGAGGGGGCCACAAACCTTCGCCCATTTTGACTAGGTAATGCAGGGGACGCCACACAGGGCGCCCTGTTCAGCAGATGCGCCATTCAGTGCTGCAGATGGGCGAAGCAGCTCCCTTGAGACAACACAACAGAAAATTCTCCAACCCGTTTCAATTGAAACATACAGTGATTTCGCTGGGCAATTGGACCTGACAGAGGTTCCGTGTCTCAATGCATAACCCAGTTGTTTTTTTGTGGGTAACAATGACAAGTGTGTCTTGAGTTAAAGTGGTTTCCCTCTTCCGCAGGGGCGTAAGCCAAGTAAACAAGTACGCAGTATGCCTGATTCAAGGGCGCTGGGCAGTGGCAAGCATGCTTGTTCATTATCGGCTGTGCAGCCCGCCTTGGGAGGCGGGCTTGTCACCGCGCATGTGATGCCATAATCCCTGATTCTAGCCAGCTGCAGTTTCATCAAAAAAACACCGCTGTAAAATTTGCTGTCGAATGACACAACAGTCTGGTGCAAACAACATTATATCCCTGGTCAGCACAGCGGCTGGCGCTTCCTACACGGTCACCATGGTGGCAAGGGTACAGTACCCAGGGTAGTGACTACCCTGGTGGCCAGGGTGGGTGGGCGAGTTTGTAACCCAGGGTCTTGCACTTGTCATACGACAGACACGTTGAGTTAGGTGCCTGCTGACCCGACCTGAGAGTGGCCAGAACATAGGAAGCCCCTTGCAGCTATGCTCGGTCAACATCTGACTTCAGGTTGCGCAGGCCACACCTCACTGCATCCCTGACCATGTCCACTGGCACTGCTGCTGCCATTGCAGGCACATTCCAGGGTGGTCTGGTGGGCGCGTATGGATGAGGCCTGCAAGCACCACAAGCAGCCGCAATCAACCTTTTGTTGAGGTAGCTTGAATGAACTACAATCAGCTGTTGATCAAAGCACCTGCACTTTGCTGAGTGGCTGTATATGATGCGCAGTCCTTGCTGCGGCGCAATCCAGCCCCACCTCTGGTTGCTAGCTGCACGGGCTGCGCGCGCATGCCGCCACTCGGCAAGGTTGGCAAGCTCCTTCCCTGCCGGCGTGCTTGCAGGGGGGCATCAGCAGTGCAATGGTGCTGCTTAGCCTGCCTGCTGCAGACTGCTGCAGATTTCTGCACTCCCATCATGTCATATGATTTCTCAACATATATAAGCTGTGTATCGGTGGCTCACCGTGTGGGTGCCACTCCGCGTGCAGCTGCAAACTGGCGCGCCAGCCGCTGCAGCTCTGCGGGCTCCAGTGCCTGGCTGAGGTGCGGCAGGCAGCTGGCCTCCTCATCCCTGATGTGCTCACGTGTCATCTGCAGTGCGCAGGCAAGCGACCTGAGCTAAGGCGCCATGGGCACTCTGCCAAAGCAGTTGACAACACAGTAGCTGCTGCGCGCCAGGCCGGCAGTGCCACTCTGACGCTACTCCCACCATGCACATGCTCCACCTTGTGACGCAGCGCCTGCAGCCCCACCTGGATGGTCTTGCGCACCAGCTCAGCCACACGAAGGTCAGCAGGGTCGCTGACTGCGTTGAGGTCTGCCAGCACCTGCTGCGCTGCATGCGTCTCTGCCAGCAGCCGCTCCGCATCCTCCTTGCTCTGGTGCTTGGCAATGGCTGGGTACAGCACCATCTCCTCTGGTCATGCACATGCAGATGGCGCAGGTCACACCAGCTGTGTTGTTACAGGTGCACATATTAAAAGCTGATGCTGCACAGAGTCACTTGCTGCTACTGGTGCAAGCTGCTAGGTGACACTTGATCATCAGTGACAGCTGATTGTCTGGCAGGGTCCTGCAAGTGCCGGGCCATGTTGGATTAGCATGTGCTGCTCTCAAGTACTTACATACATGCTGCGCACGCAACTGGCTCAGCTTAGGCATTGCAGTGCGATTCTGCCGCTGGGGAGGACCGCCTCAAGGATGCTGAGCTTGTATGGTACTGCCGCCCACCTGTTGCAGCATGCAGGCTGATCTGCCTGATCATCTCGTAGCCAAGCTGCAGCCGCTCCTGCAACAGCACATCCAGTTACCATTCATAAGTTCGTCTATTCACTTTCAATGCAGAGTTGCAACCACCCGCAGCAAGGCGTCAACCGGAGCATGCGTTGTAAGTGGCTTTGCACTAGCGCATGCAGAACGACACCAGAAACATTCCTCTATCAACAATCAACAGCAGCTTCCGAGGGCTATACATGCAGTTGCTACGACCACTTGCTGCAACACCTACTGAGTAGTACCTTGGGGTCTGTGTCTGGTGGCAGCTGCTCGTACTGCTGAAACAGCTTCTCCAGCCCACGGTGCTCCGAGATCAGCCTGCTTGTCAAGGGATCCTCGCTGCTGCTTTTGCCTTCTAACTCAGCCTGTGCTCCACGCTTGACTTCGGTGGCCATCGAGTTTTCACCAGCCTGACGTGCCTTACAGAGGGTCCTGATGGACAGCCCGGACCTCAGCTGTCCCGTGTTCAGGCGCCTGATAAACATGGCACTAGTACATATCACACACTGAGGTAAACGTTCATTTGATGTTGCTAGTGCTCATCATGCTGCAGCCGTGAAACTTGTCGTCGGCTTGTTTGCCAGTGTCGACTAGACATGCTCGCTCAGCATGACAACTGCGTGATCTCAAGTTTCAACCGACGGATCAGGTCGATTGGAAGAGTGATAATGAGTTTTCATTACTTCCTGTATCTGCAGGAGCAGGTACGTTGCGACAATGGCGTGTTACATGCTTGTTGCCAGGGGCCCAGAACTGCTCAGGCTGGGCAGCCCCTTCTCAGGCGCATGCATACAACGTTGTACTAAACCCGATAAAAGTGCAGCAACACCACGAACCAAACAAGAGGGGAATGCAGTACATGTTGTGCTCTTCTTCAGAGCAGCCTGTGCTGGGCCACAGGAGAATGGGGGCGTTAAAGCCCCAATGTTGCCGCAGTGACGCAGATGTGCTCTGCCGACACATACAGCACAGCACTTTCACACAGCTCAATCACTCAGTACTAACGCTTTTCCAGATCTGGTCTATACAGCACACATCCAGCCTATCACTCATGCACTTTGGTGCTCACAGGAAGTGCACTGTACAGCTGCGGCCCCCTACCAGGCCCACTCGCACCATATGCCCACACCGCAGCGGCAGCCCCATTGCCCATCCCCACACGCCCGTCCGCATCCACAGCAACTGCCTGCTGCTTGACTACTGCTTGCCTCACGGCCCACCACCGCAGTGCAGCAATGCCAGCTGCCCCCAGCACTGCCGCAGTTCCTGCAAGTGCCGCTACCAGCACAACGCCTATTACTCGCTGCTGCTGCCGCACCAGTGCACCCTGCTCGCTGCTGGCACTCCTACTGAGTTGCAGAACTGCTGCACCCAGCGCCCAGTCAAGACCTACTTCCACACCTTCGCTGCTGGTCAGTGTGTTTGCAAACTGCACAATCTGGCCCTCGCCCAGGCGCAGCACATCATGCAGCAGCGTCCACGCAAACGCAGAGCCGAAGCAGTAGCGCCACAGGTAGCGCTGCTGCTGTGGTTCGCTGCGGTGGTCCTGCAGGGTTTGGGGCCAGGGCTTGGCGCAGAAGCGGCGTGCGGCTGACGCAAACTCGCCTATGCTGGCTTGCTCTGGCAGAGCCAGCGCCCGAGCTGTGTACGCAAAGTTTTCTATCGCCAGCAGCTGGCCTGCACAGCACAGCACACAGAAGATTGGTGGTGTTGTCAGCTACCAATGATGTGTAAAGGTATGATTTGTAGACTGCGACGACGGACTGCTGTGTGCGCAATGCAGACAGGACACATCGTCCGCTTGCTATGAGCAGCCTAGCGGCTGGTGTACCGCAAAGTGGTCCACTTCAAGCTGACCAGCAGAATAACAGCGCACCTGCGAGCCTGGGCATGTGGCTGGGGATCTCTGGGCAGGGTGCTGCCGCTGCTGCTGGCTTGCAGTTGCTGGGGTCTATGGCCTCTGCCACCAGGCGTTGACACTGCTGCCACTCGCCCGAGCCTGTGCGCCCGTCACCTGCAAGATACCTGCAAGACAAGCACAGGCAGCGCACAACACATCCACCTGAGCAACACCACCTGGGACTGCAGCACCTGCTCTACAAGGCACATGCAGCAGCTGCTGCACCACGTGATGCTTTACGGTGAGCTACGTTAAAGCAGCACCAGCTGCATGATGTGCACAGTTGAGCACCGTCATGCTGTCACAACTGCTTCCTGTCCTAGCTGCACTCAGGCCGCAGCTCACCCTGCAGGAAGGCACGGGTCCATCATGTGAGGACCCTCAGAAGCAGGTGGCCCCACCAGGTGGCCCTGCACCTGTTGTGCCTGCTGCTGCTGCTGCTTGCTTGGCTGCCCTGTCTGCATGGATCCAGCTGGCCCTGCGGCTGCTGCTGCTGCACTGCTGCTGCTGGCAGCAGCTGCTGGCGCCTGCTGCTTCACTAGCTGAACTACTCTATGCTCCACCACGTCAAAGCCATAGCCCAGGTAGCTATGGCTCCACAAGGGGCGCGGAACACCTGCACAGGGCAGTGAAGCATACACACAAATGTTACCACAGCTATCTACAATGAGCAGTGCAGGGGTCCTGCATGATGTTACAGTCACGACAGTCCTGGTGATGTCACCGTCACGGTAGTGATCATTGCTGCAACCATACACACCAGTGCTGACAAAATGCAAAACAGCGACAGACGCTGCCATGCACTTGCAATGCCATGAAACATCCGTGAGCCCTGTGCACAAGCCCTGAGGCGGCTCCTGCAGCTGTTGCAGGCAACACACCGTCACAGTTGCTGCAGCGCACCTGGCAGTGGCAGCCGCAAGCTCTCCTGGCCCTTGCTGCCGCTGCCGCTGCCACCATGCCACTGCTGGTCTGGCATAAATGTGACCTGCGCGCTGGCACCCCCCAGCTCTATCAGCGCCTTGAAGGCACTGCTGCTGCTGCGCTGCCTGGGCTCCTTGCGGCTGCGCATGTTGCGCGCGGCAGCCTGCATGGCAGGGCGCAGAACAGACAAGCATAGGTGCCAAAGCAGCAATGGCAAAGCAGAGTCATATGGCAAAGCCTCACCCGTGCGCAGCTGCATCAGGGCAGCACCCACAGCTGCTGTCTCGGGGCTTGATTGGACGACTGAACCACCAAAATACACCCCGGATCATTATTGGCGCAAAGACAAGGTTGCTGCAGATGTTAAAGTAGCTATTGCTGGAAGCAGACTCAGGCAACTGGCGCTGTACCATGTATCCTTGCACAAAATGTCTGCCTGCAGCTGTGGATATCCTTGCACGCTGCACAACCCACCTGCAAGTGGCCTGCTGCATAGTTTGCTGCCACCCATGCGTACAAGCCTTCACTAGTGCCACTGATAATGCTGGCCCACTCCGGTTTGAACAAAAATTTAGAGGCCAGCAGCTTGCTCCTACACTGCTCTATGATGGGATCAGCTGCTGTAGAGGGCAGCAGCCGCAGCCCTGCTGTGGCCATCAGGTACACTGGCGTCTGCGCCTGCTGCTGAACCGGCACATGCTGTCCTGCGAACTCCAGCAGCGGCTGCAGCGATGATGCAGCGCCTGCTGCATCTGCTGCGTAGGAGGATAGACCGGGCTCTACTTTGAGTTTGGGTTCTGGCAGCTGCAGCTGTGCGTAGCTGCTGCGGGGGTCGACTGCATATGCAAACACATGCACGCGCGTGCCTGTGCTGCCAGCATCCAGCACAACTAAGTGCCGTGGCAGCGATGCCTGCAGCATGTTGGTGTAGCAGCGGCATGAGCAGCGTTAGCACCATGACAGCTGCTGGCAGGCAGACGACTGTTGTTGTGCAAAGAGTAGAGCAACATGCAGCATGTCCGATACGTGGGCTTGCAGGAACCAGCGCTGGCACATCCACCTAGTACTTTGACGCTCACCTTGTACAGCATGTGGGCATACAGGGCCCACACACCCATCAGCAGCAGCAGCAGCATGCCAGACAGGCATGCCTTGTGCAGCCGCTCGCTGCTGATGCAGGCAGCCAGGTTGTGCCTCAACCAGATGCGGCCCTTGACAAGCCGCTGGTAAGTGGAGACGTCCTTGCACTTGCCTCCACTGTAACCATCGTTATCTGGAGGTGGGGTCGAGGTTCTGCTGCTGACTTTCTCTGCTGCTGTCCAGGGTGACTGATGCCCTGGCACAGCCAGCTTCTCTGAGAGCTGCTGCTGCTGCACAGTCAGAGCCGTGTAGGATCTGGGGCGGAACATTGACTAGCCCCAGGGCTGACATGGCATGCTTCTTATGCTGCCTAGTGCTGTAGCTGGCATAAGCATGGCCCCCAGGCACAGAGCAGTGGTGAGCACGCCACCCTCTCAGCTGCTGCAGGCTACGAATAACTACCGCTTCCGTTGCAGCTTGTCTGTATATCTAATTATGGTTGCCGTGACAAAGTGTGCAGCAAACGTAGTTCAGTGGTGGCGGATATGCGAGCTGTCAGTTGCGAGGGCTGATGTTGGTTTGTGCGTGCTTGCCATGCGCGCTTCAAATGACACTGAAACAAAGTAGAATGTGGCAAACACATGTGTCGGTCGGGACTGTATTCGTTATTAGAGACAGGGTGTGGGGTTGTGAGTCTTCACTCTGACAGTCATTTCTTTGGGGGGAGGCAGCACTATGGGTTGCACTCAGCCTAACGCCTGCGACTAGGGACCCAAGCAATAATCATGCATAAGAAACCCCTGATACTATTGATACTGCTGTCCAGGTGGCATATGCAGTGCTCTTGAAGGCCAGGCATGCCTGCAACATCAGCCACATGGCTACGTAGCATTGGACAATGCAACATGGGCTTTGCTGCAGCCTGTCGACACGACAGGGGTGCTGCTAGCAGCCAAAAGCAATTCTCAAAAGATTCACACAGAGTCCCTTCGGGTCTGTGTGTGAGCGACCCCCACCCCAACCCCCCTTGTAATCAGTTGCAGGACAGGTAGGTGCAGTCGTATTTGTTACAGTGCGGCAGCGCATGCATTCAAGGGCATGTGTCAGCCCGGTAGTGGACAAGCCGCATGCGTGTTGCAAGCAAGCAGGTATGATGGAGCTAGCAGCATGATGGCGTGCGCGAGCGCACATGTAGTCATGTGTAACTGCACCACCTAGACGGCATGCACCTATTGGAAAGGGTGCAGCGTGTGCAGCTGTTTGGTGGTGCGCGCGTGCAGCACGCTGGCCTGCATCATGCGTTTCGGCTGTAAGCGATGCGCACTGCCAGCATGATGAATGCAAGTCGCACATGGCGAAGGCCACGTGGCCTTGGTGCACCAGGACAACGGTCTCGCAACAACTGCGGCAGCCGCCCGACATGAACGCAGTAGCGCCCAGCTAGACAAGCAGACAAGGTCCAAGGCATGCAAGACAAGAGCAGCTTGGCTGCTGCATTAGGACAAGTGTTGCTATGTTGTAACTTCCGTTTCACAGTAACCCTAGCAGCTGAGCAACAAGTCTTGCTGGCAAGCAGGATGCGCCAAGAATGAGGTAGTCACAAATTCCGGGAGTGGTGCGCTGTGTCGCTTCTTGACGTCTTGTATCGCAAGGCAGGGTGGTGCTGGAGCGGTTATGAGCTGGGTTTACTTCACTGGCAGGATCCCAGCCCGCGTGACCGGCATCAGTGCACTGTTTGTTTTGTTGTTTACGTTGAACAAGCCTGAGGCCCGGGCCCTTCGGGCCTTGCCAGTTCGACAGTCAGCGGTGTTGCACGGCTTCATAAGCGGCATAAAGCACTCCGTTGTCGATTATCACCTCGATGTATGCAACACACCGTGACGGGCGCTGACACGACGGCAAGACTTCGGCTGTTTCGTGTAATATCCCTGCGGTGACCATACATTGCGGCTGCTTGCCTGTGACACCAATATACAAAAGAGTTTTGATGTCTTACAATCACCGCCTAACGTCGCAACAGCTTATATGCAACGAGTACGCTCAAGTTTTGCACAATTTCTGTTCCGTCACTGCAGTGTGGCGGTTGTTGGCAGCCAATTATACATCGAAAAGTATTATCAAATGCAAATACTACGTATAGACACAACACAGCCATTTGCCGAATATTTGCATCGACAGTATGCAGGCTGTGCGAGCGCACAGTTGCGCTGCAGGCGCGACATTACGCGGGGGGCATGCAATAATATGGCATTATATTGACTGCAAATCGGCAGCAGGCGCCGCGTCGTGTGCTGCCAGAGCACTCAGGATTAATCTGGGCGCAGGAAGCAGTCAAAAAAAGTTGGGGTGGGGGTCGCTAATAATAATAGTAAAGGATTATGGCCACTGTGATAGAATACAAACTTGTCAACGAAAGATTCACACAGAGTCCCTTCGGGTCTGTGTGTGAGCGACCCCCACCCCAACCCCCCTTGTAATCAGTTGCAGGACAGGTAGGTGCAGTCGTATTTGTTACAGTGCGGCAGCGCATGCATTCAAGGGCATGTGTCAGCCCGGTAGTGGACAAGCCGCATGCGTGTTGCAAGCAAGCAGGTATGATGGAGCTAGCAGCATGATGGCGTGCGCGAGCGCACATGTAGTCATGTGTAACTGCACCACCTAGACGGCATGCACCTATTGGAAAGGGTGCAGCGTGTGCAGCTGTTTGGTGGTGCGCGCGTGCAGCACGCTGGCCTGCATCATGCGTTTCGGCTGTAAGCGATGCGCACTGCCAGCATGATGAATGCAAGTCGCACATGGCGAAGGCCACGTGGCCTTGGTGCACCAGGACAACGGTCTCGCAACAACTGCGGCAGCCGCCCGACATGAACGCAGTAGCGCCCAGCTAGACAAGCAGACAAGGTCCAAGGCATGCAAGACAAGAGCAGCTTGGCTGCTGCATTAGGACAAGTGTTGCTATGTTGTAACTTCCGTTTCACAGTAACCCTAGCAGCTGAGCAACAAGTCTTGCTGGCAAGCAGGATGCGCCAAGAATGAGGTAGTCACAAATTCCGGGAGTGGTGCGCTGTGTCGCTTCTTGACGTCTTGTATCGCAAGGCAGGGTGGTGCTGGAGCGGTTATGAGCTGGGTTTACTTCACTGGCAGGATCCCAGCCCGCGTGACCGGCATCAGTGCACTGTTTGTTTTGTTGTTTACGTTGAACAAGCCTGAGGCCCGGGCCCTTCGGGCCTTGCCAGTTCGACAGTCAGCGGTGTTGCACGGCTTCATAAGCGGCATAAAGCACTCCGTTGTCGATTATCACCTCGATGTATGCAACACACCGTGACGGGCGCTGACACGACGGCAAGACTTCGGCTGTTTCGTGTAATATCCCTGCGGTGACCATACATTGCGGCTGCTTGCCTGTGACACCAATATACAAAAGAGTTTTGATGTCTTACAATCACCGCCTAACGTCGCAACAGCTTATATGCAACGAGTACGCTCAAGTTTTGCACAATTTCTGTTCCGTCACTGCAGTGTGGCGGTTGTTGGCAGCCAATTATACATCGAAAAGTATTATCAAATGCAAATACTACGTATAGACACAACACAGCCATTTGCCGAATATTTGCATCGACAGTATGCAGGCTGTGCGAGCGCACAGTTGCGCTGCAGGCGCGACATTACGCGGGGGGCATGCAATAATATGGCATTATATTGACTGCAAATCGGCAGCAGGCGCCGCGTCGTGTGCTGCCAGAGCACTCAGGATTAATCTGGGCGCAGGAAGCAGTCAAAAAAAGTTGGGGTGGGGGTCGCTAACCACTGGTTTGGCAAGCACCAAACCGCCTGCTGACACTCACAAGGAATGCCTCACAAGTTGTTGGGCCTGAGACCCTGGGCCCCTGCAAACCTGTGACATGTTACGCTGCTGGAGGCGTCACCACACTCTCTGCATGGAGCACAAAAAGCTGATCAGCAATGCTCGGCAGACGTTGTCTCTGCCACTTATACAGTCCCCGCAGGACCGAAAGGGCAGCTGCAGCTGCAGCTGCGGCTTGCGGCAATGCATCATTAACTGCCGTATGCCACGCTCGTGTATCACGCATTGACAGCCGGACACAAGCTGTCAAGTGCAACCCACCGTAACTCTCAACGCAGCTGCTAATTTGGCCAAAATGCCCGGCAATCACACACTGGTGACCTGACAGCGCTGCGGTGGAGTCAGCAGCACTGTCGGTGCTGATGCAGCACCCTGATGTGCACCATGATAATGTGACATGAGTGCAGCCAGCCAAGCCTACAAGCTGCAATGCTCATGCACCACATGAGCAGGCAGGTGTGCCGGTTGTATTTTTTTTGTTACCAGGGGGGACGGAATCCTACTGGCTCGCTACCACAGCACAATTGAGCAAGCCCAATTGTCGGGAGCGGGAGGCAGTGCCTCACCAGCAGAACACGTCACAACACCCTATACAGGAGGTGCCCAGCGCCCGGACCAAAAAATAAGCGGGGGAGTTGAATTCCCACACCCCCTTGGTGTGCTACAGCTCAATTGCATGCCGCACACACCCGACCAACACTCGGTGTTAGCCGCCCCAATAAAGGAGTCTATGAGTGCAAGCTTGTGAAAAAATGGACAGAGATAGCTGCGCAAACCCTGGCGCATCTCACTAGCGCCAAACCTGTCAGAACTGCCCCCACTGCAGCTCCACGCACGGCGTCGACAACGGCTTCAACAATTGCGCCAACAAACCAACCAACAACCGACTCATGTAATGAGGGAAACCGTGTGAACGCCAGACTCACGTAACTGGCTGGAACAGCTGCACAACCATATGAGTGCATGCATTGATTGTGGCGCGCAGTACCGTGCATTTTCACCAGCATACTGCAAAGCACCAGCTGCAGGGGCCCATACCCTATCATTTCAATAACCGTCATCATCATAAGTCAGGTCACCTCAACAAGCTCTTCATACTCACTGTCACTGTCAGGAATGTGCCGGTTGTTGGGATGGTTTCAGCCGCGCCATAGCCGTGCACCAAGGTGAGCGCAGAACTCGGCACATATCCACCGCTGCTCAGCCGCAGTCCATGCCAGAGCACCGTCATGTGCCAGCACCTCAAGCATCTGCAAAGGCTGGTGCGCGCGACTGGCACTGGCCGCTGGGGGGCACACAACGACGTCATGCCTGGCGCATGGGAGGGATGGCGTGGGGTTGGCCAGAATAGAATAGTTGGTGCTGTCACACGCCTGTCAGCCTGGCCGCTCAGCGTCTTGGATGGTCTCGCCAATGCTGAACCAGGCCTGGTGCCCCAGATCCTGCAGTGTACAGGGTACAGCAGCAAGAACACATGTTTGCTTGACTAACACAGAGTTCCTGATTGTCCTGCCCTTCAGGCAGTTCTTGCACACCTACCCAGGCATGATGTCTGGCGTATACCTAATCACTACTGCCATACACCTGGCACAAATCTTGGCTGCAAGTGGGGCAGTCTCTGGTACGTTACTCGTTAGCTGCCGCAGCAGTTTGGCTCGGTAACAACTGCATTGTGCAGCCCAGTGGCGTAGCATGTACAACAATGCAGGGCGCGAGAGGCAGCTCTTACAACCGTGTTTGTTGCATAGGCAACCTTGCAGCTGAAATGCTCAAGCTGTCAGCTGCAGCACACCTTGATTGAGCTCGCCAGCAGCGTCGCGCACACCGAGTCCGCCGCAGGGGCGCGAGACAGTTGCAGCCGCGTGTGCGGCAAGCCCCTCCACTGCTCCCCCAGTGCAGGCTTGAAGTTGTAGTTCACATCCCCAGGCCCTAGCCTGGCTGCACCTGTTGCTGCACCACCCTGCTGGCCTGCTGCGCCTGTGCTATCCCTGCCGGGAGCTGCCCTGCTGCCATAGCCGCCGTAGCTTGAGCCCACCACGTGGTTTGTGACGAGCACTGCAAGCTTGAGGCTGTCTGCGATGTGGCGCAGCAGCCGGCCTGTCTCAGCCACCAGCACGTTGCCTGCACACACAACGCATGGAGCACAGAATGCGCAAGTGCACGTGAGAGGGTGCTAGGTGCTGGGCGCGCTGTTAATGTATGTGCTGTGTCAGCCTCCCTCAGCCAGCACTTGTCCAGAGTAGCAATACGCAAGCATTGTAATATTGTGCAGATAGAATGCTTGCTGTGCAGACAGCATGTAGCAGCACGCTGCTGACGTACCTTGGTGATGCTGTGTGCTGCCAATGACAGGCGACAGCAGCGCAGAGATGGAGTCAACGATGATCATGCTCGGCCTTGCACCAGGGCCCTGCAGCATGCGGTACCATCAGTATTATCACAAACAAGTGCACAGCCGCCGTCCATGCAGCACATCAACTACACTGATGTTTGGTGATTTTACTCCTGAGAGCTGCTTCCCATCCTCGTGTACTGTCACGTACGTCCTTTATGCAACCTGTTTGAATGCCAGCCAGCAAGCGGGCAAGAATAAGAGGTGAGCTGCGGTTGCTTAAGGCCCAGGCCGCTGCTGTCTGTGCTGATGAACAAAGGTGACAGATGGAGCGGTGCATGCTGCCACAGCTGGCAGATCTCAGCTGTTGAAGCGGCTGCGTCCACTCACGCTGCTGCTGGCTTGTGCTGCCAGCTCATCCAGGCTGGCCAGCAGTGCATGGATGCTGTGGCAAGCCACCACCATGATGTTGCCCAGGCACGCCTGCACCACACCGCACAGCAGCTGTGATGTAATTGGCATGTTTTATTGTCAGCCGCTACAGAGCGTATTCTTACACTCGGAACTTGCAACACTAGGCTGCATCTTGAAAGCACAAGCATACAGCAGCCCAGGACGCCCAAAACAGTAGAGTGGAGAAGGTGCCTGAGGCCAATTATTTCCATGAGTGATGTTGAGGGTGTTTCAGCGCCAGCGCTCACCGTGTCGTTGTAGTTGGCCATGCACAGCTGCCTTGCCCTGCCAGCGCTGAAGGCGTTGGTGGTGTCAAAGTACACCACGTGCTCGCCGCGGTGTGCCGTGGTTACGGCAGCCAGCAAGCACAGCTGCAGCAGAACAGGAGGTCACCACAGACTGTTTACATCAGGTTTGCTATTGAAATCATACAAAGCTGGACAGTTGGCTTTCAGATACATAGGACTGGGGTGCCGAACCAGCATTGCAGCTGAAGAGCTCAATGTTAACACTACCACAACATTGTCGGCTGTACCACCTCCAGCAAGATATGCACAGGCAGTGCTGCACATGGCGCACCTGTGTCTTGCCAGAGCTGGACTCTCCTGCTAGCTCCGTGATGGTCGTCTCACGCATGCCGCCCATCAAGATGGCATCCAGGCTGCACCCAGAAGCAGCATACATATTACACAGCAGGTCATGACCACATGCATACTGGCGTAGCGTGCAGCTCACTGCAGTTGTTGAAGATCTGCAACTGAACATGACCTTTAAGCACGTTCATGCAGACTCCGAAGCCCAGCAAATCCAATGAAACCGCACACTTGACAGCAGAGAAAAGAGCGGCAGCAGCAACTATGTTGCTGCCAGGCTGCCCAGAACATCACACCCGTCCACGCCAAAGGGCAGCATCCTGGTGGACTCAATGAGGGCCATCAACGCTGCGCCACTCACTGCAGCAGGAGCCTGCTGCTGCAGCTGCTGCATCAGTGCAGCATGTGCGGCTCTGGTCACATCCTGGCCCTGCAGGCAACAGCATTGCTGCCATCAGGCACGGCATACATCATTGCTGGCGCAAGCATGATGCAGCAAGCATGTCCTGCTGATGATTGTGACTTGCCAAGCAGCATGCGCACCTGAATAGACTGCTGGTTTTGTGCCCGGAATGCTGCAGGCAGGTAGTCTTGTGTTGAGGTGAGGTAGCGTTCAACTGCAGTACAAGCAGCAATGTTGAGTGTAGCATTTTTCTGGAGCGGGGGCTCATGTAGTGCAGGGTTACACGCTGCTCACCAGAGCCGTATGAGCGCAGATGTGCCTTGATGGGGTCTGCTGTGCCATCTGGCAGCTCCTCGGTTTTGATCCTAGGCATTGCTTGACTTAGTACGTCGACTATGCACAGACTGGCTGGGTTGGCAGCTCAGGCAGCAGCAGTACGCATCACTACTGCGTCTGCAGACGGCTGGGCAACAAGATCAGGGCACCTGCTACACGAACAGAAGCATGGGCTGCTGGGAACTCGCTAAAAGACGACTGCAACTCACAACTGAAGCTAAGACCTGTCACCTGCTCACACAAACACTCATCCGACAGCACGAGGTATGGCTGTATGCATCAAGCTCAGCCAGGTATCATTACATGTGTAACTTTCAACGCCACAAAGACGGGACCGAGTTCTCAAGTGTGCTTCTGTACGCATTGCCCTCTTGCGTGTTGCCTATCCTTGTTGCCGTCGGGACACGCAGCCTGCCTGGCTTGAGCACCCAAGTAGAGCTAATTATGTACTACGTGACGCACTAAATGCCATGAGCAGCCTCGGGTTGGCAGTCTAGACCAGGATCGCAGCCAGGAGCAGGTGACACAAGGCAGCAGGGTGCTGCACAGCAGGAGTAAGGATGAGCGCAGGGGTTTGCATAAACTTCGTCAGCCCTCAGCCGGGCGTTAGGGTGCTGGCATATGACCTGGTGAGTGCGCTGCAGCTTGCGTGACACCAGCATCAGCAATGCGAGAACATCAGCAAGCCATCCAACCTGTGCTGCTGTGTGATGCAGGCCATAGGACTGCCAACTTTTGCATTCCTGGTGTTTCTGGTGAGTCAAAGTTATGAGTACAGCAGCGTTGCAACGTTCTGGTCAGCATCTTCTATCACACCAGCTGGGCGCAGGCTAAGCTCTTGAAGGCACATGCAAGCACTCTCACAGTGCATTGCATGTCTGCTCATGCTGCGCATATGGCTGCAGCAAACGTATGCTGTGCATGAGCAGCGGTTTAAAGCAGCGGTTCATAAAGGCCTTTCTTTCTTGCAGGCTTGGGGATTGAAATCCTCACTGCGCAAGCTGCAGCGCTCGCGCTCCCACATCATGGCCACCTACTACGGCTTCTTGTGGGCCATCACAGTGCTCAACCTGTTCAGGTGTATCCTGCAAATGGTGCAGACTGGCAGCAGCCATGCCACGCTGTGGAATGTGCTGTGGCTGTTGACGCGCTTTGGTGAGCACGCAGCAGCAGCAGCAGCAGCAGCAGCAGCGCTCCAGCCTGATCTCAGCTCCATCAGCAATAGCAGCACTCCAGCCTGGCCTCAACTGCAGCAGCAGCACCAAGTTTGCATGCATTCCACGTGTCTGAACCTAACGTTGCGCTCTGTATACATGTTATGCAGCAGCAGGAACACATTATATTAGGCAGCAGGTTCATACTTGTGGGGTTCATCATCATCATCATGTTACACATCAAGCCATACTTGTGGGGTTGTGGTGTCTGTGCAGGCATGATATCACTGGAGACATCTGTGGTGGTGTACTTGCTGCAAGGCTACGTGGCCTCAGGCAGACAGGTGAGACAGTACTATAGACTGGTGTGGAAGGAGCTACACAATATGCAGGGTCAGCAAGTGAGGCTTCTTGGTGGCCAACGCTGCATTGCCAGCAACAAGCCTTCCGCAACGGCTACTCCATGTCCCTAGCTACCACTGAGCGGTGGTGGAGGGCATGTGTTCTCGCTATAACACTGCCTGGTCTGTGGCCTTGCACTGTGCTGCTCACCAATTTTTACAGGCGCTGATGAACACGGTGGTGGTGTCTGGCTCAGCTGCGCTGCTGGAGACGCTGGTGAAGGTGCTGTACATATTCGCGCTGCATGTGCCGCTGTTCCTGTATGACCCCACCGGCGACATGCGCTGGAGCAAGTGGAGCTTCTGGCTGCTGCATGGTCTGGCTGCCATGCTGTGCTACGCAGCGCTGCTGGTGCTGCCTTTCACGCAGTGGCGGGAGCTGCTTCCTGCAAAAGCCTCCTTCTACAGATACGTCATGTGCATGCTGGCGCTGTATATGACAATGACAGTTGGGTCAATTTTGGTGGGGTCTAAACTGGCGGCTGGGTACTGTGTGTTCGGGGTGGCGCTGTGGTTGTACTATGCGAGTTACCCA
The DNA here is from genome assembly GCA_030272155.1 of Tetradesmus obliquus. Classification (NCBI taxonomy): domain Eukaryota; kingdom Viridiplantae; phylum Chlorophyta; class Chlorophyceae; order Sphaeropleales; family Scenedesmaceae; genus Tetradesmus; species Tetradesmus obliquus. The sequence goes on from CP126191.1 coordinate 7,607,499, forward strand.
GCACTGATGTACTTCACTTTTCTTGCAGAGTTCTTTGCAGATGAGCAGCTTGACATTGACATGTTGTACTATAGTGAAATGCGTGAAGCGGGATGCTTTGATGATGCATATGATGACAGCTTTGGTTGATTTTGTGAGAGCTCCACAGCACCACAGCACATTGTTGTTAGCCGATGCGAGAGTGCTGCCTTGCAACGCTAAGCAGCATATGCAACCATAAACTGTGACGGTTTTGGCTTTATGTCACGCTGCTGTGCAGCGGCTGCCAGCAGTGCCACTGCCTGAACTGCAATCACATGTAAGTCGTTTTACCGGTTGAAGTCATGTGGTATACCCGTAATGACCTTTAGGTCATGAAGGGATATAGGGTGGTTCGCTGTCGTGTGAGGACTGTTTAGGGTATATCGATAGCCCTAGTAGCCCTAGTATATTTTCAGCGTTTCGATCCTGATATGCCTAAACAACTTGCTCCGATAGTTGATTTATGCTTTTTTACGCAAAGCTTTTGGGCTATGCGTGCTGATAGCGAAAGCTTGACCCGCGGAGGGCTTGGTGTTCGCGTTAGCGTCCGTCCGGCCCTTGATTTCCACGCTTTCAGCTGCGAAAGGCATGCTGCTGTTTATCAAAACTATACTGATGTCGTTGCGTCTGCTGGAACTGAACGAGGAACGCACAGAGTCCGCGGATGGCACCTGCTGTCTTTGGATCATTGGACAGCAACCGTCGGCGCCGCTGAACCATGAACCACAGTAACATGTTACTATCACACAAATGCGGCATATATCAGCGATTGCACGCCTGTTTGCCGCCTCAACCGCTGGTCCTATTCCACGTGGAATTGGGTACTGTATTGCACACAAGGCGCTTGCTGGTTTGCCCGTCACTGACCGTAGCTTTCAACTCGTTGTAGAAGTGCATGCAGCGTTCCTGGGCGCTGTACTGCACCTATTGATTACTGTCACTGAGCACGGCGTGGCAGTAGTGCACAACTGATCTGCCTGCGATGAGCAGCACCGTGGGAAAATCCGGCGAGATGCTGGATCGTGTGGTTTTTGTGTTCTTGGACGAGTACAGCTTGTCAACTGCCTGCATTTGGAGCATACCAGCCGCTCCATCCGCAATGATTTGGTGCCAGCTCGGGTTCCACCTGGAAGTGGCGTAGCGCTTGGCTCACGTCACACTTGATGTAGGCATGGTGGAAAATGTCGAGTATGTTGGTGTCAGTTGATTGTTGTATCAGGGCGCAGTGGGCATTTTAGTCCATTCAACGGCACGGTTGCTGGCGTCCCCCCATTGTCTGGCCACTTGGTATTGTTGTATCGGGCGTGGCTTGGCGCACCTTGTTGTGGCTTAGTGGATGTGCATGTGGCCCTACTTTGGTAAACACACAAAATTGGCAAACCTCAAGGGTGCGTGCCCATCACGCCACCATGGACAGTCGTCCTTCCAGTGCAGTGCATATTGATGCCTGCCACGGTGGTGCATGCTGACCAAAGCCTGATCAGGAAGCCTGCATAACAGCGGTACTGCCGTACCTTAAGCATTTGCATAACAGCAATGAACGGCCTCCGCCCGACTGGGTGTGAATCTGATGCGGTGTCACCCGGACACTGATCCTGAGGTTCTTTTGTCCTCTCATGCTATTGCTCAAGCTATTGATGACGCTGAGGAGTTCTTTTCTATCTGATGCGGTGTCACCCGGACACTGATCCTGAGGTTCTTTTGTCCTCTCATGCTATTGCTCAAGCTATTGATGACGTCATCAGCGTCGACGCTGAGGAGTTCTTTTCTATCTGATGCGGTGTCACCCGGACACTGATCCTGAGGTTCTTTTGTCCTCTCATGCTATTGCTCAAGCTATTGATGACGCTGAGGAGTTCTTTTCTGCGGTTTCTTCTGGCGGTTTGGACGATGATGAGCTTTTCTTCGATGTTTCCTCCCCCTATGAGCCTCTCGTTGGCTCCTGACTGGGGTTCCCACTCCTCGTTGAGTGGAGCATGTAATGTAATGTAATGTAATGTAAATTCCATATGGAACCCCGTCAAGCAGCCATCAAGCACTTTATGCACCACCATGCTTTGAGGTCAACCTAGCTGTTGCATCGTACACGTATGCAGTCACTGAACATTGTCATACTATGTACAAAGCACTATCATAGCAACGTTGCCAAGGCGTAGAGGTACGCGTGGATGGCACAGGAGTACCAACAGTGCCCCAGGTAGATGATGACGACAACGTCACAACGTCACAACGTCATCAGTGATAAGCGGCCCTATGTAGCCCCTCCAATCAGCAAGGGGAATATCCAATTGAGCCGAGGAGGCGAAGACTAAGTACGTCCACCAATGGCAGCATGTTGCTGGTTGAGTAATCATTACTCAGTGACCAACATCGTTGACGAGGATGGCTAACGCTGCCTGATTAAGCATTTGATGGCCGACGAGCAGTGCAAAGTGTGATGCAAAGTGCCAATTGCCAATGGTGTGCTCGTTCTGCGTGTGGCTGCAGCTATAGTTCCATCCAGCTGGAAATGAACACCTAGGCTACCTGTGCTCTCACACTGCTAGCAGCGCTGCTCACACTTCTGCTGCTGCTGCTGCTGAGGGCTCTCGCTCCCCTGCAAGTCGTATGCATCCTTAGCTGCAGAAAACAGCTGTGATGTGGAACCACTGCTTTTTCACATTTGCAGCGGCTTCAGCGGTGTATTCAAGCCAACACCTGCACGCTGCTACACACTGACAAGCACCACCAAGACTGACAGAAGCAGCATTGTTGACGATGTACCGGGATGCTGACGCTTCAGGTCATTACGGCTTTGCCTTAAGCATTTTATGCGTTACGGTCACCGATCGCATGTGCAATGGACGACCCGCATTGTTAAGCAAGCCCTGCAAGTAGGGTTTGGGCATATGACGCGTGGGCATGTGCCCATGGTTTTGTTGAAACGTGACGGCAACGGCCTACTCACCATCGCTTGCTGTCACGTCTTTAGTTTCTGCTTAGGAGTCGTTTTGTAGAGGGCGCCTGTTGCTTGCAATCGTCGGTCAATCAGCGGGAACGGCTTTACACTCTTGATGCACGCTTCGTTCAACAAAATCTTCAAACCTTCAATCTTAGCCTGCTTCAGTTCATAATCTTGCATGCAAGAAAGGTGGAACATGCTGTGATAGCGACCTATGTGCTGTGAGCAACTGTTGATGGGCTTCAGCTAACTGTAAGACTAACAGAGAGGAGAAGCATGGCTTCCACATCTTGGAGAAGATGGTGGATGTACCTGAAGCTGAGCTTCCTCCCTCGGCTTTACTTCAAACAAGACAAGCAGGAGCGGCTGAGACGATACCTGCGGGCGTTGCTGTACCTTTTCAATGTGCACACGCTGTTCTTGGGAGGGATGGCATGCCTGAGTGTGTACGTCTGCGACCGATTCCGCTTTTCGTACAACATGGACCTGACGCTGGTGTCAACAGGTGGGTAGCTTTCCACAGAACAGTAACAGCATCAAGCACAGCTGTTTGTGGCTACAGCAGAGCATTTCCAGGCCGGCAGCCTTGTTGGTGTGGGTCGTGCGTGGCAGTTGCAGTCTGCTGGTCAAGCTGCTTTGACGGCATTGCAGTTGCCAAGATGGTAGTAGCTGACAGTGGCATGTTGTTGCCGGCTTCAGAGATCCGGCAAGCAACCGCACTGCAGCGCAGCCCTCTCATGCATGTACATGCTGCATGTTGCAGGCATCACATTCCCACTCATCTTCAACATACAGCAGGCTTTCACACGGCGCGAGAAGGCATTGACGCTTATTGCCAACCTCAAGGCATCAGCAGTGTCTTTGTACTTCATGCACAGGGACTGGGCTCAGGTAGGCAGCAGCTGAACATTGCAGCCTGCAGGAGCGTCTGCTGTTGCACGCAGTACACATACATAACGCTGCGTCAGCTGCTGCAGGAGGAGCCGGACCAGAGCAGTCTGTGGCTGTGCAGCCAAATGTAAAGGCACTAGCTAGCCATCAATTGCTGAGATGACGTGCAACTTGACGGTGTATGTGGCTGCTTGCAGGATGAGAACTTCCCAGCCTCCCTGGGCAATGACCACTCTGCTGCAGCACTGCACTGCAAGATGCTGCTGATGGACCTGCTGCGGGACGTGCGCAAATACCTGGTGGCGCACAGGTCAGCAGCTGGCAGCTAAGCTTGCAACGCAGTGCAGTACAGTGCAGTGCAGTGCAGTGCAGTGCAATGCAGTGCAGCAACATCAAGCGCCCTGGCATGCGCTCTTTGGCTGGCTGCAGGATGGGCACATTGGAGCAGCAGCAGCAACAGCCGACGTGTGCAGTGTTGCGTGAAGTTGGCATTCGCTGCCTCGATGTTGCAGCACTTGCTGCTAACAGTCCGGATATCAGCGAGACACGCTGAGCATGTAAAGGCATGCTGGTTCTGTCACAGATTCAATGCAGCCACCACCACCTGCACGCTGTAATGAAGCCGTCGATGCCATGACATTGTTGCGTTCTTGATGCTGCGTTGTGTGCAGTCCTTACGAGAGCTATGCCGAGCAGCGACTGACTGCCAAGCACAACCCTTACGTCAACATGCTGCTGGCAGGTGAACTTGCAGCCACAGCACTGTGCCACACATGCCAGCATGTGCACTGTGTGCATGTTTTACAGCTGGCAGCGGAGCAATGATGCGAGGAGATTTTTGCAGGCATGTGCCACATGAGCTCGCATACAATAACAAACAAAGAGCATGCCATGCAGAGTGGATACATGTTCTTGACCATGTACGTGTTCTGTCCTGCAGACATGTCCCTGTCAGGCGCTAGCCAGCTGTCATTTGAGGTGAGACTTGTTCCAGCGTGCAGCACAGCCTCATCCAGCACACCCCAGCATCAGGCAGTTGAACAGATTCAAGGCAAATCGAGCATTCAGCCATGCCGTGCTTCTTGCTGTTGCAGGCGGCAGTGGAGAGGTACCAAAAAACTGACCCAGCCACTGCAGCGCTGCACCGGTGCTACCGCGGCTTCAGCAGGCTGTCCGTGCTCAACGAGCGCCTGGGCCTGCGCAGTGGCTACACCAAGGGTGGTAAGTTGCGAGTGCTCTGCCCCATGCTGTCTAAGCAGTGTGTTTCTGTCGGCTCTGCATATGTCCTGCTGCCATGATGGAGCATGCTGTGCATTCGTTGCAATGCCAGCAAATGGCGGCTATAGGTCATGTTTTTCTGCTGCAGCTGACCTGTTTGTGCAGCTACTGCTTCAAGCAGTACTGTTGACGCAACCATTCTTATCTGTTCCAACTGCTGCTGCATGCGTTGCGCCAGGTGAGGGCGGAATGTCGCGCACCAACCAGTACCTACGGTGAGCAGCGAGCCCAGCTGCCTGTCAGGTCAGGCCTGAAGCATGCAAGGACGGCCGTGCACTGGTTACCTTGCTGGGCGGCCGGCAGCCATAATCAGATTGTATCTGCATTGCTGTTTCCTACCTAGCATATAGGCCTGTAGTTCAGCAGCTCACACTACCATGGCGACTACGTTAGTGTTAGAGCGCGATTTTATACATGTGTGCTGCAGGTACATGATTGCCAACCTGGAGGAGCTGCGCATGATCAGGGAGTACAGGACGCCCATCATGATGAGGTGCGGAAAGCATGCTGCGGATACCTAACGGCTAACTTGCTTGCTTACCTGCTGCTTGTACATGTGGTGTACATTGGTCTGACTCATACCGCTGGTCCTGGCATGCAGGTACGCCAATGGCGTGCTCATCCACATCTTCTCCATGGTGCTGGCACCGTACTTTGTGCACTTCTGCGACAGCTGGCAGAGCCTGGGGTACAGCAGAAACAGGTGGGCTGTGCTGTCAGGGCTGCTGGCTTTGGGCGGGGCAGGGCGCCAGCCACCATCAGCACACATGCCTGATCAGCATGCACGATGGTGTCCACCATTAAATGTCATGACAGGCGATCCCAGGTCTTGTGTCACCCTGCCTGCAACATCATGTTGATGATCAAGCAAGCACACGAGCACGTGCACTCACTGCAATGTTGCGCTGCCTGCCTTGCTGCAGCTGCCCAGCCGGGTACAATGCCGCCATCGTGTTCACCGTCATCTGCATGCTGCTGTACAACGTGCAGCAGGACATTGAGCAGCCTTTTGACGTGAGTTGCGCTGGCTTCATGCATCTGCTTGCGGTAGTTGCAAGGTTGGCAGCATTCTAAGCACTTCGTGCACAGCAATTGTGCTATGCTGGCGCTGCCAGCCGACAGCTGACAGCAGCAGCAGCTGCTACAATGTTGTTACTACCAGTTGGTAGTGGCTTGATGTTCTCTTTGCTGTTTTCCGCAGATGGAGAGCCTAGATGACGTCTTCTTTGATGTGCAAGATGAGGTGATGGACGACGTCATGTCACCAATGAGGACAGGTGGGTGCCACCTTCTCACCATAAAGTTACTGTGCACGTAATAAACACGCCATGCACCTGCTGCTGGCAGCGCTGTGCTCGGGACATGCATTGATCACCAAACCACCAAACAGTGCAAGCACTTGGCTGCCTTTGCCAATTTCCATGCCCACCTCACCCCGCACCTGTCGCTGGCCCTTGCAGCTGCCCCAAGTGGCTTCAGCACCCCCAGGCCTCATGGGCCTGAGTCCTACTGCAGTGCAGCCATGTGCCCTGGCAGCCCGGGCATGCGCAGCCAGCCAGACCCGCACATACACATGCCCTGGGCAGCAGCTGCATTGGCTGCTGGTGGGGGCGGCTGCGGAGCGTCCAAGCTGTCTCAGCAGCCCTCACTGCTGGATCCAGTGGATGAAAACTCATCAGAGGGCACAGGGTTTGTAGCAGTGGGCTTTGCAGGCACGCATGCAATGCGGCGCGTCAGCAGCAGGGAAGCAGTCAGCAAGCAGACGCTGCAGCAGCAGATGCATGAAAAGCACATCACTTGGGGTGCTGCCGGCAGCGCTGCCAGCGGCTGCAGCACCCCTCTACGAGGCACCTCCCCACCTGCGTCGCAAACTGGCGCCATGCCATGTGTTGGCGGCGCAGCAGAAACAGCGCGCAGCTGCAGCAGGGAGATGGCGGCGCTGCAGAGCGCTGGCAGCAGCAGCAGCAGCATTGACAAGATGGCCGTATACGCTAACGATGAGGAGCAGCAGGTTGGTTCAGCTGGCCCGCGGCAGCGCCACACTCCACGCGGTACAGCAGCTGCTGCAGCAGCAGTTATGAGTGGCAGCTTCACGGGCATGAGCATATCAGCGGCACCTGCTGGCAGGGGCAGCAGGCGTACAAGTGACAAGGGTGACATGGAGGGGCAGCATGTTGTGCCCGTGGTATCTGCAGCAGGGCAGGAGCCGGGGAGCGAGCGCATCAGCAGCACATCTAGCGGCAGTGCTGAGTCATCAAGGCTGATCAAGTCAGCTTTGTTCAGCAGCGCAGAGTGGTAGATTGTTCAACCAACAGCCTCGAGCTTCTATGCGTGTCTCTTGTGGACAAGGGGTGCATTCGTTGTAGGTATCAGACCCCATCAGACCAGCTGGTGAATAGCAATATTGCTGTACGTTTTCATTGAAAACCTTTATGAACTGTTAGCATGTGACTTGTACAACAGAGGTTTATACCTGCCAGCTGGTCTTGGTGAGCACTTTTCCGTGACCTCTGTGCTCGCCATGATTGCTTGGGCCAGAGCGATGTTCTGCTCATCCTGGTGTATGCAGCAGTGCTGGCCAGCTACAGCTGCCGCATGAAAGTGAGCATGCGTGTTGCGTGAGTTGCTGTGATGTGTGCTAATGCTATGCGGTGGCTCATCTGCTCAACACTGACGCAGTGACTCAACAGGTCAGGATTGTTCTTACAGGCATATGACCCAGGTGACTGGTGTGACTGCCAAAAGCTGGCATTGCATTGTGCATACACATGTGCCACACACTAGGCCTGTTGATGCCAGGTGTGCCCTGCAGTTTTGTATGGTGGGATGTACCACGTGGTGAGTGCACTCACCTTCCCGCAGAGCGATTGTTTGCTATGTCTTTGCATCAGCAGCATGAGTGCTCGGCAATTGCTGAGCATTAGAGGCTGGTGCGCATTTAAAATTTAGTGGCAGTAGGGTGCTGGTGCTGCCAGCAGCAGGGCTCTCATATATGGTAGCCTGTGAAGGTCTGCTGCCTTCAAAGGTGCTCAGATGAGCCTGGGCGCAGGTATGATGTCAAGAAGGGAGTGAGTAAAGATGCGGGTGTTTGCGGATGCTTCGACCACTGATAGGCATGTTGGTGTGATTCGCTCATATATGGAATGTCTGCCAGGCCCTAGGCCGCTGTGCACGACTATTCATATTCACGCAGCGATCTGAACTCAGTGACTGACAGCAAGCAGTAACATACCATATTGATGTTGTTGGTCGGGCAACATCAGAGGCATCCATGGCACTTGGACGGCATCGTGCTGTGTGATGTTCACCTCCAACTTCAAGTGACGTGTTACACCGTGTGGGTCTGGCCATAGCGGCAGCTCCTACATGTTGTGCTGTACGGCGCCGCAACGCTCGATGGGCAGGTGGGCGTGCATCACTGCGCCAGAGATCAGCTGCTGGGACATCAGGTGTGTGTTGCTGGAGCACAAGCGGCTGCAGCGCAATGTCAGTAGGCACTGGACACTGGCCATGGGTCAACAGCACCGTGCTTTTTACAGAAGTAGCACAGCGCCAGCATGCAACGCGTTCAGCATCACAGATCGTGCACCACCAAGTGCGGGCGCCAACTTGCATCAGAAGCTTGATGCCCTTCTTGCCTCTTCCAACAATGAATGCTGAGCAACAGTGTGCAGCTTGCGCCACACATGATGCAGCACGCCAGGCAGAGGCTGAAGCTGCTGACCCTGGTGCAGCATGCGCACACCGCCAAGAAAAGCAACAGGTGCGTGTGCAAAAACTGAAGGCAGCCAAGCCCAGACGTCACCACACACGACATGTGTGAAGGCGGACAAGGCATGTCCTTTTCAATGGATGAGGCCAAGCATGGCAAAGGGCTGCAAGCCACACTGTGAGCAAGGAGCCAGCACGCGTGTTTGCTTGCAGCGCACGATGCCCGTGATGTGCCCCCGCACAGCAAAGCTGGTCACACAACTGGCTCGCCTATACATCACAGCTGCACTCTCCAGTTTGCGCCCATTATCAACAAGTGCAGAATACACAGATCGCACGCAACATCTGCACAGCCAAAAGAACGTCAAGCTGCAGCATACAAAGACACCTGTGTTACTGGTGGACCCGGTAACTTTGCAGTCGAGCCTGTATCAACAGTCGCCTCTACTGTTGTCCTGCACCTCAACATGCCACAACTGTGTGCAACCACAGATGAAACTGCCAAATGTGTGTTGCAACTGCTACCAAGTGCTGTGGTGTACTGGTGGCCCTACGCATATACATACTGTATAATGACATTGATCAGCTGTAGCTAACAGGGGACATCTGTTCACCGGCTAAACATGCTGTCACTGGCTACATGCAGACACTCTGCCGGCTGCACATCGAAATTGGCCCACACAAGCCACCTCTGTCTGCATGCTAACAACAGCAGCACGCATACCCGCTGTACCGCAGCACTCCTACCCGCCTTACTGCAAGGCTCACTTCATCGCAACAGCTGCGTCCAGCGTTCACCCAGCACCTCGGGGCCTAACTCAACCACACTGCTCCTGACGCGCCAAATGTCCCCAGCCCTCACATTGGCAAACTCAACCCTAGCCCATCAGGCTGCTGACAGACGCTTGCTCCCCAGCTGATCACGTCGCTGATACTCACACCCGTACATTCTCCCGCACACCACAGCCTGCTGCACTACCGGCTGTTGCAAAGGAGCAAGCTGCCTGCAGCCTTCCCTCAGCAGCAACTGCACACACACCATCGAAAGAGCAACCGCACCAGCACAATCACAGCACAACACCGCATCAGTTGCCGCCGCCAAAGATGCCAAAGAGCCCGCCAGCGCCCTGGTCCTTCCCGCGCACCTGCAGCCCCTGGATGCGCCACTGCAGGTCGCTGCACAGCACCACGTCATACTCCACATCATACTCGTTGCTCCAGCTGTTGCCCTGCTGGCCGTCAATGCCCCACGTGCTGCTCTTCTCCCCAATGCGCGCTGTAACAGCCACGCGCTGCCCTGAGCTGCTGCGCGGCTCCAGCTTCACAACCTCTGCCTTCCACACACTGGAGGTCCTGAACCAACCCTGGGAGGCCCAATCCTCGCTCATGCTGACAAACTGCTGCAGCGCATTGCCCACACACACGCCAGCCAGCTGCGACTTGTCAAACTCACTGCTGAGCGCAGCAGCCTTGGCAGCCTGGAAGCGCTTGACCAGCTTCAGCGCCTGCGCCTTATCCAGCTGCTTGATGGCAGGGGCGGCGCTGCTGCTGGCGGCAGCACTGCGCTGCACAGATGCCGCGGTCTGGCCGGGAGCCGGCGTCAGCGCGCCGTCGTTGCTGCGGCCGCGTGCAAGCGCAACGCCAGCTGCGGCGACTGCCAGTGCAGCTGCAACAGCAACAGCGGGCCACTTGCTGCCCAGCCTGCCCTGCAGCTCCCCAGAGGCCTGCTCAAAGCCAGCTGCCAGATTAGCTGCAGCAGCCTGTGCAGCAGCTGCGGAGCCCTGCACCTGCCGCGCCAGACCACCGCCAGCCTGCTGCTGCTGCTGCTGCTCCCAGCCTGCTGCAGCTCCATACTCATCCTCCTCAGGGCTACCTGCCCTGAGGCTGCCATCACCCATGTCAACTGCAAGCCGGCTGGCCAGTGGTGCGCCGCTGCTGCTGCTGCCGCCAGCGCGGATGCCTCCCAGCTTGCTGCCTGCGGACTTTGCTGACTCAGCAAATTGCCGCACCAGCGGCTGCACAGACATGACAGCATCCATGAGGGAGCTCATGCGGCCCACCAGGCCTGCCTGTGCCTCCTTGTCCTCCTCCAGCTGCTGCTGCACCTGGGGCGAGTCGAAGTAGGCGGGCAGGGAGGTGGAGGCGCCCTGCAGCTGCGAGGTGTCGGGGAAGCCAGCAAACACCACCTGCAGGCATGGCAAATGTGCACGCGCAGGTGGGCGGACAGACAGGCAGCATGTGAGGCAGCAGCCACTACCCGGCCCCATCCCACACCACTCCACAAAGCAGAACTCGACACTTCAACTTGCACATCCACAAGCATGCGCTGCTTCTCTCAGCTGACACGCGGCTCCCTGCCATGCTGTGCCACCTGCTGTCCAGCAACTCCCCGCATCAAGCAGCAGCACGCGCACCTTGCTGAGGAACACCTCAGTGTACAGGCACAGCCCTGACAGCATCTCAGGCTCATCAGGCGCAGAATGCGCGGCCAGGAAGGAGTAGGCGTCAGCGCCTGGCGGCAGCCTTGTCACTGACACCAGGTCAGGCTCGTCATCATCATCACCAGGGGCAGATGTGCCTGATGACGCGTGGCTGTCCACAGGCCAGCTGATGAACGCATCGGGCGGCGCGCTGCAGGAGAGGGGTGCGTGTGGTTGTGGACAGGAGGCAGAGCAACAGGCAGCAGCAGCAGCAGATGTGAGCTGGCAGCCAAGCACCCTTGTCGCTGCAGCAGAGGTGCTTATCAGTAGCCTGCTGCATGCTGCTGGGCTTGCAGCAGCATTTGTACAGCAGGACAAACGGCGCCTGTCAAGCACGGACATCCTGCAGGTTCCACAAGCACCATAGTGTTCACATCCTACCTACAGGAACACACCAGCAGCACATCAGGAGACTGTGCAGCTGCTGCTCCTGCACACAACCCTGCCCAGCAGCTACGCTGCCTTGCAATGCGCCCCCGCCTCACCTCGCTGCCTCCTTGACGCACGCCACTGCCGCCTCAGTCTCCCCCAGCAGCACGCCAGCCACCGCACGCAGCAGCAGCACCTCGCAGGAGGCCGGCACCGCACGCAGCAGCTGGCTGGCGGTGCGGATGGCTGGGGGGCGGCGCTCAGTGAAGCCCACCGCAATGTGTGCCGTGGCTGCGATCTGCAGAAGCCCAGGGTACAGCCTGCAGGGCCAGGCGCAGCAGCAGCAGCAGCAGCAGCACTCAGGTGAAGGGTTCAAGTGGGTGCGATTGTCTGCTGCATAAGAACACTGTCGCTTTTCCTAGGCCAGCACTCGTATGCATTTCTAGTCACTGCTCCTGGGCTGTGACAGCACTGTCCTGAAAGCAGGCCCGCACTGCGCTGGCAGCTACAATCTTCCCAAACACCGCCAAGCCGCTGCCTCAGCAAGCCGAATATCCCCGCCCCTCACCATGGTGTGCTGGCGGCATTCCTTGCCACCTGCTCCCAGGGGGCCATGCCCACAAGCTCGCTGCTGCTCAGGCAGTCCACCACCAGCCGAATGTAATCAGACGTCACCGCAGCCGCGCCATTGGCAGCAGCACCGCCCTGCGCCGCCTCATCGCCGCTTGCAGCAGCAGCAGCAGCGATGCTGCCGTTAGCGCTGCCCATGGAAGCAAAGAAGCCACCGCCCAGCCCCATCATGCGCGGCATGGAGGAGCCTGCAGCAGCAGCACCGCCGCCGGCGCCCTTGGACAGCAGTGCGCGCAGCATGCTGATCGCGCGGCGACGTGCGGGCGCTGCCTCTGCTGTCATGGGGCCCCTCAGCTGGTCCAGGATGCGCTGCACGGCAAAATTGTCGACTGCGTCCTGGATGTCTGCGGCCAGGCCGGGGGCCAGGGGCGGCTCGCCGCCACTCTGCAGCAGCGCCAGCGCATCCTCCAGTACTGCGCAGCCGTCAGCAACCTGCGCAGCAGGGCAGCGATAACAAAAAAACAGGCGATGTTGCCACAGGCGCAGCGCAGCGATGTGTGCTTGGGAGTGAGGAGAGGTGGGTGAGGTGACTGCAGTTGGCAACACTGTTGTTATTGATGACGTAACGCACCTAGCCGTGCAAGCCGACCCTTGCCTCCTTGCTGCTCAGCCTCCCCTGCACACATCCCACCCCAGCCCAGCTGCTGCAACCGAACCAGTCTCACTGCTGCAGTCTCTGCTAACCAACCTAGTACTAACCTATCTGCTATTGCCCCTACAGCTGCGCCTGTTACGTTCCCTGCGGCTGCTGCCGCCTCTGCCTCCCCTGCTGCTGTTGCTGCTGCCGGCTCACCTTCTGGTCTGCCAGCAGGTCGCGTGCGATGTTGCAGCGCGCCACCGCCAGGCTCAGGATGATGTCGCGCTTGTAGGTCTTGCGCATGTCCCAGTTGTCCAGCAGCTTGGTGGCCAGCTGGTACACGGACTCGTTCTGGTTGATCTGCAGGTGTGCGTGCGTTGGTGGTGTTAGTTATTCACAGCAGTTGGGGTGCCGTGTCAAATGAAGTGTTTGAAAGGCAAGAGCACAACACACAAGCATCCACTTGGCAGTTCCCACAGCGTCACCTGACCCAGAAGCTCTGCGTTGTGTTTGTGTGAAGCCCAGCTGACACGTAGCATAGACGGGCATGCTTGCCTGTAGAACTAGAAAGAAATGCACATGTTGCAGGTACAGATGCATGGATATTGCACAGATTGCTGTACTCGACCACCGCGCCACTGCACCTCAGCCAGCCATGCACACAATAAGCACGCACCTGTGCAAGCAGCGCGAGCGCACTGGGCAGCAGCTGCACCGGCACATCGATGCCCTTGCTGTCCTGCTTCACCCTGCCTTCCTGCAGCAGCGCACGCTCCTTGATGTTGTCCAGCAGCTCCCGCCTGCCCTCAACAACATCCTCGCTGTAGCCCTGGGTTAAGGGCAGCGTCCAAAGGTAGTCGTGTGCCTTTGTCACGTCGCACAGCAGGTAGGAATCCCTGCCATGCAGGTCAAGCAGCTGCAGCACAGGCAGCAGCAGAGGGAGGGGGCAAAGCAGCAACCGGGTGAGCAAGGAAGAGCTCACAGCTGCATGCAGAACCAGGCCGCTGATATGCTGTTCTGAATGCATTTTAGAAAGAGTTTACCCACCTCTGTGCAGTCAAACTCGAGGTGCAGGTACTCAAGCTCCTGCTCCTCCACTTCTCCCGCTCCCTGCTGCCTGAACTGCACGATCTGCCTTGACTGGCGCCCTGAGCCGCTGCCAACAGCGGCGCAGTTAACACGCCTTACACATGCTTGCTTGGTGGGCCTGCCAAGGGAAGCTGTGCGTCCAGGCAGCACCGTCGGTTGAGCTTGCTTCACACCAGCCGCTGGCAGCAGTTGCCCGAGTCGGAGTTGCATGGTTTGTTTTGAAACTTTCTTATGATCACGATAATGTAGCAGAGAACGGACTTGCAAAGCCACGGTAACGGGTGGTGTCTCTGTCAAATACACAACTTGCTGATGTTGCCGAAACCGCTCTCAAACTTATCGATCGCCAATAAATGCACGCCCACGGCCTGGTTGGAAGCAAGGCACAAGCCAATTCAAACGTCGAACCCTGCATACCTGAACCTCATTTTCGGATGTTGATAGTGCAGCGTGCCTTGGTAACTGCAATGGTGTTGCTGAAACTCTTCATCATTATTTCCGAACATATGTGGTCAGTGATTGTCAGCATTAAGAGGTAAGTGACCAGCGGTTCCTGATCACGCACATGGGTGCCACAAGCTGCGCAGTGAGGCGTGCTTGTCCCATCTCAACCATACGCCAAGCACACATGTAACAAAGCTTGCATGTCTGCTTGCTTTACAGCCGCCTTGAAAGCGCTGTATAAACATTGGTGGTCATGCTACAGCGTAAACTTCGCACCGTCCTGCCTGAGAACGGTGTCAAGCTGCCTACACTACAACTGTGTTAAGTTTGTTCTACTTTGCGAATGTCTGGCAGCTGAAGTGCCTGCAGCTGCAAACCAGCACGTCCTGGTGCCACATGGCCCACCACCAGTGGTGGTCCACCACCCCTGCCAGCTCGAACAGCCACAATTGGAAAGATCGGCAGTACCTTGAACCATCAACGAGATGTTAGCGCTGCGTATACTACGCTCGCCCGTCAATCCTTGTGATTGTCATTGTGTCACCCCGAAACGTTATTGTGAGCTGTACTTTCTTGATGCAGGACTGCACAGAAGAAAGGATTCGTGACTCAGATCAAGTGTTTCGACGTGCTGCAATAGCAAGTCCTGTTCGTTTCTCACCCTGGTTTCGAGGGAATTCGCTTGCTGCGTGCCTCATCACTTTAGTGCGCTGTCCGGGATCTACATTCATATCAGCAAGTTTAGCCATGGCTTTCGCTTCCGGCATGCAGACGGGTCGCGTTGCTGCGCGTGCCCCCTTCACTTCAGGCAGCAGGCAGAGTAGCCGTGCAGTGCCCAGAGCAATCATGAAGGTGTGTTGGTCTCCAAAACACGTTTGTGTCGATGGCATGCACTGCAGCCCATGCAGTTGTCAATGGGCAGCATTGCCAGATCTGTTGCTGGTGAAGTGTGAGGGGCACACTCCTGCAGCATCTGCACGTGTGATGCCTGCTGTGTTTTGCCCGCTGACAGCCTGTGCATGTCTGCCATTGGACTCTTGTCGTACCTGTAGCTGCACCAGGCAGCAGCTGCTGTCTATGATTGCTTTATTGGCTCCCTGGTGGTGTCTACATGCCAACACTGTTCATCCCTACATCACCTGTTGCTGCTGTAGCCGCAGGAGGAGACTGCTGCTGCTGCTGAGGCTCCGTCAACATCTGGCTCTGGTTACCAGCGCCGCATAACTACAGAGCAGTGGCGCCAGACTTATGAGAGGGACGGCACTGTGGACTTGTTCCTCAACGACGACTTCAACGCAGGCGCAAAGCTCATCGTGAGCATCAAACAGCAGGCGGCAATGCACACAGCGGCAGCAGCAGCAGGACATGTGCAGCAGCGTTTGTATGCAGCTGATGGTTGCGGAACACGGTGTCTGGGAGCCAGTTGCAGCACAGCTGCTTGAGCAATGGTCAGGTGCCAACATCTGGCTGTCTCTGATTGGCCTTTGGCATCTCCTGTTCATCAGGGGGTGGGTGGGTGGTGGCAGAGGGTGTCAATGGAGCAGCAGCACCTGTGCTTGCATGCATGCAGAAGTCAACGACTGCAATGGCGCAGTTGCAGACACCCAGTACATCAGCCCTGCACCTAGCTGCAGTGAGCCAGAAGTGGGCGATGGCGGTTGCAGTTGGAACTCGTCTGCAGCATAGCGTGGCTCCAGCATGCTCACTTCTGCCATAGTAGCTTGCGTCACAGCTATGCTCGTACATGCGTTTTCGCCGCTGAGCTGCGGCGTGCGCTGCTTGCTGCCTGCAGGATGGCAAGATTGTGTACCCAGAGTTTGGCGTGGGCACTGGCGAGGGTGACTCGAGAGGCAACTGCCCAACGCACAAAATCAAGATCATCAACCACTATGTAGACCAAGTAATTGAAGTGGAGGTGCCAGAGGACAGGTGTGTTGGCTGGCAGGGCAGGGTATGCGTCGTAAAGCCTGGCTGGCAGTCTTAGGGAGGACAAGTATCACCCTGCACGCACAGGGTAGCCACGTGTGCACAGCATATGACGTGGCTGCACAGCCACCTGTGATAGGTTCAGCAACAGCGGCGTGCCGTAGCTGCGGTGACTTACTCAGGTGAATCCCTACTCGTGCTGTTGCAATGTCTCTTGCACACTCATGCTGCATTCTCAGCTGGCCAAAGATGCATGTCTTGATGCTCGCTCACCTGCGCACTGCCCCATGCCACTGCACTGGTCCACCTTCACTGCTTTTTTATTCAGGTACATTCTGTGGGAGGCTGAGGCTCAGGGCCTGGAGCTGCCCTGGAGCTGCCGCATGGGCTGCTGCACAGCCTGCGCGGTCAAAGTCAAGGAGGGCACAGTGTACCAGCCTGAGGCGCTAGGCGTGAGCGAGGAGCTCAAGAAGGCCGGCTACGCGCTGATGTGTGTGAGCTTCCCTGAGAGCGATGCAGTGCTGGAGACGGTGCCGGAAGATGAGGTGTATGACCTGCAGTTTGGGCGCTACTTTGCGCAGCAGGCGCTGAACAAGGACGCGCCCAGCGTGGAGCGCGACGACTTTGCGCTGGAGATCGCGCAGATGGACGAATGATGCGGTGGTGGGCGGTTGATGCAGCAGCGGCTGCTGGGTTCTGCCAGGGTGTTGATGTTTTGGTTTGGTGCTGGAGTGCTGTGATGTATGTTGCAGTTGGCTCTGTGTGGAACCTGGGGTGCAGAGTGTGGTGGAGGAGGGAGGTGGGGCTGGCAAGGGGGCATTGAAGGCCCTAACATACATGATCATCATGATGCGGTTGGGATTCGCCAACTATAGTGCATTGATTCGATGAAGGGCTGGCAGCAGGTATCATGGGTGGGGTGCAGCTTTCCAGCTGCAGTTGGCACGCATCTGCAGCTGATTGACAGCTAGCAGTACCGTGCACGCAGCGACTTGCAAATCATGTGCATCCAGTTCGACGTGTTGTGTGCAGCAGTCTTGTCACAAGATAGCAGTGCTATTTGACACTGCCGTTTTCATTTGGCAGGTTGAGGCCTGCTGCTTAAGCCGGCTGCAGAGGTTGGTGTTGAACAGGAGCATGTAAAGTCTGGTTGCCGCAGCTGCAGCTCGCGCTGCAGTGCCAGCCTGGCCGATACGGGCTGGCTGGCCTGCCATGCACAAGGCTTGCACGTTTTCAGTGGCTGGCCTGCACTGGGCAATTGACCCAACTTAACCTTCTGTTATCGAAGCACGGAGAGGTGCTTCACCAGGTTTTGTTTCGAATGCAGGTGATACTAGAAGAAGAAGAAGCAGCACCAGAACATTGAAGTTGAAGCCGCTTCAACTTCATGAGCCATGCTGGTCTGGCCCAGTGGGGGACCCCTTCTTGCTATGTGAGTACGCATTATGTTGCATGCGCTTGTAATTATTGACCTGCATGCACGTTGTAACCCTTGAGTACTGCTTGATCTTCGTGCAACGCACGCCCAGGTGACAAAATTCACAGTGTGCAGTGCCACTGCAGCAACCGGGCTTAGCCAGTGACAATCTGCGGCTGCAGCGGCAACGTGCTCGCTGCTTTTCAATTGCACCTTTCTTCAATGGTAACACACTTGTTCTTGCTCGGCGAGCCTAGCGAAGAGCAGCGTTTTCGTGCCGCGTAAGGGTGGTACAGCAAGGGAGGAACCTCCGGTGACACTTGCCCCTGCCTGCTTTCATTTGTCCCTCTGCGGTGAACAAACGTGTTTTGACTTATTGCGCTTGCTGCTGACGTCCACTGTTGAGCCGCAGGCCGCGCCCACCTGTCGAACCACTTTGAATTTCGTAAAGCTTGAAAAGCTCGCTGGTCCTTCAAACTATTCATTACTGTGTCTTTACTACAAACGTTATGGAGGAGATAGCACCCGCCTCTGCTGCACTGGGAATGGACTGTGTCAAAGCACTGAATGCCGTGCACTTGCAAATCAGGCGAACGCTGGACGCAGTTATGGCATCTAAAGACATAGCAGAGTGAGTGTGGCCAGGCTCTTATACCTCAGGCGCTTCCTGTCGCTGGTGCCATTGCTGCTGCATCAGCTGCTGTTGTGCTGTCAGCGCAACAACGCCTGACGCATGTGGCCTCTCTATAATGACTGCAGGCGCCTGCAGGCTGCTGAGCAGTTGTCAGCGCTGCAACAACACTTCAATGAGCTGGCACAGGAGGTGCAACAGCATGCAGAGCGTGCGAAGCAGTGCAGCGCTGCCAATGCCACATGCTTAGCATACGATGGTGCAGCCAACCAAAAGGTACGACATGCAGCTGTGCTTGAAATGCGCTCCCAGCTGAAACATTCCGTGCAGCATAAGCAGCAGTTGCTTGTCACTGGTGCTGTAGGTGTTGGGATGTACGCCGCATGCCGTGACATACCTGAGCACTGCTCTCCTGTACCCAGGCAGCTGACCCTACAGTTGACTAGGTTGACAGACAGCTTCACCAGTCTGCTTTCCATTTGCTGGGCGAAGTCAAGTGATTGCATTGCTGCCATTGCCGCCGCTGTGCAGGCTATCTACTGCCTGAAACTGGAGCAGCAAGCAGCGCAGCTAGACAGCTACATGGGCAGCAGAAGCTACGGCAGGCTGCACCCGCGCTACAAACTCAGCTGCTAGCTGGCTAGCTAGGGCAGCAGCAGGGCTGCTGAAAGGAGTTTGGCTAGGCCTGCCTGGTAATCTGCCGGGCATAGGTGGGGGTGCTGGGCAAGTAGGATGCGCTGGGTTGTTGTTGGTGCATCGTGGCGGGCGTTGGTTGTTGGTGCCGCAATGACGCAGTTGCGGTTGGGTTGGCAAGAGGCCTGTAGTGATATAGCGTGCTGTGAGGCAGGCATATGTACCAGTAGAGCAGCTGCAGCAGACCTGCGGCTGATGCCAGCAGCCTGTATGTCACAGTGGTATGATTAGTGGTTACGCTAGCTTCAATTGCTGCATCCAGCATGAGAAGGAACCTGCTGAGCAAGCCTGCCAGCAAATTAGAAGTACTGCACTACTTGAAGCAAGCATCTGCAACAGTCGTATTGCCTGTATGCATTTGGCCAATTGGGAAAGTTGCACAGGCAGTGTTTGTGCCGCCTATATCTCATGACCACCAGTAGCAGGTTGTTGCAGTACTGCATTACGTGCTGCGCGTGAAGACTTCTTTAGCAACAGCATGCACACCATGCATACCTGCCTCTCAGTAGACATGTGCAACAGTAGAACAGCACAAGTTGCTAACGCACGTTGTGATGACATGTTTGATTGTTTGTAGCATCAGGTTATGGCAACGGCAGATGGTGAAGACGGCGCGTAGTTATTGTACTCTGATGGGACAAATTTTTCAGCAGTGCTGCAGCAGTTGATGCACGCTGCTCTTCAGGCATCTACTGCGTGTCGTGGTTCTTGTGCAGCGCCATATCCTGTGAGCTGAATCGTCGAGACAGACAGTGTATCATACGCATCCTGGGCCAGCTAGGCAGCCGTACGTCACAAGCAGAGTTGTCACTCAAGTTCACTCAGTGGGCTGCGACAGAATCTCTTTGTGGATCAAGCGGTGTGCACCTGTGGCATGCATGTCCTGCCATGCCACACTGAGATCTTTTTTGTGTGACATAAGCAAAGCATCATATTTCGTGAAGGAATGTGCCAACTTGCTGAATGCAAGCTGCACAGGTATGTAAAGTGCGCTGTCAGTCTATTTGTCGCCACAAGCAGTGAATTGACTGTGCACACGCATCCTGAAAGCCATGACATTGAAGACCCGCTGAAGCGCATTGCTGCCAGTCGAGGCTGACACAGGACATGCTGTGGCAGCTAGCAGCTCTGGGGCAGCTTACAACTCTAGCTGCAGCACTTGCATTTGACATATCGTAGTGCAACACACGGTTGACACGGTGCTGCAAGCCGGCTTGGCACTCAGCAGCCCTCGTATGCTGACAGTACAGCAGTCGCTCAGCTGGACCAGTGCGCTTGCAGACACCAGCGCATGGCATGCACAGGCATAAAATCAGCTCCTTCGATTTTATGCTGTGTATGTCGCTGCACCACCGTAGCTCTTTGTGACAGAGGAGAGAGGCAACCTAGGACATTGAGCCCTACCGC
This sequence comes from Tetradesmus obliquus, assembly GCA_030272155.1. Lineage (NCBI taxonomy): Eukaryota > Viridiplantae > Chlorophyta > Chlorophyceae > Sphaeropleales > Scenedesmaceae > Tetradesmus > Tetradesmus obliquus. The sequence goes on from CP126191.1 coordinate 7,628,004, forward strand.
TCTACCCCGCCAGAACCAACCGGCAATGAATGTAGACACGTGAATGTCGTTCTGAACATTATGTCCTTCTTGAGTCTCATATTTAGGCTACGAGCAGCACTCGGAGCTTGTCATCCTCCACCGGAACTTAGAACGTCACACTGCAGTGCGATTACTGTATCACCAGAAGCGTGGCCCTGCGGTTCTGCCCTGATATTGTGAGCTGTGGCACACAGTGTTTGGTAAGACATCGACGGCGTCGGCCAGATCTGCTTGTTGCTGTTGCTACCCGAGTGAACCTGACAGCAACTACTGCTCAGCACTTGTGAAGCCCATACAGCAAAGACAGAACTGAGCTCGCAGAGGTAAATCATACACAGTATCATAAATGATCATATGTTCATCATATGGCCGTCATACATTGTTACAGCCTTCCTGATACCGTCACTGCATGGCCTACCCACTGTGTCCTGCAGGTGCATTAGCACTGTTGGCACCAACAGGAGCAACATGCAGGCTGCCATCATCAAACAGAATGGAGGTGCTGAGGTGCTGGAGCTGGTGCAGGACTTCCCACTGCCAGCACGCAAGCCAGGCCAGGCAAGCTGCCAGGCCAGCCAGCAGCAGTAGCAGCAGCAGCAGCAGCAGCAGCAGTATTGTTGCTGCTGCGTATCCATGCAACGTTGTGGTGCCAGTGGTCACGCTGCTGTATGTCTCACTCTGAGCAGCAGCTACAAGTAAATATTTCTGCAACATGCCAAGGCGCTGCAATGCAGGACTGCCTGTCTTGGATCAACACATCCCACTGTTTGCCACCGCCTGCACAACAACGTTGTGCGGGTGCCACATCCCCTGCCCACCCAGCTGCTTTCCAGATGCTTGTCAAGCTGCACAGCTACAGCTTGAACCCTGTGACCACCTACAACTATGCTCGTCATTGTGTTGTCCCCAATGCAGGTGCTTGTGAAGCTGCACAGCTCCAGCGTGAACCCTGTCGACACATACATGCGCTCCGGCAGCTACGTCAAGCTGGATGGTGCACCCTGTGTGCTGGGCGGTGACCTGGCTGGCGTGGTGGTTGAGGCTGATGAGGGCTCACGCTTCAAGCAAGGGGACCACGTGGCCGCACTCACGCCAGGTGAGGGGGCAGTGTGCTGGGATACTGCAAGGCAAGAAGGTGGTGGCGGACTGTCACCAAAGCTGCCTGCTGTGCAGCATGCTGACCCAGCAACTTGGCAGCTGCTGTTGGTGCCAACTGTCACGCTGCAATGCATCTTGTCTGTCGCCGGTGGTAATGCGCAAACAGCTCAGCAGCACACCAATGTACTTGCTACCGCAATGCTTCAACATCCTGGACAGTCAGCTGACCATGGCTTCAACTTGTGTGTGCCGCACCGCACTGTCATCACCCCAAGGTTTCTACCCCAAGGACAATCTCACTGGCGGCACGTACGCGCAGTATGCTATCGCAGAGGAGTCCCACCTGGCGCTGCTGCCTGCTGCCGTCCCGCTGGACACAGCAGGCGGCCTGCCCCTGGTGGGCCTGACAGCCTGGCAGGTGCGCATGTGAAGCAGGGCTGTACCAGCAGCAAGTTGTCGCTGTTGGTGACAGGTTGACGTCAACGTGTGAAGCTGGAGGCCGGGGCCATCGCACACATGTGCGGTTGATAACTTGGTCCGACATGTGCATGCCGGCAACTGCGGCTAGAACAAATATTTCAAACACCCTCAGAAGCAGCAATGATGAAACACATGCCGCTGACAGCTGCATGCAATGCTGCCGCATCATGCAGTGCAACCCGAACGCCCAACACTTCGCTTTCACTCTGTAACTGGTGTTCTGCTGTCGCTTCACCTGTCTCCTGCTGCGCCTGCTGCTGCTGCTGCCAGTCCCTGATGGACGCCAAGCCCAAAGAGGGCCAGCGCTGCCTGGTGTTTGCTGCCTCTGGCGGTGTGGGCCACGTGGCTGTGCAGCTGGCCAAGTCCCTGGGGCTGGTCACTGTTGGGGTGGCGGGGCCCAAGAACACGGTGAGGGAACGGGCGGCTTGTTGCGCCAACTAGCTTGAGGTAATGCGGTGTGGCATGTTGCTGGATGAAGCGTGAAAGGGAAGCGCTGCACCAGTGCCAGGTTGACGCTGCGGCCCACAGGACAGCGCAAGAGCACTGTGGTTGAGCTAAGAGCAGCTGGCAGCGCTCTATGCATGCCGCGTGTGGCTTGTCAAAAGGCGCCAACGTGTGAGGCACTAGCTGCTGTGCTCGTGCGTGGCTAACTGCTTCCACGGCGCCCATGAGGTCTTTGACGACATGCAGTATCACCAACAAGCAGGGCAAGCTTGCTGCTGTCATCGAGTTGCATCAACCCGACCCTGGCTGCCGCTGCTGCTGCTGCTGCTGCTGCTGCTGCTGCTGCTGCTGCTGCTGCTGCTGCTGCTGCTGCTGCTGCTGCTGCCAGTCATGGGTGAAGGAGCAGCTGGGTGCAGATGAGGTGGTGGACTACACCACAGCTGATGTGGCTGATGTGTATGGGGCACCAGACAAGCACTTCGACATCATAATCGACTGCCTGGTGCGCAAGAATTGCCATAATGCTGCAGTGCTGCTTCACAAGCTGCTTGGTCACAGCGCGCATTTGCGATGGTGATGTAGGGAAATGCTCGCCATCTGCTACCTGTTACAGGTTGAAAGGCCCGTGCTGCTGCAAGCCGATCATAAGCTGGTGCAGCCATAGTTGTCAACTCGCACAGGAGTTGCTGACATGGATGCTGCTGCCACTGCTGGTGCTTGCAGGACAACACACCTGAGCGCCTGGCCAAGGTCATGGCCCTGCTCAAGCCCACCGGGCACTACTCATACATCCTGAACAGAGACACCGACTTTGCCCAGCTGCAGCAGTGGCAGGATGCTCACAAAGAAGGGAAGGGCCCGAGTGTCAGTGTCACCAGTGTCACTCCAAACGGCGAGCAGCTGCAGCACCTGTTTGGGCTGTGGGAGGCAGGCAAACTCAAGCTGGAGGTTGCCAAGGTGTTCCCGCTGGCTGAGGTTGCTGATGCGCACAGGCAGGTGGAGACATGGCACACACGTGGCAAGGTGGTGCTGGCCATTCCACAGTAAGCCTGTTAGGTGGCAGATCGTGGTGTGCATGCACACCACACAGTGTGTGCAGCATGCACATGTGGTGTGGGGATTGATATGGCTGCTGAGTTTGTGGTCCAGTATGGCAGGGCATGCCTGGCGCTGCCTGCTGCTGGCGGCGCTGTCATTGAGTGTCACCTCAATCTGTCTATGCATATTTGTCAAACGCCGCGGGGTCTGTGCAGTGCACCTTTCAGTCAGGTGGCTCTGCGCTGGTTTGGATGTGTTGTCCTGCACCTGAAAGGCTGCAGCTAACCGGCCCTCCATGCTGGGACGTGCGATGGAGGCCCATGTCAAGGTTTGTAGCACAGATGCGCGTGTTTGACATGTTTTGCAATTGTTGTGGCTGCAGGTCTGTGCTGTATACGAACAACCGCGTGAGGATTTGTAACATCAGAAGCTTTGGGGGTGTCCGACAATCTTTGACACTGGCACGGGCTGAGCACCTAGCTTGCATGTACTGCGCAGTCCTGCGCCTTCTCACTGTGGTGACTGATCCAGTTGGTCCACACTACTCAAAAACTGGACTTACATCTCATATCAGTCTGTTCTTGTCCTGGCAGGAGCTTTAGGAAAAACTCTGATGCCGCCACCGCCATCAGGCTGCTGCCCGCTGCAACTTTGGACCTTAATCGGGCCCCCAATGTTTTGCATCGAATACGCTACAAACATGCTGAAGCACCTCCTACCAGGCGCAGGGGTGGCCTACTGCAAAATTCTGGAGCTGGTGTGCAGGCAGGGGTTGTGCTAACCTTGGAGCCTGACTGACACTCGCAGGGCCCAGCAGCCGTGCAGGCCACGTAAAACAGCTTATAATATCGGAATAAGTTGCTATCAAGCAGGAAAATACGTTTCAACATGTGCAAGGGCGTCCTCAGGAATTAGGGTCTTTCCCCTTAGTTACGAAGTTTGCAACGGTCAGCGGAACAGCAATGTTCTGTCACAGTCGCATCACCCATGCCTAAAATAACAGGTAAACCAAATTATCGTTGCTCGCAATCGTTCTTATCAATCCACTTCTCAACACTTCAGTCTTCAAACACCACGCAGGCACACCGTGAGCGAGTGTGAACAAAAAAGTTGTTGCCAGCGACGCTGGAGCTCTTGCTGGGTTGAGCAGGCACGAAGACTAGTGTGAATGCGTGCAGCGATATGTGTTTGATGCATACTGTCGCTCCGGGCCGTGGCACCTGGCGCGCACGTGGCAGTAGCAGCTGCTCCTGCATGCTGCTCAGCACTGCTGTGGAAGCGCGTTTAACTCATGTGCTCCATGTGCTCAATGTAAAACAGCTGCCACTGCAAACGGTGTCACATCCCAATGCACAGAATGCAATAGCCTAGTTGTAAAGAGGCTGGCCAGAGCACTGCTGCACCTAGGCAGGCACCTCGAAGGACTGTGGTGCCTGCCTGGTGCTGTGTAGGCTCATGTTGCTCCCATGTGCGCATGTGCATTGTGTGTGTGCAGGGACACCACACCCATCAGCAGCAGCGTCATGCAGGCTGCCATCATCAATAAGACTGGAGGCCCGGATGTCCTGCAGCTGGTGCATGACTTCCCAAAGCCGTCACGTGGGCCAGGCCAGGTACACGTGCGAGCGAGCAGCAGCAGCAGCAGCCATGCAACCTGCTTTGGATGAAACTTGCCGCCACACGCTGCATACTTCACTTTGTGCACAACAGCGCGCCGCTTTGCGTTGTGCACAAACTTGTTGCGCTGATGGCTTATGTTCGTTCAACGCCAGACTGTCCCCCAGCAGGCTCACATGTGTTTGTTGCCATGTCATCCCCCATGCAGGTGCTTGTCCAGCTGCACAGCTCGAGTGTGAATCCAGTTGACACTGCAGCGAGGGCTGGACACATTCCGGATGTGCCCCTGCCCTGCATCATAGGAGGTGACCTGGCTGGTGTGGTTGTGGAGGCTGATGAGGGCTCACGCTTCAAGCAGGGAGACCACGTGGCCGCACTCACGCCAGGTGGGGGGCGATTGCAATTGTTGTGGCGCTGCGCATGGGTAGCAAGCTGTGTTGCCTGAGGTTCTGCTGCGGTGGTGGCACTCGAGCAGGCAGCTTTCATCAAGCCGCTGCATGGTGCACGCAGCTGCTTGAGGCAGCAAGAGGATGCCGCCAACCTGCTGCTGCTGTGTGCTGCCCGCCCCCACCACCACCCCCTCCGCTGCAGGCTATTGGCCCAAGGCAGGGCAGCCGCAGGGTACATATGCACAGTACGTTGCTGTTGAGGAGTCCCACCTGGCGCTGCTGCCTGCTGCCATCCCTCTGGACACAGCAGGCGGCCTGCCCCTGGTGGGACTGACAGCCTGGCAGGTGGGTGTTGGGAGCTGCAGCGTGCAGCAGTGCATGCTCTGTTTGCGTTCTGCTAACCATCAAGGCAATAGGCGCGCTGCCTCATCAGAGCTGCACTGGTGCTTGTGCACACACACCAGTGTATTACAGCATGTATACGTTGACAAGCATGCACTCTATCAACATGGCAGCAGCAAGCATACCAAGGATGTGCTGCCCTACCAGCAAGCCGCGCTTGCCTGCTGTGTGCCTGTGACGTGCCTGCTGCTGCTGCTGTTGCTGCTGCTGCTGCCAGGCGCTGATGGAGGCGCAGCCTGTGGAGGGTCAGCGCTGCCTGGTGTTTGCTGCCTCTGGCGGTGTGGGCCACGTGGCGGTGCAGCTGGCCAAGTCCCTGGGGCTGGTCACTGTTGGGGTGGCCGGGCCCAAGAACACGGCGCGTGGGCCAGTGGGCTGTTTGCTGTAAATGCAGCGAGCTTGTGCAGTGCACCATGCAGTTGATAGTACATCCAGCTTCTGGTGCATGCATACAACAAACCCTTGTAAAGAATGTCGCTGTGCATTGGCTGTCCCAACGGGCTGCGCTGCTGCATGTTGGCGAACAGCCACCGTAGCACAACAAACATGTTGAGATGTGCTGGTGACTAAACACTGCTGCTGCCATTTGCCGCTGCTGCTGGTGGCTATTGTTGTTGCTGCTGCCGCCAGGCATGGGTGAAGCAGCAGCTGGGTGCGGATGAGGTTGTTGACTACACCGCCGGCGACTTTGCTGCAGAGTACTCTGCCCCAGACAAGCAGTTCGACATTGTGGTCGATTGCCTGGTGCGTTGGAAGAGCGTGGGAATGTATGCTTCCCAACCTCATATACACACATTGCGACCGCGGCAAGCATGCAAAGCAGGTGCACCTACACCTCAAGCACACTCGCTCCACGGGGTCTTAACACTGCGGGCCCCACAGTGTTCTGGCTGCATGCTGGCAGCAAGGATCAGGCCATGTTGCTCGCCAGCCTCACAGACTTGTGGCTTACTGTGACACATGCCGCCACCGCTGCTGCTGCTGCTGCCGCTGCTGCTGCCGCTGCTGCTGCGTTTGGCTGCAGGGCAACAAGCCTGAGCGCATGGCCATGATATCATCGCTGCTCAAGCCCAGCGGGCACTACTCGCACATCATGAACGCCGCTAGCGACAATGCAGCGCTGCAGCAGATGCAGGCGGCACACAAAGGCGGCAAGGGCCCGGGCGCAAGCCTGACTCTGGTCAAGCCAAATGGCAAGCAGCTGGAGACACTGTTTGAGCTGTGGGAGGCAGGCACGCTCAAGCTTGAGGTGCACAAGGTGTTCCCGCTGCATCAGGTTGCTGATGCGCACAGGCAGGTGGAGACTGGTCACACACGTGGCAAGGTGGTGCTGGCCATTCCACAGTGATGCGGCAAATTAGGATTGGTGTGAGGTGGTTGAGGTGCAGCAGCTCTGACGCGTGTCCACAGTAGGGAGGTTGCCACTTGTGACGGCAGCAAGCGTACAGTCGTCTTGTTTGTACTGCCTGAGACTCTTGGGTGAGTTCAGTGTCCATACGCAGATGTAACACTTGTTACATGGCTGTACAATGGCTCTCAAACAGCTGGCTTGTGCGAAGCGAACGCCTTGTGTTATTACAAAGCAGCAGATTGTTCATAAAAGCGTGTGCTGCACAACAGCTCGCCACGTGGCGCACCCTCCTGCTCCTGCAGTCACCCGCTTTACCTGTCGCTGCGCTGCATGGAGTACAACTCAACAACGCAACCGACTCCCAACATTAAAAGGGCTGCATGGAGTACAACTCAACAACACTATAGTCTGCCTGGCCATGCAAGGTCGACGCCCAGCTCCGATGACTACCCACGTTGAGTCAATTACCACTGCCATCACAACACGTCAGAGCCAGGCCACATCTGTCTGCTACTCGTGAAACGTTGCTGCCAGCAGCCAGTGGTGCGCCAAATACAACTCTAAAGTGCCACAGATCCTACCCCAGATGCATCGGCGGCTGAGCCGTCCAGCCACACCTCACCTATTTCACCAATTAGCCACTCAGGCAACATCAGCTGCTCAGTCGTGCATGGACATGGCCAGCACAATTCCAATGTCAGCAATGAATTTTGAACTGCCATGCACGTAAGCTCATGGCAAAAGAGCAATGCCCATTGCAAATTCGCTGGAGGCCATCAATACGTGCAGTATGCATTGCACCGGTCCCATACTTACAAGACAACTCCAAGGCAGGACGTGCATCCCTCCAAACTCAATCACTCGATATCACAGCAGCCGGGCTGCAATAGTACACTGGTAGGCAGCAGGGTGCAGAACAACCCCCATTTCGGCAGTGATGCAGCACACAGGCGGCAAGGGTCACCCCAGCAACATACACAATATGAACAAGCTTCAGCAGACAGCATGCATCAACATCACCTCATATGCGGTGCAGAACGGCACGCCACATGCATGCCTGATCTGCATGCAAGCCAAATTTGACCTCCAAATAGCCATTTTTGAATGGCAAACAGAGACAACACCCCGTGCAGGCAGATTACGGAAAGCTCAGCAAGCCACCAGTCCGTACCAACAACAATGCAGATGCACACCTGAAACTCACTGCAATCACTGCAGACTGTGCAAGCACTGCGTTAGACACCGCACGTGCAGTGCCTCATGCACAGCACGCTTGAGAACAGTACATTAGCACCGAATAGTCGCAAATGCTGCTCTTGACAACTCACCATCCCAGTCACTTGCTAGCGCTATCACTGCACCATGTGCCGTGCACAAAAGACAGCGGACAGCCACAGTGCACCTGCAGACGGTGCATTGCATTGCATGGCAGATACCACATGCAAATATGCTCTGCAACAACATTCAATGCTTCTGCTTCATCTACCTCATCCATCATTGCAACCCACTCTTCGGTTCCATCACTGCAGCTCAACTCCTAGCTCCCAGCTGCCAGCGGCCAGGCCCTCGGTGCAAGCGCTCAGCGGCGCTGGAAGTTGAAGAAGCGCAGCGCGCCGATGATAGCTGCCACAAAGGCCAGGATGAAGCCGGCCATTATCAGCGCACACCAGCCCACAAAGGAGGCCTGGAAGCCCAGCATGGCTGCAGCAACACAGATACAACAGCACGGCAGAACAGGCACAGGCAGTGTGGTGGGTCAATGACATGTATAACAATACCAACTGAGCAGGCGACTGTACAGGAGCCCAATGCAGAGGCTACAGGCACTTGCACAGAGGAGTGTACGCTGCTTGGGAAGCTGCGTGCTGCGCTGTCCTGCCACTCACTGCGCAGCAGCTCCTGCACGGTGCTGGTCTCGCCGGGCGCCACTGTGATGGTTGATGTCACGTCGCCCAGCTGGCTGGTGATGATGCCGTACAGCATGTAGGACAGCGGGTTCAGCCTGCAGCACACAGTGCGACACATGGCCATCCCAGCTTGGTTAACAACCGGTTTGCCGGCAGCATGTCAATGTACTCAAGGCAGCAAACTGGCAACTTCAGACGCCTCAGCAGATACGCTGCATCTTGTATGTCGCTGCATTGCACATGGAGTCATCCACAAGTAACCGTCGCGCTGGACGTTCACAGTAAATGACCCGGCAGTCAACACCATGTCGTGTCATGCAACAAAGACTACTGCAGTGCAGCTGCAGGCGCTGCGTGGTGCTCACCAGTAGTACCATGACCACCAGGGCGGCATGGCTGCGTAGGGGATGAAGAAGCCAGCCATGAGGAACCACAGGCTGCACGGCAGCAAGCAGCAGGCAGCAGGCTCACATGTGAGTTGAACACCCAGTACAGCAGCAGACTGCGAGTAATCATGTGACGACGACAACAGACAGCAAGTGCACAGATGACGGTGATTGCTGGATGCAGTGCTGCATGCATGTGCAGTGTCAGGCAGCGGCTGGAATCTGCGCCACCATCAGCTACGGATACTGCCACAGGCTGGTGCGCAATGGTGTTGCGGCCCCATTTACCTGTACACGCTGCTGCTCATGATGGAGGCCAGCTGGATGTTGGCGCTGATGGCCACACTCATCATGCCTGGGGGGAGAGAGCGACGGAGGGGGCAGAGCACAGATCAGTCAAAAGGCAAAGCCCAGCCCGCACCAGATAGCAGTCGGCCCAAACGATCCCAGCCCTCCATTACTACTAGTAGTGCTCGCAACTGCTTTTAACGCTGCAGCGCAAAACAACCTACCTGCCAGGAACGGAGCGACAGATGCTCCAGATTGAAAATCATTCATCACCTGTGTTGTACAATCACGCCCAAATGCAGAGCTGCTGAACTATAGTACTTGAATGGCTGCCTGACACCCGAAACAGCATCAACATGCGCCTCACCGTAGTATGTGAAGAAGAGCAGTGTGAGGAAGGTGAACAGGATGTACCACCAGAACTTGGCGGCGTTCAGCTCAAAGTGCACCAGCATGTAGGTGATGGTGCCGTACAGCAGCGCCTGCACGATGACATACGGCAGCTCGACCAGCACCTGCAAGCACCGCACAGCAGAAATAGCAGCAACAAGGTAAGCAGACAGCAGCACATAGCAGGCAGACTAGTACCATTGCGCAATCACCAGCAGCGCGCGTGCAGGTGTCCGCCTGCCACCTGTGTTCAGCAGCTCCCTTCAACAGTACAGCCGGCCAACAACCCTCCCATGCTCACATGGGAGCACATATCAGGCACCTGTGTGCCCCACACTGTGTCACGAGCTTTACAAATGCATGCCATACATACACCACACCCCTGCACACCCACCTGTGCCACCGCAAAGGGCAGTGGGCTGTACATGCCTGCCGCTAGCTCCCTGTAGAACACCGGCCGCTCCGTTGCCACAATCGGCTGCACGCCGCTGGCGTTGCTTGTGCCCAGGAAGGTGATGCAGATGAAGAGCGCACCCATGATGTTCGTGATGTCGCTCATGCTGGCACGGCGCTGGCCCATCCACAGGTAGATCGTGCCCAGCAGCACCGCCAGCACCTGCAGTGTTTGAAAGATGGGTGACAGATGCAGCAGACATAGTAGAGCAGGTGAGTGCTTTGAAGTGATGGTGCCCAGCAGCGCCGCCAGCACCTGCGGGGAGGGGTGGTCTGTGAGAAAAAATGTATGTGACAAGTGCAGTGTACAGTACGCGAGTGATTGACAGGACGGTACGTTAAAGAGATCTCCAGTTGGGCAATCTGCAGGCCAGATGTGCATGCATAATCTTCAACATAACCAACGAACATAACACTGCTAGGCGCCATCCCTGCATGCCAGCACCACGTACCACGCAGAACACGATGCGCGTCGCGTTGTAGCCAGGGTTGCGCCAGTAGGAGGTCAGCCAGCGCCGCATGAGCACGCTAAACTGCTGCCAGGTGGAGGCGGCGTAGGGGCGATCGAAGTGCAGCGGCGCGCTGCCTGGTGGCGGCTGCGACAGCTGCTCCACCAACGCCTCGTTGCGCCTGCAGCAGCAGCACCAGCAGTGTGGTCACACGACCAGATCAATGCCAGTTTGAAGCGGTGCGCTCTGGCTTATCGGCCCTGTCAGCATGATTGCGTGGTCACAAACATGTGCAGGTGAGCGCACCACAAACCTGTGACAGCGGCTGCCATACACACGCGATGCTACGGCCTGAGCCACATGCATGCAGCACGTCCAATTGACAGCAGCAATACAAACGTGACCGCCACCTCCCACCACAACCCAGCCAGCCCCGTTGTCCTCTCACCGCCTCAGCTGGCTGTCTTCGTACACATCGGCAAAGTCCACGGCCAGGCGCGCCTCGCTGCCCACCGCGCTCACATCCAGCATCCAGGTGGAGGGGTTGAAGCCCTCGCCAGGGGGCTCCACGCCTGGGGAAGGGCGGCAGCAGCAGCAGAAGATAACACATTGAGTAACTTTTCAGCACAGAATCCTGCCTCAGGCACCAGCCCAGCCAGCGGCTGCTCCGCTCATGAGAGTAACACACATGGTGTGACGTGTCTCGGCAGACATGTAATGTCTCGACGTATTTGGTGGGTTGCCTCAGTCATGGGGCAAAGCTCTGGGTCGACTGCTGCTGTTCTCTGCAGGCAGTCAGTTGCAGGTTGGGGTCATGGAACCCCAAACACGAGCACTGGGACACCGTCGCTGATAACCACAATCAGGTCCACTGGCTACTGCTGTCTCTCGGCATTCAAGAAAGGCACACACCTGCTGCACTGACGGTCATCATGCAGCGCACCTGGGGTCTGTGTGAAGTAGTCAATGAGCAGGTTGCTGTCTGCGCCCAGCGCGCCATGGAAGATGGTGCGCCCGCCACGCTTGAGCAGCAGCAGCTCATCAAACCTGCAGTAAGACACGATACACAGCGCACGCAAATTGCACAGAGTTAGGAAGATGCAGGAGCGTATCACGGACGGCAATTGCTTCACGCCTGCAAGAGGACCTATTTCAGCAAGAGATAGCATTACTGACAATGCCAGGTTGCTATTGATGTGTATGGGCAGTCCATGGTGCAACGACAACGCAGTGCAAGATGACACACCTGTGAGACAGACATATCCCCTCTACAGCAGGCAAATATATGCCTATCTAGTGCGCCGATGTGTCAAAAGGTAGTGTTTCACAACTACAGCAACACACCTACGCCAGTGACTAGTGCTTTAGATCACCGCCATGTGGATCCAGGCAAGCTGTAGCAGTGCACAGGTTGCTTTACTGGCTGCCAGTGCTGCTCTCAGTCAAACTCACGCGTCAAAAATGTGGATGGATGGCTGGTGGATGGTGCACACCACAGTCCTGCGCAGCACAAAGAAGCAGCCAGCAACAGCAGCAGCAGTATTTGCTTCATCAACCATGTCGGTCATGGTGTAGAACCCAGAGGACGCAGCTGCCATGCTGGCACTGCCAGCCTGGCAGCTTGACGCACATGAATGTTCTGAACTTGTATACTGCTTTGTCGTACTCCCACCATCGTTGCGGCAAGACACAAACACCTTGCATGCCCTGTCCCACCTCCCCGTCCCGCGTTTCCTCCCCACACCCAACTACGCACCTGCCGGTGTCCACGGTGTTGCGCACCGCGCGCATCACGATGGCGGCGGCGCGCGCGTCCAGGCCGCTGGTGGGCTCGTCCATGAACACCACGCTGGGGTTGGCCACCAGCTCCACGGCAATAGTCAGGCGCTTGCGCTGCTCAATGGACAGGCCCCACTCGCCCGGCACGCCCACCTAAGAGCAAGGTGGCATATGATGTTAGTTGGAAGGGAAACACATATGCGCCGGTTTGATCGATCAGCAAGCCAGGTATGCAGCAGCGTCAGAGGCACCGCAACTGGGCATGCGACACACATTGCAACTGCTGCTCAACCAGCACCACCAGCCATGCAATAGCGTGCTGATGTGCACTACCCTGCTCGTGCTCACTGCCGCAGCAGCTAGCACCACAGCTGGCAGTCACAACCAGTCAGCTCTGCCGCCTCACCAGTGTGTCCCTGTTGGGCCCCAGCTCCACCAGCTGCAGCACATCATCCACAAACGCCTCCAGCAGGTGACGCTCACGGCCCTCGTAAAGCCGCAGCGTGGCTGACACCACCAGCGCCTCACGCACGGTGGTCTGCAGCAGCAGCAGCAGCATCAGCAGCAGCCGCAAGAGCAGCAGCAGCAACAGCAGCGTCATGTGAAGCCGAGGGTTCCAAATCCTCTCATCCAGTCACAATGCTATTCAGTGTCTGCGTGCAGCACCAAGCACCCCGAGCCTTGTGATATACACTCTAGTTCTGAGGCTTATGCCGCCTGCTGGGCTCACCCGGGGTGTGTGGATGTCTGTCTGCTCCACGTAGCCGCACGCGCGCGCAAAGCTGTGCTGCTGCTTTGGGTGGCCGCCCACCCAGATCTGGCCCTCCACGCGGCCTGAGGTCTTGCGGCCAGCCAGCACATCCATCAGCGTCGTCTTGCCAGCACCTGTAGTGCAGCACCGCGTGACAATGCCGATGAGGGGCAGCAATCACTACACATGCCATACACCTCCAGCAATAAACTGATTCGTGCACTGCGTACACGTCCAGCACCAACAGAAGCAACAGCACACTCTGCCGTACATAAGACAGCTAGCTGCTGCCACCCACAACAGCGAGACAGGCAAACAGACGGGAAGTTCCAGCCACGTACAACCTGCCAGCAGCTGGAAGCTTTGCTTCGTGTTCGCACTCACCTGACACCCCCATGAGCGCAGTCAGCACGCCAGGCCTGAATGAGCCGGTGATGTTGTGCAGCAGCTGCAGCTGCGGCTTGTGAGCACCCTTCTCTGCACCACTGGCGCCCTTGGCACCCTGCAATGCACGTGCAGGCAACAACAGCAGGCCGAGCCCTATCACCACGTCTGCAATGCCACGGCCGCAAGCAGAGCTGTCATCCGCAGCTGGCTCCTAGTGCAGGCTGCAGCCACCTCCAGCAAAACTGAACCAGCCAACAAGCAGCAAGAAAAGATCACCACTGGCAGCGCTTGCCACTATGCACACCAGCTGGCGCGCTCACTCACCGCAGGCGCGTCCACGTAGTAGCAGATGTCCTTGAAGGCCACACTCATGGGCTTGAAGGGCAGCGCAAGGCCCTTGCCACCACCAGCAGCAGCACCACCGCCATTGGTATGGTGTGCGCCAGCAGTTGGTGTGGTGGGCGTCACTAGCACATGCAGGTCCCTGCTGTTGCTTCCACTGCTAGTGGGGCTGCCATCTCCACCATGCGCTGCAGCATTGTGCGTTACTACGCTGGCAGGGTAAGCCAATTCCACATCCTGCAAGCTATTAGCAGAGGCAGAGGCTGAAGCAGGAGCAGCAGCAATGGGCTTTGACAGCTCGACCCTGCTGCTGCTCTTCTTGACTGCCTTGCTGCTCTTGTGGCTGGCGTCGCTGAGCTTGGCTGCTGAGGCAGACTTGAGCAGCGCTGCGGGTGCAGTGCCGGTGCGGTTGACCTCCCGGTCTGCCAGGTACTCGGCGGTGAAGAGGGGCGTGTTGCGCGCAGGGGCTGCAAGCAAGGGAACCATGTGCGGCAGCAGTGGCAGGAGAGTCATTTGACGCAGCAGCTGTCGGGCGTATAGAGCTGGACAAGAACTAACTGAGCGTGCATAATGCTTCCCACTACAGGATGTGGCCATACTTCCAAAGCTGCTGCAGCTGCTAGCCTTCACGGCTGGGGTGATTGTATCATCAACAGCACACCATGGCCGCACTTGCATTGCAGAGTTGCGACACACAGCCATGTCACACTCACGTGGCAGGTACTGCAGCGCCAGGAACATGATGGCGTTGAACAGGGCCCAGTAGCCCAGCAGCACCAGTGCAGGCATCCAGCGCCAGTAGGGCTGCGTCCACATGCCGCTGTTGAGCAGCACCCACTCGCCCATGGGCCGCGTGACGCCCTCAGCGGTGAAGGGCGCGGACCAGCGCGGCGCTGACATCTCGTTGACTGCCAGCGCATTGGTGGCATACTGCGAGGTTGCAGGACAGAGCCTCAAACACAGGTTCAACAACAGCTGCAGCTGCCAGTGGCATGCAGATACCATGCAAATACCTTGCAGGAAAATCGACAACAGAACCATCCATGAGCAAAGCAAAGAACAAGCGTACATCTGCTTGCAACAGCTCACACTGCATTCCAACGGCCCCGCGTGCTCACCGTGATGGGGCTGGCCCAGTACATCCAGATCCACCAGGGGTGCTGCAGCAGCAGAAGAGCAGGCAGGAGCAGCAGCTCCAGCAACAGAAGTCAGCTATCAGCACAACGCAACACAAGCAGCCTCTTCCATGCCTGGTTCTCGTCATATATAGTGTACACTTTCTGGTCGACCGTGGCTCTAGGATTAAGCAAAACAACATCTAATGCACCCATTGCATACAACAGCCCTACTGTGCACCAATGCAATGCAGTGCACCACACTCACGATGTCAGGCCGCTTGAGCGCGAAGCCTCCCAGCAGGATGAGCAGCACCAGCGCGAAGCTGCCAAACACGTTGGTGCGGGAGATCTCGCGGCCCAGTGCGCCCATCAGCCTGAACAGCGCCGTGCCCATCTGATGCAGCAGCGCCAGGTAGCCCAGGAAGATGAAGAACCTGAGGCAGCAGCAGCAGCAGCAGCAGCAGCAGCAGCAGCAGCAGCAGCAGCAGCAGCAGCACAAAAAGGGTGAGGGCAGATGCTCAGCAAGGCATGGTGGCATAGACAAACACAGCATGCCAGCCAGCATGTGATGCTGCAAGATTAATCTGCACGCCTCTTATGCGTATCAGTGCATGCCAGCACCAGCATCCCGCATCGCCGCACCTGCCCGCGTCAGGCGCCATGCCTGTGAGCCAGTACACGATGCTGGCCCACAGGATTCCCTCCAGCAGCGAGTAGGGCACGCGCAGCAGCGTGGTGGGCGCGCAGAAGGCCCAGGCGGGGAAGAACTGCGCGGTGCGCTGCTTGAAGAACACGCCCAGGCTGGCGATCATCAGCGTCTGCTCCGCGTAGCTGCAGGGGCATGCACACGCGCACATACAAGGGGTCTGGTGTCACAAAGGCTGAAGTTGCGGAGGACCTGGGTGCACGATGCTGGTTTGCAAGCATGCTTCAGTATCACTGGCACTGCTGACATATGCTAAGGCCACAGGGCTTGACTGCTGCGCACCTGGCGAACATGAGGTGCACGATGCTGAAGAAAATGAGCCCCAGGTACAGCGTGCCTCCCTGCAGCAGCAGCAGCAGCAGCAGCAGCAGCAGCAGCAGCAGCAGATCCATTAAGCAAGGCGCAGCAGAGCGCTTGGCCACTTCCCAGCATGCCGCCACAGCAGGGAGCTAGCAAACAGCAGCTGTTGGCTACAGCCGGCCACGGTGGGGAGGTTGCTACGGCAGCCCAGGGATCACGTGACGCCATCTTGGTGTGTCAGTGCTATACTGCTGTACCTACGGCAACGGTGCTCAAGGTCCTTTACAGTAGTCGGGGTTCACTCACATCCCATTCCCTTCCTGGGTAAACTACTGCTGCTGCTGCTGCACCAAACTACTGCTGCTGCTGCTGTGCTGCTGCTGTGCCCCACCTGGATGGTGTTGGTGGGAATCCTCCCTTTTAGGAAGAGCGTGCCTGTGATCAGCCCAATCACCACCACCTGCGGCAGATGCAGCATGCACACGTCAGCACCATATGGGACCCTCCACATAAATGGTTTCACATGCTGAGTTATGGAGTGTGCACACAAACAGGCCATGCCAGCACCCCCGCCCACCTGGCACGTCTTGAAGATGTACAGGAAGCTGTTGCGCTTGACCAGCGTCCAATCACGCCGCAGGCTGGCCTTGAACAGAGCCATGCCGCTCAGTGCATACCTGCAGACAGCAGTAGCAGCAGCAGCAGCAGTCGCAGCTGCCTAAGCAACATTTTCATACACCAAATTACAGCACGTTACAGGGAGCATCTGGGAGCATTGTAAAATGACATTTGTCACAGTATGGTAGATCTTGTATGCATCGTCATGGCGTGGCAGCAGAAGATTATTAACTAGCAGCTGCTGCAGCGCCGCTCACCTGTGCCTGACGAGTGGGTCCAGCCGTGGTGGCTGCTGCGGTGCTGGCGCCGCCACTGCTGCGCGCATGGCACTGCCCTGGGGGCTGGCCTCGTAGGCGGCGTGGAAGGCTGCCACGGGCACAAAGGAGTACTGGGATGGGTCCCGCGCCCAGTATTGCTGCAGCAGGAGGCAGCACAGAGCAGACAAAGTAAGCCTCCTGCTTCGACAGGGAAACTTGACGGGATGG
Organism: Tetradesmus obliquus; assembly: GCA_030272155.1. Classification (NCBI taxonomy): domain Eukaryota; kingdom Viridiplantae; phylum Chlorophyta; class Chlorophyceae; order Sphaeropleales; family Scenedesmaceae; genus Tetradesmus; species Tetradesmus obliquus. The sequence continues at coordinate 7,645,200 of CP126191.1, forward strand.
TTGTAGCTGATCTTGCATGTATCAGTAGCATGGGTAGTTTGTGTTCTTTGGCTCACGAATCCACCCAAGAGCAAGCGTACAAGCAAACTTGAGCGCCGACAACTGCAGTGCACAAAAAGCAATCCACATCCCTGCATGTCCCCCCCCTCCCGCCGCACCTGCTGGTCCCTCCTGCTGGTGACCTCCTGCAGGAAGTCCGCCACGCCCTTGCGGGGAGGGATGGCAAAGCCCAGCCCGGCAAAGAAGCCCACGCTGCGGGGTAAAGGCAGCAGCAGTACACACGTCAGCAGACACGCAGCAGGCAACGCCAGTCAGCTACAGTTGCATCTTTGTGAAACAACACGACAACACCATTGTCCTCCCCAACCAACGGCAGAACCGCAGCTGCGATTCGCTTGTAACGGGAACCCAACTGGCATGCTCAGGCCTATACACTGCAAGATCACACATCGCCATCAGTGCTGTGCGGCAGGCAGTGCCAGCTCAGCAGCCTGCCCCTCACATGTCCTGGCGTGGCCCGTGGTAGACCATCTGGCCCTCAGACAGCAGCATCACGTCATCAAACAGCTCAAACACCTCGGGCGGCGGCTGCAGCAGGCTCATCAGTACAGTGCCCTGCGCAGCAGCAGCAACAGCAGCAGCAGCAGACATGATGCACTTGTGCAAGAGCCCAGCAGCACTACTGCTGGACAGCCCCAGCAACACGCACAAGTTGAGGACTGACAACAGGGATCCTGAGTGGCGGTTCAACCGGTTTAGCAACCAGTACTCACCCCACAAAGTGTCATGTCGCACGATCCTTATGTTTTGGTGCCAGCACGCGGGAGCTTCACGACCCCCACCGCACAGCATTCGCAGACCACATTGCTCGCAAGTTGACATGTAAAGTGCAATCTCTCTGTCAACAGGCAGGCACCCGAGGTCTCCACCCGCAGCAGCACGCAGCAGGCTCACCTCCAGCAGGTGCACGTAGTTGCGTATGCAGCGCACGATGAGGTAGGTGGTGCTGCTGTCCAGGCCCGTGCTGATCTCGTCCATCAGCAGCGTCTTGGCGGGGCCCACCATCATCTCCCCAGTGGTCACACGCTTGCGCTGCCCGCCAGACACACCGCGCATCATGGCGCCGCCCACCATGGTGTCGGCACACACCTGCGATGAAAGACGACAACGTGCAGTAACAATGTCAGTGGCAGCTGGAGTGCGGATTGCATGCTGCGGATGAGACTAGTGGAGTGCCATATGCGCGATCTGCTGGAAGGTTGCACACTGGTTCATGGTGGCTTGGCGAGCGCTACATAGGTGGATAAAGCGCCATCTGAACAACAGAACTACAGTGAAACTGGCAACAACGAGCAGCAGAAGCTCTCTCTGATTACAAAGCCGCACCATACAAAAAATGACAGGAAATGCACGCATTCACGCCGCATGCACACCAACCACACTAGCCTGCTGCTGTGCGCGCCTCGCCCGCCCTCTCACCTCCAGGCCCAGCACGCGCAGCATGAGGTCTGTCACAATGTTGCTGCGCTTGCCCTCCACCGCGCTGGCCTTGAGCAGCGCGTCAATCTCCGCGTCAGGCTCGATGCCCTGCGCCTTCTCCGCAGCACGCAGCTGGTCCGCGTACTCTGCAGCAGCACACACCACAACACACCAGCACAGCATACAATCCAATGTTGTTCCGGCTATGTCTCACACTAGGACACTCCGAGTATGGCATGTTGTTGTTTCCACATGAGCCAGGCTGGCTCTGGTTGCATCACAGTGCCCAACCATCATGATGCACCAACCAGGCCAGTGTCCTCACCCTGCTTGTGCCCCACGCCCAGGCAGCGCGCCGCGAAGTCCAGCGTCTCCCTCACTGTGAGCTCCGCCTGGTGGTTGTCGTCCTGGCTGATGTAGGCGGAGGTGCGCGCCACCTGGAAGCTGTCAAAGGTCTCGCCGTTGTACGTGATGGCGCCACGCATCTGTGAAAAATAGTTGCAGTGCACACAGGGACAGAAAGAAGACAGAGCAGGAGGGCCATGGGCGCGCAGACTAGCCAGAGCAGTTGTTATGTGGGACGAAAGAGCAGCATTGCCAGCACAGTGGCTGTAGTCTGCTGGCAGCTGCTGTTACCCTGCGATGTATGGAGCACTGTGTGCTGCCTGCACTAGTACGCATACAATGCACAACACACATCAGCGCACATGGGGTGGCAGCTGCCCTCTGGTGCTTGAGGTAAGCCAGCCTGTGCAGCACATATCTCAGGCAGCCCCTGCTGCTGCTGCTGCTGCTGCTGCAGCCGCTCACGTTAAGGCCCTCGCCGCCGCTGCCGCGCAGCTGACCCGCCAGCGCCTTGAGCAGCATGGTCTTGCCGCTGCAGCCACAGCAGCAGCAGCAGCAGCAGCAGCAGCAGCACCAGGCAGGCAGCGGGAACAACACCACAGCCTTTTTACAAAGCCTGTTCTGAACAAAGGGCAGCTGATGTCTGAACAGCTGTAACACATCCTGCAAAAACATCTCCCTGGTACATAAAGACTATATGATGACTAACCACCAGAGAATGCATGTGAAGCAGCGCACCTCCTCACTTACATCACCCAACTGCATCCTGTTGTGCTGCTGGTGCTGCACAAACTGAATTTAATCCGCCTCCTCACCACACCTGCCAGGCACAGCACCACTCACCTCCCCGGTGGCCCCAGCAGCAGCGTCAGCCGCCCCGGCCGCAGCACGCCAGTCACCCCTTGCAGGATGGTGTGGTGGTGCCTGTTGCTGGGCAGCAGCCGCGCGGCAGTCAGCAGCTCAAGTGGCTTGCGGATGAAGGCATTGGCCACTGTGGGCATGCCCCTGCTGCCCACGAGCACGTCAGCGCTGATGTTGAGGTCGGTGAACTTGACCTCCACGCGCGACAGCTGCACGCCAGCTCTGCGCAACAGCAGTCAAAGGAGGCCGCAAAAAAAACACAGACATACAAGGGATAGTTGGACAAGGTTACAGCGCATAAACTTGACCTCCAGAGCATGGGGAGGGAGGGAGACAGTGCACATGTGCAGCGCGAGCAACACAGGGTAAACAGTTCATATTACGTGTATTCAATTATTTATTGCACAGTGCGGAAAAAAGGGGTGTAGAGCTGACATCAGGTGCCACAGGAACTAATACTGCTATGGTGTGTGTGCTGTTGTAAAAACAGCACAGTGCGAACAGCCACCCCTGCCGCTCGTACAGCAGCCACATGCATGTGCACAGCCAATGCTGCGGGCCAGCCAGCCAGCCAGCCAGCGCCGCACCTGTCCAGGCGCTGGCGAAACTTGTTGAGCAGCTCCTCATTGTCCTGCTCCTGGGTCTCCAACGCCTCATCCAGCAGAGCTCGGCGCAGCGCAGGGTCCACGTCACGCCTGCCAGGTGCAGCAGAGGCAAGGCGGAGGACAGGAGACACCGTCATGAGCCGCGGAGGCTGAGCAGCAGTGAGGCAACGTTGCTGCTGGCGGCAGGTGCGAAGCTCTACCCTGCATGTGCGAAACTCTACCCTACATGTGCCCGTGATGTGTAGCCAAGCATTGTGCCGGCACACGGTGGCGGCGCCAGCAGCAAGAGAGCTACAACAGCCCAGCAGCGTGCCCGATTGGTGTGTTTCGCACCTGTGAAGGCGCGTTACATCCACCACGACTGTGCTCTCATCCTCGCCCAGGCGCGAGCCCTTGCTGCGGCTGCGTGGCAGCCTGCCAGCTGCTGCTGAGCTGCTGTCAGGCTTGGGCAGCTCCACCTGAGCGCAGCACGGCACATCTGTCAGCGAAGATGCAGTGGGGCCACAAGACAAGCCTGTGCGGAGGGCTCAAAACATGTTACGATGATATATGGCATGCATCTAGTCCACACAATATCTCCCATAAGGTGAGCACTGCCGCTCTCCAGGTGCTGAGCATCGCAGCAAGTGTCAATGCTCAAATATTACTATTATTCGGCTGTAACATAGCCCCTCGTATACTGTAGCCCAGCAATTCAAGGCCTCCAGTGTGCTGCTGGCTGGCCGCACCTCCAGGGAGCCCCTGCGCCTCAGCTGCGACTTCTGGCGCCTGATGCGCTGCTCCTCAACTGCCGCCTGCACCAGGTCCCTGCTGTCCTGCTCACTCCTGGCAGCGTACTCGGCGGCCTGCACACCACGGGCAACACAACAGCAGCAGGTTTGCTGATGCACTCCACTTGCGGTGCTAGGCGACATGGGCAGTACTTGCAGTACAACTACAAGAGCGCATTGCAGCAGCAGATCCAGCTGCTGTACCTGCTGCTGCTGCGGCGGCAACTGCCTGCATTGCGCACCAGTTCGAATACATCGTAACAAACAGCATGCCAAAGGCCTTTTTGAACTTGAAGCGGTAGCTCGAGGCTCCCTCAAAAACCTCAACCTACATGTGAGCCCCTGGCCAGCCCTTCTTCTGGCGGCACTCCAATTGCTCCATACGTGCCAGCATACTGGGCATGGCTGCCTAACTGAGTATCAAAAGACTCCCTCCTCGTGGTCATGCTAGCCGTGGCTGGGCCACACGATGGGCTTCTGACAAACAATTCGCACTGCGAATGTGTCTGAAGTCTGCTTTGTTCTCTGTGCTGAAAAGCGTGCAGACTCGACAGGCACTGTGAGATCGACGAACTTATCAGTATATGTGGGGTTGCTACGGCGCTGCTGGGTATCGCGTACACTCTCAACTGTCCATGAAGCGATGACGCGTGTGACGCATTAGCAATCCAGCTGCCGCAGCCTACAGCGACATGTATGTTTTTACTTTAGAGTATTGGTTAAAATAGTAAGACAAAACAAATAGGGCAGCACGTGGTGAACTCCCCACGTTCCGCCTCAGCCTGGGCAAGGGCACGTGGTGCACTACCGACGGGTCTTAGATCAAATATGTACCGACCTGCCACCAGTGCAGGCGTCGACTGGGCTTTGATTAGCGCCACATATAGTGTCTTCGTGGGAACTGCTGATACAATGGCCTGGATGAAGACCCCAGTTCGCTGTCATGACAGGGTTCAAAGATGCTGTTTAAAGGCACAAGTGCACAGTCATCCCCACAGCTAAACGGGCAACCTGCATGCAGGTTACCTGCAACGCTACAATAACGAAATCCCAACCACACCTGCTAAGCTCGTAGTGACCTGTCCTCTAGCCTGCTAGCTGAACTACACATGCCTTGAGGCACCAGCCGCAATGCACCAGGCGCTGTGCTGCAATTGAGCAGCAACACACTGCAAGCGACTGACCAGAACCCCGCAACACTGCACAAAGTGCTTGCGAAACACCTTTGAATGCAAAAAAAAACACTACAAACACACAGGTGCGTAACAGGAGTAACATCCATCACTGGTGGAGCTAAACAAGCGTTGCAACGCCGCCTCTGTGACCCCTCTGCTTATTTTTTTCGTTCCGGGCGCTGGGCACCTCCTGTATCAGGGTGTTAGACGTGTCTTGCTGGTGGAGGCATTGCCTTGTGTCCCCTGCAGTCAGGTTCGCCTGACTGCTGCGTGTGACTAGCCAGTAGGATTTCGTCCCCCTTGGTAACAACAAAAAATACCTCTGTGACCCAGGCACAGCGCAAGCACAGCTGCTGACTGCTGACAGCTGTAGCAGCTGCGCTGCTGCTGCTGCTGCTGCTGCCTGTCTTGCGGCTGCCTATCATGGTGCTGCCTGTCCTGCTGCTGCCTGTCCTGCTGCTGCTTGTCGTGCTGCTGCCGGCGGTCCAGTTGTTGCTGCTGCTTGTTGTGCTGTTGCTGCTGCTGCTGCTGTGGCTGCTGGTGCAGATGCAGAGCTCTGCGGGGATGCGCCATGCACCACAGGTTGTGATGGTTGCTGCACCTTACTGCCAGCAGCAGCAGCAGCAGCAGCACCTCCAGCTGCACTTGCGGGTGGTGGTGTGCCCGCAGGTGTGACAGACCTGCTGCCTGCCTTGATGCCTGCAACAGCAGCTGCTGGCTTCTCTTTCTTGGCTTTCACAGCTGGGGACGGCGACGCAGCATTGGAAGCACATGGTGCGCCTGCTGCCCTACTATGTGCCTTGCCTGCTGCTGCTGCTGCTGCTGCTGCTGCTGCTGCTGCTGTTGCTGCTGCTGCTGCTGCTGCTGCTGCTGCTGCTGCTGCTGCCACCTTGCGCTACTGCAGCGGCAGCAGCAGGAGTCAGCCCCTCTGCTTCCCAACAGCAAGCACAGCACTACTGTCATGTGACTGGCATAACAGGCCCATGGTGCTGATGGCAGCATGAATTAGCAAAAAGCCGAGAACAGGTCCTCAGCACTCGACCTGCGGCACAACGCAACCCAGCACAGCACGTCATAGCACAGCTCGCCACAGCACAGTGCACCACAGCACACCACGGCACAGTGCAGCGTGATGCTACACCCCACAATTGGTCTGACAGGGATGCCACAAGGTATCAGGCTTGCCATTCTGCCTAGGCAGGTGGACAAATTATACTCTCAAACAGCACACTGCTTGCAGCAGCAAGCTGCAGCACCCACAGTGCTGATTGCATTGCTACAGGGAGTGGCAGCAGCATATCTCTTGCCCCTCAGGTCACCTCAGGATGGCCGCCAGTTCCTCCTTGCCAACAGCATGGTGATTTCAATATCGTTGCCGTGAGCTGCAGGGTCCAGCACGGTGCGGCCAAAGGGAGCAGCACCGATGGCATGGCCATGCGGCAGGCTTTCTTTCTTATACGCACATGCTGCTGGAACGGCCCCAACACCCTCCAAATCACAGTGCACACATGTGCTGATCCAGAAAACAACAAATGTGCTGCATAGCAGATTAATTGCATGGTGGCCATGCAGTGGTGCATTATTGTCGACATGTTTCTGAGCGTCGCCTGTCCTTTCGACGGCGTCACGACAAAAGCACAATCGTCTATTTAGACGAGCAGTCCGACATAATCAGATTCGGCAGCAGCACAGCTACATCACGTAACTTGATGTCCATGCATGGCCGACAGCTGTCGGCCGCCTATAGGCGGTCGATGCACGGTCTGCGCCCTATCTATATAAAAGGCTTGCCAGCCTATTACCAACATACGTCATGCCGTCGCAGATGAGGTCAGACGCAATATGGCGCCGGCGGGCCGGGGTGCGACGCTGCTGCAGCAGCGTCGCATTAGCTAATGCTTTGTTGATACCATTTGAGGCCTCACTTCGTCACATAGTCCACCCATTCGTATCGCTCCCTTGTCCTCATCTTCGACTACCATGCAGCGCATCTACGTTGCGGTGCTGCTTTTGGCGTTGGTGTGCCTGTCTGGAGCCCCTGGGGGTAAGGCGTGCACGTGCTGGCCAGCACCATGGTGGCTGATCATCGACTGTTACATCTGTTGCTTGCGCTGTAGAGTGTTGCTGGCCAGCACCATGGTGGCTGATCATGATCCAATCAGCTGCTGAGCTGCTGATCATGACGGGAGGCACATTGTACACATCATCATCAGGGTGGATCATGATGTGCATGCATGCTCATAAATGTAGCTAAACACCCATCTATGGCAATGAAACTGCATCACTGTCTGATCTTCCACTGTTCCTTGCGTCCCTCCTCCTGCCCACCTGCATGTACTACACAGGGGTGCACAGTGCAGGAACTGAGGTCATCCATGACAGCATCGACCAGCCAGGCTATCAAGAGAAGTATGTGATCCAGTCCAAGAAAGATGGCACGACGAAGTATCATGTACAGGCAACTATTGGCGGACGCAAACTCCTCTTCCGCGGTGAGCAGCATACCTAGCTCAGCTTCATTAAGAAGCCATGGCAACCTGCCCAGGCAAGCAGTTGTGGCTGTATCATTGATGCGTGAGCGAGCATGGCGACAGCCTTCATTTTGCAGTCGTGTAATTGATCTGCCATCAGCACAACTCAGCGGGCAATTTGCCTGGCCAACAACTGCTCAGCCATAGCTATGGCCTATAGGAGCAGGACCTGCATCCTGCAAAATGCAGCTGCAGCGCTGCTGACTCAAAGCATTTGCAGGTGGCGTGTTGGTGAGCCACTTGATTGCACTCCTATGCAAGCATTGTTAGCAGGCACAATTACGGCATGACTCATTCCGGCAGGTTGCTAGCAGCGCTGCTTGCCACTACTTCTGACCTGTGCACCCAAAAGCCTGTTACGGTCAGTGGTAAGTATTCTCTTCTTTCCTCCAGTCTTAGATTACTCAGCCGTATCGTAACTTGAGTCACACGCTGTTGCAACTCAGCTGCCATGCCACGTGGGAGAAGCTGCAGGCTGTGCCTCTCGGAAGAGGACACAACCTGCACCACAGCGGAGATGCACAGTGCCTGTGAAGCACACTGCGCAATGAGATACCAGCAGTAGCATTGCTGCAAATATGCCAGACGTGTTGTTGCTGCTAACAAAGGAATCACACCCCCATGGACTGCTGCGCCTCCTGCCACATTGCAATGTAGGCTGGTCCCTTGAGCTACAACCAGCGAAGATCCTGCTATCCTGAGCTACTGCGTACAGAAGAGATCCTGCTACACCGGTGCTGAAGAGTTGCTTCTGCTGGCTGCTTCCGTTGGCTGTTTTTTCACATGAACATATCCGGTCACGTGTGTGACTGCAGTCTGTTGCTGATGAGCAGGGACTGTATGTGATTCACGGCGTCACGGCTATGATATGATGTGTGTGGTGCGTATGGTGATGAAAGTGCGCAATAAACAGCTTGTACAAGCTTGGCTTGCTACTTGGTGGTTGGATGAGCGATGCGATTCACAACAGTTGACGTTGCTGACATGACTGTGGAAAAGTGGATGGTGTGTGTTGTGGATGTTGTTTGGTGTGGTCACCCAACACACAAACGTGCACACAAGCACATGCTGCCATGCCCCCCTGAGGATGTGCACAACACAGCTGGCTCCTGACCAGTCTGTGCGCAGTGCAGTGTGCTGCAACAGTGATACTACTGTTCAAATACCCACGTGTAACAAGAAGATGTGGATGGAGCTGGCTGTTGCCGTCAAACTGAAGGCGGGATGGGACAGATGCTTAAAGTAGACCCAAGACAAGGTTCACTTCTTGTATCAGCAATGGTACGTCATGCAGGCCACAGGGCACGCACAACTGTTCTCAATATTAGTGGCAACTGTAGCCTGGCATGTACATGGCAGTTACCAGCGATGCACGGCAATGAATCTGCACAGCTCTGCAACCACGTCCAACATTAACACAATGCAGTTGCACAGAACAGATGTGGTTGATGAATTACAGACGTACAGTACTGGCGCATGGAGATCACCACCCACAGCCGGGCATGTGAAGACATTGCAGCTGTTGTATGCATGTGCAGTGGCTCACATCACACCATCGAAAAGGCTATACATACACGCGTGAAAGGAAGTTGGCGCTGCTGTGCAAACGATGTAAAACCTTTGACTTAATTTCTTGAAGAAGGGTCAGAACCGGACCAGACATAGCAGAAAGGTTCCAGGACTCATGATACAGCAGAAGCGAACTCTGCCTTTTTATTCCTTGGATTGCTAGAGATACAGCACCGCCACTTCAAGGTGTACATTTATGTGTAGTGAAATGGTGGTGCAACACTGTGATTTACTTTGACCCTACATACGAAGGACTGGTTGAAAGTCCCAGCTTCTGTCAATGCATCGTCACATGACAGGGTTCAGATGCTGTGAAGACCCTTTTAGATGAGATGTGAAGGGACACAGGACATGAATGCAAAGGCAACCGTATAAATTGTTACAACCGTAAAGGAACCGCATGCAATACAGCTGCATAACATTTGCCCACCAGCCGCAAAGGATGGTGCTACAGGCTTCTGCTTCTGCTGCCGGTAGGCGTGGCCATGTGCCGAGTTAGCTCCTGCTGCGGCTGCCCCTGCCACGCGAGTGCTGGCGCCGCCTGTCCACCCTGCTACGGCTGCTGCTCCTCCTTCTGCGTTACGCAGGCATCCGCGACCCTGGACACAAGGATGCACCGCAGAGGCACCGCTGCAGGCTTGCGTAGTCTCACTCTGCCTGCTTCTACTCCTGCTGTACTAACCACGTCTAAGTCTGCTACCCCCTTGACTGTCCCTGATGCTGCAGTACCCCCTACTGCTGCCATACTGCTCCTTGTGCCTACTGTCTCGCTCATGGCGCGAGCGATGGTAACGATCCCTGCTTCTGCTTCTGCTGCGGCTGGAGCTCCTGCTTCTGCTTCTGCCATGAAACAGCACAAAGTCTTACAACACTGCACACAGTGGTGAATGCAAATCTCACTGAGACACAACATGAACACGACAAACAAGAAGCTGAACAACACCAATAACACCCAAAACTGGTTGAAGCAGCTTGTGCACTTAGCCCGCACAGTCAGCAGCCGCCTTTTAGCATCTAACACTGGGTGCTGCCACAGAAAGCAAACAACAACTCGGCTGCTAAGTGCAGCTGCTACACACTTGACACTGGCGGCGGCGGTGGTGGGACTACAAGTGACGCGCCGCCAGCAGCAGGGGCAGGCACGCTCGGCACCTGCCCACCAATTGCTGCAGATGGCACAGCCCCGGGCTGCTGCTGCTGCTCCCGGCGGGCACTGCCATGTGGTGCAGCTCGCTCCTTGCTGCGGGTCCTGCTGCGGCTGCCCCGGCTGCGCGAGCGCCGCCGCCGCCTGTCAGCCCTGCCACGGCTGCTGCTCCTACTCCTGCTCCTGCTATAGCTGCGGCTGCGCCTGCTACCCCCTTGCCTGTCCCTGCTGCTGCGGTACCCCCTACTGCTGCCGTACTGCTCCTTGTGCCTACTGTCTCGCTCATGATACGAGCGATGGTAGCGGTCCCTGCTTCTGCTTCTGCTGCGGCTGGAGCTCCTGCTCCTGCTGCGGCGCTGCTGCTGCTGCCTGCGATGCTTGTCCCTGCTGCGGCTGCGGCTGTGGTACCTGCTGTGCAGCTCTGCGCTGCGGCTCCTGCTCCTGCTCCTACTCCTGCCGTGCCGACCCCTGCTTCTGCTTCTGCTCCTGCTTCTGCTGCGGCTGTACCGGCTGCGCTGCTGCTGCCTGTCTTGCGGCTGCCTATCATGGTGCTGCCTGTCCTGCTGCTGCTTGTCATGCTGCTGCTGGTGGTCTAACTGGTGCTGCTGCTTGTCGTGCTGCTGCTGCTGCTGTGGCTGCTGGTGCAGCTGCAGTGCTCTGCGCGGTGCGCCATGCACCACAGGTTGTTGCTGTTGCTGTACCTTGCTGCCAGCAGCAGCAGCAGCAGCACCGCCAGCAGCCCGTGCAGGTGGTGGTGTGCCTGCAGGTGTGACAGACCTGCTGCCTGCCTTGTTGCCTGCAACTGCAGCTGCTGACTGCTGCTTCTTGGCTTTCACAGCTGGGGACTGCGGCGCAGCACCAGGTGCGCCTGCTGCCTTGCTACGTGCCTTGCCTGCTGCCCCTGCTGCTGCGGCTGCCTTGCCTGCAGCAGCGCCTGCTGCAGCCCCAGCTGCTGCTGCAGCAGCGCCTTTCTTCGTGCCAGCCGCCGGCACAGCAGCAGCAGCCTGGCCACCATTTGCTGCTGCTGCTGCTGCAGCAGCGCTCCTGCTGATCTTGTTGTACAGCGACACGATCTGCTCGTCGGTCATGGGGCTCTTGATGAAGTCGATCACGTAGCGCCACAGCAGACGCCGCATGCCTGGCTGCGCTGCTGCTGCCGCCTCAACAGCCTGCCCAATGGCCAGCAGATGCTTGCGTGTTAGCGCCATGACCTGGCGAGGCTCCAGGTCCTCGTCAGCAAGCTTCAGCAGCACCTGCAGGTCGCCCGCAACACCAGACAGCTGCTGCTGCAGCTGCTGCTGGCTGTAGCTGCCAGCGTCCTCAGCAGCTGCTGGTGCTTCTGGCGGCGGCGCTGGCGGCGGCGGCGGTGGTGGTGGCGGCGGCACACTGCCGTTAGCGTCTGGCGCTGCTGCTGCTGCAGTAGCAGCTGGTGTTCCGGCAGGGGGTGCTCCGGCACTGCTGCTGGACTCCCGTGCTGCTGCTGCAGCAGCAGATGCGGCGCGCAAGGCAGCAACCGCATGCAGCGGCTGCGCATGGCCTGGCATGGCAGCCAGTGCTGCTGCTGACACTGCTGCAGGCGGCGGCGTAGAGGCTGGCTTGCGCTGCCCTGTGATGCCTGCTGCTGCCAGTGCTGCTGCACGCGCAGCTGCAGCCTTCTTCGGCGGCAGCGCGTGGCCTGCTGCGCCTGCTGCTGCTGCTGACTTGGGCGCTGGGCGTGCTGGCTTGCCTGCCGGCGCTGCCTTGTTGCTGCTGAGCCACATCTTGCGCAGGATGCCTAGCACGCGTGTCTCCAGATGAGACGCTGTTTGCAAGTAACAGAGAGGCAGGGATACACAGCGCAGCAGGGGTTTAGGGGTTGGCAGGAAGTGGCAAGCACTGTCAGCCATGCAACTCAGCAAAGCTAGCAGTACATACGCTGCAGCAACACTCGCGAGGGTAGGAGCACTCCAGCCCACTGCGAAGCAAGCTGAGCACGAGGCCTAACGCGCCTAACTCACTAGCAAGCCAACATGCCAGAATAGCAATTTCTACATGCTGCGGCAGTTGGCAAGGCGCTCTCACCCTTAGGCTGCAGGCCGGCCTTGTCTCCAGCTGAGCCCATGCTGCTCTCCTCCCTGCCAGCCACCACACACGCCAGCTTGGCCTGCAGCCCCAGCCGGCTGTCACCCACCACCTCATCCCAGTGGCCCAGGCCATGGTAGTACACCCCCAGCAGCAGCGCCGCATCATCACGAGGGGTCCAGCCAATGGCCTTGCCCCATTTGGCTGCAGGAGGCACTGCTGCTGCTTCCAGCCTGAAGGCGGCTGCGGGGTCCTGCTGCGCTGCTGTGAGGGCGGCGATGCGCTTGGCGAGCAGTGACATGCTGCTCAGGTGCTGGTGCAGGTCTGCCGCCTTGACGGCACAGCCGAAGAAGTCCAGAGTGGCGTCCTGCAAGCGTGTAAGCAGCGACCGAGCGTTGAGACGCTACCAAGAGCAAGCAGGCAGAGCTGGTGGGCGAGGGCAAGCATGCACATGCCGCTGCGCACGCCTGTTGGGTGGAGATGTGCTAGCAAGCTGCTCACTAGCGGGGTGCTGTAAAGCCACCATCGCATCCTTGCCAGACCACCTGCCCCAGCATGCACACACAACTCCACACCGCGTCCCAGATCCCTGCCAGGCCCCAGCTGCTGCGCGGCGCACCTTGGCCTCGTGCAGCTGCTGCTCAGCCTGTGCCAGCTCCAGCGCCCTGCTGCAGCCGTCCACCAGCGCCCGCCACAGGCTGAGCTGCTGCTGCAGGCCTGCCTCCTCAACCGCGCCACCAACCTCGGCAGCAATGGCAGGCAGGCGGGACTTGAGGCCATAGCGGCGCGCTGCACGCACAAAGGCTGTGGCATCCTTGCGGCTGAGGGAGCGGCTTGCAGGAGCTGGGGAGGCCGAGCCCTGCTGCTCCTGCAAGCAGCAACAGGCAGCAGCCACAGAGGCAAGGCATACAGCCCTGTGTGAGTATAGAACATCACGTGCAGTAAACACCTTTTTTGCTGCCACAACACTGTATCTTGCTGCCAACCTGCTGAGGCATTAGCTTGCCTTCCTGGCGCCCAAAGCTATGCCACTGCACACACAAGCATGGTTGTCAAGAAGCCAGGCCACCAATAGGCCAAAGGCCAGCTCACCTGCTTGGGCAGGGACCGGCCTGTCTCATGAATATCCAGCAGCCACTCATCAACACGCAGCACAGCGCCCTCCACAGGCGGCCCTGGCTCACTGCCGCCGCCGTGCTGCTTCTTCTTGCCGCCTGCCTTGGCCTTCTTGACCTTGCCCCTTGCAGCAGCTGGCTCTGCATCAGCCTCTGCATCAGACAGCGCCCCCAGGGGTGTGCTGGAGCGAGAGCGCGGCCCCAGGCTGCTGCCTGCTGCTGCGCCTGCTGCTGCCAGGCGTGCTGCGCGGGGCAGCAGCACCTCCTGCTCCTCCTGCTCTGCTGGCCTGTCATCTTCACGGATGAGCCTGCTCCAGAAGGTGGCGTCATCCTCCTCATTCTGCAGCAGGCGACAGCAGCAGACACACACGAACAGCGGCGCAGCTGAGGCCTCGGCACTGCTGCTAGGACGAGTACATGTTGATGTGCAAGTGCGCCGCGCGTGGTGTCTGCAGCAGCCACCAGGAAACCAACTCAGCGCTTCGCAATGCAAACATGCAAAGCAAGCACACACAAAGACCGCCTGCCCACCCACCTTGAACGTGGCCACATTGAAGCTGGACAGCAGCTCAGCAGCCACGCCGTTGGCTGGCGCGTCCACAGCCCCGGGGCCCTGCTGCACCACCTCTGCGCGCTGCAGGATGGACTCGATGTCCTCCTCCAGCAGCTGCTTGCTGCGCTCAGCAGCGCCCTCCTCAGCAGCCTTGAACAGGTCCTCAGCGCCAAACCTGCGGTCACAGTACGCCACATCACATCACATCAAGATCTTGAGTTGAACAACTTATACAACACAACAGGATGAGGCCTAACACAATGGACTAGTCACATGGCAGGGCTGCCTTCATAGACAGCAAGGTGCAGCAGCAACTGCAGCGCGCGCCGTGCAATGCACGCAGCAGTCAAGGCAGCAGGAGCTGCTGGCGTCCCTCAAGCCACTCCCTGCACCCCAGGTCACCTGAGGATGGCTGCCAGCTCCTCCTTGCCAAACATGGCCTTGGCGTTCTTGTTGCCGCCGGCAGCAGCAGGGTCCAGCACGGTGCGGCCTGCAGGCAGCAGCAACCACACAGCACAACAGGCTTCAGGCGCCAGCACATGGCAAACAGCACCCTCCCGACCTAGACACGCGCATCACAAGCACACCTTTACAAATGCACAGCAGCGGCAGCAGCAGCAGCAGGCGGCGGCGCCTCACCGCTGGTGTCCATGCGCTGAATGACCAGGTGGTCCAGCACCATCTTGCGCTTGGCTCGCTCCAGGATCTCCTCCTCCACGCTGCCGCTGGTCACGAAGCGGTAGATGTTCACGGTGTCCTTCTGGCCGATGCGGTGCGCGCGCGACATGGCCTGCAGGTCGTTCTGTGTCGGGGAGCGGGGCAGGGGTGTGGAGAGAGTGCAAGGGGGGAGGCAGATAAGGGGGCGGGTGGCAGGGCGTCAGAAGGGCTGGAGGCATGGCATGCCTGGGGTGGTAGAAGCGCAGCAAGTGGCACGCCAAGCAGCAGGGTTGCTGGTGCTGCAAGTCAATTGGTTCGACCTGTGGCATCCTGACCACTGCTTGTGACCTCAGCCATGCCATTGTCACTGCCACTACCTGCGGGTTCCAGTCGCTGTCAAAGATGACCACTGTGTCTGCTGTCGCCAGGTTGATGCCCAGCCCGCCAGCCCGGGTAGACAGCAGGAAGGCAAAGTCGGGGCTGTCGGGCTTGTTGAAGTGCTCCATGGCGGTGTGCCGCGCTGCAGCTGGCGTGGAGCCGTCCAGGCGCTGGTGCGGGTAGCCGCGCAGGCGCATGTAGTCGGAGATGATGTCCAGCACGCGCACCATCTGCAGCAGGCCGCCGCAGCGCAGCAATGTCAACTTGCAGATGCGTTGTTGGGTGTGTGCAGCATAACCTTCAGTACGTGAGCAATGTACCAGCGCCTTTGTGAAGACTGCAGCACCCAGCCCTGTCCTGCAAACAATCACCCCAGCCGCGGCGCCGCACCTGGCTGAAGACCAGCACCCTGTGGCCTGTGTCTCTCAGCCGCCGCAGCAGCTTGTCCAGCAGCACCATCTTGCCGCTGGTCAGGATGAGCCGCTCCACCACGCTCTTGTCCTCGCCGCTGCCGCGGTACTCGTCCTCCGCAGACTCGAACAGGAAGGGGTGGTTGCAGGCCTTCTTGAGCTCAGTGATGATGTTCAGCAGGCTCACGTGGCCGCCGCTGCGCGCGCCTGCACGGGTTGATATGAAAGGTCACAGCAGTGCCACACAGTTGGCTTGTGCAACCATGCAGAAGTTGACGCACTGGTGATGTGACAGGAAGCACGCATACCAAAGAGCTTAGAAAACCCAGACACATGCAGACGATGCGCCCACACACGATGATTCTGCACGCATATCACCCGCCCCGGCCTGCGCCTGCCCAAACACCAGCCTACGGCTGTGTGGCGAGCACCCATCCGACACCACACCACACCACGGCACACTGCCTCACCCTTGTTGAGCTCCTTGAAGTTGCGGCTCAGGATCCACTTGTAGTAGCGCCGCTGCAGCGGGCTCATCTCCACGCGCAGGATGCGCTCGCTCTTGGGCGGCAGGCTGCGCTCCACGTCCTTGATCACGCGCCGCAGCAGGTGCGGCTTCAGCGCGGTGTGCAGCTGCGACACCTGCGAGGACACAACAAGCCGAGTGCGTGGGCAAGCCGAAGTGAGCAGCTGCTTAAAAGAAGCAGCAGCACCTGCCACAAGGCCAGCTTGGCCCTGTGACACAAAGCATGTGCTGCACGGGAGCTCAAGCTGCAGCAGCACCAAAGCATCCACCAGCCTGCGCCGCACCTGCTCCGAGTCCTGCAGGCTGTAGCTGGCCTCAAACTGCTCCAGGCTGCCAAAGGCTGCGGGCTCCAGGAAGTGCAGCAGCGCCCACAGCTCCTTGAGGCTGTTCTGCAGCGGCGTGCCTGTGATGAGCAGCTTGTTCTTGAAGTGCCAGCGCGCCAGCTCCTGCAGCAGCAGCAGCAGCATTAGAGCAGCAACAGGATAACACACAGGTCAGTGGTTGCTGCCGGGCGCACAGCAATGGTGCAGGCATGGCCTTGTCATGCTCGTCATATGTCATAGTGTGCCTTCACCAGAGAGAGGCCAGAGAGACAATGCATTGCCTGCTGGTTCTTTCTGCAATGCTGCACATGCAAGACGCAGCCACACTCTATGCAGCACACCTGGTACAGCGCGCTCTCCGCATTCTTGAGCCTGTGTGCCTCATCCACCATGAGGAAGGCCCACGGCACGGTGCTCAGCAGCGCAGCGTCCTTCAGCGCCAGCTCGTACGTGGTGATCAGCACCTGCGGGTTGCAGCACACCATAGCAGCGGCAACAGCAGCAGCAGCGGCACAACACGAGGCCATTACATGAGGCAGCATGCGAAGATTCCCCAAAGCCACAGCAGGACAGCAAACATAACTCGTTTCAGGCTGCCGCAGGCTGGTCTGCAGTACCTAGGAGTGCCAGCTGATCAAGTAGTTCCTCTGACCATGTCAAAGCACGCAGAACCCAGACCCACAAGTCAGCAGGCAGCCACTCACCTCAAAGCTGTAGGGCCTGCTGCGGTTGGCTGCAGCAGACACGTTGCAGCCGGGCATGGCGAAGCTGCCGCCAAACTCGAAGGCGCGGATGACCTCGCGCGAGCGGCCGTCACCCACGTACACCACTGCGTTCAGCTACAGGCAGCGGCAGGGGTGTGAGAAGCAGCAGCACACTAGCGTTCATTCCTTGCATAAGTAGTTTCAGCGTATGTCCCAGCAACATCAGCGGTGCTGTACACTTGTTTGAAAGTTGGAGACAAGCAGCATAGCTAAGGATTGCCCCTAGCATCACACAACCACGCATGTGTCGCATGCATTGACCACATATGTGGCCTGCACTCCTTGACTTGCTCTTTTGCGAATTGTCAAGCTGAGCTTCACTCTTGACGCCGCGTCAGCACATCGAGGATGCAAGCCAAGCCACAACATACGCTGCCAGACGGCAACCGACCCGTGCTGCACACACACAGAGTCACTGTGCTTGCAGGAATCAGCGCCGCCACCAGGCGCTGCATGGCCTCACCTGCGGCGTCCACTTCCTGAACTCCTTGATCCAGTTGGGCACCGTGCTCAGCGGCACCACCACCAGGAAGGGCCCGCGCACGCCGCAGTGCTGCGCCAGCAGCCCCAGGAACGACACGCACTGCACCGTCTTGCCCAGGCCCATCTCGTCAGCCAGGATGGCGTTGCGCGCCTGCGCGCGGCAAGGAGGCACATTGGTAAACAGCGTGGTTGAACAACAATGCGGCTGGCTGCGGCTGATGTCGGCGTGCCATGCAAAAACCTTTCTCCCTGCTACGTCGGCTGCCCCAGCGAACACCATTTGCAACAAAATAATCATGAGCATCCCGCAACTGCAACTTGTTATGCGCGTATAATTAAAAGCAACCCTTGACAGTACGACGAGTCGACTCTCACCACCAGGTGTTACCCCACGGCTGGCACCCCCTGCCAACATGGGCGAGGGTGTCAGGCAAACGCTGAACAGCGGCACGCCGCATTGGTTTCGTTCTTATCCCCAACTCACCTTGATCCAGGCGTAGGTGAGCCAGTTGATGCCGTCCAGCTGGTAGTCGCGCAGCGTGCCGCCAGCCAGGAACTCCGGCTGCACCGACAGCGCCTCAATGCTGCGCCTGCTGCTCACAAAGCTGGCCCGCGCCGCATCCACGCCCTTGCTGGGCTCCTGCGGGGCAGGGCGCAGACACGCATGGCCACACGCGGCGCAGGGTTCCATACATCCCAATCAAGCTGTCTGCTGGTGCATCGCGTGCTTGCCAATTTGTTTAAAAGCACAGCTGCTGCCAGCGGAGGCATACAGCACCAGCTTCAACAGTGCACACAACAAGCACTGCACTGTGCAGAGCTGCATGATGTCCGTGAAGAACCATCTGGATCAACTGCAACGTGCAACAAAGCATTGCAATCGAGCGGTTCCAAACAGGTGTGTGAGCTGCAGCCTGCCCTCACCAGCAGCCGCTGCTGCCTGGCCAGGAACTCATCACGAGCCTCCGGCCCTCCTCGCGCCGCCATCACGTCAGCCTCCGCCTCCCAGCTGCACTCGCAGTAGGGCAGCCCCTCCCACTTCACCAGCAGGCAGCGCTCCACGCCCGGCCGCTCAGCGACAACGCGCTCCACCTGCACGCGCACAGTGGGCAGCTTGAGCAGACGTCGACCGTGCTGCTGTTTGATAGCATCTGCTGTTTGGCAATCAAACGTGAACCCAAGTTCAGCTGCCTTTTGTGCAGCCGATGCTGTGTTGTTGCCGCTCAGTCCGTTCAATTGTGCACATCTGCATGCATGCGGGTAGTGGACGCGGGACTGCACAGCAGCGTCAACTAGCGCTGCTGCTGCGCTGCCCCACCTGCGTGAACTGCTCCAGCAGCTGCTCCTCCATCTGCCGCGTCACGTCCTGCAGCTCCAGCTCCTCACGCGACAGCACGCCGCGGCTCGCCTCCAACTGCTCAGCACGCCTGGCGGCAGCAGCAGCAGCAGCAGCAGCAAACAGTGAGGTCGTCGGCAATGCAACACCTTGGTGACAGCTGCGGTGCTTTACTGCAAAGTTGCACCACCTGCAGTAGCTCAGCTTCTCCTGGGGCGACAGAGACATTACGCACAGGCAACTCAACGCTGCCTGTGCCATTGCGGAGGTCAGGATACCCGCCGGTTTCCGCTCAGTACGACTCAGCACAGTCAGCACCCGTGCCACTCACTTGCAGTAGTTGGTGACGCGCTTGAACCCCGGCAGGCTGCGCAGCACCGCCAGCGGCTCCCAGGTGCAGTGCGTGTAGCTGGAGCGGCGCCACTTGACGCGGAACTCCGCAGCCTCCCAGCGCGCAGCGCCAGCCTCGCTGCCGCTGGCGGCGCCTGGTGGGTCCCTGCAGGCACAGAAGCGTAGTGCAGGCAGGAACAGCAGCAGCAGCAGCAGCATTCTCGATAATGTCACCCGCAGGATGCTTGTTCCCTAGCAATCCGGCTGACATGCAGCGCTGGGGAGTGACACACATGAGGTTCTGCAAGTCAAGCGACTGGATACATTTGCAACCAGGCATATATCAAACAGCTGCCCAGTGCACCGGCCCCCTCCCACCTGTGGCCCAGCACGCGCTCCACCTCGTCATCTGCAGGAGGCTGCCTGCTGCCGTCAATCTCGTCCAGCGCAGGCACAGGCTCGCGCCGCGCCGCGTTGTTGCCCTTGCCGCCCCCCTCGCTGTCGCTGTCGCCACTCTCTGCAGCAGCAGCAGCAGCAGCAGCAGCAGCAGCAGCAGTTGAGGGACGCAACGCCAACAACACATGCACGCAGCAAGCCAGATGCGGCATAGTCAACAGCCCAATCCCCTGAAAGCTTCAGAGCGTGCCCCACCTGCATATGAGACCTTGGCCACGGTGCGCCCGCTGGTGCGTGACCTGGCTGGCTTGCCACGCCTGCAGCTGCCGCCAGCAGCCCACGGTGCGTCCCGCTTCATGCCCCGTGAGCGTGGCGGCGATGCGCTGCCGCCACCAGCCTGCACGGAACGAGGATGTTACAGCATGTAACAACAGAGGCACAACAGCCTTCAGCAATAGTCCTGTCAGCATGGTTATCAGGGAACAGGGCAGCTTCTACTTTGGCTGCGCTGACCATCCACGCCTGTGTTGATAAATGCTGCCACAAGCGCCAGGCCGTGCCAGCTGCTGCTGTAGCACCTCTGCGTAGCATCTGTGCCAGCTGCCACTCAGTGCAACCAGCTGCCACTAAACCTGTGCCTCACCCTGCGTGAGCGTGCGCCGCTGCGTGCGCGCAGGCCATTCCATTCCTCCTGCATGTGCTGCGCATACGCAAAGTCGTCATCATCATCGTCATCACCAGCAGCGTCATCATCGTCCTCGTCATCATCGTCCTCAGCATCATACTCGTCATCTGCTGCTGCTGCTGTTGGCTGCTGCTGCCGTGGTCTTGGCGGCAGCACTGCTGCTGCTGCTGCTTTAGGAGCATACCCTGACGCAGCGCCATACGCTGCTGCGTCATATGCTGCTGCCTGTACAACTGCCGCTGCTGCCGCTGCAGCACCGTCGTCGTACATTTCAGCACCGCTGCTGCCATAGACACCCTGGGCATATGCGCCTGGCGCAGCTGCATCATACCCCCCGTACGCGCCAGCTGCTGCTGCAGCTGCATCATACCCATCAGCACCGTAACCATAGCTGCCACCAGCCGCTACACCGCCATTGTAGCTCCCACCAAAGCCGCTGTTGCCACATGCTGCTGTCCCATAGCCTGCAGCAGCATCTGCTGCACCATAGCCTGCTGCTGCTGCTGCGGCGGCGGCATCATAGCCTCCTGCAATATCTGCGTGGCTCCTTGCTGCTGGCGGTGCATAACCCTTCATGTGGATGCCATTGCCACGCCCAGCCGCCTCTCTGCGGGATGCCGATGATGCAAAGATGCTGCCATAGCTGCTGCCGGCTGCTGCTGCTGGCCGCCTGTAAGCTGCCTCCTCGTCACTGTCCTCATAGGCGTGCTGCATGCAGCAGCGACACCATGCCGAGTTAGTCACACAGACGCAGGTGATTGTGTAGAGTCAAAAGCCCATGCTAGCAGCCGTGACAACTTGAATAAGTGCCAGGCACCTGTTGCTTTGGTTGCTACAGCAGCTGCAGCTCCACAATGGCAAACATCTGAAGGGCCAGGCCCAGGCTCGCAGCAGCTGCATGCTAGGCTTGTGCAGCATGTGCACAGCTCTGAACTGCGCCTTCTGCTGCTGGTGTATATGCTCGTGCCCATGTAGCCCCCTACTGCTGCTGCTGCTGCTGCTGCTGCTGGCGCTCACCTTGATGTTTGCGTTGGCCTTTGCTGCTGCTTGCCGCCTTGGCCGCACAACGTCCCGCACTGCTGCTGCCGCTGCCCACTCCTGCTCCTCACTGTCCTCGTCCTCAAGCTCCGAGTCATCCTCAGAGCTGCTGGCACGCTTGCGGGACTTCTGTAGGCATCACAGGCACAGCCATTATACGATCAAGTCAGACACAGGCGCAAGCAAAGTAGGGACGCGGGCTTGTCCGCCAACTCAGCGCATCCTCAGTGCTGCTGCTGCGTGCCGAGCTGCCTGAGTGAGGCAGGCTTGGGAGCTACTGGCAGGCACCTGCTGCTGTTGAGAGCCTGTGCCTCGCTGCAGCCTCCTGCAAGACACCAGCAATGTTTGATGCATCAAGCTGATGATTCAGCCACTGTCAAAGGGCAGCTGCTGGTGGCTGGCCCTTTCCTGCAAGTGCAGCTGCAGTCCTGCAAGCTGCCGCACCTGAGGTGTGCGTTTTGCTGCCGGCTTTGCTGCCCGTGCCTTGGGTGCTGGAGCCTTCTTTGGCTTTTTGGCCTTTGACTTTTTGGAGCGATAGTCGCTGTCATCGCTGCTGTCGGCCTCCTCGAAATCATCATCATCTTCAGCTCCTGCAGGAAGCAGGGTGGGCAGATACGCAGCAATTGCTGAGCGACAGCAGCCTCTGCTGCAACAGCCAAATCCAACCGAAGTGCTGTTGACATTGCCAATATGTTGAGTCACAGCATGCCCGCTGCTGCTTTCACACGTTATGTCAGTTAGCCTGTGCGTTGCTGGCCGGCCAGCTGGCTGAGAAGCTGGCACCACCTGCGGTAGCGCAAGGCCAAGCAGCACTCACCAGGCTGCCAGTCTGCCCCACCAGTATCATATCTGCGGGAGGAGCAACTTGCACGTCAGGGGATCCTGAGCCAACAGCAGTAGCAGAGCAGCATAGCATAACAGCAGAAGCTGTTCTGTGCCTGCAAGCCCCACCTACCTCTCGTCCTCTTCATCCTCTTCCTCGGCATAATGCCTGCCCTTCATGCTTGAAATCCAGCGCGAATGCTACATAATCGCTGCAAGACAAGCCCAGATGCCGTGCGTTCGGATCCCCTGCAGCTGCTCTAACCGTGTGAGCGAGTGAACAATCGTCAAATATGGTAAGTAGTATACAGAAACACAAAAGGGCTGTGAGGAGAGCTCAACGAGGCAGATCGATTGGTTAGGTTTGTAGGTCTTGATGTGATAAGTATTTACATCCTTGTCCGTAGACATAACGGCAGCAAAATGTCCTGTGGCTGTTTGCCACCAGCCAACACGGTCACATGGGTGGCATGTTACACCATTACTGCACTGCTGCTCTCTTTCTCGGCACATGCCAGTGCCATGGGTGAAAGATGTGTTGTTCATGTGATTTGCTTACGAGGCTGTATGCTTCAGAACATTTTAAGCGCTATGCTGCGCAGCTAGACAGCACCAATGTTTCACACATAACCGTTTGCAGGAGCTGTGCTGAGCCATCAACAACTTGAAAGCATATTCGCTCTAGATCTATTCATTTGAACTGCTTCAGCATGAAAGTGGTGGCACTTGTCAGGTGCTGGTCTGCTGTACTGCTTGATGCTGCAGCCGCCATCAGCAAGGGCTCTGCCAGCTCACTACTGGACTGCTTTTGGTAATGCAGTGGAGGCAAGGACTCATGCTTCAGCATGCATCTGTGTGGGTTGCATGGCCACCAGGTGAGCGTGGCCTCACCTTCAGCAGCAGCTACACCAGCTGGGTGCCAGCAGCAGAGTGCTGCAGGAGTTGCGCAAGGAAACCACAGCATGACTATCTCTGGATACCTCATGCAAGAATTGCAGAGAACAAGCATCTGCACAAGCAATTGTACAACGTGTCGGCAAGACAGATGCAACAACGCAAGGGCTGCTGGGGTTCTGATTTTCTGCAAGGCCCCACTGTGTTTGGCTTGCTGCAGGTTGTGGCCCTTGCCAACCTGCTGCCCCCAGACAGCAACACAGACGAGCTTGACAGCTACATGTACCAGACGGTGAGCAGCGTGCAGCAGGCGCTCCTAATGGCTCTCCGCCCAGTCATCCTGCAGTGCGCTTGCTGCCACTGCACTGCATGCATATGCAAGCAGGCCTGCCTAATATCCTTGCACATGCATGCATGCATGCATGCATGCACGAGTCCGTGCCGTTACGAGTTGTTTCAGCACGCACGTGCCTCACACGGTGCTGCTTAACTGCCGTCTGGCGTGCTGCAGGTGGGCCACCAGCTGGTTGCTGCCTACGCAGCATGCACGGGCCTGCCCCTGTACAGGCGCAGAATCCATGGCGCAAGCACTGCGCAGGTGACCAGCAGCAGGAGCAACAGCAGCAGCAGTCATTCTCGAGGTGCAGGCCATAGTGCGTCTTCACTACCACTAGCACTAGCAGTAGCACAAGCACTGACACTAGCACTAGCTCTAGCACTTGTAACAAACACTAGTGATGACTATCCAGCCTTCAGCAATGACGAGTTGAAGTCGCCTGAAAGCCCACAGCGCTGCAAACAGCGGCCGCTTTCACTTCAAGGTTCATGCAAGCAAACTGCACCGTATGCCCTGCAGCCCTGACTCCGTTCAATCTGTTCACAGCAGCGCCGCTGCTCTTGCTGCTGCTGCTGCTGCTGGTGCGCTGCGCTGCAGGGCCTGTCATACAGCTGCACAGCAGGCGATGAGGTGGAGGACCTCACCGCACTGCTGGCCTTTGTGAAGGTGAGGCCACAGCCAGCTGCAGCCACAGCCGCAGCAACAAGCAGCAGCAGGTTGCTTGTGCCAGGCAGGGTGCATGAGGCCGCAGCTTCGCGCAGCTGCTTTTGTGACTCCAGCGTGGTGTGCCATGCTCGTGCTTTTGACCAAGATTACTAGCATCTTTTGGGGGTAGCCTGAGCATTGTAGGGTCTTGACTGCTGCTGCTGCTGCTGCTGCTGCTGCTGTGGCTGCACGCACCACAGGAGCGGCACCCTGATGTACAGGGCGTGGCGTCTGGCGCCATTGCCTCTGACTACCAGCGCCTGAGGGTGGAGAGCGTGAGTGTGCAGCCTGATGCAGCAGCAACAGCAGCAGCAGCAGCAGCAGTGTGGTAGTGACTGCGCAAATTGCTTGGGGCTGAGAGAAGAGCTGTGGGGTGCATGCTCCATCGCCTGACTTGCAACAGTGCAGTGCAGCAGCCGTCCTCAGTCTGCCGGCCTATACACGATCAGCATCAATTGCTTGACCTGCAGCTGAGTGCGGATCGCCGGAGTGTGGCTGCTGCTGCCTGATTGTTGATTTACCCCCATCTTTTGCTGCTGCTGCTGCTGCTGCTGCTGGCGGCAGGTGTGCTCTCGCCTGGGCTTGGTGTCCCTGGGCTACCTGTGGCACCAACCCCAGGACCAGCTGCTCAGGTGGGCTCCCAGCACCAGCTTGCGTGCAGCGCATGTCACCTGCATGACTCCTTCAGCGCCAGCCACACACTGAACACAACATGTAAGGGCACACATGACACAGCCTGGTGAGCAGTTCTGGTGTGGCCGGGGCTCCTGCTTGCTGAATGTGAAGGTGAATGCTGCCTAATCACACACGCACGGTCAGTGGCAAAGTCTAACCTCAAGCTGCATCAGCCCGCATGCTGCATCATCATCATCACAGCCCAAAGTGCCTGGAACGTCCTGTGCTGCTGCCCCCTTGAGCTGCTGCCAGCCGTGCTCTGTGCTTCTACTGGGCTGGCGTGGGCTCCCCTGCTGTTTGTGCTCAACTGGTGTACGTGCTGCTGCAGCGACATGATTGCCAACAAGATTGAGGCGGTGCTGGTCAAGGTGGGCAGAGCAGCACCAGCTAAGACAGCGGCCTGCTTGCTCCATGGCACGTCTGCTCTATTCTCGGGCCTTGGGACCATCCTACCACTGCTGTCATGGCAAGATGCTCGCATGCTTTGACTGTAGCTGGCGCATTGAAAAATCACTGCTGTTACACTCAGCTGGTAGCTGCATACCCATTAGTGTGCTGCTGCTGCTGCTGCTGCTGCTGCTGCTGCTGCTGCTGCTGCTACTGCTGCTGCTGCTGCTGCTGCTGCTGCTGGCCAGGTGGCTGCCATTGGCCTGGACCCCCACAAGCACCTGGGCAAATCCATTTGCCAAATGCAGCCGCTGCTGTGCAGCCTGCGCGACAGGTTTGGCTGCAACGTGTGCGGCGAGGGGGGCGAGTACGAGACGCTGACGCTGGACTGCCCCGCCTTCAGGCACGGCCGCATACTGCTGGATGGCTGGGAGGTGAGCAGGGCTGCGGCTGCGGGTGTAGCGGGCCTTGCTGCCTATCTGGAGATCTGTGTTTGTGTTTGAGTCAGACTGTGACTGTTAGTAGGTGCAGTGCTATTGGGTGTGATGTGGCACTCTTCACCTGACAGTTGTAGACTGCATGAGGCGCCTTTGCCACCTGCAGTGGGTTGGGGTGCCAGGAAACTTCGGCTGCAGGGCTGATCTGACAACCATTTTGATGCTTGCCCCACCCGTTGTGTGTTTGCAGGTGGTGCTGCACTCTCCTGACAGCATCGCCCCTGTGGGTGTGCTGCACCCGACAGCTTTCCACATAGAGCACAAGCAGCACGGAGGCGCAGATTCAGATGCTGCAGACAGCAGCCAACAACTCCAACAGCAGCAGCAGCAGTCGGCAGCAGTAGTGGTGGAGGTGCCTGATGACTGGCAGCCATCAGGTGCAGCAGCAGCAGCAGCCACTGCTGCTGTTGCAGGCTCATCTGGTCAGCCTGCTGACGTCTGGCGTACAGATGTGCAGGTGACAGCATCACCCGCCCACATCCACATCACCTGCAGTGCCTCATCCCAGCAGCAACCAAATTCAGCAGCAGCCGAAGGAGCTGCCTTTACTGCTGCTGACACAGCTGCCGCCCTGGACGCAGCGCTGTCTGCTGTTGCTGCGCAGCTTCAGCAGCGCGGCCTGAGCTGGCTGCGCAGCTGCTTTGTGCACCTGTACCTGGCAGACATGGCTCACTTTGGCGCCGCCAACGAGGCGTACTGCAGGCACCTGCCGCAGGTGGACCCGCCATCAAGGGCATGCGTGCAGGTAGGGGTTGGGGTGTGGCTGCCGTGAAATCTCCTACACAGACTGTTGCGTACACACCTCTCTTTCACTCTCTCCCCTAATTCATTCTACTCTCTTTCAACTACCAGGTAGGCTGGATACTGCTAGCTGCATAGTGCAGTGTCAGGGGGGCCCCCAAGGCTCCTGGCAGGGTACGGCTGAATCGCATGGGCAGCCATCTGCATCTCCAACATAAGGTTTTGGCCTGTAATCAATGTCGCTGTCTGTCTGATCACGTTTTGTTTGTTATTGCTGCAGGTGCCATTGCCAGCCGGTTGTCCGGTGCTGCTTGACGTGCTGTTTGCACGGCAGCCAGACCAGCAGCAGCAGCAGCAGCCATTGGACCGCCGCGTGCTGCATGTGCAGAGCATCTCAAGCTGGGCGCCCAGCTGCATCGGACCCTACAGCCAGGTGTGTGACGCAATGCAACCTCCACACCCAGCAACAGCCTGCATGCTGACCAGATGTTTGATTTGCCAGCTTGTGAGAGCTGCAGAGCTCACTGCATGGCTATACAAAGCAGGCATTGCAACTGAGCAGGCTGCAGGCTGCCCATGTCTCTCATAAGCGTTGCTTGATGGTATGCCTGGCAAGCGCCAGGTTGTGAAATGCGCAGTGCATGACACCTGGCCTGGAATATTATGAGCCTTGGCAAAACAAACAACTGCACCCTATCAGAGTGAGCTGACACAACAATATGCTGCACACACTCCCGCAGGCCACATCCTGCAATGGACTCATCTACATGGCGGGCCAGATTCCGCTAGACCCAGCCAGCATGGCCATTGCAGCACCCAGCCCGGCAGGCCTGCAGCACACCATCGCAGCGCAGGCCTGGCGCACGCTGTGCAGCTGCCAGGCTGTGGCTGTTGCAGTGCGCAGCTGCTTTGCCAACGCCTCACTCGGCCTGACAGTGTACCTGTCGGAAGCTTGTGCTGCTGCTGGCGGCCAGGCGATTGTGCAGGCTGCCCTGCAGGCAGCATGGGCTGACCGCAGCGTGTTGGATTGCTTGGAGGTGCCGGCAGCTGTCCTGCAAGCTGCAGCAGCAGCTGGTGGAGCTGATGATGTGGCAGGGCAGCATGCGGGCCTAGCAGCGGAGGTGGCTGATCACAGCACGAGTGGCGGTGGCTGCGGTGTTGCAGAGCAGCAGCAGGGAGAGTATGAAGAGGCAGAAGACGAGGAGAGTGAAGATGAGCAGGGCTGTGGGTTTGTGGATGACTACTTGAAGCCTCCTGTTGTGATGCAGCCGTTGCGGCCGACAGTGGTGTATGTGACTGTGCCTGCACTGCCGCGCGGGTAAGTGGACATAATGCTGCAGCGCATACGTTGGAGCTCTTTCGCGGAACCATCTTGTTTGCGGCAATGCGCCATGTTGTGCAGGGGCAGTCCTTGCTGCACTTAGAGCGGTACATGCAGCTTCACATGTGCTTGCGTGGTGTGGCAACGTCGTCTTGAGGAGCCTGGACACCACTGCTGCTGCTTGCTGCCATGCAGGGCCCTGCTGGAGGTGCAGCCGGTGCTAGAAGATCTGGCGGCAGCAGCACCACCAGCAGCTAGCAGCAGCAGTGACGGCGACAGTGATTGCGAGCAGGAGACAGCCGCTGCAGTTGCACCGGCTAGCGCACAGCCTAACGGGCAGCATGGGAGTGCTTGCAGCGAAGATGCGGCAGCTGCTGGGGTGCACATCTCACAGGACACATGCAGCAGCAGCGGCTGGCGCAGGGTCCTAGTACAGCTGGAAGGGCAGCAGGGGACTGTCAGCGACGGAGGCAGTAGCAGCAGCGCAGATGACAAGCGAGCACAGCAAGTGGCTGTGGCCGCAGATCAGATGGCTGCCATCATTCGGAGCGCCGGCGCTGCTGCGGGTGTCTGCTCGTTGCGTTGCTGGTATGCAGTCGACAGCCGAGACGCTGGCAGCCAGAGCAATGCCGCATGGCAAGCTGTGCTGGTGTCGAGACTGCGGGAGGGCATCGGCCAGCAGGAGATGGCACTGCAGGCTGTGCAGGTCTGCACAGTCGCAACGTCGACGCAGCCGGGACCCTGTTGGGCGGTGGTAGAGGCTTTTGTAGCACCTTAAAGCGGATTGGTGACGCAAACAGCCTGGGATGGTGTCGGGTGACATAGCTGGCATGGTTCTGTCAGTTGGGGTTTGCCTTCGCGCCATTTCGTATGTGTGCATGCAGCTGGCAGGTAACGTGAGCGCTGCATATACTCGACATTGGCATGATCAAGCGTTGAACGCTTCACTCGCCCGGTCACGACAAAGCTACATTCTGGAGTGACGACACTATCAGCCTTGTTCGCTGCTAGTCTTGATCCTGACAGCATGTTCAGTTTGCCTTGTCGTCTGTAAAGCATTATGAGGCAGTTAGAGTTCAGCCAGCATCACTGTGCAGCATGGGAGCCACAGCAGCGGCATCTGCATCGTGTAGGAGGGCCCACGCAGCTGCAGAAAGGTTTATTCTCGCATAGAAGACGTATCAGAACTGTTCCTGTCAGGGCTGAGGTTGATTATGGCGAGCAGCACCCTGTGCTCACTGCACCTCTCCGCGATGCCCACCGGACGCTCAAGTGAGACATGTTGTGGTGAAACGGAGCAGAACAGGACATCGATGCAAGCTTTCTGCCGTGCACCATGGATCTGTCATGGCACTGGACCTGTAGCGTGCGAAATGCACCTGTGCATCACCTGCTCCGCGCATTCATGTGCAACACAGTTGATCATGTCGCGATACATGAAATGGTGAGAATCGACAACCGAGCCGTGCTTGCTGTGACATTGGTTGTGTATCTGGCCCTCTGCTGTCGTGCAGGACCCACAGCTGGCCCCAGAAGAGCAGCCTGTTCCTGTTCCGTACAGATGGCATGAGCTGCTCTCGGGAGCTTGTTACAGGTACGTCTCGCAGCACCAGCAGCACCACGGCATGCCATCTTACGACGCACATCAACAGCTGCTCAGCTGCACAGCTGCACGCTTCCTTTACCATGCAGCCTGCGTCTGTGTGTCTGCTGCAGCTGTCTGTCCACCACACCAATTGAAACGTATCTCCTGCAAGCAGGCCTCCACCTGCTCATGACTTGCTGCTCTCGCATGCATGCCTTTGCACCTGTGATATCACTGCAACCACAACCGCACCTCTGCTGCTGCAGGCACGGGCACCTTCCGCTTCTCCCACCCCAGCACGCAGCAGCACCTGCTGGTGTGGCGCGACAGGCCCAAGGTGGTCATGGTCATCAAGAAGCTGGGCAGGGAGCTGCTGCCAGAGTTCCTGGAGGTGCGGCGCAACACTGCGCTGACACCTGCGCTAGGCTAGGCTAGGCTAGGGTAGGCTAAGCTAGGCCAGGCTAGCAGCAGCATAGCACAGCAGCGGATGCTGACTGAGTGGCATCTGGAGCCTGGAGATGCGTCTGTGCAAGCTCCGTGGCAGCAATGCAGTGGAGAGTGCACAGGCAGGGTGCAGCAGTCACCGCAGCAACTTCTGCTGCACATAGTATGCATGCAGCAGCACCGCACACGACTTGTTGCATGCATCAGTAACCACAACCCCTTTATAAAAGCAACCTTCAACGCAACTCGTGGCGCATCTGCTTCGCCTGCCTTATGTCATTTTGCGTCATTTTGTGTCATTTTGCAGGTTGTGGAGTACCTCATGGAGGCAGAGCAGATGCACGTGGTGGTGGAGCCCAGCATGTATGAGGAGGCAGCAGCAGCAGGCCTGTGCATGGACAGGCTGTTCACCTTCACCCCGGAGGAGTCTGGCAGGTCAGGCAGGCCCGCAGCAGGCAGCAGCAACAGCAGCAGCAGCAGCAGCAACACCAGCGCCGCATACCGGTGCGTGGTGGCGTCTTGAGGGTTGCAAGCATGCGTGCCAGTGACAACACTGCACGCTCGCGACACAATGTGTGCCCATGCCATGCCGCTCGTCCCGCCGCCTGACCACGTTCGACTCATTATTATCGTTGTGTTGTGGTGTCCCCTCTCTTGCTGTTGTGCAGGCTGGCCAGCCACATTGACTTTGTGGTGTGCCTGGGCGGGGACGGCGTGATCCTGCATGCGTCCTCGCTGTTCAAGCAGCACATCCCGCCCGTGGTGTCCTTCCACCTGGGCAGCATGGGCTTCCTGACAAACCACCCCTTCCCGGACTTCAGGCAGGAGCTGCGGCAGGTGAGGAGGGGTTGTAACAAGTGATAACCTGTCAAATGACATGCTACTATGTTACATGAGTTTTGTGACAGTGTGGCCCTGCAGCAGCTGCCAGCATGTGTTTTGCAGGACCTTTCGCCAGCAGTGACGACCCTGCGCGTCAGCCCCAGCAATGTCCTGCAGCAACTGGTGCATTGTCCAGCACACAATGCAGCCCCGGGGGCACTGGCTGATCTGGCATCACTGCTGTGGTTGTGGTTGTGATGTGCCAGGTCATCTACGGCTGCCAGAAGCTGGCCACGTGCAGCCTTGACAGCGCCGACATGGGCCCTAACGGCAACAGCCTGGGCGTGATGATCACGCTGCGCATGCGCCTGCACTGCGCCATCGTGCGCGCGGGGCAGTCGGAGCCGGAACAGGTGCGGCCGGCTCTGGGTGTGTGGCGCCTTTTTTAGTTGCTGTCAGCGGTTGTGGATGATAGCCTCTGCAGGCCACAGTCACAGCTCATGCACTGGCGCCGGCACTGTCAAAACGCCGTGCCTCTGCCGGTGCCAGCCTGGGGCTGTGTGGTCTGACTAGAGCATGGCATGCAGTGTATGGTTCTGTGGGGCTTATCAGCGCCTGCTGCTGCTGCTGCTGCTGCTGCTGCTGCTGCTGCTGCTGCTGCTGCTGCTGCTGCTGCAGGTGTATGAGGTGCTGAATGAGATCGTGCTGGACAGGGGCAGCAACTCCTTCCTCACGAATATCGAGGCGTACATCCAGGGCCGATTCATCACGCGCGTGCAGGTGCGCCAGCGCATGCGGGGCACGCTGCAGCACAGCAGCAATTGCCTGAAGCAGCCATGTTACAGCTAGCAGCTGCTCAAGCGCCGTCTTAGTGCTTGATTGCTTGCCTGCTTGCTTGCCTGCTTGCTTGCCTGCTTGCTTGCCTGCTTGCTTGTCTGCCATGCCAACGGGCTCCTCACTGACACTGGCACTGCTGCTGCACCTGTCGCTGCTGCTGCACCTGCCGCTGCTGCTGCTGCTGCTGCCGCTGCTGCTGGCTGTCTTTTGTGTCGTTACCACGCCAGGCTGACGGCATCATGCTGGCCACCCCTACCGGCTCCACCGCCTACAGCGTGGCAGCAGGCGGCAGCATGGTGCACCCCAACGTGCAGGCAATCCTGCTCACACCCATCTGCCCACACAGCCTCAACTTCAGGCCCATCATACTGCCAGACTATGTGGAAATGGAGCTGCGCGTGCCTGACTCAGCAAGGGTGGGCGCCTGGGTGTGCTTTGACGGCAAGCAGCGCCAGGAGCTGCAGCGCGGCGACAGCGTGTTCATCAAGATGAGCGAGAACCCTGTGCCCACCATAAACCGCGCGGACCTCACCACAGGTGGGCCGGTGCTGCATTACCAGTCTGTAATTTATGACCGGGTGTCTGCAGTCTCTGCATGTCGAGGCGGGTTGGTGGTGCGCAGTGTCGTATGCTGGTCTGCCAACGGGCAACTGGCTAGCAGCGTGCAACCTGGATGAAGCATTGACGAGCGGCAGGAGCTGTGCCAGCGAGTTGAGTGATGGCGTTGCAGACAGCGTTGCACATTCCGGGCGTTTCAACTGTGCTGTTTTGCATTTAGTATGCTTGCCGGTTCATGCTGGCAGCTGCGCCTCACCTGCTGCTGTGTGCCCATGCTGCTGCTGCCCGTGCTGCCTGCTGCAGACTGGTTTGAGAGCCTTGAGCGCTGCTTCAGGTGGAGCAACCGCATGGAGCAGAAGCCGTTCCAGGATGACTGGGTCATGCAGGAGGCACAGGCAGGGGGCGGCACCAGCAGCACCACCAGCAGCAGCAACAGCAGGAGCAGCAGCAGTCGCAGCAGCAGCGTGTATCCAAGCAGCAGCATGAGTGGGTATGCCAGCGATGGCAGCAGCAGCAGGAGCCCCAGCAGCAGCAGCCGCAATGGTGGCAGCGCCAGCAGCAGCAGCTACAGGGCGCCTGATGGCACCTACAGCAGCAGCGCAGGCGGTGCACAGGCAGCAGTGGCCGCTGCCGCCGCCGCAGCTGCAGCAGCTGCTGCAGAAGCAGCAGCAGCGGTGGCAGCAGCAGCTTCGCCGGCTCCAGCAGCAAGCAGCAGCAGCCACAGTGATGTCGACGGCAGCGGCAGCAGCAGCAG
Organism: Tetradesmus obliquus; assembly: GCA_030272155.1. Lineage (NCBI taxonomy): Eukaryota > Viridiplantae > Chlorophyta > Chlorophyceae > Sphaeropleales > Scenedesmaceae > Tetradesmus > Tetradesmus obliquus. The sequence goes on from CP126191.1 coordinate 7,678,113, forward strand.
CGCCGGCAGCGGCAGCGGCAGCACGTCACCTGCTTCTGTCATTGACGGCAATGTTGCTACGGCTGCTCCTGCCAGCAGCAACGGCCTTGCTGCTGCTGGCCACCCCAGCAGTGGAGTGGCTGACATGGATGTGGAGCTGCATGCCTCTGCTAGCCAGTGAACAGGCACACAGGGCGTTTCGGCTGGTCCGTTGAGTGCTGTCGGCGGTCAGCTGAGTGCTGCCGGCAAGCGAGGTGGCCGTCAGTGAGCGTGCAACAGCAGCAGCTCCTGGGTGCATCGTGCTTAGCGTCTTTCAGCGAAGCTTGGCTTTGGCTTGAGCGGCTTGCGTGCGTTGTCTTGCAGCAAGTACAGAGCTTGGAGGGGCGTGTGGGGCACTGTGTTAGTGCTGACTGTTGTCAGAGGGGCGTTCTGCTGGCTGCACTGTTGTGGCTGCATCGTAACTGTGGTGTACATGAGTTGTCTGCAGTGCAAGCTGGGGCTCTTTGTGCTGGCATGCCGTTTTGTTGAATAGAGCAGGATACGTGTCGAATGCAGTGCATGAACCACTCTGAGTTGCGGCCCAGCAAGGGCCGTCATCAGGCGTGTGAGAGAGTGTCCGAGGGTTCATGGTGCACTGGGATTACTCTGCTGTTGAGCGGCAGCATACACAGCTTGTCAGCTGGGTTAGAAGGCAGACCCCGGCTGCTGCTGCTTGAGGGGTAGTTGGTGTATGGCCTTGTCTGCGGCTAGAAGCTGGCTGGAGGTGTGTGCAGGTGTGATGTGTGCCTGGTCGTGCTAGTGCTGCCACACACACTGGCAAGTCATTGCCAGCAGGAGTGACGCCCTGCAGTGCACGTGCGACTGCTGCAAAGGTGGTCAGGTCGAAAAAACAAACCTCGGTCGGGCGTTTTGGTGCAGCACCATCATACCTGGTGGCGCCTGGTGTGGCTCAACTGGCCAGGGTCTGTATGATGCGTGTTGGTGAACGCTGTTTGTTGTCAATCGTTGTTTTGCGTCCCATGCGGCTAGGTGTGCGCAACGCACGCAACCTGGCGCGTGCAGTGGCGTTGTATGCTCTGTGTGCGCCTCAGCCGCTAAAAACACCGCGCCTGGTGCAGCTGGCGGTTGCCTGTACTTTGCTTGTTTGTGGCGGTGTGAATGTTGCTCTTGCTTTTGCCTCTGTGTTTTTGTACACTGGTCGGTATGTGGTTGCGCGGTAATGCAGTTTGCACATGGATGTCACTGCCTGGTTGCACTGGCTGGCAGTTGGGGTGATGTGTGATTGGTGCATTTGCTGAAGACTTTGCACTGGTGGAAACTTGTGCGTGCTGGTGCAGCAGACTGTCTGTGGCCAGGGTTGCAGTGTTTCTAGAAAGAAAACGTAGCAGGCAAGCTCTAGGGCTGTCTAGGCTCTTCAACACATAAGCCAGCCGTCTGACGCCTTTGGATTTTGTGCTGGCCCACGGTGGCGCCCTGTGAGTGGCGCACCCACGTGGATTTATGCAGATGAGTTGCAGGCAGGGTTGGTTGCGGCTGCCGCATGGCGATTTTGTCTGCCATTTTGGGTCAACACACCAGGCAGGTGGTGCAGTTTACTGTAACAAAACAGTGCCATGGTCGGGCTATGGTCACCTTGACACTACTTGAGCGTGCCACACTTGCAGTGCATGTACGAACGATCATGCACAATGCACGACGGCTGCAGGATCAGAAGGGCAGTACCCCGGCAGTACACTCGTACTTTCGCAACAGGAACAATCAGGATTTGTGTTACACGAGAGGAACCATAATCGCAGCTGCAGTGACACTACAGTATCATGTGGCGCCAATCGTACAGCAGCTGGGCAAGCTCCTATCCATGGTGGTAAGAGCAGCATTCCCTCCTCCCAAGTGGTGTACAAGGACAGCGACCAACGCAGAACAATGCCACTGACGTGAACCATGAGCCAGTACCTTTCCAAGATGTCAAAGATCACGTTCCAACTCTACTGCGGCAAGAAAGCATGACGTGCGCGCAAGGAAAACAGCATCAGCTGGCTGCACGCAGCTAGCCTAGCTGCGGTGCACATGAGCAAACAACACAAGAGTCTGTCACATGCCATGCACATGCATCGCCTTCATATCAATGTAACAGCCAAAAGGAATATGCCCAGCTGTACGGGAAATCACAGCACGGACACCGTGCACAGTTGTTCAGCTCACAGGACTAGGCCCAGCTCTACTTGAGGTCACTGCATACACACCATAGACACCAAAGAAACAATTAGCTGTACTAGCCGTGCATGGTGCATAACAATCAAGTGACGTTTGCGTCGAGTTGCTGCACTGCACTCCTGGCGTTTTGATTACATCAGGCTGCACAGGGGTGACGGGCTGTAATAATCACCCCACAACGTGAGCGCAGCCGCCCTCCCACCACATATATAGGCACGTCTGCTGCCACAGTGGCGTTTCGTCATAACTACACCCCTGGCTGCAACAACATGTCACTGATAAGCACAAACAACCCCCATGCGCGCAAGGCCACGCCATATCACATCAATCCCTGCTCGAAGATGTGGTCCCTGCTGCCAAAGTCGTAGCTGGCGCCCATGCCGCGCATGCCCTTGCTGGCCGGCCTGCTGTAGAGGCTGGCCTGGTCAGACGGCACTGCAGGGAACAGACGGTCCTGCAGCAGCAGCAGCAGGCGGCACCAGCCGGTTTGAGCAGCTGCTGACCTGGCAAGCATGCTGAGCATGCTGCGTGAAGCGCTGCCAGCCGCTGGTCCTTGTACTGACAGATTGCAGGCGTTGCCGGATGCAAGTTCTTGCCTATTCTGCCAAGAGCACGCTGGCACATGTCTGCCGCTGCCTGCCATCATGCACCCCCTTGCGTAAACCCTTGCGTGCATGCCGGAGCATCATCACCGCCCCGCCAAAACTGCCTCACCTGCACAGGCCTGCGGTCAGGCCGCCCCTCCAGCTGCAGGATGTCTGCCACATGGTCCACTTTGTTGGAAGGGAGCGCCAGCTGCACAAGGCACGCACACACACAGCTGCAAGTTGGACCTGATGTTGCAGACTGCATACTACAGCCCCAACACTTGCAGGAACTTCGGAAAAGATTAGTGCGGCCCCAAGCATGCCTCATGACCCACAGCTGCGGCAGCCAGCCCTGCTGTGCGTGGGGGGCTGCTGGTCCAGCATTGCTTGCGGGTGCGCAGTGGTGCATTTACCATGTGTAAAACTGTCATGTCGCATGCACTGCAGCTATGCCAGCTGCGTAGCGCAGCGCACCTCTGGTGACCTCGCCCTGCTGGCCACCTCTGCCGACACGCGCGGGCTGCGCATCTCCTGCTGGTACGCCGCCGCCTCTGTGCGGTTCATGGGCTCCTCACCCACCTGGCAGCAGCAGCAGTAGAAAACAGGCGGCAGGTTGCTGCATACGCAAACAGCACATGTCACACACCTGCCGGCAACTACTGCATATGCCCATGGCTCTGCATGCACGCAAACACAGGCATACAAGGCGATGCCAGCCACGCCAGCAGGAGCGCATGCAGCCACGCTTTTACTTTGGGTGTGATGGCGCGCTTGTCCCTGCCCTGCTGCTTGATCCTGCTGAAGTGGAAGCGGTTGAACTCGTCATACTCGCTGCGGCTGCGAGGGCTGATCATGTTCTGCAGGTAGTGGTTCATCGGCACAGGCTCAGGGCCCAGGCCCGGCACGCATGCAGCATCACCGCCAGCTGCTGCAGCCTCATCATCAAACAGCAGCAGCGGCGGCACCGCCTGCATGCAGCACGGTGAAACGTATTCGTGAAGGTTGAGTAACAGCCTTGGCATGAAGTTGTTCACACACAGAAGCTGTCGTGAAACTGCTGCACAACACGTGTTGCATCCAGCACCTACAGGCGGAGCTGTGCCTTCAAATGGCATACCATAACAGTGAGTGCGCACTCAGTGCACCCCATACATTCCAGACGCCCCGGCATGGCTGTGCAAAAGCCGTACAATAACAGACACGCGGCGGATTGCCTGCAGGACAATTTTGCAATGCCCTGCAGCCCACCTGGTCTGACCGGCGAGGCAGCTGATGCCGCAGCCCAGCCTCGCCACCATAAGCCGGCTCTACCTGCTGCTGCTGCGGCACCTGCTCATCCTCCCCTTGCTGCTGCTGCACCAGCCACGCCAGCGGCTGTGCTTGCTGCTGCTGCTGCTGCGCTGCTGCCCCAGCAGGTGAGCCAGCCGCTGATGGGTAAGCTGCTGCAGCTGCGGCCTCCTGCGCCTCAGGCCCAGCAGCAGCAGACGCTGCAGCAGCCTGCAAGCAGCAGCCAGCATCCACAGTGTTGCGGTTGCAGCATGATCTGCAGCTGCCAGAACCTGCAAACACACAACTGCTGCCTGCCTCCGATCCCGCAAGCAGGCTGCAGGACCATACAAGGCAGGCGCTGTCAAGACCTTAAGACCTTACAAGCCACCAAGACGCAGCTCTGCTGTCACCCTGCCTCTCACCTCTGGCCCCAGCAGCACCACCTCCTCCAGGTCTTGCAGGAAGCTCATGTACTGCACAAACCTGCCGGTGGTGCCTGGCGGTGACACCAGCACCACGCGGCGCGGAATGGATTTTGCATAGCAGCAGCAGTTCAGCAGCAGGAGAGTCCAACAATGTTGTTGATGCCAGTTGAGCCGAGGATACTGGACAGATGGGACAAGGTGGAGGCACATCACAGGGTTGCTGATGGCAACAGGCAGGGGGCACATGAGCAGATCAACTCACCATATGTATGGCGCAGCAGCATGTCCAGCATGGTTGCTCCATCCACTGCTGCCAGCAGCGGCCTGCAGTGGCTCTGCAGCCAGCCCTCCAGCTGCGCACGCGGCACAGCACCCACGCCAGTCCTGGCAGCAGCAACAGCAGCATCAGCAGCAGAGTGCAACAGGCCAGCACGCACATCTAGTTCAGGATATCACCAAGAGTGGTGCATACTATTGTAGTTCTGCACGTTGCAGAAGGGCTGATGATTGCAGCCCAACACATTCAAGTGAGCGGGCAAGCGACAACGTAGGCATGCGTGTTAACCTGTGCCAAGCAAGTGATTACTGGTGCTTTGCGTGCGCTATGTGGTGCCATGTTCGCCCACCACACGCACCTGTCGCACTGCTTGCACAGCTTCATCAGCGTCTGCAGTGACTCCATGTACTGGTTGACCACCTGGGGCGAGGGGCTCAGCAGCCGCAGCTGCGGCGGTGCCACGCCAGCACGCCCAGGCTGCTGCTGCGGTGACTGCTGCTGTGACAGCGGCTGCTGTTGCTGCAGGTACTGCTGCTGCTGCGGTGCTCCTGCAGCGGGTTGATATGCCTCGCGGGCGGCTGTGCCTGCTGTTGCTGCAGCAGTGTTCATGGCAGCGCCAGCCCTGTAGAATGCAGCACGTATGGAGGAACTGAGGTCAGCGTAACATCAAGCTAGTTGGCAATCCCAGAACAGAGCAGCACAAGGTGCAAAAGTATGGCCTAGCGAACAGCAACACCTGTCAGCCATGGTGCACAGCAAGCCTGCTGCCAACAGCCACAACTCACCCGGACACCTCATAGCCCACATTCCACGAAGGGTTGCCCTGCTCCAGCAGCAACAGCAAGGGAACAGAATGCACAAAATGTTCAACAGCTGCCTGCAGTGATGGCTTGCTGTGTATTTGAACATGCTGCTGAGTGCAGCTACTACCTTGCCACACAGCACTGCAGCTGCGTGTGTGCTAGCATCCCACAACAAAAAGAGCAAGGGCAACCGTTGATGTTTGCACTCTGCGTGCTATGCATGACAGCTTGCAGGTCCGACAGCTTTTGACAGCGCATTGATGGGCATGCAGACGCTCTCGCGGCTGCAATGGCAGTCTGCTGCTGTTGTGACCAGGCCCGTGCTCACCGGCCCCAGGCCCAGCTCCAGCGCTTCAACCAGCGCACGGTCAAACACAAACTCAATGCGGCCAGCCCTGTTGCGCACCAGCTGGCCCACACTGGGAAACACCACCTGGCAAGGCACCAGTGGAACAGTTCGGCAGTGATGGCAGCATGACAGAACGGGGTGAGTGCTGACAACAAAGAGCTGCACTCCCTACTGTAACATTGCTGAGCCTTATGCCTGCTGCTGTTCTGCTGGTCACGCCTATGAATGCAGCAGCGGACGACACACATGTCCTCGTGCTGTTACTGTCCTGTTCGTGCTGCGCTGGCTGTGGGGGCTGTATCGTTGCATCAAGCAATGGTTTAGCTGCGCCACTCGAAAGCAACATCAGGCAGGTGACCAGCACCTTGATGGCGTGCCCTGACACAATGTGGGTCGCCAGCCTCTGCAGGATCTCCGACAAGAGGCGCTGAGCAATGCTCCGGTGGATTTGAGCATCCTGGGAGATCAGCTGGTAGTTGAGCTGCGCCACTGCTGCACGGCTCAGGAGCCTGAACTTGCTATTCTCCTGTGACACGCCGCCAAAGCGGCCCTCCAGCAGGCTGAAGGTGGGCCTATAGCGCTTGTAAGTGGCATATCTGTCCTCCAGCGCCTGTCCTACTGCAAATGTGCCAAGGGCAGGTAGCAGTACACCCTGCAGGCAACAGTAGACACAGCAGCGAGCAGGGGTGTCCATGGTGCTGCTGTGGTGAACTGTGCTGTACGTGGCTCAACCGCATGCATGCCCGGCCAACGCACCTTGTGTGACTTGAGGCTGACGTTAATGAAGTTACTGAGGCCATTCCAGAGGTGCCTGATGCCCGCTGGGCTGATATGGTTGCGCTGGGCAAAGACACTGCTAGACGCCTCAGTCACGAGCCTGTCGTTGTCACAGATAAAGATAGGCCTCTGCACTAAACCCGGATACGCCATACTTGAGATGATGCAGCGCCCTAGAATCAGCGAGAGCTCCCCATAGCTGTTGTTGTTGATTTCGGAGATGCTGAGCAGACGGGCAAGCTGTGCTCAAACGAAAGCAACTGAACCCAATGTGGTGGTGAATGAAATCAACGACAGCCGAAGGTGCGATGTCACCAGCTGTTACAACTTTTTGATTGCCACCCGACAGCTGGGTGCTCAGCAGCAGCGTACTCTTAACCTCTGCTTGCAGCCAAGCCCAGGATCAATTTTCTGATCATAAAGCACTCATGAACCCAATTGTAGTAGCCTCGCGTGGCAGCAGGAGCAGCTACTCCAGCTTGATGCATCACCAGCTGTCACAGCTGCGGCAGCTGCACTAGTGGCTCAGTCACTGAGTCGGTGAGCACAGGCAATGACCAGCCTGGCTTGTGATTATGGACAGACTGATCACCATGGAGACACGGCACAGCATCACCCAAGCAGGTGATTCAGTGCGCCGCGAAGATACACGCTTTGTGTGTCACACGGCGGGAACACAGCCCGTTTTTGAGCCAATGACAGGCTCATTGGGCAACCACTAGATCAACCATCCTCTGGATTTGGACATACACACTATTGCGCATGAACTTGCAAGCCGGCAGCTGCGCCACCTGCTGCCCACACTGTGACAGTGTCACACACGGTGGCGGCCACTGGGTGGTACCCCAGCCTGCCAGGCCAGTGCCCGCTATGCTGTGCCATGGATAATGTCATGATTTGAAATGATACCCTCGACAAGACACTTGAACATGTGCTGTGGAATGCAAAAATGCACACACATACAACGACGCGCTTTTCAATCGAACGACTACTCAGAATCCTTCCATGCTTACATGCTATATGCAAACTCTCTGTGAACAACCCAGTTGCTGGCGTAAAAACACACATGCAGATCATTCACAGCTGTCATGCACCCACCCAAGAAAACCCCAGATACAGCATGACAGAGGCAACAACGGCACAAGCATCTGTTGCACACCTAAATGCAGTCCATCTTTCAACAGCCACATATACAAGCTGCACAGAAGTTGTTCAGAGCGAACTTGGCATTGGCTTCTGGGCTTCAACTCCACTCAGTTTGAAGGCTTGTTTCGCGCCGTCATCAGCATCACCAGGGCGCCTGCTGCAGCCGCAAGTCACGCTGCAGGCGCCGCCTGCGCAGCCGTGAGCCATGCCGCAAAGGCTTGTGCAGTTTGTAGCGCTCGCCAGCAAGCTGCGTGGGGTTGGCCGGCAGCAGCGCCTCCCGTGCATCCTCCACGTCAGCGCTGCGCACACACTCCAGCACAGCAGCGGCCCCACCTGTAAAATCTGCTGCTGCTACTGCTGCTGCTGCTGCTGCATCGGCTGCTGCTGGGCTGCTGCCACCACCACCCTGTGCCGCCTGCTGCTGCGCCGCACACCATGCCAGCCACCGAGGACTTGGCTCAACTACGACAGCCGTGCTCCTGCTGGCGCTGCAGCTGCTGCTGCCATCAGCAGCAGCAGGCCCCCACAGCAGCTGCAGCAGCTCCTCGCTGCCTTCCCCTTCTACCTCCTCCCAGCGCAGCAGCCGCGGCTCCTTACCCAGGTGGCTGCTGCTGCTGCTGCTGCTGCTAGTTTGCTGTAACACCGCACCCCGCACCGACTGCCCTGCCACATCAAATTGCTGCTGAGGCTCCCGCTGCAGCTCCAGCAGCGGCCCCAGCGCCTCCAGCACCCGCTGCGCTGACACAGCACGCAGCACAAACAGCGGCACGCCTGCCGCTTGCGCTGCCCTGCGCGCCTCTGCCAGGTTGACTGCCTTGCCTGTGCGCTTGTTGCGCGAGGTGAGCACCGCGTCAGCAAACTGCATGGTGTCCACCACTACGACGCGGCCCTCCAGGCCGGCCACATCCAGGGCCTTGTACAGGCGCAGGTCATCAATGCCGTACCTGACGGGACAGCAGTTGCACAGCGGTACATGTCGGGCCAATGAGGAGCGCAAGTTTTTCAGAGTGCGTGATGACGCTGACAGCTCTGGGTCGGCTGTGTGCACAGCTGCCAGCCGGATCCGTTAGGGCGCAGGCAGTTTCTGTCCAGGAAAGATACTCTAAATAGCTGCGCTGCACAACTAGCAACGCCACGTCGCTGCATAGCTGGCAAGCCTCTGCTGCTACTGCACCCCTGCGCACCTGAACACCCGCAGCACTGGCTGCCCTGGCTTGGGTGGCCCGGCCTTACGCAGGCGCCTTGCAATGTCCTGAGCAGCTTCCGGCGTGAGGTGCAGCTTGTCTGCTGCTGCGTAGCGAGGCTGGCGGGCAGCACCCGCCTGCATCGCCACTGCCCGTGGTGCTGCTGCTGCCTTTGTGGGCTGGTCTGCTGCTGGCACAGAGTAGATAGGAGTAGGGAGTGCACTGTCTGCTGCAGAGTTCCACGTGCTGCTGCTACTGCTGTTGCTGCCGCTGCCAGTGGGTGCGGCTGTTGCTGCCTGCGCTATAAGTGCATCCAGGTCGTCTGCTGCTGGATCGGGCTGCACAACAATCTGCTGCTGCTGCTGCTGCTGCTGCTGCTGCTGCTGCTGTTGCTGCTGCTGGTGGTGGTTCAAAGGCTTCCTGCGGCTGCGCGGCTGCGGCTGTGTAGGCGGTTGCTTGTTGCTGTGTTGAGCAGGCACACCAGCAGGAGGGCTGTAGCTGAAGGATGCCTTCCTGCGCTCCACTGTCGAGCTCCAGCTGCTGCCATCTACTGTGGGAGCTGCAGGCTGTTGTTTCTTGGATGCATACAGTTCTGACTTGGCTCTGGTAGCCTTCCAAGTGCTTCTCCATGCTGACAGAGATGGTGCAGGTGGCAGCAGCAGCAGGGAACTGGGTACCATGAGTAGAGAAGCAGCAACAGGTGACCTTCATTCTAGTCTTGTGGGAGGACGCAATCGATCCAGTATGCAGCAGCAGCAACAAATGCAAATGCAAGCTTCTTGTCATGCCAGGGCTTGTTGACGAGTTCTCGATGTCTCGGGCAAAAGCGTATTCTCGTACTCTGAGCCCTGCAAAAACAGGCTCAGTGCACGCTGATTAGAAGTTTCATGATTGCACAGCCAGCATTCTTTGCCAACGTTTCTAACCTCGCTTCTGCACATGCTGCGAACCAACTGCACCTCTCATTGCTAGCTGTCGTCGCAGCACGTTGATCTTGTTAACCTGTTCGCCCTCGTTCCGAGCTGGTGGCAGAACAGAGCGTAGCTAGGCTGAACAGCAGTGAGTGCCTCAGCCACAGCACATGGGCCGCTACCAGTGTGCTAGTCATCATCTGCAACAGCACTGCCCTTGCCATGTGTTGTGTCTGGCTGCCTGCTCTCCTGATTAGCATCAGGTTTGCAGTTGTGCTCATTGCAGTTCGCTGCACTGTCCTGGAAGACGTCCAGGCAGCTTATATAATGCCGCTGCATGCACACTGCACGACTGCGTTGCATGCACCATGGTGTTGAAGCATCTGTGTCACAGAGGCATCACCAGCCTATGAGGCCAGCAGTAGAACAACTGGAAACACATACTTGTAAGCAACCAGCAGCAGTGTTGTGTGGCAAAGTCAAATAGTTACTGCTGCGCTCACCTTCGCCGCTCAACCAGGCACCTGACGCTTGGCAGCCGCGGCGGCAGCAGATAACAGCACGTCCGCAAGCTGTGCAGTCATGCTCAGTGGAGAGCTCAAGGCGGCAGCCAGCAAGCTGCAGAAAGAGCAGGCGCAGCGGACAGAAAAAGAGCGGCAGCGCCTTGAGAAAGAGCGCATCTTGGCAGAGCGCCAGCGTCAACGCCAGCAGCAGCGGGAGGAGGAGGCCCGTGCAAAGCGATTGGAGGCAGCAGCAGCTGCAGCAGCGGTGAGAGACTACTGCCAATCTGCTAGCAGCCACGGCAACTTGTATGCTGCAGGCACAGCAGGAGGGGGTACTGGTTGCAAGGGTTGCATGCTTGCATGCAAAGGGTATTTTGCTGCTCGCAGCTCCTTGGTTGCGTTGCAGAGCATACGTCAAACCAGCACATGTGTCCCGGGCCACTTAGGAATCCAGCACTTGCTGTGTATGGTGACTTTACATGTTTGCAGGAAGAAGAGCGCCACTTCAGAGACCTAGAGGAGAACAGAGGGGTGTCGCTGCGTGTGCAGCTTGCAGCAGCGCCTGCCAGTGCAGATGCGGCGTCATCCCGTGGCATCAAGCGCGCAGCAGACAAGCTGCTGCTGCCGCCGTCGGTGGGCGCCTCCTTGATGTCGCAGGACGCCCCAAAGAACGGCGCCATGCTGTTTGAGGTTGCTGCAAGCAATGGCGGCAGGACGCACGCAGGCGTGCTGGAGTTCACTGCACCTGAGGGTGTGGTGCTGCTGCCTGAAAAGGTAGCAAACTGCTTGTGGGGCTTACCTGGCAGCAGCGATGGCGGCGGCGGCAGCAGCCGCGAGAGCAGGGCAGCTTACCAGGCGCGTGCCGGCAGCCCGAGTGCAGCAGCAGGCCCAGCCAGCAGCAGCAGCAGCAGCAGCAGGTGCTGTGGTCAGGTGTGGGTGCGGTACAAGCGGCTGCCTAAGGGCACGTATGTGCGCTTCCAGCCTGAGCTGCGTGCGTTCCATGAGGTGGTGGGCAGTGACCCTGAGCTGCTGCGCAGCACGCTGGAGCAGTGCCTGCTGGGCTACTGCACGCTCTCACAAGGTGCGGGGGCAGGCCTGGGAGTGCAGCAGCTGCTGCCGAATGTGCAGCAGTGGCGTGTGCACCGTCTTCCACCTCAGCGGCTGGAGGTGTTTCTGTGGTTGCTTATGCCGCAGCCCTGTGCTGCTTCATATGCGGTTGTGCTGTTGCTGCCTGCCAGCTGATGATGGCTTCAGGTTGCGCCCGCCAGGTGACGCTGTTGTGTCATGCGTGCTGCTGCTGACAGCTGCCGCCCTGCACGTCCCTGCCTGCAGGCGACTGGGTGCAGGTGCCGTACGCTGGCGAGAGCTACAACCTGCGCGTGCTGGAGGTGCAGCCGGGCGGCGCTGTCAGCGTCATCGATACAGACATTGCGGCTGACGTGGGCCCGTCCATAGAGACGGAGGGCTACCTGCGGGCGCAGGAGGAGGAGCAGGCGCGCAAGGCTGAGCGGCAGCGGCAGGCACGCGAGGCGGCGGAGCATGAGGCAGCGCAGGTGAGTGCCTGGCTGTGTTGCAGGCATAGCATCAGCACTGTGTGCATACTGTTGGTGGTGTGTGCATGTCATAATGGCCCCTTAGCCAGCAGGATAGACTGATGGCTAGTTGCAAAGCACATGTGATGCCTCTTGTACATGACTCTGTGCAGCTGGGGTTGCATTCACACGCACCAACATGCTTGTTGCTGATTGATTAGTGTGAATGGTGATGAAGCTTGTTGCTGTGTCTGTTGCGTTTCAGGCGCTTGCAGCTGAGCAGGCAGCCGCTGAGGCAGAGGCACGCCGCCAGGCAGAGGACGCCGCGCACCGCTTGCAGATACAGGCACAAAAGGCAGCGCTAGTGGCGCCAGAGCTAGCAGCAGACAGTGATGTGCCACACCTGACGCTGCTGTTCAGGCTACCAGATGGCAGCAGGCTGTCGCGGCGCTTTGGGCTGCAGCAGCATCTGCAGGAGTTGTACGACTTTGTCGACAGCAAGGTGCGTGTTCTGGGGCTGTTGACGAAAGACATTGCATTTTGCTTGCTGTGCTGCGAGGCATGTTTGCACAGCAGCCAGCACGGGAGAGTTGGTGGACGTTTAGTGCCAGGAGTGTGGACCCCCACTGCGTGCGCCCAGTGCCTGGCGCAAGGTCGGCGCTACTTGCTGCTCGAGTATGCGTGCATCTGCCACTGCACGGTGCTGTCGCAACACGTCGCTTTCCTTGTTATCCGCGTCATTGTCCCTGACTATTGTATCTGGCGCTGTCCGTGTGGCACACGTGTGCATGCAGGGAGCTGGCGGGTTGTTGCCTGGAACCTACCAGCTGGTGCTGCAGTTTCCCCGCAAAGTGTTACAGGCGGCCACAGACCTGACCTTGACAGATGCTGGCTTGGAGGCAGCCAGCCAACAAGCAGTTTTGCTTGAACCAGTATCCTGAATTGCTGGCTCCATGTCCACCGCCTGCACCACATGCTCTCATGGCTTGCAACCGACCACGGTGGACGCAAGCACTCACTGGCGACTGGCTGGTTGTTGTGCTGGCGCACGCCGTCCCATCGCGCGCGTGTTGTTGGGTTACATGGTATTTCCATACGTTAAATGTTTTTGTTGGCAAAAAACATTGTTAAGGCATGCTTTAGCATGGGTCTCCTTTGTCTATCGCCGGGCCGGGTGCCGCAGAGAGACGTGACCACATCTGTGAACTTACCGAGGATCTCCCAAAAGGCATGTGTCTGCAAAAGCACTATTTGAGATGCTAGAGCGGCTCGTTGGAGCAATCTAAGCGAATCGCTGAGACCTCAGGCCAGGGCTCACTTCAGACAGTGGTTTCCTCCCTATATCGGTGCAGTAGCGACACAGCTCCCTTCATTAGTCTTTGTAGTACAGGTTGTCGTCTTTTTGCACACCAACACAGGCATGAGGACGCAGCCTACGAGTACCAGCAATTGTGTCGACGCATCAGCCAGCTCTATAAGGACGTTTTAGCCTAGTATGCAATGTCAACAAGCGCTGGAGGTATCCACACAAACAGATAGCCCGAGAGAGAGCTGTGCATCCAAAGGTGAGCAGCTTTAAGCGGGCGAGGCGCTCATACAGCCCAAGCGCAGCTGATTTCAGGGCGTCAAATAAAGTGATGATGAGTTTATGTTACAACTTGAGGCAGCATCTTTGGCTTGTTCAGCTGCTTGACAGTGAAAGGCGGAGGAGCCGACTGTTGCGCCCAGGATCACGCCCCACGCCTTGCTACTCCTTTCGTTTTGATTTAGCACCACATCAAAGTCCTTCAGTGCCATGCGCGCACTGCCTGGTTACGCCTCCGCTCAACATTGCCTGCCACGTCCGCTTTGTCGTGAACGCAGGTGTGGGGTGCAGTGCGATGCACGCGGAGCACATGGAGGACACAGGCGCAAACATGAGTATTGTGCAGCTTCAGGCAGCCGAGCGTGCGCAGCAGCGCCTGGAGCGTGAGAATGCAGACCTCAAGCAGCAGCTCAAGTCCATCGAGTCACGCTACGACAACAGCCGGCAGGTACGTCCTCTGCATGCCTCATCGTGCCGCTTTGTTCGTCTGACACCGTAAGCCCTTGCTGCAGGCCTCCTGGCCTGTCTGCTTCGCCTGTGCAGCAGAGAAATTGTCCTCTGCATACTATGACTCACACGCCCTTGCTCAAGTGCAACACTCTGCTTTGCTGAGGACTGCTATGTTTGTTGGACTCTGGTGGATGCTTTGTTGCTGAGCTGTTGTAACCACTGCCTGCCCTATCTTACCTATGGCTCCCTGGGACCTGTCTGCAACCGCCGTTTGTTGTGGCAGCTGCTTGAAGCACAAGCCGCAGAGCTCGCCGAGAAGAGCCGGGTCATAGAAGCACTGCAGAGCAAATTGGCCCGTCTGTCCAACCTGGCAGCAGCTTTCACGGATGAAGTTCACGGCGCTGTTGGCGCCATCGCGGGCTCTCCTATGCCACCCTACCAGTCCCTGGCAGCTCGGCAGGCCCAGCAGCAGCAGACAGCTGCAGCAGCATCAGAGCAGAAGCCTGCAGTGCCAACCCCTGACCAACAGCTCAACCTGCCTGCAGCCATGGCAGTGCTCACACGCCTGCACCAGCAGCAGCAGCAGCACCAGCAGAACGCCACCATGGTGGCAGCCGCAGCTGCAGCCGCGGAGGCTGCAGCTGCCGCTGGCGTTGTCGCAGCCACCGGCATGCGCCTGCCATCCGCAGGCAGCAAGCGCGACCGGCTGTGCAGCGCGACTGGCAGCGCTGGCGGCGCAACAAAGCACGCTGCCAGCGGCGGCAGCAGCAGCAGCCACCAGCAGCTGTCAGCAGATGAGGAGCTGGACGAGGACATGGAGGATGATGAGGAGGTTGATTATGAGGAAGAGGCCACAGCAGGGTGCTTCAGCGCCAAGCGCTCCCGCAGCCCCAACAGCTGCGAGCGCCCAGCTGCTATTGCTGCAGCAGCAGGTGCTGTCGCTGCTGCTGAGATGGATGCTGACGAGGACGATGACAAGTCGCAGGATGACCTGGATGCAGCGCAGTGCCTGCAGCAGCTGGCAATGAGTGCCGGCAACGCTGAAGCCCAAGGCGCCAACCACTCTGGCATGCCCTCTCTGTTTGACTCACTGGCCAACAGCGAACGCTTTGCTGTGGGAGCCAACAAGGGCGCCGCGAGCGGCTTGGCTCGCTGGGGCAGCTCGGGCCAGGCGGCGACCGCGCTGCCCGGCGCGGCTGCAGGTGCTGGCTACGCCGGCAGCAGCAGCAGCAACGGCAGCGGCGGCAACGGCGGCAACAGCAGCACTTTCAACCAAGTGGTGCAGGCACACCTGCTTAACTACCTGGGCGCATTCAACGCAGAGGGCTTTGAGGGCTTCCACAATTCCCGCGGCCAGCAGCCAGCAGCGCAGCCAGTTCAGCAGAAGCGCCTATCCCTGCCCTTTGGCAGCGCCGCGCAGCAGCCGGCAGCGCAGCAGCAGCAGCAGCGGCAGCAGCACTTTGGGGCTGCTGGCAGTGGCCTGACGATGCAGCGCTCTGGGAGCCTGGGCGGGTCCTGGGGTGCTGCGACCAAGGCTGCGCCAGCGCCTGCTGCACCTTCTGGCGTGATGGCGGCACCTGCGCGCGCACGCAAGCAGTCCTGGGTGAGTTGTGCTGGCCGTCATGGGTCAACACAGTCTGCTTACATAAAGCGCGGGCAGCCATGTGCTTGGCTTGCTGTCCAGCAGTAGGGCTTGCTTGAGAGTCGTGCCAGGTCACTGTTGCCATGAGCTGTTCCGGTCACCTATTCTGTGGTCAGCTGCCCAACCTTGCTGACCTGCGTGCTCAACCGACTCAAGTACGCCTTGCGGTCGTTGCCTGCGACCCCGTACTCACACCACCGCTTTTATCGCCCTGCCTTTTGAATCCTGCAGTTTCAGACGGAGATTGCGGAGAAGATCCCGCTGTCTGTGCAGCAGGCCTGCGCGCACGACTGGGCTGCGCAGCAGTGCATGCAGGTGGTGTGCGCTGACCTGTGCGGCACCTTCTACGTGAACAGCGCGGGCGAGTACCTCATCAAGCTGGCGCACTCTGGGGAGGTGGTCACGCCCAACAAGTTTGAGGAGCTGGCGGGCAAGAAGACGGCGCGCAACTGGCAGCAGAGCATCCGGCTCGTGGGTGAGTGGCGCAGTGGCGTGTCACAGGGAAGAATGGGCTTGAGGGTGCTGCACACTGTGGCTCCAAGGGTGTGCTTTGCTGCCGCGGCAGTTGTGCATGGGCAGAGTGTGACATACAGCACGGAACATGCTGTTCTAGTAGCAAGGGCTGTAGACTTATCATCGCTGCCGCCCGTGCTGCTGCTGCTGCTGCTGCTGCTACTGCTGCCAGGCTACACGATGAACGGCGAGCCCAACAGCGCGCTGCTTAAGCTGGGCCACTTCACGCGCATTGTGGGCCTGGTGCAGGACAGATAAGAGCACGGCAGCAGTCTACCTGACCGGCACACCCGCCTGCAATGACAACGCAGATTGCTGCTGGCCTGCTGTGCTGACTGTACCGTATGGGAGCTACTCAACAGGGTCGGGGCACCCTGAAGTGCAGATAATTTGATTTACATTACATGCGATCTGCTTTGTGACGATTATGTGTGCCGTGAGGCGCGCGTGTGCAGCACACATGAGCCTATCGTGTGACTGGCGCGGCGCGTGGCCCCGTGGCTGCTGAGCAGTTTTGGCACGCTTCCCTCCAGGCGCTGGCTGCTGCCTCAGTGCCGGCCTGTGCAAGGGACTTTTTGGTTGCTCGCGAGGGGATTGGCGGGAGTTTTGCTTCGAGATGGGGTGGGCGGGGCGGGAGGGCTGCGATTGCCACTGTACTGACTGGGGTTGACTGAGGTGGTGCGGAGCTGAGGTCGTGCAATGGCTCCAGGCTCTGCTGGGTTTCTTGTATAGCCTGCGCCATTGTATTCTGCTGTTGCCTGTGTATGAACATGACACTGTTTGCTGCTGCTGGGCCAAGACCTGCTGCTGCCAAGCTCAGGGATTGGTACGCGCTGCTGCCGGTGCATGGTCATGCAACCAGCAACAGAAGACAATTGCACCATGTCTTACTGCTTGCTCACTGTGCTTGTTTCTCCATGAGTTCCAAAGCGCTCAGGGGCTGGTGTGCTGTATGTCCTGATTCCACCTGCATCGTGTGTATATGATGGACCCATATGCCCCGGCTGTGGCGAATGGCTGCTTTGTTCCTACATGTATGTATGCATGCAATGCGCTTGCACACAACCCAGGGAACATCTGTCCTGACCAAATGTGTGTGATAGATGTTCCTAATATGACGACAAGCACCCAGGCAGTTAAACATCGGAAACATAGGCTGTTGCGCCCTGGCTTGCCTCGTGTGCAGAGCTTCATTACAGCATTTTGTCTGAACAGATACGGCCGGCATGGGTGCAAGTGCCCCTCTGACATAGGGATTAAGCGTGGGTTCATGTGTTGTCTGGGCCGGTTTGGGAGACTTGCGTTCTCTGCAGGCCTTGCCGCCTGCAGTTGCGCGGTCCAATTTTGCATGTGCGTGTAACTTTACCAGGTTGGCCGCAGCTGCTTTGCACAGGCATGCACAGCCATGCAAGCTTGCAGGCTTTGGGCGCTGCGGCAGCTGTGAGTGTGCGTGTGTTGCATAGCTACGTGGTGGGGCCACCTTGGGCCAGGGCGGGGTGCATGGCCAGAGTTTTGCGTGTGAGGTCTCACCAGACACGTGTACACCTGCTGATACATACATGAGCTTCAGGGGCTTGCTGTGCTGCTGAGGTCGGCTAGGACGGCGGGCGTGTACGGGCTGTGGTGGCATGTCCTTGGCAGCCCTGCGGTCTCGTGGATGGCGACTGCAGGCTGGGATGGCCTGGTGCAGTGCCTGGTGGGCTTGATGCACTTGCATTCCGCTGGCGGAAATACGCCAGCGGCAAACCGAGCAGTGCTTTGATGACTAGCCACTGCTGATGAATGCAAGACTCTTTTGCACCAATGCTGCGCCTGCAACTTGATGTTGGGGCGGCGGCGTTGCTGGGCTGCCATGTGCGTGCAACTGTGCTCAGCGTGCAGCATCTTCTGCGCTGGGACGGTGTTGGATTATGTGTTTGTGACGTGTAATGCTCTGTGCGGCTTCTGCTGTGTGTACTTTTCATACCCTCTATTCATTTCCCTGCCATATGTTTCTGGCAGGTGACTAAATGCAAACCTGATAGCACTGATGGAAATGGCTGCTGGTGTTGCAACATGTGTGTGTGTGTGGTTTGGTTTGCTGCTTCAGAGCCTATTCAGCACACACGTGTTCACAGCCCTCCAATCATTACAAACGGCGGCAGCTCTGCTCTCAGGTGGCCATCCTGTTTTGTGGGAGCGTTGGCATTTTTCGCCTTGTCTTGCTGTGTAGAAGTTGCATTGTTTGCTGTAATGACCACCCCTGCATTCTTCAGGCGGTTAGCTCTTGGCCGGCATGTGCGCGGCCGCGTTCTGCTCTGTGCGGGTCAGCGGCCACGATCGGCCTGCAGCACCAATGTATGGTTCACAGCCGCAAGCGGGGCGGCAAAGCCTCTTCTGCGCATTCGTGTGTGTTGTGTTGTACCAGCACTGGCGGCAGTGCCTTCTCTGTGTGTAAAGTATCCGGCCGCGTCCATGGCAGTGCCGCTTGTGTGTGCTTGTTGCCGGTGGCCTCTGATCACAGGCGGGGCGTGGCATATGGGGCACAGCCAAAGGTGTTTGTATGTTGCTTGGTTTCCTGTGCCTGCTCTCTGACATGAGGCTGTAGTTTCCACTTGTTTGAAGCAGCTGTGTTGCCGCCATCAGAAGTGTGTGTATGTATGGCCTGTGTGCGGGTTCTGGTTGCCGAATGGCAGCTACTCAGCAATGCAAGGCAGGAGCTTCTGTTTGCTGCATGTTCTATATCGCCTAGTGCTGTTGCCCAAAGTGTGTTTGGATCAAAGGTAACAGCCAGGAGGTCATAGCAGCCTCACGGCATGTCTCTTTGCCACATGTCACACTCGTACAGCACACATCGATGCCTGCCAGCTGCTAGATGATGCTTGCAAAGGCGAGCTGACGCACCTACGCAGCAGATGCGTGTGTGTTGCTTGTGTCACTGCGTGTGGTTGTCACACTCTGCTTGATGTCTTGGCAGGGTTGTTTGTCATGTGATGCTGTCTGCTCCCAGGCTAGGGCGGGCCAGCTATCCTGCTGTAGACTTTGGTCGGCCTGCAATTCAGATCCCCCACCTTGCGTCCTTGACTGTGTGCTGCCTTTGAGTAGCAGTGGTGTGTTGGCTTGTGTGACATTATGTACTGTCTGATGGTAGCGAGGTTGGCTGAGGCTGAATCCAGTGACTCAATCGAGTTACTTCTGTGTGACCTAGCGCTTTTGGGACGGTGTGGCCATCCCTGCATGTGCCTGTTACACACTGCTGACATGTGTGTATGTGTGCCTTGACGGTTGCTGAGCTACATTGTGGCTGTTGCATGATTTCTTACTGGTGCACCTAGCAAGCATAGAGAACGGCTCCTGCAGCCTTTGCAGCTGGGTGCCAACTAAATTGCGGGTATGTGTGGTAGGGGACAGTCTCAACCTGTGGGCTGACGTGACAACGCACGCACTGAGATGTCCTCGCAACCGCTAGCTGCATGCTGGGCACCTCTTGCTTCCTAGAAGTGACACCTGACCAGGGGCACTGACATCAAGGCGGACAAATGCGCACACCGATGCTGCACCTGCTGTGTGTGTAGTTTTTTGCTGTGGCGCCTGGCCAATGTGCCAGCTGGGAAGGACACGGCCCGCATGTACGTGGCCAGCTGCAACATCTGTGTCAATCTTGCTGGGATGTGTGGCGGCAAAGCAGACTATTACATCATTTGCCCCTTCATATGACTGGAGGGGCGCATACATGCACAGGTTTGGTGGGAGCTGGTGTCTTGGCTCTGCTTGGCGTTTGACAGCTGCTGCATGCATGTGCATTGCCTGTACTCAGACAGTTGCCTGGTAGGCGCTGCAGTAGAGCGCCGAGCGTTGAGCGCTTCAAGAGCAACAGCGTGCTGCGTACGCACTGCAATCAAAACCTGGCAGGGTCCAGGGTCCTGCGGTTGTTTGTGCACGCACCACTCGTCAGGTCAGGGGTCACGAACAGCCACAGTGACTTCTCTGCGGCTCCATTGGACACTGCTCTGCACATAGCGCGCTAACGCTCAGCGCAGCATGGTTTGGGTTGCGGCATAGTCGCCTTCGTGCGCTGGACTTCCTACCACGGGCTCGTGCTGTGAGCCCTGCCGCAGTGGGTGTGTATGCTTGCACTGCGCGGGTCATTCCGACGCCATGCACTGTCGTGGCCGTGAAGTGTAGGTCTCGTTGTGGAGTTGTTCAGGTTGAGGTGAGCTCAGCAAGAGCCTCTTCTGCTTGTGTGCTGCTTATGCTTGTTCATATGAATCTAGGTGTCTATTGCTGGATTTTGGCACTGATAGGAGCCCGTGTTTTGTAGGTGGAGGCTGTGCAGTCAATTTGTTGTATCAGAGCCCTGGCTCTGCATTGCACAGCCACTGATTGGTGGATGCTGCATCTCATGTGCTTTTCATTTAACATGCTCAGCATGGCTGCAGTTTACTGATCGTATCTCGTGATAAGATTCGCTGGCTGCGTAACAACATTGGAAGGTACACCTGGGCATGGGTTTGCCAACTCACAGACACTATCATGCATATGATATGCAGCAGCACTGCAACCCAGCAACATTGCAGTCGAGGCCACTGCTCTGTCCACTGCACGCAGGTCCCCGGGGGGTTGAAACTCAGGAAAACCAAATGGCAAACCCAGCTTGCTTGAGTGCCAGGCGCGTTTGTAACAGAATGAACAGCTGCAGTGGAGCCACCACCATCCCTAAACGTGTGTAAACAGACGAGATGTGTGGTCATGAAAAGCAGCCGGCGATGACCAGGGCAAGGACGCCTCACGACATGTACAGCAACAAAGCACGCCATACTAACTGCCAGATGAATACTGCCAAAAGCAGGATTTGCCAGCAGTGCTGCTGCTTACATTTGCATGCAGACACGTGGCAGCCATGCAATAATGCAAAAGTTTCCACGTACAGCCTGTACCTAAGACTGTCGAGGTTTGCCAGCCAAACGCTCATGTGCTTTGCTGATGATGCAGCTCCTAATCGCAGATGATGCAGCCCCTGGTTGCATGCGCGAGCAGGCAGCGGGCAATCCTCGTACCATGCAGCCATTTACACCACAGTGCTGCTGCTGGTGCTTGTTGTAGCGGACACACCAGCTTGCTGCCGCTGCATCACTGCTGCCTCTGCTGCACCGCCAGCCATGCCCAGGTGCTGCTGCCTAAATATGCTGTTCCTTGACAAGCGCTGCCTGTTGATCTGCTCGTGATACTGCCGCTGCTGCTGCTGCTGCTGCTGCAGCATGCGCTGCCCTTGGCTGTGAGGTTGTAACACGCCTGGGAACCCTGCTGTTATGCATCCCGTGCCGTGGTTCGCTGCGGCTGCCGCCGCTGCACCAGCTTGGATGGACAGCCGCTGCTGCTCAAAGCCTGGTGTGTGTTGTTGCTGCGCTGCTTCGGCAGCAGTGCTATCAGCTGCAATGCAACCAGCGGCAGCAGCAGTGGAAGCGTACCAGGCAGCCGCATGATCTTCTGCATGGCAGCTTGTAACCTTGCCTGGTGCCCAGCCGCACTGCGGCGCAGCAACATGCATCACATGCGCATTGCAGCCAGCAGCTGCAGCAGCAACAGGGCTAGCTGCAGCAGCAACAGGGCTAGCTGCTGCTGCTGCCTGCTCAGCCCCGTCAGCGGGCATATCCTGCATCGCTACATCCAGATCTGCCGCACCGCCAGCAGCAGCTGCAGCGACAGCTGGCGCCTGTGCCACAGCTGCCATGGCAGCTGCAGCCGCTGCCGCAGTTGCCTCGGCGGCGGCGGCTGCAGCCGCAGCTGCGGCGGCAGCAGCTGTGTCTGCGCTAACTGCTGGCTGCTGCACGGCCAGCTGCAGGGCTGCTGTCGCTTCCTGTGGCTGCTGCTGGTGGTGGGCTGACGGCATCAGCTGGATGGTGCTGCCCGGCCTGAGGCAATGCAGCGCAGGGTACTGCGCGGCATCTGGTGCGTCACCAGCCGTGCCGTAGCCATACACATGGACCTTTGAGGAGCCGAACAGGCCAGAAGATGCTGCAGCGGCAGGGTGCAGAAATGCCCAGGGTTACACATAAGTCGCATGATGCTGCAGCAGCGGGTTGAAGTAATGCCAGGGTTATAAAAAGCCGCATGATGCTGCACCAACACGAGCCGATGCAACGGCTGCAAGCATGCGCTCGTGCTTCGGCAGGATATCTCGGCAAAGTGCTTCAACAACGAGCGGGAACTGAACAGCTTGCAAGCACAAAAAACTTCTTCAGAAGCAAGCAGCGCCAAGGCATGCAGCAACTCACGACACGGTGAATACAATACAAGCATCTTGATGTGAATTCAGCAAACAATAAAAGGATGTAACTCTGATAAGCAGCAGGGCGCCTCACCTGCAGCAGCCAGCTGCGCAAAGCCGGCATGCTCTGACGTGCCCTTGGGCCGCCCATCCAGCAGCAGCACCGGCGCCACTGACAGCGCCGTGTACAGCGCAGCATCGTAGCCTGAGTCAGCCTGCAGGGCAGCAAACACCAGCGCAAAAGTCAACACAGCAGAGCATATGTAGTATGTTATGAGGAGCACGCAGCGCATCTCAGCAGGCGGGCAGGGTTTCTCAACAAGTTGCTCTGCACATCCTGCAACAGCCCACCATGCAAAGAATCCCCGGCACATCATTTGGTATTAGCTGTGGCTGCAGCACAAGTTGTCAAGGTGTGTAGATCCAGGCGCCTGGGAGGTCTGCTCTAGCTGTTTGCACACGCACACGCGCATTGCGCAGTGACGCAGCCATGCGGTGCACTCACCGACCAGCCCAGCAGCGGCTGCCCCTGCCAGAACAGCAGCAGCCCGAAGCAGCGCTCCGCGTGGCGTGACTTCAGCGGCAGCAGCGCCAGGCCCCCGCCCAGCTCATGCAGCTGCCCAGCTGCACAGGCAGTGAAGCAGCCAAACTCATGCAGCTGGCGGCCTGCAGCGCGTGCAGCAGCACGCGCATGGTGCGGCGTGTGGCAAGAGCTCGGTCAGCGCAGAGGTACAATTGAGAGCAGGGGACGTATGGAGATGTGTTTGTATGTTGGGGCCAGTACGGCAGGCCGATGCAGGCTCTGGGTAATATCTTCTGGGGCTGGCGGTGGACAGCTTGCAGGATGCGCTGACACTACGCAGCTGAAGACAGCACCCGACAGCGCCTGCAGCTTGGTGCAGCTGATACACCGCTGCAGGCTCTCGCTGCAGCTCATGCAGGATGCTGCATTAATAAAGAACTGCAGCATGTAACCGTGACAGGTGCTGCGCATGTGTGGGTGCCAGGCAGCCCCCGCACCTGTCGACTGCAGCTCGTGCAGGCGGTGCGAGCGCAGCGTGTTGAGCACGGATGGCTCTGCCAGCACTGACAGCCTGCGGCCCCGCTGGCTCTCAACCGCTAGCAGCACCGGCAGCTCGCCTGCAGGAGTAGCAGCACAACAGGCGGGCAGGTGTGGCCAGCAGCGGCGGCAGGTAGCGTCGCGAGGGTGTGAGTGGTTCATCTGCCACACAGCAGCACGCATGTGTTACCAGCTCATTGAGTCACGTGGTCAATCAAGAAACAAGTGTTAGGGGTTTGAGCAGCAACAGGTGTAGGGGAGGTGGGCGTGGGCAGTGCTTGCTGACAATTGACAGGTCAGCACCGCCTGTGCACAGCCTCTGTTATTTCCTGGTCAACAGTGCGGTACTGACAAACAGACATACCGTTGACGGCACTGAAACCTGGGTGCAGAAAAGCAAACCATGGTAACAGACGTTTGGTCCAAGCAGCTGAGCAAAGGACCATGCCAGTGCTTTGGCAAAAAGTGCAGGTGGTGGTGGTTGACTTGTTCCCTGCAGGAAAGGCACCGGCAGCCCACCTGCATGGTCTGTGTGGTTGTGGCTGATGTACACGTGGTCAGGCAGGCTACCTGCACAGCTCAAGGCTGCACGGACAACACCAAGCCCCTGCAACGGCAGATGCAACACCCTGGGTCAGCTCTCAAGTGTGTTGAAATACCTGCCAGCTCTGTTGACAGCAGCATGGCAACAATGGCATTGGCACAGCAGTGCCAGGGATTCAGCAGAAATGTCCGGCAGAACAGTTCGTTCCTCCATATGCACAATCAGTGACTCATGTAACCATGCAGGTTGGCGCTGGCTGTATGGTAAAGGTTGGTGGCCCATCTCACCACATCCAGAAGCAGCACTGGTACAGCGTCCACTCTGAGCAGGAATGACGAGCTACAACCTCCATCCAGGTCATAAACTGCTGTAGCACCAGCACCTACTCCCAAGCACACAATATCTAGTTTGGGCATTTTGCAAGTGCAGTCCGAGAGTTGGTGTAGCACCCGACGCGCACACAGCTTACAGCCAAAACGCAAATTGCAGCCATATCTTAACGTATGCCTTGTAATGGAGTGCCAAGCCTCACGCTAGACATAAAGAAACAGGAGCTGCCTTCCGCACTTCCGACCCTAAGACCTCCCGCTTCTCCCTTTCGTATTTGACGCAGTCGTAACCTGGAAAAGAAATGTTTTGATTAGGTCTGATCTAAAGTTTCTTGACCTCAGCCCGGCATATGCCAACGGTGGGCTCTGCTGCTGCCACTCCAGCAGCACTGTGACGAGTGCAAGCATCTATGTTGCGAGCGCAGCTCTTTGTGCCCCGAAACCGCATACGGTGCACAACAGTTGCTGCTGCAACAGCACATAACACCCCCAGAAGCATGCAGGGCCTCAGGGGCAGTACAGTCGTGCATCAGTCAGTGGCAGTGCACAGGCCTCGCTGTGACAGGCGACAGTATCAGCATGCAGAGCTGATCAACGGCGTTCGCGTGCTGGTTATCCAAGATCTTGATGCTGTGTATGCAGCAGCATCTGCAAATGTGCAAGTAGGGTACTTCGATGACCCCCCAAGTCTGCCAGGTCAGCCAGTTGTGGGACAAGATTTGGATGTCGTCTCGTTCTCTCTGCCATGCTGACCATGCGGTGTACACAAACCCTGCACAGCACCTACACATGGCAAACTCTGCTGCAGGCTTTGAACAGTATCTGCCCACAGTGCAGCAGGGAGACGGCCAGACGCATGTTTGCTGCTACTGCAACGATCCTTGCTACAGCCTGCTGAGCAGCACTGTGCACCACACCCTACCATACACGAGATTTCACCTGCTCCTCTGTGTGTGCAGGTGCTGCTCATTTTGTGGAGCACATGGTGCACCTGGGCAGCAAGCAGTTCCCGGATGAGAAGGAGTACAAGGCCTTCCTGGCTCAGCACGGAGGCAGCAGCAATGCATCAACAAGTAAGCTACGACAAAGGGCACCACCATGGCTGAACAGCGCTACCCAGGAGCACGCAGATAACAGCTCGGACATTACATGTGTGTGTCAGCGCAGCATCGCCCAGCTCGCGTGATCGAAGCTGATCCCAGCTGCACAGAGCGGCCGTGACCTGCAGGATCACCCTGCTGCTGCTGCTGCTGCCTTGCCTCGTTGACTGCTGCGGCTTGCAGGCATGGTGCACACCCGGTACCACTTCAAGGTGCACGCAGAGGCGCTGCCAGGGGCTCTGGCGCGCTTTGGAGCCATGCTGTCTGCCCCGCTCATCGCACACGACAGGTGCGGCACCGCGCAGCGCAGCGCAGCGCAGCGCCGCACTCCTGCAAGCACAGCTTGCTGATGTGATGGTTGGCGTGGTGGCTGTTGACACGCAGCACAGCACCGGCTTCCTCTGAAGATGACACTGCCATGGTTCCTGCAGACAGCTCGGCGCACACCTGCGCAGACCTCGACCCTGCTTTTACACAGCAACAGTCACTGGTTAGGTATGCAGCACCTTCCCCTGACTCACCTGTGCTACTATCGTCACCCTGCTCTCTGCCTTGTCCCCGGTCACTGCAGCTGCGCGCGCGAGGTGGAGAACGTGCACGCAGAGTACTCCCGCAACACCAACAGCGACGGCCGCAAGCTGCTGCAGCTGCGGCGCAGCCTGTGCCTGCCGCCATACTCCAACTTCAGCACTGGCTCAATCGCCACCTTGTGGGAGGGGCCGCAGCAGCATGGCGCTGACGTGGCTGGCATGCTGCGGCAGCTGTGGCAGCAGCACTACAGGGCTGGCTTCACCTGTGTTGCTGTGGTGGGCCCGCAGGATCCTCGGCAGCTGCTGCAGTGGGTGACGGAGGCGTTTGGCAACATGCCCGACAGCAGCAGCAGCAGCAGCAGCAGCAGCAGCACCGTTGAATCCAGCACCAGCAGCCCTGATTGTGACAGAGGCAGCAGCGGGTGTGACAGCAGCAGCAAGGACAGCAGCGTGATGCAAGTGCCATCGGCAGGCGAGACTGCAGAAATGCAGCAGCAGCAGGCAGCGGGGCAGCTGCAGCAGCGCTACCCTGTTGACGTTGTGGCGCCTGCTTCCAGGGGCCTGCTGGTGCGTGTGCTGCCTCAGAGGGACCTGCGCGAGCTGCAGCTGTGCTGGTACATCCCTGCAGGAGTGATGGCACACAGCAGGTGCGCGGCTGCAGGCGTATTGCTGCTGTCGTGGGGCACTGCAATAAGTGTGCTCTGCTGGATGCTGTACATGTGTGCGTTGCCTTGTTTCATGAGGATCTCATGGCTGCTGTAAGGCGGCTGTTCAGACAGCTGACGGCGTGTGTGCTCCTTTGAATCTCACCTTATCTCAACAGTTGCTAACACAAGTCGTGGTACATGCGTGTTGCCTGCCTTCTCCCGCCTGCGTGCAGCACCAAGCCGTGGCAATGGGCGTCACACCTGCTGGGCCATGAGGTGCGCTGCAGGCCACCATGAGTGGCACTGCTGCTTTTAATCTTTAGCTGTTGCCGCAGCTGTTCTGTCATGTTTATATTTGCAGTTGTCTGTTCACTGGACGGGGCAAAGCGGTCTTGCCAGACGGCTAGGTGCCTGTCCCGTCAGCTGCAAGTCAAAATCACCGCCGGCATCTGAACTCCGCTCGCATGCAACACACCACTCAGACGCACCCATCACTACCGGCCATTTCATTGCCACCTTTGCCACCACCACCTCACTGCCACTGCTGCTGCTGCCGCCCCTCAGGGCCCCGGGTCAGCCGCCCACCTGCTCAAAGCCCAAGGCCTGGTGCAGAGCCTGGAGGCAGGCATGGGTGAGGAGGTGCGGGCGGGCAGGGGCTGGATGTTCTGGCGGCTGACGCTCAGCCTCACACAGGCAGGGGAGGATGCGCTGGAGCATGTGGTGGCGACGGTGTACAGGGCGATACAGGTGGGGCGGCTGCATCTTGTGCTACTGCTCGTCTTCTCATGTCCACACAAACGCCAGGTACCAGTCAAGCCCTACTGCCTGGCAGGTCATTGACTTTCTGCTTCTCCTGACGCTACTGCCTGCCTGTTCATCTTGAATTGGAAGCAAACATACGTGGATGGGAGGCATCTGATATGTTTGTTTCCCGCACTTTGTGCAGGTGCTGCAGCGCTGCTCTGACGATCAGCTGCACCAAACCTGGCAGGAGGCTGCCAGCCTGGCGCAGCTGCGCTTCGACTGGCGGGACCCCATTGAGCCGCTGGCTGCTGCACAGTCAGCAGCTTATGCGCTGCACTACTACCCACCCAGTGAGGCCCTCAGTGGCCCAGTGTTGATGAGCCAGTATGATGCCTCGCTGCTGCGCTGGTTTGTGGGGCAGCTGTATGTGCCCAACATGAATGTGTACTACAGCAGCAGGCGCAATGCGGGGATGGTGGGGAGCAAGGAGGCGTGGTATGGGGCTGAGTATGGCGTGCAGCAGCTGCCACAGGCATGGCTGGACAGCATTGCGCAGTACATAGCTGTGGATGGCCAACGCTGTGCAGATGCAGGTGCGGCAGGTGCTGGCGCAGCTGAGTTGACACAGCAGCAGCAGCAGCAACAGCAGCAGGTGTTGGCACCTGTGCCTGGTCAGCTGCACCTTCCGGAGCCCAACTGGGCCTTGCCGACAGACTTCAGCCTGCGCCTAGAGCATGGCGAGACAGCAGAGGCAGCAGCAGCAGCAGCAGCAGGTGGTGGTGGTGGTGCTGCCAGCTATGATGGTGCTGCGCCACCACCCACACAGCTGCTGCAGCAGCCAGGGCTGTGTGTGTGGCACTGCAAGGACATCAGCTACGGTTTGCCAAAGGTGGGGCCAGGCGGCAGCTAGCTCATTCGCACACTTAGCGGGGCACAAGCCATGAAGGGTCAGAGCACCACAGGCTGCATGATATGGCAGTTGTTTGTTGGCATGTGCGCTTCTGGCTCTGCGCAGCATCCAACCAGCCTCTCGCTCTGCTTGGCACCAGCCCTTGTACCTGTGCCAGCCCAGCTCCTCAGCAGTGCTGCTACCACAGCCTGCATTACCGCCGCCGCATCACCAAACACCCGTACGCCTGCGCCTACAGGTGCACCTGCGCTTGCACCTCGTCACGCCGGCAGTCTACGCCAGCCCAGCCTCCACCATCTCCACGCGCCTGCTGCTGTGCGTGCTGGAAGACCTGCTACTGCCTCAAGCTTACCCTGCTGAGCTGGCGGGCAGCAGCTACAGCCTGGACAGTGAGCAAGGGGGCCTGCTGCTGCGGCTGGTGGGTTTCCCTGGCGTGGTGCAGCAGCTGCTGGGGCTGGTGCTTCGGGGGCTGCTGGGTGAGTGGAGTGGGTGCAGGCATTGCCGCGCAGCAGGGACGCCCAGCTGCTGTGTGAAGATGCTTTTGAGCTGACCACAAAGCCTATTCCCGAATGTTGCTTAGTTGTTTGCCGCTACAGGCCCATACTTTGCTTTGCATTGTGTCCATCCTTCCGGGCTGGCTTTTGCTGGATCGTACCCTGCACACTTGCGTCATGTGTGCGTGCTGCTCAGCCCTGCCTCGTTCAAGTCTTCCTCTCCGTCCCTTTCTCTTCCTGCAGGCCTCACCGCGCAGCAGGTGCAGGATCGCTTTGCCACCATGCAGGGCCGCCTGCTGCAGGGGCTCACCAACTGGGCCAACAACAACCCCGCACAGCACGCAGAGTACGGCGCACACCACCTGCTGCAGCAGACCCACCACCACAACGCAGCACTGCTGCAAGCAGCAGCAGCCACAGCACCGCAGCAGCTGCTGGCGCTGCAGCAGCAGCTGGCGTCTGGCAAGGACATGCATGTAGACACGCTGGCATATGGCAACGTCAGCCAGCAGGAGGCAGCGGAGCTTGTGCAGGTGCTGCAGCAGCAGCTGAAGCCTCAGGGGCTACTGCAAGGCTGCTGGCCCCCAGCGAGCAAGGTGCTGTGCCTGTCACCAGTTTCAGCACAGCAGTTCGGACTGTCATCATCTGCAGCAGCAGCTGCTGCCGCAGCTGGAGCGGCTGGCAAAGGGGTTGAGATAGGTGCTGTTGGTGCTGCAAGTCAGCAGCCCTGGGGCGTTGCAGCAGCTGCTGCGGCTGAGGGACTGTCAGGCGAGCCGCTGCAGCTGCAGCAGTCAGCTGCTGCTGCTGCTGCTGCGGCTGCTGCTGCTGCTGCTGACAGCACTGCTGCAGGTATAGCCGGCAGCAGTGCTGCTGTGTACGTAACGTATGTCCCAGTCAACCCTAACCCCAGCAACAGCAACAACGCAGTGTACTACATCGTGCAACTGAGCCCCGACAGCATCACCACTGCAGTTCTGCTGGACCTCTTCGTGCAGATGTCCAGCAAGGCTTGCTTCTATGAGCTGCGCACGAGGCAGCGGCTAGGCTACAGTGTGAGCCTCAGCAGCAGCAACTTGCACCGGCAGCTAGGGCTCATGGTGCGCGTGCAGTCACCCGCCACGCAGCCTGATGCGCTGGCTGCTGCTGTGCGGGGCTGGCTGTGTGGGTTCAGGCAGGAGCTGCAGGAGATGGCGGCGGGGGAGGTGCTGCAGAACCAGAAGAAGGTGAGCGTTGTCAAGATGAGGGAGGGGAACTGCTGCTGTACATGCCTTGTCGGTAGGGTGTGACAGACTTGTACTACAAGTCCTGACATGCGGTGTGATTACGGCGTGGTCAGCCATTCCAGCAATAATAGCGCTGTGCCGCTCAGCGGTGGTGGTAACGCACACCCGCATGCTGCGTTTGCTGCTGCAAATCTCTTGACTCCCGTGCAGGCGCTGTCAGCCAAGTACCTGGACCCCCCGAAGAGTTTGCAGGAAGCAGCCAAACGCAGCTGGAGGCCCATCCGCGAGCGCACCCTGCAGTGGGACAGGCGCCGCCAGAAGGCTGCAGCTGCTCAGGCGCTGACAGCGCAGCAGCTGCTGCAGTTCTTTGATCAAAAGCTGCACCCGGATGCGGCGCAGCACCAGGCGCTGTGTGTGCAGTTATGGGGTGGGCGCAAAGGGGCGCTGGCTGCTGCTGGCGAGCAGGGTGCAGCAGCAGATGCAGGACAGCCAGGCGGTGCAGTGATGGCAGTGGGGCCAGGTGTTTCAGGGCCACAGCAGTTGACGGTGCTGGCAGATGATGTGAAGCAGTTCAAGCTGAGTCAGCCGCTGATGCCTGCTCCAGAGATAATCATGCCCCCGCCAGCTGTCAGCAGCGGGACAATGCAGGCAGCGCTGTAGTCTTACTTTGAGAGAGCCTTTGAGAGACCCAGGGAGAGGGTTTCTTTCGTATGCAGATGTTGTGCTGAAGAGGCTACGCTGGTAATCAGTGACTTGGCCTGGGTCAGCATGCCATGTCATGCCACCTTCAACTGTAGGGTTTGTGTGGTAGCACAGTACAGGCATGACCCCGCTGCGAACTGTGATTCCGGCTTGTAACGTTGCATGGGCGGTTCTGTCTAGTGCTTTGTTGCTGCCCTGCTGCGTACACAGCCCTGCAACTGCCAGAACTCTACGGCACTTCCAGACCGATCTTCTTCCTTGCAGTGCTGGTACCATACCAGCGATCCACACAATGCGAAACGCTATTCATAGCATATACAAGAAGACGGCCGAGGCTGTGTTGCCCCCACTTTCCAAGTCACAGTTCGAGGAAAAGAGGGTCAGTGCTGACAGATGCGCATGCTCCAGCTGCACCCCTCGTCGTAAGCAGTCCGCCCAACACGCACTGTGTGCGTCTTCAGGTGCTCACACCTCAGGAATTTTTGAAAACTGGCGACTACCTGGTGCGGGCTTGCCCCACCTGGTCATGGTAAGGCGCTGCTGTTGCTGCTGCTGCCTATTCTGCCCCATGCAGTAGTCTTACACCAGCTTCGTGCCCGTCCCACGACTCAGTTTAACTATTCAACTGCTGGTGTGCATACTTGCAGGGAGGCTGGTGATGCCAGCAAGGCGCGCAGCTACTTTCCTGCAGACAAGCAGTACCTGGTCACACGACATGGTGGGTGCGCTGCGCATGCATGCACACACCAGCCACCTGTGCAGGTGACAGGTTTTTGTAGGGTCACGGTTGCTTAGGTAGTCTGCACCTTCAAACTGCAGCATTGAGGGGTGTCAGCATTTGCACAGAGCAGCTGCAACACAGCTGCACCATGCAATTGAGCAAGATGAGGTCGCCCAAGCGCCACACACCTGCCTGCTGCTGCTACTTCATGCAGTGCCCTGCTTGAGCCGTGCCAGCGACATCGAGAAGTACGACCCCAAGAGCGAATTCGCTCTAGGAGGAGACGATGAGGGCTGGGTGGCAACACACAAGGACCCTGGCAGTGCAGCAGGCGGCAGTGCAGCAGCAGCAGCAGCGCAGGAGGATGACATGCCTGACCTGGATGCTGACGAACCCCCAGCAGCAGCAGCAGCAGCAGCAGCAGCAGCAGCAGCAGGGAGTGCCAGCCAGCACGGTGCTGCAGCGGCAGCAGCTGATGATGATGATGTGCCAGACATATCAGAGCTGGAGCTTGTTGAGCCGGATGATGAGGTGGGACACAGCAGCCATGCATGCGGTGCAAACAGGCAGCAGCTATGGCATTGCTCGCGTTGCTTAGCATGTCTTGTTGCAGTGTGTGAGGTTCATGCAGATGTACTTGCAGGTTCTGGGCTGGGATGCTGCAGCCGTCCAATCTTGTGCTGTCTGTGCATGCTCCAACGGGAGGTCCACATCCGCTGCACCGCGCACTGCAGGCAGCCCTGCCGGCTGCTGCCGCAGCAGCTGCAGCAGGCAGCAGTGCAGCCGCCGCCGGCTCCGGCATCCGGCACACGCGCACGTACGACCTGTACATCACGTACGACCAGTACTACCAGGTGCCGCGCTTCTGGCTGGTGGGCTTCGACGAGGCGCAGCAGCCGCTGCGGCCCGACCAGGTGGGCAAAGGCATTGCAGACCGTGCAGTGGCCTTGTTTGCACAAAAGTGACATGACTCGTCATGTGCCACGACTGCAATCAGGGTGCGAGCTGTGTGATGGTGTTTTGATGCACACGTGAAGGTGCCGCTTGTTGCGGCGCGTTGGGCATGGTGCAGCTATCTTCAGCATCGAACCTCTGCAAGTCCGCATACTTTGAGCATTGCTGTGTACCCACTGGCAGTAGTGCTTTTGTCAAAGCTCATGTGTCACTGACTGCACTATCTTCCTCGTTGCTCGCTGCGCTGCTGCAGGTGCTGGAGGATGTGTCTGAGGAGCACGCGCGCAAGACCATCACGCTGGACCCGCACCCGCACCTGGCTGTATCCGCGGCCTCCATCCACCCCTGCAGGCACGCAGAGGTCATGAAGAAGCTGGCAGACGGCATCAGCGGCGGCGACGGAGCAGAGTTCCCGCTTGAGCAGTGAGTGGCGATGTGCCGGTTTGCTGCAGTTGACGTGCTGGTGCACCGCTCAGGCACATCGTCAGCGGAATGTGACTGGTGTTGCGGCTGTTGTGCTAGGGGTGCACAGCTGCAGTGCCACTGGATGCGGTGATGCCGTGTATTGTGAACTTCAGCTCTGCCTGACAGTGTTTTGCTGCGGGCAGTGCCATATGGCATTGCAAGTGTGGTAAGTGTGTGGCCAAGTCAAGGTAGCTGCAGCCAATGCATTGCCTGGTTGGGCTGCTCACACAACAGTTGATGCAGTGCCTAATGCAACCATCAGCCCTACTGATGCCTGCTGCTGCTGCTGCTGCTGCTGCCAGGTACCTGGTGCTGTTCCTCAAGTTCATTGCGTCAGTGGTGCCCACCATACAGTACGACTACACCATGTCAGTGGGAGGGCAGTAGCCACGTGCGTGTGCCTGCGAGCCAACTGCACGGCCTGTCACAGCCGCCAAGCAGACACTGTGCAACGAGGGTCGTGCATGGCGCATTGTTGGCGAAGTGTGCTTTGGCAGAAAGGGGTGTGTGGTGGCCCAGCACGCTTTGCCAGCCATGCACACATGTACATTACTGCCAGTGCAAGAGGGAATTATGTAACACTATGTCACCCGGAATTCATGTTACACTCTGCCGGGTGCTAACTAGCAGGGTATGGCCTGGCAGCAACCTTGTTTGTTGTAAGCTGGGCTTTTGTATCAGATCATGACTGCTTGCCTGAGCAGTCAGCAAGGGTTGCGGCTGTTGCAGCTTCACACTGCCGAACTGCACATTGTGGGTGCACTGCGCAGCTGCAAGCATTACACGTGCATGTGCGCAGTGGCCGTTCTCCCGTTGCAGCAGTGTGCACCGCTCTCAATTGTCTGCTACGTGTGGGTTTTGAAGTGTAACAAATCTGAAAGCAGGACATTATGACGCCCCATCTTGCTATGCCACTGTCTTTTGAATCTCAAACGCCTGGCAGGTACACGCATATGCAAATACACTGGGGTTTACAGGCTTTCAGGCCTGCAGCTGAGACACAAATGTGCGAAATTTGTGAGCTGGGGGAGCATCCTTGGCTGTGTCAGCCAGCCCTTCAGCTGGCATGTGAAGCGACTCTGCGCTGGCATGCACAACGCTGCAGTCCCACTTCTCACACGTAAGCCGCCTGCAGTAGCGCCAGTACTGGCTGCATGTAGATGCTTACCGTGCACCAGACAACGTTGGAATGTGCAACTGGGCCTGACGATCAGCAGCACACAGTGGCCAGAATAGCATGCCATTCACAAACCTTTGCAGGTGCCAGTCTGAGCACGACTGTGCCGCATAGAAATCGAGATAGAGGAGTTGCACGGTGTGTTCATGCGGCATACGCCACCACAGACACCTGGTAAAATGGGAAGCTGCAAGCAGCTCAGCTCGGGCTGTCACTCAGAGGTTCCACGCAGGACAACCTCTGTGTCTAAGGCATGACATTGATTATGCTAGCATAACCGCCTTCCTTACGACACACAAATTGGCTGCAATATGTCATCATTGGGCATGCAGTATTCCAAGCAGTGCTGGTGACAGCAATCTCTACGTCTTTTAGTGTAGATATGTAGAACCAGGCTGAACGTGCTTCGCTGACTCAGCAGAATGCTGAATCAGACGCCAAAACCGCATTTCTGCAAATGTGAGGAGTGTACTGGCTGTTGAGAGCACGGCATGCCATCAGCATAAAGCAAACGTGCACCGATCTCACTACTCAATCAACAGCCGGGCAACGTCACTGCCTCAGGCTGGCGGAATGCAAAGCAAGCACGCGATCAGGCACACATGTGGATAGCAGGTCAAGCAATCCGAGTCAGCATATTACCATGCTGTACAAGCCCCTGTCCAACGTTGCCTATGCTGATGTCACTCCGCTGCTGCTCTCTCAAAAAGCAGCTGCTGCAGCAGCTGATGCTCATCCCGGCGCTCGCCACTCACTTTCCAGCTGTGCTATGTGCAGCTGCTGCAACTGCTGACAGCACCCTCAAAGCTCACAAGTGCCACTCAGGATGCTCACCAAACTGCATCATGTCATATCTTTCTGCATCATGTATGGTCTGCGACATCATATACACATCATATTCACAAGTACATGCAGCCCTGGAGACTGCCTGTGTGCCTGTGCCCGCTAGCACACAATTGTGCATGGCATCATCTGCAAATCACCCGTAAGCCATCGCCTTGAAACATCGTGTGACAAGCAACAAATGGCTGACGTGTGAGCAGTTGGGTCCTGTACCGACAGGGTACTCTAGCTGCAGCAGCAAAATCTGCTAGTGCATCCCAAAAGGCACCGACTGCCGCATAGTGTATTACAGTGGCTGACGTCTTTCATGGGCTGCCGTACCCTCTGTAGCTGTGATGAGAGTCAGAGCAGCCACCGTACTCATAGCGCGGCTCTGCCCAACGCGAGCCCCCCCCAAAGCTCCCCCTGTCCCCCCATTCCCTGCTCGCTGCTGCCTGCTTCTCTGCGTTTTCCCTGAGCCCTGGCTGCCCCTGCACCAGCTCACACCAGGCCCTGCACACCGCCAGTGCCCTGCCCACATCTTTACCCTGCAGCTTGCTCAGCACGGCCAGCAGCGCCTGGTCAGTCAGCTGCTGCATTATCAGCGGATGGGCAGCCTCGCAAGACACCCTGCAGTCTCCCTGAGGGCCGCGCGCCCAGCCTTTTGCATACGTTTGAGCGAAGGCAGGTGAGGGCGTGTAGCCAGGCAGGCTGCCATCCGTGCCAGGCCGTATGCACTCCAGGATGCGGCCACGCAGGGCAGGGGCTGGGCTCCTGCTGCTGCTGCTGCTGATGGTGTTTGACATGGACCCAGGGATGCTTATGTACCTGCAGCTGCTGCCAGTGTCCCTGAACATGCGAGTGACAGCAGCAGTGCCCCTGTCCACTGCATACCGTAGCGCTTCAGCAAACTGGGCGGTGTCAGCGTCAGGGGAGCCGCTGCTGCTGTCAAAGAAGCCACCACCGCTTATGCTGCTGCTGCTACTACTGCTGCTGCTGCTGCCGCCAACAGTGTCCCCAGTCCCTTCCTCACCCTGTGCTGCTGCCTGCGCAGGGCTAGCTTCTGTCTCGCCTGCAGGCGCGCATGCTGCAGCACTGCTGGTTGATGCCACCACAGCAGCGTGGTTGCCGCTGCTGCTGCTGCTGCTGCAAGCAGCTGTAGCTTGGATGCCGCTTGCGCTGGTGCCACTGTCGCTGAAGTTAGCGCCCAGCCAGGACCTCTGCAGCTGCTGCTGCAGCTGCTGCTGCACAGCCCAGAACTTCGTTTCTAGTGCTGTTAGTATGGCATCAACCTCTGCCGCAAAGTGTGCTGGCAGGCCCTCTGCCACCTGAGCACGGCTCTTGCCCCTGAACACTGCGTCCCATACTATCAGCGGGTGCAGCTGGTGCGCAGCAGCCTGGCCAGCACGCATAAACTGCTGCTGCACCAGCTTGCAGCGCTGCTGCTGGCTCTGCACCACCCATCCCTCAAAGTTGGAGCTGCTGCCACTGTCATCTGCACCCTTGCAGCCGCCAGTTGTCTGGTTCATGCTGCACTGCAACTCCCTGCCAGTGTCAGAGGCCCCTGACATCTTCAACATAACCTCAAGCAGGCTGCTCTTATGCGACGCAGTATGATCTGCAATGCTGCAACCCCTGCTCAGCCTTTGCAGTAGCTCCGGCAGCGAGCCTTCAATGCCTGGCACTGCCATGACGCCTAGCTGTGCTGCCAGCTGCTGCCGTGCAGCAGCATCAGGCAGCTCCTGGCCCTCAGGTGACACAGCACCAAGCAAGACCAGCCCCTCAAAAGG
This sequence comes from Tetradesmus obliquus, assembly GCA_030272155.1. Taxonomy (NCBI): domain Eukaryota; kingdom Viridiplantae; phylum Chlorophyta; class Chlorophyceae; order Sphaeropleales; family Scenedesmaceae; genus Tetradesmus; species Tetradesmus obliquus. Next base: position 7,714,718 of record CP126191.1, read on the forward strand.
ATAGCGCACCACGTGCGTGTTGTGCTGGTAGACTGCCTCAAACATGTAGGTCCAGCCTGGCTGCATTGCGGCAAGGTTGCCGTGGCTGCGCAGCCACTCACGCGCCCAGAGTGCCTGCAGGAGCAGCAGCGGCGGCAGCAGCGGCTGTTGGACCCCCGGTATGCGACGGAGTGTGCCTGCAAGGCCTTGCACCCAGCTCAGGGTTGCTGTCTAGATAACACACTCGGCACGGGCAGTGCACATTTAGCCATGCCCGTTCTGTGCTATAACTCATAGTTACAAGTTACAAGTCCTACGCATCAGAAGCAGGCAAGCCTGCTTGAGCCTATGCTCTTCTGTGCGTAAATTAGAGAAGGACAAGGACAGGCCTGGGCCTGAGAGCTCTATCGTAAGAACTCATTCCCATCCTACTACGCTATGACTCATAGCCTATGAGTGAGGTTTGTGCGATGCCCACCCCCTGGCAGTCATCGTCATCGGATCACCGTCTGGCATCGGACTGCCTTCAAGCAGCCGTCCTCGTACACGCAACAGCGCTGCATGCCGGCCCCGCTCCCCACGCCCACCTGCTCAGAGTCCATCCTCCTCCTGGTGGCCACCTGCAGCTGGCCCTGCCACAGGAAGGCCAGAACAAAAGAGCCATCCACCTTGACACTGGCAGACGCAATCGGGGCCTGCCCCCAGTGCTGGTATAGCTGCAGGCTGCCAGGCCCAGGCTCACTGGCCGCAACCTTTGCTAGCTGTCTGGTTGAAGGACCAGCGCTGCAGTCCCTGATCAGCAACTGACCCCTGCCGCCTTTGTTATTGGCCCTGGCACCTCTGTTGCCGCCTGTGCTGCTGCTGCCGCTGCTGCAGCTGCTGCCTCCGCCTCCAGCTGCTGCGGCTGCCAAAGCACGACTCACGGCCGGCATTGACTGTGGCCCTCCAAAGCGTGCGAAGGGCGTGGCAACTACGCTGCTGCTGGCTGGGTGCAGCACCATCCCCCTGCACATAACAGCTGTGCTGCTGCTGAGTGGGCCGGTGCTCAGGTCATAGCAGAACACTTCCAAGCCGCTGTCAGGGTCTGTGGTTCTGTGCACTGTGCCAGCTGCAACCTCTGCCTGCACTGCAGCATACAGCTGACTATACGGCATGCTCCTAGCTGGGTGGACTGCAGCTTCTGTGCTGCTAGCAGTGCTGCTGCTGCCATCCTGGACTGCAGCAGCTGTGGTGATGAAGCTCTCCGCTTCCCAAACTGCCTGCACCAGCTGCTCAAGCGCTAGGGGTGCCTTGTCAGTTCCAGGCAGCCCCTGCTGCTCCAGCTGGGTACGCACAGTAGGGCTGTTGCCAGCTGACTTGTCCCAGCGCACTGACAGTGGCCGCCACAGACGAGAGTTACTGTTGAACGCATGTGCATAGGCGCGTTCTCTGTGCAATCTTTTCTTTTTTGCTGCCGCCAACCTGCCTGCTTGCTGGCTCTGCTGCTGCTCTGAATCATGTTCAGCACTTGGCAGCAGCTGGGAGCACTCGTAAACAAGGTTGTATGGCAGCTGCAGCACCAGCTGCTGCACAGCTTTCATCCTGTCTCTATCTGCTGCGCTCCAGTGTTGGTAGTCTGCTGCACGGTACCTCCTGTCAAACAGCCGCGCGAGCTCTTCGCCTGTGATGTCTGCAGCTGCCTGCTGCTGCGGCTGCCACTTGAGCAGCAGCTGGCTCATGCCCAGCACATACGGCATGGCAGCTGGCGTGAAGACCAGCCCATCTGTTGGGAAGGGGTAGGCTGCCGTAGAATCCTGCAGCTGATGTAGAGCAGCTGCAGACACACTGTGGTGAGGCTTGAATAGCAGCGTGATGGCGTCACTGCCGGTGGGTGCTGCCTGCTGCTTGTTGGCCAGGATGAGTGGAGGGGTGCTGCTGCCACTGCTCCAGGCATCAGTAGTGGCAGCTGTAGGCTTGCTGTTGCCAGAAGCAGCAACAGCAGGTGCAGCAGTGGGAGTGGGCTGACTGCTGCCTGCGCTAACGCAGGGTGCTGTGGTGTCACCACTGGCACTGCTGTTACCAGCAGTGAAGCTGTCGCGTGCTGCTGCAGCCTCGGGCAGTGCCAGCTGCTGCTGCATTGCTGCCAGCCGCTGCTGCAGTGGCAGCTGCCATACCCGGCTGCCTGCCACAGACAGCACATCAAACACCACAAAGTAGCCGCGCTTGCCGCCACCTGCACCAGTGCTGAGCCACAGCAGCTCACCATCAAGCACAGTGCCAGGCGGCACTGCAGCAGCAGAAGTCGCCAATGCAGCATCAGCAGCTGCAGCTGCACCCTGCCGCGGCGGCGGCAGGCTGCTGCAGATGCTTATGCTGACGGTGGAGCTTGCTGCAGCTGGTGCTGTGTTGTCGGCGGGGTCATCTGATAGGCTGCAATGCTGCATCATGGCAGTGACACCTGCTGCAGCCTCCTGGCTGATGTTGATGTTGTCATTGCTGCCACTGCTGCTGCTGCTGCTTGAGGTGCAACCTTCACACCTATGCTTGGTGGTTTTAGCTTCTCCCTGCCCTGCTGCAGCTGCTACTGGGTATTTGTACATCATGCCAGCCCTGTTGAGCAGGTAGCAGCCGCTGTCTATTGCCACCAGCAGGTGCCGCGTGCCATCCAGCTTCAGTGACACACAGTAGCGGCCAGGCACAGCCAGCCAGTGGGCATCAGCTGCTGAGGTCGCTGCTGCTGTGGGCACAGGCATCAGGCCTGCAAAGCTGCTGCTGCTGCTGCCGCCGCCGCCGCCGTTGCTGCCACAGAGCAGGCCAGTGTAACACGTGGCAGAGTGCACAACAGCGTCTCGCTCTGCTCTGCTGGTGACCAGGCGGCGAGACACCACAGGCTCGATGAGGGTGGCTGCAATGTTGACTGCATCCGAGCTGCGGCTTGATGGACGGGCAGCAGGGAATGCTCGAAGCCTGCGGGTGCTGCTGCAACACCAGCCCGCCTGTTGCAGCCACGTGCTGCTGCTGTTGCTGCTGCCAGCAGCACCTGCAGCATAGCCAATGGCAGCAATGCTGGGGCGCTGTTCACTAGCAGTTGCGCCAATTGAGCTGGCTGCTATCTCCACCAGCACCCCCAGTGACGAAAAGAACTCGATCAGCTGGGCTGCGTTGTGCTGCCACTTGCGCTTCCGCTGCTCAACCAGTCGCTGCTTGTCACGCTCCTGCCAGGACCAATTTGCGGCCTCAGACTGAGAGCTGTTCATCAGGTGCTGGCGCAGCTGTTTGGTGGTTGCTGTGTCATCTGATACGTACAGCACCTGCAGTAGTGTGGCGCAGGATTGACAAAGTGGGCAGCAGGAAGTTCAGGGCTGTTGCTATGCACTGCGCTTAGCCAGGGTTATAATGTTCAAAAGGAACGTGTGCAAGCCATGCTGAGCTGATGCTTGCACAAGGGGCACATGCATGGCAACATGCTACGGTTGGGGCAGTAATGTGTGTATGCGGCAGCTGCCAGGTGGAAGCCACAGGCAACATCGTCCACAGTCCGTATCTGTTGGACTGTGCAGTCAAGAAACCAACTGAACCGGGTTGACTGGCAATACCAGATGAGTGTATTCCCTTCCATAGCAGCCGAGCAGTACAGTTAGGCTGATAATCCCGCACCTGCAGCAGTGGCAGGCTGTGCTGCTGCAGCACCTCCATCAGGACAAAGGCATCCTCCAGCTCCTTTACACACTCCAACAGCAGCACCTGGGGCCATGCAACCCTGCAGCAGGACATCAATTCACATCAACAAGTTTAAGCTGTAGGCTCTTTGGCGTTGAGTGCTTGCATCCACAGCCACTGTAGCACATGATATAACAGTGCAACCAGAACTCACAACCTGCCCTCACACGTACATGTAACACGGGCAGCTTGCACCTAGTCACTAGAACTACATCACCTGCATGATTGGGCATAGTTGTTGGTGTACTCACCCAGTTATAACAGCAGCATCGCCTGCCACTGCCAGCTCCTGGCATGCAGCAGACAGCATGCTGCGCGCCAGCTGCTGCAGCTCTGCCTTGCCTGCAGCAGTTGGATTCCTCAGGTACTTGTCCACCTTGCCAGCATCCCGCAGCTGCTGACCCACATTTAGAAAGCTGTGAATAGTGGCCGAGTGTGTGGCGCAAAGGGCATTGCCCAGCACACTTTTGCCAGCCCCTGGGGCCCCAAGAAGCAGCACTGCACCCTTCATCGTGACGCGGTCACAATACGCCAACTTCAAACATCACTAGTAAGGGAAAGGAAGGTTTACCTATAGCATCGAGCTTTCGCGTATCTGTGCCAACACCTTTCTCCGCCGAGCGTTGTGTTGCGACGTGCCGAGGCACTAACCGTGCTTGCCAGAACCAACCTTGGACACACAAACGAAGCCCTGAATATGTTCCTATCAAGCTTAAACGCTTAAGACGTCCGCCAAGAGGTGAATGGAGGCACCAAACCTCTCTGCATGGGAGTGACAGTTGCAATGACCTGCTGCAGTACTGCTGGTGATCACTGCTCCATCACGACCAGGCTGCACAGCACGTGGCAGTCCATCCTGTGCCGAAATCATGTCAACAGGAGTAGACGACAACAACTCATAAAGGGAAATCACCATAGGCGTCATCACACCCGTCCACATAATGCTGCGATTGCAGCCAGCACGCATGTTCAACAAGTTTGTTTGCACCGCACAATCACATGGCCGATGCTGCGTACGGCAGGGATGCAGCATTGGGTTCGCTCCATCCCCAACAACATCGTGCACCACAAAACAGATTGAGTTTCTTGCTCTGTACAACTACCATGTCACTATGGTGAGGGGGGCGGCTGCCATGACAAACACACCCTACATGACGCCTGCTTGCCTGCTAACATGTAGCAACGCCAGTAGTGCTGGCACAAACAGCATTGCCGTGCTGCTTGAAGCGCCAGCAGCATTTCCGCTCCTCCGTGTTGAGGTGCTGCTGAGCGGCACGCCCACGCCAACCATGTCAAACGTCTGGCCGCCTGTGAGGCTGTCACTATCGATGGCTGCCACTGTGGCCTTTGGGGCCTTGGTGATGGCGTAGCCCCAAGTGCTATAAGTCACCTCCACCGTGTAGTTCTTGCTGCACACGTCCTGCAAGTGGACAGCAACAGCAGCAGCACAGCAGTATTGAACAGTTGCAGTGGCAACAAAACAGCAGCTGTCACAGCAGACCATTCTAGGCAGGAAACATGCCAGCCACCGTCTAGCCCCATGCATGCACCGACTGCTGCGCCGCCAGGCGTAGCTGTGATGCAACATTGCACCACCAGCTGCAGAATCCTGTCCATCCGCCAGCTGCTTGCAGGGCGTCTCACCACCAGCAGGATGGTCAGGGTGTGGTTCTTGCTGTTGGGCAGCGTGAGGTCCAGCGGCTGCTTGCACATGAACTCGGCGTCGTTGTAGTAGCGCAGGCCGTCTACACGCACACAAGACGAAAGCTGGGGTCAAGACAGGCCTGGTTGCTGGTGCATCTTGTTCACATATCTCGACATGTTTCGGCTGCACAATTTGAGGCTGTCTGGATGACATAGCAGTCTGCAGCGCAGCAGGCAGCTGCACTGACAGAGCTGCCACAGCAGAAAAATTCTGGGCGTGTGCAGCATCGGCAACAGTGGGCCATGCTCATGGCTCTGGGCACAGCAATGTGTGCATGACAGCGCTTTAGAACAGCAGCAGACGATGCGTGGCGTACCTATCCAGCAGTACTGCTTGCCGAAGCCGTCAAATCTCCAGTTGAAGGAGATCTCGGCGTTGACGGGGATGGCGCTCAGCTCCGGCCCGTCCAGCGAGATGAACGCCGTGAGCTCATTCTGGATGCCCAGCTGCAAGGCAGACAGAGCGCCAACCCACACATTCAGCACAGCAGCTCTAATTTCAATCGCAACACACATGCAGTTGGACCCTAGATTGCACATACTGCCACTTCTACAAGCCGCAACCGCGGCAAGAAGCACACACGCGAACAGCAGGTTGTCAGCCGCCTGTGTGCTTGCTTCGCATGCTTGTTCACGCTCCAGCACGAGCCGCGCCACTCACCACCTTGCCGCTGGGCCACTGCTTGTTGGGCAGCACCTTGAACAGCCCCGTCAGCGCCTCGGGCACGCTCTCCTCGTTGTACTTGTCGTAGCCGGCAGCCACGCCCAGCGACAGCAGGCTGGGGTACTGCGTGGCCAGGCTGGACTCCACCTGCGGTGCATGCGCACACACGAGCGTGAAGCAGGCAGCCACCAGCGCAAGCTCAGTCAACACCACGAGGACTGCAGGGATTTGGCCGGGCTGTTTCCCAGTATACTAGTCAAAATTGGCCCACACAATTTGCTAGCTGGCACCCACAACTAGCAGTAACAAGTCCTGCACCAACCAGCCACCCAGCTGCTCTCACCCTGATGTTGTAGAAGCCATCTGGGTACTGCCCCTCAGGCAGGTACGTGGCCGGCTTCAGTGCAGCAGCCGCAGAGTCCACCACCACCCACTGCTCCATCTTGGCTGGCGCGCCCCCAGCCGGCCAGCTGCCGTCCACGGTGCGGTTTAGGTCCGACTCGAAGCGGTACACAGGCATGAACAGCAGATCACTGCTGCCAGGGAACAGCGGCACTGGCGTGATGTTCTTAGCAGCGGTAATGTTGGCACTAACTGCAGCAGCAGCAGTAGCAGCGGCGGTGGCAGAGAGGGACGGGGGTGGGGCAGATGTATGCTGCCAGGTGGTGGATTTCACTGCCTCGCCAAGGTGCCACAGCAGAGTGTATGTGAAGCGCACTGGTACAGCTGCTTGCAGGACAGACCCGCGCTACACAGCCCCTGCACTGACGGCACTGACAGGCTGCCCAGACGTCTGCTGATGCTCTGCAGCATGAATGCCAGTCACACAGCTGCAGCAGCTGCGTACGCTGCTCCAGCCGTCTCGTGTACTGCCGCTCACATGTATCACCGCATGTGTTGAAGCCGACTGTGGCCTCGGGCATCGTGTCCAGCTTGTAGAAGCACACCTGCAGGCAGCATGCGCATCGCAGGACATCCCAATGCAAGTCAACGATCCACCACCATTGCTGCATGCAGCCGCATGGGAGTAGGCTTGCTGCTGCGCAGCTTCCGGCCTTCAGGTTGACTGAGAGGGTAGACAATACTGAAAGGGTAGACAATGCATGCTGGAGCTGTCCTGGCCACCAATGACAGCTGCTGCGCCAGCTGCATATCTCTGTCAAGGTGCTGCCAGCCGCACCTGTGTGGTGCTGTGCAGGTCTGTGACCGGCACTGCCAGCGAGCCCACCAGGCCACTGCCAGCCACGATGGTCAGCTTGATGTTCATGCAGTAGTAGCCCTGCAAGCGCGCAGCACAATGGTGATGTCACAGACTGCTAAAACCACAAGTAGACGTGCATGCAACGCTTAGACAGCATCACACCCTGGCCTGCAGATGCTCCACACAGGTTGCTTATTCAAAAAGCAACCAGGCTGCAGGTTGGGGTACATGCGCATCATGGGGTTTTGGCACATCCTTTCTGCCTGCAAGCACTGCACTCACATCCGTAAAGTTGCTCAGCATGTTGAGCGTGATTGCTGCAGGAACAGATGCGTTGAACTTGAACTCCCCAAGGCTCTTGCTGTAGTTCTTGCCGATTGAGAGGTCAACCCTGAACCTTGCAGGAACAGTGACAGCCCCTGCCTGCGCCAGCCTGCGGCCCGCTGCTGCTGCAGTATCCTCTGCATCTTCTCCTGCAGTGTCTGCTGCTGCTGCTGCATTGCTGCCAGCATCACTCAGGAGGTGACGTGATGCTACTACTGTTGCTCCATACCCCATGCATGCGCGAGAAGGTGTAGCTCCAACAGTGAGCAAGTCGTGCTTCGGCAGCACATACAGCACAGGTGGCCCCTCAGCATCAATCTCTGGAACATTCTTGTTGCTGGTGAGCACCACAGTGTACAGCTGGTCACTCAGCAGGTTTCCTGCTGCCTCTTGTGCTGTTTGTGTCCAGGCTGGGGGCAGGCTACTGTCTTCTTTGCCTGGTGGGAAGAAGTTGGGGGCTGGTGCACATGTGGTGCCGCTGATGGCTGCTGCTTGAGCCTTGCTGAGGACTGCACAGTACAAACCGGCAGGGCAAGCCCGTCAACAGCAGCGTCATGCACATGTCAGAGCTGATGTATTGGCTCACACATGTTGTGTACATTACTGGCACGTATGCGGCAGAGCACAGCAGCACCTGACTGCACAGCATATATGCCACCTGGCACCGGTTGCTATGGGAGGCACAACTAAGCAGCACCACCATGCCCATGCTTTGTAAAACGCAGTTTATGTCGCGAGTTTGGTGCTGCCAGGTACCCCGCTCACCGGCAAAGCCCAAGACGACACTGCACAGCAGACAGTGCGCCCGGCCAGCCATTGCTGCGTGGATTGCCGGACGCCAACAATGGTCCAAGAGTTTGCTGAGGCAACTTTGGTTGTGCCTAGGCTTATCCTGTGCAGTCCCTCTACAGCTCCGCTGTTTGTTCGCGCTCAATTTTTCAGTGCCCCGCTCAATTTGGCAAGCTGCTCGAAAAGCACAAGCATGGCGTGACGTACTTTCAACAAGCTTTTGAAGCAGTTTAGTTGCTGCCAGCTGTCTATGTTGTCACTGGTCACTGCAAACCCTAGCATGACAGTTGATGAGCAGCTTCTGCAGTCAGTTCCGAAGCCGAGCTCGAGGAGCTCAGGGCAGCTGATCCGGTGACCACATGAAGTAATGAAGCAGCCGTGAAGTCTGGTTACATGTGCCTCGATCCCTGTAAACGCTACCTCAAGGGTGCTGGCGACAACAATTGAGTTGGCAGGCACCAGCGCTTGTGGGTTTGTCCAGGCTAAAACTGCCAAGGCGATGGTGTCAGCGCTCGATCACTGCTGAACTGCTGAGACTGCCGCTCTCTGCTCTGCCTGCAGGTTGTTATACACCGCTGCAAACTGCTCCACGTCCAGGTCCTGTGCACGCGCGTCTGGCCGCACCCCTGCCTTCTGCAAGGCAGCTTCGACCTGCACACAGGATACCACATCCCAAAGGACCAGCAGCATCAGCAGCGTAAATGACAGCGACAGCAGCAGCAGACGACAAAGAGTACAGTACAAGATGGCTACCAGCAGGGGCTAGGCATCCATGGTGTCACAGCAGGACACACCAGAACACCAGCACTGGAGGTCAGGTGACAGTGCTTTATAACCAGCGCACCTGCTGCGGTGTGTACAGCGGCTGCAGCGTGTTGCGCATCATCTTGCGGCGCTCGGAGAAAGCCTTGTTGATCTGCGGCAGCAGCAGCAAGCAGGGGCAGCAGCAGCAGCAGGGGCAGATGATCGGGTAAGAGGCGGCTACAGCTACAGCCGAGCCATGCAAGCCGTGTTCAGGATTACTCAGACTGCCGCATCACCCGCCTACAAGGCTTCAAGCCATAGCAGCATGCTGCCCGATGCTGCCAGTAGAGCGTCTGCTGCTGTGACTGCAGTCAATCAGGACAGGCAACACAGTGCTGGCTGCCATGGCCAGCTCACCAGCGAGATGAAGCCGCGCTCTCCCGCCACCTGCACGCGCTTGCTGGGCGGCAGCAGCTTGAAAGTGACCAGGGCGCCGTCCACGCCTGGCACAGGGAAGTACTTCTCCTTGGGGATGCTGCGGCGGGACCGCACAGCAGCAGCAGCAGAACCCCTTACCCTATGCAAAACTGTGTCGAGCCTGCAACAGTGTCGGGCAGTTCAGCTATGCACAGCAAGCAGAAGGTCGATGCTCTATCCCACAGCAATGGCCGGGCACCTGGCACACAGCAGCATGCCTGCAGCCGCCGCCACCACCCCCAGCACAGCAGCTGCTGCCACTCACAGGAACCTGTAGACAGGCTTGCTGTAGTAGTGTGTGATGAGGCTCATGGCCCTGTAGTCAGGCCTGCCTGGCGTGGGGTCCACCAACCGCTGCGCCACCTCCTCCTGCAGGGAGGCAGGCACGCAGCACACCCAGTCAGCACAAGATTGTGCTACAGCATGCAACGCACGTGTGCTGTTGTCAGCAGCAAGGAAACAAGCAAGCAAGCAAGCAAGCAAGCAGGCGATGTGCAGCAGGGAGGCCTGCCAGGAAACTGGCAATAAAGCATGCACAGGCGGCCAGCTGCACCTGCTGCTCCTTGAAAGCCCTTGCTGGACTAACCGCTGGACTGTTTGCTGCCACCGCCAATGCTGCTGCTGCTGCTGTGTGGCTGCTGCCTACCTGTATCATGATGCTCAGCTCTGACACAACACCGCCTTGTGGCAGCATGGCTTGCAGGAACTCCTTGGTGATGTTGTACGGCAGGTTGGCCACAACCTTCACGCCTCGCCGCCGCTGCTTTGCTGGAGCCGCGCTGCTGCTGCTTCTGCTGCTACTAATACTGCTGCTGCTTTCATCTGCTGGCTGCTGCTGCTGCTCTGGTGGCGGAGGTTGTTGCAACTGCTGCTGCTGTTGCTGCTGCTCCTGCTGCGGTTCGCTGCTGCTGGGTTGGCTGTCGAGCTGTGCTGCTGCCGCTGCAGCTGCTGCCATCTGTGCCACCAGCGCTTTCAGGTCCAGCCGCATCACGTCACCATGCACCAGCTGCAGGTTGGGCACCTGTGGCAGCAGCGCAACAGGTGCGGGTCACTGTCGGTTAGCTGTGCTTCATATGCAATTGGCTTGAAGTCAGCTGAGCCACTACAGCTGCACAGTGCTGAGCTGCGAGCAGACAACAGCTGCAGCCAAAGCCCGTCCGCTGCCCGCTGTACCGTCCGCTGCCTGCTGTACAATGCATTGCTGTCTACCTCTGTCAAGAACCCCAGGGCTGCGTTGTAACAGTTCTGCTCCACTATCTGTTGCTGCAGCACATCACAGACACAACATCACTCAACAACGCACAAAGGCGTGTGTAGCCAGGTGTACACGCAGCAGCCGCACCTGCTTGAACTCCTCCCTGAGCCGCTCAACAAGTGTGTCATCCTTCTCCACTGCCAGTACGCGCGCCCGTGTGCCCAGCAGGTGGCGCGTGAGGTTGCCCGTGCCTGGGCCCACCTCAATGACCACGTCAGAGGGCGCCACGCGCGCTGCTGTGACAATGTCAGCCAGAATGTTGTCGTCTGTGCAGAAGTTCTGGCCCAAAGACCTGCAGTTGATGAAGTGATGTAAGTAATGTCATCAAGCAAGACAGTGAGTAGGTGCAGGTTTGTGTGGGCGCTGGCCAGAAACTAGGTCCTAGAAGCAGCCCTGCTTTGCCTTGGGTGCCTGTGTCACGACTACGCTTGAGCAGCACACACAATCAGCAGCATGTTGACATGGCAGTGACACTAAGCAAGATGATAGCCAGCATTGCAGCGTGCTCACTTCTTAGCCTTGATGTTGGCTGACTTCAGGCTGCTTTTCGTGGCTGCTGCTGTGTTGGGGTCCCACATCCAGCCAACAGCTGGCACTTCAAAGTCCTCCTTCAGCAACGGCTCCTCTGACCGCCTGCGTGGCTGTTCATCTGTGCGCCTGCGTGGCTGTTCCTCCATCCGCCTGCGCTGCTGCTTGGCACTGCATGTTACCAACCTGCGCTGCTGGGCTGCTGCTGCTGCTGCTGCTGCTGCCACCGGTGCTGCTGGTTTTGCTATTCTAGGCCTGCTGTCACCCTGCAGCCTATGATTGTTCAACATTATACGTGTTTGGATTGTAACAGTCAAATGAAATGATTAGAAGCAATGGTCACACGGCCACAAGCCACCACCAGGTACGGCACACTGTCTATACCACCAACATGTCCGCCTGCCGTTCAAGCTAGTGACTTTGATCACAGCTAGATACACTGATAACCTGTGCGAGGTGCCAGCAGACAAGTGTCGATGCTAGGGCTTTGAGTGTCACAGGCAGTCTGACTGACATTGTTCATTCGAATCGCCCGCCACCCTTAGATGGCAGCCACCACTTCTGGAGCCGCACCAGAAGTAAGTCTGTGGCAAAGGAGCTTGTATCAAGCACCTGATCAAGTGTCCAGAAAGCGCAAGCATACTGCAACATTATATCTGGTGCACGCAGCCAAAAGGTCGCAAGTCAGACCCTTTGAAAGAAGCGATATCACCATAGAAGCATGTCTTACAACAAGGATCCTGCTCAGCACGGGTGGAACTACCAGGGCTCCAACGAAGCGAGCCGGGTGGCTTTCTACGAGAAGGATGGCGTCAAAATGGACTACTACTATACTACTGGTAGGGTTGATCATATCAAGGCCCGTTGAGCGCAGGCTGCAGCAAATCATGCGCAGCACGCTGAGGTGGCAAGCACCTTGGCACCCATCCAACTCTGTGCACGACTCGCCTTCCTGCTTGGCCGCTAGTGGTTGAAACAGCCGACAAAATCACGTTGGGCAGTATACTCAGCAGGATCCGTGTTGGGTGTGCAAGCATAGCGCCTGTGCAGCAGCAGCGCTGATAGGGGTGCGCAAGCCTGCAGCCTGCCAGGCTGGGCTGATAACCAACAGCAGCAACCCAACATCACAGCTGGTCTGCCTTTCACTTGAGACACCATGCGTATATCTACTTGCCTTCCAGCACCCATAAGCAGTGCGCTTGATGGATCCACATCCATGTGACGGCAGTTGCATCCACACCAGCTGTAACTTGCTCCTGCCCGCTGCCCCCGCTGCTGCTGCCTCATGCAGGCACCGTGAAGACCAGCATGGACCACCCCAGCCAGGGCAAGACGCAGATGTTCCGGCGCGGCCTGGACGAGGCCCAGTTTGAGTCGGTGTGCAACAACCCGCGTGCCCACACGGGCCAGGGCTACCAGACCAAGTCCAGCAAGTATTACTCCGGCAAGAAGTGAGGCAGGCAGGCAGCGAGTGCCCGAAGGCTGCTGTGTCGATGTATACACCGCAGGCCTACAAAGGTCGAGGCAGTCAATGCTGCTGGTTGCATTCGGCAGCATGCCTGCATGTTTGGTAAGACAGCCGCCGCCGCAGTGTTGTGTGTGGCAGTGTAGGGTCGCCAGCAGCTGTGAGGAGTGATGCTTGCGAGGCGCAGTGCAAGCCTGCCCTGCCTGTGCTGCAGACTACGCGTTCAAGTTGTACAATAGATGCCATGGTTGTGTTGAACAGCAAAGCGCTACCTCAAGTAGAGCCCACTCCTTTGTCCAGTCTGTACATTGCCTTGGTAGCAGAGGGAGCAGGGCTGCTGTTGTCTGCAACAATTGTGCTGTATAAAAATGCCACCAGGACTGCCTACTGGCGTTTATGGCATTGATGCCTGCTGCAGTGCGTACACCTTCTGGCAGTGTGTTGATGTTGGTGTGTACAAAAGCAGCGTGGTCAACAGCACAAGCCCTGGCACGCCGTTGCGTGTACAGAGTCGTGTGCAGTCATGTGTGGGATCTCATCCCCTGTTGCCTGGCGTGAGCAGCGATGCTACATGCTGCTGTTTGTTTGCCGCTCCACTGGGGCGCGGGGCCGATGGTGTTGATGCTATGGCTTGATGAGTGACATGATGATGATGATGGTGATGATGCTGTTTGCACTCTCCAGGCAGCGTACTGGCTCAAAGTTGATGTTAGCTGATTCATAGTTGCAAGCCCTTTTTGGTTGCAAGCCCTTAGCGACTTGCCGGAGCAATCTGCGCTTGCTATGTTGTTAACATGGAGTTTTCAGAGTTTTTAGCATGTGTGGTAGTTGAAGGGTGGCTAGCCAGTAGTTGAAGGGTAACAACAACAACAACAAAAAAAGGGTGGCTAGCCAGGCCTTGGAGTGAAGCCATAAGGTAGCGCTAACAGCAGGCTCTTGCAGCTGCAGCAGTTTGTTGGGGCAGGCGCGAGGGACGATTCCATAGCGCTGTCCCTCTAGGTGTTGTCGTTATGCCTGTTCCTTGTGTCGAGCCTCTGGCACTGTAAGCAAAGCATGAATAATAATAATAATAGTTTTCTTGTAAGCCATACCTTGTCATCGGCATCGGCAACCGCGCCCCGTACGGAGCGGAAACTACGACTATTATTGCCTCTCTATGTTGGATTGGCCGCCGCCACAAGTTATAAAGCCACAAGTTATAAAACCCTTGGCTGTGATTCTACTTTTGCCAAGAGTGCCACTGTTAGTGACTTGTGATGGTCATAGTCTTTCTGAAGCATACCACAGCAGCAGCAGCAGCAATTGAGATAAATAGGAGGCTCCATTCACTTTAGAGATGGGCATGTCTGCCATACATTAGTGCTCTGGACACTTCAGGTAAAAAGACCGCTAAAAGATCCCCGCTGAAAACATTGGCAGGATGCTGTACTGCACCATCAGCAACAGCTGCGCGCCTGCCACCGTGACGGAATGAAAGTGAACGACACTGCTGAAGGTCAGTCACGTGCATGCAATACAAGCAGGTCTGCCGGCGAGTACCTCGACGCCACCCAAGAGGACCCTCATGTCTCAATTCTGCTCCTACCAGGCAGCACGCAGTATGTGTTGGGTTGGCGAGCCCGCCTGCGTGCTGTTGTGCGCCAAGATGTGCTGTGAACACCTTTTGCGTTTTATTTACGCTTACATACGCATACCTTATGCGGTGGAGCCGGTGAAAGAGGGTTTCCAGTGTAGCAGCACTGCTGTCTCTGGTCGTTCTGTAGCTTCTGCACCGCTCAATCATCGTCAAATAGGTATCTGCGCATGTACCAAGCAGTATTCAAGGGCTATATGGGGTTGAGCGTCCTTGCAAGAGCCAAAACAGTACATCAGCACAGCCACAGGAGTAACACAGTGTTATGTCAGCACAGCCCGTGGATCTTACAAAGTCCAGTTTAGATTTACGCATACGTATAGTTGACGCGTAATTTATCTATGCGGACCCCGATTATGGTGTGACTTTACACCCCTGGTAGTGGGTTCAGTCCAATCCTCCAATCGCTGCTGGCTGCAGCCCTATGAGCGGCGCCTGCAATTTTCAACTACTTAGATGTCTTGCGTGCAATCTGCGATGTGTCTTTCCTGTCGCGTGCACTGAGCAGCTGTACGACTTGGGCGCTGAACCACCCGAGCCGGGCAACACAGAGGCGTATACGACGCCATATCATGTAACGCTTGCTTAAAAGGGTGAAAATGGCAGCAAAGAGTGATCCAATGGCCCAGATCCGGCGCCGCTCGTTTAGTGTTGCGGTCCAGGCAGCACTTCTAGCACTGCTGGTCGCTGGTGAGTGGCTCGTAACTGTTCGGCTGGGACGTGCATGCTCGTTCGAAAACAGCAGAGCAGACCGTATGCAAGAGCCGCCTGCACACACCGGCAGCGATGTCATTGGTGCTGACAGTGTCAGCAGCTGTGCACAGCTGTTGCGCAAGTTGGCGATCTACTGCAACAGGTTCATGGCTGCTGCACAATTTCCAGCAGATTATGGTTTTACAAGCCGGAAACAACACTGCAGGAAGCATCAAGCAAACGGATCTCGTGCACCAACCACCGGACCTACACCGTGTTGCGTAACGCACTTGTGCAGGCCGCTCTTGCCAGCCGGCTGCGGCTGCAGCAGTACAGCCTGAGCAGCAGCAGCAGCAGAGCCCCAAGGTTGTGTATCTCAACTGGCAGCCCCGCACCTCCTCCCAGGCTGCCTTCCCAGCCATCCGCCTGTGCGCGGCAGATGCTGTGCGGTTTGCGCTTCCAGCCGGCCATTCTGTGTGGCTCGCAAGCTCACGCACACGTAAGCAGCCAGCAGCAGCAATTCAGTTCTGCACACTGACGTGGTCGGATTTAGCAGCTCATGCTGCTGACAGAGTATCCGCGCCTGCATATATGCATATGCGCCTGCGTATATGTCTATATAGACAACCACATGCAGTGCTTCTGTCTGCTTGCAGTGCACTGCTCCACAGTCACTTCACAAGACGAATAACCACATCAACACAGCTCACTCAGTGAGGCTCACTGTGTATGTCCATGTGCCTTTCACATTGCCTTTGCAACATCCAGGGCCCTGCAGCACACGTACCTCACGCCTGAGCACCCCTGGCAGCACCAGCTACCGTTTCAATGCAGCAGGCAGACCCCCAGGGACATACACCCTTGCTTGCGGGTCCACACAGTGTTCCAGCGGCAGGATGTCTGTGACCGTTACTGTGTTACAGTCCGCCAGCTGTGTTATAACACCGTCACCATCACCACTGGTAGCTTCATCGTCGCCCTCGCCGTCGCCCTCGCCTGCAGTGGTGTCACCGGTTGCTTCACCGTCACCTGGCGTTCCTGGTGGCAACAGCAGCTGGCCAGGGCTTGATTCTGATGAGTCCTGGCTGCCAGCGGATGGTGTGCTGGCACCTGATGGGCCAACAGTATTCAGGAAGCCGCTGCTGCGGCAGGATGCTTACACAGTAGACTACAATGGGCGCTTGAGTATCTCTGGTGGGAGACACACTGCTGCTAGCAGCTGCAGCTGCGCCGGACAGGCATGCAAATCACGTGGTGCTCTGCTCAGAGCTCAAGTGTGGTTACGGAGCACGGCATTGGCATCGGCTGCCGCATGCTGTGTGACTGCTGTCTGCTGCCGTTTGCACCACTCTGCACACACAACACTGCAGCGTACGCATGCTACCCAGTACGTGTTTGTACATAGGCCTGACGTTGCACAACAGATTCCGTGCTTACGTGATGTTTCACCTCTACGACTCCGCTGCTTTGTGCCCGCAGGCGCACTTGGCCTCCTGTCAAATGACAACCTGGACCCGCTTTGTAACGTAACAGTGTTACTTGCGGGCGGGCCCTACCCAGTCCAGGACTTGTCACCGGGTGATGGCTTCGGATGGGAGGAGCTGTCCGTGGGCCCCGACGGCAGCTTTAATGTGTCAAAGTCTGCCTACTTTGGACAGAAAAGTTTTACTACTCTGTGGTGATGAGTGCAATACCGTACTCTTTGCCGTGCAGTTGTTGACGTCATTGTTTTACAAGTGCTGGAACATGCGTTCAACGTGCTGTTGCGTATTTGCCAACACAGCATTTCTGTACGCCTGCTGACCCCATCTTCCCTGACACAGCTGATGATCGCTGAACTGCTTGGCTGCAGCAAACACCAACTTGCACATACGCAGTTAGTACATCCTGCGACTGTTTGCTGGCAATGCTTGCTTGCAGGATTGCGAGGGTAATGCAGGCATGGGTGCGGATGGCGACGCCTTCTTGTACCCCGAGTGGGGAACTGTTACAATAACATTCGTGACACCCCTGCCAGCCGTGGCGCCAGACTTTTTCAGCACCTCATATGGCACTGTGCTGCGGGTTGAAGGCCAGAACAGTCAACAGGTGGGCAGTTCTTCGATACATTACTCAGTGAAACAAAACATTACTGTCCAAACTTGCCGGCTGTGCGTCAGCTGGATCAAATACAAGCGTGCCACCTGAACAGGCCGTGCAACGCGTGTACAGCATGGTGACGATCACCAGCTAGCTGCGGCAGCACCAAAAACCTGGGTCCTGCTAAGCTATGGCTCAGCCACTGCCAGTTGTCTTATCAAAAGTTGACTCTTGCTCTGCATAATGCAGATGCTTACGTCCTGCTCCCATCAGCAACCACAGCCCTGGCTTTTCAAATTAGAACCTTCAAGCAGCAGCAAATGCGCATGCCAGCAACTTGAAGCTCTATTCCCGTGCTGCTGTTGCTGCTGCTGCTGCTGCTGCTGCTGCTGCTGCTGCTGCTGCTGCTGCTGCTGCTGCTGCTGCTGCTGCTGCTGCTGCTGGCTTGCTGTCACTGCAGGGTGTGCTTGTGAATGACAAGCCACCCGCCAACTGCCCATTGGGCATCTACCAGGAGTTGGCCGTGCATGGCTTGGTCAACGGCACAATTGCAAGAGGCTGGTGAGCCACCCCACACAGCAAAACTGTCACATTACAGCAAAGATAACCCAACTTGGCCACGTTCGTTATCTGTCTGCAGCGTCTCTGATGCCCGGCATGTCGTGAGCCACAGCTTGATGCGGTTGACACATGTGCCGACACTGCAGTGCAGGCACTTGGCTAGTTGGCATCAGATCGACCATATACCTTAGGTATATAGGTGTATGACCAGGCTCTTTTTGATACGGCATTAGATTGACCCAGGACCTGCTGCAGCTTGCTGCGGAGTTGATGCATGCTTTGTCCAAGCATCAGCAATCTGTAATATGACTCACGGCTGCAACCGTCAATACTACATCAACTCGTGACCCCTGCACTACGTTGTAGTGTATAAATCGCAGTGTACACATTGTGTGTGGTAGTCAAACACTGCACTGTGCATGCTGCTGCTGCTGCTGCTGCTGCTGCTGCTGCTGCTGACTTTCAGGTATGAGGTCAAGATTGAAGGTGGTGTTGTGCAGATGTACTCCCATGGTGGATTCACCTTCATCCCAAGTGACCGCTTCTTTGGCACAACAAGCTTCAAGTACCTCGCTGTGGTGAGCACAGCAGCAACCAACATATTCTTCAGTTTCTTGTTGACGACCACACTACAATGACTCCTTCACATGGCAGGTCAAATGTTTAAACGTATGCATGTGCAAAACCAATCAGTAGTCAGCTTGCTGCAACGTCGTGCTGCTGTGTGCTGTTGCCTGCGTGCAGTCAAACTGTGGCTTCTATCAGCTGTCAGAGCCTGGTACTGTCACACTCTCAGTGACAGCCCCGGTGGACTTTCTGGCGCTGATCAACCAGACAGATGACGGCCGGCCTCTCGACCCCAGCTCTGAGGCAGCTCAGCTGTGTGATGGCAAACAAATGCTGCCCGGCAGCCAGCAGCCTGACGGTGCTGGATTGTACTGCAAGGTATGGACTTAAAAGCTAGGATTCATGATCTCTTTGCAGCCGGAACTCGAGCAGCCCTGCAAACTGGGTTATACTGCGGTGTGTTTGAAGCGCTTGTTGTGCGTGCAAGTCACAAGTTCTACAGCATCCCTGTTGTGCGTGCATGCACTGCTGTTACTGTGCAGATACCGTGTTTGAACATCACAGATTACGATGTTACTTCGCTGGTGACTGGAGATGCTGAACAGTACAGGGCATTCAACCTGGCCGCAAATTGCAAGAAGTCTGCTCGCACTCATGTTCTTGTCCCTGCTTGCACTCTGTGTTCCCGCAAACGTTCGCAGATAACAGCAAACGGCACGACCGTGCTAGAGTGGGGCAAGCCCGGCTTTGGCCTAACAGGCACTCAGATCTTGAAGCTGGCGTTCAAGTGCAGTGTATAAACAAACATGATAAAAGCTGTTCTGAACATGCTGGGCAACACGGACCTTGCAAGGAGCAACTACCGCTACTGGCTCGAGCTGTTGACGAGTGCCGTGAGTGCTGGCGCGAATTCGCCCGTGTGCTGTGTCGGCAGGTGAGCGCAGCCAAGCATAACATCAATTGTTTGCGTTGCTCGTCATCCCAGCTGATCCACTGAAAGCTGTTGCTTGTACGAGGACGCCATCAGACGGTCTGTGGTGACACTAGTGCCTGGCAGGCTGCATTGCAGCAGACCCCGCCTGTTCTGGCATTGCAGGGCAACTCGCTCACCCTGCATGTCTGCCTGCTTGCCTGCCTCTCTGCTTGCCTACATCTGTGCATGCAGCGTGCTGCCTACGCTGTTTGACACGCTCTTCATACAGTACTCGTACGCTGTGCGCGCCTACACGTCAATGACACGCAGCTTGGGCGATGCAGGCAACACCATGACTCTAATGTGAGCCCTGGGGCGCATACCATGACATGACAGGCAGAGTTTGAAGCAACTGATTCCTTGTTGCATGCATCTAGCCTTTGTGGAGTGCAGTTGCTGCAGTGTTGGGTGCTGAATGCAGTACGGCAATGGTCAGTTGCAAGTTACCAGCCGGCTGTGGCAGCTGTACTTACTACATGTTTGGTGTTGTTCCACACGAGTGCACAATTGCGAGAGCGATCGGTGCATAGTATGCTTACGACATGCAGTACACACACCTGCACCGTGCAGGCTGCAAAACTCCTTGCCCAGCTGCCCTGTGTATTGCATGTCATCTCACGCTGTGACAACATGCATCTGCTGCTGCACGTGCAGGTACAAGCATACTCAGCTACATCCTGAGGACCTGAACAAAGTTGTTGTTCATTATGGACATGTCTTCCCTTTCCGCTTGGGAGAATTCGGCTGTATGAATTTGGGCTACGACATCTACTGCCCTGATCAGATTGTGTTACCAGAGGAGCTCTTGCATGAGGTATGCTGGGATTTACATCCAACTGAAGGGGTGCAGGTTTTACACAAGCGTGCCACAACCAGTTCAGTTGCTGCGGTGGACAGTGTTCAGGCTCAGGTTTTCTTCAGCCTGCTGTATAACATGCTTGAGGGGCTGCCATGGCAGCTGCAACTGATTGAGTGCAACCAACAGATGCGACTTGCACACTGCTGAGTGAGTGAGTGAGTGACTACCCAGGCAGCTTTGCAGCTCCTGGGTAAGTTAAGGCTAAGAGGGTGTGTGTGGCCAGGGGCGGCGCCCCTGGGCTCCACACCCTCTACCCGTCCACTTGCGCCCCAGGGCACAAGCGGGCCGTATCGCTTGCGTGCGCTCATCTAAAGCGTGGCTTTTTGCGGTGGTCTGGTTCGCCGGTTGCAAACTGCTTGCTAAAGAGAACACACGCTACTGCTTTGTTTTATTGGTGCTGCTGCTGCTTTCAGGTGATGCACGTGAAGCAGTTTGTGGAGCAGGCAGGCCGGAGCCTGTCCATGTATGGCCGCATGTATTTGCAGCAGTACTGTGACACCGGCGCCTACTCCGCCATGCCTTGGGAAAAGGAGGCATACGCGATTGAGCGTGCTTTCTTCACGCCTATTACATGAAAGGCGAGGTATGGACTGACAAGTACTGCTGGCAGGACCCGGGCGCGTGGTTTGAATTGCGGTCAAACTACAGTCGCTGCGTTGAGCATGCGTATATCAGTATGGCAGACGGTGCGTTCAAGTGCGCGTGTGCAGAACACGTCGTCCCTGGATCCCTGCCTCCACCCATCATCTGTGAGTGGTTGAAGCAGTTCGGCAGGGACTGCTTCAAATGCCCAGGAGCTGTCTCTGGTCGACGCCTTGCAGCTGCGTCTGCTGGCGATGGCAGCAGCAGCATTTCCAATCAAAATGAAGGCCACGGCATTGGCAGTGAGACTGCAAACCTTGCCCTGCAGCAGGGGCAAGAGCAGCAGCAACGGCACAGGCGCCTATCAAGCCTGCTGTTTGTATCCCCCAGCTGCCAGAAGGCAGCAAGTGCAGGGACTACTCGCCAGAGCGGCTGTGCGCTGCACAGCCCGGGACGCAGAACAAGGAGCCTCTTTACATGGTGTACACAATGTGGAATGCCTGTAAGTCACAAGCTCAGCTGTCCAGTTGATAGCAACTCTGCTGAACTCCTAGCCTGAGGCTGTACGGCTGTGCACAACTGCCAAAATGAGCAGGCATGCTCGGTTGTGTAGCTTGGCATGCCTGCATTCAGGCGGGCAGGAATCTGTGTCCTGGCAAGGCCTAACTCCACATATAAACTGCTCTCTTTCAACTGCTGCGTCACAATTCCCACGACCCCGCATCATCTCAGCAGCGCACGCCAGCTCAATGTTGCCAACTGCATTGTATGCACGCCAGGGCCTTGCACATTTCCCGGGGCCCAGCACATCATCCAGCCCGCCTCGTTGAATCTCTATTGTCTTCACAACAGCTGGTGCTCTCGCCGGCCCAGCCACAACTCTGTTTAACCCTTTACCCGCTGGTGTATTCATATGAATACACGGCCTGAAACGGACTTTTGGCTCTGGCAAAGCACACAGCAAGCCTCAGGCAGGCAGCCTGGGTGGGTGTAACCCCTACCCCATGGGCCCAGGGGCTTGTAGGGCCCAGTCAGGCTGGGTGCATAGATCACCCCATGCTGACTTCAGAGGCCTCCAGCTTTCTGAATACTGCTGTACCGAGTGGTATACAGCCTTAAACGGTTGCTAGCGAGGCTCCGTCGCTGATCGGCAGTACTGTACTGATGTCTTGTGGTGTACTTGAGCTTGTAATGCTGCTCAAGAACGTCAAAGTACTGCCATGTAGCGTATAATGACCTACACATGGCCTGCCACTGCTCGACTGACTTCAACGTGCTTGGCGTGTGTCTAGCTGCTCCAAATGATCTCTTTAAGTACATCACTTGAGCATCACCGTGCATATAAACAAAGCAGTGAGGATTGGGCGAGCATGTGAGCGACAGCAACAGCTGATGTGGAGGAAAGAAGAAACAGGGCTCGATCCCCCGTTTTAACGCAAAACAAAGTTTTATGGTGTCTAAGAAATTGTCTTCAGTGTAAGCATTGGTCATAGCTTGCACCGCGGAATCCATCGATAGCAGCAGCTACGAGGGGCACTGCTTGATTACCGCGATACCTTTGCAGCTGTAAAAGCACAGATATGTTTATACGTTTGTTATCTATTTGTTAATCGATTACCATGCATGTTGCAGTGTCTTTGCTGGTCTGTAGACTCCGCGTCCTGTTGGCACACACGACTGATGGCCCGAGCGAGCTTTACAGCACCTTTAAATAACTTATATTAAGGTTTGATAAAACTCACAAGTTACTGCGCATTCACTGCGGACTACAGGAAAAGTGCTGGCTGAACTACTGTCTGAACACCAATGTTTGAGACAGTCATTTGCAGCACGCGGACTTCCACGCCCCCATATCATCGACACGTATCAACACATAAGTTGACTACACGATTTGAGCAGCGGCACCAGCAGTGCTGCTTGTCACATCCTAACTTCAGTGTCACAGTGTGAACCCTGCTGTTCTGTGGGGTTTAGCCACCAGAAGGAGGCTAAACCCTACCACACCACGTCACATGGTCAATTAAGGTATGATGTACAACATCTCCAAGTTTGGTGGCTTTTGGCCTCTGGAGGGCTGAGAAGTTCCAGTTTGAGTGTTTTGGCACCCTTAAGTTAGTTTCCCTTGGCAGCGGGTAAAGGGTTAACTGCCTGCCTGTCTCACCTGTTGCTGGTTTTGCTTTTCTGCAGTCAAATGCCGCGAGCGCTGGCAGCAGACTGGCCGCAGCGGCACCTCCACCAGCATGTACGATGCAGTGTGCGGCTGCAACCCCAAAATCAAAGGTGCCCACCCATGGCCATAGCGCAGCACTGCAGCACAGTTAACGCATTCCACTCCCCGTCGTGTTATCGAGACGTGTAACTATGTCCGGCTAGTATTGCCCACGGTGTTGTTGCGCCTGCTTCTGCGGGTGACAAGGTCACTAGGAAGGGAAATGCATGAGATGGTGACAGCAATTGCTTCAAAGCGTGGTGGGAATGTGGGCGGGCATTTGCGGCATGTCAACTCACCCAGGGCATGATCTGACAAAAATGAGATGTATGGTTTCGGCGAGAGAGTGTGTTATGGAGTGGTCCAGAAGGATGCATTCAATGCCAATTTGTGATCTTGAGTGTGCTACATGGTGGGATCTGGGGGTCTACAAGTTGTCACTCTGCTTGCTACTATCACGGGCTGCTGTGCTGTTCTAGATCGCCTCACAGTCATGGCAGACATGTCCTCTACTTGCACGGTGGGGTCCAGAAGGATGCATTGTGATCGTGGGTGTGCTGATGGTGGGTGCTGGGATTCAACTAAATGTGGGTCTGCTTGCTACGAGCACTGGTTGCTGTGCTGTTTTAGATTGCCTCACAGTCATGGCACGCATGTCCTCTACTTGCACGGTGCATTCTAGCCGCAGTTGCAATTGTTGCGCTTACTGTGGGCAGCAGCGACGGAAAACGTGCAGGGAGTTGATGGGCACATCATTTGCCCCACCTGAATCCACGAACATGGTGTCACAGCCAGTGCAGTATGAGCAGGACGTGTGGCACTTTGGCGTACTGTGTGCCAGCCTTTGTATGGAGTGGCCAAAGCATGAACGGCGAAGCTGCAGATACAGCAGCGCTGCTCGATAGATGGTGCGTGACATACGGCATGCTGGAAGCAGCTGCATGACTGACGTATGGCTACTGCATCCAGCCGCGTCAGCAACGGCATAGCGCTGGCATTACTCTTGCTGCAGGTTTGTTTTACCAGGGGCTCTTGCTGCCAGTTTGCTTACCAGGTGTTCTTGTCAGACATGCAGTATACTGGTATTGAGTCAACCTTATGTAACATATGCACCCGCTGCATATATCAGGATGCGGCATCCTGGCAGGCAGGAGGAAGCTGCCGGTAGCTGCTCATGGGGCAGCCTGCAAGCAAGTTGCTCACGGGCGGGCCTGGCGCCGGAGTCCATTTGCAGCTTAGGTTAGGTCTTCCTGTGTCAACGCGTACTGCCAGTAGTAGCATAGGGAAGAGTTCAGACGACAGAGCCCTCAGGCCCATACCAGGCCTGTCCTTCTTTGACTTACGCACAGAAGGGCATGGGCTTAGGCAGGCTTGCCTGCTTGTATGCGCAGGATTTGCAACCACTGAGGGTGTGACGTCTTCACGCATGTCTTCAACCTGCAGCTGAGTTTTAAAATGACAAATTCAGACAAACTTTGACAAACCTTGAAGCCAGTTGTGTTACAGATCATACGCATGGCTGTAGTAGCAGACTGTGGCGTAAAGACCGCACCTCAAGCATCCGCAGCAGGCTAAACATCGTCAAGCCAAACTCCCTGCTCAGGAAACCCGCCTCATGCATACATACTGCTTGCTGCACAGATCATTCCACATGGGTGGCCGTCAGGGCCGCGGCAGACATGATGCATGGTGTGTGATGCATGTGTGACGTCAAGCTGCACCGCGCTGCCCTAGATACAGAGCGCAGAAGATCCTGGGGGCCAAGCAGCCACGCCTGGAGCGTGCCTGATGCATGCAGCCGGCACGCAATGCCACACATGCTCACCAAATGGCCACACCAGCCTGCGAGCCCGGGATCGCTGATGGCGCATACCCTTGCAAGGTGCTGCCCTTCATTGCTGCTGTGCGGGCGAATGCATGCTCATGCCGCAAATGCCGTGCGACACTGATGCCATCCTCGATGATGATGCGATGCTGCATGTAATGCCTGAAACAACATAATAGTGCAACGGCTTGTGCCGACCCCTTCACTGCAGCTGTGCAACAGGTTGCATGCAGTTGCTGATGCGTCAATGAAAAGTGACGTCAACATGCGACTGAATGCATGTGCATGTGCAGATGTGCTTTGTATGTGCAATGCAAGTTGCAAAACCTCTGCAACCAGTTGGTAGCTGTAGCACCACGTGGTGCACAGAAAACACAATGGTGACAGGTACGCATGCAAACTGACGAACACCATCAAAAGGCATACTCTACTGTAGAAGCAGCATTGCACGCCTGCTATCCCTGTCCGGATGCAAGGTCCCTCACCAATGACGCGAACAAGTGCTGCCAACTAGTCAACTTCTAGTCAAAAATGCAATGCTGAACTGGCCAAAAGCCATGCTGAACTGGTCCAATGCAATGCTGAGCTGGTCAAATCTAGTCAAATATGCAATGCTGGGCGCAAGTGCCCTCAGCACAGCCCAATGTGCAAATGACAGCAATGCAAAGGCCTGGAGCCTTTGCAGTTCCTGATGCAACAATGGATGCATGTTGCTGATGTGTGCTTCAAATGCCAATGACAGCGATGCACGTGCTGTTATTGCTGTGCGTATGAGCACCCAGCATCTGGCATTGTCTTCCTATGATGCTGTGTATGCATCATGCTTGCCGCGAACATGCAGTCTTATGCCCCCACAATGGTCTCTCTAGTCAACATGATGCACATACAAAAACAAGAAAGTAGATCGTGCATTGTGGGGCTGGCAAGCTGATGCGGTTTTCACTGCACACACCAGTACTCCCCACAACTGCGTGGTTTGAGTTTCATAGCTCTCCCTCCACAAGCAACAGCAGTGTTCAGCAGCAGCATTAGAAGTAATGCTCACTCCTGCTGCTGTCTTGCTGCTTATATATGCAGCTGCCAGCCCCACCAGCTGAGCAGCAGCAGCTGCCATGCACGGGCAGTTTGCACGCGCAAACCCTCAACCACCGTACCCTTTTCTTACTGCCAGGTGATGCCTACCTCAGCAGAGCTCAGTGCCACAGTGCCCTTTGCACCCATGGCCTTTCCATCAGGGGTGACAGCAGACACAGTAGAGCTGCTGCCAGCCGCACCAGCAGCCTCAACAGGCAGCACTGCCCGCGCAATGCCCTCACCATCTGTCACAGCCTGCACTGTGGCCGATCCATTGCCGGTGCTGTCAGCAACCACAAACTCCACCACAGCACCACTAACAGGTGCACCCATACGTGTGAGGGATGCGGCCAGCTGCACCGGGCTGCCGGCAGGTGCAGCAGCAGGTGCAGAGACCTCAAGGAGGTCCACGCCTGGCACTGCAGGTTGGTCTGCAGCAGCAGCAGCGCCGCCTGCCAGGGGTGTGGCCGCGGGTGCTGCCAGGGTGCGCGTGCCTGGCGTGCACATCCAGAAGTACTCGCTCTGGCGCTTGCAGACGCTGCCGGACTTGCAGGAGAAGCCCTGCAGCAGCAGGCACAGCAGCGGGGGCAAGGAACAGTCAGCAAAGCTGTGGGCGGTGTGAAGGGGAATGCTGCATGCAGCCGAGACACACGGTGAACCCAGTCTGTGCTGTACTAGATAATAGGCCTGCTGCATTTATCGCTATCCAGAGGTGTTAGCAGAAGCATTGCACAGCAGCAGGGATCTGCTGTGCATGGTCAAGCCTGTTAATCAGGCTCAGTGCCACTCACATTCCACTTGCCATCCCCGCATGATGATGCCGGGCAGTTGCTCTCAATGCCGCCACACTTCTGCCAGTCAGGGATGGTCTTGCCGCCACCTGCGGACACAGCAGCAACAGCAGCAACAGCAGCAGGGCACTTCCAGTCAGGGTGTGTGTGTGTTGCTTCACGTTCCACCCACATCAGCGCAGCTATGCTTGTGCATGCGGCGTTGCTTCTCGTTCCACCCACATCAGCGCAGCTATGCTTGTGCATGCGGCGTTGCATTTAAGGAACCCAGCCAGCAGCCACACTCACCGTTACCGCCGCCGTTGTTGGGGGGTGGGGTGTTGGGCGGAGGGTTGCTGGGAGGGTTTGGGGCGCCGCCGCCGCCGCCGCCGCTGCCGCCGTGGCATCTGCCCAGCCCTCCGGAGCGCGCAAACTGCGCCAGGCCTGCGGCAGCACCTGTGAAGCCTGCGTTGTAGTCAAATGCCACCTCGCTGCGCTGGTAGTCCTCACGAATATCGGGATAGTTGTCGGACTGGTCTGGGCCTCCCACCAGTGCACCCGCCAGCACGATTTGGGCCGGGTGCGGGTTGCGGAAGTTGCTCTCATCGCAGCAGCCGCCCACGCCGACGCCTGCGGTGGGTTGAGATACAGCAGCAGCAGCAGCAGCAGCAGCAGCAGCAGCAGCAGCAGCAGCAGCAGCAGCAGCAGTGGTGTATGCTGAGAGGGTGAGTGGTGTGTGCTGGATCACCAAGGTGTTGGAATGGGTGCCAACTGCAGTAGACGAGTCGGCTCAGACAAGATGCTGCAAATTACTGCTGCTGTTTTCTGCTGCGCGAGTCCAGAACAACACACACAAAGTGACAGGCTGCTGCTGCAGGTGCTGCTGCTGGTGCTGCTGCTGCTGCTGCTGCTGCTGCCGCTGCTGCTGCTCACCGCTCTCTCCAGCGCAGCAAGTGCCGCCGTTGAAGGGGTTGCAGGGCTCGGTGTAGCGCGCTGAGCAGGCGGACTGCCTGTGGTGGGGCCGCTTGGGCTGGTCGGGACCGTAGCCAATCTGCACATAGCGCAATGACACAGGGCGGAGTGACAATCACTAGGTTGCGCAGTGCTCTGGCAATTGCATTAAATGATTCGCAGGTTCATTCCAGCAATTGACAGCGTATGTAAGTGAGACAACAGCACCATGTGTCCATGTGGGCATGCAGCAGGACGACAACCGCAGAGCAGCAGCAGCAGCAGCAGCAGCAACAGCAGCAGCAGCAGCAGCAGCAGCAACAGCAGCAGCAGCAGCAGCAGGCGGCGCCTCACCAGGTAGCTCTTGCCGGTGGCTGTGCCGGTGATGTAGCGCATCTGGCTGCGCGCCCAGCAGATGTGTGCCTGCTTGTTGTTGCCGTACTTGCCCATCAGCGCAGCCATGAACATCATGTTGCCCGTGTTGCGCAGCGTGCCCCTGCAGCAGCAGCAGCAGCAGCAGCAGCAGCAGCAGCAGGCAAAAGGGTTGGCAATAGCATCATGCTGCCCGTGCTGCGCAGCGTGCCCCTGCAAGCAAGCAATCCAGCCATCAGTCACTTGCACAGCCACCCAGCGTAACAAGGGGCCAGGTGTGGTGCAGCTGCGCACTGAGCAGAACGTCAGGCTTGTACTGCCCTTGAATGCTGATTGCCAAGCCACAGCTGGATGTTACATACAACAGAAGGTGCGTTCTGCAAGGCAGCCATGTCATGCTTCTCACCAGTCACTGTAGTAGGCCAGGCACTTGAGCATGTAGCACACTCACCTACCAAGTAGTAACAAAGTAGCAACAAGTAACAAACAAACAAACAAACATCCCATGTAACAAACCACTCACCAGTCGCTGTAGTAGGCCAGGCCCTTGGGCGTGTAGCACACTGTGGAGTAGCTGGGCTGCGGGCACTTGTTGCCGCTGTTCTCCCACTTGGTGAGCACGTAGTCCTCCAGGTACTGCTTGGCGGCCGAGGCAGACGGCTGGCTCATGCTGATCATCAGCGCGGCAGCGCCAGGCAGCGTGGAGTCCCTGCGGCAGGCATGAGCAGTCGCATATACACACAGCCTTGAGTAAGCACATCTGCTGTGGTAAATTTAGGTTTAGTGGGACTTTTGCTAGTCCTGTAGTGCATGCCAATAGCGGCAACGCCTGCAAGCAAACTGTCAAGATCACCCTGCAGCTGCACAGCAGTCCACTGCAGCAGTGCAGCAGCCTACTCATGGCCATGGAATAGCAGCTGCTTCCTCAGCAGCAGTGTGGCCATGGCCCTGGCAAGTTCATGCAAAGGCCCACCAAACAAAACCCATACAGCAGCCAGATTCTAACAATATGCGACACATGTGATGACCACGATTGGCCCCCTAGCCTCACCAGTCGTAGCCCAGACCGTAGCGCAGGTTGTTCACCGCCAGTGCGTTGTTGAACCACTTGTTGGCAGTCGGGCACATGTCCGCGTCATACTTGCACATCCACGCTGAGGCCCAGGCCAGGTGCGCGATGTAGCCCTCAGGCCAGTAGCTGGCGTAGGCCTGGAACACACCAGGGGGCACCTTCCAGCTGCATGTTTGCATTCATTGACAGTGGTGCGGTGGCAGCACAACAGATGTCAGTCTCACTTACAGTCCTGTGTAAAGTGCTGCTGCTATATTGTCCCTTGACACGATGCCACATCATTGAGTCTGTGAGCATGCTGCTGCTTCTGCTGCTGCTGTGCTGCTGTGATGATCCTGCTGCTGGCAACCACCACCCCAGCAGGACGTGTCAACCCACTCACGTGTTGGGGTGCGCCTCAGCGAACGCGAAAGCCTGCTGGGCGTGCTTGTACAGCACATTCGCATATGCCGCCTGGCCCTCAGCTTTGAACAGCACTGCGCCGGCAGCATACGCGGCAGCAAACTCGCCAACCAGGTCGGCGCCTCCTGTGGATGAGTCGGCGACGTATATGGGGCGCTCGTTGTAGGCGTGCTCTGGGCGGCCAAAGTAGTGGTGGTCGTTCTTGCCAGACAACTGCGGACACAGTTACCAGCAGGGGCAGCAGGGTGAGAACGTCGCCTCCGCTATGCAGCATACAAAGCACATCAGTTGCTGTGTTGTCAACGAAGTGATGTGTAGAGTTCCACAATAGAGCTCAAGTATCATACAGTGTTTCTTTTGTGGGGCCGTTCAATGCACATGAGAAGCTGACTCAGCACTGTTGCTGGGTCAGCTGCAGGGTGCCTAGGCAGCAGCCGCCAGCTGCCACTGTCACCATCATGCTGCGCCTGCTGCCTCCTTCCCCACAGCGTCCGACATTCATTCTGCAATCACCCTTCCCTAATCCAAGCACCCTTCAATCCTTCAATCATCCTGCAGCTGCCACGGAAATCACCTGCCCGATGAACACGTTGTCACGCGGGTTGTCTGAGGCCTTCACGTGTGCCTTGATGAGCCAGTCTGTGGCCCACTTCATGTTGCGCACAGCCGTCGCCCACACGTTGGCGTCATCATAGGCCTGCTTGAACTCCACCATGCTCAGGATGAGGTTGGACACACCCCAGCCCAGAGGGTGGGAGATCTTCAGGTAGTCTGCGGCACAGCAGCAGCAAGCAGGGCGGAGGTGTGACGTGTCAGCTGGAGGCATTGAGTGTAAGCGTGGCATTCTGCTCTACAGCGTGCGATTGCTCAGCA
The DNA here is from genome assembly GCA_030272155.1 of Tetradesmus obliquus. Lineage (NCBI taxonomy): Eukaryota > Viridiplantae > Chlorophyta > Chlorophyceae > Sphaeropleales > Scenedesmaceae > Tetradesmus > Tetradesmus obliquus. Next base: position 7,745,042 of record CP126191.1, read on the forward strand.
TGCTGTGCTGCTGCGCTGCTGCCAGCCACAAGCCACTGCAGTGGCTGCTGCTGTAGGGAAGTGCCAGCAGCGCAGCAGCAGCGCTTGGTGTATGATTAACTCACCTCCTGCATCGTAGAAGCCTCCCACCAGGTCGATGCCGTTGTAGTTGTCCTTCAGGTGCGCGCTCTTCCTCCAACCACCCTTGCTGTACAGGTGCTGGTTCCAGGGCGGCAGCTCTCCCGACATCTGACCCTCGTAAAACTTGTATGACATCGACAGGATCTTCCCGTAGTCATCCTCCTTCTGCCGCCTAGCTGCAGCCTGCATGATCACGCCACGATGCATGCGTTTGAAGTTTTGGCGGGCGACAGTGCTGCAGCATTCCAACACTGAGCGTATGATGTAGCAACTGCTGTAGGTCAATTTTTACACTGACATACTCACCACTCCTATGAACAGAAGTGCAACGATCACGCAGGCACGCATCGTCCCCATGGTGCTTGGCGCCTTCTGTGCGCAACCGCCTAGTGTGGTTAGATGGGCCTGAAATATACACAAATGTCGTCTACGTCTAGCTAGAGTATCACAGCGCCTGTGATCTGTGGGAACAACGGCTTTATGGATGCGAGGATCGCTGTTTGTTACCCGGCTCACCGACAGGGCTCAATGAAAGAGTGTTTGTTGTCGAGCCAGCATGCAGAAGTCGGGATATATATATATGTTGCCGGAGGAATCGTTGTGGAATGTTACCTGAGGTTTCGCTGTGCGAGGAAGGGAAGCTGTCACGGCAGCCTGGTCGAGATCCAGAGACGCCAGAACGCCAGTGGATCTGCAGCAGAAAACGTTGCTTGCATTTTAAATGTACCCATCGCCCTAATCGTGCCGTACTCAAGGTGCTTGCTAAGGTCAGCATCGGTCACGGAGCAGAACTGTCGTCGCTGCTGCTGCTGCTGCTGCAGCAGCAGCTCAGAAGCCACATTATGCAGCTGCCAGCGCCCAGATTGCCCTGGCACCGCACGTGTTGCAACAAACAGTCGCCATAACAGGCCACTCTGCGTTGCTGCTAAAGCAACCCTGGATTATTGAAATTCAAGCTGAGCCTGCAGCATGAGCCAGCCAGGTATGCAAACTGACATAAGTTACAGCAATGGCAATATCACAAAGCAGCACGCCACATAGCTTGCATGCCGTCTGCATGCCCAGCCCACTCCCTGACGTCTACCTGACCCCAATCCAGCCAAGACCGCAGTCACACACCCAACGCAACACCAATCACCAACATCACCTTGAAGATGCCAGCAGCTCTGCACTAGCTGCTGCTGGCGTTCAGCTCAAACCACTGCCGCAGCAGGTCAGCCAGCGTGGCCGGCAGCGCGGCAATGTCCCGCAGCACGATGTAGTAGGGGAAGGGGAAGCTGTCCAGGTAGCGCTCAAACACAGGCTTGCCGCCCACAAACTTCACGCTCTGCATGTCCAGCAGCGACGAGCCCTTGCCAGCACCACCACCAGGCCTGCTGCTGCTGCTGCTGCTGCCGCCTGGCAAACCACTGCCTGGCTCACTGCTGCTGCCAGCTGCACCACCAGCTGCAGCCGCATCACCAGCAGCAGCTGCAACAGTGTCCAGCGCAATGAACACCGGGCACACGCCCTGCACCTCCACCAGCCTCCGCACGGCTCCAAGCAGCGCCTCCTTTTCATGGAAGCGCCCATCCCCCAGCACCAGCAGCAGCTGCCGCAGATCACTGCTGCCGCCGCCCTGCGACCCCACCCGCTGCCGCGCCACCTCCAGCAGATGCGTCACCGCCTCCACCAGCTGCAACATCGGACGATCTGTGATCGTGTTATCCTGATCAAAGCGCAGCGCTGACATGATCCCAGGGCCAGCAGCATCAGAAAACGGCACCTCCAGCGGCTGCAGAGGCACCACGCCGCCGCTGCCGCCATAACTCACAACGCCTAACTCCCCAACTTCCAGCCTGCTCATCGCCTTGCACAGCAGCGCCAGCGCCTGCAGCGCAAAGGAGCCGGCGCCGTTCTCGCCCATACTGCGAGAGTCATCCACTGCCACCAGCACCTGGTAGCGCCGCTTGTCTGGCCTGCTCCGTCGCATCCAGATCTTGTCGCGACGGTACTGGCTGGCGATGTAGCCGATCACGCGCCGCATGCTGAGCCGCTTGCCGCTGCGGAACTCCCCGCCCAGCCGGCTGGCCAAGCTAGGCTCCAAAATCAGCCGCAGCTGCTCCGTGAGCTCGCCAGACAGGCCAGAGACGAGTGCATCGCAATGCGACCAGATCTCGCGGCCGTAGCTTGCGGCAGAGTCGGAGCCGTCAGCAGCGGCAGCGGTGGCGGCTTGGCCGCCGGCGGCTGCGGCGGCTGCTGCGTCGCGGATGCGTGCATCGAGCTCGGCTCGCAGAGCTGCGGCCTGCTCGGGTGGCAGCTGAGTAGACAGCATGGCTGCCTGTTCGGCTTCCAGGCCTGCCCCTTGGTCTTCTGCTAGCTGCGTTGCTGCAAGCTTGGCAGCAACCAAGCTAGGCAGGCTGTCAGCATCCTCAGCAGCAGCAGGGCCGTCTGCAGCGCCGTCCAGCAGCTGCTGCCGCTGCTGTGCTGCTGCTTCTGCTGCTGCCTGCTCCTGCGCTGCCTGCTGCTGCTCGTCACTGGCGGCATCTCCAGCACCAGGCTTCTGCTGCTGCTGGTTGTCTTGCTGCTGCTGCTGCTGACCTGGCTTCTGCTGGCTGCCAGACCACACCTTGGGTGCTGCACCAGTCGCCACCTTCTCATCTGGGCTGGCATCTGCCTCCTCTTCAGCTGCTGCTGCAGTCGCATCCATATCAGCAGCACCGGCATCCTCCTGGCCCTGCTGCTGCTCCTGCTGCTGCTGCTCGTCGCCCTTCCCCTGCTGCTGCTCCTGCATGGCTGCATCCTGCCCCTGCAGTGCTGCCTGCTCCTCAGTTGCAGGCGCCAGCGCCTGCGTAGTACCCTCCTGCTGCTGCTCATGCTGCCCTAGGAACTGATACTCATCCGCTGCTGGCGGCTGCTGCTGTGCAGCATCCGCATCTGCAGCAGCAGCAGCGTCGTCGGCCTGCTCCTGCTGTGCTGCCTCATGCTGCACTGCCAAGTCAGCCCTCCAGCGCTCCAAGGCATCCCCCAGGCTACGCAGCGGGTTCAAATCCGGCTGCTGCTGCTGCCGCTGCCGGCGCTGCTGCTGCCCAGCATCCTGCTGCTGCTGCTGCTGGGCGCCACCCTCTTGCTGCAGCGGCGCGATCTGGCCCTGCTCAGTTGCGCCTGCAGCACCCAGCTGCGCCTGCTGTGCTTGTTGTGAGGCATCCTGTGTGCGCTGATCCTCCCAGTCCATTGGCTGAGCAACCTCACCTTGCTGCTGCTGCTGCTGCTGCTCACCCTGCTGCTGCTCCTGCTGCTGCTGTGCATCAGCTGCGCCTTGCGCCTGGGCCTGGGGGGCAGCAGCAGCCGCTGCTACGCCCTGGGGGCCTGCCTCAGGGATCTGCTCAGGCTGCTGCTGCTCCTCATCACCTGCACCGTGTGCTGCAACTGCCTCTAGATCTTCATCCTCCTGAGGCTGATCATCTTGCTGTTGTGGATCTTCCTGCTGCTCAGGTGGTGCTGCACGCTTCCTGCCATCAGCATCAGCATCAGCAGCATCCGCCTCATCCTGCTGCTGCTGCTGCTGGGCTGCTGCCGGTACATCAGGGCCGCCATCTTCACCATCTTCCTCCTGCTGCTCCTGCCCATCCTCACCCTCCTGCTGCTGCTGCTGCTGCTGCTGCTGCTCGGTGCCTTCCTGAGCAGCAGCATCCTCCCCATCCTCACCGCAGCCATCTGCAGCCTCCTGACCCTGCTGCTGCTGCTGCTGCTGCTCCTCACCCTGCTGCTGCTGCTGCTGCTGGGCCTCATCAGCCTCAGGCCCCTGTGGCTCATCTTCCTCCATGCCATCCAGGTTCATGTCCTCAGGCAGAGCCAGCTCCTGATCGGCAGCCTCAGGAGCAAGCTTGTGCTGCTGCTGATAATCATCAGCCACATCAGGCGGCGGCTGGCCCTCCTCATCACCCTGCCCAGGCTGCTCCTGCTCCTCATCAGCATCAGAGTCATGCTGCTGCTGCTGCTGCTGCTGCTGTTGCTGCTGCTGGGACTTGTCGTCGGCGCCAGCCTGCGGCTTATCCTGCTGCTGCTGGTCGTCCTCGCCGCCGCCGGCATAGTCCAGGTTTGACTTGTCCTGCACTGACAGCTGCTGCTGCTGGTCCACGTCGTCCTGGCCCTGCTGCTGCTGCTGCTCCTGAGGGGGCTCCTCCTCGTCGTCACCCCACAGCCGCTCATCAACCCGCTCCTCATTCTCGCCAACCTGGACACAGCAGCAGCAGCAGCAGCAGCAGCAGCAGCAGCAGCAGCAGCAGCAGCAGCAGCAGCAACAAGCAGGGCAGCAGGGAGAGACAGGGGTTGTGAGATATACTGACAGAGATGCGTGGGCAGGATGGAATCATTGGGGTCAAGTGCACAAACTCAACAACAGCTGAAGGAAGAGCACAAGGAGTCACCAATACGTGTAGCTGATACATCTGTTGGAAAAAACGCTTGTCCCAAGTGGGTCTGCAACTACCCGCGTGCAAGCTACTGCACCTTTCACAAGCAGCTCTCTGTCAACAGCCCTGACACTCCCATACCCCTGGTCCCTGAGCCACATGGCCGCCTCACATCTCCCAAGCAACTGTAAGCATCCACTGCACCTCTCAAAAGCAACTCAAAGGCGCCGTGATTTCCACACCCCAAACCGCAACCAGACGCCTCACCTCGCCCATCTGCTGGTCGATCCTGTCATCATCTCCCTCCTCGTCTTCCTCCTCATCATCGCCCTGCTGCTGCTGCCGCCTGTCATCGACGTCATGCAGCGAGCCATCAAAGTCCCCATCCATCTCCACACCCTGCGCATCATCATCCTCAGGCTGCTGCGGCGGCTGCGGCTCCTCCTGCTGCTGCTGCTGGTCCTTCTGCTGCGCTCCCAGCAGCTGATCCTCATCATGGATCTGATCAGACACATCCTTCTTGCCTGTGCCTTCACCCATGCCTGTACCCCCTGCATCCTGCCACTGCAGCTCTCCCTCGCCTGTCCCCTCCTGGCCCTCACCCACAGCATCAGGCATGCAGTAGCCCTCAGCAGTGAGGCTGCAGAAGAGGCTGCTGCACACAAACGCCAGCTTCGCCAGCGACTTGTGCAGCAGCAGCAGCTGGCAGCTGCTGCGCTGCAGGCCGCCCAGCAGCAGCTGCAGCAGCGGCAGCAGCGCGGCCGCCTGCGACGCCATTGCTGCTGCTGCGGCTGCTGCTGTGCCTGGCGATGCATGGCTGGCATCGCTAGCCTGAGCCATCAGGGACAGCAGAGTCCTGACAGATGCAGCGAGTTCTGCCAGCCTGGCTGGCTTGAAGGCTCCCAGCCATGCTGCAGCACCAACTGCTGCTGCTGCAGCCTCACCTGCAGGGCCCTGCTGGTCTGCATCTGCTGCTGCAGCTTGCTGCTGCTGTGAGCTGCTGCTGCTGCTGCTGTGCAGGGATTGTGCCGCCAGCAGCACCTGTGAGACCACCTCATCGAGGCAGCTGCTGAACTGCTGCTGGCACTGCTGCAGATCTGCCGCACCTGCTGCCTGCTGCTGCCTGCCAGCCTGCTGCTGCATGGACGCTGCCTGCTCAGCAGCAGCAGCAAGGGCATCCAGCACACGGTCCCAGGCAGGCACCAGCCTGCACACCACAGCCCTGCTGCTGCTGCTGCTGCTGCTAACTTGCTCACCTCCTGCGGCTGCTGCAGCAGCGATAGCAGCTGTAGCTGCCTCTGCATCCCGCTGCAGCTGCTGCAGCTGCTCAAACGCAGCTGCTGCAACTGCCAGCGCTGCATGGCTCACCACAGGGCATCCAGTCAAGCTCAGCCGGGCCAACTCAGCATCAACAGCAGCCCTATGGCAGTCAACAGCAGCAAGGTAGCTTGACAGCTTGCCTGCTGCTGCTGCACTCGCCTTCCACACATGCTGCGGCTGCCCGCTGCCTTGCTGCATGGGGAGTACGGCTGCAACCAGCTGCCGCGCAGCCGCCAGCTGGTACGACAAGCTGCAGAGCTGCTGCCGCGCAGCAGACAGCATGCTGCGAGCCGCCTCCTGTCGCGGCAGCAGCGCAGCCGCATCACCGCAGTAGACTGCAGTTTCCTGCAGCCAGCGCACTGCCTGCAGCAGCTGCGTGTAGCTGCCTGCCACGTCACCTAGCAGCAGCCGCTGCTGCCGCAGCAGGTGCAGCTGGTGCTGGCTGTAGTGCAGCACAGCCGACACCTCGTGCCGTGCCAGGTCAGCATGTGGCGCCTTTGCTGCTGCCTGCAGGCGCTGCAGGCGCGCCAGGGACTTGAAGTAGTAGCTGTCTGCCTTGCCCCAACACACACCAGCCAGCTGCAGCAGCGCCGAATCCACTGCTGCTGCAGGGCCAGCTTGCTGCAGCGGCTGCAGCAGCGGAGAAGACGCCAAGCACGGCTGGCGTTGACCAAACCACGCGGCCGCATCCCTGTCTCCAGCTGGCACGTCAGAAGCACGCTTGGAGAAGCCGGCGTCACCTAGCGCATGCAGCAGGTCCGTGAGGGCCTTCTTCTTGCGCAGGCGGGCTCCCTTTGCAGTGTCAGTGGACAGCGCAAGCGCGCGAGATGCTGCTGTGGCTGCCAGGTCATCAAGCTGCAGCGCCGGCAGCGCTGCAATCAGCTGATCCTCAAGCTGCTGCTGCTGGGTGCTGCTTGTGCTGCCATCTTCTGCTGCAGGAGTTGCTGCTGCTGCTGCTGGTGGTGGCGGCAGTGCAGGTGGTGCAAGCACACGCGCCATCCTTGCTGCAAGCTTTGGCAAGCGCCCTGCATAGCTGCTGCTGGTTGCAGGAATGCCGGCAGGATCGCTGCTGCTGTCGTGTGCTGCCTGCAGTACTGCTGCGCTGAAAGCGGCCCAAGCAGGCTGCTCCTGCGGCTGCAGCTGCTGCAGTGCCTCCAGCAGAGGTGCTGCCAGCACATCCACCTGAGCAGCTGCTGCTGCTGCTGCCTTCCTGCCTCGCTTGCCCCGGCCATGCTTGCCTGATGCTGCTGCTGCTGTGATGGCTGCAGCGCCTGCTGCTTGCCAGCCGCCTGCTGCTAGTGCAGCAGCAGCAAAGCAGTCCAGGCTGCTTGAGAAGGCAGCTGCATTGCCAGCAGCAGCAGCAGCCTGCGCCAGGTCAGATGCATCTAGCTCTGCCAGCAGTGCTGGGTCTACCTGCGCTGCAGCAGCTGCTGCTGCAGCAATCGCATCGCGCTCCTTCTGCTGCTTCTGATCCGGTGTCGCCTCAGCAGCAGCAGGACCACCAGCTGCAGCCTCACCACTCCCTGTCTCACCAGCTGCTGCTGCTGATGCTGCAGCTGCCTTTGCAGCCTTGCCAGCTGCCCTGCCTGCTGCTGCTGCAGCTGCCAGCGCTGCCTTGGGTGCTGTCACCTGCCCCAAGCCCATTGCCTGACTAGCACCTGCCAGCACACCCGCTGCAGGCTGTTTCAGGTAGTCTTCTGCTCTCCTTGATAGCCTGTGCAGCTGCCGCTGTGCCTTCTCTGTTGACACCTTCATGGCATAGTAGCCCCTGTCCTCCCATTTTGCCAGCTTGACAAAGTCTGCCAGCTCTTTAGAGAGAGGGCCTAGCCCGGCATCAATGGCAGCTGACACAGCTGGCAGGAACTGCGTGTAATACGACAGCACATTCCACAGCATGGACGCCACCTGCCTGCTGCTGCTGCTGCTGCTGCTGCTGCTGCTGCTGCTGTCATTTGTGACTTCTGCCCCTGCTGCAGTAACTGTCAGCTGGCAGGCAAAGCTCTGCAGCAGCTGCAGCCGCGCAGCGTACTCGCCAACCGTAGACGTCTGCACAAACGCCTCCACAAGCGACGCAGTGCGCCGGTACGCAGCATCCGGCGCTGCTGCTGCATCCTCACCATCTGCTGCAGCCGCACCCCCTGCTGCTGCTGCTGCTGCTGCTGCTGCTGCTGCTGCTGCTGCTGCACCTTCCCCAGTGCCTAGCACCAGCACTTGATACAGGTGGTACCAGCTCCTGCTGGCGCCCCCAGCATGCCGCGCCCTCACTCGCTCCAGCAGCCCCTTCCAGCTAGCAAGCTCCAGCTTCCTCCAGCGCGTAGCCAGGCCGGCCACTACTGCTAGCTGCTGCTTAAGACTCACATGCTTGGCTGCAGTCTCCTCCCAGACCTGTGCACGCGCCAGCAGCAGCTCTAGGCCTGTCAGGGCTTGCTTCAGAGGCACAGTTAGGGGCAGGCCTAGCAGCCGTTCCACAATTGCCAGCAGCTGCAGCAGCAGCGGGTGCTCCGGCCACTCCTCAAGCAGCTGGATCAGCCGCTGTGACATGTCAGACAGCGGCTGCTGCATTAGGAAGGCCTCCTCTGGGAACGCCTGCTGCATGTCCAGCTGCTGCTGCTGCTGCTGGCCGGCGGCTGCTGCTGCAGTGGCTGCTGCGCTGGTGTTTAGTGCTGCGTGCTGCAGCGCCAGAGCCATGAGGCTTCCTGGTAGGGTGAGGCTGTCGACAGCAGCAGGCAGCAGCCCCTGCTGCGCTGCCAGCAGCTGCTGGCCCAAGCTGAAGCACATCTTGAAAGCCTTCTCCCGCGCTGCATCATCAACTGCCAGCTGCTGCTGCTGCTGCTGCTGCTGCTGGTGCTGGTCGGTGAGTACAGCTGGCCCATTCGCTGCTCCAGCTGCTGCTGCTGCCGGTGCTGCTGCCAGCTGGTGTGTGAGGCGGTGTGTTGCCAGTGCTCCAAACAGCTGGCCATGCAGCGACACCACATCAGACAGCAGCTGACCCTCTAGCAGCGACTTGGCAGCAGCAGACTTGGCCTGCGCTGCAGTGGCTGCTGCTGCTGCTGCATCGCCGTCCTCAGCCCCATCAGCTGCCAGCTGGTCCAGGTCCATGATGTCGTGCTGCTGCTGCTGCTGCTGCTGCTGCAGGTGGGCATCGGGGTCCTCTGCCAGCTCATCGGGTGGGGCCAGATCAGCAAAGGCAGCATAGTGGTCAGGGAAGGCAGCCTTGTAGTCAGCCTCCGCCTCCTCCTGCAATGGCAGCAATAGTTGCAGGCAGCAGCAGCGTGAGTCAGAAGCAGCCAAGTACAGCAGCACTGCAGCAATATGGTTCTGCATAGTGGTCCGGGAAGGCAGCCTTGTAGTCAGCCTCTGCCTCCTCCTGCAATGGCAGTGGCAGCAGGCGGCAGCAGGGAAATTAAGAAGCAGCCAAACACCACAGCAATTGGTGCAACAATGCTGTGTGGTGGTCAGCGAAGGCAGCCTTGTAGTCAGCCTCCGCCTCCTCCTGCAATGACAGCAGCAGGCCGAGTCAGAAGCAGCCATCCTGCAGTACTGGAGCACTGTGGTACTGTACGGCGCGGTGTGGCGTGGTTCCTACAATATGAGTAGCTGAAGTTGGGCACGAACAAAAGATTGGATGCTGGCTGTGGTCTGTCTCAGCTCCCTGATAGCAGCCGCAGACCGCGCACCCCCTCTCACAACAGCACCCCTGTTTCAGAGTAAACAAAAACCGGCAATTGCAGTTGATCATACATATATAATCGAGTTCGCCTCACCTCCTCGTTCATGAAGGTGGAGCTGTGCGTCTTGTGCTTGAAGAGCTGCGCAGCCTCCTCAGCAGCAGCAGCCTCGTACGCACGCACCGCCTGCCACACAGACAGCACCTGCTGCAGCATGCTGTCAATGCCACCCAAACCTGCTGCACCACTGCTGTTGGATGAAAGATCAGATGCAGCAGCAGCAGCAGCAGGGCCAGCAGCCAGCCGCTCCTGTACTGCCACCACAAGCGCAGCATGCACCGTGCGCAGCTGCCAGCCAAAGTCAGCCAGCTCAGCTGAGGATGCTGCTGCTGCTGCCGAGCGCGGCTGCAGCAGCTGCTGCTGCTGCGCCTGCTGCACTGCAGCACCTGTCAGCTTCTGCCAGCGTGGCTCAGCCAGCAAGCTGGCAGGCAGCACATTCACAGCCGCACCCCTGCTGCTGCTGCTGCTAATGCACAGCTGCCCCGCAGTGACGCCTGCCAGTGGAGGCGGGAAACACAGCAAGCCAGCAGTCAGTGCCATCAGCTGCCCAGCGCCGCTGCCGCTGCCATCTGCTGCTGCTGCTGCTGCCGCCTGCTGTGCTGCCTGGCTAGCAGCAGCCAGCAGGGAGAGGCCATGCCGGGCCTCCAGCAGCGACAGCAGCACCGGCTGCAGCACATCGATGTAATCAGGGAAGCTGCCGCGCATTCTGTTTGACCACGCTGCTGCACTGCCATCCCACATCTCCGCCTCCCGCACTGCCGAACTCCCTGCAGCTGCTGCTGCATTGCCGCCATCAGCTGCAGTGCAGCTCTGCAGCAGCGTCTTGCCGAGTGTGGTGAGCCTCTGGGGGTCAGCCAGGCCCCTGCTGAATCCAGCAACCTCCTGCTGCAGGTGCAGGTACTGCGGCGGAGTCGGCCGCGGCACACACCTAGCCCTCAGCTTCTGCAGCTGCGCAGTGAGTCCGTCGTGCTGCTGACTCAGCACTTGTAAGGATGCTGACTCATCAGGCCCGCCAGGCAGCTGCTGCATCATCGAATGCACTGCAATGGCCGGCTCTAGCTGTGTGCTGATCCAGGCCTGCATGGCAGCAGCCTTGAAGCCGTACCTGCCAGCTGGGTCCACCCCAGGGGGTGGGGCTACCAGCTGCAGCCTTGCACAGCCTAGCAGCAGCCAGGCCCAGCCCTGAAACCCCAGCAGCTGGTACCACTGCTGCTGCTGCTGCTGCTGTGTGCTGCTGTTACGCAGCAAGATGGCTTCTGCGCATGGCAGCAGCAGCGGTTGCGCTACAGCTGCGAGAGTGCTGTGGCTGCTGCGGCTGAGTAGGGCTGACAGCTGCTGCAGCCAGGGGCTGACTGCGTCATGCTGTAACACAGTGCTGCTGCTGCTGCACCACGCCAGTAGCTGCTGCACAAGCTGCTGTAAAGCAGCAGCATCTTCGCTGCTGCTGAAGCTGCTGACATGAGCTAGCAGCAGCTGCCCTAGCAGCAGACCCAGAACCTGCTGCTGCTGCTGGCTGCTGCTGCTGTCCTGCGGCTGCTGCAGCAGCAGCTGCTGAGCTGCCAGGCTCAGCTGCTGCAGGCGCGCTGCCTTGCTGCTGCCGTCAGCAGCACCAGCAGCGCAGATCTGCAGCACAGCAGCAGTGCGCGACGCCAGATGCAGGCACAGCGGACTCCCTGTCACTCTAGCAGGCACCCCCAGCCCCCGCATGAACCCAAACAGTGCTGATGCGTCACTGCTGCTGAGACCTGAACCCTGCTGCTGTTGCAACTGGTCTGCTGAACCGCTGCCGCTGCCCCCTGCCCACAGCCCTGACTGCCAGCTGTACAAGGCATCATGCAGTAGGCCTGGCAGCACCTGCTGCAGCAGCTGCTGCTGCGGCAGGGCCTGTCGCTCATCAAGCATACTGCTGATCAGCCAAGACAGCTGCTGCAGCGGCACCAGCGCAGCAGCGCTGCGCTGGCAGCAGGCAGCGCCAGATGTAGCCAGGTACTGCTGCAGCTGGCCTTGCAGCTGCTGCAGCTGCTGCTTTGGCAGCACTGGCAGCACCAGCTGCTGCTGTGCTGCATCTCCAAGCTTGCTGGTGGTAGTAGCTTTGGCAGCAGCAGCAGCAGCAGACAGCAGCCATGTCAGCGCTGCTGCTGCCAGGCTACTTTCCTCTTCAAGAGCAGCAGTGTGCAGCAGCTGCTGCAGATCAACTTGCATCCGCCGCGCTGCTTCCGACACCATTGCCTTTGCTGGCAGCAGCTGCACACCACTGCTGCTGCTGCTGCTGCTGCCGGCTAGGCCGGCCTTGGCCTGCTGCTTCAGCGCTGCCACCAGCGCTGCTGCACCTGCTGCCTCATGCTGCTGCTGCTGCGGTGCTGACAGCAGCTGTATCAGCAGCGGCTGCAGCAGCGAGGCAACTTGCTGCTGCAGCACCTCTGGTACTGCTGCAAGCGACTCAGCAGCTGCCGCCACACTCTGCTGCTGCTGCTGCTGCTGCTGCTGCTGCTGTAAGAGCTGCATGTGTGGCAGGAAGCCCAGCATAGCCAGGCCCTGAGTCAAGCCCTGCCTGAGGCCCGCATCACAGCACAGCACAGCTGCTGCTGCAGCCGCCAGCCGCTCCCTCAACTCAGCGCCAGCGCCAGTGCCGAGCTCTAAACCCTCGAGCACTGCAGCAACATCGTTAAACCCTGCGGCGGATCCTTCACCATCTCCATCCATCGCATGTGCATTGATGTGCTGCTGCTGCAGCCGGTACTGCTGTAGCTGATCCTGCACAGTCTGCACTGCCTGCTGCAGCAGCTGCTGCCAATCCACTCCTGCAGCAATCAGCCCTGCCGGCTGGCCCCGCGCATCAACCCTAAAACCTGCACCGCCCTGAACCGCCAAGGCATCTGCAAGCGCAGCTGCCTGCTGCTGCGCTGCCAGCAGCTGCCTGTTTGGTGGCAGCTGCGGGTGTCCTGCAAGGCGCCACATCAGCGGCTTGGGTGCTGATGCATCCAACTGCAGAGCTGCTGCCATCTGCTGCTGCAGGAACTGCCAGCGGGATGCTGACTCAGCACCCCCTGCCAGCTCAGCACAGCAGCTGGTCAACAGCCGGTCAACGGCCTTTGCCAGCTGGGACCACGCCCAAGCCAGCTGCTCGGGCTGCACTGCTGTCACTACTGCTGCAGCAGATGGGGCCGCAGGATGCTGTGGGGTGCTGCTGTAGTGCAAATGCAGCGGGCCATGCACAGCATCCCACACGCTGCTGCGTGCCAGCTGCAGGCGGTGAATCTGCGCTGCTAGCTGCCCTGCCTGACCACTGCTGCTGCTGCTGCTGCTGCTGTGGCATATGTGCTGCAGCAGCTGCTGCAGAGCAGCGCCCTCAAATGCGGCCACTGATGCTAGGCAGGGCTGCAAGCCATCCACTGCTGGGTGTGAGGCTTCACTCCTTGCCCTCTCTGCTGGCCTGTTTGACCGCCAGACAGACTCCTGGTACGGGCTGGCAGCACCTGCAGCCACTGCTGCTGCTGAAACTGCACCAGCTGCTGCTGCAACTGCAGCATGGCACGATGCCTGCTGCAGCAGAGGCAGCAGCAGCGCCAGCTGCTGCTGTGGCTGGTGCTCCTGCTGCAGCAGCTGCTGCAGGTTGCTGCTCCAGGGCTGCTGAGCTACTGTTGGCAGCAGCTGCTGCAGCAGCTGTGACAGTGCTAAGCTGCGGCTGCACTTGCTGCCAGCAGCAGCCGCCGCTGCTGCAACCTGCAGTAGCTGCTGCTGCAGCCACTGCTGCCGCAGAGTGCTGCTGTGCTGTCCTGCTGTTGCAGTGAACAAGCAGGCTGTTGCGGCTGTGACGCTCATCTCCGGCAGCAGCAGCAGTGCGCTGCTGCTGCTGGTGCAGCTGTTGTGCTGCTGCTGCTGATGCTCGCCTAGCGCAGCTGCTAGCAGCTCCACAGGCAGCAGCGCCTGCTGCCCTGCAGGCAGCTGCTGCAGCAGCTGGCGAGCTGCAACAAGACCGGCGCTGCTGCTGCTGCTGCTGCTGTCGCCTGACCCTGCTGCTGCTGCCAGCTCGGCCGCCAAGGCTTGTGCCAGCAGCCACACCGGCAGCGACGCATCGCGTGCAACTGCTGCCATGGCCGACTGCTCTGCTAGGTCAGTCACACCAACCCACACAGGCCACTGGCAGGGCCTCAGCAGCTGGTTGGGCCACACTGCCAGGGTTTGGCCCCCCTGCTGCTGCTGCTTTCGGTCAAGCATGTCTGCATCACCATCGTCTGCAGGTACCGCATCTGCCGCAGCTCCTGGCAGTATAACGTCTTGCTGTACCGCCTCTGGTGGCGGCTGCAGCTGCAGCAGCTCACACAGCTCAACAAAAGCCGCCTGGCCCTCAGCCGCCAGCACAGGCGTTGCTGCAAACCCTCTTACATAGGCTTGGCTCCAACCCCTGCTCAATGCAGCAGCGCAGCACTGCCCCTGCTGTAGCAATACCGCAGCAGTGGCTGCCCAGCTGCGGGCCTCCCGCATACCGGGGGCCCTGCGGTGTGCTGCTGCGCATGCTGCTGCCATGCGGGTGTGTGCTGCTGCCATGGCTGCTAGTGTAGGGGAGCTGGCCACGCCGCTGCTGGCGAGTAGGGTCTCTAGGTCAGGCTGGCCTGATAGGGCCCAGCTGGGCAGTGAGGTGCAGGGCTGGGGGCCTGCAGGAAGCAGGAGAGAGCCCTGCAAGCAGACAAGTACCCAGCAGCAGCAGTATCAGCATTAGCAATTAGTCATTAATCAGACCAAGCAGCAACAAAAACGGGAGAAGTGGACGCGACAAGCTGCGCCAAAAAACAGGCAGTAAGTAGACGCATGTGCGCAGGCCTCAAAACAAACTTGCATGGACCGACACCAGCATGAATTGACAGCCGCAAATCCATCACAACACGGTGCCCTGGCAGTGGCTGCGCATCAGTATCAAAGTTTTTGGTATAAGTGTTTGCCCACATGGTGTGTTCGAGCAAAGGTGTTGAGCTCATCCTTTGCAGCAGCCGGCCAGGACACCCCACACCCATCATACAACACAACACAGCCCCTGTTCAGCACACTCTCACACACAAACAACACACACCATACATATACAGCACCACCCATCCTGTTTACGCCATCATGCTCCTCACCTCTTGCTGCTCTTCTGTTGCACCCTTGCCTGCTCCAGCAAGCGCCCTGCTGCTGCTGCTGCCGGCAGCAGCAGGCAGCAGGTACAGTTCCACCCCTCTGTTCCTCATGGCCCTTGACACCTCACCATGCTTCGGATCATACGCCAGCATCAGCCGGAAGTTTTTGTGTGGCACCACCACCCTCCCACCCCCTGAGCCGCCACCCCCTGCCTCATCTAACTGCAGCACCCCGTGTGGCTCTAGCAGCCCATTTAGCCTATCCAATACAGTGGGGTTGACCAGGTTTGCGTTGTCAAGCAGTACCCAGCTGCCCTGCTGTATGGCGCGAGTGAGGCTGCCATCAACCCACTCAAACCTGCCAGCTGTGCTGCTGCCTGCAGGACTGTCCAGCTGCTGCAAGAGTGTGCTGCTGCGCTCCAGCAGGCCAGCTGCCTGCTGCTGCACCTGCTGCAGCTGTCGCACATTGTCGGCATGCTGCTGCTGCTGCTGCTGCTGTAAGAGCTTAGCTGGCAGCTGCTGCAGCTGCTGCAGCAGGCCATGCAGCTGCCGCAGCTGCCGCACTGTGTCAGCCACACACTGCTGGCCGCTGCTGCCTGCAGCACCAGCGTCATCCTGCTGCTGCAGCAGCTGCTGCTGCGCTGCGCCTGCAGCTGCTGCTGCAGCCTGGCTGTAGCTGTCCCAGCCCTCTTGCAGCTCGCAAGCTGCCTGTACATACACTTGCTGCTGCTGCTGCTGCTGCTGCTGCTGCTGCTGGGATCCTTGGCCTGCTGCTGCACCCGACAGCAGCAGGTGCTGTGTGGCTGCAGTCAGCAGCTGCTGCGCCTCCTGTGAGAGCTCCTGCACTTTCCGCGCCGGCTCAACCTGCAGCACAGACCAACACACATGAAATACACAGCGCAGCAGCTTTAGCGAACGCCGCCTGTGCACCAAAAATGTGCCAGGGCATAATCACACTTCAGCAGCTGCCAGCAGCTTCATGCAACATGTACTAGCATGACGTCTGCCTGCCACGCACTATACATTTACACACAGAACCCTGCAAACCCACACACCAACCCACGCACCTGCTCAAAGCTGCCCAGCAGGTCACTTGTGTCAGTGCCTTGTGTGAGGGCAAGCTCCTGCAGGCCCACCCCCACCAGGCCAGCAGCCAACCGCGCCAAGCTCGTCTTGCCACTGCCGCCAGGCCCCACCAGCAGCACCATCCAGCCTGCAGCCAGTGAGGCTACAGCAGACTCCAGCAGCGGAGCTTGCGCTGACGGCAGCAGCAGCTCCTGTTGCCGCTGAATGCTGCTGCTGCTGCTGCTGCTTGCAGGGAATTGGCTGCTGGCAGAAGCTGGTGCAGCGTCAGATGCAGCAGCAGCAGCAGCGCCGGCAGCGCGTGAAATGCGTGCCATGCCGACGCGCAGCTCCTGCGGGGTTACTACTACAGCAGGAGTGCTGACAAACTGCCCGTCTGCCTCACCTTGCTGCTCACTGCTGCTGCTGCTGCTGCTTGTAGGCGCTTGTGGTGTGACTGCCAAGCTGCTGGCAGCGCTGAGTGGCCTGCCCCACACCTGGTGGAACAGTGCCTGCAGGCGCTGCCTATCTGCTGCTGCGCGCAGCCGCTGCGTGAACAGCACCCCCACAAAGTGCTCTGCAGCAGCATCAAGCTGTGCTGCTGACAGCCCCGCACGTGCCAGCTGCTGCGGATGATTCTCATCTACGTCCATAGCATCTGCTGCCGGCTGCTGCTGCTGCTGCTGGCTGGCAAACATGCACACCAGCTCGCACCAGCGCAGCAGATCTCGCAAGTTGAACTCCCATGGGCCCCCAGCCACAGCAAACGGCGCCAGACCCCTGCCCTCATCTCCTGCACTACTAGCACTACTGCTGCTGCTGCTGCTGCTGGCATCCTGCATTGCTGACAGCAGCTGCACCATCTTGCCAATTAAAGCAGCAGGCAGCTCAGGGTGCAGCGCTGTAGCAATCGCAGCCAGATCCTGTGGCTGCAGCAGCTCAACCGCAACCCTCGTAAACCGATTCAGAAACGACTTGGGCAGCCCTTTGCGGCCGCCGCCCTCCTGCAAGGGGTTTTGCGCCGCAAACAGCCTAAACCGCGGGTGTGCTTTGAAGCTCTGGCCTAGCTCAGGCACAAAGAGTGCTGCGCGGTGGTCCAGCAGGCCGTTGAGGCCCTCTAGCACTGATTGGCCGGCCAGGTTGAGCTCATCCAGCAGCACCCAGTGGCCCGCCTTCACAGCAGCCAGCAGCGGGCCGTCACACCTGCAAAATAAAAGCATGTATCAACAACATTGAGTCTGAGGAAGCAGATGTTGGTGCGTCACAATCATGCATGGCATGGGCTGAGCTGCCCATAGGTATGCAGGATGTGCAGATGAAAGGCAGCTGCGGCGAAGCATGCAGCAGCACACTCAAGCCTGCAGCAGAAACAACAACACAGCACATGGCGGCCAAACAGCGCCGTGCCTCACCATGCAAACTGCCCCGCGGCGCCGCCCGGCGCGGGCAGGTCTGCTCCCAGCAGGTCGATCATGTCGGTGTGCTCGCTGCAGTTGATGCGCACCAGCCGCGCAGCAGCGGCGCGTGCCAGTGCCGCCACCAGGCTGGTCTTGCCCACCCCTGGGCTGCCCTCCAGCAGCACGGCCTTGCCCAGCTGCAGGCAGCAGTGCAGCAAGGAGAGATGTGTGGTGTTGAGCAATGTGCTTGCTTGAATGAAAAGCTTACGGGACCAAATAGCATGGGATGGCTAGTGTCCACAGACAGCCAGCTGACCAGCACAGCAGCAACAACATTCCAGCATATTGCAGCGAAATCCCAAACCCTGTAAGGTAGGGATAACCGCACGGCTATTGTTGAGTGCGACCTATTATGACCTCTTGGACCTCAAGTATGTGCCTGCCGCTGCCTCACCTGCATCGCCCTGAGCAGCCTGAAGGCGTTGCGGCACGTGGTTGGCGCCTGCCAGTTGAAACGAGGGCCACTGCTACTGCTACTGTTGCCACTGCTGGCTACTGCTGCTGCTGCTGCTGCTGCTGCTGAGTCGTCTGCCGGGCCCCGCGCAACAAAAAACGGCGGGATACCCCAGCGCCCATCATCAGTCGTCACATCCACAGGCGCACCAGGCTGCAGCTGCAGCTCCCCTGCAGCCTGAGCCACCACAGCTGCAGCCTCACTGCCTGCCAGCGCCAACTGCTGCTGCTGGCTTGCTGCACTGCTACTACTCCCACCCCCTGCTGCTGCTGCTGCTGCTGCTGCATTTCCTGCAAGCTGCTGCTCCAGTAGCCGCCTGCATTGCTGCCTCAACGGCGCCAGCGCTGCTGCAGGAATGCCCAGCCCCAGCCCCAGCCCATCAAGCAGCGTCAGGTACGCGCCATGCACATACGCCTGCAGGGGCCCCAGCTGCTGCGCTGTCGCATTCACAAAGCCCACCCAAGCCAGCAGATCACGCACAGACAGGCCGCCGCGTGCTGCAGGCGGGGCCTGTGAGACGAATGCATGCCAGAAGTGCAGCAGGTGGCGGCTGATGGTGGTGCGTGCTGCTGATGCTGCCAGGCGGGACTCCAGGATGGCGAGCAGCTCGGCCTCATCAGTGATGGCGGGCACCCAGATCTGCAGCAGCAGCAGCAGCAGCAGCAGTAGTGACCACAGGTAAGCAGAAGTCATAGCACAGAAAGGGGTGTTGCAGTGCTGGAAGGGAGCAACACCTCTCAACCGCCAGTAATGGTAGTTTGCGTGTGTAACTTTCCAACGCATACACATTACAGAGCCAGCCAACCAGCCAGCACCGTAGCCTGGCCGGCCACACAATGCCAGCAACAGCAGACCCCACGCCCAACAAACACGCTTGCTGCTTGTACCCGCACAAACACAGCCGCCCTGCCCCCTGGGCCCGCACCTGTGTGAACCTGTTGCTGAGTGCCGGGCTGAGCTCCTTCTTGCCAAAGTCGCCCCCGGGGTTCATGGTGCCCAGCACCTGGAAGCCCGCAGCGCCAACCACCAGCTCAGCGCCGCCGCCGCCCTTCTCAGCCAGCGTGAGGCTGCGGCCTGGCTCCAGCACACTGCAGCAGCAGCAGCAGCAGCAGCAGCAGCAGCAGCAGCAGGCAAGAGCCAGAGGGTGAGACCCCAACAGCACGGGGCCGCACCTTGCATTGCAGGGTGTCCCTGCAAGACCCCAACATTCACAATGCAGCATGGCAAGATGGGATGCAAAAGCTCACTCTGCAACAGAAGCAAATGAAGCAAACTACACCTGGTGCTAAATAGTCAGCAACAATTTACAACGGATTTTGTTTTGTTTATTATTTTTTTCATTTATTTTGTTTTGGTTAAACCCACCTGTTGAGCCGCTCCAGCACAGCATCCTCAGCCAGGTTGAGCTCATCAACCAGCAGCAGCTCGCCCCGCCGCATCGCCACCACCAGCGGGCCGTCCTCCCAGCCAAACGGCGCACGCGCAGCAGCAGCAGCGCCACGCAGCGCTGCCACGCCTGCAGCCAGCATCTGCAGCTGCTCCTGCAGCTGCTCAGGCCCCGCCGCTGCTGCTGCTGCTGCTGTGGAGGCATCCTCACTAGGCTGCTGTTGCTGCTGTTGCTGGTCGTCTTGTAGCAGCTGCAGGGCAGCTTTCAGAGTGGCTGTCAGTGCAGCAGCATGTGCCAGCAGAGCCTGCAGCACCTCTTCAACCTCCACAGGGCTGGCGGCTTCTGCTGCTGCTGCTGCCAGCTGCTGCGGGGGCGCCTGGCCGGCCAGCTGCCACGCTGCTGCTGCCAGCAGCTCCTGGGCCACTGCCCTGAACTGCGCCAGGTCCCTGGCCGGCCCAACACACACGCAATGCACAGCAGGAATGCATGAGAGCTCGTAAAGTCAACAACACATACAGAAACCTGAATGGAGGAGTGCTACCATGCACTAACCGCACAACATTAGCAGCAGCAGACACATACGTGCAGGAGGTGTGTGCCACAACCGAACAGAACATCTACGCATCAGCACAGCAGCCCCACAGTGCGGCTGGCACCCCCCTCACCTGTCCCTGCTGCGTGTGGGCCTGAACCCTCCCAGGAAGTCGCTGGTCTCCGTGTGCTGGTTGCAGTTGAGCACGTGCAGGCGCGTGGCGCGCATCAGCGCCAGCAGCTGCACCACGCTGGTCTTGCCTGTGCCTGTCTCGCCCACCAGCAGCACCGGCTCCTGGTGCCGCAGGCACCTGCAGGTGGTGAAGACATGCAGCACAAGACAGGCGGCAGATATGTGTGCAAGTGTGTTGTTGATGATACGTGTACGATGATAATAGGCAGAGGAAGCAGCACAGGCTCCTGGTGGCGCAAGCATCTGCAGATGGTGCGAGCGGCACGAAACATGCGGCAGATGTGTGCAGTTTGTGTGGGCTTTGTCGAGGAAGTGATTGGCAGAGGGACAGCAGTGCAATGTATGCAAGAGGAGCTAGACATGGGCAGGCGCCTCATCATGTCACTTGCTAGCTGCAGCACAATGCAGAAGAGTGAGGAGTGGGGTGGTTTTGACGGTGGGGTTGTGGGGAAGCTACTATCAGAAAACACCCATCGGGCGCCGGGCCCTAGTGCTGTCAGCGAATCTTCCCCTGGCATGTGCTGTGCGCCCCATCTGAAACTCCTGCCGCTGTGGTGGAATCAGGGCAGGAGGGATTAACAGGGGTGCGTGCGCATACCACACTGCACCTGAGCAAACGCATCTAGCTTTGGCCAGCATCATGCTGCTTCACCAGGTGATGCATGAGCCAGGTCAGCAACACCAGCTGCACAAAATATTCTGCAACATAACAACATTGTGCTGTTGCTAGAGCCGCATACATGCTGTACAATCCAGCAGCAGCCCACCTGTCCACCAGTGTGTACAGCCGCTTCATGCTGCGCGTCCATACCATGCCACTCAGCGCAGCTGATATGGCCTCCGCCTCATCCCTGGCAGCAGCAGCGGCAGCAGCAGCAGCCTCAGCAGCAGCCACAGCAGCCAGCTGCTGCACAGGCCCCTTGTCACTGCCGCCGGCAGCAACATCCGCATCATGCGGCCCTGCGCCCGCTGCTGCTGCTGCTGCTGCCTCTGCGCGTGCTGTTTCTGCCTTGGCTGTGGCGGCCTGTGCTGCTGCCAGTGCCTCTGTCAGGCGCTGCTGCGGCTCAGAGCCGACCTGCTGGTACACCTGCGGCAGCAGCAGCGTCACAATCGAAGACACGTTAGAAGCCTGGCGGATGTTGCACAGCAGACTCGACAGACCTGACGGACACCTGCCCCTGGCAAACCAGCGGCCGTGCAGGTTAGCCAGCCACCTGAACCCTCCGTAATTCTCCACCCCTTGCAACATGCTGACGCATCATGCCCTTACACCCCAGACACCAGCCTCATCAGCTCCAGGTCCAGCAATCTGCTATACTGTATAGCTGATATTGTAACGAAACAAAGCAGTATCATGCTGCCCAGCCGCCTCACCTGCTCCAGGTCCAGCTGTACGCGCAGCACCTGCTGCAGCACCTCCACCACCACGCCGCGCTCCTCAGCGCCCCTCAGCCGCTCCCCCAGCACCATGAAGCCGTCCAGCGCCAGCGCCTCGTAGCCCACAGCACCGCGCTCAGCCCACCTGAGGGCAGCAGCAGCAGCAGCACGGCAGCAGCAGCAGCGGCAGCAGCAGAAGTGGTGCCGCGAGTGTGGAGAGGCACGCATAGAGCAGTGTCAGCAGGGTGACAGACAGAGTGCTGACATAAAGCCGCAGCAGGAGGCGCCACATCATGAGATGCACAGCCATGCGCTGATACAAGCCTCCTTCCTCAAAACAGCGTGATAAACCACATCAACTATCCAGCAGCCAGCCACAGCGCCGGACCCTCACCTGAACAGGTCACGCGGCGTGATGAAACCATGCCGGCCCGCAAACACGTTGCTGCGCTGCCGCCGCCGCTGCAGCTCGCGCATGACCGCCACCATCTTTGCCGCATAGCTCGGCGCCACGCCGCATCGCTGGTGCAAGATATCTGCCAGCTCACTGTCAGGCAGCTCTTCCACGTGAAGCTCCAAAAACCTGCCCCGGAAGGCGCGGCTTAGGGCTTTGCGGCCCGCGTACGCGCCGGGAGGGTTTTGTGTGGCGAAGAGCATAAAGTGCGGGTGGGGCCGCACGACTTCTTGCAGCTCTGGTACAAACAGCTCCCGGTTGTCATCCAGCAGCCTGCGGGGTGCAGCGGTGGATGCAGTGGTGGCGGATGGGAGGTGGCCAGCAGGGGCAGCAGAAAGAGGTGTCTTGGACATGACATATACTCACGAGGTGCACAACGGTAGATGACACACACTGCTGACACCTACTGTAATCGTCTGGATTGTATGCATGAAACATGCAGGGTGCTGCTGTGAAGGGTTGTGGGGAAGCTACTATCAGAAAACACCCATCGGGCGCCAGGCCCTAGTGCTGTCAGCGAATCTTCCCCTGGCATGTGCTGTGCGCCCCATCTGAAACTCCTGCCGCTGTAGACGCGTCAGGGCAGGAGGGATTAACAGGGGCGCATGGACAAACAACACACTCACACACATGTCTTGCCTCCAGCACTCCACACACCGAATGTGCCAACCTGACAAGCCACCATTGATGACTGCAAATGCATGATCCCTGGAAGACTGATTTGGTTGCAACCAAGCAGCGTCACACGCCCGTCACTACTCCGCAGTGTCACCATAGCCTGCAGCGCCCCACCCACCTGTTGAGTGCCTCCAGCACCTCAGTGGGGGCCAGGTTGAGCTCATCCAGCACCACCCAGTGCCCACAGCGCAGCGCAGTCACCAGCGCACCCTCGCGGAACACCAGTCGACCTGCAGGCACACGCATGCATGTGTTGGTCTGGCTGTACTATGTGCTTTGTTGCTACCATGCATGCACGCTGTGTGTCTGAAACGCAGCCAATCAGTACTAACACCGGCGTTCAGGATGGAAACAACCAGCCACACGCACACGATACACAGCCTGCAGCAAGCTGACGACCCATGTACAGCTGACGCACAGCAAAGGTAACACAGACAATGCTGCGCATTGCATCTAGTGCATGTTTGCTGCTGCTGTGCTCACCCTGCTCATCAGGCACCCAGCTGCCCAGGTACTCCTGCAGGTCTGTGTGCTGGTGGTTGTTGATGCGCACAAACTTGTGGCCGGTCTGCGCAGCCAGATACGCCACCAGGCTCGTCTTGCCGCTGCTGGTGGGGCCCTGCAGATATTGAAAACACAGCATCCGTCAGCAGCAAAAGACCTAGCAGCACAGGTGATCCACCGTCCTCAGCAGACTCCGCGACATGAACACAGCAAGTAAAATGTTGATCATAGCGGCGCAACAAAAATGCAGGCAACAGCAGTTGAATCCACGTCACAAAGCACACTGATCTCAGCCGCAGCCCACCTGCAGCAGGATGGGGTGCTTGTGTGCCAGCACGCAGCGAGCCAGGTTGCACAGCTGCTGCCGCACGCTGGGCGTGAGCACAAAGCGGCGCGCCGAGCCGTCATCATCGCTGCCCAGGGCAGGCAGCGGCAGCGGCCCCCGCTCCAGCCAGAACTGCTCAAACAGCACGTGGCTGTCTCCTGGGCTGGCTGGTGCACGCATCAAGCCCTGCATAAATGGTTTCATCAACAGGAAGTGGGGTGCCAAACTGCATATCAGTTGAGATAGGGGAGGCCCTTACAGGCAGCTGCTTGATTGCTTTGTTTGCTAATGGCAGGTGCAGCAACGTGCGGTGCGGTTGTGAACAGCAATGAGGTAGGTCTGACACTCCTGCCAAGTCCCATGTACGCTGGCTGCAGCAAAATACTAGCCATGCTCATCCTGCAAGCCTCTGCACCTCACATCAATAACACCACCTCCTGCCACACCAAAGCTAACCAATTCCCCAAACCCCAACCCGCCCCGCACAAACCTTGAGGTTCTTTGCGCCGCCAGGCAGCAGGTGCTGCGCCATGATGCCCGCCAGCCTGGCCCCAGCCTCGGGCGAGAGCTGCGTGAGGAAGCTCATGCTGAAGCCATCCCACAGCGCACGCTGCAGCCCGTACGCGGGCGCGGCGCGGCGCGCATAGTCCAGCGCGCGGCACAGCGAGCGCAGTGAGTAGGCGGGGCGCTGGCCCGCGCCGTCTGTGAGGCGGCTCTCCTGCAAGCAGGCAGAAAAGGCAGGAACATCGTAAGCCGATGATTGCAGAAAGACGTGCAGCACCGGCACATCCAGGCCACGGGCAAGGCAGCAGCTGCAGGCGTCCAGACTCGAGAGATGCATGCAGGCATGGCACGTCACTGCTCCAAAGGCATCACCAAATACATCCGACAGACCAGCACCACCAGCCGTCAACAAATTGCTTGCAATCTCTACTCACCGCCTCAGCCTTGGCAGCCAGGTACAGGTCCACCACAGCGTCCACAGGCGGCGCAGGCGCGGCTCCTGCAAGGTAGCCGCCCACCAGTTGTCCCAGGTCCTGCCTGCTGCGCGGCTCCCCCACCCAGAACTCACTAAACCTACTGCGCAGCTGCGGCGGCAGATCCCGCTTGCCCGCATCTGTCGCAGGGTTCATCGCTGCAACCAGCCTGAAGCCAGGATGCCTTGGCACCACACACACGTCACCACGCTCCACCAGCAGCAGCCCTGTTGAGGCATCAGCTGCTGCTGCAGGCTCTGCTTCTGACAAGGCTCCTGCGCTGCCAACACTACCACCAGGCGCAGCAGCAGCAGCAGCAGCAGCAGATCCGGCAGGCGCATGTGCTTCCAGTATGCCTGCAATCCTCTCAAGCACTTCCGGCGGAGCCAAATTAATCTCGTCCAGCAGCAGCCACCAGCCGTGCTTCAAAGCTTTGACTAGCGCACCCTCCACAAAGGCAAAGGCAAAGCCGCCTTCTGCTGCTGCTGACGCTCGCTCCGCTGCATCCACGTCAGCAGCAAAGCGGCGCCACTCCCGCACCAGCTGCGCCGACAGCGGCGCCATAGCGCTGCTGCTGCTGCTCGCTGCCTTACTGCCTGCACCTGCTGCTTCTGGGGCTGCTGCACTGCCAGCCTCATCTGCTGCTGCTGCTGCTGCTGCTGCAGCAGCGGATTTTGACACCTTGCGCTTCTTGGTAGGTTTGCTTCCTGCTGCAGCTGCTGCAGCCTTGCCCTTACTGCCTGCCTTGCCGCGCCCGCCCCCACCAGCTGCATCTGCAGGCACAACATCAGCTGCGCCATCTGCCATGTGTGTGTCGCCGTTCTGCTGCTGCTGCTGCTGCTGCTGCTGCTGTGGCTTGCTGCTGCTGGCACCTGCTGCTGCTGCTGCTGGCTGGTCCAGCTTGAGCTTTGCAATGGCTGTCTTGTAGGCTGCCAGCAGGTGGCTCCACTTCTTGCGCTGCGCGTACTTCACTGTGCGCGAAAGGAACTCCTCGTTGTTGCCCCTGCAGATGAAGCGCAAAGTCAGCAACAGCAAGGCCAGTTGCAACAGGTGGGCAACTCAGCAGCAAAGCAGCCTACTCTGACTAAACACATTGCTACCTGTTGCGCACACTAGCTGTCTGGCCCTGCACTGCGCAAAAAACCCCTACGGTACATGCAGTGGCTTGTA
Source organism: Tetradesmus obliquus (assembly GCA_030272155.1). Taxonomy (NCBI): domain Eukaryota; kingdom Viridiplantae; phylum Chlorophyta; class Chlorophyceae; order Sphaeropleales; family Scenedesmaceae; genus Tetradesmus; species Tetradesmus obliquus. The sequence continues at coordinate 7,770,287 of CP126191.1, forward strand.
TGTAGCTGCTTCACCATCTGCAGCACGGGTGTTCGCTGCATGCTGCCTGCTCACCCCCCAAACAGCATGCCCGCCACACACCATCAGCAAGCCACCAGCCACCAACTTCCGCTTGCTCCCAACCCCCGCACTCCCCTGCCTCTGACACCCGCAGCTGCGCAGTGCGGCTCCTACACCCTCTTGTGAACCCAAAACTCCCAAACCCCACTCACTTCTTCCAGGTGCGCCGCAGCAGCTCCCCAAACGGCTCCAGCAGCGGCAGCAGCGCCTCACCCACTCCCACAGGCTTGTAGCCACCCAGCAGGTCACTGCTGTCCGTCTGCTGGCTCATGTTGAAGGCCACCAGGTTAGCCCCCACCAGCCGTGCCAGCTGAGACTGTGTGGTGGTCTTGCCAGTGCCTGTCTCTCCCACCAGCAGCACAGCCTCACTGCGTGATAGGCACACGCCCACACGCTCCATGATGCGTAGCGCCAGGCCCGTTGCGCTGAAGCAACCGAGGCCGCTGGTGGCGGCAGCAGAGGTGGACGTGGCGGCAGCATGCAGCGGCAGGACAGCACGGCCGACCTGCAGGAGCAGCAGAGGTGGCATGATGCATTAAGGGTAGTCCCAGTTAACAGTGGCCCAAGCAGACGCATGATCAAGCCCGGCGCAAAGGAGGCAACTCTCATTTGAAAAACACCCCGCTCAACAAGCACAAACCCCACCCGCCCACCTGCAGCTCATTGCTGCCCAGGTGCATGTGGGGCTTGGCGAGCTCCTCATACTGCTCAGCAGCAGCAGCAGGCCCAGCCAGGCCCCACAGCCCTGCCAGTGCCGCCAGCAGCCGCAGCTTGCTGTCATGCTTGGCCACCAGGCCAGCAAACAGGTCAGCAGCCTCATGGAAGGCAGCCAGCTTCAGCTGCTCATCCAGCCGCGCCAGGTCAGCAACTTGAACTGCATTTGCAGCTGCTGCTGCTGCTGCAGCGTCTGCGCTGTTACTGGCAGCAGCAGCTGCTGCTGCTGCTGCTTTCTTGCTGGCCTTGCTGCCCTTGACCTTCTTTCCTGCAGGTGTAGCAGCTGCAGCAGCTGCAGCAGCAGTGCTGCGCCGCAGCGTGCGCAGCAGCAGCGGGCCGTGGCAGGCAGCCATGCGGCCGCACCACTTGATCAGGTCCCTGCTGCTGAACTGCCGGCCCAGCGACAGGGACAGCTCCCCGGGCCGCACCCCTGCGCCCGCCAGCGCTGCTGCTGCAGCCTGCTGCGCCCATGATGCCACTGCAGAGCCAGGCCCTGCTGCTGATGATGCTGATGCTGATGCTGCATGGCCACCTGCCATTTGGACTAGGCGTACAGTTGCTTGTGCAATAGGCAGCAGCGGCCCAAGGTCAGGGAACAGCCCTTGCAGGATGCTCAGCTGCTCCGCCTCTGTCGGTGCTTGCAGGACAACTTTGGACCACATGCCACCCAGCACATCTGCTGCTGTGCTGCTGCTGACCGCCACAGCCCCAGCACCTGCTGCTGCGCTGCTGCTGGTGGTGGTGACTGTGCCCAGCACCTGAAAGCCTGGCGCTGCTGTCAGAACCTGCCCCCTGCTGGGTATGTGCAGTACGCCGCTCTCCAGCAGCGGCAGCAGTGCAGCCAGCACATCAGGCGGTGCAGTGTCAATGCCCTCAATGACAACCCAGCGGCCCTCTGCTACTGCACGAGCCAGCGGCCCCATCTGCCACACAAACTCGCCGGGTACTGAGCTGCAGGTGTAGCTGCCAAGCAAACTCTTTGCATCCTGCTGGTCGTCCAAGTGCAGCCACAGCGCGCTGCTGTCGTTGCCGGTAGCTGCTGCGAGCGCGCGTATCAGCGTGGTCTTGCCGCAGCCTGCGGGGCCCTCCACGACGACAGGCGAGTTCTGGCAAAGTGCCAGCGCTGCAGACTCTAGAGCTGCTGTCATGCCAGGGGTCTGCACCAGCCTGCCCCATGTTACTGCGCCGGCTGCTGCACTGCTGGAGCTGGCGCTGCTGCTGCTTTCGCTCTTTGCAGGCACCTCCAAACCGCACACCCGTACAAAGCCCTTGGCAGGTGGCAGCTCCTGCTGCTGCTGCTGCTGTGATTCAGGCTGAGCAATGCTGCTGCTGCAGCAAGGAGCGCCTTGCTCGCATGGCTGCCAGCACTGCGCTAGCTGCAGTGCTACTGCGGTGCGTTCCTCGTCCCACCTGCAGCAGTTACAACAATAGGCCGCACCATATGGTTGTGTTAACACACTGACCTAGCTAGCAAGCGCTCAAACAGCAGCCGAGTGCCAGGGGCCACCTACTCAAAGGACACAGGGAATGCAAGTGGTGTGCAACTGGCCAGTAACATTACAACACAGGCACAGACATAACGCAGACAATAGACATAGTGAAGCAGTGTTTGGCTCAGGGTCGTAAGCATGTTTGCGTTCAGTGGGGTGTCGAAGCAGCCCCTCGCACAAGAGGTGTCAGAAGGTGTGCTGTGTTCATCAGCGCCAAACACCGTGTCACAAACTTCAGTTTGTCCACACATACCACAGGATATTACATAACACCGCCAACCAACCTGCCGTCTGCATTATCATGTAAGCTTGCTTGGCATGCAACCAGCACCACAAACCTTCATGAAGAGAGAATGGTGTTGAGACCAGGACAACTGCGGAAAACACGGAAATAACTACAGGGAACTTTCTCACCTCATCTGTGCTGCCACCAGCTGCTCCTCACTCAGCTGCTGCTGCATCAGCCGCTGCTGCAGTGCATCACTTAGCCCCAGCAGCAGCGCGATGCCGCGCACAGCCACCCAGCGCACCAGCGGCCGTGTGTGGTTCAGCAGCCTGAACCACAGCGCACCCCGCCAGGTCAGACCCAGCCTAGGGTTCAGCTGCAGGGCTCGCAACGCTGCCAGCGCCAGCAGCTCTTGCGCCTCTGCTGCTGCTTTATCTTGCTGCTGCTGCTGCTGGGCTGAGACAAGTGTTGCCAGGGGGCACTGGATGTGCCTGAACAGCTGTTGAAGCAGCCTGCAGGTAGGAGACACGATTGTGTCAGGATGATAGCAGCACACCATCTGCGATGCTGACAAACTGAGCTGGCCCACAACACAGTACAGGTTGCCTGGTGTTCGAAACACACCGGCCTTGCACACAAGCCGACGCAGGCAGCAGCATGCTGATGCAAGGCAGGTGCAGGCATGGCCCCCCTGCCCTCACCTGCTGATGTTTGGGTTGAACTCCAGCAGCCGCAGCGCCGCAGTTGCAGCAGCTGTGTCACCCACCCCCATCCCACTGGCCTTGCCCGACTGCACTGCATCCACCAGCAAGCTCAGCATGCCCAGCAGCCTGCCCCTCAGGCTGCTGGCGGCAGCCAGGGTTGTGGCGGGATGCACCAGCAGCCGCTGCCACATGTCCAGCACCTGCGCATGGTCCTGCGTGGCATAGAATGATGAAAATGAAGTGAAACGTGCTGCTGACAAGGTGTATGCTGTGAGGCAGGAAGATGTGCATGTACAGTTGCTGCTGCTGCTGCTGCTGCTGCTGCCAGCATGTGTTCCGAGCGTGATGTGCCGGCATGACTCCCGAAGCGCCGGCTGCGCCAACTTTGACGACTTACCTTGGTTGAACAAGCCGCTTGCACCGCCTGATCGGCCTGTAGTAAAGGCAGGCTCGCAGCCATGGCCTGCAAGCAGCCCTGCAAGTCCGCCATGTTCAGCACTGATGCGTGCCCAAGTTTACCAACACACTATTATAACGCTATACATGTTTGTGAAGACACTTTTGTCAGCAAAAAGTCACGCGCGCAGCCGATCGACAATGGTGTGCAGCGTATGGTACGTGCAGCTGCCCCTGCTCAGTCGAAACAAAGTGAAACGTACCACAGTCTGCCGAATGTTTGGCTGTCATACCGTGTGTTGTTCAGTGCAGCAGTTACAGTAACAAGGTGTCACTTGTCATGTGTCACTTAACCCTGCCTCAAGCTGTGCGCTTGATTCTGCCTTTTCTTCCTGGGTACTTTCAAGGCACTTTTTGTTGATTTTCTGTCACTGCATGAGTGCCTCCATCTCTATCACCCGTACGTGCCAGGCACTGCTGTTTGCGGGAGACGTGACAAGTTGCTCATGCTAGCAGGCCTCTGCAAGTCCCAACACATCCAGCACGTGCTGTGAAGTGTTCAGCTTTTATCACCAGCTATATTATACCTAGTATCATCAAGGATGTCGACGTTTCCTGCATGTGTTCGGATTGCTTGGCTTGCCCTTGCAGACCCTGAACCTGCCTCCAGTGGTTACAAATGCGCTGTCAACATGCTGCGGTGCAGCCGACATCTGTACGTCTCATGCGCTTGTTGGCATATTCATGACCTTTCGGACAGCTCATGCATGACTCTTTGCCGTTGGCTCTGGAAGACCGTTAGTCGCTCTTCTTCCTCGCTGCACAGCAATGGGCAACAGCTCAAGCAGATTAGATCGCTTTGCTGGAACTTACGAAAAGTCGTTTGCACGCATAGAGAAGGATGTAGAGCGGCTTAAGGTGGGTGACCTCACAGCAGAACTGTGCCATGTGCAGCAACAGGAGAAGCATTTCAGCACAGCCTTGATGCTCATGTCAGCTCACTCAACGTTCCCCCGTTCAGGGTCGGGCTGCGGCTCGTGCTAAGCGTAAAGCCGCTTTGAGCAGATGGTGTTCAGCTGCTGTGGTGCTGGCAGTGGCTGTTGCAGTGGCTGTCATCTACCAGGTAAGTGGCCCACAAGCTCGAGGTGCTTCACCACCTTCATCACAACCCCTTTGGTGAATGCTTGCAGCAGGCTGGACTTCAAGCATCTGTGTCAGCAGTGACTTGGATGGGCCAACTCGCCGCACAGGCCTTTCCTGCAGCCTGAAACCTGCTGCTCCTTCTGCTGCAGGTGCAGCGGCGACCACTGGGCTACTACAGCTACCAGCAGCACCTGTACAGAGTGGGTGGTGCCATGGCGCTGCCGCTTGTCGCGTTTGCAGTGCAGTGGCTGCTGGTGGTGCTGCTGGGTGTTGCAGAGGGCAGGGACAGCAGGAAGCTGAAAAGCCTGGAGACTGCCAAGCGCAGCATGATCAAGGAGCTCAAGGTGAGCCACAGCTGTATACACCTGCAAGCATCAGCTTGCTTGCAGGCACAGTTTATGTTGTTTGACAGCAGTTGCAGACACGCAGATCACCATGGTATGCCTGCAGGTGCACCGGCAGTTGCTGCATGCAGGCATGCTTGCAGGATTAATACTAGCATCAGGCGCTCGACCTTGGGCAGGTGTATGCCTTGTAGATTGCGTGGGTGTGTTACTGTTGTGCATCAACAACATTGCTGTGCTGCTGCTGCTGCTGCTGCTGCTGCTGCTGCTGCTGCTGCAGGACATGACACGCTATGATAAAATCAAGTCGCTGATAGACAAGTTTGACCCAGATGCACGCCCAGCACTGCCCTCAGCAGCAATGATCATGGCAGGTACGATGGCTTAATGGCGCCAAAGAACAAACATGTGCACTCTTGCGCACAAGTTGCAGTAACGCACAACTGCAGCAAGCACAGTGCGAGGCATGACAGCATGATGTCATGTGACACAGCAACCCAAGATGAATGGAGCTGAGGTGTGACCAAGTGCTGTGGTGCTTGCACGTGTGCCAGGTAAGCTTCAGTGCTCGTGTGCTAGGCTGGCAGCAGGCTAGGTTGCGGATACTTCGCTAAATCAATGCTCCACCTCTGCTCCTGTAGGCTATGAGCAAGGGACGCCAGCGCAGCTGGGCTACGGTCAAGCGGGGCGGCAGCAGCAGCAACGCCAGCGGCAGCTGCAGCAGCAGCGCTCGGGCAACCAGATGCCTGCCCTGCTTGCTAAGGGCTCTGGCCAGGTGGCTGGTGCTGCTGCATACGCAGTTGCGGGTGCTGGCAAGGCCATCATGCCGCTGTTTGACAAGCTGGCAACAACACTCATCTCTGACAACCCGATGCTGCTGGAGGACCTGCGGTGCGCAGCATGGTGCAGCTTCTATTGCAGGACTGTTCATGTGGCTGCTTGCAATGCTGTATGGAGCCACTGAAGCTGGAGTTGATGTCAGCAGCATGTTTGGGAGATCTGCAGTCATACGCTGCTAATGGTAGTAGCTGCTGTTGCGATCCACCTGCGCACCCACTATCACCTGATCACATCGCGCTGTTGCTGTTGCTGGTTCCTGCCTTTGCAGGCGCACGCAGATGCAGGTGCAGGAGGCAGAGATGCGCATGGTTGGCGCCCTGCAGGACAGCTGCAACGTCAAGTTTGAAAACATAGCGCTGAAGCAGCGCCTGATTGAGCTAGAGAAGCAGCTGGACCTGCCGCAGTCGTTTGACCCAGAGGTGCTGCAGGAGCAGCAGCAGCATGCACAGGCGCAGCAGCTGCCTTGGCTGATGCAGCAGTGCGTGCCAGCTGAGCAACAGCAACCGCAGCTGGAAGGGCCACCAGGGCAGGAAGCGGATGCTGCTGCTGCAGCTGCAGGAGACAGGGGCGGCAGTACTGGCAGCGGCTCGTGGCCAGGAGAGGCAGCAGCAGGCAGCAGCTGGGGTGGCGATGGCACGGCGCTGCCACAGCAAGGCGCGATCAGTGCGCCAGAGACGCCCTGCGCGCCTGCTGCAGCTGCTGGCAGCAGCAAGCAAGGGGCAGAGGGGCTGGGTGGAGCGGAAGCGGCAGGTGGTGCTAGCTCTGCTGCTGGCAGCGTGATGGGGGAGGGGCTGCTGAGTGCAGCAGCAGAGGAGGCTGGCGACAGTCAGGGCTTGAGGCAGCGGAGGGGAGCCACTGCAGCAACATGAGCGTAGCGCGGGTGGCGGATCTAATTGTGCAGGTGCTCTCTGTGTGTACGCTAGGCTGCTGCAGGAGCAGCATGCCACAAAGACTCGTGCTGCGCTGAAATCATGCGCTGGAATGCAGGGTCTTATGGTAACCAATGCTGGCCTAAATAACATTCGGAGGGCCAGTCTTACGGCACCAGGGCATGAATGAAGGAAATGTGTGCGCATAATTACAGTGTGGCTGGTGGCCACCTGCCAAGTGGCTGGACTGGTTGGGGGCCCTTCTAGATGTGTGAGTGAGCATTGTGTTGCATTCAGCTATTGCAAAAAGTATATCCTGCCACTACTGATACTGCTCTGCTGGCGCTGTACTACACCAGTTGGCTAGTAGCCAACAACATTGGATGGATCGATGTTTGCGAGCTCGCAGCCATGTGAGGCTGCATCACGCCTAAACTCGGGCGATCTTGTCGTGTCAAATCGCCGATCGGAGTTCTTTTCGCTGACCAGGTCGAAGAAGGTGGTATGTTGACCGTGGTTCTACGTCGCTATTTTCGGTGATAAGGCTCTCTCTGCTAGCAGGTAAAGTCACGCATTACTGTTATAGTTCGTTGATCGTATGATAAATCCCTGTGCTAGCCTTCATTTCAGCAGCCCTCCAGTGGTATCTTGAATTACTGTGCCCAGGACTCCTGTTGAACAGCAGCTCAGCCAGTTGCACCATGAGAGCTTATGTAGCCCATGGCATCAACAGCAAGGACCCTTTGTCAACGTTCAAGTACACAACCACACACCCTTTGCATGAGCAGCCTCCCACAGACAGCTCAGTCCTTGTCAGTGTTGCGTATGCCAGTGTGAACCCAGCAGACATACAATACGTGAATGGGGTGTACGAACACGCCCCTGCACACCCCATGCCCCACTTCCCATGCCCTCTGGGAGTGGATGGAGCCGGAGTGGTGGTGGCCATAGGCAGCAAAGTCACGCAGTTCAAAGTGGGTGATCATGTCCTGGGATTACACCAGCGCATGGATGAGGGCAGCTGGGCTGAGGTTGCTGCCTTTGAAGAGTCGGAGCTAGCAGTAAAACCAGCGGGAGTGTGCTGGCAGCTAGCAGCGGCTGCACCAGTCGCAGGAGTAACGGCGTTGTCAGCGCTGCTGTGCTGCCCTGTCCTCAAGCTGTTCTTTGAACAACACAGCAGCAGCAGCAGCAGCAGCAGCAGCAGTAGCAGTGGCTCACCAATTCAGTCAGTGTTGATTCTTGGTGCTAGTGGAGGTGTGGGATCCTTCGCAGTGCTGCTGGCGAAGCACTACTTCAAGATCCCGCTTGTGCTGGCCACCTGCTCAGGCCGCAATGCAGAGTATGTGCAGCAGCTGGGAGCTGATGTGGTGATCGACTACACAAGTCAAGATGTGCAGGCAGCAGTCAGGGACGCCCTGCAGCAGCAGCAGCAGCAGAAGCAACATGCCAGTGTTGCTGCTGACACTGCTCAGCAAAGTTGCGGCAGCAGTGCTAGTCAGGCTGGTGCTGAACCCGCCACCCTGCCGCCAGCAAGCACTGCCCAGCCCATCAGCAGAAGCAGCAGCGCTAGCGGCAGCAGCAAGCTCTACCTAGTTGTTGACAATGTGGGTGGTTCAGCACACATGAGCATGGCCTGCACACTTTTGAGTCCCAGCAATGGGCTGTACGTCACATCTGTGCCGCTGGCTAATCCCCAGAGCAACTCCCTGTGGAGCGTGCTGTCTTTTTTCTCAGGCCTGATGCTGCGCAAGGCGCTGCACAGCGCTGTGCCAGCGCGCTTCCCTGCAGTTGCCTTCAATGGGGCTAGCCCTGATGGCTGTAAGGTGCAGCGGCTTGTCGCTTGGTTAGCAGCAGCTGCTGAGGTTGTGCACAGCAGCTCTGCTGAGCACTGCCTGGTGCGGCTGACCGAGTATGGTCTGCATGAGGCGGGAGAGGCGTTGGCAGCTGTGCAGAGCAAGCGAGCGGTGGGAAAGTTGGTGTTGAGGGTGAATGGTGACCCGTGAGTGTGTTGTGTGGTATGCTGTCGGCTTTAGTCTTGTGGGTTGTAAGTGGTAACTAGCGGGTGCCACTGCCAGCCTGGGTGGGTGAATTGTTGCAGACATGGCATGGACATTTTGCAAGCTGCAGCTTGCAAGAGCAGAAGTATCAAAAGCAGCTCAATGTATTAAATGTTTTGCTCGTGGATGTGTTTGTGTGTTGTTCTCACGGTTGGGCTGTCACAGGCGCAAAGGAAGAATATTTGATGGGGTTCTACTGGCCAGCGGTTGAGTGGACATGTTATGTGGTGTGCAGGTTGACAACTCAAGTCTTGAGCATTGCTGCAGCAGCAAGTGATGATTTGCTTGTTGTTTTCCACAGATACGTCATCCATTTGCTCCTTACAGTGTCTTGAGTGCACCAGTGGTGTGTGTTCTACTGATTGAGTGACCAGCAAAGCTGTTTACAGCCTGATTGCACAAGACAGCCACCTTCGTTGTTGAAATCGTTTTTTCACCGTAGAAAATTTCATCGTAGAAAACATGCAGAGCCTGCGTTCGCCAGCTGGTTCACATAATGCGCGTGTGCCCACGCACCGTGCGTCAAGAGGCATCAGCAGCAGCTGGCGGGCTCGATCAACATCTGGGCTGGGAGGTTCAGCCGGAACTGTACGAATTCCATCAAATCCTGAGCTGCAGGCAAGTCCCTGTGATGCTGTAACCGTATTCGCGTGCCTGTACTGTTCCCACCAGCAGGTGCTGCTACTGCTACTACGCGCCTCTGGCTCCTCTAGCATTCCAACGTCTTGCTGCTCTCCACAAGCAAACACAACATAACAAACCAGAGCCTAACCGCATGCGCATTGTCTGTTTTGGCCTGCAGGTCAACCAAGCAGTGGCTGCCATCCAGGCAGCCTGGAAGGCCGGCATAAAGCGCCAGCGCATAGAGCTGCTGCTGCCGCTGATTGGCGCAACAGACCTGGACGACTGGCCGGGCGGCATCAGGCAGCAGTTCAAGGCAGCAGCACCATTGGTGGAGGGCATCCTGAAGCAGCTGAAGCAGAAGGAGGGCCTGCAGGGGCCCCTGGGGGTGGACATCTGGGACCAGGTGGGGCAGCTGGCTGGGCAGCTGCTGCTGCTGCTGCTGCTGCTGCTGCTGCTGAAGCAACACAGCGGCTGCACAATTACGCTGTATTGCTGATACACCATGTACATGGAGTGTTGAAGCATTGGCATTCGCAGCTGATGGATTAGCCATGGCACTCTGTTGTCATGTTGCAACAGACACGGCCCATAGGCAGTTTGGTGCCAGCAACTATGTGCAAGCATATGCCAGACACGCTCGCTACTCCTGGACGAAGTTGTCACTTGATGGCTGCTGCTGCTGTTGCTGCTGCTGCTGCTGCTGCCTGGCCAGGGTGATGCGGTGGGCGCCTGGTCGGGTGACAACCTGGCTGGTGTGCTGTTCCCCACAGCCGACACCATCAAGCAGCTGCGGCAGCTGGCGGAGCGCTCCCCCGAGGCGCCCGAGCTGCTGCTCATCTTCAACCCGCAGTGGGAGCTGCAGGTGGGCTGCAGTGGCGGCAACAGCAGCAGCAGCAGCAGCAGCAGCAGTGCCAGAAGCATCAGCCAAGAGGCTGCAGGTACAGCGGCAGCAGCATGCATCGGCTAGGCATCAGCAGCGACCTGCCTGCCTGCCATCTGTGTGGCCACCTACTGCAGCAGCCTTAGAGCAGCTGTGGCAAGGATATACCATATCCTTGCAAGTAGTACTTGCTGCTGCATCTGCACCTGACGTCGCTGCTGCTGCTGCTGCTGCTACTGCTGCTGCTGCCGCCAGGGCAACCTGGTGAGCGACTTTGGCTTTGGCAACCGCAAGGCAGCCTCACTGGCTCTGGTGGAGAGCTTCACTCCTACCTACTGGCTCAAGCAGATGCGCGTGGCTGGCGACGACCTGCGCGTGCTGCATGCACACCCCAACAAGTGGCAGGTGGGAGGCAAACGAACCACAACTCCTGTCAGCTGATGGGGCTTGGCGTGCTGCAGATGCTGCCCACACAGCTGTAATTGGGCGGCTTACTGGTGTGATTGGCTAGTTGAAGCAGTCGCAAAGCAGCCCCACCTGCTCCTGCAGCATGCTAAGCGCAGCTGCAGTCTGCAGCGATGTGCACGTGTAGTTTGGAGGCTGCAGCCTGCAGTTGCTGCCATCTCATGCTCGCAATTGTGGGGACCACTGTGAGGATCTTGTACATCTCCATAAAGTGCAGCAGCTGCTGCCTGCCAGGCACCTGCCTTTGCCCTTGTTACTGAAACCGCACTGCCTGCCCCACTGCCGCTGCTGCTGCTGCTGCTGCCGCCGCTGTCTTGCCAGGTGCACACTGTGTCGCGCAGCGGCAGCGAGGCCTTCCTGACGGCCTTTGACGGCCAGCCCAGCTATGCGCAGCTGCAGGAGGCACTCAAGGCGTGGCCTGATGCAGCCAGCAACAAGAGCCTCATGGACAGGCTGCGGGATGAGGTGCAGTTCATCCAGGACACAGCACAGCCCAAGCAGTAGGCGGGGTTGGATGAATGTGTGAGAGGTGATTGGAGAGGCGCATAGCAGAGGTGTGAGTGGTGACAAAGCAGGGGCGTAGTTGTGAAGTGATGGCAGAGGTTTTCAGCGATTTGTGCAGTTTTGCCATGCTGCGGTGCCGGTGTTGGTGTTGTGGTGTCGAAGTGCAAACAGAGTGAACCTCCTGAGCTTGGATTGATCCCTTGGGCTGTGCCAGTTTTGCTAGCGCTGTTGTGCAGTGCTGTTTGAGCATGAGCATCATGTGCAGCGCTGTCTGTTTGCCAGAATGTTGTGCTGGCTGTTGATGTGTTTTGTTTGCACGTGTTGGCGGTGTTGGCGAGTGATCTGCCACATATCTGCTGAAGAGTGTATGTCGTCAGGTTTTTTGGGCCTAGTGTGATGGGCCGCCAGGCTGTCGAGCATGTTCATTGGATGTGAGCAAAACCGTTACGACTGTCATACTGCCATTAACAATGGCGGCGCTGCCCGTGCGATTACATGTGTGGCACGCGGCTGCGGCATCTGCCTGTAACCAGAGAACCGCTACTGTGTCTGGTGCCAGCACGGAACTACCTCGCACTTGAGCATCTACTGTATGTTAGGGGCAGGCATGGCCGTTGAGCAATGGAGCAGACCAGCGGGAGCGCATTTGTTATCACAATACACCCATGGCAGAGTGATTCTTGTCAAAGTTAATGTAAACATCAGGCGAACAAGGCAGATGATGATAGACCAGGAACAGAGCGCATGTGTTCCAAGTCCTCTGCACGCCACAACCAGCCGCGCTCATACCCCAAGCTTGGGTACTTAAGTGCGCATGCGCACTGCTTGGCAAGCCTTGACTTCACAGCAGACCCATGTGGTTCTGTTGGTGCACAAACACGCACACATCATGATGTGTCTTGATCAAGACATTTCCAGCGCAATCACCGCTGCACCGCTTGCATGACCACAGCAACACAAGTTGAAGGCCTGGTCTTGCAAGTCAGCACTCAGTGACTGGGCCAGCCGCACACCTCATCACAGCGGCAGCGGCTGTTGCATCTCATGCAGCTGGCGCCTGGCCCAGCACCACACCACACCACCAACCCAACATCCCTCCGCCGCAACTTCGATAGCCTTGCACCAACCTGCTGATAAAATAACATAACAAATAACTATATATCAACTGAAATTGTTCAACAGAAATGCATGTCTATGACTGCTTCAGCTGGCTGGTTGCGCTGCAGGGCCCAAAGTCGTGGATGACTTCCCTATGGCAGCTCCACACCAGCCGGATGGCCTCAGGCGTGCCAATCCCTGCACCCCGCGGGTCACCCGCAGGCCCGAACCAGTGGTTCTGCGGCGCGCCCGTGGTGCGTGCGCGTATGCCGGCGTATGTGGTGCCGTTCACGGTGTGCGCCAGCACCTCCTGCAGGAAGGGCAGGTCGTTGGAGACGACTGCTGCGGTAAGGTGGTGGCTCATGCGCTCCAGCACGTCCAGCACAGCACGCAGCTGGTCGTCTGCAGCAGCAGCAGCAATCAAGCAGCAGCAGTGAGTAGCAGCGCGGCAGCACCTGGACATGCAATCAGCGAGCGCTCCACCAAGGTACGCAAGTAGGGTGCAACAGCAGCTCGCCAGCGCGCTCACCGTCGTACTCTGTCACGACCTGGAAGGGTCCAAACACCTCAGTGGTGACCAGCTTGAATGCCTCAGGGTCACGCATGGCCGCCAGCGGCACAAACACAGCAGTGGGCTGGATAGCGCCGTAGCAGGCGGGGATGCTGTGGCCCTCAAGCGGCTGGCCACCCCACAGCAGCTGCGCGCCTGCGGGGTTGAGTGCGGCGTCATCGCACAGGGTCAGTGCGGCGTCATCGCACAGTGTGAGGCGGAGGAACGTGGCTGTTGGCGGCAGTGACTGGCACCGCTGTTGGTTCGGCTACGGCATGACATGTTATTCATTTCCATTTGCATGTCTGATTACATGCTGCGGCTCATGCTAACACTTTGTGCATCTAAACACAAAGCACATGCCACTCAGACACAGCAAGCACTGCTCAAGGCAAAAAACGTATGCCGAAACCCATGTGCAGTCGCACCAGGCAGCCGCAGCAGCTTGTCCATGTGCTCCAGCATGGCCCCGGTGGTCCAGGACAGCACCGGGCCAATGGTCAGGTCGCTGAGCTGGCGCGTGGCAGCACGCGCTTTGAGCTTGTCCAGCAGCCCAGCCTGTGGCAATGGAACAACAAACAAGTAAGCAGGTGTGCAGAATGGGTTTGTGGAAGGAGTGCATGCAGAACTGTGTGAGCTGTGTGGAAGTTTTGAGGCAGTGCCAGCTGCACCTGCAGTGATGCGAAGCTGGCAGGATTGGTCAAGCTGGTAACACAAAAGTGGCTGTTGGAGGGCAATGCACAAAGGGAACCACAGGTTGGCTGCTATAGCACAGGGTGTGTGATGACACAGGGCGCGATGCGACAGGATGGGCAGCACATTCTTATCATGCTATACTGTTGTGGCTACAGACAGGTGCACCTGACGCGCAAGCACGCGCTGCTTCGCCAGTCACACAGGCCAACCGCCGCAGCACCGGCAACTTCAATTAAACATCAACAACAATACAGGGCAAAACTGCACCCCCGGCCGCGCACCACACCGCAGCCGCACCTTGCGCCAGTTGCTGTGCATCAGCAGCAGGCTCTGCGCGCTGCACTTCTGCCCGCTGCAGGCGTAGGCATCCTGGTCGGCCTGCCAGGCCACGTAGTCAATGTCCTGCACATCAGGCCCCAGCAGCTTCCAGTCATAGCCCGCATCCTCCAGGAACACCTGCAGCGCCAGTCATAACATGTTATTAGAATGACGTACTTGGGGTGTGACATACATATGCCAGGCCACGTAGTCGATGTCCTGCACATCAGTGCCAAGCAGCTTCCAGTCATAGCCTGCATCCTCCAGGAACACCTGCAGAGCCAGGCAACAATGCAACATTTCAATGCGTGCCATGCATTGTATGTTGACGCGTGTGGTAAAAAAAAAGGTGCAATGACAGGCTCAGATACGGGGGTTGCACAGCAGCCGCAGACAGGCTCATTGCGGCAAGTGTGCACGTGGCAAGCAGCGGCAGTGCACGGTCTGAGCATCTGCACACGTGGTTCGGCCCTGCCCTCTGCTCTCCAATAAATCCGCTCCCTGCGAAGAGAGTGTAGACACTTTTAACTTCGAGCGTCACACTTGGCGCCCTGCCTATCACAGGCGGCTGTTACGACAAACTGACAAGCGCAGAGGCTGCACGTAAACACGCGATCCAGCAGCAAGCAGTAACCCCATCACACTCACCTTGCCGCGCATGTCCACCGCCAGCTTCTCAGCCACGCGCTGGCTGCCCGTGAACAGCGTGGAGCGGGGCTGCGCGCGCAGCAGCAGCTCGTTCACGACGGCGCCGCTGCCGTGGATGAGGTCCGCGTCCGTGCGCGGCATGCCGCAGTGGTGCAGCAGCCGCAGCAGCTGCTCTATCACGATGCTCACCTGTGGCGGCAGCAGCAGCAGCAACAAAATGGACGTTACAGCGGACACAAGTTATGTGCATGCACGCAGGGTTTTGTTTTTTAAACAAAGCGTAGTTCACCCACAGCATGGCATGAGAACACAATCGTCGTCACATTAGAAGTGTGGTTATCACACAGCGCTGCAGATGCTGCCGTAGCTGCAACTATGGTGCCCACCGCAGCGCTCAACCCCACTGCTCTCGCCGCCTCCAGTCCTTCCTGCTCCACTCCCCGCCTGGCCACCTGACATCCCGAGCACCACATTGTTCGCCTCCCCCCCCCCCCCCCCCTTGTCAGAAGCAGCGCTGCGTGTGCAAAGGCGCCCTGTTCACCTCGTTGTGGCTCATACCATCCAAGATGGTGTCAAGACCCAAATGTAACTTTGCTTTCTGACAGGCAGGGGCTCACCCTGTGGTCCACGTGTGTCAGCGGCTTGTTGCCCATGAACAGCGCCCCCATCAGCTGCAGCGCGGGGATCTCCAGCGGGAAGTTGAAGGGCGTGATCAGCGCCACGGGGCCGTACGGCCAGCGGTGGCCGTGGCTGCTCTGACCGGGGTGGTCCCCAGGCACGCTGAAGCCGCGCGCGGTGAAGCGCACCTGCGCGATGGGTGGTGCAGCAGCAGCAGTGTGGCGTTGTTTCGCACGGCCAGTGCCAGCTAATCCTGCAGAGGCGTAACATCCTTACGCCGCGTCCACACCAGCCACACACAACATACACGCTCGCGGCATAACACTTGTCAACTCTAAGCTGTTGCAGCAGCACCAGAGCTAAGCACGGCTTCCTCTGCCTCCTGCCGCACATCAGCCCTCCCACCTAGTTCCCATGGAAGTTCAGGAAGAGGCAGCGCGTGCCACCAGCATGCAGTTGCATCAACACGTTGCCCACGCTGCGCTGCTGCAATAACGCAACAAACCGTCGTGTTGCCCAACACCACCCCCTACACAGTTATCCCCTGCAACCAACCGTGATGTACACCCCCCTCCCCTCACCTGGTCCCCTGAGAAGTTTTCAAAGAAGCGGCGCGTGACCACCAGCTCGGTCATGGCCTGGGCCCACGACTTGGGGCTGGTGCGCTGGATGAGCTTTGCAAAAAAGCCGGCCACCTCCGGCTTGCGCATCTCCTCAGCCACCTTGGCACACACCGCGCCATACATGACGTACCTGCGCGCGGTGGCATGCATGGTGGGTGACGTGAGGTGACTGACAGAGCTGCTGGTGTGAACAGCGAACCACGGCAGTTATACATGCTGCCACTGCTGCTGCTGCTGCTGCTGCTGCTTCTGCTGCTGCGTTGCTGTTGTGGCAGGGCAGAAGGTGCAAGCCTGCTGCTGCTGCTGCTGCTGCTGCTGCTACTGTGTTGCTGACATGGCAGGGCAGCCAATGCAAGCCTGCTGCTGCCGCCTACGCCGCAGCCGCCGCTGCTGCTGCTGCTGCTGCTGCTGCTGAATCACTGTCGTGGCAGGGCAGCCGGAGCGGGCCTGCTGCTGCAAGCTGCTGCTGGTGCCCTGTACCTCTCCGGGTTCTTGAAGGGGTTGTGCAGGCCGCTCTTGGGGCAGGCGTTGAGGCTGGCCACAAAGTGGTCGATCTCGCTGGCCTGCGTGTCTGGGTAGCTTACAAAGGCCTCGCCGTTCATGGGGTCAGGGATGGTCTTGCTGCGCGCAGCGCCAGTCCAGCGGCCAGCCACTGCATGCACATGCACATGTGCATGGCTGTGTGTGACGTGATGCTGGGCGCTTGCAGGAAACAGGCCGTCATGCAGTTACTGAAGCAGTGCCAATCAGCTGTTGGAATTGAGTATATTCATGTGTTGTACGTGACAATAAAAAAAGCAGCATCCGTGCTGAAGCTTGCAGGAAAGCAGGCTGCTTACAGTAACCTACCCAAGTTCTGTGCATGGGCTGGGTTGGCTCCATCCCACTTGTCTGGGTCCACAGTAGCCCAGTTGCTGAGCCTACGAGCTGCATTGAAGGCAACCCCACATATGGCGGGAGAAGCAAGGCCTCTGCAGGCCTGCTGCAGCAGGCTACTTGACACAAGTGGAGACAGCAGCATGCTGACAAGGCTCTGTTGCACCTAGAGGGCGTGCGCTGTCTATGGCAATCTTCGGAACTAGTTCGTGTGCATTGACTTTGATAGAAGCAGCGAAGCTGTGCGTATACGCAATGCTTGCGAGTGGCGGTGATCCGTTCACGCACACACGTGAAAATTATATGCGTCGGATGGATCCTCTACTACCTCTGGTAACGAGCACATTAGAACGAGAAACCGCTGTACAGCTGGTATGCAATGCTGTACTGACGTGATGAGCGTTCCGCAAATGCGGGTGACAGGTGGCACTCCAGGTGGTTTTCGGGAGATTGATTATAACTTTCAATGTTTTGAGTTATGCTTAACTTATATGTTTCTGTGCTGCCCAGCTATGTGACAGCATGAGCTTCACTGATAGCAGCAGCATCGTGCAAGCCAACTTGCAGCATAGCACAGCTGAGTGCTGCTGTGCATGTACTGTAAACAAAAGTTAGTTATCCTGAAAGAGAGCTTGTGTAATTATTAATCTGCCAGGAACGTTCACACAGTGCAAGTAAATGAAATCAACTGCAGCAGTGATCAAGCGCAGCATGCATGCCTAGGTGTTCTGACCGCTGGTGCGAGCGCATGAACAAAACATCATGTTCACATAGTCGATTCAGGTTTTTTAGGAGTATTTTATTCTTTTGCAAGCGCTTGCAGCAAGCTGCTGCTGCTACTGCTGCCTGCAACAGTCCTGGCATACCCTGGACAACCAAACAGAGCGAGCCGAGCGACACAAGAAACAGCAGCACGAGGCAGCAACATCAGTGAAATGCTGATCAGCAGGAGGCTGCTGGGAATTTACCGTTCGATCTGCCAATGGTTCTAGCCCAGTGACTACAGCCCTGCCTCGGTTGTGAGTGTCATTTTCAGCTTGCTGTAACGAAGCAGCCTTGAACTCATGTGTTTTTGAACCGACATTTGATTAGATTAAGTGGTCAGGGGCTGCGTTGCTGCTGGTGTGCTGACCCTGCAGCCTCGATCACCGCAGCTCGTGCCTGCCTCGTTAGGAACGACATAACAACCGATTTTGGAGATGTAAATACATTCGCGAACGGTCTCACTGCAAGCACACTGTCTGATCGCTGCACTGTTGAAACCAACCAAACCGCTTTGCTGCTGCTGCCTGTTGGCATCGCTTTTGGTTGACTGCGTTCCTCGGATGCCAGCACCAACGCATTAAATAGTCTAGTTGTAGCCAGATAGGCGGCAGCGAAGCAGCATGGCGAGCAGGCGGAGAAGGGGACAGCACAGCAGGAGCAGCAGCATATGTTGCCTGCTGGCAGCAGCGGTGTTGCTTATTGCAGCGCTGGCAACAGGAGCTTATGCACAAGCTCCACTGAATGAAGATGTCCATGTTGTGTTCCTGACAGACTGCACGTCATACTCTGACTGGCAGACATTGGGCATGGTGTACAGTTGGCGAGAATCAGGGCAGGTGAGAGCACGGCGCAAACAAGCAGCTGATGCTGTAAGCCAGCCAGCAGCACCAGCCATGTTAAGAGCTTTGGATGGCAGTTGTGGGCTCAAAACCTTGCCTGTTGCAGCTGTGGCATACCACCACAGATGTTGTTGAGCGCTGTAGAGTGTGGTGGCGTGAGCAGGCCTGCTCCTAGGGGTGCTAGTTTACACCAGCTTGCAGTTTTGTGTCAGCCCAGCGTGATCCTGCAAGCTCAGACAAAATCAGTTTTGTAAAGGAATGCTAATAGTATGAAACGGTGCCAAGCGGCGTTGCACGCTGGTCACTTTTAGCCTAGCTGTTGCCTGGGCAGTGCGCGCATGCCACAGCACAGCAAGTGCACAGCTACAGCACTGCGCTCTCCACCTTGCAGCTCGTCTTTGCCTTCACACAACGATGCACTGCGCACAGTGCGACACGCGAACCCAAATGCAAGCACTCCTACATTGCAGCCAGAGCGCACCACTCCTGCTCACTCTCATGCTTGTGACAACCCTCCTGCCTTCTACAGCCTGGGCCGCTGACCAAGGTCATGTGCTGCACCAAAGAGGAGGCAGCAGCATACAAGAAGGACATGCTGGGCGTGGTCAAGACACACGTGGCGCCCTCTTTTGCGGTGCACCCACGTACTGGCGATGCGTATGCAGCTTACAACAAGCCTGAGGCGGTGATAGACTGGCTGGAGCACGTGACACCCAAAGGTGGGGCGTTATTAGTAATGTCAGCAGCAGCAACAGCAGCAGCAGCAGCAGCAGCAGCAGGAATGGCAGCAGAAGTAAGGCTGCAGCAGCAGCTGGTATTACGGCTGCACCTGGTGCGACCTAGCACTGACCAGCGCTGACCAATGGTTGCAGGTTGCTGCAGATGTAGCTGGTTCAGCAGCAGCAGCAGCAGCAGGAGGAGGAGGCACTGTCCCCATGCCTGTGTACTCACGCACTGTACACGTGCTCTTTGCAGAGGACTGGATTGTGGTGCTGGACTCTGACATGGTGCTGCGGCGGCCCTTCCTGCCGGCCGACTTCAACCTGTCCCGGGGCTGGGCTGTGGGCGCAAAGTATGACTACATGATAGGTGGGCAGGGCAGACTGCGGCGGCCTTTGCGGTCTTTGGCATCACGATCAGCTTGAGGGCTGTGCAGCAGTGCGCATGGCTGCTTCCAATTGCTGCCCAAAGTGAAGGGCAGGAAGCAGTGGTTCATTGTCAGAGGCCGCTGGTGGCTTGCACAGACAGCAGCAGCAGAGGGAGATTACTGAGTGAAGGCAGCTGTTTTGACCAGAACGCACATGCAGTCGTGCGTGCAGCTGTGGTGCCATGTGCTGCCACTGCTGACAGCTCAGCCGGCATCCACGCATGCAGAAGCTTGCCAGATCGCACACTTGCACAGCCACGCCAAACCGGTCATCACATCCTTCATCATCATCCCACTCCTACTCATCCGCCATCACCCTGCACTGCTTGAGTGCAACCATGTTCATTGTGCTCTTCATATTCATGTAGGCGTGAACAACGAGCTGGCGGACAGGCAGCTGCCATCACCCTGCAATCAAAAAACCAAAGCATGCTTATTCCGCTTTTCGCAACTGTAATTAAATGTCAACAATCTTGCAGGCGTGAACAACGAGCTGGCTGACAGGCACATCCCTGAGATCCCGACGCGGAACGACACGCTGGCGGGGCCTGCGGGGCGGCGCAGCGACCGCGTGGGCGGCTTCTTCTTCGTGCACAGGGACGACCTCAAGGCCATGAGCCACCTGTGGCTCAAATACACCGAGGACGTGCGCGCTGACCCGGAGGTGAGGCAGGAGGGCCCAGGGTGCTTGTGTGTAAGCTTGTAATGTGACAGTTTTAGGCACGGTAAATGCACAACTACGTATCTTGTGCGTGCTGCCGCGTGTCCGTGTTTGTGTTGCAGGCACCGTTGCATCCATGACACTGAGCAGCACACTAGACAACATGGGTCTGCTCACCTCACCATTCCTATGCTTAAGCTGCTGCTAATGTGAGAGAGGACAGTTACATGCGGGTCCTGGCACCATCTTCAGCCACAACAGGTTGAACACAAGGTCTGAGACCAGAAAAGGAGAGTGAGCACCGTAAAACGCAATGTGCGCCTGCAGGCGTGGCGGCTGACTGGCGACGTGTACAGCAAGAAGCCGGGGGACAAGCCCTGGATCAGCGAGATGTACGGCTACAGCTTCGGCGCGGCCAAGGCCGGGCTGTGGCACAAGTACGACGAGGAGAGCATGCTGTACCCGAGCTACATGCCCAACGGTGAGGGAGGGCGGCGTGCTTGGCGCACACGCAGTGCTGAGGCGGTTATAGTGTTCAGGAGGGTGGTAGGGCGATCCGCCAACAGTGTGGTATGCAGCTGTTGCTCTGCCAGCAAACAACACACCCGGTGCATTCACACCCGACCCCGGCCTGACACCTAATGTCTGACCATTCGTGCTGGTGGCGCCTGGCGCATGCTTTCCCTGCCGCAGGCGTGCCGCGCGTGCTGCACTACGGGCTGCTGTTTGAGGTGGCGCACAAGGGCGGCAAGTGGTCCTGGGATAAGCACTGGTACCACGGCTTTGACGTGCACAAGTGCCCGCCATGGAACTTGGGCGCAGAGCACCCGCTGGAGGGGCTGTTCCCGTGGCCACCAGGGCCCAATGATCTGCTGCCAAATGTGAGTGGGAATTACTTGGCCTGCAGCTTAGCAAGTTGCGGCTGGTGTGTAGCAACTGATTGTGGCTGGCGCGCTCAGTAGCGACTGCTGTGCAGGGTGTGTGGTGCGCTGAGACAGACCTGCTTAGACAGCACAGCAGCGGCATCTGCACTGGGTTAGGACCAGGCCCGCAAGCACAGTGCGTCATAGCTTGCTGCGGCTGCATCAAGCAAACCCTCAGACTTTCCCTCTGCCCACAACCCTCCCATACAACCTTACCCTCCCCCTGCCCATTGCCTGACTTGCTTTCCACACACACACCCGCAGCTGTCCAAGGCTGAGCGCCACCGCGACCTCATCTCCATCAGCGTGGTGCACACCCTGAATGCGGCGCTGTGTGAGTTCCACCTCAAGAACTGCCCTCCCTCGCAGCAGCTGCGCGAGGCCTGCGACAAGGCTGCCGCGCTGTACACTGCCACCAAGGTGGCTGTACGGCAGCTGGACGTGGAGCTGAGCTGCGTGGACCGCGAGGTGAGGGCAGGGCAGAGTTGCTTGTAGTCTGGTCCGGTTCTTTTTGTGCGGCATGGGAGTGCTGTCCGGCTTGTGCGTGCTGCAAGCTCTGTGCGCACTTTGGTACTCTGCCTGTGCCACATGCATCAACATTGGACGGGCTGGCTGCCTGCAAGTCAACCTCGCTGTCCATCATGCACAGATTGTTACACTGCTGGACTTCAAGCATGCTGCATAGCTGTTCCTGTCATGTTATGGGGTAGGGCTGCCATGCTGTGTGGCTGCTTTGCTGTGTGGCCGCCATGCTGTGTAACTGGTATGCTCCGTCATCTGCCCAACTTCGTCATTGGTGCCTGCTGCCTGCTGTCCCCACCGCAGGAGCGCTGCGCGGAGTGGGCCAAGTCAGGCGAGTGCACAAAGAACGAGGGCTTCATGCGCGCCAACTGCCGCAAGGCTTGCAACGCCTGCAAGCCACTCGTGTACCCGGCAGCACGCGGGGTTGTAGCAGTCGGAGACACCACAGCCACCGGCCACATGGCTGCACACGTGATGCGGGATGCGGCCGAAACGGACGCCGCAGCGGCAGCAGCAGGCGCAGTCAAGATCGACGGCGCACCTGGCACCGCCCCAGCGGTAACAGATACTGCTGGAGAAGGCATCGCAGCGCAGCCGCCGCCGCCGCCGCCGTCACCGCCCCCTCCGTCACCGCCGCCACCTTCGCCGCCGCCGCCGCCACCGCCGTCGCCGCCGCCGCCACCACCACCTCCCTCTCCGCCGCCGCCCCCTCCCAGCTGGGAGGCGCTGCTGCAGGCCAAGTTTGCGCACAGCGACATGAGCTACAGGCAGCTCATACACAGGTGGGGCCGGCAGCAGAGCGTGCATTGATACCGCGGAGCATTGTGTGTGCAGCAGTCCGGCACACGTGCCTGGCTGTGCTTGTCTTGGCTTTGCGTCTACTGCATGCTTCGTGTGTGTCTCTGTTGCACAGTTGTACACAATGCCTTGTACAACATCCCACCCCCTTGCACACCACACCTTGCAGGTGCTACAAGATGGATGGGCTGAGCATACCTGAGGTCAAGGATTGTGTGAAGAGCGCTGCACTGGGGCTGCTGTTCACAGCAAGCCACGCCACCACCACCACCAGCCTGCAGGACCAGCTGGAGGCCGAGGTGAAGCGCATGGTGAGTGCGTGCGTTAGTAACAGGTTTTCAAATGGCTGAAGACAGCTGCACGCTGCTGAGCCACCAGCACCTGCAGCTGAGGTGGGGCGCAGGTGCGTGCAGCTGTAGCATACACTGTGGAAGCTGCCTTGGTCACTTGCTGAAGCAGCTTGCAGGTTTGACACATACAAATGCCTGCTGGCACTCGGATTGTACACTGATGCTGATGTTGTTGCCGCTGCTGTCGTGCTGTTCCTGCAGAGCATCTCCCCGCCGCCTCCTCCGTCCTCTCCGCCGCCACCCCCATCAGCAGTAATAGACGCAGCAGCAGACGCAGCAGGCAGCCAGCAGGGCAGCAGGCAGCATCTAGCAGCAGACCACCATAAGGTGCGGCTGCGGCTGGGAGAGCAGAACGGCGGCACAGCAGCTGGCATGCAAGTGACGACAGGCAAGGCCCTCATACTGTGGCTGTGCCTGGTGGCTGTGTTCCTGCTGGTGCTGCCGCAGCTGTACAGAAGAAAACGAGTGCGGCCGGGGCAGCGGGAGGACTAGTACGTGCAGATTGGTTATAAAACACAGCTTGTGCGGGTGGGAGAGGGATGTGGCGTGGTGGACGGCTTGCAGCTGGGCCTACAGCATTGTGTGTTGCGGAAGCACAATGCCTGGGCGGTGTCAGCTTGATAACAGAGTCGGTGAGATGTATGCTTGGTGGCCGTGGCGGGGTGTGCAATAGAGTTGCCATGCGTCGTACGGAGCACAGCGGCTGATGTCTGCCGTCCCAGACTGACCAGCAGACATGCAGCTGTACTACAAGCTCTTGCTAGCAGCAAAAGCCAGGAACTGTCCTAGGTAGGGCGGTGCTAGGGCGCTGCAATGTCATATAGGCTGTCGTAACCCATGCTGTGTACAGGCATTGCAACTGCTGCAAGCGGAATGGAGCCTCCTGCCTCGTGCTTCGGCTCCAGTGGTTGGTGCGACGCCCATTGCGGTGACGTTGCTGCTGCTTGGCTTGTAACGCGCGGCAGCTGTGTGCAGGATGGCCAAGACCTCTGCTGTGAGTACCAGGGGCCAGTTGTTGCAACAGATCGCCTGGCGCTGCACGCTGTTGGCTGGTCGCAGTGCAACTGCATGTGGTGGCACCTAGCATGTGCCGGCGGCCACACCGTTCTGTCCTGCGCGCAGAGAAGTCAACTCAATAGTGCTGGGCAGCAACGCCACTTGTGTTTTGTGTTTGGTAAGTCTTTCGGCATGTTGCTGCAGTGCTGCTGCTGCTGCTGTCGCTGCTTGTGGCGCTTACAGGCTGCTTGTGCGCATGGGACAGGCGCAGCGCGATGCACAGTTTCAGGTCGCAGTGTGTCTGGGCTGACAAGAGGCTGCAGCAGGACGCTGTTGTTGAAGCGTTTGAACCCAAGCAGGTCTTTGGCACTCGGCGGCTTTGCCCGGGAACGGGCGTACAAGGGGCCAGGGTGTGCTGAAGATCGGTCCTCTTTCTATTACTACTGCAGGTTAAACTCTGCCTGCCGGTTGTCCACCCGGTTTGGTCCTGCCGTAGTCAAGATGCCTTCTGCAAGCAAGCTCGAGAAGAAGGAGGCGGTGCGTGCCCTTCCATGCCCAGCAACGCTGTTTACACGCATGGGATTTGGCTCTGAAACATCTTGTGTCTGGACTTGCAGTATCACCAGCGCCTGTGCGACTACCTGAACACCTATGAGAGGGCGTTCGTGGTGGGAGCCGACAATGTGGGCTCCAAGCAGATGTCCGACATCCGTGCGGTGGGTAACAAGCACTCCAAGCAGTTGCAGGCTGTGTCCATGTGCCAGCAGCATAGCAGCAGGCGTGACAGCAGTGCTGCTCTGGTAGCTGCTGCTGCTGCCTGCCTGCTGCTGCTCCTGCTGCCGGTGATGCAGGCAATGGCGATAGCATGATGCAGCTGCCTGCCACAGCAGGTGGCAAAGAGCACAGCGGCAAGCGTATGCAGCAGCGCCATTGCAGCAGCTGGTCCTGGCAGCAGCAGGATGCATCCTTTCAGCGCCTGCTCCCTTGATGTGGCATTTGGTGCCGGACCTCGTGCCATCAAGAGTAACATTTACCACACAGAGCAGCTGTAGCAATAAAAACTGCCACATCATGGCAGCCGCGCCTGGGCTGGACCTATCGCAATAGCGCTGACAGCTGCACCTGTTGCATGCAAGCACCCAACGCAACCTCCTCACACGCATGCTCTTGTTACATTCTCGGCAACCCTGCACAACCACACACACTTATGCACAGCAACCACCTCACTCATCAAACTCACTCACCGCACCGCCTCACCCACCCCGCAGGCGCTGCGCCCCGAGACCATCATCCTGATGGGCAAGAACACCATGATGAAGCGCTCCATCCGCCTGTACTGCGAGGAGACCGGCAACGACCAGTGGGCGCCCCTGCTGGACGAGCTGGTGGGCAACGTGGGCCTCATATTCACCAAGGGAGACCTGGCTCAGGTGCGGGGCAGCTTCAGGCTGGAGGGCGTGCTGGTGGTTCAATGACAATCAGACAGGCGACAGCAGCAGGCAGCGGCACGCACACGGTTGCGCAGCAGCAGTAGCAGCAGCAGCAGCAGCAGCAGCCGGTGCTTGCGGCAGCAGAGTTGCAGCGCACTAGCAGCCAGGAGCTAGAGCTATGAGACAGATTCCTGCCGTAGCAGCTTGTGGGACCTGCTGCAGCGCTCATGGCTGCGGCAAAGGCGGCGTGCACATGAACTGTCAGGAACGACAGCAGCAGCAGCAGCAGCAGCAGGGTCTGATGTCATGCCTGCACACACACAAACCTGCCCCTGTGCAGAACCTACTGGCTGTGCAGTGCCGCGTGGGTTTTGACAGGGGCTACATCAAGCGGTGCCGATCTCCGGGGATGGGAAGTTACAACAGGCACTGATCTTCGAGTATCGGCACCAACATACCCTTCACCACACTGTGAAGCAGCAGCACCAGGGACTGCAAGACCCTTGGTCTACAATCATAGCAATCCCGCTGCAGCCGTTGTCACCTGCAGACACAGGCCCACCATCAGCAGCCACTGCACACAATCGTCCGTCACCACATGCCGCAGTAGCTGCTGCAAATGCTGCTGTACTGCTGCCTCCCTCCGCACCGCACTGCTGCAATTTCCTGCCACAGGTCAAGGCTGAGATTGCCAAGTACAAGGTGGGTGCCCCCGCCCGTGTGGGCCTGGTTGCGCCCAACGACGTGACCATCCCCTCCGGCAGCACTGGCATGGACCCCTCACAGACCAGCTTCTTCCAGGCCCTGGCCATCGCCACCAAGATTAACAAGGGTGGGTTGGAGAAAGAGGCAGCAGTGGAGCAGCAGCAGCAACAGCACGTTTGATTGTTTGGGCAGTGTGCGCTGCCAGCAGTGACTGGATCGACCTGTCGTGGGCCATGAGCCAGTAGTGCGCACGCTACTCAATATCACCCTAAGGTCACACTAATGCCACCTCAATGTCACCTTATGGGCAACAACAGCGGACCAGTAATGTCACCCTGCATCAACCAGCAAGCTGCCCTGTACTGTGCAAGCTGCTGAGCCCCATGGCCTCACCCAGCACTGCCACAGCTCTCATACTTGCTCTCATACTTGCTCTTATACTTGCCGCAGGTACCATTGAGATTGTGGCCGATGTGCACCTGATCAAGACCGGCGACAAGGTGGGCGCGTCTGAGGCTGCGCTGCTGGGCAAGCTGGGCATCAAGCCCTTCAAGTACGGCCTGGAGGTGGTCAAGGTATTCGAGAACGGCTCACTCTTCGAGCCGGCAGTGCTGGAGATCACCGGTGAGTGGACACGTGGGCTGTGGCTGCCTGACTGCCCGCGGCGCAGTGTGCTTGCCTAGTCTTTAGCCTGCTGTTTGTAGTTGAGGGGTGTGTGTAGTTTAACAATTCAGGTCCTGTATGCACCAGGGCATGGCAGCAGATGTGCTGGGTGCAGCTGGGCCGTGCAGCTATAGCAGTCGTGGCAGCAGATTTCACAGGCCGCGCAGCACTTTTCCAGCTGTTTCTTATCGCGTCTCCTCTCAGCAGCTGAAGATCTGCATACTTTGCACTTGCTGCTGCGCAGACGAGGACATGCAGGCCTCCGTGGGTGCCGCCCTGGCCAACGTTGCCGCGCTGTCCCTGGCCGCCAACTACCCCACCCTGGCCAGCATCCCCCACTCCGTTATCAACGGCTACAAGAACGTGCTGGCCATCGCCGTGGAGACAGACTACAGCTTCCCGCTGGCAGAGAAGGTGCGGCAGAGAACGCTGCAGCACATGTTTCAGCAGATGCATCGCATCACTAGAGCTGGATGACTTGGCGGGCTGGCGGGCTGTCTTCGGTGTGCAGCGCGGGTTGTGCATGCATGTGTGCTGTCAAGCAGCTGTGTGCTGCCGCCCTAACGCTCTCCTTGCCACCTCCTGCTTTTGCACGCTCGTGGTCTAATTTCAACACGTCACTTCTCACTCACACACACTGCATGCATATCGCTGCAACGCATGCAGGTCAAGGCCTACCTGGCCGACCCCAGCGCCTTTGCTGTGGCTGCTGCCCCCGCTGCCGGCGGCTCCGCCGCTGCCCCCGCAGCAGCAGCAGCCCCCGAGCCCGAGGAGGAGGAGGAGGAGGACATGGGCTTCTCCCTGTTCGACTAAGCAGCTGCTGCTGCGGCTGTTGCTGCTGCTGCGGGCCATACAGCAGGCGGCACTGCCGCAGCTGCTGTGGTCTTTGCGCAGCAGTGGAGCGATCAGCGTGCTTAGCAGCAGCTGCAGTCGCGGCGTGAGCGATCGTGCTGCGGGTGCAGCTGCGTGAGCAGCGGAGGCTGCTGATGCAGCAGTGGATGCATTGCTGCATTGGCAGCCGGTGCCTGGCGTGGTTGGTGGAGCAGCAGCAGCAGGCGCAAGCTGTGCTGCTGTCTGTTGCCGCTGTCATGTGTGTAACTGCGCCTGGTGTGAACTGCCTGAACCATCCCTGAGGCTGCCTGTCCATGCGGTTGGGGACGCTGCACACATGCATCTGTCGACAGACGCCCGACATAAATGAACATACAGCATGGTGTTGAGCGCTGTGCTGCACAGTGTAGTCGGCGGCCGACCAAGGACGGTTTAGTTCAGGGCCTGAACCGCGTTGACAAGGAACGTCGTACAGCACTGCACAAAGCAGCATGTTACAGCTTGCTTCTGACAACTCAGCGCTTGCAAGCGCACATGGGCTTCTGGCTTGCAGGGGTTGCCCGGCATTTGAACAGCCTGCTGTAGTACAGCAGTGGCGTTTAGCCGACATAGGCTGTGTACACACAGCACAGACGCTGTGTCATAGCAAAGTGCTGTCGAGCCTCCAGCCGCCAAGATACACAACATACTTAGCACACATCGGTGCACATCACGGTGCGCATGGACCTACTTAACCCTCAGCGCAACCTGGCAGCTTGCAGCTCAACCGCAGTGCCAGGCCCAGCGCCATCCTACGCCCCAGTAACCCCATCACCGCACAGCCCGGCCGCTTGCAGGCACAGCTGCCGCTGCTGCTGGCCCTGCTGCGTCCTTCTCCATCTGCGCCAGTGCCCGCTCCACAGCCTGTGTCAGGCCCAGGCCAGCCACCAGCCTCGCCTCAGCGGCACTGCCCTGCCAGTCCAGGTCAGCACTGCACGTCACTGCCGGCGCATGCTGCTGCTGCTGCTGCTGGTTTGTGCCTGGCATGCTACTGCTGCTGCTGGGGTCTGCTGCTGTGACGCGCACTGGGATGCCCGCGTACGCTGCGATGCTGTTTGCCTTGCCTGGCTGCAGCTGCTGCCACAGCGGCATGCACACTGCTGGGGACTGCTGCTGATGGCCTGGCTGCTGTTCTGCTGATGCTGCTGCTGCTTTGTGCGCTGCTGGCGCTCCCAACACCTGCGCAGGCAGGGCAGGGCAGAGGCGCCACACAATAGCAGCAGCATCAGCGGTAGCGGATAGCAAGTCCAGTTGAGAGCTTACTAAATGCACAAGATGTCATGCACGGCTTACAGCAGCTATACAGCAGGTACACGAAACCAACACAACCTTGCGCATCATTGTTGAGTTAGCCAAAGGCGCGGCAACACTGCATCATGGAATCGCGCAGCGCTGCAACTCTTGGCGCAGCTCACCTGCCAGGTGTCAAGAACAGCAGCCATGAAATCCTGCCCTGTGAGCTGCAGGATGTCTGGTCCCTCTGCTGCTACTGCTGGCGGCGGTGCTGCTGGTGGCGCTGCTGGTGTGGCTTGAGGCGGTGCAGCAGCAGCAGCAGCAGCAGCAGCAGCAGCAGCCGCAGCTGAGGATGGCGCAGGCAGTGCAGACGCCGTTGCTGCTGCTGGTGTGGCTGTGCTGGCATCATCAAAGTCGCCAAAGTCATCATCATCAACGTCTGCTGCTGCTGCTGCTGTTGCTGCTGCTGCACCAGCATTTACTGGAGTAGGTGCTGCGGCAGGGGCTGTCTGGCCTGCTGTGCTGCTTGCTACCATTTGCTCTGCAGGTGCTGGCGTTGCTGACGGAGGTGCAGGGGCAGCAGCGGCTGGTGCCGGTGCTGCATCAAAGTCTCCAAAGCCATCTCCTTCATCATCAGCATCAACTGCTGTGGCTGCAGAAGCAGCCTGTGACGGGCTGCCAGCACTTGCTGTTGGTGCTACTGCTGTTGGTGCTGCTGCTGTCTGCCCTGCTACTTGCTCCTCAACAGCTGCTGGTGCTGAAGCAAGTGGTGCTGTTTGAAGCGTTTCTGTGGCTGCCTGTGGTCCTCCAAAGTCGCCAAATTCGTCATCCAAGTTGCCTGTCAACAGGGGATTCCAGCAGCAGCAGGTCAGCCAGAGCAACAAGCAATAGCCGCCACGGGCGACGACTAGAAACCTTCAATACCGCAGAAACTTTACCACCATTCATCTTGGATGCGCAGCGCCCCTTGAAGTCGCCTGCTGCCGATTTCTGTCCACCGAGAGTGTTCAGAGAGTCCCTGGATTTTGAAATGGTTGTGTCCGTGGGTAGCGCCCCTGAGTGGTCTTGCTTGTGCGAAAATGTGAATCGTGTGTGCGCTGATGCGCCACAGCACCGAGAACAGGGCGCACGTAGCCCTTTGTCATGATCGGGTGCACATGTCACAGGTGGCAGGTGGGGTGCAGTACAGTGTTTGTGATCTTGTCCTGCTTGTAACTGCTGAGCTCGCCAGCATCATACCACGGGTTCAAAGGTGCACAGTGAGGTTCGTAATGCTGCTGATGGCTGTAAGTAACCAGCCTGGCCAAAGTTGACAAGTGCTGTGTAGAGAGCACTGTGATCAACGCGTACGCCACGTGCCACAGGAGCAAGCTGTAGTTCTGCGTGTGGTGCTCCGCGTGACACGCACCCTTGAACTATGCGTACTGCCGTGGGACAGATCTTGTTGCAGCTGCGTGCCACGCATGATGGTGAAATTGTAGCATAAATCAATCTTGTTACATGGGAAACAGGCCGGAACAATTACGCATGAAATCAGCAAGGACATGCCATGCAGCTACAGAAACTATAATGTAACAGCTGACTACTTTCAAACGCCTGTAGAAGGGACCAGTATGACTGCTGACAGCCACACAGGCTGACTATGCAGCACCGATCAACAACATTTGCTGACAATGCCCTGCCGCTGCAGCATAGCAAGGACTAGGTGGTAGATGCAGTCAAGAATGCACAATCAAGGAAAACAAAGAAATCAAGGGATTTGAAGACGTTGCTGCACACATTACTTTGATGAATGGCAGCAAACTTGACCATACCAAGTATTGGCACACTCCGCCAGGTATGCATACCGCCAGGTATGCATTATATGATGCAATGTGGTCCCACACAGAGAGCGGGCCAGCTGATGGTGCTCAACCTGCCTGGTGACTGCTGCTGCCGCCGCCACTGCTATTCCTGTTGTCACCTGCTGCTGCCCAAGTTCAACAGCCTGAGGCTCGCCATTCATGCAGCGTCAGACTAAATGGTAAAATCTGCAGGAACAGCAGCACTTATGGCATTTGCTGACGTATTGCGTGCCGCGCGTCAGCGTCAGAATCTTCAACACCAGCAAACATGACACCAAGAGCCGTACACAATCCTTTGCAGGCGAAACATCGAGAGCACTGGGCTGCATGCATGCCTGAAGTGTGCTTGGTGCAAGAACCTGCAATGGTGATGTACATGGCTGCCAATAGATTTCACCACGTCCCACAGCAGGCATGTCTCATTGCAGCCCTTGAAAACTTATGCGCTCAAGATGCATAGCACTTGCTGCCTGTGCGTATCACTGCGTCACATCCACGTCTGCCCGTGCCGCTGACAGCTGCATGCCATGCACAGGCTCCTGCAGAACTCGCCAGACATCTACCACAAGCAGGTCATTGTGCAGTCACAACACCAGAATGTTCGCAGGCTGGGGTTGCCAGGCATGCAAGCAGAGCCGTGAGCTGCAGTTGCTGGCTGCGCTGTTGTTGGTATCGTCACATCATCATTGGCTTGTGGGTGTGTGGTTACTCATAGTAAAGTCCAAATACCTGAGAGACACAGTATAAGCTGTCGTTCTCGTAGTGCTCAGATGCAAAGTTGTCTGTGTTGGTGTCCCACAGGCAGCGCGACACGATGCGCATGGCCTGGCCCTTTTTCTGCCCCAGCGTGACCTGGATGACCAGCTTGTACCTCTCGTAGCCCAGGGCCTTCACCTTCTCCCTCAGGTCCTCAGCTATGTGCTTGGATATCTGGGCTGCTTTTACTGGATCATACTGCTGCTTCTCCATGCGCTCCTTGAGCACAGCCCTCAGGATGTCCTGTACTTTGCCACGCTGGAACTTGGCGCCCTCGCCGTAGCCAGCAGGGCCAGTGATGTAGGTGTTCTCATAAACTATTTCCTTCATCGGGCCCCCATAGCTGCTGCTGACCACCTCATCCATGGCGACGCGGTGAAATTGATGACTGTCTGTGAGTTTGAATGCTGTCACATGGGAAGAACGTTGCATAGTCTATATAGAGATTCACTATTTTCTGCAATGCTGGTGATGAATGCTGTGCTGAGGGCAGCAGGTGTCATGTAACACCAGTCAAAGGGTTTTTTGCACGAATCGACAGCCCGTGTACAGTACTGCTGAGCACCGGCTGGCTAGCCTTATACTCATCGCTGTGTACTTGTTTAACCTCCCTTCTGCAGTGATACGTGTCTGGTCCTGCCAGCTCGATGGCCTGATCCTGAAGCCCTTGCTATTGCTGTGCTTGGCTCCATCTTGCAAGGGGTTATTGGGCCAAGCGTAGACTTAAACACTCATCATGGCGGAAACAGTGCAACCAATGGACATGGAGATGTTCTATAGACAGGTGACTCATTCGCCTCTGCATGCATCTGCGGACACCCTTCTGACACAGTTGTTCAGGACTTCTGAGCAGGCTGCTCTGCCTACGCACTCACATGCAGGCAAAGTACCCACTGGTAAAATACACAGACATGACAGCAGAAATGAGGGAGGAAGCCATGGACATCTGCATAACAGCAGTAGAAAAGTATCCTAACGACATGGAGAAGTGCACTCAGGTGGGTGCGTACACAGTGTGCAGCATGCCTGTGCCCCTGCCAGCTGCTGTCCTCTGCACAAAGTACTTCCTTGACCATACAGCATGACCACAGAATGCTGCGCTGGAGCAACAACTGGGCTGAGCACAGCAGGTGGCCACAGCCCACGCAGGGAATAGCAGCCATGTGTCATCACCTGGGGCCTGCTTCCTGCAAGCCCCTACTGTGAAGCCTGTGCGTTGACACCTGGTATGAATTGACTGCAGATGATCAAGGACCAGATGGACAAGAAGTTTGGCTCGCCTTGGCATGTCATTGTTGGCAGGGGCTTTGCGTACGAAATCACCTACGAGGTACGCAGTCGCAGCCTGGCAGCGCCTTGGCAGCGCCACGAATGCTGCAGTGGTAGCAGTCACGCAATATGAGGCAGTCGCGATGTTCGAACCAGCATTTGCATAGGGCTTTTAGAGAGGGGCCTTCAGCGCTGAGGCACTCAGGGCCCGGCAGGTTGGCTGTCTGGCTGGCAACTGTGCCAGTCATGGGTAGCAGCCCGGCATCACGTCAACATGCTTGCTGCACGTTGCAGTGACAGGGCTGAACTTCAGCTGTAGCGCTCTAGTTGTGCTAATGTTGCCACCGATGCTGCCACCGGTTGCGTTGTCTGCAGTTGCGCAACATACTGTACCTGTTTGTTGGCGGGACAACCGGCGTGCTGCTATGGAAGATGTGAGGCTCTATTGCTTGCGGAGTGCAAGGCTTCAAGCACGTCATCTGGCATCCTAGAACCTCACCGCCTGACAGCTGCGTGCGCAGTGCTGCCAGTGCACCCTGGCAAATCAGCTTGTATAGATAGCAGACCAGCAACAGGCAGGGACAGCCTCAGCAGTGGTTGTGTGTGCAAGGTGTGTGTGTGAGCGCTTTAACAGCAGCAATCTGTAGAGTCTCACTGAGACACTGGCAGCAATCTGTAGAGTCTCATTGAGACCCTGGCAGGGGCATGTTGCGCCCACATCTCATTAGGTTCATGCGCAGCAGCACGCCAGCAGAGCTGCTGCGTGTTTTGCGAGTGGCTGTTGCACAGCAGCGCGCCATCCTTACCATATCATGCATGATGTGCAAGCAAACAAGCAGGGTACCCAGCACATTCAAAGTGACATTGGGTGAATTGCCTGACCTGCTGCAAGAGGTGTATGCATACATGCCATAACTTCGTCCTTTCACATGCAAGTATGTGCGCTGCATGGCATGCACCTGCATAGCTGCTGGTGCCCCAGGCTGCCAGACCTGTGCAAGAAGCAGCTGCACATATGGGCATGGCAGCCGCTACCATGCGGCATGCCAGGCTTGCTGGCAGACAGTTTGAATGTGGGCCACAAAGGGCCTGACATTCGCATGTTGGTGCAGCAAGCTTAGCTTGCAGCAGGCTGCGTCACTGGTTATCTTTTGTCTGTGCTGGATGTTGGACGTGATACTAGTAAAATTACACTTGGATGCTGCTGTATCACTCCAATCTCAGCTATCATAGCTGAGCATGATGCCACAGCTTGCAGTGCATGACCACCTATGCATTTGCACTCTGAAGCAGCACCAATGCCATGGCAGTGCTGTTGTGCGTTACTCGATCCAATAGCTGCCATGTCGGGCTGAAAAGTTGATGGGGATAGTGTGCAGCATTGTCATATTGCAGGCAAACTGCCGTCGTCATTGATGTAATGTGACGCAAATGACTCATCGTATGTGTTGTCTGTCCTCAGTCTTGCATGCAGACCATGTATTGCTGCCTTGCCCAGGGCTGCAGAATGCTCTGATGCAGTCATGCCAGACGAATTTGTGTTTTTGAGCTTCCAACCTCTGCCTTGTACTGCAGCCACTGGTGTGTCAGTTGCTGCAGCTGCAGCTGGTCAATGGTCAACATTCAGTGTTGCGCCTCCACCAGCTCCTGCAACAAAGGCGCTTAAACCACGTAACGTGTCGTTCGTGGTGTACGCTGGGTATGCATGCTTGACTACGACTGTGCCGTCGCCACTGCAGCAGAACATGTGCTGCAACTGTGCTAGCACCATCTGGTGGCACCAGGCCAGCCTCGCTGACGTTGGATCGCACCGCCAGATACTCCCCGTGTCTGCATCTCCTTTGTTGTATAAAACAATACTGAAGTTGAAGTGTAGTTCAAGCGCGTCAATCTCAACCACCCGGATGATCGTCACTGCACCCTTCCCTCAAAGGTCCAGGGCAAGGGCACTCGCGGGGCTTGTTGACAGAGTTGTACCCTGTGCGGCACAAAGTTTATGTTTTGCGGTTTTGCTTGGTTTGTTTTGCGCCAGCAGCTGTTGCTTCAAGCCATTCCTCTTCGAGTGAAATTGCAGTGAACAGCGAGATACAACAAATTTCAGGTTGTTCATATCCCTGCATTGCTGTTCATGTAATACTGCACCGGCGAGCATGAAAAATCCTTGAGTGAATTCTCCACACGCGCTAACTTTGTGCGCGCAAAACATTGAAGTCCCCAATGCACGCTTCACCATCCCTGTTCTTCGACATTTTGGTGAGCAATTGGTGCACAGCACTTGGTTCAGCGAAGAGCTCTGCGCGGTCGGCTGTTGGCTCACCACCACCACCACAAGCAGCAGCAGCAGCAGCAGCAGCAGCAACAGCAGCAGGCACCACATCACCACGACCAGCAGCAGCAATGCTGTAGCCAGCCGCAGAGGCAGCACAACTGGCAAGAGGAAGATGAACATGCACCAGCAAGTTTTGCCTTCTTGGTTCAGCCAGCAACTGCACATGTCTTGCTGTGCAAGCATACATCCTGCCACTGCCAGGGCAGTACTAGTGAGGAGCCGACAGCTTACCTGGTGTTCTCATAGGCAAGATGTTGGAATCGACTTGGCACATACGCATATTCACCAGCAGCTGCGTGTTGCTGTGCTGCTTGCTGCCAGGGAGAGGAAGACGAGCTCAAACGCGATGAGAAGATTAAGCGGGCATCCCTGGACATCAAGTCAAACCTGACAACAAACAGCAACAGCGGCCCTGTGCCAGCCACAGCAGCAACCGCAAATGCAGCAGCACCAGCTGCCGCGGCACAGTCGGCATCCTCTCCAGCCAGTGCAAAGCTGTGGGCGCTGCAGCAGCATCTGCTCGCGACTGCTGCACCCATCAAGGGCGACTCAGCATCAGACTACAGCCACCAGCCGCCAGCAGCAGCACCAGCAGGAGACGCAAATGCACCAGCAGCGGAGCAAACCGGCACCAACACTGCGCACCCTCAACAAGAACAGCAGCACCAGCAGCCTGTCGAGCAGCCGAACACAGTGCAACAGGCAGATGTGTCCCAGCAGCAGCAGCAGCAGCAGCAGCAGGCGCTGGCGGCTGTGCCCAGCCAGTTCACGCTGACGCCGCAGGAGGTGCTGCAGGAGCTGCTGGGTGACCTGTTCATCCATGAAAACAGGCTGCAGATGGGTGAGCAGCAGCACTGTGTGGATCGCCGAGGCTAACCACTGGTCAGCTGGCATCAGGCTGGGCAGCAGCAGCAGCAGCAGCAGCAGCTGTCTAACCTGCTGGACACGGATGAATTGCATTGCTCAACATGCCAGACTGCACGGCACAGCATCCAACACTGCACTCATCCCACCATCCGCCCTGACCTGCGCCTGCGCTGCGGGAGATCATGTTGGTCCAACCTCAATCCACCACACTCTGCTGCTGCTGCTGCTGCTGCCAGGCGAGCTGCTGGGCCAGGGCGGCTTTGCTGACGTGCACGCCGCTGAGCTCACCGACCCGCTGCTGGGCTTCAGCCAGCGCGTGGCAGTGAAGCGGCTGCGGCCCGATGTGCTGGCCAGCCCTGCAGACCTGCGCGAGTTCCTAACAGAGGCAAACCTGCTGCGCAAGCTGGCACACAGGTGAGGCGCCGCAGCAGGGTTATAAGCAACGATGTTGGTGTGCTGTGGTTGCAGTGCATTCAATGTGCAGCGCTGCTGCTGGTGCTGCGCAGCTTGCTGGCAGCAGCAAGGCCCAGCGACCTTTACTTGCTGTGCGTGCGTTGGGATGGGTTTGTTGGTCGTTGTCTGAGCGTGAAGCGTGCCGCTGCGTGTGCTGCTGCAGGAACATTGTGCAGCTGCGTGGCGTGGGCGCCTCAGACCTGAGCGACCTGGTGCACATGAGGGAGAGCATGTTTGTGGTTCAGGTGCGGCCGCTGATGTGGTCTGGGTGAGCAGTGGGTGCGCACTGCTGTCCTGCCGGGCATGTATGCCACCGACAAGTAGCACATGGCAAGTAGCGCAGGCGCTTGTATTAAGCAAGCAGACAGTAGCAGCAGTAGGAGCAGCAGCAGCCTTTTCAGCAACTGGCAGCACCTTTCTGGTCGTCTTTTGCATGCTCAACCCACAAACAACATCCTCACCTGCTCATGTGTACACCGTGTGCATCTGCTCATGCTCCTGCGCAGGAGTTCATGGCTGGCGGTGACCTCAAGGCGCTGGTGATGGCCGCCATGGGCAGCCCCTTTGCGCCTCCCTACAGCAAGGCGCAGGCGCTGGCCTGGGCGCTGCAGGCTGCCGAGGCGCTGCACTACCTGCACGCGGTGTGCCGGCCCATGATCATCCACAGGGACCTCAAGCTGGACAACCTGCTGCTCAGCAGCAGCAACCCGGGCGAGGCCACGGTGAGGGCGCGCATGAATGTATCTCTAAAACTGCTTGATATTGAACTGAATAATAATAGTATACTGATAGTATAAGGCTGGCTGGCGATTGCCTGTTGGCTGGTGTGGGGGTGTGGGGTGCAGGGTGGGTGGACAGGGAAGTGTCTAGGGGGTGCTGCTTGGGTGGAGCGGAGCCGAGTGCAGCATGTGTGCTGTTTTCTTGTGGGAAGGGGGCGTGCCGCTGATGTGCACTTTGTGTGGCGAGCCACGCAACAAAAATGATGCAGGAAACCCACCACTGCACACCTGGCACACGTGCAAGCCTTACTCTTATCACTGCTGCCACTTGACCGCTGCTAGCCCGCCACCCGGCTGCAAACTTACTCATCTGCACCACAGCTGCGTTGGCCGCGGCCACCTGGCATCTGCAGTCGATCAAATGGCTTGCTCACCCCTGCTGCTGCATGCGTGCCCCACTGCCTGCCTGCTTGCCACCCTTGCTGCCTGCTGTGCTCATCAACTGCCAGGCCAAGCTGGCCGATTTCGGGCTGCACAAGCGTGTGCGCAAACTAGTATCATCTGGGGCGTTAGTTCCCTGGAACCAGGACACTACCTACCGTGGCGCTGACTATGAGCCCTCATTCTATGGCGGCAACCTGTACCTCACCAAGACAGCTTTTAGTGCGGCAGGCAGCAGCAAGGATGAGGGCAGCGCGCATGGCAGCTTGGGCGGTAGCTTGCATGGCGCGGGCGGCGCACGTGCAGCGCTGAGCGCATCCAGCAACGGCAACGCGACAGCAGCGCCAGCAACAATCACTGGGGAGGGTGATGCTGTAGGAGCCAGCAGTGGCATCGGGTTTGGCAGGCGGCGCACCGGCTCATGCAGCGACCTGCAGACCTTGCCAGAGGCCGCTGCTGCTGCTGCTGCTGATATGGCTGATGCTGCTGCTGTCAGCAGCAATGGCGGCCCTGCAAAGCCACCTGTGTATCCCAGCAGCCAGCAGCAGCAGCAGCCACAGATGCAAGATCTCAACAGGTCTGTGCACAACCAACAGCCACAATCTGGCCTTGCTTCCGTGCCCCACTCAGACTCTGCCACCTCCATCCAGCAGGTGCCGTCTGTAGGCCCCTTTGGAGACGTGCAGCAGCAGCAGCAGCAGCAGCAGCAGCTGATGAGTGCCGTGCGTGCCAAGAGCCAGGGCCTGCTGGGCAAGCAGGACTTTGTGACGCAGGTGCTGTCAGCTGGCGGGGAGCTTCTGGGGGTGAGTGCGCTGCAGCTGGCCGGCTATGAACTCAAGTGCAGATCTTCAGCACATCTCAGGCTGATAACTAGTGTGTTGGGTGCCGTCTGGCCGCTGTGTACACCCACGCGTTCAGCTGCTGCCAATGCAGCAGCGCTCTGCTAGATGCAGCATGCCTGAAAGCTTGCACACCTGCTAGCGTGTGTGCACCTAACCCAACAACGCAAACACATTTCCAGCGCACTGCTGCATGTCAACCCAGCACATGCCTCACCTTGTGCTGCTGCTGCTGCTGCTGCTGCTGCTGCTGCTGCTCTGCTGCCGCCCTGCAGGGCCCGAGTGCAGCCGGCATGATGCAGCACAGCCAGGAGGTGTCCCGCACCTTCGCAGCTGTGCAGGCACTCGAGGGCTCAGTGCGTGCAGGCAGCGCCTTCTACGCAACCGCCCCCACAGCAGCTGCAGCAGCACCAGAGCTGCCAGAGATCGTGCCAGCTCCGAGCAGCACAAAAGCGGCTGACGTCACTGCAGCAGTTGCACCGCAGCGCCCGAAGCAGCAGCGGCAGCAGCAGCAGCAGTCTGAGCTGTGCCCGCAGCTTGTGCAGCAGCTGCAGGCAGGGCTGGCAGCTACAAAGGACAGCCAGAAGTTCATTGACGCCACACAAAAAGTAGGCAGCCTGATGTACATGGCCCCGGAGGTGCTGACTGGGCGGCAGTACAACGAGAAGGTCGATGTGTTTGCGTTTGGCGTCATCCTGTACGAGCTGCTGAGCGGCGTGGTGGTGGCCGGGCGCGTGGCGCTGGCCGGGGAGCATGACGAGCTGCTGGACTATGCACGCAAGGTGGGCTGCTGCTGCTGCTGCTGTTGCTGCACGTGCCGCTGCTGCTGCTTCTTCATGTGCTGCTGCTTCACATGCTGCTACTTTACATTCGGCTGCTTCGCATGGGGCTGCCACGTCACACTCGCCCCTGTCTCCCTATTAACGAGTCACCCCCACACCCTCCCTGTGTAACCCAGGTGGCTAACGGGCACCGCGAGGCGCTGCCCACCTACTGGCCCGCCCCAGTCAAGGACCTTGTGGCGGCCTGCTGGGCGCAGGACCCTGCAGCACGGCCCTCCTTCCAGGAGGTGCTGCGGCGGCTGTACAAGATGCAGCAGGCGGGGGTGGCTGCTGTCATGGAGAAGGCGCGGCCCAGCAGCGGATACAACCCTGTCACGGACTGCGGCTGCTGCATCATGTGATGCTGCAGGGGCTGGTGGTGTGTCTGCGCTGCTGTGTGATTGGGCGGGGCGAGCGGCTGTGAGCGCTGCCGTGTGAGGGGCCAAGGGGAGAAGTGGAGGCAGCAGGGCACCGTCTGCAGACTACACCACAGATTGCACAGTACAGTAGCATCAGTGCAGGTGCAGGGCTGGTTTGCAATTGTCGTGCTGTGGTGGTCCCCTGGCGAGGGTGCTGGGTTGTGCTTGGCGGTGGTAGCTTGACTGACGCGCTGCGTTAATGCTTCAGCAGCAGAGCAAGCGTCTGCAGCAGCATTGCACAGCCTCCCGGGTTGTGCAGCATGGGCCGGTGGCTGCGTATCCTCCAGCACTGTGGCGAGTGATGTGGCAATTGTCAGGAGTGAGTTTACAGGTATAATAGAGGTTGTAAGCAGCAGCATGTTGGTGCAAGTGCGTTGTTGGCGTGTGATATGTGGCTGTGTGTTACTCATGTATCTCGACGAGCTGAGGATTTGCGCCTGCTGCTTCAAGCGCACGAATGGGTGCTCTGCTGTGCATTAGTGCTTGTGTTGCAATCCATGTACTGAGTCGTTGCAGCAGCAGTACATTTTGTTTTGGTGTAAGTGAGGCACAGCCTATTAGTACGTTACGTGCGCACCAAGTACCTGCACGAACGGGGTTGCTGTATCTTCAACCTTCAAATTTTGGACCCCTGCATGCAGTGTACTTCAACCATGCTGCGTGCGCGTGCTGCAGCTGATTTGTACGTGGCATGCTTGTGCGTGCGCATTGCAAGACCAAGGAGCAGCACCAGCAAGGCAGCAGAAGATTTGTGGCTGCCTTGCTGTATTAGAAAGAGTTTTTTTACTAATGTGTGCGTTGTTGCAGCAGAGCAGCTGCTTTGTGCATTTGCAGGCGGGGTGACAGCAGCTGGCACAGATTGCCGCTACAGTGTGGCAGCTGGACCTATCAGTATTTGCAGCACCGGGGCAACAGAGCAAGCAACGTGTTGCTGCGACAGTGCTGCGTCATGGTGCATGTATTCGGCTGTGGCAGACATTGAACAGGCCGCCAACTGTAGCGGCCCCCACCTTGTCACAGCACAGTGTGACACCTAAATGTGGCTGCACTTTGCGATGCTATGCCGCCGACCCAGTCTGCATGCTGCACACTACAGTGTCGACACTGTAGCCTCTGGGCCTTCGGGCAGGGAGGCTTCTGGTCCAGCATTGCTTGCAGGTGCGCAGTTGTGTTTTTCCCATGGTGAAACTGCCTCTTGCTGTGTGACGTCACACTGTCACACGGTGTGGTGTATGGTGACCCAAGCCTGCCACCTTTGTACCAGGTTTGTCGCACCCCTTGATCAAGTTTGATGTCATTGCGAGGCGCTGCTCACGCTCATTGTGCATTTTGGCATAGCTGGTGAGCCGCTCTTCACATCTTCAGGATGTGCAAAGTTCGCAAGGATCAGTATGTGGGGCTCCCGTTCCTCATTTGTGCACTGTAACAGCTGCTGAACACCATTGCGCTGTAACAGCTGCTGAATACACCAACGCATACTTGGAGAGCGTTTGTTACACAGATCTGTTGGCTCCAGAGCTAACGGCCAGTGGCTGGCAACACCAGGCCACACACTTCACGCAGGGGCACATGAGGCTGACACGGCTACCAGTGTAACTGCACACATTGCCAATACTGCAGCTGCGAACGAATGCGCAACTGTGGAGACACGGCACCAGATGGTTTGTCTGCTAGCCTCGACACCAGATGCATGCAGACGGCCAGCGTCCGATGTGCGGTGTAACTGCTGCAGGATGCACAAGCGCTGCTGCCTCTCACAGCATTCGGCTGATTGAAAACATTGTGAACACACTACAGCAACGCAAAGCTGCCGCACGTGCTGACTGCTGCTGTGTGCCAAGCCTTGCAGCATGGGCAGCAGCACAGCGCGCCAAGGGTGTATGCAAAGGGTGTTGCAGCTGCCTAGGCACAACACATGCTGCTGACAACCTCAGCACCACACAACCGCTTCTAACTTCACAATGGAGCGACTGCACACACAACGCCACCAGGTGGTGCTCACAACATGACCAGGCATCCAGGAGGTGTGCTTAGATGCAGGTGGTGCAAGGTGCTCGTGCCAGTACACAGTGACCACCAGTGGTAAGATGCTGCACTAAGCCCTTTGCCCTAGCTGCAAGCCAGCTGCTGCGTGAGCCTATGAGAGGGCATGCTGAAAACTCTGGCGCTGTGCCAGCACCCCAGCTAGCTGCGAGGGGCTCCCAGGAGGCACTGCATGAACACATTGCTGCTGAACATGAGTAGAGATTGGCTGCTCCTGTGGGTCGACAGCAGCACAGCAATGCACACAGGCTGGCTGCTGCTGCTGCTGCTGCTGCCACGTAAAGAGGCTGCAGCGCAAGCCAGGACTGCGATGCCACAGCCGGCAGTCCCTGCCTGTTGCTGCTGCTGCTGCTGCTGCTGCTGCTGTAGCTGTCATTTTGCTGCAGTTTATGCAGGCAAACCGCTGAACGTGCTCGGAACGCAGTCAACAAGGATGCTGCCGAGCAAAGAAACCTGTCCTCAGCCGATGCAGCTGACCAGCCTGCAACAGCACCAGCTGCTGCTTCAGCTCACAAACAACTGCTACACAGGATGTACTCAAGTCACTGCCTGCTTACGTCAGCAGTACAATGCCGATGACATTCCCTGTTCCAACAAGGCTGGCAATGCAGCTGTTGCTGCTGCTATTGCTGCTGCTGCTGGCACCGTGATAGGAGCAACGAAGGAGGCACAACAGTCAAGTCAGGGGTCCAACCAGGGTCACCAAAACAACAAGCAAACGACAAGTCATGCGTCAATTACCTAAACAGCTGCTGCTAATGGCTGCTGGCCTACTCATCATCATCCTGGGCAGCTCCTCCCTGATCAACATCCTTGTATGGGTTCACTATGGGGTTCTTGTGGCCTGGCAGCTTGCGTGTGATGGGGTAGACGCTCTTCTCGAAGAAGTTAACCCATCGTTGATGACCTGCCCTGAACTCTGCTGCTTTCTTGTCCTGAGGGTGCAGCTCATCAAACTTGCTGTCAAATAGGTCCATGGCTGCTGCATCCTTCTGCCGCTTGTTAGGGACTACGATGAGACCCGCTGTTCCAGCTGCTGCCCCAATGCCAATGGCAATGCGAAGGCCTAGATCCATTGCTGCGTGTTGTGCTGCGAGAGTTGGGCACTTTGTCTCGCACTCGCAGCGGCCGGAAAGAGATGTTGATCCGATGCTTACTTGAACAAGTCAAACTCATCTTTTGAAACGCAAACGCAAAGTAATCGAATGCGTGCTGTCGATCGGAACTAACAGCCGCCTTGTGACACAGCAGTGACCTTTGACCTGCCCAGCTGGTTCTGGATCTGGCACCGCGCCTTCATGCCATTTGCAGATGCAAACAACTTTTGGTGCGCTGGACAGCAAACCACGCGCAAGCCCTTGCCTGCCAGGCCTGAAACAGAGGTACACCGCTGATGACAACGAGTTACATGCTGCACTGCACTGTACTGGCAGTACAAGAAGATGACTGGGCTGGCAAGTGCAGCACCCCACCACACCAGCCACACTCCTGTTCAGTTCTACGTTGCGTACTGTAGGAGAAAAAGCTCATGCACAGCCGCACAAACAGCAAAGTAACCCCACAGACACCCGTCAGCAGGCTGCAAGCCCCACATGGGGCGCACAGCACCGCTGACCGGCATCATTCTTTTCACCTGCCACAACCTACAACAACCTCAATGGGCGCACACTCGTCGCTGCAGGACCACCACCACGGCAAGACAATGACGCTGCCAGGCCGTCAGGCCTGAAGCAATGCACTGGATTCACCATAAACTAGCGGCAACCCAGCGTCCACCACCACGTACAGCAGCATCAACCAGCGCCAGCTCACCGCCGCAGGTCCACCACCATGACTGTCTTGCTGCCGCTGCTGGTGTCAGCTGGTGATGCGTCCATCAGCCATACACTGACAGCAACTTGCTGTGTTGACTGAATCCAGCATGTTTGCCACCTACAGCAGCCCTCATCGCCGCAGGTCCACAACCATGGCCATTTTGCTGCTGGTGCTGGTGTCAGTTGGTGATGCATCCGTCAATCATCCATTGACAGCAATCCAGCATGTTTGCCACCTACAGCAGCCCTCATCGCCGCAGGTCCACCACCATGACTGTCTTGCTGCTGGTGCTTGCAGCCACCTTGTCTCCGACCTTGCTCCAGCACACCTCAAAGATGCCGCCGTCCGCCTGCTGACTGCGCAGCAGCTTGCCATCTGCCACGTTCCAGATGTGCAGCATGTTGTCGAAGGAGCCGGAGGCCATGAGCTTGCCGTCCGGTGAAAAGGCCACGCTGTAGACTGGCTCTGTGTGAGCCTCCAGGCTGTGCAGCAGCCTGCAGGAACAGCAGCAAAATAAGGTCGGCAGGTCAGTTTTGGTTGCAGGGCACACCGGCGCAGCCTGGGTAACATGCAAATACTGGAAGGATCCTAGGCGATGAGCTGCTGCTGAACAAAACAAGTGCGGAGGGCAGCCGCAGGCATCCCCGCAAAATCAGATGTGCTGCTGCACTGCACTGCCCAAGGTGGTTTGGGACTGGCTCCCTCCTCTGGGTTCAACTCTTGACAA
This sequence comes from Tetradesmus obliquus, assembly GCA_030272155.1. Classification (NCBI taxonomy): domain Eukaryota; kingdom Viridiplantae; phylum Chlorophyta; class Chlorophyceae; order Sphaeropleales; family Scenedesmaceae; genus Tetradesmus; species Tetradesmus obliquus. The sequence continues at coordinate 7,814,274 of CP126191.1, forward strand.
TGCTGCACTGCGCACTCCACACCTTGCCAGCAATGACTTTTACTTGGTGCAGACCACGAGGCTACAGCAGCAGCACAGCCAACACAGGCCAGCCCTCAGCGCCACACCACATAAATCACGCACGCACACCCTACACCAGCACGCCGCAAAACCGCAAGCCGCCGCCACGCACCCCTGCCCCTCCACATCCCACAGCTTGACCGTCGCATCAAACGAGGCCGTCGCCAGCAGCAGCTGCTGGCTGGGGTTGGCGCTGCCTGGCCCTGTGGGGCTCCACTTGATGGTGTAGATCTCCTTGGTGTGCTGGCTGAAGCTGGCCACGGGCTCGTCTCGCGCCATGGACCACACCTTGGCGCTGGTGTCGTCGCTGCAGGAGGCCAGCAGCTTGGAGGAGGGGTTCCAGCGGATGGCGTTGACCTGAGTATGAGGGTGTAGGTGTGTGGCAGCCAGCAGCGCAGGCGTGAGCAATGTTTGCAACGATGTTATAAGAGATGCGCAGATGAAGGGGGATACATACCTGCTGTGACGCCACAAGACGGCACAGCCAGGTGTGCTCGTGTGCAGATGGCGGGGCTGTGGTGTGCGAGCAACAGCAGCTGCAGCTGCGAAAAGAACATGTGCCCAGGGGCACCCGCAATGCCTGCAAGCACACACAACCACAGGCTGCTCCAGCACAGCACTCGCGTACAGGCTAGCCACAGCCACGTCAGCACCCAACTCATTGCATGGCCAGCCTCAGCCCCAGCCTCAGCCTAGCGTGCTGCGCACAGCGCACCTCATCGGTGTGTCCTGTGAAGGTCTTGATGGGCCGCGTCTCGCCCAGGCGGCACACGTGGATGGCCTTGTCGGTGGAGCAGGTGGCAAAGGTGTTGTTGTTGCGCCAGTCCACATCCAGCGTGGGAGCTGCAGGGGTGCAATACAAAAACACATACAATCAATCACAGGGCAGGCAACCACAGGGCAGGCATGATGGGACCCATGATGCACTGCAGCACATGCAAGGCTTGGGCCACATATGCGGGCTTATGCACTTATGCGCAAAGAGCCCAGGTTATGCACATGTTGTTGCACGCATCCAGCGCCCCACCCTGCAGAGCTGCACCACACACCTCAAGCTGCACACACACAAACACACAGCGCATACACAAACACACAGCGCATACACAAACACACAGCGCATACACAAACACACAGCGCATACACAAACACACAGCGCATACACAAACACACAGCGCATACACAAACACACAGCGCATACACAAACACACAGCACACACACAAACCCAGCACCAGGCTGCACGACACACATGCTGCACTTGGCGCACCAGGCCCTGCTGCCTGCTTGCTGGGCGCCTCCGCAGCGCAGCTCACCCGAGTGGAACTCGAACTGCTGCTTCACGTCGCCCGTCTTGGCGTCCCACACGATGGCCGTCTTGTCCACGCTGCCGCTGAGCAGCATGTCGCCCTTCTTGCTCCACTTGAGGCTGAAGATGGGCCCGTTGTGGCGCTGCAGCTTCAGCTTCAGTGCGCCTGCGGCAGCAGAGGGGCACTTGGGTAAGTTTGTCCTTTTACATGCAAGTAACAGCACTACGCTGGCATCTTGAAAGGGCAAACTGCTGCGTGGCTAGCCGCCTGCAGGCCAAAGCACGGTCAGCAGCTGCAAAAAGAGGTCCAAAACACACAGACCCTCCTGTTGCTGCTGCTACTGCTACATGCAAGGCTGCTGCATGTGCATGCAAGACCAGGCAGCGCTCACCCTCCCGCGTCCACACGCGCGCCATGCCATCATAGCTGCCGCTGGCCAGCAGCGAGCCGTCGTGGTTCCAGTCAAGCGTTGTCACGTCCTTGGGCTTCTCACTGTCTGCCGCCTGGTGGCGCAGCACCAGCGCCTTGCTGTGGTCGGCGCCAGCTGACAGGTCCCAGATGCGGGCAGTGGCATCGCCAGAGCTACAGTTGTGTGGTCGAGGACGTGGGCAGTGCAGAGGCGGCGGGCAGACGGCGAGTAGAACAGGGCAGGTATGAGATGAGGCCGCAGAACATGCATGCAGGCAGGGCATCAGCAGCAAGGCTGAGTAAGCTTAGCAGAAGGGGCCGGGCAAGCAGGCACAGGAACAGCATGAGGCCGCAGCACAGCTGTAGCAGGAGCCACACCGCAGCACAACCTGCCCACATCAGCATGCTGCTGATGCTGACCAAATTCAAGTCGCGCACGTGATGTCTGAGAGCACAGCAACCATGCGCACTATCCTGCTGCTGCTGCATGCCTTCCTTCAAGAGCAGCTCACCCAGAGGCCAGCAGCAGCTGCGTGGGGCTCCAAGCGCATATGAAGACCTCATTGTCGTGCCCCGACAGCGTCTCTACATTGATGACGTCAACGCCACCAGGCGGCAGCGGCGCTGCTGCTGCAGCAGCTGGTGCTCCTGACGCTGCTGGCGTGTCTTCCTCCATAGCAGCTGCCTCATCGGCAGCACCAGCAGCTAAGCCGTTCGGAGGCAACTCCTCCTTGACTTGCTGCTGCTGCTGCTGCGAAGGCGCTGCGCCAGCTGCTGCTGCTGATGATGTGCCTGCTGCAGCAGCTGCTGCTTTGACGCGCTCCTGCTCCTGCTGTGCTGCACGCTCACGCTTGCGCTCTGCCCTGTCTCGCGCTTTTTCTGCACGTTCCTGCCGTGCTGCGGCAGCTGCAAAGCAGCACAAGACACACGCACGGCGTTTCAACCAACAGCATATAGCACCATGTTGTAGACAGGTGTTGGTGCAGCTTTCATGGCAGTCGTCTTGCACTCTTGCACTTGAGCAGAGCTTGCAGGAGAGGGCAAGGAGCAGGTTGCTTTGCGCGCATCGCGCCACACAGCATGCTGGCTGACGCCTCTGCGGCACATCCTCTGCTGCTGCGCACCTGCGCTCTTCTCTGCCTGCTTCTCCTTCTTCTCCAGGGCCAGCATGCGCAGCTCATCCAGGTCCTTTGTGATGATGTCTCGAGGGTCCAGCAGCGCAAAGTCGGCATCCACCTCGCCATTTTCCTGCAAGCAGAGACACGGCACAGCCACCAGCTCTGCTTACTGCGCATGGCAGCAAAGTGCAGCTACACCACAGCAGCTGCGTTGTGCCTGCACTGCCGTGCGCTATGACCAGGAATGCAAGAGCGGCTGCTTGCTGCTGATCACAGATGGCTGAGACAGCAGCTGGGTGTTAGCAGCAGGACCAGCAGTGCACCTGCTGCAGCTGCTGTACCGCACGTGCCACACGTGCTGGTGCTGGTGCTGCTGCTGCTGCTGCTGCTGTTGCTGCTGCTGCTGCATCAACACAGCCAGATCCACTGCTGCTTACATCGATGTTTGCCTCTGCTTCCAGGTACTGCAGGCCTTTCTGAACGTAGGTGACCAGAGCCCCAGGGGGCACGAGGTTTGGGTCTATGTCGCATCTGTGCACTTGGCTCTCGTGCGCAAACGTGAAGGCAGAGTGGTGGAACCCTGCAGGAGATGTGCACCAACCAGCGTGCTTAGCAGTCGTGCAGAAGCAGCCCAACCGCACGAGCAGCTGATGTGCTGCTGCTGCTGCTCACCTGACTCCTGCAGGTATCTGTAGATAAGGTAGTTCACCTCAGTGCTGCTAAGTACCCCAGCTGCAGTTCCCTTTGCCATAAGAGTTTGTATACGCTAGCAAGCGCAGAAGACTGCCTACGGTTGTCCGGGGGCCTAGGGCCCCCTGCTGCTGCTGTCGCTGCTGCTGTTCTTCTGCTCGTCAGTGCGCGCCTTGAAGAGAGCCACCACCTCCCTAGTGCCGAAGCACTACAACCAAACGGTTTAGAAGTCAACAATCACGTTGTGCCTCGACTGCTGTTGTTCAAAGGGATCGAGCAGAGAACGCACAGCACTGGGTACTAGCTGCTGATGTCTTGCTTTTCAGGTTGAAAACCGAGTTATTGAATCATGTGGACTGAGCAGGCGTGCACAGGAGAGCTTCGAATAGCAAAGACACTGCACCCATGACCCTCGAGACACTGCGCACATGTGCATGCCCACGCGACCGCTGCTTAGCCTTGGCGGCCTGATCACGATTCAGTAGCACCATCCATGTTCAACCAAGAGTTGCGGGTGTTGCGCAAGGTAGGCGTACCTGCCAGGCTGGGAACTTTACAAGAACTCTCACTTGCCACCTGAACTTGTCCAGCCTGGACCTGGCAGGTCAACCCAACAGCGCGAGAGCAAGCAGCATGCGTGCTGCAGTTCACAAGCGACGGGGATGCATGTCATGAACCAAACAAGCTTACTATTCCATGCAGCCATGCAGTTCTGTCTTGATGCCAGTGAAGTACTGCTGGTAACAAGAGTCCCCACTGCCATGTGGCTGGGTGCACCCAGCCCCCAGCTCACCTAGCTTGACCACTGGCATTAACCTGGCTGGCTATTTAGCACTTGCTGTGGTAAAGTATGCACCTGGAGCATAGCTCCCTGTGTTGGCAGGTTGTATGAGGCTCATGGATCACAAAAGCCTTTAGAAATGCAATTCGTACTGGACTTGGGCTCACTGCTAATGGGTGCTGAGCACTGCCACTTGATTGACGTCAACACCTCACACCTAGCAGCTCTAGGTGCGCCTGCTGCGCTTGGCAGCTCGCGTGCGCATCTTCAGTGGCAGCTCTTCCTGCACCATTGGCTGCACAGCTGGCTGGCCAGCGCCCTGCTGCTGACCTGGCGGCTGCGCTGGTGCAGCTGGTGGCACAGCTGGATGCTGCTGCTGCAGCACAGGTGCTGGCGCACCAGCAGCTGCTTGGTCAACCAGCTGCACATCTGGCTGCTCATGCGGGCCTGGCACATACTTCACAAGCACCAGCTCACACTCCCCATCCTCAAGCTGCTGCAGCTGAGCGTCCACATCATCGTCTACCTCTGCCCCTGCGTCCACCACCTGCACATCATCACCGTCATCTTCTTCGTCGCTCGCGCTGCCAGCTGCTGCACAGCCTGCCTGCTGCATCATCTTGCGCAGCGGCTCCGGCATGCCTGGCTGCGTTGGGCACACGATGTCCCAGTGCTGCAGCAGCCGCAGCGCACGCAGCAGCTTCACAGCCGCAGGCGTTGGCTGTATTGTCACTGCAGCTGCTGCTCCTGCTGTTGGCCCTGTCGCCACACCGCCCTGCTGCTCTGCCTTGGCTTCTGTGTGCAGCTGCTGCAGCAGCGGCACAAGCTCCTTGCTCCTCACTTCTGGCTCCCATGACACGCCCGCAAAGTTGCAGCGCATGTAGCTGGCGCACAGCGCCTGCAGCTGTCGTGGGTCGAAAGGCTGCACAGCAACCTGCCAGGCGGCCAGCTGCTGGTCTGGTGGGATGAAGCCACACGCCTCCTGGATCAGCTGCTGTGTGGCTGGGGCCAGTGCCTTGAAAGCGGCAGAGGTACAGTCTGGGGCTTGGCTGCGAGAACCTGCCTGTCCTGCAAGCAGCCTGGCCGCTGCAGCGGTGGCACCTCCCTGGTCTGCATTGTGAAGGTCTGTGTCAGTTGGCTGGCCATGAGAAGATGCGATGCGGGCGGCTGCAGCAGCAACCTGCCGTGGCTGCTGCAGGCTTGGCACTGCTGGCGGTTGAGGCTGAACGCTTGTGGGTGGGGATGATGGTGGTGGCGGGGGTGGCGGCACACAGGAGACGGGCAGCTGCATTGACCTTGGCGCAGGCAGTGGCCCTACCAGGTCCCCCTGCTGATGCGCCTCTACTGCCATCTTGGCTGCTGCTGCCAGCTGTGTCAATGACAAGCTGCCCCAGCCGGCAGCAGCAGCAAGCTGCAAGGTGCTGCTGTTGGCCATGAGCCACGCTTGCATGGAGTTGTCACCGCACTCTGGTGCGTCAAGGGTGCTGCCAGGTGCTAGCTGCAGCTTGCTGGCAGCCGCCAGCTGTTTCAGAGCCCTGCCTGCATTTACCAAGCTGCGCTCTTTGCTGTCCCACTTGCTGCGCCTGTTCTGCTGCTCAAGGCTGTGTGCAAGGCTGCTGACTACACCTGGTACTCCTGCTAGGCTGGTGCGCACATCTGTGGTTGCTCCTTCAATCAACAGTGCAAGCGCTAAGCCAGCTGCCTGTTGAGGCGCTGTTGCATGTGTGCCATCGCAAACATCACGGAGCATCACCGGCTGCAATGCCAATGCAGCCAACCTGTTGGCTAGGTTGTCCCTGAACTTGCCTGCATCAGGGCGGCCACTTGCTGCCGACATGAGCATTGGCACAACATCCTTCAGTTGCTGATGGTTGTCTTTCCTTGCAGGTGCCAGCTGGGTCAGCACCCATGCCGCCTGCTCAACAGCTATTTGCTTCAAGGGTACAGCAGCACCTGCTTGCTTCTGCACTTCCAGCAGCGCAGCCACCAAGTTCTTCAGGAAGCGTGCACAGTCGACTCTGCTGCTGCTTGCTGCTAGCGATGTTGCAAAGTCGTGTGCTGCCTGCATTGGCGTTGCTGCGCCTGGCAGCAGAGGAAGCAGCCCCTCTGCAAGTGCAGGCTGTGCAATGACCATGCTGCAGATAGTCTCTTCCTTCTTGCTGATTGCTGCTGACAGAACATGTAATGCCCGTTCTTGCAGGGGTGCATCCTCTGTCTGTTGCAGAGCCTGCACCAGCGGCACTACAATGCTGATCTGGCTTACCATCTGCCTGCGCATAGAGGTGTCTGCATTCTCGAATAAGGCGGCGAGGGCCCGGGCCGCTCTCCATGCTGCGGCTGTGCTCAGGGCTGTCTGCTGAAGTGACGCTGTTGGTGGTTGCTTGCACCTCATCACCGCCAGCCCAACCAGCCTGGGCACTGTCAGTCGTGCTGATAGCAGATTCTGAGCTGCTTGATGTCCTGCTTGTGCAACTGTGTGCAGCAGCTGGGCTGCAGCATCTGCGAGGCACACTTGTGACCCTCGGTGCAGCAGCAGCTCTGCTGCACAGCTGAGTGCTGTGCAGGTCTTGGTCAACGCAGCCGCCACACAACTCTTTGCAGAGCGTGCTTCACCGCTGCTGCTGCTTACTGTCCAGCGAGCCAGCACCACTGCTGCTGCAGCTGCGCTGTCGCCAACTTGAGCCATTTGGTGTACAAGGCCGTTTAGGATACCAGGGTGCGACATGATGTGCTGTAGGTGAACTCCATTGTTGATTGGTGTCTCAAAATGTATGTCTATGTTCTGGCCAGCAAGCGTCAACAAGAGGTGCACTGCTGCCTGTGCTGCTGCACCAGTGCCCTTCAGCAGCTGTGCTACTGCCGACAATGCTGCCGCCTGCTGCAAGAAGTGAATAGCAATGGAGGACTGGCTTCTGGTTAGAATGATCAAAGTGCTGGCAGCTGCTGCTGCCGCTGCAGGTGTTGTGTGCGACAGCAGACTAACCAAGCCTTGCACACGCACGGGTGTTGGCGTGTTGGTTGAGTTGGTGTTGTTGCTGATGAGAAGGGCAAGCTCAAGCTGTGCACTGTTTGCTTGTGCCAGCGTCACAGCAGGGTGTTTCAGCACGCTCAGGAGTTCATCAATCCTGTGCCGCTCCTGCTGCTGCTGTCCAGCCGACCTCCATGACAAGGGTGCCATCATGTGGCTGTACACCTGGGCGTTGCAGAGGCCCAGCACATGACATTAAGCATCAAGAACCAGTTTGCAGTCCTGACAACAAGAGTAGGAGCAGCAACACCTCACGTTGACCCGGTCATGCAGGCTGCATAAGCATAGTGCTGCGAGTGCACAAGCCAATAACAGTGCATGCTGATGCGGTGACCGGCTGCAAATTGTTCCTCACATTTTGCAATATGCCGCCTTGGTGGCCCATTGCACTTCAGACGCTGCGTCTTGCAAGAGGATGAGCCTTTGACAGAACTACAGCTGCTGCCTCGAGCTGCGACCCAGACAAGCACAGTGCACTTTAACGTGCAGCGCGGGACGCTACGTAAGCTTTACGTCAAGCGAATAGTCGAAGCAGAAGTCGCTGTTGCTCGAGAAGCGATGGCTCAGACTGAACCGTTGACGTGTGCAAACACCTTTGACTGAGTCCACAAGTGAGGTGCGCTTTTTCGTCAGGCATAAGCTGAACGCAATGTTTGGTTTGCATCAAGCGCTCAGCGCCGTTGGTTTTAGCTGAATAATGTTGTCATATGCAGTTCAAACCCACTAGGGTTTGACGCATTCGCACCGTATGATCTTTGACTCAGGTGCACGGACGATCAGATGCTACGCTACCAGGCAACATTCACGACACTTTTGGTATCATGTTGGCCACCAAATAGCTTGCCAGCAACGTGCTGCCATGTCATGACGTGCCAGCAGTTCCACCTGGTATCACTGATAAGCAGAGTGGGCCGGTTGCATTAGGTTCAAATGACTTTTTTGACGATGATGTGACCGCTCAACATACTCAAAGTATCAGGCAGAAGTGTTTTTTGGTCCTACATAAGAGAAGGACAAGGAATCGCCTCAGTGATAGCCGCTTGGGCCAAGTGGGACCAGGCAACAGGACTTGGTTGACGGCAAGCAACAAATCTCAGTAAATTCCACGTCGGGTGCAGTTAGATTTGGCATTGGAACGTGCAGATTTTACAACCTGAGTGGCCAGGGTTAAAAACTATGACTTGCTGAAGCAGGCAAACGTGTGACCCATAAAACTCAACGACAGGAGCAGACCCTGCTGTCATCACTGTCCACGACAAACACTCCTCAACACAGCGTGCATGCATACTATGTAGTACATGATCACATCTGGCTGCAGGTGCAGCACCTCCGAGGATTCATGGTGGTGCACCTGGCACAACATGCCAGCCAGCTGGTAGACGAGACTGTAGCCCAAACTTGTGCAGTTGCGGCTGCTGTTTCATTTTGCACATGCTGCAGATGCCAATGCCACAGGTGCAAGTGTTGGTATGAGAGTGTACAGAGAGCAGCGGCAATAGCCCTGCTGCTGGCACAATAATCTTTGACGACGCCCTACATGATGTCGGGGTTCTCAATGCTGGCGGCAGCTTCCACCCTAGCAGTGTCACTGGCATCACCTGCAGCTGGGCCACCTGGCATCACCTGCTGCAGCGGCAGCCACCTGCTGCTTGACAGGCTCTGCGCCAGGTGGCCCAGCTTCATGCTACTGGTGCTGCTGCTGCTGCTGCTGCACCACAGGTGCTGGTGCACCTGTTGCGCTCTGGTCAACCACCTGTACACCTGGCTGCTCATGCTTGCCGGGCACATACTTCACAAGCACTAGCTCCTGCAGACCATCCTGAAGCTGCTGCAGCTGAGCATCCACATCATCATCCACCTCTGCAGCTGGGTCTGTGTCCAGCACCTGCACGTCATCACCTTCACCATCGCTGCTGGCGCTGCCGGGTCCTGCACAGCCTGCCTGCTGCATCATCTTGCGCAGCGGTTCTGGGATGCCTGGCTGCGTGGGGCACACGATGTCCCAGTGCTGCAGCAGCCGCAACGCACGCAGCAGCTTCACAGCTGTAGGCGTCGGCTGTATGGTCACCGATGTGGCTGATGTCCTAAACACTACCTGTTGCTCTGACTTGGCTTGAGTGTGCAGCCGCCTCAGCAAGGGCAACAGCTCCTGGCTGCGCACTGCTGGCTCCTTGGACACCCCCCAAAAATTGCAGCGCATGTAGGTGGTGCACAGGGCCTGCAGCTGCAGTTGGTCAAAGGGCTGCACAGCAACCTGCCAGGCGGCCAGCGGCTGGTCTGGTGGAATGGAGCCACACGCCTTCTGCGTGGCGTGCGCGATAACACTTGCGGCAGCTGGGCTGTCTAGTGTTTGGCTGCAGGAGCCTGCTAGCCCTGCAATCAGCCTGGCCCCTTTGCAGAGCTGCGTAGCAGCAATAGCAGCAGGATCGCCTTTGGCTGCACGGCTGGCACTTGCATCACCTGGCTGGCTTGCCGGGAGTGCTTGGCCCGCGGTGGCCTCTTGCTTCACTGCCTTGCCTGCAGTGGTCCCTTGCTTTATTGCCTTTTCTGCACTGCTCTCCACCTTTACTGCCTTGCCTGCACTGGCCTCCTGCTTTTCTGTCTTGCATGCACTTATTTCCTTCTTCAGTGATTGCAGGAATGTTGGCGGTGGAGGTAGATGACTGAGTAGCTGCTGCTTCCAGTTCCTCTGGACCCTTCCACCTGCATGCGGCTCACCACGGCCTGGAGCAGACTTGGCCTTGCTCTCATGCTTGACGCTTGTCTGTGGCTGGCGCTGATCTCCTTGCTTTTGCTGTGACTGCCCCTCCTGGCATGGTCTGCCTTGAGGATTGCCAGGCTCGTGCTGCTTCTTGCGCTCATGTTCCTGCAAATGGCTTGCCTTGCGTGCTGTGGCCGCCAGCTGCACCACTGACAGGCTGCCCCAGCCACCTGCAGCTGCGTGCTGCAGCGCTCCACTGTTGGCTGCAAGCCAGGTTTGCACCAAGGCTTCTTTACAAGCATGCATGCTTGCAGGAACGGCTGATGCTGCGAGCTGTAGCTTGCTGTCAGCAGCCAGCTTCAACAAGGCTGATGTTGCTGCCTCTGAACCTGTCTGGCAAGCGCTGGCGCAGTTGGTTGGAGAGGCACAGCCATGCCTGCTGGACAGCTCCACGTGGCGCGCCAAGCCGCACACAACATCTGCACAGCTCGCCATTGTCAAGCGCTCCTTAGCATCCACTGACTGCACTAACATGCATAGTGCACTGGCAGCTGCTTCCTGAGCCTGCAGGGAGCCACTGACCTCGCCTGCAACTGCGCCTAGCTTGCTAGCTACTGCACTTCTCAGCTTGCTGAGCCGTTGTTCTGTGTCCCTGCTGGTTGCGCGCAGCAGCGGTGCCACAGCGTCTGCCAACGACAGCTGCTCGTGCCCATTGTCACACTTTGCACCGGTCAGGTTGGTCAAGATCCACGCTGCTTGTTCAGCAGCTGCTGACACCCCCGACTGCGTAGCTGTACCGCTGCATGCTGCACCTAAGCGTGTGTCTGTCAATGCTGTCATCAGGCTGACAGTCAGCTGTGCCCCCTGGTTGCCCGTAACGTTGGCTGCTAGTGTGATTGCTGCATCTTGTGCTGCCTCAAGCGAATGCGCACCCCCAGGCAGCAGCATGTGCAGCAGCCCATCTATCAGGTCAGACTGCGACAGGATTAAGCTGCACATCCTGTCATTTCCTTGACTCGCTGCAGCCTGCAGCACATAAAGCGCTCGCTCTTGCAGGACTACGTTGTCTGTGCGTTGCAGAGCGGCCGCCAGTGCTGCCACAACGCCAGCATCCACGGCTATGCGCCGGCAAATGCTAGCGTCCGCGTTAGACATTATGTAGCACAGTGCGCAGGCTGCCTTCCCGGCTGCAGTTGTTGCTGCCAGCTCAGCTAGCTGCAGCCCCTGCTGTGGCTGCTTACTGTGGTCCAAAACCAGCCTCAGCAACCTCACAACAGCCTTGTCCGCCCCTGCCACTGCTGTAGCTTTCTCACATCCTGCCTCCGCCACTGTGCACAGCAGCTGTGCTGCTGCATCTGCCAAATTGATGCGGGGGCCTTCCTCAGCGAGCAGGGCCACTACACCAGACAGGGCTGCACGATGCTTCATCAGCTGGGGTACAATGGCTGTGGCGTCGTTGACAGAGTGGCGTGCTAACATCAGCACTGCAGCTGCTGCTGCTCTGCCGCTGCCCCTGGTCAGCTGGTTCACCAGGCCTTCTACCACACCCTCATGTGACATGATGCGCTGGAAGTCATCTGGATGGCAGGCGGGTGCCTCACAGTGCATCTCAGGACCCATGCCTGCCAGAACCAGCAGCAGGTGTGTTGCTGCTTGTGCTGATGGGTTGCTGTCTTGCACGAGACAGGCGCTGGCTGTGAGCACAGCGCCATCCTGCACCAAGTAGATGGATGTGCCTGCACGGTTGGTGCATATGCTGCTCAGGATGTCGGCAGCTGCTGTTGCTGCTGCTGGTGCGCTGTGATACAGCAGGCAGACCAGCGCCTCCAGGTGCGCAGGGGTCGGCTCATTGGAAGGATCAAGCTTGCTGCTGAAGAGCTGTACCAGCCTCTGTTTGGCAGCATGTGCCTCGCTGTCCTTCACATCCTGTTGTAGTAAACATCCTAGGACCACATCTATGATGTGCAGGCGCGTGGGGTGCCGCTGCTGCTGTTGCTGTGGGTAGGACAGGGGCCGAGGCTGTGGCCCTATCATGTTGTTATTGCAAGAAGGAAACCTGCCTATCTGATGGTGTACCTGGTGACAGACATCAGATGGTTGGGTGGCAATCAGCAGCACATTGTAGCTGGCAGCAGCGCCATTTCCTTTTGCATGGGGAATCCAACCATGTCAGCCCCACAAGGGACTCATGTGACTGGCACAACATCAAAGTCCAGAACGCTGATGCCAACTTCCGAAACGCTCAAAACCTCAACGCTGCTGAAACGCTCAAAACAATGCGCCCTACCTGATTGCGGTTGTTGCTGACTGCTTGATGTGCAGCTATGCTTCTTGGAGCTCCTGTTCCCAGTGCTGTCGAGGTTTGAGCAGACGCAGCATGGCACGCAGCGCCTCCGTGTCACCGAATGTGTCCGCTCGCAGTGCGAACTGCTGAAGCGCAGCTGCAACAGCCTATGACAGCGCTACCATACGCTGCACGGTCACGGTCCACGCATGAAGGCCAAGCTCGCCTCGTGCAAAGCAGCCGTGCGTTGACTGCAATAAATTATTGGAATGATAGCAAAACTCCCTATCATCAGTAAGTGTGCGCTGCAAGGTATAGTCAAGATTCAGACATGGTCAAACTGGTGTATGACAACACGGCGGTTAGGGTTCTGTTCAGCTGAAAATCTTCGGTTGAGGGGCACTGCAGTGCCTGGCAGCAGCACACAACCCTCCAAAATCTGACTGATTGAACGCTAGCTGTCAGCACCCGCTACCTTCTCACCTGTCACTGGCACCATACAGTGCAGGACCTGCACTGCAGGTGACAGCTCACTCATCACTGCAGCTGCACTGCTACCAGCAGCGAACCAATGATCTTTGCTGTGACCATTACGCAAAGGCGTGCCATGTTGCTTGATGGCGTGATCAACACCCGTATGTGCAGCGCATTTGTGTAGCGCAATCAATCACAAGCCTTGTCTGAGACCGCTGGTGCACGTTACACACGACACGCACATATGACAACAGATGTCATGTCACCAATTGTACACCAATGCGGTCCCACTGGTTCTGCCAGCCAGAACAGGCTGCTGCTATCACTTGCCAAGCTGCTTCTGGTTAGCCCTGAGCACGCTGCCTGGGCTGGGATATGGCCGCTGCTGAAACAGGGGCCCGCCCGCTGTCGTGTCGGCTGCGCTTGGCTGAGCTCCCTCCAGCCCTGTGCTCCATCCGCCGCGTGGGGCATCAGAGTAAGCAGACTGCACGCAGCATGAAACATCGTAAAGCAGCAGTCAAGCAACCCAGATATGTCCTGAGAGCCAGATCTTTCAAGCTTTGCCTGTCCTGCAAGGCCAGGCCAGGCAACTCAACGCAATGCACGGCACGCCATCTTGTGGTACATCAGCGTAGCACATCCTTGCACTGGACTGCTGTTTGCACTTTGTCCAACTATCAGTGATTAGTAGCACAATCAATCGCCACCTCAGCAAAAACTGCTGCGCTTCGGCGCTGTGTCAGGCCTGCCTCGCTTTCTTGCAAGCCAACAATTCCCCTTGCATTCCTGCAAGAAAGGTTTGACATACAGATCAGCATCTGCATCTGCCAGCTCACCGGGTCCATGGGGTCCAGCTCATCCCGCTCCTTGGCGCGGCTCCTGCCCTGCCTCGCCAGCGCAGCGTTGCGCGCCGCCTGCCGCTCAGCAATCTGCTCCTGGCGGCTCTTGCGCGGGCCCCGCGCTTCATCATCATCCGCAACATCAGGCGCTGCATTCACCACAGGCCGCCGCTGCGCCGGTGCTGCTAGGTGCGCGGTGACTGCTGCAGCTGCCCCTATGCCTGTACTGCCAGCAGCAGTGTTGACAGCAAAGGGCCCAACATCCCTGTAATAGCCCAGGCCTGAAGCATCCTGCTTGAACACGTAGCCTGGTTTGGCACCCTCAAATGCAGCAGCAGGAATGAAGGCTGCTGCACTTGCTGCTGCTGCAGCTGGCGGTGCTGCGCCTGCAGCTGTGGGGCGCTCCCACTGTGTCAGGCCCAGCTGCGCGTTGCAGTAGTACCTGCAAGGCACGCCGCAGCACATGTTATCACAACACACCAGCTTCACATCTGGACCGTGAGCTTTTATGAATAGGACATCAGCCACATGGCACAGCCAACGTCCACATCAGACTGGCTGTTTTCGTGATGATGCACACAACACGCATGCACAGGCGTACATGACGCAGCAGCAATCTCCAGCGTGGCGCACAGCTGGAAAGCAGCATCACAACAGGGCTGTGACACTCACTTAACGCCGCTATTTGGGTCCACTGCCTCCACCCAGCCGGCCGGCAGTGCTGCTGCAGGCCGCTCCCAGGTGCGCTCCCCAGTGGCCGGGTTGAAGTAATATACGCGGCTGTACGTGGGATCCACAGCAGCATGCCAGCCAGCTGGCAGATCAGGCTGTGGCCCCAGCGGCTGCGGCTGCTGCTGCTGCTGCTGCTGCTGCTGCTGCTGTTGGGGTGCTGCAGCTGCCACTGCAGCAGGTTCTGGTGCTGCTGCGGGGGCTGCAGCAGGCTCTGCAGCAGCTGGCGCTGCAGCAGCAGCGCTGCTGCTGTCATCATCAGCCTTGATTATGCCCCGCTTGATGAGGCGGGCTCTCAGTGCGGGTGGCAGGTTCTTGTAAGCATCGGCCCCAGCAGCGCCGTCAGCACCACCTGCTGCTGCAGCAGCAGCCGGCTGCTGCTGAAGCTTGTCAGGCTCTGTGCCAGGGGCATGCTCCTCGGCATCATCATCATCACCAGCAGCAGCAGCAGCAGCCTGAGGTGCAGCAGCAGGAGCAACTTTGATGACAGGCGCAGCAGCGTATGAGGGCCGCCGAGCTGGAGCTGCTGCTGCAGCGCCACTTGCTGCTGCCGCACCGCCTGCTGCTGCTCCTCCATTTGCAGCTGCGGCAGCAGCAGCATATGCTGCAGCTGGGTCTACTGTGGTGCCTCTGTACTGCTCATACCCTTGGTACCCGCTGTACTCATGGCCGCTGTAGCCGCCGCTATAATAGCCCTGCTGCTGCTGCATGTATGCTTGAGGGTCGTGTCCATAACCTGCTGCTGCTGTATGCTCATGCTGCTGCATGTGCTGCTGCTGCTGCATGCCGGGTGGCCCTGGAGGCACCAGCCCGCCCTGCTGTGGTGGCCCAGGAGGCTTGCCAGGCGGCCCAGGAGGAGCACGCGGAGGCCCAGGGGGCCCTGGCGGCCGCTGCTGCTGCTGCTGCTGTGGTTGCCCCTGTCCTGCCTGCTGCTTGCTGGCTATGGCAGACATGACTGCGCTAGGAGGCATGTAGTTGCTCCAGTCGCCGGCCCCCGCAGCGCCAGGCCGCTGCTGCTGCCGCTGCTGCTCCTGCTGGCTGCTGCCGCTGCCAGGTGGGCCTGGCAGTGCTGGCATGCTGCTGCTGCTGGCCGCTGGAGCGCTGCTGTGCAGGCCGCTGCTCATTTTCAGCAGCTTCTCCTGTGGTCAGCATGGTGCATGCAGAACACAGAAAGACATATGTTAAGGTACACACCACCATGTGCCGCTGCTGACAAAGGGCCATTTGTTGAGTGCAAGCTAGTCATTTAGGCTGCAGCGAGCCAGTGCTGTGCATCTTGCTGGCCTCTATAGCCCTTGAAGCCTGCTGCCTTGAGGCATGGCGACCTGCACTGATGCGCTGAGACCCCGACTGCCACTGCTAGATCCACATGCCAGCTGCCGCCTGTCAGCTTTCTGCCACACCTTCATTTGTGCCAGGCTCTCTCCTGTGCCTTGAGCCTCCTCTGGCTCATTCCTCTTTTGGCCACTGCAGGCGATGCAGAAAAAGCACAGCTCAAGAACAGCACACGAGAACCACAGAAGCCTGTACTCATTGTAAGGCATGTGATGCTTTAGCTTCAGCTCACTGCGTGCGGCATGCAGTAACATAGCATTGCATCCACACACATCATATAGCAGTGCTGGCCAGCAGATAGTGAGCACCAGCATCACATCCACGACTCTTGTTCATGATGCCCCCACCTGGTTCGTGCCAGCTGCTGCCGCATGTCTTCCTCCTGCTGCTGCAGCATCGCCCGGTTGGCCTGCTCCTCCAGTGCTGCTGCCTCCTCTGGATCAAGCGCTGGCTGAGCAGCAGGCCTGCTGCCGGGTGCAGCAGCTGCGCTTGCAGGAGGCCCTGGGGGAGGCCCAGGGGGGCCAGGTGGGGGCCCAGGGGGTCCAGGGGGCCGTGGCCCGGAGCCACCTGCTGACAGCCACGCTGGCAGTGTGGCCCCACGGCCCCTGCCCATGCCAGACATGTTTCCTCTGCTGCTACTGGTACCACAGCACTGGCGGGCTGCCGCTGTTTTCTGGCGGATCTACGCCTCCTGACACTGAAGTATGCAAACGAATCTTCTATTTGCGAGTTTTCATACGAACTTACTGCTGCGGGTCACCTGTCAAAGACCTTCGCTTGACCTGGCCAGATGCAACCCGCCAGGGTCCCAATTGGACACGCAGGCTGATCCTTTGCAGCAACCTCTATAAATTTAAAGTGGATTACCCGCGCGTGTGATGGATCCCACAGAGAGAAGGCGTATCGGCGCCATAACACGGTCACACTGGTACAAAACTGCTGCTGCTGCTCCTCCGCTAAAGGTGCAGCTTTTACGCCAAGATTCTTGTAGCTGAGCAGAGAGGCTATTGTATTGGGGAAGGTTGCCATCCCAAGGCTGCCTGCACCTGCACCTCATCCAGCCTGATGCGCTCTCTGCTGTCGTGTGTCACCAGGCACAGCTTACTCACTGCCCAAAGTGTTGTGCAGCAAAGCTTGCAGAGCCACAGACACGCCTCGGGCGCCTTCAGCAGGACACTCATGCAGGCCGTGAAGAAGCAGCGCACTGAGGACGTAAGCGTTAAAGCCTGCCTGGTTCAGCCATCAGCCTGCTATGAGGCCATGCAGGGTACTGCCCCGCTCTGCCAGGCTTGTGGTGTCATTGGCTTGAAGCAGCAGGGGCATGCAAGCAGCGTAACCATGCTCAGAGCTGCCCATGCGTCAAATGTTCACTGCGCTGCAGGCTGCTGCTGCGTCAGGCCCTGTCCTGGACCAAGAGTGAGTCCACTGGCTCACGCATGGACAGCCTCTCATTGCTGCCTTGCAATACAGCAGCAGCAGCAGCAGCAGCAGCAGCAGCAGCAGCAGCAGCAGCAGCAGCAGCAGCAGCAGCAGCAGCAGCAGCAGCAGCGACTTTGGTCTGCTGAATCTGCCTGTGGAAGCAGCAGAAGTAGCAGCCTCGCCTCCTCACAGGCTGGTTGTTCTGCAGGGACTGGCAGTCCCTCCAAGGGTACCTGCAGACGTACGATGAGCAGCGGGAGTCTGTCATCAAGCGCTCAAGAGGTGGGAAAGTGATGGGACATCAACTGATCATACACCTTGTACGCCTGTATTAATGGTCAGACGCTTTAGGGATGCGTGTACTCGCCTGTAAAAGGCTAGCAGCTGTCATGAAAGCCATGGCGTGTGCGCTTGCAGGCGTTGTAGTAGGCAGTTGTGGCCCTGCAGGACTGCCTGTGTGACTGCAAAACCGAGTGGGTTGTGCACTGCAGATGCGCAGAAGCTGGCAAAGCAGGCCATCTACTCGTTGCACTGGGGAGACTACAGCCGTGCAGAGGAGCAGCTAGCAAGCGTAGGTGGGCAACTTGCCAAGTAGGCAGCTGCTGGTACCCGCTGCCTGCTGCCGCAGCTGACACCATGCCATGCCCGCAGCAGCTGATTGCTGTGGCAACGTATGTATGGCATGATTGCTTGTGCATTTTGAACACCAGTAGGTGCAGCAATGTCTTTGTCTTGCAGCACAGCTTACGTGCTGCCAACCGCCCGTCCTGCAGAGAAAGTGGCGAGGGAGCTGCTGCCCATCATAGAGAAGGAGCCCACGCTGCGCTACGGGTGAGCACAGCACACATCTGCCAGCTTGCTGCGACCAGCTGAACGCCCTGAGTATCTGCACACTGCACACACCACACATCGTGGCAAGCCCCTGACGTGCAATTGCCCACGATGATGGCATTTGCTGTTTTCAATGCTCTAAGGTATGCTGTACACGCACACGGCTGCTGGTTTGCTGTGCTATGCAGGAGCTACGCTGCCGTGATGGAGGAGTATGCCGAGGCTGCCATCTTCAAGGTGTTCCTCACTGAGGGCCGCATGCTCAAGGCCAGCGAGCTGCGGGAGCTGGTGCAGGTGGAGGAGTGAGCGCAAGCAGCAACGGCAGCGTGCCTATATTTAAGACTAGTTTGATTTCAATGGGTGCATGAATGCAAGCAGCACCATGCAGCTTGAAAGTGGGTTTGCATGCTGCGTCCGTTGGGTCATGTCTCGTGCCTGGCATGTGCTCCCTTTCACTGCTGCGTTGGTTCATCAACAATGGTGCTGTTGCCTGTGTTTACTTCAAGCCACACATATTCTACTCATACAAATTGATGTGCGCAACCGCGGCTGCCGCCAGGTACCTGGGTGGCGTGCTGGACTTCACCGGGGAGCTCAACAGGCACGCCGTGGCCTGCGCCACGCGGCGTGACGTGGCCGCTGTGTCGCGCTGCCGGGAGATTGTGGACGCACTGATGGGCCAGTTCCTGCAGTTTGGTGAGCAGCGTGGATTGCAAAAGCAGCGCATAAACAAGCAGTCAGAAACGTTCCATGAAAACTGCCTATTAAAGCTGCTCAAAAGCAGCCTTGGTGGAATATTTAGCTAACCCTGCTGAGCTTTCATGCCAGGCAATATTCGCGGTGACTGCCTGGTTGGCATGGAGTGTGCGCTACGCATCCCACAGCAGGCAGTAGTTGCGGATGAACATGGCCTTGGGATGAAGTTGTGTGGGCAGCGTTGCCTAGTTCGTGATGTAGACGCCCTGCTGCTGGCACCGCTGCTGCTGCTGTTGCTGCAGACTTGCGCAACGGCGCCCTGCGCAAGAAGTTTGATTCGCTCAAGTACACACTGAAGAAGCTTGAGGTGGGCTGGCTGGGCTTAGCATCCGTGATTATTGGCACTTGTTTGCTGTGTGTGCTATCCGACCGCAGCGCCAATGACGGCCTGCCGTGTGCTGTTAGTGCATTTTGTAGCCAGGACGCCTTTTGCAGTGTTATCGACCCTGCCTTATTTCACGGCTGTGTGCTAAAACGGCACGCTGCCTGCGCCTGCGCTGCCTGCTGCTGCAGAGCATGCTGTACGAGCTGTCGCTGGCAGAGGCCACCGGCATGAAGAGTCGGAACGCAGAACCAGACGAGTCGGAGGGCATGGACACCGGCAACGCCACCGCAGACTAGTCATGCGAGCGTGCAGTGGCTCTACCACAGTACTCGCAGACAGGTACCACTGCTGTGTGAGTGCAGCCGTATTGGCAGCCACCACTTGCTTCCAAATCACCTGGAGGCTGATTGCAGGAAGCAACACATGTTCGGCAAAGCACTCGTGTTGGGCATGACAAGCCAGCCTGATGATCATGCCGATGGCTGAGGTACATCTGGGGTTGCAAAGCAGAGCCGGCTCCAGCTCATGCTGCCAGCGGGTGGCTCTATGCCGCTCGGCAGCAGCCAGCATGGAACCTGTGGTGTTGTGCCGCAGCTGTGGTGCAGGCCAGCTGAGCAGCTGGCGGCCAACAAGCGGTACAGCTGGCGTGTCGCCGCTGCCTGCTTTGCTTGAATGTAATGCGGCACACAAAGATGCTGCAAAGGGTAAACCGTCAAGTGCTTTTCAGGCATCCACGTGCATGAGCGTACTGGGTGCTGTGCGCTTCAAGCGAACAATCAAGTTGCCGCCAGCAGCGCTGCCTTGGAGCGGCGGCCCTGGCGATGCTGTGCTCAGCAGATTATGCTAGCTGCGGCCCATACTCTGTGACTTGGGTGATGACGACGCTATGTCTGCCATGTTTGGCCTCAGGCAAGTGGGTGCCCGTTGTCGCACTTGACTGGATCTGACCAGACGCACCAGTGTCATGGGCATTTCAAAATGCGCGGCAAGTTGCAGTCACCGTGAACGGTAGCCTCGAGCCACCCTGTGTGTTTCAAATCAATCAAATATTAAATCAATGCACAAATCTGACTGCTGTGTGAACGTTTGACGCAAAGGCAGCGCAGTGAGGCTTGGTGCCGCTCAGTCGTTGGCTCTTGAATTGCTACGCATTCGTTTAAATGTTTATTGTGATGGTTTGAAAACGTTGCAACAGCCGTACTGCGTCAAGTGGGCTTGAACCGCGTTGTCGCAGTATGCTGGATACAGGTATCACAACTGGCCGAACGGCCAGGACTCCGAAGCATGCTGCTGTAGCTGGCAACCATTCTTCAAAGACGTTTAGACGTCACAGGGATAGCGACGACGACCTTTCGGACGACGACCAGAACATGCACAGGCCTGCAGGTATGCTGCTGCTGTAAACCCATCAGCCAGCAGCATAGTTTCGCATGCTGCGTAGCATTACATGTGAAGGGCGCTTGACCATTCTCTGAATGTATGAATTTGTACGATGGCTGTTCAAGTTGGCTTGTCCTTGGAACATGCAACCTGTGCTGTTGCCTGCAGGAACTCCTTCCACTCGCCCCCGCCAAGGCAGCCATGCGGTCAAGGACCAACAGCAAGGCAGCAAACAGGAGGCAGCAGGCAGACGACAGACTAGACAACGTGCAAGCCCACAGCAGGGGCAGCCTGACGTGATCATGATAGATAGCAGCAGCGATGAAGATGAGGCAATTGCAGCAGCACCAGTGGTGCAGCGGCGACGCGGCAGGCCCTCAAAAGCAGCAGCAGCAGTAGTGGCAGCAGCAACACCTTCAAGGCAGCTAGCCAGTAGTGACAGTGAGCAGGATGCAGGTAGCAGCAGTGACGAAGATGAGTTCAACACAGCCAGCGAAGAGGACGAAGACGTGAGTGGTGCAGCAGGTGATGCAGCAGCAGCAGCAGCAGCAAGCTCAGATGATCAAGAGCTAAGCAGCGAGGCAGAAGAAGGCAGTGGTGCTGCTGCAGACAGCAGCAGTGAGGAAGAGCCGTTCGAGTTGGCACGTGGAAGCATGCGTGGCAGTAGACGCTCAGCAGGAGCAGCAGCAGCAGGCAATAGCACAACACCCAAGGCAGCAGCTACTACACCACAGCACAGCAGGCGTAGGGCAGCAACAGCTGAAGCAGCTGCAACACCGCGAAGCACACGGCGCGGGCCTGCAGCAGCAGCAGCAGCAGAGGCAGCCACCCCTCGCAGCAGCAGGCGCGCAGCACCAGCCACTCCGTCTGGCAGGCCTGTACGCAGCTGCACCAAAGCACCAGCAGCGCAGCCCAGCTTAGCCACCCCACTGGCAAAGCTCTCGTTACGGTCAGCATCCACCCCACAGCCTTCAGCAGGCAAGCAGCTGCGCGGCACGGCCGCTGCTGCAGCACCCAGCAACAGCAAGACGCAGCGGCAGCGCGGTGGCAGCAGCAGCAGCGGTGGCGCCAGCTCGAGCAGACATGCAGCTGTAGGTGCTGTGCTGCCGAGTGTGGAGGTTGATGGCGAGGTGTTTGGGCCAGGCGATGACGTGTACCTCGCACTGGATGAGTTTGACAATGACGAGGAGGAAGAAGAGGCGTGCGAGGTGCGGCTGGTAGCAACTAGAGCTGATGCTTTGACTTAAAGCATGCGATCCTGCAGTCGTCCACGTTTGTTGGGCAAACAGAGTCTCCTGCAAGCGCATGTGAGTGCCTTGTGGCAATTTTTTGCTGGTATACAATACGCAGGCCTGCCTTGTTGCACCTTTCCTGCAAGCGCCCGTGCGCCCGCGCAGCGCGTGCCAACATCCCTCCAGCTGCTGCCTCACCCACCACGTTGTGCTGCAAAATACCGTACACCCTTTCCACTTGTTCACGCCAGGTCTGCGGCTCCAGCAGCAGCAAGCGCGGCAACGCCATCCTGGAGTGCAGCACCTGCCTGCGCGGCTTCCACCTGCGCTGCCTGATGCCGCGCCTCAAGGCAGTGCCGGACGGCGACTGGCTGTGCGCAGACTGCAACGCTGGCCGCGTGCCGCCGCCGCCAAACAAGCTCGTGACGCGCTGGCAGAAGCTGCTGTATGGCAAGGAGCAGCTGGCGCTGGTGCATGTGCTGGGCTGCGTGCGGGGCAAGGCGCCCAACGGCACAGAAGAGTGAGTTTTTAGTGTATTGCTGGGCAGGTGTGAGGCGCAGGGCGTGGGCAGCAGGGACAAGCTTGCAGGAAAGCATGCAGCACAAGTTTGTGTCGTGCTGCTGCTGAATGTGAATGATTGGCAAGGCCTTGCGTGCGTGTTGAGTAGCACTCTGCACTACTTGCCTTTGCCGTGTTTTGCAATTCAAGTGAGACTCACTGCTTGCCGCCGGTGTTGCTGCTGCTGCTGCTGCTCTGCTGCCTGCCAGGGACCAGCTGCTGGTGCGCTACTACATACTGCCCCAGGAGACGCACACAGGCAGGCTCAGCAGCCACGGAGCCAGGGAGCTCTTCCTCGGCTGCAAGGTGCGCGCAGCAACTGCAGCTGCTGCTGTCAACGCATGCAGAGCCAGTGTGGCATGCAGGATCTGGTTGCAGTGCTGGTGCTAGCTCTGCCAGTAGCTGTTCTGCAGCTGAGGCAGACCTGGCGCAGCCACGAGCCTCCTGCCTAGGGCAGAATGATGTGCTGCTGGTATTATGATATGTTTACACATGTTGCTGGCTGCTGTGCCTGCCTGCCCCGCCTGCGCAGACGTTTGTGGAGCCCGCGCACGCCGCGGTGGGCCGCGCGTACGTGCACCACCCGCAGCACTTTGAGGAGCGCGAGGAGGAGGGCAACGACGTGTTCCTGTGCGCGTACGAGTACGATGAGGACTGGAAGCGCTTCAAGCTGCGCAAGCAGCGCGGCGCCGACGGGTGAGGCTGTGTGCCGCGCAAGGTGTTAACATGTGTGATGGAGAGGCTGGGCCCATAGATCAGTTTTCACTTGCTGTGGGGGCTGGTGCACAGCGCAGACGCGACATGCTCGAGCACGCGTCCCAAGTCCACGACAGAAACTTCATACCACACCCACCCACCGCATGCAGCTGCACACAGCCTGACAACAGAAGCCTACCAATGCGTTCTGTCTGTGCGGCTACAATTGCAGGGGCGAATACGAGGACGCCTGCCCCACCACGCCCATGCTGGCTGGGCTGTCGCGGGGCCGTGATGACTACAGCAGCGAAGCTGATGACAGTGAGGATGGCAGTGAGGGCGGGGAGGATGACTACAGGCCGGACTATGGGGCGCGCGGCAAGGCAGCCGCCGGCAAGCGGCGGCGCGGGCATGGGCAGCTGCCGGCGGCGCTCGCAGCTGCAGCAGGCAGGGTGAGTGCTGGCAGCTGAATCTGACCGGTCATGTGCCATACTGGTGTGCTGAAGAAAAAGTAGGAAGCGAGCAGCACCTGCATACATATCTGTTATGCAGGCTGTGCGATGCCCTGGTGGCTGCTGGCCTGAAACAACTGCTGGTGCAGCTGCTCACTTCGGCCACTGCTGTCATGCTGCTGCCACTGCAGTTTGCTGGCCTGGGCGCGGCAGCGCTTGGGCAGCAGCAGCAGCAGCTGGAGCAGCGTGACGCGTTTGCGCGGCTGCACGCCTCGATGAGCCTGGCGTGCGTGCCTGCCAGCCTGCCATGCAGGCACGAGGAGCGCGGCCGCCTGCAGGGCTTTGTGCGCAGGGCGCTGCACGAGGGTGCGCTGCTGCAGGCTGCTGGCATTTGTTTGCATTGCGCCTCAATCCATGCGGCTGAGTTACACTGCTGTGTTTGCAGCTGCCATGCAACTTGTGTCACGTGCGCGATTGCAGTTACATGACAGGAACACCGCGTGCCATACTTCACCTTGGGACTGTCAACTGCCCAACGCTTGCTGCTACATCATGATGCCTTTGCTGGTGCTCTGCCTCAGATTGTATGCCGCGCTCACTTCCACTTTCAGCCCGTTGTCTTCTCTGAGCCCTGCTGCTCCATTGCAACTCAACTTCCCAACCACCCACCCACCACAGATGGAGGCATCCTGTACATCTGCGGCGTGCCTGGCACTGGCAAGACAGCGCTGGTGAAGGAGGTGCTGGCAGGGGTGCGTGAAGAAGCACGCGCCGCAGGTACCCAGTTTGCCAGCATCAACTGCCTGCAGCTGCCCAGCCCGCAGCACGTGTTCAGCAGGCTGTGGGAGAAGCTCAGCGGGCAGCACATGGGGCCGGCGAGGTGAGCAGCGAGTACTACTGCTGGTGGCGTGGTGGGTGCAGTTCAGGGGGCTGCAAAATGGGCGGTCAAGGATGGGTTGAGGATGGGCTGAGGGACGGGTGCAGTTGTGGTTGCTAGACTGAGAGGGGAGGGAGGGCAGTATGCATAATGTGCAGACGCACGTCAGCATGTGAGCTGTGTATGGGTCAGCAGACTGCTGTTCTGGGTGAGTGGGGGTCTGCCACAGCACGCTGATTTTGGGAAGCTTAATAATACTGGCCTGGCTGATGTGGCTGCTGCTGTGCTGCCTGCCTCCTGCAGGGCTCGCGACGCGCTGATGCAGCTGTTTGGTGTCGGCGCGGGTGCTGGCAGCAGCAGGCGGCGCTACAGCACCATCATCGTGCTGGATGAGATCGACATGCTCATGACCAAGGACCAGGCGGTGAGCAGCAGCAGCAGCAGCAGTAGCACGGATGTGAGGGGCCTGTGGTATCCCAGGCTGCAGCAGATCAGAAGTGTGTCAGCATGGTGCTGACTGTGGGGTAGTTGACGTTGCTGCTCTTCTGCATGGTGGCTGTGCTGCATGATGGTGATGCCTGCACCCCACCCAGCATGCACACAGTGCCAGCCGTGGTGCCGGCATGCTCCTGGCCTAGTTACTCTGTGCCTGCACCCCTTGCATCACTGTGTCTGCGCCCCACCCTCGCCGCACCCTGCCACACACCACGCACCGCTGCAGGTGCTGTACCAGCTCTTTGACTGGCCCAGCCAGCCGGGCAGCCGCCTCGCCATCATCGGCATCAGCAACACACACGACCTGGACCAGCGCGTGCTGCCACGCATCGCCAGCAGGCTGGACCAGGCCAAGCTCGCTTTTGCGCCGTACGCAGTAGCACAGCTCGTCGCAATCGTGCAGGACAGGCTAGAGAGCAGCGGCGTGGCGGGCGCTGTGGAACAGGCGGCAGTGGAGATAGCTTGCAGGAAGGTGGCGGCAGAGACAGGTGGGTGCTGTTGACCGAGAGTTTTCAGTTTGCATGTAAGCCTACGAGCGAAGCTGTGTGCTGCAGATGGCGCTGTAGTGGCAGGGCTGCTGGCCGATGCCGGATGGGGCTGCTGTGGTGTGTGAGCTGTGCTGTGTACCTTTTTGTTGGCTACGCACGTGCCTGTGGTGAGCACATACAGATGTGTGCAGTCTTCCGAGCGATGTCTTGTGCAACTTCTTGCTTGGTCTGGTGCAGGTGATGTGCGACGTGCGCTGGAGATGCTGCGCCGTGCAGTGGAAATTGCCCGGCAGCAGCACCTCGCAGACCTTGTCGCTAACGGCAAGCAGGGCGTGGCTGCAGCAGCTGCAGCAGCAGCAGCAGGCAGCAGCCACCGCCACGGCCAGCAGCAACAGCAGCAGCAGCCGCAGTGCTGTGAGGTGGAGTGGCAGGAGGGGCAGCCGCAATTGATTCTGCGCAGCCACACGCGGCAGGCGCAGGGCGAGATGTTTTCTGCGCTGCACCACCAGCTGCTGCGCAGCCGCAGCTGTTGGGAGAAGCTGCTGCTGGTGGCGGTGGTGGTGGAGGCGCGCGCGACTGGCAGGAGCGCAGTGGTGATGCAGGTGCGTGTTGTGGGTGTGGTACAGATGCAGGAAAGGGGCTGGCGACGCACTGCAGGACAGTGGTGGCCATGTGGTGTGGCTGCTCGTGTTGACCTTTGGCCGCTATTTTGAGCGGGCAACGTATAATTTTTTATCTGGTACAGCATAGCTGGCCTTACCTTGGCTCTAGCACACAAAAAAAGAAATGCCTCCGCCACTCTCGACCTGCTTATACGCCTGCCTGCCTGCTGCTGCACTTGCATCAGGCCGTGGCTGAGCGCGCCGCCAACAGCATCGCCTCCCTGGTGGACCTCACTCCCCCCAGCCTGGGCGTGCTGCAGCACTGCCTGGTGCGGCTGGCTGGTGTGCGGCTGCTGCTGAGCGACGGCGTGCACGTGAAGGCGCACGTGGCGCTGAATGTGGACAAGGATGACCTGGCGCTCGCTGTGAAGGACGATGCGCGCCTGGCGCGCCTGCAGTCGCTGCTGTGAGGCGGTGGCGTGGCTCTTGTCGGTCTGTTGAAGTGTGGGCTGGTGGCTTTGCTGCTACAGCTGGATAGGTGGCGCGATGTTGATGCCGGCTCTGATAAACAGCTCTGCTGTGCAGCTAATAGGGCAGCTGCAGCTGCAGCGTGCTAAGTTGGGCGCGCCGAATGTTATGTGTGTGTGTTGTGATCATCGCCATCTCGTGCTGCTGAGGTGACGACCATGTGCTGTGTTGGAGGCAGCAAGTGAAGGGCAGCATCTCGTTGTATGTGATGACGTGCCGGACGGATCTGGGCTGGAGCAACAGCATGCGGCCGCGTTGTGACAACCCTAGAGTTATGATGCTCGCTCATGTTGCAATGCTCTGTACTGCTTTGTACGTGAATGACGCAAGTATCAGACACACCGCCACACAACACTTGCGTTGGCTGCCAGCCAGTGAGGTACCTTGGATAGATGGTGTGTCTAGAAATTGCGGAGTCCATCCCTTACAACATCTGGGCAGTTCTCCTTCGCAACTCGTTGCGCATGCAACTGGCACAAGCAATACCTGGTGGCATTTGCTAAGCCATGAAAGGGATCATGTTCAAGAGGCAGCTGCCTTCTGCAGGTGTCCCGCACGCCCAGCAGGGTCCGCAGATCATGTGCTACTCTGACTTGCCCGGCAAGACCAAGCCTGCAGGCTTCCAACGCCACCAGAATACCGGGCATGCATGTTGACAATGTGACAGGACAGCACTCCATTGCCAGTAGCAGTCGCTGCTGGAATGCTGCACATTGACCGAAGAGAGAGGCAGCGGAGGGTGCAGCACCTCAGGCTATCACCAGCTACAAATCACAGCTGCTCGAACATGCCTCCAGTCCACTTGCCGCCACTGAGAAACTCGTAGCACTCACTTGAGGCATAACAATGGCTGTGTTCCCGTCGCGTAACACCCAAACCGTGGCTGTAACCTTTCATGTCTGAAAAGCAGTCACAGGAGCTCGCAGCAGCTGGCTATTCAGCAACCACACACACGGTGTGTGTGATGCCTGGCCCTAGCTCATGCCGCTGTCCCCTCAAGCACGCTGCAAACACTCAACACATGCAACCACTTCGGCCACACCTGGCAATACTAGCTAGTTTCTATAGATGCCAGCAAGCGTGCAAGCAGTCCAGTCTTGCGCTGCATCGCGCATACCAGCTGCCACATACCAAACTTTCAGCAAACGCTCCACCAGCAGTCGCTCTGCCAGAGCAGTACAGTGTACGGTACAGTGTACGGCCCTGGTGCTGCTAGGCTGTGTTTGTGCACCGGTTTGTTTGGTGAGCCGAGCCTGCACCGACTGAATCCGCTGCATCCCATTGCATGCCATGCTGACAAAGTAAGGTGCTCAGACCCGCTGCCGCCAGCAGGGGCCCTAGCTGGCCCTCACAGATCATGTAGTCATGCCACAACACGATGGCAAACACATACGTTGGGTGCAGGACAAAGTCGTGAGTGTGTGGGATCACAGAGCACATGCTACAGACAAAGAAAACGGTTTGCAGCGCCGTGCCTCTCATAGCAGGCAGCGCCAGCGGAGCTACCAAGCGCAAACCATACAATCCTCAGAAACTGCTGCGTATCCCAGTATGCAAAGCAAGAGGCACCAACAAGACGTATGCGTATGGTACGTACTGTAGCTAGCAGTACACACATGAAGGTGCCATTCACAGTTCCCACGAGCCCTGGGGAATTTCTGCGGACTGACACCACAGACAGAAACCTCAGCACACCCACCCAAGCCTTGAAGCAAAAGGCTAACCATGCATGTCGCGCGTGCCGCTGTGCAACAACGCAGGGCACCCAGCCACAGCTGAGGTGATGCAAATGCTGTGTACTCCATAACCAACCCCTGGCCACCCTTCAGGCTATTGAGTTCAAATAAGTGTCTTTGATCTGCAGCACACATTTCAGGGGCGAGCAGCAGACTAAGAAAAGCCAGGTATCATGGTGCAGCAGTGATAGCAGCTGAGGCTGTCATCACAGATGATCAGCGCACTGCAATTAAAGGTCGTCGTATCCAACAGTATGCTATGGCATGTGGTTGCTGCAGGTCACACAGCCTCTCAAAAACCGTCTTGGCATGACCGCTGCGGCAACCATGTACATCACGGTAGTGCAACAGAACAAGAACCTGTGGTTTGTCACTTGACACCTGTACACACAGTGGTGAAGCCATGCGCTGACAGGCAAAACTGCACAATGTGCCTCCTCCCAACTGCCATCGAGTGGGACCCCATCCCACCATGCAGACAGCAGTACATGCCATTCATGACAACTCCAAGCTGCATGTTTGCTCCTTGACCTGTGTTAGAAAGCCAACTGCTTGTAGATAGAGCAACTGGCAGTAGAGCAAACCCTCCAAACTGTTCCAGCCACCCATGATTTGCAAGCAAGGCACAGCAGCTGGATCATAACAGCCAGCCGTTAATCCTGACAACCTTGCACAGTAACCAAACAAACCAGTTGAAACAAGGGAGTGCACGTTGCAGATTGACGCTGCAAAGCAGAATCGCAAGGCAGCTCACTGCCGGCCGGTGCAGCAGCTCCTGCCCACACAATGTCTCACGTTCTCCGCAAGCATGTGCTGCTCAAGATTGCCCCCAGTCCTCAACCGCTGCAACAGCACAACAACATTTTGATGCGCACCTGCCATCATGGCAGATCCACCTCCAGGAGTTGCTGCTGCTGCCAAGCAGTTAGCCCACCCAACTCCCAGCCATCATAAATATACACAAAACATGCTCCTGCCCACACAATGTCTCGCGTTCTGCACAAGCATGGGCTGCTCAAGACTGCCCCCAGTCCTCAACCACTGCAACAGCACCACAACATTTTGATGCGCACCTGCCATAATGACAGAAAAACCTCCAGGAGTTGTTGCTGCTGCCGTGCAGTTAGCCTGCCCAACTCCCAGCCAACAACAACATACACAAAACACGCCCCTCCACCTTCAGCGCTGCAACCCATCCAGCCAGCACTGCCTCCCGCGACCTTTCTATTGCTTTTTTTTGCTTCATTCACTCGGGGCGCGGGTGCAGCCGTGGCCTGCCGCGCGGCCTGCGTGGCGGCCCCTGCGGCGCCATCTGCGCGATGGTCTCGCTGGTGATGAGCACCATGGGCGAGTAGGGCCACATCAGGCAGTGCAGCTTGGCCTGCTGCGGCCAGCTCAGGCAGCCTGCAGCGCATGATCAAACATGGACACAGCTGTCAGCAGGAAGGTGGCAGCTGTTGCAACCTGTCCACTCCACAAGCCACTGCACATAACAAATGAAGCAGTGCACTACGCTGGCGAGCTGCACCAAGCATGGCAGCTCGCCATTTGTGTATGACTGCTTGTCAGCAGCCAGTGCGTGCTTTGGCTCATATCTGTCCTGATGCAATACCACTCATCCTCCCACGGCTCTCACCCTACCAATACCAACTGACAGACTCACAGCACCACACCAATGCAGCACACAGTGCAGCCTGGTGCGCTGCAGCTAGCCTGCTGCTCACCGTACACGTAGGCGCAGAAGCATATGCGGTGCAGGAAGTCCTTGCGCAGCAGCACGCTGATGCGCGCTGAGCGCCGCTCCTGCTCATCAAGCCGCTGCCGGTACGCCACGTGCGCAGCAGACAGCGGCGCAAACTCAGCAGACATGGCAGCACCCTGCGCAGCAGCAGCAGCCAACGAAGTAGCAGACCCTGCTGCTGCTGCTGCTGCTGCTGCTGCTGCTTGACTTGGGCATGCAGCTGCGGCTGCGCTGCTGTCTGCTGTCTTGCCCATGCTGTGAAGCGCATCCCCAGTACCTTGAGTTTTAGGGGCGGCACTGCTGTGCTGCTGCTGCTGCTGCTGCTGCTGCTGCTGCTGCGCAGGGGCGGCTGGCGTGGTGGCAGTGTCCTCCAGCTGCAACTGCCGCAGCTCCAGGAGGCTGGGAGTCAAGATGCGCCTGCGGCAGCACGACGCGGCGGCAGGTGATGAGCCTGTGTCAACAGCATGCTTTACGCAAGCCAGCCGGCAACCAGCAATGCAAGCAGCATCAGGCATGCCCATAAGACACGTGCACGCAGCTGCTGTACAGACGCTGCTTTTCTAAGTTCTTGTGCCACAGTTAGTCTAGCTGCTGCAGTTCCCGCTGTGCGCCTGCCGGCTAGCTTCCTGCAAGCAGCCTGCTGCCTCAACAGCAGCTGCCGCGCCTCACTTGAACACCCTGACGCCTGTTGCGATGCACTGCTGCTGCTCTGGCGTGAGCCCCAGCTGCGGCATCACCCAGGTGTAGTGCTCCTGCACAGGCTCCTGCAGCAGCTGCCCAGTTTCGAGGTGGGTGAGGCACAGCTGCTGCACCAGGCCCTGCCGCTTGACCTTGAACAGCGACACAAACAGCTGCAGGAACCTGGCGGGTGGGAGCAGCAGCGGCGGCAGCAGGTGAGACGACATGAGTGTGTGTGGGATGGGAATGGCAGGCTGAGCATGAGAGTGGCACTGTGCACAATGTAGATAGACATCATGTGGCTGCTGCTGCTGCTGCTGCTGGTGGTGGTGGTGGTGGTCCTCCCTAACGCAGTAAGCAAACGAGGCTGTGATACAAAGGGATCAATATTGCCAGGCTGCAGCAAGGCAAGCCGTTGCCGCTGCACAAAGCCATGCTTCAACTCCTGCACATGCGTCCTGCAAGCTGTGTCCTGCAAGCTGCGTCCTGCAAGCTGTGTCCTGCAAGCACCGACGCCGTACCTGCACATGGTGTCCTCCATACGCTCCATGGGAGCCTGCCCCTGCAGCCACGCCTGCGGCTCTGCCCCGCTGCTGCTTCCTGCAAGCGCAGAGGCCTCATACAGCTGGCTGGCCAGCGACAGCTCCTTCACAAAACCCACATACGCTGCCTGCAGCTCCGCTATGCTAATCGAGTCCACGTTTGGCGTGAGAGGCATGGACAGGATACGTCTGAAGAGCAGCATGGCGTCATCTGCAGGTGCTGCAGTCGCCGCGCAGCAGCAGCTCGGCTGGCTGGCTGCAGGCAGGGCGCTGCTGCTGCTGCTAGGCCTCCCGTCAGCACTCACAGCACTGCAGCTGCCATCGCCGCTCAATGAGCCGCTGTGCTGCTGGACTGCAGCAGCAGGCTGTGCTGTTGCTGAGCTACAGGCGGCTGGTGCAGTGCCTTGCGGCATGGCTGCATCTGTTGGTGCTTCTGTTGGTGGTGATACTGCTTCTAGCGCCACTTGCTGCAGGAGCAGCAGCTCCTCTGCCGTGTTCACAGTCTCTTCATCCTGCCCTGTTTGCTGTCGCAACCAATCTGCGTAAGCAGCCGGTAAGCAGGGGTGTTTGCGGGTGCTGCCGTGAGAGCGAGTGGGATGGTATGCAGAGGCAGCAGCGGCAGGTGCGGACGACGCGCTGCTGCTGAACAAGCCTTCTGTGCCAACTAGTTAGCTGGGCTGGTCGCATGTAGCAAGTTTTACATTGCAACAGTTTTGGAAAGCAGGAGTGCAGCACCCTGCTCCTGCAGCTCCACACCTAGCGCGCCACAGACTGCTTGCAGCAGTTGATGCTCCTGATGCAGCTGCTGGTTTTCATGCTGCAGCGTGGCATGACGGCTGATGGCTGTGGCGAGCTGACGCTTCATCTTTTGAATAGTGTCACTTTGGCTCTTGCGGCCAGACTCGCCGTTGGCAAAGCGAGGCATGGCTGCACTGCTGTCGACCCTTGGGTATGTAGCCCAGAAGCCAAGGGTTAGCCGGCCCCGAGGGCAGAGTTTATCATCTACGAGTGATTATAAGGCTGATAAATGTGCAGCCGTATCAGTTGCTAAGCTCCATTGAGCTCAGAATCGGTGATCACATGTCGTAAGCGATGGCTGTTGTTGACACCGCAAAGCAGCACACACTGGAAGCATATCGCATGTACGAATGACCAGGACGACAGATGAATAGATTGATGTTTGTCACTAGGGCCATGGCACCTGTGCTGCTAACAAGAGGGTGTAAGCATAACAGCGATTGGCTGGGCACGCATCGCCCCAGAGCACGGCGTTTGGGTTCTATTTCTACATGTATGTTGCTACTTGATGGGTGCTAAGCGCCACCGGTGAAGGCAAAGCAGCGGCATAGAGTGGCAAGCAGCTGGTTGAAGGAAGGTGCGTCGCGTCCTCTGAAAGCTTTGTGAAAAAGCAGCTATACTGCCTTTTATGCCTTACTTCATGCAAATATGCTGCTGCATGCAATTCCTGGGGCTGGATGTGGATGCACTACCTACGAGCCAGCCTCAGCGCACTGGCAGTCGCATAGGACTGCTTAATTTGCATGCGAAACACTTAAGGTCTTGTAACTCTCTTAGTTTTTGTGTGTGCATGACCTGTCGTGCTGCAGGGGGCAAGGATGTCTGCATCAGACCAGCATGTACAGGTATCAAAGAACCTTCAAGCCGCTCGCCAAAGCCTGCGCTGGTTTGACACAGAGATCACCAATCTAGAGAAGCAGAAAGCGGCTGTTGGAGACGAGGAGTCGAACTGGCAGCATCAACAGGTTCTGGAACGGCTGCAGGAGTGCAGAGAGTTGAACTTTAAACACGTCAGGCTGCTGAAGAGGAAAAAACTGCTGTTGCGGCAGCAGGCTGAGTCAGGTGCGGCTGCATGGCACGCAGCAGTCAGAATCTGTCCAACTGCCACACTGTACATCTGACTGAGCCTGCTCACCGGGCACATGCATCTCCATTGGGAGCCTGGGTGATGCACGTGACAAAATGCTGTCATTATACATCAGCATTTGAACAAGGGTGTGATGGTCTTGTAGTGCAGTTGCAAGAGCAGTTCAAGATCCAGAGCTCACTAAATTACGCCACGTATGGCTGGACAATCGCCGGCCTGTGTCAGCAGAGCTTTGCTACGGGCGGGCTGCTTGAGCAGCGCCATGACGCGTGCTGCATCAACTTTGATGCAATAATTATATCAGCTCTGCAACACCGTCATGCATGCTCCTGGGTGCTGCATGCTTCTTGCGCTCCCCACACACACCCTTTTGCTTACTGCCCTGCCTTTGTACACTGTCTATTTGGACAACATCCATTGGCTTCGCAGAAGCAGCAGAAGCAGCAGCAGCAGCAGCGGCGGCGGCGGCTACAACAGCAACAGCAGCAGCAGCAGCAGCAGCCACCGAAAAAGCAGAAGATGCAGCAGCAGGGGGAGACCCAGCAACAGCAGCAGGTGAGCCCTGCATATGCTTGCGGTGGCTCTTGTGGCAAGCTGATCCTGCAATGCATGCCACTGCTTGAGCAGCAGAGCCGTGAGCGCCCTGCGTGGCAGCAGCCCTGGTTGTCACGCGCACCACATGCACCACATGCACCACATGCACCACATGCACCACGTGCACCACGTGCACCACGTGCACCACATGCACCACATGCACCACAGCTTGGCTCAGATACCAATACTCTGCAAGAGTCTAATACTAGCGCTAGCAAGCCTTTGGGGTTGAAAGAAGCGTGAGCATGGCTGCAGCTAGTTGCTGTTGCGTTCTGATCCAATTCAGGAATTGCACAGTGCAATTCTGTGCAATGTCTGAGGTTGACGTCACCTGTGTACCAACTGCCCTATTTTTTCAATAAATTGAAGCTGTGCTCTGCTGCTGTTGTGGCGCTGCGTGTGCTGTGGCGGTCAGACGCTGCGCAGTTGAGCAGCGCACAACCTCGAGCCAATCGTGATGGCATCAATGCAGTGATGTGTGCAGGTGCAAGGCTCTTCAAAAACATCATATGGTCCAACCAGGTGGGTATGTTTTTGGGCTTCATTTCAATGGCCGCTGCAGCTGCTGTGTTGAGCAAGTACATCTTCCAGTTGCGTGCATCGTGCTGTGTGTGCTGGACGTAGCCAAAGTCAATGATGTGCCATGTACCACCATCACGGTGTGTATGAGACTGTCAGTTCTTGACATGGTTGCTGCTTTCCATGCTGTGCAGGCCGGCTACTCGTGCCTCGTGGACGTCAGCGCCCAGCACCAGCACATAAAAACAGAGTGAAGCATTTAGTGGCCGGTGACAGGTCCGCTGCTTCATCATCATCATGTTATCCATCAAGCCATACACAGGTTATGTTGCTTCATCGCAATCACGTACTTATGAACTCGTAGACAGGTTTGATGCGTCTGCTGTGCTGGCCACTTTAGCGCAGAGAGCCACTTTCCAGGGTGGGGGATCACTGGCGTGGCACCGGCAGCTCATGTGGTTGCAGCTGTTGTTGCTCAGCAGGGATCTGCACAGCTGGCAGGTGTGGTGTGCATGACGGTTGTGGCAGCAGTTGCGTGGTGGCTGGCTGGGTTGCCTGGGACTCTCAACAGCAGGTGTACAGAAATGTAGAACTGCATGTATCATACGTTCATATGTGTTTCCACAGTATGTGCTTAGTCGTGTGTATATATACGATGGCCGGCAGGGTGAGGTGTTGCGTGGCCTAACACAGCAGTGCAAGCGACGCTGTGTGTTTCCACAACCTTGCAGTGATATGCCTGGTTAGCTCTTTGGCAGCTCAGCTCTAGTTTGCTGCCGACCAGGTTTGTGTTCATTTGCAATGTGTCGTGTTTTCTGATGAACAACGCACGTCTTGTGGTCTGGTGTGACTAGCCAGCTGTGCTTTGTAGGTGTGCGGGACCGCTAGCCAGATTACTGATTGAAGTAAGGTAGGCAAGTTTTCATTGGCACATCCTTCCTCGTCACCCAAGCATCAATAACAGCGCCTGTCACACAATCTGACAAGGGCATGTATGTGTTTTGCGGCAGCGCTCCAGTGTTACAGCTTGCCTGTCCTGTATGCCTGAGCACTGATCTGTCACGCGCCGAGATGTATATATGGTTCGAGCCATCGGTAATGGTGGCTTTGCATTGGGTTTGTTTTGCAGTGGCTGCACCCATTGTGACGCGTGTCACACGGTGTGAGAGCTTTGTTGCAGGCGGATTGGTCAGGGCTTGCTTGGGTTACCCCTTGCCAAGTTGAGCTGGGCAGAAAGGCCGATGTGGCCTACCAACGCATGTGTGGGTACAGAAGCAATCAACAGGATCTTCAGGAGCATCATCATCATCATCATCATCATCATCATCAGCAGCAGCAGCAGCAGCAGCAGCAGCAGACAGACACGCTTGTTGATTTATGCCATTTTTTGTTACCAGAGGGGACGGAATCCTAATAATAATAATATTATAATAATAATAATAGGACGGAATCCTACTGGCTCCATTTACGCCGTATCAATGGGTATATCCATCTGGTAACAAAAAACTCCTCTGCTTATTTTTCGGTCCGGGCGCTGGGCACCTCCTGTACCCACACATGCGCTGGTAGGCCACATCGGCCTTTCTGCCCAGCTCAACTTGGCAAGGGGTAACCCAAGAAATTGAGCTGTAGCACACCAAGGGGGTGTGGGGGTTTAACTCCTCTGCTTATTTTTCGGTCCAGGCGCTGGGCACCTCCTGTATAGGGGTGTTAGACGTTTCTTGCTGGTGGAGGCATTGCCTTTGTGTCCCCTGCAGTCAGGTTCGCCTGGCTGCTGCGTGTGACTAGCCAGTAGGATTTCGTCCCCCCTGGTAACAACAACAAAAGGGGTATATCCTGGCCCCGGAAGGGCAGCAGCGTCAACCAGCCCATGCGCATTTCTGTCAATGCCTGTAATGCCAGCTCCAAATGCCTTTCCCCGGGCCGGCTGGCACGAAATCTGCCGTTTCCTGACGTCATGTCATGATGGCTTTCTGAGCCATGCTGCACAAGGCAACCTGCCACCAGCAGCTGTCATAGCTTACAGCGGCAGAGTCCAGCTGCGTGGCAAGGTCAGCACCTGCACACCCCAACGCAACCTCGCTGTCAACTCCCTGGGCACATCTGCTTTCTAAGCACAGTTGCATTGTGCTTGTAACATAACACGTGTTATGACCTACATGCACGCTGTAGCTCAGCTCTTGATACAGCACAGCCGCACCAAGTCATCATACCGCCGCCATCTCAACTGCACGGTGCGACAGCTGGACAGGGAGAGCATAGCAGAACAGATACTTCTCTGAGAACAGGCATCAGGACCTACTACAGTGCATCCTGATAATTCTCTCGCATCAGGCCATACATCGATACTGATGGCATCATTATACAACACGGTCAAAGGATTGTGGAGATACACACAACTCGCCACACGGGCACGCCTTGCTCCCTCCTGCTTCTGCTCCACTGGGGCACGTGGCCTATCTAAAGGCACGTGGCCTGTATAGCGCTGATGCTATGCCGTGGCTTGATCAGCAACAAGATGGCAACGCTGTCCGCACCTCGCATGGCAATGGCAATGGCTCACACTGCCATACTGTCCAGCAAGCGACCATGTCATTTCAGTGGCGGCTCGCAGGCTGTGCTAGAGCCCTGCGAGGTTTTCAGTCGTGCCACACTCTCTGACGATCCCAAATGATGCTCGTAAATCTCTCCTTCCCCCCCCCCCCCCCCACCGCCCTCTGGCTGCCCAAAGACCAACACAATCTGCCAGGTAGTATGCATGCGTATCGTGATCATATATGCCAACCACACCGCAACCAGGCAACAGGTGCTCATCACATGAGGCACACACCAGCACCCACACCCTCCTTGTCATGCGTAGCAGCAGCAGCAGCTGCAGCATGGCGAGTGCATCCAAATGACACCACAGCTGCTGTAGTGCAGCGCGCAGGATCACAGATGACATCCTTCCCTGCTCCCCACTGTCTGTCTCAGGCCATGCTGACACCCTGCAGTGGCTCATTCCGCTTCTTGTGGTGCCCAAACCCCCATGTGAGGTACTTCCTCCAAACACAGTACACTGCCAACACTAAGCAAACCACAGACACAACCAAGGATCGCCAGCCGCTCACCCTCTCTGTGTGCTGTGCACCTTCATGGTGGCTTGTTGCGCCACACCAGCAGGCAACTCTTGGGGTTGCCACCCAGTGCATATGTTATGAACAAGGGCAGCATGGCGGCATGCTCAACACACCTGGCCACGCCTGGCCTCCAGGGCAATTTCAGACATCACATCACATGCTTGCGCCACAACTGCGCCTGTGTGCATGGCTCGTCACATGGTGCCAACTGCACGTAGCGCAATGATGAATCAGCGAGAACAGGGACATGCAGCAGTGTGAGCACATGTTCCAGCTGTTGGCGCAGTTGCAGCAAGTGCAGCCGACTCTGCAGCACTGGTGAGCACCCACCCTTTGTAACCATAATGCCCCAAACATAGGGCAGTTGCCCACACAATGCTACTGCTGTATTGGTGGTGCAGCTCCTAGGTCATATACGCCGCATTTGTTAGACCAACTGGCGGCTGGCAACGCGTCGCTGTTGCACGCCACAGCCGCCACCAGACACATGCCTTAACGGTCGGTACCGCAGGCACTGGTGAATCAAGTTCTTCCGAAAGAGTAACAAGAGGGATCCATGACACCACTGCTGCGCCGCCCCATACACTTTCAGCAGGAAAGCATGCCACTGCATTTCAGAATGCCAGGCACCTTCGCAACACCTCGAATGTCATCCAAAGCTGAGACAAGGCAGCAGCACAAGTCAAGCAGGCAGCAAACTCCCATGCATCAGGGAACAAGGCCCTCAACTGTGTGGGGTTGCGCTACATTTTAATCACATGCCTGCTCTCGAGCAAACCAAACAGGCTGTTCTGCTGCTATGCTCTGCGGTATGCTTTGCACTACAGTTCTGATACAACATGCGCCCCTGGCACTTGGCTGACTCCTCGGCAGTGTCACCTTAGCTGCACTCCGTGCAAGCCCCTGCATGATTGATATCTGACAAGCGCGTTTGAACTCAAATCAAAGCAAACAATGACAACAAACCGTGCTGATATGCATATGTTGCTGATCGCATGCGTTCCACAACTCGATCTACCAATCACACAGAAACCGGGACTGTTGACACATGGGTCATGCTGTTTGTCCAGTCTGCATGACCGTGTAAACATACCAGCGCAGCGTACTGATCATAAGCGCAGCCCACAAGGCAGTTTGACACGGGCGCTAGCAGGCTGATTCTTTGTAGCATGCACGCCATACCATGCCCGCGGCATGTGTACAGTGGATGCAGCTCATGTGCACAGATTCGCCTTGGTACGATGATATCAGCGTGCTGACCATAGTGCTTCACACATGCAATCACGTACCAACAGGTAACCACCGGGCAGTGCTTGGTAGGTTTGCCGGCAAAAAGTGAAAGGCTGACACTGCAGCACACTGACAGACGCACACACATACACACACACACACACCACCGGCTGCTGCAGACTTGGTGGCAGTGCATAACCCACTGCATGCCAGATTTCAAGCACACCACGTCATGCAGTGGCAAGGGCACTTCTCATGAGCAGCCCATGGCATTCTGCAATGCAGTCTAGCAACACAGCCATGGGTGATGCCGCACCTTACAGGGCGCAGCTGGGCCTGCAACGACGTTTGGTCCTATTCACTGCAGGCGCACTCAAACACAGACGAATCAAGTCGAACCAAGACGACGAATCGAATGCACAACTCCAAGTCATTGTGTTGAAGCTGTGCCATGCTGTCACCTGCAGCTGCGCACAGCGTTGTATCATGACACCAACCACCTGTGCTGCTCACTCGCAGTGCAGCAGTAGCAGCAGCAGCAGCCCTGTTGCTGCTGGAGGTATAAATCATCGCAAAAATACCCTCACCACCAACATAACACAAGCAAACACACAACGCTGCCCACCAGGGCGCGCTGACGCGGCCGTCCAGCCTCGCTGACAGTGCTGCTGATAGAGCAGCGGCTGCTGACACATCACACGCCGTCCTGTGTGCGCACATGCCCACCGGCATATGCGGAGAGGTGCCTGCGTGCACTGAACCCCTGCTGGCAACTGCTGCTGCTGCTGCTGGTACAACTGCAGCAGATGCAGGTGACTGTTCACTCTTAGACAAAGTGCTGCAGGACGCAGCCGCCCTTGCTGCGGTGCCATACCACACACGCAGCCTCCTTCCACTGCCGCTGCCGCTGCCGGTCCTACTGCAGCTGCTGCTGTTGCCAGGGCTGCTGCAGCTGCTGCTGCTGCCATGGCAGGCCCAGTGGTTGCATGCTGTGTGGGCGATGGCTGCCGGCCTATGCCTTTGCTGCCTGCTCAAACGCTTCGGTCACCACGGTGGCAAAGCACGCAGGCATTGGACAGTAGGGGAACATGAGGCACATCAGCTTGGCCTGCTGGTACCAGCTCAGGCAGCCTGCAGGCACACAGGAGACAGCGGCAGCAAGTCAGCTGCTGCCTGTTTGGTGGTTCACACTGACAAGGGCTGTACCCAGCAGGGCAAATGACCAGCTTGGGGGCAGGGCTACTGTGGCGTGCTGTCCGTGTGCGTATGTGCTTCTAGAGCGGTGCACCGTAAGGACTAAGGGCATGCTTGTCCATACATGTGGTATGGGGCCTTACAGCCACCTGCAGTGGTGTTTCTGCTGAGCAATGTTCAGATGCACATATGCTCCACATGCATGCCAGCAGCAAGTGCCTTCCTCTTTGCATGCTGCTGTGCACCCGCAATTGTGGTCCTGCGCGTGGAATGAGGTGCAAATGCAAGACATGCTGATGAAGAGGAGTGTCAGCTTCCATCAGCAGCGGCAACCGGCATCCACGCACCGTACACGTATCCTGCGTGTAGCATGCGGTGCAGGAAGTCCTTGCGCAGCAGCACGCTGATGCGCGCTGAGCGCCGCTCCTGCTCATCAAGCCGCTGCCGGTACGCCACGTGCGCAGCAGACAGCGGCGCAAACTCAGCAGACATGGCAGCACCCTGCGCAGCAGCAGCAGCCAACGAAGGAACGCTGCCTTCCCCTGCCACTGCATTGCTCGCGGAACTGCTCGCAGCTGTCGCTGCATCGTCGGACCCCTGCATGCTGTCAGACGTGGGCGTTGCACTGCTTGGCCTCTGCTGCTGCGGCTGCTGCTGCTTCTCCTGCTGCCGCTGCTGCAGCAGCAGCAACTGCTGGTGCTCCATTTGGATGGCTGCGGCGGCAGCCTCGGCTCCTGTCTGCTCCAGCTGCAGCTGCTTCAGCTCCTCAAGGGTGGGGCGCAGGACGCGCCTGCAGCAATGCAACGCCACGCATGCAGCAGCGTATAAGAACTCACACCACTCGCCCGTTGAGTCCATTGACTCAGCTGAATCAACCAGCGAGTTGCGGCGACCATGCTGTGCTGCGCTGGCATCGTCTGGTAATAGTCACAACAACGCCAAGCTATTGGACACACAAAGTGCAAGTATCCCTCGCCGGCAACCCACTTGAACACCCTGAAGCCAGCCGCAATCTGCTGCTGCTGCTCGCTGCTGAGCCCCAGCTGCGAGGCCACCCAGGCGTGGTGCTGCTTGTCCGGCTCCTGCAGCAGCGTCAGGCTGTCGCAGTTGACCAGCAGCAGCGCCTGCACGAGCTCCTGGCGCTTGGCCAGGTACAGCGAGTACATCATCAGCAAGAACCTGGAGGCAGCAGCATCGGCAGCAGCAAACTTCTTACGAGCAGGGTGATGGCTCGCTGGCTATTGCCACGGCAGGGACTGCTGGTATTTTTAATCCGGCACTGCTGTGCATTGCACGACGGCATCATGACACCACGTAGCAGCAGCTGACCTAGCATTGCCCCAAGCAGCATGGCAGCTACGACTGCCTGCCAGCGATGCTCTGTGAGGCTGGGCCAGCTGCGCAGGCAAGCCCACCTGCATATGTTGATCTCAATCCTGTCTGCTTGCCACAGCCCACTGGCAGCAGGATAGCCGCTGGGGTCGTTGGCCTGCTTGCTGGCAGCTGCTGCTTCGTGAAAGTGCACGCACAGCGACATCTCCTTCACCATGCCCGTGTACTCTGCAGCGCAGCAGTTGGACAAGCACAGCACTCATCATCATGTTACCCATCAAGCCATAGCATCAACGCCAAGACAAGCACAGCACTGTTGAATGCACATGCGGCGCAACCTTTCTTCCATGAAACGCATTGAATTTTGAGTGCTTGTTGACAGGTGCAGCATTGTAAACAGGGTGGTCCAGCTGCAGCTGTGAATTTCAAGTGCATAGCTCTGGCCGCTGTGGCCTCCATGCCATGTGCGTCTGCCGCTGCTACACCTACCACGGATGGCATTCGCCAGGCACAAGGCGCCGCGCTTGTGACTGCTGCACATATGAGGTGCATTGGGTTCCCTGGCTGAGAGCTGCCGAGTGCCACTCCGCAGGATGCACGCCTCTCCAAGCTCACAGTGCCCCACAGTCACCAGCCACAACACAACACACAACAGACACATTGACCTTGCATTGCACTCTGCAAATGTCTTGGCTTGACACCAAATGTAACAAGCATTCTTATGCTTACACCCTCAACAGACACACAACAGGCAACCACTGCTGCCTCCCGGCCCACCTTTGGTGAGGTCAGCCAGGCTGAGCGCCTCCAGGCCCTGCACAGGCGGCATGGCCAGCACACGCCTGAACAGCCAGGTCACATCACCCGCTGGTGCCGCTGTCTGCGGGCCGTCCCGCTCAGCATCAACATCGCTGCCGCTGCCGCTGCCTGCGGCATCGCCGCTGCTGCTGAGGCTGTTGCTGCTGCCGGCTCTCTCGGGCGCGTCTGTTGCGGTGCGGCTGCTGGTGTCGTCTGTGCCTGAGCGGCGTGCTGCGGCTTCAGCCTGCATTGCTGCTGTGCGGGCCTCCATGTGAAGGCCAACCTGCTGCAGCAGCAGCTGCTCCTCTGCTGTGTCGGCCTGGCTGCCAGTCTGCTGAAGCAGCCATTCTGCACGTGCATAGAGGGTGAAGCAAGTAAGATCAGGTGCTGTGCTGTGCGACTGTCGTCGTCTGTGGGGCCTGGTTTGCCAGGGCGCAGGCAGCACCACAGTCAGCGAGGGACTGTTATGGCATGTATGCATGGTGGGCATGAGCGCTCTCTGCCATGCAATGTGTGGAGCATATCAGCGTGCACAAGCTGTGTCACTAGAGGCTGAAAGGGTGTGGGTGCGCAAGGGTGCTGCCAGGCTGACAGCACACCTAGGCCATCACAAAATGACTTGAGCAGTTGAAACTCCTGCTGCAGCAAGCGGTTCTCCTGCTGCAGATTGTTGTGACTGTTGATGCTGGCATTCAATAAGCGCTGCAGCTTCTGTATTAGATCGGTGTTGCGCTTGCGCGTCTTCTCTGCATTTGCAAAGCGCGGCATCACTTGCTGCACCACGCCAGGCAGGCGTGTGCCCTTTTTATGCTTTTAGCTGCAACAAGGCATTCTGATCTGCTAAAAAAAAAGTTGGTCAGCCAACTATTTCCGCTCCGCACTGCTGCTGCTACATGCATTTGATGCCTAACTTGAATTGCATGTGCAAAATCTTAGTAAAAAAGCTTCTGCGTAGCTATTGCCACTGCCCCGGTTAACATGCTGGGCTGCCGGTCGATGTGTCGTATCGGGTGCAAAGGGGATGATTACGGGGGTTTGTAGGTCCCCTTGCACCAAGCCAATTACCTTCAACAACTTCAATTACAAGTAAGTACTCGACCTGATTGTTATGCGGCAATCGAGCCAGGGCTTCGTGCTGTACAACTCACTCCACTGAGCTGGACAATCACCTCGGCCGCATTAGCCCGCTTTTCAACAGCCGCCCATATGTGCCGTGAAGTACTGATGATTTTAAATAGAGTTTGGCTTCAATAC
This sequence comes from Tetradesmus obliquus, assembly GCA_030272155.1. NCBI lineage: Eukaryota > Viridiplantae > Chlorophyta > Chlorophyceae > Sphaeropleales > Scenedesmaceae > Tetradesmus > Tetradesmus obliquus. Next base: position 7,857,287 of record CP126191.1, read on the forward strand.
CTGGGTGTGGGATGGCTGGGTGAATAGCCGGCGATGTTGACATGTGAACTCCTCAGGAAAAGAGAAGTTCTCTTCTGCCGCAGATACTTTGTCCTGCAGACCACACCTGTCGAGGTTTGACATGATTTTAACGGTTGATTCTTCAACGCGTAAGTAAGCACCGATGCAGCAATATTTGCCAGCTTTGTACTGCAGGGCTTACTGAAGCTCCGCAGGTTCTTCTTCATTCTCCCTAGGAGCCAAACACGCTCAGGCTGTGAACTTTCAAGGGATCTGAATAAAGGCGGTGCTTTTGTAGGCTGATGCTACATTGCAAGCTACAGAAACCACATTGTGTCAGCCAAGTCCTGCAAGCTGCGAATTACTGTGCCGGGTGTTCATCACTGACGCACTGCAAAGGGCCCTGGCCTGGTGGTGTTGCGCATGGGCTGTGGCACCCACAAGTCCGGACAAGTGCAACCATACGGCCAACGCCACTGATAGAATGTTGACTCAGCCACCATAAAGGCACGCTGATCACTGGCTTGTTACCAATCACAAACCAGACCGATGTCATTGCAGCCCAGCCAGAAATAGCGTCAAACTGCCACCAGCTGGCTGATGACATGCATGCCATAGGCCAACAAGGGGCACCCAAGGAGCGCTGCCCAGTGCTGGCTGCAATCTTTTGCAGCAGTTGCAGCCCGCGCGCAGCACGAGCAGTGCAACATGTCAGCACATGCTGCACCTGCATCATGCAACATGCAACGCCAGCTCAAACAGGTGTGCAGCCAACCACCTGCTTCGAGGCGGTAGCCGGCTGAACATGCTGGCAGGACATGAATGAGGCATGATGCGCGTATGTGTATACACGGCAGGCCTGCATAGCATACTGTGCCTAACGCCTTTACAACCGGTCCAAAATGCAGCATGTAAGCGCTGGCCGGTTATGCTGCCAACCGATAACATGATGTGCGCACAACCAAGCTGCCAACATGCTGGCATATGAAGCAATCCCTCGGCATCGCATTGCATAACGGTTCTGCTTGAATGCCAAAACCCAGCAACGACAGCTGCAATTCCACCACTGTGATTCCAGCACATGCTGACAAAGCAGCCCCACACATCGAGGCCTCATGCTTGGCACTGCCACAATGAGCATGGGCAGTACATGCACGCTGTGACCAGCCACCAACAGCAGAATCTTGAAGAAAATCAATCCAAGCAGCTGGCATAGCCACGTCCTACTGCACCACACCCTGTTCATGCATCTCAATGTTGCTGCACTCCGGGCTTCAATTGCAGCACTTTTCATCATGATGGTGCGCTATACTGCTCAACTGTCATGCTTGCACAGCAACTAGTCCTATCCACCCATACTAATTCTACCTACATCTTTATTGGTCTGACACGAGTCCTACAGCTGTTGCTGCTACATGCACGAGGCAGCGGTGCCCTTCCACTTTGCACACAAATGCAGCAACCAGCATCAATGCTGCTGCACTCAGCACAGCACCACCAGCAGCCAACATACGGCAGCTACGCTTCCCTAACGCACACACACGTGCCTTCTTCTCTACACATCACTTGCCCCCAGCCACAAAGGGGGTCAAGAAGTCCTGCCCCCACCCATTGTATTGGCCGGTTGGGTTGGCGTTTGGCACGTCGTGCCACCAGCCGTTGTACTGCCCATTGACTGCGGGCAATGGCACGTCATGCCACCAGCCCCTGTAGATCTGGCCGCTGCTCTGCGCAGCCTCTGCAGCAGCAGCCTTTGCTGCTAGCAGATTGCGGTGGATAGTGCGGGCCAAGGAGCTTGTGGGCCTGGCTGATTTGGCTTGCTGGGGTGTGTGCATTGATGCCGCTGCACAACGGCACAGTGCACGCAGCAGTACAGGTTGGCCAACAAGAGTAGGTAAAGAAGCCGGTGTAACAGCAGTGGCAGCAGAGTCTGGCTGAATCAGTGCCAGCTGTGGAAGGGAGTTTGTGCGTGCACACGAAGCAGCTGTGTGCCTGTGCAGCATGCAATGCTGCAGCACGTGGTCACCATGCCAACGCCTCTGCCGCAGCACCTGGCAATGGTGTCAGTGCCCATTGTTACTGGTTCTGCTGCTGCTGCTGCTGCGGCGGCTGCTGCTGCTGTGCCTTCCACACACCTGATAATACAGCGGATGACACCACCAGTGCCATCAGCAGGGCTGTTGCTACCTTCATGGCTGGAAACTGGTTCGCCAGCTGCTGTAGTCCTGGTGTTAGAGGTCCTGCACAGTGGAGACACGACAGGCAAGCCAGGTCAACAAGCATTCTTGCAAGTACACAAACAATTCTAGATAGGTTGTGATGAACAAGGATGCATGTACGTGGCTGCAGTAGCACTCTGCGTGGGTGTGCGCAACGTGGGATCACGCACCTGACAGCAAAGACGCCGTGTCTGACAAAACGACGAGCTTCTCATCATAAATTGCTGGTTAAAGAGCTTTATCGAAGGCACATATCGTGTACCTTGCAGCAGAATGTGTGACAGCAACCGGTATCCCGCGCCCGCGCGCCATGCACGTGTACGTGCGTGGAAACGTCGGAGCAGCTATTGAAAGCTACGCTGCGGGCTACCGCTTTGTAGGTATCTCAGCAGATTCATATCACTTATTTGGCGCAGGTTCAGCTTCTACGCACCATCATCAACGGCGCCACAGCATGAGGTGATGTGCATGGCATGGCATGCCTCTGCCACATTGCCCAGCAGGTACGAGCAAGGAGCAGCTTTCGTGTCAACATCATGTGTTGGCACAGTTTCAGATCACACAAGCGCCGCGCTGTCTCGTCAAAAGGCTACTGCAGCCGTTTGATCTGCCTTGTCAGGTGCAAAGGCATACACACATGCATATGCGCATATGTGCTTTGTACATTACATGCCCTCTCATCTCTGGAATTTTTAGTACAGAGTAATGGTGCATGTCTGCACCTGGTATGTTTGTGAACATGCATGTGTGCTCAATGTGGCTAACAATGCCATGAGGTGTGATTGCACTCACACCGTGCCACCGGGCGACAGGCAGAGGGCAAAGAATCATTCTTGTTGTTTGTTGACACGTACAAGGCATTCCCGACTGTGTGGCTTGATGGGTTGTTCCATAAGCTGTGGGAGAAGGGTGTACGTGGCAAGATGTTCCGTGTGTTGTACAATATATATCAAGGATCCCGGCGTTTGGTTTCGCATGAGGGTGAGGTCACAGACAGCTTCAGTTGTGATCTTGGCCTACATGAAGGTGATGTGATCTCTCCTACACTATACCTGTTCTTCATTGATGACCTGCTGCAGGAAGTGCATGCCAGGCACTCTGATGTCACACTGCTCGGCCCCTGTGGTGCGCCAGCTACTTCAGTTGTGGCTGCCATGCAAGCTGATGACTTTGTTGCCGTATGTGACTCCCTGCAGGAAGCACAAGCAGTAGCTGCGACTGTTTACGCTTACAGTTGCAAGTGGCGCTTTCAGTTGAACAGTCCAAAGTCTGCTGTTATGCATGTAGTCCCAAACAACATCCGCAGCCAGTTAACAGATTCTGGCATTGTGTGGAATGGCGTACCCGTGCCCGTGGTCTCTGAGTATTGTTATCTGGGCTTATGGTTCAAAACTGCATGCACATGGGACACACACATCACCAAAATGTTGCAGAAGGCGGCACGTGTATCTGCTAGCCTTATGCCGATTTGGAAAAGTCGGCGCATTAGTGTCGAGGTGAAGCGTATTGTGTTGCTTTCGTGTGTTCGACCAATCGTGGAGTATGGTGCACTATGATCACCAGACAATCAAGATGCAAGTCAAGGCACGTCCAGTTGCACATCATGCAACTGGACGTGACATGTGGCTCGTCAAGTTGGGACTGGACGTGAGCACGTCCAGTTGTGCACTGGACGTCGAGGAGGCAGACACTGGACGTCAAACTGGACGAGCACTGGACGTGCAACTGGACACGTGTTACAGCACCAGAAAAACTGTAACAAAAGCACTATATGCGTATCTCGACGCCACAGTAAAGCTGCAGTCAAGAACACCTCGATGGTGGTCGCCCTCGGCACTGGTGACTGGCCACTGCCTGCTGTCACTGCACAATGTGCATGCATGTGAAGGCTTGCAGGACACGCCTGTAAACGCCAAACAGCAAACGCATCATGCACAAAGACAAATGCTGATGCAGTGCTTTGATGCTCAGCAGCATCTTCTGCTATCAAAAATACACAACCGCTGAACACCACTGCTCACACCATTGTATGAAATACACACTCACGTCAACACCAACAGGTTAACGTGGTGGGCCTTCCCTCAGCATGCCCTGTCCCTGCCTCTTATACTCTTCCAATCTCTGGTTCCTACCTGCCCCTGCCCTCCTGCTCCTGCCATTCGTTGCTGCTGCTGCTGCTGCTGCTGCATCATCATCCATGTCATCGATGTTGCCTGCAGCCTCGTCCTCGTCCCTGCTGCTGTTGCTGCTGCTGCCGCTGTCTGCCTCCTCTTCTGACTCCTCAGACTCCTGCTTCTTGCGCTTTGGCGGCTGCCGCTTCTGACGCTGCTGCCTGCTGCCGCCTGCCGCCCCACCTGCGCCGCTGTCGGCACCCTTCTTGCCTGCTGCTTCAGCCCTGCGCTTCCTCCTCAGGCGCTTCGCTGCAGCCTTGTCCCCGTCGTGGTCTTTGCCGTGCTTTTCAGCTACCTTGCTCGCTGCAGTTGGCAGGAAAGCCAGCAAGCCCTTTGTAGCATCCCTGCGAGCTGGTCAACGGTTGGGCGGTCTCCGGCCTGCATAGCTCCAACCACGCCTTTCTGCAAACAGCATTTACAACAGCAGATGCATGCACATACGTCAGAGGCTGCTCAGGGGGACTCCATGAAAAAATGCTGTGCACTTGACATGTGTTCCTGCAAGTGCAGCGGGACAACAGTTGCAGCAGCACTGATTGCAGTGTATGCATGTCTGTTAGAGACGCTATGTAAAACTTGGACCTGTACAGCAACAGTAAGTGTGCAGTGTTGATATTGCAACGCGTGGTCATTTGGCTGCCATCGATTGTTGTCACGCCTATCCTTTGCAGTCAGGACGCAATGACTTACCAGAGCAGTGTCATATGTTCCAAACCACCATGTAGCTGCATGCGCCGTGTGGGAATTTCAAGTTGAAGAGACAAAGGTGACTGCGCCTGTTTCGGTGCTCTCTGCAGACTCACAGGAAACCTGGACGGCACACCAGAGAAAGAAAAGATTAGAAATTTCAAAAGCATCATGCTGAATCAAGTGTCACCAGACAGCTCACCCTGGCCAGTCCAATCTCCTGCACCAACTCTGGAGGCACGTGATGCACGCCTAGCAGCTTGTTCAGGTTCTTCCACACTGCGGGCATGGCAAGGCGTATGGTATGTGCGAAGTCACAGGCATGTTCTACATCATGCACCTGCTGGCCTGCTGGGCATGTGGTCTGCTGCCTGCGTTGTGGTTCATGTGTGCATTGCACAGAATGCCAAGTGTGCGGCAGCAGCATACTCAGACTAGGAAGAGCTGTCACTATATGACAGCAGCAGCAGCAGTAACGTGTTATGTTTTACGAGCATAACTCCGACCCACCTGTGATGCTGGGAAACGAACAGCTGGCAGGAGCCTGCAAACAGCAACAGCAGCACATGTGATGCACAACTGCACCTGTGGACAACCTGCACGCACACAGCCCTGCAAAGCTAGCATAGCATGGCTAATGCAGCTGTACATGCAACTGATCCTGATCTGGTCATTGTTTGTTCATTTCTGCGACGGTACTGCTGCAATACTGCAACTGTTGCTGCTGCTGCTGTGCCACAGTGAGCTGGGTGCCTGCTGTCGTTCCAGCCGCTGCTGATCTGCCTGTGAGTGGCTTACCATCGCTTCAATGTAGAACGATGATCAACTTGCTGCGCCAGGCGCTTCAAACAATGTATGATCATCCGTGAAGCTGCCTACTGCTGCACAGACTGCTGCAGCTCAATGAGCAGGCGTCCGCAGCCACCTGAACACTCGATGCTCGCATTGATCTGTCGTATTTCATGCTTATTGTTCGCGAAGGGCTCTGCCAGCGGACACAAGCCCACAGCCTGTTTCAGCCCTGCGCACTATCTGCACAGCAGCTGCGGTGCGTGACATGGGTGCGATCACTCGTGTGCTTCTGTAGTAATCATAGAAACTGTTGTTCGCACCTGATTACTTGCCAGTCGACGATCAGTCCACGGCCGTGCCACCTGCCGTTTTGTATTGTAACAAATGACACGCCTGCAGCACCGCGCAATGGGACTATTCCGACAAATGAACGAAAGGTGTAAGAATTGAAACGACCTAGTGGAGAGGCTGGCGTTTCAGCAGTAGGGGGAGACTGAACAACACTGTGGTGACATGCTGATCTTCGCTGTGAGGCACTATGGTGCCATGAAACACATTCACCAAGTATTCTAGTTTAAGTTTCACTGATTTGCAGTCATTTTGCTGTGCATTGTCCAGGTGGTGCTGACCTGACCACGACAAACCCTACAGCAAGTTCAGCTGCCGTGCTAGCTGTCAAAGCCCACAATATGTGCGGCAGACATGCATAAACATCTAATCGGGGCTTCTCACGCTGGTAGCGTGTCGTATAAGACCATATATCGTCTAAGCAGCAGCAGATGTCCAGGTGCTAGCAGGCTGGACATGCGACTGGACGTGCAGACCCACCAACTGGACACCATTTGGTGCAACTGGACATGCCTGGACATGCGACTGGACATCTCGGTGACCATAGCACGTGCTGAAGTTTGGTACCCTCCGTTGTCTGGTGGTCGGGTGTTAACACCCGTGGTCGGGTGTTAACAACGTTGTTGGGCAAGATTGACAAGTTGCAGGTTGATATCATCAGGAGTACTATGCGTTGTGGCAAAGAACACCCAGTCGTACATGGTTTGCTAGCTGAATGGGGTGTGAAGCCGCTGCACATGTGGCTACACCAGCGCACAATGGAGTATTACTTCAGGGTACAGCGGATGCCTGTATCCAGATTGCCTAAGCAGGTTGTTTCTGCAGAATGGAGGGCCCAGGGCGGTGCTACGCTGCTAACTGGTTGGCAGAAGTATGTACACAGCCTTCTGTGCAAATATGGTGTGAATGTTGCAGTTGCGTCCGGGTCAGCTAAGGAGTGCAAGACTCACATCAGGCGGCAAGTGGCATCCATCTACGCTGATGTGGCGGCTGATGCTGCCAGCAAGAAATCGACTTTTGGCACTTACGTCACTCACGTGCATAAAACCCATGTTGATTCTATGCGTTTCAAGGCACCTAGGCCATTTTTGTGTTCAGGTTGTCCTGCACGTGGTATCGAGCTCCTGATGCGAGTTTGTCTGCGCTGCTTGTGTGTACATGCACGTACAAGCACATATGGTGGCCGTCGGGCCAATCCTACCACTGTCTGTCCTGCATGTGGCTCTGCTACTGAGACTTTGTCCCACTTTGTTTTGGAGTGTCCTGACACCTCTGATTTGAGGGAATCTATGTACGCAGAGCTGCGAAGGCTGCCAGGTTGCGCTGAAAAACTGCGCACGTTATTGGCCATGACTGACCCCTCTGCCATGGTGTTGCGTTTTGTTTCTGACGATGTCTGGGGTACCGGTACCCCAGACATCCACCGGTGGATAAAAATATTTATATATGTTATATAAATATAGGACTATATCATACAATAAAAAATTTCTATTTATTTATTGTTTCTGCGTCTAGTCTCTGAGGGACTAACTTTCTTTAAAAAAGCAGCTTCCCTGCTGATTTGCTTATGTTTTTCAATTTTTACTGTTTTATTCGAGTATGAAAAATAAAGCTGTTCCAGCATATAGCAAAATTGTAGGGAGGGCCCTACCATTCTTTGTTGTGGATCTGGTGTTTGCAGGTTGGCTGCTCGGATGATTGCTGACTACCTTGTTCTTGCCTGGAATCACAGGAATGTCTGCAAGCGGGATAATGAAATAGTGCTCCCTCCCCTTCCCCCTTCGCCTGTTCTTTAAAGACATTTCAGCCGCTCCTGTGGGGCGCGGGGCCGATGGCGACGTTGCTATGCCTTAAATGGTAACATGATGATGATGACACCGTGCCACCTAGCCTTTGCCCCAGTCGCACATGTGATGTCCCTTCGCAATTATGTCTGCTTCAGTGCTTGCAGCTTGCCAGCGTTGTTGACAGGATGCCGAAAACAGCCAGGCCCGGCAATGCAGAGGCAGATTCAACTGTTCACTGTGTTGTGTTATTTCTTCTGCTTTAGATGGCCCGCTTCAATTTGGGACAGGTGACCAGCCGTAGATGCAGCGTACTTAGCACTACTTGCGTGCAACTCAGTTTCACCGAACCCAACTGTTTGTGCAATTTTTAGCTCACATGCAAGCATCAGATTATCATAAGTTGTGTTGGTTACCATGGCAAGTGGTGATCAAGAACATGTGTCTGTAGAATCAAAGCAGACACACCAGGGCCGTGGTCAGGCATTCTACCTGGAAGCAGCCTGCTCAGCATGCACACTGCACCTGCATAAGCTGTTTGGCTGGCAAGCTGGCAGCTTGCCTTTGCATGCAACACGACTTTTCAGGGCACAAAGGCTGTCTTAAACAAGGCTTGACATGAGCAACCACAGATAACACAAATGATGCGCGCCACCTGCCCAAGACAGGGAGTGCTGATGCTCATGTACGTATATAGCATATATGCTGAAGGGCTCGATACAAACCGACTGCACATGTGGCCTTGCTTCAGCCGTTCTGCCATGAAATGCTGCATGCACGCAGCCTGAGCATTAAATCATGCTGGCTGATACTCAACGCCTAATGCAGCCATGCAGAATGCAGTCCATGATCTTGAATTGATGCAGACGTGCTGCGCCACAACCAGCGAGTACCAACTGCTAACAGGTGCATCACTAATGCTTTGTGGATTGTGGTATGTGTTATTCCCGCTCAATCAATGCATCCAGCCACTAAACCCACATGTGACTTGATGTATGTTATTGCTGTTATGTTATTGCTGTCGTGTCAGCAGCTTTTAAGCTGCTGGTGCAACCAACAACCATTCATACCTCCTTGCAGGAGGCCTTGTTGTAGCTGTGGTATTTGGTGCCAGGCAAGAATCATAAAGTGAATGCAGAATGAATGCAGCATGCAGCAAGGATGAATGGCATGATATGCTATTGCGTGCTGTGGCACGCCGTCAAAAATGGGATGATGCAGTGCACTTGTGCACAGCATTCTTCGTATCAGACACACAAATGGATCCAAAACTAAACACAGTCATGGCTGCATGTCCGCGTTGTTGTGATGCAAGTGCTCTGGTGGATTGGCAGCTTCCACAACCATCATGCTGCTGCCACGCCACGCTCCCCAGCAACCTGGTGTGCGCATGCACATGCAGGCGCCTCCATCAGGCGGTGCATGCCATATGCCAGTTGTCGGATAAGTCTTGCATACTTGCTGCTTGGCTAGGGTCATCACTTACAACAGAGTCGCCACTCATCTTGTGAACTCATTTACTGGCACTCATTTATTGCATCCTGCGGCCACCAATGTAGGGGTTGTATCCTGCACCAAAGTTGTTGGGGTCACCGTTCTGTGCGGCCCACATGGAGGAGGCGGCATTGCCAGCCCTGAAGCGGTTGGGATAGCCTGCAGCAATGCACAGCAGCGTGCCGTGTCAGGTAATTGTGGCACACAGAAGTCTGTGTGCAAGCAGCCGATTTGCACAAAAGGCTGTAAGAAAGGCTGCACCAGAACTAGTGCTGCAGTGCCTTTGTGCGGCATTGACCGCTGGCAAGCAGTCCGTATAACACAGTTGCTGAAGCAAAGCATGTACGTAGTAGCATCAATGCTCATTTGTTGCCAGCAGCAGCCACGGGGCTCACCCTGGTAGTAGCCCATTGATGCGGCGTTGAAGGAGGGTGCATCAGTGCCCACCCAGGTGCCAGTGCTCTGCTGGCCCTGCACTGCCTGCTGGCTCATCAGCTTGCGGCCGCCAATGTAGGGGTTGTAGCCGGCACCAAAGTTGTTGGGGTCACCGTTCTGTGCAGCCCACATGGAGGAGGCAGCATTGCCGGCCCTGAAGCGGTTGGGGTAGCCTGCAGCAATGCACAGCAGCATGCCATGTCAGCGCAATGCGGCGTACGTAACGTTTCTGGGCATGTGCCTCTAGTAATGCATTGTATCAGAGAGCTTAGCGGAACGGCCGTATCACAACCGTTGCTGCACTTAGGCTGCTTCTGTGCTCAACATAGCACCTCTTCCAGGCACTCTGCAAAGCATGCAACTGTGCTGTACAGCAACTGTCCTGGCCACAGTACTTCTGCAAGCATGCTCTCCTGGTCATGTTGTTGTACAGCACAACTGCTTGTACACAGCAGAACAATTGCAGTCAACTGCCAGCAGCAGCCACGGGGCTCACCCTGGTAGTAGCCCATTGAGGCAGCGTTGAAGGAGGGTGCATCAGTGCCCACCCAGGTGCCGCTGCTCTGCTGGCCCTGCACTGCCTGCTGGCTCATCAGCTTGCGGCCACCAATGTACGGGTTGTAGCCCGCACCAAAGTTGTTGGGGTCACCGTTCTGTGCGGCCCACATGGAGGAGGCAGCGTTGCCGGCCCTGAAGCGGTTGGGGTAGCCTGCGGCAGCGAGCAGCATCGAGACATTGTGCATGCAGGGATCAGAAAGCCAGAAGCACGCAAGCAATGCAGTGTACGCTTTTTGAAACATAACTTGTGTTTTATGGCCATGGAGCCAGCTGAGCTGTAACAAGAAGTGCCGGCAGCAACGGATGTAGGCACTTCCTAAACTGCAGCATCGACCACTGCCATGCTGTGTCACCCAGTCGCTTGCTGCCAGCAAGAGCAGCCTCTGCTGTCTGCCTTTGCCAGCCAATAATGCTCATGTTCATCACTGCCTTGCCAGCAGTTCACACTGACCAACTGCTCTTGCATGTGCTCACCCTGGTAGTAGCCCATTGATGCAGCGTTGAAGGAGGGTGCATCAGTGCCCACCCAGGTGCCACTGCTCTGCTGGCCCTGCACTGCCTGCTGGCTCATCAGCTTGCGGCCACCAATGTAGGGGTTGTAGCCTGCACCAAAGTTGTTGGGGTCGCCGTTCTGTGCGGCCCACATGGAGGAGGCAGCGTTGCCGGCCCTGAAGCGGTTGGGGTAGCCTGCGGCAGCGGCAGCAGCAGGGACAGCAGCTTCAGCAAGTGATCCTAGGAACAATAGCAGCATAACAAGGGCCTGCGTACAATACCAGCATCTGCAGCAGTCTAGCTACACCTTGCAACTGGCAGAGGAATTTATCTTGCATGCTGCACATGGTTTCCTGCCTTGCTTCCTGCAACCCAACACACCTCATCAGGTGGAGGGTGTGGAGCGCAAGGGCGCCGCCCCTGGCCACACACATCCGCTTAGCCTCAACTTACCCAGGAGCTGCGGAGCTGCCTGGGTAGGCACACACTCACGCTCACTCACACCTCATGCTTTTGTTGCTCTGCGGTACTGTGTTGCATGTGCGCCTTACAGCAAGGCAGTGCAACAGCAGCTGCTGGCCGCGCAACGGCCACTCACCCTGGTACCAACCCATTGAAGCGCCGTTGAAGGAAGGAGCATCAGTGCCCACCCATGTTCCCTGGCTCAGCAGCTTGCGGGCAGATGATGCCAGAGATGACAGCAGGCTCTGCTGCTGCTGGGGCTTGGGCGCTGCAGCCTGTTGCTGCTCAGGCGTGGCAGCCTTTACAATAGACAGAGGAGACTTGGGGGCCAGCAGTGCCTCCTTGCCATGGGCGAGATTCTGCAGGTAAAAGGGTCAGAGACCAGGAGCAACAGTAGCAGCAAAGTAGCAGGGCATGTCAGAAGCATAGGGTGTTGAGTGTGCTTGCACTGCTGTGGCCAGTGCAGGGCAACTCTATGCTGTGCCACCATCCTGCCCTGCCATCCTGCTACGCACGTTCTTCAGCAACAGGGGCGTACTGATGCAGGACATTATTGTTTGCTGCTTGTAGATTTGGCAGTAAACCATTGCTGCACGTGCAGTTGGCACGTAACCTTGCAGCTCGGCCACACCACAACAACAAGGCAGGCAGGCGGTGCATCACGTCAAGTGCCCACCTCACGGAAGCTCTGCAGCGTTGCCAGAGGATCCACTCCATCAACGTTGATGGAAAGCTTCTTCTCAGCTGCTTGTTGTTGTTGAAACTCAGCTGGAAGGGCCTGTGTTGGTGTGCGCGCCAAATAGCAGCAGTTTCGCATCAGACAGCTACATAGCTCGAAAAGCTTCAAAAGGCTTGAAACATAGGTTAAAATTGCATTTTATGCGAGACCATGGGGAACAGATGCGTACCTGGCTGAATGATGCCAGGGCCAGCAGCACGACCACGGGCATTACAACGAAGGCCTTCATCTTGCAACTATGAACGCTGTTGACCAGAGAATACTAAGCTAATGTGTTCAAACGTTCGTGAGGCAATGAGGCTGTGTGACGCCGCATATCAACGTGGAGGAGGACGCGCGGTGACGCGGGGAGTATAGTGGTAGGAGGTAACTGGCGACCTGTCACTTTAACGCAAAATTACACTCTATCACACTTAACCTTTGCATAACGGTGGAGTCTGCAGTCATGGTGGTGCCTTGAACTATTCGCACCAGATGTCCCAGGATCGCCAGGCGCACATGGTGGGCCCAATCCCTGGGCAATCTCCTCTCTATTGCCCGCACCCATCTTGGAATGGCTAGATGTACACGGTCATAATGTAATTCTTGCTGTAGGTGTCTGGCTGCAGTGCTGCAGTGCCGGCAGTTGCTTGTCCCACTTCAGCACTGTGCACAAGAGGCCAAAAGCCTGCATGCAGAAACCCCTATCCCGTGAAAGACAGAGGCATGCACAGCTTATGATAACTGTACAATTCAAAACAAGACGTTGCACACACAATGTACCATCCTGCCGACTAAATTTTGCTGGAAGCCAAACCAATTGAAAGCCAACAGACTATGCATGCCAATCATGCCCCGCCGCCTTGATAGCACATGCTAGCCGTTGTCCGTGCGCTTGCTTGCGGAAAAAGGTCCAGTTAATTGTGGCATACATAAGTACTGTGCTGCGTAGCTCAAGCACCCGCTATCTCCACTCCTACGCTACAGCGCCCGCAGCCACAGCACAGGTCCGTATGTACTTGCAGTGTATACCTGTGAGCTGACAACTGTGCACCAGTCCTACTGGAACATGGGGCCAGCTGAAGCGCCACAGTTTCCAGTACGATCAATCAGCAGTGCAGCACAGCCGCATCACTCGCAGGCCAGCTTGTTGTCGAAGGACGCCAGGCAGATGCAGAAGGCCTGCAGGGGGCTGAGCGGCCACATGAAATCGCACGTGAAGCAGCTGTCGGACACCTTGCCAAACTGCAGCACCACTGCATCCGGCTCTGCCTCAGTCACCAGCTGGAAGTTCTTCACGCTGGCCTCAGTCACACGGCCGCCAAAGTTGAGGCAGTACGCGTTCAGCGCGTCGTTCCACTTGGGGCTCTTGTTGTGCAGCACAGTGACTTGCTCGCCAGTGGTGCCGTTCCTGCAAGAGCGGCAGCAGGTTGTACCCAGCAGTGCAGCACAGTCATGTGCACGTGCTCTGCGCACGATGCGATCAGCCATCTGTCTGGCAATGGTGACACTCCTGACACAGCCGCTGTGCACTCCCCGCTGGGCGCTTTCAGAAAAGCAAACCAGCTGCATTGCAACACGGCTTCAGCATTTCAAGCATGTACAAGCGCTTGAGACTGAGCATACCTGCCCTGCTGCTGTCCTGAGCACAGCACGCACTGTCACCACTGCCTGCCACACCAAGTCTGCCTCTCAACGCCCCCGCTCACTTGATGCGCTCTGCCAGCGTGTCGTCAGGCCCCGTTGCCCGCCAGCGGTGTGAGCCGTCAGCGCTGTGCACAGCCGGCACCGCCACATTCATCCTGCGAGGCCCGCGCGTGCCCAGCACATTGTAGCCAAACGTCACAGCCCCCACCTCCTGCATCAGCGGCTCAGCAGCAGCGCCAGCCCCACCCTCGCTGCCCATGCTGTCCCGCGTCTGCCGGCCATCCCTGCCGTTGCCGCTGCTGAGGCGCTTGGCGGGGCTGTGGGCACTGGACGACACCGCCAGGCTGCCCTTTGCTGCGGTGCTGGCCAGCACGCTGCTCTTGCACTGGATGCTGAACTCCGTGCCCACAAAGTTGGCCTTGAGCTTGCCAAAGTAGCTGCTGCTGCCGCGGCTGAGGTCCTGCGGGCTGCTGCTGATCACGTAGTGGCTGCTGGCGGCCTTCTTGCGCTTACGCGCCGCCAGCAGGAAGGTGCGGCCATCGTCCATGTGCATGCGGTAGCTGCAGACAGGGCAGCAGGGCGTTAGCCGGCAGCAGAGGTCAGCACACGGTGGCGCATGCGTTGCTCTGTATACAGACACATACAGCCACCCTTCCCACCTTGCTGCTGCAGCTGTTACTGTTCTGGGTCTTCCCAGGAACTCAACCATGCAAGGCCAGGCTAGCCAGGTCACCACCGCCGATACTCCGGCCAGAAGGTGCGGCAGGCACAGCCCATCCACTCACCATGGCGACTGGCCCATGCCTCCCTTGTCCCGCTCGATGAAGCACAGCAGCGCGCCAGTCTTGGGCCCGGGGCGCGTCAGGAACGCAGCCATGTCCGACAGGTCCAGCGCTGCCCTGGGCACGCCCTGCTGCAGCAGCTTCGTGCTGTTGCCTGCGCTGATGCCGCCTGGCCGCACCACCTCTATCTCCTGCCCTGCCGTCTCTGCCGCCCTGCTGCTGCAGCCTGCTGATGCCTCTGCATCCTCGCTTGGGTCGTACACAGTGGCCAAGCCCTTCGCTACTAGGTTGCGCTCAGCGGCGCTGCTGGGCCTGAAAAACAGGCAGCACGGGCAATGATGGCAACAAAGGCAGCACAAGATAAGGACCCAGGCGTTGAGGTCAGCGGGTGATGAGACACAATCCTTTGTCATCTGAGTACCTCCACACTGCTGATCGCTTGCAGGATGAACATTTATGTTCTTGCAGGACCATAGCAACCTGTTGCCGGCAACAGCTGCCAACAGCACCTGGTTTCGTCAACGTGGTGTTTGCCATGTTTAATGTTGCACCCTATGTCCTCTTCCTTGTTTCCAGGTGCCACGTACCTCAGGCCACTGCCAGACCAGGGCCGTGGTTGTGAGCTTGTCAAGGAAGTTTCAGCCATGCTGCTGTTGCTGGACCCAGACACAGCCCTGCCAAAGCTGCCAGAGCCAGCTGCTGCCTGTGCTGCAGTAGGGCTAGCAAAGCCGCTGCTAACTGCTGCTGCTGCCAAGCCTGCTGCACGTGTAGACCCAGGTGTGTTAGGCATGCTGCTGCTGATCTGCACTATTGCCACTGCACCATCATTGTTCTGCGCTACTCCACCCAGCTGCAGTCTTTCCAGGCGTTTCTGCAGCAGGCAACACCCTAGGCGGGTCAAATAGAAGCCAGCACAAGCAAAAAGCATGCTATGACAGCCAGCACCTGACAGCTGCATGGTTGATGGTGCACAAGCAGGAGAAGTATGTATAGTGGCAGGGCTGGGCTCACCTGTGCTGCCATGGCACGCTGCTGCTGGAACTTCTGACTGCTGACAGATGGTATCTTCGATGGCGAGGGCGGCTGGGGTGCAGCATAGGGGGCAGCTGCTGCTTCTGCCGAGAGGATGTCGCCATCAAACAGGTTGTTGGAGTACACCTTGACAGCTGCACGTGCACGTACAGCATGCGGTGTATGTGGCAGTAAGTTTTGCCTGATGGCGTTGACCGCCTCATGCAGCATGCGTCCAGCAGACCAGTGGGTGCCCAGGCAAGTCGGCATGCGTTCACACCACCATGCACTGACCTATCTGTTTCAGACAGAAGCTTGCAGTTGCAGGGTGGTGGCATGGTTGGCAAACCAATGCGTGACTGGCTGCAACAAGTTGCTCACCTGCAGCAGCAGCTCCAGTCTCGATGCGGTTCCGGCTGTTGCCCGACTGTGGCCGACCTGATGCTGTTATCGTGCCATCTGCCAGCAGTGTTCTGTACGAATTGACCATTTCGACAGGCAGAGATGCGTGTACTGCTTCTAGCTAGTAGTCAATGCCTTTCATGTGTTGGTGGCCTGGCGTGTCGGCAACTACAACCATTGGCGACCAAAATGAGTTCTGCAGTGTTAGCAGCAAGCATGGGTAGCCTGCTGTATGTCATGAAGCGAAGTAGGGTTTGGAGGAAGAGCCGAGTTTCGCAAGAAAGACAGTCAAATGCATTTCACTATTTGCTCGAACTTCCAAACGCTTGCCAATCCTGCAATACCCGCTAAGATGCGCAACAGCCTCTCATCGAAGGGCTGCCCAAGGGTCATGTGCTGCACGTACAGGCACAACAAGCTGGCCTGCACTGCCACGCCAAACTCTGCACTTGTCTGCAGTCACTGATGGCAATCGTATGGACAGAACAAGAGGCGGCAATAACAACAACCAACATGTCGCAGCACTATGGTGCATCTGCCACTGGTCCAACTCTGGTTGTACCCTTGATGGAAATGCAGCAACACGTGGCTGCGGCTTCAGCTGCAACACAATAACCATCACACCTATACACACGTACAACCTGTAGGCACAAACGCTGCAAGCCACGTCCTGCAACAAGATAAAAACCAAGAGATGCGCATGAACACCATGCATGCTGACTAGCAGGGCACTGTCGAAGCAGCCGGACGACAAATGCCAGCCACGCCCTGCATTGTACAAACTGACTACCAGCATCTTTAACAGCCAGCATTGATACGGCATATGGTCAGCTTGTGAACCAGCATTCCCAACAGATGCGCGCAACCAGCATCTGCCAGCTCAAGATAGCGACACCTGCCGTTCAATTGCTGATCCAATCTGCCAGATGCTGCTGAAGTTACAGAAACAATGGTCGCAAAAGCTGCACACAAAGACCACACTGCACACAATGTTATGTCAGAAGATTCAAAGCACCAGCAACTGACATGCTCAACCAACCTGCTGGTATGGCAGCAGGCAGCCCAGGGCCACCACAGGTGTAGCAGCTGCTGCAGAACGGGCCAAGAGCGAGTATATTTGCCAGCCAGATCTTGCTGCTCCTGCTGCTGCTCCTGCTCCTGCTGCTGCTGCTCCTGCTGCATGCGCCATTTCCTCTGCCCTTTGGAGCCAGTAGTGCCTTGTGCAGCGTGCTCAATACTTTGCATTCACCGGCTCGTCGTAGTTTTTAAAGGGAACAAAGTCCTCTGCGGCACACACAGAGCGCAGCACCACACCGTAAGTTGAAGTGCAGACTAAATGAGCAGCTGACTGATGTTGGCCAACATGCACTGCTGCAGTTGCATCAGCAGCCTATTGTACATCAACGTTGCCTGCATGCAATGCTACCGACAGCTGCTGCACAGGCAGCTGCTGCTGCGCCAGCCGCCAGCCAGTGCCCACCTGGGAAGCCCTCGCCCTTGGCAGGCACAAATTGCCAGATGCCTTGCGGCAGGTGTGAGCGGCGGCACTCCTCGCTGAGTGACCATGCCTCCCACTCAGGGATGCTGGCCCAGCTGCAGGTAGCAGCGGCACAAAGCAGAAAGACATGCTCAGGACAGCCCAGGCTGTGAGTGCTGATGTCCAGGTTGCTTTGTGCCAACTGCTGCTACATGCTGAAGTGTGGAGACACAGCAAGTTGGCTGGAACATCACAGGCACATGCAACACCTGTTTGGAAAACAGGCGCACCCTGAGATCTGCATATACTGTTGGGGCCGGCTGCTGCAAGTGCCTGCAGCTGTTCAGCCTGCGCTCCTTCCGCTGACAGCACGTGCCTATGCCCATTACGCGCCCACCTGCTGCTGACAGTGTATGAGTCGCCCTCGCTGATCACGTTGAAGCCCATGAAGCCCGGCTGGCCCTGCATGTCAGCCTCTCGCTGCCGCCACGCAGCCACAAAGGCCTGCTGAATCGGCTTGGGCACAATAAACCTGCAACACACAGCAGTGCCTCTGTCTCAGAGGGTGCTTCTACAGCCTGCTTGCATGCAACTGATGCAAATTCTATGTGGACAGCAGCAGAAGCAGAAGCACACTTGCGCACGCTATGTCTGTCTGACGGCCCGGTGCAGCAGCTGCCATGCGGCATCACCATGAAAGAGTGACAGGCAACCAGGCAGCAGAAGTGACAGTGTGGTCCCTGGTTGAGCTGCATGCTGCAGATAAGTCGCCTGCACCACCGGCGCCAGCAGCAGCACTGGCAGCACGAGACCGGAGCTCACTTGTTGATGTTTGTGAACTCCTTGGCAGCTGGCGCAGCTACTGGCTTTGCCTGCTTTGCTGCTGCTGGTGCAGTCGCACCATTGGGTCCAGCCTGCAAGCACACCATATCAGGTGATCCAATGCACACCCAGCGGGTGGAATGCCTTCAGCACGCAGAGCATTGTTCCATATCATTCACCCGGTCATGGATGTGATTACCACGGCAAAACATCATGACAAGTAATAGCATGATGCACAGCCAGCACTGCAGCAGATGACTGGCAACACGGGCGACTTGTACGCTAGCCCACCTGTGCCACAACAGGCCTGCAGACCTGCGGCCGTGCTGGTGCACTCCTGGTCTGCAGTGTGCGGTATCCTTGGCTGCGAAGCATGCCGGATGTGACGAGAGCCATACTGCGGCCGAAGGTGGTCACGAAGGTTGAAGTGAGTCAAATTGATGAGCCAATCTATTTTTGAACGGAAACTATAGTTTATGTAGCTGCTTCAATCTGTGCCTGAGCACGACTCGTAAGCTCACAGCAACCGGGAGTGCAGCCGGCAGCAACACACAATACCAAGGGTCTCTGTTGCTTGCTATTGAACGTTTTAAGATCCTGCAAACTGTGCCGTGGCACCGCCTCCTTCCCATGTTCCCCTTTGGAACGGGTGACTGTTATGTCAGGGGACTTGCGGGGTTCTGCGGTGGGGTTGGTGACACACTCGCCATGAACGTGGCCGCACAACCTATCTCGTGCTACTTGTAGCCGTTCTCTGCTCTTTCCTTGCGGGTGCTGGCATCACAGGCTCCTGTTGCCCATGGCCTGTCCGTCTTTTGTCAGGGACCTGCTGCACAGCACGAAGCCCAAGCTGTTCACTGTAAGTAGCCATGTTCAACAGCTGCAAGGCGCCCAACACACCTGCCTGCCTGATAAAGTAAAGATCCACATGTTGTGTAGCATCAGGGGCCATCCAGTCGCATGCAGCCAAGCTAGGCGGGAAACCCGGTACATCGGAGCCGTGCTTAACTGCCATGCCTTGCCGTTCCATGCTGCAACATCTACTTGTTGATTTCATCTTTCCACATTTTCCACGTCACTAATGCGTGCCACTCTCCACAGTATGCTGTCTGTTCACGAGGCATTGGCAGCCAGTGCATCGCTGCGCGCGTCTCACGGGCCTGTGCATGGAATGTGGTGCACCGCAGCTGGCCATCGTTGAGAAGAACGGCAGGCTTCTGCTGGGCCTGAAGAAGACAGGCTTTGGCTCAGGCTATTACAACGGCTTTGGCGGCAAGGTGGAGCCTGGGGAGACAATCGCACAGGCAGCACACAGAGAGGTGCGCCGTTCTTTGCTGCTGCAGGCACACGCATGTGCCACCAATCATTGGCAGCTGCTGCTGTGAAGCAACTGCACATTTGCCACATTATGCCACATATGTGCAGCACCTGGCCGTTTGTGCACAGTCTGGTGTGTTGATGCTGTGTCCTGCAACCTGCCGTGGTGCTGTGGGTGGTGGTTTGCCTTGCACAGCTGCAGGAGGAGGCAGGCATCATGGCCACCAGCTTGCAGCATCGAGGGGTGCTCACCTTTGCCTTTGACGACCAGCAGCTGCCATGGGAAGTTCATGGTGAGCTGTGCAGTGCCAGACACAGCAAACAGAGCTGCTTGCAGGCACAGCAGACCACTGTCTGCAGGCAACAGCCCTGCACAATCGCGACACATCACGCGTGGATGACGCAGCAGCCAGGTCTCGCAAATGCTAGCAGTCCTGCCAGTGTGCTCCACAGCAGGCACAGTCAGCTGCTGCATAACCATTTGGGCAGCACAGCCCAGGCTGCAAGCCTCCACAGTCCAATGTAGCTGCCATACGCCGGCCATAGTGCAGCAGCTGCTTGCAGACGTACCCACATCATACGGGTGTCCTGCTTCGCCTGGCCCCGTGCTTGCTTGCTGCTGCTGCTGCTGCTGCTGCGCTGCAGTGTACCGCGTGCCTGATTATACTGGTGAGCCGTGTGAGTCTCAGGAGATGGCCCCGGTGTGGATGCACCCGCAGGAGCTGCCTTACGACAAGATGTGGGCCGATGACAGGTGGTGGTGAGTGGCTGAGGCTATGTACATACAGAAGCAACACGCAGCAGGCCACCACAGAGCTAGTCCGGCCATTGAACAGTTTATGGGCAGCTGCTGTGGTCTTAGCTACATGCCAGGCAGCAGCTCATTGGGCAGCAGGGCAGCGAGTGTGCGTGCAAGCATGACACAACACTGCTACAACAGGAAGCACGTTGAGCGTCGCAGCATCCCCGGTGCCTTGGCACATGCTGACAGATCTTGCGCTGCTGCTGCCTCCTGTGCTGTATGCTCAGGTATCCAGTGTTCCTGCGTGGGGCATCCTTTCAGGGCGTGTTTGCCTTCACCAACACCACGCAGCTGGTGTGGCACAACCTGCAGGAGGTTGAGGAGCCAGGGAAGCTGCCGGCAACAGAACTTCTGACTGTATAGCAGCAGCAGCAGCAGCAGCAGCAGCAATGAGGCGTGTGCTGGCAGCAAGACTGCTGGCACTGCAGGTGATGTCATGTCTTCAAGTTGTAGAGCAGGTGCAGGTGTGAGCAAAGAGCAGGTGCAGACGTGACTGCAGCAACCTGGTACCCTGTGTGGGCGGTACTGTTGATTACTATCTCTGGCGTTGATCTTTCTGCATTGTGATCCGCACGAGATCATGCCTCAGCTTGATGTGTCAGGGCAAGCACTGTGATATGTATGCACCATTGCCCTGTCACAGCTGGAGTACAGTGTGAGGTGTTCTGCTTGGTGCCTTACATTGCACCCATGCAAAGTGCGGGGTTGTCGTGGCATTACGCAGAAACGAATCCCCACAACATCGCAACACCTGAAGTGCCATGCGTGATAGGTTGGGTGTGACAGCGCGTTGTGCTGTGGCGGTTGTGTAGGGTGTAGGGTTGTGTGGTAATCTAGGGTTGTGTCACGCAGTCAGATGATGTCACGCCCCTGTTGTATGTGCACCCTTTGCAGCTTTGTTGACTGACTGTGCTTGGTTCGTCGTTTTGTGTGTTGAAGGTTTAAGCAGGCGCAGGTTGTCGTCCTGCTGGAACATTGGTGCATTTCGTGTGAGGGCTCTTGCCACCACAGTTACCACGGAGATTGCCTTGCACAGGAGCGGTTGAAAATTTTGATGCTTTTTCAAAGGGCATCACACAGCTTATCCAGGCTTAGGTTGGCTCCGAGCATGGTGCAGACGCGAGGAGCAGGTGGGCTCTGACCAGCACGCGTCATACAAAAAGCTGGTGATGTATCGCACATGTTACACGTGCAATCAACATTAATCAATACAATGTTGCGGGTTCTGCAGCTCGCCGGTCGTCCACAGTGGCAACAGCAGGCATTCAGCAGCATGAGCCAGCAGCAGCAGCACTGGAGTTCGATGGCATCAAGAACTTGCGGGACTTGGCTGATGCCTACAGTGAAATGAAGTCAGGTGAACAAAAGTTGTTTCTTTTCAACCCGGGCACAGCAGCGCAACCGCCTCTTTGCGCCGCTGCAAACAGCTGGATTGGCCGCGTCTATCGACCGACCAGTCTAGCTGCAAGGTAGCACTGGAACGTCCTACAGCAGCACCATGCAGCCCTTCATGGTCATTGCCAGGAGCCCTTGCCTTCCTCCTGGCCTTGCTCTCTCCCTCTTAAGCTGCCTGTGCATGCTTGCGTGCTGTGCTTGTCCAGGCTGCGTGTTCCGCACTGCCGCCCCCATCCATGCCAGCGAGCTGGACACAAAGAAGCTCTACAACGACCTAGGCATCAAGGACCTGGTGAGAACAGCAGCAGTAGCAGCAGCAACTTGCGGTTGTTGGCGGCAGCAGCAGCACTTGCGGTTGACACTGCAGTGTGTTGAAGGCCCAGCTGTGCAGCCGTTCACACGGGCAGCATTTGTAACCATGCGTCACCGCGGGCGCCCCAGTACAGTGCTGCTGAGGCGCATGCAGCTGTTGCATCACAACAAATATAATGCTCACACCAAATATGATGCTCATTTGCGCTGCCGCATCTGGTGTCGTGCGCGCTGTTGCTGTGCGCGCAGATCGACCTGCGCAGCAGCGAGGAGATGATGCTGGAGGGCATGGGCAGCCCCGCCTTCCAAGGCCTCAGCTTCTGCAAGTACAAGCGGGACCCGGCAGTCAACAGGGTGAGCAGCCAGCAGCAGCAGCAGCAGCAGCAGCAGCAGCATGGGCGGCAGCAGCAGCAGCAGCAGCAGCAGGGACACCCAGCAGTTGACAGGCTGAGCAGCAGCGGCATCAGCCCAGCTGGACCCACCAGTCACTAGGGTGAGCCGCAGCAGCGGCGGCAGCGGCGGTGGCGGTGGCAGGAGCAGAGTGACAACAGCAGATTTGAGCGATGATGCTGAAACCTCGGCAGGAGGACAGGGCACCCAACCTGACGGGCCTGAGCAATGGTTAACTACGAGCTGCCCATACTAACAGCGTGATGTGCACAGGGTTGCTTCATGGGTGCACTGCCTCACATTGTCTTGGCCTTGCTGCTGCTGCTGCTGCCGCCCAGGTTGTGCCGGATGCCACCAGCTACGTGCATGGCGGCAGCCACAGCGACGTCATGCGCGTGCAGATACCAGTCATGGAGAAGTGAGCAGCGCAGCAGGCAGGCAGGCAGGCAGGCAGCTAGCCAGCTAGGCCGGCAGCCAGCCAACCAGCAAACACGCATGTGCTGCTGTGATGTGTAGGTTGCCTCTGGTGCAGCAGAGCTGCCAGAGCTCAGTCGGCAGGCGCAGCTGCCGAAACATCTTCAGTCCTTCAGACGGGCCTGTTAGACACGGCCGCATGTGCAGTGTGGCCTGTCTTCTGCATGCTTGCCTTGCCTTAGTGAGCAGCTGTCTGTGCAGCAAAAAGGCAGCAATGTGCTGTCTGTGCAGCAAGACCACAGCAGGCAACGTGCTGGCTGTCACCCTCAGCACATTGTGCAAGCCCCTTGCCTGCTGCTTGTGCTGCTACACACTCTTGCTTTGCTGCTTGGTGTACCGCTTCTGCGCTGCTGCAGGCACCGCTACTACTGGTCGATTCTGTCACGCATGAAGAAGCGGCATGCACTGCAGCTGGTGGCGACAGCACTCGTAGACAAGCCCGCCAGCAGGAGGATAGCCATAGAGTGAGCGGGCAGATGAGATGCATGTGGTGAAAGTGCTGATGTTCATGGCTGGTTGAGGGTGGTTGAGCAACCAGGGTGGCTGTGATTTGGATGACCGCAAGTGTTGCAGATAAGCAGCTTTTGGATGCTAGGCGTCCTGGACTCGCTCACACAGGGAAATGTGTGTGTTGGTTGCAGCCAGATGCTCCAGAACCGCCTTTTGAGCTGCCGGTGGCTGCTGACGGGGTTGCAGTCTGTGCAAGGATGTAATATGGCTCTTTCTGCGCCATTGGTAGTGCCGTCATTGCATGGGCTGGCTACTGCGCAGGACTATTGGCATCCCTGCAAGTTGTGCTGTCTGACACGCTTGCGTGTGCTGCTGCTGCTGCTGCCGCCGCCGCCAGGCAGGTGAACGAGGGCGGCCTAGAGGGGCTGTACCGGGTGCTGCTGTCAGACAGTGCGGAGTGGTTCGTGGCAGCGCTGCGGCACATCAAAAGTGAGTGAGCAGACGAAAGAGCATAGTGGCTGGCCAACAGCAGAGGTAAAGGTGTATTCGCAACGTATAAGCATGCACTGCTGCTTGAAGTTTCAAGCTCAACCCTGTTGATGGGTGTGTGTTGTGCTACGCTGGTGTTCCCGGTGGGGCCGCAGTTGACAGACGCTTTGCCTTGACAGTTGATTGATGCTGCATGCTCCTGCCGTCTGCGGTGTATGCCAGGCCCTGTGCTTCGACATCATCACACCCTGCTTCCTGTGTGATGCATTTCACTCCTGCGGCTCTCACCCACCATGTGTTCTGCCTGCCCGCCTGCTGTGCTGTGCAACGTGCTGCCGATGCTGCATGCATCGCAGCATCTGTAGCCTCAGGCCGGCCCGTGCTGTTTTTCTGTAAGGCTGGCAAGGACCGCACGGGGCTGCTGGCTGCGCTGCTGCTGTCGCTGCTGGGAGCCAGCGAAGAAGCCATCCTGCAGGACTATGTCATTAGTGATCAGTTCCACATGGTGGCGCTGGCAGGGCTAGAGGAGAACCCCAAAGTGACGGGACTCGACCGGGAGAAGTTTGAGCGCGCACCGCGCGAGGCAATGCACGCAGCGCTGCAGTTCATCCAGGAGACGTCTGGCAGCATTCCGCAGTACCTGGCAGCAGCTGGGTTTGGGGAAGCAGAGCAGGAGGAGCTGCGGCAGCTGCTGCTGCGCGACGGCGGCAGCAGCAGCAGCGTGGCTGCCGGATGAAGGGCGGCAGCAAGGGCTGTCAGTGCAGCTCGGCCTGAGGATAGCGGGGAGTCGCTGTGAGTGGTGCAGATGAAAAGTGTGGCAGCAGATGGTTGTCATGCGGTGAGTAGTTGGGCCTTGTGCTGGAGAGTTGGCTGCGCAGGCGGAGCAGCTGCGGATGAGCGGCCCTGCAGTTGTGCTGCAGCAGCTGCTGCGAGCGGCGCCTGTCGGTTTCCGCTGTGCACTGTATTGCGTGTGTGTTGCATGATGCACGCGCGTCCCCCTGTACGCGGCGAGTTGTGCCACAACTGCCAGCGGCATTGGGAGTGCAACCAGCTGATGGCGATGGTGAGCTTGCACCGTCGCATCACGCTGCATTTCGCCATAGCGCACCCCAAAGAGCTGCTCCTGCTGCAGCTGACATACACGGGCTCCCCGCAGAAGGGCATATTCGCATTGCCCTGGGGTGCGCTTTGCACACTTGCATGGGGCAGCTGATTGATATTATGCTGTTGTCCGGCGCCTGCCAAGGACGGCCTGCAATGCGTTGCTTGTGGAGGTGCTGCTTTCAAGCCAGCACACTCTGGATGGACAACGGATTGCACTGTTCCTTGGCATTGCTGCTGTACAGTGTGTGAACAGTCCAGCATGTTACATACAAACGAGCCACGTGGGCATTTACTATGTGGACCTTTGCATGCATGCGGCGCTGGTGCAAGGCCAACTGAAGGTCACTTTTGATAGCCAGTTCAACTACCAAGTTGGTAGTACTGCTACAACTTTGGACACCACTATACTACGTCGACAACAAGCATGCTTGCCAGATGGCCGGCGTGGTGAACCAGCACCGTGGAAATGCAGGCCTAGGCCTAAACGAAAACGCTGCCTACTGGCACATGCACAGGGCTAGCGTGTGATCTGCCTTGCCAAGGCACATGCAGTACGTTCGCTGCTCCTGTGCAAGTCAACAGATGTGCTTAACAGGTGCAACTGCAGTTGCAGTGACAGCTGTCATTCCAAACATATCACCGGCAGTCACCTGCCAAGTTGCAAAAAGAGCCGGCCCGTGGCAACAGCAACAAGCAGCTGCCACCCATGCTCAACGGTGCCGGGTCATGCCTACTGCATTGCCACGCGTGCACACGCCACAGAATTTGAGTTCGCTCCAAGCAACTCCTGCTGGCATGCATGCCACTAGCACCAGCATCCTGCGACATACACCAGCCGCGCCAGCTTAATAACAATAGTCTTCTTGTAAGCCGGCAGTCACCTGCCAAGTTGCAAAAAGAGCCGGCCCGTGGCAACAGCAACAAGCAGCTGCCACCCATGCTCAACGGTGCCGGGTCATGCCTACTGCTTTGCCACACGTGCACACGCCACAGAATTTGAGTTCGCTCCAAGCAACTCCTGCTGGCATGCATGCCACTAGCACCAGCATCCTGCGACATACACCAGCCGCGCCAGCATAATAACAATAGTCTTCTTGTTAGCCAAACCAGCTGCGCCAGCATGTAGGAAGCAATCATGTGCATATGCGCAACACAGAGCCGCATACAGCTGGCATACATGCTCATCATCAGCCAGCTCCTCTCACCGCCGCATGTCCAGCTATTTGTGCAGCCACAACAACCAACAGCAGCCACTTGCTATCAGGGCACGTGTGACACGATGCCGCACACTCACGCTGCAACGGCCACCGCAGAGCGACATTCAGAAAGCGCATGGCACCGCCTCAGCAGCAGCCGGCCCTCGACCCCCAAGCCTAGCTCAACACCTCAACCTTTGGCCTCACCTCAGGCCAGCGCTGCATCATCAACATCACGCCTGCTGTGAATCAGCCCCAGGCCACATGTGCGGGCTATGCATCAAGCCCTCACACCTTGAAATACTATAGAAGAAAGAACATACGCAATCCTGGCGGCCACTTCATGCCAGCTTTGCCAGCTCGACCGCCAGCTGGCCCTCTTCAGCACGCTACATCACCAGCAACCCACTGGCTGGCCCTGCAACCCCAAACCCTCAGTCACACACCCGTCAAACCCTGCCCCCCGCCACCTCACGCCAGCGTTGCGAGCTGTTCACACTGTTCAAAGGCAATGTTCTGTCGTCATCCTCAAGTCTTAACCGCCACCTCACGCCAGCTTTGCAAGCTCTGTCTCCAGCTGGCCCTTCAGCGCCTTTAAGTTGTTAGCGTGGCTGCCGCCCGCCTCATCAATCCAGCCCTGCACCTGCCCCAGCACCGCGGGGCCCTGCAGCTTGAAGTGGCTGCGGATAACGGCCGCAAACTCGGCCGGCGGGTTGCGCAGCTGGTCGATCATGGCCCAGCGGATGGTCGCCTCGCGGATGACCTGCAGGAGCGGGCGAGTGGGCAATTAGGCAAGTGATTGGTGCTGCAACAGCAGGGGTATTGGCGGGGCCGCAGCGTCATGTACCCTTGCACGGGTCGACTAAGTTAGGCTGATGTACGTTGTGACGCTGACTGCAACACGCCTGCAACGTGGTTTGTGGCAGGAACACGTATGGCGTATAGGTGCACCATAACCAGCAGCAGCACAAGCAGGCAGGGCTAGCTAAACAGAAGACACGCTGAAGCAGGTTGAGCGCTGCCTTGCAGACAAGGCGACTGAGCTGTGTGATTTGCTGCCACCAGCCTTGCTCCTCGGCAGCCCTGCAGCCCTGCAACCACCACCTGCCACCGCAGCCTGCAATCACCACCTGCGGCCACAGCCTGCAATCACAACCTGCGGCCAGAACCTGCGGCCACAGCCAGGAACCACAACCTGCAACCACAACCTGCAACCACAACCTGCAACCACAACCTGCGTCGCAGCCCTCACCTTGTTGTACTCCTTGCTCTGCTGGCTGGTGCCGCGCTGCTCGTAGCCGGGCTCGTTGAAGTAGGGCTCAGGCACCAGGATCAGCGACTGGATGCTCACCAGCACCTGGCCACAGGCAGCAGAGGCAGCAGAGGAAGCAGACACCAGCAGCAGCAGCAGCAAAGGTTAGTAGAAGCGTGGACATGCTGGCAGGCAAGGAAGGCACAGATGCACCGGCGCGGGCCGAACAAGGCAGGAAGGGTGGCGCAGTCGGCACAGGATCCACGCAAGTAGCACCGGCGCATTGGACTAGCTCAGCAGCACTACATGCTCCAGCAGAACACCAGCAATGGCTGCATGCCCTGCCTGGCCTACACTGCAACTTCTGCTTGGCTAGCTACTTCCCTGCAACAACAGCTACTGCTGCCCCTGCTGCAGGCTGGCTTGCGCACCTGGAACGCTGATGACACATCAGGGTTCCAGCCCTCGCCCTGCCCGCCATTCCATGTGCCCAGCAATGACAGGCACACCTTGCCGCAGTTGTACAGGTCTGCAGCAGCAGCAGCAGCACCAGCAGCATGATGGTCAAGGCACCAAACATCCATCCACAGCAATGTGACTGGCACATGCTCAAACCACCTGCACTCTGCTGCTGCTGCATCGAGCAGCTTCAACTGCACACAAGCCTGACTGCCGTGTCCTGCAAGCAGCTGGAGCACATCAGCACAACCCAGCACAGCCGCTGTGTGGCTTCACACGTCACTCACTGGGGTTGAAGCGCACACTGCCGTTGCCTGTTGTCACCAGGTTCACCTGCACATAGGCACAGCAGCGCACAGCAGCATGGTGTTTGGCAGTGCTGCCGTTGAGCAACAGCTGCGACACTCAAGGTGCAGCAATGCACGCTTTAGAACGCTGTAGGCACCTGCGGATGCATCGCTGGGCTCTTAACCTAAGCAGCAGCTGCAACATAACTCATGGCAAGCACTGCTGCTGCTGCTGCTAGCACGGCAGCAGCTGTGGCGCTGCAGCATGGCTGGCACTCTCGCAGCTGCGCTCACCTTTGGTGGCGCGTTGGGGTAGTTGGGAGGGAAGAACATGTCGAACACAAAGCCTGCGGAGGAGCAGCGGCACACAGGCCGGCAGCATACCAACACATCACGCCGAGGGCAGCTGGAGAATAGCCGACAAGAGCAGCACAAAGAAGCAGCAGCAGCCAGACCCACAGCGCCTCTGCCACTAAGTCAAAGGCTAGCGCATGCGTATCCCAACAGCTGTTACTGCTGCTGCTGCTGCCGCCAGATGTCATGCATTGCAACTAGGTGATCAAGCTGTCTGGCTGTACGTTGCAACCAGCGCTGCTGGCGCATGCTGCTCACATCCGCCGCCGTATGGCGTGTCCTCTGGCCCCGTGATGAGTGCCTTCCACAGGAATGTGTTGTCGTCATCAACGCGCACAAAGATGCTGCTGGCGGGCGACACGTCGATCAGCCGCTCGATGCCTGCATCAAGTAAATTGCAGTGATAACAGCAGGTACACAGACGGGGTCAGACGTTACAGCATAAACCGCACGGATGCGCTGGCACACACCCTATACTGCCACAGGTCTGAGCCTGCGATGCATCTCCAGCTACCTACGCAAGGACAAACTATCACACAACCGCTGGTGCTGCTGCCGCCGCCGCAGCGCTGCTGCGCAGCTCAAAATTAGCATCATGCATCCCTGCCGCGCACCTGCCATCTCGCTGGTGACCTTCTGCACGCGCGCCTTGAGCCCGGTGGGGTCCTTGCTGGCCTCATCACGGAACTTGTGGCGCGACGCCAGCGGCGCACCGTCAAGCTGCAGAGCCAATGGCAGCAAGGGCAGTGCACAAACATAACACCTGAGGATGCATTCTTGAACTAGTGGCGTTGGTGCTGCTGCTGTGCTGACAGTAGTGAAGTAACAACGAGCTGTTGTGTGCAGAGGCGAGCCAGCCAGGCAGCGCAGCCAGAGGGTGTTGACGCAGTGATACGCAGCACAGCAACAGCGCCACAGCGCTTGGCGTCCCTGACATGTGAATGTGAAGGCAGTAGCAGTTTGGGTGATCGCCTTCACACCATGGCTGAGCGCACTCACCACAAGGCCTTTCAGTGCTGCCTCGTAAGCTGCGCTGCTGCTGCTACTGCCACCTGCTCCTGCAGGCGCCGCACCCTGCTGCTGCTGCGGTGCCTCAGCCGCCGCTACTGCTGCTGCAGCCGAGCTTCGCGTGGCTCGCCGCGTGCGGCCACCGCGTTGCGCTGCTGCTGCTGCTGCAGCGCCACTGCCGCCTGCGTCTCCAGCTGCTGCTGCGGCCGCGGCGACTTCCTCTGCTGTAGTGAGGTGCTGCAGCTTGGTTGTGATGCTCAGCAGTTGGTCTGCTATCTCCATGCTGCGTTTTGCCTCAGCCAGCAGCGCCTCTGCAGCGGGAGCAGCAGCATAATCAGTGCAAGGTGCTGGTCAAAATACCCAACATCTGGCACCTGCAGATCAACATTGCGCTGAGAGCAACTAAAGCGTGCGGGCACCATCAGGTGGTGCTGCATGCAGGCTGCTTGCAGCACAGTGCCTCGCATGCTGGCCTCCATCTTACACACCACACATGTGCTTGCAGCACACCCTGCCTTGCCTAAGCATGATCATTATGGCTTTTCTGATGTCATGATGATATCGGTGATATGATGACGGGGGAAACGACCTTGCTGCGATGCTCACCAGTCTGCTTGTCGACGCGCGGCGGCACTGCGCTGCTGCTGGCTTGCTTCCCTGCATCCTTCTCATGGCTCTGCAGCGTCTTCGCCATGCGCTCCCTGTACATTGTAGCGCCCTTGATCAGGCCCCGCAGCGCCCCAACAATTGACACCTGCTGCTGCTGCTGCTGCTGCTGTTGGCTGCTGCCAGCTGCCGCCTGCTGCTGCTGCAGTGGCACTGCCAGTGCATGTGCCGCCAGCATCTGCTCAGTGGCAGGCCTGCACAGGGCTGCCAGCACATCAAGCAGCGGCCGGAAATACTGCGGCCGTGACACCATCTCAGGGAAGGCCACCTGCCCAAACTCACGCACCAGCAGCGGCAGCAGCACAGAGCCCTGCACTGCTGCCAGGCATTCCTGCTGCCGGGGGCTGAGTCCCACATCCATTGGATCACTGTCTGCTGCTGCTGCTGCTGCTGCTGCTGAGGAGGAGGAGGACGGCTGTCCTGCTGCTGCTGCTGCATCTGCAGCCTCAGGGCAGCCGCCTAGCTCCTCATTCAGTGCGGCAGCCAGGCCCTGCAGCAGCCCACAGAGCTGCTCGTCTTGCGCTTCCTGCGCTGCCGCTGCTTTTTTTGGATCCCACAAGTTGCCTGGAGCTCGGCTGGCACCGTAGCCATAGCCAGTGCCCTTGGCCCATACCACAGCTTGGCCAGGTGCACCAGCAGCAGCAGCACCAGCACCTGCAGCAGCGCCTGCAGCAGCAGCAGGGGCAGCTGCAGCTGCTGCAGCGCCTGCTGCTGGTGCTGCTGCTGCTGGTGCTGCCTCGTCTGTTTTCTGCTTCTTCATCTGCTGTGGGGGGTCTGTTGGTGTGTCTGACCTGCATGCATCAACACGCACAGGTCAGCACCCTGACAACGTCAGCGAACGCTGCACCTAGATACAACTGCAGCACGATCAGCCCTACAGACCCAAAGAGTCCAGCACGCAAGATGAAACAGTCATTATCCTCAGCAGCCCAGGCAGCTGACCGCAACAGCATGCTGCTGGCAGACTCTTGACATCAAGCTTGATCCCGCAGCAAGCATGATCACAACTCACAGCACCAACACCACCAGCCCACCTGCCCCGTGTGCTGCGCGCCTCGTACAGGTCTGCGTGCTGGTAGTATGCTGCTGGCTTCACATCAGTTAGCGCCTCTAGCCGAGCCAGTGCCACCTGCACCGGGCTGAATGCGCTGTCGGGGTGTGCAGCAGTGCTGTTGCCAGGGTGGCCCACATCCACGCTGCCCCACTCCTGCAAGGGGGCGCAACGCAGCGGGATGAAAGGACAAGCAGCAGCGCTGATGCACGAGGACACGTTGTGCAGGGCCTGTGGTCGAGGGGCACGCTGCTGCATGTGTTATGCGCTGCTACAAACAATAGCAGCAGCAACATAGCTTCTGCTGCGCGCATGCTGAAAAGTAGTTCATAGCCAACTTCACAGCCGACTTTCCAGTCAACTTCACAGCCGACTTCACGCCCCACCTCCAGGAACTCCTTGATGCGCTCCAGCAGCTGGCTCATGTTCATGCAGGAGTCCCAGTGGTCCAGCGTCAGCAGCGGGTGGCTGGCCAGGGCCCCGGGCAGCGGCGCGGCCAGGTGCGGGCGCACCACCTCGAGGCGTGGCGGGTAAAAGGGGTGCAGGCCGCGCATGAAGGAGAAGCGCAGCTGGATGGAGGACACCGCCCACTTGGCGGACACCTCCTGCAGGTCCTGTGGGTGTGAATGCGGGGCCGAACAGAGTGGGCAGGGCAGCGTGGGTCGGGCAGAGCAGGCGCGTGTACTTGTCGTGAGCAGTAATGGGGAGTTGAGGTGGATGGCGATGGTGGTCTGCAAGGGAGAACCGCATACCAGGGTCATAAGGGCGGCCAACACAGCCGAGCAATTAATAAACAGGCCGCACACCACGCATTTGCAAAGACAACACAGCCCAGTGCGCCGTCTGCAGCCGGCAAGCAGCATCTAGAGGTCTGACATGCTCAACCCAGAAACGCCATCACACGCGCTGTGCACCACAAAGGTGCAGACGCAGCACCCTCGCACCTTTGCCAGCTGGCAGTCTGGCCTGAAGGCTGACTTCCACATCTCCACGCTCCAGGTGTACACGTCGTCGCCCACGCTGTCTGCGCTGACGTGCATGGCGCCGCTGTACTGCCGCCGGATGAAGCCCAGCAGCTCGTTCTGCAGCATGTTGAAGCCCTCCTTGCTGTTGTTGTAAGGAAGCAACAGTTGTAGGCGGATGATGCGGCAGGATGATGGCAGCAGGCGCCGCAAGGGCAGCAGCAAGACAGTGACATAGCAGTTGGTGAGAGCGTCAGCATGTGGCTGAGGCGGTACGGCGGAGGTTGTGCAATCGTGCTGTGGTGTTGAAGAGCTTGCAGGGGCCTGAGGCATGGCAAGCAACTTGTGGGGTAAGTTGGCAGCAGAGACAACATCTTTGATGCAAGCAGCAGGCAGCCATGTGGCACACCAACTCGAACAGCAAACACGCATGCATCACGCTCAAATGCAGCACATGTTCCCACCCAGCCGCCGCAAGCCTGCCTCTGCCCCGCCCACAGCTACACCTGCCCACCTGCTGAAGATCTGCTGCCTGCTGGCCTTGCCCTGCTCCATGGACAGCACCTGCGCGCTGCTGCAGCTGCGCTCCAGCTCCTCCTCGTGCCGCGCCCAGCGGCCCTGCAGCACGCAGCAGCACAAGACATGAGCCGCATGGCAACCAGTTCAATACACAACGCGCCACATGTGCATTGTTGTCCAATGGCAAGACATGCCATGTGAGAGTTTCCCAGCCTCGCACAGCTACAACCACAACTACGATACCACACGACCAACAGCAGCCAGCCATCAAGGCCCCACCTGGCGCTGCCTGCACCACAACTGCTTGCATGAATCCGCATGCGATTCCTTAATCAACAACTGCGACTGCAGCTACAGGCAGCCACAGCTGCAGTCGCCTGCCCACCTGGCGCTGCCCGCACTCCACCAGCAGCTCTTTGTCCTCCTGCTCGTCCTCGTCACCGCCACCATAATCGTCGTCATCGTCGTCATCATCAGCATAGCCGGAGCCGTCCTCAGACATAGCCTGCATAACATGAACATGACGACCAGGTGCCTTTCAAGCTATGAACAGCTACACATGTGCAACGGACAGTGTGACGGACACAGTACAGCATGCGCAGTGGTTGGGTGTTACACGGGAAGCATGCAGAAAATTCATGCTGAACGGGAGGATGTGCAGCAGCAGCAACCTCCCCGGCATGCTGCTTGCGTGTCAGACCGCTGCCGGAGTGCAGCCACGTTGTGGCAACCTGACTCTCCAGCATCCGCTGCACTGCACTGCGCCCTGCACGAACGCGTGTTTGCCGCATGCCATTGCTCATTGAAAGCGACGGTCTCTAGCAGCCGCAAGCTCTGCCTGCATGCCAGACATCTGCATGCCCTGACGTCTGCAGACACGCAGGCGGCTTCTTCAATGCAGCTATGTGCTGCTGCGGAGCATGCTGTGAAGCTCGTGGCATTGGCCAGCAGCAGCACCCCAACCAACCACTATGCTGTTGACTTTCTATTTCTGGTAGTTGCATAGCTGCCTGCTCGCACCTCGTCGGAGCCGTCCTGCTCCATGCCGGTGCCGTCATTGGGCTTGCCGTCTGCTGCACGCAGCGCATCCTCATCAATAGGGATGTCCAGCAGCTGGCAGATCTGCAGTGGGACATGCGAATGCAAGGCAAGATCAGCATAGTGACATTGCGATGCACAGGCGGCAGCATGCAGCATGCAGAGCGGGTGAACGACTAGCAAGCCTGTGTGTCGCGTGCAAGGCAGGCTGTCTCGCAGCAAGCAGCTTCACTGCTGCAGCATGACGCCGCTGCCCCCACATGCGCACATTGCACGCAGCAGTTGCAAGCTGTGCACACCCCATGCAACATATGCAAGGAGTGGCGCAAAGCACACCACGCATGCAGTGCAATACAGCATGCACAGCTTGTTGCGCACAGCACGCAGGCTGCTGTCCGCATGCTTCACTGCCTTGCACACACCTTGGCCAGCACCGCTGACAGCGCCGCAGCGTCCTGGAACCTCTCCGAGGCTGCTGATAGCTTGCAGGACAGCCTCTCTTCATCGCACAGGATGAGGCAGCCGCTGCGGGGGTAGCTGCTGGGCTCCATGTAGGTGATGCTGACTGGCAGCTGCTGCTCGCCAGTGTTCACCACAACCTTGACTGTGTCGCCATCCAAGCGGATAGACTCCAGCTGCCCTGTGGGAGAGATGTCACCCAAGGCAGCGCCAACTGCGCCAATCACGGCCTCCATGCCTGCTCAGCAGCGATGCGCTGCGCGCTGGCTAGTGAGCAGAAGGATACAGCGCCAGGATGCTCTGCTGCCCTTGCAGGAAACAAGCAAGTTGCATAGCAAGCCAGTTTGAGAGGTCATGAAGCATTGGCGAAGGCAGCGAGCGGTGTTTGGGACTGGTTCACAGGTGGTGGTTGCACAGCATGCAGCAGGAGCAGCACCTAGGTATGGCCAACGTGCCTTACCGACGCAGCAGGCGCACTGCTCCGAGCGATGAACGTCACAGATGGACCAGCTGCTACGACTTCACCTGCCACCGAGCGATCAAGCCTCGCAGGAAGCTGCAGGAGCTCAAAAGCACTGGTGCCGAGATTTTGCTTTGAGTTGGCAAGCAGCGCAGACGGCAATCTCGTTGAAACAGCGACAAATACAAGCAATGTGTCGCTGACAATGAACGGCTCCTGCGCCGTGTCGGGCACCCATCAAGAACGCGGGCCAGAGTTTGCTTGTCAGTGTCATTGTCACGCGCAGTTGAATGGGCTGCTGTCCTAGTACTGTTAATTGTTTTTAGCACTCAGTATGTTTATTCGTCGTGTCCTGGAGGGAATCTGAATCACCGACACTTTCTCCACCAGCAGCAGCACTGAAGTGCAGCAGTACTTCCGTTCCCAGTACGCTGCCAACTGATCTGATCGGCGCACATCGCCTTTGTCTTATTGCAAATTTGATTATTTGAGGGTGATCAAGTGCCAGGGCACATGGACCTGGCGGTGGTGCAGCAAAGGAACATCATTGACAGTGATGGCACAGAAATAATCGGCAGTTTGCCTGCTGCGCCAGGATCACGGCTGCAGTTTTCGTGGGGCACTGGCACGCAGCTCAGGCTGTGTGAGGTCCACAGCCAAGCCACAGGTGCTGGGGGAGAAGATCCATACGCAGGCTTTGTAGAATGGTGAGAGCGATTGCGGCGACGCAGCAGCAACTTTTGTCATTTCTGTTGCGGCACCTCACACCAAGGAGTCAGCTCACAGCTGCAGTGGCAGTATCTGCATTGCATGTGCCTGACCGTTGCTTTCGCAGCCACTTGTGGAGCATCTAGCAGTAGCCTAGAGGTTCCCTTGGAAAGTCAAGTGTCATTAGCAGTGCGACAGTACATGAGCATGTACCGCACACCACCTGCCGCAGGATCCCACCCGTGGGCGAGCAGCGCAGGACAGCATACGACATCATGCCTCTGTACAAGAACCTGCGCAAGAAGCTGCACATGCTGGGTGAGCCGCAGCAGGGCAGCACACAGCATTGCAAGCAGGTGCACTTGTGATTCTACGCAAACAACTGGCATCAGGCCTCCGCGCAGGAGCCTTCGTGTGCTATGCCACCAGATGCATGTGGCGCAAATGTTGCTGTCATGCAGCATCGATCTCCTCCAGGTCCTGCGACTGTGCGCTGGTGATTCTCAGTGCTCCATGTGCTGAATGTATCCTCTCTTGTTGATGGTTGTTGCGCCTCTGGCTGTGTCACCGGCTGGGTGTGCTGCAGGCTCAGGCAGGCAGCAGGAGGCGCGTGAGGCGCTGCAGGAGTACAGCGCAAGCGTGCTGAACGTGCTGACGTCATGCGCCAGGTGCGCAGGCGAGGGGGTGACCAACAACAGCTGCTCAGCCCCTGCTCAGCACGGGCTCCCTCTTTTCACCAAGCAAGCAGCCAAAGATGTTGCTAGGAGCTGCCTCAGATCCGTCCAGTGATTGACTGGCATGATGCTGCTGCTGCTGCTTGCAGTGACCCGGCTGCGGGTCCCCCGAGGTCTGAGGACCTGCTGCAGGTGGCGTACGAGGCGGGGCTGTGGCAGCTGCTGGAGCTCTTCTTCCTCAGCAGCGACACACCAGAGGGCTTCTTTGCTGAGGTGGGCTGCTGAGCAGTTCTCCTACTTTGCAATGGACAGTTTTAGCAGCAGCAGGCTATTGCTGCCACCTCGCCTGCTTGCTACCATCCTCTTCATCAGATACTTCTGGTCTGGGCCGCTTTCTGATCAGCTCGTGCCTCCGCATTCTCCGCCTGCTGCTGCGTGCTGCAGGCCTTTGCAGCGTGGCTGTGCCAGCACGGCGGGCTGCTGTGCATGCCCTCAGGCTTCCACCTGCTGGCTGCTGAGGCGCGGCGGCTGCAGCAGCTGCAGCGCGTGGATGATGACCCAGGCTACTGGCCGGCGCTGCAGCGGCTGGTGCTGACTGGGCAGATTGAGGTGGCGCTGACGCTGCTGACTGCGCACCCTGCGTATGCCGAGCTGACAAACCCAGACATGGCGGCCAAGGTGGGCAGCACTGCTGGTGTGCCTTTGCTGCACTGATGCCAGATGCTGTTCGCGTTCTAATCTGTACTCTGCTCAGGCAGCAGCAGCTGCGCAGGCTGATGGCAGGATTTGACTGGCTGTTGACACTTCACTGCATGCTGCTGTGCAATGCTGCTGCAGGTTGAGGTGCTGGAGCAAGTGTTCCGGCTGCTGCGGGTGGTGCCTCGCTTCACCAGGCAGGCCGGCAGCAGCAGCAGCATGCTGGGCGCTGGCGGCACCCTCACTGATGACATCGTGGTGTTCTCTGCGGAGCGCGCCAAATGGACGCAGCAGTGAGCGGCGCGCACGCTGCAACATGGCCTTTCATGGTGCCTGCTTGGAGCAGCAGTTGCATGGTGTGGGTGCAGCTGCTTGATTGTTGTTTGTCACCTGGCACAGCACATTTTGCACTTGCCTCCCCCAATGACGATGATGATCTGATACCGGTGCGGTGCCCTACTTCACTCTTGACGGTCTGCTGTTGCTGTTGCTGCTGCTGCTGCTGGTCAGGGTTGACGAGCTGTACGCGAGGCGCGCTCAGCTGCTGGCGGACATGAAGAAATTGGACCCTGCAGCAGCAAAGGGTGAGCAGCGCTGTTGCCTCGCATGTTGTGTTGGTTCCTGTCGCTTCACCCACCAGGCGGGGCGCACTCAGCTGGCTGCTCAATCAGATGCTGGCACCCTAGTGCTGGCTCACCAAATCACATGTACCAGCATTGCTTGCAGGTGAACGGTTGTGCATTTATCATGTGCCTAAAACTGTCATATTACATGTACATGCCACCTGCTGTGTTCATCCGCAGGCCTAGCTGGCATCCTATGCCTGCTGTGTGCCAGCTCCTCCAACGAGCACATCATGCGGGACTCTTTCAACCACGCGAAGTCCATCGCACACAACTGGGTGGAGCTGCTGGCTGGCGTGCTGCTGTGGAAGTACCCCACGCTGCAGCCGCAGCTGCACCTGAAGCACCTGGTCAACAAGGTCAAAACCGCGCTGGGCGGCGCCAGCAGGCACAGCGATGAGGAGTTCCTCGACTTCTTTGAGCAGGTGGGTGCGGCCAGGTGTCGGATTGAGCACAGCATCGGCTAACAGCTATCAGCTCGCATTCATGTGCTCCTGCCAGGCTGCGAAGGGAAGCACAGCGCAACGATGGCGCTGATTCCCACTACAGCAGCTATTGCCGGAGCTATCCGGCGCTTCATCACCACAGCTGCTCTGCTCTGCGCCCCTGCCGCTGCTGGCCTGCAGCTGCTGCTGGCAGCCTGCGACCAGGAGGTCCAAACCATCATCACGCTGGCCACGCAGCAGCCCTACTGCGGGCTGCAGTTCATCGCACACATCTACGACGTGATCCGCGCCAGCCCTGGCGCCGAGCGCGTCATCTCGCGCCCGCTGCCCGGCTTTGGCGGCGACCAGGCTGAGATGTTCACGCTGCATTATGTGGAGACGCTGACGGGGCATGCCACCACGTGGCAGCTGGCTGCGGAGTACCTGGCGTGGTGCCCCGTGCATGGCAGCGCAGTGCTGGAGGCGCTGCTGGACAGGAGCCCGGTGCGTGTGTTGCTGAATAGTTTGTTGCATGAAGATATCTTGTTGTGCGTGAGCTGAGATGTATGCCCTCGGCCTCAGCCTCGGCTTTCGGCCTCGGCCTCAAGGTGCCTGAGGCTGCCTGTCAGGCGCCTGAGTGTGTGTAGAGGCGTTGGGCGGCTTCACTTAGGTGCTTGTTGCAGGAAGGTGGTTGCGCAATGCGGATGCACCATCCTGCAACAAGCACCCAAGTTAAGCATCAGATCCTGTTTTTAGTCAGCCGACGTGCTCACGTGCCCATGGGCGCTTGTAGTGCTTTTCAAAATAGGCTTGTGTGCAGCAGCTGAATCGCCATGCTTCCAGCACCTCTCCTGCGCTGACTTTGCTGCTGTTGCACACATCCCTGCAGTTCCCCTTGCAGGACGAGGTGACCGCCCTGAAGGCGTTTGCCCTTGCGCAGCGGCACGGCCTGACAGGAGCGGCAGCAGGCCTCGCGCGCCGCCTCGGCATGGCAGCAGCAGCAGGCGGCCGCAGCGCAGCAGCACTACAGTGGTTCATGCGCGCGCATGATCCTGCTCGGTGCGCGGAGCTGGTGGCTCCGCTACTGGCTAAGGTGCAGCAGCAGCTGCTGGACCAGGTGGGTGCGGAGATAGACGCAGCATGCACTCATGCCTAATGCTGTTGGTCAAACTTTGATGCTCAGGAAACTGAGATGCATCAGCATGCATGCTGGTCCATCTGCAATCACATATGTTTTGAGGTGCAACTTACGCAGAGTAGTCGTGTTGCCTGTGCCTGACGCTTTTGCAGCCATGCTCCTGGCAAGCTGTGCTGGAAGCCAGCCTGTTCAATCCGTGGTTACACGCACCCGCTGAGTACACCGCATGCTGCTGTTTCCTGCAGGCTGGCAGCTACCAGGCAGCGCCGCTGGACCTGCCTGAGCTGTCTGCCCTGGAGCCGCTGCTGGCACACCTGCCAGCGCAGAGCAGCAGCAAGATCGGCTTCGTGCAGCAGCAGCACCAGCAGCAGCTGCTGCAGGCGCGGCCATATCAGGAGCTGCACTGCCTGCGGGCGCTGCTGCGCTTGCAGGAGGCGCTGCAGGGGGTGCAGCGCTGCCAGCAGCCTGTTGTCGCTGCTGGTGCTCCGGTCAGCGCACAGCAGCAGGCGGCGCTGTCTGCAGCATACCGGGATGTGCGGGGTCCTGTGGTTGAGCTGCTGCTTGAGGGGCTGGCTCCTGCAGCCATGCAGCTGCCCCTACTGCTGTACCTCGTGCCTGTATTTGACAGTGCACACATGCCTTTCAGCAGGGGTGAGGTGCAAGGGCTGCTGCAGGTGCTGGGTGGTGCTTCTGCTGGGGCGCTGCCGGCAGCTGCTGCTGCGGTGCTGGCAGGGCGACACAGCACACTTGCAGGACTGGCGTTGCCTGCTGTAGCTGGCAGCGGCAGCGCAGGCAGTAACGGCAAGCTGCATGCGCGGCATGTGGACGATGTGCGGCTGGTGCTGTGTCGTAGCCTGGTGAAGGCCCATGTGCAGCAGGCTGCAGCTCTGGTGGATGCCTGAGGAAGGCAGAGCCTCTGAGGCGGTACCCGGATGTTCAGCTCAGTGAACAGATTTGGCCTGGTGTGTCAAGGTTGACACAGTTTGATGTGCAGGAGTGTAACTGTGTCACTTTGTACCACGAAGACGTGTTGACCGAGAACTGGGATCAACCTCCCCAACCGTAAGAGAACAGAGGGTACAGTTGTTACAGGCTGCATGCCAGGGTTTGGGACTGAGCACAACGATGCGTGGAAAGGAAGCATCTCACGTCGACAACGATGTAGATCTTAAGTAGCGCTGTAGGACAAGTGTCGCGAGCGTACTCGTCAGCGACTTCGTGTTGCCCTATGCTGCAGCTGTCTTGTCGTTGCTGCTGAGCACAACGTAGGCACAATATGCTTCTTGAACCGATCTAAATCCTTGACATGACGCACGCGAGGTGCCTGGACGCTGGGTGTTGAGCTCCCCGTCTACTGCTGTTGTCAGCAGTGCAGCAACACCCACACCTGACCCAACTGCCAGCCAGCAAGCAGCACAGCAGCCAGGATGCTGAACACACGCTCTTTGTGGAATGCGCTGTTCAAGCCAGCATCGTCTAAGTTCACCCTGGAGGAGCTGCGGGAGCTGTATGGCGTGTTGGTCAAGAACCCTGTCGTCACAGAGGCAAACCGAGCAGTGGTGGTGGAGACCATCCGGCGCGTTGCAGAGTACATGATTTGGGGCGACCAGAATGAGCCGCGCATCTTTGACTTCTTCCTGGAGAACAACATTATGACGTACCTGCACAAGGTGCTGCTGCAGCCCGCCAACCGCAGCGGCGAGGTGGCCAAGCAGGTGCTGCAGACGCTCAGCATCATCATTCAAAATGTGCACAGCGAGACCGCTGTGTTCTTCCTGTTCAGCAACAACCACCTCAACGACATCGTCGACCTGGACTTTGATTTTGATGACGAGGAGGTGCTGGGCTACTACATCTCCTTCCTCAAAACCATCAGCCTCAAGCTCAACCCCGGCACGGTGCAATTCTTCATCAACACACACCGCGGGGATGCGCCAGGCACCAGCCAGACTTCCTTCCCGCTGTACTCGCGTGCAATCCGGCTGGCGCACAACAGGGAGGGCATGGTGCGCGCAGCGGTGCGCACGCTGACGCTGCACGTGTACAGCGTGGCTGACCCCGACATCGTGTCGCTGGTCACGGCGCCTCCTGCAAGCCAGCACTTTGGCGAGGTGGCGCTGTACTTGGCGGAGCAGGTCGCGGTGAGCGCTGGATGGCTGGTTACACTGGCAGGCAGCAGCAGCAGCAACAGCAGCTGGCAAGGTCAGGCGCCTGCAGCAGTGCGGGGCGACGGTGGCGAGGACGCATGTGCGGCTGCAGCTGGGAAGTGCAGCTAGAAAGTGCAAATGAAGCAGAGAGCGACAGACATGCAACAGCTGCATTGTGGAACTTGTAAGCCATGTGTAGATGGCAGCCAAGTGCAAAAAGCAGCAGGCCTGCAGGATCGCATGCGTCTGCCTCCCTTGGCATGCATCTCACCCCTGCCAACGCCGCGTGCTGCCGCGTGTTGCTGCTGCAGCTGCTGGACAAGCGGCTGCTGGCTGCTGAGGCTGGCGGCAGCCAAGCGCTGGGCGCGCTGGACTCGCAGCTGGCTGAGGTGGAGGACGTGCTGTCATACGTCAGCGACCTGCTCAGCTTGGGTGAGCGCTGCGGCGCTGCTGCTGCTGCTGCTGCTGCTGCTGCTGCTGCTGCTGCTGGCAGCAGCACATAGCTGCGCACATTTGCAGCAGCAGCACCTTCTGTGGCGCCTTGTGAAATGTGCAGCAGGGACGTTGCAACTCTGCCTTTGCTTATTGCGCATGAATGTCTGACAGCAGGCGTCAGCTCAATAATGTGTGCAGATGTAACAGGAGTAAGCTGACAAAGTGCCACTGCCGGTGTGCTGCTTTTACCTGCAGGTGTGCCTGCCATAGCGCAGCTGCTGGCAAGCGCTGTGTGGCAGCATGTGACGCAGCCGCTGCTGCTGAAGCCCCTCATGCAGCCTGGAGCAGCCGCTGCAGCTGCTGCAGCACCACTGTCGCAGCAGTCGCAGCTGCGCGCTGGCGTTGCAGCTGGCAGCAGCACCAGCAGCAGCAGAGGCCCTGGCAGTGTGCTTGGCGCTGCTGCTGGGTTCAAGTCGGGGTCCCCGACTAGCTACAGGGGCTCTGCCTGGGGCAGCCAGGGGCCTCCAGGCTCGTGGCAAGCAGGTGCGCAGCAGCGTAGTGTTCACATAGCATAGCAGTAGGCAGGTGCTACCTCTTCATAGGAATGCTAGGCTTGGGTTGGTTAGGCTGGGGGATGTGCATGCTATTCTTGAGACAGCTGCAGCATGACAATGTGTGCAGCAGCGGGCTGCTGGTTTGCTGCGCAGAGGGATACGCTGCTTCGTGCGGTAGGGTGGCTGCCAACGTTGTGCCTGCCTTGCTGCTGGCAGCGGCAGGAATGTGGTGTGTAGTGCTTACTGAATCCACAAACTGCATTTGCCTTCCTGCCTGCCTGTGTGCTTCAGATGCTGGTAAGCAGGCCGCTCGAGCAGTGCGCCCGCTGTGTGCTGTGTTTGTGCTGGAGCGGCTCTTCCACTTGGTGATGTACCCGCCACTGCTGCAGCAGCTGCTGCTGGCACTGGCATGCGGCGGCGGCAGCAACAGCAGCATTGACGCTGCCACCAGCTCCAACGACAGCAGTGCAGCCACAAGCAGTAGCAGCAGCAGCAGCAGTGTGAGCTGCCGCAGCACTCTGCTTGGCATCCTCAGCAGCAGCCAGCCCTACCCAGCAGTGATGGTGCTGCGGTTGCTGGTATCCATCCTGCACAACAGGCACATATCGCCAGAGCTGCTGGCAGCGCTCAACATCTTGCCTTGCAGAGCTCAGCAGCAGCATGCTGCCGGCCTGGGCTATGGCACAGACGCCAACGGAAGCAGCAGCAGCAGCAGCAAGGATCCTAAGCAGCTGGCGGTGCTGGTGCAGGCACTGCTGTCACAGCTACAGGGGCTCAATGCACCTGAAGCCCAGCAGCAGCAGCAGCAGCAGCAGCAGCAGCAGGCAGCAAGTGGCCCTAGTAGTAGTAGCAAGGCCAGGGGCAAGCCTGTCCGCAGCAGCTCAGCAAGCTTGCTGACTCTACTGACACAGCAGTACCTACCTAACCAGCTTCATGCACTCGTACAGGCGCAGGAGGGCGCAGGCCAGCCAGCAGCAGCAGCCAGCAGCAGCAGCTCTGCTTGCACCGACAGCAGCAGCAGCAGCATGCAGGGGCTAGAGGCGTGGCTAGCTAAGGCAGAAGAGATGGCAGCTGCTGAAGGAATGCCCGGCGACGCTGCAGCAGCTGCTGCAAGCAATGCATTCAGTGCGCTGGGGCCACAGCTGCTGGCTGCGCTGCTGCAGCTGCTGCAGCAGCCTGGGCTGCCTGCACAGGGGCTGCGGCTGCTGGGCTGGCTGCTGCACCAGCTGCTGCCTGTTGCACCACTGCCAGACAGTCCAGTTGCTGCTGCTGCTGCTGCTGTTGCTGGACCATATGCAGCAGGAGTTGCTGGTGGCAGTAGTCTTGGTGCTGCTGCCAATCATAGCATCAGCCACACGCATGCTGCGGCAGAAGGGGTTGGAACAAATGCGTCAGCAGCGGGTGCTGCAGAGCAGCAGCAGCAGCAAGGTTTGCCCAGGCAGCACAGCACAAGTAGCAGCGCTGACGACAGCAGCAGTGAAGGCAGCAGTGCACTTGCGGCGGACAGCACAAGCTCAGATGAAGGCAACGCCAGCCGCACCAGCAGCATGATCAGCGCAGCCAATGCAAGCACTGAATGCGAGTCCTTTGGTGATATGCCACCACCGGTATCATCCCTGCCTCCTTCTGCTTCATTCAGATCTGCCATAGGCCAGGAGCAGCGGGGCGCACTGCTGGCGCCGCAGCAGCAGCTGCTGCTGCAGGCAGCTGCGGATGCTGCATGTGGCGAGTTCAGGCAGCAGCTGCATGGCATGTGGTGTGAGGCTGTGTTCCCCATGCTGGCACAGGAGTGGTCCATCTCACGCGAGATGCTGCAGCGGCCGGTGCTGCGTGCAGGTAGCGATGCGCTGCTGTCCGGCACAACAGTGTGGCCGCTGCTGCAGGGGCTGCAGGCAGCAGTGGCAGCAGCTGGCGGCGCTGGCGCAGCAGCAGACGCGCTGAGTGCGTCAGGCAAGGCAGCACTGGCCTGCTACCTGGCTGTGCAGCGCGTAGTGGCGCTGACTCAGCTGCAGGAGGTGAGACTGACAGGATAGTCTGCAGCATGGCTCAGGGGTACCGTATGCGTGCATGCAGTTGACAGCAACAGCAACTGCATGCATTGAGCGATAGCTGTTTCTCCGACTCGGTCTGGCGCTGCTCCTTTCTGTGCTAGCTTTGATCCTGCTCCTGCTCCGCTACTGACCCAGTCTCTTTCATGTTCTCTCGTCTCCATGCGCCGCCTGCTGCCCCGCTGCGCTGCAGCTGCTGCTGTCTGGATGCGTGTCGCGGCTGCCGCCCGTGCCTGTGGTGAGCGAGGCTGAGCTGAAGCAGGTGGACATCCAGGAGGGGCACCAGGTGGACCTGGCCCCGGGCTCAGCGGTGCCCTGCGTGGTGTCCTTCGCACCCGGCCAGGAGCGGCGCGTGTACTTTGCAGGTGGGCTGGGCTTGGTGTGTTCTGCAGCTGTGGATGGTCAGAGTGTGTCGGGGCTGGGAGGTGTATGTCGGGAGGGCAGCAGGGGGGTTGCGGGGGTGGGGGGGGGGGGGGGGGGGTGGAGTGTGGTGGCTTTGAAGATGTAAATTGGTACTGGTGCGTTGCAGGCAGCGCAGCTCGCAGCGGTTGTGACAAAACCTGTGTGTGTCACAGCATGCTGCGTAAACAGCCTG
This sequence comes from Tetradesmus obliquus, assembly GCA_030272155.1. NCBI lineage: Eukaryota > Viridiplantae > Chlorophyta > Chlorophyceae > Sphaeropleales > Scenedesmaceae > Tetradesmus > Tetradesmus obliquus. Next base: position 7,902,075 of record CP126191.1, read on the forward strand.
TTGCGTGGGGTTGTGCGTTGTGCTAGATGAACTTCACCACACACGGGCCTGTGGTGCTGCTGCTGCTGCTGCTGCTGCTGCTGCCGTGCTGCAGTTACTGGCCTCTCAAGGAAGCAGCTCGCAGCCATCCACGCCGGCCCCACCAGCAGCAGCGGCGGCGGCCCTGCAGCAGAGCAGGACACATCAGCAGCAGCAAGCCAGGCCAGCCTGCTGCGCTCCCTGCCTCTGGCAGTGCTTGCAGACCCATCACCTAGCCGGCCGCAGGCAGGCATTGTGCTGTCTGTGGCGCCGCTGCTGGGTGCGCACCCATACACAGATCAGGGCGTGCCAAAGTGGCTGCATGTGCATGTGCGGCCGAGTGTGAGGGGCCTGCTACGCGTGATCAAGGTGGGTTGCGGCAGCAGCAAGGGCGGTTACATGGGCAGCTGCATAGTTTGTTGGATTCAGAGGAGGTGAAAACCAGCTGTTACTGCCATGCAGCTAATGCGCTGAATCTTTGTTGGACGGCTGCACATGCGATGCTGCGAGCTGTGTGTTGACTGCCATTGTTAAAGTGCGGTGCACTGCAGGTGTTCTGCTCCTAAATGCTCTGCTTGCACATGTGTACGTGAGTGATCAAGTGTTTGCGCTGCCTGTGGTGCTGTGCAGACTGCTGCTGCCAAGAAGGGTGGCCTGTTGTCTGCCATGCGCCAGCTGGCTGACGGCCACTGGGTGCTGGCATTCTCAGCAGCAGACAGGGCCGCAGCTGCAGTGCAGCTGGTGGACATGCATGTGGCTCACCTGCAGCGGCTGTATGGCGAGGCACTTGCGCCCCTGTGCGGGCAGCCGCCGCCGCCGCCGCAGCAGCAGCTGGAGCAGGAGGAGCAGAAGATGGAAGGGCAGCAAGAAAAACAGCAACAGCAGCAGCAGCAGCAGCAAGAAGCACAGCAAGGTGACGAGCAGGGGCTAGAGCAGCAAGCAGTGGAAGATCTACAGCAGCAGAGGCAGTTGCACGAGGCAAACCAAGAGGAGGACGGTGGACAGGGACAGGAACTACTTGAACAGCAACCAGCAGAGCAGTCTAGGCAGGCAGATGATAGCGTGCAGCAACAGCAGCAGCAGCAACAGGTAGAAGCGACAGAGGCCGCAGATGCAAGCATACCCGCAGCAGGTGCTGATGCTGGCTGGTCAGCCAGCAGTGCACCACAGCAGCAGCACCTCGATGATGGTGCAGCTACTTTCCACGAAGCTCATCAAGGGGACGTTGAGGCCACCAGCAGCTCGGCAGAACAGCCGCAGGAGCAGCAGCAGCAGCAGCGGCAGCAACAACAGGAAGATGAGATGCAGCAGGATCCGCTTGCACCTTCAGCAGCAGCAGTTGCAGCATGCAGCAGCCAGCAAGGGGTCCCCGAGCAGGCAGACTGCTCAGACGCAGAAGGGCAACCTGCTGCGCTGGAGACAGCACCAGCCACAGCAGCAGAGCACCCAGCAGACCAGCAGGCGTCCGGGGAAGCAGCAGCACTAGGCAAGTAGTAGGGCGAGGAGTTGGCAGACTATCACACAACGCCACTACTGTAGCAGGTTGATGTACCAGAGGTAACCAGACGCATCTGGTGACCACACGTGTTTAGCATCGGAAACCATGGCGTTGACAAGCAGATTTGTTGTGGCCCAATTAGGTCATGCCTGCCACTGTCAGCTACGACACGTGCAACTCGCATACAGTACCTTTGCATAATCAAACTCATGATATTGACTTTATACGCTGCTTTGGTGTCGGATCTTGGACAACTCGGCAGTTGTTACAGATCGCTTCCAAGGTTCTACGACATAGCCTCTCAGCATCTCCTCGCCAGTGATATACGCAAGCCTTGCACCGAGTCGGCACGTTACACGCTGTCGAAAAGTTCAATTAACGATTCATTAGACGCTTTGCTTACAAACCCAGCAGCTGACCATGGCAACCTTCACCGCTCGCCCGGCATTCGCTGGCTCCAAGGTCAAGGCAGCAGCTGCTCAGCCCATCTCCCGCAGTAGGGTTGTGAAGACGATGGCGATGCAGGGCAAGCCCGAGCGCCCTGTTGTCGGCCACCTCGCTGCTGCAGCAGCAGCAGCACTCCTGCTGGTGAGCTGGTTTCCTTGCATGCCTGGATGGAGCTTTTACTCACCTCGCTAGGCACGCTGAAGACAGCACCCCATTTCAACCACTCCACTAGTTTGCACGCAGCTTGCACTAACCGCTCTGGTGAGGGCTTTGCTCTGCATACAGATTTGGTAACCATCCCTCATTGCCAGTCCAAGGATCCGCTGCAATGCACTGCAGCCCCTTTGACTCACACACGACACCTGGTCCTACCATATGTAGTACATAGACATATAAGAGCAGCTGACAGTGATGCACATAACACACGTCTTCCAGCTGCTGTTATCCTGCCGTGCATTTCCAGCGGCCATGGTCCGATCTTTGCAGTGCGCTGGAAACGCACAGCAGCATGACAAGGATTGCACAAACGCTCACAGCTGCTTTTCTGCTCGACTATCCCTAAATTCCACCGCGCAGGTGTCCAGCCCTGCCATGGCTGCCCCCAGCCTGCCGTCTGTTGCTGCCAACCCTGTGGCAGAGCTGGCCGGCTCCGCTGGCAAGGTGAAGCAGGCCGCTGACAAGGTCGGGGACGCGCTGCCAGATGCGCGCAAGGGCGCACTGGCACCAGACGTGGAGGGACAGCGCCGTGAGTGCTCCGTGTTCATTGCTTGCAGTGTAGCGAACTTCCACAATATATGTGTACCAAAGTTGGCTGGCTTGAAGGGCCAGCGCCTTCGAGTGCTCTGTGCTGTGGTTACAGCGCTGCCAGTGCTGCATCTGTGCAGTGCCTACCAGGCTGGTTGTTGAATCGCTGCGTGGCGAGTGGGGCCGGGTGTGGTGCCGCCCGCGCTTCCTGCAGGGGCCGGCTGTTGCTGCCATGATGTTGTTGCGCTCCTTGTAGCATGAGGGGCAGCAGCCACTGGCATTCTTACAGCACAGCTGCACACCGTGGCCGTGACACTCAAAAGCACCATACAATTGCAACCTGCATCTTGCCTGTTTACAGCACCCACTGATACCACACAAGTTCCTCATGTTCCTTTGTTTATGTGCATGTCTGTGCAGGCGCTGGCACTGGGCGTGCCGCTGGTGTTGCCAACATGAAGCGCAAGTGGGTGGCTGCCAGCAAGGAGGACCAGGCCAGCGCAGCGGCCAAGTACCCCGTTAGCAAGGCCAACTGGAGGCGCGGCTTTGAGTAGACGGTGCAGGACTGTGCACGGCTCTTCTGAGGCGCATGTGGAGGGATGTGATGCAACACACCACAGGAATTGTGGAGCAGTTGGAGAACAGAGTGCATGTGGTGCCGCCGAAACTGTGTGTTGTTGTTTGGCTGAGTGCGAGCTGGGCAAGCTAGGCCTGGAGTCGACCGTGGTGATGTGAAATTTTGATGAACCTTGTTGAAGTTGATGTGTCGAAGAAAGACCAGGACATGTTAGCAGTTTTGAAGGCAGGCTAGTCAGGCCTGGGACCATGTTGTATCATATATTTTTTGTGAATCTGGTACCATTGCACGGGCCGTACTGCAACCTGCATGGTGTTGTGTTGCACCATGGCAAGCCACACATACGTAGGGAGGAGGTGGCAAGTTACTGTCGAGGGCCTGCTGTAACATTCAAGACAGTTTCAGTGCTGTTGTCGCAGATGGTAATGTGAGCCACATCATGTGTGCACTGGCCAAACAGCTGATTAACCATAGTTTGTAACTGCCTGGCAGCATAACGTTTGGGTAGCAGCAGGACCCCTCTGCCCCTAGCCTTCAGGGTGAGAGCTTGGCATCAGCCGCCAAGCAGATGCGACCGGAGGTTTTCGCACTGCCGTAGTTGAACATGGAGGCGAAGGTGCTCAACTGCTGGCGGCTGGTCAATAGCTGGCTGTGGCGTGCTGTTTGTGAAGGGGTTGCGGCAAGCCCGACAGAGGTGAACGTTACACTCGTGCGTACGCAGCACGGCTTGGCAGCGTTTACCAGCAGCATGCCGCATATCTGGTGCTGCCTGTCACATTCTGCAGTGGCAGGCTCACAAACAATGCGGAAGAATAAATCAAACACCAAGTTCCTCTTGCACTCAGAAGGGGAAAAAACCTGTACAGGTCATCGGTACAGCTACCTAGCGGCTGGCCGGCAAGCCTTGTGCCCGGGGTGGAGCTATCTAGGGGTTGCCAAAAGCACCCTGCCCCCGACCGGCGGCATTCCTGCCAGTCGCAAGCTCAGCAGCCAACACGCGTGGCGTCACTAGTGCTGACGTCACCATCAGCTGCTCATTGATAGCCTGCTCAGTTGATGCTTCTGATACTGCGCTGATGCTCATCTGCTGATCGACGAGGTTGTCCCTGTGTCTGTTGATGTGTGTGGGGCTGTGTCCCAGCATGCGGCGTCCAGTTGTCCAGTGCCTGTTGCCAAAGCGAGTACGCTGGCCATACTCAGCCGCTGCAGTAGCTGTGATTGATCCAACCTCAGCAGCTGTGCCGGCATCAATGTCACCATCGGCAGCTGCATCGATGGCTTGCTCTGTTTCCTCAGAAGCCATCAGGTTGACAGCGGCCTGTTGGTTGTTGAATGTCCTGGGTGTATGCAGGAAGATGTTTAGCAGGCGACGGCCTGTTGTCCAGTGCCTGTTGCCGAAGCGAGTACGCTGGCCATACTCTGCAGCTTCAGTGGCTGTGATGGATCCAACTTCAGCAGCTGTGCCTGCATCAATGTCACCATCGGCAGCTGCATTGATGGCCTGCTCTGTTGCATCTGCTGCCATCAGGTTGACTGCAGCTTGATTGTCGTTCAATGTCCTGGGTGTGCGCAGGACCGTGTTCTGTAGGCGGCGTCCTACAAGGTGCGTATTCGGCTGTGTTGGCGGCATGTACGCAGTTGCACCTGCAGGTCATCGCAGAACAGCAAGGAGGTGAGTGCTACAGTCGGGCCACAGCTTTGGATTCTTCGTCACTTGGTGACACAACACAGTGTCAGGTCTGCAACATGCGTGGAGGTGAACAAGATTTAACCGTTTCAAACCAATCAAAAGCAGCAAATAACCTGTGATCCCAATTGTCAGGTACCGGTAATACACCACTGCTCCACCAGGCTGGAACTCACCCGCTGCTGCCATCAACAGGGCAAACCAGATTGCCAGTGCCTGCTGTCCGGCCATTAGGGCGCTACTATTGGTTACCCAAATTTGGTCTATAATATAATTTGTGGTAATCCTAAACGCGGGGTATAATCGAGCGTGCGTGCACCGTACTTGCGAAGATGGAGGCTGTTTTGCGGCAGAAGATAGCAGTGATATTGGGTGTTGCTTGAGGAATGATGAGGTGCCGTAAACAACGCACTTTTATACAAGTATCCGGGATGCAAGTCCTGTCACAGACCAATGTCTTGCTGGATCACAGGTGTGACGGTGTGGTCACACAGACTCACGGCCCGGCCGCACCTGTACCCTTTAAAGCTGAAATTGAACTGATTAATACTTTAGCGTTGAATGGAGTCAGGCTCGCAACTACATGCCCCCGCACGCAGTAGGTGATACCTGATTTTGGGCCCGTGGTTGGCGTCACCTTTGGGCCCAGTCACTGCACCAGGCCAGCCGGTTAAACACCCATAACACGCTGAAGGATGTCCAAAGACAGACACAATACAGTCCTTACGGACAAGGATGTTATCAGGCATGGTCATGATCCGGGTGCCCTGAGCAGCAACTTGCGGTGGCAGTCGGTGACACAATACCCTCACTGAACCCAGCAGAACAGCTCAGCACGAAATGTTGCAGTACAGACAGCAGTCATATACACAGCAACCACACCAGTCTCCTTGCCTGAAGCACAACAGGGCCTAGGACACAACCGTGTGCCGGCAACGTCCTACATTGGCACAGGTGCCACACCACCAACTTCAAGTTGGTTTGAAACTGATAACACCACCGGGCTAGCTGGGCTAGCTGCGAGGTTGCAGCCCCACTAAGTGAAGGCCTGCTGTACTGTCCAGCAAGCTACTCTTCCTCTGCAGAAACAATGGCCCCAGTACCAGCTGGGCCCTTAGCTGCAAACGCCTCGCTGCCAACATGCAGATTTTGAGCCATTTCAATAGCACCCAGCCCTGTCAGACTGAAACAAGCAGAAGACACCGTTCATTGGCTCCAAGCGCACTAACGCACAGCCTTCAACATACACAGCTGTGCACAGCCCCCGCACACATCGCTAGGGCACACCAAACGCAGCACCAACACCATCACGAGTACCTTGCATGAAGGCGTCTTCAGTGACCCCCCCCCCTCCCCCACATGCCACTTCTCTGCATCCCCCCCCCCCCCCACACCTCAAGACCTGCAACCCACCCACCCACACTCTTCCCACCAATGCAGCCCTCACTCAGCCCCCACCACCCAACCTCCCAGTGCCACACTGCCTGCAGATGCAGACAGACAAACATCAGCACCACGCACCACTCCCCACCGCTGGGGGTACCCCAAGCCATTGTACGCCGCTAACACACCAAGCCACTGCACCTCTCTGCAGCCATTGCTAGCCACCTGCAGCCCCAGCACCGCCCATCACCTCAAAACACCGCAGCAGCCGCTACCGCCCAACCCCCTCAGCTGCCGCTGCAGCTGCTACTGCCGCAGCCGCCGTTACCGCCCCAGCAGCCGCTTCAGCGCCATGCGGCTCCTGCTGATCTGCCCGTCGAGCTCCTCCAGCCGCGCCTCCACCGCAGCCTTGCGCTGCCGCTCACGCATCGTCTTGCCGCTGCCCAGCGGCAGCTTGGACAGCTCCGCATTGAGCTCGTCCTTCTCCTGGCACAGCAGCAGCAGCGCATCCTCCAGCTGCTTCGTCTGCGCCATGATCTCCACCGCAGTCAGCTGCTCCGAGGTGCCATGCGGCAAGCTGCTGCTGGCGTGTGCCGCACCCTGCTGCTGCTGTTGCTGTTGTTGTGTTTGAGGCCTGCTGGGAGCAGCAGCGCCAGAGCGCGGGCCGCCTGCAAACCACGGCTGCGAGTCTGCAGCAGCAGCAGCAGCGCCTGGTGCAGCGCTGCCGCGGCTGCCGGGCGGCCTGCCGGCTGACCTGGCAGGTGACGCAGCAGCCGCTGCTGCTGCAGCATGCTGGGTTAGCCTGCCATCTGGGCTCAGTGGTCCTGCAGGCCCCAGGCCCCTTGGGGCACCTGCTGCAGCACCCCAGTAGGGTGCCTCGTCAACCTCCCAGTTGTCCTGCTGCTGCTGCTGCTGTTGCTGCTGCTGCGGGCTGCTGCCAGTGGTGTAGTATGTGAGCTGTGGGAAGCCTGCGCCTGCTGCTGCAGCTTTTGGAGGGTACGTGCTCATCATCAGCTGCTGCTGTTGCTGCTGGTAGTGCGGCGGCGGCGAGCTCATGCCCATTTCATCCTCAAAGGTTAGCCGACGGGGGCCACGAGGTGGCGCTGCTGGGTTGGCACCTGGGTATGTGCTCATCATGGCATCCATGCTGTCATAAGCCGGTGCAGCAGGCAGCAGCTGCTGCTGAGCGGCAGCAGCAGCAGCACGGTCCACTTGGTGCTGCATCTGCAGCTGCATCTGGCGCATCTGCTGCTGGTGCTGCTGCTGCAGCCGGTCTATGTGCTGCTGCATGCGGTCCTGCAGTTGCTGCATCTGCTGCTGCGTGTGCTGCTGCATCTGGCGCAGCTGGTGCTGGTGCTGCTGCTGCATGTGCTGCGACTGCATCTGCGCGTCATGCACAGCCTGGTTGGACGACCCGGCGGCATGCCGCGCGTTTTCAAGGTCTGCGGATAGCGCAGCTGCATTGCCTTCTGCAGCAGCCAGCTGCTGGCTCAGGCGCTCATTCTGGGAGCGCATGAACTGCACAGCAGCACACGGCAAGTAGGCGCAAACATCAGGCACAAGAAGGTATGTACAAACACCGGCAGCGTCAAAACCCACAAGCGTAATGGATTAGCACAAATTAACCTGTGTCTGGTAAAACCTTTGCAAACAACCGGCAAGAAGCAGCACTGCGCAGCGTGTTGGCTTCCACCTGTGCTGCTGCCCCTCACATTCCACACCTGCAGTCAACGCAACTGCTGTTCTGAATCAGGCAGCACTCCAGCAGCACAGCACCCCTCCCGCTCACCATGATCTGCTGCGACATGTCGGCAGCGTCCGCCTCCAGTTCAGTGATGCGCCTGCTGCTGTCCAGCTGCACCTGCCGCAGCTTCTCACGCACTGTGTTGGCCTCCTGCCTCGCCCCCAGCAGACCTGCCAGGTCAGCGCGCAGGCTGGTGTTGTCACCTTCCGCTGCCACCAGCTGCTCACGCATGCGCTCAAGCTGGCACTGCAGCGCAGCGCAGCGGTCCTTCATGACCTGCACAGGCAGGCGGCGGCGGCAGGCATTGAGGTTGGAAGACCGTCGCGATGTGTGGGGTGACATGCAAGGCATATGAACCAGTTGCGGTGGCGCAAAAGCTGTAACCCACACAGGCAGTAACCCACAGGAGACAGATCTAGACAGCATGGCAGCGGGCAGCAGACCAGTTGTGGCACTCAGCAGGCACGTACACACCTGCCGAGCCATGCAACGCTTACTCACACACCCAGCCGACACCCCGCAACTAAACATGCACCGCAATGCCGCAACCCCTCAAATGCAGCCCAGCTCACCGCAAGCTGCTGCGACAGCTCCGCCGCCTGGCCCTCCACATGTGCTGCCTGCCGCTGGCCGTCCGCCTGCAGCTGCCTGCAGCGCTCCTTGGCCTCATAAAGCTCCTGCCTGCCCCTGTTCAGCTCCCCCTGCAGCTGGGCCAGCTCCCGCTTCAGGTTGCCTGCCTCATCACCTGCACGCTTGGCGTCGTTTGACTCGCTGCTGAGGCGCTTGGCGACTGCGGGGTGCAGCGGTTGGCAGTCAGGCGCAGGGGCGGCAAGGGCAGGGCGGCGTGGGGTGGCAGCACCGGGGGTTCCTGGACGCTGTTTTAAAGAGGATGCTTTGCTGTGCTGCTGGCAAGCATGTGTCTGCCGTGCTCTTGCCAGATGAGTATATACAAGTTATGAATTGGCAGGAGCAGCAGCAGGCAAGGTGATAACAATGTGCTGCAGCGGCAAGCTCCACTCAGCCACTGCTGACCTGCGTCCAGCTCCCGCCGTGTTGCATTCAGCTCCTGCTGCAGCGCATCAGCCTGGTCAGCCAGCTGCTCATTGGCAGCGTGCTCGCGGCTCGCTGCATTGCTGAGGCCACGCAGCTCCTGCTGCCGCGCGTCCAGCTGCTGGTGCGCAAACTCCAGCTGGCTCTCCTGAGCATGAGCCTGTAGCGGCAGCAGCAACAGCGGCAGCAGCAGCACAATTGCAGAGAGCTCCGGGTAAGCCAACATTGGTTGCAGCAGGCACGCATGCTGATATGTTACTCACGAGTGGTGCCTCTGCTGCTGTACGCCCAAACACCCCACCACCACTGCAGCAGCACACTGCTCAGGCACGACCTGCATCAGCGCCCCACCTACCTTGGCCGTGAGGTGCTCCAGCTGCTCCGCCATGTCAGCGCGTGCCCTCTCAATGCTCTGTTTCATCAAGCTAGCCCTTGTGCAGCAGGCGTGCATGCTGATATAGTACTGACAGATGGTGCATCTGCTGCTGTGCGTCGTGCTCTTTGTTCTACCAAGCCCTCCTGCTTATCACACATTAATTTGTTTTTACTATAATCTTCTTTTTAGAAAAAAATTCCAGCCTCCGCTGCTGTACACGCAATGCTGCCGCCAACAACACGGCAGCGTATCACACAGACGAGCTCATATCACCTATCGCCGCCCCACCTACCTTGGCTGTGAGATGCTCCAGCTGCTCCGCCATGTCAGCGCGTGCCCTCTCGCTGCCCTCCAGCTCAGCGCGCAGCATGTTGCAGCTGCCCTGGCACTCAGCCAGGCTCGACCGTACTTCCACCAGCTGATCTTGACACTCGCTCAGGTCATTGCGCGTGCAGCGCAGCTGATCCTGGCAGTCTGCTAGGCTGTTGCGGGCGGCGCGCAGCTGCTGCTGGCGGTCTGCCAGCTGGCCCTGCGTCTCTGCGAGGGTGCTGTGTGAGGAGAGCAGGCTATCATGCAGCTCGCTGTTGGTGGCTGTCAGGCGCGCCACCTCAGCCTGCAGGGTTGTGTGAGCAGCAGATGTATGACAAATTGGCAGGTGTATGACATATCAACAAGAGCGCAAAAAGACGGGTGAGCATGTGCAGATGCAGGTGGGGAGGCGTGCAGGGTGGCGTTTGCAGCAGGTGTACAGCAGAGTGGCAGGATGGCATCAAGTGTGCAAGAGGAGCAAGGAGACGAGTGAGCATGTGCAGATGCAGGTGGGGAAGCGTGCAGGGCAGCAGCAGTTTGATCTGCACGGTGCTGCTGCTCTAGTACTGCTGCGCACCGCATCAACTGCCCGAGGCACGCCAGAAGCAACACACAAGCTGCTGCTGCCATTCTGCAGCATCCTTTCAAGCAATCTGACCCGGAACGCAGCTGCTGCTCCTACTACATCACTAGCAGTATCTGCTGCTCACCTGCAGCGACTGCAGCTCTGCGTATATCGCGCGGGGCGTGTCAGCCTTCTTGCTGGGCAGCTGCTCCAGCCAGTTGGAGCCATCACCAGACGGCCGCTGCGGCAGCAGCTGCTTCCTGCTGCTGCTGGCGCTGCTGCTGCCAGAGGCAGCACTCGCGCTGGTGCCTATGCGCAGGCCAGGGTAGGCTGCTGGGATGAGGTCGCGCGCGCTGCGGCTGGCCTGCACGCCAACAGCATATGTATGCAGGCGTGCGTTGCGAGGCTTACCACATGCAGTGGGCAATCCCAGAGCAGTGAAATTGCCAGCCAGGGGCAGCTGTTGTCTGACGCTGGTTAATTGTGTGAGCAAATACATTCGGGGCAGTTGCTGCTCGCTGTCTTCCAAGCCCTTGCCGCACCAGAATAGTTGCACCTGTACCACACACGGTGCCGACAATGCTAATCATGTCTGCATCCGCAGCTGCTTGCATAGGTCATTTATGCAACACACCCATCAGGCCTGCTGCTCGCACTCCCTTGCCTTTTTGCTGCCTGCTGCAGCCGCTGCTGCTCACCTGCAGCACTGGCGACCTGGCACTGTCACATGCCACGCTGGCGCGCACATGCGCGCTCGCTGACCTGTGCGCCACCCTGTGCCCATCTGGGCTGTTCGGAGCTGACCTGGCCTGCCGCTGTGCACTTGCTGCCGCCGCTGCTGCGTCTCTGTCATTAGCGGCGCCAGGCTGCAGCATGGCTGACAGCTGCCGCGCTGTTGGCGACTGTGTTTGGCAGTCATAGTCCAGATGCTGCTCCTGCCCTTCCAGCAGCGGATGCAAACGCAGCGCTTTCCTGCTGCCGCTGCCCCCTATGCTCGCGGCGGCTGTGCTTGCATCGTTGCCGGACTGCTTTCAGCAGCATCAGCAGCCAACAACCAAACAAAGCAACAGTGTGAATCAGTAGAAGTGGTGTTTGCAGTGCTTCGGTGGCAACATGTTGGAGCAGTACCACATATCAAACAACCAGCCGCTCTGCTTATATGTCTGCGCCCAGGAAGAAAGGCCAAGCACCTTTGTAATGCAGCCACAGCCAATGCCATGCATGCTGCTTCCATCCCACCCACCTCAGTTTGCCTGCTGCTGAACACATGTGCTGTGCTGGCACCGCCAATGCTCAGCTGCTGGCTGTCACTGGGCAGCGATTGCAGGTTCACAGCTTGCGCGCCTGCCTGCAGAGCTGCCAAGTGATGCTGCGCCCTCAGCTGCAGCGGCAGCAGCTCTCCATCTAATTGTGTCCTTGCCTCTGCTGCTGCTGTTGTGGCTGGTCCTGCAGGCAGCTGCCTGACCTGTGCTATGAGTGCATCCAAAGATGGCTCGTCTGCAGCTGCTGTGTGGATGCTGCTCTGCAATCCACGCGTTTGCGGTGGGCTGCAGGTAGCAGCAGGCAAGAAGGTAGTAGTTGTGGGATGCAGCATCAACCGATTTGCGGACATGCGGTGACAGTGCTGTGTGCTGCCAGTGCAGGGTGCTTGAGCAGCATGCAACAACCACTCACGGCTGGCACCATTATGTGTGGTTACTGATTGCACGTTGGCACAGGCAAGGCCTTGGAATTTGATCCTGGATTTTGTTGCCATAGCTTAAGGTGTTGGTTTGTTGCTGCTATTGTTACCTGCTGAAGGGAAGCTCTCCTGCTGCAAAGAACTGTGAGGAACATGGCAGCAAAGCGTCACCAGTCATCAGAGAGTTTGACATGCTGCTCCGTTCCGTGCATAATCACTTAAGAGAAGTGTACTGGCGAGGATAGTGAAACTGCTGCAGATGTGCAAGCCGTGAAGTGTCCACCCAAACGGCTCCGGTTACCATTTACAACCAAAACATTACAGATTGAAGTGTAGTTCCTGGGGGGCAGTGGTGGGCGCCAGGACAGACAGCTTGAACTTGTCACTGACACTCACACATGGCAGTCAAATTGTGCGCTTCTATCGAAAAGGCATGCACTATCCTCGGGTCAAACCGCAGCAAGTGCTGGGGTCGTTGGCTTCACGATCTACTTCGCATTCAAGCTGCAGCGTCAGCATGCGGGCACACCTTCGGCCACGTTGTACCTTCGGCTGATCAAAAGTTGCAGTAGTATATTCTTTTATTGAAATCCGTGTCAAGACCCAGCATGAGCTCCTCCAAGGCATCAAGCAGTTCCACTGCTAGGGCTGCAGCCAGTGCGCTGAAGGTGCGATATTATCAATCTTTTAAGATATCTTTTACGGTGTTGAAACAGCGGGCAGGGACGGCATGAGTGAGCTGGCCTAACGCCAGCACTGGTTTGTGCTTTGCTGCCAAGGAATCAATGCAATACTTGGTTCTTTGCAGCATGCACTGCAGTTGTAAATGTAAAACGATACTACAAAATTCTTTATACACCATGCATTGCCGGGTGTGCGGTGCAATTGGGCTTTTCAACCACCGCCAACCCACCTGGCCTAGACACAGTACCTGCAAGATGCATGCAATGCACATCACCAGCTTGTTACCTGAAATCACACCACCAGGCACCTGCATGGCATCAATCTCTATGTGTATACAATCCTTAATCGCACTGCAAGCGCCTGGTCCTGCATGGCGCTATACAACTCTGGCTGGTTGCCTGCCTGCCCTGTGTGCGCTGTGCCACAGAGTGGCGTCGTGCTGGGAGGCACTGCCATCTTGAGCGCAGTGAATGGCCTGACGCCGCACATGGCTGGAGCCATTGACATCATGGTTGTGCAGCAGCCAGATGGCAGCCTGAAGTGCTCGCCCTTTTACGGTGAGGGGCGGCTCTTGCAGGAGCAGCTGCTGTGTCAGGAAGACGCGCTTCAGCTGGCTGGCTAGCTGTGTTCCGGCAGCCGCGTCAGCAGCATTGATGTGCAGCATGGCGCAGCATACGTGCCATTTGTCATTGATGCTTGTCGCCGTTAGCTTGGTCGCTGCAGGCCCCTGTAGCAGTATGCTAGGAGTCTGCTGAAACCTGGCTTGCATGGCGTCAACCAGCCTGCTGCTGCTGCTGATTGTCTCGCAGTGCGCTTTGGGAAGTACACGCCAATGCGCAGCAAGGACAAGCGCGTGCAGATCCTCATCAACGGTGCGTGCGGCTGTGCCAGCAGCAGCTGGCAGTGGAGCAGCTGCACGGCCATGGCACAGGGCCGCCTGCAGCAGCAGTCTTGAGAAGACAGGGGTGTGTCTTTGCAATGCCCACAGTTCATGACACAGTTCAGTGAAAACAAGAGTTGGTCTTGACATGAAGCAGGGTACAGCAGCGGCTTCCAGCAGGGCTGCTGGTGCTGAGCAGGTGTTCAAGCCCAGAGGCGTCTAAGCTTGGATGCCTGAGTAATGCTGCTGTTAATGCTGCCGCAGGCGAGGACGCATCATGCCAGATGCACCTGGGCGCCTATGGGCAGGCCTACTTTGCAGCAGAGACCATGGAGATCGTCAGCGGTGAGAACACCGCCGCTGCTGCAACTGCCAGCAGGGGACAGACGCTGTCTGCAGCACGGCAGCACCCTCTGCATTGCAACAACTGGCACCTGCAGCCTTGCAGCTGCTCGAACTGTTTGCCATCGGCCTTCTTCTATGTCCCTGCTGCCCGCCTGCCAAAGTGAATTGTTGTTGTCTCACGTACCTGTGCATGTGCTGCTGCTGCTGCTGCTGCTGCTGCTGCTGCCAGACGCCGATGACGAGGAGCTGCTGCAGGGCATGATGTCGCCGCCCTCAGGCTACTCCTCAGACGAAGGAGCACCCTACGCCAATGAGGAGATGGTGTCAGCAGTGCAGCAGGAGGTGGCGCGCATCAAGGCCAGCCAGGAGGCAGCAGCAGCGGCAGCAGCGGCAGCAGCAGCTGGTGATAGCGGCAGTGCTGCTGCGGGCGCAGATGAGGCAGCGGCGGCAGCACTGCAGCAGCAGCAGCTGGTACTAACTGGCATGGATGTCGCTTCTGGCAGTGAGTCTGATACTGAGAGCAGCAGCAGCAGCAGCGGGCTGGATGACATAGGGCTCACTGCAGACGAGCTGGCTGGTCCCATTAGGGAAGGCCTGGCTGCTGGCTCTGCAGCAGCAGCAGGCAGCAGCAGCAGCACAGCAGCAGTACCTGCAGCAGCAGGTGGGCTGCCGTTGAGCGGCAGCAGCAAGCGGCGTAGCAGGCAGCGGCACAGGCGGGTGCTGAATGCAGCAGGCGATGGAGCTGCAGAGGACCCTGCACGTGCTGCCCTGCAGGACATGCTGCTGGACAACAAGTATTCCTTCAAAGTGCAGTCAGATGAGTCTTTCATGGCAGGCCAGCAGCAGCAGCAGCAGCAGAAGGCGCACGGCAAGTCGCGCCTGCAGCAGCAGCAGCAGAACGGGGTGCACAGCGAAATGGCGCTGGATCATCACCAGCAGCAGCAGCAGCAGCATCGGCGGCACAGGGAGCATCGGAAGCCTGTGCGACATGTTGGCTTTGAGGTGACATCACCGACTGCGCTCAGCAGCAGCAACAGCAGCAGCGCCCAGCAGTTGCAGCGAGTGGAGCTGGCAGGAGGGCAGAGCGCTGGGCCTGACGCAGCAGCAGCTGCTAGGACAGCAAGTGATGCATCAGTGTCATCCCCAGCACCAGCAGCAGTGGCGCTGGCCAGGCGCAGCAGCAGTGATGGGCTGCAGCAGATGCCTACGCTGGCTGATATGGCTGTGCAGCAGCTGTCAGGTGCAGACAGCGCAAATGCAGCAGCAGCAGCAGCGGAGCAGCAGCCGCTGAGTCCTAGCAGGAGCAGAGATGGGCTGCTGTCCACTAGCCTGAAGGCAGTACAGCAGCAGCACGAGCAGCAGCAGTCGCAACATGGTCAGGAACAGCAGCAAGCGCAGCAGCAAGCGCAGCAGGACCACCAACAGCCGCAGCAGCTGTCACCTAGCAGCGGGAGTAGCAGCAGTGCCAGCCAGGCAGCAGATGCCGCAGATGCAACGGCCATCTTGGACGGCCCGACAGATGCGCCTGCTGCTGCGCAGCTGCAGTTACTGCAAAGTGTAACTGCTTCCTTGCCAGCTGCAGCAGCAGCAGATGACAGCAGCAGCTTGCAGCCCAGCACACCTCGCAAAGGGGTGCAGCAGGAGCACATCAATGCCCTCCCAGCCCCAGCCCAGCAGACAGCAGCAGCAGCAGCAGCAGACAGCAGCAGCAGCAGTAGTAACGCCGACTCAGCTGCCGCAGGCCGCAGCAGCAGTTCACAGCCAGTTGCCGTACCAGCAGCAGCAGCAGCAGCTGGCTCTCCTGCCGCTGCCAGCCCTAGCCCCTCAGCAGCAGCAGCAGCGGCGGCAGCAGCCGGCCCCTTGGTTGCCTCCCCCGGGTTCTTAGCTGCCTCCCCTGCTGTCGACAGCGGCTACCTAGGAGACAGCGAGCACGGAGCACTAGGAACGTCATATGACGGCGCCGGCACCCCTCGGGCCTCACGCTTAGCCCGCACGCCTGGCGATGTTGCAGCCTCAGGCTCCGGGCCGTTGGCACTCGGCCTGTCAGGCTTTCAGCTGAGCTTGTGTGGCAGCCTGCTGCGGGCAGATATGCCAGCGGGTGAGGCGCAGCAGGTGTTTGAGACGCAGCGACTGAGTGCGGAGGCGTGGGAGGAGCGGGGCGTGAGCCTGGTGGCGCACCCTGACCTGGTGGTGAAGATCGGCGGCAGCCTCTACTCTTGGCAGGTACGGGTGGAGTTTGTGTGGTGGTTTATGTTGTTGTGGTTCTGTGGTGGTGTTATGGGACGCAGAGGTCAAGCCAGGATGCTTGGGCGTGTGGCGCTTTGCTCTCGTTTCAGCGTAGTGACTTTTGGTTTTTGTGAGGAGGTTCGATGGGTAGCACGCCTTTGCTGCATCTGCGCTATGCCTCCTGCTGTTTTACTTTAAATGTTTCAAGGGCCCGATCGCACAGCCTGCACTTACACACACATCTGTATGCCACATGCCAGCACACAAATATGATTATCCTTGCACCTTGCAGGTTGCTGCGCCCATGGTGGTTGGCATGCTGGCGTTTGGTGGGCGCTGGGAGCACCTCACGGGGCTGGACCCCCAGGGCATCTTCCCCATCAAGCTGGCAGATGACCACAGCAGCGCCGCAAAGAAGGTGAGCAGCTTGCAGTGTGCAGTGTGGCCAGCATGCGTCTGTGATGTGCCAGCTCTGATGATATTTTGTTCTGCCTTTGTGTGTCCTAAGGTTGACTACGGTTGCCTCCAGGCAGTGTGGGTAAGGCAGTGTCACGTCAGCCACCTTCATCTGCAGACTGCAGACCCCAACTGCCACACAACTGCCGCACAACTCGTCTATGCCAAGCGCCTGGCACCCATCAATTCCTCCTGTTATGCGTGCATGCGCAGGCTGTCGCCAGCAGCTGGCGGCTGTGGCCCTTCACAGGCTGGCGCGACGCAGCCAGCAGCAGCAGCATGAACAAGCAGTTAGCACTAGGCGGCAGCCCCCCACCCGCGGGCTCCCTCCCAAACACACACAGCGCCACAGCAGCAGCAGCAGCAAACGGGCTTACTCCTGCAGGAGGCTCCTTCAGCAACCTGCTGTCTCTGATGGGGCCGTCAGCAGCAGCAGCAGGAGGGCACCTGCAGGACGGCAGCAGCAGCAAGCAGGCGGCGCCAGGGCTCGACAAGCATGCGCCTGGCAGCCTCAGTGCGCCTGCTGCGATGGGCGCAGCAGCAGATGGGGGATCGCCACGGCCTGGGTCTACTGTTGGCGGCTCGCCGCCACGGGCATTGTGAGTGGGCTACGTCAGCGTCACTAGGGCCTGCAGCGGCTGCTGTGCTTGTATACTTGTGCTGCTGACATGCACTGTTGCAGGTGCCGTACCAATGCTGCATATGCCCTGCTGCTGTTGGCTGAAGCACTGCGCCCTGATCAGACGCATGCTGTTGTGACTGTGATTGGCGTGCAGGCGCCGCAAGAAGCACATCATCATCATCCGCAAGACGCTCACTCCCACCAGCGAGCAGCTGTCGCGGCTGCCGCTGCGCCCCGGCTCCAACACCATCACCTTCAGGTGCGGCTGGGCAGGGCGGCAGCTCGATTGACTGGCTGGCGGCGCGGTCCAGAATTTTGGCCTTCTTGTCTTGCTGCGTTTGCTACCTGCGCTGGCACCCCTCGGCCACTAGGGAGTTGCCACCGTCACATGGCAGCAGCACATGCACGCACGTCCTGGCAGTTGTCTACCTCACTCCTAGCTCAAAACCCCTCGCAAGCTCTCCTAGCCGGCTGACACCCCACGCTGCACTCGCTGACCCCGCTGCTGCTGCCCTTCCTCCTGCTGCCCCTGCCGCAGGGCGTCTGGCGCTGCCGACCTCACTGCCTACATCTACCTGCTGCGCTGGGACACGCGGCTGGTGGTGAGTGACGTGGACGGCACCATCACGCGCAGCGACCTGCTGGGCCACGTGCTGCCCACGCTGGGCGTGGACTGGAGCCACCCGGGCATCAGCCAGCTCTTTCACAACATTGCGGGCAACGGCTACCAGATCATGTTCCTCAGCAGCAGGTGTGCACAGAACTGCTGCACGCGGGCGGTGTGGTTTCAGCCGGTGTTTAACTCACTTATGACTAATCCATCTTACAGGCTGGGGTGTTGTGCAGGGTTGCAAGCGTGCTCGATGTCGCTGGTGACGGCAGGGGCAGCATGTGTGCCCTCAAAGCCTGTGATGCTCCTGCTTGGAGGGCGCAGCAATGCAGACTGTGACTCGTGTAAACCGATTTGTGGCCGCTACAGCTGTATCACTGGCAGCTGACGCTCACTGCTGCTGCTGCCGCTGCTGCTGCTGCTGCAGGGCCATCGCGCAGGCCAACATCACGCGCGAGTACCTGCACAGCCTGGTGCAGGAGGGCTTCAAAATGCCCCCCGGCCCCGTCATCATCTCGCCACACGGCCTGCTGCCCTCGCTGTACAGGTGCGCTGTGTTGGTACAGTGCCGGCCAGCTGCAGTATTGCATGGCGTACGCGTGCTTGTGCGCGCGAGGATGCAACAGTGCGACACGCGCCAGCAACAGCATGTGTGGGCTGGGCTCGCCCGTACAGCGCAGAAGCAATTTGGCAGTTTGCCTGTACTTGGCTGATGGTGCATTGGTTCTCAAAGTTTGCTGCTGCTGCTGCTGCTGCTGCTGCTGCTGCTGCTGCTGCTGCTACGTGTGCTGCTGCTGCTGCTGCTGCTGCAGGGAGATCTGGGTGCGGCGGCCGCACGAGTTCAAGATCGCGTGCCTGCAGGACATCCGCGCGCTGTTCCCCCAGGAGTGGAACCCCTTCTACGCGGGCTTCGGCAACAGGGACACAGACGAGGTCTCCTACAGGTGCGGCACGCACACACCAATCTCAGACGGCTGGGGCTTCTGCTCAGGAGCTTACACATGTAGACATCTGCTGATCTGTTATGTGTGCTGTGGCATGCGCAATGCGTTGTGGGCTGTGCCAGCTTGTGCGTGGGGGGGTGCTTGCACTGCACGCTGCGCTGCATTGGCGATGCAGCGCCTGCAGCGCGCCTGCATCTGCTGTTGTAGCTTTGTCTGCCTGTGCTACTCTTTCACGCCCTGCTACAACACCGCTGCCGCTGGCTACTCAACAACGTCTGTGAAACTGCTGCTGCTGCTGCCACACTCGTAGGGAGGTTGGTGTGCCGCTGTCACGCACCTTCACCATCAACCCCCGGGGCCAGATCCAAAAGGCAGCCACCCCAGTCCAAAGCAGCACCTGGTCCAGCTTGTCAGCCATCAACGAGCTCGTGCATCAGCTGTTCCCGCCGCTGCCAACAGCAGCCAGCCGCAGCAGCAGCATGCTGAAACTGCGGGTGAGCAGCAGGCGCATGAGCAGCGACTGGGATTATGCGGCGGCGGCGGGCATTGTGGGGCAGGAGACGCTGGATGCTGCGGTGGCAGCGCGGGAGCGCCAGCGCAAGTCAGCTGCTGAAGCAGCTGGCGAGAGTGCAGCCACTCCACGCAGCACAGCAGAGCAGGATGCAGCAGCAGCAGTGGGCGGCAAGGGTGGCGCAGTCGCCGCAGCTGCGTCTGTTGCGACAGCTGCTGCGATGCGGATCGTTGCAGATGGTACAGCAAACGGCAGTGCGGCCGCTATAGCAGCAGCTGCGGCGGCTGCGGCAGCAGCGGCAGCGGCAGCAGCAGCAGCGAGCCCTCTGCCAGCTGTGTTAGAGCTAGAAGATGTTGGCCCACCGCGCGAGGAGTTTGCAGACCTGCAATACTGGCGGCCCTCATTCAGCGTGGACATTGGGGAGGAGCTGCTGCGGATGGAGCGCAAGCAGCAGCAACAACAGCAGCAGCAGCAGCAAGTTCAGCTGTTGCTGCAGCAGCAGCAGCATCCGCAGCACTAAAGTCAGGTCGTTGTTGATGCGGGCAGACCTTGGTTCAGCAATATGTGGCAGGTGTCTTGGATGTAGGTTGCGTGGTGAAGCCTGCTTGCTGCAGCAGCAGCTACAGTGCCACATTTTTTCGTCATCAAGCCACATCACTTAGTGTACAGTTAGGTGCCGCGCTGCTAGAACGGCCCTGTATCATTATGATAATGGATATACCTGTTGTTAACCGTCCTGGCTCAGCTGAGTGGCCGCTCAGGGCGTAGCCTGTGCATCACGGCTGTCCTGCACTTGCATGAGCCTTGTCATGACCCTCTCTGTTTGCTGTGCCATGCTTGGTAGACTGTGCGTGCAGGCACTTTTGGCTGGCGCTGCAGCGTGGCAGGACTGCTGCCACAGCTGTGGCAGGACTGCTCCGGCAGCTACCCAACATTATAGTGTGCAGGGTGTCAGGCGTAAGCGCTGTCGTTGCTGCAGTTTCGAAGCAATCAACTCACTACTGCATGCTCATCGTGGTGTTACAGTGAATAGTTGTAGCTGCTGCAAGCGGCACTATGAAAGCCTTGATGCGGCTACTATCAGCAGCTGTTTGTTGCTTGTTGTTGTTTTGCGTGCTGCTTGGCACCTTTGGACCACCTGAGCCTGTGAATGCGCCGTAAGCCCTTGTCTCTTATGTGGCGTGCTGCGTTTGCGCACTGTGGGACTTGCAGCTGGTGCTGTGCTGAGTGGCTTGCTGAGGCTGATCAGCCTTCAACTTTTAAACTTGCATGGCATTGTGTCAGTCGAAAGGTTCACGCATCAGAAGCAAGACTCCTGCAGGAGGAGCAGGGCTGCTGCCTCTTGAAGAGGAGAGGATGTGACCACCTCGACTTGGCTCCAACAGCAGGGAGACAACACGTACTTGATATTACGATTAACTGAACTCTTGGTTATGCGACCCTTTCAACCAGACGGCCTACAAACTAGTCTGCAGTACCTGACCTGTCACCCAGCCTTCCTCTGACCGTGTGACCTTCCGTTGCAACAGCTGGCGTGGCATGTTAGGGACAGGTTACCCGTCACAAACTCCGTAGCTGCAACGAGTGGTTAAACACTTTGATGAAGGCTACGGTTGTGACGTCTGATTCACGAATAACCGTAACGAAACACTCTGCCCTGATTGCCAAGCACACGACCCCGATACCGCGGCCTCCACTCGTTCACATCTAAGCTAATCGTAGACTTAGTGAGGCATACTCACCATGGCTGCTTGCGTGCCGGCCCTGATCCTGCTTTCAGGTGAGCGCACGGATCCTGCCCAGCCCCTGCCCTGTGACGCTCTGCGTCATTCAACTCACGTCGACACATAGCTTTAATAAGCCTGTTTTACAGTCTACGAGCGTGTCTTGTGCTGAGACTGCCTGAGGTGCATGGCAGAGCTCCAGAGCGACATCAGCAACCAAATGCCGGCAGGGCGCCCTTGTTCGGACACGTATATCAGAAGAAAGCATGTATGTCTTGTTCCGAAACACACTGTTTCGTTGTTACCAACCACTGAACGCACAAGCATCGATGCAACCCCTGCTTCTGCAGCGATGGCCATCGCAACCACCACGGCACATGCCAGAGTGATTATGCAAGGCTCTGAACCCCCCGAGTTTGACTGCAACCAGGGATGCCCTGCAACCACTTCGCCGGTCTGCGCTGAAGGCGACATTACGCTTCAGGGCGCCTGCCTGGCGTACTGCCAGAAGTTGACTGTAAAGCACACAGGCCCATGCGACGTAGTAGACGGTCATGGACGCGTGTCCGGGACAGACGCCGTTGTGGGTGAGTAAACTTGAGTGAGCCAGTTTGCTGCATCAGTTGTCAGTTGATGGTGACCATTCAATGCCAGTGGTTGTCTGTACTGCTCAGCGTCACAGCACTGATCGACCACCAGCTTTGACGCTTGCCACGGTCGTCACAATGAGGCATGCATGTATGTGCCACGCTTCTTTGACAGTCCTGCAGTGTGCAACTGTGCACCGTGTGACAGCATGCTGCGCAGCGGCTCAGTTGTGGCTGCAGCTGCGTCTTCTGCTGCCTGCTGCATGCAGCTGCCTTTGCCCCGGCCAGCTCAAGTCCAGATGCCTCCACAGCCTCTACACCCATGCAGATCTCTAGCAGGGCCATGAACCGATTCAAGAGTGACGGCTTTGTCTGCATTGGGCGGGCAGTCAGCAGCCCTGCCTTCAAGCCAAGGCGCACTGTGCTGAGGGACAGCAGTATGCCGTGAGTGGCAGACGTGGTTGCACACCCCACCAGCATACATCTGTCCTGCTGCTCTTAGGCTGCGTCTGCTAGCGGACGCTGCAATGGATCCAGCTATGACAGCCCCATCAGGAGGCACACCTTCCTGCATAGTGTATGCTTGAAGTTGTTGCAAATCACTACTCGTGTCTATTCACACATGCGTGGATAGGGCCACGTCGCACCATACTGGGGTGGCAAGGGTAGCACGGCTGCTTGGTTGAGGCTGGGGCACCTAGTGTGCTGCACTGCAGCACACTCCTTGCACACACGTGCTGAGGCTGCGACAATTCAACACTTCGCTTTGCCTGCAGGTGCGTATCACATGTGTACACTACTACTGTCACCTCAACAATGTTTGCAAGTTTTGTTTCACGTCAGCTGGCTGCTCCTGCCGTGAGCGTTCCTCTGCTCTGCTGCTTGCCCTTTTTCCATTTGCCCCCACGCGCAGTCTGCAGCGCCCGCTGCCGGGCCCTCATTCCCTGCGAGCCATTCGCGTGTCCGCCAAAGACAACCTGATGTACATTGAGCAAGCAAGCGACACCGCTGCTCGGCTGGCATCCGCAACAACACCTGAGATCATGGCTAGCACACCTCCTATGGCCGCGCCCGGCAGCATTGAAGCTCCAGGGGGTGCAGCTCAGGATGGCGGCCGCTGTGTTCCAGTGCCGTTTGGCACAAAGCCAGCACAGACGGATGTTACACCCGCGCAAGTGCCGGCAGACAAGGTGATAACATTCAAGGCAAAATACCCATATGCGGCGATAGGGAGGCTGGACATCAATGGGGGCACCTGCTCTGGCAGCCAGATTGGCGACTACACAGTGCTGACAGCAGCACACTGCGTTTATGACAGGAAGACCAAGAAGTGGGGCAAATCTAACTGGCGCTATGAGCCTGCCACTTACCGCGACAGTTCTGGCACCCGGCGGTACCCTTATGCCACGAATTATGTCTCTTACTTCACGTACTTCAACGCTTGGATAAACTAGGCAGATAACAAGAAGGCATACTGGTGGGTCCAACTTTGACCTTGCATGCATTGGCTTGCACTTCTGACTCGTGCTGTGGCAGCGCATTGCCTGCTGTTGCAGCATCCTGTGTATGTTGGGCAGCTGCAGACAACCTCCAGCTCGCAACAACCATACAAGACTCACTTCCATTGCCACAAGGGTCAGAACATTTTCCAGTGTCTCTCACACAAGCCATTTTGCAACCAGCTGCAGCTATAGCTGTGACAGCAGCATGCGCATGCACGTGGCTTTATATGTGTGACCAAACTTGCACCTTTCTGGCACACAAACAAATGCGATTGTCTGAACAAAAGGAGCTCAAACTTCACATCAGAACATGACAGCCAGCACATAACAAGCATGCCAAAACAGCCATGCAGTGTGCGGTTTGTGTGCTGGGCCCTGAGCAGCAGTGGCATGGAGTTTGAGGCTGGGCCCGCAGGAGCTTGACAAGTTGCTTGTGGGATACACTGGGCTGGGGCGTCCATGCTGTGTGGCGACCATGGCGGTGCTTGCTGCTGAGCTGCAGGTATGACATCTTGGTGGTCACTATGAAGAACACGCGTGCGACTGGCACCCTGGGACTGAGGTGGGACGCAGCTGACTATGGAGGCATCATCAACTGGGCCGGGTGAGTAACCCACTAGCTGACAGTGCTGCTTGAGCTTGCTTCCTTTCAGCAAGATGACGCGTTGTGTGCACCATAGCTGTGCAGGCTGCAACACATGAGGGTTGCAAGCTTTGCGCAGTGCACATGTGAAGCTGCATGCATGCAGCCGGTGTCTTGCGCAAGACATGCTTGCAGGCATCTCTCAGCTGCCAAATGACTGCGCGGTGTCAGCACCTCCCCGTCCATTCATGCGTTGATGCAACTCTGCTTTTAGCAGGCATGCCTTGCACTCTCATCTTGCAAGACTGGCAGGCACAATGGCCAAACAAACTCCTGCACCGGCATTCTGGACTGGGTTGCGTAGTGCATCGTGCAGATTGACGGGCTCCCCTTGCCAGGGGGGCTGTCACTTGATGGTTGTTTGGGCATGAGCACCCGCACCTCGATAGTTTGCTGACAGCTGCAGCTGCTGCCGGCCGCCGCGACAACGTTGGGTGTCACTTTCAGGTACCCCTCTGACACGCAGAGGAGAGGCACGTTCCGTTGGGGCAACTGCGACATAGTCAACGACGGGAATGGAAAGGACTCGCGCCTGGTGCTGCGCGGTGCTAGCGCACAGTGCCTGATCCTGGAGCACGGAGAATCCGGCTGTCCTTTCTTCCAGTCAACCAGCGATGGGTAACTACGTCAGGGCAGTGTTGAGCCATGGCGAACCTCTCCCCGGTGGAGGAGAGATCGATGTTGGGACTGAATTGGACAAAACCAACTACGAGTTTGTGATCAAGTACATGGGCAATAAGCCCAACTGAAGTGCGGCGCGCTGAAAGCTGCTGTCACATGCTCCCTGAGGTGCAAGCTCGGTCCACGGCGTGGCAAGGGCCACCTGTGCGTTGTTGGCGAAACCTGCGGCTTCAGCAAAGGGAGCTTGTGTCACAGGTCAGTCGGCGTAGACTGCGCAAGCATTCCACGGTAAGCACTGACTGCATCGTTTGAAACCCCGGCACTACACTGAAGTTTTCTATGTATCTGATGGTGCTGTCGCCTGCGGCACAGGAGCCGACAACTCAGCAGTACCACATCAGCGGTTGTTACATCTGTTTGTATGCCACTGTTAGTTTGGGATGCGTGATAGCACACAGCTGTCCACGGGTTGTATGTGGTGCAGATGCTGTGTGCAGTTGCAGCTCGAGCAGCATGCTGCCCAGGCAGTCTGTGTACATGAGCTGAAGAGCTGTTACCAGCCTGACAACCTTAGGGTTACGATGAGCTGTCACATGGCACACTACAACCACGCTCGTGGTTGTGCTTCCTTCGCTGTTGTGCCACCTGTAAGCTGGCAGTTCCGTAATGTGTACAGGCTGTCACTGTCAACCCGCAGCAGAGCTGATATGCAATTCCCTGGTGTTGACGCCAACAGGTTTTACTGCAGCGTGAACGTGTGGCAGTGGGCGTTTGTGTGCCTGCATGCATACTCTGATTCACCTTTGCGGCTCTGCTATGCTGTTGCCAGACTCTGCTGACCCCTTATCAGCCGTTGCCTCTGCTATGCTGGTGTGTACTGTTGGATGGCTCACAAACTCCGCTGCATGTGACAGGCTGCAGCATGTGGCAGTGGGCGTTGTTTCCCTGCGTGCATACTCTGATTCACTTTTGCGACTCTGCTACGCCATTGCCAGACTCTGCTTTGCCCGTATCAGCCGTTGTCTCTGCTATGCCTGTGTGTTTTGTTGGCTGGCTCACAAACTCCTCTGCATGACTGGCTGCAGAATGTGGCGATTGGCGTCTGTTTGCTTGCATGCGAATTATGTTTCACCTTTGGGACTCTGCTACGCCATTGCCAGACTCTGCATTGCCCGTATCAGCCATTGTCTCTGCTATGCTAGTGTGTACTGTTGGCTGGCTCACAAACTCCGCTGCATGTGACAGGCTGCAGCATGTGGCAGTGGGCGTTGTTTCCCTGCGTGCATACTCTGATTCACCTTTGCGACTCCACTATGCTATTGCCATGCCCTGCTTTGACCCTATCAGCCATCGTCTGTGATAAGTCAGTGTGTTTCGTTGGCCGGCTCACACACCCCTGCATGCGACCGGCTAAAAACTGAGCTCAACGTACTGCTGCGGGTAGAAACCTATCGCAGTGCCACCCTGCATGATGCACTGTGCCTGCTTTGACCACAGTGCTGCGCTAGGCGCCATTTTATGAGTCAGTCACCATGCTACAAAGCAGCACTTGATCATGAGCTTCTTGCTGTGTTTACTGCTGGCAATCATCCTGTGCTTTGCGCACTGCACTCCACCTGGTAAGATGCTATGGCCTGGTGTGTGCTGCGTCTGCTCAACATGCTTAGTGTGCAGTGGGTCTGGCCTCTGCCAGTGACGCCAGAACCGGATGGAAATTGAGGGTGGACAGCACCGCCATTGTGGTGCATGGCGCTTCCAGAAGGTGAAGTTATGGGTGTGTACCACTCATGCAGGGTTCATTCTGGCGCGTTAACGCAACGTTGCCTTGAGACAGCTGTGCTGCCCCT
Organism: Tetradesmus obliquus; assembly: GCA_030272155.1. NCBI lineage: Eukaryota > Viridiplantae > Chlorophyta > Chlorophyceae > Sphaeropleales > Scenedesmaceae > Tetradesmus > Tetradesmus obliquus. Next base: position 7,928,356 of record CP126191.1, read on the forward strand.
GGCAGCTGATGGGTGTTGATGTTCAAGCACTCAGTGTTAATGCCTGCAACATGGCATATCATTACACAACCACTGCATACAATCCCTCCTTGGCGCAAGTTGTTGGCAGAGAGTTTGCATATGGCATGGCAGTTGCAACTGAACTGCATACAATTGTGTATGTGGACTTGCCGTTGTGTGCCTACCAGTGACTACAGCCGTCGTGCTATTGCAGCATACAATGTGGTTGAACGCTGCGCTGCTGCAGCAGTCGGCGCCTCGTGGAGATTTGGAGAGTTTGCATTGCCGTTATGTAGGATGTGCTCGATCTCACTCTTGCATACAGTGGATATGTCGACATATCCATTATATCACAATGGTGTGATGCAGCTGCATGGATGTGATTTTGCCGGCCGCAGCTTGGACAGCGCCCATAAACACTGCTGCAGCAGCAGCTGCTGCGTCCTGCAGTCGTTTATAAGGTGATCACCGATCGTCGGAAATTTTGGTACTCCCGACACAGGGGGTTTCCCGCCTTACGTCATACCCCCTTTATTCGGTTCAAAGATCAGGACCCCCATGACGGAAGACACTGTTGACGTCAGGCGCCTTACGGTATCCGGTGCTTACGGCAGGCCCTGGAATCGGGGGCTGCGTCAGCCCGGCTGACGTAACAGTGTTTACTGACCTTCCGTCAGCACCCTTTCTGTAAGTTGCCTTAATGCGACAACGTAAGCATGTTGCTGTAAGTGATGTTGATGAGTTGATTTCAGGGCTGCTGCTGTAAGCCTGCTGCTGTAGGGCGGCTTACAACACTGATGTCAGGTGTGCTGCTTTCAAGGGGCTGTACCGTGCAAACATCCAGCTTTGTATAAAGATCTGCAGGTAACACTAATTGGTACATCTGAGACCACTGCTATGTCACTGCATCAACTTGATGCAGTTCAACTGAACTCAAAAGAAGTGCGTTACCGTACCATATGGAATGCCTGACGCCTTCTCCATCATACTGTGACTCCCACAAGCCGCTGCAGCGACACCAACTTCGCAAAATATGCAACTGGCAGCTGATGGCGTGACGCGACCACCATGCTGACCCACAACCTTTAACAGGTATGTGTGTGCTTAGTAATAAAAACCACCAGAACAGCAAGGTCACACAAAGCAAGCTCCAGAACCAGCAGCCAAGCCAGCTGCAGCCATGAGCCCGACACATCATATTCACAACTGCCAGCATAGCAGGTTGTTCAATCGGTTGCATTATATTAACCAAGCTTCAAGGCGTTCAAGAATTGCAATCAAACAATGTGCTGCATCATGCTGCCATTGCTGCAAGAATTTATGGCAAAGGGTGACACGTGCTCCCAACAATGATTCCTGCAAGCGCGGCAGTGCAGAATGTGTTCACTCATTGCAGCATCAAACGCGCACACCGGCTATGATAGCCATCCCATGCAAAGTGAACTCACAGCCAAGGTGCTGGTGATCCTTTGCAGTAGCATGCAAACACGTTCATCTGTCAATGCGACCATGCTCATGCGATCTTGAATCAAGCACGTTCAGCTGAAATGCTGCATTGCTTGCAGTTAGGACAGCCCTACTTGTGCGCCACTTCTCTGCAACCACAGCTGAAAACTCGATGATGTTGTATGGCAGGGATGCCAGCAATGTAAGCACCTCGACAGCATCTCCTGGATGCTTTGGCCTTCGGCCTGCGCATGCAGAGGCAGAGGAACAGGAGACAAAACTACTGAGCTAATCATGGGCAGCTTGTGTGGGTCAGGCTGAAATACCTGCTATGCAGGACAAGGTCTGCTTCAACAGCAAGCAGCGATGTGGTCATGCTGATGAGGGCAGTGATTGGTACCAGTGCTGCAGCAACAGCGATCATCGCTTCGTGCAAGTGTATTGGATGGTTGTGCCATTGGCTGGCTCACCGTGGAGTCCTAGGCGGCAGCTCCCCATTTGTGCGCAGAATCCCAGCTGCTGTTGCTGCTACGCTGTCCGATCTTTAGGTTTGCTGATCTTGGCAGGCTTGCCAGGGAACAAGGCGCATTGCTGTCGATGACAGTTTTCTGCGGGAATCTTGCCTCTCACAGGCGCACACACAAACCCTGCAGAACGAATCTTGCGATCGGTATCAATAGTTAGATGTCAGATCATGTCAATGCTGTATCAGCAAGCTCAAGAACAGCAAACAGCTGTTGAGATGGTAAGCAGCAAACTGATCTGCAGCAGAGCAGCACAAGCATGCATGCTGCTGCTGGTCATCATGCAAGGACAGATCACTGTCATGGATCTACCCAGTAGTCTGCACGAGGGCTGGCTTGAGCTGCCGGTGTTGCTGATGCCGAGAGATTGGCGTGCAAAGCCCAACGGTCTGGTTGTTGAGCCCGATGTGTGTGCCCGATCGCGGCGTCGTCATAAATCCAGTTTTATGCCTGATAGATGTCAGCGCATTGGCAGCAGAAACCAGTCCTGCCGCTTTACGTGTAGCTCACGATAATGGAATGTGTGGTTGTCACTTTGGCGTGGGTTCATGAGGTTCAGCAGCTCGTTCAGGCAGAAGACTAGTATCATATCTAAAGACGTTCTAATGTCCGATTATGATTAATCGAGACTGCCAGCTGTGCGCTGCTCGCGGGCGTAACAATGCAGCAGCAGTACGCCTGACTCAAGTGCATGCACAGCCAACGAAGCACGCCTGATGGAGAAACTAGTGGATCAAGACGTCTCCGTAATACAGCACTTACAGAATGGGTCTGCATCAGTGCCGTCAGCGCAGTCGACGTAAACGTCGTGATGAAGCTCCCCTTGACTCAGGCGAGCAGCACCGCTTACGTTTACACGACTTACGTAAGACACCCCTAAAATAAGCAGTATTTGACATAAAACACTTGACGTAATGCAGGAAGCCCCCCTTACTCAGCGACCCCTGACGGCAGCCTGCTGAAACAGGCAGCAGTAAGCCCCCGGCTGATTTGTGAGCCTTGATTCGGGAGTACTAAAATTTCCGACGATGGCATGAGCCACATTGTATCGCCTCCAAGGCATTAGGGAGTCCCTAATGCTCACGGCGATCAGGCGAGGCTGACAATGTCTTGTACAATCTTGCTGTTGCTGTTTTTGGTTTGCTGTAGGCTGTGTGGTCTCTTGGTAACACCTTCCCAAAGAATTTATGTCAGACTATGTTTGGGGCTCCCTCTCCTACACAGCTAGGAGCACTCAGTGCTGGCACTGCCAGCTGAGCTGCCACCGCTGCTGCAGCAGCCGCCGCCACTCGCAGGCCTCCCATTCGTCACAGCAGCTTGCTGCATGCACCCACTACACTGTATGCAAGCCTGCAACAGCCTTGAAGCAGTGGCAGCGATGCCATTTAGCATAAAAAGAAAAGAAAAAAGCCAGACAGCACCAGAGTCACCTGCCGGGCAGTCCCTGGCATGTGCCTGACGTGTGATATGCACATAATCCAGCACACACACACATATCTGTATGGTGTGGAAGAAGCACTCCAGGACAACCCACACCATGCAGTCAGCATACACACACTGCCGCAGCTCAGCGGCCGAGCGCACTGCATAACCGTAAGTCTTGCTGCACCAATTGGTTTGCAAACTGCCACCACAGCAGCAGCAGCTGGTGAATTGCTACGTGGCTGGGTCACCCCAAAACGCCACCAGCTCCATGAAGTCCGCGCCAGTTGACAGTCCTGCCACACAACAAGGCAGGCACCACTGATCGCAAAGCAAGTTGCCGGCACAGCGCAACAACAGTGGACCGACCGCAACGTGCTGCTGTGGAGATCGCCACGCATACAGCAAGGAGCGGCAGCCGCACTGCTGCACAGCTCTACCCCTGCAGCTGTGCATGCCGTGCTTTGAGCAACAGGTGCCATTTGTGTCACCAATGCGAGCACGGCAGGCTCTGCACATGACAAGCTGCCGCTCTGACAGCTTGCGCTGATACGATACTTTCAAGTTTGGCGGGGCAATGACAACTGACAATTGAGTAACCGACAATCTCTGCTGTACAACGCTCACACTGTGAACATCAACAATGTAATACCCTCAGCAACCACCCAAGTTCTCCAAACTGGCTTTCTCTCAACCCAAAACAGCCTGCACCCTATCAAGGGTCCATACAGCGGCAAGGAGCACGTCACACCCCGGGCCAGCAAGCAGAGGCAGGACACTACTGCACCTGCAGCAGCACCTGCCATCCACACGCAACCCACACGCCTGCTCATCACCGGCCGCCCCTGCCACCCCTGCCGCCCCTGCCGCCACCCCTCGGCCGCTTCCCATGCCGGCCGCCGCCGCCTGCTGCTGCTGCTGCCGGCCCCATCCCACCCGCCCCCACCTCCTCATCATCTCCCATACCACCACGCTTGCGGCTCCTGCCTCCCTTGCCATCATCTGCCTCCTTCATCTGCATTGTGGCAATGCGCTGCGCGTTGCTGACCTGCTCCAGCAGCAGCAGCACCTCGTCGCGCTCCGCAGGGAACGCCTCCATCTTCACGCCCGTCAGGTGCTCGATCTTCTGGAACATCTCAACGTCGTACTGCGTCACTAACGTAACGCTCCGCCCGCTGCGCCCCGCGCGCGCGGTGCGGCCCACGCGGTGCACGTAGTCCTTCGAGTTTGAAGGAACATCATAGTTTATAACAACATCCACGCTGGGAATGTCCAGGCCTCTGCTGGCCACATCTGTGGCAACCAGGATGGAGCGCTCGCCTGCTTTGAACTTGTTGAGGGCGCCGAGGCGCTTGGGCTGGCTCATCTGGCCGTGGATTGGCACGCCCCCAAAGCCCAGGTTGCGCAGCGTGAGCGCCACCTTGCGCGTGGCGTCGCAGGTGCGCGTGAAGACCTGAAGGCGGCAGAGGCGGCAGCAGCAGCAGGAGTTGCGGGTGAGTGGCAAGGTGCGCGGCATCTGGCATAGGAGTCCACAGGTGGGTGTGGTACATGTAGAGCGACCTACAAGCCATGCTTTGTGGCGCACAGGACGCACCGATGGATGATACTTATATGCAAGCCCAAACATGCTGTCCAGAACTTATGCGTTATACAAATGCTGCTGGCTGGCCAGCCCCTGCATGGCCAAGGAGCCAGGCCGCATACCTACAACCGCTGGGTACACTGAAGCCATGCCACAACCAAGCAACCTCTTGCTCTGAACCCACTCAACAGCACAACACCTTAACACGGCAAGAAAATGTACAATTACACATTATAGCTCACCATGGCTGTGCTGCCGCTGAGCTCGTTGAGCACGAAGGCCAAGTAGCAGTCCTTGTACTTGGCGGGGATGAAGCAGTACTGCTGGCGCAGCGTGTCCACTGTGCTGTACTTGGCCGCCACCTCAACCTTGACCGGAGACACCAGGCACGCGCGCTGCAGCTTGGCCACCTTGTTGGTCATGGTGGCGGAGAACAGCTGCGTGCGGCGCTCACGCGGCAGCAGCTGCAGCAGGAAACAGGCGGTGTGCAGCACATGGGTGGTGAAGAGGCAGCAGTGCAGGAGAAGAACCAGACGAAAAAGAGGAATCACGACATGTTAGTGCTGGCAGAAGGCTTGAGTGCGCAGCAATGACCTTGTGCTGCATCTACTGCACAGCATATGCTCTGTTGCACAAACACCAGCTGGCAGTCCATCCGAGACGCAGAGGTTCACACGACTCTCCCCTGCCCCTGGCTTCTGCGCAGCACCGCCTGCCCTATCACAATCACACAAACAATAGCAATCTGTTGCTGCTGCTGCTGCTGCTGCTGCTGTGCCTCGCCCCACCTTGAGTATCTGGTCTATCTCCTGCTCAAAGTCCATGTCCAGCAGCTTGTCAGCCTCATCCAGCACCAGGTGCTTCACAGCCTTGAGGCTGAAGCCCTGCAGCGAGATAGGTGGCAGCATGCAGCACAGGTGGGTTTAGCCGCACGCAGGTGCTTCACAACCTTGAGGCCGAAGCCCTGCAGCACCGGCAGGTGGTGCACGGGTGGCAGTGTGGCAGCACAGGTGGGTCGAGGGTTGAGCTGCACACAACGTGTGATGACTCGACGCGGAATGATCCCTGGAACACGTGAAACACACCATTGTGCTATGGCAACTACCCATGTGATCACAAACACGAGTTGCAGCAGAAAAAGCTAAGCAGGCAGGGATATTTGTGGTGTTGCAGCGCAGAGAGCAAAACGGCAGTGCGGCATGCCAGCTGCAGCAAATCTGGCCCAGCACTGCACACAGCAGCAAGCCGCACCTTTGTGTTGGTCAGGTGGTCCACCACACGCCCGGGCGTACCCACAATGACGTGCGGCCGCTTTGCTAGCGCAATCGCCTGCGCCATCATGTCTATGCCTCCCACTAGCACCGCTGACTTGAGCCCTATGCCTGAACCCAGCGCTTCAAACTGCTCTGCTATCTGGATTGCCAGCTCGCGTGTTGGGGATAAAATGAGTGCATACAGCTCCTGTGGCTTGTCCATGAGGCCTTGCAGGATAGGCAGCGCAAAGGCGCCTGTCTTGCCGGAGCCGGTTTGAGCCAGGCCGATGACGTCATTGCCTGCAGGAGGAGATGTGCGCAGGGTGTAATGGTCGAGGCAATGGTTTCCTATTTGAGAGAGGATAGTTACATGTGGGTCCTGGCACCATCTTGGATGGTATGAAATGGTTTCCTATTGAAGATGACATGGGGCTGCTTCTGGTTGCTGGAATTTCATGTGAAGGCAGGTGCTCATGCCCTCAGGTGGGCGCATGGGGCTGCAATCAATGCCCACCAGGAGCTGGAGGCAGGGTGCAGAGCAAGTCAACGATATGCTTGCTGAGCTCATGCGCAAGTGGCTTGCTATGCCTCTGGCCATCCCAACTGCCGCTGCTGCCACAAGTCAGCGCCCATAGAATGACGAGTACACTTGCAACGGCCGCTGCCAGCGGCTCGGAACCGCTGCAGGATGGGTTGCGTGCTGCTACTGACTACGCAGCGCCAGTAATACCATGAACACACGCAGCTCTTTATTTGGGCCCAAACTAGTCATGTACATGCGCACCATGCTGTCGGGCACAGCAGCAGCAGCAGCAGCAACTCTGACAGCATCATCCAGTGACCTCCATGCACGGGCCCAACGCGGCTGCAGCTGCGGCTACACCCTTGCAACACAGAGACTGATGTTCGTGTCTCACCTTGCAGCAAAGGAGGCACGGCTTGCTGCTGAATGACAGATGGCTGCTTCCAACCTAAGCTTGCTGCTGCCTCCGCCAGCTGTGTGCATAGCCCAAGCCCTTCAAACGCTTTTATGGCTGCTTCTCTTTCTTGCTCCGTAAGCTGATTATCGCTTCGGGATTTCATTGCAGAGAGCGGAGCTTTCGTGAACTTCCCTGGTGGGCGCTTGTGTGAACAGCTAAACTTCAGGTAGCCAGATAACACAGCATAGACAATTTGAAATACCTGGCCTTTCAGCACGGCAAAGCCCCACATGCCGTGGGCGGGGAACACCTAGGACTGTCTTTGACAAGCCCTTGACATTGGGCGAGTGCAAGCGTCGGTGCTTACTTGGCCTCACCCGCTCTTAAATATGCGTCGTGGTAGATCTAACTACTCACATCCGTTTGTTCGCGCCCTGGAGACGGCAGTCTCACTCACATAGAGTTGCTTCGCTCTGCTGACAGACTGAGCTACCGGCACGCACTGTGACTTAGACTTTTATAAGAAGAGCTTCCAAAGCATCCAGTGTGCCACGGACAGCAGTCGCGTTGCTTGACTTGGTGGTAGCAGCAGTGGCGGGGTCTCATCACATGCCAGCGACCAGGACACCGCTACTATGCTGGGAGTAGATGCGGAGAATGGTAACCTCTCTGCTTGACAAGGCTGCCACGGCATGGGCTGCCAAGGCAGGGCCCTGGCGCAGCAGTTCACGCCGTGCTGCTGCTGACAACAGCAGTCACTGCAGCCAGCTTGCACCTGTGGCCTCCAGGTGAGATTGCAGCGTAGTGTCGGCAGTTGAGTTCAGCTTCGTTTTGTTTGTCGTCGTACGCCACGGGCTAGAGATGCCTGTCGACCCTGGTGTGTGACATGCATGCAGCTGTGCATGCGTCAAGGCATGTGTGTACCCTAGTGCAGTGCATGGAAAGCCTGCCGCTGCCACGCCAAGATGGGCTGTGAAGCCAACGGTTGTTCATTTCTTTTCAAGCTATGGATTTGCTGATAACGGGCTGTGCTTTCAATATTTGACCAGGCACCACCGCGCTGTGCACAAAAGCACCCACGCAGCAGCCACATCTGTGTATGCAGCTGCTGCCACCAGCAACACTGGCGCTGCACAGGAGCCGCAGCAGCAACAGATTGGCCTGCAGGTGATCAGCCAGGACCAGCCTTGGGATGATTTCTCTTCTCGTGTGCAGCAACAGCAGCATCAGCCACTGTACAGCAACGGCACCAATGGCAACGGCAGCAATGGCAACGGCAGCAACGGCACCGGAGCACAGAACAATGCAGCAAGCTTCCAGCCATCAGGTGCTGCCGCTGCTCCACAGCAGCAGTATGTACAACAGCATGCAGCCCAGCAGCAGCAGCAGCAGCAGCCTGTGTGGAGCCAACCTGTGCAGGCTCAGCAGCAGCCTTACAGCATTGGTGGAGGCAGCCATCACAACATGCAGCAGCAGCAGCAGCAGCAGCAGCAGCAGCAGCAGCAGCAGCAGCAGCAGCCAGCACAGCAGTATGCCTTCCCGCCGCAGCAGTTTCCTGCAAGCCCCAGGTTCAACAGCATGCCAGGCGGGGCACCCCCCGCACAGAACAGTCACGTGCTGCAGCGCCTGAGGCAGCAGCATGGTCAAGCCTTGCCAGCAGCCGTCAGTGAGCTAGTCAGGCATGCACCCAGCCAGCAGCAGCATGCAGCACAGCAGTTGCTGCCGCGTGCTGCCAACCTGTGGCCTGCCAATGGCTCGAATGGACATGCGCTCAATGGCAACGGTGTCAATGGACATGCCTTTAACGGCAGCAGCAGCAGCGCATTGGGCTACGGGCTTGCTGCAGGCGCCACCAACAACAACTTGGCGTTGCTGCCTGCAGCTGCTGCTGGGTTCCCAGAAGGGTTCCAGCAGCCCCGGTCCCTGACACACCAGCAGCAGCTGCCGCAGCAGCAGCAGCAGCAGCAGCAGCTGCAGCAGCAGCAGCAGCAGCTGCAGCAGCCAGCAGGCCAGGTTTACGGCAGCTGGCACGGGCAGCAGCAGCCGCAGCAGCGGCTGCCTGCCTGGCAGCAGGTTGAGCAGGAGCAGCAGCAGCAGTTGCAGCAGTCGATTGAGCAGCAGCGGCTAGCGGAGCAGCAGCAGCAGCTGGAGCAGCAGCAGGAGCTGGAGCTGCGGCAGCAGCACTGGCTGGAGTCTGACCCGCTGCGCTCTGCATCTGGCGCCGAGTTTGTACTCAAGCAACCAACCGGGCGGTTAGAATCCATACCTGATGATGTGGCGGTGGTTGACAGCGTGGAATCTGCGCGTGCAGTGGTGCAGCAGCTGCTGCAGTATGCAGAGAATGGCATCCACTGGACTGACAAGCACGGCAATGCACAGTATGACCCGCCAGACAAGGTTTTCTTTGCCTGTGATACTGAGGTTGCAGCCATTGATGTGAAGACGCAGTCGCCTGTGGGGCATGGGACGGTGATCTGCTTTTCCATCTATGCACACCCCCAGGCGGACTTCAGTGCTGCGATGAGCAGCAGCAGAGCTGGTGGGGTGGTGGCAGCAGCAGCCGCAGCAGCAGGAGCAGATGTGCAGCGCAGCGGTCCAGTCAACCGCATCTGGGTGGACCTAGCAGGCGGCTGGGCCAAAAAGCAGCAGCAGCAGCGAGATGCAGCAGCAGCAGCTGCGGCGGCAGAGTACCAGCAGATACTGCAGCAGCAGCAGGCGCAGGAGGCAGCTGCTGCTGAGGCGCTGCTGCCTGCTGTGCAGCCGTCGCTGCAGGTCGCGCCAGAGGCAGCACCTGCTGCTGATGTCAGCAGTGCTGGGGTTGCTGAAGCAATGCAGGCGTCACCAGCAGATGCGGTAGTCAGCAGTGGTGAAGCAGCAGCGGCTGCTTCTGGTGCCACTGCTGCTCGCAGGAGAGGCCGGGCGAAGAAGGACACAACACCAGCTGCTGCTGCTGCTGCTGCTGCTGCTGCTCCTGCTTCTGATGCGCCAGAAAGCAGCAGCACAGGCAGCAGCACGAGCCGCAGAAGGAGAGGTGCAGCAGCAACTGCTGCTGCTGAAGAGGAGGCACTGCTGGTTGAGGAGACTCTTGAAGAGGTCACACCAGTAGCAGGCAGCAGGAGGCGGCCTCGTAAGACCAGCAGGCGACGCACCAGCACTGACAGCAGCAGCAGCAGCAGCAGCTTGGCGGTCACTGCTGATGAGGCTGCTGCTGCTGCTGCAGCTTATGCCAGCGGTGTGCGGCAACGGCAGCCTGTTGTGGCAGCAGCAGCAGCAGCAGCGGGGCTGTTGGGCTCTGACTTGCAGCTCTGGCACAATTCAAGCAGCTCTGGCTTGAGCAGCTGGGACACTGCAGCAGCAGCAGCAAGTGGGCAGCTTGACCTCAGCATGCTCAGCAGCAACAGCAGCAGCAGGCCGCAGGCTAGCGTGCCCGCTGTAGCTGCAGCAGCAGCAGCTGCTGCCGGCAGCGGCAGCCGCGCCGTGGCCGGCAGCATTGGCCGACCTGCTGCTGCGTCTGCGGTGTATGGTGGGGAGCAGCCGGCCCCTACTGTTGAGGACATTTGGGCTGATCCTGAGGCCTCTGGCATTATGGAGGAGTTCCGGCTGTTCTTTGAGGATTCAATCGTTCAAAAAGTGTGGCATAACTATGGGTTTGACCGCCACGTGCTGCAGCGGCTGGGGTTCAGGATGCAGGGCTTTGGGGGTGACACGCTGCACATGGCGCGGCTGTGGGACGCCAGCAGGAAAGGGAGCGAGACATACGCGCTGGACAGCCTCAGCAGGGACGCCAAGGTGAGGGGAGGGGGGCAGGGAGGGAGAGTTTGCTGAATGTGCGGAGAGGGGGATTGCTTTTGTGCATGTGTTTGCGGATGTGGACACGTGTGTGTCTCATCATGTGTGGTTGTGCTTTCGATTTTGGTCAAGTGCAACTGGGCAGCTGCGTGAAAGCTGCCTCTGCACAAGCACCACTGCTGCTGGCATGCGCTGCTACTTGCAGCACTGCCTGCTGCTATGCGCTGCGGTGCACATGCACTTATATCCACTGCCTGGCATGTGTCCACACACCCAAATCTACGCCACGCCCACCTGTCACCCCTTTCTGTCCCAATGCCAACATGTCATTCCTTTTCTGACTCATCTTAATGTCATCCAACATGTCATGTAACGCACCTGCCAGATCAACGCCGAGCTGGCCAAGACCTTCAAGCCCGAGGAGGTGGGCCTGCCCAAGCGCGGCATGAAGGAGCGCTTCGGGCTGCTGCGCCTCAAGGCAGACGGCAGCCCTACCAAAGTGGACCAGGTGCCCCCAATGCATGTGCTGCACACCGATGCGCTGTTCAGGCCGGAGTGGGTGGACTACTCAGCGCTGGATGCTAAGGTGCGTGGTGCTGCTAGGGGTAGGGGCAGGGCTGGCAGCAGCTTGCGATGGGGCTGGTCCAGCGTAGCAGCAGCTGCATGGCCGCAGGGTGAGCAGTGTAGGGCTTGCAGCTGGTTGCTGGTTTGTGGTTTGTGCGGCAGCATCACCTGCGTGCAGCAGCTGCAGCTTGTGTTGCTGATGCACTCGGTCAACAACACACATGCCGCTGCCGCGCGGGGGAACTGCCATGAAACAGTGTGCCCATTTACAGCCATCAGCTCAGCTTCTCTGTGCTTTCCTGTGCCATCAAACTTTTTTGCCGCTATCCTTTGCCTCCAACCGTGCAGGCCACCTGGAACGTGCACCGCGCGCTGATGAGCCTGCTGCAGCAGCAGCTGGTGGTCATGGACTCCTACCTCTGCCAGCAGCTGCTCTCTGCGCAGCAGCACAACCCGCAGCTGCACGCGGCACTCGCGCTTGCAAAAGAGGCGGAGCAGCCGCCGCCGCCAGCAGCAGCAGCAGTGCTAGCAGCAGCACGTGGCGGGGCGGGCCCGCAGCGCAGGCCGAGGCCTATGATGAAGAGCCGCGTACTGACTGGGCAGCAGCAGCAGCAGGTGGTGCAGCCAGGGGTGCAGCAGCAGCAGCAGCTGTCAACGCTGTCAGCAGGGCAGCAAGCACTGCAGCAAGCACCGCAGCATCTAATGCAGCAGCCCATGCAGCAGCCCATGCAGCAGCCGCCATCACAGCAGCAGGCATGGCCGCAAATGCAGCAGCCGTGGCAGCAGCAAGCAGGTCCGCAGCAGTTCCAGCAGCCAGCAATGCAGCCGCAGCATCAGCAGCTGCAGTACCAGCACCCGCAGCAGCAGTATCACCAGCAGCAAGTTGTGCAAGTGCCTGCAGTCGAGCAGCAGCAGCAGCTGCCGCAGCAGCAGCAGCCAGGAATGTCGCTGCCAGAGCAGCAGCAGCAGCAGTGGCTGGTGCCACCTGCAGCAGCTTGGCAGGGCGGCAGCACCACCCTCCCAACTCGGACTGGCGCACAAGTGGGCTTTACAGCAGTGGTGGGCCCTGCTGCTTCTAGCAGCAGCAGCAGCAGCAGTGCCAACTACACGCTGTGGGACCTGTACCTTGAGTACTGGAAGCCCTTTGGTGACGTGCTGACTCAGATGGAGCAGGATGGTGTGAGGGTCAACAGGTGCGACGCCAGCGCCAGCTTGCGCGCCAGCACCTGCACGGGCTGCTGCTGTTGTGGCATGAAGCTTGGTGGCTGTGTCTGGTGTGCCAGCAGCGGGCAGCAGCTGCAGCATCTTTTAAAGATTGTTTGCGCAGCAGTGTTATGACTAGAAGCGCATGTGGCTGCGGACGCACATGTCAGCTACTGTGAACTGAAGTGCTTGCGTTTCAGCCCGTGTGCAGGACACGTCCTGCTTGGGCTTATGCTTGCAGCTGTAGCCGCACCAGCACTCTACCAGTCCGGTTGCTGCTGCTGCTGCTGCTGCTGCTGCTGCTGCTGCTGCTGCTGCAGGGACCACCTGAGTGTCCAGGAGCAGGTGGCCATCGCTGACCAGCAGGAGGCTGAGGCGAGCTTCAGGCGCTGGGCGCAGAAGTGAGCGGCAGCTGCTTCGGCTGCATGTGTGCTGCCACTGGCATGTGATCTGGCCCGTTCAGGCTGGCTGAGACCTGTCGCAGGCACCTGCATGTGCTTGCCAACAGCAGTGCCAACTTGTTGGCAGGCAGGCTTCAAGTTTTTAGTGCCACATGTTCGGCGCTGCTGCCATTCCTCCTCCTGCCGTACCGTCAGCGCACTCGCTTGCACTTCTGCTGCTGTCTTTATTGACCCTCTCCATGGCTCGCATGCCACCGTGCTCCCCATTCGCGCCTCTGACCTCTGTCTCCATCCGCCCTCTGGCGGTCTCTCCTCCCCCTTTAGGTATGTCCCCGGCGCAGTGCACATGAACGTCAACAGCCAGGTGCAGATCCGGCAGCTGCTGTTCCCCACCTACTGCGAGACGCCTTCCAAGAAGTTCAAGGCCGCAAACCCCAACTACAACCCTGAGGCGCGCCCCAGGACCCCGCGCTGGCTGGATTTCGAAATCCACGGGCTCTGGGGCCTTGGCCAGCCTGGGCGGCTAGCTGTGGATACAACAACAGCAAAGGGCCTCCCGGCTGCCAGCAGCGCAGTGCTGTGGAGCCTAGTTGGCAAGCCAGGAGCAGCTCGTGCTGCACTCAAGGCGCTAGATGAAAAGGAGGCAGCAGAGCGCGGCGAGAGCAGCAGCAGCAGTGGGTCAGCCACAGAGGCAGAGGCAGCGCTGGTCAGCATACATGAGGATGATGCAGATGATGGGGAGATGCTGGGGCTCGATGAGGATGACAGCAGCGGCAGCAGCAGCAATGCGACGAATGCTGCTGCTGCTGCTGCTGCTCCGGAGGTGCAGCTGGTGCCTGGTGGGGACTTGAGTGATGAGCAGCTGGCAGCGCTGCAGGCGGAGGCAGCCAGCATGAAGCTGGGCAAGATGTATGCTGCCATGGGTGGGGACCGGGCAGGCATTGAGGCATGCAGGGCGCTGGAGCAGCTAATTGAGGTGAGCAGTGCAGCATTGTGTGATGAGGCTGGTGGCTATTATGTTTCTGGTGCTGTCACCTAGTTTTCTGGTGTGCATTCGGTGGACCTCCACGTTGCTCACTTGTTGAAGGCAGCAGCAGCAACAAACTAGTGACCTGCTGCAGTTGTTTGCACAGTCGGAGTAAAAGGCTTCCGCTGATGGCTGTGCTGTGTTCCGTGCTGTGGCTGCATGTGCTGCGTGTGCCGCAGGTGTCGCTGATTGACAAGCTGCTGACCTCCTTCATCCAGCCCCTGCAGCACGACAACATCAGCACGCGCTGGCAGCAGCAGGACGGGCAGTACGTCAGGAGCAGCGCAGCCGCCAGCGCTGCTGCTGCAGATGCTGCTGATGCTGATACTGTTGATGCTGCTGTACCTGCTGATGATGCCTCTGGCCTGGTGCTAGCCAGCAGCAGCAGCGGCAGCAGCAGCAGCAGCAGTGCTGAGCTTGTGAGCGTGGTGCACCGTGTGCATTGCTCGCTCAATCTCAACACGGAGACCGGGCGCCTCTCCGCGCGGCGGCCAAACCTGCAGAACCAGCCGGCACACGAGAAGGACAGATACAAGGTGCGCACAGCCCTTGTAGCGCCTGGCACGTGTGGGGCTGCAAGTGCATCAGACACGCTGGGCTTGTGTTGGTGTGTGTGCCTGTGTATGTGTAGGTCCCGTGGCAACTCACTAGGGTGTTGTTGCTGCATGTGCTGCATGCATGTCTGCAGGTGCGCAAGGCCTTCTGCGCCGCGCCGGACAACACGCTGGTGGTGGCTGACTACGGGCAGCTGGAGCTGCGGCTGCTGGCACACATGGCGGACTGCAAGAGCATGCTGCGCGCCTTCGAGCTGGGCGGAGACTTCCACAGCAGGTGCGGATGGATTGCAATATACTTGGCAGGCAGCAGCAGCTTGGCAAGATTGCAGCGGATGGAGCTGGGGAGGCCATGCTGCGTGTGAATGCACCTGCAGCTGAGAATGACCTGCACCGCAGAGTCCCGACCGTGCGTCGCTCGTCTCTACCACGCAAACACTTTAGTAGCAGCTGGCATTGGCCTGACCCTCATGCTGCTACTGCTGCTGCTGCTGCTGCTGCTGCTCCTGCTGCCTCGCGCTGGGCATGTACGAGCACATCCAGGAGGCATTGCATCACGCAGCACATATCAACCTATCCTCCATCCTGCTGCTGCTGCTGCTGCTGCTGCTGCGCCTGGTGCTGCTGCTGCTGCTGCTGCTGCTGCTGCTGCCGCAGGACTGCGCTGGGCAAGTACGACTACATCCAGGAGGCCATGCACAGTATGCAGCACACATCAACCTGTTCCTTATCCTGCTGCTGCCGCTGCCGCTGCTGCTGCTGCTGCTGCTGCTGCAGGACTGCTCTGGGCATGTACGACTACATCCAGGAGGCCATTGACAAGGGCGAGTGCCTGCTGGAGTGGGATGAGGCGCACGAGGGCCGCCCGCCACCCGTGCCGCTGCTCAAGGACAAGTTTGGAGGAGAGCGGCGCAAGGCCAAGGTGCGCTTGGTGATGCTGTGTGAGGAACATCTCCATGCACAACTTTATATGGTGTGCTGGATTTTTCTAGGTTCAGCCGTGTCGCAGTGTGAGCGTGCACTATCTCACGGCTGACTACGGGCATGCCCGTGTTGCTGCACTCCCTGCGTCGCGCGCAGATCCTCAACTTCTCCATCGCGTACGGCAAGACTGCACACGGCCTGGCCAAGGACTGGGGCACCAGTCTAGAGGAGGCGGAGGCCACAGTGGCACGCTGGTACGCGGACCGGCCCGAGGTGCGCGAGTGGCAGGCGGCCACGCGCGCGTATGCGGCGCGCCACGGCTGGGTCAACACCATGATCGGGCGGCGGCGGCGGCTGCCGGAGATCAACAGCAGCGACAGGTGCGGAAGGCTGGCGCGCTGGCAGGGCTGGCAGGGCTGGCAGGGCTGGCAGGAGGCTTCGTTGCTGTTGTTGTTGTTGCTGTTGTGAGACACCGCATGCCATGGCTTGCGCTGCAACGCGATCTGCCAAGTTGAAGTCGGACATCGCACACGATGAAATGGTGTTGACATTTGAAAGTGTGCTGCAGCCTTTGTACGATGTTGTTGCAGATGCCTTTCTCCTTGTGACCATGTCAGCTTGTCGCATTAACGCTGGCAGCGCATTCACTGCATTTGCACAAGCACCAGGGCATTCGTACGCGTCTAAACATATTGTGCGCTGCTGCTGCTGCTGCTGCTGCTGCTGCTGCTGTTGCGCCAGGCGCTACAAGGGGCGCAGCGAGCGTGCCGCCATCAACACGCCCATCCAGGGCAGTGCTGCTGACGTGGCCAGTGCCGCCATGCTGTCGATCGTGCGCGATGAGGCGCTCAAGGAGATGGGCTGGAAGCTGCTGCTGCAGGTTGGTGCACAACATGCAGCTGCTTGCATTGTGTGTTGGCAACGCGGGCCTGCAGCGCATTGGTTTGCAGTTGCTGTACTGCTTGTGTCCGTTCCTTGCGCCGCACGGTGTGGCTGCCGTCGACAACATGCTGCTGTGTGTCTTGGTGGCAGCTGCAGTCGACCTGACAGAGTTTGCAGTTGATATGTGGCGCTGAGCAAAGCTGGATCATGCGACTGCGCACTTGTGTGGCGCCCCCGCAGGTGCGGCCTGGCAAAGGCTGCATTGGGTGTTTGGTGCCTTATCAAACATGCATTGACACAAAGCATGCATGTGCGCAACTGCAGGTGCACGACGAGGTGATGCTGGAGGGCCCGCGTGAGAGTGCTGAGGCTGCCAAGGCGCGCGTGGTGGCCTGCATGGCCAACCCATGGCACAACCTGGTGGGCTTTGAAGGGCAGCCGCTGCGCGTGGAGCTGGCAGTGGACGCAAACACCGCCGACACCTGGTACGAAGCTAAGTAGCGTGGCGGTGAGGCAACAGCATGGTGTGCGGCAGTTGTGGCTGGCTGGCTGGCTGGCTGGCAGGCTGGATGAGAGCGCCAACACCGCTGGCACCTGGTACGAGGCGAAGTGAGGCGGCCGCTGTTGTGGCGGCAGCAAGCTGCTGTGTCCACTTCATGTAACGGCGAGAGGTGGTGCATGTTGGTGACGACCTCTTGGTGTCAAGGCACGCAGGCACGCACGGCAGCTGAGTGTCCGCAACGAAGTATGGCGTCTGCACTTTTCGCAGTGTCACTGGTGTTTCGCAGTGTCACTGGTTGTTTTGGGAAGCCTCGGAGTACGTATGGGGCCGTTTCCGTGCTGGGCTGCGCCAGCTGGCAGCAGGCGCTTTAGTGCAGCGGCCTTTGTAATGAGTCTTGTGCGGTCGGGCTGCTGCGGTGGGAATATTGTTTGGTGCACACGCGCCTCAGCAGCATGCTTGGAACTTGGATGCATCCAAGTTGGTGGAACAGCACATGTCCACGGCATGGCTGCTGTCTGCTGCGTCTAACCGCCTGAGCCCGTATCCTGTACCATAGTGATGTCCTTGATTACCATCCTCTCTTTATGTTCACATGTACACATAGCTCAGCATGCAGGATCATCGAGGTGTGTGCACCTTGCTTTGTGGTGAAGCCTATCCTGCTGTGTTTTGCCTGTCGTCACCCCGGCTAGGTGTAGCCATGGAGTTCTGGCCTGTGTTGCATTGCATGTGGCACATAGTTGGTCACCAAGTTGCTGTTCTCAGACAATGTCTGGCATATGGCACTACGCGTTGATTACAGATGCACTGCCGCTGCTGCTTGCTCAAGTTTCCCTGCATGCATGCAACACAGCGAGTTCAACCCCCCAGCAGCGGCTGGTATTTGGCACAGCGGGATGCACTGCTGACATCCCGTTTTACCCAGCGGCACCTGTTGCACTATCCAATGGTTGGCAAGATTAGCAACATCCTGTGGCGTGTGGGACGGCTGTACACAAATGCCATGCTCGAGTCCAACTGCAGCCGCTTGCATGTACAATGACTCTGTGCAGCATGTTGATCAGCGACAGGTGCAACGCCCTGCGGCATATGCTGCGTGCTTACTGCATCGTTTCGTGTGTTGTTGATGTTTCGCATGTGGTGTGGTACAGCTTATATGCTGCTCAGGTGCCTGCTGCACGCTCTTGCACTGCGAGCCACTGCAGAGAGCACCGCTCTCAAAAGCACTGCTCTCAAAAGCACTGCTTGTGTCTGCAGTCTGGTGTTCGCCCCCAGGGGCATCAACATATCTGACCAACGTATGGGAGCTCGCCATCATCATGTCACCAGTCACACCGTAGCTACATGTAACGATGTGTTTGCCACACATCCTTGAGATGTTCGCAGCGCCAGACAACAGCGTGGGTAGCTAGTGCACTGCTCAGCTAAAGCCTTCTGAATGACAAGCCTGTCTGCATCATCGTGGTTTTGTCTGAATTATTCCTTTTGCATCAATGCGGCAGTGCATTGGCGTCGTGCCCCTGCGGCCCCGCACCCGCTGCCGCGCCCTTGTCCTGCCCCGCCAGCAGCATCACCGCCTGCCGCTGCATCCGCGCCAGCAAGAAGTACACGTACAGATGGATCAAGCCAAGGTACAGGAACACAGCAAGACGCGCCAGCGGCTGCTGCCGTAGCAGCTGCGTGGCTGAGGCTGCTGTTGTATCCAGGAAGTTTGCGGTGGCCTGCACAGCGCCTCCCAGCTTCCTGTGCCGTGCCAGGCGCTGGTAGGGCTCCCCTAGGGCATCCATTGGGATGATGTCGTGGCCGGCGCGGCCGCTGCTGCTGGTGCTGGCTGCTGCCGCTGCTGCGTGTGCCTTGCCCAGCTCCTGCTTGAGCGTGGCCACCTGCAGCAGGCAGTTGGAGCATGCAGACACGGCAGGCGCAGGATGAAGCACCTATATTTACATTTTTTTGCAGCAGCTATAAGTGCTTCTGCGCCAAGAAGCAGGCAGTACAGCAGCAGAACATCTCCTTGCAGTGACCCACTTGTTCATGACGGCCCTCTGTTGCAAAGCTGGTTCAGCTGCTGAGCACATATTTTGTTTTCCAGCACGCACCACAACAGCCCAGCCAGACGCTAAAAGACACACCTAGCATTGCTAATAAAGTGTTTCAAACAGCTCGGCAGTAGCCCAGAAGAAGCACAATGCTCCGTGTTGTTGCCACGGCCACGCACCTGCCGCTCCAGCATCATCATCTGCGCCTGCCGCTCCCCAGACAGCCGCTCCAGCTGCTGCTGCTTCTGGTACAGCAGCTCCTGCAGCTCCGCCAGCTGCTGCTCCAGCTGTGGAACGCCCCGCGTGGGCGCCGCCTGCAAGCTGTGCTGCAGCTGCAGCACCTGCTGCTGCAGGCTGGCTGCGTTGGCCTCCGCTGCATGCTGCGCCTGTGTGGCACCCAGCAGCGCTGCCTGTGTTTCGGCCAGCTGCACACCCAGGGCTTCCCTTTCTGCTTCCAGCTGCAGCTGCAGCGCAGGGTCGGGCTGCTGCGCAGCAGAGTGTTGCTCTGCCAGCTGCCGCACCTGCGAAAGCAGTGTCAGATTATGGGCAGGGTTAGGCAGTGGTCCTGGGCTGGTATGTTAGCAGTACAACGGTTGCGACGTCACAGCGGTGGTGATATCTCACTGATACAACAACTACGTCAGTTTGCACAGCAGTTGTCAGCAGCGGCATGTCACATGCTTGCGATTGTGCAGGAGTAGCAGGCAGCTACGCACGTTGCAAAATAGAACTGCCAGCACTGCGCCTTGACACTGCGGCTGGGCTCCTGCTCCTTCCTTTAGACCCCACCACACACCATGCTGCAAGGCAAGGAGTATGCAGCCATGTGACCGGGCCAGGCTATTGCTGCTGCTGCTGCTAAGTCAGCGCTCACCTGCTCCTGCAGGCGTGCCGCCTCTGCTGCTGCCATCGCATGCTGCTCCTCCAGGTCCCTGCTCCTGCCTGCAAGCTCCTGCATCTGGCGCTGCGTGGCTGCCAGCGCCTCACTGCACCAGCAGCGGGGACAGCACGATTCAAGAGCAAGCAGCGCGGCATAGCACAGCAGCTGTTTTTGCGCTGGAACACATAAGCAAGTTGCACAGCCGCAGGCGCATCATCCTTCCTGGCAAGGAAAACAAGCATAACATGCTGGACAGCGCTGCTGCTGCTGCTGCAGTCATTGCTGCTCCTACAAAACATAATCAAAACCTTGCATGACAGCCAGCCGCTGCTGCCACCGCACCTGCTGCTGCCTAGCTGCTCCTCTAGGTCCCTCTCGCGCGCTGTCGCTGCTGCCTTGGTTGACGCGTGCGCCTTGCGCTCAGCATCTAGCTGGCTCTCAGCAGCAGACAGCTCGGCACGCAGCGCTGCAACGATGAACAATGCAGCACAAGCAGTATAAAGAGCAGCAGGCAGGAGCCACAGAGCCAGGGAGTGAGGGCAGAAGAAAGACACGGAGCAACAGGAGGTCAAGAGGATTGGTGTTAGGGCAGCAGACAACACAGCTGAAAGGAGTAAACTGAGGCCAGGCAGCTGGTGGGTTGCCTGGACCCTGCAAGCATGCACGTCACCCGGCATGCCGGCCGGGACTTGCAGGATTATATGCAACGCCACCAATCCTGTATACCCGACAATATCCACCCTGTGGTGCTGTTATTGACTAACTGACAACGTAGAAACATCCAACAAGCACAGCAGAACACAAGCACACACCAGCATGCCAAATTCAAATGTGCCAGGCTCACCTTCCAGCGCTCCTCCTTCTATGGAGTCCTTGCTCGTCAGCACCTGCTGGTGCTGCTCCTGGATGGCCTCCAGGGCCCCCTGCAGCGCAGCAACCTGCCGCGCAGACGCCTCAAGCTCCTGCTGCAGCCGCCCAATGCGAGCATCCTGCGCTGCAGCATTCGCAGCTGCAGAGGCAACGATCGTGTCCTGCGCCTGCTGCATTGCCGTCACCTCTGCCGCAGCTGCATGTGCGCACTGCAGCTCTGCTGCCGAGCGCTGCTCTGCGGCGTGCAGCATGTCTTCCAACTGCTGGTTTTCTGCTTTTACGGTGTCGAGGCGCTTGCGCAGCGTCTCGACCAGCTTTGTCAGCTGTGCCTCTTTCGCAGAGGCAGACCCAGCAGCAGGACTTGCAGCAGCAGCAGCAGCAGCAGCAGTGCCTGCAGGCTCATTGTCCATGCTTACTGACCGTGACGAATGCACGGCTGCCGCAGCTGGTAGGGCAGCAGCAGGTGGCGGCGGGCCATAGCTGCTGCTGGGTTGCTGCTGCTGCTGACCGTGCTGCCCTGCTGCTGGATCCTGGGATGCTGGCCCAGTTGCAGCTGCAGCTGGGCGCTCAACAGCTGCTGCAGCTTCCTGCTGCTGAGGCTGCTGCCACTGCGGTGCTGCTGCGCCTGTACTGCCGACATTTGAGATTGAATCTCCTGCTGCTGCTGCTGCAGCAGCAGTCAAGGTATCAGCCCCTGGAGCTGCACCCACACCCTCGCTGGAACTTACAGGGCCAGAGTGACCCACACTGACATCACCAACCACAGGCTGCGGCAGAGCCCCTGCGCTGCTACTGCTGCTGCTGTGCGGCAAAGATTGCTGCTGCACGTCAACAAATTGTGCCTGTGTGGAGGGGAACTGTAGACTGCTGCTAATGGCACCTGTATCTGCAAAGCTGAAGGTAGCAAGGTTGCCACTGCCATGCAAAGCACCAGTGACTGTGCTGTGCTGCTCTGATACGCTGCTGCTATGTTGCGGGCCTGCTGCTGCTGCTGCTGCTGCAGGGGCTGGCGCGCTGCTGGTCATATGGCCAGGTGACGCAAACGGCGCTGCTGCAGCAGGAGCTTGTGCCCAGCTGGCCCCTGATGCAGCAGGCACAGTTGTCTGCTCCAGCTGCTGCGCTGTAGGGCTGGGTGAGAATGGCCCATGCTCCCGCACGGTGTAGCTGCTGCTGCTTCCTGGCTGGTCAGCTGCTGCTGCAACAGCTGCTGCTGCTGGCGGTGGAGGTGCTACTGCTGCTGGCAGCGGCAGCTGCTGTGAGTACGCTGCTGCAGGAGGACCCAGGCTGGGTGCCAATGGACTGCCGACTGCAGGAGGCTGGAAGAGCTGCTGCAGGAGTGGGCGTGGTGCTACTGCTGCAGACTGCCCTGCTGCAGGGCTGAGCGGGCTACCGGCTAGAGTCGTGCTTGGGATTTGACGCAGGTGGTTTCCTGCAGTGGGGCTGCCAAAGGGAGGAGCATCACCTGCCTGCGGTGAAGAATTTGCCTGCAGCAGCAGTTTCCTGGCATCAATTACGTTTTCATGACTGAAGCTGAGTTCATGCAAGGTTGCTGGCATACACTATGCACATGGGTGTCAACTGCTGCAACCCACCTGTGTGCCACTGAAGGGGCGTCCAAGCTGCTGCCGTAGACTATAGCTATCACCAGACGCGGGCCCTTGTGGCTCTGAGCCTGCGATCACAAGCCAAGCAGCTCAGACACGCCCACGGAAGGCGTTGCAGGTGAGCTAGCTGTCCTGTGTTACTGGACTGACCTGGCTCGCCAGGGCCAGGGGCCCAAGCTTGGCCCACAACAGACGCACTGCTAACAGTACGGTCTACTGCCTCAAGCAAGTTTTCAGCTGCCTTTAGCTGCGAGGCCAGCCAAGATGCCATGTTGTTTCCTCACAACCAGGCACCCAGATCGTTGTGCATTACAACTCCTTGTTCAGCTAAATTCATTTGATTAGAGCTAATGTGCATGGCCGCAGCCCCATAACAAGACTGAGGTTCGGGCGTCACGGTTGTGTTGTTTTTCAAACCAGTCTGTCAACCGACACACAAACGGAGACTTCACGTCTAGCACCAGTCGTGCATCACAAGCTCCTTGTATGATGGTTGTAGTTTTGCTGTGGCCACAGCCGACGCAGCGCAGCGACCATGAGAGCAATGCACTTGCTAGCTTCGTTGTTGTTGCTGGTGGTGGGGCTGCCGTGCATTCAATACGCTGAATGTGTATCAGGCGAAGTTACACAGGAAGCAGCAGCGTCCAGCGGCATGCCTGCTAGCCAGCCATGGTGCTCTTCTGTGGAGCAATGCAGCATCCAGTGCCAGCAGCTGCAGCAGAAAGCAATTCTGCACAACATCCAGTACCCAGAAGTGCTTGTGCCGGTTACTTGGGCCGTGCTGCAGGCAGGCACCACTATCTGCCTGTTCGCTGCAGTGGCAGCACTAGTAAGCCTGCTGTGGCAGAGGGCAGCTGACAAGGCCCGCTTCAGAGCAAGAGAGCTACAGTTACAGGCCTCCTGCAGGGGCACCAGAGAAGAGGCATTGAACCTAGGAAGCCTCGCCGCGCTTTGGGCCAAGCAAAACCGAGCACTGACAGGGCAGAACAACCTTTTGTCACAAGAGGTGCTTGCACACCGCGAAGCACAACAGCAGTTGCAGGTGGGCACCTTCAGCATACTTGCTAGCTTGTTAAATGAAATAGTACCAGCTAGCGGTGCACTGTTATGTGTGCATGTGCATTCATATTTATGCATGTGCTGTTCCGTGCAGCAAGCCACGGCAACAATGCCATTAGTGCCACGCCAGGCATACAGAGGAGGGAGGAACGACTTTCAGCCCCGCAAAACTTGATACTGTGTAAATCATCTACACCGCAACAGTGCAACCTGTCCTGCAGCTACTGACAACCGTGCACTTCTGCCTCACCGCACATGCCTGCCTTGCTAAACAGGCCGCTGCAAGCACAACCACAGTCACCAAAAGCAACCACGGGTGCCAGACCTGTGATGACCTGGACGATGTGCTGGCGCCCACCTCGCCAAAGCTGGTTGGTGAGGCAGCCAGCCCCTGTGGTGAGCCGCCTCAGCTGCACGGTGAGGCCTCCATGCCGCAGCTGCAGGACCTGGTGGCAGCAGCTGCAGACAGCGACGCAGCAAGGTGCAACAGCGACCAGTGCCATGCAGGGACAGCAGCGGCGGCGGCAACAAGCGGTGCCAGCGCCTTCAAAGTCAGCAGCCCATCCAAGCTGCAGCTGCAGGATGCGCAGGTGCAGGACATAGTGCAGTTTGTGGCGCATGCACGCGGCATGCCGCTGGCCACAATCGCAGACGCGATCAACCAGCTGCTGGCTGAGCAAGGAGTGGAGGGCCGGCTAGAGGTGCAGCAACACAAAGTGGCAGCAGCCAGCAGCAGCGGCGGCCTGTTCAGCGCCGCAGGGCTTGTCTCAGCAGGCAAGCCTGGTGACCAGGTGGCTGCAGCTGACCAGCAGCAGCTGAGGACACCCAGGGCAGGGACAGCTGTGCAGCAGCAGGGCACCAGCCCACTGAGCGGCGATGGCGCCAACGACTGGCGCAGCAGCGAGTATGTGACACATGATCAGCTGAGCATTGCACTGCTGAGGGCGGAGCTGGACCGCACGAAGGAAGAGAACATCCTGCTCAAGTCAGAGAACAAGGTGCTGCAGCAGCAGTCGCCTTCAGTGACGCCGCTGGTGCCCAGCAGCGCCTACATCAACAGGACGCGAGGGTCTGCAGGCACACCTTCGCCTTTCAACCATGCGTTCCCCGGGCAGCTGGGCTCTGTGCAGCGCTTCTCACCACCAAGCAACGCATTCCTGCTGCCGCCAGCGCCACGCAGCGGCAGCCTGCTGGACGCCAGCAGTGCGGCTGCCAGCAGCAGCTGCTTCAGGGGCCCGGCTGTGCCAGACCAGCAGCTGCCAGGCAGTGTTGGCTCCACGCGGCACTCACCGCAGGGCCAGGGCGGCGCTACACCATGTACAGCGCCAGGCAGCGCCACAAGCAGCGCCAGCCGCAGGGCAGTTGTGCCGCTGCCAATGCAGCCGCTGGAGCCAGCAGGCAGCCCAGTTAGCCCAATGCAGTGGCAGCAGCAGCCCCAGGACCGGCCGGCTGCCAAGGCGCTGGCAGAAGCAATCAATACAGCGCGCGTCAAGACGGCACAGGTGAGCTGGTGCTGCTGTCCCTTTGCTGCTTGCTTGCATGCAGCTTTGCTTGCAGGCTTCACCCTGCATGCTTTGTCATTACTGCATATGCTCATTAGGCAAGCTGGCGTGACTCTGCCTTGTCAGGGGCCTTGATCAGTGAGCCGCCTGCACACCCGTCAATGGTTCACTGCTGTGCATCGCTGCTGCAGGCCGAAGCAGCAGCAGTGAACAGGAGGAAGGAGGCGGAGGCTAGGAAGGCGACAACGCCACCTCGCACTTGAAAGCCGCCACCAGGCTGTGACAGGTCCAATAGTGCTGGGCAACAGAGTGATAGTCGTAAAGTTTGGGTTGGCGGGGCCCCAGCTGCAGACTTGACCACCTGCAGCATGCCATGGGCAAGTGGATTGCAGGTAGTAGAGGGCCTATTTGATGAATCTGTTGTGCTTGTGCCAGCAGCACATGCTTCTGCAGCTGCCGGTGTGCGCTGGCTGGGATTGCTTACAAGGGTGTGTGGCTTGCTTGCAGTCTTTGTTCCGTCAGACAAAGCACACTGCGACATAGTGATGCTGCAAGCTGCAGAAGACTATGATGTGGGTGGTTAGTGCTAGCGGAACTTTGTATGCCAGCAGCCTGGCGGGGGGCGGGTGTAGCAGGAACTGTCTTCATGGTAAGAGTTTGCTGTCTACTGTCTGCTGGGCGCATTGTGAACCTGCCAGCTGGCAGTGCTATTTAGAAAAGCCACGAGTCCACAAATTCCAGCTAGTTTAGTAACCTGCCTTCATGAAAGTATCTTGTTACTGTAAGTCATGCATGGCAGGCCTGCCTGCCTAGGAATGCTGTTGGAGTCGAGCGCTGGCATGCGTTCAGTTGCCCACAGAAGAGGGCCCGTTTGTCACCGTTGGTCACTGAGCTTGGCCTGCATGCTGAATATATCCTCTGCCGCCTAGCGTGTCGCCGGGAGTGACAGACTGACATGCACGATGGTCTCCGCCATTTTTTTTTGTTACCAGGGGGGACGGAACCCTACTGGCTCGCTACCACAGCACAATTGGGCAAGCCCAATTGTCGGGAGCGGGAGGCAGTGCCTCACCAGCAGAACACGTCACAACACCCTATACAGGAGGTGCCCAGCGCCTGGTTTAAAAAAACAATCGGGGGAGTTGAACCCCCACACCCCCTTGGTGTGCTACAGCTCAATTGCATGCTGCACACACCCGACCAACACTCAGTGCCAGCCGCCCCAATGGGTCTCCGCCATTAGCATACACTTATAACATTTAACCTTGGCACTTACACTTGGCACCTGAGCCTGTGCCAACCTGACAGCAGGCTAGTACCACCCGTACGGGGCCCGTACTGCCAGTGTGCAAAGAGATGGTGTTGGGCAAACAACTACACAGCCAGCACAACAGCCTGGCAGACACATGCATTGCATGGATGGCGGATGGGCATCCAATGGAAGGTGTGGCACCCTTACTGACCAGTGAGTAGTCCGCATGTGATGGCAGCAGCTGCAGCTGCCGCATACTTTTGGCAGACATCCGTGTGTATTGTGCACCCATGCAGCCGGGTGTCTGCCGAGAAGCGCATGCACATCGCAACCCTGCAGCTGCCGCCGATTCGCCATACCATCTCACCGCTCTAGCTAGCTATAGTGGGGCGCATGACCGATGTTAACATCGGCAATGTTGCTGTTGCTTTAACTTCAACATGACAGCGTTAACAGCCCACCATGTTGCAGTAAGCTGAACCACGATCAAACAGCTTCAAAGCATATTGCAGTGCCCAGCACTTGCAAGCAGGCTGAAGAGCTGTGACCACACGAGTGAATCTGGCCCTGGCTGTGAGAAGCTCTCCTAGAAGCATGCCCAGTCACCTATCACGTGCCACATGTGGACACCAACAAAGCAGCATCCTGGGCGCCAGGCATCACTGAGGTGCACACCTTTAATGCACTGCATGCACATGTAAAATGACGAATTCTAGACAAAGCCAGGATGCCGAAGCACGCCTCCACATGTACACATAGCAGTGGAGAACCACGCCTGGTGCCATGCCAGCAGTAGCCCGGAATGCGCGCACTCGCCACTTGAAAGCCAGGCGGCTGTGTGCAACTTGCTGCCATCGCTTCCGTCACAGTGTACCAGTGTACAACGCACCGCGTAGACTGCACACAGCACACGGGGCCCATAGTGTTTGCACGGCTGTGAGCAGCATCATATGTGTGGAGTAACAAAATGTATCAGAGCGCTCATGGCAGTGGCGTTGCTCAGCACAGCCTGTGACTGCATGCCCTCAATTGCCCACACGCAGTGCTTGAAATCACACACACTGGCACAAAAGCCAGCAGGCAGGGATGACGAGAAGCTCTTGAAGGCTCTACATTGCCGCATCCCCACTGAAACCAAGATGTGCAGTCAGCACAGCAGTCCGCACAGCAGTCCGCACAGCTCAGCTTCAGTGCATTGCATTGACCAACTGCACACTCGCATGTACAGCACCAGGCCACATAACAAAAGAGCAAACCTGCCCGCCGCCACAAGCAAAACGGCCTGGAAGCCTTGCCACGGAGGAATCAAATGCAGAATGCCACATGAGTGGCCCACCCTGCGCATGATTGGCTCAACAGCCGCCCCGCTGCCCCACAATGAGCTAGTGTCACAAGGCGCAGCAGCAGCTCTCTGCACACAGCTTCATCTGATGTACCTGGAGTGCGGGTAGATGTGGTCCACATCAGTAAAGGCAGTGGCTGCTCGCTGATCAGCCAGCAGCTACTGTAGCAAAACACTGCAAGGCTCCCATTGACGGAGCTGGCACTTTCATACAATGCTTAACAAGCCGCTGGAGATCCCTTGCTGCACTGTTTGCACAGCAGGCAAAACCTCTCTTTGGTTAATTTAGAAAGAGGCAGCAGGGCACCGACAGCAGCTGTTCCACAGATGTATCAATCATCAAAGCACATGCTGAACACAGGATTGTTCAACACCGCTGCGCTGTCCAGATGTGTACATTGTTGGCCGTGCAGACTGCCAGAGAAATGTTTGTGTCCTTTGCAATGCTAGCCGCAACAACACCATGCAGAGTGCCTAAGAGCACAGCTGCACCGTCATTCAATGACGACATCAGGTACGCGTGTGTCGGGCAAGATAACGCGTATCCACAGACCACAAATGCCGAGCCACATAGATGTGCTAAGCCCAATTGCTTTGCTTCCACATGAGTGGAGCCTTACTTCTCCCCGACATCACACACAGCAATGACTGTGGTGGTTTAAGCGCTGGCTCATGCTGCTCTGCAGTGTTGTGAGTCATTCATGCATTGGAAACACATGCCGCGCATGTGAGGGCACAGTTCAAGCAGCCACAGCCGCTCGATACGCAGCTGTTCACATGCGTCTGCATGCATTGCTGCTTCACAGCTTAGCTGTGTGCATGCATCCACTGCCGCACATGTAGTCATCGCAATGCAGCAGCCCAACCGCAGCAGCAGCAGCGCTGCCGCCACCATTGCTTATACTGCCTGACAATGACTCGCACAGATGTGTAGCATGTGATACACATGGTGCCCCTTGGGCACCAGCAGCTGCAAGGCACGCCCGACACTGAACGGCTACTCCACAATGCGGCAGCACTTTGCAAGAACAGCGTTGACTGCAGCAGCAGATGTCCTGCTGACCAAAACACGCAATGTGCCAGCACAATCTGCGCCCTCAGCTGAATGATCTGCATTGACAGCTGCAATGGCAGTGCCAGAAGCACAACATACACAAAGGATGATGGCGCCGCATGGCAGCAGGTGGCAGCCATCTCCATGGGTTTATTCACAGTGTTGGTGATTATCTAGGCACATACTGAGCACAAAAAGCATACCAATGATCAACACTATGGGTAGTACACAGCAAATTGGCTTCTCAGGCGCTGCCATTGCATTGCAAAGGAAAATGCATGCGCTCGCTGCATATCAGGCTGATCCTGAGCTTCACTCTGGTCCATGGGCGTACATAGATGCAACGTACCCAACCTGAAAACTGTTGAATCAAACACAAAATGCCACTGCAGCACACGCAGGGCCACTGCAGGTTCATGTGCAGCAAAACGTGCATGGCGGGGGAACCCGCGCTCACGCACAAGGAAAACTGCACGGGCGAGACATCAACGCTCATGCGGCAGTAGCACCATGGCAGCTGATGTAAGCTGCAGTTCATGCACCTCTTCCAGAAGACAAATGCAAGCTGCATTCGCCCATTAGATGTCAGACACACGCATTGCCCCCACATTAAAAGCAACCCCGCAGCCGCTGCACAGGCGTTGCAGCACCCGTGCAAGCAAGCTTCGCCACATCACAGCACTCTGCTCGTCCCCATGTCTACATGTTGCCGTTATATGATGCCAGGCTGTGCAGCAGCTTCTCCTGCAGCTGCAGCTGCATCCTCTGCAGCTCCATCAGCCTGCGCAGCTTTGCATGTGCCGCAGCGTCTAAGCTGCCGCCAAGCATGCAGCTCTCTGAGACCGTTTGCATGCACAGCCGGTGCCCTGCCAGCTGCTGCTGGTGCAGCTCCATGTACGTCTGCAGCGTGATGTCCTGCAAGCACGGCTCGCCCTGGCTGTCATGGTGGTACTGCGCAGCAGCCAGGTGTCCATTTGCATCGTGTGGAGCCTCCCACTGCTGTTGTGGGCTGCCTGGCAGTGGCGCTGACAGGCTGGCAGGCGCTGCACTGCATGCAGCGCTGTAGCCATACAAAGCCGTCCTGCCAGCCTCCAACTGCTCCTTGGCCTGCACAGGATGCAGCAGCAGCAGCAGCAGCAGCAGCAGCACCGGAGGCATTGTGTTTCAGGCAGCTCTGTTGACTACGGAAACAGCAGCAGCAGCAGCAGCAGCAGCAGCAGCAGCAGCAGCATGCTGGCTCCGCCGTCAGCGATGTGATTACAGTTTGTGTAAGTGGGCTGTTCACAAACGCGCAAAGCAGGGCACCAAAGCTGGAGTCGATGCAGCAAGTTGATGGACAGCTGACAAGCAGAGCACCTTTGACGATGAAGACATTTGACAGGCCATACATGCAGCGCTGTTTGCCTTGCGGGGGCTGCACAGGCTGACCTGGTAATTCCAAAAAGACGACACCGCACCTGCAGCAGCATGAGCAGCTCCTCATCGATCGCCTCGACTGCAAGGCGTCCCCGCTGTGCTGCTGCTGCGGCTGCATACACCTCCTCAGACACAGGCGCAAGCAGTGCATTCATGCTGTTCATGGCTGCACTCTGCCGGTCCGCAACAGATGGCAGCGGGCAGCTGTAAGAATGGCGCCGCAGCTGCTGCTCCTGCTCAAGCTGGTGCTGCTGCTGCTGCATGGCAGCTGCTGTGAACAGCAGCCCATCGTCATAGCTCCCAGCCAGACCCTGCTGGCACTGCTGCTGTGCGCCTGCGTAGAAGCCCCCGTTGCCAGCCACAGCACCACCTGCCATCTGCATCTCATACAGCTGCTGTGTCAGGCGGCCAGCAGCGGCAGCGGTCGCGGCCCCCGGCGGACTGTTGTCGAGCCTGCTACTGCTGCTGCCACCCCTGCAGCGTGAAGCCTGATAAGCCTCTGCTGCCAGCTGCGGCTCTGGCCAGGCCCCTGCCGCCGCAGCAGACCCATGACGCAACGCTGGAGGCATGTCCAGCTGGCACCCTGCGCTGCTGCCGCTGCCGCTGCCCGATGCAGCGCCAGCGCCGTGTGCAGCTGACGCAGCAGAGGCCCTAGCAAGCGCCGGCAAGCGACTGCTGCAGCAGCCCGCAGAGCCAGCTGCGCGGTACTGCGGCGGCAAACTGTGCGCGTTGCCTGCCTGC
Source organism: Tetradesmus obliquus (assembly GCA_030272155.1). Taxonomy (NCBI): domain Eukaryota; kingdom Viridiplantae; phylum Chlorophyta; class Chlorophyceae; order Sphaeropleales; family Scenedesmaceae; genus Tetradesmus; species Tetradesmus obliquus. The sequence continues at coordinate 7,959,105 of CP126191.1, forward strand.
GCACCTGAGGCCATCCAACTGCCAGCTGGCAGGCCAATGTCACCGCCTTGGCAGCTGCTGACGCCTGCATACGGGAAGCTCCAGCTTCTGGTGCTGCTGTTGTAAGGCCCCGAGCGCCTGGCAGCACTGGGGGAGACACCGCAGGTGAGCCTCAGGCTAGGGCTTGCAGTGTCATGCATGCCTATTGCTTGGCGGCTGCTGTGGGGCGCAGCCGCATCGAGGGACGCCCCCATGCCCTCACTCATGCTGCAGTGCACGCCGCGGCTAGCTGCTGCATCCTGCCTCTCTATCAGGGCGTCTAAGCTGCGCCTGCCGCCTGTGGTGGCGCTGCTTGGGAGGAGCTGCGGTCTGCTGCCACTTCCAGCAGCCCTGCTGCTGCTGCTGCTGCTGCTGCTGCTGGTGGTGATGGTGGTAGAGCTGGAGCTGCTGTTGCTGGATGGGGCATGTGCCAGCCTTGAAGCTGCGGTGTGGCTGTGGTTGGTGCGGCTGGCGTTTGTTGCCCCATGGGGTTTGCTGCTGTCGCTGGGCTGTAGGGTGCAAGTGTGCGGCATGACGGCCCCTGCGAGTTTTAAGACGGATTCAACAGGGTCAGCAGTAGCCTGATGGCATGTCAGGCAGTGACAGCTGCACACCTGGACCCTCAAGCTGCTACACTGCAGACGCACATGCACCTGCTGAAAGCAGGTGAGCAATGCAGGTGGAACCTCTCAACCATTACACCCAAGCGACACCCATGCATACTTTGAGCTAGCTTTGGCCAGCGCTGTACTTGCGGTTTGCGCATGCAAAAATTTGCATTGTTGGTCGGATCCTGTAGCGGTGGGCGCACTTCACCCCACTGTACCTGTGCCTGGCTTGCACAGACTGTTGCTTGGGGAGGACATGGCGTACTGATACTTGGGGGCAGCCTACACCAGGACTGCTGAGCTGGATCGGTAGCAGGGCAAGGGAAAGGACCTGTGTCACACACAGTAGCATATCAGCTGCTTCTTGCAATGGGCAACCTTACTGCATGACACACAGCGACTGCCGCATTCAGTCGTAGATGGCCGCTGCGGCTTAGCTTTACACAAGAACTGCAAGTTCATCGTCATCGTACCTTAGCTGAAGCTGTCAAGCATGAGGGAGCAAGACCAATGGAGCAGGCGCCACGGTTGCGGCCAAGTGATGCACAGGCAACGCCCCGGCTTCAGTGAGCTTGGTGAGAGCAATTCAGCCCATTATACGGCTGTAATACAGTGCTGATAACAAAGTGAGCACGCTGCTAGGCATCACCAGTATCACTGTGCGCGATTGAGCACAAACTTCTAACTTAAAGCACCACGTTTAGCATTGCATTCATACCATGATAACAAGCTTCCAGTGATAATATGATTCAATCTCGGTGGCAATGGCAGGAGACACGTGATCAAACTCCAAAAGGCACATCGCAAAGAACTGCCCTTTTTGCAGCAGAAGTTTTGACAGCCTGAGTTTTATCAGACACGAGCAGCATAATATATATGCGCGCTTAAAGTAGTTGAGCTGGCCACCGAAAGCAAACCTGCGTGCAAACAAGAATAATCACATGTGTCTGACATTTTGCTGAGTCGGTACTCACATGCGAGGAGCATGTGGCCTGAATAGAACACCCAGTCAAACCAGTCGCCTGCTATAAAGCCAACAAAGTATCCACGCCTTACAGCTGCTCATATAGCCGAAGTCGTCGCCGTACGAACAAGAAGGTCGTCGTCAGAACCGATGGCGCTTCTTACAACCGGCCTTAGCAAACAGCCATTGATTAAATTGAATGATTACATGCCAGGTTATGGGTCTGTGCTATGCTACTTACAGCTGGAGCGATGCTGCGGTTGAAGTATGCGAATGCTTCAACACTCACCCCGGTGGCTTTGCCACAGTTCTGTGTGAGGCGGACCTCCTGCCTAGACGTGCATGTTTACAGAGCACAACACAGTCCCAACATGCTGAAGATAGTTTTGCCTCAAACTGCAGTATGAATAATCAGTCAACGGGGTACAGGTTCAGCACAGCGAGTGCACCAAACAACCCAGTGGAAGCAGCACACTGTGCTGCTGATGCTGCTTTCAGCTGGCAGCCGAAAGAAGAGCAGAGACAAGAATGCCGATGATAGCTTTGATGTTCTTGCAGATGCAGCAATACAAGAGTAAAGGATTCTCAAGATGTCGGCAAGGCACGTCCAGCACCCCGGGTGTGACAGGCTATCACAGAAGGCGCCCAGCACCGAGACCAAAACCAGCAAGGGAGTTGAACCCCCCACATCACCTTGGAGTTCTACAGCTCGACTGCATGTTTCACACACCCGAACGACACTCAGTGCCAGCCTTGCTGTAATATTACCAGCTGCTCATGCTGCGGCACTGCTGCTCCCACACACTGTGTGTCCAGCAGTCGCCTGCAGCCCAGGGGGATGCGTAGGGCCAGCACCAACATCATAATCATGTCACCCATCAAGCCATAACTTACTTTGTATGGTAGGGTGTGCCCATCAACGCCAACATCAGACCATAGCTCCAACACCAGGTGGCTACATGCATCACAGTGTCTTTGACTCCCGTGCCACGGGCAATCCAGTGGATTGCAGCGTAATCCTGCTCGCATGTGCATATGCATCCAAACGTCATCATGTTCAGCATCAGATGGCCGGCGTGGCGTCTTCCAGCGCTGCTGATGTCAGCATCTCAGGCCTGTTGTTCAGCGCCCAGCCGCGGATGTCGCCAAACTCCTTGCGGATCTCATCCACAGTGCCGATCATGATGAAGCAGTGGTAGGACATCTCAAAGCCGGGCTGCAGCGCAAAGCGCATCGTAGGGGCCACGTAGGAGCAGTCGCTGCAGGCCGCGCTGCCATCCTGTGCCGCAGCAAGGAAGATCTAAGCAAATGTGGTGGTGGTGGTACGGATCAGTGGTGTGGCAGCAGGTGCAGAGCAGAGCACTGCCATGTGCCATTCATCATGATTTCGGTAAAGGATGCCTGCACGGCCAGGGGAGAGGCAGCTGAGCGAAGCATGCTGGGCTCTGGCAGTTGCAACGCCAGTTGCTCAGGCGGCTGTGCTGAAGTGTCCACGCTGCTCACCTTGCCCACGCGGTAGCAGGTGATGGTCTGCGCCACTGGCGTGTAGATGCCCACACCCTCGCCGGTTGTTGGGTCAATGTAGGCCGCCCAGTTCTCAGTGATGCGGTAGTTCTCTGCAGTGCAGCATGCATGCACAAAGAATGGGCTGCATTTTTGAGCAGCGTGTCTTCCTTTGCACCCACAGGCAGCCTATATGAATGAGTACTCTTGCGGCACGAGACGAGATGTGTGAAGCAAGTAATGCAGGAAGCACGCAAGTGGGATGCACGTTGCTTGACCACCAGATGACCGTTCTAGCGCTGCATACGCACCGTTGACCTGGCCAGGCTCCTTGGTGGTCAGCGCCTTGCCCTGCACAGCACAGCACGCCACATCATCGCACAGCACAGACCGGCAGTATGCTGCGTTTCCAGGCACTTCCTTGAGAGTACTCTGAGCGCGCCAGGAGCCTTTGGGCAGGGGGACTTCTGGTCCAGCATTGCTTGCAGGTGCGCAGTGGATGCATTTACCATGCCTAAAACTGTCAATTTACTCTGAACACCGACAGTGCCAGCTGGGTGAATGCCGCACTTCTGTGCAAGGCCACAAGCAACATGATACACTGAGTGCCCAGCAGCAAGGCCGTTTGTGATGCAGGTTCACCGCAGCAGGCCACCGGCACCTGCTGCAGCTTGCCTGCAGAGCCTCACTGCGCACAGTACAGCGCCAACCGGCAGTCCTGCGGTGTTCACCCTGCAAGGCATGCTGGCAGACCCACACTTATCACCCTGCAAGGCATGCTGGGAGGCCCGCTCTGCATGTGCACAGAGCCCTCAACGTTTGCGCATGTCACACAGCGCCAAAGTACACATGTGCCGCCCAGCCCCCACCTGCCAGGGCTCTGGCCCGTCATAGAACACCAGCTGCCCCAGCTTCCTGCTGAGGAACACCGCAGGCAGCTCCTGGATGCGCACGGGGTTGTCGCTGCAGCCGCTGTAGCGCACCGTGAACTTCAGGTCTGCGTGCTTGCCTGCCAGTGAGATGTCTGCGCGCATCCACACGTCATCACACAGCTGCTGCCCAGCCCTGCGGCAGCAAGAGAGGAGAAGAGGAGAGCATCTGGTGAGGCAACACGGCAACACACTCTGTGACAAGACATGCAGTGGAATGCAGGATGCTGCATAGTGTACCTTCTAGACTACCATCTGTGCCTTGTTCAGTCTTGCAACCAGCTAGCAGTGCACATGCGCTGAGCAGACTGTGCATGCTGTGACAGGCTTTCTTGTGAGCCAGGGCAGACTGATTGTACATCAACGCCAGCCTCACCAGTTGCGGGGGTTGACCTGTGTTGCAATGCAGTTGCCCTTCTTTGAGCACTCCAGCACGCGCGCTGGCTGGTTCTGCCAAGAGCCGCACTGCACAGGGTTCCAGCTGCACGCAGGAGACACACACCCAGCCATCCAGCTAGCTGTCAGCAACAGCGGGCTTGTGCTACTGTGGCAATGCACGATGCTGCCTGGTTTCAGGGCGCTCTTCTGCGCTGCCCTGCTGAGATGGCAAGCTGCAATGCGCGGCCGCAGCACGTACGCCGACTAGTACAGCAGCAGCGTGGCACCATGATACACTACTTTGCTGTTGCGGTTGTAGTGCAACAGCGGTTCAACAATCATACAATTTTTGCCAGCACGCCTGTTCAATCAGTATACTCGTCCCATTGCCTTGGTAGGCGGGGACAGCATCACTGCTGTGCACTATGGAGCACAGCGACTCTCCAGCAGACTGACGTAACATTCGGCTGCAGGTTGAGGTGTGTGCATTGACAGTAACCTGCTGGTCGCACCTCCAGGGCTTGCCATTCCAGTCGCTGCCATCTTGCCGGCCATAGTAAGACTGCTGGATGAAGCGCCCACAGTCAAACCTGCAGCACACCAGCAGCACACCACGCACTGCTGCTAAGGCTATGAAGCTGCAGCAGAGGTCAAGAGATGCAGCACTCTCATTGTGTTATAGTAAGCGCAAGCCCGCCGCTGTGTGATGAGCAAGCACCAGCTGCAACTGCCTCAGCATCTTCCCAGCTGGCACGCACTCGTTCAGCAGGTTGGCTGGCGAGCCGCCCCTGCTCAGCCAGAAGATGCCCGCTCCTCGCGCAGGATCAACCTGCAGCACAGCAGCAACAAGGTGCGTGTTGACCACCAGACAGCAGCTGTTGAGGTGCCAACTGTTGCCGCACAGGGTGCTGGTGTCACAGCCAGCTGAGCCCCTGCTGACCGCAATGAAGGCGAAGGAGCAGAGATGATGCAGATGTTGGTGGTTTTACTCACTCCTATCTTGATGGACGCGTTTTCCACCATGAGCTTTCCAGTAGCAACCTCCCCTGGTTGACATTGGGCAGCAGGAGCAGGAGCAGGAGCAGGTGCAGGAGCTGCCTGCTGCTGCTGTTGTGGAACTGCAGCAGCGGGTTGCTGGAAGGTTTCAACTGCGTTCTGCACCTGATCTGCCACTTGCGATATCACACTGGCTTTGTTCCCCATGGTGCTGCTTGATTCCTGCTGGTGTGTCGTGGTGTCACTTGGAACTGAACGGGCCTTCTACAGCTTTCAGAGAATCAAAGAAGGACATTGAAAGACCGTAGTAAGCTGTGCTGTTGCTGTGGCTCGAGGACACAAGGAGCGGGAACGACGGTAGTTGCAGGTACCACACTGTGTGGTGCTCTGTCAGAGCATCGTCCGCGATGTTGTAACGCACTGCTGACGAATCCACGCTAGTAAAGTGCGTAGTGCATACAAAGAAAATGGACAAGTCTGGCAGCAGCTGCTGAGCCCGTCGGTGACAGCACGTGCAATCCATGGTTCGCTGACTGCTCGGCACAGCAACAGTATAAAATTGGTACAACGTGCAAGCAGGTCAATCATTGCAGGTCTATCATTGCATGCAACATAATGCGTACTCACATAGCAAGAAGGGGCCCCCCAGGACCAGCATGGCTACTTCAACTTCAGTGTTGTGGTGCTGCTCCTTCTACTTGTTCTAGCAACAGCAGGAAATAAATCTGAGATGATGTGTGATGTTACAAACCCCTGATTGATGAATTCGGTGATGCATATGTGAGCATGCTTTGTGCAATGGCTGAGGCAGGGCAACAAAGAGTGAAACAGCAGTCCCTGAATATATTTGACACTTTGTGCTGCACGGTGCAGCATCTGACTGTCAAAGGGAGCTGCAACTTGACCAGCTGTCACACCACCAACACACACGCGCTCTGCGGAGCGCATGCCGTGTACACCAGCAGCATCCAGTGCAGCGCAGCACGAGCAAGGACCGCCAGCACCGCCGGATTGCAGCTGCCGCCCTCAAACCACCCAAACCAACACGGCAACGGTAACAGAAGAGGATAGACAGCTCACATGCAGGCTGCCCCTGCACAGTCTGGAACACCATGGTGTGCCAAAGTAAACCAGGAAGTGGTTCCATCACCACATGCGCTCACAAAATATATGCTGGCACGTCAGCAACAGACAAATCGCAGCAGCAATCAACCGCTCCTGTCCAAAACACGTGTGTTGCATGGTTAGCTGTTCACCATACATGTCCCAAACTTGGCAAACCACATCTGAACATGCCACACGCCAACCTCTGCTGGATAAGGCAAGCCGGCTGCATGACGTCCAAATGGTTTCCCGTGCAGCTTCTCTGGGACTGCAGTGCCCAACATCACCTGCTGTTTGCGCAAGGTACAATGAACGCTGCTCACATACTACGCCTATCACAGCTGCGCAGGTACACATCCACACACAGCGCTGCCACCTCATCTGCCGCATGGCTGTGCTGCTGCAGCGGCAGTCATGGGCAGCAGCGGCCAACAGCACGACGGCCATTGCGCTGGCAGCAGGCATATACTACACTTGTTGGGTGCACCTCCACAGACACGTCGACAAACAGACACCGCACTCTTCTGTGATATCTACTGGTCCCGCAACATTCAGTGGTCCTCATCCGGCACCTCCATCGGCTTGCACTCCTTGGCTGCAATGCCAGCAAACGAAGGGTCCTTGATCCTGAACACCCGGTCCAGCACCTCCTCCACTGCCTTGTCAGGCGTGGATGCCCCGGATGTGACAGCGATTGTGAGGGGGCCCTCCGGCAGCCAGTTGGTGGTCTCCTTGAGCTCGCCCCAGCCCGTCTTGTGCAGCAGCTTGTTGTTCTCTACGTCGATGCGCGCAGCAGAGTCCACCCAGAAGGAGGGCAGGCCCTTGTGCTCCGCGATCTCCTGCGGGGTGAGGTGTTGTTACAGCACGACACGACATGCAGGGGTGGTGAGCAGCATGGCCAGTAGCCGTGTTTCGCTGCGTCGGCACGCATGTGGCGCTGCAGTTGGAAGTGTGTGGATCAGCTTGCAGCCACGCACCCTTGCGCCCATGCACAGCAAGATGCCTGCATGTGCAAGAATGCCGCTGCGAGCAAGAAACTGCTGCCCCACCCACGCCCCAATACCCTCATGTTTCTGGGTTGAGCGCAGCGCACACCGCTGCCTGCTGTGTGGTGGTGCTGCCGCACCTGCAAGTGGCTGGTGTTGCTGCTATTGAAGCCTCCCACCACCAGCATCATGTTGATGGAGGGGTCGTCAATGATCTCGTACATGGCGTCCTGCAGCAGCAGCAGCAGCAGCAGCAGCAGCAGCAGCAGCAGCAGCAGCAGCAGCAGCAAACATTTGCGTTGGCATCTGTTTATGTTTGACGGTGTGACACCGGCCAGTTGAACATGTCGCCCCAGAACATCCGAAACAACTGTGCAGCACTAGTGCATGCTCTGCCCTCCCTGCAGCGCCGCACCTGGCGCTCCTGTGTTGCGTCGCAGATGGTGTCCATGAGCATGAAGTGGTTGTTGAGCTCCGCAGGGCCGTACTTGGCCATCATGGTGCGCTCCAGCATCTTGCCGATCTCCTGCGTGTCGCCCTTGAGCATGGTGGTCTGCACGCGCGGTGTTAACACAGAGAAAAGGTCAAGACATGAGGCAGCGTAACTGGTAAGCAAGCAGTGACACTGTGCGATAAGATGAGATGATATCATTGAGGTGCACGAGTGTTAATGGCGATCACATGATTGTGCAAGAAGATAGAGAGGACATAGCACACACCAGCCACGCACTGCAGAAGAGGCAAACGCTCAGCAGCTCTGCATCGCAACCCAGTACACCACCAAAAAACGCCACTCGCTGCACTGCTGTTCGGCTGCCCAGCTGCAACCCCTGCGCCACCTTCCATACTTGCACATACCACCAGCGCACACCATTGCTCCCGCAGCAGCTGCACAGCAACCCCCAAAGGCTGCTGCAGGCAGCATTCCATCCCTGCTACAACCGCTCACCTGGTTGGCCAGGCCCACGCGCTCCAGGTCCCTGTCCGGGTCAAACCCACTGCTCACGGCCTTCTCAAAGTGCTTCAGGAATGCCTCCCTGTCGCCGCCCTTCAGGATGTAGTCCACCACCATCTGCGCCTCAGCCAGGTCCCTCACGATGATGTAGGTGTCCGCAAAGCTGGCTGTGGCGATGGTCTCCTCGTGGCTGTACTTGCCGTGGATGACGGATGTGTACGACTTGCGGCTGTGCTGGTCCACGCTGTTCCACACCTTGGCCACCCAGGGGCAGGTGGTGTCCACCATCTTCACGCCGCGGTCCTTGAACAGCTGCATCTCCTGCGGGTGTGAAGAAGGCAAGCAGCAGAGCCGCAGGAAGGTGGTCAGCAGCGTGGACAGCGGCAAGCGGCAGCAGCAGGTGTGTACGGGCAGTGCAGCAAGATGCTGCAAGAGGTTGTGCTCTATTGGCAAAACATCCTGCTGACTGTTGTTGGCTGCGCATGCAGAAGATGCTTGCTGCAAGGGCAGCACACTGTAGATTTAATAACACACACAGGCAACACAGCACCAAGAGTACTTGATCAAACAGCTGCATGCCCGGCTGCATGGCCTCCGCTGCACACTGCCCTGTGCTAACCACGCTGCAATGCAGGCTGCAGCCGCGACTGCTGCCCTGCCAGCGCCGTGTTGCGGCAGCAGTGCTGCTGCTGCTGCTGCTGCTGCTGGTGTTGTTGCCTATTGCCTCAACGTGTTGTGCTGCTGCACCTCATGCAGCTGTTCCTCCACATTGCTCTGCTGCTGGTGGTAGATGACAAGATGGCTGCAGTGCTGCTGCTGCTGCTGCCAGTGCTGCTGCTGCCAGTGCTGCTGCTGCTGCTGCTGCTGCTGCTGCTGCTGCTGTGCCTGCGCACCTGCACTGTGGCTCCAAAGGCCGGGAAGATGACCACGTCACCCTCGCTGATGCGAGCATAGTCCTTGCCCTCCTCTGCGTCGTCCTCAAAGATCTCAATGTCCAGCTCACGCAGGCGCTGCGCAGGTTGGCAGCAGCAGCAGCATCAGCAGCATCAGCATCAGCAGCATAGGTATTAAAGACGGCAGCAGCAAGCCAGAGATAACAAACAGCAGCATGGCAATAACTTGATTGTATGCCGAGGGTGGCAACAAACAGCTGCTACAGCAAGGCTGTTGAGATTGCAGGCAACATGCGAGACACATGCCTTGACAAGGCGTTTGTGGGTCGCAGCAGCACAGAGGCTGTGCTAGCTCACGCTGCAACCATGTATGAGCTGTCCGCCATTGCGGACTGCACGTTGCTGTGAAGCACTGGGTGTGGGCGTAGCACTGCCACACTTGCACTCCAGCGCCGCAGCTACGCGGGTGCCACTGCAAACTGCTACTACACCTTGGTGCAGCTGTCTCCCTTGCTCACAGGATGCAGTATCTGCTGCGCATCGGCTGGTGCTGGCGGCTGCCCACCTGGTTGACCTCCGGGTTGTGGATGATCTCGTTTGTGATGTACAGCTTCTTGTCCGGGTTTGCGTTGCGCGCCTCGTACGCCATGCGCACCGCGCGCTCCACTCCCCAGCAGTAGCCATACGCCTTTGCCAGCTTGACTGTCACCTCGCCCTGCTGCCACTGCATGTCGTTCTCACGCATCTGTGCGACCAGGCCGCTGAGGGAGTAGCCCACTCCGTGCTCCTCCATGAGTGCTTGCGACTTCTCATCCTTTGTGGGCTGGCGCACATACCTGCCTGTGGCGTTCAGGGAGCGCCTGACTGCCCTGCCGTCCACCTTCTCTGTCTCAGCTGTCCGCCGCGGTACAGCCAACGGTACAAGCAGTTAGATGCAGTTTGTGCAGGAGGGCATGTATGAGTAGGGGATAACATGCATGCAACATGTATGCATAGAGGGGGCCAGCAGCGCTCACTGCGCACACAAGAGGACAGATGTGCAGCTGATGCTGAGTCTGCATGAGCTGACGTACACCCTGGAGTCCCAGGAAGCTGAAGGTGTGCAGAAGTGCGTAATTGACACACATGCTGCTAGCATGGGCGGTTCCATGGCCTTGCTGTCGTGGGTAGGTTTGTGGGCTGACAGTCAGGGTCTGTCTCACCTGCTACGGAGGCGCGAACGTGCACGCTTCGGCGAGATTTGTTGCTGAACGAACGCGCAAATGCACGTGCCTGCACAGGGCAGCGTGCCTGCTGCACAGGCATGGTGGAGGTGTGGCACTGCATGATGAAGAGGCAACAGATTGTCACCAGCTTTATACCGGTCACGCAACTCAGAGTACAAAAGTGCCATTGCCGAGCTTGATCTCGACAACGGGCAGCACTAGCGGGATAGGTGTTTAGGCACTTTTGAACTCCAGCCGTGCGAACACTACGAAGGTTTGATTGAGCCACAGATGATTTCAAAACCAACTTTGATATCGATTGGTTTCATAGAACTTAGGACAGCCGAGACGGTCCGCGTGTACTACCTTGTGTACTTTTCTCCCTCCCTGCCTCCCTCACCTCTGCACAGCAAAACAACACTCTCGCATGGCAAGCCTGCCATGGCTGTGCCTGTCACTCTGAACCGCACATATGTGTCTCACATAGGCGAGGGTCTTCAAAGCGCTACAGAGGTGCCAGAACTGCACAACAACAGCAGCAGCATCACATCGCTCAACCTACACAGCAACCGCATAACGCGCATAGATCCCTGTGTTAGCCGCTTGGTCAACCTTACGGCCTTGAACCTATCTTCCAACAGCATAAGAGCCATAGCATGCCTGTCAGGGCTGCTGCACCTGACCAGCCTCAACCTTGCCAGCAACAGCCTGTGCGAGCTGCATGGGCTTGCAGGACTGACTGCACTGCAGCAGCTGAACGCATCTTACAACGCCATCACCTGCATAGCAGGCATCAGCGAGCTGCACGGCAGCAGTGGCAGCCTGCAGCAGCTCAACCTGCAGCACAACAAGCTCAGCAGCTTGCAGGCGCTGGCCCCACTTGCAGGATGCCTCCAGCTGCAGCAGCTGAAAGTAGGTGGCAACCCTTGCACAATCAGCAGGGCGGCATATGTGGCGCTGCGGCAGGTGCTGCCGCATGTGCGTCAGTTGGATGAGTCAGAGGCTGCTAGCCTGGCAGCCAGCTGGCAGATGGCACAGGCTCAGCTGCAAGCCTTTGACCACAGTGCCCAGCAACAGCAGCACCCAAGGCAGCCCAGCAGCGTCAGATTAGACCAAGACAGCAGGAGCAGCAAGGCAGCCAAGAAGCAGCACGCGCGCGATGCGCATGCAGCAATTTGCAGCTCGCCACAGCCACGCGCCAGACCTGTGGCACATCCTGCTGACATGGCAGGCTCACCACAGCATGTGCGCAACTCACAAAGCAGCAGCGATGGCGACAATGGCAGCAGCGACAGCCCAAACTCTCACATGTCTGACAGCAAGGACTGGCCGGATGCAGGAGCAGGCCAGGCAGCTGGTACAGGGCGGCACCGCGCGCAGCAACAGCTGCCGCTGCAGCCGCATCACCAGCAGCATGAGCAGCAGGTTCAGGAAGACCAGCGAAGGCAAGCAGCAACAGCACAAAGGCAGCACAAGGCTCGTAACAAGAGCAGCAATGAACAGCATGCAGCTGGAAGCGCGGTAGCCAAGGCTGAGGCTGTTGCTCAGACAGACGAGTACACGCCTCCCATGGTTGGGCAGCTGCAAGCAGAGGCACAGGTGCTGCAGGAACAGCTGAGCAAACTTGCCGGTAGGTGCTGCAAGCAAGTCGGCAGGCAATCACCATGCATGAACAACAGCGCAATCAGCAGTGGATGTGCTGTGCTGCTTAACTACTTGTGTGCGGGCGCTGTTACCCAGCACCAGAGATCCTTCAGCAGCAGCAACTGCGTGCAGTTGGCAGTGTCAGTGGCTGTACTGGTTGTTGGTGTGGTGTGGTGTCAGCAGCACCAGCGTGTCTGTCACATACCACTGCTCACCTCTGTCGCCTGTGACATCTTACTGCTGCTGTGCAGATGAGCTGGACTGCAGCAGGGCAGTTGAGGGCCAGCTACGGCAGCAGATGTGTGACGCTGTGCGTGCAGCTGAGGCCGAGGCGCAGCGCAAGGTGGAGGAGAGCTACCAGGAGGCGTCTTGTGCTGGTGAGCAGAGCGTCACTTAGCGGCTAGCGTCCAGCCTGCAAGCAATCGTGCAAGCAGCCTTGCGAATGGGGCTGGCAGGGGGGCTGGTGGCTGGGCTTAGGGTCCGTGTGTGTTGCTGCCACTGTGCTGACTGGTGCGGCGCTGCTGCTGTCCTGCGTTTGCTGTGCAGTGTCCAAGGCCCTGGAGCAGATAGACGCAGCTGTGCGAGAGGCAGCGGCAGCACGGCAGCGCTGCGAGCAGCTGGAGCAGGAGGTGGCTGGCGGCAAGCTGCTGCTGCAGCAGGCACATACTGACAATGAGCGGTGCGTTGACGGTCAAGCAAAATTGTACAATGTAAGGAAACGCAAGGCAGCTTGCATGCGGCCGCGGTTGCCGTTGCTGCCACCAAGTATGCTGGGCAATAGCATCTGTTGTATTGCTGCATGCAGGCCTGTGTGTCTTTAAATTTCCCTTGGTCCTGCTGACACCATGATGAATGTGCGCTGCTGACATGCAGGCTGCATGGGCAGCTGCAGCAGGCCAGCAGCAAGCTGGAGCAGCAGCAGGCAGCAGCTGTCAAGGCAGTTGCTGAGGAGTGTGAGCGGCACCTGGACGAGGAGCGCTCCCTGCAGCAGCAGCTGCAGCAGCTCAAGTCAGACCTTGCTGTGGCACAGGTGAGATAGGCAAGGCCAGGCAGCAGCTGCGCAACCAAAAACGCCCACAAAAGGCTTGGGACTGCACGCTGCAATTGGTGACAGGTGGCAATGAGCTGGAAAATTGTATGCGTGCTATGTACTGTTCTGTGCAGTTGGCTTGATCTTTGGCCTGAACTTAAATCGAATGCCTTTGCTGTCTGCGCTTGCCGCTGCTGCAGGCTGCCGCCCACACTGCCGAGCAGCAGGTGACCCGTCTGGAGGCTGCTCTGCAGAAAGGCAGCCAGGTGACTGTCAGCATGACTGAGAAGGTGGCACAGGCGCTGTCTGCTGCCAACTCCCAAGCGGAGTCCTTGAAGGTGGGTTGTCTCGGTTCACGAGGATCTAGTTCACCACCAATAACTGAGGCTTTTGTAAGTGGTAGCTGGCCTGACAAGCTGTAGCCATCCATGGTTGTCCAGCACAATCATGTGCCGACTGCTGCAAAACTTGCCAGGGGGTGCGCCAGTGCTCAACCTGGGCTGCTGTCCGTGGATGTTTGCAGGCTCAGCTTGCGGAAGGGGAGAACCAGTTGTCACAGGCGCAGAAGGCAGCAGCGGCTGCTGCTACGGAAGTGCAGCTGGCTCGGGATGGCCTGGCAGCAGCACAGCGTGAGAAGAAAGAGGAGCTGGCAGCGCTGCGGCAGCAGCATGAGGTGGCGGTTGAGCAGGTCAGTGATGCAGCAGTGCCTTGCAGGTCACTTGGCTTCGCCTGTCTTGTGCTCTGTCATTAGCAACCATCACGGCTTAACAATTGCATGTGTACAGTATGTGTTGACAGAAGACTTGTGCACACGCTATCAATACCTGTAGCATGGTGTTTAAGGTGTGTCTGGTGGTGCTGTGGATGTGCTGCTGCTGTGCATGCAGGCCAGGGCCAGGGCGGGCAGTGAGGTATCAGAGCTGCGTGCTGCACTGGATGCTGTCAGCAAGGAGAAGGCAGCCATCAGCGAGCAGCTGGCTGTGCTGAAGACACAGCTGTGCTTTGTACTGCAGGTAAGCTGACTGCATCACAGTGCTGTCGATGCGGCACCTGTTACAGGCTAGAATGTGTTTGTCTCTGCCGTCCGACATCAGCCTAGGTTGCTCTGCATGTATGCACACGCAGTGGCCAACACTAGGCTGAGGCAATGGTACCATTTTTCAGCTTGCTGTGCTGCTTGCTCTGCAGGAGTCTGACCGCGAGTCCCAGGAGCTGCAGCAGCAGCTCAAGGCCGCTGCAGAGGAGCGCTCGCAGCTGCAGGCAGCTGCACAGGCAGCCACGGCTCAGCAGCGGGAGCATGAGCAGCTGGTGTCTGATCTGACACATGCAGTGCAGCAGCAGAAGGCCCAGATACAGGTGGGGAGGTGGTGTACCGCGTGCTCAGCATGCTGGGCGTCCTCCAGGGCTATTATGCAGCAGGCCATCTGTGGTCACGGCTCTGTGAGCAGCTATCCCAGGTGTCAGGCTAGGTGCACGGCATGTGTGCTTAGAGATGCTGCGGCAATGCTTGACTGTGGTGATGGTGATGTGTTGCCCTGCTGCTGCTGCTGCTGCTGCTGCTGCTGCTGCTACTGCTGCTGCTGCTGCTGCTGCTGCTGCTGCTGCTGCTGCTGCTGCTGCCTGCAGGCGCTGCACCAGGACAAGGAGCACCTGCAGCGGCAGCTGCTGCGCTGCACGCCTGGCGAGTTTGACCGGCTGCACAATGAGCTGCTGGTGGCCAAGCGCAGCGCAGCAGAGCTGGCAATCGTGCAAGAGCAGCTGGCGCGGCACAAGCAGCTGTGGAGTGAGACAGAGCAGCGCCTGGCAGAGCTGCAGGTGGGCGCCGCGACGTCATGTGCAAAGAGTGTTTTTTGGGGGACTGATGTGCTGTACAGTTTGAACGAGGCGCAAACAACCAGGCAATGCACAGATATGCTTACCGCCGCTGCATCAGCTTGTTTCAGGCACGTTGCTAAGCGCCGGGAGCAGCTGATGTGGACCCTCCCTGTTCCTTGCTGCTGCTGCCTCTGCTGCTGCTGCTGCTGCTGCAGGCGAGCTCTGCACGCAACCATGAAGATGGTGCAGCCAAACAGGCTGGGCTGGCAGCTCAACTGAAAACAGCCAGGGATGAGTTGGCTGGGCTGAAGAAGGAGAGGGAGCAGCTGCAGCGGCAGCTGTCAGACGCGCAGGATGCTGTGAAGGTGCGGCTGCCCTGCATGCTGCGCATTCAATTTGCTGACCTGCCGCAGGTGCAGAAGCTTGGAGATCGTCAACCTGCATTTCAACCAGGCAACACCAACAGTGTGCTTGCTTAGCAGACAGCCGCGGCTGCTGTCAATGAGATGCTCAAGGTTGCTGGATTTCTGCGTCCCAGGTGCATATGCTTCTTTGCTCAGCATTCCGTGCTTTCCTGCCCGCCTGCCACCATGCCCTGTGCCCTGTAGGTAAAGACCGCGATGGTCGACAGCGCCCACGCAACAGTTGCGCAGCTGAAGGCGGAGCTCTCCGAGCTGCAGCAGGATGCAGATGACACGCAGCGGGAGGCCAAGGATGCAGTGACAGCAGCAGTCCGGGCCTCCGAGGCTGCTGCTGCTGAGGCTGCTGCGCTGCGAGCTGAGGTGGCTGCTGGCGAGGCAGCGCTGGAGCAGCTGGAGCAGGCACTGGCGGCAGCGCAGGCAAAAGCCCAGGAGGCTGAGTCACGTGCCAAGGCTGTGCAGGACTCTGCGGTTGAGAAAGACGGCATGATCAAGTAGGTGGCATGCCGGGATGTGTTCAGCTGTGCAAGTTGATTCAGGGTGACTGAATCGCTGAGGGCATGAAGGCATGGACAGCTTCAGCATGGCAACTTGATGCGTGCGTGTTGCGTGGCTGCTGCTCAGGTTGTGCATGGCTGCCGCCTTGTTCCTGATGATGTGCAGGTTTGTGGAGCAGGAGGTGGAGCGCGTGAAGGTGATGTTTGACCAGAAGGAGGCGCGGCTGCGCTCCGAGCGCGACAGCGCCCGGCAGCAGCTGGAGGAGCTGCGCAGTGATAGGGACTCACTAGAGGAGCAGGTGAGGCGTCAAAGATGAGGAAAGGCCGGGGAGACAGCAGGTGCTGCAAATGCAGCTTCGTGGTGGTGTGAAGGAACCCCCTGCTTGCAGTCACTGTCTTTGATGTGTTGGTCTTCAGCACACAGCAGCTGGGTGCCTGCTGGCGCCACCATGATCATGCTAAGGGGTGTGCCTGGGGCAACTGGGTGCTGCCTTGGCACAGCTACCAGGTTATGTGTACACTGGCGTTGTTCCCTTGTCCCTGGTTAGCCACATAGCATGTTCTGTCCCCTTCCTTATCTTGCTTTGCAAACCCTCACAGGTGAAGCAGCTGCAGGAGCAGCTCGGTGTGCTCAGCAGCCAGCTGGACCAGCAGCGGCAGGCAGCAGCAGCTGCATCCAAGGCAGCTGCCTCGGCGCAAGCTGCTGCAGCTGCAGCGCAAGCTGAGGCGAGCAGTCACGCAGCACGTGTGAGTGAGGTGGAGGGCGAGATGACGCAGCTGCTGGCAGTTGTTGAGGCGCAGAAGGCAGCATCAGCAGCCAAGATGCGGCAGCTGGCCTGCCTGCTGCAGGAGATGTGACGCTGCTGGTTATAAGCATCTGCCTCACTTAGTTGCTGTGTGTCCTGGTTGCTTCTTTCCTGGGCAAGCACAAAATATGTCTGGCGTTCGTTGCCGCACCTAGGCAAGCGCGCCTCCCACACCACTGTCACCATTATGGTCCCCACACCTGACTCTGGCTTTAAACAAAAGTGCTGCTGCAATGCAGCCGTGACCTTTGCCAAATAGTTGACACAAACACACTTGCGCTCTTGGATGGGTTTTGCTCAGAAAGAGGTCGAAAGAGAGGTCTTGCTCTCTCTGTCATGCACAGACACCAAGTGTGCATAGATGCCAACTTGGTGCCACCTAGTGCACATGTTACCTGAGCATTGTTTTTATACCAGTGGGTTGTTGAAGTGTCTTAGTCATGATGGTGTGGCTGCTAGTTGCGGAGAGAGGCTTGTTACAGGAGAAGTTGCTGGCGCATACATCTTTGTGATATTACTGGGTATATAGGTTCCAATGATGTATCTTATGTGTGTTTGTGTTCAACATACTTGGTGTATCCTTAGTTGTGTCATAATGATTTCAACACTTTTGCTGCGTACATGCTGTGGCAAGGTTGTTGGCCCCTAGCATTCTCGGATATGGTACACTGTGTTGTCTGCTTTCGGTTACGCCGCCTACGTTTTGATAGCCGAGCTTGCTGGTGCAGAAATTGCCAAAACTAGAAGAAGAAGAGGGGTTACACGGTGTGCACAGGCAACTACGTTGCAACGAACACCCGAAAATCTGGAACGTCGCAGATGACTCAGCAAAACAGGCTGTCACTCAAGGAGACTCACCCCAGAAAGTCTCTCTGTGTGTGTAACTTGACATATGGCCTTGCAGGCCATAATTGCCAAAACGGAGGAGAGGCTTGTTACAGGAGAAGGCAAGCTATCACCCGAGAGTGAGTCACTCGCCCTACTTTCAGCTCACATATCGTATGAACTCGATAGCAAGCCACAAGACGCCACCAAAGAAAACTCCAGAGGCGTCTCGCAGCCCCTACCTCCCCATAAACGAACATGTACATGCAGGGCAGCAAGTGCGAAATGCAGCACGAAAAGCAGCATGTGCTCCACGCACTAGGCACAAAGCGCACAGGGAAGGACAAGCATGGTCCAAACAGCAAGCGGGGTGCACAAAGGTGCTGCTCACCATAAATGTCTGGCATGATTGCATCAAGGCACTGCGGTACTCACCAGACTGCAGCAAGCAGGAGCATGCACGATTGACAGGCAAATCAAAGCAAACTAAGGCAAACTAAGGCAAACTAGGGCTCTGCTGCTTCTGCAATCCTTACTGCTGACAAGGACAGAAACATGCAGCACGGAGGAAAGGGCTGAGAAACCAGCGCTGCGACACCCACCACATGCAACATGCCCTTGACAGAAACTGGAAAATCGACAACTGCTGAGAGCACAACATGCAGAGGCAGGAAGGTCAACCAGAGCGGGGCGCCAGTACAATGCGCAGCTGCGCTGGATCAGAGCACAGAAACGGGTGATTGCCAGGCACCGCAACCCGCCAAGTAGCGGGCGCTGCCTCTGTTGCCACAAAATCAGCAAGCAACTCCCAAAACCGTAACACCGCTTGCTGCTTAGCCTCCTGTAACATCTGCGCTACTAGCTGTTGTCGCTGTTGTTGCTGATGCAGCTGCTGCTGCTGCCGGCGCTGCTCTACCAGCTGATTATGCTGTTGCTGCGCAGCAGTGAGAGCTGCAGGTTGTAGTGTATCAGTGATAAGCGCCTGGCCCGCCGGCAGCGGCGGTGGCTGCTGCACGGCCAGGGCGGGCGGCGGGATGCTCAACTTATTAGCATGTCGTCTGCCAACATCCATGGCATTCAGAGCAGCTAGACAGACAACCTTCCAAATGCCCCTGTGGAGCTTGGTAGGGCCAGCCGGCGGCTGCATCAACCAGACATGCCGCATAGCAAGCGGCGGGCGGCCTGCAGCCCGCGTGCACCATGCAGCAGGCAATTCAGACAGCACACTGTCAATCACTGCTACCGCAACAGGGCACTCCCAAAAATGATGAACCCAACCAGGACAGGCAGCGCCACACATGCAAGTGTCACCCGACTTGTGCATACGCCGCGATGTCGGCAGGCCATCCATAATAAGCCGCCAGTACAACTCTTTGAAATTATTATCCCAGCGCATCTTCCAAAGCATGCTCTGGTTAGCTGCCACCCACTTCAAGCCATCGATCACTGCTGCTGGTGCAGCACCTGAGCCCAGCGCAGCCTGGACAAACCCAGTGCGCTTCTCACGGCGCTCAGCACGCAGCGGACCAAGCTGCAGTGAGGTGGCTTCACTAACAGACAATTGTGCAACAGGAACAGCCTTGCCTCGGACATTTTGCCAACCCAGCCGAGCCACCAACATGGCCTCAACTTGCTGTTCTGCTGCAGAAGGTATACATGGTGGGTCCGGCACAGCCGCAGGCGGCCAAGGCCGGTCTGCGGCAGGATGCTGCACAACAGGCAAAACAGCCATAGTCCATGCAACGGGCAGTTTATCAACCAGGCCTTGCAAATCCTCAGCCTCGTTGTCAGCATTGCTGTAGTTGGAGCCGTAAGGCAGCAACGGGTGCGGCAACTGCTGCTGAACAACACGCTGAATGAGATACCACGCCCGAATAAGATCAGCCACAGTGCGAAGACGCGGCCTGCATTTGCCGCCACGACACTCATGCTCCCTGCGCTTAGCGGGCACCGGCAGGCACTGCAGCCCGCCCGGCACAAACCCAAGCCCAGCTTGCAGGAAGGGGTTGGCAAACACTGGCGCCAAGCTGCACCAAGCCCCAGGCTCCAGCACTGGCGCGTCCTGCACAGCCTGCAACTGCTGTCGCAGCTGCTGCATGTCTGACAGCTGCTGCGGATGCGGCAGGGGCAGCACAGGGGAGGGCGCGGCTGGTGCCAGCGCCTTCACATCACGGACTGGGCCCAGTGCTTGAAGACCAGCAATCATGCGGCGCAGTGGTGGGGGAGGGAGGGACTGCTGGGGAAACGCCTGTGGCAGGTCCATAGGCGTTTGCGTGTCTGAGCTGCTGTCAAACAGGGACAGGGGGCCCCACCACTTATGCTTGGAGTGCAACAGCGCCCGCCCAATGCGGATCCAGGGCAGCTCGGTGTCAGGCGGCGCAGTAGCAAACTGCGCGCCCCACCAAGCATGCCGTGCACGTATGTGTTCAAGCCATGGCAAAGCACCAAAACCCCCTTCAGCTGGCCTGCCCGCCAGCAGGCGAGCAGCTACACCTGTAAAACGCCGTTCGGTTGACGCAGGCGCCAACCCTCTATCCACTAACTTCCCAACTGACGCAACAAGGTGCTGCCGATCAACATCTGCCGGTATATCTGAAAATTCAGCTGCATACAACAGGGTGCTGACACCATACGCTGCGCTACCCATGCCTCTGCCAAACACAGACAATTGTGGTATGTGTGACAGCCGCGCAAGCGCGGCATCCACTGCAGCCAGCTTCTGACTCCAGTCTACAGGAGAGTCAGAGCCCACACACACACCCAGCACATTGGCCTGCAGCACAGGACAGAAGGGCAGCACACCCGCTGCATGCTGCTGCGAGAGCGCTGTGTGCTGCTGCCGCGCAGCAGCACCTAGCAATAGTAACTTTGATTTATGCAGATTGAGCTGCTGCCCAGACGCGGCTGCCATAACCTGCATATGTAGCAAGAACTGTGGGACCTGTGCAGGTGACTGCAGGTAGACCTGCGTGTCATCCGCAAACTGTGTCGCTGACAATGTGATGCCTTGCACACTGATGTCAATGCCTTTCGACTGCAAGAACCTCAGCAGGGCTTCACCAACAAACAGGTACAGCAGGGGAGACAAGGGGCACCCCTGCCGCACACCAGCATCAAACCTGCGCATGCCGGAAACAAAGCCATTCATGCAAGCACACGCATGCGTGTTAGTAAGCAACAGTTCCACCCACTTGCAGAACTCTGGCCCCACACCCATAGCACTCATGACAGACAGCAGGAAAGGCCTGTCCAAGGTGTCGTATGCCTTGGCAAAATCCAGCAGCGCCGTCACCACGGTGCTGTCTGTTGGCAGCGCATGCAGCAGCAGCTGCACGGTGATGATGTTGTGCCCAATCCTGCGCTGTTTAATGAACGCTGTTTGGGTAGGGGAGATCGCCTGGTCCAGCACTTGCTGCAGGCGGGACGCCAGGATTCTCGCCAAGAGCCTGTAGTCTGTGTTGAGCAGTGTGATAGGGCGGTAGTTGGCAGCCAGGGTAGCATCGCCAGCTTTGAAGATGCCAATCACCACCCCATCCAAGAAGCCAGCTGGCGTCTGCCCCAGGGTGCCCGCTGCTGTAAACACGCGCGCCAAAACGGTTATTTTTGAGAGAGAGAGGGGTTACACTGGTGTACTCACGCGGCATACGCCACCACTAACACCTGAAAGGATTTGAAGCTGCAGACAGCTCAGCTCGGGCTGTCACTCAAATGAGGTTCAACCCCATGAAAAACCTCTGTGTGTGAGATCAACTTTGGTCATGCACGCATAACCGTCTCTCCCATCACACGCAATTCTGGTGCAATCAAAAAGTTTTCGTGTCCGAACATGAATGCACTTTTCTAATCAGTGTCAGTGACAGCACACTATACATATTGCAGTACAGTACGGCAGGCTGAACTCAAGCCGCTGATTTGATTAGGCAAATCATGGCAAGGCAGCATTCTGAAGGCAGGCTGTCTGTTGAGGGTCAGTCATGGCTGCATATTGCAGCAGACATGTAAGGATCCTACAACACCTGCCAAATGTGATAAGTATAGGAGGAGGATAGAGCATGCATAGACATGCATATGCACAGGTCTCATCTGCGGATCACACGTAAGCCATTGCCACGTAACACAGTGTGCCAAGCAATAAACGGCTGTCGTGTGAGCAGGTGGTTTTTGTAACGACTAGGTACCCTAGCTGTAGCAGCAAAATCAGCAAGTACATCCCAAAAACTGCCAGCTGCCGCTCGTACTGCTACTTGCTCCACAAGCACAGGCACGTTTAGCCTGTGGGACACTGCCCATGCCACCCGGCGACCATGCTCAAATGCATGTATAGCTGCTATACAGACCATGTCCCATATCAGTCGGTGTACATCATGGTGAGGGGTACATGCCAACCACAGTGCTCTACATGGCAGACTTTCACCTGCTGCCAACATATGGCAAGCCCTAAGTTGACTTGTCACTTCCTCACGTACAGCAACAGCTACTGGACATGTCCAAAAGCGAGAGAGGCTTGTTACAGGAGACCAAAAGCGAGAGAGAGGCTTGTTACAGGAGAAAGCGAGAGAGAGGCTTGTTACAGGAGAAGGCAAGCTATCACCCGAGAGTGAGTCACTCGCCCTACTTTCAGCTCACATATCGTATGAGAAAGCGAAGAAGAAGAAGAGGGGTTACACGGTGTGCACAGGCAACTACGTTGCAACGAACACCCGAAAATCTGGAACGTCGCAGATGACTCAGCAAAACAGGCTGTCACTCAAGGAGACTCACCCCAGAAAGTCTCTCTGTGTGTGTAACTTGACATATGGCCTTGCAGGCAAAGCCGTCAGTCACAGCACACGCAGTGTTGATGCTAAACAAAGGCAGGACTAGTGTAAACAGTGTCAGTGACAGCAAGCTGCACTTTATGCAGTGCAGCGGGCGGGCTGAACCCACAGAAACAACACCCACCAGCAGCAACACAGCCTGGCAGCTGCCAACACAGCCTGCAGGCGGTGGTCTGAGGCGACAAACTGGGGAGAGAGAGCAGAGAACAAGCCAGCTGCTGCAAGGGCCGCACAACTACATGTTGCAGCAGCGATACGGCAACGCACAGCTCCTGCAAAGCAAGACGGCTAGCTCTGGCATGTCAGAAGCTCACAGAGAAAGCACGTACACACAGTGAGAAGAAGGCCATCACCGCCGCACCACACACAAACCATTGCCACGCAACACAGTATGCCAGGCAATAAAAGGCTGTTGTGTGAGCAGCCGATTTCTATGTATGAGAAAGCGGGGAAGAGAGAGGCTTGTTACAGGAGAAGGCAAGCTATCACCCGAGAGTGAGTCACTCGCCCTACTTTCAGCTCACATATCGTATGAACTCGATAGCAAGCCACAAGACGCCACCAAAGAAAACTCCAGAGGCGTCTCGCAGCCCCTACCTCCCCATAAACGAACATGTACATGCAGGGCAGCAAGTGCGAAATGCAGCACGAAAAGCAGCATGTGCTCCGCGCACTAGGCACAAAGCGCACAGGGAAGGACAAGCATGGTCCAAACAGCAAGCGGGGGGCACAAAGGTGCTGCTCACCATAAATGTCTGGCATGATTGCATCAAGGCACTGCTGTACTCACCAGACTGCAGCAAGCAGGAGCATGCACGATTGACAGGCAAATCAAAGCAAACTAAGGCAAACTAAGGCAAACTAGGGCTCTGCTGCGTCTGCAATCCTTACTGCTGACAAGGACAGAAACATGCAGCACGGAGGAAAGGGCTGAGAAACCAGCGCTGCGACACCCACCACATGCAACATGCCCTTGACAGAAACTGGAAAATCGACAACTGCTGAGAGCACAACATGCAGAGGCAGGAAGGTCAACCAGAGCGGGGCGCCAGTACAATGCGCAGCTGCGCTGGATCAGAGCACAGAAACGGGTGATTGCCAGGCACCGCAACCCGCCAAGTAGCGGGCGCTGCCTCTGTTGCCACAAAATCAGCAAGCAACTCCCAAAACCTTAACACCGCTTGCTGCTTAGCCTCCTGTAACATCTGCGCTACTAGCTGTTGTCGCTGTTGTTGCTGATGCAGCTGCTGCTGCTGCCGGCGCTGCTCTACCAGCTGATTATGCTGTTGCTGCGCAGCAGTGAGAGCTGCAGGTTGTAGTGTATCAGTGATAAGCGCCTGGCCCGCCGGCAGCGGCGGTGGCTGCTGCACGGCCAGGGCGGGCGGCGGGATGCTCAACTTATTAGCATGTCGTCTGCCAACATCCATGGCATTCAGAGCAGCTAGACAGACAACCTTCCAAATGCCCCTGTGGAGCTTGGTAGGGCCAGCCGGCGGCTGCATCAACCAGACATGCCGCATAGCAAGCGGCGGGCGGCCTGCAGCCCGCGTGCACCATGCAGCAGGCAATTCAGACAGCACACTGTCAATCACTGCTACCGCAACAGGGCACTCCCAAAAATGATGAACCCAACCAGGACAGGCAGCGCCACACATGCAAGTGTCACCCGACTTGTGCATACGCCGCGATGTCGGCAGGCCATCCATAATAAGCCGCCAGTACAACTCTTTGAAATTATTATCCCAGCGCATCTTCCAAAGCATGCTCTGGTTAGCTGCCACCCACTTCAAGCCATCGATCACTGCTGCTGGTGCAGCACCTGAGCCCAGCGCAGCCTGGACAAACCCAGTGCGCTTCTCACGGCGCTCAGCACGCAGCGGACCAAGCTGCAGTGAGGTGGCTTCACTAACAGACAATTGTGCAACAGGAACAGCCTTGCCTCGGACATTTTGCCAACCCAGCCGAGCCACCAACATGGCCTCAACTTGCTGTTCTGCTGCAGAAGGTATACATGGTGGGTCCGGCACAGCCGCAGGCGGCCAAGGCCGGTCTGCGGCAGGATGCTGCACAACAGGCAAAACAGCCATAGTCCATGCAACGGGCAGTTTATCAACCAGGCCTTGCAAATCCTCAGCCTCGTTGTCAGCATTGCTGTAGTTGGAGCCGTAAGGCAGCAACGGGTGCGGCAACTGCTGCTGAACAACACGCTGAATGAGATACCACGCCCGAATAAGATCAGCCACAGTGCGAAGACGCGGCCTGCATTTGCCGCCACGACACTCATGCTCCCTGCGCTTAGCGGGCACCGGCAGGCACTGCAGCCCGCCCGGCACAAACCCAAGCCCAGCTTGCAGGAAGGGGTTGGCAAACACTGGCGCCAAGCTGCACCAAGCCCCAGGCTCCAGCACTGGCGCGTCCTGCACAGCCTGCAACTGCTGTCGCAGCTGCTGCATGTCTGACAGCTGCTGCGGATGCGGCAGGGGCAGCACAGGGGAGGGCGCGGCTGGTGCCAGCGCCTTCACATCACGGACTGGGCCCAGTGCTTGAAGACCAGCAATCATGCGGCGCAGTGGTGGGGGAGGGAGGGACTGCTGGGGAAACGCCTGTGGCAGGTCCATAGGCGTTTGCGTGTCTGAGCTGCTGTCAAACAGGGACAGGGGGCCCCACCACTTATGCTTGGAGTGCAACAGCGCCCGCCCAATGCGGATCCAGGGCAGCTCGGTGTCAGGCGGCGCAGTAGCAAACTGCGCGCCCCACCAAGCATGCCGTGCACGTATGTGTTCAAGCCATGGCAAAGCACCAAAACCCCCTTCAGCTGGCCTGCCCGCCAGCAGGCGAGCAGCTACACCTGTAAAACGCCGTTCGGTTGACGCAGGCGCCAACCCTCTATCCACTAACTTCCCAACTGACGCAACAAGGTGCTGCCGATCAACAGCTGCCGGTATATCTGAAAATTCAGCTGCATACAACAGGGTGCTGACACCATACGCTGCGCTACCCATGCCTCTGCCAAACACAGACAATTGTGGTATGTGTGACAGCCGCGCAAGCGCGGCATCCACTGCAGCCAGCTTCTGACTCCAGTCTACAGGAGAGTCAGAGCCCACACACACACCCAGCACATTGGCCTGCAGCACAGGACAGAAGGGCAGCACACCCGCTGCATGCTGCTGCGAGAGCGCTGTGTGCTGCTGCCGCGCAGCAGCACCTAGCAATAGTAACTTTGATTTATGCAGATTGAGCTGCTGCCCAGACGCGGCTGCCATAACCTGCATATGTAGCAAGAACTGTGGGACCTGTGCAGGTGACTGCAGGTAGACCTGCGTGTCATCCGCAAACTGTGTCGCTGACAATGTGACGCCTTGCACACTGATGTCAATGCCTTTCGACTGCAAGAACCTCAGCAGGGCTTCACCAACAAACAGGTACAGCAGGGGAGACAAGGGGCACCCCTGCCGCACACCAGCATCAAACCTGCGCATGCCGGAAACAAAGCCATTCATGCAAGCACACGCATGCGTGTTAGTAAGCAACAGTTCCACCCACTTGCAGAACTCTGGCCCCACACCCATAGCACTCATGACAGACAGCAGGAAAGGCCTGTCCAAGGTGTCGTATGCCTTGGCAAAATCCAGCAGCGCCGTCACCACGGTGCTGTCTGTTGGCAGCGCATGCAGCAGCAGCTGCACGGTGATGATGTTGTGCCCAATCCTGCGCTGTTTAATGAACGCTGTTTGGGTAGGGGAGATCGCCTGGTCCAGCACTTGCTGCAGGCGGGACGCCAGGATTCTCGCCAAGAGCCTGTAGTCTGTGTTGAGCAGTGTGATAGGGCGGTAGTTGGCAGCCAGGGTAGCATCGCCAGCTTTGAAGATGCCAATCACCACCCCATCCAAGAAGCCAGCTGGCGTCTGCCCCAGGGTGCCCGCTGCTGTAAACACGCGCGCCAAGACCGGCGCGAACAGGTCCTTGCAATGCTTGTAAACTGCAACAGGCAAGCCATCCAACCCAGGCGACGTGTTGGGCTTGGAGTCGGACAGCGCCTTCAGAACTGCTTCTTCTGTGACTGTTGTGCTGCCATCTGCTGCTGCTGGCTGCCGAGGCAAGCTGGCGACGGCTGCGAGGATGGCAGCCTGGGAAAGCGGAATAGAAGAGGGGTTACACGGTGTGCACAGGCAACTACGTTGCAACGAACACCCGAAAATCTGGAACGTCGCAGATGACTCAGCAAAACAGGCTGTCACTCAAGGAGACTCACCCCAGAAAGTCTCTCTGTGTGTGTAACTTGACATATGGCCGTGCAGGCAAAGCCGTCAGTCACAGCACACGCAGTGTTGATGCTAAACAAAGGCAGGACTAGTGTAAACAGTGTCAGTGACAGCAAGCTGCACTTTATGCAGTGCAGCGGGCGGGCTGAACCCACAGAAACAACACCCACCAGCAGCAACACAGCCTGGCAGGCGGTGGTCTGAGGCGACAAACTGGGGAGAGAGAGCAGAGAACAAGCCAGCTGCTGCAAGGGCCGCACAACTACATGTTGCAGCAGCGATACGGCGACGCACAGCTCCTGCAAAGCAAGACGGCTAGCTCTGGCATGTCAGAAGCTCACAGAGAAAGCACGTACACACAGTGAGAAGAAGGCCATCACCGCCGCACCACACACAAACCATTGCCACGCAACACAGTGTGCCAGGCAATAAAAGGCTGTTGTGTGAGCAGCCGATTTCTATACCGTGACGGCATGGGAAAGCGAGAGAGAGAGGGGGGTTACACTGGTGTACTCACGCGGCATACGCCACCACTAACACCTGAAAGGATTTGAAGCTGCAGACAGCTCAGCTCGGGCTGTCACTCAAATGAGGTTCAACCCCATGAAAAACCTCTGTGTGTGAGATCAACTTTGGTCATGCACGCATAACCGTCTCTCCCATCACACGCAATTCTGGTGCAATCAAAAAGTTTTCGTGTCCGCACATGAATGCACTTTTCTAATCAGTGTCAGTGACAGCACACTATACATATTGCAGTACAGTACGGCAGGCTGAACTCAAGCCGCTGATTTGATTAGGCAAATCATGGCAAGGCAGCATTCTGAAGGCAGGCTGTCTGTTGAGGGTCAGTCATGGCTGCATGTTGCAGCAGACATGTAAGGATCCTACAACACCTGCCAAATGTGATAAGTATAGGAGGAGGATAGAGCATGCATAGACATGCATATGCACAGGGTTCATCTGCGGATCACACGTAAGCCATTGCCACGTAACACAGTGTGCCAAGCAATAAACGGCTGTCGTGTGAGCAGGTGGTTTTTGTAACGACTAGGTACCCTAGCTGTAGCAGCAAAATCAGCAAGTACATCCCAAAAACTGCCAACTGCCGCTCGTACTGCTACTTGCTCCACAAGCACAGGCACGTTTAGCCTGTGGGACACTGCCCATGCCACCCGGCGACCATGCTCAAATGCATGTATAGCTGCTATACAGACCATGTCCCATATCAGTCGGTGTACATCATGGTGAGGGGTACATGCCAACCACAGTGCTCTACATGGCAGACTTTCACCTGCTGCCAACATATGGCAAGCCCTAAGTTGACTTGTCACTTCCTCACGTACAGCAACAGCTACTGGACATGTCCAAAAGTGATGCTCCACGCCTGGCCCCACTGCTGAACATGCTGCACAACCCGTCGCCAGCTGCATTCGCTGCGCAGTTGGGAAGGCATTCAAGGCCAGGCGCCAAGCTGCCTCCTTGTAGGTGTTAGCAACCCTAACCCGCCACCACCGACTCAAAACCAGCTGCACAGCAGGCAGCTGTGTTCCTACAGGCAGGCTGTCCAATGTTCTAACACTGTCCAAAAAGGCAGCGTGTCGAGGAGCATGGGAAAGCGAGAGAGGCTTGTTACAGGAGAAGGCAAGCTATCACCCGAGAGTGAGTCACTCGCCCTACTTTCAGCTCACATATCGTATGAACTCGATAGCAAGCCACAAGACGCCACCAAAGAAAACTCCAGAGGCGTCTCGCAGCCCCTATCTCCCCATAAACGAACATGTACATGCAAGGCAGCAAGTGCGAAAAGCAGCACGAAAAGCAGCATGTGCTCCACGCACCAGGCAAAAAGCGCACAGGGAAGGACAAGCATGGTCCAAACAGTAAGCGGGGTGCACAAAGGTGCTGCTCACCATGAATGTCTGGCATGATTGCATCAAGGCACTGCTGTACTCACCAGACTGCAGCAAGCAGGAGCATGCATAACTGACGCAGTGCACGACTGACAGGCAAATCAAAGCAAACTAAGGCAAACTAAGGCAAACTAGGGCTCTGCTGCTTCTGCAATCCTTACGGCTGACAAGGACAGAAACATGCAGCACGGAGGAAAGAGCTGAGAAACCAGCGCTGTGACACCCAACACATGCAACATGTCCTTGACAGAAACTGGAAAATCGACAACTGCTGACAGCACAACATGCAGAGGCAGGAAGGTCAACCAGAGCGGGGCGCCAGTACAATGCGCAGCTGCGCTGGATCAGAGCACAGAAACGGGTGATTGCCAGGCACCGCAACCCGCCAAGTAGCGGGCGCTGCCTCTGTTGCCACAAAATCAGCAAGCAACTCCCAAAACCTTAACACCGCTTGCTGCTTAGCCTCCTGTAACATCTGCGCTACCAGCTGTTGTCGCTGTTGTTGTTGATGCAGCTGCTGCTGCTGTCGGCGCTGCTCTACCAGCTGATTATGCTGTTGCTGCGCAGCAGTGAGAGCTGCATGCTGTAGTGTATCAGTGATAAGCGCCTGGCCCGCCGGCAGCGGCGGTGGCTGCTGCACGGCCAGGGCGGGCGGCGGGATGCTCAGCAGCGGGAAAGCGAGAGAGGCTTGTTACAGGAGAAGGCAAGCTATCACCCGAGAGTGAGTCACTCGCCCTACTTTCAGCTCACATATCGTATGAACTCGATAGCAAGCCACAAGACGCCACCAAAGAAAACTCCAGAGGCGTCTCGCAGCCCCTATCTCCCCATAAACGAACATGTACATGCAAGGCAGCAAGTGCGAAAAGCAGCACGAAAAGCAGCATGTGCTCCACGCACCAGGCAAAAAGCGCACAGGGAAGGACAAGCATGGTCCAAACAGTAAGCGGGGTGCACAAAGGTGCTGCTCACCATGAATGTCTGGCATGATTGCATCAAGGCACTGCTGTACTCACCAGACTGCAGCAAGCAGGAGCATGCATAACTGACGCAGTGCACGACTGACAGGCAAATCAAAGCAAACTAAGGCAAACTAAGGCAAACTAGGGCTCTGCTGCTTCTGCAATCCTTACGGCTGACAAGGACAGAAACATGCAGCACGGAGGAAAGAGCTGAGAAACCAGCGCTGTGACACCCAACACATGCAACATGTCCTTGACAGAAACTGGAAAATCGACAACTGCTGACAGCACAACATGCAGAGGCAGGAAGGTCAACCAGAGCGGGGCGCCAGTACAATGCGCAGCTGCGCTGGATCAGAGCACAGAAACGGGTGATTGCCAGGCACCGCAACCCGCCAAGTAGCGGGCGCTGCCTCTGTTGCCACAAAATCAGCAAGCAACTCCCAAAACCTTAACACCGCTTGCTGCTTAGCCTCCTGTAACATCTGCGCTACCAGCTGTTGTCGCTGTTGTTGTTGATGCAGCTGCTGCTGCTGTCGGCGCTGCTCTACCAGCTGATTATGCTGTTGCTGCGCAGCAGTGAGAGCTGCATGCTGTAGTGTATCAGTGATAAGCGCCTGGCCCGCCGGCAGCGGCGGTGGCTGCTGCACGGAAAGCGAGAGAGGCTTGTTACAGGAGAAGGCAAGCTATCACCCGAGAGTGAGTCACTCGCCCTACTTTCAGCTCACATATCGTATGAACTCGATAGCAAGCCACAAGACGCCACCAAAGAAAACTCCAGAGGCGCCTCGCAGCCCCTATCTCCCCATAAACGAACATGTACATGCAGGGCAGCAAGTGCGAAAAGCAGCACGAAAAGCAGCATGTGCTCCACGCACCAGGCAAAAAGCGCACAGGGAAGGACAAGCATGGTCCAAACAGTAAGCGGGGTGCACAAAGGTGCTGCTCACCATGAATGTCTGGCATGATTGCATCAAGGCACTGCTGTACTCACCAGACTGCAGCAAGCAGGAGCATGCATAACTGACGCAGTGCACGACTGACAGGCAAATCAAAGCAAACTAAGGCAAACTAAGGCAAACTAGGGCTCTGCTGCTTCTGCAATCCTTACGGCTGACAAGGACAGAAACATGCAGCACGGAGGAAAGAGCTGAGAAACCAGCGCTGTGACACCCAACACATGCAACATGTCCTTGACAGAAACTGGAAAATCGACAACTGCTGACAGCACAACATGCAGAGGCAGGAAGGTCAACCAGAGCGGGGCGCCAGTACAATGCGCAGCTGCGCTGGATCAGAGCACAGAAACGGGTGATTGCCAGGCACCGCAACCCGCCAAGTAGCGGGCGCTGCCTCTGTTGCCACAAAATCAGCAAGCAACTCCCAAAACCTTAACACCGCTTGCTGCTTAGCCTCCTGTAACATCTGCGCTACCAGCTGTTGTCGCTGTTGTTGTTGATGCAGCTGCTGCTGCTGTCGGCGCTGCTCTACCAGCTGATTATGCTGTTGCTGCGCAGCAGTGAGAGCTGCATGCTGTAGTGTATCAGTAATAAGCGCCTGGCCCGCCGGCAGCGGCGGTGGCTGCTGCACGGCCAGGGCGGGCGGCGGGATGCTTAGCTTATTAGCATGTCGTCTGCCAACATCCATGGCATTTAGAGCAGCAAGACAGACAACCTTCCAAACGCCCCTGCGGAGCCTAGTAGGGCCAGCTGGCGGCTGCATCAACCAAACATGCCGCATAGCAAGCGGCGGGCGGCCTGCAGCCCGCGTGCACCAAGCAGCAGGCAACTCAGACAGCACACTGTCAATCACTGCTACCGCAACAGGGCACTCCCAAAAATGATGAACCCAACCAGGACAGGCAGCGCCACACATGCAAGTGTCACCCGACTTGTGCATACGCTGCGATGTCGGCAGGCCATCCATAATAAGCCGCCAGTACAACTCTTTGAAATTGTTATCCCAGCGCATCTTCCAAAGCATGCTCTGGTTAGCTGCCACCCACTTCAAGCCATCAATCACTGCTGCTGGTGCAGCACCTGAGCCCAGCGCAGCCTGGACAAACCCAGTGCGCTTCGCACGGCGCTCAGCACGCAGCGGACCAAGCTGCAGTGAGGTGGCTTCACTAACAGACAATTGTGCAACAGGAACAGCCTTGCCTCGGACATTTTGCCAACCCAGCCGAGCCACCAACATGGCCTCAACTTGCTGTTCTGCTGCAGAAGGTATACATGGTGGGTCCGGCACAGCCGCAGGCGGCCAAGGCCGGTCTGCGGCAGGATGCTGCACAACAGGCAAAACAGCCATAGTCCATGCAACGGGCAGTTTATCAACCAGGCCTTGCAAATCCTCAGCCTCGTTGTCAGCATTGCTGTAGTTGGAGCCGTAAGGCAGCAACGGGTGCGGCAACTGCTGCTGAACAACACGCTGAATGAGATACCACGCCCGAATAAGATCAGCGGAAAGCGAGAGAGGCTTGTTACAGGAGAAGGCAAGCTATCACCCGAGAGTGAGTCACTCGCCCTACTTTCAGCTCACATATCGTATGAACTCGATAGCAAGCCATAAGACGCCACCAAAGAAAACTCCAGGAAAGCGGTTATTGGAGAGGCTTGTTACAGGAGAAGGCAAGCTATCACCCGAGAGTGAGTCGCTCGCCCTACTTTCAGCTCACATATCGTATGAACTCGATAGCAAGCCACAAGACGCCACCAAAGAAAACTCCAGAGGCGCCTCGCAGCCCCTATCTCCCCATAAACGAACATGTACATGCAGGGCAGCAAGTGCGAAAAGCAGCACGAAAAGCAGCATGTGCTCCACGCACCAGGCAAAAAGCGCACAGGGAAGGACAAGCATGGTCCAAACAGTAAGCGGGGTGCACAAAGGTGCTGCTCACCATGAATGTCTGGCATGATTGCATCAAGGCACTGCTGTACTCACCAGACTGCAGCAAGCAGGAGCATGCATAACTGACGCAGTGCACGACTGACAGGCAAATCAAAGCAAACTAAGGCAAACTAAGGCAAACTAGGGCTCTGCTGCTTCTGCAATCCTTACGGCTGACAAGGACAGAAACATGCAGCACGGAGGAAAGAGCTGAGAAACCAGCGCTGTGACACCCAACACATGCAACATGTCCTTGACAGAAACTGGAAAATCGACAACTGCTGACAGCACAACATGCAGAGGCAGAGAGAGAGGCTTGTTACAGGAGAAGGCAAGCTATCACCCGAGAGTGAGTCACTCGCCCTACTTTCAGCTCACATATCGTATGAACTCGATAGCAAGCCACAAGACGCCACCAAAGAAAACTCCAGAGGCGTCTCGCAGCCCCTATCTCTCCATAAACGAACATGTACATGCAAGGCAGCAAGTGCGAAAAGCAGCACGAAAAGCAGCATGTGCTCCACGCACCAGGCAAAAAGCGCACAGGGAAGGACAAGCATGGTCCAAACAGTAAGCGGGGTGCACAAAGGTGCTGCTCACCATGAATGTCTGGCATGATTGCATCAAGGCACTGCTGTACTCACCAGACTGCAGCAAGCAGGAGCATGCATAACTGACGCAGTGCACGACTGACAGGCAAATCAAAGCAAACTAAGGCAAACTAAGGCAAACTAGGGCTCTGCTGCTTCTGCAATCCTTACGGCTGACAAGGACAGAAACATGCAGCACGGAGGAAAGAGCTGAGAAACCAGCGCTGTGACACCCAACTATGGTCACTATGGTCACCGAGATGTCCAGCTGCATGTCCAGGCATGTCCAGTGGCATGGTGTGCAACTGGACATGCCACATGGCATGTCCAGTGTGAGACTGGACATGGCCATGTCCAGTGTGCTGCTGGACATTGAGTAGGTGACTGGACACGATACTGGACACGGCAACTGGACTTTCATAAACTGCAATATTACCATTATCTCAATGTGTTTGATGCAGTAAGCAAGTGTTCGCGGCAGGACAGCGAGGTCGAGGTGCTTGGGTTGGCGCCCTCGACCCCCTGGTACCAAGTCACTGCAGCTGCAACTGCTAAGTGCGCAAGTGACCCATGGGCTGTAACAAAATCAGCATGTAGCTGCTGCAACACAAACAGAAGCTGGCAGCTGCTGCAATCACAGCAACATCAACAGCACGCAGCTGCTGCATGACAGCAAAGGCACCCATGGCCAGCTGCTGCAATCACAACATAAGCAGTGAGGACACCACACGGAAAAGTTGCCAAGAACTGCATTGACGAGACTGCGACTCTACCACTTGTACAGATTATGCCTATGGCAGTACACGCGCAACTGCATCTACTGTGCATCCTGTTGCAGGCAGCGCCAGCACAGCAATGCACCAGCTGCCACTACTGCTGCATGCCACCATCTGACAACGAAAACATATAAGTTCCAGCAGCTGCAGATCGCGCACTGGTCTCTGCGTAGCCGGCAGCAGCTGCGAGTTGGCAGGCTGCCACTGCCTGCATTGATCACAAGTGTAGCGGTTGTTTCAAAGAACACCCCTGCAGCAGTGCAGCAGAAACATAGCAGCTACACTTGGATTTGCATGCTGCAGTGTAGGATGTGGCACTTGTTGAGGTTGGCGTTATTTATCAAGGTCTGGGCCGACCGGCGTTTAAACAAAAGCAAATTTGCGCGTTGATTGGCGCCCGCCACGTACCACTACATGCAACATTACAGAGCAGCAGCGTCTTAAGCACCAACATAATCGCTGCCGCTGAATCGCACATATGAGGCAAACTGCTTGCATTGCCATACACCGCTCAAGCTCACCAGGAAGTGCATCAGCCATGCCACGCTGCCGGGACAGTCGGCCCCTGTGTCCCTACAGGGAAGGTCTGCGCATCAACAGAGGTCTCAAGTCAATATATCGCACATGCGGTCTCCAAGCAGGCTGTCTGCTGCTGCACTAGATACAGTGGCGCCATGCTGACTGCAATCAAGTAGGACCCATGCGCGCAGGGAGAAACAGCTGGATGGGTGGCGCGCACACCACATGGGGGGCATTGCGAGCAAGTATGGTGTGTGTGAAGTGCGTCGCAAGCACGTTTCACATTATGCAACTGCTGGCCTGCTGGGCACGCTGTCTGCTGCGTGCGTATGTTCATGTGCGCGTTGCCAAGAATGATCACGACAAGCCCTACAGCAAGCCACATGCTCTTAATTGGGAGAGCTGTCACTTCACAGCAGCAGCAGCAGTAGCAGCAGCGGCAGCAGCTGTGACCTTCTACCTGTTTTTGATTCTGACCTACCTGTGATGCTGGGAGATGGGCAACTGGCGGGAGCCTGCACACAGCAGCAGCAGCGCAGGTAACACACAACGCACCTGTGGACAGCCTGCATGCACCCAGCCTCTACAGCTGACATAGCACGGCTGATGCTGCTGCATCTGATACTGATCTTGATCTGGTGATGGTGTGATCATTCCTGCGGCAGTACTGCTGCACTGCTGCAACTGTAGCTGCTGCTGCTGCTGTGAGCTGGGCGCCCTAGCAGCAGCAGGGCTGTTGCTGTCGTTACAGCCGCTGCTGATCTGGGTAAGAGTCGCTCACCATGTCATCAAAGTATCAAGATAAGCAGTAGCAGCTCCATGCGCTTTCTACAGCATTGATGTCCTGCAGGATCAACCTTGCAGCTGCATAGTGCTTCAAGGACTGCTGCTGCTCAATGAGCAGGCATCTGCAGCCTGACAAACGCTCAATAGCCGCATTGATGTGTTGTCATTCATGATCGCTTTCAGCGATGGTCTCTGCCAGTGGGCACGCGCTCGCAGTCTGTTTCAGCCCCGTGCACCATATGCAACGCAGCTGCAGTGCGCGACACAGGTGCGATCGCTGTAATGTGTCAGCAGTGATCATTTGATCATCATTTGCAGCTGTATGCTTGCCAGTAGATGAACAGTTCACGGGCGTATGCCATCTGGCCATTTTGTATTTTAACACATGACATACCTTGCAGCATCACGCAATGGGGCTGTACGAGCCGTTAAACGTTTTTCATTTGATGTAAACGATGGTTTTGGAAAGGCTGCTGCTTCGGCAGCAGGGGAAGTGGCGCAATGCTATAGTGACATGCTGATCTTCGCCGTGAGGCACTGTCGTGCCATAAGACACCATAACTGTTAATTTATAGGAAGAGACTTTACCATCTCGCACACTTTGGTGTGAATATCAAGCCGGTGCGGACGTGATATCGACAAACCCTACAGCAAGCCCATGGGCTGGCCAGCTGACGTGCTTGCTGTTCAGTGACACAGTATAAGCGGCATACATGCAATACCATCTACTTGCGGCGTTTCAGCCGGGTTTCGAGCGTACAATGCATCAGCAGCAGCACATGTCCAGTTGCAGGCAGACTGCCAGTCCAGTGACCTGCAACTGGACATGCAAACCCACCAACTGGACACGATTTGGTGCCATTGGACATGCCTGGACATGCAGCTGGACATCTCGGTGACCATAGTGCCAACACATGCAACATGTCCTTGACAGAAACTGGAAAATCGACAACTGCTGACAGCACAACATGCAGAGGCAGGAAGGTCAACCAGAGCGGGGCGCCAGTACAATGCGCAGCTGCGCTGGATCAGAGCACAGAAACGGGTGATTGCCAGGCACCGCAACCCGCCAAGTAGCGGGCGCTGCCTCTGTTGCCACAAAATCAGCAAGCAACTCCCAAAACCTTAACACCGCTTGCTGCTTAGCCTCCTGTAACATCTGCGCTACCAGCTGTTGTCGCTGCTGTTGTTGATGCAGCTGCTGCTGCTGTCGGCGCTGCTCTACCAGCTGATTATGCTGTTGCTGCGCAGCAGTGAGAGCTGCATGCTGTAGTGTATCAGTGATAAGCGCCTGGCCCGCCGGCAGCGGCGGTGGCTGCTGCACGGCCAGGGCGGGCGGCGGGATGCTCAGCTTATTAGCATGTCGTCTGCCAACATCCATGGCATTTAGAGCAGCTAGGCAGACAACCTTCCAAACGCCCCTGCGGAGCTTAGTAGGGCCAGCTGGCGGCTGCATCAACCAAACATGCCGCATAGCAAGCGGCGGGCGGCCTGCAGCCCGCGTGCACCAAGCAGCAGGCAACTCAGACAGCACACTGTCAATCACTGCTACCGCAACAGGGCACTCCCAAAAATGATGAACCCAACCAGGACAGGCAGCGCCACACATGCAAGTGTCACCCGACTTGTGCATACGCTGCGATGTCGGCAGGCCATCCATAATAAGCCGCCAGTACAACTCTTTGAAATTATTATCCCAGCGCATCTTCCAAAGCATGCTCTGGTTAGCTGCCACCCACTTCAAGCCATCAATCACTGCTGCTGGTGCAGCACCTGAGCCCAGCGCAGCCTGGACAAACCCAGTGCGCTTCGCACGGCGCTCAGCACGCAGCGGACCAAGCTGCAGTGAGGTGGCTTCACTAACAGACAATTGTGCAACAGGAACAGCCTTGCCTCGGACATTTTGCCAACCCAGCCGAGCCACCAACATGGCCTCAACTTGCTGTTCTGCTGCAGAAGGTATACATGGTGGGTCCGGCACAGCCGCAGGCGGCCAAGGCCGGTCTGCGGCAGGATGTTGCACAACAGGCAAAACAGCCATAGTCCATGCAACGGGCAGTTTATCAACCAGGCCTTGCAAATCCTCAGCCTCGTTGTCAGCATTGCTGTAGTTGGAGCCGTAAGGCAGCAACGGGTGCGGCAACTGCTGCTGAACAACACGCTGAATGAGATACCACGCCCGAATAAGATCAGCCACAGTGCGAAGACGCGGCCTGCATTTGCCGCCACGACACTCATGCTCCCTGCGCTTAGCGGGCACCGGCAGGCACTGCAGCCCGCCCGGCACAAACCCAAGCCCAGCTTGCAGGAAGAGGCAGGAGAGAGAGAGAGGGGTTACACTGGTGTACTCACGCGGCATACGCCACCACTAACACCTGAAAGGATTTGAAGCTGCAGACAGCTCAGCTCGGGCTGTCACTCAAATGAGGTTCAACCCCATGAAAAACCTCTGTGTGTGAGATCAACTTTGGTCATGCACACATAACCGTCTCTCCCATCACACGCAATTCTGGTGCAATCAAAAAGTTTTCGTGTCCGAACATGAATGCACTTTTCTTATCAGTGTCAGTGACAGCACACTATACATATTGCAGTACAGTACGGCAGGCTGAACTCAAGCCGCTGATTTGATTAGGCAAATCATGGCAAGGCAGCATTCTGAAGGCAGGCTGTCTGTTGAGGGTCAGTCATGGCTGCATGTTGCAGCAGACATGTGAGGATCCTACAACACCTGCCAAATGTGATAAGTATAGGAGGAGGATAGAGCATGCATAGACATGCATATGCACAGGTCTCATCTGCGGATCACACGTAAGCCATTGCCACGTAACACAGTGTGCCAAGCAATAAACGGTTGTCGTGTGAGCAGGTGGTTTTTGTAACGACTAGGTACCCTAGCTGTAGCAGCAAAATCAGCAAGTACATCCCAAAAACTGCCAACTGCCGCAGGAAGAGGCAGGAGAGAGAGAGAGGGGTTACACTGGTGTACTCACGCGGCATACGCCACCACCAGGAAGAGGCAGGGAGAAGAGGGGTTACACGGTGTGCACAGGCAACTACGTTGCAACGAACACCCGAAAACACAGGAAAACTGCAGGAAGCTCAGCACAGGCCGTCACTCATGTGAGGCCCAACCCCAGAGAAATGGCCCCCGTGTGTAAGTTTCGGCATATGGCCATGCTAGCACAGCCGCCTTCCTTACTCCACACAGTTCGCCCCCAGAAAATGGAAGAGGCGGGAGAGAGAGGGGTTACACTGGTGTACTCACGCGGCATACGCCACCACTAACACCTGAAAGGATTTGAAGCTGCAGACAGCTCAGCTGGGGCTGTCACTCAAATGAGGTTCAACCCCATGAAAAACCTCTGTGTGTGAGATCAACTTTGGTCATGCACGCATAACCGTCTCTCCCATCACACGCAATTCTGGTGCAATCAAAAAGTTTTCGTGTCCGAACATGAATGCACTTTTCTAATCAGTGTCAGTGACAGCACACTATACATATTGCAGTACAGTACGGCAGGCTGAACTCAAGCCGCTGATTTGATTAGGCAAATCATGGCAAGGCAGCATTCTGAAGGCAGGCTGTCTGTTGAGGGTCAGTCATGGCTGCATATTGCAGCAGACATGTAAGGATCCTACAACACCTGCCAAATGTGATAAGTATAGGAGGAGGATAGAGCATGCATAGACATGCATATGCACAGGTCTCATCTGCGCATCACACGTAAGCCATTGCCACGTAACACAGTGTGCCAAGCAATAAACGGCTGTCGTGTGAGCAGGTGGTTTTTGTAACGACTAGGTACCCTAGCTGTAGCAGCAAAATCAGCAAGTACATCCCAAAAACTGCCAACTGCCGCTCGTACTGCTACTTGCTCCACAAGCACAGGCACGTTTAGCCTGTGGGACACTGCCCATGCCACCCGGCGACCATGCTCAAATGCATGTATAGCTGCTATACAGACCATGTCCCATATCAGTCGGTGTACATCATGGTGAGGGGTACATGCCAACCACAGTGCTCTACATGGCAGACTTTCACCTGCTGCCAACATATGGCAAGCCCTAAGTTGACTTGTCACTTCCTCACGTACAGCAACAGCTACTGGACATGTCCAAAAGTGATGCTCCACGCCTGGCCCCACTGCTGAACATGCTGCACAACCCGTCGCCAGCTGCATTCGCTGCGCAGTTGGGAAGGCATTCAAGGCCAGGCGCCAAGCTGCCTCCTTGTAGGTGTTAGCAACCCTAACCCGCCACCACCGACTCAAAACCAGCTGCACAGCAGGCAGCTGTGTTCCTACAGGCAGGCTGTCCAATGTTCTAACACTGTCCAAAAAGGCAGCGTGTCGAGGAGCAATTGCATCATGTGCAGAAAGACGCTGCAGCTGAGTTGCAACAGCAACAGTCAGGGCACGCAAACGTACAACTCTGGCAGCATCACCGCCTGGGTGCTGCCAGCCCAACTCAGTGCACAACGCCTCTCGCGTAATCAAAATGTCATGATTTGAAACTGTGGATAGCTGCGCTGTGCTTTCACCAGCAGCATAAGCCGCAGTCAGATGAGCACGTGCTGCAACAACCCATTGTTGTGAAACAAGTGCTAGCAATGCTTGCATATGGTCACAGGCTGTTTGCCTGTCAGCATACTGCGGCTTGCTGCTCAACCACGGACCCCATATCTCACGTTCATATGCTGCACGTCGGGCTGGGAGTCCTGGCAACGTACACACTCGCTCCAATTCAGAAGAAAGCACCACTGCCTGACCCAGAGTCTGCAGTTTTGGCAGCTGCAGAAGGCCACAGGCAACCACATTTTCAAGACCAACAGCAACCGTCCGCTGCTGACCAAACCACTCCCAAACCTGTGGTGCAGTGAAAATGGGATTGCTCCACAGCGGCGCATGCCAACACAGCTCTGCCACATCCAAAGGTGCTGTACCAACGTGCCGCAGCGGGGGCAGAGCCCGTAACCCTACGGCAAACGCATGTAGTGCAGAGGGAAGGCACACATCCGCAGGAGCAGAAGGGAATAAGTATTGGCGGCCACACAACAGCAAACCCCAAGGGCTGCTACCAGTGGTACGCATGAACAAGTCTGTATTGGCAGCCCAACAATGCCACAACTGCCGTGCAACTGCCACCCAAGGCACAGTACTGCCTTGCAGGAACGGCAATGCTTCACAAGCCCACCGCGAAAACAGATGATGGTGGACCGGCAACAATCCAAAACCCCCACGCGTGGGGTGTGCTGCCATGCAATCCCCAGGGATACCCGGGGTCCTGCGAAGGTCATCTTCAGGACCTAGGCCAGCATCAATCAGTGCTGCTGTCCATGTGCTCAGTTTACTGGTAACCTCAGCAGGCAAATGACCAGCAAACTGGGCTGCATACAGTAAGGTGGATAAAGCATAAGCATTAGCAGCAAAAGCCCTACCAAAAGCCGATAGTTTGGAGATGCGGCTGATGTTCTGCATGCGGTGCCGTACAATCTCCATCCTACCATCCCAGTTCACACTGCTCTTGCCATGCTGGTCAAAGAACACGCCTAGGGATTTTGCCTTGGCCACCACCTGCAGATCTCCTAACGCTGGTGCTGCCCCCCTTGGCGCAGCTGCCTGTTCTGGCTGCTGCCCTATATGCAGTAAACGTGTTTTGGTGGGGTTAAGACGCTGGCCAGAGGCCTTGGCAAAATCGTCCATGCATGTCATGAATGTAGGTACCTCAACAAGTGACAGCAGAAACGCCTCAGCATCATCAGCATACTGTGTTGCTGCCAGCTGCTGGGTAGCTGCCACTATGCCAATACCTCGCTGCTTCAAAAAGCACAGCAGTGCTTGTCCAACAAACAAATATAACAGAGGTGCTAGAGGGCACCCCTGACGCACTCCAGCCTCACAACGACAGAAAGGGCTGCAAAAACCATTCACTGTGGCACAGGTCAGTGTATCAGATAGCAACACACGCATCCACCCTATGAAACCATCCCCAATGCCAAGCGCTGCTGCTACATCATACAGCAAACCTCTGTCTACAGTGTCATAGGCCTTGGCAAAATCTGTGAAGACAACTACTGCCATCCGCTTCTCCTCATGTAGGAGAGCAGGCAGCAGCTGCAGCAACCGTATACTATCCCCTATGTGCCGATGCTGCAAAAATGCTGACTGTGCCGGATTCACAACATCCCCAGCAACTTCAAGCAGTCGATTTGCCAAGATTTTCGCCAAGACTCTATATTCGTAGTTCAATAATTGGATTGGTCGGAAAGCAGCTGGGTCAGCTGCGTCTCCACCAGGCTTCAAAACAGGCAAGATAACCCCATCCAAAAAGCCGGCTGAGACACGCTGCGTTGTGCCTATCGCAGTATACAAGGCTGCTAATATAGGCGCCAGCTGCTCACGGTATCGTCTAAAAAACTCGCCAGGCACCCCATCTAGGCCTGGTGCCTTGCCAGGCGCTGTGCGAGAGATGGCAGTGATCACTTCTTCAACTGTAACTGCTGCTGCACCCAGCCGGGCTGCTGCTGCTGTGTCCAAGCGCTGCGAGTGCTGCGCTACTGCCTGCAGTACTGCTTGGCGGGCTGTCTGCTGCACCTGTGGCGCCGCAGTTAAGGCAGCGTAACGCTGATTTATGATACGTGCCAAGCTCACACCATCACGCACCAGATGACCACTGCCTGGGGCACGTAAGCCTGAGATGAAGGAAGCCCCCTTGGGAGGTTTGAGAATCTGCGTCATCGCAGGCCCAGGCCGCTCGCCTTGATGCACCCACTGCTGACGGCGGCGCTGACGCTGGCGTTCCTCCTCCTGCTGCTGCATCGTAGCCAGTCGCGTCCTGGCTTCTACAGCAGCATCCAGCTGCGCTGGTAGCGCAGTCTCACTGCATGAGGCCAGCTGATCATGTGCCGCCAACACCGCTGCTACTGCTGCTGCATGCTGAACTGCCAGCGGTTGCGCTGCTTGCGCCTGCTTGGCCTGCCTATCAAGCTCTGCAAATTTAGCTGATAGCTGCTGTTTGAAGGCAGGCCACCACTGTGTGATGACCTGTGTCGCATCTGCTGGAGGCTGCTGGTTGACCAGCCATTGCTGCATTGCACGCCTGCACTCAGCATCCGCTTGGAAGTACATCCGCAACCGCTGAACGCCCGGTCCTAGTATTCCAGGGCCCCGCGGCTGCAGCTGCGTCATCACCAGCGCATGGTCGCTGAGCGCTGCACACTTGTCCTCATGCCTGCATGCCACCAGCTGCGGCAGCAATGTATCGGCTAGGTATATTCTGTCTATACGTGAAGCTGCATCTGCCCTAACATATGTGAATGCGCGGCGCACAGGATGCCTGTGTCGCCAAGCATCACACAGGTGCGGCAGATGCTGCTCCCACACTGCTGTGGGCATTGTGTCGCGCCACGCAGGGTGCTGCTGCTGCTGCTGCTGCTGCTGCTGCTGTTGCTGCTGCTGCTGCTGCTGCTGCTGCTGTTGCTGCTGCTGTTGCTGCTGCTGCTGCTGTTGCTGCTGCTGCTGCTGCTGCTGCTGTTGCTGCTGCTGCTGCTGTGGGTTAGCTGCTGCCAGCGCCCTGTGTCTGCGATCAACTCTAGCATCTGGCACGAAATTAAAGTCACCCAACACAACCAACCCAGTGGCTGGGTGCTGGCGGTGCTGCTGGTAGAGCTCACACAAGGGGCCACTGATGATGGCTGCGTTAGCAGCTGGGTCATCAGCATGCATGTACACAGCTACCACATTGATATGCTGTCCTGCCCATACCAGTGGTACTTGCAGCAGCCGGCCTTGTGCAGGGCCCTGCGTTGGAGCGGATACTGCCGCGTCCTGCACCTGTAGTGCCCCGCTAGCCAGCAGGCTGCTGCGCACCATTACTGCCACGCCTGCTCTAGTGCGTCCCTGCCCTGGCAATCCAACGCACCAGAACGACCTCCACCCACGGATGTGTAGGGACTTTTGTGCTGCTGTCCTGTCCATAAAGGATATATGTGTATCCACGGCTGCAACAATATCAAGACCCAGTTCCTGCCACTGACTGCTGAGCTCTGGCAGCTTGGCGGCAAGGCCATTGACATTGTGCAGCCCAAACCGGAGGCTAGGTGCCCTGCGCATTACACCACTGAGCAAGGGCCAGCTCGCTCCAGCTGGTATGCTGCTGCTGGCGGCGGCAGGCCGGGGCTCATGGAGCCCAGAGCATCTGGTGGTGTCTGCGGGCACAGGTGCGGCAGCTGACCTGCCGCAAGGCTGGCTGATACTGCCTCAGCACAGGCTGCCTCTGCAGTCTCAGTCATTGCTAGGTCGCTGTTTAAAACAATAGTGTGCTTGTGCGGGGGCTGCTCTGCAGGTGCAGGCAGCTTCAGCCGATGCTTACCACTTGAGCGTGGCTGTTGCTGCTGCTGCTGCTGCTGCTGCTGCGGCGGCGGCGGCGGCGGCGGCGGCGGCGGTGGTGGTGGCGGCGGCCGCTGCTGGCCTGTCTCCGTGGGCACCTGCGTCTGCTGCTGGCCTGTAGCTGCAGCTGGCCTGTGGGTGGCATCACCAGGCGCAGCCGTTAGGCTGCGCTGCCGAGTGCCTCCAGTGCGCGCTGGCCGTGACTCCTGCTGCTGGATGCGCGCCAGGTCGAGCAGCTGCTCCAGTCCTTCCTCACCGCCTGCTGCCTTCGTTGCCTCTGCTGCTGCAGCAGCAGCGCGTGCGCTTGCTGCTGCTGATGCTGCCCGCAATGCTGCTGCTTTCGCAGTTATCCCCGAAGCAGTCGCCCCTGCAGCAGCTGCCACCTTGGCTACCAGCGCTGCTGCTGGGGCTTCTGCTGCTGCTGCTGCTGCTGCTGTTGCAGCAGCAGCTGATGTATTCATCACTGCAGTGCCTGTCGCCGCTGCTCCAGTGGCCTCCCCTACTGCTGCAGCCCCTGCTTCAGTGGGCGTTGCCATTGCAGGGTCCTTGGCAGCAGCAGCAGCTGCTGCTGCTGCTGCTGCTGCTGTTTTTGTTGCTGCCGCTGCCGCTGCTGCTGCTGCTGCTGCCTCTGCAGGGGTGGGGCCTGCACCTGTACGGTGCGCTGCATCATGGGTGCCTGCCGCTGCTGCTGCTGCTGCTGCTGCTGTAGCTGTGCCAGCGGTCCACTGCATGAACTGCATCTGGGCCCTGCGCTGCGCCTCTGCAAACCGCGCCATAGATGACAGCGGCTGCGCCGGCTGCTGTGACATGTGGATATTGCAGATGACGCCATCTGCTGCACAGATTGTGGTGGCGCACGCTGTCCGCTGGCTGGCAGCAATGGCGATGTCCATGACACCCATGCACTTCTGCCCATTCAGCTGCGCATACGCACCTGCCAGCGCTGGTATGCCCTGGCTGTTGAGCATGTCCATCATGTCCTCCACTTTGATCCCCGGCAAGTTTGTGAAGCGGATGGCGCGCACCTTCAGCTTGTTGAAAACAGCGCTGAGCTTGTCGCTGCTTGATGGCACAGCCACTGTGGCTGTAGCTGGGTCAATGAGGCCCTGCAGCTGCGACATGTCCGTGACCAGCAGGTTCCAGCCCAGGCACGCAACTGTGAGCTTGCCAGCTGGGCTGTGCTCAACAGAGCGGAACCAGACAGTAGCGTCTGTACTGCCTA
The DNA here is from genome assembly GCA_030272155.1 of Tetradesmus obliquus. Lineage (NCBI taxonomy): Eukaryota > Viridiplantae > Chlorophyta > Chlorophyceae > Sphaeropleales > Scenedesmaceae > Tetradesmus > Tetradesmus obliquus. The sequence continues at coordinate 8,003,806 of CP126191.1, forward strand.
AGCTGACGCAGCTGCTGTGCTCCGCCACCACTGCCAGCACATGGTGCTTGAAAGTGGCCGCCTGCGCATCTGTCACGCGCTCGCAGCCAGGAAAGCTCTGCTGCAGCTGCAACACGGGCAGCGGGTGCAGAGCCTTGTCAGTGCGCAGCACCATGTAAGCAGGGATAGCGTGCGCTTGGCTGCTCTGCATGTATTGCTGCCGCTGCTGCTGCTTCGCCGCAACATACGCGGCATGGCGGGAAACTGCCTGGAGCCGCTGCTGTGCAGTCGGCTGCTTGTTCAGCTGCCTGCCCTGCTGCTGATACCGCTGTTGTGGCAGTTGCTGCCGCTGCTGAGGCTGTGCTGCTGCTGCTGCTGCGGCTGCAGCTGCAGCCGCAGCTGTGCTAGCGCCATCTGAGCTGGTGAAGGGAAGTGCTGTTTGTGTCTGCGCCTTGAGCACTGGCAGCTGCTCCTGCTGCTGTTTCGGCTGCTGCTGCTGCCTTACCGATTTAGTAGTCTGCTGCTGCTGTGCAGGCTGAGCATGTGGCTGCTGCTGCTCTGCAGGCTGGGCACGCTGCTGTTGCTGCTGTGCTTCAGACTGAGTCTGCTGCTGTTGCTGCTGCTCCTGGCCTGGCACGACTGCCCTTGGCGCTTTTTTATATAGCAGCGAGAGTCCAGTGTGCTTGGGCGTAGTCGTAGCGTCCCGGGACGCAGCTGCAGCTGCTGCTGTATCTTCCGGGTGTGCTATTGACTCCACTGCTGTTGGCGCCACTGGGGCTGCTGCTGCCTTGACTGCAGCTGCCTTGCTCTTCGCTGGTTTAGTTTTACCCATGCTATTAACTGATTACTCTACGCAGTACTGAAAGTCCATGCCTATCCCTCCCGAGACATACGACATCTCCGGGAGTGGATGACCACCCCCGGGGCGGGGTATCAGGTGGAAACGTTCCTTCAAACGTGCGTAAAGCAATTCACAAAAGCGAAGCAGAATTAACGCAATACTGCTGGTAGCACATGAGCGCTTGCGATCGGTGCTGCCATGGGAGTAGAGCGCAATTGTAAGAGAGCATAAAAAAGCATCATCCACGAAAGGATTTGAAGCTGCAGACAGCTCAGCTCGGGCTGTCACACGCAATGCGAGATTTTTAGAAGAAGACAAAGAAAGAGGAAGAGGCGGAGAGAGAGAGGGGTTACACTGGTGTACTCACGCGGCATACGCCACCACTAACACCTGAAAGGATTTGAAGCTGCAGACAGCTCAGCTCGGGCTGTCACTCAAATGAGGTTCAACCCCATGAAAAACCTCTGTGTGTGAGATCAACTTTGGTCATGCACGCATAACCGTCTCTCCCATCACACGCAATTCTGGTGCAATCAAAAAGTTTTCGTGTCCGAACATGAATGCACTTTTCTAATCAGTGTCAGTGACAGCACACTATACATATTGCAGTACAGTACGGCAGGCTGAACTCAAGCCGCTGATTTGATTAGGCAAATCATGGCAAGGCAGCATTCTGAAGGCAGGCTGTCTGTTGAGGGTCAGTCATGGCTGCATATTGCAGCAGACATGTAAGGATCCTACAACACCTGCCAAATGTGATAAGTATAGGAGGAGGATAGAGCATGCATAGACATGCATATGCACAGGTCTCATCTGCGCATCACACGTAAGCCATTGCCACGTAACACAGTGTGCCAAGCAATAAACGGCTGTCGTGTGAGCAGGTGGTTTTTGTAACGACTAGGTACCCTAGCTGTAGCAGCAAAATCAGCAAGTACATCCCAAAAACTGCCAACTGCCGCTCGTACTGCTACTTGCTCCACAAGCACAGGCACGTTTAGCCTGTGGGACACTGCCCATGCCACCCGGCGACCATGCTCAAATGCATGTATAGCTGCTATACAGACCATGTCCCATATCAGTCGGTGTACATCATGGTGAGGGGTACATGCCAACCACAGTGCTCTACATGGCAGACTTTCACCTGCTGCCAACATATGGCAAGCCCTAAGTTGACTTGTCACTTCCTCACGTACAGCAACAGCTACTGGACATGTCCAAAAGTGATGCTCCACGCCTGGCCCCACTGCTGAACATGCTGCACAACCCGTCGCCAGCTGCATTCGCTGCGCAGTTGGGAAGGCATTCAAGGCCAGGCGCCAAGCTGCCTCCTTGTAGGTGTTAGCAACCCTAACCCGCCACCACCGACTCAAAACCAGCTGCACAGCAGGCAGCTGTGTTCCTACAGGCAGGCTGTCCAATGTTCTAACACTGTCCAAAAAGGCAGCGTGTCGAGGAGCAATTGCATCATGTGCAGAAAGACGCTGCAGCTGAGTTGCAACAGCAACAGTCAGGGCACGCAAACGTACAACTCTGGCAGCATCACCGCCTGGGTGCTGCCAGCCCAACTCAGTGCACAACGCCTCTCGCGTAATCAAAATGTCATGATTTGAAACTGTGGATAGCTGCGCTGTGCTTTCACCAGCAGCATAAGCCGCAGTCAGATGAGCACGTGCTGCAACAACCCATTGTTGTGGAACAAGTGCTAGCAATGCTTGCATATGGTCACAGGCTGTTTGCCTGTCAGCATACTGCGGCTTGCTGCTCAACCACGGACCCCATATCTCACGTTCATATGCTGCACGTCGGGCTGGGAGTCCTGGCAACGTACACACTCGCTCCAATTCAGAAGAAAGCACCACTGCCTGACCCAGAGTCTGCAGTTTTGGCAGCTGCAGAAGGCCACAGGCAACCACATTTTCAAGACCAACAGCAACCGTCCGCTGCTGACCAAACCACTCCCAAACCTGTGGTGCAGTGAAAATGGGATTGCTCCACAGCGGCGCATGCCAACACAGCTCTGCCACATCCAAAGGTGCTGTACCAACGTGCCGCAGCGGGGGCAGAGCCCGTAACCCTACGGCAAACGCATGTAGTGCAGAGGGAAGGCACACATCCGCAGGAGCAGAAGGGAATAAGTATTGGCGGCCACACAACAGCAAACCCCAAGGGCTGCTACCAGTGGTACGCATGAACAAGTCTGTATTGGCAGCCCAACAATGCCACAACTGCCGTGCAACTGCCACCCAAGGCACAGTACTGCCTTGCAGGAACGGCAATGCTTCACAAGCCCACCGCGAAAACAGATGATGGTGGACCGGCAACAATCCAAAACCCCCACGCGTGGGGTGTGCTGCCATGCAATCCCCAGGGATACCCGGGGTCCTGCGAAGGTCATCTTCAGGACCTAGGCCAGCATCAATCAGTGCTGCTGTCCATGTGCTCAGTTTACTGGTAACCTCAGCAGGCAAATGACCAGCAAACTGGGCTGCATACAGTAAGGTGGATAAAGCATAAGCATTAGCAGCGAAAGCCCTACCAAAAGCCGATAGTTTGGAGATGCGGCTGATGTTCTGCATGCGGTGCCGTACAATCTCCATCCTACCATCCCAGTTCACACTGCTCTTGCCATGCTGGTCAAAGAACACGCCTAGGGATTTTGCCTTGGCCACCACCTGCAGATCTCCTAACGCTGGTGCTGCCCCCCTTGGCGCAGCTGCCTGTTCTGGCTGCTGCCCTATATGCAGTAAACGTGTTTTGGTGGGGTTAAGACGCTGGCCAGAGGCCTTGGCAAAATCGTCCATGCATGTCATGAATGTAGGTACCTCAACAAGTGACAGCAGAAACGCCTCAGCATCATCAGCATACTGTGTTGCTGCCAGCTGCTGGGTAGCTGCCACTATGCCAATACCTCGCTGCTTCAAAAAGCACAGCAGTGCTTGTCCAACAAACAAATATAACAGAGGTGCTAGAGGGCACCCCTGACGCACTCCAGCCTCACAACGACAGAAAGGGCTGCAAAAACCATTCACTGTGGCACAGGTCAGTGTATCAGATAGCAACACACGCATCCACCCTATGAAACCATCCCCAATGCCAAGCGCTGCTGCTACATCATACAGCAAACCTCTGTCTACAGTGTCATAGGCCTTGGCAAAATCTGTGAAGACAACTACTGCCATCCGCTTCTCCTCATGTAGGAGAGCAGGCAGCAGCTGCAGCAACCGTATACTATCCCCTATGTGCCGATGCTGCAAAAATGCTGACTGTGCCGGATTCACAACATCCCCAGCAACTTCAAGCAGTCGATTTGCCAAGATTTTCGCCAAGACTCTATATTCGTAGTTCAATAATTGGATTGGTCGGAAAGCAGCTGGGTCAGCTGCGTCTCCACCAGGCTTCAAAACAGGCAAGATAACCCCATCCAAAAAGCCGGCTGAGACACGCTGCGTTGTGCCTATCGCAGTATACAAGGCTGCTAATATAGGCGCCAGCTGCTCACGGTATCGTCTAAAAAACTCGCCAGGCACCCCATCTAGGCCTGGTGCCTTGCCAGGCGCTGTGCGAGAGATGGCAGTGATCACTTCTTCAACTGTAACTGCTGCTGCACCCAGCCGGGCTGCTGCTGCTGTGTCCAAGCGCTGCGAGTGCTGCGCTACTGCCTGCAGTACTGCTTGGCGGGCTGTCTGCTGCACCTGTGGCGCCGCAGTTAAGGCAGCGTAACGCTGATTTATGATACGTGCCAAGCTCACACCATCACGCACCAGATGACCACTGCCTGGGGCACGTAAGCCTGAGATGAAGGAAGCCCCCTTGGGAGGTTTGAGAATCTGCGTCATCGCAGGCCCAGGCCGCTCGCCTTGATGCACCCACTGCTGACGGCGGCGCTGACGCTGGCGTTCCTCCTCCTGCTGCTGCATCGAGGAAGAGGCGGGGAGAGAGAGAGGGGTTACACTGGTGTACTCACGCGGCATACGCCACCACTAACACCCGGAAGAGGCGGGAAGGAGAGGCTTGTTACAGGAGAAGGCGGAGAGAGAGAGAGAGAGAGAGAGGGGTTACACTGGTGTACTCACGCGGCATACGCCACCACTAACACCTGAAAGAATTTGAAGCTGCAGACAGCTCAGCTCGGGCTGTCACTCAAATGAGGTTCAACCCCATGAAAAACCTCTGTGTGTGAGATCAACTTTGGTCATGCACGCATAACCGTCTCTCCCATCACACGCAATTCTGGTGCAATCAAAAAGTTTTCGTGTCCGAACATGAATGCACTTTTCTAATCAGTGTCAGTGACAGCACACTATACATATTGCAGTACAGTACGGCAGGCTGAACTCAAGCCGCTGATTTGATTAGGCAAATCATGGCAAGGCAGCATTCTGAAGGCAGGCTGTCTGTTGAGGGTCAGTCATGGCTGCATGTTGCAGCAGACATGTAAGGATCCTACAACACCTGCCAAATGTGATAAGTATAGGAGGAGATAGAGCATGCATAGACATGCATATGCACAGGTCTCATCTGCGGATCACACGTAAGCCATTGCCACGTAACACAGTGTGCCAAGCAATAAACGGCTGTCGTGTGAGCAGGTGGTTTTTGTAACGACTAGGTACCCTAGCTGTAGCAGCAAAATCAGCAAGTACATCCCAAAAACTGCCAACTGCCGCTCGTACTGCTACTTGCTCCACAAGCACAGGCACGTTTAGTCTGTGGGACACTGCCCATGCCACCCGGCGACCATGCTCAAATGCATGTACAGCTGCTATACAGACCATGTCCCATATCAGTCGGTGTACATCATGGTGAGGGGTACATGCCAACCACAGTGCTCTACATGGCAGACTTTCACCTGCTGCCAACATATGGCAAGCCCTAAGTTGACTTGTCACTTCCTCACGTACAGCAACAGCTACTGGACATGTCCAAAAGTGATGCTCCACGCCTGGCCCCACTGCTGAACATGCTGCACAACCCGTCGCCAGCTGCATTCGCTGCGCAGTTGGGAAGGCATTCAAGGCCAGGCGCCAAGCTGCCTCCTTGTAGGTGTTAGCAACCCTAACCCGCCACCACCGACTCAAAACCAGCTGCACAGCAGGCAGCTGTGTTCCTACAGGCAGGCTGTCCAATGTTCTAACACTGTCCAAAAAGGCAGCGTGTCGAGGAGCAATTGCATCATGTGCAGAAAGACGCTGCAGCTGAGTTGCAACAGCAACAGTCAGGGCACGCAAACGTACAACTCTGGCAGCATCACCGCCTGGGTGCTGCCAGCCCAACTCAGTGCACAACGCCTCTCGCGTAATCAAAATGTCATGATTTGAAACTGTGGATAGCTGCGCTGTGCTTTCACCAGCAGCATAAGCCGCAGTCAGATGAGCACGTGCTGCAACAACCCATTGTTGTGAAACAAGTGCTAGCAATGCTTGCACATGGTCACAGGCTGTTTGCCTGTCAGCATACTGCGGCTTGCTGCTCAACCACGGACCCCATATCTCACGTTCATATGCTGCACGTCGGGCTGGGAGTCCTGGCAACGTACACACTCGCTCCAATTCAGAAGAAAGCACCACTACCTGACCCAGAGTCTGCAGTTTTGGCAGCTGCAGAAGGCCACAGGCAACCACATTTTCAAGACCAACAGCAACCGTCCGCTGCTGACCAAACCACTCCAGGAGAAGGCGGGAAGAAGAGGGGTTACACGGTGTGCACAGGCAACTACGTTGCAACGAACACCCGAAAACACAGGAAAACTGCAGGAAGCTCAGCACAGGCCGTCACTCATGTGAGGCCCAACCCCAGAGAAATGGCCCCCGTGTGTAAGTTTCGGCATATGGCCATGCTAGCACAGCCGCCTTCCTTACTCCACACAGTTCGCCCCCAGAAAATGTATCCTCATACGCGAAGTGGAAAATAAAGTGCTGCCAGCAGTGTCAGTGACGGCAAGCAATGCAGAGAGAACACAGGGCCGCCATGCACTAACTGCATTGCGGGCGGGCTGAGCTCACCAAGCCGCAGCTCAGCCTGGGGCGGAGCGCAGCTTGGGCAGTGAGAAGATGGCTGGAAAAATGCAGAGCTGCCCAAAGGCACACAAACAGGACCGCATGTCACAGCGGCTTGTCAGCAGCCACTCAGCAGACCAAACAAGCTTCCACCCAACGGGCAGGTCAAATAGCAAAGGCAAGGCACTATTGTGCAGAATGCCAGCGCCAGCGCCGGAGAAGGCGGAAGAGGCTTGTTACAGGAGAAGGCAAGCTATCACCCGAGAGTGAGTCACTCGCCCTACTTTCGGGAAGGCGGAAGAAGAAGAAGAAGATAGGGTGGATTGTACAGGGGCTTGTTTAGACTCAAGCCGACAAGGGACATACGTCCCCAGCGCACCAGACGCCTGCTCCGGCGTGCGCTCTTCCGCACATCTCGATCCGCCTACTTCAGGTGAAGGTAAACCTCCCGAAACCACTTCACCGCAATCCTGCCCGGCAGCTACGCTCAGAGAGCGGGGAGGGCCGTACCGAAGACAGGGGCGCCAGTTTTTTTTTTTTGTTTTTCGGGAAGGCGGGTTTTTTTAAGAAGAAGAGGGGTTACACGGTGTGCACAGGCAACTACGTTGCAACGAACACCCGAAAATATGGAACGTCGCAGATGACTCAGCAAAACAGGCTGTCACTCAAGGAGACTCACCCCAGAAAGTCTCTCTGTGTGTGTAACTTGACATATGGCCTTGCAGGCAAAGCCGTCAGTCACAGCACACGCAGTGTTGATGCTAAACAAAGGCAGGACTAGTGTAAACAGTGTCAGTGACAGCAAGCTGCACTTTATGCAGTGCAGCGGGCGGGCTGAACCCACAGAAACAACACCCACCAGCAGCAACACAGCCTGGCAGGCGGTGGTCTGAGGCGATAAACTGGGGAGAGAGAGCAGAGAACAAGCCAGCTGCTGCAAGGGCCGCACAACTACATGTTGCAGCAGCGATACGGCAACGCACAGCTCCTGCAAAGCAAGACGGCTAGCTCTGGCATGTCAGAAGCTCACAGAGAAAGCACGTACACACAGTGAGAAGAAGGCCATCACCGCCGCACCACACACAAACCATTGCCACGCAACACAGTATGCCAGGCAATAAAAGGCTGTTGTGTGAGCAGCCGATTTCTATACCGTGACGGCACCCTAGCCGTAGCAGCAAAGTCCGCAAGTGCATCCCAAAAAGCACCTACTGCTGCTCTCACAGCCACTTGCTCCACCAGCTGGGGTACCCCAAGGTCACTTGACACAGCCCACGCTGCCCTGCGGCCTTTCTCAAAAGCATGCACTGCTGCAAGACAGACCATGTCCCACACCAACCGATGTACAGCGTTATGAGGGGGGCACGCCAACCATATAGCTGAGTCACTCGCCCTACTTTCGGGAAGGCGGAAGAAGAAGAAGAAGATAGGGTGGAAGGCGGGAAGAAGAAGAAGAAGAAGATAGGGTGGATTGTACAGGGGCTTGTTTAGACTCAAGCCGACAAGGGACATACGTCCCCAGCGCACCAGACGCCTGCTCCGGCGTGCGCTCTTCCGCACATCTCGATCCGCCTACTTCAGGTGAAGGTAAACCTCCCGAAACCACTTCACCGCAATCCTGCCCGGCAGCTACGCTCAGAGAGCGAGGAGGGCCGTACCGAAGACAGGGGCGCCAGTTTTTTTGCACCACTACGACGCAGTGGGTGGGGCTCGAAACAGGGACCTTCGGAATCGAAGGCGAGCACCCTAACCACTACACCACGTGTTTAACGTCCCGCCGGACATTAAACACGTGGAAGGCGGGAAGAAGAGGGGTTACACGGTGTGCACAGGCAACTACGTTGCAACGAACACCCGAAAACACAGGAAAACTGCAGGAAGCTCAGCACTTTGGACCATGCTTGTCCTTCCCTTTGGACCATGCTTGTCCTTCCCTGTGCGCTTTTTGCCTGGTGCGTGGAGCACATGCTGCTTTTCGTGCTGCTTTTCGCACTTGCTGCCCTGCATGTACATGTTCGTTTATGGGGAGATAGGGGCTGCGAGACGCCTCTGGAGTTTTCTTTGGTGGCGTCTTGTGGCTTGCTATCGAGTTCATACGATATGTGAGCTGAAAGTAGGGCGAGTGACTCACTCTCGGGTGATAGCTTGCCTTCTCCTGTAACAAGCCTCTCTCAGCACAGGCCGTCACTCATGTGAGGCCCAACCCCAGAGAAATGGCCCCCGTGTGTAAGTTTCGGCATATGGCCATGCTAGCACAGCCGCCTTCCTTACTCCACACAGTTCGCCCCCAGAAAGTGTATCCTCATACGCGAAGTGGAAAATAAAGTGCTGCCAGCAGTGTCAGTGACGGCAAGCAATGCAGAGAGAACACAGGGCCGCCATGCACTAACTGCATTGCGGGCGGGCTGAGCTCACCAAGCCGCAGCTCAGCCTGGGGCGGAGCGCAGCTTGGGCAGTGAGAAGATGGCTGGAAGAATGCAGAGCTGCCCAAAGGCACACAAACAGGACCGCATGTCACAGCGGCTTGTCAGCAGCCACTCAGCAGACCAAACAAGCTTCCAAGCAACGGGCAGGTCAAATAGCAAAGGCAAGGCACTATTGTGCAGAATGCCAGCGCCAGCGCCAAAACATGATGCACCACCTTCGGCTGCCAGTGTAAACACGGCATGGCCCCAAAAGCAGTGGCAAGGCATGCAGCACAGGCACAGACAGACTCGGCCAAAACATGCAGAGCCTTTGGTGAGAACAAGAAGAACCACGCAAAAGGCAGCCCAGCAAACACCATGTGCGAGCCAAGCTCACAAGAGATGCAGAGGCAGTAACAGGCATGCTGCCCAGGCACACCAAACGCCCCAAACACGCTGGCACAGATGTGCAGGCGGCCCGCCCCAACACGGAGACTGCATGGCAATCAGAGGAATATAAAGGTGTGTAGCGGTCAACACACAGACATGCAACTAACCAGCACCACCAGCCTAAAGGTAGCCCTTGCCAACGTCTGTGCTGCAAACACACAGCATCATACAACGTACAAAACAGCGTGGCTGCCAGGGCTCACGTAGTCCCCGGCCTGCCTCAAAGCGGCTAGCTCCGCCAAGAGACAGGATCCCACCACCAAAACAGCAAATCAGCAATCAGGCGGGGCACGGGCGGTTGCGAGGCGCCACATGCGAGCCGCCATGATGACTACGGGCACTGCAGCGCACCATGCCCTGTCACACTGCTGTAGCAGAACTGCATGACAATGCTGCATGCGAGCCACAAAGAGCTCAGCGCTGGAGAGACGCTGCACAATGCTGCTGCTGCCACTCACTAACACCAGCTCAAACTAACCCAAGACGGGGCTGCTGCTGCCACACCTCCACATGCTGCCAACTACACTGCAGGACTCAAGCCAGCGCACGTGCGCTGCGCTGCTACTGCTGCAGCTGCTACTGCTGCTGCCGACAAGAGTACCGCCTTCCAGCTGCTGCCACCTGCTGCAGCACACCAGGAAAACCATACTACTGACACTGCATTCACTAGAAAAGGCTGCACGCCATGCCAGGCGTCAACCACAGTGGGGGCTGGTGGACCTTCCAGACTGTTCCAACACCAAGCCTGCACAGGCGCAGAGCAGGCGAGAAGGCCCCACGAGGCTGACCACAAAACCTCCAGCCTTCATAGGAGAAGCAGTCGAGTCCGTATGGGCGGTGTCGAGGGAAGACACCAGCGGAACACGGGAAGCTACTGCTGCTGCCTCGGTGCTGTCGCCAGGCGCTGCCCGCTGCTCTAAGCAACTGACTGCCCTAGTAGCAGCCCAATTAAGCTGCCAGTAGTCTTCTGTGTCGCCGCTTGCGACTCGCGGGCCGCGCCTAGCCAGAGCCAGGCGGGCAAAGCAAGCCGGAGCAGTTTTACGCCTTACTCAGGGCACGTGGAAGGCGGAAGAAGAAGAAGAGGGGTTACACGGTGTGCACAGGCAACTACGTTGCAACGAACACCCGAAAACACAGGAAAACTGCAGGAAGCTCAGCACAGGCCGTCACTCATGTGAGGCCCAACCCCAGAGAAATGGCCCCCGTGTGTAAGTTTCGGCATATGGCCATGCTAGCACAGCCGCCTTCCTCACTCCACACAGTTCGCCCCCAGAAAGTGTATCCTCATACGCGAAGTGGAAAATAAAGTGCTGCCAGCAGTGTCAGTGACGGCAAGCAATGCAGAGAGAACACAGGGCCGCCATGCACTAACTGCATTGCGGGCGGGCGTGGAAGGCGAGAGAGGCTTGTTACAGGAGACTTCTCCTGTAACAAGCCTCTCTCGGGCGTGGAAGGCGGGAGAGAGGCTTGTTACAGGAGAAGGCAAGCTATCACCCGAGAGTGAGTCACTCGCCCTACTTTCAGCTCACATATCGTATGAACTCGATAGCAAGCCACAAGACGCCACCAAAGAAAACTCCAGAGGCGTCTCGCAGCCCCTATCTCCCCATAAACGAACATGTACATGCAGGGCAGCAAGTGCGAAAAGCAGCACGAAAAGCAGCATGTGCTCCACGCACCAGGCAAAAAGCGCACAGGGAAGGACAAGCATGGTCCAAACAGTAAGCGGGGTGCACAAAGGTGCTGCTCACCATGAATGTCTGGCATGATTGCATCAAGGCACTGCTGTACTCACCAGACTGCAGCAAGCAGGAGCATGCATAACTGACGCAGTGCACGACTGACAGGCAAATCAAAGCAAACTAAGGCAAACTAAGGCAAACTAGGGCTCTGCTGCTTCTGCAATCCTTACGGCTGACAAGGACAGAAACATGCAGCACGGAGGAAAGAGCTGAGAAACCAGCGCTGTGACACCCAACACATGCAACATGTCCTTGACAGAAACTGGAAAATCGACAACTGCTGACAGCACAACATGCAGAGGCAGGAAGGTCAACCAGAGCGGGGCGCCAGTACAATGCGCAGCTGCGCTGGATCAGAGCACAGAAACGGGTGATTGCCAGGCACCGCAACCCGCCAAGTAGCGGGCGCTGCCTCTGTTGCCACAAAATCAGCAAGCAACTCCCAAAACCTTAACACCGCTTGCTGCTTAGCCTCCTGTAACATCTGCGCTACCAGCTGTTGTCGCTGTTGTTGTTGATGCAGCTGCTGCTGCTGTCGGCGCTGCTCTACCAGCTGATTATGCTGTTGCTGCGCAGCAGTGAGAGCTGCATGCTGTAGTGTATCAGTGATAAGCGCCTGGCCCGCCGGCAGCGGCGGTGGCTGCTGCACGGCCAGGGCGGGCGGCGGGATGCTCAGCTTATTAGCATGTCGTCTGCCAACATCCATGGCATTTAGAGCAGCTAGGCAGACAACCTTCCAAACGCCCCTGCGGAGCTTAGTAGGGCCAGCTGGCGGCTGCATCAACCAAACATGCCGCATAGCAAGCGGCGGGCGGCCTGCAGCCCGCGTGCACCAAGCAGCAGGCAACTCAGACAGCACACTGTCAATCACTGCTACCGCAACAGGGCACTCCCAAAAATGATGAACCCAACCAGGACAGGCAGCGCCACACATGCAAGTGTCACCCGACTTGTGCATACGCTGCGATGTCGGCAGGCCATCCATAATAAGCCGCCAGTACAACTCTTTGAAATTATTATCCCAGCGCATCTTCCAAAGCATGCTCTGGTTAGCTGCCACCCACTTCAAGCCATCAATCACTGCTGCTGGTGCAGCACCTGAGCCCAGCGCAGCCTGGACAAACCCAGTGCGCTTCGCACGGCGCTCAGCACGCAGCGGACCAAGCTGCAGTGAGGTGGCTTCACTAACAGACAATTGTGCAACAGGAACAGCCTTGCCTCGGACATTTTGCCAACCCAGCCGAGCCACCAACATGGCCTCAACTTGCTGTTCTGCTGCAGAAGGTATACATGGTGGGTCCGGCACAGCCGCAGGCGGCCAAGGCCGGTCTGCGGCAGGATGCTGCACAACAGGCAAAACAGCCATAGTCCATGCAACGGGCAGTTTATCAACCAGGCCTTGCAAATCCTCAGCCTCGTTGTCAGCATTGCTGTAGTTGGAGCCGTAAGGCAGCAACGGGTGCGGCAACTGCTGCTGAACAACACGCTGAATGAGATACCACGCCCGAATAAGATCAGCCACAGTGCGAAGACGCGGCCTGCATTTGCCGCCACGACACTCATGCTCCCTGCGCTTAGCGGGCACCGGCAGGCACTGCAGCCCGCCCGGCACAAACCCAAGCCCAGCTTGCAGGAAGGGGTTGGCAAACACTGGCGCCAAGCTGCACCAAGCCCCAGGCGCCAGCACTGGCGCGTCCTGCACTGCCTGCAACTGCTGTCGCAGCTGCTGCATGTCGGACAGCTGCTGCGGATGCGGCAGGGGCAGCACAGGGGAGGGCGCGGCTGGTGCCAGCGCCTTCACATCACGGACTGGGCCCAGTGCTTGAAGACCAGCAATCATGCGGCGCAGTGGTGGGGGAGGGAGCGACTGCTGGGGAAACGCATGTGGCAGGTCCATAGGCGTTTGCGTGTCTGAGCTGCTGTCAAACAGGGACAGGGGGCCCCACCACTTATGCTTGGAGTGCAACAGCGCCCGCCCAATGCGGATCCAGGGCAGCTCGGTGTCAGGCGGCGCAGTAGCAAACTGCGCGCCCCACCAAGCATGCCGTGCACGTATGTGTTCAAGCCATGGCAAAGCACCAAAACCCCCTTCAGCTGGCCTGCCCGCCAGCAGGCGAGCAGCTACACCAGTAAAACGCCGTTCGGTTGACGCAGGCGCCAACCCTCTATCCACTAACTTCCCAACTGACGCAACAAGGTGCTGCCGATCAACATCTGCCGGTATATCTGAAAATTCAGCTGCATACAACAGGGTGCTGACACCATACGCTGCGCTACCCATGCCTCTGCCAAACACAGACAATTGTGGTATGTGTGACAGCCGCGCAAGCGCGGCATCCACTGCAGCCAGCTTCTGACTCCAGTCTACAGGAGAGTCAGAGCCCACACACACACCCAGCACATTGGCCTGCAGCACAGGACAGAAGGGCAGCACACCCGCTGCATGCTGCTGTGAGAGCGCTGTGTGCTGCTGCCGCGCAGCAGCACCTAGCAATAGTAACTTTGATTTATGCAGATTGAGCTGCTGCCCAGACGCGGCTGCCATAACCTGCATATGTAGCAAGAACTGTGGGACCTGTGCAGGTGACTGCAGGTAGACCTGCGTGTCATCCGCAAACTGTGTCGCTGATAATGTGATGCCTTGCACGCTGATGTCAATGCCTTTCGACTGCAAGAACCTCAGCAGGGCTTCACCAACAAACAGGTACAGCAGGGGAGACAAGGGGCACCCCTGCCGCACACCAGCATCAAACCTGCGCATGCCGGAAACAAAGCCATTCATGCAAGCACACGCATGCGTGTTAGTAAGCAACAGTTCCACCCACTTGCAGAACTCTGGCCCCACACCCATAGCACTCATGACAGACAGCAGGAAAGGCCTGTCCAAGGTGTCGTATGCCTTGGCAAAATCCAGCAGCGCCGTCACCACGGTGCTGTCTGCTGGCAGCGCATGCAGCAGCAGCTGCACGGTGATGATGTTGTGCCCAATCCTGCGCTGTTTAATGAACGCTGTTTGGGTAGGGGAGATCGCCTGGTCCAGCACTTGCTGCAGGCGGGACGCCAGGATTCTCGCCAAGAGCCTGTAGTCTGTGTTGAGCAGTGTGATAGGGCGGTAGTTGGCAGCCAGGGTAGCATCGCCAGCTTTGAAGACGCCAATCACCACACCATCCAAGAAGCCAGCTGGCGTCTGCCCCAGGGTGCCCACTGCTGTAAACACGCGCGCCAAGACCGGCGCAAACAGGTCCTTGCAATGCTTGTAAACTGCAACAGGCAAGCCATCCAACCCAGGCGACGTGTTGGGCTTGGAGTCGGACAGCGCCTTCAGAACTGCTTCTTCTGTAACTGTTGTGCTGCCATCTGCTGCTGTTGGCTGCCGAGGCAAGCTGGCGACGGCTGCGAGGATGGCAGCCTGGGCGGCTGGGTCCACTGTCGGCTGCGCACTCACACCAGCCCACTGCGTGATGGCCACCTTGGCGGGCCCTGCACCCTCCCACACATATGCGCCGGCCGCGCTGCGCAGAGCAACCACCTTCCGTGAGGTAGGAGACCGCTCCAGGGCACGCAACTGCTCTGTGATGCAGGGGTTGGGCTGTTCGCCGCGGTGCAGCCACTGCTGCCGCTGCAGGCGCTCGCTGGCTGTCCAAGCTGCCTGCTGCGCGGCGCGGAGCGCCGCTCGAGCAGCAGTCAGCGCTGCCATGGCTGTGCCGATCTGCGGCTGGCCTGCTGCTGCGCCAAGCTGGGTGAGGGCATCCTGCACTTGCTGCTGGGCAGCAGCATAGGACGGCAGCGCCGTGTCAGCGCGCCATGCCTTGCGAATCTCCCGGCACTTGGCCAGCAGCCTCTGCTTGAAGCTAGGCCACCAGACAAGGCGGGCAGGGTCGGATGCTGGCTCTCCCTGCAGCGCGACAAGCACCCATGCCTTCAGCTGGGCGCGGTGGGGCAGGCTGCTCCAGAAGTCCACACGGGCACGGGCAAGGCCAGGGCCAGTGGGTTTGGGGGGCTGCAGGGGAGCCAGCTCAAGCACCAGGGGGAAGTGGTCC
This sequence comes from Tetradesmus obliquus, assembly GCA_030272155.1. NCBI lineage: Eukaryota > Viridiplantae > Chlorophyta > Chlorophyceae > Sphaeropleales > Scenedesmaceae > Tetradesmus > Tetradesmus obliquus. The sequence continues at coordinate 8,019,262 of CP126191.1, forward strand.
GAAACACCGGAGGGAGCTGTGGTGCAGGACACCACGCTGGCGCGCAGTGCGCTGCCAACATAAGCTCGATCCAGCCGCGCTACATGTCCAATCTGCGGGTTGCGATGGATGAACGTGTAGCTGCGGCGCGTAGGGTGCAAGCACCGGTACGCATCAGCAGCACCAGGTGCCGCTGCTTGCCAAGCCCGCCGGGACGGGGCGTCAGACGTGGTGGGCTGGCCGGCCAGGCAGCGTCTGTCAACAGCAGGATCATCCACAAAGTTCCAGTCGCCAATGAAGATGCTGTTGGCAGGATTGGCTGCCCAGAGCGGCGCCAGCGTATCTGCAATGTAGGTCTGACGGTCCACGGAGGCGTTGGGACAATAGACGTTAGCAAGATTGATAGTATGGCCACCCCACTTGAAGTGGAGCACCATCAAACGGCCGCGGGCGTCCCTGTCGGCATCAGCCTCAGGCAGCACTTGCAGGGAGCCCTCGGATACTAGCTGCCGCTGCCACAAGACGAGATTGCCAGCTGAGTAGGGGTGCAGGGGGTCAGTGTTGATGCAGTACTTGTAGTCAAACCCTGCATGATGGGGCTGCTGCGTGGCAGCAGCCCGCTGAGCTGCTGCTGCATTCAGAGCCGTCATCACCTGCGCAACCTCATCATACTGCAATCTGCACTCTTGCACGGCAACGATGTGCAGCCTGAGGTCCACCCAAGCTGCTGCTGCCTGCGCTGCGCAGGCGAGGAGCCCCGCACAGCCCACGCCTCCCACGTTATGGCTGGCAATGCGCAGGGCGTGTTTACGCATGCCAGCCCTTCGGGGCCCGGTTGTACCGGGCATTTAGGCGGTGTGGGAGGGGGGTGCCGCGCCGGGAGGCGCGGCGCCAGCAGTGCTGTCCTGCTGTTGCTGCTGCTGCGGCGGCGGCGGCTGCTGCTGCTGCTGCTGCTGCGGGGTAGGGTAGAGCTGGAAGTCGTGAGGCTGCCACTGCAGCTGCTGTAGCAGCTTCCAGCGCGCTTCCTGGTGCCCTGAGGGCTTGCGGACCGGGGGCCGGCCAAGGCGCGGCGCCGCAGGCGCCGCTGAAGCCACCTTCATGTCCTGCGCCACCACTGCAGCGCGCTGTCCTTGGCTGACTTGCACGGCCTTGCTCGAATACGCAAAATCCGAGGCAGAGAAGTCAGCTGGGCGCTTGGCACGCCGCGGCGGCGGCAGGCACAGGCTCAGCGGCGGCTCCGGCAGCTGCTGCTGCGGCCGCCGCCGTGGCCGCGCCCGCTTGGAAGGCGTTTGTTTGTGTTTGTTACACATGGGGGCCAGGCAATTCCAGCCTCTTGAACTGGCGTATCATACCAGCCAGGTAGGGTTTCAATTCCAACTCCGTCCCCCACCACCATCACGACGGAACAGCAAGTCTGCAGCCTTACTGCCCGCCTAGCAAATTGACCACAATGCTGCAGCAGAACGGAGTGGCCGCCTCCAAGGAACAGCATGGCATGGCAAGCAAGCATGCAAGCGCACGGCATGATAGGGCATGCAAGCATACACACTTACAGAGACCTGGCTGCAACACCACACTGCTGTTGCTGCACGACAAGCACTAGGCTGTACTACATCCAAGCAAGAAGAAAACCACTCCTACCGCTGCGGCTAGCTAAGCTGACCTACAAAAACAAAAAAACCACTCCTACCGCTACCTACATGCAGCAACTCCACCAGATGGCTACACTGTCGCCACAAGTAAGGGCACCACCACAGCCCCAGGTAGCTGCCCAGACACGTAATGCATTTGACAACGGCTGATGTGAGAACAGCAATGCGAATGCAAGCACATTGCTGCTCCCTACGCGCAGCAGACACAAACCAAATAAAGTACACTGCCCAGACAGCACTACTGGCAGGCAATCCACTGATCCATAGCAGCAGTTGCAGGGGTCATCATCTGCAACACGTGGCTGCCGCTGCAGGCCACCAACTGCAGCAGCCTGCAGAAGGAATTTAAGGACACTCCAGACACTGAACCAGCAGTCCAGCACGCTCAACAGTCACAAGGGGTTGCCTAGCCAATCACATCATGTGGTGAAAGGCGATTGCAAGGGCACCGCAGCACCTCGAGCATTACCAGCACCTTGCCTGCTTCTGCTGTAGCCCTACTGCTGTGACCATGACACAACTCCAGGCGCCAGCTTGGGTACCAGCGAGCGCTCACAACTAAACTATTGCTGAGCACATCTTCCTGAAGTTGTAGCCGACTGCCTGGGCTTCCACTGCGCGCTGCACGGCTGTCAACTGTGCTGTCTCTTCGGCGACCCGGCGTAGCTGCGTAGGCAGGCAGTATCGGCCTGCAGGACGCCACTCCTCTTATCTAATATAGCTTCCAGCATTAAAAGAAGCTGCACTAGACGGTCTTCCGACTCGCGGGCCGCAACTGGGCTGGGCCAGAGGGCAAAGCAAGCCAAGCCTTTTTACGCCTTGCTCAGGAAGGCGAGAGAGAGGCTTGTTACCAAGGCGGAGAGAGAGGCTTGTTACAGGAGAAGGCGGAGAGGCTTGTTACAGGAGAAGGCGGGTTATTTTTCGTGTTATATAACACTTTTGCGTCTATAGCTGTAACTGAGGCAATGGCGGTCATGTGACTGGTCCAGAGGAGTCCCACGCGCTGCCTACACGGCAGATGGTGTGCGGCTGCAGCTCGGGTTTATAGCTCAGTGGTAGAGCAGCTGACTGCAGATCAGCAGGTCCCGCGTTCGAACCGCGGTGGGCCCTGAAGTCACAAGCATTTTTGCGTTGACACATTGACAACGCGCTGTCAATGTGTCAACGCGCTGTATCAGTTGCACGCTAGTTGCTGCTGCTGCACGCATGTTGCTTTTGCATCACCTGCACACCAACTTCTGTGTAGACGACACGTTCTGTTCAACAATCGTCAGCCTGCAGCTCAGCTGCTTCGCCATATTTTCCATGCTTCTTGCCGCAGCCCCCAAAGCAAGCCTGGCACAGCACGAAGCAGCACATGGTGGCCCAACATCCATCGACACATACCCAGCATCTTTGTGTTACACATACACAGCATCTTTGTGTGACACACACCCAGCATCCCCCCCTCCAAGAGCTCCACATGTGTGCACCGTGCACGTTCCATGCCGGGCGCACCGCCCAGCTGCTCAGCTGCATGTACTGCTCGCTGTCAGAACCAGCGCTTGCCCTTGCTGCTGCCCAGCGGCTTCACCAGCAGGCTGCAGCCCGCCACCAGGTTCCTGTGGTACTCCGGCAGCTCGCGCCGCCACAGCATGGCCTGCTCAGCAGCAGCCAGCTTGAAGCCCGCACGCAGCAGCCAGTGCTCCACCGCGGCGGCGCCAGGCACACCCGGCACCTCATCCTTGTTGCCCTGCAGCGCAATGCAGGGTGATCAAGGTCACAGGGACTCCCTTGCAATGGCAGTGCAAGTGTGCAGTGTGAGCAATCCCCATGTCTGGAGCAGCGCAGCCATTGTGGCTGCAAGAATATGCAGCAGCAGCGGTAGAAAGCGGGGCTCAAGGACGCTTTGTGGTGCATGATGTGCCTGTAAAAGGTAGCACAAACATGCTGCAACATGGAGGTGCCTGACCAAAACACATGCCGCAGCTGGCCGCCTCACGTCTGGCTCCAGCACCACAGCCAGCTGCTGCAGCCGCGCGCCCTGCAGCACACACTCCAGCTGCTGCACCAGCCTGGCAGCGTGCCCCTGGCGCCGCACAGCCTGCAGGAAAAGGCGGCAGTGGCCAGGCAGTACACAGAGCTTCGGCATGCATTAATGTATTGCACAATTGTGGACTTATCGCACATGTGCAGCGTGCAATGGGAGCTAGTGTTCGCGGCATCAGAGTGCGACTGTCAGCACTGGTCGATGTGTGCGTCAGATGCGCCACCAAACCACAAATGGCAGCGGAGCACTGTGCTCAAGCTGTTAGCAACACTCACCACTATTGTGATGAATGTTGCAGCACACAGCCGACAGCCGCTGCTGTAGTTGGCTTATTGCCAGCCTGCTTGATGCATTCAAATGCTGTGTCCATGCCAACGTGCTGTCAACCACGCATGCGTGCACTGTACATCATTGCATGTGCAGCCCACCTGTGGTGTCACTAAGCCCTGCATGCGTGCATGGTCATCGCCGAAGATGTTGAACGTCGCTGCGCAGGTTGGCTGGCCACTGCAGGCAGCAACCATACAACAGCACGTGCGGCAGCAGGACTGTCAGCAGCCATGAAGCAATGCATGTGAACCCGGCACCAGATGAGACACCGTAGCCATGTGTGATTGCTGACTCACAATATGGTGACGAGAAAAGTCACAATTAATTGCTTGCAAGCAGGCTAGTACTATATCCTGCTAGGAGTTGGTCAATGCGTATCTGTCATCATCAGACCACCAACCAAGCCGTAGCAGGTTTGCCATCGGCCCCGCGCCCCACTGGAGCAATGTGAGTTTGCGTCATTGTGCATTCCCGTCCAGCTCGTCAGCCCTACCTCTCAGTGCGTGTGATGAGCGCAAAGCTGTCTTCCAGCAGGTCCTTGGGCGTGTCACCCAGCCCCCGCAGCAGCTCAGACACCACCAGGAAATCATCCAGGCGCGACGGCACTACGCGCCTGCCGGCCGCACCCTGCTGCTGCTGCTGATGCTGCTGTTCTGATGTTTTCTGCACGCTGCTGCCCCCAGCGGCTGCGGCTGCAGCCAGCTGCTGCGTTGCCAGGCGCTTCTGGACCTTGGCATGCTGCTTGAACAGCGTGCCTCGTCGCTGCGCATCTTTGTACAGCGGGCGCACCTCAGACAGGTCCAGCAGCCGCCACAGCTGCAGCTCCTGCTGCGGCTGCTGCTGCTGCCACGGCAGCCGGAAGCCGCGGCGTGCTGGCGCTGGCAGCGGCTGCTCACCAGCGGCTGCTACTGCTGCCAGCTTGCTGTGCACCTGCAGATGGGATGCAATACGTGGGGCGATGAGGGTGGTGGTGCGCGGAATGTTGAGGTTTGTGCGAGCTCACATAAACAGGGCAAGAACCCCAGTTGACGTTGCTTTGAATACGCATGCTGTCAAGCTCAAACACCTGTATGTATGCTGGTGTCATGCACAGCCTATGCAAGACAGGCACCTGCTGCACCGTGCCACCAGCTGCCCTCATCAGCAGCGAGGCAGGCCCTGTCAGGCCAGACACCAACTGATCACAAGAGGGCAGCTGCGGTGCCCACCTGCTTGCAGTCGTCGCTATGAAAGAACAGCGCGTGAGCTGGCTGCCGCTGCCTGGCCTGCCCCCCTGCAGGTTGAGCAACTGCGGCATTGCTGCCAGCAGCAGCAGTGATGGCTGAGCTGCTGCTGCTGCCGCCGCCTACTGTACCATCTGCCCCCGGCTGCTGAGCCGAGCTGCTGCTGTTGCTGCTGCCAGCCGGCATGCAGCTGGTGTGGAACCACCGCCTGCAGCCGTGGCACCTGCTGCCACGCTTGTGGAACTGCGAGTTGATGGTCTCCTTGCAGCCGCAGCAGAACACGCAGCGCTCCTGGTACCACTCATCACTGTGACCCCTGGCAGGCAGCAAAAAGGAGTGCAGACAGCCAAGCCCAACAGCACAGACATGGCAAGTGACGGTGGTTTGGCAGTGTGGGGCGCACGCCGATTGCTGTGTGCAGAGCTTACACCGCCACAGACGAGCCAGCATAGCCTTCTTCTTTACTACCCCTAACACAGTCCCTGCTGCTGCCTGCCTGCCCCAGCCGTCTGTTACAACGCTTGAGCCACGAGGGTGCCGTCCCACCTGCGCTGGGGCAGCTTTGGTGGCTCCTCCACATTGTCAGAGAGCAGCGATTGCAGCAGCTCGTCGCTTGTCAGCACCATCCCTCGGTTGGCCATCCTGCGTTGCACCGCAGTTCAGAGTCATACGAGATATGTATACAGCAGCAGGCACTCCTGTAGGCTGGCAGTCTCTTTGGTAGACTCTTGGCGCTGTTGCGGCGGTTGACCCTGCTGCAGCAAGTACTGTTGCTCGTTTAGTTGCTGGCTACATCGCTGTTCAGCACACCTTGCCAATGGTGGAACTTGAACATTGCCGTGCCTGTTGCCGCCCATCCATGCAAAAGGGGACGCTCCAGCCCTGCTTGAACCTTTAAAGGACATGGCGGTTGGAAACTGCAGCAGTGCCAGTGCATGTGTTCCTGCGCCTGCAGGCACTGTGCTGCCAGTGGCACAAACAAAGACCTGCTTGCGTGAAGGAGCCATTTTACAGGTGTACAATAAGGCGTGCGCAGCGGGACTCACGGGCCAAGGCTGGAGGTGTGCAGCCCTGAAGTAATGGGAGACAGATGGGTTGAGTAACAGTCACATCGTCACTCGCCTGTGTTTTGGCGGGCATTTCCAGTTCATCTTTGCGACATTCTTGACCAGTGTTAGTTCCTTGGAAATTCATTGCCGATCGTTGCGCCCTTGGCGAACGTGCTGCTCCAGTGCTTGCTGGCCGTTTCTCCTGACGAACTTCGTGTACATCGACTCGGTGCCTCACCTGTTGTATACAGACTGCGAAGGTTTTAATTTTTTTGCAATAAGCAATGAGTTCGCTCCGAAAGGCCCACTTCACTTGTTGCACACCAGGAGCAGCAGCAGCAGCAACAGCAGCCTTCATTTCGGCTTCAGACGAACGGCAGCTAAGCGTCAACGGTGCGATTCAGAGCCACGAGTTTCAAGAGTTTTTGAACCGATGGCCGCCGGCATGTATACATTCTGTAGCTTTTGCATTCTGTGAGTTGCTGACATGCATGCCTCTGCAGGCAGCTGCATGTAAGACACAGACAGCCTGTTGCAACCAATTCTGATCAGGAGAGGAACTGGCTCAGCTTTTTTTGGAATTGCTGAACCTCTGCAGGCACGCTACGCTTTGCACTGGTGCAGAGCACCAGGCGCAGCACAGCCCCATTTGCCAGCCTGTCAGCCAGCAGTGGAAGGCACGCGGCAAACCCCCTGTTCTCACTCAGCAGGTTTGCAGGGTCATGTTTAGTCTCACAGATTGTGCTGCAGCTCTTGGAGCCCACTAACAGTACATGAAGCAGCGTTGTGAGAAGCATGTGATATGCATCGATCTTCAGGAGGCATGATTGTGGTTTTATGCTGGTGGCGCTCCGCTGACACCTCATCACCTGTAGCAGCTGCGCAGCACGGGTCTGTAGCAGGTGCACAGCACGTATCGCTTGTGTGGGATTGAGGTGGCAACACGTGCATGCACGTGTAAGCACTGTAATGCAACGATTGAATTATGGAACTCGTACAGCAGCATCAGCAGCAGCAGCAGTAAAGCCCATCCTGCTGTACACTGCTGACTGGCCCTACCACACTCTGCCCTTCCCACCTTGATGCAAATCATCTTGCAAGGTTGACTGACTCCGGCACAGCAACTGGCAGCAGCAGCAGCAGCGAGGATGCGGCAGGCGCTAGCAGCAGCAGCGGCGGCTACGAGTCCGACTCTGACAGCAGCTACGGCAGTAACCTGCGGCTGGACAATATCAACTGCCAGCTGTGCAGGCAGCCGCTGTCACGCAGGCCGCGCAAGGGGCTGCTAGGCAGGCGGCGCAAGCCACACGGCTCCAGCCAGTTTTTGGTGTGTGATTGCTGCCAGCGCACGTACCATGAGGACTGCTGCAGGTGCGGGGCGGTATACGGCTACAGCATGGGGTCCCTCAACAAAGGATTGCTGTGCAAGGCAGGGCAGATATTTATGGATGTGACGTGTTTGCATGCAGCACTTGTGCTGCGCAGGTAGACTATGTGGGAGTGCAGTGCTATACCCTGTTACAGCAGCGTGCGTGCGTTGTGTTTGCTGGCTTCTATGGCAATGGTGGTGCATATTGCAGCCAGTTGCTGCAGAAGCACTGTTCAACAGGCACGACCAGGCAGGTGCAGCGTGGCATGCATGTGACGCACCTGGTAGCTGACAAGCGCCATGCTGATATACTGCTTGTTGTACTGCTGGCTGTACTGCTGGTTGTACTGCTGCACTGCAGGGAGCGCAAGATCAGCACAAAGCAGGCCAAGGACGGCACCTGGTACCACAGCAGCAGCTGCAAGGAGTGCCAGGAGGGCCTGCAGCAGCAGGTACGGCTGGCGTATGGTGCAGCAGCTAGTCAGCATGCCCTGACAGACACGGCTGGGTGCACTTGTTCTGTGCTGCCAGTAGGTGCAGTAGCAAGGCGAACATACGTCTGCAGCAGTTTTTCCTTGTTTTTTTCTTGTTCACTTTTGGTGGCTCAACAGAAGTCATGGCACTGCGATTGACGGTTGGCGTTTGTGTTCTGCTGTGCTTCCTGCAGGCCAGCAAAGGGCCCACAACACTGCCTGAGGGCAGGAGCTGGCAGCTCATTGACTGCTCAGTGAGTGGCAGACCTTGCCGCAGTGCAGCTTAGCCTCTGTGCGCTGCTTCCACCATTCCCCATGTCAGCGCAGCTGTGCAGCAACGCTCACCACGTTTCTGCAAGTGCTGTGCCAATAGCTGCCTATGCAAATACTTCACCTGTGTGGTCAGGCCTGTCGTACTATCGCTGCGCACAGCACAAGCCATCGCATTGCATTCGACAAGCTGTGTTGCCATCCCTGCGCCAACTGCAACCCCTTGCCCTGCTGCACACCCTCAACTCCCCTGCAGCCTGTGAGCCCCAAGTCAGGCCTGGCTGGCGCGGCTGCGCTGTCTGCGCTGAAGCGCAGCCTGGGTGGCGTCCTGGAGGTGCTGCTGCCCGCATACGGCCCTGGCGTGGCGCAGCAGCTGGTGGACACCAGCAAGGGCTACGCGCTGCTGTTGCGGCAGCAGGAGCAGCCCGTGACAGCCGCGCTGCTGGACGTGTATGGCCAGGTGAGGCGGCAGTGGCTTAGGGAGCAGGCTGTCGACTCCTGCAGGTGTTAACATGGAGTTTGGAGAGTTCTTAAAATGTAAAGCAGATGGAAGTAGTCGAAGAAGTGGGTGTGCTTACTATGCAGCGGGTGGGCAGCAGGCAAGCAACGCCAAGAGGCAGTCAATAGCTGGCGCTTTCAAGATAGTCTCAGGCATCCTTAGTAGACATACAAGGAACGACGCAGCTGCTCCAGCAACCTGGTGCAGAGCGGCCTGTGCAGCAAAGCATGCGTTTATCCATCGCTGCCGCTGCGGCTGCACCTCTGCATGCTGTGCTGCAGGAGTGTGCTGTGCTGGACCTGATGGCTACTCGGATGGAGCAGCAGGGCCAGGGCCACTGCAGCGCACTGCTGCAGGCTGTGGAGGGCTGGCTGGGGCCGCAGCTGGGTGTGTCTAGCCTCATCGCCGTGTGCCCTGCTGATGTGAGCGCCCGCCAATGTATATAGCCAAGCCGCAGCTGTAGATGTGTTATGCTGCTTGTGCTGTAGGAGGGATGCCGGTGTAGTAGGAACAGTGCGACAGCTGGTGCAGCACAGGGACTGTCGCAGACAAGGAAGGAGCACACCATGATGGGTTCTTTGTTGCACAATGCTGTGTCACCTTGCATGCACGTGGGAGGCTGCTTTGGTGGGTTTCATGCCAGTGACAGATTACATTTGCTATGCTACACGCATTGAGAGCGCTGTGGCATCTGTGCATCTGCTCTTGTGTAAGTCCCAGCACAGCTACATGTGTGCACGCCTCTTTGAACTACTTGCCGTTTTGCCGTGCTGCTGCTGCTGGCTGCAGGAGCCGGAGAGCATCAGCGCCTGGCAGCGTAAGTTTGGGTTTCGGCAGGTGAAGCAGCAGCAGCTACGCCAGTTGATGGCTGACGTGCCTCCCCTCAACTACTATGAGGACTCTGTGCTGCTCAGCAAGAAGCTGCCCAAGCAGCAGCCACACCAGTCATCTCAGCAGCTGCAGCAGCCGCAGCAGACATCACAACAGTCCCCGGCTGTTGAGCAGGCAGCAGCGAAGTCATAGCATGCGACAGCAGGACGCCGTAGGTGCCTGGGCCACTGTAACAATAACAACCCAGAGTGTGTACCAACAGTGTTGTAGCGGACGTCTGCACAAACCTTATGATCAGCCCTCTGTTGCATGCCGCATGCAAGGGCGGCCCTTCAGTGAAGTTTGAGGCCCGCCCCTCGCACTCGTGCTGCTGCAGCCGGCTGGATTGCCAACAAAACAGCGTCAATTGCATCTTCATCGACGAATTATTCTCGTTCCGCACCCCAGGCCCACCTCCGGCCACCCATACCTGCAGTTCACACCTCACCTCAAAACCACCATACAGCAGCACTTCCCCCTACCCATCCGCCTGCACACTACCCATGACCTCAATCACACAGACTCAAACTTCAACATCTCAACTCAAACTCAATCCCCATACCCATCCTCAATATATATACCCATCCTCAATATATATGATATATATATTATATTGCTAAGAGACGCTTCATTAATATAGCCAATAGAAATGAATGATGTGGTCAGGTGCAGGTGCAGAGGGGCAAACAGCAGCGACTATGATGACAGTAGGTGGTCAAACAAACACATGGTCAACATCAAGAGTGAGGTCTGTTGCAGGGGGTGGGGAAGCTATCACCCTAGAGTGATTCACTTGCCCCACATCAAACCTTTCAGACACAAAAGCCAAAACATTACGTGACTTCAGGGCCCACCGCGGTTCGAACGCGGGACCTGCTGATCTGCAGTCAGCTGCTCTACCACTGAGCTATAAACCCGACCTGCAGCCGCACACCATCTGCCGTGAAGGCAGCGCGTGGGACTCCTCTGGACCAGTCACATGTCCGCCACCGCTTCAATTACATCTATAAAGTCAAAAGTGTTATTTTTAAAATAACATAAAAAAAATGCTGGCCAGATGCTAGAGTTGATCGCAGACGCAGGGCGCTGGCAGCAGCTAACCCACAGCAGCAGCAGCAGCAACAGCAGCAGCAGCAGCAGCAGCAGCAACAGCAGCAGCAGCAGCAACAGCAGCAGCAACAGCAGCAGCAGCAGCAGCAGCAGCAGCAACAGCAGCAGCAGCAGCAGCAGCAGCAGCACCCTGCGTGGCGCGACACAATGCCCACAGCAGTGTGGGAGCAGCATCTGCCGCACCTGTGTGATGCTTGGCGACACAGGCATCCTGTGCGCCGCGCATTCACATATGTTAGGGCAGATGCAGCTTCACGTATAGACAGAATATACCTAGCCGATACATTGCTGCCGCAGCTGGTGGCATGCAGGCATGAGGACAAGTGTGCAGCGCTCAGCGACCATGCGCTGGTGATGGCGCAGCTGCAGCCGCGGGGCCCTGGAATACTAGGACCGGGCGTTCAGCGGTTGCGGATGTACTTCCAAGCGGATGCTGAGTGCAGGCGTGCAATGCAGCAATGGCTGGTCAACCAGCAGCCTCCAGCAGATGCGACACAGGTCATCACACAGTGGTGGCCTGCCTTCAAACAGCAGCTATCAGCTAAATTTGCAGAGCTTGATAGGCAGGCCAAGCAGGCGCAAGCAGCGCAACCGCTGGCAGTTCAGCATGCAGCAGCAGTAGCAGCGGTGTTGGCGGCACATGATCAGCTGGCCTCATGCAGTGAGACTGCGCTACCAGCGCAGCTGGATGCTGCTGTAGAAGCCAGGACGCGACTGGCTACGATGCAGCAGCAGGAGGAGGAACGCCAGCGTCAGCGCCGCCGTCAGCAGTGGGTGCATCAAGGCGAGCGGCCTGGGCCTGCGATGACGCAGATTCTCAAACCTCCCAAGGGGGCTTCCTTCATCTCAGGCTTACGTGCCCCAGGCAGTGGTCATCTGGTGCGTGATGGTGTGAGCTTGGCACGTATCATAAATCAGCGTTACGCTGCCTTAACTGCGGCGCCACAGGTGCAGCAGACAGCCCGCCAAGCAGTACTGCAGGCAGTAGCGCAGCACTCGCAGCGCTTGGACACAGCAGCAGCAGCCCGGCTGGGTGCAGCAGCAGTTACAGTTGAAGAAGTGACCACTGCCATCTCTCGCACAGCGCCTGGCAAGGCACCAGGCCTAGATGGGGTGCCTGGCGAGTTTTTTAGACGATACCGTGAGCAGCTGGCGCCTATATTAGCAGCTTTGTATACTGCGATAGGCACAACGCAGCGTGTCTCAGCCGGCTTTTTGGATGGGGTTATCTTGCCTGTTTTGAAGCCTGGTGGAGACGCAGCTGACCCAGCTGCTTTCCGACCAATCCAATTATTGAACTACGAATATAGAGTCTTGGCGAAAATCTTGGCAAATCGACTGCTTGAAGTTGCTGGGGATGTTGTGAATCCGGCACAGTCAGCATTTTTGCAGCATCGGCACATAGGGGATAGTATACGGTTGCTGCAGCTGCTGCCTGCTCTCCTACATGAGGAGAAGCGGATGGCAGTAGTTGTCTTCACAGATTTTGCCAAGGCCTATGACACTGTAGACAGAGGTTTGCTGTATGATGTAGCAGCAGCGCTTGGCATTGGGGATGGTTTCATAGGGTGGATGCGTGTGTTGCTATCTGATACACTGACCTGTGCCACAGTGAATGGTTTTTGCAGCCCTTTCTGTCGTTGTGAGGCTGGAGTGCGTCAGGGGTGCCCTCTAGCACCTCTGTTATATTTGTTTGTTGGACAAGCACTGCTGTGCTTTTTGAAGCAGCGAGGTATTGGCATAGTGGCAGCTACCCAGCAGCTGGCAGCAACACAGTATGCTGATGATGCTGAGGCGTTTCTGCTGTCACTTGTTGAGGTACCTACATTCATGACATGCATGGACGATTTTGCCAAGGCCTCTGGCCAGCGTCTGAACCCCACCAAAACACGTTTACTGCATATAGGGCAGCAGCCAGAACAGGCAGCTGCGCCAAGGGGGGCAGCACCAGCGTTAGGAGATCTGCAGGTGGTGGCCAAGGCAAAATCCCTAGGCGTGTTCTTTGACCAGCATGGCAAGAGCAGTGTGAACTGGGATGGTAGGATGGAGATTGTACGGCACCGCATGCAGAACATCAGCCGCATCTCCAAACTATCGGCTTTTGGTAGGGCTTTCGCTGCTAATGCTTATGCTTTATCCACCTTACTGTATGCAGCCCAGTTTGCTGGTCATTTGCCTGCTGAGGTTACCAGTAAACTGAGCACATGGACAGCAGCACTGATTGATGCTGGCCTAGGTCCTGAAGATGACCTTCGCAGGACCCCGGGTATCCCTGGGGATTGCATGGCAGCACACCCCACGCGTGGGGGTTTTGGATTGTTGCCGGTCCACCATCATCTGTTTTCGCGGTGGGCTTGTGAAGCATTGCCGTTCCTGCAAGGCAGTACTGTGCCTTGGGTGGCAGTTGCACGGCAGTTGTGGCATTGTTGGGCTGCCAATACAGACTTGTTCATGCGTACCACTGGTAGCAGCCCTTGGGGTTTGCTGTTGTGTGGCCGCCAATACTTATTCCCTTCTGCTCCTGCGGATGTGTGCCTTCCCTCTGCACTACATGCGTTTGCCGTAGGGTTACGGGCTCTGCCCCCGCTGCGGCACGTTGGTACAGCACCTTTGGATGTGGCAGAGCTGTGTTGGCATGCGCCGGTGTGGAGCAATCCCATTTTCACTGCACCACAGGTTTGGGAGTGGTTTGGTCAGCAGCGGACGGTTGCTGTTGGTCTTGAAAATGTGGTTGCCTGTGGCCTTCTGCAGCTGCCAAAACTGCAGACTCTGGGTCAGGCAGTGGTGCTTTCTTCTGAATTGGAGCGAGTGTGTACGTTGCCAGGACTCCCAGCCCGACGTGCAGCATATGAACGTGAGATATGGGGTCCGTGGTTGAGCAGCAAGCCGCAGTATGCTGACAGGCAAACAGCCTGTGACCATATGCAAGCATTGCTAGCACTCGTTCCACAACAATGGGTTGTTGCAGCACGTGCTCATCTGACTGCGGCTTATGCTGCTGGTGAAAGCACAGCGCAGCTATCCACAGTTTCAAATCATGACATTTTGATTACGCGAGAGGCGTTGTGCACTGAGTTGGGCTGGCAGCACCCAGGCGGTGATGCTGCCAGAGTTGTACGTTTGCGTGCCCTGACTGTTGCTGTTGCAACTCAGCTGCAGCGTCTTTCTGCACATGATGCAATTGCTCCTCGACACGCTGCCTTTTTGGACAGTGTTAGAACATTGGACAGCCTGCCTGTAGGAACACAGCTGCCTGCTGTGCAGCTGGTTTTGAGTCGGTGGTGGCGGGTTAGGGTTGCTAACACCTACAAGGAGGCAGCTTGGCGCCTGGCCTTGAATGCCTTCCCAACTGCGCAGCGAATGCAGCTGGCGACGGGTTGTGCAGCATGTTCAGCAGTGGGGCCAGGCGTGGAGCATCACTTTTGGACATGTCCAGTAGCTGTTGCTGTACGTGAGGAAGTGACAAGTCAACTTAGGGCTTGCCATATGTTGGCAGCAGGTGAAAGTCTGCCATGTAGAGCACTGTGGTTGGCATGTACCCCTCACCATGATGTACACCGACTGATATGGGACATGGTCTGTATAGCAGCTATACATGCATTTGAGCATGGTCGCCGGGTGGCATGGGCAGTGTCCCACAGGCTAAACGTGCCTGTGCTTGTGGAGCAAGTAGCAGTACGAGCGGCAGTTGGCAGTTTTTGGGATGTACTTGCTGATTTTGCTGCTACAGCTAGGGTACCTAGTCGTTACAAAAACCACCTGCTCACACGACAGCCGTTTATTGCTTGGCACACTGTGTTACGTGGCAATGGCTTACGTGTGATCCGCAGATGAGACCTGTGCATATGCATGTCTATGCATGCTCTATCCTCCTCCTATACTTATCACATTTGGCAGGTGTTGTAGGATCCTCACATGTCTGCTGCAACATGCAGCCATGACTGACCCTCAACAGACAGCCTGCCTTCAGAATGCTGCCTTGCCATGATTTGCCTAATCAAATCAGCGGCTTGAGTTCAGCCTGCCGTACTGTACTGCAATATGTATAGTGTGCTGTCACTGACACTGATTAGAAAAGTGCATTCATGTTCGGACACGAAAACTTTTTGATTGCACCAGAATTGCGTGTGATGGGAGAGACGGTTATGTGTGCATGACCAAAGTTGATCTCACACACAGAGGTTTTTCATGGGGTTGAACCTCATTTGAGTGACAGCCCGAGCTGAGCTGTCTGCAGCTTCAAATCCTTTCAGGTGTTAGTGGTGGCGTATGCCGCGTGAGTACACCAGTGTAACCCCTCTCTCTCTCTCTCCAAAAAAATGCTGGACTGCTGGTTCAGTGTCTGGAGTGTCCTTAAAGTCCTTCTGCAGGCTGCTGCAGTTGGTGGCCTGCAGCGGCAGCAACGTGTTGCAGATGATGACCCCTGCAACTGCTGCTATGGATCAGTAGATTGCCTGCCAGTAGTGCTGTCTGGGCAGTGTACTTTATTTGGTTTGTGTCTGCTGCGCGTAGGGAGCAGCAATGTGCTTGCATTCACATTGCTGTTCTCACATCAGCCGTTGTCAAATGCATTACGTGTCTGGGCAGCTACCTGGGGCTGTGGTGGTGCCCGTACTTGTGGCGACAGTGTAGCCATCTGGTGGAGTTGCTGCATGTAGGTAGCGGTAGGAGTGGTTTTTGTTTTTGTAGGTCAGCTTAGCTAGCCGCAGCGGTAGGAGTGGTTTTCTTCTTGCTTGGATGTAGTACAGCCTAGTGCTTGTCATGCAGCAACAGCAGTGTGGTGTTGCAGCCAGGTCTCTGTAAGTGTGTATGCTTGCATGCCCTATCATGCCGTGCGCTTGCATGCTTGCTTGCCATGCCATGCTGTTCCTTGGAGGCGGCCACTCCGTTCTGCTGCAGCATTGTGGTCAATTTGCTAGGCGGGCAGTAAGGCTGCAGACTTGCTGTTCCGTCGTGATGGTGGTGGGGGACGGAGTTGGAATTGAAACCCTACCTGGCTGGTATGATACGCCAGTTCAAGAGGCTGGAATTGCCTGGCCCCCATGTGTAACAAACACAAACAAAAAATAACATCTCTCTAAATCTCGCTCGCCCTGAGTAAGGCGTAAAACTGCTCCGGCTTGCTTTGCCCGCCTGGCTCTGGCTAGGCGCGGCCCGCGAGTCGCAAGCGGCGACACAGAAGACTACTGGCAGCTTAATTGGGCTGCTACTAGGGCAGTCAGTTGCTTAGAGCAGCGGGCAGCGCCTGGCGACAGCACCGAGGCAGCAGCAGTAGCTTCCCGTGTTCCGCTGGTGTCTTCCCTCGACACCGCCCATACGGACTCGACTGCTTCTCCTATGAAGGCTGGAGGTTTTGTGGTCAGCCTCGTGGGGCCTTCTCGCCTGCTCTGCGCCTGTGCAGGCTTGGTGTTGGAACAGTCTGGAAGGTCCACCAGCCCCCACTGTGGTTGACGCCTGGCATGGCGTGCAGCCTTTTCTAGTGAATGCAGTGTCAGTAGTATGGTTTTCCTGGTGTGCTGCAGCGGGTGGCAGCAGCTGGAAGGCGGTACTCTTGTCGGCAGCAGCAGTAGCAGCTGCAGCAGTAGCAGCGCAGCGCACGTGCGCTGGCTTGAGTCCTGCAGTGTAGTTGGCAGCATGTGGAGGTGTGGCAGCAGCAGCCCCGTCTTGGGCTAGTTTGAGCTGGTGTTAGTGAGTGGCAGCAGCAGCATTGTGCAGCGTCTCTCCAGCGCTGAGCTCTTTGTGGCTCGCATGCAGCATTGTCATGCAGTTCTGCTACAGCAGTGTGACAGGGCATGGTGCGCTGCAGTGCCCGTAGTCATCATGGCGGCTCGCATGTGGCGCCTCGCAACCGCCCGTGCCCCGCCTGATTGCTGATTTGCTGTTTTGGTGGTGGGATCCTGTCTCTTGGCGGAGCTAGCCGCTTTGAGGCAGGCCGGGGACTGCGTGAGCCCTGGCAGCCACGCTGTTTTGTACGTTGTATGATGCTGTGTGTTTGCAGCACAGACGTTGGCAAGGGCTACCTTTAGGCTGGTGGTGCTGGTTAGTTGCATGTCTGTGTGTTGACCGCTACACACCTTTATATTCCTCTGATTGCCATGCAGTCTCCGTGTTGGGGCGGGCCGCCTGCACATCTGTGCCAGCGTGTTTGGGGCGTTTGGTGTGCCTGGGCAGCATGCCTGTTACTGCCTCTGCATCTCTTGTGAGCTTGGCTCGCACATGGTGTTTGCTGGGCAGCCTTTTGCGTGGTTCTTCTTGTTCTCACCAAAGGCTCTGCATGTTTTGGCCGAGTCTGTCTGTGCCTGTGCTGCATGCCTTGCCACTGCTTTTGGGGCCATGCCGTGTTTACACTGGCAGCCGAAGGTAGTGCATCATGTTTTGGCGCTGGCGCTGGCATTCTGCACAATAGTGCCTTGCCTTTGCTATTTGACCTGCCCGTTGGGTGGAAGCTTGTTTGGTCTGCTGAGTGGCTGCTGACAAGCCGCTGTGACATGCGGTCCTGTTTGTGTGCCTTTGGGCAGCTCTGCATTCTTCCAGCCATCTTCTCACTGCCCAAGCTGCGCTCCGCCCCAGGCTGAGCTGCGGCTTGGTGAGCTCAGCCCGCCCGCAATGCAGTTAGTGCATGGCGGCCCTGTGTTCTCTCTGCATTGCTTGCCGTCACTGACACTGCTGGCAGCACTTTATTTTCCACTTCGCGTATGAGGATACACTTTCTGGGGGCGAACTGTGTGGAGTAAGGAAGGCGGCTGTGCTAGCATGGCCATATGCCGAAACTTACACACGGGGGCCATTTCTCTGGGGTTGGGCCTCACATGAGTGACGGCCTGTGCTGAGCTTCCTGCAGTTTTCCTGTGTTTTCGGGTGTTCGTTGCAACGTAGTTGCCTGTGCACACCGTGTAACCCCTCTTCAGCGCGAAAAAAATAACACAAGTTACACACACAGAGAGACTTTCTGGGGTGAGTCTCCTTGAGTGACAGCCTGTTTTGCTGAGTCATCTGCGACGTTCCAGATTTTCGGGTGTTCGTTGCAACGTAGTTGCCTGTGCACACCGTGTAACCCCTCTTCTATTCAAAAAAATAACACATGCCCGCTGCACTGCATAAAGTGCAGCTTGCTGTCACTGACACTGTTTACACTAGTCCTGCCTTTGTTTAGCATCAACACTGCGTGTGCTGTGACTGACGGCTTTGCCTGCAAGGCCATATGTCAAGTTACACACACAGAGAGACTTTCTGGGGTGAGTCTCCTTGAGTGACAGCCTGTTTTTGCTGAGTCATCTGCGACGTTCCAGATTTTCGGGTGTTCGTTGCAACGTAGTTGCCTGTGCACACCGTGTAACCCCTCTTCTTCTAAAA
Source organism: Tetradesmus obliquus (assembly GCA_030272155.1). NCBI lineage: Eukaryota > Viridiplantae > Chlorophyta > Chlorophyceae > Sphaeropleales > Scenedesmaceae > Tetradesmus > Tetradesmus obliquus. The sequence continues at coordinate 8,037,468 of CP126191.1, forward strand.
ATAACACATGACCAAAGTTGATCTCACACACAGAGGTTTTCATGGGGTTGAACCTCATTTGATACAAAGCCATCCTGCGATTCCGACGATTTCTGATGCTCTCTTACATTTGCGCTCTACTCCCATGGCAGCACCGATCGCAAGCGCTCATGTGCTACCAGCAGTATTGCGTTAATTCTGCTTCGCTTTTGTGAATTGCTTTACGCACGTTTGAAGGCACGTTTCCACCTGCTACCCCGCCCCGGGGGTGGTCATCCACTCCCGGAGGTGTCGTATGTCTCGGGAGGGATAGGCATGGACGTTCAGTACTGCGTAGAGTAATCAGTTAATAGCATGGGTAAAACTAAACCAGCGAAGAGCAAGGCAGCTGCAGTCAAGGCAGCAGCAGCCCCAGTGGCGCCAACAGCAGTGGAGTCAATAGCACCCCCGGAAGATACAGCAGCAGCTGCAGCTGCGTCCCGGGACGCTACGACTACGCCCAAGCACACTGGACTCTCGCTGCTATATAAAAAAGCGCCAAGGGCAGTCGTGCCAGGCCAGGAGCAGCAGCAACAGCAGCAGACTCAGTCTGAAGCACAGCAGCAACAGCAGCGTGCCCAGCCTGCAGAGCAGCAGCAGCCACATGCTCAGCCTGCACAGCAGCAGCAGACTACTAAATCGGTAAGGCAGCAGCAGCAGCCGAAACAGCAGCAGGAGCAGCTGCCAGTGCTCAAGGCGCAGACACAAACAGCACTTCCCTTCACCAGCTCAGATGGCGCTAGCACAGCTGCGGCTGCAGCTGCAGCCGCAGCAGCAGCAGCAGCACAGCCTCAGCAGCGGCAGCAACTGCCACAACAGCGGTATCAGCAGCAGGGCAGGCAGCTGAACAAGCAGCCGACTGCACAGCAGCGGCTCCAGGCAGTTTCCCGCCATGCCGCGTATGTTGCGGCGAAGCAGCAGCAGCGGCAGCAATACATGCAGAGCAGCCAAGCGCACGCTATCCCTGCTTACATGGTGCTGCGCACTGACAAGGCTCTGCACCCGCTGCCCGTGTTGCAGCTGCAGCAGAGCTTTCCTGGCTGCGAGTGCGTGACAGATGCGCAGGCGGCCACTTTCAAGCACCATGTGCTGGCAGTAGTGGCGGAGCACAGCAGCTGCGTCAGCTTAGGCAGTACAGACGCTACTGTCTGGTTCCGCTCTGTTGAGCACAGCCCAGCTGGCAAGCTCACAGTTGCGTGCCTGGGCTGGAACCTGCTGGTCACGGACATGTCGCAGCTGCAGGGCCTCATTGACCCAGCTACAGCCACAGTGGCTGTGCCATCAAGCAGCGACAAGCTCAGCGCTGTTTTCAACAAGCTGAAGGTGCGCGCCATCCGCTTCAAAAACTTGCCGGGGATCACAGTGGAGGACATGCTGGACAGCGGCAGGCACCCATGATGCAGCGCACCGTACAGGTGCAGGCCCCACCCCTGCAGAGGCAGCAGCAGCAGCAGCAGCGACAGCAGCAGCGACAAAATCAGCAGCAGCAGCAGCAGCAGCAGCAGCAGCAACAGCAGCAGCAGCTGCTGCTGCTGCCAAGGACCCTGCAGTGGCAACGCCCACTGAAGCAGGGGCTGCAGCAGTAGGGGAGGCCACTGGAGCAGCGGCGACAGGCACTGCAGTGATGAATACATCAGCAGCAGCAGCAGCGGAAGCCCCAGCAGCAGCGCTGGTAGCCAAGGTGGCAGCTGCTGCAGGGGCGACTGCTTCAGGGATAACTGCGAAAGCAGCAGCATTGCGGGCAGCATCAGCAGCAGCAAGCGCACGCGCTGCTGCTGCAGCAGCAGAGGCGACGAAGGCAGCAGGCGGTGAGGAAGGGCTGGAGCAGCTGCTCGACCTGGCGCGCATCCAGCAGCAGGAGTCACGGCCAGCGCGCACTGGAGGCACTCGAGAGCGCAGCCTAACGGCTGCGGATGGTGATGCCACCCACAGGCCAGCTGCAGCTACAGGCCAGCAGCAGACGCAGGTGCCCACGGAGACAGGCCAGCAGCGGCCGCCGCCACCACCACCGCCGCCGCCGCAGCAGCAGCAGCAGCAGCAGCAGCAGCAACAGCCACGCTCAAGTGGTAAGCATCGGCTGAAGCTGCCTGCACCTGCAGAGCAGCCCCCGCACAAGCACACTATTGTTTTAAACAGCGACCTAGCAATGACTGAGACTGCAGAGGCAGCCTGTGCTGAGGCAGTATCAGCCAGCCTTGCGGCAGGTCAGCTGCCGCACCTGTGCCCGCAGACACCACCAGATGCTCTGGGCTCCATGAGCCCCGGCCTGCCGCCGCCAGCAGCAGCATACCAGCTGGAGCGAGCTGGCCCTTGCTCAGTGGTGTAATGCGCAGGGCACCTAGCCTCCGGTTTGGGCTGCACAATGTCAATGGCTTTGCCGCCAAGCTGCCAGAGCTCAGCAGTCAGTGGCAGGAACTGGGTCTTGATATTGTTGCAGCCGTGGATACACATATATCCTTTATGGACAGGACAGCAGCACAAAAGTCCCTACACATCCGTGGGTGGAGGTCGTTCTGGTGCGTTGGATTGCCAGGGCAGGGACGCACTAGAGCAGGCGTGGCAGTAATGGTGCGCAGCAGCCTGCTGGCTAGCGGGGCACTACAGGTGCAGGACGCGGCAGTATCCGCTCCAACGCAGGGCCCTGCACAAGGCCGGCTGCTGCAAGTACCACTGGTATGGGCTGGACAGCCTATCAATGTGGTAGCTGTGTACATGCATGCTGATGACCCAGCAGCTAACGCAGCCATCATCAGTGGCCCCTTGTGTGAGCTCTACCAGCAGCACCGCCAGCACCCAGCCACTGGGTTGGTTGTGTTGGGTGACTTTGAATTCGTGCCAGATGCTAGAGTTGATCGCAGACACAGGGCGCTGGCAGCAGCTAACCCACAGCAGCAGCAGCAGCAGCAGCAGCAGCAACAGCAGCAGCAACAGCAGCAGCAGCAGCAGCAGCAACAGCAGCAGCAGCAGCAGCAGCAGCACCCTGCGTGGCGCGCGACACAATGCCCACAGCAGTGTGGGAGCAGCATCTGCCGCACCTGTGTGATGCTTGGCGACACAGGCAGCCTGTGCGCCGCGCATTCACATATGTTAGGGCAGATGCAGCTTCACGCATAGACAGAATATACCTAGCCGATACATTGCTGCCGCAGCTGGTGGCATGCAGGCATGAGGACAAGTGTGCAGCGCTCAGCGACCATGCGCTGGTGATGGCGCAGCTGCAGCCGCGGGGCCCTGGAATACTAGGCCCGGGCGTTCAGCGGTTGCGGATGTACTTCCAAGCGGATGCTGAGTGCAGGCGTGCAATGCAGCAATGGCTGGTCAACCAGCAGCCTCCAGCAGATGCGACACAGGTCATCACACAGTGGTGGCCTGCCTTCAAACAGCAGCTATCAGCTAAATTTGCAGAGCTTAATCGGCAGGCCAAGCAGGCGCAAGCAGCGCAACCGCTGGCAGTTCAGCATGCAGCAGCAGTAGCAGCGGTGTTGGCGGCACATGATCAGCTGGCCTCATGCAGTGAGGCTGCGCTACCAGCGCAGCTGGATGCTGCTGTAGAAGCCAGGACGCGACTGGCTACGATGCAGCAGCAGGAGGAGGAACGCCAGCGTCAGCGCCGCCGTCAGCAGTGGGTGCATCAAGGCGAGCGGCCTGGGCCTGCGATGACGCAGATTCTCAAACCTCCCAAGGGGGCTTCCTTCATCTCAGGCTTACGTGCCCCAGGCAGTGGTCATCTGGTGCGTGATGGTGTGAGCTTGGCACGTATCATAAATCAGCGTTACGCTGCCTTAACTGCGGCGCCACAGGTGCAGCAGACAGGCCGCCAAGCAGTACTGCAGGCAGTAGCGCAGCACTCGCAGCGCTTGGACACAGCGGCAGCAGCCCGGCTGGGTGCAGCAGCAGTTACAGTTGAAGAAGTGACCACTGCCATCTCTCGCACAGCGCCTGGCAAGGCACCAGGCCTAGATGGGGTGCCTGGCGAGTTTTTTAGAAGATACCGTGAGCAGCTGGCGCCTATATTAGCAGCCTTGTAAACTGCGATAGGCACAACGCAGCGTGTCTCAGCCGGCTTTTTGGATGGGGTTATCTTGCCTGTTTTGAAGCCTGGTGGAGACGCAGCTGACCCAGCTGCTTTCCGACCAATCCAATCATTGAACTACGAATATAGAGTCTTGGCGAAAATCTTGGCAAATCGACTGCTTGAAGTTGCTGGGGATGTTGTGAATCCGGCGCAGTCAGCATTTTTGCAGCATCGGCACATAGGGAATAGTATACGGTTGCTGCAGCTGCTGCCTGCTCTCCTACATGAGGAGAAGCGGATGGCAGTAGTTGTCTTCACAGATTTTGCCAAGGCCTATGACACTGTAGACAGAGGTTTGCTGTATGACGTAGCAGCAGCGCTTGGCATTGGGGATGGTTTCATAGGGTGGATGCGTGTGTTGCTATCTGATACACTGACCTGTGCCACAGTGAATGGTTTTTGCAGCCCTTTCTGTCGTTGTAAGGCTGGAGTGCGTCAGGGGTGCCCTCTAGCACCTCTGTTATATTTGTTTGTTGGACAAGCACTGCTGTGCTTTTTTGAAGCAGCGAGGTATTGGCATAGTGGCAGCTACCCAGCAGCTGGCAGCAACACAGTATGCTGATGATGCTGAGGCGTTTCTGCTGACACTTGCTGAGGTACCTACATTCATGACATGCATGGACGATTTTGCCAAGGCGTCTGGCCAGCGTCTGAACCCCACCAAAACACGTTTACTGCATATAGGGCAGCAGCCAGAACAGGCAGCTGTGCCAGGGGGGGCAGCACCAGTGTTAGGAGATCTGCAGGTGCTGGCCAAGGCAAAATCCCTAGGCGTGTTCTTTGACCAGCATGGCAAGAGCAGTGGGAACTGGGATGGTAGGATGGAGATTGTGCGGCACCGCATGCAGAACATCAGCCGCATCTCCAAACTATCGGCTTTTGGTAGGGCTTTCGCTGCTAATGCTTATGCTTTATCCACCTTACTGTATGCAGCCCAGTTTGCTGGTCATTTGCCTGCTGAGGTTACCAGTAAACTGAGCACATGGACAGCAGCACTGATTGATGCTGGCCTAGGTCCTGAAGATGACCTTCGCAGGACCCCAGGTATCCCTGGGGATTGCATGGCAGCACACCCCACGCGTGGGGGTTTTGGATGTTTGCCAGTCCACCATCATCTGTTATCGCGGTGGGCTTGTGAAGCATTGCCGTTCCTGCAAGGCAGTACTGTGCCTTGGGTGGCAGTTGCACGGCAGTTGTGGCATTGTTGGGCTGCCATTACAGACTTGCTCATGCGTACCACTGGTAGCAGCCCTTGGGGTTTGCTGTTGTGTGGCCGTCAATACTTATTCCCTTCTGCTCCTGCGGATGTGTGCCTTCCCTCTGCACTACGTGCGTTTGCCGTAGGGTTACGGGCTCTGCCCCCGCTGCGGCACGTTGGTACAGCACCTTTGGATGTGGCAGAGCTGTGTTGGCATGCGCCGCTGTGGAGCAATCCCATTTTCACTGCACCACAGGTTTGGGAGTGGTTTGGTCAGCAGCGGACGGTTGCTGTTGGTCTTGAAAATGTGGTTGCCTGTGGCCTTCTGCAGCTGCCAAAACTGCAGACTCTGGGTCAGGCAGTGGTGCTTTCATCTGAATTGGAGCGAGTGTGTACGTTGCCAGGACTCCCAGCCCGACGTGCAGCATATGAACGTGAGATATGGGGTCCGTGGTTGAGCAGCAAGCCGCAGTATGCTGACAGGCAAACAGCCTGTGACCATGTGCAAGCATTGCTAGCACTCGTTCCACAACAATGGGTTGTTGCAGCACGTGCTCATCTGACTGCGGCTTATGCTGCTGGTGAAAGTACAGCGCAGCTATCCACAGTTTCAAATCATGACATTTTGATTACGCGAGAGGCGTTGTGCACTGAGTTGGGCTGGCAGCACCCAGGCGGTGATGCTGCCAGAGTTGTACGTTTGCGTGCCCTGACTGTTGCTGTTGCAACTCAGCTGCAGCGTCTTTCTGCACATGATGCAATTGCTCCTCGACACGCTGCCTTTTTGGACAGTGTTAGAACATTGGACAGCCTGCCTGTAGGAACACAGCTGCCTGCTGTGCAGCTGGTTTTGAGTCGGTGGTGGCGGGTTAGGGTTGCTAACACCTACAAGGAGGCAGCTTGGCGCCTGGCCTTGAATGCCTTCCCAACTGCGCAGCGAATGCAGCTGGCGACGGGTTGTGCAGCATGTTCAGCAGTGGGGCCAGGCGTGAAGCATCACTTTTGGACATGTCCAGTAGCTGTTGCTGTACGTGAGGAAGTGACAAGTCAACTTAGGGCTGGCCATATGTTGGCAGCAGGTGAAAGTCTGCCATGTAGAGCACTGTGGTTGGCATGTACCCCTCACCATGATGTACACCGACTGATATGGGACATGGTCTGTATAGCAGCTATACATGCATTTGAGCATGGTCGCCGGGTGGCATGGGCAGTGTCCCACAGACTAAACGTGCCTGTGCTTGTGGAGCAAGTAGCAGTACGAGCGGCAGTTGGCAGTTTTTGGGATGTACTTGCTGATTTTGCCGCTACAGCTAGGGTACCTAGTCGTTACAAAAACCACCTGCTTACACGACAGCCGTTTATTGCTTGGCACACTGTGTTACGTGGCAATGGCTTACGTGTGATCCGCAGATGAGACCTGTGCATATGCATGTCTATACATGCTCTATCTCCTCCTATACTTATCACATTTGGCAGGTGTTGTAGGATCCTTACATGTCTGCTGCAACATGCAGCCATGACTGACCCTCAACAGACAGCCTGCCTTCAGAATGCTGCCTTGCCATGATTTGCCTAATCAAATCAGCGGCTTGAGTTCAGCCTGCCGTACTGTACTGCAATATGTATAGTGTGCTGTCACTGACACTGTTTAGAAAAGTGCATTCATGTTTGGACACGAAAACTTTTTGATTGCACCAGAATTGCGTGTGATGGGAGAGACGGTTATGCGTGCATGACCAAAGTTGATCTCTCACACAGAGGTTTTTCATGGGGTTGAACCTCATTTGAGTGACAGCCCGAGCTGAGCTGTTTGCAGCTTCAAATCCTTTCAGGTGTTAGTGGTGGCGTATGCCGCGTGAGTACACCAGTGTAACCCCTCTCTCTCTCTCTAAATAACATAAATAGATAACACAAACTTTTTGATTTCACCAGAATTGCGTGTCATGGGAGAGACAGTTATGCGTGCATGACCAAAGTTGATCTCACACACAGAGGTTTTTCATGGGGTTGAACCTCATTTGAGTGACAGCCCGAGCTGAGCTGTTTGCAGCTTCCAATCCTTTCAGGTGTTAGTGGTGGCGTATGCCGCGTGAGTACACCAGTGTAACCCCTCTCTCTCTCTAATAATTAACATTTTGCTGTTTTCTCTGTTTTTTGTGCCGACATTCGCATGATCGCACCACAGATGTGACCAGAACCAATATATTGACGCGTTGGCAAGCCCATGTTGCAGCGCTCGGCGCAGACGGCATGCACGGAAGTGAAGAAGCATTATGCACACCTCTCCTGTTGATGCGATGAAGATGTTCAATTGGGTGCGGACCTGCTGTGCGGAGGGAAAAGGAATGCGTTCGTCAGGCAAATACCAGGAAGTGGTCCTGCATCATCAACATTCAGTAGACGCACGCATGGACGCGTGCCAAGCACTGACATCACTCCAGCTGATCTGGGCAGCACCAGATGCGTACACGATGGAGCCACGTGCCTGTTGCATTCCTAATGTTCATTGAAACTGTTGACGACTGCTGTACACTCCTGGCAGCGTGTGGTCAATAATTAATGGTCCTAGCACAGGTGCTGCTGCAGATCAGACCGAGGAAGTGGATATGAAATGTAATCCAAATGTCCGATATGAGCTTGAACAATCGCAACGTCCTGGCTAGTGGGAGGTGGGCGCAACAGGTCGCAGCTATGTGTTCAGCAGCTGAACCCACGTGTCACAACATCCTTGTTTGAATTCTCAGCATGTGGCTTCAAAGCTAGGCGTGCGTTTTGCACAATTACTTGCTCCATGTTGTTTCAACAGCTCATAACATACGGTGACCACAGCGATAGGAAGTTGGGTCAGCCTGCCGTTGTTCTCCCGTCGAGCCTAGTTGGCATTGCTCGGTGTCTTGCCGCGGTCCGTGTAGCGGTGCCTCTGTACATGTATAGCAGAACACCACCTCGACGTGTGCACCTCTCCAGTTCGGGAATAGCATAGCAGGCAGATAGCAAGCACCAGCAAGTCGCTGTTGGTGTTTGCTCTGAGTCCTGCACTTGACACAGCAGCCCCTCGACCTGAAGATCGTTGTTCAGCTTACCTAGGAAGTTGCATGGCTGCTGAAAGGGCAGTGCAAGTGCTGCTGGGCAGTGTAGGGCATGCAGGCCAGCTTGATGGAGAACTGCTGCAGTACATCAGCAGCATTCTAGAAGACCCTGACCCTGAGGGTTGCCTGGAGGTTTTGACAGAGCTGCTGGCTGGTGCAGTGCCGTGCTTTGGCAACAAAAACAGTGAAGAGCAGACACAGCTGGTGCTGCAGTTACTGGACGATGTGAGTTGTTCTGACTAGCAATAGCACGACCTGTCTGGTGTTTTGCAATTGATGAACTGCATTCGTCCTGCAACCGCCCAAGGGTCAGAGATTACAACCGATAAACACCCATAGGTTCTGTGTGCACACGCAAGCCGTACCACTCAGTGTCACCTTCTGAAACCATCTGCTCCTGTATCTGCAGGTCAAGGCACAGCAGGCGCCACAGCAGCAGAATCAAACAAGCAGCATGCAAAGCAGTGACAACCTTGATGCTGTGGTGGAAGTGTTCAAGCAGGCTTCTTTGCAGTCACGGCAGCAGGACGCAGCTTGCACAGACATCACCAACAAGTTGCCACAAGGCACAGGCAGCAGCAGCAGCAGCACCAGCAGGGAGGGCCTGCCAAGTCAGGACCTGTCTCCTCTGCTTGACCTGTGTCCTGCAAGCATCAGCCAGGATTTCTTGGCTTGCATGCTGCAGAGTAGTTTCAGGGGTGACGTGCAGGCAGCAGCGGACTGGCTGCTGGAGTGCCCTGACTTGCTGGCTCAGCAGGAGAGCTGGCAGCAGCAGCAAGAGGAGCAGCAACAACGGCGGCAGCAGGAGCAGGAGGCGCTTCGGAAAACCAAAAAACAGATTGTTGAGAGGTGGGTGCAGTTGCTGGGCTTGCAGGCCTGTGCAGCTGGAGCTGGCACACGCGTGCGACTGCTGCGCTGATTAGTACCGTGCATGTGGCTGCGCCGCAGCTTGCTGAACTTCTGCAGCGGTCGTGCAGGCAAGACAGTGTGTGCAGGTGGTTCGAATACAGCTTAGTAGCTGGCTGACACAGTGTGGCTGCGATGACATGGCAATTGCTGTTGCCGGCTGCCTCCAGGTTCGACTTGCAAGTCGTGCACAGCATGCCTGCAAAGCCGAAGCATGGCGTGGACCTGCTGCCTGCACCAAAGAAGGGAGACCAGCAGCAGGGCAAGGTGCGCAGCTGCGGTGTGCGGTGTAGCATATGCATATAGGCAGCTGCTGGTCCGCAAGTCTTCTGCTGTATATTTAGTGTGAATATTGCTTATGTGGCCCAGCTGTGGTGCATTGACATAGGCCATTTGAGGTGCACATTGTGTGCTAGCTGGCATGCCGCATAACATACGAGGGTTTGCAGCCAGCCATGTTGCTGGCACAACCGCCTTGCTCACCCAGTGTAAGCTGGACCATAACATGTGCCTGGTGATGCATTGCCCTGCAGGTGCGTTACAGGGACGGCCAGGTCGTGAGCTGCAAAGGAGACAAGTACATCATAGAGAAGGTTGGTGAGGAGTGGGATGGCGGCAGCAAAGGCAAGGTGTACACAAAAGGCAAGCGCGGGGTGGGCTACCGCTGACAGCGCCTGCATTTGGTAGCTGCAACAGCCGGAGATGCAGCAGGGCTGCCATGTTACGATTTTGCATTTGAGAATCACACGGCTTGCTGGTGGATGCTGTTCGATGGTGAATAGATGGTGTGCCTTCCAGAAGCTGCGTTGGCTGGCCAGCATGCCGTGGATAATGTTGCCATGCTGCTGGCTTGTGTTCAACTTGAACCTTGAAGGGTTCTGGAGCTATGGCGCATGCTATGCTGCGCAGCTTTCAAAGTTCTGTGGTGACGCTGCTCGGGTGACTGCACATTCTGAGCCAGCTACCTGGCGGCATGCGTGCCTGCTGATGCCATCATGGTTACACCCTGCCTTGCGCACATGTGAGAGCAATCCTGCGTTGCATTGACGGGCTGACAGCCAAGCACGGCATACAGTTTGTTACCAGAAGCATGCGCAATGCGCAAGCCGTGGATGCATATGTGTTGCCCAGTTACTGGGTGTTTTGGCTTCTGCTTGTATCGCAATTGGTAAGCATGCTGAGTGCGGGTGTTGACGATTGAGGCATTCTGCTTTTTGAGCTTTTATATAATCAGCAATAGAATGATGATACAGGGGTTGCTCAACACCTTGAGGCTTCTTCTTGCACCCGACAAGCACACATGTTGCTGTTAACATGATGATGATGACACATGTTGCTCACCACGCCATGTGGCTCAACACGCCATACGCGCACAGCCGCAGCTGCATCCGAGAGACGACGCAGGCTGTATGTCAGAGCCTGGGTGTCCAAGAAGCATCAGACTGGCGGCGTTTAACAGTGTAATATACCTGACATGACCCGGGAGACATCACCTGTCACATCAGTATACGACCAGTCAAGCCATAGGCTTAAGAAATCGGCTGTACATGAGGTGCCTGGTGCCATTGCATAACGTGGCCCATATGATATGGCACCTGGCTTGGTGCCAGCATGCTGATGATATTCTGATGCATGCGCATCAGCACATAACGAGGCAGGTGTGGTCTAGACCAGATCTGCTCTGCAACTCGCAAGAACAGTGTGGAGGATGCTTAGGTGCATATATTGGCCGATGCCATGAAAGTTGATCAGCTGCATGCTTGTGGCCGGCCACAGCTCCACCATGCTGGCAAACTGCCAACTGGGAACATTCAAGCAAGTTGACAACCAGCCAAACTTGACACTGCACAGGCTGCCGCGGGAGTATCCTCTAAGCGCCTTAAACATCAATGTGGCAGTGCTGTGCTTTAATTATCCATGGGCAGAAGCTCTGTGTTGCTGCAGCACCTGCAGCTGCCGCCGCTTCAGCTCCCCGAGTGCCGCAGGTGCTGCTGCACTCTGCTTCACCGCCGGCAGGCTGACAGCTGCTGCCGGCACAGGCCCCGTCAGCGATGGCCACGCATGCTGCTGCTGCTGCTGCTGCTGCTGCTGCTGCTGCTGATGGTGCTGGTGATGTGCAGCACCCAAGTGGCCGGCTGGCCCATGCACAGGGTGGCTGGCGTGTGAGGCTGTGCTTGGCTCCTGCTGCAGCTCAGCCTGGCTGGGCTCCGCGCTGACGGCTGCCGAGCAGGAGGTGTGCGGCTGCTGGTGGCGTTGCAGGTGGCGCAGCTTGCTCAGCTGCAGCAGGCCGCAGCCAGGCGCCGCGGCAACAGCGAGGGTTGGGTGAGGCAAGTGCTGCGGTTCATCCAGGTCGTGGAATGCATGTGGCTCATGGCGAGCCAAACAGCAGCTGGGGCATGTTGGTGATATGACAGCAGCAAAGCTCTGGGAGCGCATGCCAGTGCGTCTAGGTGGCCAAGCAGGCGATCTGCAACATCTTGGCACAAAAGGCACAGCCGCTCAACTGCAACAGCAAACGTGGCAACCCCAGGCCTTTGCAGTGGGTCGGGAAGGTTGCGGAGAATTCCTGCAGCTTCAGCCCACCTTGTCCGGTGCTCCGTATGCAGCCGCCAACTGCTGCTCCTTCCCTTGCCGCTTCAGCTGCTGAGCATCCCCTTGCCTGTGGTGCACGTCCTGCCAGGCCAGCATGCCATGCTGCGGCTGCTGCTGCAGCTGCTGGTGATTATGGCTGTGCAGGTGGCCAGCCGCTACTCCCCCGGCCCATCCAGCTGCACTGCCATGCCCCTGCTGCTGCTGGTGCTGCTGCTGCTGGTGTTGATGCTGCCCAGGCAAGCCGGGATGCAGGGTGCTGCTGCTGGACGTGCTCTTGTTGTGGTTGTGGGCTGACATGTGACATGTGAAAGTGGGATGGTGAGCAGTGCATGAGCTGTCAGTAGGGGCCAGGGCCAGCGCCTTGAGGACGGCACGAAACCTACCTATACCACCACTGCAAGCGCCCTGTAAGCCATACACTCCCACAACACACGTTGCGCGGATGTGCACAGCTTGGAGAGCCGCCATCGCCAGCGCCACAGGACAATGCGGCGCACAGCATCCCGTGCACACGACACACTTCAGCACCCAGCCACCTGCTAGGCTATCAGCCACCCAGCGGCCCTCACAGCCAGACGCCAGGCATACCTTTCTGTCTGCTGTGGCCGGTGTGGTGCCGCCGGCATCCCCCCGCCCCCCTGGCTGAGGCAGGCTGTACATGTGCATCATACGGGCTGGCAGCAATGCCGCCAAACCCTGCCCCAGATCCCCGCGCCATCTGCCCCAGCGCATTATGGTTGTACCCCACACCCAGCTTGTCGTTGCTGCTGCTGCTGCCGCTGTTGATGGCAGCAGCCTTGCTAATGCTGCTGCTGCTGCCGCCGCCGGTGTTGGTGCTGGTCGCAGCAGACGCGCCGAGGCTGCCAGGCCCACGGGTAAATGCAGCCAGGTCAATGCTGGTCTGCAGGAACCCGCCTGAGCTGTACCGCCGGAGCTGCTGTGTATCCTGCCCTGCAGCTGCTGCTCCATGACTGGGCAGATGCAGCCGCTTCAGGTTGCTCAGCGCGACCGAGGTGTGCACTGTCGGCTGCGTGTGCTGCTGCTGCTGCTGCTGCTGCTGCTGCTGCTGCTGCTGCTGCTGCTGCTGCGTAGTGCTGCCAGATGCTGCCCCTGGCCTCATCCGCTCTGGGCTGACATCACTTGCAGAGCGCTTGACCAAGCCATGCTTGTGCTGCTGCTGCTGCTGCTGCTGCTGCTGCTGCTGCTGCTGCTGCTGTTGCTGCTGCTGCTGCTGCAAATGGTGCTGGTGAGCAAAGTTGTGATTGATCCCTGCTTGCTGCTGCACAGGTGGCGGCGGCTGCCGCCGTAGCGGACTGCTGCTGCGCTGGGCATGCTGCATGTGCTTGCCAGCGTGCATGAGGTCTGGACTGCCGCGGCTGTGCAATGCAGGGAAGGTCGGAGGCTTGCCCACACCTCCTTTGCTGCTATGTGCCTGTGCTGCTGCTGCTGCTGCTGTTCTTGAGTCTGCTGGGTCTGTCATGCGTGCCCTGTGCGAGTGTGGAGGATCTTGCAGCAGCACTGGCGACCCCAGCGACTGGATAGGGCTGCCTGCACTGCTGTGTGGGCTGTCACCTGTGTGGTACTGCTGCCAGAAGCGGTACCTGCAACATGCCACACAAACATGCGCACCAGGATGAGAGCTAGATTTTCCGCCGCACTGCCAGGAAGCGTGCAGGTTGCACATTGGAACCTCATGCCTTTTGTTTTTGGAAAAAGTAAGCGCCAAGTGCAACTCTGCAGCTGGGATGCAGATCTCCTGCAAAAGCCCATTGCAACCACAGCTATGCCTACACTGTTAGCCAATTGGCACCTTTCCTTGCATCACACCGCACCTGAAGCGCGCCTTGCCTCCCATCAGCGACTGCTGCATGTTTGCAGGAGCCCCAGGCAGCGCCAGGCCGGGCGCCTCAGGGGCATCGCCCAGCGGCAGGCTGCCCAGCACTGACAGCTGCGGCGAGGACGCAGCAGCATGCGGGCTGCTGGAGCTGAGCTCGTCTGCGGGATCGTGCTCCAGGCCCTGCACAGGGCAGAGGGTGTGCAGCAGCACATCTCAGTGGTGGCGCTGCCTGCACTCACCCAGAGGTGCACTCAGCTGCGCACGTACCAGAGCTCACGCGGGAGTGCCTAACGCGCGTGAGTGAGCAATGCACAGCTGTCGCTTACGGGGTGAGCAGCTCTCGCACCTGCAGTACGATGCCCTGTGCGCGCGCGATGTCCAGCACCTGGCGCCGTGTGAGCCCGCTGGCGCCCAAGATGGCCCACAGGTTGCTGATGACGTCGCGCTGCTCGCTGATGATCTGGTCGCGCACCGCCATCTGGAACTTGAGCTCCTGCAGCCGCACCGCCTGCAGGGGTGGCAGCACCAGAACAGTGTGGCCGATGGCAGGCAGGCAGGCAGGCAGGCGGGCAAGAGAGAATTTGAACCAAGAAGTCGAGTACAAACAGAACAGTTGTGAAAGTTTACGGGAGAGCTCCCACAGCAGCAGTGTTTGTGACGTGCCCCTGAGCAGTCAAAGCCTCGGTTCCCCCCGCGCACCTGGATCCTGAACGTGCTCAGGATCTTCAGGAAGTTCACGTTGCTGTTGGCATCGATGGCCATCTCAATTTTGGCCTGGATCTCACGCCGGCAGGCCTCGTTTGCCGCAATGTCTGCCCTGTAGCGGCCCGCCTCGCTGACGTTTTCTTCGATCTCCTCTAGCAGCACGCCGCGCCGCTCACGCGCCTCTGCAGCCTCCTCAGGGCTGGCTGCGCCACCTGCACAGCAGCAAGAGCGCGAGATGATGCCAGGGCGATTATGCCCCCACGACACAGTGATGACATGACATCAACAGACGCCGAAGCATGGCAGCCAGTGCAGGCAGCAGCAGATGCCAGCTTCTGCGCCGCAGAGCAGCCAGTTGTCCATCTGACAATGTGCAGCACAGCCCACACCACCAGATGTGCCACGCCAAGGCAGCTGCCAGCAGCAGTCAACCAGGCAGCCAGCATGGCAGCCGCCGCACCTGCTGTGAGCATGTCCTCAATGTTCTGTAGCTCATACTGGTTGCACACGTTGATGTCCTCCAGCTCAAACAGCGCCTTCTGCAGGTTGATGCGCTCCTCAACGTTCTCGTTGATCTCCTGCAGGGCGCCAGCAAGCATGCAGGAAGGCAGACAAGCCTGTGTACTGCCGCATGTGCGCTGCATGATGCTGACATGCAAAGCTTGCGGCCACGTTGGCAACACAGCAGAGCACCCACACGCCGGCTGCAGCAAGATGTTGCCAGCAAGTCCGAGTGCGTCTGCAAACAAGTTAGCCTGTCACCCAAACAGGGCACGCAAGGGTGCTCTGGTTCACCTGCGCCAGCGCGTCAATCCACGCCAGCGTCTCAGCCTCAGCACTGCTGCACACAGCAGCGCCACTGCTCAGAGCGCTCGCAGCGCCGCCAGCAGCACCAGCAGCGCAGCCGCTGCCCGGCGGGCCTTGGCCCGCCTCGCTGTCACCGAGTGAGCAGCCGCCAGCATCCCCGCCTGCTGCTGCAGCAGCTGCTGCGTGGCTGCTGCCTGCCAGGCCAGCTGGCGGCTTGTCTGCCAGGCGCGCCTTGAGAAACTGCACCTCCGTCTGCACAGCAGCATAAGCGCGCAGGCGAGCAGGTTGAGTGCAGCACAACACCGCATGCCAGCACGCAACATCATATCGCCCGATGCGTGGCCACTTCCGTAGCTTCCAGTGTGCACATCATTGAACAATTAAACACACTGCTCTGACGCTAGGCATGCATAGCCGCTCGCCTCACCTGTAGGTTATCAATGATGTTTTGGTAGTCGGTGATGTGCCGCTCGACACTGCCCACGTTCTGCACCACATGCGTCTTGATCTCCTTGGCGCGGTCAGCATACTTCAGGGTGTTCACGCTGTGGTGGTACTGGTCCGCGGCAGCACTGATGGTGGCCACCATAGCTGTGCGGCTGTTGCCACGCAGGCTGTCTTTAAGCAGCCTGATGCAGTGAGGCAGGACACAACACAGAGAACAGTGACAGCGGTTGCAAACCGATCCTTTAGGCAATGCTGTAAGAGACATGCTGCAGCTTGTTGAGATGTATCTGTGTATTGCTTGGCATGAAGGCCGACCCCCACTGGAGGCGCTGTGTGATGCAAGGAAGTTAGCTGTGCAGAGAAATGCTGCACCTTGCCTGAGCAACGTCAAGAAGAAGCAGAAGTAGAAGCAGAACAAGTGGCACAAGCTCCAAAACAGTGGCCCTCCAACACATTTTAAGCAGGTGCAAAATTGTGAGCTGCCCCATACCCGGCTCGAACGGATGACCTTGGCGTTATTAGCACCACGCTCTAACCAACTGAGCTAATAGGGCTTTCTTTCACGATTTGATGCCCCAAGTTCCGCTAACAGTTTAAGACTCCCAAAATTTTATGCCGCGTTTCGAACCCCGCCGACCTCTCTCTTTCTCGGGTGATTCTCGGGTGATAGCTTGCCTTCTCCTGTAACAAGCCTCTCTTCGCCGACCTACTCAGCTGGCAATCTCGTCTTGTGGCAGCGGCAGCTAGTATCCGAGGGCTCCCTGCAAGTGCTGCCTGAGGCTGATGCCGACAGGGACGCCCGCGGCCGTTTGATGGTGCTCCACTTCAAGTGGGGTGGCCATACTATCAATCTTGCTAACGTCTATTGTCCCAACGCCTCCATGGACCGTCAGACCTACATTGCAGATACGCTGGCGCCGCTCTGGGCAGCCAATCCTGCCAACAACATCTTCATTGGCGACTGGAACTTTGTGGATGATCCTGCTGTTGACAGACGCTGCCAGGCCGGCCAGCCCACCACGTCTGACGCCCCGTCCATGCGGGCTTGGCAAGCAGCGGCACCTGGTGCTGCTGATGCGTACCGGTGCTTGCACCCTACGCGCCGCAGCTACACGTTCATCCATCGCAACCCGCAGATTGGACATGTAGCGCGGCTGGATCGAGCTTATGTTGGCAGCGCACTGCGCGCCAGCGTGGTGTCCTGCGCCACAGCTCCCTCCGGTGTTTCGGACCACTTCCCCCTGGTGCTTGAGCTGGCTCCCCTGCAGCCCCCCAAACCCACTGGCCCTGGCCTTGCCCGTGCCCGTGTGGACTTCTGGAGCAGCCTGCCCCACCGCGCCCAGCTGAAGGCATGGGTGCTTGTCGCGCTGCAGGGGGAGCCAGCATCCGACCCTGCCCGCCTTGTCTGGTGGCCTAGCTTCAAGCAGAGGCTGCTGGCCAAGTGCCGGGAGATTCGCAAGGCATGGCGCGCTGACACGGCGCTGCCGTCCTATGCTGCTGCCCAGCAGCAAGTGCAGGATGCCCTCACCCAGCTTGGCGCAGCAGCAGGCCCGCCGCAGATCGGCACAGCCATGGCAGCGCTGACTGCTGCTCGAGCGGCGCTCCGCGCCGCGCAGCAGGCAGCTTGGACAGCCAGCGAGCGCCTGCAGCGGCAGCAATGGCTGCACCGCGGCGAACAGCCCAACCCTTGCATCACAGAGCAGCTGCGTGCCCTGGAGCGGTCTCCTACCTCACGGAAGGTGGTTGCTCTGCGCAGCGCGGCCGGCGCATATGTGTGGGAGGGTGCAGGGCCCGCCAAGGTGGCCATCACGCAGTGGGCTGGTGTGAGTGCGCAGCCGACAGTGGACCCAGCCGCCCAGGCTGCCATCCTCGCAGCCGTCGCCAGCTTGCCTCGGCAGCCAGCAGCAGCAGATGGCAGCACAACAGTTACAGAAGAAGCAGTTCTGAAGGCGCTGTCCGACTCCAAGCCCAACACGTCGCCTGGGTTGGATGGCTTGCCTGCAGTTTACAAGCATTGCAAGGACCTGTTTGCGCCGGTCTTGGCGCGCGTGTTTACAGCAGTGGGCACCCTGGGGCAGACGCCAGCTGGCTTCTTGGATGGTGTGGTGATTGGCATCTTCAAAGCTGGCGATGCTACCCTGGCTGCCAACTACCGCCCTATCACACTGCTCAACACAGACTACAGGCTCTTGGCGAGAATCCTGGCGTCCCGCCTGCAGCAAGTGCTGGACCAGGCGATCTCCCCTACCCAAACAGCGTTCATTAAACAGCGCAGGATTGGGCACAACATCATCACCGTGCAGCTGCTGCTGCATGCGCTGCCAGCAGACAGCACCGTGGTGACGGCGCTGCTGGATTTTGCCAAGGCATACGACACCTTGGACAGGCCTTTCCTGCTGTCTGTCATGAGTGCTATGGGTGTGGGGCCAGAGTTCTGCAAGTGGGTGGAACTGTTGCTTACTAACACGCATGCGTGTGCTTGCATGAATGGCTTTGTTTCCGGCATGCGCAGGTTTGATGCTGGTGTGCGGCAGGGGTGCCCCTTGTCTCCCCTGCTATACCTGTTTGTTGGTGAAGCCCTGCTGAGGTTCTTGCAGTCTAAAGGCATTGACATCAGCGTGCAAGGCATCACATTGTCAGCGACACAGTTTGCGGATGACACGCAGGTCTACCTGCAGTCACCTGCACAGGTCCCACAGTTCTTGCTACATATGCAGGTTATGGCAGCCGCGTCTGGGCAGCAGCTCAATCTGCATAAATCAAAGTTACTATTGCTGGGTGCTGCTGCGCGGCAGCAGCACACAGCGCTCTCGCAGCAGCATGCAGCGGGTGTGCTGCCCTTCTGTCCTGTGCTGCAGGCCAATGTGCTGGGTGTGTGTGTGGGCTCTGACTCTCCTGTAGACTGGAGTCAGAAGCTGGCTGCAGTGGATGCCGCGCTTGCGCGGCTGTCACACATACCACAATTGTCTGTGTTTGGCAGAGGCATGGGTAGCGCAGCGTATGGTGTCAGCACCCTGTTGTATGCAGCTGAATTTTCAGATATACCGGCAGATGTTGATCGGCAGCACCTTGTTGCGTCAGTTGGGAAGTTAGTGGATAGAGGGTTGGCGCCTGCGTCAACCGCACGGCGTTTTACTGGTGTAGCTGCTCGCCTGCTGGCGGGCAGGCCAGCTGAAGGGGTTTTTGGTGCTTTGCCATGGCTTGAACACATACGTGCACGGCATGCTTGGTGGGGCGCGCAGTTTGCTACTGCGCCGCCTGACACCGAGCTGCCCTGGATCCGCATTGGGCGGGCGCTGTTGCACTCCAAGCATAAGTGGTGGGGCCCCCTGTCCCTGTTTGACAGCAGCTCAGACACGCAAACGCCTATGGACCTGCCACAGGCGTTTCCCCAGCAGTCCCTCCCTCCCCCACCACTGCGCCGCATGATTGTTGGTCTTCAAGCACTGGGCCCAGTCCGTGATGTGAAGGCGCTGGCACCAGCCGCGCCCTCCCCTGTGCTGCCCCTGCCGCATCCGCAGCAGCTGTCAGACATGCAGCAGCTGCGACAGCAGTTGCAGGCTGTGCAGGACGCGCCAGTGCTGGAGCCTGGGGCTTGGTGCAGCTTGGCGCCAGTGTTTGCCAACCCCTTCCTGCAAGCTGGGCTTGGGTTTGTGCCGGGCGGGCTGCAGGGCCTGCCGGTGCCCGCTAAGCGCAGGGAGCATGAGTGTCGTGGCGGCAAATGCAGGCCGCGTCTTCGCACTGTGGCTGATCTTATTCGGGCGTGGTATCTCATTCAGCGTGTTGTTCAGCAGCAGTTGCCGCACCCGTTGCTGCCTTACGGCTCCAACTACAGCAATGCTGACAACGAGGCTGAGGATTTGCAAGGCCTGGTTGATAAACTGCCCGTTGCATGGACTATGGCTGTTTTGCCTGTTGTGCAGCATCCTGCCGCAGACCGGCCTTGGCCGCCTGCGGCTGTGCCGGACCCACCATGTATACCTTCTGCAGCAGAACAGCAAGTTGAGGCCATGTTGGTGGCTCGGCTGGGTTGGCAAAATGTCCGAGGCAAGGCTGTTCCTGTTGCACAATTGTCTGTTAGTGAAGCCACCTCACTGCAGCTTGGTCCGCTGCGTGCTGAGCGCCGTGCAAAGCGCACTGGGTTTGTCCAGGCTGCGCTGGGCTCAGGTGCTGCACCAGCAGCAGTGATTGATGGCTTGAAGTGGGTGGCAGCTAACCAGAGCATGCTTTGGAAGATGCGCTGGGATAATAATTTCAAAGAATTGTACTGGCGGCTTATTATGGATGGCCTGCCGACATCGCAGCGTATGCACAAGTCGGGTGACACTTGCATGTGTGGCGCTGCCTGTCCTGGTTGGGTTCATCATTTTTGGGAGTGCCCTGTTGCGGTAGCAGTGATTGACAGTGTGCTGTCTGAGTTGCCTGCTGCTTGGTGCACGCGGGCTGCAGGCCGCCCGCCGCTTGCTATGCGGCATGTTTGGTTGATGCAGCCGCCAGCTGGCCCTACCAAGCTCCGCAGAGGCGTTTGGAAGGTTGTCTGT
This sequence comes from Tetradesmus obliquus, assembly GCA_030272155.1. Lineage (NCBI taxonomy): Eukaryota > Viridiplantae > Chlorophyta > Chlorophyceae > Sphaeropleales > Scenedesmaceae > Tetradesmus > Tetradesmus obliquus. The sequence continues at coordinate 8,057,683 of CP126191.1, forward strand.
CTAGCTGCTCTGAATGCCATGGATGTTGGCAGACGACATGCTAATAAGCTGAGCATCCCGCCGCCCGCCCTGGCCGTGCAGCAGCCACCGCCGCTGCCGGCGGGCCAGGCGCTTATTACTGATACACTACAGCATGCAGCTCTCACTGCTGCGCAGCAACAGCATAATCAGCTGGTAGAGCAGCGCCGGCAGCAGCAGCAGCTGCATCAACAACAACAGCGACAACAGCTAGTAGCGCAGATGTTGCAGGAGGCTAAGCAGCAAGCGGTGTTACGGTTTTGGGAGTTGCTTGCTGATTTTGTGGCAACAGAGGCAGCGCCCGCTACTTGGCGGGTTGCGGTGCCTGGCAATCACCCGTTTCTGTGCTCTGATCCAGCGCAGCTGCGCATTGTACTGGCGCCCCGCTCTGGTTGACCTTCCTGCCTCTGCATGTTGTGCTGTCAGCAGTTGTCGATTTTCCAGTTTCTGTCAAGGGCATGTTGCATGTGGTGGGTGTCGCAGCGCTGGTTTCTCAGCTCTTTCCTCCGTGCTACATGTTTCTGTCCTTGTCAGCAGTGAGGATTGCAGAAGCAGCAGAGCCCTAGTTTGCCTTAGTTTGCCTTAGTTTGCTTTGATTTGCCTGTCAGTCGTGCACCGCGTCAGTTATGCATGCTCCTGCTTGCTGCAGTCTGGTGAGTACAGCAGTGCCTTGATGCAATCATGCCAGACATTTATGGTGAGCAGCACCTTTGTGCACCCCGCTTACTGTTTGGACCATGCTTGTCCTTCCCTGTGCGCTTTTTGCCTGGTGCGTGGAGCACATGCTGCTTTTCGTGCTGCATTTCGCACTTGCTGCCCTGCATGTACATGTTCGTTTATGGGGAGATAGGGGCTGCGAGACGCCTCTGGAGTTTTCTTTGGTGGCGTCTTGTGGCTTGCTATCGAGTTCATACGATATGTGAGCTGAAAGTAGGGCGAGTGACTCACTCTCGGGTGATCGCTTGCCTTCTCCTGTAACAAGCCTCTCCTCTTTGCCGATCTCAGCGTAGCTGCCGGGCAGGATTGCGGTGAAGTGGTTTCGGAAGGTTTACCTTCACCTGAAGTAGGCGGATCGAGATGTGCGGAAGAGCGCACGCCGGAGCAGGCGTCTGGTGCGCTGGGGACGTATGTCCCTTGTCGGCTTGAGTCTAAACAAGCCCCTGTACAATCTACCCTATCTTCTTCTCCTTCTTCTTCGCCGATCTCAGGGTGAGTCTCCTTGAGTGACAGCCTGTTTTGCTGAGTCATCTGCGACGTTCCAGATTTTCGGGTGTTCGTTGCAACGTAGTTGCCTGTGCACACCGTGTAACCCCTCTTCTTCTTCGCCGATCTCACTTATTTTATAAATTTCCAGTCTCACTCCAGGTGATAGCTTGCCCACCCCTGTAACAGACCTCCCCCCCCCCCCCCCCCCCCCCCCAATAAACTCTTCTGTCTGTGCTTGGTCTGTGGCTTGATTTGCAGCTTATCTAGGGTAAGCCAGCAGCATGTGGCAGCGTATTCTTGGAAACGAAGCACACAAACATTCAGGAGCTGTGTTCAAGTGCGTTCAAGTGCGTTCAATGGTGATATGGGAAAGTGTCCCGCTGCGCCCGTGTTAGCCTCCGCCTTTCTATGTCTCCAACTTACCTCGTAAGCTTGCTATTGCGGTACGGCACATACGCCACCCCGGTCTTCTGCTGCTTGCCCAATGCATTTATGCAGTTAGCCAGTGCCAGCAAGCTCTTGTTGATGTTGGCCCCGTCCCGCAGCTTCTGGCCAGCGTTGTTGGTCTCTGCAGCGCGCTCGCTGCCTGCCAGGTCGACCAGAGTCAGCTTGCCGATCAACATGTTGGCCCGGTACTGGTTGCGTGGCCAGCGGCGCACAACAATCTCCAGCACCTGACCCAGGAAATTATGCATTCAGATGTTTGGTCAGGGCGGCAGGTGATGGCAATGGTATCATCAACATTGTGGAAAGCAGCACGCAAACATTTGACTCGCATGCAGTATGTGCAGCATAATACACTAAGTTGAAACATGCATGTATTATGCGTGCCAGGCTAGCACACAGCACTCCCAGCAGTGAATCACAGCCGCCCTGCCCCAGAGGGCTCTGCCACGCCGTGGTGCTGCTCACCGCATGTGACCGCGAGGATGCTGCGTTGGCGTCGGTGCTGTCCGTCTTGCGCCTGCGGTTGCCCTCCTCAAGCAGCCCCTGCACCACCAGCAGCCACACAGGTACGTACACACAATTAAGCCATGAGCGTAGTGTGTAAGCAGCTACACCTGAGTCCTTCAGCTGCAGCAAGGCATCCACGCTGCCACACTTTGTGCGTCACAATTCCCGCACTGCATAGTATCAGCAGGGCTAAGCAAAACCTGCGCATCACACGTAGCTGCTGCTGCCGCACGCTATCAACGCTCGCTTCATGAAGCACAGGCACCAACTGCCCATGCTTGCCCAGCAACAACCCAATGCAAACCAGCCGTGGTGCGCACCATGATCTCCGCCGCGCTGGTGACGGTGATGTGCTTCAGCCCCGCCACGCACACGCCAGCGTCGGGGTCCTCGCGCAGCTCCAGCGGCCCGCTGCTGCGCACCAGCAGGTCGTAGATGACCTGAGGGCAGGTGGGGCAGAGACAAGGGGCAGCAGACATACGTACTCTCTATGCTGCTAGCTGCTTGCATGCCATGCAATACCCACTCAATCCTCTGTTGACACACAGCGTAGCAAGGGGATTGAAGGGATGCGTTGGGCTGTACCCACAAACATGGTCTGGATGCAGCCTTGTGTTGCTGTGGCTTCTGCTGTTGCTTTGTGTGCTGCAGCCAACATTGTTGCTGCTAGCCAGGCAGGCCGCTAAGGAGTGAGCCAGCTGAAGAGGCACAGGCACTGCAGTGCCTCTCCACGCACAACAATAGCTGGCCCAGGCTGTTGCGCCATGGGGCAGCGTCATACACATTGCTGCATCAAGCTCCAGGCATCCCCAAGCGGCTGCTGGCTGCACATGGCCGCCTGTCCAGCGGCGCGACCGTAGCACCTGCTGCCCGGCTGCATCTCAACCACCCTGCCAACGCTGCTGACGCTGATGCCGCTGCTGCTGCTGCTGCCATAGGCGGGCGCACCTCGTTGTAAACTTCCAGGTAGCTGCAGGTGACCGTGAACTCCTCCCCAGCATCCACATTGCCCGCCTTCTCACGGAAGATCTGCCCCAGCGACAGCACCATCAGGCCCGGGTCGGCCGGGGTGCCTGACAGCAGGCAGCCAGTGGCGCACAGCAGCAGGCAGCACAGGACCAGGCATAACAGGTTGCGCGCTACTGATGATGTCTTCTATAGCCACAGCCACAGCTGCTAGTGTGATATGACTGTTTGCACCTGTGATGGTTGTAACAGTAAGCACAGATGCTCATTATGATCTGAGAGGGCAACGCTGCACATGTGATGTGCTGCTTGACTGCTGCTGTGAGTGCTATCAGGTGTTTCCCATCTGCCCGTCAGCCATCTGTAAGATGCAGTGCATGGTACTGCCTGCTGCTCCTTAGTATGCTGCTCTAGGACAACTTGCGCCACTATGGCGCCACTGCGAGTGCTTCTGCAGCCGCCTGCATTGCTATGCGGCAGATGCTACTGCAAAAGCTATATTAGGGTGCACCTTGGCTGAGTAACGCCCTGCTGCTGCTGCTGTTGCTGCTGCTGCTGCTGCTGCCCGTTCACAGCAGCTGCTAGCCCCCACTCACCAACCATGGTGTGCGTCTTGCCAGACCCTGTGGATCCATACGCAAAGACGGTGCCATTGAGCCCCTTGGTGACGCCTGCTGCCAGCTCCTGAATGCTGCCCATGTACACGTCACTGTTGCGCGCCTGCAGCACATCCACGCACGGCAGCATGTTTCAAGGCACTGCATCGCGCACCAGGGTTGCTCTGGCACAATGGATGTGTCTGTGTTGGCACTGCTGCAAGAGCAAGTGCTCTGTTCTGCATGGAAGGACCGGCACCATGCATGCATGTGTGCTGCCCTGCAGCCATAACTTGGCGACATCACTGCTGCCGGGGCGCAGCTGCTGCTGCAGCAGCTTTACTGCACCCTGTTGCCAGCCCTCTGGTGTACGCTGCTGCCGACGCTGCGCTGCAGCTGGCTGCTGCTGCTGCTGCTGCTGCCGTCGCCGCCACCGCTACCGCCATTGCTTGCTCAAGGCTGCACACGTTCCCCAGCCACCCGGCTGTTGCACTTGCCCACTCTCTGCCGCTGCTGCTGCTGCTGCTGCATGCAGAGCCCACCTGCGTGTCGTATGCCACATCAAACGTGTAGCGCTTCTCCTTGGTCCTGTTGTGCACCTGGTCCAGGTAGTCCTTGGCCTCATCAGGGTCCAGCACCACCACAATCTTGCTATCCATGACCCTGATGATGTCCCGCTTGCTGCTGCTGCTGCCAGCTGCCTGCTGCTCCGATTTGAGCGTGGGGCGCACACGCACTGCCACTGATAGGCTCGCCTGTGCTTTGTTGCTGGGCACCAGCACCTGCAGCCACAGCAGTGTATGGCATGGCATACTCTTTGTGTCCCGCGTTGAACAGTATGTGGTCCTTTGTATGCTGCATGCTGCATGCTGCATCTGTGTCTGTACCTGGGCTGATGCAAACTGATTAAAACAGGGTTGCACCTGCCTGCTGCAGCTCTGCCATAGCAAGGTGCTGCACCTGTCGAAGCGCTGTTACCAGCTTCCCTGAACATGCAAGCTGGCATACTGCTGCTGCTGCTGCTGCTGCTGCTGCTGCCATGAAGGTAAAGGGAGCTGGCTGTGCATGTTGTGCTGAGATTTTACATCTGCAGGATCTCTGCAAGCCCAGCGATTCAAAACAATTTGAACCTCCCTCCACATGCACCCTGCGTGTGCAGCTGCTGCAATGCTGCATTGCTGCAATTGCCATTGCAGTTGGTGGTACAGCCCAACTGCTCAGAGCTCCTGCTCTGTTCTGCAACAGCTGCGGGGGTGCCATGCTCCTGCTGCGCAGCACAGCTTCAGCTGCTGCACCCACCCTGTTAAAGTTCATCAGTGTGCCCATCTTGGGAGCTGCTGGCGTCTGTGGTGTGCCCATGATGCTCAAGTCACTGCTGCAGCAGCTGTTGGTGGTGCACTGTTACTTTCTAGATTATGCCTGTTAAGGCCTGCAGTGCATGAGATGAGTGTACGCTGCAGTGAGCAGCGCCGGCAGCACAGCAGACATGCAAACGGCATGCATGCAGCTGACAGGCCCCGAATCATTTGCACATGACCAAATTGAACTCCTGTGGCCCTCATATGCTCGCCAATGCGCGCACCTCTGCCCTTGTAGCCGGTAAGCAGTACACTGCTGGGTGTGCTGCTGCTCGCCTTGGGCATGTTATGAACTGCACGCTGAAAATGTTGAAATCATTATGACCAATCAGAATTCAGTAATGTGCAAGTCTTTCCGCGCCAGACTGATGAGCAGTCTGATTGGCGCCCTGGCTCTGGCGCCCTCTCTCACAGGACCTCCAACGCCAACCTTAAACGCCCACATCTACAGCCTGAATCTAAAAATATGAATTGTACAGCGTGCACGTGCCCACCATCAGTGCCAGGCGTACGTGTCAGCCAAACATGACACTGTCATCACCCTGCTGCTGCGCTACGCTGGCCAATGCTTAGCAGATTCCTGCGTTTGAAACAAGCTGATTTGTTTATATGTACGTTGCATGATCGTGTCACACCTCCCATCATTTCCGACACAGTCACCCGACACAGCAGCAACCAGGGCACGCACAATGGCTCTCCTGCTCCAGAAACGTGCTGTTATTGTGCAGGCTGACCGCTCCAGGGCTCGCATGATAGTATGCGCCAGGGCGTCAGCCAGCAGGCGGGCCATTCTCACGGTGCCTGTTCTCCTGCCTCTCCTGGATGCTGCCCGAGCGCACGCTGGCGACTCAGACTACAAGAAGTTCCTCGGTGAGGGGGTAACGTGCGGTATTGATGCTGCTGACGTCTGATCACAACTCTTGGGCAGTCTCGGAGATCATGCAGTGCTTCGCATACCCCGCCGTGCATCGCAGCTGGGCCAATTCTCCAGCTTGCTCTGCTAACAGATTACACACTAGCGTGTAATAGTGTCTCCTGACGGTGCTTCAGCTCAGCACCACGCAACACGCATTGTCGTCAACGTGGCATCAGGGTGGTTGCCGCAACGCAAGTGCATTTACTTGGCAACGAGTCAGCAGCAGCTTGCTCACCTATTTTCAAATGACAGCAAGCCTCTCTGCAAGGACTCAGCCTGATGGCTTGAGCTTCGGATGCCAGGGCAGTAGTAATGCTAAGTGGGCACCTGCACCTGCAGGTGCTTCACAGATTTCAGCAGCTGCTCCAACTGCAGCACACGCTCCGCACCCCAGTGCTTCAACTAACCACCTTGACCGCTTTCCCGCTGCTGTGCAGGCTACTCTGCAGCCCCTGACCTGTATCTGGGCTATGGGCAGAAGAACGACAACAGGGTGGCAGACCCTCCCCTGTACTCCTTCGAGTACCCCGCTGACTGGACCGAGGAGATCCCCACAAAGACAGAGAAGTCCACCATGGTGAGACGCTCTTTAAATTGCATGCAAGTGCATCTGTTTGTGCCAGGGATTCCGTTGTTGCTCTTGAATGCAGACCAGTCTGGGGGCTTTGATTCTGCAGGCTGCATTTCAAGCTGCGGCCCGGCCTTCATCTGTGCGCGCGGCCACAGACACTACTTATTGCATTGCACATGTCTCTGCAGCAACACATCTGACTCTTTAGCTGCCTGTCACTGCGTGCGTGCCTCTGTGTCTGCTGCGCCTGCTGTTGCCAGGGCATGGATGGGCGCGTAATGCACCCCAGCACCAGGAAGGAGCTGGCCTACGTGGTGGCCCTGGGGGGTGAGCACAGCAGCGCCAAACAGCGCTCAACGCGTGCTCACTGATGCATTGCTCGTTGCACACACCGAGCAACTCCTGCTGAGGAAATCAATCCAATTACATGCTGCCTGTGGCATCAACTGTTGCTGGTTGTGCAGCTGCATGCTGCGCTCTTCTAGCATCCTGTGCTTGTCTCAGTCCCGTGCACGTCTGTCAGCTACTCAAAAGCATGCCGCACCTTCTCTCAACAGCATGCCTCACCACTGCCAACAAGTTCACCCCCTCACAATCGGCGCTCCGCTGCCCTGCCGCACCTTGCATCACACTTTTACACCGCTCCTTGTAACGCAGGCAAGGACTACCGTGACTCTGTGCTGAAGGATGCGCGCAGCTCCCTCATCGTGTTTGCGGGGGGTGACCCGGATCTGCGCCAGGCTGTCACTGACGGCAAGGTGGAGCAGGTGCGGCAGGTTGCACAGTAGCAGCAGCGCGCGCGCACAGCTGCGCTGCAGGCAGGTTGGGGATTTTGCGGCGTGCACAGCAGAGATGTGCAGTGCCAGGATATTGTGTCGGCACGTTGAGCAGGTTAATTCAACCAAGGCCCAGAACCACACATAGTGCCACCAGGAATTTTACACAAAGACAGACTACAACACAGAGCTGAGAGCGTGACGTCTTCTGCTGAGTATGATGATTGACGCGTTGGCGTGTGGCATGTGCAGCAGCAGACACACATTAGTGTGCATTTAGCAGCAGCGGCTGCCACTGTTTCATCCGTGCACGCAGCAGCCCTTGATGCGCATCACGTTGCACTGCACACAACCAATCACTGCCATTAATCAAGTCAATCGCTTTCCATATGCGCTGCGCCCGCAGGCCACCAAGCGCGTGAACGGCAGCGACCTGTTTGTGTTTGACATCGCCTCAGACAAGCGCCGCTACCTCAGCTCCATCGGCAAGAAGGGCGACACCGTGTTTGCGCTGGTGGTCACCGCCCCTGCGAACGCCTTTGAGCGCGACTATGCTGGGCTGAAGCACATTCAGGACACGTTCCAGCTGCTGTGATGTGGCAGGCAGCAGCGGCGGCGGGCAGAGGTGCGGTGAGGGGTGCTGCCTCACGCAATGGCCGGGCTGGCAAGCAGCGCGGCTGGCGGCAGTTGTCATGAGGCAGCCGCGTGGCAATGGTGAGGCAGCTTGTGGCTCACAGTGCTGCATGGGGAGGGGAAGGAGAGGAGCAGGTGTGGGGAAAAGCGCAATCGGCATTGGGCTTGGGCTTGGGTTTGAGCAGTGCAGAGCAGTTGATAACACTGATGTGCCGATGCCAAACCTTCTGGCAGTTGGTGGTTGCGGATCATTGCACTGGAGTTGTGAACTTGGGAGCACAGTGTGCGAGTGCTGCAGCAGGCAGTTGTTGCTGCGCTTTGCTGGTGTCTGCAAACAGCTGAAGATGAAACACCAGCTGGAACATTCGACAATATTTCTTTGAGCACGGCAGTGCCCCTTCTTTTACATGGCGGGTGAGCGCTAGTACAGCTGGCAGCATGCAAATGGAGATGTCTCCTGCAGCAAGGGGCAGCAGAAGTTTTTGAACGACAGTTTTGGATCTGTGGCGGCACGTGCACACTGCAACTTGTGTGTGGCGCGCTTTTTTGGCCAGTGCTATTTGGTTGTTCAGCTGAGCCGCATTCCAAGCTGAACAGTGATGAGGGTTGGTTGGAGGTTGACATCATAGTTGAGTCATACCGCATCACCGTGCCATGCATGACTTTTGTCCATGAGATTTCACCCGCTACGTCCTCGTGCACCTGCTGTCAGCAACAGCAGAGCTGCTGTGGTTATCTGGAAATCATAAAGTATCGTTGCCTGAGAAGTCAGCTGATACCAGCAGGTGTGAAAAGCATGCCGATAGCATACTGTGGTTGGAGTTATGTTGAGTTGCTTTTGGATGTCTGACCCACACGCATAGATAACCGTACCTCACCAAACAAGAAGCACATCTCCTGCTTACTACTGTTTTTTGGGTGCAACACGAACGCTGTGTCATCAGCGCCTTGGTGTTTTCCAGCACGTCGCTTTTGCGAATGCTTCCTGGCAGCGTGTTGTGGCAGTTTGTCATGGTGGGCAAATGTGCATTCTGATGCTGACGCCTCTGCGGGCCCAGTGCACTGGGTGTTTGCTGCAGGTCACTGCAGTTGAGGAGTACCTGCTGATAGAATACCGTATCCTATGACAGCTACTACAGCTCCTTTTATACTGTTGCCAACGGTGTAATGCAGGCTGCGGCAAAACAACAACTCCCCTGACGCACATGCATGACCGGATAGGCACGTGATGCGGCGTCATGGTGCTGCATGCAGCAGTAGACATGACGGGAATGACAGTACGGCCCAAGTACTGCACAGTACTACAGTACGGCCCTGAGTGACTGTTTGATGCATCCTGCGGGACGTGCATGCCTGCATTATGCTTTTCAAAAGGGTGGTCCGTTCATGGCCGCATAGATGGCACTTGCTAGTCCAGCCAAAGGCATCGCTATAGTGTGTTGTAACAGGGAACTTCTAAAGTGCGAGCAACAGACTCTGTGGGATGCTTTACAAACAAACTACGCGCCGCCTGTCTACCTCCCATCTCAGCACCAGCAACATCATCAGCATCATCACGACCATGTCACCTATCAATGCCGGCCAATGTACCCATGGATGCAACAGCCGGGATGAGTCTGCATTATCTAGCTCTGTGGCACCGTTGCTGCCACGTGAACATCACTGCCATCATAGCCGCCGCTGCCGGCGTGCGTGCTGGCACTGCCCCGCTGCATCAACCTCTGGGCCCTGGCCCGCACAGCAGATGCGCTCAGCTGGCACTGCCTCCAGCCTGCCGATGCGGCGCTGCGCGTCTGCTGTGCTGCCACCCTCGCGCCCAGCTTCAGCGCGGCAGCCAGCTCCTGCACTTCGTCGCGCTTGAAGCGCCATGCTGCGCCGCCAGCTGCAGCCACAAGCGTGAGCGGCACCACAGTGCACAGGCCTACCGCCAGCCACCACCTGCGCCTGCTGGGCGTGACCTGCCCCTGCTGCTCCTGCTGCTGCTCCTCCTCATCTGCCTCATCTGCTGGCTCAAAGCTGAAGCAGCGCGGGCCGTCGCCGTCACCCCACACACCAGATCGGCCGCCGCTGCTGCCTGCGTGCCGGCCTACTATCGGTGAGAAGTCTAGTGCCAGCTCTCTTGCAGGCGCAGGTGATGCACTACCGCCCCCACCTTCAGGCAGCCACAGCATGTGGCTGTTGCAGGCTGCTGCCGGCCGCCTACTGCCATGCAGCGCTGCCATGCTGATGTCTGTCAGCGCAGGGCTGGGCCACAAGCCGTGCTGCTGCTGCTGCTGCTGCTGTGGCCCAATGCCAAAGACTGGCGACATCATGGCGACCAGCTGCGGCGAGCCTGCTGCTGCTGGTGCCCGGCCCTGCTGCTGGTCCCGCTGCTTTGCCGCAGTGTCTGCAAACGTGAAGGACAGCGAGGATGCCGGCGTGCAGCTGCCGCTGCAGCTGCCGTGTGTCGTCATGCCTGTTGCTGCATCACAGCCCTGCCCCAGCTTGCTGGCTGGTGTGGTCAGCTGCAGCCGTCGCGGATTCACGCTGCCTGGCGATGCTGCGTCTGCGTTGCTGGCGCTGAACATGCTGAGCGACTGCTGGCTGAGGGGACTGTCATCATCATCATCATCATCTGCATAACCTGCTGCTTGCAGAGGTACAGGTGTGCTGCTGTTGGGGCTGCGCTGCTGCTTGGCTGCCCCGATGCTTCTCAAAGGGCTCAGGTATGACAGGTCAGTGCGGCGTGACCATGCAGAGCCCAGCTCAACCACAGTGCTGGCTGCGCTGCCGGGTGTTGCATTTGCTGCTGCTGCCCCTTGCGGATGGCCTGGAGGGAACAGCTCGACACACTGGCTGGTGTCCCACACAAGCTGGCTAGTGGCTGTCTGGTCCAACTGGCGCCCTGTGGGGCTGAGCAGCAGCGATGCCTCTGTGGTTGCTGCTGAGGGGTCCTGCACCTGGCTCATCTCACCATGCAGCTGTTGTCGCTCCTGGCGTGCCTGGATGCAGTAGAGCAGTGAACAAAAGAATATGTCCAGCTGCTGCGCGTGCGAGCCACTGCTTCGGCATCATGTGCATAAGCTATGGCGGTTCTGGCATGCAGCTGTTCAGCCCGCATGGCATACATCGCATGCGTGTCAACAACATCACCGAGGGCATACATATGAAAACCAAAGCAGTGCTATGTTTCTCACCTCCTGCACGTACTGCAGAACTGCAGCCATCTGCTGTGCTGGGTCCTGCAGTCTATGCAGCCCAATGTAGCTGCACAGCTGGTGCAGCTGCTGCAGCAGCACCTTGTGCTGCGTGTTGTTCTGGGCACCATCAGCTGCACCGCGAATGAGCTCAGATAGCTGCAGATTGGAAAAGAGCAGGGCAGACTTGAGTAAGGCGCAGAGCAACAAATAATGGCGGCAACTCGTCTGCAACGTCAGCCTCAGCATGTACAGCATTCAGCTGCGCTTCATGCGAACTTTGCAGCCGCAGAATCAATGCGCTGGTGGTAGCACGCAGCTGCTTGCTGCAACTCAGAATGCTCCCAGCAACTAACCTGAGCGGTGAGTGCAGCCTTGGTCACTGCTAGTGCATTTCTCTGAGCCCTCAACTCCTCCACCTGCAGCCATCCAGGCATTGATGACAGTGTATCAACAGTTTAGGCCTTTGACGTTTGCACTCATCTGAATGGAACAGCCATCAAGCAAGCAGGCAGGAGACAGGCGAGTACACGGCTGGCAGCAGACCGGCTGGCAGCCCACCTTTCTGGCCAATGCTGTGTTGTCTGCTGCAGCCCTGGCCAGCAGCTGGCGCACATTCCTTGGTGCTGGCGACCTGTCCAACAGCTGTAGTTGCTGCTGCTTCTTGATTTCCTGCAAGGTTACCACACACGCTTAGATCCTTTTCAAAGCAGGCAAGAGGCACAGACGTTGCAAGCAGTAGCTGCAACAGCACCACGAGCACGGCAGATAGCCCTCACCAGAGTCTCTTGCAGCTGGTGGTTCAGCTCATCAATATGCAGACGCTGTGTTTCTACAAGAGCTTGGAGTCGCTGCACTTCTACACTGGTTGCTGTGCTGGGTGGTGGTTGAGCTGGCTCCTTTCGCTTCTTTGGCATGTTGACTATTGGTCAAAGCTATAGCTCTGGTACACTTTATGATGTTGAAAGTCACAATGAGAGATCGATTATGCAGGAGTCGCGCAAAGCGTCTCGGCAACGAAAAGACGGTGCTCCAGCCGTTGGCGATTCCGGGCTGCTGTGAACTAAAAAAAAAAAAAAAGGTTCAACAGGTTCAAGACATACACACTAAATTGCCTAATTACCAAAGCAGCCTACATCAGGGCACGTCTGTCATGCCTTTTCAAAACTTTTGTAACACTCGATTTCTGATCGGTGGTCACAGCCATGAGCCATAGCCATGGACCCACAGACTGCCGCTGGGGCCTCCAGCAGCACCACATATTCTTTGCTGTGACAACTTAGTTATTTTCTCGACTTGCATTCTCAGACCGTCGTCCTGGTGTTGTGCCCGTGGCCATCATAGCCCCCCCCCCCCTCTGGGCAGTTCGTCGTGGCTAAGCAAATCGCCATGGCTGTGGCTACTGGAGGTTGCTACTGGAGGCATACATGCATTACCGTACGCTACCATGTGTCCTTTGAATGTGCAGCTAGTGGTCGTGGCTCTACAAAGCAACAGCAGCAACACCACTGCCAGTGGTGTGGCCGCCACAGTGACTGGTCACGGTGACCAGCACCAGCAGCATCCGACCCCAAACCAGCGCTGAGATCCGCAGCAGCAGCAGCAGCAGCAGCAGCAGCAGCAGCAGCTGGTTTTTTTAGTTAGCAGCTGCCGCTGGTGCACCTGCCAACGTGCTGCTGCTGCTGCTGCTGCTGCTGCTGTCTGCAGCCTACTTGCCTCAGGCCCTGAGGCAGGCTGCCGTCAGTCATCATAATGCTTATCAGTGAAAAAGATAAATATATGCCTTAGTAGAGGATCCAATGCGAGACACTCCACACACATAATTCATTCACGATGCCATCATCGCCAGTTGCGACAACCAACCTGGTCTTGAAGACTGAAAAACAGTCTCGCAGCAGCCACAAAAAGCCACGAAAATTGTGCTGCAACATGGCGTCGTTACTTTGGCTTGTTTAAAGTATGTTGATGATATGCCCCAACATGCTGGGCGTGGCCCCAGCAGCCTTGCAGCCCAGCCTGACTACCAGCGGCTGCCAGCAGCTGCATAATTCATTAGGCCGCGGCCTAGTAGTACTTATAAGTACACCTGATCATCAGGCATGCTGCTGCTGTATGGTATAACACCCAAAAAAACGCATGAATGAGCACATGCATCAGTTGGCGACTTGCAATGTGTGCCGTGCAGCAGAGCACTGCTCAGGGCATGCAATGCACCGCATGCGCTCCATGCAACTAAATCGGCAGCGGCTGGCAACTGCAGCACTCGTGCTTGCAGCGACGCAGGTGAAGACTTGTCTGCTGTACAGCTGCAAATGATGGTTTCAGCATGATCATGATGGGCTGATAGCTGCGCGGTTCCCTTGCACACAGAGTTGCATCCTCATGGTGTGTGGCACACAGAGGGCAATGACTGCAACAACACCATCCAACTTTCGATGGTGATGATCGGTTGTAGAAGCAGACGTGCGCCACCTCATGCACCACTACATCACAATGCATTGTGGCAGTGAATCTTTGGTGTGCAACGAGGTACGCGTTGCGGGTGTTGCTCTGCACCATGATCACAAGGAAATTAAGCACAACTGTGCACATGCTGAGTGCTTGCTAGCACGCACAGCACCAGCATATCTGCACAAGGCAGAGCATACTCCCAGCTTCATCTCCAAAAGCAAAGTTTATCCACTTTGCATTTTTGCAGGACAACATTCACTGTCAATGTTGCCTGGCAGGCAAAGTATGATCAAGATGGCATGTATGCGGCTGCTGGTGGTGGGCCACCTTCACTTCCCTACACAGGCCTGTGTCCAGCTGGCAGCCCAGCAGCCTGGTCCGCATGTCAGGACAGCGCTGGCATGCTGTACAGCCAGTGCTGCAGCGCTGCACATGCGAGGGTCCAGCACCTTCTGCGTGCATCCTGCACTGTCGCTGCCCTGTGAAGCCCGGGCAGGGGAGATTGTGATCAAGGCGGTGCTTGAGGGGTGGTCTGCGGTCGCATGTGACGTGGGGAGGCTGATCAAGGCACCCTGGGGTAATCCTTGGGCTTCATGACGCTCAGCATCTGCCCAGCAAAGCAGCAGCAGCAGCCATGCAACGTCAGAGAGTCAGCAACTTGGTGGCCATGCGCCCCACCTAGCCGCTGACGGCACATATGTTCACAAGCATGCTTGGTGACTGCTGAACAGTGACAACAACAGCTCAGGGTTTGCAGTGCTTGTGGCTCACTGACATGGCGCACTCTGCATACAGCAGGTGCGGTCTGCAGCACGCTCACCCTGTCTGCAAACTCCCGAAAGTCTGCGCCCTTCAACGCCTGCTTCAGCGCCTGCAGCAGCGGCAGCCGCACCCCAGCAACAGCAGTGAATTAAGTGCAAGTATCTGGAGATAATTCAATGCAGCACATCAGGGAAGCAGGGCAACACGTGGCTGCTACCCAATCGAGTGCCGCAGCTGTGGAACTTAAAGAGCGCAATGATGGACGATTGTGGAGGAGGAGGCATGCCCGGCAGTGACCTAGCTCTGATACAGCCAAGCTGCGGTGGCAGGACAGCAGCATCTGCAACTGTGGCTGCCATAGGACGCCATGGTGCATGTCAGGCGGCCCGTGTAGATCATGCAAAGCTGCCATCCTGCAAGCTGACACATGCCCACCTGCTCCCTGTTGGGTGCGCTGTCTATCTTCAGCAGCAGCTCCTGCAGCCGCTTGTCGCCCAGTGTGGTCCTGAACTCCTCATTGTATGCTGCAGAAGCAGGAGGGAGGAAATGTGACATGCTGGAACTTAGCAGCACTATGCAATGCAGCAGACTCAAACATAGCACATCTATTGGGCAACATAGGGCTCGATTTTGTGTTTGCATCAGCAGCCTGCTTGATGCTGGATACCATTCATGCAAGTGATGCAGCAATCGTAGGTATGTGCCCACCTAGCCTTTCTAGCTCTGTGGTAGTCAGGGTGAAGCCAGCTGGGTCATCTGCTGGAGGCTCAGCCTGCACCAGCTGCTGCGGCTGCTCTGCACAATACAACATCCGCCACCATGATTTTGGCTAGAAAGCAAACGATCTGCAGCAGCTGCAGCGCACATGAAGCTGGGTTGCAGAAGGCCTGGGGAGTGCTGCTTGCCTCACCTGCTGTCTGGTAGCTCAGGCGGATCTGAACACTGCTCACAGCCTCTGGATCATCTGCAGCCCGCTTCACAGACCGTACGACAGCTGTAAAAGGTGTCTGGGGCCGCAAGCTAGCGATTACATTTGCCGGCAGCTCTCCCAGAACGTTGTCTGCTGCTGTGCAGCTCCATGTGCCGCTGTCCTGGTCCTGGCCGATCTGCACAGCAAGACCGACCTTGACGCTTGCTGCTGGCAGCTTGTCTTTTAGCTGTATGTCGAAGTCGACTTTGCGCTGCATTGTCGCGCCTGTAAGCCTTACAACAGTCGCGCAGATTATGAAGTCGGAAGATACTCTACGACCTTTTGTGAGTGGCTCTGTGGAACCTGGAAAAGATGGTGCTTAGTTTATCCTGCCAACGAACAACGTAACGGACTCATGCCTGGTGCAAGTAGGGTTTTGCTTGACAGCAGCCTGGTGCCTGTTGTACAGCCTGAACTGCCAGCTGGCAGCGTTTGTCAAAGTACAAGAGTCCTGCAGCTTCACTGAGCGACTAGAGTTTGTAGCGAAGCGGGAAAATCCATGCTCTAGCAGCTGCCGCCACCTGCTTGCCATTAAGTGTGTGGACGCCGGCGGCTGCTGCCACATTGTTACGACTGCTGAGCATCACGCTGCTAGCTGCACCAGTAGTGCTCTCTAAACAAGCTGCCGATGACTGACAGGCGCTTCCTCCAACGGTCATAAGCCATAGGCCAAACACATAACGAGGTATCATGTTACACCGCGGCAACATTGCCACGCGTCCAGCAGCTTGCAGCAGCCAACAGCTGCTGTTTAGGCCTCAGGCACCTCAATCTCACCAGCATCAATCTGCGGCAGCAGCAGCACAGGCAGCAGCAGCAGCAGCAGGTAAGCTTCAGTTCAAAACTGCATACAGCTTCATACACGCTAAAATATGCTCTATGTGTGTAGACATGTAGAATGCAGACCAGAAGGAGCAGCAGGGTGCAGGCGAGGCATGCGCTGCAGCGGTCACCAAGGTTGCGTGCCCGTCCTGTGCTGCTGTGTCAAGGTGCTAGTATTTACCCTTATGTGCTGCTGTTATGAGCTGTTGCCACAGCCTGATGTGCCAGACAGCACAAGGGCAGCTGGCACATCCCTGCCGCTCAGCTCATTCTGCGTCACCCAGTGTGACATTGCAGGTGATCTAGTGTGATGCTGTACCCCAAATGCATGCCCCAATTGCAGCCAGCATTATGCAAGCAGCTCTGGTTTCCCCTGGTAATAAAAAACACTGCTCTGGCTGGCCTGCTCAAAGCCAGTCACATGTCTGCAGCCTCGCTGCCTGTTGCCATGAGGGCAGCTGCAGCTGCTGCATCCCCTGTCTGAGGCATCCCAAGTGCCACAATAAAATGCTCATGCAGCGGCACACTGCCACTATAATAACCCTTTGATCAGTGGCGTGTTCCCTGCTGTGCCAGGCCCGCCCCCCCCCCCCCCCCCCCCCCCCCAGAGTTGAATGACGGCATGGCCAGTCAGCCTGCAGGTGTCGGCAGCACATACCAGCCAACCCCGGAATGCAAACGCCGCTCGGCCATGAGGGCTTTGGCTGCACCTTCACTGCAAACTGGCGCTGACTCAGCCGGCCGTGCCAGCTCAACTGCTGAAGCCCAACCCTGCAAATGGACTGTCACTGCCCTGGCTTGCCCTGCCGGCTCTGCAAGGACCTGCGACTGCCTGCAGACATACTACTGGTATCTGGTCTTCCCCACGCAACCCACGGACCTGCACTGTTCAACCATCGCTCTGCCTGCCTGAGCCGTGCCGCTGCAGCCCCGCTGCCACCCCATGCGGCAAGTATGCAAAACGTTTTCAAGATGGCGCCGCACACCCGCACACCCGCAAACACACAGCACAGCCAGCCAATGTGCCCCGGCCTCTCACCTTGGCCATGATGGCCTGCGGGTGCTCGTGGTCGATGGTGCAGCCCACGCTCTGTGCAGTGCCCAGCATCTCCTTACAGGTGCCTGCAAGGGTCTTGGCGCAGCTGCGGGGGCGCATCACGCGCGCCACCTCGATGATGTCATCCATGGTGATGTTGCCGCTGTGCTTGATGTTCTTCTCCTGCAAGGCAAAGGGCGAGGCGGCAGGGCGAGGCGGCACAGGAACGGCGAACAGTGTGAGATGCGGTTGTGTTAAAAAAGAGAGAGTGTGGGGGGGGGGGGGGGGGGGGGGGGCTGCCAGCAGCGCACCCGCCGGATACTGCATGCACCACATTAGGTGCTGATGACAGGGCTGAAAGGAAGTGTCCAGACTGCAGGGGACTGCTGAAAGGCAGCTGCTGCAGGTTGCTGCTGCGCTGCATGGGCTGTCTTCTGCTGCAACGAAGCAATGTCAACACATTCGTCAACAGAGCTGCCCAAATGAGTCTGCTCCTGGCATTCCACGCCGCGCTCACACAGCTGCTGCAGCTGCCGCTGGCTTCTGCAGGTACAGCAAGTTGCTGCAGTCCTGCGCACCACACCGCTGACTGCTCTGCTGTGAAACTGCTGGGCTTGCTGCTGCTGCTGCTGCCGCTGTTGCTGCTGCGTGGCACTGCCTGCACCCCTCTATGCAGCTTCAGCATTGCAGCTGCATACTCCGGCAGCCAAGCACCCATCCTCAATAGCTGTGCAGTGAGCAGCCATGGCAGCCTGTTTTGACTGCCTGCAATCAGTCGTATCACATGGCTGCTGCTGGACTCCACGGCTGCTGTCAAATGCCTTATTACTGCGCCCAGCGCCGCAGGAGCCCCCCATTCTCCCAAGTCTTGTGAACATGATACTACACTGATTTGCACCATAAACCTGGGGCCCTGAGAGCTGCTTTGTGTTCCGTGCTGCATAGCACAGCTGCTGCTGTTGTCGATCAGTGCCTGCGCCGCACTGCTCCCGCCGCTGCTTGGCGGCATGGCCCCTCGCTCGGCTGTCCGGCGGTTGATCAGCGTCCTGAACCTTTGCTATGCTCATGTGGGCCAGCTTTGGCTTAAGCTCATGCTTGTAGCATCAGCTGCTGCTGTCGCTGCTGCCGCTGCTCCTGAGTGCCTGCAGCAGCCCCCAGCCCTGTCTCGCACCTTCTTCCTGTCACGGACGGGCTCCTTCAGCGCCTTGATGACCAGCGCAGCTGCTGAGGGCACCACAGACACCTTTGCCTGCCTGTTCTGCACTGTGAGCTTGACAGTCACGCGCAGGCCCCTCCAGTCCTTGGCGGTCTCCTTTGCGATGTCTTCTCCGATCTTCTTGGGTGACAGACCCAGAGGACCGATCTTAGGGGCCAGGGAGGAGGCTGCGCCGACCTCTCCACCGGTCACGCGCACAAACACCTCCATAACCTCATTGGGATCGAATTTAGGAGGCATCTTTACACGTTTTAGCCCTCCTTTCGGAAGGGATGCGCTCAACTTGGAAAGAGGGCGAATCCAGTGCCGGTGGGGAACTTGAGCAGCAGAGAAATTTTCCGGCCTGAACCCGAGTCATGTGACCAGATGACTCCAAGAAAGCGGAAAAAAGTCATTTGCAACAGTTTGTCTAAGTTTAAACTTTGATCAGAACACACACCATGCAGGCCCAACTTGTTGGCAGCAGAAGCTGTGCGAGGGCTTCTGCCCTCGGCAGGGCTAGACCAGCACGCAGTGCAAGGCTGAACGTGGTAAACACAGCATCAGTGTCAACGAAGAGCGTGTCTGGGCGCATGGCAGAATTGAAGGCCCAGGGCAAGTGCGTGGCGGTCACCCAGGGATGGCGTTCTGGTGCTGCTGCATTTGCTACTTTACGGCATGCTGCAGCATGAATTCTCTTTGTACCATGAACATATTGGTTCTAAAGCTGAGCTAGCTGTGAATGGGCTCAACCTCCCTGCAGGGTGGCATTCATCCCCTTCCTTGTTGCTGGTGACCCCAACCTGGAAACAACAGCAGCTGCACTAAAGAAGCTGGATGATGTTGGGTCAGATGTAATTGAGCTCGGAGTGCCATATTCTGTGAGTAGCCATTCGCAGGAGCTCCTGAGCACTGTAAAAGTGGCTTGGCGAGGGCAGCAGCAGATGATGCGGGCCAGCATCCATGGAAACATGACTGCTGCAATTGCAGCACGCCCAGCCGGATCGGTGCAACACACAGCAGCAGACAGACACAGTGACATACGCACATGTTAGCATGCTAGCAGGTAGCATAACTGGCTGCACTCAGGCAGCAGTCCCGTCAGCAGCAGTACACGCAGCAGTACAGCAGCAGCACATGGGGCAGCTGCGGGCATTTGAGCTGTGGTGGCACAGATCTCCAACCATCCAGTGTGCAACGCCAGCCATCTAGACGAACTTAGCATCGTTGATTCCTAAGGTGTTCCACCCCTGCCAGCAGCTTCCAGAACCACAGATCAGTACCAGCTGGATAGCCCTGGCCCCGACCCATCTCATGCACACCTCTGCAACCAGCCTGCTGCACATAGCCCCTGCTGCCTCACATTCAAGACAACTCGCTGTATAGCATCTCCTGCCGTCTCTCTACACTACCGTCAACTCAAGTCAAACCCTTCCCTGACTGCAGGACCCTCTGGCTGATGGTGCAGTCATCCACACTGCAGCCACGCGCGCGCTGCAGCACGGCACCACCCTAGACAGGGTCATCGACATGGTGGCAAAGGTGGCACCGACTCTGAAGGCACCACTGGTGCTGTTCACCTACTACAACCCCATCATCAGGAGGGGCATGGACAAGTTCTGTGAGCAGATCAAGGCAGCAGGCGCATCAGGTGTGTGATTGTGCAGCGGCTGGTGCTGCCAGGCCTGACAGTAGCCTCGTCAGCGAGGCTGTGAGCCTGAATGTATGTCATGCCAGCTTAAAGTCTGATGGCCAAATGCAGCGGGCACGAGGCATTTCTGTTCACTGGCAAGGGACTGGCACAGCAGCTCTGCCATCTGCCTGCCTCCCTGTCAGTGGCAGCAGCAGCCACGGCAGCAGTGACGTTGTACGCTGCGACATCAGGTAGCACTCACATCATGCATTACATATACTGCCACCGCCGCTCCTCCTGCTGCTGCTGCTGCTGCTGCTGCTGCCGTCTATCATGCAGGCCTGCTGGTGCCGGATCTGCCCCTGGAGGAGACCGTGACCATCCGCGCAGCCTGTGAGCGTGCCGGGCTGGAGCTGGTGCTGCTGACCACACCCACCACGCCCAAAGCACGCATGGCGGAGATTGCGCGCCTCAGCCAGGGCTTTGTTTACCTCGTCAGCGTGACAGGCGTAACAGGCGTGCGGGGGAAGGTGCAGGCGCGCGTGGAGACGCTTGTGGAGACGCTGCACTCGGTCACTGACAAGTCTGTGGCTGTCGGGTTTGGCGTGAGCAAGCCGGAGCACGCGAAGCAGATTGTGGAGTGGGGCGCGGAGGGCGTGATTTGCGGCAGCGCGCTGGTGCGGGCGCTGGGCGATGCAGCGACGCCTGAGGAGGGCCTGAAGGACATGGAGGCCCTGGCGAAGAGCCTGAGGGATGCCATCCCACACTGAGCGGCTGCGGCTGGGGTGCAGCAGCGGCAGGGTGTGGTGCAGGGCAGCGTGTGCTGGGTAGTGAGTGAGGAGGGAGTGACTTTCTTGTCGATAGGTAGCAGGCGCTTGAGCGGCAGTGGAGATCGTGCTTGCAGTGCTGGTCATGCAAAGTTGCATTTGCCACTGCAGCAGTGACCTACGTGGGTTAGCAGTTGATTGCAGGCACCTTTGCGACATGTGAGCTGCCTTGCGCGTGTGCGCCGCCAGTGCTGCAGCTGACTGGCTGCTGCAAGCTGGCCAAGCTGCGCCACCAGCATGCACACATGCAGCGTTGCATCTGCATTCATCATCAGTATCAGCAGCAGCAGGCGTCGTGTTCTCATGCTTGCTGGCATGTGCATGCAGTTTTGCCTGACAAATTCAGGACCTCCAATTTGAGGGCTGCTGCTGTTGTGTGTTCTTGAGTTCTGCTGCCACTGGTTGGTGACGTGTTGCGTGAACGGAAGCGTGCTGTGCGCACATTACGTTGCGTGTGTGCTTCCATTATAGCCTGCTGGAGGAGTGCTTCAGTTAGTGGCTTCTGTCATGCATGGTATGCAAATCGGCTTTGCCACGGCGCACTCACTGCATGTGCTAGCATCAAGTGAAAGTGCCAGCATTGGCGCCGCAACATTGTACGGCCATAGCAGCATACAGCC
Source organism: Tetradesmus obliquus (assembly GCA_030272155.1). Taxonomy (NCBI): domain Eukaryota; kingdom Viridiplantae; phylum Chlorophyta; class Chlorophyceae; order Sphaeropleales; family Scenedesmaceae; genus Tetradesmus; species Tetradesmus obliquus. The sequence continues at coordinate 8,079,169 of CP126191.1, forward strand.
GTGAAGTGGCACGCTTGCCAGTGCTGTGTTGCCTCCACTTGAGCAGGCTACGGCGTAGCTTGCCACGCAGTGCATTCATTGGCAGCGGCATCGGTGTACTGCACATAGTGTGCACATGCCACAAAATTGCGGCTGATGCAGTGACATCAAGCGCTTGGCTGCCTCCTTAGCTGTACGTACAGCTGTTTGTACCGCCTGGCAGCGTGGTTGTGCAACAGCTGAGGCGTTGCCAGCGGTTGTTAGGTGGTGACTCCTGCAAGGCTGGAGACATTGCAATCATTGCTGTGACGAGCTGTGCTGCAAGGTAACTTTCGGCCAGTTTGTCATGCCATGGCAGCAGCACCACAGCTAGACAACTTGTGTATACAGTTGTGGTTACAAAATCAGGCTAGCGCCGGGCCAGCACTGGCCCCCATGGCCCTTGGCCACGGGCACCCACTTGGGCACCGCAGAGGCGGAAAACCAGGGTGCTGACGCAAAGCAAGACTCTTGCTTGGTCGGACCAGCAAGTGCCTTTCTCAAGTGGCCGCACTGCACGCGTGCCATGCATGAGCAATGGCATGTAAGCAAAGACAGTTGATGTCGCATGCCCCCAGAACCATTGCTTGTATACTCATGCAAAGCAGCAGCCATGCATGACATCTGTTGCAGTTGCCCAACACCCAATAAACATGACAGCAACCTGCAGAACTCGCAGTCCAAGTTGGTGTGCAAGGAGTACCATATCCTCCCGAAACCTGAAGCGGCAATTCTGTGTTGATATGCATGCACCACGCGAATGACGTGAATCACACCACACTTGTCATCATTGCAGCTGCAGCCATATGCAGTCACCAACCCGAGCTGCATGCACCATCAAGCACCCTCGTAACAGCAGCTCTATCTGAACCCAAGCACACGCCAACTTGTTGCGCCTGTCGCTTGTGGTTGCAACATCAGCGAGACTTGTAACTGTATTGCGATGCACAAGCCAGCAGCGCCAACAAACAGCCGCCAAAAGCACTCATCGCGCTGCTCCGCTCGCGATGCCTGGATAAACACCACCGCGACACACGCACGCCAGCCAGCAACCATACAAGCACCGTGAACAGCACCCCACCACAGCCAGCGCTGCGCCTGCAGCACACGCCTGATGCACTGCACACTGCTGTTCACGCGCCCTGGCCCCACCCGCAGCTACGCAGCGCCCCACCAAGCAAGCAGCTTTACTTGGGTGGCGGAGGCGGCGCACGGCGTGCCGATGGTGTGGACGGCATGCCATTGGCTGCTGGGCGTGCCGGCACTGCCGGTGCGCGCCGCGCAGGCGCGCCTGCGCCCACAGACGTCCGCGCGAGGCCTGCTGCTGCCGCCTGCCCCTCCACCAAGCCCTGCACACAAAAGAAGAGGACAAAGGCGACACAATGACGCTCAGGTTGCAGGGAGGTCGACAAGGAGCGATGAAAATCAGCAAAGTGTGCTCTCCAAGCAGACACCTCCCCATGATGCATCATGTTTGTGCTTGACTCGAACTCTGGCCACACCACGGGTGCAGAGTGACTTGGTCTGTGCGCAGCCAGCACAGCCGCCACCAGCCGCACCTGTGGCGCTGTGGGCAGCTTCTTGGGCCTGTCCACGTGGCTGAGCGGCACGGGGGCGCGCAGCGCGGGCATGTAGGGGCTGTCGATCATGTCCGTGTAGCGGCGCCGCTGCTCGCCGGACAGCAGGTCGGTCATGACAGCCAGCGCCAGCACCTCCGCATCCAAGAGCACCTGCAGCAGCACGCACGCGCCAGGCATGTTAGCTTGAATATACAGCAAACACTCGACTTGCGGCAACTAGCAGCCGTCACACTGGCTTTGCATCTTCGAGGCGAAGAAATTTGTTGAAGAGACAAGCCAGCAGCAGATAAGGTGGCAGTGCATGAGGTTTTCATGGGGTTGAACCTCATTTGAGTGACAGCCTGAGCTGAGCTGTTTGCAGCTTCCAATCCTGTCAGGTGTTAGTGGTGGCGTATGCCGCGTGAGTACACCAGTGTAACCCCTCCCTTTCTGGTGCATGCACGCCTGCTTTCCGCAGCACCACTGCAAGCACACATGAACACAAGGGGCACATGGTGCTGGCAGCGCAGCTGGCGGGCTCACGTTGTCTCCCTCATGGTCCTTGCGCTTGACCTTCTCCTGCTTGTACTGCACGTCGTCGATGGCCATCTTGATCTTGTCGTACAGCAGCCGCACAGCAGCACGCTTCTCGATGACGCTGCTGTCCTCCTGCAGCACACCAACAATGACCAGGTGGGCAGGAAGTATCATGTCATCATCAGCAGCAGTGACGTGAGAACAGCGCCAATGTACCGCTATTCAATGGGTGCAACAAGGTTGATTGCTGCTCGCACAAGCAGACCGGAACACGTCTCATCCACACAGCTCCCCCAGTTTGCGCCGCAGCACCCCCATGCTGCTGCTGCACACTCGCATCTGGCATGCCATCCGGCTTCCCCTGCCCGTGCCTCACAGCCGCAAAGCAACCAGAGCCCAGATCCAGCTGCAGCGCCGCCTCACCGTGAGCATGCGCTTCAGCTCCTCCTCGCTCATCTTGTGCACGTGGCCGAACAGGTGGTTGAGCAGGTTCTTCTCCGCCTTGCGCACCAGGCAGTGCACCACGCTCTTGGGCACAGTGGTCACGATGGTGTCGCACACCATGGTGATGTACATCTGCATGTCGCTCGCAAACTGCTCCATCAGCTGCTCGTAGCGCGTCTCCCACGTCTCCTGCAACGGCAAACAGGCGAATGGTGGCCAAGCAGCAGGGGGCGGTTCATCAAACGCAGGCACAGTGACAGTGTGCGTGCAACAACACTGGGCTGCCAAGCGGGCGATTGGCCAGTGACGCAGCGTGCCGCATCAGTCTGCCTCAAACGCTGCCGGCTCCACAACAGCTCGTGCGTGCCTGCGCCGCTCCCTGTGCAACAACTGCGTGTGAGCTGCCCAGACGCGCCAACAAAACACTTAGCAGCACAAGCGCGGCTCGTAGTAGCACGCCACCAGCCCTACCTGCACAGTCAGCGGCTTCTTGGCCAGCTCTGCCAGGCGCATGGCTGCGCTGGCCTGCTGCTGCTGCGGCTGCAGCCCGCCGCCAGGGGCCATGGGCCCCAGCACGATGGGCGGCGCGGGCTGCAGGCGGCCGTGGTTGTCGCGCAGCTCCTCCGCACGGAAGAACTTGGCGCCCTGGCCCAGGCGCGTGCTGGTCATGACCTGGCAGCAGCAGCGGCGGCGGCAGCAGCAACAGTGAGTGAGGACTGTAATGAGATGAAGAACGCCAGACGCTTGCTCAGCGCGACACCTCAAGTGTAGCAAGGCAGTGGCCATACAGCGCGCTGCAAGAGGCTTCCTCAGCTCCTGCTGCTACACGTGACAGCAGCTGACATGTCGAGAACTGACGGCAGCTTGCATGAGTGCACGCCTTGTGACTGGCTCCAGTCATGCAGCAGCTGCATGCACAGCCCTGATGTGTCACATGACCCGTGGCCCTCTCACAGCTCACTGGCTGCCGCAACTCCCCACACCCGACAGGCCGCCGCAGGGTCCTTCACCGTGCACACTTCGTAGGCTGCCGCACTGTTCCCTGTACACATCCTGCATGCGCAGCAGACCAAACGACTTACCTCAAAGCTGTTGCGGCGTGACAGCTGCACGCCGGCCGCCTCAGACAGGGGGTCCACCAGCTCAGATGCCTCAGAGGGTGCGCTGCCCGGGCTGCCCAGCGGCTGCGGCGCAACGCCTGCTGGCTGCCCGTTGGCATCCGCGACAACATCTGCGGGTGAGGCACACAGCACCACAACAGCGTTGCAGTCCCACAATCACGCTAAGGTGAGCAGGCCAGGCTGGGAGACACACCTGCCGCTTGACAAAGGCAGAAAGGCATGCTGGTAATGGCTCCACAACAGCGAGCACGGGAACGTGCTCACAAAAGCAGTCGACGCCGCGTGTGAGCAGATGACAAGCACGCCAGACGTATGCCTCAGAGTACAGTACCAGGCTGCTGTAGCTTAGGAACGTCTCTCACCTTTGCTAGCGCGCCGCGGGTCTGCTGCTGCTGGCTGCGGCTGTGCCTGCACAGGCGGCGGCGGCGGCGGCCCTGCTGACGCCGCCACTGCGCGCATCATGCGCGAGATCCACTCGTACTTGTTGCCGACGTTCTCAGCACGCAGCACGATGCTGTTGTGGTCCTTCACACACGGCCTGCGCGCGCAGACCAAGCCAGCAGCAGCAGCAAGACAGAAAAGGTGATGAGCAGGGGGTCAGCAGGTGCAACCACCACGTCAAGCAGTGTCCACGTGTTGCTTGCACACATGAAGCAGCCAAGCACACGTCTGAACATCGCATGCATATACAACGGCAAACCGCCCCGGCCGCCCACCTGCGCGGGTCCAGCGAGCGGATGCGCAGCAGCAGCGATGCGCGCTCGCCGCGCTGCATCTCCACCATGGCGCTGCCGATGGCTGGCCGCACGTTGCCGCGCTCATCCAGGTCCTCAATGATGCAGTCCACCAGGCTGATCTGGCCGCGCAGACCGTTGGGCTTGGGCACATCGTCCGGCGTCTTGAAGTAGTACAGCGTCTTGTTGGAGTCTAGGGGGCGGCAGGGGTGCAGGCCGGGCGCAGGCGCAGGCACACACACACGTGAGGAGGCAGGTATTGGGAGCTGGGACGACAGCGGACGCAGCGTTGCTTGCAGGAAGGCTGATTGAAGCACGCCCACCAGCGCCCACAAGGCCAGCCAAAACAATGACGTGCGCATGCATGCAGGCAGTAGTACAACCCATTGCTAATCTGAGACATGTGGTGCCAACAAAGCAGCTTGCAGCGCCCGCATGTGCAGGCGCGTATCAAGGCTCCTGTCACCGACAGCTAGAACCTGTGATCACACCGCATGCCCTGCAAGCATCGCTGACACAACTAAACCCAGCATCCTGCAGGCACCAGCTGCAGCGCCTGTCCATGACCAAAACAAAGCAGCAAGGCCCTCACCTGAGAAGATGAAGAAGCGCTTCTGCCAGCGCCAGCCGTCCACCGGCAGCGACTGCCGCGCGCTCTCCTCATTCACCTTCTTGTCAAAGTGCGCCGCGATGTAGTCGTTCGGGTCCGCCAGGCTGCCCAGGCTGATGCCGCCACCAGCAGCGCTGCTGGCGCCACCAGGTGCGCCAGGCGCACGCGGCACCATGGCCCCTGCAGCATCAGGCGCGCCAGGTGCCGCAAAGTCCGGCTCTGCGCCGCCGCCGCCGCCCAGGCCCACCCTGTCCATGAAGCCCTTCTTCTTGCCGCCCTTTGCGAGCGCCTTCTGCACCGCTGCCTGGCTCTGGCTGGCCTCGAAGCGGCGGTACATGGTGTAGCGGAAGAAGCCCGCGGTGATGTAGCTCCGCTCCATGTCCACCAGCATCTGCGCCACTGCAGGTGCAGCAGGAAGGGCCAGAGCCGCAGCAACCGTGGGTGCAGCGCGCGGCACGTTTACGGGAACACACAGCAGCAGCCGCACAAGCAGCCGCACATGCAGCCGCAGCAGCAGCCTCGCTTGCAGGACCTGTGCTCTGTGATGCTGGTGCAAGCCGTGCAACAAGCACAACATCCTGCTGATGCAGCACGCAAGCGCGATGTCTGTACGTGCCTGCCGTGCTGCTTCCCATCCTGCTTGCTACTGCTGCTGCCCTGCTGCTGCTGCTGCAGCGGCACCAGCCTGGCTGAGTTGCAATAGCTCATAGCCAAGCCAACTGTACACAACAAACATTGGAGCGGCTCGTGTGCAAGCAGCACTGCACTCACTCTTCTCTCCCTCTGAGCGCCACTCGTCCAGCGCGCGCACCACTGCTGGCATGATGAACGTCCTGAACTCCGGCACAATCAGCGGCACCTTGCCGTTCATCGCTGCTTCTGTGTGCTCGCCAGCCACGCTCGCAGCATCCCGCGCGGCAGATATGAGCAGCGTGTACACCTGCGAGACGCACTCCTGCAGGCGCAAAGAACACACACAAGTTTGCAGCAGTCGGCGCAGCAGTGGACATAACCTGCTAACTCCAGACAGGCCAGGCCCAGGAACAGCAGCCCAGTGCTAAAATCATGTTGTCACGCTGCTGTGCGGCGACGCAAATCGTGGCAAACACTGCTGCTGCTGCTGTCGCTGCTCAGTAAACAACGCACAGACAGTGTGCATGCGCCTAGCTCTGCAGCTGCACTGGTCGCCCTGCTGATGCATCCAAGCCGCAGGTGCATGGCATCCTGCAGTGCATGCTTGGGCGCCCTGGCTCCATCACCATCCTCATTAACATCGTAAATATTGCCGCACCTGCACAGGCCCCTCCACCTGGTCCAGTGCCTTGCTGGCCATGAGCTGCAGGCCCCGCTCAGGGGACACCAAGTGCGGCTGGTAGCCATCTGCTGTCTTGGTGATCTGCAACCACACCAAGCACACCAGCAAAGTGAAGGCAGGGGCCATGACGAACCCAACGGCAGTGATCTGTGCAGCGCGTGTTGTGAAGCAGCAAATGGTCCTGCAGCACCACCTGGTTGGCACATCATGCGCTGGAGGTTGCTGGCATCCCGCTGCTACTGATCATGCTGCTACTGATCAAGCAAAAGCTGCATGTGTTGCAGCTGACAACCAGCTGCCGAGCGCCAATAGCTCCCGCTGTATGCAGTGACATCGCCTGCTGCAGGGCTGCTCCATGCGCACTGCCGCACCTTCTTCACGCTGTCAATTGAAAACAGCTTGTCAAACGGCAGCCGCTGCACATTTCCTGCAAGACCCTTCTCAGAGAAAAAGGCCTCCTTGATCCTGTTGGCAACTGGTGACTCCTGTTCACATCCAAAGCCAGCAGTGCAGATGTATATCAGTGTCTAAGCTATGTGTGCGGCAACAGCTTATTGACGTCACCATAAATGAGGTTGTCACGCTGGCCATGCACTGAGGCAGCACCATTGCACTGCAACTGCAGCACTGCGCCCACTCACATTGACTATGTTGGAAAAGGCCTTTTCAAACCCGCGGCAGAGCTCGAAAACATCACGCAGCCCCTGTGGTGCCTCTCCTAGTGTGCTGACAGCCTTCTCAACCACGATCCGCCTTTCAGTCAAGCGTTCAATGACCTGTGTAAACCCACGGCACCCGTCAGCAACGAGCATGCTTCATTTGCTGCAGCAGTAGCACAGCTGCTGCTTGCTGCACAGATCGTGCGGCTAGGGACACTGCTGCGTGCACTGTCCGTTGCAGGGATTGATCATGTTGGATACCAAGTGCAGCTGCTCTGCAAGCAGCAGGTGGGAACGCCCTGCATGCTGCTATCAACAGCAAACCCACCACCGCTGCAGCATAAGTTCCTACTTGACCCAGTAGGTGCTGTGGTTGGCGTGCTGTACCTTCAAAATCATTTAAATCTTACAGCTGACTCTTCCCAAGCACAACTTGCTGATAGAAAGAGCTCACGATGCATCATGCAGAGCAAGTTCTCTTTGCCCTGCCTAGCTCAGCGCGCCCACCTGGCTGAGAGCGACCGTGGGTATTTCCACCCTGTCAGTCATTTCGAATAGTTCGTCGTTTTCACTAGCGCATGTGCACACCGTCTCTTTGCTCAACTGCCAAACTCCCCCACGTAGACAGCACCAGCGCAGCAGAAGGCCAACACAGGCCCGGAACGTTGATTCTAAACAAGATGTTGTGCTGTTGCAGGTAGCGTATCAGTCATTTACGTTCTGTTTTGACTGTCAGCATGACATCTGCGGGTGTGCCCTTGCCTAGCAGGGCTCAGGTGACTGATCTGTGCTGCACCATCATGCAGGTGACGCTTGCCGACATCGCACGCCCTGCAGCCTTCAACAATGCCAACATTGCAGCAAGGTGGTGGACTTTGACTGGCGCAACTTACATGCCTTGGGGCGGCTGGGTGAGTGGCTGGCTGAGCAGGTTGGCCTGTAACCGCACGTGGATGCGTACTGTGCAGGTACAGGATGGAAGAACCTAAGTACCTAGGTGGCGAAGTTAAGGGCTGCTGGGAGGTTTGTTGCAACTGCCATGACACCACACCAGGGGGCAAGTTGCAGAGTTTGACCACCTGTGTATAATAACAGCGCCAGCATGCAGAACACGGTGAATGGCCCGCTTCAGACGGCGCTTGGGCAAGGCTGCTAGCCATGTGAAAGGGCGAACACAAACATGTCTGCAAACTTACATTTGGTCTGAAATTGAATCCAAAAACGTAGCAATAAGCATATCAAATAATGAAACAACACTTACGCCCTGTCACAGTCACAGCTGACTTGCGTTTTGAAAAGGAGGAGCTGTTGTAGTGCACAGCAATCGTTGCTGCACACCATCCAACGCTTCAATCCCCAGGGACCCCCCACCCAGCAGGACCCAAGCAGGTAGTCGTGTCTACATCACGCACAACAATAGGCTGGGCATCCAAGACAAGAATGCCACAGAGAGAGAGGGGTTACACTGGTGTACTCACGCGGCATACGCCACCACTAACACCTGAAAGGATTTGAAGCTGCAGACAGCTCAGCTCGGGCACAAGAATGCCACAGCCCCCAGCATAGTTGCTGACTGACATCAGTCAAGAGGCACGCTTTAATCAGGAAAAGCGTACATACTACAGGACGCAGGTCACGCCGCCTTCTTCGCATGCGGCAAAGTTCAAGCCTCAAGTCCAGGAAGGTAACCGTGAGGTAACAATGCTGGTGGTCGCGTAAGCCTTCAAAAACGTGCTGTTGCTGTGGTCAAGTCACCCCAATCGATCAGCCATGCATCAAAGATCACCACAGCAAAAAAAAATAAAAAAAATCACCACAGCATATTCTATATTCCACAACTTCAAGGCAATGCTTCAGTTGCCAGAAGAACAGGACACAGCAGAACAGCTACCGCCACAATGCAGTGCCAACACTGCAGGCCTCCAGCAAGCCGTGTGTGGTGGCACAGCAGGTCAGCATTGTGACCTGCAGCCACTACCACGCAACCGGCACACCAGCTGTTCATCAAGCTCGCACACACCGCTAACGAGAATCACCAACACAACACTATAAAGGTACCGCAGGACAGTAGTACACCAGCGAAACACCAGTGCAGCTCTACAGGTCAAGTAGGCTGACGCAACACTTACCTCATCCCAGAAGCAACTCCCAAGCCGTTCAACGTAACGTCACATCAAGGCTCCACAGAGGACCAAAGTGTGCAAAGCATACGGCAGAATGCCCATAGCATGCAACGGCGCTGCGCAACGCTGCCAGCATGAACCTTGCAGCAGGAGAGATAGCAGCTCACACCCGCCCCAGCATTCCCAGACAGAACAAAGCAGCCATCACAGAGAGTCAGTGCAAACTGCGACTCATCCCTCCCATGCATGCACTTCTCTAGCCATAAGTACAAGGCTAATGGAAGGCGCATGCAACTCGATGCCAGGGGCTGCAGCTGTCACACGAAGTGCCAGTTGTTTTGGTTGTTTTGCGTTGCGTGCACCTGCACGTGCAGTTGGATGATCCCCCACCTTCAATGCTTCAACATGGTCTCATGTGTGTGCGTGTGTATGTGTGTAGTGACCTGCGGGCACACTGCATGGACGGGCTGACTAGCCCAGCTGCCACACAACGCTAGAAGCAAGTACTCGCCAACAGTACAAAGCGTGAAATAAGCACCACTGCATGCTCCGTGCAGTCTGAAGCCTAACCATAGGACAGTCAGCACCCCACAGGCGGCTGGTCGCCGCAGACACAGCACACCATGCTAGAGCAATCCTGACAGCAGTGCATCCCTTTGTCCACGAACAACCATATGCAGGCTGCAGCAGCAGCGCACACATGCAGGCATACTATGCATATCAAGTGCTGTCCTGAACTCCATTTGTCAAACATACATGAGTAGACTGAACCAAGCCGTCAGCACCAACACCTCTGACCACCGCGCGTCACATCATTTGCCTGCTAGAACCTTCCCACACGCCAGGGTGCCGGCCCTGGGCAGCCGTGCCAGCAGGCACCAAAGCCTGGTTGACGCGGCCCTGACACATCTGTTGTTTGACTGGAGCCGTGGCAGCGGCTAGTCACTTCTATCCGCCCACCTCGCCATATGCTGGCATGCAAAGCATGGACTGTGGCCAACACATGCCCCCGGGTGCATAGTCAGCCAACTGAGTTGTGAGTGCAGCAATGCAGGGGGCGTTCCATCAATCATAGCACACAAAGCGGGTGCAGCTGCACAAACAAGAGTGCACCCCAGGCTGCTAGACGCTTGCACGCATTGCACAGCCTTGATTGCCTGGTGCATCCTGATCCTCAACTGTGCCAGGCAACAAAGCAAGATTATCAGCTCCCAATCCCTGTTAACTGGACATCAGGTGCATGACCATCAGAGGCACAGAGCACAACACGCACAAACACACGCCATGTAGCACGTATACTGGAAGCAGGCACAAGCTTCGCAGCCTCCAAAAGCACACCAGACCCCTTTCGTGCTGTCGAGCACACACAAGTCAGGTTGAGCATGGGTCCCATGCACCCATGCCATCTCGCCAGGCTTGCAGGATAACTGCCGCCCACAGGTATGGTGTTCAGTCACATAAGGATATGTAATCAGCTGAAAAACAGTAAGAGCAGCCTCCTCTTGAAGGCAGGCTGCTGGGGATTTGACTACTGGAGGAACAACCCACAGGCTGTTGGTGTGCTGCCGCTGTGAATACAGATGTAGCTGGGCCACGCATACGTACAGCTCATCCACCACAAGCCATGGCATGTATTTGACAGGATTGCTATATCGCATACTCAAGGTGCTGCAAACGGGCAGTGAAGACACTGACAACCGGATGCAGCCACAGCGTGGACTCAGATGACAACAGACACTGGGCGCCACTGTTGGTACAAACCTCGGCACACTAGGACTGCAACAAGTGTCAGACGCACGACCACAGGCTCATGGCACAGGTCAAGCCTAATACCAGCGTCAAGAGTGGCGGCATGATTGCTCGTTGCCAAAGCCTTTAACGTCAACACACATCAATGCAGGCTGGCACGCACTGGAACACGTCGTGTGTGGGTATGAGTGCAAACTGCAAGCGTGAACAACAACTAGCCATGCACCATACACAGCAACTTTGCCTGTGCAGGCTGGCACCACACTTCAACACATGGAACTTTAATACATGCTCAGGGATGAGTGGCGCAGCACAGCGTTGCTTGCTGCTGCTGCTGCGGTGGCAGCATGGCAGCTTGCAGCCTGCTGATGCCGCGCAGAGCCCCCAGGGTCTTGTGCAGAGGCGCCTAGCCATGCTTAGCGGCTAATGCCTGGAATAACCGCGCCCGACGGACGCATGCCTGGGATAACCGCGCCCAATCACCCTATGCTTTCAGTCTCGTGCAGATGGCATCGCGCGCATTCATACAATCCCGCAATGCAGCACAGCAAGGTGCTGCTGGCTTTCACATGAGCAGCTGCTGCTGGCCGTTGCTGTGGATGCACAGCTGCCCTGGCATCATCAGGCCAGCATTGGGCCGCGGCTGCATCGTAATGTAGTGCTGCTGCTGCGGCTGCTGCTGCATCATCGCAAACGACAGCGGCTGCGCGCGCGCCTTCTTGTGCTGCTTGTTGCTGTCCATCCATTCCACCACCATGGGGGAGCGCGCGCCGGGCCACTGGAAGTTGCCGTTCAGGGCGTCGAGCGCAGCAGCTGCGGAGTGCCTCTCCACGAACACCACCTGCAGAGCACACCACACACAGCTGAGTCAGTGGAGGCAAAGCACCACGCAGGGCATGCATGAAAGGCTGGCACGGAGGCAAGATGTGTTTGCAGATATGTGGGCAGGGTGTTGTCCGGGTCGAGCAAGGTGGCTGCATGCCTGACTGCTCATCGGTGCTGGCTGCTAGGAACTGCTGCGCGTGCGCTGCGTTACTCACAATGCCGCAGCCCTTGCTGGTCTTGCTGCCAGCCCAAGGCTTGAACAGGTTGATGGACTGCACCGGGCCAAACTGGCTGAACAGCGCGAGCAGCGTCTCTGCAGGAATCACAGGCGTCACTCCTGCAAAGAAGATGCTGCGCTGCTCTGGGGGCTGGCTCTGTGGCATCATTGCCGGCATCGGCATGGGGCAGCTGGCAGGCAGTGCACAGCTGACTGGCAGGGCTTCCAGCAGCTGCTGCCCTGCCAGCATTCCGCCACCATAGATGGGCTGCATGACTTGCAGCGGCTGCTGTTGGATGATGGTCTGCTGTTGCTGCATGATCGGCTGTGGCTGTTGGAGGATGGTGCACGCCGTGGGGTGCATCGATGCTGCTGCTGCTGCTGCGTCAGGGGCACTCAGCATCTGCGGGTGCAAGGCAGACATAGCGGGTATGCGTCAAGAAACAAACCAGACGGACCAGAAGCGCGTCTCCGCAGCTCACAAGCGCTCAGAGGAGTAGTAACCGAAAGGTGAGCATGCAGCATAGTTGTGCTCTTGCAGCCACGCACCTGACTTCCTGGCATCAAAATAGTACAATATTGTTGGCCCATGGGCGTTTGTGGGCCTGACGCGCTCATAAGCAGCTGAACAGGAACCAGCATGCTGCCGCTGGTGGACACCGTCGGCAAGTTTGAAAGTCCGTGCATCGTGTAATTTGACTCAGTAAGAATCATTACAGCTCAGCGCAGGCTTCACGCAGGCGCTATCGGCAGGGGTCTGCTGGGTACTCTATGATGATAGAAGACAGCTGCAAGTACTGGCTAATATATTACGTCCATCAATCATTAGCTCAATATTAATCAAAAGCACAGGGGCCAGCACGAGTCCATGCTTCACGATGTTAAGCGAACGGCTGTTATCAAGCATCAGTGACAACGGGTTAGTCCCTGCGGGTGCCTGCCCCTCCCACAAGCTTATCGTTGACTTCTGTTCATAAGCTTGTTCTGTAGTCCCCTGGCGCCAACACGGCACGAGGTGTGCTGGCTCACCTACTTCGTGACACCTCATCACCCCAGCGGTGATGATGACTACAGGGATTCGCCCCCCACCCAGCCGTTCGCCGACAGAATATATTTCCCAATGATCTAAGGAATTTTATGGTACGTTGTGCTACTGGCCACACACCCTATGCTTAGTCCTGCCTAGCCCCCGTCACGGCCCGTGACCCCGGCCTGGGCCCCCTCCCCCCTCCCTTTCCACACCCACTAGTCCCCCACACTTCCCCCCGAACCTTCATTGATCGATGGCCAACCCAAACCTGTTCACCACAGACCTCATTACTCAACGGCTGAGGGGTCTGTGCGCAGTTCAAAGTGCGCCGATTGCCCTGTGCACTGCCACTTTGCAGTGACACTTTGTAGTGTACCCCCTGTACTCACTTGCACAGCACAACTAGTGCATAGCACAGACTTTTATATAGGATTCGTTCCAGCCCCGCAAGAACCACTGGCTCTAGACTTGGCAAGTCGCTTGATGCAGTCATTGAGAGGCTCCGCACACTGTGGCAATGCAGAATGCTGATGCACGTGCACGGCGGCTGCCAGCATCACTCCTTCAGCATCCGTTTAACGATGCAGGGAAATGCTGCCAACAACACACTACTGTACAACTTGACGTATGAACCAGGTGACACTTGGCTCCGCCAGTGGGTGCCACCCACTGCAGTCGTGTTGCAGTGACTCAACAGCCCACCCTGCAGGTTGTAAAGGGAGAGTTTGCATTTTACAACATGTAAGCAGGTTGTAAATGGCACCTATCAGCAACACCTTCCGCTGCTGTCATGGCCTTCGTGTTGGCCTTATACTGCCTGAACACCTATACACCTGCAGCTGCAGCTGAGGGTGCGTCCCCAAAACCTAGTGCGATGTTTACATCCATGTCATACATCCATGGACATTCGTCCATGTCCACGGTCAGTGTGGATACATGAAAATACATCGGACATCAGATGTCGTGATGTCCCGTGGGTGTCGATTACTGGATGTCCAGGACATCGTTTTACATCTACTATACATTGAAAGTACATCGCGAGCATCAGGGTCAGTTTCCGCCTGAAACACAGCAGTATCCGGCTTGTTGAGTGTGCCAGTACAGTTACATGCACTACAGGCCACGTCGGCTCTCCTCTTGCACTGTAGGTGTATGCTAGGTTGCAGTGTTACCTACAAAAAGGCATAGCACTGGCATGGCAGAAGCTCAGCTTCTGAGAGTCATTGATGAACATGTATAACAGCAAACTCTGCAACATATGCAGGATGAGTGCATGGTCACAACTCAGGCCCTGCAAGCGCGCACTCACCAGAACAACAGTACTGTTTGCCGGCATGGTGAAACCAATTGCACTCTGTGAATCTACAAAGCCCGTGCAATGATTGCCCCCTACCCGTTGCACTTGAAACATATCACGATGCAGCAAATGGTCAAGCTGACACCTCCTGGCACAGCAGCAGCACCCGCATGCTGCCAATGCATTCCTTGCACGCCGTCAGCACAGACTACATTCAACAGACGCAACCAATGGTTGCTCTGCAGCTTTGCCCATGTGGCTGCCAGCAGTGCCGAGGCATTACAGGAAGGTTTTTGAGTCCCTGTAGCGCTTGTCATTCTCATCCAGGCCCTCCAGCGCCTTTGCTGCCGCCCTGTTGGCAGCGCGCACGTCGTCATCAGTGGCGTGGATCTCCACAGTGCCATCAGTGCCACCCAGCATGCAGTCACCTGAATTGATGATGGTCCTGACAAACTTGAGCATCTGCACGTACTCTGCGTGCTGCTGCAGGTGCTGCTGCATCAGGTTGACCTTTCCTGCCAGGCCTCCCCTGTCACCCTTGATGCCGCGCTTGACCTGTGTCACATGTTGCAAGTGGTGCACAGCAGGCATGGCAGTGAGTGCACGGCTTTCACCCTGCTGGAAGGTTACGGCAGCAATTGCACCTCAGAGAAAACTGCCCGGCATTTCTACTTGCCAGTTACATAGAGCTAGTTGTAATGGGACAGCAAGCACATGCTGATACGCGTACAGGCAATGCCATGCCTGTTCTAATGTGGGTGTAGCCAGTGAAAGCACACCTGGAACAGGATGAAAGCCAATCCCTTCTCGTAGATTCTCAGCGCCACGCCGCCTGCGCCGAGGCAGGGCACCTTGTGGTCGGTGGACATCTTGTTGTGGTACGTGACCACAAACTTGGCCCATGCGTCAGTGCCCAGCAGGTTGCTGTGGTGCCCAGCCACTTGTTGTCTGCAAACACAGCAGCAAGCGCACACATCTCTTGTTAGCGAGCTGCAGTCTTGTTAGCGAGCTGCAGTCTTGTTAGCGAGCTGCAGTCAAAGTCAGGCGTGCATATATGACCAAGCAGTTGTTGTCTGTGGAACACTGCAGCAAGCATTTCATCAGCGTCTGCCAGCTGCAGTCAGGCGTGCATAACTGACCAGCCATAGGTAGTTTGCAGATGACAGCAACAAGCGCATAGGCTGGTGTTAGGAAGCTGCAGCCAGGCGCGCAATGATGAGCAGCCAGTGGTGTCCGCAAGCTCCAACAGCAACGACAAAAGCTGTCATCAGCTGGCTGCAACTAGCCGTGCATCGCAGTTGGCTTTAAGTCGTATGCACAGCGCCGCAGCAAGCCCACGTACCAAAGCAACAACACATGCATGCACAAACTTGAGAAGCAGCTAAAGTTGCGCACCCTTCTCGTCGAGCAGGCTGGTTATCCACTCCTCCTCCGTTGCCTGCTGTGCGTCAGGGCTTGCATCAGCTGCTGATGCGTTGCCCGGGTACACATACTCGCGCGCTGCAAGGTCCCGCAGCGCTGCTGCCGTCTTGCCCCTGATGTTGGACACCAGGTGGGGCACCATCTGCAGACAAAAGCACGTGTCACAGCTGGACATTAGTTCAAGTTCACTAAGAGGTGTCAAATTAAGCAGTGTTAATGATGCACCGCCAAGCTCCGTCCAACAGTGCGATGTTGGCCAGTGTTGTCCTGCTATGGCAGACACCGATCGCGCTGCTGTCGTACCAGCACCACTGTCTTTGCACAACACATCCTACAAAAATACAGTGCACCTTGACACTGGTTGCTTTCAACTGTCAACCCGACTAGAAGCAGTGCGCCCTACCACTTTGTCGATGGCCCTGAAGGCTGCCTCTCCTGCTGCTGCCCCACCAAACAGTGCCCGCCAGCCGTTGAGGTCCTCCACCTTGTACACGAGGAAGTACAGGCCGTGCAGCTGCCCTTTTGCCAGGTACGGCTCCTTGCGAGCCAAGGACTTCAGCGGCCCAAACACATGCGCCTTGATGTGCTCGCGGCTCAGCAGCTCCTCGCGTCCCTGCAGGATGTGCAAGAGAGAGAGTGGGGCAGCACATGAACAGCTTTTCAGCAGCAGCAGTAGCTATGCACGGCGTGGTGTCAGACAGAATCAGCACAAATGCATTGAACCTACCCAGTGCAGCACGCAATTCCAGGCTGGCACTCACAACACGGCAGCGAACACCGCGTGTTGTTGTGGGCAAAGTGCAAAGCTGGCTGGGTTGCCCACTGGCGATTGTCATCGGTCAGCTACCACACCAGGCACAGTCCTGGCGTGTCAAGTACAGAACAGGTGAGCCTGCAATACATTTAAGATTGTCATGACATCACACAGCAGACTGTCCAAAAGCAGCAAGCGTACCGGCCGGCTTGGCAGCCGCTGGCTCATGGCGTTGGCCTCAACCGCGGCAACGCCGCGCGCCATCAGCATGACGGCCTGTTTCAGCACCAGGTTGGTTTGCGTTTGCTCCTTGAGCAGGGACAGCAGAACCTCGTCCACCCCCTGGCGCTCCAGCTCTGTCCAGTCTGTTGTGCTGATGGGGTCCACATCGTCAGCGCCGACCAGGCGCAGCAGGGCTGCTGCTGCATCAGCGAGTGCGTCTGTCAAGCATGGGGAAGAACGTGCACAGCAGCGCAAGCACAAAACACAAGTCAGCAACACGTATCGTGTTTTGCTGGCTGTGACAGCAGCAGCAACAACACATACTCAGGCAAATGCATGACGCAAGCAGAGCTACAGCAGCCAGCACGACAGAACACATTTAAGCTGGTGCATCAGTACGCGCAGCACTGACTGTCGTTGGCGTGCGCAGTTGGCATATTCAACTGGTGTCCTGACGGCCTATCCTGCTGCTGTTGTTGGTGTTTGCTTGGTGTTTTGCCAAACCACAACCCTGCAGGTGATCGCCGTCGGGCGCGTCGATGGCACAGAGTTTGTCTTCTGCCGCAAGTACGCCTGCCCACTTGCTCTCGCAGAGCAAGCCTTCCTGGACGGGCGCAGCAAGGGCGACTCAGCATTTGATGACCGCGGCTTTCCCCTCACACTAAGGCCGCTGGTTTGGGAGCCCTACACACCTCCAGCAGTTGGCAAGAAGAAAGTGCAGACCACCAGCGGCTCGTACTGCGCTATCTCGCCAGAAGCACTGCTGCACAAGGTGTGCATCATGCCAGACTTCAAGCGAGACCCTGCTGCACCGCTGCCTGGCCAGCCACGCAGCAGTGACGAGGTGGACTCGCAGCGCCACTTCCTGATCAATGATCTGGTGCACACAGTGTCAGAGGAGTTCATCTGCACTGCTGGAGGCGATGACTCAGCGCCAGCGCTGCCACCAGCAGCAGTAGGCAACGCAGAACCGCCAAGCGCTGCGCCGCGCAGCTCAGGTTACAGAGACATGCAGAGGCAGCGTGGCATCAATGAGCTGATGTGCAGCCAGCCCGCCGAGGTGAAGGCATTCTGGGGAGAGTGGTTTGGCTGCGAGGCAGCCAGGCTGAGGGCCGCCATAGGGGCAGCACCCTTATGACTGGCATGATCGCCTCAGTCAATGTTAGCTATGATGAAAAGCCTGTTGTTTGCATGGCACGTAGAATGGGGCCAGGGCGTGTACTTGTTGTTGCAACGCCATCTGTTCGGGAATCACCTGATACTTGCAGAGTGGTTCTGGTTGGAAGTATGGTTTGCAACATCACTTGTCATTTCTTAGCGCTGCACATTATCTGCATTCTGTGGTGCTGGGTTGCAACGGTATCACTGAAGCCGCTGCCAGCAGCATGCATAATTTAGGTTGAACCTCCCCCTGCTGTACATATTGTCGGGGCCCAACAGCGCTTGTGATCGGGTGTACATTTTTTCCAGGAAGCTTGTGCATTTTCACTTCATCGCATACAGCTAGCAATGAGGATGCTATTAGGTGTTCTGTGGGATGTGCAGCGTATCTCAGATAGCACCAGGCTGGTGCTGTTGCCCATGACAGCATGATGCGGTTAGAAAGTCCAGCCAGCCACATGAGTAGACGCATTAGACCCACCAATGGTTGCTAGTGTGTGGCTGAAGAGTCACAGCTCAGTTACTTAGCAATGTAACACATATAACACAATGTACATCTGAACTAAGTTACAATACATCCCAGCACTGATGTCAATACAAGGGCAACGGTGTCCTTACATCACATGACATGATGTCCTGCTCGGTCTTGTCTGGACTGGCTTTTGCCATGTCTGGACATCAAACACATTCTAGACATTGCCGGACAGCTATAATACTGATGTATGGTTTTTTAGGGACGTGCATCTGTGATGTTTGCCAGTACCAGTCGCCCAGGTGCGTACTGGCAGCACACCCCTCCCTATCGTGCCCAGACCGTCCACTGCCTGTGCACTCACAATCCGCAGCCGGCAACTGCACGTGCTCACTCCATGCTGCCAAGCCACACTAGTTGTGGGGCGCTGCTTGCACGTGTGCAGTGGAGCACACATAGAGATTACACAAACATAGAGATTACATAAGTTCCCACATGTAAGCAGAGGACCTGCACTGCTGTCAGCATGGTGAGACACGGTCAAATGCTGTACAAGTTGGAACCATAGCAGCAATACTATTGCGCCGATGACAACACGCCCATCTCTGAAATCTATGCCCGCAGTGGAACTGCACTGCACCCAAATCACAGCCAAAGCAGCGATCACTGCCGCACATAGCATCAGCCACGCTGTGGAAAGGTACGCCCAACTGCTGCACACTTCCCGCTACAGCTGCCTGCTGCTCTGCGGCTGCACCAGGTCATCCACGTAGCAGCCGGTGGCCCTGTCATAGCGCAGCGTCACATCCCCTATCTTGCCAGCCAGCTTGTTCCGCACCTTGCGCACCAGCAGCTGCACAGCAGCTGGGTCCAGCCCGCCATCCTGGCCAGTGCTCCACGGCCTGTGCACCACAATGCCATTGTCGGCCTTGTTGATGAAATTGGCGCTGCCGCTGATGTCATACATGGTGGGAGGGGTCAGTGTGGCGCTGCCGCCGCCGGTGCTGAAGCCGCGCTGCGTGCGCGGGTGCGCGACAAACCACACGTGGCAGTCGTAGTGCTGCGCAAAGCGCTTGATCTTGGTGAGCATGCGGCTCACGTGCTCGGTCTCGCTGAACGCTGCGGAGCGGCGGTGGTCCAGCTCGTTGTAAGGGTCGATGACCAGGCCCCGTATGCCATACCTGCAGCGGCACAGGAAGCACGCAGCGCCAGGTCAGAGCAGCTCCAGGCACAAACAATGACAGCAATGAAGGTTGAGCTGCTGACGAAGCACTTGCAATCCTGGCAGCGACGCAATGGGCGTCCTGGAGGTGAACAGGTGATGACAGGAGCGAACCACAGCCAAGGCAGGCATAACTCAGAGTTGCCGATCCAATGGCCGCAAGAAGACTCCCAAGCAAGCAGTCCAGCACAAACAGCGCAGCTCAACCGGATGCCTGCAGCAAGCCTGTGTGACGCCAACCGCGCACGCACCTCATCACTGCTGCGCGTGCCTTGTCCAGGATGTATTCGATTGTGGGCTGCGTGTCTGGCATGGGCCGGATGATGTGGAACTGTGTGTCAATCCACACCAGCGCATCCACCAGCTCCTGCATGTCCATGCGCGCTGAGCCGTGCGAGTAGACAGCACTGAAGAAAGGCTTGCCTGCAGCACATGGAAACAATGCAGTGTGCCTTGCTGCCACCAACATTGGGCAACTCCAAAGCGGCCCAGTCCGTAAAAATGCGTTGGTAACGTGACGTGTGTAATGCAACATAACCTAACATAACGTTTATCACGCGGGCCGCACCTATGTACTTCTCCATGAGCTTGCGCCCGTGCTCCTTGGCGCTGTTCTCCATGCTGCACAGCGCGATGCGCCAGCCCTCGCGCCGTGCCAGGTTCACCGCCAGCGCATCAATCCACTCGCTCTTGCCGCTGTTGGGCAGCCCAGTCACAATGGTGAGCTCGCCAGGCACCACCTGCAGCCACAGGGCACGTGTGATGATGTATATGTACATTGCTGTACATTGCTGTAGCATGTGTGTTGCTGTAGCAACGCGGGAGAGCGTGGGCAGCAACTACCTAAGACAACAACACACGCCAGTACACATGAACAGCCTGTGCCGGCCAAGCCTGATCACATTCGCCTAGGAGAGCACGCATTCCAGGTGGCTCGCTGTGGCAAAAGCGTGCACAAGCTAACAGGCAGCAGCAGGAAACATCAGCGGGGCATGCGCGCTGCAGCTGCCATGCCACGTCCACGCTCCCACCAGCAGCACGCCACAGCTCAAACATGCTGGGCAGCGTTGCATTTGCAGTGGCATCCCACCTTGTAGCACGCGTCCAGTGAGTCCCAGCCTGTGCTGACACCCCAGCTGAGGCCCCTAGGGCCCTGCTGGTACAAGTCATACACCTGACAGCATAGCAGCAGCAGCAGACGCAGATGCAAGAGATGCAGCAGCGCACAGCAGCAGCGATGTCACGCGGGCACTGCAGGGAGCGGGCTTGTTGTGCTCCTACCAGCAGGAGCACGGCAAGCTAATTGCGGCCCAAACATACTGCAGGAATACATATACTGCCTCACTATGCACTGAACTGATTTCATATGCTGGCTTGACTCCGCTAGTACCCAAACACTCTGCACACACCTGAACATAAGCTGCACATCAAGCTGCAGCCAACAAGCATGTGCGCACTTCTTGCTGTGTAGATTACGATACACCAATCCACAAACCACCCACCTGCGGCCAGAAGTCCATGAACGTGAACAGGCCACGGATCGGCAGCGGCTGTGCAGCCTCCAGGTATGCCACCAGCAGCGCAGCGCCATCCTTCATCAGCACCTCATTCGCATCCTTGCGCGCAAACCCTTGCGCAGGCTCCGGCCCCACAGCTGCCGCATCCTGCCCCCCTGCAAGCTGCATTGACTGGCCTGGTGCATTGCTGCTGGAGCCAGCAGCAGCAGCAAAAGCAGCAGCAGCAGCGCCGGGGTCCAGGCTATCCTGCGGGCCTGAGGGCCAGGACACCCTCCAGCACTTCTCCCGGTCGATCCTGCGAGCCAGCTCATCCGCTAGCAGCACGCCAGGGCCGTCGCTGTCTCCTGCAAGGATGACGCGCTCGCAGGCGTCCAGCACGTCAGAGCAGGCGTGCACCTGGCAGCAGCAGCAGCAGCAGCAGATTGCGGCGGCGGCAGCAGCAGATGCGCGCTGTGTCATGTGATGCGTTGCTGTGGTCAAGCACAAGTGAAGCGGTGCAGGGGCTTGAGAGTCTGCATGATTGCTGGCATGTGCCTCACAAAGAGCTGCGTAGTTGCACCGGGCGTTCTCAAAAGCTACGCTGGTGATGGATTGCTAAAGATTGTGCCACATACACAACACGCTGCCTAGTCACAATGCCATGACCCATCAGTGCAGTCGGCAGGTGCAACGTGCTTGCACTGCCTGCACGCATGGCGCACAGCACAGCTCACATATTTGAACTTGGCATCTTTGGCGGTGATCGCCGGAGCACCCGCAGGCACGCTCAGCACTGCCACGCGCCTGCCGTTCAGCAGCCACTGATTGTCTGCTGTAAGTGCCACGCTGGCGGCACCATCTGGCTGCTGCTGCTGCTGCTGCTGCTGCTGCATTTGCAGCAGTGCTTCATCTACCGCCAGCTTGTCCATCTCTCCCTCCACAATTATGATGTCATCAGCACCCTGGCACCAGCAGGACAGCCAGCAGCAGCATTTGATACATCAGCCACAGTCCACGTGGGCTGCACATGTGTGTGCACGCAGCTACATATGTGGTGATCGCGAGGCGCTCATACCTGTCAGATACAATGCAACCACCACACGCTATCACCAGCTGGTACAGTGCATACAAAGGACACAGGGTACTTTAGAGGGCTGGCATTATGCCCATCCAACATGTGGCATATGGACAAGATGAGAACCTGGCATGCGCACCTTGGCATCATCGTAGCCATAGAAGATCTGCTCTCCGCCTTTGGTCTGGCTGAAGTGCTTCGGCAGCGCGCGGAACTTCACATTCACGCAGCCGCCGTTGCGGAAGTAAGGGAATGCGATGTGTGGCATCTCCCTGCGCTCCGCCGCGCAGTAGCGCTGCTGCATCCTTACGCCGTTGCGCGCCAGTGTCTGCTCGCTGATGCCGCGCTGCTTGAACCACTGCTTGAAGTCCTGCGACAGCGGCTGCAGAAGCTCCGCATTGATCGGCGGCGGCGCAGCTTTGGCCTGCTGCACCTGCGCATTGCAGGCAGGTCCGAGGCATGCAGCTTTTTCAGAAGCATCATGCAGGAGCTCTGCAGCACAATAACTGATCAGCATACAAACACAGACTCTGGTTTCGCTGCTTGCCGCAGATGCAAAGCATCATCAAGTGTGGCCGGCGAGCAGCGCACCTTGTGCTGCTCGTCCCTGATGACAGCTGCGCTGCCAGCGTCCCGCAGTGGCCCCAGGCCGGGGCCCTGCCGCGCTGCTGCTGTGACCGCGCCCAGCGCCGCCTCAACGTCGCTGCTGTCTGCGCGCGCGCCGCCGCGCACAGACACACCACCTCTGTAACCGCACGTGGCGCGGTGGCAGCACCACACGATGGTGTCCTCTTCGACTGTGACAGCAAAGCCCAGGTCGTTGCCTCCCTTGCCGTTGCCGCAGGCAGGGCAAGTGCCGCGGTGCGTGCCAGACTGCTGCACCTCTGCTGGGAGGTCGTCCACTGTCACCTCCCATGCCTCTGCCAGCTTCTCCAACAGCAGCTGCACATTGCAAAGCAAGAAGCGCGATGCAAATTAGAAAAGTCAGCAGTGGAGACCACTCGAAAGGTGTGAGAAGCAGGGCACGCTCACATGCGTCAGCGGTACTGGCACAGTGCATCTTGCATATTGGCTTGTTGCGCGTCAGGTGTAAGTCAACGTGATGATCACCACACGACAGCTTGGCCTGTACATACTGCCCCAGCACACGGTGCAATAATGCAATGCACCACACACTGCTCAACACCCCATTGCTTACACTGCTGCTGTTCTGTGCAATGTGCTACCGTATGCCTGCAGCAGCCCTGTACGCAGCTGCTGCTGCTGTCAGGCTACACACCTCTTGCTTCTCTTCATACGTCATGCTTGAGGGCACCTTGGTCCTCCAGCTGTCGCTGAGTGCAGCAGCAGTGCCAGCAGCAGCGCTTCCCCAGCCGCGGCGTGCACTGTAGCCTGCTGCTGCATGCCAGCTGGGCATGGCCCTGATGCTGGGCCCAGCCTGCCGAATGGCATGTGCACCATTTACAGGCAGCCCAAGGGCAGTGTGGCAAGCCCCTGCTGCCATCAGCCCTGCCGGTGCTGCTGCTATTGCTCCTGGATGCTGCAGATCAAGCAAATGATGCATGCCAGGCTGATGGCGGCAGCTGCTGCTGCTGCTGCAGCGAGGAATGCCAGTGTTCACCGCTGCCACTGGTATACCTTCTGGGCCTAACAGTTGGTGCTGCCTTGCTGCACAGCCGTCTGACCCACCCCTGCCAGCCACGGCAGCAGTGCCAGCTGTGTGAGCACATATAGAGCAACTGCCTCTTCCGGGTATCCATGCACGCCGACTGCGCTCAGGAGCTGCTTGCTGCAGTGGCAGCCCTGACCAGCCTGCTGCTGCCTGCGACCTGACAGCAACACTGTCGCCAGCATCCCGCCAGCAGCTTGCACAGCAGCAAGACTGACGCAGGGCATGGCTGCATGCTGCGATGTCGTGTACTGCTGCTACATGTGCCAGCAGCACATGGCCTGGCACTTGCTTCCTGCTTGCCGCAGCAGAGCAAGACAGCCAGCCTGCAGATGAGGCATGCAACAAAGGAGCTGCAAGGCATAGCAGAGGAGGAGTTGGGATGCGGAGAAGTTTGTTTGACATTTGACGTTGCAGGCACAGAAGCATGACATAGACAGGCCTGCAGATGCGTGCTGCTAATGCAGCTTGAGGCTGCTCACCACTCCTGCTCGGTGTCAGGCAAGCTCCAGGATCCTTCAACAGCGCCCTCATTATCACAGACCTGATGATCATGTACTATGTTGTGCCCGTGGAGACATGCAACATGGACATGGCATGAACCTGCTGCTGCTGCTGCTGCTGCTGACACAGAGACGCCCGCAGCCCTACGAACTCTATGTTTTGAAAACAAGACAAGCAGTGGCAGCTCAAAGTCAGTCTAAGTCGTCTCAGTAATGTTTGTGGGTTGGGGCTCGCCACCTTCAAACCGAGCTGTCATGTCCTTCGTGCCGCTCGCTGAGTTTCTGTGTAACAGCGCAACCTTCAAAACCAATGTCACTGAGGGTCGATAGTGGTTGCTTTGATCCTCACACTGCCTGTGCCTGTACAATTCCAGCAGCAAGCTGCTGCCAGCAAAGGTCACAGCCAGCTGAATCCAAGTTGCACTCCTCGCTGGTTTGAGCGCTTGTAAGCTTGTTTTCAGATATCAAAGAGGCCAGTCAACTCCAATCGCATGCACACTAGTTCCTCTCTGCAGCATGGGTGCACATCTGTCAACAGTGCATGGACAAGTGAAGGAGCAGTTTCAAAAAAAGGACCAAGGGAGCAAGGGTTACTTGGTGAGCACATCAACATCGCGTTGCGTCCTTCAGGGACTCTGAGCATATATTGCATGGCTGCCGACGGTGCGGCAGCAGCCTAGCAGTGAGCATGCAGCATTACTGACCGTCCTGATGCTGCTGTGGTCCGTCCTTGACCACCTTTGCGTGCTGCAGACTCTGAAGGAAGTAATGGGCATCAGGCCACTGTACAATGTGAACCCCTCGCACGTCGGTGTGCTGTATCAAGTAGACAAGTGAGAAGCACAACATGACAGCACCCAACAGCAGTTTAGATACACACTTGCGCAGAGGCTTGCTGAGGGTGATGCAGCGCACCATTGAATTTGCAATGGGCTGCAGCTGATGTAAAGGGGATATTGTTGCTGTTGTGGTCACTTTCAAGCCACATGCAGAGCATGATGTCTGTGTCTGCATACATCAACATCTCAAGTGAATATCTTAGGCCGAGCAGCAGCAACAGCAGCAACACATCATTTTGGCGCAGTGATTCGTGTTGTGACGCTTGTAAACGTGTCCCCGGTCTGCTGCGTCGTGTGCGTCTCTGTCCTGCAGGGACTGTGATGGCCGCTTCACGCTTGAGGAGCTGCTTGCGTTTGCAAGCTTTGCACACAGCTATGCGCGGCTGCATCACACACTGGACAGTAGCTACATGGCAGCAGGCTTAGCATCGCTTCGCATGTGGCGGGACTTGCGGGAGGACAGCGGCAGGGAGCAGTTTGTGGACTGGTGCGTGACAGCTGCCTCTTAGTTTGCGCTTGAAGCAGTACAGGCTGTGACAGGTCCACCTGCGGTGCACGTGTTCTTGGTGCACTTGATGGGTGTGCAGCAAGCACAGCGAAACCCGAGACAGCCGGCTGCAGTTCAGTGTAGCGTGTACCTTTGACACTGTACAGTGCAGTCAGCGTTTCCGCTCAGTAGCCATGTGCATTGCATTGCATGCACATGTGCTTCCTGCAAGCTGAGAGCAGCCGTCCCTGCTGTTGCTGCATCTGCTGTGCAGGGCAATGCAGCTGTTTGTTGGCGGCTATGAGGTGACGCAACTAGAGGGCCAGGGCGATGAGCTGTATGTGCACCGCAAGGCACTCAAGGCGCTGCACGTGCTCTTTGACATGGAGGTGCGCAGTATGGGCAGCTGCAGGCTCAGCATGCTCACAGCTATGGGCCATGTGTGAGCAAGGAATCAAATTGCCCTGCTGATGAACGAATCCCAAACATTTGCAGCAGTGGCAGGCAGCTGCATCTTAGGAGCAGCCGTGTGGTGTACATGCAGGCTTCAGCAGCAAAGCTTGATGACTGCGCGCAGGCTTTCTCTGGAACTATGTAATATATGTACTGGCACAGTTGGTCTGTTTCAGACAGCTCCAGCTGCATAGCACCCCTGTTACACCGTGCATACATCAGGCATACTAAGCAGGTCTGTACATTGCTGCTTGCCTGGCTCTGCTCCTGCAGCGCAACCTGGGCGTGGACTACCAGGCCCTGCTTGACATGATGCAGGCAGCAGCAGAGGAGCAGCAGCTGCTGGACCCAGACAACCCGGATCACGATGACTGGGTGCCGCTGGACGTGCTGCGGCTGTTCACCGAGTCATTGACTGATGGCATGTCAGGCATCATGGAGTCGTTCTTCTCAGACGATGCAGAGCAGGTGCTCGCAGGCGTAGAAGAAGGCACAGCAGCAGTGCAGGAAGCGGCAGCTGCAGCGGAAGCAGCAGCAGCAACTGGTGCCGTGCCGGGTCTGCAGAGGAATACGAACAGCAGTAGGATTAGCAGTGCGCGGCGCGTGGCAGGGCAGAAGAGCACACAGGGCCGCTCGCCTGTGCCACCGTTAGGGCCACCGCCATCAGCAGCAGGTGGTGCCAGCAGGCGGGGTGGTGGTCTGGGATTGCCGGTGACACCACTTAAGCTCAGTACGCTTGCCACGCAGGCGCTGTAGCTTTGATTGGACTTCGGCACAGATTTGCCAGCAAGTGTACTGCTGTCCAAGGTCAAACTGATTGGTGGTTTATGTTGACCAGCTTGCGGCTGAGGCCTGCCCCTGTACCATAAGGGCTTGTACAGACTGTTCATAGGACTAGAGTGGCAGTGTTCGTGAGGCATTTGCACGAGTATCAGTGATGAGGCTGTTGCAGGAGTTTCTGGCAGATGACTGTCAGCTTGCAACGTGTATCATGCCCGCAACTGCTTTTCGCGCCCATCAATTTTCGTTTAGCGACTGCTGTAGCCTTCCAGTTACTCATCTGTGTGGAGTGTGCTCTCGCGTCCTTGATGTTGGCGTTGGGGGAAGCCTGATGGCAACAACGGGTTAAGCAGCACTTTCACTTACGTTTTTTGCATTAAATAGTACAAAATGATGCAACACAACAGCAGCCAATCCCTGGTGGGCCAACGAGCAGGAGTTCAACTCACGCCCCTACCAATCCGCAGGTGAAAGATCCCGCTCAGCATAATGCTGTTCGTGTATGATATTTCCAATTCATGCCGCTGAACTGCAAGCTGTGACGCAGGCGGCGTACGTGTGCTCCTACCAGCATCAGTCAGCAGACAGCAAAGCAGGTGGTGGTGTCCTCTCATGCCGTCGCTGTCAGCCGCCCTTGGAACGTCAGTTCCAGCTGGGGATTCAATGTGGCGAGGCTTCAGCACTGCAAGCCCTTGCAGGCTGCCAATAGGTGAGGCAGTTGCTTGCAGGACGTCAGCAGACTCGTCTGGCGGCGCCAGGTGGCGAGGCCAGTGAATTAGGGCAAGAGCCGCACATGAATCCATGCATGTGATGCTGGGCCTACATTTCTCATGTGTACCCTTTTCTTGTTTCACCCAGACGCTGAGTCCAGAGGTGCGCTTGCTCAACATTCACTTGCGTGTACTGCTGCTGGTGCTGCCCTTGCAGTGCGCTGGAGCAGGCACCCGCAGCAGCAGCAGCAGCGCCAGCAGGCCCGCCTAGGCTGCTTACAGGCATGTCGGCGCAGCGGGTGCAGCGGCTAGAAACACTAGTAGAGTTGAAGAAGCTGTACAGGAACTGCATCCGGGCAGAGGCGCTGCTCGGGCGGGCTAGCCCTGTGTATGTAGCACCAGAGGGTGAGTGGTGTTGAGCCGGCACAGCAGCTGGGCACTGCTTGCACTTTGCTTACACGCAGCGTGCTGCAGCCACTGCAATAAGTGGCTTTTACTAGTGATGTCTGGTGAAGAACGCATGCTGCAGCACGTCATTGTCACTTGCGGCGCACAATGCACTGCATATGCTTGCAACACGCTGGTGCTGTGCATGCATGCACAGATGCATCCCAAGGAGTAGGGGAGCATGATGCGTGCATCTCCGTTTCACGGGCAATGCCGCATCACACCCTGGCGCTCACGCTTCCGCTGCATGCATGCGTTGCGTGTCTGCCAACACCAGGTGCAGCTGATGGCGCGTGCGTGCCAGCACTGGATGACGACGCCTACAGCAGCATGGACAGCAGCAGCAGCACCAGCCTGGATGATGAAGTGGCGGAGCGGCTGCAGCAGGCTGTGGAGCTGGTGGCTGAGATGCAGCTCACAGCAGAGCAGCTGAAGGTGCGCCGTGTGACAATGCCTCGGGTGGCAGCAGTAGCAGCAGTTGCAGCGCAAGGGCTTGCGCGTGTATGTTCAGCAGCAGCAGATGTTTTGCAGCAGTGCGCTTGTCTGGTGTCGGCCTGCAGACTGCGCGCAGCTGTCCTGAAGATGAGGACGCTGCAGCCGCCTATGCATGCAGCTGCATGGGTGGGAGTGCTGTGCTGTTTGGTGCTGCTCATCCTGCCGCAGCGGCTTGTGCGGCTGACTTTGGCGTACTGTCCTTCTCTGCCAACAAACCCAATGGGTTTGCATGCTCGCTGCAGACTGGGCTGCGAGCGCTGCCTGCCAGTTTTGGGGCAATCTTTGGCAAGGACAGCAGCGTGCAGACAGCAGCAGACATCAGGGACACAGCCAAGCGATACAGCGGTGAATTGAGGGACCGCGCAGCAGTGGAGCTGCCGCTGCTGCCTTTTAGCAGGTACGAGCAACACTCTGCATTTTGCAGCATAATGCGCAGCATGCCGGCGCAGCATCACATTTAGACAGCAGTTGCATGAAAATGGTGTGCGTTTCGTGCGCGGTTAATTCTCCCAGCTGGTGCATTACTTCCCCAGCCTTCTACGGTGCCTGTTGCAGATGTGGTACTGCAGTTTGAACATCTTCTCAGGGGCTGTGCCGCCTGCTGTCCTGGGCACCGCGCGCATGTGCATTGCGCCACCCTTTTCTGTTACTGACTGCAGTGAGATGCAGGCGCAAGCTGCCTGCGATGTGCGCAATGCGCGCTACAACAAGCGGCTGCAGGCAGTTGTTGATGAGCTGGGCGCTGAGAGTCCCAGCAGCAGCAGCAGCAGCACCAGCAGCTTGCCTGACAGGCTCAACCAGGTGGGCCGGCGGCTGCATCGGCTGAGCTGCGTGAGCGGCACCTCTCCCTCTCCCTCTCTCTTGCAGGATGCAGGGTGTTTAGCGTGCTGGATGTGTGCAACACCTGGTTCCCCATCAGCCTCGGCCGCTGCCATGGTGCTAAGCTGGTGCGTCTGTGCTCAACAGGTTGCGTCTGCAGGCAACTGAGTCGTGTGTGATGCGGTTGTTTGGCGTTACAGGCGGAGAAGGTGGCCGGCAAGTTTGTGGCGCGGCGCATCAAGCCCGCACTGCAGCGCGCGCGGGAGAAGGAGCTGGGCCAGGTGCTGAGCGAGTCAGGGCAGTACCTGCGGGGGCTATGGGCGCGCCTCAACGGCGGCGGCGGCCGCCGGCCGCGTGCGCTGCCGCCGGCGCTGGTGCAGCCGCCCAGCAGCAAGAAAGATGTAGAGCGGGTGAGCCTACCTGGCCCTGGCGTGGCTATGTTTAGCGCTGTGTTTGGCGTGTGCGTGTGCTGCTGCAAGCGTCCTTGCGAGTGCTTGTCACATGCCGGTTTGCTTGGCTGCCGACCGCAAGTTGGTGTGTTCATTGCATGGATGCACTTGCCCTGCAGCAGGCCTCTGTGCTGCGCTTACCCGTCAGACTTGCTCCTGCTGCTGCCGCTGCTGCTGCTGCTGCAGCGCATCAGTGAGCTGACGCTGCAGCTGGAGTCGCTGGAGAAGCGGCTGGTTGAGGCCAGCAAGGCGCGCGAGGCCAAGCTGCGCAAGGCGGGCGCAGCGGGCCGCGTGGCTGTGGCCATCCAGCTGCGCAGCATGGATGCGGAGGTGATTGCGATCAGCCGGCTGCTGGCGGTGCGCACGCTGCAGCTGGAGATGGAGTACATCTATGCCAGCCTGGAGGAGGAGGCGATTGATGTTTCAGCGGACGAGCTGCTGAACAAGGGTGAGCAGGGGCTGCAAGCTTGGGCATGTGGTTGAGCCTGTGCTTGCGGAAGAGGGCACAGGCAGCTGCCTGTCGTATGCGCGCATGCAGCATGCGTGTTGCAATGCACGCAGGCACCCAAGGTGCAGTGTATGTTTGGTGTGATGCACCGCCTGACTCGGAGTGTTTGTGTTTGGTTTGCTGCGTAGGCCCTGCCATTGTGCGCGAGGGCAGCACAGGCGAGCTGGCGCTGCTAGTGGCGGAGTACGGGCTGCTGCTGGAGCAGCTTGATGTGCTAGCAGCTTCCATTGACAGCCAGATGGCAGCCACAGGCAGCAGCAGCAACAGCCACATGCCAGGCTCCAGCAGCACGCCCACAGCAGCAGCAGCAACAGCAGCAGCGTCAGGCCCCGGCGTGAGCCTGATTGATGAGGACATCTTGGAGGAGCTTGCGGCAGAGATCCCTGACCTGCGCTACCGCGTGGGTGTGCCTGATGCGGAGGTGTTTGGCAGCAACCCGCTGAGCCCCACGCGGCTGAAGCTGCAGGCGCGCGAGAGCCAGCTCAAGGTGTTTGAGGGCCTCAACTTCCTGCTGCGCGGCATGCGGCTGCTGGGCAGTGATGTGGGCAATGCAGGTGGGGAGAGAGCTGGTGTGCGCGGGTGGTGTCGGTGGTTAGCAGTGCTGTTGGGTGTGGCAGGCGCCTGTAATGTGGGTGCAATGCGGCCCTTGTGCAGCTCGGGCTGTCATGCGCTGGCATGTTGATTGTAGTTGCTCAGCGCAGCGTTTGCAAGTGTACTCGGCATCTACCTTATACGCCAACTTCTGACACGTGTCGCCTCGCTGTTCCTGCTGCTGCTGCCACATCTGCACCCCTGCGCCCAATCACACCCCACCCCGCACCCCAGGCCGGCTGTTCACCAAGGCTGCGCTGGGTGGCACGCTCAAGGCGCGTGAGGTGGCTGCGCTGCGCCGCACTGCGCGCGACCTGCTCACCTTCATCCCCTTCATCATCATCCTGATCATCCCGCTGACGCCGCTGGGCCACGTGCTGGTCTTCGGCTTCATCCAGCGCTACTTTCCCGGCTTCTTCCCCAGCCAGTTCACCAATCAGCGGCAGGACCTCATGATGCGGTGAGCGGCGGCGCGCCCTGCTGCTGCTGCTGTGGTGTGGTGTGGTGTGGTTTGATGGGTTGGCTTGTGCCTGTGCAACGCTGGACACGGTGTAGGAAGTGCCGTCCGCTGCTGCTGCTGCTTGTGCTGCTGCTGCGGGTGCTGGTCGCGGATCACAACCCTCACGAGCGCCTGCCATGTGTGTCATCTGTGTGCGCCTGCAGTTATGAGGAGCTCCAGCGGCAGCTGGCCACTGCGCAGGCGGCAGCAGAGGTGGAGGAGGAGGAGGCGGAGCTGGCCCGCGCAGCAGCAGCCGTGGCACGCCTCACCGCGCCAGACATTGAGGGCTGCGTTGTGTCAAGCGGGCCGTCGAGCAGCGGCAGCCCTGGCGACAGCAGCAGCGTGGCCAGCACTGATGGCGGCCTCGAGCGCCAGGCGGTGCTGGGAGGTGTTGCTGTTGAGGAGGGCGGGCCTGCTGCTGCCAAGGTGCGGCTGCTTGAGGAGCAGCTGGAGGAGGCACGCGCGGAGGTGCATTCTGCTCCGGATGATGACAGCCCGCAGCCCGTGTCAGTGCGGCACTGATTGCTGTGCAGCAGGTGGAGTGCTGCTTGCAGGATTGTGCCTGGCGGCAGGTGGCATTTGTATGCAGCACGTCGTGTTTTTATTCATGACGCCGGTGGGGCGGGGCTGGACTGGTGCAGGCTGGTGTGCATTCGGGATGGGAGGGCGCTGCAAGTGGTGTCGGGCTTTAGGTGTGATGTTTGGGGCTGCAGCGGTGCATGAACGGGTGCTGTGCGCAGCAGTGAGCAACCGCCGATGCGTGTTAAGGGCACAGAGCGTGCCCTAGCTATGATCTGCTGAGGTGTACCTGCTCATGCGTTCACGCACGGCAGTTACGAGTGAAATGTGTGTAGCTGCACCTGCGCTAACGTCTGGGCGGCTTTTTGGAAGACTCAAGGACTGCTTTCAAAGTGTTTGTGGTGCTGCGCTGTTGCGCGAAGGTTTGGCGGTTGCAGTAGTTGATGTGCCTGTGCGATGTTATGCCGAAACACGGTGTGCTTGTGTGGGCGCTGAGCCCTATACCTGCTGGTGCTGTGGGCATGCACTTTTGCTGGTTGCGCATGGCGTCTCAAGCAAGCCTGGCACCTACCATGGTTTGCACTCCTTTTTGATGTTGTGCATTTCTCGTATGTGGCAAGACGGTACCCAATGCCTCCTGGTAATATGTGAAAGTGTTACCCTGGGGCAGGCTCGCTATCATAGTGTACTGTTGTGGAGCGAGTTTGTGATTGATTGCTTGTTCCCAGGGGCCCGTTCTCATGCGCTGTAGAACACGCAGGTGCTGTGACGGTTGCGCACTGATGCTGTGACGGTTTCGCATTGATTGTCTGGTAGTATGTTGGCTGCTACGCTGCAGTCACCCACAATTTTGGCGAGTATAGCAGTTGCGGATTGACGGCCGCCTGGGTTCTGCTTTTGTCTGCACAACATTTTGCTTGTGCACGTGGTGCGGTGCTGACATGGTGGCGAGTGTTCAGAGCATACTAGTGGCAACTTGTCGGCAGGGTGCCGCATTATATATGACTGATGTATGATGTATCTGCCATCACTGGGCGCACAAGTTGTGCAAGGTAGCGGGTGTGGTATGCGTTGGTCAGGTGGCAGCCAGTGCATGGCTGTGTTCGCCACAGGTGCTACTTGCAAGTAGTACACACTACGTAGTGTGTATTGTATACAGGTGTAACGTGTCATGCGCAACAAGTCACAAGTTTCGGTAGCCCACATAGTGCGCGCTACCGGCCGCGCGCGGACAGCTCAGCGCGGGCCAAGTTCCACAGATGTTGCATAGAGTCTGGTCAGCAACTGCAATAGCAAGCATTACGCGCATAATAACCATGCATATCATCATGTGATTGGCTAGGCAACCCCTTGTGACTGTTGAGCGTGCTGGACTGCTGGTTCAGTGTCTGGAGTGTCCTTAAATTCCTTCTGCAGGCTGCTGCAGTTGGTGGCCTGCAGCGGCAGCAACGTGTTGCAGATGATGACCCCTGCAACTGCTGCTATGGATCAGTGGATTGCCTGCCAGTAGTGCTGTCTGGGCAGTGTACTTTATTTGGTTTGTGTCTGCTGCGCGTAGGGAGCAGCAATGTGCTTGCATTCGCATTGCTGTTCTCACATCAGCCGTTGTCAAATGCATTACGTGTCTGGGCAGCTACCTGGGGCTGTGGTGGTGCCCTTACTTGTGGCGACAGTGTAGCCATCTGGTGGAGTTGCTGCATGTAGGTAGCGGTAGGAGTGGTTTTTTTTGTTTTTGTAGGTCAGCTTAGCTAGCCGCAGCGGTAGGAGTGGTTTTCTTCTTGCTTGGATGTAGTACAGCCTAGTGCTTGTCGTGCAGCAACAGCAGTGTGGTGTTGCAGCCAGGTCTCTGTAAGTGTGTATGCTTGCATGCCCTATCATGCCGTGCGCTTGCATGCTTGCTTGCCATGCCATGCTGTTCCTTGGAGGCGGCCACTCCGTTCTGCTGCAGCATTGTGGTCAATTTGCTAGGCGGGCAGTAAGGCTGCAGACTTGCTGTTCCGTCGTGATGGTGGTGGGGGACGGAGTTGGAATTGAAACCCTACCTGGCTGGTATGATACGCCAGTTCAAGAGGCTGGAATTGCCTGGCCCCCATGTGTAACAAACACAAACTCGAGGTAACCACGAAAGAAGGTAGGGCCATTACACTGCAGCATACGGACACGAATAATCTGGTGACGGGATGACCAGCCTCTGCAGCCAAGGGCTGTCGCGTGCAGCAGACATACTCTGGCCCCATTAAATCACATTCAAACGGAATTTTTCTTGTTGCAGAGACGGTCTGTAGCGTTTCCGAAAGCTGGTGCCTCGTTCATTTTATGTTACCCGCGCGGCTGATGTAGCTAATCTCGAGCAATGCCAGGAAGCCACTGCTATGGAATATATCACTTGATGCTCGATGCCTTATCCGGCCGGCCACCCTTCATTGTGTCCGCATTGTGGGCCATCAACCAGTGTCGACGAGCCTGCAACAACACATACCTGCGCGCTATAAGCCCCACCTTTGGACGAGTGCAGTTGGTGTCGTTGCTGATTGCCCTGACATACCTCAACAAAGTTCCTAGTTCGCTGCACTACCCACGGCCTCGATCACCCGGACCATCTGCAGTAGCAGAGCAGCTAGTTGCATTACAGCACCATGGCGTGGCCGGTGAGTATACTGCAGCAGACTCTAGCTGCCATACTGGCTGCCTTCCAGCTGTCACTCTGATACAGTTCGTGTGTGCTTTTCATGACGGATGCTGCAGCAATATACGTGGCTCATCGGTGAGTGAAGCTGGCTGGTGAACACATCTTCTCATGCAGCACATGCTGCATACATGCAGCAGCTTGTATCAGCTGCAGCAAGATGCATTTGAGTCTGCAGCATGATATCCTTAGCTGCAGCAACAACCTGATTGATACCCCTTAGGCCTTGCAATCAACTTCCAGTCAGTTTGCAGCTGTGCAGCATGCCAAACTGTGCAAACTGTGCAGAACAGGCTGTCCCAACTTCACAACTCATGCTGCAAGTGCATCGTCAGCCAGCCCTCCTGAGCATCCTGCTGCAAGAAGCGTATGGTCGGCTTGCAGTAGATCGCCCAGACATACATTGTGCTGATGGAGAGGTGTGTACTTCTGTTGCTGTGCTGCAGTGGTGCATGGCATCGTGGCATTCCTTGACGCCTACGGCATTGGAGCCAATGACGTCGCCAATGCCTTTGGCACATCAGTGGGCAGCAAGACGCTGGTGAGCTGCAGCGGGGCATTCATTTGCAAAGCAGCTATTAAGAAACTAGGTGAGTCCTGGTACAGCAACAGCCG
Organism: Tetradesmus obliquus; assembly: GCA_030272155.1. Taxonomy (NCBI): domain Eukaryota; kingdom Viridiplantae; phylum Chlorophyta; class Chlorophyceae; order Sphaeropleales; family Scenedesmaceae; genus Tetradesmus; species Tetradesmus obliquus. The sequence goes on from CP126191.1 coordinate 8,114,300, forward strand.
CCTTTGGTGATGGCAACAGCAACATCAACGGCAGCCGCTGCCAGCAGCCAACACTTTTGATGCGCCTTGCCTTCAACTGCCTGAACATGTGCCATCTTGCTGAGTTGCTCACACTCCTGTGATGCTCTCTGTCTGCCTCTTTCTGCAACACCACATCTTCACCATCCAACAGAGCATGTGGAGCGCCGTCTGCATTGCGGCCGTCTTTGAGTTCCTCGCAGCGCTGCTGCTGGGCGGGCAGGTCACCACGACCATTGCAGGCGGCATTGCCAAGACAGCCACATTTGCCAAGGCTCCCCAGCTGTTCATGTACGGCATGTTGACAGCAGAGACTGGCGCCATGATTTGGATCCTGCTGGCTACATACCTGGAGCTGCCTGTGTCCACTACACACGCCATCATCGGCGGCATCATCGGCTTTGCACGGGAGTGATCGAGCTTGCTTTGCTTCTGGTGTTGCATGGCCGTTCCGTCTCAGAACAACAGAGCTGCTGAAGCCATCTGGCCCTGTTGACGCCAGCATCGCCTTACATGCAGCTGCAGCTCTGCACAGCATGTCATAGGCAGCAGTACAACTTTGTATCAAACACGCATGCATCTCAACAGCCCACCCATGCGCTGAGTAGCACACAATGCTGAGTGTCTGCATGTGCTGCTGCTGCCGTATGACACGCAGTGGTGTTTGGTGGCAGCAACGCGGTGGTCTGGTACGAGCCAAAGGCGGACTTCCCATATGGTGAGTGGCAGAGAGGCCATGCAACACAGATCAGCCAGCAGCATTTATGCCTATCTCACCAGTAACAGCTACAGCTGCTAGAACATGAAGCTGGCAGCTGCAGCACCTGCACATGCTTCAAGTAGAAGCTGTTAGGTGGCGCCGGCGCTACCGTGCCACTCAACTTTGTGCAGCTCACGCAGCTGACCACAACGACTGACTCAGTGGTTTCTGTTGCTGTACCTGTTGCACACCGCAGTCGGCGGCATTGCGCCATTTGTCATCTCCTGGTTTCTGTCCCCGCTGCTGGCTGCGCTTCTGCAACAGCGCTGATCACATTCGTGCTCTTCCTGGCGGTGCGCACGCTGGTGCTGCGCCGCGCCGAGTCCACCACGATTGCCTTCTACGTGCTGCCGCTGCTCATCCTGCTCACCTTGTTCATCAACCTCTTCTTCATCCTGGTGGGTGGCGCTGCTGAGGGCTGCTGGGTGGGGGCCCTGGCTGCGTGCGTGTGTGTGTGTGACAAGGAGCTGCACATGCTGCCTCGGTGCTTGGTTGCTACACACCTGCCTGCTCAGTATGATCCCGTGCTTACATGGCATCTGTACATTGTCTCCCAGCCTTGGTCAGCAGTTCTCTTGTGGGTTTGGCACTATTCAGGACAGTGCCGTTTTGGCAGGATGCTCGGCTGACACGTTTCTGATCTGTGCCCTGCCCGGCTTCTCCTGCTGCCACCACTGCCCCCCACCCTGCCACCCCCGCAGACCAAGGGAGTCAAGGGCATCGTGACCATTTCCGCTGAGAAGGGCGCATGGCTGGCAGCAGCCGGCGCTGCCGGCGCTAGACTGATTGGCACTGCCATCATCTGGCCGCTGATGAAGCGATCCCTGCTCACCTTTGACACCAAGACCACAAACTCGATCGAGGCCGGCAAGGGCGTTGCTGCAGGCGGGAGCGCCTTCCAGGAGGAGGATGCCTTCCAGAAGGCTGTGTCCGACAAGCTGAAGCCCGTGCACGTGGATGCGGATGACAAGTCCCTCGGCGCCATGTTCAAGCGCTTCCGCAACGCTGCGCTGTCTGGCATCACCCATGACATCCATGCCGATGTAAAACATGACGAGGCAATCATGGAGATGCACGATGCCGCCGAGAAGTTTGACCCGCGCACTGAGCACGTGTTCAAGGTTCTGCAGGTCATCTCTGCCTGCGCCATGTCCTTCGCACACGGTGAGACACGCGGCTGCTCTTAATTTACTCGTCCCAGAAGCATTGTAGTAGCCTGCACTGGACCACTTCGGTGTCAATGAGGCCCTCATGCTTAATTGCTACTGATAAACCTCAAACCTCAAACCTCTTGCTGACTCACCCTCTGCTGCTGCTGACCCTGCTCGCTGATTATTCTCTGCTGATCTGGGTGCGGTGCAGGCGCCAACGACGTGGCCAACGCCATCGGCTCCTTCTGTGCCAGCCTCTACGTGTACAACAACTTGCAGGTGCCTGGCAGCAACAGCGAGGTGTACCAGTGGGTGCTGGCACTTGGTGGCGCTGGCATCGTGATTGGCCTTGCCACCTACGGCTACAACATCATGCGCGTGCTGGGCGTGAAGTGCGCACACATCACACCCTCTCGCGGCTTCTGCATGGAGACTGCCACCGCCCTGGTCGTGTCCATCGGCTCTGCTGTCGGTGAGTAACACAGCACATATAAGCTTAACGTTTTGCTGGATCCTTGGCTGTTATTTACGGTGACAGCGACACCTGGGTCTGGCAGCGCCCAGCTGTGTAGCTGCTGTGTCTAACACCCTGCTGCACCTATGCACCTACCCACATACACAACCTCAAGTCTGTGCTTGTGCTTCCCCTGGTGACTGCCTGCAGCCCTGCCCCTGTCCACCACCCACACCATCACTAGCGCAACTGCTGGCGGCGGCATTGCTGAGGGCCGCTGGAAGGCGCTGAACTGAGCCCTGTATGGCAAGATGATGCTGGGCTGGATCGGCACGCTGGCCGCTGCCGGCTGCGTGTCTGCGCTGCTGTTTGCCCTGGGCGTATACACGCCCTCCCAGCCTCAGACAATGGAGCTCATCTCTGCACGCAACTTTGCAATGGCCAACACCAATGCAACGCTGGGCAGGCTGTCGGCGCTGAATGCGGCTGCTGCAGCACCCAATGCAAGCCTGACGGAGCAGATAAACGCAGTGAATGCGAGCCTGCTGGGGCTGGGCAACCTGAATGGCAAGACGTGGCTTGATGGCGGTGCCCTGCAGAAGACCTTCCAGAGCGCACTGTACCTCAACAACAATGCCACTGTCCTGGGTTGAGCACTGATGCGATTTTACGTTAGCAGCATACTCAGTACTATATAGGCTATAGACATACATCTTGCCAACCTCTTGCTATGTTGCTCGTCACAGCTCCTGCAGTCGAACTGCTGACCAAGCCATCATATCACAAAGCATAGTCATGACATATGTCTCGCCCCTTTCTTGCTATGCTCACAGCTGTACAAGCTGGGAACTGCTGAGCAAGCCACGTTGGTTGAGTACAGAGTGTGCTGTGTGATCAGGGCTGCCCTTGTCCTCCGCTTGCTTACGCACGGAGAGAAAGGCTCAGGCAGGGTTGCCTACTTCTGATGCGCAAGCTGCACATGTAAAGCTGGCAATAAACTGTTCAGCAGCTGCAAGGTTGACGCATTGACCCGTTGAGCAGGCCCTGAGGGTGACGTAGCATCAACTGTGTGACGGCGTGCCACGAACAATGTTTTGAAATTTGTGTGTGTGTGTGTGTGTGTGTGTGTGTGTGTGTGTGTGTGTGTGTGTGTGTGTGTGTGTGTGTGTGTGTGTGTGTGTGTGTGTGTGTGTGTGTGTGTGTGTGTGTGTGTGTGTGTGTGTGTGTGTGTGTGTGTGTGTGTGTGTGTGTGTGTGTGTGTGTGTGTGTGTGTGTGTGTGTGTGTGTGTGTGTGTGTGTGTGTGTGTGTGTGTGTGTGTGTGTGTGTGTGTGTGTGTGTGTGTGTGTGTGTGTGTGTGTGTGTGTGTGTGTGTGTGTGTGTGTGTGTGTGTGTGTGTGTGTGTGTGTGTGTGTGTGTGTGTGTGTGTGTGTGTGTGTGTGTGTGTGTGTGTGTGTGTGTGTGTGTGTGTGTGTGTGTGTGTGTGTGTGTGTGTGTGTGTGTGTGTGTGTGTGTGTGTGTGTGTGTGTGTGTGTGTGTGTGTGTGTGTGTGTGTGTGTGTGTGTGTGTGTGTGTGTGTGTGTGTGTGTGTGTGTGTGTGTGTGTGTGTGTGTGTGTGTGTGTGTGTGTGTGTGTGTGTGTGTGTGTGTGTGTGTGTGTGTGTGTGTGTGTGTGTGTGTGTGTGTGTGTGTGTGTGTGTGTGTGTGTGTGTGTGTGTGTGTGTGTGTGTGTGTGTGTGTGTGTGTGTGTGTGTGTGTGTGTGTGTGTGTGTGTGTGTGTGTGTGTGTGTGTGTGTGTGTGTGTGTGTGTGTGTGTGTGTGTGTGTGTGTGTGTGTGTGTGTGTGTGTGTGTGTGTGTGTGTGTGTGTGTGTGTGTGTGTGTGTGTGTGTGTGTGTGTGTGTGTGTGTGTGTGTGTGTGTGTGTGTGTGTGTGTGTGTGTGTGTGTGTGTGTGTGTGTGTGTGTGTGTGTGTGTGTGTGTGTGTGTGTGTGTGTGTGTGTGTGTGTGTGTGTGTGTGTGTGTGTGTGTGTGTGTGTGTGTGTGTGTGTGTGTGTGTGTGTGTGTGTGTGTGTGTGTGTGTGTGTGTGTGTGTGTGTGTGTGTGTGTGTGTGTGTGTGTGTGTGTGTGTGTGTGTGTGTGTGTGTGTGTGTGTGTGTGTGTGTGTGTGTGTGTGTGTGTGTGTGTGTGTGTGTGTGTGTGTGTGTGTGTGTGTGTGTGTGTGTGTGTGTGTGTGTGTGTGTGTGTGTGTGTGTGTGTGTGTGTGTGTGTGTGTGTGTGTGTGTGTGTGTGTGTGTGTGTGTGTGTGTGTGTGTGTGTGTGTGTGTGTGTGTGTGTGTGTGTGTGTGTGTGTGTGTGTGTGTGTGTGTGTGTGTGTGTGTGTGTGTGTGTGTGTGTGTGTGTGTGTGTGTGTGTGTGTGTGTGTGTGTGTGTGTGTGTGTGTGTGTGTGTGTGTGTGTGTTGCTGCTGTGGCAACAAAGTCTGGGCATTCCTGCAACATTGTTGGCACAAGATGGTTGCAGCACAACAATGCGGTTCCAGACACTGCTCTTCACAGAGAGTTTGCATATAGCATGAAAGCATGGAAGTATCCTCAGCACGTTCGATCGAAAAGCGCGTCGAAAGCATCTGTTAAAGCAGTAGCTTTGATCTGTAGGGATGTCAGTCGACTAGTTGATGAAGGCAGCAGCCACAGCTAGATCTTCTTGGTGTACATGTAACAGATATGTTGTTGTGGAAACACCCAAGATAGCAGCTGGCACACCAGCTGAGTGCCAAACCGAACACAAACCATCACCAGTCCCATATAAACCAGCTGGCACGCCATCTGCACTGCGGCAGTTAGATAGAGCAAGACATGCGCGTGGCACCTGCAGGTGTTGTACAGCTTACATGTAGCCAACCGAACACATGCACATGTGCACATGCACGCACATATGGCGTTGATGCTATGGCTTGATGAGTAACATGATGATGATGATGCACACACATATACGTGTCCAGCTGGAAAGCCCAGCAATCAGCAAACCCTTTGTGCAGGCCCGTCCCAACTGGTGCAACATCTACATCCAACAGCGGCAGCAGCAAACACCGCAGCAGCCTGCAGACAGCGCCCATGCGTGCAGACGGTTGTGCGCACACACCTGCACCCTACCACTGCTGAACACACCCAGCCCCTGCACAGCCTCAACAGCATATTGCGTCGGCACGGTCACCGCTGTCCTCATTTGGTATGTGCAGGACAGCTCATGCAGGCATGCACGCAAGCATGCTGTACCAGCACGCATACTTTGCGAAGAAACAGCGCAAGGAGCTGCGGCAAGCATCTTCACGCTGTGACGTGCTTTGTTCACAGCGTGAAGAACAGCCGCAGCAGGCCGCTGATGAACATTGTGTACTCGGAGCGCCCCAGCTTGGACTGGCCATACACGCGGTCCACAAACACAATCGGCACCTCTGCTATATTCGAGCCTAGCGCGCTCGCGCGTGCAATCATCTCCATCTGGAATGCGTAGCCCTTGCTTGTCACCACGTGCAGCAGCTGCTCTAGCACCGTCCTCCGGTACAGGCGGTAGGCGCCTGTGAGATCTGACACGCGCAGGCCCAGCAGGGTTGAGGCCAGCACGTTTGCACCTCTGCTGGTGAGCTTGCGCTTCCAATTCCAGCCAGATACGCCGCCGCCTGCTGTGTAACGTGTGCCAGTGACGATGTCTGCGCTGCTCTGCTGCTGCACCTACGGTGCATGCAGTGGTGTGGCACGGCGGTGGATTTGTGAGTGTGCACGGATGAGGGCAGGGGTGATGCTCTGGTTGCGGCGTGGGGTGAGAAGTCGAGCGTCGCTGCTGGTGATAGCATCTCATGCCTGCCGAGTTGTTGCTTCAACCAGCGCTGGCGACTGGGACGGAGTTAATGCAGCGTGTAACTGGTACCCACCCCCCGGCTACAGCTGCTGCTCCTGTTGCTGCTGCTGTTGCTGTGCTGGCAGTTGCAGGCACTTCGTTCGCTACTTCCATCTGCTTCAAAAGCTAAAAAAACTCTGAAAACTCCCTGTTAACAGCACCCCTGCCTCTGCCCAGCACCCACCTTGAACAGCGTGGGTATGTACTTGGGATGGTGTGACAGGTCAGCGTCCATCAGGATGATCCAGGAGCCAGAAGCATACTGCAGGCCATGCCTGTAGGCAGTGCCAAGCCCAAGCTTAGCAGACCTAGGCCGCAGCAGCACCTTGTCTGCACCCAGCACTTGCTGCATCTGCTTGACTGCCTGTTGAGTGCCATCCGGGCTTGCGTCATCCACGATTATGACTTCGTAAGCAATGCTGGCTTTGCTGCAAGCCTCCTCTATCAGCCATAGTAAAATAGGGATGTTGTCACGTTCGTTGTAGGTGGGTATGATGATACTGCACTTGTTGCTTGTGCTGTCATCGCCTGGCATGCTACTGCTGCAGCAGTGCCAGGGCTGTTGCCTGCTGGTGCTGCCAAATCCCGGGCTCGTCCTAGAACTGATTGCTGGTGTGGAACCTCACGACCGAGTTTGATGCATGCTCAATGGAACCCGCTGATGGCAGGCAGCAAGGGACAGGTGGCAGCAGGCTGCTGCTAGTTCTAGTGCTGTAGTAGTAGTGCACGGTGTTCGCTGCAGATGGGCTTCTTTGACAGTAAGTAGCCACGGGAGGAATTCGCCATGCTGGGTGGGAACGTTGAACACGTCTGCGACCTGTAACAACGGTTTGTACACATGACCTGCCAACCCTGGTGACAACCTATGCAGTTGCTGGGAAAGGAAGCTTAAGGCGCCACACTGACTGTACAATCCCACTTTATTCCGATCACATTTACCCGCATCAATCCCTGTTGCATCAGGTGTCTTGGCACATTGTTTTTCAAGTGAGCCCGCCTTCGCTTGGTTCTTGCTGTCGATGAGCAGAAACAAAACGAAGTGCGTCTGTGCTGAGAACGAACTTGATTACTAAGCTGTGAAGAACTCAAGTTCGTCCGCATCAGTAGCAATGGCCACAGGGCCAGACACTGAGCCAAGCAGCAGCAGCAGTGCAGTGCCTCAATTGCATCTGCAATCGACCTGCACTGGACACAAGCAAGCAGTATCGGCTGTACGCTTCTCGCCATCAGGCGAACTTCTAGCATCAGCTTCAGCAGATAAGACCGTGCGGTTATGGCGGGTAGCAGATGGATCAGCAGCAGACCCCAGCAGCGCTATGGAGCACGAAGGAGGGATCAATGATGTTGCTTGGAACCCTCAGGGCAACTACCTAGCCACAGCCTCAGATGACCTGACAGCTAGAATCTGGGACGCGGAGACTGGCAAGTGCCTCGTAACGCTTGCAGGACACACCAACTATGTGTTCTGCTGCAGCTTCAACCCAGTCGGGCACATCCTGGTGAGACAGCAGCAGGCCAGGCAGCATACAGCTGCTGGATCACACAGAGCAGCTGGTGACTGCATGTAGACACAGCTGTGTTGGCGTCTGCCGTGCCAGCCTCAGCAAGTGCAAGCATATTAACATCGAAACAGAACCAGCAGACGTTACCCTGTGGCTGCACATTGCCTTCTCGCATCACCGCCCGTCCCAAACCAACACAGATATTTACAGCGCAGCACGCAAGCACACCCGCCTGCGTGCAAAGTTGCACGCCCACCCTCGCCCCAGCAATCGACACCTCCCCTTAAGATCCTTCTACATGCCACATGCCGCCCCACCAGTCTGCTCCGCACCACTCTCCGCTCACTTTCCGAAGCCATAACCCCGCATAACACATCTGTGCACCCTGCCACCCGCAGGCCACAGGCAGCTTTGATGAGACCATTCGTTTCTGGGATGTGCGCAGCGGCCGGTGCCTGCGGGAGCTGCCTGCACACTCAGACCCAGTGAGCAGCATGGACTTCACTTTTGACGGCACCGTGCTGGCCAGCTGCAGTTTTGACGGCCTGGTACGGCTGTGGGAGACGCACAACGGGCATTGCTTGAAGACGCTGGCGATAGACAGCGGGGCCAGCCCCCTCAGCCATGTCTGCTTCAGCCCAAACGGTGAGAGGGGGATGAGGAAGGGGGGGGGGGGCAGGCAACTGAAGGGGGATTGCTGTGCTTGACACAGCGAGTTGGCGGTGGGCCAAGAGTAGTTAACAGTGACGCTGCGGTGAGGCATGTATGCAGTCATGCAACGCTGGCGCAGCGAACGAGATTTGTGCAGCAGCTGCATGCAGCGTACACGGAGGCTGTGCGAGTGCTTACACAACTGCACTGGTGAATGCTGTGTGCGGCTTTGTATACCGTGCCCTGCAGGCCAGTACATGCTGCAGGCCTCGCTTGCCAGCAAGCTGCAGCTGGTCAACTTTGAGTCAGGCAAGGTAGCAAAGACCTACAGCGGGCACAAGAACAGCAAGTACTGCAGCATGGCCACTTTTGTGACCACGCTGGGCCCCCGGCCCTGCATTGCTGCTGGTTCCGAGGATGGCAGCATTCACTTCTGGGACGTCAACAGCAGAAAGGTGAGGCGGCGGCTGTGACACAGCTGGCACAACTGCTCGCATGATGGTGAGGACCCGTTGTGATTCGGCTGCATTCGAGCAGTGTCTTGCAATGTGCCATGAGCTACGCAGATGGTAGTAACTCCTGCTGTTCCTTATAGGGGCTGCTGCCTGTGGGTTGCCTGTAGGGGAACTCCACCAGCACACATTCATACAACCGGCACTCACTTCACGCCCTGCTGCTGCCATTGTGTGCTGTGTGCTGCGCGTTGTGCTGCAGCTGGTGCAGCAGCTGCCAGGCAGGTCAAGCAGTGAGGAGCCAGGGGACGGGCACTGCGCAGCCGTGCTGTGTGTAGCAGCGCACCCGAGCAGACCTGTAGTAGCATCGGCAGGGCACGATCCAGATTGCACAGTGAAGATCTGGGCAGCAGAAGCCCCAAAGTGAGGCGCTGCAGCTGCTGCTGCTGCTGCTGCTGTTAGAGATGAACGCCATATGCGCGTCAGACACATATGCACCAGGGCCTGCTGCCAGAAGTGTCTATGATGCTGTGGCATGGCTGAATTGAGGTTTGCGTGGTGCTGTGCGTTGTTGCTGTTGTGCAGCAGTTGTCGTCAACATATTTGCCAAGACTGCTTGCTCGCAGCGTGCATGTACTCTGCCTTGCATATGTTTGTCGACTCACTGATGTCCTGCAGTGCATCAGGTTTGCGGGTCGAGAAGATGATGCAAAAAAGAGCAGGCATGTTGGTTGGTGCGCCCAGGGGCACTGCCCAACACTGGCAGTGTTGTGGGCAGGCAGCGTAGGCATGTTGCTGGCTGACTGTAAAGTTGCAGCGCATCAAGTCCAACTGCGCATTCAGATGGTGTGCTGCACCTGCTGCATGTACCTGAGGATGTGCCGCAGGCTGCACAACGCACCACCATGTGTACGCAGCCTGCCCGGTGAACTGCATCCAGCCAGTATACATGCTTACGCTGCGGAGTGTTACATGTTGGACAGCAGAGCACTTGCAGATCAAGGCTCAAGCCCATCACCATTACGCATGGTTATTCATGTGGCATCCATCTGCATGCTGGTGATGGTAACAGTGGATGACGCCGGCAACATGATTTGACGCCACACACTTCATTGGAATGCAGATGAGCCGTATGGCTTGCATGCATGGGCGTGCAGTTGATGCACGAAGGTTATTCTGAAGAGTCTGCAGCATGCTGCGTGTTTCTTGCGCAATGCTCCGCGCACCCAAACACAGCACCCAGACAGATCCGCACAGATCCGCACTGCAGATGTCATGAAAACACAGCAGATGCTGCTGGCTCTGCGCGCCGTGCATGCAACAAGTGTGCCTACTCAGCGCCTGTGCCGTGCGTGACACGCCTTTGCATGCAACCAAACAGCACTAGCTACTAGTAGTACAATAGCATGATCATGCCACACTATGCTCCGCAGAGCATGCATGCAACGCATATGCGTTCATGGGATGTGATTGATGCGGGAAACAACTACTGCATGCAAGCTGGAGTGCGCGCGCACACGCATGCGGGGCTGGTTCTTGCGCCAGCTTGCAAATGCAGCTGTGACAACAGCCCTCTCCGCAAAGACTGCTGGATGTGCTGCAGCATTAAGATGCTGCATCCAGCATGCACATGTACACACCAATAATGCACTTTGATGGATCGCCAGCCAGGCACACAGCCTGCGACAAGATTGTGCAGCAAAAGCCTGACAATCTTTGTCAACCACACCATGATGCCGGTTGCTGAAGACATGGGCTGCCCGTGTAACACCATGTATAGCCTATGTGGCAGCGCTGACCACGCTGCGGACATGAAATGCGGCGATTTGAGGATAGCTAGCAGGGCCCCAGTCACCCAGCCCCCTCAACCCTTCTCGCAGGCTCGTAGTAACTGCCACGACAAATAGTGGGCTGGTAGTATATAACATCACCGATACACTAGAATAATACTCGACATCACCAATCATCATGACCAACATACGTGCCACGAGTCAGTCGTACACGCTAGCAACCTCAACCCCACAACATTGGCCGGCAGTGAATCAAATACACACAGCTGACTGTCGTGTGTCAAACAGCCGGGCAGCGTGCTTTGCTGCAAATATCAAACACCTGCTCATGCTGAAAAGAGCAGCGCAAAGGCATAAAATGCAGCAGCGATGCAGCAGCCTCCAACCAACAACATGCGCACCAATGCCACCTATGCGATTGAGCACCTTCATACAACTGATGGGCAACACCTGCTAATCTCCACTGGGCTGATCATACTCTTGTGATAGCCAGCCTGAGGCTAGACACACAACGCACACATGCACAACACATAGATTCAGTTAGCCCTGTCCCTGCCCACCAAAGATCCCTACCTCCTCGTCCTAGCAGATCAACAGTCAAGGAGATAGCCCAAGCATAGCACCAGAAACATCGGCAGCCAGGGGCCACCCAGCAAGCTGCCTTGTGGCTGTTGCTGACACTGCTGTGGCAGCAGCACAACCACCACATGGTTTGAATGATTTCAGCAGATCAGTCCCCAGCTGTTGCCAGGCAGCGGCCGGTAACTTCATAAGCAGCGCAACAATGGATGATAGCAAGCCGTAGCCAAACGCCTGCGCAAAACCAAGCCATATATGTCAGTTGATATGACTTTGAGCCACCCATCGGACCTTCAAACATCACAAGCCCCAAAATATTGCCGGTAGTTGTGCTGATCACTTCAAAAGCAGCACAATGGTAACACATCAGACATTATATACTGCTGCAATGCACTGGGTGCGAATACGCGTGGCCGACATAAGCTGACAAAATGAAGCCTCTCTGGCCACTGCATGGCTGGTAGAGCCCACCTTGCTAAGCAGCAATGCAACCTCTGCTACGTTTCCACACCATAACACCAACACAGAGGTCGGCAGTAAGGGCCAACACCACATGATTAACGTACCTGCATGCTACAACCATTGTTGGGCCACTGGATCTACTTCTAAGCCCCACCATTCACAGCAGACAGAACCTATAGTGCAGTCAAGCCTCCCACCAACTTCACGTGGATCTGCATTTGTTAATGCCTGTCCTGCCTTCACTGCTGCAATCTGGCGCGGAAAGGCACCTCCTGAACACTAAAATTTCAACGCCATTGTGTAACCTATGCCCTGCAAAGTGAGGCTGTGCAGGGCAATTTTGCCAACCAAATCAGGCCGCTGCACTGTTGAAAGGCAGCTTTGGCTGTGCCGGTTGCCTGTCCAAAACACATGCACTGTATCACACGCCAGGCAGCTAATGCACTAGCAGTAGCTTGAAGCCACGTGCTCATCGCAGGCTGCTTCAAGCGGAGAAATGCCCAGTGTGCATCAACCTGAATGGTGCTGGCCCAACATATGTTCATGAAAACTATTCATGCCATGCGCATGGCTGCCATGCATGCAGCGTACATGCGCAAATTGTGCACCGTACACCCTTCACCCCCAGGGTCACATAGTAACATGCATACATCAAATCATTCATAAAATCTGCCAAAGCAGAGCTGCTGCCCGTGGTGCAACAGGCGCTGTGCTTGTCTTCCGGCTGTGCCGCCTCACAGCCGCCGTGCTGGCAGGGACTGCCACTGCAGAAAGGTGTCAGCAGAGCATGCAAAAGCCATGGTCACAGTCAGGTGCCGGTTGAAAGTGGCGAGGCTAGGGCAGCTGGGTGCAGTGCATCATGTCCGCACAATGCAGGCATGTCTGCAAGCAGATGTGTATGCTTGTTGGTGCTTGGCGTTTGGCTGGCAGGCTCATGCATACACTGCCCCGCCTGCTTGCTGCGCATGTGCACCTGTGATCGTGCTGTACAGCAGCACACTGTTGAAAGAGGCGGGCACAGACTGCCCACTTCAAAGACAACCCAAACCTGCTGATGAATCTGCTTGTCATGTAACACCGTTATATAACGCACTCACCCTGAAGGCGCAGCTCCTGCCGTTCTCCCAGCTCCACAGCCGGCCATACGTATCTGCACATTGCAGTTGCACACAGCAATACAACACCATTGCCGTAGCCATTCATAAGTGAAACATTGGCAGGGCAGGCTAACCAACCCTGCAGGAGTGTTGTCACTGTGGTTGCGCACCATGCACTGCATGCGGCCTCAACTGCACGGCTTCGCTATATCTTGCTGGATTGACATGCACACAGATCATTCTCGCGGCTGCAGCTGCACAGTGTAGCATGCTTGCATTGCCTTGCTGCTAGGTGCTGACGCTGTCACTGCAAATGCAAGCATCACCAGCCACAGCAGCTGAGCAACGCGCTTTTCAACAGGCCCCACCTGGCACAGCATTGCCCTTGTTTGGTGAGAAGGAGCATGACGGTGCTGCCTCCCACACCACGCTGACCCTGCTGGCCTCAGCCGCAGCAGCATCCGCATCTGGAGCCGCAACACGCGCCGCATCTCCTTTCGCTGCACTTGCGGCTGCCTCCTCATTTTTGAATGCGCAGCTTGCGCCCGCCTGCCACCCCCACAGCCTGCCGCTGTCATCTGCCACACTGTTGCTCTCGCTGGGCTGCTCCTCGCATGCCGGCGCATCCTCCCAAGACACAAAACGCGCCACCGGCCTGGGGATAGCTGCTGCTGCAGGCCTGAACACGCACTCCTGTCCATCCATTAGACTCCAGAACCTGCCTTGATCGTCAGCCATGCTGTTGCTCCTGGTCAGCGGGAACAGGCAGGTAGGGGCCTCAGCATAGCTCAGCCTGGGCTGCATCATAGGCACTGCGGCCCTGGCTCGCCCCGGCGCAGGCAGCAGCGCGGCTTCTTGGCTGTGTGCTTTATACAAGTTGTCTGCATTATTATTGTTGTTGTTGTTGTTATTGCTCCAGGGCACGAAGTTCATGAGGGCGCTGGGCACCTTGAAGAACTCGCTCATGGGCCCGCTCAGGATGGCGGACGAGCCCGTGACGACAGACTCGGCGATGGCCGTGCGCTCGGCGTGCGAGGCCGGCGCGGGAAGCCGGAAGCGAGTGACCACCTCGACAAGCGACAGCACATTCCTGCGCTGCTGCTGCTGCAGCAGTGAGCGCTGGGCGGCCCAGCTGTTGTGCATAGTCCCAAAGCCTGCATGCGCCAGGAGGGTCCGCGTTGGCATGGCAGCGGCAGCAGCACGGTCTGCTGCTGCTGGTTGCATGGGTGCCGTGGGCGCACCATTGCTTGCTGCCGCCACACGAGCTGCTGCTTCCGCCAGATTTGCAGGCGTTGACACTTCGGGCACTGCCGCTGCTGATGCTGATGGCGTGGGTGCCGCGGCACTGGTGTATGCCTTGTAGATGAGCGTGCCGCCGCAAGTGATTGCACTTATAGAGCCCTCATGCACCGGCTGCTTGAGCGCAGCTGTGTAAGAGGCTGCAAAGATGGCCTTGTACTGCTGCAAACGCTGCACGTGGAAACAGGCAGAGCAGGAGCACGCAGGTAGGAAGTAGAATCATAACAGACAAATAGCAGCTCAGAGATGGGTTGTGCCCACAGACATGGCATGCATGGCACTGCCACATGTGAGTGTGGTGCCTTGAAGCCGCAAACTGATAAGCATCGACTGGGGAGGTGAAATTGGCACACACTGAGCAGTGCCATAGCAGTGTGCATCAAAAGATAGCATGTCCACACTGCTGCTGCTGCTGCTGCTGCTGCTGCTGCTGCTGCTGCTGCTGCTGCTGCTGCTCACCTCTGCACTGCTAAACCAGGTGCTGCATCCCTGGTCAGCGGACACAGCCGGCACAGCCAGCACGACTTGGAAGTTCATAGGAGGCACAGCGCCCACAGCAGCAGCAGCAGCGGTGCCGGGGCTGTCAGCTACATCATACAGCTGTGCAACTGCGAATGCTGTTGCTGCCTGGTCCTTCGCAGGGTCCCCAGGAGCTGGCCTGAGGAGCCCAAAGTAGACGCCGATGCCCATGCCAGCAGCAGCCAGCACCACTATAAGGCTCAGCAGCAGGATCAAGCTGGTGTGCTGGCGCTGCTGGCCTGCAGCCTGCTTGCCGCCATGGCTGCTGCCGCTGCTGCTGCTGCCGCTGCTGCTGCTGCCGCTGCGCTTGCTGCTGCCCCTGCTGCTGCCCCTGCTGCGGATGCTTGCTGTCACACTGTCTGCTGCAGCTGCTTGCGGCGTGCCACACCACGACGCTGGCAGGAGGCGCCAAGCAGGTGGCTCTTTTGATGAGACTGCTGCTGCTGCTGCAGCGCTGCTGTTGTCAGTAGTGCTGCGCAGGCTGCTGCCGAGCGAGCCTGCACATGCAGCGCCAGATGGAGCACAGCTGATGAGTCCGATGACAGAACACCAGACAGCATCAACTCTGCAGATGCAGCACACAACCCTATGTCACCAAAGCGGCGGCTGCGTTTGAAGGTGCCGCTTGTGCAGCTGCATGCTGGCAATCATGCAGGTCGCGGTATGTCCTTCCGTCTGCCCACGCCTGTTCCCGCACATGGGCTCAACACGGGTGACTGGGACTCCAATGCTCACCTAGGTGTTCCTTGCTGCTCAATGGTGTTGCGCGGTGGCTGGCGCCGATGCTGCCGGCAGACTGCCGGTGCCCCAAAAGGCCGCCGCTGCTGCCCAGGGTTGCTGCAGCAGCTGCAGGTGCACAGCTAGAGGCTGTGCTGAGCCTGCAGCGCAGCCCCTTATCGAGCTGAGGTGGGCAGCTGGGTGCCTCCTGCTGCTGGCTGCTGCTGGCGCTGATGAGGTCGGCTGGATTGGGTTCAAACTCAGGGTTGTCAATGCTGCTCATCTTGTGGGCGATGCTAAATGCATGCTCCACCTGCAGAGGCTGCTGCTGCACTGCAGGGATGCTGCCGGCACTCTTGCTGCCTGACAGCCCTGCAGGTGAGAGGTACATCACCAAAGAGACACAACGTGTGCGTAAGCGGTTGGAGGTGGAGCCTGCAGATGAAAGGGTGGCTGTGATAGCTCAACTGCCTTTGTGTTGCATCTTTTTTACTTGCCAGTCACTGAGGAGCAGCTATCATCAAAGAGTGCAGCCCGTGTTCAGGCCTGCAGAATGACATGCTGGACAGGTGCAGCAACTAGTGTACTCTGTAACAGCCGCTGTGCTCACCAAACATCTTCTTCAGGCCCCCAAGCGCTGCTGCCACAGCCGCGCCAGCACCAGCGCCACCGCCCAGGATCCCTGCTGCCTCCTGGCCCTGCACCGCCCTGCCACCAGCAGCCTGCACGCCAGCAGCTGAGACAGCTGCGCTAGACTCCTGGGACCTCATCGAGCCAGCATCAACTGACTGGTACATGCAGGTGGGCCGCTTGCTGAGGCCCTCCAGCAGCACGGGCTGCTTGTGTCCTGCAGCACCCTCCACACTGATGCAGCTGTTGGAGGAGCCGTAACTCCGCAGATCCTCATCCTCATGACTTGCCGAATGCCTGATCCAGAAGCGGGGATCAGGCGCGCCTCGGCTGGCATACTCCTCCTGTTCTTCCCGCATGCCTGCTGCTGCTGCTGCTGAAGGCTTGCTTGTGCCTGGCCACTTGCCATACCAGCTGGCCTCACCCACTTCAGAGGATCGCGTGCTGTCACACCAGCCGTGCGGCAGCGTGCCATAGTCGCTGCTGCGCATTGGCGCCAACGTACCAATGGCGGAGTATCCAGTCATGAGGCCAGATCCTGCAGCAGACTTGAGTGGGTTGCTGGTGCTGTTGCTGCTGCCAGTTAGCAGTGCTGGGTGAGGCGGGCCTGCTCGGGGGCTGCCATACTTGCTGCTGCTGCTGCTGCTACTGGTGGTGGTTGCATCAGCTGGGACACCTTCCGGCACACTCGCTGCAATTGCCATGAAGGTTACGTTGGCAAGACCAGCTGCTTGCACGTCTGCCGCAAACTTCTGAACCTGCCTGCTGACGACGCTGCTGCAGCTAGCAGCGCTGCCTGCCATGCCAGGGGCTGTTGCAAGGCCTCCTGGGATGCAGCTGATGCAGCTGGGGTGTGCCCCTCCCTCGCTTGACTGAGCACTGCCAAGCTTACTGCCAGAGCCTGTGCTGTCTCCTGCATTGCTGCCTGAAAAGTGTCCTGCAAGTGCGCGCACAGCTGGATCTGCCACCCCAGCAGCGTCAAGCGCTGCTGCAAAGCGCTGTATGGCTGCTGCTGATCTGTTGTGCGGAGTAAGGGTTGCTGCGGAAGAGCTGAATGTGGTGGGTGTCACTGGCACGGAGCTAGCTGCTGAGCCAGTGCCTGAGTCTGATGGAGAGCCGTGCTGCTGCTTCCAGTGCCGCCATGACTGGGGTGCTGGGGGCGGTTGCTGCTGCTGGGGAACAGCAGAGCCCTGGTGGTGGTCCTGCGATTGCTCAGCCATCAGACGCTTGTTTCGTTTGTGCTGCTGCACAGGTAGCAAAGAATCAGCAGGGGGTGGCAATGGTGGAAGAGTGTGCGTGTGCTTACAGTCTCAACATGCGTGGTGGCGCAGAAAGGCCAGGGACCCGGGCGCCAGGGCACATTATGCTCCTGAAAGAATGCCACACACGTGCACAGAGCGGAGACAGTGCAAATTGTGCGGTGAACTCAAGCAGGAGATACGACGTTTGGGCAGGCTTAGAGCTCAGGCATGCTAGCATGCGCTGCAGCGCTGCTGCGGCATCGTTGATGTCGTGCATCGCGCTGACCTGCTGTGCAAGATACTTGCTCACCGGTGGACGCCGCCGCTCATGAAATGTACAAATAGTTACAAGAAACTAATCACGTGAGTTTAATGTTGCTTGTGGTCGGGTTATTGGTGTGCAGTACTATCCAACAAAAGGGCGGTAACTCGGTGTCAGCGGTACCACGCGCGACCCTACCAAGCATTGGCAAGCATTATTCTAGTTACTTTACTTGCAGAAATGTTCGTGTGTTGGCGTGCGCACAGCATGTAGGCACTGATGTACGCCACCTGTACTAGTGGATTAGGGCGCCCCAGTAACACGCACCGCTGCTTTTAGATGATATTTGCTGCACGAAATCTGCGTTGAAGGCTCGAAAGTAACTGCATCTTGTCGCAGAGTCGTGTTGCTGGCCTATGGTGTTCCCCTGGTCCTGAGGGCGCCAAACTGGCAGCACCGTCCAGGAAGGGCAACTCCTAGCGGCTGACAGCGGCAACGCTGCTCGTGACATACTGCCCAGTTTGTGATCCAGCTTATCTTCTTGGTGATGTGCTGGTTTCAGCCAAGCCCCTGCCGCTGATCATGATCTGGGCAGCTTCTTGTTGCTGTCATGTGCGTACACCAACACGTGCAGCCCAGCCTTGGCAATATGTGTTCAAACGTCACAGTTGTTGAACCAGGGTGTGTTTAGAACGCGTGTCGCCCTGGAAAACAGCTGTGCCGTCAGATGCTAGCGCGCCACCACAAGATTCATCGGCTACACACCAACTTTCAGCTGCTGCTGCTGCTGCTGCTGCTGCTGCTGCTGTATCTTTGCACAAGTCATGCCCACGTCAAATTTTTCTTGTACCACACTCATGCAACGCTGCTTGCCACCAAAACGTAACTGGAACAGATGCTTGCAACTGGCAGTCTGACACTGCAGGTCGACAGTGACACATGTGATGATACAACAACCTGCATACGCGCAAGGCAACATGCATATGATAAGTGCCTTGCCAAGGAGTGATCATCCCTGGAGCAGCAGCCACATCCCCTGATTGCCGCCTTCCTAAACATGCAAACCAAGCTCAGCCACATACAAAAGAGACCAGCAACACAGCTGAAGTACCTGCCGTACGCAGCTGTCACACCCAACGTAGGTGAAGGCCTGGGTTCATTCCAGTGCGACACCAGCACATTGCACAACAATTGCCACTCTGTTTATATGTTTGACTACAGACACAAGCGTGGCTGACAAAGCCCACCGTACGAGCCCCTCCCATCATAGTGTCATCACATCTGATTGCCAAAGAAGCCCTGAACGGTGTAGGCACCTTGCTTTGGCAAGGTTGCCACAGGAAGTCGTGCCCTTGCCAAACCGTGCTTCAGGTGCGCACACTGATTCAAAAGCAAGATACCTCTGATGCTTCTAGTTGTAGCAGGTCAGGCTCCAATGATGACAGATCTGCGGTGTGCACACGATGGCACAGACAAATAGCAGTAAGGCGTCACACACCTACCTAGGCTGCCCTCAGCAACAGCTACTCTGCAGTGAATCAACATCCGACTTTCAACAGCAGGTGGCTTGCTACAACTTGCATCATCGGTACGTCACAACGTTGATCAGCTACTGCTGCACCTGTTGCAACAGCATCTAGTTAGCTGCGCAAACACAGCATGCTGGGAGCCCACTCTTGAGTCTTACTCCAGCGCACAACACGAGTCAACTGTACCGATCAGTCATTCAACAACAGTTATCAAGCACACAGTAAGTTCAAGGACAAACTAGTACACATGCCGAGATAGAAAGCCAGAGTAGTAAGTTTGTATGCAGCATCCATGCTGCCAACATCACAGGCGGCATGTAGCATTCTAACCCCCATCTAGGTGTGAGAGATCTACACAGCCATTGACTGCTAATACCAGCTGTGCACAGTCGCTTTCAAAGCACAGGGTCTAGATCTGGTACCCCACACAGTGCTTCCATCCGCATGCCCCAGACCCAGACTGCAGAGTAGGAAGGGAAACAGGCTCAACAATATCAACAGTACACACACCAGTACCCCAAACATGCATTTGCGTGCGCGCTGGTCTCTAAGAGTGCCGGAACCAGGTGCATTGCATTGTCAGGCTCTCAGCTGCTAAGCAGATCATAGTGCTCTTATTCTTCCCAAGCCACCGTTGCTCCAGCGTACCACAAGTCGTCTGTGTTGCGGCTCTTCTGCCAGCCTACAAATAAGCACTTCTGCATCTCGTTGTACAACATGCAGTATGTGACCCTGTCAGCACCGCAGGCCATTGCTTTGAACCCCCCTTAAGCTGGCAGGGATAGCCACTGCAAAGTCACACAATACAGGCAGAAAGAGCAGCACGTCAGCACCAGCGTGCAGCACTGTGTGCAAGCACGACTGCGGTTGTGCATGCTAACCAGGGGTTGTCCACGCATGGTGACTTAGGCATGACTGCAGTGCCACAGCTGTCCACTGCAAAGTAGTCTGATGGTCGTACTGTAAATATTAACAACAGAAGTGTTCCTCAGGCACACCTATATCCTGCAGGCAGGTCTGCTACAGTTACTTCACGCATGTGCTGTCTGGCTGCGTCCAGACGCGAACTTGCTGTACAACACGCCTGTCACTAACACTGTCACGTTATACAACGCACTCACCCTGAAGACGCAACTCTTGCCATCCTCCCATCCCCACAGCCGGCCATGTGTATCTGCAAAGCACATGAAAGGCGCTCAGCAAAGTTGGCACATGTCTCAATGGCTGTGCTGCAGCGAGTGCTGAAGCGCGCCGTGCATGTTGAGCATCAATGCGCGGCAGCCTGCAGGAGCTGCACACTCCGACTGCTCACACAGATGCAAGAGCAGGGCGCTGATGCAGCCTCCATTACAGCTGCATTGGATGTGCTGCGCCCATATGTGCAGTTGCAGCAAGAGGCTGAGCTTGCAGTTGCGGTGACCCGAAACTTGCCACATGCCTGTCAAAAAGGAATGTTGGCAACAAGCCAGGCCATCTTCTCACCTGGCATTGCATTTGCCTTTGATGGTGAGAAGGAGCATGATGGCGCTGCCTCCCACACCACGCTGACCCTGCCAGGCGTCTCGCTCCTGCTGCTGGCAGCCATGCGTTTCCCGCTGCGCCCATGGCTGGAGGGCCTTGCGCTGTCGCTGCGTTTGAAGGCGCAGCTGGCGCCGTCCTGCCAGCCCCACAGCCGGCCGCTGTCATCCACCACACTGTTATTTTCGTACGCCTCGTCATCACACAGCGGCGCGTCACTCCATGACACAACGGGCTTGGGGATGGGTGCTGCTGCGGGCCTGAACACGCACTCCTTGCCAGCCATCATGCTCCACAGCCTGCCCTCGTCATCAGCCATGCTGTTGGTTTTTGTCAGGGGGAATAGGCAGGTGGGTGCGGCCGAGTAGCTGACGCTCGGCACGATGGTAGGCTGGGTGCCAAGCGACTGGGAGCCCATCTCCAGGTTGTCTGCATTGTTGTTAATGTTGTTGTTATTATTGCTCCAGGGCACGAAGTTCATGAGGGCGCTGGGCACCTTGAAGAACTCGCTCATGGGGCCGCTCAGGATGGCGGACGAGCCCGTCACGACAGCCTCGGCGATGGCCGTGCGCTCGGCGTGCGAGGCGGGCGCGGGAAGCCGGAAGCGCGTGACCACCTCCACCAGCGACAGGGGGCTCTGCCGCACAAACTGCAGGGTGAGGGCGCGTGTGCCACGTGTAGAGTTCGTGCTGGGCTCCGCAAGCAAATGTCGAGAGGGCTGGGAGGCAGCAGCACCCGCTGCTTCGGCAAAAGTTTCTGAACCTGCTGGCGCCACCTCTGCTGCTGCTGCAGGTAGTGATGTCGTGGTGTTGCTGCTGCCAGAGGTGTAGACCACTGTGTACACTGCACTGCCAGCGCAGTTGATGCTGGTGATGGCGCTCTCAGGCACATGCTGCTGCAGCGCAGCTGTGTAGGAGGCTGCAAAGATTGACTTGTACTGGTCAAGGCGCTGCAGAGCAGGGGCAGCACGCCAGCAGCAGCTGGCTTGTGAGTCCACACACCGTCAACTGGATGGTTGTGAGACAGATTGTGGCTGAGCAGCACAGTCCTTGCCAACAGCGACACATCACTTGCAATTGCATGCATAGCTCTGGCGTAATTGCAGCTGTCCAAGTACAGCTGCTCAGCATCAGCCGCACAATTGACTGCAAGGGTGTGATAATACTATTGATCTCTCCTTACCTCCTCGTTGCTGAACCAGGTGCTGCATCCTTGCTCAGCAGACACAGCTGGAACAGCCAGCACCACCTGGAAGTTCATGGGCGCAACAGGGCCCACAGCAGCAGCAGCAGCAGCAGCAGCAGCAGCAGCAGCAGCAGCAGCAGCAGCAGCATCTGCACTGCTGCCACCAGCGCGCAATGCAGCTGCACCTGCAGCTGATGCGGCTGCAGCCCTTGCTCTCCGCTCCTTTGGCTGCTTGGTCATCCCAAAGTACACACCCACTCCCATGCCGCATGCGGCTATGAGCACCAGCGCTGTCAGCAGCAGGAACAGGCCGGCGCGCTTGCGCCTGCTTGCACCCTGCCTGCTGCTGCCCTCGCCGGTATTGCTGTGCTTGCCAGCCCGGCTGCTGCTGGCAGTGCTGCGGGCTGCTGTAGGGCGCAAGCCACAGCAGAAGATGGCAGCAAGGCTCCAGGGGGCATGCGAGGCGGCTGCCGGCCCATCTGACAGCACACTGGATGCTGTGCTGTGTGTGCTGCTGCTGCTGCTGCTGTCACAGGAGCCTGCAGCAGAGGTGCGCAGGGAAAGCTTTGAGGTGCTTGTTTGTCACCTTACACGCATGCAAATATGCTTGCTTCACATGGCATGTTTTAGCGTTCACCACAACTGCCATAATTGTCTGTTGATAGGCCCCGGATGTGGGCATGTGCGTTATCCAGTCTTGGGTTCTGCCAGCATGCTGCACCTGACATGGTAGCAGCTACGGAACAGCAGTGCACAAGCAAGTTGATCCGGCTGCCAACCCACCACGTTCCTGGTTGCTGGCAACACCACTGCCAAAAGAATCACGGCGGCCTGCTGGCCCTGCACTGCTGCTCACGCATCCTCCTGCTGCTGCTGCTACTGCCGCTGCTGCCGCTGCTGCCCCCGAACTGATCCTGTGCCTTAAACCCAGTCCAGGTTGTGCAGCAGCCCTGTGGCCATCCTGCTGCTGCTGCTGCTGCTGCTGCTGCTGCTGCTGCTGCTGCTGCTCAAGTTCCTGCTGGCAGGACTTGTACCAAGTTGCAGAGCTTGGTTTGCTGGCATGTTCGCTGCTTGATGCGTCTTCCACTGGCAGCTGTGCTGGCTGTGCATGCTGCCCCGGGCTGATCCGCCGGCCAGCAGATGCTGCATAGCACAGCACAGCACAGCACAGCAAAGCAGGGTTCATAGGACTACACAGCTTGAAGGCTGGCTGTTGGCAAACAGCATGTCATGCATGCTGTTGCATCCCATGTACCAGGAAGTTGCAGACCGGCTCGTGACAAATGCAACCTTCAGCTTGTCTCCAGTAGCAGAATGATGCAGGCGGGACACATGCTCAGCAGACAACAGGCAACATTGTGCATGACAATGAAAAAGTATCAGTGCAGCTCACCAAGCATGTTCTTGAGGCCTCCAATGGCGGCTGCAGCAGCCACCCCTGCTGCTGCTACTGCAGCACCAGCTGCGGAGCCTCTCCTGCCAACCTGCGCCTGCTGCTGCAGATCCTCAGACAAGCCCCCCGATGACGCTCCATCCATCTGCAGCAGATCATTCAGGCCTGCTGAAAACTGCTGCTGCTGCTGCAGATCAACAGCAGCCAGCAAGCGTTCTACCGTCAGCTGCTCTTGCTGGTTGTGCGCTGCATCAGCAGCAGCTACGCAGCACTCCGAGCCTCGCCCATAGTACTGCTGACCTTCATGATCTGCGGACTGGCAAACTGCACTTGGCCACTTACTGAGCCCCTCAAGCAGCACAGGCTGCAAGCTGTCTGCTGCTGTGCCGGCACTCATTGAGCTCCGAGTGGATGCATAGCTGCACTCCCCAAGCTGCCCGTGCTGCTGCTGCTGCTGCTGCTGCTTGTCAGGCAGCGGGCTCAGCCAAAACTGCGGCTCGCCAGCAACAGAGTCACCTTCATCGCTAGCTGGCTCAGCTGCTGGCTGATCATCCCAAGGTTCCTCTGCTGTTGCTGCCACCCTGCAGCCCGGCCTCCACCTGCTTCTGGCCCACGTGTTTGCCATTGCCTCGCCTGTTGCTGATGAGGCGTTGCTGGGGTCCGCTGTCCAGTCGCCGTGCAATGTGCCATAGTCGCTGCTGCGCAGGGGAGCGATGATGCCTGCTGCTGAGATGCCTGTCAGCTGCCCGGAACCCATCGCCCGGATGGTGCTGCTTGTGTTGCTGCTGGCTGTGTGCAGGTTGGGCTGTGTGGTGTTGGGTGCAGCTACTGCTGCATCAGAAGCTGGCACGGCCACTGCCATGAAGGTAGGGTTTGCAAGGCCTGCAGCTGACACAGCTGAGGCAAAATCCTGCACCTCTTTTGCCACTTGGCGCAGCGACTGCCCATCACTTGCAGGAAAGCGAGGGTGATGCGGTGCAGCATGGCTGAACCTGTTGCTGCTGCTGGCGTTGCCTGCAGCGCTTCCCTCGGTGCTGTTGCTACTGCTGCTCACAGCGTCTGCTGTGTGCTTCAGTGCAAGTGCCCGCACCACAGGATCTGCGAGGCCTGCAGCATCAAGCGCTGCTGCAAAGCGCTGGATGGCTACATTTGACCTGGGGTGTCCGTGTGGTGCAGTGCCTGGGGGTCTAGGGCTTAGCGTGATAGGCCCTGCTGATGATGCGCCAGAGTATGCCTGCTGTCGTGCTGCTACGTTGCTGCTGCTGTTGCTGCTGGTTGTGGTGCTGCTGCTGTCCAGAGCGGCTGCAAAGTTGGGCTTGTGTACTGCTGGTGTCCCAGGCGGGGCGGGGCCCCAGTGGCCACCTGGGTGCTCAGCCATACTCCCTCAACTCAACATGTGTGTCTGCAGTCAGGAAAAAAAATATAAGCAAGAGTTGCCTCCTTGAAGATAGGCTTGAAGTGGGTGCACCATGTGCGCATCAACAGAACATTGCACAGTACATGACGGTCTCGGTTTGGAGCAATTGCGCGATGGATGATAGGCTAATTTTTGTTTTCCCAATAATATACACGCATCCCTTGTGTCGATGCTTGTGCTAGTCTCGCGGCACAGTGCACTGCGCGGCGCTCGCTTCACTTGCCTGCTTTCGAGCTGATCAAAGAGTGCCATACTATACAAGGCTTAAATGTAACTGTACTTTTTACACCAACACCTGGCAGGTCCTGCTCAGTGACTGTGGACACGAGGGCGGTACAGGGGGCGGGAACTGAACCAATCGCGTGCAAGCTGTTTCCAAGGTGGATGATGGATGCAGCGCCCAAACGGAATTCATTTTGTTCAGGGACACGCGCATTTTCCCGGTGGCAGATTTGCAACAAGCATCTAACATGCCCGGTGTGTTACCCTCCCGTGTGTACACCTGTACTTCATCCCCCGAGAACAAACGCTGCCAGTCTTTGGCCCCCTGACTGAGGAGAAGGAGACAGATAACCTACAACAGCTCTGCCTTGCAGCGTGCATGCTCGGCACGAAAATGTGCAAACTCGAGCTCATGTCATTGTCATGTCATTGTACCAGAGGCAAAGTGCTGCAGCAGCAAGCCCACGCGCATGGCAACAGCAGGCTCAAGCTAGCAGCCATGCATGACAACTGCTGCTGGCGAGGATGCAAGTAGCACGTTCAAGGGCACCTACAAATCATCATTCTCAACACAGAAGCGTGCACCGATCCAGCAAGCACAGCATACTGCAGGTATTAGCAACAGGTACTGCACAGCATGTATTAACGACAGGAATGCGCCAGTGTTCATGCATTCAAGCAACAAGCAGCTTGGCACTTCTTGTGCCGGCACTCAGCGATAGTCCTGGGTCATGCGCTGCACCGCACGGCAGGGATGACTGATTGTAGCTGGCAAACACCCCGCACCGCAAAGCGAACCTGGTGTGCTGCTGCGATTAGACTGGTCAACACGAGACTGTCTGTGACAGGCGGGGCCGCATGCTGCTGCCACATCCAAGCCTTCAGCAAACCACACAATACGCAACAGCAACAGCAACAGATGCCGGCACTTACACCAAGAGATGCAGCAGCATGCAACTGTGCCAACACTGGCAGGCACGCAAACTTCAGCATACCAGTATATACCGCTGTATCAACTGGTGCTGGTCTGCATACCAGATTGAAGCACTGCGTATCATATTGCACGCCAACAACATGCCTTGTCACATATGCTTGTGCATGCTGCATGCCACAGATCAAACAAAGAAATGCTTACCAGCTGAGAGTTCTGCATTGCGGCTGTACGTGCTGGACAAAATCCACAGCAAAACATAACCACCGAAACCTGAACGATATGCAAACACAAACTATGATCCAACTGAGTGCGAGCAAGCAGACGGATGCGGCCGCCTCAAGCGCGTGTTGTCCCACACTTCAACATGCGCGATACAGAGCGAACACGTCTGCACTTTGCTGTAGGTGGCATTCCATGCTAGGCATACATGCTGGTCAATGAACCGCTCAGGGAGTGACCCACTGGGCGGCGCTCAGTTTGTTGAATATCCCACAACTGCATACTCAACAAGAGCTGGGTGTTTGCTTCAACCCAGCGCCTCAAAGCTTGCAGCAACATAGTTTGACTTCACATCCAATGGTATGTGCGGACAAGCAAGCGGCAATGGCCACGGCTGGCCCATGCGCAGCCGCTACTGCATCAGGCCCTGGTGACATCATGCCCCGGGCAAGTCTCGTGCAGCATTTGTAACCAGGATCATGGAATGCTGCCCTCACATGCATCTCCTGAGGAGCTTTGCAAGCAGCACAGAGGTATCAGCTAGCCGCAGTGGGCTGCTTCACTGGATCTGTGCATTGCACCAGCTGAGCGTGCTTGCACAAGTAGCCACTGGGAACCGACCGTGCAGCTCGTTCTGTTCATGGTATCGGATGGTCATACGTACGTAAATATCGTACATAGCAGTAGTAAAACACACATGCATGCTCAGCAACTCAAATGCTGAACCTCACCAACCGCACAGCAGGCTCCAAGCCTCACCTGCAGCCAACAACCCATCCAGCAGTTCACACAAAAACACACATAACACACACGCGTGCAGCATCCTGTGCTTCTGCTGTAAGCCGCACATCTTCTGCAACAGTCCTGGCTGGATCATCCCACCCTCACCCACCACACACCACCGGCTTCTCCGCTGGTGCTCCTCCAGCATCACAAGCACGCGCATGGCACCTCACCCACCAACCAGGCACACCCACGTATTACAATGTATGTGCACAATCGCTGCTCACGCAACAGGGGAACTGCCGCTGACACAAGAAGGAGGGCAACACCCTCTGGTGGCACAGCTTCTCCGCTGCAAGCAGCATCACAAGCACATGCATGGTACCTCACCCACCAACTAGGCACACCCACGTATCACAATGTATGCGCACAATCGCTGCTCACTCAACAGGGTAGCTGTCCCTGACACAAGAAGGAGGGCAACACCCTCTGGTGGCACAGCTTTCCACTGCATGCAGCATCACAAGCATGAGCTCGGTACCTCCACCACCAACTAGACACACCCACATGTTACAATGTATGCGCACAATCGCTGCTCACGCAGCAGGGTAGCTTGGATGCAAGAAGGAGCACAACACCTTCTTGTGGCACAGCTGCCACATTCATCTTCACGCCCCGCTTGTGTGCAGCAATGCATCACCTTCATGTAGATGCATGGCCACGCCACAGCAGGTTGCACAACGCACACGCACATGCACACACATATCATTCACCTGCTCATTCATAGGAGTGTCACAACAGCATCACAAAAGTCAATCATTCCTGATCTCTTCGCAACACGTTCCATCTCGTGTTTGCTTCCAAGTTCGCTTCTGTTTTGCCACGTCTTTCCGCTTGACCTGGTCAAACTCGTTCAAACCTGCCCCTTCCCTGGTCAAACTTGTTCAAACCCGGTCAACCCGGTCAACCTGGTCAAACCTGGTCAAACTTGGTCAAGGTCGCGCACATCCCTGCTGAACTGCCCAGCGCCAGTGACCGGCATGCCGCCGTGCTTGGCGTCGCTGCCGTGCAGGTGGCCCGCGCCTCCAGACATGGCGCTGCCCCTGCTTGAGATCATGCTGGCGTTGCTGCGCTGGCGCAGCTCGCTCATGCGGCTGCTGCTGTTGATGGAGGGCCACACGCGTGACACGTTGGCGAGCTCGCTGTGGACCTTGGTCTCGCGGTTGAAGGGGTCCTGCAGCAGCAGCAGCAGCAGCACGCCAACAACGAGCAGTTGAGATGCCACGACGCACTGTATTACACAAGAAACTGCAAACCAAGCAGCACGGTTTGTATACCAGACATGTTTGCGCAGCGTCCTGCAGTATCAAGCAAACATGCTGGTGAGCTCTGTCTGCAGGCACAGTGGTATCTGGCGCACCGTCCAACGTAACAGGAAGGCATTCCGTAGTGCTGCTGCGAAGTTATGCCGCACCTTGTCTACGTTGATGACAGGCTTCTCCGTGTAGGTGCGTGCCACCAGAATGTAAATGCCTAGGCCCACAGCAAGGATGCCGGCATTCAGCCTGCAGATAGCGGCAACACGTGCACAACACAAACAGCGTGAGCATTGCAACCCTGCATGCCCAGCAGGCACTACTAGCTTGACTGTCCCCATAGCTGTGTCATCAAAGCCAGCTGCACTCAATGTGTTGAACACAAACAAGCTTACCAGCCCTGCTGCTGTCACGTGGCTTCTGCGCTGCTGCACAACACACGCACCGCTACCGCCGGCTGCAACCATCACCACAACTGCCACAGCAATCAACCGCAAGCAGCGCCGCACCAGAAATACCAGTCGTAGTGCCCAAACAAGGGGTTGTCAGCCACCCACAGGTCCACAGGGGAGGCTGAGGCCACGATGATGTTGAGGGCACTGGCCAGGTAGGTGCCCACTGCCACTGTCAGTAGGTAGAAGGAGGTGCCGAGGGAGCGCATGCCCTCAGAGACCTGCGTGTAGAACAGCTCCATGGTGCCAATGCTGCAGGGAAAGGAGGCACAGCCCAACAGATTACTAGTATGTTATTAGTATGTTAGGATTGGCGGCTGGGCACCCAGCGCTCAGAGCAGGAGAATGAGGGAAGCAAGGCGCAGCCCAACACATGATGTGTTTCAACACGATGTGGCATGACAGCTGCGCTCAAACCATGGTGTTAGTCCGGCAGGCGTGTAAAGTTTGACGGTCAAGGAGAGCAGTGCTGCGCAGAGCCAACCAGCAGATTGGGCCCAAGCTGACATGTCACAGATGCAGGAGGGTGCGTGGGCATCCCTGCCTCGCTCCGTTACACGAAGAGGTCCGCCCCCTCACACTCACTTGGTGAACACCTCGCTGACTCCTACCAGGAAGTAAGGCACAAACTGCACCCAGATGCTGCACAACAGCAGCAGCAGCAGCGCGCACGGCAGCAGCAGCAGCGCGCACGGCAGCAGCAAAGCAAGTGAGCGCAGCTCTACTGCGTAGCCAAGCTGTGGAGCCGTTGGCTATGCAGCAGCTGTGCTATCAGCAGCATGCAACAGCACACATGCACCTCCCAACCTGCAGCCGGACATAACCATCGTAGCTGCTGTTTGCCAGCTGTGTGCATCCCTGCTTCTCTCCTTTGAATTTGAACCTTACACCTACCAACTATCCTGAGCCAGCAAGCCAGCAAGCCAGCAAGTCAGCGTGCAGCTTCTACAGTGCTGTCCAGCGCGCAACATTTGGAAAGGGCAGCTGCTCACCTCATGGGCTGAGTGAACTTGGGGTCCAGCGGGTCAGCATCCGGCCCCGCAGCCAGGAACCTGTCCACCAGGCCGATCTGCCGCACCAGCTTGTAGCGCGACATCTCAATCAGTGCAGCGCTGATGAGCGCCAGGATGAGCACAAAAAAGCCCAGGCCAATCCTACGACCAGGCACACCGGATGAACATATGTGTTGTCGATCATATCAAACATGTGTGTTCAGATGCTTCGACGGTGAGTGGAATACAACACCCGCGCACAGTTTCAGCCGGCGCTTGAAGCCAGCCATTGTGGCAGTGTGCGGAGAGCTGCACGAAAGCGGCGCCAGGAAACCATGTGCTGAGCTGTCAGCCATGACGCAGGCTGTGTGGCGGCCTGAGCAGCGAGCTGGGCTGCAGGCTGTGCTGGTGGCTGAGCTGCGGGCTATCCTACCCGCTGTGCAGCAAGCTGTGCTGCATGCTAGCCTACCCATCTATTGCTTAACAGCAGTCGTTATGTTGCTGCGGGTCACCTGAAGGTCATGGAAATGGGCCTCCCGATCTTGTTGGTCAGCGGCACCACCACCAGGTCATAGAAGACCACAGTGAACAGCACGCCAAAGGTGTTGGCAAAGCTGATGGAGGAGGCTGCACGAGGGGACAGGCGCAACAGGGAAAAGGGTAAGGCGAAGGACGCGTGGTGCGTCACGTCACAGGCGTGTGAGCAGTGCAAAGCAGCGCAGGATGTGGTGGAGGTGCGGTTGATGCCTTGTAACCGCACTGCGCCAGCGTTTCTTTTTGTTGTTGTTGAGGGCTCCTGTGAGCAATCGGTAACGACTCTAGCTAGAGGTCAGTGCAGGCTTACCTGGGATCTCTGTGTTGCCCATGCGCCTGTCCATGACGTCACCCGGGTAGGGCAGCAGCGTGAAGATGGGGTCCTGCAGGCAAGCCCCGAGGCAGCAGCAGCAGCAGCAGCAGCAGCAGCAGCAGCAGCAGCAGCTTATCAGCTGTGTTGCACGCCACTACTCATTTGGCAGCGCAGCAGGTCCATAGCTTGCCAAACATCACACTGCCTATGGTTACGTGTTCAGATGGGAAGAGTATGACATATCTGTGTCATCATCTGCTGTGCTGCGGAGATGCATGCACAGCTGCTGTGCTGGACCAGGCACCGCAGGCCGTCACCAGCTGCGGCGCGCGGCAAAACAGACACCACACTCAGGTACAGCAGCACTGCTCCAGCCAGCCATTGACACAGCTTTGCAAATCATAAAACACAACAGCGCTACTGCAGCAGCTCACATAGGCCATCTGGTAGATGCAGATGCACAGGAACAGCGGCATGATGCCCAGGAAGGCCTTGGTCTCCTCAACCTCTGTGCGGGACACAGGCTTCTCAGCGTCACCCTTGATGGCAGCCTTGTCCAGCGCCCTGCAGCAGCAGCAGCAGCAGCAGCAGCAGCAGCAGCAGCGTGGTGGCGTGCGGCAGCACAGCAGAGCAGCGCGAGCTGAGGCAGTGTGACTTGCTAGTGTGTTGCGCGGGGCACGCAGGGTGGAGTGTGTGCTGACATGAAAGGTTTGAGACAGCATACAGCGCCACAAGACGGCAAACGAGCAGGTGCCAAGTAAAAACGAACCAAGCATCCACAGTCAATTCAAGGAGATGAAGCACGCAGGTGCGCGGCCTCCGGTGACCCATAACTGCGCGCAAAACACTCCCTGTGCAAACCCTCGGCTGACCCGGTCCAAGGACTGGTATGCTTTGGCAACGGCTGTGCAGCTCACCTCATGCGGTTGGTGTGTGCCATCTCAAATGCCAGGGACCCTGCAGGCGGCTCATAAAGCTCGTTGGGCTGCGGCAGTGCCTGCTTCCTGTTGGCAAAGGCGCCTGGGCACACCAACAGCAACACCACAGTAGCAGGCTCAGCAGGCTGTGGTAGGCCGGTTGGCAGCTGGATGAGTCTGTGGCCTGTTGCACTTGCAAAGCAAGATGTTGCACTAGCTACTGTGTAGCACAATCTGTAACTGATCGGCTGGTGACAAACTCTGCTGCTGCTGCTGCTGCTGCTGCTGCTGGCTCACCCTTGAGCACGCGCCAGATGCGTGTGAAGGGGCTGCCCTCTGCAGGGAGGCAGGTGTACAGCTTGAACAGCGCGCCGATGATGAACGCGACAATGGCCTGCAGCAGCAGCAGCAGCAGCAGCAGCAACGGCAGCAGCAGTTGGCATGCGTTGCTCTGACACACAACGAGATCACCAGCTGCAGCTGCTGTGCAAGGAGGTCTGTCTGCATCTGCCTGAGGCTGCATCCACCAAATTGAATCAGCACTGCTGCTCGATCTCACACTCATCCCTTGGCTGATGCAGCATGCTGCTGCAGGGGATGCAGCCCGCACATGTATGCACTGCTGCTGCTGCTGCTGCTGCTGCTGCTCACCACTGCGAAGAAGATGGTTGGGATGCCGAAGCCGATGCCGTATCCCTTGTTCTCCTGCACGCCCACCACCACCGTGGAGGCCACCAGGCTGCCGATATTGATCACAAAGTAGAACCAGTTGAAGAAGGACGAGCGCCACTTCCTACGGCAGCAGCGCAGCATCAGCAGCAACACAGCGGCAGCACACTGGCAGTTGTCTTGTAAGAAGCTGCCTTAGTGACAGATGCACAAATAGTTGGGCGCCTTCCTGGGCGGGCAGTTGGGCAGTTGGGCAGATACAGCTACTCAAAAAATGACAGTCATGCTCAAAACTCTGCTGCGCAGGCACAAGCAACACTCTGGTGGAAGTGATGTGCGGCGCGCCACCATGTATCTACTACACTGCCGTGTCATAGGGCTGTGGCCAAAGCAAGCTGCTGCTGCAGCAGCGTGCCGCTCTCACCGCTCCCTGGCGCTGCTCTCCTTGAACTGGTCCCCTCCGAAGCTGCTCACGCAGGGCTTGATGCCGCCAGAGCCCAGCGCCTGCAGCAGCCAGCAGCAGCAGCAGCAGCAGCCAGCAGCAGTCAACAACAGCAGCAGCAGCATATGTTCATGCACTGCTGCGTGATGGTGAACAAGCCGTTGCTATTCCTCTGTTGCTTCTCAATCTTACAAACTACATAAGCTCCCGCACCTCCTCGCCTCACCCTGTCGCACACAAGAAGAAAGCCGCAACAATCAGCAGTAGCAACTGCTGCAATCAGCTCAGCAAGGCGTCCCTGCTGCATTACCCGCATGCACACGCGCTTCCAGCCTCCCCAGCTCACCCAAAAGCACCTGGACTTACCGTGAGGTACATGAAGGCCCAAAACACGCCCTTGGTTGCCCCGATTCCTGCAGGGGGCTCTGGGCCTCCCTTGATGGGCTTGATGGCGGGGATGACGTTGACCAGCGTGATGCCCAGCATGCCCTGGTCAACGTTTGGTCAAACACAACACAAGAGTCAGTCAAACATAACACAAGTCAAACAGAACAGCACATTATAGCACATCGCAGCTGCGTCAACACCATATGCTAGGTGAAGGTCGACAACATTTGTCAAGTTGTGTTCCGAAGGTGACATCCAGTGGTCAAGCAGTGGCGGGGGCATAGCTCAGCCCAGCACAGAAAAGGAACAGCGCAGCACAGCATACAGGCACATGTGTGTAGCGAATAAGCAGGTGTGCAAGCATATGATGTGTATGAGTTGTGCGCAGCCACAGCCTGCTGTACAAATGACGAGTGTGCTGGTGATCTACAGCGCAGGTGTAGGCTCCAGAACAGGATGCTACCTTTGCACGCCCTTGCTGCTGGACAGCAAGTGCACCACGCTAGCCTGCTGCTGCTGCTGCTGCTGCTGCCGCTGCTGCTGCCGCTGCTGCTGCCGCTGCCGCTGCCGCTGCTGCTGCTGCTGCTGCCGCTGCTGCTGCTGCTGCTGCCGCTGCTGCTGCTGCAACTCACAAAGAAGTAGATGATGGAGAAGACCAGGATGACCCAGAAGCGGCCCATCACAGCGTCAGCCAGGTACGCACCAATCAGCGGTGTCAGGTACACCGTGGCCTGCAGCACAGCAGAGCACAGCACAGTGCAGGCAACACACACGCATTTAAACATGTAGGCCACATGATAGCAGCCATGCACATACATTAACGCATGCGCTCTGCTGCGGCCATGTGTCCTGTGGTGTTCTGTTCGTTCCAGTGTGTTGCTTGCCAACAGGCCAGCTGCAGTTGCCCTGCGCAGGCACTGTTGCTTCATTCAGCACAGGCTGCCTCAGCAGCAGGCAGCACTGCAGCGTGCACCTTCCACACTTGCAGCAGCTGCGAGGCCTGGTCAGCAGGGTAGCCGATGACCTTCTTGAGGTCTGCAGCAGCAGCAGCAGCAGCAGCAGCAGCAGCAGCAGCAGCAGCAGCAGCAGCAGCAGCAGCAATGCAATGCAATGTTGCAGTCAGTCACACAAAGATGCAGCAGCACGCCGAGGCATCAAGAGGCTAACAGTGAGCAGCAGAAGCAGAAGCAACCCGCAGCAGCAGCAGCAAGGCATGAGCATGCAGTGCAGGCCACATACAACAGCTTTGAGCGAACGCAGGGCGTCTGTGCACGTGGTGCAGTGGGCCAGTGGCTGCAGGCAAGTTGCTGTCCAAGCCTGCCTGAGTTGCTTTACTCACAGAGGCCCATGTTGGTTTGCAGCCCATAGTAAGCCAGCCTGCATACATGGTGCAAGCACATGTACTGTCAATGTGTGCCGCAATGGACGAGCTTGGTTAACAGCTGTCAGCCTGTCAGTCGATTGCCGCAGCCTGGTGTCACGCGGATTGATGAAGTGCCCTGTAGTTTTTTGGCAGGAAAGCGCTGCAGCCGCCCCAAGATGTACAGCACATACGGGTGACACTGTTGAACTGAACGACAGACATAGTCCACCTTGTGCTGCATCGCTGAGGTGAACATTCGTCACCATCGCTGCTTGTGCCTGCAGCCCTCTGCTGCTGCTGCTGCCCCTGCTGCTTCAAAGACAGATGCTGCTTGCTGCTGCTGCCGTGGCAGCCAGCTGGCTGCCGCCCATAGCAAACTGCAATGTGATTTCCAGCACATATGGGCCTGGTGGCTGGGTACTCACCGCTCACACAGCTCGTTACCTGCAGCACAAGATATCACAGGTTGAGTCACCTGGGCGTCCCAGTCAGCCAGAAGCAGCGGCGATCAAGCTCGGACGAGCAGCAACACTTACCGAGAATACAAGCGCATGCCAGGAACAGCATGCGCTTGCGGTGGGGCAAGATCGGATCGTCGTCAAGGCCCTCCACCTCCGCTTTCACCCCGAACTCCCTGTCCAAGCTCTCAAACTCGTCTCTGCTTTTTGCACGTGCATCGTGTGGCGTATCTTCAGGCTTTTGTTGCGCCATGCTGAACTAGCAGCTCAGCAGAACTGCTATCGCTGCTGTCGGTGCGCAGGCTGCTATGGGCACTAGCAATGTCTTCGGCTCAAACTTGAATACAACAACAAATGAACAAAAGAAGCCGACTGATGCAGTGTTGCAGGTAGCAGCGACTAGGGCTTGACTCGGGAAGTGTGATGCCACATGTCGACATGTCCACACACAGTCACCGTTGAACGGTCCGAGAATGATTTCAGATTCCACGTCAGCCTGGCATATTTTAGGCTTTGGTTTAAAAAAAATTGTCGATTATGTTTGATACCGGCGTAATGAGCGTCCCGTGCCTTGCTGATGCACATAACAGTACGCAACTGCGGGTGGTTCACAGGTTCGGCAAGTCCTCAGCACATTCACTCGCTTGAGTGCAGTGACATTGCCCAGCAGGTACCCTGCGAATTCCTTTGCTTGGAAGGGTGCAGCTCCTCAAGCCAACACAGGACCCTGGCAGGTGCACTGCGCAACACAGATGCGACAAGCCGCTTGTCACGGTGACACCAGTGGAGTGAACATCTGGTCCATGTGATGTACCTCACTGGTTGGCACCATGATGTACTTCATCAACTAGCACCATCAGAAAGTGCTTGTTTTCAACCTCACCTCATGCTCGGGCAAAGGAGGGCACACAGAACACAGCCACGTAAAAGCTACTGGTTACTACATGTACTCAATGCCCGTACTAATCCACCGTGTATATATATTTTTAATTTATAGGATTCAAAGTGCTCGCTTCATCGATTTGCCCAGTAACCAGCAGCTGTGACATGTCACAGTGACGACGGTACTGCTGCCAAGCACACATGTGTACATTGTAATGCAGCTGGACCCTGTTGTCAGCATCTTTGTCTAGGGTACAACAAGCTCCTGTCGATTGTGCACTGGTTATTGCAACTGCATCGTAGTGTACAGCGGGATCAAGTAGGGCAGCTGCCCCTGAAGGGGCAACTCTCCCACCACGTGGCAAGGACGACCCGGTTTGGGAAACCGCATAGCATGGCCCTTGCTGGAGCCCTTACCCTTACCCTTACTATACTATGAGATTTGTAGTTTCTTGCAGTGCGTTATGAAGGTTTCTGCTGCGTGTCACTCGCGTGTCACCACGGTGGGTGGGAGATTGCGGAGCTGTCACATGTACCTACGGGAAGTGGTATGCACACTGGCCCCTCACCGACAATGCTGTAAAGGCTAAAGCTTCATGCAGTAGACGATGACTGACCAATGACGACGTTAGCGGATAGCAGCGAATACATTCCCGTGTCGCGTAAACTTGCCAACAGTGCCCGGGTCGCGTACGGCAAACTGTTCAATGGCTCGATCCATGGATGCCAAGATGATGACAATACTATTGTTGCTGGTAAGTGACGGGGCAGCTGCTCAGTACGTAGCAAGCCCTGTACATGTGGTGGATATGCTGCGATTTGCCAAACTCCGACCTGCTGCCAGGCCGGTCCCAAGGCCGCCTCACAAGCAGTAAAGTGATGTTACCGATGCTGGAATTCCAATGTGGGTGCAGGCATGGCTTGGCTGTGCATCTGCAGCAGACCCCATGACGACCGTTCGTGAGCAAGGCCTGACGCTGTTCGAGGGGCTTGCAAAGCTGGCAGGCGCTCAATCCGCTCTGTCTAAGCCCAACGCTCGCATCACAGTATTGGCTCCAACTAATGAGGTGCGCAGTGTCCAGCAGGTGTACAGCAGCACGTGATCGCGATCGTCTGCATGCAAGCTAGCGCACGTGCGGGAATATCGATATTCCGCAAGCATGTGCTAGCAGTGCAGCTGCCATGATATTAAGACTGCAAGCATGTCAGTGAGTAGCTGTACTATCACCTGTATGTTTGGCATGTTGAAAAGCGTACTGCCACTGCACACGCTGCTGCTACCAACCGTCCACCTGCAGGCGATCAAGGCATTCTTGAAGGAAATGGGCATCGACCTGCGCTTCCTGGACCAGCATGAAGCGCTGGCAGGTGGGCGAGGATCAGCCGGGGCCTATAACGCATTGCATGAGTGGGGTGCTTGGCCAGCATCGCTGCACAGACAGCGAATGGTGTTACAGTTCATGCCGAGTGACACTGGCCAGTCCATGGATGTTAACAGCAACGTTGCTGCTGATGGTGTGCTGCGTGTGCTTGGGATGCCTCGGCTGGTTCATCTGTCAACAGCCGCCAGAGAGGCATCCTCATCTGAACCCTGCACTTGAGACTGTCCACGATGCATGTGCGGCACACCCGGGAACAGAACGCAGCTGCTCGCTATCTCACCAACCGAAGCATTGCTGCTGCTGCTGCTGCTGCTGCTGCTGCTGCTGCTGCTGCTGCTGCTGCTGCTGCCCACACATGCGGTGTGTGTGCTGGCAGACGAGGTGCTCGCGTACCACGTGATTGTGGGCAAGGGCGCCAACGAGCTCCTTGACAAGGGCTACAAAAGCATCCGCGCCCTGACGGCTTCCGGCTTCACAGTGAACATCACACAGGTGCGCTGCGCACGTCTGGCTGGCTGCATTGTGGCAGTGCAGTAGATAGGCTGTTCATCACAGTGCACATCACACAGGTGCGCTGCTGCCTGACTGAGTATTGTGGTGGTGCAGCAGATTGGCTGTGCTTCACAGTGAACATTGCGCAGGTGCGCTGTGCATACCTGGCTGGTTGTGCTGCAGCAGCTGCGTGCACGTGCAATGTGATGTGTGCCTGTTTGACGCGCCCATGCTTCTTGCTTCTTTCTTGCTGCTGCACTCAGACCAAGGATGGCTGGCAGGTGAACGACCACCAGGGCAATACCGCCAAGGTGGTCAAGGCAAGCATTAAGCGAGGCAACCACACCATACATGTCGTTGACAGGGTGCTCATGTCAGGTGGGTGATGGTGGTGACCTGGACCCTGCATCAATCGCTTGCAAGCAGGCTATTGAAGCATCCAAAACTTCCGCACTAAGCACGTTTTGGGTGGTAAAGCCTTTGTTTTTATTTAATTAATGTTTAACAGTCGAAACTTGCGTTATGGCTGATGGTGCGGCAGGCCTCTCTTAACAGCTCATGTTGGTGGGGTGCTCACGTCAAGAGGGTGATAATGGCAGCTACATCCAGCTTATACTGCCTGCATAATGGCTGGTTAGGGTCTCAAAAAATGCCGCACTGGCAGTTGATGCTGGCGGCACAGGTGATTTGACACTGCATGCCTGACCTTGCACACAGGGTGCTGCCACACCACATGGCAGGGCCGCTCTTTCACCAGGACAGCTGCTTCACTCGACAGCTCATCACCTGCCCCCACACGGCCGCTCTCAAGCAGATCTGGCTGCATGCTGCTAATCATGATATAGAGGTAGCCTCAGAACAGCTGCCTACCTGTTCCTGTCTGCCTCACATCCTGCTGCTGCTGCTGCTGCTGCTGCTGCCGCTGCTGCTGCTGCTGCTGCTGGCAGGCGCCTACTGGACCAGCCTCAGCAAGCTGACAGCCAGGCAGCCAGCCCTGGCCTCCTCCTTCCAGGCCGCCCTCAGCAAGGCAGGCGCTGCCAGCACCCTCGGCGCAACCAGCTCCCTCAACACGCTGTTTGTGCCGAATGACGCTGCCTTCAAGGCAGCTGGGCCAGCCGTTGCTAGCGCAGATGCCAAGCAGGTGGCGGCTGTGCTCAGGTGAGCACGCATGGTGCTGCTTGCTGCTGCCAACGCTGCTGCTGCCCTCCCAAACTGCTAAACCGTTCGCTGCTGCTGCTGTTCTGTGTCTGGTGTTGCTTGAGGTGGTGCTGGTGCTCAATGTGCTGGCAGGGGGTGTCATGGACACCGCCACACAGAACTGCAGCCACGCCGTTGTGTTGTTCTGCTGCTGCTGCTGCTGCTGCCGCAGCTATCATGTCATTCCAGGCAAAGACTTGACCATTCCATCGCACTTCAAAGAAGGGCAGCCTGAAAAGACCCAGAGCGGGCGCACAGTCTCAATGAAGTACACACAGTGAGCTTGGCTACACGCTGGACTGTACACTTGCGACAGACCATGGACGTTGCCTGCAGCCCAGCAGCATGCGGCGCAGCAGCTTGCCTGGCTCTGCATGCGGCTGCTGTACACGACATTGCAAAACGCTGCATGTGGTGATCGCGCCTCTATTCCGCGACAGCAGCTGAAACGCGGGTGGCAACTCTCAATCAGACACTGCTGGCAGCATGCGATCCATTGTGCTCAAAACAGAGGGCGAGTACCCCATTGCTGCTCAAACGAACTTGCTCTTGGACCGCTGCCGTGCAGGGAGGCGGGCAAGACTGCTTCAGGCCGTGCAAGGACATCTGCAGTTGTCACCCTCAGTGACGGCACCAGCGCCAAAGTGCTGGTGCCCAACATGTTCATTGGGAAGGTGCGTTGAGCGGCTGCCCTGCATTGCTGGTCCCGTGCCGCAGCTGCTGGCCTTGTCTTTTGTTGATAATGAAAACGGCGTGCCTTGTTGGCATTACAAGGTTGAAACTTTGCTGACACAGCATCTCATCATACGCGCCAGCATCTCATCTCATATGCAGACATCTGTCTGCTCTGCCTCTTGCAGCGCGGGGCACCCGTGGCACGGGCCAGAGTGTCCTGCAGTAGCCGCAGATTCCACGCCAAAACACAAGATTTGGCGGGCAAGAGTGCACATTGAGCTCCATAATGCTCACCTCTTTAACTCTGTAGCCTCGATCCATCGTCATGGTTGTGGCTCACACCGTCCAAAGCGATGCCAGGACCCACATGCTACGCTGTTACATACCCACTCTTACATGCCATCCTTCTGCTGTGTGGACCTTATGTGCAGACCGAAGCCCATATTATCGACGCAGTGCTGCTGCCCAAGGCGGCAGCGCCCACTAAAGCTGCCACGCCATCAGGCGCTCCCACAAAGGCAGCCGCCACGCCTGCACCTGCCAAGCCAGCTGCTGCGCCTGCCAAGGTGGAGGCAGGGGCAGTCAAAGCAGCTGCTGGCAGGAAGCTGATGAAAGCCCCAGGCGCAGACAACCGCGACAGGTTAGTAGTCCCCAAGCATCAACAAGTTGTTGCTGTTGCTGTTTGATGTCGAGCACCGTGGTGTGATTGTTGTGAATCTGTCAGCCGGCGAAGACGCCAGGGCCTATACACATGTTGAACTGGCGCTGTTGGCTGGCAATGCTGTACCTATGAGCTCGACGCACCGATTGTATACCTGCTGCCCTACCCAGTGGTTTAACGAGCTGTGTGTCGCCACCGCCCCTGCTGCTGCTGCTGCCGCAGTTACGACTTCACACAGGCAGCAGAGCTGAATGCTGAAGAGCAGGACATCATGTATGCCGTTGATGACCACGCCAACACCAAGGTGGATCAGATGGTGGCGGGATCTGACGCCATTGCTAACGCAGATCAGGCCGAGCAGTGAGTTGCTGTGTGGCTACCCGCCACAAACCCATCCACATCATGCGTAGCGGCAGGTGCTTGTTGACTGTGACAGCCTAGAGAGGGGAGTCCTGCATGTGACATCAACATCTGCTTACTCACATAGACTGCTGTGCACTGGTTGCACGGGCTTACAACTGTTGTGCAGCCAGCGGACAGCAAGCCGCGCTTATGCAGCTGCAGCATGAGTTCAAGACCCAATCCAAGTAGACATCAGCACTGATGCAACTCTGTGCCGTGCTGGTGCGCCTTGCAGGTTCCCAAGCACCGACGCGCCCTTTGCCGCTGCTCGCCCAGAAGCATCGACTGGCGGCATGCTCGCTCCTTGACACACGTCTGCTTGCTTCGAGGGCAATTTGCGGGACACGTTGGAATACCATGCGATTGTCATGTCAATGAAATCCTGTTACACCTGGTACTTGGGCAGCTGCCCATCAGTTCAAGATGACGCAGGCATTTGCGTGGGGCTGTGTAATATAGGGGTTCCGGGTACTCACGTTTGTGCACAGCGTACTACTGCTGTGAACGGACTGCATCAGAGGAGCTGCTGTACAGTGTTTCATCAGGCACAATGCTCGCCTGGTGCAGCTGTGTGCTACGCCATGCACACCGACTTTCTGCTGCTGCTTATATGCCGACGGGTGTCAATCACGCCCTGGCATGCTTTCAACGCAGGCATCGCGTCATATTGGATGTGCTTCCTGGAATGTGTGCGCTGCTTGATATCAGCATGGCTACTGTGTTGCGGCAAGTATACGCAGCTGGGGCTTCACGTCGAGCAAAAAGTACTCTGACTATGTGGCTGCATACTAATCTATTTTCACCAATGCACCTTCCTTGATGTTGCGTTGATGCTGCTGTCCAAAGTGCTGTCCTTTCAAGGATGTTTGCTGTGGCGGTTTTTGATTGATTTCACGCGCTGAGCGACGGTACCCTCTGTGGTTTGCGTTGCAGCTGCACAGCACCCTACTAATATGCAGGCTTGCTGGCACAAAAAAAAACGGGTGGTTTCACATCTTGGTGTTGCTTTAATATATCGTCAATGCTTTTTACTGATTGAGTTGCATGTTGCACGCACACTCGTTGTTCAGCATGCACAGAGCTGGTGTAATGCAGAGACCCTGGTGCACCAATAGGCTTGCATCCACACGTTATCACCCGCGTCTCAGCACTTCATATCACTGCAGCTTGGCGCAAGCAGGTTGCATGTGAGTACAGGTGTACATACATACATACATACATACATACATACATACATACATACATACATACATACATACATACATACATACATACATACATACATACATACATACATACATACATACATACATACATACATACATGCATGCATAGTTACGCCTGTGCATAATCACACCTGTGCTACAAGGAGGTTACGCGGGGTTCATCAGCAATGCATGCTCCAACATTGCTTACTATTCATCAGTCTTGACCAGGCTGGTTGCAGCTGTCTGACACAGGCATTACATGCAGCATTGGGACAGACCATTGCCCACAACAAGCAAAATGCTTGGCCCAGCCTCTGTTGAGGTTTTTGGGGCTGCTGCTGCGCATGTCCCGGTGTTGTTGCCTTGCCCAAAGGGTGGTTGGTTTCTCACGCGCATCTGCCTGCAGTCATGTGCAGGTGCCATGTACATAGCCGCTGTCTTGCTGTCAGTCACGGTGTTTTCAACTGCCCTGCTGTGCGGCAGCAGCATTGTTGTGCGCTAATGAAAGGCCCTGTGCCGTTATTACTTGGTCGGCCCGGCCACCGCTGAAGTTATGCTTGCATGATACAATAGCAAGGCACCGCATGGCAAGGCCGTACACGCAATTGCAAATGCCTTGTTGCAGTAAAATTTAATTGACAGCAGGGCA
Organism: Tetradesmus obliquus; assembly: GCA_030272155.1. Classification (NCBI taxonomy): domain Eukaryota; kingdom Viridiplantae; phylum Chlorophyta; class Chlorophyceae; order Sphaeropleales; family Scenedesmaceae; genus Tetradesmus; species Tetradesmus obliquus. The sequence goes on from CP126191.1 coordinate 8,156,308, forward strand.
GCAGATTGACCGAGGAGAAGTAGTCCTTATCAAAGGCACTGCCCACAGCAGTTGCATGGTACTGCTGTGTACCACATGTACCACATATGTGATACGTATGTCTGCTGGAATGCGTTTCAGCTGCTGGTGTACCTGGGCTTGCTCGGTGGGCTGTGGCTGCTGGCCTGCAAAGACGACGTCTTGTTTGGTAGCTGCTGTCATACTGGCTGTGGACTTGGCGGATCAGCCAATCGGCCATCAGCTCAAGAATTTGATAGGCTTGCTGCTGTGCTTCACAAAGCATGCAGGGCTGCTACCTGGTTGTTGCAGAGGCACAGCTTGATCTCCAAATCATGGCGTCATCAACGCCTCGTGATGAGAAGATCTCAATGACATTATGGGCTGCTCCCGGCTGCTGTTGTCCTCCTGTACACTCCGCCGGTGGTGGCATCATTATTGCCTCATGATGAGATGATTTCGATTATTTTGGTAATCCAACAGACGCCTGCATTCGTTTTGTAGGCCTGTGTCTGCTACTCTTTGTTCATCAGCCTTGTAAGGCGGCGGCGGGCGTGCAGCGCACCTCCCCCTTGCTAGCTTGAGTCACTGGCGTACAGCACGTGCACGTGTTACAAATGCTGCTGCTGTCAAACACGTGTAGTCAAAAACATCACCACAAGTAGCACAGCTCAGCAAGCAGCTCTGGTGGTTCCAAGGCCGAAGTAGTCTGCCAACCATAGTACCGGTTCAAACTGAAAAGCGCAGCAACAAGCTTAGCTCGCCTATCCACAACACCGCCTGCTGCACCAAGTGCATCGATGCAGCACGCAGCTGTACTCCTGGCGGTCAGCAGAGGCACATATGGTGCTGAATACCTGCACCCTGCAGCGGCGAACTGCAACTCTAAAACGCCACGCACACGTTCAGCTGCATCGATCTTCGCTACAGGCCAGAACATCCTGGCACGGTGCCATGAAAGCAGAGCAACTGCTTAGATGCTGCAGCGTCATCAAAACATAACCCGCCCCTGCTGACAGGCCCATGTGCCCAGAACAGCATAAGCGAGACTGCACACTGGCACACCAACAGGGGGCCATGCTGTTGGCCTTCCATGCGATGTAACACAAACATGAGGCACGGCACTGCACTGCACTTTGCAGGTGGCTTTGCTTTGCACGAAATGTAACAAGCATTCCTATGCTAAGAATGCTTGCTTCTTCTTGAACATAATGTACAAAGGCCAGTCATGCCATCAACAAATGACATCATTCAGCAGCAGGCATGCTGCTGCAAAAGCACCAATGAAAGCGGCAAAAGCACAAACATCACAGGCCGGCCAACCATAGCTGCGCAACCGTGCTCTTTGACCATTCAACTCCGGACCTTGCAACTAGCTGCCGAGCACACCAGCTACGCCTGCTGAGCAAGCTTCTTCCTCTTGCAAGCCAGCACCCGCTGCTGCAGCTGCTCCTTGGCTGAAGGCGCTGCTGCTGCCGCTGCTGCTTGCAGCGGCTGCCGCTTGCCAGGTGGCAGCCCACCACCAACTGCTGCTGCTGCTGCTGCTGCTGCTGCTGCTGCTGCGCCAGGCCGGCTAGCAGATCTCGCCCCACCCGCAGCACCAAATATCGACTCTGTCATGACCTTTCGCCGCTTGTCCTGGTGCTTCTCGCGAAATTTGCTGCCGCTGTGCTGGAACAGCACCAGCTGCGCGGTCTGCGTGTCCGCTTTTGACTCTGGCAGCAGCTTCACATGATTTGCCAGCCCCAGCAACTTGCGCCTGTGGGTGCAGCCACGAGCAGCAAGTAGCAGGGACAAACCACACGCGGACAGCAGCAGCAATGAGCTTCTACACACAGTACAACCAAGATCTGCTTGTTCCAATGCATGATGAGCTCAACAGCGCGCTACCAGCAACATGACGCACAGCACCTGGCACACAGAACCCTGGCAACGACACGAACTGTTGAGGCCGCTAGCTTCATGCAGGCGAGTTGCAGCCTACAATCTGAACTGCAACAAGCCCCCTTTCAGATGACGCCTGCAGCTCTGCAACACATCCTGCCCACTTCACCAGCAAGGCCTTAGGTGATTAAGCAAGCCTGCATGACCCCTGCAGAGGCAGACACAGCTGCCAAACCAACACCTAGCCTCCCCACTAGCGGTAGTGCCCCCCACCTTCCCCCGCCCCCGAGACTCACTTGGCATCAACTTGCGCGTCAGACTTCTTGGATTGCCGCAGCGCCGCGCGCAGCTGCTTGTTGAGGCTGTAGCCGTCCCTGTGGCGCGCCTCGCTATGCTGCGCCAGCACCGTCAGCTGCGCACGGCCCTCCGCAGCCTGCTGCGCCTGCAGTGGCAACACAGGTGGAGGCAGCACCAGCAAAGGCGCAACAGGTGGCGCTGGTGATGGCGGTGCCTCCATGCAGCGCAGCGGCACCAACAGCAGCAAAGGCAGCGCGCCCCTGGCAACTGAGACATGCCGCCAAGGGTATCAGCTGCAGCTAAACGCAACATGTGCCACCACCCTGTTCTGCCCTGGCAGCCCACCGCCCGGATCTGCCCTACCAGCCCACCATCCAGCTCTGCCCTACCAGCCCACCACCCAGCTCTACGCTGCCCTGCCAGCCCACCACCCAGCTCTCCGCTGCCCCGCTCAAAGGCCCACACACCTGAATCGTCTTGCGCTCCAGGCTGGCCAGCGGGTCTGCCGACACAGCAGCGCGCTCGTTGGCATCCGGGATCTCCACGGTCTGCGCATCCTCAGCGTCGTAACTCTCAACCTTGCGGCGCGCGCCATCAGTGACCAGGTACTCTGCGTTTTTGGGGTCTGTTTGAATGATGATCTTGCAGCCGCAGTGGTGGCGCATCGTGAAGGCCCACACCTTGGTGGAGTGGTAGCTGCCCACCTGCGAAGCGGCAGCAGCGACATGCGCAGCGCATGGTGTGGCAGCAGTAGTACAGCAAAGCATTGCTGAAACATCATAGCCTGAACGTTGTGGTTCGTGCTGTCCAGGACTGCCTGTTCCCCCCCACACATAGGTCAGTCACATGCATGCGCAAGTGCTGGTAGGCGATTGCTGCTGATCAGGCTCTGCCTGCCTGCTTGCCTTCATGCTTGTGCGGCTGCAAGCGCCAACCCACCCACCTGCTTCTTTTCTGCATTGAAGCGCACGCCCTTGGCGATGTGCTCGCCACACTGGTTGCACCAGATGTTGAAGGGCACCTCAAACCTGGCAGCAACAGCAGCACAAGGACGCATGCTCGGGTGAGGCGAAAACATTGGCAGCAGCTGCGCTAAACCTGAAACCCCTGCCAGGCAACCAAAAGCTGGCACAAGGGCACCTTGCTGGCTGGAGCTCAAGCCACAATGGCAGCCAGTGGCGCGACACTGCTTAGCTGGTGCAGCGCATGGAACGTGCAAGCAGGTACCACGCCCTCGTCACGCGAGCTGGCCTCCGCTGTTCAAGCACACCAGCCGGTGCACAGGCACCAGCCAGCTGATGCCGCAAGCCGCCCACCTTCTCTGCAACGCCACACCCACTGCCTTGCGCTGTGCTGCATGCGCAGCTTGCTGGTTACAGGTGGTGCTGTGGATGATGTGTCAGAGATGTGCCGCAACTAGCTGCTGCTGCTGCTACGGCGGTGCTGTTGTACTCTGTTGCAGCCGTGCTGGTGGCGCGTGCTGCAGCGCACTGACCTGATGATGAGGATGCCCTCGCCGATCTTGCGCGCCCTGTCACGCAGCGGGTGCTGCCCTTGGAACTGCACAGCCGCAAAGCAAACACACGGGTTGTGAGATGTGAGCATGAGCACATTGGTGCTTGTGTGGGATGAGCCCAAGCACCTTGTGCAGCAGATGCGCGGCAGACTGATTACTGCAGCTGGCATAGCAAAGCTTGCATGCTTCATGCATCTGTCCTGCACTTGCTTATGGCAGCTCACTGAGCCCCACACCAACAACAGCATGGACTCTTGCTCTTAAAGCTACGTGTGTGCTGTGTGCCATGCTGCATGCTGGCACCATGCAGCTGCAGTGCGCTCCTGCAGGTGCAGAACTGTGAACGCACGTTGTTAAGGCTGCCATGCTTGTCAGGGTCGAAGCCTGGCGGGTAGTAGAAGTTATCTGCTCTCGCAGCTGCTAACGAACTCATGGCGACCAGCTGCTGTTGTAGGGCTGCTAGTGAGTAGCAGCTGCAGCTGCTGCTGGTTGGGACCTTCCCAGGCTAATGCTGCTGCTCCTCCTTCAGCAGAGCCAACCTGACCAACTATATGTTGATACTATGCTAGCATTCAGAGCTAATCGATACATGCATCCTTCAGTGGGGTACGAGGTGCATGACCAGGTGTGTACACACAGGCATGAGCTGATGCTGGTGTTGTCTCAGCAGAGGAGCGGTCTGCTGGCGAACCAAGTAATCGACATATAACGACGAGTAGTAATGACGGTTTCGGAGTGGTAAAGTCTGCGATGCTCAACTACAGAGGCGTTTGCCAGTGTGACGTTGCAAGGGTTGACACGTTCTTCAAAGCAAAGTGCCTTACACCAGCATAACATGGTGAACGTGCCTTATTCTCGAAGCAAAACGTGATAGCCGTTTACATGAGTACCAACAGCACTGCCGATGAGTACAGTGGTGAGCCATAAACCCAACCAGCAATGCCTGACAAGCTGACCTGGCCAGCAGGCTGCCCATGCCCGATGGTTGCAGCTGGTGCAGCAAGCACATACACACAACATGCAACACACTGGACGCGACATGCCAGGCCTACATGCCACGGCAAGTACGTTATCCTGCAGCCTGGGGTACCTGCCACTGCCAACAGCTGCCACCGCTGTCACCGCCGCAGTCGCCGCTGCGCCTGCCGCACGCAGCTTCCACGCAGCAGAGCAGCTGCGCCACCACAACCATGCCCCAAAAGCTGAAGAAGCAGCTTCAACTGCTCTCAGCATGCCCAGAGCTCCACGAGTGCATGCAGTACTGCATGCGCCTTTTGCGGCAACAGCTGGTGCAGCAGCTGGCCATCCTGCAAGCCACTCCTCACACACAGCCAACCATACACACCACACCGCCTGCGCTGCAGCACCAGCAACACCAAGCCAGCCAGCGCATCACAATCACATGAAGGCCATGCTCTCTAGCGCCTCCTCCCGCTGCTGCTTGTCGCTGCTGCTGAGGTGGCCCTCCAGCACCTGGTACACCTCGCCGCCCTGCATCGACTCCTTGGCCAGCAGCGCGGCAGCCAGCGCGTCGAGCGCGCCACGGTTGCGCGACAGCAGCTCCTTGACCTGGCAGCAGCACAGATGATGGGTACAGCATGCAGGACGGTCAGAGTGTGACCAGCAGGCGAGCGGTTGACAGGACATGGAGGGCACAGCATGCAACAACCAAGTTGCAGCAGCCGGCCGCTGAATTACGTGCCAATCAGCACGCCTGCTGCTCCCCCTGCAGCAATGCATCTCAGCCGCTTCTACGTCCCCAGCTCACGTTCGCGTACGGGCCGTTCAGCAACCCCAGCTTGCACAACAGCAGTACAATCCTCTGTCACACTGCTCTCTCACCTCCGCGTACGCGCCGTTCAGCATTGCCTCCATCTCCATGTCCACATCCACCCACTCGCTGCGGCTCTGGTTGTGATCCGTAACAGTTATGAAGCTGGTGAAGCGGTTGGGCTCCATGCTCGGGTCCTGGTAGGCGCTGCCCAGGCCGCGGATGTGCTCAAAGTCGGGGTGCGTGGAGAAGCCCGCCTGCAGCATCTTGTGCACAATCTGTGCAGCGCAGGGTAGCGAGACAGCATGACGAGCACGCGAGGGAGTTAGTGACGGAGGGAGAATGCAAGTAGCTGTGGTGCATTTGCAATGGGTGGGTGCTGCATGCTGTGCTGGCAGCACACCAGCCAGCAGGGTAGGAAGCAAAACTGCTGCATGCCCCGCCACTGTACATATATCACAGCTGCAGAGCATGCTATCATCAGCATGCTGACCAAACAGCGCAACACCACCACCACCACCACCACCACCACCACCACCACATTCCTGGTACAGGAATATAGTACGTTCGCACGCAATGCAACGAATGCACACTTCCGCAACGTCACACCGCCGCGTGCCGCGCACCTGCCGCGCCTGCATGATCCTGTGCTGGTGCAGGCTGCTCATCTCGTCAATGCCGTACACCAGCTCCTCCGCAGCCCGTCCCGCCAGCACCATGCGCAGCTGCTGCTGCAGGTACTGCCGCGTCCACACGCCCGTGGTGTAGCGCCCCACGTTGGGCTGCAGGGGTTAGGTTTTGTGGATTCGGCAGCAGGCAGGCGGCAGGAAGTGATGGGTCGGTGAGCTGTGAGCATGAAGTGCCAGTTGCCATGTGTTATGCTGCAGCTGACTACAATTCAACTGAAAAGACAGTGCTGCTGGGCCGGCAACCGACAATCACAGTTCTGGCTGACATTTGCCAATACTACTAGTTCTACCACCTGCCGCACCTTGAGCACTGTCCTGCCCACAGGGCTCTTGATGCTGGGCAAGATCGTCACATACTCGATCGGCTCCAGCGCCGGCAGCAGCGCAGCAGCCACGCAGAAGCCCGCCTCCACCACAGCGAAGCGCTGCTTGCGCCCGGGGCTCACAAACTTGCTGGCCTCATACGTCTTGCCATACTTAGTCTGCTCTACTGCTGCAACGAGGTCGGCCTGTGCCACCTCGGTGCGGCCAGCACGGCTTGCGAGGAAGCATGCGGTGTTGCACACGCCTGCAGGAGCAGGGAGGCAGACAGGTGGAGAGACGTGACGAGGTGGGAGCAGCTCATGCAGGAGAATTCCACAAGCAATGCCAGCGAAGAGTGAAGTAGTACTACAGCGCTGTCTCTGCACAGCAACAAGCATACGTGCAATACCTCTTTATCTCTGCCGCACATACACATGCCAAGCAAAACATCCCGCTGCCGCTCTCTCACCAGCCAGCTGTGCGCCGCTCATGCCGCCAGTGAGTGCAGCCAGAGCGGCGTAGTCGATGTCTGCTGCAATGGGCTTCTCTCGCAGGTGCACCTTGATGCCTTCTAGGCGGCCCTGGTAGTCGGGGCGGCGCACCTCGATGGAGCGGTCAAAGCTGCGGGGCGCGGGCGACAGCAAAGGGTTTGCAGTGCCAGCAGAACCAGCAGTGTCAGCACTGTGATATGACCTGTAACACCAGGCTAACCACGTATCCGCGTACAGTTATGGTGGAGCACGAGAAGGGCGCACTTCGCAAGTGCTAAGCACCACCAGCAAGGTGCTGAGCTACCAATTACAGCACCACGCCCCACACATAGCTGCCTAGTGCAGAAACAACCAGGCAAAGCATCTCATGACGTACTGTCGGCACCAGCAAGTTGTAGGTTGCTGCCATGCTTGCTCACCGTCCCGGGCGTGTCAGTGCTGGGTCCAGCACATCCTTGCGGTTGGTGGCACCCATCACCACAATGCCTGCAGCCAGCAGCAGAAGCAGGCAGCAGCGTCAGCAACCATCACGGTTACGTGGCATTAAGCCTACATAAAAGAGCTGGACTACAGCCGCAGCTTAATTCACAATGACCAGCTTTCGGCATGTAACACGAGTGCAAAGGGTAGCACAGCCGATAAGCAGCAGCAGTAGCACTACCCCTGAACTAAAAGAACCCAAGCGCACCCAAGCACCATCCTGCCAAATCCACCAATCAGCATTGCAGCTGGACCAGCAATGCACACCCGCTGCGAAACCATTAACTTCTCACAAGCAAGACGCAGCTGCCCCTACTATCAGAAACTACAACTGCAAGCCACATCAAATGCTGCGCACCTTGCGTCTCCGCTGAGAAGCCGTCCAGCTCGGTGAGCAGCTGGTTCACGGTGTTGTCACGCTCGTCGTTGCCGCCCTGGCTGCCGCTGCGGCGCGCGCGGCCCACCGCATCCAGCTCATCAATGAAAATGATGCAAGGCGACAGCTTGCGCGCCTGCGGTGATGCAACATCAAACAAAGAAGATAGTTTGTGTGTGTGATTGAGTGAAGGGCATGTGGCGCGACGCAACCAGCTGGGTAGGATTGCTGCTAGGTGCAGCCCTGGCAGGCGTGAACTGGCTAGCAGAACCCTACGTCACATCACAGAAGATGTTCTGTGTTGCCACAGTGCAGGCAGCCAAAGGTGCCATATATGCTGCTGCTACTGCTGCCGCCACTCCCACCCACTAGCATGTTCCCATCCCGTTCTCACCGTGTTGAACAGGTCCCTCACGCGTGCCGCGCCCAGGCCCATGTACATCTCAATGAACTCGCTGGCACTGCTGCTGATGAAGGCCACGCCGCTCTCGCCCGCCACGGCACGCGCCATCAGCGTCTTGCCGTTGCCTGCGCAGCAGCACACATGGGGCGCAGCAGCAGACAGTCAGATGCTGCTCATGCGCAGTGACGACAACTGCTCGTTGTCAACAGATTCCGCAGCATGCAATGCTTGGATGAAACTCATAGGTATGCAGCGCAGCAGTGCATGCGGCAGCTCACACACTTCTGTGCCAGCAACAGCACCTGCACCAGTAAGCACCAGACACAGCAGCAGCAGCAGCAGCAGCAGGCTCCCACCTGGCGGCCCCACCAGCAGCACTCCCTTGGGCGGGCGTGCGCCTGACGCCCGGAACTTCTCAGGCTTGCGGAAAAAGTCCACCACCTCCATCAGCTCCACCTGCAATGCGCACAGCAGTGCAGGGCAGCAGGAACAGCACAATCAGCACAATCAGCACATGGAGGGTACTGAATACAAACACCAGCTGTGTTGCGGTTGGCTGCAGCGGCGCAGTAAAGACGTGGTGATGCAACCGCCACGGCAAGCAGAGGGCGATGCGCGTTGCGCGCTGTTGTTTGTCATGAAGTCACAGACTGCAGGCAGGCTCGTGCGCACATGGCCTCCTTTGCAGCAGCAGCCCACCCTTAAGCTAACCCAGCAACACCACTTTTCCTCACATCACATTAACATACACTGGCAACAGAAAACACATACGCCCGGCACCCGCCACGCACCTTGGCCTGCTCGTTGCCCGCCACGTCATCAAAGAAGATGATCTCGTCACTCAGCACCACCTTGCTCTCGCGCTTCAGGCTGCGCCGCGCAGCACGCACGCGCTTCTTCACGTCGAGGATCTTGGGGTCAACAGCCTTGCGGATGCGTGCCGTGTTGAGCTTGCCCATCTCCATGAGTGCATCAGCGCCGCTGGCAGCGCCCTCGCCGCCGCCGCCTTCGCCGCCGCCCTCTGCTGCTGCGCGGGACGCTGCCGCATCCTCCTCTGCTAAGATGCGCTCTGCAGCCTGCGGTGTGATCCAGTGGTGGGAGAGGCGAAGGCAGCACCACGCCTTACTTCAGCTTTACTTTCAGCCAACCCTCTCATCCCAACAGCACTTGTCACGCTCTGCCCTCTCCGCTTCCAGCACCATGCGTGCGGCGCTGCAGCCCCACCCCCAACCAGCACATGCGATGTGTCATCTGCTGCCACCTCCCACTCTTTCGCCTACCTGTGTGGCGCCCTCTCCCGTGTCCAGGTCCTGGCCCTCCGCCAGCAGCGAGCTGCAGGCCTCCACAGTGCTGGCCAGCTCCGTGTCGCTGATCTCAAACTTCTCACCCAGCTTCTTGTTCACCTCGGCCAGCTTGCGCCTGTGGGGTACACATGCAGGCGGCAGGCGGCAGCAGCAGGCAGCAGTAGGACATACTGTTAGAGTGTTGCTAGCGCTAGGGAGGTGGACAGTTTGCAGCAAGGGTGGCTGTATTGAGATAAACGCGGGCCGCGCTGCATGCAGGCTCGGGGCCTGTGACATGTGAGAAGCAAGCAGCTGCGCGCGCTCCGGACGCTGCTGCAGCACCCCACACCCCACGAGAACAGAACAGGCTGCTCACACCCACGCACCAGCTTGCTGCATCAGCATCACACTCCGCCACCGCAACGCCTCGCCCATCCCACAGCCTGCTGGCACTACCTTTCACCTGATATTTGATCTGTTGCTGTAGCCCACAGCACTCACTTGATCACGGCCATGTCTGTCTTGCGCGCCACCAGCGCAGGGATCTCCTCCTCCAGGAATGCAATGCGGGCCTCCTTCAGCGCAGTGCGGCGCCGCTTCTCCTCGCCCTCATCCATCATCTTCATGCGGTCCGTCAGATCACCGCGCAGCAGCCGTGCAGCGATGTAGAGCCCGATGACGAATGCGCTGCCTAGGATGGGGCCGACAATGGGCACCCACTTGTAGATCAGCACCTGCGTGATGACGAAGGTGGGGTGGGAGAGATGGTGGTGATGGGTTGGGTTGGCATGCAGACAAATGACCAATTTGAGGACTTGATCATCTGCACCAGCCGGACTGCACGGCTTGTTATGTTACTTGCGCCAGCAGACATGCGCTTGGCTGCAGACGCCAGCTGGCATGTCAGCGCTCTCGGCCACCTCACACACAAACCGGCTCTGCGCAAACCACCATCACCCATGGATGCACTAGCTCCCGCGCCAGCCTGCACACACCACCAAAACCCACACAGCCGCGCGCACACGCACCTGCATGTCCTGCGACACGATGATCTTGTCGCTCCAGCTCTTCTTTGCCTCGGGCTGCTCCATCCGCTGCTGCCCCTCCCGCGCCTCACTCGGCCGCGCCGTCTTGCCTGTGTACCAATCCCACTCCTCGCTCCCAGCGCGCTCCAGGTTCCCTACCACCCTGTCAATATCATCCTGCTGCTGCAGCAGGAATGCCTCCCTTTCCTCTGTGGGTAGGGACAGTAGCTCCTCTTCAAAAGAGGGGCCAATGCGCGGGCCCCGCCTGCTGTGCCGCACATTGACTTCGTGGTAGGCCATCTGGCGCTGGATTGGGCCGTCTAGCGGGTTTTTGCTTGGCGGCTCGTCGAATGCAGCGTACTCGGCTACATAGCGCGGCTCCAGCGGCACCTTGGTGGCCTGTTCGTGGAGAGGTGCAGTGTAGCAGTGTAGGCAGGGGTAGGGTGTGTGGTGTGGGGTTGTGGTGTTAGTGCAGTGAAGTGCAACAGTGCAGGCGGGAGGGTGGAGAGGAAGGGTTAGTGTGTGTTATAGCGCAGTGCAAGCAGGCTAGAGACACATCTGCATGAGACGGCCGGCAACTGCCACTCAGCTGACACCCAGCTGCAGTTGCTTGCAAGCACTGCTGTATCGCTCATCCGCATCTGCTTTTGGCATTCCCTCGCCACCGCCTCTAGCCAGTTATTTCCTGCCTGCATTCAGCGCGCAGCTCATGATCTATCCCATGTGCCCCAGCACCCACCCACCTCGACGCCATGCGCCTGCATAGCATACGGCACCCGGAAGTCCTGCAGGGGCACCACCGACTGCCGCACACGCCCGTCCTTGTACCGCACAAGGCAGCGGCCGTCACCGGCAAAGCTGTCTGGGTGGTTGGGCTCAAAGAACCACAGCAGCTCCTGCACCAGCCCTGTGCGGATGTCCCGCAGCACCTCTCCATACTTTGCCACATCATGTACGATTGGCAGGCCGTACACAGGGTCGTACAGGAAGGGGTACTGCCCGCCTCGCAGGTTGCCAAAGTTTTTGTGCGGCAGGGGGTCTACTGCTGCATACTGCTGGCGCGCATGCGCCGGCTCCTCGCCGAAGGCAGCATCTAGCGTGCCTTTGAAGAGGGCACTGCCGATTGAGGGTACTGTCTGACCCAGCTGCCCCAGCTGCTGCTGCTGCTGTTGCTGCTGCCGGCTGTACTGCTCACCGCTTGGCTGCTGCTCGGACTCGCTCGTGGCTTGCTTGCGAGCATCTATCAGCACTGCTGCAGCAGCTGCTGCTGCTTGGCTAGGCGCTTGTGCTGCTGCTGCTACTGCTGCTGGTGGTGGCGGCGGCGTTGGTGCTGCTGCTGGGATGTCTGATGCAGATTCGCTGGCTGTTGCTGTCTCCGCTTCACTGCTGGTTGTGGCTGCTGCTGCTGCAGGGCCTCTGCGCAACAGTGCTGGGTTTGCTATGCCGGCCTGGTGACGGTGCAGGAGTAGCGGCAGCAATGACAAGTTGACATGGCCTCTCAGTGCAACTTTTGAATGGCAGAGGCAGCAGGAAGGTGACAGGCAGCAGTAGCACAGCTAGATGATGCCAGTCCTGGCGCCTGCCCTGCTGCTGGCGCATCATAAAGGTGCCACTCTGAGCTGCTGATTGATACAAGGCAATAAAAAAAAATTTTTTTGCTGTTGTGTCATTGTTTGAAGAAGGCGAGTTTGAAATTGCAGGCCGCTTGCTGTCATAATTGTGGACAACGCGCATGGCGACCAGTATAATGGTCAACTTGACCTGTGCTTGCACATTTGCATGCTGCTGTCTAAAGTCTGGGTCAACGGTGAGGTGTGACCAGGCAATAACATGTGACTGTGCATTGCAAGCTTCTGACACACAAGCAGGAAAGCAATGAGGGCGAATGCCAAGTCGGTGCCGGCAGCAGCACCTCAAGTGCAAGTCAAACTTTCCTGCCTGGAACCTTTAGTCCTCTCACCTTTGACTTACTGCGGCTGCTACTGGCAGCAGAGACATGTGTTACAGGCCGTTGCAACACAGATCTCTGCACCAAGGGTCGGAGACCGCCGCGGGGCCAGGCAGCAGCAGCAGCAGCAGCAGCAGCGGCAGCGCTCCTGGGCTGGCCCACTGGAGGGCCAGCATTGGCCCTCGGCAGCAGCTGACTCATGCTCACACGGAGCTACGACATTGACTATGTTGTGTACATGCCTTTTCTGAACTCTTGAACGACCTGCTTCAGTTGTGCCGGCAGTGTCTGGGACTTGTGCTGAGATCGGCTTGCACGGTACCTACAATGCTGGGTGCTTTTGATAGATTTCCAGCGAAATAATCAAAGGCAATGAGCATTTCTGTGCACCTATCCACCTAAAAAGATTGAATGTGCCATGTCATGAAGACTGTAGCAGTCACACTCACGACAGGATGGTTTCTTTAAGCTTTTTGCACGACGTTTGCTGCGTATTTCTTGAGCCATACATTGTCTGCACATTTCACTTTACTGACAGGCTGCAATCATGGTGACAGACGCTGCAACGGGTGCTACCAATGCTCCAACCGTGGGCTTCCTTGGCTTGGGGATCATGGGAACAGCAATGTGCAGGAACTTATTGAAGTGTGGAGCTTTCAGCAAGGTCATTGTGTGGAACCGCACAGCAAGCAAGGTGGGAAGCGCTACAACGCCCACTGCAGCGCTACAACACCTACATCACTAGAGCCCAGGGTGCAGCGTCTTGCACGCCGACGTGGCTGAGAACTGGATGATGTATCCGTGTTGTGTTGCTGCAGCGTGCATACATGTTCAAGCTGGACTGTTGACAGGCTAGTAATGGGTTACTGCTGCTGGCTGGCTGGCTGGCTGGCTGGCTGACTGGCTGGCTAGCTGCCACTGGCTGAGCATTGTGTGCGCAGCCTCTGTAGAACCTAACTAACAGTTTTAGTGGTCACTGTAAATGCTTTTGGGTGCTGTCTTTGCTGCCGTGCAGTGCGATGAGCTGGTGGCGGAGGGTGCTGTGGCAGCCAGCAGTCCTGCAGAGGTGGTGCAGCAGGCCGACGTCACTTTCGGCATGCTGGCAGATCCAGAGGCAGCACTCAAGGTGCGCAGGGCTGCTAGACAGGGCGGCTCTGACACATTCACACATCACACTGAACTGTGTGCGGCTGCAGTGGATGGTGAACAGCCCCTCCTCATCATCGACTCTGCCAGCTGTGCGCTGACTACTGCATTGCCAGGGGCATGCATAAACTCTAGCCGATGCACACCAGTCGCCACGCCAGATTCCTGGGAATTCAGTTCAATTGCTCCTGTGTCGTCAGCATGTGTCCCAAACCTGCAACCGTTGTGCGTTGTTGTGTCCAGGCTGCGCTGGGTCCCGCTGGTGTGGTAGAGGGCGTCAGCGCAGGCAAGGCCTACGTGGACATGAGCACAGTGGATGAGGCCACATCACAGCAGATCGCAGCAGCAGTAGCTGCCAAGGGCGGCCGCTTCCTTGAGGTGCGGCCAGCTGATGACTGTACAGCAGATGATCTCTCAGCAGCAGCAGCAGCAGCAGCAGAGTGCGGCATCAACAGCCAGAGGGGATCAGTCAGCATCGGAGCATGCAGTATGCTTGCACCCGCCTGCACTGCTAGCTACAGGAGCCCAAGTTCTGTTCTGCAGGGCCTGTAGGACCTGTAGGATTTTGTAGGAAAGTGACACTGTTGGTATGTGTGTCACCTGATTCTGGGCAAACATTCATCTGCAAGGCTGCAAAGTTTGCCCTGCAAGGCTTGCAGCAGGCAGATGCTGCATAATGGAAGGGCCAGGAGCAGCTGGGCAGTGCAAGCGCACTTGTTTCCACTACAACACACGCCCACGCCAGCACACCACAGTGATCCCCTGCAACGCACACTGCACCGTGCATCCAATAACTATACTAAAGCGCTTTACAACCGCACCCGCCTCGCTGCATGTGCAGGCGCCTGTGTCTGGCAGCAAGAAGCCAGCCATTGATGGCCAGCTCATCATCCTCGCTGCTGGCGATGAGGCGCTGTTTAAGGAATGCGAGGCAGCATTCAGCGCCATGGTGAGCTGGCAACATATCACGGCGCAGCGTTTGGCCTTTGCCGCAGCATCACACGCCGCCGCCTCTATTTGTTTTGCAGCAACTGGTAGCCCCGGCACGACCTGGGACTGGCAACATCTCGTGTAGTTGCGTCTGCAGTGTAAAGCATGTCAACAGCGCGTCACTGTGGCAAGGCTTTGTAGCAGTCGTGCACGACTTTCTGCAAGGCTGGCTGGCTCACTTCAGAACAGCCAAGGTGCCTGCAGGTTGGGCTGCAGCACTGGCTGACTGTGCGCCCTCCTGGAACCCTTTGAGGCTGTACGAATTTGCTTGCGCAGTGCGGAGCGTGCTTGCGCCGAGCATGTGCTGTGCCTTACCTGACTGCAAGTTTCTGCTCCGGCTGTTGGCACCTGTGTCCTGTGGCTGTCTGTACACTGCTGCTGCAGGGCAAGCGCAGCCTGTTCCTGGGCGCTGTGGGTGCTGGCGCGCGCATGAAGCTGGTGGTCAACATGGTCATGGGCAGCATGATGGGTGAGGAGCGCCGCTGCTGCAGCTGCTTCTTGAGCTTTGCAGGTTGCCAGCTGCTGCTACTGCTGCTGCTGCTTCTTGAGCGTGTAGCATAGCATTTTCTTGGCCAGCAGCATGCTCTGGCTCTGCGTGCTTCTCATGCCGGAAGCTGCACAGTTGCTTCGCATGCTTACCACGCATCTTCCATACATGCACCTTGCGCCTGGCTCACGCGTGGTCACATGCGTGCGACACCTGACAGGTCTGTTCAACCGCCCGCCTGCTTGTCTGGCACTTGGTGCTGCGTGCAGGCGCCTTCTGTGAGGGCATGGCTCTTGCTGACAGGGCCGGCCTGGCACAGTCTGACCTGCTGGACGTGCTGGGCCTGGGAGCCATGGCCAACCCCATGTTTGCGCTCAAGGGGCCCGCGCTGCAGCAGCGCCAGTACCCGCCGGCATTTCCCTTGAAGCACCAGCAGAAGGACATGCGCCTGGCACTGGCACTTGGGTGAGCTGGCGCAGCAGCGCGTGATGGTGCTTGTTGCTTGTGACAGGGTGGTTGTGTGCGGGTGCATGCAAGCAGGCCTAGCATGGCTAGCATTGTATCCTACTAGGATGGATGTTTGGTTGTGTTTGTCGGTGTACAGCCTGTTGCTGCTGCTGTGCGACCTGGGCGTTGTAACAAGCAGTGTGTAACTGATGCTGTTGAATGCTGGCGCCACAGACCGGCAACACCTGAGCTGCACTATCATCGAAGCCGCCCCTGCATCACTTCATGCACTCTGCATGCCGCATGTACACCACTTGAGTGTGTGCTGACCGCTGCTGCTGCTGCTGCTGCTGCTGCTGCTGCTAATGCGCGCTGCAGGGACGCCCTGGACCAGCCGCTGCCAGTGGCTGCAGCAGCCAACGAGGCTTACAAGCAGGCCAAGTCCAAGGGCTACGCTGATGCAGACTTTGCTGCAGTGTATGAGGCCACACAGATCTCCAACCTGAGCCTCAACTGATGCGTGTTGGCCTTGCCTTCGTAAACGACGGACAGGAGTTCAGATGTCGTGTTGCATCTGATGACCAGCGCAGCTGCAGCACCGCTCGGCCTGTGGCGATTGCTGGCGTGGAGAGGCGTGAAGAGGGAGAGGTGTGGGAGAGAATGTCTTGCGACGTGAGAGTGAAGGGAGCGCATGCTGCAGCGAGCTGCTGAGGGTTTGTCCTGCAGGCTGTGACACATGTGCAATCAACTGCAGTTGTTGCGGGTGGTTGCTGTCCCGTATGAGCTCAGGGAGTGAGGGGACAGCTTGCAGTAAAAGCGCTGCGATCATTGCGGCAGGGAGGGTGCGCAGCACTGCAGAAGTGCTGGCAGTGGCAGCAGCATCGTGCATTATGGCAGATGGGTGTGCTGAGAGTTCAACAGCATCAGTTGGCAAGGCGTGTCTCGGCAAGCCAGCGGCTTCGCAGCACAGCGCAATCGCTGTGGTGATTGTTGCTGCAGCGCATGCTGTGCAAGAAATACGCCTGAGAGCGACCGTATGTGCGCACCTGTTGTGGCGTCGGTGTGAGCGTGTGTGTGTCTGTGTCGCGGGGCAGGGCACACTGATGTGCTGCAGCAACAAGTTGTTGCTTCAAGAGTCCCGAAGAGGAAGCGTATTGACTGAGAGCGCAGTAACGACAGCCTGTGCGTCGTCTGAGAGCCGAGGGAGGGGTATGCAGGAGCGAAGTTTGCTCAGCGCTGTGTGGTGCACTGGCTGCTGTCGAGTGCTGCTGACAGCATGCAGAGCAGCATGCGCCACATTGCATTTGGCAGAGTGTGCATGTCGGTAGGAGGGGTTTGTCAAGCTGAAGAGTTCCTTGGCTTGCGTTTCACTGTAACAGCAGTGCTTCGACATGACCTTGCATGTGTGCATCTGGCTTAGTCCAAGGTCCATCATGGTTCTTTGTGCTGGTGCTTCTGTGCAGTGGTTTCAACCTGCGACCCTGAAGCACACAACATTGTTGTCAAGTGCTGTCTGTTCTGAGGTGGCCGTTGACAGTTCGTCTGGACAGAGACAACTGCTGCTGCATGAGCACATCGCTCTATCACAGGTTATGAGGGAGCTAGTGCATGCTCCGTGTGCAGCTTGGCCAGTTTGCAAGTCTGGCCTCTGCCTCAGAGCAGGGTGCAGCCACGACTATGGTACTCAGTACCGTACACAAGGCTTGTGTTGCGTGCTGACACTGTTCACATGCACATTACTTTGCTCGGCCCTTTGCCATGCTGGGACGCTGTGCTGCAGCTGCTGCTGCTTGCATGCACATGCAGTGCTGCGCCCTGTTTCATGACTGACAGCCTGCCCTGAGGACACCTGCAGTGTTGGCACTGTTTGCGGCCGTGTTGACAGTGTTTGTGCAGTGTCTGGTAAGCTCTGCATGCACCTTCTGGGTAGCTGGTGCTTGAGGGGTGTGGTGTCATGGCAGTCAGTCACCCGTTGCGTTCGAGCACCAAGCCGGGTGGTGAAGCTTGGTAAAGCTTGGCTGACCTCGCAGTGCACGTCGCGTGCAGGACGGTCTTGCGCATGCCTGCGCTGAGGTTGGCGCTGGTGACGGCAGCATGCTTGTACAGAGTTGGGGCCACAGGCAGCATGTGATGTGCATGTCTTTGGATGAATGCGATGGCCACGACGTATGCATATACTTGTAACAGAGAAATCATAATGTGACTCCTGCCAGTAGCATCACACTGCGGCATGCTGCCAAAGCATGTGCATGCAGCTGCACAGGTCCGAGTCTAGTATAGCCACCATTTGGTTGCGACTGCTTGCCAAGCACACTGTGCTGTGTGCTGTGACGTACTGCAGCGTATGCAATACGAACAGTGTTCAAAAATATTGCGTTGAAGGTTCCTGCAAGTCTGCAGGCTGTGCCATAAGTATCCTGTAAGTTCACTGCCACCGCCTGCCAAGGGAGCAGGTTCTTTTCGATGGCAGCACAATGCTGCCGCCATTTGATCCTGGTGGTTGAAGTTCTTGTGCAGCCAGCCTGTTCTGTTGCCGCAGGGACGCTGGAATCTCATCAACAATGGTTCCAAGTGGAAGGGTGCCATTGACTTGGAAAGCAAGGTGCAATGGCATCAACGTGTGCTGATTCACTGCGCTGAACATGACTCACCGGGGGTTTGCGGTCTTGTTAGACCCCGGGCTTGTCCACGCGTTGAGTGGCTCAAGAGCCAATCGTTACAAACACAATCTGCTTCTGCAAATCGTTGTCGGTGCGCCGCAGCGCAATGAGGCTACCCGATAGACAGGTCAGCACGGTATGACAATTGTCATCCACGACCTTCGTGATTCGGCGCATTTACCCGCTCCGTTATTGCAAGCTGCCACGTTGCTTGTTTGATCAATGACATCGATGCTATTCTACAGCTGTACTCTTCGTTTAGTGTGCCTCCGAAACTGAGACTTGCTCGGCAGATAAACCAGTCCCTGCGTTTAGTTAGTTGTGATGACAATGAAGATGGATAGCTTGGAGAACGACTTACATAGCCATGCCAGCAGCGATTGCGACAGCGAGGACTTCGACGTGTGCTTCATCTGCCTCGATGGTCCCCGCCAGCAAGAGCCTCTTGTGTCTCCGTGCATTTGCCCAAGGAAGGTTCACGCGACCTGCTTGGCCAAGTGGCAGCTCAACTGTGCGGGCAAAGAGTAGGTGGACAACTCGACGGGCTCTGCAGCCTCGGGCTGTTGTGACCTATGTAGACCATTGCGACAGTCTTGTTGTTGCGTTTGAAGCCTTGCAGATGAGAGCAGGCAGCCATCTGCTGGGCGGGCTAGTAACCTCAGCAAACTTGGTATCGGCCAGTCCTTACGGCCACCCTATCACCCTGCCACTGCTCAAACTGATCGATCTGTTTGTTCTGTATGCAGTGAGGAGACGCGTTGCCGCTTCTGCCACTCAGTGCTGCCGGACTGGCGCCCAGCTCTGACCCCGCAGCAGCTGAAGCCCGCAGCCAGCGTGATGTCTGTGCGGTACCGAGGCGTGACTTACAGGATCACGTACACGCCTGGCCCTGACGGGCTGGAGCACTTCCTGGCCACGCTGCAGGCCATAGGCATCAAGGTAGCCAGCGCCAGCCAGGTCACCTTCCTGTGCCGCTCGCCGGATACAGGTGTGTGCTGCTGCTGCCTTGCGCTGCTTAAGCATCGTTTTAGTGCTCTTCTAAGACACTGGCAGAGTGCTGTGTGGCTGCTGGTGTTATTGGTGGGCCACATGTGCGGGTGTCGCGCAGTGAGTCAGCGCTTTGAGGGGCCATGCATGCTGCTGGCACAGCTGTGGCTGCATAGCGCATGGTGCATGTGGCTGCTGCATGGCTGCGAATAGGTTGTGGCTGAGCCTGCTGCAAGTTGAGCTTGCCATCTGCTCGCAACCAGATTACCTTATGTACAAGTGCTATTGATGGCTGGCTACTTCAGCGGGGCGGCTCATCGCTGCTTTCTTGAGTACGGGTGCAAACTACCCATGTGCAGGGCTCCCACAGTACGTGTCAGCGCGCGCGCTGCTTGCATGCTGCTGCATATTGCCCATGGAACAAGCTGCGGCCAATGACCGTCGGCCAGTACCTGCAGCCACACTGTCCACTCCTGCTGCTGACACGTGCTGCTGACACGTGCTGCTGCTGCGTTGTTCCTGCAGGCGAGGAGATGTCGCTGAAGGGCCTCAAGGCCTTTGACGCTGCAGCCTACTGCGCCTCCATCACAGCCGCCAAGCGCGTGCAGAAGGACGCAGACAAGCGCCAGCGCAAGCTCGCGGCGCAGCAGCAGCACCTGCAGCAGCAGCAGCTGCAGCATGACGTGGACGCGTCACCACACTCGGATCATGACCTGGGTGTGCGGCCCGAGGCAGGCCCAGACTCGCCACGCTCTGCAAACTGGTGCAACGACAGCAGGCGCACGGCACACGTGCATGCAGAGGCCGTCGGCAGCGGCGCAGGCAGGCGCGCCGCGTCATCGTCTGCTGCAGCGGCGCGCGAGCATGCCAGCCGCGCACACGCAGCGTTCTACACCGCAGCAGCAGGCAGCAGCGGCAACTTGGCAGCTGCAGGCGCAGCAGCAGCACAGCAACAGCAGCAGCAGCAGCAGGCTGTTGCAGCCAGCTGGTGGCGCCGTGCTCTGGCTTGCGTGCACCTGGCCCCCCAGCAGCAAAGCAGGCAGCGCACTGCAGCATAAGCAGGCAGTGATGGTTTTGTGTGTCAGTCTTCCTGCTTCTGCTGCTGCGCTGGTGTGGCGCCTGGCCAGCTGTCACTGCTGCATAGGCTTGTTTGCATAGAGCAAGTGTACAATTTCGCTCGTGCGTGGCGTGTGCGCATCTCAACAGTCGTGCTTTCAACAGTCGTGCTATCAACAGTCGTGCTATTGATTGCCAGCAATTTCGGCTGCAAGTGTGCCACGTTGTTAATCTGCACGCTGAAGTGTTGCGTGCGCACACCATAGTGTTTGTATCGTTTGCAGCCTTTAGCGGTTCTACTGTTTTTTGTTCGCTTCATGAGCTGTGGTAATGCCTGCCAGCATCTCTACGGTCTGTACTATTCTATGCTCATCCGCAGCTGTTACTGCTTCAGTTACCTCAAGGATTTTCACCTTTCAAAACCTCATCTCCTTTGTGGCTATTGGATGCGCTGGAAGTGTTGCGCGCAGCATTCTGTGGTCAAGGCTGTTGCTGCTTTGAGAAGAGGCAGCAAGCTGCTTCGTGAGGAGGCAGCAAGCGGGCAGCAATGGGCGATGCATGGTTGCAGGTGACCCCATCTGTTGCCTGTGGCATATGTGTGCCGGCTACTATGCAGAGACTTCAGTGCGTATATCTGGGCACTGGCAGCGTTGGTGTGCAAGCCAGAAACTTGCAGGTGCATCATTTCTCTGCACGCAAGTGGCAGAGTGCTGCTGCTTTCTGCAGGTTTTCTGCAGCTGGGCTACGGCAGAGCTACGTGTGCATGCATATTTCACAGCTGCATACCACCTTTGTGTGGGCTCAGCGTCACTTCTTGGTCAGCAGCCTCTACATGCTGCCACACCATACACAACAACACATCCGCATTCTTGCACACATCACGGGCAACAGGATGGGATGCAATGAGACCATCCGCTCTAGTGCGGTTACTTTGGGGCAGACGCTACGCTGCGGGCACTGCGCTTTGTGCGCCACGCTGCGTGCGCCATGTTGAATTTTGCTGTCCCGACATGGTGCTGTGGCGCAGTGAGGATTAGGCGGTGGTTTTGCGGGACCTGGCGTGGTGCGGGTTTTTGTGTTTTAGGTGCTGGAGGCTGTGTGTCTTTTGGGCTTCGTGTCCAGGTTGTGGCGAGTAGCAGCAGCCTTGTGTATCGAGCTGTCAGCTATTGCCGCTGCCCGGGTGTATCGTGTATCGTCCAGTTGCATCACAGCCTATGACAGTTCATGTGCTGGCTTTCTTGCATGCATCGGCTGGGCTGGCACACATGTGTGTGTTCCATTGATACCTCTTTTTGGTGTGCATGTACAAGAATTGGTGCAGGCCTTGCGCCACGCTAGCGACTCAGGATGACATGGCGAGGTCAGCAGCTGCAACGCTGCTTCGACTGCCGCCTCTGTATACGTGTAGCACTACACTTTTGGTATCGCTTCAGCAATGTGGGTGTGTTTGCATGCATCTCCATCGGCGCGGATTGTGTATCTTGACAATCAGGGTGGGACGTATGTTTTAGCTGTGTTTGATCGTTAGGGGTTGCTCAGCGGCGGGTAGAAGTAAAGTACAACAGCGTGAGGGTGGATGATGTGGTGGTACGGCTTGGCAGGTGCAGCCGGCCTTGTTCAAAGTGCTGGCTGCAACGCCAGGGCAATTATGTAGGCATTTCTGCGGCTGTGTACAGCCCTTTCGCATTGTGATGCCTGTTTGGTGTCCTGCTCCTGCGGCAATTTCTGTGCAGGCGTGGCTTGTGCTGCATAAACTGTGTGATCCAGCGGGATGCGCTGTTCCGTCCTGCTGTCCTGCCGATCTACGCACTGCTTGCATGCAACAACACCCGCGTCAACCTGCGTTGCGCTGCTGGCAGCAAGGAATTCCCTTCCAGGGGCATGCGTTCGCGGAACGCTGCACGTTTTTTAGTGTGTGTTTCCATGTCTGGTGCAGGTGCTTCTTGACTACAAATTAAGTGCAGTGCAGTGGTACCCACCGGTGGCTGACTTTATGCAAACTCAATCATCAGCTAGTCTGCTGCTGCTACTTTTGCCGGTTGCTTCGAACGAGCAATGCTGCACACAGTCCTCCCATTTGGCGTACAGCGGCATGGTGCACGTGCGATTCTGTGGCATAGGCTTGGCATGCATGGATTGCTGCAGCAACGGTTATCGAGCCATTCTGCATAGTGACCGATTTTTCTGTCGCCAGTGGCCAGCAGGTGCGTTGCTTACTCAATGGAGTGAGCTGGCAACGCTGTTGGCAATGATGTCCCTGTACATTGTTCAATCGCATCGGGTTTCTTTTCTGCTGTGCTGGCAATTGTGACCTACCTGTGCTTTACACTGTCATACTATGGGACTAGTAGCCCCATTCACCAACCACGAATGTTACCGTACCGGGTGACCCAGCGGCCACTTGCAGCGGCGCTGACAATGGCAGCTCACAGCTTCTGTCTGCAACTTTAGCGCAGCAGCAGGGATCAGAATTAATTGGGTGAACCACCTACATCGTGGTTGACTGGACTGCGCTCCACGAGATCGTCGTCTGCTAGGACCACAGCCCTAGCAGGGCTACAGCCTGCAGCTGAAGTGCCCGCTCAAATTCGGTCACGACGTTTAGCGACTCGGCAGCAATCGAGCAGTCACCAGGTCGGTAGCTCAGATAGCTGTGTACTGGAACCGCTGCACCGCCGATGGTTGCTCCAGCAAGCACTTGATCAGTGGCGAAGCCAGCCGAGAGTTGAGGCGCGCGCCAGAGGGGTGCCTGGACGCAGGAAGCAGCTGACACAATACTGAGGCTTCGAGTTGGGTTGCAAGTGGCCAGATGATATACCACATGGCCTCAGGCTGGATGATAGCTGCTGCAGGTGCGTTGTCAGCAGAAGAGCTGTTGCGTAATGAGCATAATCCCTGCCTTTTGCGTCTAGCACGGAACAGTCCAAATAAGTATTGTGTTTCAAGCTTCAAAACTCGTGAAACCACGCTTAGTGCAGCTGGTACGCCTGCTAGTGTCACTACTTCGACATCTGCTCCTGCTGCTGCTGGTGCTGCTGCTGGTGCTGCTGGTGCTGCTGGTGGTGCTGCTGTGCATGCACTGCAGGTTGGGCCTTTGCTTTCTTCAATGCAAAGACACAGGAAGAGCGCAAGGCTAGGATTGAGCGAGTCAACCAGCAGGTCAGCAGCTGAGCATGGCACATGCAGCACATGCACATCCCAATGCGACACACTAACCATAGGTTAGTCCTGCATGCTGTCAAACCTGCCCAGGCTTTTGAACAGAGAGTATGCATTGTACATATAAGCAGTGGCCCCGAAGTGGGTGTCAAAGTGATGTATCCTACTAGGCCCAAAGGTGTGTTATTGGACACAGCATGCACCACCACATCTGACACCTCGTGCAGCAGGCTGCTGGCAGCTACAGCGTTGGCGCGAACCTGGCAGCAGCTGCAAGAAGCCGCCTATCATTCAGACAACAACAGGCACATTACGGTGCCCATCTCACCTGCAGCATCATGGCTTGCTGGGGCAGCACTGCATCCCTTTTGTGGGTGATAACCTGCTCCTTGGATCAATGTACTGCTGCTGCTGCTGCTGCCGCTGCTGCCGCTGCCGCCGCTGCAGCTGAGGGACTTTTATGGGCCTCTGCTGGCATGTGTGACAGCAACAAAGAGTGCCTACGATGCCATGGTGGGTGACAGCTGCTGCTGCCGTGGAGGATATACCTTCGACACAAGGGCAGCAATGCTGTAGTTGCATGTGCTGTCATGTGGCTAACATGCAGCTGAGACAGCAGCGCAGGGCACGGTCCTTCATTTCTATTCTGGAGCCACCAGCAGTGGCCGGCCGTGCGCAGCTCAATGATGCATCGAAGAGTCTTCTTGCGCACGGCCTGTGCATCCTGCCCACTCACTTGCGTCGCTTGGTTGCAATGCGCGGTAGGCTTTTCCTTGTATATGAGACACAGGACTCCTGCACAGCTCATTGGCGCATGCTTTGTTCAGCTGTAGCTGCATACTACCACACAGCTCGGCCAAACCCCCCTAGAGCCACACACTACGCAGGGCACTTAGCAAGGGCAGCTACAGCCACACACACCCATGGTTGTGCTGGTGGGCTCTGCACTGCGCTGTGCTGATGCCAATCTACACTGCCATGGCTGAACTGCTAGTTTGTGATGATGATGATGTCACCACTGCGCTGTGCCGCACTGGCTTGTGTTGTATCTCTGTGCAGGTGCGGCAGCACAGCCCTGACGGCACACTGCAGCGCTTCCAGGAGCTGTGCATGGCTGAGCCCAGCGGCCCACAAGCGGCAGCGTACAAGTGCGGACCAAGGGAACACGACGATGATATGCGCCGCCCTTGTCGGGTTGGATCACTCCTGCAAGGCGGCAGCTGCAGGAGTGTGGACTGGACTTGTTCATGCAAAGGTTGTGGCAGTACTGCCACGCCATACTAGTGTTTGGCACAGGATGCAGCGCGCCCACGTCTGCAGCTAGGACGCAATCAGTTCATCCTGCCGCACAATGATGTCCAAACTTGCTTACTCCTGTTTACTGCTGCTGCTGCTGCTGCTGCTGCTGCTGCAGGATCTGGATGGAGAAGGTGCTGCAGCCGCTGAATGAGAAGGCTGCGGGCATCATTGCGGAGCACATCGACCTGCTGGACGCGCAGCACGTGGTGCCTGAGCTGCTGCAGCTGGTGGCACACGTGTCGGCCATGCGCGTCATCCTCGCCAGGTGGGCCGTGCAGCAGCAGCAGCAGCAGCAGCAGTGGCGGCGGCTGTTGCTAGCAGAGAATGGCAGTCGCGTTGGCAGTCAGCTTCTGACGCTGGCATGTGCATCATGGTGGTCGGCCAGTCGTGAGGAGAGAATTCACAGATTGCATGTTGTGTATGTTGGGCGTGCACCTTAGCAGAGTCGCAGCATATGGTGGGGGTTGCACATGCACATGGTGGCTTTGTTTGTGTAACTGGTGCTGTTAATGGCACTTGACTGCAAACTGCAACCCTGGCTGGGTTGATGGATGGACAACACTTGCAGTCCTAGGCACCAATGGTTGTAAGAGCAGCAGCAGGTGCACCAGCAGCAGCAACTTGATCCAGAATGTGTGTACGCCATTCCCGCCTGCCGCTGCAATGTATTTCGTTCTTGGCTAGGCCTGAGAAAACCAGAGAGTGCAGACGAGCGCTAGCAAGCCACATGAGCGCACACCTTGCACCTGTTGTGTGCATGCTGTCCTTCGTATGTGAACACGAATGCAGCGCCACCCAACTCTGCCTTTGCTCCTGTTGTGTGTGCTGTGTGCTGTGCCAGGTGGCAGGATGGCGAGCCTGGCCCCTTTTATGGCTCGATGATCTCGTACCCGGATAAGCTTCGTGAGTGAGCCCTTGTCTTGCTGGGTGCGGCCCTGCTGCACACAATAAAGCAACCTACATCTGCATGTGATGTCAATGTTGACATTGCCTTGCCAGCAAGGAAAGCAGCAAACCAGCCGCAGGCCGCAATGCCTCAGCTGGTGTTTCATTGTTCAGCCGGGGCCCTACTCCAGGCTATTCATGCGCAGGCCGGCTATCAGTGGTCTAGAACCGCAACAGCTGCACGTTGCTGCCTGCCTGCACTGCTGTGCTGCTGTCGCCCTGCAGGGGAGTTTGTGATCACCGAGTTTGCGCGCATCAAGGCCAAGCAGGCCGGCCTGCTGGGATTCAAGCCGCCTTTTGCACACAGCACGCTGCCGCAGCTGCGCTCAAAGCTGTGAGGCAGCGGCAGCAGCGAGCGCACGCTGCAGCTTTTAGCGGTCAGCTTGTCGAGCCAGATGTTAGGGGTGCGGGGCTGTCCTGAACAGCACAGCAGGCAGTGCGGTGGCAACAATTGGATGGGCATTCCTTTCCTGCAGCAAGCAGCATTCCTTCCGATCTCCCAAGTGCTGGAGATCCTTTTGGTATCTGTATTTTTTCTGCATACTCCATCTCTCTGTGCTGCCTGTCCGTGAACTAGTGATGCTGCAGATGCTGAGCATGCTTGCATGCCAGCCCATGCAAAGTGGATGGAGCAGAGGGTTACACGGTGTGTTCATGCGGCATACACCACTACAGACACCTGGTCAGATAGGACGCTGCAAGCAGCTCAGCTGGGGCTGTCACTCATGCAAAGTGGTGGCAGGTCTGGCAGGTGCCTCCTGCTCCAGCAATGCTATCAAGGCGCAGCATGTTTTGTGTGGTGTTAGGATCAGAATGACCTTTGCTACATCAAGTGGTTGTGCATGGCAGTTGCCCGGACAGCAGTGTGTTGTTGCGTCTCAGTGCAACTGTCACATCATGGTGTTTGCACATGCAGCGTGTTGCACAGGCTGCCTTGCCATCATGCCAGGAGCGACTGTGGCACTCTGTTGACTTCTAGCATGCACGGTGCTGCATACATTAGGCTCTGAGGTGGGGCTGTTCGGTAGTGGGAGTGCAGCTTTTGGCTATAAACCGCAGCATCGGATGCTTAAGCCATGGTTGATGGCGCAAGGGTGAGTGCCGGCTGGTTGTTGATTGCTGTGCCCTTCAGCAGCAGTTACTGCCAGACGGCACTGCCTTTATGATGAGTCCTCATCGGCTGCAATGCTGAGAGGCAGCCGGATAATGCGGTTCGTCTGATGGCCTGATGCGCGACAGCAGCGTTGAGCTAGCATGGGCAGCTTTGCTCAGCAGCGCGTTGCTGTGCAGCGTCATGTCACATGATGTGCATGCAAATGCCAAGACTACCAAATTCACAGTGCTCGTACTTTTATGAGCTTTTCGCATATATAGTCAAACCATCATGCTCTCTGAACTTGATTTGTTACTGGCGAAGTGCAGCTCAGCATGGCCATGCCCCATGGGGTCCTAGGACAGGCCTGTTTGCAGTGGGCAGCAATGCTGCCACTGTTCCAACCAGTGGCACTACAGCGCTTCCTCGTGCGATGCCCATCTCGTCATGTTTAGTCTGCAAATCCCACGTCACCGACTGACCTTATGAATGCATCGTGGCAGCAAGAGTCTAGCACACTACGCGGGAGAAGCTCACTGAGCAAGTCACTGCCTGCTGCCGGCATCACCGTGTGATGAATACGCCGCGCACGCTTCATGCAGTGTTATCAAATGTTCAACCTGCGATAAATTGGTTGATTCTGTGGAACGAACAGGTATAGAAAGCGTCTGCGGTGGCACCCGGGCTTTGGCACTGCAGGGCTTGCCCTGCAAGAGAGCGCGCTCTGCTTGGTTGGTGCCGAGGATGCCGCATGTTCAGCCATTCGATTTCAAACTTAAACATGTCACCGAATGTACATTGCAGAAGAGCAACTCGGCGTAGCCCGCTTCCGTTGTGGGTCATTATTGTCCATGCACACAGGTACGCTCCTCTCTTGTATAAACTGAAACCTTCACAATCCATTTGCTCGATTGGGGCGTGAACTGCTCTTAGCATGCCCTTGTCTGGTCGCTCTCGTGGCACACACTGACTGCACCGGGGTTGAGTGAAAAAAGTGTTGCTGAGTCCCTCCCTCCTTATGTGAATTTCTGGCACTAACATGGTACTACTGATTGTTTGCTGCAGTACACGCTGCTAGGACGGCGCAGGTGGCTGACACAGGCCAGCAACAACAGTGGCAGGTCTTTCAGCAGCAGCAGCAGCAGCAGCAGCAGCAACAGCTGCAGCAGCAAAAACAACAACAGCCGCAGCACCACCACTACGTGCCCCAGCATCAACACCAGCAGCAGCAGCAGCAGCAGCAGCAGCAGCAGCAACAACAACAACAACAACAACAACAACAACAACAACAACAACAACAACAGCTGCAGCACCACCACTACGTGCACCAGCATCAACACCAGCAGCAGCAGCAGCAGCAGCCGCAGCAGCAGCCGCAGCAACAGCAGCAGCAGCAGCAACAGCGCTACAGCTTGCAGGCCGTGCTGCCTTGTGCAGCCCCTGCAGCAGCACCACTCCAACCATTGGGCAGCTGGGCCGCCCAGCCCCAAGCAGCAGCACCTGCACCGGTTGCTGCAGCAGGCACACACAACCTCACTTTCAACAATGGGCCACATGCAGTAGCAGCTGGGCCGGGGGCAGCAGCAGCGCCGACGCCTGCTGCCCCCGGCAGGGCACGTCCTGCTGCTGCTGTAGCTAATGCACGCCCGGCTGGCAAAGCGGGCCGGTCCAGCAAGTACAAGGGTGTGTGCTGGAACAAGAGGAATCAGCGCTGGCAGGCAGCCATCAACACGCAGGGCAGGTGGGTGTACAGCATAGGGAGTAGGGACGACAGTGAGACTGACTGTGCCTGGCAGCACACTGCTTGCTCTAGTGGCAGCACCAAGAGCTGTGCTGATTGCTTCGCCTGAGCGCAACGCAGCACAGCAGCAGCAGCAGCAGCAGCAGCAGGCCGGCAGAACCACATCATCTGTTGGGTATGCAGCAGCAGTCACACATGCAGAGCATCCTTGCCGCAGCTGCAGCCCACCCGCCTTAGCCTTGTCCTCACCTGCAGCACACGGTTGTCCATACCACTGCACCCATGAGCTTCTGCTACCGCCGCCGCTGCTGCTGCTGCCGCTGCTGCTGGCAGGTGCATGTACCTTGGCTCATTCGAGGACGAGGCAGCAGCAGCGCGCGTGTATGATGTGTCGGCGCTGCTGGTGCGAGGGCGGAAGGCTCGCCTCAACTTCCCGGACGCTGCCTACTATGACAGGCAGGGCAGCCTGCTCATTGATGACAAGCTCAAGCAAGCCATTGAGAAGAACATGCAGGCAAGCTGGCTGCTGCAAGGGTGTTGAGGAGGTGTCTATGCATATGCTGCGGTTACAGGTGTTGCTGCTGTTGTAGGCAGCGTGCATCTGTATGCTGCCAGGCAGGAAGAACAGCAGCAGGGTTGGTGGTGGTGTGGCAGCAGCAGCAGTGTATGTCTGTTAGCGGCTGCCTTGTGCTGCAGCAGGTCGACAACACATGGATTTGTGCCTGCTGGTCTCGTGGGTAGGGTATATGGCTGCTTAGAACTGTTAAAACAAGATGCAGCATGGCTGCAGTACTCATCATGGCAGTTTGTCCGGCCCAAGCACACGTTGCTGTGCATCTGCACCTCCTTTACCGCAACAAGACACTCATTTGCCGCTGTGCTGCGGTGTGTGTGCTGTGCAGGTTGCTGCATCGTCTCACTTGGTAGCTGCCACAGCGCGTGCTATCCAGCAAGATGTGCATCCACATAGCGTGGGTGCTATCGTGTCAGCAGCAGTCGCCGCAGTCACCAACGATGCGGATGCAGCAACTGGTGACCCGGCATTGACAGCAGCAGCAGGCGCGGCTCTGCTTGGGCAGCCTACCACCACAGCAGCAGTGCAGGCAGCAGCAGCATTCACAGCAGGACGCAGACCTGCTGCTGCTGCTGCTGCTGGAGGGCTGAAGCGGCGGCGAGAGCAGATTACTGCGTTGCTGCAGGAGCAGGGCCGCAGGCAGGGACAAAGGCTTGCCGGTGGTGGTGCTGTGAGTCTGCAGCGTATCGGGCCACGGCCAGCCTCAGTGAGTGTTACGACATTTGCTGTGTTGACCGGCATGTGATACGCTATGTGCTGCTGCTTTCTTGAACGGCAGCGAGTGCTTAGCACGGCTGCAGCGGCAGCAGGTGCTTAGCACAGCTGCATCGTGTCTGCTGAGCAGCCATACAGTGGCCATGCATGCCTGTTTGACGCTGCTGTTCTGTGTGTGCCGTGCGGCCTGCTGCATGCTCTGTGTGTTGTCTGCAGCTGTTTGATGGCAGCAACAGGCTGATGCAGGGCCAGCACCACCTGGCACCCCAGCAATGGCAGCAGCAGCAGCAGCAAGACTTGCAGCAGCAGCTGGCGGAGCAGCTGGCACAGCAGCACACGCTGCAGAACCAGCTGCAGCAGCTTGGTGAGGCAGGCTCGCTGGCGCCTCATGCCATGCCACCAGCTGCTGTGCTGCTAGAAGACACCAGACCCTTGCCAGTGCTGCAACAGCATGCTCCAGCAGCAGCAGCAGCACCAGCACCAGCACCAGCAGCAGCAGGGCCGCTTGAGGATCATGATCTGCTAGCTGGGCAGCTTCCTGGATTGAGCAGCTTGTTGACGGCTGCTGACAGCGACCCTTTGGATGCATGGGACCTGCAGGGCAGCCTGTTCCCTGATGCATACGAGTTGCTGCTCCCAGGAGCCATCAGCAGCGAAGCGGCTGCAGCGGCTGCGAGGTTTGGCAGCAGTGGAGCAGCGGCAGCGGCTGCAGCAGCACCAGCAGCGCCGGCGGCGGGTGTTGCGTCGCGCGGCTGCGTGCACAGCCTCAACATGCGCTGGCTGATGCAGCAGCTGCCTCGCGGCTGCATCCTGGAGAGCCTCATGACGGGCACTGCAGGCATGGCTGGCGTGCTGTATACACTGCAGCAGCAGCAGCAGTCGCTGCCGCAGCAGGGCCTGGGGCAGGCTGTGCCGGCAGGGGCAGCAGCGCTGGGCGCTGCTGTCCCACCCTGGTATGCGGTGGTGTGGGACGGGCTGGGCTGGCATAGGGTGGGCACATACAGCTGTGAGGCTGATGCTGCTGAGGCGTGCAGCTATGTGCTGGATCTTGCTGGCGACTGTGCAGATGGTGCAGACAGTGATGACTTTGACGGGGAGGGATTTGACAGCGAGTAATGCACACTGTTACCTCGGTCCTTCTGAATCCGGGAGCCGTATTGGAACGTCCTGTTTGCACTGTTGATCATGCTTTGGGGACTGACAGAGCCGTTGTTCTGAAGCGCATGCAAGCATGTGACGCTGGATAGATTTGTCTCGCTGCCTGTCTGTATAAGAATGGCAGCTTGACTCAAGCAATGATTGCTGGCTTGGCAGCTTTCCTGCCACTTGTTCGGCCTGGGCCTGTGCTGCAGTGTGGCGTCAGTCTGTTGCGTGCCATGTTGTGCAGCAGCCTGGTTCATAACCATCATGTTACCCATCAAGCCATAGCATCAACGCCATCAGCAGCCTGGGTGTGTGAGCTGTTGACAGAGAGTTTGCATGTTGCATGTAAGCTGTGAGGAGAAGGGGCATTCTAAAGCTGTGTGGCAAGTGTTTGCAACTTGCTTGAAGCAGACAGCCATGAGCAGCTGCATCAGGACTTGTGCGCTAAACAGCACGGCGCTAGCAGCCGTGGAAAAGCTTGCATCTGCAGCTAGCTAGCTTGCTGTCACTACATGTGGGGGCCACTGCGTCTGCCAGCAAGGCGGTGCGAGTGTGGTCTGGATCATGTTGCGCGGCACACGTGTACACGTATGAGCGTACGCTCGTGCACCAAGTACTACCTAGTAGGTCATGCTTGGGGTTGCAGCAGCTGCTGATTCTCAGTGTTTCGTGCGCATGCACGAGGGCTGCTGATGTTTTGTAAGCTGTTGGCTGCATCGGCTGGTGATGACGCAAAGCTGGTGCAAATCATATCAAGCTGTTTCCGTGTTGGGGCTAACACAGGTTGCAGTCAGCATCTTGCCGCTGGGTTGCTGCTGTTCACTGTCTTTGTACGGCCGGCGAGCGTGGGTAGAGCTGTTGCACTTGCCAGGGCAGTGTCCTTTGACAAGCGCCGTCTGCACATGTCAACTGTCGCTGGCTTGGTCCGGCCAGTGCCACCAGCATCGAGTAGTTTCAAGGCCTTGAGCTCGTATGTGTTTACAGATATGTAACCACTCAGTGCTTGGCGAAAAACGGATTCACAGCATGACACCTTGGCAGCTGCAGCACATGCGGCATCAGCAACCAACAACGTAAGCAACCGTGACAGCACCAGCATTGCCAGCCCTGCACACGATCCCATCCTCCTCACTGCCACACTAACCGCAATCATGCAGGCCAATGCGTTAACTAATATGCAGGAACCGGTGAAATGTACTACATGCCGCTGTGGCATACAGCATACACACAGCATACATAGGGATAAGCATCTTTGCAACTGCACATGTACAGTGCCACGTGCCTCGCAGCTGCTGACTGCCACCAGGGAGCAGCAGGCTGCAGGAGCACGAACGGCACAACATTAAGATTTATCAATTACCTCAAAGTTAGCAAGGTTTTGGCCAAGATCCTGTGCCAAACAGTTGGTAGCTGCTGCACACAGGCTGCCACAATGGGGTGCACCCAGCCCATCCAACCAGCAGGTGCCGCCCTTACATATGCTCAGGCTTCCGGCCAGGTACGCTGCTGGCAAAAAGGAATCAAGGATCACCCCGGAGAAAGAGGCTCTTACTATATTCACCACTGAGACAATGCTGTATGATAGCGTGCTTGCCGACACACCAAAAAATGTCCTTCAGCCATTCAGATGATGGCAATCCCAACCTGGCTTGGTCGCCAGCATCAACATGCCTGCTTGACAGCTGCCTTTGCAACACATGCAACATGCACCTGCCACTCAATCCTCATGTGCATATGCACACAGCACAATTGCAGAAGCCAAGCAGGATGCACAGCGCCTGAATTCACACCAGTGCCTGCAGCATTTGTGCACGCACTGCCAGTCATTGCCTGCAGGCAGCATTGTTATCAACTCTGCAGAAAACGATTGATCCCCGGCTGCAGCAAGGCCTTCTGCAGCACGTGGAGCAACAGCTCCGGCAGGCACGATGCTTGGCTCTTTTGGCAATGGAGTCACACGCGTGGTGTCGCACCCGCTGCTGGGTTGCGCTCCAGCATGTCGCGTGGCAGCTGAAATGCGGAGGGCACAGGCCCAAAGCTCTTGCTTATGGGCCTGGACTTCTGCAGTGGTCGGGTAACGAGCAATCGTAGCCTTCAGCGACGGTGCAAGTCGTGCGAGTGGGCTGGTCGCGAGAGGCCCAGTAGGTTCCACAGTCACTCCTGCCCACATCTGCACTGATGGGGAGAAAGCTGATCACAGCTCCAAGGCAGTAGAAGTTGGCAGGTGCAGGATCTTGACACAGCTTGAACACGCAATCGGAGCCTGTCTCAGCAATGTTGGCGCAGGAAGAGCTGGTGCCAATGTCAAAGTAGTAGCCGGGATACACCTTGCGGCAGTCGGTGAGCTGGTCACGCGCACTCGCCGACCATGGTCCAACAGTGCCAGAGCCAGTTGGGCAGTCTGCAATGCCCAGCGCGCCTGGGGTTCCCGTGGCAATGGCGGCGTCGCCGGTGCAGTATTTGTCTTCAGGGCATTGCAGCACATTGTCGTTAGAGAGGAGGCCATTGAAAGTGCCGGTATAGTACCAGCCGGGCAGCAGGTTTGAGCAGTCCATGGATTCGATTGATTGTTCCACGCTGGTGGAGCCAGTAGGGCAATCAACTCTGCCAGCTGCAGGGGCGGCTATGCCGACTGCAAAGCTGACGGTGCCATCATTGGGGCTGCGAGCGGCAGTCAGCAGAGGCAGGGGGGACACACAACGTAGGTCAGCATCTGTTTGTGTTGCGCTGCAGATCAGTTGCCGCTGTCACCCTGCGTGACAGCCGGCATAGTATTCTGCATACAAGAACACTCTCCATGGACGGTTGTGTGCTGCTGTCCTTGTTGTTCAATCAAGGCACACGCTAACGGTTGAACATTCCTTGGTGCAGCACTGGCTGTGCAGCAGGATCAGTTATGTGAAGGATTTGATAGGAGAGGTTGCTGCAGGGGCAGCCAGGAGCCAGGCTTACCAGTAGGACTTCACTGGGCATTTCAGGATGGTTGTCCCTTCGTCTACAGTGGCACCGCCAGTGAAGTAGTAGCCGGCCAGCAGCTTGTTGCAGTCCTCAACAACCTTTGAACCTGTGGCAGAGGTGGTGCCGGCTGGGCAGTTTGTAATGGCCGTGGGTGTGGAGGCGGGGTCCCACGTGAAAACAATTCCACCGGTTTTGCAGTACTTGCCCGCTGTGCAAAGGGACACAGCACTGCCAGTCCAGAAGTACCCAGCTACCAGCATATCGCAGTCATTTCTGACCTTGGCGCCATTGCCTCCGCTGATGACAG
The DNA here is from genome assembly GCA_030272155.1 of Tetradesmus obliquus. Classification (NCBI taxonomy): domain Eukaryota; kingdom Viridiplantae; phylum Chlorophyta; class Chlorophyceae; order Sphaeropleales; family Scenedesmaceae; genus Tetradesmus; species Tetradesmus obliquus. The sequence goes on from CP126191.1 coordinate 8,190,477, forward strand.
CGGACCCTGAGTCGACTGTAGCGACGACGCGGGCATCTATGTTGAAATCGAACCAGGTGTTTCCTACCACGGTGCCTTTCGCCACTGTTGTGCCAGTGGGGCAGGCGGTGGGCAGCACAGGTGTGCCCAGCGTGCCGATCTTGGTGTCCGTCTTGGGCCAGCCTGGGCAGTACATGTCGGCAGGGCAGGGCACTACTGTGGTGGTGGAGATGTCGCCATTGCCGATGCCGTTGTACCAGTAGCCCTCGTACAGCTTCTTGCAGGCGTTGGCTGTCAAGGCGCCAGGCGTGGCACCATCAAGGATCTCAGCCACGCCGCTGCCCTCGGGGCACTCGGTGCACAGCTGGTCGCCCCAGGTGGAGGTGTCGATGGTGCGCTCGCTGCCGTAGTAGGTGTCAGCAGCGCATGGCTTGACTAAGGCATTAATAGGGCCTGCAGTGCCTTCGAACTGGAAGCCAGCCAGCAGGCGGTTGCAGTCGTTGACCTCCTTGGGGCCGGCGTTTGGGTAAGCCACCGGCGTGCTGGAGGTGCCATCTGGGCACTTGATGAAGCCGAACGCTGAGGTTGTCACGATGTCGACGGTGATCAAACTGTCCTCCGTCTGACAGAAGTAGCCCTCAGCGCAGGTCTTGACGGTGGAGGCCGAGATGGGCCCGGTGCCGTCATAGTAGAAGCCGTCCTTCAGCTTGTTGCAGTCAGTGATAGCGGACTTGCCTGTATCGGAGTTGGTGCCGGCTGGGCATGCAATCATGCCCGTGTCCACTGCCTTGCCCTTGTACTTCTCTCCACCTGGGCAGTAGAAGTCCTCCTCGCAGAGCAAGACGCCTGTTCCTGGTTTATAGTAGTACTTGGGCAGCAGCCAGCCGCTGCAGTCATCAGCGGACTCAGAGCCAACCTTCATTTGGGTGCCAGCTATGTTTGCGGCACCACACGCCTGCCTGGGAGCAGCGCCAGGGCGAGGGCCACCAGGGCTGCAGCAGGCAGCAGCAGCAGCAGCAGATTCCGCAGGCATGCAGGAAGCGGTCAGGTAAAAGATGTTGTTACAGCAACACCAAGCTTGCTCCAATAATTTGTTGGGATGCCATGCCTTACTTGTCCATTGCCAGGTACGGCTGGCTGAGGCGTGACACACGCAGCCCACGCAAGTGCTCACAGTGTGGCTGCTGCTCCTCGTGTTGTTGGACACAATATAATACAACCGTGCAAGGTGGCCACCTGTCAGGTAAGTGAAGTTGCAAAAGACGATACTATTTGCCTGTGGCAGCGACACTGGCTGGTTCGTGCTAGCAAGAGATCTGAGCTAGCATTGATACCGGTACTGCCACCAGGGTCCGGCCACTCACCAGAAGAAACCTGTCCCTCCCACGCTTGATTCCGCTTCGCAGATCTGCACAGTAGAGGTTCCTGGCTGTGAGTAGTAGCCCTTGGAGACAGCTTGGTTGGTGTTGAGCCCCATGAAGTTGGCCTTGATCAGGGTGCGCAGGCTGTTGCCGGGCAGCGACGTGCCCATGATCAGCTTGCAGGAGCCTGCGGCAATGGTGTCCTCGCCAGACAGCTGGCCGAACACGACGCCGGAGCACAGGTTGACGTTGCTGCAGGCCTTGAGGCAGGCCAGCAGGGAGGTGGTGGCCACAGGGGTGTTGCGGGAGCTGGGGGCGATGCGTGCGGGGGTGTTGACGCCGTCAGGGATGAAGCTGTACTCGCCTGAGCCCATCTCCTGGGCAGTCACCTTGGTGGAGGCAGCCAGGTTGGTGGATGACAGCAGCTTGAAGGCAACACTGCAGCAGCAGCAGAGCAGCAGTCGCGCAGCAGCAGCAATCAGTGTCAGATTTGCTTGCTGACGGTGTTGTCATAGCAAGCCATGTGCAGCTCAGTTCAACCAGGGACAGCAGCCTCGCCAATTTCTGGCTCGGCTGCACACAACCTGCAGTGCCAGCACACGGTAGCCGGTAAGCACACTAACACCACCGCTGCAGCTAGCCAGCAGGGCTCTGCTCACCCTCCGTTTGCCACGAAGCTCTCCTGGGTTGCAGGCTGCCAGCTCCAGCACTTGAGGCTCTCGTAGTCAAAGGTGGCTGCAGCGCACTTGGCCTCCTCGCGGCACTCCTGCACGCAGCTCTGCAGATTCTCCCTGCCGCCTACCAAGAGCAGCTCAGGGCTTGCGCCAAGCGCAAACTGCAGGTCCAGGTAGAACGCACCCTCCACGGTTTGGGAAAAGTCGGCCACGCAGTCGGCCTGGCTGCTGGAGAGGGGCTTGCTGGTGGTCTGGGGTTTGAAGATGTCATCCACGCCCTGCCAGTCATATGAGAAGCTGCGGCCACCGGGGCACTTGGTGCACGCGCCGTCCTTGCGGTCAGCATCTCCATAGTAGCCGTCCTGGCAGGACTTGCAGGTGGTGTTAAGGGCGATGGTGCCCCAGCCGGCAGCGCACAGGTCGCAGGCGTCCTCGGAGGCGCCGCTAACGGTGCGGGTGGTGAGGGAGGGAGGGCAGGCCTGGCAGGCTGTGCCAATGTTCACCTGAGGCGGCTGGTAATAGCCGATAGCACACGGCTGGGGGATGTCGGTCAGGTTACCGTAGCCGGCAATGTACTTGGTGCAGTCGGCGGCGTCTTTGTTGATGTCGGCGTTGAAGTTGGTGGTCCTGCCGAAAGGGCACTGCGTGCAGGGCAGCCTGGTGCCGCCTGCGCTCCAGTAGCCATCAGCACACTTCTGGGAGGCGCCCTGCAGATAACCTGCAGAGCGGCAATCACACACATTGTTTGTGTTGCGTCAGCAGTTGTTGTGAGCTCTGACCAGTGCCGTTGCAGCCGCTTGCATGCGTAGCTCATGCTGGTGACGATGCTGGCATTGCCGCTATATGACCTTCAGCAAAGAGTCCAGCAGCATACTGTATTGCATGACAATGGCTTGTTACTTCATGATGCGTCAGCGCATGCAAGAATGGTTGCAGATGGACACACGCAGGTATCGCGGAGCGTTGCAAAAGCGCAGCTGCTTTGGAACAGCGCGAACGAGCTGTGCAAGCAAGATTGTGTGTACACCCACAGCACCCAGCACTCTCGTGGTTGGCTGCACAAGGTTCATGTGTGCACATCAGCATCAGCAGCAGCAGCAGCAGCAGCAGCAGCAGCAGCAGCAGCAGCAGCAGCGGCAGCAGGGGCAGCTGCTGCCGCCGCTTCTACGGCATGTGCACAGCGCGGCAGCGCCACTCACCGTAGCCTGGCTTGGTGAAGCAGGAGTCCACAGTGTAGTAGCCCTCGCTGCTCTCAGCCACAAAGTCGCCGGTCTGCTGGTCGTTGGTGGGGTTGATGACCTGGATGTTTGCCACCTTCAGATTAGCTGAGTCGCCGCTGGTGATCATGTTGGTGGGGCACTGTGTGCAGGGCGTTGCCAGGCGGCCGTACTTCTTCCAGATATCGTCAGTGCCTTGCACGCCGACCACGCCGTAGTGATCGGCAGGGCAGATGATGGCACGCAGCACGGTGGCGCTGGTGGTCTGGTTCCTCTCGAAGACAGCGCCCATGCCGCGCTGGATGTCTGTTGGTTTTGGGAGAGATGGCAGGTGGTAGGCAGCAGGCAGCAGCAGAGCAGCAGCAGTGGCAACATCTTAGGAGATGGTGCTGCAAGAACAGGATTTGAGGACTGACTGTTGTTGTAGGGAGGGCCGGCAGGTGGTGTGCAGCAGGCAGCAGCAGCGCAGCAGCAGCGCAGCAGGCACATCCTCTCAGAAACATGACGCCGCATCCAACACAGGACCTCGTCCTCAGCCCAGGTTAGGAGATGCGCGACTATGCAAGGCATAACACAGCAACATGTATGCATACACAACAGGCGCCGCACACACAAGGACTCGGCTGTTGAGCAGGCGCCACTCACAGCAGGAGTCGGTGCTGCCGCGCACGCCGATCTGCTGCCTGATTGTGCCGGTGTTGGGGTCCAGCTCGTTCAGGAAGATGGTCTTGTCAGACAGCCAGTAGCCAACACCGCAGGGCAGGCAGCCGGCAATGCCCACGCGCTGCCAGGTCTCCTTGTAAGTGCCATGGGGGCAGTGCCTGATCCTCTTGTCCTCAGCGGTCAAAACGCCGTCCGGCAGGTACATGCCTGGGGGCGCCACACACTCGTCTGGGGATGATGCGCCCTCTTCCTCGGTCCACATGCCGTGCTCACACCTCTTTGGCATGCCAGCGCCGTTGGGATCACCACCAGGGCTGCAGGCAGAGCAGAAGCAGCAGCAGCAGCAGCAGCAGCAGCGGGACAATTGTGTTCAAGGACTACTCTTACGAGCTTGCGCCATTGTGGTTTCGCCTGCAGCGGCAGCCTGCTGAGCTGTATCACGCACAAGACGGTGCACAGCATTGACACCACTATCAGCAGTTGGCTGTTGAGTGGCAGCATGTGTATACACAGCGAACACGCCGTTCAAACGCTTATGCTCCAGTGACTTGGGATGGCAGCACAGCAATGTTGAGCAAGCCATAGCATCAACATCGCTACCAGCGAAACAGTGTTCTGCTTTGAGCACCTTTACGGCACCACAGCAGTGTCGCTCACCAGTAGTAGTTCTGGGGGCACTTCTTGGCGCCAGAGATGGGCGTGTTGATGAGGTCAACTGCAGTCAGGATGGCACGCTTCTTGTCGTCCATCAGGGCATAGCCGGGCTCCAGCCATGTGCAGTTCTTGGCGCTGGTTGCGCCCTCACGCGCAGTGGTGATGCCGGGGCCGTCGTACAGGTCCTCGCAGGTCTTGCAGGCAGTGGCCAGGGAGTAGTCGTCGCTGTACTCGCCCTTGGTGCACAGCGTGGTGGAGACGCCGGTCACAAAGGAGCCGGCAGGGGCCTCTGCAGAGCAGGGAAAGGCAGCAGCAGCAGCAGCAGCAGCAGCACCTCAGTGTCACCCTGACATGTTACAAACTTCTGACAGTGTGAGGGCCTGATCGTCCTGCAGTTGCATGTGTTTCATCACAGCACGTGCATGCAGGCAGCTTGGATACTCACGCAGAGCAGCAGGCAGCACTGTGTGCAGCCTGCAGGTGCTGTTCTTGTTCAATGCCGGAGGAACACATTCAGCACCACCGCCATGCCAGCATGCAGCACCATGTGATATGACAAGCAAGCGAGCGCTGCTGCAAGATGCACAGCAAAGCAGGCACTCACGGCACACGTCGGAGTTGGTGTGTGAGCCTGGCACGGTCTCCGGGTCTGTCTTGAATCCTGTAGGGCAGGCTGTGCAGGTGGTCTGCTTCTTGAGGCCGGTGGTCCACGTGTTCACGCCGCAGGGCTCTGCCCTCACGCCGTCTGAAGTCTTGCGGTAGGAGTAGCCGGGGGCGTTGAAGCAGTCGTTGATGGACTTGGCGCCGCGCCTCAGCGTGACGGTGTTGGCCGGGCAGGGCCTGGCAGTGGACCTGAGGGCGGACTGGCCCTGGGGGCAGAACATGTTGTCCTTGCACAGGGAGCACTTGCCGTCAGAGGTGGGGAAGAAGCCGGCAGGGCACTGCAAACACACACACAGCAGGCAAAGCAGAGCAGCAGCAGCAGCAGCAGCAGCAGCAGCAGCAGCAGCAGCAGCAGCAGCCAGGTTCCAGCAGGGGTCAGCCTCGTGCAGCATGCACCTTAGAAGGTTGTTCTTGATGCCTGCAGACCTGTCTGCATAGCTGTGCTGCATAGCTTTCCTTCAAGCAGTACGCATTGCAAGGGTGTGCCGCACAACCATTAAGCACAGCAGCAGGTGACGCGGCTTGGATGCAGTGCACGCGGTTCAGCCAGGAACATTGTGCAGTTCAGGCACCCACCACCACGTACTGAACCTACAAGGAACATCAATCAGTCTGCTGGCATCAAACCCAGACATACTCTGCTTGCAGCCGCTGCAGGGCAGCGTTAGGCACTCACCACGCACTCGGACTTCGCCCCGTTGGGAATCCTCTGGTTTGCGCAGGCGGTGCACCTCCACTTCTTGGTGCGGGAGGAGTAGATGCTGCACAGGCAAGGCGGGCAGGCAGGCAACCAGGCAAGGATATGTCAGATGCGCATTGTGTGGGAGCAGTGCAGCATGCAGGAAGCAAGCTGGCAGGGGCTGATGGATCAGCAGTGCACCTTGCGCACTTGACACGCAGGCAGTGCCAGGTTGCGGTGTGCAGTGATGCGGCTGCCTGCTAGAAAGGAGTGGCTGGTGGCTGATTGAGGCATCTGACAAGGCAGGGTTGGGTTGGCCGGGTGGGTAGGTGCGGGGGCAGGCACATGCATGCATGGGACGCGCTTGCTGTGCGCTCACCAGTTGCGGCCAGAGTTGCAGTACTGGATGGGGCACTGGGATTGCAGCATGGCACGCCTGAGGGGCAGGTCCACAAGGGAAACATCTGTAGGCAGCATGAAGGGAGATGCAGCAGCGGCAGCAGTGGCAAGACGCAGTGATTTTAGCAGCTGTGGTTGTGCAGGAGCTGTACAGTACTGGAGCCAGCAGTGAAGGATGAGCACGGCTGGCTCATTGCGTGACAACATCTGCCTGGCATTTGCATAGAGCATCGAAACGAACAAAACGCGCATGCAGGGACGTCAGGAGTGCGCGACGAGACATATTCCCCCGGTGTCACCAAACACTGCTGCAAGGTAGTGGTGGCTGATAGCGTCACATAGAAGCTGCATAGCTTCAAAATAGACGATGATAGAGGCCAATAGACTGATGTGTGCAGGCGATGCTGGCTTGCATAAGCAGGACTCGCAGCTGCGGCAGACACAGGATCTCACCTGAGCTGCCCGCCCGGCAAGGGGCCGCAAGGTAGACCGCTGCCAAAAGCAGCAGCGATAAAGCGGGAAGCCTCATGTCAGAAGCCTTCAGTTGCCGCTGCTTACGCTCGTCGACGGGTTACTACGCGTTTGCAGCTGGGTGTGCAACGCCTGCGCGTGACAAATGCGCCAGGGAACAAGTTGGCTTTCAAGCAAATGTGCTGCGTTAGCACTGTATGGCGTGACAACGTGCCTGGAGCAGGTGCGTGGAGTCGTCGCACCCACAGAAATCAGCCAAAAGAAGTGCAGATGGTGACGCCAGGGAGGCTGTGAAGGATCAGAGCAAGCAGAGAGCTTAATATATGGGAAACACAGCGTATGTGAACAAATGAAACCATGAAATCAGGGACAATTTCACAAGGAACTTGCCTGGGAAGTAGCCTCTCAGAGTTTGAAAACAGTGAGAAAACACTGACAGTACTGAGATTACTGCTTCACTTATTTAATCGAGATGAAACACATAGAGAACATCCCTGCTAAGTTGCTGGCGCACCATGCGAGCAAGCTTGGCCACGCAGACCTCTCACGCAGACGCCCTGTTGCCTGCATGTGTAGTTATGCTGCACAGGCAGGCCGACATGGTTTTAATTCAGGGTATCTAGAGGCTTTGAGGTGTCGCGATTAGATGCCGCAGCATCGCAGGTGTGATTGGCGGTCCCGATTTGGTAACAATCTGGTCCACAATTTGGAGCGGCCGATGCAGACGCCCTCGACCGTGCGCAAGCACAAAAGTCACAATGTGATCAGTGGGAGACATAATTGGGGCTGATGCCGAGCTCTGAGCTGTACAAAGCCGAACACTGGCCCTGCAGCAGCTGCTGCCAAACACTGCCTAGCACATGTAAAGATCCATGGCCAGCTGTACAGTGAGTGAGTGAGTGAGTGACTACCCAGGCCGCTCTGCAGCTCCTGGGTAAGTTAAGGCTAAGAGGGTGTGTGTGGCCAGGGGCAGCGCCCCTGGGCTCCACACCCTCTACCTGTCCACTTGCGCCCTAGGGCACAAGCGGGGTGTATCGCTGTCGTGCGCTCATCTAAACCGTGGCTTTTTGCGGTGGTCTGGCTCGCCGGTGCCGTGCTTCCGTTTCTTTGCGGGGTTCGGGTTTGGCTGTGCTGGTCTTGCGCCTGTACATTTCCTTGCTGCCGTCATGATCGCCTTACGATGCCTCCATATCTTCTGCATGTTGGTCACCGCTGAGAAGTGCAGCATCTTTGCCAGTGCTGCTAATCGTGGTCCTTCTACCCCTAGTTGGTGTTCCATTGTGTCTATTGTCTCCTTGTATATCACCCCAGTCACCCCTAGTAGAATCGGCGCAACTGTAATTCTGCAGTCTGGGTCGTGTGTAGCAAACAGCTCTCTCAGCGCGGCATGCTGGTCCTGTGCGCGTTGCCGCTGGGGTTCTGGGTCTGTGTCTTTGCAGTATTTGATCTCTGCAATGACGTAATTCATCTAACTGCTCATGCCGTCCATCTTCTGCATCAGAATGTCAGGGATGCTGCCTGTGTAGGCTTGCAGTGCACTGCGCAGAGCTGGGGGCATGTTTGTGGGGAGGTCAGTGTCTCGCAGGTACTACCTGCTAGTAGCGGTTACATGGCAAGCGTGCTGGGACTTCGCCGTCTGGCCACCGTCTTCGGATGCCCACGTCTGTCAGCAAAATAGCACTAGCGCCTGAGCTTTTGTATATTGCTTCCACAATCAGGGACCCTGCTGCATTGTGGCGGCTGGTGACAGTAGTAGATAGCCTAGGGCATCCGCTGATGGCATGGCGGCAGCTGTCTGTGTCGCCACATCTGAGGGGGCACATGGAACTCTTTACCACACGGTAACGGTGCAACTGCTTGTGTGTCGGCGCTACGTCAAATCTACATCCGATGGCCAGCTTTTTGGTACGCAAGGAAACCTTTGAGCTTGTTAAAAACATATGGCTGTATCTGTGTTCCATTTGGTCGCAGTGCCGCAGCCACTGCTCGGAGTAGTATGATTGTAAGTTGGACCTGCCGAACCATCTGTGCGTATGTGCTATGTCTCGCAGCGCATCCTCTAGGTTGGCCAGTGTTCATACAGCGTGTGCTGAGATGACTTGCCATTTGTTTCCTTCTGCTGCTCAATGCGTCTATGTGGCCAATGAATGCTCGTTCAAATGTTGCTGGGCCTGTCATATTCACTGAGTTGGGTGGGAGCCACTTCTCCATGTGCCACAGCCACTGCTGCCGCGTCTGCAGCTTCAGGCCAGCTGTACACAAGGAGCCTTCGATGCCCTCATCACAACAAAAAAAATTAAGAGTAATACCAAAAATTATGTGCCCGTTGCGAATGGTACAACATGTTGTCAGGTTGTGACTGGTTACATGTGCACGTGATCAGTTTACTTGACTCAAGTATAGTTGACTTGACTCAAGTAAGAAGATTAATTGCTGTGGAAGCAACACTTGACCACTCATCTCACAGCAGACATACTCTACTCTACGTGAAACAGTCCGGCGCTGCTGCCGTGTGGCTGTTACTGGGAAACCCTATGTGGCATTGCTTGCACTTACCATACAGCAACTGCCACTTGAACAGTACTAGTGTGCTTGCAAGCAGGCGCCGTAATGGCAGCACTCCGCTTCAAGCAGCTGCAGACACAGTTTTCGCTACCCTGCGGAGTACACCAGCATTGCTTGAAGGTGCGCAGCTATGCATGCATTCCAAAGGACCGTGGTAAATGCGCATTTACCACGGTCCTTTGGAATCCTGGAGCCGTTTGATTTTGAAAGATGGACAGTCTAGTCTTTGTCTTTTTACACCTTTCCTTAAAGCAATGCTCCCACAAGTACTAGTGGCACCAGTAGCTCAAGTGGAGCCACTGCAGATGGGGCTTCCAAAGGTCACGTGCAGGCTCCCTTGAAACCTGCCGTCCTTAGCACGCTGGCGTGCTGCAGCACACAGCTGGCAGCTGCCAGTGTGCAGCTGCTTGGGTAAGCTTGTTGCAGTTCACCACATGCACGTGCCATGCGGCGGCGCAAGCGCATCTGGTGCAGCTATGAGGCTTTTGGACAGCAGCACTTCGTGAATGATTCACGAATTGCAAGTGCTCCCACTGGTCACCAAAAAGCCGTAAGGGTCAGTAACTCTTACGGAAATTTCATTGAGCGGAACTTCATCACTTGCAGGTTCATTCCTTGCGTTATTGACATACACAACCAGCTTCTGCTTCTGCTTTTTCAGCAGAGCTCTTTCTGAATTGATTGAAGGTAGCATGCACCTGGGCAGTGCACCAAGTGTGGCACCAATTGCAAGTGCAACTGCTATGTATGAGCCGGCTCCTGCATGCACGCGTGTGCTGCACGTGCAATAGTGCTTAAGTACTTACCGTGCTTCTATATTCGAGTGCACACGTAGAGTGGCTGCTTGAAACCAGGGGCGTCCTTGCACTTGGAACGCCATTGCAGCACGGCCTCACAGTCGGCCGCGGCCGACTGAAAGTTGGAAAGACGGCTTGCTTTAAACCCGAGTCAGACTCTTTTCGCCTTCTTACTCCTTGACACATTCACGCAGACGACATGCGTTGGATATGAATTCCTGCAGAAATGGAACGAGATGTTCGTGATGAACACTGACATTTTGTAGCAGGCCTGCAATGCTTGCAAAGTCTTGTTCGTTAGCGATTGTTTGAATGAAGTTCACGGGCTGGTGGTGCAGAGCATTGCTGCAGCAAAGGTCAGAGCGCCTTCCCCTTGCCATCGCGAGAGAACTCGACAATCAATATACTAGAACAATATCTACCTATACCAACGCAATACAAACATCATGTGCTACTACCACGCGTCACTGCTTAGCTGCTGTGGAACTTGTGGTGTTGGCGCACCTCTTGGCGGATCGTACACAAGTGTGCAAATATTGGTTTAACAGCACGCAGGGCACATTGAATCTGCAGGGAGTGCTTCTGGTATGGCAGCCTGTGCAAGTGCAGGGTCAGGTGAGCACCGTGGTGAAGACGCTGGCCGATTCAAGTCATGTATGCGGAGGGTGGTTCAACTCACTTAACAACAAGTATATTACCTTTGAATTGGTTCAGCACTAGGCACTCAGCTCGAGCAGGCTGCAGCCTCGATCATCACAGTGGCAGCAGCATAGGGGTACTCAGCTTGACACTGCAGCTGTTGCCTGCCGTTGGCTTACAGATGCTGGAGCACTGCGTGGGAGTCAAACACTGACCGCTACGCAGTCGCAGGACCCCAGCCCAGGACCTTCACCAGGCAAGAACACCACAACCAACAACAGTAGCAGCCTGCAGTTGTACAGGAACACCAGCTGGGGTGTAAAAAGACAAGGCCCACACCTATTTAAAACAACAATTAAAAAGCATGGCTTCCACCAACAGCATCCTGCGAGCCAGAAGCGAGGAAACAGCAGCTCACAGCATCAGCCTCAGCAGCAGCAGCAGCAGCAGCAGCAGCCTGCTGCGCAGCAGAATGCCATGCTGTCTCCACTGCAGGAGCAGCTGCGGGGCCACCTGCAGAAGCAGCACACCCAGCAGCTCCTACGGGAGCGGCTGCTGCAGGCCTTGGGCGGCAGTGGCACACCTGCCCAGCAAGCGGGCTGTTCTGGTGACACTGCAAGCAGCAGCAGCGTGGGCCACAGTGCCTCGCCACAGTTAGACACGTGCAGCCCATCTGCAGCTCAGCCGCTGCAGCCGCTGTCCGCACTGGCTCAAAAGCTGCAGCAGGCGCTGCTGACACGTGCGCTGCAGCAGGGCCAGCACCTCAGCCAGCAGCAGCAGCAGCAGCTACGCGCATGTCCTGCTGCTGCTGTCACACAGCCACAGCAGCAGCAGCAGCAGCAGCAGCTACGCGCACGTGCTCCTGCTGCTGTCACACAGCCACAGCAGCAGCAGCAGCAGGAGGAGCAGCAGCAGCAGCGGCAGCTCCTGATGCAGCTCATGCTGCAGGCGGCAGATGATTCCACAGGCGAGGAGCAGCAGCAGCAACACCAGCAGCAGCAGCAGCAGCAGCAGCAGCAGCAGCAGGATTCAGCTGCTAGCGGCATGCCTCGGGAGGCGCTGATTGCTAAGCGGCTGATTGAGCAGGTGAGCCTGTTGTTGCAGCAGCTGGTGCTGCTGGCCGGCCAGCTGCATGTGCCGCCACAAGTGTTTTGACTTGCGATTCTTCATACTGCGTTACTGTGCCGCCACAAGTAGCTTTACTTGCAATTCTTCATACTGTGTTACTGTGCCGCCACCACTGGGTTGATGACAGCAGCTCTGGTGTCCAGCCGCTCGGCATGTTCAGGGGCAAACCTGGGCGGTTGCACCTGCACGCCATCACTAGAGCAGCAGCAGCTTATCACCCCTTGCTGTTGCTGCTGGCACTACCCTGGCACTGCCCTGCGCTAGGCAGCATCCTGTGCATTGATTCCACGCCAAGTGTTGCATTCTAGCATGCAGCTGTCTGCTGAGCTTGTGAGGCAGTTGTCACAGCATACAAGCCCTCTTGCATTCACACTCACCCTGTGGCCTCATTACCAGATGCATGCTGTTCTTTTCAAGCCAACCTCTTACACCTGCACTATGCTGCAACCAGAGTACATATGTAACAATGCACATACAAGCACCGTGCTGCAAAAGCTGCCCCTTTTGTGCTCACTTCCTGTGCCTCCTGCTACGCTGCTGTGCGCACCCGCCTCACACAACCGCAGGCTGCAGCCCAAGTCTCGCCTGCGTTAGGGGAGCAGCTGCACCAGCAGGTCATGAGCAGAATAGAGGCAGCAGCGCTGGTTGCTGCAGCAGCAGGCTACGAATTTGACCTGGCTGCTCAGCTGCAGCAGCTGCTGCCAGATTTAGCCCAGCAGGTGAGCCTAAGAGGGCTGCGCAGCTGCAGAGAGGACGGCAGCAGCATCACTGCAGGCAACGCTGTAGCTTTAGCACTGCAGGTTTTGTGCCCGCAGCAATACATCAATACAGCACACTGCAGCACAGCATCAATGCATGCAAAAAGATTGTTTGAAGCACTGCAGCGATGAAGCGAGCACGTTACAGGGCAGCTGCTGCGCTAGCATTGCAAGCGCCGAGCTTTGTAGCAGCAGCAGCAGCAGCATGCTGCACAGCAGCAGTAGCAGTAGCAGCAGCAGCAGCAACAGCAGATACATACAAAAGCCCTGAGCATCACCTTCCTAGCCGCACGCTTTGCTTTGATGGCTGCTCTTACCCTACTGGCGACTGTGGCGCTCAAATTTGAGGCCGTGGCGCTGTGTGTGTGTCAATGACCTGGTTGCTGCTTGTGTGCTGTGCCCTACTGTTTTGCAGGTGCAGCAGAGCTGCAGCGAAGCTGTTGCGCGCAAAGCAGTCACAGCAGCTGTGAGCACCAAGCTGCAGCAGTCCAGCGGCATCCCCTCGGCTGCAGCCATTGCGGAGGTTGTGGCCCGCACAACAGCCTGTGCAGAGCGCACAGTGAAGTGTGTGACCTCACTCATCATGCAAGGCTACCAGCCAGCTGTTGCTGCTGCTGCTGCCACCTTCAATGCAAGCAATGCTGCAGCGGTAGCTCCACCATCTGATGTGCAAAGCAGCAACGCAGACGGCGGCGGCAGCAGCAGTGCTGCTGCAACAGGGGGACCTCCTGCGGTAACAGCAACACTGCAGGCGCTGCTGCAGGCGTTGCAGCAGCTGCTAGCACGATCCTAGGCTGTTGACAGCGTGGTTGCGCGTCTGCATGCAGTATTCACGTGTTCTCGGTGTGCCAGTTGCGCTGCAATCAACAGCCACACCGCGGCAATTGTACAGTCGCAGTCTGCCAGCTATCGGGGACGAACATGCTTGGCATGGTACAGTGCTGCACTGCATGCACAAGAACTGGCTTGTGAGAGATTTGATGAAAGGCAGGGTGACAGCAGCCTGTGCCCCTGCACTGCGCTACAGAGCCGAAATACATGGCACAGCTACGCTGATGGTGTTACGTGCTGCTGCTGCGCTGACAGGGATGGTCAGGTATGGATATCAGTATGAAGATCAGTATGGAGATCTGTATATTGCAAAGATGTAGCAATGGGTGGTGTGCCTCTGTGCAGCGGCACCAGATTTTGTGTGGCAATTTGGGATGCTGAGCGCAGCGCTGGTTGGCTGCATTCGGCGCACGGCTGGCAAATTGTCCAAGGTGACACGGTTGCAGAACGGTGTCTTCCTGCAGATCCTGTGACATGCAGCATTTTTGGCGGAACATTGCTGTGATTATCTAGCGCATGCGATTGTGGTTGCCCATGCTGCAGCATGACCCTCAGGGTCATCGCCTGTACCTCAACCGCAGGGTTTAGGTGTATGGGGGGTCTGGAATTCGTGTCAAGTCAAGGCCGGCTGCGTGGAATGCAGCTTTGTGCACAAGCAAGTCAACACCGCATCTGTTGTGTTGCGGCACTGCAGTTGCGGCGTGCCGCGCGACTGACAGGCAGCAACGGATCAAGCACAGGCTTGCGCGTGCGTGGCGTGTACAGGCGCAACTCACCTAGCTTGTGCTCAGCCACTGAGTTGTGTGCAGCGCTTGCACTGCACCACGGATGGTGTAGAATGACAGTTGTAGGCATGGTAAATGCACTTGTAAACAAGCAAGTGGTTGTCAGTGCCCCCGGCAGCTGTGTGCTGCTGTGTGCATCTGACCCAGCTGGGTCGCAGGTCCTGACCAGGACCTGACATGTCTTGCTGGGTGCAAATGTGGTGGGTGCATGCGCGCTGCACAACAGTTTGCAGCTGTTGCAGCACTGAATTCTATCACTTGCAAGCTTGACAGTTGTCCAAGCATTCCTGCACCAAGAGGGGGCTGCTCTTCTTGGGTCTGTGGGGGCCTGAGCAAATATTATGACATGCTCTTTACGGCACGTCAGCAGCTTGCTTTGAGAGCTGTGATGTGCGTGTTCATTTTGCAGCAGTGGTGATAATGCTGATCTCTTGTCCATTATTTGTTATTCCTTGTATGTATTTACACAATAACATGTCGCAGTGTGCTTGCACACACGGCAAGTGCGACCAGAATCCTATAGCATGATGGGCCTGCACATGTCTATATGTTGTTAAGCAGGTTCGAGCACCCAGTCACTGACATGGCATGTGGGGTGTTGCATGCCACATCCCTAAGTACTGCGTGTCAAACTTTGCCAGTGTTGCTCATCCCTGTGTATCCTGCATGTGCTGCTCGGCGCTGCTTCATGGTATGCTGTGCATGCTGCGCGGTTACTGCGGGAGCCGAGTTGTACGGCAGATGAGGTTCAGGTCCACTGCATGCATTGGCTCAGCTGCACACGGGCTCATGCGTATGCAGCCATGTGGCTGTTTGCATCTGCTGCTTCAGGGCTTGGATAAGCATATCTTGCTAGGCGCACTTTTACAGCACGGTGTAGGAACCGGGTGCTTGCTGTACCCGTGCAACTTGCCTGCCTGCAGCTGCCGGGAAGATCTGACATCAGTGTCCGTTGCATTGAGCCAGCCAAGCGCGTGCATCTCACACTGCACACGTGATCAATGGCAGGCTATTGAGACAAAAAACTCTCTGGGTTGCAGCAGCTGTTGATGCTGTTGCGTGAGCTGCACAGTGAGAGGCCTGGACAGCATGCTGTGAGGAGCAGGCCGCCTTCTGCAGTGAACACGGTCACAAAAAAGGTCTGCTGAGCTTTTGCAGTGCGGAAGATTCGTTGGTCATTTGTGGCAATGCAAGGCCAGCAGCAGCCTGCACCCATCTGTGTTGTTTGCTTGCAGTGTTGATGCTCTACGCTGTGCATGCGGGTGTGTGTTTGGGATGCAAGTACTAGTAGCTGCTGTTGCAGGTGACTGAACGTGTGCCTATGTCTTTTCTTGATTTGCCACTTTTTAGCTTATAGCTGCTGCTGCTGCTGCTGCCTATGGTGCTAGCAGGGCATGCAGTAAATCTACAGTATTGCGTCTACTTTCTGATGTAGTACATGTCGTGTGCACATACCTAACTTGAAAGGGTGTAACCAACACACTTCTTTATACTGCCAACCGCCCCAAAGTGCAGTCTGCACACAAGTTGTGTGAGGGGGTTGTCTGCAAGCAAGCTGCAGCCCCAGGTTGCTGATCTTGTCAGGTGCATCTGTCAGGTGGGTTGTTAGGGTTGAAGGGTTGGCTTAATTCGATTGAGGCACAGCAACAGCGTCCGACGCAAGTTGCTAAGGCTTAGCAAATTGCTGAGGCTAAACTGGAGTATACGACGATGAAGGCATAGCTGCGGCAGCTGTGAAGCACAGCACAAGCGTTAGCTTCATCAAGCGTGCAGCTGCGATGCTTTTTTTTTGGGGGGGGGGGGGGTACCAAGGGGGGCCCATCTCAATAGCTGGTCACAAACGTCATGTAGGCAAGCCTATTTGACGAGAACCTGGAGGCACTCAGTACCTCACCAATGAGACACGTGTAACACCCTTGTTATAGGGGGGGCCCAGTCCCAGACCAAAAAAGCAATGCAGTTGCGATGCTTGCAGCTACCAGACTCGTATTTGCTCCATTTTTGGCTGTGTTGCACTGCGTTAAACCCATCATATGGTCGAATGGTCATAATACATGGCTACCTGTCTGTGTTGGGCATGGTGAAGCGCCTGGAGTAGACGGCTGTGCTAGTGTCATTACAGCAGTGATCAATTCTGTGCACGTGCCAGATGTCCTTGAACCAGGCAGTGGAAGCCGGTACTACTTGCCTTCCAACTTGGAATATTGAATGTTACCACTAGGTGCGTTGGGTGCTGCAGCACAAGCTTAGCAGGCACAACTCACACCCACACTCAGGGCCCAACATGAAACTGTTATACTATTAGTAGTGCAACAGGCATACAGCGAATCAATCAGGAATCGTGACAGAGCCATGCTGATTCTGTGCTGCCGGACAAATCAATGTGGCAGCGCAGTGCATTGGCACAGCCCAAACATGGGGGTGATGCTGCTGCTAGTAGCTGGAATGATATTTGTGTCTTTAACAACCAGGCTGACAGGGGTGTGCAACTTACACCATAGGGCAGGCGGCTGAGGACACAGGGGGCGGGAACTTGATGGGTGACACAAGCCCTCCCTGAAAGGGAGACCTGATGATCACCATCAAAGCACTGAACCTAGGGGCGTTGGATGCAGTTCTGCTGAAAATAGTAAGGGCCAGCAGCCCTTGGCTTCAGAGTGCTGGAGGAGATGCAGCGTGCACCATCACTAGCACGATTGCTGGCATGTGTGATGGTCAGCACAGCACACAGCTTCACCTGAAGAAAGCAAGCATAAATGGATGCCTAAGGATATCGAGCAAACCAATCAATCAATCCAAAGAATCACACTGCAGAGGATGCAAACAGAGCCTGGTGACACCAGAGCCACACAACATACAATGTCATAGCCGCTGTAAGCTCTATGTCACAATCTGTACGCCACAATCTGTGTGAAACGCACTTGCTGGCAAGTAACAATATTGGATATGGGCTGCTGTACTCTTGTGCATGCAGCGCATTGCCGCATCACCCTCAACAATGGGTAACAAGCAATGGTAGCATCAGTCTCATGACATTACAGGCACTACCCGCTGTGCATGGACGGGAAGTACAGGGCTCAAGCTGCCAACTTCTCACAGCCACAACAGGCAACACCTGTGGGGTGTCGGACAGTGTCATGCCACAACCCTCTACACTGGCGGTTGGCAGTCGGACAACCGTTTGCAAGTAATGCCTGTGCACGTCGTGCCAGCGACGGTACATGGGGACGCTCCCTGCTCGTCGCCGTCAATATCGAACGCGCCAGCGGCTACTCCTGGGCAGAA
Source organism: Tetradesmus obliquus (assembly GCA_030272155.1). Lineage (NCBI taxonomy): Eukaryota > Viridiplantae > Chlorophyta > Chlorophyceae > Sphaeropleales > Scenedesmaceae > Tetradesmus > Tetradesmus obliquus. Next base: position 8,208,025 of record CP126191.1, read on the forward strand.
GTAGCCTGGCTTGCACGGCTGAATGGTGTTGTCGTTGAGCACACTCCCAATGCCGGTGTAGTAGTAGCCCTCCTCCACGGTACAGTCTTCTGCTGTTTTGCTGCCTGCCACTGATGTGGAGCCGAGTGTTGGGCAGGTGCCGGAGATGCCTGTGGTGGTGGAGAAGAGAGTGATCTTTGTGCCCGCGCACCAGTTGTCAGGTTCGCATGGCTTGATGGTGGTACCTTCGATTGGCTCCTTCTGAGTAGCTAAGGCGCCAGGGAGGTAGAACCACCCAGGATCCAGTCTGTCGCAGCCGGTGGGTGCTGACTGGCCTGCGCTGCTGGTCCCGGAGCCGCCGTTGGGTGTTGTAGTCTGTGCGGCACAAGCAGCGGCGGCAACTGGCGTCGCTGTCGCCGCGGTGCAGTCGTAGCCAGGGCAATCGCGCACACCAGATAGAGCAGTGGTGTAGGTCTCTGTCGTACACGTGCCTCCAGGACATGAGCCTGGGCAGTAAGCATTGGCTAGGCACGTCTTGATGGTCGATCCATCCACGGCGGTGGAGAGACCATTGTGGAAATAGCCAGGCAGCAGAATATTGCAGTCTGCGGCTTCGTTGTTGACGGTCGCTACGAGGGCGGCATCCGCGGTGAGGGTGCCAATGGCGCTTGCAGTGGATGCAGCCTCAGTGGTGGTGCCAGTTTGGCACGCAGTTCTGCCCTGTACGTTTGTGTTTGCAACGACAGTGGCCCCACCAGGGCAGAAGTATCCTTTAGTGCAGACGAGCACGTTGGTGGTATCGAGCTGGTGGGGTGGCGCGCCTGCCACCCCGGTGTAGTAGTAGCCTGCGATGAGCTTGCATGACAATGCGTTCACTGCGGCGGTAGTGCCTAGGCCTGCGGTGCCGGCTGGGCAGGTCCGGCTGCCTCCGTTGCTCTTGTAGCCTCCCACCACGGAGCCAGGACTGCAGCAAGGTAAGTAGCAAGGCAGCACATCAAAAGCAGCACAGGGGGTGTTAGTGACCCAAACAAAGCACCGACATCAGCCGCACTTTGTACTCTTTGACATGTGGCAAATCTACTTGTAGTTACCGCAGGGCATCACACTGCACAGGTTGGTTCTGGCAGCAGCAAGCACCGACAATGCTTGATGGCTCACCAGTATGTGTTGACTGCACACTCAGCAGCGGTGTTGGTGGCACTGAAGTAGTAACCAGGCATCAGCAGGCTCCAGCAGTCCGTAGCAGCAGCAGCATCAGGCGGTGTGTACACGCCAACGGTGGCGGTGCCAGCAGCAGCAGTGCAAGTCTTGCGAGGGGCCGCGCCAATCAGGCCGCCTTCGCAGTAGTAGGACACAGGTCCTGCGGATGCCACGTCCACATCATCATTGCACAGCTTGATGGTGTTGCTTCCTGGGTCGGTGTAGTAGCCGGGGGGGACGGTCAGGCTCTGTGTGAAGCTGTTGAAGTCAGCCTTGATCAGCGAACGCCTGCTGTTGCCGGGCTGCACAGCAAGACAAAAGAGCGGCAAGAACAGGCGGTATGGCGTGAGGGAGGCGGGTGAAGCGCCAGGCGTGCGCAATGCCTTGGCCGCAGTGCTAGGCCTAGTACGTGGTGTTGCATGATGGACGGGACTGATACCGTTTGACACATGCTGGGCGGTTTGGTCACTGCTGATCATATGGTCAGTTGTTGTAGCCTGATCTCGGGAGGTGTGCTGCTGTGATACCGCGCGCACCACTGTCCTCCCTCCTACTTGTGCCAGCAGCAGTGCATGCAGATTGGAATGCAGGTTAGCCTCTGCCAGGACTAGCAACCCACCTGCACTTTGGCCATGATCAACCTGCAAGAGTCAGAAGTAATGCTGTCATCTGTCAGGTCATATGCGCCAAAGGCAGCTCCCACGCACAGGTTGCTGTTGGTGCAGGCGTCCAGGCAAGCTTGCAGCTTGTCCTCCGCGGCCAATAATGGAGCTGCTGGATTTGTGTAGTATGTGTTGCCGGTTTTGTCAATGGCAGCTGGGACACCAGTGGCACTGCCATCCATCCAGAAGGTGTACTGCCCGTTGCCCATGGCCTTGCTCTTTAGGGACAGTGCCAGGTTCTGGGAGGGGAACACCTTGACGGCCACACTGCAAGCAGCAGCAGCATCACAACACACAGCTGTTAAGGTGCGGCCCATGGTTCTGTGTGGGCGGACTGACGTGCAGACTGCGCACACAGGGGTTGTGGCAGAGGAAATCACACAGCAACAAAGAAGGGCCAGGAGCAGAAAATGCATGCAAAACCGAGCAGGCTCACCCGCCGGCTGCCTTGAAAGGCGCGTCAGTCACTGGCTTCCACATGTAGCACGCCACCTCCATGTAGTCAAAGGTGACAGCAGCACAGTCGGGTTGGTTCCTGCAGGCCTGGGCACACGACTTCAGGTTGTCTGCGTCGTCCAGCTTGGTAACAGCAGGCTTGCTGAGATCAAGGGGCAGCTCAAACGCGCCATCCACTGTCTGTGCCATGTCAGCCACGCTGCAGGGCAAAACAACATTGGGACAGCAGGCGGCAAGCATGTCAGCAGTAGCTTTTGCGCGACGCCCGTCAGCGGTGACAACCCCTGGCAACTCCCTGCAATTCCTTGCAACTCCCTGCAACATGGCATGCTGGGCTGTTGCTGGCATGTGAGCACGTGGCAGCCGGTGCAGGTGAGGCACATTCGTCTTGGAACCATGACGAATGGACCAGAACCAGCAACAAATGCCTGATACAGTTCTGGCTGCCCTGCGCACTGTTCTTGGTTGCCAGCCACAATGCAGCACATCTCAGCACGGGCTGCACCCGTATAGCACTCACCAGTCGTTGATGTCCTTGGCTCCCACAGGGCTGGTGGCCAGGGGGCTGAACACATCGTCGGTGCCATCCCAGGAGTAGGTGTAGGTGCGGCCAGTGGGGCAGGACAGGCAGGGCGTGGACGTGCGGGAGGCAGGGCCGTAGTAGCCGGAAGGGCAGAGCTGGCAGGTGAGGAAGGGGACGTTGGGATTTGACGCGGTATCGCCGCTGAGGGGATCAAAGTCACCGTAGCCAGCAGCGCAGACTGCAAGCGTACAACAGGCAGCGCATGACATGGTTGGCGAGGTGTGATGTGTGACTAAATGAGCTCTCAGCAACTGCCGACACTGCTGGCAAATGCAGTGGCCCACCTGGCGGGCAAGGCTGTTGCATATGTATGGCACAGGTGGCTTACTAAAGCTGGCCTACTGCAAGGAAATGACCTGACATGCTCTGCCATGCTTCACTCTGTTGCAGCACTGCTGCATGTCCTTCAAAGCAGCAGTCCAACATGCACTCACGTGAGCAGTTTTTCGGAGAGATTGACCCCAAATCCCCGGAGGTGTAGCCGACCATGCAGGTGCTGCAGGCCTCTCCATCAACGTCCTTGGTCACACCAAGCGTTTGGTACGTGCCCACAGCACACATGGCGGTGGCGCCGTTGACCAGGCCATAGCCCTGGATGTACTTTGAGCAGTAGCCGGCATCCACGTTGATGGTCACACCGCTGCCGGTGGTGGTGCCAAAAGGACACCAGCATGAACAAGACAGGTGTGTCAGCACCGCAATATTGCCATTAACGCACACGCCGGCAGCATGGGTGGTTTGGAAAACACATGGCCACGTGCTTCATGCGGCATTGCTGCTAACAGCAGAGGGCACTTGATGCTGGACGTATTTGGCCCTGCACGCCAGACACCAAGCCTTTTTGCCGAACATCCACACTGAACCGTTTGCAGCGCCTCACAGGCCACTCACTGTGTGCAGGGGTTCTTGTTGCCCCTGCCATTGTAGGTGCCAGCCGGGCAGATCTGGGAGGAACCGGAGTAGTAGCCATAGCCGTCCTGCGAGGGTGCAGGCATCGAGTGCAACAGTGCAGGAAGACACATATGTCAATCACATGCACAGGCGCAGAAGCAGGTGTCGCGCCACAGCACAATGGTGCAGCATGGTTGGGACTGGCGGACTTATGAAGTATGCAGATTGCCGCAGCACAAGCATGCGCTGCTTACCTGAGTGGCGCAGGCATCCACAGAGAAGTAGCCGCCAGCGCCGGAGTTGGTTGCGGACTGGGTCTCAAGGCCTACTGGATTAGTCTTCTCTAGGTAGCCAGTGATCTTGTTCTCTGCATTTGCCTCAGGTGTAGCGTACTGCCCTGTCTTCATGTTGGTGGGGCAGGCTGTGCAGGGTGTGATGGTGCGGCCGTACTTCTTGAACACACCAGTAGCGGGGTCTGGCCCGTTGATGCCGTATGAGTCAGCGGTACACACCACTGCCTTTAAGTATGTGGTGCCGGTCTTGATGTCCCTCATGGACACGACCCCCATGCCGCGCTGGATGTCTGCAGCCGTCAGCAGCACACACAGGACCATTGGCTTGTGAGAACAAGCATGGCAGAAAAACAGCTAGTGCCAGCATCGTTGCTGCTGCTGACAAGACCTGCTGCAAACAAGACCTGCATTCCAGTGCATGACTGGCAGCACACCCAGGCAGCAGCAGGCACTCATGTTGCAGCTGCAGGCTGTTGTGTTTGTGACTGCACAAGCTGTGACTGCATAACATGGGGAGAGCTGTTGCAGGCACTCACAGCAGTTCTCAGGGCTGCCGCGCACGGCAACCTGCTGCATGGTGATGCCTGTGTTGGGGTCGAGCTTGTTGATGAAGGTGGTGGGGTCTGACAGCCACAGGTCACCAGTCAGCAGGTTGCTGATGGAGGTGCCGGCACAGTTGTCGCAGGTGGTGAGCCTGTTCAAGCCCTGCAGGGAAACCAGCCAGCAGCAGCAGGCCCAGCTTGCTGTGTTGATGCACTTTTTTTTGGGTCTGTCGCTTTCTAGCAGAAGGTGCGCGATAGACTGCACGAAGATGAGAGCACTCTGGTGTGTGCTCGAGCTCAGGTGTGTCAGCAACATACATTACAAAGCCTACATAGCCACCTACATAGCCACATAAACTAGACAAGAGCTGAGGGACTTCCCGCTTAAGCTATCAAAGACAGCAAGCAGAGAAGCAGCAGCCGCACCCTCCTCCTTGTACTGGCCCTGCGTGCATGAGCTCTCTGTGTTGTTACTTGATGACATGTGTTGGGTTGCCATGGGTTGCCATGCTACGCTGTTTGTACTTGTGCCTCAGACCACTTACATCTCAGTATAACTGTCGAGGGCAAGATCACTGCTGGGACACTGTAGTCAGCAATGTTGAGTGGCTGTAAGTTGCAGGGGCCAGCAGCTGTGGAAGCATAGATGTCACTGTATCTAAACACAGTTACATATGATATGAATGCCTGGTGCAACATCCGAGCGCGTGCCAGTGCGCGTGCCAGTGCACGGCAGCAGCTGCTGCAGCCCAGTCTTCAGATTGGGCATTGTGCAATCGAGAAAGTTTGGTGTGTTACATATATTACCTCGTGGGAGGGTCTGGCCTGTCATAACCTTCCAAACAGATATGCCCCAGCACACATGCGCTGCAGAAACAACTAGACTTGCGACTGTATGGCAGACAAAGTGAATGAATCGTGACTCATGATACAGCCATGCTTGGTCTGTGCCACAGGAAATCAATGCGGCAGCACAGTGCATTGGCAAAGACTAAGCAGGGGGGGGGGGGGGGCTGATGTTGCTGCCAGTGACTAGCACAACCAGTATGTCCATGGCACGGGCAGTGAGGTGTGTGTGCGTGTGCAACTTGCACCAGTGGGTTGAAACAGCGGCCGAGGCCACAGGGAAACAATTGGCTGGTGCCACATACCTTCTATGTAATACATTCCCACTGAACACCATCAGATGTGCCGATCTCATCTGGTGCATTTGATGCTGTTCACGTGACAATAATATTGTGAACCAACCCTCCGCATTGGTGGTCGCAGAAGAGCAGGATCAATGGGCCAGAGCATGAGCAGAGCAGATGCTGCGCCGCCAATGATCATCATTACGTGATGCAGGTGCGGCCACGAGGGCGTTCAGCACAGCTATTCACGAACCAACCTAGCAAGCATAAATGGATGACAAGCAAATCAAGCAAACCAGGCAAACCAAGATATCACACTGCAGGCATGCACACACTGCTGGTGGGCGCATGATGATTTCACCTGATGCCAGAGGCACAGGCAGCTATGTCGCAGCCATAAACTGCACAAACAGTACTTGATGGGGTACATATCTACTCCACTTCATGCGCATGCTGCAGATCGCCGCATCACTGCCTCCTTCCGGTATCCAGTCTGTGTGACAACCACATTGCAACACATGTGTTGCATCACTGGCAGAACACTCCGTGCGAGGTGGGCTTCTTCCACCAGAGTTGATATCTCGCAGCCATGCAGTATGATGCCAAGCTGTGGGTGTCAGAGCCAGACAGTACGTATGGGCCATGCCATGCTTGGGCCATTGGGATTGAATTTATGCACAAACCTTTGTAGTTCCGTCACAAAGAATACCTGCCGTGCAGGTCAGTCCACCAGTACATGCGGTTAGCCCGCCCTCGCTGGTGGCAAGAGAAAAGTCGCCTCCTGAACACACATTGCCTGGCTTGCAGGGCTGGATGGTGCTGGCAGTGAGGTCAGGTGGGCTACTCCCGGTGTAGTAGTAGCCTTTCACCAGCGTACAGTCCTCGGCCTCGTTGCTGCCAGCAACTGATGTGGAACCGGGTTTTGGGCAGGTACCAGTGATGCCGGTCACCGCAGAGAAAACTGTGATCTGCACACCACTGATGTCTGTGCCGGCGCACCAGTCGCCTTCCTCGCAGGGCTTGACGGTGGTGACGTCCGGCCTGCTGCTGGCAACAGTGGGTTTGTAGTAGAATCCAACGTCCAGCTTGTTGCAGCTGGCTGCTGACACAGCGGTGGTACCGGCAGTGGTGGTACCGGCACCGCCGGTGAGGGTGGTGGTGCCCCTCAAACTATTGTCGGGATCGCACACAGCATTGTTGCCAGCTGTTCCCGATTTTGCGCACGCATAACCAGGGCATGCAATGACGCCTGCTGGGGCGGTGGCGGTGTAGGGACCTGGACCACCCGGGCAGAACCCATTGGCGGGGCACGCCCTGACAGTGGTCGTTGTGACAGTCAAATCGTCACCATTATGGTGATAGCCCGGCAGCAGAACTGTGCAGTCTGTGGCGAGGGTGACCCCAGTGCCTGGAGTTGTGGTGCCAATGGGGCATGTTGTATTGCCGACTGCTGTACTTAAACTGCCAGTGTCAATGTTGACGGTACCAAGGCAGAAGGAGCCCTTGGGGCACAGGAGCACATTGCTGGTGGTGATCTGGACAGGGGCAGCACCTGTCTCTCCCGTGTAGTAGTAGCCGGGTTGCAGGTCAATGCATGCTGTAGAGTCTCTGGCGTCGGTGTCGTCCGTGGCGGTTGTGGTTTTGGTGCCAGTTGGGCAGCGCTCACGGCCTGCTCCAACGCCTGTGAATGTGTAGCCTCCCACAACAGAGCCAGGGCTGCAGGCAGCAGGGCAGGAAGACGGTAGAGCGGCACAATGAGTGGTCAGGAGGCGCCATGCATAACACCAATCAGCTGCACGATGTGCGCATGTGGCTTGAGTTTCAGTGCGGACGACCCTTCACAACAATTGTACTACCAACAATTACCCAGAATATATTGCTGTCAGACAACGCTGCCAACACAATCGCAGCAACAGCCAGCGACAGCAACAAACCAGGTGCAGCACATAGCGCGCTTTCTGCCTCACCAGAAATAGTCGGCGTCACACCCTTTAGCTTCCCTGGCGGCTACGGACTGGTAACCAGGCTTCAGCAGGCTCCAGCAGTCAGCCCCCTTGGCGGCATCCGGCGGTGTGTAGACGCCAACACTTACTGCAGCAGGACAGACAGTGCGGTTGGCCACACCAACCAGGCCACCAAGGCAGTAGTATGACACCGCGTTTGCAGTGTTAGTGATGTCCTCCACGTCGTCATTGCATAGCTGGATGGTGTTGCTTCCTGGGTCCGTGTAGTAGCCCGGGGGCACCACCAGGCTCTGTGTGAAGCTGTTGAAGTCAGCCTTGATCAGCGAGCGCCTGCTGTTGCCGGGCTGCAGCAGCAGACACAAGAGCGGCAAGTGAAGGCAAGCAAGGTAGAATTGAGTGTGGCTAGGTGAGTACCAGGGTCGTGTCACAAAGGAGATACGAATGGCGACTGTCTCCGCGTGGGAGGAATGGCTCTTTGAATGCTGCGGCAAGCTCAGGACACTCCATATGGATGACGGCACCACACCATGAGCACCAAAACCGTGACTGCTGCCTGCCTATGTTGGCCTCGAGTACAGCAGGACGAGATGGCAGAGATATGCAGGTGTGGCCTCTGCTACTCACCTGCACTTTGGCCATGATCAGGCGGCAGGAGTAGGGTGAGTTGTTGTCGATGGTCCCTGTTGTCAGGTCGTACGCGCCGAAGCGGGCGCCCACGCAGAGGTTGCTGTTGGTGCAGAAGTCAAGGCAGTTCTGCAGCGTGGATGCTGACACTGCGTCCGCGTAGTACTTGTTGCCTGACTGGTCAACACCTGTGCTGTCGAGCGCAGCTGGGACACCCGCCAATTCATCCCCATCCATCCAGAAGGTGTACTGTCCGTTGCCCATGGCCTTGCCGGTCACCTTGGTGGACAGCGCAAGGTTCTGGGAGGGGAAGACCTTGACGGCCACACTGCAAGCAGCGACAGGACAGCACAAAACTGTTGGTGACCCGTGAAGGTGCTGCATACATGCGCTGCTGTTTTTGGGTGACGTGCAATCAGAACATGCTGTCAGCACCACGGTGCAATATAAGCGGCAGAGGAAGCCACGCAGCAACACAGACCAAGAGCAGACCGAGCAAGCTGTGCTCACCCGCCTGCCAGGTTGAAGGGCTTGTCAGTCACTGGCTGCCACATGTAACAGGCCACCTCCAGGTAATCAAACGTCACGGCAGCGCAGGTGGCATTATCCCTGCAGCGCTGGGCGCATGTCTTCAGGTTGTCTGCGTCGGGGAGCTTGGTGACAGCGCGGTGGCTCAGAACCAGAGGCAGCTCAAAGGCGCCATCAACCGTCTGAGCCATGTCGGCCACGCTGCAGGCGCAGCGATAGGCAGCATACAAGACAAAGGGCATGTTGCTTAGTGATAGCTGTTGTTTGCTGCATATTGATGGTCATGCCAGCAGCAGCCATGGGACTCTGCAACTTCCTGTGAGCACTTACATTCTAATTTGGGCAGCGCATTGAAGCTAATCGCCAGTAAAGCTGAGCCGATCACTTGCAGCATGTCACACAAGCGTGCTTCCATCTCCTTTATACCGGCCACGCCACAGCCACATCGTGGCATGAACATCGCACAGGCTTGCGCCTCACCAGTCGTTGATGTCCTTGGAACCCACAGGGCTGGTGGCCAGGGGGCTGAACACATCATCGGTGCCATCCCAGGAGTAGGTGTAGGTGCGGCCGGTGGGGCAGGACAGGCAGGGCGTGGACGTGCGGGCGGCAGGGCCGTAGTAGCCGGCCGGGCAGAACTGGCAGGTGAGGCCCGCGAGGTCCGTGTGTGCAGCTTTGTCGCCGGTCAGGGGGTCGAAGTCGCCATAGCCAGCGGCACACACTGCAATTGCACACAGAAACATCATGATGATGCACACCAGTTGTAAATTATTGATGCATGTCAGTGAAAGCCTGAGATGAGCAGCAGATGCACTGCCAGCGGTGCTAAACCTCTCGACTGGGTGTTGACCTGGCAGGCAAGCAGTACTTGCATGTGGCTCTGGCACCTGAGCCACTACTGCTGCAGCAGAATGTCAAGGCATAAACTCACGTGAGCAGTTGGCTGCACGGATCGATCCTACGTCTCCGGTGACGTAGCCGACTGGGCAGGTTGTGCAGGCCTTGCCATCAGAGTCCTTGGGCTTATTGACACCCTGCCATGTGCCCACAGCACACATGGCAGTGGCCCCGTTGACCAGGCCATAGCCCTGGATGTACACTGAGCAGAAGCCGATATCCACGTTGATGGCCACACCGCTGTTGGTGGTGGTGCCGAAAGGACACCTGCATGAACAACAGGGGCAAGTCAGCACAGCGCAGCACCACCAGGCAGCTTGTGCGCAGGGTATGTGGCAACATTGCTGGCAGCAGCTGGGGTTCGTTGGTGGGGAACTATCGCCCTGCACTTTGGAACCTGCCTTGTGCCAAACATCTCCAACACTGCGAAACAATTGCCGGCTGCATCACAGCCCACTCACTGTGTGCAGGGGTTCTTGTTGCCCTTGCCATTGTAGGTGCCAGCAGGGCAGATCTGGGAGGATCCTGAGTAGTAGCCATAGCCGTCCTGTGGAGGGGGGGGGGGGGAGCAAAGGTGTGCAGCAAAGCGGAAGGAACACAGATGTCAAGCACTCGGTACTTGGAAGCTGCTTTCAGGCTGCTTGCAGCTGCTGGCACTGCAGCGACTGAGCCGCAGCTGATTGCTGCAGCAATGCTCTGCTGTCGGCGCCATGCACAGCAAGTAGGCTAAGCACAGGTCCAGCCGGATTCTGCAGGAGGGCTGGCAGCCAGCCTTTTCACAAGCTGGCCCCTCTTACCTGAGTGGCGCAGGCATCCACGGAGAAGTAGCCGCCAGTGCCGGAGTAGGTTGTGGTCTGTGTCGTCAGCGGTGTCGGTGTGACCTTGGTGAGGTAGCTGGTGATCTGGCTGGCTGCGTTGTCCTCAGGCGTAGCATACTGCCCTGTCTGCATGTTGGTGGGGCAGGCCGTGCAAGGTGTGATGGTGCGGCCGTACTTCTTGAACACACCGGTTGCGGGATTTGGCCCGTTGATGCCGTATGAGTCGGCGGGACACACAACGGCCTTGAAGTATGTGGTGCCAGTCTTGATGTCCCTCATGGACATGACACCCATGCCGCGCTGAATGTCTGCAGCAGGTCAGCCCAATAACAGAGGAGACGCTTGCTTGTCAGCACGGTCCCTGCTGTGAAGGCATTGGGCATGCTGTTAGGGGGCGCCAATCACTGCAGCAATGCAGATCCAGGCAGTCAAGAGGTACGCATGTCGCGGCTGCTAGCTGTTGTGGAATCGGCCGCACACAACATCGCACTGCAGAGCTGTTGCAACCACTCACAGCAGTTCTCAGGGCTGCCGCGCACGGCAAACTGCTGCATGGTGATGCCAGTGCTGGGGTCGAGCTTGTTGATGAAGGTGGTGGGGTCTGACAGCCATAGGTCATCATCAACAGCGGCCAGCACGGCGGTGTTGGAGGTGCCGGAGCAGTAGTCGCAGGTGGTGAGCCTGTTCCAGCCCTGCAGAGGAACCGGCCAGCAGCAACAGGCCAGCTTGTTGGTTACACGCACAGGACAATGTGTCGCTTGCTGTGGTGCAAGGTGCACACGCTGCACGGCAGACTGCGTAGGCGAGTCACCGTTCGTGTGTGCTGAGGCAGAGGTGTGTTAGTTGCTCGTTGGTTCATTGCCCCACACAGCCAACATAAAAACAGGAGCTAAGACATCCAAGCAAGGGCATAGCAGCAAGCCAAGCAAGACAGAAGCAGCAGCACCCACCTCCTTGTACTGGCCCTGTGAGCATGGAGTGGCTTGGTTACCACCGGAGTCATACACGAAACCAGGTGGTGCAACTGCAGCAGCAGCAATGCAAGTAGCGACACAACACACAAGCAATTGGCTGTCAGCCATGTAGCATGTCACGCTGGTTAAAGCAATGCCATTCAGAAGGGCCTCGAGATGTCACACTCCAGCTACCTTGACATCCCCCTCGACACACTGCACATCAGCGCACGAAGTCTGATAAACAATATAATCCTGGAGCAACAGTGCAGCATTGCGTCGCAAGAGCTTGGCACGTGGTGTCACAGGTAGCCGTATCTTCGGCCCAGCAGGTCACAAGCCACAGTTGTGTGAGCTTGTCAGATTAGTCCCCGCTGCAGCAGTGGTTATCAAATCATTACAGAGTAGTGATGCAAGCTCCACTGCACATCACACCATCAGCTGCTGGCGTCACTCACCGCACTCATCCACAGCAATAGCACCCTCGCCCTCCGTCCACAGCTGGTTGTTGCCGGTTCCGGGGCATACCAGGGGCTGACCACCAGCATCAGGGTTGCCACCAGGGCTGCAGCATGATGAGGAAGCACACAAGAATCAGTACTACTCGCACTTTGTAGACTGCAGCACTCAACAAAGGATTGTTCTGCAGTGCTGCAACAGAGCTGCCCTCAGTGGCGCAAAGAGTATGCCAAATGGCACCATTGCAGAGAGGTGTTACTCAGTAGCCACTGTAAAGTTACAGTCTAGTAAGCAGCCAGGGTGTGCGCAGCTGCGCAGTGCGTGGGTTGCTGCTACATGGTGCAGGAAGACGACTCACCAGTAGGAGTTCTGAGGGCAGGGCTTAGCTCCAAGCCACTGGCGGTTGAGGGCCAGCAGAGATGCCAGTGTTGTGGTGACAACCTTCTTCCTGTCATCCACCAGGGCATAACCGCGCTCCAGCCCTGCGGGTCAACACAACCACAAATACAGCCATCAGCATCATGCTGCATGATGGGGCAAAGAACATGTGTGCACCTGGCGCAATACTGTCACAGTTGTGTGAACCCTGCTCACACAGATTGCCCATAGAAAACCTGGTGCATTGGCATGTACCGCAGCAGGGCTAGGGTGTGCTAACCAGTCCGGTGCATTGCTATCACCCGTGGGCAGTGGGCTGGTGACCAGCCAGCCAGGTTCCTAGGGTCTGACAGTGCACTTGCATGCAGACCACCCAACATGATGTAGCGATGCAGCCACCAGCTACTGGCACATGCCACTCACACTTGCAGTCGCTCCTGGAGGTGGAGTTGGCCTTCTCAGTGGTGATGCCCTCTCCAAACTCATCCAGGCAGGTTGTGCAGGATGTGGAGGAGTCGTAGCTGTCGGAGTACTCGCCCTTGGGGCTGCAAACAGAATCAGGCAGAGCAGCAGCAGCATGTGAGTGGCGGCGGAGAGGAGAGTGCTGTGATGCAGTGTATGCATTGCAGTTAGCCATGCATGGGGCAGCAGCTGGGAGATCGTGTGCCGAGCCCACAACATCGCAACATGCGGCCTGGGCATAGGCAGAGAAGCAGGTGCTGCGCTGGCAAAGTAACATGACTGTGCATAGCATGTGAGGTGTCGGCTCACCAGGGTACCACGGAGTCACCAGCCACGAAAGAGCCAGGTGGGGCCACTGCAGACAGCACAGCAAGGCAGCAGCACAGCAGCAGCGTTAACAACTGCCAGAGTCATGCTGCCAGCAGTCCATGCGCAGCTTCATGGCGCTTGTGAGTGACACACAGCATGCTGTGGACAGCAGTAAGCTGCAGCAGTAAAATATGTTCTTAAACAGCTCAAACTGCTTCACCTGCTACATGTGGCAGCTGTCCTGCCAGGACCAATCATTGCAGGCAGCATGCAGCGTGCTAGAGGTACCGCCACTCACCGCACACAGCTGAGGAGGTGTGGATGCCAGGGGGGTTGGCAGGGTCTGTCTTGAAGCCTGGCATGCACCTGGTGCAGGTGGTCTGCTTCTTCAGGCCGACAGTGTACTCATCATCGCCGCAGGCAATGGCGCGGACACCGGATGAGGTCCTGAAGTAGCGGTAGCCGGGCTTGTTGAAGCAGTCGTTCACTGACCTGGCGCCCGTCTTCAGGGTGACGGTGTTGGGCGGGCAGTTCTTGGCCGTGGTGGTGGTGGCGCTCTGGCCCAGGGGGCAGAACTGGTTCATCTTGCAGGGAGCGCAGCCGCCGTTGGCCATGGGGTACATGCCAGCAGGGCACTGCAGCGCAGGAGGGCAGCAGCAGCGCAGAAGTGGGTGAGTGAGGCCGCACACTGGTGTTGCAATGGTAATTGATGCTGGGTGAGGGGGTGTATGGTGGCTCATGCATGTGCACGCTGCTGCTGCATTACTGCATGGAGCTGCTGTTGCTGTGGAATGAGTGGCTGCACAGGGTGAGGCAAGAAGAGGGGCTGCCTGGCAACCATAATACGCGTAAGCGTGTATTGCAGCAGCGAGGGCCTGGCCAGCTGGCAGATGTACTGCTGCAGCACAACATGCCTGAAACAGCTGTCATAAACCACAGTCGGAATAGCACCGTCTCGTCTGTGCACCTGGTAGCATGTTTTATCCAAGCACTTGCATGCGCAAAATGCTCACCACACACTCGGTCTGCCTGGTGTTGGGGATTCTCGGGAAGTTGCAGGCCTTGCACTGCCATGCCTTCGTCCTGGAGCTGTACACGCAAGCGGATGCTTCTTTGCAGTATTGGATAGGGCAGGTCTGCTGGCCTGGGTCGCCGAAGCCTTGCTGCAGCTTGCGACCACCTGGCAGGCGAAGGGCACAGCGCGGGCAGCAGCAGGGGCACGGGCCAGTCAGACGCTGCACAAAAAGGCAGTTCTGCCTTTGCTGCTATATGCGTGAAGCCTGTTGTCAGCCGGCTGCGACAAAAGGCGCAACCGACGTCGTGCTTCACCAGTGAAAGAGCTCAACCCGGATTCCTCGATCGAACATTATGCTGTTCGCAAAGTTCGCAAGTAAGGGCAATGGCGTTGCTGAACGTAGAGCAGCCCCTCACCTAGCGAGTCAGCCTGACATACGGCCAGAGCTGCTGCTGCTAAAAGCAGCAGCCGCACAGACATCCCTGTCATGGGCTTCAGCAGTAACCAAAGGAGTGAAGAAGCGCTGCTATGTCAAGACTGGAGTTGTAGGTGTGTGTTGGGTGCAAGTGATCGTGTGATTTGCTGGAGTGAGAAAAGTATCAGGCACGGAAGTCCTTGATGAAAGTTGCAGGTGCTCCAGCTCTTTATGAAGGGCAACGCGATGCCGGGCGTGGTGGATGCGTGCTTTAGGTCAGCGTGAACTTGACAGCGAATCTGCTTCTCACTGTTTTTTTCCAGTGAGCAAAACAGTGACGGACTTCTGACATCAGTGTTCACACCGAAACACTTTGTGAAGCTTTTCAGGTCGCCATATGTCGTTGCTTTGTTTCCTTCTAATGCACCACAGAAGCATCGTTCGAGCTTAAGCATACTCGGTGTAGCAGGCTGTTATCAGCACTGACTCCACGGAGTGCGCCCGTAGTTGGATATAGTCTATGTAAAACATTATTGTTTGATGCATTACTGCAGTTCAGACTATTGCCGCGTCTGTGGGCACCACTGCGAGCACAGCAGTGCTTTTGGATCCCCATGCCCTGTTGAACGGCAAACTTGATGTCAAGATCATAACATACATACAAAGTTGGTGCTTAGGTGAAATGCCGTGCAGTTGGCTTGAAAGACCGATAGTGTGAACTTTGGCAGAAGTGCCAACCAACCTCCTGCGAACTTTGAAGTTCTCGCTCGGGTCCCTCACTGTCTGGAAAAAGTGAGATTTTTTTGAACGGATCGAGGAGGAGTCGGACAGTCTTTAACAAATCAAAACCTACTTTATGTGTTTTTCGGCATCACGAACAGCCATCGAGTGCGCAGTGCAGCAGACAGGAGCCCGACATAGACACACCACAACACCCTTTTCGTCGCAACATGCTGCACGTTCTCCGGTGCATTGGGAAAGATGCGCAGAAGAATGTCATTACGATCTCTCCGGCTGTGCAGGGAGTGCCGACACCACGCAGGGCACGCGTGTCGGCCACAAATTCAGTATCTTGAACAGCTGTGCAGTGTGCACCCTGCATTTACAAGGAGTCTTTGCATTTCAGAGATGCAGCACCCACAAGGAGACGGCACGACCACAGCACCCTTCGAAAACCGAATACGTCATTACAGCAGCAAGTCCGAGCCCCACTGCTGCCCTGCAGTAACTCTCTGTGCACCAGCATTCATGCCAGCAGTGGGGCGCCCACCTCCAGCCAAAGCAGCAAAAGGGTCCCCTGTGCTGCCACTACTGGTGGGTGCTGCTGCCAAGCTGCTAAAAGGGTCTGACCCGGCTGCCCTGTGTGGCGCTGCAGCCATGCTGCTGCTGCTGCTGCTGCCCCCTAGCAGTCCAGCAAATGGATCTGCGCTGCTGCTGCTGCTGCTGCTGGTGCCAGCCATAGCAGTGCCTCGGCTACCAGCGTTGATCTGCGTCGATGCAGAAGGCGGGGGTGCAAGTGACATGGCTGGCTGGTGCTGCTGTGCACCAACACCTGCTCCAGGCATTGCAAGCCCGCCAAACAAGTCAACATTGCCGCTGGTGCCTAAGTGAGTAGTACTGGTGCCGAGGCTGTTCAGAGACATGCCTGATAGCATGCCGCCGACACCAGCTGCCGCAGAGCTGCTAAAGATGTCTGGGGCAGGCATGCCAGAGCCAACCCCAGCACCTGCAGTTGCTTGCATCCGCTGCTGCTGCTGCTGCTGCTGGCTGCTTATGCTACTGCTCCACCCTGCTGCACTGCTGCTGCTGCTTGGTATGCTGCTGCCACCGATCGACCCAGCGGTGCTGCTGCTCCATGCAGCAGAACTCCAGGAGCTTGCTGCTGTTGGTGCTATGCTGCTGCTGTATGTGCTGCTGCTGCCCATCGGCGTGCTGCTACTGCTGCTGCCAGGGCCTATTGCCACATCCCAGGAAGCAGCAGCCATCGAGTTCCTGCCGCTGCCACCTGCACTGCTTGGCTGGGAGCTTACGCCACCCAGGCTGCTGTTGCTGCCGCCCAGCCCCGACCCTGCTAAACCCCCGGCGCTGCCTAAACCTGAACCTGCAGGCTTGGAGCCAGCTGCTGCAGCGGCATTCGCCGTGCCTGCTGCCTCTGCTGCTGCTGCCAGGGCGCTGCCTGTCTTCTCTGCAACTGTATCCAGCAGCGAGCGCACAGTGCTGATGTGGCTGCCAAACAGCTGCGGGTTGAGGCCTGGTGACACTAGCAGCGGGCACAGCAGCGGCAGCACCTTTATGCAGGTGAGCTCCGGCCCATAGTGCTTGCCTATGGCGTCACCCAGCCGCAGCACAGCCATCGCGGTGCCTGCTGAGCGGTCCACTGCCACAATCTGCAGGCAGGGCAGCATGAGAAGCAGCAGGTGCAGCAGTGCAAAGCCGACGACGTGAGATCAAACCGCATGGGGGTAGCAGGGTCGCCATACGCACGCAGCAACAGCGCCTGAAAAGGAAAGAACTGGCTTACCGGACAGCGTTGCAACTGCAACCCCTCCGCAGAACAGCCGCTAGCACACAGCACGTGCATGCTTTTGGTCTGATCCAGCTCTGCAATCACACATCATGATGGCCAGGCCCGCTCCTCACCTGGCTGCACACGTCCAGCATTGCGCCTGCAGCCTCCTTATCAAGCCTGTGTGCTGCTTGGGCCATGAGCGCCAGTGCACTGGTGCGCACCACCAGGCTGGTCGTGCGCAGGCACAGGCCCACCACGCGCGGCATCAGCTGCTCCCGCAGCAGGGCATACGGCATGTCTGGGGCCAGCCGCTGCAGGCAGCAGCACACAGCAGCAGCAGCAGTAAGGAAGCCGGTGCAGCGCACGGCACGTGGTTGCGCGGAAACAAGCACCGTGACATACATGCACAGGCCCGCCCCACGAAGTATGCTATGCGGTGTAAACACCACAGCGTTGATTTTTTTTTTACCAGGGGGGACGAAATCCTACTGGCTAGTCACACGCAGCAGCCAGGCGAACCACAGCGTTGATTGCCGTCTCCCAACACACCACACCGCCCGCTCACGCAAACGTACAGCTGCAGCAGCGCACCTGCAGCGCCTTGAGCGTCTCCTCCTGTGCGCGTGTGCTGTTGGAGTCAAACGCGCGCAGCATCAGCGGCACCAGCACGCTGGCGTGCGCGTCACTGCAGGAACACACAGGGCAGCAGAAACACGCGCAACACGCCACAGCGTCGCACCATTGGTAAAGCATACCGCCAAGCAGCCCCATGCAAAAGCTCACTGGCAAGTGCACACGCACCGATGCAGCAACAGGAGACAAGTTTCACAGGGAGCTTCGCAACAGCACCAGCACTTAACTGCTCGATCGCTGCCGCAGCTGCCTCTGAAAGCCGCACTGCAAGCAGGCGTGCTAGCCCAGCCAGCAACCCACATGCAGCCAGCTGCAACCCCCGCGCGCCCGCACCCCACCTGGGCATCAGGTTGTAGAACACAGACAGATGCCGCACCAGCGCCAGCAGCACCTCCCCGTCCGCATGCTCAAAGATCGGCTTCAGCACCGGCAAGATGCCACTCGCAGCAAAGCCCTGCGGCTTCATGCGGCCCATGATGGCCAGCACGACTGGCAGCGCTGCCAGTGCGACTGCGTCGCTGCGCATCTCCTGCACGATGGGCGGCAGCACGCGGTGCTGCAGCAGCCGGTCGTCAAACTGCTGCCAGCAGCTGGACAGGTCACGCAGGAAGGCCACCTGCGAGGACAGCAAAGCAGCGTGTGCGCAAACCGTCCGCCATGTTAGAGAAGGAGTGTTGGGGGATGGAGGCTTGTCGGCGATGGGCAATGGCAGGAGGCGGGACGAGAGACAGTACCCGCAGTAGGGCTTGACTGGGGATGCATGCACCCCAGCAGGAGGTGGCTGCACAGCACGTTGCAGGCTGAGCAAGCGGCTGCACGTGCACAGCGCTGTGCAGAGCGCTGCGCGCAGCACATTGCGCGCGACTTATGTCTGTGCATGCATTGCTGGTGTGCCTCAGGATGATACTTAACCTCGAGTAATGTGATCAACCAAGTGTCTGCAGCGGCAAGCGCCTACAACTGCAGTGCCTGCTTGCTGCTGCAACGCGCACCTTCTGCCCGCTGTCGCGCTGCAGGATGCTGTCCAGGAACTTGAGGCAGCGCAGAAGCATGTCCTCGGCAAACCACTGGCAGCCAGCAAACGCAGCGGCGTTTGGCCGCGCAGCTGCAGACTGCGACAGCATCGCCCGTAGCAGCGGCTGCAGCACAAATGCAGGCGTGTGCACAGCAGCAGTAGGCACGTGAGTGTCACGCGAGCGCGGCAATGCATGCAAATGGGCAGCAGTCACAGTCAGGAGTCAAGCTTGTGGAGCACATTCACACCTCATCCATGCAGCAGACACGCACAGCAGCACAGGTAGGCACGCTTGCAACAACTTCAATGTGCACAATATACCCGCACATCCGCATGGCCCTTCCTATTTGCACACTACTCCTCACACATCACAGCCCCACCTGCAAGCTGCCAGTCACGCCGCTCATGTCTGCACTGCCCAGCCCACTCAGCCTGCTGCGGTAATCGCCAGTGCTGCTGCCAACTGGCAACAGCTGCCTGCCTGCCAGCAGCTGGTAGCACAGCGCTGCCAGGCTGAAGCAGTCGGCTGCGCCAGACAGGCTGGCTGCACTGCTGGCCATGCAGCCGCCCACAAGCTCAGGCGCGGTGTATGGCAGGGGCGGCTGCAGCAGACAGAGCAGCACATGCGGCAGCCCCCCAGGGCGTCACAGGAGGCAGAGGCAAAAACACACGCTGTCAGTGCAGCACCAGGGCACGAACAGACGCAACACACTGGTCAGCGGCGAAGGCAGCCCACCAATGCACATCCACGTCCATTCGCTGTACAAAGCACAGAAAAGCACAGAGGCAGCGCACCGCTATACACAAAAGCCAGGTTACTCAGCCCTCAAGCATGGTCCTAGCTCGCCGCCACAACGCCATTACCGCTCCCCAACTCACCGCGCAGTACTCCTCCCATGGAGAGGGGTGTGCGCTCGTGTACTCAAACGCCACAGCAGCGCCACTCGGGCCTCCAAAGTCCGCAATGCCGCCGGCAAACTCAAAGCCTGCCAGCTTCCAGCCGCCGTCCTTTGTAACATTGACACTTCCAGGGTTCAGGTTGCAGTGCGCCAGCCGCGCCTCGCTGTGCAGGAAGTGCAGCGTGTCTGCGATGTGGCACAGCCCATACTTGACCTCCAAAGTGCTGAGAACAGCACCCGATCTGTCTTCTGGGGCTGCCGGCACGTCCCTGAATTGCGTAAGCATGTTGGCGAGGCTGCCAAAGATGGGCTCTGTTACAAATACCATCTGGCCGCCGGTCTCCTCAAGCGGCTCGATGACCTTGATTACGCCAGGGTGCTTGATCTGCGCGACGCAGAGCAGAGCAGAGAAGTTGGATCGATGATCAAGCAGCTGCGGAACTGCACAGGGCAGCTGCCGGACTGCAGCGCGCAGCTGCACTCAGGAAGCCGGTGCGCCAAACAGAACCTGGCACCTTTGATGCATCAAGTGCACTACGATGTTCACGTGCTGTTGCTGCAGCTTCAAGGCACAATCGTACGCTGGTGCCAGCATAGCTGGGGCGCGCAACTCTGAACAGCTCTTTGATGTGACCTGCCAAGCTGCTTGACAGCAATGCACTGCCAGCACAAGCTGCAGCATGCAGTACACAACAGGCTCACGCTGATTCCTGCGACTTCAAGCCAAACCTGCCTAACTGCTGCTGCTGCTGCTGCTGCGGTCATGCCTGATGCCGTCCACTCTGCTGCTGTCAGAATTTGCTGAAGCCGGCAGGCACCTCCACACACGACCACCGCTGCCACCTGATGCTGCGATGGCTGTTGCTGCTGTGGCCGCACCTTGACCAGCTGGTTGCAGCTGCGCCGCTGCAGCTCAAAGAAGCTGTCAAAGCCCCGCGCCCGCCCAGCCCTGCAAATGCACCGCATGGGCACGTGATACAGCAGACAGTGATCGGTAGGATTGAACGCGTTAAACAAATGCGCGCACGCCGTGCATGTACTCATGCAGCGCCGTCAACTGCTGGCAGTAGCTTGCAACACTGCGAGGGGCAAGACAGCAATGTACCTTCACGTCATCAGCGTTCCTGCTGCTGCTGCTGCTGCTGCTGCTGCAGCTTCAGGCACAAATCACTGCACACACCTGCTGGCCTGATCAATGAGGCCCTTCTTGTCCAAGATCCACACAGATGCCTCCGGAAACACAGCACCTGTGAAGTGAAGCAAACATATGCAGCATGTTACCCATGCGCAGCACGAGCACGCGTTAACGAAGCCCTGTCTATGACTGGCACAGTGCCACGCGTGCCTCACTACTGTGGAAAGCGAAAGGAGGTGTAGCAGGAATGTACACACATGATGCCTGGCTGTGCTGAGCAACCTCGTTGAACATGCAGCATGCACAGGCCAGGCTGCTGTGCTCACAGCACTGCGCAAGCTCAGCATGGCTGCGTGCTGGAAGCAAATGCGCCGCGTGGCCGCAGACACTGTCAATCAGCTGTGGCTGCTGCTGCCATGCGGCTGACGCTGTGGGTTGGGCTTACCAGGTTTCTTGTTCACTGCTGCAAATATCTTCCAGCTGTTGCCTGGCCCTGCTGTGGCCACATGGCCAGCAAGCTGTGTGTGCGCCACAAGGTGAAGCATGCCAGCAAAGAGCACGTCAGAAGCACTGCCGCCCTCAGCACACAGAACTCATGCGTGTCCGAGGCAGGCACGTACCTTGTAGTCTTTCAGGCACTTCAGTGTCAGGACATCTTCTGCCAGGTCCTTGGCAACCTCTGCTGCACGGCTCACTGCCCCAGCAGCTACTGTTAGAGATGTAGTAAGCCCTTTCTTGAGCTTCTCGTAGTAGTTGCTGTAGCCCATGTTTGGGAGGAGCAGGGGACGGTTAGCACTGCCTCATACAGGCCTGTAGTTTGCTCCCCCCGGCACGTAGTTGTGAATATGTGCAGTTATGACAACGTGACATTATATATTAACATCACACTGGCAACCATGAAGGTGCTGTGGGACGATCAGTTGCAGGACAGAGTGTTCAGGAAGAAATGGGCACTGGGGTAGACTCTACAAGTTATAAACCAAACGCATAGCTGAGTAAAGTGTTTTAAACGACGTGCACCTAGCCCAGGACTACGTACTCTGGTTCAGGGCTTGTCGTGTTCAAGTCTGGGTGGTGGGCTGCTGTGCATGGCCGATCAATTGTAGCCTGTTGTTTTGTACAGACAATCAAAGAAGTTCGGAGTAAGTCATCACCCCAAACCTGCCCCCGCCACGGACCGCTTGATTTGAACTTTTGCCTCATCGTTCTCTTTTGTCGATGACCGCAACGCAGCACGGCCAAGTGGAACCTCACACCAACCTACACATGGACGTGATTAGCGGCCGTTGAGAGCCTAGGTTGCAATCTTTGTGTCAGCAGACGCAGCAGAGGCACTGAAGAGAGGTGCCTTACAGCTCAGGCCACCATCGTTGGCAAAAGCACCGACATAAAGGAGTAACACACGCAACAGGTGCACTGCTGCAGTAGCGGTTGCAAGCCCCTTGGTGCCCTGCAAGGCGTAGGCGGGCAGCACTGGAGAGCACAGCAACAGCAACAGCTGCTTCACTCACACACCACCACATAGACCTGCGGCACAATGCCTAGGGAGATCATCAATATTCAAGTTGGGCAGTGTGGAAACCAAGTGGGCAGTGAGTTCTGGCGGAAGGTGGGTGCACAGTAGGCATGTACAGCACAAAGCATGTATTTGTCTGCGCAGCATGCAGCAGTGCTGACCTACAAGCATGCCGATAGGCCAAAGCATGTGCTTAAGAAGGTCTTTTTTCTTGCTGGCTGCCTTTTCTGCAGCTCTGCTCAGAGCACGGAATCAGCAAAGATGGCATGCTGGAAGACTTTGCAACACAGGTGAGTTTGATGCTGAGATCCACATATGTGCAGCTACAAACATCATGTTCTTGTCAAGAACGCATCTTTCATCATGCTTGCATCAGCAGTCAGAAGAGCTGCCCAAGCAACAAGCGCCACCACGCAGCAGCAGCAGCAGCAGCACCACTACTATGGCAGCTGCTGACTCTGCAGCGGGTTGCTCTGCGCTGCCTGTTGCAGGGTGGCGACAGGAAGGACGTGTTCTTTTATCAGGCAGATGACGAGCACTACGTGCCCCGCGCTATACTGCTCGACCTGGAGCCACGGTGCGTGCAGCGCACATGTGTGTTGGCAGACGCGTCTCTGCAGGCAGTGCCAGGCATGAGCTCCTCTGCGACGCTTGCAGGAGAGAGCAGCGTTGCCATGGCAGGGGCTGCAGATTACATCCATGCAACACCAGCAAGTGCACTTGGTGATCAGCAAGTTGCTTGCAGTGGCTGATGCGCTGCATGTGTTGCTCAAGGTACCCTTCCTCGCATCCTCCACGTGGCTCCTAGTTAACTTATGTGCACCTTGCCGCCTGTGCGTTTGTTGGTTTTGATTGTCTGCTGCAGCGTGATCAACGGCATCCAGACCTCCGACATCGCCAACCTGTTCAACCCGGAGAACATCTTCATCTCCAAGGAGGGTGGCGGCGCAGGCAACAACTGGGCCAGCGGCTTCACGCAGGGCGAGCAGGTGCAGGAGACGCTGCTGGACATGATAGGTGCGGCTGCAGACATGATGTCGGAAAGGCTGGTTGTTGGTGTTGTTTTGCGGAAGGGCGTTGCTTTGTCCTTTGTCAGCAGTGGCAGCGGCATAGTCGGCACGTTGCTATGGCGGCCAGACCAGGTGGCAAGCTCCGTCCGCAACTGATTCAGAACGCCTGCAGGCGCGTTGAGTGCGCTATGCACTGCCATGCTTGTCCCGTGGTGTTCTGTCCCGCTCTGCACACAACGCACCCAGCCCAACCGTTCTATTGCCTGCTTCTGTGGCATGCTGTTGCCGCCGCCGCCGCTGCTGCTGCTGCTGCTGCTGCCGGCCACAGACCGCGAGGCGGAGTACTGTGACAGCCTTGAGGGCTTCACGCTGTGCCACAGCATTGCGGGAGGCACCGGCAGCGGCATGGGCAGCTACCTGCTGGAGCTGCTCAGCGACAGGTGGAACAAGAAGCTCATACAGACCTACAGGTGAGTGACGCGCGGGATAGGGCTTGGTGTGGCACTCCCTGACGTGGGCGGCGCAGCGCTGCAGGGACAGGGTATGTTTGGTGTAACAGCGGGTGCGCCAGGCGCCTGTGCTGCTGCGTGTGGTAACTGGCGGGAGCAGTGCAGGTGGCATGTGTGCTACGGAGCGGGTTTGGTGTCAGCGCAGCCCTGCTTGCATCACAAGCGCTGCGTGGCGTGGGCCACAGTGTGGTGCGCGGCGCTGCCACCAAACAACACCGCATCAACAACACTCTTCACTCAGACACACACTTGATCGCCTTGCTGCCGTGCAGCGTGTTCCCCAACCAGAGTGAGTCCAGCGACGTGGTGGTGCAGCCCTACAACTCGCTGCTAACGCTGAAGCGGCTGACGCAGAATGCAGATGCAGTGGTGGTGCTGGACAACACGGCGCTGGACCGCATTGCTGTGGAGCGGCTGCACGTAGAGAACCCCACGTTTGCGCAGATCAACAGCCTGGTGTCCACAGTCATGGCAGCTTCCACCACTACGCTGCGCTACCCAGGTGCGTTGGTGATAATGAGGCTACAGCATGGGCGTTTTGCGCATGTCTCTGCAATGTTGGGCATTCTCTAATGTTGCAGGGTGGCAGTGTGAGGGTCGGCAGCAAGGTGAAGTACCAGCGCAACAGGGTGGTGGACTGCCAGGCGGCATGTTAGGCGGGTGCTGCAACAACTCGCACATGCTTGTTGCATGTGCTCTCCTTGATGCATGGTGTCCTGCGCCGCGCGGCACTCACCAGGCCTATCATCCTTGCATCTGCACATGACCCTGCACCTGGTCAAACCCGGTCAAACTCAATATCAAACTGCCCCGCGCTGCTGCCTTCTCCTGCAGGCTACATGAACAACGACCTGGTGGGGCTCATCGCCTCCCTCATCCCCACGCCACGCTGCCACTTCCTGCAGACCGGCTACACGCCGCTGACCGTTGAGAACGAGTCAGGGCTGGTCAACAGCAGCATCCGCAAGACCACGGTGCTGGACGTGATGCGGCGCCTGCTGCAGCCCAAGAACCTCATGGTGAGGTTGGCAGGCTTTGAGTTTGTGTGGTCCACGCTAGAGTGTGGGCTGTGGCGTTGCGGCACCGTGGTGGGTGGGGTGTGTGTGGCGGTATGGCATGAGTGCGCATGCTAGGCCGGGCACATTGGTGGGTGCCAAGTGTGTGACTTGCGGAAATGCATGTGAGTTGTAACCTGCCCTGAGAGTATCTGCTTCTGTACCCCAAGGGTTGTTAGGCAGCTGTTGCTTGTAAGACGCACAGGGATTATGCGCATGCCTTAGCATGTATGCGGCTCACATGCGCATGCGGCACTCTTCGAATCCCACCGCACAACAGCCGCAATCCACCCAACTCACCAGCCCGGCATCTGTCATCCCGTCCTGTGCATGCCACGCTTACCTACGCTTGAATGGCCTGATTTGCAGGTGTCGCCGCACGCGCGCGCCAAGGACCTGGCCAGCAGCCGCTACATCAGCATCCTGAACATCATCCAGGGAGAGGTGGACCCCAGCCAGGTGCACAAGAGCCTCACACGCATCCGCGAGCGCAAGACAGCCAACTTCATCGAATGGGGGCCAGCCAGCATCCAGGTGCGCGCAGGAGCCCACGCTGCTGCGCAGCAAGCGCCAGCAGCTGGCTTTGCCGGCTGGCACCTTGTGCTGTTGCCGTCACAGCTGAGCTTGCAGCCGCCGCAACCAGCCACGCCGCCCTTGCTTCCTTGTAGGTGGTGTTCTGCTTGCTTGCTTGCTTGCTTGCCGCTGTTGCTACGTGACGAACAACCCACACACTTAGTGGTGGCTACAAAGACACCACCTGCGGCCTTGTATCCAAAGCACACTGCCTGCCACCTGCTCTGCCTGCATCACCTGCCCTGCCTGCCCCCTGCGCTGCCAGGTGGCGCTGAGCAAGAAGTCTCCCTACGTGCAGTCTGCGCACCGCGTGTCGGGCCTCATGCTGGCCAACAACACCTCCATCAGGCACCTGTTCAACAAGATCATGCGCGACTACGACAAGCTCATGGGGCCCAACAACAGCAGGAGGTGCGCATGCAGCGCTGCATTGATGACAGCATGAACAGCGCAACTGAATGATTCACAAGCACTGGGATATACGGATGATGTGGCGAGCGTTGGCCTCAGCAGCATACTTGCATGGCAGACAGCAGTAGCCTTGGGCACGTAACTGTGCAGCGCAACTGCCTGTGCAATCAGCAACCGGCCGCCTGCTGCGTTGCATTCCATCTAACGCTCTTTTTTTTGTTACCGCAGGGCGTTCCTGGACCCGTACGCGCAGTTTGCGCGCTTCAGCGATGGCAACGGGGCCCTGGACCTGGAGGAGTTCATGGACGCGAAGGATGTGGTCACCAGCCTCAGCAAGGAGTATGAGGCCTGCGAGCGCGCCGACTACGTGAGTGGCGCAGCATGCGTTTCCTCACAATACGTTGGTTGTGGTTCATTTGTGACGTGCTTTGTGCCGGTTGCTGGCACCTGTGCAGGTATCTTTGCAATTGCAGCTCCTCACATTGTCTTGTGTGCATATCTATGCTTGCTTGCAGATCCAGTCAGAGTTCTGAGCAGCGGCGGTTGTCATGGGAGCGCTGCTGGGCTGCAGCACACCTGGCAGAGGCGCAGGCTGCAGCTTCAACAGCACCCACGCACTGCTTGCAGCGCCAGCAAGGGCATGCGCTGAAGTGCGGCCCAGCAAGCAGCACCAGCGTGCCGTGCATGGTGTGCTGCTGGCGGCTAGACTGGGGAGACGCTGGCGTGGCTGTAGCCGGCTGCACTTCGACGGGCACTGCGAGGCGCCAGGTTGCACAGTGGCTGTAGCTGTGGCTACCATCTGGTGGCGGCAGCTCCTCAAGCTGTAGCAGCAAGGCAGGAAGAGGGGAAGGCGCAGCACGGCACTGTGACGTACTGCACTGCAACGCAGCTCAGAGTGCGTCGAGCCACTCTTTCATGCCGCCACTGACATGTGAGCCTGCTCTGGCGGCTTTGGCTGTCTTAGAAGCACAGGTAGTCCCCGCCAGCAGCCATACAGATGCACCCTCTGGTACAGCGGGAGAGTATCCGCGCCAGAGGTGGCATCAAGACAGGCTAGTAGCAGGGTTTGCTCGGCATGGGAAGCACACTTGCATTGGCTGTGTACTCGCGCACTCGCGCTGGCCGGACAGATCACCTTTGCAGAGAAGATGTGGCAGGGTGTGTGCTTTGACAGAAAGGTTGTTGCGGGGTTGCTGCATGTTAGCAATGCCAGTGTTGGTGCAGCAGTTTGAAGGAGTAGAGCACCGCGCGCATGGTCGACACATGCGCAGCATGCCAGCAGTAACTGTGCGCAGGGCATCGCCTGCTCAAACAGAAGACAGACTTGGCCTTTGAGACTGGCTGGCCATAGAAGTCAATAGACGCCACATTGCTGCATGTTGACAGAGAATTCCCATAAATGTCAGCAGTGGACTGTGGACTGCTTGTACATATGGTAATGTTTCGGCTTTTGTTGGCTCTTATTTGAGTTCCCCGTTCACTTGATTAGTGGAGCTTGTAAACGTATTGTTCACTAGCGCATGTGATCTTTGCTCCGGCTTCTGTAGCAGCAGCGTGTCCACATCAGGCGGCACTTGCTAACAGCCTGACCAGAGTCAACGGTGGTTGTAGATGCTGACATAGCCTCCAGGTTGGAGGCCTGCAACCTGCAACTTGAAGGCTTTTCACTGCAAGTCCCTTGTCTGGCCTGCGAGAAACACATTGAGTGCAACAGCAAGGTGTTGCAGCAGCTGACGACTTCAGCGCAGGAGTTGCTTGAAGGCAGCAGCCCCTTGCATGCAGGGCCTGCGCTGCGCTGTGGTACATCAGATGTTGCCAGCTGCCAAGCTTTCAGCGTATGCATGCTTGGACATATGCCTGCTCAGCCACTTGTAACCTTCTACCGCTGCGACAGCTGCTGATGCGGCATCCAATACTCGCTAGCGCTGGTCAAGTAGATACAGAAGCTACAACGAGAGCAGCCCAAGACCGCTTTCGGCCTTGCTCAAGGGCCGCTCCAGGTGGTCATTAGTTTGAAATGTTTAGAACATTGCGCATGATATGCTGGGAGGATGCATCC
This sequence comes from Tetradesmus obliquus, assembly GCA_030272155.1. Lineage (NCBI taxonomy): Eukaryota > Viridiplantae > Chlorophyta > Chlorophyceae > Sphaeropleales > Scenedesmaceae > Tetradesmus > Tetradesmus obliquus. The sequence goes on from CP126191.1 coordinate 8,235,907, forward strand.
TCCCTGCAGTCGTCACGTTGGCCCAACACCCCCGGGGGGTGTTGCATTACATCGCCAGGCACCTGGCAGGTGCCTTCAATGCCATCTAGCAGTGCCAGAAGCGTGGTGAGCCATCGGCAGCATTTACACTAGTGCAATGCCTCTAGTTCTCCGCCCCTGGTAACCCAAAATGGCCACCATGGTGCACCCCGCCCCTGTAACCAAAAGAGTTTCTGGTGAACGGTACCACCGGTGCACCCAATTCTAGGTTCTGCATGGCCTCTGCAGCAGGCCGCTGCAGCCCGTACGCATGTGAACAACAACGCAGCCATCTGTGTTGCTGTGACAGCGGCAGCGACGCCTGCAGCTGCCCAGCAGCCGCGCTGCTACGTGCCGTGCACGGCATGTGATGCACGTGCATCACATTTGTTGCAATGCAACATTTTTGTACACAGCCCAACATGCATCACGAGTGATGGTGCACCATATTCTGGGTCTCCAGCAGCTTATGAACAGCTTAAATGAAAAGATGATCAAACAAGAGTGTGTGACTCAAGGATCGCACGGGACCAACGTCGCTTGAGTACAACGGAACGTACATGTACTTCCGCTATCCGCATCCCAGATATTCGTATCCGCTACTTAAGTACTTAAGCTTCCACATCCGCATCCGATAGACCACCCGGTTCCCGCTGCTGATCAGCATCATGATGTACGCTTGCTGCAGCAAGTGCACTCCCCACAACCTGAAAACCACATCTTTGCTATATAACTACAAATGCATTGGACAACAGCTGTGCCAGCCATGTTTCCGCTCGTTTGCCAGTTTTGCTCATTCAATGAAAGTTCACAGTTCAATGAATGTTCCTACCGGGCAGATTAGCTGCAGTATTAGCAAAGCAGCCCGGCAGCCCGGTAAGCACAGCTGTTACTTACACACCCGGCCCATAAAACAGGAAACTCCTGCCGGCGATAGCAAGCCATCCAGCCAGCGTTCCGTCTTGTTGCCGTTTCGGTCGCAGTAGCGTCGCGTTCGACCAGTCAAGCCACCATGGCCAACACCATGGTGCTCAAGGCCCTCCTTCTGTCCTGTGCAGCAATTTCAGTGTTCGGTGAGTCTGCAGCAGTGCGCTTCTCGTGGATGGTGGCGGTGACCGGGCCGGTCTTGCCCGGTTCGAACCACATCCTTTGGCGGTGTTGCCTGTCAGCGACATCGCCTGCCGTAAGATCATTAACGGCTGCCTTGATTCATAATCATGTCAATGGCATCACCTTTCCATGTGGCAGCATGCACGTTGAAGGCAGCAGCAGCAATCCCGCAATGCCGGTTCAGCTTAACACGCAACGACTTACTATTCCGATCCAGCTGATATTATGGTACCTTTCTGCGCCATACTGTGCTGCCTGCTTACAGGTCACCGACAGCTGCTGCAGCAGACCAGCTGCCCTGCTGGCTGTGACACCACTGTTGGGGCCTGCGTCTTTGACAGCACATCTGCCTTCTACAGGTGCACCAAGTGCCTCAACAACAGGGTGCCTGCTGCTGATGGCAGCTGCGGTGAGTGAAGCAGTGTCGTGCTACGGACTAGTACGGTAGCCAATATTGCGTAGTACAGCTTGCTGTAAACAGCCGCAGCAGCAGCAACAACATCAGCTCTGCTGTGGAGAGCATTGCAGAGCAGTGCATGGCTATCATCTGGCTGGAAACTACAGCACCTATGCTTGGCCGCAACTGTACTATAATGCTGCTCCTCCTCCTGCTGCTGCTGCTGCTGCTGCTGCTGCTGCTGCTGCTTCGAAATTGCTATTCAACGGTATGCTGCTGCTGCTGCTGCTGCTGCTGCTGCTGCTGCTGCTGCTGCTGCTGCTGCTGCTGCTGCTCCTGCTACTTGTTTGGCTATCATCACCGCAGGCTGTGCTACCGGCTTCTACCTGGTGAACAATCCTGCCACCTGCACAAAGTGCCCAGTGGGCTCATACTGCCCTGGAGGCATCGCCACAAAGTCTGTCATCTACAGCTGCAACTGGGCCAGCAACGACACCACTGTTGGCCTTACCACCAAGGATGAGCGCTCCACATCACGCGCCGCGTGCGGTGAGACCATCGCAGCAACAGCATCAGCGGTTGATGCTATGCCCCAGAGTTGCGTGTCACTAGTGGCCTGAGTTGTGTATGGCTCTGTGCGCGTGTGCTCCTTCAAATACGCCTTACACATCATCATGTTGCGCCACAGCATGCGGCATATGCTATATGGCATGCTGGCTCATTGCACTGCCGTTCCTTTACACCATGCACCTCACACCATGTGTGCTGTCGCACCCGTTTATCCCCTGCAGTGAACAAGCCCGGCTACAAGTATGTGCCCAGCACTGTCGGCAAGCCCTCTGCCGCGCTGTGTGGCCCCAACACCTACGCGCCTGGCTTCAACAAGCAGAAGGCCTGCACCCCCTGCCAGAGTGGCCTGAAGACCGACCCCTCAGTCGGCGGCCTGCAGATTACTGCTGCTGTGTGCAGTGAGTGCCCGGCTGCTGCCTACTACTGCAGCAGCCGCATTCTGAGCACGTTGTTGTCCACAGTCTGCAGTTACAATGCTGCATGCATGCAGCTTCAGCTCCTGCAGTGATCTGCCTGGTGCACAACCCTTGTGCTTCCGCATGCGCTCTGCACCTTGCTGAAATATACTTGCCGCTGCTGCTGCTGCTGCTGCTGCGAGCAGAGGTGCCCCCTGGCTGGTTCTACACCGGCACTGCTGCTGTGCGCTGCCCCAAGGGCGAGTACAGGGGCGGGTATGCTGTGAGCAGTGCCGCCACCAAGTGCGACAGCTGCCCTGGTGGCTCAACCACCGAGCACTCCAACAGCACGCTCCTCACTGACTGCAAGGGTGAGCACGCACTTGCGGGCATGTGGTGCCCATTTGATGCAATGAAACATGATGCAGCTGGCAGCACTGCTGTCCCAAAAGTCAGCCCGGTGCCTGCAGACACTGCTAGGATCAAGGCAGCTCCTGCAAGCATGGTGTTCTGCTACATGCTGCAGCGCTGACTGTTGTGTGTGTGCTGTGCTGCAGTCCTCAAGCCTGGCCGCTTCTGGCTCAACCAAAACACCCAGATGCAGCAGCCAGAGCCCACCACCTCCATCTGCCTGCAGAACAGCTGGTGCCCTGGAGGTGTCCACCCCAACGGTGATGGCCGCAAGCCATGCGACAGGATTGCCTCTGGCCTCTGGACCAAGGGCTTGGGGGCTGTGGCTCCTTCCCAGTGCGGTGAGTGCCTGCGCAGCCAGCCACTGCCCTGTTAACATCGGTGCTGGCAACACACTGAGTGCAGGCAGTGCAGTTGTGCATCTAACATGCCTAAAACTGCATTTTCACACGCTGAGCCAGGCAAGTCCAGCAACACCAATGACACGTTAGTGCTGCGTAGCCGCCAAGATTCCACATCACCTTCATTTGAGACAGGTAACCATACTATTCTGCATTGCACCAACCTGCCTGCCTGCCTGCCTGCCTGCCTGCCTGCCTGCCTGCCTGCCTGCCTGCCTGCCTGCAGCTATTCCCCCTGGCCACTACTTCTCAGCTGCCGCCAACACCACCGTCAAGTGCGCCAACGGTGACGCTGCCAACCCCAACGGCTTCTACCAGCCCAACTGGGTGCAGTACACCGGTGTGGCCACAGCATGCACTGCATGCGGTGCTGGCATCCTGTCTGCTGATTTGGAGTCTCTGAACATCTTCAGGCCGAGCGATGTGGGCAGCACCACTGGGTCACCTTCTGAGACACTGTTGGTGCCTATGACCTCGGACTCTTGCTGTGAGTGACGTCTCATAAACACTTCCCTGCTTGCTTGAAGTAAGCGAGCACTTTGTAGCAGTACCAACATACAGTAGCTCAACCGCAGTGTTGCTGGCAGGTTGTTACAGGCAGGTGCCTACGATGCTGACTGGCAGCGCCAGCATGTTGTGCCGCACTGTCGCAGTACGCTGCTGTTGCAAGGCCTCACCACTGTTGAACACGGCTGCCTGCTGCTGCTGCTGCTGCTGCTGCTGCAGACATCCGCCGCGGCCAGGGCATGGTGCTGGCTCCTGGCTCCAATGTCAGCAAGCCCATCTACATGGCCGTCACCTGCGACACCAACAACTACGGCACAAACGGCACCGACCAGGGCATCCTGATGAAGCTGACCGTGACTGAGTGCAAGACCTGCCCCAAATACACCACCACCATGGACCGTACCACTGCTACAAACTTCCCCACCCGTTACTTTTATGACACGACCACCGGCGGATTTTATGACCCTCTGGCCTGCCTGACTCAGCCCGGCTATAGCTTTGATGGGTACCAGGCCACGCCCTGCCCTAAGGGCGAGTACAATGACGCAATCGGCGACGACGCCAACAAGTGCTCGGTCTGCCCAATTGACGGCACCACAACATACAGCGAGGGCAGCCAGAGCGCAGCCGACTGCAAGTATGTGCTGCCCGGCTGGCAGTTCCCCAACGCTGCCAACCCTGCCGCCAGCCTGAGCAAGTGCGACTATGGTGAGTCGTGCCTCGCCAAAGCAGATACAAGTTACACAAGTTGGTATGCAACTAAGAGTTCTACAGCCAGAACTTATTCCTATCCTGTTACATAGACCTTGAGCAGAGCAATCCCAGCAGCCCTGCCAGCAGGGCTTCACCAGTCAGGTCTGATGCACCACAACTATAATGCTGCGCTGCTGGTGCATGTCTAGCCACCCGCACTGCCACATCGCGTGCGCATGCATGCTTTACATCTTTTGCTGCTGCTGCTGCTGCTGCTGCTGCTGTGGTTGTGTTGCTGTCACTATTCTGCAGGCTTCTTCTCGCCCATTGACAGGGAGATCAGGGCCAACAATGCATCAGGTGCATGCACAGCCTGCCCTAACGGCAAGACCACCAGGGAGATTGGCTCACCATCTGACGACCGCTGCGACAGTGAGTGCCGCACGTTGCTTGCGCGCTGGGTGCTTCTCACTGTCTTGCTCCAGTATCGTACTTGTGCAGTCCAGTGCATCAGCAGCATTAGGCGCAGCAGTACCCTGGCATTCGCTGCCACCATGTGACGAGCTGCCTCCCATAGCCGACTTGCTTGCGGCATCACCCACGCCACAACTTTAGTGTTGAACACCAACCTGCTGCTGCTGTCATCTGTCACTGCCTGCATGTGTGCAGTTTGCCCAGCTGGCCAGGGCATTGCTGAGGGTGGCAGCAGCTGCCAGCTGTGCCCCTCCGGCTTCTACGGTGATGAAGCCCGCACTGCCGGCAACTTCACATGCGAACGCTGCCCTGCCGGCTCCAACATCTACCGCTTCCGCTTCCAGAGTGGACCCAGCAGCACCAGCGACAACCTGTTCACCTCTGCCGTGGTCACAAAGCCCGGTGCCAGCAGCGTGGGCCAGTGCAGCGTGGAGTTTGGCCAGGTGGAGGATGGCAACTGGAAGCTCACCAGCAGCGGCAGCAATGTGGCAGGCAACAGCGCAGACCTGGACGCCTGCGTGGCCTCCTGCAAGGCCAATCCAGAGTGCCAGTTCCTGAACTATGACTATGCTGGTGACACCGCCACCAGGTGCCAGCTGCGCGTGTCTACCGCGCGCACCATTGGAACGTGAGTGTCGGCAGTGGCGGATGAGTTGCTGCAGTGGCCGCTACGATGTGCCTCTAGTGCATGATTCCATCTCCAGTGCATGGTTCCACTTTGTGCTGGGCATCTGTTGCCATGCAGGACATGATCTTCGATGCTGTCAGCTGCATTCTGGCTTGCAGACAGCCAGGCAGCCACTGCAGCGGTCAGCCACTTGCAGACGGCTGGGATACAAGTTACAGCCGCTGACGCTCTCCCCCCGCTCTGCCGCTGCTGCCGCTGCTGCTGTGCTGGTGGGTCTGCAGCACGCTGCTTGCCTACAAGGTGGTGCCCAACTCCAACCTGCTGGCAGCCAGCATGGGCTCTGGCCTGTTCTCCTGGTGGGTGGATGATGCTGCAGCAGAGGTGGGCATCTACGTCAACACCATTGCCACCAGCAGCATGGCAGACTGTGTGAGCACCTGCACGCTGAAGTCTGAGTGCGCTGCAGTGCGCATGGACGGCTACAGCAGCTCCGCCAAGACCATCACCAGCTGCACGCTGCTCAAGGGGGCTGTGACGATGACCGAGACTGTGCGCACGCTGGTGCGCACCCGCATCGACAATGACATCTCAATCACAGCAGGCCCTGCACCAGCGCCATAAACACCTACGCTTTGCCAGGTCACCAACAGCTGCTGAGCTGGAAGTGCACCAGCTGGCCAGTTTCAAAATACCAGTTCTACGCGTAAGAAGCAGGCAAGCTTGTTTGAGCGTATGCTCTTCTGTGCGTAAATTCGAGAAGGACAAGGACAGGCCTGGTATGGGCCTAAGAGTTTAGCTGGCCAGACCTGGCGTAGCTGCAGCATGCGGGGTGCGTATCATCTGAGCACGCTGTGACAGCTCACAGGCCCCTGTGTTCGTTGTTGGCGGGGCCCGTATGCGCTACTGTATGTGACGATTGCGGAAGTCGAACCGGCATGCTCACGTTTACTGTTCTACTGCTGTCGATGTATGTTGACCGCATGCGCCATTCGCAACAATACAAATGTGATCGTTGTTTTTACCCTCTGTATGCTTGTTTGCTGCTAGAAGCACAGATTAAAGCTGATCAAAACAATGTGCTTGCAGCCGCATGATAGTGTAGCTCTCCTTTGGTTATTATTTATGGCCCCGCCTCCGCTGGTGCCTGCATATCTGTTAGATCATACCATTGCAGCAGCTCATTGATTGCAGCTGCCTAATATTGCAGGCAATCCTGAATTTTGTTGATAAATGCAGCCAGTTAATTGACGGGGCATCTTGATGACGTCATTTTTTGATATCTAAAAGGGATTTATTGATTCAGTTCACTTCAAGCGTTTGAATTTCACATACTAGCTAGTACTACTATAGTAGTACTAGACATGATACCAATGCCACTCATGCACACTGTGCGCACATCACTACTGCAGTGGCTGTAATTTCTACTGCAGCGACTGTGGCATGTGTGTGTATGCTGGCATCCTGCAGGCAGTGCCTCTGCTGCCAGGCATGGCACCCAGCACTGCCGCTGCCTGTCGTGCACTGTGCGCACATTGACTGCGCACACTCTTCGACTGTGGCGTGTGTTCTGTCACGTTGTAACCACGGCGACACATCGCATATGCAGTATGTGTGCCATGAGCATGCTGTCTAATCTAGAGTCCACATTGTGTGACGATTTACGTTTAAGTTTGCAACCCACGCTGCAAGTTGACAAGCGCGGTACATGTTGCACCCCATGCTAGATGGGCCTGGAACCTGTAACAACTTGCACAAGACCCTTGTGTTGGCAGCGCGCAAAACAGTGGAACGTCACACCAGCCATGCAGGTGCATCATGTCAACAGAAGGGCCATGATGTGTGTCAGGGTGGGGGATTTTGAGCCAAATCAGGCTCATTGGGCAACAACCTAATCCATCAGCGTTTCGCTGGATTTGGCCAGTGACTCTAGCGCACTGGCAAGCTACACTATGGCAAGCAGCCCCAAATCCTGACTACACCACGCTGGGTGTGTTGCATTGCATCGCCAGGCAGGTGCCTTGGATGCCATTTGGCAGTGCCAAAGTCGGGTTGACTTGATTGTTGCTGTGTGGCGAGCCATTAGAAGCAGTTGCAATCCGCCCCTGGTATCACAAAAAAATGTGCACACAATTCTAACGCCTGCATAGCCTCTGCAGCAGGCCCGTACCCAGCCATCTATGCTGCTGCGACAGCCGCTGCAACACCTGCAGCTGCCCAGCAGCCACGCTGCTACGCGCCGCGCCGTGCATCACAAAGTGGCAGGATCCGGCTCTGCAAGTCTCGTCGCCAGTCCGCCTTTCGGCCAGGCCAGAGTATCTCTTTACCAGGACTTTCAGGCTGGCGCCAGCGGCAGTGGTACTAGCTGGTGAAAGTTACACACAGGTTACCTCGCCCATCAAGACAGTCATGACAGCAATGGATCAGCCAACTATCCACGCAATGAAATGTAGTACGCAGTGGATGCTGCAGCGCATGCACAATAGTATCCAGAATGTTACATATCACGGCCCGCTTCAAGCCACTGACAACTCATTAGTAACCCACAGCTACGTCCATCAACCAATCAACCATCAGAACCCTACTGTTTCACCGAACGCATCCCAGACGGATCCAATGATATGCAGAAGCCGGTGTTGACACCAGCCTTTATTGTTTACTTACGTATTCCTGAGGCCACATGACGAATCTACAAAACGTTCAGCGCCTAGCAAAAGCTGCCTGGGCCAGAACAGCTGATGGTTCTGACGCAGTGCTGTTTCAAGCAAACAGTCAACCACAATCAAGTATTTTTCAAGGCATACACACATACTGTATGCCTTGAGTGGTTGACACTCTTGCTGAATGTGGGACCATGCGTTATCATCTTTACACCCCACTCAGCCATGTTGTTGGCGTACATGTGCACCTTTTGTACTGTAAAAGCTCTGGCGCACATGCCAGGCATACATGAACATAAAGAAACATGGAACCAAGCTCATATTCACATGCTGTATGCGTTGCAGAAACGAAAACGCAAATCGATTAGTTCAGCAGCTAGTTCAGAATATCAACTACTCAGCCCCATGAGAGGTGCATCGTCAACGCTGGCAGCACAAGACACCATACCTCATGGAACCAAGTTCATATGCTGCATGCGTAGCGTGGTCTGTGCACAGACACGTGCACCGTGTACACTGTGCATGATGGGGTGACCCAGCAGCACGCTACATTGCGCAATACAACTGTGCGCTGTTGCAAAACGAGCATGCATGCACCATATGGTAGACACACATAGTATGTATGATCAGTAAGGTGAGCAGTATACATGCAGGAGCCAGGCCCTGCTGGCAGCATTGGCGCCGGCTGGAATTGTGGCTGCCGCAGGATGTGCAACAAGGACAGGCTATCTAATGTTGATAGATGTAGTTTCTCACGCAACAACACATATGAGGCAACGCGGCTGCTGGCTGATGGGGCACCAGCTTATGCACATGCAGGAAACCCCAGGTGCTGAAGGCAACCTCTGGCGTATGTATGATTCCTAGATGGGCCTGCACACCGACTGATACAGATACCAAGCATGTTTTAGAGCCAATGGCTTTTCTGGCCTGAGTGCTTACTGTCGGTAGCGGCCCTTGCAGACCCTTAACTGCATGTACATGCATTCAAAACTCATCCCCAGCATCAATGGCAGACCCACTGTATTGGGCATCGCTTGTATTTTGGAGGTCGTCATAAAACATCGAGCCGCTGCAGACGCCTTGGTTGCATTCGGTGCTGCTGTCTGAGTCATCGCCACCTCCGTACCCTTTCGCGCGGCCGGAGCCGAACCCTAGCAGCTGCCTGCCGCGGGTGATGCTGCCGGCTGCCAGGGCATCACCCAGCAGGTGCGCAGCGCTGGCGTGGGGTGCTGACATAATGGACATGCCCAGGAGGCGGCGGCCGGCTGCTGCTGTTGATGTGGAGTTGGTGCCAGCCCCGGCTGCCTCTGAGGCGTTTGATGCAGCTTGTGCTGGCAGCAGAACACGGTCGATGCCCTGGACGGTACCCTGGGTGCAGTGACAGGAGCGTTTCAGCAGGGTTGCAGCTGGCTGCTGGCAGCTGACTGTCAGGCAGCTGGCTGCTGCCCCAGAGCCGGTTGTAGCAGTTGTCAGGCACGTCAGCTGCAACTGCTCCCACAACATCTACAGCAAAACACTACGCCAGGCTAGCTTTGCCAACATTGCCAATAAAAGGAAGCACAGCAACTCGCGGGAAGCATCACCAGCGCCGGCAAGCTGTGGCTGCAGGGCCCGCTCCAGCAGTGAGGCGGCATGGCATTGTCATAACTGTCATACTGTTATTTTGGCCACGCACCACGCGAGTGCACCGCGCAGCATGACGTTTCAACTGATCAGCACCCACAGCACTGCCATCAGCCGCACTCACTCTGCCAGAAAAGAGGTTGGCGGATGTAATGTAGTTACATTTGCTGCACCGCCAGGCGAGTCAGGCCCAGGCACTATAGTGGCGGTGGTGAAGGACATGTTACGGCTGCTGTTGAAACGCGCTGGAACCGTCACCCTGCATCGATCACGGCAGCACAGCAGCGCAGAAGAATGCCTGAACCAATGCACAACCATGCTGGTACTGGCAACCTGAGCAGACACCAGGCAATCACAGCTAGCGTGCTTTACCTTGGCTCTCTGGTGGCACACAGCCTAGTAGCCTGCTTGTGTACACAGCTGACAACAAGCCTGCAATCAACGGCCCTGGGCCAGAGCGCGGCCTCACCTCCTGTAGCGGATGGTGAGATTGTTGCCTGGCAGTAGAGTGCTGAGCGGTGCCCCCTGTGTGAAGTTGTCGGGCAGCGTGCCAGGTCGTGCAATGACATGGTACTGCAGCACCCGCGTCAAGCCCTGCACGTCAGATGGCACTGAGGCCGATGCAGCCGCCAGCGCATCATTGGTGGGAGCCAACAACGTGTAATTGAATGTGTTGGTACGGAAGCTGCCTGCACAGCACGACGCAGCGGGGGCAGCAGCCGCAAGCAGTGTGAGGGACAATCAGAGGGGCCGCCAGGGCATGGAAGGCAACTCAGGGTAAGCTGCACTGGCCGGGCACAAGGGTTGGGCGCTTTCAATGCCCCGCTGTGCTGTGCTGTGCTGTGCTGTGCTTGATCAGCTCTGTGCGCCGCTAGTAGGTTGCCTGGCAGCCTACCAGGCACGGCTGAATGCTGACCAATGCACACAGCTTGTGGTGCAGTTAAGGCTACACAGACCACGTGTGCTGCTGAGCCTGCGTGCATTGTGTGCGGTTGTGCCTGCGCCAAGCGCACCTGCTAGGCCAGGCGCCCGAGGCAGTAGGGCAGCCAGTGAGCTGAACTCCGGGTGGACTGCAGCAGGGTTGCGACATTGTTGAAGACATCACCTGGGGCAGCGGCAGCAGCAGCAGCAGGCAGCAGGAGCTCGACTGTGTCAGTCTGCTGTAGGTGGAAGAGGCCTGGTGTTGAAGAATCGAGCCAGCAAGCATCAGCAGGTTGTGGCATGCGTTGGGCACCATGGCAACTGCATGCAGTGTATGCAATGAACCTGCCAAACACCGTGAGCAAAAGCACCATGATCATCGATAATGCACTGGGATACAAGGTTCACGTGCACGTCCGACTGAGTAGGTGATGTGCTACTGCCAGTGTTAGGTCAAGTTGAGGCCGCATGCTGGCACTCCTGCCGTTGCCAGTGCAGCACTAGCTGCTGTGCAGTTGCTTTGCCTTAGTAGGAGAGGTTACATGTGCTTTGGCTGTCACTAGCTGGCAGCCGCTGCCACTGCAGTGTAAATTCATACTTGGACTGTCAGTCTAAGGCTGTGCAACTGTGAGAGCCTCCAAGTCGCAGCATTTGCAGGCAGCGTACAGGCTCACCATTGAGCAGCACCCTGTCCACAGGGAAGATGTTGGCCCTGGGCAGCATGATGGGCTGGCCAGCAACATGTGCTGTATATGTTCTGCACGTCTGTGATTGCGATGGTGCCGTTGGCCAGGCGCTGGAAGCGCAGCACGTCCTTGGGGTTGCTCATGGCGGTGAGGGGCTTAGCGGTGCGGGGTGGGCCGCCAGTCACTAGGCCTTGACCTGCATTCAACATGAGTACAGCAACAGGGAGTGCGGTGAGAGTGCTCTTGCGTGTGCAAGGGCAAGAATGTCATTTGTATGTAATTATTAGGCCCTAATATTGTCATGCCTGTTTATCAGCTGCCTCAGACGACGGTAATCAGAACCAGCCGTTGCACTGCAAGTGCAGTGTGTGATCCACCAAGGCCTGCGCAGCCACCGCTGTTTGGCAAAGTTTGCTGGCAGACGTGCAGAGCTCAACAAGTGCATGATATTGGCAGCCTCACACGCATCAGCACACTAGATAAAACTAACAGCAGCAAAGCTATCAAATATGTGCAGCAGACCGTCACTGGTAGTGTGCGGCTGAAGCAACACGGCGCTGAGTGCAGCTGCAGCAACATAGTACCAACTGTACCAACACAGACCAAGCCGTGCTTTAGGCCATGCCATTTTGCTAGACGTCGCATGCAGGTCCCCTCACCCGTCAGTTTGCGTCCTGCGATCACATGGTACCTCAGGAGCGTATCCACAAGGCGAGGGCGTGAGCGTATCTCCTCGTACGACAGGCCCATCAGCGGCGGCAAAGTCTTGGATGGCCTGCAGCATTGTGTGGCAGATGTGTGTGTGGAAAAACCGGGGGCCCGTGCATGCCACGTGTCTGCATGCACACGCTTGCAGTGGAAATCATCATGTGCTGGTCATAGACGCAAGTACTCAGGCGCTGCAGCTGGCAGCGTCAGCAGCTTGCAACTGCTGCAGGGCAGCCAGCTCAGCCAGCTGAGCTGGCTGGCAAGGACAGGCCAAAGCATGGCAGCAGTAACTACGCATACCTGGTCCGTTGGTGCCAGTATGGTTAGATTGAGGTTGGCAGGGATATCTGAGTCCTTGATCCTGATGATTCCGAAGAGGCCAGCCAGCTTCCGGAAGCCATTGGACTCGAGTGCACTGATGAGGGGTGTGTCCGACGCAGGCTGGGCCGGCTGGGCTTTGGTGCCCTGCGGTTTTAATAAATATCATGTTAGCATCGATTGAACAACGAGGTTTGAATTTGAAGTCTGCACGCGCCGAAGCTCACTTGCAGGATCACCAGGCAGAGCAGTAGCCAGGCCAAACGACAGAGTTGCACAGCATTGTGACTTCAGTGCATAAATTATGTCGCACTTAGGAGGGCTAGATTGATCTTCTGCCGCGCACGTAAGCTATGTGGTGCTAGCGACAAATGCCACGGCAATCGCGACGCATACGGTTGCAACTGTCAAAACGTTGGCAGCACGCAAAGGGCGGCCGCGGATCCATCTTCAGTGCTGTGGATCTAGTCACGTCCTACTCTGCAATTACCCGCTGGCAATTACCCGCTGGCAGCCACATTGCCTCTGGCTGTGTCTGCACAAACCTGCAGTACTGCACTAGTGCAGTAACATCATGTTAACTGCATGTATGCATGACCCCCTGGGCCAGGAACTGGTCAAAGATCGACTCAAAAGCAGTAAAGATGTCAACTGCATGCTACGCATCAACTCGAGGCAGAATAGGATCAATGAGTAGCAAAGGATCAGAGATCGTACATCTCGAGTGCAACCATGATGCATGCAACTGTGAATGGAGCAACTGTGACACACTACACACCGTGGTAACGTAAGTGTCAAGCTGTAGCTCAAGGCTTCTGCCATATCCCCAAACTCAACACAATGAGTATGCAGAGGTGGTCACCCTTCCTGTGCTGAATACTGCTGCTACGTCCTATCATTCGCAAGTCCCGCGGGCCCTTGAGAATACCAACAACAACTTGTTATATGGTACAAGTTGACAAGCAAGTGGGTTAATAACCTTTGCCAGATGCCAGGCACAGCAGTGGCAACTGGCCACCAACAGGCAATGCTATTGCCATACGTGCTGCCACGAGGTGTGCGTCCATAGGGCACACGGTGTTCATCATATTGAGCAGGCCTGCGTTCTGCCAAACCACACCAGCCTGCGCAGGTTGCATGCATGCATGTCAAGCAGCTACTGCTGATGCGACTCATGCAGCACCAGATCAGCAACACCCTGTGTGCCGCTGCAATAAACACACCCAGCAGTTGGGCGGCATGCGTGCATGCACAAACTCGCTGCGTACCCTAGATACTGCCTGCAGCCTAGTGAGATCGGCTGGGCCACCCAAGGAGAGCCGCCGCGTGCGTGATCCGCTTTTGCCAGGCCGTGAATAGATTTGGCTGCATACAGCATGCACCCTTGCCAGGAAGCAACATTGCAGCAATACTGGATTAATCCTCCATAAGAGGGTGAGCTTCTGAAAACCGGCCATTGCAAACCTACAAATAAGCCATGCCCCAGCAAGATACTGCATGCAGTAGCTGCGCAGAGTGCCATTGCTCTACCAGACTGTTGTGCAACACCTGTCATGCGGCAAGCATTGCACGCTACCCAACCGCAGCTAGCCAGCACGTGCTTTTCACTACTATGAACTCTTATTTCCACATAAACTTCCATACACTGTCTGCATCTGTCTGCTGCAGCCTGCTACATGTAAAGATCGCCTGACCATACTGCTGCAGCTACAGCTGTGACGGAACATACACACCCTTTTATCAGTCAGCCAAACACCAGCCAACTTGCAGTTGGTTAGCTGAGCTGGAAGCAAGTGGAACTTTTCAAACGAACATTGAAGCTAGATAAGGAAAGGTGCTGTTGCTGGCTGGTGCTACAGCGCTGGCACGCTGCATACTCCCCTACAAGCAGGGTACATTGTTGCTGCACAACGATACAGAACCTTGAGCCGCCCGCGCTAGATGCAGTGCACTGCAGCAAGCTCGACCGCTGCCAGGCCGCACTGCACCAGCAGGATTGCAGCTGCTCCTCTGCAATTCTTCTTCAAGTACAATGTCAGCATGACAGAACCCGTGTGACAGATATCAAAGCAACAGCAGGGGAAATCCTGACACCCAAAGCTACTCCACGCACCAGAAGTAGTGCCACCAACACCTAGTCAACATAACAGCTCAACATAACAGCACAACCGCAACATAGCAAAAACATACAAAGAGTTATGGGCCACAGCAAGTCCACCCCTCTCTCCGTATCTGCAGCCGTCCAGACACACCCGATGGCATAACAGCAGCAAAGACACCATCAGCTAACACCTGCTGCGCCCTGTTGCTGCCAGCCACCGTGTCAGCTGGCTTAGCTCTGCACCGCATGGTACAGGGCAGACAGGCAGGAACAATGAATGACAGGCTGCACCCCAAACACCCTGTCAGCTGTACGGCTCTGTAATAGCATGCCAGTGCATCCTCCAAAGAGAGTACGGCAGCAGCACCAACTTCACCAGCTTGATACATAACTTAAGTATATATACATAATGGGGTGCTGCCAAACACGCATGAAAGAACCCATGAGCGGGTGACACCAGGGGAACTGGAATGCAGGTGACACACCAGCAGCAGCCGTTGTTATGGTCGTAGTCACGAGTCAGACACATACACAGGCATGCACCACATGCACATCTGCAAGTCGTCACCTTCTGCGCATGAACTTTAAACAAATGCAAGCAACACGTCGAAACATTGACTTCTCAAGTCGGCTGCTCTGCACTGAGCAGTGCCTATGCCTGCATGCTGTGGGCGCTGGCGTGGATTGCTACACAAACACCCTCGCGCCACGCAACCCAACACCCCTAGACACGGATCGTCAAGCGCTATGTCATGTGTCACGTCATTGTCACTCAGCAGAAAGCATCAAGGTCGTCCGGGGCCTGCCAGAGCAAGCGCAGACTGGTGAGCAAGTGTGTAGCAGCAGCCTGCAGCAGGCAGAACCTGCCGAGGGCGCCACTGCCGGGAATGCTGCTGTAGCTGCCGGCAGCCCACGAGCGCCGCGCAAGGTTACCGCCATCAGCAGCATCACTGCTGCCGTCCTCGCTGCTGCTGCCGGCAGATGCGACGCTGTCATCGCCGCTGCTACTGCTGCTGCTCAAAGCGGGGGCGGCGGCGCCGCGGCTGTTGGTGCCTCCAGGGGTGTCTGTGCAGCTGATGCTTCTGCTGTGTCCCCACAGCGAGCTGCTGCTGCCACTGACTGCGCTGCTGCCTGTGCTGTGGCGGCGGCTTTCATCGCCCCTGCTGCCGCCAGCACGACGAGCAGCACTGAGTGACGCACAGTACACTGCCGCATCATACGCACACAGTCCTTGCAGCTCCATCTTCGACTCGTCTGCGCACGACAGCAGGCAGCAGCACAGGGGGTATACCAGGCAGCAGCGCAGTGAGCAGAGGTAGCACAGCAGCCTAGCAGTGGCGGCAACAGCACGCTGGCATGCGCAGCAGGGCAGCTGGCGGCGCTAGCAGGACAAGCTGCCTGCTTCTGAGCATTGTGTATCAGTACGTCATCACCTCCGTGCCTACACCTGCGCTGCCACTGTCATGCACACTTTAGCCCACCTGCGCCCGGCACCCTGCACTCAAAGGTGATGTCAAAGGCCTGCTCTGCAGTCAGCCCCAGCAGCCGCCGCACATCATCTTTGAACTGCTCCACGCCCGGCTGCCCAGGCTTCACTTGCAGCCAGTAGGTGTGGCCGCTGAACTGGATGCTCATCACCGGCGCTGCCTCGCCGCTGAGGTCAGCAAAGGCAGCCTTCCAGCTGGGCAGCGGCTGCTTGCAGAAGCGGCACTTGCTCTCCTGCAAGCGCCAGGCGCAAGGAGGGTTTGGGAGAGATAACGCAGGGTACAGGCGGATGCAGGCAGGCAGGCAAGCTGTGCATGCAGGTGATGAGAGTGGCTGGCTTTCCGAGTATGCGGGGTCGTGTTTTTGCTGGTGTTTGTGCTGGTTTGGGGCCATGCAGCGTAGTTGCTGAGTGTAGGAGGGTGCAGTGTGCTGCGCTGCTGGGTGCAGCACTTGTCGGGAGGCTGCAAGGACTGCTGGCGGGTCTGCCTGGTAGTTGCAGGTTGATACAGAGCTTACCAAAGCCCTGACACAGCTTTACATGCTAATAACGCTGCAAACTTCCTGTTCACAGCTGCCGCAAAGCTGTGTTTCTTGGCACCAGCTCTTATGATGTGCAGTACAAGCACTGATGGTGTGGCAGCAGAGCGAGTCATCAGGGGCTGGTCAAACAGGCTGTGAGTATGGCACTGCTGTGCTAGCACTGCTGCATCACCTTGCAATCATAACACAACCCACAAAAGAGAGATCGACCGAAGCATGGCCGTCTGTATGCTGCTTGCTGCTAGCGGTGCTTCACAAGAAGCATCTGCTGACGCACGAGAACTCACCTCCTCTTTCCCAGCGGACTGGAGTTGCCTGCAGACGTGATCAGGGTGTTAAACGCTTGCAACCAGCAATGCGCCATGATCGGCGATGCACTGTCACGATGTTCCTAAGGGTGCCTCGCTACGCACGTGCTTGGTACCCCATCAGGACCTCTGAAAACTTCTCACCATCGCGCAAGACATGATTGATGGCACGTCAGGCACCGGCAAGGCTTGATGAGGGGCTCCTCATTTCCCAGGCATATGAAGCAGCACTCGTCGTCGCCGGACATGATGCGCCCTGCTGCTACCACAACATCATGCTCCCGTACATAAGTGCATCTTGTGGGTGTCCTGACGTGCTGTGGATTCGACCGCCCTTCTTTGAAGCACCGATGAAGCGCGACCAAAACGCACACGCACTCCAGTGGACATCCAAGATGCACTCAAGCAATTTCAGCTGCAACAAGCTTCTGCAGAAGAAGCGATCGAGACAATCAAATGGGATGTTACCTTGTCACGAAAGAACCCCTGGAGCTTGAAGCTGAAGCTCGGATGAGCTGCGTGCTGTGAAATGCCAGCTCAAACGAAAAGGCTGGGTTCTGCAGTATGTGACCATGCTGCTGCCTGGAACAACAGGTCACTCTTGGTCACCACAGGCAGTCGGAGGGCGGGAGCGCTTCACGGCCCACATACAAGCCTGTCGACGCCCAAAGTCGATCTCAAATCACTCGAAGTATTCAGTGCTTTACTTTTAACCTGAACAGCTGGATGAACCTCCGCTATCGTTTCTTCTGCAGGGGGCAGCAGCAGCAGCAGGAGCAACAGCAGCAGCAGAGCACGGGAGGTGACACCGCATCAAATGCAAAGCAGATTATCACTGTGCTGCATGTACGACAAAGGCGCATGCTCTATTGGAGTCTGCGTCATGAGAATTGCCAATGCAAACAACAAAGGAAGGGCAACTTGCTGTAGTTTGAATTCAAACGTTTCGAACGAGAATTTGGATTGCCAGGCTGTGGTGCAAATGTCTCCTGCGCAATGCGTACACATACAGGGCCCTCACAAGGTGCGCCTGCTGTGCTTGCTATGCGATGCTGTTGGTCAGAGGCTTCAGCATGGCCAGCAACGCACCAAGCCCTCAGCCACACCTGTATGATGCCAGAGAAGCCACTGTCATTGCAACACAGTTCACGCTGCCCTCTGACACCTAGTACACACATCTGCCTGTGACTGCTCTGCTGCCGCTGTCCTAGTCAGCTCATGCACTCCCAGCTAGCCTGCTGTTCACACAGAGGACCTGCCCACGCAGTGGGACCAAGCTACACAGATCGCCATGCGGAGTCTGTCTCTGCACACAGCAGCTGTGTCAGCTCACCCGTGCAAGCCGCTCCGCTTCTTGGAAGTACACATTGCTCAGCGCCCGCATCGCCCTGCGCGCACGACCCACAGACACGGCAGCCCAAACCACAGCAGCAAGCACCAACAGAGGTCAGGGCGCAGCGATCACTCGGCAGAACCACCAAAGCAGCCCGCTTGCTATGCACATCCGCGTTGCTGTGACGTCATCACCGCAGCTGCATGATGTTCAATGTGTGCTGGCTGATACAGGCAGGCAAAGAAGGAGAAGTGGCCCTGCTGCGGA
The DNA here is from genome assembly GCA_030272155.1 of Tetradesmus obliquus. NCBI lineage: Eukaryota > Viridiplantae > Chlorophyta > Chlorophyceae > Sphaeropleales > Scenedesmaceae > Tetradesmus > Tetradesmus obliquus. Next base: position 8,254,461 of record CP126191.1, read on the forward strand.
CACGCCTGCTCAGGTCAGCAGCTATCCCCTTACACACCTGCTGCTTGGCTGCGTACCCCTGACTGGCAAATGAAATTATTGTGCCTGCTGTTGCTGTGCTCAAGCCTTGAGAACAGCAGGCATGCTGGAATGGCATGCAGGTGTTGACAAGCATTGCGCTGCTCTATGCGATGGCATCAGCTGCAGGATGTGTAATGCTGACGTCTTTTGCAGTTGCTGTTAACTGTGCTGCGGCACTCACGCCTCTTTCTGGTCTCGTATCTGCAGCAGCACAGACAGCAGCATCAAGTGAGACCAAGCAATTGTGCCTTGAGCAATCATTGGTAAGGGGTTGCCTCATGTCCCTGCTGGTGCTCATACATTCAGTAAAAGCTGTGCTGTGTCGTCCAACATGCTACGCAATGGAGTGCCGCACTAGCGCGGCACTCTGCAGTACTGCAGACTGTCACACAACGTCAAGTTACGCCGCGGCATGCACATCGCGGCTGTGAAAGACCTGCAGGCTGCTACAGCACAGGTGCATGCTGCATTGCTGTGCTGTTCCACTGCGTACTGAGCAGATACACCCATCATCCTCGCAGAGCGCACCTTTGCCTCATCTGTTTCGTGCATGTTCATTCGAAACTGCTCCCGCACTTGCCCAACAAGTGTGGCCTCATTGCCTTGCTGCGCGGCACAATGCACGAAACAGAAAGCACAATAACACAGGTTAGGCGGTAGTCAGAGCACATACAAGCACAGCTGTATGGCCTGGCCGCACTGCTAGTGAGCGCAGTGAGCATGGTGCACTGTCGTCACAAAAGCGACGCCTGCTTGTACATGATTGTCACTGTCGTACATGAGTTCAGCAGGTCAGCTCAATGGCTCAAGACATCAAAGCCCTTTGCTGTGACAGTGCACCAGATAATGCCATGAGCAGCAGCAGCAGCAGCAGGTGCCGTTGCAGCAGCAGTAGCAGCACCAGCAACAGCAGCAAGCGCAGTGCAGGATACACCAGGCACTAAAGGCTGTGTGAAGCTCACCCGTCTGCCCATGAACCGCGCTAGCATCATCAGGTCCTTGTATAGCTGCGGTGGGAAATCAGGGGTCTCGTTCAGGCTGCTTGCTCGGGACTGCGGGTCGGCACTGCCGTGCTGAGCTGCTCTGTCCGACAGCCACTACCTTCTTTACTGGGTACTCCTTGAAGACTTTGTCTAACGACGACATGGTGATCTACGTAGGATGAACAGCTACGACGTCTGCTGCAGCCAAGACAAGGCAGTACTTCAAGTCATCAATCACCAGCAGCTAGCATGTGCGTACGCGACTTGAACAAGCTAATTACAGGTTCTGCGAGCCTACCCTGATACCTTGAGCTGAGCATTGCCTCAGATGCCTTGCAGTGCTGGCTATGCATAGCCATATGCCCTGACCCCAAGCCCTAGTGACAGCCTGCAGCAAGCTGCCACATGCCCGCACAAAGATAAACAGGCCAGCCAGAACACCATCTACATAACATGGGCTTCCCAATCAAAAGGGTAGTTTTTATAAGGTGCCACAGGGTGGCTGAGGTGCATACAATGCCAGTTCCGCCTAAAAGCCTAAAAGCCTGTCAATCGTCCTGCTCGTTGCAGAGTGTGGGTCAAGCCTAGCACTATAAACTGTCCCACTGCCAACTTCTGGCCAGCCGCCCATGCCCCAATCCTTCTGGCATGCCTCATCTGGTCATTGCTGTCCTAAGTAATTGCCTGCCGGTAACCCTGCTGACAATGAGTCCTTTGCAACTGACGAAGCAGCAGCAGCACACACACACCACACACGCAGTGCTAAACTCTACACAGCATAAAACTACAGCACGCAGCACTGCGCTAACCAATCAGCAGCACGCAGCACAACACCCAACTAAACAGCACTGACCTGAAAGCCCACACGCAGCACAAAACCACTCCTTGCACGCCTCAGCATCACTGCACAGCCGGCAGCTGCATCAGCTCATGCACCGCCTGCGCCACAAACTTCAGCTGCGCCTTAATACGTGCTGCCTTGTCAGTGCAGCTCCCCAACTTTAGCCGCAGCGCTTGCTGCCGCAGGTCTATGGCCCTGCCAGCCTCCTGCAGTGTCACTTCTAGGTGGAACCCCAGGCCTATGCCTATGAAGAGGCGGGAGGTGTCCGGCACTGCTGCTCTGCAGAATACGCCAGAGCCCAGCTCCACCCGAGTTTTAAGAGTGGTCTGGCATGCCTGCAGGTTTCAAGCCATGCCTCAGGGTTGATGTTGGTGTGTGCCTTCAGGCGGGATGGGCAGCGCAGAAGTGCATGCAGTTGCAACACACGCGGGCTGCCCTGCAAGTGAAGGGCAGCACTGATAGGGTGCTGGTGTGGACACATTTTAGTGCAGGAACAGATGCGGCAGCAGGGTAGCACGCATACCCCCATGCCATGAAATGTGAACCTGCACGGTTGCTGTGTGCTACATGCAGCAGCGACTGCACGAGCTACAGCGGACAGCGTGTACGTAACCTGGAACTCCAGCATTGCAACAGCGATGCAAACACTTTGCCAGGCCTGCTTACCTCCTGCTGCTGCTGAAGTTGCTGCACGTTGCGCCGCAGTTCTTCCAGTTCGTCTATTTCAAGCTGGCATCTAGCCCGCTGCTCAACCGTCTTTTGCAGGTCCACTTTGAGAACATCGTTTGCAAACTGTTCATATTCGCGGACTTTAGCGTTCAGGTCGATTTTGTTGCTGTGGGCCATGCTGCTGCTGCAGGTGCTGCTGCTGCTGCCACCGCTGCTGCCACTTGCACGGATGCAGCAGGAGCCGATGCAAGCCTACAGTTTCACTTTGCATGTTGCAATTTGTTGCTGTAAAAACGTCAGACGAGCTGTGCGCCCATAATATGGGAGTTTGGTTACTGCTGCCTGTCATAAAGTGGTGCAACAGCCCCGCCCGCCTACCTTCCGTCTTCATATACCAGCCACATATGTATTTTGTTTTGTTTTTCAACAAAAGGCATGCAGCGCATCGGCACACGCTTTGCATGTTGGCGGGAGAAATCACAGGAAGTTCTTGGACGGTGCAACTAGTTCGTCGGGCGAGGTCGCTAAGATGATGCCGATACATTTGCACCAAGCGCTTGCCAGCCGGTGTTTCCGAGCTTTGTTTCCAAGCAGTGCTGCGCACAGGACGCGACAAAACTGCAGCAGGTGCAGCAGGAACATCGTCAGGTTTCGGACAAGAACGGAAGCTGCCATTAGTAGCGCTGCGGAACTCCAGCAACAGCAGCTGTCAGTTTTTAATGATGCGCCAGACCCTCGTGGGGCTGGTGCTGGCTAGCCTGGCCTTGCAGGCAGCAGCCATGCACCCAGACGTGCTGACATTCTTGAGAGGCCCTGCTCCCAGCCTGGAAACAGAGGCAACAGCACAAACCGGCAGGAGGCTGCAGCAGACGTTTGGTGAAGCACCTCGTGAGTATTGCAGGGCTGCTGAGCGCTGCTGCTGCTGTCATAGCCTTGTCCAGTGTTTACATTTTGGAACGTGAACCCATGCAGTGGCTGCACTGCCGTGAACAGATGGGCAACTTTGAGCAGAGTTCAACTGTCAGCTGCTGAAGGCAGTTGGCAGGTATTGACACGATACCGCAGAAAGCGTTGATGGTGTCAGCCTTGCCAGTCATGGAATTATGTGGCATGGTTATGAGCTGGCTGGCTGGCTGGCTGACTGATTGGCTGCAGGCGTCTTGGTTCAGTGCTGGGCAGTGCAGTGACACGTCACGAAGCCGCGCTGACCTGCTGCTGCTGCTGCCATTGCTGCCCCGCTGCAAACTCCCCGCAGAGCCCTTCACCTTTGACGGCTTCGGCTTCGGCACCGGCGGCTGGTACCCCGGCGGCGGCCTCTTTGATGGCTTTGCCACCAACATCTACAACATCGTGTTCCGCGACATCCTCAACACCGGCCTCACCGAGTACGTGGCCAGGGCGCTGCCAAATGACCTGGGCAACCCGCTGAACTTCATCCCGCCGGATGTGGCCGGGTTCCCGCTGGGCACGCGCCTGGGGCGCGACGTGGTGTCCGTGTTCGGCTTTGACTGGTTCGACAGGTCAGGCTGATGCGGCGTGTGGCGTGTGGTGTGTGGAAATGCGAGTTTCGAGGCGAAGCTGCAGCCTGACTGATGAGCGCAGAGCGGGCGCAGCATGCGCAGCAGTGGTGTGTATCACAGCCACAGCAAGTGACGCCGATGTGCAGCATGTCTATGCCATAGTGTGACGGTGCCTGCAGCAACTCTGGCACAGCTAGCATCCGTACCGGGCAGCGTCGTGGATGTTCTCCGGCAGCAGCACATCCATGCTGCTGCTGCTGTTGCTGCTGCTGCTGCTGCTGGTGTGCAGGTACATTCAGCAGTACTACACCTATGCCACTGCCAGCCAGGGCAAGCTTGTCAATGCAGGCTGCGTGGTGAGTGGCCCTGGTGCATTCTCACACAGCCGCCACACATGGAGGCAAATCCTTCGCATAGCCTGGTTGAACTGCCTAGTGCTGATTCCTGTGATGCAGAGGAACTGTTTTGTGGGGTTCAGGTCTGCGAAATGTGCAAATGGCAGGGCTCACACTGTTGCCCAGCCAAGCCGGAGTTGCGCAGGGCGATTGGCGTGCATTGGACAGCTGTGTGCATCAGACGGGTCACATACACATCCGTAAACCCAGTTTGCAGCAGGGTAGACAGTAGTGTTGCTGTGCGTGCTTGCATATGTATCTTGCTCTGATCTTTGGCCAGCCCCTGGCGCAGCCAGATCTCCCGCTCCTGCCGCTGCTGCCGCTGTGCTCCAAACACGCCTTCACGGGCTGCCATGCCTGCTGCTTCCACTGGCGCCTCCCCCTCAATTGCTGCTGCAGGGCCCCAAGTACGGCCTGACGGTCAACGGCGGTGAGTGTGAGATCATGGACGATGGCAGCGTGGAGTGCACCAACCCCAGCATTGTGCTCAAGGGCACGCCCCTCACCTGCAACCTGCCCTACAGGGCCGCTGCTGCGCTTGAGGTGGGTGCTGCCGCTGCTGCTGCGCGCCTGCTGCAGCTGCCTGCCTGCTGCACCTGGCCGATTCAGGGCTGTGTGCATGCATGTGTGCGTGGATGCGTATGTGCAAGTGCTCACTGCACTAAACAGCAGGTCCCTGCAGACAGCTGCAGGGATGTGGCCCTGTGGAAGAGAGCAGCGCTGCTGGTACTGCGTCCTGCCTTAACACTTCGTATCCTGGTGCTGAGCGCTGCTGTACAGTGGCGCTGGCACACCCGCGCTGTGCAGCACGCTGTCGAACTGTTGTTGACTGTTGTTGACGGTCGCATGAGTTTGAGTGCGAGCGATGATGCTGTCTAGCCTGATCGGTGCCAGCACGGTGACGGAGACTGCCTTTTGTATGAAATGTAGCATGATCGCATGCGCACATATGTAGCATCAGTAACAAGCAGCTTGCAGCATCCGAGTACGGTGGTAGCAAACAACGGGGCGGCACAGCCACATGTCACCCAGCTCCGCCTGCACCTTCTTAAGCACACCCCTGACACCTGTGCCTGCTGTGCTCCGCCACACTTGTTCCATGTTACGACCCTGCAGGGTGCTGGCTGGCAGTACCGTGCGACGTTTGGCCAGGCGCGGGAGGGCGTCCTGGGCCCGCCTGCCTCCCAGTACAACTTTGGCGCTGCCGTGAACATCACCAACCCCTACCTGGGCTTCAACGCGCAGCTGAACCGCATCGCCAACGACTTTGGCGTGCAGCAGTGGTGGCAGTTCACCGGCCAGCTGATCATCAACGAGCTCGTGCGCATCCAGGCGGCACTCGTCAGCGGCGACGTTGACAGGCGCATCTACACTCGGGAGCTCAACGACCGCGCAGCAGCACTCGGCTTCCGGCCCGTGCCTGATCCTGGAGCCAGGCGCCACCTGCTGGCTGGCGAGGCAACAGCAGCAGCAGCAGCAGCAGCAGCAGGGTCTGGCATTGCAGCTGGCATTGATGCGCTGCGCAGTGCCGGCAGCACCTTGATGCAGCGGGTGGCGCAGCGCATGGGGCTGTCTGTTGCTGACTTGATTGATGGGCTGCGCGCAGCAGGCGTACCTGTGCCTGGCAGCGAGCAGTCCCTGACACGCATGAACCTGGCAGCAGCGCCACGGCAGCAGCAACAGCAGCAGGCAAAGGCGCAGGCTGCTGCTGATGTGAGCCAGGATCTGTCATCGCTGGTTACATTTGCAGAGCTCGCCGATGCTTCAGCGACGCCAGATGCTACCGCGCCTGCTGTGGCTCCTGAGGCAGCACTCCGTGAATTTGCTGCAAGCGTGCCGGCCGCTTCCCAGGTCATCTCGCAGACCACCAATGAGTCAGAGGGTGATGCTGCAATGCTGGCACAGCTGAACCAGGGCCTTGCTGCTGACAGGGCTGCTGCTGTGGGAGCACGCACTGGCGCTCAGGAGCAGTTCATGCAGCCTGAGCCCGTGGGTCCTGTCTTGAGCCAGCAGCCTGCCAGCGGTTAAAATAACTGATCAGTTTGTTGGCTAAGGGGCCTGATGCTTGCGATCTCAGGGCGCGTGCGGATGGGGTTTGTGGCGAACGTATGGCATGCAGCCGCACGTAAGGTTGTGGCATTGCATCGAGCTACTTTGCGGTTGTAGGCAGCTGGGAGTTTAAACTTTGCTCCTGCTGGGTAGCTCGTGCTCAAGCTGCTCAAGTGGTGTCAGTGCCACTAGCCAGTGGCGGGCTTTGCTGCCGTGATCTTTGTGCTTTCTGGTGTGCCTGGGCATGTATGTGGTATGGAGACAGCCCTACATGCATGCACAACGGTGTATCATACACCGCATGATGCGTATGTAGGCCGAGTCTTGTAACACGGTTGTGGCGGAGTGGTGGCGGGGTTGGGCAGGCCAGGGTGACAGCTGAGTAGGCTTACAATCAACTGCATGCATGCATGTATACGTGTGGAGCTTGAGCTGGTGCTCTTTGAGCATGCTCAATATGCTCAGCATGCACATGGAGTTGCTGGTGTTGGGCCCGAGATGCGTGACACAACTCAAGGAGCTCCTTCGGCCCTTCTGCAGGCCTGGCTCAGCAGCGTCTGCATGCGTGCTGCACTGGCGTTGCGCTGCTGCCTGGCTGCTGCCTGGCTGTAGTGTGTTGCGTCCAGCAGGTGGCGGGGCACTGGCTGAAGAATAAACAATGTGCGGTCCTGAGCTACTGCTCGGTTGTAAGCAACATATGTATGGCTGCTCCTCAACTGCACTGCTTGCTGGCAAGGCTGTGTACTCCGCATACAGATGAAGGCATGTATGCTGACACATGTTGCATGCTGTGAGGTTTGTAACAATACAGTTTGCAATTCAATGTGCTGCCGCAGCGCTGCACTGAGGAGGAAGCTGATTGGTCCCAGGACATTCAAGTATACTTACGTAAGATCATCCCCTGAAGTATTGTGTAGAGTGAAACTGCTAGTTGCCAAGCTAGTAGTGAGAGCATCGCTTGCATAATTGTGTGAGCCTGACGTCATACACCACAATCGCTCATGTTCTGCTGCCACATGATATGACAGGCAGCCTGCCGCGCTAGCTTGGAACAATGCCCCCTTGCCAGAGTACTGCCAGCATGCTCACCACGGATGAAGTTAGCCGTGCTGCCCAGCAAGAATTGGCAATGTAAAGACCAGATGTAAATCAGTCAATAATTGCCTTGTGGGCACACTACTCACGGGCTGAACCCAACCGACACTATAAAACACCAGCTGTTACAGCAGCATCTCTTGTGAACAGTGCAGCATGCAGTACACCCAACTGCAGTTGTAGCAGCACATGCAGATGCGCCGCACCGCAGGCACGTGCTCATTGAGCTGGCATCTGCACAACCGACTTTACGAATACGCCCACAGAACTGTATCACCAGCAAGCTCTGCATGCGTTTGGCAAGGACATGCGTTTTGTTGCAGCTGCTGTAGCCAGCAGCTGCAACTGCCGCCGAGGCTTGCACATGGTGCTTTCAGTTGCAATTCAACCAACAAACAACTCAACAAGCCCACATCTCCAAGTGCCTACCCAAAGGCCGTCTACGAAACAGTGCCACTTGCCACAAGCAAAGCAAACAGGTGACTGGTAATTAACACACCAACCAACAAACGGCAGTGCAGGGCTGTGCTCTACAGTGCTTACAGGGCATGGAGCAACAGCAATGACAAAACTCTGGGTCTGTAACAGCGTGAACACAAGCCGCCGTTGTACACGACGAGCTACTCTTACACATACACATATCAATAACACAAGCCTCGTGTTGGGGTTAGGTTCCAAAGCCGCACCAACTAAGTGAGGTGTATCAGGCAGCCAACACGTGCAACGCGCACGCTATTGCGCAACATCTGCTACAGCTGCCGTACACTGTGTTACCCGGCTCACTCGTGCATTACTCAACTGTCTGTCGCAGGTTCAGTTGGGCAAAACGGCACGCAGGCTGCGAGCCCGACCTCTTGCAGTTGCACGCACAACACTGCTGCATTCTGCTGCGTGCACAACCACACACAACCATAGCCTGCGTCCGTGCACAAACAGAGTTCAACCTGCTCACGAGGCAAATATCACACTGCTCACGCGTGTGTGCACCAGAGTGCGTTGTGTGTTGGTATTGCTCACCTCCCCTGCCAACAGTGAGCAGCTTGCGATGCTCTGCCCTGCCACATCATAAGTGAAGTGGACGGCAGCACATGTGCTAGCAGTGTTGCAGGTGGTCAGGCAGCCCCCGATGGTTGGACTGTTCGTTATCACCTGCGTCACGCTACCAACCTCTGCCGCATTGGCATCACCCCACGCAGAGAAGCCACCAAAGCCCATTCCTTGGGCCTGCACAATGCCAGATGTAGGCATGATCTTGTAGGCAATTGCAGATCTGCAGCAGAAGGAAGAAGCATGAAGTGTAGCATGATGTCAAGATACAGTATGTGCTGTGTTGAAATCTGACACTCGGGCACTCGCCTTTTTAAAGGCATGAGCAGCAGGCGTCTAGTTCTCTCAGCAGCCACACAGTGACAAAATCTGACCCGTTGACATCACAAGCGTTTGACACTTTGCAGCCTGCACACCACAAGTAACTTGTCGTTTGCTAGCGTCAAATGCAGGTCCTTGCTGCCGACTTACGTTGAGCCAGTACCGCCGCCCACTCGCAGCATGCACTTGGTTTCATCTGCAGCAGCGTAGTCAAACGTCAGAAACTGGCAAGAGCTCTGGCTCCTGCAAGCCTCAACGCATGCCGGCAGGCTGGAAGCACCCACTGCAGCTTCCATTGAGCCACTTGAACTCAGCTTCCAGTTTCCATTCTCGACCTGAGCAAACTCAGGCATGCAAAGACTTGCTGATGTGGAGCCTTCTTTGGACACCACAGGGGAGGTGAACACGTTCAGGTCGCCGCCGTAGGCAAAACTGTAAGGGATGGCAGTCGGGCAGGCCTACAAGCAGCATGACACCAGCAGGTGGCAATCAGCAGGCAGGGACAGCCGGCGATATATTGCTGCAGCTGCGCTGCTCTAGCAGACAGTGCTACGTCACACACAAGCTACGCAGCCGACGCGCTGTGCTGTCGTGGCTGCAAAAGCAACGCCCCAGGGCTGTCACCCGCTTGCTGCAGACCAAGTTGAGGCGCTGCTGCTACATCAGCACACAAGAAGAACAAGACGCATGCTTAAGGCAGCAGCTGCCAACTCACCTGGCAGGAGAGCTGTGAAGGAGCCCTGGAGCTCGATCCATAAGTGCCGCTAGGGCACTCCACGCATGCGCCGTTGCTGGTGCTTGTTGTTCCCTTGCCCGCAGGGCAAACTGCATTGCAGGGTGATTGTCATCGTCAGTGCCATGTGGGAGGCCGGCAACAAACATGCTTGCGGTGTTAGCAGCAACGACACGCAATGTTGCACAGGGCAGCAATCCAACCCTGATAAAATGCAGGCTGCATGGTGACCACACAGGCTGCTAAGCCGGACGTGAAAGGACGAAATTGTAGCATGTTGCTGTGTGCAGGCATCACCATGCTTTTCTACTCTGCGAGGTCCACCATCGTTTTGCAAGGCACTCACCGTCACATTGCGTGATATCAGAAGCTCCAGTTTCGGATGTCATCTTGCCGTCAGGGCAAGGTGTGCACTTCCCTTCCACACTGTTTGCCTTGATGTCCCTGTCAGACTTAGCATAGTAGGAGCCTGGAGCGCGAGCGGCAGCAGCAGTTGCAAACGGCGCACCAGGCTGTCAGCTGTTGGTACGTGTGTGTGCACAACTAATGGCAGCTGTGCAGCAACTATACTTGACCTGGTGGCCACATAAGTATACTTCAAACGCCAGGGATACTGCACACCTGCTGTAATAACTAACGCCCGGTGCAGACAGCTCTGCTTATAAACACTCACCTATGTCACACAGCGAGAGGCTTGCATAAGGGTCGGCAGTGTAGGAGTACTGCCAGCCGGGCAGCAGCAGCGCGCAGTCATCAATGCTCTTCGATGCAGTTCCAGCAGTTGTGGTGCCGTCAGGGCACTCGATGCACTTGCTTGCGCTGTCGCCGACTGCGGGGTTGTACCAGCCCTTGGGGCAGGGCGTGGCAGAATTGCCGTTATATTGGTAGCCTGGCAGTGTGATGCAGGCGTCTGGGGAGTAGAAAGCTCCTGATGATGTATCGTAACGATACTTGTCAGGGTTACTGGCGGCTGTGGTGGCATCCACAGTAACAGTGCCGGTCTGCAGAACCGATGGTGGCGCAGGTGTTTGCAGGTTGCAGTCGCTTGTTGAGCAGAGAAATCCTCGTCAGCGGATCTGTGCTGCGCCTGGCGCAGTCCTGACATGCTGTACTTGAATGCAGCACACGCAGGCGTGTAAGCACGAGTATCCGCGGTAGATGCGTGGAGGGCAGAGGAATTTACGTGTCCACTTGCATGACAACCAACTGCACAAACTTGAAGAAGTCATATTTCTCTTTCAAGAGAAAGAGAAGCAATGCCCCTGGCACCTCTCACATTAGCTGAAAATGGTAGTGCCAACCACAGCCGTCCTGTGGCTTGTTGCGTCACGCGGGGCAGTGATCTACGCAGCAAGCAGCTGTATGGCAGCGGCACTCACCGGGCAATCGTGGCAGATCTGCACACCCAAGCCGTAACTGACGTCGTCCGGGGCATCGCCAGAGGCTCCAAATTGGTTGCTGCCGCAGGTAACTGCCTTGTAAAGGGGCTTGCCCGAATTGGAGACTGCAGCAACCACCATTCCCTGGCCGCGGAGGATGTCTGCAGGCACATGCATTGCAGCAGTGCGGAGACGACACCAATTACAGCAGTCATTAGTGGAGAAGCACATATGTGGCTGCTGTTGCATAGCAGCCTGTTGACAAGTCACTGCTACACAGGGATGCAAGCTTGCAGCATGGTGTGCTGGGAGCTGGCCTGGATGCACATTCAACATGTGTACGTGGCGTTTTTACTATAGCAGCATGCAGCTTCTGCTCACAGCATGATGTGCTGGGTTGTTCGTGCACTTACAGCAGGACTGATCTGTCTTTGGCACGAGCTTGGCTGTAGGCGCGCCAGATCCGTCATCAGACACGTCATAAATGCTGAGGGGCTCTTTGTCATCCGACAGGATGCCAGCACCGCAGGCTGTACAAGTGGTAGCAGCGCCATTGTACTGCACCCATTCGGGCTGGTAGAGGCCATTTGGGTTATCCGCATCACCGTTGGGGCACTTGGCTACGACGCCTGAGCTGCCAGCAGCTGTGAAGTAGTGCCCGGGAGGAATCACTGCAGTCAGGTGGAAAGCCACGCAGGAGGGCGTCAGACACAGCACGCAGGAGCCGTGACACAAACCAAGCCTGAAGGTGGTGGTGGTGGTTGATGCTGATGCAGTTGGCATGTTCTAGGTGTGCATTTGCATGTTTGGCATAGGCAGGGGCACAGGTGCCGCAAATATACAGCAGAAGTCGCACGCCGTGCACAACAAGCATGGCATGCTGGAAAAACCAACACGACAAGTGGCTGTAAAGGCGCATGCAATGCACGAGTGCATGCATGTGACGGCGTCCTCAGCAGGCGTGTTGCTTACTGCACTCAGAGGGAGCAGAAGCACCCAGGCCCTTTGTCCACAGGCCAGTGGCGATGGTGCTGCATGACACCATGCCCGAGTCAGAGTCAGGCGTGGGCCCGCCAGAACAGTAGCTGTTTTGTGGGCAGATCTCTGTCGCTGGGGTTTGCTGCATCTTGTCGGTGGTGCTCAGCCAGTGGTAGCCACGCAGCAGCACTGCAGAACACACAAGCCAGCAGCAAAATCTATGATGTTATGATCAAGGGGCATGTGAAGTGGCAGCCACGGCTCACGGATGCCTGGTTTTGCAAACCATACATTTGTGTGCAAGGCACGCGAAGCAGATGTTGTGCGTCAGGCAAACCCCCAACACACGCGCATCACAGGTACTGTTGATGTTGATGGACGTTTGCGATCCATCGCATAATGATGTGCTTGATTAAGCGCGTGCAGGGTTGCCTCACCGTTGCAGTGTGAGAGGCTGGTGCTGTTGGCGTGCTGTGTTGTCGTGCCAGCAGGGCAGCGCTGGCAGCTGTATGCAGCGGCCGTATCCACATAGCCAACCCTGTACTCTCCTTTGGGGCAACGAGCTACAGCTGTGCCAGCCCAGAACCACCCTGGAGGCACCTCTGTGGCAGCAGCAGCAGCAGCAGCAGCAGCACGGTGAGCAGTCAACCTCGCAGGGTGCCAGGCACCGCAGCCGCCAACAAACCCTGCATGCTGACAATTTGCAAGCTACTATTGACTCAACATGTTCAGCATCCACACCCCATACACACATGTATCACAAGCTACAATGCATCCTGCAAGCACCAGAGGAGCGCATCCGTCAGCGCCACTCACTGCACACCCCCGCAGAGGTCCTGAGGCCGTTTTCGTCAGGGTCGGTCTTCATGCCTGCAGGGCAAGGGCTGCAGCGCGCCTGCCGCCCCGTGTAGGCTGAGAAGGTGTTGGCAGGGCAGCGAGCAGCTGTGGGCTGGCCGGCAGTGCTGGGGATGTAGCGGTAACCAGGCATGGCCACTGCACACACAAGCAAAAAGAGCAGACAGCTTTGTTTCAGCGTCGTGTCTCTGGAAAATGGCTTGTTCTATTTGTAGTGCCCAAGCTGCCACATCCCAGAAGACACCTGGCGCGCCACTGAACTGTGGAGGTGCAAGCTGGTGTGAAGCTGGCTGGGTCGGACCATTACACTGCTCAACTGGTGACATCCCTGCCTGGAGAACTGGCTCATCGCACCTGCAAGCAATGCTGTTTCTGCCAAGGCATCAGGTTGCATGCTTGCTCACCGCAGTTGGCCCTGGAGGATGCCCTGAAGATTCTTGTAGTGAGGCCTTCGGTGGTGGAGTTGTTGGCCCAGTTGCAGCTGTACTGCTGCGACGAGGATGCCTTGCCGCCAGGGCAGTAGAACCCTATCCCACAGTCCTCGCAGGTCGCTGGGTTGTTCACAAGGTACCTGCCAACATCGCAGCCTGGAAGGGAAAGCAGGGTGAAGCGCAAGTGAGGAGATATGTGTTATACGGGCGCTAAGTCAGGCCCTATTGCTGAGACGGCATGATGACTCAGCCCAGCAGCATGACTTGCACCGCTGCTGACACCAGTGCACATTGATGTGTTGGACAGCAAGCGCTTGCGTGTCAGGCGGTCAATGTTTGAGGCAAGGCCCTCCCACGATGCATATTTAGAAGGCACGTGATCATGTTGTTTTGTTGTGTCACATGCGGGAGCACGGCCCCAGCCGGACTCACCGCAGCTGCCATCACTGCGAGGCACCCTCTTGTTCAAGCACCTGGTGCACCTGAACAGCCCCAATGTGCTGTCCACAACACAAGCGCCCGGAACAGTGTCACAGCCAGAGGGGCAGGTGGCCTGATCCGCTTGCAGCAAACGCCGGTGGCCTGCTTGCAGTTGTTGATTGCAGCAGCAGCATTGCAGCAGCAGCAGCAGAAAACATAATTTGGAATGGCTGGACAGGAGCCCATGGCACACACACCCTGTGGCGAGGTATCATGCGGCCTGTAAAATCATCTAATGCCTACGCATCTGAATGCTGCAAGGTGCTGTGTACCGATGGATATTGTGGGCAGCGCTGGTTGTTCTTCCCATGCTGCTGCTTGTGCTGCTGTGCACTTGCGATGCCTTTGTATGTGACCAGCAGGTGTTGTGGCCGAGTGCTCGGCAGGTTGGCTGCTTTTGCAACAGCTCATCCTATCTTACACCTGTTTATGCACCAGTGTCGCCACTGCACACGTTATAAGCATCCGAAGCGCCCCGCAGGCTGTGCCGGCAGGTCGATGGCTGTTGTTAACGAGCGGCCTCACCTGCTGTTGCACCCGCGAGTGCAACTGTTGCATCCTGATTTCCTGTTGCAGAGCCTCCGAAACTGCTCAGGCAGACCAGAACCAGGCAAACTATGCTGAAAGGCATCCTCGAGGATGCCCGGAGCTCCGGGCAATGCTGCCGGCCCGCGCCGCGCTAAAGGTCGCAGAGGTCCCTCTTCACCACTAGGTCACTGAAAGTTCGCAAGATGCACTGAAATTTTACTGTGATATCTGCATCTACACAGAATGCATGTGTCGCCGTGATGTCTGGACGGCTTTCCCCGGGCCGGTCAGACCGCACTTCTGCGCCGGGTGGATGTCTGCATTTTTGTCCTTGATGTATCTTAATAGCCAAACAGTGTTTGAGCACAGAGGTGTTGTTTGTGCACCTGTCTTTGATACTGAGTAGTCAATACTGGCAGCGGAAAGATCAATTCACTCTTTCAAAATCAAGCATAGCTACGGAATACAGCATCACCAAGTGATTGCAAACGAGTCCCTGGGCATGCCACCGATTAGCTTTTAAAGGTAACAACCCGGCCGCCCGGTCCTGCAACCAACCTTTTTGATGTATAAGAACGAATTGATGTCGCCAGAATATAATCATATTCATAAGCAAGTCACCAAATTGACAAAAACCCTTTTGATGGTTGAAGTCGCTCATACATAATCAATTGCAAGTTCTACCAGCGTGGGGTTGAGAAATCGGCAAGCTGAGCCAGATAGCAGCTCATGCTCCAGAGCAGCCGGCAGGTAACCTCAAAGCCATGATTAAGCTGACAGTGTCATTACATGCGCCCCTACTCACAAGCAGACTGCAGCTTACTACACTGCCTTCAATGAAGCTCATGTGAAGTTCACGCTGCATTCCCACTGGGCACCGCAGGCATCCACTCTGCATCCACACTCAGCATCAGCTGCTAACTACGCCATCCTACATCCCTGCTGCATCCATTAACATCCCTGCTGCATTCCAACGCGCATTTCAGTGAAAACTTTACACACCAAATGCCTTTTCATATGAAACACTGTGTCAGCAGCTACGCGATGCCGTCCTTGAAGAAGCTGTCGTAGGTGGTCTTGCCCTCTTCATCCATCAGCCCCAGCCGCTTCAGCCGCCGCTCCTGGTAGTACTCCAGCGCCGCCAGGTCAGCAGCGCGGCCCTCAAAGAAGCCCAGCAGGCTGTCCAGCGCCTCCTGCTCGCCCAGCCGCACCTGCAAGGTTAAAACACAGATATGCAAACAGCAGTGAGATGAACACCTCAACACAACAGTAACAGCACGCCAGGAGAGGGGGTGTGCTGTGAATCGTGTTCGGCGCCTCCTGCTTGCCCAGCCGCACCTGCGAGGTTGAAAACAGATTTACAAATACCAGTGAGGTGAACACAAAAGTTAAGAGCACGCCAGGAGAGGGGGTGTGCTAACACAATGTCCAGCGCCTCCTGCTCGCCCAGCCGCACCTGACCAGGATCACAAACATGAGAGTGAGAAGAACACAACAGCAACGCCACAATAGTTCAATACGAGCAAGAGGCATACAAGCGAGCAGCTGGTGTAGGACAAGGCAAATGATTGGCTGTTGCGAGCGTGCATGTGATGCGTGTTATATGCACGGTGAGTGTGCGTGCATGGTGCAGCAGCAGCGGCGCAAATGCTGCAGCAGGGTGGCATGACCACGGTGCGATCATTACAGCTGTTCATGCACATCTCGCACACAGTGGCAGCGCTTGTCTCTGCACTTTGTACAGCGGCTGACAATGTCTGCAAGAGCAGGAAACAGCAATGCCTGTGCTTATCCTGGCCATAGCACCCCTGCTGCTGCCGCCAGCGCCTGAGGCCGCACAAGCAGCATGCTCCAACTGCCCAAACTGCCCACGCTTCGCCAAACCACCCCCCCAACACGCATCGCCTGGCCGCTGCTGGCCCCACATCAACTGCGCACCTGCACCGCCGTCTCCTGCCTGCTGCCAGCAACCACGCCGCCATCCCTCAGCAGGGCCAGGTCCTCATCGATGCTGCTGCTGTAGCGCGCCAGTGCCTCACGTGCGCCATCCATCATGGCAGAGCACACTGCTGCCTCGTTTGCTGCGCTGACTGGCTGGCACATGTGGGACCATGCCTCAGCCTCAAAGATGGACTCCAGCAGGAAGCAGTCGGAGCCTGCAGGCAGGTGGTGATGGTGTAACGTCATGTCAGCTAGGTCGATGCTGTGTTGTGTGCTCAGCATGCAGGATGGAGTGCTGCACGCGCCATCATGCAGTTACTGCGCACCGCTTGTCAAGCTGCGGTCACAGCCTGCGGACGGGCGATGATGGGGCATGGCTGGGCCGACAGTGTGTGGCAAGTCGCGTGGCGCGCACAGCATGCGGCATGGTGTGCTGAGCATGCGACATGATGCTAGTCACCAGACAGTCCCTGTGCACTGCACGCCGCTGCCATGCACCCAGCAGCAATCACGCCCTGGCTCCAGAGCGACTGTGCCACTGCACGCCCATCACAAGACGCTGGCACAGCAGGTGCCAAACTGCACAACCGCGCCAGAGCGGCAAACACGCGCTCACCGCTGAGCTGCATGAGCCGCAGGAAGCCCATCATCTCACCGCTGAGCTGCATGAGCCGCAGGAAGCAAACACGCGCTCACCGCTGAGCTGCATGAGCCGCAGGAAGCCCATCATCTCCAGGCTGGGCTCCTGGCCCCGTACCAGGCCAAAGGTAGCACTGGCCCCCAGCCCGTTGCGCTCCAAGATGTCAGCCTTGTCAGCGAAGTAGCGGTCGTCCTCAGGCAGCGTGAGCGTGAGGCTGTAGCCGCCCTGCGGGGCGCAGCAGCAGAGTAGAGAGTTTAGGCACACAGCGAGCTGAAGAGCGTATTTTCTTGCCGCAGCTGGTTCAAGCTGCCTGCAGGCACCAACAAGAGCAGTGCACGTGCTGCGTTGTCGCGTTGGGGCTCATATGCAGCACAAAAAGGCAGCTTTTGCCGGGTTGTCAATGGCGCTGCTGCAGCCTGCATGCATTATTCCATTTTCCATTCCTGTTTTTCAAGTTTCCAACCACCCACCTTTGCGCTGCTGGCATCCAGCACGCCATGGTCCAGCAGCAGCGCATTGTCCAGCTTCTCAGGCCCGTAGTCCATCACCACTGCCTCGCCCTTGCGCACAGCGCGCGTGGCCTCCACAGACAGCACCTTGCCCTTGCCAAACAGCCCCGCAGACTTGAGCTTCCATGCAGCATTTGCGTTGCGCCGGTGCGGCAGCTGCAGCCAGACGTTGCAAGTGGTTGGCAGCAGCAGCAGCAGCAGTACCCGCAGAAAGAGTGACCGCAGCAGTCAGCGAGGCAGGGAGGAGGGTGTGCAGAACGAAGCAGGTGCATAACGGTGTGCTGCCTGTGGCTGTGCCTGTGCTCGAACCCGCGGCTGCAGCACCCTGCAGAACACATGCAGCGAGTTCCACCGCAGCTGGCAGGAAGCCAAGCTGGCCACACCCTGCTTGGCAACTATCTCGCGCGCTAACCACACTAACACCTTGCGCTGCAGCACTGCTGCGGCGCTGCTGCTGTCTGTAAGCCCTGCGCTGCTGCGCTGCTGCCGGTCTCACCCCATGCACTCGCCGCATCACCATGCCCTGCACGCACATCCAACCACATTCACATCCCAACACAGCCCCGCTCCCCCGCCCCTTCCTCCTCTCACCGCGTCTGCCAGGGGAACTAGCGCCACAGGGTCAGCATCCAGCGGCGCATGCAGCCTGCTGCGCACGCTGGCCACAGCCCAGCAGAAGCTGCCGTAGCTGAAGCGCTCCACAGGGAACGCTGCACGGTTGGGCGAGAACAGCTGCTCATCAAGCGACTGGTACTGCTCAAAGAAAAACTGCCTGCAGGGCACATTGGGTGACATTGGTGGTTGGCTGCAGGAAGTTGGCGTGTGCAGAAGCTATGCATGTTTGCATAGGGAGCTTGGTGTACGCTGCAAGCAGATGCGGCATAGCGAAGAGAGGTTCCTGCACCAACTGCGGGCATAGGCTATTTGCAGCAGCAAGCTGCAGTCGACACTCTGATGGCTGGCTGTAAGTCCAATGTTGTGCTGCAGCACAGGCACCCCCCTGCACCGTACCCAGCCCCGCTGTGAACACATACGCGTACGCAGCCGTGCACTGCTGATGCATATCTGCAGCTGCCATGCAACCTGTGCCTGCACGCACATCTCGGACTGCAGGCTACGGCAGGGCAGCCTGACGCCTGCATGCTCGGCTGCGCTGTGGCCCTCACGGCCGCATGTTTTGCAAACATATGCTGCTGCGGCACAGCACCACTCACTTGTACCCCATGACAGACTCCAGCAGCTGTGTGCCCTCCAACATTTGCAGCTCCTCATCGCTCCAAAACAGCGGCGAGTTAGGCTGGCTGGGTAGGCTGCTGATGTACTGGCTCAAGCTGCTGCCTGGCTGCCCCTTCTCCGCCAGCAGCAGCAGCGTCAGCTGCAGCCAGGGCTCCAAAGCGCCTATGTACTTGCCAATTGCTGCTTTCTGTGCCGTGTCTGCTGTAATCCATGCGCTGTCTGGCACCTGCAGGACGGCGTCTCCTGCAGGCAGGTCCTTCGCTGCAACGAGCACAGGCACGTCCGTAGCTACGTCATTGGCAACAGTAAGCTTGTCTGTAGCTATTTTGTTGCTGCCAGCCCAGCCCAGCACCACTTGCAGGGGATCTGCTGTCTGGACTGCCCTGCAGACTTTGAGGCTGTGGGGCCTGCCGACGCCTACGTAGCGGGTGCTGACGGCATGGCTGCTTTTAAGCGTCTTCATTATCTCAGAGCAGTTTAATTGGGCAAAGACGCTGGCTGGTAAATGGAGGCAAGTACTTCTACAACGAGTGAGATCTTGCAGCACGCACGCAAACACCGCCACCAATGAACTCTCAATGTGTTCTACTTACACCGTTCAACCAAATGGGGAAAAGATCGTACACTTGACCATGCATGACACCCCGCTGTAACAGAAGCCAGTGACCAAGCCTGGTCCTGAAGGGATCCAGAGCCCTGGAGCAATCGTTTGTTGAGTATGCAGAGCGATGTACACTGCAAGTGTCCATGGTATACAAGAATGTGCACGTCAGCAGCCCAGACAGACCAGCACAAACCCAGGACTAGCAGGTGCATCCTTCAAGGCTTGGCTTGCATGCTGCGGCATGCCTGTAATTCCACACCATGTACACAGCAGGCCTGAAGCGTACCAGCCCATGAGCAGCTGCATCCATTCACCGCAACAACATACAGTGCTGATAAAGCAGCTGCTGCATCAGTCAAAGAGCTTGGTGCCCTTGGCAAAGGCGTTGAACACAAACATGGCAGCCACTAGAATCACCGCGGCCAAGCTGTGTGCTTGCCACCAGCCTCCTATACTGCCCGCACCACCAGCAGCATCCAAAATGTAGCCCGTCACTGCAACGCCTATGACGCCGGCCAGCGTGCCTGCAAGGGCAACATCACACAGCAAAGGCGTAGTCAGCTAATGAGCAAGACGGGCACAGTTGGGGGAGCAGCTTCGTGCTGACACTGACGCATAGCTGTCCACGCGCCACCGCCCTCTGTGCATGCGCAATGCATGCTGTGGCAGATGCTGAACGCAAGCACACCAGCAAGACTTCGGTGCTTTCAACAACCTTCTAGGACTGCGAGCTGTGCACAAGCACCTGCTGCCCTGCAAGCAAGGCCAACAGCAGCTGCGCCGCGCCGCTGCCTTCCCCGCCGCTCCCCTCACCCGCAGTGTTTGAGATGCCCATAACCATGCCAGCATACTTGGGCGCTATGTCCATGTGGTTCACGCTAAAACCGCCACGTGACAGCCCCAGCGTGCCCATTGTTAGTGTGGTGGCAAGCACCCCACTCATCATGCCTGATGCGGCTGGCATGGACATCACAGCCACAGCTGCTGACAGCATGCCTGCACAACGCATGCGAGCAGCAGCAGCAGTGGCAGCGGCGGCGGCATACCAAGTGTCACAGCAAGGTGCTTGGAAGCATAGCTGTCGCAGCATGGAGCGCTGAGGTTCTTCATGCAGACTGTACAGCTCACAGCAAGCAGCGCCATGTAACCTTGCTGCCCTCGACGCAAACACTGTACAGGTGCGTAATCGTTGCTGCTGCCAGCAGTGGCACTGGTCCGTGCAGGTCTCACCTATTGTGTTCACTGTTTTGCGCGCAGCAGCCACGCTTCGCTTGCTTTGCAGGATGAGTGCGTCACCCATCCAGCCGCCTACGTTGCTCATTGCAAACATGACTAAATATGGTAGTGGCTTCAGCACCCCCAGCGAGTTGAGGTCAACCAGCAGCACACTGCGACCAGGCAGAGCAAAGCAGCAGCAGAAGCAGCAGCGGCATTAGCAGCAGCAGCAGTGGGCATGTCTGCCAATGTGGGCGGTGGCGTGAGCGCTGAACGCCGCAGTACAATCACAAACACACCTTGTGGACAAGCTGCCAGAGGAAGTACCCAACATAGAGCAGGGCAAACCCCCAAGCCGGGGGCATGATGCACGTGTGATGCTTGTGTAACAGCTTGCATAGCTGCGCAACATTCTGAGCACACCACGCAAGCTGGCAGCGAGATGGCTACCCCTAATGGCCCCTGCTGCTGAGCTGGCAGCTGGCAGCGTTTGTCAGTGTGCCGTGCATCAAGCCAGCAGCCACAGCCTAGGCAGCTGCAGTGCACACACCTGTTAAAGTATGTGGGCAGCCAATTCATGACCAGGTAGAAGGCGTAGTGAAAGGCAAAGTTGTTGACCACGATCGCCCACACAGCAGAGCTGCGCATCAGGCTAGCCCACAATGCTGCGCCGCTTGCGGAGGATGCTCTGCGGCCCGGGAGATCCTGCTTCAGCTGAGCCTCGTTGCAGGTGAGCGGTATCGTGCTGTCCCTGCATGGCGAAAGCAGCCGTGGCAGCAGTGCCTGAAGTCACACAAGCCATTACACATCAGTAGGATCCAGCGCTGCGGCAGCTGGACACACATGCACGTGCTTTCTTGATTTAAGCGTCGCTTGCTGCCTGGCTGCTGCGTGGAGCTGCCTGGCACCACAGCACAAGCCCACTGCCAGCCACTGCTGCGTCGCTCAATACCCAGCATCATAAACGCAGCTGCAGGCAAGCCGCTGCACTGCCGCTCACGAGGACCGCCTGCCTGGTGCGTCCCTGCCCACAGCCAGCCACAGCGCCAGCCAGGCCAGCCCCAGCAGCCCCACCAGGCGCAGCAGGCTGGCAGCGCCAAACAGCGCAGACACAGACGGCAGCACCAGCATGGCAGCGGCTGAGCCCAAGTACATGCCTGGGGGCAGGCAGGTGGGTTAACAGGCAGGCAGGCAAGCAGGCAAGTGGGGTTTCAGGCGGGTGGGAAGGCAGCACGCAGGCGGATCAGCAGCCAGGCAGGTGCCACCTTGCTGTACGTCTGCTGCAGGGCACAGGCAGCCAGCTGGTGCACTGCTGGCCTGTAGGCTGTTGCTGGTGGCAGTAACAGCAGCAAAATCGCATTCAAGTCAAGCAGCTGCGCTGATCCTAGCAGGACACAGCTACATTGCTGCTCTGCTTGGCAAAAAGCCATCAGCTGGCACACCTGATGTGGTGAGTGACACAGCCCGCGCTCTTTCGTGGGGCGGGATCCACTGCACAGCAGCAGGAGCCAGGGGCAGCAAGGTTGAGCTTTCACTAGTATTCAAGGCATTGAGTTGCTGAAGCCACTAAGTCGGGTGTTGTGAAGCACAGCAGCAGCAGGCTTCAGCGCACCCAACACGTGGCATTGACTATGAAGCTGCTGCTGCTGCAGCAGCTGCTCTTCCTGCTGCATTGAGCTGCAGCTCAAGTATGTGTCAAAACTGCCTCTTGATGCTGTGCTGCGTGCTGCACAACGGTGGCAGTGCTGTAGCTACCAACAGCTGCAGCGGTGTCAGCTGTGCTGCATTGCTGACGTCTCTGCAACCACGATGGTGGCACTGCTATGCTGCTGTACCCAGCACATGCTGCTCAGCGCTGTGGCCGTCCTCCCCACCTACCTTTGACAGCACTGTATGCACTGATGGGATGAGGCCGCCCTGTGCCAGGCCCACACACACCCTGGCCAACACAGTCAGCGTAACGCTGGACGCATTGCCAGGTGTCAGCAGGCATGCCAGGGACCAAGCTAGGAAGGAGGCGATCAGGGTGCGTCTGCCGCCATACAGCTGCGCCGCCCAGCCGCCTGGGATCTGCAGGGTTGTGCAGAGAAGCATTGCCAGCATGCGCTCATGCACGCGGCTGAGCTTGCAGCTACCAGGCAGTACTCTGGCAAGCACTGTTCAGACGGCATTGCATCTGCACCTGCTGGATGCACAGCAGGATGGCTGCCAGCTGTAGTCTGCATTCAGGGACCTGTATCCATATATGAGCCCGTCTGTGTATTCAGTTGAACATTAACTGCCTTTGTGGTGTTTTGCAAGCTCGACTACAAGCCAGCTGTGCTGCTGCTGCTGCTGCTGCTGCTGCTGTCGCTGCGCTCACTGCTGCCACACTCCAAGTCACCTGTGACACGCCGTAGCCCCAGTAAAAGGCAGAAAGTACGTTTCCTTTGACTTGTTCATCTAAGTTTGCCTCCTTGGCCATAGCAGTGAAAGCTATGGAGAAGCCCACCCGCTCTACATATGCAGTGAGGGTGGCAGAGAAGCATGCTAGCACGATGACCACCTTGGGCTCCATGTCGACGTGCTACACTCACAGCCATCAGTGCATAGTGAATCAATGGCAACTACTTCAGTGAACGAGACAACCAGCGAGCGACCTTGTGGGACCTGCTGTTGTGGGACGTGCGATATGCTTTAGCGATAAAGGTCGCCGGAAAGCTCTGTCTTGGATGATGTATTGAGATTTTGGCATGTTCAACACCAGAGGCAGATAGACAACATGCGCCACGTTCAGTGCCAGGGTTTTCAAGGGCCTCTGGACAAGTCAACCATCGTCCTGCTGGCTGCTTTCTTGCACGAGGCTAGCAGGTGACGTTCGCAATGCACCCTTCAGTTGCATCGACCCTGTAAGCACAAGAAACTACCGGTATATATGCTGAATGGTAGCGCAGGTCCTGGCCCTGCAGCTGGTCAGCAACGTCAAGCAACAGCCAGCTGATGCACATGCTGCACATGACATGCAGCTGCCGCGTGTACGCACACGACACCAGACCATTTCTGCAGACAGTGAAGACAGTTCTGTGCAGGCTGTGAGTTCAACACGTGGCACATGTGGTGGTGTGCGCCATGGTCATGATGATGTGGCATGGCTGCAGCGTGCAGCCTGCAGGCCCCATCGCGCTCAGCTAGCATATCCTACAGCTGCATGTGTTGAATAGCAGTACGCATGTTTAATGATTTGCATTTTAGGCTACTTTTAAGGAGGTATCAGCTGATCCTGGAGCCAACTGCCTGCCATGCTGGTGCGGTTGGAACGCCGTCAGTCCACCGGTTGTGCTATACAGGGAGAAACTTCGGTTGAAACACACAAAATATGAAGCATTGAAAATCAGTCTAGTACCGTGTGGTGGCGTTGCAACAGCTTGAACGGAGGGGTTTAGCACCCAGAGACGGGTGCAGCTCTAAGGAGACGCATTGACCTGGCAGTTGCTACCTTTTGTTCGGGTCCTGCGACGCATCATTGCACGTATATCTTGTTTGTGCGTGCGTCACAATGGCGTCCAGCATGCTGCTCAACAAGTCTGCTGGCGTTAGCCTGGGTGCCGCTCGCCAGGGCCGCTCCCTGAGGCAGGCAAAGCCCACCTCAACCACCACAGCTGCTGTTAAGGATGTTTTCATGCCTGCACTCAGCTCAACCATGACGGAGGGCAAAATTGTCAGCTGGCTGAAGCAGCCCGGAGACAAGGTCAGCAAGGGAGAGCCCATTGTGGTTGTGGAGTCCGACAAGGGTAAGTGTTTAAGTACTGCAAACCGATCATTGCCCCAGTGCAGCCGTGTATGCCATTCGCCAGGGCTTGAAGCAGGAATCGCAGTTTTGCCTACTGCCCGCGTGTGTACTGTCTGACACTATTGCCGCTGTGGTCTGCAGCTGACATGGACGTTGAGGCTTTTGCTGAGGGCATCTTGGGCTCAATTGTGGTGAACGAGGGCGAGCGTGCCAACGTGGGTGCCGCGATCGCCTTCATTGCTGAGACCGAGGCCGACCTGGATGAGGCCAAGAAGAAGGCAGGCAGCAACGGTGCAGCAGCAGCAGCTGCGCCAGCGCCAGGTGAGCCCCGGCCTGCAACCAATCCGTTGCTGATCAACCAAAACTGACTGGGGGGACCCGCCAATGCAAAGCCAGCAGAAGCAATATCTCAGCTTCAATACGTCAAACATTATACATCCTATCACGGTGTTGTCTGTGCCCCTGTATGCTTGCAGCCCCCGCAGCGCCAGCACCCGCAGCAGCAGCACCCCCTCCCCCTCCGCCAGCTGCCGCCCCCGCGCCCGCTGCACCAGCGCCCGCAGCGCCAGCACCGCCTGCGCCCGCAGCAGCGCCCCGCGCTGACGGCCGCATCGTTGCCACCCCTTACGCCAAGCAGCTGGCAAAGGACCTGCGCGTGGACCTGGCCACAGTTGCAGGAAGCGGCCCCAACGGCCGCATCACTGCCAGTGATGTGGAGCGCACAGCAAAGGGCGGCGCAGCACCCGCTGCCGCCCCGGCGCCCGCAGCAGCAGCGCCCGCCGCTGCTGCCTCAGCAGCTGCGCCTGCGCCCCCAGCGCCCGCCAAGGCTGCTGCAGGCACCACTGTCTCTGAGCTGCGCGGCACCACCAAGCCCTTCACCACGCTGCAGGCTGCAGTGGCCCGCAACATGAACGAGAGCCTCAAGGTGCGCAGCAGCAAGGAATTCAGCAAAACATCAGCAAACCACAGCCAGAGTTGCAAAGTCGGGGTCTCGCAACAGCCAGCGCTTGGGCAGCCAGCAGCAGGCCCTTGCAGTGCTCAACCACAGCCAGCAACCAGCCAAAGTAGTGGCCAACTGTTGTACTTCAACCTGCACAGGAGTTGCGCACCATCAGGAGCAATTGGTTATGGAGCAATCTGATAGTCTACTGGCTTTTGCAGCTGCCCCTGTTAATCCCTCTTGCCCTGACTTTTCACAGCGGCATGAGTTTCAGATGGGGCACACAGCACAGCTGGGGAAGATTCGCTGACAGCACTAGGGCCTGGCGTCCAATGGGTGTTTTCTGATAGTAGCTTCCCCACATCTGTCATGTGTGTTGGCATGCACACAGCAAAGGCATTGCCAGTACATGCATGCTGGTTGTGCCTGCGCCTTGCAGGACATGAGTGTATTAATTCGTTTTTATACATGAGCCGCTCGTCACCGCGTCTTACGTGCCTCATCATACGTCAGCACCTTGTAGCTGGCAGCTGCTTCTCACTCCTGTCCCTGCATCTGTCGTCCCCTTTGTGTCAGCACAACGCCTGCAATGTTGACGCCAGTCTCACCCTGTTGGCTTGTTGTGTTGCGCACCTGGTATCTTCTCGCGTGCCTCCAGGTGCCGGAGTTCCGTGTGAGCATGAGCATCGAGACCGACAAGTTTGATGCGCTGTACAAGCGCCTCAAGCCACACGGCGTGACCATGACTGCGCTGCTGGCCAAGGCAGTGGGCGCAGCACTGGCCAGCCACCCCGTCATGTTCGCATGTGAGGGGGCGTGTGCATGCAGCAGCAGCGCCTGGCTAGAGTTCAAAGTAGACCAGTGCTGGACTGTAGGGTTGCTTGCAGGATGCCTGCAGGAAACGCCAGCTCATGAAGCAGCGGGGTGTGCAGGAGCAGCAGCAGGATGATGACAGATTTGCTGGCTAGGTGCCCTGGCGGGTGCTGTGGGGGTGATGCTGGATCAGCGCCCTGGCTGCAAGGTTCAGCTGCTTGCAGGATGGAAACAGGCGCGCAGCAGCAGCTGTACGCCGCAGGGATGTGCGGGCAGCGCGCAGGCTGCAGCGTGTGCAAAGCAACGCAACATGGCAGGCGCTCTTCTCTTTTGTTGTCAGTTATGCAGCTGCGAGCTGGCCATGCCTGCATCTTCTCATTCCTGTGCTGAACATGCCTGTCTGCTTGCCGCCTCCGTGCTCGCCTGCCTCTCCGCAGCCTGCACCCCTGACGGCAACGGCATCACCTACAACGAGCGCATCAACGTGGCGCTGGCTGTGGCCATGCCGGATGGCGGGCTCATCACACCCGTGCTCAAGGATGCTGACAAGGTGGACATCTACCAGCTCAGCAGGTGAGGGCAGCTTGAGCGCAGCTTGAGCACAGCTTGAGCGCAGCTTGAGGCGAATCCTGCAGTGCAGTGTAGGGTGGGTGGGTGGGGGGGAGGGGGCAGCAGCAAGGCAGCCATCTACCAGCCGGGCAGCATCTTTACGCACGGGTGGACGTGTCCCAGCTCAGCAGGGAAAGGCAGCACAGCCGCGCAGAGGCGGACACCTAGCCGCTCAGCAGGCGGGGAGCGCAGCCGGCAACAGCGGCAGCGCAGGGGATGGCAGCATCACAGCGCAAACCCGTGTAGCCACACCGTGTATGTCACACCTTGAGGCCTTCAGGGTGTGGCCAGGGCGAGTGCATGCAGCAGCAAGCGCCTACATCTGCATGTGGCAGCCGAAGAGGCGTGCTGCATAGCTGTGCATGCAGCAACAGCGGTGCAGCCGCATCGCAGGAGTGAAGTGCAGCACATTCTGTGCAGCTGCTTCCAGCACCTAGCCCCTCGGCCCTGGTCATCAGCTCAATGAGGGCCACCTGCCATCTAGGTATGTTGGCTGATGGGCGCTGCTGCTTGCCGTGCCTGCTTGCAGGAACTGGGCCGACCTGGTGAAGCGTGCACGCGGCAAGCAGCTGCAGCCTGACGAGTACAACAGCGGCACCTTCACCATCAGCAACCTGGGCATGTTCGGCGTGGACACCTTCGACGCCATCCTGCCACCAGGTGCGCCTGTTGTTTCAAACTTGTTGTAGTACTTGCACGCAAAATGCGGGATGGTCTGCAGCAGGCGGCACGGTAGCTTTAGTTGCAAACAGTTTGCAACAGCAGGCGTGACGGCTAGCAGTGACAGGTTCGCCTCAAGCGCTAGGAACAAGACGCATGTGTTACGCGCAGCAGGCTGCTTGTGCTCCTGCTCTTTTGTCTCGGTACCCTGCTGCATCTGTCGCTCCTTCAACCACTGGCGCTCATCCTGCGTCTCTGCGCTCTGCGCTGCTGCTGCCCTCCCATCCATGTGCCTGCAGGCACCGCCGCCATCATGGCAGTGGGTGGCAGCAAGCCCACCGTTGTGGCAACTGCTGACGGCCTGATCGGTGTGCGCAAGGTCATGCAGATCAACATCACCGCAGACCACAGGATCGTGTACGGCGCTGACGCAGCAGAGTTCCTGCAGACGCTGAAGGCAGTCATCGAGAGCCCAGACCAGCTGCTGCTGTAAGTCGCTGCAGGAAACGGGCGGTGCCTGCTGCTGCGGGAGGCTGCTGCATGGCAGCTTGCAGGAAAGCGCCATCACAGTGCGCTGCAGCGCTGCTAGCAGCCTGCATGTTTGGGCGTGGCAGTACTGCAGCAGCTTGGTGTGCGGAAGACTCTTGAAAGAGTGACAGGAGGGACCATGCCATGTGGATGTGGAGTGGATGTGTGTGAAGGGAGCCCAGCGGCTTTCCAAAGAAGTTATGTGCCCCTACCTGGCATCTTGGCCTGGGGCAGATGTGCACTGCACAGCTGACAGCTGGAGAAGATTTGGCCATACATAGATGGCACAGCAGTGCAGCGGGTACAGCCAGCGGTGTCATAGTGTGGGGTAGCTCGCTGGATGGGTTTCAGCGGAGCAGTTGGCGACAGTGAAGGTCTGTCACTTACATTGTTGGGGAAGCTCAGCTTTTGGTTTATACTGGAAGTGGTTGGGGGTGCTCGCATGGCGCCTGCACCTCACTTTGATTAGACTCTAGCAATGTGCGCCGGCCATGCGCCTGTAACGGAAGGCCCAGTGCTCCTCGGCTGATGTAGTGTAGCTGACAAGGTTTTATGATAGCAGGGCGGGTTGTGCGGGTGTGGCAAGGGGATGGCATGCACTGGCAAAGCAAGCGGCACTGCAAGTACTTGCACAGGCATGGCGCAAGCTGTGGAGCTGGTGTGCTAGCACTGGCTCGCTGTCAACAGTTGGCCCTGATGCGAGATAAGCAGCATCTGGCGTGCCAGATCTAGATCTAGATCAGACTTGAACGACGTTGCCAGCATCATGGCTTGAAGCCTTACACCAAGTCGTTCTGCCGCAGGCAGCTGTCCAGCGTGCGCTGAGAGCCTGATGCACTATAACATGCGCAAACTCCAACGTTGCGCAGAGCCAACATCGCGCATATCAAGCGAATGACAGGCTCATCGGGCAACCGCCATCAACCTTCTGACTGCAGCACACCCTGAAGCCTGGGACTTCTGCTGGCCAAATGGGCCACCAACTTCCAGCGCACTGGCGAGCTGCACGCTGACAAGCACCCCTAACCTCAATTGCATATACAGGAGACACTGGACATCAACTGCAAATGTGCAGCCGGGCAGTTCCCACAAACGGGTACCACAATATGCAGCATACCTGCCACGTCACCTGGCAGGAGCGCAACAACTCAACCCTGTACTGCAGGCTGCGCTTAACACGCACTACTAGTGCTGTGTTAGTAGGTGCCACAGCACTAACAGAACAAGCGTCTCACTTCACAGCAAAGACGCACACATACACAATACACTTGCAGAACCAAAGGCATATGCTGTGCCTTTAACCGAAGTGCAAACTAGGCAACCCATTTCGCAGCAACACAGCGCATGACAGGACGCAGCACGATTATATTACACACTGTTGTACATCAGGAGCTCATGAACAGCGTGGGCGAAGCTGGTGCACCCACATACAATCATACAGTTGGAAGCAAAGATCAGCGCTGCATGCCATCATAGAAGGTGCTTCCCGGCCACAATCTCACATGCGTGGTGTACATCTCCTGGAGGGAACAGCAAAGGCTGCTCCAGACATGCTGGGTGCGCATGTCGACCATGCGCGAGCGCTTTAAGATGCAAACATCCCAGCCACACTATGCCAGGGTCTAGCCACCCAGCTAACAACCGAAGTGTACCTGCAACAAGTGCCACAAGCGGCGGCACCATGCTACACACACCTGCACAACTCATCATGTGCGACCTGTCAAAACCGCAGCTCCAACTCCGGTTGTTGCATTTCTTGTGTCAGAGGTGCGTGCCGCTCACTGCAGAGCGTGCTGTAGCACAGAGGTTGCTTCAGCAGCAGCACTGCCGTGGCTGTGAGAGCGCACATGGCAGCCATTGTCAGCCCCACATGCCACGATGTTGCGCACCCTGCCTGCCTTGGTGCCATATGTGATGCCCTGGCCAGGGCGGGGGTGCCACGCAGCCACGTTCACCTCGTCATCAGCACTAAGCAGCTGCCTCACCAGGCCCAGGTCCGACATGCGGTACACCTGCAGATGCCAACGCACGCAGCAGCAGCAGCAGCAGGAGCAGCAGCAGGCATGGCATCAGCAGCTATGGCATTAACACACCCACAGCAACTGCTTGATGGACTGACCTGTCTGGAGGCCTCCTCAAGAACAGGTGGGTGGCATGCTTGCCAAAACATTGGTCTCAAAATTCGATCTTATACATTGTGTGCTGCACTTCATGAATGGTCCGGCCTGCTGGTGTTATCAAGCACCGTGCAAAAGCGCTAGCATACTATGTGTAGTACTATGTGTAGTACACAGCGACACAAGATCTGGTGTAGCCCCACCCACCTGCAGCACTGTGTGCCACACTTGGTAGCTGCCCTGCGCAGCAACCAGGCAGCTCAGCTGCTTGCTGCGCCGCCCGTACGCCAGCAGCACGTGCTGCCCTGTCGGCGACACCTGCACGCACGTGAGGCAGTCTGCTGCTGCGATGCTGCGCGCAGCCAGCACCTGGCCCACGCTGCCTGCCTCAAGGCTGACCACGCGCAGCTCATACTGCACCAGCTGCACCACACAAACACCATTGGACGGGCAGGCGGGCAGAGGCGGCATGCAAGTAAGCAGCCAGTCGGCAAATCACACAGGAAGGCGTGCAGGGACGCATATTAAGCTAGCAGCAGGGAGGAAGTGCCGAAGCAGCTGTAATGCAGCGGTATACAGCCTGACAGCTGCGCGCACAACAAGCAGCAGCCAGAAGGCAAAGCAGCTTAGATGGCAGCTCGCAAGCTGCACCTGTGTTGCTGCTGCGTGTGGGGCGCAACGCACATGCACAAATACCACTGCTGCCTTGTGATGCGCAGTAGACAGCTTTGAAAGCAGCTGCTGAATGCAGCAACGCTACCCACCTGGTGGAACTCGTCCTTGCTAGCGTCCAGCTGCCCCAACGAATCCGCTGCTCTGCTGCTGCTGCTGCTGCTGCTGCTGCCGCTGCTGCTTTCTGGCAGCACCGCCACCACTGCCACCAGCAGCCTGCCACAGGGGCTGACACCCACACTCCTCTCACTGCACAGCACCACAAACGGCAGCACCAGCTGCTGCTGCTCAGGCGACAGCTGCTGCGGCATGCCGCTGCTGCCTTGCTGCTGCGCAGGCAGCTGCCAAACCCGCAGCACAGCAAGGCACGGCTTGCCAGCTTCCTCGGCAGCCTGCAGCTGCTGGCCCTGCAGCCCCTGCAGCGCGCTGATGCTTGCAGGAAAGTGTCCCAGCTCCTGCTCCTGCGCCAAGTGCCGCACCAGCTGTACTGCTGCAGCAGTAGCGCTTTCGCAGGTCCCCCCGCATGTGACAGCTGCTGCCGCAGCCGCCTGCAGTGCACTGCAGCTGTGAGATAGCGCCTGCAGGCTTGCAGCTGCAGCAATTGCAGCATCAAGCAACACAGGGCCATGTGGCAGGCCGCCTGTACCCCTTGCAGGCCTCCCATACAGCCTCAGCTGCTCATCGCTGCCAGCAGCATCTAGGCCCCAGCTGCAGCTGAAGCCTGGCAGGTGCTGCAGCGCATGCCGCAGCTGCCTGGCGGCCCGCAGCATGCAGCAGAGCTCCGCAGCGTCCTCAGCACTGCACAGCTGCTGCTGCTGCAGTTGCAGGGTGAGGCCCAGCAGCTCATCCTGCGCTGCTGCTGCTGCTGCTGCTGCTGCTGCTGCGCTGCAGCTGTCTGCCGCCTCAGCCTCATCCAAGACATGTGCAGCAGCAGCTGCCACCTGCCGCAATGCAGCCAGCAGCTGCTGGATGCTTGCTGCCAGCACGCACACTTGGCTTGAGGAGCCCACATCAGCAGCACTTGCGGCAGCAAGCTCAGAGGGAGCTTGTGTGGCTGGTGCCACTGCTGCTGCTGCTGCTGCTGCTGCTGCTGCTGTGTCTGGCGTGCTCCTGCTGCTGCGCCTTGACCAAAAGGAGGCCCCGATGCGCTGCAACAGGCTTGCTGTGCTGGTAGGGGATGACCCTGGCATATGCCGCTGCTGCAGAGCTTCCTCGCACTGCACTGCCTGCAGCGACTGCTGCTGCTGCTGAGGCTCAGCAGCAGCATGCGCGTGCTGATGCTGTGGTGGTTGCTGTGGCTGCTGCTGTTCTGGCAATTGGACCCGGCCAGCTGAAGCTTCCTCGCCAGTAGTCAGCCTGGACAGCTGCTGCTGCAAACCTTGCTCGGCAAGCCCAGAGCTGCGGCTGCTGCCATTCTCACCTGCCATGCTGTCTTCTTGCAGGAGCTGACCATCCAGCTGCTGATGAAACTCATGCTGCTGCTGCTGCTGCTGCTGCTGCCACACCTCGTGGCCTTGCTGCCCCAGCAGCTGCCCCCTGCTCCTGGCGGCTGCCGCTGCCTCTGCACGCTGTCTGCTGCGCCTCATCGCGGCCTGTGCTGCAGCAGGCGTGGCGTGCAGCAGCTGGCTGCCTGTGCAGTCCTTGCCGGCAAGCTCTCCAGTCAGCAGCATGCTAGGCTGGCCTGGGTTGCCTGCTGTCATGCGCATCGCACGCTTGGCTTTGTACAGCCGCACAGGCAGGCACGGCCAGGGCTTCCCCTGGTCTATGGGCCACAGGTATGCCTGCATGGCAGCAGCACAACGATGGTTAGTGTCGTCACAGTGATGTGTGCTAGGCACAGCTGCCAAACGCCGGAGCAATGTAGCAGATGGCAGCTGGGAATGCGCCCTCCTGCTGCTGTGGCTGTGCTGCCAGCCATAGGTAGGAATGCTGCTGCGCTGCAGGATAGAGAAGCACGTCGGGGCAGCAGTACTAGCGCGGCAGTGCATGCCGCACCTTGTTTCCTGCACAGTATGATGCCAGCCCCCCACAGGGATGCAGGCAGCAGGAGGCAACAGTCTTGCCTGCAGGACGCAGACAGCAAGACGGCCTACGTCAAAGAGAAGCGCATACTACAAGCAGTGGAGGAGCGCGTCAAGACTGCAACCGATGCAACTGCAGGTGTCTCGCTGCTGCACAGCCGAACATCACGCAGTGGGCCCAACGGACATACTGTTACTCGTGGCATGTGCCATCAGACTCACAACGCTGGGGTGCTGCAGTGGGCATGCATCCTGCAAGCGAAGCAAGTGTGGCATGTATGGCCATGTGCTCACCTGTGTCCACCTGCTTCTGTGGCTGCCCACTGGCCACATCCCACAGGATGAGCCTTCCATCCAAGGCTCCAGTCAGCAGCAGCCCAGGCTGCGCAGCAGACCACGACACCTGGCAACACCCAGCACGGGGCAGACAGGCATGCGGGTGCTTGCATTGGTTGCTGTACTGTTACTCAATATGACGGATAATATCGCGGCTGTTCAGTGCTGTGTTATGACAGTGTTGCATCTGCTCGAAGAGCCCAGCAAGGGAGAAGCCGCTGCTTCCAAGCATTCTGCACACCACAGAGCTGCGCAGGTGCACAGGTCGCATCTCAGACAGCACTGCGGTGCAGTGCCATCAGTCGCTTGCTGCAAACGTGCTGCCACTCACTGTCCACGGCGTGCGGGTGTGGCCATTCTCCTGCAAGGTCTTCACTGGCTTGCCTTCAGGCCAGCTGTGCAGCTTGATGGTGTGGTCGCCGCTGCGCACCAGCAACATGTGTAAGTGGCTTTGCTGCTGCCGCTGCTGCTGCATTGCTGCAGAGGAAGCAAAGCTGAGGTGTCCTGGCTAGTCGTAGCTGACGTGTGCACACCCCATTGCATGCAGGCAACACACTTGCATTGCTGTCCTGGGCACCACAAGCTGTCATTTGTGCCAGAGACAACTGCCGATTTTTGGGCTGCATGTGCGTACTCACTGTGAAGTTGCAAGCAGGTCACGCTGGTCTACTCCCGAGATGTATGCTGCTGCTATCGTGCTCTTTGCACCAGCAGCAAGAGGGCAGTAGTGCGACAGGGCATGCTGCAGCAGCATCCCTTCAGCACAGCACTCCACAGAGCGCCGCGTGCAAGGGCCAGCAAGCTCCCGAATCAGCAGTGCACCCTGAATGCTCCTGCAAGACAGAAAAGCGAATGTTGCAGAGAGGGAAACGCAAGCTGACACAGATTGGAAGACAGACCAGCTCTGCATGGTGTCCTAGTGACAGTGCTGCGCACCTGCGATCCATGCGGCCTATTGGACTGCTCAAAAAGCTTTGAACCAGTGGCCTGGTGAGGCGTGCCGAAGTCCGGCCTCCTTCATGCACCCGGTGTCACGATGATCGTGACAGTGGGTCACCCGAGGTGTTTCATCGGTCCAACATGCAGACAATGATCAATATGTATCGACATATCAGGCGGCTATGTTCAAAGGAAGTGGGCGACACAGCTATAACGTTTAAACGCCCTAACCTTCAACAAGGGTACAGGGTACTGTTGCCAGTCAGTGACTTATGGCATAACAATGGCATGCCGGCTCCTGCAACAAACCCTGCAGGTTCAGACCCCAGACTGGAGCGCAAGCGTACCTCTATTCTCCAGCTCCGCAGAAGCTGTAGCATCCTGCTGTGCTCCTGCCACCGTGACAATGCTGCAGCAGCCAGGGCCGCCTGCAGGCTGGCATCATGCTGAGCCAAGCTTGCTGAATTGCTGCATCCCAGGTAGGTAACACACGACGAAGTTTACACGTTTCCATGGCATTTGGCAACTAACATGGTAATCACCGCCCTTGTTTGCTGTGAGGGCTGTTCACACACACAACTGATCATGAAGGCAAGCGAAACAATTCTAAGCATATTGCAAGTGCTTGCAAGCGCATGATAATGACACTGCCAACGTCTTCCAGAGGTTCAAACGTATGCTAAGATCATCAGTACATTCGCAACTGTCAGACCGGGCCCCACTGGGCCAGCTGAAGAGTGGTGCTGTGCTGGCAGCTGTGCACATCACGCAAGTTGAGCACACAAGCTACAAAAGAAATGCTGATGACCATGCTTATGTGAGATGCGTATCCAGGGCCGTCATGAAGCCCCCCAAACTGCTGTGAGCACTGAAAAGGTAGCCTATGCAATATGGCATGCATGACACTTCTCTGGCAGCGCCTCTATCATAGATGGCAGCTTTGTGTGAAATCAGTACATGCCGAGACACCTGCACCCTTTTGATAGACCAGTGCTAGCCAAGCAAGGAAGGCAGCTGGAGTGCAGTGCACCCGCCAATCCCGCCCGCACGGCAATACGCGACTTGGTCTCAACAATGTCACGGTAACAACTGTTTGAAGGCGGGCCTGCGTTCATAATGCAGCTACCAAGGACTCCTTCTGCTTCAGCAGAACAACAGCACAGACACGCGAGCCACTTGGCGCGCAGCCCTTGCCCCGTAGCTGAAAAGAATAACATCAACTCAATGGGTACTGCCAGGTTGCTGTGGCGGCACATAGCTGTACCCAGCGTGCATGCAGGACAGATGCCCACCTGTGACACTGAAAGCCAAGGTGGACCCTGGCCCCTGCTGCGCAAACAACCACTGCACACTGGTGAACACTTTACCATAACTGGTATGTGCAAAAGAAAGAAAGAAAGAAAGAAGTCGGGCAGGCAGATGCTTTCACCCGCAGCAAGAACATGTAGAGCATGCATTGACTGAACCCAACGACCGGGCTTACGGATGATACTGCTACTGTTTGATCAATCCGTGCGACAACCGTTCAAGCACGCGACAAAGCAGTCAATTCTGACACAGACCATGCGACATCAGTTTCTGGCTCGTGTTGTATGCACATGATGTCGACACCCAATCGCCGTCACCCTCACTCCAAGACGCAACAGCTTGCATGCCTTTTGTCAACTCTGTCAAGAGGGCACACGACGCGCCGAGAAGAAAGCAACATGATAAATGCGTACAAACACTGCGTTTGATAAGTAGGCACGCCTGCAAACAGTCAGCACATGCACGTCGCTCACTGGCACCAACTCCTGCCACAAGCTGGCAGGCAAGCAGGTTCTAAGCACCGATGCAAGCAATGCAACCGGAAGGTGCTATGCAGAACACGACCCTAAGACTGCATAACAAAAACACACAAACACGCGTTCCTGATATGGCCGCTGCATGCATGCAGGGTGTGAAACACAACACCGTGTTCCAAGGTAAGCGAACACCAAATCGGCTGCACCATCCCTGTGAAACTCAAACAGTTTAGATCTTTTGTCAGAGCCTTTCTTAATGCGCCACGGTGACGTCACAGATCACAACTAAGCGTACGCCGAGATGCAGAATCAACACTTCAATAGACATCAAAGCGCCTAGCAGGCATCACAAACAAATCAGTTTTCAACAACAGTCGTGCTGTCGTCAGGAGCACAGCTTGCACAGCCTTTGTGATGTGATGTGCTTGCCAAGTCACAACATGATCCATGTTTGCGCAGCGCGCCTCACAAAGCACCAGGTGAACAGCATCCAGCGCATTCACAGGGTGGCACGCCGCACTGGATACCATGTCTTGCTGCCACGCCAACACTGAAGTACCAGCACAGTGATGTGTTGGTGACGAAACAAAGACACGGATGCAGACCTCAAAGCTGCAAATGCAACGGATATCGCATTTGTTTTGACAGAACAGCGCCCGAACAGACACATACTGCATGCATGAGCTGCACAGCGCTTCATGAGGCTGCACATGTTGTCCTCACACACACACACACACACACATGGCCGGGCTGATCGGCACTAGTTGCCCAAAGCCAGGCTGCTCAGAATCCAGCAAACTGCTGATCCGGGCTGCCAGGAAGCACCAAACTATGCATTCAATGCTGTATCAAAGAGCAGGCTGCAGGGCCTGGCAAACTACACCATGTTGTTGCACATGCCTGTGCCACCAATCCCTTTCAAGCCACTGGCCTCAGCCAGCAACAGTCAGCTGCAGCAATGGCATGCGTATACAGCCAACTGCTGCGACCACTTCAAGCCTGGCCGCCTCGTCAGTCAAAGGACGCAAGCATAGCCATGTGCCATGGAAATGGTTCTGCAGATAGCGCGCAGAAAGCAGGCTGTGTGCTGATGACGCATGCACAACCAAGGCAGACAGACAAAGAACTGAAGTCATACCAAGCACACTCTGACACAAAACCCCGTGTTGTGTTGAGCTGCTGCTTTCGGGGACTGATCAAGCGTGGACTGATACTGTAGCATAAGGCATGAACTGGCATACATACACAAGACCACAATTGACACAACAGTTGAACATCAACTCAGGAAACATCAGCCGTGGCTGACACTCCTTGATGTTGAACACACTGCACTCAAGGTGTTGACGTGAAACCTTGCATGCGTTCACAAACACCTAACTCACGCGCATAGCCCAGCTACGCCAGTGCAGCGAAAGGGGCACAGAGATACAAATATGGTTAGATACGTGTGCCTCTGACAGGGCGATAACAAATAAGTAACAAAGTATGTTGAGAGTAAGGCATACATGTGGGCATATCACTGCTGGCATTGCTGTCTGCTGCAGCTGCAATTGACCCAGACATAACTTCATCAAAAGCCACCAGGCACAGGAGTCATACACGCGCCTGTGGCGTGATAGGGCCTAAATTCAGGTGTGTCAGTGTGCGTCTGCCGGTCCAGCTCGCCTGCTGCAAATAAGCAGCCGCCGCACCACAGAGTCGCCTCATCACCCAGCACACTGCAACAGCCGTCGCCGGAACAGCATGCAGCTGCAATCATGCACATCACAGGCCAACGTGATGCAGCTGCTGCCCCTCTTGCTGTCCCCCTGAACACAATGCACGCCAGGTGCTGTCGCGCTCGCACCCACACCCACACACACACCACATCATGGCCAGCTGGCCAAGTTCTGCAGCCACACACCGCCAGTGCTGCACACGGAGACGTCTGCGGTTCAACACTCTCACCATCAACCACGCAGCGCACTCGACAGCAGGCGACCCCGTGAGCTGCTGGCAGAGGTGTCAGCTGCTTCACCAAAGCCTCATAAGGTTCAAGATTTCTATCCAGCAGACCGCACTTCAAAAAATAACAAGGACCATGACGCCAGTAAGTCACACATGGCCCACACCCAACACAAGATACTCCAGAACCGCCAGCACAACTCACAGACATGTGCCAGTACAGCTGCACCACTCTCAGCACCCAGCACAAGAGCTAGCTTGGCATGGCAACACCCACAGCATATGCGCGGATGTAAGCACGCGCCGCCGTGTCTTTGCTGCGTCGGCCGCGGCAATGCGCTTGTGCTGCCGCCTAGCACGCGTCGCGCAACCGTGCACGGCTACCAAGCAAGTGGCATGCTGCAGCACGCCTGCAGCTGCAGTGTCGGTTGCTGCTGGTGCTGGTGCTGCTGCTGCTGCTGCTGCAGCTGCTGCTCCATCGCCATGAGGCTACGCGCTATGGCTTGGCACGTCTCCAGTGGCAGGCGCTGCTGCTGCTGCTGCTGCGCGTGCTGCGCCTGCTGCTGCACTGTGACGGCAGCCCCAGCAGCAGTGCCCATCACTTCGCCCACCAGGCGCTCTGCCTCCATGTCCAGCCAGTCATTCAAAGCCTGCGGCAGCTGAGCCTCGCTGCCGCATGCTGCTGGCCCGCACGCCACGTCACATAAAGCTGGCAGTGCGGCCGCGTACGGCATCATCAACGCAGCAGCAGCAGCTAGCCCAGGGCCAGCACTGCAAGGTGGCGCGACACAGGGGACGGCAGCGTGCTGCTGCTGCTGCTGCTGCGGGGCTGTGCATGTGATGCTTGGGATGTTTGGGAAGGCATCACCAGCACTGGTGCTTGATGTCGTAGTGGAGCTGTTGCTGTGGTGGTGGTGGTGCGTCCATGGCAGCCCTGCTGCAGGGGCTGCGACGCCGGTAGATGCAGGAAGCAGCAGCAGTTGCTGCTGCTCCTGTGAGAACTGGCCGCCACCGCTGCACCATGTGCTGGCCAGCATGGTTGGTCCTGGAGCGCACACTGCTGCTGCTGCTGCTCCTGGCTGGCTTGAAAGCGGCCCAGCGCTGCCTGCCGCGTGTGCAGTGTGTGCTGCTGCAGCTTTGAGCCATGCTGCTACAGCTGGCTTGCAGCCTTTTGCTAGCTTCTGCAGCTGCTGCTGCTTGTGCTGCTGCTTGCAGGGGCCGTGTGCTGGTGGCTCGTCGGCATCGCCAGAGCTGTTGGTGCGGCGCCTGCGCAGTCCAGTGCGGCAGCTCCTGCAAGCGTGAAGCACAGCAGCAAGCAACAGCAGGTGAGTTGTTGTTCAACCCGCATGCAGCGATGATGACATGCAGCGATTACCGGAGCTGGCTTTATAACTGCGCCTAAGGGTGCTTTCCGCAGTGGATACATATCCTGCTGCATGTGGTCAAGTATGGCACAGGTCGACATGCGGTGCATGCTGACTTGTGTGTTGGATCAAGCAGCTGGAGCAAGTCACATCAGCATGCACAGCAGCGCAGTGGCACCCACCTCTTCTGGCCTTGGAACCTGGCAAGCTGCTCCAGCTTCCCTGCAGTGCACGCACGGGCACAAGGATAGTAATCATTGATGTTGGAGCAACAAAGTAGCGGTGATCCAGTCACCCACAACTTCCTGTCTACAGCACCCTGGCATGAGCAGGTGCACAAACCAAGAGAACCGTGGTGTGAACATTGCCAACGGAACAAACGAACATCATTTGTAATAAATGTGAGTTGCAGCGGTTGAAACATTAAAAAATAGAACTGACAGGCGCTGGTGCTCTGGGCAGCAGGGGTGACAGTGGGTAGCTTACTAGCAGTGTGTCAAGGAATTCTGCCAAGCACTGGGCTAACCCTGACTGGTGTGGAATTGTACAATATAAAAGCGAAGGATGATAGTACGAAGGTTTGTGTGAATAGAACACCAGTGCTGCGTCAAAATCGTACACCCCAACCACCACAACCGCAGGGCCAGGCAAGAGTGGCCCCTTTGCCACTAGCCGCACAATCAGCGTGATCGTAACTTCTAATCGCTTCAAAAACACATCAACTATAACATTCATAACGCTGACCGCACTGAGCTGTTGCTGCTGTCAATAAAAACATGACGTGGAGTGCTGATGTCACTGTCACAGCGCCCACAGTGTTGCGCTGTGAACGCCCTGGTCCTGTTGCTGCACACTCACCGCACTGCTGGCAAAACCGAAATAGGGTGTTGCCACAACCCTTCCTGCGCACAGCTTGTGCTCGCATGTGCTCCATGCACAGCTGCCGCTTCCAGCAGTAGGGCTTCACATCTGGCCCTGATAGGTCCACAGTGCACCCTTCTACCAGGCACAGCCCAGATGTCACACCCCGGCTGCAGCTCTTGTGTACTGGGGGCGTTGGTCCCGCTGCCATTGCCTGCAGGTGCGTGACCAAGCATGCTGGTGAGGAGTCAGCAACAGGGGACTATCGGCAGCTGTTAATTAACAGGGGACTATCGGCAGCTGTTAATTATAATGGTGTCCACAGTGGGTGATGCAAGCTCCAGTAAGCAGTTGAAGCAAGTTGCTCGTTGCTTCAAGAAACTGCTTAAGTCGAATCATTTACACAACTACAAGCTGTTGCGGCTGCAGTGGCGGACTGCGACGCGTTTGCTGCCTTTAGCACCGCGTGAACATACCAATGCGTCGATGTCAGCTTCCACCCAGATAGCGCGCCTGTAGTGACCGGCTTACTCTAACTAATGAAGTGCCTGCATATGCGTGTTGTTAGGAGCTTGGCTGCTGGCGCACTGCTCGTCAGCTAGTCCCGATACGTGTCTTGCGACACTGTAAAACTACTGCATGAGATGTGCTATCGACGTTGAAGACCTCTATGAGCGTAATTCGGTCTGGTCTTGAGCGTGTGGCGTGGATGCGATTGACACGGTGTCACCTGCGGCAAGTGAGGCCGGTAACTTGCGATGATGCATATGTACGCAGGCACTTTGCGTGCTTCAAAAGTCAAGAAAAAGCCCAAGAAACGCTGTAAAAGCATCTTTAATGGCATTGCTGGACGTTAGCAGCTTTCCAGAGGCCATTCAAGGAGTGCATAATGATTTTGCACGCGAAGCCTGTTTTCACGCTAAGGACACTTTCAGAGCTCGATAACCCACATAAAGCAACACAAGTATTTTCAAGTAATTTCTCAGCCGAAAGTGTGGCCTGAAGATGCACTACGGCACTTTCACTCGCTCGTCACACTGGTGGACAAGGCGCAGATTGATTTGTGATGCTGGGAGCCCTGTGCTAGTGATTGCAGCCTTGCCAACGCACGTCTTGTGATTTGTTCATTTGCTTGCTGTACTTGGACATTGGTGTTGGCTGGATTCCTTACAAAACTTGATCGGCCACGCACAACAGACACGCACAGCAAACACCTTTCGAACGATGTAAATATGCCAAGCACAGCAGCACGACAGCATACA
The DNA here is from genome assembly GCA_030272155.1 of Tetradesmus obliquus. Taxonomy (NCBI): domain Eukaryota; kingdom Viridiplantae; phylum Chlorophyta; class Chlorophyceae; order Sphaeropleales; family Scenedesmaceae; genus Tetradesmus; species Tetradesmus obliquus. The sequence continues at coordinate 8,295,589 of CP126191.1, forward strand.
TGCGCTGTTCAAAGCCATGCAATCACTGCCTTCCGTTGCTCCCCATACAGCATGCTGCGCAGTGACACAGCAGTGACCTGCTTGCACGTTGTACCAATTGAATGCGGTGTATCACCTGAAGCAACCAGCAACCATGTGCCTGTGAGCAGTCAGCATGTATAAGAACGAATTTACACATCCGCAGAGTCCTCAAGGACCGCCTTGAATGCGAAACTGCACATTCAAGCAAAGCTGCGCCAGAAGACCTATCGTTCTCGTGCATGTTCAGGCCGCAGTGCAAATGAACAAACACAGCTGCCCCATCAGCTGCAAGCGCTACGCAGCCAGTTCTAGCATGAAACAGCACACGCTGCGCAGCATGCTGACCAGGAAACACACGCTTCCGTGCACCGCCACGCATCACCTAGCACTGCAAGCGCAGCAGCACGGCATCTGAAGATCGCATCATGATGATCAGGCCGGCCCGGGAACCCATCAACTGACTGAAATCAGTCAGCAGAATGAACACCACACTGTGCATGGGCCTGCCCTGGCCCACTGGCAGCCCTGCATTGCAGGTGCTCAAAAAGCTCCCAGCTGGCATTAGGAAGAGTTGCAGCTTTCACCAGGCACGCCCAGGATGCGTCCAACTCTGCTCGACAGCACGCCACACAACAGGAAACTCTGCCAACATTGGCACACATGTGTACACATTGATGTACTGCTGCTGGTGTTGTCACCAGGAGTAGGCAGCTGGCCGCAGCACTGCCGCCCCAGGGCCGGACCTGCAGGAATGCAGCTGCCCTGCCTGGCACAACACACCCTTTGCGCTTGTCTGCCTTGCCAACAGCACGGCTGAGCACATGTGGACAGACGAAATCACACTGCTCCTGGACTCCAAAAAATCGAGGTAATTGCATGCACTGCACCTCCTGGTGTGCAGGAGGTTTGCAGCGCCCAGCATTCAAAGGACCGAGCACGTAACCACACACGACTTGCCTGAAGCAGGCAACACCAACGCACACAAACCTGGGCGATGCCCTGTACGACACATCACACATACTCAAGCACCAAAGCATAAAAAATGACTCACTGCATGGATGGGCATCGCAGCACAGCGGCTTGCTGAAATGCTGCCCAGCAAGCTGTGTCGCAGTGGCCAGCTGCAGGCGCCTGCTGCCGGCTGAACGAGGACACTGTGCAGAAGCGAAATGCACCCACAACACCACACAGGCGTATGCACAAACCAAGAAACAACAAACACCCGACTCTGACCCATGCCGCTTCGCTGCTGAGCAACGGGATGCCTGGCTGCAGCGGTTGCAGCTGCTGTTGGGGCTGCCATCGCACTAAACACAGGCAGCGCAGCAGCCTGGGAGGACAGCCGCGCAGACAAGGTGGCAGGCAAGGTGCCACGCAGGGCTGCCCAGCCGATGTCAGCTGACCACAGCCACCAGCACAGTGATGTCGTCTGGCTTGCCGCCGCTGTACACCTGCAGCACAGCAGCACACAGTACACACCATGTTGCTATGATGCCGTGATGCGGGACAGCCGTGCTTGCATGGACAGCCCACTAGGAGCGCTGGGGGACCTTGGGCAGGGGGTCTCCTGGACAAGCACTGCGTGAAGGTGCTTTCTTCAAGTTGGACTGTCCATCGTTACACACCGCAGTCGGCACCAGACACCCTCCTTGCCCAAGTCTGCACTACACTACCTGCATGGCGTGCGATGCCGCTGACATTGAAACAAGAAATGCTAGCAGTGCAGGCGGCGAACGCAACCTGCACCAACTGTCCCCACAACCTGCAGCAACAGCCCCGGCTGCCGTCAAACGCTGCCACAGCGTTCCTGCAGCTGCCCTGCCAGCCAACCTGCTGCTGCTGCTGCCGCTCACCATGTCGAAGGCCTCAGTGGCGGCCCTGCTGTATGGCGTGATGCGCTGCTTGTCCAGGCTGTTGTCGAAGGCCACCTTGGCCATCTGCTGCGCCATGGCTGCAGGCTTGGCGCCAGCCTGCAGCAGCGCACCCACCTGTGACACAGCAGCAGCAGCAGCAGCAGCAGCAGCGCCGCGAGCCAGGCATGCGGAGCAGAACTTGTGTTAGCAAGACTTGCAGGGGAGTGCTGATGCAGACAGAACAGCAGCGTACAAACAGCACCCTGCTGTGCGGTGCACATGCCACATCAGAAGCACATCAATACATCTGGTTTCGTCCATCTCTTCATGTATTGCTCCTGGGCGCTGTATTAACAACACCCCAAACTCCTGCAAGCTGGATCAGCAGCTGACCCCTGCTGCTGCTGCTGCAAGCCAGCCAGGCCCACCTGCGCCACCATCTCCTTGTCTGACATGTTATCTAACAGCCCGTCACTGCCCATGACGATGACGTCACCCGCCACCACCGGCAGCGTGGAGAGCTCAGCGTCAGCGGGGCTGTTGGCGTAGCGGTGGTGGCCCAGCTGGTAGGGGCAGCCAAACTCGTGCTCCAGCTGCGGCGTGCGGAACTTCACGCGCAGCTGCGGCAGCAGCAGCAGCAGCAGCAGCAGCAGCAGAGTGACTTCAAGCAAGACATCCGCAACTGTGCAGGAACATCCAGCGCAGCTGCAGCAGCAGAGTGTGATGAGGCAGCAACAGGTAAAACACCAAACACGTGTGATAGTCACAAGGTACATACAAAAACTGGGATTGCCGCACGCCCAGCTCCCCTTCTCCAGCCACTGAGGAGCCCGGCCCCCGGCCCACCACCAGGAAGCCCGAGTCGCCCAGCAGCTGCCCCACCACTTGCACACAGCACGCACGGCAGCCGCAAGCTCACCTCCCCTTCGCCAGCCACTGAGGAGCCGGGCCCCCGGCCCACCACCAAGAACCTTACATGCTCACACGGCCGCTGTCTCACTATAAACATTGTCATGTACACACCAGCAGCAAGCCCACCTGTACATAGAACAGCCCATCAGCCGCAAGCTCACCTCCCCTTCGCCAGCCACTGAGGAGCCAGGCCCCCGGCCCACCACCAGGAAGCCAGCATGCAGCCACAGCCTCACCATGGAAATGTCACGTACACACCAACCGCCCCTCACCTCCCCTTCTCCAGCCACTGAGGAGCCGGGCCCCCGCCCCACCACCAGGAAGCCCGAGTCGCCCAGCGTGGCTGACTGCAGCTTGCCTGACTCCTTGTTGATGGTCAGCAGGCAGGCGGTGCAGCTGCCCTGCACGCCCTCGCTCTCCACGTGGCGCGCAGCAATGGACAGCACTGCACGGCACAGGCCAGGCAAAGTCACAGAGGAGCAGCAGGCGAGGCAGCAGCGTGGGTTGATATGGCGGAAGATACACGCACTGGTTGCGCGCAATGTACTGGTGGGTGTCACATCGCACCAGAGCACAGCGCAAGCATGCATGCAGCACAAGCATGCATGCAGCACAAGGCTGGGGGCAGAGGCTGTGATCAGCAGCTGCTCCGCAATGTGGGCTGCAGCATGTGCTGTTGCCACCGGCACAGCCCACACAGTGGCACATTCATGCAAGCCCGGTCTCTGGTTGCTATGCTGCTGCTGCTGCCGTCGCCGGTGCTGCCATTGCTGCCGGTCCTCAGTCATGGGCACGTCCTCACAGCCCGCCGCCACCACTGCTGCTGGTGCTGCTGGCTGCCACCGCCGCAACCATCGCTGCTGCTGCTGCTGCTGCTGCTGCTGCTGCTGCTGCTGCTGCTCCTGCCGCTCCTCACCCTTGAACACATCCTCGCAGCCCGCCGCCACCATGTGCTGGCATGTCTCCATGAGTGTGCGCGCCATGGTGCCGCTGTCGATGCCCTGCTCCTTCCACATGTACACGCCGTCAGCCACACCCATGCCAAACACGTTCCTGCGCCAGCAGCAGCAGCAGCAGATGCATTGAGCAAAACAGCAATGGCAGGCGAACCTAAACAGCCAATTTTGGCAATGGCGGTGCTGTTGCTGCTGCTTTCATTGTCGCCTACAGCAACTGCTGCTGCTGTCGCAACTATCACGCGCTGCCGCCAGCTGTGATGCTGACACACATCGGCAACTCTGCTGCTGCTGCTGCTGCTGCAACAGTGCGCATGCGCGCTGCCGTCCCCCTCTATGCGTGACCGACTGTGAACCGAAAGCACAGCAGCAGCAGCAGCAGCAGCAGCAGCAGCAGCAGCCGGGTGCTCACTGTCCGGTGGCGTAGAAGTATGCGTCCTCGCCGCCGTAGCCGAAGCCCTTCATGTTCACGCCGCGGATCTTGTTCTTGATCACCTGCAGCAGCGGCAGCAGCAGGGGCAGCAGCAGCAGCAGCAGGCGCAGGAGTAGCTGGCAGCGCTCGCAAGCCGCGCATGAAGAGCAGGGGCCAGAAGGCTGCACTGATGCGGCACAGCAATGCAAAGGCCCGGCAGCCAAGCAGGTCTGAGGCAGCTGCAGTTGCAAAACGGCTGGCGCTAGCTGCGCCTGACAAGATGCCGATGTTTGCTGCCGCGCAATCTTCCCCTGTAGTCACGCCTGCTGCCGCCGCCCCTGGTGCCCCTGCCCGCATGCTGCTGCCGCGTCTGCTGCTGCTGCTGCCAAGTTGCTGCTGCTGCTGCTGCTGGCTCGCACCTTCTCCGGGTGAGGGAAGGCCACGCCCGACACCGCCACCTGCACCGGCTGTGCCTGTACCGCCAGCGCCTGCAGCGCCTCACTCTCCACCAGCGGCAGCAGGTTGCGCTCCAGCGAGCCTGGCAGCAGCAGCAGCAGCAGCAGCAGCAGTTGTTATCAGTGCATGCTAGCTGCGCTGACTATTACATGTAGGCACATACAGTAGGCATTGTGCAGCGCTGCTGCCTGGTCACTGAGGCGTGCTGCTGCACCTCCAGCTGATGTGGCTGCTGCTGATGCATGTGCATGGCAACGGCAGCAGCCACTGCTGCCTTCGTCACCGCTGCTGCACCAGACCCCAGCTGCAACCTCCACACTGCAAGACGTGAATCACTTGTATGTGCAGCTGCATTGCTCCCACCAGCTGCACTGTTCCTGCTGCAGCTGCTGCTGCTGCTGTTTTAAGCATCGCAACACCTTTTATATCCATGCGCATGCACCAGCTGCTGCTGCTGCTGCCTGCCAGCCCCTCCTGCCCAGGTAGCAGCTGCTGCTGCCCACATGCATGCGACATCACAGCATATAACATACCAAGCACTAGAAACTCTTGGTGTGCCGTGCAGGCAGTGCTATGCCCTTTCCTGCAGTAGCCTGCCAGTGCTGCTGCCGCTGCACCGCACAAGGCTGCTGCTGCTGCTGCTGCTGCTGCTGCTGCGGCACCACGCAGGCCGTCCCACCTTCATAGTCTCCGCAGTCGCTGTGCCCAAACCACGCATTGCACGGGAAGGAGTAGTGCTCCCCATTGGGCCCATGCACAATAACACTCTCCAGGAACCATCCGTCCCCTGTGGCAGTGCAGCTGGCCTTTTCCCGCTCCACAAACACACGCCTGATGGGCCCTATCGGGGGCACTTGGACATCAAATGTCACTTTTGAGCCCCGTGTTAAGCCCTCATCTTCACTGTTGCCCACCACAAACTTGTCTGACTCGCCGTGGCTGCCTATCAGCTGCACGTATGCAGCAGAGCCGGTGCCGGCGCCTGCACAAGCGCACAGCAGCGGCAGTGGAGCAGCGGTGCAGCAGCATGCAGGAGTGTGGTAGTGCAGTGAGAGTGGTGGGGAGTCAGGGATGCAGCGATGCGAGAAAATGTGCATGGATAACGGTGCACGGGTGTGTGCCTGGCATGGCAAGCTGCTGTTGCTGCTGCTGCTGCTGCTGCTGCTGCTGGTGGTTAATCTGTGGCAGTTGGCCCTGCTGTGTGCAGCAGCAACTGCATGATAAGGCTGTTGACGATGCATGCAAGAGAGCATCTCGCTCAAGGTTGTTGAATTGCTGGAGCCTGCTGCTGCTGCTGCTGCTGCTGCTGCTGGGGTGATGACATGCGCTGCTGCCTCACCTCTGAGGTTGCCAGTCACGACGCTGACGCGGTACGTTTCCAAGTCATTCTGCAGCTGCCGCGCTGCCACACCATAGTTGGCCTGAAAGCTTGGCGTGGTAGCGCTTGCCCCGCTAGCTGCTGCAGTGCTGTTGCCTGCTGCGCCCACAGTGCTGCCTAGTACAGTAGTGCCAGTGCTGCTGAGGTGCTGCTCGGGCCATGCGGCCAGCAGCTGCAGCGGCTCTGTCGGCGATCTAGCGTGTGCACTGTTCAAAGAGCGCCCGAGCAGCCGTGTAAGTCGTCTCAGAGCCATTCCAGGCCCTTTCACACCACCAGCATGTTGGCAAGCCCTTCAGCGGTCCAGCATCAAATGTTCAGCGTACTATACACGATCTAAGATAGCAAAGCTGGTTCCTAGGCGTGCACAACAACTCAGGTCACCCCAGAACGTTTGTCGCCCTGTGAACGAGTGCAACCTGCAGGAGTGACGTTGCAAAGGTGCGGCAGCTTTGATAATCTGCAACCAATTGCTGGTGGTTCTCGCAGGAGCAACAGTGCAGAGCACAGAGCGGAAGGACACCACACTGCGAGGGTTTGCCTGCGGGCGAGGGCTGGGATCACAAAGTCGTGCTTTCTTGTTGGAATCCTAGATCAGTGCCAAGCATAATCCGGCACTTGCCCTGGGCTTGGCTGTTCTAGGACGCCCACACCTTGTCATTCGTTCGGAGTATGACAGCAACAGAAACTGTTCACCTCCTGCCACATCTCCTGAGACGCACCTCGCCAACAGCATTTGGGACGTTGGTTACCGCTGTAGCAGATACCGCTAAGAAAGAAGCCGACAGCACCGCAGGAAGGATCAGCAGTTGCTGCTGCACACACCAAACAACCCTAGCAGCACATCAACAGCAGCGGCTGCACCACAGCAGGGCAGGCCAGCTTATTCTGCCAAAGCCGAGCTACCCAAAGCACATGTGCCACAACCTCGTCCACACACGAACCCAGCACCACTGTATGGCTGCAGACTAGCAGCCTGCAGCAACCAACCACCACTCGCCAACAAACACTTCATCAACCTGTACACGATATTGCCTGCTGCAGCCACAGGCTGCTCAACAGCAGCGCACGGCATCCCATTGCTGCCCACACACAGCACGTCGACAGGCCAGCAAGACAAAGCACAGCAAGTGCAATGTGCATATAATCTGCACATGCCGCCATGCTCGCCTTCCCACACAGGACACGCAGCTGAACCGCAAACTGCTGCAGAAGACGCAATTCATAAAGATCAGTTCCACCTAGTGAACGAAAAGGTCCCACGCAACGGCTGGGCTGGCAGATACACAGTGACTGCTTTGCCCGCTTGCTTACATGCAAATGTCACCACTATGTCAACACCACTGACCACACAACTCCCCACGCATCAGCCCACAATGCCAATCACGATGTTGCGCACTGCAGGCACGCTCATGATAACAGTAGAGAAGATGCCCACCAGCGCATACGACAGCGCACAGAAAGGCAGCGCCTCAGGCTCCTTACTCGTCAAACTGGCAGTGCCCAAGCCACCGGCAGTGCCCGCAGCAGCCAAGCCGCGTGCAATTGTATCCTTGATGCCAAACTGTGTCATCAGGCCCGGGCCGAAGTTGGCGCCAAGGATGCCCTGCAGCAGCACTGCAGCAGCAGTGATGGCCAGCGGCGCCTCCAGGCCTTGTGCGATGGGCAGCGCCAGCGCCACGGTGACGCTGCGAGGCACTAGCGCGCGCGCAAGGCCTGCGGGACGGCAGCGGCGGCGGCAGCAGGGAGCACAGCGGGCAGCACAGCAGGGGCAGGGTTAAGCATGCACCGCAATTGAAGTGGAATGATGAAAACACAGGCAAAGATGGCGGGCGCTGAGACACCAGCCGTGGTGCTCACAGGTTGGCTGGCTGTTACAACGCGGCTGCGAAGCTTGTGCGTGCAAGACAGTATTACAAGCGCACAGCTACCGCACCTTGCCAGCTATGCGTGCGCTGGTGGCATCTGCTGGCGCCAACACAGACGCACAGCCTGCCGCAGCAGTCACTGCCCAACGGCCAAAACCACACCAGGTGGGCGCACACAGCAGTACATGCCTCATCACCGCCTCTCTTTGGCTTGACACTTGGCTCCACCAACATAAACCCACACAAACAAACATCACAGCGCCAGCCGCTCACCTGCGGACAGCCCCAGCGCCTTGGCCGCCTTCAATTACCCTCGGCTTTTCAACACAAACCCACATAAACAAACACCCTAGCCGATCACAACAGCAGCACACCTGCGGACAGCCCCAGCGCCTTGGCCGCTCTTCCGTTCCACCCTCGACTTTTCATCACAGACCCACACAGACCCACACAAACCCACACCCTAGCGCATCACAACAGCAGCAGCCCACCTGCTGACAGGCCCAGCGCCTTGGCCGCGAAGGCTGTGCTGAAGAGGCTGAAGACGCTGCTGAGGATGGTGGCGCCAAAGATCTCCGGGAAGTGGCGGCGCATGGTGTCGCGCTGCGTGTAGATGCGGAAGCCGAAGCTGATGATCACAATGCCCAGCAGGCCCATCAGCGCGTCACCAGCACCCATGGGGCCCGCGCCCTGCAGGGATGAAGAAAAACAAAAAGAACACAGATCACACAGGTAGAGCAAGTTGTGAGGTAAAAGTAGTGGCAGTGGGCTCGCAAACAGAGGAGCCAGCTACATCAGCGCGCCACCGGCGCCCATGGGGCCGGCACCCTGCAGAGATGCAAACGCAGCACATATTGTGACACAGATCACAAAGGTAGAGCAAGTAGTGGTGATAGCAGTGGGCTGGTGGGCAGCGGAGTCAGCTACATCAGCGCATAGCCAGCACCCATGGGGCCGGCGCCCTGCAGGGATGCAGAAACGAAGGAGAGACACACGCAGGTAGAGCAAGGTGTGAGGCAGCAATAGCACCAGTGGGCTGGCAGGCAGAGCAGCGGGCTACATCAGCCCGTCGCTGGCGCCTATAACTCAACAGTCTGTGCCCCATGCATCATGAGCTTCTGTGCACTGCCAAAGCAACCCAAGGACAGCTCGTACGCACGGCAGAGACTCACCAGGCTACAGCTGGACACACGATCCTTCTCCAAACTGTTAACAACACAATCACATACTTCAATAAGCCTTTCCGCCGCACCCCACCTTGGCCAGGTACACCTGCTGCGCCTTGATGTAAGACCAGCCCATGAGCTTGCCGTGCAGCGCAGCACCCGCGTTGGCGGCCAGCGCGGTGACCACCACGGGGTGCAGCACGCCGTGATACGCCTTGGGCACTGCCTCGCCTGCAGCAGCAGCAGCAGCAGCAGTAGTGTGGGTTAGATCTTGCTGCGCACCGCTTGCCAGCCGTACAGCGTGACAACATCTGGGAAGCTCTTGGAGGCTGCAGCTGCAGCAGCTAACATGACCATGGACACCTGCGGACAGCTCCTGATACCCAGCTGCACAGCAAGTGCCCCCACAACGCGACACCTGCAACACACAACATGTTTACTTCTCAACATTGCTTGTGGGGTGTACAATCAGCTTGTCATATCCTACTCTGATACACCATTCGTCGACCACTTCGCTTGAACGCTTACATGCAAGATGCATTCCCTCCGTCAACAGCACCAAACAAGCACTAGTGTCGCAGTGTGACCAAGCTCATAAAGCAGGTAGCCGCCCATTGTACAGACACCAGTCCCACCGGCAGCGCCGCCTGGGAATAAGCACAACCACAAACCTAGTGAACACAATGTTCAACCACGGCTCTCTGAACACTCACCCAGCAGGTAGCCGCCGACTGTCGCTGCCAGCCCCAGCGGCAGCGCCGCCTGGAAGCCCAGCTCCGGCCCGCCCACCACTGTGGCCACCAATGAAGCGATCAAGATGCTGCCCCAGGCAATATAATGGCTGGCCAGGAAGGGCGCTGCGGGCTTGGACTTGGCAATTTCTTTGACGGGTGTCTTCACTGCCTCGCGGATGACCACAGTGATCTGCGCAGTGAACAGCAGTGTGGCCACCATGCCCACAGACAGGATGCTCACGATGCGCAGCAGGTCGCTGCCTGCAGGGAGGGTGTGGGGGCAGGTGGCAGACAGAGAGGCGAGCAAACAGCAGAGGCGTGAGTGGCACTCATGTCAGCAGCAGTACAGGATGGGCGCTGCAAGGGCAAGTGGGACAGTGCTAGCTGCCTACCGCGTCGGGTGCTGGTACAGCTGCATTGCTGCACGGCGCAGATGCAGCAGGTGCGGCTGCGCCTGATGATAACGCGCAGCTCATCAGTCACCATGCACATGCTGCCTGCACGGGCATAGTTTCTGCAAGTCTCCTGCAAGTTTCCTGCAAGTCTCCTGCACGTTTCTTGCAAGCAGGGCTCACCGGGGATGCCATTGAGCGCCATAGGCAGCGTGACGAGCGCCGGCACGTAGAACAGCGGCAGCCAGCGCGCGATCCAGTTCAGCGCTGGCGCATACATGCCCATGATCTTGCTTGCAGTGCCGTCACCGACCACGCACAGCAGCGCAAACACGCCAAACATGCCGGCCAGCGCAGAGGGGAACTTTATGCCGAACTCCACAAACACATTCTTGATCAGCTTGTCTGTGTAGTACAGGCTGGCAAGCGTGCTCCAGAGCTGCAGCCACGGCAGCACAGCGCCAACAATGCTGCCTGGTGCTGCAGCGCTGCCAGATGATGGCGCTGGCGCTGCAGGCAGCTGCTTCTTGATTTCATCAGCAGAGAGGCCGCTGCTGCCTGCTGTTGCGGCCACGATGACTTCCTTGACCTCTGCGGCAAATGCTGCCAAGGCAGCGGCAGTCTTGCAGGGCAAGCAGAGAGTGCAAGACGCAGACACAGCAGCAACACACAGCAGTGGGCCGCAGACATGTTGAGCAGCAAGAGCAGCGGCCAGAAAGGCAATGCGCTGAGCAGGTAGCAAGATCAGCAAGTCTGCGACAACACCACGCATCCTGCAGTGCCTACCCTGGCTGCTGCAGCAGGGCTTGGTCACACACCCAGGCCCAAATCAGCTCTGACCTCTGCTGCTTACAACCTCAGTTGGTCAGTCCCACCCCCCTCCCCTCCCACCCCCCGCCCCCCGTCCAAGCACGCAGTCATCAGCACTGCTCAGCGCTGCCCTCCCCCGCTCCTCATCAGCTGCAAACACACACAGCATCTGCTGAACATCTATCTGTTACTTGCAGCCACACCATATTCTTACCTGATCCAGCACTGCTCCCGCGTCCATCTGCTTGCTGTTCAGCTGCGAGCGCAGCTCGTTTGCACGCGCCACAAACCGGCCCAGCACAGCATCGATCTGCGCTGCCACCTCAGGCTTTCCTGCAGCCAGCGTCTCCTTCAGCGTCTGGCCCTTTGCAATGGCTGCTGCCACCATCTTGTCCATTGCAGCGCCTGCTGCCTTGGTGCTGCTGCCGGCCTGCTTCTTCAGGTCTGCGGTGCTGCTGCTGACATCAGCCAGCAGGCTGTCCACGCCTGCTGCTGCCTCGTTTGCGAGGGACAGCGCTGCCTGCTTGGTGGCTGCAGCAGTCGCGGCAACCTGCAGGGAAGCGCAAGGTGAGACAAACACACACACCACTGTCATTACATGTACTGATTAGCGAGTGCTTAAGCAACTGACAGAACAAGCGCACTGACATTGCGGGACACATTGTGCAAGCATACCGCAACATGCCGCCAGCCGTGCGGCATGCACAGCCGTCCTGCAGAGCAAGCTGCCATGCTCAGACCCTAGTGTGGTGCAACTGCTGAGGTGCACACGCCCTCGCGTCCCCAACGCCCCATCAGCATATATGCTGGGAGTTCAATCTTTTCTACATGCTGGCATCCAGCCTGGGAGCCCAGGGCATCACAGGCCAGTAACCTGCTGACGTGCTTGCACTGCAACCAAGCGCGCTGCTGCTTTCAGTGATTCGCACTTACTGCCTCTGATGCTGCCTTCTGCACTGATGCAGCCTGCTGCGCAGCAGCGTTCAGCAGATCCTTTCCTGGCAGGTCCCCAGCTGCACCAGCGGAACCTGCATGGCATAGCACAAGGTGCCTTTGGCAAGGCCATAAGCCTCATATTGCAAAGCGACACCGTCATACACAGTATATGATGCGTCTGCACTGTGAAAGCCACACCAAACCAGCTGCTGCTGGGGTGCTCAAGCAGCAGTGAGCAGCAAGGGTTTCTGACACAAAGCAGCGAGCACGTGCGAACGCCTAGTTGGCGCGATATGATCCCACCCAGCAGATCTTTCAGCGTGAATGATTGCCAAGGCAGGCGTACGCCATTGAGCAGCCACGTCCCCGGCAACAACACCGCCTAACGCACCAGTTGATCTGCGCACAATGAGCCTCCTCGCTGCCGATACAGGCCTCACTTGCAGCGAAGGCCTGGACACGGCCGATCTCAGCACGCGGGCCTGCATGGTGCCACTCGTTTCGGTGCTGGAGCTGGGTGCCTAAGCTGCAGCTCTTCAGCGTTTGAGGGTAGCTGACGTTTCGACAAAGTCTACTCTACATATGCCATCTGTCGACAAGGTGATTTTGTCACAGCGTGCTGGCTGCAGCGATTTCGACCACCCTGTACCCCAGGCTGTCAGCTACCTGTACTTAACACAGGCAGTGCAACCGCCAAACAGCGCTTCAACACGCTTACTTGAAGCCCCCAGCGAACGTATTGGCGACTGCTCCTGCAGATGCTTGTGCATGCACAGGTTACAAGGCCCATGGCCATGCCCTAGCATGCTGTCTTGGCAGCGTACCGTGCAGTACAAATAAATCACTACCACAGTCCCAAGAGGAACCAGTGCACACAGCAACGCACGGCACCACGTTCAGCTTGATGCATTAACCAGGTGTATTTCCAGACCTGTAGCAGTTGAGTGACACCCTCCACCCAGCACACGCACTCATGACCAGGGTTCAATCCTGAGGACCGCTGCGGGCAACACATATCCCACACTGCAAACGTGACAACAAAAAAGATGCCATCACCATCAGCCACGAGCAGCATTTGCCACCAGCTTTCAAGCAGCTGCCAGTAACCTATGCCAGTGGTGCTGCAGATGTGAAAGCAGAACAACTGAAGTGCGTGTTGCGATTATCATCAGCAATCATCGTCATGATATGTTATGACAGCTGCTGGTCGGGCACAAGCTGTTATACACAGCATTGCCAGATCTGGGTGATAGATGAAGCACTGCCAGCTCCTGAAAGTGTGTGCACACCGCGTCATCAAACAGCCACCTGAAACCATATGCCCCTACAACCCCTGCACTCGGTTCAGCTGCAATGGCCGTTGACCACCGCAGCAGAACCAAGCCTTCAGCGGTCTGAGCTGTGGCACTCCTGAGCAGAAGATGTCTACCCATCATGGTGCTTATAACTGGTACTACCAGTGGTAGTACCAAAGCAGCCATAGCCCGAGGCCAACGGCGCCGCAACTCTATCAAGCAGCAGCAAGCGCGGGATAACGGAAACTACCAGTGCCACAGCTGTGCTGCAGCACTGCCAGTGTCTGCTGCATCACCAAAACAAAAAGAAGTACAAGGGCATGCTGCATAACGCTTGCAGCATTCATGCGCGTCTGCTGAACACCCACCCACTGCCTCTGTGCACCCACGGGGGTGCATGCAAAGCCGGGACCTGATACTCACAAGGACATCACTGCACTCCAGGTGCATAACAAACACCATGCCTAAAACTGTCAGTTTACACACCCCCAAGCAGACGCACAGCAATGTACTGTTATACATGTGATACTGCTGCGAACGCACGAGCCACACATGTCCGTACACACGCAGGGCATGCAAACAATGCAGATGATCTAGTTGTACAAGAGACTCTCACACTAAGCCCCAGTTGTGAAACCAGCAGCAAACCACGCAATGCACAGGGGGTTTTGAATCGAGACTGGTTCAAAGCATTGAGCGACTCACAGCAGCTGCTAGCTCTAAAGCCTCATCAGCTGCAGCAGCGCCTGTCCCCGTTGCCACAGGTTGACCCCTGCTCTGCAGCCACAGGCATCAACATGATGCAGGCCAATAGAAACAGCCCAACGATAACACTGCAAAGAGCTGTTGCAGAGCAAGACGCTTGCCAGGTTTCGCATGTCTCCAGCTGCTGTCCTGTCGAGTTGCTGTGTGCGGCGCATGAGCCGGTGTGGTGAATGCCATGCTGTATATTGTAACGCGCTCCAAATCGCGTGTGCTGTTCACACTGCCACGTTCTGCTTCCTGAGGGCTTGCTGGATGGTCTGCGCGCATGCAGGGACAAGCAGACAACGTCAGAGGAACGGCGCGGCAGCAATACCATGCACCCGTGATGGCACAGCCAATGCCAGTCCAGCTGACATACAAACACAGCCGTGAGTAACAAAGTGCAGCAAGCTCATAGTGATGTAGCAGGGTGCCAGTGCGCCCTAGGCATCGCTGCAAAAGGTGACTCACTCCTACTGTATGATGGCCTCAGCATGGTGATTTGCAGCTGCTGGAGCCCGACGATGGCATCCAAGTCAGAAAGCAGCAGCCGCTTGCTGGATGCATGGCGCCTCACCTTCTGCCATCGAGAAAGCAAAGCGCCACATACAAGCCTGTGCAAGCTGCTCACCTTGTACTCTGGCAGGGCCTTGAAGGAGGCATCCTTGGCCTCAGCCGCAACCACAGCATCAGCCACGTCCTTGTAACGCCCCAGCGCATACAGCGCATCTATCAGCCGGATGTGAGCCTGCATCACAGCAACCGAGCGGGATGACGCAGAAGTGACAAGCCGCCAACATCGCAACACACAAGCTGCTGTTTGCAACAAGCGCACGGAAGTACAAGCCGCTGAACTATGCCTGAGCCGGCAGACGTTGGCCACATGACAATAGATACCTTCACACTGACCCTTGCAGCAACCACGCCAATCCACCAAGCACCATGCTTTTCTGGAAGCCAGGGTGTCCACAGCCCCATAAACCTTTTCGTTTGTTATAATCCTAGCAGATTATAATCATAGCAGGATAGATCTTTTCGACGCCCACTTCGTCCGACTACTTCCTTCTGCTTTACATGCTAAAAACTCTGCAAACTCCATGCGTCAAAGGCAGCTCTGCAGGCACACATGCACATATGCACATGCACATACAGTATCGCCCGCCCTACATGCATGCCCGCACCATGTGGAAGCCCTTAGGCGCCAGGGTCACAGCTTCCCGAGCGTGCTGCAGCGCAGCCTCCTTCCTGCCTGCCTGCAGGCACGCTGCGCTCAGGTTGCTGTGCAGCATGTGCTTGCCCCTGGGGGGGTTGATTGCCAGCGCCTGCAACAGGGCAGCGCACGCTGAACTCGTCATCGACATGAGCAAACGCGCATACTGCAGAACATGCCACAGGTACCGGCACCTAGCAGGCATGCTCCCCACCCTGCCATCCTACCGGTTGTGCTGGTAGTACCATGCAGCTAAGCTCAGCTTCACCAAAACATCTTTCAGGAGCTGCATGCCTCTGCGGCATGTTGATAGCGATTGCTGCTGGATGCAAGCCTCACATCATGCACCGCTGCTGCTGCTGCTGCCGGCCGGCGCACCTGCTTGTACTTGTCAATGGCCTCGTCCAAGTCGCCACCCATGGCAAGCATGTTGCCAGCCAGGCGCAGCTGCAGGCAGCAGCAGCAGCAGCAGCAGCAGCAGCAGCCAAGTTGGAAGATGTCACACATCAGTGCGAAACTTGGAAGCAGGTATGCACTTGTGGGCCGCTGCGTGTCACTGCTGCTGTGCCCTGAACCTAAGCATGCGCTGCACAGGGAGACAACAAGCAACGCTCGGTGCACCGGCTGGCAGCTTGGATACAGCACCACGCAGCAGCACGCTCTGCAGCAGCAGCACAACAGCGCGCCTGCGCACCTCTGTTGCTCTCAGCAGCGACTCAGGGATGTCCACCTTGCACTGCCAGGCCAGGATGTCGGCCACATCTTTGGGGGTGTTCACGTGGCGCAGCATGATGACTTCGGGCAGCACAACCATGGATGGGCCATTGCCGCAATTGCCTGGCACATAATAGCATTTGCGTCAGGGCCACGAGCATGAGTCGGGAGCACTGCACAGACTTCATGGTGTGTTCAGGCAGCGCTTGATGGACGCATGGAGAGTTATTGCATGCAACGACCAGCCTTGTCGTGTGCCATGGATGTATTATGCATTAACCAGCAGTTTGTTTATGCACGACTGCTGAAAGTTCGTGCATGCCAGCTCAGGTGCAAGAGTATGCAGATGCTCCACCACCAGCAACCAGCATATGCGCATGGCCTGATGTGCTGGAGCTCTGCTGAAGCTCACCTAAGCACCCACAGTCGCTGATATCCAGCTCATCTATGCCGAGGTCCTGTGCAAACTTCAGCAGCTGCAGGGCAACAGCATGCAAGGCACGTTGAGCTCACGGCCAAGTACATCACTGCGGTGCTGCAGCAGCATCTCCCAGTTCTTGTCAGCGTCCCTGCTTGGAAGCTGCTGCAGCCCACCTGTTGAGATCCCTGCTTCTTGCAAACCTTTCCTGTGCAAAATTGAACGCTCTTGGCGGGCTTCTGTGCAGCACTTGCCACAACCAGCCTATTACTGCCCGCAACCTTTCGCAACTGCTGCTGCAACGCCATGCAGGCTCGGCAATGCCACAGCGGTAAGTAAGGGTCACTGAAAGCTGTAAGTTGACTGAGCAAGGTGCTCGGATCACGGCTAGCTGGTGGTTGACAGCTGAGTTACGGAAGGTTTGACAAAACAAACCACAAGCCGACAGCATAACTAGGACGTCGATAACCCAAAGCACTCCACAAGCTATAACACCACGCCGTCGCGCTTGTCCCAGAGGCGCAAACACAGCTGGGGCTTTGTGAGTTAGGGACACCCGAGTGACACTTTCAACGTGCACAGCGGCGTCTACTAACCGCGAACAGTAATTTTGGGCGGTTCAGACTGTTGTGCACAGCTTGCTGGCGAAGACCTCCTTAGCCACTTATTCAGCCCAACATCTCCTACGTTGATCAAGCGGTGTCCGTGTGCTACAGCAAGATGCTGGCGTTCAAACACACAAAAATGGCGCTGCGATCGTCATGCTCCCGTTCAATTACCCGCAGCGGCGTGTTCAGCACCAGCAGCAGCAGTAGACGCAGCATGCAGGTCAAGGTGTGTGCTGGGCCACGCATTAAGCCTACATGACCACCTTTAAGCATCATGCAGGTTTTCAAGCGTATCCTATTGCAGCTGGCACCGCGCTGGTGCCTCTGAGCTGAATTGCACTGCCAGTTGTTTTGTACAGGCTGCAAAGTCAGTAGCGTGCTGCATGCAATCATGAAAGTTGTGGTGTTTTTGCAGGCAGCATTAGACCCCACTGCAGCAGCAGCAGTGACGCAGCAGGCTACAGCCTTCGGTGAGCAAGGATGCGAGAGCAGCACACTGTGCCAGCACACCACGTGGTGGGTCTAGCTAGGCCAGTCGTTGAGATCAAGCATCTGCTTCAGCAGCAGTATCTGATTGACAGCAGCATGCCAAGTGCCAGTACAAATGTAGCGGGTGCTTGAGTAGATTTCCCACAGCATGTTCAACTGTCAGCCAGCGTCTTGGTGTGATGTGATGTTCAAAGTGTGCTTGGCACTGGGGATGCGCGCGTGAAGCAGGAACATTGAAATGCACCCCCCTGTAACCCGCAACACCGTGTTCTTGCATGCTGTTCTCATCAGTCGTGAAGTATGGCAGACCACACACCTTGCTCAGCACATTGCAGCATTGCTTTCTGCGAGTTAAGCTGCCTCCTGCCCTTCTGTGTTGCAGCCATTGTGCTGGCGGCAGAGGCAGCATTCAGCAGGTGCGCCACAATTGCTTCCAGTGCATGTATCAAAAGCTGCTGCGCGCTTGTACAGGCTTGCAAACGTCTGTGTCGCTGAGCAGCATCCTCCTGCCAGTATAGTGCTGAGCCAGGTCACTTGCGATGCACTGCAGATGTACAGCAGACACATGCAGGTTGCAGGAAATTGCTTATTTCTGGATGTATGGTTTCAGGCGGCATGGTGTCGGGTGCCCTGATCACTCACTTGTGTGGTTGCCTGCAGGAGCAATGTGCCTGAGGCAGACAAGGGGCGGCCGCAAGTGCCGAAGGTGGCTGCAGGAGTCGGCGGCTCGCTGGCAGTGAGTGGCAGCATGCGCAGCCATGTTTGTGCAGCAGGGATACCATGCACAAATCATGGAAATCAGTGCGTGCTTGTTTTGCCAGTTGGCAGTGTTACACGGGTGCTGCTGGCACATATCATTCTGTGACACAGGTGCTGTTCAGGGGACCTCTGAACTGGTTATGTCTTGCAGACGGCTCGCTGGCCCACTTTCAAATTTCGCATCATGTACTCACATGCTTGCCGTGCTGCTATGGTGCATGCTGCAGGCCGCGCTGCTGGTGGGCCAGGGCGGTGCAGGCGTGATCCCCACTGCAGGCCTGGTGCTGGGCTTTGCAGTTGCAGCAGGCATGCTGGCATACAACACGCAGCGTGCTCTGGACCTGCAGTATAACGACGGCGACTGGGTGGGTGTAAACAGTGCTGGCATTGTACTGGCACCTGCAGCTGCATGCAGTGTGGTTTGGCTTGCATAATTGCTGCAGCCTTTTCAGAGTTGATGTGACTGCTGGTGTGATGTGGCAATGTTTGCTCACTTGTGCCTTGCATGGTGGGATGCCATGACGCTGCCTTTGCAAATGCAGCGGTTGACATCAAAAACGAAAAGCATCTCTGCCATCTCACTGTTCCACGACTGCTGCTGCTGCTGCTGCTTGCTGTACATCTGTCTGCATCCTGAAATCTTTTCCCGCTCTGCCTTGCAGCCTGGGCCCAAGGCATGGCCAGCAGGCATGGGTCTCATCTCCTTCTTCGCCCTGAACGTGTTCTTCCAGGCTCTTGTGCAGGACATCTCTACCACTGTTTGATGAAGCAGTATGTGTGCGGATCTTTCAAGAACTGCATCCGGACCTCTGCTGTGGTGCACTGCTGCAGCAGTTGGATTGTTGGTGATTTACGCCAGTTGTAACACCGTCGTGGCTTAAAAGTACCAAGTATCTGGCTCATTGGGTTGCGTCAAAAACTGTTGCAATACTTTAAATGGGTGGGCACTTGATCTTCAAGGCTTTTTTCAACATGCCCCCAGCCTGATGTCAAATCCCATGTGACAGTCATCAAATTCATAAAGGCGAGACTCCGATAAGCCTGTGTTGGCACCGCGAGCCTGCTGTCAGCATTCAGTACTAGGAGAGTAGCAGATATTGTGAGGGCGCCCTGATCAGCGCAACTGATCTATTGTGCTAGCCGAGCGGACGCGGGGGCCTGATAGCTGATCGCCGCAGTGAATAGCAGAAGCTTGCAGCTCACTCGCTTTAATAAGAGCTCTTTTGCAATATGATGCTGCGCGGCAGTCCTGCTTCCTTTGCTCGCAGTCATCAGGTACCGCTTCAAACCAATATGGCTGCAGCAGTGCCCAAATACGCACTGTCACCTTGTTGCCTCGGCAACTTGCTTCTATCTGCAGCAACTGCATTATAAGAGACCTTAACGCGCAGCTGCAGGCAGCCCTGTTTGTCTGCCTTGACAGACTGTACAGACTGCACAGCATCGTCGCTGCTATGGACTTGGCCAGGCTGCAGCATATGTATCCATCCGCCTACCCTGCTGACGACCACGTGCTTGTATGTATGCAGGCATCACACCTACAAACAGGCAGCCAGGTGTCCCGCTGCGGTGATGTACACAGCCGCAACCAGCGGCCCCTTCTGAGTTGCACAGCTCGTGATAGGGATGACATCTGTGAAGAGTAAGTGCAAGCCCCACTATGCTAAGATAGTTGCACTGCAAGCCACGTTACACTGGGGTAGTTGCACTGCAGGTCCATATCTGCAAGCATGCACCAATCCTGCAAGTGCCCCCTGTTGAGGGTGATTGGTAACCACTCTGTGCAGGTCAGCAACATCCCGGGAATGTATTTCTTCTGCACCAGCAATCATCTTGTTTGAGCGCTTATGTAAAAATGAGCGATGTTTCAGTATCAGCAAAACATGCTCATGGCTGCAGGAGTCAGCCTCTGGACTGGGAGGATGCCAGTGGCAACGGCGCTTGGGCAGCAGACAACGTATCAACCGGCCAGCTGCATGCAGGCAACGTGTACAGCCACCGCCTGCCATGGAAGGCATACACACGGATGATGTTCATGGTGAGCATGAAAACATGGCATGACAACATGGCAACACCATATGCTGGCTAAGCGCAACTCAGGTTGGCTGGTGTTGGCATTGTTGAGGTGATGCAGCAGGTCTGCTGATGGCAAGAGCTCACATGACGGCACCAGGGAAAGCAGCAGGCCTCTGCAACAGACGCAACCTGAGCTGTCACTTCATGCACAGTGCAAATTTAAGCATTGTTGACGGCGTGTTAGTGCTGCTGGTGCGGTGCCGTCTGCTGCTCGCCATGGCACAGTGGGGCGACCCTGCATTTGAGAAGTTATGTGCCTGGCTTGCTGTGCACACCACTTGCAGGCTATTGAGGCGGAGGCTGACAGCAAGCAAGGGATGCAGGATGCATACGATGACTGCCTGGATCCCAACAGCGACAGCAGCAGCACCGCCAGCAGCTTTGCCATGCTAGACGGCGATTCCAGGTACGGCTTTGCCTGCAAGACACGGTTGCCCACAGCACACTGTGGCACTGCATGCTTGCTTGCTCCTCAAGCTGGTTTGCACCACTCTGCTTTGTGGGGGTGGCTGATGTGGGGATTGCTCAGTGCACATAACTGCCACAGTAACCGACCACAACAGTTCATAAGGTTTGTAGCTGTGCTGTGCGTCTTGGTTGCCATGCACAGCGATGAAGAAGACATGCATGCTGACAACTACCGCAGCACTGGCAACAGGTTCCGGATTGACATCGCGCCACCAAGCCCGCTGCCGCCATCCACAGACTTCACGCAGCACGTGCAGAAGGTGAGGCGCCGCTATCAGCCCTGCGTCTGCTCCAGCGCACAGCATTCGGAAGCTGTACATCGCGCCTCCACTAGCAGGAACAGCAGCCTCGCCACGCATGCCTTGCATGAGTCGCCAGCAACAGCACACCGACTTGTGGTTTGCTGGTGCACAGACTCCTGCTGCTGCTGCTGCTGCTGCTGCTCCCTTCCTGCAGGCCATGGAGGCGCACGGCGCAGCAGAGCAGCTCAGGCAAGCTGCTGAGGTGGAGTCGCAGCGCTTCTTTGAAGCCATGAACGCTGCATCAGGCACAGCAGCGAGCCGCCGCGCGCACTGGGCAGCACACCCCAACAATGACTATGATGCCTTTGCTGATGTTGAGGCAGCCATCCAGCAGGTACGTGGCCTGTGCAAGCCAGACTCTACCTGTGGGAGGCTCCAGCATTTTTGCTTGCCGCTGACCTGCATGTGCTGTATGTTATGCTGCTCCAGTTTTCCTGCAAGCGGGCAAGCCTACTTCAAGCATGGATTTTGCTCCGCAGTCGATTAATACACTTCTGCCAGCCTGCAGCAGACCCAAGCGGTACCTGGCCTGCCGCCGGCTACTCCTTGAAATTCAGCAGTGAAACCTTGTGCGGTGTGATGCGCAACTGTGACTCATGTGCTGCCTGACTGAACTGACGCTGACGCCATGCTATTGCCTGTGCTCTATCCTCGTTCCTGCAACTGCATACCCTCCTGCAGGGCATCCAGGCTGCAGCTGACAACTTTGTCACCGCACTGCGCTTGGCGCGGCGCCTGCTGAGCGACACGCAGGCTGCGCTGGCCAACTGCGCTGCCAAGCTGCGCCTGGAGGTGAGCCTCACTCCTGCAGGCTCGCAGGAGCGCGACAGCCAGGCTGCAGCGCTGCAGCAGCTGCAGCAGCTGACTGAGGCCACGCTGGATGACCTGGCTGCAGGACTCACCAGCCACTTCCTGCCCGGGGCCACCCTGAGCACCGATGAGGTGGGTGGCGCGCTGGCTGCTGCTGCTGCTGCTGCTGCTGCTGCTGCTGCTGCACACGTGGCCTAGCTGCTCTAGTAGTGGCCTCACCAGGCGGATGGCTGCATCTTATGCCAGGGTGTGCATGCTGTGAGACGTTGTCAACATGGACTTCACCAAGGTAGTGCGGCCCCGACTATGTCAGGCAGTTGCTGCAATCGATGGCTTGCTGTCTTGCAGCTGTATGCTGCTGGTTCCTGGTCCGCAACATCAACTGTGCTTCTGGGCTGTGTGTTGTTCTGTTTTCTCAACTTTGTGGCGCTGAACACGCCTTGCCGTGCTGTGTGCTGCGCTGTTTTTTTTGTGTTTCCTGCAGGCAAGGGACTGGCTGGAGGAGCTGTGGATGCTGGACTTGCCGCCTGCTGTGGACAGCGGCTCAGAGGAGGACTGCTGAGCAGCAGCACACGCGCGCAGCGCAGCGCGCCAGCAATGCTGTGGTCAGCTCTATCATCCTGGGTGTGGTGCATGCAGCAATGTCTTGCACGTGACCACCTAGCCAGGCTTGGGGGTGAGTTCTATACATCATACATTGGGCTCCAGGCTGAGTGCATGCACTGTATGCTGCCACTGTCTGGCAGTTTGGGGCGCTGCATCAGCACCCTGTATGCTGGTTGCATTGGATGAAACGTAGCCGGCAGGCAGCTCTGTGTGAGCTTCGGATCTGGCAGGGTTAATCAGTGCGCTGATCACTGTTGTACTTTAGTGTATCCTGATGGTGATGTTCAGACAGGCTTTACACCCCACATCCATTTGTTTTGTTTCAACAGAAAGCAGTGGCAAAGCCTCCAGAATGCTGTGAGCAGCACATGTGTATTTCAACAGTGCCATTCAGGGACGGCCGTGGCAGCAGATGCGGCCGATCCGGCGGCCGCCAAGTGCAACTTATGACATTTGTGCCATACAGTTTGTCGTGTATATCTCAACCTTGGACGCAGCTCTGGGACATTGGTGGACAGCTCATTATGGGTGCGTGTGTAGTGCAGCCCCTTGTCGTGTGCTCTGATGTCTGCACATCGGAGTGAAGCCTATACAAACTGTGATGGCTGTGATACATTTACCACACCAACCTCTGGTGTTGGTATAAGAAGGCTTCAAGCTGCTGCCATGTGCCAGTGCACTGGCAGCCCATATTGTTGGCAACTTCTCAAGTTGCTTGTGACACCGCAACAGAAAATATGTCAGCAAGGACAATATGTTCCAAGCTATGGTATATTAGTATCAATATTGTATCATCTAATGTGTTAGGCAGGCTCATGCTGGGCACGTTCGTGTCCCTTTTCTGTTTTATGCATGCTGTTAGGCAGAATTGCACTGGTGTGTACGTCACATGCATGCATATGCTTGGCATGTTGCTTTTTGTTTCACATAGCTACCGCCCATGATGAGTGTTTTATCAAACATATTGCGCCTGAATAGCAGGTGCGCGTTCTTGTGTGGTGTTGTGTTACAGAAGGCACCAGACACCTGCAACCTGGTGTGAAATGCCGTCAAGCACAGCCACCGAACCGTCTAGCAATCGGCAGTAGCTTATGTGTTGTTACCCCAGACATCACACCTCATGCGTGGTGCGCGCCGTGTGCTGGAACACACGGCTGTGAAGAGATGTATTCATCTGTTGCTGCAGCAGCATCCGCAGCCATGTTATAACAAGACAATGCTGAGTCAACTGGCACCACCACATGGCCAGGGTGCACCCTACACGTGTACACGTGTACAGTGGCCACTGGCAGCATGCTGTTGACGTGTGAACAGAGGCTACACTGAATAGCCTGTGCAGTGTGCCTGGCATGTTGTGCATGCCATGCAGAGCCCGCCCTGACATGGGTGGCATGTGGGTACTCCTGACGTATGCTTGATGACATCCAGTATATGTCCGTAATGTATGAAAGTGGATCGGTGTCCATCGCATGCAAGGATTTCTTCTCTGCCATGACGTACACACAGTGCTTTTTGGATTATGTGGTGTGGGTGTGCACAGCACACGCCACCGGCATGCCATAACCCACAGAGAGTGCACTCTCACGCACGTGCTCAGATGATGCGGGCGTACAGGTCCCAGGTGCTATGTGCGGTCGCTTTGACTTACAAACATCACATGACATCCTCACAGCAGCCATGCTTCCAGGCGCTGTTCAATCTGTAATGTACAAGTGGCACTGGCATATGCTCACTGCAGCTGCCCAGAATGTCCCCAACATCTGGCCTGTCATGGTCTGTCAGCCAGCCCCAGCCGTATGACATGATGACGAACACACCCTGCAGGAAAGCAGCAGCACCAAGGAGCAGCACAGTAAGCTTGCATGAACGGCTCCACATCATTCCTGTTCTGACGTAGGTTCTGCTGAACATTGAACCATGCAACATTGCTGCAGGTAGTGTTTGTCTGAAAGCTGCTGCAGCTGCAACTTGGTTGAAGTGCGCATTCGCCTTGAACAACTGCTTACATGCAGTGCAGGTGCACAGCGAGCACATACACAGGGCTTGCCTCCAGAAAACTCAGCAGCAGTACAGGCATCTGCAGGCAGTGCTGCATGGGGTGCTGCACATGGCTGCTCACCCCGTACACTGCATACACTCTGCTGAAGGTCGCTCCCTCTGGCTGCAGCGTGGGGATGAGCCCATACGCCATCAGCCCAGCAAAGCCTGCGCAGCAGCCACGCAACAGCGGCGTGTATTGTATTGAATGCCCCAGAGCGCTCGACTCTTCCTGGGGCAGAACCATTGACCAAGGTTTGATCCCAGGTTGATAGCTGAGGGATGGTGGCAACTTGCCACTTATTGAACAAGCAGCTGAAGCCGCTAAATGAAATTATCTAAAGTATCTGTGCATGGAGAAAGCAATACCTCCAGAAAACGCCCCAAGTACCCCCGGAACACACCTGCTGCTACTGATCCTCCGCATCAGAAAGCCTCTCTGGGGCTTCGTCATACACAAGCTCCTTCACTGGCGCTGGCTCCAGCGGCAGCTCAGGGCCCTCATCAGGCATCCTCTGCCAGTATAACTGCAAGAACACACAATAAACATGTATTCATCAGTTAATATTTGCCAGTAAGGAAGGTAGCTGCCTGGTGGTGCTACTACTGTGAGTTTAATGTGAGTATCCGCACACACATGTTCAGACTTCCTGCACTGCATGGCGTTTGTAACCAGCACACAATGCTTTGTTACCTCAATGTTGGAGGCCTGAGGGCTGACTGACACCATATAGGGTGACATCTCTGCCAAACGTCGCTCGTTGATCCGGCCCTCAGCCAGGGCCTGTCTTGCAGCATAGCGCGCCTGAAAGATGAGGCATCGCCTGAACGGCCGTGCTGATGTTCGGAAGGTCAGCAGCTTGCCATGAAGGTCGCTGAACCTCAAGTGGAAACCCTCCTCATTCTTCAGCCTGGATTAAAAACATGAGCAGTGGCAGTTGTGAAGCTAGCACAGAAGGTCAGGTGATAGGTCGGACGATTGGCGCTCTTGTCTCTTTCGAGTGCGAAAGGGTAGCTGTCTCCACAACCTCAGCTGCTTACTGCTTTTACGACAGCAGGCACCACGCATGGAGAATAAGTCCTTGAACCCTGAACATTGCTGCAGCAAACAACCCATATGAGCATTGCTTCCTTGTGAATGCATATGCCTAAGCCTCAAAATGCTGAGCGATGATTTCAAATTGAGCAAATGCCTCTAAAACAAGCAACCCTCTCCCCCTGTCAGCAACGAGCAAGAAACTCACTCGCGCAACTGGAGCTGCTGTTCAGTGGGCAGCTTGTCCCCAGAGTTTTTCCAGGGATAGTGCTTGGTATCATGCAGCTGCAGCTCTTTGGGCCCCAGCCAAAGCATACGGTAGTCTCCCTGGGCCCTGTCGTCGCCCTTCTTGCCCTCCCAAGTGATGCACATGTACCCATTATCAAAAGCCTCCTCCAAGGGCCTGTGCAGTGGAAGCATATGAGAGCAGCAAGTCAGGTGAAATGCTAGTGAGATGCCTTCACGGGGTTTTAAATCACTGCGGGGTTTCAAAATCACTCTCAACATGCACCAGGTTGATGCACCTTAACACAAATGTGTATGACTTGTGGGCGCCCTGCCCAGCCATTACCCACAGATGCATACCCCCGCCTTGATGATTTTGGCTGCATGGCACAGCAGTCGTTACAAACACCGTGACCAGGCCGCCTTTGGCCACTCCACTGTCCTAGCGTTTGGCCTGGGGGTGAGGAAAAGAGACTACAGAGGTCTCTGTGTGGCGTGCACACTCGGCCCACTACCCCTGCCCCCCAAAAGCTGCCTGCACAATCAGGGTTGTCAGAACCTTTGAGTCTACTTCACCTCTGCGTGAGCTGTTGGGTGAAAGAGAATCCATCCAGCTCAAGAGATCTCTTGAGTGCTCTAGTTCCAGGCTCTCGGGCAGGGAGTTGCTTGTTGTGACAAACGTGCTCATGTGAAACCTTCCCCCAACAGATGACACTCCTGCCAGCACCACGTGAGTGTTTCAGCCCTGAAACAGAGCAGGGTCAGCACTTACTTAATGAGCAGCAGGCCATTGGCGGGATCGTTGATGTTGGTGAAGCCCAGCACCCGGTCAACGTCGATGCGCCAGCTGTGCTTGAAGAGATGGGCGCCGCACACCAGCTGCTTGGGAATGAACTTGCCCAGGCCCATGCAAAGAAGCTCATCCGGGTGCTCTTGGTCTTCGCAGCCATATTCCTGCATGACGGCAACACCAAGTGCAAATAAGTCATGCGTATGTAATGTACAGTGCCAAATAGGTCCCCCTCCTTGTTTTGAAAGCAGGTCACTTGCTAAATCTGCTTATGGATGTGGATGCATCCAGTGTGATCCCACACGGCAAGCAGCCACGTTGGCCATACAATGTGAGATCTCACTTCCCCTCCCCCTCTACTCTTGGAGAATTAGCCTATGATGGCATGCAACAATTCTATTGTGGAGAAGTTCCCCTCCTGACCTGAATGAGTGTTGACTTAAATGTGGGGTCCCGGTGTTGCGTGGCCTGGCTGGAGGTGTACTTGAATTGAGAAGTTGCGCCGTTGCGGAGATACGTGTTGGTGACTCTCAGCTCCTTGGCCACGACATCCTGCTGCCTGACCAACTCCAGCAAGGGTGCCCTCAGCAGCTCTAGGGACGGAAAGCTATGCTCACCACCTGATTCTCCTGCAACAGTGAACAACATTGAACAAAGCACAAAGAAAAAAAAGTCGTTGGCCAGGCAATTTTGTTCGCACTTGCTTTTAGAAGTATCTTGCTGACTGCATGCGGCTGTGCAAATTGCAGCCCATTCAGCAGGTTCCTGCGCCCGTTGTCACACTTTCAGTCAGCTAGCACCAGTGCAGTTCACCTGCAAAAGCGCGCAGCAGCCTATCCACCAATGCGGGCTTCAAGCCAGCAGCCAGCAGAGTCTCTGCCCTAGCCAGCGTCAAATCGCTTTCTCCTTCGTAGCCAGCTTTCAACAGCATCGCTATTTGATCGTCAGTGCACTTTGCTGCTGCATCGGGCCCAAGTTTTGCGATCAACAGCTGTTTGAGTGCATCAGCTGCCTGCTGCTGCTGCTGCTGCTGCTGCTGCTGCTGCTGCTGCTGCTGCATCTCATCAAGCGATGACCTGCACACAGCAACAGCAGAACAATAAGTGGTGTGCCCCGTTGATTCAAGCCATGTAAGACGTTTGGCGCCCCAAGAATGCAGACGTGCAGCAACTCAGCCACAACTCCGAGTGCGGGTTGCTCACCTGCAACAGAATGTTGAACTAGGACAAGCTCTAATAGCTACGACAACGAAGCAGAGACCCTCTGCGCTTCCAGCCTGCTCGAGAGTGCTTGTATGAAGAGGCCACTGTCAGGACTAGATGAGGCGGTCAGAGAACGCAAATGTGATGTACTCAACCAAAGCTACACAAGTCGACAGCTGTGAAAAGCTCGAGGCAGTCAGCAACAGGGTGACCGAGTAGACGGACGTTGACAGTAGGGCCCCTAAGGGCGCCCTCAACCGGGGAACAACGATGTAGAAACTAACGCCGCACGTGCATTAGTGCTGCGATGTCCATGATGTAGTACTTCATGAACTAGTAGTACTCAGCTCTGGAGGTGCGATGTTCAGAAGCAGCTTTGCTGTGGGGGGTCTGGTGCGGTGGCCACTGAGACTGGCAAGTGAGCAAGCCTACCTCAAACGAGTAAAGTGCTCCGCAGACCATACAATCTCATCTGCCAGCCTGCAGCGGTACCTGGCCTGCCGCCGGCTACTCCTTGGGAATCAGCAGTGCCCCCCCCCCCCCCCCCCCCGGGAGCAGGGCCTAGGGGCTGGGGTAGGGCCCAAGCGATGTCGATTTCTCGCAGCTCAGCCGAAACTACTGAACAAAAAGCTGGCAACTCAAAGTTAAGATGTGATTGATTTGTTTTATGGCTTTTGTTCAAGAATCCTGTTAGTCATAAGGGGTCAAATCCGCTGTTGACTGCGATTTGCTCGCTGTAAGTTGCGATTTCTCGCAGCTGTGACGAAACTACTGAGCACAAAAGATGGTAAGTAAAAACTAACCTGTGATAGACTTATTTTTGTGCCTGGTGCGGTGTGATGCGCAACGGTGACTCATGTGGTGCCTGACTGAACTGACGCTGGCGCTTTGCTATTGCCTTTGTTCTGTCCTGGTGTTTGCACCTGCATACCCTCTCCTGGTGTTTGCACCTGCATACCCTCCTGCAGGGCATCCAGGCTGCAGCTGACAACTTTGTCACGGCACTGCGCTTGGCGCGGCGCCTGCTGAGCGACTCTCAGGCCGCACTAACACTAGCTAACTGCGCTGCCAAGCTGCGCCTGGAGATGAGCCTCACTCCTGCAGGATCGCAGGAGCGCGACAACCAGGCTGCAGCGCTGCAGCAGCTGCAGCAGCTGACTGATGCCACGCTGGATGACCTGGCTGCAGGGCTGACCAGCCACTTCCTGCCCGGGGCCACCCTGAGCACCGATGAGGTGGGTGGCGCGCTGGCTGCTGCTGCTGCTGCTGCTGCTGCTGCACACGTGGCCTAGCTGCTCTAGTAGTGGCCTCACCAGGCGGATGGCTGCATCTTATGCCAGGGTGTGCATGCTGTGAGACGTTGCATGCTGTGAGACGTTGTCAACATGGACTGCACCAAGGTAGTGCGGCCCCGACTATGTCAGGCAGTTGCTGCAATCGATGGCTTGCTGTCTTGCAGCTGTATGCTGCTGGTTTCTGGTCCGCAACATCAACTGTGCTTCTGGGCTGTGTGTTGTGCTGTTTTCTCAACTTTGTGGCGCTGAACACGCCTTGCCGTGCTGTGTGCTGCGCTGTTTTTTTGTGTTTCCTGCAGGCCAGGGACTGGCTGGAGGAGCTGTGGATGCTGGACTTGCCGCCTGCTGTGGACAGCGGCTCAGAGGAGGACTACTGAGCAGCAGCACACACGCGCAGGGCAGCACCAGCAATGCTGTGGTTAGCTCTGCTAGTATTCTGCTGGCATTCTGGATGTGGTGCAAGCATTCTGTATGGGGCAGTGGTGCAGCCCCTTGTCTTGTGCTCCGATTTCTGCACAATGGAGTGCAGACTGTACAAACTGTGATGGCTGTGATGTATTTTTTCGTATCAACCTCCGTCAATGGGTGTTTTGCTCTGAAGAATGCTTCAAACTGCTGCCACGTGCCAGTGCACTGGCAGACCACATTGTTGGCAACAGTCAAGTTTTCTGTGACACCTTGCCACAGGAAAAGTTCTGGCAGGGGCAGTATGTTTTATCCAACAGCAATATAGTATCATCATAGGCAGGCTCATGCAGGGCATGTGTGTGGCCCTCGTCTAAATCATGCATGCTCTTAGGCAGAACTGTACTTGACTGTACTTCACATGCTTGATGTTTTGCCTCACATAGTTGCTGCCCGTGAAGGGTGTTTGTTCAAACATCTCGCGCCTGGATAGCAGGTGCACATTCTTGTGTGGTGATGTGTTACAGAAGGCACCAAACACCTGCAACCTGGTGTGAAATGCCGTCAAGCACAGCTAATGGTACCAAACCGTCAAGCAATCGGCAGTAGCTTATGTGTTGTTACCCCAGACATCACACCTCATGCGTGGTGCGCGCCGTGTGCTGGAGCACACGGCTGTGAAGATATGTATTTATCTGTTGCTGCAGCATCATCCGCAGCCATCTTATAGCAAGACATTGCCAAATTGCCAGCAGTGCTGAAAACTGGCATCACCACATGGCCAAGGTGTACAGTGGCCCCTGGCAGCATGCTGTTGACATGTGAACAGCAGGCTACACTGGTATTCCTACACAGTGCGGCACAGGCTGTGCATGCTATGGAGAGTGGCTGTGCTGTGGGGGGCGTGTGCCTGCCCCATCATGTCGTATGCTGATGACATCCAGTATAAGGCCGGGATGCTTTAATTAGTGTATACCTGCAAGGGTCTCTGCCATGACGTACACACAGTACTTACTAGTATTATACGATTCCGCATATATGCAGTGTGGGTGTGCACGGCACACGCCGCCGGTATGCGTGTATACATGAACCACGGAGAGTGCTCAGAGGATGCGGGCGTACAGGTCCCAGATGCTGCGTGCGGTGACTTTGATTTGCGAGGTAACAAGGCATCCTCACAGCAGCCATGCTTCCAAGCGCTGTTCAGTCTGTAATGTACAACTGGCACTGGCATGCCAGTGCGGCGCACTGCGCAGCGGCAGCAACCTCAGGCTCCGCTGCAGCTGCACCAGCACTACAGGAGGACCCTGCTGCTGTAATGACACTAGCATAGTACTATGCTAGCTGGCGGCTGCTTTCCTGGGCCAGAACCAGCATATGCTCACTCCAGCCAGTGCCACGCAGCTGCCCAGAATGTCCCAAACATCTGGCCTGTCATGGTCTGTCAGCCAGCCCCAGCCGTATGACATGATGACAAACACACCCTGCAGGAAAGCAGCAGCACCAAGGAGCAGCACAGTAAGCTTGCATGAACGGCTCCACATCATTTTTGTTCTGACGTAGGTTCTGCTGAACATTGAACCATGCAACATTGCTGCAGGTAGTGTTTGTCTGAAAGCTGCTGCAGCTGCAACTTGGTTGAAGTGCGCATTCGCCTTGAACAACTGCTTACATGCAGTGTAGGTGCACAGCGAGCACACACACAGGGCTTGCCTCCAGAAAACTCAGCAGCAGTACAGGCATCTGCAGGCAGTGCTGCATGGGGTGCTGCGCATGGCTGCTCACCCCGTACACTGCATACACTCTGCTGAAGGTCGCTCCCTCTGGCTGCAGCGTGGGGATGAGCCCATACGCCATCAGCCCAGCAAAGCCTGCGCAGCAGCCACGCAACAACGGCAACTTGTATTGAATGCCCCAGAGCGCTCGACTCTTTCTGGGGCAGAACCATTGACCAAGGTTTGATCCCAGGTTGATAGCTGAGGGATGGTGGCAACTTGCCACAAATTGAATAAGCAGCTGAAGCCGCTAAATGAAATTATCTAAAGTATCTGTGCATGGAGAAAGCAATACCTCCAGAAAACGCCCCAAGTACCCCCGGAACACACCTGCTGCTACTGATCCTCCGCATCAGAAAGCCTCTCTGGGGCTTCGTCATACACAAGCTCCTTCACTGGCGCTGGCTCCAGCGGCAGCTCAGGGCCCTCATCAGGCATCCTCTGCCAGTATAACTGCAAGAACACACAATAAAAATGTATTCATCAGTTGATATTTGCCAGTAAGGAAGGTAGCTGCCTGGTGGTGCTACTACTGTGAGTTCAATGTGAGTATCCGCACACACATGTTCAGACTTCCTGCACTGCATGGCGTTTGAAACCAGCACACAATGCTTTGTTACCTCAATGTTGGAGGCCTGAGGGCTGACTGACACCATATAGGGTGACATCTCTGCCAAACGTCGCTCGTTGATCCGGCCCTCAGCCAGGGCCTGTCTTGCAGCATAGCGCGCCTGAAAGATGAGGCATCGCCTGAACGGCCGTGCTGATGTTCGGAAGGTCAGCAGCTTGCCATGAAGGTCGCTGAACCTCAAGTGGAAACCCTCCTCATTCTTCAGCCTGGATTAAAAACATGAGCAGTGGCAGTTGTGAAGCTAGCACAGAAGGTCAGGTAATAGGTCGGACGATTGGCGCTCTTGTCTCTTTCGAGTGCGAAAGGGTAGCTGTCTCCACAACCTCAGCTGCTTACTGCTTTTACGACAGCAGGCACCACGCATGGAGAATAAGTCCTTGAACCCTGAACATTGCTGCAGCAAACAACCCATATGAGCATTGCTTCCTTGTGAATGCATATGCCTAAGCCTCAAAATGCTGAGCGATGATTTCAAATTGAGCAAATGCCTCTAAAACAAGCAACCCTCTCCCCCTGTCAGCAACGAGCAAGAAACTCACTCGCGCAACTGGAGCTGCTGTTCAGTGGGCAGCTTGTCCCCAGAGTTTTTCCAGGGATAGTGCTTGGTATCATGCAGCTGCAGCTCTTTGGGCCCCAGCCAAAGCATACGGTAGTCTCCCTGGGCCCTGTCGTCGCCCTTCTTGCCCTCCCAAGTGATGCACATGTACCCATTATCAAAAGCCTCCTCCAAGGGCCTGTGCAGTGGAAGCATATGAGAGCAGCAAGTCAGGTGAAATGCTAGTGAGATGCCTTCACGGAGTTTTAAATCACTGCGGGGTTTTAAAATCACTCTCAACATGCACCAGGTTGATGCAGCTTAACACAAATGTGTATGACTTGTGGGCGCCCTGCCCAGCCATTACCCACAGATGCATACCCCCGCCTTGATGATTTTGGCTGCATGGCACAGCAGTCGTTACAAACACCGTGACCAGGCCGCCTTTGGCCACTCCACTGTCCTAGCGTTTGGCCTGGGGGTGAGGAAAAGAGACTACAGAGGTCTCTGTGTGGCGTGCACACTCGGCCCACTACCCCTGCCCCCCAAAAGCTGCCTGCACAATCAGGGTTGTCAGAACCTTTGAGTCTACTTCACCTCTGCGTGAGCTGTTGGGTGAAAGAGAATCCATCCAGCTCAAGAGATCTCTTGAGTGCTCTAGTTCCAGGCTCTCGGGCAGGGAGTTGCTTGTTGTGACAAACGTGCTCATGTGAAACCTTCCCCCAACAGATGACACTCCTGCCAGCACCACGTGAGTGTTTCAGCCCTGAAACAGAGCAGGGTCAGCACTTACTTAATGAGCAGCAGGCCATTGGCGGGATCGTTGATGTTGGTGAAGCCCAGCACCCGGTCAACGTCGATGCGCCAGCTGTGCTTGAAGAGATGGGCGCCGCACACCAGCTGCTTGGGAATGAACTTGCCCAGGCCCATGCAAAGAAGCTCATCCGGGTGCTCTTGGTCTTCGCAGCCATATTCCTGCATGACGGCAACACCAAGTGCAAATAAGTCATGCGTATGTAATGTACAGTGCCAAATAGGTCCCCCTCCTTGTTTTGAAAGCAGGTCACTTGCTAAATCTGCTTATGGATGTGGATGCATCCAGTGTGATCCCACACGGCAAGCAGCCACGTTGGCCATACAATGTGAGATCTCACTTCCCCTCCCCCTCTACTCTAGGAGAATTAGCCTATGATGGCATGCAACAATTCTATTGTGGAGAAGTTCCCCTCCTGACCTGAATGAGTGTTGACTTAAATGTGGGGTCCCGGTGTTGCGTGGCCTGGCTGGAGGTGTACTTGAATTGAGAAGTTGCGCCGTTGCGGAGATACGTGTTGGTGACTCTCAGCTCCTTGGCCACGACATCCTGCTGCCTGACCAATTGGTCTTGCAAGACAACCTGCTGCCTGACCAACTCCAGCAAGGGTGCCCTCAGCAGCTCTAGGGACGGAAAGCTATGCTCACCACCTGATTCTCCTGCAACAGTGAACAACATTGAACAAAGCACAAAGAAAAAAAAGTCGTTGGCCAGGCAATTTTGTTCGCACTTGCTTAGAAGTATCTTGCTGACTGCATGCGGCTGTGCAAATTGCAGCCCATTCAGCAGGTTCCTGCGCCCGTTGTCACACTTTCAGTCAGCTAGCACCAGTGCAGTTCACCTGCAAAAGCACGCAGCAGCCTATCCACCAATGCGGGCTTCACGCCAGCAGCCAGCAGAGTCTCTGCCCTAGCCAGCGTCAAATCGCTTTCTCCTTCGTAGCCAGCTTGCAACAGCATCGCTATTTGATCGTCAGTGCACTTTGCTGCTGCATCGGGCCCAAGTTTTGCGATCAACAGCTGTTTGAGTGCATCAGCTGCCTGCTGCTGCTGCTGCTGCTGCTGCTGCATCTCATCAAGCGATGACCTGCACACAGCAACAGCAGAACAATAAATGGTGTGCCCCGTTGATTCAAGCCATGTAAGACGTTTGGCGCCCCAAGAATGCAGACGTGCAGCAACTCAGCCACAACTCCGAGTGCGGGTTGCTCACCTGCAACAGAATGTTGAACTAGGACAAGCTCTAATAGCTACGACAACGAAGCAGAGACCCTCTGCGCTTCCAGCCTGCTCGAGAGTGCTTGTATGAAGAGGCCACTGTCAGGACTAGATGAGGCGGTCAGAGAACGCAAATGTGATGTACTCAACCAAAGCTACACAAGTCGACAGCTGTGAAAAGCTCGAGGCAGTCAGCAACAGGGTGACCGAGTAGACGGACGTTGACAGTAGGGCCCCTAAGGGCGCCCTCAACCGGGGAACAACGATGTAGAAACTAACGCCGCACGTGCATTAGTGCTGCGATGTCCATGATGTAGTACTTCATGAACTAGTAGTACTCAGCTCTGGAGGTGCGATGTTCAGAAGCAGCTTTGCTGTGGGGGGTCTGGTGCGGTGGCCACTGAGACTGGCAAGTGAGCAAGCCTACCTCAAACGAGTAAAGTGCTCCGCAGACCATACAATCTCTTCTGCCAGCCTGCAGCGGTACCTGGCCTGCCGCCGGCTACTCCTTGGGAATCAGCAGTGGCACCCCCCCCCCCCACCCCCTGCTGCTGGTTTCTGGTCCGCAACATCAACTGTGCTTCTGGGCTGTGTGTTGTGCTGTTTTCTCAACTTTGTGGCGCTGAACACGCCTTGCCGTGGATGCTGGACTTGCCGCCTGCTGTGGACAGCGGCTCAGAGGAGGACTACTGAGCAGCAGCACACACGCGCAGGGCAGCACCAGCAATGCTGTGGTTAGCTCTGCTAGTATTCTGCTGGCATTCTGGATGTGGTGCAAGCAGCAAATCCTGCACATCTGGGCTCGGTTTGATGGTGGGTGTGATTCATCGTGTGATGAGATTCTGGCTGAGTGCTTGCACTGTATGCTGCCACTGTCTGGCAGTTGGGGGTGCTGCACTGCAGCTGATGGCATCAGCGCCCTGTGTCCTGGTGGCAAATGGAATGTAGCCAACATGCAGCTCTGTGAGGGCTTCGGATCTGGCAGGGTTGCTCTATGCGCTGAGCACTGTTGTACTCTAGTGTATCTGGCTTGGACATGTTCAGACAGGCTTTACACCCATATTCACTTGTATTGCTGGAAAGAGCAGCAGCACAGCTTACAATCGTGCCAGATGCTGTGAGCAGCCCAAACGTATTGAAGTATTTGAGCAGTGCCAATCAGCAGCGGCTGTAGCAGCAGATGCGGTGGAACTTGTGCCAGCCAGGTTCAGCCTATTGCGTTCTGACGTGACGTGCTGTACGAGAGTCGTGCTGATGTATGTACCTTCCCCTGTATATCTCAACCTTGGGACGCAGCTATGGAACATTAGTGGACAGCTCATTCTGTATGGGGCAGTGGTGCAGCCCCTTGTCTTGTGCTCCGATTTCTGCACAATGGAGTGTAGACTGTACAAACTGTGATGGCTGTGATGTATTTTTTCGTATCAACCTCCGTCAATGGGTGTTTTGCTCTGAAGAATGCTTCAAACTGCTGCCACGTGCCAGTGCACTGGCAGACCACATTGTTGGCAACAGTCAAGTTTTCTGTGACACCTTGCCACAGGAAAAGTTCTGGCAGGGGCAGTATGTTTTATCCAACAGCAATATAGTATCATCATAGGCAGGCTCATGCAGGGCATGTGTGTGGCCCTCGTCTAAATCATGCATGCTCTTAGGCAGAACTGTACTTGACTGTACTTCACATGCTTGATGTTTTGCCTCACATAGTTGCTGCCCGTGAAGGGTGTTTGTTCAAACATCTCGCGCCTGGATAGCAGGTGCACATTCTTGTGTGGTGATGTGTTACAGAAGGCACCAAACACCTGCAACCTGGTGTGAAATGCCGTCAAGCACAGCTAATGGTACCAAACCGTCAAGCAATCGGCAGTAGCTTATGTGTTGTTACCCCAGACATCACACCTCATGCGTGGTGCGCGCCGTGTGCTGGAGCACACGGCTGTGAAGATATGTATTTATCTGTTGCTGCAGCATCATCCGCAGCCATCTTATAGCAAGACATTGCCAAATTGCCAGCAGTGCTGAAAACTGGCATCACCACATGGCCAAGGTGTACAGTGGCCCCTGGCAGCATGCTGTTGACATGTGAACAGCAGGCTACACTGGTATTCCTACGCAGTGCGGCACAGGCTGTGCATGCTATGGAGAGTGGCTGTGCTGTCGGGGGCGTGTGCCTGCCCCATCATGTCGTATGCTGATGACATCCAGTATATGGCCGGGATGCTTTAATTAGTGTATACATGCAAGGGTCTCTGCCATGACGTACACACAGTACTTACTAGTATTATACGATTCCGCATATATGCAGTGTGGGTGTGCACGGCACACGCCGCCGGTATGCGTGTATACATGAACCACGGAGAGTGCTCAGAGGATGCGGGCGTACAGGTCCCAGATGCTGCGTGCGGTGACTTTGATTTGCGAGGTAACAAGGCATCCTCACAGCAGCCATGCTTCCAAGCGCTGTTCAGTCTGTAATGTACAACTGGCACTGGCATGCCAGTGCGGCGCACTGCGCAGCGGCAGCAACCTCAGGCTGCGCTGCAGCTGCACCAGCACTACAGGAGGACCCTGCTGCTGTAATGACACTAGCATAGTACTATGCTAGCTGGCGGCTGCTTTCCTGGGCCAGAACCAGCATATGCTCACTCCAGCCAGTGCCACGCAGCTGCCCAGAATGTCCCAAACATCTGGCCTGTCATGGTCTGTCAGCCAGCCCCAGCCGTATGACATGATGACTAACACACCCTGCAGGAAAGCAGCAGCACCAAGGAGCAGCACAGTAAGCTTGCATGAACGGCTCCACATCATTCCTGTTCTGACGTAGGTTCTGCTGAACATTGAACCATGCAACATTGCTGCAGGTAGTGTTTGTCTGAAAGCTGCTGCAGCTGCAACTTGGTTGAAGTGCGCATTCGCCTTGAACAACTGCTTACATGCAGTGTAGGTGCACAGCGAGCACACACACAGGGCTTGCCTCCAGAAAACTCAGCAGCAGTACAGGCATCTGCAGGCAGTGCTGCATGGGGTGCTGCGCATGGCTGCTCACCCCGTACACTGCATACACTCTGCTGAAGGTCGCTCCCTCTGGCTGCAGCGTGGGGATGAGCCCATACGCCATCAGCCCAGCAAAGCCTGCGCAGCAGCCACGCAACAGCGGCAACTTGTATTGAATGTCCCAGAGCGCTCGACTCTTTCTGGGGCAGAACCATTGACCAAGGTTTGATCCCAGGTTGATAGCTGAGGGATGGTGGCAACTTGCCACAAATTGAATAAGCAGCTGAAGCCGCTAAATGAAATTATCTAAAGTATCTGTGCATGGAGAAAGCAATACCTCCAGAAAACGCCCCAAGTACCCCCGGAACACACCTGCTGCTACTGATCCTCCGCATCAGAAAGCCTCTCTGGGGCTTCGTCATACACAAGCTCCTTCACTGGCGCTGGCTCCAGCGGCAGCTCAGGGCCCTCATCAGGCATCCTCTGCCAGTATAACTGCAAGAACACACAATAAAAATGTATTCATCAGTTGATATTTGCCAGTAAGGAAGGTAGCTGCCTGGTGGTGCTACTACTGTGAGTTCAATGTGAGTATCCGCACACACATGTTCAGACTTCCTGCACTGCATGGCGTTTGAAACCAGCACACAATGCTTTGTTACCTCAATGTTGGAGGCCTGAGGGCTGACTGACACCATATAGGGTGACATCTCTGCCAAACGTCGCTCGTTGATCCGGCCCTCAGCCAGGGCCTGTCTTGCAGCATAGCGCGCCTGAAAGATGAGGCATCGCCTGAACGGCCGTGCTGATGTTCGGAAGGTCAGCAGCTTGCCATGAAGGTCGCTGAACCTCAGGTGGAAACCCTCCTCATTCTTCAGCCTGGATTAAAAACATGAGCAGTGGCAGTTGTGAAGCTAGCACAGAAGGTCAGGTAATAGGTCGGACGATTGGCGCTCTTGTCTCTTTCGAGTGCGAAAGGGTAGCTGTCTCCACAACCTCAGCTGCTTACTGCTTTTACGACAGCAGGCACCACGCATGGAGAATAAGTCCTTGAACCCTGAACATTGCTGCAGCAAACAACCCATATGAGCATTGCTTCCTTGTGAATGCATATGCCTAAGCCTCAAAATGCTGAGCGATGATTTCAAATTGAGCAAATGCCTCTAAAACAAGCAACCCTCTCCCCCTGTCAGCAACGAGCAAGAAACTCACTCGCGCAACTGGAGCTGCTGTTCAGTGGGCAGCTTGTCCCCAGAGTTTTTCCAGGGATAGTGCTTGGTATCATGCAGCTGCAGCTCTTTGGGCCCCAGCCAAAGCATACGGTAGTCTCCCTGGGCCCTGTCGTCGCCCTTCTTGCCCTCCCAAGTGATGCACATGTACCCATTATCAAAAGCCTCCTCCAAGGGCCTGTGCAGTGGAAGCATATGAGAGCAGCAAGTCAGGTGAAATGCTAGTGAGATGCCTTCACGGAGTTTTAAATCACTGCGGGGTTTTAAAATCACTCTCAACATGCACCAGGTTGATGCAGCTTAACACAAATGTGTATGACTTGTGGGCGCCCTGCCCAGCCATTACCCACAGATGCATACCCCCGCCTTGATGATTTTGGCTGCATGGCACAGCAGTCGTTACAAACACCGTGACCAGGCCGCCTTTGGCCACTCCACTGTCCTAGCGTTTGGCCTGGGGGTGAGGAAAAGAGACTACAGAGGTCTCTGTGTGGCGTGCACACTCGGCCCACTACCCCTGCCCCCCAAAAGCTGCCTGCACAATCAGGGTTGTCAGAACCTTTGAGTCTACTTCACCTCTGCGTGAGCTGTTGGGTGAAAGAGAATCCATCCAGCTCAAGAGATCTCTTGAGTGCTCTAGTTCCAGGCTCTCGGGCAGGGAGTTGCTTGTTGTGACAAACGTGCTCATGTGAAACCTTCCCCCAACAGATGACACTCCTGCCAGCACCACGTGAGTGTTTCAGCCCTGAAACAGAGCAGGGTCAGCACTTACTTAATGAGCAGCAGGCCATTGGCGGGATCGTTGATGTTGGTGAAGCCCAGCACCCGGTCAACGTCGATGCGCCAGCTGTGCTTGAAGAGATGGGCGCCGCACACCAGCTGCTTGGGAATGAACTTGCCCAGGCCCATGCAAAGAAGCTCATCCGGGTGCTCTTGGTCTTCGCAGCCATATTCCTGCATGACGGCAACACCAAGTGCAAATAAGTCATGCGTATGTAATGTACAGTGCCAAATTGGTCCCCCTCCTTGTTTTGAAAGCAGGTCACTTGCTAAATCTGCTTATGGATGTGGATGCATCCAGTGTGATCCCACACGGCAAGCAGCCACGTTGGCCATACAATGTGAGATCTCACTTCCCCTCCCCCTCTACTCTAGGAGAATTAGCCTATGATGGCATGCAACAATTCTATTGTGGAGAAGTTCCCCTCCTGACCTGAATGAGTGTTGACTTAAATGTGGGGTCCCGGTGTTGCGTGGCCTGGCTGGAGGTGTACTTGAATTGAGAAGTTGCGCCGTTGCGGAGATACGTGTTGGTGACTCTCAGCTCCTTGGCCACGACATCCTGCTGCCTGACCAATTGGTCTTGCAAGACAACCTGCTGCCTGACCAACTCCAGCAAGGGTGCCCTCAGCAGCTCTAGGGACGGAAAGCTATGCTCACCACCTGATTCTCCTGCAACAGTGAACAACATTGAACAAAGCACAAAGAAAAAAAAGTCGTTGGCCAGGCAATTTTGTTCGCACTTGCTTAGAAGTATCTTGCTGACTGCATGCGGCTGTGCAAATTGCAGCCCATTCAGCAGGTTCCTGCGCCCGTTGTCACACTTTCAGTCAGCTAGCACCAGTGCAGTTCACCTGCAAAAGCACGCAGCAGCCTATCCACCAATGCGGGCTTCACGCCAGCAGCCAGCAGAGTCTCTGCCCTAGCCAGCGTCAAATCGCTTTCTCCTTCGTAGCCAGCTTGCAACAGCATCGCTATTTGATCGTCAGTGCACTTTGCTGCTGCATCGGGCCCAAGTTTTGCGATCAACAGCTGTTTGAGTGCATCAGCTGCCTGCTGCTGCTGCTGCTGCTGCTGCTGCATCTCATCAAGCGATGACCTGCACACAGCAACAGCAGAACAATAAATGGTGTGCCCCGTTGATTCAAGCCATGTAAGACGTTTGGCGCCCCAAGAATGCAGACGTGCAGCAACTCAGCCACAACTCCGAGTGCGGGTTGCTCACCTGCAACAGAATGTTGAACTAGGACAAGCTCTAATAGCTACGACAACGAAGCAGAGACCCTCTGCGCTTCCAGCCTGCTCGAGAGTGCTTGTATGAAGAGGCCACTGTCAGGACTAGATGAGGCGGTCAGAGAACGCAAATGTGATGTACTCAACCAAAGCTACACAAGTCGACAGCTGTGAAAAGCTCGAGGCAGTCAGCAACAGGGTGACCGAGTAGACGGACGTTGACAGTAGGGCCCCTAAGGGCGCCCTCAACCGGGGAACAACGATGTAGAAACTAACGCCGCACGTGCATTAGTGCTGCGATGTCCATGATGTAGTACTTCATGAACTAGTAGTACTCAGCTCTGGAGGTGCGATGTTCAGAAGCAGCTTTGCTGTGGGGGGTCTGGTGCGGTGGCCACTGAGACTGGCAAGTGAGCAAGCCTACCTCAAACGAGTAAAGTGCTCCGCAGACCATACAATCTCTTCTGCCAGCCTGCAGCGGTACCTGGCCTGCCGCCGGCTACTCCTTGGGAATCAGCAGTGGCACCCCCCCCCCCCACCCCCTGCTGCTGGTTTCTGGTCCGCAACATCAACTGTGCTTCTGGGCTGTGTGTTGTGCTGTTTTCTCAACTTTGTGGCGCTGAACACGCCTTGCCGTGGATGCTGGACTTGCCGCCTGCTGTGGACAGCGGCTCAGAGGAGGACTACTGAGCAGCAGCACACACGCGCAGGGCAGCACCAGCAATGCTGTGGTTAGCTCTGCTAGTATTCTGCTGGCATTCTGGATGTGGTGCAAGCAGCAAATCCTGCACATCTGGGCTCGGTTTGATGGTGGGTGTGATTCATCGTGTGATGAGATTCTGGCTGAGTGCTTGCACTGTATGCTGCCACTGTCTGGCAGTTGGGGGTGCTGCACTGCAGCTGATGGCATCAGCGCCCTGTGTCCTGGTGGCAAATGGAATGTAGCCAACATGCAGCTCTGTGAGGGCTTCGGATCTGGCAGGGTTGCTCTATGCGCTGAGCACTGTTGTACTCTAGTGTATCTGGCTTGGACATGTTCAGACAGGCTTTACACCCATATTCACTTGTATTGCTGGAAAGAGCAGCAGCACAGCTTACAATCGTGCCAGATGCTGTGAGCAGCCCAAACGTATTGAAGTATTTGAGCAGTGCCAATCAGCAGCGGCTGTAGCAGCAGATGCGGTGGAACTTGTGCCAGCCAGGTTCAGCCTATTGCGTTCTGACGTGACGTGCTGTACGAGAGTCGTGCTGATGTATGTACCTTCCCCTGTATATCTCAACCTTGGGACGCAGCTATGGAACATTAGTGGACAGCTCATTCTGTATGGGGCAGTGGTGCAGCCCCTTGTCTTGTGCTCCGATTTCTGCACAATGGAGTGTAGACTGTACAAACTGTGATGGCTGTGATGTATTTTTTCGTATCAACCTCCGTCAATGGGTGTTTTGCTCTGAAGAATGCTTCAAACTGCTGCCACGTGCCAGTGCACTGGCAGACCACATTGTTGGCAACAGTCAAGTTTTCTGTGACACCTTGCCACAGGAAAAGTTCTGGCAGGGGCAGTATGTTTTATCCAACAGCAATATAGTATCATCATAGGCAGGCTCATGCAGGGCATGTGTGTGGCCCTCGTCTAAATCATGCATGCTCTTAGGCAGAACTGTACTTGACTGTACTTCACATGCTTGATGTTTTGCCTCACATAGTTGCTGCCCGTGAAGGGTGTTTGTTCAAACATCTCGCGCCTGGATAGCAGGTGCACATTCTTGTGTGGTGATGTGTTACAGAAGGCACCAAACACCTGCAACCTGGTGTGAAATGCCGTCAAGCACAGCTAATGGTACCAAACCGTCAAGCAATCGGCAGTAGCTTATGTGTTGTTACCCCAGACATCACACCTCATGCGTGGTGCGCGCCGTGTGCTGGAGCACACGGCTGTGAAGATATGTATTTATCTGTTGCTGCAGCATCATCCGCAGCCATCTTATAGCAAGACATTGCCAAATTGCCAGCAGTGCTGAAAACTGGCATCACCACATGGCCAAGGTGTACAGTGGCCCCTGGCAGCATGCTGTTGACATGTGAACAGCAGGCTACACTGGTATTCCTACGCAGTGCGGCACAGGCTGTGCATGCTATGGAGAGTGGCTGTGCTGTCGGGGGCGTGTGCCTGCCCCATCATGTCGTATGCTGATGACATCCAGTATATGGCCGGGATGCTTTAATTAGTGTATACATGCAAGGGTCTCTGCCATGACGTACACACAGTACTTACTAGTATTATACGATTCCGCATATATGCAGTGTGGGTGTGCACGGCACACGCCGCCGGTATGCGTGTATACATGAACCACGGAGAGTGCTCAGAGGATGCGGGCGTACAGGTCCCAGATGCTGCGTGCGGTGACTTTGATTTGCGAGGTAACAAGGCATCCTCACAGCAGCCATGCTTCCAAGCGCTGTTCAGTCTGTAATGTACAACTGGCACTGGCATGCCAGTGCGGCGCACTGCGCAGCGGCAGCAACCTCAGGCTGCGCTGCAGCTGCACCAGCACTACAGGAGGACCCTGCTGCTGTAATGACACTAGCATAGTACTATGCTAGCTGGCGGCTGCTTTCCTGGGCCAGAACCAGCATATGCTCACTC
Organism: Tetradesmus obliquus; assembly: GCA_030272155.1. Taxonomy (NCBI): domain Eukaryota; kingdom Viridiplantae; phylum Chlorophyta; class Chlorophyceae; order Sphaeropleales; family Scenedesmaceae; genus Tetradesmus; species Tetradesmus obliquus. The sequence goes on from CP126191.1 coordinate 8,338,822, forward strand.
CAGCCAGTGCCACGCAGCTGCCCAGAATGTCCCAAACATCTGGCCTGTCATGGTCTGTCAGCCAGCCCCAGCCGTATGACATGATGACTAACACACCCTGCAGGAAAGCAGCAGCACCAAGGAGCAGCACAGTAAGCTTGCATGAACGGCTCCACATCATTCCTGTTCTGACGTAGGTTCTGCTGAACATTGAACCATGCAACATTGCTGCAGGTAGTGTTTGTCTGAAAGCTGCTGCAGCTGCAACTTGGTTGAAGTGCGCATTCGCCTTGAACAACTGCTTACATGCAGTGTAGGTGCACAGCGAGCACACACACAGGGCTTGCCTCCAGAAAACTCAGCAGCAGTACAGGCATCTGCAGGCAGTGCTGCATGGGGTGCTGCGCATGGCTGCTCACCCCGTACACTGCATACACTCTGCTGAAGGTCGCTCCCTCTGGCTGCAGCGTGGGGATGAGCCCATACGCCATCAGCCCAGCAAAGCCTGCGCAGCAGCCACGCAACAGCGGCAACTTGTATTGAATGTCCCAGAGCGCTCGACTCTTCCTGGGGCAGAACCATTGACCAAGGTTTGATCCCAGGTTGATAGCTGAGGGATGGTGGCAACTTGCCACAAATTGAATAAGCAGCTGAAGCCGCTAAATGAAAATATCTAAAGTATCTGTGCATGGAGAAAGCAATACCTCCAGAAAACGCCCCAAGTACCCCCGGAACACACCTGCTGCTACTGATCCTCCGCATCAGAAAGCCTCTCTGGGGCTTCGTCATACACAAGCTCCTTCACTGGCGCTGGCTCCAGCGGCAGCTCAGGGCCCTCATCAGGCATCCTCTGCCAGTATAACTGCATCCTCTGCCAGTATAACTGCACGAACACACAATAAAAATGTATTCATCAGTTAATATTTGCCAGTAAGGAAGGTAGCTGCCTGGTGGTGCTACTACTGTGAGTTTAATGTGAGTATCCGCACACACATGTTCAGACTTCCTGCACTGCATGGCGTTTGTAACCAGCACACAATGCTTTGTTACCTCAATGTTGGAGGCCTGAGGGCTGACTGACACCATATAGGGTGACATCTCTGCCAAACGTTGCTCGTTGATCCGGCCCTCAGCCAGGGCCTGTCTTGCAGCATAGCGCGCCTGAAAGATGAGGCATCGCCTGAACGGCCGTGCTGATGTTCGGAAGGTCAGCAGCTTGCCATGAAGGTCGCTGAACCTCAGGTGGAAACCCTCCTCATTCTTCAGCCTGGATTAAAAACATGAGCAGTGGCAGTTGTGAAGCTAGCACAGAAGGTCAGGTAATAGGTCGGACGATTGGCGCTCTTGTCTCTTTCGAGTGCGAAAGGGTAGCTGTCTCCACAACCTCAGCTGCTTACTGCTTTTACGACAGCAGGCACCACGCATGGAGAATAAGTCCTTGAACCCTGAACATTGCTGCAGCAAACAACCCATATGAGCATTGCTTCCTTGTGAATGCATATGCCTAAGCCTCAAAATGCTGAGCGATGATTTCAAATTGAGCAAATGCCTCTAAAACAAGCAACCCTCTCCCCCTGTCAGCAACGAGCAAGAAACTCACTCGCGCAACTGGAGCTGCTGTTCAGTGGGCAGCTTGTCCCCAGAGTTTTTCCAGGGATAGTGCTTGGTATCATGCAGCTGCAGCTCTTTGGGCCCCAGCCAAAGCATACGGTAGTCTCCCTGGGCCCTGTCGTCGCCCTTCTTGCCCTCCCAAGTGATGCACATGTACCCATTATCAAAAGCCTCCTCCAAGGGCCTGTGCAGTGGAAGCATATGAGAGCAGCAAGTCAGGTGAAATGCTAGTGAGATGCCTTCACGGAGTTTTAAATCACTGCGGGGTTTTAAAATCACTCTCAACATGCACCAGGTTGATGCAGCTTAACACAAATGTGTATGACTTGTGGGCGCCCTGCCCAGCCATTACCCACAGATGCATACCCCCGCCTTGATGATTTTGGCTGCATGGCACAGCAGTCGTTACAAACACCGTGACCAGGCCGCCTTTGGCCACTCCACTGTCCTAGCGTTTGGCCTGGGGGTGAGGAAAAGAGACTACAGAGGTCTCTGTGTGGCGTGCACACTCGGCCCACTACCCCTGCCCCCCAAAAGCTGCCTGCACAATCAGGGTTGTCAGAACCTTTGAGTCTACTTCACCTCTGCGTGAGCTGTTGGGTGAAAGAGAATCCATCCAGCTCAAGAGATCTCTTGAGTGCTCTAGTTCCAGGCTCTCGGGCAGGGAGTTGCTTGTTGTGACAAACGTGCTCATGTGAAACCTTCCCCCAACAGATGACACTCCTGCCAGCACCACGTGAGTGTTTCAGCCCTGAAACAGAGCAGGGTCAGCACTTACTTAATGAGCAGCAGGCCATTGGCGGGATCGTTGATGTTGGTGAAGCCCAGCACCCGGTCAACGTCGATGCGCCAGCTGTGCTTGAAGAGATGGGCGCCGCACACCAGCTGCTTGGGAATGAACTTGCCCAGGCCCATGCAAAGAAGCTCATCCGGGTGCTCTTGGTCTTCGCAGCCATATTCCTGCATGACGGCAACACCAAGTGCAAATAAGTCATGCGTATGTAATGTACAGTGCCAAATTGGTCCCCCTCCTTGTTTTGAAAGCAGGTCACTTGCTAAATCTGCTTATGGATGTGGATGCATCCAGTTTGATCCCACACGGCAAGCAGCCACGTTGGCCATACAATGTGAGATCTCACTTCCCCTCCCCCTCTACTCTTGGAGAATTAGCCTATGATGGCATGCAACAATTGTATTGTGGAGAAGTTCCCCTCCTGACCTGAATGAGTGTTGACTTAAATGTGGGGTCCCGGTGTTGCGTGGCCTGGCTGGAGGTGTACTTGAATTGAGAAGTTGCGCCGTTGCGGAGATACGTGTTGGTGACTCTCAGCTGCCTGACCAAGACATCCTGCTGCCTGACCAATTGGTCTTGCAAGACATCCTGCTGCCTGACCAACTCCAGCAAGGGTGCCCTCAGCAGCTCTAGGGACGGACAGCTATGCTGACCACCTGATTCTCCTGCAACAGTGAACAACATTGAACAAAGCACAAAGAATAAAAAGTCGTTGGCCAGGCAATTTTGTTCGCACTTGCTTTTAGAAGTATCTTGCTGACTGCATGCGGCTGTGCAAATTGCAGCCCATTCAGCAGGTTCCTGCGCCCGTTGTCACACTTTCAGTCAGCTAGCACCAGTGCAGTTCACCTGCAAAAGCGCGCAGCAGCCTATCCACCAATGCGGGCTTCAAGCCAGCAGCCAGCAGAGTCTCTGCCCTAGCCAGCGTCAAATCGCTTTCTCCTTCGTAGCCAGCTTTCAACAGCATCGCTATTTGATCGTCAGTGCACTTTGCTGCTGCATCGGGCCCAAGTTTTGCGATCAACAGCTGTTTGAGTGCATCAGCTGCCTGCTGCTGCTGCTGCTGCTGCATCTAATCAAGCGATGACCTGCACACAGCAACAGCAGAACAATAAGTGGTGTGCCCCGTTAATTCAAGCCATGTAAGACGTTTGGCGCCCCAAGAATGCAGACGTGCAGCAACTCAGCCACAACTCCGAGTGCCGGTTGCTCACCTGCAACAGAATGTTGAACTAGGACAAGCTCTAGTAGCTACGACAACGAAGCAGAGACCCTCTGCGCTTCCAGCCTGCTCGAGAGTGCTTGTATGAGGAGGCCACTGTCAGAACTAGATGAGGCGGTCAGAGAACGCAGATGTGATGTGCTAAACGAAAGCTACACAAGTCGACAGCTGTGAAAAGCTCGAGGCAGTCAGCAACAGGGTGACCGAGTAGACGGACTTTGACAGTAAGTCACAGTAAGCCCTAAGGGCGCCCTCAACCGGGAAACAACGATGTAGAAACTCACGCCGCACGTGCATTAGTGCTGCGATGTCCATGATGTAGTACTTTATGAACTTGTAGTGCTCAGCTTTGGAGGTGCGATGTTCAGAAGCAGCTATGCTGTGGGGGGTCTGGTGCGGTGGCCACTGAGACTTGCAAGTCAGCAAGCCTGGCAACTGGTGAAATGTAGCTGGCAGGCAGCCCCAGACCTGGCCAGGGTTATTCAGTGTGCTGAGCACGTTGTACTGTAGTGTATTGTGATTGGCCATGTTCAGACATGCTTGACACCCCACATTCATGTATTGTGTTTTAACGCCGCAGCAGTGGCAAAGCCTCGAGCATGCCATATGTCATGAGCAGCACATACATACAACAGTACCATTCAGGGACGGCGTGGCAGCAGATGCGGCCAATCTGGCGGCCGCAAAGTGCGACTCCGTCAACAGTCATGACATTTGATGCGATGTGCCGTACAAGAGCCGTGCTGAAGTATGTAGCTTGTCCTGTGTATTTCAACTGTGGGACGCAGCTCTGGGACATTGGTGAACAGCTCATTCTGTGTTTGGATGTGTGGATGTGCAGCCCCTTGTCTTGTACTCTGACGTCTGCACAATGGAGTGAAGACTGTACAAACTGTGATGCCTGTGATATATTTACCAACCTCTGGTGATGGGTGTTTGGCTCAGAAGAAGGCTTCAAAATGCTGCCATGTGCCAGTGCACTGGCATACTACATTGTTGGCAACTTGTCAAGTTGCTTGTGACAACGCAACAGTAAATGTCCTAGCAAGGACGAGATGTGCCTAGCTTGTATCATTTCAGTGGCAGTATTGTATCAATTAATGCTGTTCTCTACCGACGCCAGGCTGTGTTTATCCCACACCATAATCGATTATCTGGTTAATATCTCAAGGATAAACTTATTATCCCTCGTGGCATGGCGGATATCCGGCTGAATGTGTTTGTCCTGTAATAGCATGAATAATCAACTGGATAACCTGACAGCATACAGATTATCCACAGCGCAGTACAGGGTCTCACACAGGGCATTGTGCAACGCTGCTGTTGAGTTGGGTTGGCAGGAACTCCTGAGCAGGGTCCCTAGCAGTCATTGCTGCCATGCCAAGGCTGGCAGCTCGCCTGCAGCACCCTGCAGCACAGGGCCTGACCGGGTAGTACGTACAAACATGCTCAAGACTCACATAACTGCTTTGGAAACGTCCTATTGCTAACATTCTGCAATACCTATGAGCAATTGCCGCTCCCACTTATCAGTGGCAAGCCTTGCTGAGCTTCCAAGTGCAGCAGTGGCATGCTGAGTGGTGCCTGTATCATTCCTTTTCCAGGCAGAGCACAAAAAACACCAGGTCTTATATACCCGCAGTAAGCGAGCAGTGCACATAGGATCGTGCGAAGAAGCTTTGGAGGCACTTGCTTGTCACTGTGTTACAGCACAAAACGCCACCGACAGCTATTCGCAGCTTCACCCGCACAGCATGGTCTGATGACGAAGATAATGCATACAATGTCGATACGTTCAGCTTAGCTAATCAACAGCCTGGCTAGATGCGTGCACTACGGACACGCGAGCGCAGCAGCTGTTCGGCCGTTACCCTGCTTGATCCTCACCGTGCGCTGCCGTTCAAAGTGCGTCTGATGACGCGTTCCTTGTATAAGAGAAGCATCGGTCTAGATCAGGGCTAGCCATGCAGTTTGGGGGTTGCAGGAGCTGCCAACTGCTGAGATCGCTGGCAGCGACTTGCTGCTGCTCGGCACAAGAGCCAATGCATCGAACTGGACGGTGGATAACATATGAAGCAATACTGATGGGAGTTGAGCAGGTGCGTACGTGATCTGGGGCTCTGCCCTACGTCAGACAGCAAGTGGGGTAAAGTGCAGCAGCGCCACTGAAACATACAGCAGCAGGTGACTCCATTCAGGCCATAACAGGTGTATGTACTTACCAGATCTGGCAGCTGATTTGCAATATATCTGCTCATCAGCTCAACATTTTGCTCAGCGTCCTGATCCACAGCATTCCTGCCCTGCTGTGTGCTGCTGCTGCTGGTGTGCTGCACCTTACCCCATGCCAGGTGGGCCACAAGAACGATGATATTGAATGGGGTTGTCTCATGACCTTCAAGCCAACTGGATCGATGTCGCTGTTGCCATTGGGTCTGGTCAACTCGGCTGAGCGCACGGAGCAGCGACGCAGCTGGTGGTTTGGGCTGGTGTTGTGCTGGGCTGGCCGGATCTGCTGCAGCACCAGTGGTTGCATGATGCAGTGATGATGTTTGCGTCACCAGACAGCAGCTACACTGCAGCACGCATGCTGTCTGCAGCTGCATAATCAGCTGGATGACGCTCTTGCGTGTGGTGGGTGGCTGCCATCAGCATCATCACGGCGTTCGCACATAGCTGACGTTGTTTGGTTAGCTAGGCAGGTGATCAGGTGCTGGCCTAGCCAAGTGCCCTTGCAAAGCCGTCAGTTTATATAGCACGACATGTTCTGCCAACAGCAGCTGCTAGTAGCTCTGATAAGATGTTATCAGTGGGAGCTATAGGCAGACACTTGCTATGGTGACTGCCCTGTGCGCCATGCACAGCAGCACGTGCTGCGCGCACAGCACACTGAGCATGTGCAGCAGCTAGTGTATGCTCACACACAGTATGGTATTATGTGCTGTTGCCAAATGAACACAGCAGTGATGGAGTGGCTTGCATGTTTGTTGCTGCATCAGCTGCAGGTGAAGCTTGGATCCTGCAGCATTTTGATAGATGTTTTCTGGCTGACCGTAGCAGACAGGCAGCAAAATGATGCACGCCATGCAGGCACACTCGGATCTTTGAGCTAGAGCAGGAACAGTGCTGCTTTTCATTTGTGTTGTGGGGTTGTGTGGCAGACCAGCTGGACTGCAGGCGATTGCTCAGGTGCTGGTCCAACTGCGCAGAAAGCATGCTTTCTTGAAATCTGTATTGATGGTGTTGCTGCACGACAGCAACTGCTTGCTGTAGATGGTGGTACATTGCCATTGCTCTGAGTATGCTGCTTAGCCGCTGGTGTGTGCAATCATGGGCATATGACTGACCATAGCACGGTCATGACATCAGCAACTTGCTGGATCTCAGCTGACTGATTGCTACAACAGCCAGCTGAGGCGTTCATGGCGCCATCTACTGGAGCACAGTTGTATCTCTTATCTGTGAGGCCGACCAGCTCATTGGCAGTAATGTGAACGGTGTAATGTACATGTAACAAAGCATGTGGCGTACTGCTGGCTGTGCCCAGAGAGTGGTGGGGTATCTTGGTACGAAGTGATAATCCGATATATTAGCTACGATTATCCACGGCGATTATCCATCAATTATCCCTGCGATAATCGCAAGGCGAACAGCGAATCCGGCAGATAATCGATTATCTGTCAGTGCAGCCTGGGATAATAACTGAGACGATTATCCCACCGTCTCACTGACTTTTCACTGGATAATCACAGCCTGGCGTCTGTAGGGGTATAGCAGGCTTGTGCGGAGCATGTATGTGGCCCTCTTCTATATCATGCATGCTGTTTGGCAGAACTGTACTTGTCTGTATGTCACATGCTTGTCTCTTTCACATAGCTACTGCCTTTGATGGGCATCTGGTCAAAATACCATGCCTGAATGTGCACGTTCTTGTGTGGGTGATGTGTTACAGAAGGCACCAAACACCTGCAAGTTGGTGTGAAATGCCGCCAAGCACAGCCACTGAACCGTCAAGCAATCAGCAGTGACTCATTTGTTGTTACCTCAGACATCACACCTCATGCGTGGTGCGCGCCGTGTGCTGGAACACACGGCAGGAAGAGAGATATTTATCTGTTGCTGCAGCAGCATCCGCAACAAGACATTGCTGAGGCACCTGGCGCCACCACATGGCCAGGGTGTACAGTGGCCACTGGCAGCATGCTGTTGACGCGTGAACAGAGGCTGCACGGAATAGCCTGTGCAGTGTGCCTGGCATGTTGTGCATGCCATGCAGACCCGGCCCTGACATGGGTGGCATGTGGGTACTCCTGACGTATGCTTGATGACATCTAGTATATGTCCATAATGTATGAAAGTGAATTGGTGTCCATCGCATGCAAGGCTTTCTTCTCTGCGATGACGTACACACAGTGATTCCAGCACAATGTGGTGTGGGTGTGCACGGCACACGCCACCAGCATGCCATGAACCACAGAGAGTGGTCAGAGGATGCGGGCGTACATGTCCCAGGTGCTGTGTGCGGTCGCTTTGATTTACAAACATAACATGGCATCCTCACAGCAGCCATGCTTCCAGGCGCTGTTCGATCTGTAATGTACAAGTGGCACTGGCATGCCAGTGCGGCGCACCACGCAGCGGCAGCAAACACAGGCTGTGCCGCAGCTGTACTAGCAGTACTACAGGCAGACCCTGCTGCTAGCAGCGCTGTCATGACACCAGCATAGTACTATGCTAGCTGGCGGCTGCTTTCCTGGGCCAGAACCAGCATATGCTCACTCCAGCCAATGCCAAGCAGCTGCCCACAATGTCCCCGACATCTGGCCTGTCATGGTCTATCAGCCAGCCCCAGCCGTATGACATGATGACAAACACACCCTGCAGGCCAGCAGCAGCACCAAGGAGCAGCGCAGTAAGCTTGCAGGAGTGGCTCCATATCAGTCTTACCCAAAGTCTTACCCTTGCTCTGACCCAAACACTGCTGAACATTCAGCCATGCAACATCGCTGTGACTAGTAGATGTTTCTGGAAGCTGCTGCTGCTGCTGCTGCTGCCAGTGCACAGATGCCTTGAAGAACTGCTTGCATGCGATGTAGGTGCACAGTGAGCAGGCTGTGTTCATACACAGGGCTTGCCTCTAGAAAACTCAGCAGCAGTACAGGCATCTGCAGGCAGTGCTGCATGGGGTGCTGCGCATGGCTGCTCACCCCGTACACTGCATACACTCTGCTGAAGGTCGCTCCCTCCGGCTGCAGCGTGGGGATGAGCCCATACGCCATCAGCCCAGCAAAGCCTGCGCAGCAGCCACGCAACAGCGGCAATGCCCCACAGCGCTCAAACATCTGCGGAGCAGTACCATTCATCATAGCATCAAGCAAGGCTAGCAGCTGAGGGGGTGTGGCGGCATCGCAGACTGCGTCGTTGCGTGTGATGCTTTCTGGCATGCACAGCCAGCAAGCAGGGTGCCATCACCAGGCTGTACCGCTGCTGTCGTCAATGTTATTGCAGCGCTGCGCAGGGGTTGAAGATGTGCGCCCCAGCTGTGCACCGCTCACCTCCCACTAGGTAGTACCAGGGCTTCTTGTTCCTGACAGTCTGCCACACCAGCCAGCCCCCACCGATTTCTGCATGCACCAAACAATGCACGTACAGCTCTTACGTACAGCTCTTACGTACAGCTCTTGTGCAGCACTGCTTTGCACACACAGCTACAAACATGCACATCTCAAGCACACGCAGAACAGCAGCGCTGCTAGCTAGCTGCAGCACTGCAGGCTGCACTGCAGCAGCAGCGACAGGCTGGCATCAGTGTAGCCTAGAGGCACATGGCACAGCAGCGTGCTGTACATCAGCATGCGCTGGCAGGTTCTGGTGCAGCAACGAAGCATTAAAAGCACACCTGCTAGCCCAGCAAACACAAAGAGGGCACATGTCATCGCCACTTTGGCCGCTGTCCACTGGATGGCTCCCTTTGCACTGACAGCACCAGCGGCAGCGGCCGCATTGCTGCTGAGCAGTGGTGGACTGTCACTACCATGTGAGTGTTCTGCTGCATTTGCGTTTGTCCCAGGCTGACCAAGTATCGTGATGGGTTGCACTGGCACCACCATAGCAGCAGCAGCACCAGCACCAGCAACAGCAGCAGTAGCAGCGACTAAGAACCTCAAGATGCGAAAGCAGCGCTCATTCGCTCGAATACCTTGCACGTGAAACAGCGCGGTTACACTGAGTGCTGCGTACAACGGGCGTGGCGCCCTTTCTGTCATGCCTTCTGTCCTTGGCTGGTTCGTATTCCGCGCCATTGCAGCAATCCGCGATGTATGTATTCGCCACCCACATGCGGCCTTAGCGGAGCATTTTGCTGTTAGTGTACGGTACCACAGCAGTCACAGCATTTGCCCTGCAGGTGCTTCCCCACTTTGTCTGCAATTAGGCCCTCTGGCTGCACTAGGCCTGAAGAGCTTCAAGATGCATAAGACCGTCAGGCAGCTGAGCAACAGTAACAATACATCTGTCCAAGTGCCAAGCAGTCACAGCAGATGCAGATTCCTGCCATCCAGGCCATTCACAGCTGCAGCAGCCACACAGTCAGCAGCAGGAGCAGCAGCAGCAGCAGAACAGCAGGTGCCCAAGCAGCAGCAACAGCAGAAGCCGCAGTACAGCACTGATGCAGTAACAGCAGCTGCTTTTGAGGAGGAGCAGTATGAGCACACCGAGCAGGCAAAGTCGAGGCATAATTGGGCGGCTAATGTGCGGTGAGTACTGACTGCCTTGTTGGCCCTAATTGCGCTTGTCTCGTGCCACAAGCATAGGAACTGCATATTCAAGACTTGCGCTGGCATTGTCTTGGACAAGTCAAGCATACGCAAATGTTGCCATGCATGTCTGCTCACAAGGCACAGTGCACTGTGCTGTGCTGCACACTCCTGCGGCTGCTCAACACACCAAGCAGGTGCCAGGACTGCCGTAACTGCGTCACACTAAACAGATTGCAGCTGTCTGCTCCAAAACCAGCAGCATAATCTTATACGGTGCCTGCATCCGCATTTCACCACCTCAGCCTTCCCCACACACCAACGCCTCATCCCGCCTCCGCCGCCTTGCAACTTCCTACACCCAACCCCGCCAGGTCTGCCACTGGCCGCAAGCACCACATCATCTGGCAGCCTGAGCTGGACCCCCCGCCGCTGCTGGCTGATGTGTGTGTGGTGCTGGTGGGGCCCAAGAAGCCCATCAGCTGCGGCACAGTCGCGCGCGCATGCAGCTGCTTCGAGTGCGAGGACGTGCGCGTGGTGACGCCGCGCTGCGACCACAACACCCGGTGAGTGGCTGTTGATTGACTGGTGTCACTAACCACTCAATGCTGTGTGTTCTGCAGCAGCGCCGTTTGGCAGCCGTGTGGTGCGGGGAAGCAGGGGATGCGCAGTGCGCTGCGTAGGGGAGGGCGGCCTAGGGCAATGGGGCAGACTCGGCTGCAAGCACGCAGTGTTGTGTGCGGTTGCAGCATGCGGCGACTTCAGCATCTTGTAGCTTGACCACCTGGCGTCACATGAGACCTCATGCAGCGCTGTCATTGCTGCAGCCGTTGCACCACGCTTTGTCTCGTTTGGTACGCGTTTCAACTGCAGGAGCAGCCGCAGCGTATCCAAGGGCGCTCAGTACATCCTCTGGCAGGCGCAAGTGCATGACAAGCTGGCAGATGCATTAGCTGATGTGGACTTGGCAGTGGCCTTCACGCGCTGGCTGCCAGGCCAGAGCCACCCAGCACTGCCAGACATACCCAGCCTCCTGGGGCACCCTGCGGTGCAGCAGATGCTCCAGCAGCCGCAGCAGACGATTGAACATGATTCTAACCAGCAGCGAGACCTGCAGGATGTGCAGCAGCAGCAGCCACAGGTTACAATACAGCAGCAGCAGCAGCAGCAGCAGCAGCAGCAGCAGCAGCAGAAGCGCGCACGCATCGCGCTGGTGTTTGGCAGGGAAGAGTTTGGGCTGTCAGATGATGAGGTGGCGGCATGCGACATTGCATGTGCCATCTCCATTGGCAGGCTGCAGGTGGGCTGCAGCAGCCTGGGGGATCCCTGTTGGTCAGGTTGCTGTGCACTGCCGTGTTACCACATCTGCATGCGCACAATGGGATTATATCGCTGCTATAGCTGCTGAGTGAGACAAAGGCAGCAAGATGGCAGACGTTACCTGCATGGCTGCAAGCACGGCAACCTGCTGAGGGTGACTTGCCATGTTTCAGCTTGTACAATGCTGCAGAGCAGGTTGCTGCAGCCACCGCTTGTCCTGCCAGTGCTGCCAGCAGTTTGGGACTGGTGTGACAGGCACCGGCAGTTCTGTGGCAACACATGTGTGTGCATTGCATGCTGCTTACCTCTGTACTGTGCTGATGTTTCTGCTCGATGCAGGAGTCGCTGAGCTTGAGCCATGCTACCAGCATCGTGCTGTCGCAGCTGTACCAGGCGCGGCTGTCAGCACTGGCAGCAGCAGCGGGCATGGCGCCAGCTGCGCTGCCCTACTCGGCTGGCAGCTTACACGAGCTGGCAGATGGCTACGACAGCAGCAGCGGCATTGAGCACTGATATGGCATGCATCACAGCATGCTTTCAAGGGCATGCAAAGTCAGACGTGGCGTTGTTCCTGAAGGCATTGTTAACTGGGTGTGGAAAATCATGATGAGCCTGTCATTCGGAAACGGGGATGTGCTCCTGTCGTGATGCTGCAGTCTTCAAACCCATGAATTCTGTAATGTGACTGCATCACGCTGAGCTCTTAGAGTATGTGTGGCACTGTCACGCGTCTTTGCACAGCCTTTAGACTCCATTGCTCCCGGTACTTGGCGATGTCGCACATGTTGATGATCATAGGGATTGTTACAGTACACCCTGGTCAAACCGCCTCTGCCATGGTCCAACAAACTCTGCATTGCCGCAGGACATACATCAGCGCTGTGCACGTGATAACACTCACGAGGAGGCGAACCACTACACACTGTACTGCATGCAGCCTTTGATACAAAGCATTGGACCCCACAAGCAATCACCTGCATGCATAGAAACACAGTCAATCAACTGCAATGCATGTCTTGCTCGCCGGTCAACTTGTGTTGTACATGTGCAAAAGCCATGTATGAATGATACGCTGACCACTTCCACAAGAGGAAGAATGATGGCATGCAGACCACCCGATGCAAACAGCAGGCACTGCATGCACAATCAAGCTGCCATGTCAACACAGTAACTCCGGCCACCACTTGCCAAGTAGCGGCACACATAAATACAGAATCGCTTCCACTCCTCCGTGCCACCCCATGCTGGAGCGCACCAACCGTAGCGGTGTGTACAATCACGCCACATCATCCCCTGCCACTGCATCCGATGTACGGCGCTTTCCTTGCCATCCTTCGCCCTCATCCAAGCCCATCCGGCCATCCTGCCTTCCGCTCGTCCCAGCTTATCGCCAAGCCCATGCGTCCAGGCCAAATACACCCGCAGACACACACGGTCCAACTCTGCTGCGCAGCGGCTGAAATGAAGAAGTAAACCACAATGAAGATCTTGAGGTGTAATGGTTCTCCTCTTGCATGTGGTGCAGTCGAGCCGCACACATGCGTCGCGGAAGCGAGCGCTGCTGCTACACAAGTGAGCGAGCTCTGTAAGGGTACAATCACCACAGTCGGAAGATTTCCAGACCGCAGGCGCCTGGAAGTGCAACAAAAACCGCCGCCTTTCACTGTTGCATGTCTCAGCAATCGTAAGCAGCACAAACCTTGCTTATACATGAAGATGTAACCGTGCACAAATGCCAAATACACTGGCAGCACCACAATGCGACAGCCAGCCCCAACATACAAACACGCACCAGCCGCACAGGTGAATGCAGGTGCTGCCCAGTGCTGCAAAGCACCCAAGGCAGCAACAACACCCCCAGCAGCATGCTCTGTTATGACCACGGTCTGACACCGACACACCACCTCATGCTGCCACATGCATGCTGCCAGTCGCCACAAACCAATCAACACCAAAGCACCACGATGCCAGGCTCCACTGCCCTGCCACCAGTACAGCTGGCAGCACACAGGAGCACCCAAGCCGTTCGCGCAGTAGGCTGGCTGACTAATGCACTATGTTTTGTACAAACGCCCTCCCACCCCACACCAGCTCGCCCAACACCTGCACCCACCCACCCGAGTCGATCAATGTTGATGTCGCCCGCCCTACAGCATGAGAAGGAATGAGTCGATGAACATAGCTGTGCACCTGCCCATGCTCAAAGTGCACCCTGCTTGCCTTGAGGCAGCTGAGCTGCACAGCACGGTTGACGCACCGACAGCTGGCAGCACATGTCGGGCAGAAGGCGAAGCTGCACAGCAGCCGCTGCCATCTGCCTGTGCCGCAGCTGCCAGGCTAGGGCAACACAGACCCAATGCGCATCATCAACACAGCACATCACTGTGTACAGCCGCACACAGCACATCCCGCACACGCCACAGCGCGTGGCGCTGGTTCCACTGGCTGACAACCTGCTTCTTACTGCATGCGCGCCTGGCCGCGCATGCACTTGGTGCTTCACCATGATTGTACAGTCCCGCTGCTCCCACCCAAGCGTGCATGCAAGGTAGCACGAGCGCAAAGATGCCTCACCACTGGTGAGGTACCAGTGCAAATGCATGTACAAAAGGGGGTAGATGAAAGGCTTGAGCCAGAGCAGCTGGGACATGCGCCAGGTCGGTCCAACCAGACCACAACACAACTTACTGCCAATGCAGCCTGCACAAAGCACACACCGGCCTTGCAATGCCATCACCACAGCATACCTGGCAGGAAAAACCCAGGCAGCATGCAGCACGGCAGGACGCACACACAAGCGCCTGGGAAAGTGACAGGGCCATCAGAGACTGCCGAAGCAGGCAAGATGCCCTCAAGTCCTTGCTGTACGCTGTATGCAACCACCACAGTATGCCACGGGCAGCAGTATCCAGGACGAGCAGACACTGCCTTCTGTACACACCATGCATGAACATGTCTCGTTGTAAAAGCCTTATGCTTTCTAGCTCCTTTGTTTGTCCAGATGTCCGCCAGGCAAGAGTAACTGTACACTCCCAACCAGCAAGCGACCAGCAGGGTGTGAGTACCAAGCTGCCATACCGACATGCCAGCCGCCACATACCACTCTCATGCCAGCCAGTCAAAGAGACAACACACACCTGCGCATGCCGGCACACAAACGAAAGTCTTCAGTGCCCAGACAAGTCTGCAAATGCTGAAGTTTGAAAATGATAAACCACTCCACATCTTCGTAACGCTGCTGCTCCCCACCCAAAACGAGCACACCACAGATGACCTGCGCACCAGTCCGATGCATCAAGCCAACAGAGGCCAAGACATGCCAGCCTCACCAACTAAATGGCCAGGCCACACGGCTGACTGTGTTGTACAGCATGCATGGATGTGGGTGCAGTGCTGACAAGTGAAACACGCAGGATGGACGTGACATACCCAAATGTGTAAAGCACAGGAGAGCCTCCACCGCCAAAGGCACAGCTTGCCGCAGCAGAGGAGGGCAACACGGCTTGCCACACATTCATAAAAGCCGCACCAAGCCGCCATGCAGACTCACAAGTCAGGCAACACCTCTCAAAGCAAACCAATGTTGAGCTGGAGCAGCTTTACGTACGCGGCGGCAGCTAGCAATGCCAGTACGAACGCTGGCAGGCCCGCATACGCGCCTCAGAGCGCCCTTTCGGCAACGCAGTACACACACACTGCGGGGACTACAGTATCCCTCCATGCAGCTCATGGAGGCAGACACATGACACACACGCACGTCACCATAGTGCTGCAAGCATGCAAGAAGCAACTCCGCCGTGAGTACACACACTGTAAGGCGTTCTGTGCGTTCTCACCGTTCCACCACCTGCATAGCGGAATTCATAACTGCGACACGCTTACGGGCAGAATCAGCGAGAAGCAGCACGACCCAAGCATTAGCGGCGTAACAAGCAGCAGCCACTTCCATGCAACATAGCATGCACAAGGAACACGAGAAAGGTGCCGACACCAGGGCACACCGCACACCAGCGGCGCATCCCAAAAACACGCAAAACACACAAAGCGCAACGGCACACACGCGCACGCGCACACACCAGAGACAGCTACAGACACAAACTCAGCACGCTGAGGTAGCCCCAGCGCCAGCCAGCACCTGAGCACCCACCGCGTGCACACTACGCCACACACACCACCAACCACGCAGCTATGCTTGTACTCAGCCGCCTACTCAAGCTCAGCTAAGCCCGGCTGTGGCGCGCTTAGTACATGAGCTCGCTGCCCTCCAGCAGGAACTCCTCCAGGTACTCGTCCAGCAGCTGCTCCATGTGGCGCATGTAGACAGGCGTGTCCACGCCGCGCTCCTTCAGCGAGGACGCCGAGGCTGACGCAGATGCGCCCTGCTGCATCTTGGACAGGTGCATCGCGTTGCTGTGCAACTTCTCCACGACGCTCTTCGTCAGGCCCTCGCGGCACAGCACGCCAGCAATCTGGCTGGGAGTGAGCCCCGCCTTGGCGCCCTTCTTCAGCACCATGGTGCACACGCGGAACACGCGCAGGCACTCCAGGCGCAGGCTGATGCCGTGCGCAGCCAGGATCGCCTCGTCACGGTCAGCATCCAGGCTGTCAATGTACGCCAGGGTGGCGTCGTCGAATGGGCGCTCAGCCTGCGGCCTGCAGATGAACAGCAGCAGGCAGTACACCAACGGTTACTGCCAAAGGCAGAGCAAGGTTGCTTTTGCACCACTGCGTTGCTCATGAGGTGGCGGTGCCTGGTGCATGATGATGATGCAGCAGCAGCAGGAGATAAGCAACAGCAGACGAACGAGCTGTATTCGTACGCATGTCGCTGCACACAATTTTCGTCTTGTTTGCTTCGCATAGCAGGTCAAAGTTGGTCTGCAACTGCAAGACTCACCAGTACATCCACTCGAAGGACAGATCCTCAAATGTGCTGGGCAGGCAATAGCCGTGGTCAATTGGGATGAGCTCCCACTGGCCAATCCCACTGTTGCGGCGCGCGAGAATGTTGCCGCCATTGCGGTCAGCATTGCCCAGGCGCAGGTCCTGTGGGTAGCAGCACCGTGCAAAACGACAGTTAGCCAAGGCGCGGCACGACCTGATGAAGCCGTTTATGAAAATTGCTGAACAATCGAGCACGACACGCAAGGCAGGTGGCAGCTGCAGCGTAGCTGTCCAAGCAGTTCTGCTAAGGGGGGTTTCATAGCGTGCCTCAGCTGCTTGATTGTCGCATGCTCACCAGCACGGCAATCTTGTGGACCTCCTGCACAGGGAAGCTGCTGTAGCCACGCTCCTCGCAGTCGCCCTCAGCCTCAACAAACTGCTGCAGGCTGCCGACCTTGACTGCGCCACCATCGCTGGCGTCCACAAATGCGCTGACCAGCGCCGTAGGAGGAACGCCTGCAGCAACAGACAGCAGCATCACAAGCAGGCATCCATTGTAAGCACTGCAAAGCTACCAAACAGCAGAAATGAAGCAAACACCTGCATTACTCTCTCTTGACGCTGATGCCCAACCCCATTGTGCTGCTGGCCGCTGCTGTTACAGCCCTGATGCACCTTATGCTGCAACACGCTACATCGCCATGTCTCACCTGCAAAGTGGCCATGGTCCAGCACGTATGCTGCCACCTCCCGCACTGCACCCTCGCCAGGGCGAGTGCCACGCTTCAGACCCTCACTGCCGCTACCGCTGCTGCCATCGCTGCTGCTGCCTGTGCGGCCCTTGGGGTTGTTCACTGCGTGCGGCTCCTCATCCTCCGGCTTGAACACTGCCACGGGCTTGCCTTGCACGTCCTGCAGGAAGTAGCTGCCGCCAGTGCCTGCCTTGGCCAGTGTGGGCTGCAGCCCCTCAGCCAGGCCAGCGCGGGCGGCCTGCAGCACCAGTCCGCAGCAGCAAGTGCACAAACACAAAGGCTTATTGATATGCCAATGACAGCAGCAGAGCATGCTTGCAGGACACACCTACATGCACACCAGCGCGCTGTCAGCAGGAATCACAAACTGTACGATGCTGTGCTTAAGCTGCAGTACAGCTGCAAAACATACAGCTGCTGCTGCATCTGACACAATACCAAATTGCCATAAGATACCCCCCACCTACCTGCCAGTGCTGGTGCAGCAGGTGCCCTGGGCTGTGCAGGCTGGGCGAGCCCTCCGGCAGTGCATCGACATCAGGCTCGCAGGGCACCAGCTCCAGTTTGGTGGCGCGCTCGTTGCTGATGTAGGACGCCAGAGGCATGCCAGACTGCCTGTCAATTGGCTGGCCGTCAATCAGCACAGTGTGCTCTCCCTCAAGTGCAAGGCCATTGGCGGCCTCAATCTTGCGCAGCAGAGAGTCCACGGTCTCGCTACTACTGATGTTGAGCTCAAACTTGTTCTCCTGCATGTGGTGCCTGCAGTAACAGGGGAGCAGCACAGCAGCCACCAGTGTTTGTACCACCAGCTGCTGCGGCTGCTGCATGGGCGGGTGCAGTTCAGCTGCAAACGCAGGGGGGCTGTGCTGCTGGTGCATCCTTGCATTTTGGCTGCTGCTGCAACCAGAACTTCGCTAGAGGTAAGCGCATCTGGCCGGCTGCACGCTCACCAGTTGACCTTGGCAGACTTGTGCACCATCAGGTGCACCACTGCGCGGCAATGGCTGCTGCTGGCGTCCGCCGGTGCAGGGTTTGACGCATCCTGGTCGACACTACTGCTACCAGTTGCCGAGGATGCAAAGCTGCTGCTGCTGCTGTCTACTGGGGTGCCCTCTGCCACCTCCGGCTCGGAGATAGCAGGCAGGGCCAGCAGGTCCCTGAAGCAGTAAGCAAGACACCGGCAGGAGAGCAGCACAGCAGTCTTTACTAGCAATTCCGGCATGCAACGTTTAGCAGCGGGCACGGACTTGCACACAGCACTTTGCACACAGCACAATGCCATAACACACCTAGTATGTACTAATGACTTGCTTGCATGCTACTGCCTGTAAGCTCTCCGTCGACACCAAGCACACGTTGAAAGCTGTACTCCATAGCCCAAGCCAGCCCACTACCGCTGCTCACCCGCTCGAGGGCCTGCTGAGGAAGCGGTCCGCCAACTGCTGCTCGGCAGCAGCGGGGTTGGCCAGGCTCAGCTCCCGCATGAGGGTGCGAATGTTGACAGACTCGACATCTGCCAACTTCACAAACACATGCAGGTAGCTGGCATGCGTCTTGCCAGACGCCTTGACCAGGTCAGACACCCGCACTGCATCTGCCAGCTCCCGGTCGCCTGCAGCAAACCACAAAACCAGTTGAAAAGAAGAAAACCCAAGGTGCTTGCCGTGCATAGCCAAGCAGATGAGCTGCAGCTGCATAGAAGCAGGAGCTGACTCACCAGTGGAAACAGCAGCAGAAACCAATGCAAGACAGCAAAACACTTGCTTGATCCACACGAAAGGTAGTGCAATGTTTGCATTCAACAATTGAAAGTGCAAACAGAGCGGGGACAAGTCCTGCACCCAGCTAGAGCACGAGAGGCTGGCACGCAGCTCGGGGACAGCTCACCGATCACGAGGCAGCTCTTGGAAGAGAACCAACCCTGGTTCCTGAGCCGCATCTTGATGTCCATGATGGTCTCGTTGGGCAGCACGGCCAGAGAGTCGGTCGCCTTGAGGCTGGCAAGGCCACTTGCACTCGCATGGGCGAGCACCAGACTCATCTGAGGGGCCCGGCCGTGGTGCACTGCAACGTGAATTGGAGACACAACACGAGCAGGAACGGGCGCCACGGACGCTTCCACACGAGTAGACAGTGCCATCCTTCTCGATGGAAGCTGTGCTGAGAGCCTGCCGGGGAAGGGTGCGGCCAAAAGGCCAAGCGGCCCGTCTAACACGATACTAAAGTACACTGCTCATACACCGCTGCCACTGCGCCTGTGCGGAGACCACAAGGGCCAGCAGAAGCGAGGGTGCCTGTTGAGCGCACAGTCCCAGTCCGCAGGGGTAGCAACTGCTGAAACTGGTATAGCAATAAATGAGTGTCCACAATACACGTGTTTGAGAGCAGGGAGAGGGTGCTCGACAAAATGTGAGAGACGGAGTATGGTGGCAAGTTTGTGGTCAGAACTATTTACTACAGAACACCGAAATCTAAAAGGAAACAAGCACGTTGTCTTGGGTGCCAGCGTATTGACCCCGTGGAAACTGCGACTTTGGTCCACCAGCAAGATGACGGTCATTTGCTGAGCTCTGCTTCCTTGAGCACTCTATGCCGTGAATTATTTCAGAAACATTCCAAGTATTACTACTGTGGTACCTCAGAGGGCTTCAGCACCACTGCTGATTGTACTGCGACTGTACTTGGTGCCAATGGGTCTGACGCGCTCAACCTTCACTGAGTACGCGATCCCAAGACCCAGGTGTTTAGATTGATAGAACAGCTGGCAGCGCTGGTTGTAGGGGCAACCACTCAGTTGGTTCCATTGCACCCCTTCTCACTGTCTTGTGGAACCACCAGACACACACCAGATAGCACACTGAATAATGCGCAGAGCATCAGCTCAGGCATAACCTGCACAACCAATAACTAGATCCGTGCTGCGCAGCAGCTCACAAGCCCAGACGCTCCACGCGCGTCTTGCAGTAGTCCATGCGCTGCATGGCGATGCTGTTGTTGGGAGCGTACGCCAGTGCCTCTTGGTATGCCGCCAGCGCGTTCCTGCAGCAGCACAACACCAATTGTTGCGCCACCTGACCCCGTGCCGCATCTTCTGTTGATAAATCAACCACATCAGGCATGTTAACAGGCACGCAAGGTCCACACAGTGCTCTCGGATACTCGGGGTAACCTTCAGCCTGGCGCAGGCACAGCCTGCTGCTGCATATGGTACATGAGCTGCACAACTCCCTGTGTGAGCTGATATGATGATTTTCCATCATCAGAGTCACTGCTGAACACCATGGGCATGTGCAGCTGTAGTCCTGCAAGCGCTCAGTGGTGAGTCCTGCTTTGTGTCATGTGCTGAGCAACTTGCGGGTGACCCGCCCACTCACTTCCAGTCCTTAGAGCGCTCATACGCATCCCCGAGGTTGTTCCATGCTGTGACGTAGCCCTGCTGCAGGTCGACTGCCTTGCGGTATTCCGCAATGGCCATGTCCACCTTCTCCATGCTGAAGTAGCAGAAGCCCAGCGCGTTGTGCACCTGCAGGCAATGTAATTGCAACAGGCAACGCCGCAGGTAATGCTTGTCGATAACATGGCATACCACGATTGTGGAACCATGTAAAAGGACAAGTTTATACAGTGGATTATACACGCCAGAATGCACATGCACAGGCTTTGCACATCTCACACACACAACTTCAGACCCACACACCCACCAGCTTCCGATGCGAGTGCACCGATTGTGTCAGACACCAGTGGCGGTCGTGAGGTGACACAGGAGGAAAGTCCAGCAGCAGACAAACACATTGAAGTTATCATGTACACCCGCCCCTCCTGCTTTGCAATCAACCGTGCTGTGCTTGCTGCCTACAACTGTCAAGAGCCCTTTCAAACTGTTCTCCTGCAAGCGCAGCAGTCTCCGCACCTGCGCCAGGTCACTCTCCTCGCCATCCCACAGCTTCTTGGCCTTCTCCAGGTTCTTTGTGGCCTGGGTGAACAGGCGCTTGCGGGTGAGGATCACACCGAGCTCGTAGTAGTCCTGCAGCAACACAAATCATGGTTTTTAGTTGTGCATGTGGTGCGGCGCCACGTGCTGGCGGCGACTTGCCAATGTACTTATACAGGTAGGGGTCAATACTACATCAGTAATACCTCTGTGGCACAGCACTTCAGCGTTGTGCAGAACTGGTTTTCAACTGTGAGCCTGACCCAAGTGCTGGCTTTGTCTTCCCAGCATGATAGCATGTCGCATGTCAACGAGCACCTTGAGACTCTAAGACATGTATACTGTTTGTCTGAAATATCATGGAGATTTGCCAACAACACGCTGCAGGAACCCAGACTCGCAAGGTGCCTGGTGAATTGATGCTGTTTGCAGACATGTGGTGTGCTATGGCTTGATCGGTAACATAATGATGATGATGTGGCAGTGTGGGTGACGCTTGCTTCGCCAGGTGCTTGTCTAGCATGAAATTAGATCGAATGGAGGCTACTAACAGCTACTGCACTTCTAAGCATCACCCTTGAACACCTGCAAGAGACAGCGGCCGAGTAGCCATCGAGCAGAAGCAAGCATGCAGCAAGCGGCAACAGTGCAGCACCACTGAGGTCCTGGATGGCTGCTGGTAAGCGTGGCAGCTGGCAGGGGCCCTCACCTCGCAAGTGGCCTCCCCGGTGCGGATGCGCTCGCCCAGTGACTTTGCAGCCTCATCAAGCTCCCTCCTAATCAGCACCTGCCGCACCACCAGGTACGCACCAGCTGCTAGGAAGCCAAGCAGAGCCAGCAGGTAGATGAGCTGGATGGGCGTCTCAAGGCCCTCTGCTGTGTCGAACAGCGGCTGCAGAGCTGCCAGCTGCACGTCTGCTGTTAGCTGCTGTGACTGCTGCTGTACCAGTGCATCCACCACTGGGCTAGGTGTGCCTGCAAGCAGCAGCGCATGGAAACCACCTTGATCACTGCTGTCATGTCAACCAGCAGCAAGTGGCGCTTGCTATGCTTGCAGGCAGATGGCAGGCAGGCATTTGATCAGCCAGGCAGTACATACCTACTAGGGATGTATACAATGGCTGCAATTGGGCTGCTGTGCGGGTCTGCAGCCTATGCCTGTGGGCCAGCCCGATTGGTGAGGTTGGCACTGAACACAGCCCCCTCCTGCTGCCATGGAGGCTGCCATGACAAGCACGAGCGCCGCGAGTCGACAGTTGCAAGCTTCCAAGCATGATTTGTGATGCAAAAGATACAACGTGCGCTGCGGTCGCTGCACTGCCACTGCGGTGTTGCTGGGTCACTCGATCGTGCTGTGAGCTTGTTGGTCCCTGATCAATGGCGCATCTGATATGGATCTTATACGTGGAGTGACTTGTCAGGGCAACGAACTGGAAAGCGTAAGTGATGTTGCTGTGTATTGACCGGCTGCCCAGCTTCTGTTCTTCACAAGACTAAAGCTGACGCATTCACCATGGTTGCGATGGTTACTAGCATTCTCATTAATGCAACCACGCGACACTAAGCAGAACGTGGCGTTCCCAGGTCCAGCCTGTACCTTCATTCACCCTTGTCAAGACTTCCAGTGTTCGCAAGATCTTGGCCAGCAGGGACGAAGAATGCTTCAAAACAAAGTTTCATCCGCATATGGTCAGAGGCATGCAGCCACTACTGCCCCAGGGCAGCTAGTGCCAGTGCGCAACAGCAGCAGGGTGTGTCAGCAGCATGCACGGCGTCAACAGACAGCAGCGTGCAGTGCACTTCCAGGTAGGATGCCACCCAGGCACTGCTGATGCTTCAGAAGCACGTCAGTTGAATTATCAACCAATGTGCTGAGACATGGTATGTGTGCAGGCGCTGGCATGCCAGCTGTCAGCAGTGCTCCGCTGATGCACGACCTGGCTGCTCTTGACACTGCTGTGAGCCCAGCTATGGTTATTCTGCCTGGAGTTGCCATCCTGGCCGGGTGAGGAGCGGCACGTTGCCCTTGCATGATTTATCCTTGTCTAAACATGGCCAGATGCTTCACCAATTGCCAGGCTTCACAGCTAGCAATGCAACGCTGCTGTGCGCATACTTCGTGTATATATATCTAAACATTTGTTCAATGACCTGTGTTTGCTGCTGCTGCCACTCTTTGGCCCAGTTGGGAGCTGCAATGATGCATTGTCAGCGGATATTATGGTGTG
Organism: Tetradesmus obliquus; assembly: GCA_030272155.1. Classification (NCBI taxonomy): domain Eukaryota; kingdom Viridiplantae; phylum Chlorophyta; class Chlorophyceae; order Sphaeropleales; family Scenedesmaceae; genus Tetradesmus; species Tetradesmus obliquus. Next base: position 8,362,297 of record CP126191.1, read on the forward strand.
GCATACAGAGTAGAGCATGGACAATGTGAACCTAGTGCAGCATTATGATGGTGCTGTTGTACCATCTCACGTCAACAAGACTGAACGACATGTGAGGGTGCTGTTGTACCATCACACCAACAGGACTGTGCGCGCATGTGCCCTGCCCTGTACTCAACATGGTGCAATGGCTGCAACCTTGATGCTGCTGCAGGGCTGCTGCGTTGAAGTTCTACTTGTACAGCCAGCTGGAGTACATCACAGCAGCAATGCTGACAAAATACGTGCCTCAAGGTGATTAAACTTGCAGCACTGCACAACACCCGGGTGTTCACTGGTGCACCTCCCTATCAGAAACCAGTCTTAGCAGCTTTTTCAGCTGGTTTATAGTGACAAGAAGCCGAACGGACTGCACTCATCAGTGGATGGTCAGCATTGAGTGCCAGTTTATCCTGGCAGCCTTCTCTTGCAGGCACTGCTGACAACGCTTCAACAGATCACCGTAATGGGATCATATGCCCAATGCCTATGTACTGACTGACAACAGCTTGTTCAAACCACCACGCCCTGCTGTACGACTCTGCCTTTGCCTGCTGCGCAGCTGGCAAAGGCGCCACTGTCATCCAGCTGGGTGGTGGCACTCGGGAGCTATACTACTACCCTAAGAACACAATGACTGTCATCAATGTGGGGGAGAATGTGAACAAGGGTGAGATGCACAACGCAACAATGTCAGTGCAAACCAGGCATGACAAGTGTTTCAAACGTTCTGCATATGCACAGAAGCTTCAATGCAGTGCATGCAGACAGCGGTGCCCGCTGGCAGCAGGCTACACACAAGTAGCTGTACCAACATCTATGTGAGATCACTGAGCGCTCGATTGCTGCGGCTGGTGCACATGATTGATGCAGACTGCTTGCCAGCTTGTCAGTCATGCACTCAGCTGTACTTCGCAAAACACCACTGGTGCACATGCAGGTTTGATGGAGCAGGCCGGCGTCACAGCAGCAGTGCCGACTATTGTGAAGCAGCAGCCTATCACAGACCTGAGCTTCCAGCCAGACGCCTCAGTCGACGCTGTAGTAGCGCTAGGGGTGATCAGCCAGCTCAGTGCACAGCAACGGCAGCAGTGCCTGGAAGAGGCTGCGCGTGTGCTCAAGCCAGGCATGCCGCTTGTGTTTGTTGAGCCTGTGCTAGAGGGTGGCTCGCCACTGCGAGGCCTGGTTGGGGTGTCAGCTGGAAAGCAGGCTTTGCCATCTGCAGAGCTGGAGGCGTTGCAGGAGAGCAGGGCGTTCAGCTATAGCCAGTTTGATGTAGCACTGCAGGGGCAGGACCCGCACGCCGTGGGCGTGGCAGTCAAGTCTGAGAACTACCAGCCCAGCAGGCAGCGAGGCGACAGGGGGGATGCAGCAGCAAAGAAGAGCCGCAGCAAGCCACCCAAGACAGCGAAGGGCTTCTTGCAATGATTTTGTTCAGCAACAGCAGCAGAGCCAATGCCTATCACCACCACCGGAAGCATGGGCCGTACAGAAGTAGTCCTGCTTGTCCTGCATGAGCCGCTTATGGGCCTCACAGTGTGCTTCAAGCAATGCTTGGTGACAACATCAGCAGGTTGCCCCCTGGTAACAAGCAGTCGGCCCATGGGTGGTTGCGCGACAACAAGCGAGATCAGTATGACAAAGAGCTTTTGGAAGCGCGAACTTGTCGCGAAGCAAACACCTGCCGGGCAGCAATCCGTCAGGTGTAGAACCCTACGCATGTTTGAATTGATTCCCGAGCAGTGCGTCAGGTAACCGTACCATTCATCCCAAAGTTAGACAAAGTGTATGTTTTGTGTATCAGCATAAAATTACAGACTTGCAAAGTTTGTATTGACTCAGCTCCTTCGTGATTTTGGCTCGACCCGCCACATGCAGGCAACAAGTCGTTGAAGTGCTGCTATATCGCCTATTGTTGCGCACGGACGGCAGTAGAAGTGCAGCATGAGCAGGGTGGACTCATGGCTGGTAACTGCAGGGCTGTCCAAGTACCGGACAGCCTTCGCAGGCATGCACGAGCAGTTTTTCTTAGAGCTGATGATGCAAGACTTCGGCAAGTACGGAGTTGTGGATCAGGGTGACAAACACAGACTATACAAGGCCATCAAGCAGGCGCGAGCTGTTGTCGGTCTGTGCGAGGACGCGCAGGACTCTTCCTCTTTCAGCTACTCCAACTATGACCTGCAAGGCGGCAGTGGAAGTGATCTGCTGGACCTGGATGCGCATGATGGAGACCTCATCGAGGTGTGCACAGCAGGAGCAACAGCTGCTTCAGTCTGCAGTAGGCAATGATCTGCGTGTAATTGCTGCTGCAGGCATAAGATTGCGCTGACAAACGCAGCAGCTGTCTCAACATAAGCTGTGTTTGCTTGCAGGGGCCCATTCAGCCTTTCCAGGTGTCACCCGTGGGTGAAGCAGCGCGGGCAGCAGCAGGACAGCAGCAGGGTGGGCAGCAGCTGTCTGATTCCAAGATTCGGGTAGTGGTGCGCAAGCGGCCCATCAACAAGAAGGTGAGAGAAACAGCACTGGCGCAATATTGTTTTAGATGTGCGACAGGAATGTGCAGCAAAATAATGAAACGCTGCTGTGGAACATCTGTCAGCATGCAGCGTGCACGTGGGTGACCAGCAATGTGGGTGACCAGGTGTCCAGCTGCTGATTGTGCTACCAGCACGTCATGAGGTTGTTGCCTGCAGCATCTGACTGCACGCCCTGGCAGCTGCAGACACAGTCTCTGGCTGACAGTCAACCAAGTGCTTTTGAGGTTTGATCCATTTACAGCACATGTACCTGGTGGTACCTCATCTATACCCTCTACCTGCTGTGCAGGAGGTGGAGCGCGGCGACGAGGACGTTGTGGAGATGGACATGCGCAACTCGTGTGTGCTGGTGAACGAGACTAAGCTCAAGGTGGACCTCACCAAGTATGCAGAGCGCCACCAGTTCAACTTTGATGAAGCACTGGACGAGTACGTCACCAATGACCAGGTGCGAGGATACAAGGGCGGCAGAGTGGAGACACACTGCACACAGCTCATTATGTGGTGGAGCAGCTGGCCGCATGATCTAAACAGCGATGCAAAACGCATATATGATTGCTGAGTTGCCAGACAGCATGTGCACCATCTGGCTGCAGGATGTTGTGTCTTATATGTGCAGCACTCCGTCAAAATGTTGATATTGCAGACTGCAAGCTTATTTGTACCTCCGTTCCACCACCTGCCTGTGTCACAGGTGTACCGCGTGACAGTAGAGCCGCTGGTGCACACGCTGTTCCACAATGGCAAGGCCACGTGCTTTGCATATGGGCAGACAGGCAGCGGCAAGACTCACACCATGTCGCCGCTGCCCATCAGGGCAGCAGCAGACATTCTGCAGTACCTGGTGCGCCCGGAGCTGCGCGATGTGAGCCTGTTTGTCAGCTGTTTCGAAATCTACGGCAACAAATGCTTTGACCTGCTCAACATGCGCAAGAAGCTGAACATCCTGGAGGACGGCAAGAAGAAAGTCTGCGTGGTGGGACTTAAGGTGCGTGCAGCAGACATAAATACGGCAGGCATTCTGGCTCAGGATGCGTGCTGCTAACGCCTTGAAAGCAGCCAGGGTGGCGCCACTATCAGCCTAAGGGTTTCACACAGCAATTGTTGTGACATTGGCTGCATGCTGCGCCTGCAGCAGCAGCCTACTTGGTGCAGCTTGCAGCCCCAGCAAGTGCAAGCGAATTGCTGTTGTATTTGCTGTCGACAGAGCTGTGTAGCAGTGGTGCTCACTCTTGTGGTTCTTCGTTATGGTCCTTGCAGGAGCACACTGTCAACGACGTGGAGGTCGTGAAGCAGCTGATTGAGGAGGCCAACCACAGGCGCAGTGTGGGCAGCACAGCAGCCAACGCAGACAGCTCGCGCAGCCACTCCATCATGCAGTTTGCGCTGAAGCGCTTCATTGCTGGCGGGGCGCACTGCAGGCTGGTGAGTGTCGCTCGGCCCACTACAACAACCGGAAGCTTGCCTGCAGGTACAGCTCTGCCCAGCAGCAGTGGATTGGCAACACAAAACGAGCAAGTGCAAGAGAGCAGTTCTGGTCAGACAGGATGGTGCACTTGATGTATCGCCGTCTTACAACTGCGCATACCGGCATCAGGCTCTGCAAGTCAGGTGCCTGACACCAGCTTTCCTGCAGATGCCAGCGCAGGCATGCAAGCCACCGTATGTTTACGCGTGTCCCTGCTGTGGTTGCCTGCAGGTTGGCAAGCTGAGCTTCATTGACCTGGCAGGCAGTGAGCGCGGCGCTGACACCTTCGACAACAACCGGCAGACGCGGCTGGAGGGTGCAGAGATCAACAAGAGCCTGCTGGCCCTCAAGGAGTGCATCCGCGCACTGGACTCAGATGCGCGGCACGTGCCCTTCAGGTGTGGTCTCATTGCTATGAGATCCACCAGGGATGTTCTCTGTGCTGGATTCGGACAAACATATGGTATGAAATCGGCAGACAGCACATCCCAGGGTCGTACATTCGGCTGAGCCAGCATCTGTCACAGTTTGCGCACAGGTGTGCTGTTGGTTTCCCCCTGACAAAAGCACCTGCAGCCAAAGGACACAGCCACAACACCGCTGCTTGTGTTTGTGGCTCGCAGGGGGAGCAAGCTCACAGCAGTGCTGCGTGACAGCTTTGTGGGCGAGACAGCACGCACGGTGATGATTGCCAACATCTCACCCACTGCAACCTGTGTGGAGCACACGCTCAACACGCTGCGCTATGCCGACCGCGTGAAGGGTAAGCATTTGTGCAGGTGCAGTCACCATTGTGTTTGCAGCAGGGTTGGAGCAGCTGCGGTGTGCCTTGCCTTTGGCGCTCGTGCAGGAGCTCGTGCATGAATGCCTGGACTGATCAGAACATGCTGCTTGTTGCATGCAGGACTATCCACCACAACTAACCTCTGCTCTTGCCACCACCAACATGCGCCAATAGCATGATCGACTGTAATCTCTCTGAGGTGCTGTACCGCTGCCATGTCGATGCCTGGCGCAGAGCTGCGCAAGGACAAGGCAGAGCGCGCCCCGGGCGGCGTCACCCCTGGCGACGAAATGTACCACGCAGCAGCACAGCGCGCAGCAGTCAACCTTCCGCCACCCAACCCCTACGGCGGCGGCAGCAGCAGCGACCTCAGCAGCCACGATGTGCTCGCGCTGCAGCGGCCGCCAGCCCTGCAGCCGCCCATGCAGCAGCAGGCCCAGTACCAGCAATATCAGCAGCAGCAGCGTAGTGCGGCAGCAGCACCGCTGCCGCCTCGTAGCCGGCAGCCCGGCATGCCTGGCGGCGTTGCAGGCGGTGCTGAGGCGGGCATCATGCACGAGTGGAGTAGCCCAGAGGAGCTGTATGATGAGGAGGCTGAGGAGGAGGAGCTGGAGCACGAGCACGGCGAGCTGATGGAGAGCATCTTGGAAGACGAGGAGGAGATCATCGCGCTGCACCGGCAGCAGATCGAGGACGCCATGGAGATCGTGCGCAGGTGAGGCGGCACGCCTAGCGGCTGCTGAACTTGAAAACCAACTGTGCCTCCAACCTTGCATCCAGGATGTGGGGGCGTGCATGTGTACTGCGCTAACGCTTCCCCAAAGCTGCTGGTGTCAGCAGCTTGTCTTGTCAACACCCCGGCCGCGTGAGGCAGCTTTGTGCAACTTCGTTACACTGTATTGTGCTTCACGCTTGTGCTTTCTGCCATGTTATTGGCACTACAGGGAGATGGCCATGCTGCAGGAGGTGGACCAGCCCGGCAGCTCCATCGACCAGTATGTGGACTCCCTGGAGGCTGTGCTGACGCAGAAGCTGGACGGCATCCGCAAGCTGCAGGGCCGCCTGGACAGGTTCAAGAACAAGCTGCGGCAGGAGGACCTCATGAGCAGGACGGTGCAAAAGAAGCAGAGCACCATCCAGCGCATCTGAGGCAGGCCAGTGCATGCATGTACGCGTGCGTGTGCTCATGTGCTGGTGCTTTGGGTAGCTAGGTGTATGGCGCGAAGCAATGGTGTGCGGCATGCGACAATCCAGCAAAGATGTGAGCAGGTATCAGGCAGCAGCTGCGGAAGACAGATGGCATGTCGTTCGCTGGGAGTCACTGCTAGACGGTGATGATCTGCAATGGGTTACTGCATGCATCGCCATGCTAGTACTGCTTGCTCGTCAACGGCACTGTATGCAAGGGGACTCATTTTGCTGCATGTGCATGGCTGCCGTTCTGGAGTCTGCATGAACAGCAATGCCTTAATGCTGTCACTGTGTTGAGGGCCATGAGCATTGCTTATTAGGCAAGGTCCTAGGTAGGAAAGTGCTCAGCATGTTATGTTGTAGTGCTACAGATTAGCCTAGTCGGGGGCAGGGGCTGGCACCTTGTGTCTTCTGTCGGTGCAGTTTGTGGAAGGAGCATGCGCAAGTGGTATCAACAAAAAGCACGTGCACATTGTCCCCTGTTGATGTATGTCTGATTGGCTGCTGACCATAAAGCACATTGTGGTCTCCTGTCCATGCTGCACGTGGACGCACATTGATGATGATGCCTGTTCTTAGATACTGCAGCACCAGCGACCCAATCCTGCAGTGCATCTTGTTTGTCGTGCGCACCTTCAGCGACACCCAGCTGGCTGGCATTCAGCAGCATGCAGGCAGCATGCAGGCATGACCACCATATTGGGTTATGCTCGCCACGTGTGTACGTGTTCGTAAGGCAGCATGTTGACAACGGCATGCTAGCGCAGCAAATGGTGCTGCGGCTGCGTGCGTGCGTGCGTTTGCAGCCTGCATTGAGTGCCTGCCAGGCACTGCTTGCACCAACTGTGGCGTAGGCACAAGCCATGAGCTGCGGTGCAGTGGAGTGGCACGTGCGCTCAACCCGCTTATGCAATGCAGCCATGCAGGGCTGAGAGTCATGGCACAATGCTGTATTTGTGACAAGTTATCATGGCAGCATGCACAGCAAACAGTAGTGCAGTAACATACCCCTTCTATCCTTGATTATCCCTGCATGACGCAATTCTGCAGTATGTTCTGCAGGTTGTGCTGCCTGCATTGTTGACATGCATCCCCAGTGATCAACTGAAATATTAATGATAACCCACTGATTTTACTCTGAGCGTGCAGCCCATCAACAGCCCACTGCAGCGGAGTCCTGCAAGCGTGCATATGCTCTATCACAAGCCACATCATCGCACTGCCGCATGTTCAGGCTGATACTAACCCATTTCAGGCTCATCGTCCCGTTTGTCAACCCCAGCTGCCATTGTGGATGAGTAGGCCACCTGCAAGCTGTGAGTGCCACGGCAGCTGTCACATTCAAATCAGAACCCTGCTGCGCTGTGCCTTTCACTTTTGCACCACCTAACACTTCTATACACCTCGCCGCCCTCGTCCGAACTGTATTTGTTGGTGTTCCCGTGGCCTTGCGTCGTTTCCTCTGTCCACCTCATCAGCCCGGTGCAGACCACCGTGGCACGTACGCAGCCGGTGCTTGCACTGAAGTTGACAATCTCAACAAATCCCAGATCTTCGGCTGTCCACATGTGCAAAGGGCCGGACAGCTGCAGTGTCTCCTCCAAACCAGCTGATGTAGAGGTGTGTGCCTGCTGTGCCCCCAGAACAGCACAGCAGCGCACTTTGTCTGCAAGCAGTGGTGCAAAATGAACACTTTGTTGGTTTTCCGCCTCCATGTCCGTGACTGCTGCGCAATTGCATCGGTGCTGACCCTGCTCATGTGCTGCTTCTGCTGCTGCTGCTGTGCCCACGGGGCTTGCAGGAAGAGGAGCAGCTAGACAGGAGGATTGAACAAGCCCTGGAGTGCCCATGTGTGGATGATCTGAAGTCAGGGCCATGTGGGGAGCTGTTTGTGACCACGTTCACTTGCTACCACAAGAGCAGGGCGGAGCCAAAGGGATGCGACTGCTTAACAGTCAGCCTAGCATTTGCCGTGAGTATCACACCTTCTGCAGTTGTTGCCTAAACGTACAGACAAGGATTGCAAGCCAGCTATAGTAAACAGCGTATACCAGGGAAGCATGCAATGGGCAGCTGGCCCTGTAGCACGTGGCGGTGGTGGTTGATGGCGGGATGGCAGGTGATCAGCTGCCTGTTACGCACTCAGCAGTGGTGGCCAGCATGTGCAGCAGGGTATGACTTGCTGTCAATATAAGGCGTAGTTGCTTCTTACAAGGCTTGCTTGTCAATCTAGCCATTGTGTCAACCTACGTGTGCTTGCCCTGCCTTGATCAAATCTCGGCAACCGTTGCCGTGACAAGCATTACACCTTGACAGTTGCTCGACCACTGCCTGGCTTTGCCGCCTTGCTTCTGCTGCTGCAGGAGTGCTTGAGGCGGCACCCGGAGGTCCTGGATGACCTGCACAAAGCAGACGAGGGCCTCGCGCTGCCAAGCGCGGCCCGCTGACTTGTACCACCACTCCACTGGCAGCTGGTGCACCTCGCCAGCTGCAGCTGTTGTACACTACCCTGTACTGTGAGCGCCCATTCCTGAGCTTAGTGGCACCGGTGTTTAGCTGACGTGAGCAGCAGCAAATGAGTGAAAGAAGGGCTCTGTTTGGCCGGCTGATTGGGCAGGCTGCAAGGCCGCACACAGCCGCTTGCTGTGACAGCAGCTGCAGCCGCAGAATGCAGCAGACAAAGACAGCTTGGCTTGTGGAACAGCGGAGGCGCTCGTAGCGGTGAGCTGGTGCGCTTGCCGCAGCATCAGCCGCTGAGAGTGGCCAGCCAGTTGTTGGCACGCATAGCTTATCATTGCTCCGGCTGGTTGGTCTGATGGGGTGCCGTGTGGATTTGTTGGTTCAGCACTGCTCAGCACTGCTCAGCGATGGAATGCAATGGCTGTTGCGTTGGCGTCAACGTTGTTTGTAACCAACAGCGCTTAGGCGTGCACGCTGTAATGGTGTGGATGTGCAGTTTGTGTATGTGCTGGCCTGCCGGCGCGCTGCATCATGCGCTGCATGCTTGCCTGGGCTGTCAGTTGTTTGTCAACACGGGTATGCTGCAGCACAGAAGGCATGGGGCTGGTCCTGCATCAACAAGCATGCTGCCTGACACTTCCCGACCGTGGCTGCAGCTGCACATGTTACTGCCCTTGGGTTGATGTTTGAATGATAGCGTTGAACAGGGGTTGTGATGTGTTGGTGCTTCGAGCACTGGTGCTGATGATTCGGTTGCCGTCGCTGCGCCCTGCTGGTGCCATTTGTTGCATCTTGGTACTCGTCGACTGTGCAAGGCAAGCTGCGGTGAGCCCATGACGACTTGATGTTGCTGCTCTGTGCTTCTGTGCTCCACCATCATCATCATCATGTTACCCGTGCTTCTGTGCTCCACGTTCTTGTCTGTTCTGCAAGCTTTGCAGCAACGCCTCTGCTGTGCCACAATGGCACACCAAAGCATGCTGGATTTTACTGTTTGCACTGTAGTCAGAATGGGGAGCATGCAGCGCAAGCTGAGCTGTGTCACACCACTGGGCCACATGGCATGTTGGCTCACCCGGTGCATCCCGCAGTGTGCAGCATCAACTGCATCATGCATGTCATGATGACCTGCAGCACGCCACCCGCAGTCCACGTGTGGCGTACGAGTTGTTGCTGTTTGTGCACGCACTTCTGTGGCTGCTGCATGCAGCAGCTGCATAATGCCTATACAGTAACCCTGCAGACACCGTCACCAGACTGCCATCATGCTGATAACGGCGGCTGGAACGAGTCATGGCGTGTTTGTTGCTAACCGTGTGAGCATGGCGTCATCATGTTGTGCCACATGCGCTCCAGGATTGCTTGGCATGACCGTTACTTGCTCGCCGTGTAGGAAGCAGCAGCTATAGTCAGCACTTTGTCATGTAGTGTGGCTCTCTGGTTGATGCTATGGCTTGATGGGTAACATGATGGATGATGAAGTAGTGTGGCTCAGGCCCGCATCCTTGCCTGCAGATGATCCCATCTGATCATGAGCACGGTGTTCAGGCTGTCTCATGGTGCTCTAGAAAGAGATACACAATGCTGGTGGTGCAGTTCAACAGGCTCATGCTGTTCAGTTCCCAATGATGTACCGTCTGAGCTCAGCCTGCTCAGAGAACTCATAAAGGCGCTCCGCTGGTGCACTGTTGCTGAATGTTCGCAGCGTCACGCTGCGCGGTGCATGCACAAGTCATGCCAGTTGCTGACCGCTTGGCGGCTAGCAGCAACCAGCCTTATTAGCTCTTGTTTTAGAGATTGAATAGCAAGTAGCAGAAACAAAAGCTCACGCACGCCAGTCCAACATCACCTCCGGCATGCGCCAATCTACGGGCTTTCAGCACACCATCAGCAAAGCCACGGCTATTCTGGCCACAAGCATGGAGCTCATGTGGCCTGCTGCATGTTGCTGGTTCGTAAATACGGCTTCCGCATCTTTTGACGGATGGACATCCAGTACACCATCCACCTCGAGCCAATGGTGATGTGCTCCCAAAGCTCAGCACCCTGCTGTTGCTGCTGCCGTGCTGCTGCTGTTGCTGTGCCTGTCTCAAGGGCTTGTTCAAGTCTCACGGCTTAGACATGTTCAAGGAATTCCAATGCATAGGAAGTCCATCCAGTAAGCAGTTGCCGCTGGTCAGCTGTTTCAAGCTGGTCAACTGACCCGGTGGGGACGACCCGTGGCAGGCGTGCTGCCTGCACACGCCATCTCGCCACACCGTTTGATACTTTTCAGTCGGTAAGAGAAGACTTTACCCCCGATCGGAGCGGTGAACAGAGAGAAGGGTTTAGGTACAGGCAGATCTGGGTGTTAGTCGAGATGGGGTGGGCATGGATTTTCTCGCTGCTTTCAGCGAGCACAAGCCAGTGGACTGACTGCACAGCATCTTTGGCCACTCCCAGCTGTCGTGGTATCATCCCAACTCTACACAGCTGCACACCATGATGCTGACACGCCAGAACGTCGCTGCTCGCGCAGCAACCCGCACAACCAGCTGCGTGAGGCCTGCAACAGTTTCTCGCGTGGCTCGCGTTGCAGTGCGCGCCGAGGCCACGGCTGAGAAGGCAGCTGAGAAGCCTGCATGGACTGAGCCCACCCTCAACCCAGATACTCCCTCTCCCATCTTCGGTGGTAGCACTGGTGGTCTGCTGAGGAAGGCTCAGGTACCCGGGCGGGGAGGGGCTGTTTCACGCACAGTGGCGATGGCAGCACTCAGTTCATCCGACGATCAGGGCCCGCTCGCTGCCCGCAGCAGTTCCGCAGCTGCAAATATACATAGCAAAAAATAAGCTGTCCGTGACGCGGCAAGGGCTGACGCATGGGCGCCTGTCCTGCTGCTTGCAGGTGGAGGAGTTCTATGTGATCACCTGGGAGAGCAACAAGGAGCAGATCTTTGAGATGCCCACTGGTGGTGCAGCCATCATGCGCAAGGGCCCCAACCTCCTCAAGTTCGCCAGGAAGGAGCAGTGCCTGGCTCTGACCACTCAGCTGCGCACCAAGTACAAGTTCACCCCGTGCTTCTACAGGGTGTACCCCAGCGGTGAGGTGCAGTACCTGCACCCCAAGGACGGCGTGTACCCTGAGAAGGTCAACGCAGGCCGCCAGGGCGTGAACCAGAACTTCCGCCGCATCGGCGAGAACGTCAACCCCATCAAGGTGCGCAGCAGCAGCAGTAGCGGCAGCACTGGCGGTGGCAGTAGAGGCGGCGAGTCAGCAGCAGTAGAGCTGGGGAGACAATGCTGGCATGGCAGGTCAGCATGGCTGTGACAGCAATGGCCCGGAAACGGGTTGCTGGTTTGAGCTGGCAGGTTGGGCAGGGGGGCTGTGGCATGGCAATGGCAGGGTCTTCCATGCATGGCACAGCACATGTACAGCACAGCAGCAGGGACAGCATGACGCATCACATTCCTGCAAAGCTACACGGCATCTACATCAGCTTCTTGTTGGCAGCAGCTGCGAGCTCAGATGGAGCTGCATGCAGCATTGATGTGGATCTGGTGCTGCTGGAGTTGTTGCTGGCTATCCTGCACACTGGCAGCATGCCATGACCTCAGCAGCAGTATGCTTGCGTCGCCCACAACATGATCAGGCCAAGCACTTGCTTTGGCAAAGCTTAATATCTCATATCTCCTGCTTTGTCTGCTGTACCTGCCAATGCTGTATTGTCGGCTGCAGGTGAAGTTCACCGGCCAGGGCACAATGGAGATCTGATTTCCCTGAATCAGACCTCAGTGTGCTTTAGTTAGCCAGTGTTTTCACGCCACTCCGCAGCAGGAGCTCGCGCGCAGCTATGCTGCAGGAAGCAGGCGGCCGCGCAAGCTAGCAGCAGGACTGGTTGTAGGATCAGCCGCAGGCCCGGCAGCAGCAGCCTTGATGGCAGCAGGCCAGCAGCAAGCAGCTGCGTCAGCAGCAGCGCCCGCCTAGCCGCAGCGGCTGCTATGGCGGAGCTGCGGTGCGTTTTGGAATGTCTTTGCCGCCCGTGGCTGCAGCCATGTGCGCCTGGGCGTTGTTAGTCTGTATGTGCAGGTTGCGTGTTGTTGCTCCTGCCTTTTTCATTTGTGCCTTGCCGCTTGCAACAGCAGATCCGCAACAGCGGCTCACATGTAGCCTTGGTGCTGCTGTTGTGGGTGTGCGGATGCTCAACGCAAGTGCATATCCTTGTCATGCTGTTTGGTTGTATGTCACAAAGCAACAGCGACCATTGCCTGCCCCTCGGCAGTTTATGGTAACAGGTTCCCCCCATGTTGTGCCGCCTCACTTGCGCCTTTAAAGGGTCACATGCATTGCAGGCATGTGCAGTATCACCTTCATGTGGTTCTGTGCAGAGCAGAAAAGTGCATGCTAAGGCCACAGGCAGCAGGTCATTTGGTGTGATACTAAGCAGCGCACCGGCAGTCGGGTGACAGCATCAGCAGCAGGGATGGAACTGCAGTAATGTGTGCACTGTATGCTGCAGCAGTGTGTGTCACAATGCAACGGTTGCAGCGGCTGTAGGGCAATGGTGTGACAGTCTGCTGTGCAGCAGCGAAACAGCTTCTCAACTTAGCAGCTGAACTTAGCAGCTGAAAGGGTCACAGCAGCAGCAGCAACAGAAAAGCAATCAGTTGGTTAGCTATTGGCACAACCGTGACCCCAAACAGACTCTCAAGCCGTCAAGCTATAAAGTTGTCCTATTGCAAGCCTCAAGTGCAAATTTTTGCACTTCTGCAAAGCCTCAAGTGCTTTCCATGCGGGCATCAGGATCAGGCAGGCTGTACCACTGAGTTGCACCTGCCACCGACTGCATTCGAAGTAAGCAATGTGCTTGATAGCTCCTGCTCAGTGCCAGCAATTTGTTATGCAGTGCTGGTGGGCTGCACATTGCAGTACAACAGCAGTGGTACAGGCCACTCTGACGGCATCATTGAACTCAAGGCGCATTATGCACGCGCCCCCTTACAAAAGTTCGTCATGGCAGCACTTCCCGAGCCACACGTGCGTTGACAAGCTGCTGTCGAGTGTGCCACAGCGTGAACTACCTGCTGATCCTTTGCTGGCGAGAACAGCAGCCTTGCCTTGGATTACAGCAAATGTTTTAGCATCAGTAATTGTTCTTGCCCAAGTTCATGTGCTTGGGGCAGGAAAGCAGGGCCCACCACAAAGACATAACACACATAACACACAGCTCCACACTCGACAGATGAGCATGAAGGCAGCCATACCTCTCCCTTTCCATGCTAGATCACGTGGTTCGATTAGCCAAGTCATTGAACAGGGTTGCTTCAGAGTGCAAGGGCCTGATTCCACGCGTTCGGCTCTTCTTTGTTGGCACTGTCCAGTGCAGTGACCGGACTCCACCTGTTCGAATTGAGTCTAACAGCTAGTGTTCCATACTGTCGCCGCAAAGGCATCAGAGCATTAAACAAAGCAGCAGGAGGCCACCAGCGGGCAGGCACAGGTGCGCTTCAAATCCCCTTTTTCTTACCTCCAGAAGGCCTGTGGTGTGCGCTGCTATGCTTTTTCAACGCTGCTCCTGGCAATAAATGCGTAATTTATGCTGGCAGCGCCCTTGCTTCCTTGGAGGCCAGCGGGCCTATGAGTGTACGCGCCAGGAACAGCGCGGGTTGTTTGTGCCCGATCACAGTGCTGCAGCACCTTCATGGGAATCCAGACAGTGCATCTAGCGCAGCTGCAAGTTGACTCGAGCCCGCTGCCCACCGCTCTGTGGTGTTGGTTGGTATCCACCTGTCTCCTGCTGCTTCTCCTTTACAGCATCCTATGCTGCGCTTTGCACTGTATATCAGAGGCCACGGTCGCTGCTTGTTTGCCTACAATACCTCCCGTTATTTCTGTTGCAGGCTGCTGACTGCCCAGCATGGAGGGTATCATTGACGATGAGCAGCCCGGCTCTGTGCCTGTCAACCAACTCCTAGCAGCGGCCGCAGGCCAGGCCGCAGGAGATGGCATGCAGCAGCAGAACCCTTTTGGTGATCTTGTCTCTCAGTTTCAGTATAACAGGGGATCAGGGGATGGTGCAGCGGCAGCAGCAGCAGCCGCGGCAGCAGCAGCATACGGCATGCCTGGGGGTATGCCGCAGCAGTCTGCCATGCAACAGCCTGTCCTGAACTGGGGCAACGTAGACAGCAGCCAGGCAGCTGCACTCGCGCACATGGCGGGGCTCACAGGCGGCGATCCTGCCGCTGCTGCGGCGGGCGCCGTGGACGATCCAGATGCTGCATTCCGCAACATGAAGCGGCAGCGCATGCACGACGGCAGCGCGGGAGCCACGCCAGGAGGCAGCATGGAGGACCTGCTTGCAGGAGGCCCTGCACCACACACGTCCGGCAGCAGCAACCAGCTGCAAGCGCTGGGCCAGGCCAACTGGAATGCAGGCGGCAGCAACGGCGGCGGCAACCGCATGGTGGAGGGCACAGACCTCAGCCAGGTGTACGAGCAGGCGCGGCAGCAGCAGATGCAGCAGCAGCAGGGGCTCATGCCCGGCGCAGAGTATGGCGACGTGCCCATCAACAGCCTGCAGCAGAACATGCTGATGCCGCCGCAGGGTGGCTACGGCGCCGGCGCAATGCAGCAGAACAACGGCATGCGCCTGCAGCGCCTGGACAGGGGGTACGGCGGCACGTACGGCGCCGGCGGCCGCCCGCCGCTCAACAGCAGCAGCGCGCAGCAGGGCCCTGCGCGCCTCACCACAGGCCACAAGCACGCAGGATATCTGGAGCAGCTCGTGCGCGCCAAGTTCCAGGGCGGCGGTGGCGGCGCAGCGCCGCAAGCCTCTCACGGCATGGTCACGCGCGGCGCAGCGCTGGGCAACTATGGCAGCCTCAGCGCGGGCAGCGGCGGCCAGGCGCCAGTAGCAGCAGCAGCCAACAGCTTCTACCAGCGCTACCCGCTGGGTGGGGCAAGGCCCGGCTCCAGCGGCAGCCTCAACAAGGCTGACCAGGACGATGACCCAGACCAGCTGCTGAGCAAGTGCGAGGCGGTGAGTGGGGTGGTGGTTGAACCGAATGGGTTATACAACTGCATGGGTTTTTGAATTTGGGGAGTGGAGTCGAGCGCTGATCATGGCATGCGGTAGGAGCAGCAGGGCGTCTTCAAGGGTGGCGCTGCAGCATTGAGCGCAGCGCGTGCTGGGCCTGACCCGCACAAAATTTTGTGCATTGTTGATGGAACAGCACCCAGGCGCAGCAGATGGACACAATGGTGCGATTGCTGGGGTGGGTGTGTCGCACGCGCCTTGTCACGCTGTGTGCAACGCAGCAGCCTCTACTGCACTGCTCAGCACCCTCTCTTGCCCCTGCTCTCCCTCTTCTGCCACTGACGCAAATGCACACTGTGGCTCCACACTCACGCACGCAGATCTCCGCCAACCTGCGCAAAGCGCTGGGCGGCGAGGGCGACCAGGTCATCGACGCGGCCGGCCACGACGGCCTGTCTGGCAATTCGCTTAAGCTCGTTGAGCGCGGCCCGCGCCTGGAGGCAGCCTGCAGCGCACTGGCTGACCACCTGAAGCCCTACCAGCTGGTGGGCATCAACTTCCTGCTGCTGCTGTACCGGCAGCAGGTGGGCGGCGCCATCTTGGCGGACGAGATGGGCCTGGGCAAGACGGCGCAGGCGATCTGCTTCCTGGGGCTGCTGTCGGAGTTTGAGAACGACATGTGAGCGGGGCGGTGGCGGGCTATGCTTGGCAGGGCTGGGTGCTGCAGCTGCATGTGTTATGTTCAGGCCCTTGGTGTGTGCATTGAGAGTGTATGGTTGCATCCTACGGGCAGACATGTGTGTGGGTTTGCTGAAGAATGCTAGGTGGTGATTGGGGTTTCGCAGCAGCAGCAACAGCAAAAGCCCGCCGATCAGGTGGAATCGAACCACTCGGCCTCCCGGCCGCTACGGGTTTGAAGCCCGCACCCAGCACCAGCCAGGATCAGTTCGGCATCAGGTGGCAGCGTGTGGCCGTGTGATGTGATGACAGCCATGTAGGTCTGCGCCCCCAGCATGTGTTACTACGGCGGCTCACTGTGCGCCACGTCAGCATGTCACTTATTGGCGATGATTACAAAGTCACCCGGGTGGGCTGCCCTGCAGCTCTGCATGCTAGTCCAGCTGCTTCGGTTGCGCCTGCGCGGCTTTTGCTCACAAAGAGTGCGGTTGTCCCTGTCCATCAACCGTTTGCGCTGCTGCTGCTTTTGCTGCTGCCAGGGGCCCGCACCTGGTGGTGGCGCCTGCGTCGCTGCTGGAGAACTGGGAGCGTGAGCTGGCGCTATGGTGCCCGCGGCTGCGCGTGGTCACGTACCACGGTGCGCACAAGGAGATGGTGCGCAACCAACTGGAGAAGTGGCGCTACGATGTGAGTACGCGTGGGGCGTGGATGGGTGGCGATACGCTGGTGGATGCTGACCTAGGCTGGGCCGCGGTTGCGTTGGTATGTGCGGTATGCGCTGACGAACGCAGCTGAGCACTATTGGGATGGGGCAGAGTGTGTTTGTCTGCAAGCGCGCTCCGTACTGATGATGAGCAGCTGTGGCGGTGGTGGCTAAGGGTGGGGGGGCTGCGTTGCACGTGGCTCCGCTGATATCAGTGGTTACAAGGGCAGTGGTGGCAGGCTTCGCGCAATCACACGGGCTGATCGTTGGGTTTGCTGCTGCTGCTGCTGCTGCTGCTGCAGGTGGCTGCTGAGCTGGACAAGGGCACGCTTGCTGAGCCGCCCCCAGGCTGGATCAGGCCTGGCGAGGTGGCAGACACAGCCGAGGAGAGCGGCTCATCCGGTGAGCTGCCGGCACGATGCAATGGCTGAGCACGCGCCGCCGCAGCAGCAGCAGCTTTCAGAATCAACAAATATAATCAAATATTTGTTTAGGTGTGCTGCAGCAGGAAGTCAGAGCTGTTGCTGACAGTGTGCCGCGCCCTGCGCATCGGCGCGCTGTGTTGTCTGCAGAGGACGAGGACGACAACCGCTACGCGCAGGAGGAGTTTGGCGAGCAGCCCTTCCACGACCACGGCTATGAGGACCTGGCTGATGCTGCTTCCGGCAAGGGCGCGTTTGACGTGATGCTCACCACCTACACGCTGTTCGAGCGCGTGGGCGCCAGCAACAGGTGCGCGCATCCCGGTGTTATGTGCAGTGGCGGGGCCTGCGCGCTCGCGTGAGCAGTCACTGCTGCAGCGCCCACAACAGTGATGAGTTGGTGACTCCTGCTCTTGTGTGTGCTGGCTGTTGTAGTGCGAGCTGGCTGTTGTAGTGCGAGTGCAGCTACTGCTGGGCCCGTGCCGTGTCGCGCATGGTGTGCGCACTGTTGCTGCCAGTTGCTGCCCATTATCGCCCCCAGTGCTCCCTGGCACACAGCTTGCAGCACTCGTGCCTGTGTCAGCTGCCCGCTCACATGCCTGGCTGCGCTGCCACACACCCCTTCCCTCCGCCCGCAGCGCTGACCGCGCGTTCCTGCGCAAGTGGAAGTGGAGCCAGATGCTGCTGGACGAGGCGCACGCGCTCAAGAATGCGGCCAGCCAGCGCAGCAGGCGCCTGCGCAAGCTGGCTGCGGGCTGCCGCGGGCGCGTGATGCTGACCGGCACTCCGCTGCAGAACGACCTTGGGGAGCTGCACAACCTGCTGAGCTTCCTGCTGCCCACGCTGTTCAAGGAGGCGGACGATTCTGCGGAGGGAGGCTTCGGTGAGTGGCTTACTGCCGCTGCTGGCAGTGCTGCCTGGCGCTGGATGCTGCTGCATTATCCTGCGTCAGGTTCCTGAGGCTGTGCTACCTGCAAGGCACACACCTGTCTGCTGGGTGTGCGGGTTCCGTGGCTCCTTTTCACTCGGGCATGTGTGATGTGGTTGGTTACAACGTTGTGTGCTGCTGCTGCTGCCCGCCCCTGTTTGCCTGCCGCTTCACGTGCGCATGCCGCCCCCCCCCCCCCCCCCCCCCCCGCAGAGGAGCTGCTGCAGCGCGCCAACAACGACGCGCTGGCGGAGCAGCGCCTCATCCAGCGCATGCGCGGCCTGCTGGCGCCCTTTGTGCTGCGCCGCCTGAAGAGCGAGCTGGCGGAGCAGATGGTCACCAAGAGCCACAAGATGCACGAGGTGGGCGGCGCGTGCTGCTGCTGCTGCTGCTGCTGCCTGCAGCTTGAGGGCGGATCAAAATCCACGCAATGGCGCAGGAAGGGCAGAGGTGCTGCACACGCCTTTATCCGCCACGCTGTACCTTTGTATGCGTGCACGCATGTGCACCTCATCGGCCAGCTGAGGCAAGGGATGTGATTGCTGAACTCGACAGCAAATCCTCTGCCGCTGCTGCTGCTGCTGCTGCTGCTGCCGTGGCTCCGTAGGTGGCCATGACGCCCGAGCAGAGCTCGCTGTACAAGGCCGCCGTGCAGAAGGTGCGCGACGAGGTCATGGCAGCGGTAGAGGCCGCCAACCTGCCCAACGCGGCCGCCGGCAGCGCGGCGGGCCGCAACGCGCGCGCGCGCAACCTCAACACCAAGTACTTCAACGAGCAGGGTGGCGAGCTGGCGCCCATCCCCATCACGAAGCGCAAGCGCGGCAGGCCTGCCAAGAAGAAGCCGAACGAGGAGCCGGCGATTGGCATTATGGATGGCCTGGGGCTTGAGGGGCTGGGCATGAGCAGCGGGCCAAGCATGAGTGAGGGCGGCACACAGGCCATGTCTACGCTGTCAGGGCCGGGCAGCAGGGCCGGCAGCGAGGCGACGCCGGGGCCAGGCGACCAGGCAGACACGGCCGGCACCAGCGGTGCGTGTTTTGGGGGGATGCAGGGGTACGGTTGATGGCAGGTGGTGGATTGCTGTGTGGTGTGCGCTGCTTGTTGCGCTGCTGCTGTGCAGCTGTGTTGGGGTGACGCAAGGCAGCTGAGCCGCAGGATGCAGAGGCATCACGGAAACCTTGAGCTATTATTGCATGTGTGCTGTGCTTGATGTCATGTGTTTCGCTGTTAGCGATGTGTAGCGGCCGTGCTGAAGTGGCTGCCCTGCTGCTGCTGCTACCTCCGTTCCCCGGCTTCTCCCCGCTGCCGCAGGCCCCAACGGCAGCGGCAGCAACCGCGAGGGCTCTGTGGCCAGCAGCGCGCGCCGCATGCCGCTGGCCATCAAGAACAAGGACGACGCCGCGCAGATGGTCAGCAAGCTGGGCAGCCAGCGCATTAACAACATCTTCACGCACCTGCGCAAGATCTGCCAGCACCCGCTGCTGGTGCGGCACCACTTCAATGACGACAAGGTCAAGGAGATTGCAGAGGTGGCCAGCGCCAACAAGCTCTTCGGCGGCAACTGCACCGTGCCGCGCGTGCTGCAGGAGATCTCAGGTGCGCCCTGCTGCTGCTGCTGCTGCTGCTGTGTTGCTGCTGCTGTCCTGGCAGTTGCAGCAAGTGCTGGCGCGTGGTTTGCCGTCATGATGGTAGCTTGCACACTCACAGCAGTTGCGCCATCCCTGCTACTCTAGATCGGATCCTGCTGCTGCTGCTGCTGCTGCTGCTGCTGCTGCTGCTGCTGAGAATCACTACAGTACACCCTCGTGCAAGCCTTGCCTGCAGCGTCTCCTCAGCTGCCACTTGCTGACTGCTCATTGCTGCATCTCACCCTGTAACGCCTCCTGCCTTGTCCCTCCACTCACCTTAACCCAATTTCCCCTCCCACCCTCCCCCATTTGTCCACACACTCCCGCAGGCTACAACGACTTCCAGCTGCACAACTTCTGCCACACCTACCCCGCGCTGCTGGGCCAGCACCTGCTGCCGCCCACCTGCCTCATGGCCAGCGGCAAGCTGGTGGCGCTGGACAAGCTGCTCAACGACCTGAGGGCAGCAGGCAGCAGGCCGCTCATCTTCAGCCAGTGGACCACCGTGCTGGACATCCTGGAGTGGTTCCTGCACGAGCGCGGGCTGACCTACGTGCGCCTGGACGGCAGCACCGCGGTGAGTGGGGTGTTGTTGTTGTGATGTTGGTTTTGGCGGCGGTCGACCTGCCTGGACGGCGCAGTGTGTGGGCTGTTGGTTGTGGTGGGCTGTTGGTTATGGTGATGGGGCTTTGGGGGCTGCAGGCGGGAAGGCGGCAGGTGCTGCAATGTGTGCGCTTCTGGTTGGAAGTGAGTGTCTGATGCATGCATTGCTTCCGTAGTGGTTGCTGCAACCTCCCTTCGTGTGCTGCTGCTGCCGCCGCCGCCGCTGCTGCTGCTGCTGCCACCAGGTGGCTGACCGCCTGTCCATCGTGGATTCCTTCAACGACCCGGACGGCGGCGTTTTTGCCTTTCTGCTGTCCACGCGCGCCGGCGGCCAGGGCCTCAACCTGACGGGCGCAGACACGGTCATCCTGCACGACGTGGACTTCAACCCGCAGGTGGGCAGCTGTACATAATGGAAGAAGTCCGAAAAGAGTGTTGCTGGTTTGCATGCCGTGAAGGGGCGGGAGGTTTGCATGGCGACGTGGGGCACACGTGTGTGTGCATCTGCTGTTGATTTGTGTGCATGGCACTGTGTACGATGCCTTGCAGCGCCGCCTGCGCAGCTATTAGCACGGTCTGTGTGCAGGCTGTTGGAACTCCGCTCATCCTTGCTGCTGCCGCTGCTGCGCTGCTGCTGCTGCTGCTGCGCAGGTGGACCGCCAGGCTGAGGACCGCTGCCACCGCCTGGGCCAGACGCGGCCCGTGACGGTGCACCGCATGGTGCTGGCAGGCACCGTGGACAACAACATCCACCAGATCGCGCAGCGCAAGCTGCGCCTGGACAAGGAGGTGCTGGAGGGCGTGACTGTGACCACTGAGGGAGGCGGCGGCAGGGGCCGCGGCAGGGGCAGGGGCCGCGGCGGGCGCGGCGACGGGCCTGCGGTGGGCTCTGCTGAGAGCAAGCACATGGGAGAGATCCTTGCGGCGCTGCTGGCAGGGCATGATGAGGAGCAGGAGCAGGAGGCGGCTGAGTACCAGGAAGAGGACGGGGGTGATGCTGGGGGCGGTGAGGCTGGGTATGGGCAGCAGGGCGTGCAGGCTGGCTACCAGCAGCAGCAGCAGCCGGGTGCTGTGTAGGCGTGCCGGGGTTGCAGAGTGAAGCGTGGGCGGGGCAGTGCTGGGGCTTAGACGGCGGCATGGGGTGCTGCTTGCTGGCTGCTGCTGCTTGCAAGGCGGCAATGCAGCGCTGCTGCTGTGAGGTGGTTTGTTTCTTGCCTGTGGGGTTTTGTGAGGATGGGCACTTGCCTGTGTTACATAGCTGGCGAAGGAGCCGAAGATTGTGTGGACAAGCGTTGGGCGTTGCAAGCAGACCTGCGTGCAGCTATGTGCAGCAGCTGCAGCCCCTGGAGAGCGGATCAAGCCGCATGCATGCTTATATGGGGCTGGGCGGGTGCTGCACACTTGTTGCAGCTGCTGGCTGGGCAGAAGCCTGCGTTGTGCACCGCTGATGCAGTGCTCTCCATATCATATTCTGCTATTGTTCTTGCATGCATGGCAAGTGTCCTGTGACCTGTCGGGGGCTCCTGTCCGCGGATTCAAGGGCAGTTTGAAGCAGCAAGCTGCTTGTGCCTGCCACGTCTGAACCCTATTGGCACACATTGCTGCCAGGCTCTGTCTTAATTTGGCATGGTACATATGGCTTTCAAGCATTGTTGGCTGACTTTGTTTTGCTTGTAAGCAGGGTGCCCCAGGGTCCTGCAGTTGTCAGAGCAATTAGTGTGAATGCTTGCCTGCGGCACTGCTGTCGTGCTGCTGCAGCTGTCAGTAATGATGCTGCCGTGGCGCTTGGTGTTGTCCAGCAACTTGAGTATCGGCCGTGTTTTGTTCAAGTCTTAATGAATGGCTAGCTTGCTTCAGCACACTGTAAAAGTGGGGCGATTGCGGCTGCCTGGTGTTATGCGGGATTGTTTGACTGGTCATGATCATGAATGCTGACGCGCGTTGGATGCTGGCGCACTGCGCGTCTGTTGTCAATGTGTACTGGTGCATCGGCTATAGCCTGGCACTGGGCACAGGCCGCAGTTGTTCAAATTGAATACAATGGACAGGTTCGAGGCAATAAGCAGCCTTCCTTAGCTGCCTATCCAGTGTGGTAGCTTGTTCTGCTGGCCTGTTGTTGCCAGCCATGGTTTGGGATGTATATTGATTAACTTCTGCGGCAATCGCTCAGATGGCATGTCGTTCCAACAAAACGGAATGCTTGTCTGTCTTACAAGTTCGGGTGTCATTGGCACGAAAATCCTGTATGCGGAAGTTTGACCATTCCATGTATGCGTGTTCGTCCACCCGAGGGCCCTGTCGTTCCGTACGAGATTGGCGGCAACCTCACCACCGACAAAATGAACAGCGCCCAGGGTTGTCGAACGGGAATGTATGACTTGTTGGTTCTTCCGAAGTTTTGCTGAAAGTTTTCCAGGTCTCGTACATGCGTGTGCGGTGGCCAATCGCTGTAACCTAAACACTTGGCAAGGCCCGCTTACAGCAGCAACGCAGCAGACGGCAATCCCAGCACGTTACTACATCAAAAACTGCTTTTACTGCTAAATCGTGCATCAATGGCAGCAGCAATGGCAGCAGCTGCAGCTGCAGCAGGGGCACCGCCTCTGCCAAGCACAGATGACAGCAGCGTGTGTTGGACTTGCCTGGAGGGAAGCAGCCTGGCCCAGCCCTGCAAGTGTGCTTGCATGAGGTCACACGAGCTTTGCCTGGCAGCTTGGCAGTTGGCAAAGGCAGGAACAAGGTAAGGCACCATTGCGCCCGGCACTGCTGGAAGGCGTAGAGGTTGACCTGTGCCTGTTCAACAGATTGTGCACTGCTTGCCACACTCATGAAGGCGTTGTGGTGCACCATATTGCCCGCTGTCTGCTGCTGCTGCTGCCTGCAGGGATGAGGTGCAGTGCCGCTTCTGCCTGAGTGCCCTGCCAGCCTGGCAGCCTGTGCTGCGTGGCAGCCTAGACAAGATCAGCCCCATCAGCGCCCTGCCGGTGGTGGCAGTGGTGTTTGGGGGCCAGGAGTACAGGTGAACCTAGCTAGCTCAGCTGGTGGCGCTGTACAGCATGTTGCTGGCTTGTAGAGCATGTGCGACCTACAGTGTTGAATGTGCACGGTGGGGAGTGAATAATTGTCGAGCTGCTGCTAGCGACCGCCCCTGGCAGTTTGGCGTGTTGTTTATGGCGTGTAGGATCAGACCCACAGGCTTTAAGGAAGACGCTGTGCTGGTGCCACAGTTGGCCTGGATGCCTACACCTTGAACAACACAGGGGTTGATACAGTGATCCCCCTGGAAACCAGCTGCGACATCCAGCTGCTGGAGCACAACATCCTGAAATGTTGCTGTTGTGCATGCATGTTCACTTGCTTTGAGTCAGCCGGCAGGCTTCTGGCATGTGCATGCGCACCTTGTTGAACCGCCCTGCACCTGGAAGCACACGCTGCCGCCCGCCAGCAGCGCAGGCCCATGTGCAGCTACCCACTGGCTTTGCCTGACCGTGCCGTGCTGCTGCCATAATTTGTATCACTGTCGCGGCCTGCTGCGCAGGCTGACTGTGCAGCCCACCGCGGAGGGCCTGCGCCGCTTTGGCAGGCAGGTGGAGGTCATCACGGGGCAGCCCTTCTCTGACGCCATGGACGTGCGCTTCTTCTGCAAGAGCCCCACAGGCCAGTGACACTGCGCTCTTTGCACCATATCGAGGCAATTTGCGTGCCAGGGCGCTTTCGCACATGCTGCAGCACAACCCATGCTTTGGTTGCGGGAAGTAATATGCCTGACGCCATGCTCGTGCCATGGACATCCATGATGGCAGAGCTGCACAAAGTGATTGAAGTGACAATTGCTCTGAACATGTGGCACGTTGTGATGCCAGCAGCCGAGCTGCACCAGCATATCTGATAGTCCTCACTGTGGCAAGTGACACGCAGCTGTGACCATCAACTGTGGCCATCAGCTGTGAAAAGGCAGTTTCATGCATCATGCAGTGGTAAATGTGCCAGTTATGCTGCAAATCCGATCATTGCATTTCAACTGCATCGCAGCAGCGGTTTGGTGTCTTCCGCACTGAAATTGCCACGGACCCTCCCCTGCTGCTGCTGCCGCTGCTGCCACCACCGCTGCTGCTGCTGCTGCTGACTGCAGGCTACAGCCTTGAGCTGCATGGTGTGCAGTCACTCGAGGCTGCCATGACCTGCGCTGCCGTCACTGCAGCGGAGCGCAGCCCACTGGAGCCCCCTCATGGCCTCAAGCCAGCAGCCAATGTGGAGGACACTCGCGGTGCTGCTGATGGCACGCTGCAGGTCGCTGGGGCTCGCCCGGCTGAGGGTGGCAGCTCAGCCGAAACAGCAGCCATGGCTGCTGCTGCTGCTGCCGGAGAAGAAGATGAATGGGACGCAACCGCCACAATCCTGCAGGCGCGGCCTGCGAGGGCAATGCCAGCGATCGACATTGTGGAGTACTGGCGGCGGCAGCAGCAGCTGCGCCTGCAGGCAGAGGCAGCACCAGCACCAGCACCAGAAGGAGGGGAGGGAGGCGCTGCGGCTGCTGCTGCTGCTGCTGCTGCTGCTGCTGCTGCTGCTGCTGCTGCTAGCAGCTCCCACTGCGGGCAGGAGGGCCCAGCCGCTGCATCAGAGCAGCCGGCTTGCCTGCCGCTGCGCTGGTCTGCTATGCTGAGGTGTTTGGTGCCGTCCTGGTGACCTCAGAAAGGCTTGCACATGGTTGTATATGACTAGCAGACGTGTACAGCAAGGCTGGCGCCATGCGCGGCACCATTGTCTTGCCGGCACCAGTAATGCATCGCACCTTGCGCTTGGTACAGGTTTCATAGATTTGCCTCTTGGCTGGTTTTGCGTTGGGAGTGTGTGCTGCCAGTAGTGATGACTCATCAGTAAGGGGCCCTGCATGGGTTTGGGCAGATTAAAATCACTGGCATTTAGGTTCGACAGTGTCGTCCTGCTGGCAAGTGCTTAGTATATGCTGCAGGACTGTTGCTAGTGATGGAGACCCTTGGAGGGGATAACTTGATAAGCTTTGCATGGTCGCAGCAGGATGTCAGAGGTACCACCAGCAAGGTATTCGACTGCCTTCTGAAAGGGCCCTTGCGAAGAGCCTGGCCGGCGTTTATGGGTGCACACTTGACATTCAAACAATGTTCTCTGGTGTGTTCACGTCAGCAGCTGATAATGATGGTTGGCAGTGCGCTGTGCATGCACCGAGCGCAGGCGTCGTGTGTTGGCTGACCGCTGACCTGTGGCAACATGTAGGTCATGCACCCTGGGTTCAAGGACTGCAGCAGAGGGTAGAATGTGGCTAATTTGTTACTCGCATCTCGGTTAGACCTGCCATGACGCCTGAGAAGGCCTGGTCGTTTGGCTGTGGGAAAGCAATGCCACTGGGTTGTGTACACTAGCTTTGGTTGGGTTGATTCTGATGATGCTGTCTAGTTGAATGCTGAGATTTCGATGGGTCAGGTATTGAGAGATGTTGAACGTAGTGGTCAGGTAAACAACGCTTGCGAGGAGTCGATTTTGCAATCATTGATGGATAGCGGACATTGAAAACATTGGATGTTGCTGCTGGCGCACCGGTGCCGCTTGATGAAGAGTTTTGAAAGGAAGAGAAACGTAGCAGGACATGACATCACAGTGTGTTGCAAATTGGTTAACATAATCAACCAGCACACGCAGCATGATGCTTAGGCTGCAGCCATGCCGCTTGACTGAAGTCGCTTCAGCAGTGCTGTAGGTGCCTGACAAGCAGCTGCTGCACCAGGTTGTTGGCAGGATGCCCATATGCACGCATACAGCAGCGGAAAGGTCGCATAGGTTGCCAAGTTGACTGTCGCTGCTGCAGAAGCTTGTGTTCATTGCCAGCTGACAGTGGGCGCAGGCAGCTGGCAGTACAGTCAGCACCCATGTGCAAGGCCATGACTGCAATCATGTTTTATGCTGCAACAAGCGCAGCAACTTGGCGAACAAATATGGTGTACCCATGTGACGGAAAGGGCTTGCTCCCTGTCAGAGTGCACCGCTGGTGGATGGGATTAACAATACACCTCACGCATATGAGCATGTTAAGGGGTGCTGCCGTAAATGTCCACACATAATTTTATGGTTTGCGTATCATTTGAAAGGCATATATGTTGTGTACCGTGATCACACGCGTGGTGTTGCGTTCGAACAGTAACTAATGGTTCAGATGCCTATTCGTTTATTCCACAATCTAAAATGTAAAGTATAAGCTTCAGGAATGCGATCCTCGACGAATATGCCGTCCCAAACACCTGTGTGACCTTGACAGCACTCGGGCGCCCTTGCTGCTTTTCCTGTCCTCAACATGCTCAGCAGCAAAGGCAACTCGAGACCTGTATAGAAATACTCTAATGGAGGCAGAAAGTGACGAGGCTGACCAGCAGGTCATACTGGAGGAGGAAATTGATGAGAATTATGAACCCACCGACCAAGGTACTGTTGCTGCTGCACCAAACCAGCATAAGCTTCTATCGCACCTGCAAGGCCCACCAATGAAACTCACCACCACGCAGAGGTCCTGGAGTATGCCAAATGGCTTGGCATGGACCTGCCAGCTGAAACAGTAAGCAAACGAGCTTGCAGCATTGTGTAAACAGCACACAGTGCAGATGATTCAGGCCGCTCGAAGCTCCGCGCAGGGGTCTCATGTCTTAAATCTTTTGCAGGAGCTGCTGTGGATCGCGCGCCAGGGTCTGAAAGCGCCACTGCCAGAAGACTGGAAGCCCTGGTGAGCCTCTCACCCCAGATGACCAATTTGCAGCAGCACCAGCGCGTGCGGCAGGTCACTCGTAGCAGCAGCAGAACCTGGTGAAACCCTAGAACTGCCCACATAAGTGCCACTGCTGCTTGTGTGGTGCTGTCCTGCAGCCAAGCACCGCGGGGTGAGATCTACTACTTTAACTTTGCAACAGGCGAGAGCATCTGGGACCACCCTTGCGATGAGCATTTCAGGTGGGCAAGCTGTAGTTGTTCCTGCAAACGTCGGTGCATGCGATTCACATACACCACAATTGTCTGGCATAGGAGCGACCTGTAGGTATACAGCATTGCTGCAGGGTGACTGGAAGGGGCCGACTCCAGCATGGCAATTGCAGCAGCGGTCATGCAGCGCTGGCATTGCCGTTTTGCGACACCACTGTGGCGTGCCCTCCAGTGCATTTACTGGCCGCAGCTCATCGGATACCTGGACAACTGCAGCAGCAGCAGCAGTAGCAACAGCAATATATTGTTGACGGGTGGGACATCTGTGATGCCGGCAGTTGAGTTGTACCTGCACCCTCACATGGGACGTGCTTGTGTGATGGTGCTGTTGGTGCTTGCAGGAAGCTCTACCAGCAGGAAAAGACACGCTTGCAGCAGCGGCCGCAGCAGCCTCTGCAGCAACAGGCATCCCTGCAGCAGCAGGCATCGTTACAGCAGCAGGCGTCAATGCAGCAGCAGCAATTGCAGCGGCAGCAGCAGCAGTTGGACTTGGGGACGCCTGCCCTCCAGCAGCAGGGCTTGGTGCAGCAGCGCTACTCGCTGTCTGGCTCCACCTCTGTGGTATCCCAGACAGCCGTCGAGGTGAGCATGTTGAAGGCTGCCTGCAGATGTTGCGGCCATGTCCAAGCCGCGTCTCAATGCTTCACAACCTGCCAGTGAAGCTGGGGACAGCAACATGCCATGCTTTGGCACTTGCATGCAAGGCGCAATGTCAAAGCTGTTGGCAGTGTGCTGCCTTGCAGCAGAGTGGCTTCCCTCTGCTAGCTCACAACTGAAAGGCGGAGCACGCCCGTTGTGTTGGTTATGTCTCGCAGCCGCTGCAGCTGCCCCTGCCCTCCCCGAGCGGCACGCTGTCTACGCTGCCCAGTGTCACCACTGCCAGCCTCATTGAGTCACCAGTGGGCGGGCTGGCGCGGGATGCAGCAGCAAGCTCCATCTTCAGGGAGGCCTCAGCAAAGGTGAGCTGCAGCCCGGTCAGGAGCTGGCAGGAGATGCAGCGGGCGCTGCTGCGACGCTGCCTGCGGTGCTGTGTGGGTGACGCTGTTGGAGCGCGTGTGTTGGCTGCTGCTAGCAGGCATAACTTTTAGGCACAGTCACAGCTCGAGTTGCAAGGTGCTGTGCTGTGTCATGTAGTGCTGAGCCAGCTACAAGCAAAGGCTGAGATGCATGCATCCTCACACATGCCATGCTGTGCACCTGCATGCAGGGCTCGGCTGCTGCTGGTGGCAGCGGCAACGCACCTGTCATGTCGCGCAACGTATCATCGGCTGGCAACACCCCCAATGCTGCAGCTGGCAGCAGCTGGCAGGCAGCGGAGGATGCAGCAGACTCGGAGCAGCGCAGGCTGTACAGGTATGCAGCGCTGTGGTCCTTGCAGCGGTAGCAGCACAAGAGTGCACAATGGAGGAGCCGCAGCAACGCGCTCAAGGCAGAAAATGGCATTGGCCCCTTTGATTCATGGCAGATTCAGTGTAGCAGTGCTGTGCTGCATGAGATTTTAAACATCGCTGGCTGACCGCCTGCATGTCTTTGGGGGTCTGGCGCATGCGTTTTCGAACCTGCTTTCATGTTGGTTCTGTTGTTATTCCATGCCTACTGGTCTTTTTGCAAACAAACTTGCGAGCCCCGCCCACCTGTCTGCATGCGCTGCTGCCATTGCAGGGAGCACCTGGAGCAAGAGCGGCGCAGCTGGCAGCAGCAGCTGCAGCACACCGTGGAGGAGCAGCAGGCCTCGCTGCAGGGCCAGCAGCAGCAGCGCCTGTGGTCGCTGCAGCAGCAGCTGGATGCGGAGGCGAGGGACATGCTGCAGGGGCTGCGGCAGGAGCTGGAGGTGGGGCAAAGCGAGGAGGCGGTGCTTGCAGGATGTAGGCAGTCTATTAGTTCATGCTGTGCTGCAGGCAGCTGTGGTGCTCAGTCAGATGTCGATGAAGCTCCAGTTTTGTTAATCACAAAGGACAGGTTGCATGGCTTGACTGGGCTTCGAGCAATGACAGTGCACTTGACGCGCTGACACAGCATGCACCTGCCACGCCACACCTGCCCCTGCTGCAAACGCAGAGCACCATGGCTCAGCAGCAGCAGGAGCTGCAGGACCTGAAGCAGCAGCATGCCAGCAAGCTTGCGGCAATCAAGTCCCAGCAGGCGGATGCAGAAGCGAGTGCCGCCTCTCTGCTGCAGCAGGCGCAGGTGCGGCTGTCCAGCTCATCAGCGCTGAATGGGCCAGAGCTGGCCGCAGTGCGAGACAAGGCAGCAGCAGCAGCTGAGGTTGAAGCTGCTGCAGAGGCTGCTGGCAAGAAGGCAGAGCTGCTGAAAGATGCCCTGCAGAAGATGGACCAAGAGGTAAGTGCTGCGTGCCGCAACAGGCATGCAGGCATGCCGTACTGTTGCTGGACTACAAACCAATAGGTTTGGTTGTGCAGCGTTGCATTTGGTTAGCAGAACAGCCGCAGCTTCCTAAATCGTGTTGTTGCAAGTGCATGCGAACACCGCTGACGTGTGACGTGTAAAATGGCGAGAACTTAAAATTAACTATGCATTGTGTTTTCTTTACATATGCTATGCATGTCTTGTCCATAGGTTGCTGCTGAGGTAAAGTCTTACAAGAGCAGCAGGCGCGCAGCAGTGCTGCAAGAGCTGGTTGGGCAGCTGGACAGCGATGCAGCTGCAGCAGCGCAGCGCCTGGAGCAGCAGACGGCAGAGCTGCAGCGCCTGGACGCAGCAGTGTCTGACAGGGCAGCAGTGCTGCAGAAGCTGAGCGAGCAGGCTGAGGCAAAGCAGGTGCGGCATGCTGCTGCTGCTGCTGCTGCTGCTGCTTGACCACCTGCAAACACGTGCTTGTGTGATAGGGCACTCATCAGGCCCTGACAGGTTGCGAAGACAGACCATTACGTGCATATTGAGCAAGCTGTGGTTGGTTAGGATCAGCCTTAGCTCGACGTCCTGCATGTGGATGCAATTGCTGCACACTCAGAGCCAAACCAGGCGTAGGGCAGCACACAGCACCCCACAATCGTTGTCGGCGTGCTGAGGAGGCAATTGTGCATGGCGCGCCTGTGTGCTGCAGGGCCAGATCAACAGCGCTGCCAGTACAGACGCAGTAACATCCGAGGCAGCACGCTGCCGCGAGCAGCTCTCAAGCGTGCAGGCGCAGCTGCAGGCAGGCCAGAAGCAGCTGGAGTCTGCGGATGCTGCTGTTGCGGCGCAGCGTGGTGCTGTTGCGGAGGCAGCTGAGCGGCTGGCAGCCATCAAGCGTGATGTGTCTGTGTGTGAGCCGCGGCTGGCGAGCCTGAGGCAGCAGCTGCAGGAGCTGGAGGCGAACATACGTGCGCGGGAGGCTGAGCATCAGGTGGGGAGTCAGGATGGACCTCATGGGTGCTGTTGCTGGGCACTGCTGCCGCTGTCGACTGCTGCTCGTGTACGCGTCCCTTGGGCGCTGCTTCAAGTGGCACCTGCACCACCTCCTCACGCTCATGGCGCTGGCCTGCATGTTCACTCACTGTACAGTGCACTGTACAGTACATGTACAATACACTGTATACTGTACAGTACATGTAGCTGTTCCTGGGTGCTTATGTCTCTTTCTCAATGCTCTCTTGGCTGTCATCTGCAGCAACGCAACGCTGACCTGGTGCTGGCCAACCGCCGGCTCTCCGAGCTGCGCGAGGAGGTGGCCAGGCGCCAAGCGCAGCTGGATTCTGTGGAAGGGCTGTACAGTGAGCGGCAGGAGGCGCTGCGCTCTGTTGCCGCTGAGCTGGCTCGGCGGCGCGGCGAGTTGAGCACGCTGGAGGGCGGCCTGAGCGACAGCTTGCGGCGCAAAGCTGACTCGGAGTATCAGGCTGTGGAGGAGCAGCTGCGGCGGTGAGTGCAATGAGCAGGGCATGGATGAGGATGGGAAGCAGCGTTTAGGGGCATGTACAGCGGGGTTGGTTGGCAGCAGGAGGCAGGCGCTGGCTGTGTTGTTTGGAGGTGGCGGGGGCTGCAGTTTGTGGTACTGAGCAGCAGCTGTTGGATTGCGGATATGCGTTGCAGGGTTTGTAAGGGTGTGGGCAGCATTGGGTCAGCGCAGAGATCTTCCGGTGGAACAGCACTCGGAGACGAGCAACGAATCACAGACAGCACATGCAGTGGAAGTTTCAGCAGGCATGGCAGCGGTCTGTCGTTCATGCCTGCCTTCCACGGTTTGGTGGCCTTACCTGCCTGCATGAATTCTCCGTCTGCATGCCATGCCCTGCTTGCAGGACGCGCAAGTCTGCTGCTGACGCGGCGGCCGAGCTGGCCTCCAAGCAGCTGGCGCTGTCTGCTGCCAGCAGCCAGGTGGCGGCTGCGCAGAGCCAGCTGGAGGCGCTGGAGGGCAGCCTGGCAGCCAAGCGCAAGGAGCTGGGCGAGGTGCTGGGGCAGCTGCAGGCGGCTGCTGTGCAGGAGTTCCAGGACGCCAAGAAGCTGCTGCTGGAGGAGGGTGAGGCCTGCTGGGGGTGTGCCGTGCTGTTTTGTAAAGCTGGACAGTCTAGCATGAACAATGCAAATTTGTGCAGTGCTGGACCAGGAGATCCCCCGCTCAAGGTCCCCCAGTGTTGTGTTGGTGGCTGAGGTGCAGGTTCTGGGAGGTAAAAGTGACATGTGTGTCAGCGCAAGGTAGCAAGGAGAAAGGCATGCTGTGGGTGAGGCGAATGTGTGGCGTGGTGCCTCGGCCGCTGCTGTGAGCCGGACAGCTATCGTGCAGCTGCCGTGCTGGTGATCCTGATGCAGCTGCTGCTGCTGCTGCTGCTGCTGCTGCCTCCCGCAGAGGCGCGGCTGCTGCAGAGTGAGCGCCGCTCCATGCTGGCGCGTGTGTCAGACCAGCTGGAGAGTGAGCGGCGCGCAGCGCTGGCTGCAGGGCGGCGGCGCGTGGAGCGGGAGGTGGGCGCAGCGCTGGCTGGCGAGCAGGCGGCGCTGCTGGCGCAGCAGCAGGTGCGTGCCGGGAGGTGGGGTGGTGGGCTAGTGGGCTGTGGCTGGGCTGTGACCTGGTGCGCAAGGGGCTAGCAGGCACGGTCATGTCCCCTGGTGATTTGACGCGTTATTGGTGTTGACAGAGAGATCGCAATCAATCGCATGCAAGCAGGTGTGTAAGCGCTGTGCACAGCAAAGACAGTGCTGTGCTTCTTTACTTATGTTACTTAAATGCAAGTTGAGATTGTCGAACTGGCGCAAGACTTTTGTAAGATGTGGGCAGAGCGGGTCCAGACAGCGGCACTCGGACAGCGGGTTCGCGCTGACAGCCCCTTGGCTGTGCAGCACATGTTGTTTTACTATGTTTGCCGCCACTGCACCTTACATGTGCAGGAGCAGGTCAAGCGATGGCTATATGGGCCAGCCAGCGCACAGCAGCAGGCGATGCTCTCCGGGCTTGCCGCTGGCAGCAGTGCAATGGCCACTGCCGCTGACAGCGGCTCCAGCCCACCCCTGCCCCCTGCAGCAGCAGGTGCGAGCGCGCCTGCTGCCCGCAGGTCTATCGCTGGTGCTGCAGGCTGCATAACAGGCATCAGTGGCGGCGTGAATCCCGTGGACAGTCGGAACCAGCAGCAGCACGTGGAGGAGCAGCGTGCTGCAGCTGCAGCTAGCAGTGTGAGGAGCATGCCTGTGCGCAGCAGTGTTGCTGACAGCAGCCCCACTGCTGCTGCAGCAGCTGCAGCTGCCAGGCGGCGTGCACGCAGCGTCAGCCCTGATGTGGCTGGCAGCAGGGGGCCGCTCAGCAGCATTGGCGGCAGCGCTAGCCCTGCACAGATGCTGGAGCAGCTGGAGCAGCTTCAACAGCTTCAGCAGCAGCAGCAGCAGCAGCAGCAGGAGTTGGCAAGCAGCAGCAGAGCAGCTGCAAGGGCGTCTGCGGATGGTGCAGCAGCAGCTGTAGCAGCTGAAGTCCAGGCTGCTGGTTTGGCTGCTGGTGCCAGTGCTGCTGCTGCCGCACTGCAGAGCCAGCTACATGCCCTGGCCTCCAGGTCGTCTCTAGGTGAGAGTGCAGCACAGGCTGTGGGCTTGCTGCAGTGCCCATGCTGTCGCAGCTGTTGTGCCGTGGTGCGACGCCATGCTGCCTTTGCTTAGTGCTCATTGGACTGTTCAGCACTAGCACACAGGTTGTGGGCATGCTGTTGCTGTGTTTGCTGGGGCGCCTTTCCTGCCACGTTGATGTGAGTAAAAGCGCGCATGACTCAACAAGTGTTGTGTTGCATGTGCAGGCGAGGGCAGTGGGGTTGAGGTGTCTGGCCGCTGGGGACGTGTCCTGTCAGAGCTGCCTCAGGCAGAAGCTGCGCACAGCAACGACTTGCAGCACGGCAACAGCAAGGTGACTTAGCTGAATTGCTTATGTGCGCGTTGCTCTTGCATGCTGTATGCCTGACTAGCGAACCGTGCACACCACCTATCTATGGGCACGGCTGTATGCTTGCAGTTGCAGCTGCTTGGTGGGTATTCAGCTGAAGTTTTGAGCAGGAACCACCGCTGCTGCTGCTGCTGCTGCTGCTGCTGCTGCAGGCTGAGGTGTCAGGCGCACAGCTGCCAGTCTTCATGCGCCTCCTGCAGGAAGCCAAGCAGTTTGTGCGGCAGCGGCGGCGGGAGATCCAGCAGCAGCAGGCTGCAGTAGTTGCGGCTCAGGCTGACTGGAAGGCTGCGCTTGCAGCTATGGAGCAACGGCGGCAGCAGCAGGGTGAGGATGCCAGCAGCGACCAGGCTGTGCAGCAGCTGCGGCAGCTGAAGCAAGTGCTGCAGGAAGAGATCCACCAGCTGAACGAGGAGACACGCAAAGTCAAGGCGCTGAAGCAGCAGGTGCAGCAGCTTGAGGCGTATGTTGCGCTGATGCAGCAGCAGCAGCAGCAGCAGCAGCAGCACGAAAGCACTGTGCTGCAGCACCAGCAGCAGCACGAAAGCACTGGTCTGCAGCAGCAGCAGCATGATCAGCATGACCCTGTAGCCGCAGCAGCTGCTGCAGTGCTCAGCAGCATTGTTGCTGGCCTGTCCGCAGCTGGGCTGCAGCAGCCAGTGCAGCAGCAGCAGCTGCCGCCGCATCATCATCAGCAGCAGCAGCAACGCAGCTCAGGGCTTGCCTTCACGCCCATGCCACCTGCACAGAAGCAAGCGCAGCAGCAGCTGCTGCCGTCAAGCAGTGGCAGCCTCCCGCAGCGCGAATCATCACTAGATCGAGTCACTGCTGCGCTGCAGCATGCGCTGAGCTTTGCAGCAGGGCTGCCAGGCGCCGGCAGCAGCAGCAGCAGCGCTCAACCTGCTGGTGGGTTCCTGGGCACGTCTGGTGGCGCGGCCAGCCGCCGTGTGACAAATGGCAGCCTGAGCAGCAGCATTGTGCAGCCGGCGCAGATGCGCGGCGTGTCCCGAGCACTGGGCATGGACTTGCTGGGTGGCAGCCAGCTGGGCGGCACAGCGGGGCCAGGCGCAGGCAGCGACCTGGAGCAGGATGGCCTTACCCCTAGCCAGGTGAGGCCCTGGTGTGCGGTCAACATCGTGTTGCAGTCGTACAGCATTCATGTGTAATGATCATCTGTGTTGGTCGCTGCGATTGCCTTGCTGCTGTCGGCAGGCTATCCTGCAGGCTGCTGCGCATGCCACCCGCTTCACGTGACTTGCTGACGTGAAAGGACCGTGAGTCACACGCTTAGCATGTGCTCCAGCCTCTGAGTCCCAGTGCACGGCAAACCAGGCCTCGAACATGTGCGCCAGCCTAGATTTCTGCTGCTGCTGCTGCTGCTGCTGCTGCTGCTGCTGCTGCTGCTGGCGTTGCTGCAGGTGTTCCTGGGCCGGCTGCGTGAGGAGCGCGGGCTGGCGCAGGGCGTCATGGCGCAGCACTCGCAGTGGCTGCAGGGCTTCCGGGAGCACGTGTCCAGCGTGGCGTCGCTGCTCAAGTCCAACAGCAGCAGCAGCGTCGGCGCGAGCGCTGGCAGTAGCCACCATGCGCAGCTGCATGGCGCCAGCAGTGCTGGTGGCACTGCTCAGCGGCCTGTGGTTGGTGGGCCGCTGTCGCCTGTTGCTTCCTCGTCGCTGCTGACACCCAGGCTGTCTGCGCAGCCTATGACACTCGATTTGGGGAATCAGCAGCTGGTGATCTCTCTGGTGCACAAGACAGCTTGACAGGCCTCTGCTTTGTGGGTTCTTGGTTTGCATGAGGGTGTAGCGCGTGTGCAATTGGATGTGCGTCGTTGTGCGCTTGAACCTGGTGTGGGGCGCTGTCAGCGCTTACTTGATTGGTGGCAGACAATCGGTAGGGGAGTATGGAATCATGTCTGCGTCATGCCTGATGCAATGTACTTCTGTGTGCTGAGAGCTTCCCAGGTGGCGCTCCTGGCTGACTGTCAGTCTCTGTTGGCTGTCATATGTGTGGTGGTTGGCAGCGTTGCAGGGCGTGTGGAGGTGATGTGTTGGCTGAGGAACATCATCATGCTTCTGGGTTGCAGATGTCATATCAACAAATGATTGTGAACTTGATTGTGGCGCTGCGGTGGCGAGTGTGTTGCTGCCAGTCCATGGCTCCTGCCCTTCTAAGATGCATCGTTACCCATGCACTCAGGAAGTTTGGTTTGATTTGTTCAGTCCTGGTGCAGCAAGTTTATCAGGCGCCCATTGAACCAGTGTTTGAACAGAAGCCAGGTATGTGCTGCTTTGTGTCCCTCTTGCGTGTGCCATGCATCCTTGCACGGTCTGCAGCCATGTGAAGCTCATGTGCCTTTTCACCGTGATCCGCCGACTTGTTTGGTCTTTCCTGGTGCCGATGGTTCATGGCTGCCAATGTAACAACGTTGGCAGTTCTTGAGGGTTGTACAGCAGCGGGGTTTCCGGCTGTTGATGCCTACAACATCAAGTGACTTCCGCCGCTTATGTTCGACTAGCTGAGAACGTGTTTGCTCTCGAAGTCTGACGAGATGCTGAGCAGTATGGTTGCAGACGCACGCATAGCACAGTAGTAGCCTGCAGACCCAAACGCAGGTGAGTTGCTATGTATTCAGTGTCCTTTTAAGATGTACATTGGTCGAATTGAAAAACTCGTATGGTGGTGCGTCGCGTGGAACTCTTTTGGTTGACTGCAATTGTTGCACATGCCTGACCCTAATACAAAGGCCGAGCTGAAATTCAATAGGGCATTGTAGCAAGCGCATCGATAGTGCGTGGCATGGTTGTGTGCGTAGGGGCCGCTTCAGAGTGTCCCTTGGCCGCGGAACGCACCAACCTCTCATGCCAGCACCCTGCCAGCGCCTGTAACAATTGCTGCCACGGCGGATGTTTTCAGCAGCTTCAAGCAGCCGAAGGCAACTGTGCCACGCTGTCAGCAGTAGGGCAGTAGGTGCTAGTTCAAGTGTACTGTAGTTGTTAGTGGGACTTGGCCCTAACTTCCTGATTTGCCACTCCCGCTGCAACGCCACAATTTAATGGAATGGTACAGGGGTTGCAGCAGCTTCAGCTAGGCAGGAAGCATGGGCAACACAGCGTCAGGACATGCTGCTGCTGGGGGCAGCAGCATGTCAGCACGTGTTGCCGATCCAGGAAAGGAGCTGCTGCGCAGTGCTGAGCAGGGCGAGGCCAACGTTGTGGCTTGGATTCTGGCGACCGATGTACATTATCTTTCGCACAGCAGCGTGTTCGGCGGTAACACTGCATGGCACAAAGCTGCCAAGGCAGGCAGGGTAGAGGTGCTGGAGGCAATGGAGCAAGTAGTGCAGCAGCAGTTCACGATGGCCAGCAAGCCCTCACGCGAGTTGATGCCGCCATACAGGCTGGCACGCCTGGGGAGCAGCACCGCTGATGTCCTTGCACGGCTGGTCAACAAGGCCAACCTGAAAGGCATCACGCCCCTGATGCTGGCTTGCTCAGGCTGTCACACGGACGTAGTGGCCTGGCTGCTCAAGCATGGTGCGTAGTTTGGTTGAAAGATCAGCTTGAATCCTTTCTGTCAGCTTTTAGGAATCAGGGCATGTGACTCAGCAGCTGGCGATGATGGCATGACAGCAGCGGCGTGTCAGCAGCAGCAGCAGCAGCAGCAGCAGCACACTACAGATTGACATGGGGCTGAGCTCAGGGCAGCAATAGTGTGTTGAAGAGCTACCTGTGCCAAGTTGATTGGTGCTTTTATGTGTACACTGTCAGTGCCATGCATGCTAGCAACTGACATGGATGCTGTTGTCCTGCTGCAGGCGCTGATGTGTGGCGGCATGACCGCGTGAGACGGCACACTGCGCTGCACTGCGCAGCACAGGCGGGTGCTATCGATGCTGTCCGCTTGCTGCTGGCGAGTGCTGGCAACTCGACGCACCCCACCACTGGCAAACGGTGGGCACTGCAGCATGCAACAGCTGTGTTCGGCAGCTTACAACAGCATTGGCTGTGTCTGCAGGACTGCACTGGCAGCATGAATGTTTTGGTCCAGGTACCAGTAGTTGGCTGCAGACATAGAGTTTGGCTGTGAGACTCATGTGTGCTGCTTGGTGCATGCTCCTGCAGGCTTGTTGAGCTGGGCAACCACGCAGGCCTGACTGCGCTGCACTATGCGGTGCACTGCGATGAGCTGGAGGCGGTGCAGCTGCTGCTGGCTGCTGACGCAGACATCACAGCGCAGGCAGAGTTCCCTGACCTGGACTGGAGCACTGTTAACGCGGGCGACACAGTCATGCACATCGCGGCAACCAAGGGCAACATTGATTGCATCCAGATACTGCTGCGCGCTTACGTGAGTGTTGGGCGGGTTGCTGTACTGTGGTGGTCGAGCAGCTGCGTGGATGTGGTGGCCATGCATGCATGATGACTGATGTGTTCATCTTCATGCAGTTGAGATAGTGCTGCTGATGGCGCTTGAATGTGGGTGCTGCTGTTCCTGCTGCTGACGTCACCCGCCTCTGTTGTGTGGTGTGTCTGCACCTCCCTGCGTTCCGCAGAATGAGAAGTCGGGCTCGCTCATGCCGGACTCTGGCCTGCCGCGCCGGCTGCGCGACCCGCGCGCCATGCGCAACGACTACGGGCGGCTGCCGTACCACCTGGCCATGCGCAAGGGCCACACCTGGCTGGCGGAGATGCTGGACCCAAGCGTGCCTGTCAGGTGAGCTGCAGGTTGCGGGGCGACATGCATACCGTACTAGCCCTGCCCCGCAGCGGCTCATGAGAGCCACAGTGCGCTTTGTTGTTTGAACATTTTTTGCACAGGTCAGCTGTGAAGCACAGCACACAGCAGCCTGTTGTAACATGGTGCTGGCGCTGCTGTTGCAGGTACCTGCTGGCTGGCGAGGAACTGGGGACAGACACGACCTGGGGCCCGCCGCGCCTGGCCACCATAGCAGCGTCAGTGCTGCACAAGTCGCTCGTGGCAGACTTGACGGCTATCAAGTCCCTGGTGCAGGCTGAGGAGGTGGCAGCAGCAGCGGCAGCAGCAGCGGCAGCACCTCCGGCAGCAACGGGCGCAGCCGCAGCGGGCACGGCAGCAGCAGTAGCGGAAGTGGCTGAGGTGCCAGCACCCGCGCATGTGTATGCTGCACCAGCATCTGGAACAGTGCAGCAGGTCAGCAGCAGCGTGCAGCCAGCTGAGGCTGACACGACAGCAGCTGCGGAGGATGGCAGCAGCGACGCAGCATCGCAGCGGCGGCGCTGGAGCCTCTCCATGCACAGGCGCAGCAACAGCTTTGGTGCTAGCGGCAGGCCAAACAGCAGGGCAGGTCCGGCAGCGGACAGCTCAGCCCGCCCACCCAGCCGGCGGCAAGGGCACAGCAGGCGAGGCAGCAGGACAGCAGGGGAGTTTGGCGCGCCGCCCAGCCCTCTGTCGCCGCGTGTGCTGATGTCAGTGATGCTTGGCGGTGCTGCAGCAGCAGCTGGTCATGAGCAGCAGGGTGACCAGGGGCTGGACTCAGCAGCAGTCAGCCCCAAGCCTCACCTGGATGATGTGCTCAGCCTGCTGGAGTGTGGGCTGCAGCTGCCGCCTTGCCTGAGCGCCAGGGGCCACAAGGCCCAGGGTACAGGCACTGGCGTTGAGCCAGCGGCAGAGCAGCAGCAGCAGCAAGCACTGTCACATGCAGCCTCTGGCAGTCTCTTTAGCATGGCTGATCTAGACGTGACGAACACAGATTGGGAGTGTGAGATGTTCTTGCCGCTGCCGCCTTCTGCTAGCCCACGCGTTTTAACAGTCTGCCAGAATGAGGCAGGACAGCAGCAGCAGCAGTTGCAGCAGCCGCATGCTCAAGAACAGCAGCGGCAGCAGCAAGACCATGAGCAGCAGCAACAGCAGCAAGGCAATAGCAATGATGCTGAGGTCCGCAGCAGCATGCTGGAGGTGATGCTGCAGCAGTTCAAGTGGAGCAGCGCGGCTGCTGCTGCCGCCCTGCCCTGCAACTGTGTGTCAGATGCTGGCAGCCTGGGCGAGGATGGCCGCACATGTGGGGTATGCCTGGACGCAGCGCCCACTGCATGCATCCTGCCGTGCAAGCACAACATGTGCGGTGAGTCATCCCTAGCAGGACCGTCGTGCAGCTGCCGACTGCCTGATGCGCAATGCTTTGCTATCTGCTTAATATCACTTATAGTGCTGTGCCTGACGACATGGGCTGGACACATCTTCTGACGCGCTGTGTGCCGTGTGCTGCCTGGTGCATTTGCAGCTGACTGCGCGATGGACATGTGCGAGCGCTTCTCCATCAGCACAGCCGTGTGCCCCTTCTGCCGCTGCATCATCCTCGGCTTTGCGCCCACCAACCTGCCGCACCTGGCGGCAGCCCCAGCAGCAGCTGCAGCAGCAGCAGTGCCGTCGTCAGCAACACCCACATCTTAGCTGCAACCAGGGGTTCAATTCCTGCAGCAATGGTCCAGGTTTGGCTGTGGGAGTGTGGCAGTTCTTGTGTACAGTGTCGTGTCTGTTGCCCTTGCTTGGGGCATGTTCTTTGACTGTAGGTGCTTCAGTGTAGTTTGTGCAGCTGCAGGAGAGGTAGGGCTGGCATGACTCAGCAGCATTTCCGTAGGCAGGGCAGCCGCCACTCAACATCCTCTGCAGTGTATGACTTCTGCTGCAGCTGGTGGTGACATGGGCATCACAGCTGTGGCACACTGCGCTGTGCTGTCACAACTTGCGATGCTACCGGTGTAGTTTGCTGCAGTGGCAGGTAGCTGTCTCCTTGCATGGCTGTTGAGCCATGCTTAGAGAAGGCTGCCGCGTGCGCAACTGCAACAAGCATCTGCAGCGACTGCTCTTGCTTGCTGGTGCTGCCCCAGCTACACTCCCACCTAGACAGTGCCAGTAGTACTTCTTTGTTTAGGTGGGCAATTTGCCGAAGCAGGCACCTGTGGCTGCATGAACTGCTGTTTTGCTAAGATCATGAGGATGCTGCAAATGGGGCAGGGCAGCAGGTGCCTTGTGGCCGCTGCAGCTGCAGCTGCATTGTTGGCCACTGCAGCTGGTTTGTGGTAGACAGCACACATGGGCATGCTGGTGTGTTTCAGGGGGGTGCAGGTGGTGGTCAGGCAGCAGTCCGTCTGGGTTTGGCAAGCAGCCATTGTTCTGGTGCACCAGGGAGTGTGTAGCAGCGTGTGTAGCAGCGTGGCACAGCAAGCAACATGCCCTACAGTGTGCGAGAAGACTCTTCGTGGGACCGCAACTTCATCCTGCCATCTGTGCATGTGCTACTGCACATTTATTACACGCTACCCTCTTATGTGTTCTTTGCTGAATGTCGTCTCTGCTGCCTGTTAGACATACAGTGTGTGCTCCGGTATCCCAGTCATGGCATTGTTTGCTGTACGACATATGCCATACTATACAGTGTTTGTTTCAAACAGCCACGGCATGCAACCCACTTTCGATGTGTACAGAACATGCATCACACACATGCCAGTGCATTGCTACAGTCACGTTTGTGGACGAGTCTACTGAGCATGGTTGCTTGGCATGTTGCCAGATTCTGTGCATGCCTGATAGTGTTGCTGGCAGCGACTACAGTCAGGCACGTTAGCTGCGACGCATTTGCGCCTTGCCAGAGCAAGGTTTCCTTGACTGCACAGTGTGGCGGGCAGTGCTGGGGCATGGTAGCAACTAGTTTTGTGGCTCAATGTCTGCCCACTTCATGGAGCACATACCTTGCATGATGGTGGCGCTTGTCGGGTGTGTCACATTGAATTGCAGCGCGTACCGCGTACGCGTGCACTACATGCGTATTACGCAGACTGCAGTGGCATTGGCCACATGTGTGTTGTCTCGCAGCGCCACCTGTACCTCGCAAGTGCAGGATTCTTATCATCATTGTTGTGGTGTCTCACAGGGCCCTGCTTCCACTGATGAGTGCTCTGAGCGGCCATGTTGTTTGTGTTCCCTGGTCATTGGGTGCGTAGTATCTGAGCACACAGCATGCGTAATTTGTGGTAGCCAGCTGCTATGCATATTGCATGGCTAGCAGACACGGAGACGGTCGGCATCCTGCTGTTGCCTAACACAATAATGTAGGAGTAGGGTGTGGCACATACGCTGGCGGCTGCAATGCATCTGTCACCATACAGTGCATGTGCAACAACACTTGGGTGCAGAGGCACTGGGTCCTCTGCAGGGCGCTTTGACCTTACATGCTGGCAGAAGAGGTTGCCCAGCCACTCAATGGATTGTCTGCTGGACACAAGTAGATTTGCTGGCGGTAGCTTTGTCTGCAATTAAGTGAGGTATCTTGCAGCGGTTCTTGTCTGGTGGATTGCAGTTACTTTGTGTGCAAAGTTCCTGAATGGTTGGGATGTGGGCAGCCATGCATGCATGGGTGCTGGACCTTCTACGTGCATTGCTTCCTTGCTTTGTGGGTGAATTTTGCTCTCGACCTGCTCCTGCGCCGTGCTTCCAAGCAGACAGCCTTCCTTTCTACGAGGTTCTACTAGATAGTATCAGGATCTGTTCCAAGTGTTGTGCCCAGTGAATGAGGCTTCTTCACAGGAGCTGCTCCTGTGGCAGTATAGGTTTGCTTGCTAGTGTGTTGCTGCACTCAATGACGAATTGTGATGGTTCTCAGCAGGGTTGGCTGCTACTCCAGCAGTGTGCATGCATGCATATGCCCATTTTATCTGTGCAGTGAGCGCTGCCTGTCATGCGGCAGTGGACTGCAGCAGCTGCTTACTGGCTGCATATGGAGGTCAGGCTGTTGCTGTGGCCGGCTATGTTGTTCGTGGTGTAATCTGTTGTCTGCAATTGCTTCTGTAACCCAAAAGCTTGGCCTGCCAAAGGCATAAGATGAAAGGCACTTTCAACCAGATTCACCCCCAGTGAAACTCCCGCCAGAGCACATCATTGGTCAATATCTCATATCCTGCCGGCCTCACAAGTTGCCTGCTGCCTTGCATCGGCTCTGGGACGAAGGAGACGACGTAAGGCATCCTTTCCGCAGATACACACTTTGCGCTGGGGAGGATGCCCAGCACAGCCAGCACA
The DNA here is from genome assembly GCA_030272155.1 of Tetradesmus obliquus. Classification (NCBI taxonomy): domain Eukaryota; kingdom Viridiplantae; phylum Chlorophyta; class Chlorophyceae; order Sphaeropleales; family Scenedesmaceae; genus Tetradesmus; species Tetradesmus obliquus. Next base: position 8,405,138 of record CP126191.1, read on the forward strand.
CAATTTGTCATAGACTGTTGCGTTACAAGCTACTGTGTCGCACTGTCAGTAGCCCAGCAGCCGCAGTGGCACAAACAAGCAGCTACTGCCGCACCCAGGGCAGCCAACAGCCCCTGCTGCTGCCACACCGCCAGGTCACGCCTGCTCCACTGCGCTGCTGCTGCAGCAGCGAGCTCAGCCAGTTGCGTAGCGCGGCTGCTGCTGCTGTTGCTGCTGCGCTGCCGCTTAAGCCACCTGTGCAGCTGCCTTGGCCTTGAGGGCCAGCGACTTCTTCTTGGCCTGGTAGAAGGCGGTGGCCTTGGTCTTGCGCTTGGCCTCCAGCTCGGCCACGGCGTCCTGGTGCTTCCAGCCCACCTGCGCGGCAGCACATGCATACAAATACAAAACATGGTCAACACTGCAGCAGCAGACGCACGGCAGTCAAGCACATAGCATGTACCGTTGCAACGGACGCATGCAGAAGCGCTAGGGTTGATAGCGCCGACCTGCACCAGTCACTGTATCTGGCGTGCAGTTGATCAGCTGCACATGCACGGTTGGCGCGATGACGTCATGGGCGCCGCTATCAGCCTCCGGCTGTCATCTGCTGCTGCTGCTGCTGCCAGCCAACCTTGCTAGCCACATGTAACCCTCCACCACGGCAGGGCGCACACACAGCTGTATGACAACAGCTGCTGAGCTCCTGCCAGTAGCATGGTGCTGCTACACCATGCTGGCTGCTCCCCACCTCTGCGCTGCCTGCCCTGCAGTTGATACGCTCACACAAACTTTGAACAACCCCAGTCCCAGACAGTTGCCTATGTTAAGTTGTGCTCCGTGCTGACCCCGTGCAATGATGCACTCGCAGGAAGCCCCATTCGCTGCCTGCGTCCCTCACCAGCTTGCAGGAAACCCTCTGCCACATCAGAGGATCTTCTGCATGCACATTCCCCCAGCACCACCCCAGCCTCTCGCCCCAGCTGCTATCGCCCCATACTCCAGCCAGCCCAGCCAGCCACTCACCGACTGTGCCAGCTGGCCCAGCTTGCAGAACCTGTGGCCGTGCTGCAGGCGCAGCACCTGCAGTGCGTCGGGCACCACCAGGCGCTTCACCTTGTCGTAGGGAGGGGGCACACCCTCAAAGCACTTGAGGCGCTCCAGGGCAGCAGCACCGCGGGGGGTCTTGTGGGGCACCATGCTGCAGCAGCAGCAGCAGCAGCAGTGCAGAGTGGCGAGCATGGTAAGCGGTGCAAGCCGGCCAGAAGGGTGTTTGACGGAGTGTATGCGGCAAGTTTTGACAGTTGACATGAGGCGGGTGCGTGCATCAACACCACAAAACCAAGAAGCTTGGACCAGATGCAAAGACCGCTGAATGAATGGTCACGATCATATCAGCATAGCATAGCAACTTCTAAGCTGCATGCTGCAGCACGCCAGTAACACTCCCGACACACGCAGCACAGACCAATCGCAGGCACGACATGCGTGGGGCCGTGCTGAACTATCAGCTGTAGCTCTCCTGCAGCTGTGTGCTGTGCACCAACATATCAGTGCCACTGCCCGTACACTGCAATAACACTGCCTGCCGATTGCCCTGGCAAAGTAGCTGGGGTGTAAGTTATGATGTCAGGAAACACCAGATAAGAACGGAACTCATCAACTGGCAACAAGTCCCATTATTATCCAGTGTTTCCCTACATCATCAATCCCACTACATCTGAATCTGTTCGCTGCTTCAATGCACTGGCCGTCCAGCACATCGCTGGTTCCATCACAGCGCTGCCACTGCTGCCCGACGCGGTCATCTGCAACCGTGGCAGCTGCAGTTGGCTCGTGCTACTGCTGCTGCAATCCTCAAGTGTCGCCAAAAACGTGCGCTGCTGCTGCTACAGTTCTACCAGCAGCCCAACAGACGGTTGCTGCCAAGCCCTGTCCACAGCCGCCTGGCTCCAGCATTGCAGCTGCTACTGTCAACTGTTGCAGAAATGCCTCCTGCTGCTGCAAGCGCCTGCAGCCACGCTCAAAACCGCACTTGGCCGCCTGTGGCCTCACAGCTGCTGGCTGCTGCTCAGGCCAGCTGCGCAGCACCCCCCTGCCCGCCAGCTGCCGCTGTTGCTGTCCAGCTGCCCAAAAGTGCTGCGCAGCAGCTGCCTGGCACTGTTGCAGTTGCGGCAGCAGGCCGCCCCCTCCTGCAACAGCAGCAGCAGCTCCACACAGCAGCACTGCTCACCCGCGCACGGTCCTCCAGAAGATGCGAGATGGTGCGCGGTAGTGCCACACACCAGCCCTTGTGGGGTTTGTGTTGTGCTTCTTGCGCAGGAAACGCTCGTACTTCATCTTCTGGCGCACCAGGCCGCCAGAGATGCTGATCTCCTCAGAGCGGACGATCACCTGCAGTAACAGGGTCCCATACGCGTCAGGCGTCTAGCTGGTGCTGGTTTGTTGCAGCTCATAGTGCCTGCTGGCTGGCAGCTGCTGCTGCCCTGCAAGCAGTCAGGGCTGCTGCTGTGCTGCTGCCTACTGAACGCCAGCCTGGCGCAACAAACCATTTCTCCAGCACATTATCAATGTATTCGAAGCTCTAGCAGCCCCGTTCGGTCCCTGTGCAAGCCACTCACAATCTGATAGCCTGAAAGGATCTGCTTGGCCACCACAGAGGCCAAGCGGCCCAGCATGTGGGCCCTGGCGTCAATCACTATTGTCTGCGGCAGCACGGGAGAAAAAGGTGAGCATGCGTGTAGCTCGGGTGGCGGGCTGGCTACAGCAATGACGGCCGGAGGCTGTGCACACCTTAGGCATCTTGCCAGCTGCTCCAAAACACGGCTGATGCCAGAAAAGAGGCCGAAGCCAGCGCCGAGCAGCAGTGATATGGCACTCGCAAAAGACTGCTCTGGCTAAACCACACTTGGCGGACGCTGGTGTTTGGAAGCGCCTGGCGACTGTAACGTGATTTTGTGTTTTATGTTTATCTTGAAAACCTCTTCGATGGCTAAACCTCCTGGCCAAGCCGAGGAGGCAGTACCAACAACAGGCCAGATTACCTCACCTGTGCTCCTCACCTGTGCTGCAAAGGTCAACGTACAGACAGGACGTATCGTATTACACCCCTGAACAAATTCAATGCCATTCTACAAGGGTGGCAGGTGCCCCATCTCATATGCTTGCTGCACTGCTGGAGCTGCTTGTTCAGCAGCAGCAGCAGCAGCAGCAGCAGCAGCAGCAGCACCTTCATGAAGTGGTGAAGCATCATCAAGATGCACATTCATCAACCACATTGCGTTGTTTGTGAAATGCTGTATCTGCCAGGCGACGATGCACAATATCATACACTCTACCCATCTAGCAGTGCCTACCCTGTCTAGCAATGGCAGCGGCAGCAAGCCAGACTTGCACCCTCGCTTGCCCAGACGCCCTTGCTTGCCAACACGCACAAGCATGCATGACACAGCTGCACATTCTCTCCACGAGCAAACGAGATCACAAGCAACCAGGTCAGCATCCATCCTTCCTCCCAAGCTGCACACCCAGCAACCAACAGCAGCAGTCGCTGGCGCAGCACACAGCCAGTCCTCCGCCCCATTCGCCAGCAGAAGCGTACATGCCCAGCTGCCTGCAGCAGCTGGCATAGCTGCTATGCCTGCATCTGCAATATGAGACTCCCATCTACAGCAGCACGCCTGCAGCCGCTCAGTCCTTGCGTAGGAAGGGGTCCAGCGGCTTGCCCAGCGCATACACCACAAAGCCCAACTCACGCAGCGCGGCGTGGTCCAGGATGTTGCGGCCATCAAAGATGAACGCGGGCTTGGTCATGCTGCGGGTGTGGTGACAGGGTGTTGTGAAAGGGCAGCCAGGGCGAAGAACAACATGTTACTGTGAGTGGTGGATGCTGCTGAGTGGTCTGGCGAGTGAGTGTGGCGCTGCGGGCCTGCAGCGTGCTCAACGTTCTATGATGTGCCGGCATAGTACAGATGCTGGGAGTGCACCGCAATTGCATACGCCATATAATTGAATGGCAGGAGGCAACCCTTGATGGCCAATGTTGCTGCAGTAGATGGCAGGTGCTGTGCGCTGCTGGCAGAGCACATATGACAAAGCACGCATGCGCATGCCGCACCTGGCGTAGAGGCGTGGGAAGTCCAGCTGCTTGAACTCGTCCCACTCTGTCAGCACGCAGATGGCGTGCGCGCCGTCGCAGGCCTCATATGGGTCCTTCACCACTGACACAGAAGACAGCCGGCTGGCGCTGGCGTATGGCGCTGCACACGTGTTGCCGTTGCACAAAGGGAAGGCAGGATGTAGGCGCAGTGGAGTTCAGTGTGACTGCACGTTGATGCACGCTGCAGGACTATGAAGCCTTTGAGTTGCTGTCGCTGTGGGCACGTGTGCGGGTGGCAGTGGCATAACAGTCATCGCACTGCTCTGCTGCTAGAACACCACTGGCTGATAGCCGCAGGCGTTCAACAGAGCTGTATGGTGCGCCATGATGCCTGGCTCAAGCTGCCTGCACGACACAGCTGATGTCTGGTGCTGATGGTCCCGCGCCGCTCACCCTTGGGGTGGTCCCATGAGAACTTGGCTGCTGACAGCTCATAGTGCACGTGCTGCGCCTCCACCTGGCAGCGTCAAGGGCAAGCAGGACACGCCGACAAGTCAGTTGCGCGCCAGCACTGCAATGCTGACTCCCACACTATACACCTCATCACCCAAGGGATGGAGCCAGGTCTGCCTGGTACACACACTGAAGACCTGCAGTCGCAGCACTTGCCACTAGCTGCCGCGCCATGCATCCTGGTCCTGCAATGCTCCAAGCACAGCACTGTCGCCACACAACATGCAGCTCTCTCAACCACCCTGTGGCTGCCTGCTTGCTGTCTCATGGCAGCAGCCTCACTCGCCTTGGGGTCATACACGAAGAGCTTGGCGCCGTCAGCAATGAGGCCCCTGCACACGTCGATGGCTGGCGTCTCACGCGTGTCACCGGTGTCCTTCTTGAAGGCAAAGCCCAGCACCTGGCAGCGCAGGAGACACGGTGTACAGGTACGGTGCCAGCAGAGCAGCGCAGCAGGCAGGGCACCAGCAAGCAAGGTGTCACGTCGAGCTCAGCAGCCATGCTGCAGTAGGGGAGACCAGATGCTCTGTGCGCCGGTCAACAGTCTGTGCGCTGACGTGCCAGCTACAGCATTGCTGATGCACCCGCACAGCTGTACCATGTGCACATCCAAAACAAAGCATGCAAATCACGCAGCAGACATGCCAGGCAAACTGAGCCTCGTGGCGAACTGGATGCGGGCCCAGCCGCACAGCTTGAGTAGGACCGCCATACAGATTGGCTCAAGGCAACACAAGGCTCAAGGCAACACAAACGACTGCAGGCAGCAGTCCCCAGGCCGAGTCCCATCATGCTGCATGCCACGCACCGCGATCTTCTTGTTGGACACGGTGTTGAACATGCCGCCGATGACGCGCTCCACGTAGCGCTGCTTCTGGTAGTCGTTGATGTCGATGACCATGCGCCAGTAGTCAGCCACCTGCAGCAGCCAGCACAACATTGAATGGGATTTGTCAGCAATACCCGGGAAAGGCACGTGCAGTCAGAGGCCGGCAGTGCTTTGGTGACCAGCCGCAACCACAGGCAGCCAGAGCTGCACCCATCCCTCCTCCTGGCACATGGCACACAGGTCGATGCTATGCCATGCAAGCTTGTATGTCAGCAGAGAAAGTAACAGTGTTTACAGCAGCGCGCACCTTCTGCAGGCCCTGGGTCTCGCAGATGTACACCAGGTTGAGGATGTCCTTCTGGAAGCAGCTGCCGCCAAAGCCCACGCTGGCATTGAGGAACTTGCTGCCGATGCGGCTGTCCATGCCGATAGAGCGAGCCACCTGCGCACAGGTGACGGCAAGGGGCAATATGAACAACAGCATGCTGCAGCAGGGGGTGCAGGTTGGGCTAATCAGCTGCTTGCTGTCTCCAACACCTCTACATTCAGCTGGTCAGGTGTGCAGGAAACAGATGCAGGAATGTTAGATACTGACCCAGCCCTGCAATGCCCTGCTGGTTTGCGCTGAGCCAGTGTTCTGGTCCTGCAGCAGCAGCCAACCCCGCGTGCCTCACCTCTGACACGTCTGCGCCCGTCTCCTCGCATAGCGCGCTGATGCTGTTCACGCTGCTGATGCGCTGCGCCAGCATGGCGTTGGCTGCGGGCACAATGCAGAGCAGCAGCAACAAAACCAGCAGGCATCCGAGTAGAGTGGAGCGTGGGTAGTAGCTTGTGTCTTGCAGGACCCCTGTGTGGAGGTGTGCGCAAGCATCTATGCATGAAGTGCGTCCGCAGAGGACGGCGCAGGACTGCATGGTGGCTGTCGCAACGTATCCCTGGCACCAACCTGTGAGCTTTGCCAGCTCTGCGCTCCACAGGTTTGTGGTGAGAATCTGTGCGCGAGGCACCCAGTGAGCGTACACGTCAGCCAGGGCCTTCACTGCGCGCTGCCCATCAGCATCCTCCTTGCCGCCGATCAGCACCTGTGCAGCAGCATTTGGCAGCGAAATTGAGGGCACATGCAGTATGAGCGTCCTGGTCAGCTGGCTGCATGAACCTGGGTGAACACAGCGCTGAAGATGTACACTAGCGCTTGCAGAAATAATGCCTCATTGCAGTACATGCTGCTGCAGTGAGCTGGCGGCGCCTACATCACTCTGTGTGCGCAGTTCTTGCTGCTATCAGGAACTGCAGCACACTAGAAGCGCTACAGGGTGGTTGTCATGCAGCAGTTTGGTGCTGCACAAGCAAAGCGGTCCATCCTCAGCACATGCCGTTGGCATGCAAACGTGTGGCTTCGCTGCTCACCCTGTCTGGTGCTGTTAGGTCTGAGACAGCAGTGCCTGTGAAGCAAACAGCAGTTGCAGCAGCACAACTGCTTACCACCGCACATGCATAAAACACCGTGCTGCTTTAAAAAGTATATTTGTCATGAACATGCGTGCATAACAGGTCACTCTGACGCCTATGTGGTCACTCTGACGCCTATGTGAAGCAAGCACGGCACTGCTGCGCACGCCTTGCTCTGCACTGCTGCGCACGCCTTGCTCTGCAACCATGCACTGTGCAGCACAATGCAGCAGCAGCTCACCCTCAGCCAGGAACTCTGGGTTGGACAGGATCTCAAAGTGCACAGAGCTGTCGCCGTTGGTGCGCAGGACCTGTAACAACATGGTTTCAAGAATCCACACAGAGTCAGCAGGTCAGAGCTGGGCAGTTGCCAGCGGCAAGACCGGCAGCTGGCAAAAATGTTCATGCCTAGGGGACGTAAGAGCATTTGCTGGTGACAGGCTTGCCGCACACTCCGATGCTTGTTAGGCAAGCCTGCCCTGGCATATCTGTTACTGCGTCCTGTGTGCAGTGCAACGCACCTTGCTGATTGCCTCTGCAGTCTTCACTGGCACTGTGGACTTTTCCACCACGATCTTGAATGCTGGGCCCTTGCAGCACTGCGCAATCATGCGTGCTGCGCTCTCCCAGTAGCTCAGGTCTGCTGCTTTGCCGGCGCCGATGCCAGATGTCTTGGTGGGTGTGTTGACCGACACAAAAATGATATCGGCTACAGCACACACGGCACCACAGCAGCAATTTATTGGAACCTGCTTTGTGTGGCGGGCACAGCCTGGGTTGCTGGAGGCATCTGCCTGCGCCCAAGGCTTGCAGGAACATAGCTAGCTACCTCCTGCTGTGATGCAAGCTGGCAGTTGCAAAAACGTCCGCTACGCCTCGCTGCTGCAGGTTGCACCCCAGCCACTGATCAACTACCATGGCTGCCCGTTGCTTGGCGGTGGCAGCTCACCTTCTGACACATGCTTGGTCACGTCTGTGCTGAAGAACAGGTTGCGGCCGCGCGCCTCTTGGACCACCTCATCGAGCCCTGGCTCATAGATGGGCAGGCTGTCGCTGTTCCACGCAGCAATCCTGTCTGCAGCAGCAAGTTTAAATGGCGTGTGATAGCCCTGCTGTTCCTGCTGCTGCAACTCCTTTGCCGCAATGAGTCATGCAGCGTGCAAGGTAACAGCAGCACTGCTGCCGTGGAGAAGTCGCACCTTCATTGATATCCAGGACCACAACCTCGATCTCTGGGCACTTCAGGGCGATCATGGCCATCGTGGGCTGCAAGCACAACATTATGGCGCTCAGTGCTGCTGCTGGCACTAGCAACTGCTAAGGCAGTGCTGCTGGGGCTTGATGCAGCTGGCATCAGGTGCTTCTCATAGCTGTAATTGTTTAAAGTAAAGGACGTGTCGTAAACATGAGTGTTTATCAGTCCGCAGGTGCACTGCCAGCGCTGAGTTGGTTGCAGCCAAACTGCTGTGCTGCGTACCCCGCCCACGTAGCCCGCTCCGATGCATGCAATCTTAACCATGGCTGTTAGGGTTTGTTGGTGTAAAGTATATCACGGAAGGTGCGGCGATCGGTGCTTCTGGCGGGTGGCGAAGCTCAGTCAATGTATTCCAGGGCAACTGACGTACACAACACAGCTGGAAAAACCGTGCAGAAGACGCAACAATGTTTTACCAGGTGCCGAGTCTAGTAGCCGTGGACGCCCGGAGCATGGAAGGGACAAATGTCCGTCAGCCCAACCCTGAGGGCACCCCCACCTGAGCCAGTAACAGCCAAAACCGCGGCTTCAAATACAACGCACATATGTGTTGTTGCAAACTTCGTACGGCTTGTTGTTCAAAACATAAACTGAAGACTCCCTCAGTGGTGAGCCAATGGCAGGATACGCCACAGCAGAGTGGCGTGAAACGTTCAGCCAGCGGCAGGCTGCACTCCCAGGCAGCTCAACCCACAGCAGCCGCCAACCGCTGCTCCGGCAGCTGTGGCTGCTGCTGCATGGCATCCACATCCTGCAGTTCCCGTGCCTTGGCCAGGCACTGCCACACATCCACACGCTTGAGCCCGTGAAACAGCCGTAACACGTCATCTGCGTCACAGCAGTGGCCTAACACCGTGCGGCGCTGGCTGATGACAACGGCAGCCACAAACCATACAAACAGCCCACTGCGTATCGTGCTTCCCTCCTGTGACAGCTGCTGTTGATGCGGGTGCTGAGCTTCCCCCTTGGCCTGCTGCCCTCTGCTGTGCGCAGTTATCAGCTGCACGCCAGCATCAGCAGCCTGCTGCTCCAGGCTGTCCTTGTCTGACATGCTTGCCGTGCTTGCAACTGAGCCAACGCTGTCCAGCTCTGCTGCTGTGGTGGCTGCTGCTGCTGCTGCTGCTGCTGACTCCTGCGCCAGCCGCCGCTGGCGCCAAGCATCAGCCCACAGCACCTCCCACAGCTGCATCACCTGCACACAAGCAGCAGCAGCAGCAGCAGCAGCAGCAGCAGCAGCAGCAGCAGCATCGTGAACTGTGAGAAATTCACAAGGAGCAACAGCACTGTTGGCAGGGATGCACAGCACGGGTGCGTCCCTCTCAGCAGCTGGCCAGCAGCAGCATCCTGCTCACTGCCTGTGCGCCAATGGCACTGCCTGTCACAGCGCAGGCATGCAACAAGCCTGCTTGCATTGACTGTCCTGCAAGGGCATCACCTGTCACCACTGCCTGATCACTCACTACCAGCACAGCACACGAGTCCCGCCGCCTGCTGCTGCTGCTGCCGTTGCTGCTGCTGCTGCTGCTGACCTGAGCCATGCTGAGGTCCCTGCGCATGAGCACCACCAGCATCCTGTAGGCAAAGTGGCACTCGGAGGCACCCAGCTGGTGCAGCCGGAACATGAGCGGCTTGTCATGCACCTCAAGCACCTGCAGCAGCGATAAGCAGCAGCACAGCAGGCGATCCCCACACCACACGGCTTCAGAAGAAAGCATGATCGCGCTGCAGCTGTACCTGTTGTTGCTGCTGTAAAGGCAGCTGGCGCAAAGACTGCAGTATGTGTTGCAGGAGTTATGTACTGCTGGGAACATGCACATGTACTGGCAACACACTGGTAATTGCTAAGCCAACCACAATCGTTCCACTGCTGCTGGAGCTGCAGCTGCAACATGAGCCCCGTTATCAAATACTGTGTTTTCACAACACCGCGTGCCACTGCTGCATGGCCCGCACCTGCCCTAGGCAGCGCAGCTGCGCAAAGATGCCGCTCTCATCAGCAGCAAAGTTGCGGCGCAGGTTCTGCCGCTGCATGAGCGACACAAAGCACCAGAAGGCCAGCGCGTCATCTTCCATGAGCAGCACAAACGGCAGCAGCAGGTCAGACATCCTGCAGCAGCAGCAGCAGCGGGCACACAGCCAGCAGCAGCTGACAGACCAGTTGCAAGGAATAGCCCCGAGCTGAACGCAAGCGACAAAGCACACAGCAAGATAACCATGTGCCTTTCAACCAGCTGCTGGCGCCACTCAAAAGGCAGCGTCAAGGAATCACTGCTGGCCCAAGGACAGGTGACCAAACAGCAGCGCAGAGCGCCTGCAGCACCTACCCCTGGCAGTAGCCTGTGTCAGGGTCATGCAGCGCGTACGCGGACAGCATTGCGATCATGCGGCACGCTTGCCGCTTGCTGTCCTCGCCCATGTGCCCGCAGCTCTCCAGCACTCGCTGCGCCGCCTCAGACACCCACAGCGCCTGGCTGTGGCCCCACGCAGCAGCCTGCCCCCCTAGCAAGCTGCCCAGCCAGTACTGCTGCAAGCTGCTGAGGCCTTGGCTCAGTAAACTGGCCACTGCAGCAACGCTGGGCCGCGCTGCGAGGCTGCTGGCTGCGGCTGCTGCAGCAGCACTGATGCTGCCGCCGGAGCTGCTGCTGCTGCTGCAGAAGCCGGATGTGTCGCCATACAGGGAGGCTAGGCAGGCGGTGTGCTTCTGGAAATCTGTGCGCACTGCATCGATGACAATCAGGCGGTGCGCCTCTGCAAACTGCCGCACCTGCTCAGGCAGCTGACTCTGCACCTGCTGCTGCTGCTGCTGCTGTGGCTGCTGCTGTTGCTGCGCGCCGCCGCCTGCTGCTGATGGTGAGGAGGGGCGCAAGGACTCCTTGAGCGCTGCCTCATACGCCTGGCAACACGATGAATGTGGACAGCACGGCAACAGCACTATGTCACACTCCTGTGGCCCCTTCTCAAATATGTGTGACACTATTCAGAGACAGACTATTCAGTAACTCTTCAGTTACTATTCAGTGACTACTCAGTGACTATTCCAGTGACTAATCAGTGACAGACAAGCTCATGCAAGCTGCAAAATGACACAAGCGGATGTTGCAAGCGCGTGCGTGCTGCCAAGGCCAGCAGCAGCTGTTGCTCAGGCATGTGCCAGCATGCCCCGTGCGCCCATCCGCACCTGGCACTGCAGCAGCAGCTGCTGGTACTGCCGCAGCATCAGCTGGTGCTGCGCCTGCCGCTGCTGGTAGTGTGAAGCGGGGTCAAACACCTCCAGCAGAAATGGCCACACATCAGGCCGGATGGCGGGCTCCAGACCCTGCACAGGCAGGCACGGCAGTGCATGTTATAGGGACAAGCTGCTGCTATTGAGCGGCATCAGGACTGCAGTTGCTGCGCACGCCTTACCTCATCTGCTATCCGATCAACGATGCCATCAAAGTCCCTGATCTCGCCTATCTCTTCCAGTGCTCCTTCCCACTCCAACTTGGAATATGGCTGCCTGCAGGAACACAGTAGGTGCTGAGCAGCATGCCGTGCGAAGCAGCGCAGGCCTGCTCCAGGTCATCCTGCAACTGTCGCAACTGTCATCCAGTAGTAAGACTTGCCTGCGTCGCCTGGAGACAGCAACAGCTAACGCAGAAGCTGCAATGACTGCTACTGCTCCTGCAGCCCCAAGCCCCAGCAAGTACTGCTGGTTGTGAGCTTTGCTTGGCATGGTTGAGTGGAGCTGCTGCTCAATTACTGTTTGGTGGCAGGGCCATGGAGGTGCAGCTACTGTTAACGTTTGTTTTTGTAGCTGTAATCTTCAACTGGCAGAGTACGTCGTAATCGAGCGGGCAATTGCGAGCCTGTAGTTGCAGCTGCTGTCCTTGATGAGGAGGTGAACACTTCATGGCCTTCCTTCACCGCAGAAAGGATTCTTCAATTCGCTCCGAGTGGGTCGAGTCCCAGTGGATGGCCGGGGGATCGCAACCTTGGCGCTATCTCTCTGAGATATGTCAGTGACAACGATGCTGCCAGGTCACCACGTGGCAGGTTACCACTGCTTGTGTCGACCCCTGCACAGCCTGTGAGAACAACCTGTTCCATACCACAGCTCGGCGTTACTGAAGTAAAGCAATGTTCCGAATGTGTCCTGCAGGTGCTGTAGCTGTCGCACAGCAGTGCAGTCTGTAGTGTACAGCCAGCATCATGCTGGAATGATGGCTGTACATTGATTGTACCGCAGCTGCAAACAGCAGCAGTCAAAGCTGAAGACTAGAAACAGCCTCCACATTTGCTGTGGGACTACCTATGCTTCATCCACACCGTACACGAAGGTCAAGCCAGGCAGCCTGATGAGACCTAGGCCTAGCTTGCTGCCAGCCCAGTGGGTATCAACTTCTAGCCCCAGGGGCCCGCTGCTAAGCATCTGGTGCAAGCAGCTATCTGCCGCATGTGGCCGGCAGCTGATCAGCAGGAGCAAGGGATCATTATGGAAACACAAGTGGATGTTGATTGTGTTACATGTCCATGACGTCACGTCCTGACGGTCAGGGTCAGCTTGCATGCAGCGCTACACCAAACAGGTTGAGCATGTGCCGTGTTTCACCTTGGCAGTTGCATGCTACTCCTCGAACTTGGTGGAACAAGCACAGCTTGCCGGGCAAACAACACCATGTCTGCATGATGCCGATGGTTCACATGTACACACACGTGTTGGACGTCACCGCCGGGCAGGCACCCGTGCACAACACAAAGCCAGGCACAGCAGAAGACTTTTCCAGAAGCTCTGCGGCATGCAGAATATGCCCTCTGCTACACACGCCTGGCGCTCCAGTGCGGCGCAGGGTCAATGGTGTCACGCTATGGCCCATAGCCGGGCTTGATTGGTAACCTGATGACAAGCCAGCAAGGCACACAGAGGAAGACAGGAGCCATCCAATGGGGCCCAATACTTCAAAACAGCAATCACTGACACCTGTGCTGCATCCTGCACTATCTAAGTTTGTATTCAACTATGCTTGAACCACGAACCAGCTGAGGCGCAGCAACAGCTCCTGTAGAATGAATCAATGCATTGTGGGTGGCCCTCTGTGCTGACGAGGCTGTCTCACACCACACAAAGCGACCAAGAACACAGTAGACCACAGCCTGCCACTGCAGCTGGGAGGCAACTACTTGATGTGCCGCGCATGAAGCAGCCAACACACAGGGTGTACAGTGCTTGCAGGACTGAGTCCAAAGCAGGCAACATGAATTGTAGTAAATAGATGAAACATGCCGGATGTGGGCCCTTGACGTGCTGGCCCATTGCGCAGCAGCGCCAAGGTTGCTATGGCGATAGCAATGCTGTCACGGCTGCAACCTGCTTCAGCATACGATGGAGAGCAGCAGTAGCTCATGCTGTTGTACAAGCAGAGAACAAGCATACCAAAGTAAGAGAGCAGGGATTTTGCAAGAAAACGAGCTGAACACAGGGGCTGCGCACAGCACAGCACTACAAACAGCTTGTCCTGCACGAGCGCAGCACCGTTTCATATTGGCCTTGTCACGACCCCAAAGCATAGCTCCAGATAACACAGTTCAAGACAGCATTTGACAAGCCATAACATCAGCTTACACTGCACAGCACTGGCTGTTCGCAGACAAGCAACATATCAGCAGCAAGCAACCTGCGCAGCAGTTGAGGCATGCAGCCAAGTCGATGCTTTGCATGAAAAGCAGAGCCTGCACGGAAAAAAACACCCTCAGGCATTGGAAAACGAGTTAGCCGTCATTGGGCACGCCCTGCAACCCAATAATACCGTCTACAGGCCTGCCCACGCAGCAAGGCACCAACCACCTACAACCCCGTACCCAAACTCATGCATGATGCGCCGCCACTTACCCAAAGAGCGCCCACACAGCTGCTTCATATGGCTGCACATGCGCACACCAGCCAGTTGCGCACACATCCATGCCAGCAAACCCTCCCAGGCCTCCTTACAGGCTGTAGGCGGGCATGCCCCAGCCGTCCCAGATCTTCTGCCACTCCGGGTACCAGCCCCAGCTGCTGGCCTGCAGCGGCGGCGGGATGTACGCCAGCGGCGGCACGCGCGCCCTGGGCGCAATGTTGGCCAGGTCCAGCGGCAGCAGCTCCACGCCACGCGCAAAGCGGGCCTGGCAGTACCTGCAAGCAAGATGTCGCAAGCGGTACATCAGCAGCCAAGCTGGAGCTTGACCATGCAATGCTCAGCTTCAAATACATCCCATTGATACCGCTCCTGCCGAAATGTAACTGTTATCCAAGCTTGCCATGGCTGCCAATAGAACCAGCAGCACAGCTGCACCAGTGTCAATCAGTGATTGCGCAGCTGATGCACTGCCGTGACACCCATGCTGCCACTCACTTGAAGTAGCGCGCGGTGATCGCGGGCATGAACGCAACGATGAGGAACGCCTGCCAGTACGCGCCGCGCACCACCAGCACGCAGAACGTGAACATCTGCCCGATGACCAGGCACATCACGATGCGGCTGAACAGGAAGATCCACATGAGCCCGCCGCTCTCGTACTTGCGCTGGTACACGTAGCTCAGGTTGTGGCGCCATGCCACCCACGCAAACGCAAACCACACCACGCTGAACGGGAGCAGCATCGGCGACACAATCGCAAACGCCAGCGCGATGAGGTACATGAGCAGGATGTGGCCCATCTCAAAGCCGTAGCGCGGCGTGCGTGGGCCGTACGTGAGGCTCTGGTCGCGTCCTGTTGTGATGCGACAGGGTCATTGCAGTCCGGTTTCAAACAGGGCAGGGCAACACAGCAAGCAGCGTCAGCGGAAGAATGTTGCTTGCATGAACTGCTGCCTGTGCCATCTGCTCAGTCTAACGCGCGGCCACACATGTCACCACCTTGCATTGATTACAAGGAGCGTTGCAACGCACGCGCTGGTAGGCAGACCAGAATCCCGGTAGCACAAGCTGCAGTGGCGACTCAGCCGTACTGGACCCACCTGTGTTGCAGGTAGAGCAGCAGCACGAAGCGCACCAGCAGAAGTGGCACCAGTTTTGCCACACCCCTCCGTGCGGCACGCACATGCGCAGCCAGATGAGGAACAGCGCGCGCATAGCGATGAACTGCATGAAGAAGTTGCTGCTGTCCGGCAGCGCTGCGCCCAGGATGTTGGGCAGCTGCGCGGGGCTCTGGATGATCTTGTGCACCTGCTGGAAGAAGGTGCTGCCAATCAAGCCCTGCGCATCAGTTAAGAGGACGCAGCAAAATGATCAGCGGCTTGACCTACAGTTGCACAGTGTACCACGATGAGTGAACAAGCTGGCAAAGTGCAGAACCTGAGCCAAGCCAAGCAAGCTGCAGCACAAGCAAAAATCGACGCCCTGTCCTGCAACTGCCAAACAACACTGCCTGATCATCACTCAGCCACACTCCACTCTCAAGTCACCCCTCTGTGAGCACAGCCCGCACCTGGAGGAACACGTTGAAGATGTCCCAGTAGAAGAACACCGCGCCAATGCGCCGCTCCAGCGCGCTCAGGCTGAAGCAGCTGCCCTCCGTTTGCACCAGCAGGTACACCAGGCGCGGCAGCACCATGACCAGCCACAGGTTGAGCAGCAGGCTGGGCAGCCAGCCGGTGATGAGTGCCCGCATGAAGGTGGGCAAGCTCTCACCAGCATCCCGGCCGCTGCAGTACCACTCCCACACAAATGCAGGCTGCAGCAGGACAAACCCGGCAAGTAATCGCCACCATTAGAGCCATACAAGCACAGGTGATTGGGCCAAACACTTACATCACTTGCACCAGTACAGCCAGCTGAACCAGCGCACACAGCTGCTGCATGTGTACTTCTGAAGATGCACATTCAGGCATTAGCCAGCAAAGCATGATAGCCAGCAAGCCACCAGCCACTCACCGTTGGCTGGCCCTGGTCGACCTGCGGGCAGAACACGTACTCCAGCCTGCTGGCAGCACTGGTGATGAGTGTGATGGGGAACAGCACCACCAGCAGCATCAGCGGCCACGTCAGCACCGTGCGGCAGTCCCGCTCGCGCCACGTCATCCACAGGTGCTGCCAGTTGACCTCCTCAGGACCAGGAGCTGGGTGCACCTGCGGTTACAAACAGCAGCATGAACTCGCATGAGCTGCAGACGCCGTTGACAGGCAAATCCTTCCAGTTGCGGACCACCAATAGTGGCGCACCTCAGCACATTCACAACAACAGTTGAGAGTTAAGAGCTACCCTTTGCTGCCGCACCTGTGTGTGCAGACCATGCATGCACACCCTGCTGCTGTAGCGCAAACTAGTAGCAGACATGGCAGTGGCACCCACCTGGAACTCTGTGCTGTCCTCCGCATAGATGCGTGTGCTGGCTGCCATGGTCGCAGCCTGCTGCGTCTTGAACAGCACAAACCAGCTGGGCGTGAACTCGCTCGTGAAAGCGTTGCGCCTTGCAGCTTCGATCTGCACCTCAAGCTCCTTGATGCGCTCCTGCAAGGGTCAGCAGCACGTCGAGTATCGGCATTGTGCTGTGAGCATCAGCGTGATGTGGTTAGCAGCGTCTTTGAGCAGGCGTGCATCTGTGCAGTGTGGATGCTGCCATCTTGCGCTGAAACAGAGCTACAAGGGCTGCAAAGGGCTGCTGAGAAGCATTTACACCGCGTGCCACACACGGCTGCTACACAACGCTGATCCCCAGCAGCTGCAGCACGTGCTCTGCCACAAACATGCTGACCACAGCAACGTAAGGCTGCCTGCGGATCCAACCCACCTCGATTTCCGGGATGACGGGCACCACATGCTGCGGGCAGCAGGAGCCACACAGCTCGGTGGCATCAGGGCAGCCCGCGCAGCCGCACGCCGTGCAGCAGTTGAGCAGCGAGCCCAGCTTGCCACTGAAGTGCATCGGCTCACGCCTTGTGCGCGCCTCTTTGAGCGCCGCACGCTCCCTCTCTGCAATGGCTGCCTCCCACTGCATCAGCAGCGCGTCCACCTTCTTGTGGTTGATGACCTGGCATGGAAGTGCATAATGCACGATGCAGGAGGACAGCAGGGCAGGCAAAGTCAGCTCAAGGCGCCGTAGCTGCACACATGCTTCAGCCAGATGGAGTCGACTGCAGTGTCCCGCTCAGTACATCAGTCACCTGGGTGTTCCAACAACTACTTGTGCAGCCATGCCAGTGCCTGCCCCAACTCGGTTAAGCTCAACGTGCGCTGGAGCGCACAAAATGGTGACTGTTAAACAGCACACTCACTGGGATGGCAGTGTCAAAGTCATTTGGGAACAGCCGCTTGAAGGTGGCGGTCACGATGCTGTACGTGTCCTTGTTCTCAAGCAGCTTTGGCAGCTCCTTGTTCTCAAACGCCTGCCGCACACGCGCCCAGCCGTTGAACTTGTGGTAGCCACCATCCTGCCCCTGACTCACAGGCGCCGCCAGCAGGCCAACCGCAGGGACTTTGCTGCCAGCGGCCGCTACGTAGTTGCCAGGTACGCCTGCTTCACTGCTAGCACCGCTCGCTGCGCGGCTGAAGCCGCTGCCCTGGTTGCCCAGCACCCCTGCAGGGATCAGGCCATCCTGGTCGGAGTTGAGCGGGCTCACTGTGTGGCTGTGCATCGGCAGGTTGCTTTTGCTGCGCTCCTCGCCAGGCGCACCTGGGCCACCTGGCACGCTCCAGCGCCCCAGCAGGTGATGCTGCGATGCTGCAGAGCCCAGGCCTGCCCTGCTACGCATGGCCATCATCGCTCCTGGGCTGCCAGCAGCTGTCACGCTGGCACTGCTGGACAGCAGCGCAGCGTCTGCCGGCAGGCCCCATGGGCCTTGCTGCATTGGCATCACAGGCACGCCCATCGCGCCACCCCCTGAACCAGGCAGCCCTCCCCCAGACCCACCAAAGCCACCGCCGGAGCCACATGGCGTGCCCACTCTGCTCAGCGGGTGCTGCTGCATTGGTGGAATCAGCAGAGACAGGTGCTCAGGGTGGCACAGCCCGTGGTGCCCGTCTGCCTGGCTGCTGCTGAGCCTGCCTGACCTGCTGCGGCCTGCAGCAAGAGCGGCAGCCAGGTATGCCCCACCAGTGCTGCTGCCTGTGCCTGCTGCGCCTGCAGGCACCATGCCTCCCCCTGACGAGCCATAGCTGGGATGACCACTGCCGGGCGCATAGGACCCCATCCGTGATGCTGCTGCTGATGCAGCTGCAGTGTCATTGCCGTGGTGGCCGCCGCTGGCGAACGAGCGGTAGGCCCGCACATGGCCACCAATAGCTGCACCTGCCACAGGCGATGTCCGATAGGAGGACGACATCAGCTCGCGCTGCGACAAGCCCACCAAGCCCTGTTGCTGCAGTTGCTGCTGCTGCTGCAGGGCGCGAGGAGAGTCTGGCGGGTACGGCCTACAACTGCCTACCGGCCGCCGAGCTGCGTAGCTGCTTGCATTCGAGTCATAGCTGTCAGTGACACCGGTGGCTGTGGCATATGCCCCGCCGCCAGTGCTCCTGCTGTATGGCGCTGCTGGAGCAGCCACTGCTGCTGACGCTGCTGCTGCCCCTCCTGCAGGCGCTCCTGTGCCTGCGCCAAGTGCTGCGGCAGTTTCGCCAGCAGCAGCTGCTGCTGCTGGTGTGGCTGCTGCTGAGGCTGCTGCTGAGTCCCAGCCGCTTTGCTGCTCGCCTGTCCGGGGGCTGGCAGGGATGTTGACCCACAGGCCCTTGTCAGTGCTGCCAAGGGAAGGTGTGCTTGCAGCATCCAGGTCAGGGCTAGCACCAGAGGGCGAGACGCTGCGGTGCACATACCGACGATGGCTGTGCAGCCCAAAAGGCGAGGCTGGTGCTGCAGTGCCCGCTGCTGCTGAGCTGGACACTTTTGCAGTGCTGCGGCCCTGCTCATCACTGCCTGCTGCTGCGGGAGCAGCAGCCTCGCCAGTGCCTCCTGGCTGAGCTGCTGCTGACTGCGGGAGCGGCTGCTCTAGAGACAATTCACCGAGCAGCATCCCGTGACTGCCGCTGCTGCCTCCCCGTGCTGCTGCTGCAGCGTCAGGTGGCACAGACGCCACAGCGGCAGCAGTAGCAGCACCAGCTGCATCGACATGCTGCAAGGATGGCTGCGACAGCTGCTGCTGCAATGGGCGTGGCTCCTGCATTGAAGCTGAAGTGAGGGGCTCGGACAGTGCCTGATCCAGCCCCACAGCAGGAGGCCCACCACCTTGGCTAGCACGTTCATTGGCTGCTACTGCTGCTGCCACTGCTGCTGCTGCTGCCGCCAGCCCAGTGTGCGGCGTCCCGGCTGCAGGAGCGCTGCCACCTGCCCTATACATGTGCAGAGCCACGTCTGCATCGTTGGCTTCCAGCATCCGTGGCGATCCCACAGGTAAGCCCTGCATGCGCAAGCTGCTGTGCCGCTGATGCTGCACCAGTGGGTCTGTCACCCGCCCAGCTGGCGGCGCTGCACCGCTGACTCCGCTGATGCCGCCAGCAGATGCAGAGGTGAGAGGCATGGCAGCGCCGCCGCCTGCTGCTGCAGCAAGCCCAGCACTGTAGCTGCCCGCTTCGCTGCTTTCCTGCGCAGATGCTGGTGTCTGTGCACGCGAGCACTGCGCAGCGGTTGGGCAGCCGCTGGCGCCTCCTGCGCCACCCCTGTGACTCCAGTCAGCTGTGCCACCTGCCGCACCACCCAGCACTGCATCACCACGCAAGCGCATGCTGCGGAAGCTGCTCGCCCTGCTGGCAGTCATGAGTGACGCAGAGCCACTGTACGCAGCAGGGTTGTAGCCGCCTGCTGCCCCCAGGCGCATGTAGCTCGTGGTGCGGCTGGTGGGTGCGAGGTGCAGGTACGAGTGCTCCCTGCTCAGCGCATGCTGCCGCTCGCGCTCCTGTGCAATGCGGTGCCACTCTGCCTGCGCCTTCTCAATCTTGGCTAGGTTGCGCTCTGCTTCGCTGTTGCTGCGCTGCGCCCCGCTGGAGTTGCTCTCATCCATAGACTGCAGCACCTGTATAAGAAGAGTTTGGGCATGCCACGGCAGCAGAGGGCAGGTTAGCAAGCAGGCACGCATACTAATGGTGAGCATATCGTACATTGTGGTATCGATGTCGCGCAGTGCATCCAGGTTGCACATCAGCATGCAACAGCAAGCAGCTGTAACCCTCGCAATGGGCAACCCATTATTTGCAGCCGCATTGTGCCTAAGATGACAGGAAACCGGAGCGGCAACATGCAGCGGATCGCGCACCTGCTGCCGTGCCGCTGCCAGCTTGTCTTCTGCAGTCATCAGCAGGTCATCCGGGTCCATGGACTGCAAGTCGACCACATGGCTCATGTGGCTGGCATGGCTGGCCATGCTGATACGAGCCAGCATACCAGCAGCAGCGCCACCCCCAATGCCCTCAGAGCTCGTTGCGCAGGAGCTCATCTGGCCCCTACCCGCCTGGCCCCGACTCGGCACGGAGGCGCCGCCAGAGGTGTTGACAGCTGCTGCTGACGCTGCGCCTGCGATGCTGCTTCCAAAGGCCGTGCCAGCAGCGCCGCGCTGCAGCTGC
Source organism: Tetradesmus obliquus (assembly GCA_030272155.1). Classification (NCBI taxonomy): domain Eukaryota; kingdom Viridiplantae; phylum Chlorophyta; class Chlorophyceae; order Sphaeropleales; family Scenedesmaceae; genus Tetradesmus; species Tetradesmus obliquus. Next base: position 8,425,763 of record CP126191.1, read on the forward strand.
TGCAGCTCCAGGCAGTGCTTGTCAGAGGGCTGCTCCGCGGTGTGGTCTTCCAGCAGGTGCTGCTGCTCATGCTGCGGCTTCTTATGCTGCACAAAGTGGAAGTCGGGCCCTGGCAGGAGTCCCCAGGATATGCTTTGCGGCACTGTGCTGAGCTTGGTGATAAACCAGTCCCAGGCTCTGTGGTACAGCGTACGGCGACGTGCTGCCTCGTACTCCCTGCAGCATCACGCCAGCACATCACAGACCAGGTTGTGTGCACTGGCTTAAACGTGGCGGGAGTGATATTTGCACACATATGGCAGCATCAGCAACCACACAACCTGCCTACAGCCCTGGAGCATGCCTAACAAGAACACTGTGCCAACCAGCAGTATCTGCTCACTATTAGAGCCAAGAGACATGCAAGCAGATGTACAAGCACTTTCTAGCCCGCAGCTGTGACATCCTGCCAGCGCACCACTGCATCTCAGGGTAGGGCCACTGCTTCACATCCGTGACCAGCACAGCGTAGTGCTGGGCGTTCACTGCCACCACGCGGGGCTGCTTGGGGTTGTCCTTGGGCACAAACACCGTGTTGATGGTCTTGCGGAAGCGCACACTGGGCTTGGCCAGCAGCGGCGCATCATCGTCGTTCTGGTTGTCAGCAGCCCACACTGAGGAGGACAGACAAAAAGGAGCAGGTGCAGTCAGCAGCAGCACAGCAACAACGTGACAGCAGGGCAAGCGCAGCAGATGTCACTTCCTTGGCAAGCGAGTGACCACCTGCAGTGCGTGACTGCAGCCATGCGGCAGGCAATAGGCCAACTTCCCTGACTTGTTGTGTGCCAGAGATGATGCAACCCACTGGCAACATCGCAGCCACGTAGAGCTACTCGCTCACCCATAAAACGATCCAACAAGATGCATCACGCGAGGTCACTCCGCACACGGTGAATATGGCAGCCTAGCATTAGCAAGTGTTTCTAGCGCTGCACACATCTCTGCTCACCCTGCTGGTTGAGCATCCTACCGTCAGGGTTGCCCAGCTGCTCCAGGCAAGATGCACTCTGGTTCTTGCGCATGGGCTTGGGGATCGTCTCCCACCAGTTGAACGCAATGGGCTTAGAGCCGTCTGCCCGGCAAAGGCCCTGACCCGCTGCATCCCCCTCACAAGCGCCAGCATCCAGCATGCCCAGCTCCTGCATCCGCTCCGCCACGCCGCTCGCAAGCATTTCCCCTGGCGCAGCGGACCCAGGCGCTGCGGCAGCTGCAGCAGCGTACTGCTCAGCTGCACTGCCAGAGGCAGCTGCCACTGCTGCTGCAGTCAGCTCCAGCCCAGAGCCCACAGCTGCGCCTGCCACTGCCGCATCGCCGCGTGGGGTAGTGAACGTCGAAGCAAACGGCGACACCATGTGGCTGTTGCTGTTGCTGGTGGCAGCGCTGCTGCCGGTGCCACGCGAGCCAGCTTGCCAGCTCTGGTGCTGCCAGCCGCCATGCAGCCAGCTATGGTGCTGCTGCGGGCTGGGTGAAGGCTCAGAGGAGTTGCGGCCGCTGCCGCCTGCACCCCCAGCAGAGCTCATGCTGGCCCATGGGACACCAACGCGTGTGCGCTGTGGCCTGCCGGTCTGACCCAAACCAGAGCTAGACCCTGCACGCGTGGTATGGCCAGAGGACGATGGCTCTGATGAGCCGCCGCGCTGCTGCTGCCCTTGTGCAGCTGGCCCATCCTGCGAGCTGGACCCTAGCCGCCCTGCCGAGCGTGCATGCAGCGAGTTGGTGCTAGCGCTTGACCTGCCTCCAGACCCTATAGAGGCGCCAGCAACAGCCGAACCAGCAATATATGATGCTCCAGCAGCAGGCTGCTGCTGCTGGACTACAGAACTCAGCTGACGTGGCATGTCCTGCTCAGCTTGCTGCTGCTGCTGCTGCTGCTGCTGCTGCTGCTGCTGGCCCTGAGAGCCATCAGCACGTATTGGGGCCTGCTGTGAAGAGGCAGCAGCGCCAGGTGCTGGCGGCTGCCAACCTGGGCCAGGTCGCAGGAACCGCTGCTTGTTGCTGTCTTGGGAGCCCATGAGCTGCCCCTGACCCCCAGCAGACCCTCGTGCTGCTGCTGCTGCTGCTGCTGCTGGGGCAGCAGCAGCTGCTCCCTGCTGTGCTGCCAGAGCCGGGTTCGAGTGCACACCCTGCACGCGCTCCACTCCAACGCTCCAGAAGTCTTCGCCAGCGACGCCCTGAGCTGCAATGTTGGAGGCAATCTGCTCACAGTTCGCAAATGGAGACCAGCGGCCGCCATTGGCACCACTGTCTGCTGCAACCCTGCGCCGCCTGTTGCCTATGGGCTCCGGACTCAGCAGTCCACCGTCCTCTGGGCTGAGGGGTGTTTCTGCTCTGCTCAGGTCCTCCAGATGCAGCGCACTGAAGTCCACTGATGTTTCGTACCCATGACGGATGTGCCTGCTCCCTACTGACCCCTGCCCAGCTGCTGCCGCTCCTGCTGTAGCTGCTGCTGCTGCTGCTGCAGGTGAGGCAGGAGGTGTAGTTGTGTCACCTAGTCCGGACACGTACACCTGCTCAGGCGCAAGGCCCATCGCTGCTGCATCCTGCTGGCTCACGGCAAGCCCGCCGCCAAAGGAGATGTCCCTGGCTGCAGTGCTGCTAGCACTGGCGGTGCTAGCCCGGCTGCTGCGTGCTGCTTGCGCTAGCGCTGCTGCATGCCTGTGGGGCCTGCTGCTGCTGTGCACGCTGTTGCTGTGCTCAATGCTGTCTCCTTCACTGCTGCTGTACATCTCACCATCATCTACGTCATCATCTAAGTCGTCATCTGGGTCTAAGGGGCTGCTGCGGCCAGATGAGTTGTGGGTGATGCGTGTGCACACGCTGCTGGGCCCCAGACTCTCTATGCTGCCGCGGCCAGACACGAGATCTGCTGCTACGCTGAGCCGTGGCGTATGACTGTCACCTGGCTGCTGCTGATGGCTGCTGCTAGTGCTGAACGCTCTGCTGGGTGCTAATGACGCTGCACCCAGCTGCTGCTGCGCTGCCGTTGCAGACGTGGCTCTGCTGAGTGGCGACATGGCTGCAATGCCTACACCAGCGCTGCTAACGCCCAAGCCCCCGCTGCCGCTGCCTCCACTGTTGCTGTGGCTGTGCCGGTGCAGCAGGCTGCCGCTGCCCTCGCCCATCCCTGCTGCTGCAAGTGATGCAGACAGCGCAGAGGTTGGCGTCCTGCAGTGCAGGCTGTTACTCACTGATGAGGGACTTGCAGCAAAGTCACCAGTGCCGCCAGAGCTGCCCCGGTTGTGCCCTACACCACTGAGCACGCCACCTCTGCTGCTGGGTCTGCTGGTGTTGCCCTGCGATGAGTCGAGCCTGTACTCCAGCGAGTCCTCGGTGATGGTGCGCATGTGCTTGGGCATGAGTGGCGGCCACGGTGCATCCTGCAGGGCCTCCACAGCACCCTGCTGCAGCAGCAACCACAGTGTGGTGATGAGTGCGGTACAGCAGCAGAGGCAGCAGCATGCACGATGGCAGAAATACTTACACCTGCAACACTTGGGTTTCAATACGTGCGCAACAGCTGAGGCACAATATACAGAGCTGTACGAATGTCACATGTGCGTTCTTACTGCCGCAAACCACACACTGGCGGCCAGAGATGTCAGCCAAACAAGTGCACAACAGCTGCAACCAATATGGTGTACTCACATGCAGCGGCATGCTGTGCAGTTCGTTGATTGTCTGGTGCGTAGGTGGCACACCTCCAGCCATAACAGCAGCTGATGCTCCACCGCCACGGCTGCCTCTGCCTGCTGCTTTGCCAGGTATCCGCAGACGACGCCCACTAAAGTCGCCGCTGCTGCCGTCTGCGCCACGACCAGCAGCAACTGCACCACCATCTGATGCGCCACCGCTGCTGCCGCTCCAGCGCCTGCTGCTGCCGCCGCTCAAGCTGCCTGCTGCTGCTGCAGCAGCAGTGCTGCTGGCGTCTGTACCTCCAGCAGAAACTGCCAGGGCTCCGCCAAAGCTGCCGCCTGCAGCTGCCACTGGCCCTGCTGCCATGCCCAAGCCATCTCCCATAGAACCTTCGCCAGCTGAGTCAAGCCCGTCACTTGAGCTGGTGCCCGTGTAGGCGCCCCCAGACCCACCGCCGCCCCGCCCTCGCACCACACCCCATGGCGGCTGCTGGCTGTGGCCCAGCGGCAAACCACCTAGCGATGATGCGTGAGGGCTCGTCACTGGCGGGCTAGCTGCTGGTGTGTTCTCGTCTGTGTACGGTTTGTAGCTCTCAAAGGAGCTGCGCTGGAACTGCTGCAGCAGGCCACCAGGTCGGTTGCGCCAGCTGATGCTGTTGACCATGTGATTCCATGAGCGCACCATGCTGCTGCCTATGTTCTTGAAGCTGGTGGTGCTAGGGCTGGACTCGCGCACTGTGAGCTGCGGAGAGGCTGCTGACCGAGCGGCGGGCGGAGGCGGTTCATCATTGCCACCAGCCTGCTGCTCCCGATGTTGCATTGCCTGCAGCAAGTATGGAACCGGGCGCACATGCAGCAACCAGGTTGGAGCTGTTCAGAGGGTTCATAGCAGGATGCCAAGCTGCATGCAAGAGAAGCTGTGCTACAGCAGACTGCCATGCGAACTAGCGGATTCACTCACCCGTCAAGTGCATTTAGCAGCAGGCACACAGGACGTCTACGCAAGCCTGACTCACCTTCTTTGAATCCGATTTATTCACCTCTGCCAGCAAGTTTTGGACCTTCAATGCGAACTCTTGAGCCTCAGCCTGATGCGTCAAAGCCATCCAGTAGTTCGGGTCATCGCCTGCAGGAGCATTGGTGCATCATCGTGTATGCTGGTGCTGAGGAACAAGAGACAAAGGTCCACTGTGTGTCTTGTAGATCAAGAGGCGCTGGCTGCAGGGACAAGGGGCCAGTTGATAGACTCAGACCATCAAGTCTGGTGCGTGCATGTTCTCAACACACTGCTCTCCTTGCGCAACCCTCAATCAACCGCATCTGCCTGACTTCAACCTTTGGCCGTGCTTGCATGTGGCAGTTTGATGCTATGGCTCTTTCACCACACAACGAATAGCATTGCTCACCTCTCACTAGGTAGTGCTGCCTCACAATGACAAACTCCTGGTACTTTCTGTACAGGACATACATTACCCAGAAGTTGTACAGGATAATCAGCACAAAGTGAACCCTGCAAGGCAGTATAGCAGCATGCAGACACGCATTAGATCAGTCAGTGCAGAACTGCAGCACATGCTACCTTTGTTGTTGCAGGCACACCGCCAAACCAAGATGCCTGCCATCACATGCATCGGTAGGTAGAAGAGCGAGCTGAACGTGTAGATATGTGCAGTGTGATACACCTTGACTCACCACATGAGGTGTGAGCCCCTGGGGAGTGCTGCAATTGTCAGCTGCATCAATTGGCTGCGGTTGATATCATGGTTCTCCAGCGACCGGTGCTGGTAGTGGATGGGCAGCACTGCAGCAAGGCCATGACGAGAGAGAAACAAAAGCACACAGCCACACAGCGTGTCAAGAGCAACAGCCTTGTTGAAGCTTGATCAGCTGTTTGTGCAGCTGCTGGCCTCCGCCTGCTGCTTCACACGCTGCAACGTTGCAAACCATGCATCTTCCAACCCATGTGTTTACCAAGCTGCTGCTCCACAGCGTTGATCAACGTGCAGGCACCGGGCTGTGTGCAACCAGCTTCTGCTCATAAAAGCGCACATACAGTAGGCCTTCACTCACATACTGCACACCCAATCAGTGCCAGCGGGGTGAAGATCTGTACGCCCATGGATAAGGCCTTGATCATCACCTGCAGCAGGTCGATACCCAATGACATGCTTTGTTGAGCCGTGCAGCCGCATGCTGTCAACCCAAGTATGCATGTGTGCTGGTCCCTAGTTGCTGCAACCTCTGTCAATTCAGCAGTCAACTTCCTGCAACTGCAACCTGGGAGCCGCGCACCATCGCATCCAGGCCAGAGCTGCGCAGGATGTCCGCTTCGTTTGCACTCAAAGCAGTTGCCAGCCAGTGCCTGCAAGAACAGGGCAGCACACAGCATGTCAGCATCTCCCACAGGCTGCATGCCCTGTTGGCAAGTATGCTTGCAGCTTGCAGGAAATGGCTAGTGGTGCAGCCTGCGCGCTGTCAAACTTTGGAGGCTGCTGCTTTGTGGCAGCATCTTGCTGCCAGGATTGTTGCTGCTACAACTGCAACTTACCACAGTGACTTCAAGCCTTTCTCAGCTAGTTTCCTGGGCTTCACGGTAACGTGCTTCGATTGCTGCACAGCGCAACACACAGTGGGGCAGGTCAGAGACAAACAGGACGGTAGTAAGCATCCTGAGTGCTGTCACGAACTGTGATAACAGGCAATCGGCTATCTTAAAGAGTACTGCCCCGTACATGCAGCACATGTAGTGTATCGCCACAAAGTGTGGTAGTGTGGCATGTAGTGTGGCATAGCTGCCGCTGCAAGCTGCTGAAGGCATACCCACCAAGCGGTATCTGTAGTGCTTTGGAAACACTGAGCGCTGCAGCACACAGAACGCCAGGAAACATATGGCTCCCAGCACTGTGTTGAGCCATAACCTGCGGCAGCACCAAATGAGCAGCAAGTTTGCTCAACTGCAGGTTTCAGGCAGTGGCGACGTAGCTGACTTACTGCAGCACCAGCCTCCTTACGATGTGGTCAACTGATGGTCGGTCACATGGTTGTCTGTGATGTACAGGTATGCAGCCTGATAGCCAGCTGGGTGGCCATCTGTTCCGTTCAGTGACAGCGGTGGTACACCTCCCAGGCCTGCACTGCTGCCACCACCCAGCTCCAGCAAGCTGGGCCCTTCCGCCATGCCTGCCACCCCTCGCCACACAAACGAACTTCAGCTACTGCTTCATCGTGAAAGGCAACTCCAGCTGCCGTCCGGCTGGCCCATGCTCCAGTTCAGTTGACCACAAGCAGACAGGCTGGCACTGCCCAGCTGGCAGGCTGATGGGCAAAGATTGCCTGACAAGAAACTGTGAGTCAAACGTTGCTTTTCGTTTGCAATGAACGAAATAGTAAAGCGAGCAGCGAAGGTGGTTGCTTGATGGCTCAGTTAACTCGCTGTGGGGTTGTGCGTATGTCGGCAAACTCACTTGATAAGTTCGGGTTCGTATGAAAGAAAACCTTTTGACTGAGTTTTCGGCTGAGGGGTTCCCCTGCCTTTGAGACTTCAGGCGAATGTCATGAACAGAAACGGACTATGTCCTGATATGGATCACGTGCCTATCACAGCTTTCAATGTCGTTGGAACGACATTGTACATCGACGTTTTGGCCTGTCTTTGTTTTTGAACGGGTGACAAGCAGGCACAAGTCTGCGCATCACATACCTGGCTAGTTTGAGCGTTTGCACGCCATGCTGATACTGTATATTCAATAACAAGCCATTAAAAGCTGTTGCCAAGGATCTGGCGTCGAGTGACACTACTGCAGCATCTTAGTGCTACTGCTGGCACCAGCACTAGCAGTACGCCGCTGATGAATGTTTCCTCCAAGCTGCAACCTTGACCAGCAATGACTGCTTGTAAGAGCCTGTTGAGTTTCACTTTTCAAGCATGGAGACAGAGCAGCTCCGCAGCTGGCGCAGCCACATGTGCCCTTTGGCACGGGCAGTCTGCGGCAGGCTGGCCAAGCTGGACTGGCCTGCGCAGCTACAGCAGCAGCTTCGGGCAGGTGACAGATCCACAAAACATCAGGGACTTTGCTATCATAGGTAAGCAACTGAAGCATGCGAGTGACTGAAACATGCACAGGGTTTTCAGCCAGGTGCTACAGGCCTGGGCCTGACAACCGCATGCAGTTGCCTTCTGACAGCTGTGAGCCTCATGATCCCTGCAAAACAGCACTAGCAACGCCTTCAGCAACATATTCGCAGGGGAAGTGTCTGTTTGCCATAAGTTGTCTACAGCTGCATAAACTGCCCCATTTCTGCATTACTTCTGCCACCGTGCTGACTTTCATGCTTACATCTGTCCCGCCCCTCAACAACCGCACGTATGTACGCCCAAACCGATCCTTCCTGCAGCCCACATTGATCATGGCAAAACCACACTCATGGACCGCCTGCTGTCCCAGTGCGGCACTACGCTCACTCACGAGCGTGCCATGGACAGCAACAGCATGGAGCGGGAGCGAGGCATCACCATCCTGTCAAAGTACACCAGCTTCATGTACAAGCAGCACTTGGTGAATGCAGTTGACACACCAGGCCACGCCGACTTTGGAGGGGAAGTGGAGCGGTGAGGCTGGCGCTGCTGCTGGTGCTGCCGTGCAGGCGTTGCTGCGGGGACGCATGAGCGCAGCTGCACTTGCATTTGATGCACACATGGTCGAGCTGTGCGGCCGCTCACACGTGCGCATATGCAAGTGTAGGCGGCATAGGCTGCAGACTCTCATAAACGTCAGCTGTAGCTGCATAAGCAGCAAGTAATGTCTGTCGTTTCTCCTGCCAACAGCAAAGCTCATCTTTGATCTGCTAGCTGCGATGTACTGCCGTGCAAGCATACTCACTGTGGCAACCTCACGCATGCCACGGTGAAGATGTTTCAATCAAAGCCAGCACCCCTGGGCCTCTTTATTCTGGGCCAGGGTGGACCCGCATGATCAGTTGTCTGCCTGTCTGCTGGCGCATCTTGCACCAGGCTGCAGTGCGCTCCCGCAGCTTCCCACTCCTGTAACTTCAACAGTATCTCTGTTGTCCCTGCCTGCAGCATCCTAGGCATGGTTGACGGCGCAGTGCTGCTGGTTGATGCGGCAGAGGGCCCTCTGGCACAGACTAAGTTTGTGCTGGCCAAGGCCCTCTCCCGCGGCCTGGCTCCCATTGTGGTGCTCAACAAAGTAGACAGGCCAGCAGCCACGCAGGCGCGCTGCGACGCTGTGGCCAGCCAGCTGTTTGACCTGTTTGCCAGCCTGGGCGCTGACGACCGGCAGCTGGACTTCCCCATCTTGTACGCGTCCTCAAAGCAGGTAAGCAGCCTGTGGCTCGACGTGTTTACAATTGTTGATCAGCAGTGAAGAAGTAATGTTGTGGCAGCAGCAGCAGCAGCAGACGCCGAAGGTGTGTTGTTTTGAGAGGCGGCCAGGCAACTGCTTCGCCTGAGCCTGTGCAGAGCCTGTTCTGCTGCGCACGTTAGGCACAAGCAGCTCACCTGCATACGCACCAAATACTATGGATGAGCGTCTGGCGTAACATGAGGTGCATATGCGTTGTGGCTGACTCTGGCTGATTCTTTGCTTGCAGGGCTGGGCCAGCCTGACGCTGCCCCCTCTGGGCAACCCTCCTGAGGGAGCCAGCATGGCCCCACTGCTGGATGTCATCCTGGCACATGTGCCACCCCCTCAGGTCTCTCTGCAGGAGCCGTTTGCAATGTGTGTGGCGATGATTGAGCGGGATCCGTTTGTTGGCAGAGTGGCCACTGGTGGGTGCAGGGCGCAAGCCTATAGCTTTATCGTTGAAGTAAAGTGCAGGCTAGTTGTCTGCTGTTGCTGTTGGCTACTGCTGAGCTGCATTGCGTTACAAGCGGCAGCTGTTTGACCTGCTGCAGCAAAGCTGCATCTCGCATCAGATGGTCTTACGCGCAGCATTCACGTGTCGCTTGCACCCGCAATTTGTTAAATCTGCGTGGCGCGCACTTGCTGGCTGAAGTGCTGGAATCGTTTGCCCCTCGATTTCCCGCTTGTCTCAGGCCGCATTCAGTCAGGGCAGGTTGCAGTGGGCGACAAAGTCAAGGTGCTGCAGTATGAGAGCGGCCAGGTCATTGAGCAGCTGAAGATCACCAGGATAGAAAAGAAGGCAGGCCTGGGCAAGGTGCAGCTGCAGAGTGCAGTTGCAGGCGACGTGGTGTCCATTGCTGGCCCTGGTGACGCAGCAGGCATCGCAGACACCATAGCAGCACCAGCAGTAGCTCAGGCGCTGGATCCTGGACCAATCGACCCTCCAACACTCAGGTGGGCTGTGCTTGGCACTGCCGCTATCAATGTTGCAAACAAGCTGCTAATGCATGCATTACATCTGTGCGCTGCATGATCTTCTTGACTTTCTTTATGTCTTTGACATAGTGATGCCGCCAGCAAGAGCCTGGCAGTGCGCTTGCTGACTTTGCAGCTGCATTGTGTGCTGCTGTGCTTGCTGTAGCATGGTGTTCTCAGCAAATGACTCCCCGCTGGCTGGCAAGGCAGGCAAGGCAGTGACAGGCCGCACCATCGGGCAGCGGCTAGCCCAGGAGGCTGAGGCCAGTGTGTCACTACGCGTCAAGGCAATGCCAGGTGGGCACCTCACAGCTGCGTCTTCAAACTGCGATCCCGCGCAGAAGTGCATGCCAAGCGGCCAGTTGACTTGCTGGTCTCCTTCTGTGCAGGGCTCTTGCTGCTGGGCACGGCGTAGCAGCTGACACCTGTTCCCAATGTGGTACGTTCACTGCTGTCGTCTGTGTCTGCTGCTGTCGCAGGTGGCACAGAGAAGTATGAGGTGCAGGCACGTGGCGAGATGCAGCTGGCTGTGGTGATTGAGGGCATGCGGCGTGAGGGCATGGAGCTGGCTGTGTCGCCGCCCCAGGTGCTGCTCAGGTGCGTTTGTGGCTGCAGTTGGCTGTGGGCCAGCCGGCGGCTAGAGCAGGCAGGCAGTGGTGAAGGCGCTCAGAGCTGGCACGGGCATTGCTGAGCCTGGCTGCTACTGCTGCTGCTGCTGCTGAAGCTGAAGATGCTGTTTCAGGCTGGCCATGGCTCCACACGTGCAGCTGGTTGGCTGGTTGTGGGCAGCCGCTTGCGCTGCGTAGTCACACATGCTCCCATCGCAATGTAGCTGATGTGCCGCTGTACATTCCTGTTTCATTATGCTGCCAACAGCTGCCTGGACCACAGTCGGGCTGATTGCATTGCAACAACTGACGTGTTCGAAGCACCTTGCTTGCTGTGCATGACTTGCAGGGAGGAGAATGGCCGCCGGCTGGAGCCACTGGAGGAGGTGGTGCTGGAGGTGGATGGGCCCCAGGTGGGCTGCAACGGAGCATGCTGTTAAAACCCTACTTTTTCCCGTAAAAGCTAGTTCCTCTGGTTTGATGGAGGCCTATTCTGGCTGCGCAGCACAGTCCTGCTGCACTGCAAGCATGTAGTGTTGCAACACTCAGTTACCTGCTGCCATCACGCTTGCCAGCACAGCAGCGGTTGGGCCGGCTAAAGCAACTGCACCTGCTAAACAACTGAGTGGATGGGCCCCAGGTGGATTAGCATGCGGAGGTGCTCAGTACTGCTGCGCCGCAGGCAGTAGTTATCTGTGCTTAGCTGGTGCCATGAAGGCTGGCTAGTACAGCAGCAAGTTGGCCAGAGTGATCAGCTACACCTGCTATGCGTGTTGATTGAGCTGCCAATCACTGCTGCAAGTACAGTGGAGTTGCTCTTGACACAGTTGTGCTGTGCTGCTGCAGGTCGGGACTATCATTGAGGCCCTCACAGGCCGCAAAGGGGAGCTGCTGGAAGTGACGCCGGTTGCACACGGCTTCGGAGCAGCAGCAGCCGACAGCAGCAGCAGCAGCGCAGCGCAGCAGCAATCCAGCAGCAGCAGTGAAGGCTCGGGCAGCGTGGGCAGTATAGAGCGGCAGCGGCTGGTGTTTGAGGTGCCTGCGCGCGGCATGATTGGCTTCAAGACCTTCTTTGCAGGCTTCACGCGTGGCGAGGGCCTCATGCAGCGGGCTTTTGCGAGGTGCGCTTGCAGGAAACATCTGCCACACGCGCAGCTGGCAGCACGCAGTACTGCTCGTGGCTGACGTCCACGATCAGATCAGGACATGTGGGTCACTGCTTGCGTGCTGTGTGTTGGTTCTGATATCCGCACATACCGGGTGCCTGCCATGCAGTGGAACGACACAGGAGACGCTTTCTATGTCTTGCTGCTGCTGCTGCTGCTGCTGCTGCTGCTGCTGCTGCTGCGAATGCATGCAGGTACGGCCCGTACAGGGGCCCCATTTCTGGCAGCCGCAAGGGCGTGCTGGTGTCCATGTCTGACGGCCGCGCCACCACCTACGCCATGTATGACCTGGTGCAGCGCGGCACCTTCTTCATCTCACCGGGGGAGGATGTGTATGCAGGCATGGTGGTCGGCGAGAACAACAGGTGCGGCGCTTTGCCTGCGCTCCAGGCTCGCAAGTGGTCTTGGGAGGCTCTCAGCAGTGGCCCAAAATGCTGTACTGGTGATGCTCGTAGTTGAGCAGGCTGCATAGTTCTGAATAATATGAAGGCTCATGGTTACATCAGTGTTCTTGAGTGTTCACATGAATTCAGTACCCTATTGCTTGCAAGCCCTGGCTCTCCTACACCAGGTTCAGTGCCCAGTTGGGTACCCAACTACCGGTGGTGTGTGGTGAGCGTGCCTCCTGCGCTGCATGGCTTGCTGCAGGGACGCCGACATGGACGTGAACCCTGCCAAGGAGAAGCACCTCACCAACGTGCGCAGCGTGCAGGCGGACGAGAAGATGGTGCTGCCGCCGCCCCGCGCTATGACACTGGAGGAGGCCATCGGCTATGTGGCAGAGGATGAGCTGATTGAGGTGACGCCTGCTGCGATTAGGCTGCGCAAGCAGGTGCTGGACGCTGGGCAGCGCAAGGTGGCGGCCAAGCGGGCAGCTGCGGCAGCCGCAGCGGCGTCGTGATGGTTAGAACCGTCTGTGTTTGGTTTGTCAGAATGTGGAGAGCACGTGCATGCATGTTGATGCGTTGCGTGTTGAGTGTGCAGTGATCACAAGTGCTCACAGGGCAAGTCCTGCGGGTATCCTACTGTGCAGCGCAGTGCACTTGGGAACATTGTCCCTCAACGGGAAGCCAGTGCACACCCGTCGCTGAGTGAAATGCATGGTGTGTTGGCCCAGCAATGCAGTCATTGCAATTGGCCGTTCTTTGTGTGTTCGGGTGTGCTTCAGCATGCCTCACTTTGCCTGGCATCTGTTGCGGCCTGCTTACGACTAGCAGCTGCTGCCAGCATCGTATATGCTGTTGAGATACGTATACATACGTATACGTATGCGTTGATCGACGTTGAGCATTGCTTGCTGGGGATTTATGTACAGCCAACAGTCTGGTAGGAGGGTGCTGTTGAGTGTGCATCCACCGGAGCTGCAAGATGTCAGCCTCCTACCGTACACTGCATGTATACGCATTCATGCATGCATTGCGCAATGTGTTGGGTACACCCCCACCATGTGCGACATACGCCGCCAGTCACTGATGTGCAGTGCAGCGCTGCACGTACGCATGGGCCGCCGCTGCAGCACCCCATCCTGTCTCATCAGCGTACAGATTCAGTGTATGCCATGCGGTACACCTCATGACCCAGGGCCTGCGACATTGCGGTGCCCTGAGGTGTGACGGCGTTGCAGCTATGCCTTGGCTTTGGCAATGTAAGGTTACATATGCGCTGCGCTCACGTGCATATATGGTTACATATATGGCTGTGCAGCAAGGACTATGTTGCATCATGCCTATGCTTGTAATGAATGCAATCGGCAACTTTCTTTATAAGGACTCTTCGATTGCATTAATCCTGCAAAGACTTGTTACCCTCCAGACCACACATCAAGCCATATATGTACCTGCCCAGAGGCAGAACCCAGCTTTGTGCAGCAGCCACCTCTACACAATCCTATCGGGAGATTTGCCAAGATCGAAGCCGTACGACTGCGCAACAATGATAGTCACGCTCGCCATCGCCAGCAGCGGCAGCGCAATCAGCCACTTCAGCAGCTTGTGGAAGTGCATGTGGAAGCTCAGCACAAACTCATCCTCAAAGTGCAGCCCATTCTTGGTGATCACATCCAGGTGCACAGCTGCCGTGGTGCGCGTGCGCGGGCAGGGGATCTCTATAACTGTTTTGCCCGGCTTTTCCAGCACGTCCGATACCCCGATGACGGGCTGCGCGCCTGCGTTCATCTCTGCTACGCCTACGCCCTTGAGCATGACTGTGATGTTGTAGGGGCCGCGCGGCGGGTCGTCCATCGGCATGCCGTGGTCCAGCATTGTGCGTGCATCCCACAGCTCAACTTGAACCTGCAGGCACAGCCACGCACGCAGCAGGCAGCGGCAGACACCATGAGTTGCAGGATGATGCATGCAGAGGGCCGCAGCATAGTGGATGCGCGGGAAGCGCAGCCCGGCACCGTAAGTATGCGTCACGGCAACGTTTGCAGATGCCTGTCTGCTGACTGGCACATCAGCACGGGGTGATGGTTTGAAGAGCACAGCTTGCTTTGGTCTGGTGTTGTACAGCATTTGTCCAAGCAGTCCTCTCGCACGAGTGCATGCACCGAAACCAATGAGCCGAAACCAATGAGCCACTAGCCAGGACAACAAAGCACGTGGGTTGGACGCTGAGGCTTTGCCGGCACAAATGCAGGACAAAAAGAGCAAAACGCACCTGCAGGTGCTGCCCCGCCACGTCCCTCAGCTGCCGTCCCTCGCTGGTTGCCACGAAGCCGAAGTAGCCCCAGCGCGCCACCATGCCGTTGATGCCCTGCACCTGGCTGGACCAGGTCTTGGCGGGGTGGTAGCGCTGCTGCGTCTGCAGTGGATCCAGAAGTCGTTGCAGAAGAACAACAAACCAGACATAGACTGGTTGTCAGCGGCGATTGCGGCGACAGCATGGGTTTGAACAGAGCCAGCACTGCATGTCTGCTGCTTTATCTGTGCACGCAAAGCAGCTTGCCAACAGACCCTTTCGCTAACAACATATGCTGCTGCAGCTCACTGTTCAGCAGTTGTAAAATGCTGCACCGCACACATCACGCATCACGCCGCACCTGCAGCATGTACACGTTGCCGTTCATGGTCGCCACCAGCAGCTCCAGCAGCCCATCCCCTGCCAGGTCATCCACCAGCACAGCAGCATACGAGGCCTCCCCGATATCCACAGTATGCGCGCACGCGCTCTTGCCATCAATCATGTACAGGAACCCGTCGAATGACATGATCAGCACGTGCTGGTGGTGCGAGTTGCGTGCCAGCTGCGTGATGGTCGCAGGCGCTTGTATGCGGCCGCCGGTCTGGAATGGGAAGCCCTGCAGGGGCTGGCCGTCGGTGCCGCGCACTGCATGCAGCTTGCCATCTGCGGTGCCGAAGACGATGTCGAGCAGGCCGTCTCCGTTGATGTCGCCCGCTACGCCGCCCTGCAGGTACAGTCACAGCAAGGTAAAACTCAGCAAAAGGGCGTTATACTGTATGCAACACCAACACCCACCCACAGTGCTGTCAGCACGCACAGCTGTGCAGGCAAATGACAAACAATATCCATCAATAACAGAGCTTGCACACATCGCTGTCATCGATCAAAATCGTAATGTTACAGCAGCTTGGCTGTACCTGGGTGATCATTGACTTCACGTGCCGCTCCCAGAGCTCCTTGCCTTGAATGTCTAGCAGCGCAATGTTGCCCAGAGCATCCCCTGCAACCCGCAGCAGCACAACACAACACCACCCACAGAAGTTGCTGGATGGACTGCAGATATGCTATGAAAGGCGCAAGCGTTGTGTAACATGCAACACAGTCACACATCAAGCCAAGCGCCGTCTGGCGCAGACCGCTGCCAATCATCGCCTTGAAATGACAACAAGCCTAGCAAGTGTGTTTGTCCACCACACAACATGTGTCGTTGTTTGATGTCCAACACCTACGCCTGCCTCAGCCTGCACCCCAGCCGCCCACCTGCAAAGATCTCCACAGCGCCATCAGCGTTGAGGTCGGCCACCATGACCTGGCCCTGCACCTCACCCATCTGGATGGGCCAGCCGGGCCGCGTGCTGCCCTGCAGAGCGGCACAGTACAGCACAGCACAGCACAGACATCAGAGCGCGTCGGTGTTAAGGAGTCAGCACAAGAATGCTTGTTACATCTCGTGTCAAGCAAAAGCATTTGCGCAGTGCAATGCAAGGTTGGTGTATGAGTTATGTAAGTGCTTCATGCTGCTGGTTCCTCATGCACCCCTGCGCCATGCAGCCAGCTACGTGTGTGCAGCTCTGCCGATTTAGGAGTTCAGGAGTTGGGGTTCAGCGTTGCCTAGAAGCGTGCACACACGCTTGAGCAGTGCATTCGCCACCAGGCATGCATGCCCAAGGGCAGCCGCGCACTAGCAGCTGGCAGGCATACGCTTCCACACACAAACACGCAGCTCTGAAGTTTTGCTAAAAGCCTCAACAGCACGTACACCCCCAGCAGGACTCAGGAACTCTCACAGCTGCATCTCACCGCTGGCGCGCATGGCACCATAGCGAAATTGAAAATGTGAAACATATGTGCAGCCTCACCTTGCTGTCCAGCACATACACGAAGCCCACACTGGTGCTGTGCACTAGCAGCTGGCACGCACACACTTCCACAGACAAACTCTCACCAGTGCAGTTGTGCTCAACCTCAACAGCATGCACACCCCCAGCAGGACTCCAAGACTCTCACAGCTGCATCTCACCGCTGGCGCGAATGACAACAGAGCGAAAATGAGGAAGCTTCACATATGTGCAGCCTCACCTTGCTGTCTAGCACATACACGAAGCCCACACTGGTGCCCACCACCACCTCCATGTGGCCATCACCATCAATGTCGGCCAGTGTCGGGCTGCTGAATATGTGCGCGGTGAACTTGGTGGTGGCGGTGGTCAGGTCCAGGTGCTGCTGCCACTTGATGAGCCGTGTGCGCAGGTCAAAGACCACGATGCCGCCTGTCGGGTGCGGCACAGCAGCAGCAGCAGCAGCAGCAGCAGCAGCAGGTCCTGCTTGAAAATATGGCCATGCATTAGTTGATACAGAACCGCAAACGATGACGCTGCACTATACGCTGTCTGCAACCTGAAACTCAATAAACTGCCAGTTGCAGGGCCAACTCGGCCACCACACCACAAGACACGTATGTTCATCTCACACAAAATCACAAATGCCCGTGCCTTGCTCCTGGCTCAGTCTGTGTAGCAGGTTTTGTGCATCAGTGTGTGGGCGCCCCTCACGCACTGGGGCAGCCCTCAGCGCCCTTGCGCAATTGCTGTTCATCACAGCCAGGAGCAGAAGCAGGGGCAAACACAAGCACTGCGCGCACGCAGCGCAGCAGCATCTGGCGCCACCAGAATGGCGCCTTGCCAACCAAGAAACTGCATGAGCTAGACACACACATATGGACACACAGCACTGCAAGCTGGAAGACGAAGGTATCTGCCCGGTTTTCTAGCAGCCCAAACAGCTGGCAATGCCCATACACACGGCTTCATGAGGCACTGAAGTTGCACCAAGAAAATGATTAACACGCACACATAGCAGTTACCAACAATGCTGCAGATGCAGCAGCGCTGCCCCTGCCGGTACATGTGTGGCTCAATGTGTCCTTCGAGGCTTGTGTCAGCAGCAGGCAGCCCACGCACAGGCGCCCTCTGACAGCTGGCACTTCGATGTGCTGCAGCCCTGTCTCATCACCGCCACACAGCAGCTACAACAGTGCAATGCACAGCAAGAGAATACAACATGCTGCCAACCTGCCACACTTCCTGCAGCACAAAGTGGGCGCAAGGTTCATCTTGTGGACGAAGCAACAGATGTATTAATTGATGTTGGCTTGCGCGCTCGCTGGAGCATGGGCGGACTGTGCCACCGTGAATGCAGGCCTTTCACACGCCACCTGCTGCGTGCTTCCAAGGCATCACGCAGGCGCTTCCACCTGTCACGTACACCCACCACTACACACCCCAGCCACCAGCAGAAGTCACGCAGCACTACAAGCCGGCAGAGTCACAGCATAGCTTCCATCCTGCTTGCAGGAAGCCAGGCCCCCACCCACGCCAGTGCGTGGCAGGTACTGACGGACACCGCGCCACACACGACATGCGCCCACGCACCACATACGTTTCCTTGTCGGCGCCCAACAGCGCAATGCACGACACGACGCGCTGCAACACCAAATTACACCAGCAGCATGCGTGCTTTCACGCTGTAACACACTAATCTACAGCGAACCGGCGCACACACATACACGCATTTCCAAGCGCCAACAGCAACCCGCTCACCTCACTGCAAGCCAGCAGCGCAGCCGCCATCTCTGCAAGCAGCCCAGCACCCACCCACCCACCCATCCAACTCGCCAGCAGCGCACCTGGCACGTAGTTGTCCTTGTCGCCGCCAACTGCGCAATGCACGCCAAGCAGGACACGGCATGCTGCAACCACCCAGCACTCCTGCAAACCGCCAGCCAGCCCCGCACCTGCCAACACCACAGCCGCCACCCAGCCACCCAGCCATCCGACTCGCCAGCCGCGCACCTGCCACATACTTCTCTTTGTCAATACCAGTCAGCTCGTGTGCATGCGCAGGGTCATCGTAGTACTCCTTGTCATAAAAGTAGCTCACAGCTACCACCAGCTCATCGTGCTGATCATTGTCGATGTCCGCGATCGCAGGCGTGCACAAGATGTGCGCGTCCACGTACACAAACTCCTCGTCCAGCTGGTGCTTGGCCTGCGGGGCAGCAAAACGGGACAGGCAGAGCGGCGACACGTGCAAACTGTGAGGCTGGCGGGAAAGCAGGAAACGCGAGTCGTAACAGCAGCGGCGTGCAGCGTTGCTGGCGTCAACAAACATGCCGGAGAAGGCCTGGACAATATGTCAGCTAGGCACATCTCGCTTGGCCTGCAAGAGGCCTGTTTAACACTGCGTGTACGCTTCTGCATGCCAGTCTTGCCAGCCAACGGCAGCAGCAGCAGCGGCAGCACAACGCACCTGATGGAACATCTCATCCTCCCACATGTCATCTTTCCAGCCGCCATACGTGCTGTCACCCAAGTCGCGCAGCTGCTGCTGCGGCTCCTGCTGCTGGCCTGCGGCAGCGCCGCCAGCTGCAGCAGCAGCAGCAGCATCCCCAATCGCTTCCACCCCTCCCTGCTGGCCCTCAGCTCCTGCTGCCTGATCTAATTTATCCCCAAACTCGTCATATGCTTCATTGGGGTAGGTGTATGGGTAGACCTCTCCCAGCTCAGCAGTTCCATCCGCAGCAGCATCGCCTGCAGCACCCTCACCAGCTGCTGCACCCTGTGCTGCTGCCGCTGCATCGCCTGCTGCTGCTAGCCCCTCCTGCACATCCTCGGGCTCCTGCACAGACCCATATGGCTTCTCAGGCTCCTGCTGCTGCTGTGCAGCCTGTCCACCGGCAGCAGCAGCAGCAGCACCGTCATCAAAGATCTGGAAGCTGTCCAGAGCCTCCTGGGTCAGTGGCTTATGGCTGGGGTCAGACTCAACGCCAGCAGCAGCGCCACCAGCAGCAGCTGCCTGGCCTGCTGCTGCACCACCACCAGCAGCAGCAGCAGGCACACTGCCTGCTGCAGCAGCAGCGCCATCCTGCAGCAGGTGCCGCTGCGGTGCAGTCAGCTGCTCAGCAGCATCACCATCAACAGCCATCAGCCGCCGCCGCGCATGTGGGGTGCCTTGATGGCCTGAGGCTGCTGCAGCAGCTGGCTGCTGCACCTGCTGGGCGTGCTGCTGCTGCTGCTGCTGCACCGGCTGCGCCTGCTGCTGCTGCACCGGCTGCGCCTGCTGCTGCTGCACCGGCTGCGCCTGCTGCTGCTGCACCGGCTGCGCCTGCTGCTGCTGCACCGGCTGCGCCTGCTGCTGCTGCACCTGCTGCGCCTGCTGCTGCTGCACCGGCTGCGCCTGCTGCTGCACCGGCTGTGCCTGCTGCTGCTGCACCGGCTGTGCTTGTTGCTGCTGCTGCACCGGCTGTGCTTGCTGCTGCTGCACCGGCTGCGCCTGCTGCTGCTGCACCAGCTGTGCTTGCTGCTGCACCGGTGGCTGGCCAGTCTTGGCAGCTGCAGCTGCAGCTGGCAGCGACTTGTGTGTGCCGGCCACGCCCTGCTTGCCGCCTGGCTTGCCGCCATGCACCGCCTTCTCGTAGGGGTTGTTCCCTGCTGTTGCTGCTCCCACATCAGGGTGTGAGTGGTCCACTGGGTCGCCGTTGAGGCCCTTGAACCACTGCTTGCGCACCCGCAGGCGGGGCACGACCAAGCGGTGGTCCAGCATCTCGCCCTGAGGAGGTGCAAGCAGATCAGCAGGCAGAAGTTAGGATTTAGAAGAAGAGGAGCAGCATCCAGCAGCTCCAGGACGGCTGCTAGCTGCAGCACGATGCACAAGCTGAGCAGTTGTATACTGTGCAAATACTTCAAAATGTAACATGGCTGCTTAGCCTGTGGGCGGTCCACATCCAGCAGCTTGCAGGAAGCTAACACACCCCACATGCCGCCGCTGGCACACACACTCCACACCCCACAGTGCGCTGCTGGCTTTGCCAGCAGGCTCGCCTAGCTGCACTGCCGCCACGTTACAACATGTGTTAAAACATGCTCACGTTATCCTTGAAGAATACGACATCCCCGTCGTACGTCGCCACCAGTATGTCGCGTATGCCGTCCGAGTCAATGTCATACAGCAGCGGTGACGCGTGCACAGTTGACTTGTGGAAGGCTGGCCAGCCTAATGCCTTGGCTCCATCTGGCCCTTCTAGCACCTCTGTATAGTGCACAAACCCCGGCACAATGATATCTTTGCGGCCGTCTGCGTAGAGGTCTGTTATTAACGGTGTTGCGTAGACGCTGGATGAGACCTCAGTCATCCATTTGAGCTCCACATCCAGCGGGCAGATGTTGTCACCCACCAAGTCATCAAACCTGAGCAGCAGCGGGAGATGCGGCGAGCAGTCGGCAATGAGATAGGCAGGTTAGTGTAGAGATGTAAGAGGCGCATGGTGAGGTGATCTGGGAGAGCAAGGCAAGGATGAGCTGTGCTGTTGCATGGTAGGGGCTAGCGAGGAGTGTGTGCGGCGGAATCAAGAAGCATGGCGGTTGCAGCAGTTGACGATGTGTTGCAACGAATGCCAGTGTGCTTGTCGCTGTTGCATCTGCTAGAAATGGTCATCAGCAGCACGTTTTCCTTTTCCCTGCTAGTTGGTAGTGGCTACCATGCACTCTTGCTGAAAACTGCAGTGCCATCAAGCCAGCAGAAGCAGACGCAAGCCGACAGCAGCTGCTGCATCGCGCGGCTGGTCACTTACTTCTGCTCCTCGCCTTCTTTGTCGTTATCCGCCTTCCTGCTGAGGAACTTGTTGTCCTGCTGGTGCCAGTGGCTGTCATGTGCTACTGGCTTGCTCAACTGCCCCTGGGCAACCTCCCCAGCAAGCAGCAGCACGATCGCAGCCCAGGTTAACCTGGGCCGCGTGCAGCAGCCCCTGGCCTTGCTGCAAGGCATTTGTGAATGTTACGAGCAGCTCATGCGGCCAGATCTGTGGAGGGTATTACAACGAGGAAGGACAGCAGTACTTCGTTTTGTGCAAGGGGATGTTGGATCGATGATATCTCGCTATTCAAAAACGCATAGAAAACCTTTGAGCGGAAGCATAAATAAGCAGGGCGAGTGGTACATGGAATGCTTGCACAGTTAGGTGACCAGAGGGACCAGAGGGCTTGCACTGTTAGGTGTCACTACTAGGGTGCAAGTTCGTGTGAGCTGGCGTAACCTGCTGATACAATACACAAACGTGCCGTGCTGCAACTTTTGTATTCAATGTCTCTCCAGCGGCTGCATAACTGCTGACACTTTGAGCTGTACTGCCAAAGGTGCTGCTGTTGCTGCTGCTTGTGGTGCTGCTGCTGGACTGGATGCTCCTAGCACGTCCGTTGCACAGGGTGCTCAGCCGCTCACGCATCGCCGCTGCTGTGCGCACCAACTGCACCTCGCTGCCAGCAACACACCAGCGCCTGCCACAGCCTGGCACAGCCAGCACGCCTCTGCACACCACAAGGTTCAGCGGCACATCTGTTGGTCTGGCAAACTGCTTCACAGCTGCCCAAAACTTCAGAGGTCTAGTCAGGTTCATTGCACGGAGCAGCAGCCAGGGGCAGCCCGGCGAAGCTGGCGATAGCATAGCAGCTGTCAAGCGACAGGTGGGCTCCAGCCAGCCTGACAGCTGCTGCATGCTGCCTTGGAGCAAGCCTCAATTGTGCACAGCAGGACACAGTGACTGCATCCATACGTTGCAGGATAATAACATAGCATGCATAGCTCTTGGCATGTGGCAGTCGCCAACAATCTAGCAGAATGATGGCCGCACTGTCTTCAAGAGCGCTGCCGCAGCAGAGAAAACACTCACAGCAGCTGTCATTGAGCATTAAACGCACTCTGCTGCTTGCTCTGCTGCGCAAAAATCTCTCTCACATACATTGTGGTCCTCCACCCGCAGTATGACATTGTGGGTGAGCGGCTGACTCAGGCGCTGAGGCTTGCTGATGTGTCAGCCACCAAGGCGCGGCTGGCTAGCCTGCAGCATGATGCCAGCAGTGACAGCATCTGGGATGACCCTACACGCGCACAAGGCCTGCTGACAGAAATCAGCAGCCTGAAAGATGAGCTGGCAGAGATTGACAGGTGTGGTTTAGCAAGTGACGCTTATAACTGGCAGGCCTGGCATCGGCATCATGCCATCACAGGCAAGCGCTGGGCCATTGAGTACACATAAACAGCTGCAGCGCAACCTGCCCAAACGAACGCATGCTGACCACACTGCGCAGGGTAGCTGCACGCATGCAACAAGTGTGCGCATCAGCCCGCAGCTGCACAAGGCACAATGCCAGGCATGCTTGCAGCAGCGCACACAACCACGCCACATCTGCAGCTCACCTGCAGAAGCCCTGCATCTCAACAAGCCACGCACACTGCTGCAGGTTCAAAGCGCTGCTGGAAGATGCAGCCTTTGCGCTCGAGCTGGCGCAGCTAGAAGACAGCAGCAGCAGTGAGCTGGCGGAGCTGCTGAGTCAGGCCAGGTCATCGCTGCAGCAGCTGGCTGCAGCGCTTGACACCTGGGAGCTGCGTGTGCTGCTGGCGGGGCCGTATGACGAGGCAGGGGCGCTGCTGACCATCACAGCGGGAGCGGGTGCGGTGCACGTGCAGCTGCATAGGCTTGAAGGCCAGCTGTCAGCCTTTGAGAGGATTTGCCAGCATGCTGAGCAGGGGGCATTGTCTACATGTCTGTGGCACACATGCTGTTCTGCGCAACTGCAGTTGGTAGAGGCGGGTACAGTGCAGGCTGGCAGGGCTGGGTGTGTTACCTGGGTGCCAGCTTGCACACGCCAGCGCCTGCACCAGCTACACTCTCACGCACGCCCAGCAGGCACTGTCAATGCGCGTGTCTGAACACTGTAACACTGCATCTGCCTCATCGCGCGCTGTTGCTGCAGGCGGCGTAGATGCCATGGACTGGGCTGAGATGCTGGAGCGCATGTACAGCCGCTGGGCAGCAGCCCACGGCTACAGCCTGAGCGTGTCTGACAGGAGCCCGGGGGAGGAGGCAGGCATAAAAGGAGCCGAGCTGACCATACGGGGCCGCTGGGCCTACGGCTACCTGAAGGGTGAGCTGCTGCAGTGTACATGCAGTGGCCAGGGCGATGGTTCTGTGGTTGACGCAGCGTCTCAGAATCAGCAAGTTTTGGGGGTCTGCTGCTGCCGGCTATGTATGCTGGATGCATGGTGCTGGCGCCGCCCTGCTGCAGCAGCTGTGGCCTGGATGGCAGGAGAGCAGGGCGTGAATCAGGTGCAGACCTTGAAGCTTCCTCCTGCTGTGCACCCACAGCCAAACACACTCCCACTGTCAACAACTACACTCACAGCGCGCGCGTGCGTGTGTGTGTGTGTTGCTGCAGGTGAGAAGGGCACGCACCGGCTGGTGCGCAGCTCGCCCTTCAACGCGAAGGGGCTGCGCCAGACCAGCTTTGCTGGCGTGGAGGTGCTGCCGCTGCTGGATGCCAGCACACAGCAGCAGCAGCTGGCCATTCCTGACAAGGACTTGGAGCTGAGCTTTATGCGGGCTGGCGGCAAGGGAGGGCAGAACGTTAACAAGGTGGAGACAGGTGCGCAGGGGCGCTGTTATGAGAGCATGCTGCCAATGTTGGATTGCAGCAACGACGGCAGAAAGCTGAACCGTGCTCTTTGCAGAAGGTGCTTCGAGGCAAGCCGCGTGCTAGCTCGCCTTGGTAAGGAAAGCAAAAGTGATGCTGCTATGGCGGTGCAGCACACACGATGAACAAACCCTATAGTCAGCCCTGTGCTGCTCTGCTGCTGCCGCAGGTGTGAGGCTGCTGCACATCCCTACTGGGCTTGCCGTGAAGTGCACGGAGCAGCGCACACAGGAGGCCAACCGCAAGATTGCGCTGGAGCGCCTGACCGCCAAGCTGCTGGTGGTGCTAGAAGAGCAGCAGGCAGCACAGCTGGCAGACATCCGGGGTGACGTTGTCAAGGCTGAGTGGGGCCAGCAGATCCGCAACTACGTGTTCCATCCCTACAAACTTGTGAAGGACACGCGCACAGGTGCGGTTGCAGTGCGATCACAGTCTGTGCAGTCTGCAGAAGTGGCTGTAGTTCTAGAGACTGCCAGTATGTGTGGTTCCTATGCTGCCATGGTAGACGGATGGTGCAGCTGAGCGCTGCTGATGGTTGAGTTCATGCCTGGTGATTGGGTGCAAACAACCCTGGCAAACGTGCCACGACCAGGCTGCGACCAAGTTGCTGAGCTGTGCTGTTTCTGTGCAGCTTCATGAAGGTGCACAGCGGTGCTGTTGCAGCTTGCTGCACAGCAACATGTTCCGCTGTAAGGCGCTGCACAGCGCTGAGGCTGCTGCGTAAAATGACAGTGTTAAGGCATGGTAAATGCACAACCGCGCACCTGCAAGCAATGCTGGACCAGAAGCCCCCCTGCCCAAAGGCTCCTGGCGCTTCAAGTGGGCTGATCACACAGGGCAACACAAACAACCAACGTGCTGGGTGCCGCCCAATGCCATGCACAGCTTGATCTGAACAGCAAACTTTGCTGCGATGCTGCAGGCTGTGAGACGAGCGATGTATCTGCGGTGATGGATGGCGGCTTGGATGAGTTCATCACAGCCTACCTGCGGGAGCAGGGCAGGCAGCAGCAGGAGCAGCGGCTGGCTGCCCCGACCGCATGATACTGGGGTGTCCAAGGTTTGTCACGTCGTGTTTGGCCCTAAGGGAGTTGCAGCAGCGCAGGTCATAGCCAGCATCGAAGAGGCACGGATGTGGACGGGCTGGTATGCTGAACCCTGCAGGGACTTGCAAAGAGCAGGTGTAGATGCATCTGGCAGTTGTCACTTGTATACTGCTGGCTCAACGCCGCGTGCAGTTGGTGTATGCGGGTGGCATCGGCATGCAATTGAGTGGTCGGCTGGAGGGCCTGTCATGCTCTGGATTGTGGTGTGGGTGTTGGATTGAACTCGCCGCATTGAGACATGTTGTGCGCGTGCGTACACATGTTGCAGCCCAGGCCCTTGCGTGTTTTGAGAGGTACTAGTAGTATGGATCATTCCAGGATACGTTTTGCAGGTGCAGCCGATTGAAAGCTTGATACTCGCAGCTCCATAGCAGTGTGCACAGTCAAAAACAGTTTGAGCAGGGCAGCACCACCAGCTGGGTGCGGTGGCTGTTTGCCGCCATAGACAGACTCGTGAAGGTTTGTCGCTGCATGTGCGCATCGTAACTGACCGCGCGGCATCAATGAGCATTAGATCGCGACCGGTGTTGGCGGGAATCACCTGCACCCCACGCCTTGAGCCGAAAAGGCACTGAACGAGGTTGTGCCCCCAGCATGATGCAAGATGAAGAACAATAGACGTTTTCGCATGTCACAACAACTGCTGAAGGTGCGTTGTCATCGCAACATGACGTGGCGGAATCGAAAAACCCTCGTGCAGCGTGACTCCATGCACATATCCTGCATGCGTCGCCTGCACTTGCAATATCATTCTTGCAGCTTTCTACCTTTTACTTTGAGAGTCTTTCTTTTGTTCGCCTGCACAAAAGTCAGTTCCCTTGTCTCGGAGGCTTCAGGAACTTGTTGCAGACTTGCGGGCGAGATATTTGTGAAACTTTCGTCTCCATAAGGTATACTGGATGTCGTTCAGGGTTGCGGGCTTGCTCGGCTCGGCTTGACTGCTGACAGCGAACGAGGAGTAGCGTCACAGCATTGCAGCCGCTGTGCTCTCAGCTTTTGACATGATCTGAGACGTAGACGGGTTATCCGGGCTTGCCGAAAGTACCTGACGCTTCAGCACTGTGATCGCCCTGCACATACTCACGTTTCCTGGCTTGCAACTCTGCCCCGTGCGCAGCTCGGTCAACATGCTGGCACGCGCAAACCTGCCCCATACCAAGGTCGGTAGCAGGGTACAGCCTGCTGCACGCACGGTGCTGGCACCACCAGTCAGGCCTTGCAAAGTTTACGCCAAGGGCGAGGTCATCCCAAGTAAGAGCAAGCCTGGGTGATGGTTGTGGCTTTTAAGCCTTGCTCTTATGGTGTCCGTGAGCCAGCCTCAGAGTGCAGGCACAGAGGACCTCTGGCCTGTGTGGTGTGCAGGGCTGCATCATCTGTCGCTGCACTTTTGCATGCCCCTGTCAGACAAACGCCCATCCGTTGACTGATGAACCTGTATACTTGCAGGCCCGGCAGAGGAGAAGTCTGCAGCGCATGAGGCATTCATGCATGCTTTTGAAGCGGCAAAGCCACCATCAGCCCGCATCCCAGGCCTGCAGGAGTTTGCTGCTGCAGTAAGTTCATCAGCCTGTCGTTCAGCATGGTTTCCCCTTGCAGGAACAGGCAGATAGTGGCATAGTATAATTGCACCACCATGCAGCAGCGATTTACGGCCATTTGTGTTCCGTTGTTGATAGCCTTTGTGTGTTTAGCAGCAGCATGCTCACCAGGCAGTCGATGGGAGTAGAGAGACATGCTTTATTAGTCCTGCAAGCATGTGTTTTGCCGGTTGACGGGTTTGTGGAGGTTTTGCAAGCTATATTGCTCCCAGCAAGTCCTGCTTGCAGGAAGCAGTCTAGCTTGCAAGGCCTGCACGTGTATCTTGCTGTCTCCTCCACCATAGCGCTACTGACTCCTCTATTTGCTGAGTTGCTGCCTCGCTCCCGTGGCCTCCTGCAACAACAAGCTGCGCAGCCACACACTCAGCTGCCTGACCAGCGTGCCTGTGCAACCGTACTGATTGCAACCCATGGCAACCTTGCAGATCTGGGAGCGCCGCCGCCGCATCCCCTCCACCACCTACAACGACCCGCTGGACCACATCTTCACCGAGTTTGACGAGGACGGGGACGGCCACCTCACCACGGCAGAGATCGCCACCGCGCTAAAGAGCCGCAACGTAGAGATCACGCCAGAGCAGATCAACGAGTTCATCAGAGGTGCGCGCTGCTGTGTAGCGCACGTTGCGTGCTGCCTGTTGGGCATTTGGTTTGTATAGTACATGCATGATTTGTATAGTACACGCTTTGCATATTTGTGCATGTGCAGCATGTTCAGCATGCAATTGTGTGTCCTGCAAGCATGCAGTTACTTGTCCTGCAAGCAAGCAAGGTGCAGGCTGCGCGCAGTGGCGGTAAAAGGATAGGTTGGTGCTGGCGAGGGCCAAGCCGTGCATGTACTGGACACACTCATGGGCATGCAGGCAGGCCTTTGGCACCCTGATTTGCAGTGTATGTGCTTGCTCGGTGCGGCTGCTGTAATGGGGATCGAACTGTCCATACCCTGGCAAGGTTTCTTGACAGCAAACCCTATGACCTCCTTCCACCCTACGACATGCCTGTGCTGTGCCTTGCCTGCTTGTGCTGCAGCTGCTGACGAGAACAACAACGGCACAGTGGAGCGCGCAGAGTTCCCTCAGTTCATCTTCCACATGGCCATTGCAGACCTGAAGAGTGTGCAGAGCATGGAGTGAGAGGCTGCACGAGGCGCTGCAGCAACAGCAGCTGGACAGGGCTGGGGAATTGCGGGGCCGGTTAGCTGGCTGCACTGCAGTATGCCTACTACCCCAGCTGCAGAGCAGCCTGCTTGCCAGTCAGCGCTTGTTGTACGCAGAATATCATGTGCTGGCTTGATCTGGGCAACCCGACTGCTGCTGGTATGCTGTCTGCGCCCTGATGCGAGTGATATGCTGGCAGGTCTGTGAGTTAGACGGATTTTGAGTGTGTACTTTGCCACTGAGGTGCTGGTGGCGTGTGTTTACGCTGCAGCTGGCTCGTTGGGTGCGCACTGCACATGCACCAGCAAGGCGCAGGCAAGGTGGCAGGCAAGCAGTCACACATGGTCAGTCTGCTAGCGGATCTTGTGACTTGTGCACTGGTGCCAGTGGCGTCCTCGGCAGCCAGCACAGACGTGCTGCTATGTCATGCCTCAAGTGTATGCTATGTTTGTGTGGAGCATTTTGTGTGTGGACTGCGTCACTTCCTGGAAGGCCTTTGGGTGATAGTAGGAGGCCATGTTTGCCGACTGTGGCATTGCACCACTTGGGCAAGCCGGCCTTGTGCCTGCAGTATTTTATGTATGCTGTGTTGTGCATGACTTCCCCCACAAGGGACAGGGAACTGTCGTGCATGTGGCAATGTTCCTATTATTACTGTTTGGGAAAAGGGCAGCGTGCAAACTGAAGTACCTGGCAACGTCAAGGATTTGGTGTTCGTTGGAGTAAACAGCTGGCCGATTTTCCTGCTCTGCACGCTCTTGGCGTGCTTGCTTCTGGGCTGTGTGTATGTGGCCATTTTTGCAGAAGTGCTGTGGCAGCGCAGCACTGGCGCGCTCCACATTTTTGCCTGTATCGGTGCAAGCCTCGTTGTGGATGGTGCTTCTTAACGCATCCTGGAAGCGGGGTTTTGTGGCAGCAGCGTGCAGCAGTTGATTGTCTAGCAACATAATGTCTGGTCAAGGGTACTCCAACACGTCCACCGTTGTGGTCATATGTATTTCGCGCACCATGCTCATTGCATGAGCTGTGGCTGCTGAAGTGTAGGAACCATTGAGTGTATGTGGAGCAGCCTGTGGCTGCCACTGCAGCTTTGTGGTGACTGCATGCACATGCATTGCCCGGCAGCGCCGGCCGCTGTTGGCAGGCAGGGCTACAATGTTTCACGTGCAAGTGCTGCTGCTTCAGTGGGCCTATGCCTGATTTGTATATACATGCTGGACTTTCATGTAGGTCACATGGCTGACTGGCGGTGGTGCCATACAGCCAGTATGTTGGCTTCACTGCCTGGGCTTTTTGGGTGTGTGTTTGACGCTCAAGCAGCCATGTAGGGCTGTGTACACACATGTGTGAGCACTAGATCATGGTAACTGTCACAATGATTTCTACCCTTGTGTACTTCCAAGTACACACAAGTTGGTGTAGGTGTTACATCTGCCACCATGACAGATGTTAGATCTGTGTTACATCTGTCGTCATGGCAGCTGTGCAGCTGTGTTATAAAACCTCCGAAGCATGCATGCATTGGCAGTGCATACCATCGGCTCTCAGGGCAGCCAAGCATATCAGCGGCTGCCCTGCATACAGCACCGTAAACTGGCAACAGCTCGAGACAAGCAGGACCACAACATGCGTTCACAGAAAGAACATTCACACTCCATGCAGTGTATGCAGAGATTGGAGATGCTCTATTCCTACATCAACAAACCACCAAACCACCTCGTGGCTGTACCACACGGCCAGTCTGTGACAGGCACCCGCTACCTGGAAACGCAACCCAAGTGGCGTGCTGGCCGACCCCACACCCCGAAACCCTGAATCTCTGCAAACACCACACACACTGAGCTCTGAGGCCTTCTCTAGTGGCTGGCGCACAGCACGCCTGCTGCAGTTGAGCTGTATGTGAGCGCACCCGCACAGCAGCTCCTCCCACGCTGTGTGGGGCTCAATCCCAACAGGCCAAACCCCAACATAGGCCAGACCCCGACGTAGGCCAAACCCTGACACAGGCCAAACCCCAACATAGGCCCAACCCTGACATAGGCTCAACCCCGACATAAGGCCAACCCTGACACAGGGCCAACCCCGACATAGGGCCAACCCTGACATAGGCCCAACCCTGACACTCCACGAACAGATGGCATGCGACTGCACAACAAGGCCAAACCCTGACACAGGGCCAACCCCGACATAGGCCCAACGCCAACATAGGCCCAACCCCGACATAGGCCCAACCCTGACACTCCACGAACAGATGGCATGCGACTGGACAGCAATGCGTCGACTCCGCCTGCATGCATTGTGATGGCCATCAAGAGTTTCTAGCCCATAAAGGTTCAGCTGTCTGGGTTGCCGCTTGGGGTGATGTGTAGCTCCCAATCACATGCCATGACACTCCACGAACAGTGTGTGCTGATGATTGAAAGTTTGCAAGACTATTGTGCAGCAGAGTCCCGTGCAAACAGGCCTGCTGATTGCTGCACAGCTACAGCCAGCAGCGCAAAGCCTGCAGCATGGCTGGCAATATCAGCCAGGCAGAACACTTGCAGTACAGCTCATCTGAGTGAACCAGTGCTGTCCAACACTTTCAGAAGCTGCCGCTGTCTGTTAGGCTGCACGCTGGTTTCAACACACCAGTCGGAAGTGCCTCCAAATGCAAGCAGTGCGCAAGATGAGTGAACCAAGGCTGTTCAGCACTCTGAAAAGCAACCCTGGTAACATAAAAAGACTTATCCTTCTGGTTTTGTATATTCGTTTTGTATACATCCCTTCTGTTAGGCTGCACACTGGTTTGAACACACGGGTCGAAAGTGTCTCCAGAAGAAAGCAATGCGCAAGATACAACAGCCCTATCATCCCTCCTAAACTGCTAGAAGTAGTAGGTGTGCCAAGTCAGCAGCACCACACGCAAGCCTCGTCACCCAGCCATGCACTTTGTTTGCGTTGTGCACAGCAGCCCAGCTCGTTGTTGAGCACTGGTGCAACACTGCAAACGAAATAGTAGATGTGCTGTAAGCAAAACGTGGAGAGACAAAATGTGATGCTGCTGGGCGGCACCATTAGAAACTCTCTACACTCCTCAAATAGGGGCGTCAGCCCAGCATCAACACTGCCTGGATAGCCTCGTCCAGAGTATTGCCCCATGCTTCGCCAAATATCTGACAAGCACTTGGCTTTGCACTGTTTCCAAGATTTGCTTTGCATAAGAAACATAATGATGCGGCATAGTGCCGCCTTCTTCCAATGCATGATGAGCTGAGCCCGCCAGCTGACATACATTACATACATTACATGCTCCACTCAACGAGGAGTGGGAACCCCAGTCAGGAGCCAACGAGAGGCAGAGGCTGACATTCGTCCCTACATCGCTGCCGCATTGAGTGCCACACCATCACTTCGAATGCACATGCCATAGCATGCTGCAGCCCACATGGGCAACCTGCTGAAGTTTGCAAGCCCCAAAGAGATCACAAAAAAGAACGCATGTTAGGCAGATTATGCTCAAGCTGAAGGGATAAGCTCTCATGCTGCACAGGCAGTCCCCAAGGTTCATGTGCAAAAACATGCGCTGAGCAGACAGTGCCAAGTTCCTGAAGATATGACCGCACATACAGAGCAGAGCATGTGCAAGTCCATAAGTTGATTCTCGAGCACAACAAACAGCATCAGGCATGAAAGACCTCACTGAACGCGCCATGGTGTAGCGCGCTTGCAAAACTGAAGCCTGCTGACCCTGCCAGTGCCAAGCTGGCAGTTCCCACCCGCTGTGACCAGTCGCATTCATCTGCGCCGTAGTCATGCTGGGATTAATTGCAAGCAAATAGTACTAAACAAACACCTCCCAAAAAGGCAGACCCTGAAAGGCCCAAAAACAACGCTAGTGTGCAGCTGCCAGCTCAACAGTACCGGCATAATGCACACAACACATGTGACCTGTTGATGCAGAACATGGCGCACAGAGGAACCTCAACAGTGCTGTAGGGTTCCTACTTCTTTGTCCTTGTTTGGTTGTGGCTGAGAAAAACGTATAGTATATAAGTATTTATGTCTGCAGCAGAAAGCCAGAGGCGCAGCATGCGCGCAGAAAAGACACAGCAGCCATATGCATCCATGACCTGTGGACGACACACGCTGCAAAGAAGGCCTAGGCACACACTGCTACAAATGCATTCAGTTTAGCAGGACAAACACAGGGAGATGGGCGAAGTGGCAAGTAGGGCACACAAGCAGACACCCCACACGCGCACATGCACACGTATTTGCACGACATGATGTGTGCAGGCATCTGCTAATAGTAGGGCAGTCACTCAATGGCTTGCACCTGCTGACAGGAGCATGCCCTGTGGTGCCTGCCACAGCACAAATAAAAAGAACACTCCGATAGAACTTTATAATGCCAGGACCGGCATGCCAAGGCTGCCCCACGGTGTGTGAGGAGGCTCATCAAGGTCACTCCAGCCACCACTGGGTAAAACAGCACACATGCGTTGTGCCATGCAGATGTTGAACTCTGTCCAATCAAGCCTTGCTCTGGCTGGTCTTGCTCTTAGAGGCAAGCAATAAGCACAAGGAATTGTCAATGGCAAGTTGCCCCTTCCCCACCTGTTTACTGCCTACTGTGTGCGGTGGCACCGGACATGCTGCAGCGCGTAAACATCTATGTCAATGCGTCCCCTGCGGGCACAGCAGCCAGCGGCAACCGCCAACGTACACAAACACGCGCAGCACACCTGCAACCGCAAGCCCTGGCTCAACATCGGCGCTCACGCCACAGTGTGGTGAACGCACACATGTGGAGTTCGTAAACAACGTGTTGCTAACAGAAGAAGCTCATTGTGATGCTGCCGGAGTCAGCCTGACGCAGCACGCCAGCATCCTGCTGCAGCTGCTGCAGCTCCTGCAGCTGCTGCAGAGCAGCACTCAGGTCGGCATACTCTGCCATCAGTGACAGCAGCCTGGCATTCTGTGCAGCAGCAGCATCCACGGCTGAGACACCTGCTGCTGCTGTTGCTGCTGGCGCTGCTGCCGCTGCACCAGGCGGTGGCATTGCTGCTGGCATCTGCTGCAGCATGCTCGCAGTGTAGCCTCCGTCGACTGGTGCCCCACAAGACGTAACTGCTGCAGCGCGCAGCTCGCGCTCAATCAGTGCCTCTAGCTCTGCATCAACCAAGCTGTCAAGGCTGCCGCATGTGTCCCCGCAGCTTGCAACATCAGGGCTGAAGAACATCTCACCAGACAGGTTGGCAGTACTGCCGCTGCCCTGGCTCAACAGGCTGTTCTGGCGAGGCTGCATTGCGCAGTGTGCGGCTGGCTCTGCCGGCGCCCAGCCTGCTTGCGGCTGCCAAGTGGATGCCTGACTCATTGTCGTTAGCATCTGCTGCTGCTGCTGCTGCTGCTGCAGGTGCGGCAGAGCGTGCTGAGCAGCAGCCGGTGCCAGCTGTGCACAGCCGCAACTTGTGGTAATCTTCTGGCCTGCCGCCTGCTGCTTGCTGGCGTTCTTGGCGCGCCGCCTTGCCAGGTCCTGCCTGCAGCTGTGGTTGGCACCTTCAAAGCGCTGCAGAGGCTCCATCCTGCCACACTGCAAGCGCAGCAGCAGGAGCCAAAGCATTCAAGGGCAAGGAGTTGGGGACCGGCATGCAGGCATATGTTTTCTCGTATTAATCTAATTCGCAATAAAGCACAGGTTGTAGCTGTGTCATTGCGTGGCACCACTAGCAGCCCCATCAAGAGCTCAAAATGCGATTCTCAAAATTCAAATGTTTTCATTGGTTTGAGCTCTTGCAGGATCATGCAGGTGACACGGAATCTGTGCTGCAGTGCCGTGGCAAGCAATTTTCCAGCAGGGTGCAAACAAATATACAAACGCTGCGGCAGTTGAGAGATGGGCCTTGTACCTGCTGGCAGAACCTCCACAGCTGTGCACCAGCTCCTTTGCACTGCACTGCAGCAGCCTTCAAATGCTCTGGGCACACGCCTGCAGAGACAGCAGCAGCCGCTGCGGCTTTAGTTTGGCTCCTTGAACACACAACAGGGCTGCAGATGCGTATTAAACAGCTGTAAGCAGCAACGCTGGTGGCGGCTGTGCAGCAGGATACCTTGGTGATTGCCAGCTGTAAATTCCCCTGATCATGAACAAGCAGCCACGCCGTGACGGGCAGTGTTGTAGGTTTGTAGACAGTCGCAGCTGCACAGTGCACGCTGACTTGCCATGGCATGCAGTCACCGTTTTCAGTCCCTTCCACTCACGTCTTTTGAGGCAGTAGGGCTTGCCCAGTGCAGACAGGTCCACACAGCAGCCCACCACCCTGCAGAGGCTGGCCTTCATGTTGCTGTGGCTCTGCCATTCCTTGGCAGCTGAAGCCTGAGTCCCCTCCGCGCCTTCTCGACCGCTCATTGAACCTGCTGGTAAGGGGAAATTCAGTGCATTGGGACGCGGAAAGGCCGCAGGGGTGGTGGTTTTGACGTCAACCTGGGAGTCATGGTCTTTTCGCCACTCGTCCCTCCACCAAGCTTCACCACGCATTTCACCAGCGACTACAAGAATGTTGGAAAAAACAAGGTTGATCTTACCTGGTGACGTTTAAGGCTACGTGAAAGGCGATGCAGCAGCTGCAGACTTGCAGGGTCCGTGGATATCTAGCCTATGCCCGCCCAGCCTTGCTGCTATAAACCACATATCAATCCAGACTTAGAACAGCTGCATGAATCTGTCTAGAACACGCCCTGTGTGCGTGCTCGCCGCAGCCGTAGTAGGTAACGAGATTCAGCGATCCGATTGCGCTCATCAGCGCCTCCGCATAAGCCGTCACTAATCAATCAGCCCACATAACAAAACGTAAGATACTATTTTGATTGCATACTATTTGCACGAGCGTCCTCGACGGCTTTTGTCCAGCGTGATTAGGGACGGTAATCAACTTGACGCTACAATTGCGGCAGGTGCCAGCTGCTTGAAGGGGGACCGCCCTAAGGCTCTACGAAAACAATCAACTGGGCGGTTCACAGCCATTTGAGATTATATTCAACCCGCGGCTGGCACCAACGCTCCTCTCACTGAACTTCCTGAAGCTGCAGCGTAAGGTTGGTGGTAAAAAGAGTTTCATGTGGGTGGGTGGTTCGAAATGATTGGTTGCAACGCAGGAACCACCACCTCCCGCCTCTCTTCGTAAAGCAAGCGAGCTGAAGTCCAGCTTGATGCGCCATGCCACATTCCATCGCCATCACATGCGCGCCCTGCGGACGCTGGACATGCCAGGTGTGCACCTGTCACGCTGTGCATGTGCACGCAACCGATGCCGCAACCGATGACCTGACGTACCACTTGTGGCACACGGCTCCTCCGCATGACAGCAGCAACCGGTCAGACCGGTGCCATGGGCATGCGCAGCCTTGTGTATGAAAGCTTACCAGCGACTTTTGAAAGCATATGATCATCGTCAGCATATGATCATATAATCTCATGATCTCATAAACCTGTACGTGCCTGCACCATATGGTGCATATTGGTCCAGAAAACCCCAAGCCGCTCGCACCCAACAGACATCAGCTGTACTCTGTGCATCTGTGACGTGTTACACTTGTATGACTGCCCACAATTTACGACTGCTGCAGCCAATTTGCTGCAGTGCAAAGGCAGGCACACGATGCAAGCAATCGCCCTGATACACTGATCCTCTCATCTCATCACATGTTATTTTGGCTCCAGGCTAGCAGCTCATCAACATCAAATGAGCCTCTGCCGGTGGGGCTCGCCGCCTCGTCAGCTGCTGCACAAGATGCATTTGCACCAGCCGCATCAGCCGCCTGCCTGCCTCTGCTGGGGCCTGCTGCTTGAAGCAGACCCTTGCCGTAACCACTGCCAGCAATACCAACAGATGACACATCCGTGCCAGCACCCACCCCGGCATGCTGCTGCACCCGTGCCGCACTGCTATGGCTGCTACGCGCATTCAGCGCAGCCAGCTCGCGCGCAAGGTCAACCTCTCCCCTGTACACGCGCCTGCTGCTGTGTGCTGCAACAGCCGCCTTCCTGTACTCAGCAGCAATGCCAGACAGGTGGCCGGCGGCAGGGCCTGCAGGCTGCAGCTGCAGCTTGATCCCGCCAGGCCCCAAAATGCCTGAGATGAGGTCCTTGTCAGACTGTGTGAGAGAGCGCAGCTGCTGCTGCTCCTGGCCACGGCTGCTGCTGCCCCTGCCAAGGACGCCAAGCAGCAGCGCAGTCTGCACTATGTGCACGCTACTGCTGCTGCTGTCGTGTGCAGCGGGGTCAGGGATGGGAGAGCTTGCCGCTGCTGCTGCTGCTGCTGCAGCAGACGTGCTGGGTCCTGCAGATGCGCTGCTGCTGCTGCTGGGCAGGAGCCCCCTGCCATCCCTGCAACAGCGCATGCAGGGAAGGTAAACACAGCAGAGCATGAGTGCCGAGAAAGACAACACAGTGTGCACTGCGCTGCTGTATGCATCACGCTGCATGCCACAATAGCAATCAAGTTGCGCATCTGCGCACAACGCTGCCTGCAGAATCGGCTGTCAACCATAGGATGGTGAAGAAGCATATATTGCTGTGCAGACCCCTCACCCTTGCTGCTGCTCCTCATCATGCAGCGGCTGCCTGGCAAGCTGCCGCAGCAGGTAGGAGCGCCGCACAGCAGCAAAGGCGTCGCTGGTGATCAGCCTGCAGCGGCACACAAGCGCAGCAGCAGCAGCGGCAGCTGAATCACCGCAGTTTGACAGGTTAGCGCAGGCTTTCGCTTTTGAGTAGCCTGGCCAGACTGCTTGCATTTGCAACCGCATGCATGGATGTCTGCAGGCACACACACTCAACGCGGGTCACCAGTGCACTACACATCGAGCTGCGCTGCACACGTATCTGACACAGCCAGCTGGCACAGCCAGATAGCACGCCGCCTTCCTGCCCCCGCGCCGGCTCACCTGTTGGCTGCCTGCATGATGGCACTCTCATACGCAGTGGCCCCAAACAGGCCCAGCAGCGTGGCGCGGAACTCCCCAAAGCGCTCACTGCCGTGCTGCGTCAGCACCCGCGCCACGATATCTAACAGCGGCAGGCAGTCAGCCATCACAGCCACCACCTCATCTAGCAGCAGGCTGAACAGCTCATGTGCAATGCAGCCCGCCAGTGCTGCCGCAGCCGCCAGCAGCACGCCAGGCAAATCGGCGCGCGGCAGCTGCCTGGATGCAGCTGCAGCAAGGGACTCCAGCAGCCGGGGATCGACAGCAGCAGCTGCTGCACTCAACTGCTGACTGACACTGCCAACGTGCTGGCTGGGATAGGGCTGGTTGTGTGCTGCAGCGGTGCCTGCTGCTGCCTGTGAGCTGCGCACTCTCGCCACATACACATCCATCAGTCCAAACCACAGTTGCTTGCCGCCACCAGCCTCTTCTGCCTCGTGCTGCTTACTGCTGCTGCTGCTGTGCCGCTGAGTCCGCCCTGCCGCGCTACTGCTGCTGCTGCTGCTCTGTGTGTTGCGCTTGCAGAATGCCAGCGCTGCCTGTAAGGCTTGCCAAGCTGCAGCCAGCTCCTGAGGTACCTCCGCAAGTGCCGCTGCTGCTGCTGCTGCTGCTGCCGCTGCAGCTGATGCTGCGCTACTGTTCACACTGACGCCACCAGATGCAGAATGCAGCGGACTGTGTACTGTGGTGCACCCTAAGCCCTTGAGCTTTAAACGGGGCGATAGCTCAGCCATCCAGGCCTTATGCAAGTCCACACAAACACAGGATGGCATGCTCTGCAGTGCTGCTGCTGTACTGCTGGTACCAGCTGCGCTGTGATGCGATGACAGATATGGATGCTGCAGCGCCTGGTGCTGGTGCTGCTGCTGGTGTGGGTGCGCATTGCTGCTGGATGACGCGGGTGCGAGCTGCTGCAGTAAGCTAGCTGCAACAGCAGCGGCTGCTGCTGCCAGGTGTGTGGCTTCGGCCTCAGAGCTGCCTGCTAGCTGCACTGCATATCGTGCAGCCTGCAGCTGCCGCAGCAATGCAGCAAGGCCCCACTGCACCTGCTCAGCACCTTCTTCTGCTTTGCTGCTGCCACTGGCTCTACTGCTGCTAGCAGTACGGCTATCCCTCTGCCTCATTAGGCTGGCCGTTACCTGTCCGCCCCTGCTGCTGCCTTGCCTGCTACTCTCTGCAGCGCGCAACCCCAGATCGCCTGGCAGCTGCAGCACTGGGATGTGGCCTGACAGAAGTGCTTCCACTAGGCGGCTGTTGCTGGCTTCTACTGCAGCCATGTGCAGCCGCAGCGCTGCCTCTAAGTCACCCAGCCGCTCGTGCAGGAAGGCCTCTGCATCAGACACACCTGGCAGCACAACAAACAGAGAGCAGCAGGCAGCACCCAGCAGGCAGCAGATAGGGCAGGCAGTGATGGCCAACAGCAAGGAGACATACAAGTGGAAGGCATGCGAGCAAGTCGGTTGACTAGTATCCGGCAGCGTTGCTCTAACAGGCACACCCGCAGAAGTTGAAGCAGGGGGTGCAGAAGGGGTGCGTCGGGGGCAGCAGGCGTACGTGCAGTAAAGCAGCAGATGAGGCAACGCCACGCCTAGCAGCAGGGCCTTGCTCATAAACAGGATACATGAACAGCAGCGTACACTGCAAACAGGCAGGCATAACAATGCATGCACGCAGCCACACAGCATGCAGCTTGCCCCTGCAGGCCTCACCTCCCGCTGCACATGCCTTGATAGCTGCAGCCACGTTGTAGTGCTGGTGGGACTGCAGGAAGTGCATCACTGCATGCGGCTCAAACTGCACCAGCAGCCGCACATACAGGTCAGCAACCTCGGACCTGTCAAGCAGCAGCCGCTCTGCCCCTGCTGCTGCTGCTGCTGCCATGCTGGATGTATCTGTTGCGGCACCAGCCCCTGCTGCTGTTGAGGAGGGCGGCAGCTCGCCAGCTGCTGCTGCTGCTGCAGCCTGCTGTGCGCGCTGCAGCAGCAGGGCCTGCTGCATTGCTGCTCGCAGGAAACGGAACTGCAGCAGCGGCTGCTGCTGCAGGCTGATCAGCACAGGCACCTGCTGCTCGGGCTGGTGGCGCAGCAGCAGTGCGGCTGTTGCTGCCGGGTCCAGCTGGATCAGCTGCACAGCGTGCTGCAGCACTGCTGACACAAAGCGCTTGCGGGTGCTGCTGCTGCTGCTGCTGCTGGTGGTTGAGCTGCTGCTGCTGCTGTTGCTGCTAAGGAACTTCTCAATGTACACAAACACCTCGCCATGAGGTCTGCTGCCTGCTGTCATCTCAGCTGCTGCTGCTGGGTCTGCTGCAGGCGCAGCAGCATCCGCCTCATCCTGCTGCTGCTGCTGCTGCTGTGCTAGCTGCAAGTATGCTGTGATAGCTTGTCTGTAGCTGCCTGCTAGGTGGTGGATGGCAGCAGCAGCCCTAGTGAAGCCTGCCTGAGTAGCTAATGTCAATGCAGCCTGAGCTTGCTGCATTGTAAATGCTGCAGCATCTATGTGCTGCTGCTGCTGCTGTCCTGCTGCTGCTGCTGCCGGAGGGTTGATGCCCACTACTTCAACAATAGAGATGAACTGCTGCTCGAGCTGGCTTACAAGTGCCCCTGATAGCTGCTGATGACTGCTGTCGCATGCTGCTGCTGCTGCTGCTGTTGCTGCTGCAGCCTGGTCAACAATGTGCTGCAACAATTTCAGAACAAACGTTGGCTTTACTGTCACCCTGCCAGCTGCCAGCAGGTCTGCAATGTAGTTCATCACCACACAGCCACCACTGAGCTGGCTGCTGCTGCTGCTGCTGCCCTGCCACTGCTCAAACTTACCTGCTTCCAGCAATGCAATGAGGGCATTGACCACCACCTGCATTTGCATACAGCAGCGCGCAGCGCAGACGTTGACTCGGAGAGAGCAGCATGCCATGCACTGGAGCTGCCCTATCACCTTGCTGCCGGCCAGCCTATGCTCCCATCCATGCTGCGCCCTCGTCAAGAAGTCACATGCCAGCCTCTGCATGACACCCCCAATCCAAACAACAAACACCAAGGCACCAACACCTTGCAGCCCCTGCCCTGCATACCATCCAAACTTGAACTGTCCGGTCAACCCTGTGTATATAGATTGTCAAGCCTCCTGCCAGCGCACCTGCGTGGCCACCAGCACCGACTCAAGATCGACAGAGCCCAAATCACTTTGAGCTCTTGGCTGTACACAGCAGTCAAACTGCATCTGTCCAGCCAACACACACCCCAACTTGCCCAGCCCACCTGCGTGGCCACCAGCACAGACTCAAGCTCACTGGCAGGCTTGCCAGCAGCGGCGCGCAGGTCTGTCTCCACCGCATCCCACCCCGCAGTCGCCTCAGCCAGCACGGCCACAACAGCAGGCACATCCACACTCAGCAGCAGCTGCAGCGCAGGGTGCGGATCAGACAGCCGCCGGCACACCACCGGGCTGTGGTCCGTGCTGCTGCTGGCATCAGTGCTGCTGCTGGTGGCTGCTGGTGGTGCGCTGAGTGCTGCTGCTGCTGCCGCAGCGCGGCCGCCGGAGTGGCGCCACTCTGCCAGCAGGTCTGCTGCATCAGCGAAGAGCAGGCTGCCCAGCAGCGTGGCGCGGATGGTGTCACGCACACCCGGGGGGGAGCTGCGGGGAGGGGGTGCAGCAGTGCAGGAAAGGGGCGCAAACAGCGACAACATGGCAGGCGTATGTTGACAATGTGCCCAGCAGCGCCACGCAGCACCACTGCAACACATACCACAGTGCCAGCACTGCTGCAGCAGGATGATGCAGCTGGTGTAAGCCAGCCAGTAGGCGGTGCAACCCAGCAGCATGGTCTATCGCAGCCACAGCCGCTACCCATGCACCTGGATAGGCTGCCAGTGCCCGGGCGCCGGCAGCAACAGCACTGCTGCAACACACACACACCAATGCAGCAGCAATGATCAAGCATGATGCACCTGGGCAGGCTGTCAGTGCCCGGGCAACGACAGCAACAGCACTACTGCAACTCACACACACCAACATAACAGCAGCACTGCTCTGCATGAAACACGTGCAGACGAAATCAGAACATTACAGATCCAACATAGAATAGCGGCCCCAGCAGCCCCGCACCTGGGCAGGCTGCCAGTGCCCGGCGGGAAGGCCAGCCCCCTGAAGCAGCAGCGCAGGTACACCAGCAGCTTGTAGCAGCAGCGCCGCGCCTCAGCAGCGCTGCCAGCGCCAGCCACGGCAGCCAGCAGGTCAGTGAGGGGCTTGCGGTAGTCTGCCAGAGCGCTGTTGTGAATGTAGGCCAGGGCGCTGTACAGCCCGCAGCCCTCACACAGCCGTATGACCTGCGAGTGTGTTTGTGAATGTGTGTTCAAATGTGTGTAAGTGTGGCTGGATTGTGTGTGAATGTAGGCCAGGGCGCTGTATAGCCCACAGCCCTCACACAGCCGTATGACCTGCGAGTGTGTTTGTGAATGTGTGTCCAGATGTGTGCAAGTGTGGCTGGAATGTGTGTGAATCTGGTGTGGGTGTAGGCGGCAGTGCAAGCAGCCGTATGACGTGCATATGCAGGTGCGCGGATTGAGGATATGGTGTATGGGAGCGGCGCAGTGCACTTGTGTGCTGCTCGCTGGTGTGCAGCATGCGTCTCAGAAGCATACTGCGTAGTGCGGTTATGTGTGCAGCAATCGCAGGACATAAACCCGTGGTACTGTATTTAGCAATAGGCCACGCAGTGTCATA
This sequence comes from Tetradesmus obliquus, assembly GCA_030272155.1. Classification (NCBI taxonomy): domain Eukaryota; kingdom Viridiplantae; phylum Chlorophyta; class Chlorophyceae; order Sphaeropleales; family Scenedesmaceae; genus Tetradesmus; species Tetradesmus obliquus. The sequence continues at coordinate 8,467,299 of CP126191.1, forward strand.
CTGGGTGTCATGCACATGGTGGCTCTGGCCCTGCACCTGCCGCTGCGCCTTGCTGCTGCTGCTGTTGCTGCTGCTGCTGCTGCTGCTGCTGCCCCTTGCTGCTGCTGCTGCTGCTGCTGCTGCTGCTGCCACCCCCCACCTGGTCCAGGTCCAGCGAGGCGATGCTGAGGTGCAGCACGCAGCCCTCCACACGCTCCGGTTGGCCCACTGCCGCAAAGTGCTGCACCAGCGCCTGCAGCAGCACCAACAGGCACAACAACATTCAAGTTCCGCGCTGCAACAGCCTGGTGCCAGGCACATCGATTGGGTAACGCTCGCTGCGTCGATCTGCCGCAGCATGCAAAGCAAACGAGCTTGCAGCGTGCTCTGACACACCGCTGTCAAACACACAGCATCAAACCAAAACTCTGTCACCCCAAACTGACAACAGCCGTGTTATTCTTCATCCTACAATGGTTTCATGTCCAACAAGCATGGCTTACTAAGGTTGGTAACCAGGCCGCACTAATTTGTGAGCACATGGCCAGCATTGCTTGCATGTGAACGGTTGTGCATTTACCATGCCTAGTCCTGTCCATATTACATGGCTCACCTGCATGACCTCAGGGTCCAGCCCCAGCAGCAAATCTGACAGAACAGCAGCCTCCAGTGCACCCATGAAGGCAGCCACAGAACCGCTGCCAGGCCCGGCAGCAGCAGCAGCAGCAGCCGGCGGCCGAGCAAACAGCGGGTACACGCGCGCAAACAGCACGTCTGGCCGGCCCAGCAGCAGGCAGGTGCACAGGCAGATCTCCGCAGCAGCAGCCACGTCAGACGGCGGCTGCGCAGCAGCAGCAGCACTGCCACCTGGCACAACCTGGCCTTGCTGCTGCTGCTGTCCTGCAGCCTCCTGCAGGGTTGCAGAGGCATGCCCCAGCATCAGGCTGAGCATCCACTGCTCCAGCTGCTGCGGTTCAGCGCCTATGCCCTGGCTGCGCCCTAAACCGCCCACAGAAACCCTGGGTTTCAGGCCGCCGGCTGAACCGCTGCCGCCACCAGACGGGCCGTGCGGCTCGCTGCCGGAGTGGCTGCTGCGCTGCTGCTGCTGCTGGATTGTGTTGTGGAAGCGAAGTGCATAGTATAGACCGAGTTTGAACTTGCGCACGTCCTGCGGATGCAATCACAATAGTAGTAGCAGCAGCAGCAGCCAGCACAAGCCGCACAGAAACTGACGGTCAGTCAGGTACATCATCGATGACAACCAGCAACTGACGAGGCAGCTGGCTAGCACCGACGACAACCTGGCCAATGCCAAGCTCTATACGTCCGCAGTGCCCTCACAATACGCGACAGTGCGGCGACTCAACTTCCACTCTGCATCTAGTCTGCATCCATTCTGCAATCATTCTGCAATCACTCTGCATCCACTTCGTATCCACTCTGCAATCACTCTGCAATCACTCTGCATCACGCTGCATCCACCCTGCATCCGCTCTGCATCCACCTGCCCCTACACCCCCGCTGCACCTACGCAGAACCCCCCACCCACAGCACCATAAAAAGTGTTTTTTTTTTCTGTCACCCCCACCCGCCCTTTCGCCGCACCTGCAACGTCTTCAGCAGCTCGCTGCAATGCACCCACACTGCACCCACATCGCACCTACTCAAAACCCCCCACCCGCAGCACCCCAACCACTGCTCTCTCCCCCCCTCGCCGCACCTGCAGCGCCTTCAGCCGCTCACTCCAGGGCAGCCACGCTGCACCCACATTGCACCTACTCAGACCCCACCCGCAGCACCATCACCCCCACCACTGCTTCCCCCCTCCGCCGCACCTGCAGCGTCTTCAGCCGCTCGCTGCAATGCATCCACGTTGCATGCACACTGCACCCACACTGCACATACACTCCACCTACACAGACCCCCACCACCAGCATCATCACCCCCCCCCCCCCCCCACGCCCACACACACTGCTCCGGCCCCCCTCCCCCGCCCCCCCCCCCCCCCCCCGCTCTCCCCCTCGCCGCACCTGCAGTGTCTTCAGCCGCTCGCTCCAGGGCATCAGCCGCGCACAGAACACGCCGCCGGCCTGGCCCAGCAGGTACAGCCGCGGCCCGCCACCCACCACGCTGCAGCAGCAGTCAGCACCCCAGGCAGCCAGGCCCCCAGCCAGCGCCCACTGCCGGTCCACTGGCTGATCCATCCACTCTACCTGCTCCTGCACACGCAGCACGCGCTGCGCACCCTGCTGCTGCTGCTGCTGCTGCTTGTCATGCCTGCTGCTGCTGGTGGTAAACCCTAGGACGAGCAGCAGGGTGCTAAAGCCCTGCTGACAGACCACCGCCACAGCATCCGCATCCAACCAGTGCACCCCCAGGATCGGCAGCGGCTCAGTAAGCCCCAGCAGCGGTTCAGCAGCATCAGGGTTCCCCCCTAAACCGCCGCCACTGCCAGAACCCTGCCCAGAACCCTCGGCCTGCCCTGCTGGTGTGCTGCCGCTCCAGGTGGCGCTGATGCTGAGCGGGAAGTGGCCTGCAACTTGAGCTGCAGCAGCAGGGTTCAGGGATTCTAAAGCCTGCTGTGCGCGCTGTGCTGCACGGCTGGTGGTGAAACTGCCTGGGCCGCCCCTCCGCAGCTGGCCGGCTGCTGCAGCTGCTGCAGCCAGGGCGTTTGAGGGCGCTGCGTCTGCGGCACCTGCAGGACAGCAAGGGTGGAGTCAGCGATGCTGCGGCAGCCAACATATGTCATCACTTCACGAGGAGGTGTCTGCAGCAGACCTGTGGAGGCAGTCTCAGATCAGGTTGGTGGACTGCATCAGCTGCTCAAATGCCTGCAACGCTTGTGGGAAGAACCGAAGCCCTTGCAGCCACGCCTGTAAGGCATGCTGGCCTCAGCAGCCAAAGAAGCGGCTGGTCAAATGATCATGGCATGTTGCAGCCAGCGCAGTGAAGAAATCTCGTGCATACACATAGCACACCACACAACAGCACACACCCCTTCCATGCGGCTCTGCGGGCTTGTGTGGGACCCAATTCACCATGATGCTGTGGTATTGCTGAGTGCTGCTGCTGCTGCTGCTGCTGCTGCAACATGTACCATCTGCTGCTGCATTCAAGTGCTGCTGCTGCTGCTGCTGCTGCCGGGCTCACCTGCATCTCCGGGGTTGACATGGTCGCCAATCAGCGGCACATCAAACATGACAAGCCTGCTGCCCCACCCCAGCGCCAGCACAGCCACCGGCACCACCATGCCGCCGCCAGCGTTACCAACACTGTTACTAACACCGTTAGTAACAGTGTGGCTGCCGTCTTCAGCAGCACCCCCGGACCAAACCCTATACCCTGCCGAGGCCTTGCGGGCGTGTGGCAGCCACGCAGCAGTCGGCACTGCTGCTTGGGGGCCTGCAGTGGGCTGTGGTATGCTGAAGAGCATGAGCAGCTCCTGGGCCTGAGGCTTAAGCCGAGCGATGTAGGCGTGGCTGGGGGTGAGCAAACAGAAGACGCCGTCGCCCACACGCCAGGCGCCGTCCTGTGCAGGTTGTAGGGTGGTGCGCACGCAGATCAGATTCAGACAGACGCACACAATGCGAGACGGATGATTCATAGTGTCTGCTGTTGTGCACTGCACGGATGCCATGGCCTAGCAGACTGCTTATTCCGGGCGCGTGCGCATTGCATTCAACGCGGTTCAAGGCATACCAGGCCCTGCAAAAACCAGTATCATGTACTTGCTCTGCTGCTGCAGCAAGCGGCGCACCTCAAACAGCGCCCGCCACGCTGCCTCATCCGCGCCAGCAGCAGGGCCTAAACCCTTGGGGCTCAGCGGCGGCGTGCCGCCCCTAAACCCCTGCACCCCAGCTGACCAGGAGCTGCCCCTGCCCCCAGCGCCACCACCGCTGCTACCGCCACCCGCTGCTGCTGCTGCTGCCCCTGGCGCCGGCATGGTGAAGGGTGCCAGGTGTGAGATGCCGAGCAGCGGCCCGTACTGCCCGTTTGCGAGCACCTTGCTGCTGACGTTGGTGCGCAGCAGCAGCGAGCTGAAGGCGTGCAGGCACAGCCGGCCCCGCGCGTCGCCTGTCAGCAGCAGCGAGGTGGCTCTGCTGGGCAGGAAGCTAGCAAGGGTGATGCGGGCGCCGTGCTGGGCTGCAGGGAGGTGGGCAGGAGTGCAGGCAGGCAGATGTGCATAAGGTCAGCCATGTCAAAAAGGAAGGCAGACAGGTGTGCAAGCATGCAGGAAGCTGGCCAGGCTGATGCAGGCGCCGTGCTGGGCTGCAGGGGGGGACAGGTGCGCAGGGTCAGTAATACCACAAGGCGGCAGACTGGTGTGCAGGCAGGCAGGCAGGCAGGCAGGCAGGCAGGCAGGCAGGCAGGCAGGCAGGCAGGCAGGCAGGCAGGCAGGCAGGCAGGGATCGCAAGCAGGTCTGCAAGGCTGCTGATACAACTGAGAAGATATCTGACTGACTGAAAAAATATCTAGCATGGCCATTACTTGCTGCCTTGAGGATGCCACAGCCCTCTACAGCACGCCGTCAACATCAAATCAACCGGTTTCAATCCAATGACCATGTAAGATGGCGCCGACTGCCGCATAGTCAACCCGGCGCCCGCTTGCATATTGCTGTCATCACTATCATCACTATCATCACTTGCTGCTCACCTATGCCTGCCACCTGGCTGGGCCCTCTGCGCTGCACCGTGCGGTCAACACAAAGTCGATATTGCCGTCATCCGTGTCATAATCATCATCGCTCACCTATGCCTGCCACCTGCCTGGGCCCTCTGCGCTGCAGCTCCCACACTGTCAGCGCACCGCTGCCATGCCCCACAGCAAGCCACAGCGCATCACCAGCAGCCGCAACCACGCTGAACCCCAGACACGTGACAGCATCCACCCCTAAACCCTCGCCCAGCTGCCACATCGCCACCCCGCCAGGCAGCACGCTGTGGCCGTGGCCGCCGGCAGGGTTTTGGTGGCCTGCTAAACCGCCGCCCTGCTGCGCTGCTGCTGAACCCTGCTGTGGCAGTTGGAAGACCAGGGCTGAGCCTGAGGCAGTGCCGACTGCAAGGTACTGGCCTGAGGCAGCAACCACCTGCATGGCAACAGTCACAGCAGCCCGCAACAGACTTATATAGCTGACAGCGCCACGTAACTGCAGAATGGAAGTGCAAGCGTGCACAAGCACAGAGCCAGCCAGCACTGTTTCAGGGCAGAGGCAGCCCCAGCCACTCCTGCAACTGCCTGAGCTGTTGCAGTGCTGAAGCTCAAGTACGCACACGTGTGGGGCAGCAGCGTGAAGCACCGGCCGCAGAAGGTGGGCAATGACCACGGCCAACTGCTGTGCGCACCCCTCCCACGCTCCCCAGCCACCCACCTGCAGGGGGCCATGCGGTGCCAGTGCAGCTGCAAGCACCTGGCTCCAGTCCACGCCAGCAGCAGCAGCACCACCACCAGCCGCGCCGCTGCTGCTGCCACTGCCAGCGCTGCCGCCCGCAGCGCCGGCAAACAGCCCTGCCAGTGACTCCAACTTCAGCAGCACGCCACCACCTATCATAGCACCACCTGAGGCAGCCGGCCGCCCCGCAGGGTTCCAGTCTGCCTTTGCATCTGACAGCAGCGCGGACATCCGCGCCTGGGGGTCCAGGCGCTGGAAGGCCCTGCGCTGCTGCTGCTGCTGCTGCTGCTGCTGTGCGGCGAGGCCTCCATGGAACAGCATCTCCTCGTACTGCCAGGCCTGCCGCAGGGCCAGCTCATGAGGGGGCAGCGCAGCAGCAGCCGGCCCCTGCTGCCCTGCTGCTGCTGCTGCTGCTGTTGCTGATGATGAAGGTGCTGGCGGTGGGGTTAGCAGATCGCTGGCACTTTGCATCTCGTTGCTGCCAGTGACAGCTGCCTGTTGCTGCTGCGGCACTGGAGCCGCCACGCTGCCCGACACAAACCCGCCTGCTGCTGCTGCTGCTGCTGCCACCTCTGCCGCTGCTGCTGCTGTTCCTGCAAGCCCTTGCACAGGCTGCGCCGCTGGCTGCTCCACCTCCAGCACCTCCGCCATGTCATGTAACATGTCCAGCATGTCCGAATCATCATCGCTGCTGGCCCTGCTGCCGCTGCTGCTGCTGCTGGGGCCGTTATTATGACCATCAGCAGCTGTCCCACTTGCTGCAGGAACAGCAGCTGCAGCCGCACCATTTGATGGTGGCTGTAGCCCATTTGCTGCAAATGCGGGCGGAGTTGCTAGGGTTGTACTGCTGCTGTGGCCGTCCATCAAGTCAGTCAGCACACTGCTGCCTGCATGTGAGGGCTGCACAAGCAAGGGCAGACCAGTGGCGGCGGGACTCTTGCTTGCTGCTGCACTCTTGGGGCTCCTTGCTGGTGCCTCATTGCTTGCATGCTGCTCCTCCTCCTGCTGCTGGTGCTGCTGCTGCTGCTGCAGCTGCAGCTGCTGCTCGCCGGGCAGCAGCTCACCCAGCAGCGACTTCAAGTAAATCTCACCAGCATCCTGCTGCTGCTGCTGCTGCTGCTGCTCCTGCTGTTGTGGTGTATGGTGATGCTCTGGTTGCTGTTGCACATAACTCACTGCAGGCGCAGCAGCTGGTGCTTGCTGGGGTTCCAATGCTGCAGAGGCTGTTGCTGTCGCTGCTGCTGGTGGAAGGCTGGCTCCTGCTGCATCAGCTTGCTGCACATCTGGCGTGCTGGCTTCCCCAGTGGCCTGACGCAACGGAACACATAGCATATGCAGGGCAGGTCGTCGCGCAGGGACGAAATTGCTTCCCTTGCTGTCCACGTCACTGCACCTGAGTTTCTCAAGTGCAGCCGAACTAAAAAAACAAAGCCTGTTCCTGCTAGCATTCTCTTCCATCTGCTGCAGCTGGGCACTCCAACTGGCACAAGCACCTGCAGTACTGTCGCAAGGCATTGTGGAGCTACCAGCTCCAGCGGTGAACACGCTGCCTGACACAGCATGCCTAGGGTTGCATAGGGAAGGTCAACCAGGAATTGTTTGCCAGGCTTACCTCACCACCAGCCAGTAGCTCTGCCAAAATGTCTTCAAGGGCCCTCTCCTCCATGCCCAGGCCTGCCCAGCAACTCACTCAACTGCCTGAGTACAGATCAAGAGCCTTAGGCAGCAGAGCTCCAACCACGGAAGACCCATCTGATCAATCAATGTACTGAACAACTATAACGCGGATGCACCGGCCATGCACCATCATCCAACATGTCCAGACTTGCAGCGCGCCAACTGTGCCGTGAATACTGCAAGCTTACTGAACAACAAGAAATCGCTGCTACATTACGGACTTTTTACGCACATATGGGAGTGAGAGAGGTCAAGAGTAGCTCTAAGAGTAACACCCAGTAACAACATAATGACTAACCACGTACGAAAGGGAGGACGCATGGTTCTTCTGTCTTGCTTCATCGGCATTGGCTTTCAAGATCAAGAGTAGGTTGCCTGCTTGAGCTTGGATCGTAGCCACCCACGTCAACCTACCAGCACTTGTTTGCAACACCCTGCATTGGAACTGCCTGCACTTCTGCACCTGCGCTAGGCACATGGTCGCAGTCCCCACCCTAGAAAACATTTGTGTCGATGTAAGTTAACGTTGCACTGCCTGGCAAAGCGCTTATCGCCACGCAGCATGACTCTGCTGACAGGCAGGAAGGGCACAGCAGTCAGGAAGGTTGACAGGCCAGCTGATGCATGGTCCCTTCCCCTGCTGCAGGTCGCCGCAAGGCACGAATTTTGGATCGTTCAGAAGCGCCACGTTCAGGTGAGTCACTTTGCTGTTTGATTTGCTGCCAGAGAGAAGCACAGCACTTACGTGTAGCTGGTTGCTGACAGTCTGCGTAATGGGGTCATCCTCAGCACACACGGCTTGTGGTTGTGCTGCTAGTTTGTGGTGCTGCCGGCAAAGCTGTATCATAGCTTGTAATCACCATGCATGCACCTGGTTGCTCTGCGGTAGTTGTACCTAGCACCCTTCCATGCTGACACGCATGGTGCGGTGCTGCTGCTGCTGTGGCACACTACTGATAGTACTTGCCGGAGCATGTGGCAAACCAGCTGCTGCAGCAGCTGCTGCTGCGTGGCCGCTTGCAGCAGCCCAAGCAGCTGGACAGCTTCAGGCACTCTGCAACATGCCTGGCGCTGAGCGGGCGGCAGTTGGCGGCGCAGCAGCAGCTGGCAGAGTGGCTTGCATATGTTGCTGGGCTCAGGTGGGTGGCTGGCGGGTGGCAGGTGGAGCAGGCAGCCATGCATACATTTCAAACCGGGCACAGCCTCCCATAAAGAGTTATTCATCTTCACACGGGTACCATGCGACTCTAGCAGGCGGCGGCAGTAGCAGGAAGTCATGCAGGGCTGGAGCCTTGCAGGGAATGTGTCGTCTGTAAGTTGCGCTAAAGCTCCCGCAACTTTTTGCAACTGTCAGCACTGACTGAGCAACGTACAGCATTGAGGAAAGTGGCGAGGGGCGGATGGCCCCGCAAGCACTTGGAAGCATTCTACACGGCTGTATCAGCACGCACCACCCGATTGCTAGACTGCAGCACACAGCAGCAGAAATATCTCACAATTTCCTCAACATCAACCTCCAAACTACAGCCTCTCATATTCCGGCACACCCTCCCCTAGAAAGTACTCCATTTTCACACGGGTACCATGCGACTCTAGCAGGCGGCGGCAGTAGCAGAGCATTGCGGAGAGTGGCATGTGCAGCACGTCATTGTCTGCTTTCAGTGGCGGGCACTCTAGAGGTACGTCTACCAGGCAAACAGGGTTGTTGCAGCATGCACAGGTGGCTGTGCAACACACGCCTTGCATGAGCGAGCTGCAGATTGTTTCATCCTGGCTTGCTGGCAGCAACAGGCGCTGTGCTGCAAGCAAGGAAGCAGGCATGGCGCAGCAGCGGCGCACGCCATTGACATAGGCTTTGTATGGCACAACCTCCCCACACTACGCCGGTGTGAATGACAGCAGAAAACTGAACAGCTTGGTCTAGCTCAACCGAAATTTGTGGAGACCCTTGACACCCTAGGATTTTTTGAAACATTCCCTCATGTAGAACATGCAAGCGGTACCGCCTTCCCAGGCGCATCTCAAATGGTTCACAACAGGCACTTAGCTGTCGCAACGGTGGCAGGGGTGCCAAGGTGCCTAACGCAGCGTTATTGCCGAGGCAATGTGCTGGCTACGTAGTGAAGACCCCCTTCAGGCAATGCCATAAGTTGGGATGTCAGAACGTTTGGTCTTGCCAGCCACACTCCTTTGCTTACATGTAAAATGGAAACTTGTGTGATCTCTCAATCTCTATGTATACACTGTGACAGTGCTGTGCGGTCACTGCTGGCTGAGCCAGCAGCAACAGTGCTGAGCACACCATGTTCAGGGATCAATGTTTGGAGGGGGGCCGCAATCGTACAGTTGGTCGGATCTCATGCAAGAGAACAGGAAAAGGGGCTTCACAGCGTGCACAGGCGAACACGTAGCGTCAAACACCCGAAGACCAGGAAGAATCGTATGCGGTCCGCCGAGAGAAGAGAGGTCTGTTACAGGGGTGGGCAAGCTATCGCCCTAGAGCGCGTCCGCCATTGCATTGCATTGCATTTGTACACGGAGGCGGTCTCCCCAACCCCGCAGGGGCTAGGTACTGCCAGTCAAGCCAACACTCCGCCATTTAAGCCCTCGTATCATAAGAACCAGTGGGTATTTGTCCAACCTCCAGGTCCCCACACCGCGGTAACATGCCACCGTAAACGCAAGCATGCATGCAATACAAGCAGGCTAGCACATGGAATGCAGTAGCTGCCGGCATACAACGCTACGATCACCCGCATAAGCAAACTAAACATAAATACAGGTGTGCTTGCTTATGCCGCCTGACGCACAAACAGGGTGATCCTCCTGAGTCAACCCACAGTTAGCTGCTGGTCGACAGGCTTGCAGAAGCCCCTGCAACACTCACCTGCACAACATCTGGCAACAAAACGCACATGCAACACGAAGGTTGGCCAGGCCTAACTCAATAGACTCGACAACAACAAGTGACACTCGGGGCCAAAAGGCCTGGACTGCTGCAACCCGCACACAGAACCCCCGTCCCATCACAGCGTGCAGTGTCAAGGGTCCCTTGACACTACAACAACACCGCCCCCTAGCAGACAACGACACCGGCCACTTCGAGGTCAATGTCCCACGACCATGGCTATTAACCTATGGTGCCCACAGGAGTTGGCTGGATACGCCTGCAATCAAAGCTGACCAAAGTTGAACTCCACAACGCCACCTGCCCACCGCCTTCTACTGGTGCTGGCCTGTAGAATGTGGGCCCCCAAAGCACCAACTGCTGCAACAGCGCAACCTCCAGCACTGACAGCAAGCAGGCACCCAGGATTTTCTAAAGGCAATTCAGAACCAGCATCTGCCAGCACTACCCTGGCACCCCCCCTAGTTTACTAACGGTACCCCTTAGTGGTGCCGGACTGCCCATGTCACTAAGCCCTGACCTTAGTAACAAGCCCCTTAGCAGGCCAGACCTTAGTGACACCCTTAGTTGTTGGTGCTGCCACGCTGCTAAGCCCCTTAGCAGGGCAGGTCAGCACCGCTGGAAAAGCCCCTGTAGTGTGTCTGTTACATTCAAATTGCTGCACAACCATAGCTGAGGCGAGGCAGGCATCCCAGCACCCATTGCAGTGGCTGCTGTCAGCACCTCCTGCCTGCCTGCTGCTGCTGCTGCCGCTGTCATGGTGTGCTTGCATACTGCCTCTATTCCCGCACCGGCATTGTCAGGTGATCATGAACTTCCGTGATTTTATGCTCCATGTCCGGTTTGTAGATGCCTCGCCCGCATGGCAGTGTGCTGTGGAACTGCCTGTAGCAGTGGCAGCAGTGCTACTGGTGGCCCTGTTTATGAAGGTGGTGTAAGCATCGCGACCTCTGAGATCTTTGTTAACGTTTTAAATGATGTTCGTTTATGGTTCTTACAGGCAATGTACTTCGGACGACTGTTGCGGCCAACATGGCCAGTGCAGCTCAGCTTTCCTCAGCAGCTCATTCGCCTCATCGTGCCTCACGTTACCAGGATGCGGACCCGCCAGCCAGCAGCAGCTGCAGCTTGATGATACCAATGGGGAGCGCTTCGCTCGTTGACTGGAAAGGACAGCAACATAAACAATGCAGCCTGACATGAACCTTTTCACTGCAGCAGTAAGAGATGAATGAAAGGCAGGCATACATGCATGCCCCCCCACCCACCTCCACATGTGCCAAACACACTGCTGCTTCTCCTGCCTCTTTGCGAGGAAAATAACCCTCTGCACACCTGTGCTGAAAGTGACGACCTGAGCGCGTCACTGACAACACTACACCAGGGCTACCTCAGACTACAAAGGACCAGAAGACCGTCAGTGCTCGTTCCCCCTAGTCATCGTGGCTGCTGCGGGAACAGCACTGACCAGGTTTTATTATTGATTGCAGGTAATACTAGATCAAGTAATAGCAGGAGGAGCAGCACATCAGAATATATGAAGTTGAAGACAGCAGCCATGGTGGCAGGGGGCGCCTCCTAGATGCGTGAGTGAGCAACATGTTGCATCCAGCTATTGCAAACTGTGTTTACATGCCAATGCAAGCTTTTTACAAGCATGGCCAGTGCTGCTGCTGCTGCAGCAGACCCAAGTGCCAGCACCAGTACGTCAACCACGTAACACCGCTCGGTTGAACTTGCACTCAGGACATGAACAGGCCAACCTCGCACGTGCAATGAAATGCGAGGTCCAGTCACAGGTGCCACCTTTCTGACAGGGGTTCAGCACAGACCTTTGACCAGCACACGACAGCCCGGACTGCATGAAAGCCATGTCAGCCGCTCGAAATGTTTGTTTATTTCATTTGTTTTCTGTTCTTATTAATTCGGTATCTCCACACAGCAACCCGGTGCTCGCACAGCAGTACTGAGCATAGTCAAAGTCCGCCTTTAGCATCGAGCAGCACGGCATGCAACGTAAAGAGTCACTTCGATGGCTAATAGGAACATCGAAGCCAATACCTGGGCCCGTTCGAGTGCTATATGGCTCAGATCGGTGGGGTTTGACCTGCAGTGCACTCGGTGGCGGGGAACTGCCCTCCACCTTGCCCTGCACGATCATCGCCTACTGCGGAGCCTGAGCCCACGACAGGCATGCTGACGATGTTTATGTCAGCTCTTGGAGCCGTGGCCGCTGAGGTAAGTGCAGCAATGTTCCTGCAGCACCGTCAGCAGCGACTGCTGCTGCCCTGGCATGTTGCTGCAGGCCACGCTGTTTCCAGAACGTACAAGCGGTATGCTTTAAGTAAAACGCTTCGGGCGTAGCTTCACACACATGCAGCAGCAACATGTTCTTGTAGAATTTAGCGAGGCCACATGCTGCAGGACCAGCAGGAGCATGCTGTTCCAACAGCCAGAGGCACCTCTGGACTATGTATGCTGCCACCATGGTCATACGCTGTTTGCTGGTACACAAGCAGTCGCTCCTGTTGACTTGACTGATGATGATGTTCGTGCCTTGCAGTTGTGCCGTCACTGCGCCGCCCCTGTCGAGCAACTGAGGGCACACAGTGGAACATGTGACAGCTGTGAGGCAGACCAGCAGTGCTCTGCCTGTTGTGTCAACTGCATGGCAGCTGATACCATACAGGTGAGCTCGTAACTGTGTGGGTGGACTGCACAACGAGCGCCGCACAGCTGCACTGTTGTGTGCGCACGTAGTAGTATTGGCATGCACTGCAGCTTCAGAGGAAACATCAGAGGCAGGTGCTTCTTAATCATTGTACTGACAGTAGCTCTGTTTCTGATGTGCATCTCTGCAATGTTATGCAATGAATGTATCGGTATTGGAGGCGCATGCAAGCAAGTAAAGCAGAGAAACACCTCCCCCCCACCCCACCCACCCACCCACCCACGCAACTGGCGACACTGCGCATGTTATGCAACGATGTATGTCCTGCTGCTTTGCTGCAGATCCTGTGCGCTGGCACCAACAAGGACAAAGTTGCGACTGCAGGCTCCTTCACTGTGTCAAACACTGTGTCAAAAACCGGGTGACCCTGCCTGGTCTGAACAGCGTGAGCAACCTCTTCCATGCCCACAGCGAGCAGATGCAAAAGCCGCAGGTGGCCAACTTCATGTCTGCTGGGAAAACCCTGGCTGACTGGCCCATCACTGGTGTGATGCTGCGGGAGCCAGGGCCAAAGAGCTGCTTACCCAACCAGGTGCTGGACAGGTGGAGGCAGATAGAGAAGCAGATCTAGGAAGGGAGGCATGAGAGCTAGTGTTCTGCTCGCAGGCACTGTGTGAGTTGAGTGATTCTCAGGGTGTACACAGGTTGTGGTCTGTTGTAGGTATCGAGTTGATTATTTGGGCGACGCTGCTTGCTTCACACAAGTTGCTTTGCATAGTGGTTGACTGGTATGGGGTGCTGGTACCATGTCGATACTTGACAAGGACTCTAAGAGGCGGCGGCCGTGGCCTGCTGCAATCCCTCACACTGGTTACTTATTTTTGCCAGCGAGCGGCTCGCAATGCATGCTTGCAAGTGCAGTGTACGCAGGCTTTGTTGCTGTGCAGTTGACTTCACAGTACTGTGCGCCTCCCAGTACGGATACATTCATTTCTTGCATGTGCTGAACGCTACTCCTTGTAGCTTCACAGAAGCACCTACTAAGCCCCTTATCACGAAGCTACTAGGCTTAGCCAGCAGCAGTGCTAAGGGGGCTTAGTGACAAGGGGCTTCGTACTAGGCCCTCGCCAGCCACTAAGGGGGGGGGGCTTAGCAACTAAGGGGTGGGGCTTAGCAACTAAGCCTGTGCAATCACTAAGGCATAGGACCTGCAGACCGGCTTAGTAACTAAGGTTAAGGCTTAGTAAACTAGGGGGGTTGCCAGGGTAGTGTAGTCGGTAGCTAACACAACACTGCAAAGACTGCTGCACTCATCACTTCTCCACGCACAGCTGACTAACTGGCTGCACTTCCAGCTTCCTGCTGCTGCTACATCACACTGCGACTGCTGGTCCTACAGCAGATCCTCCAGTTTGGCTCCAGAAGCAGACATTTATGGGGACGTCATCGTTCAATGTGCCTGCCATAAGTAGCCAATAAGTATGAGGGTCAGAAGCGGCTGCTGTCCTGCACCAAACGAGGCAAGTCATGCACTGTTGTTGAGGCCAACGCTAGGCATCGCCATGAGGCCTGCTCCAGCTGCTCCAGCGCTTAACGCTGTTTCAGAAATTAGGTCATGCTGTCCACCGGCCTCGAGCGCGAGTGGTAGAAGGCCTGGCACTAATGCTGCGGAAGGGGCTAACGCGGCTGCTGTGGCTCCACTGAGGACTGCACGCCGCCGAAGAAGAAGAAGAGGTCTGTTACAGGGGTGGGCAAGCCGCCGGGAGAGAGGTCTGTTACAGGGGTGGGCAAGCTATCGCCCTAGAGCGCGTCACTTGCCCCTCTTTCAGCTCACATATCATGAGAACCCGATAGCAAGCCACGAGATGCAACCAAAGTGAAACTCCAGAGGCATCTTGCAGCCCCTACCTCCCCATAAACCAACAAGTACATGCAGTGCAGCATGTGCGAAGTGCAGCACGAAAAGCAGCAGGGTGCTCAAAGCACAGGGCACAAAACGCACAAGGGAAGGCAGGCATGGTCCAAACAGCAAGCCGCAGAAGAAGAGGGGTTACACGGTGTTATACAGCAAGCCGCCACACAGAAGAGGGGTTACACGGTGTGCACAGGCAACGTGCACAGCAAGCCGCCGAGAGAGAGGCTTGTTACAGGGGAAGGCAAGCTATCACCCGAGAGCGAGTCACTTTTTGAGTCCCCACTTTCAGCTCACATATCGTATGAACCCGACAGCAAGCCACAAGACGCCACCAAAGACAACTTCAGAGGCGTCTCGCAGCCCCTATCTCCCCCAAACGAACATGTACATGCAGGGCAACAAGTGCGAAATGCAGCACGAAAAGCAGCATGTGCTTCACGCACAAGCACAAAACGCACAGGGAAGAACAAGCATGGTCCAAACAGCAAGCGGGGTGCACAAAGGTGCTGCTCACCATAAATGTCTGGCATGATTGCATCAAGGCACTGCTGTACGCACCAGACTGCAGCAAGCAGGAGCATGCATAACTGACGCGGCGTACGACTGACAGGCAAATCAAAGCAAACTAAGGCAAGCACAGAAACATGCAGCACGGAGCAACGATCTGGGAAACCAGCGCTGCGACACCCACAACATGCAACATGCCCTTGACAGGAACTGGAAAATCGGCAACTGCTGGCAGCACAATATGCAACGGCAGGAAGGTCAACCAGAGCGGGGCGCCAGTACAATGCGCAGCTGTGCTGGATCAGAGCACAGAAACGGGTGATTGCCAGGCACCGCAACCCGCCAAGTAGCGGGCGCTGTCTCCGTCGCCACAAAATCAGCAAGCAACTCCCAAAACCTCAACACCGCTTGCTGCTTAGCCGCGAGAGAGAGAGAGAGAGGGGTTGCTGCTTAGCCGCCAAAAAGAGAGAGAGAGGGGTTACACTGGTGTACTCACGCGGCATACGCCACCACTAACACCTGAAAGGATTTGCTTAGCCGCAGAGAGGAGAGGCTTGTTACAGGAGAAGGCAAGCTATCACCCGAGAGTGAGTCACTCGCCCTACTTTCAGCTCACATATCGTATGAACTCGATAGCAAGCCACAAGACGCCACCAAAGAAAACTCCAGAGGCGTCTCGCAGCCCCTATCTCCCCATAAACGAACATGTACATGCAGGGCAGCAAGTGCGAAATGCAGCACGAAAAGCAGCATGTGCTCCACGCACCAGGCAAAAAGCGCACAGGGAAGGACAAGCATGGTCCAAACAGTAAGCGGGGTGCACAAAGGTGCTGCTCACCATAAATGTCTGGCATGATTGCAGCAAGGCACTGCTGTACTCACCAGACTGCAGCAAGCAGGAGCATGCATAACTGACGCGGTGCACGACTGACAGGCAAATCAAAGCAAACTAAGGCAAACTAAGGCAAACTAGGGCTCTGCTGCTTCTGCAATCCTCACTGCTGACAAGGACAGAAACATGCAGCACGGAGGAAAGAGCTGAGAAACCAGCGCTGCGACACCCACCACATGCAACATGCCCTTGACAGAAGCTGGAAAATCGACAACTGCTGACAGCACAACATGCAGAGGCAGGAAGGTCAACCAGAGCGGGGCGCCAGTACAATGCGCAGCTGCGCTGGATCAGAGCACAGAAACGGGTGATTGCCAGGCACCGCAACCCGCCAAGTAGCGGGCGCTGCCTCTGTTGCCACAAAATCAGCAAGCAACTCCCAAAACCTCAACACCGCTTGCTGCTTAGCCTCCTGTAACATCTGCGCTACTAGCTGTTGTCGCTGTTGTTGTTGATGCAGCTGCTGCTGCTGCCGGCGCTGCTCTACCAGCTGATTATGTTGTTGCTGCGCAGCAGTGGGAGCTGCAGGCTGCAGTGTATCAGTAATAAGCGCCTGGCCCGCCGGCAGCGGCGGTGGCTGCTGCACGGCCAGGGCGGGCGGCGGGATGCTCAGCTTATTAGCATGTCGTCTGCCAACATCCATGGCATTCAGAGCAGCTAGACAGACAACCTTCCAAACGCCCCTGTGGAGCTTGGTAGGGCCAGCTGGCGGCTGCATCAACCAAACATGCCGCCTTTGTTTGTGTTTGGGTTCGAAACTGCGCCTCGAAATTCGCGCATCTTAGTTAGTCGATTTTAACATGTTGCCATCAAGTTGCGCTCGTAGTCTAGTGGTATGATAGGTCCCTGCCACGGACCAGGCCCGGGTTCGATTCCCGGCGAGCGCAGCCTTTTGCAAGTGGTCAAGATGGGTTGTCGCTTTTGGTTCAGTCTATGGTCGGTTTTGCCGGCCATGCCTTCAGATACGGCCCCGCGAAGGGCCTTCGCGGGCCACGCTGTGGCACACGACGAATGCGAGAGAGGCAGGGTCACAGCATGTAGTTCGTGTGGCTACAAAACGGATACGTTTGAGCTGAGGTATCAACTGGCCCAGTCCCAGTGGGACCATGCATTCCTGAATATGTCCGTCTTCACAACACTAGGGAAGACAGAAGAAGAGGCATGCTAAACAGGAGGCCAATCCTAGGAAAGGGATATTATACCCTTCCCCCACCCTTCCCCCCACCCCATCTGTAAACACCATCCACCCTTCCCCCACCATTCCCCCCACCCCAATCCACCCTTCTCCCACCCTTCTCCCACCCTTCCTCATACCCTCTCTTACCCTAGTTCCCTAACCCCTACCTTCCTCCACACAAAGAAGCTGCACAGGGTTCTGAGGATGAGTTGAGGATGGAAAGAATTATAGGACGGGTTTGCAGAAAGTGGCATTGCATTCCTTGCTGCATTGGCCAAAAACAGCTGTAAAAATATGTAGTCGGGAGAGAGGCTTGTTACAGGAGAAGGAAAATATGTAGTCGAGAGAGAGAGAGAGAGAGTCGAGAGAGGCTTGTTACAGGAGAAGGCAAGTCGAGAGAGAGAGAGAGAGAGTCGAGAGAGAGAGGCTTGTTACAGGAGAAGGCAAGCTATCACCCGAGAGTGAGTCACTCGCCCTACTTTCAGCTCACATATCGTATGAACTCGATAGCAAGCCACAAGAGAGAGAGAGGCTTGTTACAGGAGAAGGCAAGCTATCACCCGAGAGTGAGTCACTCGCCCTACTTTCAGCTCACATATCGTATGAACTCGATAGCAAGCCACAAGACGCCACCAAAGAAAACTCCAGAGGCGTCTCGCAGCCCCTATCTCCCCATAAACGAACATGTACATGCAGGGCAGCAAGTGCGAAAAGCAGCACGAAAAGCAGCATGTGCTCCACGCACCAGGCAAAAAGCGCACAGGGAAGGACAAGCATGGTCCAAACAGTAAGCGGGGTGCACAAAGGTGCTGCTCACCATGAATGTCTGGCATGATTGCATCAAGGCACTGCTGTACTCACCAGACTGCAGCAAGCAGGAGCATGCATAACTGACGCAGTGCACGACTGACAGGCAAATCAAAGCAAACTAAGGCAAACTAAG
Organism: Tetradesmus obliquus; assembly: GCA_030272155.1. Lineage (NCBI taxonomy): Eukaryota > Viridiplantae > Chlorophyta > Chlorophyceae > Sphaeropleales > Scenedesmaceae > Tetradesmus > Tetradesmus obliquus. The sequence goes on from CP126191.1 coordinate 8,485,361, forward strand.
GCAAACTAGGGCTCTGCTGCTTCTGCAATCCTTACGGCTGACAAGGACAGAAACATGCAGCACGGAGGAAAGAGCTGAGAAACCAGCGCTGTGACACCCAACACATGCAACATGTCCTTGACAGAAACTGGAAAATCGACAACTGCTGACAGCACAACATGCAGAGGCAGGAAGGTCAACCAGAGCGGGGCGCCAGTACAATGCGCAGCTGCGCTGGATCAGAGCACAGAAACGGGTGATTGCCAGGCACCGCAACCCGCCAAGTAGCGGGCGCTGCCTCTGTTGCCACAAAATCAGCAAGCAACTCCCAAAACCTTAACACCGCTTGCTGCTTAGCCTCCTGTAACATCTGCGCTACCAGAGGGGGTTCGAAGAGTGGGCTGATGCAACGGCGTTTCAGTCCGCCACAATTGACGCGCCGGCCATCAAGTTGCGCTCGTAGTCTAGTGGTATGATAGGTCCCTGCCACGGACCAGGCCCGGGTTCGATTCCCGGCGAGCGCATTTTTGGATTGTGGAGGCCTTGGCCCTTTGCACACCTCCACATGCCTCATCTGCTTGACTTGGACCTTATCTGCGATGTTTATGGCCGCTGCTTTGCCTTTCAGCCACCTGAGGGAGCTTTCACTGGTCAATGTGCCTCGCCTGAAGGACAAGCACCTCGCGCCACTCACCCGCCTGGCTGGCAGCCTCACATCTCTGCAGCTCACAGGCTGCAGCAGCGTCACCAAGGCAGCTTGCCCGCTGGTGCTTGGGCAGCTCACAAACCTCTGGAGCCTGGCACTGTCAGGTGATTTGCGGCTGCAGGCGGTCTGCCCCTTTGCGCTTTGCAGGGGATCACACGCTGGCAGCCTGGGGACCAACAACCATTGAGACGCAGCACATGCCGATGCATGCTTAAATGCGCTGCGACGATAGGGCCCCTTTAGCAGGGAGCATGAGGCAACAACACACAGCACAGCAAGCTGCTGGCTCTCGCACCACATCTGATGCATGCATCTGCTGGCTGGTCACCTGCACACGACTCCACCTTCAGTTCAGATTGCGCTTGCCAAACCTCTGACGTATCAACATACGCGGACGTTGCGCCACTCTCACCGACTTCCCTTTCCCTGCTGCCAACTGTTGTGCCCTTGTTGCAACTATCCACCACCATCACCTCATCTTGTGCGTTTGCTGCGCAGGCACAGGCGTGCGGCCACCATTCCTGCAGCACCTCTCCCGCCTCACCCTACTCACCAGCTTGGATCTAGGCGGCTGCCAAGTGACCAACGCAGAGCTACAAGCAGCGCTGCCTCACCTCAGCAGCCTGCGGCGGCTCACCCTGTGGGGCTGCTCAGCTGGCGATGCATGCGTGCCGCTGCTGGCGCAGCTGCCGCTGCTGCAGCAGCTCGACATGGCGTGGAGCCTGCTGCGTGCTGCAGTGCCGGCAGTGTTCTGCGGTGGTTTGCAGCAGCTGGACCTGTCGCACTGCAAGCTGGAGGGGGGCTGGGAGGAGGTTGCCACGGCTGCAGCCGTCACTGCTAGCTGTGGTGGAGCAGGGGCAGATGCGGCAGCATGTGGTGGTGTGGCGAGGCTGCAGGAGCTGCGCCTAGTACATGCTGCTGTGTCAGCAGGCACAGCTGAGGTGCTGGAGTCACTCATCAGGTGCGCTGCTACTGCTGCACAGATACACATAGCGAATGGCTTGTAGGTAGGAGCGTTTAGTGTGCACCAGTTACTGCCTGCTTTGCACGCTTTGCTGCAAGCTCTCACAGCATTGCATGGAGAGCTGGTGTCGGCAGCCTCTGTTTGAACTGTAAAGGTGAACACGCATTGGTACACACCAGTGCTGGACTCTTGCTCAACCAAAGTTTGTGCTGCTGCTGCTGCTGCTGCTGCTGGTGCTTTGCTTCTTCAGGTCCAGCAGCCACACCCTGCAGCTGCTAGACTTCACGTCTCTTTCAGCTGACAGCTTGCTGCCGCTGCTGCTGGCACTCGAAGCAGCGGCAGCCCTCACAGCTCTCAGCCTTGCCTCAACACACCTGCCAGATGACTTCCTGCCAACCCTCGTACCCTGCGCAGCCCTGCAAACCCTAGACCTCAGCCAGAACCCTGATGTGACAGCTGCAGGGCTGCAAGCTACCCTGCCTGCGCTGCAGCAGCTGCAGCAGCTGAATTTGGCGGGAACAGGTGTTGATGATGGCGTGCTACTGCTGCTGGGGCAGCTGCCTAAGCTGGAGCACCTGGTGCTGGCTGATACAGCAGTCACTTGGGAATTGGATCCAAATACTGACAGCACAATGATGGGTCATCAGCAGCAGAACCAGGCGCAGGAGCGCAGCACCGGCGGCAGCAGCAGCAATTCTGCAGGCAGCAGCAGCTCGCCAGGCATGCAGCAGTGGCAGCGACTGCGCAAGCTGGACTTGAGCAATACCCATGTGACTGATACAGGCTGCCAACAGCTTGCACGCCAGCTTGCAACAACTGCAACAGCAGCAGCAGCAGCAGTGACGGCCAGTGAGGACGGTGGTGTCGTTCCTGCCTTGTTTGGCCTGACGCAGCTGGCGATTGGCAGCAGCAGTAGCAGCAGGGCAAAGCTGAATAAGCAGGGCCTGGCAGCAGTGGCGCGCATTGGCAGCTTGCAGCAGCTCACATTACAGGTGAGGTTGCTGCATGCATGACAGCAATGGCATCAATGGCAGCAGTGTGGGGGCAGCAAGCATGCCGCGTGTTGCATGCACAGCATTCTGCACTACTCATGCACACAGTGCAGCAGTTGTGCAAGTGCTGGCAGCAGCGGTCCGCGACACCACAGCAGCCTTGTGAGTAAATCTTGCACTTGTATTACTGCAACCTGCTTGGCATAATGCGCTTGTCATCATTGATTGGGGATTGCACTGTAGTACCGTTTACTAATCGCAAGCGCCGCTGCATCACCTGCCTCCCCTGCTGCTCGTGCCGCGCGGCTATAACCCCGCGCTTTCTGCAGCGCTGGCAGCTACAAGCGCACGACCTGGCAGCCCTGGAGCCGTTGCAGCATCTACAGCAGCTGCATGCAGTGCAGCTTGATCCCTGGCTGCTGTCAGATGCAGCACTGGTTGACCTGGCAGATGCTGTTGGAGGTGCAGCTGCTCTGCCAAGCTTGCAGTTGATTACACGAGATGGGAAGGTGCTGCTACGTACCGCTGCTGCTGCTGCTGCTGCTGCTGCAGTATCAGCCACTGCAGCGGCCAGCCTAGGCGATCAGGCATGCAGCGGTGCGCTGCTGCTCAACGAAGCAGCAGCAGATGGTGGCAGCACATCTTGGCTGAGTGCTGCTGCTGCTGCCATGGCTGGTCCAGATCCTGTGCAGTTTGGAGCGGTAGGCGCCCATGGCGACTGGCTCGCAGCAGCAAGCAACACCAGCAGTAGTGGTGCAATCTGCACACCAACAGCAGCAGCAGCAGCAGCAGCGCTTGCACCTGCCCCAGCTGGCCCCAGCAGCAGCAGAAAGCCAGGGCACAGAGTCTTCAGTAGCAGCAGCAGCAGCAGTGTCGCGCACCTGCACCTGTCTGCCTATGATGAGCGCTACCGCTACAGCACAGAGCAGCTGTTGGGGCTCAGTGGCTGTGCCAGTGGGGCTGGCAGTGCTGCTGCTGCTGCTGCTGCTGGCCTGACCGGCATCCCTGAGGAGATCCTGAAGGCCAGCAGCGCAAGCAGCTGGCGACGCGAATCAGAGTAATCGGCAGTTGTAATGACAGATTCAAAGCACACGGTGGTTTGACTTGTGGCTTGGCTGTATTAACACTGGGATGGACTGTTATGTGTCGGTTGATATCCGCATGCTGGTAGGTGCTGCCTCGAGCTCTCTAGCAGAGGTTCTGCTAAAGTGGAAGCTCTAAGCCTGACTCACAAGCTGAAAGCCTGCCAGCAGCATCCAGGCTGCAAATGTGTCTGACCTTGGCTTCGTATGTGCAGCTTATGCAGCGCAGGTGCCACCTGTGGTTATGGTGTCTTGTCATCCTAAACCTCGGCAGAGCAGTTACCACGTCACACCGCACAATATGGAATCACACATGTCAGCAGCTGGAATAAGACGCGCTGGCAACCAGCAATTTGCGCACTTTAGGCACAGAGGTGGCGCCAGTGACTTGTATGAAGTGAGATCGAGTTGCAATGGATGGGCGTGCCTTGAAGCATGAGAGGCCCGAGGTGTGAGAAGTTTCTCACACTCCACAGGTGGCACGTCACAACATGCTGAAGCTCAACCGCAATCAGCATTGATGCTGTTGCACACACCTTCACTGCACATTCAATGTGTGAAGCTGGCTTCAGCACAACATGCGGGGATGATCCCTGCAGTGCAACGTGCACCGTGCACAGTGACTGTGCGGCGCGCAAGCCCCGTCCGTGCCACATCGGATGCCACATCAGACCCCATGAGCCTTGTCCGGCTCCTTCGCGGGTGGCCAGCCATGGGCCTGCGGCCCCTATTTCGGTAATCATTGATTGCATTGTGACGCAGTGCCCCACGCTGCTTCACGCCAGTGCAGCAATGAGCAGCCACGCAGTGCCCCACGCTGCTTCACGCCAGCGTGGCAAGGAAGCTGTCCAGCTGGGCGCGGCTGGGCATGCTGGGCTGCGCCCCTGGCCGTGACACACAGATGGCGGCAGCAGCAGCAGCCAGCCGCATTGCTGCTGCTGTGCTGGCCCCCTCAAGCAGGCCGACCATGAAGGCAGCAGTGAAGCAGTCGCCAGCACCTGCACGCAGCAGCAGCCGCAGCAGCAGCAGCAGCAGCAGCAGCAGTGACAGCCAGCGGCTCGGTCCTGGTCCAGCATTGCTTGAAGGTGCGCAGCTGCGCATGTGCCTTGGTTCTTAGGAGCAGTAAGGTATCGCCCTTTTACATTGAAACCGGAGCTGTACCTACATCTGGGGAGCTTGCACACACTTGTGTACACTTGCAGGTAAGTAAGCGCGAGCAGCCATGCAGTTGATCTGCTTGTGCTACTGGAACCGGTGCTGGCTGCAGTGCTGCTGCTGGCCTGTGGCGGCGCCTTGGCCTATTCAGGCTGCACTCACAGCGAAAGCACAGTTGAGTGATAGTTTCAACTACAGACTGCTGCGTTGAGACTCCTTATGAGCAGCAGCTGGCATGCATGAGGCACCAATATGCGAGGCACTACCAGTCATGTCTGCACAACGAGGCGCAGCACTAACCTGTGGTGTCCACAACTTGGGGCGCCTTGACAGCAGGCTGCAGCACGACTCCAGCAGCAGCAGTAGCAGCAGCAGGCACCATCATACTGCCAGCTGTGCCGAGCTTCAGCAGCACCTGCAGCCCACTACCCTGCTGCTGCTGCTGCTGCTGCGCTGCTGTCTCCTGCAGTGCAGCAGCCGCCGCCAGCTGCTCCTGTGTGCTGCCTGTGGGAAGGCCGGTGAGGCGCTGCAGCTCCGTTTCATTAGGGCTGATAATGCTGAGGTACTGCAGCAGCTCAGGGGACAGTGGGGCATCAATGCCGCCAGCATCAAGCAGCACTGGCACACCTGCTGCAGCAGCCACCTGCAGCACGCGATGAGGTGTTGATCTTAAACGCGTCGTGGTTACACTGGCCTAGTAGGATGTATTCGTAGCATGCTTGCATGCAACTGGACTGTGATCCCTCTGTCAACGAGTACACAGTGACATGTATGTTCTGCGAGACACAGCATGGGATGTGGCAGCATGCTATTGCTGCATGCCGCGTCAAGGTCTGTCTGTGTGCTGGACAGCGCTGCAGCGACATCTGGGCAAACTCAAGTGCTGGAGGTTTGCCTTGACTGCCTGTAGGCACACGTGAGCAGCATGTGCCTGCACTGCACGCATGAAGCCTGAGCTCTGCTGTACAAAAACATCTTTTACACAGTAGATGCAAGGCTGCGCCCCTTCAAGCAAAGCTGGACCAAGAGACTCCCGCTGACAGTCTCCTGATGCTGCGAGTGGGCTGTTCATGCAGGCACAGTAGCTCTGCTCTGCTGTGCTGTGCTGTGCTGCGACCTGCAGTGGCCGCAGCAGGCGTGCGAGTATTCTGAAGCACATGCATGCTGTGCGCGCTGCGGAATGCCACGCACCTTTGCCACCTGTATGTTGGCGGCCTCTGGGATCTCTCGCTGCAGCAGCACCGCACCCGCTCCAGCAATGAGCTGCAGCAGCAGCAGCAGCAGCAGCAGCAGCAGGGTCAACCCATGTCATACAGCAGCACCAGGCTGGACACAGGCAGCTCAAGCAAGAGCAGGAGTAGCCAGAGTGGAGCAGCAGCTGCCATTGCTGCAATACACACATGCAGTCGGGGGCATTCTACAGCCTGAATGCTGCAGGCACGGTTGGGTTAGGCAGCAGCTGGCTGCACAGGCACCACAGCAGCAGCAGCAGCAGCAGCAGCAGCAAGGGCAGGGCAGCAGTTGTTGCAATGCACCTGCTGCTCCTGCTTTGAGAGGTTCCAAGCTTTTTCGTCTTGATTGGCTCCGCCAACAATGATGATGCTGTTCTCACCTGCAGAGAAACAGCAGCAGACAATGACAAAGGCAATGACAATGACAACGACAATGACAATGACAACATGATGCTTTTCTCACCTGCAGTGCAACAGCAGCAGACAAAGCACAGCACAGCAGCATGCGGCACAACTCACATGTGAAGTGTGACGCGCGTTTGACGTGCATGACAGGTGCTGCTTGCGAGAAACATGAGGTGTGCACCGTGTGTGGCAAGAAGCGTGACAGCATTCCAGCAGAGCAAGGTGTGATTGAAGCACTGGAGCGCTGCCAGCCAGGGGGCTTTGTCCCCACAGCCAAGCCTGCGATTGAACACCTGATGAACCACTGAACTGTGCAAACATTGCACGTTGAGGGCAGCAACAGCATCCTGCATGTGTCTGCTGCCGCAGCGGCCGCAGTAATCTCGAAAGAGGGGACAGTTACATGTGGGTCCTGCACCATCTTAGATGGTATGAGCCACATCAGGGTGGACACATGGTCTGAGACCAGTAAATAGACGAGTGAACATCATCGAACATGATGCACACTCTTGTTATGCTGTATCCAGTCACAGGATAGCAGGACGGTCGGAGAGAACATGAACATCATACTATGTTCCAGTAGAACACGATGCACACTCTTGGTATGCTGAGTACCCAGTCCTGCCCCCACCGCTGCTTTGCAGGAGGATGACAGCAGTGCCTGTAGGCCCAGGGCTCCCCTGCAAGTGATCCAGCCGCACCCCTGCCCCAGCCAGTGCTGCGCGCAGCGGCGCTGCATAGCTGTCGATGCCGACTTTGCCCAGGAAGTATGTTGGGTAGGAGAGCTGTGCTGCTGCAGCGGCTTGGTTGGCTCCCTGCAGCAGCGCCGCGGCATGGGAAAGCGGTTTGCAGGAGTTACAGGCTCGTCCTGGTTCTTCCCTGGCACGCAGCAACAGTAAAGTCTGCATGCGTGCTAGGCACTTCAACCGCTGGTGTGCTTGCTGCTGCAGCTACCTTGCCACCTGGGAAGAAGGACATGGTCTTGGCTCCTAGGGTTTCGCCGGGTTGTGGGAGCCGGTCTACTGAAAGCACTAAGTCTGCATTGATGCTGCCAACAACTACCAGTGGCTTCAAGTGTGTGCTGCTTGCTTTGTCAGCAGCAGCAGCAGCAGCAGCTGCTGCTGCTGCTTTGCTGGTGCGTGTAGCATGGCAAGCTGTCGCGCCCTTTAGCTGTAATTGCATATTATGTAGTGTTTGAGCAGCTTTTGGGTTGGTGCTGAGCGCCCGCATGAAGTGATCGCCGTGATGCTGTGTTTCTGCCGCGATCTTGTCTGTCTACTGGCTTTCAGGCTCCGAAGCATGTACGTACGTTGGATACATTCTGCGAAGCTGGACTCATGCCGCGTATGCAGGCGTGTTTCCCCTGTGCTTTAGCACTATCCGCACTCCGGGGTCAACACTGGACTAGACTGTTATATTGGGAAGAGCAAGTCGTCGTGTTCTCGCAGAACTTCTTGATGAGCCCCAGGTGATAAGACCTGCAGCTAACACAAAATGCAATAGTACAATGCATCTTAATGCGCTCTCACATTGCTAGAAGGTGACAAGTGACAAGTCAACGCCGCAGCCAACCAGAGGCTGTAAAGTATGACCTTGAGGGACATTCTGTCAGAGCAAAAGAGAATGACATAGCAAGCAGCACACTTTTAGGTTGACCTTCATCCAACAGCCGTTGCATTCACAGCCATGCACGCAGGTGCGCAAGCTGCACCGTCACCACCGTGCCGCCACTTTCACCATACACCAGCTACCCAGGCACTACCTCCACACACACGTCCGGCCGAGTTTGTAAACTGTACATCAGTACGTGCTGCTACCCAGACAGAGCTCGCTGCACCACAGCTGCCTGGTCTGCCGGCAGCGCCAGGCTCAGCGCTGCTGCTCTGCCTCCCTCGCCCATCTTGGCCCATGTCTTGCGCACGATGTCCACCATCTTGTCGGGGCCCTCTTTTGTCAGCAGGTCGGCAAACTGGTGCTGCATGAACACCAGGCACAGCGCATCCTCCACCACCTGCAACCCACAATTTGTGTTGCAACACAAATCAGGTGAAAGATGTCTTTATAAATTTCATTTTGATGTCAAACAGTGAAGGATCTACCACCCAAACATCACGAAGACGTGTGTCCTGTGAATTCTTGGATGCTTCTATAGCCTGCTCGCATGCAACTGCAACACTTGAAGGTGCGTAACTGTGCATTTACTCAGGATGTACTGTATGATGTCGTCCTTGTACAACAGTGGGATGGATTTGCGGCTGCGTGCACCATCAAGATGACGAGCAGCAGTGCTACTGCGCCTGCATGATGCGTGATGTCACGCGGGACAGCTGGTGACACAGCTACGTTGAGACAGCCCAACCCCAGCGTGGCCGCTTGATGGTTGGTGCAGCAGCAGTGGTGCTGGCCACAGTTGTGTGCAGCGCGCTAGCCCTTTCACAGTCCAAAGAGCGACCCTCACAGCTGCTGCTGCTGCTGCTGCAGCTCCATGACCAGACAGCTGCCATCCAGCACGCCCATGCATGCAGCACCATCCAGCCCAAAACTGATACCCAAGGTATCTGTCAGCAGCATGCTGCAGCCCCAAACAAACTCTCAGGGTTTGTAATATGACAGTGTTTTAATATGACAATTTTGTGTCAACAGGCTGCTGTAATCCTACCTGGTTCTCAGGGTCTTTCTTCAGGTCCTTCTTCAGAATGAACCTTGTCACGCGCTGCTGAGAGGCCTCGTCATAGCCTGCCGCCTGCATGATCTCCACCACAGTGGCTGCATGAGAGGCCTTGAGGCCCTCCCGCCACTGGAAATAGCCGGCCTTGCCCTGCACAGCAGATAATAACAATCACACAAATGTAGAGTGCACGTGTATATTATATAAATGCATTAGAATTTGGAACTGATTGGTAGTAAAATTATACGTGTCTTTGGAAATTTCACCTTATTTGGCATCAGCTGGAGATAGCCGGCCTTGCCCTGCACAGCGCAGCAGACACACGGCTGGCATATGCAGTTACACAAGTACCTTGGTTTTGGAGAAGCCGCAGCCGCATCAACTCGTCCTTTTGTACAGCTGCCATGTGATGTGCAGGTCGGGGTCATCACCCTGGGCGCTAAGCTGCTGCAGCCTTTGTATAAAGACGATTGTACACAGTAAATGCAAGGCTGCGCACCTTTAAGCAAAGCTGGACCAGGAAACCCGCGCCCAAAGAGCCCTGATGCTCCTAGTGGGCTGTCATGCAGGCACAGTCATCCAGCAGCACGTCACCTTGTGCGCCGGCTCACAAGCTGGGATAGCGAGAGCAGGTATGGAGCCACGACAACATCTGACATCAATAATACGTGCACCACCAGTAACATTTCACCTAACATGTTATAACATGTTGTAACATGCCCTTACCTCCGGGTAGGAGCTGCGGGGCGTCTTCCAGCGCTGCACGTGCTGGCCCCGTGCCACAATGCGCAGCTCCTCACTTGGCTGCTGCTGCAGCTGCAGCACCCACTCGGTGAGCCACTGGCTGTAGGCCAGCTCATATGGCAGGTCCTGACCTTGCCAGCTCACTGTGCGGGGGTCCTGGGCATTCAGCGTATCAATTGCGTCCAGTACTTGCTGCAGGCGGGGACTAGTGACGGCGCTACTGCTGCTGCTGCTGCTGCTGGTGCGGGTGGTGGTGTGGCATGAGTGCCGCAGCCGCAGCTGCTGCTGTGGGGTCTGCTTGGCTGCTTGGTGGTGTGCCTAGTGTACGGCAGACAGTAAAGGACGCAGCAGGCACAGGTTATGATACGAGCATTTGACGACAAACCTAGCCTGGCACAACCAGAGGTAGATTCGCCGGGATCTGGCGCTGGTCAAGGCATCTTGTTTGTTGCTGCGTCACGCAAGCGCAGCAAGCAGAACTGACTGTACCCACCGCAGCATGGCACAGCCAACAACTACTTCATGGTGGTGTGGGTCTGACTGCTGTGCGTGCTAGGCTACGCCGCACTGACAAGAGCATGACTATTCACGTGCAGTGATTGCCTCTGCTTCTGCAGTGCTGCTGTTGCTGCTGCTATTGTTGTTGCTGCTGCTACTGCTACTGCCAGCACGTGCTGCTGCTCCTGTGCTGTATTATGAGTTGCAGCTCAGCTGTGTTGGGTCTGATACGCGCGTCGTCAACATCAGAACTGATTAAGGTACTCACTTTGTGGCAGTGCAGTCGCTGCGGTGCACAGATCATCTTTACTTCGCACTACAGAAAACGCCCACGCCCAGTTCACGCCTGGCCGCACGGTGTCGTTCAGCCCTCAACGATATCGTGCGGTGTTTTATCTTTGCATATGCATTCAACGAGGTGCCTACATGCACGGGGTGGGAGGCCACTTCAAACCATGACATGGTGACCATGTGCTTTGACCAGCAGGGCTCAAAAACCCTGGTGGCAGGTTTCAGCACATGACACGGCACAAGCGCTTGTCAAGAGGCCTGCACTTGGTCAAGCGTATTCGGTCCGCAGCTTCTGCCAGGCTCCGTGTAGAGTTTGAGGTTGCTCTGGGCTATCTGCTCGGAGGGCTTGCCTTGCCCAGCATGGACTGCCAGGTGCCACTGACGGTCAGTACTGTTGTGTTTTGCGTGCTTCTCTCTGCACACTGCTATCGCTGTGACAATGCCCTTGCAGTAGTCGTAAAAACACTGCAGCATAACAGCCTTTTACAAAGCAGTAGTCTTGAACTGCCCAGACACCAACCAGAACTGATACGCTGCACTACATTGGCATTGCGCACTGCAAGGTGGTACACAACATGCTCAGTCGCAGCTGTGCATTACCACCCTTCGAGATCCTGGCTTTGTCTAGAACTCGTCATTTTACACAACACGCTCAATCGCTCAGCAGCATCAGCGCAGCGGCGCCAGCTGCTGGCCCTTGTTCCACTGGTCCAGGCGCGTCGCCCTGCGCTTGCTGCCGCCCCACACGCCCAGCTGCTCGGTGCAGTCGCGCGCCAGCTGCCGCAGCGCTGTGCCTGGCGAGCCCGGCTGGAGCTTGCGCCGCGACATCACCTGGTGAGTATGAGCAGGCAGGGGAGGCACGGGAGACGCAACACAGGCAGATTGAGGCGGACGCAGCAGCAGTGGACGCATATGGAGCTGGTGAGAGCACTGCGCGTGCACATCACCTGGGGTGGCGTGCAGCAAGGCGCTTTTGTGACAGCGGCAGCACAGTGGGGTGACAGGGGCAGCAGTGGGCACAGCAGGAGCCAGGTGGGTCACTGCTTATCAGCACACCGCGTGCACACTCAAGTTGCCAGGTGACAAAATACGCAGATCACATGATGCACCATGCAGATCACATGATGCACCATGCAGATCACATGATGCACCATGCAGATCACATGATGCACCATGCAGATCACATGATGCACCATGCAGATCACATGATGCACCATGCAGATCACATGATGCACCATGCAGATCACATGATGCACCATGCAGATCACATGATGCACCATGCAGATCACATGATGCACCATGCAGATCACATGATGCACCATGCAGATCACATGATGCACCATGCAGATCACATGATGCACCATGCAGATCACATGATGCACCATGCAGATCACATGATGCACCATGCAGAGGCCAAGGTGCGCAGCCCCCATGTCTGCTGACACACTTGTTGGCTTCCTGGAATATGCTCTCTATGTATAATGTGCTCTCTACTGCAGCGCAGCCGGCCTCACCAGGTTTGCCTGTGCTGTCTCAAGCACACCGAAGCCATCCGCAGCCTGCCGCTCAAGCCGCCGCATCAGTGCATTGTCTCTGCGGCAGCAGGTGAACAGCACCGGCAAGCGCAGCAAGTCAACGGCATCGTGCAGTGTACACAGCCACAGCAACAAGCCCGCCCACTGTGTGCATGTGCATAAGGGCGTTGATTACACTGTACATGCAAGGCTGCGCACCGTCAAGCAAAGCTTGACCAAGAGACCCCCACCCAAAGTCTCCTGGTGCTCCGAGTGGGCTGTTCATGCAGGCGCAGTAGTCCGGCTGCCCGGCATCAAGCAAAGCATGTGCCTTTCATGCGTGCAAACCAGACAGGAAGACAGCTAAGCTACTACAGCCATGTGCATGCATGTTGTTACACATGTTGTTACACATGTTACGCATGTTTTGATGCAAAGCCAGCTGCCAACATTGCAGCACCCCAGGCATGCTGCCTGCTCTTGGTACCGCAATGCACATCCCTGCTAGCACAGCACGACTGCCGATGAAGTGTCAAGCAGAGCCCACTCGGAGCATCAGGAGACTGTGGCGGGGGTCTCCTGATCCAGCATTGCTTGAAGGTGCCTGAATGTGCATTCACTGTATCGTCCTGTCACTGCATTTACTGCATGTACTGTATCGTCCTTTGACTGCATTTACTGCATTTACTGTATCATCCTTCTACTGCGTATACTGCATTTACTGTAGCATCCTTTTACTGCAGTTACTGCATTTACTGCATTTACTGTATCATCCTTTTCCAGCCGCCCCCACCTTGGCACCACGCCCGGCACGTCCAGCTCAGCCTGTGCCGCCTCATACAGCAGCACCAGGCTCAGCAGGTCCTGCTGCTGCCGGTAGCGCTCCCCAACAGCCGCCACGATGCCGCACGCAGCCTCAATTGCTGCTGCTGCCTGCTCAGTGTGGCCTGGCACCGCCAGCAGCGCTGCGATGTAGTCTAGCAGGGTGGACAGCTGGCCTGTGCAAGAGGGGAGGAGAGGGGCAGCAGGCATGCAGGCAGGTACGCGCGGAAGGATGACGCCAGCAGCCAAAGGCGGTTGTGTTTATGTTTGTTGAGATTTCCGTCCTAGCTGTTACTGCTGCTGCTGCTGCTGCCGCGGTAGGAGGCTGGATGCAGTTGCAGTGCAGAAGGTGCTGCTGGTGGCAGTTGCTAAGCCAGCCGCAACAGCCGCCAGGCCTATAATGTATGCGCCGCCGCAGCATTTACACCCTGTGCACATTTTATTGGCTCCAGCCACTATTGAGTCCCTTTGTGTTGCAATATGAGCACGTGTACATCGTATGCATACACAAAATATGTAGCTTGCACTGCATCTCAGTGGCTGCTCAGCGGAGCTGCTTTTATTTCCTGAAGACAGTTTGCAGTGTGAGCATGTACGCTGCAGGGCAAGTCCGCTTGCCTAGCTGTTTGACGTGCAGCACAAGCCGCTGCCGCATACACATACACACATAACTCATCCCAGCGCACTTCCCCACTGCCCCAGACACACACGCACACACCTGCTGTTCCACTCCACTCTCCTACCTGGATGCTGCCTGCCGTAGTGCTCCGCAGACAGTTGCGCAGCCTGCTGCAGCATACCCAGCGCCTCCTCAGCTGCTGCCGCATCGCCGCTGCCGCTGCGCAGCATGCTTGCGGCCACATTGCGCAGCGCCCAGGTGCGCTCAGGGACAGGCACCAGTGACTGCCGCAGCCGTGCGCCTTGGGGGTCTAGGCCTCCAGGGCCTGCAATGGGGGAGCCCTGCAGCACACACGCAGCACATATGCAGCACATATGCAGCACATATGCACAGCAGAGAAACAAAGAACAGCTGGGTGATGACCCTAATGTACCCGCAGTGTGCACCATTTGCGGCCATTTTGGCAGCTGCACAAACATTGCCTAGTGATGCACGTGCACCTGGGCCGCCCACCAAACCACGTATCTAGTGATCACATGCAGCCCACCGTGTGAGCCCGCCACAGCCCGCCACAGCCAATCACAGCCCATGTTGTGAATCCACCACAGCCCACCACAGCCCACCACAGCCCACCACGGCCCACTGTGTGAGCCCACCACAGCCCACCACAGCCCACCACAGCCAGCCACGGCGCACCCAACCCAACCCAGCCCTGCACCACACGCAGCACCTACAACACCTCTGCAGGTGATGGCAGGCAGCAGCAACATCCGCGCCAGGCGTACATACAAATATTCGCGCCGCAGTATAACGCCTAGCAGCAACGAACGGGGGGCGCAAGCCCGCAAAAAGTTTGCGGGGCATGGTCCGTAGGGACGAGTATCTGCCTGCATACCGCCGCGCATCCCGCCCACCCCACCCCACCATTCCTTGTGCCGCACCCCGCACCTGCAGCACCTCTGTAGCGCGAGCCAGCGTGGCCTGCTGCCGCCGCATCTCTCGTGCCTGCCGCGCGCCGAAGCTCATGTTGCGCTCCGCAAGCTGCCGCATTGCTGCTGCCACAGGGTGCCGCTTTCCCAGCAGCACCTGCAGCGAGGCTGCAGCAGGCGCCAGGCTGTCTTGCGGCGCATCTGATGTCAGCTGCTGCAGCTGGTGCTTCACGAGCCGCTGCAGTGGGGAGTCTCTGCTGCTGGCAATGCTGCCGCTGCTGCTGGGTGAGGTGGCAGCGTCTGATGCTTCAAACAGCTCGTCGTCAGCAGCGCCAGAGTCCATAGGGGTGCCTGGTGTGCTGCTGTTGTCAGGGCTGCTGCTGCTGCTGCTGCTGCTGCTGGCGTCAGCAGCGCTCAGTGCATTGAGGCGCTGCGTTGCCGCGTCCGATGTATTGAGCAGCAGAGCGTATACGCAGGCAGGCACCAAGTATGCTGACGCAGGCGCTGCGGCAGCGCCGGCGCTGATCACTTCTCCAAACAACACACGCAAGCCAGAGCTAGGCCCACTGCTGCTGCTGCTGCTGCTGCTGCTGCTGCCAAAGCTGAAGTTGTCACTTGGCTTTGATGCAACAAAGTCTTCCAAGTGCCATTCTATGACACTGTCGAGTACTGCTGTTGCTGCTGCCACCTGTTCTTGTGCCACAAGCTCTGCTGCGTGCTGCAGCTGCTGCTGCAGCGATGAGTACTGCTGTTGCTGTGGGAGCCCGCTGTAGCGCGCGTAGACCTACACATCAACACAAGCAGCACAGGTCGTTAGAAAGCTGCAGCAAATGTCAGCGACAGCGGCAGCATCGTGTCAGCTAGCAGGTGCTGCAAACGCAACGTGTGCTTGCGCCTTAAACACACCTGCGCCACGAGTTGCGCCGTGCACCCGGCCACCTGCACATACACAGCCCATCGCTTACATGCTGAAAATGTAAACTTGATAAACTTGCTTTGCATGCTCAACAACTCTGCAAACTCCATGTTTGCAGCACTCGTCATGCAGCACACACCAGGACTTGCCAATCCTTGCCCACCAAACATCAGATCCCTTGCGGCCTCAAAACCCTAAGCCTTCCCTTATGACAAAACCCTTGCCCACAAAACCCCAAGCACCCTAAAAACCCCACCTGGAAGTCCTGCTGCAGCTCTCCACTGCCAGCCAGGGGAGCCACCTGCCCCACAGCCAGGCGGGCAGCAGCCTCCAGCTTCAAGCAGGCCAGCCAGCGCCACAGCAGCAAGTCACACGGCCCCAGGCCACACCCTTCCTTGCCACCCTGCTGCTGCTGCTGCAGCAGATCATCCGGCTGATGAAGCGTCAAGCCTTCCAAGCTGCTGCTGCTGCTGCCGCCGGTTGCGTTTGCTACAGCCGCTGCGTAGTAGTTGGCTGCAGCCTGCGCCGTTGCTGCTGCCAGCTGGGTAGCTCCCTCCACTGCCGCATCCGGTGACTTGTATGTCCTGCTGCTGCTGGCCACGCTGCTGCCGCTCTGCTGCGAGAGCTGCATGGTGACTGTCATCTGCCTGCTGCTGCTGCCGGATGCGATGGCCCTTCCACGCAACTGCAGCTCAATCCTGCGCAGCAACACCACAGGGCAGCAACAGTTGGACCAAGTACACGAACAGCATTCAACCTATGAATGCTTCAACTTCATCAAGTTGTGCAGCACTGCTGCATTGTGCATTATGCAGGAGCAAGCTGCATGCATGCCAGTGCCAGTGCATAACTGTCTGACGGCGGTCAGGCATAACTGCCATAACTGTCATACATGTCAGAACTGTCACGACTGTCTGACGGCGGTCAGGCACGTACCTGGTACGTGCAGCTGCCCACAGAGCGATGCTTCACTCTAGCAGTCGCTCTGATGTGATGTTAGTGAGACCGATACTGAACAAAGACATCTAACAATGAAGAGCTGCTGGCGAACAGCAGCCTGACATCACCACACACACCTGATGCTGTCCCTGCGCATCTGCTGCTTGGCTGCTGCCCGCTGCTCAGCTGCCTCTCTTGCTGCTCGCTCCGCAGCCTCTGCTGCTCGCCTCGCCTCTGCTGCCACCCGCGCAGCCTCAGCAGCAGCAGCAGCCCTGCAGCAGAAACAGCAGCAGCAGCATCACATGGGCAGGATGAAATGTGCTTTGCTGCTGACTGCCATGGCAGAACGCGCGTTACACAGCCAGCCATGGAAGCTTCAATGATGCTGCAGGACGCTCAGTGCCAGGCAAAGCTTTGGCATGCATTCAGAGGACAGCAGCAGAACAGCATCCGCTACAGTTCTGTTACAAACAGAACTGCAATGCTGCGGTGAGCCGCACCCCTGACTGGGCTTTTCTGCACTGCACCACCTCCTATCATTTGTCACATTCCGTCTCATTCGGCATCTCTTTGCCGCATTCTGACGTAATCGCCATCAAAACACATGTGCCTGCACCAGCCCGCCATTCAGCCCGCCACCCAGCCGCCGGGCCCACCGTGCCGCCGCCTCCTCTGCTGCGCGGCGTGCCGCCGCCTCCTCCCTCAGCGCCAGCTCGCGTGCGGTGCGGCTGGCCAGCTCCTCGTCAAGCTTGCCCTGGTCCTCCTCAAAGGCCTGGCACAGCAGCAGCAGCAGCAGCAGCAGCGGCAGCGGCAGCGGCAGCAGCAGCAGCAGCAGCAGCAGCGGCAGGTTGAGGTAAGCGAGCGGCTGGCCAGCTCCTCATCAAGCTTGCCCTGGTCCTCCTCAAAGGCCTGACACAGCAGCAGCAGCAGCAGCAGCAGCAGCAGCAGCGGCGGCGGCAGCAGCAGCAGCAGCGGCAGCAGCAGCAGCAGCAGCAGGATGAGGTAAGGGTGCGGCTGGCCAGCTCCTCATCAAGCTTGCCCTGGTCCTCCTCAAAGGCCTGGCCCAGCAGCAGTAGCAGCAGCAGCAGCAGCAGCAGCAGCAGCAGCAGCAGCAGCAGCGGCAGCAGCAGCAGCGGCAGGGGGCAGGGCCAGTGAGGCATTTGTAGCTCGGACTGCTGCTGCACGTGCACCCTCAGTGCGCAGAGACCTGCGCAGAGGCCAGCAACCCTTTTGTAACAGCCAGCAGCTGACACAAACATGCCTGGCATGCAATGAGGCAGCCGTCACAGCCCAGCTTCATTAGCGTTCAATTTGGGTGGTTGTGACAAATGCCGCACCTTCTTTGCTGCTGCCCGCCGCGCCCGCAGCTGCTGCAGCTCCTGCAGGGCTGCTGCCTCGTACTGCGCTGCCTTGGCTGCAGCCTGCTGCCGCTCCAGCTCAGCACGCCGCGCTGACTCAGCAAGCCTGCAGGGCCAGCAGCAGCAGCAGCAGCAGCAGCAGCAGCAGCAGCAGCGGCAGCAGCAGCAGCAGCAGCAGCAGCGACGTGGAGCAGTGATGCACAGGTCAGCTACCCTAAACAATGATAAGAGAATGGCTTCAGAACCAGCATACACAGACACCTGCACGAGCGCAGCAGCTTGCACGCAAGCGGCCACAAGCGCCAGCATGCTTTCCCATTGTGTGCTAGCACAGCGCTGTTAACATGGAGTTTGCAGAGTTTTTTTAGCATGTAAAGCAGATGGAAGTAGTCGAACGAAGCGCTGTGCGCACCGCTTTGCCGCCTCTGCCTCCTTGAGCGCCGCCTGCTGCTGCAGGTACTGTGCACGCCTCTCACGCAGCTCCCGGCTCTGCAGGCACACACCAGCACACCACACGGCAGCAGCCAGCACATTGTTGTCATGTGTGCGCGCAGCTGCACCGTTGAGTCTAATATACGCAATTGCTGCACGCAGCTCCCGGCTCTGCAGGCGCAGCCACATGCACACTGCCCTGCTCGCACCTGCACTCGGCTGCCCTCCTGCCGCGCCTGCCACCCCCCACCCTCAAAACCCTGCCACCCCCCACCCTCAAATCCCCGCCACCCCACCCTCAAAACCCTGCCACCCCCCACCCTCAAAACCCTGCCACCCCCACCTTCACATCCCTGCCACCCCACCCTCAAAACCCTGTCACCCCACCCTCAAAACCCTGCCACCCCCACCCTCAAAACCCTACCACCCCCACCCTTCAACCCCTGCAACCCCCACCCTCAAAACCCTGCCGCCTGCCCCTCACCTGCACCCGGCTGCCCTCCTGCCGCGCCTGCAGTGCTTTCACATCCAGTCGGCCCGCATCAGCAGCCAGCCGGCCCTGCCGCACCGCCGCCAGCAGCGACAGCGCCACCACCCAGCCGCCTGCAGAGGACTCCCAGTAGCCACCTGCTGCTGCTGCTGCTGCTGCTGGCGCTGCTGCTGCAGGGCTGCTGCTGTAGGGGTTTGCTGCAATAGAAAGAGTTTGCTGCTGCTGCTGCTGGGTGGGTTGCTGGGTGGCTAGCTGCTGGTCCTGCAGGGTGATGCAAAAGGGGCAGGGCAGGAGGAGGCTCGGGTGCTGGCACAGCTGCCACCTAATGTGCAGGCTAGTGCAGGCAGCTGATAACTTATGTGTGTCCAGAGCAAGAGCATACAATCTGCATGCATGGATGGCATGCTCTGTCCTGCACCTGTCGATTATGACTATAAGCAGGAGAGGAGCAAAGTGACATATCACAACCCCTGCAGGCCAAGTGTACTGTTCGCGGACCCTGCAATGCACATTGCTGCACAGCATACCTTGTACTTCTGAACAGATGAAACGACTTCAGCAATGGCCTCAGGCACAGATACATTAGCAGTTGAAGCATCTGCATCTTGCACTGCTTTTGATGCGTGCTGCTGCTGCTGCTGCTGCTGCTGCTGCTGCGCCTGCTGCTGCTGGACCTCCTGCTGACTTGCTGCTGGTGCTTCAGGCTGCTTAACAATGTCATCTGCTGCTCCAGAGTCTGTTACATATACGTATTCATACTCGCTGTCGGACCCGCCCCGTGAGGGCTTCGACCAAGGGAAGCTCCAGCCATGCTGCTTGTTGTCTGTGGCTCTGGCTGCGAGCGAACGCCTAACACGATTGCTTCTCAGTGATCTTGGATGTAAACTAACGCGCAATTCGCAGTCTGATATGTGTGCTGCACGTACGCTTGCTGAAAACTCTGTTGCCATGCTGTACTTCTAGATACCTACGCAATCACCGTAAGCTCGACATCGGACGTGGTACCCCGCAAACAACAATACATCAGACGACCAGCACTGTTGCTTGCTGGCGGGTGTCGGCAGTACATGCGCGTGGCAGTAGCAGGTCTGTAGCATGTCACGCATGGGTTCTGCCAGCTGCAAGCCGGCCAGCTGTTGTTCCGCGGCGCAACGATACACATCATCCAGAGAAGCTCCAAATATATTACGCAAATCACCGCAGTGTAAGCAGTGTTTGTCAACCAGGCAGGCACTTGCCAGTGCACACGGTCACAGTCAACCATATGGTCAATGCATTGACCGAGCGCAGTCGACGATTGACTGGGTTCACCCAGCCCTAGGCCTCCTGGTCACAGCCACAGCTACAGCTGCACGGACTCACAGCTACAGCTGCACGGACTCAATCAAAGATGCCTGTTCATGCCATCACATGCCATCACATGCCACCACATGCCATCACATGCCATCACGTGGACAGCGACTGTATGATGTGGCGCTCGTTGTCCAGCTTGTGCTGCAGGCGTGGCCCCTCCATCAGCGACTCCACCTGCACAGCAGCAGCAGCAGCAGCAGCAGCAGCAGCAGCAGCAGCAGCACCGTCATCGTCAGACGTGACGGCGTCCTCACGCAGTCTGTGCGAGTTTTGCTTTGGTTGTCACAGCAGAGCCTCCAACACTTGAACCACGCAAACGCTGCCGACACACGCCACGGTTGCTGCAGAGTTTCTCCTTCCAACGTAGCATATGAGCGCGCGTCAGGGCACAAATACAGCAGACACACAAGCAAGACATCATACACAGCAGCTGCGCGCAATGCATGCCCTGCCGCCGCACCTGCCGCGACGTCTTCTGGACAAGCATTGCATGAAGGTGCGCAGCTGTGCATTACCAGTGTCCTTCCAAATCCTGGCTTTGCCTAAAATTCGTCATATTACGTCTGTACTGCTGCGCGCACGATGACGACCAAGCTGGTGGTGACACACACCAGCGCTTGCGTCATCATCCTCAAGCCCCTGCTGCAATGGCTGCATGATAGCAAGAATATAACAAAAAGAACAACCGCCGTGCAACGCACTGCAGCTGCCGCCGAATGCGGCATGCAGCACAGCTCCAAAGCACGCTCAGGCACATAACATAACATAGATATAACAAAATAGCAACATAACAGCCTTTTGTTACACGCGCACCTGCCGTGACGTCTGCATGACTGCACCCACAATAATGACCAGGCTAGTGGTGGCCAGTGTGGTGCCAACCATGCCCAGGCACAGCTGGTCAAACAGGTTGGCAGCAACAGCAAGGCCAGCAAGCGCCAGGCCGCCCCAGAACTTGCACTGCCGCAGCTTGGCCGCCAGGTACTGCTGCGTGGCGTAGCCTGGCGCCACGCCCTTGATGCCCACGTCGATCTGCAGCAGCAGCAGCAGCAGCAGCAGCAGCAGCAGCAGCAGCGGGGCATGGTACGTTTGCAGCAGCGGCGCCATGCAGCAGCAGCAGCAGCAGCCATGCCCTGGATGCTCACGTTGATCTGTGGCGGCAGTACACAGCAACACACAACTCTTCAGGCCGTGCCAGCACAGCCCGCACGATTCAGCCCAGCCCCAGCACAGCCCCAGCAAAGCTCCAGCATTGTTTTGACACGCACCCCATCCCCATCCCCACAGCCCCGTGGTGGAGCACTCACAGCACGCTCAACACCCACACGTCGCAGGCGACCACAACACCGATCTTTCCGACGCCCACTTCGTTCGACTACTTCCAGCTGCTGTACATGCTACAAAACTCTGCTAACTCCATGTTACCAATACGTGTCCTACAACAGCAGCACCATCCCCAGCGGCACACCAGGTTACAGCACAGCTGCAGCAGCAGCAGCAGCAGCAGCCCGGTTGCAGCACCACCCCCCACCTTGGTGAAGTATTGTGCTATGCATTGTGCTATTGCAAAGTGCGTTGCCTACGAATGTGTGTACTGCACCCACCATGGTAAAGCACTTTTTCCAGCAATTTGAATGCGCATTGTGTTGCATTGCGCTACTGCAAAGTGCATTGCCTGCAACTCTTCCCACTGCACCCACCATGGTGAAGTACTCTGCCACCTCAGGCGGGTTAACCGCGCCAAACGGCAAAAACTCCATGCAAAACACCAGCAGGCCGTAGATGACCAGGCCCCAGGCAGTGGCCTGCAGGCCGTAGATGAAGCTGGCCACACCCGCAAGGCCCACAAACTCGGCTGCTCTCGGCAGGATGCCGTAGAAGGCTGCACTGGCGATGATCATGGGCTGAGGGCCGGCAGCAGCAGCAGCAGCAGCAGGGGTGCAGCAGGAGTCTCCACACTGCTAGTTGCGACGAAGATCTACAGGCGTGTGTGGGAGTTGCGGAAGGTATGGGCGGAGCAGCAGCGCCCATGCAGCAGGCGCCACTGGCAGGCAGGCAACAGCCTGCGCAGAATTGCGCAGGCCGAACCGTGTGCAGCAGGCGGCATGCAGCTGGCAGCAGTCCACACGTCTGCATCCAGCGCAACACACAGCACACCCAGCCTGCCTCACCATCATGCCCGAGGAGTTGAGCAGCTGGCAGGAAAGCAACACGGCTGCAGCCCGCGCAGGATAGCACAGGTGGGGGAGTGGTGTGCAGCAGGCCGCTACTAGCTAGTATCGGCAGTTTAAAAAGACGTGTTCTGCAACAAGCGCAGACCTTTACCTCTGAACTTGCTTCAAGTTGCTCACCATGACTCCCGAGGAGTTGAGCAGCAGCGGGAAGTGTGCGCCCTGCTTGCCTGCAGCGGAGGCCTTGCGGTCAAGCAGCGAGCGCGCAGCAGACAGCAGCTCCTGCCGCCCGCCAGTGCCAGGGCTGCCAGGCTGCGGCGGCTCCTGCACGAATCGAAACAGAAAAGCAGTTTCTACTTGACGTTCAGTTCAAATTGTTCCTACTGGTTCGAGTCTGAAATAGTTTATTAGCGGGGCTGCCAGGCTGCGGCGGCTCCTGCACGGTGCATTGTGTGCATGGTTCAACAGCAGGCAGCAGGAGCAAGACGTTCAGGGAAAGCATGAGCAGGACATGGACATTTGGCACCGGGAACAGCAGCGCATGCCCACAGTCAAAAGCTGCAACCGCAGCTGAACACCACGCACACCATGCCCACACACAACATCCTGTGTATGCGCCTCGATCATCCCACTGGCTGCGCCTTGCTGTGCTGCACTGTGCTACCATGTTCTGCCTGCCCTACTTTGTACCACGCACCGGCGGCGGCGCCTTGCTGTACTGCACGATGGGCAGCCGCACTTCACTGGCTGCCAGGTACACTGTGAACAGCAGCAGCCCCAGGTACCCCCCTGCCAGTGCTGCCAGCTTCCACAGGGCCAGGCTAGAGGACTCTAGGCCCACCAGCACCTGGTGCAGCGTGGACGCATACTCTGCAGCAGCAGCAGCAGCAGCAGCAGCAGCAGCAGCAGCAGCAGCAGCGGCAGCACCAGCGGCAGCGGCAGCGGCAGCGGCAGCAGCAGCAGCAGCAACAGCAGCAACAGCAGCAGCGGCAGCAGCAGCAGCAGCAGCGACGTCAGGTTGAGGTAAGGGTGGGGTACACGACCCCAGCCTGCTTGGCACTGTTTGCATGTAGGCCGGCAGCACGGGCACAAGCAAACCAGGGGCAACAACACACGACACCAGGTGATACGCACTTGCTGCATCAACACCACACGCAGCCCGGCCCCTAGCCACCCAACACTAAACATAGCAGCAGCAGCAGCAGCAGCAGCAGCAGCAGCAGCAGCAGCAGCAGCAGCGGGCCTCACCCGTGATGATGCCCATGCAGATGACCAGCGTGCTGCCGTTGCCCACGCCCGCAGCTGTGATGGTGTTGGCGCAGTGGTGGATCATGAAGCTGCCAGCCACCAGCGCCAGCGTGGTTTGGACGATAAAACCCTGGCTGTACAGCGCATAAGGGGCCAGCTCCAGCGCACGCATGATGCCCTGCACACACCCATGAATGCGGCGATTGTTCGGTATAATACTATAACGTATAATGCTAGAGTATCTTCAAGCACATCATCCGGATCTAGCCATATATGGTGTGGGCTGTATGTGCGTGTGTTTGGCAGGCATGGGGCCCGGCGGCAGCACTGGAGCAGCAGCTGCTGAAGGGTCAGGGGTGAACTCGTCACGTGCGTGCATTGCACATAGGTGGCACACCAGAGCATGCCAACCATGGCGGGGCCTCGCCAATGCACAGCGCACATGCTCTTCAAATCAAATAGGCTGCCAAGCAGGCAGCAACGCTTGCATCAAACACACACAGTCAGACAACACAGCAGCAGCGAAGCAGCAGCCGTCCTGCTACCCCCTTACCGACTGCAGCGCAAAGCCTGCCGGGCGCAGCACAACTTGATGAGTGCACAGCATGCAGTGACAGCTGCAGGCGCTGCCCAGCAGGAGCGAAGCTTGCAGCAAACATACCAACAAACAACACAGCAGCAGCGAAACATTTTGCCCAGCTGCTCACCGACTGCAGCGCGAAGCCCAGGGCCAGGTAGTTGATGCGGTCGTTGATCAGCGCCTCACCCTGGCGGCAGCAGCAGCAGCAGCAGCAGCAGCAGCAGCAGCGGCAGCAGCAGCGGCAGCAGCAGCGGCAGCAGCAGCGGCAGCAGCTCAGCTTGGCGTGATGGGCAGCTGGATGCAGAGCGCTACACAGCGAGTGGTTACAGCTACAACTGGCAAGAGTTACTGATGCGGCGGGCACAGCAAGGGCGCTGCCGTCTTGCGCGCATGATACCGGTGCAGGTCCTGCTGCTGCTGCTGACGTCACCGCTGCTCATGTTGCCCCGCTGCTGCTGCAACGATCTCCTCAGCCCCGGCTCCTCACCCCCTTGCGCTCTTGGCATGCTAAGCTGCTGCTGCTGCCACTGTTGCTGCTTTTGCTGCTGCTGCTGCTGCTACACCATCCTCAGACCCCCCCCCCACCCCCTTGTAGCACACTAAGCTGCTGCTGCTGCTGCTGCCACACCATTCTCAGCCTCCCAACCACCTCACCCCCTTGCCCTCCTCGCTCTCCTTGCTCTACCGCTGCTCTGCTGCTGCTGCTGCTGCTGCTGCTGCTGCTGCTACACAAATTTCCTGGCCGCTCACCCCCTTGCCCTAAGGTGGTTTGGGAGTGGCTCCCCGTTTTGGGGTTCATCTCTTACTAGAAGATTGTGTGACTGACTAATTGACTCACCCCCTTGCCCTCCTTGCGCGCCTCCCTCAGACGTGCCGCCCAGGGCCATGGCGCCAGGTCCTTGGGCAGCAGCAGCAGCAGGCTCACGATGATGGACGCGTTGATGTGAGGGGAGATGCCCAGCTCAAACAGGCTGGCAGGCAGCGCCTGCGCCTGGCCGTACAGCGCACGCATCATGCGCTCGCCTGCGGGTGCGGCGTGGTGTCAGGGTGGTGAGAGAGATTGAAAGATAAGATGAGAGGGCCTGATCAGGGTGTGCGGCAAGGTGTTGCGGCAGGGTGGTGAGAGAGTTAACTGCATTGGGATGTACGCAACAACGTGTGATGCGGCTAGCAATGTATGGGTGGGGTGGGGCGTCAGCAGGGAGGGAGAGGAAGCGCGGGACAGCCAGCGGCAGCAGCAGCAGCAGCAGCAGCAGGTGGGCTCGTGCTGGCAGCAGGATATTGGCAGGAGAGCGCAGCTGGGTTGTTGGTTTGAGGAGCGAAGCTGGCTTCTGGCTGGCCACCGCAGCAGCAGGTGGTGTCTGGCACCCTACCTGCTGCCACCGCCCGCTGCTGCCGCTGCCGCTACCGCCCACTGCTGCTGCTGCTACTGCTGCTGCTGCTGCTGCTGCTGCTGCTGCTGCTGTGTCTCACCCTCCATGCCGTATGCTGCTGCCGGCAGGCTCCCCAGGTCCACGCCTGGCACCGGGATGAAGTAGCCCAGCCGGATCACCAGCAGCATGCCGGCCGTGACCAGCAGCCGCTGCAGCACAGGCCAGTTGCGGCGCAGCACGCCGGGCAGCAGCAGCCGCTGCCACCACTGCAGCGGCCTGGGGGCGGCGTTGCGAGGGGTCGAGTTGTTGTTGCGGTGCGCAGGGGGAGAGAGCAGTGCTGTGCGTAAGTGTCATTAGTGTGTACATGTCGAGGAGGAGCACAGGCTTGAAGTTGTGCTGGGTTGTGAGCCTGCAGGCGCTGCTGGGTGCTGGTGTTTTGCAACAGCTGGCTGCTGCTGCTGCTGCTGCTGCTGCTGTACTGGTGCAAGTCTGCAGTTCCTAGCCCTTTCTGTGCATTGTAGCTTGATGTAATGCAGGCTTGCATGCAACAGGTGCTGCTGCTGCTGCTGCTGCTGCTGCTGCTGCTGCTGCAGACATCTGGGTGGGGTGAGCTGCGGATGTGTCAGGCGGCAATACACCTGCTGCCTTGCACAAGGGTGCCCCTGAATATATACACCATCGACGTCGCACAGCAAATCTCAGTGACCATTTTGAAGTTGTTGCACAACTGCTGTTGTGCTGCTGTGTCACTCACTCCGCGCTGCTACCGCCTGCCGGGCCATATTGTGGAGACGCCCCAGCAGCAGCTGCTGCTGCTAATGTCCTCGACTTGTGCCGCCCATGCACCGCTGCTGTGCTGCTGCCGCCGGCTGGCCATGGTAACGGCTGTGAACTACATGCACTAGCGCTGCCGCTACATAAATGACTGCTGCTGCTGCTGCTGCTGCTGTTTGGCCGAGGCACAGCTGCTGCAAGGCCTGCTGCTCTGCATTGGAGGGCTCGGCCATGTCCAGGCCACCTGCTCACTGCCTGCTGCAGCCCTGCGCAACACAGCCAAAGCTTTAGCAACAATCAACCACATGCAGTGCGGTGTGTGCAGAGTCACGGCACTGTCGTGCTGCTGCCGCTGCTGCCGCACTGTTGCTGTGGCTGCTGCTGCCTTCTAAGTTGGGATCCATATAACATCCTGTGCGTGCTGAACAGCAGTAGTACCTGTTCTGCGCGGTGCCCAGCTCCTCACGGGTGCTTGATTGGCTGGTGTGCTGAGAAGCAGCATGTGGACTGCTGCTACTGTGCCTCTGCGGGCAAGTGGAGCATGATCGTGCTACTCTTTTCCTATTTCGACTACGCTGTTCGGGTGAACTACAATTGATTTATTGAGGCAGCCGGTTCTGCAGTGCTGCGTTCGAGCATGCATCAATGTGCCTCCCCGCCCTGTGGCCGCAGATAGACGTTGTACACGTTGCACACCGTTTTGAAATGTGATCTACTTGTAATTGTTAGCCTCCACATGTAGTTTGACGTTCGTGTCGAATTCAAAACCTAGGACCTTCTAACTCCTGCATGACTACTGCCGGCACCACGACCGTATTCAAGGGTTATAACGTGCCCCGTCGAACAGCTACTGAACTCTGCATTACACAACTTCACCTGCAACACTCTGCTGACACCAAGATGCACACAACAGCAAGGCACATGTCTGTCATGACAGCCAGCTGCGACCCCTTGAAATAACACAACACAAACCGCCACCAATTACTTGCAGTAATGCTACACTGTGACACTGCAATTCCTTGCCATTGGACCATAAAATTAACAAAGTGACAGACCAGATGAGACCCGAACAACCGGCACCGGATAAGGCAATAGCCTTGTCTGTCAGCAGTGCCGAGCATGCATGCAGTTGGGTTATGAATCCTGAAGACCTGGCTGTCACACACCATGTGCAGTACGCTCAGCTTCCGCGCACTCTGTTCTGCTCACCAACACCCTGCAATGAGTGACAACATCTTCAAGCCGATCACAGGCACTACCAAATCACTGCCATAACCTGTAAGAGCAGTCCCATCAACCGCTCTTGCAAACTAGGCTACCACAATGCAACCGTCTAGTGAAACATACACATGCCGCAGGAGCCTCCTGAAAATACAGAGCTAATAACGCTCAGAACTACTGTTGAACAATGCACATACACGCACAAGTGTTAGCATGCAATGCAGGCTACCGAGGGTGGGCACCAACCAGAACCAATACACCTTGCACCCTCAGGTGTGATCCGCAGCAGCACACCAACACAGGCGACAGCTGCGGGCTGCCGATTGTGCTCGAAGAAAGGCAGCGGCACAACAAGTGTGGCGGCCCTCCACAAGCTATACATGGCTCATACATAAGATGTAAAGGCATGCAGCATCTACTACAGTACAAGGCACTGCTTATTTGAAGCACTGCAGTTTGTTCTGAAGGGAGACTCCGTGACAAAATCGGGCGGTGCAAATTAGCACTCAGGATGTCACCCAGCGGTCACCCGCAAGTGCGTTTGATTGCAGCGCATCAGACCCTGCCAGCCTGACACACCTCTGGAGCCTCTCAACATGCCACATGTCATGCTGCGAAACAATGCTCCCCCACCCAGGCACCTGCACAGACCACCGCCCACACGTTGCGCGATCACTGCTTGTTCAGCAGTGCTGGCAGCGCCGTGACGCTGCCACCCCAGCACCTCAGGGACCCACGTGATCGAGGTGCCAGGAGAGTGTTGCTGTGCAGGCAGCCACAAATCAGCCACAAGACGCTACCATGCAATCAGCCCCCATGCTGGTGTAACACCCTCCAATCGCACAGCTGACACCGCTTGTTGAAGTTGTTGCTGAAGCTGTTATGCTGATACAACCTGCATTACAGGCAGGACACGGCAGCACTGCCGGAAGCGAACAAACGACATATGGCAATAATACATCACGATCCGACGCGTGCATACCCATCCTGCCTGGTAATGCTGCAAGCAGCCGATGGCACCCTGACCCTGGCATCCATACCGTGCCAAACAAGTACCAAGTTCAAGGTAAAGAAGGACCTGCCAGAAGCTCTACATGCAGCAGCTGCTTGCCAATAACACAACTGCTGATGCTGCAGCCAGCAACAGCACCAAGCACACGGTGCCAGCCCATATCAACAGCGTCAGCAGTTACTCCAGGAGAGCGAGCAAAGCAGAAAAGGCAACCTAGCACACATGTATTGGCATGCACGCGGGATG
Source organism: Tetradesmus obliquus (assembly GCA_030272155.1). Taxonomy (NCBI): domain Eukaryota; kingdom Viridiplantae; phylum Chlorophyta; class Chlorophyceae; order Sphaeropleales; family Scenedesmaceae; genus Tetradesmus; species Tetradesmus obliquus. The sequence continues at coordinate 8,514,074 of CP126191.1, forward strand.
CCAACTGAGAGGTGTTGTTGGTGAGCCCAACATGTGTAGTGTGCTGTAGCTCTGGGCCAGATGACACATGCTGGGCACGCGTAGCGTATGCAATGCCCTGCTGTCCCAAACCAGAAGCGCTGACATCCCCAGCTGCAGACGCAAGTATCGCACAGGACAGTACACATACACAGAGAAAGAAATGCATGTAAGGTGGTGATACAACAGGTCACTGGGATGACCCAAACGTGCCACGGCAATGAATTGACAGCTCACAATGCTGCCGCACAGCTGCCACGCAGGCCAGCTAACAGCTGACAACCGGGCATCAGCAACCATGCAGGATCGGCAGGCAGTGCTGCACACAAACAAACCCGCATGCGAACCCTCCTGCAGCAAACACGCCACTTCTTTTGCATTCATAACATCAGGCGCTGCTCAGCACCGGGCCTATTGCGCCGCTGTCTCTGCGCGCCCACAGCTGTAGCCTCTGATCACGTCCCCGCAGAGTACACAGATATGCAAGCCACATGGTTGAGCAAGCTGCTCAAGGCCATGCAGCGCACACACCCATATGTACAACACAAGCCTGCCTGAGCGTGCTCATGGCTGCACAAGGTGAATACCACCCCTGCAGAGCAGAGAGCATGTCTGGCGATGCAGTGTGGTGATCCATGAAAGCTGCACAGTTCTTGAAATAGCCCTTTTGGGCAACGCAGCACATCACGTGCATGATCCACGAGCAACTAACTTCCATGCAACACAACCGCAGTTGCTTTGGATGCACTTCACTAACCCGCTGCAACACAGGCAATGCTACTCAATCGCAAGTGCTCCAGGACAGCGCTTGGCCTGCCTGGAGCTTGTACGCAAAACCCCTTGTGCATGATGTGCATGCCACGTCGTGTGCGATGTGCAAATGTCTCACAAATGTGCAGCGCCCAACAGGCCCATGCTGCACACAGAGCGCCCGGCTTCTATGCAGCTCTCCACAATCAACAGGTATCACAGCAGCACCTCACGGCGCAATCAAGACAGCGCCAGAATGAATTAGAACAGAGCCAGACTCAAAAGAGCACAGTCCAAACTCTGGTTGCTGTGGAGGACGTGATGATTGGCCAGGCACGACAAAGAATCAGCACGATAACACCCAAAGCAACCAATCACATCACAGCAAGAGAGGTTCACCTGAAAGACAGCCAATGAGCATCAGGCAGCCAGCGGTTGCGCACAGGCTGCCAGCCAGGCAGGGTCATCAATGCCCCAGCCTAGCCTGTCTCGCTCAGCTGCACTCACAAATCCTGCAGGGCTGGGTGCAGCACCCACAATACGTCTGCAGCTGCCACCCTGGCAGCAAGCAGGCACGCACACATGGCAGGCCAACGCCTGTGTCTAGTCACAGCTGCAAGCATGCAGTGCTGCTGACAGCAGGCGATGCTCAGTTCTCATGTGCCTGCGCTGCTGGACCGCAGCACAGAGCACGTGATTTGTTTTGTTGTTTCCAATCACCCCATCACCCCACCGTCAAACTGAATACCGCTGCACCTGCAGTAGCAGACGCGGTCTGAGTGCTGCTACTGTCACTGCCATTCACTCCCCTCCCTGATAGTGGGCTTGAACGCCCGTGCAAGGACGGTATGGGCACGCAGCAGCGTTGTTGAAGTGTGGCAGCTGGCGCACACTAACACACTCCAACGAACATCCCAAAGCGCAAACAGGGTGAACAAAGAGAACTCAAGCCAGCTAAAAGCTGGGTGATGCTGGCCTGCTGCTTGCTGGCAGCGTAAACAACAAAGACTGCGCAATCAGAATACACCGCACCCACCACAAAAACACCTGCTCTGAACCGCTGCTACAGATCCCACATGAACACGCGATGAAGCACATGGGAGCCACACACACAATGCTGCTCATGCGACGCAGAAGTGTGCCCAGTGCCCAGATCCCCCATGGACACATCAGTCCAGGCAAGCACGCCGCTGCCACTGCCGCTGACTAACCCAAATAACGACTGTGTCTATACAGCACACACACAAGCACAGCCTCACCACAATGTGCTGCTGTACTGCATAGAATGTAGGCAAGCCACCGCTCCGCTGCACCATCCGTGTTTACAGCAACAGGCTGCACGACACCTACTCTGCAGCAGGCACCAGCACTGGCTGAGCATTGGCGTGTGCGCGAAGCTCAGGCAGCAGGCAGCTCAGGGGCAACTCCCCGGACAGCGTGCGGGGGCCCGCCAGCGGCGAGAAGCTGCTGCGGCTGGGCAGCAGCGCGCCGCCGCTGCCGCTGCTGGCTTGGTGCCGCCCGGGGCTCAGCTGCGGCACATCCACAGGCCGCGTGCGCGGCAGGCCGTGCGGCGGCAGCTCCACCACGTTGTTGGTGGCGCCTGCGCCGCTGGGCGTGGGCGTGTAGCCCAGCACTCCTGCAAGCCACGGGTGCGCCAGCGCCTGCTGCGCGGTGATGCGCGTGGCGGGGTTGCGGTCCAGCATGCGCGCCACGAGGTCCTGCGCCTCTGCGCTGATGGGCGCCCACAGCTCGCGCGGGAACTGCACCTCATGCGTGCGGATGGCCGCCACGATCTCGTACGGCTGCAGCTTGGACACGTCACTCAGCGACTTGCTGCGCCAGAACGGCAGGCGGCCTGTCAGCATCTGGTACATCTGCGGGAGGAGGGGAAGGAGGGGGAGGAGGGAGAAGGCATCGACTGTCAGACGCTGTAGCGTAGCTACAGATGCACATTGCAGCAGTGGTATGCGCACGTAACCACCCACCAGCACAAGCACTCTCCGCAAAGCTGTAGCCAAGAGCTGGCCACGAAGCAGATCATGCAGCCTAACCCAGTCCACCCCATAGCAGCACACGCCTGCGGCCAAGCAACACACGCAGTACCAAGCAGCAGGCAGACTCACCATGACGCCAGCTGCCCACATGTCCACACCGACGCCAAAGCGCTGCAGCGCCATCTCCGGTGCCATGTACAGCGGGCTGCCGCAGCACTGCGTCAGCGGCCTGCCCTTGGCTGCCACCCTGCTGCAGCCAAAGTCCACGGCACGCACTTGCAGGTGCGGAGCCTGCTGCGCACGGGGCGAGGTAGGGCACTCGCTGCCTTCGCTGAACATGATGTTGGCGGGCTTGAGGTCAGCATAGCAGATGCTCTTGCTGCAAATCCCAAGCACAGAGAACGGCAGACCACAGCGATGAGTCAGAGCACTTGCGCAGCAATCGCCAGCAATAGGGACACATGTTGCAGCACAAAAGGTTATGTGACGCACGCACACGCACACAAAGAGGCGCAAGAGCAGCAGTAGAATCCAACGCGCAGCAGAGCACGTGCATAGGCTGCCGAAGCCCTAGCCAGCCCGCGCACCTGTGCAGCTCCACCAGCATGTCCAGCACGCCACGCATGATGGTGGCAGCCTCCACCTCGCTGACGCAGCCGTTGGCGTCGAGCAAGCTCTTCAAGTCGCCGCCCGCGCAGAGCTCCTGCACAATGTACGCATGCTCCTCATCCTGCGCATGCAGCGGAGGCACACAGGCAGGGGAAAGCATGTCAGCCTTCACGTGAGCCTTGAGTTTGCCTGATGTGCGGCAACTTGATGCACAATCTCAATCCAACACCAGTATCCAACACCAACACCAGTATCCAACACCAAAGACTACACAATACTCGCAGCAATTCCTGCTCGACAGCAACTGCACCAGTGCTGCTGCAAACCACAGCTGCACCTGCTGCCCCTCCCTGGCTACCGCCTTTGAGGCGCCACACGCACCTCATACAGCCCCTCCAGCTTGGCCACAAACTTGGAGCCCTGCGCCTGCACCCATGTGCTGACCTCCCTGCTGATGGCCTCCAGCTGCATGCCACCATGGCTGCCTGCCTTCTTCAGCACCTTGACTGCGTAGCTGAGGCCTGTTCTCTTGTGCACAGCCTCATGCACTGTGCCAAAGCTGCCGCGGCCAAGCACTTGCCCAACTGCAAACTTGCTGGTGAAGCCAGCATTCCAGCCCAACTGCGGCGCAGCGCTGCAGCATGACTCACATGCTGCTGCTGCAGCCAGCAGCGCTGGATGATGCCGGCTTGCTGGCCAGGACCTGCTGCCAAGGAAAGCGTCATTGGCATGTGGGCAGGGCCGCAGCCTTAGCAGGCTGTGAGGCACTGCGACATGATGCGGCTTTGGGGTCACAGTTGTGTGAAGGCATGATGAAGTGGTGGACTTGAGGTCTCCGTGTAGAACGTGAGTGAGGGCGTAGCTCATTCCTAGAGCGTGATGACGCTCTGGAGCTCAATCAAGCCAAAGGCACACTCCAGAGGCTGGGTGTGGCACCACCTAAGGTCTCCTTCTGCTGGCTGGTCCAGCTGACGCAGGTACGTCTGTAAAGCACCTGCGCAGAGCGTGCAACAATAGCGAAACAGTGAAAAGGGGGAAAGCGAGCACAAAGTTGAGTTACTTGCAGCGATCGGAGGTGCAGTGCGCAGGATGATTACAGCTACCCCACGGAAGACTGGGCGCGTCTAGAATCGGCATGCAAACGCATAGCAATCCATCTGCACCCCACATCATGTGTTCTGTGCATCTCCCGACGACTAGAGTGACCGGCTTGGCCGCTAAAGCACACAGCGGAAATCACATGTGAAAAAAGGCGTGCAGAGGCTGCCATGCATAGCCGCAATAAAGCAATTCCACAACGTTGACCGCAGGCGTGGCTCGTTGCTGCGCGTAGCTACAACGGCAACTGGGGTGCCAATATGCCGCTTGACCAAAACGATGCTGCTGTGCCTGCTGTCCCATGCAGCTGCCTGAAACGCTGACCGCATGACTTTTTCAGTACCCTATTATCAACGGAAGCCTCACCTCGCTCTGATTCGCTCACGTAGCTCGTTGTGTACTCCGACGAGTTTGCTATGAATGCTTCAGTAAGACTTTTCCCAATTGTAACTTTTTGAAATTCGTTGCGTTATTGCGGAATAACTGGCCGGCTGCGGGAAAGCAGCTTTGTATGTCTGCTTGTCACTAACTATTTACGCTCCCGTCATGTACCCTAGGTGCACCGTAGGGCTGTTGGTTTGTTTAATGTGGGGTATTTTGTGGGTCTTATGTAGGTTGACGTGCGTAAGCAATAGGGTATAGCCATGCCCAGGCATCATGCACACCAGCTTGGGACACATCACCACCAGGCTGTCCAGCACTCATCACAACCCCTCCCCAGTTTCCCCGCAGTACACATATACTACTATCAGAAGAACATGTGGCTTCCTTGCACGCGCTGCAGCAGCAGAAGCAGCAGGCCAGCCCAAACAGCGGGCCAAGCGGCAGCACCGTGCTGCTGCTGCCACGCCTCCTGCAGAGCTGGTGGTGGGCATTGACCTGGGCACCACCAACTCTGCTATAGCCTACATGCATGATGGCAAACCCATCTGCATCCCAAATGACTTGGGTGACACGCTCACCCCCTCAGTTGTAGCCTTTCAGCCTGGCGGCAGCAGCCTGGTAGGGCGAGCAGCAAAGCAGCAGGACCCCCGCACCACGTACTACTCAGTGAAGCGCCTCATAGGCAGGACCTGGTCGGACCCAGCAGTGCAGGAGGAGCGGGGCCGGCTGGCATATGAGGTGGGCGGCGTAACTGCTGCAGCTGCAGACAAGGCTGCAGCAGGGGCCTGCTGTAGCTGCCACACCTACCTGCCAGCACTGCTGCAGGTGGCACTGGCACATCCAACACCCTGCACTATCACTGAAGGTCTGAGCATCCATGCGCTGCGCCAACCAGCCGCATTGTGCCTGCACTTCCGCTGCTTACCCCGCCCACACAGGTTGATCAAGACTCAGAGGGCAATGCAGTGCTGGTGTGCTCTCATGTTGAGCCTGGCTGCCTGTACCCTGAGGAGGTGTCCACGTGTGTGCTGGCACAGCTGCTGGCTGATGCAGCACGCCACACAGGGCGCCAGGTCAGCAAGGCAGTAATCACCGTGCCGGCTTACTTCAGTGACGAGCAGCGGCAGGCCACTGTGGCAGCAGGTGGGGGTGTGTGCTGCACAGGCGTCACAGGAGCAGCAGTGCAAGGGATGTGGGGAGGCTAGGGTGTGTGAGCAACGGTGGCAGCGGGTGGCCCTGCAGGGCTGTCTGCGACTGCAAAAGCAGCACCTGTAAGGAGGATGCTGCAGCCAGCAACAGACCTGATAGATGTGGACGCCGTGACAGCAGTGTGGTGCTAGCACGCTTGTCACTGCAATTTACTGGCCAAGCAACGGCAAACGGGTTTCTGCTGCTTGCGCTGAACCCTGTTGCAAAGTTTCTTGTGTTGCGGATGCCACACTTGGTGCAACCTCAAACCATCAGCGGGCAGCACTGTGACGCTTCTGTGTTGTGCCGCCACGCTGCCTGCAGGCACGCTGGCTGGACTGGACACTGTGCGGCTCATCCGCGAGCCTGTTGCCGCTGCTCTTGCGTACGGCCTGGACCTGACAGAGGAGCAGGTGCGGCTGCTGCTGCTGCTGCTGCTGCTGCTGCTGCTGCTGCTGGGGCGTGTCAGGTCCCAGCTGCTGCTGCTGCTGCTGCTGGGGCATGTCAGGTCCCTGCTGCTGCTGCTGCTGCTGCTGCTGTGGTGACATCGGCACACCGACTGCTTGTCGGTGTGTCAAGTAGTACCCGACATGCATTGCAGGCCAATGAGTGGGATGGATGATGAGTCATGCTGGTACTGGGGCGGGATTGCCTTGCCTGCTTGCAAGTGCATGGCAGCACTTTCACAGAAAGCAGCAGTGCCGGCCAAGGGCCATGCTATGCCTAATGCGAGCTGCAGCAGGCAGCGCCTACCTGCAGATATGTGCTGCCACTGCTGCTGCTGCTGCTGCTGCTGCTGCTGCTGCTGCTGCTGCTGCAGGTGGTTTTGGTGTTTGACCTGGGTGGCGGCACGTTTGATGTCAGCCTGCTGGAAGTAGGCAACGGCACCATTGAAGTGCTCAGCACGGGTGAGTGCAGCGCTTTCAGTGAGCATGAACAACGAGTTGAGAGAGCTGCCTACCCCACTGCATGTGCAATGCTACGCTGACACAACGCTGGCCAGGCAGCGGTGCCAGCGCAGCAACGACTGAACCTGCTGCCGCCTTGCCTGCTGTTGCCCTGCCTGCTGCTGCTGCTGCTGCTGCTGTGGCTCAGGCGGTGATGCGCACCTGGGTGGTGATGATTGGGATGCTGCCATAGTGGACTGGCTACGTGAGAACTTCCTGGACCCAGCAGGTGCGGCGCTGCGCTCCCTGAATTGGAGGCAGCCTGCGGCCACGCACTCGGCCACAACTGCTGTGTTGCTGCTGATATGCATTGCAATGTCCTGTGCAGCTGGCGTGGCAGCAATATCTGGTGTCAAGTTGAGGTGAGCTAGTCATGGAGTGATGCGTATAATAGTGAGTGCTGGCTGACCCTCGTCTCTGCTGTGCGTCGCAGGCGTGGACAGCAGCAGCCCTGCTGTTGCCGGCAGGCTGAAGGCGCTAGCAGAGTATGCAAAGGTGCAGCTCAGCGAGCACGAGCAAGTTACACTGAGGTAAGCAAGCACATTTCTGCTGCTGCTGCTGCTGCTGCTGCGTTGTGGCAGCAGCAGCACGATGCAATGCACAGCCTGCACTCACTGAACGTGCACAGTGCTGCTAGCGGCTGCTGCGCCGCTTTGCAGGCCAAGTGGTGTGTCGTTGCCAAAGCTACTGTATGTCAGCAGCGTCTGTATTGCGGGCACATGATCAGGTGCGGCAACAAGTGTGACGGCACACAAGTCGTTGAGTGCGCAGTACGGAACGCAGCCCACCTTCCACCAACGCCTGTGATGTTCTGCCACACAATAATGTAGTCTTTTACGTTTGACAGGAAGCTTGCAGCAGCTTGGATGCATGTGAGCAAGCCAGCAATACCTTCTGCCGGAACAAAGCAAAACGACACTCCTGCATGACGCCAGACGGGGGTTACAACCCGCAACGTGTTGCATGTTGCATGTTGTTTAGAGACGATTTCACGCCGTCATTGCAAGCTGCGCACCTTCAATCAAAGCTGGACCAAGAGACTCCCGCCCAAACTTTGTGCTGCAGGATGCCCCTGGGTGGCCCGGGCGGCCTGCAGGCCACACTTGATCTGGCCACCTTTGACAGCTTGTCGGCCGACCTGTTCAGGCGTGCGCGGCTGCCGCTGGATCAGGCCTGCTGGGCTGCAGGGGTGGACTTGAACGAGCTGCAGATGGGCTTTGCTGCCAAGAAGGAGGAGATGGCGCGCAAGGGCGTGGCCAAGTGGAAACAGGACATGGTGAGCGCTGCTGACAGAGGGACAGATAGCACACGCACAAGCGTGGCACAAGCGTGGCTCCCATCTTTCTGGGATTGCATTTTGCATGTCAGCACTTGAATGAAGTGGCAGGAGATTGATGTATCCGGCAGCGTTGTGATGAGATATGGTGTGCGGCAGGTGGCGGGCAGCAGCAGAGGGAGCCCGTGCGGTGCAGCGCTGTGAGTGAGTGAGTGAGTGACTACCTAGGCAGCTCTGCAGCTCCTGGGTAAGTTAAGGCTGAGAGTGTGTGTGTGGCGCTGTAAAAGTGACGTGTGCCAGAGAGGCACTGGAGAGGCATTTGAATACAACAGTATTGGATGCTTGCAGAGAAGCAGGTGAGGCAGCCTGGTTTCTCGCCTCTGGTGGGATGCAACATTTACATTTATGGACGAGTTTGTGTACTTGTTGCATGGGTGCCAGGCGAGTTTGTGTACTTGTTGCATGGGTGCCAGGCGAGTTTGCTGTGCAGCTGATGCGACAGCGAAGCATGCACTTGAGTCACAGCTCAAAATCGGTCTGGCGAAACAGATGGCATGCATCCAGCGATGGCTGGCATGCATGCAGTGATGTGCCTTGTCACAGCAGTCTGCTGCCTGCAGGCAACCAGCTGGCTGGCTCATGCTTCGCCACCACTAGCAGCTGGTTCATGCTTCGCCACCACTTGCATGTGCAGTTGCAGCTAGAGTTGCAAGCAGGACGCTGCCCTGGGATGCATGCACTGCGCAGCGCAGCCGTCGCTGCCGCAACACATGCTGCCCTTGCCTGCCGCAACCACCGCTAACCTTCAACACACACGCTCGTCTGCTTGCCTGCAACCCAGTGCAAACACTCTGTCGACACTCTTCTACCCCACACCCCAACCCCACAGACTCCCGCAACCCGCGCCGCCTTGCTCTACATTTCCACACACGCTGCTGCAGCTGAAGCTGGAGATCCGGCCCCGCGCGCGCGCCGCTGTGAGCAAGGTGCTGCTGGTGGGTGGCGCCACGCGCATGCCCGCGGTGCGCCGCTTCATCGCCAACATGACGGGGCTGGCGCCCACAGGCATTGGCGGCGGCGTGGACCCAGACGAGGCAGTGGCGCTGGGCGCGGCTGTGCAGGTGGGCAGCATAGCTGCTATATCGCTGCTAAAACACTTTAGAGTTGCAATTAGGTTGGTTATTGGTGCTTGTGCAGCAGAAGCATGGAGATTTTTGTGCCTTGAGTGCTGATCTCACTTGTATGAATGCTGACAGACGCTGATGGAGGCTGGCTGGGCAACTTCAGTTCGACCACCAAGCGCTGCGCAAGCTGTTGCTGTTGCTGGTGTGTGGAGCCTGGGCTGTTGTTGACAGGAAGGGCTTGTCATGCTCGGCATATGTACATGCGTGGTTGCATCCTTGCTTTGTCCGTGGTATTCTTCTTGCTGCTAGCTCTGTACCACACCCTATCGCACATTTTTGGGCTGCAGCAATCATGCACCTCCTAAATCTTTCAGAACTCCTCACTGCTGTTGCTGGTGCTGCTGCTGCTGCTGCTGCTGCGCATGCAGGCGGGCATCCTGCAGGGCGAGGTGGACAGCCTGATGGTGATGGACCAGTGGCAGGCCAGCCTGATGCGGGCGCTGGCGCAGCTGCAGCTCAAGAGCAGCCCTGAGGCGCGTGCGGCTGTGGCAGCAAAGTTTGACATGGATGACTCATCGGAGGAGGGACAGGCAGCAGAGGGGCAGCAGCAGCAGCAGCAGCAGCAGCGGCCGCCGGGGATGCTTGATGCTGAGCATGTGGACGAGATGGCGGGTGAGGTGTTGGATGGCATGCGTGAGCAGCAGGTAGTGACAGCGGAGGCGCAGCAGGAAGGGGCAGCAAGCGCCCAGGAACGGCAGTTACAGGCAGCGCGACAGCAAAGGTTGCAGCAACAGCAGCAGCAGCAGCAGCAGCAGCAGCAGCAGCAGCCTGGGCCTGATTCACAAGCCAAGCCCTCAAAGCAGCGCAGGAAGCGGTGATTGTGTATATCGGACTTGCGTCGCCGCGCCGCGGCACTGCTTGAGCTGCGTTACAGTCTCTGCCGTGGCCCCATGCGAGGACCCATGCAGGGAGCATCCCTATGCCGCAACAGCGAAGCAGATGAATGTGCGTCCTGGCACAGCCAGCTATACATGTGTGCACACATTCATACAGCCTTTCAGCGCCAGAGCCAGCTTCAGCCCTGCTTACTTGTGTAAAGGAAAACTCTCCCTTTACATTCACAAGTAGTGCAGTGCATGCCGTCACGTTGCCAACGTGTCTCATCTAGTGCGGCACATAGGGGAGCGTGGGCGGGGCTCTCCTGGTCCAGCAATGCTTGAAGGTGCGCAGCTATGCATTCACCGCTTGGTTCTTTGCAGTCTAGGGCAGCATAGTGTCGTCATGTTGCATAGTTTGTGCATCCGCATGCTCTCAGAGCAGAAGTTGTGAGCGCCTGCATGCAAGTGTGCGGCACCGCCATGCTTCTGCATGCCAGTGGCGTGTCTCTTACTAGCTCTTGAGGCTGCCAGGCGGCCCACCAAACGGTTTGGCTGGGCCCTTGGGGTCATGCACAACAAGTTTGGCTGGTGAAGGTAATTGCTGTCATGCATGCTGTAACACATGGACAGGGTTGCTGACCCTCAGGGCCTGTGGGCATGCACGCTGAAATTCCTTATACCCACAACGTGGTGCCTGATGTCTGCCGACAGCCATTTCACTGCAACTGCGCATCAGGGAGAGTGCTATCAATTGCATGCTGCCAATGATGGTGGCACAGTACCAACATGGCATGCCAGCATGTGCCAACACACCATCCCCCACCCCACCCCATGGGGTGAGCCAGAGTGCTGCTAATCTTGAAGGGTTCTCAGACTGCATTTGACCAGGTCAAGGAATCAGTAATACCAATGACTTCACTTGTGCGTGCATCATTCACATGCACGTATCTGTCTCTCCTAGCGTTTGACGCACGATAACAGGAGCAGTGACAGGCCGTCTCTGTCAGCTGCGCAAACTGATTGTACGAAGTTTTCGTGCTGAAAGCATATTCTCGACAGGAATTCCCTCAGGTACACCACCCCAGGATTTATCGGCGCTGGGGTGGTGCACGAGGCCCGATCCTCCCCTCAACACATAGCACTTTTTTAACGATGCACCTTGCGCATTGTGAGAAGCCATGCCGGAGGCACCAGTAACGATCTCTACTACCTTGAACCCTCGCTGCAGTCGTGGCCCGCAGGTGTTTTCCTCGAGAGGGCCGCAGCTGCACGTCCGTGTTTTTCGATAAACGGGGAAAGGAAGGGAAACAGCTTTTGGGAAGCTTTGGCAGGGTCATAGCGACGTCTTTGGCCAGTTTTCTAGCTCAGCACTGTAGGCAAGGTGGGTGATCTGTTTCCCGAGCCACTGATCTGTAGAAAACAAACATACCATAAGCTCAGCTGTGTCTTACATGCACTTGTCTGCCGCAGAGGAGCTGGTCACTCGAAGAGCTGCTGTTCCTCTCGAGACGCCTCCGAAGGCAGCCAACCGGGCACTTACAAGTCTAAGGGACCGACACAACTAAGCTTTGAACAGGTGGGGTTATAAGGTTCGCTGCGCACTGCCCTTGATTCCTTGGGGCCGGTTGCCCCAGGAGCGATTGTCTGTCGTTCGGTGCTTCTATAGGCTACCTGATGCTGTGGAGGCTCAAAACATATTGCTGAGCATGTGTACCATTTATTGGATAAGAGATGCTGCAGCTTGTCGCTTCTACTCAGCAAGGGCGGCCACAACGCCCCTAGCAGCACAGCTTGATTTTTTGCTGCTTATCAAAGCATCCCAACAGCTTGCTCGACAAGTAATGTTTGATGCCTTGTTTGTTCACTACTATGCTCAAAAACTTTTGCAGCTGGATCGGCCTAGCCTGCAGTCTCACCCCTGCTCGGCCAACCCGGACACCACATCACCCGCGCCGTGCACCATCCTCAGGCTCACCGAAAACTCTCTGCTTGTCTCTTTCTGCAGGTCTACATGTCGGTGACGAACAACGTGCTCGCGGGCCCTTGCGGCCTGGTGCCAGCTGCAGCAACAGCCCAGCAGGGCATGTCCCCCTTTGCTCTGGAGGCAGGCAGCATCAGCCCTCCTGCAAGCAGCTGCTCAACCAGCACTGCTCTTGGCGCCGTCAGCGGCAGCCGCAGCACCGGCGCAACGCCTGCCACCAGCCACAGCGATGGCATAGCAGCAGGCCAGCTGCACCAGCACCAGCACCATGCCAACTGCAACCACCAGCGCCCGCAGCAGCAGCAGCAGCAGCAGGGCGTGGCCAGCATGATGGCTGGCCACACCGCAGCTGGCCACGCAGCTGCAGCCAGCTTCTGCCCGAGCCGCGAGTGGCTGTACCGCCTGGTCACCTTCCCTGCGTACTTCACGCCCTGCGTCAACTGCACCAGCGGCTGCCGCACCCCCAAGCGCGAGCAGCTCATGACGCTGTTCGACACCAAGTTCCCCTACAAGGTCTTCTGCAGCCACTGCCCCGAGTGCATGGGCAGCGCCTCCCTCCTGCAAGTGCGCCGCGCGTCCTTCAAGGACGTGGTCAAGGCCACAGACATCGCGCGCTTTGGCGCCGACATCGGCGGCGTGCAGCAGTACACCCTCAACGGCTCCAAGGTGATCTACCTCAACCGCGAGGCGGCACTCGAGAAGAAGCCCAACAACAACGGCAGCACCGCGCCGGCCATGTGCACCGTGGACGGCCGCGCCATGATGGACAAGTCCAGCCTCTACTGCTCCCTCAAGTGCAAGATGCAGGCAGAGGACGCAGGCTTCACAGGATGGCTGGACTCGCAGGACCCCGCAGTGCGCATCATGGCAGACATTGCCGCCAACGCGCCGCCGCGCCCAACCGTGGCCTGCAAGCGCGGCGTGGCACCCACCAGCAGCGGCAGCAGCGGCGGCAGCGCAGCAACAGAGTCCAATGGCAGCGCCGGCTGCAGCGGCGCGCGCCCCAGGAAGCAGGCCCGCACCGAGTCTGGCGGCACGGTCGGAGCAGCAGCAGGCGCGCCTGCCGGCCAGGGCACTGGCGATGAGTCAGCAGCACCTGCAGCTGCAGCCGCGCGCGCAGCAAAGCAGCGCGCAAGCTCTGCAATGCAGCGTGCGGCGTCTGCGCCGCAGGGCACGCCAGCAGGCCTGAAGCCAATTAAGACCAGCCTGGCGGGCAGCGGCACCATCCGCATGAAGCAGCAGCCCAAGCAGCAGCAGCAGCACCAGCAGGCGCTGCTGCTGCCCAGCAGCATGCTCGGCAGCAGCAGCGCAGCCGCCGGCAGGCAGTGCTCTGCGCCCAGTGCCTTCCTGGAGGCTGCAATGGCAGAGCCGCAGCTGGGCGGCCTCAGCAGCGCCGCCGCTGCTGCTGCTGCGCCGCGGCTGCTGCAGATCGGCGGCGCCGCGCCTGGCGGTGTCAGCTGCAGCAGCTGGCTGGCTGGCCCCACCGAGCTGGACAATGCGCTGTCCAGCAATGGCACCCTGGGCAGCTGGGAGGCCTGGGACAGCTGGCAGGGAGGCATGCCTGCCAGCCCCAGCTTTGCGCTGGGCGTGCATGGAGTGGCGGACGCCTGGGAAGATGGCTCGCTGTCGCCTGCGCTGCTGCCGGTGGCGCCTGCTGCAGCTGCAGCAGCAGCGGCCGGGCTGCAGGAGGCCGGCACTGCTGCTGCTGCTGCTGTTGGGTGCTTTGGTGGGCTGGGTGGCGGGATGGAGGACTGGTGGATGCCTGGGTCACCTGCTGCTGCATTTGCGGCTGCTGGAATGCCTGGGTTCTGAAGCTAAAATGCTGTTATGAGCTGCAGGGTTGATCGAATCGGGATGGAGAGCAGGGAGCTGGGCTGATTGCAGCGCCTGCTGCAGCTGCGCTTGGGCTGCAGCAGCGCTGCGGGCGGTCGGGATGCAGCGACGTGCGCTGCCGGCTTGTGCTATTGGTGCCGGATGCAGCGCTGAACTGGGTGCTGCAGCAGTGAAACTACTGCGCTGCGACTGCGGCTGTTGAAGGCTGGAGAATGTGCGTGTGTGTTGTGTGTGTCCGTATTGGTGTACGCGCACAGATCGCATGAGGAGCGCACGACTGTCTATGAATCCGGGGTGCTTTGCATTGCGCGTGCCTGCTGCAGCTAGGGGGTGCTCTCTGTGCGGTGCTGTTGTCTGCTGGTGTGGAAGTTGCGGCAATCAGCGGCGGCCTGTGGGGTGCTGCGGGGTGGCAGGCAGGGAGGTTGATGCAACAGCCCTGTCACCGAGGGGTGAGTGAGGTGCAGGGCGGGGCAGGCGGAGGGAAGGTGATGTATCACGTGGTGGTGTTCTGAGGTCCCTTTGCACAGGGCAGGCAGAAGAAGAGAAAGCACAGAACCCCAACTGCATATCATTGCGTGTTGTTGGTTAGGTTGTGGTTACGTGGGGTGGTGTGCGGCGACGTTGCTTCAAGGCGACCGCCGCGGTTGGCATTTGGCGGTGTTGCCAGCCACCCCGTGTTTAGTTTGCTCGTCATAACGCGTGTCATTTGCGTGCTATGATGGTGCTCTTGTCTGAGAGACTCATGTGCACTGTTCAGGCTCTTTCGCTGGTTGTTGGCAGCTTTGATGTTCGGCTCTCTCTGTGGTTTTGGCAGCTTTCCCTGTACGGCTTTGTCGTCTGTTGCTACAGCGGCGGGCCAATTTTGGCGAGGCAGTGACTGTGTAGTAGGCAGCAAGAGTGTGTTGCTGTGGGTACTATGTGTGCTGCATGTGGCCTTGTGTGTGCGCGTGTGTGTGTTTGTGTCTCTTTGTGCATATTAGTAAGAGAGCGTCAGCACCACGCAGCGTGCACACATATACAGGCAATGCATGCATGGTTGATCACGCGAGAGACACCGCAGGCGCGCAGTGCAGCTGCACCAGCCGGCTGCACCAGCTGCCATTTTTTTTCCCTGCACTGTTTGTATTTTGCAATCCAAATGCACGTGCCCACAGGCTGTGCGCTGCCGTACTGCTGATGTACTGGTAAGGCTGCGTCCTGCTGTGGTGCGTACTTCTTCTCACTTTGTGTTGGCGCCTCTTCTCTTTGGTACATGTGGTACTGCTTGGTACTGGTACTATGTTTGCATGCCATGCACCTCACTAGGCCCTTGGGCCGCTGATTTGTGTGTAGTGCGAGAGCGAATAGAAAAAAAGAAAAAAGAACGCCGGGGATCTCCGCCGCTACTTATCTGTGGCCGGGGCTCTGAGCGGAGGTTGGTTTAATGGTCGGTCTGCAGGTTAGGCGCTTGTTTGCGCCTTGCTGGTGCGATTTTGGGGCAAGGTGCTGTGTTGGCTGGGATGAATCAGTCGTGCATCCAGGTGCTTCTGTGTGTGTGTGTGTGTGTGTGTGTGTGTGTGTGTGTGTGTGTGTGTGTGTGTGTGTGTGTGTGTGTGTGTGTGTGTGTGTGTGTGTGTGTGTGTGTGTGTGTGTCACAGTTGGTGTGTGTGTTTGCAGCATCAGGTCGCATGACTGGACTGGTTACGCACTTGCACAGCCAAGTGACGGCCGACCACAACAACAGCAGCAGCAGCGCTACTTTTGCAGGACTGGGGTGCAGCTCGTTAGGATATTACGCACGTCGCAAATGGCTTGTCACTGCAACATTGTGCAGTGCCTGCCCTTGCTTCTTTTCTGGCCCTGGCCACTACTAGTCACAGCGCCTTGCTGCAGCATGCGCAGCCGTCAGCAGCTTGCAACTTGTGTGTGTGCGTGTGTTCTGCTTGAGAGAGCTCGGGCACTTTTGGCGAGCCAGCATGGGCTTGCTGCTACTACAGCAGTGTGTGCGCCAGTATGGCGTATACAGTTGCCTGTGGTGCTGGCAGCAGGAACCCTGGCAGCCACAGCTGATATCCAGCAGCTTGCCTTTTGCTTGGGTGGGAAGTCAGCTGCCGGTTTTGCGCCAGCTGCTCCTTCGCCGCTGACTTTTGGGAATGTGCCGCGCCAATTTTACATGCGGGCAACTAGCAGCAGCTCCCACCTGTGCGCACAGCTGACCGTGTATGAACAGGACATATGAAAGGGCTTTGTCGGCGCCAGGGCAGCTTGTCATGATACTGGGTTTGTCATGGTGTGTCATGGTTTGTCATGGTGTTACACATTCACACGCTTTGACGCAGAGTGACACGGGCGGCAGGCAGGGCGTTTGGGGCACAGGGTGCAGGCGGAAGGACAGGAAGAAAGGCGGTTTGATCGATTTGTACAATGTGCCCCCCTCTGGATGCCGGCATGGCAAAGGAAAGGCTTGTTTTGTCACGCATTCTGTCTGTCATACGTACCCGGACCACTGGCATGCAGGGGCTGCTGCCATGTGCTGCTGCTGCGACGCATTGGGCACCTTGCTCGTGCGCCTGCAGCCGACCGCAGCTGCGCCAGGCAGCTGCGCTGGATCAATTGCAGGTTTGTCGGGCGGCTTTTGGCTCCCAACAGGGCCTCACATTTGTTGTTTACTCTGTCCCTCCCTGCATGTAGTGTGCGGCGTTAGGCCTGCTGGGGCAGGCACCACTTGGCATCAACCAGCAGCAGCAGCAACGCGGCCTGCGTCTCTGCCGGCGTGGCAGCAGCAGGCTCTTGCTGCTGGCGGCGTGCTGCTCTGTGTGTGTGGATTGGCTTCAAACTGTCGGGCGTGACTGTGTGGGGGTGTCGGGGTCGCGCCGTGCCTCAGGTGCTGCGGCCGTATTGACACTGATAAGTGCTGCGGCCGCACACCTTACGCTTGCTCACTGTCGCTGTTGGCACTGTGGCACTGTCGCTCACACGGAATCGCCTGAGTATGCCTCCACATGCTGTGCATGCGCCATGCTGTGAGCATAAGTGTGGCCAGGCCCCCTTGCAGCAGCACTGCTGGCAGGCAGCTGTACCTATACAAACCTGAAGCATCTCTTGATGGAGAGGCAGCACCGGATTCGTGTGGATTAGCTGGCATGCAAGGACGTGGCAGGCAGGCGCGCGGAATACCGCGCGCGGTCGAGCTTGCGGGATATTCTTCGCCTGGCATCGCAAGAACCAGACAGCCCTCTGGCATTGGCAGCAGCAGTGGATGATGACTGGCTGGCTGGCCTGCTAGGTTTAGATTGCCCCAAGGATTGTCCTGGTTGTGCCTGGAAGAGTTGTCTGTGCGTGGGCTGCCGTCACTGCATCCGAAGTTGTAGCATCCAGTTCAGCGCTTGTGTCAGCAGGGTGTGTGCTGTGTACACACATGCACACCATTTCACGGCCTTTCTTCCCAAATGAAAGCCAGGCGCGGGCCATCCCAGTGGGTGCGCCGCCCTGTGCGATGCAATTTTGGGGTTCTCGGAAGGGTGCAGGTTCAGGGGGTGTGGCGCGGCCTGGTGGTCTGGTGTAGTATAACAGCATTTTGTCTGTTTGCGTTGTGGCGGACGTCAATGCATGAAAGGGAGCACTTCTGGGCAGGCAGCTGCCCCAAAGAGGCGCCTGTGTGTGTGCGCTTGGCTTGGCTGTAGTTGGAACAAAGTTTGCTCGTGTTTTTTTTGTATACCAGGCCACAGTGTAGGTGGTGGGGCGGCTGCATGTGAAGCAGGATGTCTCTCGAAAAACAGAGGCCCCCGGCGGCAGCATATCCGGGGTTTTGGTTGGCCTCGCGGTCGGTGTTTTGCAGTTGGTGACGAAGTTGTTTGAAGCAGTGGCTGGTGTACAAACCATAACTTCAAAATGTTATGCTGTCAGTGTACTCATCATCATCATGCTACCATTTAAGCCATAGCGACGTCGCCATCGGCCCGCTGTCAGTGTACTGTAGGTACAGGACACTGTATGTACCAGAAGCAAATCAAGTGCAAGCATGGCGCTTGCAGGCATCATGGCTCTCATGATGAGAGAAGCAGCATCAGTGTGACCTACCAGGAGCGTGAGCATCATGCAATTCAGTGACACCTCTGCACACCAAACTGCAGTCTCTCTGTCAACACCACGACCTGCAGGCTTAGCTGAGCCTTCACGTAGCGGCCAACTGTAGCACTTCAAAGCAAATTTGCATCTGTCACGTGTCACCCATGTGTAGGTGGCCTTTGGCAAGCTCTGTGATCGTGGCACAATCACTCAGATGACGAAAGTGGCCATGACAGTCCCCAAATCCTGCACTGATCAGTCATGAAAATGTGCTGGTCACGTGCTGATGCTAGCTGCCAGCATCCACTGCAGTGTACAGTCGCAGCATCCATGCAACTGAGTTGTACACACGGTCTGCCGAAAGCGTCCTGTCACAACACCAGCAGCAACTGCTACTAGCTTTGAGAGCTACATGCCGCCAGCAGCACTTTGAGAAATACATTCGGCAGTGCATGCCCCCTAAAGCTTCAGGCTCACGGAGCCCCTGAAGGGGCCCCATGCCTGCATCACTGCCTTTACAAACATAGGCATCATCATCATCGATAATACCAGTGTTTTGGACTAGCCCAGCCATAGCAATATCGCGATCAGCCCTCACCCCACTGGAGCGTCAAAAGTTCTGTTTTGAAAAGAGGTATCCGATGCCTCTTTGGTCCTCTGATGAGTCATCAGGCAGCTGCCCAGCCCACCCCCAGCTGCGCAGCCGAGCGCCGCGCGCCATGCTTGGTGGGTTCAGAGCAGGCCAAATGCAGGCAGCTGCATCTAAATCCACGCCACGTGTAAAATGACAGCGGTTGGCATGGTATAGGCACAATTGCGCACTTGCAAGCAACACACACATGTGTGTACATGCCGCAAGCTACTCGCAGGCCCTGCACTCAGGCGTGTGGTATATGCCATTTGATGCCCGCAATGCGTTGTTTCTGTCAGTGCAAGCCAATTTTTGAGCTTCAGCACTCCAAGTAACAGTGTGTGATTCTAAACAGCAACAGGCGGCCACGCTGGCAGGGGCCAAGCACGCTTGCGTAGCATCATCATACAAACCCAGTGACACATGACTGGAGCGCAGACATGATGCAGATTAGCATGTCGGGGTAATGCATCATCATTATGTTACCCATCAAGCACGCATGGGCCGCTACAGCTTGCGTAGCATAACCATACAAATCCAGTGAGAGTGTCCATCCAGTGACACATGACTGGAGCCCAAACATGATGACAAACAGCATACCGGGCAATGCCATTGTCGTACCAGTGGTTGAAGAGCAGCATGCACAGCGCAACGTGCGCAGCTGTTTGCTGCTGTGGACGATGAAAAACATGCAGCAGCTATGGGCTGCGGCTAAAGCCATGCGTTAGTAATCCTCTCAATAGCTCGAATTGGAACACGGCAGACATGCAGGGGCAGCAGCGCACATGCGTTAAAGCACTTGCGCATGTATCGAGCATGCAGTCAGTGCTACAATCACCGTGTAAAGCACCACCAAGCATCCAGCGGCAGAGCCTAGGCACTGCACTGCAACTGCATGCGGATGCACGCTTGCGGCAGCGCACACCAGCCATTAAATCTGCTGCGTCCCGGAGAACTCAGCACAGCGTCGTCTCGCCGTGCACACCTCGCATGAGCCACAACAGCAAACAGAGTAGTAGGGTGCCGTCAGTCCCTTCTGCAACTAAACTGACAATGTCAACGTAGCCAAACCATCAATCCATCGTGTCCGAGCAACACGTGCCGCTGATAGCGCTCACCACGTTGTTGAGTGCCGCCACAGAACGCAGCTCCCTGAGATGAATCACCTTAGCTGACACAAATGAGCCCAGTATGCTCGCCCCCACATGTATAAGACACACTTAGACACCCACCGACATGTTTCCCACCACGCAGCGAGGCGTCGCATGCTGCAGCTGCATGGCACATGCAGCTGCAGCAGGAGCAGGCTGATGAACTCGCAGCCGCACAGCAAGTCGGATGCCGTGTAGTGCAACCAGGCTGAGGTGTTGAACGTTATAACGTTATTTGTTGCCCATACCGCCTCCCGTGAATCTTGCGGATGCCTGCTGTGCAGCAAGGCTACCTGCAGGCCTGCCTTGAAAGCATCATGCAGTTGTCGCCGCTCACAACACAATCGAGTTGGGCCGCCTGCTGCTGCTGCTGCTGCTGCTGCTGCTGCATTGGAGCTGCACTCAGCACATGTTGCACGCATTACGAAGCACAACCAATGAAGTAACCTTCCTGCCAGCACTTACTAAACAATACGCATTCACCCACACATCACAAAACCACAAACACCATAGCAACACACGGATCACACCGTGCCTGGTGCATTCTGCACACATGGCGTGACACATCACAGCTGCTGGCTGGCACACACACAGCTCTGCCAGGCGCAGCTGCTGCATCCAGAGGAGCACATGTAAGCAGTGCAGCACAGGTTGCAGCATAGCTCTACACCCCAGGCAGGAGCACAGCTGTCGGCGACAGACGGATTGCTGCGCGCCTGCTTTGTGGCAACGCCATTGCACAAGCACAGCGCAGTGTCGCAGGGCGTGCGGAGCCGGCGGCTCCTGCACACACCGCACTGCTGATGGTGCACGATCTAGCATCTACGTTCTCCCGTTCCACACGTCAAAGAGGGGCGCAACACTGTTTCTCCATACTGTCTGCGCTGCAGCACACCCGGTGATGTTAAACCATCCAATGCCGCCAGTGTGTAACACAATCAAGTTGGGCCGCCTGCTGCTGCTGCTGCTGCTGCTGCTGCTGCTGCTGCTGCTGCTGCTGCTGCATTGGAGCTGCACTCAGCACACGTTGCACGCGTTACGAAGCACAACCAAAAAAGTAAACCTTCCTGCCAGCACTTACTAAACAATACTCATTCACCGAACGCCCACACATCACAAAACCGCAAACACCATAGCAACACAAGCTGACCAAAACCCTCCTTGAGTCCCACCACATCCCGCGGCGCGCTGCGGCGCTCGCTCGTACCGCAACATACAGCGCTGTTTTTGCACCACCACCACGACCATTCAACGATGCTAGGCCAGCATGCTGTTTGTGCCACATTTGTTCGCGGCCCGCTGCCACAGCCAGCAATCAAAAATGATATACATATCAGGCCAGTATATGCACAGCCTGCAATCGCCTCGCAGCACTAGCAGGCAGATTCAGCCCTGCAAATGAGCAACCAGACCAACCACAAAATCATGCGCCATGCCTCAAATCCTGAGCAACCTCCCTGCTGAAAGAAGCGCTGCATGCAGTGCAGACGCCCCTGACGCAGTTGCCAGCTGCACCGATCATTTCATAGTGCAAACCAGCCCAATTGGATGCACAGCTCGGGCTGAAATCTAGCCGGAGCGCTGCAGGTGATTCTCGGAGTAGCACACATTTTGCTCCTTAAGCGCTGGATGATCAGCAGGCTACCTTGCCAGCTCTGCTTTAAATTGCTTGCTGGGCAACCGCCAGAGCAGCACAAATTCCTGAACCAACCGCCACAAGTCTTACAGTGTAACGGTCCCAGCTGTATAGGCCAGCAGCTGCACCTATCACGGCTCTGACTCATCAGGCCACTGTGTTACTAACGCGTTAGTAACTTGAATGCTCCTGCCAGGCGCCGGCAAACCGATCACCGCAAAATGGCAAACATGAAGTTGTGCAGCTGCCACAAGGCCAAGTGGAACTGCAGCATTCCCTCTGCCGTGTAATAGCTCTCGACACCGCTGTATTGAATGTGACCCACCACCATCAAGCAGCCACAGATGCTTGCTCAGAGCAGCAGCCCAACATCAAAAGCATCAAACATAAGCAGCTCATCAGCATGTTTTTGTGACATAACGCTGCATATGGGGGGTAGTCACAGTACAACTGATGCAGTTGATGCCATACCAGCTGACCCCATGCACTTCCACACACACTGTGGCATGGCTGGCAGGTGACACCTGAGGTCTGCTACATGGCCTCCACTGGTAAGCTGCTCGCTACTTGAACACAATACAAACACTATTCAACACTGTAAGAAAGTGGCAGCTGCTGCACCGACACACTGTGCAAGACAGCACAGCCCACATCAGGTCAGTCAGCGCACCCGAAACAGCCTGGAGGCTCCGTTGCTGCGGGCCGCATGCCTGCAGAACCTTAACGCAAGCAACAGTGTCCGCAAGACGCCAGAAGCAGTTTTGGATCAACGTCAACCCTGGACAACCCACAGCAAGGGCCCCCCAGGCTGAGCAGTCAGCACTCCACCGGCAGCTGCGCTGCTGCCAGGCGCCTGCAGTGCTCCTGCATGGCCATCGTTGGCATGCTGCATTGCTATGTGGCCCTGAGCTGCAGCCACTGGCATGGCAACAAACTGCTGCTGCTGCTGCTGCTGCTGCTGCAAGAGGGGTGCATTGGAGGCTGCTGCGAGCACCATGTTCTGTGCAGATGGCGTTGCAGGCATCACCAGAGCGTCACTCGCAGATGCTGCCGCGAGCACAGTGCCCCTCGCAGCAACATGGCCAAACAGCATGGCCCCACTGCTGCTGCACCATTCAGTGCTTCGAATGCTGCTGGGGCTACAGCTGGGGGGCTGCTGCTGTAGCATAACTGCACCACCTGCCACACCAGGCGCCATAACTGCTGCTGCTGCTTGCGAGCTAGGGGTGTTGGGCCAGCATGGCAGCAGCTGCTGAGTGCCAGGCGCCACCAGTGCAGCATCTGAGATGTAATTAGTAGTACTTACACTACTGTCGGCATGGTAGCTGCTGCTTGGGGGCGCTCAGCAAGCCAGGTGACGCAGTGCATGCGGCAAACAGCGCCTGCAGCTGCGCTGATGCTCGCTCAGCTTCCTGTAGCGCCGTGTGTGCGTGCTGCTGCATCGCCACAGCTTGCTCCGCTACAGACGTGAGCATCATTATGCCAGGCGCCGCTGCTACAGGTGACGCTGCTGCTGCTGCTGCTGGCGATGGTGGTACAGCAAAGACCTGGCATTGGGGTGCCGAGGTACCTCTGTTGCTGCTGCTGCTGCTGCTGCTGCTGCATCCAGCAGGCAGCTCCAAGCTGAATCCACTGATGCTGCTGCAGCTGCTGCTGGTGCTTCCGGTACGCACGCTTCCTGCATGCTGCAGCAGTGGCACCGCCAGCACCGCACAGCCTGGAGCCACCTGCTGGTGGCCAAGCTGCTGCTGCTGCAGCTGCTGCAGCTGGTAGTTAGGCTGCTGCAGGTAACCGAGCAGCTGCGGTTGCTGCTGGCAATCAAGCTGCTGCTGCTGCTGCTGCTGCTGCAGCAGCAGCTGGTAGTTAAGCTGCTGCGGCTGCTGCTGGTAAGCATGCTTCTGCAGCCACTGCACCGGCTGTGCAGCATAGCTCATGCCGCTGCAGGCTGAGCTGGTGCCCACCCCAGCAGCTCTTCTGCCGCTCATGCCAGCCTGGCTTCCAAGTGTGCCACGCGCTGCTGCTGCTGCTGCTGCTGCTGCTGCTGCTGCTGCTGCTGCTGCTGCTGCTGCTGTGCCTGCGCGGCGCCGGGCAGGTGCTGCTAGCCCTGCCATGCTGTACTGTGCGCGCGCAAAAGGGTTGCCAGCTGCGTCAGTCCTAGGGATGCGTGTGGTGCGGCGCTCCGCCTCGTTGTGCGCAAAAAAGCACACGGGCCTGCTGGGGCAGCAGCAGCAGCAGCAGCAGCAGCAGCAGCAGCAGCAGCAGCAGCAGCAGCAGCAGCAGCAGCAGCAGCAGCAGCAGCAGCAGCAGCAGCAGCAGCAGCAGCCAATACGTCAGCCGCAGCCAGCAAGTGACAGCACGGCACACGCCAAGCGCTGTGTCAAACAGCGGCTGCACATCCTCCACCAGCCACACTGGGAAGCCCAGCCACTGCTGCTGCTGCCGCTGGCATTGAAATTGCACAAGGACCACAAACCAACTCCACATGGCTTCCTTTTGCGGCGCTGAAACATGCAGTGATGCGTGTGAGCTTGGCAACGCTTCCAGGGTATGTGGGGACCACCCTTAGCAGCGTAACATCAATGCAAAATGCAGCTCATCCTGCGCGCACCTGCAGCAGCTGTCCCCATCTTTGCACGTCTCTATCCGGTAGCGGTCTGGGTGAAGCCAGAACTCTGCGTTGCAGTGAGCAGAAGCACAACAAGTACGTGTATATGCATGTCACTGAACTCGTTGTCAGGTTTGGGGCACCTGCATCATCATGCGCTGCTCAAGCCACATCAGATCCAGCTGTGGTTGCGCGGCTGTAGCCCCACACGTGTTAGTGCAGCGTGGGGCTCCTAGTGCTGACCTGGCAGGTGTGTGGGACACAAGCTGACAAACACAGCAAATTGTAACATACTGTTAACACATACATAACACCTTGCTGATAGCAAGGTATCAGCGCAGGGTTGCTGCCTCAAGCCACGGCTATTGCTGTCTGTGCCTGCTGCAACCAGCCGCTCACCGAATGCGTTGTGTGCCATCATGCAGGCGTCGCCCCTGGGACATCTGCCAGTCTGCAGCACACCACACATTGATTCGACAGCAGTTGGCTGTGTTGCCGGACAATGCGCATCCAAACTTGACTTCTGTACCGCCTAATGCATGCAGATGCTGCTCACATGCTGCCGGCTGCCTGGTGTGCTAGCGTCCATCACTACACACCACATGGCTGCCGCAGCCAGCCAAGAGGAGGAGTCACGGTTCAGTGCAAAACTCGCCATGATGGCGTCATCATGCACTCTGCTATAGGTCGCCAAGAGGGGGAGTCACGGTTCAGTGCAAAACTCTTCAACTCATTGATCGCTGGTGCCGTTGTGCGGCAAAACATATACAGGTTGCAAGCGTTGATAAAATTGACCAACCAGCTTCCTGCTTCTCCCCTCACCTGCAGCATGTGTGGGCATGCTGTGCTGCTGTACCCCAGGCTGAGCTCCAGCCTGCGCGCCTTTTCTCCAGTGTGCGCATAGCAGCACTTTCCCCAGTCTTGTTGCGTACAGTTCTGCAGCAGCAACGGTCCGAATGAGCCAGGCAAGTGCGGGTTTGCATGAACAACGGTTGTTCACCAGCACTCTGATGCTGAACAGACATCACATGCACGTACGACCGCCAACAAACACATGAAAGCAAAAAGTTGAATTCAACGTGCTTTCTGAGGCTGCGGGAGCGGTGAAGTTCACATGCATCACCTGACCCCATTCCTTACCCCATCAAAGGCACTTCGAATGCTCACCTTCGGGCACAAAAGGATCTTATAAAAGTACCTGATATATTTGAAGCAGGATAAACCGAACAAGAGCGCAAAGGTGAGTTCCAGTAGTGGAAGGTAACGTTCCTGCCAGCCTTACCCCTTCCTGAAAGAACTCACATCCTGTACTCATCTGACCCCCAAGCCTCATCATTTGATGCTAATGTTCTTTTAAGCTGTTGTAGAGACGCTTCAGGCACCAAGTGCGTGGAGTGCTGACATTCGCTGGGCATCATGGTCTCTATGGTCTTCTCATAAGTGCCTACTGCGACCATGCTTGAATCTGATCAAGGATACCAAACAAACAAAGCATCAAACGGCGTCGTATCAAGCCGAGTGTACATGTGCCAGGCTCTGCTGTTGTCCAGGCTTCCTGCACGTGCTGTCTATCATCTTTGAGCACTTTGAAATGTACGAAGAGGTCCAAGCAGCGAGGTCTTATGAACCCACGGTTGGCATTGGCCAATGTTCGGTTTGTCTTTGCGGGTGACTAACCCTGCACTACCACTACTAGCTCGGTCGAACATGTGAACCTCGATCACGAGTTCAAATTATGAATATGTGGAACCTTATCATATGTTCAATCTGAACTCACGAACACATATCGTGTTCTCGTCTTCCCTGCAGCTGCACTGGGCGTATTGCAGCCTCATTATCAAGCTCTGCTTGGCGAACCCTGCTGTTCTCGGCGCTGCAACGGGCTCAACAACAGGACTCTGTGATCACAATTTGCTTTCAACTCAGGTGCAGGCGATAAAGAAGCAGCAGTGCCATGGAGGAGGAGCAGCAAGAGCAGCAAGAGCAGCAGTTTCCCCAGCAGTATGACTCATTCTTTGAACAGTATCAGATGGACCAGGTGGAGCAGTGCTTTGCTGGAGTACACGCTTACCACCAGCAGCATGCGCAGCCACAGCAGCGGCGGCGAGCAGCATCTGTATCAGGCACAAGGCGCAAGCGTGCTGATGCTGGTGTTCCCAGGGGCCCTAGGAGTGGTACAGCCACACAGGGCAGCCAACAGCAGCTGCAGCCATCTGAGGGGGATGATGAGGTTCCACCCATGGCAGCAGAGCAGCAGTCTGCTGACTCTGATGCCCAGCAGCTGCATCCTCCAACAGAATTCCAGGAGCTAGCACAGAAGCTGCAGGAGGTGGAGCAGCTGCTGCAGTGTGTGACTGCAGATCATGCTGCACAGCGAGGTGCAGAGGCACCAGCTGCAGAGTGGCGGCGACGTAAGGAGAGCTGGTTCAGGCAGCATCGCGAGGCAGCGCCCGCAAACGCAGCCATCGTGCTGTCACAGCAGGCAGCGCCACCTGATGAAAGCACATGCTGCGTGTGCCAAAACACATGTCGCTGTACGATCAGGTGAGCCCCTCATGCTGTTCGGCCATCATCTTGCACACCATACGCTCCTTCCACAAGCAGCTGCAGTTCTCAATTTGTATGTGCTGCTTCTGCAGGTGCCTCAGCTGCCAGCCTGGCAGTGGTATGCTGCTGTGCGACGCCTGCGACACGCAACAGCATCAACGAGCCCACATGCACGACAGGCAGCAGTTTGTCAGTGCAGGATACTGGCAGGACCTACCACGTGTCGACAGCAGTGCTGGTGAGTGGGGTGCATGCAACAGATGATGCGCTCTCAAGTTATGCCCCTGCTCATTCTTGTTGTGTTGTTGCCACTGCAGGGTACGTTGACGTGAAGCCGAGCAGGTGCACCAAGTGCGGCAACAGTGACTGCTTTGATCCGGTGCCGCAGCAGGTGCAGAACCTCAACTACATCACAATAGGTGGGGCACTCAACAGCTTGCAGGCTTAACGATTGTGTACTGCACTGCAACAGCAACCCCCATTTCCATTCTTGCCATAGCACATCGATGTGGCGTAGGCGCCTGGCACTGCATGGCTGTGACTCAGCACAGAGCCTGAGCTGCGCAGCAGTAAACGCAGCCATGCCAGCCACACAGGCTGCGGCTGTATTCCAATAGGCAAATGTGTTCAGCTTACCACGCCTTTGGGGTGACACTGAGGTGCTGCTTGCTGCCTAGCAGTGGTACCTGCTGCGGTGCTGATTTTGCTGCTGCTGTTGGATTTCATGCTGCAGAAGGAGTCGTCCTTGCCAAGCGTGCTGCGTTCAAGTGCACTGCTCAGGATTGCTCACAGCTCGTGTGGCAAGCGCCACAGGACTTCATCCGTGCACGCGCATGGCCGGCGTCAATGAGCAGCAGCCACCTTCAGTAAGCAGCCCTAGCAGATCGCGGTCGTCAGCCATGTGGTAGCTTGGTCAGCCACAAGTAGCCTGCAGGACATGAACCTGTGTGTCTTCTGAGATTTCAGCACCTGCGCACACCATTGTGATGCCATGTGCAGGCTAGGCATCACACAATATGTCACCGTGTTTCTGCTGTGCCACAGGACGGTTGTGGATGTCAAGGTGCTGCAGATGTGGGACTCGCAGAAGCTGCGCAACCCCAGCATCTCACTGATGGGGTTCCTGGCGGGGATCGCAGACGGAGCAGCGGCACAGCGTCCTACGCAGGT
Source organism: Tetradesmus obliquus (assembly GCA_030272155.1). Lineage (NCBI taxonomy): Eukaryota > Viridiplantae > Chlorophyta > Chlorophyceae > Sphaeropleales > Scenedesmaceae > Tetradesmus > Tetradesmus obliquus. Next base: position 8,541,941 of record CP126191.1, read on the forward strand.
GCGGTCAGGGCTTGGCAGACGGCAGCATCCCAGTGCTCAACTGCATGCCCTGATAAGGCTCACCTATTGATATGTTGCTGACTGCTTGCCGTTCAGCCGCGCCGAGAGATCAACGTGCACGCCTTTCGCTGCGCACACAGCGAGTGGAAGTTCTGCCAGATGGACCTGCGCTTTGGTCTGCAGCGGCTGAATGACCTGGAGTGCCCCGCCTGCAGTGCTGGCATGGCTGGGGTGCACATAGACTCCAACATGAAGCTGTTCACGTGGGAATGTGGCAAGGAGCCATGGCGGCAGCAGCACTACAGCGAGTTCTTTGCAGACAATGCAAGCGTGCAGCTCAGCCTGCAGGCGCTGGACCTGGCGATGGGCAGCCGGGTGAGGCACATGTGATGCTGTGCGCATACCTTGCAGCATGTATACTGGGGCTGCCTTTTTTTGCAAGCATGCCATGTGTGGTTGATGTGCCGCTGATCAGTGCTGCTTAGCTGTCAGGCAGTGTTGAGCTTCCAACTGTATGCTTGCTCTTTGACGCTGCTGCTGCCCATGGTTTCTCTGCCCTGGGTGATCAGCGAGCGGCCACTGACAACGTCTGCAACGGCTTGTGGGCAGCGGCATCAGATGGCCAGCAGCGGCGTCACGCGCTGCAGGAGATCACAGGGCGCTGCGTGGGTGAGTTGTGTGGCTTGTGCCGTGCAGTACCAGGGAGGTGGCAGCAGGTGTGCATTCCCGTCGCGGCGCGGCGCGGCGTCACGCGCTGTAGACATCATGTATCAGTCGCCTCCCTGCCATCTGTATCATGCAGTTCAACACCCACCTTTTTGCTCTAATGAGATGGCACCTGCTGATGTGCTGCAGCGACGGATGCGCGGCATGGCGGGCCTATAGCAGCTGCCAACCTGCTAGGCAGCGGCGAGCGATACGGCTACGCCTTTCACTTGGCTGCCTTCAACCTGATGTGCAGCGATTTGCAGCAGCTGCACATAGACGTTATGTGCAAGTGGGGCCCTTGGAGTGATCGCGCTGTGCAAGCGCTGCGGCAGGAGCAACTGCCAGCTGGCACACCAGAGCAGCAGTCGCGCATGCTCGAGCTCCGCGCTGCGATGCGCGACCGTGGCAGTTGGGCAAACGTGCGCAAGGCATTGTCGCACGCTCATGGCACGCTGCACTCACAGGCATGCCAGATGCTATGGCAGCCTGGATGGACCAAGGGCTGTGCCAAGACTCTTGGAGAGGAAGGAGAGCAGTTTTTCTCCTACTTCTCCAGGTTTTCTGGCACCACCCGCAACCAGAGCTCGGCAGGTGGGTGGAGCACCTGTTGCTCAGCTGCTGGCCTGTGCAAGCCTGCTGGCACAGGGTTGATCATGTTTACATGCTGCTTCACATGCTTATGATGTTCCCTGCAGGCTCTTCAGATGCGCTGACAGAGGCAGCTCAGCACTTTGGCCGTCTGAAGAGGGAGAAGCAAGCTGCGCAACTGGTGCAGCGCTACAAGAGGTTCCGTAAGCTGCTGCCCAAGGCCGAGGCTGACAGGCAGCAGCTGCTGGACAGCCTTGACCAAACGCCTGTGCACGAGCGGCCGCAGTTGGTGCAGCAGCTGAAGCGCGAGCTGCAGAGCATGGCAGAAGGTGGGAACCATGTTGCTCCTAGGCGTGGTTGCAGTGCTGAATGCCGCTTTTGCTAGTGTTGTGTGTGCCTGCAGCATCCTGTCATCTGGCCTCAATGATGCGCTCCTCATTGTGTGTATGCTATAAGAATGACTTTGTTGTCTGCAACATTTGCAGGCATGGTCAGCGGCAACCGCAGTGACCAGCAGCAGCTGCTGGAGAAGTATGCAGATGCCGTGCGTGCACGAGATGCACATGCACTGTCTGCCTACACCAGCACCGCATTGCTTGACTCTGGCATTAGGCGCGGGCTGGCGACTCGCGTGATTGCTGGTGTGTGGGATGCCAACACATACGCGCTTCATGATCTGGCAACAAAGCTTGTCACTGCGGCGCAAACCAGCAGGTGCGCACTGTGCCGCCCTCGAGTCAGCAACAATGTTTGGCATGTAGGCGCGCATGTGTTGCAGGCTTTTAGGAGTTGTTGTTCCAATTGTGGTGCGCAGCAGCAGCCTGTTGTATGTTGGTGCATGCCACTCATGTGCTGCCAATGCTGCTGTGGTGTTTTGCCGCATGCAGTGTACAAGCGGAGGCAGCCAACCAGATGATTGAGAGAGAGTTTGAGCCAGCTGTGAAAGCCAGCATCTTCCGCATGCGGAACATGATCGAGAGCGCTTGCTACAACCTGAAGAAGCAGGAGGTCAAGCGCGCTGCAGTTGCAGGTGATCTGGCGAGGTACTTGTGCTGCTGTTGTGGACTTGCTTGCGCGGTGGGCAGTTCAAGTGCATTGTATGTTTTGCATTCCTACAGCTGCCTTGCCTGACTTTGTAATGTTTTTGTTCAGGTCATTGCATGCTGTGTGAACAAACCACCTGCTGCTGATGTTGCTGTTGCTGTGTGTGCACCTCCTTACAGCCCAACCCAAGGAGCGCAAGCGCTGCAACAAGAAGTGCACTGAGATCACCAAGAACCTGACCAAGCTTGTGACGCAGTACAACCTCCTGGTTGAGCAGTACAACGCCATCCCGCAGCAGCAGCAGTCGCTCCAGCCTGCCACAGTGGAGGCTGTCAGGAAGCAGGAGTTCTGCTGGGTCAGCGATTGTGCAGGTGAGGCTTCGGCAGACGGGCTTCGACTGGTGCCTCACCTGATGCTCCGCCCATGCGCAGTCGATGGTTGTCGTGCACACAGCAGTGCGGCAGCAATCTTTCATAGCAGGGAGGTGTCTTGCCTGCAAAAGCGTTCAGCTGAAACTGGTGAGCATGCTGCACTAAAGGACCGTGTTGTAGGAGCCAGTCAACTTTGTCACTGTTTATCACTGCCGTACTGCATACCATGTGTATAAACGTAGCTTCTGATTATCACAAATACAAACACCACCATGTTCTGCTGCTGCAACTGCAGCCGAGGAGGGTAGCCAGTTGCGGCTGTATGGAGTGGCACGCTCGATTGCGCTGTGTGAGGCGGACAACGAGGTGCAGCGCATCAGGGAGGAGCTGGAGCTGCTGCCACGGGAGATGACAGCGCACCTGCGGTACCTGCAGCAACTGCTGGCAAAGCAGGGTGACGTTGAGGCAGCACTACTCGCTGCTCAGCGACTGCCTGCCGATCAGTGTGATGCGGCAGCTAGCAGCCTTGTGGCAGCAGGGTATGGGCAGCTGGCTGGCCAGGGACGCTACCAGCCTTCAGCTGTCCAGCTGGTTGCTGACAGCCAGGCACTGAGCGGAGCACTCAGCTACTTGCGCATTGCAAAGGTGGAAGTGCAGCGGCTGCTGGCAAACTCGCGGCAACAGATGCGCAGCTTGAATGTAGAGGGATTGCCAGGTGTTGTTGTAGAACAAGAGAGTGAGGATGTTGACAGTGAAGGCAGCGGGTTTGCCCCTGACAGCGATGTTGAGGGCGGTGAAGGTGCAGTGTGATGTTGCAGTGTGATGTTGAAGTGCTTTGCAGCCAGGGTGAGCTCGGGGATCTGATTCTGCAGTTGCTGTAGTGTTTCCTATGTCTGTTTGCATAGACAGTTGCAGTGGCGGCGACAACGTGACAAGCATGTTATGCACACTGTGTCGGCTGCTGCAGCAAAGTTGCCATCTCTTGATTAGAAGACTTGTTGTACTGCAAAGCCATCTTTTAATACCATAAATCAAGGCAGCTGGTCCCATACGTGTGGCATATGCACCGGCTTGGCAGCAGTAGCGCGATGCTCACAGTCTACAGCAGTGCCTCTGACAGCATTTTACAGCCTGATACCTGCACTGTGCACCCTATACACCATCGCCAGTGATCTTGCAAAGTTTCAGGCGATTCTGAGAGGGCACCCCAACCACCTGCATGCGCGCCGGGGCTTCAAAGCATGCCCGTGGGCGATGCCATACAAGGGAGTGAAAATTTTCACTCCCTCAAATCAGCCAACACCCTTGCATATACACATGTGACGACAATAATAGCTTACCACACTTTGTAATTGCATTGTGTGCATGCTGCCAACACAGCATTACTGCCACAGACGCTAGCCGCCTGGCAGCAGTAGCGCGATGCTCACAGTCTACAGCAGTGCCTCTGACAGCAATTTACAGCCTGATACCTGCACTGTGCACCCTATACACCATGGCCAGTGATCTTGCAAAGTTTCAGGCGATTCTGAGAGGACACCCCAACCATCTGCATGCGCGCCGGGGCTTCAAAGCATGCCCGTGAGGTATGCCATACAAGGGAGTGAAAAATCACACTCCCTCAAATCAACCAACACCCTTGCATATACATGTGTGACGACAATAATAGCTTGCCACACTTTGTATTTGCATTGTATGCATGCTGCCAACACAGCATTACCGCCGCAGACGCTAGCCGCCTGCAGTATGCACCCTGCCCTGATGGCATATCCATGCAGTGTGTCACTGTCATGATGCAAAATTCGCCAGCCCAAACAAGCAGCGCACACAAACAACATCTTGGCCTCCGTCTGCTGCTCAGGAAGTGGGTGGCTGGCGCTCGACGGCACGCATCACATGGCAGGGTTGGGTGCAGTGTGCTGACATGAGACCACACCGTATAGTGTACGTATGCAGCGGTGGTGCCATCACCTCAGTACGGTCCCTCAACTTGACTTGTGGTCTCATGTCAGCACACTGCATGATGGGGTCCTAGCTGGAGCGTGGCCAGATATCAGGCCTGGGGCATCCTAGCTGCAGATGCATTGCTCACCCTGACAACATGCATTCAACGCAGCAGTGCTGCTCCGAGCAGCATCTGGCAGATTGCTGTCAGCTGTGGCGACCTAGTGAGTGATTACCAGTGCCAGGGCAGCCACAATTTAGATGATAGCAACCAGCTAGTGAGTGTGCGCAGTGCAGGCGGTTCCGGGGATGAGATAGGGGTGCTCAGCGTGAAGTGAACGCAGCGCAAAGAAGTACCACTACAGTTACCAAAACGAGATCCACTTGCAGGTAACACAATTTGCAGAAACACACTGCCATTGCAATCATGCTGCGGCAACGTTGCCGCATGTGTTGGTGCGAATGTTGAGGGATCTGGTGTTGCACTACTACTTCCTGGCAGTAGCACTACTGCTGGCTGCAGGACGCTGTTTGTGACTGTCGCAATGCACAGCTCACAACAGCTCTGCTCTTTCATCATCATGTTACCCATCAATAGCTCTGCTCTTCGAACGTTGTGATGTTGGGTACGTACCACAGCTGCGCTGATGTATCAGTGAACACCAGCAAGCGCAGTGTTGGCGCAACCGCACTGTTGTTGCTGTAGAGCTGTGTTTAAGCAGCCACATGTTGCGCGCATGGCGGCGATGGCCACAGCAGGATCGCACTTCTCCGCACATCTCTGGGCAAGCACGCACATCATGTGTTGTTATTGCCGTTGCCTGGCTGCCAGAAGCAACCTCGCTAGTTACAGCGTTCTGGCAACATCAGGATCATTATCAACGCTAGAGCCAGAAGGGAGTCAGAAGACAGCCATAAGATAGCTGTAAGAGTGTTACAGTAAAACCTTAGCCGTAATCTACAGCAACAAAAGCATTGATGCTCAGCCAGGCACCCACATTGTCCCACATTACAGCCTCCGACTAGTCACCCTCTAAGCTATGCTGTCCCCCGGACACCACGTGCAGCTGCGCTAGACTTCCTGCAGGGATGGGCCGGGCAGCAGCGCTGCGTGCACAAGCTCCAAGGCAAGCCAAGCCGCCAACCCTGGCCGCAACAACGCTGCGCAAGTTCGCACCAGCCTGCTGCTGCGGCTGCTGCTGCTCAACTGCGCCAGGCACACTGCCTGCAGCAGCCCCAGGGCCAGCCAAGGCGCCAGCCCTGGCGAGGCAGCAGAACCACGCATGGCTGCACCGCACCGCACTGCTGCCGCTGCTGCTGCTAGCCCATAGCGCCAGTTGTGCTGCCTGCTCACGCCTGCTCACCAACTGGCAGCTCTGCAGTCAGGTCGTCCAAGAACTTGCCCTCCAGCCAGTTATGCACAAAGGTGAACTGTCCGCTTACAACTACCTGGCAGGCCAAGGCATACAGCTTCCCCGCGCCTTGACCCTGGCTTACTAACGCCACCACCCCCGGGCCCTGATTGTACTTCTCAGCTATGCGCCGCTGGTAAATGCCCTGCGCAATACGGAGTGTCTCCTGATAGGTGGTGCTCATGTCTTGAAAAGGCACAGCATCAAACCCGCGGGCCGCCAATTGGTTCTGCATGATGGTGATATGCACAGGGATGGGCGCAGCTGCCTGCTGCTGCCCAATGACGCCGCCTGCGTCGCCGTTGTCTGTGCTCAAGCTGAAAGCGCCAGCAGTGGCAGCCGCTGCAGCAGCGCTGCTCATGTCTGGAGCGCCCTGCTGCTGCTGCTGCTGCCCTGTCCCGCCAGGCGGGCCGCCTGCGCCACCGCCAGAGCTAAACGTGCCACCAGCATCAGCCGCGGCAGTAGGGCCGCGCATATCTGCAGCGCTCTGCTGCTGCTGCCCCGTTGCGCCAGTTGTGCCCCCTGCCGCGACACCAAAGCTGAACACACCACCGGCAGCGGCCGCTGTAGCGGCACCGTGCAAACCTGCACTGTCCTGCTGCTGCTGCTGCTGCTGCGCAATAGCGCCAGGCGCGGCACCGTGCAAACCTGCACTGTCCTGCTGCTGCTGCTGCTGCTGCGCAATCCCGCCAGGCGCGCCGCCGGCAGCAACACCAAAGCCAGCCAAGCCGCCAGCCATGGCCGCTGCGGCTGCAGCGCTGCGCACCTCCCCACCAGCCTGCTGCTGCTGCTGCTGCTGCTGCCCAAGGGCGCCAGGCGCGCCGCCGGCAGCAACACCAAAGCCAGCAAAGCCGCCAGCCATGGCCGCTGCTGCTGCAGCGCTGCGCGCATCTGCACCAGCCTGCTGCTGCTGCTGCTGCTGCTGCTGCTGCGCAATCCCGCCAGGCGCGCCGCCGGCAGCAACACCAAAGCCAGCCAAGCCGCCAGCCATGGCCGCTGCGGCTGCAGCGCTGCGCACCTCCCCACCAGCCTGCTGCTGCTGCTGCTGCTGCCCAAGGGCGCCAGGCGCGCCGCCGGCAGCAACACCAAAGCCAGCAAAGCCGCCAGCCATGGCCGCTGCTGCTGCAGCGCTGCGCGCATCTGCACCAGCCTGCTGCTGCTGCTGCTGCTGCTGCGCAATCCCGCCAGGCGCGCCGCCGGCAGCAACACCAAAGCCAGCCAAGCCGCCAGCCATGGCCGCTGCGGCTGCAGCGCTGCGCGCATCCGCACCAGCCTGCTGCTGCTGCTGCTGCGCAATCCCGCCAGGCGCGCCGCCGGCAGCAACACCAAAGCCAGCAAAGCCGCCAGCCATGGCCGCTGCTGCTGCAGCGCTGCGCGCATCTGCACCAGCCTGCTGCTGCTGCTGCTGCTGCTGCGCAATCCCGCCAGGCGCGCCGCCGGCAGCAACACCAAAGCCAGCCAAGCCGCCAGCCATGGCCGCTGCGGCTGCAGCGCTGCGCGCATCCGCACCAGCCTGCTGCTGCTGCTGCTGCTGCTGCTGCGCAATCCCGCCAGGCGCGCCGCCGGCAGCAACACCAAAGCCAGCCAAGCCGCCAGCCATGGCCGCTGCGGCTGCAGCGCTGCGCGCATCCGCACCAGCCTGCTGCTGCTGCTGCTGCGCAATCCCGCCAGGCGCGCCGCCGGCAGCAACACCAAAGCCAGCAAAGCCGCCAGCCATGGCCGCTGCTGCTGCAGCGCTGCGCGCATCTGCACCAGCCTGCTGCTGCTGCTGCTGCTGCTGCGCAATCCCGCCAGGCGCGCCGCCGGCAGCAACACCAAAGCCAGCCAAGCCGCCAGCCATGGCCGCTGCGGCTGCAGCGCTGCGCGCATCCGCACCAGCCTGCTGCTGCTGCTGCTGCTGCTGCTGCGCAATCCCGCCAGGCGCGCCGCCGGCAGCAACACCAAAGCCAGCAAAGCCGCCAGCCATGGCCGCTGCTGCTGCAGCGCTGCGCGCATCTGCACCAGCCTGCTGCTGCTGCTGCTGCTGCTGCGCAATCCCGCCAGGCGCGCCGCCGGCAGCAACACCAAAGCCAGCCAAGCCGCCAGCCATGGCCGCTGCGGCTGCAGCGCTGCGCGCATCCGCACCAGCCTGCTGCTGCTGCTGCTGCTGCTGCTGCTGCGCAATCCCGCCAGGCGCGCCGCCGGCAGCAACACCAAAGCCAGCAAAGCCGCCAGCCATGGCCGCTGCTGCTGCAGCGCTGCGCACATCCGCACCAGCCTGCTGCTGCTGCTGCTGCTGCTGCGCAATCCCGCCAGGCGCGCCGCCGGCAGCAACACCAAAGCCAGCAAAGCCGCCAGCCATGGCCGCTGCTGCTGCAGCGCTGCGCGCATCTGCACCAGCCTGCTGCTGCTGCTGCTGCTGCTGCGCAATCCCGCCAGGCGCGCCGCCGGCAGCAACACCAAAGCCAGCCAAGCCGCCAGCCATGGCGGCTGCGGCTGCAGTGCTGCGCACATCCGCACCAGCCTGCTGCTGCTGCTGCTGCTGCTGCGCAATCCCGCCAGGCGCGCCGCCGGCAGCAACACCAAAGCCAGCCAAGCCGCCAGCCATGGCCGCTGCGGCTGCAGCGCTGCGCACATCCGCACCAGCCTGCTGCTGCTGCTGCTGCTGCTGCGCAATCCCGCCAGGCGCGCCGCCGGCAGCAACACCAAAGCCAGCAAAGCCGCCAGCCATGGCCGCTGCTGCTGCAGCGCTGCGCGCATCTGCACCAGCCTGCTGCTGCTGCTGCTGCTGCCCAAGGGCGCCAGGCGCGCCGCCTGCAGCAGCCTGGTTGTTCTCCTGGTAGTACAAAACACAGCAAGGGCGCAACGTCAGCTATGAAACGCCTTGCAAGCATGCCTAAACAGTCTGAGCAAAGACCGGCTATGGTACCTTGGCAGTGTAGCATAGCAGTGGCTGACTTCACAGAAAAACATATGGCACAACATTGCCCTGACTTGCATGCATATCAACTGCTGCGCACCTGCACATGTTGGTAGATGGCCGTGGAAGCGGCAATTGCTATGCCCTGCAGGGCGTTGTGCAGGATGGGAGGACCAGTCTGGTTGTTTTGCAGGACCTCGGTCACTGGGCCACCAGTCCCAGCGAAGTACACAGCAATACTGCGATCCTTGTTGATCCCGGGCAGCTGTAGGTCAGAGATGTACGGGTCCGTGCTGCCAAAGTTGATCGTTGTCAGACCTTGCTTCTTCTTGGTGACTGGCAGCCTAGTCTGGCAGACACCTGCTCCCATCAGGACCCACTCACAGCCAGAGGCCTCTGCCAGCTCCGCCACCTGCACCACCAGGTCAGATGACAACGAGAAGTCAACAGGCCATGGCACATCAGCAGCAGGAACCTGCACTGGTGTCACACACGGGGGCCCTAAGCAACAAACTGTACAGCTATGCCGCAATGCGCATTGGGAGTTCTTGTGCAGCTGAACGGCTGCAATGCTGGTGCCACTGTTTCAGCTGTTGTGCACCCTGACGTGACCCCGCATTATGTAGATACTTATCATCAAGCAAGCAAATGCAAGCAGCAGCATCTAGCCACAAATGCACCTTTTTCATGATCTCTTCTGCGCCCTTCTGTATGTTGCTGTTGGCGCAGCGGTTCTGCATGGCTGGCTGGTCAGAGCTGCTCCCGGTCCATGGCTCAAGTGGCCCCCGCACACGCGCACGCTTGGCAGCATTGTTGTACTCCACCTTCGCGTTGCACGTCCCGCATTGCCCAAGCCTGAACAACAGCATGACAAGCAAATCAATCTGATGTACACAACAAGTGCATAGCTGCGCAAAGAGTGGGAATGGAAGCGCTTCACAAGACTGCCAAGGTAAGCGCGTGACCTGCACGATTGGAAGCACTTGCACACGATGCGCACACTGAAGTTTGGGCACTGTAGTGGTAGGTTTGCACGCTGCTGGGCTCCCAACACGCAACACGAATGTGCACGCCTAGTGTAGCAATCGAACGCAGTTAGCAGCGCTGCCAAAGATCTAAACCCGCAGCACGCACTTGAAGTGCAGCAGCGCTCCACACTTGCCAGGGCACGGCCTCTGCCCTGTGATGTTCTCCATGGAAGCATCTGTCATTTTGCGCTTGTTGCTCTGGTCAGCCGCCTCGCCAGTGTCACCGCTGTGACCTGCATTGCAGCAGCACACACATGTGTAACTGCGCTGCTACAAGCGCCATGATGCGCGGTGGGTACATGCACTACACAATGATGCTAGGGCTGGTCGTGTGTCGCTGCGAATATTCCGGCAGTCACACCCGCGCCTGCCAAGCGCTTTGAAACTAGTACTCAGCCTTCCACCACCCACACTCTCACCTGCTGCTGCTGCTGCTGCTGCCGCTGCTGACCCTTGCGCTCCTTCTGCAAGTCCTTCAGCTGACACACCTGCTGCTGCTGCTGCTGCTGCTGCGGTGCGCCTATGGTTCAGCACTTCCTCCACAGCAGCGCACAGCTCTTGAGACGTGAATGCAGTGGTCAGCTCCCAAAGAGGACCAAACAGGTCATTGAAGACAGCTGCTTTGGCATCAGGTGCCTTGTACAGCTTCTCTGCGATGCGTGCACTGATGGCCTGCACACAACAGCAGGTGAGCGTAGGGCACATCACACGTGTGTAGGCTAGTGTATAGGCTAGATCAGGATGCACACCTCTTCCTGCAAGTCTTGAATGATTGCATCCACCCCTGCCAAGCTCTCACGGGCCTCCACAAAGCAGTTGAGCAGTTTAGTGGTTGAAACCTCCTTGCCAGCAACCCACACTTTGCTGGGCCAACGTAATCGGTTTGTATTCATCTGTTCTTTGATGAGTGCATGCCATTGTTTTTGATTAGGCAAGCCAGGATACGGCAGCTGGATTGGCGTAGCTGCTGCCATAGGAACTCAGCAGTTCAACACATATACATTTGCATATCAATCGCAGTTACTGTTGTGCTTTTGTGCTTGTCGAGTGCTGAACAGCCATGGCGAAACAAACCAGCTTTCATATTCAAATCGCAGCTCAGCCGCAAAACAACACACCGGCGAACATGTGATTGCTTGTCACATGTCTGTAATGAACATATGACATCACATCACATATTCAAATTATGAGTATGTGACTTATGTTCATATGTTCAACTGGGCCTGGGCTGAACCCTGCCCACGCCACAGGCAATTGACGACCCTAAGGTTACCCCAGGGACTGTGCGTAACGATCCGGCAACACCTCCGGCTTACGTGAGCGAATTTCAAGCGCTAGTTTGACACGACGGTGGGGCATGAACAGCTGTGTCTCAGCGCCAGAAGCAACTCCCTAACACTGCCAGCATTGTTGCCTGCTCCACTCAGGCCATGCACACCATGCCTGGCTTCAGCACCGTGACGCTTGTTCTAACAACCTTGAACGGGACAAACAGGCAGATGATTGAATACATATGGCCATTGGGCTAATATGCTGTAGGGCTACTGCAGTCCAAGAACAGGCAGACAAAAGCATCTGCTGCTGCCGCACTAGCTGCTTCAAGGCTATAGCAGTGCAGTCTCCAGTCTGGGCAGAGCCGCCAGGCCTCCCAGTGCCAATCACACATGCTGCTGCATGGACCAAGCTCATCAGCAAGATACACGCTGTGTAAACACTGCATTAGGACCTCAAAAGCCACCTCACGCATGGCTGCCGACAAAGCAGGCACGGATGATCTGTACCAACACAACAGTCGTCAGTCAGCACAGCACAGTGGCCACCATTCCTCGCCTAGCACAGGCACAACTTGTGCTGTTGAACAGCATGCCTTTGCAGGGTCTGGCCACTACTCTCCTTGCTGCTGCTGCTGCTGCTGCCCAGCAGAGCCGCCACCAGCAGGTGCGCCCATGCCCTTGAGCTTGAGCCGCAGCTTCTTGCTGCCCCCTTGGCTGGATGATGGCATGCCGCTGCTGGTGGCCCCGCCAGCACTCACAGCCGGCCACACACCGCCACCCACACCCCCACCACCATGCGCTGTTGCCCCGCCTGCTGGGCCAGCTGCCATGTCTCCCCAGCTGCGCTTGGTGCCTGCACCGGCTGCCGCATCAAGGCCAGGCGTGCCGAGGCCTGCTGCAGCTTGCTGCTGCTGCTGCTGCCATGGCGGTTGCTGGCCAGCAGCAGTATGCAGCGCAGCACCTGCCTGGCCAGGCAGCAGGCTGCCAAAGCCACCCAGGCCAGGTGCAGCTGGCGCTGCAGCTGCAGGCACAGCAGGCACATCATCCACATCTTCCCAATCATCCTCCTCTGCTGCTGCTGCTGCTGCTGCTGCTGCTGCTGGAGGTGCCGGCATCTGCACCGGTGCCGCTGCCACGCTACCTTGAATGTGGCCGCTCTGCTCAACTTTTACATGAGCAGCATCTTCAAACTTGACGTGCTGCACGTCAGGCAGCACCGCCGCTTCCTGCTTCACGTGCTGCTGCTGCTGCTGCAGCCCCGACCCTGCTGCTGGGACCGCACCTGGTGGTGCAGCTGCAGCAGGACCAGGCACAGCACTACCGGCACCGTAGCCTCCAGCTGCACCAGCACCAGCAGCGCCTGACAGCGCCGGTGCTGCAGCCGGCAATGCCTCCTGCTTCACTTCCTGCTGCTGCTGCTGCTGCAGGCTGCCGGCGCTCGCAGCCGCCGCCACCTGCAGCTGCTGCCCTGCCTCAGCCGGCTGCGGCACCTCTGCCTGCTCCAGCGCCTGCTCAAACTCCTCATCAATGTTCCTGTCATCCACCACCTCCTCCTCGATGTCCTCCTCATACACACGCACGCCCCCAACCACCTCCTCATCGCCCTCCCCTTCCTCACCCATGCCGCTCACATAGCTGGTGGCCCCCAGGAAGCTGCCCATGCTCTGGCTGGGCCGCATGCTGCCAGACGCAGCAGCAGCACCAGCCAGGTCAGCCTCCGTCAGGCCCCCAGCAGCAGCAGCAGCAGCAGGAGCTGCGGCGCCCAGCCGGCTGGGCTTCGGCGGCATGCCGCCCCTGCCGCGGCCGCGGCCGCGGCCCCGCCCGCTGCCCTGCTGCTGCGCCGCATCCGGCCCGCCGGCAAGGGTCTGTGCGCGGCGCTCGGCAGTGGCCAGCATGCCCAGGCGCGCCGGGCGCCTGTCTGTGATGGTGAGCACCTCCTGCGCCTCGCCCGCCGAGTAGCGCAGGTACTCCGGCACCTGCGGCAGCGCGGCAGCCGCACATGCAGGGGCGCACGCCATCAGCGCGGATGCATGCGCGTGCGCTGTTTCATGACTGCGCGGCAGAGCCCTGCGCAGAAGTGGTGGCAGCTGGTGGGCAACGCCACACCCAGGCAGCTCCGCTCCACCCTGCCTGTGGCACGTCCCTACGCAGTCTTGCTACAAGCACTGCGTCAACCAGCGAACACGCCCAAGATGTGACCTCTCTGTCAAGTCGCTCGGACCCACTCACTCGCACACCCCCCTCCATACACACTAAGCTGGAGTCAGACTCGCCAGCGCGCCTGTTTCATCCTCTGCCCCACATTCAGTGCCCTGCACAGCTCCCGCAGCACACACAACACACAACACATCACCACCAAACTGCAATCTCACTGTTGACACCACCACACACCGCCACAGCGCCGCGATAGCAGTACAACGAAGGCGTCACGCCTGCCGGCCTCACCTCCTGCGGCGTGTACAGCTCCCCCGGCCAGTGGGCCTCCCTGTCCAGGCGCGTGAACAGCTCGTACTCGGCGTGGCCGCGCGCCAGCTGCCTGTTGAAGCCGTCCAGCGTGGGTGCCTCGTTGGTGGCAGTCTGCAGCCGGTCCTCGTCCTGCAGCAAGGTTGCAAGAAGAAGAAACACGCCATGGTGAGAGGAGGAGACACGCAGCACGGTTGAGAGCAGAGCAGGACACACAGTTTAGGTGCGAGGGTGTGTTTCAACATACTTGAACACACACAGCAGCAGCATGCATAGCGTGTAGCTGTTGTTGACAGTGAGATCGCATGCTGTGCAACGCCTGCGCCGCCGCACCAGCAGCATCTCCTCCAGCGTCTTGCGGCGCTCCTCGTTGGTGGTCTGCATGTCGAAGCGCCCCGCGTCGATGACCTCGTTGGCCATGTCGATCTTCTGCTTCTGCAGGATGTTGCGCGTGAGGCTCTCAATGCTGTCCGCAAACATGGTCGGCGCACCCTGCTGCTGCTGCGGCTGCTGCGGTTGAGATGCCTCCTGCTGCTGCTGCTGCTGCTGCTCTGAGTCGCCCCGGCGTGGCTGGTAGTAGTGCGGCGGGAAGGAGTCAGCCGGGTCAGAGATGGCCTCCAGGTGGAACACGCGCACCTGGCCATAGCAGCAGCAGCAGCAGCAGCAGCAGCAGCAGCAGCGCAGAAGCAGTGGCAGTGAGGATAACGGCAACACAGGGTCGCATGATCAACGGCCTGCTTCAGATGTAACAGTCGCTGGCACACAACTCCGTGCAAATGCAGGACACACAGCACGAACGAGCACAAGTTTCCTGCACAGTCCTGGCGTGCGGCAGCCACCAGCAACACGGCAAAAGCACGGCACACAGAAGCCGCCTCCCAGCGCTACACAACTATCCTGCTCTTGTCTGTGATCTTCACATCCAGCTGCACTCCCCCACCCAAGCCGCCCACGCATGCACAACCCAGTGTTAGCTGCAATCCCCCTCCCCACCCTCCTTGTTTGCCCGCATGCCCTGCTGTTAGCCCCCATGCATAGCGCCGGCTCTGTCTGCACACCTCCTTGGTCTACCAGATGCGCTGGCTGCCATGCATGCCCAACCCCTGCATGCCCAACCCCTGCCATGGCAGCCCATGCATGGCCAAGCCCTGGCACCTCGCTGCACCTGCCGCCATACGCGCAGCCTCAACCCCACCCCAGCGCCGTACCTCCTTGGTCTGCCCGATGCGGTGGCTGCGCGCGATGGCCTGCTCCTCGTTCTTGGGGTTGGGGTCGGGGTCGTAGATGATGACCGTGTCGCTGGACTGCAGGTTGAGCCCGCGGCCCGCGGCTCGGATGGACAGCAGGAAGATGAACACGTCTGCGGCAGGGAGGGCAGGGGAGGGGAGGGCGGCACAACATGCGGCAGAGCACGCGGCAGGGAGTGCAGGGCTCAGGAGGTGCGGGTGAGGGGGGTCACAGGCAGCGGCTGGTGTCGACACTTGCCAGGGCCTGACGAACAGGATGGTGGTGACAGCCGATTGCGTGCTAGGCGCTGTGCAAAGCAATTGACGCAGGCTGCCGATGCTGAAGTGCATCGCTGCAGCAACAGCAGCACAAGAGAACCACAATGTTTGTGTCATCAAGTATCACTATGCACACATCCAGCCTATCAACCCTCCCCCTCTGCTGCCAACAGGATGCATGCATACACCCTTGACAAGTGACAGTGCTGCGACTATCAAGCACACTCTGACCTGTCACCCCTCCTGCGCCCCCTCCCCCTCCCCCCTCCCCCCTCCCCCACCTGTGTGAGGCCTGTTGAACTCCTGGATGGCTGCCTCGCGCGCATCCAGCGTGGTGCCGCCATCGATGCGCCGGCTCTGCATCAGCACCTTCTGCCCGCTGCCGTCACGCGCGTCCACCTGCGCGGCCACAGCCACCCACAGCAACGCAACTCGGTCGCTGCACCGCAGCGAGAGGCTGCGCGTACAACTGCCTAGCATACGCTGCGCGCCGAACGAAATTGAGCCAGGGAGCGCCGCCTGCACTGCATACTCCACTCGCCGCCAGCCACCCAACCCCCTACCACCATAGCTGCATCTGAGTGAGTGAGTGAGTGAGTGAGTGAGTGACTACCCAGGCAGCTCTGCAGCTCCTGGGTAACTTGAAGCTAAGGCGGTGTGTGTGGCCAGAGGCGACGCCCGTGGGCTCCACACCCTCTACCTGATAGCTGCACTGCGCATCTCTGCCCCTGGCAAGACAACCCGCGCCGCCTCCCCCTCCCCTCACCCACCTCGCGCCAGTTGAGGTAGAACTCCACCGTGTCCAGCATCTTGGTCATGGTGCTGAACAGCAGCACGCGGTGCCCGCTCGCGTACAGCTTGACCAGCATGCGGTCCAGCCAGAACATCTTGCCGCAGGTGCGCACCACGTCGTTGCCCCAGAAGTGCTCCGTGTCGGGGTAGCACAGCCGCGGGTGGTTGCACACCTGGCGGCAGCAGCAGCAGCAGCAGGGTGGGAGCATAAGATGCTAGCTGGAGGTGGGCGCGCAGGGAACGTGCAAGGGTACTGTGAAGGCAGCGCCGCCGCTGGGGCTGGTTGCGCAGCTGGTAGCAGCCAAGAACTCAGCTGATCTAAGTGACAGGCACGCACCACACACACAACAGATCCATACTGCAGAAAGCAAAGCAAGCATGCGGGCCCCCACAAGGTCTATACGGCAAAACAGCAACACGGCAAAACCAGGAAGCACACATGCGGGCCTCCAAGGCAGCGCCCACCTTGCGCAGCTCCATGACCTTATTCTGCAGCGGCTCCCACGCGCGCTGGCCGTGCGCGGCACGCCTGTGGCGCGGGTCCACGCGGATGGTGTTGGTGGTCTTGATCCAGTTGTACACCGCGCTCTGGTACGCCGACATGGGGCACTTGATGGTCACCGTCACCTTCTCCGGCAGCTGCTGCTCCACGTCCTTCACCTGCGGTAGCAGGGAGGATGCGGCGATGTTAACATGAAGGCGGCAGAGTTTACAAAGCATGCAAAGCAAGTGGATCAAGTTTACATTTCAGCATGTAAGCAACGTCCTGATGTGTGTGGCGCAGTCATGCACACAGCAGGCGCGCCAGTCGTGCACGGGGTGTGTGGTGCTGCCATGGCTAGGGGGAAACACACTGCCCAATGCCCCACAAACACCGCACAACTCGGCCACAATGCAACACAGCAGCCAGCGGGCATCATTGCACTGCCTGGCCCCAGCATCAGCACGCACCATGCGCCGCAGCATGAAGGGCGACAGGATCTGGTGCAGCCGGTTGACCACCAGGATCTTCTTCTCGCGGTCCAGCGCAGCCGCGTCGCTGGGCCCGCCCCCCGGTGCATTGGGCCCGTCGCCAAAGGTGTCCACGCCCAGGAAGCGCGTGAACCACTCGCTGAAGGTGTTGGAGTCGTTGAAGACCTGCGGCGGGCAGCAGGTGCGTGCGTTGATGCCAGCACGTAGGTGCGTTGATGCCAGCGAGCGGGTGCATCAATGCCAGCAGGTGGGTGCATCAATGCCAGCAGGCGGGTGCGTTGATGCCAGCAGGTGGGTGCATCAATGCCAGCAGGCGGGTGGTTTGATGCCAGCGGCATGCGCTGGTGGCAGGGCTGCATGCAGTACGCCTACTACTCTGCGCATCTGACGCTGCCTATGGCTACATTGCTGAGCCTGCAATGCTTTTGACCTTCGCACAGCAGACTGCTCGTGCGCCATTGTCCCGGCAACCATAAGCCCCCACTTGTCAGCAGACGCTTCAAGACAAGTTCAAAATCACTCACGTCCGGCAGCAGCAGGTTGAGCAGCGACCACAGCTCCTTGAGCTCGTTCTGCAGCGGCGTGCCTGTCAGCAGCAGCCGCCGCGCAGTGGTGAACTTGTTCAGGTCCTGGCTCAGCTTGGACTCCCTGCAGCAGCAGCAGCGCGGCAAGTGGAGGCAATGCGCGAGCAGCTGCTGTGTTGTGTGTTTGCCGTGCACATGCCGGCACAGCATCGAGTGCAACACGAGTGGCGGTGGCGCTTTGCCAGGCCGCAGCTCCTCAGTGTCCAACTGAACAGCTCATCACAGCACGGCATACACGCACACGCGCAAGCACACGCACACGCAGGACCTGCAGCAGTCCGCACACTACACACAAACAGCCCCACCATCTGCAGAACGACTCTGCACGACATACAGATGCACAGCCGATTGCACAGCTACCATTTACGCACACTGGGCTGGTGCCTGAGATCGAGCCTATCGTGCAATGCACGAGGAGGTGTTGCGTGCCGCACCTGTCCTTCATGCGCTGCGCCTCATCGATGATGATGTACTTCCAGGACAGCTTGGACAGCTTACTGCGGTCGCGCATGATGGTCTCGTAGGTGGTGACCAGGATGTTGAACTGCATGCTCTGCACCTCCTGCGCAGCCGCACGCGCAGCACCAGCAAGCAAGAACAGAAAAGCCGCCAGCGGCAGAGGAAACACGGGAGCACAGAGGATAAGGGCCAGCGCAAAAACAACGAGCTCGCGTGCGCAGATGAGCGTGCGAAGCAAAGTACATGTGCAGGCTTGGAGACGTACCGAGGGAAGGGAGAGGATTGCAACCATGTTGTCTGCTGGGATGCGTCAAACGAGCTCGCTTGCAGCGCAGTGGTGCTCCTGTACCCCAGAGGACAACTACATCCTAAGCAATCCAGCATGCAAGCATTCAGAAGCCAGCCGTCCAGCCAGCCATGTAGCCAGCCAACTGCTAGGCAGCCTGCCAAGCACGCACGTTCTGGAACTTGACTGCACGCTCCTCCTTGCTGCCTGTGTAGTACACGCAGCGGAAGTCCGGCAGCCACATCTGCAGCTCCGCCTTCCAGTTCACGATGACAGCATTGGGCACGATGATGAGGTGCGGGCCGTAGTTGTGCTTGAACTCGTACAGGTACGCCAGCAGCGCCATCACCTGACCACCAGGTGACAACATTGCGCAGCAGCAGCAGCAGCAGCAGCAGCAGCAGCAGCAGCAGCAGCAGCAGCAGCAGCAGCAGCAGTCAAGAGGCCAAGACAAGCAAAAGCCCCAGCAACACAGTATGTGAGCAGTTAGCGGCCACGGAACAGAGTGGCATAATACTTGCTCCACGGTGCTGGCACACGCTGTGCTTGAAGCAGGCAATGCAACTCTATCAAGACCTGCCAGTCTGGCACGTCTTGCCCCATGCAGACAACAGCTCACAGTTGACACCTCCTGGGCTTGCTCTGTGTTCGCTCACCAAATGCTACCCAATTAAGACGGCGCTACTAAGGGACGGCAAACAGTTCAACAGCGTGAGCATGTGAAGCACGCATCACATATCACATGCTGCTGCCAGCTGGCCAGCTGCGCCCACCTGCACCGTCCTGCCCAGGCCCATCTCGTCAGCCAGGCTGCCGTTGAGCCCCTCAGCAATCCCCAGACCCAAGATATCTCACGCAACAAAGAGAAAACATCTTGCCCACCTGCACCGTCTTGCCCAGGCCCATCTCGTCAGCCAGGATGCCGTTGAGCTTGTTGTTGTACAGCGACACCATCCACTCCAGCCCCACCTGGCCACACGGCAGCACACAGCAAGCGTCAGCACAGTCACCTCACACGCACAGGCCACAAGCACAGAGCTGGGTTGGCACCAGCAGCACAGCATGCCAAGCAGCAGCGCCAGAGCCCAGCAACCCACTGCACAGAAGCTGATTACAGCACGCACGTGCGCAGGATGTGTCATGATGCATGGCAGCCCTCCACAGAACTTCTCACTCATGCACCCTGCTTGTGCGCGACACGTGAGGCTGCAGCTCATTCAGCAGCTCGCTGCAGCTGCACACCACAAGCCTCGTTACAACTGTGTCAAACACAACAAGAGCAGACAGGCATGCCAGGCACCCCGCAGCAGCCAGCACGCCACACCATCTGGTACTCGCGCAGCTTGCCGGCCTTGGGCGGCTTGAGGTAGGCGGGCTGCCGCGTGACTTTCTCGCGGATGTTGTGCGCCAGCTGCGTGAACCTGGCAGCACCAGCACCAGCAGCAGCAGCAGCAGCGCAGGGACCATTGAAGCAGCCACATGAGCAGTGTGGCAGTCCTCAGCTGCAATGCTGAAGCCTCAGGTGGTACGGCACACAGCCGCTGGGCGCACGTGCTGTCGCCCACGACACTGACCAAGTCACCGACCTACTACTCACAGCGCAGCTGTGTACAATCAACAGCACGCTCCAGCGCAGCTGCCGCCACCCAACAGGCTCGCGAGTAGGCAGCGGCCGTGTGTGTGCCATCCCTGTGCCAGGCTGTGTATAGCCAGCAGGCCCATGCTCACTTGTGCTGGCACGGCTTCGAGGATTGTCCGCATGCTACTTAACAGCCGCAGCAATGCCTGTTGACCCCCACCCAGACACACGCACACTCTCACCTGCTCTGCGCGTCGCCGCCCAGCGTGTGCACCTGCGTGAGCAGGTCATTGGAGGCCATGTGCTCCTGCTGCGCCGCTGCCGCGCGGGCCTTAACCTCCTCCTCACTAAGCTCCAGCATGCGAGCCTGCAGGGAGGCAGCCGGGCATTTCGTGTTGACTGCTACGCGGCAAAGCCATTCGTGCCATGCACCAGCGCGAACTATGGCGCAGCACACAACAACAAAAGTTACGGTTGACAACAACCTGCACTGCAAACACACATACTGCTCAAGCACGCCTGCCACCACCTGCCACCACCACCCATGTTTGCCTTGCTGCGCAAGCCAGACACACAGGCACGCAGAGGGTAGCATGCGCTGCTGTATGTGCCACAGCAGCAGCAGCAGCAGCAGCAGCAGCTGCCGCACCTCTGTGATGGCCTCCTGCACCGCCTCTCCTGCCTGCTCCTCCGCCTTGTACTGCACCAGCTTCTTGGTGAGCTTGTTGATGTACTCCTCCGTCTCCTGCAGGAAGCGCTCCACCTCTGCGGGAGGCAGCAGCAGCAGCAGCAGCGGTGGTGCGGCAGACAGCCCAGGCACACGCAGCCAGTGAGCGATCTGAGCAGGGAGTGCTCATGCTTGCAGGCGCAGCTCAGTAACGGAATCAGGCTCGTTGCACGCGGGCACAACCTCCGGCAGCAAGCATGCAGAAGTGAGAATGCACAAACAAGCATGTATGCAGAGGGTCACAACGTCCTTTGCAGAAAAAATGCTCAAGTCCTGTAACCGCATCAAGGGAAGCGTACATCTGCCACAGTCAGGGCCCAGCCACGATTCAAGCGCGGCATCAACCAGCAGTCTCAAGTGTGGCATCAACCGGCAGTCTCCTGCAAGCCACAACACAATCCCGCTCAAACACCAGCGCCACTGCTCGCCACTGCATCTGTAGATGACCAAAGATGCAGCAAACCGCGCACCTGCAAAGCGGTCGTCGTCGCTGAGCGGGCCATACGTCTGCTTCAGCAGCTCCTTGTATGCCTCAAAGTCATTGGCCTTCAGTGCCTCCAGGCGCCTGTCGTTGTCGTCCATGCGCTGCCGGTTGAGCTCGCGCGCGAGGCGCTCGTGCAGGCGCGCCAGCTGATTGTTGCGCCTGAGGTGCATGTCGCGGAACATGATGAGGCGATCCTGCAGGCGCAGCGGCGCACGCGACACATCGGCACGTGTTAGAGCACGAGTGCATCACACGATGGAGGGCAGGGTCTGCTGGGAGGGTGCATGTGTGCTGCACGCAGGAATGGCTATCACAAGCAGCCATGCACATGATTGCAAACATTGCCGGCCACATGAGGTGGCATGCAGCATATTAAGAAGCGAGGCAGGGCTGCAGCCGCTGTTTTTGGTCCAGGTGACTGCACGCGCTGTGCGCACGCAGCCAGCGCGCCACTTACCGCCACCACCTTTTTGTACTGCACGCGCTCAATGAACAGCCGCTCCCACTTCTCGTGCTGCCGCTGCTGCACCTGCAGGTCTAGCGTCTGCTTGTACCTGCAGCAGCACAGCAGTACAGCAGAACAGCACGCAGGACGATGCTCACAGGGACCATGGTGATAGTCAGCTCAAACGCGAGCCACCGCATCAGCCGCAGCCAAGAAAGCAGCACACTGGCTGACTTGTCAGTACAGGGCAACGGACCTGCATGTCTATGCTTACAGGTCGCCTGCAGCAAGCGAGTGTGTAGCACACCATGGCATCTGCAGCACCACCCGAGCCCTCTGTCAGCCCTTGTTCCTGCAAGCTGCATCACCATGCAGCTAGCATGCGACAGCTATCAATCAGATTGGTGAGTCGGTGTCTGCTCCCTTGCACTCACTTGGCTGCTGTCTTGGCCAGCTGCCTGTAGTTGCGATCCTGCATCAAGCAGATCTCCTCCTGCTCACGTTCCAGTGTCGCACGCACCTTTGCCTGCACACGGAGAAACAGCAGCAGCGCTTAATGCTGCGCAGCGCACATCTCTTGGCCACAGTGCAAGATGCACGGCGTCAACCAGTCAGAGCTGCTCAGCAAGTGCCAACCTGCTGGTCTGGCGGCATTAACTGGCTGCACACATGCAAGTCTGAAGCAGGCGTATGCGCTGCACCTACGCGCTGCACGAGCAAGCCCATGATGACAGCACGGACGCCAAGCTCAATGGCAGGCACATCACTAGAAATGCCCCAGGAGCCTGGCTAGCTCAAAGCAGCACATCCAGTGCAGCCGCTGGTGCTGTTGCCCAGGTGTGAACAAGCAAGCTGTTGCCAGCGACGCAGGCAGCAGTATGAGTAATGTAAACAAGCATCCAAGCTCGAGTATCCCACCTGCACCGCCCACAGCCGCAGCTTGCGCAGCTCCAGCAGCACCGCAGCGCGCCCAGGCAGCCCCTCAGGGCTCTGCAGGAAAGGCAGCAAGGCAGCATGGCCAGCAGCTGTCAAAACGCTCTGCATGCCTCTTGCTCTGGTCACATCCCAACGACACCAAGCTCTCCATGATCCGTGCAACAACACGCTCTCACAGCAGCTGCTGACAGGCCTGATACTGTAGCTGTGCAGCACCCAGCCCTCACCCTAGTGTGGCCAACGGGCAGGTCGCTGCGCCTCAGCAGCTGCTCCAGCTGCTGCTGTCGTCGCGCTCTGCTGCGGCCAGCGCGGTGGTGATACTCGCGCAGCAGCATGCGCGGCACATCAACGTTCAGGCTGGGCGGCGGGCCCGCGCCAGCTGCACGCGCACACACAGGACAGAGCAGAGCTGAGACACACACCTGCGCTCGCAACTACAGCACTATGCAGGAGCTGCTTTGGATGGCTAGGCATCAGCCAAGGGCCGACACGGCCCACACGCACCGTTCCTGCAAGCGCCCACACGCACAGCAGCACACCACATCTACGTGCTGGCTTGGATGTTGAGCCACCACAAGCCAAGATAGGTGTCTTATGCAGCAGGAATCGCGCAGCACTTACGTGGCAGCTCTGCAGGAGGCAGCATGCCCAGCAATGGACCGGCCCAGCGCCGCACAGGCATGTCCATGGGTGGGGTGCTAGGGCCGGTCTGCGCCTCAGCCTGCGCAGCAGCAGCAGCCTGCCCAGCAGCCCTGCCAGCAGCAGCGCCCCGCTGCTGCGCCTGCGCCTGCGCGGCTCGCTGCTGTTGCTGCTGCGCTGCTGCTGCCGCCTGCAGCTGCGCGGCCTGCAGCTGTTGCTGCTGCTGCAGTTGCTGCTGCTGTGCTGCCGCCATGGCAGCAGCTGCAGGCGGCCGAATGTGTTGCTGCAGTGCAGCCATTCCTGCAGGCCGCACCCCGCCAGCCAGCGGTGCTACTAACGCCTGTTGCTGCGGGAGCGCTGGTGGTGGCAGCGGTGGTGGCTTGCACTTGTCTAGCGACTCCTTAGTGACCTCGCTGCCTTTCTTCACTGTCTTGAACAGCATGATCTGCTCCTTGAGCACCAGCAGCTGCTCCTGAGTGAAGCCCATGGCTGGCTCAGCAGGCGCTACTGCTGCTGCAGGGCGCACAGCAGCTGCTGCCTGCTGCTGCTGCCGCTGCTGCAGAGCAACCAGTGCAAGCTGTTGCTGCCGCAGCGCTGCCAGCGCGGCTGGGTTGCCAGCTGCTGCTGCTGCTGCTCCCTGCTGCCCAGATGCACCCGGCACCTGCATGCGCTGCTGCAGTGCAGACACAGCAGCTAGCTGTGCAGCGCTTGCTTGTTGTGCAGTTGACATGCCCTGTTGGCCCGGCCTCACCGCACCAAGCATTGCAGGGTTCATCTGGCCCATTTGCTGTTGCATCAGCAGGGCATTCTGCTGCTGCTGCTGTTGTTGCATCAGGCCAGCAGCAGCACCAGGCGGCAGGAGAACAATCCTGCCATCTGCCAGGCGCGCGATGGTGGCTCCTGCTGCAAGTTGTGCTGCCAAGTTTGCCTGCTGGCCCTGTGCACCCTGCGGCAGGCCCTGCATGCTGACTTGCTGTTCACTGCTGCGTACTGTTCAGCTGTACAAAACCGGGTCACTAGCTGCGGCCCCTAAGCCGTGTGTGCCCCATCAGGCACAGCCCACGCAGGGCCTGGGAATTAGAGTGGAAGCTGGGGTACAGCAGAGGCGGACAATTAGCATGCATGGCAAGGGTGGGTTCCCACACACAGCAGCTGCACACAAGGTGTGCAACGGGTGTTCTGCTTAGCAGCACGCAGTGCAAGCCCAGGAACCGGCATCTGTTGCCTGATTATGCCAATCAACACACGACAGCACATTCAACAGCATGCAAAGCATCCTGCCATACTCCATGCCGTGCTGATTCACAAACCGCCGTCTCCAGAGACTCGCTCATTGTCGGAAGAATATGTAATCTTATACCTTTTGAGAAGTGCTGCTTGAAGAAGCCTGCAGCGTGTAAGTGAAGTTTGAAGGACACGGTGAGAGCGATGGGGGTGTTTGCGGAGTGCAGAACAGGTGGCGAGTAGTAGAAACACACAAGCAAACCCCGTGTTATGCACCACCAAGGCGGACACCTCAGCTGGCGGTGTGGGTGGGCAAGGTGTCATTAGGGTTAATGACAGACCTGCTGCAACAAAAAGTTAACTTCCAACGTCATTGGGGTGTGCCATGGGTTCCAGCACTGCAAGCAAGCTTCAGCTAGTACAAAACCGTGTCTGCACAGCACCAATGACCCCTGCTAGCTGAGCTGCAGTGTCCTGCAGCCTGAAGGCCGCCTCGCCGCCCGGCAGCGCCTGCATATGCAGGTTCATTGCAGGCCTGTTGACCGCTGTAGCTGCTCTGAGAGACAAGCAAAGGTTGAAGCGCATGATACAAGGCGCTCGATGTGCATGTTGCTGCTGTTGTTCCTGCTGCTGCCAAATGCATGTGTCAGGTTGCTGGCGCCGCAGCAAGCGGTGGAGTAGAGCGACCTGGCATGCCACTGCAACACAAGCGAGCATGCAACCAACCTGTGATGACCATATCAGTTGGTGGAAGCAGGCCCTGACAGGGCTTGCACGCAGTTGTTGTGAGCACAAGCGGTTGCCGACAAGCAAAGCGGTCGTTGTGGAGCATGGTGTGATGCTTGACATGATGTGTGTAGCGATGTATGGGAGAACACACTGGCTGTTGTTGTGAACACGCGATGCCCAATCAAGCTACTACTGCTGTCGCTGCTTCTGCCAGATGCACCAGCATTGCTGCCGCCTTGCTGGGCCCGGCCTGAGTGTGAGGAATCGCCGCCACCAGTTCTGCAGCAAGTGTGCATCCAACACCAACATAAGATAGCAGCCCAAGATAACAACTGCAGTGCCCAGGCGGCTGCTAAATTGCGTGTAAGAGGTTGCGGCCATATCTCAGCCACAACAGTGAAAGTGATCATGCTGCTGCACTGGGAGAAGATGGCTACTGCTGATTGTACTGCCTGTAGCCAAGCCCCTGGGCTGCACCAGTGTTTGGTGTGACATAGGGTGGAGATGATGTATGCAACTTCCAAAAGAGGTCTGGTTCTGTTACTTTGCCGTGTAGAGGATCGCACATGTTGCGCACTGAGTGGCTGTGTTGCCTCAGCAAAAGGCGTTTGCGTACGCTGCCTGTAGGCTGAGCGAAACTTCAATGGTTTCACCAACGTCAATGAGCTCCTGAAGATCAGCAGCGGGGTTGTTGGGCTACACTTCTCCGCAACAGTCGGGGATTTGTGACTGTCATTTGCAACGGAGATCTGAAGCTCCTCCGACACAAGGCTCCAGGGCAACCCATGCACGCCCATTGGTTGTGATCTGATCGTTGAAAGTTTGCTCCTTTGCTGGTAGCTTCTTCTCTGCCGCTGGCCTGAGATCTCGCCTTGCGAGCACAAAGAGAATCATGCAGGTGGCTGCTGGAGCAGCATCAGGCATGTCCTGCAGAATGCAGTGCAACAGGCAGATAATGAGCAGTTGTAATGGCTTGCACATGCCATGCCGCCCCATGCGCCCAGCAGTTCGGCATTTCGGAGTTGCTCTCCGACAGCTGCCATTGTCGGAGCCACTTCGTGCAGTGCGTGCAGACCAGGCTACAGAGGCTCTTGACTCCGATGTAGTACAGGTGGGCTACGCTTGCGGGCCGCATGCAGCAGCAGGGTTCGCAGCATCTGTATCAGCAGCAACAGCATCCCGGGTGCAGCAGAGCTTCTCGGGGCACATGATGCTCATGAACATTTAGAAGCAATATGTACTCTTGTTTTTCAACTATCTTCGTCTGCAGGTCATCTCTCAGATCACAGGGGCAGTGGATGATTCCATGGCAAAGACGCTGGCGACATCAGCAGAGGCAGCGCAGCAGTTTGAGGAGGCTGCAGACAGTGAGCTGCGCAGCAAAGTTGTTGGAGCTGTGCACAAGCTGCAGAAAGGGCTGCTGGAGAGGGAGACTGAGGTGAGCAGCTGCTTGCAGCACGGCTGCAGCCCTGGGGCACACGGCCGCAGGCCTTATGCTCACACGTATGGCACTCGTTTCTAGAAAGGCATCAAGGCAGGGCATGTAAGCATGGCAAGGATCCTGGCAGCTCGCATGGCAGGCCGCTCAGCTGCTCTGTGTCTCTTCCACCTTCCATGTGCTCCCTTGCGTGCCGTAACCCTGCCTCCGCCACTGTCCTGCAAGCAGCATCAGCTCATCCGATGCCTCCTCTCCCCACCACCCCTTCTCACCCATCATCTCTCAGCTATGTCTGCTCAACACCTGTTCCACGTGCCGGCCTCCACCACTGGTGGCTGCAGGTGCGCCTCATGCTGCTGGCAGCGCTGTGCGGCGAGCACCTGCTGCTGCTGGGCCCCCCAGGCACAGCCAAGTCTGAGCTGGCGAGGCGCCTCAGCGGCCTGGCACACGGCGCTTACTTTGAGCGTCTGCTGACGCGCTTTTCAGTGCCTGAGGAGCTCTTCGGGCCGCTGTCCATGCAAGGTGGGCTTGCGCTATGAGCGCTGAGCGCTTCGTGCACATGCGGCTGTTGGGAAAGTAGTTTGTGTAGTGCAACACTGCCCGCCTGGTGCACACTGCGCGCGACGTCTTACACTTTCGGGATGCATGCGACTGTGGTGCCAGTTTCCGCTGTGCAGCCGTCGCTGTTTGCGGACTGGTACTATTGATTGCGAGGATGGAACCCCCTCTGCCTCCAATGCTACATCTGCATTTGTAAACGGTATTTTTGTGCGTAGAACTTTCACCGCCCTTAGTTGCAGCTAGTGTCTTCACATTGTATATGCCTGCTTTTGCCGCACTTGTGTGCTGCTCTCAGGCCTGGAAAACGACCAGTACGTCCGCAAGACAGACGGCTACCTGCCAACAGCAGAAGTGGCCTTTGTCGATGAGATCTTCAAGGCAAACAGCGCCATCCTGAATGCGCTGCTCACGCTGCTGAACGAGCGGCTGTTTGACAACGGGAACCAGCGGCTGCCAGTGCCGCTGCTGTGCTTGATCGGCGCCAGCAATGAGCTGCCAGAGAGCGAAGAGCTGGATGCGCTGTATGACCGCTTCCTCATCAGGCGCACAGTTGCACAGGTGAGCGCTCCCGCTTCAACATCTATGCCCTATGCCGCACGGCAGTGGGGTACACTTCAACCGCCTTTTGTTTGCTCGAGGACCTGCATGCAATGAATGATGCTTTACTCGAGCTTTGCTGCACAGACTTTGAGCCTGGCCGCATATTGCAGCTGTCGTTGATCTTGTTTACTGATGCCGAGCCTGACACCCTGTCAAAACTGCTCTGCTGCGCAATGACGGTCCACCCCGCCAGGTCACCAACGCACAAATCGGCAAGCTCGCGCGCCTGGCAGCTGGCCGCCCCGCAGACCCCAGCAGCAGCAGCAGCAGCAACGGCAACGGCAATGGCAGCAGCGAGGGCGGCCCCGCGCTCGACATGGACGACTTCAGGCACACCGCGGACCGCGCGTATGCTGCTGTTGATGTGCCAGACAGCGTCGTGGACATCCTTGCTGAGCTGCGCTGCTACCTGCAGGACAAGTGCGAGCCGCCCATGTACGTCTCGGATCGGCGCTTCATGAAGGCGGTGCAGATGCTGCAGGTGCGTTGTCATTGTGAATCAGACGGGGCGCCGTTCAGCACAAGCGGCTTTGTTGTGGCGCGCCTGCATCGTACTATAGCACACGCATATCACCTGTGTGTGACATGGTTTGTGGTGCACATCCCAGATACTAAGAATGCACATGGCTAGGGGGCGCATGCATTGGCTGGGCTGTTTCAGCTTGCGAAGCTGGCGATCGTGTTTACATATGTTGCTGCAGCTCCTCTCTGTCTGTTGCAAACGCCGCGTTTGCAGCGATTTGCAACGCTGGATGCCGACCACCCAACTGCGATCACCCAACTTGTGTGCTGCTGAGGTCGCAAGACGTGTGGCATATCCTCTTAACGGTCGTCTGGAATAACACTGAAGGTGCCTCTGCAACATGTTCTGTGCCGCGCTCCTAGGTTGCGGCGCACGCTGATGGCCGCGAGGCTGTGAATGAGTACGACTGTCTGCTGCTGGAGCACGTGTTTGGCAACAGGCCAGACGACTGCCACAAGGTCCGCGGGCAAGTGCTGGAGATCATCGCAAGCGACCCGGGGCTGCAGCAGACGGAGCTGGTCTTCCTGGGGCTGTTCGGGCGGTGAGAAGGCTCACAGTTTGGTTCAATACAGTTTGTTGGTTTTGTAGGCAGTGTGTGGCCCTGCAGCAGACAGGGATGTCATTCCTGGGTCTGGGAGTGACGGTGCCTGGCTGCTGCTTCCATGTGTCAGGGTTCAAATAATCTTAGTTTGATGGTGTCCTGTGGGCAGCTCACGGTTGCGATTGTAGGCAGCACATGGCTCCTGCGGCAGAAGGAGCTGGTTGCCCTTTGGCTGTTTGCGCGGCGAGGCCTGCTCAGCTGCTGCTGCTTTGGGTCGCAATGCAGTTCAGTGCACTTGTTGAGGTCGAAGCTACATCATTGTTCACGCAAGGCACCTGCCAGGACTTTGTGCCTCCAGTGAGACACAACTCACCCAAGCGTGTAGTAATCGTTTCATCCGAGTAGGATACAGTCTTTCAGCGCCAGCTTCAGTCCTGCTTACATGTTGTGAAATGAAAACTCACTTTCTACAACTTCCCCCCGTGGGACTCAGCAGCTGTGCCTGCCGCATGCCGCCTCCGTGTGCAGGGCCTGCCGTGTGCTGGAGCAGTCCCCTGACAGTGCCGAGGCAGCAGATGCACTGGCAGAGTGCGGCACTCTGGTGGAGCTGCTGCAGGGCCGCCAGGCAGCACTGGCAGCCACGCTGGAGGGGGCATTCCCTGAGCTGCGTGCAACAGTGTGGCAGAGCGAGGCCAGCGTGCAGGCCGCGGTGCAGGTGAGGCAGCGCAGGAAGATTGGCAGCAGCAGACGCTGGTTGTGAAGCAGAGCAGCACTGTCGTTCTGCGATGTTTCAGCAGCACATTGGGGTTTGGGTGTGGCAATGCTCAGACAGGCTGCTTGGCAGGTATTGGAGCAAGCAATGCTGTTGCTGGTTGGGTAGTTTAGTGGTAGGGTTGGGTAGTTTAGTGGTAGGGTTGGGTAGTTTAGTGGTAGAACACCGGCATGGTATGCTGGAGATCCAGGTTCGAATCCTGGTCCAACCGCCCGTGGCTGGGCCTAAAAAGCTTGCGACTATGGCCCGTGGCTGGGGATAAAAAGCAACTGGAATTGACGGACTTGCGCGGGTGGTTTCGATCGCCCAAACAACGAAGGAAAGACTGGGTACAATTACTACTACCCCCCATGAGCGGATTAGCGGCTCGCTGGGCTAGTGCCTGGGGGCGGGTTCAGTCCCGAAAGTGTATTGTATTGTATTGTATTGTATTGTATTGTATTGTATTGCTGTGGCGGCTTGGCAATCGTGAAGGTACACCTGGCTGGCGAGCGGCAGTGCGTGGGGACATGCGTGCATGCATGCGTGGTGCATTGCCGGTTCAGTGATGCAACCGCTGTGCTGTGCCTCACACCACTGGTGCTGCTGCTGCTGCTGCTGCTGCTGCTGCAGGCGCTGACGCCGCAGCTCACCGAGAACAAGCGCAAGACCGAGGAGCTGCTGCGCGAGGCATTCACGCTGCAGCAGTGCCTGGCGCAGCGCAGCGCTGGCGGCGTGCTGGAGAAGCTGCTGCCCAAGCGCTACAAGCAGTACCAGAAGGGCATCAGCAGCAAGGTCTAGGCAGGTACAACGAGGCATGTGCAGCGCGATGTAACTCACCTGCTGTGGTAATCTGAGCAGCATGCATTGGCCCGGCCCGTGCCCCATGCCATGCATCGCGTGCGGTTGAGTCCCATTGGTGACGTGCAACTGGCGGCAAATGGTGACTTTGCCGTCTGCTGCATGTGAGTTGGTGTGATGTTGAACAGAGCACTGCATTGCCATGCAGCTGGTACGCTGCCCGATGTCAGTTGTGCCCAGTAATTTGAGCCCAGCAGTTGATGAAGGCTGTCAGATGATATCCCATTGTTCAGCAGTGCTGGTTGGTGTTGCAGCTGATTGTTGCTGCAGGTTGCAGATGAAACAAGGCACAGGCTGATAGTTGCACATGGTCTGGAGATATAGAACGCAGAAGTCTTCTTGCCCGGCTTTGCTTGACATGCGCAGTTACGCATCCAACGTGGTCCTCAGGACTCGGTGGGTGTGTAAGTTCGGTCATACACATGGTGTGGGGCGGCGTACATGCATCTACTGTATGGATTCGCTTTTTACGTGCCATAGCTATGTCAGTGTGTTGTAATGACAACGTCAAGGCTAGTGATCTTGTGGATGGCAACCACCCAGCAAGCCAAGCAAGTGCAACATCCCACCGTGTGACGTGCGTAGCGGGGTGTACCCCATGGGTGGCCACCTCCGTGCAGTACCATGTCTGGCCACCTGTGGTGGACGCTAGCATGCTAGTTTGGCAACTGAATGCAACCCATATCTTAACATATATCTGCAACCGGTTTGGCTGCGCTGTTTCTCTTTCCTGCATCCAGCACCAGCTCCAATACCGATCCCCTCTCTGTACCAGGTGTATTGTAATGCTGCCGACATGCGAGTTACAATCAGTTCCTGCCAACTACAGGCACCTTTCTGAAAACAGAGATCATATACTGCGCTTGATCACATACGCCGCGAGGTGGCAACAGTGCTTGTCAGCATGACGGTGACGGTTTCACGCTCTATTTGTTGAACCCAGCGACAACCAGCAACCAAACAGCCTTGTCAGATGTGTCAGAAATCAAATTGATAGGTTAGGCGCTTAACAACAGCTGCTGTAGTGTCATCGCTACAAGTTCTACCCCAATGGCAGTGTGGGGCCCCTTGACAGTAACAGTGGAGTAATTGTGAGTCTGCTGAGAGCGAGAGCAGCCTATGGTAAAAATATATTCAAAGATACCGTAAGAAACTTGTAGAGAGTCTAACACGTGGGGCGGAATGAAAGAGAGATGGTGAAGGTCGGAGCTAGTCAAAAATGCCTCGAACGTACAGCAACGATGATAATTACATGATGTACACCTACAAGGTGGGCTGAACTGCATCGTCTCCCTGCTGGCCCCTCCCGGTCTCGGAGGGCAGACTAGTGAAACAGGAGCCAGCGTGCCTTCAAGGCTCTCTGCATAGTCACAGATGAATAATTTCAGCTTTCGGTCGTGTGCCCAGGCATCTATGGTAGATCAGCCTCCATCACAGGCAGCGCCCCTTGGCAACAGCAGCACCGCCTGTCGCTTATGCACTCAACCCCTGTTGTGCTGGTCCTGTTGCGGGGGTCCCGACGAGTACCAGCTGTCGTGATGTGCATCTGGTGATATATGCAGTGCCTGTTGTATCAGTAAATCTGCACTGCTGCACTGGCAGTTTCACCAGCATCAGACCCCAGCAGGCAAGCCACGCCTGCAGCTGGGCACGCGTGCAGACACGGCTGGGTGCTTCTGAAGATGATTTCTGACAGTATATGCACCGCTGTACACACATTACCTGGGCTTGGTGCTGCAGGTGAAGCTGTGCACACGTACCGACTCACACAGCTGGAAGCATTGCCCATGGCGGCACCCAGGAGAGACGGCTGCACAGCGCCGCCACCCCAGCATGCACAGGCCCGTCATGTGCACCAACCTGCAGCTGGTGCGTGTTTCCAGAGACCAGGCTGCTCCTCGCGCAACAGTTGGGCGCATGCATGCGGTTGCAGGTGTCCTGCAGGGCATAGCACATCCTGATGCCTCAAGTGTTTGTTCAACAGCAGTGCAGCACACGGGAGCAGCCAGTGATTGCAAAGTATATGCACTTATTGGCATCACTAACATTTCTATACACACAGCAGAAGCTGGAATGCCTGCATTGTGTTGAGTGTCACAGCAAACACCTGCAGCAGTCAGCAGCAGCAGCACCTGTGCCATTGCTGAACACTGCTGCTGATGGCGTGTGTCCCTTTGCAGGCAGGGGAATGCCCTGATGGCGACAGTTGCCCGTTCAGCCACAATGCGTTTGAGCTGAGCCTGCACCCCGAGAGGTGAGGGCGCCCGTCTGCAGCTGTAGCTGTCCCGCAGTGCAGCTTCCTGCAGCCATGTGCCTGCAGCAGCATGAGCATAGGGAATATGTTCAGCAGCAGCAGCTTCTGTCTTGTGCTATTTAACGAGCTGCCGTCGTTCCGCGTGCCCTTGCCGCGTACAGGTACAAAACCACGCTGTGCAACCTTGGAGGAAAGTGTGACAGAGACATATGTTTCTTTGCGCACAGGTGGGTCGCAGTGGGCAACATGGTAGGTAGCTCCGATAGCTCCAGTGAGGCTTGGGGCCGATGGCTTTATTGCTATGGCTCGATGGGTAGTATCATTGCCCTAATCGTAAAGTAGAGGGATGATGAGGCTGTCATGAGATCGTGATGTTGGTAGCTGCTTGCAGGACAAGCTGCCAGTTACTGCACACGTGCAGGATTTGAGCTCTTACACTTTGCATTATCCGGTCAAGGCTAAACTCGCACGCAGTTTGCAATCCTGGAAGCAGTGCGATGCTGGAGGCTTAGCCGCCGTGGCACATCTGCACCAGCAAGTGCTGCCGCTGCATCCTCTGCTGCTTCATCTCCTGCTTCTGTTTGTTCCTCTGCTGCTACAGTGAGAAGGACTTGAGGACTGCAGAGCCTGCGGCGCCGCCTCCCAGCGGCAGCCAGGCAGCTGGCAGCTCAGCACAGGCTGCCGCAGCGCTCCAGGCTGCTGGCGGCGTGTGGCAGAGCAGCGGCAGCAGTCAGCCTGCCCGCCTGGCTGGGGCTGGGCGTGCTGCTGCAATGCACAGCACTGGGATGGTCCTGCAGCAACATCAGCACCAGCAGCTGATGATAGGGCACGCACCACAGATGCCGCAACAGCAGCAGCAACAGCAGCAGCCCATGCTAGTGTACATGCCTCAGGCGATGAGGCAAGCACCTGCAATACCACAACATGGACAGCTGCTGCTGCAGCAGCAGCAGCAACAGCAGCCTGTGGTGGTTGTGCAAGCCCCTACCTTCAGCAACCAGCCGCAAGGCGAATGGGTGTCTCAGCAGGTGCTACAGCGGGTGCCAGAAGCGCTGCCAATGCAACAGGCCGGAGTCGTTGCTGGCGTGGCGTCGGGTGGGCTGCCTGCCCACTCAGGTGCGCTGGCAGCGGCAGCGATGCACAGTGCAGAGCTGAGCTCAAGCTCGTACCTGTCACCTATGGCACACAGTGGTGGCGGCGGCGGCAGTGGTGGCCTCATGTCACGGGTCTTTGCAGGGCGCGGGGCTGGCATCAGGAATGCCAGCAGTGGCATGGAGCAGCTGCAGGACCAGGCGCTCATGATGCGCCAGGACTTGTGCAGATTTGACTCATTCACCAGCCAGGGGGCAGCGCCGGGTAGCTTCAGCATGCGTCCTGCGCAGCAACAGGCGCTGCTGCAGCAGCTGCAGCAGCAGCAACCTGTGGCTCACAGCATCGCTAGCCTCGAGTCATACATGAGTCATATGACCCTGATGGGTGTGCAGCAGCAGCACCAACAGCAGCATCAGCAGCCTGGGCTGTTAGTGCAGCAGGACGCTGCCATGTTTGGCTCTTTCACAAGCCAGGGAGGCAGCAGCGGCCGCACAGAGCTGCCCGGCGGTGTGCAGCACCAGTATGTGCTGCAGCGGCAGGACATTTCTAACCTAGACTCCTTCACCAGCCAGTGCTCCATCTCAGCTGGCAGCTTCAGCAGCAGCGGGCCCACATATGCACAGAATCAGCAGCAACAGCAGCAGCCCATGTTCTTCAGCGCTGCATACTCAGACCCGTCGTACTACTTTGAGCCAAATCATAAAGATGGTTCAGTGCAGTAAGCATGGCAGGCGGAGCAGGCCAGGCATTCGCGCCTGTGCCTCTCGCGTTTGACGGCAGCGCTGCTGTGACTGGGCAGCACCTGGGCCACCCGCCAGGGTCGATTGTGCAGTCACCTGTGCCTGGCTTTGATCCTGCTGCAGCAGCAGCTGGACGGACGCTGGTAATGCTGCAGCCGGGTGCTGCAGGTTCGGCTGCTGAGATGGCCATGGCAGGACCTGCAGCAGTTAGCAGCAGCACTGGCAGACATAGCCTGGACATCAGCGCAGCGCTGGGGATGGCTGCTGTGCCGCAGCAGCAGACTGGCGCGCAACCACAGCTGCAACAGCAGCAAACAGGTTTGATGCAGCTGCAGCAGCTTCAACAGCTGCAATAAACTTGCACATCGCGGGCAGCTGTGCCTGCGAGAAAGAAATCTCGTTGAGGAGGGCTGTGCGGAGTGGCTTGGCGAGCTAGTATCAATGTTGAGTGCGCTGATGACACTGTGCTGGGCTGCTTCACTGCAGCTACACCACACGTGTCCTTCCTGTTGTCTGGTGTGCAGGTGTGTTCAAACGTCGGGCACTGCAGTATTCTCGCTGCTGGTTGCAGCGCGTGTCCCTGGGCAGTTGTTTTACTGCGCGGTGCTGGACGTGAGCAACAAGTGGGGCGTGTGCTAGGGTTTGGTTAGTTTTGGCGACTGCTTGCTGCTTCTGAACACCTCAGGAGCCGTTCTACTTGATCGCACTCAACGTTGCGCCGTCATGCATGTGCGGTTGCATGGTCCCTCAGGAGCCTAAGAATCTGGTACAGACATTTGATGATCGGCAGTCAGCAGGTGTTGTTTGAGGCGACACTGCCTGCACTAGGCAAGGTGGGATGTTGCACTCTACTGGCAGCTCTTATGGCTCACGCACAACAGGGGTCGCTGGTTGCTGATCCCTTGTGAAGGGTGCATCTGGTTGTGCAGCAGCATGCTGAGTGGTGTTGCTGTGATACAAAGTCCTGTGTCTGTCAGTTGTCTGTCAGTTACGCAGCTTGGTACACCTGCTGTGTGGAAGCGAGCCGTATGTTGCAAGCATGCAGCGTCTGTGCTGGCTTGCTATGATTAGCAAAGGCTTGTGCGTGGGGTGGCTGGTTGTGTGCGCGATGCCTGGTTTGAGGTCAATACATTGGGTGCTGCTTGCCGGTACTGTACCGTGCATGACACTGCAGCGTGTGCGCTAACTGCACCTGCTTCACTGCTGGGGTTTTACCGCAAGCTGTTGTCTGCACACAGGCGCAGTGAAACACCGTGTTTGGCTGCAATTGCTTTGTCGTGCGATGACGGTTGATGCAGCTCCATCTGGTGGGTAGCAATGTCGGTCGGGAGCCCACCGTGCGCCAGCTGGGTACTTGATTGCAGCCTGCTTGGCTGTGAGGCGGGTCAACGCCGGTGCATCCTCAAGACTGCATACACTGGGGTGCAGGCTTGCAGATGCTGGGGAATGCAGATTGCATAGGTGTGCAGCAAAGGCATCGGTCTGCCTCTTTGCTGTTGCACGCACAGATGTCGGGTGGTTTGAAAGGGCGGTATGGCGCAGCATGTGCAGGTTGCACGAGCTATGGATTAAGGTGGTACGGCGTGCTTGCACATGCTGTGCTTACGCTTGATGTTACACTTGACAATGCATGTGTAGAACTCGAAAACGGTAGGGCAAAGTGTGTGGCAGCGCTGCGTGTGAAGCAGTGCCTGCTGTGGAACACTTGTTGCATGGATGGTGCAACCACAGGAACTGCGGCGACGCTGGGTGTCTTGCATGGCCAGGCATACATGCGGTGGCCAGGCACGCACAGGCATTGCACTTGGTGGCAAAGGCCGGAAGATATCCAGACCCACATGATGGCACTGGTTGTGGCTGGTGGTGGCCCGTAAGACACAGCATGGACACGGGTGGGGAAACAGGTCATGCCTGCTTTGTGAATGGCGAGTGGTGCTTAAGAGGAAGATTCAACGTGGCATGTGGCACCTGCACAAAAGACAAATTCGTTTTTAGAGGCACGGCGCACTGGTGCTGTATGGTTGTCGTTTGTACGAGAAGTATCAGATGTTGCTGTGGTGGTGTCCCTGCAATTTCAACTTTTTGGCAGACGTAAAGACTGGAGGGCTGTGTTGCGGCGATGGCACCTGCTGCTTGACCAGGTGGGCGCGGGTGTTGTCACGGATGATGCGGATGCAAAGCATCATGGGCAGTCTGTGGGACGCACACGGCACTGTCGTGGGTGCAGCTTCAGCCGAAGTTGCTGATGCAGCAGCAGCTGTCATTGCGATGTTTGTACGTGGGTTGTGTGCATGGCTGGATGCATTTTACGGGTGCATCTCCTCAGGGTGTCTGCAGGCAAAGGCTGCGCCTGCCGGCAACTGTGGTAGTGCTGTGTTTTTGTTGGCTGAACTGCAGACTTGAGACTGCATGCCTCGGCTGCTGCTGGCTGCGCTGCGCAGATCAGTGCTAGGCGACCGTGTGTACTTGCTCTCTTCTTTCTACGCATGTAGTGGGTGCGTGTGCCAGGTGTTGCGCGCCGGGGTAGTGCGCTGGCTTGGGCGGCTTACACAGGGATGGCCTAGTTGCCTTGAAGAGGCCGCATGCACTGATGCAGTTGCTGAGCATGCAGGCCTAGCCGGCGGAAAGTTGATGCATGCTTTAGTGTTTTAGCTTGTGCGTCTGCAGCCGGGTTATGTGCCCGTCACGCCATGGCAGCCTGACAGGCCTGTCAGCCAAGGCCTGACAGCATTCGTTGCGCTGCTGCAAGCTAGCACACCCGCTCCTGCGGACGTGCAGAGCATCGAGAACTGACTGTCATTCTTGTACTGGTGTGTTGCGCATCGTGGTCAGTGTTTGCTGCCGGCTGATAATCCTTACGATGGCACACTGCTGCATGTTGTTTTGCAGCTGGCAGCATGTGTGCGGCTGTGCCGTGCTGCTGTGCACTGCATGTGCCATTGTATTTTGTGCTTGGCATGCTACAGGCAGCTGCAGGCAGCGCTCGCGCCGCCTGTGCATTGAGCTGCAAGGACTTGAGCTGCTGCCGGGCGGCGTGTGGCGCGCCACAGCTGCATTGAACGCATCAAGACCTGCCTTTCGTTGTCATGTCGGGCCAACTTGGCCTGCATTCCATAAGACTTACAACAGCGCGGCGGCGCAAGAGCAGCAGCATGTTGCTTTCTCTTTCCTCCAGTGCTCATCGCGTGCTGTGCTTGGCCGCCGGAGGCCACTCAGGGAGCCATGGCTCATGATTTGTTTTACTTGCTTTGGATCGCTTTGACGGCGCTGTAGCTGCTGCTGGCTGTGTTGCTTCTCACACTGTTCAGTTGCTCAGCCAGCACGCTTGGTCTGCCAAGATTTGTTGGTGTTGTGCAGCAATTTGGGCCGTGCATGATATCTTAGGTCGGCTGCTGGTGTGGTTGCTTAAAGGCCGTGCATGATATCTTAGGTGGGAATGGCTGGGGAGGTGAAAGCCGGCTGGGTCGATGGGACAGCTGGCACTGGAACTGGCGTGGTCTACCATGACAGACCATGTTTGAATGCAGCCTGGTGTTACTTGCTGGCTATGCTGTGCCCTTGCTGATTACACATGTGTGTGTTGCACTGTGTTGCGCGCGTGTGTGTGTGTGTGTGGGGGGGGGGGGGCGCTGTTTTGCGCACTTGTGCTAATGCGCACTGAGTAATGACTGTGTGGGGCCCAGTGCTGGGAACTCTTGGGAGTCTTCCTACAACGCAGCGTCACAGGGTGTGATGTGAGATCAATGTGTTGTTATGTGGGGTATAGACTGCTCAAGGTTCCGTGCTCAAGACACATTGATTGGGGCCCTGGATGTGGCCAACATACTTGCTGCCCAAGGATGGCTGCAGGTCACGACCTCTTGTGTGTCCTTGGCAATGTTGCTTGCTTGATAGTGTGTGCTGCTTTGCCAGGAACTGGGTGATGCCGTGTGTACTGCCGGCAACTTGGTGACGGCCCTTGAGCAAACTCTGTTACACATTCAGGGTCTGCGATTGGGGTTTGGCTTCGGTTTGGGGTTTGGCTGCGGCACGGCAGCGTTCTTGTCGGGTTCCTGGTTGTTGGCCTGTGCGGCATTCGTTGAAATATCCCTTTGTGGAGTGTGCCCTGTGGAGCTTGGAGTGGTGATTTCACTGCCTGCTCTTGCTAGGCTCGCTGTGTGTGTGTTGATCGGAGGTGTGAGGTGGTCCTGATGTTAGGATCCGAGGTTGGCATGCCAGTGAAACAGTCAACAACGGCAGGGTGTAAATGGATAGTTACGGTGCCCTTTATATCAATGTATCTTAACTAATTGCACATTATACAAGTAGCGTCAATGCGGGTAACGTGGCGTTTCGACTGCAGGTGGTATTGGGTACTGCGAGGCGAAGCGATGACAGGCAGTTCTTGTGATGACGCATATGACATGTGTGCGTCCCTCATCCTACTTACCCTTCATCCTTCAGTATTCGATTGATATTGAATGCCCTTCAAGCCCAGCTGAGATAGTCCGAGGCAGTCTGCACTGCAATTTCACCTACATTTTCACCCTAGCGCAGCACTCAGAAGACGCACGAGTTCAAGTAAACACGTTTGATCTATCACCTTGAAAAATTGCTGCAACTCGTTGTGCATAGCACGGCAGACCCGAGGCACACGCTTGCTGATCACAGCGCCTCCAGGTCATTGCCCCTGCTGTCGCCTTTATGTCTGGGGCCACCACTAGCTTCATGATGCAGGATGCTTCAGGACCCGGCATGCTGGCCCCATCCGGCGCCAGTGAATCGATGGGCTTCGCGCCCAACTCCAGTGGAATGATCCTGCAGCCCGTGTTCATCCCTCGACAGCCTGCGGCGTCAACACAAGCCTCGTATATGCCAAACTCCCCCCTTGGGTCAGTTGCAGCGAGCGCTTCTGCTGATTGGGCCTTTCTGCTGCGCTCTGCAGCAGCCATGACAGGCAGTAGCAGCCAGGCAGGACTTGCAGGAATGCTTGAGAGCATGGGTCATGGCTCTTCACCCAGTAATGTGCAGGACATGGGCCAAAACAGCGGCATGGGGCAAAACAGCGGCATGCGTGGTTCACCTCAGTTCAACAGCAGCCCCTCGCTGCTGTACAGCCCTGCGAGCAGCGCAGCGCCCAACAACAGCGCATACTACTCGATCAACGAGCTGGCTCCCGAGGGTCTGACTGCGCCAGACGCCAGCAGCATTGTGATGCAGCAGCTCAGCGGCAGCAACAACCTGGCCTCATCCATGTCAGCTGCTGCAGCAGCAGCTGCTGCTGCCAGCATGTACGACACAGGCGTGCAGACGCTGTTCCCCAGCGCCAGCAACAACCTCGCCATGGCAGCAGCAGGCGCGGCGCAGTGCGCAGTGCAGACGCAGGCGCTGCTGCAGCAGCAGGCCGCTGCAGTTAACAGCCTGAACAGCAACCTGAGCAGCATGGGTTTGAACGGTGCAGGCAATGGCATGAGTGGGGGGCTGGAGGAGTCGCTCAGCGGCAGCCTGTTTGCAGCGGCAGCAGCAGCAGCAGCAAACTCTGCCAAGCCTGTGTCCTCCAGC
Source organism: Tetradesmus obliquus (assembly GCA_030272155.1). Lineage (NCBI taxonomy): Eukaryota > Viridiplantae > Chlorophyta > Chlorophyceae > Sphaeropleales > Scenedesmaceae > Tetradesmus > Tetradesmus obliquus. The sequence goes on from CP126191.1 coordinate 8,581,935, forward strand.
CTGTACATCAAGGTGCGCTGCACAGGCCATACAGCAACTGGAGCATCGTGCTCTGCAGTATGCCCGGGAGAATGCACTAGGGTTTGAGGTCGCCTGCGCACAACCCGTATCTGTGTGGCTGCGCCGCTCGGTGTGAATTGACCACGCACAGACATGTAGGGCTGGCACATGTGGATTGAGCAGGTCATCAGTCTTTCGCAGTTGGTTGAGGCGTACAACAGGCTGAATGTTTTGCACTCCTGGCAGCACTGCGCCTCTCTGACCCTCTCTGCCTGCCCTCCTCCTTCCGCGCGTCTCTGTTTGCCCTCGCACCTACCTCTCTCTTTCCGCCACGCTCCTCTTCCCCCACAGAACCTGCCGCCTGATGCCGATAAGCTCTTCCTGTACGAGAAGTTTTCGCCCTTTGGCGCCATCCTGTCGGTGAAGGTGCTCACCGACCCGCAGAGCGGCCAGTGCCGCGGCGTGGGCTTTGTCAACTTTGCGGAGCACGGCTCCGCGCTGCGCTCCATCCAGGCGCTGCATGGCACCAAGGTCGGCGACAAGTCGATGCACGTGAGCCTGCAGACGCCGCGCATCCGCGCGTCCGCGCTGCACACCGGCCCCATGTGAAGCCCCACGTGAGGCCCAATGTGAGGCCCCATGTGATGCAAGCTCCCATGCGAGGTGGCTGGCTGCGGCTGGCTGCGGCAGCCGCGTCAGCGGTGAGACATGATGGTGTTGGGTGTGGTTCTGGTGGGTGGGTGTAAGCGTGGGTGTGGAGGATGAGGTGGAGGGGTGCGGCATTTGGCAGTAGCGGCTTGCTGGTTGCAGGCGCTGGCTTGTGTGATGTGGCAACAGGAAACGAGCTCTGTCCAGACTTGTGTGGGAGAGAGTGTTGCAGGCAGTAGTAGTCCGGCAAGGGGCGGCGCTACTGAATAACATGAGCAGTTGTCTGTATGTACGTCAGCGGGCTTTCATTTCTGAGCTGTCAGGGCGTGTTTCTTGTTACCGGCAGTTGTAGTCTTCAGGACTGTTGAGTGTTTGCCTTTTACATGTTTCATCGCTGATACAGCTGGAGGCGTGAGGGCTGGGATGCGGTGTGTTGCTGCCTTGGAAGGCTCTTATGCTGCCGTTTGTGGTGGGGGCCATTGCGTATCTGTCTGTGTACTGGCATTGAACGACGGTGGCTGTGTGCTTTTCGGCGCAATGCGCGTGCAGCGTTGACATGTGCTTTGGCATTATACTGTAAGCTTCTTTACGTAAGACGTGTACGTCGTTGCTGGTGGTGGCCCACACACCATACGTTGCATTGCTTGCTGTCCCTGTTGGTGTGGAAGTGACAGGCGGGCTTTGAGTGGGAGAATTCTTGGCAGGTTGTGCAGGCTTATGTTTGCGCATGCTGTTGGTGTGCAGTTTTGCTTGGTGCCACCAGGCAGCTGTCTGTACATGAGCACGACAACAGCAGAGTTGATATCATATAGCAAAGGCGCAATGGTCTGTTGGGTGTGCTGCCACTTGTGTGCAGCAGCGATGGTGTGCAATATTATACTATCAACGGAGGTGGCCAATTGGCTGACAAAGGATGTGTTGAACCTGATGCATGACAGCACCCAGGGCCTAAGGGCAGTGACTTTGTACATCCAGCGAAGGTTGCAGTGGCTCCCACTTGAAGCTGCACTACAGTTGTTACTTGGGCAGTTGGCCCTGCAAGGGATCAGTGTGCTTGCAACTGCGGTGCCTTACTACTGCCACATGCGATGCTGTTGCTACTGCCGCATGCAATGCTATTGCTGCAGATGTAAAACTGGAGGTGATAGGCCAGCGCCAGGTTTGGGTGCTTGATATACTTGTCGGCTGCACAATGATAGTGTGGTGCATGCTCTACATGGTATGCTTGTACTTGTTGCCGCAATTGCCGCAACCTTCGTGTGGCGCAGTGTTGCACAGGTGCATGGTATTAGCTGCGCAGTGCCAACCGGCTGGCTTCATGGCTGCCGCCAGCTGTGTATAGGCGTCTGTGCCTTGCCGTGTACTTGTTGCCTGAGCACCGCCTGCTTGGCGGCTTACTTCAGCAGCGGCTTACTTCAGCGGTGTATGTTAAGACGCAATCAGGGGCTCAGGTGCTGCGCAGCTTGTCACATTGAGAGCCCGCGCCATCAACACACGTTTGCAGGTGGTTAAGTGAAGTGCAGATTGCAGTGTGGGCTGAGCGGCGCTGCTGTGTGTGCGTGGCAGCGCCTCAGCGCGCCACCTCCGCCCACTGCCAGTCCCCTGAGCAGCTCTGGTATTCATCAACTGCCTACTTTTTCACTGGCTCGCCGTTCGCGGTTGAATGCGTTCCTCTTTACCCTTTAATCCAGCGACAGCAATGTCCTCACCTAACGTTCCTGGTTGCTTATCGAAGAGATAAGGCCGGAGGATTTGGCAATGCATACCTTGTGATGGTGTGTGCTCTCGTCAGCATTATGCTAATGTATATGTACGGTACACACAGAGCTGTGACAGTGCATGCCACAGGCCCCCGCGCGGATGTGGTGGGCATGTGATGGAGAGCATCAGCCTCATCCAACATGGTTAAGTCCAATTGGCTTACACCTGCAGCTGTGTAGCTGGTTAACGCCAGCAGCTTATGCCAGTAGAATGAATCGCAATCTTTTGACAGGGAATCAAAGCCCTGTGGTTATTCTGCAGGAAGTGTTGTTTGCACATCGTGCAGTGCATCCAGGGTGGCTGTTGCATGCATCCAGATGCTGCACGTTGTGCATAGAACCTGTGTTTCTGCAGATTGATGCTCTGTCGGGTGGTCCCTGCCCTCTCTACCACATAGGCACTTGTCTTCTGTATGCGTTGTGTCAACATGCCTCTATGCTGCATATGTATGTGTGGGCATGCGGATGGTCAGACTGATGCTGCCATGCTACTGGCAGCTGCTGCTGCAGCAATGAAGGAGTTTTAGGCCTAGCAACGTGACATGCCTGGGCGGACTTTTGCCACAAGGCTTCATGTTTGCACTTCATAGTATGAGTAGACATCTGTGGCAGGCCAGCAGCAATGTTAGCAAGTTGGACTTGAGTTGCTTGTTCCGCCTGATGAACCGGCTGCAGCCCACGCAGTGTATGTTGGATAATGATAGTTGCAGTTGTTTTCGCAGTTGTTTTTGCTGGGGTTGGCACAACATTGCTGTGCTGCAGCACAATGGCACAGTCAGTATTGTGCTGGTCACAGAGGTGTTGGCCTGCAGTGTGAGGCCAATGGTGCCCCAGATGCTGCTGAGTTGTGGCGGTGGCTTCTTTGGTAACATTTATTTCAAAAACCATTACTGCATCTTCTACAGGTGTTGGATGGGACAGAGGTAGGGGTGCCAGATGCTGAGGGAAGGATATGCTGGGAAATCGTGCGGTGCAGTGACTATGTGGTGCCTTGCACGTCCTTTTCACAGTGGCCAGCTAGCCTGCTTATTTTTCGTACATATGCGAAGGCATGAAGCAGTGAACATGGACGCATACTTACTAGGCACGTGTCAACAGCTATAGAGTTGGGTTGTCCAGCTGGTCCAGCAGTCCGGGGTACTGTGAGCAGTGTAGTAGCACCTTGATGCTGGTTGCTGACAGGAGCACTGACGGTTATAATCAGTGGTGGTGCCCTTGGTCAAACCTGTGTACAGTTTGTCAAGCGTTCTGCCGATTTGTGAGCTGCTGGAAGGTGCGCTCTCCCGGGTGATTCTGTTTGTCCGTGGAGATCCACGTAAAAGTTGCGAAGCGCCAGAGCACGCACACCAACACGTTTTTCTTAGTGTGATCAACAAGTTCGCGCTTCACAGACAGCATGCAAGGCCTGAGCAGCAACAACCCTTTTGCAGCAGAAGCTACACCAGGTGCTGGCAACACCACAGGGGCTCCAAACAGTAACCCTGGTGCAGTCCCCGGCTATCCATCCGCTGGAGGGTCACAATATTATCCTTCTGTGCCTCAGCCGGCTCCTGCAGCGCCGCAAACGTACCCTGGCATGTATGCTGCTGCACCAGGGGCAGCACCAGGTGTACCGCCAGCAGCTGGGCAGTATGGTTACGCTGCAACTCCTGGGTATCCCTCATTTACGGGCCCCAGTGCAGACAGCAATGGTGCTAGTGCACCAGCAGCGTATGGTTACCCGCCAGTGGCAGGCTCTGGTGCTGTTGGCAGCAACAGTGCCAGCACAGCACCAGGAGGTGCAGGTGCTGGGTGGACACCAGGTATGTGCCTTTGGGGCAGGCAAAGAAGACAGATGACTTTGTTTTTTGTAATTTGGTGCAGCTGATAGGATGCGGGTATGCTGACATGAACACGCGATGCTCGCATCATTTAGGGCTGAGCAACTTGAGCAGGAGACGCATGCGCCAGTATCATTCCTTTACTAGTACATCATGCTGCACAAAGCATGCAATGGATATAATTCACAGTACACCTTGCCAATGGGGCTGCAAGCAGTCTGATTGCTGGAACGCTCTAGATGGTTTCAAGCGGCGGCGTCTGGCTGGCAGCAGGTGTGCCATCATGGCAAGGTGAAAGTACACGTTGCCAGTGTATGCCATGGCATGGCATATACTGCTCCTGGCCCAGTGCAGCTGTACAGCATTTGCCAGGCTTGCGTCATCACCACAACACCTGCCACTGCTGTGCTTGCTGCCCCTGCGGTGTCTCTCCTCTTTACTGTTGCAACAACAACCTGATGTACAGAGGGCGTGCAGCCGTCGCCAGGAGCTCCCGGGCAGTTTGGGCACTACGGCCACCTGCAGTACGCCCCAAGCTTCAACACGGCTGCAGGCACAGCACAAGCAGCAGCAGCGACAGCAGCAGTAGCCAGCCTCAGCCTGGCGGGCGCCGCCAGCTCCTCTGACCCGGCACCTGCAGCGCAAGGCAGCTGGGCCGGCCAGCAGCTGCTTGCAGGAACGCAGCCGCTTGCAGGAACGCAGCCGCTTGCAGGAACTGGCGGCTGGGTGCTGCAGGGCCCTCACCTGCCACCACAGCCGCAGCAACAGATCGTGGGGCCGCATGTGCGCTTCAACAACTATGATCCTGCAAGCGGCAGCTGGGGCGTGTCTGTGCTGGTGGTGTCTAGCCCGGGGCTTGCAGGAAGCACGGTGCAGCTGCACTACGGGGTCAACGCTCCTGCAAGCCAGTCTGCACCCTCAATGGTGCTGGATGAGTTCATGGGTGAGTGCTGCTGTTGCTTCCACCATCTGCAGATGATTGAAGTGGTTGGCCAGTGTATGCTGGCACAGCTGAGCTGGGCAGTTGCACTGTTGCGCATTCACTGGGCATAGCCATGCTTGATATGTCGCTTGCAGTAACCCCAAATATTCGGCGGAACAAAAGCAGCAACAGCAGTACGACGCACCTGCCCTACTGCTGCACCATGCTGCCTGCTGTTGCTCCCGCCACCAGGCTACAAGTTCTGGCGCTTTGACATCAAAGTGGTGCTTGGCGAGCAGCCTGGTGTGCTCAATTACCTGGTGGGCCTAGTGGGTGGCCAGGCACCCATTGCCTCACACAGCATCTGCCTGCCTGCAAGGTGCGCGCAGCAGCAGCGGCGCTTGGCCGCAGCAGACTCGGCTACTGCCGCAGCAGCAGCAGCAGCCACAGCAAGGGTGCCGGCTGCTGTTTGCTAGGCCTGCAGGATGCAACAGGGCATTAAGAGTTGCGGTTGTTGCATCATGTTATGTTTTTTACACATCAAGTTGGGCAGCCAGCTGCTGCGCTGCATGCTTCCCTCGTGTCAGCTGCTCGACACCTTGCTGTTGCATGTGCATCCAAATCCAGCTGCTGTTGCAGCTGGCAATGTAGAGCAGGGGTTTCTGTCGTGTTTTTGTGGTGCTGAGTTATCAAGTGCTGCTGCTGCCCTGCCCTGTGTTGTGGTTGGGGTGCGCAGGCAGGAGCACTGGCGCTGGGTGTTCTACAGCTGCAACGGCTTCCACGAGGATGCTCCACAGGTGCAACGCAATGACGTGTACATCAGCAGGGCAGCAACCGCGCTCAAGAACAGCGCATCACAGCACCTTGGCTTGGCATGCTTGCAGCGTCTGCGCTGCAAAATGTTGTCATCATAGCTTCCTGGGTGTGGTGCTGCTGAGTGTGCGTGGCATGCACGGCATGCACACATCACCAGGCACAGCCTGCTACGGTACTGCAGCGCGTGCCCGTTGCACCACCTGCAGCTTGCGGCAACGGCTGGCTCCCAAGCCCTCCGCGCATCATGCAGCAGCAGTCACAGCGCGACCTGCTGACCCCGCACATGCCGCGTCCACCCCTGCCTCCACACAAACCGCTGCTGCTGCTGCTGCTGCTGCTGCTGCTGCTGCTGCTGCTGCTGCTGCTGCTGCGTTGCCAGGTCAAGTATGGCGGCATCTCCAACCTGTGGCGCGACCTGATGCAGCGCCACACGCAGGCCCGCTACCACCTGCAGGTCGGCGGTGGAGACCAGATCTACGCTGACAGGCTCTTCCATGCGCCCAGCCTGCAGCCGTGGCTTAAGATCGACAATCATGAGGTGAGCTGACGAGCCGGCTGGCTGGTTGTTGTGTTGCCTTGGGCAGCTTTGCGCTTCACGAGGGTGCTGCATTGGCTGCTGCTCAATGCTGCGATGTACGTGTGCGTAGATGTGCAGCAGGACATGTTCACAAGGAGTTCACAGACATTAAGCAGTGTACTGAAGCTGCGGCTGCCAACATGTGCTCAGTCAGCTGCCTGCCTGAGGCTGCTCCTGCAGCCCAGCCTCTGCCGTCACATGCAGCAAGGAACATAACATTTGCATGACTCCCAACCCCTGCTTTCTGTACACTTTCTGTACACTCTTTAAACAACTTCCCGCCCTGCCAGGTGCGGGCGCGCGAGCCGTTCACTCCGGGCATGCTGGCGGAGGTGGAGCAGTTCTACTTTGGCTCTTACATGGCACACTTTGCGGAGCCCGCCTTTGCAGCAGCGCTGGCGGCCATCCCCTTCACCTTTAGCTGGGACGGTGAGCAGATGCTGCTGCGGCTGCTGCTGCTGGGACGGTCAGCAGATGATGCCTGCCGATGCTGAAGCGATTAAGAAGTGCTCGCGTCCAGGGGCAGCGCTGCGCCTGGTATGCAGCTGCAGCAGTTAAGTTGTGACATGCTCCCTTTGGGCTGTGACTAAAGCTCGCTGCAAGCGTGGCAAGGTGGTCTGATGTTGTGACATGCTTGCAACGCGCTGCTGCTGCTGCTGCTGCTGCTGCTGCCGCCGGCCAGACCACGACATCTTTGACGGCTGGGGTAGTTACCCCGACTACCTGCAGCGCAGCGCCGTTTTCCAGGGCCTGTTTGCGGTGGCGCGCCGCTTCTACCTGCTGTTCCAGCAGCACGCACGCTACGACAATGCCAGCACAATCAGCGCAACGCTGGGCGAGTACAGCTACCACCAGGTACGGGGCGCAGCGCAAGGTTGGCTTGTGTGTGGGGGGTTTGTATTATTATAGAGTTTGATCAAGACAGGTGTAGCTCCTGCGGGCGCGGCGCAAGGTTTGCTTGCGCCCAGAGGTCATGCTTGCAGGGGATCGGTGCAGCACAATGCATTGAAAAACCAGCGTCACTGAGACGGCGTGCATCACACGGCAGGTTCCTTGCTTCATAGCCTCTAGTGTGTTGTCCGTGTGCTGGCGCTGCAGATGACCACCTGCAGATGCTTCACTACCTTTGATTAGGCACGACGTGTTTGTTTAAAGCACGGCATGTGCCAGCGCGCGCTGCCTGCGTCAGTAGCCACCAGCACTTGCTTTGTTTGCTGCCCTGCTGCACCTTTGGCCCCTGCTGCAGGTCCGCAGCATCGGCCCGAATGTGGTGCTACTGTCGCCCGATACCCGCAGCGAGCGCACCATCAACCAGGTAAGTCTGGCATTCTGCAAGCACTGTAGCCAGCTGGCACGTGTGGAGTGCTGCTACGCCAGCAGGACAGCAGCTGTCTGCTTTTCCCACCACATGGAATATGCTTATTGCTTGGCGCTGCGCTGCTTGTGGTGTGGCTCTGCACAATTTGGCCAGCACCCAGTGTATCCTTTGATGGCGCTGCATGCTGCTCGCCATGCATCACTCCCCTGCCTCCTGCAGTCCATCAGCGCTCTGGCTGCACCCCATGCGCAGCTCCTACAGAGCGCTTGGCGTATGTAGCATGAGCGACTTATGATTGTGAGAGTGTTTTCATGAGATGGAGCACCTCACAGTTCGCATCCCCCACGCTCAAAACGGGTGCAAAACTTTTGCTCCCTATGTGCTTGAGCTGCAGCCCCCAGCACAGCGGCCGCGCGGACAACTGCTGTGTACACGCACGCTTTCTTCCTTGTTCATTCTGCAACCCGCTTCCTTTCCTTCCTTTCTTGCAGGTGGTCCCTGCCCCAGGCTGGCAGCTGCTGTTTGACGAGGCAGCGCGCCGCCTGGCGGCTGGCCGCGGCTGCATCCAGCACCTGCTAGTGCTGCTGCCGGTGCCCATTGTGTACCCGAAGATCCCTGTGAGTGAAAGTCTGCTGGCCAGCCTTCAGGGCGGCATGCGCAACAGCAAGGCGCTGCGCGACGCGCTGGCTAAGATCAGCGGCGACAGCGGCGCCGTGAATGTGTTCGGGGAGCCTGACATTCTGGACGACCTGCAGGTGCGCTGCTGTGTGGAGTTACGTGGTTACTGCTGTGTGGTACTACGTGGTTACTGCTATGTGATACTACGTGGTTGTGACTGTGGCTGTTACTGCTATGTGATACTACGTGGTGGTGACTGTGGCTGTTACTGCTATGTGTATTACATGGTGGTGACTGTAGCTGTTACAGTGTGTGTGGCGTTGCCTTGATGAGCGGTCAGCATGGCGTGTTTGGGAGCCCGAGGTTTTGGATGGCCTGCAGGTGCTGTGCTGCTGTAGTGTGGACAACTGGGTGTGCTGGGGTGCTGCAGTGTGTCTTGTACGTGCGATGCTGCAGTGCGCTGCAGTGTGTTCACTTTGGTGCTGTGTTGCACAGTTCACATCATGTCAGCAGATGAGCCGGAAGGAGCGCTCTGTGGTGCGGTTGTATGACACCAGTCACGGCACGCATTGAGAGAGGATAGTTACATGAGGGTCCTGGCACCATCTTGGATGGCATGAGCCACAACTGGTTGAACACATGGTCTGAAACCGCAAAAGGAGCTTTGACCAAGATGCCGAGGTGTGGTTTCTGCAAGTATGTGGGCATCTGCCTCCCTCAGCTGGTGGGCTCTGATGTTGGTGGTATTGCCAGATACTTGAAGGTGCCAGATGCTTGAAGGTGGATCGGCACTGCTGTCCTTTGGTGTGTTTGCAGGACCACTGGAGTGCTGCAGAGCATGTGCAGGAGCGGCAGATGGTTGTGCGGCGCTTGCAGGTGAGGCACAGTCCTGCAACAGGTGCTGCTGCAACCGCACCCGTCGCACCAGCAGCAGCTGCTAGCAGCACCCACGCATGTGTGCAAGGAGCGCAAGTCTGCTGCCGAAGCGCAGCGCTTGTACAGCTGGGCATGCTGCTCACCACAGGTATCGGCTAGTGAGTTTTGTGCCACATTCCTATGCATTTGAGTGCCCACCTAGCTCCAGACCTTTGCTGTGCGGCCGTTGCCTAGTTGTTACAGCTCTTGTTGTTGGTGTCGCAGTCGCTGCAGGACCCATGCAGTTGGCTGCTTTCACTCGCTGCTGCCTGCTGCAGGCGCTGGCTGAGCAGCACAGTGTGCGTGTGACATTCTTGTCTGGCGACGTGCACGTGGGTGCGTACGGCTGCTTCCAGGCACATCCCAAGCAGTACCTGCGGGTGGTCGACCCCAAGTTCATGATGCAGGTGGGGCGGGGCACCAGTGAGAAAGAGCGGGAAGGGTGACACCGGTGTCTGAGTGCGGCACACGTGGTAGACACGTATCTCCACAATTCGGTTACCGGTCCGCGCCAATTGCAGTCATATAGCGCACTGACGCTGAGGCTGCGGTGTGGCCATCGAGCGCTGTGCCTTGCTGGCTTCAGTTGGCGTTGTGCTGCTGCTGCTGCTGCTGCTGCTGCTGCTGCTGCTGCTGCTGCTGCTGCTGCAGGTGATCTCCAGCGCCATCGGCAACGAGCCGCCGCCGGGCGGCGTGATCACTGCGCTGGAGACCAGCAGCATGGCTAGCACCACCATGGGGGTGAGGCACATGCAAGAGGTTTGATGTATTGCATCAACATAGGTTTATAATGAATTTTATACAAAGTTTCACCTCCTGCTGCCCACCTTGCAGCCGGCACCCTGCAGCTGCTTGTGCGCTGCAGCATTGCCACCAGTCTGCAAACCTCCGGCATACTCCAGAGAATTGAGTACTTGGCTCCTGCCTTGCTGTGCTGTGCTGTGCTGTATATGTTTCCTGCAGTCACTCCACCCGTGGCTGATTCATTATGTCTGACATTGGTTGCTGCCCTCGATGCTGCTGCTGCGGCTGCACCCGCTGTCCTGCCTGCTGTGCCGTCCTCGCCTGCACCTGATCCACCTGCAGGACACACTGGACAAGATGATCAAGGCCTTCCCCGGCAAGAAAAAGCTGCGGCCCGCGCGCAACTACTGCGAGGTGGTGCCGCTGCATGCGCCACACACCTGCGAGGCTTCAGGCGTGCTGCAGCCGCCAGGTGCGGCGGGGCGGCAAGGCGTGCTGTTGCTGTGCCGGCCGCGGCTCTCGCAAGTATTGCTGCAACCTCGAGGCATTGGGCGCTGTGCACCGACTCGGTTGTCTGTGCTGCAGTCACGCAATCATTGACTTGTCGTTTGAGGCTGTCCGCGTTCTCACACATGCATGTGTTGCTCTCCTGCTTGCATGCTTTCGAAAGCAACGTCTCTGTCAACATGCCGTGCCCGCGCCACCCCCGCCATGCACGCGGCCCGGCCTCCACGCTGCACACCCAGCCTCTGCAACACGCAAACAGCTCGTACATAATTCATTCTGGTTGTTGCGCTGCAGTCGGCCTGGCCTCCACCTTGCGCACTCGGCCCCATTGTCGCCAATCAATGTTGTGTGTTGCCCTGCAATCAATCACTACAGGCGGCTTGAAAGTGGCTCCCCATTTCGGCTTCAGCTCTTGCTGAAACCACGTGTATTCAATCAATTGATTGATTGATTGATTGTTGCCTGCAGGCGGCCTGGCCTTCACGTTGCGCATCGAGCACGGCCCACCTGGTCAGCCGGCAGGCATTGAGACGTGCACGCAGGTCGCGCCAGTGCTGCTGGCGGGCCCGCGGTCCGCAGAAGCTGCGCAGTACAGCTCAGCTCATCAGGGCCGTGCGTCATCGGCGAGCAGCGGCAGCGCGGGCGTGATGGGGCAGATTGGCTCGCTGCTGCCTGGCGAGACGGGCCAGCAGCTGCAGGCCGGGGTGAAGACGATGGGGCACAAGCTTGCAAACTTCCTGGCACGCGTGTGATGATGTGCAGTTGCAGCAGTGACAGTGATGCTGTGTGATGGTATGCTGTGCCTGTGGGTGGGGCTCGCAGGCATGGCCTCCTTGTGCTGCTGGAGGGGCTGGCAGTTGCGTGGCTGCTGTGGGCAGGGTGTTTGCATCATACTTGTGATGCTGTGGATTGCATGCTTGAGAGGTGCTTCCTGGCAGTGACATCTGCTGCAAGCGCCCTCTGCTGATCGCGTCAGTCCGAGGTTTGTGGAGGTTGATTTGCCGATGTATGTTGTGCATGGCATGGGTGAGGCAGGTGTGGGGCCGCAACGCTGCAGTTGGTTGTTCAGCGCAGAGGCGGCAAGACTGGTGGACGAGCAGCTTGGTAGGGGATGGGCATTGGTGTATACAAACGTCCAAGCAAAGCTTGGCCAGCGACCCAACAGTTTGCCAACAAAAACTTGCTTGTTACAACTCCCAGGCAGGTACAAGAGCCTCTGGAGTCATTCACAGCAGGCACACGCTGAGTCAGCAAGCATCCTGCGTATGAGTGGCTGGTTTGGGGTGATGTTGTGCGTCTAGAGTCACTAGCACGGTAGCACCCCGTCGCCTGCCACTGTGGTGGCGACTGTGCATGCTTCAGGGCACTTGGTGTGTGTCGTGCGGCCTGCCCAGGTGCACAAATCATCATGTACGATGGTTGCAGGGCTTGCCGTGTGGTTAGCCGTGCGCATGTGCAGGCTTCGTTGCACAACCAGTAGTTGGTACTGCTTAATGAAGTCTGTCACATGCTGCTCCAGATATCGGCTGCATTTGCCTGTGCACAGACAGCACGTGCTGCCAAGAAACGGAGTTGTGTACAGCACCACTACATTGCGTTCAAGCCTTGAGCTTACAATAGGTTGGTGTTGGTTTGAATACGCCAACTTTGTAGTAAAGTGGTCAGTACGTGTCAAATGAGCTAGTGGGATTTCTTGGAGTTGGTACGGCTTTTCCCTGTCCAAGACACTATCTTGATTAGGGATCCCTTTATTGGGGCGGCTGGCACAGAGTGTTGGTCGGGTGTGTGCAGCATGCAATTGAGCTGTAGCACACCAAGGGGGTGTGGGGGTTCAACTCCTCTGCTTTATTTTTTGGTCCGGGAGCTGGGCACCTCCTGTATAGGGGTGTTAGACGTGTCTTGCTGGTGGAGGAATTGCCTTGTGTCCCCTGCAGTCAGGTTCGCCTGACTGTTGCGTGTGACTAGCCAGTGGAATTTCGTCCCCCCTGGTAACAAAAAGAAGCATTGGGCCAGTGTTGGGTTGTTTCAAGGAACATGGCAGACGCTACATATCATATGATACATAAGATGCAAAGGGGCCCAGGCCGCAGGCCCGCCAGCATCAGCCGGCGTGTGTGCCACAGGATTTGTGTGCAGCAAGTGTACCATGGTCATCAGAGCAGTACATGTGTCTACCACCTCGTAGCAATCATGCTCTGTCGGCAACAAGTATTTAACTCGTGTACAAGGCATGCAACGGCTTTGTAAAATGAGAAATGCTACAGTCGGCCCCGGCTGGCAACCTTGGTGGCCCAAAAACAGAAAGAAAACCTTGGTGGCAATGCTGGTACCAGATGCTGTATGTTCAGCCATGAGCATGTTTATCAAACCGTTGCTGGCTGTGTCCACATGCAACCGCACGTGCCACTGCTGGCAGGGCATCCAGGAGGAGATGCGATAAAGCGTGGAGCACGCGCCCCGCGCATTTTGCACTTGTGCACAAGTGGCGGTGGGCTGCACTTCAACTGGCCACACAATGTGACACCTCTGGTAGTGATGGTAGTGCATTGCCCTGGCAGGTACGTAACAAAACAGGGGCGCCTTGCTCTGCCAACACTGTGCACACAAGAGGTTGCGACCAATTCAGTGGTGTAACTGGCGCGCTATCATTAATGGGGAAAATTCCCCTGCATTCTCAGTACATGCACAACAAGCTGTGCAGGCGAGGAGCCCATCATCCTGCTGCAGTGCCAAGCAATACAGTACAAGCTTCAGTGCCAGGCTCGGCACTGCAAACACATACACAGCATCTCAGCTGTGTTCTTTCAGTTGCTGCAAGGTCATGACAAGGTATGTGAAAGATAGATGTATATGTCCACAGCAGCGCCGCATGGACACACGCCCTTTGTACCATGTACACGCATTGATATTGTGCATCAAGTCTCATTTCTCCTAGCCAGGGTTTCTAGGGAAAACCCTGAAGCTCAATGCACCAAAACCGGGTAGTCTGCAAGACGAGAAGTGCGCATTGCATGGTTTGACACGAGCCGCAGCGCATCACATCAGCACTCGCTTGCGCCGTGCACGTGAGCCAGAAGCTGCCACGTAGGAGGGGTGCCCCTCAAACTCCATGTACACCTGCGCTTTACCCGGAACATCATCCTCAAGCACCGTCAGATTGGGGTCAACCTTGCCATGTTTTGAACCAGGGTCCTGCGATGACGTGTCAGGAATGACAACTGCGGGGCCAACTGCAGGATCCTGCCGAGTCGAGCCAGCTGCAGCAGAGCCTGCTGCTGCGCCACTGCCTGCGACTGCTGCTGCCGCGCCTGTTCCATCCAAAGGTAAGATGGCAGGCTGCTCAGACGCAGGGGCAGCACCTCCTGCCGCACTTGCTGCTGCTGCTGCTGCATCGGCTGCAGGTGCTGGCGAGGCTACATCCGCAGCACCTGCAGCAGCTACCTGTGTGTCTGCAGCTGGCAGGCTCGTGCGCGCCGAAGCGTTTCGATCAGCGGCTGGATCAGCTGCTGGTGACGGAGAGGGGCTGGCAGGCCCCGGCTCGCTTGCTGCTGCTGCTGCTGCTGCTGCAGGGCTGAGGCTGCTCTCACCACCCACATTGGTAGGTGGGCTGGGGCTAGGACTGCTACTGCTGCTGCTGCTGCTGCTGGCAAGGTCGCCTGGGCTGGTGGCGGCTGCAGGTGAGTCTGCTGCTGCTGCTGCTGCCGGTGTCTCTGTGCACGTGCTGCTGCAGAAGCCGCAGACTTGTGTGTTAGCCAGGGCAGGGTTGGCAGCTGCTGCTGCTGCCGCTGGCTGGTTGGTGTCTGCTGCCAGCCGCACTGGCCGCTGCTTTGACTGCAGCGCTGCAGGAATGCAGCCGCTGAGCTTTGGGTTGTTGTACAGCGCACTGGCAAAGAATGTTGCAGCAAACAGTGGCAGCGCAGGCAGGCAAACACAGCAATGCAATCAGCTGAAGTGGTGGGCCATGTGGCAGCCAAGGAGGCGAAACAGAAAAAGATGAACAGGGCTGGTTGAGTGTTTGTACGCAAAGAGCTGCTACCCCTGTCAACGGGGCTAACAGGCCTGGCTGTGTTCTATGGCTGTAGCATGGTAATATATGGCTGTAGCAAGACAGCGCTGCCAGCCTGTGCACGCTGCAGCTGCAGCAGTTGCTTGTCTGGCTGCTCCACAACGCCAGTTCAAACAAGGCTCAAAGAGTGCAGCTGCCGCTGCTGCTGCTGCGGCTGCTGCTGCCAGTGCTGCTGCTGGTGTGTTGCAGCCTAGAGCTGTGCATTGCCCGGCACACTCACAGCGTCTTTAGCTTGGACAGGTCAGCAAAGGCGGCAGGCACGGTGCCCTCAAAGCTGTTGCTTGCCAGGTGCAGTGCCTCAAGGCTGCTCAGTGCTGACACTGCATTTGGCAGCGAGCCAGAGAGCCTGTTGCCGTTGAGGTGTAGGCGCCGCAGGCCTGTCGTGGCAGCAAGTGCCTCGGCTGGAAGCGAGCCCTGCGAGCAGCAGCAGCAGCAGCAGTGGCGCAGGTGCAGGTTTCCAAGGCTGTGTGGGGACTTGTGGGCAGGTGCAGCCATGCGCTGGCGCAGGGCTGTGTTGTGCAGCAGATGAAGGTGCTGCTGGGTGCTGCTTGTGTACTACAAAGCTACTGCTGCAGCAGCAGACTGACAAGGCTGTATGGCTGTAGGTATGCTGGGCAGCTATGTTGAGCTTTTTGCATACCTCGATGGCATTGTCATACAGCAGGAGCTCCCGCAAGCTGGGTAGCGTGAACCAGGATGCAGGCAGCTTTCCTGCAAGCTGGTTGCCTTGCAGCCAGATGCTCTGCAGCTCCTGCAGTGCTGATAGGTCAACTGCGTCGCTGAGTGTGCCAGCGATGCCTTGGCTTGAGAGGTCTACCAGATACACATAATTGTCATCAGTGCAGTAGACCCCTGGCCACTTGCAGTGGTCAGTGCCAGGCTGCCATCGCAGCTTGGCAGCATCTGCTTCTGCAAGCGCCCCGCTTAACGTTAGCAGAGCTGCAATAAGGCAGTGCAAGCCGCAGGCAGACGTAGACGGTGTTGATGAGCAGCAACACCGGTGAGTAGTTGGGGTTGACACCAGTATGCCAAAGGATTGCCTAAGCACTTCAGATACATCCATAGTCTTATTTCACTGTCAGTTCATGCATGTTAGCATGCATGCGACGGGATCGACTACAGACCAGACCAGGTCGGAAAGTGGTGCGGACGACGACATACTCTTGAGTCAACCCACCTGCCTCTTCAGCCCCTTTTCTGTCAATGGTGGTTCCTGTTTGCGTTGGTTCTGCTGCCAACCTGCGTGCTGACCCAACAAGCGCCCCATATTCTTGCCCACGGTCTCGTTCCAAAAGCACCCGAGATGCTGCCTTGCTACTTGACAAGACAATCAAGCAGTAGACGATGAGTATCCTAAAGCAACCTAGTACCATCTCCAGCACGGTAGCAAAATAAAGTGCTGCTAACCTGCTATTCCATGGAGTTAAACGGCAAATTGCTTTGATAGATTACGTTCACCTTTGACGCTGTGATGTGTGTGGTGCCGCTTGCGCCTGCATATGCTCACCTGGGCATTGCTTGAGGGCGAACCCGGGAAGGACGTGCCAGCAGTTACATATGTTCCGCAAGCACAGCTCCAACACTGGCCGCTTTGGAACGTAAGTTATGGCTAAACATGAGCTATTGAATGGCTGTGGGTTGCGGGATGCTGTCAGCTTCCGAAGACTGCAGTATGCTTGGTGAACTTCGTGTAAGGGGCATGTCTGCGGAGGTTTTCCACAAGAGCGACGGCAATGTTCACGCAACACTCGTCACCTCCATGACGACCTAACAGACGAGACTAACGTGCAGTCGCAGCTTATGCTGACACTGAGGCTTGTCAGCAGGCTGTCACAGCACCAGTAGGCTTCACAGGCCTGGCCCAAACCAAAAGTGGAGGTCCAGTCACGCATAGTATATTGTGAGGTCATCTTGTTTTAAAGCGACCGTGACACATTGCATGCTAGCAGCACCGCTGCGCTGCGTCCAGAAACAGCGTTTGAGCTAGCTAGCTGTAGACCCTGTGGGGCCCACCTTGTTGATTTTTTTTTGTGGTTACCAGGGGGGACGGAATCCTACTGGCTCGCTACCACAGCACAATTGGGAAAGCCCAACTGCCGGGAGCGGGAGGCAATGCCTCACCAGCAGAACACGTCACAACACCCTATACCGGAGGTGCCCAGCGCCCGGACCAAAAAATAAGCGGGGGAGTTGAACCCCCACACCCCCTTGGTGTGCTACAGCTCAATTGCATGCCGCACACACCCGACCAACACTCAGTGCCAGCCGCCCCAATAAAGGAGTCTATAGTCAAGGTAGTATCTTGGACATGGAAAAAGCCATACCAACTCCAAGAAGCCCCACCAGCTCAGACAACGGCTCCAACAAAGAACTCTGATCATGGCAGCGTCGTGAGACCACCTTGTTGATTTGAGCTCCCCGGGAGCTTTGGTGGCACCAAAGCTCAATGCATGAGTCGCTGACTCATGGCATGAGCTGGTGATCACCATCAGCCCTGAGTTAGGGTGGAGGGATGGCGGCCAGCATCCTTCTGCACTGGTGCCGTAACGGCAGAGCGCACAGCGTGTGGCGCCTTGGGGCAATGTACACAGGTAAGCATTTCCTTTTGTTACCAGGGCGCGCGTAATCCCACCGAGCATTTGCCTGTGAGGAACGACTCGGTGGGTGTTTCTGTTTTCATGCAACTTGCAGTGGTTCTATGTTCTATTTGACGCGCGGGTGCCTTGGACATGATATAGAGCAGTCACAGGTACGGTACCTGCAGGAATGCTAGCGCCCAAAGTGAATCACAGTGTCACACGGCACGGTGCCGTGGCGCGAACATGACCAGCAATGCGAACTCAGAGCATCATGCAGCATGAATGGTTGCCGGCCACACCATCAACCTGTGACAAGAGTGCAAGCATGTTGACGTGTGTTGTGTTGAAGTCTAGTCCAGAGCTTCGCTCGATCCCAATGGTGGGGTGTGGTTCTTCCAACAGTGGTACTAGCTGGTGATGGTTACGAACAAACAACAGGAGCAGTGCTCCATCCTCAGTCCCTTCCAGCTGGACGCAAAAGGCTGGATATGTGAGGTGAGTTATCAGAGCACCGTCATGATCATGACGGCGTAAATGGTAACATGCAGGCAATACAACGAGGAAGCAACACTTGTGCTGAGCACAAGCCCAAAGTTGCACAGCACAACTCCCCATGCTGCGGTGCAACAACCGCACCGCTGCGGATCTGCGGTACTCAAACACTGAATGACAGATGATATATGTCAAGGTAGGCATACGGCACCACATTGATACGAAGGACCTGCAGCAGTCAGCTGCAACGCACTCAACAAACACAGCGCACTTCAGTCGAACGCTTACAGGCAAAATGGAAACTCTCTGTCAACAGCAAACATGCCCACCACCTGCACTTGTCATGCAGCTGACGTAACACTGTCTACCCCGCCTTGACATCTCAGTTTCAACAGGCTGCTGTTCACAGAGTCAAGCAGCCTATCCATGACAGAAGTACATATGCCCAGATACCTGGCTGGCCAAGCGATGCCCTCATGTGCTGCTGCACCAGCAGCCTGGCACTGCCAGTTGCCGCTGGCGCCACAAGGTCGTACCCATCAAGATGTTTCAAAGAGAGAGCGACGAGCCAGCATGCACATGCAACAGTGCCAAGTCCCGCCAGCATGTTTGCGCAACAGCCACTTGTACACACTGGCTTTGCAAGAAATCGACAGTGCTGCAGAAGACGGCAGTGCTGAAAAACCCACCACACCATCTCAGCCTCGTCGCATGTGGCCCGCTGCGGCGCGGCTCCAGCATGCAGCTGCACAGCGTGACCATGCAGCCAGGCGCAAGGCGTGGTCTTGCTGTGTGGTGCACTACTTCGCCAACATAAAGAAAAGCTTTCATTCACAGACACCAGCCGCCCCAAAAGAGTGTAAAACACTTGGGATGCACATGCCCTGCCAACCAGGTTCTGCTGCGCGTTCAGTCAGAAGGCGGGGACCCAGCTGGCACAGGCATGGCCGCAACGTTACCAGCACACTGTGCTGAGCCGCCAAACCAGCTCGAACCATTCCACAAAGGAATATGCATGTGGCAGTACTGATAACGACTGCTAGTAGTTAGGCAGACACGCCTTCTTTGGTAGCGTGCTGCAATGCTCAGAGCAGACGCAAGGGGCAATGCTTGACTAGGGGGTAAACAATTGAGCACGGCAGCATGGCACACACCGACGCCCATCAAACACCCTGCACACTAGTGCAATGCTGCCACGCGACTCGCGGCAAGTCTGCCAGATATGTAATGCGCACTCCCCCAGAACCCCAGCATGTCCCAGACTGCACCATCCCCTATGCCCCTACGCCCTCATCGACACATTCAATTCTGGTTGACTGCAAAGGCAAAGGGCCCTTGCCAGCCACATCCCATGCTGGTGACCCACAGCAAACAATTCAGGCCGCCGACAGCCAGCACACAGCCTGCAAAATCAGGTGCCAAGATGCAGGGACCATGTAGCAGGGAAGCAAGCTCCTGCACATGCAATGCACATGCAATGCCTGCTACAGACACAATCGTGTGCTGGCGCTGGCCGGCACACCGCAGCCTCCACCCTGCCCAGGCACTGCTGGCACTGTGCCGGCATCTGCTGGTGAATCGATTCCTCGCCTTGAGAGAGT
This sequence comes from Tetradesmus obliquus, assembly GCA_030272155.1. NCBI lineage: Eukaryota > Viridiplantae > Chlorophyta > Chlorophyceae > Sphaeropleales > Scenedesmaceae > Tetradesmus > Tetradesmus obliquus. Next base: position 8,601,318 of record CP126191.1, read on the forward strand.
GCCACGCCAAGGCGAACTGCCTTCCGCAACACCACGCTGTCCCGGCCAAACAACCACTGAGGCGAGGAGTGCCGTGCCTTATGCGATGCACACTGCCTTCCACAACACCAGACTGTCCCGGCAAAACAAACTGTTCCCGGTCCCAGCCAAACAAACACAAACGCTGACGTGTGAGGAGCTCGTGCAGGCCTAACAAGAGAACACTGAAGTGTGAGGACATATGCAACAACATCACCATTCCCTGTGCTTGCAGACACGCACTCAAGGGGCAGGTGGCGTGCCACGAGTAATGCATGAACAGGGGCCACACACACTTCAGTACATGCCCAGGTGCAATGCACTGACCTGCCCCGACAGTGTGTGCTGTGGCAAGCAGTAGAATGACCCAACCCCATGGATGCAACGTTGCCCTACCAGACTGCCACGTTACCACACCAAATGTAACCGTCACACGCTGCAAATCCAGATATCCCGCAACCTGTCAGCAAGCCTGCCCACCACCATGCCTTCCTGGAAGCTGCAAGCTGCAGTAAAAATGTCTGTTCCATTGATTTGTGGACCAGGAGTGCCGCTCACCACCCTTGGTAGATCTCGTCCTACTCAGCAGTAGCAGGCCCGCCAGTTGACCACCGATTGTGTCTTGGGCCACCGTGATTGCCAGAAACTGCACAAGGTTCTGCCAGTCTGTGAATTGGATACTGAACCAAAGGCTATAACAACGCTTACACACGCATGCCACGCACAGCCAGTTGCAGCGCACAGTCTGCTGGTGACGCCCGCAAGTGACTCTGCGCCTGGTGACGCCCGCAAGTGACTCTGAGCCACATGTCAAACCAACTGAGTACAGCACGCAGATGCGAAAACATTGCCTCTTAAACATACTTCAGTCGCAGCTCAGAGGCAGGGGGCCCTAGAGCACAATCCACACACGCAAGGCCTGCCTGCTGTGCAAGCCTTGATGCTGCTGTCAGATCCACAAGAAACCAACCGCCACAGCCCTAGCTGCCCCAACCATTCAGCAGCCAGTGCTGCAGCATAATGTGTAAACCATGCAACCACAAAAAAATCTCGGTACGTGTGGTTCACAGCCAAGACTCGACCATACCAGAACTCCTCTGCTGCTGCGGCTGCTGCTGCTGCTGCTGCTGGCCGGCGGCTGCCAGCACAGACTCCGACACAGCCAGAGCCTGGTTGCTGCTGTTGTCAATGCCAACGATACACGGGCCAGAAGCAAAGTTGATGCCACTGCTGATACGCATGTTGGCCATGCTGTTGATCAGGCCATTCTGCAGGCAGACAAAGTCACCAGAGCCGTCTTGAGGAGGCAGCATAGAGGCCGAGCTGCCACCAGGCTGGCCAGTCACCGCAGCCGCAGGGAAGCTAGGAGGGGCGCTGCTGAACGCTGTCAGGGGATAGCCTTCAAATGAGCTGCTGCCTGCTGCGGCTGCAAGTCCCTGAGGCGTGCTTACCCCCTGCTGCTGCTCCATGCCACGCAGGGCGGCACGCACGTTGTTCTGCTGCTGCTGCAGCTCCATCTGCAGCACCTGCAGCTTGGCCTGCTGCTGCAGCTGCTGCTGCTGCTGGAACTGCTGCTGCTGCTGCTGGAACTGCTGCTGCTGGAGCTGCAGCTGCAGCAGGTACGCCTGGTTCCCAGGCAGCAGCATCTGCTGCTGCTGCACGGGGGCAAGGATATTGTTGCCAGACGACAGCAGCAGCGGAGAGCTGCTGCTGCAGCCGTAACCGCCGCCAGGCATCTGCGCGTACAGCGCATCGCCGCTGCTCACAACTGGTGCGGAGTTGGGCAGCATGGGCAGGAAGCTGGTGCCACCTGCTGTCACCACAGAGCATGAGCTTGTGAAGCTGCTGCTGCTGCTGCGGTCCTCTGCAGGCGTCCCCCAAGACATGTCCGCTGCTGCCACTGCTGGCATGGCACCACCAAAGCTCCTGAACTGCTGCTGCTGCTGCATCTGCATGCCCATGAGGGGTCCGGGCGCTGCGGCTGCTGGCAGCGGCGGCAGCTCGCTGCATGGGCCTGCCTTGCCCGGGCTGCGCAACTCCTCTGCTGTGTGGGCGAAGAAGCAGAGTGCGCGGCGGCAGTCTGTACCACTGCGGCACATCTGTGTCCTGAAACGTGCGGGGTGCAGCCTGCAGGAAAGGCAGCAGTTGAAGAAGCAGAAGTTACATTGCGTGCTGCGGCCAGTGGGAGGATGATGGCCTCTATGCCAGGTGTGCGGTAAGAGTGACGGCTGCGTCAAGCGTGGTAGGTGGCGTGTGAGGTCTGAACTGAATGCAATACACACGATGCCGCGATGGAACAACAGGTGTAGCGTTCTGCAAGTTTCCATTGCAGCGTGACGCTTACCAGTACTCAAAGAGGGTGTGCGCGTAGGGGCACTGCAGGCCGTTGGGGCACTCTCCCTTGGAGGCGTTGGGGCAGATGCAGCTGCTGTACTGGAACGTCTGTGGGTCCCTGCGGCGCGCCTTCTCCTTCTCGTGTGCGTAAGGGCATGCTCCCCAGTCATGGCTGTAGCGCTTGGGGCAGAGCACCACCTGCGCAAGCAGCGCATGCAAAATGACGATATTATGCTGCTTTTAAAGTGCAAAGAACCAGGGTGAATGCATAGCTGCGCACCTTCAAGCAATGCTGGACCAGGAGAGCCCCGCCCATGCACCCCTGATGCTCCGAGTGGGCTGCTGCCATGCAAGCAAAGCTGCATGTGTCAGCGCTGTACTAGGTGCAACGCCAGACAGCACCACTGGCAAACAACACAGCAGGCTGAGTTGACAAGCATGGAAGGCATGTACATAAGCTGGATTCGCCGGTAGGTATGTGTCAACTGGAATAAACTTTACTGCTGCAATTCAGCACTGGTGTACGGCATGGCAAGGCCTCAACAGTGCATGTGGTCACCGAGGATGAGCAGAAACTTGGAACATACCTTGTACTGATACATAAGGAAGTGCGAGCTTGTATTCGCGTCGGCATGAGGGCCAATCACAGATGCTGCTCCGTGGCAAGAGACACTACACGCCTGCAAACATACAAATGCTATGTTTTACTGTGTTGAAAGCAAAGTAGAGATACAGAGGCTCCTTCTGAGTCGCAAGGCGGCCCGAGGGTACTTGATGAGCGGGAGCGTCAATGATCAACCACTGCTATTCCACAATCCCAGCACTGACAGTCACTGAGGCTAATATAAAGATGTGGTGTAGCGATTTTGACATCGAAGACACGCTAGAACGCCTCCCGCCAAACTGCTGCTGCTGCCCACCTGCTGATTCATATCCATGTGAATATGCCTTACACTAAGCGTTTTTTACATCAACACTTTCTTAAATTGTCTAAACTCGCTACTGCCAGCGCTGCACGCGATACAATTGGCGGGCTGGGAAGTGTCTGAAGGTGCTGCGTGGGGTTTGGTACTCAATTAACTTTAGCATGATATGAAAGGTAGCTGACAGTGCTGCTGGAGGCGGTCGCCTTGTATATGCAGCCTTCAGGGGCGCCGGACTCGTGTTATGGATGACGATGATAAGGGGGCCAATCTGTTCATCAGCCATGGTTCCTGTCACAACAAAGCAGAATTTGATTAAATGTTTCTACAAATGTGTCTGTAGAGAAAATATTACGCATCGAAGGCCATTGTTGAGCTGCAATCATGCCCGGCCTTTACAAACGTCACGCCTTCCAGGCCACTACGTAAGCGCGCAACGCTCTGAAAGCAGGTACCGTTTCACTTTCCTTTTTCTAATATGTGTAAAGTTGTATTTCTTGCTTACTTTGCTAGTCTCTGCACGCAATGACAGGCTGTCCTGACACATCACCAGATTACCCTTACAAGTGAAAAACGTAAAGCGTCGAGAAGCACGCAAATTTATATTAAAACTGTTAGTATACCGTTTTCAGCAGGCGGTGCAGCGGGCTGCGTCGTGCACAAACCAGTTTGCGGCAACATACGGACCCTGCAAGCATCACGTAAGCAGCATTGTATGAGTCATCCGTCAAAGCTGCTGCTAGCCTAGCACTAGGCTAGTAGGTGGCTTGGAATGGTTTAGCGACGCAGCAATGATCTGGGACCCATCAAAGTTTGCCGGCAGAATGACACCAATCAATCAATGTAATGAACTACCGCGCGACAGGGTAAGGCGCTAGCACTAGTGGTGCTCCGAGCTCTGGCAGAACTTCGCACCTTACATGCTCGACCCTGGCTTGATCACACCGCTGCAGAGCTGCCTGGGTAGTCACTCACTCACTCACTTGATCACACCCCATATAAAGTTACCGTGGCTTGGCTCTTACAGTCATCAACAACAGCAACCCAAGTCGCTTGAAGGCGGCTTTCTTTGTCCGCTTGAAGGCGGCCTTCAAGGCTGAAGTTTGTGGCGGCCCACCGCGGGTGACCTACAGCCGCCGCTGAGGTTGACGCACTTGAAAGCATTCGTTGTACTGTCACCACTTCGGCCAGAGCACGTCATGGACCCGCATAACAGCATGCGCTTTGTGTACGCCGCGCCCTTGTGCGTGTGGCATGCTGGTAGTGGACTGGGACGCTGGGAGGCCCTGCATCACCTCCATGCCAGGTTGGCAGCATAAGCTGAGCGCTGCTGCCCTGGCGTGTGCTGCAGCCGCAGCCCATGCCGCGCATACACTGCATCCAAGTCTGCTTGCCGCTCCTGCAGCCACACAGCCGTCGGCGCCAGATGCACTGCCACAACCCCAGGCAGGAACGCCACAGCGTATCCCGCCGCATGCAGCTTGAGCGCAAACGCGTGCTCGAACTGCACGCCAGGCTCAAACTGCCCTGCCTGCTTGATCGCGGACATCCTCCACAACCCCGGCCGCAGCGAAAACCCAGGCCAGTGGAAGTGGTTGAGCTTGCCACCAGCATGCTCTGCGACATAAGCGGCAAGCTCCGGGGAGCCCGTAGGCCCCGCATACACGTGCAGCACATACTGCAGCCCGTCCGAGGTTATGTGCTGCTGCCCAGGGCTGATGCGTTCGTGCTCCCAAGGCGCATCTGTGTCTGCATAGTCCTTGTTGAAGAGCACCTGAGCGATGGCCGGGTCGTGGTCCATGATGCGCAGCGCTTTGGAGACAAACTCATCCTCAGCTGTGAAGTACCAGTCGTCCTCCTGCAGCACATATGCAAATGCAGCTGAGAGTTTGCAGACGTTTTTGTTTTATTGCTGCGTAATCTTAGGTAATCACACCAGGCAAGCAGTGTGGGACCAGTGCTGGCAGCTTTGATACGGCTTGTTACTGGCACCCAGCCCCGCCCCGACCAATAAGCTTGCTCCGGCTCATACATCTGGCTGTTGTGGGATAGTGAGTCATCTCTGTATCAAGGCAGTTGATGAGGTTACGGCTCTAGCTGCGGCAGGATGCCAGATCTGGGCTCGCAAATATGCACATGCACAGACTGGGCAGATGAGGCCAGGCAAGCTGCATCACATCAGCATACCATCCGCCATGCACACCATCTGCCATCTGCCGTCCTTGCAGCGATCGCGCCAAACCTGCAAAGATAGTGAAGCCGCTGCTAGTGTACAGCTAGCCAGCCAACTGCTGCAGATGCACATGCTCAGCCAACATCAGCAGCTCACCAAATGCAACAAGTAGTCAAAGCCCTGCGCCTGTACCTCTTCCAAGATCCGATTCAAACTGCCGACATGCCCCGCCTGCTGCAGACCCTTCTCAAGCCAGGTCACCGCACAGGGCGGAGCAGCCTGCTGCATCTGTGCAAACGCCTCAGCGCTGCTGCCATCGTCCACAGCATACCAGCTGCTGATGTATTCATGGCAGTCCAGGCAGCGCGCCTGGAAAGAGTGCCAGGAGCGCCGGAAGAGCTCGGGCCGGTGCGCTGCGGTGATGCTGCTAGCAATGCGGGGCTTGGGCGGTGCTGGCTGTGGCTCAAACACATCCTGCGGTTGTGTTCGAACAGGGCGTAAGAAGCGCAGCAGCATGTGGGCAGGGCGATACATGTGCGCGCAGACCAGGTGGCTAGTCATGCAATCTGGGGGTCGGGGCAACTGCCGTGAAGGTGAGACGCATCGGCACGCGCCGCGGCTGCGCTTACATGTCACCGCAGTGCACCACCAGGCCGCTGCATGAGCCTCCTGCGTCAGCATCAGAATGTGCAGGCACGGCATGCCACTTTTGCCTGTCGAATGCAGTTTCTCACCTCGGTGTTGCCCTGTAGCTGCAGCAGCGGCAGGGCCTGCAGCCCCATCACAATGGCTCTGCTGCTGCTGTTTCCCGCCACCTGCTGCTCCCGCTGCGCTGCAGCAGCAGCCCACGCATGCTCTGCCTTGTCGGCCGCTTCTGCTGCCGCCTTTTCACCACTGTGCGCCTTGTATTTCCTATACGCCCATCTCAGGACGTCATGAGGCTTCTCATACCAGTTAGTGACGTCGATAAAGGCTGCAGGGCGGTCCATGCTGCATGTGCCTGCCCCGCAAGCCAGCTGCACTGCCATCTCACCCCAGGCCACGGCTGCTCGGAAGTCCTCTGCCCGGTAGCTTGCCAGGGCAGCTGTCCACAGCAGATCTAGTGTCAGGTGCCGCGCGATGCCGCGGGCAGCAGCAGCAACAGCTCCCTGCGCGTCTCCCGCCTCGAGCCGCATCTTTGCCAGTGTGTACATTGCAGCAGCAGCAAGCCGCCGTGATGTAGCAGACGCATAGGCAGCCTCCAGGTGCTGCTGCGCATGCTGTGTCATACCCAGAGATTCAAACGCTGCTGACAGCTGCAGGTGCCACCAGGCTGCATGCGGCGGGGTTGATGACAGGTGCTGCCGCAACAGGCGGACGCTGCTGCGCAGCTGTGGAAACTCTGCAGCAGCGGCCTGGTAAAGGATGCCTGACAGAGTGAGGCGGTCAGGCTGTGTGGTTGATGGGCAGCCTGCCTTGCCCTGCTTGCTCTGCTGTCCTGCGCTGCTTTTGATGCTGCTGCCGGCGCTGCTGCTGCTGCTGCTGCTGCTGCTGCTGCTGCTGCTGCTGCTGCTGGGTATGTAGATGGGTAGTACTGGGCCCTCAAAGTGGCCCTGCAATGGCAGCTTGAAGACACACAGCTGGCAGGACAGCAGGAGGGCAGGAAATGGCGAAGGGCAGGCAGGCACAGGATCAACGGCACGCAGCGGCCTGATACTAACCACTACCTGATCTTGCAGGATAATAGATAGGTAGGCAGATGTACAGCAGCATATTGACAGGCGCAGCGTGCGCCCGCAGATGACTGGTAGAAGGGCTCAAGCCATCTGCTGCACACAGGAGCAGCATTGCAGACAAGTGTATGGTACACTGCCACAGAACAGCAAGACACTTCTGCGTGCAAACAAGTGCGATGCCCAGCCATCAGGCACGCCTGTGCACGGCAATGGTGCACAACCAAAGCACAAGCGCCATGAGCAGCAAGCCAATTTGCGCACATTGTCTGGAGCATTGCCGATCAATCCACCACCAGGAAAGCATTGCTGTTGCGCTGTAGGCAACCTTGCTGCTAGCATGCTTCACAGAACGACATATGCCTGATTACATGGCTGGTTGCATTGCACCACCGTGTGTTCAGTGCGCTACAAAGGTGCGCACAGCAGCAGCAGCAGCAGCAGCAGCAGCAGCAGCATCGCCGGTGGCCCTCACCCGCGCTTGAGGATCCTGCAGGCTACTGTGGCATGCAAGCGCCTGCTCTGCTTCACATGACTCCTGTAGCTGAGTCAGCACTAGGCCCGCATCCTGCACTGCCACTGTGCCACCCGCCACCGCCGCAAACAGCCAGGCAGCACCGCTGGCATGTCCGACGCCTGCTGCTGCAGTCAGAGCAGCAGAGGCATCGTCTGCCCAGGGGATCTCATGCTGCAGCTGCACTGGCAGCTGTGAATGGTTGGAGAGATTGCTTGAGCTGCTGCCACTTGCTGCATCTGCGGGTAGCGGCAGGACCATGATGAGGGAGCTTGCGAACGCTGACAGGCCGCGCGCTGTTGCGAGTGCAGCAGCTGCGGTCTCTTCATGATTGCCTCCTGGTGCTGGCAGCACGACAGCTGTGACGTGAGGCGACGGATCAGCTGCTGCTGCTGCTGCTGCTGCTGAGCTGTGCTCCTGCGTGCCATCATGCCCTGCAGGGCAAAGAACCGCAGGATGTAGGTTGCGGGTGCGCACCGTCTACTGGAACTTGCTTGCTGACACTTCAAGCCAGCGCGTAACCTAGTGGTCGCCAGCAACTTAAACGCCAGGTGACTAACACGGTGTTGCTGCTCCTCACCAACGACAGCACCAGCAGCAGCGCCCCAGCTCAGCAGGCAACAGGCAAGGGTGCCCAGCAAGTACGACCTATTTCTCATTGCATGTGAAGTTCACTGCTGGTTGTTGTTCGTGTGGCCCGACATGGCGTAGCACTGCTACAACAGCAACCAGGCGGAACACGGGTGACAAGACAACCACGGACGCAGCAGGAACAAGTTGATCGGAACACCAACATGAGATAACACAGTTTGAACCTTGTGTGAAACGGAGGGTGTGTCGGACACGCACAGGTTGCCGTTCCAAACCGATTACCCCGATTAGGTTTCTGCCAGAGTTCTCTCCGCAGGCAGGTTGCGGAACTTGCTACTCGGTGAATCACGCACACAATTTATGCTGAAATCGTAGTCTCCACCACAAAACGTTGCACTGGCTGCTCCACGAACGCTGAACTGTCCAGATCACTGCCACAGGAGTGGTAGAACACACACGTTCCCTTACTCGGCTTCCTGAACGCCATGGAGTATCGTAGGCTGGGAAACACTGGGCTGAAGGTGAGTTTTATTGCTGGATTGTATGTGTGCGCCTGCCTGCGACTGCTATCGTTCAAGCCTGCACTTGATCCTCAGGCCAGCCACAGCAACTGTGCACATGCTGCACCTATCTCGAGATAGGATGCTCAGCGCATTGGAAACTGCCAGTTAGGCAAACAGCGATCACCTCGACGGCAGGTGGTTTGCCACTTGCTGTTTTGATGTGCAATGCACGTCCTGGCTTGTACAGATTGCCCGCTATCGGCTGTGGCTTGCTGCTGCATGTGCCATGTGCAGGTGTCTGCGCTGTCTTTCGGTGCATGGGTCACCTTTGGTACTCAGGTGCCCCTGCAGCAGGTGCGTTGAAAGCTTTGCTTGCTGTTTCAAGTCAAGCACATCCATCTAACTACCAGCATATCTGTTGCATGCAGCAGCGCAGCTGTGCAGGGGCGAATGCGCATGCACCTGCTGGCAGCAAGCGCATTGCTCAGACTTGGAGCTCACGCGCTAGCTATAGCCGCCTGGCTGCACACAATGTGCCTGCAACAGCGAGGCCCCCTCACCAGTGCTGCTGCTGCTGCTGCAGGCTAAGGAGCTCCTGCAGGCGTCACGTGATGCTGGCGTGAACTTGTGAGGAGCATATGCCAGCCAGCCACTGATCCTCAGGCTGCAGCAGCACTCAGCCATGCACGTATCAGCCAAGCTACAGAGCCTGCTACGGCTAATTTCAACACACCAGGCATGTTGATGCGGCCGCGCGTTGTGCATGCGGACAGCATGTTTCCAAATGCACACAGTGAACATGCATGCTTTTGCCGCGAGTATGATGCAACCAGAGCATGACCTGCATTCTGTCCTCCGGCTCAGCTGCTGCTGCTGCTGCTGCTGCTGCTGCTGTGGCCCGCTGCTGCTGCTGCCAGCTTTGACAATGCGGAGGTGTATGCTAAAGGCAAGGCGGAAGAGATCATGGGTCAGGCCTTCAAGGTGAGTCGGGTGCCATGATGATTATTGTTGTAGTAATGTGATGACAATGATGATGATGATGATGGTGAGTGGCGCGCACGCAGGCACTGCAGGCGAAGCAGTGACTGCCGGCACAGCATAGACAGCATGCCAGGAATGACACGAATCAAAACCTGACTGCAGGCACAGCATGTTCACGAGCGCGAGGATCAAATCAGTGATGCGGCCATAAGGGACCGATCGGAATGCGAGTGCAGTCACTGGCCGCCGGGATGCAAGCTGCAGGTCACATTGCATGCAGCACACATCGCAGCTCACAGCTGCAGGGTTCGCTGCGGCTTCTTTGCACAACATGCTAGCATGTGGCATGTACGCAACTGCCGAGGCAAAGGTGCTGTTGGCTGCTGCTGCTGCTGCTGCTGCTGCAGGAGCTGGGCTGGAAGCGCTCAGACCTGGTCATATCCACAAAGGTAAGGGCAAACTCGCGCGCATCTCACAGCTGTTAGCGATGGCAGCGAGCTGTGCATGCCGGGCTTAGCAAGCACCATGCAAAGTTGCAGTTACAATGTGCATTTCATCTCTGCGGGCAATCCTGAATACTCCTTGGTACTAAGCAGTAGCTTACTGACATCCCTCTAGCCACGTCGAGCCATTAAGGTGGTGCAGCCTGGTAGTGAACAGCACTGCAATTGCAGCTGTGTTACACTGCTTGTTTTGGTTAGTAAGCTGTTGTGTCCCTGCTGCTGCTGCTGCTGCTGCTGCTGCCGCTGCCGCTGCCGCTGCCGCTGCCGCTGCCGCTGCAGGTGTTCTGGGGTGGTGAAGGGCCAAATGACACCGGCCTCAGCCGCAAGCACATCATAGAGGGCACCAAGGTGACAACACAAATAACATGGCAGCCACATACATTAGCAAACCTCAACAGCATGTACCACCACTGGCAGCTGCGGCTTGCATGTAATGTGTGGTGCAGGTCACTCTGCCATGTCCTGATGTTGGAGCTGCGTGCGGCATCAACACCGCAAAGCTTTGGTCCAAGAAAATTTAAATTTGTTCTTATACAACAGCAGCAAGCTGCGGAGCTGGCCACTGCAGGAGCCGCCACTGGCAGCTGCAGATTGTTATATCGGCCCTGTCGGGTGTTTGCGGTGACACATGCTGTGCTATGAGAGCTGCATGTCTGCCGCCGAATTACAATCATCTCGTGCTTGCTCGCCTGCCTGCAGGCCTCCCTAGCAAGGTTGCAGCTGGACTATGTGGATGTGCTCTTCTGCCACAGGTGAACACACTCACTCACAAACACTCAAATTAATGCGAACACATGCTGCTTGCCTGCATGAGGATGATGTTGCTTAGCAATTGAAGACACAAGACGGCCGAACTACTTGACATGACACTGCTGAATTGGTTCTGCGCCTAGCATGCTTGCATGCTGCTTGACAACACCTGAGGTTGATGCTGCGTCATGTGAGTTGAAGTTAAGCAGTCGGCTCTGCCAGCACTTTTACTGCTTTTACTGCTCATGGGGGCAGTTTAAAGAGCTGCCAGCAGTTCTGGTGTTGGAGCGCTGCCTCAAGCTGTCAGTGACGGCAGCAAATGTCAGTGGCTTAAATGGTAACATGATGATGATAAGTGACAACAGCAAGTGCTGCCTGCCCTGCTGCACCTGCAGGCCAGACCCCAATACACCCATTGAGGTGCGGACAAGTGTGCTCGCCATGTGCTCGGCTGCTACACAGCAACAATGTGCTACTCGTGGTGTGTTATTACTCACCCCCCCGCATAGCTATGGGAGGGGATGTGTGTGATGAGGATACCCCATGCGCCTTCACACCTCCTACCATTAGACAGCAACATTGCTACACAGCGCTACACAGCAATATTTGTGGCACGGTACACACCAGGTTCACTTAGCCTGGCACTGCCAGGGTAAGCCCATCCCAACAGCAGGGCGAAGCAGGCATGGTGCCACCCCACGCAGCTGCAGCAGCCGCCTTGTAGTGGCTGGTTGTGCAGCATGTCGCCAGCAGCACTTCATGCAGCGGTGGCGTTGCACTCCCGTTGCAGCAGACGGTGCATGCCATAAAAATAGGGTCATGCATGTGGCTGCATGTATGCTTAGCATGTGCACTGCATGTGCGCTTCATGCATGCGGCTGCAGTACACTGGCTGTGCGCTGGCTCTGCTCGTGCTGTGCTGGAGACAGTGCGTGCCATGAAAATTGGGTCATGCGTGTGGCTGCATGTGCACTTGCATGTGCACTGGCTCTGCGCTGGCTGTGCACTTGCTGTGCAGGAGACAGTGCGTGCCATGAAAATTGGGTCATGCATTTGGCTGCTTGTATGCTTAGCATGTGTACTGTCTCTGCGCTGGCTCCGCACTGGCTCTGCTCGTGCTGTGCAGGAGACGGTGCGTGCCATGAACTGGGTCATCAACCAGGGCTGGGCGCTGTACTGGGGCACCAGCGAGTGGAGCGCTGAGCAGCTGCAGGAGGTGAGGCGGCGCATTTATAAAAAAACGCATTGAAAAAGCATTAAATTATAAAAAGAAACATCAATTGAAATAAATGCTGCATCAAAATAAAACCAAGGCGCATAGAATCTGCAACAGAAAAGTAATTTGCAACAGAAAAGTATTTCCCGCAGCAGCTGCTGGAGCCGCAGAGCGGCTGCAGGCGGTGAGGCTGCGCATTGCGCAGCAGCACGCTGCGAAGTTCAGTACGAACTCTTACTTGGCCCAGTGTTGTTGTTGGTGTGGCACTAAGGATCTGGTGCTCACACTTCAGACAGGACGCACAGCCCCTGTGCAAGGATGCATGGCTTCACACTGACAGCAGCTTGGCAATGCACACTGCAGGAACAGCTCTGCTATGGCCGTGATGCAGCTGCTGCTTGAGATGTACTGCAGCCTCGCTGCATTGTGTGGGCCAGTGTGTCCCTTGCTCACTTGCATTGCTACAGCCCACGAACACACCTGCAGTCTACCTCAGCACTCCGCCATTTGTACAGCAGGTCCACGAGTCAGATGCATATGCCTTCCGTGTGCTGCTGCTGCTGCTGCTGTTGCTGCTGCTGCTGCTGCTGCTGCTGCTGCTGCTGCTGCTGCTGCTCTGCTGCGATGCCTTCATCCACCAGGCGTGGCACGTGTCGGAGCGCCTGGGGCTCATCGGCCCTGCCTGTGAGCAGCCCGAGTACAACATGTTTGCCCGCAAGAAGGTGGAGCAGGAGTTCAAGCCCATCTACGAGAGGTGCGTCTGCAGGGCTTGGACCCACATGTGGGAGGCCATGGGAGGCCATGGGAGGGCAGAGCCGCATTGTGCATGGTCTAGTGCACTTGCATTGGATGCTGCCTTTATATTGAATTGGGCCCACATGTAGGAGGTCATGGGAGGGCAGAGGTGCATATACAAGTCCTGCGCAGGGTGCTGCTGGCATGTGTGCATGCACATGCGCATGATCCAGCGCACTTGCGCTGCTTACTGCTTTCAGATGTTGCGTGTTGTGATTCCTTACCACGTCGGGGCTGCCCCCCTCTGCTGCCGCTGCTGCTGCTGCTGCTGCTGCGGCCACTGCCGCTGCTGCTGCTGCCACTGCTGCTGCTGCTGCTGCTGCTGCTGCTGCAGCCACGGCCTGGGGCTCACCACCTGGTCGCCACTGGCTAGCGGCATCCTCACCGGTGAGACACAGCAGCAGCAGCAGCAGCAGCAGCAGCAGCAGCAGTGCTGTGCATTTGCAAGCCAGCGAGACCCCTGTGGGTCAGGCATGCAACCGTGTGTCGAGCAACAACACAATGGGTACTGGCCTGCGCCTGCAGTCAAACGCATGGCAAGCTGTCACATCAGATGTTGAGCACCGCCTTTGCACCTGGCTTCCATGCACCGTGCTATTTCTCCACAGCAACAAAATGCAGCAACACGTGCTGCGTGCTGTGTGCTGTGTGGTCTGCAGGCAAATACAGCGGCGGCAGTGTGCCGGAGGGAAGCAGGTTCGCCCTTGCCGACTACAAGGTGCGCTATTTTTGAAATAGAACAGTATCTTGACTGGTTGCAAGCTACTTGACGTCCAGTCAGATGTACCTACTGGTTCGAGTCTGAAATAGTTTACCAGCCTTGCCGATGATAAGGTGAGCAGCAGGCTTGTAGTGGCTTGCAGTGACTTGCATGAACAAGGTTTCTTTTTCCCAATGCTATTGTGCTGGAGGGTCCAGGGTTGGTGTACATGCTGCTCCTGCATCACAGCCGCAGCGCATGCCGCACCTCCAGCAGCTCCACTCCCCTGCATTTGGCATGGTACCGCAGCTGTGTCTGCACTTTTGGAGGTAAGCAACAATGAGTTGTAGGCATCTTACGCAACATGTATGGCTGCTGTTGATGCTGCTGCATGGAACTTACATGGCTCGTGTTTGTCCCTCCACACAGCGGCCCAGCAACCATCTACAGATATTTTATATTTTATTTTATTTTCAATTCAATGCCCTGCTGCTGCAGAGCATGGCAGAGAAGAAGCTGGTGCAGAAGCGTGCCCAGGTCGATGCAGTGGACCAGCTGAAGCCCATTGCAGAGCAGCTGGGCTGCAGCCTGGCGCAGCTGGCCCTGGCCTGGTGAGTTGATGTGGCCGCAGCAGCAGCTGGCGTGTGGAGTTGATGTGGCGGCAGCAGCAGCTGGCCTAGTCAGTTGCTGTGGCCGCAGCAGCAGCAGCTAGCCTGCAAGCAACAGGCTTGCCACAGGCAAGCAGGCAGTATCTGCATTTGCTGCCTAGTCAGCCACACCAGCTGCAGCTGCAGCTGGCCTGCAAGCACCACTGGTGCCTGGCAGCCTGGCAGGCTTGTCACGAGCAGGCGTTTCTGTCCTGTTGGAGCAGCAAAACATCAATCTGTGCTGGTGCAGAGCTGCAGCAGTCGTGCAGGGCCTGCAGCAGGAGGGATGAGTGCCTCGTGCATGAAGGTGCGAGCTGCCGATCTACTGTACAAATCTCCTTGCAGCAGCATGTGCTTGGTGCAGGTGGTGTGGCCGCCACCTGCAGGCAGCGCGCTTGCGCTTTCCGGCAAATTCTTGCACCTTACACGCAGTCAAGTTGCTGCTGGTGGGTGTGCTGATGTCAGGCAATGTGTGCTACCTGGCTGCAGGTGCCTGAAGAACCCACACGTCAGCACAGTCATTACTGGGTCTACTCGTGTGGAGCAGGTGGGACTGGCAGCAACAGCAACAACAGCAGCAGCAGCAGCAGCAGCAGCAGCAGCAGCAGCTGCCGCTGCTGCAACGCCAGAGAAGATTGTGGTCAAGGTTGTTGACTGATTGAACGTGTGGCTGATAAACAAAGGAATGCCTTGTGCACATGCAGCGGCTCCTTTACAACAGCCGTGGCTGTCTGTTCAAGTTGAACAGCTGCAGCTTCTGGGCATCAACGGCGCATGCCGCTGGTGCATTGTGCAGCTGTCTTCGACTGCTGCTGCTGCTGCTGCTGCTGCCGCAGATCAAGGAGAACATGGCCGCCATGCAGGTGGTGCCTAAGATCAGCGATGAGCTGCTGAAGAAGATCCACAACATCACAGAGCCAACCATCACTGCGTGAAGCCTTTAAGCAGTGCCGCACAGCACCTGGCAGCCCAGCCTGAGCCTGCAGCTGAGCAAGAGACAGATTGAACCATGTTGGTAATTGGTGGCGGTTGTTGCAGCAGCTGCAAAGCTGCCGCGTCGCGTTGTGCATCGATCATGTGGTGTGCAGTCTGCTTGCATGAGGGCTGCTGTGTGTCAACACATGCAGCTTCAAGGGTCGTGCTTGTTGTGGTGTGCGCAAGTTGGTGCAGCATGGCTGTTGAGCAGCAAGCTGCTGTTCATGGCCAGCCAGTAGAGTTTCGCTCCCCCTGGTAACAAAAAAAGCAGCAAGCACGCGTCGTGAGCATGTTCAGCCATGCACCAACACTGTTTGATCTTTAATGTGCAAGCTGCGTGTGGTTTGTGACGGTGTTTCTGAAATGGCCAGACAAGGACAGCTTCTGTCAGGTGGCCCGCCTGCAGGCGGCGGTTCATTGCCAGATTCCTTTCACGGAGACAGCGTAGTGGTGTTTTGCTGCAGTCACAATCATAGAAGTGCATGGTCAACTTTTTGCCCCCGCGCGTCTTGTTGTGACCGTCTCCACGCAGAAACTTCGTGGCTGTTCACCTCCACCAGCACAATCTCAGCACCATGGTGTGCAAAACCTTGGACTATGTTACGGCACCACCGCCTGTGCTAAGCGACCGATATGACGCAAGTTTTACCTCAAAGCAACGTAGTTAGTTAAACGTTTTGAGCACTCGCACATAAACGATACTGTGGATTCTTCAAATGAAACCCTAAAACGCACGGTAAACGCATCGTTGCCAGACGCTAGGTTCACCTGATCTCCATCACTTGATTCGTGTGAATGCTTTAGCACTCAGCAAGCAGAGAGCCGCTTACCCAGCGAGTCATAAGCTGTCTGCCACGCAATTTCACACTACACGCAATCATTCGTGCATCGTGAGCACTCAAGCACCTTGGCTTCTGTGGGCTCGCTACAGGCTTCCTTTTCAAACGCTTTGCTGATTACATCAGGCATGGCAGCGAACAAGGCCGATCAGAAGCAGCAGCAGGCTAGCAAGCCTACACTACCCGCACTATGGTCACCGAGATGTCCAGCTGCATGTCCAGGCATGTCCAGTGGCATGGTGTGCAACTGGACATGCCACATGGCATGTCCAGTGTGAGACTGGACATGGCCATGTCCAGTGTGCTGCTGGACATTGAGTAGGTGACTGGACACGGTACTGGACACGGCAACTGGATTTTCATAAACTGCAATATTACCATTATCTCAATGTGTTTGATGCAGTAAACAAGTGTTCGCGGCAGGACAGCGAGGTCGAGGTGCTTGGGTTGGCGCCCTCGACCCCCTGGTACCAAGTCACTGCAGCTGCAACTGCTAAGTGCGCAAGTGACCCATGGGCTGTAACACAATCAGCATGTAGCTGCTGCAACACAAACAGAAGCTGGCAGCTGCTGCAATCACAGCAACATCAACAGCACGCAGCTGCTGCATGACAGCAAAGGCACCCATGGCCAGCTGCTGCAATCACAACATAAGCAGTGAGGACACCACACGGAAAAGTTGCCAAGAACTGCATTGACGAGACTGCGTCTCTACCACTTGTACAGATTATGCCTATGGCAGTACACGCGCAACTGCATTTACTGTGCATCCTGTTGCAGGCAGCGCCAGCACAGCAATGCACCAGCTGCCACTACTGCTGCATGCCACCATCTGACAACGAAAACATATAAGTTCCAGCAGCTGCAGATCGCGCACTGGTGTCTGCGTAGCCGGCAGCAGCTGCGAGTTGGCAGGCTGCCACTGCCTGCATTGATCACAAGTGTAGCGGTTGTTTCAAAGAACACCCCTGCAGCAGTGCAGCAGAAACATAGCAGCTACACTTGGATTTGCATGCTGCAGTGTAGGATGTGGCACTTGTTGAGGTTGGCGTTATCTTAATCAAGGTCTGGGCCGACCGGCGTTTAAACAAAAGCAAATTTGCGCGTTGATTGGCGCCCGCCACGTACCACTACATGCAACATTACAGAGCAGCAGCGTCTTAAGCACCAACATAATCGCTGCCGCTGAATCGCACATATGAGGCAAACTGCTTGCATTGCCATACACCGCTCAAGCTCACCAGGAAGTGCATCAGCCATGCCACGCTGCCGGACAGTCGGCCCCTGTGTCCCTACAGGGAAGGTCTGCGCACCAACAGAGGTCTCAAGTCAATATATCGCACATGCGGTCTCCAAGCAGGCTGTCTGCTGCTGCACTAGATACAGTGGCGCCATGCTGACTGCAATCAAGTAGGACCCATGCGCGCAGGGAGAAACAGCTGGATGGGTGGCGCGCACACCACATGGGGGGCATTGCGAGCAAGTATGGTGTGTGTGAAGTGCGTCGCAAGCACGTTTCACATTATGCAACTGCTGGCCTGCTGGGCACGCTGTCTGCTGCGTGCGTATGTTCATGTGCGCGTTGCCAAGAATGATCACGACAAGCCCTACAGCAAGCCACATGCTCTTAATTGGGAGAGCTGTCACTTCACAGCAGCAGCAGCAGTAGCAGCAGCGGCAGCAGCTGTGACCTTCTACCTGTTTCTTATTCTGACCTACCTGTGATGCTGGGAGATGGGCAACTGGCGGGAGCCTGCACACAGCAGCAGCAGCGCAGGTAACACACAACGCACCTGTGGACAGCCTGCATGCACCCAGCCTCTACAGCTGACATAGCACGGCTGATGCTGCTGCATCTGATACTGATCTTGATCTGGTGATGGTGTGATCATTCCTGCGGCAGTACTGCTGCACTGCTGCAACTGTAGCTGCTGCTGCTGCTGTGAGCTGGGCGCCCTAGCAGCAGCAGGGCTGTTGCTGTCGTTACAGCCGCTGCTGATCTGGGTAAGAGTCGCTCACCATGTCATCAAAGTATCAAGATAAGCAGTAGCAGCTCCATGCGCTTTCTACAGCATTGATGTCCTGCAGGATCAACATTGCAGCTGCATAGTGCTTCAAGGACTGCTGCTGCTCAATGAGCAGGCATCTGCAGCCTGACAAAAGCTCAATAACCGCATTGATCTGTTGTTATTCAAGATCGCTTTCAGCGATGGTCTCTGCCAGTGGGCACGCGCTCGCAGTCTGTTTCAGCCCCGTGCACCATATGCAACGCAGCTGCAGTGCGCGACACAGGTGCGATCGCTGTAATGTGTCAGCAGTGATCATTTGATCATCATTTGCAGCTGTATGCTTGCCAGTAGATGAACAGTTCACGGCGTATGCCATCTGGCCATTTTGTATTTTAACACATGACATACCTTGCTGCATTACGCAATGGGGCTGTACGAGCCGTTAAACGTTTTTCATTTGATGTACACGATGGTTTTGGAAAGGCTGCTGCTTCGGCAGCGGGGAAGTGGTGCAATGCTATAGTGACATGCTGATCTTCGCCGTGAGGCACTGTCGTGCCATAAGACACCATAACTGTTGATTAATAGGAAGAGACTTTACCATCTCGCACACTTTGGTGTGAATATCAAGCCGGTGCGGACGTGATATCGACAAACCCTACAGCAAGCCCATGGGCTGGCCAGCTGACGTGCTTGCTGTTCAGTGACACAGTATAAGCGGCATACATGCAATAACATCTACTTGCGGCGTTTCAGCCGGGTTTCGAGCGTACAATGCATCAGCAGCAGCACATGTCCAGTTGCAGGCAGACTGCCAGTCCAGTGACCTGCAACTGGACATGCAAACCCACCAACTGGACACGATTTGGTGCCATTGGACATGCCTGGACATGCAGCTGGACATCTCGGTGACCATAGTGCCGCCTTGCCAAAGTTTCATGCACTCGACACAGACAGCCAGGACCAGCAGGATGCGCCTGCAGCGCCGCAGTATAACCTAATGTCCAAGCTGCAGTCGGTGCTGGAGGCTGATGACGATGAGGATGAGACTGGCTTTGAAGACTTGCAGGCAAGCTGACTGGTCATGCAGCAGCTGCAGCTGCCACAGCAACTCCAGCCGCGGCAGCAGTTGTGACCAGCCATGATGTTGTTTGTGTGGATCATACAGGGATACATCTTCTGGAAAAGACGGGGATTGCCTATGCCGTCGTTTTAATGTTTTCGGCAGTGTATCTGCTGCTGTTGCTGGCTGCAGGTGGCGCTGCAGCGTGTCATCAAGAACAAGGCAGCCAAGCAGCAGCAGAAGCAGCATGCAATCCTTCAGGAGATACACGCATCGTTTACAACCCAGGTGCGCGCTGCTACAGAATTTGATGCATATCAGGTGGCAGCTCCAAGGTTTCCCTTGCATGGTTTGGCCTGCAGGACTGTCCGTGCCCTTGTTTGACGCACAGCAGTGCTGTCAGCACTTGTGTTGGCAGCGTAGCAGCTGAAACGCCTGACATGCAGCATGCTTGTGCTGCAAACACTCTAACCACATGCGCCTGTAGTCGTTCACTGTACATGTGTGTATGTCTTGGTATTTCTGCAAGCAGCTGGTAACCTGCTGTGGCAGTAGTGGCAGCTGCCACAGGTGCTGCTGCCAGCAACAGCCCGAACTGCTGCCAGCAACAGCCCGAACTGAAGCAACCCCACTCCTGGCGCCAGCAGGCATCTTGCTTTCAACTATGTGTTGTTGACACAGGAATCGCATCAGTTGCATGCGAGCATGCTATTACAGCATCCAAGAACTTTACAGTAAACATGTGTTGTGAACACACCAGTCAACATGTGTACCAGCGTAAACGATGCCGAATGCCGCTTGGGAATCTGTAGCCCTGGCACGGTGTCGGCGCTTGTCGTGCTGCAGATTTTGTTTACAGTTGTGCTGCTGCTGCTGCTGCTGCTGCTGCTGCTGCTGCTGCCGCGCAGCACAAGGCGCTGGAAGCAGCGGTGGCCAAGGACGCCAAGGATGGTGCTGCGCTAGCCACCAGCACCTTTGTGAGCCTCAACAAGAAGCTCAGCGAGAAGTTCAAGCACATCGAGGCGCTCAACGCCAAGTACCAGCAGGTGCGGCGGGCACTGCACGCCTGAGGCGTGCCGAGGACTAGGCACGCTGCAGATGTGCACAGATGTGACGCGGCCTGATGAGTAGTGCATGTTGATGTGTAACGGCGTACCTTTGGAAGGCCGGCAGCAGGTCAGCTGGTTGCTGGCTGTGCCTGCAGCAGCTGTGCTTTGCAGCAGTGGTTGCTGGCTGTGCGACGGCTTGGAGCTGCTCCGGCTGCTAGCACAGGCAAGATGTCCGAGGTGCCTTTCTTGCAGACACTGCCGAGTGTCATAACAAACTTTCCTTTCGGTGCTTCCTCGTGCGCCGTGCAGGACCTGCACGGCTCCTGGGAGGAGTACAACGAGCTGTACAGTCAGCTGGAGGACACAAAGGACCAGGTGGGGCGGTGTGCTTTCTGCACATGGACGGACAATACTATACGTAAAGGCACACTGCTTGGGGTGTCAGCTGGCGTGCCACATGGTGTCCCCAGTTTGCATGGGTGCGTGCAGGGACGCCAATGCGAGGGCCCTCCATGCTGACACACGGGCTGCATCTGGAAGCATGCAAGCAGGGTAGCGATACATCCTACAAGGAAAGTGAGAAATCGACGGGTGTGAGGCATTGAGACGGTCCATCTCGCAGGGAATCAGGGGCACCCGTCGTGAGCTTCGGGCTGTGCTGCAAGGGAATGCAGGAGCTGGCAGGAGGGAAGAACAGCTGCAGCAGCTGGGCCGCAGCTGAGCAACACACCTGTAAACTGCAGACGCAACAGGACGATGCACTTGCATTTGGCCTTAAATGCGTCAGCAGCATACCCTGTCGGTCCTCAGGCTTTGATGTTCTTGTGCGCCGCAGAGTCTCAACATTTGACAGTATGCTCTTGTGGCTGCATCTTCACTGGCCCCTGCTCCAGTGCAGCTCACCGTGTTGTTCCGCTGCATGCATAGCCTGCAACGACAGCACCCTGGTGGTTCCAAAACAGGATTATCGCCGCTCGCCGGCTCAACGCGCGCATCACATGCGCAATTACGCATCCGACGTGGTCCGCAGGACTCTGTGGGTGTCTAAGTTTGATCTTGTGCATCACCCCTGCCACCGCTGCCACCGCTGCCACCCCTGCCCGCAGGTGCTGGGAGTGGCTGAGAAGCGGCGCGCCGCACTGAAGCGCAAGCTGGCCGCGCTGCAGGCCTCGGCAAACGAGAAGCTGGCTGATGCTGAGCGCAAGGTGGCCAAGATCAACCAGCAGGCCTCAAAGCTGCCCAGCCTGGGTAAGTGTGCATACATCCTCACCAGTATGCGTTGCAAGTTGAAGTTGACAGCTGGACCTGCTGCTGCTGCTGCTGCTCCTGCGTGCAGTTTGGTCGGCACCTGCGGCATGATGCGAGTGCCGGTGCACACCTCACACTTCCTGCTGGTGCACACCTCACACTTCCTGCTGGTGCACACCTCACACTTCCTGCTGGTGCACACCTCACACTTCCTGCTGGTGCACACCTCACACTTCCTGCTGGTGCACACCTCACACTTCCTGGCTAGAACGGTGATGTAGGCCACACAAGCACCAGCTGACCGGCTTGTGCTTGTGCAGCCTTCCGCATGGTTGTTGCTGTTGATTGCTTCGCGTTGATTGCTTCCTTTCAGCTGGCTGTGCCTCATCTGCACTTTATATTTATCGGCATTTCCAGCTAGCAATGGCTTCAGGCCCAACGCTGCTGCTGCTGCTTTCTTACTGCTGCCCCTTCCTGCAGGCAACGTGCTCAAGGCAGCCTTCATGCAGGCTTGAGGTGCTGCCTGCAATCGTGGCTGTTCTGAAACACCAACACGGTAGCTGCGCTGGAATAGGCACCAAGGCCAGCTAAGCGCTGGTTGCTGTGTTGGTGCTTCATGCTATTGTGCTCCTTGTGGGGGCGTGGCTGTAGCTCCACATGCCTTGGACGCATAATGTTGTTGAAGGAAAGACTGGGTACAATTACTACTATCCCCCATGAGCGGAATAGCGGCTCGCTGGGCTAGTGCCTGGGGTCGGGTTCAGTCCCGAAAGTGTATTGTATTGTATTGTTGTCGACATGCGGCTGCAGCCGGGATCAGCTCTAGCCTGGCACTGCCCTGGCAGGGTTCATTGCAGGAGGCATGTTGGGCGGCGTGAGCTTCTGGCGGTTTGTGGTATTCAACATTGTGACAAGAATGTAGTAGGCGCAGCATGTGTGGGCGTGGCAGCGTCCTGCAGAGAGGGCTGCAGGGGGTGGGGCCCTGGCCTGGCCTGCCTGCGCTGCTGTGGATGATCCTGCGCAACACTGCGTATATATGCGCGCATGGATTGCGTAATGCACCACGAGGCAGCCTCAGCTCTTCAAATGCAATGCTCATCATCAAGCCATAGCATCAACGCCAAATGCAATGCTGTGACTTTTGAGTACGGCGATCCACTCAGGGTATGGGTATGTCATGGATGTTTTTTACGCGCCTAGCCAGCCATGGCTGGGCTGGCTCAGCCGATACACGTCCCTCAGGGCAAGGGGGCACAGGTGATGTATGACCTGCTTGCACGTTGTAAACCTTTTATACAGAGTGCATTGTTCTGCATGCTAGTGTCGAGTCCGGAGTCCGGATCCTTTCACATGGCGCACTCAGTGACTGCGCTGGCTGGCAGCCAGCCCTCAGTCACTAATGTGTGTGGCATACGTGTACTGAGACTGGGCTGCTGGCACATACATACCTGCTCCATATTTAACCTCCCTGCAATCTTTATGTCAAGGCGCCAGCATCAGGCTGCTGCAGCAGCCCTGCCAGCTGGCAGTCACTGACTGAGGTGTGTTCTACAACAACACCAGCACAACATGAGGAGGGTGTGCAGCCTGCTTCGATCCAGCCATTGTGAGAAAATATAAAAGCCTTTACAATGGTTTCCGTGCTAGCCATGCAGGAGTTTTCAGGGTTGGTCAACCTCTTACTGCAATGAGCAGTACTAAAGACAGCTTGCGCACTTTGCCACGCCACCCCAACCCAAGAGCTTGGACATAAATTGTTTAAGATGCTGTTGCCGTCACCTTCAGTTGAATGCAGGCCGGATGTGGAAGATGACCTGGCCATTTGACGCTGCGTCAGCTCGGCCGCATACCATCGCCCCTAACATTAGAAGTAGCCCGCCACCCTGTCGATGCGCTCAGAAACTAGAGCGATTAGCCGAAATGGCGCCTGCATCACATCATCCCTTATCCTAGAACATTAGGCCTGGCAATATACACTACAACGCCCCCTGCAGCCGTCAAGATGCATTCCGAGCTCCCCTTACACATGTCGCTGCAAGTTTGCAGCTACTTACCTGACCATCACCAGCCATGGGCTCGCCTGCTGTGCAAGGAGGCTGGCCTGGCGTTCAGGGGCAAAACGCGCATCTCACTGTGCGCGCCTGAACTGCCTCTTTGGGTGGTCCAGGATGCACACAAGGGCTTCGCAGGGAAGGCAAAGGCCAAGCTACTGGACGCCAGGGCTTCGGCGGGGTGAGCCAGTACAGCAGATGCTGTCAGCACCTAGCACCTGCTGGTACAGACGTGCCCAACGGTCAACGTAGCAAGCCTCAACCTGCCCTCAGTTCAGCTTTTGACACCACTAGATACAGCTATGCTTACGTTCCAGCTGCTGCTTCTTTCCTGGCAATGCTGGTTTGCTGCAGGGACCTGGAGGCAGTAGCCTGGCTGCGTTCCAGCGGCTGCGAATGGACCAGCAGCACAGCCACAGCAGCAGCTGCAGGAGGCCACCTGCAGCTCCTGCAGTACATGACATCCCAGCTGCCGCCCTGCCCCATCAATGCTGGCGCTTGCGCTGAGGCAGCTGCAGCACGCGGCCATCTGCCAGTGCTAATGTTCCTGCTGCAGCAGCACATGTGCAGCTACTTTGACATCGGCGTGTGCGCAGAGGCAGCAGCGCGCGCAGGCCACCTGGACGTCCTCAAGTGGCTGGCAGAGCAGCGCCCAGTGGCCGTGGCTGACACAGGCGTGTGCGCAGAGGCTGCAGCAGCAGGTGAGCAAGCGATGCAGGCCAGGCTGGTGCAAGCTTACCAGCGCAACATCACGGCCAGTGCTGCTGTGCAGCACCCTGCCGCATTTGCATAGTGCATAGCTCTATACCAGCAGAAGAGTGCTTAGTGCACACTGGCAGCGCGCAGCGTCCCTGGTGCAGCACCTATGTTGCCATCTGCTGTGTGGCTGCTGTCCTGCTGCTGTTCGTCTGCCTGTTCTCACCACCACTCCTACCCTGCCTTCCCGCGCAGGCCAGCTGGAGGTGCTGCGTTTCCTGCAAGGCCGCAACTGCCCCATCAACCTGGCAGTGTGCGCTGTGGCAGCATCAGCAGCTGGCCATGTGCACGTGCTACAGTGGCTGGCCCAGGAGCACCCAGGCTGCCTTGCAGGAGCCGACATGGACTGCCTGCCCACCATCGTGGCAGCAGCTACTGGCCAGCTGGCTGTGCTGCAGGTGAGGCGCCGCACTCAGCGCGTGGGCAGCAGCAGGGTCTGCAATAGCAGCTGTGCTGCTGCTTTGGCGCATGGTGATACCTCAGCTGCTCTGCCATGCGTGCCTGGATATTGACATGCACGTATAGCGGCAGCTGCTGTGTGCTGCGTTGCTTTTGCGGACGTTCAGGCTTGACACTAGTGGTGCTTGCTGTCTGCCTGCCTGCCTTGTTGTATAGTTCCTGCGGTCCCTGGATGTTCCTGCAAGCTGGTGCGAGACAACCGCCATGGCTGCTGCCAAGGGCGGCCAGCTGGCCTGCCTGGCGTGGCTCAAGGCACAAGGCTGCCCGCTGGAGGTGGCAGCCTGCATCGAAGCGGCTGCGAAGCACGAGCATGCAGAGGTGCTGCAGTTCCTGCTGACCGAGTGCGTGTGGTGATGGCGCGGGCTGCCGCCGTGGTGCGTGCTGAGGTGAAAACACGCAGTGTCGGGCGGTTGCCTCGCACGCCGCGGAGGTGTGTGGAGGTGCAGGCGTTTGGCTTCAGGTTGACGAAGGACTAAATCATGCTATGTCTGTTGCATGATGCATGCTGAGCGGAAAGCATGCACCGATGACAGGCAATGTGCGTGCACAGCACAGCACGAAAGGTTTTCAGGCAAGATGCCTGGTAAGGAGGAGAAGGTGGCCCTTGTTTGATTGTCAATAGGCTTTGCCAAGTCCCCCGGTGCACACGGCTGCCGCTGTTTGTCGGAGCCATGCTTGCACGGAGTTTGACTGCATACATAGAAGCAAGGCTTGCATCGCTGCCTCTGGAAGTGGAGTATCTGTTTCTGCAGTCTGCTGGTATTCTCTATTGTAGTGAGTGTGTTCACACAGTTCGATGCATGTATTGCGGCACCACACTTGCTGCTGTGGCTTGTTCCCCAGCTGAACCACTCTGGTGTGTGTGCCGGCGGCTTGGTGACGGCTGCGCGCTGTGTATGCTTGCTGTTGCAGCAGTGCACAACTGCTGTGTGTGCATCACTCCTGCACCACTTCATAAACTAGTAAACCCAACCGCACACGTATGCGGCCCTGTGCTGGCTCATGCCATGTGTTGAGCCGGCATTGTTGGGCGCTGTGCGTCCCACAGAAAACCAGTGAGTGACGGTCTGCACACCCTGGCAGGGTTTCCTTGTCTCCTGCCAGGCATCTGTGCTCAGCGTGTGCAATATCTGCTTCTTTCTGCCTGCCTCAAGCAGGCTTAGTATGAGGGCTCTGTTTGGTGGGCATGCTGCCACATTGTGCTTGATGAGCGGGTGAATGAGGTGTGTGTGGTGGTGTGCTCGGTGCATCTGCCTACAGGGTGTGCATGTGGCACGTCACGATGTGTGATGCTACGGCTTGCGGTGCTTTGGTGTATTTGCTGGCTGACAGGGTGTGTACCAGATAGAGCCCAATGTATTCTCAGCGGGTCTTCCGCTTGTGCTTGTTTCTATCGTAGGAGCGGTGAGCCTTAAGTGACGCCCTTGGTGGGCTGGTCTTACTATATTACTATGCATCCCGTGGTCTGGCTGGTCTGCTGCTGTGCACGTGCAAAGGGAGCCTTGTGTTCCCTGGCACAGCAGGAGGCCGTTGCAGCTGGGATGCGGTGGCAATGCTGCGGCTTTGCCATGGCACGTGTTGACAGATTGGTGGCGTGCGAATGGTGACGTTCCTGATGCATGAGAGGGAGAAGTGCGCAAGGCTCACAGCTTGTGTGGCGATTCATACTGTACGGCCCGTGTGGGCGAAGAGAGCGCGCAACTCAATGTGTAGTACAGCAATGTGCTTATACAACTCAACCACGCACATTTAGGGCTGGATTCATGCAGCCCACCTAGTTGTGCGGGACGTCCCATCCTGCATGCATGCTTGGCAGGACTGGGGTGTATGGTTTGCTTGTAGGTGCCGGAGCTGCTCTGGTGGGGTGTGAATCTGTGCCAGTTGATGCACACCGCCAAGCTGGGGCAGCTCTTGCCATGCAGTAACGCTGCATGGTCCACAATGATGTGCGTGGCTATCAACTTGATGGCCTGCAGCATCTTTGTTTTTGCCAACTCAATGGCGTGTGAGGAGCATGTGCGATATGATGCAAGACAGCTACCGAGCATGCTGCTGTTGTTGGGGCCATTGCAACGGGCATCTGTTTGGATGGGGTTTGGCTTGCCAAGCACTGCTGCATGGCTGCACCTGCATGTTGAATTTGGAGCGCAACGTTGTGGGAGCTGCAATCCGGTGCAGTGCGTGCATCAGCATGTCCTCTTGTTGCTTTGCTGTAGCACCTCGCCTACCAAGCAGGCGCGTTGTTGCTGAGCCGCACACCTGTTGCGGCATTGGCAGAGCCTGCGAACGGCGAGTTAGCCACGTATTCTTCAGGCAGCTGTGTTCCATTGCATGAGAAAGCTGAGGTCCACACGCCATCTGCTTTCAGTGGGGCAAGTTGAGCATGAATTGTTTCCGTAGCGGCAACTTGAAGCACTGTGTTGATGTGTGTGTGTGTGTGTGTGTGTGTGTGTGTTGGGGGGGGGGGGGGGTGTTGGTGAATGCATGCAGTGCGTGCTCTTCTGGAGATGAATGCTGGAGTGGCTGCTCAACACAGCTGTGGTGCGGCTAGCCGCCACAGCAGTAGGCACAGCAGGCCAGCTACCGTGCGGAGGATGTGTGATGTTTGCTGCCGTGGCGTCATACCATGGTGGTGTGTGGCTGGTTGGTAGCTCGACATACCCATCCGGTGACAGCAAGCAGGCTGCTGGGTCGGCCAACACATGTGTGTACATGTGGTTGGCAGCACTGGGACAGATGACTGTTTGGCCATAGCCTAAAAGCCATGGCAGCGTGCGCGTGCACGCGACTTGTTGACCTGTGCACCCTTCCACGGTGTGTGCAGCATGTCTCAGTGGGTCCATCTGTGTGCACCGATACGCGTGGGGATTGGCCTGGCGTGCACCAAAGATGCCCAGAGGTCAACATGGCACTCGAGTTACTATGCTTTTGCGCTTGTGTACTGCGGCATGCTGTTTTCATTTTAGGACTTGATTCAATACAACCCTTTGTTACAAGGGGTGCAAGCTGCTTGAACATGTAAGCGTACCTCAGCACTCTATACCAGCGTTTGGTGTGTTTGCTTACCACTGCCTGGGTTGGCGGTGGCTGTCAGAAGTGTTGCTATTCAGGGGAGTCGGACTCGCTGAGTTGCCTCCTTCCATGGCTGCTGCCAGTACTTGCACCGTGTCGCTCAGGCGCGTTTGGTTGGTGGGTGGCATGATGAACGTCACGTCTGATGGGGTGCTGAGCCGGTGCCAAAATCTATGATCAGCTTCAGCACATGCCTGGTTGATACGCAGGGTGTCCAACCCCAGCGGCCCGTAAACCTTTTACCAGTTCACGTCACGATATTATGAATGCTTTCGACGCGCTTCTCGATTGAAACGTGCTGAGGATACTTCCATGCTTTCATGCTATTTGCAAACTCTCTGTGAACATGCCTGCGTTGTGCTGAAGTTACGCCCTGTAAAGTGACATCATGATCAGTGCTGCTTGAATATCTGTTCACGATTGATCAAATCTCATGAGAGAGCTCAGCCGCCAGTCTATCAAATAGACAGCGCAGCTGCCGACGTATCAGATCCTGCAACTCTTGATTAGGGATGTGCACAACCGTACACGTAGAATTATACGTCGTATTATAACATACGTTTATACGCGCATTTTCACTATTTGGCCAAAAATCGGCATATATAACACGTATAATGACAACCGTATGTATACCGTAGAAAGTAGGCGTCTATTCGACGTATTATACGGCGTACAGCCGGGACCAGGCTGTATATCAACACGTATGTCAGCTTGTTACAGCCCAAAACAGGGCGGTATCGGCCCAGATGAGTTCACAAACATGTTAGGGCCCATTTGCAGCCATTTCTGCCCGTCTGGGAGGCTACCAGGACGTACTGCCAACCCTCTGCTGCTGCTGCTGCTGCTGCTGCTGCTGTTGCGCCAACCGGTGAGGCTCAGCTGGCTGCTGCTGCTGCTGTTACGCCACAAGTCGAGTGCAGTTTAAAAGCACATGCAGCATAAACAGAAGTTTAAGCAACAGCTGCATGCAAAAAGCGACACCCATATGGGTTGCCAGCCTACTGCCAGTCGCAGCGCTGCTAGCCTCAGGCGGGCCGCTACTCTCAGCTGCGCAACATCCACACCAAACAGCTGCATTGGCACGGAAGCTGCTGCAACATAGGCAGCCAGTGCACCCAGCGGCACAGGCGCTGCAGGCAGGTCAGCATTGCCAAACGCATACTGCAGGTCAACCACCTCATCCTTGTAGGGCAGCGGCAGGACATCATCACTGCCAGGGAACAGCGCGCCAGTTGCAGCCAGCTTGCGCCGTGCTATGTGCCCAGACATGATGTCTGGCAGTGTCTCAAGTGAGAGGGAAGCATCTGGCAGCTCAGAACCACAGTCAGTGCTAGGGTGTACAGGGTTGTTGTGGTGATGTTCTGCCAGTTAAATCGTGGTTATGATGGCTGTGGCTGCTTGCTGCTTGTGAGGGAGCATGAGGGTGAGCCTGACTCAGGCTCCAGCACAGCACCAGAAGGTGATCTATGCTTTAAGGGGTAGTGGTATACACCTGCTGCCTCACAGCAGCAGCGTTGGCCACAGCAGCAGTATGGCTGTGTGTGCAGTGCCAATATGTCCCAATCCAACCAGCAGAATCCAGCAATATGCAGTTGGTGGTAGCTGTTGTAACACTATGTTGTCCTGCCCTTGGTACCAGCTGTAGGCAGTTGTGGGCCACACAGTGGCTGTTTACAGTGCTCAGCAGGTGCTACTGCATGCGAGCTCACAAACCTGCTTACGTATTATGCGTTATAAACGCCTTTACAGCAGGCGGCTCCGTGGCTGTAATACATCATATCAATAATAACATACAATAGAACATGTAAGAACACTGAACCCTGACAGCTGGACCCCGGAAGGCCAATATCACGTTTTTATGTACGCCTACGCCAGGCATTTAAGGCCCCCTACGGCATATAATACGCTTTCTACGCAGTATAATTCTACGCTTTATACGGTTGCGCACATCCCTACTCTTGATACAAATAGCATGCCGTCTGAGACTTGGCTGCTCACACAGATCCCGAGGCCTGCAATGCATGGATGCAGACGCTGCATCAGGCACCACACATCGTGCACACACCCTTTTGCCGTCGATGGTCATGGAACCACCAACCTCACGCAGGCTGCAAAACCGATGAAGTGCCCGGCCGCCGCCCACAACAGCATGCTCCAAACGATCAAACAGATCAGCATGGCAGCGGCCATCATCATGCATGTGCTTCTCCCTTGCACATTTTACACATCTCACAGTCTGTCAACACACGCCCACCGCCCATGAGCTGCTTCAGTACGCAGCTGGCCACGCCTGCTGCTGCCGGCCTGCCCCTCCAGCCATGTGGCAGCCCACCTCCAGCCTCTGGATCAGGTTGTGCAGGCTGGCCAGGTCCCTGCTGCTGTCACCCAGCAGCGACCCCCGCAGCCCACCACCTGCTGCTGCTGGGCCGCCAGCCGCCGCAGCACCACCTCCACTGCCCCACCCGCCATCAAGCGCCAAGCCAGCCAGCCTGCCCCCGAGGCTGCCCACCCCAGCGCTGCCGCCACCAGCCCCAGCAGCAGCAGCAGCACCAGCCGCAGGTGCTGCAGTGAGCAGCGCCTGGTAGTGCATGTTGAGGTCCCTCACCAGGCGCTGCAGCACGTCTGACACCCTGTCCTGCAGGGCCTTCAGCTGCGCCTGCCGCTGCTCGTCGCGGCAGAACTTGGACATGACCAGCAGGCCGTCGACACGCTGCTGCTGCTGCTGCTGCTGGGGCTGGCCGGGGCGCCTGTTGCTGCTGCTGCTGGAGGCGGCTGCAGGCAGGGCAGGTAGGTAAAGGGCAAGGGCACGTTAGCATTCGGTCTCCCTGTACTATGTGTTGTGACGCGAAGTGCTGACTATTGTTGAGCTGTAGAGGCTGTTGATAGTGCAGGTCAAAGCTCTAACGCCAGGCGGCCCAACGGTTTGTAAAGGGAGAATTTTCATTTTACAACATGTTTGTGCTTCTTGTACTACTTCTGAAGCTTGCATCAGCACACGCGCAAAGGACCGTAAAATGCATGAACAAAAGCAGCCGACGCAAGGCTGGTCACCACATAAGGCCATGCTGGCGCCTGTCTCATGTAACAGTCTCCACTCACCTGTGCTGATATCATTGAGCCCAGCCACCTCCTTTGTCAGGGCATGTGCAGCCTGCAGCAGCACGCTGATGTGGCGCACCATGTGCGACTCAGTCAGCAGGCAGCGCTGCAGCGCTGCCGACAGGAAAGCGTTGTGCAGGCAGATGACCTGCAGCCACCAAACACGTGGTGCAGACACACGGTGGACCAAGGTTTAGTCAGCATAAACCCTGGCTGCCAGGCGGATACATGCTTCAACATGGCTGCCCACCGCTGCTGCGCAGCGCACAAGATGCCAGCAGCAATGCTGCAAGCAGCCTACAAACACGCAGGCGACACGGCTGCACTGCCCGATCTACAGCACCCGCGCTTGCACTGGACCGGCGCCCGGCGGCACAGCAACCGCCGCATGCTGTGCCTGCTGCTGCTGCTCCTGACCATGAAAGTATACGTTATAAGCACACACAAAACGTTTGCGATCTCACCTCATCCATGTTGCCCGCCTGCAGCAGCCTTGCCTCCAGCTCCCCCCACAGCGGCTCCAGCACGTCGATGCTGCTGAAGCGCAGCACCTCACCCACCACGTACGTGAGCTGGCTGCACAGCATGTGCCACGACCGCCAGCGCGCCTGGTCCTCCCTGCGCAACACCACGTAAAAGTGCACCAACATTATCACCAGGCATTGTTTCATCTGATGATGTTTTTTCGAGCGCTGCTAGACCTGTAACAGCTGTACCTTTGAGTTTTTTTTTATCAAATTGATTCAGCGTTTTCACCTGCTTATAAAGTTCCACACTAGCAGCAGCAGTAATGCGTACGCAGATCAGGCTGCAAGTTTGAGTGGTGTGGCGACCGCTGTGCATCATGTGTGGGCGCCAGTGGTGGCACATGCAACGTCGGCACACATGTTCGCTGCAAGCCTGCACGTCCGAGCATACACATAGCGTGCAGCACAAGTAAAGGTGCTGCAGCGTCTGTTGCGATGCCGAGCACCGCGTTCAAAGCAAAAAGTTTGCACGTACCCGGTGAGGCGCTTTGTGGCGCGCATGCTCTGCCAGGCCAGCCCCAGGTCACGCTCAGCCCACTTGAGGCTGAGCAGCTGCTTAAAGATGACCTGCACAGCCGACAGCAGCAGCAGCATATGCAGCTTCACTTCACACAGTGCACAGGAACATGACAGCAGACGTGGGGAGTGGCATGTGGGATGCGGCATGGGTATGTACTGTGTTGCTTGCGTGCACAAGCGCATGCGTGCGTAGCAGCACGAGAAAACTAACGCCGGCCAGCACGGTGCCCTTGCGTGTGCTGCTGTCGGGCTTCTGCATGGTTGCAGCTGCCAACAGACCACAAACTGCCAGACTGCGCAGGGCTCCATTGCCTATTGCAGCCAGAGCTGGCGGGCTGGCTGCGCACCTGGTAGTGCAGCAGCTGCCGCTTGCTGACCACCAGAGAGATGGGCCAGGACAGGTTGACAGTGAGCAGCAGCAGCTCAAGGCTGCTTTGCGTGGAGTCGCTGGCAGCCTTAGGCAGAATGCCTGCGGCGCCGCCCGCAGCGCCACCATCCTGCACGGTCGACACAGCAGCAGCAGCAGCAGCAGCAGCAGCCCAAACACGATGGCAGGTGAGCATACGGGGCCATGTTGCACGCGCTGCTGCTGGGACGCCAGATGGCACTTTCAGAACACACCGCATCCAGCTGCTTCACTAGCTCCACGCTTCAAGCAGCAGTCATACGTTGTGGATGCAGCACCCAGCTGCATGCCAAGCACCACATACAGTGTGTGCATCAATAAAGGATTAAGTGCTGTTACCATCTAAGAAGTGAAAATCCTGCTACACCACGCACCTCTCCATCCATGCTGCACGTCGCGGCCATGACCAGCTGCAGCAGGCTGCGGCGGTCCATGATGCCTGCCAGCACGCCCTCTCCCACCACATCAATGTGCGGGCTGGCTGCCACGCTGCTGCTGCGCATGGCAGCATCAAGCAGTCCCTGCAGCTGGTGCGGGGCCAGGCCGCTATGGGGCTCCTGCATCTCCGGCTGTTCCATAAGGTGGACCAGCAGGTCACCCTGCAGCAGCAGCGCAACAGCACAACATGTTCTGCGTTGATGCCTACATGTACACGTAACATGCACAGGTTATTTCGTGCAGCTTGCTTTACTTCAACATGCCTACATGTAGCATGTATTGCATGAAACATGCAATCTCACTGTCACCAACATATGGATGACTGCGCTGCAGGTCGCCCTGCAGGCGCAGCGCAACAGCACAACAAAACAACGTGTTGAAACTAATGTAGTGGGGATTCATAACACCCTGCTTGCTTGCTCGCAACTGACTGTAACCTGTCTGTCAACAACATGTGGATGACTGTTCTGCAACGAAGAGACAGTTGAAGCTGGCGCAAAGCACTGTGATGCCGCTGATGTTTGATGCCGCCATGATCTTTGTGGGGTTATGGGCTGCCCTCTGGCACCCAGCGGCCTTGCTCAGCAGACATGAATGTGTCAAAAGCAATTGATGCTGCAATTTTTCTCACTTACAAGCCTACACCCATGCTGGCTCACTGCAAGCACTGCACACCCAGCTTACACCACGCAACGACTTGCAGCACTTGCCCTGGCCGCACCTGGTCCATCATGAAGAAGTGCTTAAGGTTTCAGTTGAACAGGGTTTCAACCCAAGCTAACACACCTGGTCCTTCATGAAGAAGTGCTTGAGGTTTCAACCCATGCTGTCACGCCTGGTCCAACATGTATAAGTGCTCAGGGTTTCACCCCAAGCTCACGCACCTGGTCCATCAAGAAGAAGTGCTTGA
Source organism: Tetradesmus obliquus (assembly GCA_030272155.1). Lineage (NCBI taxonomy): Eukaryota > Viridiplantae > Chlorophyta > Chlorophyceae > Sphaeropleales > Scenedesmaceae > Tetradesmus > Tetradesmus obliquus. The sequence continues at coordinate 8,635,098 of CP126191.1, forward strand.
GGCAGTGCAGCCATGACAGCAGCCGCCCCTGCGGCCCCGGCCCACACATCAGCTGCAGCAGCGCGCCCGCAGCAGCAGCCAGCGCCTCCTGGATGCCTTGCAAGAAAGGGCGGCTGCCGCTGTCGCCTGCTGCTGCGCTGTAGCGCAGCTTGGCGACTGTGGATGCGGGGCAAGGAGGCACCGGCTGGCTGCACTGCCGGATGACGTTCAGGTACTTGCCTGTTGTCGGTGATGTAATAGCAGGGCAGGATGCAGGCAGCGGAGGTGGAAAGGGGCGTCAGTTACGGGCAGAAACTAGAGACACGGGTGAGAAACGTGTATGCAGCAACGTCAAGCGCTAGCGCCTACTGCAATCTAGCTTGCCGTACCAACACGCAACAGCATGCTGCGGCGCTGCTGGCAGCACCACCACAGCCTAACAGAGCACGGCGCACCTGTCACGACGATTGCCTCCTTGCTGCTGTTTAGAAACTCGGGCACATCATGCTGGCTGCTGCGGCTGCCGGCAGCGACAGCGCCGCGCAGCCTGTAGCGCTGGCTCCAGTAGCGTGGCTGGCCGTCAGGGGTGATGCTGTCCCGCGCCACGTCAGCATCCTCCTGCAAGCAGCGCCAGTGTGTTACACGCCGTGTTCATGGTGCAGCACTTGAAACCCTGATTGGCTGCTTCATTCAAAGCAGCTGTATTCAAACTGGCCTGTTTGAGCTGTCTCTTGCAAAGCTGCTGAGCACCTGCCAGGACATCAGTCACCATGCCAAGAAGGATGACTCCACACGCAGCACATTTGAGACAACATCATCATCATCATCATCATCATCATCATCATCATCATCATCATCATCATCATCATCATACCATTCAAGCCACAGCAACAGCCGAGACAACAGACATTTTCACAGCATACTTCCCGCCCACCTTGACCATGAACTCGTGGTAGGGGTCGTCCAGCTCCCCCCGTGTCAGCCACTTCTCCAGAATACCAAAGTAGGGCTCCGCAGCAGCCTCCAGCAGCCTGCCCAGCAGCACTTGGCCCGGCCTGTCTCCTGCAAGGGACCGCTGCTTGGCCAGCAGCAGGTTGAGCAGGCCGGCTGATGTCAGCGCATCCTGGTCCGCAGCCTCACCCTGCACGGCAGCAGCGGCAGCAGCAGCTCCAAGTCTTGGTTCAGTGTAGTCGCACTATGGCGGATGAGGTGATGCATGGTTGCTCGTGCGGGGAGCGCTGCCTGGCTGGCAGCAGGGCAAGCAGCACACCAGTTGCGCAGCAGCCTCATCCCCAGGAGCGCCGGCCAAGCAACATGAAAGGTGCAGCACGGCCGCCAGCGGAGGCTTGATATTTCATTTCCTTTTATTTAAATTCCAACAGGATAGCACAACCCTGCTGCGCAACTGCCTCCTCTGCCTCCCCTGCCAACGGCTTTCCCGCTTTTCCCCGCCCTCGTTCACTGCCCTCACAGCCCACTCACCGCAATGCTGGCCAGCAGCTGCATGGATGCGGCCGGCTCCCTGCAGTAGTACAGCAGCGAGGCCAGGCTGAGCTGGCCCAGGCGCTGCAGGTGGTCAAGCTGCACAACCACCAGCCACCACTCGCGCTGCAGCTCGCGCATCGCAGCCGCCAGCGCCTAGAGTTTCGCAGCGCACGGCAGCAGCCGCCGGCATAGTTGTTGTTGGAGTAAGCAGTGAACTGGGGACATGCAGCGAGCATGAAGCAATTGCTGGCTATAGGAGTACCCGAGCAAGCATGCAAGCAAGCAATACACTGGCAGCTGCCGACGTGCATGCAACGCCTTTCTAGGGAAGCGCCCTTGGCTGGTGGTACATGCCGCTTGCTGTCTATCACAGTGCTGCATACTGTACAAATACCATGCAGGCCGGCCTGGCCGCAGCTCTGTGCCGCTGCAGCGCTGGCTTTGCTGCAGCTGCTGCCTACCTGTGCCACCTTTGGGTGGTCGATGCGTGAGCGTGTCTCCACAAAACGCTTGACTGTGTACACACACTCACACAGCGGCAGCAGCCGCTCCACCTGCAGCCAGCACAGAACACAGTGCTGCCAAGTTGACGCCTGCTGAGTGGCTACAGCCACAAGCTGATGGGCAGTGATGACCTACGATTGATGATGTTGCAGGCATACATGTTGTTTGAGCACGTGGCGGGGGTGCTAGCAAGCACATCAATGCAATCACCCCACACAATGCTGGAAGCATCACTCAAGAGCCAACTGTGGTCCATTGTAGGACGGCTTCCCTAGCCGACATATGCATGCCTGGGCCGGCTATCACAATGCATGTCATGCAAGCATACGGAGGAGCACACTCAGCACGTAAGCCCTGGCACAGTTGCCGCTGTTTGACCTCACTGCTGCAAATCGGCGCAGCTCTGCTGTCCAAGCAGCTTTTCTCACTTTGCCGGCAACGCACAGGCAACTCTGCTCTTCCTGCTGCTCTAACCGGCACATGCAGAGCCCGCGGCTCCTGCAACAACGCCTGCTGCGCTCACCTGCTCCACAAGACTGGGCTCTGTCACGCCCTTGACCTGCAGGCCCAGCCGCTGCCACTTAGGCCCCTCCACCATCGCATGCACCACATACTCCCCGACCTGCCCCATGAACACCCCCAGCAAGTCCGCCACCAGTGCCGCCTCCTGCTCTGACGGCGCAGCAGTAGACAGGTCAACGCCAGGTGCAGCACTGCCGCCAGCCTCTGCAACATAGTCTGCAGGGTACTGCATCAGCCAGCTGCCTGTGAGCCAGGGCCGGCTCTGATTCCAAGCAGGGCTGACCAGCTGCGCGCTGCCCATCTTGACTACCAGCTTGTCCTGCAAGCAGGCAGCAGCAGGTACTTGCAGGAAGGCCAGCCAGAAATACATCGGTTCCAAGCCGCGTGCAGAGCACCTTAGGTTGCCACAAAGGCAGCAGGCGCAAGCCAGTGCAACCTTGCACAACCTGCCCAGTTGTACGCGGAGACTACTGACCAGATGCACCAGTCACTGGGCCACCGCGCGAGTTCTGCAGCATGCATGCGCTGGTTTGTAGGGTTGTGCACATCACACGTTACCACAGCCGCACCTCTGTGTCCTGATCTGGCGCTGCAAACAGGTCCCCAGTCGTCTGCAGGTACGTCTTGGGTGCCTTGCACACAGCAGGCAGGACAGCTGCAGGCGGCCACACCTGCTGCATCCCAGCTGCTGCCACCAGCTGCTGCTGCTGCTGCTGTGGCAGCAGCCCATTACCTACAGGAGTGTTGAGCCCAGCAGGCGCTGCTGGTGGCGTTAGGCCTCCTATTGCTGCAGCTGATGCACCTGCTGCTGCACGTGCTGCAAGCTGCTCCATATCAGGTGAGAGTGACGGTGTGTACTCCTTGTGCCGCACTGACGGAGTCATGCTGCTCTGCTCCTGGCCGTACAGGGCATTGCTCTGCAAATATGCGCTGCCTGTGTTGCTGCCCGTCTGCAGCAGCGGGGTGGCTGGTGTGCCTGCTGTTGCTGGCGTCAAGGACGCAGGTGCAGGTGTGTTTGCGGGCTGTTGCCGCGCTTCTTGTGCTGCTAGTAGTGCTGCTGATGCACTGGGAAGCCGGGAGCCTGCAGCAGCAGCCGCGCCGGTGCTGCCATTTGCTGCAAGCTGCTGTATGCTGCTGGATGATACACGGCCTGTGCGTGGAGGAATGGCGCTGCTGCCCACCTGGCGCAGGCCTGCAGCTGTTGCTGTGCTGCCCGTGCTTGCTGCTCCTGCAGAGGAAGAGAGCAAGCGGCCGGCTCCAGAGGATGTGATGGATGATTTGCGCGGCCTGGTGGTATCCGAACGCAGCGCTGAAGAGGTCTTTGGCTCGTCTGCTGCGCCATCCGGCAAAACGCCGCTGGTGCGCTGTGACATCTGCTGCTGCTGTTGTGGTGCGCCCTGCTGTGCTGCTGTCCAGCTGCCTGCTGGCCTCACTGCACGTGCTGGGTGCGCAAAGCTGCCGTCATCCCGGTGATTGATGGCTAGATCATGGATGTTTCTAACATTAGCAGCTGGTGGTGTGGTATGCAGCAAGATGTCGGACGACAGAGGGCGAGAGGGGTGCACCCTTTATAGCTGCTTCGTCAAACAAATCAATTAACTACTCATCAATATGCTAGGTCGTAGCAGTGAGTATGAGGCGCGCTCTGTTCTGCTGTGCCTACTCCAATTTGAATGCATGTCACTGTGTCCAGGTCGACATGTGCCCTCTAGAGTGTATTTATGTAAACGATATTGATGAAGGGGTTGTTTAGGGTCCTCACCAGCCAACACGCCTGATAACAGAGGTTTGGCGGGTGTTCGTGGCGTGCTCGTCACTTGTGAAGCTTGATCACTGGTGCAAGCGGCGCCTGAAACCAAATTCTAAAGTGTTTGAACTTTTGAGTCCCCTGATCAAGACGCTTGCTCCGGCTTGTGCATGACCGCAGTTTGAAAAGCCCTGCTGCTCTGTCTGTTCCGTCCTGCTCATTGGGGCGTTGATTGACACAGCTTGCAATTGCTCTTACAGCTGCACATAACTACAGCGTTCCAGTAATAGAGGAATAGCACTGGCACAGCGTTAGCAGCAGGGCAGCATGGCGGAGCCCATGCAGACAGATGATCCTGTAGCATCAGCAGCTGCTGGGCAGCCCAAGCAGAAGCAAAAGGTGGACAGGCTGACAGAAGGACGCGATGCCCCATGGGTGGAGAAGTACCGCCCCAAAACGCTGGACGATGTGGCAGCACACAAGGAGATCATAGACACAAGTGGGTGCACGCAAGCAAGCAACTGGGCAGTGCATTACAGATGCTGCATGCTTACTGTTGACTGCACAACTTGTTGCAAGTTTATGCTGTGATGATGCATCTTGCAGTGGTGCCCTTGCGTGGCAGAGCATGTCTGCCTCTTTGCATCAGCCTCACCATGCTGCTGCTGCTGCTGCTGCTGCTGCTGCTGCTGCTGCTGCTGATGATGATGATGATGATGATGATGATGATGATGCTCCCGCTGCTGCAGTCAAGAAGCTCACGCACGAGAACCGGCTGCCGCACCTGCTGCTGTACGGCCCGCCCGGCACCGGCAAGACCAGCACCATCCTGGCAGTAGCGCGCCAGATCTACGGCGGCGCAATGCAGAACATGACGCTGGAGCTGAATGCGTCCGATGACAGAGGCATAGACGTAGTGCGGGAGCAGATACAGGACTTTGCCAGCACCCGCAGTGTGTTCAGGTGCGCTGCTGTGCTGGCAGCGGTGCAACTAGCGATCCGCTGCAGTGGCTTGGTGCTGTGCTGCTGCCATCACTTGCCGCAGAGAAGCAGGGTGGCACACCCGGACAGTGAAAAAGAGCTGCCAGATGCCAGCAGCAATGCATCAGCACAGCGCATGCAGGTGCACTGCAGCATGTTGAAATATAGGTTCTGCAAATGCTGTAGCATGCCTGCTGCAGCAGCTGTCAGGAGCAGCAGCGGCTAACACACAGTGCACATGCCCTCAATGAACACAACTCTATCCGTGCTGCTGGATTGCCACGCCAGCAGTAGCCCGACAACACGGCACAACTGACCTGCATGCTGCTCCTGCACTTTGGTTTGCTTTTTGATGCTTGCTGCAGCAACAAGTTCAAGCTAGTCATCCTGGATGAGTGTGATGCAATGACCAGGGACGCACAGTTTGCGCTGCGCAGAGGTACAGCCACGGCAGCATGCATGGTGCAACCTGTCAGCAGGCTGCAGCAGCAGTGTGCAGACACAGCACTCGCACAGTGCAGCGCTCAACAGTCGCAGCCGTTGTACATCGCTGTCGGTCAGCTGTACGCCAAGCATTGCTTACACTTCTTCCTGCAAGTTGCTGCGCTTCTGGCATCCCCTGAACCGACTCTGCCAGGCCGCCACATACATCGCTTAGTATCCATGTTGCTTGTTCATCAAGCATGCTGACGCTTCCCATCTTGCACCTGCTCACTCTTCTCCTACTGTTTGCTACTGCCGCTGCCGCCGCCGCTGCTGCTGTCATCACCTGTTATGTGCCACGCCGCTGCAGTGATCGAGAAGTACACGCGCAACACGCGCTTCTGCCTCATCTGCAACTACGTCAGCAAGATAATCCCAGCGCTGCAGAGCCGCTGCACGCGCTTCCGGTTCCCGCCACTCGACGAGGGCCATGTGCGGGACCGCCTGCAACACGTGGTGGACGCAGAGAAGTGAGCATGCGGCCAGCTGGATCAAATATTTTGCTTGCGAGTGTGCTGTGAGCGGTGTACTTGATCTGTTTGGGCGCTCGTGGGCGCGTTGAGGCCTGCAGCATGTGGTGTTGAGCATGCAGATCATGTTACAGGCGTTGGTCATGTGTGCTTGATAGTGTTGTGGGAGGAAAATGCTCCCTGCTGTGATGCAGGAGAGGGATGCTGCTGACGATGAAGCACGCAGTCGCATTCACCAGCGGTGTCTGTATGTCTGCTGTTGTGAGTGCAGTGTGAGCCACCTGCTGGTATGGGGGTTGGTTGTATACATGCCGCTGTGACACAAAAGGTGCTGGGGCCACAGCGCCTTGCCAGCAGCAGGAGAGCCGTTCACAGCAAATATCATCGTGCTTGCCAAGTAGCACATGCTGCTTGGTGCCGAGGGATGCGCTGTGCGCGTACGGCAGGGCAAGGCGCAGCGGTGCGGTTGGTCAAACATGTTGACCCTGCTGCTGCTGCTGCTGCTGCTGCTGCTGCTGCTGCTGCTGCTGCTGCTGGCGCAGGGTGAAGCTGGGCCCTGGCGGCATGGATGCGCTGGTGACGCTGGGAGGGGGCGACATGCGGCGCACACTGAACATACTGCAGGTGATCAGCTGACGCCCAACATATGTACATCCGTGGCTTTCGGTTCGTTCACTTGCATGTGCTCGCTTGTCAACCGCCAGACCCCCTCCGTTGTCAGCGGCTGGTACGTGGCGTGTGGCTGGGCTGGTGTGCAGAGAGTGTGCAGCACCTAGCAGCAAAATACAAGAAAGAAGAGGGATAGCGTCTGCCCATCTCGCAGACTGCAATTCTCACGACAAGCTGCTGCTGCTGCTGCGGCCGCTGCTGCTGCAGTCGTGCCACATGGCATGCGATGTGGTGGATGAGAAAGGTGTGTACCTCACCACAGGCAACCCGCTGCCCTCGGACATCGAGTCAGTCGTGAACTGGCTGCTCAACGAGGAGTTCACTGCGGCCTTTCAGAGTAAGTGACATGTTATTTATTGGCGGCCGTTGTAGTGGAGTCTTGCTGGGGCAAACGCTGGCTGAGCTTGCTTTCACATGCAGGAGCTGCAGCGTATGACTGCTGTGTGTTGTCACACATTGCTTTGATAGCATGCCTTGCTCTGAACGCCTGCACACAATGCTGCAGCCTTGCTCTGAGCGCCTGCACTGACGGACGGCCCTGCCTCCACCTTCACGCCTTCCTGCTGCTGCTGCTGCTGCTGCTGCTGCTGCTGCTGCTCTTCATGCTGCTGCCCAGGCATCACCAAGCTGCAGATTGACCGAGGGGTGGCGCTCGTGGACATTGTCAGGGAGCTGCACCCGTGAGTCACAGACTGACTTTTGGCCCTGTTACTGTGCTCAAAAGTGGCTTGGGCATTGCGAAGGACAGCTACACACACAGCAATTGCATCATCATCATGTTACCCGTCAAGCCATAGCATTAACGCCACCACAGCGATTGCATGTAAACATCCATACCTTGGCTGTGTGGTACAGCACTGATTTGCAGGTTGTTTCTGCAAGCTCTGGCTGTGTCTGCAAGCCCGCACTTGCATGCACCGAAAACACGCACAGCGTCACAGTTGTTTGCTGCATGCCAGGGCTCAGCGCCATCTGATCTGCCCCTGCTCGGCGTGCTTGCGCTCTACTTCCCAAACATCGTTCATCCTGTTGATTGCTGTGTATGATCAGCCAGTAGGATTTCGCTCTCCCTCTAACAAAACATACAGGTGTGCATGTACCATGCTTAAAGCTGTCGTTTCATACATTGTTCCCCCTGCCCTGCAGCTGGATGTTCAACATCGCCGCGCTGCCGCCCAAGGTGCGCATCACGCTTGTTGAGAAGCTGGCTGACATCGAGCACCGGCTGGCATACGGCTGCAGCGAGCAGCTGCAGTTGGGCGCGCTGGTGGCAGCCTTTAGCCTGGTGCGGGACGACATCGTGGTAGCAGCGCAGTGACAGGCTTGTTGAGGTGTAGTGAGGCGTCGATGATGTTAAATGACGAATTCTAGACAAAGCCAGGATCCCAAAGGACGCTGGTAATGCACAGCTGCGCACCTTCGAGCAATGAAGCCTCATTGATGCGCATGATGCCTGATGTGCATCTGGCTGTGCTGCAGAAGAGCTGCTTTATTTCCAGAGCTGAGGTACATCCAGGCGGTGGTTTGGTGTGTGGTATCGTGCGGTGCTAGCTGTCCAGTGCGGCAACCGCAGCTGCTGCCGCCTAGGTGGGACCTGCTGGCGCTGCCTGCAGAGGGATGGCAAGTTCAACTGTGTACTTGTTGCACTGGAGCATATCCGGCCGTGCCTGGCATGGCGTGTTCATAAGTCAACGCTGATTGGATCTTTGGTTATTGTGGTGCTGCTGGCCCGTTACTAACGATGGTAGTACCATCGTGATGCTGAGGTTTTGCAGCTGCCACCACGTGTGCAGCCCACACATGCATGACAGTTTCTGGCAGTGCGCCGCAGCAGCATCAGACAGCAGGTGCACATGGAGCCCGGCTATCGTTGGCTTGCAGCTCAGCTGCATGGCAAGCTGCCATGCAACCCCCTGGGGAAGGGTGCTTAGCCAGCGTGTTCCACTGTAACCTGAACCTCTTGTGACAAGCATTGATCCCCGCTTGCCGTGAGTTGCAACAAACCCAGGTCTCCCAAAAGCACCATGGTAGCAGGCGGTTGACAATAGCTCACTGGAGATGAAGCACATGATGCTTACAGTACATTACAAGGATATGAAACAAAACTGATTACTTATCATGCATTCAACCTTAATTCAACACACACTTTGGCGGGCGCTGGTGTTCCCATCGTGTAACACACACATGTGTGGCCATTTACAAACATGGAGGCAGCCGCAGGAACTGAAACCGTTGCGCATGCGTGCCAAACATTGGTGCAGCTATCACGATCTATTCATGCAGCAACAGCCCGCACACAGGCAGGCAGATTAAGCCGCTGCTCACTCACTGCATGTGTGTCACTGCATGCGATGCATCACCGTGACAAGACACATGACTACGACTGTAAGGTACCGTGATGACTGACACAACCAGCAGGGCCCTGCAGTTGGTCCTCCACTAGCAGTCGCCTGCAGACATACGTGCAAATACTCACTAGCCTGCTGTAAATAAACACGCACAGTGCCACAAGCACAGGCATTTTATGAAACAATGCTGGCAAAACTGCCGTGCACCGATGCTGGGTAGCATCGCCAACACACATCCACACGTTGTGCTTCTGATGGTACACCATGCCTGCATGGCTTCTGGCTCAGCATACATACTGCTACATCAGCAGAGTCCCCACTCAGCACAATGCATGCATGCACACTTGCAGGATGGCCACTGGCCTATACCTAATGCAGGCCTCGGTCCCTCGCCATGACCACACGGCTTGCTGCTCATCACCCGTGCACAGAAATCCCCAGCATACAGTGTACCAGCCAAGCAGCATGCATAATTGAGGGTTGCTGGCAAATCCTGCATGCTACCTCCATTGCAACCCGGGTCTGCTGTCGTTGCCATATGGTGCGACAGACCGCTGTCCGACTTGGTGTAGGCGAGGTGCTGCGTGCGGCTGTGCTGCGGCCGTGGTTAATCTGCATCGGACATGTGTTGACGTTGCTATGTGATTGCCCATGCTGACTGCTGCCCCAGCTCAGCAAGCAGAGCGAGCCCAACTGGTAGTGTGCCTGATTGCTGCCACACCCTAGCAGAGAACAGCATGCAAGGCGATTGGCCTTGCCCGTGCTGGCAGTGTTGCTGCTACTGACCCATATACACCACGCGTTGGTACATCTACTGCCGGCTACTACTCTCCAATCTCACTGACAAGCACGAGGCAAGCTGCATCTGGGGTGATGCCAGGGCAGTCCGCTAGCGAAAGCGGGTCGATCAGGGTCTTGCCCTGACTTGTCGTCAGCTTCTGCTTTCCCATGGGTATGCTGTAGGCCTGCTCGACCTGCAGCTTCACATATGCCACTGTTGCACCCATTTTGAAGGTGTGGGCGTGCTGGGTGCCACCTGGCAACTGCTTGCAGGCAAGGCCAGCAGAAGTACAGCAGTAATGGCAGCGGCACAACCATCAGCATGATGCGTACCCAGAACCAGCACAAGATGCTGATAGCTGGAGCAATAGGAACTGAAGCATAATCAGCTCAAAACGTGCTGATCTCTCTCCTTTAGGGATTCGTAGCAGCACTGAAGAGTGCTCTGTTTACAGCAGCATGGCTATGAGTAACCATGTGATGGTGCCCAGCCCCACCTGCAGCACGATGGAGCAGTCCTGACCCTCCTCCTGCGCAATCTCTTTTGCACGCTCATCTCCCCATGCAGCCTTGGTGGCCTCAAGCTGCCCGAGGTCCATAGTGCGCGTGCGTCGTGCTGGCAGTCAACTGTATAGAAAAGCTTCAACCTTGTTGACAACAAAGGATACGTTCACAGCGAACGATTTGCACTCGACGCAGCCATTTGAAAAGCCACGTGATGCGAGCTGTCAGACTGTTTGAGCCTCACTGCTTGTCATAACATCAGGATCACCAACTAAAGGCTAGAAAGCAAGTGAGCTGCTGTAAAACACAAAAAATCACAAACTTTATCTACTCATTCAGGTGAGAGTGCTGCAATCCGTTCAGCTTATCAGCCAAAACACCTTGCGGCATGGCGCATGACATGCCAAGCCGTGATGGCAGCCCAAACTGCTCAGCAGTGCAGTGCCACCATGGTTGCAGACCAATGCAGAAGTTTCAGCTGAACAATGGTTTGATATTTTCTGTCAAGTCCAGCGCTTATTCACGTGTGCAAAATCGTGGACATGACCAAGCATGTCATGCCAGCTGGCAGCCTGCAACCTGGGTGACCCTGAGGGTGCAACCTGCGCTGTGGCCTGGCCAGCAGCAGGTGCAGAGGCTCTCAGCCATCAAACGAGATAATAACGACAGGTAAATCTAGTGCAAGACGTAGGCTACTACTGGAGGCTACCGCACAAGAGGTAGTCAGTGCCTGGTGTAACCCCCTCAACCCGAAACCCTCCAGCATTTGGGTGTAAGGGGTGCCGGGGGTCCTCCGAGACATCACCTTTGCTATTTAACGGTACACCAAATTTTAATAGACTGCTTTCAGCAGCTACCGACATCACTCAGCAGTGAGCCATTCACGATCTGTGCTCATCGACCGTGGCTGCAGCCACCGAAACGCTGAGACACCCTAACGTACCATATCAAGCAACTCTGCTGTCGAGCGCTGCTACATCACCTGCCACTACTCACCCTGCCACAGCAATAGAGCAGCCATGAGCAGAAAGCAGACGCAGCTCTACGGTGACGATGACCTGGACTATGACGAAGAGGACTACGATGAAGACGCTTACGATGATTGGGACGAGCCGGTGGCAGGCCCTGCAGTGGCCAAGGTACCCTGCTGGGTTGTATCTGCCAGCCCTGCTTGCTGGTGCTGCTGCATTGGGCTGGACAGCAGTACATCTACGCACTGCCAATGTGCAAGTCCTAAAACCCGCACCTTTGAGCAGTTTATGCACGTGCTGTTGCAGGGGTCTCACGGTCACAAGGCTCATGTCAAGCCCAAGGCATCCCCACACAAGCCAGCGGCGCCAGCAGCAGCAGCAGGTGCATCTGCACTGGCCCAGGCCCTGAGTGACCCTCCGCCTCTCAGGCCGGATGGAAAACCGCAGCGGGGGGGTAGGCAGTCGGCAGAAACAGCTCAAACCGTATCCTGCTGCAGCAGCAACATTCAGCAAGTGAAGCAGGTTGCAAACTAGTTGGTTTGTGCACCGCAGAAGGAGCGCTGACCGCAGAACAGACGTGCGGTGCACGGCAGCAGACTCCGTCATGTCAGCAAAGCAGCTGTGGCACTGCCTGCGTGTTACTGTCTAGGGTTTGAGGCAAGGCGTGCAGTAGTGTTCGTATCGTTGTCACCGACATAGAAACACCGACAGCTTAGCAGCCAGATGCCCTGCATCTCGTATGTTGACACTGCTGTGCATCCCCACCCCTACCTGCTGCTTTCCTGCAGGTAACAAGCACTTGGCGTCTGCACATCACCATAACAGCTACCCGCTGTCACCTGGGCACCAGCAGGGTGGATTTGAATTTAACACGCCTTCACCAGACGACAGGGCAAAAGCAGCAGGGCCAGCAGGTGGCCCGCAACCAGTGCACACTGCTGCGCGCCTGCCCATGTTGTTTAGCAGCACCGCTGGTTCTATCAGGCCATGGCGTGGTAGCACCGGGTGGAGCAAGGCGTCCGTGTGATGCACCAGCAGCTGCTGTTTGCTTGCACAGCATGCATGGGTGCACCATGTGTTGGCGCGCGCGTGCACACAAGTTGGCAGTCGGCTACATCACAGTGCTCAGCAGATGTGTCCATAGCTGCGCCTCAATCTTCCTCATCCTGACAAACACCACCAAGCCAACCACAAGGTTCGTTGCATTGACTTGCAGGCCGACCCACTGCGGGCATCCCGCTCGCCCCTTCAAAAACACCCACAGTGAAGCAGCAGCAGCAAGCAACAGCAGCACGCAAGGGCCCATCCGCAGCAGATGGCGCAGCTGCAGCGCTGCACTCGCAGCACAGCATAGATGAGGCGCTGCATGACCTGCATGACCTCAACCTGGCAGCGCAGCCGGGGGACGGCAGCAGCGTCAGCGTCAGCAGCAGCAGCAATGGCCTGGCAGCGGATGCGGCACGGAAAGGCAGCAGGGCTGGAGGCGGTGCTGTTGCCTGGCGGCCTCTTGAGGACTACTGCATGGAAGCTGACCTGGCAAGGTGAGCCAGCAGCAGCAGCAGCAGCAGCAGCAGCAGCAGCACAACCACCACCTGCTAACATCACCACCAGTAATAAGGATTTTACGGCGGCCAGTGCGTCGCCTTGTTCGCTGGCAAAACACGAGCAGGCATGTCGCCAGGTATTTGGCACCAGGCCTGGCAATGCATGTGCAGCACACACCTGCAGCTTGCAAAGGGCATGCCGTGTGTGGGTGAATGTAGCGCGCTGCCTTCAATGTTTGGCAGCACATGTGTATGCGGTGATCTGCAGTCGGGCGCTTGCATGCATCCTGCAAGGTCTGCTGCTGTCACTTTGTGTCCTGCAGGGATGTGGATGCTGCGCTTGCTGGTGAGGCTGGTGTGGGGCGGCGTGGGCTGCACCTTGTGGTGATGGGGCACGTGGATGCAGGTGGGCCACGCAGCGCCAGTGTTTTGCTGACAGAGCAGCTGCAGGTTCATGCGTGGAGTGTATACCTGGTGACATTTGAGTGCAGGGTGTTTGATAAAGAGGGTTTGTGTTGCAAGCACAGCATTTGAAAAGGTTGCAGGGAGACCTTGATTGCACACAACGGCAGTTCTCGGCGGGTGCAAAGCAAGCCTGGGCGCTGGCTGATGCAATGCACCCGCCTATCAGCAAGTGATGCATGATGCGGGCAATTCAACAGTTGATTGTGGTGTGAATGCGCTGCATCGCTCGCAATAGCTCATCACCACATTCATCAGTTTGGCTAGTAGGCCAGGTTGTGCTGTGTCAGACTGCTGCTGCTGCTGCTGCTGCTGCTGCTGCTGCTGCTGCTGCTGCAGGCAAGTCCACGCTGATGGGCCGGCTGCTATCTGAGCTGGGCCAGGTCAGCCAAAAGGAGGTGCACAAGAACCAGAAGGAGTCGGCGCAGGCGGGCAAGGTGAGCAGCAGCAGCAGCGGCAGGGACAGTGGCACCGGCAGGGGGAGCAGGGGTGCAGGCTACAGTCGTGGTTTGGCAGCAGCCGCGCAAGCAGCAGCAGCGGCAGGGCGCAGCAGATCCACTGCCTGCATGCCTTTCCGGCAGTGCATAGCCTTGTGTGTCGTTGATGAGACCAGTCTGAAGCCAGCTCCGCCAACGTGTTGCTGTTTGATGCCCTTGTAAGCAATGCTGTTACCTGCGCTCTGCTCTCTCGTCAAGCACTTTACTGTGGTGTTCAAACGCTCTCAAACACATCGGCCGTGCTTGTCACTCGCCCCCTCCACAGGCATCCTTCTCATGGGCCTGGGTGCTTGATGAGCGGCCAGAGGAGCGGGCTCGCGGCGTGACAGTTGACGTAGCAGTGGCTCGCTTCAACACACCCGGCCACAGCATAACCCTGCTGGACGCGCCCGGCCACAGAGACTTTGTACCCAACATGATCTCAGGCGCAGGCCTGGCAGATGCTGCGCTGCTGCTGGTCGACGGCTCGCCGGGCGGCTTCGAGGCCGGGTTTTATGGCGAGGGCGCGGCGGCTGGGGGTGCAGCCGCAGGGTTTGGCGGTTTGGGGCCTGATACGCCACCCGGGGGCCAAACGCAGGAGCATGCGCAGCTAGCTCGTAGCTTGGGCGTGGAGCAGTTGGCAGTGGTGATCAGCAAGCTGGACACGTGCGACTACTCGCAGGTGAGCGTGGCGCTGTGTGTGTCCGTGGTCAACCGTTTGACTGTGCGTTGCTATGTGTTGACTATGAGTTGACTATGTTTGACTGTCGACCCCAGGACTTGCACAGCCAGCAGCAGGAGGTCGCGTTGTGACTGCATTCCTGGCCAATCCCTTGCAGGAGCGCTTTGAGTACATCCGCTCCCAGCTGCTGCCGTTTCTCAAGACAGTCGGCTTCCGGGAGAGCAGCGTGCAGTGGCTGCCAGCAGTGGGGCCCGCTGGCCAGAACCTTGTGGCACCACCCAGCGAGCCGCTGCTGTTGCGCTGGTGGCAGGGCCCCACACTGGTGCAGGCGATTGATGCGTTCAAGCCCAAGCCCAGGAACACAGGTGTGGCTGGCTGCACCGCTGCTGCAGTAAACACGTGGGGCAGCTGCGACTTGAACGTTTCTGCTCGACGGCTGCATGCACACTGCTGGTGACGTAGATAGGGAGAGACCTGATAGTGTTTGCTGCGCAGCTGCTTTATGTTGTGCTACCTGCTTATGGTCGCCTGTTGTTGACATAGAGGTTGCATCAGTTGCATGCAAGCAGGCTATTGAAGCGTCCAAGGAAGTTACAGTAAACACGTTTTGTGACGTTTGGGTGTTGTGTGCTGGGCTGCTGCAGGCGCCCCGCTGCGTATGCCTGTGCACGACGTGTTTAAGGCGCGCCAGGGCGGCGTGTGTGTGGGGGGCAAGCTGGAGGGTGGCGCGCTGAAGCCTGGCAGCAAGCTGCTGCTGGTGCCTGGCTATGAGGCAGCAGTAGTGAAGAGCCTGGAAGTCAACGGCCAAGTGAGCAGGGAGAGGCGGCTCACTGCATGCTCAGCCAGCAAACTAGATGCAGCACAAATGGTTTTCAAGGCAGACGTCTGTGATTCAAAAGGCAGAATTGATAACGATGGCAGTGATACGTCTTGCTGCGGCCTTGCAAGTGCTGTGTGGGGTGTGTGCTGTTCCTCTTGCGTGCAGCTGCATGTGTGCTGGCATCTTGGGAGCAGACCTAACCGATGCTGGCAAGAGATTGAATTTGTCATCTACCAGCACACAGTGTTGACACCTGGAGTTGAACAAATGATTTCAGTTTGCCACATTAATCAATATTGTGTGTCATAAGGAAGTTGGTTATGCCAGCTTATATGTCTGCTTCTGTGCAACTGTGTACTGCTTGCAGGACCACGCCCCCCTGGCACTTGCAGGAGACTCAGCAGACGTGCTGCTCAGTGGAATTGATGCATCAGCACTTCACGCCGGCGCGGTGCTGTGTCACCCAGAGTTCTCGGTGCACCTGGCTGTGAAGTTCACAGTGCAGGTGCTGGTGCTGCAAGTGCCGCTGCCCATCCTGAAGGGCCATGCAGTCACAATACATGCACACACAGCGCGGGAGGCTGGCGTGATCAGTGCGCTGCTAGGGCTGTGCGACTCAAAAACTGGGCAGCACCGGCAGCACAAGCCGCGCTGCCTGCTGAGCGGCCAGGTAAACAGTTGCCACATGGCGCGTTGTGCAGGCGGTGTTGGCTTTAAATGCAATTTGCATGCACCTCTTGTCCATAATGTGCCAGTTGTGTGGCTGTGAGAAAGCTGTATTTCACAGCGTGACATGCAGCCTTTTCAAAGCACACGCTACACCCCAACTAACTTTTCAAGTACGCGCGTGATGCTGCTGTATACTGCCCTGTGCTGCAGACCGCGCTTGTTGAGGTGACGCCGGTGCGGCCGATGCCACTGGAGCGCTTTGCTGATGTGAAGGCGCTGGGGCGCGTTGCGCTGCGGGAGGGGGGCCGCACAGTGGCAGTGGGCGTCGTCACCAGCATCAACGAGTGAGGCAGGCAGTGTGGCACACGATTTTATGTGTCAGGGTGACGCGGCTGTGTTCAATGCGCATACCTGCATGCTCGCACGTGAGGCGTGGTGGCTATTTGTTATGTTATGGAATGTTGAGGTACAGCTGATGGGCGCTGTTACTGGCAACCTTTTGCGTGCAGGAGTAGGTGCGCGCACATGTGGGTGTGGGTGTGCGTGTGCACGTATTGCATGTAACAGCGTTATGTTGCCAACCATTGTGGCTTGTCACAAGCAGCACTGCTGCACACCCTCGCACCTGTTTGTGCACAACAGCGGTTTTGACCGAGATAGATAGCTTGCTCATTCACAAGCAGGATCTGTATTTTGAATACGATGTCTTTCGCTGCCACGCTTGCTAAAAACCCTCCCTGCACGGGATAAGCTCCCTGTACGGGCCGTGGTGTTTTGCCAGCTTCAAGGAGGCGCTTCAAGCTCAGTTCAGTGAACATCACCCTGCGTTGGCTGTGCATGTGCTGAGGTGCTGTACGGGTTGAGCCATGATGTGGGTGATGCCTTTGTGTACCTAAGCAACTTTGAATGTGTTGCTCCTACACCTGTTTGTGTGATGCATGCATTTGTTGTGCAACAGTGCAAGGGCTGTGCAGTTTGCAGACACGTGCTGCGTCATTGCAGTGATACGCTAGTGCTTTTTGTTGAAAGCGGCCACTGGTGGTGGGTGTTGCTTTGTCCTGCCAGGATCCAGGCTGAATGGGTCCAGGCGTTGCATGCTGGGCATCTTGTCTCTCTGCTCATCATGAGACACTGAGTGTCAATCAGCAGCAGCCGGGAGGGGTCACATTGGCAGTCCAACTACTGCAGCAAGAATTCGTCCGTTTGTTGACGTCCTGGCTGCTGTTGTCAGCGTGTCTGACGGTCAGCGTTGGTGTTTTTGTCCCCTCTGGGAACGGCTGTCGTGGGTCTACGTGAGGGTCCCTGAAGTGCAAGTACAACTCACGCCCTTATTACTCTTTTGCAGCTCCGCAGGATGGCTCACCGACTTGAATACCATGAAAACGCTGTCGAGTATAACGTGCGCTTTCAATGGATGCGTCGAGGATTGCAGGGAGCCTTGAAAGCGATCCTAGTGTATCGATTGGGTGACAGACTCATGCACGCGGCTGACGCCGTTTCTGGGTGCCTTGGAAAACATATTCTAGTATAGTAGATGGTCTAGAACGGTCCGTTCGGCCGGGAACTGACCCCAAGTTTCCAGAACCCTCGTCCAAGCTCCAAGGTCTGACTACTTTTAGCCGAAGGTATGACGGACTGGATGACGGGTGATTTCCACTCTGCGAACAGAACACAACAACACGTCCTACCTAACTCAAAGAAGCCCAGGCTCACCTGCTGTGTCAACAGAGAAGCACTTCTTTTGAATGGCTGTAAACTCAGCTAATTCCCCAAAACGCTGGAAGCGCTGTAAGGAAGTATTTTGCTTTGAAGTTAGCAGCCCTCACTGTCTCAGTAGCAAGTAAACTGCACTAGTCATAGCACTCACAGCTCAACAGCGCGATTAAGCTAGCACGGAGGCGCATTTGGACTTCCATCCAGCGATCATACACTCATGGACACAAGCAGCATAGCCAACGCGTGGGGTGAGTGCCTGTTGGCTCGATCGGGAGTTGAGCATCCAAGGTCTTCTCCATTAACTTGGGAAGCACCGAATGGCGTGCCTGTGCTTACATCTCTGATGTATGGTGCTTACGGCCTCAGTTGAACAAGCGCTTGCGCTTGCACGCCTAGGCCTCGGGCAGAAAGGGCTTCTCTGTGCTAGTGCTGGTTTACTCATGCTGCTGTTTGTGTTCATGGCCTCCTTCTGCTCTGTGTTTAATGCATTCATTGTCATGCAGTTGATTCCTACTTGAATGCGCTGCTGAGCACGGGGCTGAGCAGCGAATACACGCGCAGCGAAGCCGAGGCCAAGCCTACTGCCAAGGAGGACGCAGACGCATCGCTCGTGGCGAAATACTACGTCAACCAGATCTTGAGCCTTGATGAAGAGAGCATCAAGGACAGCTGGTTGAAGGTACGGTGCTTGCAGTGTGCAGCTTTCATGGCAGGCGCTGGCATGGTTTCTGTATGCATTAGCAATTCGTGGATGCTTTGGAAGTTCCTTGCCAGGTCCATGCTGCTTACAGGGCACAAAGTGAATGTGTGTCGTAGCGACTTGAGCACACACGGATTTTCCCGGCAAAGGGCCTAGGCTCATGGCAGCCCGACGCACCCCGCTAAACGTCTCTCATCGACATGTGTAGAGTCGCAAGGCACCGTCTACGGCGTGTCACTAGGAGTGGTGCTCACACAGCAGCAGCTAGCTGGCAGTGTCAGCAGCGGCAGGCTGAGCTAAGGTTGCCTTGCACACATGATTATCAGCACATTGAGCTAGCACTATGCTCCACCCTTCATAACATAGCATAACACGCAGCAAGCGCTCTCGAGGTGCAGTAGTACCTCAGCCGACCCACTCAAGTGCGCTGCAGTCACCAGATCACAATGCATTGCCAGTGGTTCACTCACTCACATGGAAGCTCACTTTCTCATGTCACACCACCCGTCTCCTTCTGCCTGCTGCTCCGCCACTGCGCTACATCGCACAGGTGTCGCATGCCAGCGGCGTGCATGAGAAGGATGCGCGCTTGCAATACCTCAGCTGGCGCGTGTGGGGCATCAAGCGCAAGCATGCCATGGTGGCGCAGCAGCGAGTGCTGGAGGCAGCAACAGAGGTTGAGGACAGCGAGCTGTCTGAGGTCCGCTCCGAGGAGGCTGGCGGGCCTGGCCCAGTGCCGGAGGAGGTGAGCTTTTTAGCATCAAGCTCAGCAGCAGCAGCAGCAGCAGCAGCAGGGATTGCCAGGCGCCGGGGATCTGCCTGACTGTTCGGTGCAAAGCAGCAGCACTTCAACAAGCAGCAGCTTGACATGCGCAGGCAGGGATGTCTGCAAGCTGCATCAGTGGCACGGCAACAGCGGGGCGTGCAGTGTGTGCTAATGCCAATGGCAAAGGCAAGGGCAGTTGCAGTCTGTTGGTACAGCTGTATTGGTCAAGGCACCACCACCACTGATGGTTGGAAATGCCATGGCGCAGCAGCCGCAGCTGTTCTGTAACTCGCTTGCCTGCATTCCACAACAAGTACCTACTGCTTGCCTGCTGCTGCTGCTTGCAGGACATCGCCAAGATCTTCTCAGCAGCGCCCCAGCTGCCCCGCCTTGCAGTCAAGACAGCAGCAGCGCCCGGCGCCACTGCAGACTCCATCTCAGAAGACACCGAGGAGCGGGAGCTGTTCTCGCCAGAGACTCCTGCAAGCCCCACTGGCGGCTACGGTGCAGTGGAGCAGCTGGTTGTGAGCGGCGACCGCGTGCCCAAGCTGTACTGCGTGCTGATCAGCATGCATGGCCTGGTGCGCGGCGAGCACATGGAGCTCGGCAAAGACCCGGACACTGGAGGCCAGGTGCGTGGCAGCGCGAGTATATGTATGTAGATAACATGTTATGCTGCTGTTGGTTGCAGTAGCAGTAGCTGTTATTTCAATTGGGCTGTATGCGTCTCACTGTGTCATCAGATCCGCATTGAACGGCGTCCCTGGCAGGGCCCCTAGCTGGCGAATTGTACACCAGCCCAACCGCACCGCAAACACCAGTATGACCCTGCCGTGCTGTGCTGCACCGGCACACCGTGCTGCAGGTGAAATATGTTGTTGAGCTGGCCAAGGCGCTGTCGCGCCACCCTGCTGTGCACCGCGTGGACCTGCTGACGCGCCTGGTGCGGGACCCCAAAGTTGACCCCAGCTATGGTGTGCTTGAGGAGCCGCTTACTGAGGCAGAGGGGCAGCTGGGTGGTGCATACATCGCGCGCATCCCCTGCGGGCCAGTCAACACGTACCTCAGGTGGGTTGCAGGCTGCAGGGGTGGCTTGCAGGAAACACTTTTTGCTTGCAGGAGACGGTGTTTGCTTGCAGGAACTGCAGCATCGTTGGGGTGTGTGGCAGTGGGGTTGGAAGGCGGTGTCGCTGGCTGGAGGAGCTTTGTGCTGCGCTGTGCTGCAGCAGGATTGCTTTTGGCTGGGAGTGAGTAGAGCTGGGATGTACGACACGCTTCACTCACTCCATGCCTGCCGTGTTGCTGCTGTCTGCCGCGTTGCTGCTGTCTGCCGCGTTGCTGCTGTCTGCCGTGTTGCTGCTGTCTGCCGTGTTGCTGCTTCTGCCTGCAGGAAGGAGCAGCTGTGGCCGTACATCCGCGAGTTTGCAGACAACGCGCTCACCTATGTGGTGACCACCATGGCGCGCCTGGCAGCAGCGGGCGAGGCCTGTGAGCTATACGACATCCACGGCCACTATGCAGATGCAGGGGTGAGCGGCGTGTGTACGCTTTGATCATATAACTTGACGCGGCTTGCTTTTGCCAGGTGCACGTGCAAGTAGCGCCAGACTCTGCACGTGCAGCTGCTGCTGTTGTCCCACCAGCAGCGCTTGCATACAAGCTGCAAGGTATTTGCTGCAACGTAAATTCCTGCAAGCACGCTCACCCCTTGCCCCATTTGCTGATCAACCTTAACTAGTGTATGTCTGCTGCAGCAGCTCTGAACCTCTCCATGCATGGCTGCTATGTACCCTGCTGCGCCCTGCAGGAGGCTGCTGCCCTCATGAGCTACACCCTGGGTGTGGATATGGTGCTAACTGGGCACAGCCTGGGGCGCAACAAGCTGGACCACCTGCTGAAGTCAGGTGAGGCTGTGTGTTGCTAGTGGGCGGAATTTGGGTGCCGCAGCAGCTGCAGTTGTGTTTGTCGGCTGTGCTGAGTGCTTGCAGGACAGCATAGGGAGCTGAAGGGGCTCTCCATGCCCCTGCCATATGGATGAAGTACAATCTGATGCAACGCGTGTGGGCTGCTGCCACTGCGGAGCAGCTTGTGAAGACACCTCCTCTATACAGGGGCACGCCTCAGACCGCTGTGGTTTTGTCGCTGCGCCAGCTGCAACATACATGTTCACTTGCACACTCGTGCCATGTGCCTGCTCGTTCTCGTCTCTGCAGGCACCATGTCACGCGCAGAGATCGAGGCCAGCTACGCAATCGGCAGGCGCATCGAGGGCGAGGAGCGCGCGCTGGATGCAGCGCTGCTGGTGTTCACATCCACGCAGCAGGAGGTGAAGGATCAGTGGGGGCTGTACGACGGGTGAGCTGCGGCTGCCTGGCTGATGCTTGCTGCTGTGGCTGCTGCTGCGATTTGTGTGTGAAGAAAGGCGTGGTTGTAGAGTCTTTGTGGTGAGGCAGACAGAAAGGCAGTGCAGGTACAGGTAGCGCGACGTGATGGTTTGCTCCAGAGTCAAGGCTGCGAGGTTGCTGGTTGTGAGCAAGGGTGCAAGATGAAGCTATGCTTGGCTGCCTCCGTGCTTGGTCACCTGTGTGGTCATCGCACGCCTGCCCTGCAGGCAAGATCACACATGTGCATGCACTTTCTGTGTGTGTCGTGATGTTTTTATCCTTACTCTGCCACTGTCTGCCCTTCCTCGCTGCAACTATCACAACACCACCACACTGCAACCGTCAACCAACGCCAACCACCACCAACAACAACAATAACAACAACAGCTACAACGCTGACCTGGAGCGTGTGGTGCGCACGCGCGGCCGCCGTGGCCGCCACTTCCCCATCATGCGTGT
The DNA here is from genome assembly GCA_030272155.1 of Tetradesmus obliquus. Taxonomy (NCBI): domain Eukaryota; kingdom Viridiplantae; phylum Chlorophyta; class Chlorophyceae; order Sphaeropleales; family Scenedesmaceae; genus Tetradesmus; species Tetradesmus obliquus. The sequence continues at coordinate 8,657,219 of CP126191.1, forward strand.
CATCCCTCCTGGCCTTGACTTTTCCAACCTGAAGATCTCTGCACCACCTGACCCCTGGGACACAGCCAACACAGCAGGTGGGGCCGGGAATGGGGCCCTCAAGCGAGCGGGCAGCAGGCGCCGCAGCAGCAATGCCAGCAGCAGCTGGGCATTCCTTGCAGGAGCGAGCAATGGGCCAGCAAGTAACGGGCCAGCAAGCAATGGGCCAGCTACGGACGACCACCTGGCTCCTGCAGGGGAGGCAGGTAGGTGGTGCTGTGCGCTGTGGCATTGTTGGCAGGCTGCAGCTCTGTGGGGCACAGCACAGCAGGGAGCAGGGAGCATGCAGCGAGCATGCAGCGCTGCCCCCTGCGCTTTACTGTGCTGTGAGCCACAGAGCTGCATCCTGCAAGCTGCGTGCTTGGCGGCAGTGCAGCACTTTCGGTGAAGCTCATCAAGAGCTGTGCAACTGAATTGGTGCAGGGCAGCAGCAGAGTAATCTTGGGTCGTGATATGCCCAACACAAAACATCAACATGCCAGGAGATGCCAGCACAGAAACAAGGTGGATGACTTCTTTTGACTGTGCTAAGGCAGTCCTGCACCCACCGACTCCTCGTTCCTTAAGCATGTGCATGCTGTCAGCTGCAACATGTTCCTGCAGCCAACAGCTCCACAAGAGGCCACCACCGCAAGCAGTTGATCCAGCTCCTAGCGCCTGCCTGCAGCTGCTATACCACCCTCCGTTTCTTGAGACCGTCGCCCGGTGCTTGATGCTGTCCTGTTTGTTTGCTTTGTTCCCTCGCTTGCAGACATGGGAGGCGGCTCACCCACCTCTGGCTCCCCCAAGGGCACCGCATCCCCCAAAACTCCTGCAAGCGCGCTCACCCCCAACAGCGCCACCGCAGCAGCAGCGCTGGACATATTCGCGCCGCGCGTGCAGCACGAAGACCCACCCATTTGGCGCAGCATCTTCAAGTTCTTGCGCAACCCGCGCAAGCCGGTTATCCTGGCCATGTCGCGCCCTGACGCCAAAAAGAACATCACCACGCTGGTGAAGGCCTACGGCAGGTGTGTGGTGGTAGTTGCAGCACGCAGCAGCGTCGTTTTGAGCTGGCAGCGCCGCGTTTGCGCAAGGGTATTGCTGTTGGCCAGAGCTATTTGCGCCATCTGTGGACTAATGTTCTGGTTGCGCCATACGTAAAGCTCCAGGTAGAAGTGTCGAGTTTGACTGCTGCATGTGCTGAGCAGCAGCTGATGAGGACGGCAGGCAACCGTGCACAGGTGTAGCTGCAGCTACTTCTGTATCTTGACTCGCATCCTCGTATCGCTCCGCCTCTGCTGCCTGCTGCTATACAACCAACCGCCAAACCAACAGCAACAAGGCGCTGCGGGAGGTTGCAAACCTGGTGCTGATCATGGGCAACCGCGAGATCATTGACAGCATGGCCCCGGGCAGTGTGAAGGTCATGGACGCGGTGCTGAAGCTGATTGATGCCTACGACCTGTACGGCAGCGTGGCCTACCCCAAGAAGCACACGCAGGACGACATCTCCGACATCTACCTCCTGCCCGCGGCAACACGCGGCGTGTTTGTCAACATCGCGCTGCAGGTGGGTGCGGATTGCGGGTGGTGCGTCGTGCTGTTGCCGCATGGCGATGCTGCTGTAGAGCAATGGAGCGTGAATAGACTGGCGTGGTGGAGGTGCTGTGCAAATGCTGTACACGCCCCTGCTAACTATACACATATCTATACACATCTGCTCATCAAGCTGCGCATGCTGCCGCCTGCTCTGCTCTCCTGCAGGAGCCCTTTGGCCTCACCCTGATTGAGGCAGCTGCGCACGGCGTGCCGATTGTGGCCACAACCAACGGAGGGCCTGTTGACATCGTGCACACGCTCAAGAACGGCATCTTGGTGGACCCTACAGATGCAGATGCTGTTGCAGACGCGCTGCTGAAGCTGCTGACCAACCCCACCACCTGGGAGGAGTACGCCAGCAGCGGCGTCACCAACATCAACGCCTACAGCTGGACCAGCCACTGCATCAAGTGCCTCAACGCGGTGGAGGAGGAAAAGGTGAGATAACAACAACAGCGTGTGCAGCGACAGGTATCCTGAGCTGCAGACTGGATTGCTCCAGGGCGAGCATGCTACTGATGTAGATGACGGTGCTGCTTGACAGTGGAATTGACAGAGCTGTGGGTGGTGAGCAGCGCCGCTGCCGACAACATGCTGCTTGGTACATTCCTCTTTGCCGGCTCTGTGACAGCAACCGCCTTGTATTTATCAACAGCTTATGCTGCTTGCCTCCTCCCTTCTGTCCGAGCTCTGCTGACAAGCGCGCGCGCCGCTCTCCGCTGTTGCTGGCTGCTTCATGCTGCGCTGCTCACCACGCCTGCTCTCCGCGCAGATGGCTGGCACCAAGCGCACAAAGCACAGCCAGCTGCGCACCAACTTCAGCGCCTCACTGGACGACTTCACCTTTGTGGCAAGCAGCGGCAGCTTCTCCGCGCTGCGCCAGGCAGCAGGCAGTGCCTCATTCTCCGGCCCAGAGGGCAACAGCAGCAGCGAGGCGCGCGGCGCGCTGCTGAGCCCTCGCGCTTCAACCGCGCTGCTGGGGCAGAGCTTCACCACTGATGACATTGACACTTCCAGCAGCAGCGAGCCAGCACTGCCCAGCATCAACAGCGGTGTGGGGCTGGCGGCGCAGCAGCAGCAGCCTGGCTCGCCAAACGCGGCAGCAGGTGGTTTGTTGTCTCCGCGCGCAGGCAAGGGTCAGGAGCGCATGTTGGCGAGCAGCTCTATGCCGCTGACAGGCGCGTACGGAGGCGGCGGAGTGAGCAGCAGCGCTTTCAGCGCCGCTGCAGATGCGGCCGCAAAGCAGCTGGGCATGATCCGCGACAAGTACGTCGTGTTTGTGCTGGACAGCAGCAATACAGTGTCCCGGCTGAGCAAGCTGCTGGCCCGCAAGGGGAAGGCCCTGATGGGCCTGGCAGCTGCAGGACACTCTGTGGGTTTAGGCGTCACAACCGCCTTCAGCTTGCAGGAAACGCAGGATCTGCTCAAATCAGCCGGCCTGGCCATGTCAGACCTGGACTTTGCGATCACGAATGCCGGCAGTGAGATCTGGTACTGCGGCGCCAGCACAGGCGACGCCAGCAGCGGCAGCGACGGCTGCAGCATCGATGAGCAGTACGACCACATGCTGGATGCCAAGTGGGACCTCGTCAGTGTGAGGCGCGTGCTGGCTCAGTGCCTGGCTGAGAGGAACTTCCTGACAGGCGGCACAGCAGCAGCAGGTGGCGTGCGGCCACGCATCCGCGTGGATGCCAGCAGCGGCACGCACCACCTGAGCGTCACGCTGCGCCCCGGCAGCGACGGCGGCGCAGCAGCAGATGCCCCTGCAGGCCCTGCAACGCCAGCAGCAGCACCAGCACTAGCAGCAAAGGGCGGCCTTGCCATGACTGCAGCCGAGCAGGTGGCGCTGATCGGCCGCATCAAGCGGCGCTTCCGCTGCAGCGGCCTGCGCACGCAGGTGGTGAGTCAGCTGGACGGTGGCGACATCAAGCTGCACATCACGCCGCTGCGGGGCTCGCGCGCGCTGGCGCTGCGTCACCTCACCTACAAACACAAGGTAGACATGACGAGCCTGGTGATGGTGTGCTGCGCGCGCGACATGGCGCCAGGCGCGCAGGGCGGCACGGGTGCGGCAGGCGTGGCGCGGTTTGCGTGCAGTGACATGGAAGATGTGGTGGCGGGGGTGCAGGGGGTGCTGGTGGTGCCGCCGCCGGCTGGTGCTGCTGGCGAGGGCTTCCCTGTTGATCTGGGGCTGTTTTCGCATGACGGGCGCGTGCAGCTGCTGCAGATCAAGTAGGCGGTAGGCGCGGGACAGCGGGCGCTGTTGAGTGGAGCTGCTTGCAATGCAGGTGTGGGGTTTGACAGCTGGTGGTGCAGGTGTTGGGGGCTGTGGTGTGCAGATGGGCGGGGAGAGGTGGCCGGGTGTGGGAGTGGCTTTGAGCTAGTGGTTGTGGCTTTGCTGGTGTGGCAAAGGGTGTGCAGTGACTTGCGCCGCGGCAGCAGCAGCAGCAGTAGTGCTGTGTGGATGTCATGCGCTGCCACTGCCGCGTATGTAGGTTGGCAGCTGCAGCTGTTGGGGAGAGACGAGTCGATGGTGCCTGCTAGCCAGTTTGGATCAGGTTGTGTTGGCAGTGTTTCAGAGCGTGTCTGCCAGGTTGCCAGGCTGCCAGAGCACCCTGCTTGCATTTGCCTTGCGCTGAGGTAGAACTAGGCCGCTGCAGGCTTGCCAGGGGGCAGCCTTGAGCTTTCAGGCTCACCTGCCAGCATTGTGTGTCACAGTTTGAATTTGACAGTGGCTGCTTGTGGTAGGGGTTGTGTAGTGTGGTGCAGCAAGGAGGGAGTGCTGTGTGGCAGAGGATTGTCACAGATGCAATGTGGTGGAGGGTGCCGGGTGTGTATGGTTCACCCGCATGGTGCGTGTTTGCACGTTCAGTGGCGAGAAGATGCCTGTGCTTGAATGGGGTTGGGCTAGCAGCCAGCAATGCACATGTACGGTGTGTTGCAGTGCACTGGCGGTGCTAGGTGTGCAACAGCCTTGAAGGGTTGATGGTACTGCTGTTTCCTTGCATCGCACGCCCCGTGTGTGGCGATTCCCTTGAACCCAACGCAGCGCGCTTTCTGCGAGTGAAGGCGAGCTATCGTGCATCTGTTCCTTTTGACTTGTCGTGTACTTGAGATTTGACGTGCTTGCTGTTTACTTGAAGATGTTTAGATTTGGCAGGGTTGCTTGCTTAGGTAGCGTGCTGACAATTCAGGTGCTGAACAGGTTTTGACTCAGCTGTCTGTTTTCATGTCTGCTGTACCTTTCACTAGGACCTGTACTATGTTGTGCTTTTATCTGCGTGCCAAGGCAGCAAAGCAGGGGTGCTGAACGCTTGTGTGTTTTGGTTATTGCTGGATTCTCTTGCTGCCCCCTGCGTGTTGTTTTTGTGGTGGTTGTGGTGTTTCCCGGTGGCTAGGCGTGAATCTGGCAGCGATTGTATATGTGGTGGTGCTAGCTGCCCAGCAGGCTGCTGCATGCTTGCAGGACTCGCGGCTGGCCCTGTGTGAAGTGTGGTTACTGCTGTGCACACTTTCGGTGGTGGAAGAGGTGTCGTGAGTAGTACTGAGTGCACAGCCAGGACGTGTGCCTGCCTGCCAGGAAGTTCATTGGCCACTCAGGATGTTGATGCATGACACCATGCGGTGCTGCTGCTGCTGCTGCTGCTGCTGCTGCTGCTGCTACTTCTTGTTTCACTGCTGAATTGTGGGAATGCATGGGCGTTCAAAGATAGCAAACTATCTGTTGCACATGCGCCACATGGGAGCAGGTTGTGGTCTGGCGCGGGAGGAGTGTTAACAGGGTGTCTCATACTGGCCAAACCTGCCTGCTTGCCTTTTTCTAGAGGTCGTCCAGCACATGGCCTCTTTTCACAAACAAAACCGGCCTCTTTTCACAAAAAATCTTGACAGCGCCTTGCCGCATGCAAGGCGAGGCGGGGGTGTTGAGGTCAACTTATCCAGCTGGCATGCCAGCACCTAACAGCGTAGTTGCTCAGAGAAGTGTGCAGCAGTTTGTGTAATGCCCAGCTTGATTGTGGAGTGGAATGCAATGCCGTGTTGTATGTGTGCATGTGTAGCCAAGGGTGCTTGATGTGTGCATGTGCTTTTGCAGTTCCACACTGATTGTTGGCAGCAAGCCACACAACTCGACGGCACCTGGTATCAGTGATACACAGCAGCTGTTCTGAGTGCTGAAAGTGGTGGTGGTCTGCATTTGTTGACATGTGCGGCTGAGATTGGCCGGCTACGCGCGCAGGTACAGCAATGTACGCTTGCTCGTGAGCCGCGTAGGTATGGCAAGAGTTTAATGCACCGGCAGAGGATGTGTGATGCTTTGGATGGGTGGTTGTTACATCAGCACACATCACACACCTACATCTGGTTGAAGTTGCGGCAAGTAATGCTGCTGCTGGCTAGGGGTTAGTTGACAATGCATGCATGCTTGATGGGTCTGCTGTGGAAGGGTGCCTGTTGACGACCAGCTGTCTGCAAGCTTACATTTGCTTTCTATGGGCAGCTTACGATTGCTTTTTATGGGGAGCTCACGTGTTGTCAGCTGCTGGTATGAATAGTTCACATCGATGCTCCTGGCGGTGCTGACTGGCATGTTTTAGAGTGCAGGTGGATGCGAGCAGCTGGCTTGGCGGCAGCAGATGCATCGAGCTTCGGTGAAACGTTGCTGTGAAGGAGATGCAGTGTTGCATGCATTGCGGAGCTGGTGGCTCGCAATTGCCATGGTGTAGCCCTTGACGGAGCAGCGGCACCAAGTTGAGTTGTTGCGCTGCTGACGCTGCCACAGACTTGCCAGTGTTTGGTGTTTGATCATAATCATCATGATCAGTGGCACTTGTGGCACTTGTGACACCACAGGGTGCGCCCAACTACCCCAATGGAAGCTGGTTGATCCAAGATGACTTTCATAGAATTCCGTCCTCCCTGGTAACAATAAAACATGACTTTCATCAGGGCGCTGGTCAGGGGTCCCGCTGGCGAACGAGCAACAACACTAACCAACTGCCAGTTGGTCACCAGTGGTTGCACAATATGTAATAACACAATGCACCATGACGCGTACTCACATGCGTAGAAGGGCCCCCGCCACCATGGAAGCCCGCACGGGCGTAGCATCATGAGCAATGCGTTAGACACCACACCTTGCACCGCAGCCTGCACCCGTGCCCACACATGCACCACCATCATCCTGCGCAGCAGCAATAGACCAGCAGTCTGCAACTCTGGCGCTGATGTGTGCAGCAGCGCACATGTTCCCTGAAGCGCTGATGAATGCATCGCAGGAGAGCCGGGTGCAGCTGACGCAGCTGCTCCGCAATACGCATAGCTATGCGTGCAATTCTATAAGTTGGAACAACTTGGGCTTGACTTGAGCCACCTGTAGTATCTTGCCCATCAATGAACATGCTGAGCCAACCGTGGCCATACAAACATCAGCCACCACATGCTGTAACCTCTCTGTCCTAGACGGACTATCGCGGCCGGTTAGCCCGCCTGCTTGCATGCAGCCACATGCAAGCCCCTTGTGAATGCAATCCAACACAGCCAGAGTCACGCTCAGCAACTGCCAGCCATCGTGCTGCCATGGGGTGAGCTGCAATCGCTTGCTTGCTTGCAAGCAGCCATGCACTGACCAGCACGGTGCATTTATAACTGATATTGACTTGATCCAAGTGATGAAGCGTGCGCTGTGTCAACGGGCCTAGGAGCAACCAGCAATTAGAACGGCAACTTGCTAAGACACGTGGCGGGTGAACAGGCACGCCCCGTGTGTGACACGCGTCACCCCACACACGGTGTGTGTCTTGCATGTGCGTGCCTGCAGTACCATGCAACACCATGCCTGCAGTACCATGCATGCAGTACCACGCATGCACTACCATGTGCGTGCCTGCAGTACCATGCATGTGCGTGGCTACAGTACCATGCATTGCCCGGCTTCACGCAGCAAGCTCAGATGCTGCTACTTGGCATGCAGAAGCAGAACTGCCACCAAACACAAACCACGCGGCAGTGGAACTGGCTATGGCTCGCCACAGTTGTTGTGTAGCCGATCTGCACAAGGCACCTCACTTGATGCGCTGTACATTAATTACATCAGCAGAACAGCAGCAAGATACGCTGACGTATCTACCTTTGGCACTAGGCACACCTGTCACTTGTTGTACATTGCGCTGAACCCTTCACACATACACAACACACAGTCCATCGTATACATGTTGACATCCGTGCAAGTCTGCAACGGCCTGTTGCAGCCAAGCTACAACCCCTTGGAACCTCACAATGTGGTGCACAAGGGAGCTGGTGCTGAAGCAGCGATGAGGGCCTCTCGCGCCTGCAGCTGCCCTACAGAGGATCGTACTCAGGCAGGTCAGGTGGGTAGGCATCTATCAGGTATCGCACCAGACCTGCACAGCCTGCAGCAGCAGCAGCAGCAGCACCAGCAGCAGCAGAAGCGCAGGCGGCACAGACATGTTCAGGCAGCAATAAGGCGAGCAAAGCTACTGCTGATCACAGCCACACTTTCGATGTTGCATCACACCTCTACGCCTCCAATTTCATGAAACACTCAACACCTTGCAAACATAACCACATCACTAATCCTCGCCCTGCCTGCAGACTCCACAGGGCTCAAATGCACGACCACGCTGAACGAATGGCTGCGGTCAAACACCCAGCAGCAGCAGGCGGGCAGGCACTGACCTGCAAATGCAGCAGCAGCAGCAGCAGCAGCAGCAGCGCGGCACTCACCCAGCATCACTGCCAGCACTGTCTGGTTCCACGCCGCCACGCCGCGAGGCGAGCCGTCAGTCAGGCTGGGCCGGCACACATCCACCACGCGCCGCAGCTGTGGCAGGTCCTGCTGCAGCTGCTGCGACATGCGCCGCGGCAGCAGCGCGAGGCCGCCGGTGCGCTGCACCTCTGCGTCTGTCAGCGGCTGCGGCTGCGCGTAGTCAGACAGCAGGTTCACGCGCTCCCTGTGCAGCGCAAACACGACAGGGAAAAGGCGAGAGAGAGGTGAGCTAGGACGCACATACACACAGAGGATATGTCCGCTGATTGCAACGCAGAACCGAATATGCTGGAAGTGGCTTGTAGACATGCACCAGCCTGTGCAGCACAGCCAGAGGAGGTGGATGGCCAGAGAGACACACAAACACACACGGTGAGTGCCGTCATCGGCTGCAGGCATGCGGCAGATACAACCAGGAGGTGACTGGTGCGGGTACAGCTGCCTACTGCTGTCCTGCGGAACACGCACACACGCGATGAAGCACCCAATCTTCAGCTGGTTTGACCTGGACACCATCGTGAATCATCCTACAACAGTGCAGATCTGTACAACATACCCTACACAACCAGCAGCCTCCTCTGCCGTATGCGGCTGTGCAAAGGTCTGGCATACGACAGGCGGCGCAGTGCGGCCTCTGTCTCCCTTCTGCTGCTGCATCCCTGTACCAGCAGCCATTTCCAACAGCTAGTCCCCCACACACCACCCCGCCTCCTACAGCGCCCTGCAAGCCCACTCTCAGGCCCATACCAGGCCTGTCCGTTTCCTTCTCGAACTCACGCACGGAAGAGCATAGGCTCAAGCAGGCTTGCCTGCTCCGGATGCATTCGGATGCATTCGGACTTGTAACGTGTCACCTGCAAGCCCACCTGTAGTACTGCTGCCCCTGCGGCTCCACCTGCTCCAGCACTGCCTCCCGCGTGGCTGAGTCAACCGCAACAATGACGTCATAACAGTCCAGATCACGCAGCTCAAAGGACTCGGGCCTGCGCGTGAACACCTGCAGGGAAAGGGGCCAGGGGGGGACACAGCAAGGGACAGGCAGCTGAATGCAGGCGCCGCAAGGAGGAACCTGGATGCAGCATACCAGTGGGTGCCTGTCACGGCAGGATCGGGCCCTCGCGTGCACGCATGGGCATCTGCCGGAGGGTTATAGTGCACATTGCATCATGTAACATGGCGCGGGCCGGCACAACGCTGCAAGCAGCCCGCCATCCGCAAAACAGCGCAGCGTGGGAACAGCTGTGCGCAGCTGCTGAGCTCATGCTGGCCCAGCAGGCACAAGATGAGCCAGCAGCGCACACCCCTGCAGCTGCAGCAGTGACCCGCGCCTGCACACACACCACGCGGCGGCCTGCTCTAGTGGCGCGCTGCTGCACGCACACGCACACGCAACATGCACACACTCGCACACACGCACGCACAGGCACACATACATTGTATCGACTTGCCTTTGGCTCTATGCCCAGCACCGCAGCCTGCGAGACAAGTGAGGTCGACAGCCACATGTGCGCAGTGCGCCCCGCTGCACTGTCATCAACATGTGTGCCTGCAGCAGCAGCAGCAGCAGCAGCAGCAGCAGCAGCTGTGAGTCTTCAACAAGCAGGCTGCTAGGTGCAGCAGCGTAACACGGAGCTGCTGGTGCTGTGTGCAGCTTGACCCAGCACTGCCGCCATAAGCTGTCTCGCATGGTGATGTTGTAAACTAGACAACACGATGAGCAGAGAGGGCAGCACAGGGCGAAACGCAATCAAAGCCGACCTGCCAGGTGAGGTATAGTTATGAGCCTGTGTCATTGGTGTTAAAGCAAACAGAGCAAGCTGCACACGGAAGAGCAGCAGCAGGCACATACCGCAGGTCCAGGGGTACAGCGCCCGCCCGTAGCCGTTCCACTCGGCCACCTACAGCGTCATCACGCACAAGCGACAGAGCCGCATGTGTAACTTCCAACAGCAGTGAGGTGACAAGAAGCGTCACACATGGGAACACTGCTGCATTAGTGCTCTGCTGCAGCGCCTTGCACAGGCGCACTGGCCGTGCCTGCTGCTGTCGTGGCTGTTAGCCTGGTGCTTGACGCATCAGGGTAGCTGCTGTTGTGCAGTTTGTTGTGCGCTATCAAGTTGAGGCTAGCCAAGCATGTCTGCTTTGCTCAAGGCGTGGCGCTGGCTGCTGTGCCACGTGGTCCCTCTCTACTTGTAAGGCACAAAGCCGGACTAAACTACACTGGTCTGAATGTTGCGAGGCGTTCACAAGTGAACACACACCTTCTCAAACAGCCCCGCTGCTAGTCTTGCCCGCAGCTGGTCGTGTCTATCAATGAACAGCACCTGCCGCAGTGGCAGCAGCAGCAGCAGCAGCAGCAGCGGCGGCGCTCACAGCTGCATGAATGGCCCTCAATGCCACTCACGACAAATAGTGCTTTCAGTTCGGTCCATCCTGACAGCAGTACACAGCAAACCGTTGCTGCACTTGTGTTCTAGTCGGTAGTGCGCCTCACACCCCACCTGCAGATGGTATCTGGACCAGTCCACATCTGCAAGCTTTGTGTGGCACCCCTGCTGCTGTTGCTGCTGCCACTGCTGTGGCTCTGGCTGACCCAGCTGAAAGTCCATGCTGTCTGCCGCTGACAACGAGTCCGCATCCTTGGCTGAGCATGCAAGTACAACACGACGCCGTTGCAAGGTGGTGAGGCGAGGGGGCAGGTGGTGATGACTTTGGTGAGGCAAGCAGGTGCATGAGCTAGCGCACGGAAGCTGCATCGAAACCATGAGTTAGTACTACAGTCTCGTATTGTGTAGTGGGCACGCGCTAAGGTGGGGCTGGAGAATTTGGCAACAACAACTCGAGACCGAGGACACGCGGCTGATATGTTTGAGCACGCCTCAACAGCATTGATCGCCGTTGTTTATTGATGCCACAGTTCAGCCGGGGATGTTGTACTTGACTTCAACCGAAACCCTAGTTACACAACAGTCATACGTGGCAACGCATGCGACAGCATGTGCTTCGACGTGAAAGAGCACACAGTCGAACCGTGCTCTGGATGTCACTACCAGTGCGCTGCTGCACCAAAAGCTGCCTGCTCATCCAGAGGGCTGCTGGTGCAGCTGCTGCTGCAGTTGCGCCAGCCGCCTGAACATTGCCTGCTCGTGCTTCTGTACATTGACATCGACCTGCTGCTGTAGCTTCTGCCCCTGCTGCGCGCTGTCTCCTAGTGTGCGCAGGTCCTCGTCAAGCTGCTGCCATGCAGCTGATGGCAGGCGTTGACCAGCGTTGACCATGGCATGCAGCTGCTTCAAGCGCTTGAGCGCCAGGTGCACTGGCGAGCCCTTGAACTCATCGCCTGCACGCATAGACACACAGGCAGGACATTTCATGCAGCGAGTGCACATCCCAGCATGCAAAGGGAGCAAATCACAATGCTACGCTGCGCTGCCGGCAGCTGATTACACGTCGACATGACAGGCTGGCACAGGGCCCAATGTGACCTCACAGAACCACAGATGCTCTGCGATACGTGCAAAATTGGCCAGCAATCCAAGCCCTTACCTGCCCTGAGCTTGAGCTTAAGCTCCAGCAGCTCTAGGTCTAAGTGGGCCATATCCTTGCGCAGCATAGCAGCATGGGCATCCTGCAAGCAAGCCAATGCGGCATGTGTTGTGTGGATCAACGGACACAACAGGGTGCTTTCTACCTTGTAGGACCAAGCTGCGCACCTCTTGGAGCATGCATGTTCTCCTGGTGCGTACATGCGTGCCGCATCAGCAATATAATGCAGTGTGCGCTTTGACCACGGGTTATGACGTGACGCAAATGCTCACGGAGATTTACCTGACAAACAAGTGCAGCTATACATGGCGATGTTGCTATGGCTGAAATGGCGTCATGATGATAATAATATGGCTACATACACACCTGCAGCTGCGTCACTGCCTCCAGCAGCTGCTCCAGTCGTTCAGTCTCGTCGCGCAGCGGCTGCAGCTGCGGGATCTCCACCTCATCCTCAAGCTGCTGCCGCAGCGCTTGCAGCTCATGCACCTGCACCAGCAGCAGCAGCAGCAGCAGCAGCAGCAGCAGCAGCAGCAGCAGGTTACAGGACGCAATCTTGTGCAGCACATCACGAGAGCGCGCTGCGAGCAATGTCTGCTGCACACCCTGCAGACACAGCCAACCAGCTGCACAGACAAGCCGGCTGCAGGCAGCTCCTCGCAACAAATAACATGTCACTAACATGTCATGTTGTGTTACTACCAACGTCCTTCCAACCCCTCACCAGCAGCTTGCGCTCCCTGTTGAAGGCAGCTAGCGCCTCCCGTGCCGGGCCCTGCAGCTGCTGCTCCACCGTCCTGCTCATGCGCGTGACTGTGGCGATGTACTGCTGCCATGTCAGCAGCGCCAGCGGGTGCCCCGACCGCAGCGCAATGCGGATGCCGTACGGGTCGGCTGCCTGCGCTGCTGACACTGCCGCCGCATCGCTGCCAGTCACCTGCTGCACGGTGCAGAAAAAAACGTTGCTCGTTGTGAGACATAGGCAATACCAGCCTCCATGGCAGAGGCGCACACACAACACCTGTCTTTACATGCCCCACTCTCATCTGCTTTACATGCTTCAAAAACTCTGGAAAACCCATGTTAACAACAAACACAACAGCACCATGTTGTGTTCAAGCTCGTGCTTTTGAGCTTGCGCTGACCCGCTGCCAGGCCTCAGCAGCGCGCCGCACCTGCATGATGGGCTGCCGCATGCCCTCAGTGGCGGCAAACTCAGCTGCTGCGCTCATCTCCTCGGGCCGCAGCTGCTGCTGCAGCGCAGGCAGCTGCTGCACCACCGGCCGGTACTTCAGCTCCAGCTGCTGCTGCCGCTGGCTGTACTCCTGGAGCTGCATTATGTGACAGGCAGTACCAAGCTGGTATGGGCGCATGTCAGGCAGCACCACGGCAATACACAAGCATGCTGGGCTGTACACAAGGATGACGACAGACCACGTTAAAGGCGACACAGCAGCAGCAATGTGTGCTGCGTGTGGCGCTTTGCAGCAGACACACAGCTGCGGTTGTTATGCAAATAGGGATGCAATGCAATGTATAAGCAGCGGTGCTTGAGGTTGACTAAGCCATGCTCCCACCTGCTGCAACAGCTCCCTGGCCCTGACTGCCTTCTTCAGGACAACATCCAGCCGAGCAGCCTGTGGGATGGTTCAGCAAACAGATAAATGGGGGTTGGCGGGCCGACACGCTGCCAAGTTATTGCCAGCTACTCAGTTGATGTGTGCGCAGCCCAGGATGTGCCTGGCACAGTATGCCTAGTGTGGGTGCTGTAGGTACAGCGCGGCAGCAATTGCTTACACATACACATTCACATGCATATGCTGCATGCTGGCAGCAACAGGCGGCAGCTGCCATAACCGCATGCTGATGCCATGCAAACTTGAAGTTGTCGAGATTGCTGCTTAAAATGGCCGAGGTGTGAAAGGCGCACCTCCAGTGGGTTGACTTGCGGCGCTGTTTGCCTAGCAGAAGCCATCACGCCTCCGACTGCATCCATTAGCATCTGCCAGCGTGTGAGGAATGCCTCTGCTGACGCTCGCCGCATGGTGCTTTGACTGCGGTAGTAGGTTTGAAGCTGTGGCTGTCTCCAAGGGTGGCTGTGTAGAGCGGTGGGTGCAGTGTTGGTGCAGGAAGTGCAGCAGCCCAGCAGCAGCAGCAGTAGCAGCAGCTGTGTAGCTGATAATAGCTGTTGACGATAGCTGAAGGCCAGATGGTCAATGAAGAAACGTTGGCTTTGAACCGAACACACAAACAGCGGAGAGACCGGCAGAATCCAGCACAATGTGCAGGAACCGGGCCGTGGCCAGTTGACAAAACAACTGGGGCTTTGCCAGGCGACACTTTACTTGACGCAGCGCATGCGCAACGACTTGAACTTTGCTGCATAAAGTTCGTCTATGTGCAGATGCAATAGAAGATTGTGAACGCAAGCAGCAGAGGACGATCGCAGCGACTCTCTCATCACCTGCTCGGTTACCTCTGCCCGATCCATCGCTGTTCCTAGATGCATGTTCCGTAGTGCGTCGAACATGGCTTTCCGTGCGCTCTCAGCTTCGCTGCAAGGCCGTGTGCATGCTCCCAGCAGCAGTAGCACATGCAGAACACCTGTCAATCTCCCCTGTCACAGGACAGTGAGCTGGAGGGGTGCTTCAACCGCAGCAGCAACAGGCAGCCCATCAGAAGCACCCACCAACTCAGCCTCAAGCCAAGATGCAGCAGCAACAGCAGAGCAGCCTACACCTGCACCGCGCACCAGCACAATGCCCAGGCTCCAAAGCAAGTTTTGCAGGTGAACAGCGTCGGGCGCGAGCTTGGCCTCAACACAACCTGCTCCTCATGAAACCCGGACGTGCTTTGTTGATCTCAGACCAAACAGGGCTGTAAATGCATTCCTGCAAGCTGCATGCTGTCGTCAGCGTGCATCTGCAGCTGGCTCTGCAACGGATGACCTATAGATCCCCGTCACACCTCGGCATGAGCAATGCCTGACGAGCGCTGGTGCACATATGCTTGCACGCGTCCCAAGTTTGACTGGTCAAACCTAATTCCAAGTTTGACTGGTCAAACCTGCTTGTTCACGCCGTGCTCCGCAGGATGTGTGGCGGCAGCATGGCCATCATCCAGCCGGAAGGAGACAAGGAGTGGCGCCACGTGTGCAACAGCTGCGGCTATATAGGTGGGCAACTAGCGCGCAACTTCGATGCCGCAGATCTAGAAGAGGATTGCAACCTAATAAACACCAATAATGAAGGGAGATCGGGCTTGTGTGGCAGCGCAGGCAGCAGCGGCCACGCTGCGCTGGCCTTGCAGTCAAGTGGCCTGTAGCCACAGACGCTCGCACACTCACAGCAGATCAATACCAGCAGTTGGATGCAGTATGTCGTTTTGCAGCAGCTGTGGCGCCACCGGTGCTACAGCTGCGGCTGCATAGGTGGGCGCGGCGAGGCAGCGCATGCGACAGCGCACGCTGCAGCCGCTGCGCTGCGCTGACCATGCAGGCATGTGACCCACAGCTGCGGAGACTCGCACACTCACAGCAGATCAGTATCAGCAATCGCACGATCTAGTGTGTTGCTCTGCAGCAGCTGCATGTGGCAGGGGCAACAGGGGTCCATCGCGCTCCATCTGAGCATTTGCTTTCGCAAGCAAGCAATGATGCTGCTGCTGCTGCTGCCGCTGCCGTTGCTGCTTGCTGCAGACTACTTCAACCCCAGGATGGTTGTGGGCTGTGTTGTAGAGCATGAGGGCAAGATCCTGCTGTGCAAGAGGTGTGCGCGCATGTGTGACGGAGAAACACAAGTAATGCTTGCACCACTCGAGCTCTCTGCAGCTGCTGCGACATGCATCCAGGCAGCGAGCACATGCAACTTGTCTATCTGTGGTGAGCCAGATAGCAGAGCAGCTATGGGAGGTGAACCTCAACACTGCCGGCCGTTGCTGTTGGCAAATCACAACAAATGGTCATGCAGCCAGTGTGGCTGCAGGTGGAGAGTTATCAGCAGACACGCCCAGGCACCAGCTGTTGGTGCTGCACTGCTGGGCCATGCTGCGTCGATCAACCGATGTTTCTGCTCCAGCAGCACTGCTGCTCGTTGCATAACCTGCTGTGCTGATGGCTGATGGTTGTTGCTGCTGCTGCGTGCCCTGCAGAGCCATAGAGCCGTGCAGGGGCCTCTGGACCATACCGGCAGGCTTCATGGAGGTGCGTTACGATACAATGTTATTTTGGTCCTTCAATAAAGCACTCCTGCAAGTTGGCGCCTTGCACATCACTGACTGGCGACTTGTCTGTTGACATACTCTGGGCTGACTGGCTCCGAGCTATTGGTGCCTGCATCGAACGACATCAATCTGCAAGGCAACATTGTGTGTGCACAAACGCCGTGTTGACAGACTTGACAGCTGACTGCTGCTGCTGTTGCTGCCGCAGATTGGCGAAAGCAGTGCAGCTGGTGCGGAGAGAGAAACGTATGAAGAGGCGCATGCACGGTACGGTGCTTATCTGGCAGCAGCCGTGCCACTTACTCCTGCGCGCAGCCATGCGAGCAGCTTGCCAGCAGCATCTGCCACATTTTGCTCATTGCTGCATCTGCTTGTGCTGTGTGGTGGCCCTTGCAGGGTGCAGGTGCTGTCACAGTACGCTCACTGGGACATCCCGGTGATTGGGCAGGTGGGTGCTCCACTGCAGACAGATAACGCGCTTGATATTCAACAAGTATCCTGCGGCAGGTAGCTGCGGGTTGCAGCAACAACACCGTGTGCTTGCGCACTGCGTTGCGGCAGCGCGACCAAGAAACATCAGCGTTCCTAGGCGCTCTCTGTGTTTGACATCTCAACCTGCTGCACGTTCAATGCACATTCCGCGACACAGCAGCTTGCATGCACCTGCACCTGCTTGTCACTCACACGCGCTTCCTTAGGTGCTGTACTCCCACCCTACCCTCATTGTCTTTTCGGCACTGCTGCTGTGACAACTGCTGCTGTTGCTGCTGCTGCTGCCAGGCGTACATCCTGTTCCGTGCGAAGCTGGCCAGCCCCTTCACCTTTTCCTCTGGCCCGGAGAGTCTTGAGGTGGCGCTGTTTGACCCAGCGTCCATCCCCTTTGACCAGATCGCCTTCAGCAGCATCAGCATCACGCTGCGGCACTACCTGCAGGTGTGAATGGTTGCATACATGCAGCTTGCAACGGCTGCTGATGCGCGCTGCGTGGCGCCTGCCACTCACTTGCGCTGGCTTGTTGCGCGCTGGCATGTGGATGTGCTCCGTATGGACGTGCGTGACTGCAAACATCACAAGTACAAATGCCATAAGGCAGGCATGGATTCTGCTTGCTGGCCTCAGCCTGACATGATTCCTCGCTGGTCTAGCACCCATGCCTGGACTTGGACCTGTCAATCCTGAGGCCTGCTCCGTGCCACTTGCCCTGGGTCTTGCTGCTGCGCTATGTTGCCCTGCTGCTGCAGGACATGGCCTCAGGGCAGTGGCACCTGCACCACGGGGTCATTGACAAGGTGCCAGGGGCAGCGCCAAACGACCCAGCCTCTTTCCAGTTGAAGGATCACTTCTCCATGCCGGTGACGCTCAGCCAGCAGTAGCAGCGCAGCAGCAGCAGCAGCGGCGGCGGCGGCCAAGGGTGTGGCGTGGGCTGGACGGCAGGCTCGATGACGCCGCAATGTTGCTGCGCTGCAGGAGGTGGCGGGGTTGCAGGATGCAGCACGCATCTTGCCCGTTTAGCGTGCAAGCTTGCCGCGCGTGTCACAGAGGACTGGTTACTATTGTCGGATTTCTGCTGAGTTTTTCCCCCTGTGCAAAGCACGCATGTGCATGCCGCTGGTGTCTGAGATGGCGTGTGCTGTCAGGGCACGCATGTGCTGATTATGAAGCACGCATTGATGTACACGGTTGTACAAAGTGCAAGACCTGGTGCGCAGTGAGCTGTTTCTGCTCGCCCGGTGAATCTGGGCCCTTGTGGGTGTAAAAGGACAAACATTTGCGGCTCCAGGATCTCAAAGGACCGGATCCGGATGGTGAATGCATAGCTGCGCGCAGATTCAAGCAATGCTGGTACCGGGTGTACTTCTGAAGGAATTACTTGACTGCGTGCATCTAATGGCTGTTTAATCTGCGCACGGCGTGGCCTGGTGATTTGAGGGGTGTGTAACAGCAATACAATTGTCTGTGTTGAAGGATGTCTGACGTTGCAGTCCAATCATAAGTCAGTGTGACAAGTGTGTCACTTTTAACATTGTACAGTGTTGTTTCGGGTAGAGCGTTACAGTTCCGAACTGTTGGCAACTGTGCATCAGTACGCGAGTCAGTTGAATGACACCCACGCACGCACACGCACAGAGTTTCCACTCCTTACAACATCAGAAGCACCACACGGTGCCGCTAAATCAACAGCATACCCCTGTGGCAGTACACTACATACCAGCCCGTCAACAACCTGCAGTCCCGTTTTGCATGGCCCCGGGGGCGACGCTGCTTGCCACGATAACCTTTGCCTCTGCAGCACTCACATTGAGAGTGTTCAAAGCTTGCCGGCAAGCTAAATGAAACTGCACTACGTTGTACGGCAGCAGTGCAGCTCCATGTGCTGAGCGGCGCGGCAGCTGCCGCAGAAGCAGCGCCCAACATACACACACCAAGCAGCAGGCTCTTCGCGAGTGTGACAGCTAGCAGACATGTTGCCGTGTTCTCACATTTTGGAAGTTACAAGAGTAACCTCGCCCGTTGGGGAGCCAATGACAGGCTCATTGGGCTCTCACCGTGCAGGCTGAGCCTCTGCAGCAACCAGCCACCACCGTGTCTGTGACAGACAGACGAGCCTATCAACACAGCCAAGAAAGCGCCACAACAACATGCTGACAACCACTGCATCCAGATGTGTGCTGCAAGCAATCACGAGGACAGAAACTAGGATAAGCGCTGACGCCACGTCTGTGCCGCAGCAGCGACAGCAGTTCCCGCCACGGTCGTCGTAGCAGCAGCAGCAGGACCAGCATGCCTTGCTGCTGTTTCTGTTTTCTCACAGGTGCTGCAGCTCTGCAAACATGCCCACGGATGCAGACAACATCATCTACGATAGTTTCATCCCCCACCCTCTACAACAGACATACCAAGGCAGCTGCCCACAGCAAGACTATAAAACAGCAGAGGCTGGCAGGGAACCAGCGACGCGTGACAAAACAAGGCAGCGCTAGGGGCACGGCATGACCAGCAGTACATGCGTGTAGCGCTTACCGCACACCAAAGCCATGCAAACACAGGAGCAATCCATATGGGCAGCAGCCTTACACATGCATGTGCCTAATCTGCAGAAACTCTCCTGATGCCACACCTCTAGGGACCCTAAACAGGGGCCTTTCGTGCACAAGAGGAATGGAACGATCAGCTCTCAGCCGAAGCAATGCCGGCAACAAATGGCACCCGTAAGTTCAAGTTGGCTTTCCACAAAGACCACAGTCAGAGCTAGATTTCTGCACAATCTTCAGCAGTGCAGACCAGTGCCCGGTAGTCAAGCGGCTCACTGACAGATCTATGGTGCTGCTTCTCTGCTGGCAAGTGGGCACACATCAACCAGCCAGGGTCAATCATCTGCGTGTTTGTAGCTGCTACTGTTGTCAGCATCTGCACATAGTGCTCAGCTGGATCACACTTGTTCAAAAGCTTCTGCTCAACTCCACAGCACGCTTGATCTGAATGACACGGATTTCAGTACGCCAGGAATGCAACTAAAGAAAACCAGAATGAATGACACAAAAACGTTGGCACCCGCATGGCTCAGCTCAACATCAGTCACTAGAAGCTGGGCTGTGCCGTAGGCCCGCAAACAACCGTGCAGCCAGACGGCGTGCTACAGCAGCTGCAGTGACAGTCTGGAACAGGGGTTGCCGCTGGCCTGGGCTGAGCCGACTGCCAGGCCCCTGCTGCACCGTTTGCGCTACCGCAGAAAAAAGTTTGCAAGCCTGGCGTGTGCCTGGGCAGCTGCGGCTGCTGCACGGCCTGGCGCAGCTGCTCCCGCCCCGGCCGGGAGACATCACGCTGCGTGCCGCTCCGCAGAGAGTATCTGCAGCCTTCCGCAGCATACAGTGCAGCCAGGTATCTCATCCCGTATGGACAGCCCTGCTCGGCACACACCAGCTGGTGCTGCGAGCTCACAGCAGTACTTCAGCCGGCAGCGCTGCGCTGCGCTGCAGGCGCCGCAGCTCCTGCGAGCTCCGCACGCCCTGCGCAGCAGCAGCAGCCGCCGCCGCGACGTAGCACGCTTCTCTCTTTCACTTCTTCACCCTGCGCACTGCCGCCATCATCTCCTCAAGCTCTCCCACCAGCTCCCTGCTGCTGGGCCTGGCTGCTGACTCAGCGCGCCAGCAGCGCTGCATCAGCGCAGACCAGCCAGGCGCCGGCTCAGGCGGTGCCGCCGCATCGCCCCACTCGGCACTGCCAGGCACTGCCAGTGACAGGCCGCCGTGTGTTGTCAGCTGGTGCAGCAGCGCGTGGATATGCACGCCTGCAAAGGGCTCCTGCATGGCCCACAACTCCCACATGATGACGCCAAAGGAATACACGTCGGCCTGCAGGCAGCGCAGCATGCATGTGCACACATGGAACACAAAATGGTGAGCCCGCAGGCGCTTTCAATGTCAATGGAATTTCAAATGCAAAAGGATGAGCTCGCAGGCGCCGCAAGAAGCTTGCTGAGCCGATATGTGGGTGGGCACTGAGAGTAGCCTGTTTACCGCACTGTGCAGAACTGTACGCAATGCCACATGCATATATGCAGCCACGCCACCACTTCCAGTGCACGCCTGTTGTCACGGCATACGCCAGGTGCATGGCTGCTGATCAACACTCTGCTTATCAACAGTCTGTAACATGTCGGTGCCTTACCGCCTCAGTGACGTTGCCTGGGCTCTTGATTATTTCTGGTGCGATCCAAGGCAGCGTGCCCCGCATGGAATCTACCCCTGCAGCACAACACGACAAAAATGCAATATGCTTAGTAACAAGGCAGGCGCTAGCCAACCCATTTGAGCACAGAATTTGCTGATTGTCCTTATACAGCGCTGTTGCTGCTGCAGAGCATCAAGCCACGTCAGTGCAAGGGGGAGCAGCAGCACGCTTGCACACAACTGACAACTAGATGAGACAACACCTCACGCAGCACCACCACTCATGCACCTCAGCGGCTGCTGCACATACATTTGACTCCGACACAGCAGAGTTGGCTTGTGAGTGAAAGCTAAGCACAGGCCTGCAGGCCACCTCTCACACGCATCCACCGCAAGGCTTCTACTGAGCGCCATGTCCACAAGCAGAGACTGCACCTGTCACGTAGGTCTGGTAGCGCCGCTTGCTCAGGCCAAAGTCGGCCACCTTCACCGTAGGCGTGCGGTCCCTGCAATGAATGAAGCACGCAGCGCATCACAAGTCAGGCGCCGCGCACATATTGCCAGTGCGGAGTGCGGAACTTGCAGGTAAGCCTAGCGTTGTATTCGGCTCCTTACAACGTGCTGCAGCCTGCTCATTTGCAAGCTAGCTAGGCCGGCAGCAAGAAGAAGGGCAGCTGCAAACTGCATACCGTCAGCTGCTAGCGGCAGCTGTAACAAGCAGGTCGAGGCACTCAAACATGCGGCAGCGCCAGGCGGCAGACATATTAAATATGCGGCAGCGCCAGGCGGCAGCCTTTTCAAACAAAGCGCCAGGTGGCAGCCTTTTCAAAAAGAAAAACAAAAGCGCCAGGCGGCAGCCTCATGAAACATGCGGCAGCGCCAGGCGGCAGCCTTTTCAAAAAAAGCGCCAGGCGGCAGCCTTTTCAAAAAGAAAAACAAAAGCGCCAGGCGGCAGCCTTTTCAAACATGCGGCAGCGCCTGGCGGCAGCCAGCACGCAGCGCACCTGATGGTGAACAGCAGGTTTGCGCTTTTGAGGTCAAAGTGTACCACATGCTTGCTGTGGAGGTAGGACAGCCCCTGCAGCAGCAGCAGCAGCAGCAGCAGCAGCAGCAGCAAGGGAGCCGCGTTAGGCAGCCACTTACATGCAAGATGCACACAAAGAGTGCCTTGCAAAGCCAGCAGCAGACAAGCGGCATTCCAAAAGCTTCATCACATCTGGGCGCCAGAGGCAGTCGCCGCTGCCTAGTGCGCCCTGAGTGCAGCTCGAGCACTGCACATGCACAAGATTTGAACACACAGCAGGCGTGTAGGCTGCTCGGCGCAGCTGCCGCACAGCAGAACTGCAGACTGCACACTCACCCGTGCTGTGTCCAGCAGCACCTTCACCTTGGCCATGCCGCTTTTCAGCCACTCAGCCCCGCTGCTAATGCAGCTCTGCAGTGAGCCTGCAGACAGGTACTCACACACCACTGCAGGCCCCTGCACAGCATCACCCGGCCGGATCCCGCCTGGCCCTGCTGCTGCTGAGTCAGCGGCGGCTGCGTCATCCCTGCCGCCGATTACTATCCCGGTGAGGCTGACGATGTCACTCGGCGGCAGCACCACGCCGATTGCAGACATGACATGCGGGTGGCGCATGCTGGCCATGGTGGCTGCCTCCTGCAGCAGCTCAGCAGCCGGGCCTGCTGCACGCCTGCTGCTGCTGCTGCTGCTGCTGCTGGACGCCAGCAGCGAGGGCGAGAGGCACTTGACTGCCACATCGGTGCCGTGCCATTTGCAGAGGTACACCTCCCCAAAAGCACCTCCACCAACGTACCTGCGGCAGGCAGCAGCATCATTGGCGGGGCCGTCACGCAGCGACGAGGAGCAGCAGGCCTGCCCAACGCAACTGCGCTGCTGTTGCAGCTGTGCGGGGCTGGACACACGCTGCAATGCACGCTCAGTACCGCGCTGCGCCATTGAGCAAGCCGTCCTTTGCACTTGTGTCAAGTGACACAGCAACTGTTGTCTGGCTGCGTCCCGCTCACGCTGCACTTGTGGCAGCATCTGTGCGTGTTCATTTGCTGCTGCAGCTGCAGAGCTGGCATGGTGCCCTGGTTGAAGCCAACGCTTTGATGCTGCTTCGCGCTCTTACTCACCGCACCACGCGCAGCTCATGAGGCATGATGAGCTCCACTTGGCCCTGCCAGCAGCAGCAGCAGCAGCAGCAGTAGCAGCAGCAGCAGCAGCAGCAGCAGCGATCACATCAGCAATTGTAGCAGCAACACCGAGCAGAGCAAGTGCGCTGAGACAGCCACAACTGCAGCAGCAACAGCACGTTGCCAGCAGCAGCACGTCATACGCAGCATCAACAGGCTATGATGGGTGTGGCCAGCACATGGTGTTTCTTGTCCTCTTGGTCACGTTCGAAAGCAAAGGCACATGTGCTGCTGCTGTTGGCCATTCACGCGGCATGCTGCTCGCAGCAAATGTTCTGGCTGGTGTCGACACTGCATGTGCACATTTATGGGCACTGCCTGCCCTTCAAGCCATAGATGCAAACGGGGCAACATGATGCAACATGCATCAGGCTGTCACATGGCGCGCTGCGCAGCGTGATTGTAACGCGTACGCCAGGAATCGAAGGCGCACCTGGAGTTGCTTCACAAGCTGCTTCAGCTCAGTATCAACCTTCCGCTGCTGCTGCTGCTGCTGCTGCTGCTGCTCCTGGTCTCTGCTGCTGCTCTGCACCTCCCCGACTACCTGCTTGCCTGCTGCTCTCTCTGCTGCCATGGCAGCAAGCACCGCCGCCACCTCTGGGTCGGCCTGCAGCGCATCTGTCATCTCAAAGCACGTCGCAAACTGCTCCGAGGAGTCCTCACCAAAGCCTGCAGCGCTGTCACCCTCAGGAGCTGCGGCCTGTACACTGTGCACGTTGAGCCACGGCTGCAGCACCTGCTGCTGCTGCTGCTGCTGCTGCTGATGCTTTGCAAGCAAGGAGCTGCACATCGGCACCAGCACATGTGCATCTACAGAGCCGCATGAAGCAGCCAAGTCATCCTTATTCAAGGTGCTCAGCGGCGCTGCTGCTGCCATGCCTGATGCTGTGCACGCGCCAGCAGCCGCAGCGCCGGCAGCAGCAGCAGCAGCAATGACAGCAAAACCAGAGCCGGAGCCGCTGAGCGAGCCGGGCGTTGCCGGCTGCAGGTTCCGGTGTCCGCCGCTGCTGCTTGCGCCGCTGCTGTGGGCGCTGCCGGCTGCAGCATCCACATACAGCTGCAGCCGCGCAGTCCCATTGCTGCTGGATGCTATGAACTCTTCCCATTCCTCCCACATGTTGTCTAGGTCTTCGCTGCATGCCAGGTCGATCAGCGAGCCTGCCATGCCTGGCAGCGCATACTTGACCTGCAGCAGCAGCAGCAGCAGCAGCAGCAGCAGCAGCAGCAGCCAGCAAGTGAAGCTTGGGCACCAACTTGTTCTGCCAGTCTGTGCACGCTGAGTGACTGGCAGTCGCACAGAATGCATGCAGCCAGCGCCCGTGTGTGCTGCCAGCGCAGCCGGCGCCACGGCATTGTGTTGTGGGCCAGCTTTCAATGCGCTGCATGCTGGCACATTGAACGAGCACCACTACATGCTGTGAGGGCACTTGGTGTCAACAGACTGGTACAGATGCAGCCCTCTCTTGCCAGCCATGCATACAGCCATGATTGAAACCATACATGCAGCATGCAAGCCATAGATTACCACATCAGCTGCTTTCCAGCTGAGCTCAACCTCAACACAAGCTTACGCAGCAACATGATCCTACAGGGCTCACCTGAACCTGGCCAAACCCTGAGCCAGCCGCGTCTGCCCTGCTGCTCAACAGACCTAGCAGCTCCTCAAAAGCAGCAGCGCGCGGCAACACCACCACCTTCTGCGCCCCACCCGCATACTCCCACGCCCCAGAAGCACCGGCGCGCCTGAACGAGCCGCCAACTGTTACTACTGCGCGGACCTTGCTGTTGGCGGCCGCCGAGCCACTGTCAGAAGGCATGCGCCGGGCTAAGATGTGCATGGCAGGATCAGCGCCGAGAGACGACCGATGCAGCTGTTGCAAGGTGCTATGAACAAGCTCCTGCTGTTGGTGCTGCGAGTGCGTGCTGCAGCTGCTGATGCTGTTGCTGCGTTGCTGCTGCTGCAGTGTCCAGGCTTCGCTGCTGCGGCGGCTGAGGTTGCTGCTACTGCTGCTGCCAGAATTTAGCAGATGCTGCTGGATTGGCATCTGCATGTCGTGGTGCGGCTGCAGTTGATGGGTGTGCTGTGGACACTGCTGCTGCTGCTGCAGTGGCGCAGCAAAACTGCTGCTGAGCCTGCCTCCCGCAGCTGCTGCTGCATGTTGATAGGCGCCCTGCACTCCTCTGGCAGGGCTGTAGGAGGGCACTGCTGCGAGCCCAGCAGCTGCTGCAGCATGCTGCTGCTGCCCCTTGTCATACGCAAGATGCTCTGTGTAGATCAAAGACATGCGGCGGCTTCGGCGGCGGCTGCGCTGCTGCTGCTGCTGCTGCTGCTGCTGGCCTGATGTGTCGTCTGCAGCAGCATCTGAGTCTGCCGCCAGCCAGCTGCTGCTGCAAAAGCCATCCTGAGTCAATCGAACTGGCACAGCAGAGGACAGCTCAGGTATCCAGAAGTCACATTCCTGCAAGCAGCAGTTGAAGCGCTTCAATGTTGTCCGGATGACATGCCCTTGCAGGACGGGTGTGGCTGCATGGGAGTGTCAGCAGGGGCTAGCCGAACCAAGCCTGACCAATGAATGGCATGCTGTTTTTATGCGCAGCAAGCAGTCCGCCTGCACAGCAGCAGGCGATGCAGATAAAACGGCAACAACTCCGCGCATAGCAGGCGCACCTGTGCTACTTCTTGCAGGATTCCCACCGCAGTGGTGAAGTCAACATCCTTTTCTTGCTGCACAAGCTCCAGCACGCAGCAGGGCAGCTGCTGCTGCTGCTGTTGCGCGTCATGCACAGCCAGCACCAAGCTGCTGTGCACGTTTGCTAGCCGAGCTGCCGCTTGCCGGTCAAAGTAACCAGCAGCGTCATCTGTCTTGCTGCCGCTGCTGCTGCAGGAGCCAGGTTGCAGGTTGGCATACACGCGGGTGATGGGACAAGCGGCATTCAAGCCAGGCCCATCGCACAGCGGCTGGTATTTGCCTGCGGTGGTGCTCGTTGCACAGCGATGCAGTGAGTGATGTAGCGGGGAGTGATGCTAGATGCAGCGTCAGCAGAAGCAGTAGGGGACAGAAGGGCGACAACAGCTGGCTCTGCTGTGGCGGGTGGAAGCCCACTGCACCCACCAGAGTAGTATCTGTACAGAGTCAGCGCGTCAGCACTGCCAAGGATGGCGAACGGGAAGCCCTGTGTCGTCAGCCGGACACCCCCAGGAGTGTCTTGAGGCACCCATACCTGCAGAAATGGGTGCACAGACTGTCAGCTGGACAACGCTGCAGCCGGCCCTGCCCAGTATGACAGGTACGGATGTAGGTTTTACAGTGCGCCAAGTGCGTGCTGGACGCCGGTGCCCTGGTTTGTTGCGGGTTCGCACAAGGTCGGAAACACGCACCTGGCAAAGCGCCCCAGTTTCTCCTGCCTGGGATGTGTGAGATTGAAACTTATACGCAAAGCTGTTACAGAAGCGATCAAGGCGCTCGCGCATGCTGTAGAGGCGGCAGGTTTGCGATGAGGATTAGGGCCGCATTGAACACGGAGCAAGGAGGAGCAATACATATAGCATACAGCTGAAAGCTTGATATAACACCTCATGCATGCCATACCCATCATGCTTTCTGCAGTGAAAAGTCGACAGGCCTAGGGTCCAGCGGTACCTTCACGGCGTGTGAGCATGCATACAAGGCCAAAATGCATACATATCAATAATAGTACAACCAATGGTGTATTTGTGCCATCCTGTACGGAAACGTTCATGAGTGTGACCGGAGGAGTACCGTCATACACTATGGTCAAGGCCCATCCACAACACATCCACAAATCGTCCACATCAGGTCATCCATAGTGCCATCCACAGCGGACTACGGCCATCCACAAGCCATCCTCATCCGTCTGGGTCCACACGGCGTGTGGATGAACTTCGCACACTTGTGGATGAAGATGTGGATAGCGTAAACCAGCCTCGAATCACTGATTAAACATGTTACATACTGATATATAACAATAATCGATAACTTCCCGTCGCGCTGGCGCCGGGTACGCGAGCACAGCGTGCAGCAGCAGAAGCAGCAGCAGGTAACAAAGCTTGCAAGGCCAAGTCACTGCTGCTCCTGCTGCACCTTGGGTACTAGGCCACAAGTACACAAACACTCACAAGAATGTCGCAATATGTGCTATGTCCCCTGCAATGCAACGCCATGCTGTGACGTGCCACATGCAACCTGGACCATTGTGTTCCGTCTGATACTGCTCAGTCAGTGGCATGCTGCTTGCCACTCCAGCAACCCGTCTTGCTGTGTCAGGCCCTGATCTGCTGTTGAACCGTGCACACATAGCTTGCACCTTGGTGACCTGCACAACAGCTTGCACCGCACTGGGCAAGTCAGTCGCAGTCGCAGTCGCAGTAGCAGCAGCAGCAGCAGCAACAACAAAGGCAGCAAAGTGGTTTAGGAATTTGTGTTGTACGTGCAACTGCTACAGCAGCGCTGCTGCTGCCAAGACCACATGCAGGAACCGTACAACTTCGTCATTTTACATGCAAAGTGCGGCACTGCTTCTTGAAGGAGTGGCCGGCTGCTGCTGCTGCTGCTGCTGCTTCTCAGCATAGAAGCACTGGCATATCAAGACCCCACACAACATGTGGCGCAAGTCTGACGCTGCTACTGCTGCGGAGGTGATCTGACACTAGGCGCGCATCCGATCTGTGTTGCGCTGCAAAACCCTGGATGGCGCCCTGCATGCTCAACCTTGCACGTACCTGTCAACAAGTTCCAGACTGTTGTTGACAGTTAGGTTGTTGTGCGCGAGTAAGCCGTCGCGCTGCAGGCTGCTTGCCTGCATACAGCTCGATGCACTGGACGAACCTGCAGCAGACCATCACGTGTGGTGAGTGCTGTGCAAACGGCAGCTGCTACTGCATTGACGCATGCAGGCACCCGGTGGTGCGACCCAAGCCATCAACATGCATCACAGGCACTGCTGCTGCTTCTGCTGCTAGTGTTACCGTGGTGCCGCGCGCATGCAGGGCAGCCGCTGCAGCCGATAGTGCCATCACATGCTACTGCAGCCACTGCCAGCTGTTGGCGTTGCTGTGAACTGCCTCTGGGGTCATGTAGCTGTCGCTGAACGTGTGCTTCTGCTGTGCACCTGGGAGCAGATCTTCTCACCTGGTATCAAGCTGTTGCAGCCGCTGAGTGTGCTTTTGTTGCTTGAGATTAATGGCGCAGCTTCACTACATGGCATCCAATTCAGGAAATGTAGCCGTGGCAGCCTGTGCGCAGCGCAGCACAATACTCACCAGGAGCAAGACACGGTGAACAGATATGTGCTTGTGTTTTGCACAAGCCAACTGTTCTGTGTTGAATTGTTCACAAATGCGATTTGTCAAGCCATGCATGCGCAACAACATACATGTGACATGATGCATGTTCAGTGTGCTACACAGCACTGCTTCATTTGCGCTACCGTGAGAAAGCTGTTGCGGGCTAAGCGTTGGCCGCACGACGTAATTGCACAAAAATACCGCTGACTGCCTGCAGGACAAGATGCACATGCGTGCATATGGACTGCAGTCCGCTGCTGTGCTCACGTCAGCTGCTGATGTCACCACCGGCCTAGTGGCTTGCACAGCTTGCTCACCTGCTGTCTGCTGCTGTATGTTTGGTGCAATAGCAGATCCAGCGTCCAGGATTTACCGCCTGCACATGTGTCCCTTGGCGTGCATGTATGTTGTGCATGCCTGCTGCTGCTGCTGCTGCTGCTGCTGCTGTGCAACTCCTGCTGCATCAACTGGCACTAGTGTGGTCGACGCTGCAGTAGCGCTGCCAGCACCATTGAGTATGTGGATTTAGTAACGAATGAAGCAGGCGCACGACAGTGATCGGCCCAGGATCAATCACAACAGCCATGGTTGCTGTTGGCAGCAGCACTGATGATCTGGCGGATCCTGAGCTGGTCACTTGCAGTGCGCCTGTTGTGTTCAATGCAGTCGCTTCGATGTAAAATTTGGAAGATGTCGTCATCGTTCGCTTGTGAAAGCAGCCCGGCAGGTACGCTGCATTGGCTCACGATGCTGTATACGCAGGCGTTAATCAGGCGCAGTTGAAAGCACGTCCATTGGAGTCACAGCTTCGATTCCATTTGTCAGTGAGCTTGCATCAGCCATGGGGTGCTCCGCACCAGGCTGGGCTGTCAGTACCAAACCCAGATGTTTGAACAGTTGTTAGGAGCGCGACCAATGCTGTCGGGCGCGCTCCTTCTATCAAACCGTTTGATTAGAACGTACAATTTCAATGGCTATCCATTTTGTGCTGGCAGCGAGATGTGCCATCGGCACACCAAGTGCTTCAGCCCAGTCCTGCAGGGATGCAAGGGAACTGCAGTAGTACAACAACCACAGCTAAACAAAAAATAATTATGGGAAACTAGCATAGTATGCCTTCACCGTGCATGTGTCCTGCCAGGCCTGCACCTGCACCTGACATCTGGGGGGCTTCTGCAGCACAACTGTTGCTGCTGCACAGGTGTGCTGTCCTTGTATAACCATAGCATGCACATAAAAACTCATCTACGGCATCAGTTACAGGTTCTGTGAGCAGCCACTGAACAGTCATCCACAGCAGCATGCTGTGGATGCACCAGTCAGGCGCTGTGGACGACTTGAGGATGGTTTGTGGATCAGGCTTGGCCATAGTGCTTCAAGGACCAAGGCTTGGTGGGTCTCGGACGACCAAGCCTTGACCGAGCTGACAAGGCTTGTCATGATCAATGCTTGATTACTAGCCCTGGCGTGTGCGCTTATCAATGCTTGGTTCATAAGCCTTGTCAACAAAGCCTTGGTCGTGCAGCAATCAAGGCTGCCAGCCTCAGTGCGTAGGCACACGTGCCGCTAGGGCTTCGCAGTAGCAGGCCCAAGTTCAGTAGTCTTTCCTGGTGCTCTGTTACACTGCAAAGAAGCAACACGTACAGCTTTGTACGCAACAACAACCCAGTGAATGATTGCAAGGCTCAAAATAAGAGCTCTCTAGGTGATAGAACTGCCTGCAGCAGCCCGTACTGCTGCATGCAAGTGCCCAGTTGCCAGATTCAAGGTGTGGATCCACGAACCCACAGCTGCTGACCTAGCACCACAAAAACAACATGTGGCAGAATTTGGAAGGAACAAACGGGGAACCTCGTCCGTGGCAACACATCATGAGCAACAAAGCAACGCGCCAACAGCATTGCTTCACAACTGCATGGAAGGGGCACGTTGCTACTGAACACGCTGCTGCAGTTGACAGCAGCACACACAACAACAAACTGCTATGATTGCTGCCTATCCTTGTTTCCTCTCAAGATGCTGAATGTTGCTGCTAAAACATGCTCCCGGATTTTGTGGCCTGCTTGTCCTCAGTTGACTTCCCAACTTCAGCAGCTGGGCCTGTGCAATTGGGCATGTGCACCGCTGTTGCGGCTTTGCCTGGGAATACCCTGCACAGTACAGCAGAAAAAACCAGCAGCAGGTTAGAACAGCAGCAGAATGCTCTGAAGAGGGGTGGGCAGCACACTGTGGACCTGCTCAGGCGAGCCTGGTCCCTATCACAATGCACACCAGCATGTCACTGGCATCTGTCACGCACTAAGCACTGTATGTGACATACTTATGCATATAGTTGCCGGAATGATATGTAGCGGTCAATCCGTCAACCACTATATGCACAACACAACCGCAACTGCGTGGTGCAGCAGCGTCTTGAAGGCAAAGTGCTGGCAACAGCAGGCGACTTGTCAGTCAGCTCACCTCAGTGCACCAGCAGCATCATGTTGCCTGACAATTGCTGTGCCAGATTGATGCCATGCCAGCCAATGATTACCCCATGACGTACGGCTTGTCTTTGTGCATGATGGCTGACCCTGGAGATAGCAGCAGCATCAAGACTTCTCACTCATTCATAAGCATGCCGGCAACATCGCTGAAAAAGGTTGGTGCGCACGGGTACCGCATTGCATGCATGTGAAGCAGTTGCAAGCGTCCGGATTTGCTGTTCTGCAGGATGTACCAGTCAACACAGCACAGCCACAGTGCTACCTGCTACCCACAAAAGCTGTCATCCTGCAGGGAGCAGGTTTTTCACTTACCTGTGTGATCAAAATATGGGAAGGACACTGGTGATCCTAGCTGTTGCTTGCTTGCAAGCGCACAGCATTGGAACCAAACAGCACCTGGTGGGACACCTGCAAGCACCCAGCTCGTCAGTCAGCGCAGCGTGTTGGTGTGCACACAGACCTAGCTTTTGCCGATCTGCAATAGGGTCTGTCTCGTCATGCCAGCCATTTTCCACTGCACTGCTGGGGCTGGCGAGCGCTCAATGCCGCGGCCAGCAGCAGCTGCTGCTGTCTTTGCAGATGCAGTTCAGCAGGTTACGAGGCTCACCAGGGCTCACCAGGTTAACTTCTCGCTACTTAAGGTTCATTTAGGTTGAAGTCGCGGATGCAGTGCATGGAACAGCCACAGCCAGCAGAATGCACCATGAAGCCAACAAATACTGCACAGCCCCAACTGTCTGATCTGCGTCCGTTCGCAAGATCAGTGCATGTGATGCTCGCATATGAAGCTGAATAGCTATTCAGCTTCATCATCGACTTTTGAGAGCTGCGTTTTGGTGCGCAGTCGCTGGCAGTCTCTGCAGCAGCAGCATGCACCCCCCCCCCCCATGCACCAGCTGCAGCTGCAGTGTGCGATCATGTGCTATCACGCCGACACGAAACTCGCTAGATGCTCATGGATATCTTCGTTTCCCTCTATCCGGTTGTTCAGCTTGAACGGGCGGCGTGCTGCCTGTCTTTTTTGTATCGTAACACATGACATAGCTTCATTGGAGCATTGCTTATGGTAGTGCGTGTCTGATCGATATTTATTACAAGAATGAACAACATACGAGGCTCCTTCTGCGGCCGAACGCCTCAGTCAGAGCCGCACTAAGCAGCAACTAAGCATGACCAACGTTTGCTTACGCAGTCTTGGTCGGTTTCACCAGGCGAGCAAGCCCTGGCACCACTCCCTTCGTCACTACTTCGTACCCCCTAGTAGCCCTTAGTTGGCGGGAGAGGCCTTGGTAGGCACCCTAGCAGCTGGTTGGTAGACAAGGAGGACTTGGTTCACTAAGGCTGCCAAGGTGCGATCCACTGGATCAAACAAGCCCCTCTCGGCATAGTGGTCACCTTCAAAGCAGCAGCCACTCCAGGTCGCTTACATACAGCACATGCGCGCCATCCAAGCCAAGTGAGCACGGTGTCACTGGCTACCATGACCAAGTCATGCACACTGAGTTACACCTGCAGGAATCGCTGTACACCCAATCAGGCTGACATGCAGTCCGACTGCATGACCGTCACGGTGACAGTGACTGTCACTGCGTATCTGCCATTTACTGCACCTTTTGTTCAGGTAATGTCTGTAACTAAAACTGCTTAGCCACGGGAAACAGCTAGTAAGACTGCTGTTCTCTTACGCGCACAGCGAACCCTCAGGGCCTGACGTCAGGGTCGACCCTGCCCCCCCCCCCCCCCCCCAAAAAAAAACCCTAGGTCCTGTATCAGCGGCCTGGGAGCGAGTGAACACGCCCCTCTTTAGCTAGTGGCATGAGTTGTGTGGTCTAAGTGTGGTCTAAGTGCTTGAAGTGTAGTTATAGAAGTCTGAATACACCCGTTAGACATCAAGTAGTCGATCGCCGGCGAGCACCTGCTTCAAGGAAGAGCGGACGCCCAGCAACTGATCGCTGCAACATCACTGAAAATCTTTTAGCTACATCACGCAGGCTTCAAGATGCCCGAGGACCAGCCTTGGCAGCATCACAAGCACCTGGGCTATGGGGTGACCCTGGACTCCCACTCTGGCAGATCGAAGAAGTTCAAGGTTCGGCTACGCTTGCGCTCCATAGTCTTCAACGCGGGAAGGTAGGCTAGCACAGGCCCAGCAACTTGAGAAGGCAACCCGTGCGGGTGTCGAGGCTGCAGCTGTACGCTTTCATTGATCGGACTTACTTGCCTGATAAACCTTAAGCTTGATGAAAGGATTCCTATGAAGCTGATCCGCGTCGGCGCGTGTCACGCACCCTGTCGAGGTGGTACAGCAGCAGGAGGCCCCTGGCCAATGACAGCAAGCCTGAAGATCAGCAGGCACTGCTTTACCTGACAAGCAAACTTGAATCCCATCCCGCAGCTGCTGACGTTGCTGCTGCTGCTGCTGCTGCTGTCTGGCTGCCTATGTCCGACCCCTGCCCTGCAGGTCCGAAACGGCGCACGACGCACGCCTTGCGTATGACCAGATCATAACACAGCTGGGCCTCATCAAGCCCACCAACTACTGCCCAGGCTCATACCTGCTAGACAACCCCGAGGTGGAGGCAAAGCTGAAACAGTTCATGCAGGAGCACCCAGAGGCAGCAGCAGCGGCAGCAGCAGCGGCGGCGGCAGAATCTGCAGGCCGGGTTGCAGCACGCATGCGTGGCACAGATGCAGAGACGGCCGATACTGGCGCAGCTGCACCAGATGCACACAGAAGGGCCTCCGATGACATTACAGGCGCTTCCGTCAGTGGTGTAGCAGGGGCAGGAGCTGCTGAGGAGTGTGCAGATGCTCCTGCTGCTGCCGCAGCTGCTGCTGCTGCTGCTGCTCCTGCTACTGCCGCAGCTGCTGCTGCTGCAGTCGCGCGCTCGCCACCAACAGTGGCACAGGTGCTGTCAGGCAGTGCGAGTGAGAGCAGTGCGTGCTGTACGAGTGCTGCCACCAGCAACAGCAACAGCAGCAGCAAGCCTCTTGATTGCTCTGGCCACAGCGCATCTGTAAATCACGGAACGTCAGCCTGCTGCAGCGCCCCGCTGCCAGTGCAGCTGCAGCTGCAGCAGCTTCAACCACCCTCCACCTCGCCCCCAGCAGCAGCAGCAGCAGCAGTGACACACCCGGACCTTGTGCCTGGGGCGGCACCAGTGCTAGATGTCAATGCAGGTGACCATGGCAACAGCAGATCTGTCTTTGAGGAAAACGCTGCTGCTGCTGCTGCTGCTGCTGCTGCTGCTGCTGCTGCTGCTGCTGCTGCTGCTATGACTGCTGCTGTGGTTGAAGCTGAAGCAGATGATCTGCTTGACCAGTTCACGGGCATGCAGCTGCCTGAGGTGGCAGCTCTGCAGCTCAACTTTGACGACACACCCTGGCTGCCACAGCAGCAGCAGCAGCAGCAGCTGGGGTGCAACCACAGCCTGCTGGGACCCCTGTACAGCTGGTCCCTGCCGCAGCCAGCAGCAGCAGCAGCAGCAGGTGGCCCTGCGGCCCCGGCAGACCCAACCGCAGCAGCGCCTGCTTTGGAGACCTTGGAAGCATGGATAGCAGCGCAAGAACAGCAGCAGCAGCAACAGCAGTACAGGGAGCTGCAGCAGGAGAGGCATGCTGAGCTGCCGGCGCGCAGGCGCAGCCCGACTGTCTGGCGCAGCGTGACTTGCAGCAGCCTGGCAGCGCGAGGCAGCCGCGCTGCCACAGAAGCACCTGGCGGCGCCACCCGCACCGCCAAGCGCACCAAGTCCCTGGCAGCGGCTGACTTTGCCGGCACAGTTGCTGCTGCTGCTGCCAGCCAGCTTGCGCCGGCTGCAGCCAGCGGCAGCAGCAGCAGCAGCTGCTTTGAGATGCACCTAGCCGCCCCAGCAGCTGCTGCTGCGGAGCCTTGCCTGTTGGGTGCCGCCAGCCCGCAGCAGCAGCAGCCCTTCACAGTAGCTGCATACGAGGCAGCCGTAGCTGCGGCAACTGCTGCTGCTGCTGCTGCTGCTGCTGCGGGTGGGGTGTGCGCATTTGTGTGAAGCACTGCTCCTCCAAAGCCGTCACTACAATGAAAATGCATGGGGCTGGTGACAGGGTACACAGGGGCGGCAGCCGCAGCAGTGCACGCCGCAGCTAGGCTGGGGTGCAGGAGGTGGGGTGCTGTGCAATTGGTTGATCAGGGGTGTAGCATGACGCTTGACTTGCAGCGGAGTCTTGCCGCATGTTTGAATGCTCTGGCAGCTGTGGGTGAGCTCCAAGCGGGCTGCATGCTGCCCGATCAATGCAGGCTGGATCAGTTCTCCAAAGCCCTGCATGATGTGTATGCGGCAGCTTCAGGTGCATGGTCCAGGTAGCTGGTACAGTCACATGGGATGGTGGGTCCAGGCAGGTGTAGGTTTGCTTGTGCATTGGCTGTCCTTCTGCATTCATCCGGCCGGCAGGTGCACCACATTCTTGCATAGCTAGCGGTTGTAGAGCTCTTGCCAGAAGAAGTCACGTGCGCATGCGCATGCTGCATAGGATCAGCTAGGGTTTGGCAGTGTTATTCCATCTGTTGCGGGGCATCATCGATAGTATTGTCTCTTGTTACACTTGCACTGCGTCCTGCTGCTGCAGTTTTTTGCAGCAGCTGAACGGCAGCGTGGTATCTGCTGCAGCGCATTGCATTGCTTGCATTCCTTGTGCAGCCATGTATTGCATAAGGAATCCTTATGCAATCCTTAAATAGGATGCATGTCCTCGTGAGCAGGTAGCCTGGGACTGTGGGGCAGGGGAGTATGCAGGGCATGCTGTCTCATCCGCTTTCCTTCTATTTGTGTCTGGTGCAGCCTTTCTGTATGTGTCTAGTGCAGCACTAAAGCACTGACAGTTTTGACCTGTGCATTTCCGCTATTGCTTGGTGCTTACCTCTCAAGTGCGCATGTACGGGAAGCCGGCTTGTGCATTGTGCCTGCTCTGTGGGCAGCACACCCAGCGCACTGGCGTGCCATGTTTGTCTTGCCAGTCTTTGAAGGGTCATTTCATGGGTTCTGCACTTTGCAAGCAAGGCAATCAGGCCGCGATCCGTCTGTCATGCACCCGCGGGAAGTGCGTGGGGCGCAGGATCAGCTCATGTTTTTACAAAGCAGTTCGGCTGATGCATGACAACTGGTCATGCTCAGCTGCAGTGTCAGCACCACCGCATGGTGGAGGCTGGATTCCTCGCAGCAAGATGCTTTCAGCCGCGCCTGAGGGCCACTGAGCTGCATTGGGGCTGCAGCTGCTGCAGCAGCAGCAGCAGCAGCAGCAGCAGCAGCAGCCAGATTTCAGCTTGGCCTGATTTGAGGTCTATGCGGCACCCAACTGTGGGGCTGAAATGGCGCAGCACAGTAGTCACGTGCTATTGCTGTGGCCAAGATGCGGTGGGCCGAGATTGATCCCATCTGTTGCAGTGGCTTTAATTGCTTATTACAGACAGCACGTTGAGGTGTGGGTGTGCACTGCAGGATGTGATGTAGCACAGGTGCTTGGATTTGTTTGAAGGCAGCGACCTGCCTTGCTGGCAATGCTTATTCTGATGATCAAAGGAGTTCTGGGCACAGATATGTGATCATTTGTTGCAGCAGCAGCAGCTATGTGAGCAGCGCAAGTGTGCCGTGTCCACATGCCGCATGCTTTCCCTCTTAGAAAGAGGCTGCCAGCGGTTTTAGGACGGCAAGACAGGCTGAAGGTTTATACACAGCACCAGCTCTGCGCATTGACTGCACACATATATGGTTTTAATGTTCTCTTGGGATTGGTTTTGTGCGTTGCTGGATGACTGCTTGTTCTTTGAATGCCCCAACCTTGTAGCGCAGCAGTACCTGGCAAGGCTGGAGTAGTAGTATTTATTTGCCAATGACAGCAGTCAGCTCAGCACGCAATTGGCTGCCCGCGCGTTTTTGTCACACCAGCAATCGGCACTGCTTCATCACAAATGTTTTTCCAGTCCAGCAGTATGTGCTGTGCTGTGCTTTTGAGTTGGCACCAGGTGGCGTTCACATCCCGCTATCTGGCATGTCTGCTGGTTAATGAAGTGCAGTACTGCTGTGCTAGCTTGTGACATGGCAGCACCTGCATTGGCCTGCGGCTTGCCAGCAATGCGTACTGCTTGGCTAACGGCACACCTGCCATTTCTGTACGCCATAAGGCGGTACTGCCTCTGGGGTTGCCAGCAGCAGCTATTCCATCTGCGGAAGGCAGCCAGAGACTTGGCTTGCTTGCCAGGCGCACTGTGCGCTGTTGGCTGGTTGCACTTGTTGATTGATCAGATGCAGCGCCATGCACGCTCCCAGGCAAAATTGCGGTTGACGAGGTTTTGCACGTAGCTGCTGGCAGCACGATCTGCAGGCAGTCGGCAGCAACTGGGAGTCAATTCGTGCTAATAACAGGCCCCAGTGTCACTGGGCAGGCTGCTGTGCCGCAAGCCTGCTTGGTGCTGTTGTTCCGTGAGGAAGAATGACCTATAGCGCTGAACATACCCTGTCTATGTATTTCACAGGTTGCAGGTGTCTGTGTTGTGCTGCAGGCGCCGCGTGGCATGTGCTGTTGATGCAACAGCGCTCATATGCATGATGCTGCTGGTGGGTTGCTCAGCGCTTGCATCCAGTCGCAGGGCTGGGCTGAGGATATCTCATGTGTACCTCAGTCTGTATAAGAACGAATAGGTAGTATCTCATGTCTGTGTGCACTGCATGCTCTTCTTTTCTTGTACGTTCCTTCTTCTTTCATGTGAAATGGGCTGTTGACTGGTGCATGCTACTTTCAATTGTTGTTCATGTTCACTGGTGTATGCCTAGGCCTAGGGTTTGGAGAGATCCTGCGGAGGAGGGCAAAGTGTTGCAGGCAGCAGCACGTGATGTGGCGCGCCCCGCGCGGGATCGGCAGGCACAGCAACAGCAGCGTGCACAGCACATTGCGTGTGATGAAAGGTGGCCTTTTTGAATTCAAAGCATTGCAGCGAACGCCTCCACGAGCTGCACTAGCCAGTGCATGCATTTGGTGTGAAGCGCTGGTGGCGTCGCGGCATGACATGCACTGCAGGTAGCTGCTGCTGCCGCCCAGTTGCTCTGCCGATGGCAGGTGTTGCGTACTGCTCACCAAAATGGCGAGCTAGCAGCGCTGCCATCTTGCTGGTGAGTCAGTTGTTACTTTGTAAAAATCACAACTCGCTTGCAAGCGAGCAATTGCCCAGAGTGAACCGTTAGACGGCTCGGGTGCCGCTCAGAAACCAACCAACAGGGCATTGTGAATACCACCTCCGATGCCACTGGTGCCAGTTGCACTGCTGTACATCTGCAGAGCAAAGGCGATCAGACTCGAGCAGATGCAAGCAGATGCGCGCACTCTAGAAGGCAACGTATGGCTGCTGCACCTTCCTTGCATGTGCTGCTGCTGCACCTTCCTGGCACAAATCCAGAATGATATCTTATGTTCTTATAGAAGCGATACAGCGTCAACAGTGATACAGATCTAGCACAGATCTATGTATTGCTGGTGCAGCTATATCACGGTTGCCAGCGCGCACGCCTGAGCCGTTGGCAGCCATCAGGTCGTTGGTCAAGGCCACAACAGATCAACAGCGCCGACACACACGCAAGACACCGATAAAATCTCAAAGCAGGCTGTTGCTTGCATGTACCGGTGCATACCAGCGGCACGTAGTACGTACAGAAGTGCAACTCAACCCGGACAGAACAAGCTGACAGTCGCTGGCGGCCATTAAAAAAAAATCGGCATGCCTAACACCAGTCTACCCACAGCTATGTTGCTGTGTAGCAATGTTGCCATCAGCTCCAAACACCACTGAAACAGAAAGAGCAAGAAGCACAGCCCTGTGTTCTGCACATGTTGCCAAATGGCCTGTTGACATTGATACCCACAGCAGTGCCCCTCACCATCAGCTGCCCCACACCAACAACGCCTCATGCATGCTGACACACCAAACACTCCCCACTGAAGCAACAAGCAAGGACTAAAATGTTGGAAGGGACTTGCAGTTCGCGCAGGCAAGGACCTGTTGGCAACATGCTAATTGTCTCAGCTCTGGGAGTGGAAGGGCACTCAAAATCACACAACCTGACAAACACTCAACAGCTGCATCCACGCCAGCCGCAGCTGTAAGATCAGCTGATCCAGCCCTGCCCTTCCGCCCCTATGAATGTATGCTGACTGGTGCGCTCATGCACACACAAATATGCATGTGCACGGGTTATATCCATACAAACACAATTTTTCATAAACGCCCTTGAACACATAAGTCCCAAGTGAAGAAGATCCCGGGTGCATTATTGGCATACACTGCCTGAACAGTTCGCACAGATGGGCTGCATACAAGAAACTCAGCTCAGCAGCTCAGCGCGGTCCAGCCTAACAGACATCGTCACACAACAGACACCCCTCAACAGCCCAGCACCACAGCCTGGGCATCATCATCATGTTACACATCAAGCCATAGCATCAACGCCACCACAGCCTGGGCAGTTACGTGCCCAGCAGCACCTCACTGAGTGGCATCAGCACGTCCACTATGTCTTGGAAGCTGGGCCGGTCCCTTGGCTCATGTGCCAGGCAGGCCTCCCCAAGCATCACAATGGCCTCAGGCGTGGCTGGCGGGAAGGCCAGCTGCAGCCGCTGCACACACACCGCCTGCACCACGGCCTGGTGCGACAGGCCCGCCCAGGCCCTGCTGCTGGCGGCCATCTGCAACATGACCAGCAGCAGCAGCAGGAGCAGCAGCAGCAGCAGGCGTCGGCGTCGGCTTGTAGCACCGTGCGAGAAGTTTTTGAGGCGTGATTGTCAACACAGCACATAGCAAGCTGGTTCTATACGTTTACCAGATCTGGCAGGAACATTACGGCGATGTGAGTATTGCTGTGTCGCGTGGCGCAGGCTGCACTGCCCTCAAGTGTGCTGGCCTAAGCATGCATATGCGAGCGTGCTCATATACATTATACGCCTGCCCTCAACGTGTGCATTGTGTGCGCAGTCACCTGGAAGAGCAGCACCCCAAAGCTGTACACATCTGCTGCTTTGCTGCAGATGCCGTGCTCCAACACTGCAGCGACAAATGCAGCGCCAACAACGCAGCGGCAG
The DNA here is from genome assembly GCA_030272155.1 of Tetradesmus obliquus. Lineage (NCBI taxonomy): Eukaryota > Viridiplantae > Chlorophyta > Chlorophyceae > Sphaeropleales > Scenedesmaceae > Tetradesmus > Tetradesmus obliquus. The sequence continues at coordinate 8,697,149 of CP126191.1, forward strand.
CACCACAGAAGCACAAGCATGCGGTTGTTGGTTTACAAAGCACGACGTGAACGCCGTTTGCAGCGCAAAACACAGCACTGGCACTGCATACACCGTTGAGAGATGCGTCCAGCGTGCATTGCAAGCGCTGCATTGACATGCTAGTGCTCAAGCGATGCAGTCAACCGGCGCAGATTGCAGCTGACTCTCAGGTGGGTCATCGTCAACCTTTTGCCACTTGCAACTCTGCCATACCAGCTACACCTAAACTCCAATTCATGACAGTCCCTGATGCAGCACCCAGCAGAGAGCGCTGCAGACAGTAGGCTGTGGGCTTGCTGTACTGCGCATGCTGCCCCACTGCACTGCAGCAAGCAGCAGTGGCGCCGCCGCTGCTCAGCACACTAAATGCCTCGCCAGCAGCGCTGCAGCTGGCAGGCAAGTGATAGTGTCAAAACTCACTTTCTGGCGGCATATGTGTGATGGTCCCGTATGTCTTGGTCACCACCTTGCTGCCGTGCGTGAGAGTGCGGGACAAGCCTGCAAGCCATGACAGGCGGCAGCAGCATGCATAAGTACAGGCTGACAACCAATGAAGCAGCAGGGCAACTCAGGTTGCAGACCATGGCTGAACCTCCATCCTTCCCTCGGTCACACCCTGCAGCCGTCAATGCGTGCTAACATGTACAGCATCGTCGCACAGCGGCATGCGCCACGCATATCTGTCTGCGCTGCAGCATGCTCACCAACATCTGCCACCTTGGCCACATAATCTGCAGCAAGTCATTCACAAAGTGCACAAAGCACAAGTCATTGCAGGTCTGCGCTGCTGCGCGGCCTCACCAAAGTCCGCCACCTTGGCCACAAAGCCGCGCTGCCCCACAGCAGCTGACGGGTCTGCGCTGCTCAGCAGCACATTGAAGCCCGACAGGTCGCCATGCACGATGCCCTGGCTGTGCAGGTGCAGCATGCCAGCAGCAATCTCGGCTGCTGTGGCCAGCAGCTTGAGCGTGGAGACAGGGCCTGCAGGGCCCTCACGCAGCCAGCCGCGGTCCACCGCATCCTGCAGCAGCAGCAGCACGTTGATGCGGGAGTTCGTGCACAAGCTCCTGACTCAGAACAAGCAGCAATAGTGACAGCAGCACACGCTGGCAAGGTGAGAGCCATGAACTTGCATGTGCTGCTCTATGCCAAGCACCGCCGCGCAGCTCACAATATGCACAGCGCAACACCGTCCCTAAGCGTCATCAAATGAAAGCAATAACTGAAAACGATAAACATACCCCAAGCCGTCACAACAAAGCCTCACCTGCAGACAGCCCCGGTCACAGTACTCCAGCACCATCCAGGTCTGCCCCTCCAGCATGCACTGCTCAGCGCTGTCATGACTGGCACAGCCATCTGCACCTGCAGACGCCGCCATTATGGGTGTGCCGCCAGCGCTGCCATAACTGGCACAGCCATTCGCGCCTGCAGACGCCGTACTGACGGGTGCACTGCCAGCGCTGCCGGCCGCAAGCGCCGGTGCTTCGGCTGCTGCCGTGCTATCTGCTGCGGGGCTGCTGCGCATGCGGTTGAGGGCAATGGAGGGCTTGCTGGGCTCCAGGCTCTCGCCCCACAGCCGCTCAGCATGCGGCAGCCGCTCCTAAAAGACAGCCACAAGCACAGCAGGAGCAACGTGCGCAACGCAGCGCTAGTGATGGCAAGGGTTGAAGCTGGCAGGCTCGCATCGCAACTTGTGCACTGTCAACGCGTAGTAACAAGCACCCCGCAACACTTCCCACAGCAGTAAGCAACACACGGCGGACCACAGCGCTGTAAGCAGCAGCAGCAGCAGCAGCAGCACCCCAAGTCCGCAACGAGCCTGCAGCTGGCGCGCCCTCACCTCGCCCGTGATGACTGCCCAGGCCATTGTGCGCACGATGTTGGGGTGCTGCAGCGTCTGCCAAAGCAGCGCCTCCAGGCACAGCCCTGAGGAGGCGTCGCGCCGCAGCACGGCATCGCCGTCAAGCACCTTCACAGCAACCTGGCAGCAGCAGCAGCAGCGGCAGCAGCAGCAGCAGCAGCAGCAGCAGCAGCATTGAGGCAACTACGCACGTTCACAGCCCCGAGCAGGCAGTGGCAATGAGGCCGTCAAGTACCTGCACAAGCCACCTGGCAACAGCAGCAGCAGCAGCAGCAGCAGCAGCGGCAGGACACACAGGATCATGCCACTGCACTGTCACAAAGGTGACCAAGCACCACACCAACTGCCAATGTATCGTCAGTAGCAGTGCCCGCGCTGCTTCCTCAGCCCCACCTTGGTGCCAAAATACTCTCCCCTGAACACCCTGCCCATGGAGCCAGCCGCAATCTGGTTCTTGATCCGCAGGCCCTCCACCTTGCTGCACACCGCGCGCGCCACACTACTGCAGCTGCCCAGCCTGTGGCTCGCGCCGCTGCTGCTGGTGCTGCTCGCCAGCATGAGGTCATGGCTGTGCGCGCCGCTACTGCTGGTGGTGGTTGTGCTGGCCGGCGCGACGAGCGTCAGCAGCACGCAGCCAGCGCCGCTGCCGGCCCACGCGCTGTCTGCGGCCCTGGCAAACTGCGGGAATGCGCACGGCACGAGCGACACGCCGCGCTGCCCGCCAGGCGACATGTGCATTGCCTGGCTGCTGCTGGCGCCACTGCTGCTGCAGGGCGACGCCTGCACCTGGCTGCTGCTGCTGGGCTGCACTGTCACCGTAACGAAATAGAGTGACGGTGCAACCGGTTCCGCTGTGACGGGTGACTCATCGCTGCTGCGAGCTGCCAGTGCAGAGGCGGCGGCTGGCAGCTCTGCAGCATCAGGCAGGAAGCTGGGCAGGCAGATGCTGACTGCGCCATCCACCTCACCATGCTCGGCAGACCTGTGCAGCAGCAGCAGCAGCAACGGACATAGCACCAGCGCCTACTCTGTGACGTCATGACTGCCCGCATTGGCAGGGGTCATTGGTTGGGAGTCACGCAGACATGAATGGGACTGGCGGGCAACTGCGTGTGCACAGCGTGTGTGAGCCCAAGAGCTGGCCTTGGCCTGCCCCGCTGGCACGCAAGTCAGCAGAGGCTGCTACCACGCGGTCCAGACAGATCTGAGAGAGCACGCTTGCATCCGGCAAGCACACCAAACGCACCTGAAGCTCAGTGATACAGGCTGCCCTCCCAAGCCCGGAAGCTGCAGCCCAGCCAGAGTAAAGCACTGACGCTCGGCCGCCAGCTGCTGCAACTGCTCAACACATGGTCGCTGAGGTTGCTGCTGCTGATGCTGCTGCTGCTGCTGAACGCCAAACGGTGTGCTGCTGTTCATATCGCACAGCTGCTCTGCAAGCAGCGGCCACAGCAGCTGCCCAACAATGTCATGATTACCGCCGCGCCTGGCTTTGCTGCTGCTGCTGCTGCTGCTGCTGCTGCTGCTGCTGCTGACTGCATCTACCCACTGAGACGTCATGCTGGCCTGCTGCCGCTGCTGCAGCAGTCTGTGCCAGCTGCTGTTTGCATGCAGCACCGGCCAGCCGGGTCTCACAGTGTCCACTAGCAGCACAGCACTGCACGGCACCAAGCCAGATGTGGTAACATCATACGATTGATTAGTGGTTGCATGATACAGGCGCAAACGTCGGCAAGATATCACAGTGAGTGGTGCTGACCCTGGCGATGCGATCATGCAAGTACAGTGCAGAGCCGGCTGCTGGCAGCATGGCCACAAAGTGCCTATCACAGAAACTGTGCATCAGGCACATCAGCAGCCCACTTGCAAGTGCAGACTGCATTTCTGCTGCTGCAATAGCGCAATTTCCCTGCCACCACGCTCACTTGCCTTGAGATACAGTCCAAGGATCGCAGCTGCACCTTGTCCATATCTGCGACTGCTGCTGCTGCCCGTTTGCTTGCACCGGCGTCTAACTGCAGCTTCTGCCGAGCCAGCATAATGTCTCGCTCAATCTCGCGAGTCACCTGAGCACAGGGGCAGCAGCATGCACGCCGTGCCTTCATCCACATTGCACAACACATGCTTGCATGCGAATCAGCACACGGGGCGGCTTTGCTGCTTGCACTGCGCAGCTGTAAAGGCGATCAACGCTGTGGCAGGCCATTTGTGCATGCTGTGCAAGCAAGGATATGGCGCAGCCTGTGCTGCCTAGAGTTTATGTTGCACTTCCGGCTGTCCTTTCATCCACGCACCAGCTCGCTGAAGTTGCACATGATCTGCACAGAGTTGTCGTCAAAGACGCGTGGCACTGCATCAGCAAAGCAGCTGCAGCAGCAGTAGCAGCAGCAGCAGCAGCAGCAGCAGCGGTAAAACAGCAGGTCACGCACATGCGATGGCGGGCACAACAGCAGCAGCAGCATCACATAAGCATCCAGCATATTACGGCTGCGGACCACTGGCTATGATTGCAGCACACATGCCAGGAGCACCACCAGCCGCTGCACCTCCATATCACTACCTGGCAGACATATCAGTAACCCGCAGGTGTGCTGTGCTGCTGCAGCACTGCAACAAGCGCGCGCAACGTGCAGGCAAGCGCGCCGTCATGGCTCAACAGCAGCATCAACACGCGCGCCGTCATGGCTCAACAGCAGCAGCACCAACACGAGCTGGCCTTACATAGTGCCTAGCCTGTGGCCAGTGCTTGAGACAAGCGGCGCTCCTAGGTAGCTGCGCACGGCCTTTGACGTGACATATGGGTTGCGGCAGAACCTGCGGGTGGCACATGTGGATGCTGCGTGAGGCGATAGCCGCGGGTGTACCCTCAGGTACAGCTGTGGCTCTGCCCTAGGCGTGATTATTGAGCTTGCATGGCGAGCAAGGCAAACAGGAGGACGTGCCCTGCTGGCAGCACAGGACTGCCCCCCTGCCACTGCAGATATGCAGCAACTATCCACAAACCTACGGTTGGCGTTCACAGCAGCAGCAGCAAGTGCACATGCTTGTGTGATGACTTGCAGCAGGGCAGGGCCATCGCGCACCTGGAATCCTGCTGCGCATCGTTCACAACCATAACTGTGGGGTGCTCGCAGGACATGGTCCACGCGCAGAAGCTGTGGCGCCACGGGAAGTCGCCTTCCTGCAAGCATGAAGCGTGCAGCAGGCGCGCAACGGATGCGTACACATGACCACCGGGCAGGTCGCAGACAGTTGCAGTAGCAGGCACATGTGATTTAAGGAATCAGCAGGCAGCTAGGCATGTGCATCAGTGCTTGCTGCAACGAATGCTGCACCTAAACATGTTGCGAGACAGCAGTCAGGTGCTGCAGAAGTGCAGGAGTTTGCGGCTGGCCCTCGCATACTGCACGCCATATCTCTGCTGATACACTACTTGGTCAAGCAGCTGAGTTCAGCCGGCAGCGCAGCTTGTGCTTGCTGCCCGCACACTGCTGTACCACTGGCACACAGCCAGAGATGAGGCGCTGCTGTGCTGCAGCGCACCTGGAACACGCCGGTGCAGTTGATGAGGTAGATGCGCCTGTCCGCAAACAGCGAGATGAGCGCATTCTGTGTGTGGAACATGCTGCAGAGCAGCTGCAGGATGCTCTGCAGCTCCTCCTTAGGAGCAGCATCCAGCAGCTGAGGGATCTGAGAGACCTGCAGCCTGGGGTAGCAGTTTGCAGGACAGCAGGGACCGGGTTGCGTAGGAGCACCGCTGATTACATGAGAGCAGCTGCAACCGAATGACCGTTACAAATGCAAGTGGCTGAAAGATCTTCAAGCACATCAGTTGCGAGGTTGATGCAACACGGCCGCTCACGTAACAAATCAGCCCCTTTTCTGTACAACAAGCGTAGATGGCCAAGGCAGCCTGCACAGCCGGTTCTCCCTGCAAGCAGATTATGGCTTGCAAACGCACCCAGTTGCATGCACAGCATGCTTTTGCAGCAGCTGTGGCCAACATAACGTTGCACTGCCGCACCTGTCAAGCTCACAGGGTGGCAGCGGAGGCCCGCTGACTGTCACATCCATGGGCAGATTGGGCTGTGGAGCACGCCCCAGCAACTGCATGTCTGCTGCTGCCGCATCGCCAGCAGGAGTTTCTGCAACTGTGCCATTTCCAGCAGCAGCTGTAGGGGCTGCTGCTGCCAGGCCACATTTGGCGTCGTCCACCGCTTCATTCTGGCAAGCGGCGCATAACAAGGAACGGCATGTGAGTTCTCCTGCAGCCGTGGCGTTGCAAGCCTGCTTGCTGTTCGCGCAGTCGGTGACAAGCCAGGGTGCGGACTCATATCAAGCAGCTGTGCTGCCGCTGGGGCTGGGCATCACTGTCGCTGCTGCCACCCCTGCTGCTGTTTGCAGTCCTTCATGACAGCAGTGGCCCAGCGCTGCTCCGTGATCGCACCTGCTCGGCTGGCTTGAAGCAGGAAGCACCTTGGCCCATGTCTCACTTATGAAGCAACGCCGGACGCGTCTATTGCATAAGCTGCTGCAAAAGGAAATGGGGGTCCATACTGTTCAAGTTGCTGCAGATGGAAGCGGCTACATGCAGGCTACATCATGTGCTTTCATCAAATAAAACGATAATGAAAACTCAATTTAGTTTGAAGGGCAGCAGTTCATGCATGGCGAAAGCGTTGAGAGTTGGCATCAGAAGTTCATAGCGCACATCAAAGCGTGCAGAACACTTGAAACAACAAAAATGAAAATGTTACATCTCCAGGAACGCAGCGCCACGATGCGAAGGGAGTCATAGCCTGGCATTGACACTCTACGAACCGAAACACAAGCCACGGCGAAGCTCTGCGGATCGCCATATGGTTGTTGTGTGCTACAAGACCACGATAAACGCTCAACAATACTGGTTAAGATCATGCATCGGCTGCCGTGATATGATCAACATCTCAGGACAGCACAGCACAGCGCAGCAGGTTCGCTGGGCCGTCCTGCTACAAAACGCACAGGCACAAGCGTGCACAAGTGCAGTGCTGCACCCGTATCGCTGTGCACTGGCCGCACACTGGCAATGCGCAATGCCCCCATGATTGCCAACGTGCTGCGCCAATATATATCTGCCTGCATCACACGCTGATCCCGCATCATGGTGGACACCATTGTCGCGGCGGACACTTCAACTTGATGGCACAATGTGCTGGTGTGCATTACAACAGAGCGTCATGGACTGCACTTTCACGCTGCTCTCCAGTCAACTGCACCTGGAACCGCATGCTCTTATACACGCTTGCTGCCATTTGAGCAGCCTTTGCACAGTGCCCTCTGCAACTCAGCAATAGCAGCTGATGCTCTTAAGCTCCATGAACAGAACCTCGCAGCAAAAAACCCCACACCCCAAAACAGCTGCCGACCACCAAGCTAAAATCTGCTGGCACCTCCTGACAGCCTCGAACCCCCGGCTGCATGCAGCCATTGCAGTTCTGCAGGCGCAGGCGCCCAAGCGAAGAGACCAGCACGTGCTGTAGACGCAGCCGTCTCAGCTGCAGCCAGCACTGCAGCCAAACACAGCTGCAAGCAGCGCAGCTGGCACAGCTGCAGCCGGCTCAGCCCTGCGCCAGCTTTGCGCCCTCATCCACCCACTCCCGTATGGCCTCCTCCAGCTGCCGCGTGGCGCCTGCCAGCTTGGCGCTGGCCTCGTGCGCAGCCACGTCCTTCTTGATGAGGTCAGACTTGTCCGACAGCTGCGTCAGCAGCAGCAGCACCAGCAGCAGGGATAGGTTCTTTGAGACTTTGATCGTTTGATCACGAGAAGCAGGACATCAGGCGGACATCTGTAACAGGCACGGCTTCTGTGCCAAAGCCATGTAAAGACAAGCAACCAGGGCGCGCTGTCTGCTACCAAGAATCAGAGTGACTGTAAGAGTATGCACGGCAGCACAGCAGACTGGACTTGACAACAGCAGGAGTAGGCGCCAGCGCCTGCACCCACCAGCTTGGCTGCGCGCCCCAGCAGCACTTTGCTTTTGTCGCCATGGTTGCGTGCAGCAGCGGCCAGCTTTGGTGACAGGGCCTCCACCTGGGACAGCAGCGCCTTGGACTGCAGCGGCAGCAGTAACGACAGCAGCAGCAGCAGCAGCAGCAGCAGCAGCAGCAGCAGCAGCTTGTTCAACGCAACCCAAGACACAAGTACACTTCGCAGTGCAGCCTCCCTAGCGCTAGCGTTGCCGATCAGTTTTGGGAACGCAAACAGGCCAGCTCTGATGACGCCACAGCCAGTGCCAGCCTGCGCCCTGGGCATTTGCCCGCCCACCACACCAGCTGCCCACCTCGCTCACCACCACACACCCCTGGCAAGGGCCCTGTAGCAGCCTGGCCCCATCTTGAGCAACCACCCATGTTGGCCCCGCATCCATCCGCCCCCTGCTTCCTTCATTGCTGCTGCAACACGCTCCGCAGCTAATCGCCAAGAGGCCAAAACACAACAACCCAACACCCAACACGCAGCGCTGGCAGCATATCCCCACCTGCTCGTCCAGGGGCCGCAGCTCAGCCTCCAGTGCCTGCCTGCTGGCCGTCACAACACGCGCTGAAACACAACCTACAGCCTTGCATGCACTAGGGAGGGAAATGGCACCTCCATAATTCTGTCTCGTCAGTTACTGAGGCATCCTACACAGTGGACGCTGAACACTGGCAGCTACTGCCACGTCTAAATTGATGATCGCCACTACGTTCTACCGCTGAAGCCACGACATCAATCAGGTGAAAGGTTTCCATTTACTTAATTATTTTCAACGTATGCACGCGGGGTACTTCACCCAAGCGTGTAGTAATCGTTTCGTCCGCGTAGGATACAGTCTTTCGGCCCCGGCGCCAGTTTCAGTCCTGCTTACATGTTGTAAAATGCAAACTCACCCTTTACAACGCGCCGAAACACACTGTGCTGCATTCATCACACAGCAGCATGCCCCACCTGCTCATCCAGGGGCCGCAGCTCAGCCTCCAGTGCCTGCCTGCTGGCCGTCACAACAAGAGCTGAAACACAACGCGCCACTGTCCTGCGTTCATCACACAGCAGCATGCCCCACCTGCTCATCCAGGGGCCGCAGCTCAGCCTCCAGTGCCTGCCTGCTGGCCGTCACAACAAGAGCTGAAACACAACGCGCCACTGTCCTGCATTCATTACACAGCAGCATGCCCCACCTGCTCATCCAGGGGCCGCAGCTCAGCCTCCAGTGCCTGCCTGCTGGCTGGCGCCGCGTCTGCCGAGGGCCTGTTGCTGATGCTGTGCGCCAGTCTCACCAGCCGATCAAGCACGTCAGCCTCCCCTGCAGCAGCAGCAGCAGCAGCATAACACGGCAGTGCACAGTTGTAGTGGCGGGCCATACGGCTGAAGCACCAGAGGCATCACAACTGCTGTGCAGCTTCAACTAGCAAACATGGAGCGCTGGCCATAGCACGGCCTCCAGACCCACAACAAACAGCCACCGTAGCAGCAGCAGCAGCAGCGGCGTCACTCACTGTCCCAGTACTCTGTCAGGCTCTGGATGAGCCCCAGGGCCTTGTCATGTGCCTGGCCCTCCTGCCACTTCTCATCGCGCGTGATGGTGAAGTCCAGCCGGTTGTACAGCGCTACAGCCGCAAAGAACGCCGCAAACACTGCAGCGCAAGAACAGCAGCAGCAGCAGCAGCAGCAGCAGGGTGCCTCTTAGTGGGAGGGAGGGGGAGGCTGGCACTGATGTAACTGAGAAGGGCAAAGGCATCAACAGCGCTTGCAGCAGCAGTACATGGTGGTGCGTCTCGTGGTAGCACGCATGTGCAGGAGACACACAGGGCTCCGTACACAGCCAACCATACAGCAGCAGCAGCAGCAGCAGCAGCAGCAGCAGCGCACCTGAGATGAGCAGCAGCGGCTCGCGCATCATGCCGGTGAAGGTGAAGCTGTAGTCAACAGCAAAGGGCTTGTTCTGCTCTGGCACCACATTGGACTTGCTCAGCACCAGCACGGGGCGGCCCGCTGTGTCCAGGTAGGTGAACTTCTTGTCCCATGACTGCTGGATGTCGGCGAATGGCAGCTGCAGGGGGGACGGCAGCAGGCGCAGCGAGTGCAGCAGCAGTAGGACGGAGTGCAGCACGCTCAAGGAAGCAGTAGATCAGGGCGTGCGCGGCTGCCTCCCGAAGTGCTGTCAGAGACCATACAACACCCCTGCTGCTGCTGGAACGCCGCAACATCCGCAACACAACGCCAACAACTGCAATTGCAACGCACGGCACGCTAGCTCACCGTGGCCTTGATGTGCTTGGCTCCCTCAGGCAGCACCACCAGGCACACGCCAGCACAACACTGGCTCGGCCTGCTGGACATCAAACCGCACACTGCAAATTCTGCAACACACAGCACGCCGGCTCACCGTGGCCTTGATGTGCTTGGCTCCCTCGGGCAGCACCACGCGCGTGGTGAGCTGCTCCACCCACACATCGTCAAAGCTCGTTGACAGGTCCATCAGCAGCCTCAGCTTGCCCTTGGGGCGGCGGTACAGGAAGCCCTCCAACGGCACGCTGTAGCCTGCGCGTTCGGCAGATGTTTGACCAGTTTGACCGGCAGTTGACCGGGGGATGTTTGACCAGATGTTGACCACGGCGTTAGACCGGATCCCCGAGAAATGACAGGTATGGATATAATCGTCTGCAGCAGTCTGCGTTGATGCATGTAAGGCAAGAGAAGGGCACGCGGGGCTGAAGCAGCAATGCACAGCAGGGAAACAGCGCTGCGCGTGCTGCAGCAGCTCACCGAGCGTGAAGTCTGTCTTCCAGCCGCCCATGAGCGGGTAGCGCAGCCGCACCTCAATCAGGGTCTGCAGTGCAGCAACAGCAACAGCAGCAGCATTGTGGCACCGCAACGCAGTGCTGGAGAGGCAACGATAACCTGCCTTGTTGCTGTTGCACCTGGTGGCACATGCCAGCTGCTGGAGCCACGCTCACCACAGAGCTGCAGCAATTTTGCACAACAGATACAGCTTTGCTCACACCCAAGTGCACCTGGGACCCAAGTGCACCCAACTGCTCTGCCTGCACCCACGCCTGTCAACTCCACTGCTGCTGCTGCCCTCTGCATGACACACTGCTGCCTTGCCATGCATGCACCAGGCCCACCCTCGTTAATAAGCGAGGATCTCTGCTGACGCTTGAAGGCACTGCCTTGCACCTGCTGACAGGGCGCATGTTACTTAACGTGTCGCTTGCCGTCTCACCTCCCTGCTGGTGTGTGTGGTGTCGCTGCTGGAGATGTTGCCGATGATATCCTTGTAGTACAGAGAGTGCGCAGCAGCAGGCAGGTGCGCCTTCACATCCTGCAGCAGCAGCAGCAGCAGCAGGTACATGGCAGCGAGGTCAAGGCACGCAAGTGCTTGCAGAACAACGGCAAGAGATTAGAAGGCACCATGCAGCTGGCTGCCGCATGCAGCATGCCAATGATGTCCTTGTAATACAGCGGCTGCGCAGCAGCAGGCAGGTGCGCAGCCTGCGCACGCTAACAAGCATGCATTTCCTGCGGCAGACTAACAATCTGCTACGCTCCAACAGCCTGCAAGACTGTAAATTGAAATCTGAAATGCACGCCGCGCCGCAACCTGCCACTGCATTCCTACACGCTGTGTAGGACTGCACAGCGTGCGAGCGGCGGCTCACTTAATGCCAGCACCCAGAGTGCAGCAGCAGCTTCTACCGACGTGAAGTCTACACCAGGTAACTGGCACTCACTGGAAAGGAGTTGGTCTTTCCATCTGGGGAGTGTGCATATGTCAGGCGGGAGAACTTGCCAGTGTGCTGGGAGCCAGCGTTTTGCTGCAGGCAGCACGTACAACATGCAGCAAGCACGCACATAGCAGCAGCCTCAGCTGTTTGAATTGCACTCCAGCATAGCGTGCAGTGGTGCAGCACTTGCACCCGGCAACTATCGCAGCTGTGATGAGGCATCAGATACTGAAACACAGATGTAAACATGTCGGTAATGCCTCTGATACTCAGGCAGCTCTGCCATCTACAACGTGCCACCAGTCTAGCCAGGCACCATGTGTGTAGCTTATATGGACTGGTGCAGGTGTGAGCGACTAGTGAGTGTAGATCTGTGCTGGATCGGTGTCAGCGTGTGTAATTCCAGACGATGCCACTCACAATTTCGTACGTCTCCTCCACATAAATGTTGCCCCAGTGGGACACCTCAATCTCACGCACAAGCGAGTTGACCTGCAGCAGCAGCAGCAGCAGCAGCAGCAGGGTGCGTGCGGCTCAGTGTGCTGCCTCAACAGCTCACGCACAAGCGCCATCACCTGCTGCCACTGTTCTGCTTGTGTGTTGTCACACCTGCCAGTGCCCCCATCCCTATTCCCTACAAGCCACCGCACCCACAGCTGCCGGCAGCTTCGCACATGCTTCACTCCGACCCTTGCCAGCATAGGACTGTGCTAGTGAACGCGCAGCAGCGCCGCAAGCGCAGCAGCAGCTCACCCGCTTGAAAGGCTTGTCATGGTGGAAGTGCACCTTGAGCTGCTGCACAGCCCAGGGCCCCTGCTTGCCCAGCGCTGCATAGCTGACCTTGCTGCCTGACTTGCTGCCACCATCCTGCGGGCTGAATGACCTCACATCAGAGGTTGGCAGCAGCACCTGCAGGCAGCACACGCAGCAGCAGCAGCGTTACATGAGCATGTTGGGAGTGGATTTGTTCAATGTTTTGTGTGTGAGGCGTGCAGCTGGCAGGCATGCTCTGCTGGGCTGGTGTGTGAAGGCAGCGGAAGGGAGCGCTGCTGTTTTGTGCTGCTACTTGAGCCGCAACTGAAGCATTAGCAAGCCACCCTGGGCAGCTGCAGCAGCATCATCCCTTCCATAACTCTCGCAGCAGGCGGGTGTCATGGCTGCTGTTTTCCCGACAATACTCACTGGCTCCGCTGCTGCAGCATCTACAGCTGCTGCAACTGCAGCTGCTGGCTGTGTTTGCTGCATGCACCCCTCTTGCACTCGTGCCTCAAGCTGCTGTAAACAGCAAGCTACTCACAGTGGAGCTCTGCTCTGTCACTTCGTATGGCGACAGCAGGTACAGGTTGTCATAGTACTCAACGTACTGCTTCTCGCCCTGCGCAATCTTTGCAGGGTTGGGCTTGAACACGCCTGTCACTGTTGCAACCACGTCAAGGTCGACAGTGGCGCCCTTCTTGACTGCCGATTTGAAAGTCGCCTGGTAGCAACTGACACCTGCAGGTGCACCCTGCGGCGCTTGCTGCAGCGGTGCCACCTCCTGCTTCTCCTTCTTGATCAGCACCTGCAAGACCCGATAATGGAGTTGTTCATTTCAGCGGAATGAGCTAGCTGCCACTGCAATTTGATGGCTGCCCAAGGCACAACAGCTGCTGCTGTTTGGTGCTGGTGTTGGTTTGCTGCTCGCCCACCTTCAGCACGGCGATTCGCGACGCTATGCTCTCAGGATAGCACACCACAAAATTGGAGAGATCCGAACCGCCCGTATTCTTGGCCTTGAGCGTGTCAATGGCCTTTGCCCAAGTGTTCTTGAGGTTGATCTGCAACAAACGCCCTGCAGTGAGCAGCCTGCCCCGATCGCGCCAGTTAAGCCACTCGGTGCAATAAACATACCCTTCTGCTTGCATTTTCAACAACGAAGTCCGCTGCTGCTGCACTGGCCACCAGGCAGGCAGCCAGTACAAGCACCGTGCATAACCGGCTCATCTTGTCACGTCTACAACGGATATACTACATTCAAAGAGCGTCGCTGCTGTTCAAGTAGCGGCAGTGGTCGGACGCAGGGGCCCCAACCACCTTGCAGCAGTTGTACCCCACACTGGGTGACAACTCTCGCCTCAGCGCTTTGACATACCAGAAACTTGCCCGATATGATAGACGGTATCACGACAACAGTGTTGTCACAACACTAACTGTGCTGATGCCACATCACCAAGCACTGTTGCTCTCCCTCCTTCTCATATGAGTGTCGTAGTTCAGGGTCACTACAGCTTGTACACAAACACGGAACTCATTACTCCGAGCTGAAGCTAATTACCTTCTCTGCAAGCGCGCTGGTTGCAGCTTGGTGGCTAGCTGCTGCTGCTGCTACTGCTGCTGCTACAGCAGCTGTGGCTGCTGCCAACTGAAACTGCACTTCTTTGACACCAACTTTTCACCGGAAGTCTATTTGAGGCACCTAGCTTACCGCTGTGCTTGTGCAGCTAGTGCTACAGGCAGCATGGTCAGCAGTACCAAATGGCACGACATGGATGGCTCACCCATAGTGGTCACAGAAAATGTAGTGGAGTACAGGAAAGCCATCACAGAGCTGGTTACTGCAGGTACGAAAGTGTGCATGAACATGTTTACAGCAGCATGGTAGACCTGCTACTGCAGGTCAACAGCATCAGGTGCTTCCAAATTCAAGATTTAAACGCATGCAGCACTCGCAACAGAAACGCACACACGCACTGCTGGCCTGACATGCGTGACCTGATGTTGCACGTGTTGTGTGCATGCTGAGCCTGCAGATCTGGTTTCCTGCAACTGCAGAGGATGTGGTGCTTGAGGTACGTCAGCCAGCATGGCATGCAGCCATGCCAGCCATGCCAGCCTGGGACACCTGAGGTGTCGCAGCTGCCAGGACGATCGTCAGCGCTTTGCTGCTCCTGCAACCGCGCACGTAAAGTTCTGCAGTCCGTTGGCCAGCAAAGGATGTCAAATAGGCAACAGCCAGCATGCTGATGCTTCCGGCACGCCCATCCTGGGCTGTGTCTCCTGACGCTGTCATGGCCAGCCATCGCCAACGCCTGCATGCTGCCGTGGCTGCCGCTGCAGGTCGGGTGCGCTGAGGGCGTCACCACAGCCCTCATAGCAGATGCAGCAAAGCAGGTGGGGTGAGCTTTGCATGCCAGCTGCTGCAGTACATCCAGTCAGGGCTTGCGCTTGCAAGGGCCCTGCTGTGTCAACGTCTACTGCCTGTACTGACCAACATGTTGCATTCAGCTCTTGCACAATGTAAGTTCTTGCCTGGTACTGTACTGCATATCACTGGCAACAAACCTGCCGCACGGTGCCGAACAAGGGAAAGCAGCAGATGGGGTTGCAGTGAGATGCACCACTGCACGCAGTTCACAGCTGGCAGGCTTGCGCTTTGATGCATGTGCGGCGACACAACATGGACACCTGGATAATTGGCATGGGCAGCTTGCAGCCGTCGCACGCACCAGGTGCAGCCACAAGCTGTACGCACAGGTCTCAACTCAGACGCACTTGCTACTGCTGCTGCGGTTGCTGCTGCAGGTTGTTGGCATCGACAAGAGCCCCAGCCAGGCAGCCAAGGCAGCAGCCCGCCACCAGGGCATTGCAAACCTCAGCTTTGCCCAAGTTGATGGCTACGACCTGGCGGCAGTGCGGCGGCTGGCTGATGCAGCAGGCATTCGGCAGTTCAGCGTGATCTTCATAGATGTGTCTGGCAGGTGAGGCGTTGGGAGGCTTGACACAGCCACTACTCCATCCCTTTGATCCTAGGAGGATACATTGTTTCGACGCCCGCTTCGGTCGATTGCTCACATGTACGATGCAAGCTCTCTGTCAACAGCTGCACAGCCCATGAAGTTTGCAGGAGTGCCTTTCAGGCGGCTTGTCCTGCACATCCTGGGCCTGGTTGGAACTGACAGCGCTGCTGCATAATTGTGCACAAACTGCAGCGTGGCAGGGCAGCCGAGGCACTTCCTGGTCCGCCAGATCCACTGCAGCTTGCACTTGGTTGCGTGCTTCGATGCAGCATAGTTGATTAGATCCTCTGATGCCGAGGCTGACCATGGCGTGCTGCTGTGCCTGCTGCTGCGCTGCAGCCGCAAGGTTGGCGATGTGGAGACGCTGCTGGTGAAGTATGAGCAGGTGTTCAACCCGCGGCTGTTTGTCGTGAAGGCGTACCAGCTCAAGCGGCTGATCATGCGCTGCCAGCTGTGCACTGTGGCAGGGCATGCTGGTGGGGACGAAGAGCAGCAGCAGCTGATGGGAACAGACGTTGAAGTGGCAAAGGCAGCAGCAGCAGCAGGATGTAAATCAGGATGGCGCGGACCTGGCAGGGCAGCAGCGAGAGCAGAGTGACACAGCAGCAGCCAGCGGATGTCAGCTGTAGTGCGGCATCTGAGCCGGAACCGGCAGGGCAGTAGCATACCCGTTATGCTGTGACAGCAGTTAGTGGCACCGGGATGCAGTTTGATACGTGTTTATTTTTTTTGCTCTTTCCGCTGTTGACGTTGCCGCTGAGGTACTCCCTTTCTTCTCTTTCTTGTCTGCTTCGGTGGGGTGTTGCTGAAGGCACGGCAGCGGCTGGTGGTCCAATTTGTGAAAATCGACTGCCACATCACAGGCTCCTGGTGATCAAGACTGCGCAGGTTGTCATGGGCAAGGTATGCGCATTGCACACGAAAGTTCTCAAAAGTCCATGTCACTTGAGTCATGTGGTGTCCAGCGGTGCAGTAGCATGTATCACTGTACTTTGAACTGGTGTCACTGTATACCGGCACGTTTCCCAGCGTATCTGCTTTGCTTTGAGGTAGGCTGCGTGCGGGGCAGAAAACGGACTGCATGCGTGGAAGTGGAGGGCGACAACATGCAGCTAATCACGGGGCCGTAAACTTCGAATGGGTGCGAATTATACATCACTTATATTTCTGGTGATAGGCTGCCCTCAGAAATGCGGTTCAATCCTAAGTTCGGCGAATCTGGGCGTCGAGGTTCTGGCACGGGCACTATCGGTACACTCAGTGCTTGTTCCCAGCTCGGCACTTCAACTCAGAGAGCCACAGGCAGCTGAAAGTCATTTACCTTTCCTTATCCTTTGCTATCATCGTATGTCGCATTAGCTGTGACGCACCGCAGTGTTTCCCGGACACAACCTGGTGAGCTTGAGCTCCTCCGATCACCGTATTAATGTCTTAAAGAATTGTTGCTTTATGAAAAAGCTTACCGATTGAAGCAATCCTGCAGCTGTGCCAACCGTGCTCAACTATGGAGCCCTGTGCCTTTTGGTGTGAGCTCACTCGATAAGACAGGCTCACACCCTCGCTTGTTTGTTCACAGGCAATTCAATACTTCGTGCTGTGGAACCAGCATACGTTGTGCCCGGCAGTGAATCATGTCGGTGACTCATGTCAGTGACTCATCAGAGTGGTGACCCAGGAGTTCAAATACACTTGGTGGCTGGAGCTAGCGGCTTTCACGCCTGATCGAGCAGAGCGGACAACAGGTTGAAGCCGTCATCAGCAGTGCTGGCCATGGCAGCAGCATCGAACGCCTCTGCAGCAGCTGCGTCACCGGTTACACCTCCAAGCAGGCCTGGCACAGGTATGCCAATGCCCCCAAGTTACACCTGCCACCACTGCCAGCGGCTGCTTGAAGCAACCTGTTGCCAGCGTTGCAGCTACTCTTATCACAGCTCTAATACATCTTCCTGCAGGCAGCATTGCCATTGCACCTTTTGAAACATGTAACAGCACCCTACACGGCGTCAAGTGGTCACCACCACAGCAGTGAATCACCGCTGCAGTCAGCACCAAACGTTGTTGCCGGCAAGGCTTGGGAGTAACTGCGGTTGTGCATTGGGCGCGAAACGTTGCTGTTCCTGCTTCCTGCAGCGCAATTGCCTGACAGCGTCAACTTTCGTGTGTGCTCCCTGCAGGCTTTTTCCTGCCCCGCAACGGTGTAGCTCAGGCGCTGCAGGCAGATGATGTTAGTAACGACCTAGCAGGTCTTAACCTTGGTAACACAGCAGCAGCCAGACCTGGCAGCTGTACACCAGCAGCACCTGCAGATGCTGCGCCCTACAGTAACAGCAGCAGCGGCGGCGGCGGCACCGGCAGCAGAATGTGCAGTGGCCGGCTGTACAGTCCGCAGCTGCCAGGCCACAGCTGGTACAGGGCTGCTGGTAGGTGGAGCCTGGAAGCTGCACAAGCCTCGGGTGCTGCTGCTGCTGCTGCTGACCGGCTCGGCATGTATAGCAGTAACAGCAGCTTCAGCAGACACGTTGGTGTGGACATTGGGCCCTCCATGTCACTGGATATGAACAGCCGCTCCTTCAGCAGTCCAATGCTGCGGGAGGGCAGCACAGCTGACCTCCAGCTGCTGTTCCAGCAGCAGCAGCAGCAGCAGCAGCAGCAGCAGCAGCTGCAGCTGCAGCGCCTGGGCAGCAGCCCTGTGGCTGTCAGCCGCTGCCGCAGTGGTGGCATCGACAGGCAGTTCAGCAGCAGTCACAACGGCTCCCCCAGCTGTGTCAGCTTGAGCAGCCGTGACAGCTGTGCCGGCCCTGCTTTTGATGCAGCAGCAGCAGCACTCGCAGCCTGTGAGGATGATGTATGCATAACAGCCAGTGGCTGGCTGACCTCATGTTGCCAGTCAGGCTGTGCTGTGGCAGCGATGTGCGGCCAGCACAGCTTCGCAACAGCATCACTGGGCACCGCAGGGGACAGCAATCGCTCCCTGCTGGCTGCCTATGCAGATGGCAGCCCAGCATTAGCGCCTTGTTACACACGGCGGAGCGCCACGTTTGATGACGGCGGCAGCAGCAGCAGCAGCTGCAATGGGCTGCTGGCGTTCCCTTCGGTGCTGAGACCTGGACCATACCCAGCCAGCAGCAACGTGTCACGCTCACCGTTTGCTGAAGTAGCTTCTGCAGCATCAGCAGGCAGGGACGCAGCAGCTGCAGCCTGCAGTGACACCTACACGCGCACTCCATGCAGCAGCTGCCCTAGCAGCCCTGGGAGCTCAGCATACGGACCCGCTGCTGCTGCTGCTGCTGCTGCTGCTGCTGGTGGCTCCTGTGACTTCCAGCAGCAGCTCTGGCAAATGCAGCTTGCGTCTGCATCTGCGTCTGCAGCTGCAGCACCATGTCCTGTCGGCAGCCCAGCAGACAGCAGGCTTGCAGGCTGCGACTTTTCAGCCCCAAGCTCGCCAGCAGAAGCCTCCTACCTGCGCGGGCACCATTACAGCTCCCACTCGTCTTTGCTAGCTGCCTCGCACCAGCCAACACAGCAGGGCCGCAGCTACAGCCAGCTGCTTGAATTGCCAGCAGACCACTTTGGTGTGACGCCCTGGCAGGCAGATGCAGGGTGCAGCACTGGTGGCGTGAGCAGCCTCAGTGCCCCGATATCCGGGGTATCAATTCCTGCTGCGCTGGAGCCAATGCAAGCTGCCATGCTGCAGCAAGGGCAGGATGAGCTGGACGCAATCGAGCTGCAGCTGCAGCAGCTGCTACAGGTGCGCGCATGACAGCGTTGGCAGTGCACATCAGCAGAGAATGTGTGTCATGTTGATTGTGTTGACTCAAGATGCCGCCAAATCTCCACGGCAACATGTATCATGCATGGTGCCCTGCGCACTGAGACTCTCGCAGCCGCATGCATGCCCACCTGAAAGTCACTTCCAGGCCATCGTGTTGAAAGCTAGCTGCCGCTAAACGCAGAGCTGCCTCCTGCTGCCAGCAGTGCTTTAACATAGACTGGCAGGCGTGCGCAGGTATCAGATATGCAACAGGGCAAATTGCGCATGTAGGTTCATTCCACCGGACTGATTCAAAGCACATGCAACATCAAGGGTGCAGCACTCTCTGCACTTGCTGACAAGCCTGCCCCTGCAACACCCTCCGCGGCATGCTGCGCAGACAAAACCAAACCCAACCCAAGAGACTGAACCACATGTATGGCCTGGCAGGCAATCACCTGGCAGACGTAACACATCACATAACACACCCTGTGCTTGCTGACAAACCTGCCCCTGTGACGCATTCTTTGGCATGCTGTGCAGACAAGGGACCAGCTGGCAGCATCCAGGACAGTGCTGCTTAGGGAGCAAGGCCCTTCAGGCCTGGCCCGCTCACCCACACACCTGCAAGACAGCAACCGCCTGCAAGGGCCAGACCCCGCAGCTCCGCACCTGGCGCTACACCCCGGCTCTGCATTGGGCAGCACAGTGCATCCAGCTAGCGCTGCCTCGCACCCGGGGCTGGTCCCGCAGCCTCGCGCCAATGCACTGCAGAGCTACATGGTGCTGCACCAGGAGCAGCAGCAGCGGCACCAGTTGTGCATGCAGTACGTCTCGCAGAATGCGGCTGCGCGCGGCGGCTCACTGAGTCCTGCTGCTCAGGGCAAGCTGTACGAGCTGCTGAGGCTGCAGAAGCTGCAGGTGGGCCTGCATGAGGAGCTGCTGCACAACCTGGTGGCATGCGCAACACTCAACAGCAGCAGCAGCAGCAGCGGCGGCGGCGGCTGTGTTGGTATGTGAGTGAAGCTTGGCCGGCTGTTGCCCGTGCTTCTTGCGTGAGCAACGGTTGGTGCAGCTGCAGCGCTTGTGAGATTGCACTGCAGGCGGTCGAATGGTCAAAAGGTGATGGTGTGTGCATTTTGCCGCTGTTGCAACACAGCGATGGTCTGCTGGGAGATGGTTAACTGCAGCACCAGTCGTGCCTGCTTACGCAAGGAAAGTTTTGGTGCCAGCTGTTGTGCATTGCGTGCACTATTTCCAAACCGTCAGGCGGCTTCG
The DNA here is from genome assembly GCA_030272155.1 of Tetradesmus obliquus. Taxonomy (NCBI): domain Eukaryota; kingdom Viridiplantae; phylum Chlorophyta; class Chlorophyceae; order Sphaeropleales; family Scenedesmaceae; genus Tetradesmus; species Tetradesmus obliquus. The sequence goes on from CP126191.1 coordinate 8,717,589, forward strand.
CCTGCTGCCTAATTTCTTGGCATGACTTGGTGCATAACAGATCCAGCACAGATGCTTGCACATAGCCGGCGCGGCATGCAGAATGTGTGCTGGCAGCTGCTCAGGCTATGTGACTTGTACAGAGCGCTGAGAACGCCCAGATGCAAGCTGGGTTGTTGCAGGGCAGTGCTGCATCAGTTTTGTGAGAGCAAGCACGCCGCCATCACCATCCTGGTATATGCTGCCAGGCAACAAACAAATGCATGCTGTTGCCTCACTTATTACATTGGTTTCATTCTGTTGCGCCAGTCTGCCAGGGCTGCTGCGTTCAGACTTGCGGTGCATTGCGCGTGCCGTTGACGTGTGCTGTTTCTGATGAATGAGCAGCATGTGCCGCTGCGCGTGTGTTGCTGCGTGCTGCCAGCACCTTCTCGGCTTTGCCCTCTTCTTCTTTGGGCTGCTGCTGAGTCGTAAAGAACACCCGGCGACACAGTTAGCAAAAACAGCCCCCTAGCTGTTGAGCGCTCGATTTGGGTGGAATTGTCTTATACTGTGAGGTTATGCTTCTGTTGAGCGGCAGCTGTGTCTCTGACCAGGATTAATTTCTGGGTGTCTGGGGTGCTGCAGCTTTGTCTGGTGTGAGTGCAAGGTGCAGCACATTCAAGATGGAGAATGGTGTGCTGTCCTACACTTGCACATGAATTGCCCTGGTCTTGTCACAAAGGGGGTTGATGCACATGTCATGCAGCTGTCTGAGGCATCGACGTTACTTTGCCTGACATACATAACTGATTGCTGCTCAGCATTACTGAAGGCAGGCTGCAGCTGTCCATGCGGCATGTCGTGCTGTTAACTTGTGCACATGAAAGCACAACAGCAGCATGTACGGCACGCTTGGAACTGCAATGCGCCAGCTGGTGTGTTGGGTCAGCCACGGTACCCATGGGATGGGATGTGGGATGCTCTAGGGAGACACAATCTCATCTGGCTGAGCATCATCATGTCACCCATCAACCCAATAGCTGATGAACAGCTCGGCTGTTGAGCCACCGCAGCTTGCGTGGGAACAGCTGTGGTGTGACACCATTGAATGTCCGGCTGTGACCAGCACCCTGGAGCAGGCGCTGAGTGAACGCATCTTTTGGTATGAGCCCTGCGTGTTTTTTTGCTTAGCCGCCAGAAGCCACGACTGCCTGTTCTGCAGCTGGTGCAATGCGCTCTGGCCTTGTATACTGTGCTTGAACCGCCGTAAAACTGGTGTGCCCTGCATACCCTGTCACTTGCTGTCTTTGCATTGCGACGTTTTGAACTGTGCATGAGTTGCAGACTTTGCACAGCAGCCTTTGCAAGCCGTGCAGACGTACCTGCTTCCGCACCGACGGGCTTTTTGGGAAGTGCAGATATTGCGGTCTTTGCACGGCAGCCTTTGTGAATGTTGCCGAGGTTGCTGCTCCTGTGCGACAGCTCTTTCAAACAGCGCAGAAGCTGCTGACTCTGCCGCCTGCGAACCTCCACAAACGTTTTGAGTGCTGCGCAGGGTGCTCCTGCGACTGCGCCATGCTCTGAACCATCTTGTCACATCTGATGATGGAACTATCTTGTTGCATCTGATGACAGCAACTCGTCACCCTGCTGGTGTGAAGCTGCTCTATCTTCACAGCAGACACCGGCGTGGCCTGTTGCCTGGCTTGTTGCATCTGCTGCATACACCTGCCACAGCTTAGCTAGCTGCTGGATAGGCCCACTGCGCTGCTCCCCGCAACATCTTAAGCATGTCTTGACTAGGGCTTAGCAAAGATTTGCAGATTTGATGTGTGTTGCAGAGTCCAAGGCATGGCAGAGACTGAGGTGCCCCTTTTTGCCGCACTCTCATCATCTGGCATCCTGGCATGCCTGGCACCTACTGTTACAGCTGTTGGTGGTTAACATGGAGTTTGCAGAGTTGTTTAGCATGTGAAGCAGATGGAAGTAGTCGAAGTGGCTTCTGTGTCAGTGACAGCATGGCTTCAGCAACACTGGCGCTTCATTCACCTCATGAGCAAACAGTCATTTGGCTGGTTTGGTGGTTGTTATGTTGTCATTTGGCTGTGCACCAAGCCCCAGGGTGGCGGTGGGTGACCCGTATGCTGCTGAGCAGAACACTTTTTTAATGGCCAACAGGCCGCAGCCTTGGCAGCCGCAGCCTCAGCTGCTAGAGCGTGTTGATTGTCAGCTTTGTGTTGGCACGTGGATGGGGTGGGATTGGCTTGGGGCTGGACTATTGCAGGCTTCAGCTGCATGTTGCTGGCTTGCAATGCCTGGGTGGCAGCAGCAGCAGCAGCAGCAGCGGCGGCGGCACACTGGCGTCAGTGTTGTTTCAAGCGCTTGCCAGCTTGGGCACGTGATAGTACCACTGTGCTGTGAGCAGTTGTGGTCTTCGGCTGACGTACACGAGCTGCTCAAACTTACTACTACACCATTAGTAATGGTGCACAGCCGCTGGCACCGCAAGTCCGTTGCAGTGGTTTGAGCTTGTCATTCTGTCGGCGAGGATAGAAGGTCAACGCATGAGCGTGTGATTCTTTTGGGAAGAGCAGAACTTGCAGTGGTGCGTGCGTGTGTGGATGCAAGTCCAGCAATATATGTTTGTGCTGCTGTGCGACACTTGGCTGTTTCACTTCATGATGAGTGGGGCATTGCGATGCGGCTCATGCTGGAGTGCTTGCCATGCAGCACAGCCAAAGGCACGGCTGCGCCCAAAGAACAGGTGTGCTAAAAAGGGGCTGGGCCAAGGCAGCTGCACGGCAAGTCAATGCATGCTTTGTTGGTTGTTGCATACTTTCTTTTTGTTTTTTCTATCATTGCGGTGATAGTGTCATGGGCTTATTGTTCCAGTGTTCCAGTACTGTTTTTGCGGGACTCGATATAGGAGATATGGATGTGGCAAATGGGTATGGGGGGTCAATTGAGCTCGAGGTGACGTGTGTCTTTCATCTCATTGCAGATGGCGGGCAGACTTTTGACAACTTCTGGGGAAACTACTGAGCTCTTTTGGGCGTGCACGTGAGAGCAAGTATGCAATGCATGAAGCTGCTTACAGTTTGCTGGGCTAGCTGTCATTGTATGGACAGTTGCACATGGGGCGGTGAGATTTCAGCAGTTCATCAGCTCGATTGTCACATTCTGGCGGCTTTCCCAATCGTAGCATTCGTACCATCTTGCCATGTATCCCTACTTGCAGTGTTGATGCAGAGTGTTGGCTACCCAATGTGCTGGCCGCATATTGGTCTACTAGTACCATGCCGTCCTTGTAGAGTAAAATTACAGTCAGACGCTAGCATGACACGGTGTGTGCACGGGTTCCACAGTTCAGCATACCTTATGCAGCATATACTTTTCAGGGGTTGCCGTGCTGTAAGACGTGAGTGGTGAAAGGCGCGAGTGTGTTTGTTATTTAGCCGCAGCCTGCTTCATAAGAGAGTGTGGCCAGGGTAGCAATCAAGAGATGTACGTACATGAAGGTATACTTTCAGAACACAGGCGTGCTGCTGAAGCAGCTCGTGTGTATTGAGACAGACACACAACATGTCGTCACATAAAAGTTACATTCTCTCAACGAATGCACAACAATGAGCATGCGAGCAGGATCAGCAGTACTGCTGCAGCACCAACGTCTCACTGCAATGGAGGCACAGCACAGTCAACCTGCTGTGCAGACCTTGGCATGTCACAGTGTGACCTCACTCATACAATGACTTAAACTGCTGCCTTCAAGCGTGTTGTGTAACAGCCTAATGCAAAGCTCATCTCCACGCGCTGGCACCAGCAAGGCCAGCGCAACATATACCAGTTGTTGCTTTGCAAGGCCGCAGCAATAACATGCGCCATATGCATGTGAACTGCACTGTCGATGGCATGCGCCACGACAACCACCACACGGCTGCCTCTACCTGTTCTTGCAGCAATGCCGTTGCCACACCTTCCACAGAAACCGCAGCAAATGCTGGTGTACGTATTCAGCTGGACAGTCTGGAAACATCAGCTGCACTGTACAGAAGATTGCTGCTGAAAACCAGTGACCAGTGACATTTTTTGTATACAGGACATGCAATGGCAGCAAAGCACCTTGGCCTTTATGACTTGCCACCTGTCCACAAAAGCCTGCAGGCCTAATGGCATCCGCCGCCTCCGCAGCCGCAGCCGCCGCTGCTGCTGCTGCTGCTGCCGCCCTTCAGCGCCTGCCATGCCGCCATGCCGCCTGCCACATTACTGACGTGCTGGAAGTTGAACACCTGCAGCAAACAGCAGCAGCAGCAGCAGGCGGCAAATGCAGGTGTTGCTGAAGAACAGGCGGCTGGAACTTGCCTGCTGAAGCTGATCAACAATCATGGTGGGATGCTTGACCTGGTGGCAGTCGCAGCAAGAAGTTGCACATGCATGCAGGGACACATGAACACAACGGTGTTCTTGCAGTACACACAGCATGAACAGACCGCTGCTGCAGATGCCGCCAGATGCGGCACCGCACTGTTGCGAGATGAGCACGCCGAGCCATACAACCAGCAGCAAGCCCACAGCTGCGCAACAACACATAGTCACGAGTGTAAAAGCATGCCGCTGAATTGCCGCATGCAATGCCACAATCTTCTTAAGCACGTGCAATCTACCCTCCCTGCACGCTTGTGCTGCCGGCAAGACCTCATCGTCCTGCTGCTGCTCCTGCTGCTGCTGCTGCTGCTGCTGCTGCTCACCTTGCTGAGCCGCACTGTCGCTTGCGCGGAGCGCTGGCCGCTGGCGCACACCACTGCCACATGCCCGTCTATGAACTGATCCAGCTGCCCCGCCCTGACTGCCTCTGACAGGCCGTCTAGCGGGATATTCACTGCGCCAGGGATGCGGGGGCCTGCAGAGCACGTGGCGGCACCGAGTAATGCAGTACCAAGTGATGACGTGCGGCGAGGATAGCGCCATTGTGCGAGAGTTGCGCCCACCAAACGAGCCACAGCCTGAGGCCATCCATTGATGTTGACATTGCACCTGGGGCTTGTCAATTTGGATCTTTTGAGAGTAACAGCGTTGATAACGAAAGTGGCGCAACGGCAGCCACAGAGCATGCTGTCACGCAGGAAGAACCTTGTGAGAAACAGCAGCAGCTGTACACACCCGCGTAATGCAGGCCTGCCCACCCACCTGCCTCGAACTCTGCTGCGCTGCGCACATCCAGCAGCAAGTCGATCAGCCCGCCTGCAGTTAGGGCCACATCCAGCTCCTGCACAGGCATCTCCCGGAAGCCCTGTGCTGCATCATATGCTGTGACGACTGCCTCGACTGCTGCTGCTGGGTCAGGTTGGAATAGCTGCGGCGGCGGCTCCTGCAGCTCCTCTACTGCTCGGTGGGAGTGCAGTGTGCAGCAGGTGTGGTGGGTGTGGCAGTGAGCAGATTTTGATCAACAGCGTGCATGTGGTGATGGTGATGGTGGTGGCAGTGTGCAGAGTTGAGCAACAGCGTGCGTGTGGTGATGGTGATGGTGGTGGCAGTGTGTGCGAGGGTGCCAGTGCATGGGTGGCGCTGTGATGCACAGCGCTGTGCGAAAGGTCATGGATGGCATACGTGTGTAACCCTCCCAGCCGGGCAGTTGCCACTGCGTGTGTGTGGTGGTAGTGCAGCCAGCAAGTTTGGTGCTCCTGAAGTGTGTGCATGCTTGTGAGACGCGAGTGCTTGAGCGCAGCATGCAGCGTGCGGCACACATGGCATGGCTTGATGGGTGCATATGATGAGGCAGATGCGTGTGCCTGAGCGCAGCATGCAGCGTGCAGCGCACATGTCATGGGGCGTCCCTTGAAGCGGCCCTCATGCTCCCACACAGGCGCTGCATCATCGTCATCAGCAAATATGAAGTCCTCGCTGCGCTCACGGCACTGCGCAGCACAGACAAGGAAATGAATCAAATCAGCGCCACACGTTACTGTAACGGGTGTCAGAGCGCCAGGCAGTATGCCACGAATGAGAGATGCCATGGCAGCAGCGCTTGTGTGCATCCCAGCAGTAAAAGCAGCAGCAAAGGTCCTAGGTGTGCTTGCATGAGTGCAGACGGTGTCGATCTAGATTAATGTGACTATCACACCTGCTTCAGGATGCTGCTGATGTCAACAAGCCGCTCCTGCTCGCTGTATGAGTTCGTCTCCGGTATGCTGCTGGCACTGCTGCGTGCCTTGCAGGTGCGCGGCCGTGCTGACGGCCCAAACAAGTGCATAAGCGGCCTTGAACAAACATTGACGCTGCTCAATCGCTGCATGACTGCAACGAGCCAATGGCTGGTGGATCTCTCCGAAATGTGTCGAAAACAAGATCCGGCAGGCTACGCTAGTTGAGAGGCACCACCAGACATTTCCTAGAAGTCACAAACACACAGCAAGCTTAGTGATGTATGGATTGTCGGCGGCGGAAGGGTATAAGTGAGGGCGGTTTGGGTTCGCCTGTCACAGGCACAAAGTGTGTGCGTGGGACGATCTTCCCTGTGCCCTGTGCCACTGACCAGCCAGCGGGACCTTCCAGTCATCTGAACATTATGAAACTGACTTGCTTTTCTGTGCTGTAGGCCCTCACTTTTCAGACACAGGTGACGGCCTGCAGCAAACAACGTGGGTTGTGGGTTGCATGATCATGCCGTCACCACATGCATGCACAGTCCCTTCCACCCTTGTTAGCTTAAGCTTTTTGTTGATAATTATAAGACGGCCAGATGGGCTGCATTTCCAGATTGTCGAAAGCAGGGCTCCGGCGGGCAGTACGTCAGTACTGATGTGCTACCCCGAGGGTGGTGCTGATGTGTGCTAGCATGTGTTTGGCAGCTGCTGGTCCAGCTGCATGCATCAAGCCAAAGGAGCAGATTTTTGTTCAAAAACCGCTAGCAGAAACGCTGTGAACATTCTTCTGCTGATGGGCAGCACCTGCAAAATGGACTGGAAGCTCCAGCCTGGAGCAGTCAAACAGCAGGGTTTCAGGAGGTTTGGGGAGCGTTAGGTGACAGCCACCTGCTGCAGCTGTACATATGTGCCTATCCATCGCCAATGTCCACAGCTGTGTTGGTTTGGTTGAAGATCGATTGTTGAACGCTGCTGAGCTGCTGCAACTTTGCTCAAGGATGGGTCTTCAGGTGTGCTACGCACGCGTACGATACAAGAATGGTACCCGCTATCGTGATCCAATGTGATGGAGGTTGTCGTGCGCTGCAGGAGGACTTCGAAGCGGCTGCAGAGCGCATTTCGAACACACCCGGCCCCAACAGTGACGAGATGCTGGAGCTGTATGGACTGTTCAAGCAGGCAAAGGTCGGAGATAACAACACCGGTGAGCATTTGGGGTCAGCACCATTGCAGCAACGTCGGCAGCAACTGCCTCGCAGCTGCTGTACAGCTGTTCACCGCTGCGTGTGTATACCTGCCCTGCAGCTAAGCCGGGGCTGCTGGATCTCAAGGGCAAGAAGAAGTGGGAAGCTTGGAACAACAAAAAAGGTGAGGCACAGTCCAAGGCTCAGTCAAGCAGAGCCTGCTGCAGTTGAGCACCAGCTGTGCATCAGTTCCTGCAGGCAGTTGCAAAGCGCTTGCTGTTGCATGCCAGCTTCCTGAGGATGCAGCAGTAATACAACATATTGATCATGGCCACAAATGAAGCTAGCATGCGTGCGACCACAATCAGATGCTGCTATGCCGATCATTTTGTATCACAGGAATGAGCTCAGAAGACGCGATGAAGGCCTATATTGAGTGAGTGCTAAGCTGGCATTTGCACGAGTAGCAGCAGCAGCAGAAAGCAGTAACACCAATACATACAGAGCGCGCGTGAGATGCATAATAATTTACAATGCAGGTGTGTGCTGCTGCCAAACATGCTGCGTGGGCATATGCATGCACTCCGCATCTCAGTCATGCAGGCGGTCTGCCACAGCACAACTCCCCACCGCTGGCAGGATGCAGCCACCTACCATGCTTTGCACAGCAGCACTGCAAGTATCACTGAATGGCACCATGCTGCTTGCCTCGCTGCTGCAGGCTGGTGGACAGTCTGCTGGCCAAGTATGCGCCTCAGGCAGCTCCAGCATAAGGGCACAGTTGACAAAGACTACAGGATGCTGGGCTGATGCCCTGGTGTACACAACACAGCAGCACCTGAGTTGCAAGCCAGCGGGCGAGCTTAAGGATGGGGAAACAGGAGGTGCTGCAGCAGCAGGCAGTGCACACAGTTGCAGCGTGGGTGGCTGGGTGGCAGCACAGCAGCTGTGCTGGCTAGTGGCAGCAGACTGAGCTGTTGCAGCAGCGGCAGCAGGATGCCTTGGTGTGCTTGCTTGGTATGGCTTGGCAGGTGTGAAGTCAGCAGGTATCTGGCAAGCAGATTGTGATTGAACTGCACTGGCATTGGTGCAGCTTTTTGGCATGCTGCAGAGTAGCGCTGTGGAGCCCCTTCATAGCCGGAAGGATTTGAGAAAGTGAGTGGAGAGGCGGAGTGAGGCGGTGATTCCCGCTCCCAGTGGCTCACGCATTGGTTGTGCCTTGCGTGCAGCAATTGCTGAGCCGTGTGCACTGCGGACTGGTTGCTGTAACTGAATTGTCGAGCATACTTGGTATGCATGCAGCGGGTATCGAGTTGTTATGCAGCTGCTGGCTGCTCAGCATAACCTTGTGCTGGATAGGGAGCTGGCACTGCTGCTGGTTTGCCAGGCTGTATGAGCCCCGCTGTTCACTGCAGGCGTTTGCAAGGTGCTGTGGGGTGCCTCTGCAGCAGCAGCAGCAGCAGCAGCAGCAGCAGCATGTGACCGCGTTGGCAGGGGCAGCTGTGTACTTGCAGCGCCATTGTGGACTGCAGCATGAGCTCTGCATTTGGCCACGGTAGTGCAAGCACTGCGCAGTGGCGGACATGCCAGGTGGCAACAAATCAATTGATGGGGTGCATTTGGCCACGTGGTGCAGCGGCGTTGCAACTGTTACATATATGGTCGCGGCACAGAGGGATGGTGGCAGAGTTGCAGCTGGCAGTGTGTACAAAGAGTTGCAGTGGAACGCACTTTGCAAAGCACAATGGTTGTGTGCCAACTGTTGTAACCCCCGGCACTTGTTGTAACCTCTGGCAATCACAGTATTGGCCGGATGCGTGCTAAGCATGCTATGCATGAAGGACGTGCGTGTTCCGAGTGGCTGGGTCAGCGGGCGCTTGGGCACGTGACAATGCTGATGAGCGTTCAGGCAGTGTGCCAATCACTGTGCGCATGCAGATGTGTACAAGATGCCCCTGCAATGATCCGGCCACTCAAATCGTGGGTTACATGTCCATGCAGTAGCCACCTAGCAAAAAATGGTCAAGGCCAATGACACAATCGGGGCCCGAGCAACGCGGCATGCTCACCCTGCAACTCCATGCAAAAGGGGCACAACTGTACAGATGCATCATCTTAAGCCAGCCTGCCACACCGCCACTCAGCAAAACAGGTAGAGAGAAAACCGCTGCATGCCGCTGTAGAACCTCAAAAGCTGACCACCTGCTGGTGGGCTGATGTCGAGGCAGAGACACAGTACATGTAAAGGCACCTTCAGTACCTCCGACACACTGCCGCTGCATAAGGAACTCCACACGCCGCATCCCGGAAAAACACCTGGAGACACCGCAGCACGGCGTCATAGCAAGTGCGCACCCCGTGCGCATCTTGCTACCAGCACACTGCATGGCAAGTAGCGCTGTGATGACTGCGGATGCTGTCGTGCCTTAAGCTGCGAGTGAGCGCACTGCACCAGCTACCATCATCATCATCATCATGTTCCCATTTAAGCCATAGCAACGTCGTGCGCCAGCTACCATGACCGCTTGCGCTCTGCTGTGCGTCCCAGCCCCCACCGCCTGCTCCTCCAGCAGCAGCGTCTGGCATGGCATGCAGCGCTGTCTGCTGCAGCCACTGCAGCGGGTGTTGTGCCTCGCTGTAGCGGCGACACTGCGCCAGCCTCCACAACCGCTTGCATTCTGCTTGGTGCCCCAACCCCCCTCCAGCAGCAGCAGCAGCAGCAGCAGCAGCAGCAGCAGCAGCAGCAGCAGCAGCAGCAGCAGCGCGCCTCAGCGCCTGTAGCGCGCGCGCTTGAAGTTGAAGTACAGGTGCAGTATGCCGCGGTCGTACATGCACTTGAAGCCGCGCCGGTGCGTGGTCTCCCACTCCTTGTTCACAATGCGGAAGGCGATGTCCTCGTAGGGAGGGCCAGCGCTGAAGACCAGGATGCAGGTGTCGCGGCTGCCGCTGGGGTCCGCCTCCACCCTGCGCGGGATGTGCACAGCAGCAGCAGCAGCAGCAGCAGCAGCAGCGGCGGTACGGTCCTGGTTGCAGCGACAAGGTGCTGCTGGCTATAAGCGTTGGTGCGCCAGGACAGCCGGCGGCACGGCACGCGATGGTGCAGAAAACATAGCGCATTACAACTCTGGTCACACATATTATGTCACAAATGTTATGTTCTGGCGCGTCGCACTTGTAGGTCGGCGGTACGCTGCGGTCCAGCAGGTCCGGGTAGAAGATGTTGAACTTGTAGCCCTGCACCACCTTGGGCGGTGGGTTCTCTGTGTCGTAGTGCGTCTGGTTGTACTTGTTCCATTCATAGCCGGTGTGGATGCGGTTGAAGTACTTGGGCTTGCGCGGCGCATACCTGCAGCAGCAGCAGCAGCAGCGGCAGCAGCAGCGGTGCAGGGTGGGGAAACAGGGAATGCAGTACACAAGAGCAGGCACATACGTTGCTGTTCCAAGACGTGCAGCAACATTGACCGCGGCAAAGCCTGACAGAACCAGCGACAGGAGTGGAAGGAGCTGAAACAGCTGTAGCTTTATAGGAGCAGGGGGTCAACTGTGACAAGGCAATATTGAATGATACCCGTGCTGTATCCCGCAGGCTCCTGCAACCAAATGTTCACAATCGTCGTCCGCGCAAAACACGCGCACCTGTTGTGCCGTCAGTAGGCCTGCGCCTCCAGGGGGTTCAATGTGAAAATGAAAATAAAAAATAAAAAAATAAAAAAATGCGAACACGCGCACCTGTTGTGCCACCAGTAGGCCTGCGCCTCCACCGGCACCTCGCAGCCAAAGTTGCGGTCGCCCTCGTCGATGCCCATCGCCTTGAGTGCCTGCAGCAGCAGCAGCAGCAGCAGCAGCAGCAGCAGCAGCAGCAGCGGCGGCAGCAGCAGCAACAGCGGCGGCGGCAGCGATAATGCAGTCAAGCAGAATGTCGATTGTGCATCCAGCACAATGCCGCTCACAGCAGCATGGGCGGGACAGCAGTGTGGTTTTGTTTGATGTTGAGCAGGGTGGGAACACATGACGTTATCACCAGCAACATATGCGCAAGGCAGTGCGCAGCAGTCAACTGTAGACGAGACTCCAAAAGACTCAACAGAGCCTTACGCATCAAGCCACGTTTGTCAGCAGATGTCTTCTCCACACGCCAAGACAGCCATCCAGCCATCTACTCTGCCAGCCAACCGGCCAGCTAGCAGACAGGCCAGCCAGTAAGAGATCAGCAGTGCATCATTTTTCCATTTTTTTTGTTTTTAGTTTTTAGTATTTAGTATTTAGTTTTTAGTTTCTTTCTTTTTTAGTTTTTATTTTTTATTTTTGCCCCACCTGCTCCCTGAAGCGCCGCGTCTGCTCGTCCAGCTGCTCCTCCTGCCGCCCCAGCGTGAGCCGGCTGGCAACGCCAGTCTCCAGGCTGCCGCCAGCACCCTGCAAATGCACACGCAACAGCAGCCTGTGAATGCACATCCCACAGCACCCTGTGAATGCACATGCAACAGCACCCTGTGGATGCACATGCCACATCACCCTGCGAATGCACATGCAACAGCACCCTGCGAATGCACACGCAACAGCACCCTGCGAATACACACGCAACAGCACCCTGCGAATGCACACGCAACAGCACCCTGCGAATGCACACGCAACAGCACCCTGCGAATGCACATGCAACAGCACCGTGCGAATGCACATGCAACAGCAGCCTGTGAATGCACATCCCACAGCGCCCTGCGAATACACATGCAACAGCACCCTGCGAATGCACATGCACGGCGTTGCCGAAGCCCCAGCTGCAGCGTCAACGTAACCGATGCGCAAGCAGCCACCAGGCTATGACTTGCAGCCAGACAGATGCAGCAAATATGCACAAATTATACGCATGTCAACGGCCACAAACTGCGCAACAAAAAGTGCGGCAGGCACACCAGTTGCAGGCTGCTGACTACTGTCTGGTCTGTAAGGAGGCATCTGACATGCATACATAGATCAAGAAAGGCAGCAGCGCGCCACACACCTGGCGCATGCTGGGGTTGGTGCCCCTGAATCTGTTGCGCGGGTCCAGCAGCTGGTTGTGTGCGCCGGGTGCGGCGCCTCCCTGGCGCGCAGCGATGTCAGCAGCAGACATGAACTTCTCCGCCTCCTTGATGCGCACCTGCGGGCGTGGAATTCATGCAGCGTGGGTTTGAATGTTGGCTGAAGATCGCAGTGTGCAAGCTGCTGGGTTGAAGGTTGACAAGCACTTCTCCGCCACCTGCATGCGCGTCTGAGGGCGTAAAGTAGCAGCAGTGCGATTGCAAGTGGAGACCACATTGTGCAGCGTACTGGGTTTGAAGGGAGAGCGTCTCCGCCTCCTTGATGTGCCTTCAGGCTTGGCTGGCGGGCTGGCAGGTCTGGCAGGCAGGCACGCAGTGCGACCCAGTGCTCTGACACACAACAGCACTCCAAAAAGCGATGCGGCAGACGCCTGACATCACGCTTTCGCCCATACATGTGCCCGCAGCAGCATGTGTGCATCCTTTTCCTGACAAAACAACGTCCACGCAATCCTACCTCAAAATGCACCACGAATGCGCTCACAACAACAGATACAGATGAAATTGTGGCCGCACCTGTGCCCGCAGCAGCTCCAGCATGTGTGCCAGTGCAAAAGGTGTTCTCGCTGTGAAGGCATGCACTTCCACGCCCACTCTTCGCCGCACGCCTGCACCACTAAAGGCATGCACACCGAAGCAGGCCGCACCTGTGCCCGCAGCAGCTCCAGCATGTGTGTATCCTCCTCTTCATTCACCACCTCCAGCTCTCCTCCAGCTATCTCAGAGGGGTCAACAGGCGGCGGGCTGTGCCGCCCGTCGCTCTCAGCAACAGCAGCAGCACTCCGGCGCGAGGCAGCGCCGACAGCTGCACTGCTGCTGGCTGCAGCAGCAGGCGGCGCAGATGCCGCGGCAGGAACCAGTCAGGCGGGTGAGGAGAGAGCTTGTGCTGCCGGTGCAGTGGTGGATGCAAGAGTGGAGGAACTGTGTGCACCCATGCGCTTGTGCAGGAACAGGGAGCAGCAGCTGCGGCGCACACCCTTCAGCAAAACCTCTGCGCAGAGCACCGCGCTCTCTATCAGAAGATCGCCATGCCTGCCACGCAGCAGCAGCAGCAGCAGCCGCCACAGGCAATGCACGCACTGTATGATAACCCCAGCAAGAGCTCTGCTGCACGCACCTTCCGGCCGCTGGTGGTCTGGCTCATCGTCGCTGTGCTGCTGCGCTGCTGCTGCTTCGGCCGCCTCTGCAGCCTGCTGCTGCTCCAGCTCCTCGTCAGGATGCAGCGGCCGCTGCTGCTGCTGCTGCTGCTTGTCTGCCGCTGCTGCTGCCTCCTCATCTTCATCTTCTGAAAGCGGCACATCGCCTTCTGCCACCACCTTTGCAGCACCCCGCGGGAAGGCCACGCCATCCTCACCCAGCCGCCTGCAGGAGGTGCAATGCAGCAGCACAGGCGCGGTGAACTTCAAAATGTTTCGGTGAACTTCACAATGTTTTGGTGAATTTCATACCAACGTGTCACTAATATACCGTCCGCGGGAAGGCCACGCCATCCTCACCCAGCCGCCTGCAGGAGGTGCAATGCAGCAGCACAGGTGCGGTGAACTTCGCAATGTTTTGGTGAACTTCACACCAACGTGTCACCAATATACCGTCCGCGGGAAGGCCACGCCATCCTCACCCAGCCGCCTGCAGGAGGTGCAATGCAGCAGCACAGACACGGTGAACTTCACGAATATGTGAAAAAATTCACACAAACGTGTTATCAGTACACCTTCACAATACGTCGCATCACAGTACAATGCATCACATTCCTTTTCATCACGTTACATCGCATCACGATACATTGCACCACATGTCATGTCGTCTGCGTACACGCGCCGCTGCACGTTGATGCAGGTTACACCGGGCACACCCTCCCATATAAAGTAAGCTATGGCTTGATGGGTCACATGATGATGATGACGCGCCGCTGCGCCGCATCCTCCTCCACCTCGGCATCATGCAGCCAGCCCATGCCAATACCAACACCAAAGTATAGGACGGACCTACCTCAGGCACAACCCAGCGAGCCGATCTACCGCTCATGAGGGTTAGAATCCGGTACCCGGTTTTTCCTTCGTTGTCGGGGCGATTGAAACCACCCGCGCAAGTCCGACAATTCCAGTTGCAACCGCTACCTCCCAAGCAGATGACAACAAACTGCAGCAGCATCACAGCAACACACTAGATGCAAGGCACTGCTGCACCCACCGCTGCGCCGCATCCTCCTCCAGCTCAGCATCATCCAGCCAGCCCATGCAACCGCTGCCTCCCAAGCAGATGACGACAAACTGCAGAAGCAAAGCAACAAAATATGTGCGATGCACTGCTGCACCCACCGCTGCGCCGCATCCTCCTCCAGCTCGGCATCATCCAGCCAGCCCATGGCAGCAGCCACATCAAGCTTCTCCTCCTGAGCAGCCAGCTGCTGCTCCAGCATCTGCGCCTTCACCTCGCGCAGGCGCGCCTTGGCCGCGTGGATCTTCAGCCGCGGCAGAACAGCCTGGCAGCAGCAGCAGCAGCAGCACGAGGGAGGGGCAGGCAGTGACGTTTTTGAGTGGCAGTAGGAGGCAAACGAAACAACCTGGCATGCAGTATCAAGGAAGGCACAGAAGCAGGCCGTAGGCGTCACGACAGAGTGCTGTTGTGTTAAAAGATTCCAGTCGCTGCATCACCCGGTGGCCTTGGTCATGGCAGTGCTGTGTTTGACTGGCTGCCATCCCTGTGTTTGACCAGGAATATGTGCTGCTGTGTTACAAATGTGACAACGTTTGACCGGAAATGACGCACCTCCCAGTACTCCGGGTCGCCCTCGCCTGCTGCCAGCTGGCGTTGGATGTCCTTCTCCATGGACATCAGCTGGCTATATGTCTGGCCTACAGTGTAGTAGCAGCAGCAGCAGCAGCAGCAGCGGCGGCAGTTGGCCACTCAGCAGCAGCACTGGAGGAGCAGAAGGTGCTGCAGCCAGGAAATGTGCCGTCAACAGAACAACCCCTGCATGCATAGTACGCCAGCACAGAACCAAACAAAAGACTACTGAGATGCAGGAAACGCAAGAGGCACGTAGGCCCAATCTTGGCATGCCCCGGCTGTTGCCACCAAACCTATGCAATCACCTTGCCTCGCTCGCCTGCTGCAGCTGTCTTCACACATAGCCCAGTCATCATTCAACGCCAATTTCTCGCTTATTCAATTTCAGACAACATAATCAAACACCACTGAGCCGGGAATCAAGCCAGGCCACCCACCTGACAGCAGCGTTTCAATTTCTCGCTGAACCGCACTGTGAACTCCGCCCGGGCCTTGGCCCTCCAGCGGCGCACCAATCGCCCGGGGCGGTGGCAGATCCGCAGCAGCCGCTGCTGCTGCTGCTGCCGCACCATACGCGCCACCGCCATAGCCGCCGTACCCCCTGCCGCCGCCGTAGCCGCCGCTGCCGTAGCCGCCGTAGTTGCGCTGCTGCTGCATCTGCTGCTGCTGCTGGTAGTGGCTGCCGCCTGCTGCTTTGTCTGCTTCCTCTCGCAGCTGCAGTGCCTCTACTTCGTGGTTGGCCAGTGTGAGCAGGCAGCCCCAGTACTCTGCATTCAAGGGTGTTACATGAGACTCCAGTTCCTGCAAGATGGGAAACACAAGGACAGCCAGCACAACACAGCACCACAGGCTGTGAGCTCACACGCAGCAGCAAGAGGCAGCAATATGCCAGCAGCAGGCAGTCTGGATCTGACATGGCACCAGCTGCAGCCAGGCACAGCATGATACGCTTCAAGTAGGTCTAGCAGGACGCACGCAACTCAAGTCAAGTAAACCCTCGCAAAAACCCTAGCACAGACCGGCATAAACCCGAAAACCCGTGCGTGCTCACATCGTAGCCTTTGACCTCGTCTCGCAGCTCTTCAGACCCTAGCAGAAACCTAGCCAGCCTCGCTAAACCCTAGCCTAGCCCAGCCTAAACCTGAAACCTGGTGCTCACGTGGTAGCCTTTGACCTCATCCCGCAGCTCCAGCAGGTCCTCTAGCTGCAGCCCAAACATGACCTGGTACGGCTCCGCAGCAATGCCACGCGGCCGCGCGAAACCGCCCGGCCGTTCGCGCTCGCGGCCTCGGAAGTTCTGCGTCCACTCATCGCCCTCCACCTGCACAACAATAGGTTCAAAAAATGGGTCTAAACAATGGGTTTAAACAACCACTGCTGCTGCATAACGGGTGCCAGCCAGCACATGTGTAAGGTGTGCGCGGCACTCGCGCATTGCTTGTGCAGATGCAGGAGGAGTGACCAGGGTCGCCAAGTGAGCGGCAGCTGTGAAACCATCACAAACAAACACACGCACAAACCAGCCGCGGCAGGTGCTCCAGCACCTTATCTGAGTCAACTGTCTCGACTATTACTACACAGTCAATGTCAGCACTGCAACAAAACAACCGTCCTACTGAGCCTGACGTCCTGATACTGCAGCACACAATCATGTAGATCGCCCAGCTGTCAGCTCGACAGGCATTCCCCAACCACCACCATTTAAAAACACATGCGCGCACACCGCACACACCCTAACATCACTGCATTGCTGCATCGCCGCACCTGCCGCCGCAGGTGCTCCCGCTCCTCATCGGAATCATCTGCTTCATCGTTGTGGCCCTCATGCTCTTCCTCTGCCTGCAGTCCGTACAGGTCACACACCAGCCAATCGATGGGCTTGGCGCGGCCCTGCGCCAGCCGCCGCGCCGCACGCACCTGCAGCCAGCAAGCGGCAGAACCAAACGTTAAGCGGTGCCCGTGCACAGCGAGCTCACTCCGGTTTCTGTCAAGGCGGAATTATGAAGTGACACTGCGCCAGCCGCCGCGCGGCACGCACCTGCAGGCAGAAAAGCGACAAAGCGACAAGCGGCGTACACCAACAACAGCATACAGTGCGCTGTGCACAACGACCTGAGGCTCAAACGTGAACCGGGCTGATACCAGTGCTGATGCCCGTGAGCCTGCACGCGGAGGAGCATTTGCATGCTTGTTCTACTGCTGTCTCCCTGTCAGCAGCCGGCAGCATGTGCTGCTGTCGCATGCAGCTTGCCGACTGCCTTGGTGCACTGCTTCCAGCCGCATACCTGCGCCTGCTGCAGGTGGAACTCCTCTTCCTTCTGCTCCTGCTCCACAGCCTCAGCAGCTAGCCGCTGCCGCTGCAGCAACGCCTGTAGTGCAGCAGCAACAGCATCATAAGATGCAGCAGTGAGCACCTGACATAGACGGCAGCCACGCCCCTGGCCTACTTATAACTACCCGAGTGGCCAGCAGAGGCAGTGGGAGCAAATGCAAGGCTGCCACAGCACCTGATGCGGCAAAAGCATCCAGCAAGCTCTGACACCGTGCTTCCAGGTGGTGCAGCAGCTTGTCTGTACATTACGCGCGGTTTGGAAACTGCAGACAGCGGTGCTGTTGCTGCGGCTGCATTCAATGCCCTGCTAGCCCCGCACTAGTTGCCACCTGCATGAGGTACCACCTGCATTGCTGCCGCTGCTGAGCAGGGAGCAGCAAAGAGCACACTCCAAGTCGCCACCGGCACACAGAACAGCAGCGCTGCTCTACCTCTGCTGCTGCTGATGATGCTAATGCCTCCTGCTGCCACCCCTGCTGCTGCCACCCCTGCTGCTGCTGCTGCTGCTGCTGCTGCATCTCACCAGCTCCTCCTCCATGCGCTCCTTCTCCGCCTGCTTCTCCTCACGGCGCTTCTGCACCTTCTCAATCTCAGCCTGCGCAGCAGCACCAAAAAAATACTGAACTCAATGCACTGGCCAAGTGCAGCAGTCAAGTGCACTAGCTCACATTTTTGCACATTCTCAATCTCAGCTAGCAGCACCACAAATACTAAACTGAATGCACTGCTCATGCCGTGCTGAAGCCGCTGCTGCACCATCACAAGTAACGCCACCAGACCGCTGCTGCGTCTGCTGCAAGCGTGCACGGCAAATAGCGAGCGCTGCCGGTGGCTGCTGCAGCAACCGTCATGCCGTGCTGCCCACTGCAGCAACTTCTGCTACACTGTTGCAACGTGCACAGGCGCTGCATGCGGATCCTGCCACAACCTCCTGATGCCGCCGCTTCCCGCTGCTGCTGCTGCTGGGCTGCTGCTGCTGCTCACCATGCGCTCCTCGTGCTTGCGCTGCACTGCTGCTGCTGTGAACTCCTTCACATCTTTGCCCATCATCAAGTCCCGCTCAATCTTCTTGCCCCACACAAACCTAAAAGCAGCAACCACACGCAGGAGCAACGGCAGCAGCATGCATGCATGAGCGGGCGAGTGCAGCGAAGCAATAGGTGACTGCATAAGACGCTTATTGCGCTGCTCATCAGGTTTGTGCCACGTTGGTGTATCATCAGCTGAAACAACATGGCAGCTGTTGCCATGGCCATCATGCAGCAGCAGCTACTGCTGTTGATGCTGCTGGTGCTACGAGCATGCGGGCAGCATGCAGATGGACACACGTATGACATGCTTTGACAGGCACCAGAAGAATCATGTGAGCTTCTCAGCACTGTATAAGCCTGCAGACGTTAGCTGCTGTTGCTGTGGTGCTGCGTGCGTGTGCTGTCATCTTACTTGGTCTGCCCTTTGCTGGCCTGCTTGTTCCAGTACTCTTCAACCTTGCGAGCCTGCAAACAAACAGCAGCAGTCACCAAATGTCGCCATCAGGACAACATGCAGCACCCCAGCTCAGCTTTAGCAGCAGTGCATGCTGGAGCAGCAGCAGCAGCAGCAGCAGCAGCAAAGTGCAGCCTGCTCAACTGCAGCATGCCCTACATTCAAGCAATGCACCCTGGTGATGTACAACCACTACATCTGATTGTTTGCAACGATGATGAGACCATGCAGGTCCTGGTCGCTGCGGCAGCGGATGTACACTGTGCAGTGCAGCTGCTGTGCCTACCTTTTTCTCGGCCTTCTGGCGAGCTCGCTCCTCCTCTGAGTCGCTGCCAGATTCCGAGCTGCTGCGATCGCGCTTCCGCGACTTTTCCTTCTTGTGCTTTTTGCTCTTCTCCTTTTTGTGCTTCTTTTCTTTTCCCATCGCTGCTGCTGTCGCTGCTAACGCCCGTGTGAGTTGATCAAACTGTAGATTATCGTCAAAATAGCTGTGATAGCTGTTGAACGTCGAACGGTCGCACAGTACGGGCGCAAACAGAAGGCACAGCAAGTCTGCCAGCAGTGATTTATGTCACCAGGTCCTGCAACTATTCACAGCACAGCTTTTGTTGAAGCTATACCAGACGCACATACCAATGCTGTGCCTCACGGAGAACACAGATTCATAAGCGGCCAAACACATCTCAGCAGGGTGCAAGGGTACAACATGTGTTACAGACTCAGGCTCGTAACCGCCATAACAATACACAAGCAGGACTGCCGCTCTGCCACAAAGAGGCTGTTCTTGCACTGCAGCAAACCATCACTTAAGGAACAGGATCATGAGACGGCCCAAAACAGATCACAAGCAGGCATGTAGGGCCCCATGCCATCATCATGTGAGAGCTCCATCAGCCCTTAGACTCAGCAAACAAGCAAGTCCAAGCATTGCCAGCGAACCCCACAGCAGATGAAACATGCGTACATGCGCCCTTCTTGTGCAGGGCAGCAGCGTGCATATTGTGCATTGCTGAGCTTAAAGGCGGATCAGGCCCAGGTATGCAGTGGGGTGTTGCAGCTTCAAGCAAATTGCAATCGCCCTGACACCCGGGCCGCAAGCAACCCCAGTCTGTGTCGTGCTTTGCAAACTGCTGCACCCTGAACGCCACAGCTATTAAGCTGATTGCCGGCAAAAGAGCGGCAGTGCTGGGGCACACTGCAAGCCATGAAGTGGTGCTATGGCTTGATGGGTGACATGGGTAACATGTACATCATGATGACGATGACGGAGCACACCGAAAGCCCTGAAGGGGTGCCAATGAAGCAGCACTGGCAAGGCACCGAACGGGCACTCAGCATCGCAAGCAGACACTCTGCGCAAATTGAAAAACTGGAAGGAAATGGGTAAAACCACAAGCGACAATCAGCAAACCTCAGGCTGTACGCGCTCATCGTGTCCGTTGACATGTAGGTTGCGGTAGCGCTACAACTACACTTCCTTGCTGCTGCTGCTGCTGCATCACAGCACAGCAAGAAATCTTGCAGGCCATGGCCCAGCAACCTGCCATGCATTGCAAAACACGCCTTTACCCCGCTGTGACGCCAAACCGGCCATCATACAGCAGCGCTTGGCGTCCCAGGCTGGCACATACATTCTCTACTCACGCAACTTGCAGTCGCACGGCTGCACACCACAGCACATGCTTCTGGATCTGATAGCGCGCAGCAGCACAGGATACATCACAGCCACACACTGCACATGCATGCGATGCAGTTGCCGTTCGTGCTGCTCGTGCCTTGAGACGTCCTCATGAACTCACACACACATAATCATTCAAAACCAGCTTCAGAATCGAGTGTGCAAGAAGCAGCCTAGTTGAATCCTGCAATATCGCACCATACCAGCCCACACCAGCTCAATGTGTTATTCCAGCATGAAAGCACACAGCAGAACCGGGGGTCCCCAGGCCGCAGCCCCAACCTCCTTTGCAGCACTGGCGGCTAGAAAAGACCGGCATACTCAACTGCGAGCATTATACCCAGCACTTTACTACAGCAACCATGCAGGTGCGCTCCATCTGCTGGCCAGCAGCTGCATGCTCTGCTTGCAAGCCAGCCACCATAGCCGGCTGTTGCACAGCGCAATGCGGTTGCAGCTGCAACATGATTGCAGCCCCTGGCCCCGTTTGCTGCTGCTCAAGTGTTAGTCCCCTTCAAAGCAACCCCGCCAACCATGGGCATCACTCTGTTGGCGCAAAGCATCATTTCATTGCAAGTGTCATCAACTGCAACACGGGTGTCAGAGGGCATGGGTCACAGTGAACAGGCCATTCAAAAACAACTCACTGAACACCAGCCCAAAAACACTGCAACTGCTTATTATGCATATGCCAGCCGAGTCTGTGGGTGTCCAGTGATGCGTTTGGCAGATGGTGGCATGAAGTTGAGTGGTGGCAGACTATTGTGTGACTGGCAGCATGGCCAACCCTCCCAACCCCGAAACATGAACAATGCATAAGTCATATGTGTGCGTGCAGGTATGCAACATGCTGACACATAAAACGTCTTGATGTGCTGCGGCCAGCGTCGCTTCTTACTTGCAGGCCACAGCATGCACATTTTGGCACATCGCAACCAACTCACAACAGGCAAGGTGAATTCAGGCATGCACTGCTGATCAAATTTCATTCACGGCCACCGTGCGTGCAACGCGGCTTGAAGTTGGCATTGCACACACCACCGCCGCCACAATGCTGACATGTTATTGCATTCACCGCACACCTCGCTGCTCACACACGTGCGCGCGTATGGCTGCGGCGGCATCCCGATTACTACTATCACACACGTGCGTTTAGCCCGCAGCGCATAACAACAGCCAGACAGTACATGCGCTGTTTCCATGACAGCCTAAGAGCTGCACCAAACTCGTCACCAAGAAGGCAAAGAAAAAAACGCAGAATTCACATCTCAGCATGCTTTCCTTAGGATAAGTTGGTGCGGCCCTCTGATCCTGCCAGACCCACCTCAAGATTGAGGAACATGCAGGTTGTGATGCACCCAGGCAGGTTGTGCACATGCTGATCAAGCTCCAGATCTTTCAGATCTGCCGATCCAGATCTGCTGCTCCAGATCTGCTGATCCAGATCTGCTGATCCAATGCACCACCCAGGCAGGTTCTGCACATGCTAATCCGAGCTCCAGATCTTTCAGATCTCCACATGCTGTTTTCTGAAGGACCTGCAACGCCTCATACGCCTGATTCTGGCAGTCGCACACAAAGGCAGCACCCCCTGTTGCAGTGACGCCCTGACACACACCAGCTGCGCAAACCAGTGGCAGGCTCATGCAGCTCATTTCTAGCTTTCCATGGCGCTGGCTGTGTGTTGTTTGCACCACATCTGCTGACTCAGCCACCGCAGTCCCCACATGCATCACTACCATTTTATCAAGCCCCCGCTGCCGCATGCAGCAGAAGCCCCCACATGATTCGCACAAGGCACCTCCAGCTCAGAACAGCACACAAGCGGCAACGCATCCCGCAGCACCAACACCTGCAAACTCCAACTGCAAAAAAGACATTAAGAACGCATGGTGCAACCACCTCGCAACTCCCAGCGTGCCGGAACTCCTAGCCCTAGGACAAGTGCTCCGTACCACCCGGCAGGAACACTCCAGTGCCCTTGCTGCTGTTCTTTTTGCCGGCCTTTGTCAGCGGAGCCAGAGGGTGCCAGAATGAACCCACAGCCCATTTGGGTGCCGCTGCACGCGCAAGCTGCTGGCTGCTGCTGCCACCTGCAGGCGCTGCCGCCTGGCCAGCAGCCGAGCACTTGTTGGCATCGCTGCTGGAGCACTTTGCTGCATCTGCCTGCCTGGCAGCCGCAGCAGCAGCAGCAGCAGCAGCAGCAGGCGAGCGGGGCTCAGCCTGCCGCCGACCACCACCACTGCCGCTGCAGTTGCCACCTGCAGCAGCAGCAGCAGCAGCAGCATGCGTAGCCTGCGCGCCATTGCACACACCAGGGGATGCCCTAAGAGCTTGGTGCGCGGCCGCCGCTGCTGCTGCTGCTGCTGCTGTTGCGTTTGCTGCAGCCGCCTTGCCACCTGCACGCTCCCAGCTTGCGCCTGCAGCTACTGCCGGCCTGCTGCTGCCACTGAACGAGCCGCTGTTGTCAAAAGAGGCCCGCCGGGAGCTGGCTGCTGCGCCCGGCATGCTGCGGCTGCCCTGTGCGGCAGCATTGTATGCTCCAAGTGATGACCGCCGCTGGGCACTACACGGGATGGTCGCAGCAGCGCTGACGAATGTTTGACCAGAACCGGGCACCCTTTGACCAGCTGCTGCAGCGCCTGGGCGAGCCGAGTAGCTCCCTGAGCTATAAGAGCAGCTGTGGCTGCTGAGTTGCACGCCTTCAGGCGCAGAGTCACCTGGCGCAGTGCAATCCCGCGGGAGCATGCTGCAGCTGCCTGCTGGTAGCTGTGGCTGGCGGGCGCAGATCGTCACTGGTCCTGCTGCAACTGCCGCGGCAAGGTCGACAGAGTGCCGCCTGTCACATGCCGCCTGCATCCTGGCAGTATCTGCAGCCACACCTCCCATGCCTGCAGCTGCAGCAGCAGCCGCTGCTGCAGCCTGTGCTGCTATTGGTGTTGCGCCTGCAGTGCCAGACCAGCTGGCAGCAGATTGCTCAGCAAAAGGGCTCTGCACTGCTGCTGCCGCTGCCCCGCACGGAACATTGTCTGGTAGCATCGGCATAGTTGCTATGCTGATCAAGCCCTGCTGCTGCTGCTGCTGCTGCAGCAGCAACTGTTGGTACATGCGGTTGCTGCTGCTGATAGCACACTCTGGGACATACTCTGCTTCTGGCCAAGGCGATTGAGGCACGAGTGCTTGTCCTGCAGAAGCATACAGCTGCGACTGTGATGCCAGCTGCTGCTGCTGCTGCTGCTGCTGCTGCAGCTGCTGTGCGAGCAGGGGCGCTGACCAGCCTGATTGCAGGTTTGGCTGCAACTGTGGTGTAAAGTACTCGTTGCCGCTTCCACTGGCACACCCTGCATCAAAGCTGTTATCATACAACGCATTTGGAGCTGCCGCCCCCAGCAGCGTGTTTCCTTGCAGCAGCTGCAGCTGCAACTGCATCTCCTGCTGATGCAGCAGCTGCTGCTGCTGCTGCAGCTCCAGCAGCTGCTGCTGCAGGACCGCACGCGCCGCGTCATTGACAGCTGCGCCACCGCTGGCGCCGGCTGTGCTTGTTAGCGGCGCCCCTGCAAAGGTCAGGTTGCCGGGCCCTGCTGCTGCTGCTGCTGCCTGCCGGAGCTCCATCAGCTGCTCTTGGCTGACTTGCAGGCCTGCAGGCTGGCTGCTGAGAGCGTCCATGTTGCTGCTGTTGCCCATCTGCATGTTGCTGTAGGGCCTGTTGAAGCCTTGGCTGCTGCATGGGTTTTCCTGCAAACTCAGTGCTGAGAGGCTGCCCAGGTCGATGGTGTGCCTGCAAGCTGTGCTCATGCTGCTGCCACCAAAGAGGGGGCCAGCGAATAAGGGAGCATAGTCCAGCTGGGGGCTGCGACGGCAACGGACGGCATGCAGGGTGTCAGATGCTGGAGCTCACAGCTAGGCAGCGCAGCGGTCTGAACACATGCGCAGCAGTGTCAGACTGCGCAGAGCTTTGCAGGAGTCGATGCACCAGAAGCAGAGCACATGCTGTTTGTAGAAACAGGCGCAAACATGGCATGGCGGCATCCACAGCCAGTCACAGCCAGTCGTACAAACCTGGTGACAGGAGTGCCTGCATGCTGCTGTGCTTGCTGTTGTCTCTGCCGCAGCTGCTGCTTGACTGCCAAGAGCTGCCCGATCTCCTGATCGATGTCCTGCTCAGACTTGCTACAAACGTCTTGGAGTTCAGGGGAAAAGGGCGCAGCAAGATCAAACGAAGCCCGGGGCTGCCCTGAAAAAGCCAGCTGCTGCTGTGGCAGCTGCTGCTGCTGCTGCACCAGCAGCTCCAGAGCGACTTCAGGCACGTACTCAACACTGGCATCCAGCGAAGGGTGCATGCATCCTCCATGACGGTCGCTGAGCATGTCGGAACAACACGCCACCAGCTGCGGGTGGGAAAGCGCCAGACAGCTGACCAGATCCAGGCTAAGGCGGATGGAAGTACACTAACACATCTTAAGGGGTGCACCAAAGTGCTTGCTCTGCACGGCGGAGTCGTGAAAGAGTACAGGTCAAGGGGCAGCCTTCCAAGCTTGCACGCGAGTCAGAGTTTGCAACGTTTCATATTTTGACCCGAAAAAGAGCCATACAACCTCGTCTGGCACTGCTTCAAGTTCAAAGCAACCGGGCACAACGGTGTTGCATTCGATGGCGGGCAAAGCTAAGCAGACTCGAGCTGCCGCCGGCCTTCTTTGAATTTTTGGCTCACCTGTTGCCTGAGGTGCGTTGACAATCCTGCCTGCCAAGCTGCACGCGGTGCCACCGGATCGGTGCTGCTGACCTATACGAAGTCAAGGACGAAATGCATCTACAAAGCAACGCGTTCAAAACGTTTGAAAGTATGCACTGTATGATGTCAGCTACTACAGCCAAGGGTGGTGCTCTGGGGTCTCCAGAATGTGAAAAGGCAAGTGACACGTGTCACCATACGAACGCATCGCGTGTACCTGCAGGCAAGCCCTCACACCACCTCTGTGAGGGCTACCAGCAACAAATGCTGCAGGTTGTTCGATGACATGCGTCGGCAGTTAGTACCATCGGCAGTGACGATGGGGAACAGAAAGGAAGTGTGTTGCAACACCGTGTTGCCAAGTGACTGTAGCCAATTCCATTCCAAGCGTGTGCAGACGGTGTGGTTGTAAAGGGAAAGTTTTGTCTAATGCCACAAGGTAACCAACTCGGTGCAACACTGACCACAGTCAACCACTGCACGCCAAGCAACAGACAGCCATGGCTCAAACACAGCTGGCTGCAGCTAGCTGCAGCCAGACATAAGTATTGCAGCAAACACGATGCACGCCGCACGCCGCGTAGTAAGTCGCAAAGCACACGGCATGTGCAACATGCACGGCCACAGTGCTGCAGGGAAACACATGCCGCGTCATGAGATCCTGGCCGCCAGTTGACAACGACATGCATGCGTCTGCTGGCAGCCGCGGGCCGCCTCAGCAGCGAACACACAGAGAGCTCCACACCACTGTATTGACGTGACACATAAGATCGGCGGCAGATCGCATCGCACAGTCTGGCTTTGAGCCAGCTGGCCACTGCTGTTGGCTTCATCTTGCCAAACAGCATGCATGCTGCTACAGCAAGTTATGAAAAGGCTGCATAACATAATGTGTGTAAGTATGTCCACCAGTGTATGGTGGTCGAACCCGCACCTTGCAGTTCACGCTGCTCGTGTTCTCCATGGTAGGAAGCACGCAATGCATGCATGCATGCATGCATGCATTGGCATATGTCACTTGAATCACTGGCAGCCTAAGGCAATGGCAGCTGACCCAGCTGCCAGTCGGACTGGTGCTCTGCTCAGCAAGCACCAACCAACATGCAAGCATTGCTGCAAGATGGTGCTGCAGCGAGTGACAACGTTGGCCGTCGGCTGCAGCCAGCTGGTGCCTGGCGCCTTTGAGCAGTTGACATCAACACATGCGGGAGGAGACCAAGGAGAGATCCCTGCAAGCACACACACATGCTAAAAAAACTCTGGAAACTTCATGTCAACACATCATGATGCCCAATGCCTCCCCTCTGATGAATCATACATTACATTACATTACATTACATTACATGCTCCACTCAACGAGGAGTGGGAACCCCAGTCAGGAGCCAACGAGAGGCTCATAGGGGGAGGAAACATCGAAGAACAAACCATCATCGTCCAAACCGTCAGACGAAAACGCAGAAAAAAACTCATCAGCATCATCAATAGCTTGAGCAATAGCCTGAGAGGACAGAAAGACCTCAGGATCAGTGTCCGGGTGACACCGCATCAGATAGCAGCAGTGCACAAAAGCAGCCACCAAAGCAGGTGCCTGCTTCATAAAAGTAATCATGTCATCGCCTGCTGGGTGGCAACCAGCAATAGTAGCCCATGTTTGTGACGAGTCCCCGAAGGGTTCGAACAACATAGCAAATCGCTCGCGGACTGGTGCATAGAAAGGGCACTCAAAGACCATATGAAACTCATCCTCAACAACCTCAGACTGGCAGCCAGGGCGTAGGCACACCCTGTCACTTCGCGGCACAGGTGGTCGCTGCCACCTGCCACTGCAGACACGTAAATCATGAGCACCCAAACGGAAACGGGTCAAGGACCCCAGATGCTCTCTGTTGATCCCAGCAGTTTGAGAGACATAATCTGGGCACCATAAAGCTGGGCTCACAGACAGCATGTCAGCAGAAGAGCATGCCGCAAACCACCGCTCATAAGTACTGTAGACACCATGACCACTAGCAGCATCACGCGGGTTGACAGGGCACCCCTGCCACTGCTGATACAAGACGCCATCAAAAGCACGCGCTATGGTTTTCAGATCCAGAGACTGGAAGTTTTGCAGCCGTTGCACGGCATCTCCCAGCTGCTGTGAGTGGGCATGCACATATTCAAGTACACGTCGCAACTGTGTGCACCACACTGCGCCGCTGCTGGAAACAGTGGACAGCCGTAAGTTGAATCACACACATCACTGCGTACATTGCATCAATGATGTTGCAGGCGTCAGGCAGCAATTGCTTGTTTGCTGGCAAGCACCACTCAAGCCCAGATCGCATCCACAGGGCCTGACAGGTGGCAGCTGCATGCAGTGGCCCATGCCGCAGCAGCCAACCCTGTGAACACCTGCGCAGATGAGCGCACTCCCATGCACAGCAGTGCAAGATCCTCACCCGCAACTTCCAAGAAAAGGCTGGTGAAAAGCACAACTGGGGTGTCCGCAACGGCTCAGCTGCTGCACACACCAATTAAAGGAACTACCCACCACTTCTGGTACTTCTGCCACTGGCAGCAGTGCAATATCGGGCCTTTCAACACAGCCCTCGACATACACACCCTAGGACCGTCATCAACGATAAACCCGTAAAGCCATAACGCCACACCCTGATATGTTACCAACCACCACATACGCAAAACAAGTTCAGCGCCTTGCTTAGGTGTGAGAGAGGCCCCCTTCAGCTCAACCATATTCACACCACGCCGTGACAGTCATCATAGTATTTGCAGGCGTGTGATGCGCATGCCAACCAGCGGCCACTGCAGCATCCTCCAGCAGCTAAGACTCCTGAGCCGCCATGTACGCTGGCAAAAAACACAAGCGTCAGCAAACATGCCATGTTCATGTGCAACAGCAACGACATCACTGACCATGATGTATAGCAACCTACAGACAGTACGCTTTGCACCAACACAGACGCTACTGCAGGGGAAGCGCAGCCGAGGTCAAGAGATACAATAGAACCCAATTGAACACGCACATGGCTGCCACAATAGCCAATGTAAGCACTAATATGCCGCACACTACAGGCTGTCACCATCATCATGTTACCCATCAAGCCATAGCCTCAACGCCATCGGCTGTAGCAGTGTTCATACTGCCAGATCAGATGTGTGTCGGCTCAGGCACTGCCTGTTTGTGACAAACACACACAAGACAGCCACGCTGAAAACATACACAGCAACACCTTCAGCGCAGCTGCAACACTGCTGGAGCTGCGACTGCTGCTGCTGCTGCTGCTGCGGCGGCGGCGGCTGCTGCTGCTGCTGCTACGTTGCAATTGATGCTGCGTGAGTTCACAGCAGCCTACCAATCCCTGCGTTGTTCTGGTCGCAAGCATCTCCCATACCAAGGCACAACATAGATACAGCACCTTGACCAATGACTCTGCAAATCTCGGTCGCAAGCATCACCCATACCCAAGCACAACATACACGGTACAGCACTTTGACCAATGACTCTGTTCATCCAGAGGCAAGTGAAGCCGGCACCAGCGGTAGCTCACAACGGCAGCGGGCAGTGACACAACATGCACCGTGTTGCGTCGCATGCGCTGCACGGTGTGCAGGCTGCTGCATCGCATACCAGGAAGAGCAACAAGCGATACTCAGAACCGCACACGTTCATATGTCTGCTTGCTCAGACTCCAACAGGCACCCCACACCCCTGCAACTCAGCAGCACTAATCACAGTGCATGTATGTTGCGCCAAATCTCTACAACGGGTCACAAGCAAATTAACGTGCCGCAAGCAAATCCACGTGTCACAAGCAAGTCTCTACAACGTGTCACAAGCAACCGTCTTAGATGCCGTCGGCGTGGTGTCAACAATCACCACGCTGCATCAATACAACATGCATAGATGCAGCAGCGCCACCAACAGCACAAAGTGCTTGCTGCCTGGTTCTCCGCAGGATTCCGTCGATTGCTGGCTACATACATACCAGCCCTGCCAGGCACGCAGCCAACCGTATGGGTAACCCCCACCTGCTGCCTGGTGAAGGCGGTGAGGGGGTCTGGGTGGTCTACCCCTCACCAATAGAGAGGCAATAATAGTCGTAGTTTCCGCTCCGTACGGGGCGCGGTTGCCGATGCCGATGACAAGGTATGGCTTACAAGAAGACTATTATTATTATTACCATTGCACTGAAGATACTGTTGAATGCACACCAGTCTGCAGGCTTTGCCCAGATACAAGTCCTGCCATCAAGTGGAGACCAAAGCAGTGGCGTACAGACACATGTGAGGCGCTGCCTTGCGGACGTCCGCCACTCTATACGCTGCACATGCTGTGTTGGGTGGTGAGCCACATGCCGGCTTCAGATGCACGCCCTGCCAGGGTTTCAAAGTACAAGGTCAGCAAAACTCAAAAGTCCAGGCCACCGCAGGAACGGCAGTCCCCCAGCCCCAGATAGCGCACCACATCGTGTGCTGCCTGTCGCCCTTTCCACATTACGCAGCCCATAACATGCGCAAACATGCACCGGCCAGCCTACCCAAACTAGGTCACTCAAGCAGCGACATGCGCTGCTGCAGCAGCTTGCTGCTGAGGCAGCACTAGCCGCTGCAGATCCACACTGTGCTGCCATCTGTGCTGAAACACATAGCGTGGCTGCCGCCCTGCCGCAAGAGCTGCAGCCATGCGGTCTTGCGCCAGCACACAGACAATGGCGTGCACATCCAGAAACAGCGGGCGGCTGCACACTGCCGCCTTGGCGCGCTGCAGGACACTGAGCTCACCACAGACAAGGCCGCACAGCATGCCGCGCAGCACGTGCTGCTTCTTCAGGTTGCTGGCTAATGCTGCCACAATGGCATCCGCAGGCATGCTGGCATCCAGCACAGGCAGAAGCATGCTGTGGTCTGCTGGCTGCTGTGTCACAGCTGGGTGCAGCAGCTGCTGCGCAAGCCCACGCTGCTCCTGATGCAGTGTGTGGAGTGCCGGCAGGTAGAGCTCTGCACATGCCAAGATGTGGCAAATCTGCAGGTTGTGGTCGAAAGGCACGAGCGATTGATGCAGGCATCAGCGTCTAAGTGCCACCTGTCGCTTGTGATCCCACGACGCGTATGTACTGTTGCAACAGTGTCAAATGCGCTTAAGGATGCACTGACCAGAATGTCAGCGTAGCATACTTGTGCAAGACACGAGTTTCATCAACACATATCCACCAGAAGCCTCCGGGCAGGGGGGCTGTGGGTCCAACATTGCCTGCAGTTGCGCAGTTGTGCATTTACCATGTGTAAAACTGTCTCTTTATGTATAGGCGCCACCAGTCAAAAGATCGTACACAGTGAGCTGATCGAGCAGCCCTGCAGCTCACCTGACCACTGCTGAGGTCAAGCTGCCGCAGCACCCGCCGTCAGTGCTCATCGTCGTAAGCCACAGGCATGCCTGTGTCCAGGTTGCGCCCCAACAGCATGCAGTAGGCGCCTAGAAGGCAGCAGGCAGCAAGCAGCAAGCGGCAAGGAACCAGAAAACAATGGTTTGCAGCAAGCAGGCCAGCGGCAAACATACAAGCACGGCATCATACAGATGGACAGCACCCGATAAGCAGATGTGCGCTTCCTTTCATGCAGGCATCTCCCTTGGCTTGAAACCGTTCCTTTGCATGCACATGGTTGAAGCCAGAAGTGCCCATGCACCACAGAACAGCAGTCTGCTTCTGTATGCTCACCCGGGTTGAGCACCATGGCGGTCCCCAGCGGCTGCTTGCTGCGCTCAGTCAGCTGCTCCAGCTGCTCATATGCACTACTGCTGCTGCTGCTACTCCTGGCCCCTAACGCCACAGCACTAAGGCTTGGCGCCCAAGCCGCAGTGCGGCCTGCAGCGTTAGTGCCGGGTGGACTAGCATGTGGTGCTGATGCATCCTGCAGTGCCGCCAGCGCAGCACTCAGCTCGCCCAGAAGGCTGCGCCACTTCTGGAAAATTTCATCACAGCTCATGCTCTTTACAGCTTGCGCGCTTGCTGGTTCGGCAGCGGTGAGCTGCTGCCAGCAGCTGCTGCCCCCTGGCGTGCTTGCCGCTGTGGTGGCGGTTACCATGGCTGCTGGCGCTGCCGGTGGCACTCCACCGCCACCAGCAGCAGCAGCAGCAGATGGACAACTCCAGACATGCAGTGCTCCAGGAGCGCTCATATCCGTGCCTCTCAGGCTGATGGGTGCAGCCATGCGCGTCTGCATCTGCTCCTGCTGCTGCCCATCCCTGACCTCTGCACTGCCGCCGCTGCTGCTGCAGCTGTTGCCGGTGGTGGTTGAGCTGCTGCTCGCGTCATACACAGGAGGCCCATGCACGTGTGTCATGCGCACCTGGAGGCAACACAGGCAGCAGACGTACCAGGATAAAGCAGTGAGCAGCGCGTGCATGGCCCTACGCTGCACAACGTCTGGAGGCATCAGCCAACAGCTGTCCTGCAAGCCCTGCTGTCCACATTAAAGCAAGTTTGACCACACTGCCCCTAGCACTGCCATGCATGGCATCTCACCACATCCTCCCGGCCAGCAACAGCTGCCTCCAGCACAGATGCCCGCAGCTTGAGCATCTCATTCTCTGAGGTCAGCAGCTGCAGCTGCTGCATCTTCTGGGTGACCTCTGCCTCCAAGCCAGACATCATGTCATGCACGCGCTGCCTAACAAGCAGTTGATATGAAGCACGGCACGAAAGCACAGGAGCAAGCCATCAGCTTGATAGGGTGAGAATGTCTCGTGCCCGACTTTTTTCGGGCAAAACTCCAACAAGCGTGACCGCCTTGACTGTGTCAACTTGAGCACAATCCTGCAAGCAACCCCTTGGCAACAGGGCAGGCCACCCTCCGTTTTCAAACACAGTGCAGGCAGCAGGATCACTCCGGCAAATACTGACAAGCTTAGTGCTTTGCACATTCAGCAGCTGCACATGTGTGGACAGGCGGCGGTGGCATCTTATGCCTGCAACAACAAGCAGAATCAAGTGCATCACCTGGTTTACATCCTGCAATTCTCACCTGTACCGCCTGGAAGCAGCACCAGACTTTGTCAGGCCCTTGCCAGTCCCATCCATGCTGCTTGTACTGCTGGTCTTAGTCTTAGTCAATTGGCAGCCAGCAGCACGCCCTCCGTCAGCGGCAGCAACGCCTGTGCTGTGCTTGCTGCTGCATGTTGCTGCTGAAGCCATCTGCAGCAGCTGAAGCTGCTGCGTCTGATACATGTGTGGTGCTGACAGGGTGCTGGTTGCAGGCTGTACAACTGTGGCAGGGGTCTGTCCTGCAGGCCATCCTGCTGTGAGAGAGTGAGGGTAGTTGAAGCCTGGTGCCCCAGGCAGCATGCTGGTGGGGCCTGCTGATGGCAGCCCCATGCTTCGCGGAGCGGAGCTGCCGATGCAGTTGGCTGCCACCGACGTCAGTGGTTGAACAGCATGCTGCTGTGCAGAGGACAGCATGCTGAGCATCGCCTGCTGCTGTGTGCTGAGCATGCTGTGCGCCATTGGCTGTGGCCGCATGAGCTGTTCCTGCTGTAAGAACGGTTGATGCTGATGCCAGAAACTCGGTTGCACCTGCTGCGACTGCATGGTGGTGATGGCACACTGTGGCCAGTGCTGCTGGCCCCCAAGTGCCCCTGGTCCTAGGTTCACGAAACCGGCCGCTGTTGATGGGTTCACGGTGACATGTTGCGTCTTGTAAATGAGGTGATGTTGTGTTCCATGCCCCCAGAGGAAGGCCACACCGTCTGCATCATCGGGCGCCATCATTTGCACAGTACGAGCTGAGTCAAGGATATGAGCTATGAGAGCGTGGATAGTGTTCCAATGACTCAAAAACGAACATCTGCTGCGGAGCTCGCGCGCATCCTTGTTCTCTCCACTGTTACACAAACATTCAAACGCTGCTCAGCATGGTTCTACGTTTCACAGCCGATCAAGAGCACCAAGGCCTGAACTATATGGTAAATGTCAAATTAATGAAAAGTGGAAGCTGCGCGACAGACCAGCACACTTGGGACCACAGCACATGCCCAGCATGCAGAGCTTTTCTACTCCATGATGCAGAGGACTGAGTTATCCGTGCACTGAGTCAACTTTTAAGTTAAGACTCACCAACAGGGAGCCGTTCTCATCATGGCTCCAGGTTTTGTTGGTGCGCTGCTGTCCACTGGCAGCAGCAGGGCCAGCCAGTACGTGCTGGGCAGTCAAGCAGCAAACCTGCACGAGCAGCACACCCGCCTGGTTTTAGAGCATGGCCAGACAGCAGTACTGCAGGACATCGAAACTTTGCTGCAGCAGCTGTCACCACAAGTGCCTAAGGTGCGAGTGTGTAGGTTTGAGTGAGGCTTCTGCTAATCACACCTGGTAGAGCACCGACCCACGCATGCACCATCGGTCGATTTAGTCTGGGTCTACAGCATGAAGCACGTGTATAAACGCTGCCATCCTGTTTAGTGCATGGCACTGCAGCGCAATCATAAGAGTGGCCTCGCACGCATGTCTGTGCCTCTGCACAACAGGCGCTGAAGGCGATCCTGCAAGCCACACGAGCACCCTCCTTCAGTGAAGCCACATCAGCAGCAGATGCCGCTGCCTGCAGCTCGCTGCGCAGTGCGCTGTTTGCTGCACTGCCAGGCTGGCTGCACAGCCTGCCAGAAGATCAGCAGCAGCTTGCTGCTGACCTGGCTGCTGCATTCCTGCCAGAGCTTGACACCAGCTGGCAGCAGCAGGCGGCAGACCTTGCCCCGCTGCTGTATGCATGCCTGTCAGGCCTAGAAGAGTCAAAGCCGCACTTCCTGGCACTGCTGGAGTTGCTCCCGCCTTGCTTAGCAGCAGTATGTGCAGCCCCCAGCCCTGCAGACGACCTCATGCCAGATGCTCCTGCAGGAGCAGGCAGCGACATTGGCGAAGCAGCAGAAGCTGCAGGCGCTGGCGGAGCAGGCGCATCCACTGCTGCCTTTTACAAAGATCAGGCAGCCAACAGACTGCTCAACTGTGGTTGGGAGAGGCGCCCAGAGCAGGTTGGGCAGCTGCTGCAGCTGGCAAAGGCGCTGCCACTGACACAAGAGCAGCTGGAGAAAGCAGTGAAGAAAGGCATCATGGCTTGTAGGTGAGGCTGGCACCGACGACTCTTTGCGTGACCAGTCACTTTGCCGCAGTTGCAACACGCGTCTGTGCTGGCTGTGCTCCCTTGCAGGCTGGCAGCCTGCATGCTAGCACTCACTGCAGCACCTGTAATGTACCTGGTGTTCTAGCATAACTTCATGTGCTGCTGTGCTGCTGCCTGTCCTGCGGCAGGGCTGCGAGCCTGCAGCAGCTGCCGCCCATCCTGTACCAGGTGCTGCTGCTGTCAGGCCGTGGCGCGCGGCAGCTGGCTCTCACCGGGCTCCGCAGACTGTTCAACTATCTGGAAACCCAGCCGCAGCACCAAGCTGCGCAGCCAGGCAGCGTTCCTGCAAGCAGCTGCGGCGGCCCGCTGCCTGGCGCCACGCTGCTGCAGGTTGAGGCGACGCTGCTGATGCACGTCTCCACGCTGCTCAAGTATGACGCTGCCCTGGGCAGCGAGTGGCACAAGTGGTTCAAGACGCACGGCGTCAGCGGAGACCACTTCATGCTGCAGGTGCGGCCGTAGACCTTGGAAAACGCTGCACTTTGAAAGTGATTTTTCTTGCTGCACACAGCTACAGCACGGCAGCCAGGGGAGCAGGTGCCGCAGAGGAGAATACGCCCGGCAGCGAGCAGCGTTGTTGCACACCTGCGTGCACACACTCTGCCACCTGCATCCACACTCGGCTGGTGTTGCTGCTGCGCTGTCTGCCGCAGGTGCTGCTGACGATGTCGCGGCACCACAAGCTGGAGCAGCCGCTGCAGCAGCTGCTGAAGAAGGCTGTGCAGCAGGCCTGTGAGGATGAGGCGGCTGCTGGCAGCGGCGTGAGCAGCAGCAGGTGGATGGCGGCACTGCCGGCTGTTGGCAGCGGGCCTAGCTTGCAGGAGCTGGAGCAAGGGCTGCTGAAGGCTGTCAGGTGGGGTGCTGCTGATGTTGACTGTGACCATGGTTCATCGTAGTTTTGTTGGCGCTGATATTGACAAGTCGGCCTGTGGAAGCACACGTGCATGTGCATGCAATGCGCATGCATGTACGTGTTTGCAGCAGGTGATGCCTGTGGATGGGCTGGCACGGGTGTCAATCTCCTGCATGCTACGAGTGATGCGTCCCAGCGGTGGCACCACCGCAAGATCAAGCACTTTCTTCCCTTGAGCTCTACAACGGTGTGCACCCATTGGCACCCCTCGCTGCCATCACCACATGCAGGTGCAGCTCCTACGCGAGTGAGCTGGTGTGCCCTGGCCTTCTGCAGCTGGCCTCAAACCTGCTCACCACGCCCTGCAGCTGCCCGCTGCATGTGGTAATGGCTGCGAGGGGCGGCAAGGCAGGCAGCCTGCCCCCGCAGGCCTCCCCAGGTGCCCGGGCTGTGCGGCTGGGGCTGCTGCTGCTGCAGGAGATCTTTGAGGTGCATGCAGAGGCTCGCACAGAGGTGCTGAAGGTGGCACAGGTTAGTGCGGCTGCAAGTGGCGTGCACTGCTGGTTGGGCTGGAGTTTGCACTTGCATGTTGCAGCGGTGGAGTGATGCTGAACATCTGTGCACAGCGCATTGCTCTGAAGACACAGTGAAGGTTGCTGCCGCCTGACGCACCGCTGCCGCTGCTGCTATGCAGGCGCAGCTGGCTTGCGGGAACTTGGATGCTGCTCTGCCGCACGTGCTGCTGCTGTCAAGCATCTGCAGGGAGCAGCCTGCACTGCTCAGCAGCTATGTGCCGCAGCTGAAGGAGTGCCTGGGCAGCATTGCAGGCCTTTCAGCAGACGCTGCGCTGGTGCTGCTGCTGGCTCTGTGGCCGCTCTGCAGGTGACTCAGCCACTCCCCAGCATCTGTTGCATGCATGGGGCCTGTGTGCTTTGCCATTATGCAGTGCTTGGCACCAGCACATACGCATACCTGCTTGCTGGCATGCAGTTGCCAAATCACACACATTCTTCGACAGTTGTTGGTCCTGCAAGGATGCAGTAAGCTGTCTTCCGCCGTTACGATTGAGCCAGCCTTGACGTTGCTTGTGCTCTGCAGGGTGCGCAGCGACTTGCAGGATCACGTGATCATGCTGCTGCGCAAGATGATGTATCGCCAGGACGTCAGTGGCAGGTGAGCAGAGCTGGGCACACTTTGTCATGGTGCATCATTGCTCGCAGGTGTGCAGTCGTGCATTTACCATGCGTAAAACTGCCCCGACACACTGACGTGCTTTGGACCCGTGGCTGTACAGCAGATGTGCTGCAGGCTGCCTTCACTGCATGTGATGCGTGTCACGCATGTTGTGTGCCCTGCGCTTTTCTTCCGGCACTCGCTGCTTGTTGCACAGCGTCAACTCCAGCTGCACCTTGACCGCGGGCGCAAGTATACGCACGAATGCAGAGAGATGCGCAGTGCTGCGTCTGCCCCAAGACGTGGCAGAGCCACTCAGCACCAAGCAGCAGCGATATTGCCGAACTCTTCACAGGTTTGTTATAACACTTGTTATCACAAGTCGCTGCCTGCTTCGCTTGCATGCAGGCTGGTGGCCATCCGCGGCTTCCTGTGCCTCATCCTGCAGCACCTGGCTGACGCGCCGCAGTCCGTGGCAGCACTCAGCGGCAGCATCAGCGAAGCCAGCTGCAGTCAGGTGAGGCAGTGTAGCAGCAGCATACTATCACGTGCTGCTTCAGGTGGCTCGTCACAATGCGGCGCAAGGTGGTACGAGACAAGCTGCTGCTGGTGTGAAACTGCGCTGCTGTACACGGCCATGGCCAAGCGGCACTGCTCGCCGCCAGGACCATGCTGCAACAGCACTAACATTGCAAAGTTCAGATCAAAACAACGCAGCGATGGTGCCAGCCCTTTGCGTACACTTGATGGTCTGTCAAACCAGACAGTGTGGCGCTTCGCAGAGCTAACACACACATGAATGCCGCCACTGGCTTGGCAAATGCACCGCTGCTGCTGCTGCTGCTGCTGCTGCTCCCTCAGGCGTCGCTGAGCCAGGTGTCGTCGCTGTCAGGCGGCCGCGGCATCAACCTGCTGCAGGAGCTGGCTGCGGTGCTGCGGCGCGCGCTGACTCAGCAGGCCCCAGTCAGGGAGGCGCTGTACAAAGGCCTGCTGCAGGTGCGGCAGTGGCACTGCTGTGGGGCCACACCATGCATCATTTTATGTTGTATAGCAGTACAGCTGTCTTAAGCAGCTGCCAGAAGTGCACCTGAGACACAGGGCACGTGTGTGAGCTTAGCAGCTGACAGCATGACAACGCCCGGCTACGCCTGTATGGTGCTCACAGCAGCGTCTTGGTAGCAACATCAACGACAGCAACTCGGCTGCTGCTTTGTGGCTGTTGCAGGTGCTCCAGGCAGATCCGGGGTCGCACGAGCTGCTGTCTGAGCTGCTGCTGCCGCACCTGCGCAACTTTGTGCCTGACAGCAGCAGCAGGGACCAGCCGCCGCTGCTGCTGCACCAGTGCGCAGGCCTGTTACACGTGAGTGCTCATGCGCTGATCTTAGAGCAGCAGTCGACTGGCCGGGCAGCTGCCGATCAGCATCGAGTGCTTGCTGAACCCCGCATGTGCGCCTGCAGCTGCCGCTAGCCAGCCCTTTCATCAGCTGCAGTAAAGGACACCTGTTGCCGTGACACATAACCTGCCACAGCGCGTGGCGTGTGCATGCTGTCATCACCAGCAACCCATCAACAGTATTACACATGCAGCTCGCCACCACTGCATGCTGCTGCCGTTTGCCACTGCAGGGAGAGGCTGTGCTGCATGAGCCGCTGCCGGTGCTGCTGCGCTGCGTGCACCAGCTGGCCAGGATGCTGCCAGGGGAGCCAGGCAGCGGATGGGCAGGACCCAGCGACCAGCACAGCAGCTCGGCACTCAAGGTGGGCATCTGGGCACACCAATCAGCTGTGCTGGCTTGCAACTAAACAGCGACGAGTCGAGTCGTCAGGTAGTGCTTGAAAAGTTGGCACTCAGCTTGCACGAGCCTGGCCGCGTCATGCGTTGTTGGGCCTGCTTGGTGTGGCCATGCGGCACCGTGTGTAATC
This sequence comes from Tetradesmus obliquus, assembly GCA_030272155.1. Classification (NCBI taxonomy): domain Eukaryota; kingdom Viridiplantae; phylum Chlorophyta; class Chlorophyceae; order Sphaeropleales; family Scenedesmaceae; genus Tetradesmus; species Tetradesmus obliquus. The sequence goes on from CP126191.1 coordinate 8,756,092, forward strand.
GCCAACTGTGCTGCTGCTGCTTCTGCCCTCGCATGACAACGCGTGTTGTGGGTCAGGCGTGCTTTGCCACGCTGCGCAGCACGCTGTCACAGGCCTCCCTGGAGGTCTTTGGCCTGGGCCAGGCTGCTGACCTCAACCCGCTGCTGCCAGATGGCCTGCTGGGGCAGCTGCTTGCGTCCAACCTGCTGGGGGCGCTGCAGGTGGTCATGGAAGATGTGGTGGCTGAGATACAGCAGCTCAAGCAGGAGCAGCCAGATGCAGCAACCAGGGTGAGTGCGAGGCAGGCAGCTCCACCTGGCAAGCAGCTGTGCAGCAGCTGCTGCTGCTGCTGCTGCCTACCATCTGGTTCCCGGTGCCACTGGTGGCTGCAAAATGCACAAGTCTAGAGGCACACGGCATCCTTGAGCAGCCGGCACCAGAACACGCAAACAGTGTGGCTTGGAATTAGGTTGTATGGAGTACATGCAGACTTGTTGATTATAAGGAGTTTGTTGTTGTTGTTGGTTGCAATGGTCGGAAGAGGGCTTGCATGTGCAGCTGGTGCAGCTCACAGGAGAAGCATTCCGCTGCCATGGATACAGCGCAGCCGATGGGAGCAGTTTGGCAGCTACTGGCACACCAGGCATAGCCACAGCCAACTGCACAACAACTAACTGCACAGTGCCACATCAACTGCACAGTGCCACATCAAATCACAGTGCACAACAACTAACTGCACAACAACTAACTGCACAGTGCCACAGCAAATCACAGTGCACAACAGCCAACTGCACAACAACTAACTGCACAGTGCCACAGCAACTGCACAGTGCCACATCAAATCACAGTGCACAACAATCAACTGCACAACAACTAACTGCACAACAACTAACTGCACAACAACCAACTGCACAACAACTAACTGCACAGTGCCACATAAGCGCCTTCAACCCCCCATAGATCTCCAAATTGTCCAGCATGTTGGAGTTCCTTGTTGTGTGTGCCGGTGTGCACTGCTGACCTGCCGCTGGCTGCAACTGCCCTCATGCAGGACCCTGACAGGGTGGAACAGCTGGGGGAGGAGATGTTGAAGCTGTTTGAGCTGCACAGCAGCGTGGCCAGCCTTGCAATGGAGGGCAGCAAGGCACCCAGCAAGAAGGGCAGCAAGAAAGGCTCAGCGGCTGCTGCTGCTGCTGCTGCAGAGGGGGGCACAGCGCCAGACGCAGGCGGCGAGCAGCAGGTAGGCAGGCTGCTGGGTGAATGTGCGGCGCAGCCGTTACTGCTGCTCACAGTGGTTGAGTACCTGCTGAGTTGCCGACATTAGCAATGACATGATCAAGCAACAGCTCGCCTGAACGCTGCATGCTTCATGTTGCTGCCGCCGCTTTGCTGCTGCTGCCGCTGATGTCTCACTGGCAACCCCGCCAGGCGACTGCGGGCCACAAGCGCAGCAGGCCTACCGCCTCTTTCACGCCTGTCATGCGGCAGCAGCCGCACCTCTCAGCCGCCTGCCTGGCTGCGCTGTGCACAGCCATCAACGAAGACGGCCTGCTGCAGCTGCCGCAAGGCTACGATGAGGCCAAGCCTGCACACCACCAGCAGCTGGCGCGCAGCGACGACTTCAGGTGCTTCGTGCTGCGCAGCTGCTGCAGCCTGCTGGAGGGCGCGGCGGGCGGCGCTGCTGCGGCAGCACTGCTGCATCCGCATCAGCAGGGAGCCAGCAGCAGCAGCAGCAGCAGCGGTGGCAGTGCAGGGCCTGCTGCAGATGAGGTGCTGGTGCTGGGGCCTGCGCTGTTCCAGGTGTTCAAGGTGCGGGGCGGCGGAAGTAAATGCGGTTCCCTCTTGTATAGCTGGCAGTGGCGGCCGGGCTGCAGTCGATTATGGCAACTGTCATCTGCGTCAACGTAATCTGCAGTGCGCTACAGCTTGACGCAAACGCCGCCTGTGTCGATCCATGCAACGGGTGAGATGCGCTGTACTGACGCAGTCGTTGCCATCATCGTGCTGCTGTTGGCTTGCGGTTTCGCTGCTGCAGCTGATCATGGACACGACAGTGCATGGCGGCCGCTCCGCTAGCAGCAGCAGCAGCGCAGCGAGCTCAGCTGAAGGGCATGACACGCTGGAGCAGCTCTCAGCCAGCGCTCTGCAGGAGCTGCTCAAGCTTGCAGATGCCACGCAGCAGCTGGCAGCGCTGTTTGAGCTGCTGCCGTTAGAAGACGGCTCCTTGCCACCACAGCAGCAGCAGCAGCAGGGAGACGTAGCTGATGATGGGCAGCGGCCGGCGCCTGTTGATGCCGGCGCTGCAGTTGTGGCGGCGGTGATGCCGCGCCTGCCGCAGCTCACTGCCTGCATCGACAAGCTCATGCTCAACAGCTGCTTCAAAGAAGCACAGACCTGTGTGGAGTGCCTGGTGCTGCTGGGCCGGCAGCTACACAGCCCGTCACCAGCAGCAGCAGGGGCGCCGCGGCAGCAGCAGCAGCAGCTGCCGGCGCATGCTGCGCTGTCGCGGTGGGCTGCTGAGTCAGCGCTGCAGCAGGATGAGCCAGAAGTGAAGTCAGTGAGCCTGGCAAAGGCGCTGCTGGATGTGTACATCCGCTTCTGTGGTGAGCGGGGCACAACAGTGGCAGTGATGCGGTTGGTGGTGCAGTTGCAGTAGTGCAGCGCCGTGTCGAGCCGCTTCCCGCCTGCCTGACCTGGCTATGGTTTTGCTGTTGCTGCACTGCGGTTTACTCGTGCTCCGGTTGTTCGTGCCGCTGGCTGCTGTCCTGATGTGTGGCATGCCGCTCAGTCGGTGATCCATACAGAAGCCACCGCAAACTTCCTGTGCCCGATGACTTGCCGTGCATGCTTATACGCTAGGTGCCGATGACTTGGTGCCTCTCAGAACCGCGGCGCTGGAGATCCAGACCCTCGTCGGCGACTGCGAGACAGACACGCAGGCCACGCAGCAGCAGCCGCGCAGCCTTGCCATGCTGCTGCCCGACAAGACGGCGCAGCCGTGCGCTGCTGCTGTGCTGAGCTACATTGATGAGGGGCTGGGGCAGGTGGAGCGGCTGGCTGCTGTGCACCTCAAGGCAGGGCTTGTGCAAGGTGCGAGGCATGCGGCTGTCATGTTGTAATGATAGTCTTTTCTTGTGTGTGTGCTATGCGTTTTTGGCACCGGCAGTGCCTGAGCTTCTGGGGGCTGCTGTCATGCTGCTGTGCTGCTCGCATCAGTGATGCTGTGGCTTAACAAAGTGCCGACCAAAAAACAAGCCAACAGCAGGCTGCCACACCTTGAGTACGTTGCATCAGTCTGCACTAGCCCTAGAGCAGGCAGCCTAGAAAGCAGCCCATCGCTTCCTTGCATTCACATCCATCCCTGCCACTCTGCATCCACGCAATCCACAACCGCGGACCTCCTGACACTGCTCCTCCCTGCCGCTGCTGCTGCCGCCGTCGCTGCTGCTGCTGTATACTCTCTCAGACTGTGACAGCGCTGAGGCGGCGCGTGACAGGCGGCGGCTGGCTGCTGCGCTGTGTGGGCGGCTGCAGGGGCTGCTGGGGGCGCTGGCTGTGCTGGTCAACACCATCATGGCCATGCCAGCCATTGTGGACCAGCAGGTAAGCATATGAAAACATGACCTGGCAAGCATCACACTTGCTGTGCTGGTCAACACCATCATGGCCATGCCTGCCATTGTGGACCAGCAGGCAAGCGCAGCCTGGATGACGAAACACATGCTGTCCTGCAGTGCAGCAAGTCATTGCCGTGTGGTCCGGCTTTGAACCAGCCCACGCACTGCCTGGTTTACACGCCCGAATGCTTTGTGGCTGGCCTTGCTTCGCCCCGCTGCTGCTACCCTGCCTCCTCGCAGACGCGCGTGCTGATCCACACCTACAGGCTGCTGCTGCTGCTGGCCAAGGCGCACCAGCTGCCCAAGGCTGCTGCCAGCAGGGCACTGCCGGCCGAATTCGAGGGACTGGCCAGCATGGTCAATAGGGACCTCACGCACAGGGTGTACCACTTCATGATCGACGACCAGGAGGTGCGGCGCGCATGCGTGGCTGTGAAGTTATATGTTACATGTTATTGTTATTTTGTGTGGGTGCGGGTGTGTGGTAGTGGGGCACTGTGTGTGAGGTGCTGGCAGGTGTGTGTGACCCCAGGCGTGCTTTGGTTTGGCTGGCAGATGCGCGCAGCTGTGAGTTGGGTTAGGCAGATTGGTGCTTGAGCTGCTGCGGCGAGAAAATGTAGTTGCACCAGAGGTGGACGCTCGCCTGCTTGCAAGCGACCTTGTGCAATCACTCTGCAATGACATAATGCACACCGGCAACACTACACTCGTTCGTATACAGTTGGTGGCAGTTCAGGTGGCAGTTCTGGCATCGCAGGAAGGGTTCTGCGCGCCAGGCTTTTTCATCTCGTTTCAATGCTTGCATTTCTTGACATCTGCATGTTAGCCTGCCGCGGTATCACCGGCACACTGCCATAACTCCGCAAGCACATGGTCCCAGCAGTAACCACCACTCCCAGCTGCACCCCAACCCTCGTGCAACGTGCCCTGCAGGCGCAGCAGCAGCAGGGCGCCAAGGTGAAGCTGGCCCGCGTGAAGCGTGAGGCCAAGCAAGTGCCTGCGCTGGTGTTTGCAATCGAGTGCTGGGAGAAGCAGCTGGCAGCAACAGGCAAGGCCGCGGGCAAGAACCTGCTCAAGGATGCCAAGCGGGCGTCGATCAGGGACTTCAAGATCAAGCAGCGCGAAGATGGAGAGCCTGCTGCTGCTGCTGCTGCTGCTGGGAGCGGCGGCAGGGGTGGCAGGGGCGCGGCGCGAGGGAGGGGCAGCAGGGGTGCCGGCAGCGGCAGCGGGGGCGGGCAGGCTGGCCAGAGCAGCGGCGCAGCAGCAACCGGTGATGCAGCTGCAGAAGATGAGGTGATGGGTGAGGCTGATGAGGCTGCGGATGCTGAGGTGGACCAGGACTGAGGCGGCGCTGGCGCGCTAGAGCCACTAGCCAAACTCCAGGTGTAGGCTGATGACAGGGTATGGCTTACAAGAAGACTGTTGTTGTTATTGTCGGCTGATGGATCAAGTGGTTGCCCAATGAGCTTCTGGAACAGGGGTGATCGTGTTACCCATCAAGCCATATGCATAGCATCAACGCCAATCGGCCCCGCGCCCCAATGGAGCGGCAACGCCTGCTGACAGGATGCAAGTGCTTGCACGGCGAGCTGTGGCTGTCGCAGCGGGTCAGCCACTGGCAATTGCCTGCTTCTCAAGTGTGCAGTGCACACGCAACATTTGCCCACCCCCACAACAGCAAGACAATCTTTTGGTTGCGGTGCGCAGTTGATGCAATGCAACAACTGCAGCTGTGCTCGTCTGAATGCGTCCTGACGCAGCTGCTGAAACAGCAGCTGGCGCACCCAGCAGTGGCTGCTCACAAAGATCCATGCAAGGCAAAACCCCTGCAGCCACTGAGCACCGTAGACCCTAAACATCAACAGCTCGCACGCATACCACAGGCAGCAACCAAAACAGGTGTGATGGTGCCACTGCTGTGGCCGGACGACGCATCATAAATGCCGCTGAGACTCAATGAAACGCAATATAGTGGCATGGCATGCGCCGCATGCATGTGCTGGTGTCAGGAACAGGTCAGCAAGTAGCGCAACAGGTGGCAGCAGCAAGCAAAAGCTGCTGTTGCCATCGCTGGCGCATGCATTACCTAGAAATTGAGAACACTCCCTGCATGTATAGGGTGATATATCATGCTGGCAATAGAACATCCCGCTAGGCACAGTTGTGCACTGTATGAGCCAAATCATCCGACTGATTGATGGGTTGGCTGAAACATGCATGCACTACCCCATACAGATACTATGCAATCTCCAGATTGCAGCAGCACTTGAACTCCAAGTGCTGCGTGCTGCGCGCATGCAAACCATGTAGCAAGACATTCTTTTCCCACATATATTTGTAGTCAGGCGGTGCAACAGAAAGGGGCCTGTCATACATGCAGGTGCAGCACAACCTTTGTGTGTGACGTCATCATGCGGCATATACGTAAGTTATATGGACACAACCAGGCATATATGTAAGTTATATGGACACAACCAGGCAACCACGTTGCCTGTCTGTGCCGCATCCCAGCCATGAACATGCCAGACACAACACTTCAACCTCAAATAATCAGCAAAGTCTACAACATATGTTGGTGCCAACATAATTGCGGATACCTTCCAATCAGAACCCTTGTAAACATTGCAAAGGGCACCTCTGGTGGAAACACCGTACCACCTTAAACATACTCAATGCACGCACACTTGCACATGATTGCCATTCCTTGAAAGGGCAAACGCCAATCTGGCCTGTGAATCAGCAGGAGACCGCCCAAGAGCAATTGCCATGTGCCAAATCAATGACGGATCGCGCGCAAGGTTCAGCACAGGATCCGGCGCCCACAGATCAGAGCACAGCACACTGTCTGGGAGCGGATGCCAGATGCCAGATGCCAGATGCCAGATGCCAGATGCCAGATGCCAAAAGCCATGCCATATGCCGTATGCCATATGCCATATGCGATGTCATGTGTACACACAGGCGCATTTGAGCCGCAACACTCAACATTGCCTCCTCCCTTCAAGTCCCTTGCAGCTTTTGCTGCTACCCTTTCCTACAGCCAATCATCCCGCAGTTTTATGATCGTCTCTGTCACAACAAGCTGTGACAAATCCTGAATGCAATTGCTAACATTGAGCGGATACAGAGTGCATGACGCTTCATGCAGCACCACCGCAAGCTATCCATGTAATGCGGCCAACACTGTCAGGCCACTTCACAACTGATAATTCAGGCGCACGCCAAGGGCCGCCCGATGATCCCACTTCTGCTGCTGTTGCTGCTGTGCTGATTCTCATCACATGCATTTCAGAATCGTCACATGGACAAAGGACTGATTATCCACACGACCTTGACAAAGACAAAGAAGTAGCTACTCACATTGCTGTGGCATTCGTGACTACACGCCACCGGCAATGTCGCAAGGTACCCAGCCACCGGTACGCACGGCATTGGCAGCGCATCTCCTCACCAGCACCACCAGAAGCCGCCGCAGCTGCAGACGCAGCAGCTACACAAACCTTAAAGCTGCCCCAGCAGCAGCTGCCGCTGCTGCTCTCGCTGCAAAGCTGCAGCCCGCGCGGCAGGCACGTAGTCGCACATGCAGGCCGTCATCGGCAGGTAAGGAAAAGAGGCCAGCAGCAGAGCTGCCAGCTGCTCAGATCTGAACACAAATGACACGGCACTGCGGGCCCCAGACAGCGTGCGCCACTTCAGCAGCCGGGAGTCCATGTCAGTAACCATGTCCTTGCACATGCCCTGCATGAAGCGCCCCGTGCTGCTGCTACTGGCATCTGGTGTGCTGCTGCTGTCAGCAGCTACTACGCTAGCAGCTTTTGGGCTGACCTCCGGCGCCTCTGGCGCTGCTGCTGGTGCTGCTGCCGCAGCCGGCACTGCTGATTGTGGTGCTGCTGGTGGCTCATCTGCTATAGCCTGCTGCAGCAGCGACATGTAGTAGCCTACTGGAGTAGATTCCCGGTGAGCCTCCCGAGCCACAGCTGCAGACCTTCTGCCTCGTTTACTTGCGGCAGCAGCAGCAGCAGCACCAGCACCAGCAGTGCGCGTCCGCGCAGCCCTGCGGGTCGCGGCAACCGCCGCTGAGACTCTACGCACTGCTGCTGCCCGCCGCCCAGCTGCACGGCTCGCACCCACACGCCCCTGCGTCTGCTGCTGCTGCTGCTGCTGCTGCTGCTCCGGCTGAGGCTCTGCTTGCACGGCCTGCTTCTCTTGCTCCTCCTGCTGCTGCTGCTGCAGCAGCAGCAGCTTGGCCGCCGCCTTGGCCTGCGCAGACTGCTCATGGAGGCTCAGGGCCTTCACGCTGGTGATGCATGCAGCCAGCTGCTGCCTCTCCTGCTCCAGGTGCTCCATGGTGGGCACGATGTGGCCCAGGATTTGCTGCATCACAGCCAGCTGCTGCAGAGAGGCTTCTGTGGCACAGAATGCACGCTCCCAGTGGCCTGCACAAACACAGCAGCAGCAGCAGCAGCAGCAGCAGCGGTGCAGGGTGGGAAGGTGAGCAGGGTGGAAGCGAGCAGTGTTAGCAGCTAGTGTTGTGATGTGCCAGTCCGGCGCCCGCCCCTTGGCGCCAGGTGATGCAGCTGTCACCTCTGAAGCTGGCGCGTATGTCATGCCAAGCAGCAGAGGCAGCCGGCTGACGCGTCAATACATCCCTCACGTGCACTGTGGACCCTGCACATGCTGCCGCTGCCGCTGCTGCTGCTGCTGCACTTACTGTCTGGTGGCGTGTCCTGCTGCCCAGTCAGTAGGTTGACATCCTTCAATGCATACACCAGTTGTGGCGTGATTATATACAAGGCCTTAGTCAGGTGCAGCAGGCCTGATACCGCCTCGTCCAATGCAGCTCGGTTCTGTTCTCTGCTGCTGATGGTGCTGCTGCTGGCGGCGGCTGCGCTGTCCTTGTTGTTGACGCTGCTGCTTCTGCTGCTGCTGTTGCTGCTGTGCCAGCTGCGCATTAGCTGGGCGATGTCCTGCAAGTGATCCAGCACCTTGGCGCGAACCTACAGGCAGACCAGCAGCAGCAGATGTAACAAACGGCAGGCCTCCCTGCTGTCTTTCACACCCGGCAATGCACATATGCATGTGTACACAACAGCCCTACTTCTGCAGCAGCAACAGCCGTCGAACTCTGCTGGCCGACTAAGTGTGTTAATCGCTCGCCGCACCTGTTGCACAGTGGCGCCCAGCAGCCAATTATAGTCTGCAAGCCGCATGGCCCTGAACTCTGGCATCAGTGGCCACTCATATAGCACAGGCTGGATGAAGCCAGTGTCATCGGCAATGCTAGGCAGCGGCTCAGCGCCAGGCTGGAAGTATGCGTGCAGCATCCTGCACACAAGGTTTTGAGCGGTGATAAAGTTGGGTGGGCGCAGCGTGTGCAGCAGCATGACAGTGACGAGAGAGGGGGCCAGGAGTCACACCAGGTAGCTGCTAGTGCGGCAGCTGCAGTGACAGAGGCATACGCTGGGTGCCTGTACAGTTTGAGCCCTTTGTGGCCTGCAGAAAATAATCTGCACATATGCCAGGGAACGTGTTGGCTCTGCTGCTGGTGCTGCTGCCGCTGGTGTGGCTGCCATGTCAGGTGCCATGCTGCTTGCCAGTCACACTGCAGCAGCGCACCTGGTGACGGCGTCTTGGTGCTGCACCAGCAGGTCCATTGCCCTGCTGTTCAGCAGCAGCTGGTCGTGCTCATCCTGAAGCTTACTGGCTGCCAGGCGCCGCTTGCTCTTCTTGCGCTCGAGCTGCAGCAGCAAGCAACAGCAGCAGCAGCGTTGTCCAGTGGGTCCTGCTACTGTGCGCTGCTGGGCAGGCTAGGCACGGGCAGGACAGCCATGCGTGCTGATCTTGCATGCGTTAGGGTGTACAGCAACACAGCAGGCAGGCCGGACTGCAGCGATTTCCATTCGCCTGCCTCCCAGACCCACACCTGTGCAATTGTGTTTTTCAGCCTTTCTACCGACATCTTCAGGCATAACTATAAGGAGCCAAGAGTTAACCCATGGGCAGCTGGAGCTTCGCGTGCTGGGCCCTGGATATGTGCTGCGTCCGTGATTGAATGCCTGTCATTGAGGGCTGTAGCAGATATTGACGCACGGCGTGGGCCACGCGGCGTGGCAGGGCCTGCCAGGACATGACTAGCCATATGCGACCGCTAAAGGTCCTAAATTAGTTCACTGATACGATCGTTAAAGCAGAATCGCCTGCGCTCACCTGGTGTTACCAGTAATCTGCTCACTCACATGTCTAGTTGTGGGTGCTGGTTGGTTACATGCTGAAGTGAGTTGATTTCGTAGTCCAGCAGAGTTGAACAGTCGTCTCATACACCAATAACAGGGTTTCAACTTGAACTGGCCAGGCAACATGTGTCCTGAAGGTCCTTTCCACGCGCATACTGTGATAGCAAGTCCTGCATGCCATTGGTGCTGCTGTACATGCAACCACCCACCAACCCCTTCTCTAGTTTAGAAGAGGGGCAGTAACGACGTCTTCATTGACATGCGCAGCTGCGGCACATCCATGGCTGTGCAATGATCACTACAACAGCACTTGCGAAAGGATACATCCACGCGACCGCCGTGCGCCGTTGACAGAAAGTTTGCAAGTTGCATGTAAGCATCCTGATCACACACTGCTGCAACAGCGCGCACAGCAACAGCCAGTGACAGCAGCACTTGCAGCATACCAGGCGTCATCAGTAGCTGTCACAACAACACGCCCTGTTTCTCGCCGCTGCATGCTGCTAGCAAGTAGTACTTGCTCCAGATGTGCAGCAGTGAAACAACGCACCAGTAGCGTGCACAGTAATTGCAGATTGTGTCGATACATCGATGTAGATGCAGACTCTGCATCCACGGATGATCCTGCAAGTGACACAGCAGTGCATGCTGTTGCACTGTGACACCCGTAGCAAGAACACAACAAAGCCACGTCCGCCAGACAGACAGCATTAGCCATGGTGCTAGCAAAGACGAACGCAGACGAACGCACCACATCAGATCATGACATACTGTAATAGTGTGGCCAAAAAAACGCTGCCACTAAGCTGCAGCAACGTTGCTGCTGATTGCCGCAAGCCAGTGCGCGCTGTGCAGAAGCAATGCCCAGCAAACGAAACTAATGCCTGTACAAAAGCTGCTGCGTGCTCTGACCTTGAAAGTGCTCTCTGCGCATGATCTGGGCCATTCCACACTACACAACGCAACAATAAGCATGTTGTATGTGGTGTGATTGTCAATATGTATACGATGAACAGCAGTGCAGAGTGAACAATGTGTACGCAATGACAGTGTGCATTCAGCAACAGAACAGGGGGCAGTCCAGCAGGTCTGCAGCCTGCCCAGCATTTGAAGCAGCATGGTCACTGCATGCTGCTGTGCACACTGGTGCAACAGCAACAAGCTTTGTGGCATCAAAAAGCAAGTGAGTGACTGTGCAAGCTAAACACATCCTTGACCAGTGCTGTCGCCCACAGAGCAGACATAACATGCAGCAGTGCCAGCAGTTGTGCTGCAAACAGCACGGTATGCACGCACGCCTGGACTGTATGCAAGGCCACTGCAAGGTGAAAAGATCAGGCAATGTGCACGCAGCAGTACGATAGCAACCATGCCGCGGCACAAGGCAGCACAGAAGCACTCGCAATCCCCGACTACTGCTGCAAACAGCAATGGCAGCTACAGCAGCAGTACCTGGGCGGCTTCTGCACCACAACTGCAGCACACTGCAGGGCAAAGGTCACCACAACAGCACGATGAAGTCGACAGTACATCAACCAGCCCACAGCCAATCATCGTTTGGAACATTCTTCTCTGCTGCAGCCTCGCTTGCTGTTGCCACCTTGCTGAGTCAGCATTAACCTACCACAGGCCACCTTGCTGAGTCAGCAATCACCTACCAAAGGCAGGAAGCACAGCCCTAGTCAGCACACAGGCCTCCTGCAAGTTCCATCACGCTGCTGGCTGCTGCGCCACAAGCCACTCCACACCCGCCGTCCTCATGTCCCACCAGCCTGACACTGGCCACTGCAAACCACACCCCCACAATCAGCAAGGAAAAAACAACAAGAAGAAAACGGCACTGCCTCACACATCCCCTGCAGCAGCCGGTCATCTTCAGCGCCTCACTCTTTTGCTGGACCTCCTTCGCTCCTCTCACTCTTCACTCTGTCTCGTCGCGCTCAAAGCCGAGGTCTGCCTTGGCCTGCGCAGCAATGTCGCCAGCCAGCCGCCGCATGCTGGCCCAGTTCAGCGACGCCCTGTGTGCAAAGGCTTTCGCAAACCACAGCGGGTCTTGCCCTTCCAGCTTTTCATTGATCTCAGCCCGCCTGCGCTGCACGCGCTGCAGCAGGCCCTGCGCCGCATCCTGCTGCTGCTGCTGCTCCTCAAAGCTGTCCTGCAGGAAGCCGTCCTGCTGCAGGAGGGCGTCTTGCTCATCCACCTCATGCTGCTGCTGCTGCTGCAGTGCGCTGCTGTGTGCAGCGTGGTAGGCCGCAGCCACACCGCTGCTGCTGCTGCTGGCGCTGGCAGTGCTAGGCAGAGTGTGGTGCTGTGCAGCAGTCCTGGTGGCTGCATGCTGCTGCTGCTGCTGGATCATGGCCTGGCTGTAGCGCAGGAATTCCACTCCAAGGCAAAAGGGTGGTGCTGTGTGCCCCTGCAAAGACCGCGATCAAGCAAGCACAGGCGGGTGAGTCACCACCACATGAACGCAGCAACAGGCTTCATGGCCATTACAGTTCATGCAGAGCGGTAGCACTGGCCTGAACACAAAGCCATGAGAATCCTTGATGGTGTGTAGTTGCTTGCAGCTCATGATCCTGCACAGCTGAATAGGTAACACATGCCACTGGTGCAGCAGCACCACCACAGGCTCACTCACAGAGGAGTAGATGCTGCTGCCTAGGCAGTGCATGGAGTAGACTTGGGCGTTTTTGTATTCCATAGAGAGCTCCCTTGTCTCATGGTGCTGCTGCAAGTCCACAGCCTCGTTCCCAACACTGTGTGTGACACCGTAGCAGGTTGCTCCGTAGGTGTAGCTACCAGACCCCTTCTCTTGAGCAGCAGCCTGGAATACCAAAAGACCACTGCAGCGAGATTGTGCCATTGCTAGCAGGCGAGAAACACGAATGCGAGCAAGAAGCCGGATGAGCCGTGTGAGAGGGTGATTCTTTGGAACAAAAAGCCGGCAATTGTATCTTTAAACACTGTTGTTGATATGATCAACAGCTCCAGCTGCGCCTTCAGTTGATTCAGGCTCTGAGCATGGGCGTTCTTCTGTGGGAAACCCTGCCCACCCAAAGTCGCATCATCTTATGTTCTGCTGAAACAGCTCACTAGTTTGCTAACGGTAGATCAATTGTTTTTGCTGTGAGAAGCAACCCGTCTTGCTCCCTTTTCAGCGAGCCCGGGTCGAAACATTCAACAAAAGCCCCATTGCTCGCCAAACTTTACCAGGAACCGTGAACCGTCGGCAACACACGATGTAACTAGCTGCACGTAGATTGGCAGAGGTCGCACACCTCTGTAGCAGCAGCACGCCGGACGTCACCCCCAGCATGCGCTGATCACATAGCTTAATCATTGCAGCACCTTTGTCAGCGGACTGGGGTGCTGGAAAAGAACCTAGAGCCCTCGCAAGGGGCCCGGAATGGGCCTGTTCCAGGTGACCAGTCTTCTCTGCTGCTCATTGCACCGGCCAGGTACTGCTGTTATGCAGCACATCCACACCTTTGCTGCACTGCAGGGGGGCAACTTGTTCCAGGACCCCGAGATAATAAATGCCTTCTCCGGTGCTATAGCAGGTGTGGCCGAACACCATGCAGCTGCCAACCAAGCAGCTGCAGCCTGCATCGGCAGTTGATGCCTTGCATCCCGCACTGCATGCATGCATGGGTTATGCCTAGCAGTTGAGCGCTGGGTGTCTGCAGTATGTGTGCAGCACTTTATATGTGCTTGCAGGGCTGGACTTACAGCAGCTGCGTGGTCCTCTGAGCATGCCGCAGATGGCTGCACCGGCACCAGCACTGCAGCAGAACTTTGCTTGTGAATTGCTCTCAGCTGCAATGCTAACCTAGGGCGCCAGGCCTGCGCGTGCAATGGCACAGCAGAATCGTGTGCAAGCAATGGTACATATGTGCTATTGATAACGCGTGTATGCAGCGGCGCGTCAAACTGCAGCAGCGCGTCAAACTGCAGCAGCGCGTCAAACTGCAGCAGCATCAAGGGCCACGGTGAATGCACGTGTCTATACTTTTCAGTACTCCAAAGCCTTTACACGAGCTGAGTGACCTACCTCAGCCTCCCGACACGCTTACATTACACTCCTATTCCCGTCTATTGTGTGCTGCGTCCGCTGCTGCCGTCAGGCGCGCTCACGGCCACGTTTGTGTGCCCGCTGGATGTGCTCAAGACGCGGCTGCAGGTGCAGCGCATCGCCAGCAGCCAGCGCGTGGGCATCGCAGGTGCGCAGCAGCAGCACCAGCAGCACTAGCAGCAGCACTAGCAGCAGCAGCACCAGCACTAGCAATGGCAGCAGCAGCAGCAGCCAGCGCGGGGGCATCGCAGGTGTGGAGCAGCATCCAGCACCCAGCAGCGGCAGCGGCAGCAGCGCTAGCAGCAGCAGCAGCAGCGGCAGCGGCAGCGGCAGCAGCAGCAGCAGCACCAGCAGCAGCAGCACCCAGCACCGCAACAACAGCAGCATCATGAGGGGAGGTGTCTCAGCACAGTGCACGGCGTCACTCGGCAAGACTATGCAGCGACATGCAGCAACAGATGGGAGGTTTCAGGGAATGTCCAGTGTCGCTCAGCTCAGCACAGTGCAATGCAGGCAGCATGGGCAGCTGCAGCCTTGTTGCACATCACTGGCCAGCTGCTGCTGCACACACGGCAGCCTGTGCCGCACAGCAGCAGCAGCAACAACAGCACGACCTACACAATCACCAGACTGAACACGCCACCTGCTTGCAAGTCCTCTGCTGATGGAATGAACACGCGTGTTGGATGTTGGTGCTGCTGTGCCGCAGGTGGCTTGGCGGGCATTGTGCGGCAGGAGGGCTTTGGGGGGCTGTACCGCGGTCTGACACCCACCCTCATGGCGCTGCTGCCAAACTGGGCGGTGAGTGAGCCCGGAGGTGCACTCAGCTGCAGAGCAGCAGCTGAGGCGGCAACAGCAGCAGGGGTGGTAGCAGCAGCTGACGCAGCAAAAGCGCAGGGCGCAGCAAAAGCACAGGGCGCAGCAGCAGGCATTGCAGATGGTGCTGCAGCTACGGCTTCTGCTGCTGCAAGGCACCTGGCAGCTTTCAGTTGAATTACATAACATGCACTTGAAATTGAAATTGAAGGAGGCTGAGTTGCACAAAGTCCATCTGCTTGGACCTTTGGCTTGCGTCGGGTGGTATTGCACAGTTGCCGGCAGGCGCATGTGCAGCTGCAGCACACCTGGGCGAAGCATTGGTGGTAAATCTGTGGTAGATACCGCAATTATAGCTGCAGCGGGGTAGGCAAAGCAGTTTCAAGAACACATGTGGGCTCGTTTGCTGATGGCCCCAGTCGGTGCCAAAGTGTGCCCACAACGTGTCTGCCCCTCCTTGCGCACTGCGCTGCACTTGCAGGTGTACTTCACTGTGTATGGCAGGCTGAAGACCACGCTCACCACGCGGCCTGGCGGTGGGTGCTGCTACAGCCAGCAGGGCAGCAGCGGCAATGCGTGCGTCAGTGCACAGCAGCAGCAGAAAGATGCGCAGCCAGCAGCAGGCAGCAGCACTGCAGCGGCTGCAGCAATTCGCTGACAGCAGTAGGTGACGCGGCGCAACACATGGTCTGGATGGCGTGTGCATGAATCTTTGGATTGTTATGGCCTGCAGCAGGAAGCATCTGGCAAGTGCCTCGTTTGCAGCTGCTTCAAACCAAACACCACATGTGGGGAAGGCCTCATTTCTCACCCTGCTGCTGCTGCTGCTGCCGCTGCTGCTGCTGCTGCTGCTGTTGCAGGCCGCACCGTGCCAGCCACGCCAGCCATCCACATGACAGCAGCAGCAGGCGCAGGCGTGGCCACACTCATCGTGACCAACCCGCTGTGGGTCATTAAAACGCGCCTGCAAACCCAACACATGGCCATTGGCTACGGCAAGGCAAGCCTGCGGCCCTACAGGGGCACTTTTGATGCGCTGGCGCGCATAACACGCGAGGAGGGGCTGCGGGGGCTATACAGCGGGCTGGCGCCTAGCATGGCTGGGATCTGTCACGTGGCGATTCAGTTCCCGCTGTATGAGGCCTCTAAGGTACGATGCTGCAATGTTGTAGGCTTGCAGTTATGAGTATGTGTGTTAAGCTTAACAAGTACGTTGTAAAGGTTGGTATTCAATTTATCCAGGTGAGCTGCGGCACGCGGCAGCATTGCTATTCGCTGAGCGGCTGCAGTGTGCTGGCTTGTTTAATCCGTATACATTAACGTATCTGTATGTCTGCGGTATGTCTGTTGTGGCTTTGCTGTGGTGAGTGCGACCATCTCCAGCAATGCGCAGCTGTACTCTGCTTACACAGTGCTGCCTCATACACTCAACTCGCTGCCTGCTGTGGCCACACACCACCACTGCTGCTGCTGCTGCTGCTGCTGCTGCTGCTGCTGCTGCTGCAGCTGAACGCCGCCACGCGGCGCGGCTGCCGCACGGACGAGCTGAGTGCCAGCGAGCTGGTTGTGACCAGCGCCTTCAGCAAGATGGTTGCCAGCACCATCACCTACCCGCACGAGGTGGTGCGCTCTTACATGCACGTCACAGGTGCGCTGCCCGCGGTGAAGCGGGATATTGTATACTTGCACACAGCATGTGATCAGGAAGCTTGCATGCAACATGCATGTTCTCTGTCAGCGGCAGCAGTGCGTGCTATTGCTGCTGCACGTCCACAAATGCGCTGGCCGCGGCAAAGCTGGATCGTATTGTATACTTGCACACAGCAGCGGGGCATGTTATTGCCGAGGTATGATGTAACATGTGCTCACAACGTGTACATGGCTGTGCGTGCATTGCGCGTCTGCCCTGCATACGTCGACTGATGTCTGTACAGCAGCGCGGTCAAACACAGGAGCCTTGGCACGCGTTGCTGTAAGCCAAGCGCTGGTTGCATCCCTCTCCTCACAGCACCCTGCTGCTGCTGCTGCTGCTGCTGCTGCTGCTGCAGGCAGCGGCCCGTGGAACGGGCTGTCGGAGGCGTGCCGTGTCATTTTCCGGGAGGACGGCATCCGCGGCTTCTACCGCGGCTGCGGCACAAACCTGCTGCGCACCACGCCCGCGGCAGCGCTCACCTTCACTAGCTTCGAGCTGATTGCACGTGCGCTGCGCAAGGTGTCCGGGCCGCAGCAGGCGTCTTCTGAAGAGCTGCCCGACCTGCTGGACGCGCAGCAGCAGGAGCTGCAGCTGCAGCCGCAGCAAGGGCACCTGCAGGAGCAGCAGCAGCAGCAGCTTCAGCGGCCGGGGTTAGGGTACGGCAGCTCACAGCAGCAGCAGCAGCAGCAGCAGCAGCAGGATGGCCACCAAAGGGTGGCGCATAGCCCGTATGGCAGCCATCAGCAGCAGCAGCAGCAGCAGCACTTAGGTAGTGCTGCACAGCAGATAGCGGAGCTGTCGCGGCCGCATCATGTGACGGTAGCAGCGCCGGGGAAGAACTTGTGAACCTTGTTGAACGACAGCGGATGTGGCAGATAGACGCGTTGTGGGGTTTGCGACGTAGCGGCAATGGCAATGGACGGGCTGTTCTGTTCAGCGGCTCACTAGTTTGCAGACAGGGTGTGCCTGGTGCGGGTTGCATGTTTGCATCACTGCAGAGGTCCGTGATGCATATGCAAGCCACTGTTGCCGCCATGTACGGCATGCTTGTCTCTAGCCTGCTTGTGAGCTGCAACCAGCAGCAGCAGCCTTGTGTGTGAAACAGCAACCGGCATCGAGCGCTGAATTTAGTTTTTTGTGTGTTCTTTGTGCAAACATACGTATGTGTGTGTTGCGGAGGGACGCACGGGGAGAGCCCGAGGCATATGCTCATGCATGGGTTTGCATCTGTGAATTGCGCAGCGCGGGCATCCTGCAGGCTTGCATTACTTGCATGCACATTTGGTGCTGCTCGAGCTTTGCATGGTGTGTACGCGTGTGCTGGGGGCGTGCCTATGCTGACTGACAACTGTCTGATTAATGCTGCACGCGCCAGCCTGGCTGAGCGGTCATGGGATGGTCCCAGGCATGCCCTATGTCTAGCTGGTCTGCAAACCAATTGGAGCATCTTACATGTGATGCGTGCTGCTGATGTGATGGCAGCTGGCATACCTCTTTTTTTGTTGGCTATAGCATTCATTCCACGACTGTAACAGTCTAGCTTGTAACAGTGTAGCCTGGCTCAGGCTGACGTGGAGCAAGCTTGCGTCTTAAGATACGTCAGCAGCCACTGTTATTGCAGCAGCTGGCAGTTGGCAACTGCCGGCACAGCCATGTGCACAGGAGTCGCATTCAGTTGAGAAGGTGCATCCCTGGTAACAAAAAAAGGAGTTGTATCAAGGGCTGCAGCCAGCTGGCCACGTTTGCAGTTGGGAAAGAAGCCTCATCTCGTCTACTTAGGAGCGTGCACACCATCCAGAAGGATCCTTCCATATAGGCGTTTCAATCGGCGTGTGGACAACAGCAGTTCTGCCGCCACTTCGCATGATCACACCATGTTACCAAGCCATCAGTAGACACCACTGGCCCGGGGTTGGTGGGCCCAACCAGGAAGTACTGCTACCATCAAACATCAACATAAAACAGCCCTGTGCCACTGCAGCTGTGCCTACACTAGTAGCCCACACAAAATCTACCTTCTGGTGGACATGAGTAGGTGAGCAGTGTCACTGCTGCAGTGACAAAAGAGGCAACAGCGAGGTCACAAGCCTTTGAAGTTGCTGAACCATCAGAAGGTATGGTGCGCTGGCCCTACGCTGTGTGAGCGTTGCGCACAGAGTGCCTTATTGCCACTACATGGCATCTGCTGCCACCAGCTAAGCAAAGTACTGCTCAAGACCGCCAGCACCACCCTCACACCCCGCAACGCCCCACTGCTGCTGCAGCAGCGGTGCTGGAACCCCACCGGCAACAAGCGTGGAGGACACACTATCATATCAAGACACAATTCAAAACACAACTCAGCAAACCCACGAAATTTAACATCAAGCAAAGAGCATCCACGCAGCTTAGCACCCAGGGGGCAGCCACACAAGCTGACTCTTTACAAGCATCGAAGCCGCCGCACTGCAACCTGTGACCCAATGGCCCTGCATACCTGCCTTCAGCACAACACTGCTGCATGCTGCTGCACAGCGGAGAGTGCCCCTAGCTGCGCCGTGTGTAGCTCATGCCGCTGCATGGCTGCAGCCAACCAGCAACCTTGTCACACTGAGCATCAAAAAGGCAGCAGCAGCACCTCAAGGAGCCCTAGCTCGGGTACAAATGAGACAATGCAGCTACACCAACGCTGTCAGAGAAACAGTCAGGAGAGCATTGCTATCTGATGGACTGCTAGTACGCGCGCCAAACTCAATGCTGCGATAGCACATCCTGTGCGGCGCACATGAAGCAGCCTTGGCACCCCTTCAACACCAACACCCCCGAGCCGCAGCGCACATGCCTGACACTAGCCTGTCAGTATATGCTGATTCGCCGCACCGAACATGTGTGACAGTGCTTCAAGCGAAGTATGAAGAGAGAAATCCAGCACTAGGTGTGCCATGTTGAGGTGTAGCAGCCTTGTGCCTAGCAGTTCTGCCCATTTCCATAACCCACAACCCCAAGTTGCCACACGCATGTGCTTAGCATGCGACTTCGCCCACATAGGGCAGTGGAAAGTGCTGCAATGTGCTCGCACGAGCGACGCACACACAAAACTGCTACAAAACAAACAATGCAAGTGATGTCATCGCGGAGATGTGCACACCATGTCTTTACCAAAATAAAAACCCACACAACAAGCATGCAAGGCGTATCAATCACCACCAACACACGTACTGGAGTTGCTGAATCACACCGCCGGGCGCGGCACAAGCGCCACAACAGTATGCCAGCAACACTCCAATCTACCCGCAGCAGGCAACAGCAGCACATGCCAGCTCCACACAAAACAGAGTGGCGCCTGCACTGCCGTGCTTGCTTGCTTTCTTGACAATGCTAAGGAGACCAGTGCACATCATGAAGACGACCAACAAACCGGCAGCGAGAGCACACCAGCATATGCCGTGTATGCTCTCAGCACCTCGGATGTTGACTGGTGTACAATGCGGTGACTTATGTGCCACCTGGTGCACAGGGCCAGTTAGTAAAACCAAGCACGGGTGCTGGCGTTCCAGTGTTTCAAATGCTTCAACGAGCAAGCGAGCAAGCGCCAAACAAATGCAGCTATGACTGACGACAGAAACGCCTCCAGCTACCAACAGGGGTCAATAGCCATACACATGCCACAAAAGGGGAACTACACACACGTACATCAGCAGCTGGGAAAGGAACATCAGCGGCTACATGATGTGAATGAGCATCAGTGCTGCAGCTGCTGCTGCATCCACAGAAACACACACACATACAGTCAGCAAGCACATACATACAAGGGCTCAAGCCAGCGGCCACACACGCAACATACAAGCGTAGCAGGTGCGCTCTTTCATGCCACACACTGATCTACATTAGACACAGCACCATCCAGAACCGCCCCACCCTGTAACACTGGTGCAAGTATGGGCAGCCACCCAAAACGTCACCTGTCGCCCTTGCTGCTGATGAAGCACAGACAAAGCAGTGCGAAAAACCTTCACAAGCAAGAAAAGAGTCCAGCCCTACCAACACTGCCGCCAACACACTGCCACAGATACTGTGGCTGTAGCCAAACTTACGAGCTGTGCAGTCCCTGTTGTGCAAGAGCGCTGAGGCCAGCACGTGTCTGCCGTTGCCCTTTGCAGGGCAGCCGGCATGCAGTGCAGCGATGCAGCTCACAAAGCAAAAGGCGCACATATGCACGGCCTGCGTGTGTGCAGCTTATGACGGCAGAGTTGCGAAAACCAGCAACACATACACACACTCAGCTGACTGCCCCTGCATGCAGGGACAGCTGGACGCAAGCAGGATGAGCTGATGAGCAGTAACATAAGTACTGCTCTGCTGCCGTGGGTGCTGAGCACACCAGCGCACCGCCAACCAACGCAGATGCGCACCGCACCCTGCCACCGGCAGCAGAGCCAGCAACGCGCTGCAGTTTCAAAGTCGTCAACGCCCACTTGCATGCATTGCTGCATGCTGCCCAAGCCCACTTAACCCCACACGAAAGCATAACACGGCCCGCAGCAGGAGAGCACACGCAGTTTGATGCTCCCGCACACGCGATATTGCTCGCGCACTGTGCGGCAATGCGCCAGGCAACACATAACCGCACCAACACCGTTGGCTGCTTGCCTCAGCTATGCAGCTGAGCTGCAGCTTCCACCACGCCGACACTGTAGGAAAGCAAAGGAGGGTCATCCAAAGCAACGCCCCACCATCACTGACGCTGCCGCAAGCGCTGTCCAACACCACCGCAGTCTTACAGGCATGCCCTGCGCACCGCAACCACTTTATTAGGCAGCAACAGTCAGCAAGAGGTCAGAACTCGCGGCCCTGCTGCACCAGAGGCATCTGCTGGGCCTTGCTCCACCTGCAGTGGATTCACATCCACCTGGCCTGCAGCGCAGCAGCAGCTGCCAGGCGCCACTGCCCAACCCTGCTGCCTCAAGCGTGCGCCTGCTGCTGCTGGCGGCGCGGCACGTGCGGGCGCTGCTCGCTGCTGCAGCGCTGCAGCAGTGAAGGCGGCACCTCACACTTTGCGTCCGTGACCTCACTCAGTATCCCTAACATGTGCGTGTACTCCCCGCAGCTGCTGCGCAGCGGCGCGATTTGGATCTGGTTCAGAAACGGCGTGCCGTCCTTCTTGTAGTTCACGACTGTCACAGCCACGCGCTCACCCTCGCGCACTGCCTCGTTGATGCGCGCCACTGCGATGCGGTCAGTCGCCTCTCCCTGCATGAAAGCCAGGCCGCAGCGCCCGCAGGCCTCATCTGCCGACCATCCGCAGAGCTGCTCCCATGCGCGGTTGGCGTACACCACGCGGTAGGGGTAGCAGGCCTCTGTCACGATGCGCGCCTGGGGCTGCGCGTATCAGATGGTTTGCAGGAAAGGCAGGGATGTATGAGAGAGGCAGAGGCAGGGGCGCGTGAGAAAAGTGGAGCCCTGGGCTGGTGTGTTGCATGGTACCGCGCAAGACGAGGTACCGCATCACTGAAGATGCGGCTAGCCGTTGACATGCGTGCATGAACGGTGAGCGCAAAAGAGGCCCGCTGCAAACCATGCAACCTCTCTTCAATCACAGATCACAAAACAATTGCTACTGACAGGGCGTGCTGAGAGGTTACGGTTGCTGCTCCTGCAGTGGGCTGCATGGTGGTGCAACACAGTGGGGACAGCTGGCAGCTGGGGCTGCAGAGTGGCATGCAGCCTTGCATGGACACAGTTGGGCGCTTGCTGTCTCGTGGGGAGCCACAAGGTGTCAACTCACCGACTCCCTGTCCAGCTGTACTGCCTCCAGAGACTTTGGGGCTTCAATAGGCATGGTCTGCCACTGGTGCCGCCGCGCTACACTGGCAGTGGCATTGCGCAGGGAGAACCTGCATGCAGCAAACAAAGATGCGTTGACAGGACTGCTAACATCCAAATCCACGAACAGATACATCCTCCTGCTGCTGCACAAACTTGTGGCATCATACCGAGGCATACATGAATCACTTTGCATCGCTCACCTGTAGGTGCTGGGCTCCTTGCTGGTCTTCCCTCTAGGCTCCTGCACAACCTGCCTGGCGAGGCTTTCCTTAGGAGTTGTGAATGCATATGTCGCCACGGAACGAGACAGCTGCGCAAGGGCTGGAAGTCCTTGAGGCAACAGGCAACTGTTTCTGAGCCCGGCGCTCAACGCCATGAGCTATAGACAGCCGATCGAAGTTTTGAATTTGTTGCCAATCAAACTCACAAGCAACCAGCCTTGCTGGCCAAGCAACAACAAAGGGTGAGCTGCAAGGCGTGAAGTTTGAGTGGGCGTGCTGTTGCTTTGCACTGCGTGAACAAAATCTGATCGTGCTTTTGAAAACCTCAGAGTCGTATGCAAGCAGCTTGTACAGCGCAGGCAGCGAAGGGGTCCTGTTGTCCGAGACCACCGCCCTAAGAACCCTTGAGCCCCTCCAGCTCATAACCCTCGTCATTGCATCTTCCCGCTGCAATCGCATCGCTATATTACCATTCAGCAGCTACGCAAACACGTGCCGGCAGGGCCCTTCTGAAAAGTGCCGTCAGCCTTTCGGAACAGTCCAACCAGCTGTGGCAAAAGATCACTGCCGCAAAAGCAGTAACGGCAGCCGTACATTCATCACCTGTGTACCTCAGGGGTTGGTAGATGGTCACTACTTGCTGCTAACAAGGCCTTCAGCTAGTGGTAACCAGCTAGTGCTGCAGTAGCAGCATGGCTGCTGCTCCTGTGCTGACATTCAATGTTGACGAACCGCCGGAGCGACCTGAGCTGCATGCCAGTCGCCAGAAACTCAAAGACCTGCTGAAGCCATCATACTGGCAGGTGCTGTCAGCCGCTATCTAGCCAATACATTGCCAGTACCCGCTGTCGGCTAAAACCCTTGTGGACTGCACATGAGCGGCTGAACACAGACACTGCAGCGCTGCAACTCGCAGCCCTGAACTGTGTCTGACGGCTTCATCAGATGCATTTGTTGCAGCATGCAGTCTCAATTGCTTAGGTCTGCACGCCAAGAGCAAGCCATGCAGGCTGCTGCGCAGTCGCTGCGCTCACAGAACGAGGAGCTGGGCGTGCTGTGCCAGGCTAACCGGCAGCACCCGCAGCCCAACTTGCATTTCACCTGACACCAGGTGACGCCTGCTGCGTGCCAACTGCTCTGCTGCGCCCTGCCCTCGGCTGCTGCGCCCCGCTGCAGGCGCTGTGCCCCTGGCTGCACTGCGGCGATGCAGACTGGCTGGGCCGGCAGCCGGCGCTGCAGCTGCCGCAGCAGCGGCTGGTAGACCTCAAGCAGCAGGTGGACGCAGCAGGCGTGGCCCAGGTGAGCAGGCATGCGGCATGGCTGGGTGGTGTGAAATGACAGTTTTAGCATGGTAAAAGCACAACCGTTCACCTGCAATCAATGCTGGTCCAGAAGCCCCCCTGCCCAAAGGCTCCTGGCACTCCAAGTGGGCTGAACACGCAGGCACAGCAGTGGTGTGTGTATGAGTAATGCAAGCCTGCAGTCTGACAGCTGTCTGGCGACAAAGCACATGCCAGGGACCGGACACGTATCTGTCTCGTGACACCACTCAGCCAGCTGCACCTACCACTCACTTATAGCTGTGGCAGAGTGCTGCGCCACATCCTGCAGTCAGGGGCCCTCCCTTCTTCAACTGCCACCACTGCTGCCTGCCTGCTGCTGCTGCTGGTTGCTGCGCGGCATTCCCGTTGGTGTACTTCTGTCCTGCGATCGCTGTGCTGCCAGGTCAGCAGCAGCGAGCTGCCGTGGTCAGTGCATCCTTCAGCGTTGGCTGCTGCTGTGGTGTCCCTGATCCGATATGGCTGGCCGCCGTCGCTGCTGCTGGCATACGACGAGGCATGGGCAGTGGTGAATCAGGCCTCGGTGCTGATGGCTGGCGCAACAGGCAACAGAGTTAACATGGACATCCTGGCGTGGTGCGTGCTGACTGGCACAATGTTTGCCTGCTTTCGCGCACCACCAACTCTCATACAGTGTGTGCAGTGTGCCTGAACCCACAGGTTCTGTGCTGGAAGTTAAATGGCATGTCGTGCGAGTGCTCTATGTGTCAAAGAACGGCTGTATCTTTACAGATGCACAATTGGCAAGCGTGTGGGGCCACAGGCGCATCAATCAGTTGCCTTGTGATTCGTACTACGATGCATACATTTGTGTGTTGCACGCTGTGTTATTCCTTGCGGCCAGGTACGTGGATCCCAGCCGAGGTGACGCAGGCTTCTCGCCGCACCGCGACAGGCAGCCCGACAACGCCCCTGCCACCTTCAGGCCTGACGGCAGCGCCATGTATGCCACGCTGTGGCTGCCGCTGACAGACGCGGTGCCGGAGAACAGCTGCCTGTACGTCATCCCAAGGTGCGCCGTTGCTGCTGCTGCTGCTGCTGGTGGTGGTGCTGCTGCTGCTGCTGCTGCTGCTGCTGCTAGAGCTTGATCGTTGCAGGCACTTTACACTTCACACTTCACACACTTCACTTCCACACACTTCACTTGCCGCACACACCTGCATTGTCAGTGGGCACACATTCGCCGTGTGTGACGCCGTGCGTGTTGGCTGCTGCTAAAGCTTTGCAAATGCAGGTTTGCAGACCCGGGCTACTTTGAGGGGGACCCTGAAGATGATGATGCGCCTGATCCGCTCACTGCAGCGCTGCCGGATAAGGCAGCCTACCAGCATATCCGCGCACTGCCTTGTACGGCGGGCTCTGCATGCATTTTCACACACAGGTGCGCTGCGCGCTGCAGCAACTGCAGCTGATCGACTTGCAGACGCTGCCACAACAACACGCTTGCACCTGTTCCTGCATTTGTACCTGCGGCATGTCTGCCATGATGACACAGCCATCCTCAAAAGCCTCTGCCGCCAGACGGTCCCACCAATCTTGTTATACATGTCTTGGCCCGCCGCCCTGCAGGACCATTTCTGGGGCTCCCGCGGCTGCCTTACTGTGCGTCTTCGACTTTCACGTTTGAGTCCTCTCTCTTATGCTGTCTTCGCGTCCACCCGCAGGACAATCCACTGGGGCTCCCGAAGCCGCCCTACTGTGCGTCTTTGACTTCCATTTTTCTGTCCTCCCTCTTTTGCTGTCTTCACTTCTGTCAATGGGGCTCCCGGGGCCGCCCTACTGTGCTCTTGCAAATATTTTTGTCTCTGCCCGCCTCATTCTGCTGTTATCGCCGCCACTGGCAGGACCATCCACTGGGGCTCCCGCGGCCGCCCCGGCTACCCCACACCCCGCATCAGCATCTCATGGGGCTGCGCTGACGATGCATACGAGCCCGCCTACTTTGCCAGGGACTGCCTGCCCTGCCCGCCTCTGGCGCTGCGGCTGGCGCTGGCTGGGGCGCAGATGATTGTGTACCACGAGCGCTTCCCGGCGCCGCCAAAGTGAGTATGATGTGATACTGTATGCATGTTGTTGCGGTGTGCCATAGTGGCGGCCAGTTTGTTGTGTACCACGAGCGCTTCCCCGCCCCACCAAAGTGAGTAGAATGTGTTGTTATATAGCAGCACGTAGTGTTGCATGTGGCCGCGGTGTGTTGAACCTGCTGCCAGATGATTGCAGACCAAGAGGGCTTTTCTGCGCCGCCAAGGTGAGGGGGTGCTGCTGCACTGGTCGGGTGGTGTCAGGGTAGTGCATGTTTGCTACGGAGTGAGGTGGCGGGTGGCCTGTTGCGTTGCACGATGGCGGTCTTCATATGGTGCACCAGCATCAAGTGTGCCGATAGCGGTGTCTGGCTGCCGTGCCGAAGCAAAGTCTTTGCCCTGCGCTGCGCCGCATGTGCAGGCAGCTGGCGCTGTACTACCAGGCCTTCACAGCGCAAGCAGGCCAGTTTGATGCAGCCTACAGGGAGAAGGTCACAGCTGAGTTCTTGGACGCAAGCAAGGAGGCAACAGCAGCAGCAGCAGCAGCAGTGCCAGCAGCAGGAGCTGCCGGTGCAGCAGCAGCCCAGCCAGGCCGAGTTAAGAATGCTGCTGGCGAGGCTGCGGGCGCGGACTCGACAGCAGCTGCAGCAGCACTGGGAACGGGGTCAAACGCCAAGTCAAAAGCAATCAAGGAGGCACCAGCAGCAGCAAAGAGTGCTGCTGCCGCAGCTGTAAAGCCAGCTGCAGCTGTAAAGCGTGGGCGCGCCAGCCAGCAGCAGGCTGCTGCTGCAGAGCAGCTGGTAGAGCAGGCGGGCAAGCCTGGCAAGCAGCAGCCCAAACGGCAGAAGCAGCCGCAACAGCAGCAACAGCAGCAGCAATTGCAGCCGCAGCGGACAACGGGAAAGGGCAAGAAACTCATGCCAGGAGCAGCAGAAGCAGCAGCAGAGGAGGAGAGTTCTGAGGAGGATGAAGGCGATGGCATTGACTGGGCCCAGGTAGCAGCAGCAGCGCGGGAGACTGCACGCAAGGCGAAGAAGGCAGCAGCAGCAAAGAAGAAAAAGAAGAAGCGGAAGGGCGCCGGAAGCAGCAGTGACGAGGGCTCAGGGTCTGGGGATGAAGGCCTAGGGTTTGGGGACGCCGGGGATGACAATGACGATGATGACGGCAATGTCATGGAATTGGCCCTGGATGCAGTGCTCGATGCTCAGTTGGCAGGGCAGGACTTCCATGATGATTTTGAGGACGACTGAGCAGCGGTAGGCATCGCCAGTGCTACCAGGGTGTTGGTATGGCGTCCTAAAGTAGGTGCACTTGCTCTGGCTGTAACACCTCACCAAGTGAACGTCCACACATGGACAGCAGCGGAGTAAAGGTTTCAGCTGCCAATTTTACATATATCACCACTTACTCACACCCAATATCAATCGTCAAGGTCCTGAAAAGTCCGTATCCGTCGTGACCCTTGCCTCCACCTGTGCTCCCGCCCAGTGGTTCAGGACCCTGTACGCCGCAAACATCAACTGGCCATGTAGTGCCCAGGGATCGCGTTCGTTTTTGTTGATGCCTGACACATGTGGTTGGCAAACACATGGCAGCTTGATTGAGAAAGTTCCAATGGAATGGCTTGATGCAGTTGCCGTGCCTACTCCTTTCCAATACAGCTCGACTAACACCTTTGGTTGGTCTGATGGTTTGTGAATGCGATGAACAGTAAGAAAGGCAAGTTCTCTACCACCACCCGGGCGCGCTTGGGAAGGGTAGTGAACGAGTTTTCTTATGGCTACTCAGCGACGGAGGACGGGTTTCTTGTACAACTATGGCTTCCGGATGCTGTGGGCGGCGTGCTCACGACAAACGTATGAGTGCTCTGCTGCTGCTCCGAGAGGTTGAGCTGGCACAGAGATCTTGAACATAGGGGTCATGGGCGTCACAGACGCTTTTTCTGACTGAGCTACACCCAACTACTCAGCCTGTTCACGGTCAGCAGCGACAGCGGCGGTTGCTGCAGCTGTGATGGTGGACTGCATGCTGCTGCTGAGTCTGTGCAGCTTCATGATGTGAAAGCTTCACGACTCATGCCACCTCTCAACCATGCCGCTCACCGCTGCTGTGGCACTAACAACTGCATGCCATATGCTCTTTGCGCAGGGCTCCCCTTTCTCCATTGTAGGCTGCAGCGACTCGCTGGCACTGTACAAGTTTGAGAGCAGCAAGCACTGCCCAACCACAGATGGCCGCCTCGCAACCTGCCCAATCAGCCGCGTCTTTGCTGACATGCAGCCAGAGCTGCCAGAGCTGCCAGCTGCAACAGGCTGCAGCAGCGCAAGCCACGCGCAGCAGCAACAGCAGCAGCAGATGCACTTTGACCGCGTGGCAGAGGCACAGCGGGCAGGCATTCACTCTACACTGGTGCTAGCCATCTATGACTTGCAGGGCAGCAGCAGCAACAGTGGCAACGGCAGCGGCAGCGGCAGCGACACTGACTGCTACCCAGTTGCTGTCTTTGAGCTGGCGCAGCATGAGCCAGATGTGGATTTCAGGCCTGCAGTCGGCTTGCTGAGCAGGGCCTGCCAGGTGCGTGGCATGCAGCAGATACGGCGCGCTTGCCGCTGCACATGCGTCAAGTGTGCAGCGCATCATGTGTAATCGCCATCGCTTGGCAACCGCCATGCAACGCGCTTGCGGCAAGTGAGCATGTGCACCTGGTGCTTCCCATCACCTCAACCCCGCTGCCAAACCTCCAAGCCTCCAGCGTGTCGCTGCGACACCACCACCCCACTCGACCACCCTGCCGCGCGAGCCTTTTGCCCACGCCCACCGCCCCGATGTGCAGTAGCTGCATCCACCCCTTGCGTTGTGTTGTGCGCTGCTGGCCCTGTTTCCTGCAGGCTGAGTCCCTGTGGGTGCCCCAGCTTGAGGCAGCAGAGTCAGTGCAGTCCTGGGAAGGCACCGTGCCCTCACTATGCAGCACAGCACCCAGCAGTGGATGGACCACTGCCAGCAGCAACGCATCCTGGGCAGCAGCAGCAGCAGCAGCAGCGCCAGGCTGTACAGCAGCGGCTGTAGTGCCTGCAGGGCGGCAGCATGTGCAGAGCTGGCCAAGTGATGAGCCACAGCAGCAGCAGCAGCAACAGGCGTCGATGAACGAGACGGTGCGGCGGTACAGCTGCTTGATTGCAGAAGTGCCTGGCGCTCTGATGCACCTGTTGGGCCTGCATCACGAGCAGCAGCAGCAGCAACACAGCTCGCAGCAGCAGCAGCAGCAGCAGCAGCAGGTAGTGTTGGACCCGGAGCAGCAGGCGCATGCAGCAGAGCAGCAGCAGATGCGGCGCCGGCGGCGGCGTCAGTCCTTCATAGTGACGGATTACCTGCAGTTTTATGAGCAGCTGGGGCCGGTGGTCGTTGGCTCACCAAGCCAGCCCGCAGCAGCAGCATCAGCTGGAGGCAGCAGCAGCAGCAGCAGCAGGAGGCCCTCGGCAAAAGAGATGCTGCCAGCGATTGCGGACGCCAGCGCTGAGCTGCCAACACCAGGCCTCAGTGCTGAGCCAATGCGGGCCAGCAGCGGCAGCAGCAGCACGAGTGCAGTGCACGCGCCGCAGCAATCTACACTGGATGGTGCAGCAGCTGCTGCAGGGTGCGCTGTCTCACATGGCAGCAGTGTGGCTGCTGCGGAAGTCAGCAGCTTGCTGCAGGAGCTGCTCACTTTGCAGCACAGCGGGCAAGGCTTGCAGGAGCAGCATGGTGTGGTAGCAGAGCCACACAGCAACAGCAGCAGCAGCGGCAGCATGAGCATGGTGTCGCCTGTGCAGCTGCCGCCGGGCGTGATGCGGCTGTCTTCTTCTTTCTCTTCTGGTGCGTCAACTCAGTTGGGTATCTGCACTGCAACAAGCACGCCTAACAGCACAGTCGGAGCCGGTACTACTGCTGGTGCTGCTGCTGCTGGTGCGGTGGACAGCGCCCAGCAGCAGCAGCTCGCGAACTGGCATTCCCAGCAGCTGCAAAGCTGCGAGACCCGAGACCGCGGCAGCGGCGGCAGCGGCAGCAGCACCGGCGGCAGTGCTGGCAGCAGCAGCTTTAGCAGCGCTGCCAAGGCAGCAGCCCAGCCAGGTCGCCTCACCAGTATCTGGCAATCCGAGGGCAGCAGGCAGAGGATAGTGGGACTAGGGCGGGGCCACGCAGCAGCAGCAGCTGCCGCAGCGGCAGCAGCGGCGGCAGCAGCAGCAGCGGCAGCAGAGTCGCCCAAAGCAGCAGCAGCTGCTGCTGCAGATGCGCTGGCTCCTTGGGCGGACTCGCAGCAGGCGGCGGCGCTGATGCGTGCGTGCAATGAGCGGCCGGTGCCCGGCATTCTGTCGGGCACTCTGAGTGAGGCTGAGGCCTGTAGCATCCAGCTGGGGCAGCTGTGTGGGGCAGGCAGCTTCGGGCGTGTGTACCGGGGCTTGTTTGAGGGCCGCGAGGTGGCCATCAAGGTGGTGCACCACAGCAGCAACACAGCAGCCAAGGTGGGCTGGGTGGTGGCCGGGCGGCTGCTGCGTGCATGCTGCGGTATGGTTTTTGCGGTTGCGGTTGCGATTGCCGAGGACAGATGGTGCTGCGGGCTGCATCATTCGTGCACGGCTGTTGTTTTGTATTTGAAGCGGCAGGCTGCTGATGGCGCAATTGCCGCAGCAAGCCTGTGCTGCTTGGTGGCACTTTTGGTACGCTGTAGCGCGCTTGAGCGGTCTATGAAGCCCTCCTGTTGCTGCTGCTGCTGCTGCTGCAGGTTGAGCGCGAGGTGCGCATGATGTTGGCGATGGACCACCCCAACTTGTGCCGGGCACACCACTACATCACTTGGGGTGCAGCAGGCCAGTCGGAGAGCCTGCATCTGGTGAGGCCCTGCAGCACGCTAAATAGCTGGCATGTGACAGGCAGTGCGTGGTGCTGCTGACTGTGCTGCTGAATATGATACATATCGACAGCCAGGGTCCGTGTTGTGGTTGCTTGCTTTGCAAGTCGCTGCGCGGTGCCTGCAATGCAGTGCGTCCCGCTGAAAACACTGTGTGGACCAGCAGAAGCATGTGCAGGGCTGTGTGTGCAGCTTCTGTGCAAACACCCAGCTGCCGGTATATAATAGCATTTGACCACTGTTAGCACTGTCAGCATGTCGTGCTGCCTGCAGGGCTCTGCCTGGAGCAATCTCCCTGGGCCTGGCGTGACTCCTGTCATCAGGCAATGCAGCTTGCAGGGCAGCAACGACCTATGTGGCAGCGGCAGCAGCTCGGGCAACGGCTGTGCAAAGATTACAGAGACATGGATCCTCTCAGAGTACTGCAATGCAGGTGCGCTGCGCACCCTGGAGTGCGGCAGTGGCTACGTTTTGTTACGACAGTGATGGACAGATGCAGCGCCGCGTACTTGCTAGCAGAAGGTAGCTGCACGTTGAGGATGCAGCTGCTGCACTGTGGTTGTGGCGACTGCTTGTTCATGCGGCCGCGCTTCTGGAGCAGCGATGGTGCTGCTGCTGGCTGCTGCTGCTGCTGCTGCTGCTGCCGCCGCGATTAACGTGCTTGCCTGTTGCCGTGTTAGGAAGTAAGCACTCTCAGAGTAGAGCAGGAATGCTTGTTACATCTTGTGTAAAGCAAAGGCATCTGCAAAGTGCAATGCAGGGCCACCACTAAAAGAACAGGATGCCTAGCAATTCGAATGATCAAAGCACCTGCCGTGTGTGTGTGTGGCTTGCAGGCACATTGCAGGAGTCAGTGCTGGAGCGCAACGAGGGCCTCTTCTTCAGGAATGACACGCCACACATGGTGAGGCGCAGGCTGGCTGATGTGAAAAGACAGTGTGTGTTTTACGCATGGTACATGCACAACTGCACACCTGCAAGTGATGCCGGGCCAGAAGCGCCCCTGCCCGAAGGCTGCTGGCTGATTTGTGGCAGCACTTTGTGCCTGATGCAAGGAGCTGTTGCGGTCTGGGGCAGCAAACCTTGCTGTGCGGTTTGGGCCAGCAAACCATGCACAGTGTGCTTTGCGTCGCCGGCACCTTGGTCAGCAGCCTGCATACCTCCTGTTCAGCGGCCTGCATACCTCATCTGGATTGTCATCAACACCCTGCAAGGACTTGGGGCAGCACCACAGCCTGCATCAGCAATGTGTGTGCAAACTGTGCTGCTGCTGCTGCTGCTGCTGCTGCTGCTGCTGCTGCTGCTGCTGCTGCTGCTGCTCCTGTTGTTCTTGCACTGCAGGCGATGGTGCTGCATGTGCTGCTGGGCGTTGCCGAGGGCATGGAGTGGCTGCATGCACATGGAATCCTGCATGGCGACCTCAAGGCTGCCAACTGCCTGCTGTCAGTGCTGCCGGAGCAGCAGCAGCAGCAGCAGCAGCCTGCGGCCCGGGCGGCAGAGCTGCAGCTGTCAGACAGCTCATGCAGTGATGCTGCTGCTGATGGTGGTGGTGGTGGTGGTGCTGGCGCAGCAAGCTACAAGCTGGTTCCCAAAGTGACCGACTTTGGGCTGTCAAGGTGAGCAGAGCGATGTGGTTTCAATATGGTTGTCTGCGTAATAGTAGCAGTGCTGTGAGGCGGTGCAGTACGCACGCTTGCAGTGTCCTGCAAGTAGGCGCAGCACCAGGCAGCACTGGCCAATCTGCGCAGAACATCACTTGTTGCTGCCGTCAGCACGCGCCTCCTGCAGGAGCAGGACTGAGCTGCTGCTGCCGCCGCTGCTGCTGCTGCTGCCGCTGTTGCTGCTGCCGCTGCTGCTGCTGCTGCTGCTGCCAGGCTGCTGCTGCTGCTGCTGCCAGGCTGCTGGAGGGGCGCTCTCACCTGTCCACCTTCACTGTGGGCACGCTGAGCCACCAGGCGCCCGAGCTGATGCGCAGCGGACGGCTGAGCAAGCCGGCAGATGTGTTCAGCTTCGGCGTCATCAGTGAGTGGCTGCGGCTGTGTCTTATTGCCTTCCGCCTTACCTGATAGCTAATGCAATCTAGTCTGTGCAGACGGGCTGGGTCTGTCATTGAGTGCTGTGCAGCAGGGAATGAAGCAGTACTCCTGCATTGCGTGCATCAGTGAGTGGCTGTAGCGGCCGCAACACATGCAGTAAACGCGATGCAATGCATGTGCAGCATGCAGTTGGGATCGTCGCACTTGGGTGGTTTGCAGTAGCCGAGTCAATTAGTATGATTTGATTATGCTGCAGAGATGCGTGTGCACACAGCGCGTGTGCAGGCCCGTCTGTGGCAGCTGCTGATGCACATTGTTGCTGCTGCTGCTGCTGCTGCCGTGCAGTGTGGGAGGCTGTCAGTACTGCTGTGCCCTGGGCTGGCCAGATGATGGGTGTCATCATGCACAGTGTGATGGCCCTAGGCCAGCGGCTAAGCTTCAGGCCTGACGTGCCCCAGGTGAGATACTAACAGTTACTAACAGTTAGTAACATGCATTTTGACGGGCCCTCACACGTGACACACAGTCCAGTGTATGTTTGCATGCTGCATGGTAGTGCCTCAGGCGAGGGGCAGCCAGCGCTTCTGAAAGCCTGTTAAACGATTCGCTCTGCTGTACACAGCCCAGTGCATGTGTGCATGCTGCATTTTGGTGCCTGCTTTTTGCACCTGGACGGTGCAAAGGTGAGGCTGGATGATGTGCAGGGCTCATGAATGCGGGAGGTCCACCTCGGTCCATTGCATTGCGCCTGCGTACGGTACACATGGACCTGACATGAGCTGCTAGAGACGCGCGTCAGTGGATTTTGTTGCGTGTGGGTACGGCGGACATGGCATGACCTTGCATTGACGGAAAGCGCGCCTGCTCTCTCACTTGCTGCTGCTGTGCAGGCGTACGTGGCGTTAGCTGAGCAGTGCTGGCATCAAGACCCCTCGCTGCGGCCCACGTTCAGTGAGGTCGTGGCGCAGCTGCGGCAGCTGCTGCATTGCGTGGACCAATTGCAACTGGAGGTGCACAGATCACATGCCAGGGCCTCAGCAGTACGGGCAGCGGCACAGGAAGGGATGCAGCCAGCCAACAGCAGTTGGCAGGGAGCGCTGTAGTTTTTGTAGCTATGAGGGTGTGGGGTGTATCTGTATGCAGTGCGTATGGCAGGGGCGAGTGAGTGTGATTGGTGTGGCCGCAGGTGTGGTTGCAGCACTTTTGGGTGTTGTGTCGCAGCAGGGACAGGTTGTGGTGCCTAAGCTTGCCTTGTGCTCAGAGTGGTCTGATCACGTGTGTTGTTTATGTTGACCGACAGCTCAGGTTTTTGTCATGTCAATCTACAGCTCCGGCTTGTGTATGGCGATTACCAGGTCAGGTTTGTGCCAGCTGGCTGCTTGGATTGTTTCTGCTGGCTGTCATCTTGGTTGTTTTGTTGCGCAGGCCACACCTTGGGTGAGTGCTTCTTTTGCAGTGTTTTAGGCTTTTTGTGCGTTGGGCAGCAGCCGAGGTTTCTGTGTTGGCCAGCAGCTGACATTTGTTTTGTGTTGGCCGGCAGCCAAGGCTTGATAGTGCCTGCCAGCAACTAACACGTGTTTGTCTCGGCCAGCGGCTGAGGTTTCGTTTGTATAGGCCAGCAGCTGAGGTTTGTTTGTGCTGGCTCAAGCTGGCTGAGAGCTGAGTGGCGTGCATTGGCTGGTGCATGTTGCTCTTACAAACAGGGACGGGGTATCTTGTACATATACGTGTACCTGTTGCTGTGCTGATGCTGCCAGTGATGCCGTCTGCATTGCTGCAACGATGGGCCAAGTTGCATGGCTATACCTCGAGTTGCTGCGGGCATGGCACACGCCTGCATTGGGAGATGACGCGGTGCCAACAACTGGCAAATTCACAGCTCCAGTCTGACGATTTGTACAGATCACCAGCATGCATGGCCGAGGTGTATGCAGTTGCATACAAGTACAAGCCTGGTCAAGCTGCGCACTGAACGCCTGCATGCATGCAGCCAGAGCACTCATGCATGGTTGCATATATTTTTTGCCAGCAGACGGGTGCACTTGTGCCTATCGTCCTGAGCAGACCCGCCGGATGGATTCTGGCTGCTTATGAATTGCGCCATCTGTTCACATACAGGAGGAAATCTCCTCCTCTCCTCTCTAGAGAGCCTGGAACTGGCAGGGATGACTCGTGCCACTGGCTGGCGGGTAGTGAAGCAGGGGAGCGTGCAGGGGATCGCTTTGTCTTTCAGGATTGCAGATTTGTTGGTGTTGTGCCGTTGCTGGTGAGCGCGTGTTCTTTGCCTAGGGTGTTGCAGCACCATATTCCTGTATGCTCGCACCAACTTTGAGGTGGTGTGACATCACTCATCGCTGTCACCATTCTGACATGCTGTCACAACCAAGCTGTGGCTGCAGTCCATGTGTGCGCTGCGTTGTAGCGTCTGAGTTGTCGTGCAATTTCTGTGACGGAGTGTGACGCAGTGTGCAGTACTCTGCTCACTGTCATCTGTTGAGTTGCAATGTTGCAGCCATTTCAGGAAAGGAGGCTGATACGGGCGAGCAAGTGAGGTGTTAGTGAGGCGACAAGTTTGTATGATATGACTGGGCTGATGTTATAGTAGTAGAAGCTGCACAGTTGTTGGTGCTAAAGCAGCTGCGAGTTTCGGGTGCCGGTGCATGTGGCACAGCAAACTGCTGTGTTGCATCGCACAAACAGAAGGAATGGTTGGCTGCTTTGCAACGCACGTGCGGTTGATGCTGGGTACTGGTCCAATCAGATGTCAGTCACCCTGGTTGCTGTTTCACAGCTTGTTTTGCGTCTGGCTGAGGGATTGTCCATTGCTGTGACTGCCACCGTTGGCTTCAGTATATTTTCAGCCACGCTGCAGCTGCTCTTGAGCCAAACTTGACGATATGGTTGGTCGTGTATCCATTGTGTATGCTGTCAGGCCGGCATGGCTGCTTCTCCTTTGTGCGTTCCGGCCAGCTGTTAGTGAACTTTCAGTGTTGTAGGATGTTGTTGCAAATGCTGTTGCCTTGTGTCCAAGTATCTGTCATCTGAGTATTCAGTCCCACCTGTTCTGTCACAGAAGTCTTGTTGCTAACTTGAAGGGGTTGCTTTGTTTGATACTGCTCGCTACAAGAACACACAGGTGTGCGTGGGGTTGAATTGTAACACGGTCGTTGAACCCTGTGCCTGATGTAACCAGATGCTGGCGCGGAAACTTGGCGGGCTCACCATCACTGAGCCTTAAATGAGCATACATGTAGATACATTTGTGCAGCTGCATGCAGGACAGCAGTGCTGCATCACTTCACAACCCCATCCTGCAGGGTGGCGTCAAGTGATCTGATTGTGTGCGTTGATGCTTGCCAAACAGGCGGTATGGGCTTGCCAGTGCTATGCAAGGCAGCAGGTGACTCTGGCAGGCACAGCTGGCTCCTGCAGGAGGAGGCTTGCAGAGCCCACCAATGACATTTGCAGGCCCACTGTTCACCATAATAGAGCTGGCTGCAGCCAACAACTGGCGGAAGATCAGGATGTGCAGTTTACTGCCAGATGCAGCCGCCGCATCATGCTGCATGTAGTGATGGCCCTGCCTTCTTTCCTTCAGTCAACTCCGCCCCCTGCATGAAGAGCGTAGACCCTTTCAGCTTTCAACTTTTGCATGTAGTGCATGATGCTTCCCATATGAGCGTTGAATTGACCAAGGAACAAAACTTCACGTGTTACAGCCGGTGCACTGCAAACTTGGGCAGGGCCTGCTTGTAGCATGCATGGCCTAACCTTGTTAGCCATGGCATGGCCCAGCAGGAGGCGCTGAAGCAGCTGCAGGGGCCCATGAGCAGGTCCTGCACACTGCAGGGGCAGCAGCCGGGCTGCTGCAACCGTATGTGATGCACATAACATGCCTGTTACTTTGACGTTGTGTGGCCGACCTGCAACCTGCGAGGGCTGTGTCATGCGCCCCAGCGTCACCGTGCTCGCCGTGCCACTGCTTGCTGCTGCTGCTGCTGCCCCTGCCCTGCACCTCCTGCCGCCGCTGCTGCTGCTTTCTGCTTGCGCGCTGCTGTCTCCTGCCTGTGTATCGCCTCCATCTCCCGCCTGTATGCCTCAAGTGCTGCCTCTCTCCTAGCTCTGGCAGTGTCAACATCTTCCTCCCGGTAGCGTGCATCCAGCTGCGGCGGCACCTTGCCCTGCTGCTCCTGGGCTTTGCCGGGGCCTGGCGGGAACAGCCCGTGCACCACAGCCACCCACTGCTGCTGTACTGCTGCCACGTCAGCTGCTGCTTTGAGTGCGCCAGGAGTGAGCTGCACCTGCGGACTGCCGATGCTGCTGAACTTGTCAGAGCCTGCAGGTTGGCACGCAGGCGGGCAGGGAGGCAGGCAGAAGTTAGCAGACGGGCAGCAGCTGTGAGAAAGCAACCCTAGCAGTGAATTCCAAATGGAGACGAAGTGACCTGTGACTCTGGACCTCCCTGAGGCAATTTGTTTTACATGCAGCCGGCCTGTAAGAGCAGTACAATTGCCTGACCGTGGTTATCACTTGCATGCAGGCACAAGCTGAAGGCAGAAGGACCCAGCAGAACGCCGTTGCGTTGTGTGTGTGCACCTACCTGCAGGAATCATGAGAGGGCCCAGATGGTCAAACTGCGGCTGCAGCTTGAGCGGCATCTTACGGTCCATGCCCACAAACGTGACATGGCTCAGCAGGCGGCAGAAGTTGTCCAGCAGCTGCTGCGGCTGCAGCTGCTGCTGCGCGCCTGCTGCTGCGCCTGCAGCGCCACCCATGCCCTGCCCGCCCGCTGTCTGCAGACCACCCAGGTACAACAGATGCGCACCATGTGCGTGTGCAATCCAGCGCAAGCAGCGGCCCAACACACGCTGCCCCTCTGCTTCCACGCTGTCCCTGAACGCATCCCACTTGGTTCCTGCAAGCACGATGCTGATGCCGCTGCATGCTACGAGGTCCTTGTCTTCATGCTGACTCAGTAGCTTTGTGCGCTGCCTCGCCCGCAGCTGCTCAGGCAGCTGCAGCCCCTTGCGTTCAAACAGCGTGTATGTTGCGGCCAGCTTGCGCTGTACCAGGTCGAGGCACTGCAGTGCTGTAGGGATGACGCTGCTGGGCTGTGAGAGGTCCAGCACAATCACTACTACTGCTGTGGTGACCTGGCGGTATGTGAGGAAGATCTGGCTGCCTGCACGACAAAAGATGAACGGTGCAGCAGCGGACAGTTGCAGCAAGACGCAGGGGTTTGCAGGAACTTGGTTGCAGCATGTTGGTTGTCCCTGCCAGGCGAACTTGTTGTGTCTGCTGCGCTACCTGGCATGTTTAGCAGTAAGCTAGACAGGCTTGCAAAACGATTTTTGATACTCTGTGATATTACATACCGTAGCACAGAAGTGTGCTTCAATGCTTGAGAACACTTCATCATGCCATTGATTCATTGCATCCAAGTATCACACCTTGCGCCAGCTGCTGTGCAAAAGTAGCATTGCCAGACACCTCCCAGATGTGGGCTAGCTCCTGTCTGTCGCCAGGGCCAAAGCTGCTGCCCGGCTTGCGTGCAAATGTGTACTCCAGGCACTGTGATGGCTTGGGCACCTCCACTTGTGTTGGGTAGAGGAACCGGTTGAGCACCGTGCTCTTTCCGCTGCCCTTAGCACCTAGTATGTAAACATAGGCATCATCCTTGCTGCTATCTGCTTTCTTCTGCTGCTTGGACTGCTGTATAGCCTTAGCCCATATGCTTCCAGGTGTGTAAATGCCCGTGGGGCCTCCTGTACTGCTGCTCATAGCACTGATGCTGCTGATGTCCACGTGGCAGGGTGTGCTGTCGCTGTCATCAGCACTCAAACTCCGTTATCATACTGAAATTTGCAACGTTAACCTTCAACACGAGGTACGTCGTCAGCAGTCGTGGCTGGGGCTCGGTCAAGGAGGCACAAGTGCGATCGGTGCAACTATCGAGGAGAGTGTGGACGATTCAAGAAAATATGGTCTTAACGGAACACCCTGCTCATTGAAATTGCCACACCCACAACCCTAACACGCACGGCACTTTCGCGCCCAGCCAGCAGGTTTCACGGAGCTTGATCAGTCAAACAACGTTCACCAGCCACTTGCGATCAGAAGCAGCTGCTTGTGACACTAGCCTCCGCACAATGACGCTCACAGCATCGGCCCGGGCCCCACTTGGCCATGCAATCATTGCATCGAATGCACAGAGGCCTAGGCAGGGCATGCAACGCATGGATGCATATGTACACAATATGCATTCCTTGATGGTACACACATGCACAATACAACACGGTGCACACAAATGTACCAAGCACTACCCTTGTTGTTTCTGAAAGACGCAACAGCACTGTGCGCCAAATGACCCCACTGGGCCAGCCACGCTGTGCAGCTCAGCGGCAGTGCCGCAGCGGCTACGTCAGCAATGCAGATGAGGCAGTGGTATGCCTGATGTGCTCAAGTCAGCGACTGCAACCAATGCATTGGTTGGCCCAACAGCTGCTGCAGCTGCAAGGGCTGGCTGAGGGTCGCACCAGGCATTGCCGCACTGCCCTGCAGCTAAATCAACTGATCCAGCAGCCAATGGGGCTGCTGTAGTGGTGCAGCTGCTCCTACGCCTGCTGCTGGCTGCAGGGATGCCGCAGCGGCCAGCATGGCAGCCTTCTGCAGTTGGGGTGCAGTGTCTCCACCCGGTCCGTCACTGTCAGCTGACTCGTCAAACTCCTGCTGCTGTGCTGGCACTGGCCTCCTAGGCCGCAGGCGTATGCTGATTATGCCTACAACTGGTGAGCACTGCTGGTTTGCGGTGGCAGTTATCTCAACCTCATCCTGCTGGCCTGCACTAGCTTCAGAAGCCCTTGGCTGCTGCCTGCAGCTGCCAGCTTGGTGTTCGCTGCTGCTGATGATGATACTGCTGCTGTGCTTCTCTTTCGCTACAGGAGGAGCTGCGGCGGCCAAGTGCTCCAAAGGCCAGCTGTGCCGCAGATGGACCAGCCACTGGCGAAGGTGGCACCTCTGCAAGACCACGCACACTTCATTTCGCTGCATCCAGCGGCCTTTGCATGATGTTTCAAGTTGTGTCGCAGCATCCATAGCAGGTGCATGGCATTCATAATTTGAGTATATTGTGCGGCGTAGGCCAAAGACACACGTAGCTATCGGCACCTGTGACAGTGTACCATCATGGGGGCCCAGGATATTTTCATACCACGACGCAGCTCGCCCCCGGTCTGGCTTAGTTATATGCAAATCTACAAAGGAAATACAATGGGTGCATCAGCGACATTGGTGTACCCCTAGGAAGCATGCACGCTGTGCGTCATGCGCCACTGCCAGCTGTCTGCCATTGATGGCATTAGCAGTGTTGGTAAGGCTGGCGGAAAGCCGATGAGCGTCGATAGCAGGAAGCGGGCACCCTTATTTTTTTGGAAATATTTCTAAAAAAATAAAAGTTCTTAGAACACTGACTGGCTCACAACGAGCGCGTCTAGCAACCTTACTAAGACGTGTTAGGCGTGCTTTACACCTGTAAATGACATAGACTAATCGACCATGCCGACGATCTCGCGGCCGGGGCAGGTATATGAGCCAGATCAAATCACGAACGTCTGTAGGTGCTGATACAAACTTCGACAGCCCAGACGAAAGAAGCTGTTTTGTGACCAAACGTCCTGTCCTGCAAGCTGCGGTGAGTCACGTAGACCTTAGGTTCATGCAAAATGCTTCACCTACGTATTTAAACAATTCAAAGCAGCGATTTGCTGAACGCGTGCGCACTGACAGCAGCTCGCTGTACTTGGGCCAACCCCTGGCGCCCGGGGTGATGCCCTTATGGATGGCTAACCATGACGTTGTAGAAATTTTCCATGTTTGCACTCAAATAGTCCCGGCAGCTCCTCGTGTGCCAGTGTAGGAAGACCTGCGAAGTTCACTCCGAGCTGGATGCGATCATTGTGTGCAGAGCGCAGGCCAGCAGCCAACTTGCTGATAAGCAGTGCAGTGAAAAACGGGCTAAAGTTGCAGTTGCTAAGCAGCAGCGAAGCAGCAAGTCTGTCGCTGCCAGCGAAAAAGTCATCCTGAGATTGCTGCAGCGCTGCACTAGCTAGTACTAGCTAGCTAGCATGCATGCTATAGCACAAGTGCTGCCTTCCACTGGATTGCAGCAATGCATATTGCAGCAATCAGCGCCCGTGTTCTCGCTGCAACATGATATTTTAATCCTCTTTAATTTCGCGATGTGAGTTCATGCCTCTTCCTGTATCACGTGCAGGAAACCAGTGACGCACAAGCTGAAGCTGCTGCTGCTGAGCAGCATGGCGCCAAGGACCATGGGAGTCGGAGTGGCGCCCTGGCTGCTGCTGCTGTTGATTGCTACTGTCTGCAGCGGTGAGTAGGCATGGCGCCTGAAGCAGCAGCCAGCAGCTTTGCATGTGTCCAATGTATGCCAGCACACAGATCGGTCTTATCTGCTGTACAACACTTTCTGTGCAGGTGCTTCTGCAGAACCGCCAAAAATACTGCTGATGTGGCTGAGCCCAGCTGGTAGCATGCCAGGACCATAGTCACAATGACGTATGTTTCATGCATAAGAATGTAATTCATGCCATTGCCGGAATAATCATGCCCTGCGCGCAAGCGGCATCCTTACGGCAGGATTCTATGCTGAACACCCTGCTGCATTTGCTGACTTGGTGCAGGTCACAGAATGACCACAACCGCTGTTGCAGCAACGGCTGCAGCAGCTGGCCAGGCCCTATGGAGGCGTGGCAGCTCTCTCTTCAAGGCGGCTGCTTGAAGCGTTCTCCGTGACCGGCACACTCGTCACAACTTCGAACTTCAATTCCACCAATTGATGCGCCGGCTAGGTTGGCGGAAGGCGCAGACACGCACGCCGACCAATGCTCCAATGGCAAAGAATGTGGCAACTTAAAAGGCAGACAGGTGGGCTACCCTGTGCCCTAATCAGGGCTTGAATCCCTCAATATACAGCAGGGTACATGCAAAGCTCAATATACAGCGGGTTACTTGTATCAGAGTTATAACCCCCTTGATACGCAGCAAGTTGGGTTTGAACTTTACATGATACATGATATTATAATAAGCAGCTCGTTGCCTGCTGTTTTCCTGATTGCAGCCCT
Organism: Tetradesmus obliquus; assembly: GCA_030272155.1. Lineage (NCBI taxonomy): Eukaryota > Viridiplantae > Chlorophyta > Chlorophyceae > Sphaeropleales > Scenedesmaceae > Tetradesmus > Tetradesmus obliquus. The sequence goes on from CP126191.1 coordinate 8,797,950, forward strand.
TACTGCTGAGCGTTGACGCATGTGTCTGTGATAGATTGCATGCCAGGGCAGCCGTGACTGGGCATGGCGAGCAGCCTGCGCCTCTAGCCTATAGGCAGCTGCCTGGACCAATGTGCAAGCGCCCCCTGCACTGCCACAGCAGCAGTGCAGACACTGCAAGTGCGTAGAAGTCGCGCTGCAACTTTACAAACTTCCACCCAAGCAAATGAGTATATGAAACGGTGCAGTTGGATGTGTACAAGTGCTTGCCGTGTACCGCCCAAGTGCTTGCCGTGTACCAGCGCATTTGTGCCCATGCGCATCAGTAGAGCATGGTCTCCTTCATAGCTATATCAAAGGATACCGTGCCGTGCCGTTTGCTGACCTACAGGACATCCCTGTGAGTGCAGACGTGGTGGAGTTTGGGTTTCACCAGCTGGGCAGTACAGATCCACTCCTGAAGCTGCAGATGAGCTAGACGTCACGCCCGAGTGAGTGCTGGGAGTGTGTGATGACTGCAGATGGGGATATGCACGCCAAAACGGACACACACATGCATGTCATATGTCGCTGCAGCTGCAGGCATGTACCAGTTGAAGTTGCCGCCAGCCTGGCTGAGCAGAATCATGAGCTGCCGCAGCATGCTGCAATAGCCGTGCGCATGTCGTGCTGCTGCCAAGTTAAGGTTCAGAACATGCAGTGTTCAGACAGCACCCAGCATCACGTGGTGGGTCACACGCGCGAGGCCCAGGCTGAAGTGTGCCTCTGTACATATGTGCAGCACCTGTCTCATAGTCCATGCTGACATCAGCAGCTGTCTTATAAGCCCTAACTTGGGCCCATGCTGACATCAGCAGCTGTTTTGTTGTCCATGCTGACATCAGCAACACACTGTCCGTGCTGATGTTTGCAGTGGCCTGGTGACGACATCTGTCAAAGCAGGGGCACCAAACAACAATCGCTACTTGTTTGTGTTGGAGAGTGCTATGATATGTGGGGCCAAGCGTGTGAGTGACGACATCCCAGAAAAGTGGAAGCCATCGCTCGACACAAGCTTAGCTGGGCACAGCATGACCATCGTGTTGCCAGGCGAGGCCCTGTCTACAAACACCCGAAAAAACCGTTTTTCAGATCGTAAGTGGCATGTGGTGCCGCAGCCTACACTGCATATCGACGCATGCACATGATGAGGTTTTTGACTTACTGACATACCCTTAGTTTTTGGCCACTATGCTGTTGCCGCATGCGGCTGCGCAGCAGCTGACGCCCGTCAGATGTTGGGTTTGGTTGGCAGCTGCAGCTGTGCAGCACCCGCAGCTGCTGCAGCCATGAAGCGACTGCATGACAGACTCTGGTCGGACAAGAGCTGTAGCTACAGTCACAGCCGGCTGCAAGCCCAATTAGCATGTCACCTTGTGAACTTGCATGCATCATTGCTGTATGTTTGTCAAGCAGCGGTTAGTGCAGGCTGCAACCTTACTCTCATGCAGTCCCTGCTGCAGAGCTTATTGCTGCTGCCCGGGGCACATGTATCTCCCTCTGTACAGAGAGATAGACCATCTGTACAGTGTACATTAGCACAACACATACCATGTAGTACAACATGCACCACCGACCGCATTGCACAGCACACACCACCAACTGCATCGCAGTATTGCACCAACCGCATTGCACAACACGCACCAACCAATTGCATCACGGTATTGCATCAACCACAGTGCACAACACGCACCACCAACTGCACCGCATACAGCAGTCCAGCCTCGTTTCTGCCCCTCACATATCTGCTTGTGTTTGCTGCTGTGCTTCCGCCCTGGCTCCCTGCACAGGTGCCGTGCACTGCAAGTGAGTGCTGTCGCGTGCCTGCTAGTGCCGCCTTGAAGGAGTACATGTCTAGCATCAAGAAGCAGCAGACTGCAACAGTGCATGCTTTGCAGATTCTTGCTATGCCACTTAGACCCGGGGGTGTGAGGAAGCTGCAACCAAAGACCGTGTGCTGCCCCCCTGTGGCTGGCAGCGTGTTCCACACACTTTGCTGTTGTGATGAGTGTTGAGCAATACGTGCTTAGCAGCATGCATGTGTTGCCAAAATTCGTAGCTTCAGGGATTGTGGCCGGCATACAGCATGGCTAAGCATGGAGCAGGCCTGCTGCATGTGTCAGACATGAACTCGCTGTGCAGCCCTTTCACGCGTAGCTGTGCATATGATGAGTGAGGCGTAACCATGCCATGCTGAACACAAAAACAGCTCTCAACACGGTCACAACAGTTACTTGAAACAACTGCAGCACAACTGCCATCATTGCAATGGTGCAATCTCCAGCAGTTGCGACACTGCTGGGGCATATGATGTGCTGTCCTGCTGCACACAGAGCAAATGCATCCGCAGTCAGACTCAGCCAGTCACTGTGGCCAGTTGCGGTGTGCCTGCCATGCCAGAGGCCTTGCTGCCGCTGTTGACACGCTGCACTGTTTGCTGCTGCAGCCTGCGATAAGATACTTCCCGTGCCAGGAGTGGACAGCTCAGCTTGCAAACCGCCGCTGGCCCTGGGCGGCAGCTGCCCCAGGTCTTGCCTGCCTGGGTTTTACGTGGTGGGATCACTGTCAGACGCTGTGTGCTCCGCCCCGGCAGGCAACGGCCCAACAATCATAGCCTCTGGAGGGTGTGCTGCTCAAAGTGAGTTGAGCAAGGCGGCCAGCTCTGACCGCTAGCCATACATATGCTTTGACTCACGCCGGCGGTTGACAGCAGAGCATACCGACTACATATTTGTGTCATGTATGCTCAAAAGCTGCGCAGTGACTGCGCAACCATGCTGCGGTGTTCTGGTAGACTGTGTAGCTGTTATGACCGCAGTGCTGTTTTTCCGCCACTGCAGCCTGCGACAAGTTGCCGGCTGTCCCGGGAGCCGACCTGTCAAGCTGCGGCTTACCTATGACAGCGGGGGAGGACTGCCCCCCGACTTGCCTGCCAGGGTTTGACCTGCAAAGCCCTCTGACCGTTTCGTGCACCGCCGCACCCTCAGGAGTGTCCGGAAAGGCGGAAGTCACGGGGTCGTGCGCTCCGCAGCGTGAGTTATGACCTGGTTCTGACAAGACTGTGTCGTTACGTATGCTGCAGCTGGTGGCGACGCGACTGCTTTTCATGCATCAATGGTTGCTGGCAGCGGGGCATGTCGGAAGCTTGCACCTGAAAGTGTGCATGTGTAGCATAGCTGTTATGCCACCCAGTGATTGCGGGGCCTGCAATAGGTACCATGTTGCTTTCGTCTTTACGCCTGCGCACGTGCAAAACTGTAAACTCTCCACAACAACAACATGCATGTACACATGTGCTGCCGAAGTGCGCAGCTCCTGGGTGTCTGTTGCAGCGGACAGCGTGCATGCTGCAATTGCCAGTGGGCACTGCCGTGTCAGCTGTGTCACGCTGTAGCTACAGACAATGAAAATGTGTATGACTGCAGCAATCGCCTTCATACATTACATTACATTACATGCTCCACTCAACGAGGAGTGGGAACCCCAGTCAGGAGCCAACGAGAGGCTCATAGGGGGAGGAAACATCGAAGAACAACTCATCATCGTCCAAACCGTCAGACGAAAACGCAGAAAAAACTCATCAGCATCATCAATAGCTTGAGCAATAGCCTGAGAGGACAGAAAGACCATCCCAGCAGCTGGCACCCCGTAGACAACAACCAGCAGTCCAATGATAAGGCCGTGCAGCACTTGGGCAGCCACGCTTCACCCAGACAACAGGCAACAGCACACCACATAGCCGTGCGGCAACGCGCCAACTGTAAGGCTCTGTCTGGTGCTGCAGCTTGCAATGCACGGCCGTCTTCGCCAGGAGCCAACGCCTCAGGCTGCCGCATGCCTCTGGCAGTGGCGGCAAGCTGCGCCCTGGCTTGCCTGCCAGGGTTTGCGCCCCGGGGCTCCCCGAGCGCTACCTGCAGTGCCCCATCGGGGCAGCTCGGAAGGCTTGTTGTCACCGGCTCGTGTGTTGCGCAAGGTGCGTTTTGCAGGGGCCCTGGTCGTGCGTGTACAGCCCCGCACAGTTGCGCGTGTGTTGGCTGTGCCAAGCGATGGCGTGTACATGCCCTGCCGTGCATGAAAGTTCTTTCTTTTGTGGAAAGGCACACTTAGGGCTGGAAAGGTCGGGTACAGTTTCCCCGCCCCGCCTACGCCTGCACGCCTGCACGCCTGCGCACCTGCAGTTCTGGCTGCAGCTCTGCTGCTGTTGTGGATTCTCGAGCCACGACAGTTGGGGCCCAGAAGCAGGCAGCTTCCACCCAGCCTCCTGAGCAGCTTCGATGCCAGCGTGCAAGCCTCAACAGTGTTCATTGAACATACAGGCACGTGCACTGTTCTGCCTGCTCTCTGATGCAGCGTGCTCTGGCAACCCACCCGCCATAGCCAACGGGCAGTGGGACTGCGGCAATACCGCAGCTGGCCAAGTCTGCACGGCCAAGTGCAACCCAGGCTTTGACTATGCAGCACCTTCGTCGCAGTGCATCGAGCTGCCTTGGCCAGACGCTGACAACGCGGCCAGTGGTTGGTCCCCTGTCAATGGCAGCTGCCAGCCTTGGCCGGTCATTCCCAATGCAGACATCGTGTACCAAACAGCGAGCCTCCAGCTGGGTGTCGCTTTCTCTGGCAACTGCACCAAGCAAGCAGCTGACGCGCTTGGGAATGGCCTGGTGAACGACCTGCAGCAGCTGCTGGGCAGTGCTGTGACATCCACCGCTGTCACAGTCACAAAGGGCACCTGCAACAGCAGCTCCAGGCGCTGGGTGAGTGACGCACATGCTGAATTAGCGTGGGGCTCTGCTGACTGCAGGTGCACGAAAGTGAAGGACTTGCCTATGTAACAGCCCCTTCCAGCAGCAGCAGCAGCAAACAGCAGCAGTGTCGGGTGCCTGTGTGCACACACCAACGTGCATAGCAGTGTGGGATGTGCATGCAGTTTTACCCATCAAAGCAGATATTGGCGTACAACTGCCTGATGCAGCAGCTCCGCCCTGGAAGATGCCACCTATGTGACAGGGTGCACATGTTGGCATATGCCAGCATGTGCGCAGGTGCATGCAGGCACTGTCCTCACCCACCTGACAAGCATTTGCTTGCTTTCATGTGCACACAGCTGGCTTTACTTCTCCCTTGATGAAATGACTTGTCTCATCGATTGCAGACAGGAGCTGGGGGTGTGGCCAACCGTGCCTCAGCGCAGCAGCAGCTGGGCAGCATCCAGCAGTTCAAACTGCAGCTGCTGCAGTCCTTGCCCAAGCAAGCATTCTACAGCGGCAGCGGCAGCCTGCTGTCAAACGCCACTCAAGTGCTGCAGCAGCTACGTGAGGCGATTGCTGCAAGAGGCATCGTTGCCAGCCTGCCGACAACAGCCAGCAGCTTCAACACGGCCACTGCTCAGAAGCTTCTCGAACTGGGTGAGTGATGACCCTGCGAACCGAGATGAGTTTCAGCCCTGCAGCGGCTGCGTCAGCTGGCATAACTACATTGTAACTGTTATTTTGCAGGGAGTTGCTATCTGGCAGAAGTACATTTCCAGCTGTCGTTAGCAGGCAGAAAAGATGTCAATGCAATGCAGAAAAGAAGTTGCATTGCATTGCATGCACTTGTGGGATATGTAACTAATATGCCATATCAGTGCTGTTCATGATGTTATATGTAGACTGCCAGCTTGCAGGAGCGCGCTGTTGTTGCATGCTGATGCGAACATTTGCCCGCCTGCAGCTGCAGGATTGCTTGCCGGCATACAAAAGCATGTACCCCCTGCATGCTCAGTTCAACAAGCCCCGACCTGCCTTATTTGTGCTAGAACGCAGAAACAATTGAGGCAGCTGTTGACTGCATCAGACCTGTTGCACGCCTCTCACCTGCTCTGTGATGTCATGGGACTTCACGTTGCATTGTTGCACCCAGTTGACACCACAACCGCAACATGCCAGCCTGCAGGAATCTGAACTGAGTATCAACAGTCACAGTACTTCACTGCATGATGCCCAGCAAGCTGCATTGCATCAACATCATGAGCGGAGTGTCAGCCTCGGCGTGTGCAAGGGGGAGGGTTCAAACGCAACTAAACCCCTCCTCAACATGTTTGTTTTGTTTCTGTCATGGCCGCCTGTTGCACTGCAGGTGCCCCACTTTCAAACGTCAGCATCAGCACCCAAGACGCGTCGCCCTGCGCAGCTGGCCAAGTCCAGTATTCGCGGAACCAAGACTCAAACTACTGCTACGTCTGCAGCCCTGGCACACAGAACCCTGCCCCAGGCGCAACCTGCCAGCAGTGCAGCATCGCATGTACAGAGCCCAACGCGGACCGCACTGGGTGTGTCTGCGCTGCTGGCTGGAGTCCCCTCATCTCAGCTGTGACTGGCAAGCTGCAGCAGTGTGTGCAAGGCGGTCTCAGCTGCAGCTCCATCGCTCACAGTGTGGTGAACATTGTGGGCAATGGCTGTGCCTGTAGCACTGGTTTCACCGCACAGTATGACAGCACAGGCAAGCTGGTGGCTTGTGTCGTTTGATACTGCTCCCCCAGCACCAACAGTAACTGTGCCGTCTGGCATGCGCACCAACATCACACTGCCCAGCGGCAGTGGTTCCATCCTCTCTATTGAAAGCTGCAGCAACGGAGGCCGCGCATCATTCGTCAGTGACAAACACATGATGACTTACATATCCAGGTGAGACAAGTCGACGCAACCTAGCAGAATCTCCTAGAGTGTTAGTAACTATCATAGTTGCATGACCATCGGACTGCATCTCAACAATGTATGAGATATGTCTTCAATGTTTGTGAGGCATGTGACGTTCATGTCAGCGCTGCAATCACCAACCCAGAAGGATCACATGCAATTTTACACACCAGGGATGTTCGCATGTTACCTTCGCTGCACGTCATTGGCCTCATATCCTCTCAACCAATAACGCAGGAATTCGAACGTATCATGAACGCTGGTTACCAAGCACATGGACAACAGGCTGCTACTTATCATAATGTCTCTGCTGTTTGCTCACCGCTGGGATTGCTTCTCCTGTAGGCCTGGCTTTGTAGGCAACGAGACCTGCTCCGCAGCAACTACCAACGGCAGCATGAATGTCACAGTCGCAGTTACACCTGGCTCATGTGACAACAACATGTGTGGGCTGCAGCACCAAGCCGGCAGCTGCTCAAGCGGCAGGTGCAACTGCCCAGAGGGCTCTCAAATGACTCCCGGCTTTGCACGCAACCCCAACGAAACAGCACTCGCCCTTGTGCCATTGGTTCCGGTGTGTCGCTACCCCTTCTTCACCCCGAGTGGCGCTCTATCCTGGTCTGGTATGACGGTGAAGTCTGGGACAACATTGGACATCACATTCACCCTTGAGCAGCCAGGCGCAGCTTCGCAGTGTGCTGCACCTGACGCTGCTCTGCTGCCCAACATCGCCCTGCTCAGATCGACATGCGGCAAGCGCGCAAGTGCAACACCTGCTTCAGCACAGCAGCAGATGGGGGTGGAAACTGCGGAATGCAAGAATGGCGAGTATTCTGCGCAGTTTAAGGTGCCAAATGGAACCAGAGGAGCTTGCATGCAGCTGGTCATCAAGCTTGCGGATGGCAGCGTAAAGAGGGCAACAGTGAAGGTTGTCTACCAGTTGTCCAAGTTGGGGTTTGTGCTGCAGCATGTGATTTCTGAAGGTGATGGATTGCTGCTGGTCAGCGCAGGCTGCTGCAGCACACCACTGTCATTGATTTAGATTCGGATTTTGAATATGTTATTCTTTTGAATTGAACTGAGTTGAACTTTAAAGCAATGATGCAGCTCCACTGCAAAGCCTGCATGCATGTCATGGTCATCACTGTCACCATGATGACAGTAAATGAGATGCACGTATGCAACAGTGCACACAGTGTGCCGCGTACCTGTGCAGGTATCATCATCATCATCGTGTTACCATTTAAGCCATAGCAACGTCGCCATCGGCCCCGCGCCCCACAGGAGCGGCTGAAAGAACAGGCGAAGGGGGAAGGGGAGGGAGTCATTTTGATGTGCAGGTATCATGTTGTCATGAATCAGCGCAGCAGGTCCATTATCATGCTCAGTCCTAGTTGTGAACCACAGTGTGCACCTTTGCATCTGCTGCTGTGTCGCACCTTTCTGCATGATGCAGCGGCTTCTGGAGTATTTCAGGCGCTGCAGCAGGTGCTGTGCACTGTCAGTGCTAAAATCATATGCCAATTTGAGATTTGGATGTTGTTGTGTGCAGTGAAGGCACCTGCTTGCTCATATCCATTTACTTGTTGTCCAGTGACAGCCAAAAATCTGTTGGGTCGCTGGATCCAAGCTATGCTTGGGTTGCTTGATTACTACCACTCATGATCAGCTCAACTCAAATCTCACGCCCCATTCCCATATATTTACCAAACATCTTTTACATTGACAGTATATACCTTTTCAAGAGAGGTACTAATTCATTATGTCCAGTAACAAGTGTGTGCAGCTGTCCTGAGCAGCGGTAGCTTGTCTGCTGAAACTCTGCATGCAAGGTCGGGTCCAATGTTCTGGGATAAAAATCTTCTTCATCAATAGCTGGACAGCTGCACTGCAACCAGCCATGACCTGCTGTGCATGCATCACTGCACAACGTGCACCACACAACACACATCACTTCTTCCTTATCCATGTCCACATGTCAAGCAAGCACTTCATGTGTAAGCGCAGTGTGCGTGCGGTAAGGCGTGTCAGCAACTGAACAGTGCATCCTGCTGGCCTGCAGCAGCATCTTTCCTGCAGCAGTAATTCACACACAAGTGCCTGAGGCAGGCACAGCCACCTGCCAGCACACACAGACCTAAACAGATCTTCAACACTTGCAAGAACACTTCTTCACCACACCACACCCAGCCCCTGTCAGGCGCTCTCCAACCGGCAGCAGGCACAGTGATAATCCAGCCAACATATGTGACCAGCTTTGCAGCTAGCATTGCTGCTACTGAGCACAGCCTAACAACTGGCACTGCACGACCGATTGTTGAAGAGCGCATTGAACCAAATCAAACATCAGGCAACACGATTTTGGTCCACATGCGCCTGGCAGCTCAGAACCACATGCAGCCGCCCCCACCTGCTGCCAACAAATGCTCCTGAAGACATGCAATGTGCCAGCCGAGCGCTCAGCGCAGTGGCACGACTTGCTCCCATGAAAAGTCCGGGTCATGGTTGCGGCCGAAGTGGCCGTACGCTGCTGTCTTTTGGTAGCGCCTGTTACCGCCGCGCTGCAGGTCCAGTTGCTGCAAGCACACAGGTGACGACAGCATGCGGAGGCGGCAGGTCAGTGCAAACACAGCATGATGCAGCGTCACTTGGCAGGTAGCGTGGGTTTGCAGGACATGGCTTTGCTGAGCACACATTTCTGTAGGCGAGTTGTACGCCCTGGCACATACCATTTGACAACAAACACACCAACGTGCCTGTTGCCGCGCTGCCTCTGCATCATCCCAACTCGCTCCAACTTCTGACACCTTCACAGTAAATCGACTCGCTGCACACAGTGAGCCTACCTGCGCAACGATTAAACATTTCGAACCGTCTTCAAACCGTTGTCAAACCCTAAACCCACCTTAATGATGAGCCCCGGCCTGAAGTCAAAGGTGCGCAGCACGGCCGCCTGTATCTCCTCGTCAGGCACGCTGCCCGTGCGGTACGTGTCCACGTACACGCTCAGCGGCTCAGGCAGCCCGATGCCATACGACACCTGCGGCAGCAGCAGCAGCAGCAGCAGCGAATGACACCAGGGGTGCAGCAACGCTACACGCTCAGCAGCTCAGGCAGCCCGATGCCATATGACACCTGCGGCGCCAGCAGCAGCGGCAGCAGCAGCGGCGGCAGCAGCAGCAGCGGATGACACCAGGGGTGCAGCAACGTGATCCAATCCCTATCCTCATCTGCTGTGCATCTGAGTCACACACACATGTTCCGCATGCAAGTCCGATGCAAGTCCGATGCTTCCGGCCTGTGGCGCGCTCACCACGACGCACCGGCACATCCTATCGGCACGCAAACCAGCTGCTAGCGCACGCACCCATGTCACACGCGCACATCACTGCACCACGGACAGACACGCACTGGACCCATTGCAGCGTGGTGAACACACCATGCACACCTCACAAAAAGGCACCACAGGCAAACAAACACATTGCCCATTGCGCAACAAGCAAGAAGACAGGCCCAACCTACACTAAGCAGCGCTGCGCAAACAACACACACATTGCCTGTTTTGCAACATGCAAAGCAGGCCCCACCTGCACCAAGCAGCGCTGCGCCAGTCCTGCAGCCACCACAGACTTGGCAGCTTGGCGGGCGATGTAAGCTCCAGACCTGTCCACTTTGGTGGGGTCCTTGCCGCTGAATGCACCCCCGCCATGTGCTCCCCAGCCGCCGTATGTGTCCACAATGATCTTGCGGCCTGTGAGGCCAGCATCACCGCAGGGGCCTCCCACAATGAAGCTTCATGCAGCAGCAGACAAGGCCGATCAAAGGCATAATGAGTTGCAGCAGAAAAGGCCGATCAGATGCAAGCCACAGGCAGGGGGCGGCAGCCGGTGGTATGAACGCATGAATGAAATCGGAAAGCAGCGCTGCTGGCATCCCCACAGGGGCCGCCCAGGATGAATCTGATGACATGCATGGAGGCATACAAGGCCAGGGGCAGAGGCAGGCAGAGGCAGACGGATGAGTGCGCAGTGGTTGTTTGTGGGGCCTCCCAGGATGAAGCTACATGCAGCAGCAGACAGAGATAACACGAAGTGCAAGCCACAGGCAGCGGTAGGCAGCCGGTCATACTTTTGAGTGAACACAATTGAAAAGCGGCGCTGCGGGCACAGCCACAGGGGCCGCCCAGGATGAAGCTGATGACATTCGGAGAGAGGCACACAAGGCCAGGGGCAGAGGCAGGCCTTCCATGAGCTTGAGGTGTTGATGTGCTGCATCTCAAACAGGTGCAAGGAGGAGCGGCAAAAGCCGAGCGTGTTGTGCTGCAGCATCAACATGTTTGGTGGTGGCAGCCGCGACAGACGAGTGCAGCTTGCCGGCTCACAGGAGGCCCCCGCCGTCATAACAATTGCGACCGCCGTCATAACAGTTGCGGCCACCGTTATAACAGTTGCGATCGCCTGCTGACAATGCATCCATCAGCGGCAGCCGCAGCGCGCGTACCTGTGGCTAGGGTTCAGGTAAAACTCCGTCTGGTCTGTCAGGAACTGCGCGGGGATCACCGGCTGAATGACGTGCTGCATGAGCTCGCGCTGCACCTCAGCGTGGCTAATGTCCGGGGAGTGCTGCGCAGATATGAGCACGGTGTGCACTCGCTGCGGTACCAGGTGACCCCCATCACGCAGGTACTCCACAGTCACCTGCAGGCGCCACGTGTAAACGTAGAGATCAAACAAGTTTTCTTTGAAAATGTAAAAATGTAAGCAAAGGACCTACAGGTGTGGATGCCATGGCTTGCCACTCTGCATGGGTCAGGCTCTCTTTACGGACCCGTGCCAGGGTGATAGATCCATGAAGAAACCCAATGCATGCAGGTATGCACGCACAATATCTTGTGCCCGGCGAGCGCACAAACACACGCACACAAAACAGCTGGAAGCTGGCACGCCAACCATTCCGTGCTTTACATGCAACTCAACACCAACCCCCCATCATCATCCTCTGCCATGCAGACCATACCCCCGCAGCACATACAGCCACGCCTGCAAACCCCACTCCACAACCCTGAACCACTCCGCGGCCACACTAACCCTTCCCGCACCACCCTGCTGCACTCAAATCCACCCTGCCATGCAACCCTCAATCCATGGCCGCACCACCTCACAAACATACTCTGCCATAAAACCCAAACCCTCGCACCTGCGTCTTGCCATCTGGCCGCGCCCAGGGGCACATGCCCTGCTTGCGCACTTCCGCCAGCCGCATCGCAAGCTGTGAGGCCAGCTGATGAGTCAGCGGCATCAGCTCAGGCGTCTCATCGCACGCATAGCCAAACATGTGGCCCTGATCGCCTGCGCCGATGTCCTCGGGGGCTTTGTGGCCCATGCCGTGCACGCTCTGCAGCGTGCAGTGCAGCGCCGCAGTGTTTTGAGTGTTAGAGAGTTGAGCTTCCTGTGTTGGTCTGTCCAGCTCATTCTAATCAGGTAATCCCAGCACCCACATCAAGTGAGTGCAACATAGAATAGTGTGACTGATGTCCTCGGAGGCTTTGTGGCCCATGCCATGCACGCTCTGCGGGGTGGAGTGTTAGAGGGTACGCGGTGCAGTGCAGCGCCGCAGTGTTCGAGTGTTAGAGCACTGTGGCGGGTTTCCTCGGGGGCCTTGTGATCCATAACGTGCACGCTTTGCAGAGGAGCAGGGAAACATGATTTGGAGAGCAGCGAGGCTGTAGCACATTGTTCAAACACACATGTAGCACAATGTTCAAATACACATGTAGCACACTGTTCAAACACACATCAACGTGTTGGCAGAACAAAGTAGCTGGCGTGCGCATGCACACGTGCCAGGGCTTGTGACGCATGCCCGTGCACGCTCTGCTGGGTGGAGTGTTGAGTGTTTGCAGTGCAATGCAGCGCCGCAGTGTTTATGTGTGCTTGTGTGCGGGAGTGGAAGCCATTGGGTGGCAAGCGCAGGCGAAGCCACTAGATCTGCAGCGTCAACCGTACACAGCTGCAACAGGACGCCTCTTACAACACACCATACTCTTGTCCCCGAGCACAAGCCTTGGGCAGCGCACACATCATGATCTGGCAGGATGGGCCTGCACTAGTGCTGCAGATTGTGCCACACGCCGCACCTGTGCAATCTCTGGCACCTGCTGCTGCACCAGCACCTTCACCTCTGCGCTGTCTGCATCAAAGCCCAGGTCATGCGAGGTGTAGCCGATGTCCCTGCAGGCCTGCCGCGCAACGGCTGCATGCAAGGGGACACGGGAGGCAGCAGAGGAGGGGGCAAAGCAGGGCCGCAGACACAACAGCGGGTCACTTCAGTGTGCAAGGCATGGTAGCCGATGGCCCTGCAGGCCTGGCGCGCAACGGCTGGGAGGGAAAGTGTAGAAAGCAGTGGCAGCACAGGTGACAGCAAAGCAGTGATGCAGACAGAGCAGCAGCAGCAGCAGCTGACGTCAGTGTCCAGAGTGTGGCACGCGTTGTTACATGCGAATTTCGAACGCAGCTCTGATGGCTGGTTGAAGGTGCGCAGAGCAGCAAGCATACCACGACATACATTACAAGGCGGGACCCTTAGGTCACAGCTGCGCCTGCACCCCTCATCACACTGACACCACGCAGCACCACATGCAAACGCCGCATTCCACACCAAGTCTCATGCGCAGCATGCCGCAGCCGGTACAAACCACGCTGCCGGCAGATACACATTCGTATTCATTTGCTGGCTGTGGGCTGGCATGCATGCAGCCAAACCGGCTAGATACATCGATTGATGGCTGATACACGCGAGCTGAGCATCCTGTACAACCCGCAGCCCACATGCATAGTCCACGCTGCCGCCGCTGCCGCTGCTGCTGCTGCTGCTGCTGCTGCTGCTGCTGCTGCTGCTGCTGCAGCTGCTGCAGCTGCTGTGCCGCCCGCCGCCCACCTGCATAGTCAACCTCCGCCCTGCTGGTGATCTCCCCAAACACAAGCATGAAGTTATCCTTCACGGCAGTCTCGCACGCCACCTTGCTGGAGGGGTCCTGCGCCAGGCAGGCGTCCAGCACAGCATCTGCAGCAGCAGCAGCAGCAGCAGCAGCAGCAGCAACAGTGCGCTGTAAACCGATGCAGCGGTGGCTGCCGCAGAGACAGCAGCAGCTCTGGCATCAGCACCTGTACATGACGCACTGGCGCCAGTATGACACCAGAAGTGCCCCCAGCGCACTCGCTGCATGGCTGTCTTTGCGTTGCTTGCAGGCGGCCTGCAGGCTGCCAAAACATGCTACACCTACTTCTGCAAGCGCTGCATCAACTGCTGCTGTACTTCGCAAGCCACGCACTTCTGCTAATTTGCAGGCAGCTGGTATGTTGATTTGATGCAGGTGGCACTGTGCAGCTCCGAGTCAAGCACATATCTGACACAGCGCTGCGGTGCGCAGGCATACCTGACACCTGGTCACACATCTTGTCAGGGTGGCCCTCGGTCACACTTTCTGAGGTGTACAAGAAAGTGTGAGGGCTGCTGGCTACTGCATGTGGGGGCCTGTGGAATGGGAGTTAAACCGCAGCAAACAAGACTGGCAGGCGTCAATGTTGGCGAAGCTGCTGCTGCCGCTGCGCTTCTGTTGACACGTAGTTGCAGTTTTTTTGAGGGTGATTGGGATGGGTCAGCTGTGCAACAGCTGCTGCACAGCTCACTAAACGCCTGCTTTACCATATCCTGCTGTTGCTGAGCGTGTTATGCAGCATCAGCGAGTGAGCTGCACGGACAGGGGGCGGCCGGCCTCAGATTCCTTTGTGGATGCTGCTGCAAGACTGTGCAGGCTGGGCAGGGCAGAGCGTACCGTCTTGGCCCAGCACTTGAGTGTGTCAGACAGGCCAAGAAGAGTGCATTATCTCATAACTCCTGTCGCACATGATGTTGACAGCATGTGTGCACCTTCTCTGCGCACCTTGCGTAAGCTCTCCTGCTGCTGCCGCTACTGCTGTACTGCAGCAGTGCATGAGGGCTCCCGAGAGGTGCAAGTGCCCGGCTGCCCATACTGCAGGATGCCTTGGAAAGCATGATTGCATATGATCGGTATAAACTCAAGAAGCGCATGGGCACAGCTGCAGCAGCATCAGATGGAATCACAGTCAGCACCGGTTACCAGCTGGTAACTATGCGATTATACTCAACTGTCTCAACATAAAGGCCGTACTGTCGAGGCCATCTGCGGACACCAGTGCAAGTGGACGTTGGTGCCCTGACCGTGGTTTATGCTGGTTACGAAGGCACTACGTAGTGCGCGCCGAGCTGCATGTCCTGCCAATTCAGTTCACGTTGATTAGTACTCAACTAGGTTATAGTGGTTTCGGGTGTCGCAGGGCAATTGGCTCGAGTTTCTGTTTGTTTGCCTCTGTTGACACAGCCTGAGGCACAGCTGTGCATCCTCAACTGTATTATGGAGATGGCCGCTAAGCTGCTGGCGTCTCGCGGAGACATGGTCCTGGCTTCTGCAGCCGCTTGCAAGGGCCAGCTCAGGCGCACACTGACCTCATCAGTGCAGTTCAGCAGCACCACAAGGAGGGGTGTGGGGCGCAGCATGCCTGCATGCTGCAGCAAGCTCAGCAGCAGCGGCAGCAGCAGCAGCTCTGTCAGCACAACATCAAGCCATGGGCACCATGCAGCAGCTGCAGGGCGTCCTGCAGGCTACTTCACAGCTGCACCAACCACCAACATTGTTGCGCGAGCTGGCAGCAACAGCAGCAGCACCACTAGCAGCACAGCCACCACCAGCAGCAGCAGCAGCAGCAGCGCAGCGCCTTCAGGTGCCAGCTACACCCACTCAGGACTGCAGCAGGAGCGCATCAATGCTGATGGCAGCTTGTCCATGGCGTACACACGGTACAGACAGCAGCAGCAGCAGCAGCAGGTGCTGCAGTCTGCCAACACTCACAGCAGCTCAGCAGCAAGCCGCCAGCAAGCCAGCAGCAGCAGCAGCAGCAGCAGCAGCTCAGCACAGCAGCAAGCTCCTCGCCCACCAGGGCTGCCTGCAGCAGCGCCAGCAGCAGTGCCGGCCAGCAGGCAGCAGTTAGACCAGTTGGCAGACCTCATTCAGAGCAGTAGACGAGTGGTGGTCATCACTGGCGCTGGCTGCAGCACTGAAAGCAACATCCCAGACTACAGGGGACCCGGGGGAGCTTACACCACAGGTGTGTGTGCATGCTGCAACAGCACAGTCAGCATGCGGCAGCACAGCCCCTGTGGAGTTGCGAGTCTCGACTGCGCGGCAGCAGTGCATGTATGTATGTGCGCTGTGGCTGGTATGCACTGTTAAGGCACAGCTCTGGTACAACTACCGTGGCATGCATCTGCAAGCTGACCTTGGGCATTAGTCCTTGTTGTATGTGACACACTGTGCAAGCTGCATCCAACAGACGCATGAGCAGCTACCATGCAACAGTTGCTTGCTTTATGCATGGCCTGGCTGTAGCAAATCAATGCATGCCGCTATGGTTTTGTGGTGTGCAGGGTTCACGCCCATGACGCACCAGCAGTTCATGACAAAGCCTGAGAGCAGGTCCAGGTGCGTGCCAGCAGCAGCAGCAGCAGCAGCAGCAGCAGCAGTTCGTGGCAAAGCCTGAGAACAGGTCCAAGTGCGTGCCAGCAGCAGCAGCAGCAGCAGCAGCAGCAGCAGCAGTTCATGGCAAAGCCTGAGAACAGGTCCAGGTGCGTGCCAGCAGCAGCAGCAGCAGCAGCAGCAGCAGCAGCAGCAGTTCATGTTGTTCATTGTTGGACAAAGCACAACAGCCTCTGCAGGCGCAGTCACCCACAGTACATGCAGCGTGCCAGCTGCATCAGCAGCAGGCAAGTGCTGTTTATTAGAAAGCTTGCCCAGCGCAAGAGCACCAGCGTAAGATGCGCAGCGCCTGTGCCAGCGCTGCAAGCCACGCCCATGCATCGTGCTGTATTCTCCTGCATGGAGCATCATCATCAACACCACCTGTCCCCTTCACGACTCGCCATACACAATCGTACATCCATCGTCGCAATCATACGTCCATCGCTGGCCGCTTATCTGCTTGCCGCCGCAGGTACTGGGCGCGCTCGTTTGCAGGCTGGCACGAGTTTGCATTCGTGCAACCAAATGCAGCGCATGAGGCAATTGCGCGGCTGCAGGGCAGGGGCTGGTTGGATCTAGTCATCACGCAAAATGTGGACCGGCTGCACCATAAGGGCGGCAGCGGCCGGGTGCTGGAGCTGCATGGAACCACACACAGGTGCGCAGATGCGGCGGGCTGTGGAGTGTTGCTGGGATTTGGAAATGAGAGAGGATAGTTACATGTGGGTCCTGGCACCATCTCAGATGGTATGAGCTGCATGGAACCACACACAGGTGCGCAGATGCCGCGGGCTGTGGAGTGTTGCTGGGCTTTGAAAGTGTTGTGCTGTGGGCAGCTGGTTGTTGGGGTGTTCATCGGCAGGTGGCAGGTGGCCGGTGAAGCTGCGTGTGGTCTACATGAATGAAGGGTGTGGGTGGTGTGGGTGTGTGAGGCAGCAGGTGTGCATTCCTGTAGTGCACGCACGGGTGCGGTAGCTGCACGCTGCAGCAGCAGCATGCGCACTCACCTATGCGCCGCCGCCTCACTCCAGCTCTGCCAGCTGTGTTTAGTGCATACTCTTTAACATGCGCTCGCAAAGTGTCTGTTTCCAGCGTGCTTTACCCCACTGTGTGTGCTTGCTGGCTGTACACCGGCCCTTCGCTGCTGCTGCTGCTGCTGCTGCTGCTGCTGCTGCTGCTGCAGGGTGGTGTGCATGGACTGCGGCCACAGCAGCTGCAGGCATGAGGTGCAGCAGCGCCTCGCAGACCTCAACCCTCACATGGCAGCAGCAGTGCGCCACGCCAGCTCAGCAGCAGCAGCAGCAGCAGCAGCAGGTGGCGGCATCAGCAACAGGGGTGCGTATGAGCGTGCGCTGCGGGTGGGCACTGCAGCAGATGCACGCAAGGTGGCTGCGGGAGCCGATGCAGAGCAGGTGAGACATGGCGGCTAGCGGCCTGGCTTGTGGCCTGTTGTTGATTTCGATATTGTATCAGCTGCATGCAAGCAGGCTATTGAAGCATCCAAGAATTCTACAATCAAAGTGTTTTGTACTGCCAGCCCTTGCTGCGTATTGAACCACCAGCCTCTTGCTGCGTTTCGCACTGCCAGACCTTGCTGCGTTTCGCACCGCCAGCCCTTGATGCATTTTGTCGACCATTTCATCACGCACTGCCTGTGTGCAGGTGCCTGTGGTGCGGCCTGATGGGGACACTGAGCTGCGTGTTCAACTGCCAGCCCTTACTGTGTTTTTCAAGCGTCTCATCGCAAATCTCATGTGTGCAGGTGCCTGTGGTGCGTCCTGATGGCGATATCGAGCTGGGCGATGCGGGGCGCTACTTCAGGACGGCTGCCTGCGCCGCATGCGGCGGGCAGGTGCTGAAGCCTGACGTGGTTTTTTTGGGGGACTCTGTGCCCAAGGACCGCGTTGAGAGGTGCGGGGACCTTTCGTTTTCAACCAAGTTTTCTGTTTCGTGTGTATATGTGAAATATGTGAAAGCTGTTGTATTGTTGTACGCTTGTTGGGGACAGCTGGCGTTTCAGGTCTGAAACGGTGGCTGGGCCTGGGGCTGCATTGATTGAGCAGGGAGCTGAGGACCCAGTTCCTTTTGCGCTGGCAGGCGCAGCGCCACAGCTTCTGTGCTCATAGATTTGTTGCTGCATCACCAGCACTGCTGCGCGCCCAGCATCGTCGCCGTCCGCCCGCCTGCATCGCTGCTGCTGCTACTGCTACTCACGCCTTGCGCGCTGATGCTGCTCTTGGTCATCTCTATGTGCTGCGCTGTGCAGCGCGCTATCAGCGGTGCAGTCCAGTGACCTGCTGCTTGTTGTCGGCTCCTCCTTGATGGTGTGGAGCGCCTTCCGGCTGGTCAAAGCAGCAAAGGCGGCGGGCGCAGCGCTGGCGCTTGTCAACGTGGGACCCACGCGTGCAGATGACTTGGCTGATGTGAAGGTGGAGGCGCTAGCTGGTGAGGTGTGCATGCAGCTTGCCATGCACCCGAGCCTGCTGGTGCCTAGAGTGGCATGAGGGCAGGCCTGCTAGGAGGTGACAGTGCTGTGATTGCAGCTGGTGCGGCGTGATCTGTGGCTCTTTGTACCATAGTAGCACCGCCATGGCCCGCGCCGCGCCAGCGCGGAAGGAGTTGCAGGCTGTTGCCAACCCCCAGAGTGTGATGGTTGCGTGAACATTGCGCCAGTTTGCGCTAAGACAGCCATTTGTGTGGCCATTCTGTGCGGCCATTTGCTGTCAGGTTCTGCATTGAGTAACAGCTGGACCTTGCATATCAGAAAAGGTCACATGTGGAATGTCCTATGCCAGTGTTCAAACTGTGCCGCACCTCAAGGAGCTCCTGCGTGAGTCATGCTGCGACTTGTGCTACCTTAAAACGTTGCCTTGCCTGAGCCTGCCAAGTCTTTGACGTCATATTGACATTCAGCCAGAGATCACTTGCGCCTGCCATCTGTGGGCATGCCACCATCTTTGCAAGCGCACCAGACCAGCATGAGACCACTGCGAGCACACCCGCCTTTGTTACATGAGGCAGGGCATCGTTGCTAAAATTGTAACACCCAAAGTGAGAGTGACCAGATTCCAGGATCTGCAGATGATAGGGCACTTTGCCAGTCCAAGGTAGCATGTATCTCCGGAGATACCGGTGCAACGTTCCCTATGGAAGCATTGGTCATACTCCAAAACATGCCGATCGTTAACTGTGCATTTCAACATTCGATGACAGCAGCATTGCCCAGTCGCTGCCTGTGCAACGGGCACCAGGCCTAGGCAATGGGCAATGGGCCCGGCATCTGCTGCATGCAGTCACGCTTGTACCGCTGGCAACACTGCAGCAGACAATTGGCATGGCTAGTCAGCTGCAGCTGGTGACAATTCGCCTAGGTCTAAACTTGCAATCAACCGGCATGATGCCTGTGTCGGGTGACCTGACGCATGTGTCACCTGCGCACTGGTGACCTGGCAGGTCAGTGACAACATGTTGGTGTACACTGTTGTATGCTGGAAGCTGACAGCATACACCCGCCACTAATACTTTGCCAATAACTTATGGGAGGGAGGGAGAGGCAATGCAGCATATGAACAAGAGGGAGCTCACAGCGCAACTGCAGTGACCCCCTATGCCTCAAGAGTAGCTACTATCCTATAGGAAGCCGTGCATAACCGTTTATGTTGGACAGTGCGACCCTGGCCAGACACTGGCCAGACCCCGACAGTGCTACCCTGGCCATGCCAATGATAGGGGGGTTCCAGGAGACAGGTTAAACAGGGCACAAGCCAGCACCACTGAATTGGTGACCGCCGATCAATGGGAAAAGCTGCTGCGGGCATACAGACGTTACAAGGTGCTTGCCACAGCACATTACCCCAACCAATTTAGCTACGACTGCCCACCATCCACATGTACAGTAGTCCTCTGCAGGTCTGTCAGCACTGCAAAACAGGTGCCAAGGCAGCACGCAGCAAATCAACACAGGACAGGCCTGCGCAGCAGGCTGGCATGGCCTATTGAACGCTGAGCTCAGTGCAGGAACATCTGCGCAACATCTGCAGCACCTCAAAGCACCACGACTGGGCTCGGCTGGTTGGCTGTAGCCCAACAGCCTATTCCAAATCCTCGCAACAAGCATCCTTCAACGGTGCAGGCCACTCGGGCCTAACAACAGTGTGGCACAGTGCTGGAACATGCAGCATAGATGGCAACCACAACGCTCTGCAAAGACTGTTGGCTGCAAGCCTATTTGCCCCTGACGAATCCAATACATGATAACATAAACAAGTGCTGCACATGTCCTGTGCTGCGGCAACATCATCATCCTGCGTGTAAACATATACTGTATAGCCGCTGCAGCAAATGCAATCATCTACAGCATGTGCCACCACCAAAAGCCTTGAGCTTGCGTCTGTGCGAAGACCATTCGTAACCCATTGAGCTAGGTGCATTGCCAGCATGCAGGGCTGCCTCCTGCAGCAGTCTTATATGCAACAAGTTTTGACACGCCTTACCAGCTGACGCCGCGACAATAATTTAGACAGCCTCGACGCCTCAAATGCCAGACACACATGTGCATTGCAACACCGCAACAATACTCCTGCAAACCAGCTGCGCCAGCTCAGGCATAATGAATTCAAGAATTCAAAACTGCTGCAATGGCTCAGCAGGTGCAAGCCAGCAGCCCTGCACAGTTGACAACCTCAAATTTGCTGCTGTGGCCGGCCTTCCAGCAGTAACCTCAAAGGGACAGTGCAACAGAGAGGAGACCTGAATGCCGCCTCAAACAATCTCAAACATGAGCCAGCATCCAACGCTACATGTGCAGTACATGCCTATGTGTTGCAACCTTTTCCACGCCACAGCACAGAAGCCTGGCTTACGACCCTGCGAGCTCTCTAGTTTATAGACTGAGGTTAATCAACCTACCGGCAAACAATGCTGCACATGCAGACTTGGCATCTCAATGCACATCGCCACAGGCTCCGGTCCACATGCTTGCCAACCATATCAATGCAATTGCATTGCATGCTTCGTGTCGGGTGCGGCTGCAAAGAACTGCAATGCCACCAACTGCAGTACGAAGAAAAATTAATGCAATGTAACCAAAATAACAACACCATTCGCCACAGTGCAGGCGCACAACTGCAACACAAGAGGCGCCTCCTGAACCAGAGAACTGAGGGCAAACACACAACAGCAGAGCCCTCAAATTTGAGGTTCTGAGTTTGTCAGGCAAACCTGCATGCATATGCCAGCAAGAACACCGACACGACGCCTGCTGCTGCTGATAATGTTGATGATGCAGATGCACCGCTGCATGCGTGCATGCTGGCCGCGCAGCTTGGCCAGCTTGCAGCAGCCAGTCAGCTGCAGCACTGCCTTTGCAGACGTGCAGGGCGGCTCACATGTCGCGCAGGTGCCTGCAATCAACTGCTGATTGAGTTGGGCTCAAGCTCTGCACTGGCAGCACAGCATACAATCTGGAAGCGGGAGCTTGAGCCACAAAAGGCTCTGTCTGATTGTGCAACAGCATACAAGACTAGCTTGCGTATTATTCCAGAGCAGCAGCTGCAAGGCAGCCGCAGCTAGCTTGTGTGGCTCGTGTGCGCAAATGTCGCCACATTTGAGTCACTCTGCTACAGCCACGTGGCTGTGGTGCACCTGCAGGTGCACCTGCCGCTGCCAAAGTGCCAATCTCACAGCTGCTCACAATCCTGCTGTTGGCACACCCTGCTGCAGCCACAGACGGAGCAAGCACTGGATACTGTCAGCACCCCAGCCACTGCATACTCATGCCACCAAGATCCTCAAATACAATGCGATGACTGAAACGAGTCCCAGCAAGAAAGAAGAATGCCTGGCCCCCTCCCATAAATCAATGGGATGGAGAGCCAATCGGCCTGTCACTCTAATATAATAGGCCTCTCAAGTGGCTCGTTAATCTTGGGTGCCTTTTTGAACGGCCACTTATGATCATTGTCCCTGTGCACATATGCATGCGTGGGAGCAGCTCATTGCGGCCCTGCAAGGTGAAATCAGCCCTGCAAAAAGGGCTGTGATGAGGCGGCAAGTAAAAGCCATGTACACGACACCAGCCACACAGTGCAACGTGTAGCACATACAAAGCACACACCCAGCAGCCCCATCATAATCGAAATAGCAACAGCAACAGACACCACAGGCGAGCCCAGCGGCACACCCATGCGCCCACCGCAGGATTGAGCGCATCTCCTCTGGTGCCACCTGCAGAGTGCAGAACATGGCGCTTCATCTGCCAGGAAAACTGCAAAACCTACACACCTGCAACACACACTAGATCTGTTTGCCAAACCAAATTTTGATGTTCTAGCTCTTCAGGTGAAATCCGCGCCACACTTGGGCAATGTCGGGCTGCCAAGTCATACTGCAGCTGCCAGCGTGCATGACATCAAGCTACTACCCAGACACTGTACAGCGCCCTACCCCCAGACCTGTGGATGCTCACAGGTCCTGCGGCCCGTATGGGCTGTCAGCAAGGACACCAGCAACAGATGCATCCGGCCGCCCGGCAGCAGACGTCGGCTGGTTCAAACACGCACCACTTGCTGACTTACGCTGGCCAGCAAGTTTGTCACAGCTCGCCACAGCACACCTCAACAAGTCTTGTGCATCCAGCAGCACCTGCAGCTGCACACTGCTCTGTGAAGTCTGCAGCGCGTTGCTGTGTGAAGTGTGCTGCACAAGGCTCTGTGAGGTGTGCTGTGCCGAGCTGTGACAAACGTACTGAGCCAGGCACTGCGATGTGTGCAGTTGCAGATTTTGGTGAGAGCTGTGGTGCAAACTGGCTCGCCTGCTGCTGCCTGCTTGCGTGGCAGCTGTCAGTGCAAACTCCCCCCTGCTAGTGCTCAGATGGTGGCAGCTAGCTAGCTGGCCTGTGGTGAAGCTGCTGCCGCTGTGTTTTGCTGCTGCGCATGCGCTGCTGCTGCTGCTGATCATGATATTTGCTGCTGACACCTGCTGCTGCCTGCAGCTGCTTATCGCGTCGAGGGAGCGCTCACCTGCGCAGAATGAGGAGCAGCAGCCAAAACACAGCAGACAGGCACAGTGAGCAGTAGTCAAACACGGCAGCCAGTCAACCCAGTAAACATGCGGCACAGATGAGAGGTTTTGCACACAACAGCCAGCAACATTCTAGCAGAATTTGGCACAGAATGGACAGCTTGCGGCATCAGCAGCTGCCTACTGACAACGAAACGCAACACGAAGATTGGGACATGCAGGCGAGTGCGGTACTTACCGGTCCCGATCAACACACCAAGAGTAATGCTGCCATCAATGCAGGTGCCTCTTGTTAGTGCAAGCAGATCTGCAGTGCTGCCGCCTGCATTGCTGCTCCCCGCACACCAGCCTGCGCTGCCTGCAGCAGGTGCGCTTGCCATGTACTGCTGCTGCTGCTGCTGCTGCTGCTGTAGGAGTGGTTTGCTGATCTTGCAGGCCGCCAGCTCCCCGCTGCTGTGGGTGCCAGCAGCCGAAGCACTGGCTGCATGCACCATGTTTCCACACGACACACTGCAAGACGCGTCTTTGTTGCTCAGAGCCCCGCTGCCAGCACTGCTGCCACGCATATGCAGCTCTGGATCTGGTATGATGTATGGCATGCTGTCAACAGGCAGCTTCACATCGTCATCAACATCAAGCAGCTGCTGCTGCTGCTGCCGCCGCTGCCGCACCAGCAGCAGCGCTGCCGCAAGAAGCAGCAGCAGCAGCATACCGCCTCCGAGCCCTGCTGCGAGGCCAGCAATGGGCACGGCAGATGCACCTGCGTCCTGCTTGGTCTGTGCTGGCGTGGTTGAAGATGAGAGGCGGTCCAGCGCCGCGCGCACGCAAATGTCCACAGTCTCGGCAGGCCCCAAACATGCACCATCCAGATACGTGTGACAGACCTGTGTATAGTTGCGCATGACGATCCCATAGCCCCCTGCGGCAGCAGCAGCAGCAGCCACGGCTGATCAGGGCATGCAGTAGAAGCAACACAAAGCCTGTGCCAGCGCAGCAGCGGCTGCTAGCTGCTGCACAGCTAGGTCTTGTACTGTGGGGCAGCTTCCACCGGCACCTTGACGTGTTCACTGCGGGCTAGAATGCATGGCGCGGCTACGGGAGGCTACACTGCTGACGGCGAAATCATTAATTGCTGCATTTAAAGCATGCTGAAGCTTCTTCAAATGCTTGCATCTGGCAGTAGAAGCAGCGTCAGCAACAGTAGCAGCAGCAGCAGCAGCAGCAACAGCAGCAGCAGCAGCGAGGGCGCTGTCCCTTGAAGCCCTTTCCGCTGATGATCAGGGACACCTTCGCCTGCTGCACGCACCTGCTGCTGATTCCATCGTGTCTGGTGCCTTTGTGAAGTCCTCATACACGAGCACCTCATCAAGGCACATCTTGCGCAAGCAGAAGTTGTTTTGGTACAAGGCAAGCTGCCTGCCAGGCCAGCCTGCAAGATGCAACAATGCCAGGGCAGGGTGAGTAAGTGAGCGAGTGAGTGACTACCCAGGCAGCTCTACAGCTCCTGGGTAAGTTAAGGCTAAGAGGATGTGCCACAGTGTGTGGCCAGGGGCGATACTTGCTGGTGGGCAGATTTGGCTTCAGTTGGCTGCACTGCTGCGCAGCGAGGTCAAAGCAGATTTTGGCAGTGTGTACAGAAGCCATGGTGCCACTGGCCACTGCATGCTGCTGCTGCTGCTGCTGCTGATGCATGCTGCTTGCAGATGGTGCATGAGCAGTACATGCACAAGGGCAGCTGTCAATGTGATTGTTTGATGGCATCTTCAAACACCATGCAAGCTGCCGACACAGCTACTGGGCACTTCACGCTGCTGCAGGTATCATCCCTAGCTGCCACTGGGGTGATTCAACGCTACAGACGGCAATCACGACTCCGCCCACAACAGTTCCTGCTCCTGCTGCGCAGCTGCTGCACTGGCGCCGGTGCTGCTGCTGCTGCTGCTGCTGCTGCTGCTGCTGCTGCTGCTGGGCACTGTCCGTCTTGAAAGGCTCTCAACACTGTGCGTGAGCTTTGCAGAGCAGCAAATACACACCTGGCAGGCGTGGCTGCAGGGTCACTGCCTCCGGCTCCCCTGTTCTCCTGGCACATGCAGTTTGGACATCCACAACGTGCCACAGGGCCAGGTAGCTGCCTGGGGAATGAGCAAGGAAGTCCAGCTGCACTCCTGCCCCATACCTGCAGGCGGGAGGTGTGCAGGCGCCAGGTGTCGCGGCAGTTTGCTTGTCTGACAATGACAGCGCTGTTCAAAACTGCTGCGGTCGACTGCTTGCCCTGAGACTGTCGAAGGGTGCAGAAGTCAAACGGTGTTGCAAGAGCCTCCATGTCACAATCTTATAATCTCTGTGGTGCCGCTGTTTCTGTCGCGCAGCAATGCACAACTTCAGCAGCTGTAGTCGACATGCAACATGTGGCTGCACATGTGTGCGTCCCTGCCGTGACAGCCCTAACCTCGGATGCAGCACTACACCCGGCCACACACTCAAGTGCTGCAAGAGGCCTATGAACAAGCACCTGAACGCAAACACCAGCTGTGACAGAGTAGTGGGCGGCTTTCCTGCAAAATTGCTGGCCTCACCTGGCATTTTCAAGGATTGTGTAGCTGATGTTCAGCACAACACCTGGCGCTAGCTGCACCTGCTCGTCCCCAACGAAGTTGAAGTCAATTTTGTTCAGCCGCGGACTTGATGTCACCGTCAGGTTGCGAGTCAGCAGGTAGGGGGCTGCCCGGCTGCTGAAGCCTGCCCACTGCTCCTTGGTGAGCAGCAGGTCATTCCGCAGCACCACCTCTTGCACGCTGGGGTTGTGCAAAGCCGACTGAAACTCTCTTGCATTAGTAACTTTCTCCGACGAACCAAGACTGACAGTGAACAAGAGTGGGAGCAGCCAGAGCATGACAGCTATGTGCTGCAGCGCATTGCCCGCGCGAGCGCGCACAACGCATCTCAGCAGCAGGACGACTTTCTGGACTTGTGACACAGCTGCATACATTCGGTTCCCGCTGAAAAATAATGAATCCTGGACCTTTTGTGCGCTCAGGAGCTATGACACAAACAGGACAGATGCAGGTATTCAACTCTTTCATCATCAACGCTTTCAACCACCTCGCAGACGCCTTGGCGCTGCCATTGAGTGATGACACGCCATGCCGCAGGTTGTCTGGTTTCTGAAGCGAACAGTTCTTGTCAGAGCTGCGACGCCATAAACATAACGTCCTGCCTTGGACATGACGTCTTGCGTTCTCAATTAGATTTTCAGCTTGAAGCGTGTTAACTACGTACAATCGGTCGGTCTACAATGCGTTATCTAATGTACATTTGTGCGCACCCTCGAGTGATATTGCTGGCTGCAAGCTGATCTTGTGTGTGACGGTCGAACCCTTGTGCTTTGTGGCGGTCGAACTCTCGAAGCTTGCTGCAAGCAACAAACCTGCCGACTCAAAATAATTTTTTAAAATATGACTGTAGAAGTTCAGCTGTGAGGCGCTTATTAGCCTAGGCTGATGGCCTGTGTTCATGGCCTGTTCAGCTCACTCACTGAATCACATACACCTGTATTGGCGATAGGTTAAGCATATAGTATGTTAAACACATCATGCTGCTCAAGCCCCTTGGGCAGAAAGAGCCCCTCAAACACGTCACAGCATTACGGGGAGACATGCCACCACCATAGCATGCTTGTTCCCAGTGGTCCCGCAGCAGGCTGCAAAGCAGATGGGTTGCCGGTCCCATATGACTGTGCACACATATGTACCAGCCTTCCATGCCACAAAGACAATAATGTAAACTATGATAGTTCGTCTGCTAGTAATGGTACACCATGCACAGGTGAAGATACAGTGCCGCATGCGCTGCACATATGGCCAGGGTGGCTGAATCCAGGCACTTGTGAGACAACACACGCACATGATGCGATGCTGCAGCAGTACAAGGAGTGAAGTACAGGTGCCTAAACATGACAAGCAACAAACGTCCTACAACATTAACATGACAATGAGGAAACCACACGCGAACACGGAGGCTAAAGCTGGGTGCCATCTGTAGTATACACAGAAACCCTGTAATAAAACCTGCCGTGTGCCCAAGGATAACACACATGCAGCCTCAAGGAAAGCCTGACGCGCAGGCGATCCCAAGGAGCACATTGTGCAGGGGGACAGCTCAGCTGCTGCCCTGCACCTGCACCCGTGTGCCCTGACAGCCCAAGCTTGCAGGCACCTGATTGACCAGAAACAATCGCTGAGCTGTTTCGGCAACAGTACTAGCACTCAAAGCAGCAACGTCTCTTGCCAGACCGCTCACAAAGCGCGGCAGGATGTCCTGCAAATGTTTGGTATAACGGCAACGTCAAGTAGCTGCCGCAGACAAGCTGATTATGGCAACAATGGTGACTGGAACATGAGCATGTGTGTGCCTGGTATGACATCTAACACTAGCGCAAAACTCTTGAGGTCAAAGCCCAACAAACATCGACATGCAGGTGCCGCTCGCCAGCACAAGCATCAAAAGCTAGCATACACGTGGTGTGCCTGCTGAAGGTGTGACTGTAGTGACACCCTCTGCACAGTGTGGTTGCTGTATTTGCTGTATGGTACATGTAACAAAGCTGCCAATGCCCACATCAAAGACACGGCCTGCCTATTGCAGCCTCATCTGCCTGCCTTGCCGTAAGGTAAGTGACAAACCTTATCTGGCCTAACAGCAGCACTGTCTTTACTCAGGCTAATGTAGGTCATGCAAGCCTGACTGCTGTACAATGCCCCCAGACACAACCGCCTGCCCACTCTGCACACCTACTACTGTGCTGCAAGTTTCCAAAACACCCGACAACCACCAAGCCTCAAGCAGTACAACTCAACACACACAACTCCGGCTGCTGCAGCAGCGTTAGTGAACACCACACCATGCTGTGCAATCAAGCACGCAAGCGGCGGTCTATTGTGTCTGTCAACCCCTCGCGTCCCCTGCCATACTGTGCTGCCAACCAGTCACTCGCAAGGCGCATGCAGCTGCACAGCATACACAGCTGTGTCTGCACGCCTTTACCGCGCCACCAGCACGCCCACAACGAGCTGCAGCTGCCACCCTACCTGCCAGCTCAACTCGCCAACTGTCGCCGAGTCATCCATGAAAACCTGCACGGCCAATGACAGGCCACTCACTCACTCCCTCAGCTCGCACCCCAAACACCAACCCACTTCAGCACCCGATCAGGGACCAACAGCGGGCTCATACCAGACTCGAGCCAGCACCCAGTCTGACCTGCTGCCTTGATCTGCTGTGCTGCTGCTGCTGCCCGCCTTCTGTCTTGAACTACTTTGCTGCTGTCTCCTGCTGCTCAGCCGCACTGTCCACCAGGATCTGCTTTGCTGCTGCTGCTGCTGCTGCTGCCCGCCTCCTGTCGTTGATGTTCCTTTGCTGCTGCTGCTGCCCGCCTCCTTTTTGTTACTTTCACTTTGCTGCCTCTTCCTGCTCAGCCGCACTGTCCACCATGCACCACTCCTCGCTGCCACTCTCAAGGGAGCCAGATGCAGCAGGCCCCCCAGATGCAGCCAGGCCATCCAGCCCTGCTGCTGACAGCGCAGCAGCAAAGCTCTGCTGGAAGTCAAAGGGGCTGTCACCGCTCGGCGAGCCGTCAGCATGCAGCGCGTCATCGCTGTGTGCGATTATGCTCGCATACAGCGAGGTTTCCAGCTGCTGCTGCTGCTGCTCGGGCTCAGCAGCAGCAGCAGCAGCAAAGGCGGACGCCGACAGGGACGCGACACTCCCTGCAATGTCACTGCAGCTGCCGCCTGCTGCTGCTGCTGCCGCTGCTGCAGCAGCAGCCGCCGGAGCAGCGCCGCTCTCTGCTGCTGCTGCTGCTGCTCCCTCCACATCCGCTGCTGCCACCTGCGCTGCTGCTGGGCCACCAGCCGCCAGCAGCGCAGAGCCGCCCAGCACACTATCTGCCAGCTGCTCCTGTGCCCTGCTGTACCCTGAACCCTGCGTGGTGCTAGACCCCAGGGTAAACCCTGTGCCAGCTGTCATGCCACTGAACCCTGTGCTGTCAGTGCCGGCTGCGCTCACTGCGCTGAAGGTGTCACTTTCTGCGGTTGCTGCATTGCTCACGGTGCTACCTGCAGGGCTGCTGGCACTAGCAGGCGAGGCAGCAGCAGCTTCAGGCGCTGCTGCTGCGGGTGATGCAGCGTCCTCTCCTGCTGCTGCTGCTGCCACAGCGACAGCTGGCAGCAGTGGGGCTGGGGCAGCAGGTGCCACTGCAGCCACAGGTGCCTCCTGCAGCACCCTGGCTCCCTCAATTGCATTAACATCCAGCAGGAAGCCATCTGCTGCGCTGCTGCTGCTGCCGGCTGCATCTGCTGCTGCTGGCTCCTGATCGTCCTCGTCATCGTCAGTTGTCAGGTCAATCACATCAGCGTGTGCAGCGGGCAGCCCACCACAGATGTCATCTGCTGTCAGCGCTGCTGCTGCTGCTGCTGCATGCTCAGCACACGCCCCATCCGCCTCTTCTGCAGCCGCCTGGCTGTCAACTGCCTCACCACCAGCATCTGCATCATGCTCTGCTGCTGTCTCTGCAACAGCATCACCCACTGCTGCCACTGCACTCTGCTGGTGCTGCTGCTGCTGCTGTTGTTGGTCGGCCTCCTCCACATCCTGCTGCTGCTGCTGCTGCTCCTGGGGCAGGCTACGCATGAGCAGCACCCCTGCAGCGGCTGCCTCAGCCTGCTGTGCCTCACGCACCTCCTCTGCCGTCAACAGCTGGCCCAGGCTGCTGCTGCTGCTGCTGCTGCCGATGCTGCTGCTGCTGCCCACACGGCTCACGGGCTTCCCAGCTGCATCCTCCTCAGCAGCTTCCTCCTCCTGCTGCTGCTGCTGCTGCTCAGATGGCTGCCCTGCTGTCTCATCTTCATTGTCGACAGCTGCCGACAGCTCCTGTGCTGATGTGTCTGCCGGCTCACACTCCTCCTCTGTAGCAGCAGCAGCAGCAGCAGCGGCAGCAGCAGCGGCTGCTGGCGCATCTGCTGCAACCTCTGCCTGCTGGCTGTCTGCCGCACCACAAGCATGCAGCATCTGCGCAAACACCTGGTCCTCGTCATCATCATGGCCAGCCTCCTGCAGCCCTGCTTCAATGCCAACAGCATCAACAGCGCCAGCTGCTGCTGCTGCTGCTGCTGCTGCTGCTGCTGCTAACTCCTGCATTTCAAGCTGCTCAGGAACTGGCACATCTGCCTCCTCTGCTGCTGCTGCTGCAGTATCAGCACTTGCTGCCTCATCTGCCTCATCCTCTGAGCTGAGCCCAGCCGCCTGCAAGGCTGCCGCCCCAGCCGCCAGCGCGGCAGCACCAGCCGCTGCAACTCCCACTGCTGCTGCTGCCGCATCCTCTTCTTGTTCATCCTCCTCCTCTGTCTCTCCTCCCTCCTGCTGCTGCTGCTGCTGCTGCCGCTGCGCCTCGGCTGCTGCTGCATCCTCCTCGTCCTCCTCCTCGCTCAGTGGCTCATACTCCACCTGCTCAAAAACGCCACACCCGCTGCCACTGTTGTGCGGCACAAGCCGCTCCGCACGGGCCTGCAGCCCCACCAAGCGGCCCCGCAGGCCTTCTAATGCACAGCAGTAGGCCTCAGCCTGCGCCAGCGCTGCTGCACGCGCATCTGCGCCGCGGCTGGCAGCCTCTAGCGCCGCCCCCATGGTGTCAAGGTACCTGTGTGTGTGCAGGCAGGGTGGGTGAGGGTTGGTGAGGTGGCAGGTGAAGAATACAATGAGTCATGAGCGTGCTTCGCTATGTGTCAGCAATGGATGCTGCGGTCGGTCAGCGCTGATGCATGTCTGTCACAACAAGCGATTACTGCAAATTTCTTGGATGCTTCATTTTGACCTTGCATGCAACTGATGCAATATCTATGTCAACAATGACACCACCAGCACGCCACAAGACTCCCCTCCCCACCCTCAACCCTAGCAGATCTATTCCTAAATCATCATCACTCATGCGCGCACCTGTCGCCGTACTCCTGCACCATGTCTCGCGCCGCCTCCACCTGGCGCCGCACATACTCCCGCACATACTCCAGCCAGGCTGCGCTCCGTCAACAACAGTTTCCTTGCCCTCCTAAACATCCCCACGAGGCTCACTGAAACAGACACAGCTCAGACAACGCAACCACCAGCACACCGCCTCCCAAACCCCCAACCCTAACAGATACACAACCCAATCCATGATCACGCACGCACGCACCTGTCACCGTACTCCTGCACCATGTCACGTGCAGCTTCCACCTGGCGCCGCACGTACTCCCGCACATAGCCAGCCAGGCTGCGCTCCGTCTCACTTATGGCAGCATCCACCACACCCATGAAGTGCTCCGCAACAGCAGACGGCACCAGGCTGTAGGTGGTGGCGGTGTACGTCTCCACGATGCGGCGCCGGCGCGGCACCTGCAGCAGAAGCAGCAGTAGCGGTGAGTGGCTGATGGCGCGCAAGGTTGTAAAACTTCTGCTGGGTAGCAATGCGTCCTGCCGGTTGTCGCATAATGTTGGTCACCTCATCTGCATGTTCTTGGGCACCCTGCATGCCATACACAACAGGCACACTATTAAAATGGTGGTTACATGCGAACCTGGCACGATAACAGACGATACGAGCCACAAAATGACAGCGCATGGTCTGAGACCAACACAGTACAAGAGTGAACAGCATACAAGAGGAAAGATGATGCACAATCTCAAACACCGCAGCCACGTCTGCACACACCACTGACCCACTCCATGCAACACCCAATGCATCACCTCCTGATCCAGCGTGAATGCCGGTGCATAGCCATGTGATCAGAAGCATTTGTCCTTCTCACAAGAAAAGCGTACAAGCACTCCACAAACCATCATGCAGTCATGCACGCCTACACACCGGCTTTCCCTGCGTTGCCGCACCTGCACGTAGTACTGCGTCAGCCTGCACACGCCGCGCCGCGCCTCCCACACCATCTCCGTGCGCTCGCTGCCACCCGCTGTCTTGTGCTGTCTGTATGCACCTGCGCTCGCCACGCATGCCTCGCGCCGCCATAGTGCCAAGTCATTGGCACGCGCACAAATCAACCGCACACACACCACACAAATCACTGACAACACACACCTGCCCCAGTGCTGTTACACCCAAAACCGCAACCCAGTCAGCACACCTGCACGTAGTACTGCGTCAGCCGGCACACGCCGCGCCGCGCCTCCCACACCATCTCAGTGCGCTCGCTGCCACCCGCTGTCTTGTGCTGTCTGTATGCACCTGCGCTCGCCACGCATGCCTCGCGCCGCCATAGTGCCAAGTCATTGGCACGCGCACAAATCAACCGCACACACACCACACAAATCACTGACAACACACACCTGCCCCAGTGCTGTTACACCCAAAACCGCAACCCAGTCAGCACACCTGCACGTAGTACTGCGTCAGCCGGCACACGCCGCGCCGCGCCTCCCACACCATCTCAGTGCGCTCGCTGGCCCGCACGTGGCGCGCCTGCTGCTCCGCAATGCCTGCCGTGATGAGCGCGCTCAGGTCGGCGTGGAATGACAGCGCATCGGGCGGCGCCAGCGCCAGCGCAACGGGCTCCAGGCGCACCTGCAAGAGCAGCATGTACAGTAAGTTGCAGCTTCAGTTGTGAAGGGTTTCCAAATGTCAAAGGGCAGCGCAACAGGCGGCGCCAGCGCCAGCGCGACAAACTCCAGGCGAACCTGGATGGACACAACACAGATGGCAGCACATAGGGTGTGTGAGGTGCTAGTAGCAGGTCATGATGTGTGCTGTAGGCGTGGAAGGAGAGCGCATCAAGCGAAGCCAGCGCCAACGCCACAAGCTCCAGCCGCACCTGTGATGAGCAGCACGCAGCGCATTGTGTTGGTTGGTGGTTTGTAGTTTGTGGTTGCTGAAAATTACAGTGTGCACGGCAAGCGTGCCAGGGGCGCAGAAAAGGGCGCCAAGCCAATACATTTACACAGGCACCAAGACATGCACCCAGCACAGCAGTCTGATGCATGCCTAATACAACCCAAGAATATCGCTGTCAACAACAAGACTGACATGATGCATATAGCAATACAGCCAATTCACCTGCCTCACCTGCAGGCTCTCATTGACCACGCCCTCCAGCCTGCCCCTCTAGCGCGCCAACGAGGATTAACCGAGGCAACATCTACTTGACAAGCAACATGCTTGCAGCACAGCGACCCTGTTCACCAGCCTCACCTGCAGGCCCTGACTGACCACGCCCTCCAGCCCCCCACCCCCCAGGCCCTCCAGCGCACACTTCACACATGGAAGCCGCACATGTATGTTACTGACATGTCATGTAACCGAAAAGTAACAGCCCGTTCACCTGCCTCACCTGCAGGCCCTCATTAACCACGCCCTCCAGGCCCCCACCCCCCAGGCCCTCCAGCGCACACTTCAAACATAGAAGCCGCACATGTATGTTACTAACATGTCATATAAACAAAAAGTAAGAGCCCGTTCACCTGCCTCACCTGCAGGCCCTCATTGACCACGCCCTCCAGCCGTCCCCCCAGGCCCTCCAGCGCCCCGTTGAGGCTGTCCACCAGGCGGCACGCGCGCGCATTGGTGGCGCGCTCCATCACGGCCCAGGTGTCGCTCACCTCAGACTGGACCTGCGGCGGCAGCAGCAGCAGCAGCAGCAAGGACATCAAAGTGAGCACGGACAGAATGATCAGCGGCACTTGGCCGAGGGTAAGGCAGCGGCAGCAGACCAACAGCTGCGCTTGACAGACGTGACGTCACATATAACCACCCCGTTCAAACAGCAGCAATCAAAGCAGCGGCATTTGCAGCAGCAGCAGCAGCAGCAGCAGCAGCGCCCACCTGCGCCATGATGTCCTCGCTCAGGTCCATCAGCGCGCTGCTCAGCTCGTCCTTGCTGCTGCAGCCGCCGCTGCCGCCCAGCCAGCTGCCAAACATGCGCAGGAAGCGCTGCCGCAGCCGCCACCAGCCGCGGCCAGAGCCTGCAGCAGTGGCCGCTGCCGCTGCGGCGATAGCCGCCGCCGGGCCATCGCCCGCAGCAGCTGCGGCGGCGCAGTCGGTATCGGATACGTCCTCATCCGCTGATGCTGATGCTGCGGTGCTGCAGCTGCCAGCGGTACAGGACGCGTCAGCAGCAGCAGCAGCAGCAGCAGCCTCATCGTGCTGGCTGCGGTGGCGGTGATGGCGGTGGCGGTGGTGGCAGCAGCCGCCCCTGTGGTGGCGCCTGTGGTGGTGGCTGCTGCTGCTGCCGCCAGCCTCAGCCGCATCTGCTGCTGCTGCGGCGGCCGCCTCCCTGCCGGCCAGGGCGTCTGTGTCCAGGGAGCTGCAGATGAACTGGAAGAGGCGCGTGCGCAGGTTGCCCAGGTGCGCGCGCAGCTGCAGCAGCACACCAGCAGCAGCAGCAGCAGCAGCAGCAGCAGCGGTGACCAACCCAATGCAGATGCATAAGAATCACTCGGGGGTGTTGCAAATGCAGCACAAGCGCAGGACACTGCAGGTGTCGCTGCATTGCATGTGTGTGTTGGCCCACATGGCTTGCAGGAAAGCAACGCGCCAGCCCACCAGCCCACCGCCAGCCCACCGCACCTCGTCCACCACCTCCACCTGCAGCTCCCCCGTGCCCTCCATGACCTCATCGAACTGCGCCAGGCTGGCACCCAGCTCGCCCTGCAGCGCGCGGCGGCTGGCATCAAGCACCGCAGACGAGGCAGCCAGCGCGCCGCGGCAGCTGGCAGCGACGTTGGAGACCTGCGGCATGCAGACAGGGGAAGGGTGTGTGACGTGCGCATTCGGGTTAGCAGGTGGGCACTCACGGCTGCGGCAGTGCTTGATGTGAGGTGGCAGCATCAGTGCGGCGCAGCTGGCAGCGATGCAGGCCGTGCAAGCTGCCGAGCGTCAGCGCGGCCATGACAACCCACAGACAGTTCAGCTTGCGCTGAGCCAAAGCAACCACCAAGACGGACAACAAGCCTTCAGCCCTTTTCAGCCTGTAAGTAGTTTCAGCCTGTAAGACAAGAAGACAGCAGGCCCACCATATGCAGTTCTCCCAACTGGCCGCCCACCTCATTCATCAGGCGGCCCATGTCATCCAGGATCGCCATCAGCTTCAGCCCAGCCGCCGACTCAAACAGAAACCCTAACACCCGCTCCTCCAGCTCAGGCACCCCCGAGCCCTGCAGCATGTCAGCAGCAGCCGACTTGACGAGCTCGGCGCTGCGGCTGCCGGTGGTGCGCGGGTTGAAGGAGCCAAACGCCACGCGCGCAAAGCGCTGGGAGTTGGCGGGGTCGGCGCGGCCCGCCAGCACCAGGCGGGACAGCAGCGCGTTGCGCGCAGACAGCAGCAGCACCTGCAGCCAGCACAGCGACAGGGGAGGGGCGCCAGTTTGAGGTGTGGGAGGCACAGCGCATCGGCGTCTGGCAGCGTCGCCATCTGCAGTACAAGCGTGGCGCTGCTGAAATGCACTGCACTGCACAACATGAAACTGGTGTGACGACAATGTAACTTCCAAGTAACTCAACAGCTTGCCATGTTTCGGGTGCCCCAGCCCTCACCTGGTCTGGGTGCAGCCTGAAGTCTGGGCAGTTGAGCTGCCTCGTCACCAGCTCCGCAACATACTCGCGCGTCTCATCCTCCCCTAAGCCGCTGCACTGGTCGGCCTGGTCCATCTTGTTCACTGCAAAGAACAGCCGGCTGCTGAGGCGGCCCACCAGGCCAGGGTTTATGGCCTTCAGGCGCTCCAAAACCGCGGCCTCCTCGGCGGTCTTGAGCTTGGTGTAGTCCAGCAGGTAGATGGCGGCGTCCACGCGGTCCAGCAGCCGCTCCACCTGCGGGAGAAGTTTGCAGAAAACGTTTGCAGGAAGCATTGCAGGAAGCATCACAAGACACTTGCAAAGCAGTGCACAAGTGTGGTACGCAGCTAGCACCGACATCAAGGACACATTTCATAACACATGACGCGCCGCCGCACGCACGACATTCGCAACTCACTGCAAACAGTAAATGCAGGTGAAGCAGCGCCCCTGCGGCCATATAACTTGAATTTATGATTACATTACTGACCACCCACCTGGTACTTGAGCCCCTCCTCCCCTGCCTCGTTGGGCCCCGGCGTGTCCAGCAGGCACAGCTTCAGCCCGCCGTGGGCCTGGCGGGAGGGCTGGTCCAGCACCACCAGCGGCGCATTGATGTTCAGCACCTGCAGCAGTAGCAGCAGCAGCAGCCGCATGTACCAGCCCTCTCACCATGTTGACCAGCTGCTGAGTGTATGAGCGCCAAGGCAGCAGTGCGCACTACACCAACAGTCGGCTGCTGCTGCTGCTGCTGCTGCTGCTGCTGTGCACATGATCGCCTGGCTGACCTGGCACTCCAACAATACGCACCAGGCTACAGTCATGCGCAGTTGGTGCTGCTGGCATGTCCTGGGATTGCTTGTCATAGTCCAGCACACAAATCCAACCTGGCGCTGCCTCTTACCTGGTCGTCGCTGCGCATGTGCTCCCTGCCCCTGGCATCCCTGTTGAGCTGCTGCAGGTGCTCCCGGATCTGCTCTGCGCCGCGCAGCTTGTTGTCCCCTGCACCGTCTGCCGTGCTGCTGCTGCTGCTGCCGCTGCTGAGCATGCGCGCCAGGTCACAGTCCTGGGCAGCTGCTGCTGCTCCTGCAAGCGCTGATGCCCCTGGGTGTGGGCTGAGTCCCAGCGCCCTGGGGCTGTTGCCGCTGCTGAAGGTATCTGCCGCTGACTTGAACTCGAGTGTGGGCTCTGCACAGTCTGAGGACGGCACATGCGTGATGCGGCTGATGCGTGCTGTCTCTGGGACGTTGTTCACAGGCAGGATCTCATTGCCTAAGAAGGCGTTGATCAGCGTGGACTTGCCTGCGTGGGTAGAGGGCATGGGTGGGGTGAGGGTGGTTCGAAAGCGGAGTGCCAGGCAAGGATATACAGCAGCAGCAGCAGCAGACGCCAGCAGCAGCTGCTGTGCCATGTCGATCGCTAAGGGCAGGCAGCATATAACTCATTTGAAAATTTAAGCATGCGTTGACAACACGACGAGAGCTTCGTCCTGCTGAATGCGCGTGCATGCAGGGATATCGTTCGTATCCATGCGAGAGCCTTGGAAAGACAACGTAAAACACCACAGCATTCGAAGCAGCCTTGGATGCATACTTTCAATCCATTTGCCCACAAATGACCCGTTCTGGCCACAAACGCAGGAACAGACGAGCACCAACAGCCCCTACAACAATACAGTCAGTGAGTGTAGACTTCTCCACCCACCCACCCTGACCCCCATCACGGGCTAGCAGACACCCTGGCGCACGTCAGGTCAAACAGTGTGCTGTAAGTGACCATGTGCATGCCTCAGAACATCCAACGATGCTGCATGCTTACCAGATTTTGTAAGAGCAAGCACAGCAACAGACAGCTGCTCATTGTTCCAACGCTTCTTCAGAGAGTAAAACCGTCCCCAGAAGCTTTGCAGCTGTTCATCGATCGCCCTGTGCGCCTCTCCATCGTCCGGGGCACCTTCAACCAGAGTAATGAGGCTGGAGCCCAGGTCAGCCAGCAGCCCGCCTGCTTCGCTCTTCAGCTGTAGGTACTCAACAACTTGGCTTTCCGACATGATTCAGCATGCATGCACGCCAAAAGGAGCCAGCAGGCGAGCTACCCGTGCTCAATTGTTGGGCTCCGTCAGAGGAGCGGAGGGCAGCCAGCAAGCAGAGTTAACCGCAACGATGCTTGTGATCAGATGATGCTTCACACACATGGACCTACAGCAGAAAGATCGAACTATCAGTGGAAAACCCTGCCACATCGGAAGCGTGGTTTGGTCCTCATGCGTGCCTTGAGGCGCTGCAACTATGCTTCTTGAACGTTATGCTCGCAGTTGTTGCACAGGTTGTGCACCAAAACGACCACCCGGCCAAACCCCGGACAGCACCAACAAAGGTCTGAGTTCACAGTTGGATGTTGGCCAGTCGCACTGCATGCGTCAAATAGTCGTCGGCTGCAATGTTACTGGCTCGCCTAAATCTGGTCTGGAACCGCAGCTCGCGAATTGCTGTGC
Organism: Tetradesmus obliquus; assembly: GCA_030272155.1. Classification (NCBI taxonomy): domain Eukaryota; kingdom Viridiplantae; phylum Chlorophyta; class Chlorophyceae; order Sphaeropleales; family Scenedesmaceae; genus Tetradesmus; species Tetradesmus obliquus. The sequence continues at coordinate 8,836,340 of CP126191.1, forward strand.
ATGCATCAGGACTGCCTCAGCCTGAGGCTTGGGTTGCAACCCAATTGGCAGCTATGGCTGGCGAAGTGTGGCGGCCACTAGCTAGCCTACAGGTGGCTTACTTACCTGCTGTACCACTTGCGGGATAGTGCATAGGGAGGGTGCTGCTTGTCTCTCAGGGCCGGTGTCAAGCGCTTTGCTTGACGTTTGCATGGGGAGCCGTGCAGGCAGCTCCAAGCTGATGAACGCAGCGGAACCACTCCTTGCAAATACACGAATTAAGTAGTAGTACGCTGCTACACGAGGCTTGTGCACAGCACCACAGCACGGCGTGCACAGACATCATACCCTTCAACGCAACCTAGATCAACAATGCTGTCAGTTGTTGAGCCATGCGGTGTCTTGTCACATCAGCAGAACGCTGCTGAGGAGCTGTGGCAACCCAGCCACTGCCACTCAGCAGCAGGCTGCCACCCCTGGGATCTCACCCTTGGATACTTCATTCCTGAATAGACCATTGCACCACATGTACTTAAAAATGACATGTCTGAGCACTGCGACTACATTCACAACTGCAAAACGCCCTGTGTGGCCCTGCCACCTAGCCCTTCGCACAGCATCTTGTTGCAGTTGATGACAGCCACCATCGCTGCCCTTATCATGTACAGCCGTATGCCTTGGGAGCGCTGCACTTGCAAGCCGTTGCTGTTGCCTCAGGCTGCTGCTGCTACTGCCGCACGTCCAGCTCCCGCAGCACCTCTGCAGCCACACCCCGCAGCAGCTCCCGATGCTCCAGCGGGCTGGCGGCCACGTACTGCTGGCACAGCGCGCGGATGTCGGCCGCCCTGTACACGGCGCGCTGCAGGATGTCCTGCATGATGGCTGCCTTGTACAGCCGCGCCTGCACGCTGGGCAGCAGGCTGGGCCCGGGCGCGTAGAACCTGCAGGAGCCACGACGAGACATATATTGCATCGCTTGAAAGCAGAGAGATTACTATTCTCACAGTATGAGGCCACATGCACTCGAGGAAATTGAAAGGCAAACCAGCCAGGCTGAACGAAGCTCTACGCAGTGATAGAGGCAGGCAGCAAGCTACATGCATAGATGATTGATGCATCTGCTGCTCACCTGCTTTGCGGCAGCTGCACTGGCTGCACAGCTGGCTGCGGTACAGGCGCTGCACGCTGCTTGAACAGCTGCCAGTCAGTCTGGGGCTGCCTGCTGCTACCGCTGCTGCTGCCGCTGTTGCTCCTGTACCTGCCACTGGTGCCAGCTGGAGCTGAAGACGGACGCCTGCAAGAATTAGGTCACTCGCGTGAGTGGTGACAGAAGACGTGAAGAAATGCACTGTGTTAAAGCCGCTCTGTCATCATGCCTCAGCAACCAGAGACCTGGGCTTCATGAAGCAGAGCTTAAAGCTCACATTGCTGCTGCCTGTTGCTGGCACTCGCCACCAGAGCCTGAAGAGATGGGGGGACCCTTGGGGCCTGTGTGCCAAGCTGCTGACAGTTTGGAGACACTGCAGCCTGCCTGCTGAGCAGAACCTGCCCTGCACCACATGTCCGCTTCAGTGCTGTAGATGCAAAACTGCCCATGCAGCTGGCCGCACCTGGTTTGACTGGCAAGCTGCACTGCACCAGGGCCTGGAAGCCATGTGCAGAGGTCTGTGATTGCGCGAGACGCCTTCCAGCCGCGCGGCTCTGTTGCAGCTGTTCCTGCAAGCTGGTACTCTGGTTGCTGCTGGCTGCAGCAGGCCGCGCTGAGGCTGCCTGGCTTGTTGTGTATGCTGCTTATGCGCCTGGCAAGGCTGTGGAGATTCAGCTCATGATTGTGCGTCGTGGCGTCTGTCTGCGCCAGCTTGCGCGACCTGCATGTTGTACACAACACATACACGCTCGCATCAGCTAGAACCTTGACTCAACCTCGGAGGTGGTCAGGCTGGCGGTGCTCTTGTGTGCTTGAGCTGGTGCTGCTGTTAAGGCTTGAAGCTGCTGCTGCATTCCTGCAAGGGCACATGACATGCACAGCATATGAGATGCTCAACCTGCAGGGCTGTCATACTGACTGAACTGAGTGCTGAGTGAGATGGTGTGAGTGTCACTGTGAATGCAGCAATCGACCTGGTTGTCCAGCTTGCGAGAAGCAGCTCCGTGGCAAGCGTGTGGGTAAACCTGCTAGCATACCTGTGTAGGCTGAGCTGCGCTGCGCTTGGCAGCTCAGCAGTTGTTGCTGCAGCAGTGCCTGAAGCGTCCTGCAGGTGGCACATGCGAGAAAGCATTGCAGCGTGTAGCTAATAGTATGCTCACGAACATCGCTGCAGCAGTTCACATATAGCCCTTGACTGCTTGATGACTTACAGCATGAAAACCAGCTGCTGTCTGCTGTCAGAGACAGCATCTTCAGCTGCGCAATGCTGTTCTTGTTTTCTCATTACCTTGGGCGTCATCGAGTGCAGCATGTGACTGTATGTGCTGTTGAGCACCATAGCTCCTCCCAGACAGCGCTGGTCAGGCAGAAACAGGCCACCCTTTCTGCGTCCCATGATGCCAGTTTGCTTACTGTGCTACCTCAACTCAACTCAGTAAAGCAGAAGACAGCAGCTTGCTCAGCAGCCGGCGATAACATGAAAGCACATTATTTCATCAATAGTTCAAAACTTTGAACTCTATTGTGCCTGAACACACCTAATGACAAGGCAATTGCCACCTTTTGAACCAAACCCTCGTCTCAGGTGTGTGTCAGCCTAGTATTGTTCACGGCTCGAGCCTGAGGGGCACGCTGAGGTCAAGGCACTCGCCAGTTTGATTATCATACCTTTTCACTTCAGTCGCAGCACGGCACCGCAAGCAGGCACTTCATACAAAAGGCCTTGGCAAGATGAGTTCCGCGGGAAAGAAAGACAAGGGCAAACTGCCTGTTTTAGATAAGCTTAAAGCAGCGGACATGAACATGATGGTGCTCAAGAGGATTGATGCCCACATTGAAGAGGTGAGGCACGGTTTTGGCTGCTACGGGCCAGATCAGGTGTTGTATTACCCTGTTTCGGCAATCAAGAACGGATCGATAACCGTTGGAAGCCGTTTTATGGCCGCATTCGGTGCTGGGCAGCTTGCAGCAGCACAGCAGCAGCAGCAGTGCCCCGTCTTCAACAAACGCTTTGCAGGCGGCAGATCTTAAGCGAAGAACCATGTATATTGCAGTCTGATTGCTGTGTGGCACAGCCGGAAGTCTGCTGTGTGGCACAGCCGGAACTCTGCTGTGCAGAAGCTCACAATTACACCAGCAGTGGAGGCCCTAGCAGATGCAGCACACTCTGCAGCCTGCAAGGGCATCTTCTCTTATTTCAATGGAGTACGTAATCTGTGCCAGAAAACATCTTTTGCAACTAATGTCTGGCCCGCTGCTGTCTGCTGCTCTTTGCAGATCATCGCCTCTGCTGCACATGTGTGCCTGTACCGCATGTCGGTCAACGAGCAGCAATGGGTGCGCCACGGCTTCCTTTATGCAGTGCTCGGTGTTGGCTGTTCTCATATGCTGACCCGCTTGCATGTTCATGATGCCATTGATGTTGACTTCAGTCAGCTGGGGTCCTGTCTATGCCTGTCCAGCAGTGAGCACGGTTTGAAAAGGGCATGGCGTCGTGTGCACCAGTGTGCTGCTCAACTGCCTGGCAACATCAGCATCAGCGTCTGCCAAACACAGTACCCTTACAAACGTCGTGCTGCTGCTCACTAGACAAGCACGTTAAACTTCAGCAATGCAGCGCATCATCTGCTGTGCCGTGTCGTCATTGTGCGCCTGCAGCAACGCAAGAACATTGAGGGCTCGCTGTTCCTCATCAAGCGCCGCACCCAGCCGCGCTTCCAGATGCTGGTGCTCAACAAGCTCTCAACAGGTGAGCAGCAGCACGCAGCGGCAGCAGCAGCAGCAGCAGCAGGCCTGTAGGGACATTTACAGCTGCAGCGGCAGGCACGTCAAGCAAGTGCACTGGCTGCAGCAGCTTGCCGTGAGCATCAGCAGCAGGGCACACAACTCATGCTGTGACAGAGAATTTTCTTGGCTGTGTGTGGCAGTTCTCTGGGGAGTCCTGAAGGTTTCGTCCTTCTTGTATCGGGCTGATATTACAACAGTACAGGGAATGTAGTTGTGATGGTGGCTAATGTTTGTGTGTTGCTTGCGTTAGGAACAGCTGGCACTGTTGTGCTGTTCTGTGCCTAACCAAGCTCACAGCATGTGGCCGTATCTGGCCCTTGCTTGTTTGGTTCAGCCTCTGTGCTGGGCCAAGCTGGTTTGGAAGCCACTTCTGGTGGTTTGGGACTGCCAAGCAGCTTCCCTTGGTTGCTCTTGGTTGCTCTTGCTGGAAAAGCGTGTAATTGATTGATTGATTGTGTGGCAACACTCCCCTGCCTCTCATGCTGCTATCAGCACATTGTCTCTTGTATAAACAAGCACAGTCGCACCAGCAAGCTGACAGACACGACCCTGTGCTGCTGCTGCTGCCGCTGCTGCAGACAACTACATCGAGACTGTGCATGGCGGCCTGGAGATGGAGACCAACCCTCCATACCTCATGTACACACACGGCAATGATGAGGTGCGATTGATACAGCGCAACAGAAAGGGCAGCAGCACTTGTGGTGCATATGCATGGGTGGTGACTGGCATGATCAGCTGCAGCCAACACCTTTTCAGGCAGAGGCAGAGCACAAAACATGATGTTGTACCCTGATGTTGGCAGGGGCTTCTGCACCAAATCAACATCCAACTTGTCGTGTCACCGAGCTGTGTGCAGCACGCTGCTAGGTTGCTGTCTGCTGTCTGCTTTGTTGCGTCCATGCTGCTGTTGCTCACATGCCTTCTCGGTGCGGATGCTGCTGCGCTGCCTGCCTTCCGCTTGTATCTGACTGCCCATTTGTAACGTTATGTAACAGATCCACGGCATCTGGTTCTATGATGAGTCAGACCTGCACCACCTGGCAGGGCTGCTGCAGAAGATCCTCAACCAGCTGCCGCGGCCAGAGGATGGCGCAGCTGCAGCAGCGGCAGCAGCAGCAGCGCAGCAGCAGCAGCAGCAGCAGCAGCACCACCAGCCAGCGCCGCTGCCAGCTGTGCAGGAGCCGCTGCAGCCACCAGCACACGCTGCTGCTGCTGCTGCTGCTGCTGCTGCTGGGGAGGGTGATGCATTCTGGGACCGCAGCGTGCATGTGACGGAGGAGAACCTGCCGGCCAGCCAGCAGCTGGTGCCCAACAGTAGCTTGCTCAGCGAGCCCTCTGCAGGCGCCCCGGTGAGTGCAGCAGCAGCAGTGGGCCACTGTGAGCATTGGTTGTGTTGCAGCGCTGTGCTTGCAGTGCTTGCAGAGAAGGCGTTCGTGTGGAAACTTGCCGTGCAATGTACGAGTACGCAACAGGGTGGCAGTGCCTGGCAGTGCATGTGATGCGAGATGCGGCATCTCTCTGTGGATTGCTGCAGCAATGCGCATGTGAGGCATTTGTAGCGCGCTCACCGTACACGAACAGCTTTGCTGTGCACGCAAGCATCGTACCGGGAGTAACAAATGTATACTTCTCGTAATCATGTTTGTGCTGCTGCTGCTGCTGCTGCTGCTGCTGCTGCTGCTGGTGGCGCTGTGCAGGGTGGCGGCGCCATGGGCGGCCTGCAGGGCTTGCTGAAAGCAGCGCAGCAGAAGCACAACGTGGCGCAGCGCGCCTCATCCGCCTCCTCCTCCTCCCAGCAGCCGCACCTGCCAGCAGCAAGCTCACCCATACCCAACAGCAGCAGCATGCCTGCTGACGCAGCAGCGCCTGCGCCACCCTCCATGCTGCTGACACCTGCATTCTTCGAGCAGCAAAAGGCCAAGCAGCAGCAGGCAGCGCCAGCGCCTGCCACCGCGCCAGCCGCGTCGCCAGTGCCCGCGCCAGCTGCAGCCGGCAGCAGCAGCAACACCAGCGCTGCCCCGCAGCAGCCGGCAGCGGCAGTGAACGGCGGCAGCGCTGCTTCCGGCAGTGCGCTGCACCAGCTGCTGAGCAGGTGGGTGGCTGACAGGTGCAGGTGCTGCGTCATCGGTTGTGCTGCTATATGGCATTGGCAGCAGTGCCACATGCGGGGAGAAGGCACGGAATGCATGTGCATTGCTGCTGTGTGGCTGTGTCGAGCCGGTGCAATCCCGCTTGTCTGCTGCCCTTCGCCCGCACCCAGCCACAGTTCACAGACTCGTCGTCTAGCGTAGCCGATTCACAATCACACCAGCGCCCCGATACTCAACGCCTCCTTTGTATCAGTGCTTTAGACTCCATACAGATTTGCATTGTAAAGCTTGCACATGCGCCTTTGCTCTCATCACATCATCACATCTGCCGTGTACCTGATATGCTGCACGCCTGCAGAGCGGCCAAGCAGACGCCGTCGGGCCCGAACCCGTCAGCAGCAGCAGCAGCGGCGGGTGGCTCTGCCGGTGCGCGTGGCCAGCCGCAGCCTCCCATTGGCGTGTTGAGCCCTGAGGCCATACGCGACAAGGTGAAGACAGCACTGATCCGGCTGGCAAACAACGATGCATTCGTTGACAGCTTGGCACAGGAGCTGAAGACAGTTGGGCTGCTGCAGTGAGCATCAGCAGCAGGGCTGGCAGCAGTGCGGTAGCAGAGCGGGGCTGGGAGGGAGCAGCAGAAGCGGTTGATAGACGGGCACTGGCAGCAGCAGCAGCAGCAGCAGCCGTAGCGGGGTCAGAGCAGCAGCAGGCTTAGCGTGGCCTGCAGTAAGGCTCAAGCGACAGCATTATTGTTCATGCATGGGGCAGCAGCGCTTGCATCTGTTTTGCGGTCTTGTGCGGTCTTGGAGAGTTGCTGTTGCACCGCAGGAATGACAGGGAGAACAGCGCTGTAGCTGCTGCTGCTGCATGGCGACTGTCATACTGCGTGTGTGCATGATTGGCTGCGTGCTCTCAGCGCGCACAGTGCTGGGCTCTGGTTGTGTTGGGTAACATGTCGGCAGGCTCTTCACGCTATGCGTGCAGCGTGGGTCGCTCATGGTAAAGTTTTGCATAACATGCTGCTTGAAGTGCTGGGTTGCAGGAACCAGCTCTTGCTGCTGCCGTTCTGCTGTTGTTCAAGGTGTGTCCTTTTGGGTGCCATGCCGTGCTGTCATTGGCAAGAGGCTGGCGCACGGGGTGATGGAGTGATAGGTTGCAGGACATCACACTCTGCAATGCATGCTTGGGTGGTGTGGGCGAATGGTGGTGTATGGGGTGTTGGTGTAGCGTGGATGTTGAAGGGTTTTGTCCAGACGGCTGGACCCTGCAAACGCATCACTGTCAAATAGCACCGTGCTGTGACAGCGGCTCAGCAAGCTGATGCTGTACCATTGTGCACGGAATGAAGTTCATGCGGCAGCTTGCAGCACGGCAGCTGGAGCTTCACATCATGTAGAGTCTGCTGCTGGATTGTGCACGACCACCCAACTGTTGTGGAGCATGTGATGCTGCCGTATGAATTTGACTGCACAAGCAGACACTGCTTCACAAGCGAGTGTGTATAATCGTAGCAGCTGTGCTGGCGCCTGTTAAATCTGTCTCTGTATGCCAACGCAAGTTGGCAAGCTTTCACAGAGTTATAACTGAACTGCAGCTGCCTTCTTGCAGGAAGGTAGTGGCTGTGCTGCTGTCGCGCTGCTGACATTGGCATGTAGCAAGGCATGGTAGCCGCAACTGGCAGGGGTTCTCAGATCGCAGTCGTCGTTTCTGACATGCATACTGGATGTTAGTGCCAATGCATTGCAGCAGCGGGGGTGTGCAACATGGCGAAATGGCATGCCTTTGTTTGGTGCAATGCATGGTGGCAGGCATGCAGCCGCTGCTGCCGCTGCAGCTGCGGCAGCTGCACCAGCCTGAGGGGGTGGCAAGATGTGCATGGCGGTTGATGGATCAGGTGGTTGCCCAATGAGCCTGTCATCTCGAAACTGGCTGCGTTTTCGCCGTGTTCCTGCCATGCATGCTGTGCAGCGTCACTGGCAGTCAACCACTGGTCAACCGTGGCATGGCAGGCGCAGTGTGTTACTGCGGCACAGTTTAACAGGCAATATGCAGTATCAGCCTTCTATGGTGTTGCCGGTGGAGGTTGATCTCACATTTCGTTCGACTACTTCCATCTGCTTCACATGCCAAACAACTCTGAAAACTCCATGTTAACATGCTGCATGTGCAGAGGGGGCCCTCTACCGTGGGCCAGAAATTCAACCCAACCAAGGCTGGCAGCTTGGCTGCTGCAATGCAGGTGTGCGCACGGCACTGCCCAATACAATGAACTGACATATGATCATGTGCGACATATGATCATGTGCGGCTCGCATCATACTCGCTGCTTGGGATGAAGTTGTGCTGCCGGCTAAAGATCTGCTGTAGTATCTGGCATGGCGATCAAGAGGAGGGTCAACGTATGGGAGGGTCGTCAGTCTACCACAACGCAGCAAGATCTGGGCTGAAATGGAAGTCAGGGGCCGCGGCTACGGCTATGTCAAAGCATTGACGCGACTTCTCGCGGTCATCGACGGTGTTATTGCTGACTAATTTGCGTAATAAGGGTCACCAGCAGCCCGCTCTGACTCTTACGAAAAGCACAAGCCTCAACATAGTTCTGAAAGTCTGATCTCTTCGCTTCTAATCATCTCAGCTGTGCTGGGGTTGTTCTTTGCTTGGCACTGTCACTGACTAGGGTCTGCGCATCGTGATCCTGCGCTGCCGGCGACCTGAATAGCCTTCTGCTCGGGGACAGCAGCTCTTTGTAGTTGCTTGTCAAGCTGAGATACTTTGCTGACCACTTGCAGCTGCCGGTTGCTGTGACCGGGAGACGGCGTTTGGTGCTGCCCAAGAGCGCACGCCCAGCTCTACCAGTTCAGCGTTTGCTGAACTAGCATCTGTCGTTTCTCAAGCAGCGAAACACAGCAACCATGGCAAAGGAGAAGAAGGTGGACAAAAACTTCATGGTGGTGAGTGCTCATGGCTGGAACAGTGTTTCTGAACATGCTATTACTCGTTCCATGTGGCGCATGGGCTGTGTAGCAGCCCAAGGACGACGGGTGCAGCTGTGCAGGATCTCAGCAACCTGTCACGCGCATGATTCGTTCAGCAGTGGCGTGCATGCTGCTGATCGGACGCCCATCAGTCGACATATTATGCTTGGACACGACGTGGCGCACCTGCGCTCGCAGAAAGGGCAGCGGCATCATTCACGCGCAGTTTTGCCGGTTGCTGCTGGTGCTGACCCTTGAATGCACATGTGATCGTCCTGTTTGACCGTCTCCCTGCACACATAATATGTTTGCTTCATGTTTATGCAGGACTTCCTCATGGGAGGAGTCTCCGCTGCAGTTTCCAAGACTGCCGCTGCTCCCATCGAGCGCGTGAAGCTGCTCATCCAGAACCAGGATGAGATGATCAAGCAGGGCCGCCTGGCGCAGCCATACAAGGGCATCGGCGAGTGCTTCAGCCGCACCATCAAGGACGAGGGCTTCGGCTCGCTGTGGCGTGGCAACACAGCCAACGTGATCCGTTACTTCCCCACCCAGGCGCTGAACTTTGCCTTCAAGGACTACTTCAAGCGCACCCTGGGCTTCAACAAGGAGCGTGACGGCTACTGGTGGTGGTTTGCAGGTGCGCAGGCCTTCCTTCGCTGGCGAGGGACCTCACAATTGTGTGCTGCTGCTGCCGCTGCACAGCATGCGCAGCGTGGTGTGCTTGCAACTCAGTACAATCAAGGCACTACTGGTTGCCAGGTACAACAGATTATACATTCGTGCTTCAGCCGACTGCAACCGAAGCTGGTGCCAGCCAGCGCTTCAAACTGCTTGCATCCCTTTGCAGCCAGCCTCGCTCATCCCTCATGCTCTGCCGCCCTCTGCTGCCCTCTCATCCGCCAGGCAACATGGCGTCTGGTGGTGCCGCCGGCGCCACCTCGCTCGCATTTGTGTACTCGCTCGACTACGCGCGTACCCGCCTGGCCAACGACGCCAAGTCTTCCAAGAAGGGCGGCGGCGGCCGCCAGTTCAACGGCCTGGCAGACGTGTACAAGAAGACCATCGCGTCTGACGGCATTGCTGGCCTGTACCGCGGCTTCACCATTTCCTGCGTGGGCATCATCGTGTACCGCGGCCTGTACTTCGGCATGTACGACTCGCTCAAGCCCGTGCTGCTGACCGGCAACCTGGCGGTGAGTGGGTTGGTGTGCTGTGAACAAGACATGTGTGCGGCAGCATGCAGGGGCCTGTTGTTCGGATGCTTGCTAGCAGCAGCAGCTGAAGGATGAGGAGGAGGACAAGGACAGGGTGTCTAGGAGGTCGGTGCTCTCTTCGGGAGCGTGTCAGGCTGCGTGAGAGCGCAGTTACTGCGCAGTGCGCGCTGCGGCAGGTGTTGCAGCTGCTGCTGGCTGCTGTGCAGCGGGAAGGGTCCCTGCAGCCTGTGCTGCTCTTCGATGAACCGGATACTCCGTCAGCAGGACAGGCAGCGAGCCGTGCGCTGTTGTGGTGGGCTGCATCTCCGCATCGCACTTGCAGGCCGCCTGTTGTAGTCTGACTGCCGCTCTAGCGCTGCTGTATGCTGTTACTCCTGCCATCTGCGCTGATCTTGCTGCTCCTTCCCTGTTACGTGCCTCTTGCAGGACAACTTCCTGGCCAGCTTCCTGCTGGGCTGGGGCATCACCATCGGCGCAGGCCTGGCCTCGTACCCCATCGACACCGTGCGCAGGAGGATGATGATGACCTCAGGCCAGGCCGTGAAGTACGCCAGCTCCGTTGACTGCTTCCAGCAGGTGCGGCCACGCGCAAAGAGTATGAAAAGTTGCACAGGAAGTACAGTTTGCAGTAGCACAATACAACATAACTCACACTCACGTCGCAAGAAGGCGCTCCCCGGCCACCATGGCTGCTTGAACCTCAGATGTGCAGATGCCTCCAAGAGTGTTGGCTGAGCTGAGTGGAGCAGGGTCCTCTGTCCAGAGTGCTGTCAGGAGTGCACGTGCTGCGTGTGATGGGGTCGGAAGGTGTCGCAGTTGCAAGCAGAACACGAAAGCTCGCGAGGGTGGTGCGGTGCTGTGCGTGCGCCGGAGGGCAAGCAGTGTGCGCTGCTGTAGTTGGTGGTGGTGGTAGTTGGTGTGCTGCGCCACGCTGAAGGCTGTGGTGCTGCAGTATGTCTGTGCTGCTGTAGTCGAAGAGAAAGCATGCAAAAGCAATTAGAACAAGTCACGTAGGGGCAACAGCACCAAGAGGTTTAGCTTAGTTGGTGTGCTGTGCCACGGTGAAGGCTGTGGTGCTGCAGTATGTCTGTGCCACAGTACCTGCAGCCTGGCGCCTCGTTGCAGCCTCATTGCCAGAGCTCCTCCTTCCTCACGGATTCCTCCTTCCGCACTGCTGCTGCTGCTGCTGCAGGTGGTGAAGAACGAGGGCATGAAGTCGCTGTTCAAGGGCGCAGGCGCCAACATCCTGCGTGCCGTGGCTGGCGCTGGTGTGCTGTCAGGCTACGACCAGATGCAGGTGCGGGGCAGGGTTGGGATGTCACGGCTGTCTAGAAGGAAGGATGGAAAGGATTGTTGTTTGTAGGACTGCTGGCACTGGCATATTGAACACGAGCTATTCAACGATGCAGGGCTTGTGTTTGGTTTAGATTCTGCTTTGCATCGCAATCTCAGTTGGGCCCGCTGGCTTGCATGGTGTGTGTGCCGCCTGTACCCATGTGCTGCACCTTTGCGCATGTGCCTGAGATCTGTTCCGGCCCTGCAGTACTCCTAGCAAGCTCAATGCTCTGGTGTTATGCGATGCGGTAGGCATCATGCTGACTGTGCTATTGGGCATTGCTGCTTTGCTGCAGGTGATCATGTTCGGCAAGAAGTTCGGCGGGGGCGACGGCTAAACTGCGGCAGCAGCAGCAGCGTGGCGCTGAGCTGCAGGCTCCCCAGCAGCTGCAGCTCTCCCGCTACATTGGGCAGGCGCAGTGCCGTGTGTGCAGGCAGCAGCAGGCTTTCGCTGGGCTGATGCAGCACACTTGTGTGCACGGCGAGGCGTGCAGTGTGTGACAAGGAGGGCTTGAGCGGAGTACTTGAACAAACGGCTATGTGATTGCTGGATCAGAACCGACAGCACTCCAGGCAGGCGTGGTGCTGGTGCTGGTTTCACCACGCTAGGATCGGCTGCTACGGTGCTGGTGTGTCCGCTGCATACACATGCTGCATGTTGGTTTCGGCGAGGCCACTCTCAGCTTGACAAGATGATCCGACTAGATTGCTTTTCTCCCTTTGCGTGGTGTGTGGTCGTAGGTTTGGCAGGTGACACTGTAAGATGTGTGTACAGATGAGTGCGTCCCAGCGCAGGAGTGCAGTGGGTAGGAGTTGCATTCTTTCGAGCAGGCGTGTTTGTGTGGTTCGACCACAGGCACGCGCTGCTTTGCCCACTGTCTCGTGCCAACACGGACAGGCCTGGCATAGATGCTGGCTGTGTTGGGCGCAAGTACCAGCCTGCCCCTAACCTTGCAGCAGCAGCTGCCAGGCGCCTTTGCGTGGCGCTGCTGGTCTGTTTGAACACGTGTTTTGAACCTGGTGTTTGTTTGTGTAACAAACCTTGCACATGCTGTCAACTTCACTTGAAGCCCTCTTCTTCTCTTCTTCTCTGGCAGGCTGTTGCTAGCTACACGTGCATCTGTTGGCAGTAGCGTCAGCACTGAACAGCGCAGCGCTACGCTAGCGTACTGGGGAAGTGCTGCTAGAGCTCAGCGTGCGGCAACCAACAAAAGAACCCAACAACCAAGGGGGGGGGGGGGGCACTCCATCCACTGACAGCATCATCATTCCTTTCCGCCTGAAAACGTTAGGATATGTTATTTATCATAAAAAAACCTACTGCACAAATTTTAAGGCCATCCGGCGTGCTTTCTGGGAGGGGGCGGGGGGACCCCGGGGGCGTGGTCAACTTTTTGTCTTGAGTTCCTTCATTTTTTTGCCAGGTGCCTGATTGAGACACGCATAAGCTTGTTTGAAAGCTTAGATCATAATATATCCATTGCACACCTTTCTAAGGCTAGTGAACACTTATTTACATGTGAGGCAGCTTACAATCGACTGACCACTGGTGTGGCGCATGTCAAATCCCAGCAGCAGCATAATTTTTGGTCGGGCAAACTGGCGGACAGGTTGCTGCAACCACACGTAAACACAGCTGCAGTTGTCTAGATACATTTCTGCTACTCCCAATAAACATATCAGTAAGTCAGGGGCCTGCAGGCGCAAGTTTTTGTGGTGAGTGCGGGGGGGGGGGGGGGGGGGGGTAGACCCCGTTTGGGTTTCTTGTGATGATGTCCTGGAATTTCTTTAGTGCCCCCCTTGCAACAACTGCTAGCATTTGCAGCGCTGATAGCATCTCAGCCTGAGATGCAACAGCCAGCTATTCATGCTGCAAGCGCAACCAGCATGTAACATCATTACGAGCTTCAACGGCAGCCAAACTGTTAGCAAGAAATATTCATCCTCATCATGTTGTTACCCATCAAGCCATAGCAAGAATGGTGCACGATGGTTGCCCAATGAGCATGTCATTGGCTCGAAACACGGGCTGTGTTCCCGTCGTGTAACACACAAATGACCTCACCAATGTGGGCACCGCCTTGCTGTGTCAACTTTACGAAGACACTTGCTTGCTTGCCAAAATGAGTGTGCATGCTACTAGTTCAGCAGGGCTGCTGCTCGGAGAAGACCGCCTCAACAACTTTTGGCCTGTTTACCAAACAGCCAGGAAACAGCGCAGTACACGCAGGCACCCGGGTGCCCCTGCAGCTATAATGATGCCGCGCAATGTAGCAAAGCGCAGCAGTCTAGAGGGAACGGCATCACCTGCTGCTGCGCGTGCACCGCCGCAGCCCTGCCACCACCCTGCCTGAGCCAGGCCGGCCAGCCTGAGCTGCTGCCGCCTGCCGCTGCTGCTGGGAGGCTGCAGCAGCACTGAGGCCCCGCCTGCTGCTCCTAGATGGCATGAAGTCATCTTCCTCTTCTGATGCTCCTGCCGCTGCTGCTGCTGCTGCTGACGGCGCCCGCGCTGGTGGTGCAGTTGAGCGCCTGCTGCTGCCACTTACGGCAGCTGCTGCTGCTGCGCCAGCAACACCTAGCGCCTCTGCAGCCATTTGCGAAACTGCCCTGCCGCTGCCGCTGCTGCTCCCTGAACCAACGCCTGCACTTGCCGCGCCAACCCCCAGGGCTTGCGCTAACAGCTGAGAAGGAGCCCTGCTGCTGTGGCCAACCTGCTGCTGCTGCTGACTGCTGACAGGCCTGTTTGTCTGGCGGCTGTGGTGGGCCCCAAAGGTTGCCAGCCGTGCCAACAGCGGCTGTGGGTCTGGTGATGGTGCTGACAGCGCAAGAGCATCCACATCCAGCTCAGCAACAGACCCTGCTGCTGCTGCTGCTGCTGCTGCTGCTGCTGCAGGTACTGCACTCGTCGCTGACGCTGCTGGCATGGCTGCTGCACGCTGCTCAGCTGCACCTCCTGCAGTGTCAGCAGCACTGCGCTCAGATGTGTGCATTGCTGCTGCTGCTGCTGCTGCCGCTGCTGCAGGCTCCCCTCCGTCATCGTCTTCTAGCACACGAGCATGCCCGCGCCGCCGGCGTGGCGCTGCTGCTGCTGCTGGTGCTGCTGCTGCACCGCTGCGCTGCAACTGCTGCTGCCTAGTTCCGCTGCTGCCAATCTGCTCAGCATCAACATCATCGTCGACGTCGCTCCATGCTGCCAGCAAGTCCTGCACATCATCCAGCTGCTGCTGCTGCTGCTGCTGCTGCGCCAGGGTTTGTGACAGCTGCGCAGCAGCTGCTGCCATCACTGACGCAGCAGCCGCTACCTGCCCACCACCCATGGGCACATCCCCCGCCTGCTGCCCAGCTACATCAGTGCTGCTGCTGCCGCCAGCCAGCAGCTCCTCTGTGATGTCATCTGCCTCATTTGCTGCCCAGTGCTGCTGCGGGCTCCTGCCGCTGTGAATCCTGCCAAACAGGGACAGCCCCTGGCTGCCCAGCCCCCCTGACACCGGCGATACCGGTGATACTGGTGACACTGGGCTGTAGCCACCATCAGAGTCAGCCAGATCATCTGTTGCATCCAGCAGCAGTGCCAGCTCAGCGCCAGCAGCATAGCCATCACCACTTGCTGAGCCGCCCGCCAACTGCTGCCCCTGGTGCTGCTGTTGCCGCCGCCGGGCAAGCCGGCCTCGTGGTGCTGCTGCTGCTGCTGCTGCTGCTGCTGCTGCTGCAGTATAATGACTGCTGCTGCTGCTCCTGCTGCTGTGGCCCTGCAAGCTGGCGTGTATGGCTGCAGCTATGTCACGCTCTTCTGCAGCGTCTCCACCTGCCAGTTCAGCCTCCTCAGCTGCCACTGCAGCCCGCACACGCGCTGCTGCTGCCGCCCGCTGCAGGCGCCTTCCTGCGTCAGCTGCTGCAGGTGCCTCAGGTGCTGCCAACATGCTGCTGCCCCGGCCACGCCGTGCTGCTGCTGCAATGCCACCCTGAAGGCTCAACTGCCCAAGTATTTCTTCCCTGTCGTTGTCATAGACCAGGTCTGACATTACCGCAGGAGCAGGAAAGCACCAGCCAACAGCAACGAAGCGATGGCAGCAGCAGCCATGCAGTCTTGTGGGTGCTCAGCTGTGACTGTACCAATGCAGGTGGATGTGCAGAACACAAGTCAAAGTGCATGGTACACCATCTGCCGGGGCGCTATGCATCATGTGGCCTGCATCATTTCTTGGCTAAGCTGGCTCGCCGTGATAGAGACGCGGAGCACACCGGCGGCAAGAGAGACAAGTACAGCACAGAAGCAGGACCCACCAATGAATTCCTGGCTGTGGCCGCTGCTCTCGTTGTCTTGTGATGTTTGTGTCCGCTGGGCCACATTCGCAAAAGGGTTGCCCTGCCGTGGCCGCGTGCTGCGTGCTGGCGGCTGCTGTGAACGCTGCTGCGGCTGCGACTGTCTGCGGCCATTGCCTGCGCACAGGTTGTCAATGAGGCCCGCATAAGAAATGGACACATGTGAACCGCTTATCCTTCTGCAATCAAGCAGTTATACGTGCAGCTTGATGCAGGCAGGCAGGCAGGCAGGCAGGCAGACAGGCAACGAGCCAGCCCTGCACAGTGACACGCAGTGTACCAGCAACAACAGTGCACAGCCAGCCCTGCGCGCCCTACCTGAGCCTTGCGACATGGACTGCATCAAGTATTGCAGGTCTGGCTGCATCACAAACTGCTGCTGCTGCTGCCGCATGCTGCGGCCATCTGCTTGGCTTGCTCCCGCGGGCCTGCAAGAGCGCGAGCATGTGCAGCAGCAGCAGCAGCAGCAGCAGCAGCAGCAGCAGCAGCCAGAAGGTGCAGAGTTCAACTCAGCAGCTCATTTGCACTGCCACCAGCTAGACCTGCCAGACGGCAGACAACACACAAGCAAACATGCCCAGTGTGGTGTGGCATGCTGGCAGTGGTCTGCAAGCAATGGTACTGTTATGCTTTCTTGCAGCAAGGCTGTATGCTGACCGCCCGAATTAAAAACATTCACATGCACCGGCAGCGCTCACCTTGGGGGCCTAAAGCTCTGCCTGGCTGCCCTTTCATTTGCAGCAAACACGCCGCCTGATGCAGCAGCTGCCAACATCTCTGAGCGGCTCTGCCGCGGCGTGGCTGCCCTGCTGGCCCTGCCGCCTGCCGGTGCTGCAGCAGCTGCTGCTGCTGCTGGAGGTGCCAGGGGCGTTGCGGGTGGGGCAGCTGCTGCATGCTTTGGGAACAGCAGCTGGATGGTGTTCCACAGAGCAACATTGACCTTGGGCTGCCACGCTGCGACAGCAGTTGGCAGCAAGCGGTGGCGCAAGGACAATGTCTGAAGGGAGGCAGAGCACGCTTGGGGAGAAGCTTTCACTCAGGGTGTTGTGGATGCTGCACTGCTGAGCATCAGTTGCAGGAGAGCTGCACAACACCCACACCTCTGCATCTGTGCAGCTGCTGCGGCAACAACAAGCTGTAATATGAGACAGCTGGGCTCCAAGCAGGTACAGCTGCATGCGCAAGCTGCTCCTGCAGCAGTCCTCACTGGGCGGTACAGCCGCCCTGCACTTGGGGCACTGCCGCTTGTGCTGCAGGGCCAGGCGCAGGCAAGCCCTGCAGAAGGCATGCCCTGCAGCAACGCAGCAGCAGATGCAACACCATAATCAGCATGTGCAGAATGTCACATAGGCCAATCTTGGCTCTTCAATGTCACAGCAACCCCACGCACAACACTGCTGCAAGCCTGCCAGTTTGTGGTCAAACACAGCCGCAGCTGCTGGCGCGGCACATGACACACCAACTCAAAGCGTCGCCACCCTGCCACTGCTGCTGCTGCTGCTGCTGTTGCTGCTCACCGCAGGGAGTGGCGCAGGGCCGCACGCAAATCTCCAGGCAGATGCCGCAGGAGAGCTCCTCCTGCAGCTCAGCGATGCAGTTGAGTCGTGAAGGCGTCACGCTGCTGTCAGCAGCACCTCTGGCACCTGTGCCAGCTGCAGCATGGGCATCTGGTGTGTTCTCCTGCCCTGTGCGGCGCTGCGTGCGAGGCCTGCGGTAAAAGTGCGAAGCAGCTGCAAGTCAAACAACAGGCCGTTTTGCTGGCTTTACCTGAGCGACTAGTCCATGTTATAAACTGACTGTATTGGCTGAGTAATCCATGTCGGTGTGACCGACAGGGATGAGCAGAGCTGCAGCGACTGCTGCTGCAGTAGGTGATGCGCAGGTTGCAGCCAAAGTGCAAGGTGGAGAGCGCACCGTGCTTGACTGGCAGGGGTTGCTGTTGTTTGCTCCCGCTTTTTGGGCTTGCTGATGGTGCATCCCTGAAGCTGCTCTGTAAGGTTGTTGATGGGCCTCAGTGCAGATGCTGATCGCTCCTGCTGGCGCCCACCTGCTGCAGTAACACATGCATGCCAGCCAGAGCGAAGCCGCAGAAACACGGTCAAGGTGTACAGAACGGTTGGCTTGTTTGGAGGATTTTCAGGCAGTTACCGGCAGCAAGGGTTGGTTTAATGAATTTGGAGCGTTGCTAATGCCGCAAGGAAATACATGCTGCCCAGCAGCCCTGCCCATCAACCACTGCTGCCCTGCTTCACAATGCTGTCTTGCTGCTGCAGACAGCCCAGCAGACCTTGTGGAGTGCTTGGCGAGTCCATTTTCTATCACGAACCAGCAGGTATGCTAGCGAGTATCCAGCATGGCTGCCTTCCTGGTTGGCGTGGCCCTGTGCTTGATGTTGCTGTCGCCACTTCCGACAGCTGACCTGCCATGCCGTACCAGCAGTGATGCAACTAGCTAGTAACAGTATTCAAGCATATTTCAGTAGCGTTCGTCGCGGTGCTTCAAATGCTGACAGGGTTTACGATGCGAGTGACTGCGGGATAGTGTTCAGCAACTTGTTTGCTAGGAGCTTGTGGTGGAACTTGAGTTCAAGGATGTTTGTTGATGTCAGTAAAGCTGCCGACTAAACACCGTGATCTGCGAAGCCAAAGTCGAGCCAGCCGAAACCGGACCTGTAGAGTCTACGCATTGCGTTGAAGCTGCTGCAGCAAGTGTACTTTTATATATACAAGTTCTTCTAACCACCCCGAATCATGGGGGAGGGCAAGAAGGACAAGAAAGATAAGAAGGAGAAGAAGGCAGCAGCAGCAGCAGGCAACGGCGTTGGCGATGTGCAGGCGGTGACAGACTTTCTAATCAAGCCTGAGAAAACCGGACTTGGTGAGAGCCAGATCCAGACTACGCCTATAGTGCTGCACTTCAATAAAAGCAGCAGACTGCGGATGTGGCAGAAGTAACAGAGCAGCAGCCAGCAGCTAGCCGTGCATCAAGGCAGCACTGGAACACATCATCTAGCACAAATAGGCCTTGGTATGTTGCTGACTGTGCTTTGTACGTGTGCTGCCTGGTACCCGTGGCTGTCGCACCGCTCACATCCCACCACCACGCACATCACTGCTCCTGGTCGCCTGCTGCTTCCCACAGCACTCGACACCTCCAAGTGGTAGGTGACAGTTTGGCGATACTGCAGGCCATGTTGCTTATTAGCATTGCTCGCACCCAATGAGCTTACTGCTGCTGCTGCTTTTGTGGTCAGGCATTTGATTATGGCATGAGCCAGCAAAGCACACAGCACATCATCACAGCAGTGAGCGGACACACATAGAGCATGCCTGGTAGCACAGGATACTTGACAGTGCCCGCTTGCTGTACATTTGTTGGTGGCGCAACACCTCAACTCATCACCCACAGCCTCATCCCATGTGCCTTCTCCTCCCTTCTTTGTCACCTCACCCTACCACACCACCCCCTTCCCTTCCCAGGCCGCTGCTGCTCAAGAACTATGACAAGCTCAACGTCCGCACGGGCCACTACACGCCCATCCCAGCCGGCCACACGCCGCTGCGGCGGCCGCTCAAGGACTACCTGTCATACGGCTGCATCAACCTGGACAAGCCAGCCAACCCCAGCAGCCACGAGGTGGTGGCATGGATCAGGCGCATGCTGCGCGTGGAGAAGACCGGCCACAGCGGCACACTCGACCCCAAGGTGCGTGTCGCGACAATGCCCAGCACAGCGCAGCACAGCACAGCTGTAGCTGGTTAGCGTAGAAGTCTGTTTTGCTGCAGTGCGCGTACGGCATGCCTGGCGCTCACTGCCACCAGGCGGCTGCCTGATGGTGTTCTGACCTGCAGTGTTTTTCAGACCGGCGTGTCATTGCACGGAGTCTTGGCTGATGGGCAGTGCGGTGGTGTAGTGCAAACAGCTCCTGCGTCGTGTCTGAGATCTATGAGTATGCACTGCCCTGCCACATGTTCCCATGTTTGGCCCTGTGCAGGTGACGGGCAACCTGATTGTGTGTGTGGACCGCGCGACGCGCCTGGTCAAGGCGCAGCAGAGCGCAGGAAAGGAGTACGTGTGCATTGCAAGGTGCGTGCTGCGCGGCTGCAGAGCCCCTTGCAGTGGGTGTCTTGCTTTTCAGTTGGCACACATTCTAGGCGCTGCTTGTTGTCAGCACAGTATGCTGTGTTGCAACTCAGTACATTGGAATGTGACCACCTGTGCCGCATGCCTGCTGCGTCCACGACACCAGCCAGCAAACTATACAACGAAGCGCTGACGCCTGCTGCTGCTGCTGCTGCTGCTGCTGCTGCTGCTGCCATCACCTGGCCATGCTGTGCCTCTCGCTGAGCAGGCTTCACGGCAAGGTCGAAGGAGGCAAGGAGCGCGTGGAGCGGGCACTGGAGACGCTCACAGGCGCTCTGTTCCAGCGCCCACCGCTCATCTCAGCAGGTGGGCAGTGTGCGCAATGTGGTGCTGAACCAGAGCTCAACCGCATCTGGCGCTTACCGGCGCTCAGCAGCTGCAGGACAGCTGACGGTGCTTTGACTGCAGTAGGGTGCTGTTTCGTCCCTGCAGCCACATGTAGCACGTACCATGTCCTGCTTGCGATGCTGTTGCTAACTCGGATTGTGCCTGCGCCCTACCACACATCATGCTCTCATCACTGTGCCTGCAGTGAAGCGCCAGCTGCGTGTGCGCACCATCTACAAGAGCAAGCTGTACGAGTACGATGACGAGCACCACCTGGCGGTGTTCTGGGTGTCCTGCGAGGCGGGCACGTACGTGCGCACGCTGTGCGTGCACCTGGGGCTGCTGCTGGGAGTGGGCGGGCACATGCAGGTGGGGCGGCGCGCTCTGCTGCTTGGTACGCTTGCAAATGTGCTTGCCTCTTTTGCAAGCATTGTCGCAGAGTCAGAAAGTAATGCCCTGTCATCTTTCAAGTGCTCTCGTAGAGCTGCTTTGCCTGTATACCTGCGCTGCCTCGTGCGTATCCCTTGCGCCAACTTGGGCCACGCCGACACCTCCTCTTCCTGCACTCTCCCTGCCCTGCCTCCCTGCCCTCCTGCAGGAGCTGCGCCGCGTGCGCTCCGGCATCATGGGCGAGCACGACAACATGGTCACCATGCATGACCTGCTGGATGCGCAGTGGGTGCTGGACAACCTGCGCGACGAGGCCTACCTGCGGCGCGTGGTAATGCCACTGGAGCGGCTGCTCACCAGCTTCAAGCGCCTGGTGGTCAAAGACAGCGCGGTCAACGCCATCTGCTACGGCGCCAAGCTCATGATCCCGGGCCTGCTGAGGTGAGCGGCGACGGCACGTTATGACATTGTTACATGCTGTTCATACTGTGATGTTGGCAGCTGCAATATTTCAGGAGCAAGTGTGTGACTAATGTTGGTGGAGTTGACAGGCAATTGCCTGCATCGTTCGAAGCAGTGGCGGTGCTATTCCGTGCCTGCCGCTGTCAAAAACGGTGCCACAGCAAAGCTTGCAGGATTATATTACCACTGCCGGCAGTCATCCGGCGGAGGTTAGTCCAGTTCTGCACAATCCCTTGCACAGTGCACGCCTGCTTGCGTGCCATACCAGCACTCCTCCTTGCTAGCTCTACCATGCACGTCCCGCTGGTTGTTCTATCACCAACTCTGCTGCTGGTACAATTTCCTGCAAGCTAGAGTCTGCCCTGACACTCCTTGCTCTGCTGCCTTCCCGCCACACGCCTTAGGTTTGAGAGCGGCATCGATGTGGACGATGAGGTGGTGCTGATGACCACCAAGGGCGAGGCAGTGGCTGTGGGCATTGCCACCATGAACAGCGCGGGCATGGCAAGCGTTGACCACGGCAGCGTGGCTAAGATCAAGCGCGTGATCATGGAGCGGGACACCTACCCACGCAGGTGCGTGTGCCAGCTGAGGGTTTCCTGCAAGAGCATCGCTGCTCGTGCTTCGAGGATTAGTCTTGGCTGCTTTCTGTTGCCTATGCCGTGAGGCTGCTGACTTCAGTCTCGTGCGAATTGAAGCCTTATCTGTCTGCATGTGTTGCTGGTCTTATTATTTTCCTCTGCTGGCGGTTCATGTTGGCATCCCTGACGCGTATGGTGCATGCTGCTCACTCCTTTGACGTCTGCAGGTGGGGCCTGGGCCCGTATGCAGCCAAGAAGAAGCAGCTCATTGCAGAGGGCAAGCTGGACAAGTATGGCAGGCCCAATGAGAACACGCCAGCAGAGTACCTGCGGGCACTGCCAGACCTGCAGCAGCCGGCAGCAGCAGCAGCAGCTGCTGCTACACCGGCAAAGGAGGAGAAGCCGCAGCAGGAGGAGGCAGCCACGCCTGCAGCGGACGGCGAGGCAAAGAGTGAAAAGAAGAAGAAAAAGAAGGACAAGGTGAGGCGCAGGCTGTGGTGGCAGGTATAGGGTTGGTTTTTGTGGCGAATTCATGTGTGCGTGTGTGTCGTTGATGAGTGTGATGGGAGTGCTGGGTTTAGAACACGATTTTTCCGCTCTAGGAACCGGCTGTCATGCTTGTCTTGCAGTTTCTGCTGTCGGCCAACACTGACAATCTGCGGCCTCCGCATGGCCTGCTGTTGCTCTTGTCTGCTTGCAGGATGGCGAGAAGAGCGAGAAGAAGTCGAAGCGGGAGCGGTCGCCAGCAGCAGCAGACGGCGAGAAGAGCACAGAGAAGAAGAAGAAAAAGAAGAAGGACAAGGAGGCAGCAGACAGCGAGTGAAGCTGACCTGCTGTGTTCTCTGCGGCACAGCTTGTCTGCCCGGTGCAATCTGTTGACAGGGAGTTTGCAGTCTGTGGCGCTGCTGGCTTGCAGTGGCTGTAGATGCTGTGCAGTGCAGCAACGGCTTCTTGTGAGCAGTTGTGCAGGCTTCGTGTGTGCTTGCTTGTGTGTCTACTTCTTCGCAGGCTGTGCTTCCGCAGGTTGGGTGGCGGTTTTGGAAAGGTCTTCAGCATGTGATGTATCAGCAGTGGCTGGTGCTGTGCTGGTAGCAACTGCTCTGCTGGCACACTAGCTGAGGTAGCGCCGGTTATAGCTGCTGGTCTGCTTTGAAACCGTGTTAGCGGCCAATCCTGCAGTTGCTGTGGTACGGAGCACAGGCTCCTGTACATATGCAGGCACAAGGGTTTTCTTGGTACTTGTGGTGCCGGAGCGGTGTGCTGGGCATCTGGCTCTTGTGTTTGGGTGAGCATGTACAGACTGGCAGTCGCCATAATGACAGATTTCAGTTCCACAAGGCATGTCAAGTTGGGTTTATAGAACGTGGATTGTTGATGGTGCAGGCAGAGCAGCAGGGAGGCCAATATATATAGAGTTGCAGGACCAACGTGGACTCCACGTTGGGTCGGACCCCCTGCTGCTGGCAGGTTTTCACAGCTGCCTGACAGCAGCAGCACAACCACCACCGCACTGTCCGGGAGATGTGTGTGGTCTCCGCACACCCATATGACTGTTGTAGTCTTCTACAACGTAGTTGATCTCTTCATGTACATTTAGCAATCGCATATGCAGCGGTCACGGTGTTTGGCAGCCCCTTACTGGCTGCAAACAACCCTTCTTGGTGTACTGTACACAGTATGTTGTGTCATCCTACAGGGCGTGTTGGCTCTGGTAACAAGGCATCCTTTTTGCTTTTGGATTTGAAGTTGGCTCGCAATTTGGTCCTTCTAATCACCCTGAACGCTGCACCTTGCTGTTGTTGTCAAGCAGCAGCAGCCGGCACAGTACTGCCAGCACTCACTTGGACAGCACCCCATGCATCTAGCAGAGCGCAGCCTCGCGCAAGCGCTGCAACCGCTGGCTCAAATATTCTAAACCTGGTTGGATACCCTGGAATCGCGCCCTGCATGCAGTGCCTGGCAGTGCTCCCCAAACAAGGAGCTAAACAGGAAGTAGTACAGGCCCTCTGCTGCCAGCCTGGCAGTGCTGGTAACAACAGTAACAGTGGCGCAGCCTGGCATAGCGGTGTGTGGAAATTACAACGTGGATGCATACTCTGAGTATATGTAATGCGTAGAAAAGTCCGTTCGTCCGCCGAGCGTAGCACTGACTCCGTAGAAAGTATCTTTCGTTGTATCCATACTGTATCTTTGCGCGGCAAATGGCCGTTCAAGTTGCACACCAGGGCAAGCCGCGCGTGCTTGAAGCAAACGAGAAATGGCCATATCCAGCACAGTTGGACGGTAGGCATGGCTTATTGAAGCGTGGTGAAGTGGGCACTTGTCTCAAGTTGCTGCTGCTGTTGTCTGACTGCTGCAGCAGCATGAGAAAGGATGGTTTTGTTGAGCTTAGCCGTTGACACAATAGAAGGGCTTGGAGAATCTTGCAGAGAGGCCCGGGCATGCAGGTGCCTGCAGACAGCATGCAAGTCATACCCTGGCATCTGCCAGGTGCAGCCTGGAGCCGCTATGCTGCAGGCCACGGCAGATGCTAGCAGCCACACGTCGGGAACTGCCGAGATCATGTAGCACAATAACCGCATGTGCTTTTGCTGCTGCTGCTACAGGTCTAGTGCTTTCGCACAATGCCTTGAGGCGTGACATGAAAGACATGCTGCGGGCAACACACGCACTGCAGCAGCAGGTACAGCATTGCCACTGCACCCCAGGCATGACTTACAGCAGCCAGCGCCGTTGCTGCTACTTAGCAAACATGGTTGCTGTCAGGCTTGTACAGCAGTGGTTGAAGACCATTTCACCTGCCATCTTGTGTTTGTGGATGCAGGTCAGCAGCGGGGCCCCCCTGGAGGCATGGCAGGTGTCCAGCCTGCAGCGCTACTGGCGCGGCTACATCGAGCGTGTGATGGAGCACCACAGGTACAAGCCCACATGACGGGCAACAAAGCAAGGGTTGCAATATGCGCAGGGCAAAAGGACGAACATGAATCTGCTTTGGAGGGTGTCACACTGCAGAGTGTCCCTCTGTAGTCACAGCCAGAGCAGCTTTGCTTGCAGGAACAGGGAGATTGTGACGATGCTCAGGTCAGCCAACATAGAGAACGAGACCAGCTATGAGTATGCTTTTACAAGACAAGCACTGCTGTGAAAACTGCACATGATAGAATGTGACATACTGCTGCCAAGTCATCAAATATAGTGCCTGCTCCTGCAACGTAGGAGCAACTGCTGCTAGCATGCATCCCGTTCACAGTCAAGCTGTGAAGACAGACAGCCTGAGATATGCTGTTGCTATGGCTGTGGGCGTGACAGCAAGCTGCTGTTACTGCTTCTGCTGGTTCTGCTGCTGCCGCTGCTGCTCAAAGTATTGAAGAGGAGCACTTCTTCCCCTTTGTGGAGCAGCGGGCACGCATGCCGCTGCTGCTCTCCGAGCAGCATGGTGTCCTGCATGACAGCCTGGACGTATGTGATGCAGCCATGACAAACTTGGTAGCAACTGGAGCTGTAGGCCGTGACGCACAGCTGCTGGACGCATTCATGGTGAGCCGGCCAGATGCATGAACCCAAGCATAGCTGTTCCTTGTCTACTTGATGGTCGAACACCCAAGTCCTGCAAGCGCACACTGTGTGCTGCATGCAATGCAGTCAATTCATGCACGCCTCAGCAATGCTACTGGACAAAAACTGAGGGTGAATTGCAGCAGCGCGCTGAGGAATCAACGAGGGTGCGTTGCAGACATACCTATACATAACATCCCAACATCCTGCAGAGCACAAAACCAATCCTGCACAGACATCTCAGCACTGCGCCTGGGTGCGCCTTCTGCAAATCTGCTGGCCTGCGTGCAACAAGAACGGAACAGATGTCATGTGTACTGCAGCCATGCAACCTCTTGGCGGCCTTGACAGGCTGCGTTTGCCATTATCTTCGCATGCAATGGACCTGCCTGCACTACGTACAGCTTGTGTGACCAGGGTGGGTGGCCGCGACTGCTGCAGGCCCCCTATGCTGAGTTGCTGAGGCAAAAAACGGAGCACTTTGCAGCAGAGGAGCAGGTGGGCCTGCCTCTGTTCAGGGAGCACTTTGCACTCAAGGACTACCAGCCCCTGCAGGACACCATCAATGCCAGCCTGAGCCCTGGGCACAAGGCCTCATTCTTCCATGCCATGAGCAGCAAGACACGCGCAGAGTTCTGCAAGGTGCATGGCGTCCCCAAGCTGGCGCTGCTGCTGACAATCATGCCTGGCGTGCGGAAGTTTGACCGGTGAGCTGCACGCCGTGCGTGAGTGACTCCAGTGAGTGTGGGTGGCTGTGCATGTCTGGTGGGGTGCGTGATGCCACACTCCTGCAAGCATGTAAGCGTGATAATGTATTTTGCTGCAGACACAGTTAGGCTTGTTTTACAGTGTTTACAAGCTCGTGCTGTGCAAGGTACGCAGCAGGTGGTGCAGGTCAATGCACGTGCTGGCGTTGCAAACAGTGTGTGATGTGCTGCCTTGTGTGACCTCGCTCTTGCAGGACACTGCACAAGCCGCTGCTTGCAATCATAGAAGGAAGCCGCAAGGCGCGCACAGCAGGCTGTGGCTGCTTTGCGTGAACTTGGACCATGCCCAACAGCTGCCCCAGCATGGCTGGCGACAGCCAATACATAACTGAGCAAAGAAAGGAGCACCAATCATGAGCCATACGCAGCGCTGACACCAGCTGCACACAATCTTATACTTGAATTCATCTGGCGCATTGTCGGGCAGCTACGATCTGTTGCTGCTTGAATCGCTTGGTCAGGCTCCGTCAATTTGTATATTGAAATGGGGGTGCGCTGACGACGCCTTGGCAGGTTGCAGTCGGCGCCAGTGTCAGCGCACCAGCGCTGCAACGTCCGGCATCAGGCCGGTGCCGCATCAAGGTGGTCATGGCATTGTGGCCATACAGGTTACTGTGCTAGCTGCATAATGGTGGCACCGGTAGCATTTGCAGCAGAATGGTTTGAATGGTTTTAACACGCATTGCACGACACTTTACTGCATAATGTGTACCATCGTGCGGTACCATTGACCATTACTTCCTTTGAGACTGGTCACCAGCATAGTATGCCACACACCCTTTCCCAGAGTCCAATGTTTGGTACAAGCTGTGGGTTGGAAAAATTGGCAGTATGTATGCCCCCTGCGCAAAGTGGACTGCTGATGTCATATGACATCAGCATGCATGCTGCACCTTTCTACAGTGGCATTGCTGCGTTGCATTTGTCATAAAGAAATATTGGTGGTGTATGCTTAGCAGTGTGCAGACGCACCAGTGAAGGCTCCCTGAAGCTGTTCAGGCTGGCAAGGTGTGTTGTGCAGTGTGCAAGGTATTCTGCTATGGCTACCACCGTACTATGTGAGTATTCTACAGACATCCCACATTTCACATCTCTTGTCGAGATTTGTCACAATAAGCGCGGTCATGATGCCCCAGCAGCCACAGAAGGCCTCTGGCAGAAGTTCCAGCAGCGGCGAGTCACTGACTCCTTGGTAAGGTCTGCTGTGGCCATGCACTTTAGTGATGTGAGGTCACCGTGCATTGTCTGCACCCCCCTGCAGTTCACTCACCGCGGCTAAGCATCTGGCTACGTGTTAAGTACTAATTGCTACCAAATCGTCGGCTGGACCTTGTATAGCGCCGGCCATTTACATACCTATGCTGTGTATTGGCCGTGTCAATAGCCAATCTATTAAATATATCCTGGTTGGATGTCACAGTGCTGCTTCATGTGCCTTGCTAGCGGGGGTTGATCAGTGATGCTCAGCAGCAACTCAGCTGACTTAGCGCGTCTCCTGGCAGGTGTGTGTACACACGTAACTTTGGATGCCTTGTTTGAATTAATCTCGTCACAGATGCTCGCTCACACCCCAGA
Source organism: Tetradesmus obliquus (assembly GCA_030272155.1). NCBI lineage: Eukaryota > Viridiplantae > Chlorophyta > Chlorophyceae > Sphaeropleales > Scenedesmaceae > Tetradesmus > Tetradesmus obliquus. The sequence continues at coordinate 8,863,996 of CP126191.1, forward strand.
GGCTGCCAGTCACCCTGCATGTCACACAGCACTGCACGGTCTGCCTCCACTCGTTACAGCACTCAAAAGAACTGAGGTCACTGCATGGAACTCCACACTGTTGAGTCCGAATCTGTGCTCTGCAAGCAAGCCAGTTGCCGAGGAACGTACAGGCGTGCCTGCAGCAAACATGAACTGCAACCCAGCTCTCCAGTAGTACACACACAGGACAGCTACAGCTAGGAGCACGTGCCTGCCAGCGTGCAGAAGCAGAGAAGAGATGGTGTCCGCTGCATCACACAGGCCCGTGTAATCCTAAAATTACATGCTTATATGCCAGATGCAAACTCTCTGTCAACAAGAGGCACGTCAGTGCCAAGAAAATGGTGAAGTTCCCAAATTCACAAGGAGACTTAAAAGGCCCGAATCATTGGGGTAAGCCACCCACCTCACACCGCACCATTACTGAATAGGACACACGATTACGGCAATGCAACCAGCACACGAACAGCATATTATTCAGTCCAGCGCTCAAGGAGCCACAGCTGCTGGCCAGCAGCAGCTGACACAAACACCAACTCAGGAAGCCAGCATTGCATTCACACACAACCACGCATCAGACCTATGCCACAGCACGCTGCAGCCCCTTACAAAGAATGTGAGCGCTGCAGCACGCCATGCCTGACTCTCCTACCTTCTGCATCCACCCCTGCTGCAGCCCTGTGCCTGCTGCTGCCTGAGCCATTTCTGCGCAACCCCAGCCCCACCCCTACTGCTGCCGGCCCTATTCCTGGCATGCCATAAGCAGGGTAGGGGTACCAGCCGCCACCCATCATGGCATACGGAGGGTAGAAGTGCTGCTGCTGCTGCTGCTGCTGCAGGCCAGGCGCTGGCATCACACCTGCTGCTGGCCAGCCGTGTTGCATGCCAGGTACCACAGGGCTTGCTGGCGTGCGGATGTGGCCAGTTGTCAAGTGCCTGGCCATCTGCCGCTGCTGGCTGCTGCCACTCGCAGCAGCATTGCTGCTGCCTCTGTGGCGATCCCCGCTGGTGCGCCGGCTGCGGCTGTGACTCTGAGTGCATGATTCCATCCCCACCACCACATCGCAGCTATCCCCAGCAGCAGCAGCAGAAGACGAGCTGCTACCTGCTCGCTCAAGCCCTGCTGCTGTAGCAGCATCCTCACAGGTGCCGTCCCGCGCGCCTGCAGCATCGGGCGACTTGGCCCGTGTGCTCTGCCTCTGAAACTGCCCCGCCGGCACAGACCGTTGATACCGCATGGGCCCTGCTGCAAGCCCTGCAGCAGGGTGTGGAAAGCCACCCGCATACGCTGCATACGGGTGTGCGTGCTGCCCATATGGCAGCGCTGCGTAAGGGTAGGCTCCAAAAGGGTGTGGGTAAGCTTGAAGCGGATGGGGATAGCCCATGTGCAGGCCTGGGCCAAGCAGGGGCCCTGACACAGCTGCCAGCGCTTCCGGCAGCTGACTCAGCGCATGCCGAAGACCCGGGCCCCCAGCAGCAGCTGCTGCTGCTGCGCCTGCACCTGCTGCATGCTGCTGCTGCTGTGCTGCGGCCGCCGCTGCCTCTGCGGCAGTTGCTTCATTCACCGTATGCAAGGCTGCAAACGGCGATGCTGCAGCACCAGCAGCTGCACCTGCCACGCCCCCCAGGCCCCCACCAGCACCACCAGCAGCAGCAGCAGCAGGAGCAGCAGCAGCCCAAGGTGGCAGCACGCTGCTGCCGCCTGGCATGCCGCCAGCACGTGGCGTGAAGGCTGCTTGCGCTGCGCTCATCTCCCGTGACAGGCCTGGCGCGGCTCCTAAGCCAATGCCCATGCCTAGGGCGCTGCTGGGGCTCATGGAGCTGATGAAGAGCTTGATGAGCACGTCCAGCTTCTTGTGCAGCTTCGTGACCCTGCAGCAGCAGCAGCAGCAGCAGCAGCAGCAGCAGCAGCAGGTGATGAACAAGCTGCTCATCAGGCAAACAGAGTGATAGGCTGCCGGCAGTCGCAATGCTTGCACCCAGTATACACAGCAGCTGCACATCTCCTGACGCCTCTGCCAGTGAGGGAGCTCGCTGCCATATCGTGCTGTCCCTCGTGCTGTCACCAGCACAAGTAACAGAGCAGTGCGAGTAGCTATGCTGTGTGTGCTGTAGGCTGCTTGTGGCGTGTATGCACGTGTACCTGCCCCGTAGCTCCTCCACCCTGCAGCAAACGTCCGCCATCGCCGTTACAACTACATGCAAGTCGTGCTGCTGTGCCTGCGCTGTAGGGCGCAGCAGCGAGCTGCACCTGTCCTCCAGTAACAAAGCTATGTGTGCTGTAGGCCGCATTTGGCGTGTGTGCATCCTACCTGTCCTCCAGCTCCTCCACCCAGCAGCAAACGTCCGCCATCGCCACTACTACAACAAGCAAGTCGTGCTGTCGTGCCTGCGCTGTAAGGCACAGCGTGTCGTAGATCCCAGCACAGTAGGATGCAGGTTCGGCGACAGCTTCAGCCCATTGCTTACATCCTGAAAATGTTAACTCGATCCATCTGCTTTGAATCAAAAACTCTGCAAATTACATGTTTACAGCTGCGAGCCACACCTGTCCTCCAGCTCCTCCACCCTGCAGCGCGTCTCCTGCTGCGCCCCCAGCAGGTTGTTCTCCATGAGGCCAATGCCCGACCACACGTTGCTCAAGCTCACCTGGCGGCAGCAGCAGCAGCAGCAGCAGGGGCAAGGGCAGCAGCAGCAGCGGCGGGAGCAGGAGTACAAGGGCCAGCACAATGCGGCACCCAGCAGCGGGCAGGCGCAAGCATAAAGATAGTGAACTGGTATGATCCAGTGCGAGCTGCCTCGTCAGAGCTTCATCAACCTCATCATGGAGAGCATCCGTACTGCGACTGCTGTGACACACCGGTCATCAGCCGCAGCCTGCAGCAGTACCAGGCTGCATCAGCACATTGGCACTCAGCGCCAGCCGTGCGGCACAGCAGCTTCTGTGCTGCATCACAGCTGAGGGCACCCTGCGGCTCAGCCAGTGCCGCATTGTTACCTCGTAGGTGCTGTCGGGGTGGAATTTGAGGATGTGCACGAAGGGCGGGTGCCACGCGGGCGAGCGCAGCCAGTCTGGCAGCGTGGTCTCCAGCTCATCGATGATCTCAGCCTTGCTGCACAGGAAGCGCAGGCCCTCGTCCTGCGTTACAATACAACGCAACACATCTCAGGACTGAAACCTGCCTCAGGCACTAGCCCAGCGAGCCGCTACTCCGCTCATGAGGGTGCTAGCGATTGTATCCAGTCTTTCCTTCAGTGGTTGGGCGGTTGAAACCACCCGCACAAGTCCGTCAATGCCAGTTGCTTTTTTAGGCCAGCCACGGGCGGATACACGCAGCCAGCCGACAAACGTACAGTGGCGCCAGAGTTGGATAAGTCAGCAGCCTTGCTGCACAGGAAGCGCAGGCCCTCGTCCTGCATTGCACGCAGCCAGCCGACAAACGCACGGTGGTGTCTAAACCCTAAAACCCTAAACCCTAAAGCCTAGTGGCGCCAGAGTTGGATGAGTCAACAGCCTTGCTGCACAGGAAGCGCAGGCCTCATCCTGCATTGCATTGTGGAGGTATGTTTGAGCTGAATGATCAGGCCGCGTTGTGTTGCTGACACAGGCACAGCATGTGTGGAGTTGATGTGGAGCCATGCACAGCGCCACTGCGATACAGGGGGCGGCCGCTGTGAAAGAAGCTGCTCACAGGTTGCACTGGACGTGTGCCAGCAAAATGAAGGCTGGCTACAGAGCTTTCTTCAGACAGCAAAGAGCAGAGAAGCACCAGGTGCACCTATACCTTGCCCAATCCAGACTATGCCTACAATCCACCACCATGGCACAGCAACTGGCAGCATGCGTAACTTCCCCCCTTAGCGAGAAGCGACTGTTGACGGTGAAGCAGAGCAAATGCTTATCTGAGAGTGGCTGCTTTCAAGTATGACGCGAAGATGGGTTGCTGCACGCACCTGGGTGATCTTGGAGAAGCTGTTGGTCATGGAGGCTATCAGCACGTTGAGCAGCAGCACGTTCATGACAAACTCGAACGCGATGAACAACAGCATGGCTGCCGTCGGGTTGGTGGAGTTGTAGAACACCTGAAGGAGCATCAGCATCAGCAGCAGCAGCAGCAGCAACAGCAGTGTGTCAGCAATCATATGTATACATACCTGCTGCCAGCACGGTGCTCCGGTACTTGCTGTCTGCAGCCAACAATCTGCACATCGATGCAAAAGCAAAAACACTACATGATCAACCTTGAGATGTAGAAGCACCCATGATGCACTCTCCAATGCTACCACTGACACAGGAGTACCAATAGTCTCTGCCTTTCTACTCTTCAAGGTGTACCCGCTGCAACCTGCCATCAGCAAAGCGGCAACTGCATGCAAGCTGCAGTCATGTGCAAGCTCACATTGTAGTCAAACATGGCCAGCATGAAGCTGTACATGCTGGCCATGGAGTGCCACACGTTGGCAAAGTCCACAAATTGCTCCCGGTCCTGCCTGTACAGGCTGTAGAAGGCCAGCGCAAAGCCCAGCATGGTCAGCGTGAGGAACACCAGGAACCTGCAGCAGCAGCAGCAGCAGCAGCAGCAGCGTGAGGGGCTGGCTCTACAGGTGTAGACAGTGGGCGCGTTGAGAGGGGCGGTGCTGTGTCTGCGCTACACTGGCAATGCTGTTGCCTGCCAGGGTGGTGTACGCTACAGCCGGCTTGCCACAAGGAAGCACATGCTTACTGCTGGCACCTCATTTCTGCCCGGAAGTGCGTGAATGCGCTAGCATCCGCTGTCAGCGCTGAAATAACAAGCAGCAGCAGCAGCTGCTGCAGCAACAGCAGCAGCAGCTGGCAGCCCACCCACCACTTCAGGTCTTCCAGGACTGCACATCAGTTACAATGTACACAGCAGCAGGCAGACATGCCCTAGTGAGCAATGGCGGCTGCAGAGGTGGGCCACAGCGGCAGTACAGGTGTGTTGCAGTGCTAACTAAAAGTCAGCATACAGCTGGCGGTTGCAGCGCTGCTGCTGACTCAGCAAAGATCCAGTGCTTGTCAACATGCATCTAGAAGCATCTAGCAGCATCTGACAGCTGCAGCAGGCAGCCATCAGGAGCCAGCTGGCCACTGCCACATCATCTGTTGCTGCAACAGCAGTGCTTGCAGGTGCGCTGTTGTGCATTGAACAAACCCTAAAACTGTCATTTTAATCCAGTGCTGGCACAGCAGCCGGCAGCAGCAGCGCAGCACTCCCTGCTGCATTGGCAAACCACCGCTCACTTTTGCTGACGGTGTCCACCAGCGTGGTCTTGGTGGGGTTAAAAGCCTTGGCAAAGTAGTGCAGCCTGCAGCAGCAGCAGCAGCAGCAGCAGCAGCAGCAGCAGCAGCAGCAGCAGCGGCAGCTATGGTCACCCTGGGTTGCCGCAGCTTGAAAGCTATGGAGGCATAGCAGCGTGCCTCATGGACGAAACAGCCCAGTGCAATACAACTGGGTGCCACGGAGAGCCCTCCAGCACACACGCACGCATCATATACCTACCGGACATACCCAGGGTACTGTCAACAGGCTGCCCATCCGCATGCCCTGCTCCCCAACATAGCACGGGAACTGTATCAACAGCACTGCCAATGCGCCAGCCCAACAGTAGCTGTTGTGCATTCTGCAGTTGCAAGGGGCCAGCGGCTGCTGCTGCAGCTGTGCCTCACTTGGTCCACATCAGCACGTGCTGCGTGGCCAGCATCACACTGAAGAAGCCCTCATCCATGAACTCGCGCTGCACATGCAGCACGCAGATGACAATCTGTAGCAGCAGCAGCAGCAGCAGTAGCAGCAGCAGCAGCAGCAATGTCCAGGGAGGGTGGGAGCAACCAGCCTGGCAAGCAGCGTATGTGTTGCTGAGGTGTATGCATGCAGGTGTTAATGACCTGCTGGTTCAACAGCTGTGCAGCTGACAACGCCTGCGCTCAGGCGAAAGACTGCACAACACAGCCTGCAACAAGGCGCAGGCGGTGCATAAACAGGAGGACTTGCTGCCTGCAGCAGCAGCAGCAGCAGCAGCAGCAGCGCACCTGCAGCACGTAGCTGACAAGGTCCATGATGTTCCACATGCCCACCCAGCCAAAGCCATAGGCAGCGATGGTGCACAGCTCCATGTACAGGAACGGCGCCATGGGCAGCAGGGTGAGCAGGCTGAACACAGTCGCAGCAAAGCCGTTCCTGCAAGCACGCCAGCAAGGAAAACCAGTTATTAGTACCAAAGTAGGTAATATACAGCGGGGCCATGTGCCCGGTGTAACTTCATTGGGTTGTAACTGGCCACAGATCCACCCACTAAGGAGCCAAACCAGGCTCCTGAAGTTAATATGGTTGTGGGTTGCTGTACTGCCAACTGCAGCCAGAAGCTGCACTGTGCATTGCTGTAGCTGCGTGCTGAGCTGTGCCGTGCTGTGCTGGTGTGTGTATCGTGCATGGCAGCTGGTAATGAATCAGCGCACCTGTCAGCCATAAGCTGCCAGAATGTCATCGTCCAATCCTGCAAGCACCACCAGCACCAACACATGTGAGAAGACGCATGCCTTGATTTCGGCAGCAGTTGGAAGTGAATGCCTTGGCGCTCCCCAGGAACGGGAACAGCACATGAGTTTGCAGGAGCTCTGGGCAGGGCATCAGCAGAGCTTTGTGACGTGCGCTGGGCTTCAGCACGACACCACAAACAGCACTGCGGGAGCAGCAACCAAGCAGGAGGCTTCTGAACACGTATTGCAGGCGCCACCAGCATCCACGGAAGCCTGTGGGTTATCCGCAGCGAGCAACCCGCAACAACCACATGCTGATGCTGTGCATCACCGCTGCTGCCTCTTCAAACATCCATTGTGTGTGCCGCATCCACAGCCAGGTGGAGGGCTCCCCCAGCCGGCACCCACCTCTTGCTGAAACAGCAGGGTGAATGCGGTATAGCCAGCCAGCCATGCCAGGTAGCATGCGAGCTCGTACAGCAGGAACTTCTTTGCCCAGGTGTGCCACTTGTAGTTGATCACTGCCTGCACCGCAGGCAGCCCAAACACAGCAGCGGAGCAGCCCCGCGCCTGCGCAGCAGCAGCGGCGGCAGCGGGTGCAGCAGCAGCAGCGGCGGCAGCAGCAGCAGCATGCATGAGCATGCTTAGCATGACACAGGTGGTTGCTCTTCTCACGGCAGACGGTGCTGCTGCAGGTAGCTGCAGCGGAGTGCTTTCTCACAACAAAGTGAATGTTGTACCACCCAAACGTCACCGAGCGTGTTTACTGTAGAATTCTTGGGTGCTTGGGTGCTTCAATAGCCTGCTTGCATGCAACTGATGCAACTTCAATAGCCGGCTTGCATGCAACTGATGTCAACAACATCAGCAGCGGCAGCCAGGCCCTCGATGTGCACAGCCAGAGGCATGAGATGTTCACAGACAGCTGATGTACTTAGGGCAGCACTGCTGCTGCGGCAGCGGTGCCCTTACATGGTAGCGCTTGAGTAGGGGGTGCAGCAAACCCTTGGACCCCTCAGCAGCAGCATCCCTCAGGTTAACAACATGCGCCTGCACATACGCACACACATACAGCACACAAGAGCCAGTGCAGCTGAGCTAACAGGGCTGCCTGCTTGCGGATAACATACTGCAGGGGCGCGGCAGCAGTGGATGTGTGCTGGCGACACCATGGCAAGCGCTGAGTGGCCACTTGAGCTGTCAGTGCACAGCCACCAAATCAATTCAATTGCACTGCACTGTGCACAGACCAGAATCGACACAAGCTCAGCAACAAAAAAGACCGTTTGTGAAATCACGGCACAGCTGCAGGGTAATGTGTGTGTGGCAGCTGCTGTGTCCAGTCTCAGAAGGCCGCGCACCTCCATGGTGATCTTGGTGGTCCAGCCGATGCCTGCTGCTGATCTGCTGTACTCTGACAGCTGCTCCCGCCACATGCTCTCCCAGTCAACCTGAAACACAACCGCAGCACCAGCAGCCGTATGAAAGGCGTCGTGACTGTGCAAGCGGTGCAGTGACAGGTAGCACTGCTGTTGATCGGGGTGTGTGAGCTACATTGGTTCTTCAGGACCAACCTTACATTCATACTGCTGTGCACTGCAAGCTGTATTGCTCTGTTGTAATGCTCTTCCAGTGCACACTGTGCTGTGCTGTCATCACTGTTGCGGGGCGGCGACGGCGGCCAACACACTCCGCAGCACCTCTGCCAGGGTTATCCCGCTTGCCGCAACCACCACCCTCCCATTGCTCCTGCTGCTCCTGCTGCAGCAGCGCTTGCCTGCGCACCTCGTAGTGGTCTGCGCCTGTGGTGAGCATGTTTTCATGGCCAAAGGCCTTGAAGGCGACAGCATCCTGCAGCCAGCAGCAGCAGCAGCAGCAGGTTGAGGCAGCTGCCTTGCAAGGGCAGGGTGTGAAGAAGTGTAGGTTGACTTGAACTAGCGCCACGCACTGTCAGGAACTGTGCCTCAACTGCTTGCCTGCCCAGCAGAACAGCCGCATGGCTGTGGTGTGGCTACTCAACGTTGATGCAGTGAAAAGCTGGCTGATTCAGACGTCGCGGAGCCCTCAGCTGGCTGCACGAGTATCCTGCTGCTGCTCAAACAGGTGGCAGCAGTACGGCACATGGCAGGCATTTGCAACTTATGCTGGTGCTAGGGGGAGTTCACCTGCACTTCGAACTCTCCCAGCTTTGCCACGCCTTCCTCTTCAAGGTACTGAAGGCGCACAGAAGTTCAGGTGATCATCGCGCATGCGCTACGTTAGGCATGTGGCGCTGCTGTCATGTGCTGCTGATGCGGTCATGTGCTGTTGTTGCAGTCAGGTGCTGCCCAGCTGATGTGTGCAGGAACATGCAGGCACAGTGTCACAGCAGCACACCTGGATCACATCCTTGGGCTTCTCCCTGATCAGCTCCCGCATCTTATACACATCTTCATCCTCCACATGCTCAGGCTGCCCAGCAGCTCCTGCTTCCATAGATCTGAGCTCAGCTAGCAGGTCCTCGTCAAAGATTGAGAAGTCACATTCACCTCCACCATAACCCTCTGCTTCCGCCAAGAGCGGCTCTAGATTATCAGCCATAGGGAACTACGAGACGACCAACTGAGCACAGCTACGAGACGTCCACGTGCGAAGGCATCAATCTGAAATTGGATGCAAAAACACCATATTCATTGTTCATTTGACGTTCTTGAATCCAGGCATTGAAACGCCCGTGCACATGAGGACGTGGCGACAGTGACGACCCTACTGTCAACGCTCACTGTCAAAAGTTGTGACACGTCACAGGGCTGTAGCCCTTACAGCTGAGCTGAGCTGGGGTTAGCTTTTAAGCAGCATTTGTCACGACGATACCATACCAAGCATGCTCTGAATTCCTTCAAGGTGGCAGAGGCAGGCTGTACATAGCAGTACACAATTGGGCAGTCTCCACCTGCAGCCATTTCTTCCTGTAGCAGCCATGACCGAGCACGTTGGCACCCCCTTCACTGCTTACAACAACACTGGAAACGTAGCTACACTTGTGGGCAACTGGCAGGAAGAGGCTGTGCTCAAAGCAGTAACTGGCACCTCAAGGAACAAGGTACTGCTCTGCCACATCAGCAACGCTGTGACAGCAAAGTGCAACAACAATTATTTTGTAGGAACAGCCAGAATGGTAACCGCAGCACATACTACACTAATGTGGGTGCGTCTTGCACTTCAAAGGTGGCATGCAGCGCGTTACCGCTGAGTGAGCCAGCCTGACACTTCTTGGCACACCTGTTATGGCAGCGGCAACAATCCATGTCAACATGAAGTATGTGCTGTTATGCAAGCAACACAACATATACGCTGGACTGAAGCCATGTGCTTACTCTATGCTGCTGTGCTCACATGATTACGCATGCAGACAGTCGCCCTGCAGAACCAGGCAGCTGCAGAGGCGACAGTATTTGCAGTCAGGCAAGACGAGGCAGCTGATGAGCCAACACACAGCAGGGTGATAGAGCATACAGAGCAGCTGGTGGGTGCAGCGCTTGTGTTGTGCCAAGGCTGGGCACGTGACTGGCATGCATATGCGGGATGCACAATATGGTGCTAGCCGCTAGCAGCATCCTGCAGCAGGAGTGTTGCAGCATTGGTGCACTGCTGCAGACTATGCTGGCGGTTGCAAACTTTGCACAAGCGCAATTACCATGATTAAGGGCAAAAACACAGCATGGTGCTGACCAGCTTGCTATGCTGCTGCATGCAGCTGCCTGCAGAATGGATAACACACAACACGGTCAACTTCCAGCCACCAGCTGCGCGCACGTTTGACCTTGCCAGCTACCCCAAGCTCGAGCAGAGCGGCCCCCGCGCAGAGCAGGTGACAGCAGCTGCTGCAGTAGCCACGCCATCAGAGTTGAAACGACAGCGCCAGGCTTACTCAATCCAGCATTTGAAAACTTGCATGTCAACAAACAGACGCACCCTGTGAGCATCGGGCGAGGTCTGCTTGCACTACAGGCACACTGGCAGCTGGCTGTGCAGCAGGTCAGCACTGACGCAGCTGCCTGCGTCAATCGGATGCCTGCTGCCTGCTGGTGCTGCTGCTGCTGCTGCTGCTGCTGCTGCTGCTGCACGGTGCTTGCAGGAGCTGCGCCAGCTGCTGCAGGCGGCTGCAGCAGAGCCGGCCTGCGAGGCTCCCGCAGCTGCTGTTGAGACGACACACAGGGCGGAGTTCCAGGCGCACAACATGCAGGGGCTGCAGTGAGTGCCGCTCAACAGTGCTGCCAAAGCAGCTTGTCAGTGCATCCATTGCTTCTAGCCTGTCTTGAGGAGTATGCGTAAGAATGCTTGGTACATCACTGATGGCAGGTGTCGAGCAAGTACGTCTGCAACACGCCGGCCACCTGTGGGTCACACAGTGCGAGTTGGCGCGCACTCCCCTGCCAGGTGCAGCTGTAGAAGGTCAAATTTATACAGCAACTGCTCTAAACACACCCTCAAGCAACATTGGACCAAGGAATTATGTAAATTGCTACAGACATAGCCACGCCTTGCTGGGACGACGCAGGTTCGGCGCACGCGTGATGAAGACGCAGGACGGCACACCCGCCACACGGGACGCCACGTTCCTGGCAGAGGCCGGCATCCTAGGCAGCACAGCTGCACACAGGCTGGCAGCAGCACAGCAAGCGGGCAAACACAGCACGGACGCGAGCAGCAGCCGTGGCGGGGAAGGCGGTAGCAGCTGGGGCGGCAGCAGCTTGCGCACCTGGCTGGACCCGGCTGTGCCCATCACCCTGTGAGTGCGATTGGCATGGCTGCTGACCAGAGGAGAAACAGCAACATGCAGAACTGTGCTGTGGCGGAGGTGCTTCGTGTTGGTGCTGCAGCCTGTGGCGGCAGCGCTGCCGGTGGCCTCGCCTGATATCGCTGCCTGCACCCAGCAGGTGGAGGGAGTGTGCGTAGCTGGCTGCAGCCACTGCTGTTGTCCATGTTGCTGCTTTGACGGCGCTGGGTTGCCTGATGCATAAGAACGAATCTAGACACCCACAGAGTCCTGAGGACCACATTGGATGCGTAACTGCGCAGGTACACGGAGGCTGCTGCCAAGAGCACATTCACTGGCACCTTCTATGTGAGCGCCTGCAGCTTCTGTATGTTTCGGTCAGCTTGACAAGCGTCCATTTGTCACCTGTTGTACACACTGCCCTCAGCAGCCACACAACAGTGTGCAGCGCAGGACATCTGTCATACAGGACAGCATGCTGAAGTGTTTTTGCACATTACATACTGTAGACAGCAGTAGGCCGCAGTAGGCAGCAGTAGGCCGCAGTCATGACAGCCATTGGACTGTCATGAACATCAATACCCTGCAAATCAAACCTCGAGCCAAAAGAGCGTGCACATCTGTGACTGCAGCCGCTCAACCCGATAACGCTCAGCTGCAGTCCAGCAGCGTGCGACCAGCCCACATTGCTAACACCAGCTGCTGGCCTGTATGAAACCAGCCTAGCCTGTTTTGCTGACACCACATGCCGTCATGGCATGACATGATGTGTCTAGCATGTGCTGAGCTCGCCAATGCCTGCTTCTGCAAACCATCAGGGCACTGCGGCGGTGTCCAAGATGGCGCCGATGAACAGGGACGACAGGTTCACCAAGTTGGCGAGTGACATCAACAACGTGGAGGGCCACAGATGACCAGCAACTGCAGCGACAGCACTTGACGCAGCAATGCGTCGCCAGGCAGCTGTTAAACAGTGTCAGTCAACCAGTGTCAGTGACAGTACCTCGTGATTGCATACGTGTCGTATGGCGGTGCCACACTAGCAGGCACTTTTATTATCCAACAGCCTGTTGCTGAGCTTGCTGAGAACTGACCCACACTGTGGGGGCACCAGAGAGCATGATGTGCCAGCGCTTGTCAGATCGTCTGAGATGGCATAGGGAACAGGCAGTGCAAGTTGCACTGTGCAATACCTGCAGCACCGCAATTGAACTGAACCATGAGGGCTGCAGCAGACAAAGGGCGATAACTATGCCATGACAGCACCGAAGACGGGCGTGCAATGTAAAAAGGGATATTCAAATTGTTGTTTAGTAGCAAAAATAACTTGAACGTTCTTCAGATTGCTCCAGGTGAGGTGCTCTTCAGATTGCTCCAGGTGAGGATGAAGTTCTCACTGGTTGCTCCCTGGCCCAGGGAGTCACAACCTGGGTCCCTCGCCTGGACCGCCGCAAGGAATTCGCTGAATCGAGTCTAAACGCTTTTATTTGTATAAATGTCTTTGAATCTACGTTGTGACACTCTGCAGCCTCAGAAATGCTAATTGTATCCTTCCCCCTGACTGACATGACTGGGCTGGCGCCAGCCTGAGCTCCTGTGGTGATGACATAACAAGCGAGACGTTGGTCAGCTTGCTACGGTAGTAAATATCACATGTTCAGTACCAGTCGGCTTCCTTCAAATGTCATTTAGCTTGCAGGCAAGCGCAGCTGTCAGGGTGGCGCTTCTGCGGGACAGGCACTACTGTACTACCAGGTAGGCGCATGTAACCCCCGATCACTCTGCGTTTATTGTTTTGACCTGTTCTGGTGACGTTGAGACAGGTTAATCCTTCGTTTCTATCCACCATTGCGCAGGAGCCAGAGGCCACAAACTTCAAGCCGACAATCAGCCCAGGCTGATACGGCATACAGTCGTGCTCCCAATAGGAATGCATACAGCCTTTTGAAAAGTTGAAGTGCAGTTCCCGTGCCTAAAGGCGTCTGTTTTTCCTGTCGTCATCGACCACATGGAAGGAACACGAGATCTGTGACAGATTTTCTTCTTTGACATGACCGCCCAGCATGTCTGTGAAGCGTCCGCTGGACGTCAAGCCCAGCCTATCTGTATAAGTTGAATAGTAAACGAACGGTTTAACTGCGTTCTGGCACGGTGTAGTAAAATTTGCCCGAGGCATCTGCCAGAACAAAACGCCTTAGCCGAGACAAGCCCGTTGTATAGGCAAAAACAAGATTAAAAAACCTTTCTGCAAGGGCTGCACAGCTGTGCAAGCAGGCAGGTGGTGCATCGTCCGTCAGCGCCGAGTACCTGATGTGCAGCGATAGCAGACCCAGCAAGACATCGTCTGCTATGTCTGCGACTACACGAGCGCATCATGACTGGAGCGGTGACGATGAGGAGCTCTACCTCGATTGCGAATCAACGAAGGTGCGCCTGCTGGTCTTGCATGATCAACCGTGTGGCGAGCAGAAAAAGGCTGTGGCAAAGCATAGACACCTTGAGGCTCGAGGTCGGAGAACGTGTGAGCGCTGCCTGCATCACCAGGCTGCCGGTGAACGCCGTCCTCACAATGCCTTGCACGCCAGCTGCAGTGACAGCCTGTTTTATTACAAAGCAGCGCTCAGCTCATGCGGTGGTTAAACGCTTGGCTTTCACCCGCGCTATCGGCGCGTGAGCATTCTGGCACCGGACGGCATTGCCACACACACCAATCCACACAGTGCATACATGTACTGTCACTGTGTACAGGCAGGCAGATGCCACCTGCCACCTACAGGCACAGGTCTCTGTTCCTGCCTGACGCTATCTAATGTAAATCATTACGTGCAATGCCTTCTTTTCAGGGCGCCACCCCGGACCAGCAGCAGCCAGAGGAGTGCAGCAGGATGCTCTTCTTTGCGCGCTGCCCTCCCACGCTGCCGCAGCACGAGCTGCTGCAGCTGTTTGGCAAGTTTGGCCACATCACGGAGTTCAACCTGTACAGGCGCTGGGCCAAAGCCAAGAACAGCAAGGGGTGCGGCACAGTGGTGTACGCTGACAAGGCGTCAGCAGCTGCAGCAGTGGCGGCGCTAGATGGCAAGCAGTCATGGCCAGAGAGCGAATCACCGATGGTTGTGGAGTGGGCACAGCCCAGCAAGCTGCAGCTGGCTGCCCGCACCGACAACACTCCAGCAGGTAGGCCGTGCACTGCTCCGCAGCTTTGTAAGGGATTAGTGTGTAGTTGTTGCCCTGCCTGTGAGCTTTATTTCTGGTTTTGAAAGCAGCTGGCAGTGCGCTGGTGTGCCGTGGAAGGTGGCGCCAGTGTGGGCTGAAGCGTGCCAAGAGGTGCAGTGCTCGTGCACCGTGCTGCTTGCTTGCTGGCTTGCTTGTTGCTTGTTTGCGTGCTTCTTTGCTGGCTGGCTTGCTCGTGTGCTGTTTCGCTTGCTTGCTGACACGCATTGCTGCGCAACAATGCTTGCAGGAGCTCAGCCGAGCAGCGACGCTCCAACCACAAAGACCCCCGCAGCACCTGGCGGCCAGAGCACTGCTGCAGGACAGAGCAGCGCCAGCAGCAGCAACAGCAGCAGCGTGCACACGGCCAAGCAGCAGCTGCCAAGGCTGCTGCCGCTGCTGCAGCCCGCCATGCACAGCAGCGGCAGCAGCAGCGGCGCGGCACTCAGCGCAAGCCAGCGGCTGATGCATGAGGCAATGCGTGTGCAGGCTGCCAGCCTTGACTGCCACAGCTCAACTGCTACTGCATGCTGTCGGCTATCGGAGCATGAGGCGCAGTGCACTATGCCATCACATGTGGTGCCAATGCTTGCAAGCCTGGTGAGTCAGCCGCATGCGCAGCAGCACAGCAGCCCTACCAGCGAGCTGCAGCAATGCGCATTGCTGTCAGCCGTGTGTGTTTGCCGCGACGCAGCTGCTGCTGCATGTCCGCCTGGCGTGCTCATCTTCATTGTTGGCAGGAGCCGAGTGCAGCGTAGCACAGCAGGCTGTTGTCCTGGCAGTGTATGCTGCTGCATGCTGTGCAGGACCCATGCAGTGGACGCAGCTCCCTTTTCCTAGTTGGTCAGTGCCTGCGCTGCTTGTCAAGTAGTGACTGGCATGCTGCTGCTGCTGCTACTGCAGATGTTGGACCTGCCCCCTGCCATCAGCGGCAGTGTGCCTTGCATGCAGCACGCCAGCGCACCCAACAACTTCATGCGCCACCAATGCACCTGGGGCGACAGGGACAGCGATGCTTCCCTGCCCCAGGTATGCCCGCCAATGGCAATGCTGCCTGCGGGCTGCAACAGCAATGATTACCAGGGCTTCTCAGCTGAGCCAGCCAGCCATGTTCACAGCTTTTACCTTCCCAGCCTAAGCAGCAGCTCTAACATATGGAGCGCCCCAAACAATGCAATGCCTCATTCGATGATGCACGACAATGCACTGCTGCTGCAGCAGCAGGCCCGCTCAGCAGCTGCAACAGCAGCAATGCAGTCAATGTCGGGGCCGCTGCTGCAGGCCTCAGCCGGGGCAATGGCAGCGGCAGCAGCAGCAGCGCCATTCCACAGCACGTCGTGTGTGTGGCCTCAGGAAGACCGCTCAGCAAACCTGTTCTACAGCGCGGAGCATGCATACGAGAACGTCGCATGCAACGGCAGCCTTGCTGCTGCAGCCAACGCGGCTGCTGCTGCTGCTGCTGCTGCTGCTGCTGGCCACTCCAGTGGCCTGCTTGCTCACAGCAGCGCCAGCGGCACACTGCCAAGCCTGTTAGAGGTCATTCCGGCAATGAGCTGGCTGCAGCTGCAGCAGAACGACCAGCAGCACGCGGTGAATGCTGCTGCAGCCATGGCTGGAAACCCCAGCGGCAGCATGAGCGGCTCGTTTGTGAGCTATGCTGGCAGCGGCAGCAGCAGCGGCGCAGCGGGGCACGTAAGCGCAGCGCAGGCTGCGTGTGCTTCGCTGCAGGAAGTGAGCCTTGACTTGAACCCGCAAGCAGCGCAGGTGCTGCTGGGCAGTCTGGACTTTGTGAAGATCAGGAGTGGCGCAGACGTCAGCGTCGGCTCAACAGGAAAAGGGCTGCAGCTGCGGCTGCGGGGCTCTGCTGCTCAGATCGAGTCTGCGTGCGGCACGCTGCGCCTGCTGCTGCTGTAGCTGCGCCGCAGCGCGGTGCTTGCCTGGCGGAGTGCGCTGTAGTGCGTGCTGCTGTGTTGCGTGTGATTGCATAGTTGCGTGTGATTGCCTAGGATTGTGTCGTGGGGACTTGTGAGATGAAGTTACATGCTTGCTGGCCGGTGCACTGCCACAGCATTTTCCGCAGTGGGTGAGGAACTGCAGGACGCATGGGCCCCCTGTTCAAAATGGGTCATGGTCTGCTGCTAGCACTCATAACAAGGGTGGCACTTGCATGGACGACAGCAGCATTGTGGATGCACACTGCAAACAGCTGCCAGCAGCTATTGTTTCAGTGCTTCAATTGCATAGGAGGCATGCGTGTGTGATGTGCACGAGTGCAATAGGCACAGCAGCGCATTGCGTCGCTTGGAGTGAGTACGTGCTGTGCCCTTTTGGGTAGGTGCTGCCAGCCTGATGATGACCTGATGGGCGCAAGCCTGTGCAGCATTTGTGAAAGCGGCTGTGCAGCAGGGTTTTCTGTTCGGGGGGAGGCTGTCTTGTCCTGCGGCTCTGCCGCTGGACACTTTGTTCTGCGGGCCGCACCGCGCTAGTACTGTGTGCGACGATTTGGTGGGTGACTTTGCGTGTGTGTGTGTGTGTGTGTGTGTGTGTGTGTGTGTGTGTGTGTGTGTGTGTGTGTGTGCGCGCGTGCGCGTGCGCGTGCGTGTGTGTGTGTGTGTGTCCCTGGCTCTGTTGCATAACAAAGGGCGCTGTCTTTTGTGTGGGTGTAGAGGAAGAACGAGCTGGCGGGGCTTGAGTAGAGTGCATTGCAATGAACAAGCCAGCCGGTAGTTGCCACTTGTGCCTGACGTGCGCAAGGGCAGCAGGCTGGCGCTGCCGTGGTTCTTTCTGTTGTGCCGCATTGCACAGGCACTGTGCATGGCATCATCAAATGTTTGAGCCTGCCTTGAATCATCAAGCCTCCAACCCACATCCAGCGCATGCCGCACGTCTGGTGCTGATGCACGCCTCCTTTCATTGCACTGATGCCTCTCAGTGCCGCACCACCTGCAACACCGCACAGACTGGGTTATTACTACTTTCTACTATACAGCACTGAACTGAGGTACGTGGGCGACACAGCGGTGTGATGGCAGGGCTTTGCACACGCCTGCATGGCAGGGTTGCACGCGTTCCTGTTGCTCGTCAAACTGGCATTGCTTGCGTTGCGGTTGCGGAGTCGGTTGGTTAGTTGTTAGGGTTGCGTGGCGCGGCTGGAACCGATGTGCGCGAGAGCTTGAGGGCATGGCAGCATGGGTGGTCGTTTTTTACCCGCAGTGTGACTGACTGCTTAGCTGTTTCTGAAATCGATGCATGCCGCCGTGCTTGCTCTGCGAAGTGGTGGCACATTTCACCGCATGGCAGCAGCGCCAGTCATTGCACATCCCTGCGTACAGAACTTGCTGTGCGTTCCTGCAGTCAGAATTCCCACCACTTGCTGGTTTGAACGGCTGCAGCCCTAATGTCAAGGGTCATGCTGCAGGAGTACTGAACACTCGTGGTTTTGGAAGCGTGTGATTTTGGAAGCGAGTAGTGGTCCGGTGCGGGTTTGAAGAGAGCCCTGAAGTTCGGTTTGGTGTTGCTGTTGTGGTGCGAGCGCCAACAGCACTTACAGCGGGGCGTGTGTTGAGCACCTCTGCATAGCATGCATGCCGTGGCAGCGCAACTGGTGCTGCGTGATAATATGTTGGTTAAACTGCTGTGCCTGGCAGCATGCTGCTTCGTCCGTCTATGTGTTGAGGCTGCAAGCAGCTTACGGCTGAACTGCATTGTGGCCAGCACACAAGCATAACGCGCTTGTCAGCATCAGCTGTTGGTGGTGTCGAGGTGTGCGTTGGACGCTGGCTTGCTGAGCAACTCAATGTGGTGCTGCCTTGTGTTGGTGGTCGGTTGTGTTGTGGGCAGGTGCCAGAAGCAGGCGCCTGCTGCTGGTAGGCGAAGGTTGCAGCACTCTGTTCAGGCTGCCACCTGTGGGCAGGGCAGGATCTTCCAGCTAGGCTTGTGGCACATGCTGCATGTTGACAAAGGGTTAGCATGTGCGTGTGTGCGCGGAGCCATGCATTGCGTGCAACCGGCTGGCATGTAGCAGGAGGGTGCGCCGCATGAATCAAGAACTGATGTTGAAACAAAATTGCAATCAGGTGCCTGCAAGCAGACGAGCGATCACCTGTTGGTTGCCATATCGCATGTTGTTGAGTGCCTCTACAGTAGTTTATAGAAAAGGTTATGCATGACTGACACGTTTCTGCTTGCTCGGTGTGAGCGAGCCACAGCATCAAACAGGGCTGCATGTACAAATGCGTTGCATACGCCAGCTCATGATAAGCGTCGTGACTGACCTGTGTACGGCATTCTTGGGGCTCCACCTGTGTGCTGCGCCGACGCTGTTTGGCGTGAAAGCTGCAGCTTCTAAGACTGTGCCGCACACACAGTTGGTTGCAGACTTGGCACAGCTGCTGTTTGTGTGTTGGGCGGCAAGGGAAGACCTAGCGGTCCATTTATGGTTGTGGATCGGCTTAGTGGTTGCATCTCTGCACAGTTCTTGGTGCATGAGGGATGCACTGTGTCCAGGCTGTGACGCCTTGATGCCGCTAGAGCACTACATGCTGCTCTTTGATTAGACAAGGCAACACCTTGGCACACAGTTTGTCCCCAGCCCCATGGATATGGTGGTTGTGTCGGCAGAGGCTCTTCGAGCAGTGATGCACAGCAATCTCTTCTTGCATGGCAGGCTTGCTGATTGGCTAGTGGTGGAACATGTGCGGCTGTAGTAGCATCAAGTACAACGGTCCCTTGGAAGGGTACCTATAGCACGGTTTGTTGGTTTGAAGTCCGCTTATGGAGCGCTCCGGGTACAGAGGAGCACTCTGCTGCATTTGCACCGCTGGTGTTGCTAGGTGCGACACCTCATGGGCCCCTTTAGCTTGCATCTGTGCTGGCAGAAGCCGCGCAGCAGATATACACGGGATGGCTGTCTGCAACCTCCCTGCCTACAATCTGCACCACAGAACTGCTGTGATAGTACGGGGCGCGGTGCAGTTGAGGGACACAGGGGGACACAGGGGTTCAAGCAGCTCAGGAGGCATTTTGCGTGCTGCTGCGCACTCACATAGTACCAATGAGCTCGCAATCAAGTCAAGTACTGCCGGTTTTGGAAACCAGCCAGCAACATGTAGTGTTGAACCAGGAAGACTGTTGGATGCCTTACGTGGTGTGGTGCGGCACATGCGTTGGCTGTGCTCTTCGTGTTGAGGAGTTTTGGGGACTACTGTCCCTGCCGCTTGGAAGTGCTGCTGTGATCACTTCGACAGCAGCAGGGCTAAACCGACCGACTAGAAGGACTCTTCTTGCTGCCAGTGCGTGGTGTCGAGCTGAAGCTGCTAACACTGCTGCCTTGGCACCCTTGATTAACCAGCGCATGATGTATGTGTGCGTGTGCGTGCTCCGTTGTTTGTGTACAGGCAGCCTCCAAAATGGTTGCACGGCCTTAGGTTTGGTGTATACTACAGACAGTGTTCAGTGCGCCGACAGCACAGCAGCGCAAGTGCCGCATCAAGGACCTCGAAACAGGAGATGACATTGGAACCCAGCGGCAGCAAAGCACGGAGCAGCACTGCATGCTGCTGCATGCTCAGTAGCATGTACTGCATTGTCTGTGCTGCACGCTGGAGCATGGCTTGATTGTGTGTTGTTGGTGCTGCCACGAATGCGTTGGCCAGACTGCCCACACATGAGCCTCTTTGCACCTGATGGGCGCGCCCCACAACCAAGGCGGCCCCCAAAACCATCCGATTGCTCACGGCGCCCACTGCCCAAAAGCGTCACAAACACCCTGTTTTTCCTCTACGGGACAACCAGACGCTGCTGCTGTCTTGTTTACATCAACACGAGACCGCACTTCCACCTCACTGACTGTGTGCGCGATTGGTCGCTGCACCTTGTGTGGGTGGCAGCTGATGGCTGCCGCTGTTGCGGCTGTAGACCGCTTGGGATGATTTGCATTTGATGATGATGATTTCACACCACCTGCTCATTGTGGGCTGCCCGGGCATTTTGGCAGTGGCCTGGGCTCTGCCTGAGACAGGTGCCGGAGACTTCCAGTGCGGCTACTTTGTTAGACGTTGCATTTCAGCAAGGATGCCTGGTCTCAGCAGGGGGTGTTATGGCAAAGGGGCGAGCCGCTCTTGGGTGGCCTGCCGTGCAGCCATCCCCTGTTGTCAGGCTGGCTCTGCATTTGGCGCTGATTGAAGCACTGCGCTCACCTGCCGCACCTGCGTTGTGCGAGCAGGCAGTTGTCATTATTTGAAGGCTGTGCTGTCACTGCAGCGCAGCATGCTGCTGCATGTGTGGACCCGCTTACAGCGATCCTGCGGGCGCAGTGCATGCAGCACAGCCACTGGCATACTCTTTTAGCAGCACAGACGGCATGCATGAAGATGTTGTGCTGCTGCTGCTGCAGCTGCAGCTGCGGATCCAGCGGCTGCATGAGGCAGGCTGATGACCAGGCTGCTCTTTTCAGATGTGCAGCATGACGATGTGCTGCCTGCAGGCTCACTTACTCTGTGATCTGTGCGAATCGCGTTGATGCATGTTGTGCGCACCCTTGGGCAGACGCCAGCAAGCTCTACAGCAGAGCATGGCCCTTAACTGCGGGCCGGCTGTCGCTGTGCCTCTGCTGCCTCTACGCTTTTGCATCATGCAGCACATGGGCCTTGGTGGGAGCACAGCCCTGCGGATGTTGTGGTGGAGTGTGGGTGCTTGCCTTTCCTGCGACTGACCTCAGATTTTGGCAGCCACAATCAGCTAACACACACATATACACATACACACACCCAGCATATCAGCTGATTGTTGCATTCTATGCCAGTTTCAAAGCCAGCACCTGACTACGCAGCATTGGAGTGTTCGACAGCTCACGTGGCAGCCTGTGCAGTTGTTGCAGGCCATGAGTCGGAGCGTTCATGCATCCTTCCTTATTGGAGGCGCAGGCTCTGGTCTCGCTGCAGGTGCATGTGCACAAACAACACACAATCCTTCCTTGTTAATCACATCATCTGCACAAACAACACACAATCCTTCCTTGTTAATCACATCATCCATCAGGGCATGCATGCTGCAGTTACGGCTTGCGGCTGCCGCTTCCCAGTTACAGCACCCTCTCGTCAAAGCGCCTGCTGCTGAAACAGCCCTGATGATGCTGTACATGCAGTTGCGTTTTGCACCGCAGCTGCTCTTGCTGCTCATGTTGTGTTTGGGTTGAGCGGAGAGCCACAGCGTTGCTGAAGCAAATTTGCAAAGTGCCTGGCAGAGCGTGCACACGTGCATGCGCATGACAGTGGCATCAGCTAACATGTGTCTCTCTGCTTTGTGTGTGCGAGCGTGCATGCTGTGGTGCGAGAGCCAGTGACTTCAGATTGCACCAGAGGCACAGTAGGGCATGACAGTGGTGTGCTTTCCATGTGTAGCCTAGCCCTGCTGGTAGTGTCGCAGCACGGCTGCAGAGATGCTTCGGCATCTGTCATATGTGGATGCACTGCATTATGATAATGCATGTGGAGGCACTTGGGTGCCGTTGTGTGGTGTTGGGAGATGACATGTTGCTGTGTGGTCTGTCAGCTGTTGCGCCTGCGAGTGCGGTTGCAAACGTGTTTGGTTGCAGATTTGGGCGCAGATCTGCTGTGCCATCAGACAGGATACCGAGTTGCGGTCGTATGTCACCACGCCACCTTTATCATGCGTTCCGCCACGGAGCAGGCATGCACAGCCAGGTCACTTTGTTTGAATGTCTTCAAGTGCCAGAATCATCATCATCATCATGTTACTCAAGTGCCAGAATGTGATCAAACGTATCTATGGGGTTGCCTTTTCTCCACAACACTCCTAACACATGTTGCATCCTAGTTGTGTGCACACATGTGTACAGGCACACATGTTTGCCACCAGTTGCTTTTTGAGGTTGGCATACCCAGCCATCAGTCGCGGTGGGTTGCAGATTGCTTGACCGTGGCTGTCAAGTAGCTCACATGTAACTCCTGATTATGTAAGCATTGTTGCACAGGCGCACTACTGCTCAAGAACTGCCCGCTTGCCTGGTTAGCTCACAAACAGCCAGCTCTTAGATATGTGGCAAGATCTATGGCAAGATCTGCGCAGGCTGTACTGCCAGATCACTTGGGCAAGTGCCCTGGACAGCTGTACAAGCAACAACTAGCGGTAACCGACCTCTACATAGGTATAACTGCCAAAAAGCCTGTCATGGTTGAGTTGAGTCAAACCTCACGTCATAGACAATCGCATTTATAATATCCACAAAGCAGCGTGTCACGAGCCCTGATCACCTCCCCCAGCCCCCTCCAGTAACCCCCAGCCGTTGGAATCTGCCAAGCCACCCCCAGCTGCATTGCTGCCAGCATCACCGCCCGACCACCCCGCATTCAAACCACCAGGAATGAAGTCAAACAGACCACAGAACCCCAAAACCACTGAAGTTGACTGGGCCCTGCTGAAGGACTCGGCTACACCAGGGCCGCACCGTGCACGCGCCATTGCCCTCGCTTGGTTCAGCACCAGGCAACCGCGCGAGTCTTGAGATAGAGCAACAGCATACGCAGATGCCCACGCACTGGCAGTTCCACCGCCAGCGCAGAACGCAGATGCAGTTGCTTCTGCCACAGCTGCCTGGCTGTCACCACCCTGAGCAATGGCTGTTGCAATGGCCTGACCGTAGGCATAGCGGGTTGGTGCGCCACCGGTGGAGATGGCGTCCGCAACTGCAGTCGTGAATTGAGGCATGTACCTGCATGTGTTGCAGCAGAGGCAGCATTGACAGCAGGTCAGCGGCACTGGTGACAGGCGCGCGCGACAGCCTGCATAGACAGAGCTATCAGTGAAACATGCCCATCCAGGGTGAGCAATCAACAGCGTCAAATGCAAACACATGGAGCAGCAGCAGCAGCAGCTGACAGCACCAGACACGTCTAGCACACGCTGCTGGTGATGACGCGCTGATGCATTCATCCCACATTATACATCGTGCCTCAGGCCGTGTCAGGCCTGCTGCTGCCTGTGCTGTCACAACCACACTGCAGCCGCACCTGTTGCGCTGCGCGTAGACAAATGCATTCGACATGGAGCGCGCAAACCCGCGCGTGTTGCCGCTGTTCACAGCCAGATCCGCAGAGCGCTGCAGCAGGTACGGCGCAGCCCTCGGCTGCCGCATCGTCGCCGCTGCTACTGCCTCGCCAACCGCCACAGCGTCCCCCCCACTCGCTGCTGCTCCTGCCACGGCCTGTGCTGCTGCATCGCCCTGCCCGCGGTCCACAGCCTGCGCCAACCCCTGCGCTGCAGCCGCCGCGTTCCCGCGGCGCCCAATGCCTTGCGCGAGCGTGCCGGCGGCGCCGCTCATCGCAATCGGCCGTGAGCTGATGCGGCCGTACTGTGCAGTGTCGCCGATCAGCGGAGATAGGCTGGGCCGCCCGCGTGCGCCTTGGCCCCCAAACCCTCCTTGCGTCGGCTGCGCACCGCCCTGGCCACCCAGCCCGCCGAGGCCGTTCTGACCACCTATTCCCTGGTTGCCTCTGCCGCCCCAGCCGCCTCTACCAGGCGTCTGACCAATCACAGCAGGAACTGCGGATGTGTCAGGCGAGTCCTGCTGCCCCCTGTTGCCAGCGCCCCGGCCAGGCAAGCCAAGCCCTGCTGCGCCCTGGCTGCCGCCCAAACCGCCGAGCCCTCCAACACCCCCAAGGCTGCCCCAGTTCTGGCCGCCAGGGCGGCCTCCGCGGCCACCAATACCGCCAAAACCTGCGGCAGCAGCAGCAGCAGCAGCAGCAGTGATGCGACGTCAGACACACCGCTGGTTCTGTGCTACCAGCAGCAGCAAATGCTAGCACCTTGCTCGACGGATGCGCAACAATCTAATGCTGCACACAACACGCTGCCAGCCAGGAGCAACAGTAAACGGTGGGCACCACGTGCTTCCTACCAGGCAGGGAGCAACTGCCTACACGACGCATCAAGTGCCTGCTGCCAGCGAAGCACCTCGAGTCAGTGCAGCAGCTGCCGGCATCCTCACCAGGCTGCGGCTGGCCTCTGGAGCCGCCGCCACCCCAGCCGCCGGCTGTTGGCAGCTGCGCCTGCCGCGGCGGCGGCGGCGCTAGCTGCGGCTCCTGCTGCGGCTGCGCACGCCCGCCTGCACCCCTGCCACCCAGCCAGCTGCCCCAGCCCCTGCTGCCGCCGCCACCGCCACCGCTGCCGCCAGCTGGCGGAGGAGTGGCTTGGTACGCTGGCTGCTGCTGCGGCTGCTGCTGCTGTGGCTGGCTGCTGCCCCTGCCACCCAGCCAGCTGCCCCAGCCGCCAGCCCCAGGGCTGCCAGCCCCTGCTGGGTTGTTGCGGCCAGCACGCCCACCACCCAGCCCACCACCTCCACCCAGCCCACCACCCAGCCCACCACCTCCAGGTGGGGCTCCACCTAGCCCACCCAGGCCTGCTAAGCTGCCTCCGCCGCCGCCGCCACCGCCGCCAAGCCCGCCCCAGCGGCCGCGTGTTGGCTGCGCTGCTTGCTGCAGCCATGGCTGCTGCTGCGGCTGCTGCTGTTGCTGCGCTGCCGCAGCCTCCCTGCCGAACCTGCCTGCGCCACCCCAGCCGCCCTGAGAGGGCCGGCCCCACTGCTGCTGTGCGTCAGCTGCATCTGCGCCTGCAAGCGAGCGGCTGCCTGCAGCAACGGCAGCAGTGGTACGAACAGTAGCAGCACAATCATCAGCTGTGAGGCAGGCCTGCATATTACTCTATTCAGACGATTTGACAGGATGTAGATGTTCAAACGGTTTGCCCGACTAGGGCTGCGAATGCATTCCTGGCAATGTCTTAAACAGGCTAGTGCTGGCGGCAAACTACATTCTGTTTTGTATACGCTCTTTACCCCTGATCAGCATTTACAATCTGGGCTGGCACTAGCACGCCTCTCTCACCCTCTGCATGGTGCAGGCCGACCAGCAGCAGCAGCATACATACATGTGCTAGCCTGCTTGTCCTCATCATCCTCTGTAGTGCAAAAGAGCAAGCCTGCAAATTATCATCCAGGTTTGATGTGAATGATGCAGGAATTCATGGCCGTATTGGGATTGTGCAGGTGTTCTTTCAAGACTAGCCAAAGGCATCAGTTCCGCAGAGGCTGCCTGCGGCTGCCGCATAAAATAACAGCATGAGTATATATTCACGGACATTGTGGTGGCAGATCACGCATCTGCATCATTGCTTGCTTCACTTCCAGCAGCTCTGCGCACGCTGGATGCCAACAGAACCAGAACGAGCACTGGCCGCTCACCCAGCAATTCCACGGGACCATAGTGTATTTTAAACCGCTTTGTAAATCTACGCACGCATAATGAGCATTGAACGTCGCATAAGAAGACTATGGGATAACCTTCAGGCCTGACGCAAGGAGGGAACTCTGTCGATCAGCTATTGGCTTCCAGCTAGAAAAGAATGATCACTGAGCCTATAGTGTGAGCGCTTTTCAAGCGATGGGGATGTCTTCGCTGAAGCCGTGTCACCGACTTGTTTCGGACAGCTGCTGCTGCTCAACTGACAGGTGGGCATATCTTCTTGGGCTGATGACAGGTGTCCATAATCCATTTTTCAGTATTGGGAGACGCTTATGCAACAGCTTAATAAAGTTGCAAACGTAACCGCTTCATATGTATATGGTAGCGAGACACCACAACTGCGGGTGACGCCTCCTGCGAGGCAGTGTCTTGGGGGCTGTCATCCCTGCCTAGTGCATGCAACCGGGTTTGGGTTTGGGGTCTGTCCCTACATAAAGTTGTGCGAGTGTAAGTAATTACTGGGAAACATCAAAAGGGCCCAACCTACCCTGAAAGCAGGCCAGGTGATCACCAAGTCACTTGAAGTTCACACTCTGAGCCTATTGGCTACTGTCATGCGTCAGCGCACCGCTCCTTGACACTACTCACTACTCACTGGGGCAGCCGAGTGCGCTGCATGTGCCGATTTGAAAACCTAAGCAGCGCTGCACTTGAATCTGCACCA
Organism: Tetradesmus obliquus; assembly: GCA_030272155.1. NCBI lineage: Eukaryota > Viridiplantae > Chlorophyta > Chlorophyceae > Sphaeropleales > Scenedesmaceae > Tetradesmus > Tetradesmus obliquus. Next base: position 8,890,467 of record CP126191.1, read on the forward strand.
GCACTTGGATGGCTGCAAGATCTGCAGCGGCAGCTTCTTTGATGCCTAGGCTGCAAATCAGAAAGCGGTGGCACGGCTTTGGCTGCTGCAGGCTATCGTGTAAATTCAGCTAGCTAGCCGAGCGCGTGGCGGCTGCTTTCTTTGCTAACACCAAGTCATTGTGACTGTCAGCTGCTCATCAAGCTGCTGCTGCAGCTCTGGCACCTGCCAGTTGTACAGCCAATGGCTACAGCACATAAGACACGCGGGCTCAAAACAGCATCAAGCGCGTACAGTTGATCCTTGGTATGACGGGCATGTAGCATATGGTGTTGTGTCTGCATGTATGGGGTCTGGGTGACTGGTCCAATATATCATCTGCTGTGTCCCTCTCTTGGCAGTTGATCTTTGCTGCGCATGACAGCTGAGCACTGCGGTTGCGACTTGCTGTAGTAGCTGCCAGCCAGTAAGTGGAATGGTGCGGGACATGTGGTGCTGCAGAGCCTTGCCGATTTTTTTGTTTGATTCTTGCAGACTCCCGGCCTCACCTACTAGTAAAAGCTCATGCGGCATGTGTGCAGCCATCCGATGTCATCAATGCATTCAATGCAATGAACATGAAGTTCATGTTCCAGCCAGCCGTTGTAATACCAATTTCAGCATAGTAGCAAAGTGAGCAGCCGAGCATGCTTTTCAAGCCTGACACAAACAGTGTGGCGGCCAGGACTCACGAGCAACTCTTTACACGTGCAACTAGCTTGCAGTACTGCCTCTCCCCACCCCCTCGCTGCCAGAGTTGTTGCTGCCAACTTGACTAGATGGTCCAGCAGGGCAACAAGCACCAGAAATAAAGCTGCACACTAAAAGGAAGGCATGCTAGCACAACGCTGCAACTGCAACAAAGCGTAAAAGCGACACAAGGGTATGCGTCGCCACAACAACCTGCGCAGCAAACATAAGTCTTGACATGAAGAGGCGGAGTATGTGCATGGTGTGGCAGCACTCGCTTGCGCAGCAGTGCTGCCCAATAACTTTTAATAAACCATAAATGTAAATGTGCACAGCCAGCAGGACAGAACCAGTCGCTGGCCAACGCCCTCACCACCAAGGTACAAATAAATTTTGTGTACTCAAACCAGTGCTTGTCCTACAAGCTGGGCAAGCTGGGCCACAGCTGTAGCATAAGCATGCACAGCAAGTGCTGCCGCTTCTAGTTCCCTTCGCCGGCTGCACTATATTGTGTTGACTGTATATAACCATGTACAGTGCCACTGTAGCCAGTGGCTTGCGCAGCCATGGCAGAATCGAAGCAAGACACCCCAAGCCAGCATGTATTGGTTGCAGTACAGCCGTTGCCCGGGTAACCGGGACATTACCACAGCACATACGATCCAGCTGAGAGTGTTACTTGCCACTCCACCCATCCATGAGGCCACCGTATGAGTTGCTGTTGCTGCCGCTGTTGCCACCAGACCACCCCATGTTGATGCCACCTGGCAGCAAATCCATCAGCCCACAGAAGCCTAGCACAGTAGATGTGGCCTCAGTCTGACTGAATGCTGTTGAAGCACCATTGCCGCACTGTGCCTGTGCCAGGGCCTTAGCCTGGTTCAAAACTAAGCAGCCACGCGAGTCCTGAGACAGCGCAACAGCATATGCAGACGCCCACGCACTGGCTGTGCTGCCGCCTGCACAGATGGCAGTTGCAGTTGCTTCTGCCACAGCTGCCTGGCTGTCACCGCCCTGAGCGATGGCTGTTGCAATGGCCTGGCCGTATGCGTAGCGCGTTGGTGCACCGCCGGTGGCAATGGCATCAGCAACTGCTGTCGTCATCTGCGGCATGTGCTTCTTACGGCGTGCATACACAAAAGCATCTGCCATAGTGTCAGCATACGAATCTGTCAGGCCGTTGCTGACAGCATAGCTTGCAGACTTGGCAAGCAGCTGAGGGGCAACGCGGGGGTGGTTGATAGTTGCCTCTGCAACCGCCTCTGCTGCTGCGCTAGAGTCTGCCGTGCTTCCAGATGTCGCCGCACTGGCCATCGCCTGTGCTGCTGCATCTGCCTGGCCTCCGCTGTAAGCCTGCGCAAGGCTCTGTGCTGCTGCCCTGGCATTGCCACGCCGCCACATGCCTTGTGCCAGCGTGCCTGCAGCCCCTGTGGCTGCAATAGGCCTGCGGCGGATGCCAGAGTACCCGCCGATGCTGCCAGTTAAAGCACCGAGTGACGCGCGGTCGCCTCTGTTGTCACGCCAGGCCCTGCCAGGCCTGTTGCCGCCGCTGTTGCCACCGCCCCAGTTGGCAGCAGATGGGATGCCCTGGCCCCAGCCGCTGCTGCTTGCAGGAATTCCACTGCCACTGCCGGCGCCGCTGCTGCTGTCACTTCCACTGCGGCCGTCCCTGCCACCCCTGCCCCAGCCGTTGCCATTGTTGCCCCAGCCGTTGGCATTGCCGTTGGTCCAGCGGTTGTTGTTGCCGCTGCCCTGCCAGCGGTTGCCCCCAAAGCCGCCGACAGTTGGCTGCGCTGCCTGCTGGAACACTGGCTGGCTTTGGAAGCCGCTGCTGCCGCCTGTTGTTGCTGCCAGACCATTTGCATCATCCCCTCCCTCATTGCCTTGAGTGCTGGGGCCAGGCTGGAAAGATGGTGCGGCATTGTTGTTGTTGCGGCCCCATTGGTTGCCGTTGCTGCCAGGTGTGCGTGAGAAGCCACTCAGGCCTCCGGGGTTGAAGCCCCTGCCTGGCAGGCCCTGGTCTGGCCTGCGGTCATCTGCTGCAAGCAGGCTCCTGCGGCCCAAGCTGGCAGGTGCAGCTCCTGCAGGAAAGCAGCAGACATGCAGCAGGGCAAGTCAAAAGTCAAAAGTCAACTCCACAACATGGAGGGGATTGTGCCACCAGGTGCTGGCTTTCTGCAGACTGGAAGGCAGGTGTCAACATGAGCAGGTAGGGCTTGCTGCTGTTGCAGGTAGTGCCAATAGATACTGCTGGCAACACAGGGGCATGCGCCAGCTGGCAACTCATTAGTGAGCTGCATGTCATGTGGATGCAGCAGGCAGCTTACCGTGTGCAGCAGGGATATAGAGTAGACTGACGATTAGCAGTATCTTCATGACCGCAGCCAGCGTCCTGCAGGTCCAAGCAAAGATCAGCAGCCGTGTCAGGTCAAAGAAAGGTCAGCAGCCACAGTTGCATGCATGCTGCGCGAGACATCCTTCGACATCAACTAATCTATTCCATTTTTTAAGCTGTCGAAGCATTTTGTCGATCACGAGCTCAAGAACTGGGTAGCCAGCATATCCAGGATTTGCTCACTAGCCGTAGGTCGCCTTACCTGCTGCGAACAGTCGACATACTGCTTTAAGATGCAAATATGAGGTGCGGTCTTTGCCAGCTGCTTCAACAGCCACTTGCCCAGCAGCAAGTTTGCTTGACGTTGCAGGATTGATTGCTCAAGTATACATGATACTATATCAGCTTGAAGAATTGTCTCATTGGATATACTGAAGTGCATCAAGACCTTATACTGAAGCTGTCGCGGGGCGATTAGTGGGTGCTTGCCTGCAGCTTCCCCGTCCCGTACCGCCAGTTATCTGTCACTTCGCTTCTTCTAGTTGCGCTTCATCACCTCCTTACGCCATACGAAGTATCAGATATCAGAAATTAACTTTACTTTGCTGAATTCTTGTCCGTTACAGTCTGCATCACGCTACGGCGAGCAGAGGGAGGGAGTCACCAGCTGACCTTCCCTCAGTAGGCATGGCGTGCCACAGCGCCAGCTGAGCGCATCACGGACGTCGACTCGAAGCCCGTTGCTGGCTACCTACGGTGATGTGCTGACACTGAGTGTGTAAGTGACTGGCTGACAACATGCGCCCCATACACATGGACTGCTCATGATCAGCTGCAGCATGACGATGAATGCGCATGGTCAGGTGGCAGTGCTGCTGCAGTCAGCTGCAAGTGGAAAATTGTACAGCACACACTTCTAGGTTCAGGTGTAAATGGGTGCATGGATACAGCCTGTCCTTTGCTGAGTGAAGCACACTGCGCATGCGCATGGCTGTGGCCGCAGGTCCTCCTGCAGCGCTGCTTGTGGCGGGTCCTTGTTGACAATAAGTTTCATGCTGTGCTGATGCATTGCAACTGTCATCACTACGATGATGCAAATGCTCGCTAGCCTGTTGTAGGCCCTGCCGTGGTATACAGCTGAGGCTCCCTGACCATCCTGCTGGCTCAACAGTACATACTGTCTGTCAAATGTTTGCGCTTGTGAAGGCTCTGCATATGTCATGGCATACTATGTGTGACACATGGCATGCGCTGCACTGGCCGTTGTTTTCTATAGGCAATAAAAGGCAGCAAGCTAGAAGCTTTGCATCTGCCAAAAGTAACATGATGATGATGATCTGTCAAAAGCGGCCACTGCTCAGCCGCCACACCTCAGTTACACGTGATTGTCATTTGCAAGCTGTCCAAACAATTGTTGGGCTGTACTGTATGGCAGTTATCACCCATCTGCGCACCCTGCCAGGGCAAGACAGTCATCACAGCTAGTCTACGTTCAGCCCATTCACTGATTGTCGGGTTACACTGTGGTTTGGCAGTCTGTGGCACTATATAGTCATATATGACTTGCCGGCAAGCTGGTAAACCAATCAGATATCATAGACAAGCAATAGCTTTCGGGTGCAAAGTAAAAGACATGCTGCTGCGCCCTGTCAAGCATGGTCTGCAATTGGGTTTCTCTCAGCCCGGTTGGCAGGCTGGCGCTGGTGCATAACATCAGCCAAAGTGAACTAACAACTGCTGTCAAATCTGCAACAGACGACTACTGCCAACCCCCCAACAACATGTGCTGTCGTACTGCACTATGCGGCACTCTCTCTGCTGGCTATGGTTGCTGCAAGGCTTCCACTTGGCCAGCGCCCTCTCACCAGATTGCCGCATGCAACGCCGCTGCCAGATGTAACAACAAATGTAACACACCTCTGCCCTGCAAAGCCAGCAGGCTCTCGACTGTCATGGATCAAGCTTCCCGCACATAAGATACACTACAACACACATGTTGCCTGGTGGTTTGAATACCTGCTTTGCAGCAGCCTATGAGCGACAACAATGCCACCAACAACCAAGCAGACTGTACACAAGCCCTCTACAACAAACAAACCATGGGTTGCCTACAAAGCAGCAGCGGCAGTGCTGTGGCGTTGCAGCGCGCACTACCAATACCAATTAATTAATGGTGCCTTGCGGCAGCATGTCAGATGTAACATGATGATGAGCATGTCAGACGTATCTACACAGAAGCTAGCAGTAACACAGAATAAACAGTCAGGTGGACCATGTCAGGAAGTACACAGTCGGTGCAGGCGGCGCTCACGCACCAATAAATGGCACACTTGATACTTGTCTGGGGCGTGCAAACAGTTCTGTGGTGGTGGTAGCGATGCGTGATTGACGTTGTGTGCTGAACCTGACACATGTCAATGCAGGCATGGCACTAAAGCTATAGAATTAAACCTAGTCATCACTTGACGCCAAGCTGCTAACCAGCTGCCTAGTTGCCAGCGATCAGGCCACCATATGCATTGCCGGTGTTGCTGCCGCTGTTGCCACCAGACCAACCCATATCAATGCCACCTGGCAGCAGCTCCAGCAGCCCACAGAAGCCTAGCACAGTAGATGTGGCCTCAGCCTGACTGAAGGCCGTTGAAGCACCACTACCGCACTGCGCCTGTGCCAGGGCTTTAGCCTGGTTCAACACCAGGCAACCGCGCGAGTCCTGAGACAGCGCAACAGCATACGCAGACGCCCACGCACTGGCTGTGCTGCCGCCTGCACAAAATGCGGACGCAGTTGCCTCCGCCACAGCTGCCTGGCTGTCACCGCCCTGAGCAATGGCTGTTGCAATGGCCTGGCCGTATGCGTAGCGCGTTGGTGCGCCGCCAGTGGCAATGGCGTCAGCAACTGCTGTTGTGAACTGCGGCATAGACTTCCGGCGCCTGGCAGCACCAAAAGCACCAGCCATGGTGTTGGCGAATCGGCCTGTCTGGCCGTTCTGCACTGCATAGCCAGCCGACTTAGCCAGCAGGGCAGGAGCCACCTTGGGGGCTACCACAGTCGCCTCTGCCAGGGCCTCTGCAACTGCAGCACTGTCAGCTGCACCGCCCGGCGCATCTGTGGCTGCTGCTGCAACCGCCTGCGCTGCTGCATCTGCCTGGCCTCCGCTGTAAGCCTGCGCAAGGCTCTGTGCTGCTGCCCTGGCATTGCCGCGCCGCCGCATGCCTTGCGCAAGCGTGCCTGCTGCTCCTGTGGCTGCAATAGGGCGGGCCTGGGTGCCTTGGAAGGTGCTGAGGGAGCCAGTCAGGGCATTGAGTGACGCGCGGTCACCCTGAATGCTGCTGCCCTGGTTGCGCCAGCTGCCGGTGCCACGCCAGCTGCCTGTGGCTGTGCCTGGCTGACGGCTGCCGCCCCAGCTGCTGCTGCTGCCAGCAGGCCAGCCACGCGACGGCTGCTGCTGCTGCTGCTGCTGCTGCTGTGGAGTGTTCCAGCCTCTGGCATTGTTGCCGTTGCCGCCTCTCCACTGCTGGAAGGAGTTGCCTGCAGCATTGCCCCTGGTGCCGGCAGCAGTAGCCGGGTTTAGGGTGCCCCAGCCTGCGCCTGCAGTTGGCCTGGCAGCAGCAGCAGCAGCAGCAGAAGGGCTTTCCTGCAAGCCCTGCCGCCTGGGGCCCATGCCAGCCATGCTGCTGACCTGGGTCCGGACCTGCTGCTGCTGCTGCTGCTGCTGCTGCCGCTGCCTGGCTGCATACGGGGATGGCGCTTCTTCTGACAGGAATATGGGAAGATTCATCATTTGGGGGCGGGCTTGCAGGAGCTGGCGCTGGCTGTGCTGTGTTGCGTCTGCTGTGCCGCCTGCACGTGCAGATGAAACAGGCGGTGGCGGGAAGCAGATGCATGGGTCAGCAGCGGGTTGAAAGGCGCTGATACACGCTGTTTACCAGCTAGAATAGGTGCACAGGCTGGTTGCCGCATATGCAAAATAAACGTGTCGACTGCCAGCTGCACCAAGCATGACTGTTATCAGTGACAGCCCCAATTTGCTGGGCCAGCAACTAGACTGAATCAGCACTCTTGAAGTAGCAGTATGCCTCCAGTGTTCAGCCGTTTCACAGCCAAAGTGAAACACAAAGCAATTGACCTATGTGGCTGCTGGACTGCAGCTGTAGCTGGTGCTGGGGCTGCAGCATGTGGGTGTCACTGCTGCCAGCAGCAGTGCTGCACTGCCAGAAGCAACTGCTGACAACAATCTGGTTCCACCTCTGATACTCACCATTACTGATCATCAAGCACATAAGTACCATAAAAGCAATAATATATCGCGGTTGCGAGCGGTCCATGACGACGCAAACCTGCGATGAAGGGCAGGTACCGGTAAGTCAGCAGCAAGCCTGACGTAGCACATTCCAAGCACCAGCAACAACAAGAGCTGAGTCAATGTAATACATGTTAATTATGTTGGATTGGTTGAGTACTTTAGCTGCACAGTATGCCGCACCGTGCTACCGGCACGGCACTGCTGGTCCTGGTCAACTTCATGGCAAGGACAGACGTCTGTGGACAGACGTCTGTGCTGATAGCCCTTACCTTTCGCCTAGCGATGTAGTATCCACGTCCTAGCAACAGATTCGACCGGTGTATTCCGCTGTAAGTGTTGAATAGCTGACGGGCGAGTACGCTGAAGACTTGTCTGCTGCTGTGTGCAGTATGTCCTGTCGATACAGAGATGGCTTGTTGGAAAGCGATCAAGCTTATGTATCGAGCTGCCCTGGCCCAGCGATCAAGCTAGCGATAATGCAGTAGTAGCACCCGCCAGCTGGGTAGGTTCTGCAGTTGCAGCTACCCTCAAGTCCGTCCACTTCCAAGTTTACCAGACAAAGGACGAACGACTGCGCATGCTTGAAACCCCATTCTTTCGGTTTTGATATTGCAAAATCGCGCTGTAATATTGTGAAGTCGTCGTGCCGGCCACTTCAAATGAAAAACCCGACATGTGCACACGCCAGACCAACCACTTCGTCGGTAATCTGTTACTCGTCCAGCTCCGACACAGGCATCTTCACCAATGCAGTCATCAACGGTGACTGCTGGGCTCGCCCCACCACGATCACCCTCACTGCCCCAGCTCCCAGTGGTGGCTGCAGGCATGTGGCATCAACCTGCAGCATCACCCGCCGACAAATCAGCACAACCATTGTTAGCACTGCCCAAAAACCAGTGTGATCACATACATGTATTGGTGAATATATTCCTCGGATGGCCTACAACCATTAGGCTGGGCTAGTACTGCATCATACGTACGCAACGTGTAACCCCACTCGGGCTCCGAGTGAGCTGAGCCTGGCAGCCAGGCGGCCTGGCTTGGAGGTAAGTAGCGTCTTGATGTAAGCCAGTGAGCACGATGCCGCCCAGGAGGCTGTATGTTGGCTGCTCGTTCTGTCAATTGCTGTTTCATTCTCATCCTTTCCAGCATGCAGCACTAGCTGCAGCTGAGCTGGCCAGCGCCCACCTTGTATGTGTACTGTAGCAGCGGCACCAGTGCCGGCACTGCAAAGTGGTGCGTGTGCACCTGGTACATTGCCTCATCCTCTGCTTGCACCAGCACCTGCATACGAGTTCAAGGAACACTTGGACTACGTGGTACTACTTCCTCAGCACTAGTAGGACTTGGAAGCCTCATGGTCTGCAACTGGTCCTGGATAAACCTGGCTTGACAGGCCACGGCTTGATGCAACTTGCAGACTGCATGAATACACCAAGCATGTTGCCTGCGCGAGGCTTTTGCACTTGCAACACTAATATGTGAAAGCAAAACAGCTGCACTAGGCTGAAGTCCAGACACGTCCAGCTGCCGCACTCCCTTGCTTTCAACACGCCGCAGCTGCAGCGCAGGCTCACCTGCAGGTCTGTGGCCAGCTCCTGGCCCTCGTTGCTGAGGTTCAGCAGCAGCCTGAACCGCGGCCCCAGGCCCTGGATGCTCACGTTCATGGACAGGTTGGCAGCAGCAGCATGTGAGGCAGCTCCCTGCAGCACAGCAGGCGGGCGAGCATGGCACAAGGCTCACACACATGCAGCAGTAGTTGTAAAGATGGACAGTCTAGCATGAATCAAGAATGTAAATGCAAGTTGAGTGAGTTATGTTGTGCTGTGTCGTGCGTGATTGAGCTGCAACGTTGCTGCTGCCGCAGCAACTCCAGCACAGCAACTGCTGCTGCTCCCTCCAAGCCTGCTGGTGCTGCTGCTGCTGCACAATGTGAACGCCAGTACATGCGATAAGTTGAACTTGTTTTTTACATCAGCTGCTGAGGCCTTCTGCCAGGCCCTGGATGGCCTGAGGGCAGGTGCGATCTCCTGCAAGGTCCTTCAGGGCAGGGGCATTTCGAGCAGTCATCTTACAGCATGTGCCGTTGGATGCAAGGCTCGCCAACAAAAAGGAGATCGATCAGAGAGACTATCAATACAGTTGTATGTGTTCGGCGAATCGCCTCCCCTTGGGGTGTAACTAGCTGTTTGCACCACCAAAAGGTACCTTTGAACGGGTATCCAGCCATACGCTGCATCGCTTCGTAACATATCTCCTATACAAGCATTTTGATGATATTGTTGCTGCTGTCGCAGCAGAAGATCAAGTGGCTGCTGCTGCCGCAGCAGCTCCTTTTTGTCACCGGCCAAATTGTTGGCTCGATGCAAGATCCGACAGTTCCACAGCATTTCTGCTGCAATTCACCTGCCTAATCGCGTCCTTGCTGACCTTGGCAGTGCCCCAATCGTTAGCGCAAAAATCCGGGCCGGATTTATGCAGAACTGGCTAAAGTCTCAACTTGCAACTAGTGGAAGGCAAGTTGATTTAAGCTGTGTTGTGTTTTGTTATCGCGCCTTTATGTGCATGGATGTGGCGTCCCTGGTTGGCGCCTGTGAACTGCAATCGTGGCGTTGGCAATGACGCGTGCATGCTAGCACGCCCTCGATACCGCATTAGACGTTTTGAATAGGCTAATCTAAGGAGTTAACGAGCATTGCGACTGCTTCAAGGCTCGACTGGTGCCCCATTCGTGGGCGCAAGTGTCCTTGCCTGCAGGCGCGCATGCCGGCACGCCCTGCTACACTGCAGACCCTGACATGGCAATTTTTACTTTTCCTATGTTGCTATGAAAATAGCGACTGTATCTGCGGCCCCAACACAACTACAGGGAAAAGCCGCTTGTTTGTAACAGGATTACCTGCCTTTGGCTTCGTTGTTCACAACCGGAATGCAGCATCCGAAATATGCAGTGCGTTACAGTTTTTTTGCACAGCTACAGCGTTTGATGAAAGCCGCCGACAGTGCCCCCTTCGTGGGCGCGTTTTTCCCGGCCCGGAGGCAGGGCGTAATCGCATAAGACGCTAATGTCGTCAACTTGCAAAAGGCAAAAGGCAAATCTTGTGCAGTGACTGGTACTGGCGGCTGCACGTGTGCTGCAGGGGCCTGAAGCCCAAGCAGAGCGAGTTATCAAACAGCACAATGCGGATGTAGAGGTTGTACCTTGCGCACGGCTGCTGGGTAATGCCTTGCGCAGGTGCATGCTCACCTGTGCCACGACAACACTACAGGAAGCACTTGTACATGCTCGCTCTGCTGTTCACACCGCGGCCGCAAATGTTGCGGAGATCCTTTTCCTCCCCCAACCCCCGCACGGCAGCCGCCGCGAAGCAGCCTGCTGCAGAACTCCGAGCCTCACCTGGCCGTCCGTGAGCACCTTGACAAACGCGTGCGCAGTGGCCAGCCGCATCTTGGCCAGGTCGCGCTGGAACACGCGGTGCATGTCCACCGCCTGCGCCCGCTCGCGCTGCGTCTGCTCTACGTACAGCCGTGTCTTCTTGGGCACGTCCAGCGGCACATCCTGCTCCGGGGGCGTCCCCGAGGAGCCCACAGCAGCAGCCTCCAGGTTGGCGGTGCGCGGCATGATCTGCGGGGCAGCAGGGGCAGCGGCACGGTGAGGTGAACCCTGCACAGCTGCGGTACAGTGTAGTTGAAAGCTTGCGCCTTGCTGCTGGGCGACAAAACAGTCTGCACCGCAACATACAACCTGACACTAAGGCAATGTGCCTGCAGGCCTGTGCTGTGCGGCTGATGCAGAGCAGCTGCTGCCTCGCTTCTCACCTTGATATCCAATGCGCCTGTGGCGGTGACGCTGATCAAGCTGCAGTCTTCCCGTGCGTACCGCCCAGCACACAGCCCCATCACAGGGCTGCTGCTGCTGTGCAGGGACACCAGCGCCTTGTCATTGTACACCCGCACCTCCCCATTGGCCAGTGCCACCACCACGCACTTGCTCTGCCGTGCTGCTGCGGCTGGCAGCAGCTGCAGCGTGAGTATGCTGGCTGGCATGTACAGCGTGTACTGCTTGGCGCCCTTGCCTGTGTAGCAGTGCAGCGCGTCAGCCATGGTGCCGACCACAATCTGCCTGCCCGCACGCACCTGCAGCAGGCGCAGCAGCAGCAGCAGCAGCAGCAGCAGCAGCAGAAGCTCTGGTAGCGCTGCCAACATCTTGCATTGCTGAGTGCGCCTGTAGCAGCAGAAGACGCCCAAGAGCACTTCGGTGGGGACGCGTGCCGGCGATCATGCAAAAGTACGAGTAGCAACCAATTGCTGTGCAGAGCTGCTGACGTCAAGCCCAGCAGCGTGCTCCCCAGCTGCTTACCACGCCCACAGGCTGCGAGTCCAGCTGGATCACGCTCCTGCTGAGGGCGCCGCTTTTGATGTTGTACAGCCTGCCATCCCTGGCTGCCACTGTGATCCGGTAGCCCTCATCAAGCTCGCCTGGCAGCAGCAGCAGCACCAGCAACATTAGAAACAGACGCCCTTCGCAAAAGCAGCAACATGAACTGCCTTCGTACCCTGTGCCACCACTGCACTGCACTGCACTGCGCGACACAGCTTGTGGCACAGACATGAAGTAGCACCTGCTGCATGAGAGCATAGCTGTTGCTGCGCTGCAGATGAACGTGAAACGCAGCAAGCGCGCGCAGCTGCCAACCGCCCCCTGCCTAGACTCACCTGTTGTCGCAAGGAAGGCTGGCACAGCAGGCAGCGTGATGGCCTTGTCCACTGCTGTGCCAGCAGCGTTCAAGATGAGCACTCTGCAGTCCTCAGTGCCCAGCACCAAGCGGCTGACAGCATCCAGCTGCAGAGCAAGCAGCGTGCATAACATGGAGGGTTGCCAGCAGCGCCGGTTTCGCAGCGAAGGCAGACTCAGCAATTTCCCAACCTACAGTGCAAACTGCACTCATGTTAACTTGCTGACACAAAGCTACACTACAGCCTGCATGCTCTGCCCAAACACATGTGCAACTTGAGGCTGCTGCTGGCTGCTCATGTGGTTACCTCATCCTTTGCTTGCCGCACAGCGTCCATGCACGTTATGCATGACAGGTTGCCAGCAGCAGCTTGGCCGCTGCTGTCTGCTGCAAACTGCTGCTGTGCTTGCGGGTCTCCTGCCAATGCCAGCAGCTGCTGTGAGCGGGCTGCCAGTTGTAAGCTGCCTTTGTCCTGCAAGTGCTGCAGCTGCTGTGCTGCAGCAGCTGCCTCTAGCTTGCCCGCCTCCACTTGCTTCCTGCAAGACGATGAGTGAAGAAACAACTAAACGCGTTGGCTTGAAGGCGCATCCAGCAGCAAATATTGTGCACATAGTGCAAGCTAGCTGCTGTGCCATGCTATGTGATCAGACAACTGCTGCAAGGGAAGGGCCAGCCTGGAAGATGGACACAATTGTAGCAACACAGCTTCTGGAAGCTGGCAATGGCGGCCGCGGCATCTGCTCTGCAGGAGTTTGCCAGCCGTGCTGCTTGCGCTGCCCTTGCATACAGCGCCGTACACCATGCCCCACACACGGCAGCAGCAGCAGCTGCTCTGGTGTCGCGCGGCTGCTTACCATACAGCATCTTCTGCAGGACTGACGTCGCCAGCTGGCAGCGTGAACTTGTAGAAGGGCCGTAAGCTGCGGAACATGTACACATGTGGCCCTGCTGCTACTGCCAAGGTTGGCACGCGAGGTGCTGTGCTGTCAGTTATAAAGCTGGTGATGGCAACAGGTGCCTCCACTAGCGCGTGCTCAGATGCCTTGGCGGTGCCCTTCCATACCTGCATGAGCAGGGTAGCAGCATGCACGGTTGACTCAGCCTGCTGCATTGATTGAGCATCCCAAGTGCTGATGTAGAAGTGTCAAATGGTGGATGCCTGTTTTCTAAGATCTTGCACTTGTCGATGTGCCTTTCACGTTGCTCTCACGGTGGCCCCCAGTTCCTGCAATCTGCGGTAATTGACGCTGGTACCTTGATCTTCTTGTCTGCATCAGCAACTACCAGGCGCCAGTCTCCATCGCCATATAAGTTGCAGGTGTGTATGCAGTTGGTGAAGGCGTTCAGCCCAGCGACTGGGTCTGCCCAAGCATCCAGCCACAGCTGCTTTGCTGTGCCTCTGCCACTGCTGGCCTTGGCACCACGCTTGGTGGCTGAGTCATGCCCGCTGCTGCTGTCCTGGTCTGATCTTAGTTGTGCAGAAGCCATGACGAGGTGCTCCTTCGGAGTTCGGCAGTGTGTGCTTCACTTCATCTGAAGCAGCATGTACAGTGCACTGGGCGGGAGCAGCTTGAGCCACAGTCAAGGGGCATCGGCGCCAGCAATTGAACGTGGAATGAATTGCATTAGGCGACAAAAAAATGTTGATTCGGACTTTTACAAGGCACTCGACTGTAGTATCTGCTTTCGAGGTTGCAAGCCCGAGTTCAGCACAACTCCCAGGGGCTCAGAGCCAAGCGCGAAATCATCAAGAAGAATACGTTTCGACGATCTGCGATGGCAGCAACACTAGAGACCTGGACAACAAGCGTGGCAGCGAACCTGTTACAGGCTGGTGTACATGCATGTTGAACCATATGGTTCAAGAGCCCACGAATCAGCAGCAGATCGCAGGAACATCATACGACAAGAAGCAACATACAGTACTGGCCAAAACCATCCACAGTGTCTCCATGCTACAGTGTGAACCAGCGCCATGTCATACCAGTCAACTTCAGTGTGAAGGCATGCACGTGTGGAAGGCCCACAGCTTTGTCATGCGTCCTTTCTGTCTTCTTTAACCACAGCCGCTAGAATGCTGTACTATGCAAGCATTGATATGCCTTGCATTCTTATACCATGCTTTGTTGATATGCAAAACCGCGCAAATGGCAGGCCAGATGAGCCGCCCAGTCCACAGGTCACACATGATGATCACATCCTACTGCAGCAACGCGCAGCTGCCGTTGCTATTCCCCGCTCCATAGCTGCAGCACCGGCTACAGCTCTGGTCCCAGGTCAATGGCCTGCTTCTTCTGCACCTGCCAGCTGGGCTCGTCATCGCTGTCGCACAGGTCACAGACTGCGGCCTCGTCCGCACCCACAGCGCGCCCATTCACCAGCAGCGGGCCAGCAGGCGCCTGCAGGCGGCACGGTTGCAGCAGCAGCAGCAGCCAGACGAGGACGACCAGTAACGACGCAGCCTCAATATGACATCAGCACCAATGCCTGTGCCCTAATCATACACTCCACAGGGTGGGTTTAGGCACAACGCAGAGCACCCGATCTCTGTGCCGCCTGTCAAGCACAGTGCCGTAGCCCCGCATTCACGCATTGACGATGTATGCTGCGATAATATATTCACAAGTCAACTGCCATACTGCGTAACTCATGAAGCTCAGCAGGCATAAGAAGGCGGCTTCACGTACCTGCGCTGTCAGGTCCACAGTTTCTGCTGTAGCGCTGCGTGGCGCCGCATCACCATCCTCCCGCTCCCGCTTCACACCTGCTGCTGCTGCTGCTGCTGCTCCCTGGCCTTCCCGCTTCACGCGGTGCCTGCTGCTGCCTGCTGCTGCTAGGCGGCTGCTTGCTGCGTCTGGCTCTTGCCCCATCCTAGCTAGCCCTGCAGCAACGAGAAGGGATGGCAACGCCAACACGGCACATATGCAGCACTCACACACTGTGCATGACAGAGCACAAAGACAATGAGAAACAAACTGCAACCACGGCAAAGCACAGTGTGCACAACTTGTTCTTCAATTGAAGCAGGCGTGGAGAACATCACATCAATTTACAAATGGTGAGCAGTGGCTGATGTGCAACAGCAGCAACACAGCAGTCATGCAGCAGATGCGTGCACGTAGCGCACAGTCGCTACAGCAGAAGCCTGAGGTACTTGCAGCTAGACAGCAATGAGCTTGCTGGCCACACATAAAGTACTGGGGGCCTTATGGTGTCCATGCCTGCTGATAACACGCAGCTGTGCACACCAAATGTGGGCAAACTCACGCTCATCTCTCGAGGCGCGCAAAATGGCTCTGTGCTCTGGCTTGGAAGGGTTCAGGATCTTGCGCAGTATCAGGTTGTCGGCAGTGTCTTTCCAGCAATGCAGCAACATGGCGGGAAGCAGCGCCGAAATGGCAGGACGGGGTGAAAGAGCATGTTTGTCGTAGCTGCGAGCACACTAGTGCCTGCAAGGGGAGCGCTGTGCTGAGCTCTGCATGGTGAAAGTCTATGGTGCCATATAAAGATGCCACACACAGCAGCCAGGTACAGGAGCACGCAACACCCGCCTGGCTAAATGCAATGTACCCTTTGCAAGCACAAAGTAACCCCTCTACACTGCATTGCGCAAAGTGTGAGCCCAGGTGGGCTGCTGCTGTCCCGTGCTGCTGTAAGCATCACGCACCATAGCGCAGCTTGATGGGTGCAAGCAACGACACCTGCGGCAGCCAGCAGCAGCTGGCGCGTCAGAAGCATGCAAACCAAAAACTGTGCATCTCCTGGCTGATGCGCACTGCACACAGAACACGCCAGCAGGGTGTTGCTTGCAAACCATCAGGCTGTTTGGCAACTGCAGAATCCTGACATGCTTATTATGCCATCACCAGTTTCAGGGCAGAATTGCAGCGGACAAGATTCACGCTCATCAACTGGATGAGAAGCTGTAGCACTCACAGGTGTGTACACAGTGTAATTCCACTTTGTGCTGCTGGCCACTGTGCTGCCTGCCTCGGCCTTGAGCCCTGGAGCCAGAAACCTGCAGCAGCAACCCCAAGTCAGCAAGCAGAATTGGCACAAGGCAACACGCAGGGACACGCTGAGCTGTTGTGCACTGCTGCCCTTGCACCTGCTGCAGCAGCATCCACGCTGTGAGGCTCGCCACCAGGCGCAAGGTGACATGCAGGACGTGCTCTGCTGCTGCATCTGCTGCAGCTCCAATCATGATGACTGGCTCACCACTTTTTGCCCTCTGGCAGCTTCTTGCGTGCTGCCTCGTCCCCAACCACCACTGGCTTGCCAATCGGCTGCGAGGTGTCCTGGTAGCCCGTGGCAACCACCACATCACACGCCAGCTCTATGCGGCCAGCCTTGATCTCATCTGGGTGGTCTACTGTGGCGGCATCCTGCAAGAGTGCAGCGACAGCAGAAGCTGAGTCAGCGTGATTGTCCAAGTTTCAAGCCGGCTGCACAACAGATGGCTACGCCAGAGCAAGTAGAGGAATGGGGTTGACAACGGTATGACAGAAAACACCAAAGCACGGCCACAACTGCTACAGCAGCTGCAGCTGCGCCAGCGCCCCACGTATGCTGAAGATAGACACATTGCTCAAGCCAAGCCAGAACGCATATTCGCAGCAACAAAAACTTGAATCGGCTGCAGACCACAGATAACAACAGCTCTGTCATCATTATGGGGTAACAGCAAACGCAACTGCTTGCAGGAAACAATTCTGTGGGCTAACGGCAGCACTGCTGGGCGTGAATTGTTGAATTTTCCAGCTGGAGCCTACCTCTGCTGGCTTGCAAGCCCCGAACTTGAAGGCACGATACAGGCTGGGTCCATCGTTGTTGGCTGAAGCACAACAGCAGTGCAAGCGTGCATGTCAATTTGATGCATCGAGCGTCATCATGACGTGAGCTTGGATTGATTGCAAGCTGCTGTTATCAGGAGCTGTGCACCGTACATTACAATCAGCTGCTTAGTACATCGAACTTGCTCATGATGCATCACAGTAGCTGAGTAGCGCCCAAACCACACAGCTTATACGCCTTGCAGCCCAGTGCTCCTGTCAGCTGCTGCCGATTTTGACCAACCAGAGGCAATTGATGCTCACCCTGCTGCTGAAGGTAGCCTTCAAAGGTTGCCTCACTGATTCTGCTGTCGCCGTACATGATCTGCGTCAGTTTGCAAGCACTGGTTAGGATGCAAGCAGTTGGCAACCAGCCACCCGACCAGCCAGCCAATAAGCCAGCCAGCCAGCCAGCAAGCAAGGAAGCGGTGCCACGAGGCCAAAGGCAGTGGTAAATGTTCACCTTAGAGAAGCCGACATCGATGCCATCTATGGTCAGCCGTATCTGCAGGCAGAAGCACACACAGTCAAACTTACCAGCATTGTGCTGCTTGCAGGACAGCTCAAACACCTGCTGCACTTCAGCGATGACAGGTAGCGCATGCACGCCGAGAGCTGGTGTTGATAGTGACAATAGTTCTGGCTGCTGTTGCGAAGTGCTGCCAGCTCATGCATGGGCACAGCCTGGCCCTTCTTGCTAGTAGCAGTAGTAGTGACGCTGCTGCTGCTGCTGCTGCCAGCAGTAGAGAAAGGCAGGTCGCACATGCGGTTGGTAAGGATGCATCAAAGCGCTGTTACAGCTGACGCTGCAGCATTGGGCTTGCCTTGTGCGGCTGTGCTGTATGGTTGTCAAGCCTAACTTTTACTTCGAACTCTGTGCCCGCCTCGGTCACTATGTAATTTTGCCCGTTGTGAATCAGTGTAGGCAGCACCTCTTTCGTATGCTTGTTCAAAATTTTGCAGCTGATGTTAGACATGGCCGCTGTAGTGTTGAAAATCGCAAAAGTAGAACACAGAGTCGCATGCTGCAGCAGCAACACAACAGAGGCTTCACGAGTTTCTGGAAACAGAAGGTTAAAAGTGAACAGTATGCCCGAAAGCAGCTCCGTTGAGGAGCTGCAGCCTGGTTGCATCATGCTGGCTTTGTTACAGGTGCGTCAGAAACACAGAACCCCCCAGACATTGAAAACCCTAGGGACCAGAGGACCCTGCAGCCAGACTACAGCCTCATCCACTGCTAGCACCCAGCCGCCAGACAATCTACGCACTGCCCAGCTCATCTGCCCATACAAAGAACCCACACCCACGGGATTGCTGCCTGGTGATGGTCCATGTACCGCAGCTGAAGAACTGCCGTCCATGGTTGGGTCCTGGCCGTTTCGTGGTCCGCTTTTGCGCCTTCACGCCGCACTGACACAACAGAGCACCACCTGATGCAGCCGCAGCAGCAGCTGCCTGGCGTCCCCTGTCGCTGCTGCCACCAGCACCGCTGCTTCTGCCCTTGCCGCTTGCTCCACCACCGCTGCCCTGCAAGTCCTGCAGTTGCTGCACTGGCGCGTTCTCCGAGGTCTGAGTCACTGCCAACACCACACCTTGCTGCATCAGCTTGATGGCAAGCCTTGCGGTGTTTAGCGCATCATCCAGGCCACTATGCTGCCTGCCCTGCCAGCGCAGCCCTGCAGCAAACAGTATGCCATCATTGAAATCGCCAAAGCAACAAAAGCGACTGAGCAGCACATTGATACCCTGCCAAATACAGTAGCATCTGAATGGCAGTACAGGTCGCACCACTAGCAACAGCTACAGACAGGAATCAGAGCAGAGCTGTTGCGCGGCGACTGCACAGCAGCTCGTATCATACGAGTCATACGCAAGCATGCCTGCAGCAAGGTTCGTGTCGCTGCCAGCGTCGCCGCACCTGCAGCCTCCACACATGTGCGCAGGTTGCCGCGCTGCTTGTAGGTCGCCCCAAACAGCTGCTTGAGATCCACCCAGCTGCACAGGTAGTCTGGCCGCTGGATCTTGCGCCAGGCACACTCGGCACACAGGCAGATCTGGCAGCAGGCCAGCAGCACAAGCGCAAGCACGAAATACACATCAACTTGCTGTGAAAGTGTGCTAGGGTCATGTTGCTTGCAACAGGTTCACTGGCAGTGGCTCAGCAGTGCCTGCAGCCACCAACATATGTGAGGTAGCTCTGGCACTGATACTACAGATCAGCACACTGGCAGCAGACGTGCAGTGCATGTTTAAACGTCGCAATGTCTTCATCTCTCGCATCCACTCACCGCCAGATCCCAAGAGGTCCAGGTCACAGCCGTCACAGCCACACCCTGCTCAAACATGCCGCGCTGCTGCAGCCACGCGTGGTGCTGCGTCAGCACCGGCCCCAGCTGCTGCGCTGCATCCATTTGCTGCTGCTGGATGCCTGTGAGCTCTATGCAGAATGGGTCCAGCTGCGGATGCTCCGTGGGCTGCACGTAAGCCTGCAAGACATGTAGAGCATGCATTGACTGGCCTAGGGGCCGCGCAAGAGCAACTGCAGCTGCACAAGGAGCACTAGAATAAGGAGAGGCTGTGGCGATCTGCAGCGCAAGCAAGTGTAGATTGCACACTCCTGCAGACCTCTCAAGTAAAATGTCGCGTGTGCTGCTTGCTTGTCGCAACCGCAGCAGTACTCCTACTCTGCCGTACTTGGCAACTATACCCAAGCAGATGTGACTGTGCTGAGAAGTGACGCAAGGGCAACCCACCTGAAAGCTGTCGGTGATAGCTGCTGCTTTGCAGTCAACTATGGCACAGGACAGCTCAATGATCTCCACAGGCTGCAGGGACCTGCACATGCATTCAAGACGCACGGCAGCTTTAGGAAAGTTGCACGTCGCGTGAAGCATGTGATTTCCAAATATCAGGGTAAGGGTGATGCCATGCCAAAACAAATGCCACGTAG
Source organism: Tetradesmus obliquus (assembly GCA_030272155.1). NCBI lineage: Eukaryota > Viridiplantae > Chlorophyta > Chlorophyceae > Sphaeropleales > Scenedesmaceae > Tetradesmus > Tetradesmus obliquus. Next base: position 8,910,337 of record CP126191.1, read on the forward strand.
AGATGGTGTCATGCACAAATGATGCCTTGCAGGGGACACCACGAGAGTCTGAAAACAACTGTACTCACAAGGCATGCCTATGCTAAGTCAACCTGGTGTGGTGTGCACTGTGCACACATACTCTACATACCTCTGCTTGTTGCACGTTGCCTCAAAATCATACACCAGTAGGTGAGTAAACTGCTGCTTTGCTGGCGACCGCTGGCTGCTGCCAAACATGCTTTTGAAGGCAGCGATGGCTGCAGCATGCTGCTGCTGCTGCTGCTGCTGCTGGTTCTGGTGCTGCTGCTGCTGCTGCTGCAATGTTTCTCCAGCTTGCAACCCTGCATTTTCTGACTGGTAATTGGATGTTGGCTCGACAGCGTCTTGGCTGAATGCCTGCCCTGACGCATGTGCTGCTGCTGATGGTGATGCTGTTGGCTGTGCAGGCTCCACCACAACTGAGGTTTCAACACTTGGACTAAGCTGGTGGTAGAAAGGCACCTGGCTGTCGCCAAGTGCGCGCTGAGGAGTGGCAGATGACGCTTCACCTGAAACCGACGCTGCATGGGTTGCAGCTGCAGCCAAGCACTGCTTTTTTGGAGTGGGTAGCTGAGGCTGCTGCCTGGGTGCCGATCGCTTGCTGACTGGCTTGCCAGAGGATGTTTCTTGCTGCTTGGCAGCCTGCATCATCTTCTGAAAGGCATTCTGTGGCTGCGGTGGAGCAGACATCGGCACAAAGACTGAGTGCGCAGTGGAGCTTGCTGCCTCTAAATCGCCTTACGCCTTGCCACTCCTATGAGGCGATCTTGGACATGTCATGCCCCACGGACATGTAGATGTGATGTGTTCGTGTCATTTGCTGATTCTCCGTACTTGAAGCGTCATCGTGGCACTTAGGGTTATGAAGAGTTTACGCTTATGTCTGTTCTTGATGTCTTTATTGCTCACAATTTTGTCCCGTAATTAGTCAGCGCTTGCACAGCTGGCTTCATCACTACTGTTGACCATCAGGTCTTGGAGCAGCAACGTATTGCCTCGAAGTGCGAGCTGTACAAAATCGGCATCGAATCAGGCACTTGACCAGCAGTGCATACAAAGTAGACTTTGATGCTGCTGGACCTGCGCAGCGTGCATCCCTGACAGCCTGACAGCTTCGCAGTGGGCAGTGATGCCCCTGCAGAGGTGGTCCAGCATTGCCAGGCACTTTTGAGAGTATGAGGCAAGATCCTCAAGCAGACAGCCAACAAGATGATTCATACTCAAGCACTGTACCTGGACACAAGGCAGCAGCTGGGGGCAGCAAGTCCGCAGCATTCCCTGGCAGGCAGCCAGAGCTGCCGCGCAGTAGCAGCGCTGCCAGCAGCATCAGGCGAGGGCAAAGTCGATTGCAGCGGCAGGACACGGCACTGTCTGTACGTTGGGGCCGCGTAAGTGAAGTGGACTATGAGGTGAGCTGCTGCGTGTGCATCAGTGCAAACGGGACCAACAACATGATTGCATGCAGTGCTTCAAGATATACACGAAACGGGACTGCGGACTTCTGCTGTGGTTAGCTCTGTTTGATGACGCATGGTCTTTTTTTACTGATGCAGCAAGCACCATGCCTGTCACCTGCCCCGCTTGCTGCGTCCATGCCCTGCTGCAGGAGCTTACAGCAGACCTGCCAGAACGCTCATTGTTGCTGCTGGGAAAGCAAAACAATCTGCGCAAAGCAGCAGTGTATGCCATCACCAACAAGTACTTTGACTATGCCATGCTGGCAACGATTGTGGCGAACTGCGTGACGCTGGGCATGTACAGTCACCAGCCGGGGTTTGATGAGTCGCAGCTGGGGCAGTTCCTGCAAGCAGCAGACTACTACTTCCTGGGGGTGTTCAGCTTGGAGATGCTGCTGAAGGTGCTGGCAATGGGGCTGGTGCTGGCACCTGGCACATACCTACGCAGCGGTGAGCCACGCGGCGAGCAGCACAATAAGCATTCAAAGCCATGGAATGAGGCAATCGGCTGTCTGCACGCCCATGCCCTGGCTGTGAATGCAGGTTGTTCCTGGGTAGCAGCAACCGTTGCCTTGCGGTGTTATGCTAGACTGATGCAGTGCAGCTGCTTGGCATCAATGGGGTCATGTCGGCTCATGCTGCCATGTATTGCACTGCAGGCTGGAACATTCTGGATGGCACAGTGGTGGCATTGGGCTATGTGGACGTGCTCATGAGCGGCAGCTCAGTCACAGCGCTGCGTGCAGTGCGGGTGCTGCGCCCACTGCGCACCATCACACACATCAAAGGGCTGCGGGTGCGTGCACAGCTGCTGCAGCGCCAAGCAGAGTACAGAGCTGCCAGCTCATATGCTGTTGAGTGCAGCCGTGCAATTGTGGATCATACCGTGTAGCGGCCTCCTGCAAGAGTTGACATACTGGACTGTGTCAGTCAAACAGCTCACTTGAGGCAGCGCAATGGAGACCAGTATGTCAAGCTTGTCCTCAAATCGTGCACTTGCTGCTGGTGCTGGTGCTCATACCATCTTATGCTGCTGATGCTTCGCAGGTGCCGGTTCTGACACTGCTGCATGCATTGCCCATGCTGTCGGACGTGGCAATACTGTGCCTATTCGCAATGTTTGTGTTTGGCATCGTGGCGGTCCAGATGTTTGCTGGTGTAATGCAAAACAGGTGAGCTGGTGCACCTCTAGTATGCAAGACAGCTGCAGAAGAGGTGCTTCACATGCCAGACACGTTTGCAGCCTGTGCTGCTGCTGTAGCTTGCCACCACACTCCGGCAAGGGTACGCCTGTAGTCAATGGTCACCTTGCTGCCACCACTGTCATTGTGCTGCACCAGGTGTGCTGCTGCAGACTTCAGCAGTGCTTACCTTGACCCCAGCAGCCGCACTTACCAGAACGTTACGTACCAGCTTCCACTGTTAGACCGCGACCAGCAGTGCAGTGGCTATCTGGCAGCTGACATCACTTGGGCCCCAGCCTTGTCTGGAGCCAACAGCAGCAGCAACAGCACTGGCGCATACACTTGGTCAGGGGGCAGCAAAGGCGGTGGCTGGACCTGCCCTAGCAATCCAGCACCAGCAGCAGCAGCGCCGTACGGCATGTTCTGTGCACGCTTTGACAACCCCAATGGTGGCATGACAAGCTTCGACAATGTAGTGTGGGCCTGGCTGACCATCTTCCAGTGTATCACCCAGGAGGGGTGGACAGACGTAATGTTCTGGCTGCAGGATGCGTTATCGCCATGGGTGCTTGTGTACTTTGTGGTGCTGATCATTACAGGTGTGGCTTGGCAATTGCCAACAGGTCTGATATTAGTGAGCAATTCCAGCATGACTGCACCCAGCTGTGCATGCGCGGCAGGGCACCCAGCGGGTTGGAGGTGTATCAAATGACGTGCAGCGCTGCCATTCAGGACAAGTTGGTATCTGCAGCTCACATGAAGCTGGTGTTACAAGCCATGCTGGCTTAGCTGCAATGCGCCGCTCACCATCAAGTTGTTAGCGCCTTATGAGCAAGCGCAGCAAGCACAGAGATTGATGGGTCATCACCGCACACTGAACTGCTGTGCATCCGGTGTGTGATTGCAGGAGCATTCTTCCTCATCAACCTTGCGCTGGCAGTGCTGTACCTGCAGTTCACAAAGGAGTTTAGTGTGTCACCAGCAGCCAGTGCAGCTGTGACACGCAGCGCCAGCCTAGCAGCAGGGCAGGCCAGCTTGAGGTTTGCAGACCTGCAAGCAAAGCCGTCTGAGCAGCACAATGCAAATGCGCAAATAACTGCAGATGACTATGATGACGATTTTGCAGGGCTGCCGCCATTCTCGGGCGTCGCTTCTATGAAGCGAGCTGCAAGCAGGGCAGATGAGAGCATGGCAGAGGTCAAAGGCGTGGGCGGAAACAGTGTGCGGGGTGGCACTAGTGTAGGCAGGCAGGCTAGGTTTCAGGACGAAGCAGCAGAGGCAGCAGCAGGGGATGCGTTTGTGACGGCTGAAGTAGTGCTTACCAGCAGGCTGGAAGCGCAAAGCTTAGGGCAGCAGCACCAGCAGCATAATGCTGCACTTGTCAAAGCATTGAAGCAAGGTGTGCACTATCCTGACGGCCACCAGTCACCAAGGTTTCATTTGCAGCAGCAGCAGCAGCAGCAGCAGCAGCAGCAGCAGCAGCAGCAGCAGCAGCAGCAGAAACAGCAGCAACGGCAGCCCCCACTGCTCTGTCAGTGTGGACACTGCTGCGGCCAAGTATGGGACGGCATTAGACAAGCCTGCAGAACAGCAATAGAGGTATGTGATAACCAACACAGCAGCTTGAATTCCTTTGCAGTTTGGTCCTGCTCCTAGTGGAATCGTGCAGTACAGACAAGCACTGGAATGCTGTTCCAGGTGTTGCATTGTGACAACTCTGTCGCACTCTTGTATCAAAGTGCGCATCACGTATCTATGACCGCCACAGGACGCTGCCTGACATCATTTCCCTGCTGTGTCTTGCAGTCCGGGTGGTTCAGCCTGCTGTCTCTGTTCATGATCATCGCCAACACAGCGGTCATGGCAGCAGCATCCTACCCCATGGACCCTGCCTGGGCGGCTGCCAGCGAGACACTCAACATCTCCTTCACCTTCTACTTTGCGATGGAGCTGCTGGTGAAGCTGACAGGTCTGGGGCCCCGGCGCTACATCAAGGACAGGATGAACCAGTTTGACGCACTGGTGGTGGCTGCGAGCTTGGTAGAGGTGGCGCTGCTGCTGGCACCTGGCGATGATTCAAGTGAGCGCAGTAACCTTTGTGAAGCACGCACATTTGTTCAGTTTCATCATGTGTATGCCTCACCAGCTGATTCATTGCAAGCTGCTGCTGCTGCCATACTTTCAACGAGACTGTTGCATAGGCTTCATGCGAAATGGTTACACTGGCGCTGACTGTTGTGTCTGCCGTGCATGCGCCTTGCTGCTGCCGCAGGCACCAGCTCCATGTCTGTGCTGCGCACCACGCGGCTGATGCGCGTGTTCAAGCTCGCGCGCAGCTGGAAGGAGCTCAACCGCATCATCACCGCAGTGCTGCGCAGCTTCAGCCAGGTCTGCTACCTGTCGCTGCTGCTGCTGCTGTTTTTGTACATCATCGCGCTCATGGGCATGCAGCTGTTCAGCCACAAGTTCTCCAGCTGTGACGTGGACGGAGCGCAGCAGCTGTGCCCGCCAGGGGTGCCCCGGCACGAGTGCCCCAGCTATCCCGACTGCTACGTGCAATGCTCTGAGAGCCAGGCAGCCACTTGGTTTGCCGTGCCAGGTGAGAAATTAGGGTAGACTGAACTGGTTTGAATCTGCCGTTGGTGCTATGGAGCGCAATGCAGTGCTGCAAAGGGGTTTCATGAAGTGCAGCGCTGATGACACAAGCGCAGCTACCTGGATGTAATTAATTGTGTCCGTTGGTGGTGTGTGTCATGAGCTTGCTGTCCGCGCCTTGCTTGCAGGCTCGCAATACAACGGCTTGGCGTGGTGTGAACGCTTCCCGCGCGGCGACAGCCTGGCGGGCAGTTCACTGTGCAATGCAACCAGCAGCGTGCCTGGGGTGCCTGCAGATGCACCATCGGCAGCTTCATCTCCATCCACTGACACGTACTCGTACTGGGCACAGGTGATCAGCTACAAGCATGTCATGATGTGGTTGGGTGCAGCGCCTTTTACAATATGCAAGGTCTGCAGACACAGTTTGTGTAACAAGTGCTGGCAATGCCTGCACGTGCTGCATTCTGTGCTGTCTGCGTGTGTTATACGGCAGCGCCAGAAGTGCTTGCATATCTCAACATGCAGAACCGTCACAACCTTGCATATTGTGTTGTACTGTGCCTCTTTGTAGCGAAGGGTGTCCACCCAAATGCACATCCATCAACTGTACCTACAGCACTGACTTAGGTACCACCGTTGTTTGCATGTTTGCGCTGCGCAGGTTGGCAAGGCGACTGTGCCAGACGCCAGGTTTGACAACATCGGCTGGGCGCTGCTGACAACCTTCCAGCTTGTCACAGCCGAGAACTGGAACAACGTCATGTACAGCGGCATGGCAGCCACCTCCCCTGCAGCCGCCCTGTGGTTCATTACCACCATCATCATCGGCAATTATGTGCTGCTCAACTTGTTCCTAGCTGTGCTGCTCGAGAACTTTGGCTCCGGAGCTGGCAGCCCTGCCACCAGCGGCAACGGCGGCACCAGCCGCAGCAACTCCAGCGGCAGCACGCTGGCTGCAGCAGCCAAGGCAGCGCTGCTGCTGAGCTGGATGAAGGACGTGCTGGAGACCTCCTGGATTGCAAAGCTGGTGCATGGGCCAAACCATGACAACAGGATTCATGCGCTGGGGCGTGGGCCAGGCACCAGGAGCGGGGAGGACTGGGGTGACAGCGCCGCTGATGACCCGCGATGCTTTCAGGACGCTGCTGTGCCATCAGCTGCCAAGCACGTCAGTGTGCCAGCTGCAGCACTGCATGCTGCTGCTGCTGCTGACACCTTTGTGCATCACAGCGCATTGAGTGAGGCAAGGGGCGAGAGTCCAGCGCTCAGGCGTGCTGATCTGGAGTCGGAGCCCAGTGCGTGGACAGCGCAGGGCAGCTTCACTCTGGGCACGGCAGTGTCTCCAAGGGGCATGCCTGACACTCGCAGGTGTGTAGTACGGCTGCACGCTGCACCCATGCTGGTGTTTGCTGCATCTATTGCTGACTGCATGTATGCACAGTGCATGTTAGCTGGCAAAGCCTTGCAGGTGACAATTCAAACCAATTCAAACCAATTTGCCCTGCAGGTTTGCTGCCCTCGTGGTGCCTCCCAAGGAGCCCAGCCAGCTGCCGGTTGCTAGCTCCAGCGCTGGCAGCTTCACCGCCAAGTTCGCAGTGGCCAGGAGTGGCGGCTCAGTGCCGCGGTTCAGCAGACTCAGCGGCATGCCTGTCACTGCGGGCTTTGGAGTAGAGCCATCTGCTGGCAGCTACAGTGCTGCGCTGCTGCAGAGCAACCTGAAACTGCTGCTGGAAAGGAACACAGCAGCAGCGGATGGCTTGGCTGGGCCTTATGCTGTTGCTGTGCCGGGCTTGCCAGTGATGAGCTTCAGCAGCGCGAGTATGCTGCCACAGGAACAGCAGCATGGCCAGTTGAATGTGCATGCAGGCTTGATTGGCGCCGCAGCTACAGCAGCTGGTTTGAAAAGCATGGGCAGCCGCAGCGTGAACTTGGGAGCAAGTGGATACTGGGTGAGTGGGGGATGCAAAGGTTGCGTGCAGAGCCATGTCCTTGTGCGACTTGTGCTGCATAGCGATCTAGTGTTGTACTGCTGGGCTGGTACAAGTACATTGGTCTTGCTGCAGCTGCTGTGCAGATTTCATCTGTCACAATGTCTTTGCCATGTTATGCCATCACATGACAATGGGTGTGTGCTGCTGCTTGCAGGACGAGCAGGATGTCGACCCGAACAGCGGGGCTCGCAGCAGCAGCAGCAGCATCAAGCTATCAGGCACGTCCTGCTGCGTTCTGGGCCCTGAAAACTGGCTGCGCCAGAAGCTCGCCCAGCTCATAACACACAAGCAGTTTGAGAATGGCATCCTGCTGCTCATCTTCTGCAGCAGCATAATCCTGGCACTGGAGATGCCCAGCTTGGACCACGACGGGCTGTTCTTCAACACCCTGGAGTTTATAGACATGGCGTTTGTGGTGCTGTTTGCTCTGGAGGCGCTTGTGAAGATCCTGGTGCGGGGCTTTGTGGCGAATGGCCCTGGCAGCTACCTGCGCAACCCATGGAACATGCTGGACTTCTTCATTGTCGTGATTGGTGAGTGGCCTCGATCACTACACCATGTGTTTGCTGGGTGCGCGGGTGAAAGCCTGCTGAGAGTTGTTACATGTCACTATTCCAATGACTAGAGCACTGAAGGGGCAGCTGTGCCATGCCAGAGTGCTGATGCCTGACCCTGCTGCTGCTGCTGCTGCTGCTGTGTCCCCTGCAGGCGTGGTCATGATGGCCATCACGCTGGCGGGTGGCGACGTGCACTCCCTGAGCAGCCTGCGGGCGCTGCGCACACTGCGCGCGCTGCGGCCGCTGCGCGTGGCCAGCCGCCTGGAGGGTATGAAGGTGGTGGTAGACGCGCTGTTCGCCTCGCTGCCGCCGCTGGGCAACATTGTGCTGGTGTGCCTGCTGTTCTACCTGGTGTTTGGCATCATGGGCGTGCACCTGCTGGCGGTGAGCTGCCGGCTGCGCTGTGTCGCAGCTTGTGTGTTTGCCTGCTTGCATGCGTGTGAAGCCGCGTCAAAAAGCTGATGCCACAAGTGCTGCTTGCACACGGCGCACATACCAGCAGCGCAGGTTAAGCCTACCTGCATCCCTGTGTGCCCATGCTGACTTTTGTAGTAAGCGCGTCCTGTACTGTGTTTCGTGCTGCAGGGACGGCTGTACTCTTGCCAGGATATGGCTGGCAACTTGCTGCACTCGGAGTATGTGCTGCCACAAGGGCAGTACATCACTCGAGCGTGGTGTGAAGATGCAGCAGCTCAGGTCACCACGTCAGCGTACCACTCTGTGCTCAATGTCACAATGCCAGCGTACACATCTCAAAGAAGGTGAGCGTCACACCAGCTCAATTTTGGACCTCTTAGCAAGTGTTCAACCGGACGTAAGGAGAGTGGACGGTTCACTACAAGCTCTTTGCTGGCCGCTGGAGTGCACAGCTGCACATTGTTGTGCATGTAACCTGCCCTGCTGTGCCCTGTAGTGGCTGATGCCACTGTGCAGTCATGCCCTCACCCGCCCCACGCCACGTCTGCTGCAGATGGGTCAACCGCGTCGCCAACTTTGACAATATCCTGACAGCCATCCTCACGCTGTTCCAGATCAGCACCACGGAGCTGTGGGTCAACACCATGTACGACAGCGTCGCAGCTGTCGGCATCGACCAGCAACCACGCGACGGCCACAACCCGGCCCTCGCCGTGTTCTTCGTGGTGTTCATGATCTTTGGCTGCTTCTTCGTGCTGCAGCTGTTCATTGCGACAGCGCTAGAGCAGTTTGCCAAGATGCACCAGGAGAAGGGCAGGAGCGTGCTGCTCACTGCGCAGCAGGAGGAGTGGCTGACAATAGAGCGGATGATCGCCGACACAAACCTGGAGGTGGGTGCATTCCAACTGCATGTGTGGTGCCTGCAAAACCGCATTATATGTGGTTGATCTTATACGTGGTTCAAGCTGCCGCAGGCAGGCAAGCTGCTCAATTGGACCTGCTGTATGTACCATGGCAGTGTTTTCTCCACTTTCCAGTGATCATGACGCCAGTGATACCGGCTTCAGTGGCTGACCGCCAGTGCTCGTTTGCGCTGTGCCCTGTCCTGCAGCCCCAGCCGGTGCCTCCCAGCCGCAGCCGCTGGCGCGTCGCGGTGTTCAAAGCCGTCATCTCCAGCTGGGCCGAGCTGCTGGTGATGGCCGCCATCATCGCCAACGTGCTGCTCATGGCGCTCACGCACGCAGACATGAGCCCAGCCTGGCAGGACTTCATGAGCTATGCAAATGTGGGCTTCACGGCTTTCTTCACACTGGAAGCGGCCGCAAAGCTGCTGGCGCTGGGGTGGAGGCAGTACCTGCGGGTGAGAGGGATCAGCGAGATAGACAGGGTGGTGTGATGCGTGGCGGTGAAGCTGGGCGCACTGTCGCTACGCACAGTGCAGGCTCTGCGGGCGGCTTGCCTGCATGTTCTGGGAGTGCCTCGTCACCTGCTGCTGCTGCTGCTGCTGCTGCTGCTGCTGCTGCTGCTGCTGCTGCAATTGTGCTGCAGGACGGCTGGTGCAGGTTTGACCTGTTTGTGGTGGCGGTGTCCATCGCTGGCGTGTGTGTGGACCTGGCCACGCCGCAGAACCTGGAGGTGCTGCCGCTGCTGCGCGTGCTGCGCCTGGTGCGCGTGTTCCGGCTCATCCCCAAGGCCGAGGGGCTGCGCAACCTGCTGCGCACGCTGGTCTTCTCGCTGCCAGCTCTGGGGAACATCGGCGGCGTGCTGCTGCTGTTCTTCTTCATGTATGCGGTGGTGGGCATGAACCTGTTTGGCGCTGTGAAGCACGGGCAGTTCCTGGACAGGTGAGCATGGCTGCAGGACGTGTGCTGTGCATAAAGGTCGTGTCTAATATCGCTCTTATACATGTGCTGCGCATGGGCTGCACAGCCCAGTGTGGGGGTGCAAGGCCGCAGCAGATGCATGTGGGTCTGATTGGCCATCACAGTGGCGCGGGATCTGCCATGTCCAGCGCCTTATGCGGGAGGACAACAATACGTCGTGCCAGTGGCTGCCCTGCAGTGACCAGTGCTGTTTTGCACCGGTTTCTGTTTCGCACCAGCAATGCTTGTATGTGATTGTCATGGCACTCGACCTGATCTGGTGGCGCTGCATGTGGTGTGCTTGCTGGCTGCAGGCACTCCAATTTCAGCAACGTGGGCATGGCTCTGGTGGTGCTGTTCCGCATGATCACTGGAGAGAGCTGGAACGGCATCATGCAGGACTGCATGGTCACGAGCGAGTGTATGCTGGTGCTGCAGGTGCGCAGCCTGTGGTTTTGAGGCGTAAGCAGCTCCTGAGGCGTGGGGCGCATGCCAAGCCAGCTTGCTGCTGCTGCATGCTGCGCACCTTCTGCTGCGCAAGATGCCTTGCATGCGGGCTTCACAGCGTGCGCAAACATCTTGATGGCTTGGATGGTAGCTGGTCAACCTAAACTGAAACCAGCAAAGCCAGATCAACAGGAACGTGCTCGCTACCTGAGGATGCTGCTGTGGTTTTCCCGTCTGTAGGATGCGAGTGTCACAAGTGCAGCTGGACAGGTGCCCGTCAGTTTCACAGCAGGCACGTGGCTGGATGCTGGCGATGCACTGGTCAAGCAGCTGCCTGCCGAGCTGCTGGGCAACCACTGCAGCCCCGCGCCGCTTGCGGCTGTTGTGTACTTCTGCAGCTTTGTGCTGCTGTGCGGCCTGGTGCTGGTCAACTTTGTGATCGGCGTGATCATCGACAACATGCAGAGCAGTAACAGCAGCGAGGACATGCCCATCAGCAGCTACCACGTGGAGCGCTTCACGCGGGTGAGCACCAGGCGCTGCGCTGCTGCTGCTGCTGCTGCTACTGTTGCTAAACCCACCTGCTTCTTAGCTTGTTCTACAGTGGCATCAGGATATTGAAGTCAGCTGAGTGCTGCTGGTTATGCTGAGAGCTTGAACAGAGCAGCTCATGCCTAGCAAGGGTTTTGCTCTGCGTTTGTGGACAAGCTGTGCAATTATGCACGGTACGGCGCACCATTGAGATCACACAGGTCTTGCTAGCTGACACCAGTGTTGTGCTTGCTTGCTGCCGCGCAGGCCTGGTCTGAGCTGGACCCCTCTGCCAGCCACTACATCCCTGCCGTGGACCTCAGCTCGCTGCTGCGCGAGCTGCCGCCACCCATGGGCGTGCGCGGCGAGGAGGGCGAGCAGGCCAAGATCCAGAGCATCGTCATGTCGGTGGACATCCCCATCCGCAAGAAAAACAAGGTGCGGCAGGCTGCAGGCGATGATGTGTGAAGTTGGTGCAGGCGCAAGCATGCTGCGGCCGTTTGTCTGGCTGCGGTTTGGTTGCTTTTGCAACAGGTCACCTTGCTGCATTTTTGCTAGGGCGCATGCACACTTGAAATGCATCCTAAGGGCTGGATGGTGAGTCGTTGTTTACTGCTTCAGGCGTTCTCCTGCCTTGGTGACCAAATTGCTGGTGCTGCTGCTGCCGCAGGTACATTTCCTGGAGACGCTGCATGCTCTAGCCGGGCGCGTGGCCGGCACCTTTGTGCCTGAGGGGGAAGAGGCCAAGGTGCACCGGCGGCTGCACCCCCGGCTGCCGCTGCCGCCTGCAGACCCCGCGGACGCACCAAAGTACACAGTGGCACACTTCTACGCCGCGCTGTACGTGCAGGCTGCTGTGCGTGGGTTCCTGCGGCGGCATGCGCTGTGTGGGGTGGGCGGTGCTACTATGGGTTTCCAGAGCATGGCATCTGTTGGGGCGCAGAGCATGAGCTTTGCGGCACTCGGGGAAGGCTTGTCGCCCCGCCCGGATGAGGAAGGCGAGGCTCCCCGGTAGCGTGCGGTGGTCGCTGCAAGAATGAGAATCAGCATTTGCAATTCGTCGACAGATACACTAGTACTAGTGTGCTAGCGTGGTGCGCGTGACGTGGCACCATCAGAGAGGGCTGTTTTTTGCTGAGGGGAATGGTATGAGGTGGGTATCGGGTGTGTTGTACAGTGCACAGTGCTTGCCGTTATGGGTTGTCAGGCTGGGTGCCAGCTTGGGGATGAGTGACTGAACTGTCTGCTGGGTGCATTGATCTCGACACCCTGAATACTAAAATATCAGGGCCTGTAACGAGTGCAGCGTCTCTCTGCGCTCAAACTGCTGCTTCCTGACCAGCCGTTACATTGCCCAAAAGCCATGGCCTGCTTCAACCCACCCAAGACCACGCTCATTCTGTTTACTTCTTGGCTGCTGCGCACAGCCTGCAGAAGACCCTGAGAGCAGTAGCAGCCCTCCTGCAAATTGCTCAGAGCTGTACTAGCCAGCTATAGAAACGCCCAAGTAACTACCGCGCAAAAGTTGTGGCACGCCCCCAGGCAAAGCCCAGCCCCAAGCACCACGACCGCAGCACTGCCACAGCACCACCGCAGCAAATGCCCGCGCTGTGCACAGCCAGCTGCAGCAGTGCCATGCCGTTGCATATTTAGCTTGTACCGCAGTAGTACGGCGCCGGCCAAAACGCTTGACAAAATGCAACGTCTATTGGTTAACCTGGATTCCTATGGACTTAGCACAAAATCAGTGCTTTGGCAAAGTGTTGCAGGCCATGTTCAAGGCTGAACTCTCAGAGCAATGATTACCGGCACAAACCGCCAACTTCCCAGCAGCATACATGCAGTGCAGTTGACGAATCACAAACCACTTTTAAAACTTGTACAACGGCGCAGCGCAGTTGGTGCAGGAGGGTCAGACAAGACCCTGCTTGCAGCATTACTGCAAAGGACGCAGACGATACATTTAAAGTGGGATGCCCCTGCTATACGTGGCATGCGGCTGTTCTCTCTTTAGTGGTCAGTATGCTGCATCAATCATAAAATGCAGGGTGAACCTGACAGACGCATCTGCAAGTGCACAGCCCATATGTACAAAGTTGGAACAGCACGCCAGCCGCTACTAGAATGCAAAAGCTGAGCTGGATTGGGCCAGTGCGCGTGGCGTAAAAGCGCTTTGCAGCGCCAACGGCTGATTCAAGTTGTAAACAGCCAGAGCCAATCAATTGATATGGATGGCATATCACAAGAAAACACATCCTTTGCAATGGGGGGACACAAAGCTGCATCATAAATGCTTGACACTGCACACACTGGAATCTAAGTGTTTGGTATGCTTGGTGGTGATATTGACCATATCACGAATGTCAGCAGCGATGTGCAAAACAACACATTGTCTGCATTGTTTAACAATACAACTGCACTTGGCAGCTGTGGCGTCAGTGGCCGGGTTTTGTGGGCTGGCCGTCACGTGGTGCTGTGCGGCTAGCCACCGCTGACACTGGTTTGGGTTTGCTGCTGTGCATTGGGGTGCCAGCAGCTGCCACTCGTGGCGCTTGGGACGCACCAACTCGCAGTGCGCTGCCAGCACGCGCTAGCGCCGCTGTCACTCTGTCGGCTTGCGGCAACGAAGCTGCAGTAGCAGTGCTGCTTTTGGTAGCTGCACCTGGCTCGGGGGTTTGGGGTTTGCCAACACGCAGGGCGGAGACATCACCACGCCTTGCTGCTGCTGCTGCTGCTGGCTGGGCGGCTTTTGCTCCCTTGGTAGCTGCTTTAGCTGTTTCAGCCGTCACTGCCGCGGGCTTGCTAACCCGCAGTGCTGCGCTGTCTACTGGCGCAGGCGGTGTTGTGGCTTTGCTGACCAGCAGAGCTGCGCTGGCAGCTGGCACAGGCACGGTGTACACGCAGCTACTGTTGGCCTGCGCCTGTGGCAGCAGCTGCTGCAGCTGCAGCTGTCCCTGCAGCTTCCCTGTATAGCCTGCATTTGCATAGCTCTGGCCTTGCCAGGTTATGCCGGCCTTGCCAAGCAAGCCTCCTGGGCTTAGCAGGCGAGACAAGATGGCCTGATTGCAGTACTGCTTGCCCAACTTGACGCTGACGCCGCAGCCCTGCTGCTCATCCTTGTTGATGAGTGCAACGCGCAGCTCACCCGACTTGGATTTGAGTGCCCACACCTGCGAATGCATTGTCAGCATAGGTTGCAACATTGGCGCGTCAGCAAACGCAGCAGCAACCAGCGCTGCAAATGCCCTATCTAGTGCAGCGCAAAGCGTCAGCATGCTGCTATCAAACTGCACGTGACAGCTGTTTCGCTGCATAGAAAGCTGCCGCACTACTGCTTTCAGCGCGTGAATACTATGACCTCACAAGACGTGCTAAACAGCGCAGCTGTCAGCTATCGGCAAGCCGCGTCACACACTGCATCACCGAACCCAGAGGAAGCCCTCAACACACATCAAGCCTCACCTTGATGTTGGCTGTGCAGTTGCTGCTGGCTGGCTGCACACGGCGGCCGCTGTCCCTCGTAACAGGTACAAATGACGTGTCAGCTGTCTTGCCGTAAGCACCAGCTGCCGCCATGGTCCAAAAGAGGTAGCCGTACCATGGCACGTGTATGCTGGGCCATGGCACAGGCGCTGGCAGCGCTGCTGGGTTGATCTGCAGGCGGCAGCAGTTGTCTGTATGTGTATATGATGGCAAAGCAGCACGGAAATACATTCGATGGCCGCGCATGTGATGTTTGCGCGCAGCAGTGCGTGCTGCCGCACAGGGAGCAAGCTGGGATGGTGCTCACATAAAGTGACACGCTCCAAGTACCAAGCCACACAAACTGCAGCAGCAGCAGCAGCAGCAGCAGCAGCAGCGGCAGCAGCAGCAGCAACACCCACCTGCAGCGCAGCAAGCTCCTTGAACTCCCTCCTGGCGCCACCAGCCGTCTCATAATAGAAGTTTGTCTGTACCCCAGTATTCGGCTGACCCAGGGAGCCGTCAGGAGCGCCCCCCACACCAAAGTGCAGGTGGAAGCCTGCTGCGCCAGCCAGTGCAAACTCAAAAAGCGCGTCAGCCACCCACAGCGTGCCAGTCATTGTGTCGCTGAGCGCGGGCCGGCCGCCGCCATACCTGCAACAGTTAGAAATGCAGCACAAGGTAAATGATTTACAAGGCACGGCAATGATGTTAGTGTGTGCCCGGATTGAGGGCACAGCGGGTTTAGGTTGGTTTAGCAAGCATGGCAGTCAACAATTCAGCAAGGAGCAGCTGCTGCATGCCATGTGTGCGTCGAAGCAATGCAAAGTGAGTGTTTAGCACAACACGTCGTGCCTAACAAAAGGCAGTAGCGCTGCAAGACCTGACACCAACAGGCACGGCGGCACACATCAGCTGCAAGCACAGCTACGCCAGGGACCGTTACAGTTGCAGCGCTGCTGCTGCTGCTGCTGCTGCTGCTGCAGGGGCGCTCACAAGGAGTTTGTCTCGCTGACGTGCAGCGGCAGCCAGCCCTGATTTTCCCAGCAAGCCAAGTGGTCACACTCAGTCACACTCAGCAAGCCGTCTGGTCACACTTGGTCACACTTGGTCACACTCACAAGGAGTTTGTCTCGCTGACGCGCAGCTGCAGGCTGGCGCTTGCCGCTACGCGCTGGTAGTCCCTGAACTTGCTCAAGCCAAACTGCTGCAGCTCCTCTGCCAGCAGCTGCGGGGCAGTGACTGTGGCGTTGTCGATGTAGGGGCTGCAGCAGCAGGCAGGCAAGCAAGCGCAGCAGGCCAGACTGTCAGGTTCGGCCGTCACAAGATACACCGGTGTTAACATGAAACAGTTAGGCTGTTTCGTTGTTTCTAAGGGAGCAGCCAGGCAGCATTCAGCTGCTGTGAGACCGATGGCCTAATGTGCAGTCTGCATGTGTTCTTCTAGTTCCATGCTGATTGGCCTTGCGGCAGCATTGCTGCTGCGCACAGCTTGTGCCGAGCGTTAGATTTGCTAGGATCTTGGATTCATCTGCAGCCGCCGCTCACTAGTAGTGCACGCTGGCCTCTCCCAGGTAGCATCCCTTGCCAGCCCACAGCACGTCAGCCATCCAGTTTATCGGCTGCGTGTTTACATTGCCTGTCGACAGGCGGACGACCAGCAGCAGCAGCAGCAGATGGGTGAGGCAGACTATGAGCAGCATTGCGTCGCGGGCTGTGCACGTAGCCAGCCTGAAAGCTGCTTCCTAGTCAGAGCAACACCAGCAAGTGGTAGTCAGCCGGATAGAGGCATCGCTAGCTACGAGCTGTACTGACATGTCTCGCTGCGTCTGACTGACATGCGAGTGCACGAAATGCGCAGATGCAGCCACTGCCCGCACGCTACTGCCACATTCGAGGGTATAAGCTACACCTGCTCACCCCAGCCAGGACCTGAGAGCATCCTTTTGCCGCCTGGCAGGCTGCATGGGTTGAGCGCTGTTGCCACGGCATGGAAGTGTGCCGCATATGCCTCAAATCCCTCCTGCCACTGGCCTGTTGTTGTGTTGTAACCGCCAAGGCCTGTGGGCCAGAACTCGGGCTGCGGGGCAGCAGTGTTACATTACGACAGCAACCATGCTGGACTCAACAAAGGAGTGAGAGTATGTGACCAGCAGCCAACAGTCGGTTCATAGGGACGGCATACAGTGCAATGCAGAGCAAGCTGCAGGCAGCTGAGCAGCAATGAAAAAAGTCAACTGTAGTGGCTGCTTTGCCTGATCTTCTGCCCTAAAACTAAAGCAACGTCCCTGTTCACATCCACTCCGTGGTTGCAATACACATCACGTGATGCGCTGCTGCAGCAGTGAACCTCTCTAGAGTGGCACTGGCACTGACGCTTGTACAGTAAGCCGCAGCAACCACTGCTTTGCAGTAAGCCTTACTGACCTCAGTGCCCATTGTCCAGCTCATAGCCCAGCTGTGCTGCAATGCGTTGAAACCATATTGGTAGCACAGAAAGACCCTGCTTACAGCAGCAGCTGCTGCTATGCATGCACCACCCTTGCACTGACCTCATTGCCCAGCTCATAGCCCAGCACTGTCTTGCCAAAGTGCTTCTGAGTGGCGTTGATGATCTGCCTGGACAGCGTCACAGCGTTGCTCTGCCACAGCGGCAGCCCAAATATGAACCTGCAGCAGCAGCAGCCAACACATGTCACACCCAATGCAACGGCATCCTTGTCGGTAGGCTTCTCAGCAAACCTGCCCATCCGATTCTCACAGCTGAGATGTCGGCAAGCACCGATACCATGTACCGTGCTATCGCGCCAGCCCTGTCCAGTCCACACAACCTACCATACTTTCATCAAGCAAGGACTCTCAATTGCCCTGGCTCCGGCTCATCAAACCTAAGAAGGCACCCTGCAGCCATAAGTACCCCGCCTGCCGCAGGAACTACTGTTTTGCAACAAGCCTCACTGTCACCGCACCTGCAGTTGGTCTGGCTCTGTAGCCGCTTCAATGCCGCCCACACCTCCTCCCCAGGAGCCTGCAGCATCTTATCTTGGCTGGCGCCGCCCACACGGATGATCGGGGATGATGACAGCATGTTAAAGACGCTGGCCCACGCAGCCACACTTTTGGCGTTGCCGTAGTCGTAAATGCGCGTGTACTCGTGTGAAGTGGCGAGGAAGGTCTCTGGCACTGCACGGCCTGTGCGTGTGGGATCCACAGAGACACTGAGAGTGGGCCAGCTGCTGCTGCTGCTGCTGCTGCTGCTGCTGCCTTCTGCTGCTTGCAGTTGGCGGTGGCTAGGGGCTTCAGCATTGGCAGAGCGCTGCACAGGGGCACTGTCGATACTGCTGCTTGTGCTGCTGCTACTGCTGTTGCTGCTGCTGTTGCCTTCAGCGCGTGACAGCAGCCACCACAGAACACTGACAGACCTGGCAGGCCCTGCAGACGGCATCAGTGCAGCAAACACGTCACATTTTGACTGGTAGAATCATCGTGAGCGGATGATATGCACGATGGTGGTTTGAGCTAGGCAACCTATGTATGGTGCAGGGAGCTTGCTAATGCAGTGCCAGATTCACCAGCTGCTGGCAATAACATGCTGCATCTGCTGAGCATGTGACCCTCACTGCAGCTTCTGAATGCTGCTGCAGTGTTGTGGGCGCCTGGTTACACACCTTGACGAGGCATGCAGTGCCCCTGGTTACACACCCTGGTTACACACCCTGGTTACACACCCTGGTTACACACCCTGGTCACACACCCTGGCCACACACCCTGGTTACACAACCTGGTTACACACCCTGGTTACACACCCTGGTCACACACCCTGGCCACACACCCTGGTTACACACCCTGGTTACACACCCTGGTTAAACACCCTGGTTACACACCCTGGTTACACACCCTGGTTACACACCTTGATGAGGCATGCAGTGCCCCCTCCTGCAGTGCCTTCCAGCTTTGCTGCAGAGCGTGCCATCTTGCAGCGGCTTGCATGTGCTGCCCTGTGCGCCGCTCGCCGTGTCCTGCTGCAAGCAGGCGGCATCGATGCCAGAGCATGCATCTACGGCAGCAGCAGCAACAGCAGGAGCTTCAGCAGCAGCAGCGGCACATTGCACAACAGAAAAGCACGACATGCTCATACGAGTGCTGCATGTCCTGCTGCTGCTGCTGCTGCTGCTGCTGGCATGGGCGCTGGGGCGGCACATAGCTGGCTGTGCCTGCCAGGCTGTCTTCCACACACATGCGCACCTCATACTCCTACCTTCCAAAACCGCATAAAAACACTGCCTGATTCTATACATACTGCCTAAGTGGCGGCGGCGGCAGCAGCAGCAGACTTGCATGAACTTACATGAGCCAGGATGTGCTTGGCGCCAAGCTGCAACCTGCTGCCACTTGTCCTCTCCGCTGCTGCTGTGGTAGGCCTCACACAACTGATTGTGATGCCCTGAGAGATTTCTACAGGCTTGTAATTGCCCGTGAGCGCGCTGCTCCCTGAATCCCGCAAACAAGCTGCCGGAAAGAAGGTTGGCAGGGCTGCAGCTGCAAGCAGCTGCTGCAGCTATTGACACCATCGCCAAGCAGACGACCGCGGCCACCAAACGCCTGCTGCTGCATTTTGAAAGTGTTTGATTACAAGAAGTAGCTGTTTGATGCTTTGCAGGCGACATATCGGGCGTTTGACAGGCACTCCAGGGGCCCGCTCGCAACAGCGGCCAAGCCAATGCTCTGCCTTTCAAACCCCGGAATGCAATCTACATGGTAGCTGACAAGTGTTTCATCATAATTAAACACGTTACAGATGCCGATGTGCTTCGGGTTGACTACTGTTGCGGCTTCTAGCATATCTAATGCCGGCTTCCGGAGGTTCACTTTCCCGGTGGCTCGCAGAAAGGGGTTACAAAACGGCACGCTTGGTTTAGGACCTATGCTAAAATCCACTCACAATCAGCTCAATAAAGTCTTCTGGGTGAGCAAGATGCTGGTCAGGCAGTCACTGCCTGAGTGCTGCCAGCTGGCAGTCCTGACCAGACTTAACGTGGCCCCAGTCATTCAAAAATGCGTTTGCCGGGTCCACTGAACTTGATGTATAAAAAATTGCAGGAAATACAACACATTTGATGGTCACGGTGCCGAAAGACCGGCTGAAATAATGCAGCCTCGTGTTACCTAGCAGCACATGCAGGCCAGCCGCTCAGCCAGACTGGCCACGGCACCAACGGTACCACACCCGTGTTCAACTCAACTTCAAACCTCAGGCGCGCTGCAAACTGCTTGTGCTGCACAGCTCAACCTCACCAGATGTTTATCAAGCAAGCTCCAACAAGCCAGGCACCCAGTATCATTGTTCTACAAATAATGCCACACAGTATACGTATACAGCTTCAACGCGATGGACTGCAATTCAAAGCCAGCAGCACATACCTACCTCTGAAAACCCTATCCATCTAACTGCCAGCTCTTAGAGTCTTGGCCTGATGGCACGCTGGCACTAGCACGACAAGGTCAACCTGCAACACAATACAGTACCAAACTAAAGACCAACAGCAAGGCAAAGCAGCTTGCGCGGCTCTTGCCTGCATATGCAATGAAACTACAGCTGCCCCTGCCCCTGCCCACTTCCACACGCCACCAGTCCTGCACAACGCAAAACCCTACTACTAGTACAGCAAAACCCCACCAGAACGCAGTGGTCATCTCATCGAGCCTGGCACAGCCCCGGCTTGACAAGCAGCAGGTGACCCTGCATCCACATCATGATGGGCCCAATCCATCAAGCACAGTAACGGATGACAACGCCAGGCACAGATCTAGATAATAAGATTTGCAGGTAGCAGATCAGCACCAGCAAAGCTAGCCGCCGGCATGCAATGCACTGCTGGGCACCATGACTAAGGAGACCAAATATACAGACACAATGCCTGGAAACACCACATGTTGGAACACTGTGCAGAACAGGAGCAGCTGCAGGGTACCCACGTTGCCACATGGTTCAGAACATGCAGCGAATAGGAGCAACTGCAAGTTACCCACGTTGCCCCAGTTGCAGGTGGCAGCACCGCAACCCAGTAAGCAGGCTCAGCAAGACAGAGCAGAGCCGTTGTGCTGTGTACAATGCAGGTGTGGTGTCAGCAACAATGGCAGCAGGCTAGTGGGGCGTCTTGCAGCTGTTCATTGCGAGTGTGTGCTGCCACAATGCACCTGCCACTTCCAAGTACAGATACTGGCTGTCGACTGTACCACAAGTCAACCAGCCAAAAGTCTCATAATCCTCAACAGCAGCAGCACGACAGAGTTCATTGCAAAGCATGGACCATCAGACATCGTCAGTGCCTTTAACGACCGGCACTACCTGACCCCACCCCGTATGAGCCTCGATGCTTCAGCTGTGATGCGCTAGTGCGCCAGAAACAAGAGCCAGCACAATAGACACACAGTACGCCACCCGGCATGTACATCAAGCAATTGATGTACAAGCCACATGATTGATTTGATGATCAAGGGTCAAGCCAGGGCATGTATGGCGGCCATGCAACACGGCACGCCACCAAGCAGCTTGCTTGAAGCACAGCGCTCAGAAGATGCCAGCAGCAGCTGCGGCCAGAAACCTCTTGCCGCCTTGGAGCGCCAGAGTACACACGGTCGCAGCTTTGCTCTAGCAAGCAGGAAGCGACCACATTTGACGCCATGCCAGGGCCAGCAAGCACAGCCCCCGCCAGTGATACAAGCTCAAGACCAACACTGATGGACTCTGCAGTCGATCAAGTAGTATGTGTGTGTCACGCAGACCCACAACTACACTTCATTCATAATTGTCATGTAATGCACATATTCACCAAGCATTTTAACAAATGTCAGTACGGTACTGCATTGCAGAAAGGCCAAACTTCCTGTCGACAGGGACATACATGCGCGGTGTGTCTCCTTTGCATGCGTGGATCTTCCACAGAAGCCTTCAAGTAATGGAAAGAAGCCTCCCAGACTCACAGGGAAAAAGAACAAATCTGCCTTGAACGTGGTGCTTGGAACAAGTCAATGAGCGCTCTACAGAGTTGGCCGAGCAGCCAATGGCCGCTGGGCTGTGGCTGAACATGTGATGATTGCCATCGACAGCCCCACACACATGGTGTGCAATGCACAAACAGCACAGGCAGAAGGACAGGCATACAGACGCAGGCATGCGACAAAGGGGACTTAGCCGCAGAGTGGCAATGACAAGCCGCCAGATCAGCTGCAGGGAACAACCAAGGCGCAACAAGCTGACACAGTAGTACAAAGACGGCTGCACACCTGGAACATTGCAATCGAGCAGCTCGACACCGCAGCAGTGTTTCCTCCTCTCGCTGAAACCAGGCGCAACTCAGGAGGGCCAGCCGGGCAGTCGCAGCTGCCACCAAACACGACACAGGCTGCAGCCCGCCGCACCTCCCCCACCTTCGCTCGACCTCAAAACAGGACGCCACAGGAGCGCATGAGCCATGCGCCCAAGCAGCACGCACCCCTGGCCCCACGCATCCTCAACCTACCCAGCCACAAGCAACACAGGCAACACGCTGACGGGCCAGCCCGCCTCTGTCTGCACGCACACAGATCAGCAGTGCACACCTTTCATGCTTCACTCTCACAGCTGCTGCTCCGCTGCACCTGCAGCGCCGTCGCTGCTGCCACCCGACTGCCAGCCCGCCACAACTCCTTCATACACCGCGGCCACCTCATCCTGCAGCGCGTGCTCCTGCTGCTGCAGCTGCTGCAGCAGCACCACTAGCTGCTCAAAGGTGGGCCGTGCTGCTGGGTCCTCCTGCCAGCACTGCTGCGCAATGGCAGCATACGCCTGCAACCGCAAAACATGAGGCAGATACATGTGGTGATGTTGGGTGTCAGGCGGGGCTGTGTATGCTGCTGACCAAGCACAGGTGTGGCAGCCACCAGCATCTGCAATGCAGAGCACAAGTGGTCAGAGATACACGCAGCTAGCCGAGTATGTCAGCGCATGTGCGTGCAGCAAATCTGCTGAGAGTGCCCTGCTAGATACGTACAACAGGTGAGGAAAGGATCAGCTGCCCGGGGTGCGGAGCATGCAAGAGGCATGTAGCCGAGTCTGGGGAGATGTGTGCCAGCTGTGCTGCTGTTGCTGCTGCTGCTGCTGCTGCTGTGACAACTGCTGCTGCCGCTGCTGAAACGCTGCAGTTGGAGTGGTAGCCAAACACCACCCGCACCAGGCAGTCAGTCAATTGCACACGACAAACAAATCAAATCATGTTTGCTAAGCTGTATTGGCACTAAACGGAAGAGTGTGGCTGCAGTTGCTTGGGCACACGGAAGCGTGTTGCCGCACCTTGGGCACCATTGGGCCAAACTGCAAGCGCTGCCCTTCCACCATGACCTTGCTCATGATCTCGCCTGCAGCAGCAGCAGCAGCAGCAGCAGCAGCGGTCAGTGCGTCAATATGCAATGGTGGCATGCAGCAGCGAGGATATGCAGCCACCAGCTGGTGCGTGTTTGCGCAGCGCTGCACACAAGGGCAGCGGCAGATACCTTTTCAAGCACTGCTTCAAGGCAGCAGCTTCTGGGTATACTGTGTGTGATGGAACCCGGATCTCGCCGTCCATGCGTACATCTCATGCATGGCAAGTAATAAAAGAAACAGTTATAACAGACGGCTGCTCACCCATCATCATGCCCTTCCAGGGGTGGGCAGCCATGACGACCTCCCACACTGCAGCAGCAGCAGCAGCAGCAGCAGCAGCAGGAAGTACAGCGCAGCAGCAGCAGCAGCAGCAGCAGCACAATGAGGAGGCAGACATAGTACAAGCGCACAGCATGACAACAAAACACATCAAAATTAGCGCGGCACAGTACAAACACGCAGACTGCAGCCACCGCTTGGCCTAGTCATGAGATGTTTGCTTGTGCTCACATGCATTTGTTGGTGGGCAGGTACTGAGTTTTGTTGCAGCACTCACTCATAACGCCAAAGGAGTACACATCCGCAGGCTTGCTCAGCCGGCCACTGCGCATCAGCTCTGCAGCAGCAGCAGCAGCAGCAGCAGCAGCAGCAGGGCAAGTGCAATCAGCAGCCGAACCGCCGCACGTGCAGATACAGCTAGCACACGCAGTGTGCATGGCGCACCTGCCTGCTGGCAGCAGAGACAGCTAAGCAAGCCTCAGATGCCAAGCACAGCATCACTGCATGTCTGGCACTCGCACTGGTGAAGCGCAAAAAGAATGCACGCTGCTCCATACTGTCGCGTGCGTCTGCTGCAGTACAGCTACCCTGCTTCGCTGTAGTGGGGCTTAGGCTAATAAAATTAAACAACTCAAACAAAATTGCGCCCACTGTGGCGTCTGACAGGCCAGACCATCCTGAGCTGCCAACACATGCAGTACAGGGATTCAAAAGTGCAAGTTTTTGCGACATGCCCTGCTGCTGTCACCCGGAGGCTGGTGTGTTATTGTGCCCACAGGCCAGCAGCGTCCTGAGCTACCACCTACATAATATTTTTAATTTTGAAATGCGGTGCAGATGTTTGCACCATGCTGCAGCCCTGCCGCTCTCACCTGGGGGCTGGTGTGTGATTGTGCCCACAGTGTGTGTGGAGAGGTGGGTGGCGCCCTCACACATCATGCGAGACAGCCCAAAGTCAGCCACCTGGCAGCAGCAGCGGCAGCAGCAGCAGCAGCAGCAGCAGCGGCATTTGCACAAGATTGCCACAGGGCAGCAGGGGTGCACAACAGCCAGCCCCACAGCAACAGTGTTGACACACAAGCAGCAGAGCAACAGCCCTGCTCTCTACAACAGCACATGCTGCAGCGGGTCAACTGCAAGAACGGCGCTGTCGTTTGCAACAGGATCTCCACGATACATGCGCGACAAACTACCAAACCACTTAACAACCAACGCAGCACCTCGCTGCTCACTCCTGCCGCACCTTGGGCAGCAGCTCATGTGCTCCCGCTGCATCGCCATCAGCCGGCGGCTTGCAATCATCGCCCTGCTGCCCGCTGCTGCTGCTGCTGCTGCTGCTGGGCACGATGCTGAGCATGACGTTTGCTGCCTTGAGGTCCCCATGCAGCACGTTGTGCTCATGCAGCCACTGCATGCCCCGGGCCACCCCCAGCAGCACCTGCAGCACCATGCCCTGCAAGTGATGCACAGCCGGCAACAGGCACACATACAGCAGCTCAAACAATGGTCCCCAGTGAGGCATCGTCATTGCAGCTGTTGTGCCTACGTCAGCCACTGCACGCCTTGGGCCGGCCCCAGCAGCACCTGCAGCACCATGCCCTGCAGGGCACCAAGCACAGCAGAGCAGTAGCAGCAACAACACACAATGTTGAGTTCTATTTGCACTGCATGCCCCGTGCCAACCCCAGCAGCACCTGCAGCACCATGCCCTGCAGCACACACAGCCGGCAGCAGATAACAAACAAAAGCAAAAGCAGTGGAGTCTTTGGAGGTACTGTACAGACAGGTACTGGCTGAGATCGGGTTGTCATGTTTCAGCTATGCCTGCTTGTTGCTGCACCCGTCAGCCTGTGCAGAGTGCGGCTGCTTTGCAGCACACATGCCGCCCAGCTGCTCTGCCAGGCGCCATCGACCCGCACTAGAACATCAGGCACTGCCAACTACCCTACCCTTGAACAAGTCAAACGCCGTTATAACGGTCAACAGTAACGGTCGCTGCTGCTGCAGCCCCGCCTTTCCAGCGCTGCCCCACCATGTACAGCTTGCCCTGCCAGGCACACCATCCCTAAACACTGCTGCAACAGCCACGGACAACCACCCTCCAGTCAAAGTCAAACGACGTTATGACGGCTGTCATAACACCACCAGCCGCTGCTGCACACGAGCCCCGCCTCACCATGTGCGGCATGTTCTGGTAGAAGAAGGCTCCTTCATTGTGGTGCAGCACAGCATCCTGCAAGTTTCCTGCATTCGCAAGCTCACAGATGATCCACGTCTCCAGCATGTGCTGCGGGCCTGATGCTGCATTGCTGGTGGGGCCGCTGCTGTGTGTGTGGCCGCCGCTGCTGCTGCTGAGCACGCTGGTGAGGGCGCGGGAGGAGAAGGCGGAGTGATCGGGGGTGTGCTCCTGCAAGCAGCAGAAGCAGCAGCAGCATCGCGGTTGTTAACTGTGTCAACACTTGTGTGTTACACTAGTGTGTGAATGTCAGTCGCATGAACTGCGGCATCCAGCGCATGTGACGACACACATGACGCGATGCCTGCCAGCAGCACCACACCACTGCATGAAAGCCAGCCTGCTGCAGCAGGTGATCACAACAAGACTGACAACAGGGGTGCACGCGCTGCGCATACGCGCCAGCCACCACGGCCCAGGCCAGCAGTGTCATGCCAATGAGCTCCGCACTTCAGCTGCCATGGTAATCAACGCTAGAGCAGGCTGCAGCAGTGTGCAGTGATGCCTGCGCGCACCCGCGTCAGCCGCACAGACACGCCAGCAGTGACATGCAAAACATCAGCGTGCAGAAGCTGCAATGGTAGCCGATGCTAAAGCAGGCTGCGGCAGTTGATACATGATTGTTCACTTTGGTGGGTGGCTCTGCGCGCACCCGTGTCAGCCGCACAGACACGCCAGCAGAGCCCCAGGTGACGTAATGGTAGGCTTTGATGAGGTGGGGGTGGTCAAACTTCATCATGAGCTCCACCTGTGATAGTTCACCGGCAGCAGTAGCGATGTCAGCGCAGCAGCGCCAGCAGCAAGCTTCGTAGTTTTTGGCAGTGCAACATCAGTGACCCTTGGCTGCTGCGCAGCATGCTCATTGCGTGAAAACAGTTATATGATTGCAGGATGGGCGCAAACTTTGGCAACAACATGCGTTCAGTGCTGCTGTGGTCTGCCATAGTGTTCTAAGAAGACATGCAGCACCGCTGCTGCTGCTGCTGCTGCTTTGCAGCTGCTGCTGCTGTGCCACTTACCTCCGATGCGACCTGGACAGTAGGCACATGCCGGCGGTGGCGCAAGCCCCGAGCAGCAGCAGGCAGCAACACACATGCAGCGCACAGGTCAGGCACAGCTTTATCTGAGATGCGAAGTTAACCACCCACACGCATCGCCACCGACGGCTCTGCACACACACCTGCGGCATGTAGTCACAAGCTCAACACGTCGTAGCTGTGATGCACTCCCAGGTCTCATCTATCTGCACAGCATTGCATCCTGCTGGTGGTTCATGAGCAAGCAGCAGCAAGCCACGCACTGCATGCCCCACCTCAGTCAAGTGCACCCCCCTGCCACCAGCCCACCATCCTGCCCACCATCCAGCCCACCAGCCAGCCCACCTGTGGCGCGGAGCGGCTGTCGTGGTGCACCACCTTGATGGCCACCTCCCGCCCCTCCACGCAGCCCAGGAACACACGCCCAAAGCTGCCCGCGCCAATCAGCGAGCCTGACACAGACGCAGCAGCAGCAGAGGGTGGAGGTGGGCGTTTGAGCAGAGCTGTTGGCTGGATCAACTGACGTGCAGAGCCAGCACATGCTGCTGGTCACGCTAGTTGGTGCATTGCACACAGGCGCACACCGCAAACAGAGAAGCACGACTGCCTTCTCCTGTTGCTATTGCCTCCTGCAACCAGCTGAATTAAACTCAAGCTGGCCGAATCATCAGGACAACGTAACAGCGTAATCGCACCCTGACCAGCTGCACCTAATGCTCTCGCCAACCTTCTGCCCGCGGCATCACTTGCAGCATCAACAGCGCCTGCCAGCTGCCGCCTGGCACCGCCCCGCTCACCTAGCTGCAGCTCTGCCGCCTGCTGCGCAGTCAGTGTGCCTTTCAAGATACTCGGCAGTGAGAGGCTGCAGCGCGAGCCCACACTCAGCAGGGACAGACCCTTCCAGGAAGAAGGGACGCTGCTAGCAGCAGAGTCCTGCGAAGCAGGCCGCATGCCGATGACCTGCTTGCTGGCATCTGGCTTGTTATACGAGCTGTGCGCGCCGCCGCTGCTGCTGCCGCCGCTGCTGCTGCCGCTGCTGCGCCGCACCTTGTCGGGCTTTGTGGCCACCGGCAGAATCGCAGCGGCAGCAGCAGCATCTGCAGGCTGGGGCCGCTTGCAACAGACCTGCACGCATGCTACTACTGCTGCCACCAGGCAGGCGAAAGCTACAAATGATGCTACAGCAATGCCTGCCATCGCTAGTGGGTGGAAGGGTAGGCGGTGCTGCTGCTGCTGCGGGAAGCGTGCTGCATCAGCGGCATCCTGCTCCTGCTTGACGCAGGTGGCAGTGTCTGCCTGTGCCACGCAGGCAGGGTCCACAACTCGCTCACAGAGCTGCAAGTGGCCACACAGTGCAGCAGAACAAGCAGCAGCAGCAGCAGCAGCAACAGGAAGGACTGTGTGAAAACGAGTGATATGTAGAAATGGGTGCTGCAATGTGGTGCCAGCTGCTGAACCACACCTACTGCTGCACAGCACATGCTGTGGCTAGCCCGCCACTGCCCCAACACATCACTCAGTGCACTCAACTGCGCAGCCTTCAGCTAACTGATGTGGTTGATATGCTGTGCCACATGCAGGCAGCCACATCTGCTTGCTCTGCAGCACATTTGCATCTGCCGCGACGCAGCCTGATATGCAAACAGCTGCAGTCCTAGTCACAGCAGCAGCAGCAGCAGCAGCAGCAGCAGCAGCAGCAGCGCACCTTCCAGCTGTTGCGCTTGTGTACCACGTAGCCCCTGTCAGCAGCATTCTCCCCGACAGACATGCGCGTGCTGAAGTCCACGTAGTGGATGCTGTAGTTGTACCCCACGCCATCCCAGGCAATGGGGCCCGGGAATGTTATAACGTTATTTCCGGGCACAGTGGGGTCCCGCAGGTAGGCCAGGATCTGTGGCTTGTTGAGAGGAGGGCAGCTGCTCTGGTCCTGCACATTGCACAATGAACAGTGCAAGCAACACAGACGGCGCACACGGAGCGGTGTCCTGCGTGTTAAACAGCTGCTTGCAGCTCAAAAGACTAGCGCATACATGCATATCAACGCCAACGTGCTTCTGCTGGCTTTGCTTTGCAAAGACAGCTGCCGATGTTGTGCAGGACAATCAAATGCTGCAGATAAATGCGGCTCTGGCATGCTGCCTTGCTGCTGCATGGTGTGCTGGCCCCCTTGCAGCGGGCCAAGCTCCCTGCTGCTGGCAACGGCACTAGCTGCTGCTGCTGCTGCTGCTGTTACTGCTGTAACTCAGCTGTTGTTGCTCCTGCTGCTGTGACTCTGCTCCTGCTGCTGCTGCTGCTGCTGTGATCCTGCTGCTGCTGCCGCACCTTGGCCAAGTCGTGCAGGTACAAGATGCCACCCGGCGAGGAGGCCAGCACATCCTGCAGCAGCACACCAAGCAGCAGCAGCAGCAGCGCATGCTGTTAACATGGTGTGTTCAGAGCATGCTGTGATGCAACAGCTGGTCCGAGCCAACACAGGGCAGCCACGCCACAGCAGCGGGTGCTGCAAGGGCAATGCTTTGCCTGTACCTGCGCATGGTGCTGAGTCCATGGTGCTTTGCAAAATTTGCATATTGTGTATGCTGATTGCATCATCATCCTTGGAGCGTGCCAGCGCCTTGCAGCTGCACAAGATTCATAAGCTGCCCTTGCACATGTTTCAGATGGTGCCAGCACGCGCCACTAAGTTGCTGTGTGCAGCACAGTGCACCGCAGTGCTGCATCATGCCTAGCAACACTTGAAGCCGTTCCTTGACCATGGTTGCCTACAATCACAGCCACAACCACAACAGCAGCAGCAGCTGCACTGCAGCACATGAAGCGCTGACACTGTCATGTGCTGCTAGGCTGCTGCTCAGGCACCAATGCTAATGTGTGACCTGCGACTATTGATAATGCTGCTGTGCGCGCCGCCGCCGCTGCTGCTGCTGCTGCTGCTGCTGCTGCTGCGCACCACATCAGCCCCTGGCCCGTAGCGCGAGTCCTTGATGGTCAGGTGCACCAGCGATAGATTGTAGCCTGCAGCCAGGCAGCACGCACGCAGTGAAATGTAGCGCATATTGCTGTAGAATACCTGCCCAGGCCTGTTATCTGTTATCAAACAGCACAAGCCCTGCTGTTGATGATGCTGCGAGAGCTTGCACCTGCTTGCCATTGGCCCGCCAGAGCTGCCACTGCTGCTGCTTTGCTGCGCGTTGCTGGCCACAAATGAATGATGCTCTGCACACTGTGGGTGAGTTTGCTGATGCCTGTCCTTGCTTGTGTGCTGTTCCAACATGTTTCCTTGCTGAGCTGCACTGCCACTTGGGATCATCCCATCCCATGATCCTGCCATCCAAGTTGATGGGTAAAAGGCACTGCGACACTGCGAGAACTGCTGAAACAGCTCATCAGCGGCGATAATACTGTTTAACCCTCACCAGGGCCGATGGACAGCTTGTTGGCGACTGACTTTGCATTGAAGTCTATTACCTGCACACCAGCAACCAGCAGACAGCATGTCGTGCTGAGCGGTTGACGTTGGCACTGATGTTCAGCGCACTGTCAGACCTCTTATGCTACCTAAACACATTTGGGATGAGTTGTGGCAGCGATGGGAAGCGCATTGCTTGCCGAAAGGGCAGCAGCATGGGGTCGGCCGTTCTGCTCTCACACCTGATGAGGGCCTTCATCCGGCGAGAAAATAGTCAGATTACGGTTAAGCTTAATGATCTGAGCAGGAAAGTCTTCATTCTCTAGCCTGATAGGGCGATTGACTGAGATTCGCTCGACATTGCTGTCCTGCAGCGCCTGCACCAGCTCCCGCCCGCTCCCCACGACAGTTTCGATACCAGTCACCGTAATAACACTAAGTAACAAGGTCCACAGACAGGCCAGGATGGCCATAGACATGCTGGGTATCATACAGCGGTAAGCGTCATGTCCGTCTGCAAATAGTCTGATATGAAATTCCTGTCCAATCAGCACCCAAGTAAGCGCTCGGGTGGGCTGCGAAGCCGTATGCACACAGAGTTCGCCTTTTTCCTCCGCCTGTTCGGATTCCTGTTGCATAGCCCTGGCCTGCGCAGGCAGCAGGTTGCTGCTGCGGTGTGGTTGGAGTGCATTTGATGCATTTTGATGGGTGTTCCCCCTGCACGTCCACAGCAAGTGCTCCCGTCTGTCCTCCTGCTTGATCAAGCACGAGATGCACCGATGCGATATCGCACTGAACTGGAGAGGCCACGTGGAGTGGTCGCCCCCATATCATACGGCACCCTGGAATCTCACTGTATTCAATGGTTATAGCGTGCAAGCAGGTCAATCATTGCAAGTATAAGCAGCATAATGAGTACTCACATGGCTAAAAGTGGTCCCCCAAAAGGCCACCATGGCTGCTGAACCTCAGATTGCAAGCATGTGCAGCTCCTGCTTCTGCTCCTATGTGTCTTTGTAGGCTTCGGAGGAACACCCCATCTGCAGCCATGCCATGACAAGCCGACATGGACATCCATCTATTCACCCATCTTGCTGTTTCCCATAGACGCCACACAAGTCCGCACCCTCTGGTCACAAAAACACGTCACGGACAGGCAACTTCTGACCACAGTCAGTGGTGGTCAGTCATGGTCGTCAACTGCCGCCATGGCCACCGTCGTGCATGGTGGAGATCACACCATGGCACAGCTGGCACTGTAGTATATACTACGATACATCGTTCGGTGTGACGCGTCACGTGCACAAGCACGCCAACAGCCCGCAGCCGGATAGATAGAGGGGTTACACGGTGTGTTGATGCGGCATACGCCACAACAGACACCTGGTAAAATAGGAAGCTGCAAGCAGCTCAGCTCGGGCTGTCACTCTGAGGTTTCAACCCCAGGAAAACCTCCCGCAGCCGGAGTACCAGGCGTATTACTGCAGTTGATGCTCTACTAAGGTGCCAGTAGACAGAGCTGCAGCCATGCGGCACTGCCAGGCGCCGCGCTGCCATGGCAGTGCCAGGCGCTCACACCACACTCCCGGCCCCAACAGGACACATCAGTATTTATGCGAGATTGTAGAAAAAAAACAAGATGCCTGGAAAGCGACACAATAGTATACATTGGTTATTGCCAGCGGCAAGGCATCCGCAACCTCCGCCACCCTCATCAGATCCAGTGCTCTAGCAGAGAGGTGAATGCGCGTATGCGCGCTGCGCTGCACTGCCAAAAAAACTGCACTGCGCTGCATGGCCCGCAGCCCTAGTGGTGCCCTGCCCTCACTCATTTGCACCTTGATGAGCAAAACACGAGTACGATTGTGTTGTGCAACACATGCTAGTGACTTGAACAATCAGCATGGCACTTGAGCTTGAGTGCAGCCAATACACTGTATCCTGCCTGAGGCGTACACAAGAAGCTGTAAGGGCTCTATTGAAAACGTGCCAAAACATAATTGCACTAACCTGAAAGCAACAAACATGAAGAAAAAGGGCCAGGTACTGGAAAGCTGACAGGCGTAACCTTCGAAACAAGGTGCAACTCATCACAAAGCTAGCCTGCTTGTGTGCGTCGCAATTTGTATACATTAGTGCTCTGGACACTTCGGGTAAAAAGAGCGCTAAAAAGATGCCCGCTAACAAGAATTTCGGCATCCAGATGCATTCTCTTGTGTAAGCAACCAACTGTGATCCCGCCAACTCAACATTGATCAAGTCACTCCACCCAACTAAGGCCTGATTGCCTGATCAAGCTTAAACAATCTGATGTGAGACATAGTACATGTCGCTGGGGCGTGCAGCGCCTGCCCCCTCACATCACAGGCTTGCTGCCAACAGCACCTGCTGCCTTCTTCTGCCGTGACACACGCACTGCACCTGCTTTCCCCTGCGCTGCACCACCAGCACCACCACCACCTGCAGCAGCAGCAGCAGTAAAGCTCTGGCCATCCAAAACAATAGGCCCCTTCAGGCCCCTGCCGCCCGCACTGCCACCCTTGCTGCCTTGCCTGGCCCTGGCCTGGTCCCTGCTGCTGCTGCTGCCGCCACTCAAGATACCAGATGTGCCAGTTGCTGCTTTAATCGCAGCAGCGCCTCCCTGCTGCTTACGCCCAATGCGCCTGAACTGCCCCGGACTTGCACTCCGGCCACCACTGCTGCTGCTGTTCGTGGCAGCTGCACCCACGCCTGCAGCATGCGCAGCAGCAGCCTCATCGACTGCGCTACTGCCTGTCACCTGCTGCTGCTGCTGTGCGGGCGCAGGCAGCTGTATGCCCTGGGCTGCCAGGGCAGCAGTCACCTGCTGCAGCTTGGCCATGCTGGCATCTAATGCTGCCTGGGCATCCCGCAGGGCAGCAGCAGACGTGGCGGCAGTCAGCTGGCCTGGCCTGGGCTCATCATCAGCAGCAGGGACAACAGCAGCAGCAGCAGCAGGGACAGCAGCTGCAGCAGCAGCAGGGCTAGCTGCAGCTGCTGCCTTCCCTGTAGCAGCAGGCGCTGCTGCTGACTTTGGTTTGGCGGCAGTCTTACCAGCAGCAGCAGCAGCAGCAGGTCCAGCTGCAGCTGCTGCCTTTCCTGTAGCAGCAGCAGCAGCCTTCTTAACTTGAGGCTGCCGCCTCCTGCGCGTCTGCTGGGCTGGCGCTGCAACCTGCTGCGTGTTGCAGGGCTCAGGAACAGCTGCAGCTTGCGGTGCAGCTGCTGCTGCCGCCGCACTGCCTGCCTGCTGTGCCTTGTCTGCCACGAGAGCCGGCAGTTGCTGTGTCACTGCCGGCTCTGCTGCTAATGTGCTTGGAGCTGCTGCTGCTGCTGCTGGCGCTGCTGCTGCTGGCGCTGCTGCTGCTGCTGCTGGCGCTGCTGCTGCTGCTACCTCTGCAGTTGCTGGCACAACCGGCTGTGCTTCGGACGGCAGGGCCACTGCAATGCCATTCAATGCCAGTGCTGCTGTTACTGTTGCTGTTTCAGGCGAGATCTGCGACTCTGACAGCTGCTGCTGTTGCTGCTGCTGCTGCTGCTGCGTCAGTGCAGCAGTCCCCAGCTGAGCTGCCTCAGACATCTGCGCTGCCTGCTGCAGCAGCTTGGCCAACTCGCCTGCTGCTGCTGCTGGTGCTGCTGCAAACCCCTCGCTTCCTGGCAGCAGCTGCTGCTGCTGTAACCAAGCATCCTGCAATGCCTCGGCTGCATTGAATTGAGACCAGCCAGCACTGCCACTGTAGCCGTTGGTTGTAAAAGCATCAGCAAAATCAGCAGCATCTTCAGCAGCAGCCTCACCCATCCACACAGCCACACCCTGGCCCGCTGCTTCAAGCTGCGCTGCAGTCTCAGCATACTGCTGCTGCTGCTGCTGCTGCTGCAACCAGCGCTCAGACGCCTGCTGCTGACTTGCTGCTGCCGCTGCTGCAGCATCTTGCAGTGCCTGTTGCTGCTGCCAAAGCTCTTGCTGCTGCTGCTGCTGCTGCTGCTGCCAAAGCTCTTGCTGCTGCTGCTGCTGCCAAAGCTCTTGCTGCTGCTGCTGCTGCTGCCAGGCTGCCTGCTGCTGCTCCCAAGCTTGCTGCTGCTGCTGCCAGGCCTCATACTGCTGCTGCTGCTGCCAGGCCACAGGGCTGGCTGCTGCTGCTGCTGCTGCTGCATCCAGCTGCTCCAAGTCCACCAGCCCTGGCCATGATGCTTGCAAGGGCAAAGAAGCAGCATCAACCTCAGCATAGCCGCCTGAGAAGAACCCATCAGCGCCAACACCGTCGTTGAACCCAACAGCTGCGGGGTACGCATCAGCATAACCTGCTGCGCTTGCGAAAGCTTCTCCTGGTATGGAGGTTGCTCCATCAGCAGCAGCAAACAGCTGCTCATCAGCAGCAACCGCTGCCGTGGCAGCAGCCATGCTGGCATAGCTGCCAGGGTTCACATACTCCAAACCCCACCCGGCAGGAGCTGCGGCGCTGCTGCTGCTGCTGTAGCCCCCAGCGCCGCTGCTGCTGCTGCTGCTGCTGCTGCTGCTGCCACCTGCCATGTAACCGCCAAACTCGCCGCTGCCACCCACAGCAGCATTGAAGTCACTCCCAGGTGGCATGTACGCCCCTAGGTCAACCACATTGTTTGGTTCGTACGCATAGTAGCCGTAGGTGGCCTGCTGCTGCTGCTGCTGCTGCTCCGCGAGCTGCTGCGCCCAGGGCGCCTCGCCTGGGTCTGTGGCGGTGTCCCAGGCAGCACGCAGCTCGAAAAACTCCTCGTAGGGCTCCTCCAGCACCATGTCCGGCCCGCCTGCACCTGCAGGGTGCAGAATAAGTAGATATCAGTGATTGGTTGATGTGTGGTGCATCATTTGTGGTGCTGCAACTCCTCACAAGGCTCCTCCAGCACCATGTCGGGCCCGCCAGCGCCTGCATGGTGCAGCAAATTAGTACTAAATCATAAGTATATGCTGCTTGAATTCCTCATAAGGTTCCTCCAGCACCATGTCCGGCCCGCCAGCGCCTGCAGGGAGCAGAAATTGGTCAGTAACCAATGTTTGCTCGGTTGATGTGAGATGGATCTCTAGTGGTGCTTGATCTCCTCATAAGGCTCCTCAAGCACCATCTCAGGCCCGCCAGCACCTGAAGGGTGCAGATTTGCAAATCCTGATGCCTGATTTGCGTGTACAGGATCTTTATGATGCTTGCACTCCTCGTAGGGCTCCCCCAGCACCATGTGCAGACGGCCAGCGCCCGCAGGGTGCATGACCATTAGCAACTTTCAGTAGTAGATGTTGGGTTGATGTGTGATGGGTCCTTGGTGGTGCGTAATTTCCTCATACAGCTCCTCCAGCAAATTTGCGGCCTGCCAGGCAGGGTGCACGAGTTTGTAGTACTGACTGATGGGGTGTGTGGTGCAACTATGTCATGCCGTAGCCACATCAGGCCGCTGGCCAACTCATGCACTTGGTTTCAAGCCTGGACGCTGCTGCGCAAAGACACGCAACCCCATGAGCCGTGTCTAGCTCTTTGGCGGTGGGCGTGTGGCCCACCCACTAACAAGTTGCTTCTTGAAAAAGTTACGCGGGGCACACGGCCCGACTATCAAATTATAGTTTGGTAACTTGGTAACGGAGCCACTCGCTGACACAGCGGCTCACTCTCCAGTGACTCGGGCGCGTAGCCGGCCTGCTTTCGCTGCCACTTGTGCTGCTCGATGCGCTGCTGGCGGCGGCGCTGCGCCTTGTCGCGCGGCCGCTCAAAGTGCGCGCGCGCCCTGCAGCAGCAGCAGCAGCAGCAGCAGCAGCAGTAGTTGGGTGCATGCGCAGTTGGTGAGCAAGCAGAGTGTGGGATGAGGCCAGTTAACAAACGCAACGTTGCGGCAGGTTCATCATTGCCATTTACCATCAAGCCATGCCATCAACGCCACCGGCCCCGCGCCCCACTGGAGCGGCAACAGGAGGGAGCACTGCTCCATTGTGTTTGCAAGTATTACGCACACCCCAAGCCTTGTCAAGGAAAGCAGCAAGTTGCGGCAGGTTGAGCGGCCACCCTCGTATCACCCCTGGACCTGCTTGGTATGGTCCTCATCCTGTAGTTCAGGCATACAGGCTCAGGCAGGCTTGCTTGCTGTTATTGCACAGGGCATGTAACAGAATTCAAATGGCAGGACAGCTGCAGGAGCGTATGCTTGCGCGTCAGTAAGGTGCGCCGAGGATACTTGTAGCACTCTGTTGCGGCTCAACCGACTGCGACACGGATTGTGTGCATGTTGTTGAGTTTGTCACCCAACTGCTGGCAAAGTGTTACATGACAGAATTCCAACGGCAGCGCCAGCTGGGCCGCAACTCACTTCAGGTTGTCCATGAGGCCACTTTCCTTCAGCAGGTGGTTGTAGCGGGCCAGCATTGCCTGCTCAGTTTGAAACGTTTGTGACTTGCTGGGATCATCTGGCTGCACCTCAAACAGGTAGGCGCCTTTGGTCAGCTTGGCAGCAGCAGCAGTGCTGCTTGCAAGGGTGTGGCTGTAGCTGCCGTACTGGGCTGGGTACTGTGCAGCAGAGGAGAGCGACAGTGGAGCGGAAGGTGGGCAGGTGTACAACAGGCACATGCTTGTGAGTAGGTGCAGACAAACGCTGCTCGGTGCAAGCATATGCCTGTGCAGTGGGCGCCCTCACATCCAGTCACTGTTTTGAAAAAAAGGCTGAGGGCAAGATACAAGTGCACTGCTGCTGTCAGCTCGACTCTGCTGTGCGCTTGCTGGCTGCCACAGCATTACGGCAACGTGCACACACTGCAGCATCCACGCGCACGCACCTGCGGCTGCTGCTGTTGGTTCAGGTACGCGCGCACACGTAGCGTGCTGTGTGGCAGGCGTGGCCTCCTGCCTGATGCTGCTCGGGCTGCCTGCCGCTGCTTTGCAGGCACTCCTGCAAGTGGCAGCTTGAGGCTCGATGTGTGGAGGCATGGAGCCAAAGCACGCCTGCCATGCCTTGAGTAGCCTGGCGCCCCAGCACGAGAGTAGATCTGTATGGTAAGGACGGCGTGTCATTTGCTGTGAGTTGCACTTGCAGGAACTACAGGAGGGTAGGTAGGTGCACCGCTGAGCATGGCTGAACAGGGGGAGGTTGACAGGGAGCAGAAGGACGGTTGCAACGCAGAGGTACTTGCAGCAGCTAAGAGTCGGCAAAACTGTTCAATGATGTAAGCGTAATGCAGCTGCAAAGAGAGAAAGACTGCTTGTGATTGCTGCTGCATGCAGGTGGTGTGGTGGTGAGCAAGCTGCTGTCAGTGCAGTAGGGTTGTTGCAGGGTGTGCATGCAATATCAGTGCCTCGCATGCTTCGTCTGATCTGGAAAGCGCTGCTCACCAGCATCTTGAAGAGTACTATTAATGGTATGCGTGTGTGGTGGTGCGCACAAGCCGGTGCTCCACTGCAGTTGGCTGATGGCAGCTGCTGCCTGAGATGTCAACAAGCCTCGCGCTGTATACGCCGGATCACAATCAACTGGAGTAAAACAGAGTTATTTGTAGTACTGCAGTAGGCCACTTAATGTACTAATGCACCCTGCACGGCATGCAGTCTCGGTGTTGCTGACGTTGCTGTCGGGATGACACCCAACGCTCGGACACAGCTGCTTCAGCGCAGACACTCTGGACGTAAGCTACCCAGCCTATAACTGACGTTGACGCTCAGCAGCGCGCTTGTCCGCAACGCGTTCTCAAGCTAGCCGCAATAACGCAGTAACACAGTCATACGTCGTTTGGCCTGCCTGCTGGCTGCTGCTCTTTGCTGGTGAACGCACGATCAGCTCTCATCTTCCAAGTATGGCTGAGCGTTGTTAAAGTGTTGCCGAGATGCCTCTGTATGAGCTGCTGTGCCTGGCGCGGCCGCTGCTGCCCAGGGATGAGCTTGGCCGCATGATCCAGAAGGTTGGCTCCATGGTCTACTCCAAGGGCGGTGTTATCACCAATGTGCACTCTTATGGCGAGCAGAACCTGGCATACAAGATCAAAGGCGTGCAGGGCAAGTTTGACAAGGTGGGTGGCTGACTTTATGCAGTCAGATCATGCGTTCAGGGCCTCTGCTGCCCCTAAGGCGTTATCTCATCACCTCGTTTACTATCTACGCTTGGACTAACCACCACCTTGGCTGCCCTCCTGCTGCGCAGGCGCAAATCTGGCAGCTCAACTTTGCTGTCAGTCCGGAGGCGCTGCAAGAGATCAACATGGCCATGCGCGTGAACGAAGACATCCTTCGCTGGGTTGTCGTGAAGCGCGGCCTCGAAAAGATGCCCAGCCATCGCAAGCTGTTCCACCAGCTGTCTGAGTATGCGGAGTTCCTGACCCCACCCACCCGGCAGCAGGGCGGTAACCTGGGCCTGTGAGCCCCACACAACGCTGTTTTTGCCCCCATCGAAGTCAATTTAAGGCCTGCAACGCGGACCCTCCACTGAAGAAGTGGCTGCCAATTACATTACAAGGTGGGTGCTGCTGCTGCGGGTGCTGCTGCTCCTCCTCCTCGTGGCGTGCTTGGTGATGTGTGTGCTGCATTGCCTTACATGTTTTGAAAGCTGCTGCCAAGCTTGTGAGGGATGTGACAATTAGTTATCCCTGTCTGAAACCACCATAGGCCGGTGGAAGTTGTGGACAGACAATATTAGCTCTATCTGACACAAGCTGGCAAGCTGCTCGTGTGTTGGTGTGCACGCGCGATGTAATGATGTTTTTGCGTGTGGTCAAGGTGGTGTGTCAACATAGTGATTACATAAACGTGTGTGTTTTGAGTGATGTAAATTTTGCAGTGCCTGCCTGTCGTGATGAACCGGAATATTCAAGCTCAACAGATCTGCAGGCCCCTAGGGGCCGGAGACGACAACTTCTCCGCTGTTCTGAACAAGGCACGCCTTTCACGCTGCGCTGTGATGTTGATTGTGTGTGGACTGTGTTGCTTGTGTGTGGGGTGTGTATGTGGTGTGCTAGACGGGTGCTATGCGTGTGGTGTCTGGGGTGTTGAGTTTGGCTCTGCAATGGTGCATGTGCAGATGGATGTGGTTTGTTTTGAATCAAGCAGCAGACAGGGCTAGGGCGTGAGCGATGATACAACACTCATCAGTCGGATTCGCTCTGATCTAGTGATGTTACGAGTACCAACTGACACGCCGCACCTTTGTGCCCCTGCTGCTGCTGCTGCCCTGCAGGCCCAGCTACCATCAGCATGTACATCAACCGAAGCGACCCGTTCAGTGCTGCGGCAGAAGCGCGTGCCAAGCTGCTGAGAAGATGCAGCATAAAGATAGAGCTCGCGGATTTGGCAGCAGGAAGGTTATATGATTGGAATCTCAGCAACAGCGACAGGACAGATGGCAGTGCATGTCCTGCAAGCTGCAGCTGCCTGATGTTGCAGCACTGTTGTGCCAGCTGCAGCAGCAGGCAGCAGCAATGCACAGTTTGTAGCTAACAGACAGTAGGGAATCTGAATGTACGGCGCGTTGGTAGCGCGCTGCTGTGCACAGTCGTGTTGTTGATTGAAGATTGATTGGGCTGCGGTATTATATGTTGAGTTTGCAATGGCAGGAGATGCCGTTATGGTGTTGGCCCAACAGCCCACCGGGTGGGCAGACTAAAACGGCAAGGGCAGCCGTCAGGTTGCAGCAGCAGCTGGTGTGCTTCCTGTGCAGTGCACTTTGTTTCAAGGAGGCACCTCCAGTGTTGCCACGCCTCTTGCGTTATGTACAGCACTCACAACTAAAATTGTGTGTAACTTCCGAGCTGTGTCTCAGTCGGCATGTCTAGGCGAAATTGTGTGTAACTTGAGCTGTGTCTCAGTCGGCATGTCTAGGCGAAATTGTGTGTAACTTGAGCTGTGTCTCAGTCGGCATGTCTAGGCGAGGTGCAGCCAGCCGGCACATTCTGAAGTGCAAAGGTGCCCTTGCACCTCTCATTTGAATCCTCTGGTTTTTGTTTATAGGACGTCACACCCAGGGTTTCCATGCAACTGGAGCTGTCACGTAGTAATCATCTGCGCTTTCAACAGCCTGCAAATAAGCCCAAGGCAGTCGCCGTCCGTGCTTTAGCTTGCCTCCAGCAACACAACACACAATGCTTGTCACCCATCACCGCATAACACAGCAGAAGGCTCGCATGGGTGTCATGCAGCGCCGTCCATGGCCTGCAGCATGCTAGCAACTGCCACCAGTACTGCAGACAGCGCAATCCGCAAGACCAGGCACACAGCGTGTCAGCTGTATTTGCCTAGCCTTCGCCTGGCAGGAACATCCATGGTGCACTGCAGCTGCAGCTGCTGACCAAGCCACTGGCTTGGTGGCAGTGCCTATGAACCCTCACATTTTGAAAGTTACCAAGTGACCTCGCCCGTTGGGGGGCCAATGACAGCATCATTGGGCAGCGCAAAAGCCACTCGACCACGCCAGTCCATTGAAAGATTGTCACCGCCAATGTGCAAACCGCATCCACGCAGATTGCGGCCGCACAGCAGTTGCACATCTGGCTCAACCTCTGCCAGCGCGAGTCAGCATCACCAGAGCATGCCGTCTGCTACAAGCACAACAGCTGCACGCCTGACTGCTGTACGCCCATCTGACAGCATGCTGCATTGCGCCAGCAAGGACATCTGGCACATACATACATACACCAGACCCCAAGAACACTGCAGCTCAAGCTTGCAGGCTGCTGCACCCGGTGCGCTGCATGCAGCACCAGAAGCCACTGCGCCGCACTACCAGCAGGCAACTCCAGCAGTCATAAAAATGACCACTGGCTGCCCGCGCAGCATATTTTAACCAGGAGGGGGGGGGGGGGGGCGGAATCCTACTAGCTCGCCACACACAGCACAATTGAGCGAACCCATTGCCGGGAGCGGGAGGCAGTGCCTCACCAGCAGAACACGCCACAACGCCCTATACAGGAGGTGCCCAGCGCCCCGACCAAAAAAGTGAGCAGGGGAGTTGAAGCCCCGCACCCCCTTGGTGTGCTACAGCTCAATTGCATCAGCCGCTTACACCCAACCAATACTCTGTGCCAGCCGCCCCATCAAAGGAGCAGCATACCCTTCACCATGCACAGGTTCTAGCTCCATGCACCTCGCAGAGCAGTTGGTGCGCAATGGACAACCAACCGCCCGCGGGTCGTGCAACACCTTCCGCGCAAGGTTCATGCATGAACCTTTGCATATGCAAAGGGATGTGCCTGTGTGTGGCTGCACTGCAAGGTCGCACATGTGTGTGCAGATACACAACACAGCAGCATGGGTGACATCAGCCTGTAACACTGCTGCTGTGCAACAGCGGCTGCACACACCAATATCAACAAGCTGCTGCTGTTCAGGTCATCTCAGCAAGCACAAGCGCAGCACCACACCCGCCCAGCAGCACAGACAGTCTAGCAGTCAAACCGTGCATTGCACTATGCTGCAGCTTGCCACGCCCACGCCCACACCCAGACCAGCATGTGAGCCCCCCCTCGTCAATTCTTGCGTCAGCCGTCAGCCGCCACATGATCTGGCCTCATCGTTGTTCTTAAACCTCACCGCCGTCTGGTCTGTGAGCGCCGCCTTGCTGTGCAGACTGGCCAGCCAGCTGGGAGCCGCCCCTCACTGAACAAACGGCTGCTGTATTGCTGTGCAGCCCTGTAACAGCAGCAACCGTCACGCCGTCTGGTATGTGAGGCCAGCTTGCTGAAGCCTTCCTCACAAGTGCAAATGTTAAGGTAACGCCTATGCGGTCTGGTCTGTGAGGCCGGCCTTGTTGAGCACGGAGATGAACTGGTCCTCATTGTTCCAGGCCACCTCGGGGATGGGGTGCTGGAAGTAGCTGGCGATGGCGGTGATGACCGCGTGGTCCTGCAGGGGCCGGCAGGCAGGCAGGCATGAAAACACGCAGATCAGGGGCAGAGAGAATGTCAAGAGCAGCAGCAGCAGTAGCAGCAGCGGCGAGGCAAGCAGATGACCGCCTGGACCTGCGCAGCAGGCAGGCAAGCGAGAAACACGGACGCAAGAGGGATGTTGCGAGCAGTGGCGGCAGCAGCAGGAGCGCTGATGCAAACAGGTGCAAGTAGCTGGCGGTGGCTGTGATGAGCGCGTGGTCTTGCAGGGGCAGGCAGGCAGGCAGGCGGGCATGCAGGCGGGCGTTCAGGCAGGCGGGCAAACAGGCAGGCATGCAAGATCAACAGAAGCGGCACGGATGTGGGAGGCAGCAGCACCAGCAGCACAGCCAACATATGCTGCTGAAACAGAGCAAGGACAGCGGTACTGGCGATTGATAGGAGCGCAGGGCAGAGCCAGCTGTTGGTGATCATGCTTCGACATGTGCTGCGTGGCAGGTTGCATGTAGCATGTTGCATGCAACACCACAATCGGCCAATAATTGTTGCCAAACAATGGTGTGCATGCATGTTTGCTGATGTGGCTGTGCCTCAGACACGCACAATATCATGTGGTCAGCAGCACCCGCTGCT
The DNA here is from genome assembly GCA_030272155.1 of Tetradesmus obliquus. NCBI lineage: Eukaryota > Viridiplantae > Chlorophyta > Chlorophyceae > Sphaeropleales > Scenedesmaceae > Tetradesmus > Tetradesmus obliquus. Next base: position 8,952,689 of record CP126191.1, read on the forward strand.
GCAGAAGCAGCAGCAGGCGGCTCAGCAGCATGTTGGATGATGAGTTGTGTCATCACCGGCACACCAGCATGCCATCAGCAGGCACATCTGATGCAGAACTGGCCCAGCTAAACAAGTTGAACTTCATCAAACCTTTCAACCAATGGATCGGTCATTTGCATCTGAGGAACCCTGGCTGACCATCCCTGTCACCCCGTGACGTCCTTGCATACTGTATGAAACATTGCAGGAACTACTTCTTGCAGTAGATGAATGAAACATATTCATTTAATCACATAAGTTTAACATACTGCAGCTGCACCGTGGACTGCTGCGCCTTGGGCGCAAGAGCCCTTGCCAGCTGGTCAAAGATGAGCCCAGCGCAGCACCACAACAGCTGCCTCAATGAAGCTATGCCTGACCTTCCGGTGCAGCGCGGCACCACGCCTGCACATGCCTGGACAACAGCAGCCGCACCACATCCACGGCTCCACGCGCGCTGCACATGTGCTGCACATGTGCTGCCAACCCCAGGGCAGTGCTGCGGTTCCCACCTGCGCGCCCGTGATGAGGTTGAATGCAGCACCCTTGCGCCCGAAGCGACCGCTGCGCCCGATGCGGTGCAGGTAGGTCTCATAGTTGGGCGTGCGCTGGTCGCGCTCCACTGGCATGTCGTAGTTGACCACCAGCGTGACCTGCAAGGTGACGGCATGAGATCAGATCACATCAGATCAGATCGGGCCGGCACAAGATCAGATCTAAGCGCTTGATTACGCCATCTGCACGAGGCGCGTCGCAGTTGACCACCAGTGCGACCTGCGGCGTGACGGCACGCCACCGTGCAAAGATCGCAAAAGAACAGCGCAACACCAGCACATCTCAACATATGGTTGACACGACGCAACGCCTCCAAGCAACACATCGTATCACATCGCACCACGTTGTCCACATGCAGCAGCATGCACCAACGAGCAAGCAGCAGCATCCAGACAATCAGACATGCAACAGCAGCACCAGCTCCATCAATCACCACACTGCTTCACCTGGCTGACATCGAAACCTCTGCTGAGCACATCTGTGCTGATGAGGATCTTGGTCTCCCCCCGCCTGAACTCGCCCACCACGCGGTCGCGGTCCTCAAACGGCATGTCACCCTGCAGCACGAAAGCATGCGGCATGACAGTTACATTGTGGCTCCTTACAATTTGTAAATTCGTGTGTAGATATGTTTTTATACAAAGCAAGCTAGCTGGCCGGGCTGGGTAGCTGATTGCAGATGATTGGCGCAAAGAGTGCACATAACACAGCACGCAGGCGCGCACGCTGCTGAGCTTGCTGCAAGCCCAGGTGACAGTGTGCTCTCAACCACCCATGCAGCACAATTCCTGCCGGTACCTGCCGCACACAGACCATCAGCCAACCCTCCAACCCATCCCACCCACCCCGCACCTGTATGCTGGTGATCTTGTAGCCCCAGGTCTGCATCTGCCCGTGCAGCGCGCGGCTGGTGTCCTTGGTGCGCACGAAGATCATGGTCTGGCCCAGCTTCTCGCAGTTGGGGAAGATCATGTCCTTCAGCACCGCCAGCTTCTCCGCAGGGCTGGGGCAGCTGCGGGAGAAGAAGAAGCAGCAGCAGGGGGAGATGAAGCAGCAGCAGCAGCAGCAGCAGCACACCCTAAGTCGGGACATAAGACACAAAACAGGTGCTGCTAGCAGTTCACACGCGGGGCTGGGGCAGCTGCTGGGGCATGTTGCCGCATGCAGGGGAGACATGCAGACAGGGGAGCAGCAGCAGCAGCAGCAGAGTGAGGGCAGCACAGAGTGTGGACAGTCAGGTGCAGGACAGGCCTAGCAGCCAGGACAGCTTTTTGTTTTGTGCCCGCTGCAGCCACGGGGCGAGTGTCTTGCCAGCTGATCAGCCAAGGCTAGGAAAGCAGAGGCAGCATCACGCCTGGTGCACTGGAGCTGATGCCACTGTGCTGACGCTGTTGCATGTGTCTAGCGAAGGTGTTGCTTCAGCGCACCCTGCGCGGGGACACTGACAACCAAACAGGCACTGCTGGCAGTTCATCCAACACCCTGGCTGAACACCACCAGACTATGAGTTACACATGTGTACTGCCTGTTATGCCTCCCCAGGTACTGCTCTCAATTGTACTGCATGTACCGCCTTCTGTTGTGCTACATGTAGCAACTAAACTGCATGAGCTGCTTGTACTGCCTGGCCGCTCACATGACAATGCACTGTCATGACCGGTACGGTAACAATGTAACATTTAAAACATTGTACTGCTTGTACTGCCTGGCCACTCACATGACGTTGTACTGGCTGATGACGTCCAGGCTCAGCTGCTCCTTTGGCACGAAGACCTGGTTGGCGTTGGGTGCAATGCGGATGGCAAACTCCTTCACGCGGTCATTGAACGTGGCAGAGAACAGCAGCAGCTGCACCTCGGGGTTCTTTTTGCGGATGGTCTTGATCAGCCGCACTGCAGGGGTTGACAGCAAACAAACAACACAATGCAGGAAGGCAGCACCATGAAAACACCAGAGGGATGAGGCCTCTTGCGGATGGTCTTGATCAGCCGCACTGCAGGATACGACAGCAACAAAAACAGCGACCAAAACACAAGAGCAATGGGGTTTTTTTGCGGATGGTGTTGATCACGCACTGCAGGATATGACGCACTGCAGGGGATGACGGCAACGAAAGATCAGCGATCAGAACACAAGAGCAATGGGGTTCTTCTTGCGGACGGTCTTGATCATACGAGGTAGGGGGCGATAGAACAAGCAAGCAGGTGACAAAGAAAGCAAGAGCAGCATCGGGCTGTACCATCACCTTGGACCAGTGCAGCAGCGGCCGCTGAAGTGAGGTGGTGCAGCTGCTGGGCAACAGCAGGGTGTGGCAATCTGCTGGGCTGCACAGCACCATGCCAGCTGCACTGCAGCCGCCGGCTGCTCACACCATCGGCTGCTGCGACGCACGCTCGTCGTGCAGCTGTTGCCACATTCTCTTTCTAATTTTGAACACTGTTTAAGCTGTCTATCCATGCCTTAGCCCTCACCTGAGTCGTCAGCGAAGGCATCTGCCTTGAGCATCTCGTCCGCCTCGTCAAAGACCAGGATGCAAATGCGGTCCACATCCAGCTGGCGCTTGGCTACCCAGTTCTTCAGCCGGCCGTGCGTGCCGATGATCACCTGCGCATTCGCATGGAATGCATTGGCAGGAGCGGCAGCGGAAGGATGCTGCTTGTTGCATTGCTGATTGGCGAGGCGAGAGCAGCAGCCAGCAGCAAGGGGGGGTGCGGAGCCGATGCAGGGCGTGCTGATTCTCCTGCGCTTGCTGCTTTCTAAACATCTTCCCATGCGCCATCCCACCCAGACCCGCGTACCCGCACGCACACACACGTACGCGAATGCCAAGCACGCCACATGGCGCACTGCTGCAAGCACATCTCCAGATACAATGCAAACACGCTTCAGCCGCCGCATTTTGGTAGTATGAACCGACTGGCTATGACTGCTTGCAACACAATGTTTCACACTCCAACAACCAAACAAACCTCACCTGCTCGACCAGCTTCCTGCCGCGCGCGCCTGCCGTGTCCTCGCCCTCCTCGCTGGTTGAGGTGGAGGTGATGCCCGCAAACTTGGCCATCTTGCGCAGCACGCTGAGGTTCTGCGCCACCAGCTCGCGCGTGGTGCACATGCACAGCGCCTGCGGGCACTTGAGCTCGGGGTTGACCCTGCAGCCAGGTTGAGGTGTTGTTGACAACATGTTGGATAATGATGATGACGCAGGTCAAGACAGGGTGTCAGGGCATCAGGCACAGCCTGGGCAGGGTCTAAAGCAACAAATCGGGGTTGACCCTGCGGCCAGTTAGCGTTGTTGTTAAAGACATCATGTTGGGTGATGATATTACAGGTCAACACAGGGTGGCAGGGCATCAGGCACAGCGCCTGCGGGCACTTGAGCTCCGGGTTGACCCTGCAGCCAGCATTGTTTGAGGTGTTGTTGACAACAGCATGTTGGGTGATGATGACAAAGGTCAGGCAGGGTGTCAGGGCATCAGGCAAGGGCTGAGACGGTACTAAAAACAAAGCGTACTAATGACACAGCTTCCTTGTCTGAACGCGTATCAAGGTACGCGGCAACTGGCATGGGAAGCGGTGGTCTGGAACACCCTTGCACCACTTCACCATGCGCCAGGTGACACACAACATCAACAACTCCCCTGCCTAGTAACTCAGCGAGCCTGCTGCGCCTGCTGCGTGCTGCTGCTGCCGCGATGCGCACACCAATCCCCCATGCTTCCATCCTGCACACCCCCTCCCCATGCATCACCACTGCACACCCAACACAAACGCATGCTACCCCATCACCCCAAACCACAGGTGCCGCTGCTGCTGCCGCTGCCCTGCCCACACCGCCTCCCAGGCATCACCCCTGCACATCCCATGCAGAAATATTCACCTACCAATCACCCCAACCCCAACCCAGCCAGCCCAACCCACCGCCTCCCAGGCAACACCCCTGCACATCCTACGCGGATATTCCTGATCCATCCACCCATCACCCCAACCCCAACCCAGCCAGGCCAGCCCACCTGCTCAGCATGGCCAGCACAAAGCAGGTGGTCTTGCCGCTGCCGTTGTGCGCCTGCGCAATCAAGTCCTTGAAGATGCCTGCCTCGCTGCGGCGCAGAATCATGGGCAGCGTGGTGGCCTGGATCTTGGAGGGCCTCTCAAACTTCATCTCCGTGTAGATGGCCTGGTGATGTGGTGGGCAGCGGTGAAGCAGGACGGCAACAAGTGGTTGGAGTGACAGAAAATGTGCGCGTGCACAGGCTTCAGCACTGCATGCAGCGGGAGTACAGTGCTCCAGGTGCAGCTAGCGCAAGCAAAGCAATAGAGATTGCAGCGAGAGTGGGGTGTTGTGCCTGGACTGATTGTTGTGAACCTGGTGCTCCGCAAAGTAGCGGCTGCTGCAAATCCTAATCTTGCTATTGAGCAGACAGTACTGTTGCAGCTTGACTTCCATTGTGCTAGTGCTGCACATGCGCGGAAGCCTCACCTGCAGCAGCTGCTTGTTCTCAATGATGTCTTCAAAGGTGGTGACAGACCTGCAACGGCATTTGCAAAAGTCAACGTCAGCATTCTTATAACTTTCTGTGCAGAATCCATTGCCGATGTAGCAGGCCATTGCAGGCGCTGGAACATCTACTTGGTGCAGCAGCACTGACAGTAGCTACCCACCGCTCCACACTGCGCGCACACCAAATTAAGAAACAGGGCTACAAGGACTAGATGCTGCCAGCTACTACGCTGTACAGCAGCCCCGAACAGCGCCAGTTGCGTAAGCAGTGACCCCACCTGTAGATGTTAGCATCTGCTGCGCTGTGTGTGACGGTGGTAATCTCGCCTGCTGTGCTTTCCTGCAGGCCCTCCCCCAGCCGTAGCGCCAGGTCAGGGTCATCCACCTCGCCATCTGTCACCTGCAGGTGTTATGTAACATGTTACAGCTGTGTTATGACATGTTATTGTGTGTGTTAGCCTGGGTAGGGTGTGCAGCAAAAGGCAGATGCAGCTGCACTGCCTAACAGCCTGCGGAAACACGTGAGTAAAGGATGCATTACTGCGTTGCGGCGGCAACTGCAAGTCGGCAGATGCCTTCAAAGCTCATGTTATGCTGCATAGTGTGGCATACAGCAGCTATTATGCAGCACAAAGTGCCTCTCTGCACGCAGGCAATAGCTGGCGCTGCATGTGCCTGCACACCAGAGGTGCTGTGCTCTCCTATGTTACGGAGGCGCCTTGATCCCCAAGCGATTGTATAGTAGCACCTTGACACAAACATGTTCAGCAAAGACAGCTGCTGCTGATGGTGCTGCCGCTGCTGCTGGGGTGCAACCTTGCTTCTTGGGGGTGCCACTGTACACGGCTGTGTACGTGACAATGGTGCGCGCGTCGTTCGCCATCTGTGGCATGCTTGGCATGCTTGAGTTGGCAGAGTGCTCCTGCGTGTGTTGGCACCACCATATCTGCTGCTGCTGCTGTTGCTGCTGCTGCCTGCTGTGCCCGCTGCTGGTGTTGTGCATGCGCACCTTAGCTGATACTGCCAGGGTGCTAGCTAGGTTGTCTACTGCTTTGCTCTCCTCCTTGTCTTCTGACTTCGTGGCCTTGGCTGTGAAGCCAGGAGGCACATCATCATCTGCCATTGTCAGCTAGAACCTGCTAAACTAGTTCCTGCAAGCAGCAACAAGCACATCATCAACACAGCAGCAGCAGAGCAGTGCACGTGTTCTGCACAAACATGCTTCTGCAGGATGATTGGCTTTCAGCACAAGCACGCATCCAGCAGCATGCAGTTGCATATACATATTCACTACATGTAGATGATCTACCACTGCGTGCATCGGATTTCAAGCTGCATTTGCCCCTGATGTAGGCTCCAGTCAGTTGCTGCTGATCAGTCACAGAGAAGGGCTGTAGATCGTCATGCGTGCTGATTAATCACGTATACATAAAGGTACCTTCAATGAACTATCAAGCTATTCTCATTAAGCAAGCGTATAGCGGTCCGCGCTTGATCGCCGCTGTAGCTGCAGTGTAGCAACAGTACAGGCCGGCGTGGAAGCAAGCATATGAATGCGTACAGTGATCGGCGAACGGCAGAACACGACTGATTGCCAGCGAAAGTTTCTGAAGCACGTAAGCCGGGGTGCCACACCAGTGTCATATACCAGCCCCAGACACACCAGCTGCTATGGGTAACTGCGCTGCATATGGCGAGCTATGGCACGTTGGCGATGCTTGAACTCACTAGTTGAGTTTGAAGGAGCATTTTCACGGAATCAGGTCAATACAAACGTTACAAGCCAGCACTAGCAGCAGCAGCAGCAGCATGCCCAAAGTGAAGAAGCACAAGCCTGTGCTGGCTGCCAAGCAGAGCATCACAAAGAAACCAGCCACAGGCACGCAGCACAAGAACCGGAAACCTCACCAGCAGCCGCCGCAGCAGCAGTCTGCTAGGCCCAGCAAGCCAGCGCCAGTCAGGCCCAAGGCACCCAGGGCAGGCCATGCTGCAGCCTGGCCAGCTGGTCAATGGCGCTGCGCATCTGTCATTGACCAACAGTCAGCAGAGGCACTGCTGCGGCTGCTGTCAGCAGCAGAGACGCGCACAGCAGGCGCTACCATCAAGAGCCTCACCCTGGCGCCCCACATCGTGCACAAGAAGCCCACGTATGCGGTGACAGTAGAGACACTGAAGCACCTGCCCCTGCTGAAGGCACTGCTGGCAGCAGCGGGGCTGCTGCAGCAGCACCAGCAGGTGGGGAGTGACGCAACCGAAAGCGCAGGAGCTGCATGCATGGGGTGGGTCAGGGGTCAAGTGTCAGCAGTTGAAGCGGCAGTGTGGTGCAGGAGTGGTGCAGCCAGCCGCAGCCTGCGCCGCTCACCTCTGATGATGCTGCAACTGCTGTCTGCAACACTATGTGCTGACATCTTGGTGTTGTAAGCTGCTTTGGGTGCTTCCACCTTCGTCAGGGCTGCATCAGGCTGCGCTGTTTCATCTTCTAAAACCCCTAATCTCACCTGTGCTCGCAGCTGCTGCCAGCGGCAGCATATGTGCTCAGCTATGAGCTGCTGTTTGGTCAGGTGAGCCACACGCTCAGTAGCCCTGATTGATGCACTGCCGACCCCTGTCAGCAGCAGTGCTCCTGCAAGCCAGCAATTTGAGATGTGCGGATTCAAGCCCATGGTGCCAGGGGGTCTCGAAGTGCTGCATGGTGCCCTAAACAACAGCTCTGCATGGGCAAGTCTCATCAAGTGCTACTGCGTTCGCCGTAAAGACTGTAGACATATCATTGCTCAAATAAAATTGCGGCAGCTGTCATTAGATGTGTAAGCTGCTGAAGCTGCTGATGTCATGACTGTTACATGTGTGCAGGGTTTCCGGTCAAAGGGGCCAGCAGAGGTAGCTGTATTGGCTCAGAAGGTGCGGTGATGAGCGTCCCTCGGCAACATAAAAATTGCACCGTCTGCTGCGTGGAATCATGTGTGTCTGTGTGTCGTATCAGCAATGGCTCTGCACAAGTTGAATGCAATACCTGTGCAGCAGTGCCCTGGCGTGGTTTGTTTGTGTCCCACATCCAACCTCCTGCTCAAGCCTTGCCTGCTTGGTCTGCTCTTTATGCTGCGCTGTTGCCTCTCCCCCGCAGAGCCGCCTGCAGGAGTCACTGCAGTCACTGCTGCAGCAGTCTGGCGCAAATGATGCAGCAGCATGGCTGGCAGCGCAGCAGCAGCCACAACAACAGCAGCAGCAGCAGATGGTGCCTCATCCCCGCTTTGCCAGGGTGAACACCCTGAAAGCATCAGTGGAGCAAGTACTAGCACAGTTTGCAGCAGCTGAGCCACCCTTGAACAAGCAGCAGCAGCAGCAGCAGCAAGACAGGCACGCACAAGCAGCAGCGAGCTCAGCGAAACAGAAACCCAAGCGCAACGAGACAGCAACTGATGCAGCAGCAGCAGCAGCAGCTGTTGCAGTAGCAGCACAACCCATTGTTGATGCGCTGCTGCCAGATGTGCTGGTGTTCCCGCCGGGCACTGACCTGCACGACCACCCTCTGGTGCAGCAAGGCGTGCTCATACTGCAGGTGACCCCACTGCTGCTGCTTAGCGCAGATTGCGCACATTGATATGATGATGCAGTTGCATCTGCATGGATGATTGTGTGCTGTTGCTGCAATGGCCTTTATCACCTGAGCTGAAGCTTCGGCAGTCTTGGCTGCACCCCTTGCTGCCATCAACTATGTCGGCATTGCTGTTCTGCGCTGCTGTTTGTGAGGTGCTATTCCGGCTTGAAAATCACTTCCAATGCACGCCAGGCGCTGATTCCATGGTACCTGTGCTTACTGTTCAGGCACAAACTAACAAGGATGCATACAATATCATCAATCTATGCTGTGCTGCACTTTACTCCATTGGTGCCCATGCAGAGCAAGGCCAGCTGCATGCCTGCTCACGCGCTGCAGCCGCAGCCAGGCTGGCACGTGGTGGACTGCTGCGCAGCGCCAGGCAACAAAACAACACACGTAGCTGCGCTGCTGGCAGCAGCCTGCAGCAGCGCACCCTGCAGCGGCAGCAGTGCTGGCCACATCAGCAACGCGCAAGGCCAGCAGCCCAGCAGCAGCAAGAAGCGCAGCAGGCAGCAGTCACGAGATGATGAGCAGGCTGCAGCAGCAGCTGGACCCAGCAGCAGCAGCAGCAGCAGCAGCAGCCCCAGGGTGTTTGCCTTCGACAAGGACCCGAAGCGGCTCAAGCGGCTGCAGGCAAATGTGGCAAAGACAGGCGCTCGCAGCATCGTGCTGCCGAGGCAGGCAGACTTTTTGACCCTGGACCCCACAGCTGCAGAGTTTGCTGAGGTGTGTGGCTGTGTGCACTGTCTGGCCTTGCCATCAACATCAGCTTGCCATGGTCCCGAATGCGTTCTTTACATCACGCCTGTTTGCTATGATCAGCTATGCTGCGGAAAGTGCCTTGTGCTGCCCCTCTGTGCATGCAGGCAGCGACTTGGTTGTTGTATGGCGGGAGCAGTGTGCGTGTGGTGGTCAAATGTGGCACACATTGCATGGCGTTCTGGTGCTGCGCAGGTGCGGGGTGTGATCCTGGACCCTTCCTGTAGCGGCAGCGGCACGGTGGTGTCGCGCATGGACCACCTGCTGCCGCAGGCAGAGCAGGGGCAGCAGGACAATGCTGAGGGGCCAGGCGGCAGCAGTGCTGCAGAGGCAGCAGAGCAGCAGCGGGTTGAGCAGCTGGCAAAGTTCCAGGTGAGGATTGAAGAAGAAATCGCGCAAGCATTCTACAGTGTGCGAGTATGAACTCGAGAATGGCAACGTGATTCCAGCAGGCACACGAGTCAGCCGTCAAATCGGTGGCATTGGAATTCAACGCTGCAGCGCATGCTTGTTGGCCTGGCATGTTCAGCCACCCTGAAACCTGCCGCATGCTCAAACATCTTCACCTTTCTTACCCCCAGTAAGCCTGTCATGGATGAAGACAGTCTCGTCATGCTGTCCTGCAGCACGCACAGTGGCCCTACATGCCTCAGAACATATCATCCCCCTCTCTCTCTGCTTGCAGGAAGCAGCAGTGCTGCACGCGCTCAAGTTCCCTGCGCTGCAGCGCCTGGTGTACTCAACCTGCTCAATACACCAGCGCGAGAACGAAGACGTGGTCGCAGCCGTGCTGCCGGCAGCAGCAGCAGCAGGCTTCAAGCTGGTAGACCCGTTCCCAGCCTGGCACAGGCGGGGGCTGCCTGTGGTGGCGGGAGCTGAGCTGCTGGTGCGCACTGATGGCTACCAGGACGGCACAGATGGCTTCTTCGTGGCGGTGTTTGAGCGGCAGTAGTAGCAGCAGCTGCTGCATGGCTGGCTCCTGGCCTTGTGGCTAATCTGGCAAGTAGGTGAAACCTGGTGCTGGCTGTTTTGGTTCTATGTGACACGGCCTTGATTCATTTACTCGTAACATCACCAGGTTAAGGCTTGACCAGCGCAAATGCGTGCCAACTCAGCGACAGCAGCCACCACCTAGCAATTAGAAGGCACAATGGTGCCGGCCATGAACTTAAAAACTCGCTCACACTCACAAAGAAAGGGACGGACATGCTGCGGCCCAACAACTTGTAACTGGCAACGTTGCCACACCACATAGCCGCTGAGTGCACAGTCGCAATGGACGCGGCCCGGCCTCATGCTTGAGCAGCTGATGCACACGTGCTAGACAGTGATGCAGCACCTGCAAGTGGTAGGCCATGACACAGCATGGGGTTGCAAGGACGCAGCGCTTGTTTCAGCGCCACAGCCAGCTTATTCTGCTGCTCAATCAGCTGCTGCAGAGTCTGCACGTGTACCAGACAGCACGCACAGCCGTAAGGAGCAAAGTGGACATGAAATGCACATGATCCAGCAGACTTCCTTCAAAGGTCCTGGACATGAACTATCCTGCAGGGTTCCAGGCTGAAGGGTCATGTTGGCTCGAGTAACTTGTGAGGCACTTGTGGCCAACATGCAACACTCAGCAGCTGCCGTCCTTGCAATTGCAGTCCTTGCAGGGAATCAGACTCCCTACAGCAGTCGGACAGCCATAGTACTAAACAGTTCGAACAACAGCGCACCAACCTGCCAGCGGCATCAACATGATACCGCGCTTGCTGACGCCACCATTTCCATGACTACTGCTGCTGCTGCTGCTGCTGCTGCAACAAAGACAATGCAAGGCTGCTGCATCAGATATGTCGCACAATTGCCACGATGAGCATCACCACGATCATGACGATCAGGAAGATGATGCACATCATCGCACGCCCGCTGCGCTGCGTCTTCTCCGCGCGCACCAGCTCCTTCACGCCCTCTTCCACCTTCATCGCTGTCTGGCTGATGTTGGCATCTATCCGATCAAGCATCGTGCCCTGCTCTACCACTAATACCGACAGGTCCTTCATGATCTGCGCCAGCTCCACGATGGTTTCTACAACTTTGCGGATCTCCTCATCGCGCTCCTCTACCAGCGTCTCCGCCTGCGCCACCTGCGCAACGCATCAAGCACAGCAGCAGCAGCAGCAGCAGCAGCAGCAGCAGCAGCAGCACAACCGTGCTTTTAGCTCTAGCTTTCAATTATGCTCCTCCCATATCTGCAGCACAGCCCACTGCCCATTGCCGCATGCTGCCCCCTTCAAGCCGCAAGCTGCTGCAGCACTTCCTGCACAACGCCACATCACAGCACCACCACCAGGCATCAAGCGATCCACCTCATCACCACCACCCAATTGCAGCCACCCGCAACCCCGCCGCACCTTCATGAGCTGCGTCTCAGTGAAGCCCGGGTCCGCAAACGCGCCGCCGCCGCTGCCCTCTTCCTCAATGAACCCGATGCTGCTGCCCGCCGCCAGGCCCTTCTGCGCCTCCATTTTGTTCAGGAAGCGCGTCTCCTCCTTGCGGAACTCCACGCTCAGCTTGAACAGCGCCTGCGCGAGCTGCCGCTGCACCTGCTGCCGCACCTGCGGGAGCAAGCAACGAGGTACAGGGTGGTGTAGTGTGGGCTCAGTTGGGTGGGCTCAGTTGGGATAGCGGGGTGGTGACGCACACAAGATGCAGCATTCCAGCCCACCCAGCAAATAGGCTGCTGCCTGCGATGCGCTGCTGTTCAGGTGTCGCTTGCGAGGCCGCATCAGCTGGAGGAGCAGTGCGCATGCTGCTACAGCTGCACTGCAGCATCGGAGGTCACGGCCGCACAACACCCTCCACTGCTAGGCAACAACCATCCAACTGCCTCAGCTGCTTTCCTGCAAGCACTGGCAGCCCTGGTGGCACTCCGAAGCAACCTCCGCAGCTCACGCCCCGTCCAAACCTCCGTGTTTGGTGCCCTACTCCCTGCCCACATGCAGCCAGAACGTACATGCATCACAGCACACGCCGCACCTGCGCGTCGTCGTCTGCTGCGCCAGGTGCCACCATGCCACGGATCTCGCCGTCCATGCGCTTGAAGCTGGCCTGCACCTCGCGCGTGAGCACGTCCACGTGGCTGCTGGCCGCGTTGTCGCTGTCAAACGACACCAGCAGCGCCTTGGAGTGGTACCTGCGGCGAGGCGGGCAACAGCGCAGCAGACAGGACGAAAGGAGATGCACAGGGTGAACACGGCACGCCGCTGCTGCGGAAGGTGATGGCAGTGGCAACGGCTGGAATGGCTGACATCAGCACTAGCTGCCTTCTGCACCAGCAAGCCTGTATGTGGGTGTCCTAGTCCCCTGCGGGATTGCCATTAAGCTTGTTTGCTGTCGACTGAGTTTACTGCAGCCTGCTATCTGGGCACTGGGCTGGTGTCCTGCAAGGGCGCCATGGTGTTGTGTGCGCTGAAGCTGCTGCAGCACTGCAACACAAACCATGGCCGCTGCCCCTTGCACACATGCCTGTCTCGATGCTGACCACCACCCCAACTGCTTGCAGGACAGCCCATCTACGACAGTAGCATCCCCACCAAGGTGTGGACTGCTGCTGCCCTGTGCCTAACACCCTTGTAACACACAAACACACACGCATGCGCGCTGCCGCTCACTCTTTTAGCTTGGTGATGCGGTCCTTGAGCACTGCCATGTCAGCTTTGAGCCGCTCGCTGCGCACCACCCAGGAGGGCGCATAGCTGGCGCCAATGGCCCCTCCGCTGCCCATCTCGATGTCTGACGAGCCCAGTGCTGCGCCCAGCAGCTTTGCGGTGGCCCTGTCGGTGGTGGGGTCACCCAACCTGGAGGTTAGTGGCGCGTGCGGTGTGCGGCAGGCACTAGCATGTGGGTGGTGCACGTGTGGGGTGATGAGGTGCCAGGTGCGCAAGCGGAGCATGAGCTGGCAGTTGCTGGGGTGCGCGTGTGTGTGCACGTGGTTGCATAGGAGGGATAGGCGAGTGCGCAGCGCATGCGTGCGGCAGCAGCTGCTGCTGAGGTGCAACGATACGCATGCCCTGCAGGTACACACAGCCACCTTTTGAACATGCCTCACGCGACTGCTGCTGGTGCTGTACTGGGTGTGCTGTGGGCAGACCCGTGCTTACTTTGAAAGCATGAAGCTACAAGTTGCTGCAGCTGCAGCTACTGCTGAGGGGCTGCATGCTCAGGCAGATGCCTGTGTGCTGAGCTGCGCTTGTGCACGCCACATGCCTGAAGAAGCTTTGGCACGTGCTGTTTGCTGCAGCATACGACCTGGAAACCAAGACATTTGCTGTACTGACTGGAAGCGCGCATGGCTGAAATGGCTTGATGCAAGCAAGTGCGCTGCTTCCTGGCCCTACTGCTGCTGCGTGCCTACAGGCGTGCTGTCCTCTTGGAGCAGTGGCCACGTGCCTTGCCTTACCTATCCTCTCCATAGCTTTCCGGACCTCTAGCACGCTTGGCATCGTTTCTATATCGAATGAATTGGTTTGTGAGGTTCCTGGTAGTGCCTATAGAGGAAGTCATGGCTGTCTAGGGCTCCCAGAGCGGCAGATGCCGCCCAGGGCCACTACGTACAACTTTAACAGAGTGTAAGACCACCTATACACGCCTGAGAAATGTTGTGCGAGTTCACTTGCAGAAGCACAGCAAGAGCATGTCGACTGCGTACAATGTTCGTCAAGGTTTCACTGTCGTCTCACAAGCATTCAAGCAGATGATGCGAGACGGCGTGAATGCTTTTGCTTGCAAGGTGGGACGTACAAGTGTCACGTAGATAGGTATCTTTGCAGCCGTGACACCTCAGACTAGGTAAAGACATCGTGAACGGCTCCGTATGCTCGGCAGTAGCACTTGTGTTCTGAAAACATTGAGAACACCCTTTTCCATGCGACGCACTGTCCCATGCTGAGCTGCTTGCGTACCCCTGCTGCTTTGTGCCCGCCAAAGCTGTACTCAAACACCACCGCCTGCAAGAGGCTCAAGTTGCCCATTAAAGTCAAAATGCAGCACCATAGAGTTCAAACGGTCGCTGGCATCGCGGATCAGGCAGCCTGGAGATCTTTGGGCACACCTCAAAGCCAGCTGCTGCTGCACAACACACTGCCAACAGGTGCAAGCCGGCCCGTGTGCTAGCTCAGCTTGCTTCCCCACTAACACAGCCATCAACCGCACATCGATACTCATCTGACTTGCACCATAACCTGTACCATTCATTGCACCCTGGGCCGAGCTGTACATAGCCTTGGCCTCCACACTGCCGCTGCTGCGTGACACCGAAGCTTACGTACTGCCTGCAGGCCAGAGCTTCCGCTGGCGCCTCACTGCAGCACCTGACACGTACACCGGCGTGATTGGGCAGCGGGTGGTGCAGCTGCGGCAGCTGCTGGATGACGTGCAGTGGAGGGTGCTGGCACGTGGGCCAGGCGCCTCTCCGGAAGCGGACGCTGCCGCGCTGCGCGAATACTTCAACGTGAGTACATGTGGCAGGCAGATTATGTTTGCCAAACTGCCTGCCTATGACACTGTGCTCATGCACGGCTTCGCCGAAAGACCATCTTTTTAAACTGCTGTGGGCATGAGTCTGCTTGAATGGTGTTCGCATATCAGCTCTGCTGCATCCCCACTTGCATGGCTCCTTGCCACCCAACTCCCTACAACTGTGCTGCACCTGCTGTTTCAAACAATCTTCAAACAATCTTCTCGCTCTGCAGCTGGATGCTGCTGACCTGGCAGTGCTGTACAGCGAGTGGTGCAGCAGAGACGCGCGCTTCGCCGCTGTGTCCCCGCACCTGCCTGGGGCGCGCATGCTGCGGCAGGACCCAGTGGAGTGCCTCTTTGAGTTCATCTGCTCCAGCAACAACCACATCAGGTGCGCTGCGCAGCACAGAACAGCAAAGCACAGCAGAGTTATGCAGCATGATGTTTGTGTTCACCTTGCACAGTTTTGCATGTCGCTGGCAACTTGCGAAGGAAGCAATGGACATATGCCTTGACTTCCTGCTGTCTGCCTGCACCTTCCTTCCAGCCTAACAGTCATGTGTCTGCTGCACTGCTGCCTGTTGTTATCGTTATTGTCATTTTGCACAGCCGCATCCACGGCATGGTGGAGAGGCTGTGCAGTGCATACGGGTCTGAGCTGCTGCCATCAAGCAGCACAGCCAGCAGCAGCGGCAACAGCAGCTGCAGCAGCTTGGAACCACAGCAGCAGCTGCAGCAGCAGCAGCAGCATGTGCAGCAGGCTGGAGCATCGATGTCAACACCACAGGAGCAGCAGCAGTATGTTGGCAGCCAGCCTCCAGACGTCAGCAGCGCTGCTGGCATGCCACGGTCATCGGCCGCTCTTGCAGCTGTGGACACTTGTGCAGGACTGCCGTTTGGTGTAGCAGGGGAACCAGCAGCTGCAGCTTCGGAGCAGGACAGCAGGCTTCAGTTCGCTCCAGCTGATCAAGCTCAGCAGCAGCAGCAGCTAGCGTTCTATGCGTTCCCAGCGCTGCAGCAGCTGTCTGCAGCAACTGAGGAGGCGCTTCGGGCTGCTGGCTTCGGCTACAGGTGCGCCTCGCCTCGCGCCACAGCAGCAGCAGCAGCAGCAGCAGCGGCAGCAGCGGCAGCAGCAGCAGCAGCAGCAGCAGCAGTGCCTAAACCAGCCTTATTGACAGGCAGCTGCTTACAGGCCCACATTGTCAGGCAGGGTGTGCACTGATGCTGTGTGGTGTGCTCTCTTCTCTCTCTTCCTGGCTTTCACGCGTTGTCACTCTCTAAATGCTTTTGCTGCTCAAATAATCCAGAGTGTCTGCAAGGCCTCTCGCTCAGCCTTCCTACAAACCTCCACTCACCGCACCCCTGCCCCTGCTGCCGCATGCTGCCACATGCTGCCGCAGGGCCAAGTTCATCGTCGGCTCCGTGCAGCAGCTGCTGTCGCAGCCTGGTGGCGGCGAGGCATGGCTGCTGGGCCTGAGAGACAAGCCTTATGCTGAGGCACATGAGGCGCTGTGCAGCTTGCCTGGCGTGGGGCCCAAGGTGGCAGCATGCATCTGCCTGTTCAGCCTGGATAAGGTGCGGTGTAGATGAAATATGAAATAAACATTTGTGTGGTGCCTGCTGTCATGGTGTGGGTGGATGTGGTGTGTTGAGAAGAAGTGGATAATCTTTGGTGGTGGTGCTGATGGTGTGGCTGCGGGTGTTGCAGCAAAGCTGTTGCAGCTTAAGGGCGGCAGCAAGCGTCGGGGTTCCCTGTGAAAGCATGCAGCTCTGTGCTGCCACCTGTGTGTATGTGGGGTTGAGCCAAGCTGTCTGCTGTTGCTGCTGCTGCCTTGCCGTGCGTTGTGCAGCATGACGCCATTCCTGTGGACACACACGTGTGGGACCTGGCCACGCGCTACTACGCGCCCCAGCTGGCCAAGAAGACGCTCAACAAGCAGCTGCACGCCGACATTCAGGCGATGTTTGTGCAGCGCTTCGGCGCGTATGCGGGCTGGGCGCACAACACGCTGTTCATTTCTGAGCTGGCCAGCCACCGGCAGCTGCTGCCAGCGGGGCTTGCTACTGCTGCTGCTGCTGCTGCTGCCGCTGGCAGCAGTAAAGGGAAGGGAAAAGCTAGTAAGAACAGCAGCAAAGGGGCGTCAAGAAAGAAACGGACAGCTGCTGTAGCTGTGGACGGCGGCAGCGCTGGGGAGCGGGCAGGGGAGCTGCAGGTGGCAGCAGCAGCACCAGCAACTGCAGCAGCAGCAGCGCTGGCAGTAGCCGGGTGGCGCAGCAGCAGGTCGCGCAGGAGGACGAAGAAATATGCCGGCAGTGGCAGCGAAGCAGGCGACTCAGATGTGTCATCAGAGTGACGCCCTTAGCAGCAGATGCTGTTGTGGTCCTGCCAGTGGAGCTGTTGACCTGCTTTTTGTCCATGCTGCCCTGCAACTGCCCGGAGAGTGCTCAGCGTTGCATGCAAGCGGGATGGAGATCAGGAAGTGTACAGTTGGGTAGAGACTCTCGGATTGACTATTGGTTCCTATAGCGTGCAGCCGTACTGCTGTTCACTATTGGTGCTGTTTGCGTTGCAAATGTCAACAACTTGAGTTTGTTTACGGCTGACAGCTCAGCTTGACGGCACTTGTTGTGTTATCAGTCAGAGTAAGCACCACTGTGGTGATGGTGGTGGTGGTGCCTCCACTGTGGCAGACCTGCAAGCATGGGAGCATGCTGCAGCATACTCTGCGGCATGACTGGCTTTTTGTGACTAATCCATAAGTTTAAGAGTTTGAGTTGAGAAGCAGAATGCTGTAAATGGTTGTGGAGGTTGCCGTGTCATGTTTTTTTTCGAACGCTGTTGAATGCTGGGATGATTCGACGACTGCAGAGAACTCAGCCCCCGTAGTAGACTTCAAAACGCGCAGCATAAGCAAAATCTGAATTCTGAACTTGCCAGCGAGCGAGACTATCGTGACATCGCCGACGGTTGCCATCAGCTTGAGCACTATTCAGATAGCACTCAGCGGCAGCACCGATCACCCTTTACAGCTTACAATAAATACACATAGGCTTGCCAAACAATCAAACATTGAACAACGTGGGCTTGGCATATTGAAGTGGCCATACAAATGGGCAAGGTGCTTCACCACAACAGCACCAGCAGCAAGCATACCTGCCCACCTTTGGTGCAACATGCGCATAACTATGCTATATGCTTTGATATCCTGCTGGAAGGTCTTTTTGGGCATCAAAAGACGGTTGCCATGATGCCATTAACACACAGCTGATGTTGGTGTTGCCGCATGCAGAAAGCCCCGCCCAAGAAGCCTGTCAGCAATGGGCAGAGCATCAAAAGGTTCATATTCAACCAGGCAACGCAGGTAAGGGTCCAAGTCTAGTAGTTCAGCTTGCCAGGGGCATACATGCTGGCATGCCTTGCGTAGCCCTATGCTGCTGCAGTTCCCATGCAGCTGCTCCCCAACATGGACACTCTTCCTGCAGCGCAGATGGGCAATAAGTTGACAATGTAGCTACAGACTGTGCAAACATGCTAAACAACTGACTTTGGTCTGTCTGCCGTTTGGTTGTCGCGTTGTCCTGCAGGCGGCCAATGGACGTGCAGCTGGCCAAGCAGCAGCCTCAGCACCCACAGCAGCAGCAGCAGCAGCAGCAGCAGTGGCTGCCAAGCTGTTCAGCCACCGCACCAGCAACACTGCCAATGTCCAGCCGCAAAAGAAAATCAGCAGCAGTACAAGCGGTCAAGCAACAGCAACAGCAGCTGCAGCGCCAGCGCAAGCTGTGGCCAAGCAAGGCGCAGGGCAGCAGCCGCCTCAGGCGAACACGGCAGCACTACCTGCACAGCAGCAGCAGCAGCAGCAGCAGCAGCAGCACTCTGCACAGCCAGCCGCAGCAGCTCTCAGCCATATAGCCAAGGCTGCTGTGCCTGCTGCTGCTGCTGCTGCTGCCACGTTGGCTGCACGTGCTGGCAGCCGCATGCAGCCGCCCGCAGCTGTACCATCTGCCAGGCCGCCTGCTGCCTCTCACGCAGCTACTGCAGATGGCTGCAGCGCAGGCGCCCCAGGCGCTGCAAACAAAGCACCAACAGCAGCAGCAGCGAAGAAAGCCGCCCCCAAGCATAGCTTCAAGCCCTTTGCAGGCAGGCGTGGCGGCCGACAGGAGCAGGTGGGCCAGCTGAAACTGCAGCGTGCCTGCTCTGCAGCATTTTCTGACAGGATTGGCACATCAACAGCTACCACGCAAGCCACTTTGTAGTCAGTTCTCGGAGCAGTGAAGGCCACGGGCTCATGCGGCATGGAAATGGCAAGGGGCAGCACGGTAGTAAGGGCTGGTGTGGCACTCAGCAGCCTACCCCTGCATGCTTGGCACTGCCAGCATTGTGCATGACGCTCCCCACACAGTGTCAACCCCTTGCTGCTGCTGCTGCTGCTGCTGCTGCTGCTGCTGCTGCTGCAGGTGCTGAGTCAGCTTGATGATGAGCAGCTTGAGGTGGGCTGGCGGCCATCACCACCCAAGCTGCAGCTGGCAGCAGTAGGCAGCACAGCAGCAGCAGCAGCAGCAGCAGTGGGCAGCAGTGTTGCTACAGCAGATACTGGGGAAGCAGCTGCCTGCAAAGCACACACAGGCAGCGCAGCTGCAGCAGGGCAGCAGCAAAAGCAATTATCAGTAACACCAGCAGCAGCAGCAGCAGCAGCTGCCGGTGCGGCTGCTGGCAGTGACGAGCTGCTGCAGCAGCTGCTAGGCAGCCTGTCTGATCCCCACCCACCCCTCGGCAGCAGCGGCAGCGGCCAGCAGCACAGCAGCAGCAGCACTGCCGCAGGCCTCAGCACGCCGGGTGGCCCCAGGTTGAAAGCCTTCAGGCAGCAGTCAGTGATCCCGCCTCTTTCCACTGGCGGCTGCAGTACGGGCGGCAGCCTGGGGGCAGCAGGCACCCGCCGCCGCAGGCCAGCCAGTGTGATGCGCAGCGGGCGGGGTGCCAGCAGCAGCAGCGGGGCAGCAGCAGCAGCAGCAGCGGGCGCTGGCGGCGGCAGCAGCAGCGGCAAGCAGCAGCAGGCAGGGGTGAAGCGCAAGGTGCTGCTGGAGTTGCTGGAAAAGGTTGAGCATATGGTAAAGCGTAGGAAAGAGGATGGCAGTGAGCCGCAAGGGGCTGGCAGCCCAGCTTGGGTTTTGGAGGGTTTAGAGGGCCTGGAGGGTTTAGAAGATCTGGAGGGTTTAGGAGAGCTTCAGGGTTTGGACCGCGCTGAGGAAGATGGCAGCTTGGGGCTTGGTGTTGTAGATGGTGATGCGCAGGATACACCACAGCAGGACCAGCAGCAGCAGCAGCAACATAGCACAGATATAGAGCAACCAGCAGTGCTAGGTAGCAGCCAGCAACCAGCAGCAGCAGCAGCGGCAACAGCAGGTGCAGCCCTTGCTGATGCAAGCACCAGCAGCAAGCCAACTGAGCAGCAGCAGCAGCAGCAGCAGCAGCAAGGAGTGGTGTCACCAGGCTATGCCACACCTCCTGCTAGCCAGGCATGTGGCGCACTGCGCAGGCGGCAGCAGTACCTGCAGCAGCAAGCTGCCGCTGCTGCTGCCGCTGCTGCTGCTGGTGGCGCTGACCAACACCAGGCTTCAGAGGTGGCTGATGCATGCGCTGCATGTGTGGTGCCTGCCACGCCGCTAGGTGATGCAGTGGTGGCAGCAAGCCCTGCTAGTGCAGCAGCGGAGCGGCCAGCTCAGCGAACCAGCCAGCAGCAGCAGCAGCAGCAGCAGCAAACAAGCCAGCAACGGAAGCAGAGTCAGCAGCAGCAGCAGCAGACTAGTGGTAGTCAGCAGCATGAGGAGGCTGAGCAGGGCCAGACAGGCATGGAGCTTGCAGCCGAGCCAGCTGCAGTAGCAGCCGAGCCGGCAACAGCAGCAGATAGAGCTGCAGCAGCAACAGCAGCAGGAGGTGTGCCTGCACTCACAACTGCAGCTGGGGATGCAGCCGCGCAGGCAGGCGCTGCTGCTGCTGCAGCTGCTGTCAGCAGCCAGCAGCAGCGCGCGCTTGCTGCTGCGCGGGAGCTTGAGGAGTTTGCACTGCTGTATGGTGACGAGGACGAAGATGCAGATGGGGATGGGGATGCATGCATGGAGGATGCCTGCCAGCAGCAGCAGCAGCAGCAGCAGCAGCAGCAGCAAGGGGACCCATCACAGAGGCACAGCGACCAGCAGCAGCAGCAGCAGCAGCAGCAGCAGCAGTTATCTGTTCCAGCTGGCGCAGATGCTGGCAGCTGTGCAGCGCAGCAGGCAGCAGCACCACCACCACCAGCAGCAGCAGCAGCACCAGCAGCAGCAGCAGCAGCGGATGTGGGTGTGGCGCCTGCAGCAGTAGGGC
This sequence comes from Tetradesmus obliquus, assembly GCA_030272155.1. NCBI lineage: Eukaryota > Viridiplantae > Chlorophyta > Chlorophyceae > Sphaeropleales > Scenedesmaceae > Tetradesmus > Tetradesmus obliquus. The sequence goes on from CP126191.1 coordinate 8,973,986, forward strand.
TGGTGGGTGGGCGGGCTGAGGTGTTCCACATCGTGCTGCAGGTGGAGCATGCTGCTGCTGGGGAGGTGATGCTGCGCTGCTTCAACCCCTACAAGGTGCGGCGCTTGTGCAAAAGCAGCTAAGGGTGCTGCCCATCATGCTGTTTGTGAAGCCAAGTTGGATGTCTTGTTGTCAGTTGATCATCATCATTTGGTGATGCTTGCCGGTGATGCTGCGCTGCTTCAACCCCTACACGGTGCGGCTGTAGGGCGGTGCTTGTGTATGGCTTGTGCTGCATGATGTGTATGGTGTTGTGAGCTTATGTGCATGGTAGGCAAGCGGCTGCTTCAACCCCTACAAGGTGCGGCTGCAGGACAAGACTTATGGCAAAAGGGTCTGCTGCATGATTTTTGTAGTGTTGTGAGCTTATGTGTGCTTGTGATGACATGAAAGAGGCGCTGCATGGTAGGCCAGCGGCTGCTGAACCCCTACAAGGTGTGGCTGCAGGGCGAGACATGTGGTGACAAAGTCTGCTGCACCAGATTCATCTTTATTGGTTTGTTTGGCATGTAGGTCACTGCATCAACCCCTGCAAGGTGTGGCTCTTGTGCATAGCAGCACAGCCGAGGATGCTGCCGCTTTAACACTAAAAACCAAAAACCAAACAAAATATGCTGTTCATGAATCCAGGTTTGATGGCTTGTTGTCAGCTGTGCTTTCATCATGTGCATCATTGCGCTCCTGCACTGCTTGAATCAACAGCAGCTCTCAAACAGTAGTACCGTCAACCTCACTGCTGCTGCTGCTGCTGCTGCTGCTGCTGCAGGGCAGCGAGGTGTGGGTGCAGCTGAGCCACCCCTGGGCCGACTGCCCCATCGCTGTGGGTGACGCAGCCAACATCATCGGCGGCGCTGCTGCTGTTGATGCGGCAGGCAGGCGCGTGGTGTACCTCAGTGGCAGCCAGGGGCTGCTGGTGATGCACCCGGATGTGCTGCTGTCAGGTGGGGGCTGCATGCGTGTTATGATGTTTGCTGCCATTGTTGTTTTGTGCTATCGTCGCTGTGTTTTGTGTTATGGCGTGCTGCACCCAGATGTGCTGTTGTCAGGTAGGGGCTATGTCAGGTGTTACTTTACCGTGCGCTGCCATTCGTGCCTGGTTGTTACGTACTGTGTTGGTGTTTGTTGCATGATGCACCCAGATGTGCTGCTGTCAAGGTAGGGGCGATGTCAGCTGTTACTTTGCTGTGCGCTGACGTTTGCCTAGCTGTTACGTATTGTGTCTTGTGTTTGTTGCGTGATGCACCCAGATGTGCATCTGTCAGGTGCGCGCTGCAGTAGCAGCCATGTCAGCTGCTGGCTTGCCTATCTGCTGTGTTGTGTTTCTGACCCTGAGCGTGCTGCACGTGACGTGCTGCGGTTAAGTGCACGCTGCACCGTCACGCCAACCATTCTTCAAAATCCGCCACGCACCCAGCTGTCATGACGCATGCGCTGTGCTTGGCACGTGCTGCAGCTCTCAAGCAACCTGCTCAGCTTGCAGCATATGCTGCCCAGGCCCCTGACACACACTTTTTCCCCCTGTAATGCCGCCTCCCGCGCCCACGCGCAGGCACCACCGTCACCACCGCCCTCACCTGCACGCGCCGCGCCTGGCTCAGCGAGCGCTTCGCTGCAGCGGGCGGCGGCCCCAGCGCTGCTGCGCTGCGCGGCACGCTGCTGCACGAGCTGCTGCAGCGGCTGCTGGGCGGTGCGGCGCTTGGCGCGGACGATGAGCCGCTGCCTGGCGTGGAGCAGCTGCAGAGCATGGTGAGTGGTTAGGCACAGCGTTGCTGGTGCATCATGCAGTACAGCGCTCAGCAGCTGTTTGCGAGCTGGTGGGGATAGTCGCTAGGCGCAGGCGCTGCCTGGCTTGGAGCAGCTGCAGAGCAGGGTGAGTAACGCTGCCAGCTTGCTGGTGCTGTGCGTGTGCATTGTGGCTGGTATGTGTGCAATATGGTGCAAGGCCTGCTGAGTGCAGCACACGTGGATCAGCTGCAGAGCATGGTGAGTGGAAAGAAGCCGGCTGGTGCTGTACGTGTGGTTTGTGGCTGGTCTGTGCGCATTATGATGCACGGCCTGCGCAGTGCAACACGTAGCAGCTCACGTGGATCAGCTGCAGAGCATGGTGAGTGGAAAGCAACTGGCTGGTGCTATGTGTGTGCACTGTGGGTGGTCTGTACGCATGGCGCCTGAGCAGCTGGGGAGCATGGGGAGGGATGCATGCAGGCTCCAGGCAGCTGCTGCAGAGGTTGTTGCTAGGTGGACAGGCGGTCGTGGTGGGGGGGGGGGGGGGGGGGGAGGGCCAGGCGCGATGATCTCCGCTGCTGCTTGTTGTGGAGAGTACGCCATGCACTGGTGCGGCACACACGCACACGCATGCACATCGCTAACCGCCTGTCGCCGCTGCTGCTGCTGCTGCTGCTGCTGCTGCTGCTGCCAGGTGCATGAGGTGCTGTCAGGCTGTGGCGAGGCGCTGCAGGAGGTGGGGCTCAGCGAGGCGGCAGCAGCACAAGAGATGGGCAAGCACCTGGCCAACATCAGCGCATGGATGCGCAGGTACCTGCCACACCCGCAACTGCAGCAGCAGCAGCAGCAGCAAGGCTGGCAGGTCCAGCAGCAGCCCGGCAGCTGGCAGCAGCAACAGTCCTGGCAACACCAGCAGCAGCGTCCCTGGCAGCAGCAGCAGCAGCAGCAGCAGCAGCAGTGGCAGCACGATGCAGCAGCGCAGCAATGTGGCAGCACTGTTGACGTGGGTCCCAACAGCGGCTTTGATCAGCCACCTAGGGTTTTGATAAAGGGTGTAGCAGACATCGAAGAAAACATCTGGGCCCCACGCTACGGCCTGAAAGGACAGCTGGATGCCTCCCTGCTTGTACAGCTCTGCAGGGTTCAACCAAGCACAGCACGGCAGGGTTCAGGGTTTGGGGCAGGGGGCAGCAGTGGCCCAGGTTGGAGCGGCAGGGGGCAGCAGCAGGGTTCTGGGCGAGGGGCTGCTAGCGGTTTAGGCCAGAATCCAGCAGCTGGGTGTGGTAGCAGTAGTGCAGGCAGCGTGATGGGTAGTGGCTGGAGTGCAGCAGGCAGTGGCGTGGGGTTTAGGCAGCAGGCAGGGGGAGGGTTTAGCGGCTGTGGTTCAGGGCCTGGTGCAGCAAGTGGGGGTCTTGGAGCACTGAACCTCATCAGCAGCAGGTCTAGGCATGCTGCTGCTGTTGGGATGCTGCCACAGCAGGGCAGTGGCAGCAGTGCAGATCCTGGCGTGCTGAGGCAGTGGGACCTGAATGCAGCAGCAGCAGCAGCAGCAGCAGGGTCTGGTGCTTTGGGTAAGCAGCACACGCCTGCAGCAGCAGAGGCACATGTGACAGTGACTGGCGCGTGCGGCATCCCTGCTGCTGCTGCTGCTGCTGCTGCTGAATGTGATGAGTCAGTGAAGGTGTTCAGAGGACGGCTGTCAGGTGCAGCTGCTGCCATACACGCTGTGCAGAAGCAGCAGCAACCATACTCGCAGCAGCAGCAGCAGCAGCAACCCAGCGGGCACCAGCAGCAGCAGTGCAGCAGCAGGGTGTTCAGCCTGGCAGGCGGCCCAGCTCCCCAGCAGCAGCAGCAGCAGGCTGGCGGCTGTGGGGCTGGTGAGCTGCTGGTGGTGCCCTTTGAGTTCAAGACTGGCAAGGATTACTTCAGCCACAAGGCACAGGTGGGTGACCAGCAGTGGCATCTAGCCTCCTTGGACTTGCCTATGCTGTGATGTAGCTGTAGCTGCGACACCTCTGTTATTGATGGCGAAGGACTACTTCAGCCACAAGGCACAGGTGGGTGACCACAGCTCAGTGACCTTTAACCTCCCTGGACTTGCCTGTATTGTACTGGACTGTACTTGTAGCTACAATCCTTCTGCTGTTGATTGTGCTGCACCTGCTGCTCATGAAGGCACGCTTCGGTTAGGGCACACTGCCTTTCTGTTTGGCCTGCGGCCCTGCAGGTCGCGCTGTACCTGCTGCTTATGGAGGCGTACTACGGCCTGGGTACTTCTTTTTTCCTGCAAGCAGCTGCTACCTGTGTTTGACCTGTGTTTGACCTGTGTTTGACCTGTGTTTGACCTGCAGGTGGCGCTGTACCTGCTGCTGATGGAGTCGCGCTACGCCTGGGGCACATTCTCTTTGCCTGCAAGCGGCTGCTGACCTGTGTTTGACCTGTGTTTGACCTGCAGGTCGCGCTGTACCTGCTGCTTATGGAGGCGCGCTATGGCCGGGGCACATTCTCTTTTCCTGCGAGCAACTGCTGGCCTGTGTTTGCCCTGTGTTTGGCCTGCAGGTCGCGCTGTACGTGCTGCTCATGGAGGCGCGCTACGGCCTGGGCATATTATCTTTTCCTGCAAGCAACTGCTTACCTGTGTTTGACCTGCAGGTCGCGCTGTACCTGCTGCTCATGGAGGCGCGCTACGCCTGGGGCACATTGCGTATATTGCAAGCAACTGCCGGCCTGTGTTTGACCTGTGTTCGACCTGTGTTTGACCTGCAGGTCGCGCTGTACCTGCTGCTCATGGAGGCGCGATACGGCCTGGGCACATTCTCTTTTCCTGCAAGCAACTGCTCACCTGTGTTTGACCTGTGTTTGACCTGTGTTTGACCTGCAGGTCGCGCTGTACCTGCTGCTCATGGAGGCGCGCTACGGCCTGGGCACGCCGCCAGCCGGGCTGCTGTGGAACGTCAACAGCCCCGTGATGAGCTTGGTTCCAGCAAAGCAGGCTGAGCTCGCGGCGCTGCTGGCGTGCCGCAACCGGCTTGCTGCACACCTGTGGCAGGAGGTGCCGCCGCCGCCAAGCATGCTGGGGGTAGGTGCCAGCTGCGTAGTTTTGGATTTTGAGTTGTTGGTTATCTGGCCGCCGCCGCCAAGCATGCTGGGGGTGGGTGTGCGCGCGGCTGCTTGCACTGCCTGTAACTGCTTCAGTGGCCTGTGTGTGTGTTGCAGCTGCACTGTGGCATCCTGTGGCCGTGTGCAGAGAGGCCGCTGTGTGCTTGTGATGGTTGGTTGTCCCTCAGAATATAGGAGGCCACAGTGCTACAAGATCAGATGCAGGTGAGCAGCTCCGCCTCCCCAACCGACAACATTCGCCAGCACAAGTGCCTTCTGACCCTTACGCCTGCCTGCCTGCTTGGGTCCTTCTGTTGCTGCCTGCCTGTCTCCTGCCAGAACTCCAACACCTGCGCGCGCTGCCACAGCGCCCCCGTGTGCACAGCAGTGCACGCGGTCGTGGAGCGCGGCTGCGCAGCCAGCAGCGGCATGGAGCCGGATCAATGGGCCAGCCTTGTGGGCCCTGGGGGCGTCAGCGCTGCTGCTGCTGAGTGGGGCGCCAAGTGGCTGCGGCTGATCGACTGGGAGGAGGCAGCGGGGCGGGCAAGGAGAGCAGAGATGTGGGCGCTGACAGGTGAGCTGTTGTTTGGTGAGATGTGTGAGGTGTGGGGTGGGGTGTGGGGTGGGGTGTTGCTGGTGAGATGTGGGCGCTGACAGGTGAGGCGGCGCTGGTGAGCTTTTAAGTTGGGTTCTTAAAGCGAGATCACAAGAATATCTTAAGTGCCTGAGGCTGTCGGCAGGTTACAGGCGCCGTGTGATCACCAGACGGGACTGCTGCTGCTGCCGCTGGCGTCTGGCACGTGCTGTAGCATGTCCGTGAGGCCGCATGTGCTGGCAGTTGTCAACGAGAAGAAGCGCGTGTGGGCATCGTAAGCAACAGCAGAATGGCGCAAAGCAGGTGCCTGCGATGCTAGCGGCCAACCACTTGCTGCACACCTCACCTGCCAGAGCAGGTGCCCGAGCCTACTTGTCATCATGTCTGTTTGCCTGCGTGTTTGCCTGCCTGCCGTGCTGTCGTGTACGGCGGTGCAGGTGCGCAGCGCCAGGCCAAGGGCGGCTGTATCGCTGGCCTACAGCTGCTGTGCTGCCACCCTCCGCAGCCCTCCTCAAGCCACGCCGGTGAGCAGCTGCACCTGTACACATTCAGGCAGCTGCCGGCAGCGGACAGCACCAGCAGCAGCAGCAGCAGCAGGGACAGTGGCCAGCAGGGTCAGCAGCTGCAGGGTATGGCTGTGGCTGCTGGCGACTGCCTGATCCTTGGTGCTGATGGGCTGCAGTCCAATGTGGGCCGTGTGGATGTGGTAGAGGTGGCAGGTGCCAGCATCACAGTGGCTAGCAGGAAGCCGCTGCAGCTGGAGCGGTACACTGCAGCGGCGCAGCAGAAGCAGCAGCAGCAGCAGCAGCAGCAGCAGCAGCAGCAGCAAGCAGCTGGGGCTGCTACGGGAGGGGCCGGCGGTACCGGCAGTACAGGCACAGCAGGCGGTACAGGCAGTACAAATGCAGGCAGTACACGCAGTAGGCTGCTGACGTGGCGGCTCGATCAAGATGAGGCGGCCTCCACAGCCATGCAGCAGCGCGCCAACGTGCTGCGCGTGGCAGCGCACTGCAGCAGCAGCAGGGCGGTGTGGCTGCGGCGGCTGATCGTCGACCTGGCAGCACCGCGCCAGCTAGCAGCAGCAGCAGCAACGCCTGCACAGCACGAGCAGCCACTTCAGCAGCAGCAGTCGCAGCATGCAGCAGCAGTAGCATCGCTGGAGGCTGGCCCTGCTGCTGGCCCTGCAGTGCGGCTGGCGATGGCTGCTGGGCGTAGCTACCTGCAGCAGCATGGCAGCGCGCTGAACAGTGACCAGGTGGCTGTGCTGCGGCGTGTGCTGGCCATGCAGGATTACTGCCTGGTGCTAGGCATGCCAGGTGAGAGCTGTGCTGGCTGGAACAGCAGCAGCAGCAGCAGCAGGGGAAGCTGCATTGTTAGACAAGTACGGGTTCATTGTGAGCATGAACTACTGCCTGGTGCTAGGCATGCCAGGTGAGGACCTGCAGCACTGCAGCAGCAGCAGCAGCAGCTGCTGCTGCATCATGGGCGAAGACCTGGCTACACATTGTGAGGTGCATAGGGTGTTTGCATAAGGCCTGTCAGCAGCAGGCTTGCAGTGCTAGCTGCGCTGCTCTAAGCCATGCATTAATGAATGAGCAGCCACCACCAGCATTGCTCTGCTTGATTTCTCTTTTGCGCAACTGATTGTGTGCCTGCGCATTCGCAACAGGAACCGGCAAGACCAGCACGATTGTGCACGCGGTGCGCGCGCTGGTGGCGGCTGGTGCCAGCGTGCTGCTGGCCTCATATACAAACAGCGCGCTGGACAACATCTTGCTGAAGCTGGCTGATGCTGGGCTGCATGACTTTTTACGGCTGGGCAGGCGCGGCAGCGTGCACCCGGCGCTGCAGCAGTACATGCCCGGCGGGGACAGGTGCGGCACGGCAGCAGCAGCAGCAGCAGTTACGCGCTTTTTCCTATGTGCGAGACGGCGACTGTGTGGCTTTTGCGCGGTTGGCGCTTCTGAATGAAGCCCCCTTTCCTTTCTAAACAGCTGTCACCATGCGCGCCACAAGCATACACAAACATATCACGCAACGCGTTGAACGCCCTGCCTCTGCATCCTGCTGCCACCCCGCAGGTACCCGCAGCGCACCACAGCCGAGCTGCAGCAGCTCGCAGCCTCCACACCCGTGGTGGGCTGCCCCTGCCTGTCAGCCCACCACCCGCTGCTCGCCACGCGCCCCGCATTCGACGTCGTCATCATCGACGAAGCCGGCCAGATCGCGCTGCCAGCCGTGCTCGGCGCGCTCCTCAAAGCGCGCTCGTTTGTGCTCGTCGGCGATCACTACCAGCTGCCGCCACTGGTGCTAGATAAGCGCGCTGCAGAGGGCGGGTTGGGTGTGAGCCTGTTCAAGCAGCTGTGTGAGGCGCATCCAGGCAGTGTGGTGGTGTTGGCGCAGCAGTACCGCATGTGCAAGCGGGTGATGGGGCTCGCAAACGCGCTGGTGTATGGCGGGCAGCTGGTGGCAGGCAGCAAGGCAGTTGAGGAGGCTGTTCTGGAGCTGCCCCGGCCGCAGGCCCTGCAGCAGGTGAGGCTTGCTGCAGCGGCGTGTTTGGGGGCGGGCCTGGGGCAGTGCATGTCCTAGGTGTGTTGTTGTTGTGTTCGTCGATGCGAGCGTGGAAGAGGTTTTTTTTGATGTTTGAGCTTGGTTGCGTGCTGCTGCGGTGCAAGAGCGACTCAGCTGTTGCTGAAGTGGCTGGTGTATGGCGGGTAGCTGGTGGCAGGCAGCAGGGCAGTTGAGGATGCGGTGCTGCAGCTGCCCCGGCCGCAGGCCCTGCAGCAGGTGAGGCTTGCTGCAGCGGCGTGCTTGGGTTGACGTGGCGCACAGTGCTTGTGTTTTGTGGGTGAGGGAGATACGCTGTGTCTTGTGAGCAACCTGGTGCTGCGGCGCAAGAGCAGCGCAGCTGTAGCTGCTGCCCTGCATGGCGGCGTGTATGCAGCGCATTCCATCCGGAGCAGCAGCGCACTTCGGGATTTATTTAAACACCTTGCTGCTGCTGCTGCTGCTGCTGCTGCTGCTGTGCCACACCTCACTCTGCTGGTTGCTGCTGCTGCTGCCGCACTTCCCTGCAGTGCCCTGCCTGGGTGCGCCGCCTGCTGGGCAGCAGCTGCTGCCAGCTGGCCTTCCTCGACACAGATGCAGTACAGCCGGCAGCTGCTGTGCAGGACGCGCCGGCGCCGGGCCGCAGCGGCGTTGTGAATGCTGGCGAGGCCTCGCTGCTGATGCAGGTGCTGGATGGGCTGCTGCGCTGCGGCGTGCCAGGCAGTGACATCACAATTGTGTCACCATACAAGGCGCAGGTAAGGCTGAAGGGATGGGTGGCAGCATGTATGCATACAGTTGATGTATCAGCTTTGCAGGGTTGTCTGGATCATGTGAGGCACGCCTGCATGCTGACAAGGGGGGGGGGGGGGGCGCGCGCTTAGGTTGTTTTCTGGGACGCTGTGTATTTCGCAACAGCCGGGCGTGCAGGGAGGGAGGCACTGCTCCTTCAGTTGGTGCGGCCATTGCAGCACACTGTGATGTGCCTAGCCATCCCATCCACCATACACATGTTGCGCTAATGCAACACATTTTGCTGCTGGCCAACCTCTGCAAGCTGCGCTGCTCCCTGCTGTTGCCTGCTGCAGGTGGCGCTGCTGCAGCAGCTGCTTGACGCCCGCCAAGCCTCAGAGGCAGCAGCACCAGCAGCAGCTGGATGTGACCCTAACACAGCGCAGGATGCCGCTGCCGCCGGCATCCACAGCACGGTTGCGCAGGGCAGCAGCAGCAGCAGCGCTGCCGGCGTAGAGGTGCTGACCATCGACCGTTGCCAAGGCAGGGACAAGCGTGTGCTGCTGCTGTCATTCGTGCGCAGCAATGCGCGCGGCGCAGTGGGTGGCCTGCTGGGGGATTGGCAGCGCCTGAACGTGGCGTTCACACGTGCGAAGGTGCTGCTGGTGATGGTGGGGTCGGCGCGCACGCTGCGTGGCGGCGTGCCGCTGCTTGCGCGCATGCTGGAGTATGTGCAGAGCGAGGGGCAGCTGGTGACGCTGGAGCCAGACGTTCTGCAGCAGCAGCAGCAGCAGCAGCTTTAAGCGGCGCAGCAGGGAGCGGTGTGATGCCTGCTTGTTGACATGCGCTGAGGAGAGTTTATGAGTTGCTGCGCTGGAGAGTCGTGCTGCTTCTGGTGATTGGGGTCGTACTGGGGCGGCAGCTTTTATGTTGAGCTGATGGCCTGATGTGATGGCTTGATTGAAGAGCGCCACCTGGCACTGTAGTGTGGCGCCTAAACATCACCAGGGGCCTTCATGCAATCTCATGTGCGGCGATCTCCAAGATGAGCTTTGGTGGTTCCTGTTAACGAAAGGACCAGTGGGTTCAGGTTGTTGTCGGCCTATTGAGCCTGTCAATTGCTCCCCAAACAGGTGAGTTTACTTGTGTAAATTCCACTTTGTGATGCACGGCGCGGGCGCGCAGCAGAGCGGCTGCTGGGCAGCTGCAGGTGTCGCAGCGGCTGTCACAGCAGCAGAGATGGCCGCGTCCGGGCTGTAGCTGCCTAAAGTGCATTGCACTGTGCAATGCGAGTTGCAAGTCTAACACACTGATGTCAATGTTCAAATTTGTAACATAGCGCATCTGTCATACATCCTATTTGATCAGCAATGCTGTTTCGACTGCCTGATACCGCTAAGCCGAGAGTTCCACGTTTGACGTGTTTTTGGTTGGACGAGGGTGTGGACGAAGCAAGGACAAGCCTGTAGCTATCCTGTTCAGAGTCACTGATATGCGGCACTCTGCTCACCGCGCAGCACATGGTTCAGCAACGTAACTATTATATACACATAGTAAACATTTACCAGCAGTAGGGGCTAATTGCCAGTCCAGAGCAACCAACTGCACGAGCCTCGGCAATAGCTCTGGGTTGTGCTTGTAAAAGCGGGAGGTGTTCCTCGGTGGGTGCTACCGGCGTCAGCACAGCACAAAACGTTTTCAGTGCCACAGCTGTGAATACGCACCCATGCAGCTGTTGCTGCCTGCAGGGGACAGCAAGGCTACAACAAGCACTGCTCACTGCAGGTGCTGCTGCTGCATCCTGGAGTTTCAGCAACACTGCTGGACTACGGGAGTCAAATGATGGTTGCAATTATCAGGCATACAGCAGTGCTGCTGCTGCTTGCAGTCACTGGGAGATGTGTACGTGCGCAGGCTGAGAGCTGCAGTGCAGGTTGGTTCTACAGGAGCTGGCAGCAGCAGCCGGAACCAGCCACAGCTAGCAGCATGTTGACGCACATAAGGAGCTGATAACCCTTCTTGTTCTTTGCAGTCTAGCCTGACCAGTACTCAGGCCAAATTGCATGTGCACGGGAGGCCTGCTGACGTCAAGGCACCACTGCTATGTGTGACCTCCACAGCCATCCTTGCAAGTATGGCGTCATAAGAACCCATATTTGTATGCCAAATCCTACTTTGACCCTTAATGTTGAAGCTCTTGGAGCACACACGTGCAGTACTCAGGCCATGCGGTCCAATTGCCACTGATGCTGCCTGCAGGAACTGCCAGCTTTGGGCTGACAACCATTTCTGGCGGGCAGCACTGCCCCTCCACCGAGCTGGCTGTCATCTGGTCATCCCTCTCCATCGAGATGTCTTAAGATTGCAACTACACCTTCTCGGGCCGCAGTACCAGCTACGTGTTCCCTGTGACTTTCGCCAAAGTCAGCTACCCCACACGCAGCGGCACGAGGCGTCCCTATGTCGCCTTGCAGGACACCTCCAGCGACGCTTCCTATGCAGCCAGGGGCAGCAACACCTACCATATCTTTAACACAACTCTGAATGAGAACAACCAAACAGTGTACCAGGAGCTCACATACTATCAGAATGCCACCCTCAGTGGTTTCCTTGCATCTTGGGCTCAGCAAGGCCTGCCTGGGTTCTACACAGGCTCATGGAGCTCAGCCTCCAACGTGCCTGGCAACTACACCATCAGAGCTGCAGGGCCAAGCAGCTTCAAGCTACTGAGCAAGGACACTGGCTGCATGTTCACCTACAGGATCTACACGGGCAGCTTTGCAGGACTCAATCCCACACCCTGCAAGTTAGGGAGCAGCAGCGACTGTCCTGCAAGCGGCAGCTATGCCCCAGGAAAGTTCCAGCAGACGCAGGAAGGCACAGCATCACATTTCTGCGTGATGTGCCCTTCTGGGACTACTGGCAACGGCAACAATGGATGCAACATCTGCGACCTGGGCACTGCAGCCATGGCAGCCGGGTCAACAAACTGCCAGGCTTGCGAGGCACCTCTTGTAACGAGCTACAAAAACTACGGCGCTGCATGTGTGCCCATTGGTGACAAGGAAGCGCCAACATATGGTGACAAAGTCATCTACAAGAACGGCCAGGCGTGTGATGCAGAGGCTTGCCCCACAGGCACCGTCGCGTCACCCAACAATGATTGCTTGGCAGCGCAGAATGGCAACCTGTGCGTGGCGGTGTCTGCCACTGGAGCAGCCACCTGCAAGACCAAGGCAGCAGCCAGCACCAACGCAGACACGACAACAGAGGGCTGGGGTGGCGCTGTGCTCAAGCTTGAGGCGGCCAACACGTCTGCTGCTGTGTGCAGCACCGGTGTGAAGCAGCTGGCAGCATGGCTAAGCACGAGGCAGACCTGGATGGGGTTCAACTTCACGCAGTGGGGTGCACCTGAGGCTGCGTACCAGTCTGCTGGACTGCAGTGGCAGGCAATGGGCTCGCTAGACGGCAGCAACCTGCGGCCACATGACAGGTGTGGCAATGCGCATGGAGGGCTGGGGCCTCAGAGCGCGCTGACGTATGGCAGTGGCACCATCCTGGGTGAGTGACTCAACAGCGCTACGGGTCGAACCCATGGTGGCATGGTGTACATGAGTTTTGTTGCTTTGCAGTCGAGCAAGTTGTGGCAGCAGTGCCTTGGGAACAGCTGAGGTGCGAGGCCACGCTGCTTGAAGCAGTGCTGCTGTTTCGATAATGATCTGGTTCATGGCAGCTGATTGCTACACAAGCTGCTTGAGCTTGTCACATGCTTCCTGCTATCATTCTTGTTGCTACTGCTTGCAGATTCCACAGCTTACATGTTTCAAAGCCTCCTCTACATCCCTGACCCTGCCGCTAGCTATGGCGTTGGCGAAAGCACTGCGTTCCGCGTGATCGTAGAGAAAGGCAGCCGTGCTGACAGCATCACTACAACCTGGGTCCGGGATGGCGCGCTGGGGCTTTGCAAGGGCCCCTCGTCCCTGGCTGCCGTGGTTAATGCTGGACGTGACCTGTCAACTGGTACCTGCCGTCTCGACTTCAAGGTGCTGTCAGGCTCTATTCTGGGAGCAGCACCTGCCAGCAGCAGCGTCCAGTGCTCATCTGGCACCTACACAGTGAAACATCCGGCCGGGGCTAAGTCCTGCATTGCATGCCAACCTGGCTATACAGTGGCCAGCGACAGCAAGAGCTGCATCCAGTGCACGGGAAAGAGCTACAGTGACACCTGGGGCGCTGCGAAGTGTCTGCCTTGTGAGCAGCCAGATTACGGCAGTACATACTGCTACTCTAGTGCTTGATGTGTTCACTGCTTGCCGGCATAACACATGCACAGCACTACTGGGTTTGTGATCGACAGATGTTAAACAACCGAGATTTCAGGGAAGCTACGCCCATAGTACAAGTCGCAGCATGGTTTGTGAAGATGGCATACAGGGTACTATACGCAGCCGGTTGGGTGTGTCTGCCCACTTGTCAGTACAAGGGAAGTGGGGTTTGGGTTTATGGCCCACGCACGAATTTGTGTCAAATGGCAGCTGCAGGCCCCTTATGCAGCAGCCCTCTGCTGCTGCTGGCGCGCACAGATGGCGCTTTTTTTGATTGGTGAAACTGTACTTTTGGATGAAGCTGCCGCAGCTGCATGCCGTCATTGGTATACTGCAAGTGGCCTTTAGCGTGCTTCCTGCCAACCTGATGTTTGTAAAGCCATGCAAAGCGTGTATTGTGAAAGTGCAACAATCAACTCCATGCTGATGATTGAGCCTGACCATGAACAGCTCTCTTCCTGTGTAGACTTGCATTTGTGGAGGACTGCTGTTATTTCATCTTTGACTTTTTTCAGGAGCAGTGCCTGCCACACAGTGTGTGTCCTGCACATGTGACAGCCTGCAAGGCTTCCCCAGCATTACAGCATCCTGCCGTCTGTGCAGTCAAACGTACATGCGCTCTGGGGTTGAGGGCGGCACTGCAGCACTGGTACGATACTGTTATATGTCAGCATTGCTGTGCACAGCCGAACCCTGCTTATGCCAGCCGCAGCAGTTGCCTTGCTGGTGCAGGCGCATGTATGATGCTGTGTCTTCATATGGTCCTGCGCTGTGCAAGTGACGACATGAAACGTTCAGAGCACCCGGTGACATGGCATGTCGGGCAATGCTCGATATGGGCATCTATAAGAGTGATGCAGTGCTTTTCTGCGGGTTGTCATTCAGATTGTTTGTCAGTGGGTGATTTTCTGACCTGCCCTCACAAACGCGGTGCCGCATGTGCAGACATGATGTCCTCACAGGCCTCCTATGCGGACCTGTGACAGGACTCCTGTCCGGACGGCCTGATAAGTGTGATGTTGCCTTGAGACATTGACAAGCTCAGGATTCGAGTGCAGGATACGGAAGTTTTGCATTGGGCAGCAGTGCGATTGGATCCTGCAGGGAATACTTTGGACTGCTCCAAAGTTTGTGCTGGGCAGCTGCCCACTGCAGTGGGTCAATCAGAAGTGCTGGCAGCTGCTGTGGCATATGACAGCACTGCAATGTGCCAGATGCTCATCGAAGTTAAAGATGTTCTTGTGTGCTGCTCATTGGCGCGAAATGATGGGTGCCGGAGGCAGGAGCTTTGGGTGCGAGGAGCAGGTGTGACCCTTTAAGCACCAAGAGTGAGAGCTTTAAGCATGCTTGCTTAGTACGATGGTGTATACACCCAGGTCTGAACTATGATGTTTCACCACTTGATCGCGCAGTAAACGTTCACGCTTCGCCCAACGATTGAGTACTTCTTGTTGTACGGAACGAGTCAGCCTGCATAACGTGTATAGCACTGAAGAGCACAAGTTGGGAGACTGGTTTAATAAGGTCAGGTCTGCGGCGCGTTGATGATGTGGAGCCCAGCCAGGCCGTGGCCTGGCCATAACATTGGCAGCACTGGGCCTGGCAGAAGCTGCTGTGCACTGTCGTTGCACGCTGCCGCGGTTCAAGAACCCGTGCATAACACCAGACGACTGATGTTAGGCTTTCCTGCAAGCATCAAACAGCAACAGCACAATGACGTGCTGACTGACTGCAGGCACACAGTGCGTCACCCGTCACACATCAAGCTTACTGATTTGGTGGATCATTGGTGCTTCTTACCTGCAGGCCAGCAAATAACCTGATGCTGAAACGTGTGGCGTGGTTGGTGCTGCTGGCAGTGCCCTTCTGCTGCCAAAATGTGCGGTCTGCGCCCTGCACAGCAGGTGAGCTCCACAGCAGCTGCCTTGTCAGCGCTACTGTCACTGCACGGTGCAGTGCTCCATCTGCAGCATGCTTGAGGTGCCTGTTTGTACACCGGCTTCTTGCTTGCCTGCGCTTCTGAAGCAAGCACATGATATGAAACATGTGCATGCTCACAACAACCAGTTACGCTTGTGTTACCCCTACCCCTCAATGACTGATCTGCTGTGACTGTGCTTGCAGGAAACTCCCGCTTTGTGCTGACATCTGTCTCCGGCGGGCAGCACTGCCCCTCCACTGAGCTGGCAGTTGCATGGCCTTCCATCAACATTAAGCAGCAGGCCGACTGCAACTACACCTTCAGTGGCTTGAAGCACCTCTTCGAATACCATGTGACATTCGCCCAGGTGGATTACCCCACCCGCGGCGGCACCAGGCGACCCTATGTTGCCTTGAAGGACACAAAAATGGACGCTTCATCTGATGCCTCTGGCAGCAACAGCTACAGAACGTATGATCTGGTTGATCGCTACCGCAATGATACGCTGAGCGGTTTCTTGGCATCCTGGGTGTATGTGGGCTTGCCCTGGCTGGCTACAGGGCCCTTTGGGCCCACCACCAGCACACCTGGCAACTACACTGCAAGCCCTGCAGGACCTAGCAGCTTCAACCTGCTCAGTAAGGACACTGGCTGCACATTTACATACAGGATTGTCTCCGGCAGCTTTGCAGGACTCAAGCCCACACCATGCAAGCCAGGAAGCAGCAGCGACTGTCCTGCAAGCGGCAGCTGCGGCCCAGGAAAGTACCAGCAGCAAGATGCGGTGTCAACAAACGTCTGTGTGCTGTGCCCTGCTGGCACATACAGCAGCAGCAACAGCAGCAAGGAGTGTGCCCCTTGCAAGGCAGGCGCTGTAGCTGCAGCAGTAGGTTCTACTAGCTGCCAGGCCTGCGCTGCTCCCCTGGTCGCTAGCTACTACAGCCCCACTGCGTGTGTGCCAGTTTGTGACAAGCAGGATGACTACAACTTGCCCACGTTTGGCCAGAATGTTATCTACAACAACGGCCAGGCGTGCGATATGGCAGTGTGCCCGAATGGCACCGTATCTTCCCCGAACAACGAATGCCTGGCAGCGCAGAACGGAAACCTGTGTGTGGCTGTGTCTGCTGCTGGCAGCACCACCTGCAAAGCCAAGGCAGAGTCCAGCATGAGCAAAGACACACAGACTGGTGGCTGGGGTGGTGCAGTCCTGCAGCTGGACTCCGCAGATACCTCTGCTGCTGTGTGCAGCACGGGTGTCAAGCAGCTTGCAGCCTGGCTGGGCGGCAGGCAGACTTGGCTGGGGTTCAACTTCACACAGGTGAGGTTTAGGCACCATGGTTTAGCAACTGCAGCCAAGAAGGGATGCTGCCAGTGCGTGCCTTGCTAAACTTGCTGGGACATAGCAAGCTGCATTTCCCACGCTTGATCTGCTGTGGCAGATTGAGCAGCAGCTGTGGTGCGCACAATGAGTACAGCCATGTATCTGTCTTTGCAGGCCACCTGCACGGTGTGCTGCCATTTTTCAACCACACCCCTCTGCTCTCCGCAGCACATGCAGCACAACTCATGCCGTCTTGCCAAACAGTCTGCACCGGCAACAACTGACACGCCGCTGGTTTGTGTGCCACCATGCAGTGGGGCGCTAACTTTGCGCCTGGCGGTTACTACGCACCAATCTACGGCCTGCAGTGGCAGGCGCTAGGCTCACTGAACGGCAGCAACCTGATGTCCTACCCCATCTGCGGCAATGCACATGGAGGGCCTGGGCCCCAGAAGATGCTCACGCAAGGGCGGGGCACTGTGCTTGGTGAGTGAGGCAAGCAGCGCTGCTGCTGCGGATTCCAAACTCAGCATGGTCCAGTGGTGCACTGAACAGACACCTGGTGGATAGGAGGTGCTGCTTTTTGGCGTGGCATTCTGGCGCTGCATTGGTGTTGCAGTGGAGCTCCTGCCATGTTGGCATTCATGGCAATGGGTACATATGCAACAATGTTCAATCGCACGTCACATTCCTCACCTGAGCTGCTGCTGCTGTTGCTGCTGTCCGTCGAAACGTGCAGACTCCACAGCCTACCTGTTCCAGAGCCTGCTGTCTGCGCCTCCCCCAGGCACCAGACCGGACGCCTACATCGACCGCATCGCATTCCGCGTCATCGTAGAAAAAGGCAGCCGGCCAGACCAGATCAGCACCACCTGGTTCAGGGACGGCTCGATGGGCAACTGCCCGTATGTTACATCACTGTCTGCGCGGCGTACGGCTGGCGGGGATTTAGCGACAGGCACTTGCCGGCTCACCTTCAAAGTGTTATCAGGCTCTATCCTCGGGGCAGCAGCTGCAAGCGGTAGCACGCAGTGCCCAGCTGGCACCTACACAGTGAACCATGCGGCTGGTGCCAGGTCGTGCATTGCCTGCCCTCCCGGCAACGTTGTGGCCAGTGACGGCAAGAGCTGCAGCCAGTGCACGGGGAACAGCTACACCAACACCTGGGGCGCCGCGAAGTGCCTGCCATGTCAGAACCCAAGTTACGGCAACGATTACTGCTTCTCAGGCTGACCAACCAGCCTGGAAGGCAGCGTACTTTGCTGGAAGGCCCTGTGAGTGAGTGACTACCCAGGCAGCTCTGCAGCTCCTGGGTATGTTAAGGCTGGAGAGGGCGTGTGTGGCCAGGGGCGCGCCCCTGGGCTCCACGCCCTCTACCTTGTCGGGCCACGGCTGGCATGTACAGAAGCAGCAGTTTGTGTGGTGCTGGGGCGACAGTGACAGTGATGATTGTTGGTGGTAACTTTTGTGTGGGTGGAGTCTGTAGAGCGTTGCACCTTGGCATGTTTGTGCATAAACCACGCGCGACTTTCACTGAACTGGAAATAAGGAGGCTAGCAGTAACAAGCCTGCTGGACCGTTGGGTGGCACAATTGCCTGCTGTTCTGCAAAGAATGGAGCTTCAGTCAAGCATCGATGGGGGTTCAAAGCTTCAAACTCTCATGGTCATGCTCATGGTTCTCTCCATATCATTGCTTGCCTGAATTGCAAGATAGACTGTTATCACTACCATCATTATGAGACGCTGCAATCAGATGATGGCTCGTCACACTGTACTGTGGACATGGTGGATGAAAAGGGACATTGTTACCACTGGTAATTTCATGCTCATCATATCTGAGATAAGCCATGACACACTTTAGTGCAAGCGTGTGATGCTTGTTGCAGCCATAAAACGTTGTAACCTTGAAGTGAGCAGTTCCATGCTGTGTGCTGCTGCTTTTCAAATGCCGGTGGCTCTGGACATCCGCATGTCTGTGACAGTGCCGGCCACTGCAAACACCCAGTGACACGCTATGCCGCGCCGCATGCATGCACGCCTTCATAGTCACCACACCTCACCAACACACACACACCATTGTGCCACAACTGCACATCTGCATGCGCCTGCAACATGCATGCACTTTGACTCAAGACACCAGCTGCTCGCGCCATCACACTAGCTTTGTTGCCGCTCCATTGGGGCGCGGAACCGATGGCGTTGATAAATTACATCGCATGCAGGTTACACCGGGCACACTCTCTCATATAAAGTAAGCTATGGCTGGATGGGAAACACGATGATGATGATCACGCAAGCTTGCCCTTCTTGCGCTTCTTCCCAGAAGCACTGCTCCCACCAGCACTGCCACCGCCCGCAGCAGCTGCCGCACTTCTAGCAGCACTGCCGCCTCCTGCATCTGCTGCCATCGCCGCTGCCTGCTGCAGCAGCTGCGGCCAGATGCTGTCCAGCACGTGCCGCTGCTGCTGCTTCACCCACAGTGACAGCTGCTGCTTTAGGAAAAGCGGCTGCTGCGCCCATGCAGCAGCGAGGGCTGCTCGGCTGAACACCTGCAGAGTGATGCACAGACAGAGAGGCCTCATCATACCAGCCGAACAGCAACTGATGTGTACAAGCAGCTCAGGCTATAAGAACAATGAGACTGGCATACACGCATCGCGCAGCAGTGCCCTGATGAACACTTAGCACATTTTCGCAGCCACATAACAAAGCAAACGGGCCCATCATGCGCGCACGGTCTGTGGTGCACAGCCCAGCAGCAAACAGCTTGGCGCTGGGTATGCATTGACAGACCTGCCTTCATCTGTCGACCTGCTGCGCAGCCCAGCAGCATACACCTCTACACCGGCTATGCATTGTTAAACCTGTGCCTTCACGCATCACTCTGCTGCGCAGCTCACCTTGCGGCCCTGCAGTGCAGCCAGCAGCTCTCCAACCCTAGGCAGGCCCTGCAGCTCCTGCCTTGCAGCAGTAGCAGCAGGCGCCAGCAGCACCCCAGCCAGCGCTGCTGCTGCCGGCAGCACCCTACCAGCCAGCAGCGCAGCGCCAAACACTGCAGCGCAGCTGGGCTCGTCTGGGTGTGGCAGCAGCAGCCGCGGCAGCTGCCAGCTGTGCTGGCTGTAGGCTGCGTCGTGCCAGGCGAGCACGCAGTCGACTTCTGGCTGGTAGAAAGGCGCCGGCTCTGAGAGAGGCTCCGACACTGCAGGGCAGCAGGGAGGTCAGCAGCAACGGCAGTGACAGTTGAGCAGAGATGGTATGTTGCCGTGGTGCACAAACACGAAGTGAAGCAGCATGTAAGATCAACGGTGCCGGTGGTGTGTGGTGTGTGAGTGTGTGTGTGTGGGGGGGGGGGGGGGGGGAGGGGAGCATACAGCATGCTGCAATGTGTCATATGCTACGCTGCTGTAGTTGGCTCAGGAGCATACAGCCAGGCGCCCAACACAAACACAGAAACACCCTGCTCTGTGCTGTGAGTTGTAACACATTCAACGCATCGCATGCACCAGCACGAAGGCTGCAGCAGCAGTACACCAGTAGTAGGCGGGGGTCCCCCACATACTACTACACCCCTTGCCAGGCCCCACGCACCCTTGCACAAGCTGCTGCCACAATCTGCCAGCCACTGCGGCTCAATGGCCGTCACCAGCGCCATATATGGCCGCTTCGCTGTGCGCACGATGTCCCCATACACCACATACTCGGGCGCTGTCTTGGCCAGGCAGCTGCGAGGGTGCAGGAACACTTCCTCCGCTAGGCAGGCTGGGCTGTAGCGCACCGCGTGGCGGCCTTGTCGGCCGTCGCTTGCGAGGCGAGCCACATAGTCGGCTGACCGCACGCGGCGCGACACCTGTACGCCGTACCAGCAGCAGCAGCAGCAGCAGCAGCAGCAGCAGCAGTAAGCACACCAGGCAGAGGCAGGTGTGTGGTGTCAGACTCAACGATGTACCCTGCATGTGCCCCCCTCTGGTGTGTGCGGCATGCCATGTTGTCACGATGTCATGTTGTCATGTCTTACGGCTAGATGCTGCACAAGTGACTCTGCTAGAAAGTCAGTGCTACCTGGGCTCTGGGCTGTTCCTGCTTCCTCTCGCAATGCCACCCTTTTTGCTGACTCTTATCAAAACACCCACCTGGTCACACCAGCCAGCAGCCAGTGCACGCCGCAGCACCTCCAGGGTTCTGGCAGAGGGCGCAGGCAGCGGCTGAGTCAGCTGCTGCGGCCCAACCTGCTGCACAGCCGCCAGCAGCAGCTGCAGCAGCTGCAGCGCCGACGCCTGCTCGCCGCCGCTGCTGCTGCCGCCGCTACCCTGCTGCTCCTGCTGCTGCAGGCCGGGTGCATGCCCCAGAGCCAAGCCTTGCTGCCCGCTTGCCTTACCCTGCTGCTGCTGCAGCTGCAGCAGTGTGCGGCCTAGCTGCTGCCGCAGCTGGCTCATCTCTCGCAGATGTCTAGCATGCAGGAAGTTCGCCGCACAAAACTCCTCCGCCTCCCCAGCTGCTGCTGCTGCCTCATACGCGCACAGCACATTCAGGCTGCTGATTGCATCGCCGTGCGAAGACCTAAACCTGAAGTGAGCCTGTGAGGCTGACTGGGCACGCTTTTTGTTCTCTGCTTTTGCAGCAGCTGCAGCAGCAGCGGCCTCCGCTGCAGCTGCTGCTGCCGCAGGGTCATCATCAGCCGCTCTGCCCGCCTGCTCAGATTCTTTGGCTGCTGCTGCTGACTCCATTTCCGAGCCCAGGGCATCTATGTGCATGAAGGGGCTCTCTAGGGACAGTGCTGCTGCCAGTGCAACTGCATACGGCAATGCCTTCACCACTGCTGCTGCTGACACACCACTGAGCTGCCCTGCACCACTGCTGCTGCTGCTGCTGCTGCTGCTGCCAGGGCCCTGCCGCTGCTGCCAGAGTGCTAGCTGCAGCAGCATTCTGCTGTGGCGAGGCGTGATAGGGAACACTGCCATCGCACGCCCCAATGCAGTGAGCTTGCCGACACCTGCTGCTGCTGCTGCAGCCGCCGATTGCTGGGGTTTAGGGTTGTGCTGTGGCTGTGGGTCAGGGCTTAGGGCTCTGAGGGCCAGCAGGCAGCTGGTGGCAGACCTGAGGGCTTCGGCCTCTGGGGGTGAAGGGAAGGGGAAGTTGGACACCTGCATTAGCATAGCAGCAGGCACACAACAGCAGCAGGTGTGGGACTTCTTGCCAGTCATGCGTGTCCCAAGCCATGACAAACACCGACACTGGGTGCTCGGCAGGATGCAGGATTCATGATGTGCTGCACCCCGCTGATTCTAGCTGCCACAATGTTCCTGCTGCACTGAGCAATTGATTGCACACTGTGTCAGCATATCAGCACAACGCTGGCATTACACCTGCAACACTTGTAGTTGCGCCCTGCGCTGCCAGCTGATGCATTGTGTGTGAATTCATTTCCAGAGATGGCGACTGACAAGTCAAAATTGGTCAAAAAACTAACTGGAGCACACACACGCACCCGGTCAGCCCCCATGACCTTCAGCAGCAGCACCACCCAGAGAACGAATGACAGCTGGCACATAATGCTTAGTCAACACCAGCGGGAACAGAAAAACACACACACGCACCTTATCTACACCCATGGCCTTCAGCAGGAGCACCACCCCCTCCAGCGGCGTTTTTGCAATCTCGGGGTCGCTGTGCTGCCGGAAGTTGTCATTAAAGTGTGCCGAACTGAACAGCCGGTACACGTGGCCGGGCCCTGTGCGGCCCGCGCGCCCCGCCCGCTGCTCTGCTGCTGCTTTGCTGACCCAGTCTACTGCGTAGCGTGCTACTGCTGCACCCGAGTGGGCCTCCAGCAGCTTCTGTTTGGAGCGGCCAGCATCCACCACGTACCTGCGGGGCAGTGGAGAAGTGAGAAGGAGTGTAGGAGAGGAGCGAGAGACAGCGTGAGCACACTACATGCGGCAGAGTAAGATGCTGATGCTCATGCTCCTTGACGCTGCAGCAAAATGCAACCGCAAACAGCAGATCTACTGTGTACACGTATATCAAAGCTATACAAACAAGCAGCTGCAAGGTGTGCCGCCCACCCCACCTGATGCCGGGAATGGTGATAGACGTCTCAGCCACATTTGTTGCCACAACAATCAGGCGATGGCCCGCAGGCACCGGCTGAAAAACAGCCGCCTGCTGCGCCTGCGGCAGCATTGCATATAGCGGCAGCACGTGCACCGGCGCTGCCACCCGCTGCTGCTGCTGCTGCCCTGTTGCCGCCCCCCGCTGCTGGCTGATTGTCCCACCGCCGCCAACGTCCTGTGTGTTATTTGACGTGTTATGTAACGACAGGCCGTAAACCGCCTCAAACCGCGCCTCGGCTGCTGCCAGCTCCTCTGGGGTCCAATTATCGCCTCCCATCACTTGAACCTCTTCCTCATCTTCATCTTGCTCAAGAAGGTCAAAGTCATCAACGGCAGCAGCAGCAGCATCTCCAGCAGCAGCATCCAGCAGATCCTGCTCCAGCGCAGCATCTGCTGCATCTGCTGCAATCTCCGCTGCATCTGCGCCTGCTGCTGCTGCATCTGCGGCCTCCTCGTCCTCTGCTGCTGCGTCGACGGCAGTGCTTGCAGCAGCAGCAGCAGCAGCAGCTCCGCCGCGTGTGCGCTTGGCAAAAGCCTGGCGTATGCGCCGCACTGCAACTTGCACCTCCCGCTGGCCTGTTAGGAACAGCAGGATGCCGCCACCAGGCAGCTCCTGGTGGATGCGGCACACCTGCAGGCAACAACAATAACAATGTAACAATATATAACAATGTAACAATGTAACAAGAAGCGGCGTGTCACATGGGTCAAGTAGGTGTTGATATCAATTGATCAGCTGGGTTTGGTGAATGCGGCGCCTACACAGGCAGGGCTGTGCAGATCCAGGTGGAGCGCTTGCACAGCAGCCAATATCAATGCATCGCTGGCACTGCAGATGTGCGCTAGGGCTCACACTGCCGCACCTTGCGCACTGCTGTGGCCAGATAGTCGTCCAGTTCCGTGTGCTTTGCAAAGTGGATCGTCACCGGGAACTGCCGCGCAGGCACACTCAGCACGGGCGGCGGCCGCGCAAACAGCCGGCTATTCTCTGTGAAGTCACTCGTGCGCAGCGTGGCACTCATGATGATGAGCTTGAGGGGATAGACAGGGCCCAAGCCGCCAGCAGCAGCAGCTGCAGCGCCTCCTGCTGCTGCTGCTGCTGATGTGTTGGCTGGCGCTGGCGGCTGGCCGGCTGCGAGCCACTGCTCGTGCAGCCGCCGGCGCAGCGGCACCAGCCGCGACAGCATGCCTGCAGTTACAGGAGAAGCATGAATGCATGAATGCATGTATGCCTGAGCTTGTGGATACAAAGGATTGAGAGAGAGGCGTGACAGCATGCCTGCGATCAAGACAGCGGCGCCAAATGCGTGCACGGCATAAGGTTCCGGGCATGGGAGCATTGTAAAGCAACAGACCGCCGGCGCAGCAGCACCACGCGAGACAGCATGCCTGCGTAAGTACAGCCGACAAGGTGCACTAAGTACAGCATGAGCTGCAGAACAGTGTTTGAAGCGAAGATAAGGACGGAATGCGCACCAAACATGGCAGGACGCCTTCCTGATCCAGCACTGAAGCGAAGTCTGTGAGTTCAGCAAGGCCTGGCATGCAAGCTCTCCTGCCATCCACCTAGCAGCAGGTCTGTCTTGACGGAGCGCACGCGCAACGCACGCAGTTAGTGGCTACTAAAAAAACAAAAGGAGCAAGTAATCGTGCATCCACCCACCCAGCAGCAGGTCTGTGTTGAGGGAGCGCTCGTGCGCCTCATCCAGCAGAATGGCGCTGTAGCCCCGCAGCAGGAAGTCGGACTGCAGCTGCCGCATGAGCACGCCGTCAGTCATGAAGCGGATGGCACTCTCAGAGCCCACACGCCTGTCGTGGCGCACCTGCACAAGCATAACAGCAGCAGCAGCAGCAGCAGCAGCAGCAGCAGCAGCAGCAGCAGCAAGGATAGACATGAGTGGGGTGCTGCTGGTTGGCGCAGTACTGATGCCGCAGGCGGACGCCCCTCTGAATCCTGTGCAGCAGGAAGGAACCCAGGGCCGAGTTTGGGGCAGGTGAGGTGCTTGCTGCTGGTTTTGGTTCAGTCGTGATGCCCAGGGCAGTGCAGGAGTGCGCTTGAAGAAGCTTTGCAGTGTATCTCAGCAAATCACAAGCTTCACCCGCCAGGTTCGGGTTGCTCTTGATGCACTACTAGCAGCACATTTTGCCTGCTGCTGCATGCGCACTTCACACTAATCGCCCACGAGCACATGCACACTCGCACAAGCACATGCTGCATAACCGCACATGCACCTGGTAGCGAATGTGCTGCCCAGGGGCGCCCCAACGCAACCCTCCTCCTCAGGCAACCCTTACCTTTATATCCCTGCAAAACACACGCCCACACCCATGCACATGCACACACGCATGCACCCCTGCATATCAATCAAAGAAGCACGAACCTGGTAGCCGACTGTGCTGCGCAGCGTCACACCCAGCTCCCCAGCCACGCGCTCTAGCACATCTGTGCATGTCAAGACTCTTCTGGAAAGGGTGCTACACCTACCAGCAGCACGCCCGCCTGCTCTTCCAAACACGCAATCCCTCTGTCCGACCTGCACCCATACAACACGCGCACACATGCGCACACACGCACTCTTCGGCAAATGCACACCTGCAACACCTGCAACACCTACACAGCAGCAGCAGCAGCAGCACCCACCTGGTAGCCGACTGTACTGCCCAGGGCCACCCCCAGCTCCCCAGCCACGCGCTCCGCAGTGCTGATGGCAGCCACGCGCCGCGGCTGCGTCACCACGATGGCGCCTGCCCGCTCCGGGAAGTCCCTGCAGCCGTAGCCGGCCTCCAGCAGGAACTGCGGCACCTGCGTGGTCTTGCCACAGCCGGTCTCACCACACAGCACCTGCGCATCAGCAGCAGCATGTGATTAGTGTTTGATCAAGTGACTTTCAGGCGTGCTGACAAGGGCCGCGGTGTCGTGAAAAGAACAACTCAAGCAGGAGAGTTGAACCTGCTGCCTCGCGCCCAGCAGCAGGGCATCCCAGCATGCTGCCGACGGCCAACTCCAACGCAAGACAATGACAGCAGCAGCCGGACACACAGCCGCACCCCACACACAGGACAGCAGCACACGCCCGGCAGTGCCGCAAATGTCATCTTCTATCATTTCAAGGCGCCGCTCACCACCACATCATGCCTGCTGCTGCCCTCCATGACCTCCTGCTTCAGCAGCAGCAGTACAAGCCCGGCAGTGCAGCAGCTGCTGCGCCGCTATACCTCTATACACCGCTGCACCGCTGCACAGCTCACCACCACATCTTGCCGTGCAATGCCCTCCATGACCTCCTGCTCCAGTCCCAGAATAGGCAGCTGACGCCGCGCTGCCTCCATCTCAGGGGGCCGCACCACACTCACAACGCGTGTGGGGCCGGCAGCAGCAGCAGCGGCACGCTCCGCGGCGGCTGCACGTGCAGCAGCGGCCTCTTCAGCTTCTGCCTCATCAACTGTGGCGCAGCAGCATACAGGCAGGAGGCAGGAGGCAAGAGTGGGGTGAAGTGGAGCGCAGGCTCTGCAAACAGGCGGCAGATGCTGGCAGCAGCAGCCTCCTCAGCGTTCAATCCCATCTGCTGGCAGCACAGCGCAGCAGCAGCACAGCCAGCAGACAGGCAAGCGGCAAGAGGCAGGAGCCGGGTCACTGGTTGCGCAAAGGAGAGGCTAGCACCATGTTGCCAGTGTTCGGAGCAGCAGAGACTCAAAACTGCATGCGGCGACATGCCTCAAGCCTGCAAGTCAGCTGCAAACAACCGGCAGGCCGCCACATAGCAGAGAAGATAGCGCAGGCTGCCGCACACGTGCATCAGTGCTAATGTGGCATGGCAGCCTTACCTGTTGTGCCGGTCGCTTCTAGCCGCGCCTGCGCCTTGAGAGCAGCTGCCTGCGCCTTAGCTGCCTTTAGCTGCGCCTTTGCGTCCCCTGCTGCTGCTGCTGCTGCTGCAGCGTGAGCAGCCTGCTCTTGCCCATCCTCTGACTGCTGCTCCTCGCCGTCACTATCATCGCTGCCGCTGCTGGACTGCCCAGCAGCAGCAGCAGCAGCAGCAGCAGCAGCAGGGCTGGCCGCACCTGCCGGCTCTATCCGTGCCTGCTTGGCTGGCCGCTGATGCTCATTGTCATCCTCGCTCTCACTGCTGCTGCTGCCACGCTCACTGTCACTCTCGCTGCTGCTGCCCGCCACCCCCTTGACTTGCCGCTCCTGCGTCAGCTCATCTGAACCTTCGAAGCCTTTGTAGCCGGCGCGCTGCAGCTTCAGCAGCCGCCGCAGACGCTGCTTTTTGGTTTCACGCGCGCCGCGCTGGTGTAAGGGCCGCAGCAGCGACAGCTGCTCGTCTGGCAGGCTGCTGCTGTTGAGCTGCGTCAGCACCTGCGCAGCAGCCAGCAGGCAGCAGCGCGCGGCATGCAGCGACACAGTAAGGGGCGTGTCATAATCCAGGCGAAGCACAGTACGGCACTGTAACTCAGGCTGCAGCGCGTGCGGGGCAAGGATGCCAGGACACACGGAAGCGCTGCACCTGCCTCGTGCGCGGCGTGCTGCAAGCCTGCCAGCGTCACAAGCAGCAGCAGGTACCCTGTGACACATGCCATAAGCTGCCGGTGTGTGCCTGTCCCTGGCGCTGCAGCAAGTCTGGCCAGCTGAACAGCATTGTGCTGCCACACAAGGCCACCACACCAGCTGCTGCTAAAGTGGCGCAACGTGGCTCAGAGTGGCTCAAAATGGCTCAAAGTGGCTCAAAGTGCCCTGCTGCTGCACGTGGCTGCAGCGCCGCACCTCGCCCAGCTGCTAAGCATGGCAGGGGTAGGGTTTAGGGTTTAGGCTGCTGCTACTAAGCATGGCAGGGGTAGGGTTTTGGGTTTGGGCTGCTGCTGCTAAGCATGGCAGGGGTAGGGTTGTGGGTTTGGGCTGCTGCTGCTAAGCAAGGCCGCGCACCTCTCCCAGCTGCTGCCGCCGCTCTTTTTTGAGCTGCACCTGCCGCAGCTTTTTCAGCTGAGACTTGCTCAGCTGCTGCTCTGGTTGCTGCTTGGCTGCCGCACTCTTGCCGCTGCTGCCTGCTGCGCCTGCTGCTGGCAGGATGAGTGCGTTGCTGCCGAGGTCCCTGCAGCAGGGGTTTGTAGAATGACAAGCATGCCGTGGTGACGGAAGTACGTCAATGGCATGCAGGGAATGCCAAGCATGTCGCGGGCACGCAGGACGGACTTCCTACTGCCATACATTGCACAAAAGCTGGACAGTGCAAGCAGGCTGCTACTGTCGCAGCTGCTGCATGGCTGTAATCGGCATGCTGCAGTGCTGAGTGTTCCTTAACCTGAAATAAATGACATACAATGTCAGCTGCAGCATGGCAATGTAATAGTGAGTTGGAAAGCGGCGCTGCTGCTGCTGCTGCTGCTGCTGCTGCTGCTGTTGGTGAGCCTGATGCAGGACCAGGCTGCAGCACAGCGGCAGCATGCAAGCATAACTGCCAGCGGGAAACCAAGGCAGAAATCTAATTCGTTGCTACGCACTCATCCAACTCTGCGTCCTGCTGCAGCTCTTCCCCCAGCAAGTCCAAAGCATCAAGCCGGGGTGCCTGCTGCTTGCCCTTCAGCGACTGACTGGCCTTCTGCTTCCGTTGTCGCTTGGAGTTCTTGTTATGCATCTTGTTAATCAATTTGTAAGTGCATACCACATTGTCTTCGTCACTGTAGGTGGCAGTACCGCAGTAGGGAACTTGGCAAGCAGCAGCTTCGAGCCGTGCAAACACGCCTATTCCTTTGCGATCGAGACCACTGTCTTGACTCACTCGACTCGTGTGTTGCATCGTGTCACCGCCGGCATGTGTGACTAACAGTCACTTCGGGGGTATTACTCCTTCTCACACCTCGCCACTTTCAGGTGTTGGCTTGCCCTCCCCTGTAGCAAGCCTCTCTCTTTCCCATTGCCGTGACGGGTGAAGCTTGCCCTCCTCTGTACCAACCCTTCTCTTCAACAGCAGCTCAAGCAGCTGAACAACAGGGAAGGAGGCGGGTCAATGCCCCAGCTGAATTGCATGTTCATGCACCAACCTCCACCACCTTCTGCGCATCAAGACTGCCAGATACTGAACGTGGCACATGTCACAAAATGCTGGGTGAAAAGGGCATTTCACCAAGCCAGTAGATAATCACGCAAGCGATTTGCTATGTTGTTCGAACCCTTCGGGGACTCGTCACAAACATGGGCTACTATTGCTGGTTGCCACCCAGCAGGCGATGACATGATCACTTTTATGAAGCAGGCACCTGCTATGGTGGCCGCTTTTGTGCACTGCTGCTATCTGATGCGGTGTCACCCGGACACTGATCCTGAGGTCTTTCTGTCCTCTCAGGCTATTGCTCAAGCTATTGATGATGCTGATGAGTTTTTTTCTGCGTTTTCATCTGACGGTTTGGACGATGATGAGTTGTTCTTCGATGTTTCCTCCCCCTATGAGCCTCTCGTTGGCTCCTGACTGGGGTTCCCACTCCTCGTTGAGTGGAGCATGTAATGTAATGTAATGTATGTAATGCAAGAGTGGCCGCCACTGCTTTGCCAGCAGCAGCACCGCTAAGATCAGCCTGATCATCAACGATCGTTCAACGATCATTGTGGTCATAGAACCTGAGGTTCCTACCAAGAGCAAGCCAGTAGCAGCGGCTGCGCTGGTCCCTTGCAGCACAGCCCATCAGGCCAGCATGCATCACCACTGTTGCTATCACTGCTTCGCCTTGCCCTTTGCTTTGCTGGCTGCTGCAGCTGCCTTGCTGCTGCTGAAGCCTGTGCCCGTCACTGTGTAGCCCTCAAAGGACACCTCCAGCTTATCTGCAATGATGGCGATCCAAGCCTGCACAAAGCACGGCGTCGGAACAAAGCAAATGTAACCACTATATCACAGACAGTTGCATAACTAGAGCAGCAGGCAAGACAGCCGCAATGTTGCGGCAGGACCGCCGCGGTGGCAGAGCATCCAGGCTGACGAGCTGATGTCACTACCGTTGCTGCACACACAGGTATCTCACGGACATGGAAACCTGCAGCACCACACTTATACAGCACATGCAGGCGCTGCCACACCATCAGGCGCAGCCGCTGAGCTACATCATCAGCAACAGCTTGCACGCAAGCGTCACAAGACACGACGGTTGCTGCCACAGCCCCAGCAGCACCACCCACCTGGTCCAGCCTGCTCAGCCCGTGCAGCGTGTCAGTGGCCACCACCAGCACGCCGTCACCAACAAGCACAAACATTGCAAAACAGCAGCCACTACATCCCCAATGCCGCCAAAGATCTGCCACACACGCCTCACCTGGTCCAGCCTGCTCAGCCCCCGCAGCGTGTCAGTGCCCACCACCAGCACGCCATCACTGCCCAGCGGCTGCACCACCACGCCCTGCGTGGCCTCAGGCAGATACTTGACAAACTCGGCGCGGCCTGCAGCAGCAGCAGCAGCAGCAGCGGCAGCGAAGTGACATGATAGAGGAATTGGGACGGTCTCTTTGTTTGAAACTGCCCCTGCGAGGCAGGCTGCGCACATGTGCGCTGCTTGCTGCAAGCAGCGCCAATACTGTACTGTAGCAGCAGGTGCATGCAACTTATATTGCACCCTGAGGGCGATGAGAACACGCCTGACACTTCAAGAGCGATACACACGCCCACAGCAACCGTGTGGCATGCTAGCAACCTTGCAGGCGCGCCGCCAACAATGAAGCTGCACCTCCATGCAATCCTCTACTCATCAAAGGCAGAGCCCAGCCTCGATTGTGCAGCAACTGCTTCATTGTGTATCTTTAAAATAAATAATAATCTTTGAAAATATATATTTGATAATACAGAACTAATAAAGAATAATCTTTATAACATCTGCCTGCTGTGCTGCAGCAGCAGCTCACCAGGGTACAGCACCAGGTTTGCCAGGTAGTTGCCCTTGGCGCTTTCCATAGCTGTGTTTGCCACCTCGCCGGCAGCAGCAGTGCCCAGCTGGTACCCAGCACGCGCCATGCCAGCATGGTACACATTGCGACCCCTGCAGCGATCACGCCGACAGTACAGCACACAAGTCAACGTTGTTGCTGAAGGCAGACAGGCGTGCACGTGTCTATGCGTGCGCAAGACTGGGCTGACGCAATAAGCACGTTCGCATGCTTCTTTGCTGATGCAGTCGGGCGCAGATAGCGGCTGCATGTATGCACGATGGCAACATGAACCTTGCAGAGGCATGTGTTGCCAGCTGCTGCCTGCTGCTCTGCGAGCTGCTGATGCTAGCTGAGGGGCACAGCATATATTCGTACTATTCTAGTTCTCGTAATAATTCGCCTTTCCAAAGTCGTGCAAGCCTGCCCTGTAGCCTCACTGGTAGATGACCACCATAGAAGTAGCACGCGAGGTGGCCTGCAGCGCCTGCCATGCCCTGCAAACCCATCAGTGCACCACACGCAGCATCAGCCCTGCTCACAAGAGCGTGAGGTGCCAGCCTGTCTTGAAGTACTGTTGCCCTGCCTCGCACATGGCTGCTGCTGTTGCTGCTGCTGCTGCTGCTGCTGCCTCTGCCTCTGCCACTGCTGTTGCAACCGCTGCCACTGCTGCTAATGCAAGAGTTCACCGTGCACAGCAACTGTTGAATGTCTGCGGATGCGAGTTCTAAGGCTGCAGTAAGATTCGAAATACATGCTGTCTGCTCACCACTGCAGCTCCTGCTCTGCTGCCTTGGGGAGCTTCACATCAGGATTCAGATAGTCCACTGACACTCCATCCAGGGCAACCTGCAGCATGTGATTAGCAGTGAGTGCGTCAAGACGCGTGGCTGTGAGGCGAATACTTGGCTTCAGTTGGGACCAGCCAGCCGGCACGCAGCACAGCGCGGCGCTTACTGGCAACAGTCAGCAGCACCATACCACTACACCCACAGGGCATGCGCCGCATCAAAGTGCCTGCTGCAGCCACCTCCAATGCAAGAACGGCTGCTTCGGCTGCTTCCTGTGTCATGCAGTGCGCAAGCTGTCAGACTTATTTAAGATTCTCCTGTCTCTGGTACAATTCAAGAATGTCCAGTGCAGCAAGCTTCCAGCAAACCAGCCTCTGTCGCCCACTGCTGCTCACCGCATCAACAACTTTTGGTTTCAGCGCCAGCCACTGCAACCCCGTCAGCAGCAGCACTGCTGACAGCAGTATGCCCAGCACATCAGCCCGCGACTGGCTGCTTCCGGCATCTACTATTGGCGCAATCTGCAGGCAGCAGTAGGCACAGTGGAGCAGCAGTGCGGCAGATATGAAGAGTGCGAAGTGTTGCTCAAGATTGTACAAACCATGCACCCAGCAGCTGCACATTCAGCCAGGTGCAGATGCACAGCCAGATCGTTCGATTACTTCCATCTGCTTCACATGCAAAACTTTATGAAACCTCCATGTTAACAGCCAGCGTCGACAGTAGCAGCGAGCCAGGGGGGGGTGAGGAGGCTGCTTCTTTGCAGGCACTGCTTCAAGCCTAATTCATATGTAGCACTTTGCATGCTGCCTCTGCTTGCGAACGGGTAGACAATAGTACTGCTTGATGTGGGGAATCAAACAGTGCCTACAGCAGGCAGCGCACCCCTGACAGCGTCCTGTTTGCCAGCAGGCCCACAAAGCCTGCCCCGCCTGCCCACAGCGGCAGGCTGCGCACCAGGCTCTGGTTCTGTGACACAAAGTCATAGCTGGCATCAGGCACCTGGCAGCAGCAGCAGCAGCAGCAGCAGCAGCAGCAGCAGCAGCAGCAGAATGATCAGACCTTTCAAGGCACACCCAGTAGGGCATTGTAGGGTGCAGCTGCTGCTGGTGGTGCTCCTGCAGGTGGTCAACACCCGCCAGTAGCAGCCTAACTCGCAGCCCTGCTGCACAGCTAAGGATGCTGCAGGTGCTACAATGACTGGTTTGCATGTATAATATCTGTAGGTTGTGCCAAGCGGGGCTGGCGAGTCACATGGGCCTCAGGCCCAGCAGTGACGCTGCTGCTGCTGTTGTACAGTTGCCATGGTGGTGCAAATCGGCGTGCTGCACTGCTTGAAGCCACATTCGCCAAGGCAAGCCGCAATCACCTGTTCTTGGTCTGCTGCTGCCCGTACAATAGCATGGCGCCGGCTGAGGCTGCGGCAGTGGGCCAGTTCACGACTGCACAACGTGGCAGTGTGCTGTGATGGCCACAGCAGGCCAGTGTGCTGCAGCCTACTGCTGTGCAGATGTCCCGCTACGTTCATTTTCTTTTGTTTATTGTTGTATGATTATGTTTGGAATTGGCCTGCTGCTTCAAGGAACTTCGTAGTCGACGTTTTGTGGACAGTATGAAATTGGTACAACGTGCAAGCAGGTCAATCATTTCAAGTATAATGCAGCATAATGAGTACTCACATGGCTAGAAGTGGTCCCCCAAAAGGCCACCATGGCTGCTGAACCTCAGATCGCAAGCATGTGCAGCTCCTGCTTCTGCTCCTATATGTCTTTTACACGAGTCACAAGCTATGCACGCACAACCAGTCTGCAATGCCACACACACGTAGTTACCAGGATCGACACTTTGAAGTAAAATCGTTTTCACCACACTACAGGAATGCAGCAAAAACCTCCTGGCAACCCTACCCTGTCATGTGCATATGACTGATGCACATGCATAAGCAGTCCAGTTCTCCCAAAGAATTCCAACAAAAAGCAAGTGCCATTGCTAGCACAATCCTAAAAGGGTGAAGCCCTGAAACTAAGTAGAGGAGTCAAGCAAGACGCAACACATGAACTCAACATGGCAAAACCCTGTCCAGGTGAAGTGCCAGCTAAGCAATCGTGTGCACACCCTGTGCATGGCATCGATTGCTGCTGTCAACAACAGCAGGCACACGCCTACTGCCCCTTTTTGCTGTCGTCTGCGTCCCCGTTTGCTGCAGCAGCGCTGCCTGCTCCTGCTGCAGCTGCTTGGCTGCCCTTTCTGCGGCGGGCTGCACCAGCCGGCTCCTCTTCTTGCGACGCCTGCAGGACAGCAGCAGCAGCAACAGCAGCAGCAGCAGCAGCAGCAACAGCAGGCAATGCTAAGTTTTACAAACAGCGACTGCGTGAAACACACATCCAGCACTCCATGCCAACCAGCACTTCAAGGACTGCAGCACATACACAAGACCACAACGACACATGCACATATACACATCTGGTGGGTGTCTAAATCCGATCTTATACATCTGATTAGGACAGAAGCAAGATCGTAAAACTGCAGCTGACAGTCTACACCTGTGCATGCTCCAACCTGCAGCTGAACCCCACCTCGAGCGCAGGCGTGCTGTCTGCTGCTGCTGCCGTGCCGTTGGCTGCCTCCGCAGCCGCCTTTGCTGCCTCGACCTCGGACGCCTGCTGGCCTGAGAAGCCAAACTCGTTCACGCGCGTCATGTCCACGCGGTAGATGTAGCGCTGGTACACGTAGATCAGGAAGATGAGGTCGTCCCTGCAGGACAGCATGCAGCACGGGCAGCAGAGCATAATGGATTCCATATTGACCGACTCATAGCAAACATGCCCCCTGGTTTATGTGATAGTAGTTGCTGCACACCAGTGTCGTACCCATAATGTGTACAAGCAGCGCAGCATGGCGCCACACTCGCCAGCCAGGCATGTTTGGTGGCATGAACACCAGCAGCAACCCTCAGTACTCAGCAATGCAACCCATGCAGCCGCAGCGCACCTGAACACGCTCAGCCTGTGCAGCGTGGGCATCTTGATGACGAAGGCAAAGAGGTCGTCGATGATGGTGTTCAGGAACTTGTACGTCATCTGGCGCCACGGCAGGTGCGCCACGCTCTTCAGCTTGTAGTTGAGGTACAGCTGCAGAAGCATCGGCGGCGCGGGCAAGGATCAATTGGGGTTGAAGCCAGCGCAGCAGCCGAAGCAGCATGCAACACACAGATGATGCTACCAGGGATGACGCGCAGCTCAACCGCCGGCTATCTTGCGTAAAGTAACAAGGCAGCGCCGGGGTGGTTCGGTGCAAACACGTCACTAGCGGAGCAGGCGACACGGCCCCTTCTTGCCGAAATCAAGTTGTCTCAAACTTCAGATCAAGTGACAGCCCTTGGCCCACACCATCCACACCATCTGCAGCATGCAAATGTGCCGCTCGCTGCATCAGCCGTACCCCCTTCCCCCAGCCAGCAGGGCTTTACTTCCACTCACCTGCGGGCACATCAGGATGAAGCCAAACATGTACACCGCGCCCACGAGGCTGTTCAGCACCCAGCTGTACCAGCTCTTGTGCGTCTCGTACACCAGCGCGTAGATGCTGTAGCCAAACACCAGCGGGTACAGCACGTAGGAGAGGTAGCGCATGGCGGTCGCGTCGTGCTGCTTGGTGTGGCTGGCGTTGTAGGAGGCTCGGTCTTTAACCACCAGGAAAGGGAAGCTGTTCTTGACAGACACGTCCATGGCCTTGGTCACCTTCCAGAACTCTATCAGCGTGCCAATACCTGCAGCAGACGGCACACGATCGACAGCGCATGTATGAGATGTGACGCGTGCGATGGAGGGTGATGACAGTGTTCAGAGCTGAGAAACACAACGAGTGTGCGTGCCACTCATCTGTGGGTGATGCGCGCTCTGCGCAGCAGTGCGGGCAGGGCGACGACGCATCATGCAGTTGGGGAGACAGGCACTGAGCGGCTGTCACTTGCACGAAGCGCAACATGTAACGCCCGATTCGCTTGCACGCTGAACATGTCAATCTGCAAACACACTGCCAACAACGCACTCCGGACTACACCATCGCGCCGCACCTGAGCTGAATAACACGACCATGCTGGTCTCATTATCCAGCAGGTACAGGAAGATGACCGCCTGGCAGAACGCGTTGATCACGATGCTCCTCGCAGACAGCCCCTCCATGCTCTTGTTCTCCTTCCAGAAGCCGATGTCATTCTTGAAGGCCAGGAAATCGAACACGCTGTGCAGCATGGACACCACCATGGTCAGCGCCAGCAGGTAGGGGTTGCCCTCCAGGAAGATGCGCTTCACCTCATCTGCCTCGCCGTCCTGGGACAGCCCCGTGTTGATCTGCAGCTGGAAGGACTGCTCCATCTGCAGCAGCAGCAGCAGCAGCAGCAGCAGCGGAGGTGGCAGCAGGGGATTGCAGGCACGGCGCAGGACAGGGACAGCCATTATAAGCGCACAGCCTCAAACTGGCTGCTGCACACGCAAACATCGGCGAAAATCAATCAGCAGATGTGGTGCAACAAGGCGACCCCAGCGCATGCCAGGCAGCGCTACTGTTACTGCTGGCCCCAGCCCCGGCTGCGCATAGTACCGCTGCCGCTGCTACTGCATACATACACTAGCCAGCGTGACACAACCCCACTCAGCATGCAGGCCTGCCACACGATCCTCATTCTCCTGCTCTGCTGTTACCTGCTGCTGGATCTGCATCCACCAAAACTTCTGCGTCTTCACGGTGATGTGCAGCGGCGCGCTGTCCAGTGATTCGTTCATGGGCAGCAGCTTGTCGCGCAGCAGCCAGAACTCGTCAAAGTACACGATGGGGTACTGCTGGCCATCCGCATTCAGCAGCAGGTACGGCGACACCTGCAGCAGACGACTAGCAAGCAGTCGCCCAGCCGTCAGCAACGCAGCAGAAATTGGCCGAATCTCCGATACACACTTACAGAGTTGCACTGGCGTACATGGCATGCAGGAATACGTTGTGCGAGACAGCGTGCGCAGTTCTCTGGCCGCAGGGGGTTGTAGTGCTGTACGCGCAGCACATGCGCCAGCAATGATCCTGCTGCTGCATGCTTGCGCCTGACGCGTAAGCGCCCTCCTGCTTGCAACAGCTGGCTTTGTGCAGCTGCCGCCGCTGGCCTGTCTGCTGCGCCTTGGAGCTACACTGCAGGATGCTGACGCTTTGTGCAGTAGCTGCATGCTGCTGTGAACGGGTACTTCACTTGCAGGCTGCACAGCAACCTCAAGCCCTGCTCTGCTGCTTCATAGGCGCTGCTGCGCTTCAATGCAGCTGCCTGCATCGACCTGCTGCCCAGCTGTTGCTGCCATTGCGCACGCTGCTGCTGGCTTGCTCACTGCCTCATCTGCTGCTGCCCTGCTGCCGTGCACTCCTGCTGCTGCTGTGCTGCTGACCTGTGGCGGGATGGCGTTCTTGGGGTATGCCTGGAAATGGTCCACCAGTGAGATGGTGAGGTTGGGCTTGTAGAAGCTGATCCATTCGCGCAGCTCAGGCTCAACGCGCTGCAAACATGTAACAAGCGAGGCAGCAGCAAGCGAGGCAGCAGCGGCAGCCAGTGTCAGCAGCAGGAGGCAGCATGCTCACCATGAGCGACTGCGCCGCCGAGTCATGCACCGCACCGTGTGGTGCCCCCGCAGCAATCCTGGTACCGCTGGCTCCCAGCACGCGGCATGCTGGGCAGCACAGTCGTTAGGCAGCGAAGGCACACCACAAACCAACTGCAGCACCCCCGGCTGCACATTGCCTCGCTGTGCTAGCCTCAAACAGACATGCAGTTGCAAAACGCCACTATCCTGCTTGCATGCTTTCAACGCAGCCTCCTCATGTTCACGCACACTGCTGCCCGCTGCTGCAGCTGGTGGCGTGTTCGCACCTTTTGCGTGGTGAAGTTGCCACCCTCACTGAGCAAATTGGTGCCGGTCTTGTTCTGGCGGCGAGGCATGTACGTGATGAGGCCTGCGCATGGCAGCATTTGCGACAGCAGGCAAACACATAGGCTTCAGCTGCTTGGTGTAGTCCAGTGTGCTGCTGTGTGCAAGCTGCAGCTTGCAGGACTATGGGCCCCAAGAAGCAGCCCATGGTGCTGCTGTGGCTGCACGTGTTCAACACAGATGTCCCAGGCCGATGAGAGCACCATGCAATGACTGCCTTGCACAATGCCTGATGCTGTCGACAGATGCTGCTGGCTAAACCATGGGTGACATGTTGTGTTGATGTTGGCGATCTGCGGTGCTGCTGCTGATCCTCTGCTGCTCAACCACCACAGCAGAGGATGAGGTGAGGTGTCCTGGACACATCCATGCAGCCAGCTGCTTACTGTGCGATTTGTGGAAGATGGAATCTGCGGGTATCTCATCTGCTGGGGCGTCAATGTTGACGCCAGACCTTGCGAACACCACGTGAGCAAACAAGCTGCCATTGTTCTTCACAGCCTGCAGCAGCGCGCCAAGATTTGGTTGATCAGCACATGGAGCGCCCGCATGGCTGCCCAGTCACTATACGAGCAAACTGCAATCACCTCCGAGGGAGTGTAGGTGTGGGTGACTGTGAGCTCCGGCGTGGTCGCCAGCCCTACTTCAGTTTGAGTCCACACCAGCTCTGCTGTGTCCCGTTGCAGCACCGAATGCTCAGACACATACACGTACATGTCCAGCATATCGCCCTTGCGATACAAAGGAGCGGCAGCGCCTGCAGGCGTCGATGTTGCCTGCTGCTGGTTCCCTTTGAAGTAGCTCATGACCCACCACATGAGCACCATGCGCGCAATGGTGGCAAGGAACTTATTACCACCACCTTGCTGTTGCTGGCCATTCTGCTGATTGCCAGGACGCCCAGGTCCCTGCACTGCAGGGGCAGCGTCGGCCATGGCTGTGCTTGATCTGGTCCTGCTGTGTTAGCAATCCAGCAGAAAAAACTAAACGGTGCAGCCCTCAGCATGGTTAAGGACCTCACACCAGAGGTGGTTACTCCACTCAAACAAAAACCCTAAGTCACGCCTGACATACCACGTTCACTGCCTTCGAGGTTGAACCTGATATGCCAATCATCATGGCATGGCAGCACGCTGAATGGTGCGTTCTGCCGTACGACTATGCATTACATTACATTACATTACATGCTGCACTCAACGAGGAGTGTATGCCATCATGGTGCCAGCATGATGCCAGCATGACGCCAGAGGCATGTGCTGAAAACATGCCAGGTTGGGTGAGGAACAGTATGGCTATGAAGCCTGCAGGCAACCTGCAAAATGTTGATGGTGACCCTGGGCGACCGTATATTATCGCAGACAACCTTGCAGCATGTATGGAGTGGCTGCACTGCCTTGCAACCAGCTGGCTTATGAGCTGTGCTGCTGTATACACCAGTACGTACTGGTAATGCCAGCACTCGTTTGTGAGCACCCTGGGATTTTACGTGGAACAGCCGGGCTGCGTTGCCGATTGGTTTGTCCAGGCAGGATCCTGCTGCCTACAACACAATGCTCCAGCAGTGTGCAACATTGCAGGGCGACCGTCGGGCCTGATTTGCTCACTGAGACGTCTGGCAGACGAATGCTACTAAATGACTAGTCAGTACTCCTGAAAGAACCTCAGACACTGACAGTTCACATAGCAACGACAGGGCGACCAGGAACAGCAGTATTGCAGTATACTGCAGTACGTACTGCATGAATCATGGTAGGCCGCTGCCCACACTGTTCTGAACTGACTGCTGTGATTCCGACTCTGAGTCAGCTCAGGGTCAGCGGTTTTCAAGAGTTGCGTATAGACTGGGTAACCATGATGTTACAAAGCTAAGTTGCGGGCTGTTGCCTGCAAGGTTGACAGCAGCCCCGCGCGTAACGGCGTCACTCAGACACGGCAGCTGGCCAAGGTACATGCAGCCAGGCTTGTGCTCAGTGGGGCCCACAAGGCTTGCACCCTTAGCCAGGCGCAATGCGGCCCGCTCAAGTTGCGCTGAGGCCAGTCAGCGCAGAGCATTGGCCAGCCTGGCACTATGGAGCTGTGCGTAAGTGCAGCTCATCTCATGAGGATGAGGACAACCTGAACGCATGCAAGGCTGTGCCACGCACATGACGATGAAAGCAACTGATTGTCAAGATCACAGGCAAAAAACAAGCTGTCGAGAGAATTCACAATTCCAAGATCGTGCAGCTGCTATTGTACAACATGACATACATGCACAGCCCGAACAAACCAATAAAAGCAGATGAATGCCCACAGCCACATAAGTATGTCAAGGTGGCCCCCTATTGCTGCTGCAAGGCACACGGATGCATCCCAAGGGGCTGGCGGCTGCTGCGCCCGCAGCCACTGAGCAACGCAGCAGCGTTGCATGGTGGGGTGGGAATGGGAGCGGGTCGGGGCAGGAGGCGGCGACGGGTGCAGAGCAGGGCACAGAAGAAGAGTGGGTGTTTGGTGGATGCGCCCTGGTGTGCTGGCACATCTGCTGCGGCGCTCAACTCGGGCAAGAAAGATGTGCAAGCATGGGTAAGGGCGGCCAGAGCACCCTGACGCGGCATCTTGGTCCGATGGAATGTCATATAACATGTTACAAGTAACAATCTGTAACATGTAGCATGTCGCACGCACCGGGGCTTGTGGAGTGTCCTGGCACTGCATTACTCATTTGATGTGCCGAGTGAGCCGTGAATTGCTTTGTATGTCTTAAAGGCATGGTGGTCTGCATTCATCCTTACTGCAGGACGACAAAACTGCCCAGCATATCTATGTGCATGAGGAAATGTGCTGTCAGATGTTGCACATATCTGTATGAGTTGTGTTGCGCGCAGTGTTGGCACTGCTGTGCTTTATGGAAGCGTCTTCAGCTCCTTACTGTGTGCGTACGACACACTTGATGTACAGCAATCGTGTATAAGAGGGTGCTCCTGCTGTGTGTGGTGCAAAATGCGCCAAACTAGCGGCAGATGTCACCTGTGGGAGTGTGAAGGGAGTTCTGCTGATGTGCAGCACAGCAATTGCGGCGACTTGCTCCGCAGCCATGTCAGCCGCTGCCGCTGCGGTGCGATGTTGCCACGCTGCAAATGTTGGATACCTTGCTGTATGCTTGAGCATTGGTATGGCTGCTGCCGACTGCATGCTGCGGCAGCACATCTGAGTGGGATTGCAACGGATACTGCTTGCTGCAGCAAGCCTGTTGAGTGTGTTGCCCCTGCGTAGGGGCAATCTGCGGTGCTATTGCACACCCCTGTACATTATGATGAAATTTGTCCTTTTTCATCACCCTGCACGGGCATGCTGGTTGTTGGTGCCCAGCCATTATCGGATTCGCCGCCTTTCGCTACATCAGGTGTAGTGTGCTCTGCATGCTTAGCCGGCCGTTAGCTACCTTTGCTTGCTGACAGAGCGGCAGCGCAAACGTGTTGTGGTGACAAACCTGCACTACAGGAGAAGGCTTCATGGTGCGTGCAGAGTGTACGTATGCTGAGTGCAATGAGAGTGTGCACGCGCGAGTTGCTTGCACCAGAGGCCAGCCGTTATCCTGAGCATGTATTGTACTATACTGTGTTGTATGTTGTGTTTGGAATTGATACGAGTTTCTAAGTTTGTGATGGCAAGTGTGACGCTGCACTCATGCATCGCCATTGCACCGTACTGTCCCGCTGACCCTGCTGCGCAGTGTGCAAAAACAGACAGGTTTCTTATCATGCATTGGCGGCGTTGGTCTGCCATGAGCACCAGTTTCTGGCAGTGTGCAATGCAAATGTGCACTCGGAGCATGCGTCTGCCACTTTGTATTGAGCTTGAGATGCTGCAGGCGCTGCATGCAACGCTGCAGCAGCAGGCCCTCGAGCCCAGCACCTCGCAGCTCAGCGCTTCCTCTGCAGGGACGCCTTTCCATGCAGACGCGTTTTGATGCGTGGCGCCTCAATCACAGCTGCTGTGTATGCGAGCTGCACATATGGGGCTTTCAGCAGCAGTTTTCAGCTGCAGTTTTCAGGAGCAGTTTTCAGCAGCAGTGTTCAGCAGCAAATTCCAGCAGTAGCACCACACTGCAAGGTCTACATGCAACGTGCAAGATGGATCTCCCAGCTGCTGGCTTGTGTGCTCATGCTTTGCATTGCTGAGTTAAGTTCCTACCTGTACGGGTCAGGGTGCGCTGTGGCTATGCGGTTGTACCCGCATGCTGTGAAAGATAGGGGGCACCTACACAGCCAAGGCAGGAGAAATTCACTGCAGCCCCCTCTGCTGCTGTTTCCTCGGCAAGCACTGGAAGCTGCAACGTGATGGCTGCTGCAGCGTGGCCCATAGTTGTGTGCAGCGGCTTGTTGTGGGTGTACCCTGACTGTCACCCAGATACGCTGAGAGGGCATCTCATATCAAGCGCTACGTTCCTTTTGTTACTTGTCACAAAGATAATAGCTGTGTTTTACGCTGGCTTCAGATAAGGTTGTTGGACTGGGCATGGGGATTGCACAGGCAGAGTGCAGGGTTTCTGGGCTGGCTGGTTGTGTGTGATCCTTACCGGATGTACAGGCTCACTGCCGGCAACAATCATTTCCATGATGCTTACACATGATCTTTAAGGTTGTTGCGCACATGTGGCAGTGGTGCAGTGGGGTCCCTGGTGGGCAGACACTGCATCCACTACGTGCCTGGGGTACCACCCAATTTGGGATTGGGTGCTCAGTGGTTTCAGCTGATACATGTTCACATACCTTGAGTAGGCGGCAGGCAGCTGTGTGTGTTGTGTTATGCACTGTGGGGTGGGTGGGAGGGCATTAGGGGTTGGTGAGAACGTATCTACTCGACAGGTTTACAGCAGACCGTACCTAGTATGTTGTGCTGTTCTTGCAGGGCGTATGCCTGGTTGACACCGCTCATTACGTACTGCGCAAGCTGTGTATGCTGTGGTGTAGGTTGCCCTTCTACTGTTCTTGCTTTGGGGTGTCACAACGGGCTATGCAGGCATCCTCCTGTAGTGCAGTTGCTATCTGTGTGCATGTCGTTGCAGGAGCACAGGCAGCATGTGGCAGCTGCTGCCAGTGCAGGACTGCTGTGTGTTGCATCTGCCAGGTGCAACAGGTGTCGCTACCTGCCATCACCACATGCAGGATGCAACTGATCGGTAGATTTGTGTCTCCGTTGGTAGGGGTGTCAGGGGCCGAGTGGCTGCCCTGACAGTACACCAGATATGCATATGGCGCCATGGCATACGGACCCATATGGCTACCAGCATTCTCTTGATCGATCTTTTTGGTGGTACTGGTTATGTGGTGGTCAGCCGCAAGTACGACCCGCATGCTGCTTTAATTTTGCCGCTGATCCTGGCAGAAATGGGATTGGCGCATGGTGCATTGCCATGAGCCAGACATACACAGATGCTGCGGTGCCGCCTGGTACAGCGCATACCATCTGATGGCATACAGCAGACACTCTGCCATCAGTTGAAGGCGCGCAGGTGCTGAGCATGTTTACAGCAGCTTGCATGCGGCACACCTTGTTCTGACCGCATCTTTTATCATGAGCTTGGTGACAAAGTTGCGGCTCGTGCCGCAAATATTTGCCATTTTTTCCCCAGCTTGATGAGGGCTTGCGCTGCACATTTGCAGGCATGACAATGGCCGGAGTGGCAGCCTGCTTCACATAGGGCTGGTT
This sequence comes from Tetradesmus obliquus, assembly GCA_030272155.1. Lineage (NCBI taxonomy): Eukaryota > Viridiplantae > Chlorophyta > Chlorophyceae > Sphaeropleales > Scenedesmaceae > Tetradesmus > Tetradesmus obliquus. The sequence goes on from CP126191.1 coordinate 9,016,746, forward strand.
GCTGCGCTGTTTGCGGCAGCTGCAGCTATGCTGGTATCACTGATTGTGTGCGGATGTCAGCTGGGCAGGAGGCCTGACTGACTGTGCCGCATTGTGTACTGTTGCGTGGTGCACGCGGTCTGCAGTGTGCCGCGACTACCTGCCTGCCAGCTGGATACGGGCATACATGTATGGGTTTTTGGTGTGTGTGTGAAATTTACTTTGATGTTGTGTGGCTGACCAAGCACTTTGAGAAATGAGATATGTATGCAAAGTACTCTGATATTTGATGTTGGAGCGTTTCACGTCAAGCGATTTACTTCAAGCACAATCAGAGCACTGTGTGTTGTTTAGCAGCAGCACCCCCGTGCCATTGGAGTCGTGCTGTAAGATCTTTCAACTGGAAATAAAGCGCATGAAATTGTGCTGCTTCACCCATGCTGTGTGGAAGCACTGCATTTGGTACACAACTTGCACCTGGTGTCCGGGAGGACTCACTGCACAATTTGCATTGTACGGCCTGCAGCATGCTTTGTGGGGCCCTGCAGCATGCATCGTGCGGCCTGCATGATGCATCGTGCGGCCTGCAACATGCATCCTGCGGCCTGCACCATGCATCATGCGGCCTGCAGCATGCTTTGTGCGGCCTGCAGCATGCTTTGTGCGGCCTGCAGCATGCTTTGTGCGGCCTGCAGCATGCATTGTGCGGCCTGCAGCATCCACTGCAGGGCCTGCAGCATGCGTCTGTGCGGCCTGCAGCATGCATCCTCCGGCCTGGGGCATTCTTTTTGGGGCGCTGCCAGTGCAGGGTGCTACGCGAAGATGCCCCCTGGCACCTGCATTTGTTAGTTGTTACTTGCATTTGCTCAAAACAGCGGCCTCAGTGCGGCAGTGCTGCAGTCTGCTGCAGCTGGCTGCTACCAGACAGCAGCTGGCAAAGTGCTGCAGAGCTGCGCGTGTTGGCCCAGCTTGCTTTTAGTACAGTCACAGGCAATAAGCAGTCGAATGTAGGCTGCCGCCTACAACTGCTGCTGATCACTGACGAGGATGCAGAGGCCGCACCTCTGCTGTTTTGCTGATGAGGACAATTAGGCAACCGCAGCCCAGCCGGCGCCTGTTTCCATAACAGCTGCGCTCAAGTTGGTGTGCAGAGTGCACTTTGAGCACTGCTGCTGTTTACTGCGGTGTCACCCGGACGCTGACCCTTTTTCTTCTCATGCTAATGCTCCGGGTGTTGACGATGCTGATGAGTTCTTTTTTGCTGTTTCTGCTGTTGTTCCTGGCATTGATCAACTGTTTCAATGTTTCTGTGCTATGAGCCTCTCGTTGGCTCCTGATAGGGGTTCCCACTCTTTGGTTGAGGTATCTGGCGCAACGTAACACACTGGTTATGGCTGCCAGCATTGCTATTGAAATGCGTGCAGCCTGAGCTGTGCCATTCTTGACAGTTGAGGCCGCACAATTTAGTTTGCAGCAAAAGAGGATCTGCAATGCTCAATTCCCTGGTGTCTTTCAAGGCTGTTGTACTACTGTATCAAGACTTGCAGGAGATACAATTTGCAATAGTGTAGCATGGGCATGCGGCTTCCTGCTCCTGCATGACAATGCACCGGCAATGCTGCCTCGGGTTGTTAGCATGCTTATGAAAATGCGGGTGTGTTACACGTCGCGTTCATCCCATGTTGACAGCGCTGAGGCAGTAGAAGCGCACCCTATGTTGCTGTATGTGTGTACCTTCATGTTGATTGAGTGGCTGCCTATGTGCGAGGAGAGACTTGGAGCAGCACTCCACATGCTTGAGTTGGTGGTGCATGCAGATGCAGAATTGGCTGTGACTGACGTTCAGAATTGCGGCAGCACTTCGCTTGGCTGCTTGTACACACACAAAGAAAGTTGCGGCAGTGTCACTCAAGCTTGCATGCGTTGTGTGGTGTTTACATTGAATGTTTTTGGAAGCATGTCACCTGTGCCGCAACCAGTGCAGCCAGCCTATACACGGGAGGTGTACCTGTTAAACCACAAAAAAGAGGTGTACCTGTTACTTGTGTCTGTACATATCACGCCAGCTGGCCATCAGTAAGAACAGCTATGGAAGCACTGGCGCACTACTCCAAGTATCAACAGCAAGTGTGTACAACGCTGACTGCATGCAGCGCAGCAGCAGCATGTGGGCGGCATGTGCACACCATGCGCCGTGCATACACGTGCAAGAAGATGCAAGAAGCAGCAGTGTGGCGTCTTTGCAAGAAATCATAAGCAACCAGAAGCAGGAGTCGACCAACTTGGAGGAGGCTCCTGGAAGCACGCAGAGCTGCACTGCATGCACCCAAGAGGGCAGCTAGACATCCAAGAGATGACCAGAACACAAGGCTGAACAACAAGAAACAACAATCTCAACAGCACTACTGGTAGTACCTGCAGCTGCCCGGGCGTGCTGCTTGGCATATGCAGCTATGCTTGACCCAGCCCCGAATGCAACCTGCCCACTACTAGCATCAGGGCCCTGCACAGCTGCTTGCACGCTGCCTGCCTGTACCCCTCACAGGAATGCGAGTGAATGCACACACAGAAATGCTGCCGAGAGTCTCCTTCTGCAGACTGCTGATACATGTATCAGAACACTTCCAACAAAACTTTCACCCACCCAGTACAGGAGGACCACCTTTGATGCGTAACTGCGCATATCAAGCAGGTGCAGTGGCACTGCAGCATGGTGCCATGTGTGGTTGCGCATTCTTCATGTCCCAGCCAGAGCGTGCTACTGCACATGCAATGAAAGGGGATAAAGCAGCCGCAGCGCGCGCATGCTGTGGTGCCATCAGAAAGCAGCAGATATTGCCTGGGCTATCCTGTGCACTGACCTTGGCGGGTCTGTGCAGCAAGCATTGTTTCTGCGACGCCGTGACCTGCATTGAAACTGCATGCACAGCCACAACATCTGATAGCAAAACAGCAACTGTAAGTGTAACACATATTATGCAATTCTGTAAAAGAAAACACATGCGACTCAAGCACTGCACCACCCAGAACCCCTTTTCCACACACATACAGCAAACAAAGCAGAACAAGCTGCTTACATCACTTGTTGATGGTTGGGGCCGCACCATTGTTGCTCGGAATTGACATCCTCTTCACCCCTCACCAATAGAGAGGCAATAATAGTCATAGTTTCCGCTCCGTACGGGGCGCGGTTGCCGATGCCGATGACAAGGTATGGCTTACAAGAAGACTATTATCATTATTATCCTCTTCACATGGCAAGCAACGCCATGTTCTGTAAGGTTGGCTGCCGCAACTGCAGCATGCGAGCCAGCGGGCACTGCCGCAACTGCAGCATGCGAGCCAGCGGGCACAGCAGACATACCTGGCACAGCTCCATGCAGCAATTGCTGCATAGTTTGCAAACTAATCACATTTAAACACCACCACATGCCGAGTACGCAAAATCTGGAGCCACAAAAGAACCTGGGGGCCGCAGCATACATGAAAAAAGTTCTGCAATCTGACAAAAGACACAGACCCGGGTTTTGCCGCAGCACCATGCGTCAAGTGGTTGACAAGGAGCTCTCTTGCTGACCGAACGAAAATGCAGCACCTAGACACACGCAAAGAACACAACTCTTTCAGCACCAGCCATGGAAGACCTTTGTCATCCGGGCACAAGAACTCAGGCTGACTGACTCAAGCGCAAAATGCATTTGTATGCCATTGCAGCACACCACCAAGCGAAGTATGCAAGGGTACTATTGCGTTGTGCGAACTGCAACGCTGCATAATGCACAAACCTACTGACTCTGTCGCTGGCGAGTGCAGTTTGTGCTGAAACTGAGACATAAAATGCCACAACTTCATGCACAGCTGAAAGAAGTATAGCTCAGCTGTTAGATTGTATATATGCACCCCCCAAACACACAGCATGCATGCACACAGATATGCTCACTGCTCGTAGCACACGCCCCACAACTGTACAACATGCGCCATTCCTCTTGCCCCGGGGACGAATCGCAAAGTGCCTGGTTTGCCCTAGAGTCGCTGTACATCAGCCACCAGCACACCACCCACCTCTGCCACATTTGAATCAGTTATGCAGATGCTACTGTACTTCTACTGACTTGCTGCAACAGTACTGACTTGAAGGTCAGCTGGCGCCCCCAGGCTTGCCAGCCAACCAACAGCAACAGCCCATGCATTCCAGCAGCTCCTGTACACGCCTCAAAAAAGCCGATGTGTGCACGCCTCCGTTGGCCAATAGGCCACACTCGACACTCCATGTTCTCTTTCTGTATCAGTTCATCAGCCGGAATAGACGCCTAACACACGTATGCACAAGTGAAATACAAGCAACACACCCATGCACAGGTCTTGTTGTTGTGCAACAGTTTGATGATCCACGTAATAGCATCACACAATGCGCCTAGATCTGCAGATCAGTGAGAGCGACATACAGAGCACTGTTGCGCCCACCATGTGTTCACCGTTCACGTTGCTTTCGCCCACATTCCTCGCCCGCTGTGCTATAGTACTAGCTAATAGGGTAGCAAAGTCTGATGGTGTTCAGTACACACGACAATATGTGGTACACACCGCCCGCAAGGCAGGGTAGCTAAACTGATCCTCCAAACCACCCATGCGCACACTCCACAACACTAGTAGTAGTAGTAGTAGTAGTAGTAGTAGTAGTAGTAGTAGTAGTAGTAGTAGTAGTAGTAGTAGTAGTAGTAGTAGTAGTAGTAGTAGTAGTAGTAGTAGTAGTAGTGATCACACGCTTGTGTCACCTGGTGCTCAGCGCATCCAGCTGCCGCTGCAGCAGCATCAAATCATGCTGTAGCTGCGCAGACAGCCCACTCGTGTTGCCAAACTGGGTCCTCACCCCACTCCTGGCTGACTGCATGCCTGCAGCTGCATTCACTGCATCGGCATCCACAGCGGCAGATGTGGCTGGCTGTCTCAGCACAAGGCTCGGGTGCTGCCGGCTGCTGCTGCTGCTGCTGCTGCTGCTGTTGCCACCAGATGCATTGTATGTGCTGCTGCTGCTGCTGAAGGCTGCAGGGGCTGCGGCACCACTCCTGTTCACTTGCTGTGCTGCTGCTGCTGCTGCCAGGGCCTGGTTAGCCGCCTGTTGCTGGCTGAGCACCGGGCTGTGGCTGGCTGCTGCAGCTGCTTGGGGCCCGCAGGGTGCCCCGGCAGCAGCAGCAGCAGCAGCAGCAGCAGCGAGGCGCTGGCGCAACTGCAAAACAACAAAGTACAAAGTAAAGGGCATATGTCAAGCTTCCGTACACATCTACCTGTGCGCAACATACCTGCACTGCACCTGCTTGTGCTGAGTAGGGTGTGCATTGACAAGGCTCTTGCAGCACAGGTGCAAGCAGCAAGCAGCACAGACACGAGACTGACACATTGTGAGCGCTGCTGACAGAGAGTTGTTTCGTCGTACACGTCAGCAGCGGACCAAAGCAGGCGTCAAAATGATGTATTATACTTATTAGCATCACAGGTTTACCTTATGTGCTGACCATCTGGGCTCACCTGATGGAACCCAACAATCTCATCGCCTGAAGTGGGAGACAGGGGGCTGCCAGCTGGAGGGTGACTCAGCAAGCCAGGCAGCGGCTCGCTGTTGCTGAAGAAGCTAGGCTGCAATGCGTGGATGCGGCCTGTGTTGCTGCTGCTGCTGTTGTTGGCCACGGTGGGGTGCTGCATGCCGGGCACCATGGCTGAGCCGGCCAGCTGCTGCTGCAGATGCAGCAAATCCTCGTCCAATGTTGGTGGCAGAGGGGAGCTGAGGCTATCTCGCTGCTGCTGCTGCTGCTGGGGCAGCAGCTGCATTGCAAGCTGCTGCTGCCACTGCTCTCCGCCAAGTACCCGCGGCATAGACAGTGAGCCCATGATGCTGGCGTCTGTGTTGAGCATGCTACTGCGCGGGGCCAGGGCAAAGTCTGGGTGCCTCTGCGCAAACAAGCTCCTGCTGTGAATGTGGCCGCTGGAGCTGTGCTCCTGCAGCAGCTGCTGCTGCTGCTGCCGCTGCAACTGCTGCTGGTGCAGCTGCGGCAGCAGCAGGGCCTGTTGCGAGGCGCCCGCTAACTGCGCTGAGTGCTGGCTGCTGCTGGTTTGATGGGTGCTGCCGCTGGCACTGCCGCTGCCGCTGTGAGCACTGCTCGTGTGTGGTTGGCTGCCAAGGCTGCTCAGTGACATCAATTGCTGCTGCTGCTGCTGCTGCTGCTGCTGCAGTGCCAGCTGCAGGAGGTTGGTTGGTGGTGCCTCTGCTTCAGCTGAATGGCTGCTGCCAGACAGCTGCCGCATAAGCATGTTGAGCGAGCTGCTGTCAAGGCTTCTGCCGCTGCTGCTGTGCAGTCCTAGCTGCAGCTCTTGATGCATCTGGTGCAGAAGCTGCTGCTGCTGCTGCTGGTCCTGCTGTCTGTGTTGTGCAGCGAGCATGGGTCCGCACACTGCTGGCACTAGCGCTGGCCCTCCGCTGCCTGCTGCTTGCAGCACGTCTCTGCTGCCGCTGTTGTCCCACTCAGTGGCTAGCCCTGATGATCGGCTAACTGCCAGGGGTGACAGCTGCTGCTCAGCTGCAGCATCAGCCTGCTGCTGCTGCTGCTGCTGCTGCTGCTGCTGGTCATTGAGGATGGTGGGCTGCTCGCAGCTGAGCTGCCTGTGCAGTGCAGCAGCTGCCAAGCTGGGTGCTGCAGGGTCCTCCTGCAAGCTGTGTGTCCTCATCCAAGGGACGAGTGTTGCTGTAGGTGTGGAGCTGTCGAGTGCGGCAGCAGCTGCTGCTGCTGCTGCTGCCAGCTCACTGGGGTGATGCCAGGAAGCCAGGAGCGGCTGCTGGCCGGGCAAGCTGCATATGGCGTTGCTCTGTGCAGCACGCTGCTGCTGCTGCCGCTGCGGCTGCTGCGGCGGCGGCATCTGCAGCTTATTGTGCATGCGTGCTGCACGTGGCGGTGGTGGCGGTGGTGGTGGCGGCGGCTGGGGCAGCAGCGGTGGCGCAGCATTGCTTGCCCGGCTGCTCCTCCCGCTGTTGCTGCTGCTGCCTTGGGCTGGGATTTCTGTTTGATGATGGCAGCCTGGGATTCTGCTGCTGCTGCTGCTGCTGCTGCTGCTGTGGCTTTGTCTGAAGCTGCAACTGGCGGCACGCTGGCCACGCACAAACACAGCATCCCTGGCATGCCCTGTGGTCGGCATACTTATCTGATGTTGCCGCTGCTGCTGCTGCTGCTGCTGGCGTGTCATGCTGGTGCTGCCTGCTAAGGGGAAGGATTGTGTTGCTTGTTCATGGCTGCAGGGCTGCTGCTGCTGCTGCTGCTGCTGCTGCTGCGCCATCTGCAACCCTTGACAGTCGTTTCTAACCCCAGCAAAAAACATTTGACGGCGCTGACTGGGGGTATGGTATGCGCGGCCGGTCTGTGCTGCTGCCTTGAGGCTGTGCCTGTAGTTCAGTTGGAGGCAGGTCTTGTACGTGCTGCAGGCCAGCTGTTGAATTCTTGCCGTGCATGCTGCCGAGCCTTTAGTTTTAGGCTTTTCAATTCAATTGATTGTGACCGCGATGATTGCCGAGCAACGTTCACTGCGTATCACGTGCGGTGCCACTGCGACCACACGCATGCTTGCTAGCTACTCACTAGCGCAACCTACGCTGACTGTGGCGTACGCTGGAGTCTCTCCATCAACCCATCTATGCCAGCAGCCCATGCATTGCACAGCCCTGAGAGTCGGACACTGCGTGGTCGACCAGCAGATCCTCTGAAAGTGACAAAACTTACCACCAAGATTGATGAACGCGCCTGCTTGGCGTTGTGCGCTGGCTGTGGTCGATTTCATGAGGTAAACCAACATTGAACGATATGCAGACTCTATGCTGCACTTCATGCACCGCTGAACATTCAGCGTCGAAGGGGTGACTCCCTCAGTTGTTCTCGTGAAGCTGCATAGAGTTGAACACCAAAAAGTTAGCAATTTAGATCCATTCTTGGCCGATAAGTACCTACAGTACATGTACCCTGTAGTGTTCGTGTGCGGTCAACACAGCGAATGGTGGGGTGACACCCACAGTCACTGTGCCACTGAGTGGCACCGTCAGCCAGGCTGACAGCAGCCCTTAGAGCCCACACGTCATGTCTCAAATCGGTTTGTACGGCCAATGTGCTGCCATGTCACGCTTTGTGCTGCCTGCGTGTGGCTTGAAGAAGCACATGTGCATGCACGCCAGATGTCAGACTCCTTTCGTTTGGAACGCCGTTACATGGCTGATGAGTGCCACTGCTGGCCCAGCAGCCAGCTGCTGTTGGCAGTACAGGCATGCGCCCACTATGTGATACATCAATGGCCACGTGACGCAGTGCCAAGGCGGGAGCTTGCGCAAGCAATACTCGTGGCAGCTCCGCGCGTACTGTACTGCGATCCGTGCTTTGCTACGGCTCCCTACAGCACCACCAACCCACACGGCAGTTGTGTGTGCACTTGTCCACACACCACAACCTGCCCATTGCTAAGGCAGATGCCTGCCTGCAAATAACACCTTCTTCGTCTGTAAACCGCAGTCAAAACCCTGAGCTACCATGCCAATGCAACACTCCAGGGGCCGAACGCCCTGGAATGACCGGCAAAACACAGACCACTCGCCATCAAGCTGGCACATGGCCAGCCAACGTTCACCCACTCAAGCAAGGATAAAATCATTCGTCGTCATCATACTCCAAACTACGAATAGCAACAACAAGGATGCATGAAACCACACTCATCGCCAAAGCCATCAAGCCCATACTCTGATCATGCGGTGACCACCACACATCAGAAACAGCCGATGTATGTGTCCCAACACCAAACAGTCTGCCGCCATGGCAGCTGCTCCCTATTAGCAGGCAGATCATAACAACTTGTTATTGTTTAAAACTGCACAGCTCAGCGGAGGTGCCAGCCAAGGCTCATGCACTGCATGCGAACCACCCTCAAACCGCAGCCTCCAGGGCCCCAGCAGTAAAGAGAACTGCAGGAAAGACAGTACTTTCTGCAACCGCTGCATGCAAGCAGGAGCTGCAAACACCGCTCGCTTCAAGCACACAAACACGCCCTGCTGCTGCTGCTGCTGCTGCTGGTGCTGCATTGCGCAGCTCTCTGAGCCGCAACCGCTGCCTAAGTGAGCGTGCGCCACATGCTCCTGCCCTGCTGAATCCACACAATGACTCCAGCAAGCCGACTGCTACTACTAGCCCTGCAAAGGCATGCAGCCGCCGGCCTGCACACAATGCTGCACAGCATGCCTGGCTGCAGCCTTGCACCGAGCTAGACCCGATAGACAACTTCAACCAAGCTGGCTGAGCTGCAGCAAGCTGCTGCAAGCTGCTGCTGACCTACACAGCCTGGGTGCAGGGCAGTGATGCAAGCTGCTGCATAATGCAAGCCGCTGCGTGATCCGTGGTGCCTGCGCACGTGCAAGCAAGCTCAGCTCACGCCAGCAAGAAACAAGAGTTGCTGAGCTGCCTGCATGGTGCAAGCCACAGCGCCGCTGCCAACGCCTGCCAGAATCCTGTCAGCTGTACAATCCATGATTCGAGGCTATGTGCGTCGCGCAACAATACCCCGAGCAAGTGCGCACGCCTGCAGTCTGCTGCTGTGCAACTCCCCCACGTGCCCGGCCATCCGGCAGAGCCAAGCCAGAACGGCACAGAATCTGCACCCAGTACCAGGAGAGAGCTGTGAATGGCAGCTCTACCAGTGCAGACAAAGCTACAAATGTGCTGCAGTGCATGCCGCACAACAGCACAAGATTGCTGTTGAACGGCGCCTGAGCAGACTTAGCCAGCGCTGCACACAACACCCAGTTTTGCAATACAGGCGTGGATAGGTACAAAAAAGGGCTGCACCCGCGATCGTAGAGCATGCACAGCCATATGTATGACTAGGCGAATCAAAAGCCCCGAAAGCGTTCTGCAGCAGTTGCCCATCGAGCACAGCCTGCAAATCGCACCCAACCTGTAGTAGCAAGCACCCAATGTGGTGTGCTGCAAAAGCAAAGCTAGCAGTACCAGCTGCTGCGTGACAATCATACACTGCGACTGTGTAGCATTGCAGAAGTGACAACATGACATGACAAGTAACAAGTGCCTGCCTGGTTCACTCACAGCACACACCACTAGTCTCAAACCCCTGCCTGCCAGAACCCTGTCCTGCAAACCCTGCCGCCACCGTGAACCCCAACCCATGTCAGCATTTGAGTTCAGCATGGAAGCCAACAGCAGCAGCTGCATGCAGCCGCACACTGTACCAGCCTGTGCCTACCGACTGGCTGCAGCAGATAGATGCATGACAGCAGCTCCTGTGCATGTGGCGCATAGAGAAATCGCAGAGTGACACTGCAGCCACACTGCCTGACACCCTGCCTTGCTGTAGACACCTGGCCCGACGCACAGCAGCAGCACAACAACGAGGCAGCGCGTACGCATTACCACAAGCCCATTGCAGGCTTGCCGCGCGTTGCTCGCCCAAACCAACACAAGATATGAGTTCTGGTGCTTGAATGGCTGCTCTGCAAGCAGCAGCAGCAGCAGCAGCTGGCCTGCTGGCAGCACGCTGATGACCTGCTGCATGTGCATTGCACACGCCACAAGCCAGGCAGCTAGCCAGCTAACAAACAGCGAGCCAAGCGCAGCGCCTCGGTGCGCTACTAGCTGCTGCAGCTGCCCCCGCACGCGGCCGCAGCACGCAGCTGCTTTATGTCCCCACACTCCTCAGCACACCTCCACCTACCAGGTCACATGGTGATCACGCACACGCATATAAACACACGCGCCCAGCCCTATGCGCGGCACCACCCAGCGCCGCACTGGCGCAGCGCCATCATGGCCTGCTGAAAGGCTGGCTGCTGCTAGTTGCTGAGAGCTGTCGCACTGCCGCACAACCGCGCACCGCCATCATGGCCTGCTAAGGGCTGGTTGAATGGGTGCTGCCGCACTGCCGCACAACCTCGCGCCGCAGCATTCAGCGCTGCACCGCCCCATCGTGGCCTGCTTAGACCTGGCTGCTGCTGGCTGCTGCTGAGTGCCGCTGCTGGCACTACCGCACCCAACCTCGAGCCGCAGCATTCAGCGCCGCATCGCCACCATGGCCTGCTTAGACCTGGCTGCTGCTGGCTGCTGCTGGCTGCTGCTGAGCGCTGCTGCCGGCATTACCGCACCCAACCTCGAGCCGCAGCATTCAGCGCCGCATCGCCACCATGGCCTGCTTAGACCTGGCTGCTGCTGGCTGCTGCTGAGCGCCGCTGCTGGCACTACCGCACCCAACCTCGAGCCGCAGCATTCAGCGCCGCATCGCCACCATGGCCTGCTTAGACCTGGCTGCTGCTGGCTGCTGCTGGCTGCTGCTGAGCGCTGTTGCCGGCATTACCGCACACAAACTCGCGCTACAGCATTCAGCGCCGCACCGCCATCATGGCCTGCTCACAGCTGGCTGCTGCTAGTTTGGCGCTGCCGCTGCCGCTGCTGCAGCGCTGTACTGCAGGCTAGCGCCACAGTGCTGCCGCACAGCCTCGCGCCGCATTCAGCGCCGCACCGCCATCATGGCCTGGTAGTTGGGGTTGAGCTGCGGCAGTGCCGCCTTGCCAAACGCCAGCGGCAGGCTCGCAAACTTGCGCCACTTGGGCACGTACGCGCGCCGCGTGAAGTTGTCGTATCCGTTCGCCTCGATCGCATCCAGGATCTGGCGGTACAGGATCAGCGCAGACCAGACCGGCCAGCGGGCCTTTTGGTCCAGTAGGTCCACGCCGGCCTCTGCATCTGCGAAGAGCTGCCGCGCGCGCGCGATCTGGAAGGCCATGAAGCGCTGCCAGCGCTCATCCATGCGGCCGGTGGTGGGGCTGCAGCGAATGATAGGAGCAAGGAAGACGGGGCAGAATAAGGACCAGGTGTCGCAAGGGAGCAGGGTGGCAGCGGAGACACGCCGAGGAACGCACATCGCTGAAAGCAGCTGAAACAGGACCTCCTAAGCTGCCGCAGGCGCATGTACAGTCCCAAACAGCTGCTCCACTACCAGAGCAACAGCTATCCATACTGCTGTTGCTGCTGCCCCGCTGCTGGCGTCAGCTCTGTTGCAATGCCGCCCCAGCCGGCTCACCTGTACATGCCTCCCTGCAGGTCCTTCTCGCTGATGCCGTACTGCGCCAGCTCATCCAGCGGCAGGTAGATGCGGTTGCGCGTCTGCAGGTCCTCGCCCACGTCACGCAGGATGTTGGTCAGCTGGTTGGCGGTGCCCAGCGCCAGCGCGGCGCGGTACACCGGCTCCAGGGGGCCCTGCAGGTGAATAAGGTGGCGGCAGCAGCAGCAGCAGCAGCAGCAGGAGCAGCAAGGGTGAGCCGGCAGAGAGACACCTGGGCAGCAGCCATTTGGGACACTGGCTCCAGGGGACCCTGCAGGTGATTGTGGCGGCAGCAAGAGTGCGGGTGAGACGACTTGTGGACGCACACCGAGCAGCCATGTTCATCAGCTGGTTGGCGGTACACCGGCTCCAGGGGACCCTGCAGGTAAATGGGGCGGCAGCAGCAGCAGCAGCAGCAGCAGCAGCAGCAGCAGCAGCGTGAGCCGGCAGAGAGACACACGGGCAGCTGCCATTTGGGACTGGCTCCAGCGGGCTCAGCAGGAGGACGGCAGCAGCAGCAGCAGCAGCAGCAGCAAGAGTAAGAAGCCACGCAGACGTACATTGAGAGGCCACACAAGACACTGTTTCCGCGGGGCCATCCAGGGGCAGGCGGCAGCAGCAGCACACCGTGATCGCAATCAACTGCTCACAACCAAAAAACACTCAGATACAGCACCACCTCAATCCATTTACACCCCACAGCCAGACAGTCAATCGATCTACACCCCACAGCCCGACAGTCAGACAACTACACATTCACTCAAACACACCCCACCTTGTAACCAGGGTCCACACCCATGACTGGCATGCTCATGAGCGCCACAGTGCCCGCCACACGGTAGCAGTACTCGTACAGCTCGTCGTATGTCTCGTAGCGGCTCTTCACCAGGTCCATGCGCATGCCATCAACCATGTCCCTGAGGGGCGCGAGCAGTACAGGTGTAGCAGGCAGGCAGTACAGGCAGTGCATTTGGTGAGGCAGGGGTTGGTGAAGATTGCCAGGCTGAGGCTGTGGAACAGAGCGCTGACTGCTGTGGCAAGCTGCTGCTGCTGCTTTGCTGGTGATGGTGTGGTGATTGGGGCACAATGGCAGTTGGCACAATGCACAGCAGCAACATGCCGTATCAGATGGCGCCTCCACCTGCTATCACCCTCCAGCAGCGCATGCTCCTGTACTGCTGCATCAGCAGCAACCAGCTGCTGCCTCTACTGCTGCTACCTCGTCTGATACTCCTGCAGCCGCCATTCAGTACTGCTGCTGCTGCTGCTGCTGAGTAACATACACTGCTGCTGCCGCGCACCTGAAGGGCTGGATCTCCACGGGGAACTGGCTGATGGTGTCTGTCAGCGCTGCATCCAGCTCATCATAGGGCCGGCCGTCAAACAGGGCCTCCAGGCGCTCCTCCCAGCGGTCCAGTGCCTGCAGCAGCAGCAGCAGCAGCAGCAGCAGCAGTGAGCCAAAGATGTAGTGAGGTAGTGCAGCAGCGCTGAGTGCATGTGGCTAATGAGCGGCTTGCAGGACAGAAGCTGAAGTTGGGCAATGCAGATGGTTAGGGGTGCTAGTGGTGCTGCTTTTGGTGGGCTTGCTATATGCCGGTGCTGTGCAAAAGTTGAACAGTGTGACGGCTATCTTGAGCTTGTCTGCACTGGTCGTAGTGACCAGCTATAAAGTGTTGCAGGCACTGGGGGCGCACTAAACTGGGCTGCAGCAACACGTCTGTAGTGTCTGCTCACTAGATGATTGTCAGCAGCTGCCGACACATGCAGTGAACGCACACCGTGCTATGCAGCGACCACTACAGGCGGAATATGCTGCAGCATATGCTGCAGTGCAAGCATCATCATGGCAACAGCAGCAAAAAACAGAGAACGCTGCAATACAGTCCTGCGCCAAGCTGCTGTGGAGCCCCTGCACAATGAATGCACATATGCCTGCTGCTGTGCCTGCAAGCATACAGACATGCGCTGCATTACTGGCTGTGGTGCTGACGACTTGCAGGAACAAAATGCAATCGCCCATCATGTTATGCTGCAGCCAACAGACCCTTGCAGGAACGCAAATGACCCCACCTGCAATGAACTCCTGCTGCTGCTGAACCCTAAAGTTCCTGCAGCCGTACCTTGGGTGTAATGCGTGACGCGTTTGGTCCGTCCACCAGCTCATCTGTGCGCCTGCACCAGACGTAGATAGCCCAGATGGCCTTGGCCTGCTGCGGCGTCATCAGCTGCGTGCCCAGGTAGAAGGTCTTTGCGTATTCGCTGGTGACCTCTGCGCATCTGCTGTATGCCTGCTCCAGCAGGTCCTTGCTCCAGCGCTGCATTGGGATGTTCATGCCGTTTGGGTTTGCCTGCTGCAGCTCGATGCAGCGCCACATGGCAGCCTCCTCTACCTCCCTGCCCCTCAGGCTCTTACTGGTGCGGTCCATTACGTCTGTTGCTGCTGCAGCGAGCCTGGTGGGGTCGGGGCCCACCAGGGTTGCTGCTACTCTGAGCCTGCGCCTGCAACTGCTGCATTGCCGCAAGCTGCTGCCGTTGGCTTGACGTCTGCTGCGGGTGCCCTCCAGGGCTGCTGCTGGGTGGCTGGCACGCATCCTGCAGCGAGTGTGCCTGCAGTGCCGCAGCGTGTCGAGTGAGTCTGAAAGAAGCCTGCTGGGGACTGAGAGTGGCAGATGAGAACGTTAACATCTAAAGCATGCATAGATGCGTTGTTTGGGAGCAAATTGAAGGCATCACGCTGTCTGACACTCACTGCTAGCCAAGCTTGGTTGAGAAAGCGTTCCTCACAGCCCAGACTTTGCAAGCCGGATCAACGCGAGATCAATCCACACCAATTGAAAATTGGCAAGATGCAAACGTAGCGAAAAGGCGAAATCACTGGTTTGTAAAAGCAGACCCCAATTGATTCTGCAGTCTCACGAACAACAGGCTCACATGTCACTGTATGATGTCGTTGGGAGACGTAGCAGGTTTTGGTCGCCTGTCGTGAGTTGGATTCCCTGGTCTTGGAGGCGGGTCTTGGAGGGCGATGTGTCCGGAGGGAGGTTTTAGTTTACGTTGCTCGATCACCACAAATGAAACTCAACCCTATATTATGAAGGTACAAGTTACTTGAAGAGCGCAAACACGCTGCATTCAACGCCAGAATGTGAAGGACACCGTGGCCGTAGTTGACCCATTCAAACGAACCATGTACACCACAAGATCGCCGATTGCAGGGTTCAACGATCGTTAAGCTTCGTTTTAAGAGTATTCAGTGGCACTGACTCAGTGCCGTTACCAGGCGACAAAAAGGGACGTGATCTATCTGCAAACCTGTCCAAGGATGCGAGATGCAGGACTCTGCAATCTCTCACCAACTGCCTAGTATCACACTGCCCAGATGTCTATGCCATGCAGCACAGCAACATATGCATATCAAAGCCTGTTTTAGATCTGCAGCAGGCTTGCCTTCCCCACAACTGCAACAGGTTCAGCACGTTTGTTGCGAACCTGCACAGCAAACCTGTAATGCCAGTGGAGGCTACGCGCCAATACTCCCAATAAAAATTTCCAAGATTGCACCGCAGCACACCAAGTCACTGCTTTTGCTTTATGGATCCTGGATCTGCGCCATCTGCAGCAGTCCCGACCCCGCTGCCGTGCCCTGCTGCCAGCCACGCTACGTCTGCGAACACAAATTGGTACCACAGATAAGTGAGCGGTACAGTTGCTGCATGCCACAGCGCATGTGCGTCCAGCAGCCAAAAGAGCGGAGGGAAATCCAGCACTTCCAACAGCATCGCGACATGCACCAGTGCCATAAACTGGTACAGTATTCTTCTTCCAGGGTGCCGCACCCTGCTTACCCACACAAGCCAGGTCAGAGCTGTTGCAAGCCCCACTGCTATACACAACTTCATGTTATAGCCGTAGTCAAACTTGATGAAAGCCATGTAGTATGCGTGCTGCAGCAGACCACCACCCAGCAACAATCCTAGCCCTAGCAGCTGCGGTGCGGTTTGCAGCGCCAGCACTCGCACCAGTGAAACACCCAGGCCTACAGTGACGGTGAGATCTGCTGAAAAGTAGTCGAACCGCTCGGTGATCCTTGTGTCTCTGCAGTGGAAGACAGAGCTCCACAGCCAGGCATTTGCGTTGACCAAGCTATACACCAGCCATAGCCAGTAGTAGGGGTACACACCGCCACCTCCACCACTGCTGGTGCTGCTGCTGTGGTGTGCATGTTGAAGGCCTGGCTGAGGGGAACTGCTTCTGCTCTTGCCCAGCAAACCAGCTGCTGCTGCTGCTGCTCCTGAGCTGCCGTTGCCACCAGCTGCTACTGACTTGGCCTGCAGGGACCGCATGTAGCGCAGGTAGCGCCGCATACAATGCATGTGTGCCAGCATGTTGGCGATGCTGAACAGCACACTGGCAAGCTCCTGGGCGCCAAGCACTCTAATGAACGGCCACTTGCCAAAGTATTTGTAGACAGGACCTGCTGTTGATGCTGACTTTGGGCCCTCCAGCGCCCACATGCAATGATAGGAGCAGTCTGCTGCACAGTCCCACTGCAAGAGGCGCAGCTGCAGGGGCGTGCTGTAGCTGTTGCGGCCCGGGCAGCTGACGTCGCACGTGTTGGCACTGCCTGGTGTCTTGGTGCAGCCTGTCTGCAGGCAGCTGGCATGGCACGTCTGGAACACGTGTGAAGCATCGCCCTCACTGCAACATGCCGGCTGCAGATGGCTTGCGTAAAGGGCGAGCAGCAGCAGCAGCAATAGGTGCAGCTGCTGCTGTGCTGGCCGTGGCCTGCTCGCCATGCTGGGGCCTGCTCGCCACCCCTGGGGCGTGCTTGTGTGACGTAAATGCAGTTTAGCCCCAAGTTCCGCCATAGTTGTAGAACTGTGGGAGACAGAAGAGCCAGCAGAGGATCAACACCCACAACAGACTAGCAAGTACTGCCAAGCAATATGCTGGCGTATTCGCCGTATGGCTTTTGTTATAGCAGCGCTCACTGAGTGCCGAACAACCAGGAAATGAAGCTTAACTCAGCCTGAACTCAGCCTGAGGGCGTAAGAGTGTGGTGTCACTCGGCGAGGGTTTCGCAACTGTTTCGACTTTTTGTAAGCGTGTGACCCACAACAGCGGCCAAAACATTACTGGACAAACTAATAACCCTTGCCTTAGTGGTTATACTTTTGTCTAGCACTGTGCATGCAACATGTGATGACAAGCAGTACAGCAGCAGCTGTACCAGTACTGCTGCACAGTCACATGCTTACCCTGCCCGTCTTTGCTCCATGGCAGCAATGAAGGAGGATGACAGGACAAACCAGCGCCTGGAGTGGCTAGTGCAGCGCTTTGCACAAAGCAGGCTGTCTGCAACGTTTGCTGCTTGGAAGGTGGGATCCTGCTGTTTTGGAGGGAAGGCAGCAGCGCAGACCAGCAAAGATGTGCTGCACCATGCTGAATCTGCTGTGCTCATCCCGCAGGAGGAAGCAGAGTTTGAACGCAGCGTGCATCAGCTGGATGCGCTGCTGCAGGGCTGCGAGGTGGGTCTTGCATAGGACCCTAGCTGGTCTGTGTCCTGCAAGCACGACACCATTAGCGCAGCTGCTTGTGCTCAAAGATTACGACTGCAACCTCCCTGCACCTGCCTACTAGTACGGATCCCAAAGCTTCTCTACCCCCTCCGCATGCTTGCAGGATGTGTTTGACTTGCCGCCACATGAGCGCCGGCAGGCTGCAGTGTCAGCAGTGCTGCAGCTGCTGCAGCGCGTTCCGTTGCTGTCAGCGCTCTGCCCGGCCGCCCAGCAGTTTGTCGCTGCACATGCCAAGCTGCTGCTGCTGTCAGACGCAGTGGAGATGCCAACGTAGGTGCAGCAGTTGCAGGAATGTTGGATGTCTGCTTGGACAGCCCGTATGAATATGTCTGCAACAAATGGGCTGCAAACAGCGGCAGAAGCACAAGCGCAGCAATAGCTGATGCTGATCACTGTTGCAGCACACTCTACACATTTCCCTTGTATGTTTCTGCCTCTCCTGCAGGTGCCCTGAGGACAGCCAGCAGCTGTATGCCGTGCTATGCGGCAATGTCTCATTAGTACATGGGGATGCAGCAGACCCCCAGCTGCAGCCGCTGCTGGCACAGGCAGCAGCCCATCAGCGGCAGCAACAGCAGCAACAGGCAGCTGGCGAGGCTGCAGCAGTGGCTGCTGCTGCAGCAGCTGCTTCCAGCGCTTCAGCAGAAGAATCGGCAGAGCTTGCCACAGGCAGTCACACACAGCAATGCAGTGGGGTAGGCCCCAGCCTTTGCAGGAACTCTGCCACAGGTGCCACGCAGCAGCCATGCCGCTGCCGCGGCATCTGGCGCCAGGTAAAGGAAGAAGTTAGTGCTGCGCAGAAGCGGCAGCTGCACAGCAGCACGGCTGGCCAGGCGCTTGGAGCCGCTCACTTGCAGCCAGCCAATGACCGCAGTCAAGCAGCCGCTGCAGCAGCCAGCTCCCAGGCAGCAGCAGCAGCAGCGGCGGCAGGCAGTGCAGAGACAGGGTCAATGCTGCCAGGGTGTGACGCTGCTGCGCTGCTGAAGAGCATTAGCCTGGGAGCAGCGGGGCCAGGCCAATGCTTCTGGTGGGTGCCAGCAGCACACAGCTGCAGCCGGCAACCCACACACCTGCAACAGATTGTCACAACGGTTGAAACAATACAGCACACACTTGCAACAGGACAACAAGACAGTACATCACAGGCGGGAGCAGCTGTGCCCAAGGTTGTTTGTGGGCGTCGCACGAGTTGCTGGGTTTGGCTGTAGTTGAGTATAAGTTCACCGAAGCCACCCCTGAGCCCATTGTATGTCTGCACTGCCTGTTTTGCAGTGGCTGCAAGTTTGCACAGAGCTGGTCCAGTGCCGCAGCTGCTGCTGCAGCAGCCTCCATGAACGACAGCCACAGCGGCGGCGACGAGGGTCTGTCGCATGTAGCGCTGCCGTGCAGCTGCCTGGCAGCAGTGGCTGAGTCCAATAAGGTTGTGGCACTGCTGGCTATCAGCCGGCCGGTGTACATGGAGGTGCGTGCGGTGCACAGCAACACCAGCATGCAGCTTGCAGTGGCATGCTGCTCTTAGCAGAGACATATGGGCGCTGCCAGGCACGGCACATGGAAGCGCCTGCTGCTGCTTGCTTTCAATATAAAGGTCCAGTCCATGCAGCAGTGTGCATGACGCTGGACGCTCTTGCTAGACGGCGTGCGTGCCTAGCAGCTCACCTTGGACTTCGGCCGGCCCTCATCACCAACCTACGCCTGCAGCCGGCCTGCATGACACTGTTACTGGCAGATGCCACAATCACAGTACTGGTGAGTCATGTCTGCTTGGTGAACTCTGCATGCCATGCCAGGCCTGCAGGCTGCACCGCGAAGCGCACGTGGCCCGCTTGGTTGACGCGCTGTGCCGGCTGCCGTGCCTGCGCCACACGCCCATCAAGGAGCTGCACAGGCTGGCCTGCCACCTCAAGGAGGCAACATACCAGCCAGGTGAGCTCGAAACGAGTGTGCTGATGCAAGCAGCACCTGGCATGCAGCAGGAACAGCAGGCGCTGCAGGCGCTGAACTACACAGAGCTGGCAGGAGCGTCATGTGCAACGGCCAGCCAAAGGTCTTGCTGCACCTGCAACTGCGCGCTCCACTGCTTTGCTCGCAGGGGAGGCATGTGTTCAGTCTGGTAGCTGCATCTCAGCAAGGTGTGCATAGCTAAAAGTCTGTCTGCGGTCAGCGTTGCAGTAAGACGCAACCACGTGTGCGTGTGCTGCTGCTGCCAGGGCAAATGCTGCTGCACCAAGGCAGGGAGGTGCCAGACATCCACTTCCTCATCAGCGGCAGTGTGCTGCTGACATACTCTGCGCCGCTAGCAGCAGCAGCTAAGCCCGGCCACCTGCTGAGCAGCAACGGAGCCGCACTCGTGCTGCCATCGCTCGCAGCAGCAGCAGCAGCAGCAGCGCCTGCCGTGAGTGGGTTGCCGGCTGGGCCTGCGGCAGCAGCTGCAGCGGCCGTCGTTGCGGCTGTTGCAGCCGGCGGCAGCAGCAATGGCGGGCCGCGCAGCAGCGGCCTTGCAGACTTGCTGCGGCTGGGGCAGCAGGCGGTGCAGCCTGCTGCTGTGGTGGGGGTGAGGTGCGCGGCTGCGCTGCGGGCCAGCTTGCAGCGTTGCGCTGCTGCTGCTTTGCGTGCCAGTATGTGATCACTGGGCAGGGCATGTGCTTGCACTGCATGATGTTGAGGGGTGATTGTGCGGTGTGGTTACTGTGCCTGCCGGAGCAGCAGGCACAGGCTGCGTCACACGTCGCAGCAGCTTTCATGTAATACTCTGCGCGCGCACCGCCCCTGTGGCTCACATTATGCAATTGCAACATGAACTCTACGCAACTGCAGGGGCCCTGGGGCAGTGCTTGGTGACGATGCGCTGCGTGAGAGGCGCCTGGCGGTTGGCGTGCTGGCGGCAACAGCAGTGACCACCCTGAAGATAGAAGTGCTGAAGTTCATGTCATGCATGGATCCCCTGACATTGCGTCTGCTTGGGCGGCTGCAGCAGCAGCAGCTGCCAGAGCAGCAGCGCCTGATACAGGTGGGTAGGTATTGGCACATGATATACACACATGTATCCACTGCTTCAATGGCTTGAACATGAGTGCCGCATTGGCAGAAGGGTCATGCAGTTCAATGTACTTCAAAGCAGCATCACCTGCACCTACTCAATCTTTGAACGAGCAGCACACCAGCAGTCACAGCACTGCCACATTCACAGGCGCCACAGAAGGCGCGTGCAAAACAGAGCCAGTTTGGCTGCACGTGCACACAACTACCTTGCTTCAACTCATCCACACACGGCTGTGCATCCTTGCTGTTGTATGCTGCTGGCGCTGACGTGGCGCGGGTGTGTCTCCTGCAGGGCGTGCTGGAGGCAACAGACACCCGCAGCCACCCGCAGGCGCAGCAGCTGCACAGGTCAGCGATTCTTGCAGAGGTGTACCAGTCTACGCAGCTGCCTTCCACGCTTGTGAGGCCAGGCGATGACGCAGCCCAGTCTGTTGACGCACATACTGCTGAAGAAAAGCCAGCCTGGCATGCTGGCAGGGTCAGGGATCATGCTGCACATGGCACATGCAAAGGTGGCAGGGATGCAGGTGGCGGCACTGGTAGGAAGTCCCCGGCACGCACCAGCAGCCATGGAAACGGGCTCCAAATGCCAAGGCAGCAGGCACAAAGGTCTGCTGTTGCTTGTGCTGGTGCTGTGCATGACTCCAGAGAACTGCAGCAAGCTGCCGCAGGTGTGGTGCAGCGGCCTCGAGGTTTAGGATCTGGATCAGGGTCAGGGTCCAGGGTGCGGCTGAACCCTGAGGATGAGGCCTGGGAGGCTGGCCTGCCGCGGGGCTTGACCGTGGACAAGTGTGCCGGGCTGCCACAGAGTGCGTCAGT
Source organism: Tetradesmus obliquus (assembly GCA_030272155.1). Classification (NCBI taxonomy): domain Eukaryota; kingdom Viridiplantae; phylum Chlorophyta; class Chlorophyceae; order Sphaeropleales; family Scenedesmaceae; genus Tetradesmus; species Tetradesmus obliquus. The sequence goes on from CP126191.1 coordinate 9,038,294, forward strand.
GCAGCAGTTGATGGAGGTGAGAGGAATGCAGCTCGGGGTTGGTTAGTAGGGGAAAGGCGGATGTGGGTGTGGACTGAGTTGACGGAACTTGGAAGAGAAGTGGACAGCAGCCCCATGTGGTGAGGGTGCAACCACTGCTGGCAGCTGGTGCCCTGCCTGATATGTTTGGGCTCAGCTGCAGCGCATTGCGCAGCAGCATGGCGATTGGTGGTTGGCTTCTCGCAGCATATGCCCATGCGTTGCAGCTGGGACGTCGGCATGCCGCTTGCAGTTTGCGGCAGCCGGTAACGCTGCATACTGTTGTTTAGACACACCAGCATGGCTCAGCTTCTAACGCCTGCTCCTTGTGCTGCCTGTTTCAACCTGTAGGCGATCAGGGATGTAGACGAGTTCAGGCGCATGCAAGGCTCACTGCTGCTGCACAGCAGCGACACAGTCAGCATGAACCTCGCACTGAACAGCATCGCACCAGCACAGAATGCGTCAACCACAGCAGGCCAAGCCAGCAGGGCCAGCGGCGCAGCAGACCTAGCGCCACCGCTGGCAACATTGCGGCTGCCGCGCATGCCACCAGGTCCTGCTGCAGCCGCAGCCGCACTCGGCAGCAGCGGCACGCTGAGTGCCGACGCAGCAGCAGCTGTAGCTGCAGCAGCTGCTGGCACTGGCGTGCATACAGAGCTGGTTGAGGCGTGTGGGGTTGCTGTGCTGCAGCTGTGTGTGCTGCCTGGGCAGGCTGTGGTGCCTGGAGGGGTGCTGGCGAGTGCACTGGAAGATGTGGCGGCTGCAGTGGCTGCTGTGTGCCATGATGAGGGCCTGCAGCTCATCAGATGGGCAGCTAGGCGGTGGCTGCTGCTGGCGCAGCTGGAGCCAGGTGGGAGCTGTGTGGGCTGCTGCCGTTGCATATGCATGCGTGTGTATTGCCTGGGGGCATGCTGCTTGACATGCGCGTAGGGCACAGCCTGACGTGCTGTTGCATAGGTTTGCTGCCTCTTATGGGGTGCAGGCGCCAACTAATTGCTCCCCCAATACTTGTGACATTGTGGTTGCAGCGTGCGAGTGCTTGACGCACTCACAGGACCTTCACATGGGCTCACGCAGTGACACAAGCTGCCGGCTGTGGTGCGGTGTGCCTGCGGTGTGCCTGCGTGGTTCTTGCAGGAAGCTCAAAGCGTGCTGGTCTGGAGGGCTTGGCAGATGCATTGCTGTCATCAGCAGCCCGCATGGCTGGCGTGCTGTCACGCAGCGAGGGCTTGCCGGTGCTGGGCCTGGCTGCAGGCGTAGCAAGCGGCAGCTGCTTCGTGCAGTACGAATGTGAGCGATTAGCGTACTGCAAAGAGCTGTAGCAGCTGCCAGCTGTATATCATAGATTGTTCAGTGATGGCCAAGTCCTGCAAGGTGCTGGTGACCAGCGGGATTGCAAGCTGGGTGAACTGATTGTGACTGACCTTGCTGCACCTGATGATCATCTGCAATTGATGCATCTGTCGCTGTTTTGCTGCAGCCGGCAACTTCGTCTGCAGCATATCAGGCCACGCTTACGATGCAGCTGCCGAGCTATGCAGTGCAGCGCAGTCGATGCTTCTCACAGCAAGCATCAGCCCACCAGGCAGCACCAGCAGCAGCAGCAGCAGTCACGTGGCGCTGCTGCTGTCAGACGGCGCAGCAGGCTGCCTGCAGACAAACTTCTGCCTTGAAGCCTGTGCTGGCGGCTTCCTGCTGACATCAGCTCGAGCTGGCCTGCCAGCTGGACCTGCAACCGCCAGATCCACCTCAACCCTGAACCACCAAACCCTCGGCCCCGGCCGCCACACCCTGCTGGGTGCGGCAGCAATGGGTGCTGCGCTGGGCGCTGCGACGCCTAAAACACCTGGAGTTGCTGCTGCCGCGGGGCGCAGGTGCGCTGGCAAGTCGCAGCAGCGGCGCCGCATGCGCAGGAAGTTTGAGGCGCTAGAAGACTTGCTGGCGGGTGCGTGTGATGTGCTGCCGCCGCCTCCTGAGCACCTGCTGACTCAGCCACCGCCGGCATCTGGCAGCGGAGCTGCTAGTGAATTAGTCAGCCCTGCTGACGGCCGCAGCAGGGATGGGGCAGCAGCAGGCGGCAGGGCGCGCCGGCCCAACCTGAAGATTTCAGTTGTTGTGGATGGGGTTGCGGGGTTAGGCGGTGTTGGTGGTGTGAGTGCTGTGACTCCTGGTGGTGGTGGCAAGTCGGTTGAGCTGGGAGTGGCGGGGGAATGCGGGGCAGCAGATGCCCTGACGCCTACACTCATTATGGACAGCCCGCAGTGGGGAGTGCATTGTGGTGCAGCAGGTGGCCAGCATGGCAGCAGACAGCCGACAGGACAGCAATCAGCAAAGGCGGCCAAGTCAGGGCTACGCAGTCCTGCGCGGGCGAGTGTTGTAGCAGCTGGTGCAGCAGCAGGGGCAGATGGCGAAGCAGCCAGCAAGAGCAGTGCCACAACACCAGGCAGCACAGGCAGCAGTAGCAGCAGGCAAAGTCTGAGGCAGCAAGTGTGGCAGGAGGTGGCAGAGCTGCGCGAGCGGGAGGTGTCCATGGCAAATGGCTTGACAGTTGCTACTGCTACTGCTGCTGCCACACCATCTAGTTGCAGCAGCAGTCACAGCAGCAGCAGCAGCAGCACCAGCAGGCGGCCTGCGCTGCATCTGGCTGTTGGCTCAAATGCACAGCAAGGTCAATGCAGCAGCACTTATCCTGCAGGCATTGCAGCAGCGCCTTCACAGCACGGCTTGCCGGGCAATACGTTTGATGGTAGCAGTGCCGGCAGGGCGGCTGCAGTGAGGTCAGCATTGAAGGTGACCTTCCAGTCACCACGCAGCAGCAGGGCACATGGTGCCAGCAGCAGCGGCAACACCAGCAGCGCTGGGAGCCGCAGCTCTCCATCTGTGCAATCAGTCAATCACGCAGGGACAACTCTGCTGGCTAGCAAGCAGCAGCATCATCACCAGCAGAGCCGCGGCACTAGCCAGCAGCAACAGCAGCAGCAGGCGCTGCAGGAGGAGCCGAGCCTGCAGTCAGTCAACAGCTTGTCGATGTTCCCAGACCCGTCAGCTGGCTGCGGCTGCAGCAGCAAGGGTGCGGCTGGGCCAGCAGGCAGTGCACCCTTTGGGCCATCAAGCAGTGCGGGCAGGTTGCAGGAGGAGCGGCAGCATGCGCTGGTGGTGTCTGCCTGCAAGGCTTTGGGCAGCAATGCTGCTGCTGACGCGTATGTGGCAGCATTGCCCGCTGGCCTTCTGGCGGTCAACCTGTCAGCCGCAGGTATGCTGTGGGCCGTTGGCGTATGCATGGAACAGCCTGTCGTGCTGTGAAGTTTTCAACTGCAAAGCGGTGCAAGCCAGGTCGAAGTGATTGGCCTGGGCTGTGACCACGGCCTAACCGGACAGATATGTGTGTCAAACTATGCGAGATTCGCAGCCTGGCAGCATCCCAATGTGCCTGCTGTCGCGCAGCTTCACCCCTGTCGTGTTGTACGCGGCTGCAGCCTGCTAGGCAATGTTTGAGTCGGTTTGCGCTCGTACACTTGCTGTGACTGCCTGTATGGCTGATGGTGTGCTGTGCAGGCCTGGCACGGCTGCCAGTACTGCAGCACCTCACAGAGCTGGACAGCCTCGCTGCCTCCTTCAACAACATCAGCAGCCTGCCGCAGCTAGTGCCCGTGGATGCAGCGGCAGTGGCGGCAGCAATAACGGCAGCGGCCGACACTGGCAGCAGCAACAGCAGCAGCAGCAGCACAACAGGCGTGGAGGAAGCGGATATGGATCCAACGTGTTGTCCTGGAGCATCTGGGACAGCGCCACCTGCTGCTGTTGAGGTTGCGGCGCAGCTAGATGTGCTGCTTGTGTCCAAGGTGCCATCGGCACTGCCTGGCTGCCTGACACAGCTAGGGCTGGCTTACAACCAGCTGGCCTGCTTGCCATTGGAGCTGCCAGCTGCCCTGCCAAAGCTGACCTCTTTGGACTTGTCACACAACAAGTGAGCGCTCAATGCAGCTGCGCTTCTGTCAACTTTTTGCAAGTTGCTTCAGCTCCCTGGTCAGACACCTCAACCCCTTCACACGGTCTTTTCAGTTTTTCTGCAATGTTTCACATGCGTGTTTGTTCATGTGCAGTTTCAGAGGGCCGCCAGGTGGCTAGAAGTGCTACAAGGCATCAGCAGCAAGTTTATATGTCGTGCTGTGTGACCTGCAGGCTGCAGGAGCTGCCCTGCACGTTTGCGGCGCTGTCCTGCCTCAAGCTGCTGTTCCTGGCGCACAACCAGCTGGCAGCGCTGCCCAGCAACCTGACGCGCCTGTTCCTGCTGTCAACCCTGGATGTGAGCCACAACAAGCTGCAGCAGCTGCCGCAGGACCTGCAGCAGCTGCAGAGCCTGGCCCAGCTGAATGTGCAGCATAATCAGCTGGTGCGATTACCGCAGGGGCTGTCTGGCCTCACTGGGCTAGTGAGCTTAGCAGTTGGGCATAACCAGGGGCTGCAGCTGCCGAGAGGCAGCTTAGCTGGACTGAGGGGTCTGACTTGTTTGCTGTTGGCTGGAGTGGGCCTGACTGATGACAGTTTAGATGCAGCAGTGCAGCAGGACAGCCCTCCAGATACCACAACAGTGGCAGTAGCAGCAGCAGAAGCTGGCGCAGTGCATGCAAGCAGCAGCGTCATACCTGCATCAGTGGCACCCGATGCGGCCGCAGCAACAGCAACAGCGGCGCCTGCAGGGGTGCCTGTGGCTGTGCTGCCGTCTTTGCGGGTGCTGGATGTTTCGCACAACCAGCTGCAGCTGCTGCCGCAGTGGCTGCCACCTTCGCTTTGCTGCCTGTGTGCAGCAGGCAACAGGATACGTGAAGCGTCGGGTGATGTGCTTGCAGGGCTAGCAGGCAATCTGCTGCAGCTGGACTTGCAGGACAATGTGCTGCATGACGTGCCAGCACAGCTGCGGCTGCTGGTGCGGCTGCAGGTGTTGGCACTTCAGGGCAACCCTGGTTTGGACCCAGAGATAGCAGACAAAGGCATGGGGCTGGGCTGGGCCTACAAGTGGTGGGCTACACGCAAGACTTCTGCTGCTTCTGCTGCACAAAGAGCAGCTGCACTGGCGGTGCAGCAGCGTGCACAGCAGCAGAGTTGACATGGATGGTCAGGGGACTGGTGGGTGTGCTGCAATTGCTGCTGTGGCTTTCGCTCACTCTGATCAGATCTCATGAGCTGCGCACATGTTGATGTGGTTCAAATGGAAACGTGATGGTGCATGCATCAAGTCACGAGTTTTTTTTCACATGCATGCCATGTTGGAGGCTCGGCTCTGCCCAGCAGCTGACACGTAATGTTCTGTGTCAGGTCATGGGGTTATGTCTGGCCTGGCACTGCACTAAACTGCCTGAGTGACCTGTGTGCCTCAGGCTGCGCAGCTGTGCAACATCAGGTTCATACAAACCGTGTATTTTATTGCATTCTGACTACTGCGACGCCACCTGACCGAGTCTCCACGCTGGCAGCAGGCGTTGCCCCCCAGGTGACACGGGTGACAATGCTCCCGAGGCCGAGTGCCAGTTGCATGGACGGAATGGACCTTCGTACATGCCAATGATGTTGGTGCTACAGTGATGTTCTTTTTAGTGTCTGCTGATGATCATGGGCGACCGGGTGATCAGTCACGTAATCAAGATGCTCGCACCAGATCGTTTGGAAGGTGCCCGATCAGCCCAACTAACAGGTAGCACGCGCCCAGCTCGACTTGCAGGACATGTACGGGGCGATCTATATTGGTTATATACATTATACAACTGTCTTTTGTGGCTCTGTACTGCGCATCTGAAACACCAGTACAACAGTCCACCCAGATCATCCAGCAGCAGACCCCCCGCGATCGCAATGGCTGTCCGCTCCGTCGCCCTGGTGGCGTTGGTTTTCGCTGCTTGCTCAGTAGTAGCATCAGGAAGGGTGATGAGCCCTGCAGGCTCCTACAAGGAGGTGAGGGCTGCCAGTCGTGCAGCACTAGGGCACTTGGGCCCAGCCATTCTCGCAGGTCGTAGCGGAGAACGCGCTGCACGAGCTGATGTTGGATAACTACCATTATGACAAGCTACCATCCGGGTTGTCTTGTCGTGTGCGTCGCTTCTTGCGTGGCACTACGAGCACTGCTGCTGCTGCTGCTGCTGCAATTCTCTGCTTCTGCTTTTGCCGCTGCACCTCCTGTCCTCTACCTTGTTCCAGATGCCCGTGCCCTGCTTCATGAAGTACTTCAATGGCTACTGCTACGTGGTGAACAACAAGGAGACATGCACCTTCTACTCATCGCCATCTTATGCGTGAGTCACTGGCACATTTGTGCTGCATGCCAGGCTGAGGCTCACCATGATCAGTCACAGAAGGAGCACTAGCAGCCCATGTGTTCAACCTGTTGCGGCTCACACCCTCTAATATGGTGCCAGGACCCACATGTAGCTATCCCTTCTCATGAGCTGCGCTCCTGACCGGTTTCAACTCTCCAGCACTGTTCTTGACATCGAGATCTGTTGTGACCTGACAACACTGTGCTGTTGCAGGACGTACAAGGCGTGTTCCGCCAGCGACAACATGGGTGAGTGCTGCTTGTGCGAGTGCAGTTAGCCACATTTTGTGGACCTGGTTAGTTTCAGTGCACGCCGCCGCATACTGCCATAATCTGGCTGCTTGCAACCAGCAGCGATCATCAACGTGATGCTCAGCCTCACAACTGCCCGTAAATATGCGCTACTGCTGCTACGCACGCTCGCGCAGCGCTGCACGTTGCACGTTGCCCCTCGGCTCATGCCTGTCAAGCGACGCGCTCACATCTTTGTGCTGCTGCTGCTGCTGCTGCTGCTGCCGTTGATCACTTGCAGGCAAGACCCTGAAGTGCAGCGGCCTGTCTGAGGCTGACAAGAAGAACGGCGACTTTGCCATGTGCGTGGACTCCGAGGCATCTGCCGCTGCCATGCTCAAGAAGGCCGGCGCAGCCGCCAAGCCGGCTGTGTTCACCAAGGCGGACGGCAAGGACATCAAGGGCAGGGATGTGGCCTGCGCTGGCAAGGCCTTCTGCGAGGTGGGCTGCGACAGATCAATGTGGCCATGCCATGTGGCCATGCCATGTGGCCATGCCATGTGGCCATGCCATGTGGCCATGCCATGTGGCCATGCCATGTGGCCATGCCATGTGGCCATGCCATGTGGCCGGCATGCATATACCGTGATCGTTGTGACTGCGCCATGCCCTCACAGGTCCCACACACAATGCAGGATGCCTAGTGGTGGGCTCTTGACAGCGCAGTGCCTTGGCTTGCTGTGCTGCAGACGCCACAGTGCTAGCTGCTGTGCTGTGGGTCAGTGGCGGGCTGATTCAATGGTGTTGTGATGTGTTGGCTTGCGGTTGGCCGCCCACACTCTCAACATCTGAGAGAGGCAGCTTGTGCTGTTGCCGAGTGGCGGGCTGTTGAGCATGCATTGCCTTGGCTTGTTTTGTGACCAATAGTGTGAGCTGGCTTCAATGGCACCCTAGAGCCTGCTGCAGGCATAAACTGGCTGCTTGTGCTGCACATCAAAAAATGGTGCGTTGGCGTTCAAAATGCAATTTACCCGCCTCCTGCCAAGTGTTTTGTCTCCAATGCAACTGCAAATGCATTGGTGTGCCGCCCGCGTGTGCAGGTCTGCAAGCCCCTGAAGGAGGTGGAGGCGGCATGCGCCAAGACAGGCGGCTGCACTGCATTCACCTGGAACGGCAAGTGTGGCTACCTGAAGACACAGTGAGTTGCGGCCGCTCTCCAACTTGTTCAATCAACTTTTGCATTTGCTCCCGCAGACAGCCCCTTGTGCGTGTTGAAGTTGCACCCCTTTGCAGTGTCTGCTGCCGAGCGCTTATTGCTCCTGCAGCGCCCCGCTGCTGCAAGCTTGCTTGTTGAGCTGTGTTGCCTTTCCTGCTGTTGCTGTGTTTTGCAGGGTTTACAGCGGCGAGGTTGTGAGCCGCGCAGGCTGGACCTTGTTCCAGGTGAAGGCCTAGATATGAGATAAAGTGAATAAATATGCTGCTGCTGGCAGCAGAGAGAAGTGCTGCGAGTATGATGACAGGGCCTGTCGCGGCCGGGTAATGAGAATTGCTTGCATCGAGTACTTGGTGCATCCCATGCAGCTCAGGGTGTTCACAGCCGCTGATCGGCACAATGCATGAGCCTGGTATGCCTTGTCATGCAAAACACCAATAAGCAGCGCGACACACTGTTTGAAGGTCTACGTGTGAAGCCGCCCACAGCTGCTCCACAGCAGCAGATTCGCGTGATGCTAGGCCAGTACACTCATGCTCGACCAGTGTTGCTTTGGGGTTTGAAGCGGCTCCCGCCTGGGGTTGCCACAGCATGCTGTTACAGCACAGTGCTGTTTAGCATGTCCATACAATGTGAACATAAGCTTCCAGGGAACAGCAAAATATCAGGTGGCTGCGTCAGTCTGGCCGTTGTAATGGCTGCCCACGTGCTGTACAGCTGTCACTTGACGGCGTACACAGCTGATGCGAGTTTTTCTTGAAGCGATGGTTGGGACTGCGTGGGACACAGAGGTTGGCATTGGGTGTCATTTTGAACAGCACCGGGGTGCTGAACGCTTGTGGGACATCTTATGTGCTGGGTGCATTTGCATGCCGGTGTTTTGAACGTTGTGTGGCTGCTGGCAGATGTGCATGTGCAAGCTGCTGCAGCATATCTGCATGCGCATGCTGCTGGTGCATGGTGAGTGCATTGGGGATGAGTGTCTGGGGGAGGTTGAGGAATGCGAAGAGGGGCGCAAGGGCACGCGGCGGATGCAGTGCCACAAGCATGCCTTCGCGCCAAAACGGTATCCTACTATTTCGGAGCAGCAGGGCCCTGCAATGGCCCTGGAGGTGATTTTTGTGCACAACTTCAACTGCATGCAGGAGCAAACCCACTGCGTTATGTTTTCAGGCAGACACGAACGGCTGGCTGGTTGATGTTGTCTCAGCCTCATGGTTCCTCGAGTTGTAGATATGGTTGCACAGGTGGCCGCGTTCTTTATCAGATACAAACTATGGAAGGATTGATCGTGGTTTGCTGTGCTGCTCCGCATGTTGGCTTGCAGCTTCATTTGAATGCCCAGGTGATGCGTTACCATAGCAACATGACAGTTCATCTTTGTTTTCTCAAAACAGCACACTACACGGTCTCCAGCTGCTGCACAGCACACGCTTGATTGCACATGATGATATTATGCTGGCCCAGCACAGCAATGTGGCCAGTGACAGAAGGACAAGGCGGTCAGAAGTGCCGTGTGCTCTATGTAACTCAACGTGCTGGTTCTGCTGGCGTGTGTGCAGCTAGCTGCTCAGCTCTTTACGTCGAGATGGATGATTTGTTGAACACCGCTGATTTTGAATGTGTATACACATGTGTGCTGGCACTGTCAGGATGGTCGAGGTTGAGGCCCATCAGGGCTAAGGGTGTATCAGGGCAGGTGTCACTAGGGTTTTACATGTTCAAATTGAAGTACATTCAACAGTCGACGTGCGTGATGTTTGGTTTCGTTCAAGCAATGCCGCAATCGGCACGTCGCGATAATCAGCAAGCACACGAAATGCGATTGGTTTGACCCTGGCGATGCCACTCAGGCCAGTATCTGTCAGCAGAAAAGCACCAGCATTGCTTTAATATAGTAAAACTTGAAGTTTGACACTCTTGTTTCAGCGATTGACGTGTGCTGGGGTTACAGCACACCCTCTGCACAGTACAGACTGTACTCCACTGCTGCCCGTTCACATGTGACTTCACGTGTCCCCGTGCCCGTGCCGATGACACAAAGGAATTGGTGAGTTATGTCGATGCCATGTGAGAGGGCGTCAGCGCGATACACCAGGCAGTGGACGGTATACTGTCAGCTGTACCAGCTGCTGCACAACCTCATGCTGCACAATGCTGCGGCTGTACGCAGCAGCTCGCATACGTCCAGCCACAGCTGGAACATTAAAAGCCACAAACCTTTGCTGATGGCAACTCGCAGGCATTATCATTGCTGGACGAGCCAGGATCTACCATTGCTGACATCGTGATCAACCTGCAGCAGGGCTGCAGCTCATCATTTGCTGTGCGGCAGCTCTCGAGCTGACAGATGACAACAGAAAGTCAGATAACCACTGTACTCAGCCAAACACCTAAATGAACAAGTCGTCAATTCAGCAGGACAGAGTGAAACAGCAGCATGCCTGAGGAGCAGCTGCCCCAGGACAAGCCAGATGGCTTGGAACAGCATGCAGTGCAGCCTGCCCCTGCTGCAGGCTTCCTGCAAGCAGCGATAGGTGCCCAGCAGCTGCCTCAAGAGCATCCAGCGTCAAAGCTGACAGAACACAGCATCAAAAAGGGTGCAGCAGGCATTGCAGCAGCAGGTGCTGCCACCAGCGTGTCTGCTGTGTTGGCTGGCAGTAACCTCAGCGCCGTAAACAACGGCGCTACCATCAGCACCAGCAGCAGTAGCAGTGCTAACAGCACAGCAGTCAATGCAGGAGGAGGTCAGCTGGCTGCCCTGCCATTACCGGCAAGTAGCAAACCAACATCTGCAGGACCAGGAGGAACAGCAGCAACAGTAGCAGCTCAACCCACTGGCAAGACAGCAGCACAGACAGCAGCAAACACCGCCTCAGCTATTGTAGCGGGTGTAATGGCTGCAGCCAGCAAAGGCAGCAGCAGCAGCAATACAGCTACGAGCAGCAACAGCACCAAAAATGCCCCAACAACACAACAAACTATGCCTGCAGCAGGAGCTGCCACCCCTGCCGCCACAAGTGGTGGAGCTGCTGCGGGTAGCATAGGTTCTGCTGGGGCGCCCGCTGCACCAGCAACCAGCGCAAACAGTACTACAGTAGCTGCTGCAGCCGCTGGCCAGCCATTGGTGCTGCAGCTGCCACAATCCAATGCAGCAGCGCAGGCAGCAGCAGGGCCAAGAGACGAAGAGGGCAACACCAAGCTGCACTTAGCAGCACGCTCAGGGGATGTGAGGGGTGTCGCCGCACTGCTGGCGGATGGCGCGGACGTTAACGTGCGGAACAGTCGGCAGCAGACGCCGCTGCACCTGGCAGCTGAGGCAGGCAAGATTGAAACAGTCGAGCAGCTTACGCAAGTGAGTGCCGTGGACATGGCAGCAGCCGTACCATGCAGGACACTCTTGTTGCTCTATCGAGACAAGCAGTCAATAGTGTAGCAGGTGACAATTATTATATATCCCTGCTATGCATTGCTGTTGGAACATTCCACATCAGCAGCATTCCACAAGCTCACAGGCTCTTGCAGGACAGTCCGACTGAAGCTGCCTGCGCTGTGGCAATGCCCCCTGCGCTGTGTTGTTTGCTGCTGTGCAGTGCGGGGCGTGCATGTGGCACGCGCTGGACCAGGACAGCCAGACGCCGCTGGTTGCTGCGGTGCATGCCGGCTGCCTTGAGGTGGTGGCGCTGCTGGGTGCTGAGCGCAGCCACATGCACTACAAGGTGCAGTGGGCAGCGCAGCACGGCCACCTGCAGGTAAGAAAGCATGGACACACCTTGTTCCGGGGTTGAGTTTGGCTGCAGCATGACATACTGTGCCACTGCTGATCCCCGTCTATATCAACAACGTGCAAATCACTTGCAGGCCATGCTGCGTGCGCAACTGCTGCATGCATCGCCGCAGCTGCTGTTGGCTTCACGCGCCTCATCTGCCTCATGTGTGCACAGGTGCTGAAGGAGCTGCTGGATGTAGGCGCACCTGTTGACCTGACCTGTGAGGCTGGCTGGACGCCGCTGCACAGGGCCTGCTTCAGCGGCCATGCTGCAGTGGCACAGGAGCTGGTGGTGGCGCGCAAGGCCAACATGCTGGCAGCAACAAAAGATGGCAGGACGCCCATCCTACTGGCGGCACAAGGTGGGGCCAAGCTCTGGTCAAGAGCCGTCCATGTATGGCAGCTGCTTGTCGTTGTTTCCAGGGGCCACCAGCTTACGGCGTGCGGCGCAAGTGGCCGAGGAGTCCAGGAAACGCTTGCAGCCGAGGCACTGCCAGGCTGTGTTGACCGCATGTGTGGCATCCACCACTGCTGTCACAGCTGCTTTCTCTACTGTCGCTGCTGCTGCTAGGCGGCAATGCGGACATTGTGCGGCTGCTGCTGGAGAATGCCAGCAGGCTGCCCCAGGACTTCAAGACCAAGGAGGGCTGGAGCAGCAACCTGTTGCAGGTGCGGCGCGCTGACTTGCATGCCTGCAGGACAGCAGCACAGCTGAGCAGCTGAGGCCATAGAGCAGCAGACAGTGGCTGCCAGCAGCAGTGAGCGGTGTTGGTCTGTACGGCTCATGCTGTCAGGCGCTATCATGCAGCGGTGGCAACCATGGCACCAGCAGTAGCTCTGCCGCGTGTCGCAGAGGGTTCTGCCCTCACTCTGGCAAGAGGCATTGCCTGCCAGTTGTGCTTCTGTCTCGCCTTTTTTGTTCTGCAGCTTTGACTTCTAGATAGTATTCAACTATGTTCACAACGCAAGCTGGGTATCTGATGCTCTTTCCCTCTGGCGTGGAATACATGCTTCTGCAGCACAAGACGCGCAACCCTGCCGATCCCAAAGACCCAGGGCTGAACTTGCTGCTGCTTGGAGCTAAGCATGGTCACGCGGCAGTGGTGAAAGTGGCCATCCAGCACAGGTGAATGCAACAGATCTGCGGCAAGTATGACAGCCACAGACAGTTCTAGCAGTAGATGGCTAGCTGGCTGGCTGGCTAGCCTTGCATGGCTCTGCAGCATCAGACGGCCATGCCTTGAGACCAGCCCCGGCAGTATGCATGCGAGGCATTGTGCAATGAGCTGCCAAACTCACTCTGGTTACTGTGCATGCTTTGTCTTTGCCGCCTGTCGCCAGGGCCAACCTGGGGGCTGTTGACTCGCTGGGCCGCTCAGCGCTGCACCATGCCTGCCTGGGAGGGACCGCAGCACACCTGGCAGTTGTGAGGGTGAGCTGTGAACTGTTGGAAAGAGTAGTTCAGCAAACTGTACGGACCTGCCAACGGGTCTGCACACATGCACTGCAGTGCACTGCTTGCACATCGGCGCAGCTGCTGTCGCCGATGCGTCGTGAGCGGTGTTTACTGTGTGTCTTCCCGGCAGTCTATCGCTGCCGCATCTGTCATTCTGGTGTGTCCTGCAACCTGTGCTGTCCTGCAGGTCCTGATTGAGGCAGGCATCACAAAGGACATGCTGGATCACAGCGGCAGGACGCCGCTGCTGCAGGCATACAAGCACCAGGAGTTCTGTGAGAGGCCTGACACATGCAAGCACCACGAGATGGTGCAGGTGTGTTGGCGCAGCAATGAGAGAGGATAGTTGCATGTGGGTCCGGCACCATCTTGGCTGGTATGAGCCGCAACAGGTTGAACACATGGTCTGAGATCAGAAAGGAGAGTGAGCACCGCAGAACAAAATGCACACCCTTTAACGCCAATTCTCGCATGTTAGCAATGCTGCCGCCACCACAGCACTTGCTCACTTCACGTAGCAGGCAGCATCTATGAGGCATGACACTCAGCGGCGACGATCACAATAAGCAACTTGCATGCCATTGAAGTGCATTTAAGGTTGGCTGGAGAATCTGTGCCCACCACCCGGCTGCTGCTGCTGCTGCTGTTTGTTCGTTGTGTCTGCAGGTGTTGCGCAGTGCTGGCGCTGTGATGCACTTCCACCTGCACCTGGCAGCGCAGGAGGGCCAGTTGGACGTGGTGAAGGAAGAGCTGAGCTGCAGGTGACGCAGCACACAGCAACACAGGGCTGCAGCAGCATAGCAAGAGCAAGAGTATGGCAGCATGTGCTTCCCCACAGCATGCACTGCACGGTTGGCAGTACATCACTGGTTGTTGGTGGGTTTTCATGGCAGTGAGTTGTGTGCTATGGTTTGGACGGGTCCACTTGTCGGCTTAGACAGCCAGCGCCTGCTGCACATGGCAGCCGAAGCATGCTGCGGGCTTCTCTGTGCTTGCAGCTATGCGGCTGCGGGCTTGCACACGTGCAACACTGACATGTGTGTCGTGCTGCTGTACACTCTGCCAGGTGTGAGTCGTGTGAGCAGGAGAGCTGCTGCAGGCTGTGCGACCACAGGGGCTGGACAGCGCTGCACTCGGCCAGCCAGTGGGGCCACCATGATGTGGCAGTGGAGCTCATCAAGGCGCGTGAGCAGATATATGTATGTGAAGTTGATGGCTCTTCTGATGACGCCTGCGCCGGCCAAGCTGGGGCTGTGGTGGCGGGTTGTGCAAGCAGCCTGCATGGTGATGAATGGCTGTGCACACACAAATCAGCGTTGGCGGTACATGGGGTGTGTTCGTTCTACATCGTTGCAGCAAGCTAGCCTCTGTGCAGTGAGTTTGCTACTGCCATATGTGTGCTGTAAGGTAGTAGTGGTAGCAGTTGTTGGGGCCTCTCAGTCATCGTGCTGTTGCTGCATCAAGCTGACTGGCTGGGCATACACAATGGCTCTGGTTTGCCGTGTGTGGTGATGCAGGCCGGCGCTGACGTGGATGCAGCCAATTTCAACGGCGTCACGCCCCTCATGCTGGCTGCCAAAGGCGGCCACGCTGCTGTGGTGAAGCTGCTGCTGGAGTCAGGCGCCTCTGTGTGGCTGCAGACAGAAGACAAGCGCACAGCACTGCACAAGGTGCGGCCACTTGGCTGGCTGGCTGGATTGGAAAGGGAACTGGTGGAGCTGATGCTGCATCCCACCTGCATATGGCTGTCATCAAGCCTATTTCCGACAACTGTTGCTGCCGTGTATGGCAGCATGCTGTTCCATCAAAGTCAGCCCATGCCAAACACATGCTGCCATGTTCTTGTGCAGGCCTGCAACCGCAAGCGGGACAGCCGCAAAGCCAAGTCCAAGAACAAGCAGAAGGCAAGCCATGTAGAGGTGGTGCGGCTGCTGCTGGAGGCTGCATTCAAGCTGCGGGATGCACCTGTAGAAGTGGAAGACAAGCAGCCGGCGGTGGGCAGTGGCGGCCTCACCATGGGTGAGTGCACTGCCCTGCTAGCTAGCTATAGACAACGGATGTCAGCTACCTGTGGTGCAACAGAGAAGCCAATGTTGCTACGGAATGGGCAGCAAGACTGCGGCACAGACTACGTCTGTGCTGCGGCAATTGTGCTGGCATGCCTGGGTGAAGCAGCGCTGCGGGTCCTCATTACCGCATTGTAGGCAGTGCCTCAAAAAGGACTGACTCAAATTGCACAAAGACGGCAGACAGGCTTGCCGCCGCGGCGGAGGCAACCACAGCTGCAGGTGTGATCAAGCAGTTCTGCTGCAATCGGCTAGAGGGCCTCTGCTGCAGAGCCGCAAACTGTCTGCCTGCCGTGGCAATCAGGCAGGCCAATTGGCGCTTGCAAGTGGTCAGCACGGTTATTTGTGACATGTGTGCTTGTACCTGCTGTGCATGCAGGCGCCACCATGGGCGTGACAATGTCGGCGTCTGCTGCTCCCAGGACTGTGCTGCTCGACGACCGCAAGGTCATAGACATGAGGGTGAGAGGCGCTACTGGTCTTTGAGCAATAATGAACAGCACCGTCAGTAATCGATGGCCGATGCAGCGTCATACACTGCTTCTGTGCATGGCGTGCGTGTGTTGGGTGCACACACGTGTTGTGTATGCAGATGGAAAGACGTTTCAAAGGCGGCACATCCAACACAAACATACTGCAATAAAAAATGCCAAACATGATGTTTGCGCTGAATCTATGCGCTTGCTGTGTACGCGTGCTGGCGTGCTGCAGGACTCCAAGGACTTCACTGCTGTGAGCATGGCAGCCTTCAACGGCAGCGCAGACATTGTGGCCATGCTTATACGGGTTGGCAGGTGAGACCTGCACACCTTCACAAGAATATCCAAGCAGACATCGGTTGCAGACGCGTGTCGCCGCTCGCGCAGTGCCTGGTGCTGTCTAGTGTAGTTGTTGCTGGCGTGAAAGCATGTATGTTAGAGCAATAGACAGCCTGCAAGACGTGGCAGAATTGCGAGCACACCCAGCTGTGTGCACAGCACTTGTGTGCCCTGCTGTTTGCAGCTCAATATGAGCTGTGCTGTGCCTGCTGCTGCTGCTGCTGCCGGCAGGGCTGACATCCACATCTGTGACGTGAACGGCTACATGCCCATCCACAAGGCCGCCATGGAGGGCCACCTGGCAATAGTCAAGGAGCTGGTGGCAGGTGGCAGCCCAGTGAGGCCGCAGAACAACGAGGGTGCGGCGCAGCTGCTGCTGTAGCTGCAGCTACTGCTGCTGCTACTGCTGCTGCTGCTGTCTTCTGTCTGATAGTGCATAATGTGCTGGGCAGGCTGCTGCAGCACACTCGCGTGTGGTTGGGGCCGCTGGCACGGGGCAAATTGAAGTACATTGGATAGCACGTTGTGTGTATGCTGTCGTTTACTTTTCCCTGCTGCTGCTGCTGCTGCTGCTACTGCTGCTGCTGCTGCTGCCTGCTCTGTGCCAGGCTGTGCGCCTCTGCATTATGCTGCCAAGGGAGGGCACCTGGACATCTGCAAGTACCTGCTGGCTGCAAGGGTGAGCACTATGACCATGGCACCACCTTACTCCCTGGCACAGCATGCACAGCCCTTTCTGCTCTGCCCCCGGTTTGCTTTCAGACTCTGGTTTTATCCCTTCGTGCAACTTCACACAGCTGGGGGAGGCCTGCAAGGCTCTGGACAGGGTCAATGGCATCACGAGACCTGTTGACGCTGTGCATTGCCGCTGCAGGTGCGCAGCCCTGAAGACACAGATGAGACGCTCATCGACATGCAGACGGCAAAGGGCGTCACACCGCTGGCCATGGCAGCAGAGAAGGGCCGGCTGGAGGTGGTGCGGGACCTGCTGCAGCGCAAGGCTGACCCCTGCCACAGAGATGCAGGGGAGACTACGCCCCTGCACTTGGCTGCACAGGTGCTACAGTTGGCGGCTGAGCTGTGTGCATGGCCAGTCTGGGCTGCTTGTGGAGTGACAATGCTGGCTGCCGCAGCCATAGCATGTGTGCAGGGCTGGAGAGGCAGAGAGCGCAGAGCTGCATGATAGCTGCTTGTGGAGTGACAATGCTGGCTGCCGCAGCATGGGATGTGCTGTCTGCTGCTCTTCCCATCATGCGTGTTTACTCCCTTGCGAAGAGCGCTGATGTGCGTTCATCTCACATCGCGTGGCTTCTTGGTGCTGCTGCTGACACCTTGTATTGCCTGGTTGCCTGGATGCAGCACGGCCACCTGGATGTTGTTTGCGAGCTGCTGCCGCGTGTGGACACCATCGGCCAGAACATGGCGGGCATGTCGCCGCTGCACCTGGTGGTGGACAATGAGAAGCTGCCTGAGGACAGGTGCGGCGGCTGCTGCTGCTGCTGCTGCCGCTGCTGCTGCTGCTGCTGCCGCTGCTGCTGCTGCTAGTGCATTTGTGCTATGCTGTCAATTTGGTGTGCTTGATACAGCTTTGCATGATTGGAAATGCAAACAGAGTTGGCAGCTTCTGCCCGGCATATGTTCATAGAACCACTCAGTGCTGTGTCAGCCTCGCCCTCATGTGCGGCTATGTATGTGTGCTGTGTGTGTTGTGCGTGGCCAGGTGCCTGGCGGTGGTGCGCAAGCTGGTGGAGTTTTACGCCAGCAAGGAGGAGCAGCGCAAGCTGGTCAACCTCACTAACAAGACCAGCGTCACGCCGCTGCGCCTGGCAGTGGAGCGAGAGCGCACACAGGTGGGGCTGAGTGTTCGTCGCTGCCCACAGACCAGCGCTTGCAAGTGCAACGTCCGTCCTGATAGACGCGGAAGCATTGCTGTTCGCTTGCACACAGTGTACGGCACTGCCTGCAGCGCATGCCTGTGCTGCTGACCGCACAGTCAGCGCAGCTGTGCTCAGGGTATGCCATGTTGTGCACGTGCAGTGCGTCTGATTCTGACGCTGTGTCCTGCTGCTGCTTGTGTTGGCCAGGTGCTGCTGTACCTGCTGGAGAAGGGCGCCATTATCGACTTGAGCGATGTGAGTGTGCTGTGCTGACGGCGCTACGACACAAGCAAGCCTGCCGTCAGCCAATGAGTAGCCGGTAGTACTGCAGCTGTGGCTTGCAGTTCAATGATGCACGCTCGGTGTTGAAGTTCAATGCCAAGCAAACAGGCCAGCTGCGAATAACCGCCTGTACACGCCATTGTGAGCTTGCCACTTTCCTGCTGCAGCTAGCATGCCAGCTGTGCCACCATCACCACCCACCGCTGCATGCCCAATGCTGTACCGCATCAATTTGCCGCGGGGGCAGAGGCACTTGTGCACAGCTAACATCCTGTTGTGCAAGGAAGCTGTTGCAATGAGCAGATGAAGTGTCACCATATGCATGAGTGCTGTAGTCAGCTGTGCCCTGCTCTCCTAAGAGCGCTCAACCCTTCCTACCATCGCATTCACCACTGCCACTAGTAGCCAAGATGTGCTGGTGGTTGTGATGCTGTCATGCAGGTCAACGATAGGACCTGCTTGCACGCTGCTGCCTCCACTGGCAACGTGGATGTGCTCAACATGCTGCTGCAGCACAGCAGCTTTCAGCTGGTAGGACAGATGGCCTGGGCCGCGCTGGCTTGTCGTCTGCTGTTGTGTTGTTGTAGCATACTTACTGTGCACCAACGTGCAGCATACATGATCTAAAGTACTCGTAAGCTGTGCTGGGTCGTGCAGCAAAACATCTGTGCAGTGTTGGCATCAGCTGCAGAGCGGAGCGGCACAATGCATGACACAGCCGCTCCCAGCCAGCTGTTCACAAGCTGGCCTGTGACTGCACAGCATACTCCTGATCTGGCTTACCAAGCACAGCATACTTAATCCTGACGGCTGTTGCTGCTTGCTTGTAATTGATGTAGGTGTACAAGCGGGACTACCAGGGGGAGACAGCCATGCATATCGCAACACAGTATGGCAGCAAGGAGGCGCTGCGGTACATTGTACGGCGTGACATGGAGGACCCCAACACTGATGGCCTCCACATCCTGAACAAGTAAGCTGCCCTATTTGCTTCGTCCATTCAAGTCAGTGCTGGAGATCAGACGGCAGATGCTTCAGCGTCTGAAAGGAAAAGAACAGCCCAAGCTTGCACTGAGGTTTGCAGCTGCATGCTGCATTACATGCAGAGTCACAACGTGGCTGCCTGGGCAACAGCATTGGTGTGTCTGCTGTAGGTTTGGCTGGGCGCCCATGCACACCAGTGCACAGTGGGGCAGGCTGCTGATCATGAAGATGCTCATAGAAGAGTTTGACGACGATGCTGAACGCATGACAACTAATGGGCGCACGCCTTTGCACGTGGCAGCAGCGTTTGGGCAGGTGAGGGGGCCTGACAGCAAACACCCGCTGGGCGCATGCTGATGAATGCATCATGTGTTCACAATGCCAAGAGCATTTGCTCAGGTGTTACAGTGGCTTAGTTCCAGCACATGATCACATGCTGCACAGGCTTGCAGTTGGGCTGAACTGTCACCATGCTGTAGCACACTTGTTGGTAGCTGTAATCACGCTTGCCCGTACATGGCTATGCATCTCAATCATCTGCAAGGTCATGTCTTGGCACATCAAACCTGCTGCTGCTGCTGCTGCTGCTGCTGCTGCTGCAGCCTGAAGTGGTCAGTTTCCTGTTGGAATCTAACTGTGACATGAACGTACAGTACAAGCCGCCTCCACCTAAGAAGGTAAGCTGGGGCTCAAAGCAAAACGCTTGCAGCACAACTGCGCCCTGTCATCCCGCACTCGGTCATATGCAGTGGGGCAGCGTCGAGAACAGCTGACACAGCAAAGAGACAGGCACTGCCTAGTTCAGTGCTGACCTTTGCTTGGAGCTGCATTACAGTTTGCCGTGCTGTGGGTCATGATCTGGCAATGCGAGCAGGGCGCCAAACCACGCCGTGTGCGCTGGGCGTACGACAGCGACCGCTGCGCTGTGCATGGCGGCTACAAGCGCATCTGCCCTGCTGTAGAGGAGGACAACGTTGAGCACGAGGTGGTGCCTGCCTGTGTGGTGTCATCGCTGCCGCCTGACCTGGGCTTCTCTTATTTTGAGGTGAGGCAAATTGTTGGCAGAGCGTTGATGTTTGACAGTTGAGTATACGGTAACAGGCTGCCGCCGCCAAACTTGAAACAAGCTTGAATGTTGACAATACGCATTACTTCCTGAATGACAGCATCAGCATCATAACTAGTCTGGACGGTGTGCTTTGGGGCTTCTGGTGTCTGCCTGCAGGTGACTATTGGTGAGATCATGAAGGAAGTCACTCACTTAGCAGCTGCATTGCCAGCAAAAGCAGCAGGTGCAGCTGCAGCAGGTGTCGGATCTGCAACAGGGGCAATCACTGCAGCAGGGTCAGCACCACCAACGCCAGGCGCTGCAGGGGCTACAGCAGGACCTGCAGCAGCACGAGCAGTGGCAGGTGCTGCAGCAGCTGCTAGTAACGCTGCTACAGCAGCCGCAGGTGGCGGGGAAGCCAAGAAAGTAATGGCACCACAGCAGCAGCAGCAGCAGCAGAAAGCGCAGATCATTGCACCAAATATCAATGTCGGCATTGGCATAGACAAGGCCACGTATGATACACCACCAGGGCTGCGTGAGAACACCTTTTCGTACAGCAGCATCAACGGATACAAGTAAGTCGTGGGGCTGGGCTGCAGCGTGTTGTGTTTTTTCTGATAACTTCACTATGCATGGCTTGCGTTGTGCTGCACATGTGCACATCACAAGGCTGCTGCTGCGGTCCTTGTGTGGTCTTCTGCTTAGCGTCGAGAGAAGATTGCTGTTACAGCAAATAATGGCCATTGCATGGCTCACGGTGTGCTGTGCTGTGCTGGCTGTGGCTCCTTGTGCTGGCAGGTACTCTGGGACAGTCAGCAGCGCCCGGCAGTATGGCCCCAAGTGGGGCGACGGAGACACAGTAGGTGAGGCGCGCAAATGTGCTGAGCGCGCTGCAGCAGTACATGCCGATTGTGCTGCTGGCATGCACGAGCCTTGATGTCTAGGCGGTTGATATGCCTCACAGCGTTGTGCAACTTTCTTTGGTGTTGTGCTGCTGCTGCTGCTGCTGCTGCTGCTGCTGCTGCTGCTGCTGCTGCTGCTGCTGCTGCTGCTGCTGCTGCTGCAGGTGTTGTGTTCAACCGTGCCTACCGCAGCATCAGCTTCACCAAGAATGGGCAGCACCTGGGCGTGGCGGTGAGGGACAGGGACTTCCCTGACACACTCAACGCAGATGACCTGTGTGCCATGGTCGGCTGGCGCACCACGGGTGAGGCTGCAGGATGCGGCAGCTGTGGGTGCTGCAAAACTCCTGGCGGGGCTGCAAAGGCTTGTCTTGGAGTTACACGGCGATAGCTGTCTTTGCATGACTGCCTGCAAGAGCAAGCAGAGCAGCCAACACAACATGGTGCCGATACCAGTGAGCTGCAGTGCATGCTGCCGCCTGGCGTATGAGACATGTGCTTGGCCTGCATTTGGCCTTTTTGTTTCCAGCAGCATACACACAACCGGCCTGCTTCGTGCTATGACGCTGATGCTATGGCTTGATGGGTAACATGACGATGAACCGGCCTGCTTTGCCTGCCACGTGGCCTGCTCCGCCTGCTGGCCTTGCCTGCTGGCCATGCCTGCAGGCATCAAGGAGATCACTGCCAACTTTGGCCTGGACCCTGAGCTGCCTTTTGTGGCCAATGTGGATGACCTGCTCATTGAGGAGGAGGCACTCAACAACCCAGGTGCGCCAGGGGATGATATGCGGCGTGCGTGCATGGCTGGGGGCAGTATGTGCCAGATGCGGCTGCGGCTCGGCCACCAGGTGCATGTTGATGCAGTACAGGCGGCAGCATGTGCTGTGCTTGTGGCACTGCACAATTCACGTGTTGGTGCGCAGGCGTGTAAGCACAGCTGTGGTGTGCTGTGCTGCGTGCAGGCGACAAGGAGCCGTGGCGAATGAAGGACAAGGTGCACCCCATCCACCTGGCATGCTGCAGCAAGAACTCACAGGTGGGAGACGTGCGGCGCTGGCAGAGAGCAGTTGGCTGCGGCTCAATACGCAGCCTTGCAAGCATGCTCCGCTCTCACCAGTGATGAAGCTTTTGGAAAGCATGGTTGCGATACGTCTTTTGCTGCACGAGACAGGTCTGTTACAGGGCTGCATGGCTGCATTGTCACGTCTGTGCCGCAGGTGCTTGAGACGCTGCTGAAGGCTGGCGCAGACGTCTTCCGCAAGGACGCTGATGACTGGATGGCGCTGCACTTTGCAGGTGCGCCTGTGGCGTACAACTACATGTAGCCCCCCAACTTTCAGCTGCGCATTTGCAGCTGATGGGCTGCTAGCTGTTGACCCTAGATTTGCCTCACGCTTTGACTTTCCAACATATCGTCCGCCTGTCTTATGCTGACTGGGTGACTGCCCAGCGCACTTGCTACCTTGAGCAACTGCAAGCCTTGAGGCATGTGGTCTGACATTCTCACATGTGTGTGCTGTGCAGCGCTGGTGGGCTGGGACGTGGGAGTGGCGACACTGCTGAAGACGTGGAGGGACAGGAGGAAGGCCAAGGTGCGCCCTGCACACATCTTGTGCAATAGCAATTTGCAGCAGCTCCATGGTGGCATGATGTTGCAGCTGATTAGTCATGAATCTCGTGCCTTGCACTATTGTGGCTATTCTGCAGGACTGCTGGGCAGCGCTTTGTGCCTGCCTTGTGTATTGCCCCAGTTCCGGGTTGTGGCTGTGCTGCTGCAGGCTGGGCTCACCAAGCAGCAACCTGCCAAGCCAGACCAGCCGGGCGCTGCAGGCCAGAAGCCATCCGATGCAATTCCGGGCCAGGTGAGCTGCACCGCAAACACATGCACGCCCAGATACAACAGATCATCATCAGCTATGGAGGCACATGCCATGAACCACACCATCAGACAGGCTGGTACTTGAAACGCATGTCGTGTGTGAAGCGCAAGAGACAACGTTTGTATGCTGGGTCAGTCGTCAACTGCCTCTGCCAGCTCATGTTGCTGTTGTACTTGCTGTGCTGCATGCGCTGCAGCGGATCTGCTGGCGAGACAGTGCACATTCTGCATCATGATTGCGCACACCACACACGCCTGTAGCCTGCTGTAGCTGTCAATCAATCTCTTCACTGGTGCTTGCACGCCCCTGCTCACTGGGAAATAACTGTAGTCACATCAGGTCACATGCAGATCCTGGTCCATTGTTGCACAGGCACGAGGCGGCGCCTTCTTTGTCGATGCGCGCACAAAGTACGGCTCCACGCCGCTGCTGTTTGCCATCAAGAACAGCCACAGCGAGGCCACGCGCATCTTGATTGAGGACGGCGGCGCTGACTGCAGCGTGACAGACAAGCAGGTGCACTGCTGCGGGGTTCGGCTGCATGATTGTGGTTGGTAGTCATGCTGTGATGTGGTGTGCTGAGCTGAGCGTGTGCCCATCATGGCAGCAGATGCCGAGACACCGGCCAGCAGCCTGCAGCAGCGCAACTGCATGCTGCGCTGGTGCACAGCACGATGGTCAGGCTCTGAGAGAGATAGGTACGGCGTCTCTGCATTGTCCGCTGAAGATGGCCAAACACGCATGTGCTCTCTGCAACACATGTACTGCAGGGCCGCACGCTGCTGATGTGGGCGGCAGCCACAGGCAACGTGGACATCATGAACATGCTCATCCACCAGGTGCGCAGCCGGCAATGGCGCGGTCGTGATGGTAACTGCTGCACGCCAGTGGAGCTAGCTGCGCTGCCACAGGATGCAGTGACTTGCTTACATTGCAATACAGGGCTTGAAATGCAATCACCGTGGTACCGGCTGCTGCTTGACGTTGCAACTGACAGGCAGGCCGCAGTGAAGCATTGCGGGCTGGCAGACCTGCTGCTGGTTCTGCTGCAACCAAACTCACTGTTATCACCAATCGTAGTGTGTCTGGTGGCGTGCTGCGCTGCTGCTGCGCTGTGCTGCAGGGTGTGGCGGTGAAGACCAAGGACTACCTGGGGCGCACCGCCATGCAGTACGCCAGCAACGAGGCTGCCGCAGACTTCCTGGAGAAGCGCGCCAACCAGACCATCCCCTACGAGGGCCGCGAGTACCTGCAGCTGCGCGTGGACACAGAGGTCAGGAAGGGCGCAGGTGCGCCTGAGTTGCTGTTCTTGCAGACATGTGTGCGGCTCTTGCATCCACATGCTGTAGCACAGCCCTTCGGCAATGCGCTGAAGCATATGCCGAAGTTTGCGGAGCCAGAGGTCAAGAAGGGCGCAGGTGCAAGATGGGCCTGGGGGCTGGCGCTGCAGCAGCTTCAGCAGCTGCGTTGCCGTTGCCTGAACCAACCAATATGTGCTCTATTGCGGCATCGTGCATGCATGCATGCTCTTGCTGCTGTGCGCTGTTCTCAACCCTGCGAAGCCTGGGTGCGAAGCCTGGGTCAATGTTTGCTGCAGTCGGGCATGTGTATATGGCCAAGGCGACTGCCACGGGCGACCCGCTGGCCATCAAGTTCCACAACGCCAGCGCTGCACGTGACACCAGCTTTGATGTGTTGAAGAAGCTGGTCAACAAGGTCAGCCGGCAGTTCCTGGTGGCGCCGCCTGCCGGCATGAGCGACGCAGAGGTGCGGGAGGGCAGCTGCAACAGCGGCTGCGGCTGGCGTGACATGTGCAGGGCTGCAGCAGGCATGTGTGCACAGTTACAATCGTGTATTCCCTTGGGTTGTAAAATTATGAATGTGCTGCCAGCGAGTTCTCATACATTCACGATGGTGAAGCTGCTTCCTGCTAGCTTGCTTGATTGATTGGTCAGCAACAGCCGTGCTGTTGCCTGATATGTGTGTGCGCCACCACCCCACCTGCAGGTGAAGTTTGACGACTTCAAGCGTGACCCAGCTCACCCCTATGCCCTGGTCATGGAGGGGGGCGACCAGTGCCTGCAGGTGCGCAGCTGCGGCATGCACGGAGCAGCCAGCACCACGCAGCTTCACGCAGCATGTTGCTGTGTCTGTTGACGGCGTGCAAACAGTGTAGCTGTCCCCTGCTGCAACATATGTCTGCCAGACCACTGTGATATGTATGCCATATGGCAGCTTGTGAGCGGCTGTAGTGCAACGGTGTGTGCGGCTGTCAGCGGCGTGCCCAGCAGCCCAATCTGGTGCCGCCAGCTCTGCAGTTGATGAGCTGCCTGGCTGCTGCTGCTGCTGCCTCCTTGCAGGATGTGCTGGATGAGATTGGCCCCGCAGGCTTCTGCGCACCCATGTGAGCCGCCAGCAGCACACTGCCATTTCTTGCACATGAGTGCCTATGCCGCACGTCACACAGCAGTGTCTATTGTGCAGCAGTCTGCCATACACACCAGGCCAGTCAATGTGGCTGACGCATGTTGTACAGTTTGCTGAGTAGCAAAGCTGCTTGATGAGCCAGTAGCTGCGCTGGGTGCGTCTATGCGCCAAATCTCCACTATCACCATGGCGAACTCTCACCACTTGTTGTTGCTGTGGCCCCTGCAGTCCAGACAATCAGTGCCGTTTCATCTTTGAGAACATGGTGTCTGCACTGCACCACCTGCACTCACACGGCTACGGTGAGCATGTGCAGGCAGCAGGCATCAGCAAGTGCGCAGCCATGCAGGCACCACGATTGTATGGGTGCTCACGAGTCCCAAGCCTTTCTTCACTCCACCCCACTGTAGGGTAGCCTCCCATCTCACTAGACTTTTTCATGGCAAGACCAGACTAAGAGAGCAGGCACCAGCTACTGCTCCATAGTGGAATCGTGCGTGGGTGGTCGTTTCTCACCTCTTGCACATCCAGCCAAGCAGTATGTTGTTGACTTGAACACCATGACAGCCGCTGTTTGTTCACTACTGCGCTGCTGCTGCTGCTGCTGCTGCTGCTGCTGCTGCTGCTGTAGCGCACCACGACCTCAAGGCGCGCAACTGTGTGCGCTTCTTCAACGGCCACTACAAGCTCATCGACTTTGACAACTCGCGCTGCTTTGCGGATGAGCAGGTGATCAGCGGCAACCTGCAGCACAACTCTGTGATCCTGATGAGTAAAGCTGCTGCCTCATCCAGTTCAGCACTCACGGAACATGTGTGCTTACCACAGAGCCTCATGGGGCAAAGGCCAGCTGCAGCAAAGCTACACCTGAGCATTGCAGCCGGCAGCTGGCCCAGCACTGCAGCACACAAGTATCCGCCCTCTGCTGCTGCTGCTGCTGCTGCTGCTGCTGGTGGTGGTGGCTCCTCAGGAGATGGGCTTCACGTCTGCAGAGATCTGCAGCCCTGAGGTGGCCCGGTGCCTGCTGGCGCGCGGCAAGCTGCTGCGTAGCGACCCCTCCATGGACATGTGGGCGCTGGGCTGCGTGCTGTACCAGCTCACCACACACAGGTGCGCCCGGGCAGCTCCCTGCAGCCGCCGCACGGCGTGTATATGCGTGTGCACAGCTCAGTTGCGTGACCCATGATGCGCCATGAGCTGCATTTCTGATGCAGTCGCTGAACACAGACTGGCCCTTGGACACAGATATTCTCTGCATGCGGTCGTCAGGGCTCCCACACAGCAGATTGCCTTGTGTTGCTGCTGGCTGTCATGCTGCGCTGTGCTGCCGCCAGGCACCTGCTGCCTGACGTTGCCGGCTGGGAGCAGGACGAGGTCTACAAGCGGGGCAATGAGGAGGCCATGGAGGTGAGGGGCGGCCGCGGCACAGCTGCTGCGCTGAAGTGGACAGCACGTATGGCGTATGCGGCATAGACACCATCAGCACAGCAGCACAGCTGCAGAGTTGCAAGATGTCAGGCCCCAGCGTGCTGCACATGGAGTCCAGGGCCTCGGATGTATCGGCATGTGGCTTTGCAATCTCTTTGCAATTTGGCAAGATGCCTCTGCACCTCAACATCTGCCTACGGCATCTCTCAAGCAGCCATGTTCCAGTCTTTGCACGTCCGCATTCGTCTGCCATTCGCACCAAATCAATGCGCCTCCTACCTGCTTGCGCACTGGAGCAAAATCGCCAAATCGCCTCTGCAATAAACTGCTGCTGCTGTTATGCGCAGGCCTGGAAGCGGCTGGATGGCGACAAGCCCATCCGCAAGCTGCTGGACGAGCACTTGAAGAGTGGCGCAGACAACCCCGCCTACGAGCTGCTGCTGGGGCTGCTGCGGCCCAACCCCAAGGCGCGCTTCAGCATCGCTGATGTGACGGCCAGCACGTTTTTGACAGGCGGCGCGGCACTCAACACCATCTTGGGGGAGACCAAGGTGCGGTGGCCCGGCTCAAAATTGCCGTGTGCTGTGTGACGTTTGGGTGCGCTGTGTCCGCTGCCGTCTCCGCAACGAGCCAGCGCGTGCGGCTTGTCTACCGCAAACCCACAAAATGTGCCAAGTGGCGCTGTCCTTGTTGACCCTGTCTCTGCAGCTGCAGAAGCTGAATGTGAAGATGGACCTGGTGGTAAACTGACATCATCACGTGGCTTCCAGCGGATGTACTGCATTGCTGGTGTAACTTGTGCACTATCGTAATGCTGCCGCAGAAGCTGAATGTGAAGATGGACCTGGTGGTGGCTGGCATCTCCGACCTGAAGGAGCGCATGGTCAAGCTGGAGGACCTGCCCGACCAGGTCAGGGCGGGCTTCAAGGACGTGGGCGGCCAGATCAGCAGCTTCAGGAAGATGGTGCTGCAGGTGCGCTGGCAGGCCTGTACAGGCCTGCTTGGGCTTAAATTATAAATCACGTAGGACGGAGCGTGGCAGGCGGCGTGAGCATGGATGGAGCATGAGCTTGCTTGTGTGTTGCGGCCTCAGCACGGGTAGCCGCTGTAGCAGCTGTCCACGTTTGTTTTGAATCTTCTGTGAGCGCCTCTGGCTAGACATGTAGTGCAGGGTGATGGGCGCGTTTTGATGCTGAAGCAACTGGTGCGCATTGCAGGGCCATGCTTACAACTAGCTAGACCTTCGCTTGGCTAGCTGGGCAGTAGCATACTGCTGCGCCTGGCGTCAACTCTGCTGCTGTTGCTGCTGCTGCTGCTGCTGCTGCTGCTGATTACGATGGCATTGCATCCTGTAGGTGCACAAGGCTGAGTGCCCGGGCACGTTTGTGATCGGCCCTGAGCTGAGCACTGCGGAGGCGCTGCAGCTGGCTGGCGGCGGCCCCTGCGCTGCACAGGATGCGCTCAGCAGCTGGACGGATGGCCTGGCTGCGATCTTCAAAGGTAATCGCTGGAATGTATAGTTCGGCTGCTTAGCACATATGCTGCTTGCGGTCTGGCGTGCCTGCTGCTTGTTGCCACACAGCTACTCCTGCTTTCACCATGATTACGACACAACAAGCAGCACTGCTGCTGCTAATCATGCTAGCCACTCCACAATCTACAGTCATTGAAAAACACACTCTGCTTCCTGCACCTGGTCCCCAACCCCACCCTGCCTGCCTGGCTGCCGCGCCCAGGCGAGATGAGCATGGGCGACTTTGCTGAAGGGCTGACGCACACCAAGTTCAAGCTGCGCCTGGTGTGCGAGTCATGCGGGGAGCCGCAGGGCGAGGGCTACAGCGTGAAGCAGCCCAAGGAGTGGGTGGCCACCATGCTGCCAGCAATGAAGGTGGGGGGCACATTATGCTTGCAGAGGATAGGTGTTGCAGGCAGGAGCCTGACAATGATTCAACACCCCAAGTTTGGCAGTGTGGTAGCGATATGAGCTTGCTTCAGTTGACAATTGACAGGAGGTGCTGCAAAACAACGCTGCGTTCCTTCAGGTGTCGTTGACGGTGGCCAAGATTGCCAATGTGGGGCTGGGCCTGGCCGGCTGCTTCTTCCCCGGCATCCCCAGCATCCCCGATGACGTGCTGGCCAAGGGCAGCGACATCCTGGCGGGGCTGGACCACAAGAGCAGCGCGGAGGACTTTGCGTGCATACAGGTGCGGTGGTGTTGATGAGATAGAAGCAGGGTGGAAGCAGATGTCGCAGATGGGCTGGTGTACGCTGCTCTGAATGCATGCAGTTAGCTGTGTCGGCATACATGCTCATGTTGCTGAAGACAGGTGTAGGAAGGCGTTGGGAACTGTGGCGTGTGTGCTGACACTGTTGTGTATGCGTGCCCTGCAGGGGGCGCTGGACAGTGGGGCAACTGGAGGAGGCGCAGACGATCTGCAGAAGCAGGTGAGGCCTTGTACTGCGCCGACTGCGCTAAGCTTATGTCTGCCACGTCAATGGCTTGTGGGGTAGTGCGCTGCACACTCGTTTACGTCGGCAAATTGTGTAGGTCAGACCGCATGCCTTGTTCAGAGCGTGCTGCTGTTGCACTGAACGTCAGGACCGTGTGCTGCTGCTGCTGCTGCTGCTGCTGCTGCTGCTGTGCAGGTTGATGCTGGCTTGCGGCAGCTGCACGTGTTCCTGGACTCTGCCGACCCCACGCACACCTGGGGCGGCCTGGCCCTGGTGGACATGGGCGCAGAGCCAGCAGCAGGCAGCCACGGCAGCAGCGCAGTGCAAGGCAGCCGCAAGAGCTTCACTGCGGGCAAGGCAGGCAAAAGCAGTGGTGGGGCAGGCTGCGCGGATGGTGGCGCGGCAGATGAGATGCCAGAGTCGGTGCTGTGGGTATGCAAGGGATGCCTGATGGGCACCAAATGCAGCAGCAGCAGCAGCAGCAGCAGCAGCAGCGGCAGCGCTGGGGACTGGCTGATTGGTGCTGCGAAGGGCAAAGGCGCAGGCAGGGCCAGGCAGGCATCAAGCAGCGGCAGCAGTGCAGCAGCAGCAGCAGATGAGGTGCTGAGGCTGAAGGAGGGCATCAGGAGCCGAGACATTGCTGTGCGGCTGCTGGTGAGGGAGCTGAAGCAGGCGGGGCTGCAGGTGCCAGCACTGCCGGCAGGTGTGGGCGCAGGGGATGCAGCCAGCAGCGGTGGCGGTGGGGGCAGTGGGGGCCGGCTGCTGGCACGGCTGACTGGCAGCTTTGGGCATGGCAGCGCAAGTGATGCAGTGCGGGCAGGTGCTGGAGGTGGTGCTGGTGTGCTGAATGACGGGGCGAAGCAAGCTGCTGCAGGTGGCGCTGTGGGTGGGAGGGGGGTGGCGGGGGCGAAGATTACTGCAGGGTCTGACAAGGGTGGTGCGAGCAGCGGCAGCGGCAGTGGCAGCGGTGGGGGGTGCTTGTGGCTGCGGGGTGCTGCTGCAGTGCATCCTGAGCCGTAACTGGTGTGGGGGCTGCCGCAGCTGGACAGTCGAGGTGCATGCTACTCACATAGTATGTGACCGAGGGGTTTCCAACGATGAGCACCATTTGTAGCAGGTGTGGTGATGAGGGGCATACCGCACATACATTCCAGTGTAAGGTTCCGTCAATAAAGACAACTCCTTTGCATGATCAGGCTTGCTGCAACACCCGCTTGGCTTTCTGCAGCATCTTGCTGTGGTGCAGAAGCAACTATCATGATGTGACTGCTTGCGTTTCTTACATTCAACATGTGGCTGCTTGCTTTTCGAAGCAGTAAAGAACTTTGCAACCTGCACGCATGATGCAGGCCACGCCCCTTGTTGTTGTGTCCAAATGCCATTTGCCATGCCTCAAAGCCTGGGCTTGGCAGCGGCGCCATGCTGCATTGCCGGCACACTCTTTTAGTGGCAGTGCATGCTGCGACTTTCTGAGCCACGTTTGCTCAGCAGTGCCGTTGTACGCTCCAGCAGTGCGGCATGGTGTTGCCGGCTGGCGGGTTGATCAAGCACAGCAGGCAGGACGGGTTTTCTCACAGCCAGTTGAAAGGCGGTACAGCGACGTACGTGTGCACTGAACTGGCCATAGCTTGACTTGTCATCAAATGGGCAGCTGGGTTGGGCTTACCATCTATTAGGGTACCAAAGCATCTACTAAGGGTACTGAATCGTCAACGTTCCAACGGGTGGCAGCGGCGGCGTGCATTCAGTATGAAGAGTGCATTAAGTGTTGTTAGACCTTGAGGCCTCACAGCCTGTGTGAGGCTGCAGCAGCCACGACGACAGGCACTACAAAGTTTTTTGTCAGGAAGTGTTACCGCCTTCACCCTTCTTTTGCATCAGGCGCATGTGTCATGCTTGACACAGGCCTGCGTGCGACCGCTATGCTCCTTGGCATTGTAAGCATGTGTCCACGATTTCGTAGCATGCCGCAGATCAGAGGCGCATGTCTCACAACCGGTTACACCAACACGACAGTGCACAGCAGACCAGAAACTTGATTCAAACCCCATGCTGAACCCACTTGGTGCAGGCAGCAGGTTTGACTGATTGCAACTGGTGGTGTTGCAGTGAAGTTAGCAGAGCCGCGTGACAAGCATCCCTGGCAGCTGCAGCATGCCTGCAATGCAACCATGTGCTGTGGCCATTGCCGCTGCGCAGTGCTGCGAGGGACCACAGCATGCACAGCAACCACTGCTGCAGGTACAGGCGTAGGCTGGCGCCCACTAGCAATAGCACCTTGCAAGCTTGCGGCACATCAGCCCCATTCACTGTGCAGGCCTAATGCATGATTCAGGTGCAATCCGGTCCACAGCTGGCACAACACCACATCTGCTATGGCGCGTGTGCTACAAACACGCATTCGCACAGCGTGAAAGAGGCACAGCTACAGGCTGCCACTGCCTCCACACATGCAAGGCAGGCAGCTTGTTGATGCGGCTAACTGCTACTTCACATGGCGCACATGCCACCACAAGCACAGCATGATTATGCAGACCTCCAGTGATGCCCAGCTGCATCGCTGTCCAATCACAAGCTCTGGCACACAAACTAATAGCATCACATGCACTGCCTGCAGCTGCGCTCATACCTGCTGCACACACTACTGGCTGTAGGTGTGCAAACACGCCACCTTGTCAACATAGCGGTTTGACTAGGCCAGACAGCCTGAGTGGCACAACCAAAACACATCCCAGCAGCACAACCAGCAGCGCGTCAAGCGCTGCAGTCCGAAACCCAAACCCCCTCCCCAAGTCAGTCTCTATGAAGCTGAAGCAATGCACTGTGCCCGCAGCAGCAGATTAGCAGCTGATCACTTGGGGTTGCGCAGCACCAGAATGACGGAGTCTCCTCGCAGAAACATCTTGCTGATGAAGCGGTCCCTGTTCACCGGCCGTGAGGCCTTAGCACCCTTGCCTGTCTTGGGGATCTGCAGCAGCAGCAGCAGCAGCAGCAGCAGCGGCGGCAGCGGGGAGGCAGCGCGCAAGTGGTGTTGCAAAGCCGAGCAGCAGCTGTAGCGCAAGCATGCAAGTGTTCTGCGTCAAGCACTGTGGTGCGTGTGTGTATCTGGTGCAGTGCCTCCTGCTGCTCGCTTCTGCCCATTGCTCAGGTCTGTCAGCTGTGATCCTTGAGCAACACTGCTGCTGCTTTCACAAAGGCATCAGGACTCTCCTGCCGTGCAGCAGCTGGTCAGAGGACGCACTGCTACACAAGCGACTATGCCGACTTCGGCACTGGCCCGTCAATGATGCTGCAGAGCTGCTAATTCTGCTGCTGCCCCCTTTGCTGCTGCTTCCTGTGCTGCTAGCACTGCTGTTGCTGCTGCTGCTGCTGCTGCTGCTGATTCCCGTGCTGCTAGCGCTGCTGCCTCTGCTGGCTCACCTCTGTCCACATCTCCTTCACATTCTCCAGCACCATGTTGCAGTGCCTGTCGAAGGCCTTCACACGCCCCAGCAGCTTGTGGTTGTTGCGGCAGTTGATCAACACCTGGCGGCACACACAGCCATGTAACAGAGTGCAAGGCAAGAGTGAGGTAAAAGCAGGCAGTGTGGTGAGGCGCGCGCTTGCAGTAGTGTGAAGGCAGCACAAAGGGGCGTGGGTTGGCAGCGCGTGCAGTGTGCCAAGCTGCTGCGCGCTCCTGC
Organism: Tetradesmus obliquus; assembly: GCA_030272155.1. NCBI lineage: Eukaryota > Viridiplantae > Chlorophyta > Chlorophyceae > Sphaeropleales > Scenedesmaceae > Tetradesmus > Tetradesmus obliquus. The sequence continues at coordinate 9,071,143 of CP126191.1, forward strand.
TGCAGTGAGGAGAGAGCAGCAATGCTGCTGCAGGCTGCTGATTGAGCTGTCTACACGGATGTGTACGTTGTCTTCCAAGCCGATGCGCAAAAGGGGTGCAGCATAAGAGGCACAAGCAATCCGCTGCTGCTGCTACTGTTCCTGCTGCTACTGCTGCTGCTTTTCTCTTGCGCAGCTGCTACTGATGGCACTGCAGTGCTGCAACGAGCGTAACATCGAAAAGTTCGACACCTGTGAGTTTGTCTTCACGCTGGTGGTGAGCACTGATAGCGGGCCTGTGCGGAACTCCTCTGCCTCCTTTGCCTCCCGCTCATCCACACTCATCGGCTGTGCAGCAGCCATTGCTGCTGATTCCTTTTTAACGGTGATCTAATCAGTTTACCTAGCCTGTTGCCTGCGAGGCCCTCTTGGCAGCAGAGCAAACGAGCACGGGACCTTATGCCTTTACTTGTGGCTGCTGGACAGTGTGATCGGGGAGCTGGGAACAGTAGAAACTGTATAAAGCAAAGACGTTTCTTCTGCCGTGGCTCAGGCACAGGAGCTGATCTGTTCATGTCTAGTGACTGTCAGTCTGCTGTGACAGCAGGGTTTGTGTGTGCTGGCACTCTGATTGCTTGACAAGGAGCTCAGCGTGACAGCACGTTTCCCACTGCATATGCAAACGTTTCTGGTTACTTTTGTGCTTCCTAGTGCACGCCCTGCGAGTCGACAGACACCATGCTGCTACCAGCCAGTCACTGCTCTGCTGCTGGTCATCAGCGGGCGCCAGTCCTGGCATCATGCACAGCTGGTCCACAACACAGCGTTGGTGTAGCAAGACGCAGACGAGCACAGATAGCACAAGCCCCTCTATTGCATCAGTGTCGCATGCAATGCAGAGCAGCTGCAGAGGAGCCGAGCAGCAGCAGCAGCAGCAGCAGCAGCAGCAGCAGCAGCATCAGCAGCTCGCCAGCCAGTCTAGCCGAAAGTGCTCCATCAACATCTGGCAGAGATGAAACTGGCAGCAGCAGCAGCAGCAGCAGCAGCAGCAGCAGCAGCAGCGAGGACCTGCTGACGTTTCAGGAGGTGACGCAGATAGCATCAGCTCGAGGGCTGCACCTCTCTGTGAAGACGCTCGGCCCTGGCTACCGCATCGTGTGCAGGGACGGTGCGTGCAGCGCAACCTTACAACAGCAGCACTTTGGTTTGCTAGCTCTGCAGTCAAAACAGAAAGCAGAAGCGCAGTGGAGTGCAACCTGCTAAGCTACATATATCCAGCAGGACTTCGGTATGCTGACTCTGCATTGAAAAGAAACAGCAGAAGCACAGTAGGTGAAACTTTGAGCAACGGCGCAGCCGGTTGTCCAGGCTGCATCATGAGGATGCCATGTAGGATTGCACGGCCACATTCTGCTTGTCAGCGTAGGGCAGTAGCCATCCTGCAGCTGCCGCGGGTGGCTCGCATGTGTTTTGCTGCAGTGCAGTGCAGCAGTGTTTCAGTATCCACCTTCAGCGCATGTGTTGCTGTGCAGGTGATGAGAATGGGCCAGTGCTGGGAGCTACGGCTGGCTTTGTGGCCCCTGCGTTTGGCCTGATGCACTGCGACACACTGCAAGTGTTTACCAGAGGGTGAGGCGTCACCAGGGTCACCGGCATCACCAGCGTCACCCGTGTCACTAGTTACACTGCGGTCTGCCCGGCACTGCTGCATGGCAGCTTGCATGCACACACACCAAACACAGCCGAGCGCAGCGTGCTACAGGGCAGCTGCATATGATCAAAGCAAGCGCGGCGACAAACAGCCGGATGAAATGCTGCTGCAACGCTGCCTGTGTGGTTACACTGGTGATGCATTTTCTCACCTGCTGCTGCTGCTGCTGTGCAGCATGCGGGGCGAGGCTGGCGACCGCATCCGCAAGAGCCCCCTGGGGCTGGGGCTGCTGCTGGGTGGTGCTGTGTTCAGCCATGGCAGGAGCTGCGGCTGCAGTAAAGCAGAGATCCTGGCCATCAATGATGATGGTGAGTGCGGCTGTAACATGTTACGTAACACATGCTGTGGCGGCGCTGCTGGGTGGTGCTGTTTTCAGCCATGGCGGGAGCTGCGGCTGCAGCAAAGCAGAGATCCTGGCCATACATTAAGACGGTGAGAACACTCCCAACACATGCGTAACTATGCATTTACCTCGGTCCTTCAAGATCCAGGATCCGTATACACTCATCCTTTGCCAGGTGCCTTTGTAACACATGCTGTACTGGCAAGTGCTGCGCGGGTGTTCAAGTCAGTGTGTGCCGTACATGCGTGCTAGTGACGCTGCATTCCCAGATTGCTGATGGGTGCCGGCCGCTGCTAGCAGCTTGCCAGGAGGCATATGTTGGCACCACCGGCACAGCATTGCTGTGCACGTGCTGGCAGCTGTGGTAACATCAGTTGCTGCCGTCTTGGCACTGCTGCAGATGCGTGGCACGAGCGCTTGGTGCGCTATTACTCTTACTTCGCTGCTGCTGCTGCTGGTGCTGCTGCTGCTGCTGGTGCTGCTGCTGCTGCTGCTGCTGCTGCTGTCTTGGCGTTGCTGCAGATGCATGGCATGAGCGCTTGGTGCGCTACTACTCTTACTTTGGCTTCAAGCCGGTCTGCAAGGTGGGTGATGCAGCAGCGTACGGGGTACGGACGTCAGCCATTCATCGCGCCTGAAGAGTTTGTCATGTGTGCCTAGCGCTGTCGCTTTGCGCACATCATTATGTTGACGGTGGCAGCGGCGAGGTTCATTATGCTGCGGACTGCAGAGAGGTCAGCTTGCGCTTACGCTGCATCACTGCCATGCACGACAGCCTTCTGTTATGCCAGATTGTGGACAGGGTGGGCAGTGGGAGCGGTGCTCCATGTGCCTGCCTGCATGCCAGATCTGTTTGTTGATTCTGAAGTGCTATGCACTGGGCACATCAGTGGTGTGGACACACGCCAGTATGCCTTTTCAGCACACACACGTCATTCAATTCAATACCGCTGAGTTTTGATCGCTGCTGCCGCTGCTGCTGTGCTGCTCCAGGTTGGGGGCCGAGGTTTCTTCCAAGACCTGCCGCACCTGCTTGTGTGGGGAGGCGAGGGCACGCGCATGGATGCAGACATAGCGGAGGCTCTGGCCAGGTGGACGCCTGCGCTGCGGCAAAGCGTGGCCAGCAGAAAGCAGAGGGCAGCCGCGCAGGCGGCAGCTGCAGAAAGAAGCAGCAGCAGCAGCAGCAGCAGCAGCAGGTGATAGTCAGGATACTGCTTGCGGTTTCATCGCCACTTCTGTACTGTTAGTGAATGCATTATGTGGCCGCCATTTGGTGGGTGTCAGCAGGTTGGCTGGTCAGGCATGCTGATGCAATAGATGCCTTGGCATTTTTGTTTGTTACATCTTGCCATAACCTGGTGGCATGCGCAACAAGGTTTCCCTGTCGAAACAGGGGCACAGCATGTGCTGCACTGGACTAGTGTTTTGCGGCGCTCCTGCACGCAGGCGCAGCAGCTTCGCAGGACATGTGGCAGCAGCTATACATTACTTGTGCTTTCACAGTGTGTTGTTCCCGTCATGGCGTGCTTGTATGTTGCCGGCAACAAGCTTGTGGTGTGCCCCCACCCATATGCCATCACATTTTCACATTCACTGAACATCACTGAACATCTGGCAGATGTTCTGCATGCCCAAAATAACAGAGATGCTGGTCCCTTGACACATTCCTTTCCGCAAGCTGCAGTTGCTCACATAGTGATAACGTCAGCGTTCCAGATGTGTAGCACAGTTTCGTAATTGGCAGTCAACCTGCTGACTTTAGCATCTGTGTTGTACGTGCCTCACGGCGAATTCTCTTGGGGCGTGCCGTTGCCAGCTTGCTTCTAGCTGCTAATCTGAGGTTCAGCAGCCATGGTGCTGATGCATGGTGGCCTTTCGGGGAACCACTTCTTACCATGTGAGTACGCATTATGTTGCATTGTGCTTGTGCTTGTAATGAATGCAACCGGCAACTTTCTTTATATGCAGTTGCTCCAGCTGGCGCACTGCGGCGGCCGCTGCTGCACTGTTGCTGCCGGTGCAGCTGCCGCCCTGTTACGCATCGGCATACATGGTGGGAAGGATTTGCTCCAGGATTATTATCTGCATATTAGGAGAGCGCAGCTAGCAACGCAAGCCACTGGCTCACTGGTGCCAGCTGGTTCCGGAAATCAGATGCATGTCTGCCAGAACCCTACCGTAACCGCACGGAATATTACACGCCGAAAAACAGAAACCAGCTAACCGACATAGCAGCGTCTTCAAGCTCACACTTGTTAGTATTTACAGCGCTGAAGGAGGCCTGCTCGCCGCGGTTGTTTGCACTGTCGACACAGCCCGCTGTGCTGTCCAGGGGTTTCATCTGGGTATCATTGCTGTTGACTCCGTAGTACTGTTTGAAACAGCGATCGGTACGAAATAGTTGCCACGCTACACTGTCAAGCTTCTATCATGCTCGACAGCCCTGAGCAGCAGGCAGCAGGCACCAGCATCGGCTCAAGTCGCCCTTCTGGTTGCAGCAGAAGTGCACATCGGGACTGCCAGGTGCTTTCTGGTCACCTGATGTAGCGCTGAATGCTTAGACTGGCAGCGCGTGTGTCGGGCTAGCCCTGCAAAGGAAGAGGCCTCTTCAATGCTGCGCTGCTGCTGTCTTTCACAGCCACAGTAACAGGCGCCTGCGTCGTTGTGCAGCATGCTGTTTCGCATGGTGTTCATATCAAACCTGTCTTCTGCCCTGCAGGTGACGTCATTCCAGGCGTTGTGCACAGCCCTGCAGCACCCTGCAGTTACAGCAGACCCCCAGACAGTATGCTGCGTCCTGCAGACCTGCCGCAGCTGGCGCGCTGCAGTACAGCAGGCAGCAGCAGGCACCACAATCATCGACCTCCACAGCCTGCACAGCATCGCCAAGCTCTCGCAGTTTGCAGCCTGGATCCCGCGGCATGCAGGCATGCTGGCTGAGCTCTTCCTCACAGTGCCGCAGAGCGGCTGCGAGGGCCTCTCTGCAGAGAGCTACGCCACAGCAGCAGAACAGGTCCTGCTGCTGGCACTGCAGAACACCGCCGCTGCTGCTGGCGCACACGCAGTTTTTCCTGCAAGTCCTGCAAGCCCCCGGCCAGCAGTGCTGCAGCCGCTGCGCCTGCGCGTCTTCAGCACAGACTTCCTTTCAGGTCCTGGCCTGTTAGCTGCCCTTCCTGCAGCCACACTCACCAGCCTGGGGGTCAAGCACATGCAGGGCTACCCCTCCGCCAACAGCACAGCCATCTCGCACGCGCTTGCAGGACTCACTGCGCTGCGCCACCTCACCCTGGAGAACTACAACTGCGAGCACGGCAAGCTTGCAGGAAACTGCCTGCAAGGCGTTGCGAAGCTCGCCTGCCTGACCAGCCTGCGGCTGACGTGGGTGGCTGCGGACGCGGATCTGGCGCTGCTGCCGCAGACGCTGCAGGAGCTGCGGCTGGCTGCCTGCTGCGGTGCAGCGCCGCTCAAGCTGCAGCACCTCACAGGTGTGTGCGAGCACAGGGCCTGCTGGCTGCTGTTCGAGCTGGGTTTTTTCCAAGCAACCTGATAATAATCTTGTCATTAGCAGCAACCGCACCACCGCAGCTGAGCGTCACAGCTCATGTTGCTGCGGACGTGAGGTGCTCGGTGGCCTTGTGTGTGTTGGTTACTGTGTAGCTCTGCACCAGGCACTGCCTGGCAGGGCACAAGCAATGATGATGTCTATTTGTTAGGCATGGTTGTCACTACCACACCTTGCTTCGTTCAAAGCAGGCTTGCGGCCAAGGTAACGCATGCTCGTGCGCAAGCAACAGCCACTGGCATGTGCCCTACCCTCGCTTCCATACTTGTGCCTGGCTGCAGTTCCGGCCTCTGCCCTGTGTGGTTAATAGCAGAATGCTTTGTCACCCCGCCTGTACTGCTGTATTGCTGCTGCAGGGGTTGAAGCGCTGCACTTAGACCTGCAAGGAACGCCTGCCCCAGGCTCCGCACTTCCAGCGCAGCTGCAGCAGCTCACACTGTACACGTGGGGTGACAACGTGGCAGCAGATACTTTTGGGAACAGCTCATATCTCCGCTATAAACAGCACAACCTGCAGCATCTTCAGCTGGACGCGCTGCAGCAGCTGAGGGCCCTGGTGGTTACAAACGGCCTCTGCGAGCCGCAGCAGATGCACCGCGTGGCGTGCCTGCCAAAGCTAGAGGCTGTGGTGCTGCGCTACACAGATGCGAGCTTGGCGCAGCGGTGAGAGCTGTAATGCTGGCTGGTTGTTGCAGGGGTGAATTAGGCAGACGTACAGAGGTTTTGGTTGATTGGCTGATTCTATAGGCGGAAAGCATGCAGCCAGGCTGTGGTGCTGCGCTACACAGATGCCAGCTTGGCGCAGCGGTGAGAGCTGTGATGCTGGCTGGTTGTTGCAGGGGTGAAGTCAGGTGGACGTACGGAGGTTTGGTTGAACAGGCGACAAGCATGCAGCCAGGCTGCATGCAGGCTCTTGTTCCTGGCGGTTGTGCAGCGGCTTGTGCTATCGGTGTCAGCAAGTTGGACCGACTTGTGTTGACTGTCACTGTGGGCCTGGGGAGAGTCCGGCTGTGCATGATTAGCGATGCCAGTCACAAGCGCCAAAGGCTTCTTGCATGAAGGCGGGTGCGATTGCCGGCGCTGCTGCTGTCAACATTTCTAGACAGGGCGTGCAGTGCTTGAACTGTACAATGTGCTCACCATACGTGCTACTCCTGCTGCTGCTGCTGCTGCTGCTGCTGCTGCTGCTTGTTGTGCACCCCCGCAGGGCGGCACCTGCCTGGCCGCACCTGCAGCAGCTACGGGAGCTCACTATCGAAGGCGGCAGCTGCACACCCACCTTGGACGAGCTCGACACAAAAGAGTTCATGCAGCAAATCGGAGCAGCAACCACGCTGGTAGCCCTGCACATAGCGTCTTCCATGGTAGATGGTGACGTGCACATCTGCAGGTACCTGACAGGTCTGCAGCAGCTGCAGGACCTGAACCTGACAAACGCTGAGGGGCCTAACACCAGAGAGGATGCACTGCACCTCACAGCTCTCACAGGTGTGCCTTAAGAACAGTTTATGTTTGAACTTCAGACTGCTGTGTGCTGCAGCTCTGCTTGCCCGCAAGGACGTCGTAGACTACTTGAACAGCAATGCGTTTGGGAGGTGTCTTGATGTTCTGCGGTAATTTGCAGTCAATTTGCCACCAACATGGTGCTCAACTGTAATTGCGCCCTGCTGCCTGCCAATTACTGCCATGCTGCGTACACACCCGCAGGGCTTACTGCGCTGGTACTTGATGGGGCGCAGGGCGTTGACGACGTCGCTGCTGTTGCCATCGCCAGTTGGCTACGGCAGCTGCAGAACCTAGAGCTGCGCTCCTGCGGCCTGACCACTGCAGCAGCACTGCCGGCAATTGGCTCGCTGACGCAGCTGCAGTACCTGTGCCTTACAGGGTATGGTGCGACAGAGATCGAAGGCGGCGACATTATGCTGCTGACGAGGCTCACCAAGCTTGTGGATTGTGATGCAGTCGGCATACATGCAGACTTCAGTGACACCTTTGACCATGAAGCGGTGTCGGCCTTCTACCAAGCTCTGGCTGGTCTGGGCAGTGATACGCCTTGAGTAGATGGATAGCGCTATCCAGCTGCTCAGGCGTATCGCTAGCGCAGCCCTGTATGCGCTGGCTTGCTGGCATATTGCTAGCGCAGCCCTGTATGCGCTGGCGTGCTGGCATATTGCTAGCGCAGCCCTGTATGCACTGGCGTGCTGGCATCTGCCGTGCTTTGGCTGCAATGCTGGCAGCCTGGTTGATGTGATGGGTGCCTTGTGTGTATGTATGGGCCTCTGCCAGAGCAGTGCTCAATTGCAAGCAGCATTTCTCGACTGCATACTATCGGCCGTCAGCGTCTCGACTGGTAACATGATGACTCATCGCATGAGTATTGACGTATACACCAAAGGGCGTGCCAGCTGGAAGCTCAGCTGTCAGTGACTCAGCAGCACTACAACAGGTCGCTCACTGGCAGTGCTTGTGTGTGAAAGGTGAGCAACGTTGCTCACTGTTAACAGCAGCAGCCAGGCACTGTGATGCCAGCTGGACTGCAGTGGCGATGCATCGATGCATCGGCCAGATGAAGCCCAAAAGTCAGTCATGTCTCTGTTACGGCAACCGTTGCAAACCTGCCAAGCAGCAGCTAGCTGTGTCACATGTTACAATCGCTGCGAGATGGCACACAACACCAGCAGTTCTCACGCATTGCCCCATGTGTCAATGCAATCAAAGCCACTGCCAGCGTGTCACCGTCTGGCCTACCTGCCAGCAGTTGAAATACAATGCCATTACTGTAATGATTTTCGTCTCTTCATCCCAAAATGCCTGCACTGGTGTCATCATGCGATCTGAGCGGCAGCGTGTTGATTGGCAGCAAAAGGGCGCCAACACATTGCAGGCACACAGCGTTCTCACTTCTTGAACCACTTCGGCACCTTGCCGCCACCAGCTGCTGCACTGCCAGACGATTGCCTGGCTGCTGCTGCTGCCAGCCGCGCCGCACGCTGCGCTGCTGCAGCTGCCTCTGCGGCGCTGTTGCTGCTGCCTGCTGCACTCTCCTCCTCCTGCTGTGCATCTGCTGCTTGCTGCTGCTCTGGCACGGCCTCCTGCATCAGCGCTTGCACCTCCGGCCGCAGCCAGCCGCCACCTACAGCAACACACACCGCCAACAGCAGGTTTTTTTTCATGTTTCAGGGGGAGCGAAACCCTACTGGCTGGCCATACACAGCAACCAAGCGAACCTCATCAGCAGGGTTGACTAGCAGCAGGGTACCAAAACGCATGTCGACAGCCCCGTGCAACAGTGTGACTGCTTCACATACACTTGCCAATGCCTGACTGCAACCCCTAGGTGCCAGCTGCGCGCGGCACAGCTCCCGCGCGCAGCACACCAGACAACAATCTGCTGTCTTCTTGCCAGCCAGCTCTACATATCACACCAGCCAGCCAAGAATAGGTCCAAACATGCCTTCATCTGCTTCACCAGCGGCCTTCGACCATGTACAATGTACTGTGCTACCATTACTGCTGCACCTGCTGCTGTTGCTCACCTGTTGGCGTGGCAGCCTGTGCCCTCTTCTCATCCAAGCCCACGTGGATGTGTGCAGCAGGCACCAGCTGCAGGCTATACAGGCTGGCTGCAGCGTCCTTCAGCAGCGTCTTGGGCGGGGTGGTGTACAGGTACAGCCCGGGAGCCAGCTCAGGCGCAGCAAGCTTGTGCAGCAAGTCCTGTGGGGCAGCACACGTCATATGTCAAGCGACGTGTTGCTGTTGTTGACATAGGATTGCATCAATTGCATGCAAGCAGGCTGATGAAGCATCCCAGAAATTCACAGGAAACATGTTATCGTGACGTTTGGGTGGTTCACTATTTGTTGTGGCTGGGGTGATGCTTGGCAGCAAGGTGGAAACAAGGTGCATTGCTGGGAGCTGCAGCTCCTGCAAGGCTGCACTAGTGCCTTATGGCCGACAAATACAAGGTCACGCCAGCTAATCATTGCTGACTGTCAGGAGCTTGCTATGGCTTCGGCGCTTGAAGCTGAGGCCGCCCCTTGTTGGGCCCAGCACCCAGCCAGCCACAGGGCCAGGGCCAGCGCTCGGTCGACATGCTAGATCTGCTGCTGCTGCATCCCTGCCAGCCTGCTGCTGCAGCTGCCCTGACTCACCTGCACCCGGCTGAGTGCGTCTGTTGCCTTGAAGTCTGACTGCAGCAGAGTGCCATCAGGCAGGTGCAGCCGCACCCTGCAGGGGCAAGCAGAACACAGCACGTCAGCGGCAAACATTCCTTGTCAGCGCTTTTGTCCATGGGCCAAGACCTGCTGCATGCTCCGCGCTGTTGCCGGCCAGCTGAGCAGTTGCAGCGCTCAGAAGCAGCGGCATGTCGGCTGTAAAGCGTGTCAGCGCATCGTAGCAGCAGCTGGTCGGCTTCCGATACGATGGCTGAAATGCACAGCAGTTGTCAGAGGCCCAACACACTGCCGCTCACCTGACGGGCCCCATGGAGGCGGCGCGTGCAGCGCTTTCAGCCTCGCGTGCGGTTCGAGTTTTGAACACAGACTCTGCCTGCGCAGGGCACCAGCAGCAGCAAGGGTTAGCGGAACCAGGGGACACGCAATGTGGTGGTCAGGGGTCGACAGGAGGCTGCCAGAAGTAACGGCCGTGTGAGAGCGCAGACCCAGCCAAGCCTGCCACGCTGCAGCATGCTGGGCGATGCAATGGCGTCGTGCTGCTTGATGCATGCGTACCTTGCGCTTGGCTGCTGCCTGCGCCTGCATGCGCTGCAGGTCTTCTGCTGTCAGCTCGAAGAACTCATCAGGGGGGTCCACCTCCATAGGGCTGCAGGCAGCAGCGCAAGCAGCAGCGAAAGCAGCACACATACACTGAGTTGGTTTGCAGCGCAGAGCGTGCTGCAGGCTGGCGCCAGGCATGCATGCATGCGATATGCACTCATCACAGGGTGCAATTGGATGCCGAATACTGTTTTGTGCTGTGTCTGCTGAATTCCGTCATGTTGCGGCTGTAATGCTGACCAGCACAGCCCTGCTGATTGTGCATAAACATACTGCTGCTGCTGCTGCTGCTGCTGCTGCTGCTGCAGCAGCTGCAGCACACCCTGCCACCTGGGTGCCTTGGCTGCTGCTGCCTCTAGCGCCCGGTGATGGAACACAAACACAGGCGCTGTCACTCCCAAGGCTGCCAGCGCTGGGTTAACACTGCTGCCTGGCTGTGCTGCTGCTGCTGCTGCTGCTGCTGCTGCTGAGCTGGTGGCTGTAGCTTCTGGTGATGCTGCAGCAGCAGGTGCTTGTGAGCTGGCAGGTCGTCCTGGCTCTGCTGCTGGTGCATCTGGTGCTGCTGCTGCTGCTGCTGCTGCTGCCGGGGTTACAGTTGCATCTGGTGCAACAAAGGACACCTGGCGAGGTGCTGCTGCTGCTGCTGCTGCTGCTGCTGCTGCTGCAGGTACAGCTGGCTGTTCTAGAGGCACTGCTGTTGCTGCTGCAGGTGGTGCTACTGCTGCCGGCGCTGCTGCTGCAGGTGGTGGTGGTGCTACTGCTGCCGGCGCTGCTGCTGCTGCTGCTGCAAATGGTGGTGGTGCTGCTGTTGCTGCTGCTGCTGCTGCTGAGCTGGCGGATGCCGCTGCTGGAGCTGGGGCCGCAGGTGTGCTGGGCGCATCCTCTGCAAGAGATGACAGTTGCAGGTAACAATGCGTCAGTCAGAAGTACAGCGTACCAGAGCTGTAGACTGTTGGCTAATGCTGTGTTGGAAGCTGACCTGCATTTGGGAGGCCGCTGCTTGCATGCATACGCTGTGCATGGATATGTGCGGCAGCCCCACAGGCGCGCCACACCACACAGCATGCAGGCTTCAGTCACTAAAAACACAAGCATGCAGAGCCGGTCAGCTGCCTGCTGTAATACTGCCATAATCTGTCACTGAGCAAATGCATTTAAGCTTACTTTTGATGATCTCCAGCTTGCTGCCTGCCGGCACATTCAGCAGCCTGAAAGGTGTGCGCAGGTCCACAGCCTTCTTACTGAGCTGCAGCTCGCACTGCTCCGGCTGCAGCGCCGGCTTGAACTTGCTGCTGGCAGCTTGCAGGACATTTGTCAGCGCCTGCATGGCTGTCACTTTGACTACGTGCTTCTGCTCTGTGCGGCGAAACAGACCACATGCAGCAGCAGTGAGGCGGATTGTGTGTGTATAAGAGCTAGCTGGCATGGTCGTTGGAAAAAGCAACTCGTGATGCAACTGGTAGCCCAATGAGCGTGGATATGGACAGGCAGCAGGTGGACAAGGGCTAGATCAACTGCAGGGTGACCTTGACAGGCACAGCAGCAGCAGCAGCAGCCCAGCCAAGCCAGCTTGCTCCACATTTCACGCACCTGGAGGCCCGAACCACGAAAGAGTTATTGAAGTCATTGTATAGGGCTGGTGAGCTGCTCTTGAGGAATGTACAGCAGCGTCTCGTGAAGAGCAGTACTCAACTGTATCACTGCTCTGCCACTGCACGTTTCGAAACCGGATTAAACGCAAACGACATCATCTTCCAGAATATTTTGCACGCGCTTGACGTCGACCTGGCGTTGGGGCTTTGGGCGGAAGACCTGGTTCAAGTGCATGATGTGAAGCGGCCTTGTCTGCACCTGCATACGCCTGCACACGTTTACAAGCTAGTCTGATTAGCGTAGAAACCTGATCAAACGTCGGATCATCGTCCAGCCCTTTGTGAGGGCACTGTGGAGTCGGTTGCAACTTGCTCGGCCTTGAAGACCTCCGGATAGGAGCTGTTCGCACACAGCAGCGTGCACATGGCAGCTGCAGCTGTGATGCCGTCGTCCGCAGCGGGCCTGCTGACCCTGCTGGACGATGAGAACGATGAGCTGAAGCACTACGCTCTGGTGCACCTGAACAAGGTGGTGCACGAGTTCTGGTTCCAGATTGCCTCTTACATCGGCTCTGTGGAGGCCCTGTACGAGGACGATGAGTTCAAGGATAGGGAGCTGGCTGCCTTGATTGCCTCCAAGGTGCGGCAGCAGCTGTACAACAGCAGCAGGACGCTGCATACTGGAGTCTGGCCTGCAGCAGTTATGCATGCTCATGATCTGCGCTGCACGTGATGTTTGGCAGGTGTTTTACCATCTGGGGGAGCTGGACTCTGCCCTGACATATGCCCTTGGTGCTGGCACCCACTTTAATGTGGATGAGCAGTCGGAGTATGTGCAGACACTCATCGGTAAGCAGCAGCAGGAGCTTGCAGGAACAGGGATCATCCTGATCAGCTGGCATCAGCTGCACGTCGATGCAGCTTGACTATCACACTTGCAGGGGCTGTCTCTGCAGCATGGTCGGGGTGTCAGCAGCTGCTGCACTCGCTTGGTGGGGCATGCTATATGCGCATTTACCAGCAGCTGGTGCGGCCTGGCAGCTGCTGCTAGACATGCTTTGGAGTAGCGGACAGCAGCTTCCGCAGAGCGTTGGCGTGGTCATCAGCAAATGCCTACAGCGGCAGCCATGGCTGCTGACCACCTTGTGTGAAACATCGTACGGTGTGCTCACTGTCCCTGGCTGGCTGCCCAGCTTCAGCTGCAGTCTGTTAACATCACTGTGCGCCAGCCTCCAGCGCCCGCGCGTCCATACCAGCACTTGCATGGCTTGCTTTAAAAACAAGACACACACACACTCCGTGTGCTTTGCACCTTGTCAACATGCTGGGTGTGTTGTGCCTTGCTGCTGCAGCGCGCTGCCTGGACCAGTACTTTGAGCTGCGGGTGAGGCAGGTGGAGGGCAAGGAGGCAGTGGACATCGATCCGCGCCTGGTGGCAGTGGTGGAGCGCATGCTGGACAGGTGCGTCATATTGTGTTATTTCATATGTTACTTGATGTTATAACCCTAACTTGTTGTCTTTTTGGTGCTTTGGTGAAGTCTCAGCCTCACAGCAGTAGCTGTATCAGCATAGGTTTATGGAGCAAGACTGGCTAGTAGTGGCAGCTGCTGAAGCTTTGGTAGATGGGCTGCGTGTGTTGGTGGCGTGCACGGCAAGCAGGTCTGCAGCAGCAGCACAAGGGCCTGCTGGGACCAGGCAGTGATGTGTATGTACGGCGTAGCAGCAGCTGCTGATTCTGCAGCGCATACGTGGAAGTGGCAAAAGCCATGCGTCGTAAGGAGGCTCAAAGCCTGGCGGTCCTCCTGCTGCCTTGCGTGTATCTATGGCCTCACTGCTGGTGTGGGGTTCTCCCTGCACCTTGAGCGCCGCAGCACCAACAGCATGTTGCAAACGGTTTTGCAATAATCCTTTTGCAAATGGGCTGGTAGTACAGCAGGGGCCCCCGCGGTGGGCAAGCTCAAATGCTGTCTGTTGAGTGGCTTGCTCCAGGGAAAGTACCCTCCTGCTGTCACCACTGCCCAGGACATCGTGCACTTGACACGTCGTGCAGCAGCTGCCAGTGAAACATACAAAGTGGAGCATGTCAGGCCCTAGAAGCTGCATGCTGTTCGCCCAGCCAACCTGGGCTGACATAGCAGGCCACTAGCCTCCTTTTCATCCTCTGTTTTCTCCCCCACTCGCACTTGATGTTGCGCTACTGCCTGCCTGCCGGCTTGTGCTGCCGCCTGTCCAAAAACATACACTTCTATGCTGGATACAACAACAGATGCTGCGCGCACGGCCAGTTTGAGCAGGCTGTGGGTGTGGCGCTGGAGGGGCGCCGCCTGGACCGGCTGCAGGCGCTGGTGGCTGCTGCACCTGACCAGCCCGCGCTGCTGGGCTACGCGCTGCGTGTGTGCCAGCGGCTGGTGGTGAACAAGGACTTCAGGCAGCAGGTGTGTGTGTAGGGCTTGCTGTTTGGCACAGGCAGCTGGTGGCTGTGGCTGTGTTTGCCAGCGATTGGTGGTCAACAAGAACTTCAGGCAGCAGGTGGCTGTGCATGTGTGTATTTTGTTGTGTCTTTTTGGCAGAAGCAGCAGGTGGCTGTGGCTGCATCGCTGTTGTTGCCAGCGGCTGGTGGTCAACAAGGACTTCAGGCAGCAGGTGGGTGTGCATGTGTGTGTTGTGTTGTGTCTTTTTGGCCTAAGCAGCAGGTGGCCGTGGCTGCATGGCTATTATTGCCAGCGTTTGGTGGTCAAACAGGACTTCAGGCAGCAGGTGGGGCCTGCACACGCAGTTACATATGCTGATTGGCACGAGCAACAGGTGCTTGTGGGTGCGCGGCTGTGTTTGCCAATGGCTGGTCAACGACTTCAGGCAGCAGGTGATTGTGTGTGTGTGAGTTCCGTTGCTGGGGACTGCACGAATTCGTAGCGTTTTGCATGCTCTCGGCGCCTCACCATGCACACTCCTTAAGATCCACTGACACCGTGCGGCGGCCCTGGATGCTCCTGCAGGTGCTTCGGCTGCTGATCCGGCTGTATGAGGCTGGCAGCAGAGGCTGCATGCACCAGTGCTTGTTGCGTGCTTGCGCCTCGGCTTTGTACCTTGTGTACAGCACCCATCCTTGTTGCTGACTCCCTGCTGCGGCGGCCCTGGATGCGCCTGCAGGTGCTGCGGCTGCTGATCCGGCTGTATGAGGAGTGTGAGCAGCCGGACTACGTCGTCATCTGCCAGTGCTTGATGTTCCTGGATGATGCACCTGAGGTGGCAAAGATCCTCAACAAGCTGCTCAGCAGCGGCAGGGAGGTGAGGCGGCAGCATAGCAGCAGCAGCAGCAGCAGCGGCAGCATGTGTTTGGGGATGGACGCTGGAATCACAGCCATACCAGCGCTGCTGCTTGCCTTTATAAATTAGACGCAGCTCTGTAAGCACCGGCACAGCAGCCTTGTGAGTGGCAGCAGCACACAATCACTGACTGTCTGCCGGCTTCTGGCTGTTGCTGCTGCTGCTGTTGTGCCCATGATGTGTATGCTGCAGGATGATGTGCTGCTGGCCTACCAGATCGCTTTTGACCTGGTGGACAATGAGCTGCAGTCCTTCATCATCAAGGTGGGAGCAGCGGAATGATTGCATCAAGATGCGAAAGATGCACGCAAGGAGCAGGAAGGCTGCAGCCATGCCTTCAACGTGGTACCGACTGCATGGAGATCTGCTGTTTTGTGCATAATGGCAACGCGTAGCGTCCTGGAAGTGAGCTACGCAGCATCCTGCTCCTTGTCGCACCGGTATGCCCCTTTTCGACACACATATGTCGTGCGCTGCCTGTTCCTCGCAGGTCCAGGAGCAGCTGCCCAAGCTGCCAGAGCCGCCAGCAGCAGAGCCAGCAGCAGCAGCAGCGCCAGCGGCAGCAGCCGACGGCGCCGCTGACGCTGCCGACGCAATGGACACAGACGCCGCTGCACCTGCGGCGGCGGCAGCAGACGCCAACGGCGGCCCCGCACCAGCAGCAGCAGCAGCAGCAGCAGTGCCTGAGATGGCTCCTGAGATGGTAGAAAAGCTGAGCAAGCTGCGGGACATCCTGAACGGCAAGACGCCCATTGGGCTCAACCTGGAGTTCCTGTACCACAACAACAAGGCTGACCTGCAGGTGCGCAGAACAAACAGCAGGTGCTATGCTGCCTCGCGCTGCTGCTGTGTTATGTAGGACTGTGGTTGGTTGGCGTTTGGGCCTTGTTGCCTGTTTTCTGTACTGCAACAAGGCTGACCTGCAGGTGCGCCGCGCCTGTGCTGCTGCCTTGCACTGCTGCTTGCTCCTATGCGCAATCCTATTTCAGTCAGCATGGTTTGTCTTGCTGCCTGTTCCTGTACCACAACAAGGCTGACCTGCAGGTGCGCCGCGCCTGTGATGCTTCCTCGCAGTGCTGCCTCGATCTGCTGTCTTCTGTAGGGATCTGATTGGTGGCACGCTCGCATCCCTGATTCTCTCCTTCCCTGCCTTGCTCACTCCCGCGCCTGGCCTCCTGCCGCAGATCCTGAAGAACATCAAGGGCGCAATACCAATCTGTCAAGCTGCTTATTAGCTCGCTCTCTTATTCCTCTATCAAGCTGCTTTATAAGCTCGCTCTCTTACTCATCTGTCCTGCTACTCCTCGAACTGCTGCCTTTCACCCTGCCGCAGATCCTGAAGAACATCAAGGGCGCAATACCATTTGTCAAGCTGCTTGTAAGCTCGCTCTCTGTTTCCTCTGTCCTGCTACTCCCTGAACTGCTGCCTTTCACCCTGCCGCAGATCCTGAAGAACATCAAGGGCGCAATACCATCTGTCAACCTTCTTATCAAGCTCTCTCTCTCTCTGTTTCCTCTGTCCTGCTGCTCCCTGAACTGCTGCCTTTCACCCTGCCGCAGATCCTGAAGAACATCAAGGGCGCAATACCATGTGTCAACCCTCTTATCAAGCTCTCTCTCTCTCTCTCTGTTTCTTCTGTCCTGCTGCTCCCTGAACTGCTGCCTTTCACCCTGCCGCAGATCCTGAAGAACATCAAGGGCGCTGTCGACGCGCGGGTCAGCGTCGCGCACAGCGCCACCATCCTGGCGAATGCGCTCATGCACACGGGCACCTCCATCGACACTTTCCTGCGCGAGAATTTGGAGTGGCTGAGCCGCGCCACCAACTGGGCCAAGTTCAGCGCCACTGCAGGCCTGGGCGTCATCCACAGGGGGCAGCTGCAGCAGGGTGAGTAGGGGCAGGCTGCTGGTGGCTGCACGGCGGCTGCTAAACATACGCAAATGTGGTGTTTACCGGCTGCCGGGGTGTGCTGTGTGGTGGTTGCCTGCTGTCCTTCTTGCATAAATGTCTTTCAGCGGCGCGTTTGGGCTGCTGCGGCCCTGCCACCAACTGGGCTGAGTTCAGCGCCACTGCAGGCCTGGGGCTCAGCCACAGGGGGGCAGCTGCAGCAGGGCGAGTTGTGTCTGTGACAAAATGAGTTGGCGTTGCTGTTGCGAGGCGGCTCTGGCCAGGCGGCAGCGCAAGTGTGTGTTGGCCAGCTGCTGATTGGTGCCCGCTGTTCAGGAGTCGCCTGCTGTCCTTTGTGCCTGCCTTGTAACACTCACCCACATCTGTGCTGCTGCCACACCATGTAACACTCTGCACTAACAACAGGCAAGGCGCTGATGGGGCCCTTCCTGCCCGACGATGGCCACCCCGGCGGTACCTTGTCACACCAACCGTGCGTTCTTGTGCTATGCTGCCTGATGCCGCTGCACCATGCATCATGCATCACACACTCGCACACATAACACACTTGCCTGATGTTGGCGCACCACGCCACACACCGCACAACCAACAGGCAAGGCGCTCATGGCGCCGTACCTGCCGCGTGACGGCCACACCGGCAGCTTATGTTGCTTGCTGCGCTTCGCCCACCTGGGCATTGTGCATCTGCACGAACAAATGAGCCGGGCTGTTCAGCATGCCCGCGAACCCCACACAAATCATGCATCCCTCTCTTCTGCTGCCTCGTGTTGCTTACACATCGCACAACCAACAGGCAAGGCGCTCATGGCGCCGAACCTGCCGCTTTGACACAGGCAAAAGAGGTGTTGTGCGGCAGCTGTGGTGTGTTGAGGCCAGGCTGCAGCGCAGCTGTGTGTTGCGGGCTGCTGGTTGTGTATGCTCTTGAGGCGTCGTCTGCTGTCGTTGCTGCGTGCCGTGCCCCACTCACACACACCTGTGCTGCTGCCGCATCACGCCGCACACCGCACAACCAACAGGCAAGGCGCTCATGGCGCCGTGTTTGCCGCTTGACGGCCACACCAGCTCCCCCTACAGCGAGGGCGGCGCGCTGTTATGCGCTGGGCCTCATCACTGCCATGGCGCCCTACACACGAAACCGTTTTTCTTAGCCTGTCTGTTGTCGAATCACATCACCAACACAGCCTGTCTGCTTGCCCTGCCATGCTGCTGCTGCTGCTGTTGCCGCTCCACACACACCACGCCACACACCGCACAACCAACAGGCAAGGCGCTGATGGCGCCGTACCTCCCCCGTGACGGCCACACCGGCAGCCCCTACAGCGAGGGCGGCGCGCTGTACGCGCTGGGCCTCATCACAGCCAACCACGGCGCAGGCACCCAGCCCTTCCTCACAGAGAGCCTGCGCGCCAGCGGCAACCCCATCATCCAGCACGGCGCGTGCCTGGGCCTGGGTGAGTGTGTAGCTTTTGGGTTGCTGGTTTGCTGGTTTGCTGGTAGAGCACTGTTCACGTAGATTGTGTTTACAGCCTGCGCGCCAACGGCAACCCCATCGTACAGCACGGTGCGTGGGCCTGGATGAGTGTGCAGCTTTTTGGTTCTGCTGGAGCAGCATTTTTCATTTCAAGTAGATGTGTTTGAGCTGGGACATGGCAGCGGCAGCCCCATATCCAGCACGGCGCGTGCCTGGGCCTGCCTGAGTGCAGGAGGTCGCTTGTGCTGAGATGGGACAGCACTTTTGATGTAGCTGCAGCTGCATCGCTTGTGCTGAGATGGGACAACCCTTCGATGCAGCTGCAGCTGCAGCATGCAATGTCAGGCCCTGCCAACAGCTTGTCGTTTGTTGTCCAGCGGTCGCTGCGTGGTATCCCTCGGCTGTCTTGTGCCGCTCCCTCACTGTGCCGCTGCCTGTTGCCCTGCTGTGTCTTGCTGCGCGCCATTGCATCCCGCTGCTTCAGGCCTTGCCGCGCTGGGCACCAATGACGAGGAGGTCTTTGAGGACCTCAAGAACGTGCTGTACACGGACGATGCAGTGGCAGGCGAGGCCGCCGGCATCGCCATGGGCCTGCTGTGCTGCGGCAGCGGCAGCGACAAGGCGCAAGAGATGCTGGCTTATGCGCACGACACGCAGCACGAGAAGATCATCCGGGGGCTGGCCATGGGCTTGGCCCTCATCAGCTACGGGATTGAGGAGGCAGCAGATACACTGGTGGAACAGATGGCGCGAGAGCAGGACCCGATCCTGCGCTACGGGGCCATGTACGTGATCGGGCTCGCGTACCGCGGCACCGGCAATAATGCGGCGGTGCAGAAGCTGCTGCACTACGCGGTCAGCGATGTTGCGGACGACGTGCGGCGCGCGGCGGTGCTGTGCCTCGGGTTTGTGCTGATGGGTGCGCCGGAGCAGTGCCCCAAGATTGTGGCGCTGCTGGCTGAGAGCTTCAACCCGCACGTGCGCTACGGTGCAGCCATGGCTGTGGGGCTGGCTTGCGCAGGTGGGCATTAGGAGAGCGGCTGGTGGCAGTGGCAGTGGCAGTGGCAGCCGGCGCATTTATTGTTTAATGCTTTGACAGCGATCGTTGTGTAGAGCGGTTGGTTGATTTTCCCGTCGCCAGCTTCACCTTCGTGGTGGTTGCTCCCTCGCCTTCACCTGAGCATCGCCTTCACCTGAGAATGTGTGCTTGCCAAGCATGCTGCAACCAAAGGCACACCTGTATGTTGTCTCATGTCCCCGTGTTGTCTCATGTCCCCGTGCTGTGTCACAGGCATGTGATTATCATTGGTGCGGCGCCGTCCATAACTGATGGCACACACGTGTTTGCTGTGTCGTGTACGCCCACGTGCTGCAGGCACGGGCCTGCGCGAGGCTGTGTCGCTGCTTGAGCAAGTATATCCTGCCACGTCTTGCAGCACACAAACATAAACCCGCATGCTTTGTCACTGTTGTGCCCTGCAGGCACGGGCCTGCACGAGGCTGTGCTGCTGAGCATTCATGTCTTGCCACGTCTTGCAGCCACACATGCTCACACCTGCATTCTTTGTCACTTTTGTGCTGCTGCTGCTGCTGCTGCTGCAGGCACGGGCCTGCGCGAGGCTGTGTCGCTGCTGGAGGCCATGCTGGGCGACGGCACCGACTTTGTGCGGCAGGGCGCGTGCATCGCGCTGGCGCTGGTGCTGGCGCAGCAGCCAGAGGCGGTGGTGGAGCCCTTCAGGAAGCGGGTGCGTGGGCTGCACAACGCCACATCCGCAGCAGGGATGTGTTTTGTCGTTTATCAGGTCTGTCATTTATCAGGGGTGGTGCGCTTGTGACTGCCTGTGCATGATGGTGGAGCCCTTCAGGAAGCGGGTGCGTGTGCTGCAGCAGGGACCAGCAGGGATGTGTGTTAGTCGGTGTTGTTTAGGGGTGGTGTGCTTGTGGCTGCTGCCTGTGAATGTGTGCATGCTGGTGGAGCGCTTCAGAAAGTGGATACGTGTGCTGCACGATGCCACATGCTGCCCGCCGCAGCTGGCCAAGTTCATCACAGACAAGCATATACTTGTTCATGGCTGCACCTGTTTTTTCCCGACAAAACATCCTGCAGCATGTGTGATGTAGCGTGATGCCTGCTTATGTGGTTTGATTAACTATTCCACCTCCCCGTGTTGCTGTGCTTCATTGCAGCTGACCAAGTTCATCACGGACAAGCACGAGGAGGTCATGTCTCACGCTGTGCCATAAAACAACACTCTTGTTCGGTTGTGATCTCTTTCTCTGCTGCAGCTGACCAAGTCCATCACGGACAAGCACGAGGAGGTCATGGCGCGCATGGGCTCCATCATGGCGGCAGGCATCCTGGACGCGGGCGGCCGCAACGCCAGCGTGGCGCTGCGCAGCGGCAGCGGCTACTTCAGGCGCACCAGCGTGGTGGGCCTGGCGGTGTTCACGGGCTACTGGTACTGGTACCCGCTCAGGTGTGTTTTGAATATTGTTATTTTCCGGAAATGCAGCGCGTGCAATGGGTTTTTTTTACGCACCAGCGTGGTGCGGCTCGCAGTGTTCACAGGCTACTGGTACGGGTACCCGCTCAGGTGGGTTTTGACTATGGTTTAGCTTGTAAAACACACAGCGTGAATCGTGTTGTTTGACACAACGCTGTGGCGGGCTCGTGGTGTTCACGGGCTACTGGTACTGGTACCCGCTCACGTGGGTTAGTTTCACTTGGATTTGGTTTGTTGAGGAATCTGGGCTGCCTGCATGCGTGGAGCCGCTGCTTGTTGTTGACAGAGGACGTTCAATCAAGTGCATGCAAGCAGGCTAGTGGTACCACCTCGTCAGGTACTCGTGCACAGGCGTTGTGTGCAATGACCTGTGGCACGTGACTGCGCCGTGTTGTGATGTGTAGCGCGTACAAGCTGGGACTGGGTAGACGCCTGTGCACTCAGTCGGCCTGCGCTGTTGCCTCTGCCACGCATAGCAAACGCGTAGCTTGTGCCCTGCTGCACTGCTTGCCGTGTGCATCCCCCGCGCTGCTGGCACACCTCACCCTTGACGGCCTCACTGCTGCCGCTGCTGCTTTTGCTGCTGCTGCTGTTGCTGCTGCTGCCGCTGCTGCTGCCGCTGCTGCTGCTGCTGCTACCGCTGCTGCTGCTGCAGCTACTTCCTGAGCCTGAGCCTGGCGCCCACCGCAGTCATTGGCCTGGACAGCCAGCTGCGCGCGCCCAAGCTGGAGCTGGTGTGCAATGCGCGGCCTAGCCTGTTTGCGTACCCGCCGCCTGTCACCACGGAGACCAGCAAGGAGGTGCGCAGCTGTGCTGGCATTAGGCGCTGTCATATGTTGTGCTGACTGTTCAAAGCGAAGGTCATTGTGTGTTTGCGTGCCCGCCTCAGTGTTGTCGGTGCTTTTGTCACCTTTGAACTGCTGTTGCCGCTGCCACTGCTGCTGCCGCTGCCACTGCTGCTGCTGCTGCTGCTGCTGCAGGTGGCCAAGGTGGAGAAGGCGGTGCTGTCCACTACTGCCAAGGCGCGCGAGCGGCAGAAGAAGAAGGACGCGGAGAAGCAGAAGGAGGAGGCAGCGGGCAAGGCAGCAGGTGCGCTGGGGCGCTGTTGGATGGGAGCATGTCGATACTATGGTGGCACATGCTTTAGTACCATTTATCGGTGGTGCGCACACCATGCAGAGAGCATATTGATATGCATAGGAGCAGCACTTGCAGCGCGCCACCTTGTACACTGCAGGACTCGGGGAGTTCGTGTGCGGTGTGTGTCTGCATCGTTGCAGGCAATTGTGGCATTGCCGCTGTCCCTGCTGCCGTGCTGAATCACACGTGTGTGCGATGCGCGCTGCTGCGCTGCTGCAGGCATGGACGTGGATGAGCCAGCCAAGCCACCAGCAGCAGCAGCAGACGCCACAGCAGCAGCAGCAACAGCGGCCGGCGACAGCAGCAGCGGCCCCAAGGAGGGCGATGCTGCTGCTGCTGCTGGTGGTGCTGCTGGTGACGACAAGGCTGCTGATGCTGCTGGCAAGGAGAAGGAGAAGGAGCCTGCCAGCTTCACAGTGACTGCGCCGTGCAGGGTGGTGCCGCACCAAGTGAAGCACATGGCGCTGCCTGCAGGTGGGTTCATTATCATGCTGGCTGGCTTTTGATGTGCATTGGAAGGACAGCTGTTGGTGTGACTTGACCCGCACTGTGTTGACTCCAGCGCCATAGACATTTAGCTATTGATGTGTTCAGCCGCTGTGCGCTGGTGTTGAGGGTGACAGCGGGTGCGCATTGGCTCACCTTCCGCACCTTCATACATGTTTCTGACCAGTTCAATGCATCCCCTGGCTCTCTTGCTGCTGCTGCTGCTTCTGCTGCTTCTGCTGCTGCTGCTGCTGCTGCCGCTGCTCATTTCTCGCAGGCTCTCGCTGGGTGCCCGTCAAGCGCGGCGCGCCGCTCTCCGGCATCCTCGTGCTGCGCGACCTCACCCCGGGCGAGCCAGTGGAGTACGCCAGCAGCGGCACCACAGGCGGGCCCGCGGCACCGGGCGCTGCTGCTGCTGCTGCAGGCGCAGGCGCAGCAGGCCAGCAGCCGCAGCAGCAGGAGCCGGAGGCAGCGCCGCCGGCGCCCTTTGGTGAGTGCGGTGTGGCGCGGTGCTATCAATAAACGGTGCTATCAATAAAGACTAAGCGGTGCTATCAATAAAGACTAAGCCTGTTGATGTTTGGAAGTGATGGGCGCTTGGGTACTTTGAACCTGGGCAGTACGCCGTTTGTGCAGCACAGTGTCAGCACAACGTCAGCACATTGACGTCAGGCGTGCAGTTTGTGTGTACACTGCACACTGCTTCACTGGCTTCCTTTTTGTCTGTGTGCCGTGCAGAGTTTGCCCCCTGAGGGGCCCGAGCGGATATGAGGGGCAGCGGTGTATCCAGGAGGGCAGCAAAGCCAGCAATTTTGCTGCTGAAGCTGACAGCTACCAGCAGCTGCGACAAGGGAAGCGTGCTGGTGCTGCTGCTGTACGCTGGAATGGCTGGAGCTGGGAAGGATGTTCGCAAGCAGAATGTAAACCCTAGTTAGGCTTGCCTTGCAGACCATATTGATGAGGCACTGGCCAGCAGGCACAAATGACCGGTTTGGCTGTTGCGGCTTTGCCTGGTGTGCATGCACGTTGTATCCTTTTTATACTGGTGTGCTGGTGTGTCGGACGCTGCACAAAGTGTATTTCCATGCGTTGCGGGCAGCACGTGTCACTTGTCATATGTGAAGGGTAATGGGGAGCAACTGCCTGCACTGACAAGTGCAGCATCGCGCTGCCGGCCTCGCAGCATGATGCCAATGGTTTGGTAGCTCGCGCTTTTTAGCAGCCTGCACTGAGAGGTTGCTGACATGCCACCAACGAACACGTCGATATCACACTGAGCACCTTACATCATCGTAAGCAGCTTCAGCCGCCTACTGTCTGCAACGCAGCCACCGCCAAATGACCTCTGGCCAGATCTAAGGACATGTACGTACATGTACATGGACAGTATACTGTCCAACTCGAGCTGAGCTCGCCAGAGTTTCTGGCCAAGCCTACGCAGCATGCTATCGGTGCAGCTTACGTCCTCTGCTTATGAAGAGAAATAAACTCCATTACTGCAGCGATGCGCGCAGACCACTTTGCTCGCCAGCTTACAAGCAAGTTGCAATTTCTTTGTCGACAGCAGCCTCGTCACCACTTCTCCTCCTGCTCCTTATTCATCCTGTGCACCTTGGCGCGGATGTCTGTCTCAGCCTTGTTCATGGGCAGGATCACGCGCTCAATGTCACTCCAGGCAGACAGCCGCCGGCCAGACCGCAAGCCTGCGGCTGCGCTGCTGCTGCTGCTGACGCCAGCCTTTGGCGCTGCTGCCGCAGCTGCTGGTCCTGCAGGCTTGCTGTTGCGTGCTGCTGCTGCTGCTGGTGGTGTAGGTGTGGGTGTTGCGGCGGTGCCGGGGAGAGGTTTGCTAGATGCTGCTCCTGCCTGTGGCGGCGGCTGCAGCACTGACGTGATGCCATGGGCAATGGCCTGCATGCAAACACAAGTAATAAGTAAAGCAGCAGAGGCAGCCAGCACTCACTACAGCACTCACTACATACAGCAGCAAAGTAAGCCAGCACTAAGCAAGCAGGCTGGCTTGGACGACGACGCGTTATAAGGCTCAGTGCACTTGCCCAGCTGTGCATTATAGCAAGCTGCAAGACATGGGCGTACGGCACCCAACACAGCTCTGACAGAGTGGCTGCAGCCGCTTCACTATTAGTGCAGAGTCAAAAGCACGCAGTCTGTTGCAATGCGCAGCCATGCCATGCTCGGCCCCTGCTGCAACACACAACACTGCAGTATGGGCTAGCATTATTCAGCCCATGGCCGTCTACAGGTGCACCACAAAACCTAAATGAATGACACTTGCATAGTGAGGCTGTGCGTGCAGCTGCAAGCAGGCATTGGAGTAGCGGCTCGCTGGGCTAGTGTCTGAGGCAGGTTTCAGTTCTGAGATGTACTGTAGTGTAGTGTATTGCATTGCATCTCGGGCATCATCCGCACCTGTCCGACGTATATGTCTGTGACCACCACAGGCACCTTCTGGCGGCCAGCATCCGCCAGCACAAATGCCTCCTGCGTGCCGTTGCCGGCTCTGCACGGGCACAGCACCCACAAGCATACAGCAGATGAGAATCAGCTCCCTGAACCTGCCGTCCACAATGCATGATTCCAGTTTCTGCCAAACATGCAGTGATCGCAAATCCTGCAGTCTGCAAAAGTTTTGCCGGTGGATGGCGCACGACGATGCAGCTTGAACATCATCATGAAGTCAAGTGCGGCGCTGTTGCTGCTGCTGCTGCTGCTGCTGCTGCTGCAACGGCCAAGCCCACAAACACGCAGCGCCGCCCACCACGCTTTCAACACTCACGGCTGGTAGACTACCTTCAGCTGCCTCCCTTGCAGCAGCGTGGCTTGCGCCATGCCACTTTTAAAGCCTCCAGGGATGGGATGCAGCCCAGGCACCACATGATAGCGGATCCTGTCGACCAGTGCGGCGCGTGCTGCGCTGCTGCCGTGGCTGGAGGTATCGGTGAGAGCTGACAGCTGGATGCCAGCCGAGGCAAACGCCTTGTTGCCTGCAGACAGCAGCAGCAATACATCACTGTGTAACGCGTGCTGCGCTGTTGCTGGGGCTGGAGGTATCGGTGACAGCTCAAAGCTGGATGCCAGCAGAGGCGAACGCCTTGTTGCCTGCAGATAGCAGCAGCAAAACATTACTGTGTATCGCGTGCTGCGCTGCTGCTGGGGCTGGAGGTATTGGTGAGAGCTGACAGCTGGATGCCGGCGGATGCGAATGCTTTGTTGCCTGCAGACAGCGGCAGCAGCTGTTGAGTGAACCGTCCATTGTGCAATGCTCTTGGCCGTTGGGCCAGGCCAAGCTGGGTGGCTTGGGCTCGCAAGCTGTCATCAAACATGCTTGCCATGGATAACTGAATCAATTATATCAAACTCCTACCCACACATGCTGTGGTACCCAGCTTGCTCACCAGCCACAAACACCGTGCTTGCAATACACTACTCTGCAACACATCTCAGGCCTGAAACCTGCCCCAGGCACGCACCAGGCACGAACACCGTGCTTGCAGTACACTAGGTGCACAGTTGTGCATTTGCCATGCCTAAAACTGTCATTTTACACTACAATACATCTCAGTCCTGAAACCTGCCTCAGGCACGCACCAGGCACAAACACCGTGCTTGCAGTACACTAGGTGCGCAGTTGTGCATTTGCCATGCCTAAAACTGTCATTTTACACTACAATACATCTCAGTCCTGAAACCTGCCTCAGGCACGCACCAGGCACAAACACCGTGCTTGCAAAGTCATTTGTGGCCAGCGAGTGCAGCACGCCTGCCTTGAACAGCGCTGAGCACATGTCGCTTGCAGGGGGCCGGTGGTTGCACAGCCGGGCAAAGCTGGTGTAGTAGCGGCCTGCAGGCACAGTCGGCAAGCAAAACAGCATTGAGTACAAGATCAGACACCTTTGCAGGAAAGCGGGGTTGCAGATCAGCCAGATGCGGCCTGCAGGTGTGTTGGCGGCAATTCAGCAGCATACACCTTGCTTTGATTCAGCTTAGCAGGTGCAGATGCAGCTGTTGTTGACAAGTTGGTGTTTGCAGCTTCGCGTTCAAATCGTAGCGACTGCATTGCCACCGTGGTGTCAGCAACAATGCGTATTGACTGAGTAGCTATGCGGCACTTGATTTTAGCCGACCTGCACCATCAGCGGCAATGAATGCGGCTGGCAGGAGCAAGCAAAGTGACTTGCAGGTAACATGCACTATCCTTGCCAGAGCCCTACACATGCACCAGTGCTACTAGCTGTACCAACCTGCAAAACATGGACTTTGCACCAGCAGCTCCAGAGGTTGCTCACCTGAGAACAGCACCCTGTCCAAAAAAACGACTGTCCAAAAATCCTGCAGCTGCAACACCTTCAGCGCCGCCTTGCCACATCACCACACAGGCAACACAAGCTTCACCAAGCTGCAACACCTGCACATACCGACAGCCGCACCTGCAAAGGGCCCTCACCTGAGAACAGCACCCTGTCCAAAATGACAACCGTTTTGTTCTCCTGCAGCTTGAGCACCTTCAGCGCATGAGCGGCATCTCCCTGGCCATCCGCCACCACCACGCCTCCAGCCGTCACTTTGACTTTGAGCCTGCCGAACAGCCCCTGGGCCTCAGTAGGCACCTCTGCAAAGCGGTCTTTTGCCAGCTGCTGCTGCGCATCTGGAGGCAGCGCTAGCACCAAGTGCATTGCCAGCAGGTCCCGGGCGAGGCCTGGGCGCTGCTGCAGGTCAGAGATACCCTGTTCGAACCCCATGCTGGCCATAAAGGCTGTGAGGGCGGCGTTGGTGGGGCTGCAAAGCATACACAATACACAAGGGCGCTTCAAGCAGGAGAGGGCTGTCGAGCTGCGAGGTGTTGGTCCTTGCATGGCAGCGGCAGCGGCTGCGGCTGCTGTCATGCAATCCCTGGGACTGGCTGCTGCTGCAGTTTCATCTGTACATGCAACTGGATGGCCCAGGGCGCTATAGCGCAGCTAGCCGGCTGCATCTGGTTACCTGCTGCCAGCTCCCGCATAAAGCATGCATGTTTGCAGGTCCTGCTGACTGCAGCTTGCATCAGTCTGCTTCTCACGTGCTTTACTCGTAGTACACATAAATCCCTTGCACGCACAGACATCGTCACGGTATCTGCCCTGCGAGCCAGTGTGCCCACTCACGCAAAAGCCAGGTATCTGGCAGCTGGGTTACATACTGCTCTCTTCCTTAATTGACCCTTGCACACCATCATTCTCACTGTACACTCCCGTCAAGCCACTGTGCCCACTCACGCAAAAGCCAGGTATCTTGCGGCTGGGTTGCACAGCTCTTTGCTCACACCAACAATGTCCAGCACCTGCTTCCACAGAGTGAGCTTCTGCTGGGCCCAAAAAGCATCGCTGCATGAAGTGACAATACCGTTCGGCCATCCTGATGGAATGGCACCCCTGCTGCTGCCTGCTACATTTGCTGCTGAAGCCAGCAGGGCCTGTCTAGCTGCCAGGCACACAGCCACTGCAGCAACAGACGAGGTTACAAACACATTGGCTGCTTGAGGGCGGAGCATGTGCGTGATGTGCTGCGGCCACTGCAAGCAGCAGCGCTGGTCTATGGACTGTCATTGCGGATGGTGCATGCGGCATTCAGCTGCAGGGATGACAAGCATCTTGCTATAGCTGACTTGCACGCCTGCAGAGCTTCTGCGGCAAAGAGTGTGGTAAAGGGGACTCTTTCATGTGTTGAGCTGCGTGCGCATTGCTGCATGTGCTAACCAACTCGAGTCATGCTGCTGCTGCTGCTACTGCTGCTGCTGCTGCTGCTCTTGCTGCTGCTGATGCTGCAGGTTGTTTCACTCTTTGCCTCGCACTGCGAGGCACTGCTGGCAGCAGGTACCTGCTTACCAAGGTAAAGCAACCGTATTGTTTGCCAGTTGCGCATGCTGAGTCTTGAGCAGGTTGTGATGATATGAGACGAGCTCCAAGATTCGCAAGCCAGCACTTGCTGTTCAACTGGGTTTTCAGGTCTGTGCCTAGCTCTGTTATGCACTAAAAAGTATCAAGCGTTGTTGCTACTTCGAGACAGCGCAGGACATCACCGCTACGAAAAGCTACTGTGCACACGGACGGAAGGGTAGTAGCAATCGCTGCAAACAGCCGACTGTCCTTCTAGGTTTTATTAAAAGCACTGATCTCCACAGTGCTGGTACTTGCGGGCTAAACTTGTCACCTCAACGCACCGGGCCGGTCGCACGGAAGTGACTGGACTCAAGAGGCCGCAGCACAGACATCAGCTGCAGCAGCACCAGCAGCAGCAACAGCAGCAATGGCAGTAGCATCTGCCATACAAACAAGCGTTAAGCCGGAACACGAAGCTGGTGAGGCATGGGTGTAACTCGAGGTTTGGCGGGTGACACGAGGTCTGGATGGTTGCGGGAGTGGCGTCTGTAAAGTCCCATCCAATGTAGATATGTAGCAAAACAACATCCCCACAAGCGGTCGTGGGCGACGTGCACTGCATCAGCATAGATCAAGCGCAAGTAATTCCCACGGACCGCATGCCTTCTGAAGGAGGGCTGGGCCGGGGCCGTCTCCCTATGAAGAAGAAATTCGCGTACAAAGGAACGTTCGACAAGGTTCAAAGACAGCTGGAGCATTCTCGGGCTCAGCTGCAGGTACGAGAACAGACACAGGCAGAGCCCGCACCCCATGGCGTGCAGATACCCACTGCAGCGCTCGCCATGACAGTGAACCTCATGAGAAAACCCGCTGCTATTGATGCGGCCAGCACAGCGGCTGCAGCACTGCAACAGCCATGGTCCACTGCTGCTGAACTACCTTGCTACTGCTGCTGCTGCCATTGCTGCTGCTGCTGCACAGGTGGCTCTTGAGGAGCGCAAACTAATCCTGGAACGCGAGAACGTCCTGTGTGATCTGATCTCCAGCCAAGCATGTGTCGGGGAGCAGCTGCAGAAGCACTGGTCATGGCTGTATGGCCCAGCGCCTGAAGAGCAGGAGCAGCCAGATGCAGAACCGCCTGCAGCAGCAGCAGCAGCAGCAGCAGCAGCTGCGCAGGACCCGGTGCTGCACCAGCACCAGTACAGCCAGCACACCTGTATGCGGATGGTGGAGGCTACCACGCCGCAGCTGCTGCAGCAAGTGCTCGCCATGACCACGCAGGACTGGTGAGCTCGTACAGTGTCAATCGACAAGCCCGTACACATAGTGCTGCATAGTGCCAGGTAGTGCATGTTAGTGCTGGTAGTGCATGTGCAACTCTTTACACCCCTGCAGGGCCAACACGGGCTGCAATGTGTCAACTGCAACTCTTGATACCCCTGCAGGGTCAACACGGGCTGCAATGTGTCAACTGCAACTCTTGATACCCCTGCAGGCTCGACATGGGCCGCTGCCACTTCAGTGCAACAATTAATCCTCATGCTGCCACCCCTGCAGGGCCAACACGGGCAGTGATGAATGTATGCCGCATGAGCACACCGATGTAACCCCTCTATCTATCTGTCAACTGCAACTCTTTATACCCCTGCAGGATCAACACCAGCCGCTGCCACTTCAGGGAGCTTGCGGTGCTTCTGGAGTTTGTCAACAGGCATCCACAGGTGTACAGGGATGACCCTTCTGCTGTCGAGGCTGCAGCAGAGCTGGCAGAGTTCCTGTCTGCGCAGACAGATGCAGCAGCAGCAGGCCAGCCACTTTCTGACACGGCAGCAGCAGCAGCAAGTGCAGCAATGCACCAAGGGGCAGCAGCAACTCAGCCGCAGCTGCCGCTGCTTTCAGGCACAGCTTCTTAGGCGGCTGCAGCAGCAGCGCTGTCTTCTGACACTGACTGGAGCTTGCCTTGGGAGCGGGATCCATTCAGGCTGCTTGTCAAGGCAGTGTGCAAGCAAGGCCCGAGGTTCCAGTCCGCGCTGATGCACCACTCCATGGCGCTTTTTATGGCAGGTGCGAGGCTGTTACTAACGCACGTGCACGTGTAACACCTGCCCTTAACATGCTGCCGGCATGGCACGCTTGGTATGCTTGCTTGCTTGTTGCTGCTGGTGATGCTGCTGCTGCTGCCGCTGCATGGTGCATGAACTTGGAGACAATGCTTGCTTGCTGCTGCTGCTGCTGCTGCCGCCGCTGCATGCTGCAAGAACTTGGAGACGATGCTTGCTTCCTTGTTGCTGCTGCTGCTGCTGCTGCTGCTGTTGCCACCCTGCTGCCGCTGCTGCTGCTGCTGCTGTTGCTGCTGCTGCTGGCTGCTGCTGCTGCTGCTGCTGCTGCTGCTGCAGGCTGCATGAACCTGGAGACGATGCAGGTGGAGGCTCCTGAGTCGGCCTTCTGGCGTCGTGCCGTGGACAGGCTGCACCTCAGCCCCTCACAGGTGCTGCACTTCAGGGTGGCTAACCACGAGTACAGGAGGCTCACCAGGTGCGTGCATGGTGTGATGATGTCCCTTGGTTGGTTGGCTTAGTATGTTTTGTGATCCGGTGGTGGAGCAGCAGCAGTGGCAGGCTTGTCTCAGCTGTGTTTGAATGGTTTGCAGGCGGCTCACCAGGTGCGTGCACGGTGTGATGCTGGGTATTGGTTTGTTTGTTTGGTATCTTGTGGTTGGTTGGTGGGCAGCAACAGTGGCAGGCTCGTCCCAGCTGTGCTTGCATTTATTGGTGGGTGTGTTGGCCCCTCACAGGTGCTGCACGTCAGGGTAGCTTTTCATGGGTACAGACGGCTCACCAGGTGCGTGCATGGTGTGATGATGTCCTTTGTCGTTTGTGCAGTCGGTTGTTGGTGCTGCACTTCAGGTTGGCTTCCCATGAGTACATGAGGCTCACCAGGTGCAGGCATGGTGCCAGGCCCTTGGTTGGTCTGTTTGGTATTTGGCACGGGTGATGTCATGTGCTGCTGCTGCTGCTGCCTGCAGGGCTGCCTCGGCAGCAGGCCTAGACCTGGTGCAGCACACCAAGGAGTTCAGCCTGTCCGCCGCTGCCGCAAAATTCGCCAAGGCGAGTGAGCCTGCAGCAGCAGCTGCTGCAACCAGCAGCGGGGACAAGCGCAGCAGCTGCTCAGCCGCAGCCATCAGCGGCAGCAGCAGCAGCAGCAGCAACAGGGACCAGCAATGCAGCAGCAAGCACAAGCGCCAACAATGCAGCAGCGGCGACAACAGCGCATGGCAACAGTGGCGGCGCCTCTGCAGGCTGTGCATTGGGCAGCGCACCCGGTGCCGCAAGCAGCGCAGGCGCTGACGCTGCTGGGCTTGGCAGCAGCCTGCAGCAGCTGGATGCGAAGCTGCGGCGGCACTTGAACTCCTTCTTCACCAATGCGTACCTGGTGAGCTGGCAGCGGCTGCTGGGCGTGCAGCAATGAGTTACACGTTGCAAGTTCTTCGGCATCCCCGGCTTATTCTGGCGTGCGTAATCTAAGGAACGGGGTTAGCGAGCCCAGACTCACGTCACTGTAATGCCGTGGCAAACCGCAACGCTCTAACCCTCTGTGTACGTGTTGCATCTTGCATTGCATGTGCAGGTCAACACCTGTTGCGCGAACGTGCTGTAGCATGCCACCACCAACTTCATACAGTCTCAACGCTCTAAACCCTCTGTGTACGTCTTGCATCTTGCACTGCATGTGCAGGTCAACGCCTTCCGTGCAAACGTGCTGAAACATGCCACCACCAACTTCATACAGTCTGAACTGCTGAGCCTCTGTGTACGTCTGAAAACTGAACCCTCTGTGTACGTCTGAAAACTAAACCCTCTGTGTACGTCTTGCATCTTGCTGAGCATGTGCAGGTCAACACCTTCTGCGCAAACGTGCTGACGCCGTACCAGCACGCCATCATGTGGAGCGCGTCCTACCCTTACTTCCCAGTGCTGGGTGCAATGGCGGAAGGTGAGAGCCGGTCAAACTAGTGTCCTCAGCTGCGTGCGCCATTACTGTGTGCTCATATTGCCACCTACAGAATCAGCAGTCCAGTGGCTCGCTAGCTTCACTGGTTACAGTTGATGTGCGGTTGTCAAAACGCTGCAACGAGCTACACTGCTATAGCATGTGCGGTTGTTAATCAACAATTTTGCAACGTTGCTACACCTGAAGGTGCGGTGCACGCCCAGGCACCGCAGCACTGCGTGCGGCATCAACGAGCACTGCTACTGCAAGCATGCAAACACAGATACTACTGCTGCGCCGCACCTTCCCTGGCAAAAACAGGTGAGGATTTCCTGCTCTACACCCAACACTGTTGTTCACTCGCGCAACGGCAAGCCGACTATAGTAGCTACGGTTCCATCACTGCCACTGCACCACAACATGTGCCCCATGTGCTGCGCATGCGCATGCGCTGTGTCTTGTGGCTGCATTGCAGCGCTGGAGGCGCTGCCGCCCAGCGATTGCGCGCCCCTGCCGCCCCACGTGCAAGCGCGCATCAGCGCCAACATACAGCAGCACACGGCATGCCGCAGCGCAGTGATCGCACAGCAGCGCAAGGACTTGTGCTGGTGGGAGGAGGACCGGGCTGAGGAGCCGGCACAGTAGCAGTGCTGCTGCTGCTCGCCACGAGGCCACCCACCCACACACCCTCTCCAGCCTCGACCTGTGCTGGTTTGGGAGGAGAACCCTGCTGCTGAGGAGTCGGCACAGTAGCTGCTGTAGCATTGCATATGCTATAGCAGTGCCACTGCTACTGGCCACGAGGCCACACACGCACACCCTCTCCAGCCTCGACTTACCCAGGAGCTGCAGAGCGGCCTGGGTAGCCACTCACTCACGCACCGGCAGCACATATCACTTTGTGTGGGCCATCCCGGAGGCTGGCTGGGCAAGGGTGGCTGCTGGTATGCTGGTATCTGCCATCCCAGCCTGTGGCTCTCAATTGTTTAGGTGGTTGCACTGATGGTGTGGCGCGCATTCCTTGTGGGTGCTTGAAAGTGAACAGGGACAGCGGCCGGGGCTTGCACCTATTGTTCAATTGCAAGTTTGAGTACATCAACGAAGGAATGATAAGAATAGTACTTGTATGCTACAACAACCATGCTGTGATTATGGTGCTACTTTTGTTGTGCCAATTAGCGTCAAGCGTCAAGGGGGCGCATTCCATGCATCTACAAATTCGGGTGTGTTTTCATCCCATTGCTGTGTGGGTGTCAGGCGGCCCCTAGCGCACATTTTTGATTCTAAATGGTAAATGTCTTCCAATCCAGCCTTTTCATATCATCATACCATGCTGTGACCGTGTGCGCGGAACATCGGGCTATTCAGCTAGGAGGAGGTGCAATTTTAGGGTTTTAGCCCGGCTACTGCACTGCATCGCCGCAGGTGTCAGGCAGCCCCTAGCGCACATTTTTGATTCTAAATGGCAAATGTCTTCCAATCCAGCCTTTTCATATCATCATACCATGCTGTGGCCAAGTGCGTGGAACCATCGGGCTATTCAGCTAGGAGGAGATGCAATTCCAGGGTTTTAGCCTGGCTACTGCACTCCATCGCGGAATGTGTCATGCGGCCCCTAGTGCACATTTTTGATTTTTAACGGCACATGTCTTGCAATCCAGCCTTTTCATATCATCATACCATGCTGTAGCCAAGTGCGCGGACCCATCCGGCTTGTGAGCTAGGAGGAGATGCAATTCCAGGGTTTTAGCCTGGCTACTGCACTCCATCGCGGAATGTGTCATGCGGCCCCTAGCGCTCATTTTTGATTCTTAACGGCACATGTCTTGCAATCCAGCCTTTTCATATCATCATACCATGCTGTGGCCAAGTGCGCGGAACCATCCGGCTTGTGAGCTAGGAGGAGATGCAATTTTGTGGTTGTAGCCCGGCTGTTGCACTGCATCGCCGCAGGTGACAGGCAGCCCCTAGTGCACATTTTTGATTCTTAATGGCAAATGTCTTGCAATCCATTCTTTTCATATCATCATACCATGCTGTGGCCCAGTGCGCGGAACCATCAGGCTATTTAGCTAGGAGGAGATGCAATTTTAGGGTTTTAGCCCGGCTACTGCACTGCATCGCCGCAGGTGTCAGGCAGCCCCTAGCGCACATTTTTGATTCTAAATGGCAAATGTCTTATAATCCAGCCTTTTCATATCATCATACCATGCTGTGGCCAAGTGCGTGGAACCATCGGAATATTCAGCTAGGAGGAGATGCAATTTTAGTGTTTTAGTCCGGCTACTGCACTGCATCACCGCAGGTGTCAGGCGGCCCCTAGTGCACGTTTTTTGATTCTTAATGGCAGATGTCTTGCAATCCAGCCGTTTCATATCATCATGCAATGCTGTGGACCAGTCACTGGTCACACACTGAGTGTGTGGAACCATCGGGCTTGTGAGCTAGGAGGAGATGCAAAAAGCTTGCGACTATGGCCCGTGGCTGGGGATAAAAGGCAACTGGAATTGACGGACTTGCGCGGGTGGTTTTGATCGCCCAAACAACGAAGCAAAGACTGGGTACATTTACTACAATTCCCCATGAGCGGACTAGCGGCTCGCTGGGCTAGTGCCTGGGGTCGGGTTCAGTCCCGAAAGTGTATTGTATTGTAGTGTATTGTATTGTATTGTACTGTATTGCAGTTTCGGGGATTTAGCCCGGCTGTTGCACTACATTGCAACAGGTGACATGCGGCCCCTAGTGCACATTTTTGATTCTTAACGGCAAATGTCTTCCAATCCAGCCTTGTCATGTTATCCTGCCATGTTGTGGCCAAGTGCGCGGAACCATCGGGCTATTCAGCTAGGAGGACATGCAGTTTTGGTGTTTCAGCCCGGCTACTGCACTGCATTGCAACAGGTGACATGCGGCCCCTAGTGCACGTTTTTTTATTCTTGACGGCAAATTTCTTGCAATCCAGCCTTTTCATATCATCATGCCATGTTGTGGCCAAGTGCGCGGAACCATTGGGCTATTCAGCTAGGAAGAGATGCAATTTTGTGGTTGTAGCCCGGCTGTTGCACTGCACCGCCACAGGTGTCAGGCGGCCCCTAGTGCACATTTTTGATTCTTAATGGCAAATGTCTTGCAATCCAGCCTTTTCATATCATCATACCATGTTGTGGCCAAGTGCGAAGAACCATCGGGCTTTTCAGCTAGGAGGAGATGCAGCTTTGGGGTTTTAGTCCGGCTACTGCACTGCATTGCAACAGGTGACAGGCGGCCCCAAGCGCACATTGGTCAAATTCACTGGTGTTGGCTCACAAAGCCTGCCACCCTGCCTGGTGCCTAGTGGGTTGTAAACTGCACTCAAGACCCATCAGCTGCCACAATACAGAGCCCCATACCGAGTCTACGGCTTATCTTTAGTTGCAAGCCTCCCGCAGCTGTTGGTGCAGCTGCTTTTTCTTGGTCTGTTGCAGCGCAGAACTGCCCTGATGCATCCTGCTGCAAAGTTGCTGCTGTGCCCGCCTTGATTATAAAGATGATACAGCCTTTCAGCGCCAGAGCCAGCTTTAGCCATGCTTACATGTTGTAGAGAGAAAACTCTCCCTTACAATTTTGTGGGTACCCACCACCCTACAGACGCCAGGTGGGTTTTATCCCCTTAAAAGATCAGTGGAACCGGTGCAACTACCCAGCTCAGAAGTCTGCTGCTGCCACAGCCACAGCAGCAGCACCATAACACTCGATCAACAGCATCAGCCAGCACACAGCCACTCCATCACTGTTGCTGCTGTTGCAGCAACAGCGACAACAGCAGCACACTCCTGCGGCCAGCATTCCTTGCAGCGCGCGCTGCAGCCTCACTAGCGCGCCAGCGCCTGCTGCTATTGCCACGCTGCCGCTGCCACGCTCCTGCTTTGCGTCCTACACAATTGTTTGCACCTCTCGCTGCAGCCTCACTCGCGTGCCAGCGCCTGCTGCTTCTTTGCTGCGTAGCTGCTGGCGCCTCCAGCCAGCAGGCGCACCTCGTCCTGGTAGGTGTCGTACCTGACGCAGCAGCAGCAGCAGCAGCAGCAGCAGCAGCAGCAGCACAGGCGTGTCGCAGGCATACAGTGTCACACAGCATTGCATTTGCTATGACAAGCTGCATAACCACATCACCGGTTTGGGCTTTGACGCAGCACTGACTATGCACAACATGTAAAGCAGCAGAGTGCATGCTATATCAACATGTTTGTTCGTCTACCTAAGCCCGCGGCCGCACCTGAAGCGCATGCGCAGGTTGGGCACGTTGGTCTTGTGTATGTCGTTGCCCTCAGGCCCGGCCCGCCAGTACTCTGCCGCCACCCAGTGCTTCTTGCACGCGTGAGGGAAGCCGCTGTGCAGCACGCCGTTGCGCGCCACCTCGCACAGGTCGGTTGATGACAGCTTCCACACCTGCACACAAGTTAGGGTTGAAGAGGCAAGAAGGCTTTGAGTTTCAGGGTGCGAAACGTTGCGAAGTGTCATTGACTGCTGTGCAGCACACCGTTGCGCGCCACCTCGCACAGGTCGGTCGACGACAGCTTCCACACCTGCACACAATTTGGGGTTTGAAAGGCAGGAAGGTTTTAGGTTTCAGGGTGCGAAACGTTGCGAAGTGTCATTGACTGCTGTGCAGCATGCCGTTGCGCGCCACCTCGCACAGGTCGGTCGACGACAGCTTCCACACCTGCACACAATTTGGGGTTAAAAAGGCAGGAAGGTTTTAGGTTTCAGGGTGCGAAACGTTGCGAAGTGTCGTTGACTGCTGTGCAGCATGCCGTTGCGCGCCACCTCGCACAGGTCGGTCGAGGACAGCTTCCACACCTGCACACAAGTTGGGGTATAAATGGCAAGAGGGTTTTAGGTTTCAGGGTGCAAAATGGTGCCATGTGTCGTTGACTGTCGTGCAGCACACCATTGCGCACGCCACTTCGCACAGATCGGTCGACGACAGCTTCCACACCTGCACACAGGTTGATGTTTGAAAGGCAAGGCAGTTTTGGGTTTCAGGGTGCAAAACGTAGCAATGACTGCTGTGCACCAGTGAGACTGCTGTGCAGCATGCCGTTGCGCGCCACCTCACACAGGTCGGTTGACGACAACTTCCACACCTGCGCACAAGTTGGGGTTTAGAGAGGCAAAGCAGTTTTAGGTTGAAGGGCTGAAGGCGTGCGGGAAGCCGCTGTGCAGCACCCTGTTGCCACAACTGCGCACAACTTGGAGTGTAAAAAGCAAGGGTTGACAGGTTTTCACTTTAGAAACGTGATAATCTACGAGATGATTGCTGTGCAGCACGCCATTACGCGCCACCGCACAGAGGTCGGCCCAGGACAGCTTCCACACCTTGCGCGCAGCGGTTTTGGGAGTACTTGGAAAAAAAGATCCTGCCAAGCCCTAAACATTATAAACCCTACATCACCCTGCAAAAACACATCACCTGTGCCGCCACGCTGTACTCCTCCACCAGCGGCTCCTTGGTGAGGTGGATCTGCAGCATGTCATCCGTGGGCAGGCCCCAAACCTTAAACCCCACCACTGATCCTGCAGGCTGAACCCCAAGCCCTAAACCCTACCTGTGCCGCCACGCTGTACTCCTCCACCAGCGGCTCCTTGGTGAGGTGAATCTGCAGGGGGTCGTTCGTGGCCAGGCCCCAATCCCTAAACCCCACCACAGATCCTGCAGGCTAAACCCCAAGCCCTAAACCCTACCTGTGCCGCCACGCTGTACTCCTCCACCAGCGGCTCTTTGGTGAGGTGGATCTGCAGGGGGTCGTTCGTGGCCAGGCCCCAATCCCTAAACCCCACCACAGATCCTGCAGGCTACACCCCAAGCCCTTAACCCTACCTGTGCCGCCACGCTGTACTCCTCCACCAGCGGCTCTTTGGTGAGGTGGATCTGCAGCGGGTCGTTCGTGGCCAGGCCCCAATCCCTAAACCCCACCACAGATCCTGCAGGCTACACCCCAAGCCCTTAACCCTACCTGTGCCGCCACGCTGTACTCCTCCACCAGCGGCTCTTTGGTGAGGTGGATCTGCAGCGGGTCGTCTGTTGAGAGGCTGACGCTGAGGCCGCGCGCGAAGAAGGCCGGGAAGGGGTTCTTGTGGTAGTCCAGGAACAGGCTGTTGTTGGACAGCGGGCTGCAGGTGAATGCGGGGGGGGGGGGGGGGGGTGGGGGGGGGGGCAGAGACAAGCTGAATGGGTCAGCATTGTGCAGCTTAGTAGTCCAGGGACAGGCTGTTGTTGGACAGCGGGCTGCAGGCGTTGGCAGAGAATAGTGCAAATTGCATGTGAGCGTGGTGTGTGTATGTGTGGAGCAGAGACATGAATGATTGGGTCGGCAGTGTGCAGATTTCTGTTGGTGCTGGCTTGGAGGCAACAATGTGTGTGGCGCGCCGCACTAGGTGAACAGCAGCTTGGCATGCGTCACACGCCCCTACCGCAGGCACAAAGAGCAAGGGTCACTATGCCACGGCAACAGTGCATGCACAGCTCAATCTGCGCCATGTAAAACACGTACTGCATGCTGGCCTTGTCACAAATAACAGAAGACACCTAAGCCACAAAACTCCCAAAGCCGCACCTCATGCACAGCCCTATCTGCGTCATGTAGAAGAGGTACTGCATGTTGGCCTTGCCACCAACAGAAGATACCTAAACCGCAAAACCACAACCCGCACCTCATGCACAGCCCTATCTGCGCCATGCAGAACAGGTACTGCATGCTGCCTTGCCACCAACAACAGAAGATAGTTATCACAAATCACAGAAAACACTTTACCGCAAAACCACAAAACCGCACCTCATGCACAGCCCTATCTGCGCCATGTAGAAGAGGTACTGCAGGCAGGGGCTCTTGCGCAGGTTGATGCCGTGCGCGATGTTCTCGCACAGCATCAGCGCTGACACCAGGTGGTCGATGTCCCCCGCCTCGCCCGCGTGCGGCCTGCAGCGCGTGCAGCACAGCAGAAAAACCGCAACAACGCATGGGCCGAATGTAAGCAGAGAGCGCGCAGACACCAGGTGGTCGATGTCGCCCGCCTCGCCCGCGTGCGGCCTGCGCAGCAGGTTGACATTGCCACGAGCAGAAAAGTATGATTTTTGTCTGGCTGTGTAAAGCACCGCAATAATGCGTTGCAAGGTGCGATGTCCGTGTGCGGTCTGCGCAGCCGCGCACAGCAGGGAAGCCGCAGCAGCGCACGGGCCAGATGCGAGCAGAACAAAGATTCAGCTGCTGGCGGTGAGGCATGCGTGCATGGCACACAGACGTATCCAGGCCTGTGTGAACCGCAAGCAGGCGACCCACCAAAGTAGCGCTGCAAATGTATATTCTCAGCCGCGGCGGCGTGCGTCATGGACATCATCGACCACGGCACAAAAGGAGCAGCAAACAGCCCCACACCCCTACACACACACCTACAGCTGACAATATTGAGCTAGCTGGCAAAACACGCTGTACAGTGCACGCACATGCTGCCGGTCGGGGGTCGGCCAACAACAGCTGTACAGCAGCAGCAGCAGCAGCAGCAGCGCCGCGCACCTGAAGCTGAAGGTGTTGAGCCCCCTGCTCTCGCGCAGCTTGTTGAGCGTGTACAGGTTGGCGTAGATGTGGTACGCGTAGTAGGAGAAGGCCGCGTTGTGCTTGCTGGACCAGTCCTGCGGGGACATGCACAGCACGGCACAGGCAGGCAGCACACCGGCAGGCAGTGAGGTTCTGAAACATTGGATGCATGTGCAGATGTGCAGGCAGCTGCAGTGTCACTCTGAGCAACGGTTGTGCTTGCTGGACCAGTCCTGCGGGGACATGTACAGCACGGCACAGGCAGGCAGCACACCGGCAGGCAGTGAGGTTCTGAAACATTGGATGCATGTGCAGATGTGCAGGCAGCTGCAGTGTCACTCTGAGCAACGGTTGTGCTTGCTGGACCAGTCCTGCGGGGACATGTACAGCACGGCACAGGCAGGCAGCACACCGGCAGGCAGTGAGGTTCTGAAACATTGGATGCATGTGCAGATGTGCAGGCAGCTGCAGTGTCACTCTGAGCAACGATTGTGCTTGCTGGACCAGTCCTGCGGGGACAGCACGGCAAAGGCAGGCCGCCCAAGGGCAGGCATTGAGGTTCTGAAACATTGGATGCATGTGCAGAAGTGCAGGCAGCTGCACTGCCGCACTGAGCAACCGTTGTGCTTGCTGGACCAGCCTAGCGGGCCCGACACACATCAAGCGCACACTCCAAATAACCATTTGTACGCATGTGCGCATAGGCGGCACATGCAGCGTCAATGCCGAGGTACAAATGCCTTGCGGCAGCAGCAATGTGTTTTACTAATGGTTAAATCGCTGGAAAAGCTGCGGCTGCGACGGCTGGCACACTGTCATTAGCTTTGCTTGTCGCTGCCAGCCCGTGCCCACACAGAGGGCAGATCAAGGTGAGATCAGCAGATCCAGATGAGATCAGCAGATCTAGGTCCGATGAGCAGATCTGCAGACCTGCAGGGACACATGCATTTCAAGCTGCACAGTACAACGCAAACGACTGCTTCAGAAAGCCACAGGCTCAGCATTTGAACCATATCAAAACACAAACATCAGCCGCCTCCCACCTGCGGCAGCGGGCTGTGCTTGGTGGGGCGCCGCTCCGGCTTGGACTCATCGTCCACCATGTCAAAGCCCACCACCTGACAGCAGCAGCAGCAGCGGCAGCAGCAGCAACACAAAGGAGCATGTGCAGGGTTGGCTGCGGGTGACGACAGCACGTACTTGATAATGCAAGTGATAACACCAGCACCAGTGCAAGCAAGAACCCTTTGCATGCTGCAGCAATGCTACTAACAGTGCTCTCGGCAGCAGCAGGCCGTACAGTGCAGCACCAGCAGCGGCAGCTTCAGCCACAAAGTACGCAGGCTGTGCCATGTTGGCATGTGCTGTGACATCCGACTAAGCGTTTGCACACAACATAAACTTGCCAGTGCAACAACTTGCATGCGCACCCACCTGTGACAGGAAGCAGTGCAGCTGCGGGTGGCTGGCCGGGTCCACCGTGGCCTCAAACAGCGGCAGGAAGATGTTCTCCAGCATCTGCGGGGTGCATTGAGACAACAACAGCTGAAAGGCAAGCAAAGAGAGTCCCGTTGGCCTCAAACAGCGGCAGGAAGAAGTGCTCCAGCATCTGCGGGTATTTACAACAGCAGCAGGGTTGCCATATGAAGGAAAGATGGTCGAACAGCGGCAGGAAGGTGTGCTCTAGCATCTGCAGGTGGTTCACGGACCGGGCGATGTTGTTATTGAAGGTCGTTGCAAGGTCGTTGCAAGGCACTGCGACTGCAAAGTCACGCCGCAACTCAGCACATGCGCATGTGCACACCCACACATCTCTTGCGAGCATTGTGAGGCCTTGAGCTGCAGCTGCAAGGCAGCCGCATGTGGCACCGCCATCTTGTCCCCTCACAACACGCAGCATTCAGCAGCAACAGGTTGACAGTCAAATGAGCACCAGCACCACTGTTCCCAAAATAGCCCTGCCGCACCTGCGCGTAGTTCTCAATGATGCCCTGGTCCCTGTACACGTTGTACAGCCGCGGGATCTGCACCAGCCACACCACGTTGTTGCTGGCCAGGTTGTTGGCCACCACCCACGCCGCAAGGATGTCCCACTCCACCTGAGCGGCAGCAGCAGCAGCAGCAGCAGCAGCAGCAGCAGCAGCAGCGGCAGCAGCAGCAGTTAGCTCATGCTGGTTGGTGTGAACTACGTCGCCAGATGGGGATGCGCATCTCTGCAGAAATATGCCACGCTTGCTGCTGCTACCGAACCTGCCTCGCTCTGATTTAATACAACCCTGCCCCTGCTTGCGGCCGTAGTTGGAGATGCGCATGTCTTGACAAGCGCATCTCCGCACAAACAACACCCCCCCCCCCCCCCCCCTCGATACAACAACTTCGCACCTGCTTGCAGCCATAGTTGAAGATGTGCATCTCCCATCATGTGCATATCTGCACAAACATCTCTCCCTCTATATAACAACATCACACCTGCTTGCGGCCGTAGTTGCATGTCTTGACATGCACATCTCCGCACAAACACCCCCCCCCCCTCGATACAACAACTTCGCACCTGCTTGCAGCCATAGTTGAAGATGTGCATCTCCCATCATGTGCATATCTGCACAAACATCTCTCCCTCTATATAACAACATCACACCTGCTTGCGGCCGTAGTTGCGGCCGTAGTTGCATGTCTTGACATGCACATCTCCGCACAAACAACCCCCCCCCCACCCTCGATACAACAACTTCGCACCTGCTTGCAGCCATAGTTGAAGATGTGCATCTCCCATCATGTGCATATCTGCACAAACATCTCTCCCTCTACATAACAACATCACACCTGCTTGCGGCCGTAGTTGCGGCCGTAGTTGCATGTCCCAACATGTGCATCTCCGCACAAACATCCCTCCTTCTATACAACAATCCCGCACCTGCTTGCGGCCATAGATGGAGATGTGCATCTCCACACATGTGCATCGCCACACACACAAGCAATGCTTAGCACTGGCCATCAAACCCTATAACAACCCCCCACCTGCTTGCGGATGTAGATGGAGATGCGCATCTACACACACACATGCCACGCTGCATGCTGCTGCTAAACCAGCCTCGCTTCTCTATCGGGCAACCCCGCTACACTCCGCACCTGCTTGCGGCCGTAGATGGAGATGCGCATCTCCGCGTGCTGGTACTTGCTGGCCTCCAGGTCGGTGAAAACCTCGCGCGTCAGCTCCGCCAGGAAGCGGCCCCGGATCAGGTTGTCCTGCACGTGGGGCACCACCACAAGCGCAGAGTGAGATATATGATTAGAGGGGTTCCACGGTGTGTTCATGCGGCATACGCCACCACAGACACCTGGTGCAGAGTGATATGGGGGGAGCGCATAGTTTGCATGTTGGTGAACACCTCGCGCGTCAGCTCAGCCAGGAAGCGGCCCCGGATCAGGTTGTCCTGCAAGGCGCAATAGGTTGCAAGTGCAGTGTCAGCAGAGTGAGGGGTGAGCGCTTAGGTTGCAAGGTTACAAGCGCATGGTAAGGAGGGGTCGGCAGCAGCAGCAAGCGGCCCCGGATGAGGTTATCCTGCGAGGCGGGCGATTGCAGGCGCATGGTAAGGCGTGACCACGTTGGTTGCGAGATCACAAGTGCATGGTAAGGAGGGGTCAGCAGCAGCAGCAGCAGCAGCGGTTGCAGCAGAGCCACAGGAAATGCAAGCACCACGCACACAATGCACATCGACACTTGAGGACACGAACAGTGTGCCTGCACGCTAGGACAGCTGCGCACACTCAGGGCGCATGCACGAGATCACTGCCCCGCCCCAGATGCTCAGGCACAAAGAAAGTCCGTGCGAATGCGCACAGCCGGCACAGCTGATCCTTGTATCCATACCTAACACACCAAAACCCTGCCGCCGCACCTGCTATATCCATACCTAACACACCAAACCCTGCCCCTCCTCACCTGCTTGATGAAGATCTCGCGCAGCCAGCACAACCGGCACAGCTGATCCGTACATTCAACACCGTAAAGCCCCACACACCCGTCAAAACCCTGCCGCCGCACCTGCTTGATGAAGATCTCGCGCAGCCTGCTCTGCCCAAAGGGGTTGTACTTGAGGTTGAACTTGTCGAAGCGGTGGAAGGTGTTCTTGTCGGCGTGCATGTCCAGCGTGTCCACGTTGAGGTCGTAGCCCGTCATGCGCAGGCTCTCAAACACCTCCTTCAGGGTGAGCCACTTGCCGTCCCTGCGCGGTGAGGAACAGTGCAGCAGTGCGCAGCAGCAGCAATGACGCAATGCAGGCAGACAATTTGCGTGAAACTCAGCACCAGCTAACACATTTAGTCGCACGCGGTCATGCGCAGGCTCTCAAACACCTCCTTGAGCGTCAGCCACTTGCCGTCCCTGCAACGGGGGGGGGGGGGGGGGGGGGGGGTGATGACAGTGCAGCAGTGATGCGGCAATGCCCAGGCAGGCGG
Source organism: Tetradesmus obliquus (assembly GCA_030272155.1). Classification (NCBI taxonomy): domain Eukaryota; kingdom Viridiplantae; phylum Chlorophyta; class Chlorophyceae; order Sphaeropleales; family Scenedesmaceae; genus Tetradesmus; species Tetradesmus obliquus. Next base: position 9,115,835 of record CP126191.1, read on the forward strand.
CTTGTGTGAGCGGCGGCAGCGCAGCATGTTGAGGCTCCCAAAACTCCTTCAAAGTGAGCCACTTGCCGTCCCCGAGCCGTGATGATAGTACAGCAGCGACGCAGATCGACAGTACGTGTGAGAGCAGCGTCAGCAGAAAACACTGGCTCTTTGATCAGCTCTGTAGCCCCCAGCCGCTAGCCACTGGCCGTCCGCGCGCTGCCGACTGCCAGCGTTCTAGGCTTGCTCTGTGTTTACCACGTGTTGCGATGTTGCCCACATCAGCTGACATCAGCTGTCACGTGCGGCACTGGACTGAGGCAGAGATCCCAACCGCCCGTGCAACCGCCCTGTCCCTGGCAGCTGCCGCCCGTCCCACCCAAGCCATACCATTCCCCCAGCCGTCCCGTCTGAAGATGACCAGCTCGTCCGGCTGCTTGCGCAGCTTGCTCCAGCTGATATACCCTATTGCAAGCCCCCTTGCATCTGTCCCACATCGCCTGTCCCATCTCAGCCATCCCCTGTCCCACTCATGCAAGTGTCCCCTGTCCCACTGTCCCCCCAGCTGTCCCCAATTACTGTCCCGTCACCTGAAGATGACCAGCTCGTCCGGCTCCTTGCGCAGCTTGCTCTTGATGAAGCGCAGCAGGTGCTTCTGGTGCATGCAGGCGCTGTGGTGGATGTGCGTGTCAACCTTGCGCACGTTGTAGAAGTCGCGGTGCGGCGCAGACTTCTGAGCCAGGAACTCCTTGTCCGCGTTGAGCATCACGTGCAGGTTGAACTTCTGCTCCAGCAGCATAAGCCTGGCCGGGTGCGGTTTGGTGGGCGGGCAGCAGTTGGAGAGGCGCGCCGGCAGCAGGCACAGCACGGCGAGAAAAGTGGACACGTTTGGTGAGACACAGAAAGGAAGACCAAGGAAGTACTGTTGGTGCAGCCAGCAGGTAAATTTTGCGATTAGCAGCACGATTGAGAGATCAGACATGGTGGCAGCCCACATGGCTGAGCTGGGATGAGGCAGTGCTGGCGGCTCTCTAAGCCACCCATCAGCAAGCATGCTGCATGCACCGTCTGTGGGTTGCTCCTGTGCTGCTGCACCTGCTACAGGCACAGCACTACCATCCACTGGAAGCCCTGGACGACAAACAGCACTGCACATATTACACCCCTGCAAGCTACGCATCACCGCCACACACATCAGGCACTGCATATGCTGCACAGCAAGATTTATGCACCCCACCGCCACACACACCACCGCACACCGCCACCCACCGCCAACCACACACACCTGTGGTGGCAGAAGCTCTTGACGGGCCCCAAGCTCGCGTAGCGCAGCACCCTGTGCATGTCCGTGAAGAAGTCTGCTGCACTGCCCGGCAGCGGAAACAGCTCAGTGGCCATGCCGCCAGCCTGCATGCTGCCTGCGTCGCTCCACACGCGCACCACGCCATCTACCATTGTGTAGGCGTGGCTGCTGCGCGGCAGCGGCCGGTAGCAGAAGGGCTGCGGGTCCACCTCGCCCGGCACGGCTGCTTCCGGCTCTTGCTGTTGTCGTTTTTGTTGCGTTGTGATGGAGAGTGTGTGATGCGGAGGTCGCAGGAGCACCGCATGTGGCAGAGAGGCAGCAGGCAGCAGGCCAGGGTGTGAGTGAGGAGGTGTTTGGCAGGCAGCCTTGAGACACAGCTGCACAAAAACTGCAAAAGCCCTTGAAAGCCTACGCGCGGTAGCGGGCGGTAGCAGAAGGGCTGCGGGTCCACCTCGCCCGGCACGGCTGCCTCCGGCTCGTGCTGTTGTTGTAGTTGTTGCGTCGTGATGGAGAGTGTGTGATGTTGCGCATAGGCACAGGTCGCAGGAGCAGCAGCAGCAGATGCAGGAGCAGGATGTGAGGGGGGAGGTCCACGAGGGACAGCCATGCCACACAACTCGCACACAGAGCCTGTATCCCACGCACACGGCAAACCCAAACTTGGTCAACCCCGGTCGACCATGGTAAACCATGGTCAAACAACGCTCACCCGCCGCTGCTCTGGGCTGGCAGCGGGCGTGAAGAGCCACTTGCGCCGCAGCTCCAGGCACTCCACCAGCATCGCGCACACCTCCTCACGCACACTGCCCATCCACACTCAGTCAAACTCGGTCAAACTTGGTCAAACATAGTCAACCGCTCACCCGCCGCTGCTCTTATTTGGCAGCGGGCGTGAAGAGCCACTTGCGCCGCAGCTCCGGGCACTCCACCAGCATTGTGCACACCTCCTCACGCACGCTGCCCATCCAAGCCCGGTCAAACCTGGTGAAAGATGGTTACACCTCGTCAAACTCACTCAACCGCTCACCCGCCGCTGCTCTGGGTTGGCTGCGGGCGTGAAGAGCCACTTGCGGCGCAGCTCCAAGCACTCCACCAGCATCGCGCACACCTCCTCGCTTTCCTCTGTGAGCAGGTTCTCTGGCGTGATCACACGGCAGTAGTCGTCATACAGCGTGGCGGCCTGCTCAATGGCCTGCAGGCAAGAAAAATATGCAGGGAAGCAAGACAAGGGGCAGCCAACCCTTACATCTGGTCCAAGCGTTACGGTTGATCACGCGGCAGTAGCCATCATACAGCGTGGCAGCCTGCTCAACGGCCTGCAGGCACGAGAAATATGCAGGGAAGCAAAACAAGGGGCAGCTACTACTGATCATGCGGCAGTCGTTGTCATACAGCGTGGCGGCCTGCTCAATGGCCTGCGCTTCACCCACTGGCATGTGCCGTATGTGCGTAGGCTATGCAACACAACTTGATCCTCAGCTGCGCTGCACCTAACGGCGAGCTTGCACAGCTGAGCTGCTCACCTTTCCTGTGTCTGCCAGCTTATCCGCAGAGTTCGGCATCTGCACCTTGTGCTGCGGCAGCGGCGACGGCGGCACCATGCCATTCTGCAGCACAAGCTGCGCATGCGCAGCAGCAGCAGCAGCAGCAGAGGGGCTGCGCAGCAAGCTAGGGTCAACGGGGGTGGCTGCTGCTGGCATGGGTGCTGGGGTCGGCAGCTGCTGGTAGGCGTTGCTGCTGCTGCTGCCGGCTAAGAGGCGCTCCGCTGAGGGGGTGGGCAGCAGCCTAGGGTTAACAGGCGGTAGCACTGGCAGCGGCTGCTGCAGCTGCAAGACCAGGGCAGGAGCAAGGCAGAGTGCAGTGCAGAGGATTGGTTGAGTGCCCAGTACACCACCATGCGAATGGCGGTTCTGAGACCCCTGCATAAAGCTGCGGGCAGGAGTGTGTGTGTGAGTGCTTTCGCGCAGCTCCAAGCATGATTTGCTGCCTGAGGATACACGCATACACAGGCAACCCCTGCTTTGGCTGCAGTTGCCTTCAGCATGTAGTCAAATGCATGTCAGTGAAAGGCAACCACTGCTTCATGCGCCAGATTACGCCACAAAGCCTCAACACAAAGCCGCATCTGCCTATCCAAAAAACGCCAACTCACCTTGGACTGCTCTGTTCCACCCTGCTGCGCCACACCTGCTGGCGCCTGCAGGCCAGCCACTTGACTTTCCTGCCGTGCAAAGCTGCGCTGCGCTGCGCTGCTGCTGCTGCCGCCGCCGGTGCCGTTTGCGCCTGCCGCTGCTGCTGTGTTGCTGAAGGTGCGCCAGTGCTCTGGCAGGGTGCTGCTGCTGGGGCCGTCCACGTATGACTCGTCGTGGTCTACATCCTCCTGCGTTAAATCAACATAACATTATATAACATAACATGTGACAAGTGGCACACCACGGGCGTGTTAGTGGCACACTGCATGCGCAGCAGCGCCGGCTGGTGGACACAAGCGCCATGTCCAGCAAGAAACCACTACGCTCTACGCTAGGAAGAACTACAATAACGCCTGCCTATTTGCTGGCCCTGCGTTGCGCACTTCCGCGGCGCATAAGCTGCTGCTGGCGTTTTGGCCTGTGCCATCGTCACTGCGCACGCCAAAAATAACTTTTACAGCAGCCGCACTATTGCTGAGCTGGCAGCAGCAGTGCCTCACCCGAGCCAGCCACTCCACCCGCGGTGAGTGCACCCCAGCATCTGCTGCTGCATCCTGCAGGACAGCCGGCAACAAAGTATAACAGTGAACACACACAGTTGCAAGCAGTGACTGTTACGTTGAAGCAGCACCTCTGCCTGCAACACGCTCACAACGGCAGGTGTTTGATTCACGACGGTTCTCAAGCCCAGCTCTGTTATGCCACAGCAGCTTCTGCGCGACGTATGTCAAAATCTCAGCAGCTGCCAGACCGATCGCTGTCCAAGCACTCTGAGGTTTGCTTTCACTGCTGCTGCTGATGCTACTGCTGCTGCTGCTGCTGCTGGCATTCCATGTGAGATGAGCATGATGATGATGCTGATCAAACAGCATCATGTCAGGTCTAGCAATGAAGCACAACACAAAGAGGAAGCAAAGCGAGCAGCAGCGCACCTGCTGCCGCCTCACGTCTTGCTGGTGCTGCACTGTCTGCACCCTCACAGGCCTGCCTCGCCTGCCAGGGCTGTGAGGCCTGCAGCAGCACATACCAACAGAAGTGATGATTGATGCATAGAAACGCATCTACAAGCCGTTACAGCACATGGCAAGCTGCTTGCTGCTTCATATTTTGTTGGGGTGTGCTTTCAAGCACCCAAGTGCCACTTGCGCAGCCGCAGCATGATGCGATGCAGCCAAAACAGCAGTAAAAAGCAAACATACAGCAGTGATAGGATCGTGATTTCACACCTGCCTCTCTGCTGCTTTGCAGCAGCTTGTAATTGCTGCTGTTGCAGCTGCTGTAGCTGCTGCTGCTGCAAGGCCAGCTCCTGCTGCCTCAGGTAGTAGGACGTGGCTGCATACGCGGCACCTGCTGCAGCAGCTGATCCCAGAGCGATCCCGCCAGCGAAGATAACCCAGCTGCTGCGGCTGCTGTCGCTAGCCATGTGCTGCAGCTGTGAAGCAAGAAGGCCAAGCAAGGCCTGTGCGGCCTAGGCAGGCTCGACTGCTCTGAAATGGAGCTTGAATATTGGCTATCAATGGTTTGCACACAATAGTAGAGGCAGAACCAGCACTCTCGGTCAGGAATATGCAGTGCGCCCGTTTTGTGTGAGCAGCACAAGAGTGAGCAACGACGCCTTCGTGAAAACCAATGTGATCGAACGTACCGCACTCAGTCAGATTCGTTCAACAGTATGGTCGGGCTATGACTTGAGGAGGCGTTGTTGTGCCGTGCAAAAACCCTACCTTCCCCACAACCCATGTTGGTCGGATCGTTGCCACGTGGATCTCACAAAAGTGGCATGACTTGTTTTTCAACAGCTGACGGAATGCTTGCGGCACGTGCGCCTGTGTAGAGGTATGGGCCCTAGGCAAACAGTCACATCAATCACACCAGCCTGAGGCATGCGCATGTGCACCGTGTCTCATGACCTTCTTACAGCTTGGCCCTGTACTCACAATGTTGAGTACCATCAGGATGACTTTGAGAATGCTTATTTAAATATCGAACTAGGGTAAGGAAGGCATGTGCGACACCACATCACAGTGAATCCACATAGGCAGCATGACAGCATCATGATGTACTGCCCAACCACACCATAACAGTGCATGCCGTGGACAAAGTCAGCCACCTGCACCACATAACACAGCAGCGCTGCCCTGGGTCGCAAGTTGGTGCGCCACAATGCCCCCTTTCGGTCATCCCTGGCAAACTTGCCACATGCCGCAGCAGCAGCAGCAGCAGCAGCAGCAGCAGCAGCAGACACAGCGCCAGATGCCACCATGGCGCTGGCCAGCGCTGGGCGGCTGCTGCGCTTAACCTAAATCCAGCAAGCAAACACACCTGGCAAAGATCCACATCCTGATCCACTCTGCAGGTGAGCCAGCGGTATGCACAGCAACAGCAGCAGCTGCAACACGCTGCATTCCTGTCACAAGCAGGGCCATCAGACCAGACCACTGCAAAGTATCAGACTATCTTACACGGTTCCACTATTTGCAAATAGTCAATGGACGTCCTCAACTTGGATGCTGGATATCTGATAAGGGAGGTGCAAGGCAACGAGCTCAGAGTTGGAATGCAGAAGCCTGTCGTGCACACCGCGCCTGCCATTGCGGAAACAGCCCAAACAAACGACAGCTGCCGCTATCTTCTGTGCGCAACGTTTCAACCAATCAGTCCTGAAATGACACACAGCACGTGGCAGCTGCAGGGCAATAAATCAACTGATGCTGGAACCATTCAAGGATGCGGATGGTTCAAGAATGCGAGCTGCAGGAGCACAACAGACTGCAAATCTATCGATTGTATTCGACCAAGAGGCGACGGAAGCAAATTGTGGGCTGCAGGAGACTGTGCACACACACACAGTGAGAATGACCACACACTGACACACAATCATGCTTTGAGCAGCACTGCAGCTGAGCCCAAGTGGCAAGCCAAAGCGCAGGAAGCCTGATTGAACAGGCAGCTTCCCCTCTTCGCTGATTGCATCTTAGCAGAGCTGACTCTGCAGAATGCCTGTCAAGCACATCAAGAGCCACAACCCGCTCCTACGCCTGCGCAGGAAGCTGCTGATACAACTGCGCCGTCAAACGCTGTGTTGGTTTCCTGCAAGAATTGGCATCAACAAGCAACCTTTCTTCGACCAGTGACCATCTAGACAATCAGAGGTGTTTTCAACAACACAGACACACATGCAGTGGCACAAGCCACAGGATGGGCGGCCCTGGCCCAAACGCTAGACCTCCAGCAAGTTGACACAATCAAAGAGTCGAGGGACAGCAACGCTCACACACAAAGCAGCATCGCACACGAACACCCGCCAGCTGGTGTCAATGCACCACAGGTTGCGGGTGCAGACATTGGTTTTGGACTGGTGCAGACGCCTGACTGGAGACGACAGGGTTCGTTGTTGCAGCAATCCTGCTGCAGACGCAAGGGTCGACACTTCTGAGCTGAACAACAGAAGAATATGCTGGACTACAGAAGACTCAGCTGCAGAATGGAGACATATACACCCATACCTGTCCCCTGTTCACTGAGAAGAATGTTTGGGCGATGCCCAGGATTGAGCTTTGCCACAGACAGCAGCCTTTGACCATCAAAGCTCTTGCGCCATCTGTGCACATGCACACATTGCGGCAGGGCCTTCCGCCATGCCTGACGCTGGCTGGGGCGTGTCATGCACACCCGCCCACTTCGTCCGACTACTTTCATGTTCTTTATATGCTACAAACTCTGCAAACTCCATGTCAAAACCCTCTGAGCAGGCAACAAATAGCCTGCATCTCAATTGACCAAATGGACCAGCCCAACTGCTGCGCCTGCAGTGCTCTAGTCTAGTCCCCATTCCTGCCACGTCTGTAGCACACATACCAGCACACATGCGGCTGCAGCACACACGCCAACATGCAACTTTGAGTTATGCAGTGTGGGATCGCTCCTGCTGCACACTGTACAATGCGACATGTCAACTGCAACACAGTCATTCCCCTCAGGAACACAAGCAGTCATAGTGCTGCAGCACATACGCACACTCAGCAGACACGTGTCACTTTTGACCTTTCTCCAACACGGCATGGACAGCGCACCCACCACACTCCCAGACACATTCAACAGCCGCTCAGGTCATGTCCCCTCAGCTGCACAGTTGTGTTTGTCGGTTGCGTGTGAGCCTTACGGTCATGCAGCCGACACACATACACAGCCAGTCGACGCAGACAGTCAAGCTAGCCCCTCCTGAACTCCAAATCAGCTGCTCTGCGCACAGTCGAGGTGCGCAAAGGCTGGCCGCACCTTGGCATCCCGCCGCTGCTGCTGCTCCATCTGCTCCTTCAGCTGCTGCGCAGCTTTCACGTCACCTGCACGCAGCGCTACCAAGTCCAACCTGTGCTGGCTGTCTGACGGCAGCACCAACTGCTGCTGCTGCTGCTGCGCCAGGGGTAGCCAGCACTCTCGAGCGTCTTCAGACAGCGTCCACAACCGCTGCCCGTCGAAGTCCAAGTGAGACAGCCAGCAGCCGGTGCCCACTGACAGCAGCTGCACCCGCTGCTGCTGCTGCTGCTGCTGCTGGCAGTGTGCCCTGTGTGGTTGGTATTGCTGTTGTGTCTCATGCTGCATGCTGCTGCTGCTGCTGCTGCTGCTGCCAGCTGCAGCAGATTCACAGCAGCTGATGCCAGCCTGCTGCATGCCTCCTGCAGCCTGCCCAGCAGGAGCAGCAGCAGGAGCAGGTTCTGCCTGAACCCAGCTGCTGCTGCTGCCGCTACCATTGCTGCTGGCCACGTTGCTGTTGCTTCTACAAGCTCCGCTGCTGCTGTTGCTTGTAGAGTGGCCAGCAGTGCTGCTGACACTGTCATCAAGCTGAGGTGCCGTTGCTGCTGCTGGTGCTTGTGCAAGGGTGCCGCAGCCAGCGTGCACAGCTTTCCTATTTGCCGCACATGCATCAGCACAGCTGTCAGCACCACCAAACCTAAAGCAGGCGCCAGCACCAACAGCAATCTTGAAATGCCGCTTGTGACCACCCTTGCTGCCGCAGCTGCTACCCACACCGCTGCTGCTGCTGGTGATTGTGAGGCTCTTGCTTGTCTTGCTGCTGCTTCTTATGCTGCTGCCAATGCTGTGGAGCTGCTTCAGTGGCTGCAAGCTGCTGCGCACACTCAGCAGGGACCGCAAAGGGCTCTTGCTGCTGCTGCTGCCGCCGCCAACTCCTTTGTTGCTGCTACTGTTGAATTGCGGCGTGCTAGAAGCCCTGCCTCCAAGCTGCGGCGCAACTGCAGCAGCTCCACTGCTGCTGCAGCTGCTGGTGCTGCTGCTGCTGCCTGCCGCGGCGTCCTGGCCCTGCAACATCTTACTGCTGTCACCCAACTGGCATGACAGCGACACTTCTGCCATCACAGCACCCGACTCAGCTGCCGCTGCTGCTGCACTGGCTGCTGTATCACTGCCCCTAGCTGCAGCAGGTGCTTGCAGTGACTTACCAGCAGCAGCACAACCTCTGCTGCCACCGCTGCCGCCGCTGCCACCACCACCGCCGCTGCTGTTGCTGCGTTGCATTCCAGCTTCCCTCTCACCCTCGGCCGCTGCCATGCCAGCTGCGCAATCTGCTGCCGCAAGCGCCGCCCTGCGTGCAGCTGCCTGCACCCAGCCTGGCACCTCGATCACAGCCGCTGCAGCAGCAGCAGGCCCCTGAATGCACACTGAAAAGCTGTCGGCCCGCGCCAGCAGCCTGCTTGTGGCGCCTGGCACAGGCCCAAAGATGACTGTGGCAGTGAGGTTGTGCCTGCTGTCTGTAAGTGTGGCTTTGCCTTTGATGAGTCCGTGGGGCTGGCCAGACAGCAGGCCGCAGATGCGGTAATAAGGGTAGGATATCTGCAGCAGCAGCAGCAGCAGCAGCAGCAGCAGCAGCAGCAGCAGCAGGCAGCAGCGTCAAGTAGCAGTGTCAGGTGGCAGGTTTGGGTGCACAGATTGCAGCATTCGCTGGTTGTGCAATTCATGACATGCATCATATGCGCCTTGTACATTTTGAAAGATAATGCTCATACCATGTTGAGAAATGGTTCTCGTACCATCTAAGACAGTGCCAGGACCCGCACGTGACTACTACTGGATAAGGTACATAAGGCCACGTCAGGGCAGCTGCAGCAGTGCAGTGAGGCATCGAAACCCATCTCCTCACCCACCTCCATCACTGCACAAGGCAGCCACAGCAGTGCAGCACCACATCACACCCCTCTGCTCCAGTGGGCCGCGGGGCCGATGACGTTATTGCTATGGCTGGATAGGTAACTTGACAATGATGACACCCATAACCTCACCCACCTCAATCACTGCACAGCGCAGAGACAGCAGTGCAGCACCGTATCACACCCATCTCCTCACCCACCCCAATCACTGCACAGGGCAGCCGCAGCAGTGCAGCACTGCATCACACCCTTCTGCTTTAGCGGGGCGCGGCGCCGATGGCCTTATAACTGTGGCTGGATTTTTAACTTGCTAATGATGACACCCATCTCCCCACCCACCTCAATTACTGCGCCATCGCTTGCGAAAGTGATGCGCCGGTAGCCGCGCGCGTTGGTCTTCAGGCCGCCTGCGCTGAAGCTCACCTCAGGCTGAGACAGCCCCTGGAAGCTGAACAGGCCTGAGGGGCCCTGCAGGTGGAAGGCAGTCACTGGAGGGTGGTGGCTGACCTGCTCCACGAATATGCTGCTGCCGGACGCCGTGCAGGCCTGCGCGAAGGGCAGCAATGCATTGCAGATCAACAGCGTCGTCAAAAATTGACCAGGCTGCAGTCTGTGGCGGGTCTGCACAACCAGGGCCTGCCTTGCAGCATGGCATACGCGTGCTGCAATGTGCAAGCTGCTCCACCACGCTTGGCTAGTCAGCAACAGCCACAACATAATAATGCAGCCACATGCGCCAGCCTAGCCAAGCCCAGGTAGGCTCAGACCCGACACTGCCGCACCTGCCACGTCTCCCCGAAGATGCTGCACCAGCCTTGTCCAACAAACAACACCCAGCAGAAATACAGCGCAGCCACGTCCGTGCTCATGTGCTAAATCTGTGACATACAGAAAATCCCACCTGCCACGTCTCGCCCAGCAGCGGGCCAAAGGGCTTGATTACACATGCAATTTGGTGCTGGGGCAGGGGGGGGGGGCACGCAAGAAAGTGTAGGACATCATCATGAAAAACCTTGACGGGCCCAAGACACCCCCCCACCCCCCCACCCCACTGCAGAAATGTGCGCTGTCAGGCCCCAGAAGTACATATATATTATGTTATAGCTGTTAAATCATTTCTGGACCCTAAAAGCCGTGCTTTGGCGTGGTTGCAACATCACACGAACGATCTGAAGTTTCTGCTGTACTGCCACTGCCGTCACCCCCGGCGCGTCTCGGCGTCTGTCTGCCACCTTGTTATCCTCTAGTGTTTATGGCCGGGATACTAAAACGTGTGCAAACAACAGTACATGACCTAAGCTTTCATATGAGCCCACTCTCGCCTTCATCGGGCTACTGGCAAAAAAAGTTCGGACCCCCAAGACAAGAAAGTTAGTGGGCCCCCAGACACCCCCCCCCCCCTCCCCAAAACCACCTCAGAACCCGTGTGAAAATTTGCAGTAGTTAATTTATATAGTATACTATAGTATTAGATGTTCTAAAGTTGCCAGCCAAAAAGGGATGATGATGCTGTCAGTGGAGAAAGTGCCACCCCTTGGCTGGGGGTTGAAAAACTGACGCCGCCAGTTTTGATCAGGCCACAGCTGCGTGCATAACCCCACCTGCCATGTCTCGCCCAGCAGCGGGTTGAAGGGCTTGCGCCAGCTGGCAAAAACAACCAGCGTTTGACACCAGACAGCAGGCGCGCGGCAATGCTATACAGCTAAGCCGCCGGCCAAGCCAGGATCATATGAAGGGCGCTTCAACCAGCCTTTGACAACAGGCAACAGGCAACAGACAACAATACAGCGCAGCCGCCAGCCGCCAAACTAGGCTGATACATAGATCATCCAGGAGGTCTGTGCCAGCGCACCGCCGCACCTGCCACGTCTCGCCCAGCAGCGGGTTGAAGGGCTTGCGCCAGCTGGCAAACACAACCAGCCGTTGACACCAGACAGCAGCCCCGCAGCATTTTTATGCAGCTGGCGAAGCCCCCGGCCACGCCAGGACCATGTGAAGGGCTCTCCAACCAGCCTTTGACAACAAGCAACAGGCAACAGACAACAATACAGCGCAGCGCAGCCGCCAGCAGCAAAGCTAGGCTGATACATAGATCATCCAGAAGGTCTATGTCAGCGCACCGCCGCACCTGCCATGTCTCGCCCAGCAGCGGGTTGAAGGGCTTGCGCCAGCTGGCAAACACGTGCTGCAGCCCCGCCACAAACCACGCCACGCACAGCTGCAGCCGCGCCAGCGGGCTCGCTGCTGCTGCTGCCGCCTCCAGGTGTCGCGGGTGCACCCATGGGTCGGCCAGCTTCTGTAGGTAGCTGCGCGGCTCAAACATAACCACCTGGCAGCAGCGGCAGCAGCAGAGGCACAGCAGGAACATTGACAGATGCTGGAGCAGTAGGGGCTTGCTTGGTGTTGCTGTACAGGTCACTTGAGGGGCGAGCAAATTGTTTGAAACACAATCAGTAGTGCTTGAAGCCTTGTGTGGCCTGCCCTGCAGGAGGCTGAGGCGCAGCTGCAATAAGTCCTAACGCAGGCGCTGAGCTGCATTGCTGCGCGGTATGCTGCAGCATGCGACAAGCTGCGCCTGCATGTGGTTTAAGGCCCCGCAGGCCGCAGCGCTGCTTGCAGGAGTGCTGGTGGTGCTTCATCTCTCACCGGCAGCGTGATGTTGATCAGGTTGAGGTTGCCAGACAGCAGCTTGCGGCCCAGCTGCTTGCCGATATCAATGATGATCCTGCGCGCATGCAATGATGCAAGCAGGGTAGATGCAGGCAGTACTTGCAGTTGAGCAAACATGCCAGCATGGCAGCATATTGTTGACTGGCCTCCCTGAGGTTGGACAGGCTGCACAGGCCTGTGGGCACCTGTAGGCCTGAGCACACTGGGCACAGTTGCTAGCGCGTACAAAGGGAAAATATTTATGTCAAGCAGCCCCTCACAACCTTCCTGTGCTCGTAACTCATTCCTGCAGGCTATGATGGGGGTGCTACTACTGCCACTGCTGCGATGCTGTGCCGAGTGGCGCACCTTCTCTGGCTGCTGATGAGCTCCGTATCATTGCAGGTCTGACCACCATCTTGCTCCAAAGCGTCCTCATGCAGCCATGCTTCATCACAATCCAGGAACAAGTCGTCCTCGTGTCGGTACGTGCTGCGGTGTGAAGCACCTGCAGGTGCTGGGCTGATGAAAGCCTTTGTGAGCAGCATTCATCAACTAATTTAGCTCTCAGAGCTGTGTGGTGGTCGTCGGCCAACTGGAACCTCGGGATCCACCGACGAGCTTAAAAGCTTCGTGCGCCAGCTTGCAGTGCACTGAAAGCAAGAAACGAAAATCACATCACAAATTCAGTGGCCGGCTCAACACCGTTCATCGTTTGCTGGGCCGACACTGTCGGAAGTAGCGGGTTCACACCCTGGGGCTTGGTGTTGTCACTAACAAAATTATTTGGTACGTCGCCAGGTGTCTAGTGCTTTCTCATCTACGAGATGCAGTGTCAGGCACTGTCTCTGACCAGAGGCAGGCAGCCGCTACCACACCTCAACAGCACAAGGCAAGCAGCACTGGCGAACTCTGTGTCATTGTGCCTATGAGATAGGCACAAGCCCCGCCCAGAAACCATCACCAGCGAAGTGCGTGTTACACACTTTGAGCAGCCAGCGGCTGGTTGCATGGGGCTTGCACGATCACAAGCCCCTACTCAGCTCGCCGCTGCTGAAACTGCAGCAGCAAACAACTGTCAACAACCACTTGCCGCCACGGGACGCTGCCTGCTGTGCAGCGCTGCGCCGCAGCGCCACAGACCAGCAGCAGCCCCCGGTCCCAATTCAAATCCACCTTTGCGCACACTGCTGCTGCTGTTGCTGCCTCAGCATCCGAGCGCTGTCGTTTCTCTTCTCACAAACTGCAGCGCCGCCCAGCGCGCAGCATGCCTCACAGCCCCCGGGCACTGCCATTCCAGCTGCTTAGTCGCCCTTCCTGCGGAAAGAGCAGCCTGCAGGACACAGCCACACCATGCGCAGCACAGGTCACGTCAGCAAGCATCAGGCTTCGGCTGTTGCCAAGCTCAGCCCGGTCACCAAGCAAGAAAGCAAAGCGAAATACCGCAACACAACTGTCATATTACAACTGGACGCCGATGAGGGAATGGTGCACATCTCCATACATCCACACATACAGCAAGTGTGTGTCAAGCCTGCTTGCATGCCCCCACAAGTGTTGTCTCTGTTCACACACTGCAGCACAGCAGCCATGCTTGCCGAGCCCCCCACAGCTGGCTCAGTCAACCACTGCGCCAGTAAGCCATGCACAGGCATCAGTGCAGGCGCGCAAGTGGGTGGTAGGCTGGTGCAGCTGCTGCGAGATGTGCATGCCTGCCACTCTTCACATGCAGCCGCTACTGCTGCAGCTAGCAACACTCTGCAGTCAGCAATGCTGCTGCTGCAGCAGCATCCCCGCGAGAACGTGATGTGTTGCACACCCCCTCCCAGCACACTCACCCTCGGTCAGGCGCGCCCGGCCACCGGTGGGTGTGCACAGGACTGTTGAGCAGCTGCCGCACAGCACCACAGACTGCATGCAGCAGCAGCAGCAGCAGCAGCAGCAGAAGCAGCAGCACCAGGCATAACATCAGTCCCTGATCACCGCCTGAGCACACGTATGACCTCCGGCAACGTTGCTGTGCAACAACTGATGCTGCGCAATGCTGCCAGCTGCTGCCTCGCACACAGCACTGCTCACACCGCTTGGACATTCCAACATTGGTGTCGCAACATTGCAAACATTGTCGCCACAACAGCAAGGGCTGCTGTGCAGCAGTCAGCTGCGCCTATACAGAGGCATAGGCACGGCTGCCACTCCTGCCCTGCCCTCAAAAGGCTGCTGCAGGAGCAGCACTATGCTGCAGGAGCAGCAATAGGCTGCCATGGCAGCACCGGCTGCTGATATGCTACGGTAAAACGCTGGGGAACGCTGTTGAATATAAAAGGCTGCACCCACCTGACTATGACTGAACACGGTGGTGCTGCAGAATGGAAGCAACAGCAGAACAGCGCAGGGCAAAAGAGGAGTCAGCGACAGCAAAGCATACTGCATGCACTTGTAAGCGCTCTGTCCACAGCACGCATGGCTGTATGGGCGCAAGCTACACGCTTGCAAAGCACTGTGTGCTGTTGCAGATTACAGCAGAGCCGGCCCTGTCCTGCCATGCATGCTGCTGCTGCAGCTGCAACAAAGAAGCCACCGCCAGCACCACTGCCACTCGCACACTGAGGCACACCAATCACTTGCTATCCCAAATTGAACCCATCATCAATCTTGCATGATGCTGCTGCGCGGCTGCTGTGTCTGCTGCTGTGTTCCTGCTGCTGCTGCTGCTGGCCGCCGCCGCTCACATGCTGAAGCATCCGGTGCACTTCACGTCCATGAAGAAGCTGTTGGGGCTCTGCACCAGCCTCTTGAGCTTGTGCTTGGTCCTCTCCAGCTCAGCTGGAGGGTTGAGCAGATCTATGTCTGAGTGGAGCGGCTGCAGGAAACAATAAAACAGGCGGCAAAGGGCGAGCAGCAGCGGCAGCAGCCAGCATGGGTGAGTCCAGCTGCAGTGCTAGAGAGATTCCATCGGATCTGCCATGCGCTGGACGCTAGCAGCTGCGTGATGGCCCGTTGGTGGTGCTAGTCCATGGCAGCTGCTGCTGATTGCTGCTGCCCTGCGGTTTTCGCTGCAAACTGCATGCCGATGACAGCCGCACACAACCCCAGCTGTGCTGCGGCCACAGTGCCGGCTGCTGCAGCTGCAGCCTGAGCAGCCTGGCTAGCTGCACACAAGCCAGGGCCCAGGCCGTGCTGCTGCCAGGCGCATGGCAACTGACTGGCTGCTGCTACAGCTGTGCATGCCGCTTGCCATGCGGGCACACGCTGAGCATCGTTCTGGCTCCCGGATAAGCGCAGTTCTGCCGTATGTAGCTGCCTTCCTGTGCTGATGGGCCCCGAGCTGGTGCTGGCTGTGCTTTTGGCACTGCTGCTGCCACATGTTCTGCTGCCTTTGTCGGTCCCTGATCCATCTGCTAGCAAGTTCCAAACACAATCGTTTGCTGAACCATTATGTTGCACCCAGGCAGCAGCGCGTGCTGCCTTCGGCGCCCTCTCAGCCTCGCTGCCTTCCAGCAATCAGCAACACGCAAGGGCTGCTTATGCTGTCCCTGACCCTGCTGCACAGTCCAAGCTGCTGTACATGATCAATATAACATCACAGCAGCATGGCAAGAGGCCAGGCACAGCAGCAGACACCGCCACCATGGCAGCGGCCAACCAAGCTCACCATGTTGCTTGAAGTGGGCAGGCTCCAAGCAGACACACTGTAGGAGAAAGGGCCGAACACCTCGCTCTGCGAAGCATATCACACAGCGCTGCCCACCATGTTGCTAAACCCGAGCCACAGTGGTGCGAAAGCCACATGGTGGCTACAAGGCTGCTAATTGAACGCACATGTTTGTGCTAATGGTTTTTTTAGCTGTGATCCGATTACACCTCTGTGACTGTTTGCTGCTCGCCGTCTCAAGTAGTGTACTGCTGCCCTCGACCCAGCCAGCAAGAAGACAGTAAAATTCAAATCTTGCCGGTTGCTGTCTGTCACATCACAGCACACAGCTTTGCTCTTTTGCAGGTTTTCCTGAATCGTGACAACAGCGTCAGTCACTGGACAGGCCCATGCATGATGTGCCAGCCTGGAAGGCTTGCCCAAGTGACAGCCGGGCTGTCATAGGAGCTGGTAATGCAGGGTCAAGCCAACAGCACTAGCGCGTCCTTGAGAAGCTCAAGATACGCGATGGCCGCCTGATTTGCAGATCAGCGCCAAGCAACAGCCAATTGGTCATCCATTACTCATCTGGCGTTGATGGCTTGATGGGTAACATGATGATGATCCATTACTCATCCTACTAGGGGGGACATCCATCAACTGGCAGGTGCAGCTTTGCCTGCAGCACCTGCCTGCAGCACCTGCAGTGCAGCTGCTAAGCTGTAGCTACAGTGACTGGCGCCGACTGAGGCTGCCACTGTTTATTTCTGTGGCAAGAGCAGCGCTGCTTGCTGGAGGCTGCAACGCATCTGAGTGTACCCCTCACACCCAGGATGGAGCCACAACTTGTGCGCAGCACATGCAGGCCAGTCCAAGGCGGACGTTGTCTAGTCAGGTCGATGTTTCACCACTTACTGATCTCACACACGCGATTGAGATCCTGCCGTGCACCCTATCCAGGTCTCAGCCGCGCCTGCCATGGTGCCGCATCCTGTTATCTCACCACAGTTGAGGTGCGGCAGGGATAGCAGGTTGGCTGCTCGGCTGTTCTGCCAACGCTGGCCAACATGTTCATGCCTGGGACCACTGCAAGGCTTGGAAGCAGCTTGGAGCAGTGCCCCTAGCGCAGTCTGCTCCGGTGCCCAGTGGGATGCGGGGCTGGTGGTGAGCTGGAGAGGGCGCGATGTGCTATAAACGGTCTGTATTATGACAGTTTTAGGCATGGTAACTGCACAACTGCGTACCTGCAAGCAATGCTGGACCAGAAGCCCCCCCCCCCCCCCCCCTGCCCGAAGGCTCCTGGTCTGTACGTACTGCATGCCTGTGTGGCTGCCTGGGGCCATGCCGGTACAGCATCATGTTACACAGATGCATCATGTCACACACACTTGCATGGCTAGCCTGCTTGCGTGCATTTAATTGCAGAAGATGTCGACACACGGGCTGTTCTGCACTGCACTCCGGCGGCAGTGGTGTGCCATCATGGCTGCTGGTGCGCAAGCCGTGTTGAGCCTGCTGCGGTTCTGCCTGCCAAGCCGCTCGGCAGTGTTGCTTGAGCAAAGCCGCAGTTCCCCAGCGACAAAGTTATGGAAGCTGCTGCTACTGCTGCTGCTGGTGAGTCGCTTGCTGGGTTGGGTCTGCTGGGCCGTGTGCAACTGCAGCAGCGCACCAACTGCGCAGCGCAGCACCACCAGCAACAGCAGCACAGCTGGAATGCTGCCAGCCATACAGCACAGCAGCTGCCACCAATGCAGCACAGCAGCAGCTGAGCAGATGGCTTCATCAGAAGCAGCAGCAGCAGCAGCAGCAATGCTGCCGTGTACGCACTGCTGATGCCGTCGTCAACTCTGCTGCAGCAGCTGCTGCCGCCACACTGCTGCGTTTCCTGCCGTCGCAGCGCCAATCAGCCGTCAAGTAGCAGTGGTTGCTGGCTGTGTCTGCGGTGCAAAGGGGGCAGGCTGGCGCTGGGCTCAGCCCAGCAGCTGCGAAGCAACAGTTGGTAGGGATCCCACCTACAGCTGGCTGGCGGCGGATGCATCAACGCAGAGATGCGCAGCCACAGTTCTTACTTCATTCAGCAGGAAGCGGCAGTGGTCCTGGGGGTAGATGCAAATGTGCATTCTTTAAAAGGAGCGATTGCATGTGCTGCACGAATAAAAGAGCGATTGCTTGTACTTGACGATTGGCGCATGGCGCCTCTGCGCCGTTGACCGTCACTGGCACTCGGGGACGGCTGCAGCATGTCAGTGGCGTCAATGCTGCGCTGATTGACCGCGCGTATGGTGGGTGTGGCGATACCTAGATATGAGGTGTTGACTGCAACTCTTTACACTGTGGTGTTGACTACGCTGGTACCGGTCGCCAGCCCAGAACCGTGCTGGCAGCAGTCACAATGGAGTTCTGCAGCGTGGCAAGTGGAGGACGTTTGTAGTTGCTGCTTTTGTGGTTCTTCCTGTGTAAATCATGGTGTTTGCCGTCGAGCCCAGCAGCTCATGCAATGGCGGGCGGTGCTGCTGCTCACAGTCTTGTCAACACTGTCATGATGACCCTGCAGCGTTACGGTGCAAAAAAAAGTACTCTTGACTTGACCCTTACAGACCGGCAAACCCTTCAAAACAAAATGTGTAAATAATCCAATTGAACTATGTTGACAGTTCTGCATTCTGCTCGATCACGTGCGTCTTGGCCCACAGCAGGTGAATATTACCCCAGAATTACCCTCACTCACAGCAACTGATCAATGCACCAAATTATTGTTTTAGTTGTTGAAAGAATCACGCGGCAAGCTCAAGCGATGCTATGCGCTCAGGCCCCTAAGCGAGGCGCTTTCACCTCAGGCGGGTGACAAGCCGAATAGCAGTTAAGCAAGACGTCAAGTGCTGGAGAAGCAGCGTTCACACACCACTCATAAGGCGCTTCTGATTGGGATGTTGGTCGAATGCTGTCGCGAATGTACCAGCCGGTGCCCGCACGATAACACTCCCGTACGCCACTGCTATCAGCTGGGCATGGTACAAACGTAGCGAACAAGTGGCCTACATATAAATGTCAAGCTTTCAACTACGAATCTAAATCAATTTGATCTGTTAGCAGTGGCACAGTGTGCTGCAAGAAAAGTGCTAAAAACACGTTGCCCTGAAGTGCCCCGACTCGACTGATACATCTGGCAGGTGAGGCCCTGCTGTGCAGTTGGGATGCAAGCAAACCAAAGGAGCAGCACTGGCAGCTGTGCCTTACTGTGCCTGCCACATACAGCAGGTTGCTATGCCAGCATGGCTGCCTGCTTGCAAGCTGTGTTGATTTGTTGCAAAATGCAGATGCTACGTTCGTACCATACCCAGCTGTATGCCCGCGCACAACCACCGATGACAGTGGTGTTGGCAGTCAACCACTGTACACGCACTTCTTTAGAATGAACAAAAGAATTGTCTACGCATTGGAGCGCAAAGCTCTGGCTATGCAAGATCGCCTGACTGAGCTTCAGGCAGTGCACAGTGCAGCGGCACTGCATCATTCCATTCTGATAGGCCTATGTGATACGCTGAGCATGGTGCGCGACATGCAGCAGCAATACGATGGTGACAACGACCAAGATGTGTACAGCCCCTTACTCGCTAGCCTAGCAGACAGCAGCGAATGGCCATTGCTGGCGCAGCTACGCACCCTGCAGTACGGCCTCGTCCCGGACCCCACACAGCAGCAAAGCAGCACGCCAGGAGGCCTCCCCACACTCGCTCCTGCAAGCAACTGCCTGGCGCTGCTGCAGCAAGTCGTGGCGCAGCCGCTGCACCCGCGTGCAGCCGTCATAACGTCCGAGGAGCTACGGCAGAGCTACAGCGCGTCAGTGCGCGACAGCGCCATGCTGCTTAACCTGCTGCACCGCCCAGCGGCAACGCAGCAGCACCTGACAGAGCCGCCGCTGCAGCAGCTGACACGGCTGTGGGAGCGGCACATCCAGCTGGTCGTGTCGCTGGGGCTGCTGCAGCGCGGCGACTTGATGTTCAAGTGGGTGGCTTGCGCTGGCTGCTGCTGCTGCTGCTGCTGCTGGTAATGCTACAACAACTGCAGCTGCCATGGAAACATGTGTTGTGACTGAGGATGACGGCCTACCAGTGCACGCAGCGGCTTGAGTTGGCTTCAATTCGAGCATGCGCAGCAAGCCTGCTCAGGGCTACCAAAGCATTGTGGCGTCAGGCACAGGCAGTGATGCTACCTGGTGCCACGCACAGGTGTCACCTCAACCCCCAGTGCTCAAGTTGCTGCTGCTGCTGCTGCTGCTTCTGCTGCTGCTGCTGGCCTTCGTGCAGGTTTACGCTGATGAACCACATTACTGGGGAGTTGCAGGCACAGGTTGATCAAGCCTTGCTGTCATGGGTGAGCGCCCCACCATGCATGTGCAGCGTTGTTAGCCGAAGTAAAGCCAGCTCCACATACACACGCTGCAGCATGACATGCCAGAGGTGGCAGCACACTTGTGCCAATCAACTGCAACAAAATTCAGCACGTCTGTACTTGACAAACTGCCACGTAACCCCGGACGGCTGAGGTGCTGCATCACAAAACCTTGCAGTGCCGCACCGTGCCAGCACATACTGCTCATCGGCTGGCATGTTGTTGTTTTTGGCATGCCTGCAGGCGCTGCAGCAGCTGGGACTCACGCAGCAGCAGCGGCAGCGCATTGCTGGCGGCTGCAAGGTGTTCCGGCAGCTGCTGACACCCATCCTGCAGGAGCGGCAGCAGCTGCAGAGCCAGCAGCAGCAGCAGTCAGAGCAGGAGCAGGAGCAGGAGGATACAGCCGTTTATGCCGCTGCGTGCCAGTATGATCCAAGCGTTGTTAGGCAAGCTGGGCAACCTGCTGCTGCTACTGCTGCTGCACCATACAACCCCTGGGCAGCAATGTGGGAGCAGTACACAGCAGCTGGGGCGGCAGCACCCTCTGCCGCTTTTACAGCAGCAGGTGCAGCAGCTGATGAAGGCAGCGGCCTGCTCTCAGCAGGATGCTTTTACAGCAACGTCTCTGCTGAGGCTGCTGCTGCTGCTGCTGGCAGCTTAACCAGCAGCAACTGCTGTGACCCGCTGTGCAGCTGGCAGACTGAGGAGTCGGTGCTCAGCAAGATAGAGGAGGAGCAGCAGCGGGTGGCGCGGCTCAGGCTGCTCATGCAAAAGGTAACAGCACGCTTTACATGTCTTGTCAGCCTGCACTAGATCCTGCACCCGCGATGCAAACACCATGATGCCTCCATCTGCCATCAGATGAAAAGCAGAAACTGGTGTGGCTGGTGCCACTTTGTGCGTCAGAAACATTATGTATTCAACCTTCCAGACATCCCAGCGCCAGCTGGCATGCTGCCTCACTGCTGCTGCTGTCGCCGCCGTGTGCAG
The DNA here is from genome assembly GCA_030272155.1 of Tetradesmus obliquus. Lineage (NCBI taxonomy): Eukaryota > Viridiplantae > Chlorophyta > Chlorophyceae > Sphaeropleales > Scenedesmaceae > Tetradesmus > Tetradesmus obliquus. Next base: position 9,137,138 of record CP126191.1, read on the forward strand.
GAGTACTTTCTGACCGCTGCAGCTGGCTGCTACGTCACTGGGTGCCTCACAGTGGTGGGTTACTGCATTATCATGAGCTGCAGTAAACGACATTGCAGTGAAGCACATTGCAACATAATGCGTACTCACATGGCTAGATGGTGCATGACATGACACAGCAAGTCTGGCCTGGCTTGTGTGGCAGCGCTGTAGCTCACTTTCAATTTGAAAGTTTCAAAGCAGTCTGCTGGCAGCTCAGCGCTATGCGACCATCCCAGTTGAGGCAGATGTTTGAGTTTGGGGCAGCGGCTGGCGCTAGTGCCGCAACAGCAAAGGCCACCACGCCAGCGCCGCCGCCCTGCCTGTAGTGACATGCTGCGGCAGTGCACTGCACGGCTGATGCGTGCTTGCGCTATTGCATGCATGCATGCTGCAGGCTGATGTAAGACTGGCCTCACCAACTGCGTTGCATTGACTTTTGACACTTTGCGTCTCTTCTGTGTTTGACTGCCTTGGTCTGCCACCTGCAGGAGCAGCTGGGCCGGCTTGCAGCGCTCAGCTGGCCCTACCCACCCCACATGGCCACATGTGGTAGGATGATCGAGCAGCAGCTGCAGCAGCAGCAGCCCTGGAAGCACGCGCAGCAGCAGGACTGGCCCACTGAAGACATATGATCGCTTGCAACAGTAGCCTACTGAGTGGCATGTGGTCTACGCTCCTATTGGAGGGTTCAACCCTAGTAGGGGCTGCTGGTGCCACTGGTTGCACTGGCAGTACTGCAAGTTATGCACCGCACGGGGTGTAAGAAGGACATAGCCGCTGTGCAAAGCTTTTGGCAGTGGCACTGCCACTGCCCCTGGCAGCGGGCGTCGCACAACCAACATTGATGCACACTCCTGCTGCTGCTGGTCTGTATGTGGTGCTGGCACCCAATGAAGCTGCTGTGCGCGGTTCTGTGGATAGAGCACTCCTCCGGGTAATGCTGCACATGTGCACAATTTTGGTCATGCTTGGTGTCTGCGTTGGAGATTGTACAGCTGCAGGAGCACGCACACTGGCAGCTCAGTGCAGCCTCTGTAAGGGGCTTTAGCGAGTAGCCATTGGATAGTTCAATGCAACCATTGCAGGCTGCCCTGACTATACAGTTGTTGATCATTGTTGATATTAGAAATCTGGTGTTTTCTTTCTTCTGTCTTTGCAGAGCTGCGCAAGGCTTTGCGTCTGTTTGTTGATTTGTGCTTTACTTGATCATCTGATGACACGGTCTCAGCAACACAACGCCAGCATCAAGCAGCAGCGCACATGAACTGCGGAGGTTATAAAATGACGAATTCTAGACAAAGCCAGGATACCGAAGTACGCTGGTCATGCACAGCTGCGCACCTTCAAGCAATGCTGAGCCAGAAGACCCCCGCCAAAGTCTCCTGGCACTCCAATAATAGTCTTCTTGTAAGCCATACCTTGTCATCGGCATCGGCAACCGCGCCCCGTACGGAGCGGAAACTACGACTATCCTGGCACTCCAAGTGGGGTTGTATGTTGAACTTCACAGTGGGCGCACGTGTAGCAAACTTCTTACTTCATAGCAAGGAATGAATCGGCTGGTAAAATTCTGATGCTGACCAAGGCGCAACGCAGCCCTCAGCGGCACCCGCCCCGTCAGTGATGTAAATGAAGAAGATACAAGGAGGGGCATGGTGCGCAAACAGAGCTGCTTCACGGGTAAACCTCTGGCTTCGCTTCTGCAGCAGCGTGCAAGTATGTCCTACGCCCATTTTGACGCCAATTTCGGTCTTACGCTTCCATGCAAACTGTTCTTCTTTTCGCAGCAGGCTGTTTGTTACACCTGCCACTCTTGATGCATGGTGACTGTCAGACAAAGGTGCCAAACACAGCCTGTATAAGCGGTTCACAAACACAGAACCAATCAATATGCGTTGCCTCCTTCACTGCAACATGTGCTTGCAACGCAGAGCCCCGAGCGCAGCATGCTGAGTGGTTGCAAACGGCATGCCAAGCCCCCCTGATTGCAGTGGCCACACTGCCACGGGACCTTGCAAGCTGCAACAGGCTTGCTGTCAGTCCAGTGCATCACCTGTTGCGTCCCTCTCTCGGCAGTGTACCCCATTTGCGCATGACAGCAGAAGTTGAAGAAATGGTGCAGAGCAGGAGATGCTCTCACAGCGCGCGTGCAATCTCCTGGAACTCTGCCTTGCATTTGAGCAGGCCCTCGCAGCGCCGCTGCAGGCTGTCGCGCTTGCCCTGCAGTGCCTTGATCGCGCCAGCAGCTGCAGCAGAACAGGCAGCGGCAGGCACGGACGGTGCATGTAAAAGAAGGGATATACGCCATCAGGCAGGGGCCCCGTTCAGCACCAAAGCAGAGCACAGCCACTGCATGGACATCCACATCACCAATGCAGACTCACCCCGGCATGCTGTGCATCAACTCAAAATCACACACAAAAGGGCTGGTGGGTGGTTCAGCACACTCACCAGAGAACAGCGTCAGGAAGTCTGCATCCGCCTTTGCAAACAGCTCCAGCGCCACCTCTGTCGCCATGCTGCCAGCCTCCACTGGGTCCAGGAAGGCTGCCTTCAGCGTGGTGGGGGCAGCCTGGCAGGCCACCGCCTGCCGGATGCGCCCAAACAGCCGCTCCGCATAAGTGATTACGTCGCCGTAGGTGCCCCGGCCCTCATACAGCGCGCCTGCAGCGGCAGCAGCAGCAGCAGCAGCGGGTAGCGTTATGCGCAGTCAGAGAGAGGGCTGTGGAACTGAGCAGTGTAACGGCTGACAAAGGTGGTCGTTAGGAGGTGTCTAACAACACAAGGGCACCTGCACGACACGTTATGGCAATGAGCACGGCTGCATGAAGCATGCGGCTACATGCGAATATGTGCAGCTGTAATACAGCAGTCACACTCGTGCTGTGGCAGCATCGTAGGCAGTGCACTCAGCTGCGCCTTGCTGCACTCACTGCTGCCGGAGTCGTCCATGCGCTGGCTCTTGGCCATGCGGCCCTTGCTGGGTGTGGTGTCTGACACATGGCGGCCTGGCCCTCCTGCCTTCTTGGCCAGTGCCGCCTGCTGCGCTGCCAGCACCTCTGGCGAGGGCGTCTCAGGCACCGTCATCTGGATGGGCCGGTAGGGCGTGCGGTGCGGCATCAGCACCTGCACCAGCGCCCCAACAACAAAAGGGTGGTTCAGGACGCACATGCTGTACATAACCAGCAACACCAGCGAGGTGTGCCTGCCAGGTGGTGATGCTGCAGAGCTTTGTGTAGGTTTGAGCGTTATCTGCGCTGGCAAGCTGCCTGTGATTGAGGAGCTGTGCATTGACAAGGCGCATGAACTACAGCAAGCATCAGGCCAGCACATCCGACAGCATGCTGCCACATCCCAGCCATCAGCAACAAGTGCTCTCACCTGCGCCGCCTGCTGGTCCTCTGCCTCCTCAGGTGGCATGTTCTCAGTTTCATCAGCTGCTGCAGCCGCCCTGCGCGACACGTGCTGCTGCTGCTGGCCGTACACCACGTCTGGCATGGCAGCCATCATGCTCAGCGCAAACTCGCTGGTGGCTGTGTCCAGGTGGTGCTGCAGCAGGCTGCGCGCCTGTGCCTCCAGCTTGGCCACGAAGTTGATGTGCGCTGAGCGCAGCGCTGCGTGGAAGGCCACATACGGCTGCAGCGCCTCCTTGGCAGGGCCTGGAGCAAGGCAGCATGAGCAGCATGTCGGAAGATAACGTGAGTGGCATTTTGTTGAATCAATGTTATAGCTCTGTTGATACCCAGGAGGGCGGTTCCGCATCAAACTCCGCGGTACGATCCGCCCTATACACATGTATATACATAGGGTACTCCATCTCTAGCTTCACCTTGCCGCATGGCCTTGTCTGCTGCAATGTCCAGCGCCTTGCGCAGCACAAAGCCCAGCCGGCTGACAGCAGCGTCCAGCAGCGGCCCCAGCAGCTCCCGTGCTGTCTGGCGCGCGATGTCCTCTGCTGCGCGCGCTGCACCGCCCAGGTGGTTCTTGCCCTTGTACGCCAGCAGCACGTTTGCCACGCGGTCACGTGCCACAGCAGCTGCGAGATTGCAGGGTAGCACATACAGGGTTGGCAGGTAGCCAGAATGTGCTAAGCTCCGCCCATCGCAAGCACACTTTGTTACACATGCTCACGCAAGTACACTGGCCAGTAGCATAGACCTGACAGCGCAGAGCAGCTCGTGACCAATCAAATGCATAGCAGGCTGCCACGCACCTGACGGGAACGCCAGCATGTTTGCGGCCACCTGGAACTCGTTCAGGCAGCGCTCGAAGGCTGCACCACCAAAGAGGCGCAGCCCAGCATTGGGTGGCTTCACAGCCTCGAGGCAGCCAGGCCACTGCAAACAACAAGGCATCCACGTGGCATGTGTGGAAGTTGGCAGAGAAGTGGTGCTGTTGCATTTTGATGTGTGCCTTTAGTTGCTCAGCAGTGCTCCAGCTTACAACGGCGCACACCAAAGCCAGCCTGCTTTTGCACGCAAAACTGGGGAGCATAGCACTGCAATCAACCTGGTTGTACATGTGCAGGCCCCACCTGCACATTTGACGCTGAGCGCTCCTCCTCTGATGTCATGCCATGCGCTGCTGGGTCTGGGTCAGAGCAGCCAGCCAGCACCTCCTGCACTGCCATTGCGGTGGCAGCTGCATGCTGCATGCCTGCGAGTAACGAGGTGCAGATATTCAGCAACGCATACCAGCGACTCACTAACGGTACCGCAGTGCAACAAGATGTGGTTGCCTTGTTGGGCGCAAGATCTGGCAATTGCCTGTCCTCGCGTACACACGCATGCTTGCAATATTTGCACAAACTTCTGCGGAGCAGACTGCCTCACCTGCTCGGCGCAGCGCTGCCACGTCCTTGCATGCCTGCAGGCGGCCGTCTGCTGCAAGCAGCTCCTTGGCCAGCGCCTCGCAGCGCTCCTGAAGCAGCGCCAGCGTGGCAGGGGCTGCTTCACGGTACCGACGCGCCAGCTCATCCTCTAGGAACCTGGAAAAGGGTTCATAGAGCGACAGACAGCAATGGCTTGCAACACAGACGCCGCAATCAGCCATGTACAACTTTGCAGCTGGCGCCGACAATGATGGCATGGCGCAAGAATAGAGTCGGACGCCAACACGCCTGCTTCACAGCAGCAGCAGCAGCAGCAGCAGGCTCACCGCTTGAGGTTGCCGAAGCCGATGCGTGGGCCATGTCGCTCCTCATCGAAGCCGCCCTTGATGCTGCTGCGCATGTAGTCCAGGATGGACTTGTCCACCTCCCCCAGCTGCTGCCGCCACTCAGTGCTGCTCTGGATGTTGCGGTCCTGTTGCAATAGCAGCCATATTCAGTTATGTGCATGTGTCAGACGCTGGAAAGTGTCAGTACGGATGCTGGATGTACACGGCTCCTGGTCACTGGCAACGTTGCATCCGTGCAATGGCAGCTCCTATCACATGCCAACAGGCACATGACGCTGCGCAGTCAAGCTGCCCCCGTGCTCGTACCTTTGGCAGGGCAATAAAGAAGGGCTTCACGTTGCTGGGCAGGTAGCCAGTTGCGCTCAGGTACTTGTCCACCTCCCAGCGCTCAGTGAACTCCTTCAGCCTGCACAAGCACAAAGCACAGCAGTCTGGGCAAGCTGCTGCTACTGGAGCTGGTCTTCAAACAGTTGACTGATGTGCAGCACACAACAGCATTGGTCGTCTGAACATGTGCTGTGCTTGCCAAGGTTACGGATCTGCCTGCAACTTTTCAACGTACCTGTTGTCGAACTTGCTGGTGACAATCACCTGCAAGCAGCAACAGCAAAGCCCTCAGCAATTGTGAGTAGCATGCTATGATTCATATGACTACAAGTGTATTTACAGCAAGCGCAGCATAACCACGGACACCACATGCCTAAAGTTTGCTATCGGGCGCTGCCTTCTGTGCAGCGCAGCTGTACCCCTGCCTGGACGCACCGTGCGCTGGAACTGTGGGTCCAGCTCCTGTATCTCCTTCAGCCACAAAGAGCTGGCCCACTCCACACTGCTTTGCTGGAGGAAGAGAATCAGCCTGCAGCAGCAGAAGATGATGCAGAATATGCGTTAGATGTGCGGCGTGCCACAACTTTGATCTGAGCAAGTACATGCAAGTCAACAAGTGAGCTCCATGTGTGCAACTGTGCAAGTATTCGCCAGCTTGGTCACACCAGCACAGCCTCTGGCAGACACATCTTCATACAAAACACGCTGCTGGCTGCTTTCAATCAGCCACGCTGCGTGCACCTGTGTGGTGGTGCTGCCAGCTGCTTGACCATGTTCTTGATCTCATCTGGTGTGTTGTCAGGCTCTCCATTCCTGGCCTGCAGGACCAAGATGTAGGGGCAAACTGTTGTCAAGTTTGCCAGAAAGCGCTCTGCATGATGACATATCAACTAGCTGCATTGTGAGGTAAGAACAGCAGCTGTGATATGCGCACCTTCAGGATGAAGCCAGGGGTGTCTATGATGGTAAGGTTGGGGCAGTGGCGGTACCTGCCAACAGTTGAACCAACAGACAACATCAGTCACGTGAGCCAACACAGAAGCAACATCAGGTTGGCCATCAACAGAACTCTGCTGTTGTTTTTACCATGACTGGTGCTGCATCAATGGTACACGTGTTGAGCTGTACTGCATCGTGCGAACGAACACAGCCGCTTACTCTGCGCGCATGACAATGGGCTTGCTTGACACAGACACATTGCCCAGCTGCTTCAGGTGGTCCTGCGTGCGCTTCAGGATCGCGTCCGCAATGGCTGTTTCCGGAACAATAGGCGGCCCATACTCCTCAGAGTCCTCATCCTGCAGCCTGCAGCGTGGCTCTAGGGCTGCTGGGTCGTGCACCATCTGCACGATCAGCGGCCTGCAGGTCGCAAGCAACGGTGGTTGTGGTTGGTCATGGTGTGGTGTCGCAAGGCGCAAGCTGGTGTAGTATAAATGGAAGCATTGGCTAGCTGCGTGCATCGCTCCTGCTTTGCTGCATGCATAGATTAAACATCTGGAAGAGCCGCTGCTGCCGTGGGTCAGCCAGGTGCAGCAGTATGCACACGCCACACATGCTGTGCGTTGTGTCTCTCCAACTGAGCAGCTGGCCAAACAGCCAGCATCAGCCTCACCGCCTGGTTCCCATTTCGCTCTGTACCAGCTGGAACTTGAACTGCAGGTCAGAAGCACGTAGCATGTTTGTAGCCTGTTGCGTCATGCACACTGCTTGTCATGTTCACCACTGTGCTTGCAGGCTGCGCACCCCAAGGAAAGCTTCCATCAGCGAGCTCTTTCCATCTGACTGGCCTCCTATTGCCACAATCTCGGGGATTGGCAGGTTGCAAGAGTCGCCAAAAGCAACCGCTGCTGCCTGCAACCTGCTGTACGCCTCATAGCGCAGCTGGTTCGCCTCAAACAAGTCTGTCTGCTGGTGCTGCTTGCCAGCAGCAGACGAAGGGGTCGCCATTCGTTTGATTGACTGCTTCAACGGTATGTATGCCAGTTGCTGGGGCGAGTTTCAGCAGGATGAGGCGTGCTGCTGTGGGTTGTGGAAAACGCTCGCTTTCTCGCTCGTCCGCAGCAGGCTTTCAAGTGCAGCAAAAGAACCAACTAATGTTGCATCCAAATGAGCTACAGCACGCACTGACCCGCGCCATCATCATCAAACAGCTGTGCTTTGAACATTGTCATCTGTCACATGACAGTTGCGGGCCCCAACGCGCCGGCTTCATCTGTAGCACCACCGCTATCACTTCTACCTTTTCAGAGCTGCACGCCTTCATGCACAACGGCAGGCTTCGCCCTGCTTACTACTTTCCTTACCTGGTCCCTGCTTGAGTGTCGGCCGGCAGCTGTTGTGGCTGTGCCGCTCGCAGGTGGGTGGAAGAGAAGTGGAAAGTTTGCTTGGCGGATATGCAGGCTGTCGCCGTGCTTGTGCTTGGCCGTCGACTCTAGGCGGCCTCTGAGGCAGCAGGCATCAGCCCGCTGCTTATTTGTGCGTGCTTGATATTCAATCAGCGGGGGCGATTGCTTTGCATGTTTGACCGGTCAGGGTGAGCGCTGGTGCTGCTAACCCTAGCCTGGCCCTGGCTGCTGCTGCTGCTGCCTCTTCATCAGCTTTCTCACGTGGCTTTGTGTTGGCACGTTTGCAGGACCATTTCAAACCTCACCATGACGAACGACAGCCAGCTGGCCGTCCTGGCCTACCAGAAGGAGCAGAAGGTGGCCAAGAAGCTGAAGAAGCTCCAAGCCAAGCTCGCAGGCAGCACCGTATTGGATGAGGACCAGGCAGCACTGGACAAGCTGCAGAAGAAGCTCAAGAAGCTTCGCCAGCAGTGCAAGGACGCCAAGCAGGCGGCAGACACAGCTATGGACACCGCGCCTTCCACAGAAAGCGAGGACAGTGCAGTGCCTGTGCCTGCAGGAGACAGCGAGCAGGCAGCAGGCAAGAAGAAGAGCAAGAAGCGCGACAGGGAGGCAGGTGCGTTCAAAGGGGGCCTGGTTTGCTTTGCACAAAAGGGCGCAGTCAAGTCGCTATAAGGCTGGAACAGCAGTAGGTGAAACACCTGCTTTTGGAACGTATGTTGTAGTCTGCATGAACATGTGGCGGGCTAGCGGGTACCTTTAGCCGGGTACCTGCAGGCCTCTAGTATAGGAGCACCCCCTTGGCACTTGTGCCAGGGCATCATGGGTGTACAGTCCTCTAGAAGCGCCATAGAGTGATGCGGGCGGTCGAGTCCCTCGTGGATTCCTGCCATGCACGACTGCTGATTCCATCACCTTGGGGAGCCCCGTCGGGGCAGTTACCCTGTGGGTCCTACCCAGCATGTGACAGTCATTCTTGTTTGACCTTCTCTCTTACAGGAGTTGGCCCTGTGTGTGGTTTGGCTTGCCAGGTGTTATGTTAGTGATTCCATGTTGTTAACTTACACTGCTTGCGCCTGCCTCTGCCGCCTGCCTCGCATCTGCTGCTGCCCTGCTGCCATCCTGGACATCGCCACACCTGCAGCTGCAGCAGCAGCAACTGCCGGCGCAGCAGCATCCCAGCAGAAGAAGCCCAAGAAGCAGGCAGCAGCAGCAGCAGTAGGCAAGAAGCAGCTGGCACTTGTCGGTGACGCTCAACTGGCAGCCACCCGGCCGCCGCTGGTGCGCGCGCTGTACAACGAGCACCCCGCAGTAGCAGCCATGACGCAGCAGCAGGTACAGGAGCTGCACGAGCAGCGCTGCACCACCATTGAGGGCTGCGATCTGCGGCCCGTGCTCAGCTTTGAGCAGACAGGGCTTCCTGCAAACATGCTGCACGCCACGCGCGACTTTGTGTCGCCGTCGCCCATCCAGAGCCAGTGCTGGCCCATCATCCTGTCAGGCCATGACATGATCGGCATTGCAGCAACAGGCTCTGGCAAGACGCTGGCATTTGGGCTGCCCATGCTGCGCCACATTGCTGCGCAGCGCGAGGCTGGCGTAGTGACCGGCAAGGGCCCGCTGGCTCTGGTGATGGCACCCACGCGCGAGCTCGCGCTGCAAATCGCTGCCGTGCTAGAAGATGCCGGCAGCAAGTGCGGCATCAGCAGCGTGTGCGTGTACGGCGGCGTGCCGAAGCCGCCGCAGGTGGCCGCGCTGCGCAGTGGTGTTGACATCGTGGTGGGCACGCCAGGCAGGCTGGAAGACCTGCTGCAGGATGGTGCCTGCAAGCTGCAGGTGGGTGGCAGCTGTTAAAGTTTGTATGGGGAAGGAGCTTGTAGGGTAAGCATGCGGACATAGGTTGCAGCAGCACTGGCAGTTGTGGTGTTGCAGCTGCGACGCATTTAGGCAGACTCCAGCGCTTTGTTTTCCGTTCCGCCAGCACCTGCTTTGCTGACGCACATCCCCTGTCTCCTCCTTTTCTGCTGCCATATTCTGCAATCGCAGAACGTGACCTACCTGGTGCTTGACGAGGCAGACCGCATGCTGGACCTGGGCTTTGAGCCCCACATCCGCGCCATCAGCTCGCAGGTGCGGTCAGACCGCCAGACGCTGATGTTCTCCGCCACCTGGCCCACCGCGGTGCAGCAGCTGGCGCAGAACTACCTGAGCGAGCCAGTCAAGGTTACAATCGGCAGCCAGGAGCTGTCAGCCAGCCACAGTGTGACGCAGTATGTGGAGGTTGTGGAGCAGCATCAGCGAGATGACCGGCTGCTGGCGCTGCTGGGCAAGTACCACAGCAGCAGGAGCAACCGCATCATCATCTTTGTGCTGGTGAGTGTGTTGTGCGCTGTTGACTGGCGGTGTTGAATGGTGACTGCTACGGCCTGCCTGGTCTGCACTGCAGAGCTGTGTGAGCTGCACCGCAGCAGCTGCTGTTGTTCAAGGAGCAGCGGCAGAACCCACTTGTGTGCAGCATCAGTGACAGCTGCCTTTGCCGAGTAGCCTGTTTTGAGCTGCATTATGGCGCTTTGTCGAACGTGTGCCGCTCTCTTTTTCTGCTGCCTTGCTGTCTGCAGTACAAGAGGGAGGCCCCTCGCGTTGAGGCGCTGCTCAAGCGCAAGGGCTGGAAGGCAGCAGCCATTCACGGCGACATCAGCCAGGCGCAGCGCACCGCTGCTGTCGAGGCATTCAAGGCCGGCACGTGCCCGCTACTCATCGCCACTGATGTGGCAGCACGCGGCCTGGACATCCCAGATGTGGAGGTGGTGATCAACTACAGCTTCCCGTTGACGATTGAGGACTATGTGCACCGCATCGGGCGCACGGGCCGCGCAGGCAAGACCGGCACGTCTGTGACGTTCTTTGTCGGCAACAACGACAAGCAGCGGGCAGGTGGGTGCAGGACGGCCGGCGTAAATAAGGAGCTGCATGTGGATGCAGTTGGTGCGTTGGCATGTTGCGCGCATTAGTGAAGGGCGGACGGCCAAGACCTGTCTGCCGGTGTGTGTGCTGTCCCTCTCTGGCGATAGACTCCTGCCCAGCGGCCGTGATTGTGCGTTGTCTGCTGTATTGATGTAGCTGACACACTGCTTGTTGTGGCCGCTGCTGCTGCTGTCGTGTCTCTGCAGGCGAGCTGATCAACGTGCTGCGCGAGGCGAAGCAGAAGGTGCCTGAGTCGCTGCTGGCCTTTGGCACAACAGTCAAGGTGAGCTGCCTAGGCACAACCTGGTGCATCAAGGTTTATGGCACAGTGGTGCGGCTGCAGGGCAAAGGCCAGCTTGTGCTCCTTCTTCTGCAGCGCAGCAACATGCGGCTGCAGGGCTCGCACAGGGGGATATAACTGTTGTCCCTCGTGCGCTTGCAATGTTGCCTGATAGTAAACCATTCTTGGCGGCAGTTTTATCTTTTTGCGTGATTTGCTTGTGGCGTTGCTGACTGTGCTGTTGTGTGTCTGTGCCCGCCTGCGTGTTGCTGCGCTGCAGAAGAAGGAGCACAAGCTGTACGGTGCACACTTCAACCCCAACCTGGACCTATCCAAGAAGGCATCCAAGATCACCTTTGACGACTAGATCGTTACAAGCGCGATTCCTGCTTGTCATCCTGATTGATGGGAAAGGCATGCTGGGGTTGCTGTGTTTGTAGTTGCAGGGTGTGGCAGGCGAGTGTTGCATGTCGGCGCATTGTATGTTACGTGTACAGATGACCGGCTTGGCCAGGCTGTTGGATATTGCGTGCTGCAACATGCACTGCGCTTGCAGCTGGATTGCTGGAGGGCTTCTATGCTCTGTAGCACAGCAACAGGACAAACAGAGCCTGTGTGCTGCATTTGGCCGCTGCTTGGGAATGCTTCACTTCTGCACCTGCAGTTACACCGTTCTCTTGTACATACTTGGTTGTTGTTGCTGGTTTGGCCAGCTGTTGATGCTGCTCGTTTGGTTTTCTGCTCGGCTCTTTGTGACTTTGTCACCTGTTTGCTGGCGTCTTCTCTTTCGTTGGCTTGGCTGCTGCTCTGTCCTGCCTCGTGAGCAGCAGCTGCATGGGCATGCCACTGTACTATGCTTGTGTGTCGCTGTCTTCGACAGCTCACTCGTGTCTGTGTGTTTCATGGCGCAAGCTTGTGTAACTGGTTCTGTCAAAGGTGATACCTGTCCCAGATCTTGGACTGACTTTAGAGTCAGCAGACATCAAGTAGCTTACAATACGGGGAACCTTGGCAACACCATGCTTAGCAGATACCAGCACTCCATACGATGCCACGTGCAACCTGTTCAGACAAACAAAAGTCGTACAGCAAGGTGCCGACACCACCAACAGACGCCGGCAGCACCAATCAACCCGAACTTCATGCATTGAATGCTCAGCATCATCAGTGCTCAGCAGGCCGGTGCTACACGCATCTGAATTGCGTATGAGTACGAGTTACGTATGATAACAAACAGTTGGTCCAGGTCAGCCTGCTGCAGCGCTGCAACTTTTCATCATGAAGTTCTGCAGTAGTACTGCAAAGTGAGCTGCCAATAAAGCAGGTGCCAGGCCTTCCATCATGGAAGCCATTATGGCTGGCGGCCAACCGCCTCAGCAGCACCGGCGGTATCTTGCTGCAGGGCACCACTGGTCGGCGCCGGCTGCGCACAACATTGATACATGGCAAGAGTGCACCCGATGCAAGCATATGTGATGGATGTCCGCAGCACTGGCACTGGCACCTACAGAAACATGCTGCCAGCAGTGGCAACTGCAGGTACTCCAAATTGAACATGGTCATGGTGTTGGCGACAAGGGAACATGCGCCCTCAGACACAAGATTCTAGATGCCAGAGCACACCAGCATGCAGGACCGCTGCCGCAATGCGAGACTTCAGCAGCGCTGACATGAGGGCACAAAGTAGCACATATAGCCGCCGCAGGAACGTGACTAGATGCGAGGGAGGCAGTTGTAACAGCATATGCATACATATGATATCAGCCGTGGCCAGATGTAGTAACCTGGGGATATGCAAGCCTCGTGCAGAGGCAACAGCCAGAGATCAAATATCCTAGTACGGTCAGCAAACAACAAAGAGCCTGCATGAACGAGCCTGCAGTATGCATGCGCTGCTGCACTGCATTGATACAAGGATCACACGGTACCGCGTAGTACTATCTTCAGCACACCACCCACAAAGGCGCTTGTCAAGCAAAGTACATGTACTTGGTGTACACCAGTAGAAGCCTCAAGAATTGCTGTGTGGTGGCAGTGTGTGCCCATAGAAGAGGAACATGCAGCAAGCTGTTAGTGGCATGACGATGCTTGCAGAGGCAACAGCAGCATGCGGTGAGAACATGCCATGCAGCATGCGGTGGACCATCAGAGGAACATATTGTAACAAAATTAAATATGCCAGGGGCGACACAGGACTGGCATTGCCATACTCAGGCAGTTGTACACAGGAGATCGCAGAGTACTGCCGCATTGGGCCGCACAACTAGAATGATGCCTAAGCCATCAACATCCTTGGTGGTAACCAGGACCAAAATCTGAGCAAAACACAAGCACGCAGAAAGCACGGAAGGCAAGCGGACCCAAGCAGCGTCGCCTGCACAACATTCAGAATGAAGCATGGAATGCCATTGAAACATCTAGTGACGAAACTCCTGGGCACAAGCCCGTCTAGCATCCGAATCCGGTGCACAAACCATCAGAGTTGCTGCTGAAGAGGCGTGGGGTCCCTTGGTGCACATTCCTAAGTGGCCCCTGGCAAGTTTCGTTGTATATGCACCCAACACAATACATCAATCAACTGCGGTGCTGTACATAGATGTGCGCAACTAAATCCAGCTGCTAGTGCAGCAACAGCAGTTTGAATGATACTAGTCAAGACCACGCTGCCAGACATGGCACGCGCCATTATGGCTCATATACTGTTATCAAAGCAGCCAGGCATGACGCCTTATGGTGCTAAGTTTGCGGCTGCGGCAGTGACAGCTGTCACTTCTAGGGCGTCGTCCCTGCCTCGACGTTCACCGCTGCTGCTGTAGCGGCTGTTGCACTCACTGCCGCACGGCGCCTGCGTGCGGGCTGCACATTCACTCTGTAGTCAGCCGGGCCGCCAAAGTTGCCGGGCGGGGAGTAGTTGCAGACGACATAGCCTGCATCAGAGAGTCGCACAGGCAGGCAGCGCCGCGCAGGAAGCAGCAGCAGCAACAGCCAGAGACTAGTGGGCCATCTGCGTCTGAACATCATGCATCCAGCGTTGACCTCGGGCCTCGGTGGGTGTCTAATCTTGTTCTCATACAATGCCCCTGCCAGCAACCCTGCAACACAGCAGTCACCTGTGGACATGCTCGCTGCACAGCTGCTGTTGTCTTTATCTCCGGCAGCTTGATGGCTGCCTCAGCTGCACAATGCTGCGCAGGCGTCCAGCCAGCAACATGCACGCAGGCTGAGCATTACTGCATAAAGCATCAAGGGGCAGCCATTGTTTCATAGACTGTCATACGGCAGCTGCACCCACCCATGAGGCCGGCGTCAGGGATCAGATTGTTGCATAACGCAGCAAAGCAGCCCAGCTTTGTGGTGGCTTTCCACACCACCTGCGTGAAGTGCCCAGTCTCCATTGTGAACCCTGCAGCGAGCAAGCAGCAGAAAGCACGTTGCAACACAGCAGCAGGCGTCAGTTCTGAATGCTTGCGCCTCTCCCAGCTGGATTGTGCTGCCACAGGGACTTGACTCCATCAGTGTTGTTAGGCTGCTTTGTGATTGAGTATGTGGCCCTGCTTTGGCAATTGATATTGGCAGTTGCATGCAGAGCTAGACTGCTGCAGGTCACTACTCTGCTTATCAGCACAGGACTTTTGGCACTGGGGGTGTCTGCTCAGTAGCTATGTTTGCTGCACACCGGCTGAAGCAGCAGTACGAGCAAGCATGGCACCACAGGCAGAAGCAGCTGGCGCTACAGCAGCGCCCGTCTGCACACCTGGGTTGTTAAACTTGTACAAACTGACCTCCTTGTACCTGCGGCAACAGGAGAGACGTAACCTGGCGTTAAAGGCATCATTCGGCAGCTGCAGAAGCTGCATCGCAACAGCAGTAGGCAGGTGGCACCATTGAACGCTGCATCACCTGTGACGGCTACTGCTGTCAATGTGCCGCTGGCGTCGACTTGCAGGACAGCTCAGTATACATAGGGAGATCAAAATGCACTCACCACGCGTTTGTAGCGTCCATTGCTGCCCTTGGAAGGTCAGCCGCAGTCCCGAGCCACGCAGCATACAGGTTCTCGCCTACGCCAGAAGCACCAGAGTGCTCCCACTTGCACTTCTGAGCCCAGGCCTTTGCGGTTGCAGCGACGCCGGCATCCCATGTCATGTTCTCTGCGCCGTGCCGCATGCGGAATGTGTTGTGGCGCGCCAGCATGCGGCTGTACAGTGGTGGGATGGCTTGTGCGATGTCAGCAGCTGCGGCTGTCGCCAATTGCTCCTGGGAGGCTGGCTCAATGGCAGCGGAAGCGGGTGCCGGCTGCGGCTGGGCCGGCCCCACGATGCCTGGCAGCGGGGTTGTATCTGTGGCAGTATCAAGCTCTGCACTCAAGCGGAAGCGCATGCAGTTCAAGGTGAGCTGATGGGGTGGGGATGGGGTGGAGTGGGGTGCAGTGGGGGTCAGGTGGGTGGTGGGATGAGATGGCTTTCATTGCAGCAAGCACAGCTGTGGCGTATTGCTGATTTGGTACATGCTTATGGCTGCCTGCTGTTGTGCTGCAGGCCGGAAATCCAAAGGGTCTATATCAGAGACAGGTGACATGGCCTTGTACAAGGCCAGCCTGCCGGTGTGTAAGAGCCGGGCAGGCTGGACAATGGCTGCGTGTCAGCTGAGTTACTCGCATGCCAGTGCTGCAGCAACCAAGTTGATCAAGATATCGCTGTAAACCCTAGGTCGCACGATGTACCTTGCAACAGAATCCTTGCAGCAAAGGAAGTGCTGCTGCAGCACAGCAAGGTCGCCAGCAGCAGATGCTGCACCACGTTTGTTCGCCGCGCCATTGCTCAGAAGCCTGCATACAGCGACACAGATGAGTTACTTCACCGTGTTGCGGTTGTATTCGCGCTGAGCAGCCACAGTAGCTGCCTGTGCTACCCGCCGTGGAGTGCTATCACGCACGCCTCCTGGCAGCTGCTGACATTCATACGCAGGAAAAAACGCTGTATATCCTGATAAAAGTTTTGTTGGTTGTGCAAGCGCATGCGTAGGTAGATCTTACTGCTGTTGGGCGACCCCCTGAAGCCCGCTTGCTTTGGCCTGGTGTATGCGGGCTGCAAACGCTGGCACAGATGCAACGAACCCGTGCAGTGTGTAGACTCAATGCTCACCGACGGTATGATCCGTGAATCTGGCGGTGTGCATGACAGTATATAAAGGCACAGGAAGTAACTACAGTACGTGATCAGGTTCTGCCTTTACAGCCTTTGCAGCATCATCATGCGCCGAAATTCTTTTACAGAATGCGTGTCGAGCTTTCGAATCTGTACGATCAACGCACAGCTGCTCCAGCTCCTGTTTCCCCAAGCCCTACCACCATCGTCAGCTGCCGTGTCTGGTAGTCATAAATCGCGGAAGTACATGGCATTTGGACATCAACATGCATGTATATTCCTGGCGTACGGCTGGTGGTTTTGGGGGGTTCGTTCGGCGAGTTCTCATGATCATCTCACCGACAGGAATTTCTGAGACGGCGCCACGTTGTGCTCCCTTCACAGGGAAAGAGCGTGTAGTATCTATTGCAGTCGTACAACAACTGCTGTCTGTGCAGTGCGGCCCTCAATAAGAAGAAGTCCGGAGCACTGGTGCCTCAGGCCCTGAGGACCAGTGACTGGCGACAGGACGTGAGTAGGATTGAGCAGGACACCAGCCTTCTGTTCATGTTCGTGCTGATATAAAGTAATATCTGACGTATCTTCAAGTTCTGGGCAGGCAATCGAGCTTGACAGCGCTCAAGTTTGCTGTTCTGTTCAGCTGCTGAGCTGTACATGTGGTGTACATGTACACCACTGTAAGGACATGTCCTTACAGCAGACTCATTAAAACAGACCCCCACAAGTTCGGCACCTCACTGCCTGCAGCAACAATATTTGAGCAGAGCGTGGCTGCGGCTCATGGCTGATGCAAGAACGCAACCTCTGCCCGCCTGTTGCCTGCCTGATAGGGGGCGAACCACTAGCCACCAGTAGGGGGCGGGGGGGGGGGGGGGGGGGGGGGGGGGGGGGGGGGGGGGGGGGGGGGGGTTGCGAGAACCCCTACCCCCCGGTCAAATTGTGGCTGTTGCTGGCGTGCCACCCTACCCCCCCCCCCCCCCCCCCCCCCATCAACAAGTGGCACTGCCGAAGCACTGCTGAGGGAGACCCCCCCCCCCCCTTCCGAAGTGGCTGTGTGCGATTTGTTTCGTTTTCCGGTCGTTATCGGGTCTAAGTTATCGATATAACAAATCAGTATTACATTGGAAGCTTAGAAGATGTGTGCGTGCTTTGCGCGAGCTTGGGTAAGGGCGACACAGCAGCACCCTGTGCGCTGGCCGTACGCGCGCTTCTTGATGCGGCTGGACTCCTCATAGTCAGACGCATCAAGCAGCTGCTGTGTGACCTTCTCCACTTTGCACTGCTGGCGCCAGAGCTCCTGCACCATATCATTGCGCACGCCCACTTGCAGGTGGTTGTAGTACTTGTACACCTGCACAGGCACAGTTCGTGGTGGCACAGCAAAGGCAGGGGCAGAGGAAAGCCGTGTTAGAAGCAGCTCATGTTGGTCTGTGTAGGTTGCGGTGGAGGTTTCTTGCCTGATGCAACCACACAGCTGCTGCAGAACATAACTGTTGTGTAGATCTGCACATCAGGCAGCAGCAATGTGCTGCCTTATACAGCACCCCTCATCCCCAAACACTCACCTGCGGGTGCATGATGTTGCAGAAGTCGTCGTAAAGCGTGCCGCCTGTTGCAATCGCATAGGCCGCGTTGCTGCTGCTGCTGCTCTTGGCAGCCTGCTTGCCCTTGGCTGCGACTGGTGCGGCAGGCTTTCTGCTTGGATACCGAGTGTAGTTGTCAATCTTTGGCCGACCTTTGATCGCGCCCTTTGCAAGCTGGTGGGCAACAAACGTGCCGCTGCTGCCCATCATCCTGCCACTGCTGCTGCCAGCCATGCTGCCTGCTGTGTTGCCGCCTCCTGCTGCTGCAGCAGCTGCTGCAGATGCAGCAGTGGCAGCAGCAGGTGGTGGCATCCAAGCCATGCTACCTGATGTGCAGCCATCACTGGCAGCAGCAGCTGCCTGGGTGTTTGCGCTCCCGGTTGCGTCAAATGGCATTGGCGCTGTCACCCTGGCACGCAGCTTACTGCCAGCTATAGGCTTTCCTGGTGTGCATACATAACAGCACTTGTCCTCCTCATCCTCCTGCTCCAGAATGATATCTGCATCTGGAGGAAGCTTACTCTTCTGCTTGTATGCTGCTCCAACAGCCTCGGGCTTCGCTGCCTCGCTGTCTGGTGCTTCAATCTTGTACACATGTTCGTCATTGTGATGCGAATGCACCCTGAAGCGTTTGGGCTGATCAGCCATGGCGAGACAGCCGAACAGCCGGTGTGAAGACCCCCCCTTGCGAAAGTGGCTGTTGGCTCGTGATCTGAGTACCCTACCCCCTTTCCAAAAGCGGCTCAAGCTTCGGCATACCCCTACCCCCCCTAGCGAAAGTGGCACCGCGTCCCCCCCCCCCCCCCCCCCCCCCCCCCCTACGGGTCCGGGGTGGAGGTGTAACAGATCCACTACTGTCACTGCTGCAACTTGGCTTTGTAACCAAGCTCAAACACCAGTTGCCTTTGACGGTTGCGTCTGTATTATTAAAGCTGTTCGTGAAGCACTGCTGCGACGTTTGGCAGTGTGTGTATGAAAGCAGTAATCCGCACTAGATCGCCAGGCTCGCCACGAAGCCAAGCCTCGGACTGCGTAAAATCATTACAAGTAATGGAGCAGTTGATTGATCAGGTGGTGGTGGGCACAGCGGCTGCGCCCGCACAGGCGACAGCTGCACTTCTGGCAGCCCTGAAGAACAGGCAGCTCGATGTGCTCGGCTTGGTGAGTTGTGCAGCAAATGCGCCAACATTTTATAAAATAACATAACATGCTTGTGTTACACGACCGTTTACAAGGTGTGCTGAGTGATCATGCTGCCAATTGGGTAGTGATGTACTGCTGCTACTGCTACCACTGCTGCTGCTGCTGCTGATGTTGTTGCTGTTGCTGCTGCATCATGCAGGTCGCACTACTGAAGCGGCCACTAACAGATGAAGTGGGTCATGAAGGCAGAGCCAAGGCGGTGCAGCTGCTGTCGACGGTACGAGTCAACTGCAGACTGATCAACAGCATTGCTGTGTGCAGAATCTAGGCCAGCAGTTGCTCGCATATGTGCTTTACTGAAGACACCGCATGTAAAACTTGCTGCATCAAGCAAACAGTACACACAACTGCTCACATTTTTGAAGGTGCCCAGCCACATCACGAGCACTGCCACCAGCAGTAGCTGCTTAGCCCGTGAGCTGACCTGTGCTCTTCTACTCTCCTGCGCCGCTGCTCGTCTTGCTGCATGCATTGTGCACATTTCTGTACTGTTGCAATCAGGTTGCGTCCGAAGCACCAGAGGCGCTGCTTGCTGGCGACGTAGGCGTCATTGCAGACTTCCTAGCAGCCAAGCTCAAAGACTGGTGAGAGTGGCAGTGCTCCTGCAGACATGCGCTCAGGCATATGCGCAGCGCCTTGCGCTTTGGCTCTTGGTCCATGTCCACAGCCGTCCAGCACGCTCCCTCTCAGCAGCGCTGCAACATTTGGCCCGTGCATCTTGCCAGTGTCTCAACAACGCCGCACTTGCCTCAACCGCACACCAACTGTACATCCCACACAACATTACCCAATCGCAGCACGCACCCTACCTCACCCTCCCGGTTGCTAATATGTGCATCCTTCCTGTACCGCAGGCGCTGCGTGGCGGCTGCTGCAGCCGGCTGCCAGGCGCTGCTGCTGCGCCACACACAGCCGGGGCTGGCGCAGCTGCCGCAACAGGCTGGGGTGGGCCTGGTGCAGCAGTTTGTGGGCATCCACGTGCAGGGGCTGGACTATAAGGGCCGCAGCGCATGCTGCCAGCTGCTGCTGGAGGTGCTGCGGGTGCGCCTGCTGCTGCTGCTGCTGCTGCTGCCGCCGATCAATCACCATGTTTTTTGTGTTTGCAGCAGTGTCAGCTGCATCTGCAATGCCCGAGAAACTGGAACGTACGTGGCGTTGGGTTTGTACCCTGGCGGTGTGTTTCGCACCGGCGTTGCAGTTTGAGCCGTGTGCAACCTTGCAGCAGCACGCGCTGTTTAAACGCAGCAGCACGGGCATCATGCAGCCACTGCCATGCCTGCCGCTCTTGCTTATCATGCTTTGCCACGCACCAGCTGTGCTGCAATGCTCCTTGCCTGCAATCTCCCTTGTTGCAGGGCCCGTACGGAGCAGCGTGTGCCTTGGCCGGCATTGATCTGGTGTCCTTCACAGCGCTGTCAATGGAGAACGAGTCAGACCCACGCTGCCTGCTGCACTCCCTGAAGTGCGTGCAGGTGAGCACACACATTGCCTGGCAGCAGCAGCAGCAGCAGCAGCAGCAGCAACAGTGCAAACCTGCAGGCAGATGATCGGACACATGCCAGCAAGTGCAAAGGTTGCAGTGTGCCCTCCTTGTCATTCGCTGTCCTTCACCTCACTGCGTCAACACACCCCCCCAGTTCGCTGCTTTGCATTCATCCTGCTCCACACCCTAAACGCTGCACATACACCCGCCTGCCGCACCTTCACTGCCTGCAGGCTGCCGGCGCGCTGTACCAGCAGCCAGCGCTGACAGGAGTGTCCCACCTGGACAGCAACTTGGAGGACTTGTTTGACATCGGCATCTGCCCCTACTTCCCGATGATGTTCAAGCCGCCAAAAGACAACCCTGCGGCCATAACACGCGAGCAGCTGCTGGCCCATGTTGTGGATGCCATGGGCTGCTGCCCGCAGTTTGCTGCGCTGGCAGTGCCGCTGCTGAGTGAGAAGATGGGGTCCAGCCTCAGGTGGGTTTTAGGGTGCAGGGGGATTGGACGCCTCGTGTTTTGACTGACTGGCGGCTTGCCTGCCTGCGTACATGTCTCTGTGTATGCTGTATCACTTTGTTGTACAAGGCATTCGGACAGCTTGGACATCATGGATAGCATAGCAGCTGCGAAGCAGGCTAGCTGCACGGCTCTATGCATCTCCCTGGCACAGCTGGCTGCTTTCACACCTGCAGGAGCCACCCCTTTTGCACATGCACTGAGTATATCTGCTGCTGCCCTGCTGCGTGCTGCTGGCACTGCTGCATGCAGTCAAGCCAAGGCTGATGCTCTGCTGGCGCTGCCTGCATGTTGCAAGGCGTGGGGCGCTGCTGCAGTGAGGCCGTTCCTGCAGCCGGTGCGCAGCTACTGACAGCAGTGCTGCAGCTGCTGATGTGTTTTCAACGTGCATCACGTTGCTGTAGCCACGTGGTGTGGCAATCCTTGTAAAATGCTGTCCTTGCAGCTGGTTATTGTGCAGCAGTATTGCTGCAGCCTTGCATGGCGCCATGGGATCGCCTACCTGCAGTGCTACACGCTGCATATGCCTCACTTATCACCTGCACCTCCACTGCTTGTAGGTTTGGCTCATGCTGAAAGCTGAGCTGATGGCTCCTGCAGCAGCAGACGGCCTGCTGCAGGATCAGCTTGCTGCAAAGCAGGCAGTAGCTGCAGATGCAGCAGCAGCACTACAGCAAGCTGTAGCAGCACTTGGCCCTGGGCTGCTAGACAGCCATGTGCTGTGTGATGTGGCAGTTGAGGACCTGCAGCAGTACCTTGGGCTGGTCAACCCTCCTTGGTCAAACGTAACAGATGACGAGTCAGCAGCTGAGTCAGCAGCGTGGGACTTACCTGAGAAGGCGCAGCGGCGGTTGGGCTGCATCGCAAGGATTGTTGCTGCGGTGCGTACAGCAGGGCAGCACCGCCAGAGTCTTCGCTTGCAGGAAAGCATGTGCATGCCCTGATGTGCTGCACAGAACGCAGCCCTTGCTGGCTTCATTGTCAAAACCTTGACAGTCAAAAAGACTGTTGTCATCGCTGGTAGCTCCAAGTCAGCCGCCGAATGTTGCTTTGAAAGCTCTAATTGCGCCCAGCTGCGCACCACCTGAAGGTCAAACTTGCTTGCAAACCCATGTTCATGTGCTGCTTGTGCCATTGGTGCAGGTGGCAGCAGCTGGCAGTGCCAGCTGTGCAGCAGCATGCCAGGTCATCCTGCAGCCAGCAGTAGCAGCTGTCCTGCAAGATACAGCAGGTCTTCCCGTTGACCAGCTAGGCATGGTCAACAGTACTGCAGACAGCAGTAGCAGCAGCAACGGCAGTTTGAAAAAGTGCCGGCGGCCGGTGCTGGCCAACTGTGGCGTGCTGTGTGTGCTTCACAGCTCCCTTATAGCTGTGACTAACTCGCTGGCAGCGACAGCAGCAACAACTGACGCGTATGCGGCGCTGACAGCCCTTTTCCCTGACATTGCCACAGCGCTGATCAGGCTGCAGCAGCTGGTGCAGCAGCAGCACGCAGCTGTAGCAGCAGGTGATGCGGCAGACGCAGCGGCTGCAAACCAGCTGCAGCTCTGGCTGCTGTTGGTTTGGCAGGAGCTGCTAGGGCTTCCAGCTGCTGCCCTTGCAGGAATGCAGCAGCAGCAGCTGGATGTGGCAACTCATCAGCTTCTGCAGGTAGCTCTGCACGGCAGCTGCATAGATGTGCAGTTGCAGATGCTGCTGCCGGGCAGGCCAGGCAGCAGCAGCAGCAATGCGCAGGCAGCAGCTGCTGCAGCGCTTCAACGTCTAGCTGGCATGGCAGCTGCTGCAGATGCAGCTGCTGCTTCAGGCATGCAGGCGTTGCAGCGCTATGCAGCACCGGTGCTGCTTGATCTGCTGAAGGGCAGCAGCAGCAGCAGCAGCAGCAGCAGCGGGGATGCAGAGCTGTCAAGTAGGGCGCTGGAGCTGCTGCAGCAGGTTGCTGGCAGCAGCAGTGCAGCAGCCTGGCAGGTGCTTCTGTGGCTGCAGCCGCTGGTGCTGGCGCAGGTGCAGCAGGCTGATATGGTGAGGCGCTGCAGCCAGTGTGCTTGTTGTGTGCCGTCAGCAAACTTGTTTGGAAGAGTGACATGACTGCATTTTTTTGTCAGCTTCGTCAAGCACAACACACAGTGCATGTAGTGCTTGCTTTGCAGGAAGAGATGCCCACCAGGGGCAACACAGTGCAGCATCTGCAATGGAGATGAAGCTGTGCCTGAGCATACTCTGAACTGCACTGCTCATATGACGTCTGCTAACAGTTATTGCCTTGCTGCTGCGCAGGCTGCACTGAACACATTCCTGCCTATCTTGCACAGCCACTGCCTGCCTGCACTGCCGGCAAGCTTGGATGCAGCAGAGTCGGCAGCTGCAGCAGCATTCTGCGAGGCGTTCCTGCAAGCCTGGCAGCAGCAGCAGCAGCAGCAGTCGCGCTGTCAAACAGATGCCATGGATACAGATTCTGGTGCTGTTGCCAGTGACGCTGCGGGTGTCGCCGATGCGCAGCTGCACAGCTGCCTGCTGCTGGCTGTGCTTGCAGCGCACTGCAGCTCAGAAGACCAGCGGCAGTTGATGCTAACAGGCTGCGAGTGGGTCACAACAGCAGCAGCTGCAGCTGCAGCAGAGCAGGTTTCACATGTCGGCATCGGCCCGGCGTGCTTAGCTGCTGCTGTGCTGTGTGCTGCGCGGCCAGGGCTGCTGGTTGCTCCCAGTGTTGCAGACCTGGCAGCCTCACTCGCAGCCCTCAGCATGGCCAGCAGCAGCAGCAGCAGCAGCAGCAGCAGCAGCAGCTGTGGGAGTGAGTTGGACAGCACCATGGCAGGTATTGCGCTGGCAACCGTTGTGCACAAGTGCGGTGCATACACTGCCCGGCTTCCTGCACAGCAGAGCAGCGGCAATGTCGAAGGGGCAGTGCCGGCCGAGGTTTTGCTGGAGGCAGCCCTGCCACAGCTGCTGGAGTGCTTGCAGCAGCAGCAGCATGAAGTCCTAGGGGCCGTGCATGCAGTGTCCTGGGTGTCACGTGGCTTGGCACTGCAGCGGCACGATGGCTGGCAGCAGTGCATGCAGGCTGTCCTGCAGCTGCTGCTGCAAGTGCCAGCAGACATGGCAGTGTCACAGCAGGATCAGACTCACCAGCAGCAGCTGTGGGCTGCTGCTGAGTACTTTTCTGTCCTTGTGGCATCACCGCTTGCGCAGCAAGCTGTGGGTAGCAGATCCTCTGGGGCTGGCAGCAGCAGCAGCAGCAGCAGCAGCCGTGGCAGCAGCAGCAGCGGCAGCAGCAGCAGCAGCAGCAGCAGCAGCAGTGCAGCTCAGCTGGGGCTGCAGCTGAGCCTGCACTGCTCAGTGAGGCCCCTGTGGCAGCAGAAGGCCTTCACCATTGCCCTGCAGGCACTAGCAGACACCATAAGCAACCAGCAGCAGGCCGCGTTGGCAGCAGCAGCAGCAGCAGCAGCAGAGCCACAGCAGCAGCAGGGGCTGGGTCTGTGGCTGGCTGTTGCGTGCTTGCTGAGCAGCGCACCACCAGCACTCGCTGCTGCTGCACGCGACACCACCGTGCCGCTGCTGCTGCAGTGCTTAGTACGCCTGGCAGATGCTTGGCCCACCGTCACCAGCAGCAGCAGCAGCAGCGACGCAGCCGCAGCAGGAGCAGCAGCTGCAACGGGCCACAGCAGCAGGCCTGTGCGGCTGCTGCAGCTGCTGCACCGCTGCCTGTTGATGGTAGCTGACCTACTCGTATTGGCTGGTCAGTCTGCTGGCCTGCTTGAAGTGCACATCGGCACTCTGCTGGATGTGCTGTGCAGGCTTGCGCGGCTGACACCTGGCAGCAGCAGATCCAGATCTGCTGCCTATCAGGCGGCCTCTGGCAAGCAGGTACAGCCTACGCAGCCTACCCCTGCAGGCCCTAGCGTGCCTGCTGCTGCTGCTGCAGGTGCTGCTGGCAGTGGCGGCAAGGTTGGGTTAGAGGTGGCTGCTGGTGCTGCAGCTGTGCGTGAGGTGGCGCTGATGTGCCTGACCAGCGTCATGGGGCTGCCATATCACCTGCTGCACCGCTACAGGTGAGCTGCTGCTTGTATCGGTCAGGTAGAGCCGAGTATTAGGCTCGTAAGAAAGTATGCATGTATGCATATACACTGTACAGCTGCGGGAACATGGCCGGTGGTTTTGCTTAGGGTTGCGATCGTGCTATGCACAAGCTTGGCCACCCCTACTCTCAGCGGTCATTCCTGCTGTGCTAGGCACCCCTCGGCTGAGCAAACCCCATGATTACGGTTCACTCAAAATCCTCTGGTGCACCGCAGCATCAGCGCCAGCAGTGATGCATCTCAAAGCCGCTGCTTCCGGCACGCATGTCACCAGTGCATATGCGTGGACAGCCCACTTGGAGCGCCGGGGGACCTTGGGCAGGGGGTCTCCTGGCCAAGCAATGCTCGCAGGTGCGCAGCTTTGCATTTTTCATGGTAGACTGTCCATCTTTGCATATCATTGATTGCTGTGTCACTGTGTGCTGTGCTGGGCCTCCTGCAGGCGGCAGGTGCTGGCTGTGCTGTCTGGTGCGCTGGATGATGACCGGAGGGTGGTGCGCAAAGCAGCGGTGGTGGCGCGCACTGCTTGGACAGGGGCGGTTCCATTTGGCGACAGCAGTTGAGCGGATGGTGGCGCCTGTGTGTATGCAGATGCAGGAAGATTGGCTGAAATGGCTTTGGCACAGCCGTTGGTCTGGAATCGACTGCTAGTGGTCCTGCTGCAGCATCATTTGTCACCATGTGGCATCCCTGGCTGTTGCTGTGGCTCGAATTCTGTTGTTTCAGCAAGGAAACAGACCGTGCACTCCCGATATTCGGTTCAGCGATCGGGGTAGGCTGCACGTGTGACGCTGAGGAGTCCTCAGCCTGAGCCTCCTCAGGACCAGCACATGGTTAGCTGGACCCGGTGCTTGGGCCAAGCAAGCAGGTGGCTCTGCAGCATGTTTGTCAGACTGGAATTATGTGATTGGCTTATCACAACTCCTCAGGCACCCCTCAGGCACCCCTCAGCGCAGATGCTTTGGTTGGGTCGCCCCCCTGCTGTGGTTCACTCATGGTTCAGGGTGCTGGACTTGTCAGGGGCACCCTGTGTCGGGGGTTGCTTGATCTGGACGCGTCCCGCTGTCTTGGCTTGATTAACTGTTCGATTGTATTTTGACACGATACCAAAAGCATAGCGTGCCGGAACAAAGCAAGACGTCGCTCTGCGCTTCCAGGCCTTCAAAGGCCTGGCGCGCTGCGGCCTGGACTTGTCTGCTATCTCACCCTAATAGAAGCCATGAAGCGCTTGGTTGTGGCTAAGGATGAGTGCGCGGCAGCAGAGCCTGAGGCAAAGAGGACCAAGACCGAGGAAGCAAACGATGCAGAGACGGTGCTGGAGCTGGACGAGCATCAGTTTGAGTGTGTCGTATGCTTTGGTAAGTGGTCAGATCATTCGCGGCTGCCTGTTCCCACTCCAGTTGCAGCTGGGAAGGTCAGTTGGTTGTCTTGTCCCTGTTGCTCTTGCAGCCCAGGCATCTGCAGAAACGAGGCAGAAGTTAATACCCACGATGTCATGTGTATACAGCATGTATGCATGATGCAGGAAGCATGGTGAAACGTTCACTGGGTTCAGTGTGCTGTGCAGCTGCCAGCAGGCGCATCATGCAGTCACATCAGGGCATGTGGTGGGTGTCTGCTGCCAATGAGGGGCTGTTCCAAACAGATAGAAGAAACAAAACCTAAACACAAAAGCTTTGTTAACAGCTTTAACGTTTCCCTCTGCCTCCTGCCTTCTTGCCATCCCCTCCTTGCTGTGCAGATCTGCTCGTGGACCCAGTGGTCGGCAAGTGTGGGCATGACTTCTGTAAGGTTGGTATACTCAACCCCCTTTGCACAGCTGGCTAGGCATAAAACACTGCACCTGCGTATTATGCAGTTGGCTGTGTAGCAGCTTGCAGGACAGACAGAGTAGATCAGTAACGCAGCGCTTGGCAATGTTTGCACTTGTGTCCTGCTGTGTGTTGGCATGTGCTAGCTCCGCAGAGTAGCCAATCCATCCATGTATGTTCATTAGCCCTACTGAACATCATAGCCATAAGGCAGGCCGTACACAGCAGCTGCGCCTACAGCCAGCATTGCCCAAAACTCCATATGCTAAACGCCTTGTGGTGCCCTTGCTGCGTCCTGTGACAGGTCTGCCTCGACGACTGGGCCAGGAAGCAGCACACGCATGGACGCACCACCTGCCCTGTTTGCAGGAAAGACATTGGCCTCAGCAGGCCAATTCATTATGGCGCGCCTCCAGATGAGCTAGGTAGGCCTGGGCATGTCGCTAGCGTGCATTTGCGCCCATTTTATGCAGCAGTGTGTAGCGGTGCGTCACATCGCTTGGGCAGCTGGGATTGCTTAGTGGTTTGTGCGTGCATCCTCTGCTGCGGCCGAGAGTTGCTCGGCTTCCCGCCATGCGCATACGCTAGCCGCACCCAGCTTCAAGTGCTTGCTGCAATGCTGACACCACAACCGCGTCCTGGCTGCTGCTGCTGCCGCCACTGCTGCTGACGTCGCGCTGCCAGGTGTGTGCATTCGGCTCAAGGACCTTGTGGAGCGGCTGTTCCCTCGCCGCAGCAAGCAGCGCCGCAATGAGGTGGAGCAGGAGGAGAGAGGTGAGGCAATGCAGACATCTGCAGACAGCATGCACGTGCGTCGTCATAGCCAGCGCATTTGTGAGCTTCCGCCTATGCCGTATGTCTGCAGCACTTTACTGCTGAGCCCTACACCGTAGTTGCTGTCTTTGGTGTCTTGCTTGTACCCTTCAAGCAGCAGCATCTATTGCAGCACGTGTTGTGTTGCCGCCCCCTGACTTGATGCTGTTTTCCTACCGTTCCTACCTGCAGTGCGCAAGCAGCGCCATGCGGAGGAGCTGCGTGAGCGGCGCACAGCAGAGGCAGCACACGCAGCAAACATGCAGCACATGCTGCGGGGCCTGCGCCAGCAGCAGCAGCAGCAGCAGCACACCATGTTCCTCAACCACCGCCACCTCAACAGCCTGCAGCAGCAGCTGCACCAGGACAACTCGCTGCTGCAGCGGGCAGCAACTGAACTGGAGTCGCTCAGCTCTGCGCTGCTCCATCGGCGCTCCGGCGGCGCAGCAGCTGCAGCTGCAGCAGCTGCTGGCGGCGGCGGCGGCGGCGGCCTTAATCCCGATGCAGGTGCCGCTGCGACGCCCTCCGAGGCAGCTGCTGCGCGAGTGCTGCGCCGCCGGGCTGCCGGTGGGCTGTTTGGCGATGTGGCGGCGCTGCGGGAGCGTGCGCGGCTGGCGGCGGCGGGCATGCTCACTGAGCCGCTGGGGCTGTTTGGCGCTGCTGGTGCTGCTGCTGGCACAGCTCCAACGGGCTACCCTGGCTCGCCAAGTGATTTGCTGAACCTCATGACGTCAGTGCAGCCTGTTCATGCTGCTGGCTCAAGCGCAGCAGCAGCAGCGGCAGCAGCAGCAGGAGCTGGGCCCAGGCATGCGTTGCAGCAGCAGCTGCGCAGCTTGAGAGCTGGGCCCATGCCGAGCCGCTGGGATGGCCAGCAGCAGCTCCGCGGTCTGCGTGCAGCACAGCTGGAGGCAGGTCGTGCTGCTGAGGCTGCTGCCGCAGCAGGTGCAGCAGCGCCACTGCCGCCGCCGCCACCCCCACTTGCGGCACCAGCAGCAGCAGCAGCAGCAGGCCAGCCTGTTTTGGAACTTCCTGCAGAGCTCAGGGATCTCCCACCAGGGGCCGATCCTGAAATCTTAGCGGCGGCTGTGGCGGCAGCAGCAGCAGTGCAGGCTGCCGAGGCACAGGCTGCTCAGGCACAAGCCGCAGCAGCGCAGGCCACAGCAGCTGCGCGCCGCGCCATCAGGGACGGCAGCAATGCAGCTGCAGAGCTGGCGGCGGCAATGGAGCGCGTGGCTGCTGAGCAGGCGCAGCCAGCTGCAGTTGCAGCTGCCGCAGGCAGCGCTGGAGTGGCTCCTGCTGTGCCAGCTGCTGCTGCTGCTGCTGGTGGTGAGGACGTGCCCCTGGCAGCTGCAGCAGCTGCTGGCATGCAGCCTCCTGCAAGCCGTGGTGGTGATGACGTCCGTGTTTTTGATGGCCTCGCAGACTTTGACTGGCACTTTGGCGCAGCACAGGGCAACATGGGGCCTGCAGGAGGCATGCAGCCGGGCGCACCTGCAGCGATGCTAACAGACAGCACGGATCAGATGGATCTGCTGAACTGGTTGACAGACGTGCAGCAGGAGGATGCTGGTCCAGCAGCGGCCGCTGCGCCGGGAGTGGCAGGACCAGCGCCAGCAGCAGCAGCTGCAGCAGCAGCAGCGACCGCAGCTGATGAGGTTGAGGCAGAGCTTGGCAGCATGTTTCAGGAGGCGAACCGCGCCCTGTCACGAGCTGCGTTGCATGCAGCAGCCATGCGGGGCGGCAGAGCAGCAGCTGCAGGCAGTGCGGCAGCTGACAGGCACGCTGTTGAGCAGCGCTTGGAGGAGATGCGCAGCTGGTACACATCTGCTGCTCCTGCTGCTGCTGCTGCCCCCACTGCTGCTGGTTCAGGGACTGCTGCAGCGGCACATGCATCAGGTGCAGGACCATCTGGAGGGCAGCCAGGAGGTGCTCCAGCTGCAGCAGCAGCAGCAGCACCTATGCCAGCTGGCCGCATGCCTCCTGTGGACTGGGCGCGGTTGCTGAATGACGAAGGCATATTGGACCTGCCACAGCTGCGGCACACACAGCCTGGAGCTGCAGCAGCAGCAGCAGCAGCGCCAGCGACGGCAGATGAGCTTGCGCGGCTCGAGGCGAGTGCCGGCCCCGCCGCCGCTGCAGCAGCAGCAGCAGGCCGGGCGGCGGGTGCCGCAGACAATGCGGCGAGGGTGGTGGAGCAGTCGAGGGCGCTGGTGGCGGCAGCCACAGCGCAGCAGCAGCGGCAGCGGCGGCGGCTTGCTGCTGCTCGGCTGTACATCGCGCCAGGCTCGGCGCCGATGGTGGCGCCTGGTGCAGCAGCAGCAGCAGCAGCAGCAGCAGCAGCGCCGGAGGAAGATGACGCGCTGGCAGACACAGCAGGCAGCTCCGGTGCGAGGCTGCGGGCTGCTGCTGCAGCAGCAGATGCTGCACGCGTGCAGAGCCTGCGCAGCTGGTCCGGGCTCACCACAACAGCGAGGCTGCCCTCGGGCCCTGTTGTGCAGCAGGTACAGCAGCAGGTGCGGCGCCGGCAGCAACTGCAGGAGCTGCAGGCACTGGAGCAGCGGCTGCTGATGCAGCAGCAGCAGCAGCTGATGCAGGAGCTGAATGCTGACG
The DNA here is from genome assembly GCA_030272155.1 of Tetradesmus obliquus. Taxonomy (NCBI): domain Eukaryota; kingdom Viridiplantae; phylum Chlorophyta; class Chlorophyceae; order Sphaeropleales; family Scenedesmaceae; genus Tetradesmus; species Tetradesmus obliquus. Next base: position 9,167,496 of record CP126191.1, read on the forward strand.
CAGCAGCGGCAATGCAGCGGCAGCTCGCCTTTGGTGCCGGAAGAGGGGGCCCGGCTGCTGCAGCTGGTCCTGATGCAGCTGCAGGGCAACGTCTTGTCCCGGACGGCCCAGCAGCAGGCGCTGCTGCTGCTGCTGCTGGTGATGATGGCGAGCTTGCAGCGCCTGCGCTGCCTGCTGCTGGTTCTCCAAGCATGTCGATCGGCTACACTGCGACGGAGCCCAGCGATTACAATGAAGGCAGCTCTGGGTCATTCAACACCAACTCGCTGCAGGATGATGGCGAGGATGACATGGGCACGCCGTCAGGCGGTGACGATGGCGATGGTGATGATGGCGGCAATGCGTCTGATGCAGCAGCAGCGGCAGCAGCGGCACCAGCCGCTGCAGCGCAGGCATCGCCCGCATTGAGTGAGGAGGTGGTCAGTAGGCCAGCAGCAGCCGGGCTGTCGCAGCAGCAGCAGGAGCAGCGGCTGGCCAACTCCACCAGGATGCTGGCTGCGCTGCGTGCGCGGCACTTGCGCTACGCTGGGGGGGCGCCGGCAGCTGCTGGGCTCGCTGCAGGGAGTGCTGGTCCAGCAGCAGGGGCGGCAGCAGCACCGGGGGCGGCAGCAGCACCGGGGGCGGCAGCAGCACCGGGGGCGGCAGGCAGCTTGCAGCGGATGGGTGTGGCATCCAGGGACTTCTTGCGTGAGTATTATATGGTATTCACAGGAGCAGCGGGCCATGGGGTGCATGGTGCAGCACGCCACGTGCCAGGTGCTGCGGCTGGGGTCGGCCGTGCTGTGCTGGACCCCGGTGCAGCGGCAGCAGCAGCTGGTGAGAACCCTGTTGCGTCCCTGCTGCCATCAGTCACAGCACCAGCTGCAGAGGCCCCTGCCCCAGCGACAGCAGCAGCACCAGCAGCAGCGCCAGTGGTAGCGCCAGCTGCTGCTGCGCAGCGTGCCACGTCAGCGTCTGCTGAGCTGGCAGATGAGGTGGCGCGTGTCACTGCGCGGCATGTGCGGCGCGAGGTGCAGCAGCTGATGGGTGCGCTGCGGCACGCGCCTGGTGCTGCGCTAGCTGCTCCTCAGGTGGTGGATGGCGGGTACATCAGCAGCGACAGCGGCACTGCATGACGTGTGCTGTGATGATGTGCAGTGATGTGTGTGCAGTGCAACTGTGCAGGGATTTTGAATAATGTCTGCAAGAATGATTGCCTGGGGGTTGCTGGGTGCAGGGCTGCGGTGTGCAGGGGATGGTCTGCTTGGATGGGATGCATGGGGTCACAGGATGCTGGGGTGGTGCATGCTTTGCAAGCCACACACAACAAGTGGTGAAGCACTGCACAAACCAGCTGATGCGTGGCCGAGAGGCGACAGGTGGCTGCAGTGTTGTGCAGCGCGCATTTGATCATATTATAACACATGCCATGTCGGACGGTTGCTGCATGTGCAGTTTGCAGGTTGGCCTTGTGCATTCAGCGCAGCATGCTGTACAGGCCTGTGCTTAGGTCATGATCTGGTTGCTGTGCACTCCTGTGGTTTCTGTGGGCAGTTGAGCTATATTGCTTTGTTCGGTGTGCACATGACACGTGCCATGGCAGGTGAATATGGGGCTTTTGGCAGCTTGATGGTACTTGTTGGAAAGGTTGGGCATGCCTGCCGCTGGCTGCTTACTGTGGTCTTCTGTCATGGGTGGAGGGGGAGGGGAAGGGTGCAAGAGCAGCACGCATGTGCTACAGCTTGGTCACCATTGTGGGCGTGCATTCAAGCTCAAAGCACCCTTGTTGAACTGATTTGCAGCTGTTGCAGGATGCTTGTGTTGCAGGATGCTACGTGTCTGTGTACAGCAGGGTCCGTTCATAGCTACTACGTTTGTATTAGCAGAAAATTTGTGCAGGCAGGGCGGGAGGATGGGCATTGTTTCCTCAGGTTTGACCAGCAGCGTGCAATGGCTGGCATAGCACGCACGGAACTCGGCTTGCACGCAATCGCATGACTGCGTGAATTGTTGGGGGTTTGTCAACGCTGCATACAATTTGGGACGCAGCAGGCTCACGCACCCGCCAGAGCCATACTAAGCATCCAGTTTGTGTTTGCATGAGAACGCAACGCTCAAGCCTCGAGGGGTATAGCTGTGCTGGCGCTGTGTGCGTAGCGCTACACCTGTTGCCCTGCATATCGTGCGAAACGACAAAGCACGGCATGCATGTGCATGGGGCTCCACGGCCAAACCACGGAGCAGTATGTACTTCAACATGTGAGATGTGCATGCGTGTTGGGTGCACACAGGACAGGCTGGCAGCGCCGCTCGGCACCTTTCGCCAGCTTCTGCCGATGGTTGACATTTTTGGCGGACTCTTACTGCAGGCGGGAGGTTGACTTTTTGGCGGACTCTTACTGCAGGCGGGAGGTGGACGTATTTTGGCGGACTCTTACTGCAGGCGGACTCTTACTGCAGGCGGGAGAATGCTGTGAATGTGTGTATTCTCATGGCTGCAGGTTCAAGCACCCTTTCGTGTGTTCTGCTGTTTTTTAATCAATGATAGGGGAGTGTTGGTGTAACCAGTCAGGTGACTTGCTCATCAGCACGGTGCTTTCTTGACAAGCAAGGTTCACTTGATGGCACTCCTGCTGCTTCTCATGCGTTAAGCTAAAGCGAACGCTTGGCCTGTGCACGTGGTAGATGCCTCTAATTGATGTTTGTTTTTTTGGAAGTTGGCTGGCTAGTGCAGGCTGGCGGCTACTCGAGCATGTTGTAACAAGTTGTTTCTAACAACCATCACAACATATCTTTTCTAAATGCTTGATTTGATAGTTGCAAGGTTGACAGTGTATGCTGCAGTCTGTGAAGTACCTTGGACGCTGTCCCTGATCAAAGTCATGAACACGGTGGCGACATCCGATGTCGTTCGTTAGTAACGAATGTGCTAGAAGACCGTCAGTGCCTGCTTGCATGTATGGATGGACAGTCTAGCCTAGACTCTGTGGCACAGTATGCTGTGGCTAGTTGCTTAAAGCCGCATCAAGACATAGACAGCACTGCTCCGAGCAGCATGATGCACTTGTGCATTTGAGGAGTGCAGCTTGCTTTTGCCTGGAGTCCAACTTGGACCTGGAAGATCTGTGAACCGTCCCTGTTACAACTGTTCCAGCCTGCCCAGGAGAGGTGCTACCGCTTCAAGAGGAAGTTCCTCAGGAAGTACTAGCAGTAGGAACACCAACATGTTGTGCTGCATCACAAGAACATCCTGAGGTGCCGCACCAACAGTTTCTCATGCGCCTGACATGGGGCAAGCGCGGACAACCAATCACTCCATCACACGTTGTTTCAGCAAGAGGGGACACCTGTAAGCGAGGGCCACTCTCAAACCAGCAGTGGCGCGAACGCCAAACAAACGACATACTGTTACACACACACCTAGCGCCTGCAGCTGCTTTAACTGTTGATCCAACACTGCACATGTTGCACAAAAGCGCGCTCTGCAAAGTACGATTTTGCAGAAGCGGCGCCCACAACTAGACCTGCAGACACCTTCCAGCCGCTGACAGCTGCCTTCGCTACAGAGGCATTAGATGTGCACAACCAAGAGCATGCACACGGTCTGCAAGGCCAGCACTAAAAGGTCCGGCTGCAAATGCCTTCACCAACGGGAGTGCAAACGCTACGGCTTGCCACTTCTGCTAGGCGCACCTGGCTGCTGCTGCTGCTGCTGCTGCTGCTGCTGCTCTGAGCTACTGCTGCTACAGCTCAGCAAAAAATGTACAGAATATAAGCAGCAACGTAGAGCCAGCTGCAAGTCTCAGTGCTTACTTGCAGTGAAGACATACTAGTACACAAAGAGCCTGTGTGTGTTACTTGCTTGGCAAGCAAGCACCTGCTGCTGCTGTTGCTGCTGCTTCACCTACGATTATTGTACAACTTTACACCAGCATTTCCAGCAGGCAAGGCTTGCGCAAACACCCATATGCTGGTGAGCTGCTGCTGCTACTTCTGCTGCTGCACAGAGCTGTGACTACAGTTCCATCTGGGCACCAGGAGCTGTGTGAAGAGCAGGACCTGTATGAAAAAGAAGCAACAGCAGGCGCAGACCTGCAGCGGTGAGCAATAAGCACGACGGTGTGCTGCTGCTGCTGCTGCTGCTCAGTACACTGCCAGCCACACTTGCTCTAATACACGCGTAGCAGCATACATCACTGCATGCATGCGCTCTGAGGTCCCCTTGCTGGAGTGTATGCAAGTGACTCTCCACACCAGCACTGGGGCAGTGTGATCCTACTAACCTCTGCAGTTACTTGGCCAGCCACTCTTTTAAAAGTGGCAGCACTGGCGCACCCATTGCCCAAACTTTGAGAATCAGGAGGAGCGTCAGGCCGTCCCTCAATTCCTGCAGCTGCTTGCTCCTGCTGTCCTTGCACTCCTGCGGCGACACCATCACAACATTCACACAAAGGCAGTGGTACCAGGGCAAGGGCACAGCCAGCTAGCGCTTTGAAGCCTTCATACTCCCTTGTTCATCTCTGGCGGAAGCATCGCCGAGTAAAGCAGGGACAGCAGAAACTGCATGACACACATCACGGCACACATCAACAATCACTCAGCAACACATACAGCGACTACAACATCCTGAGAAAAAGCAATCAGCCAGTTCTGTCCGTGCGCTTCTCCACCAGCAGCAATGGTAGGGTGTCATCCCTTCCACTGTATTGCCGCAGCTGTGCTGCTACTCAACGCCATTGAACGCCGAACGCATGTTTGCCAGAACACACTACCAGCTGTGGCCTTCACCTGTATCTGCATGGTGAGATCCGAATTAAAAACAGTTTGAGATCCAGCTTGATCTCCTGAAGATCTGCTATGAGCTGGTCAAACCTTGCTGCGGAGAAAATGCGGAGGGTGCTATCACGCTCATCCCTTATCATGCCCTTCAGCACAGCTTCATCTTCTTTAGTGAAAGCCAATACCTGAACCAGCAGGAGCAGCGTCAGACACACAAGGAAATGGAGTAATCCACACAAGTAGAGCTGCGCCACAGGAAACGAGGTGAGCCACACGCATGCTGAGGCAACTGCTTAAGCTTACACTGCACAGGGCTGCAAGGCAGCAAGCAGTAGGTATGCAGACCTGCAGGCAGCCTGTCTGTGCCACAATCAGCGGATATCATCGGCTGCGCAGCGTATTGAATCCGCGTCGTGTGCAACACAGCAAATTTGCTCAGCTGCTTCGAGGGCGAAGCAACGCAAATGCTGAGCAACTAGGCACCAGTGCTGGACGCTTAGTAGTAAACTTCTCACAAGTCGAGCAACTAGGCACCACTGCTGGGCATCAGTGCTACTGCCGCAGTAAAATTAGCTGCATACCCAGCAGCAGCAGGAGCACATGAGCCATACCATAACAGGTAGGTGTGCATTTCAGGCACCGTCTCCAGGAACAGCAACAGCAGGGATGCAGTGCAGGCTAAGGACTGCTGCATCAAAGGCTGGCATGCGTTTTTAGTCTCAGCTGGGTATGGTGCAAATGTAGCATTTGGATTTGCAGCAAATCAACACAGCTTGCAAGCAGACAGCCATGCTGGCATAGCACCCTGGCTGGCTGGTGGTGGCACTTCTCACATGTAGCGAGCTCACCTCGATGCACCTGCGGGCTGGCTTGCACGCCCTGGCAGCTGGTCTGTCAAGCGCCATGTTGCAGGAACGGCTTGCAGTGAGAGGTAGCATCGCTTCTGCTACTTGCAAGCTTCAAGCAACGGTCTAGCACTGGCATTTGCTGCTAGGAACTGCAATCATGGGCTTGCTTGCGCAGATGGCAGCAGTCGTCCCCTTGCGAAGCAACGCGGATGACAACAACGGATGCACCATGGCCCAGTCACACCCAGTGACAGTCATTGCTGTGCCAGCCAACCAGTACATTGAGAGCAGCACTTCGGCAGCATGAGCTTCTCAACGGTCTTTCTTTTGTGAACATTAGCTGCACACAGGCCGAGCCACTAGGCAGTAGAACGCCGCACCGAGCTGTTTGCAACACCCAGTTTGCTAGATCCCCCAAGGGTCTCTAGATCGCGCTAGACAGAAGGCTAGACGCCAAAATCCCTTTGTTTGGGGCATTCATTAGGTCGCGGGCACATGAGTTTTGCAACGAGCAATGCATTCGCAGCTCTAGCCGACGCTAAGAAGGCAAAGAAAAAGAGCTCTAAGGAACACGACAAGAAGAAGAAGGACAAGAAGAAGACAGTGTCTACAGCTGAGCTAGAAAAGGCTATCTTCTCGCAGCCAAGCATCTCCATCACTTCTTGGGCGGACGAGGAGGACGACGACTATGCCGTGCCAGTGCTGCCCTCAACATGGGAGCCGGTGAGTTATTTTGCAAATGAGCGTGACAGCAGCCGCTGGCTCCGCCGCTGCCAAGCAGGCAGCAGCAGTAACCCCTGGTGTGTGTGCCTGCTGCCTGCAGACCGCACCCAATGGCACAGCTGCTGGAGAGGAGGCACACGATGACGAGCACGAGCATGACCATGAGGACAGTGAGGAGGTGTGTTACGCATGCTCTCAGCGGCTGCTACGCAGAGGCTGCTACAGACTGGGTAGCAGTCGTACTGCCTGAACGCTCAGCCACAGCACAGCTGCTAGGTCGATCCCAGGCTCTGCCGCTGTCCTTACAATCGTGCATGCACGCAGCATGGTTCACCATGCAGAAATTGCAAATCTATGCAGCAGCTCTGCCAGGCTGTACTTGGGGGTGGGCAACTGTTCCCCGAACTGCCGGCAGCGCAGCCTGCCTGTCACGCGCACAGCTAATGATACTGCACAGTGCCTTGATCGCACCAACTTCACTTCAAACTGCTATTCTCTTATCATGCTGTCCTGCAGGAGGTAGACATTGAGAAGGAGCTGGGAGTGGAGCTGGGGCTGGGGCACGACGATGATGACGAGGCAGAGGAGGAGAAGCACGAAGGTGCGGGACAGCAGCTTGCAGGACAGCGGCTTGCAGGACAGCAGCTTGCAGGAAAGCTTGTGCAGCGCAGCGTGAGCAGTTGATCTAGCCCCAGGTAAGCCTTTGCAACCGCCAACGCCAAGTGCCATAGTTAGGCCAACATTGGGCCGCCAAGAGCGGCGTAGTGTTCAGCAACAGGCGTATCTTGCCACACTGTGAAGGCAGCAGCACGCGGGTGCACCCAGCCTGCCCTCTGATGCACTTACCGCTGCCGCTGGCACTGCACTGGGGTAGCAGTTAGAGAATCTGCGTCGTCAGCCGGGGCTGGCCGTCGCGCTGGTGGTGAGTGTGCGTCGCATGCAGCGTGTGTCTGATACCTAATTTCGCATTCTGATGCTGCTGCTTCCATTGGGTGGAGCCAGCAGCGGGCAGTGCCAGCTTGGCTGAGCTAGCTCGGCCGGGCCAGTCAGGCGCGTTACGTTTGTGATAATCCTGGCGCGGCACTGCCTGCTGCTTTCTCATGGCTCTGTTGCTGGCCCGGGGGTTTTCTCTGGGCCCCCCTTCACGCAGCTGGCACCTAGATGAACAGAAGCTGGGTTCATAGTACGGCAGGGATCGGCCGCCAGGCCGCCACCCTCCTGCAGTCTCCAATCCCCAGGACAGTTCGCGTTGCAGGTAGCACGCTTGTGCTGTCTCGTTTTTTTGTTTCTGTCGGAGCTCCTGGCTGTTGTGTGTGCCGTCCTTCGTCCATGCACGCACACTATGTACCATTGAGTGCCGCACAGCCCTTGCATGACTGTGCTGCGCTGTGCTGCGTACTTTGCGCTGCTCTGCAGAGGAGGCACAGGACGAGGCTGCGCCTGCCGCTGCGGCCGTACCCAAGCCTGCAGCAGAGCCTGAGAAGCAGCTGTCAAAGAAGGTGCGCTGCTGGGCACGCCTGACACGCCTGTATTGTTGGGGAGGCGCCGCTGCTGCATTGCGACGCTTTGCCTCTTTCAGCCTTTCAGCCTTGCTTGAGGGCGCTCGGCCTTGCTGTTGCAATGTGTGCGCAGCCACTCCTGCACTGTCCTGTGCTCTGCAAGCTACGCACATGGATGCAGTTTGTCGACTCCTGTCTTACAACTCCTGCCATACAAAATACGTGTTTATCCTTTCAAAAATGCTATGTGTTTTGTGTTTTATATGCGTGCTGCAGGAGCTGAAGAAGAAGGAGCTGGACGAGCGCACATTGATGCAGTGTGTGATATACTGTTGTACACAACTGTTTCATTTTACGCTAATCATGTTGTTGTTATGTTGATGCACATGCCGCAGGAGCTGAAGAAGAAGGAGCTGGACGAGCTGGACGCCATCTTCAGCGAGCTGGGCATCAGCACAGAGGAGAAGGCGGCGCGGGAAGCGGCAGCAGAGAAGAAGAAAAAGAAGAAGGAGAAGAAGAAGGGCGCCAACGGCGAGGTAGAGAACGGCAGCGGCAGCGCCGAGCAGCAGCAGCAGCAGCAGCCAGCAGCAGAGCCGGAGCCAGAGCCGGAGCCTGCAGCTGGCGATGAGTCAGGGGAGTCTGTGGACCCTGCTGTGGTGAGTGGGGCAGGCTCTGGTGCGCTGACAAATACAAATTTGCTTGGGCCAGCTGCTTTGCAACGCTGATGCCAGTTGTGCAGTAGTGGGTTGGCTGACGCCGCCATAGCAGCGTCAGCTCACTGGCCGCGTAGGTTGTGGAAGCGGTGGCTGTGTATTCTGCTTTACTTATCGGTTCGGGTCTCATTATGGCTGGTTATACCGTGTGCCAGCTGCCAGTGCTCGAGCATGAGCGCAAGGTCTCTGTCTGTGTGCCGTACCACATTGAAGGGTCGTGTGATGCACCTGCTGCGCCTTCTGCTGCCTGCTGCAGGTGAGAGCTCGCCTTGCCGCAAAGAAGAAGGCAGCTGAGGCGGCAGCAGCCAAGAAGAAGAGCATAGCAGCGGCAGCAGCAGCTGAGGCCAAGGCACGTGCAAAGAAGGCGGGAGGCAAGAAGGACACGTCTAACTGGAACCAGGCACCCACACGCTAAGCAGCAGCAGCACCGCCAACAGCAACGGCAACAGCAGCAGCTGCTGCATGCTGCTCAGCAGCGGCAGGCAAGCGGCAGGCTTGGTGGAGTGGCCGGCCGTGGATGTTGTTGGTGGGGCCACATCAAGCAGCAGCAGCAGCTTGCAGCGGCAGGCATGCGGCGGGCTTGGTGGACCGGCGGTTGCCGCTTGTTTTGCGGTGTGGTATAGCTGGGGGCTGTGCCAAGCAGCAGCAGCAGCAGCTGTGGCTGATGTCAGCAGGGATCATGCTGCACGCAGCAGCTGCTGCGGCGGCGTGCAAAGGCTGTTGGTGGTTTGAGAGAGCGCTGCGGGTGTGCTGCTGTGCGATCAACATTACTCTGCAGTACAGCAGCACGCGCGTGGTGTGGCAGGAACGTTGGCTGGGTCATGGCTGCAGTGCTTGCCAGCTGCGCGTCTTCCCAGCAGGCGATGCTCTGCGGTGTTTGCTGGTCAACTGGCCATAAGCAGCATTTGTTGGGCTCAGCACCCTTGATCCGTGGGTACAGGCACTTGTCGGGCATTCACCGCATGCGCGCATTGCCCTTGGACTGTTTAGTTAGCTGGTGCCTCGTGCTGGCCCGTAGCTACGCTCTTGCTGTTCATAGCTCTCGTTGCGAGCATAGTCACCCGTGATTGTGCTGCAGTTGTGCGGCATTCTCGGTATAGGCAGCAGCAGCAGGCCAGGCCAGGCATCAGGTTGAGGCAAGGAGTGCGTGTACTGTTTGTGTTGCAGCAGCATGCAGGGTATGCAGGCAGCACCATGCTCTGCTTTCGCCCAGGGAGAAGTGGCCAGCAGCACAGGAAGAGCTATGCATCAGCACAGCACTGGTGCACTGATGCCGGCTCGTTCCTGGCGGCTGTGATTTCCCGCCAACAGCTGCCTCTGCAGCTGGGCTGGGGCCCTGGTGGTGTACTGCTGCAGCAAAGGCTCTGCTCAGTGTGTGCTGCCCCGTCGCCTGCTCTGCAGCTGCGTTTGCTGCGCCAGCTTGTGCTGCTTCTCGCAGCTTGGGTATATGGGGGTTGCTGTTGATGATGGATGTGGGCATCTGCTTGTTGCTGGCAGTTTTGTTGCGCACAAAACGCGCTGTGCCGTCTTTCGTGTTTTGGCACTTGCCAGTGTCTTGGAAGCTGGGGAAGGCTGCCGATGCCGCTGTGCGGCCAGCTCACCACGCCATGCATGGTGTTATACTCCCAGTCCAAGTTTCATTGCTGTGCAGTATTGGTAACAGTTAGCACTGATTGGGGACGTCAGTGACCAGCAAGTCTGCTGTAAAAGGACGATTTTACTGCTGCCAGCAGTGTCTGGCAGCCTCAAAGGCTGCTGGCGGGGCTGTGTGCATTGTGATTAAACTGTGCTTCGCGTGCCAAGCATGCTGAACACCCTTCATGATGCTACATGTGGGAGGATGAAACGATGCACCTGCACTCTGATGCCGTGTGTGCCTGGTGTCACCGGAGTGCATGTGACTCCTGTCAGGAGTCACTGGGTGACACAACTGACAGCTTAGCACTCGTCTTGGTGACAACGCCCTGCCTGAACAGCTCGATGTAGCTCTAGCATGGAATCAGTTGTTTCCGAGTCAAATTTATTCAAGGAGTCAGCACAGCGACAAAGGAAAGAGCGGGTTGCTGCCGTGACCGGGAGTCTGCAAGAATCGCTGTACTGATCGTAAAATCATGATGTGTCTACCGTAGTAGTCTAATGGTATGAATAACACATTCGGTTTGCGGAAGAATAGCTCTAGTGCTCTACAAGCGGTTGCTGGGGACCCATCGCTGGACAGCCAGCAAAAGCATAAGGATCCCATGGCTTGGAAATTGGGTCGCAGAGCCTTGCTTGTGATGTTGTTGGCAGGCTGTGCTTGCCTGGCATACAGCCAAAGCGTCACAGCGGGCAGCGCAGAAAAGAGCGGCAGCAGCAGCGGTGCAGGTCCTCCAAGCGAGCTTTACAGCTGCATAAATGATGGGTTTGACCAGCAACTTACTAATTATCGGGACTTCGCGTATCAGAAGCCTGTTAGGTGCGCCGGGGATACAGCAGCAGTCGTTGGCAGCTCCCAAAGACGATTCGACAGCATGCATGCTGAATGGCTGCCTGCATAACAACGATGCCTTGCAGTTCATCATGCATGTTGTGCTGCCATAGCTTCATGTTAGCCAGTGGATAGTGTGCCAGCACCAGCGCTGATGATGTGCTGCACATGCCCACAGGATGAAGCTGCACAAGGCGTGGTGGTCCAGCAAATCACCAGCAGTGAAGGTCACCATTGTGACAGGCCTCAATCCAAGCAGGGTAAATCAGCTGGAGTCGCAGTGCACCAGCTACAAGGGGCCCATCAGCGCAGCAGTGTATGTTGTGCTGCCAAACCCAGACAAAGCGCCGGAGCTGACAGAAGAGCACAAACGGATCCTGCAGGAAGCAGAACAGCAAGTTGATGAGTTCCATAGAAGGTGGGCATGCGCCCTGCAGCGCTGCTGGTCAGCAGCAACGAGTTGCAGCATGCAGTGCTCGCCACACTGGCACAGTGTGGCTGGCCAGCTTGCATCACATATGATGGCACATCCGCAGCTGCTGGTGCTGCCAGCTTTGACCCGAGCATGGCAGCAGTTTGACTCTTCACATATGACCCGTTCCTGCAAGCTCTGCTGCAACCCACACACACCACCTGGCACGCAATTCACTCGGCGTCCACATGCTGCGTGTGCTGCTTGCAGGATGGAGGCCGCGGACAACTGCCAGCTGGACATCCTGCTGCTGTACGAGACAGTGCTGGATGAGGTGATGCGGGTCATGTTCCCCATCAATACCATGCGCAACTACGCGCTGCTGCAGGCACGCACGCCGCTGGTAGCCATGGTGGATGTGGACCTCATTGTCAGCAACGCGCTGCTGCAGTGGCTGCTGGATAAGAGGAAGTGAGTGCAGCTGCAGGAAGCCTAGCAAAAGGAGGCGAAGCATGCCATGTACAGCTTTGGTCGGCCCATGCGGCAGCATATGGCAGCAGCAGAAGCAACTGCACAGTACGCAGCATGATACAAGCAGTCAGTTGTGCTGCTCACATCATGTGCATCCTGCAGTTGCTCGGCACATGGCATTTCCGCTGATGCATCCTGCAGGCATCTGCCACTTGCAAAACACGCTTGGTAGTCACTTACCGCTCCATGCAACTTACTGCTCGCAGCTATGACCAGCTGCGGGAGATGACGCGCGGCAAGACAGTGGTGGTGCTGCCAGCGTTTGAGACAGCGCCGCAGAAGAACATGACGCTCGCGCACGACCTGGCAGACACAGCAGCCATGATGAACAAGGAGCAGCTGGGGCGGCTGGTGCAGAAGCGGCTGATCTATCAGTTTGCGCTGTACCTGTTCCGGCAGGTGAGGCGCAGCAGGGCAGCTGCTGCAGGCTGGGAGGCACTGCTGTGCACTGCTCACACACAGGGTGCATGCATGCATACCAGCAGCAGCCATGGCAGGCTGGAGTATGCAGCAGCAGCAGCAGCAGCCCAGGAAAAGAAGCTGTTGGGCGCAAGCTGGTGGGTCTGTGTGGCGCAGGCCTCTGCTGCACGCACTTGAGAAGCAGCAGCGAGATGCGGAAGTCGGCTGAGGACGCAGCTGCCGCTACTTCTGGCTGATGCAGCAGTAGCACACATATCTGCTGCATGGAGAGGCAGTAGCTTGTGATTTGGCAAGCATGCAGCACGCCTGTGCAGATGCGTGACTGTTGAGGCGTGAGGCACGCCCCTGTCGCGACACATGCCTGCTGTCTGCGCCTGCAGGGCCACAACTGCACGGATTACGCCAAGTGGTTCAAGGCAGACCAGCCGTACGATGTGGAGTACCATGACGGCTACGAGCCCTGGTTCATCATTGACAGGTTCCGCAACCCCTGGTATGACGTGTCTTTCCGGGGCTATGGCTGGAACAAGGTGTCTCACGTGGTCAATATCTTCTACCAGAAGTGAGTGGAGGGATAGGAGGAAGAGGGGTTGCTTTGGTGTCTTTGTGTGGCATACGCCGCTTCAGATACTTGGAGGAAGGGAGGGGTTTCATGTCAGTGTTTAGGCGGCAGACGCCCATTAGATGCGCCTGAAGTAAATGAGCAGGGCAGGTGGTGTGTAGGGGGCAAGTGCAGTTCTGCACAGCGCATGCGTGCGGCTCTGCCTGGGATCTTCAAACGTGTGTGTGAGGATAAGGACAAGATGTGGGCTTTGGTGCCGGTGCTGCAGTGGTAGCGCCTGGTGCCAATCGACCCTTGCATGCTGTGTACTCATGTGCAACCGCTCTGCTGTCGCGTGCAGGTACAAGTTCCTGGCGCACCCCACCGGCTTCATCGTGCACCGGCAGCACTCGCGCAGCAACGCGGACAAGATGTACCAGGTGCAGAAGAAGAGCTACGAGAAGGACATGGAGGCGGGCAAGATCACGGCAGACAAACCCAACAACAACCTGGCTGGGCTCACGCACAGGTTCAGGGACAAGGTGCAGGCTGAGGTGGCTGCAGGAAACTACACCAGCCTCGTGGATGAAGGCATCCTGAACTGCGTGAAGCGCCTGCCGTGGTGGCAGGAGTCGGACAGCTTGACGCAGCGGCGGCAGCTGCAGCTGCAGCAGCGGGGGCAGCAGCGGCCGCGGCGGTTGCTGTGGGGCTGGCTGCAGCGGCTGCTATAGTGTAGTGTAGCTTCAGGCTGGTCGCCAGCCAGGCGGTGCCATCATTTCAACTGTAGTTTCCTGCAGGAACAGCATCAACAACGGCTTCGGCAGCGAGTGCAGTAGCGGTAGGCTGCAGCAGTGGCAGCAGCTGATGCTACTCCAAACACTCCAGCAGATGTATGCTGAGTGCAGCACTTGCCTGGTGGTCGGCGCAGTTGGGGCGGGCAGAGCTGCAGATGTTTAGGTCAGCAGCATCGCACTGATTCAGCCAGGTCAGCGAGGCACTGCGAATTGCACTGGCAGCGTCACGCTGGTGCTGCTATGGCGTGCTTGCATAGCAGCATATGGTAGCAGCCACACTAGCTGGCATGGCTGCTGCTGCAGCCCACCCGTTGTGCATGTCAGGCGAGCCTCCTTGGTGATGAGCGAGTGCTACGGATCAGTGCTGGTAGAGTAGGGTGAGTTGCCTGACCCATTGCGGGCAATAGGCAGCTGGCAACGCTGTCATTGTTACTACTTCTTCTACATCAACAAACGCAATGCATGATCATACAGCTTTCAAGAGACAACACCTGTGTGCGAGGGAACTCCATCGTCATGTGCAGTGCAGGGCATCTAGCTGTGCCCGTTCTTTCGTTTGGTGATCTGTTTGCATGGATGCCAACGCCTTCAAGCAATGGCAGGCTTGGTCTGTGGTGTCAAACAACCTTCGGCTTGTGAGTAGCACGCTGGTATCAGCTGTGTGGCTGCATCCACCTTATGTACATATGGGCTGCAGTGGTGCCTGTGGCTGCAGCCGTCCAAACGCACTACAGGATACAAGCAGGGTTTGTGGCGTTGACATCCTTGTGTAGTCATGCTTGCAGCAGCGCATTCCGCGCCGCTGCACCTGATACATGGGTCACATGATGTGTGGTAATCCCATGTTATACCATGCAATGGCAATCTTGTGACGGCTTCGCTGCTTTCCTTCGTGCGCTGGTGTAGCAGGCGCAGAGGGCCACTGGCAGTGCTACTCGCGCCATCCATTTTGTAACGAGCCCATCATCATCATCATGTTACTCATCAAGCCATAGCATCAACGAGCCCATGTCAATGGTGCGCTTGAGAGACCACCCAGGTGCCCAGTTTTCGGCCAGAGCTTCCATAGGGCATAATTCCCGCGCAGAGAGTTGGAGATGAAAAGAAAGGGCAAGACCAAGTCAGTGTGGCCTACGGGTCATGTTGAGCTGCTGCACGCCCCCAAAGCATCATGATTGGTTTGCACTCCCTGTGCTGACATGCTACGACACTATTGGTTACTAGTATATCGTAGCAAGCAGAGCTGTATCTACTACACTAGTTGTGATGTTGCAAAGTCGTACAAATCATTGATAGCGGGCCCAGCCTGACCCATGCAGTCGCCGACTGTCCGGCGGACTGCAGCCTGAAGCTAGTGGTGTGATCAATGAGAGTCCTGCTTGAAGCTCAGCAACCGCTGCTGACAGTTGTGATTCCCTTAAATTGTTCAAACACGAAACCTGTCGAGAGCACCTTGTGATCCAGGCCCAGGCCCCAGCACTGTTCCAAACAGCCATAGTGGTTGAGACAGCGCTGCCGCGGCATCAGTGCACATCTGCGAATTGGACACCAGCTCCAAGTGCAATATTTGCTTTGTGACACGACATGTGCATCCCTACCATGTGACCTCTGGCAGACAAGGCTGGCCTCATCACGTCACCGCTGCATGGCATGCGCATGGCAAGTGGCGGCACCAGGAAGCAGCACAACAGCTGCCGCATACACTTTTCCACCTTCATGGGTCCAGTGCTTCCTTGGTACCGCTATGCAGTGCGTCTGCGTCCTCCCAGGGCCAGCCAGCCTCGGCTGTGTGCACACAGCGAACCCTATCGAGCCTGTACCTCTACCAATACGCCTGTACACATGAGAGGTAGTGCCGGCCCCGACGGTCTTGCACTGTGTTTCAGTTGCTTAAAATGTATTGTACGAGTTGAGTTGCTGGAGTAAGACTGCGCACCGTGCTGGGCAGCGAACTGCAGCAACCTCTCTCTCGGCGACAAGCAAGCCAGCAGTACAGGGAGGCCCTGGCACCATGGCGGAGCCTGATGAGCAAGATTCAGCCCCTCAAAGCAAGGTACCTGCTTAGCTGTGCGATGCACGGGAGGGCTTCATCCGCAATAGGCCGTGTTGTGCTGGAGGCCCGAGGAAACTCGTAGCTAGCACATGAGATGATGCCTAAAATAGTATTGATTATGGGCAGCTGGGAGAGTGCTTGGCCGTCGCCTTCAGACCGGCATCGCTGCCGAGTTGGCTTGTGCGGAGCTGTGAAGGGGCAGCTGACATTGTCGAGGCAGCCTAGGTGTAGAGCTAACTGGTTATCAGAGCATCTTAGCCAGCTGCGGCTGCCTGCAGGGGTTCCTGGGGTGTGGGCAGTACCCCTGGGTACTGCTGCAGTGCAATGCAGGCCACCTGCATCCTAGCATGATCGCCATGCACCCGACAGCAGTGTTATATCATAGCAGCATCTTGATTTCTCGAAACAGCTGTGTTTCGCTCATGTGCAGTCGGCTGTGCAATTGCTTTGCTGCCTCCCCTGCAGGTACATCGCTTTGTGGACTCTTCCCTGCTGCTGCAGACTGGGCTGGCGCGGTACTTCAACAAACGACCGTTCAGCGATATAACAGTCATTGCCCCCGATGGCCGCAGCATCATGTGCCACCAGGTGGTGCTGTCAGCTGGCTCCAAGCGGTTTGCCAACATGCTGGAGCAGGGCAACCTGCATGGCGAGGAGCTGCCAGTGTGGGGCGTAGACAGCGATGCTTTGGAGTCAATAATATCTTTCTTCTACTCGGCAGAGTGCACCCTCAGCTACCCGGGTGCAGTAGCAGTGCTAGATGCAGCCACTCGGCTGGATGTGCCAGCACTTGCAGCAGCAGCTGAGCAGTTCATCCGGGAGACGATGCACCCCACTACTGTCACCACCATCCTGGCGCAGTCGCTGCAGTTCAAGATGAGCGAGCTGGCAGCAACGTGCTTTGACTACATCAACAACAGGTGGGTCGGCTGTGAAGCATCAGCTGCCAGGTGTGAGTAGGATGCAGCTGGTGTCAGTGCCTTTTCTGGCTGAAGGTACGCAATCTGGCACCTACATGTCCACAGACGGTGACACCACCTTTTCATTGTCTCAGCACTGCGCAGCGGTGTCTGGTTGCGATGTGATTGGCTGGCATTCACGCGCACCGGTTCAGTGTGTTTGCACTGGCTGACAAGTTTGAGATTTGAGGGCACCATGTTCTGGAGTTTGATGTCTTCACATGCAATCACTGACATGACGCTACGGCCAGCATCTCAATATCACCACAACAATCGTGTTCCTGGCTGCTGCCGTCACATCTGCATCTGCATGCCCGCCACCATGCGGCCGCAGGTTTGAGGACGTCGCAGCCACCAGCGACTTCACCGCGGCCAGCTTCGCCACGCTCAGCCAGATCCTAGGCCACGTGCAGGACAGCCAGTCCGAGCTGGCGCTGTTCAAGGCCGCGTGGTGCTGGATCATCGCGGACGTGAAGCACATCAACCACCTGGAGGCCATCCTGCGCATGGTCAAGGTGCCGGGCATCACCTTCAACGAGCTTATACAGCTGGGCGCCAAGGGCCAGCCGGGCTCCGCGCAGCTGGCAGCAGCAGCGGCAGCAGCAGCAGCGGCGGCGGCTGGAGGGGGCGATGGCGGGGAGGGCGGCGGCGTGCTGAGCCTGAGCCAGCTGCAGGCGGCAGCGGTGCAGGGGCTGAAGGGGCCCGTGGATGCTGCAGAGGCAGCAGCCATGCTGGACCCTGCGGCGGCGGCAGCGCAGCCGGCTGGCGGCGATGCTGCCGGCTGGGCGGGCATGGCTGGCGGCGAGTGCTCGGCGCCGATGGCAGCGAACAACGCGGCAGGCGCTGGGGCGCTGGACGTGCAGCAGCAGCACGATGCGATGGCGACGGCAGCGGCGGCAGCAGCTGCAGCGGTGGGCGGCGCGGATGACTCGAGCCTGCTTGCAGCGCTGGCGGCTGGCGGCAGCTTGATGAGCCCATCCGGCTCCTCGCTGCCTGCAGGACTCAACACCGCAGGCCGCTACGATTCATCGCTGCCCACACCATCCAGCAGAGGCCCGCAGCTAGATATGCCGATGCCGCACGGCGGCAGGTACAGCAGCAACGAAGTCACGGACTATGCGGCAGCAGCGGCAGCAGCAGCAGTGTACGGCGGCGGGCTGCCGGGGCTGGAGCTGCCTGGGCAGCATGAGGCGGATGCAGCAGCAGCGGCAGCGGGGCTGGACCCGCGGCGGCTGGTGAGCAGGTACAACAGCGGCTCGCTGGAGGACGCGGCAGCAGCAGCAGCAGCGATGGGCGGCGGCGCGACTAGCAGCGGCGGGCGCTCGGCGTCGCCGACCGGCAACAGCAGGGGCTGGGCGCGCGGCTCGCGGGGCGAGGTGAGGCGCGGGCTTGCTGGGGTTGTTGCAATCATGCATGTGAATATGCATGTCATGGAAGCTGTGATTTTTGTAGCAGAGTCTGCTGTTTATTTTGGAAAGCAGGGCATACCCTTGCAGCGACCTGCAGCCGTGTGTGCCAGCTGTGCCAGCAACCCCTTCCATGTTTGCAGGTCACGGCTGTGGCTGCTGACAGCTGGCTGCTGCACTCCCTGCGCACTGCCTTTGTCTGCTGCCGTGCAGGGCTCGGGTGGCGCTGCCGCGCGCAATGCGCACGCCAAGGGCGTGTGCCAGGTGGAGGGCTGCTACACCGACCTGAAGGGCCTGCGCGACTACCACCTGCGCTACAAGATCTGCGAGTACCACCTCAAGGTGAGGGGCTGGCTGGGTGTGGTGTGAGTCCGGGGCCGAGGTTGCCGGTGCTGAGCGAGGGGGCGGGCAGGCGCATGCATCGTCGTAGTCACGCGAGTCCTGCAGCAGTGGTGGCGGCGGCTATAGCAGCGCATGTCTGCGGGTTGCCGTTCACGCATGCCTATCACGCATGCTGCACGCCTATCAGAGTGCATGGAATGAGCGGCGCCCAGTGTCGTCAACCATGAGGGTTGCGGGTGGGGAAAGGGAGCGGAGGCTGCCAGGTCAACCTGGGCAGACGAAAGGCTAATGCTGATGCTTGCTGCACATGCACATGCACACATGCTGGCAACAGGCTGACGGAGTCATCTGTGCTGCTGTGCTGTGTGGCTGCTGTGCGCAGGTCAGCAGCATCGTGCGTGACGGCAAGCCGCAGCGCTTCTGCCAGCAGTGCGGGCGCTTCCACCTGCTGACCGACTTTGACGGCAACAAGCGCAGCTGCAGGGCGCGGTGAGCAGCAAGGCACAGCGGGCCAGCACAGCGGTCAGGCGTTGATGGCCAGGCTTCTCAGTTGGAGAGATCAGCAGCACACCACGCGGTTGGGTGCATCAACATCAGTGCGATTTATTCAGCATGAACTATGTGGTGCATCTGAAAGCAAGTACGGCCACCGTTTGTGATAGAGGTGTGACTTGCACTGTACACTGTTGCGGCGCTCTCTTGTCTTGCAGCAAGCCTTTATCTGTCTTACTCACGTCTGTACCTCGCCGCTGCCTGCTGCTGCTGCATCTGCTGCTCACGTGCTGCTGCAGGCTTCAGCGGCACAACGCGCGCCGCCGCAAGCGCGGCGAGGACGAGGCCATCGCCTTCACGCCCAGCAGCAAGCGCACGCGCGGCGGCGGCAGCAGCAGCCAGCTGGGCGACGAGGACATGCTGGCGCTGTCGCAGCAGGGCATGGGCGGCGGCCTCGACATGGGCCTGGGTGGTGCGGCAGGCGCAGCGGGGGCCTGGCCGGGCATGGAGCCTGGCAATGCAGCATACATGGCGGCAATGGGCATGGGGGCAGGCATGATGGGGCCTGGGGCCGAGGGGTTTGGAGGGGCAGCGGCGTTTGGCGCGGCAGCGGGGGGCGACGGCGCTGACGGCAGCGCTGCGTGGATGGCGCAGTACCCGGCGCAGCTCGGGGCCATGGCTGGGCTGCCAGGCATGCAGAGTGGCGGCATGGCGGGCTTGCCTGAGGTGTCTGGCGGCGCAGCAGCAGCAGAGGGAGCAGGCAGCGGCCGTGGCGCAGGGTACGGCGGCCGGCGGTCGAGCCGGGGCATTGGCGGCAGCAGGCCGGGCTCAGCGACAGGGCACCGCAAGGGCGCTGCGGCGGCTGTTGCTGCGGCGGCGGCAGCGGCGGCTGCCGGCGAGTCCACTGACGATGAGGCTGCTGCTGCTGCGCGGCACCACATGGGCTGGGCTGCCGGGCTGGAGATGCTTGCTGACGTGGCGCAGCTGGGCAACCACACTGCGTCAGACCCTGGGGAGGGGGGCGTGAAGCGGGAGGCCAGCGAACCCGCCAAGCCTGAGGAGCAGCAGCAGCAGGGTGCGGCTGTAGCAGCACCGCAGGATGGGGCAGCAGCAGCAACAGCAGCAGTGCAGCAGGGGCAGGATGCAGCAGGGCAGGAGGCTGCAGCAGTACCGCAGGCTGGCACTGGCGAGCCAGCGGCTGCTGAAGATGCTGAGCAGCAGCAGCAGCAGCAGGCGCAGCAGCTGGAACAGCCGGAGCCGCAGCAGCAGCTTCAGCAGGAGCAGCCGCCGGAACAGCAGCAGGAGCAGCAGCAGGAGCAGCAGCAGGAAGTTGTGCAGGGCTCTGAAGCTGCAGGAGATGCTGCTGGTGATGCGGGTGCTGGTACTTGCGCAGCAGCCGAAGCTGCAGCAGGGTCTAGCGAGCAGCAGCAGCAGCAGCAGCAGCATAGTACCCCGTCACCGCTGGGAGTGGGATTGATCGCAGGCCGCTCGAGCCCTGCTCAGGATGCGCCGCCCACCAGCGAAGGGGCTGCTGCTGCCACAGCGGCTGCTGCGGGGCTGCCTGGGCGTTGCGATGACCAGGCGTACATCAATGAGGCGGGTGCAGCAGCGCCAGCGCGCGTGAAGGGCTGAGAAGGCTGGCTGCAGGCCCTGCACACCTGCTGCTCAGCTGACAGTATGTTTGCTAATTAGTGCACATGTGTATGGCTCTGGGAATTGCTGGGTGTGTGCGGCTCTGGGCAGCAAGGCAGCGAGGCTGCTGCCAGGTTTGCCGGCGGGGTGATTGGAGCTTGTGCTGGCGGCTTGTTACCTGTACATGTGTATGATGCTTGAGCGGTGGAGCGGCATGTTGGCTGGTCTCTCCAGAGGAGCCATATTTTTGCCACAACAGGTGCTTGTGTTGCGGCATTTGTGCTGATGCTCTGTTCAGCGATAACCGACCAGGCTTGCATGCATGCTGCTGTTTGGGAATGCAACTTGCATGTCGGTGGCTGATGTGTTGTGCACAGTGTACTGCATGCCTGTCAGTGCTCTGGGGCTGTGCAGTGTTTGGCGCGTGTTGGGTGGTACCACCGGTGTGCAGCTGTGTGCATGATGTTGAGAGCGAGGCTGCGCTATGAGGCAAGTCTGACACACCTAGAAGACAGACGGTCTGCAATATGCAGGCCACGTCTTGCAGTGCCCTCATGCAAATTGACTGCCGAGGGTGTTAAAATGAGGCGCGTGCGCTGCTTTAGAGGTTAGAGGCACCAAGCGTGCGCCTCGCAGGTTGGTGGTGGCGGTGTTGTGCACCACGTGGTGCTGTGCTATACAGGATGGAGCAGCGGTGCTCCCACAGCGCCTGGGTGTCCCGTGATGTTGTGTCAGCAGCTGAGCGCATTCACTCTGGCGCTTGGTTGAGCAGCTGCATTGCCTTCTGTTGCAGGCAACATGCCGTGTACAGCACTTAAGGGCGTGCTGTGGGGCGCCCCGAATGAGCAAGCAACGTTTTGGTGTTGGGGCAGTGCGATGTGCTGCGCAGTCACTGTGCAGCGTGCTGTTCAGCGTGGCATCTGCTTGAGGCGCATTTATTTGAACAGGACGTGCATGCCGCACATGGTGTGGCGGTGGGGCATCGTCCATCAGCTGCCGGGAGCTTTGATGACGCCAGCTGGGCGTGTCTCTTGAGTCGAGCGTCACCATATGCATGCACACAGTGTCAGAAACAAGTGTCACCAGCAGCGGCAGCAGCGTTTGGCGTATCGTTTGCACTTGGTTGACCAGCAGCTGGGCTGGCGAGTGGCGGTGCGGCAGGTATACATTATTTCTGCTAAGGGCATGGCTACAAGTTCAACAGCTGTCACGCGGGAGCTTTGCTATTGAGGTGGGCAACTCGCCCTTGCACTGGCAGGATCAACAACCTTTGTTTTTGAAGGGCGGCTGTGACGAGTGACTCTCATTTCATTACACTGCTGTTTTGCTTGCTATCTTGTTGCTATGCACATTTTTTCTGGGTACTTTGGCTCCAAGTTTGGAATGTGACGGCGTCGTGGGCGCCAGGCGTTTGACGGATGACATCTGGGAATCATGTACATTTGTTGAGCTGAGGTTTGATTGTGGTGTCACTCAAATGGGGTTTTGAGGTGGCTGCCAATGCGGCATAGTTTGCCTGTATCGAGGTCCTTCACATGTTTTTATCGAGGTCCTTCACATGATTTGAGGTAACAACTGTACAATCTGCTGATGGCATGGACCCATTGCGTTGACTGTCAATGCGCTGTGACAGCACATCAATCTACCACTGCAGTACTGGTGAGCAGCCTTGGTGGCTTTCAGATGATTCAAACTGCCATAACCACGGCGATCATGATCATGTTACCATTTGAGCCATAGCACAGTCGCCATCGACCCCACAACACGGTGATGACAAAAATGCAGAATAACTGACCACAGATGGCCACACTACACTGACGTGATAGGCTAGCCCGCAGGCTGGCACATAGTACGTGCCTGCGTAGTACAAGAGACTGTCCATCTTCACAAGAAAGCACCAGCAAACGCCAGACTAACCGTAACTACTGTCATGATAGCAATATCACTGAGCCATGGCCTCCTGCAGCTGCGCCAGCAGCAGATTGTCTGAGGGAGCAGTACTGCGCATTACTCCATCGCCCAAGGCAAGCTCCAGCTGCTCTGCTGCTGCTGCTGGTGCTGCTGCCGCTGCTGCCTGCTGCTCCGCTGGCGGCCAGGGAGCGAGGTGTGTGTGGTACGCCTTGCGCAGCGCCTTGTTGCTGGCTGCTTGGAACAGCTGCTCCAGGGACAGCCTGCGCGGCAGCCACACCAATGACAGTTACAAAGGTTATGACAGTTACAAAGGTTGCGTCAGTTGTAAGTAGGTGTTTAGCAGGGCGTGTTGCCGTACCAAACCAAGGCTGTGTTTGCAGGTTTGATGGTGTCGACATCTGTAGCGAGCATGCATGCGCAGCATTGCACGATGCAGGACAACCGTCACATTTACGGTGTCGATTAACTGTCACCACAGCAGGGGGCAGCAATGGCTGTGGGCACTGCAGCTGCAGCTGACACGCTGGCACACCTACGTTTCTCCTTTAAAGGCTGGCAGCTCACCAGTAGGGCCGCAGCACTGGTGGCAGCGGGATGGCCGTAGCAGGCTCCCAAGCCATCAGCTTGCCGCTCACATCACACGGCCTGCTGAACAGATCGTCATAACACGCCAGCCACAGCAGCAGGCACTCCAGCGCGACACCAGCAGCCAGCCTGCTGCTGCTGCTGGTGCGGCTGCTGCTGCTGTGGGCACCGTTGCCTGCTGCTGCTGCTGCTGCTGATGGTGGTGGCTCCAGCAGAGCATGCGCTGACTCCAGCTGCTGGAAGTGATGCATTGCACGCACAGCGAGGTTGCTGATGCGCTTGAACACCTGCACATGCATGCAAACATGGTGAGTGATATCACCAACCAGGAACGCCACATTCGAGCCTTACTCACAGCTCCAGCAGCTCCCAACACGCCTGCTTGCTGCTAGACGTCGAGCGCTATGCAGCACACAGAGACATCTTACATACTGCGGCTGATGTGCTGTGATCTAACCATTAGCGCAGCAGCGGCCAGCCTCACCTGGTGCTTTGATGAGCCCCAGGCGTCTATGCTGGCGGCCTTGTCAGCGCTGTCGATGCACAGCCGCACTGGATCCAGGCAGCCAGGCGCAGCCAGCGCCACTGAGGCAGCAAACACGCCCGGGCACACCACGCGCACCTACACGGCAGCGCATCACAGCAGTGTGGAGCAGACGTACTATGAGTCAGCTCTAGGGTGCAGCGCGCCAGCGCGCGCATGCATCATGATTTTGAGCGACGGCAGAAGCAGCATGTGTTGTGGTGGCCGCACGCCGCTGCTGCTGCTGCTCAGGCCTGCTACACGTGCTGTTTTCAGTACCATACCAGCCCACACCGTCCATCGCCAATGTCCATCGCCACACTCGCCGCATGCGCCGTGCACATCACCACACTGTCTGACAACTGGCGAACCTTCATATGAATCGCACATCATTGCATAAGAGCTTCTTATTGCAACTGTGCCTGCCCACCTCATCGATCCAGTTCCAGTACTTGGCCAGGCTGTGCTCATTAATGGGCTTGCCCGGCTCTGCAGGCGAACTGAAGAACAGCTGGTTGCTGGAGCTCTTAAACAGGTGCAGCTGCAGCTTGGGTGCCGCTGACAGCACCGACTGAATCGGCCGCAGCAGCGGCGTGTGATCTACGAGGACAGCAGGCACAGGAGGCGGTTAGGAGGTGTTTTTTTATACGTCTGTTGATGTAGCGTAGTGGTGCTTGATTGCACAGCGGATGATATGGCATGTATGTGATGGTGCAGTGCTGAAGATGTGTACCTGAGGCTGAGGGTACCACCCATGCATGTTTGGTGTGGGTTGTTGCCCTGCCTTTTCAACAAGCAGTGTGGCCTCAAGGTGCACAGAGAAGCAAAGATGTCTTGCAGGACAGCCGGCAGCAAACTGACTTGCTGTACTGCCCGGCAGCTGGCAGTTGCGGCTGAGGATGCTAAGCATTGTTGACTGCTGTGTGTGCATACATAATCAAGTGTGTATGTGTGTGCAGTGTGCAAGCTACCCACCATACATGTGCTGCCGCTGCTGCTGCTGAGGCTGTATGGGTTTCAGCCCTGCTGCTCCTGCTGCTCCTGCTGCTGCTGCTGCACTGCCATTGGCGGTGCACAGTGCTGCCTGCACCTGCTGCTGCAGGACAAGTGCTGCCTGCCGGGCCTGCTGCTGCGCACTGCTTGTCCATGCAGCTTGCGCTGCTGCTGTTGCATCTGTTGTTTGGCTCGGCTGTTGCACGGCAGCGCTTGGCTGGCCCTGCAGCACTGCTGCATGCAGCGCCTGCAGCTGAGGCCCCAGCGTTTGCAGCTGCTGTATATTCTGTTCTGCGCGCTGCGATCACGGCATTGGTATGCAGACATCAGGTGCCGTCAGGCTGTTATGAGCAGTTGTTGTGGGCATTGAGCACTGCAAGCTGCAGCTGCAGGCAACAAATTTCCAGCACGTGCCAGTAGACATTGCATAAGAAGAAGTGCAGCACTCAGGTCGCCTGCAGGACAGCGTTACCTGCAGGCACTCCAGTGCTTCGTCTGCTGCTGATGGCCCTTGCTGCGGTACATCTGGGCACCTGCACAAGGCTGTGATCACGTCCGACTTGATATGTTGTACCTACAGAACATGCGTTCAGTTGGGTTCTGATACGGTCATTCTTCGGGTGGTGCTGTTTAGTCAGTAACCAAGGCATGGTGCCTCAGGGCCTTCCAGCGCTGGTGGCGCACCTTGTCTATGGCTTCAGCCAGCAACGCTGCTCTTGGGTCTGATGCCATTGTTGTTCTTTAATATAAGAGTTTGGTGCAATGCTAATTAAATCTCTTGTAAGGCCAATGAACACTTGAGCTACAGTAGCACTGTACTGTAGTGCCAGCCCTGCGCCCCACAATTATAGGTCAATGAGTGCAACCCTGGTCATCATTCACCCGGCATGCGATCTTGGTGTTTTGAAACAAGACATCTGATGGGCCCGGTGCAGAACAACAGTTCCAACTCCTCACTGAGCAGCACACTGGTATGACAACCAGAATGACAAAGCGCCGAGTCGATGCAGAGCAGGTAGTGTTGCGTCCTGAAGCCACGATTGATGCGGTATGCATAAACGCTCTTGGCGTAATCGTTCAACGGACCAGTGACAGAAGCAACCCCAAGTTCGGGCCCCCAACTCTTGGCAGGACCAGTGCCCGTGTACGTTCGGTCTCAAAGGCTTTATACAGAGTTGACAGTTTGCGTTGCGTAGCCCCAGCACTTTACCAGCCAACCATATAGGAAGCCCGCGTTGCGCTGCTAACGAACCCAGCCGAAGGCAAGGCTCGCATGGGCATATTGTGCCCTATGTCGTCAATCTAAGCCTTCTTCAACTTGATTGAACCAGTCTGAGCTGAGAAGGGCGTGGTGCGGCTACAACCCCCTAGACAGTGTGCTGCCTGGTGAGTTGCTTGCAAGACGGTTGGCGTCTTCAGAGGTATCTTCACCACAGACGAGCACTACCAGCTGTATGTTTGTGTGAGTGTCAACCTGGTAGTGCTGACAGCAGCTTGACTAGTCCCCACTTCTGCCTTGCAGGACAGGCACACACCAACAGCACAGCAACAGCGGCAGCCATGCTGCGCCGCCATGCTGTGCCAGCATCGCGTCGCAGAGCAGCCGCAGGAATCTCCTTGCTACTGCTGGTGCAGCTTGTGGCAGCAGATGTCAAGCAGCTCTCAGCCACTGTGCTGGGCCAGCAGCCAGTTTGGGTGCAGAACCGGTCAGCAGACATAGTGCTTGACTTTCGAAAAGCAGACCCGCACTACAGGCATCCAAGTCCAGGCATGGTGCAGATTAGGGGCAAGGATATGAAGGTCAACTACCACATAGGCTATTATCATGGCAACGTGGCCATGGTGCGTTACGGCACCAGCTTTGTTCTGGCAGTGCGCAAAATGCACTTCTACAAGACGCTGCGTTCAGCCATTGAAAACTACCCGCTGTCTACCAAGAAAGGTGGGCAGGCAGTAACTTACAGAATCCACCAGCAGCCAGGGTGGCTGAAGGCATGCGGAACACCAGCTCAAAGCAGCAAACATTTTGCACGACTTGTGTCGTCGTGTTATCAGACGCTGAGGAAGTCATGGCAGCCAAACCCAGCAGCAGTCAAACCCAATAACAGTTGCAGCTCCGAGTAGATGCAGTACCAGCTCCAGCCTTGCAGGATTCCTGCTGCTGCATGCAACGATGTGGATGAGTCCAGGCTGGACGGCAGGCTAGCTGGCAGGCTCGCTTGCCTGCAGTTGGTGCAGCTAGGCTGACGTGTCATGCTGACATACCCAGCCCAGCAGCAGCAAGTTGGTCGCAGCAGCGATGCGCCAACGCGGCATGCGTTGTCGCAATAGCTGCAGAGCAACATTGGCAGTGAGTGCATCGGCGAGTACGACTCCTGCTGCCTCAATGGTTGATCGGTTGGTTGCTTCCATGCGCCTACTCTTCAGGTTCTGTGAGATCTCTAGCTTGACCTCTTCGCTCTGCTTTACAAGCTGCGCTGCCCGTGCCGTCTTGGTTTGCTCACGGTGCAGACGAGGAGTACATCAGCTGGTGGGGCAGCAAGATGTCAGTGTGCTCCGTGGACAGCTTGACGCTGCAGCCGCTAGCCTGCGAGGATTACGACCCGCGCAGCTGGAAGGAGTGCGAGTGGAGCAAGGGCTTTGAGGGCGCAGGTGCGGCGGCTGGGGCGGCCAGCAGCAGGGGCTTTGGTATCTGGACAGTCTGTGTTTGATCAGGCGCAGCAGTGGCATTGGCGGCAGCGGCATGGTGCTGCAAGTCAGGTGCATGGCTGGTCAAAGAAGCCAACTGGGTGGTGCAGCATCAGTTGTGGCCTCCGCGCTTATGTGCTGTGGCACCTTCGCAAGCCTCACAGGGTCAGCGGTCACTTTAGGAGGCACCACTTCTGCTCTGTCTGCTGATTATGGTCTTGCGGCACTCGCTCAAACTGCACCTGTTGTGTTGCTGCTGTGTGCTGCAGGGCCGGAGGACCCGCGCCTGATTGTGTGGCCAGGCAAGTAGCTATCAACTCAGAATGCGCAAGTGCAGCAGCAGCGGCACCAGTGATCAGCAAGCAGCAGCAACAGCAACAGCAGCAGCTGCTGCAGCTGCTGTGGAAGCTCAGTGCAAAGCCGCTCAGTGCTGTGATTAGTGTGCTGCTGTATGTGTGTGTTGCTGCTGGTATCTGGCGTAGCAACAGTGCAAGCATGACACCAAGCAGTGCTGCCCATGGGGTGGCAAGTTCCGCGCAGCCCGCCAGCTATCACAACGTTGTCGGGTGGCGGCGTGTAGGGTATCCACACACTGGCCTTGTTTGCTCTGGGCGCCTTTTCATAGAGCATTGTGAATTCGTCACCCGCCACCTCACCAGATGCTGCTGCTGCTGCTGCTGCTTTCCACAGGCAAGGGCCTGTTCATGATGTTTGGCTCCAAGCCCTGGCCCAAGGACCCCTCCGGCACGCGGCCCGAGCAGACCGCCTGCGAGGGCCCCTGGGCCTTCCAGCCGTGGCTGGTGCAGCTCAAATCATATGGGCCTGCGCCAGACCCCGCAGACCCCTGGGCGCAGGGCATCGTGCGGCTGCAGTACCTATCAGGGGAGGCCCCTAAGGAGGGGGGGCTGCTGAAGGAGAAGAAC
This sequence comes from Tetradesmus obliquus, assembly GCA_030272155.1. Lineage (NCBI taxonomy): Eukaryota > Viridiplantae > Chlorophyta > Chlorophyceae > Sphaeropleales > Scenedesmaceae > Tetradesmus > Tetradesmus obliquus. The sequence continues at coordinate 9,195,709 of CP126191.1, forward strand.
TGGAACCCGTTTATCTACAAGGGGCAGCTCTTCTTCTCGCAGGTGGGTGTGGGGCAATTGTGTGTGTGTGTGTTGCTGTCGGCTGTAGGTGCTAGCGGCAGCAATCAGCTATTGTATGGGTAGGAAGCTGTGCGAGATGCAGGAGCAGAAGGGCGTCTGCAGATGCGGATGTGCAGCGCTACGTGCCACTCAGCAGCTGCAGCTGCCTTGCCATCCTGCAAGATGCCAGCACGCACAGGCATGTGCTGCACTCATCACAACACATTGTTTACTTGCCTGGCCCGCTTCAGCCTACACCGCACGCTGCATGCCACCCGCCCCCGAGGCGTAGCTCTTCACATGTCACCTCACTCTCTCACACCTCACTCTTGCGCCATCTGTACACACGTTTTGCTTTTTTTGTGCGACTGCAGCAATTTGACCCGCACGTGGTCATCCAGCCGATGCCAAACGGCACCTGTGTGAAGCTCTTTGAGAGCAGCAGCCGCGTGTTCCGCAACCTCACCAGCAAGCCGCGCGGCAACACGCAGGCGCTGCTGGTGCCGGCGGCCTTCTCGGGCGAGGCGCGAGACTTTTACCTCGGCGTGGTGCACGCGGAGAGCCAGCGCGCGTACCTCAACTATTTCTACAAGATGCAGGTGGGAATGTGTGCGCGTGTGTGCACGGCCGTGTATCTGAGTGCCGGCATGTGTTTTTTCCTGTGCTCCAAACCGTTGTATGCAGACACTTTTGCCACACTTGCCATGTTGCTATGTAAAACAGGGTCACGTCATCAGAACCGCTGTATTCTTTGATTCAAGAACACCCTGATGCTGGCGGCCCGCTGCATCACCTGCTGCCGCCCTCACGCATTTGTGCGCACTCAGCTTCTCAAGCAGCCTGCTCTTGCACATGTGCCTCTCACCAGATGGTAGCGCAAACATTAGGTCACATTGATACTGGCAAATCTAACACACTGCGCACTGGCTGCTGCTGCCGCAGGCGCACCCTCCCTTCCGGATCTACGCGCGCTCCAAGCCCATGCCCATCATCAACGGTCAGCACCCGCGCAACCCGGTGTGGACCAGCGTGTCCTTCCCCATGTCGTTGGAGCTGCTGCCGGAGACCAACCAGGTCATGATCGGCTACGGCAGCGGCGACCAGCTGCCGCGCGTGAAGCTGATGACCTGGCAGGAGGTGTCGGCGCTGTTCCCGCACGTGCAGCACGCGCAGCATGGCGGCGGAGAGCTGGTGAGGCCGTGAGCAAGGTTAGCCCTGCTCTTTTGCACTTGGCGGTTGTTTGAACTGGCACTGAGGTTGATGAGGGTCTGAATCAAACAGATGTTCTCGCTGCAATGGCACAGCAATGTTTGGGTTGGGGGGTAGCACAACTTGCCATGTCATGCACAGCGTGCTGTCAGCAGCAGCATTGCCGCGCTGGTATAAGGAGCTACTCCTGCATGCTAGCTGCAAGTTGCCTGTGCGTCCCACCAGGTCCGAACGAGCAATTATAGCTGCTGCTGTTAGTGGAGGTGGGCTCCTGCCTTGCTCAGATTTCCGGTCAGCTCGCGGTGCAGTGCTGACGCTGCAACTTTTCGACCTTGCTGCTGCTCTTGATTGCGGCAGGCTTACTCGTGGCGCAACAAGGCTGCCAGGCGGCTGAGCAAGCTTGGCAGGAGCCTGCTGCAGCTGGGAGCAGGCGCAGGGCACCAGTAGGCACACAGTCGACTGCAGCAGCAACAGTTGTGACAGCAGCAGCAGCTGCGGCAGCGGTGCTTTGCGGCTGCAGCTCGATGGGTGCCGGCGGCAAGCAGGGGCATGTGGAGTATGCAGAGCACATGATGCTGGTAAACGCATCGCGTGCTGCTGTTATACAAACCACCACTAAACACACGGCTCAGATCCTATATTGTAGTGCTCTGCCTGTAGGCTGGCATTGTTGTGGCTCAGGCTGTGTTTGTGCGCTGAGCAGGCGTGGTCCGCAGGCATGTTTGTTGATGGCGCTGGTCGCTTCGCCTGGAGTAGCGCACGGGTTTATGCCAGGTCTGAGCATGCACAAGTCCAGCTGCTGCTGCAGTTGCAGCTAGAGCACGCTGTGATTAACCTGCTTGGGGGTTATAGGGATTGCTGTGGTGCTACGCACTTCCGGCACCTGCTTGTGCTGGTTTTGGTATCAGATGCTCCAGGGCCGCATCTGCGTGCAGCAACAGCTCGCTGGAAGCATAGGTGATGTGCGGCACCTTGTGCTGCTGTGCCTGCTTTGCACTGAAGATAGGTAGCACAGCAGAGATCACCTGCGCTTTCAGCACACCCATCAAGGACTTGTAGTCTGCAAGTACTGCTGGCATGTGCCTTGGCTGCAGCTGCAGCCAAGCTTTCACACATTGGCCACCTAGGTGCAACACATTCGCAGTTTTGTGTTCAGTCCAGCATTCTGTAGGTGGCTTGGTGGTACCTTGGCAGTGTACACTGTACGCATCAGTGTTTGTGGTGTAGCTGCTGTGGTTAGGCGTGCATTGCACCAGGCTGGGGGATGCGTTCATTGCCATGTGCATTGATTGCACCTGTCAGTTTTCGTGGTCTCCTGGTGAGCTTATCAGTAAACTCTTCTGCAGCGGCTCATACATAAGTTTGGGACGAGACAGCCGCCTTGCACCTATTCATGTGCGCTCACACTCTGCGGACAGCACATCACCTTTTCTGCAGCATTGGTACATCCTGCAGCCTGGAGTTTGAGACAGCTCTTATGGTCCTGTTATCTCGTCATGGTGGGCGCCCAGAACCGAAGGCGCAGTGCGGCATGCTAGGAGTGCATGCAGGTTTACGCTGCAGAGTGGTCCAGCGGCTCTCCTGCCCTGTGGCTGCTGCTGTGTCGTAGTCTGTTGCTGTTGTAACGCATTCAAGAAGTCAGCGAGTGTGCAAGCTGGGTCCAAGGCCATGCACAGCCGCATTATGAAACGAACGGCACCCCACTGGCTTTGAAAACGGCTGTGGTAGTCCAGCTCGTTGCAGCTGCACGGTGCTGCTCTCACTTCGCTATGTCTTGGCTGCCGGTGTGTCATAACATGGCTGGAAAAAAAAATAACGTGGCTGAAACTTGAACCCTGACAGGTGTATCGGCTGAAGGAGTTTGGGTGACACTGTTCTACCAGGGGTTGTGCAAGGGGGTGCATTGCAACTGGATTCAAGCGATTGATAATAATAGTGTTGATGCTGCTGCGTGGCGTCCTCCTCCTTTCCTGCAAGTCTTCCCATTTCACAGTGTGACAGTATTGCCCTGCCATCACCAAGCGCCCAGTTGGGCAGCAACAGGGATGCTGCGGAGGTTAACGCTTCAGAAAGGATGGATCAACGTTTTGAGCTCGTCCTGGCCGTCCTGCAGCGTGCTCTGCCAGAGAGCAGCATCAAACACCGTGACCCGAAATCCGGCATACAGCGAGTTAAATGAGGACGATGTGCAGTATTTTAAGGATGTTTTGGGGCAACGTGGCGTGGTGGAAGACGAGCTGGCTCTGGAAAGCATGAACAAGTGAGCTTCTGCTGTAGCTGGTGCTGCTGCAGCTGTCTGGTCTGCTTACAACACCTTCAGCCAGGTGCCGATACTATATCAAGGAACCAGTGTGGGTGTGTTTGCTTCTATTACGTGTCCACAGTACACGAATGCGTCAATTTAGCACGATAGGCAAGAGCTGATGCAAGCACTGGACATGCTGGCGAGTCCACGCTGCGTCACTGTGACCTGTGCATGCCTGCAACTTGCTGTCAGCACATGTGCATCTGCCCCATACCAATGCCGCTTACACACACCAGCACACACTTGTCAGCATTTGCTGCATGTCAAGATCAATGATTTACTTTATACTCCCGACCTTCCATCAGGCCTGGGCTCCAATGCATGTCCCCGCCTCACACCAGCATTCCACGCTGTACTACGCAGAAGCGCTGCTGCACCTCAAGCCACCCCCAGCACGCTGCTCACAACTGCCTGCACGCACCCACACACCACCCACCTGCAAACAAACACCTGCCGCTCCACAGGGACTGGATGGGCAAGTACAGCGGCAGCAGCAGCCTGGGCCTTCGCCCCAGCAGCACAGAGCAGGTGTCGCAGATCCTGGCCTACTGCAGCCTGCGGAGGCTAGCGCTGGTGCCGCAGGGCGGCAACACGGGCCTTGTGGGCGGCAGCGTGCCCGTGTTTGACGAGGTGGTGCTCAACATGTCGGCAATGAACAAGATCCTTTCTTTTGACGAGGTGCGTACCGGTGGTGGGGTTCACGGGGCTGATGGGCGGCAGCGTGCCGGTGTTTGACAAGGTTGTGCTATATAGCATATCAGGCATGAATAGGTCCTCCTCTTTGATGAGGTGGGTACCGATGGTGGGGTTCAGCGGCTGGGTTCAGTGGTGCGGCTCTGCAAACATCAGGCATGGTGGTCCACGCTGGCTGGCTGCTGTCTAGGTATAGCTCAAGACATGTTGTTGACGGCTTGCCAAGTCATGATCATCTTGCATCTTGGGGCCCCTTCCAGCAGTTGGTCTTCTCTCTCCTGGGGGCCCCACCTAATTGGTTGTGCCTCTACCCCCTGCTCCTGTGCATCCTTGCGTGCCAAACCCCCTCCCTGCCTGCCTGCCAGGTGTCTGGCGTGCTGGTGTGCCAGGCAGGCTGCATCCTGCAAACCCTAGAAGAGCACGTCTCGCAGCGCGGCTACATCATGCCGCTGGACCTCGGGGCGAAAGGCAGCTGCCACATAGGAGGCAACCTGTCCACAAATGCAGGTGGGGGCATGAGGTACAACTACACACAGCAGCAGTGTGTGCGGTGCTTGCAGGTGTATGGGAGCAGCACAGCTGTGCGTTGTGCAGTCGCAGCTGTCACAAACAAACAAAGATTTCATGTCCTTTGCGCGGTGCAAGCGCGCTGCAAGGGCCAAAGACCTTCCTTATGTTCGAACCGCACCCAATCCCATGTAACTGTTATTGTATATGTTATTGTTTTGCTCCTGCTGCCGCCAGGCGGGCTGCGGCTGCTGCGCTACGGTTCGCTTCACGGCAGCGTGCTGGGTGTGGAGGCTGTGCTGCCTGATGGCACCGTGCTGGACCTGCTGCGGCAGCTGCGCAAGGACAACACGGGCTACGACCTGAAGCAGCTGTTTATTGGATCAGAGGGCACGCTGGGTGCGTTGGGGCGTTGTGATGCTGTAACAGGAGAAACGTGCAATTCTAACCTGCTTTTACTTTTAAAATTGATCAAGACTATGATTTAATATGACCATAAGATATGTCTGATATCTTGTGAGTAATGTTGGGGCTGCCAGACAGGAAACGGCGGAGAGGGGACGGGTCATATTTGCTGGTGTGTATTGTGCATGCCTGCGGAGTAACATTGCTGACACGTACTTGCGTCTCTGCCCTGAGCTGCAGCTCACAAAAGTAGGCAATTCAGATGTGGCAACTTCAGCTTGGTGTGCTGTTGACCAGACAGTGTCCGCCCGGTTCACCTGGCCCATAATCAGCCGCCACCCAGCCAGCACACAACACACAATCACCCGCAAATGATTTGGGGTTTGCCCTCTTTGCCCTGCCTGCTGTCCTGCAAACCGCAGGCGTCATCACGGCAGTGGCAATCCAGTGCGCCCCCAAGCCCGCATCCGTGCAGCTAGCCTTCCTGTCCTGCCCAAGCTTTGCAGCAGTGCAGCAGGTGCTGAGGCACGCAAAGCAGTCCCTGGGCGAGATCCTCTCTGCTGTTGAATTCCTGGATCAAGAATCTATGGCCATGGCCACGCAATATCTGCCGGGGGTCAGCAACCCGCTGGCGCAAGCGGGGCCAGATGCAGCACAGCAGCAGCAGCAGCAGGGTGGTGGCGGGGAGCAGGGAGGGCCGTTCTACATGGTGGTTGAGACGCAGGGCAGCCATGCGGGGCATGATAAGGAGAAGCTGGAGGGCTTCCTGGAGGTGGGTGGGGCTGGTGGGGCGGGTGTAATTACAAATAATTATAATAATAATAATAATAATAATAATAATAATAATAATAATAATAATAATAATAATAATAAAAATAACAACAACAACAATAGAAATAATAATATTGCAATGTGCTTGTGCACAGTATGGCTGGCCAGGCTGCCAGCACAGAGCCTGCACTGCTTGTCAAACTAAGCCAGGCAGCCGCACTTGAATGCGCCGCGGCACATCTGACTATTTGGTTGTTGCAGCACCACGCGCTCACCCGAGCCACAGCCTGTGTATGTTGCATCTGTTTCCCGTAGTGTCTCAACAGGTGTCTGGTGCTGCTGCTCTACTGCTGCTGCTCTTTGGCAGGCTGTGATGGCTGATGGCAGCGTGGCTGACGGCACGCTGGCTGTGTGTGTGTGTCTCTTGCTGTCCACATGAAATGGCCACTGGAGCTGTTTGCCGCATGTAACATGCCATTTGCTGCTGTCCATTCATGCAGGCTGTGATGGCTGATGGCAGCGTGGCTGACGGCACGCTCGCTGAGAGCCAGGCGCAGGCAGCAGCCATCTGGCGCGTGCGGGAGGGCATCACAGAGTCACTCGTGCGGCGGGGTGAGCAGGCGGGATGGGTGTGTGGGAGCAGTGAGGAGCAATGCATGTGGCTGCACTGTGTGTGTGCGGCATGTCATGCATGCTGTGCTTCACCCCGTGTTTATGGGGAGGGCATCACAGAGTCCTCGTGCGGCGAGGTGAGCAGGCGGGACGGGTGTGTGGGAGCAAGGGGGGGGGGGGGGGGGTGAATGCATGTGGCTGCATCGTGTGTGTGCGACATGTCATGCATGCTGTGCTTCACCATGTGTCATGGGGGCGGGGAGGGGGGAGGGGGGGGGGGGCGCATCACAGAGTCACTGGTGCGGCAAGGTCAGCAGGCTGACCGACTGTTGAGAGCCATGAGGAGCAATGCATGTGGCTGCACTCTACGCGCGACATGTCATGCATGCTGTGCTTCACCATGTGTCATGGGGAGGGCGTCACAGAGTTACTTTTGCGGCGAGGTGACCAGGCGGGACGCGTATGCGGGAGCAAGGAGGGGCGATGCATGTGGCTGTAGTGTGTGTGTGAGTCATGTCATGCATGCTGTGCTTCACCGCGTGTCATGGGGGGGGGGGGGGGCATTAAGAGTCACTGGTGCGGCGGGGTGAGCAGGCGGACCGGCTGTGAGAGCCATGAGGAGCAATGCATGTGGCTGCACGCTGCATGCTGTGCTTCACCCCGTGTTTGTGAGGAGGGGCATAAAGAGCCATTTGTGCGGCGAGGTGAGCAGACTGGCTGCAATGCTCAGGGCCGATATGTGCAGCACTGTGCAATCTGTGCTTGGCGCGGTACGAAGGGCTGGTGTCGGCCCTCGCGGCTGCTGCTGCTGCTGCTGCTGCTGCTGCTGCTGCGCCAGGCGCTGTGTACAAGTATGACCTGAGCATGCCCACACACAAGATGTACGAGCTGGTGCAGCTGGTGCGGCAGCGAGTGGCACACCTGCCAGGTGAGCACCCCTTTTGCAGCGCTGCAGCTAAAACTCAGCTCCATGAAGCAGTACTGGCTCTCAGCCTGGCTTCCTGACTTGCCACGCTGAAGAATGCGTGTTTTGTAGCAGTGTGCGGGTCCCTCGCTGATGAGCGTCCAGTGTAAAATGACAGGTTTAGGCATGGTAAAGGCACAACTGCGCACCTGCAAGCAACGCTGTAACAGAAGTCCCCCCTGCCCAAAGGCTCCTGTGTGCTACTTTTGTGCGCTGCAGGCGTGAAAGCTGTCGGCTATGGCCACGTAGGTGATGGCAACCTGCACCTCAATGTGTCAAGCCCATCCGGCTACTCAGATGAGCTTGAGCAGCTCCTGGAGCCGTTTGTGTATGAGTGGACTGCGCAGCAATCCGGCAGCATCAGCGCCGAGCATGGCATAGGGCTTATGAAGGCACCGGTGCTAGGGTATAGCAAAAGTAGTGAGGCGGTAAACCTCATGCAGCGGTTGAAGGTGCTCATGGATCCGCACCAGATACTGAACCCTTACAAGGTGCTTCCAGGGGTGGAGCACATGGGGCGCGTTGAGATGTATGATGACAGGTAGATGACAAGCACTGCTTGGTGTGTCTTGCAACCTTTTGGGGTGCTACGCATGTTTTTAGGGCATGATTACGGCGCATGGTTGGGACGCATATGCGGTTTGTTAGTACACTCAGCCTATTTGGAGGGGCTCTGCAGCTTGTGGTGCTTTGCAAGAAGTGGGCTGCGGCACGCCAGCCAGGGGTGTGCAGCGTAGTAGAGATGTCGCAGGAGGCTTGTTGTGTATGTATGTTGCGTTTGGCCCATTGCCACAAACGCACTCACTGAGTTGAAATGACCAAAGTTGGGCAGCATTTCAAGCATCATTGATGTGCACATCTGTTGCAAGCATGCTTATGCATCCACATCCCTTCGCAGCATTGATCATACTACTGACAGATGCGATAGCTGATGACCATAGGTTGTAGCAAACATTGAAGCAAGAAGGTGGCCTAGAAGATCGCCAAGCCATACAGCAGGCAAATCAGCTAATTGATGATGTCTCAACCTAGCAGAGCAACACTCCCACGTGCACTTGCACATATGCACGTATGGAACTGACCACCCTATGCAATTGTGGAAACGGAGCCTACTAAACACTGCACGGCGCAAGTGAGCGGCACCACATGCATGGATCTATCAAGCAAAGCACATGCAACCACTGTGCAATAGTACAACTGCTCCTGACCTGTAAGCCGACAGTAACAACTTCCAACCTACGCAACCATGCACATCTGCTGGCAGCGGCAGTACTACTTAAAAGATCTCCCAGCTGCCACCGCAACTATCTGCAGCACCACCTCGCCAATTATATTAGTCAGCCGCACAAATCTGCACCCGGGCACCATGCTTGCCGCCCGGCTGCACCACCTCACGCTGCAGCCGCTGAATCGCCTTGCGCTGTTGCTGCTGCCGCTGCTGCTCATCTGCATTGAGCACTGCATCAACACGGATAGATGGAAAGCTTGCAGCAGGGCAACGCTGGGCAAGATCCTAAACATGGTACCAAGCTTAAGCATAGGACTCACAAGCTTCGTTGAGTTTCATCTCCCAATCAAAACTTATTCGCTGTACACGCGGCGCTCCCTGATGCGCCGCTGGTGCTGCTCACCCGCGCCAACTCCCACAAAAAACTTTATCCGCTGTACATGCTGCGCCCGATGTGCTACCTGCATCAGCTGCTCTGTCAGACCGTGAAGGGACCACACAATGCCTGCAGTGACATGCATGTGCTGCTAGGAATGATACTACTAGTATACTATACATTACTATGAAATAATGCCACCACATGCAGCCGGTGCAACCATCAAAGTTCACAATTGTGGCGATTGAGTTGTGCAACACAGCCGTCCACAGTACCGATTGGCCCTGCCGGCTGAACCACAGCCATCCACAGATTGTGTTCTGAACAGTCGAGAACATACCAGCACACCATAGTTGCTCAGCAATCAGATAACGTTAGGCATAACAGAGCTGCGGCTTATTGAGTTAACAGGCCTCTACTGCACACACGCATACACACACCCGATCTGCCCTACTGCATGTACTGGTTGCAGAGCAGGGTTGTGTGCAACACCCTCTACTGCACACACACCCTGTTTGCTGCCAGGACATCATCTGTCAGATTACCCTGAGCAGCAGACCGCAGCGCGCCAGGGGCAAAGTTCAGGTTGACGTTTGGAGCCACGGCCTGCACAGGCAGGGGGCCAATGTAGCCTAGGTAGCCGGGGGTCTCCTCCTTCTGCAGCAGCAAGGCGAAAAGGCAGATGCAGAACAGAAAAGTGCGCGGACCCACATGTCAACTTTTTTGTATATACAGCTCGGGCTTCACTGCTCTCTTTCAGCTGGCCCCTCAGGTGCTACATCAAACACCCTTTCTAGGTTGAGACATCTTGCAACCGCCATTGCTGGTTAAAACGTGTTGGTTTCAACATGTAAGGTGTATCTCCAAGGCTCGCTGCTCACCTTTCGTTTTCTCCTCAGGTACTCAGTAGCAGGCTGCTTAGTGACAACATCAACCTGTGACCATCTCTTGATCTGTTGTACCTAACCAGTACTGCCCACTGCTCACGCTAAAGACATTACACAGGCAACCTTGCCCGTTTGGGAATCCAATGACAGGGGCTCACTGGGCAAAGCGAAAGCAAAGGTTGGACAAAGCAAGGGCCATAGGCCCCCTTTCTCACCTCCTTCTCGCTCCTTGGGTACTGCCCCTCGTCCAGCTCCAGGGGGTGCTGCATGGCAAAGGTGAAGTAGCCCTGGCCGCCAACATACGACAGCGTGATGCCGGTCACCTCGGCGCCACGCGGAGCGCTCAGAATGCGGGTCAGCTCGCCTGGTGGGTCGGGGGTGGGGCCGGGCCCGGGGCGGGGGAGGCGGGGAGGGAGTAGCAAATAGGGTCAGAGAATGGACCCTGCGCCTGGCGGTGCATCTTGCAGTTTAGACATGTATATATAACTGCAGGTGCGATTCTGTAGGTGAATGGCACTTCATCCAAGGTTTCCAAACAGATGACAATGCCTTGAGGCACACTGTGTGCAGCGTCCTAGGCAGGCACATGTTGCATGCCATACGTAGGATGTGCACTGAAACGAGGTTGCATGTGGGAACATGCCAGCAAGCTAGCTATCAACCTGTTGTTTCAGGACAGCCAAACCAACGGTTTGCAGTTGTGTGTGAAACCCTAGCACACCCCACCCGGTAGAAGGTTGTAAGCCCACAGCACGATGTGGAGGTAGCCTGATGTGTTAAACCCCAGCCAGGCACAGGGTGCATACCGCACTTTCAACACTGCAGCACAACCCTATAGGGTTAGCTAGCAAAACACACCAGCATTGCTTGCAGGTGCCAGTGCGCAGTTGTGCAGTTACCATGCCTAAAACTGACATGTTACGCACCTGTTTGGAAGTTGTAAGCCCACAGCACGTTGTTGAGATGCCCTGAAGTGTCCTCCCCAATGAACAGGTTGCCGCTGTGGTAGAACAGGTTGTCGGGACCAGAGATGTTGTTCACGTCGCAAGTGTTGTTGGCGTCGGTGTTGGTTGCGTTGCTACCCTTGATGAACACCTGCAGGCATGTTGTTCATGAAATTTTGTATTGATACAAGACAGTTACATCGGTCTCGCACCGCATGTTTACTCTGAACTCAACATATGCCCGCAGTTTGCAGCAAAACACAATAGGGAAAAACGCATCTGGGATTTAATAGCAGGAAGGAAAGCAGCAAACATGGGCATCCACTAGATGACATCATCCATTTATTCAATCTAGCGCATCTCCAAGGCAGGTACAAGCTGCAACCTTCATTAGAGAGTGAGTGAAAGCACCTTGCCGGGCCAAAGAAACAGAAACAACCAAACTTTGAGGCATTCAGCCAAATCCTATTAGCCACAAGTGACTAACAAGTCAGTGGGCAACATGTTAGTGACATATTGTTATAACGTTACCTTGGCTGAAGTGCCTTGGTACTGGTCGTTCAGGTCCATAGCCATGACAAGGCCGCACAGGTTGCGCTTGAACAAATGGTCCGGCCCTAGGCCATCATGGGCACTGTTTGCGAGCATGCCACGGTCAACAGACGAGATGGAGAGGTACAGCTGTAGCCAGCAGCAGCAGCAGCAGTGACGGCAGCAGCAGCAGCAGCGACAGCAGCAGCAGCAGCAGCAGTGCAGCAAGTGAGACAGCATAAGATATGAAGAGCGTTGTTGGCTTTATCAACCAGCAACTGCACAACAGGGGGCTGACAAGCAACTGAAAGGACCGCGTCACCAGTTGACCCTACGCCACATCAAGCTGCCACTCTCCATGCTGCACGCAATCATGTACACTCTGCGCTACGCATTACTGTGCACAGTTCCTGCTTCGCTCACTTGACTGGTGAGTGCTAGATACATGCCTTTGCCTCTGTCATTATCATCACCACGCAACAATGTGTTACGTTGATGTTATTGTTGCAAAACAATAACACACCAGCAGCACGCACCTTGTTCCTGTCGTAGTCATATGTGATGCCCTCCAGCTTTTCCAATTTGGTGGTGGCCCCCTTCAGGGCAGCAACGCGGCGCGTCTCAAGGAACGCAGCATAGCTCTCCATGCCAGGCTGCAGCAGCAGCAGGAGCAGAAGCAGCAGCAGCAGCAACAGCAGCAGCATGCTGCGCAGCAGCAGCAGCAAACCCATCTCTCACCAATGTGTGTTTCAACATGCTGCTGCCCTCACGTCCAGTGTGCAATGGTTGTGCGACACAGTCGCTGCTCACCAGACAACCGCGCTCTTCAAGCACCACACCCAAGCAGCACTTACACACACATATGTGGTTATTGTCTGTACCTTGTGAGGGCCGTAAAGGAAAAAACATGTTTCGAGAAGGTCCCTTCCTGCTGCTACTGCCGCCTCCGCTCTGAATGTGTACAAGCTTACCTTGATCTTCAGGCACTCCACATAAAGATTCTTGCCCTTGATCTTCTGTGTGAAAAATGGGCTGGGTGGGTTGGCAGGGAGGAAGCCCTCGGGGCACTGCCCCTCAGCAGTCGCATTCACCGCCTCAAACATCGTGCTGAACTTTGTGGAAGGCTTTACAGCCATGGCATCAATGTCTGCCTGCTTGCCTGCAGGAAGGAACAAGTTTGGGCACAAACGAGCTTTGTTTTTTAGCTCGGTGCAGTAGACCAGAAGCAGCAACGACATTAAATCACTTTACATTACATGCTCCACTTAACTGAGGACAACCAAGATGGGGTGAGAGGCTGCACAAGGGATTGAGGGGCCTCAACTGTTGCTGTGCAGCAGAAAGAGGTGCGCAACTGTGAAGGTGGCTGCATTAACATCATTCCCACTTTTGTTACACTCATAACGCACAACAAGATGCCACACAGCTCTGCATGTGCTTACTGCATCTTAATTGGACAGCATTGATGTGCCATTATCAGACATGACTTTTGCATAATTCTATTGCATATGTGCTCACCACTGCCCAGCAGGATCCAGCTGACGTCAAACTCCTCGCTGCTGCCTTGCTTGGCCGTAAACTTAGCAGCAAACAGCGAGCCTGCAGCAGACAGAGATAAAAGGCATTAAATGCTACCCTGCAGGTTCGAACTTCAACCTGTGCCACTGTGAATGTGAAAACGCACTGGGCTGGTGAAGGGTGTCTGTGTCTATATGCGTGCAGGGGAGGAAGGAGGCAAGGGCATTTGTGCTGCTAGCAGCAACCGACAACATCCGTATTACCAGAGATGCTGCTCACTGAGCTGCAGTGCTGTACAATTGTGCATCGTCATCCTGCTCAACAACCAGTAAGCAACGGTGCGAGATAACACGCTGGTTTTTAGCAGCTGCAGTGCACAGTTTGCAGGTTCAACGCTGCCAATCAGCACGTGCAGCAGGTTTCCATACCTCAAGCAACAAGCGTGGGCCACGTACCGCAGCTCAGGTGTTACCTAGACCATGAGTTGGCTGGAAAATTCAAAATGGATGCATGTGTAATGCTATGTTTATATATTCACCAGCATCAAGCATTAGCCACGCACTAGAGCTGAGGTGTTGGCTGGACCATGAGTCGGCTGGCAGATTTAGGCTGACATCATGTGCAATGCTAGATGCATCAGCATCAGGGCACGAGCCACGAACTTGAGCTGCATGCCTGAGTGGCCCTGCATCCTGCTGCTGCTGCTGCTGCTGCTGCTTCACGTACCTGAGTTCAGGTGTTGGCTGGACCAAGAGTCAGCAGGCGCGTCCGCCACAAACTTGAGCAGAATGCCGTTGGTGCCGTCATCAGAGGTGTAGATAGTGCGGTTGTCAGGCATGAACCAACTGAAAGAACGAGGGCGGGCAGAGGGGGGCGAGGGGAGGGGAGCACACACCAAATTCAGCTGGATGATATCAAAGCGTGCCATGATCACTTGCGCAATACTTGGCAGCGGCAGTGTTGGGCAGCAGCAGTGCCATCAGTGTATACATCCAAAAGTAAGACAGCAGCAGCACAACCAAAGGCCTAGATGCACTGTCTGATGTTATGATGACATCAGAACCTGAGTTGCACTGTGTTGCAGTCAATGGCTGACAGCGGGCTGCACGGCACTCATGGCTGCGAGCTCTACCATAGCAGCACAGCAGGTGGCATGCAGCTGCCGGTGCAGCTGACTGTGCAACCCACGCTGTCTCATGGCTGATGCGCCCCAGCGTCCTCCACTTGGTGATGTTGGTGGAGCCGTTGCCGCTGGTGATGCCGATCTCGGGACTGGAGCCGTAGTTGTAGCAGCTGCAGGACAGCAGCACACACGACAGTTACGATGTCTGCGAGATGTCGTTTGACGATGTCATGAGTGCATGGGTAGTGCGTATGCAGATACGCGCTTGGGGCCTGAACTAATATGGTGCTGGTCTCCTGCTATTGCAAGTGACACGCTGGTTGCGGCTGCTACAGCTGTTAATTAAGCGCGGCACAGTTATAACCTGAGAATGTGCAGGCCTGCGCTGGTGCATGTAAGCGCAGTACCTGAACTTCGTCTTGAAATCGGCCATGTTGGTTGCATTTGCGCCAAAGGCGGCCGCCGTCTCGTTGTGATCCTGAGCGTCATTGTAGTAACCGTAGAAGCGAGCAAACTCAATGATGCCTGCAATTGCAATGCAACGTAATAGATAAAGATGAGGTGGACACCACAGAAATGTGAGACAGTAGCTGACCGAATGTTTAGCACCAGACCCTGCCACACGCCGTCTAGCACCACCATTGCAATGCAGGTTCGCTGAGCCAACTGGGTGCAAGCTCAGATATTTTTGTCTGATGGTGACGCGTGGAAAATGTGAGGCAGCATGGACGACAGGTGCAGAGGTAGGAGCAATGCAAAGTCTCTGGAAACAACTAACTGCCACCTGGTGAGCCAGATGCAGCTTGGCGAGCGCACTCCTGACAGAGTGTGCAGGGCCAGGTAGGGGGTTTGTCACGACATTACAGAGTCGTGAGTTTTGGCTCACTGACCCTCATTTTCCTTGATTTAAGCACGCCGGAATCAGCCAGGAATGCTGTAGAATTTGTAGCTTGTAACTTTGCAGGCCAGGCTCACCTTCTCCGTCTGATGTGTCAGCGTAGCCGCAGAGGTCCACTGCCTGCTTGCAGGGGAAGAACAACACCTCGTACGCACGGCCTGCAGCACACCAGCGCCAACCACACTTGTTAGAATTGCTGTATGTGAGTTAGTCCTGGAGCTCATGTCTCACACTAGGTTCAGAGCAATGGCAGTGCACCGTTGTGCCATCATACTGTCCTGAAGCTTGCAATGGCAGCGTTTGACTGTGCTGATTTCTCACACCTACAGAGCAGCAGAGCAAGCAAATATCTAGCAACACCAACTGACAGATCTGACCATGTGCAAGTAATAAATACATTGATTACTCCATAAAATTAAAAAAAAAAAAAACGATTTTCGTACATATGGCCCCTGCACTCACAGTCTGGTGGGTACTCCTCTGAGCCCATGTGGGTGTCCCATGGCGTCTTCTCACCACGGCACATGAACCACATGCCGTTTACACTGCAGCAGCAGCGGTGCACGGTGCAGCAGCAGCAGCAGCAGCAGCAGCAGAAGCAGCAGCAGCAGCAGCAGCAGCAGAAGCAGCAGCAGCAGCAGCAGCAGCAGCAGCAGCAGCAGCAGCAGCAACAGCAGCAGCATCAGCATCAGCATCAGCATCAGCATCAGCATCAGCAGCATCAGCATCAGCAGGAGCAACAGCAGACATGTGTCACTGGCCGTATGGAGGCTTGCACAAGTGGTATGGCCCGCGGGTGACGCAAGTGCAGCCACTTGGTAGTGCTGTGAAGCTGCAGATGGTGCAACAGCTCCCGTGAAACGCCAACGCACAGCTGACTGGTGAAATCCAATTTGGACGGAAACCAGATACGTCCAAAGCCCTAGCTAGGCCCTCACTTCCTGTCATCCACTGGTGACATGTTGAACACAAAAGCCTCGCCACACTGATGGGTGGAAACATGTACAAGACATGTCTTGCGTCACTGCCCTATGCCTTGACCACACTGCCCTGGCACTCACATGTTTTGGGTTACGAATCACACAGGTGACCTCGCCCGTTGGGGGAGCCAATGACAGGCTCATTGGGCACAAAGAGACAACAGAAGCTGGACACAGCAAGGGCCACTCACTCCCTGTCGTCCACGGGTGACGTGTTGACCATGCGCAGCTGCTTGGTCTGTGGGTCCTGAGCCAACTCTGAGATGTAGGCGGTTGACGGCTGGGGGTACTCAAAGTGGTTGATGACAAACGTGCGGCCGTCGACCTGCACACAGGGAGGGAGGGGTGGAGGTTGAGAGTTAGATGTGTCTACGATCTTTCTTCAACGAGCGGATTTAACAAACAGCAAAGGACGGGGCCGCAATGGACAGGGGGGGGGGGGGGGGGGGCGGGCACCTGGGCCCAGCAAAGTAAGTCAGCAAGTCGTTGGCCAGGCCAAGATCAGATGAGCCAGGCTTGTAAGGTGGTAGCATGAGCTGCCTGCATCAGCTCCCTGCAATAGCTGCCTGCAATAGCTGCCTGCAATAGCTGCCTGCAATAGCTGCCTGTAATAGCTGCCTGCAATAGCTGCCTGCATGAGCTGCCATATCTCCTCTCTCTTACCTCATGCCATGAAGGGAAGTCAGGGTTGTTGCTGAGCAGGGGTGCCGCACGCGCGCCAGTGCTCCACAGCTGCCGCCACTTCACTTCATCCGCACTCAGAAGCGTGCTGAAGCTGTCATTTGCAAATACTGGCCTCACGATGGCATTGCCGTTGAAGTCGATCAGGCGGCCATACTCGTCATTATCGCCGTATGACAGGCCGGAGCGGGCAAGCGTTACGTAACCGATGTTATAACACTGCTGGCCAGTAGTGGTGCGGCCAGCATTGGTGGGTGCGGTACTGGGCGATGTAGCAGTGGCGGTGGTGATGTTGATACCACTGGTGTCTTGGGCGTTGCTCTGAGCGGAGCACAGCAGCAGCAGCACTGCAAAGAGTGCTGTGGCAGATGCAGAGCCGCTGAGGATCGCGTGATGGCAGCCTTTGGTACCTGACATGGTGGCAGCCCTGCTGGATCGGTCAGTAGTCAGCTGCTTCTGTGATTAACAAGGGCAAGGACAAGACAGCAGCAGCGCAGCAGCAGCAGCAGTAGCAGCAGCAGCAGTAGCAGCAGCAGCAGTAGCAGCAGCACAGCAGCAGCAGCAGCAGCAAGACAAAAAGCAGTTCAGCTGCACGTCAGGGTTTCGCAGTAGCATGAATCGCAAGTGTTCTTCGTTGTAATGCCGGTTTGAGAGCTGCTATGCATTGAGAGATAACCGATTTGTGCAGCAACATGTTGTACAGGAGAGCTGCACAACACAACCCTTTGTGTCATGCGTGGTTGTGCATAACTTTTTCAAAATTACATACCTTCAGGGCAAAGGGAGCCGCCAGCAGCAACTAACACGTGTGCACGTTCTGACGTAAATGCAGCTGGAATTGTCACAACGACCAAGCATGCATAGCGTAGGTGGAGGCGCCAGATTGCGACAGGATGCAATCTGTGAAGCAAGAACACTATAATACTTTGTTCGGGTTCGCTTGTGGCATTTGTTCGTATATGCGAGTATCGGCGATGGCAGGTAGCAATCACTGAATGGCGTGCGCGTCGCACGTGTGGCAAATGAAAGGATTCTGCAAGCGTTCCGGAAGCATCTCTGCGAACAGGGATTGCATACGACTTCAGATAAGGATTTCTCAATAAAGAATCAATTACATGCTCCAGGCACAAAGCTTGCTTAGTGAGCGGACAGCATACTTCATGCAAATACAAGCAAACAGACCCAGATGTCTGGGCCGTGCGATGCAGACCGCTGCATGTGCAACATAGCGCCACGCTATGCGCTGCCATTGCAGCATGCTGCGCAGCACTTGCTGTGCACAGCTACCCCCAGCCGCCGCCGTCAGCCTCAGCGGTGTGTGCTGCCACCATAAGCATCACCTCCTCGAGCCTCCTCAGGCTCTTTCCCTTGCCCAGCTTTCGCATCATGATCGCATTCACCTTGCCGCCCTCAGCAGGTGCATGCGGCGTGAAGCACAGGCCATCATCCTCCACACAATCAGCGTCATTGTTGTTATTGTTGACACAGCTGCCATCTCCTGGTGGGTTATTCTGGCCGGCAGCAGCGCCGCTCCTGCTGGCGCTGCACACATCGTCCGCGTCCTGCAGCAGCAGCGCGGGAGGTGCCTTCTTGCGCATGCTGCTGCTGCTGTTGTTGGCCGCCCTGGACCGCATGCTCCTGCTGCCTGCTGCAGCCAGCTGCCCTGCTGCTGCCCCGGGGGCACTCGCCCATGCTGCTGCTGCTGCTGCTGCTGCTGCTGCTGCTGCCACCGGCCGGCCAACCCTGGGAGAGCCAGGTGTGCTGCTGCCGCCCTCCTTTCTGCTGCTTCCAGCCGCTGCTGAGGCTAACGCTGCAGCACCTTCATCTGCTGCTGCTGCTGCTCCTTCAGCCACAACTCCCTCTGAGGAGTCCTGCTGCCAGCTAACCCCACCAGCAGGCCTGAGCATGCTTGGGCTTCTAGGCGGGCTGCCAGCCGCATCCACATCAGCAAAGAATGAGCCAGGATCCACAGAAATCTGCACGCGCTTTGTCAACCGTGCCGACTCCTGGTGCCGCAAGATCGGCTTCGGCATACCTGCCCCTGCTGCTGCCGCTGCTGCTGCTGCTGCAGCACGTTGTGAGCTGGGACCGCCCCTCTCACTCGCAACAGCTGCTGCTGACCTGGCAGTTGACCTGCCGGTTGACCTTCCTGCTGCTGACCTGGCGCTGCCCTCAGCATAACTGTCAGCGCCACCCCCTGACAGCTCATCAAGCTTCAATGCAGGAATGTCAGGGACCTTGAAGCTGGCGCCCCGGCGGTAGCCGCTGCTGCTGCTGCTGCTGCCCTCGGCAGTTGCCCAGTCCTCGTGCTCCGCAGCCGCAGCGCTGGCACTCCCAATCATACTATCCCCAGCCTTGAAACTTGGCAAACACGTCATGCTGCGTTTGGCATCTGCTCCAGCTGTGCTGCTGAACATCCAGCCAATGCCAGCTGCACCTCTCCCAGCCGCATTCCTTGCAGTTGGAGTGCCACACACACTGCCTGCAGCTGCACCTCCTGAAGATGAAGCCAGCACCAGCTTTTCCTCTTCTTCCTTCAGCCAGCTTTGCCGCACAGCTTCCATGGCACTCAGCATGCCAACGCTCATTGCAGGCTGCACCGCAGGTGCACCTGACCCTGACCCAGCTGCTGCTGCAGTTGAGCCACCTGTGGGTGCCAGTCTGCTGCTGCTGCTGCCTCCAGTGCTGCTGCTGGTGACCTTGGTAGCACCAGCAGCACTGCTGCTTGCTGCCACTTGCCGCTTCACACTCGTTGATGAATCCAGCCTGCCGCTGTTGCTGCTGCTGCTAATGCTGCCGCTGCCAGCTACGGACGGCAAGCTGCTTCTGCCCTCAGCAGACACGCCGCCTGCTGTACTGGGTCGCTCAAGCTGCCCACACTGCCCATACTGCGGAGATTCATCACTGCGGCGTGCGCATCCTCCATCATCAGACGTGTCTGCGCCAGCAGCATCACCGCAGCTTCCAGCCGGGCCAGTGTCCCCGCCTGATGTGGTGGCAGCTGCCTCACTGCCTGCATCCTGCACGTCCACTGCTTCTGTGTCCAGCCGCTGCTCGTTGCTGTCTTCATCTAATACAGCAGCTGATGCCACACCAGGCTCAGCAGGAGCACCACCAGCATCACATGCATTGCCCACAGCACCACTTGCTGTTTCAACTCCTGCAGTACCTCCAGCACCAGCGGGAGCTGTAGCAGCAGCAGCAGCAGCAGCTCCGCCAGCCCCGCTGCCGCTGCTGGAAGCTTGCCTAGCCTGCTGTGCGCGCTGCTTTGGGCCGCTACTGGGCCCTGCAAGCACCGCTGCAACAGCAGCACTCACGACATCTGCAGTGGCTCTGCGCGACCTTGCTGCCCTCGCGCTGGCTGGCTGCTGCTCAGGCCTACCTGAAGCAGCAGCACCCACTGCTGGCAGCTCATTGTTGGTGCTGCGGCGCCGACTCGCATTCAACGCTGCGTTGCTGGCATTGCTGGATCCTGCTGCTGCTGGTGCTGCAGCGCCGCTGCTGCTGCTAGCCCTGCGGCTGTCGCCTGGCA
This sequence comes from Tetradesmus obliquus, assembly GCA_030272155.1. Classification (NCBI taxonomy): domain Eukaryota; kingdom Viridiplantae; phylum Chlorophyta; class Chlorophyceae; order Sphaeropleales; family Scenedesmaceae; genus Tetradesmus; species Tetradesmus obliquus. The sequence continues at coordinate 9,215,912 of CP126191.1, forward strand.
CTGCCTCATTCATGCCAACCCGCAGCGCCTGCGTCAGCTTCTGCTTGAATTTTCCAACCGGCGCAATCTTACTCACAGCTGTGGCTGCTGTGGCCGCGCTCGGCCGCAGCGCGGGCTGCAGGCTGCCCCGCCGGATCGCGCGGATGACAGCGCCGAGCGGCTGCGCCAGCCGCTGCTGCTGCTGCTGCCACTCGGGCCCAAAGGCGAGCGAGACGAGGCTGTCCAGCGTTGCTGGGTCCAGCTTGCGCGAGACCTTCTCCAGGCAGCTGCGCAGCATGGCTGGTGTGAGGCTGGTGGTCTCGTTGTCCTCCGCAGCGTCACGGATGGAGTCCTCCAGCTCCTGCAAGCACAGCAGCAGCATCCACAATCAGCAACCAGCAATCACCTTCACCTACCTCAACGTCAAACGTTGCGGCAAGACCGACTTTCCATCCCACGCATAAGCTGCAAACTATGCAGCCAACATGCCTCCCTGCATGCCACCCCACCTGCAGGTACTCCAGGCGCTCCGCCAGGTGCTGGCTGCAGGTGGTCTCAGGAACCAGCTTGCAAGGTCAAAGCAAACCTCCACCCAAATGACACATGTTAACTCCCCAAGCCATCACGTTCACCTCCACCAACCTCACCCTGTACAAGGCCTCTCATAAGAGCTGGGTCAGCCACCCTACACACCACGGCCTTGCCGCCAGTGTACACCAATCCCAAGCTACCCCCTAGCCACAGTCAATAGTGTAACACGCCTCACTGCCAACACCCCACCTGCAGGTACTCCAGTCTCTCCGCCAGGTGCTGGCTGCGGATGGTCTCCGCGGTCATGCCCTGGTTCATCTCATCATCATCGCTGAACAGCCCCGGGTAGCGCAGCGCCTCGCCAGGCTCGTCCGTGTCCAGCGCCTCAAACAGCTCCGCCAGGCGGTCCACCTGCGGCCAGCAGCAGCAGACACGCGACACACAGCAATCAGCTTAGTTAGCCGGGCTAATCCCGTCCAGCGCCTCAAACAGCTGAGACAGGCGTCCACCTGCGGCAGGGAGCAGCAGGCAGGCGGTTAACATGGAGCATCATGCTCTGTGTGCTCAGCTGGCATGGCAGCTGAGGCATGCAAGCGCCTCGCCGGGCCCGTCCGTGTCCAGCGCCTCGAACAGCTCGGCCAGGCGGTCCACCTGCGGGCAACGGGCAGGCAGCCAACACACAGCATAGCATGTAACTCTGCCCCTCAAAAAGCAGACACCTCAGACAGCAGGGATCGTCCGTGTCCAGCGCCTCAAACAGCTCCGCCAGGCGGTCCACCTGCGGCCAGCAGCAGCAGGCAGGCGACACACAGCAACCGCCTTGGTTAGCCAGGCTAATCCCGTCCAGCGCCTCAAACAGCTCAGACAGGCAGTCCACCTGCGGCAGGGAGCAGCAGGCAGGCGGCCAACATGAAGCCCCCATGCGCTGGGTGTGTGCAGCTGGCACGGCAGCTGAGGCATGCGTGTCTAGCGCCTCAAACAGCTCCGCCAGACGGTCTACCTGCAGCAACGGGCAGGCAGCAAACACACAGCATGTACCTCAGACAGCCGGGCTCGTCCGTGTCCAGCGCCTCGAACAGCTCGGCCAGGTGGTCCACCTGCAGTAGAGATGACAGATACCACGCAGACGCCATTAGTTTTCAGCAACGCGCGCAATGCTGGTCAGCAGATGGTCAACGCAAAGTCGTACAGCAAGCTGCATGGCAGCCAGCAGCCCTGTTGTTGCACCACCCCAGCCGGGTCCAAGCAGTAAGAAAAGGTCCACCGACGCAACCTGTCTTCAACCCTTGGCTTTTATGACAGCTGCAAACATGATGAATTTTTCGGGGCCTCACCGACTTGCCCTTGAAGAAGCCAGCCAGCGCAGTCTTCACATCAGCTTTGTGCAGCCAGCCAGTCGCCTGCAGCAGCACAACGGTACAGAGCAGCAGGCAGGCGAGCTTCAATGTGCCGCACAGCAGCTGGATGCATGCGTCACGTCAGCAGACTCACACGCTGAGTGCGCCAGCAGCATGATACCTTGTGTCAGAAGCAGTGCCAGCTGCGATGCATTCAACTCAATATACCAAGTAATAAGGCTAGCCTCCAGGCAACTGGCTGGATTAGTAGACACTGTGTTGAGCAGGCAGCTGTTGCTGCATGCTTGCCAATCACCTGGTGGTTGATTGACACATCCAGCAGCTTCAACAACCTGCCATGCAAATCGGCAGTAGCAGCAATCATTCAGTGGCAGCAGCAGGACAAGTAGACACACCAAGCAGAGCTAGTGCTAGTAGCTAGAGCTAGCATCGCCTCATGCTGCAAATGCTAGTGCAACACGCTGCCATGCCATGAACCAGCAATGCGGAATATTGACCTCCTCCAGGTTAACAGCACATGCGGATGCTGTCAGCTACTACGCCTGCCGTCCAGCCAAAACAACACTACGCAACAACACTACAAGCTGCACGGCAGCACAATCAAGCCCCTGCCGCCCGCCGCCTCAGCCTCACCGCATGATCTCGCCCTCCAGCGCCTGCTGCTCGGTCTGCTACTGCTACACGCTGCCATGCCATCATTCAGCAAAACAATATTGAGCTCCTTCCTCACCAAGCAGATGCAGATGCTGTTAGCGGCTGCCTCCTGCTGTCAACCAAACAGAACAACTCTACGCAAGCTGCACATCTTGTCGACACAATCGTCCCCCTTTCGCCGCCTCAGCCTCACCGCATGATCTCTCCCTCCAGCGCCTGCTGCTCGCCCCGCACCGCCTCCTCCACGTCGCCGCTGAACACGCGCACGAACAGGTTGCAGTCCGCGTCGTAGCTGTGCTGGCCCAGGCTGTACACAAAGTTGTACGCCACCTGCGGCGATGCGCCACAGCCACAGGGCAGCATTGAGCATCAAGGCCTGCCGGCATGCGTCCATGTCGCCGCGCTGTCCCTTAGTTCTAAGACAAGATGACGAATCTTGATGACCCTATCATGAATGCACGCTCTCATAATGTCAATTTGCATCTTCTATAAACTCTCTGCCGCCGCTGGCCTACCTCTGTGACCAGGCGCGGTATGGCAAAATAGCGTCGCTCCAGGAATGTGGCAGTGACGTCGGCCAGGTGTGCCCGGGGTGCCCCTGCCGCCTCAGCCTCGTCCTTGGCTGCCCAGATCTCCCGCGCCAGCTTCTCCGCATCATGCTTGGACATGCGCCTGCAGCGCAACAGCCAGTTTTGTTTCACAAGCGCTGGCATACACAATTAATTATAATAACCAAATGGCACTTTCACATACATTCAAACCGTTGCTTCTTGCCCTAAAAAAAATCTAAAAAGCATTTCTCTCCCACCAATCTGGAGGGTGTTCCGCGCCCTGCTCACTTGTTGTTGATGGGCACGTTGGCCCGCAGCGCACGCGGCACCTCATCCATCAGCCCGATGCCCATGAAGTAGTCGCCCCACCTGCATCCAGAAAGCGATTGATCAACGTTCAGACAATCAGCAACGCATCTTGTTGAGTACACGAGTGCCGATCAGCAGTTGTCCATGAAGCAGTACTCCCACCTGTGCACAAACCATAACGGCACATCAGCAACACAATCTTCGAGATGGTTACACAAGTGCAATTCAGCAGCCGCCAGGATGAACGCATGCAGCTCCACAGCTCCGCATCAGCCGTCGCGATGCCGTCAACTAGCTGACCATTGCACCGCCCACGCAAGCTAGCCAGCTGGCAGCCGCCGCCTCACTTTGTCTGCAGGAACTTGTCCAGCAGGCTGGGCTGCCGCGCCTGGCGCCGCGCGATCTTGCGCTTCTGGTCGCGCAGCGCCGCCTCGATGCGCTCCGCCTCCTGCTTGCGCGCGTCAGCCAGGCTGCGCTTCAGCAGCACCACCTCCCTGCAGGTGCGCGTGTGCGCGGGATTGCGGATGTGGTTCAGTTTGTGTGGCGGAGCGTGTTGTACAGACGCATTGAGCTGTATGAATGACATATTGATGTTGATAGATTACGCTGCATGCGCTGCCTAATGTGTGAAATTCGAAGCAAGAGCGCACAGAAGGCGGCACGCTATGCTTCTTTAGCTCTGCAGCCAAGTCCAATGCTGAAACGATTCTGCCTAGTCATTACAGCAGCGCACGTGCGTGCAAAACATGCACACACGCCTGATGCTCGCACCTGTGCATTGCCTTGGTCCTGCCTTCTAGGTCCTGCACGCGTGCACGTGTCGACAGCTGGGCCTGCTGCAGCGCCTCGGTCACAGGGCCCCCAAGCTCTGATGCATCGTGGCCGTATTTGCTGGCAAGCACACCTGCAGCAGCAGCGCCAGGCAACATAAGGTTCAGGCAACACAAGATGCAGGCAACTCAGCGAGGACGATACAGAGAATGCCAAGGTGTATATGCCTTATGTTGTTGCAGTTGCGGAGCCTTACGCTGACTTCCAAAATGTGCAGGTGTGCTGCGGCACTGTAATCATGCCGCGTGCTGGCAGATGCTGCTGTGTGCCAGCTGACATGCTGGTAGCCAGAGCAACACTGCAACTAGAGAAGCAGGCCTCAGGCAGAACTTGAGGTGCATCACATGGTGCATTGCGCTGCTTTCCTCTCTGTTCTGCACGGCTGCATGTGCTTTGAACTGCAGCTATTTATTGGAATTGATCTGGAAACCATGTGCCTAACTCACCAACGAGTGGAAGATACGGCATTGCAATGCCAACTGTTGCCAGCAACTCAACAACCCTGTTGGTGTCTTTCAGGTTTGAACTGCTGCTGCAGTCTGCAGACGTACTACTTGCGGCAGCAGAGGCACCTGCTGCCTTTCCACTGCTCCCTCTGCCCTTCACCGCTGCATCCTTGCTGCCAGCTGGCATTTGCGCAGCTGGCAGCAAGGATGCAGCGGTGAAGGGCAGAGGGAGCAGTGGAAAGGCCTCATTTGTCAAACCTGCTGCTGCTGACACTGCTGCTGCTGCCTTGGATATGGAGCTAGCGCTTGCGGCTGCTGCCAGCTGCGCAGGCGTGGCTGCAAGCCCCAAACTGCCATTCAGCAGCTGCATCAGCGTCTCAGGTGTTGCACCCAGGTGCACAGCACGGCTGAGTGTGTGAATGCTGTCAGCCGGCTGCAAGTGGTGCGAGAGACCTGCTGCGTCACAGTTGGCTAGGAGCTGCTTGAGCTGCTGGTGCAGGCGTGCTGGATCTGCAGGGCAGCAAGCACCACCGGAGCTTGATTCCTAGACAGCGAGCACACATGTGTGTTCATGTGTGTGCCCGCATGTGCGTGTAAAGCATGTGCATGTGTGGTGCTGTGCTGTGTCTGTGCTGCTTGTCCCGACAAGGGATTCTCATAACTACCTCTGGCAAGGTTGAGCATCTCAAACAGAAACACATGGGGCCTGGCCGCTGACTGCTGCTCCTGCTGCTGCTGCTGCGGATGCTGTGTCTGTCCCTGCAGCTCTCTGTGTTGCCGCACCTGCTGCCGCCTTCAGTGCAGCGCTGCAGCAGCCTGCCAGGCCCAGCCAGGGCCGCAAGTCATCGCCATCCAAGCTGAGGCCCAGCAGCAGCCGGTGCACATGCTCCGCAGGCACACCTGCCACACACGGCTCAACAATGACACGCGTTAACACATGAGTTTGTGACAAACAAGGGTTTGGTGCGTAGCTGATCACAGGCGATTGCTGCTGACAGCCAGGAAGCTATGCCGGCGACTACAATCCTTCCAAACTACACTCGACTACACTTCTGGTCCCCACTGCAAGGCGCTGCAGAGCATGAGGGCCGGATAGATGTCGCCCCTTCAACCCCACATTCTCGCCATGTTCACAGCTACATGCACGCACAGGCTTCCATGGATACGACATCATAAAGCTGCGCCTGCACCCATGGACCTGCCAGCATGCATCTGCAGCGAGCCGGCAGCGTCCTGTTGAGTCCCCAACACTTTCAAGACGGGCGTACCATGCTCTGCTGCGACCAGCAACATACACGTGTTGCTCACCAGCGATCAGCGCCTGCTCCACCAGCTGCGCCTCCCCTGCTGTCAGCAGGTCAGCCAGCAGCCCCAGCTCACGCTTGGGCCGCGGCGTGCTCACCAGCAGCTGCTGCTGCGCCTCACACAGCTGCTGCTCCGCGCTGCTGCCGCGAGCCTGCCAGGCAGACAGCTGGCTGCTGAGTTGAGCTACCTGCTGCTCGCTGGCGGCCAGCTGCTGCTGCAGCGAGGTTATGACGGTTTGCTGCTGGCTGTTGATAGTTTCAAGGTCCAGCACGCGCGCCACCAGCTGCTGCGCGCCGCTCAGCCGCTGCAGCAGGTCTTGCAGCTGCAGGAGCAGACAGCAACAGCATAATACATCTGCTGCTGTAAGCCAAATTCGTTGCGTGTCTGTCGCGCTAACAGCTGAAGCACAGCAGGACGATGGCAACACAAAGCGCATCGCATTGACCCAGCAAGCCACAGCAAGCCATAGAAATCAAGCCCACCTGGTCATTCTTCTTCTGGCACTGCGCCAGCTCCTGCTTTGCCGCCTCCGCCTTTGCTGCATGCCGCTCACTGATGGCCTGCAGCGCCACGCGCTCATCCTCCTGCTGTTGCTGCAGCCGCGACACCTCGGACGCTGCTGCAGCTGCTGCTGCATGTGCTGCATCCTCGCTGGCGCGTGCCGAGTGGCGGTCGTGCAGCGCAGCCAGCAGCATGCTGCGCAGGGCCAGCCACAGCTGCGCCAGCAGCCGGCCTCGCTCCACGCACTGGACGGAGGCTTGGCTACAGCAGCAGTAACAAACATGGAGTGGCTGTACATGCGCACAAAACATGAGCACAGGGTGTGCTGGTCACTAGTGTTTACGAAATTGTTTTGAAGGTGAGCTTGGACAGGTGTGCAGAAGCGCTTCTAGAAGTGCTTTGTGTGCAACTGCTTGGGACGGTCAGGCCCTCAACTGCACAGATGTCTGGGTGCAGCTGGTATAGCCCCATTGCTGCTACTGCCACCATGCTGACTGTTGCTATCGCAGTTGCTGGCCTATCGGCGTGCCGTGCAATCACATCACGTGCTGCTCCAGTCAGCCGTTGCATGCCCTGCATCAATCACTCGCTGCTGTTGCTGCTGCAGCAGCTGCTGCTGCCGCTGCCAGGTCACACAAGCAGTGCACCCTGCATTGCAGCTCACCTGCACAGCTCGTTGAATGCGGCAGAGTACAGTGCCTCCTGCTGCTGCAGCCGTGGCACATCCAGCGGCCCTGCCGGCTGCCTGGCGCCACTCAGCAGCTGCGACGTCTGCGCCTGCAGCCCTGTGCTGTCCTGCCACTCGTAGGCACCAGCTGCTGCATCAGCTGCGGGGCTGCTGTCGCCAGCATGCTGCTGCTGCTGCTGAAAGAGCAGATACTCCGGCTGAGCTGACGCCAGTATATGCTGCGCAGGCTGCTGTAGGCGTTGCTCATTCGAGCTGTCTGCAGTAGCATGGCTATCTATCAAGCTTTGCAGCTGTTGCTGCAGCCACAGCTGCACAGACTCCACGTCCCCCCTACCAGGAGGTTTGGCTCCAGGGTACTGCACCTTGAGCCACGCCTGGTGCTTGGGGCTCATGCCAGGCTTGCTGATGCCTGCAGCAATGCCAGCCGCCCTGCTACTGCAGAAGTTGCTGCTGCAAGGGCTGCTGCACGTGCGCGCTGCGCCACCTGCTGCTGCAGCTGCTGTCTGAGCTCTGCCTCTAGCTGCTGCCGGCAGCTCATCGCCTTCCTGCAAAGGAGGCGGCGAGCTGCTGCCAGGCGTACCTAGTGTCCTGCAAAGCCCCCTGCCGAGTTTGGTGGTTGCTGCAGCTGCTGACGCAGCAGGCGCAGAGACAATCCTACCAGCTGCTGTGGCAGGGTCTGCGGCAGTGAAGGTATTGGCCCAGGTGTAGTATAGGCTGCTCTCAATTTGAATCGGGCTTGGTTGGACCCTGAAGCCTGCTGCTGAAGCCTTGAGCCACCAGCTGGGGCTCTCTGGCCTGCCAGCTGCTGCTGTGGCTGCTTCTCGCAAGGTACTGCCTGGCTGCGGCTGCTGGTTGTTATTTGAAGCTCCAGATAGCCACGCAGCAGCCACAAGCTGCTGCTGGGCCTCATCTTGTTGTTGACCAAGTGACATATGTTCTGCTGTTGCTGCTGCTGCTGGTAACTCCACTGTGCTTTCCTGCAAGCAGTTATGTCCTGGCTGCAGCTCCCCAGGGCCTGCTGCATCTTGTGCAGCGCTAAGCACAGGTGCTGCTTGAGCGCTAGCTCCACTGCAGTCTGCGTGACAGCTGCCAGCTTGCTGTGTCGCTTTGAGCCAGGCTGGCCTGCTGTCTGGTGGGCAGAAGCCTGGTGAGACACACCTCACAGGTGACAGTGCTGCCTGCTGTCTGCTGGCTGCTTTGCTTGCAGGAGCTGACACGCTGCGGAAAGCAGCGGCAGGCGCGTCCTGCTGATGTGGTCCTGGAGTGCCAGTTTCCTGCAGGGCTGCAGCTGTGCTGCCTGCTGTCCCAGTCTGCTGCTGCTGCTGGCTCTGCACAGGTGGCTGCTGTGGGGCTGCTGGCTTGCTGATGCTGTTGCCAGCGCCCAGGCCATCTGCTCAGGAGCAAGTGTTGAACCATAAGGCATAACGTCAGGTGCACGATAAGGTGAAGGTAAACTCTTTGACCATCAACGTGCACCAGAATGCTGCTGCTGGAAACTCCACAGCCAATGAGCAAAGACCCTACACTTGCACATCTTGGCGCACGAGACCAGCTGACATGCAACCACTGCTGCCTACCTGCTGAAGATGTTGTCTTCCACTTCTGGCCTGACAACTTTGCCACAAACCTGCAACCAGCAGATTCAGGCACTTACAGGGTTGCTGCATGGCCCTAGCCTGCCACCCTTGACTCCTGCACATGCATGTTCTGCCTGAGCCATCATCACCTTGCGTCCTCCTTTGCCACAACCTTGGCTTGCGCTTCCAGCACCTTACGGCTGGGAGGTCTGTGACTCATAGTGTACTATAGCATCACACTGCACTCACGTAAAAGATTCAGCTTCGCTGGTGCATAGCCATAGCTGTGTTGCTTGAGCGTCAGCAAACATGCATGTACTGCTGTAATCATCTTGAAGATACCAACAAGCACAGGCACAGCGTTCTTGCAGAAGCAAGCTAAACAGCAACGAACATACAAGACAAATCTACAGTATTCGCAGTGTGTGATGACGCGCATTGATTGTGTGACAGTCATTGACAGCCAGCAGTTGAATGACTTCGCGAGGACCAGCAGCTGCAACTGCTGTTCCAAGTTTATTGCAATTTGAAAACAAACACTTTTCTATTTCGATAGTTGCCAGCTGGTATCACGGCGATCCCGTGCTTCATACTGCCATCTGCTGCTGCTCCGGCCTGCTGCTATTACTTTTACGCTTCTGCTGCTGATCACGACAAACATCAGACATGGAGGATGCAGCAGCACGCAGGGAGCGACTAAAAGCGCTCAAGCAGGCTGCACAGCTAATAGAGTCTGCGGGCGATGATGCAGCAGCAGCAGGGGCACCAGCAGCGGCTCAAGAGGCAGCAGCAGCAGAGCAGCCAGCAGAAAAGCCTTTACTAAAGTTTAGAAACTACGTAGTAAAGGATGAAAAGAACATACAGCATGAAAAGGTGAGTGCGCTGCCTGACCACCCTGTGACATTCCCTGCATGACCTGCATGACAACAGCATTCGCAGCCTGGTACCAAGCAACACGACCTGTTGCAGCCAGCACAGTTACACAGCCATGCAGATAACTAATGCAGCGGGGGGCAGAAAGCTTGTGCCACCAGCCTGCTGGCAGTGACGCTTTGTTGTATGCTGCTGCGTATGCTTGAAGGTGGCGCCAGCGCAACCTCCACAGATAGCGGAACCGGAGCTGGGTACTAAACCAGAGGACGCAGACGAAGAGGTATGCAACAGCAGCCAGGCAAGCAGCAGCAGCAACAACAACACTGCCGTGCGGCTGAGCAGCAGCAGCTGCATCATCAGGGATAACGCCAGGCATGAGCAGCAGCAACAGGCATGCAGCGGTCAGCAACCTGGCATCACACCTCCAGCATCATCATCTTCATCATCCCCGCGGCTCTGCAGACCTCTTATAAAGACCCTTGATTTCCTTCCTCCTCACAGTCATCATAGCGCATCAGCGCACAACTCATCAAGTTGCACCCCTGCTTGTCCACATGTCTCACTGTTTGCTCTTCGCGTTTCCTCATGCAGGAGCTGCTGGCCAGCGTGGCCCCCAAGAAGGCCAACTAAGACCTTACCTCCTCTCTCAGCCGCACTTTCTACTCTGTGCAACTAACCAACCTGCGCTGCCATGCTTACCATTTTGCTCCTTCCGCAGGAGCTGCTGGCCAGCGTGGCGCCCTTCTTCACAATCCACCTGGCGCAACTCATAAGAATGCCCTCCTTGCTTGTCCACATGTCTCACTCTTTATTCCACTTTTTGCGGCTGCCGCAGGAGCTGCTGGCCAGCGTGGCCCCCAAGACGGCCAACTGGGACCTTATCTCCTCTCTCAGCTGCACTTTCTACTCTATGCAACTAACCAACCTGCGCTGCCATGCGTGTCATTCTGCTCCTGCCGCAGGAGCTGCTGGCCAGCGTGGCGCCCTTCTTCACAATCCACCTGGCGCAACTCATAAGAATGCCCCCCTTGCTTGTCCACATGTCTCACTCTTTATCCCACTTTGTGCGGCTGCCGCAGGAGCTGCTGGCCAGCGTGGCCCCCAAGAAGGCCAACTGGGACCTCAAGCGCGAGGTGGAGCCGCGCCTGGCCAGGCTGGAGCGCCGCACGCAGCGCGCACTGGTGGAGATGCTGCTGCAGGAGGAGCAGCAGCGGCTGCAGCAGGAGGGAGGCGTGGCAGACTGACGACTGACCCAGCAGTGCGGCCGCTGCTGCTGCTGCTTGTGTGTGCCGGGGTGGGGATTGAGTGGGGGAGGGTGTTGTAGGCGAACAGCAGCCGTGTGTTTGAGTGCAAGGGCGTCATTGCTTTGTGGGTGAGCTGTGAACGTGTGTTTGGTTGAAAGCTGGAAGCCATATGCAGATCTTGCAGGCCGTGTGGTGTCTGTTGTGGTTGAGTCAAGTGGCGTGCCGGCGGCACCTGCCTGGAGATGGGCATCACATGCATTGCACGCACGTCACTGCATGTGCTGGTTTGCTATGCACGCACACTTGCAGGAGCGCTGTGTCTCTCTGTGCTCGCTGCATGGTGCTGAACAACTGCCGCATCCATGGCTCACCATTGTGCATCAGCCGTGCACCTTGTTATGCGCCCGACAGTAGGTGCACGTGTGGTATGTGTACTTCCAGCAGGACTGCAGTAAGCTGGGCAGGACCCCTGCACACATCTGAAGGTGCACAAGCATGTGTGATTATTTATTGCACGGATCTCTGGCTGGCTGGCTGGCATCTTGACGTGACCTGCAGCATCTGGGTTGCCCCTGTCGGTGTGAGTGGTGTGATTACTTTTGTGGGTAAACCCAGCACCTGAGAAAGTACAGTCACAGCCCTAGTTGGCTGCAGCGTTGCTGAGGCGCTCAGCTAGACTCCAATCGCAAATATAAATCGTCTTATCAACACGTACAGTAGTGTAGTTCATGCCGAGCCATGGTCGACACCAGCAGGCAGGGTGCTTGCCCGTTTCGGTCCCACCAGGCGACAATCTGGGCACTAATCGAGAAGCAGGCGGACAGCAAGACAGGAAAAATACTCTACATGACCTACGATGACGCTGGAGCATGTCAGTCAAGCTGTGTAACCCACGCGGCTGCAGTGACATTGGTGAGCAGCAGCAGCACTGCACGCCTCACCTCCTGCCTCCCCTAATCCGTCCAGAACTGACCTGTAATACGGTGGCAGGCAAAAACTGCAGCTCAGACCCTAGCAGAGCGGCTGCAACGGGGCTTGTGCACTGGCCCAGACAGCAGCAGCAGCAGCAGCAGCAGCACACTGAAAGCTCTGCAGTGCAGACCTCAGCTTGTTGCGGTGCTGCTGCCGCGCTCGCTGGAGTATGTGGTGGCGGTTCTTGCGGCACTGGCAGCTGGGTGAGCACCTAGAAACCTGTCAGCATTCCTTGCAGTGCATGGCAAGCATACTGTGCGAAAATTGTTTGCTTGCACACCCTGCATGTCAGAGCACCATGAATCTCCAAGCAAAGACAGCAACAGCCAGCAACAGATGTGTGTTAAACCTGAGGTACATCCCCAAAGTCGACTGCAAGTCTGAACAGCAGCGTCTGGCAACTGAGAATTGGCAACTGCTGTGTGTGTGGGTTGCTGCTGCAGCGCTGCCTTCATGCCGCTTGATGCCAGCTGGCCAGCTCAGCGGCTGCAGGCAGTGCTGCAGCACGCCCAGCCAGACATACTGGTGCACAGCAGCAGCACTGCCGCTGCCGCCGCTGCTGCAGCAGCAGGCATAGATAAGGATGGAGGCGGTACAAGGGCAGCGCTGCTGGCAGTAGAAGAGCTGCTGCCAGACTGGCAGGGAGCAGCGGAGGCAGCTGGTGCCGCTGCAGCACAGGAAGCACAGCACGCACCGTCTGCTGCAGTTGCTGATTATACACAACCGACCATTGGCAGCACCCACCAGTACCAGCAGCAGCAGCAGCTGAGTCAGCCAGAGGAGCAACAGCAGCAGCAGCAGCAGCAGCAGCAGCAGCAGCGTCAAGAGCCAGGGCGTGTGCAGGCCATACCTCCCTGCTTGCCGTGGTGCTATGTGCTGTTCACCTCAGGGTCCACCGGCAGCCCCTGTGGCGTCATGGGCACTGAGCAGGGCTTCCTCAACAGGTACACCTGGATGCAGCAGCAGCAGCAGCAGCAGCAGCAGACCGTGCCGTTGCAGCCGGGGCATGTTGTGGCATTCAAGACCTCTGTTGGGTTCGTGGACCATGTGTGGGAGCTGCTGGCGCCGCTGCTGTCTGGGGCGGACATGCTGCTGCTGCCAGATGCTGCTGCTGCTGCTGCTGCTGCACGCGATGCTGGTGAAGATTATGGCACAACTGCAGGGCAGCAGCAGCAGCAGCAGCAGGGAGTGGGCAGGCCTCAGGCCTCCCTACTGTTGCAGCCTGAGGCCTTGGTGCAGCTGCTGGTGCAGTATAAGGTCACACACCTGGTGAGCTGGCGGCTGTTGTGTTGTCTCCTCCCTGCCTAGTCCTGTTCAGTTGTGCGAAACATCCGTATGAGTTTAAGTTTGGTTCTTTGTGTGTAAGCTGCCCCTGCATACTTATAGTTGGTGATGTCTGGCGCCTGCAGAGCTCGCATTTCACAAACCACACTGCACCTCATCAACCCCTCTCCCACCTGTCTCACCCACACCCCTTGTGCTGTACCCGCGCTGCCTCCAGCACCAGCATGTGTCTCCCTCACTACGCCAATCCTCCTACTCTTGACAGTCTGATGCTGCTGCTGCTGCACACACCGGTAAGCTGCAGTCCCCTCTGTGCTGCAGCTGTGGCTGCTAGCCGTGGCTGCTGCCAGGCATGTGTCTCTTCCACCGCCAATGCTGCTGCTGCTGCTCCTGCTGCTGCTCCTGCTGCTGCTGCTGCTGCTGCTGCTGCTGCTGCTCCTGCACACACCGGTAGGTAAGCTGCAGTCCCCTCTGTGCTGCAGCTGTGGCTGCCAGCCCTGGCGGCTATCAGGCATGTGTCTCCCCCACCGCCAATATTGCTGCTGCTGCTGCTGCTGCTGCTGCTGCTGCTGCTGCTGCTGCTGCTGCTGCTGCACACTCCGGTAGGCTGCTGTGCCCTCTGTGCTGCAGCTGTGGCTGCCAGCCCTGGCGGCTGCCAGGCAGCAATTGAGCCTGCTGCAGCTGGTCAGCAGCGGGGAGATGCTGCCTGCGGCACTGGCTGGGAACCTGCTGCAGGCACTGCCAGAGCGCTGCCTGCTGCTCAACCTGTACGGTGAGGGGGACTGCTGCTAGTGCTGCCTGCTGCTCAATTTGTACGGTGAGGCGGCCCTGCTTGCTGTTGCCAGTTGCGGTGTCAGTGGTTGTGGTGTTCTTGCCGGTAATGGTTTTGAGGCAGCATGATCCGTGTGTTTGCTGCTTGCTGCATGGCCGCGCTGCTGCCATCTGCTGTCTAGCTGGTGTTGTGTCGGAGGAAGGCGTGATATGCTGCCGTCTGCTGCTGTGCTGTCGTCACTCGCCCATGTGCTCAGCCTCTCACTGCTGCTGCCACAGTGCACTACGCTATTGCCAATTGCGCTCAGTGGGCACGTTGCAACTGCCCACAGGTGCAACTGAAGTATCTGCTGATGTGCCCAGCCTCTCACTGCTGCTACCACAGTGCACTGCGCTGATGCTGACTCTGTGGACACTTTGCAACTGCTGACAGGCTCTACCGAAGTGTCTGCTGATGCCACGTGTCAGCTTGTCAGCAGCAGCCTGCTAGCCAGCATGCAGGGGCCTTGGCTGCCGGCTGGCCAGCCCATTGCCAACATGATGATGGCAGTGGGGCGCAGCAGCAGCAGCAGCAGCAGCAGCAGCAGCAAAAATGGCAGGATGAGGGAGCTGCTGGTGCCGCTGCCTGTTGGCTGTGAGGGAGAGGTCTGGGTGGCTGGGCCTGGCCTGGCTGCTGGCTACTTGCCACAGCAGAGTGAGAAACAGCATCAGGATCATGATCAGCATCAGCAGCATCAGGATCAGCAGCAGCAGCAGCAGCAGCAGCAGCAGCAGCAGAGGTTCCAGGAGCTGCAGCTGCAGCTGCAGCACTTGCACCAGGCAGCAGGCGCCCTTCACACTGCAGCAGGCGGCAGCAGCAGCGAAGAGTTGCAGCAGCAGCAGCAGCAGCAGCAGCAGCAGCAGCAGCAGCAGGTGTCAGTTGCTGCAGGGGCGGGGGCTGACTTGGCTGCGGCTGCGTCTAAGCAGCAGGCTTGGTTCAGGACAGGAGACCTGGGAAGGATTTTGCCAGATGGTAGGCATGGCTGCATGTTGGTGCTGCTGGTGCAAGTGCAATGACAACAGGGCTACAAACCTGGAGGTGTCTGCATGTGTGCTGGGGTTTTGTGCTCTTGCAGCTCCCATTGTCGCGCACTCTGTCCAAGTGCGGCATTAAGCAGGACTGCTGTTGGTCTGCACGCGGCGCAGCCGTGCCAGCTCTACAGCCGATGCAAATCGCTGCTCGTCTAATGTGCCAAGCACAGACCAACTCCACCACAACGCCCCAATGCTGCTGCTGCTGCTGCTGCTGCTGCTTTTGGGTGGTGCCTGCACAGGTACGCTGCAGCTGCTCGGCAGATGTGACCACCAGGTCAAAGTAACAGGTGTGAGAGTTGACCTGTTGGAAGTTGAACAGGTGCTGGTCAAAGCTGACCTGGCAGCTGAGGTGGCAGTGACAGCATTTTCCCACCCAGTGAGGCAACAGGACCACCAGCTGGTGGCTTACGTGGTGCCTAAACCTGAACCCGGGCAATTGCCTGCATCAATAACACAAGCAGCAGCACCTGCAGCAGCAGCAGCAGCAGCAGCAGGGGGAGGACTGCAATGGAGTGACACGCACTTGGCAGGGCAGCCAGTGCTGCAGGTAGGGTTAACACAGATTGCCCCTACAGCACACCAAACTGATACCGCAACATCAGGACAGCAGCAGCAGCAGCAGCAACAGCTGGATGGCTCTGTTCTGCTGCAGCAGCTGCGTGCTGTGGCTGACTCTCAGCTGCCGGCTGCTGCCAGGCCGCTGCAGTACCAGCTGCTGCCTGCCCTGCCAAGGTCTTCAGCAGGCAAACTGCTGCGAAGCCAGCTGCCGCCACCTGAATACGTGACTGCAGCACAGCGGCAGCAGCAGCAGCAGCAGCAGCGGCAGGCACAGCAGCAGCAGCAGCAGCAGCAGCAGCAGGGCCAGGCGCATCTGCGCATGCAGAAGCCGCCAGCTTCAGCAGGTGCTGGAGTCGCACACAGCTTGCGAGGCATCCCAGTGCTGGGTGTTTCAGAGTCAGCTATTATGAGGGCTATGCTCAGTGCACTGCGCGCTGACCAAGCAGGTCAGCCGCAGCAACAGTCAGGCCAACTGCTTCTAAACGCCAGCAGAACTCAACAGCATAACAACAGCAGCAGCAGCAGCAGCAGCAGGCTAGCATTCCCTCTGGAGCCTTGTGACGACTTCTTTGCTGCTGGAGGTGACTCGCTGGCAGCAGCAGCAGTGGCCGGCATGCTGGGAATCGATGTGCGGCTGCTGTACGCGTACCCCACAGCACGCAGCTTGGCCGCAGCACTGCAGAACACCAGCAGCAGCAGCAGCAGTCCAGTAGCAGGCAAAGCAACACATCATAACACAGCTGCAGACTTACTTGGCAGTTATGCTGCTGAGGTTGGCAGCTCAATAGGATTGCAAAAGAAGAGGCTGCAGCAGCAGCTAGTAGGAGCTTCTGGTGGCCAACTTGCAAGAGGAATGCCTTCAAAAGCAGCAGCAACAGCGGCAGCAGCAGCAGCGGCGGCAGCAGCAGCACATCCAAACCAGCCCGCTGCCAAGCGGCGCAGGGAGCTGCTGGTACTAAATGATACTCAACCGCTCGACAGACCAAGCAGATCAACTGTCGGTGCTGCTGCAGCAGCAGGAGTCAGCAGCAGCATTGGAAACCTTCTGGCCTCCGCAAGCCGCGCAGTGGCGGTTGGCGCTGCCAGCAGGTATCAGTCGCTGAGGCTGCAGCCTGCTGCAGCTGCACACCGCAACAGCCGGGTAGAAATGCAGCAGCAGGCGTTTGCTCAGCAGCAGCATCAGTCACTGAGTCCACGGTGGACTGGCAGCGCTGCGCAACCGCAGATACAGCTGCACTGGAGGCTGCCGCTGGGGCGGTGTGTTGATGCTGCTCCGCTGCTGCTGGCTCTGCTAGCACCTGAGCAGCCACATCAGGCACTCGCATCACAGCAGCAGCGGCGGCAGCAGCAAGAGCAGCAGCAGGAGCTGCAGCTGCTGGGCTTATTTGTGTTTGCCTGCTCACATGACGGAACAGTGACTTGTGTGCATGTTGAGTCTGGCGCTGCCTGCTGGACCGTACAGCTGCCATCACGTGCCGATGCAGGCATGTGCCTCAGCCCATGTGCCCGCCTCCTGGCGGTACAATGTGGCGGTACAAAAGTGTACTGCCTAGCTGCAGCAGATGGGGCAGTACAAGGCAGTGTGGAGTGTGGGGGTGAGGTTAGGGCAGCACCTGTGATGGATCCTTGGGGCTGGTGTGGCTGCTGGTGGCTGGTGACACACGGCCGGCAGCTGCTGCTGCTGCTGCCAGCGCAGCAGCCGCAGGTTCTTTGCAGGTGGGTATGGATCCTGTGTTGGACCTAGCAGAACAGAGTTAGTTGCTGACATATATGGGCAAACAGGCAGAGCAGCCGTTCTGTGCTTGCACGAACTGCTTGCTGGAAACACCGAAGCAGTCAGCAATGGTCAGCTTGTGTAGTCTGCCACTTGCAGGAGGCAGATTATCTTTATGTTTCTATCAGGCACACCAGTACACAGATAGGTCTGCACAAGCATCTCAGCCTCCCCTCCGACTCACACCTGACCATATGCTGCCGCTACTGCCGCTGCCACAGGTACCCCCTGCCGGCTGCTGGCTCTGCTGCCGTCTGCTTTGCTGCCTCACATGGCCTGGCAGTGGTGGCGCTGCTGAATGGCTCACTGCTAGCCCTACGGATCAACAACACCGCACTGGCACACCTCAAGCAGCAGCAGCAGCAGCAGCAGCAGCAGCAGCACGGACAGGAGCTGCTGTCAGTGCAGTGGCAGTTCAGCGGCGCTGCACCCATTTTCAGCAGCCCAGTGGTAGATGAGGCTGCGGGCCTGCTGCTGTTTGTTGCTGTGGATGGTGCTGTGAGCGGGCTGGGGCTTGACAGTGGGCAGTTAATTTGGCGCACTGAGGTGCAGCAGCATGTGTTTGCAGACCTGCTGCTGCTGCAGGCACCAAAGCAGCAGCCAGCAGCAGCAGCAGCAGCAGGAGGAATTAAAAGGGTGGACAAGCTGGCAGCTGGTCACAGGTGTTTGGTGGTGGCCACACAAGCGGGCTGGGTGGTTGGCCTGAGCAGCCAAAGTGGGCAGGAGGTGAGGCACCACATCACACCTTGTCACTGGCCTTTCGCATGTTGCCCCTGATTTGGGGTTACAACAGCCGGATCACCATGCGTGCTGACAGTGCAGGCTGCGTCACACATCGTGGTTGCAGGCTGCATCGAAATCCTCCATACGCGAGGATGAGTATTGCCACTAGTTGTACAGGATAGCGGCACATCGCAGACCACGTCTGCCACAGTGTCAAATTGACATCTGGCAGCGGCTTGGCTGGGTCAGTGCTCAGCACATGCAGCACCGTGACGCTGCAATGCATGTCCAGCAACGTACCTTGCACTCAGCGTCTGCACTGACACCTGTACGGCTACTGCTGCTGCTGCTATCTGCTGTTGGCGCGTGCTGTTGCAGCTGTGGCGGCAGCAGCTCGGCAGCAGCCGCATCTCAGCAGCGCCTGCGGTGGGGCTGGCACTTGCAGGAACAGGCATGGCGGCTGTTCCTGCAAGCATGGATGTGCTGGCGGTTGCAGGAACAGGAATGGCGGCAGTTCCTGCAAGCATGGCTGGGGCCGTGCCTGCTGATGGCAGTGCGGAAGCTGCAGCAGGCGGAGAAGTGCAGCAGCCAGCAGCAGCAACAGCAGCAGCTGCTGCTGCCGCCTCCAAGATTGAAGTGCACCAGCAGCAGCATGTGGTGGTTTGCAGCAGTGACGGTGCAGTGGATGTGCTCACTGTGCAAGACGGAGCGTTTGGCATGGAAGCAGACCTGCAGCTGCTGAGCAGTGATTCTGGTGTTGCAACTGAGGGTGTTGCACCACAGGCGGTGACAACAACAGCGCAGACGCTGCTGCCTGGTGAAGTGTTTTCCAGCCCTGTGTTTCTGGATGAATGGCTGCTTCTGGGCTGCAGGGACGACCACTTGTACTGCCTCAGGGTGGCATAGGTATGAGCATGCAGCACTTGTTTTCCACAACGTTGCAGGTACCAGGCAGGTTTTTGCTATGCTGGTTGCTACTGACAGTGTTACTGACTGGGGTTTGAAGGCATGTCTTCTCGACTCTTTCACAAGCCATCTTCTCCACAACCGGCCCGATGTCAACGTATTAATCAGCCGTTCAGCTGTTTCAACGGGACCACCACCGCTCAAGGTGCAACACTACCGCAGAACGTGCTGCGTAGTGCCAAACGCTACAACCAGCAGGGCGTGACTAGTGCCACCAAGTCGCAGCATGGCAGGGCGTGTGCTGAGCCGCTTGCTACCTCTATGCAGCAGGTCTTGCACGTGCATCGAGCAGACCACGCAGGCGCAGCTGAGCGGGATTGCAGGCAGCGTTTGCAGGTTGGAGCGGGGCGTAGCTTCAACAGCAACGGCAGATCGCCAGGCATGGTTAGCTGGAATCAGAATGCTGGGTCTTACAAAGCATTTGAGCAGCGCTGGTGTGGCAGGCCGTGATCTGGGTGGCTCTGATGACCAAGCAGCTGTAGCAGCAGCAGCAGCGCAGCGCCAGCACCAGGCTGTGCAGTGGCAGAGTCAGCGAGGCTTCTGCGAAGGAGAGCTGCGCGTCGTGTGAGTCAAACTATGGTGTTGCTTTGTCAAGCAATGCCAGGGCAGTAGCGAATGCTGTTGAGTGGGGCTGCCCTTGCTGCTTGATGGCATCTACCGTGTGTCACTGCCAGTCAATGCGTACCTGCTGAGGCAGTGCATGGGTTTCCCCTGCAGCCCTGCAACATCCTGACTAGCAGCAGCTGTTTGCAAACAGGCACAGCAAGTAGTAACAGTTCGTTCAAGTACGGGCTTGCTGTGCCATTCCTGCTTGCAGGCATGCCGAGGTGTCGGAGCACGAGTACCACCGGCTGGCAGATGAGCTGCTGGACATGCTGCAGGAGAAGCTGGAGGTGAGCCTGCTGCTGCTGCTGCTGCTGCTGCTGCTGCTGTTGCTGCTGTGTTGTTGAGGTTCACGTGCAGCACATTGTAAGTGCTTTGAGCTGCCTTGTTGTGGGGGGAGGCTTGCAGGAGTGTGCAAAGAGCATAGCTGCAGCACCAGCAGCTGCCGCATGATACAGATTGGCGCGACGCTGCTGCAGCAATGCAGCAGTAAAGGCTTGCTGGGTGGCTCACCGGCCTCACCTGCGTGCTGCTGCTTGCAGATGTTTGTAGAGGACATGGACATTGACGGTTCAGACGTGGAGCATGTGGTGAGATGCTGCTTCTGCTGCTAGTTGCAGCAAGCCACTTGGTCCTGCTGCTCACTTTCCCTGCCTGCTGGCTGTGCAGAGTCCCAGCAGTGCACTTATTCGCAGCAGCTGCTGTTGGATCCAAGCAGCTGCCGCTAGGAGAGGCTGCAGTAGCATCATCAGCAGTCCTGCTCTGCTTGTAGCGTGTCACTACCCCGCAACTTACACCCTTCTGCTTAGTGGGTTGCAAGCTCACTAAGCAGAAAGCCAAGATATCACCCTGATGCATCTCCTATGTAGCACCCACTGTCCTACTCACCATCTCAGCACTTGTCTTTATATTTTTGTGATCCCTGCCCTGCAGCAAGGCGTGCTCACGGTCAAGTTGGGCAGGCACGGCACATATGTTATTAACAAGCAGACCCCAAACCGCCAGATCTGGATGTCCTCGCCAGTCAGTGGCCCCTTCAGATATGACTGCCACGCCGGCAAGTGGGTGTATGGCCGCACTGGTCAGGAGCTGCTGCAGCAGGTGCAGCAGGAGCTGCAGCAGCTGCTGGGTGCTGCGCCAGAGCTTGTAGAATGATTCGCGTAGTTGTGCCAATGATGTTCACTGAGCACATCAAGCCAGCAGCAGCTGCTGCAGCAGGTACAGCAGGTGCATCAGGAGCTGCAGGGGCTGCTGGGTGCTGCACCGGAGCTGGTAGAATGATGCGGTTAGTCGGCTGGCTGTGCAGAATGTGTTTGTTAAGCATGTCGTGGTCAGGTGCAGGACAGAGCTGCAGGGGCTGCTGGGCAGTGCGCCGCAGCTTGTAGAATGAACACTTGGTTGTGAAGAGTGTGTTTGTCTAGCATGTCGTGGTCTGGTGCAGCAGGACTTGCTGCAGCTGCTGGGCAGCGCGCCAGAGCTTGTCGAATGTTGCGTTGTTGGGCCGATGCTGTTTGTCGAGCATGTGATGGTCTGGTGCAGCAGGAGCTGCAGGGGCTGCTGGGCAGCACGCTGCAGCTTGTAGAAATAGAGCGTGTTATGCTGTGAAGAGAGAGTTTACGCTGTTATGTTGTGAGTCGGCATTTGATGGATTGTTAAGCATGTGTGGCAAGCACAACGTGGTGCTGCAGGGGCTGTTTGTCAAGTGCCGATACATCAAAAGGCCCTGCAGGCTAGTAGGCTGTTGTTACAACACCCCAAAATGATCAAGGACATTGTTAGCAACAGTAGACAATGTTGCTGTGGCTCAAAAGGTAACATTGTACGACATGATATCATGTTGCAAATTTGCAAGCCCACTTGACGCATCGCCCAACTGCGCAGAATACTGGTCGGTACATCGGCAAGATCAAGTCTTTGGGGCGCATTGGGACGCGTACAATACCCGAAGGACGGGAGCCTCCATGGCTTGCCCAGACTACATTGAGCAACATGCTGAAAAGGCTGTATTGTGGGCCTTCAACTCAGCAACACAAACAACGGCACCAACACTCAAACTATTGCTACTTCCAACGTTTTCTAAAGATGTCATGACTCAGAAATACATGAGGCTGATAAGGGACAATCCAAACTGTTGCAAACACCTCATCACCCTCCCCCGCGGGCTAATCCAGCTTGAAGCAAACCCGCTGACGAAGCCAACGCAATCATTACGATTGAAATGGAACGTCAACGTCGTGGCAGTGGGCAACACAGAGGGATTTGCGCAACACCTGCCGTAATGGAAGAGCTCAGCCAGGGAAACCTGGCGCGAGAGCTTTAGAAACGCAGTTGAGGGAGCAATTACCTCGCACATATCTGACGCAACACAGAAGATAAGTATACAAATACATGATGAATACGCAGAGTGGTGGACGACGCCACCAACCACAGGCGACTCCTCACCAAAGGCGGCCGGCGCACGGGGAGCTGACGCCAATAAATTCCCCAATAGAGCCAGCAATACCTTTACCAAGCGACCGGCTGACATCAAACGCGGTCCTCGATCACAAAGTCTGGCCAACCTAACATGTCAGAACCCCACCCCGATAGGTGCCCAACCCAGGGCACAGAGAGCAGCTGGTTTAAAGCGCTCTTTTTGGCTGCCAAGGATGTCGTGCAAGATTGTACGCAGCCCAGTTGGCATTGCTCGTTGGTGTGTTGCGGCTATCTTGTAGGCGTGCGCTCCCTTGCCGCTGCACACAGTGCCTTCTGTGTACCGATACATATGCTAACAAGATCCGAATCAAACCATCTGAATCACGAGCAGCGTGCTGAACCACAAGAGGCAAAGGGCTGGCAACTCTGCGCTGAGCATGCTGCCTTGCAACACAGCTGCAGGTCAACCAAAACAGGTAAAGAAGACAGGCACAAGCAAGACGCTGCAAGCTTTGCAGCCGAGCAGAAACATCAGATTGCCTCCGTGATCCCACTGACACTTCATGAGGTGTCAAGGCCCAGGTCCCAACATGTTGACTGTTCAGTCAACGGCAGTGAGTGTGACACAACTGTAAAGCTGTGGTGTGCCAATACTCCACTTGACATCGTCCGCCCGACAAACGGGCGGGAACTCCAAACAGGCACCAATGACATGCACAGCAGGAGGAAGCCTCGTCAAACCAGATTGAAGCTGGAAGAAACAGACAGAGGCAGGGAATGTATTGGTCTCAGCGTCCACAACCACCTGTCCGACTGAGTCAGGCTAGCAATGCAAGGTGAAGACACCACAGACTCGAGATCGGCATCTGGGTGTCATGAGACCGCAGCAGAAAGCAAACAAATGCACAACATGCAGCCAACACAAGGGGCTGTTGCAAAAGAGTTGATCATGGCCGCACTAACAGGATGGCAGGCAGCAGAGCTCGCACTGCCATGTGACGGCTCAAGTGCTAGACGAGCCAAAAGGGCTCGACCCCAGTAGCAAACAAGCGACGGACAGGTTCATGGCGAAGGCATTCAGACGCATCCTTCGTCTGGCCCACATGGCCTGCTGATCAGTTTCTAGGCAGTGACAGGTAGGGAAGTCAAACCAAACCAGCAAGTGGTTGACCTCCTTCAGGGTCTAAAACATGAAAAGACCCTGCATTGATCAGTGCTTGGGCAAAGCGCAGGGTGTGCACATGTCCACACCCGTTCAGCACTATCCATTCAGAGTCACCACTGTATTTCTGAATGCCAGCGCCTGCTGTCACCAGCTGGTGACTGACAGGCTGTGACCTCTGCATGCAACACATGGCATGTGAAAGGAGCTTCTGCCAGTTGGTGGTTGAACCACCAGACATATTGTATGCATGAAGCATGTTGAGGAATGCATGCAGCACGCTTGTGCCAGCAGCCTGCTGCACCGATGACAGAGCATGATGCGCACAGCAGTTCCAGGCCATGACAGAAGCAGTGTTGCCAGAAGCAACGTAGTGCGTGCAGTTGCAGCAGGCTCAAAACTGTGTATAGTAACCATAAAGGTCGACCACAACGTCAATGCAAAAGGGCTATTACCAGAGGCAAGGCGCCGACAAACAAATGCCGTTCACATACACATGCCAGCTCGCCAGGCAAGTTGAGGCCATTGATGGTGTAACCGATGTCATGCTTGACATCATGCATGTTGATGTATTAGCTGGCGAGTGATGTCGGTGCATTTCCTCACCAACCAGCACACAAATGATGCACAACAGTTCCTCATGTGGACACGTCTCTCCGATCGTTACGATGAGATGGCGTGGAGAGATCATCTCTTGACGCAGAGCTGATGTCTGCATGCAGCGGGCTCCTTGGACAAAGGCAGCAAACATGCAATCATAAAGCAGGGATCAGGCAGTTGTTGCTGCAACCCAAAACCCTGAAGCCCCTTAGAAGGGGCTGTTACGTCAATAGCAAGACAAGACGCCTGAAAGCGAGCACCAAGTGCAAGATGCAACAGTCACTTGGAGCAGCACGGTTGCTGGGTCCACACAGAATCTAGGTGGGGGTTTGGGAACAATCAAGGTGGCACGTTGCAGAGCACAACAATGTCACATCAGCAGCTAACACGCTGTACACAAACAGCTGAGATTAGTCAAAGCCGATGACACCAGCCTTGTACAGCGCTGTACGCTAACGTTCATGCAGATGCCAAGTGAAGCAAACCGTTCTAACATACCGAGAGTGCAGGGCGCCCGTTCTCTGCGAGGCATTGCTGTCATTAGTGCGGCCCTGATTGTGTTGAATTGCGGCCCTGATTGGGCTGAAGTGCTGGGCATAGAGCACAAGTTCTGGGGCTGGCCATTTGAGCCATGGCTGGCCATTTGAGCCATGGCTGGCCGTTTGAGCCATGGCTGGCCATTTGAGCCGTGGCTGGCCATTTGAGCCGTGGCTGGCCATTTGAGCCATGGCTGGCCATTTGAGCCATGGCTGGCCTGGATGCAGCCTTGCTGGAGCAGAGCGGCCTTCTGTAGTGCAGGATGCCAGCTGAGTGTCCCAGCGCGTGGGGGATGGATGGACGCGCAGAGCAGTCGATAAATGTATGAACAACATCATCAGTTCAAACGGCCAGACGTTGCGGCGAACACCTGTCGATGCCAGCTGACCAGCTGCATGCAGCAGGGTGCACAGCACATCATGGTGTGACCTTGTCATAAATGGTTTGCAGTAGCTGCACCAATGGTGATGAGCAGTCGTATTTTTTTGTTACCAGGGGGGCCGGAATCCTACTGGCTCGCCACACACAGCACAATTGAGCGAATCCAATGGCCGGGAGCGAGAGGCAGTGCCTCACCAGCAGAACACGCCGATGAGCAGTCTTTGCGCTTGAGACTGTCTTTGTGTGCCACGCAGGGAAGGTGGTTTGAGCCCAGCGGTTGCACGCACTCAGTTGGTTGCACCACACACTGCGCAGGCTTGGCTAGTAGGCGTGGCACCTTTGCAGTGACCAAAGCTGCCTTGACTGGCCTTGCCTGTTGTGCATCGATCACCTGGCTCAGTTGAATGGCGGTGGCGGCTTGGCAGCAGATTGGATTCATGGAGTGTGTCTTGACTCCGAGTAGTACTGGCAGCGCACTTGTTGGGTCGGCAGGGTTCTCGCTGGTAGTGTGGGTGTTGCATGCGTTGCATTGCATGGGAAGCTGTGTTTCTTGCAACCCTCTGAACACTTTTGACGTGGATTCTGTCGTGCATAGTGATTATCACTGCAGTGGCACTGCAAACACCGTGTTTTGCTGTAATCATCATGATGCTCAGCCTGCGTGCAGCATACTGGCTCTGGAGGTACAGCACAGCACATCAAACTTGCATGTACGTGCAGACACATTGGTGCTGCACACCATCAATGTAACGTCACATTACATGGTTGAACCATGCATCAAATTCCCAGCTACTTGATGTCAGCTGATCTGCAGACCCTGCTATGTAGCACCAGATATTGGTGGCCAGCAATGTAGAGACTACCGCAACAGGATTCCTCAGGTCAGCAAGTGCTGCAGGAAGCCAGACATGCTGCCAGCAACCCTGCGCTGTGTGAACCCTGCGAGTAGCAAAAACACAAGACAAGGCAGTGAGTGCGCCTGCACAGCAACAATTTGGTGATTTCACTCTGCTGGCAGCAAAGGCTGGCCGACTTATACCTGTCAAAACAGAGTTTGCTGGTGCCGTGGCTAGAACATACCTAACATAGCTGTCCGACTTGGTGCTAAGCAGTATTGGCGGTTACTTCTGATAAGGCTGCAAGCTGGAACATTGTCAGATTACAGCCTACAGCACCAGCACTCATGTCCTGTGCAGCAATTCCGGCAAGCAGCATTACAGTACAGCACAAAGACCGATGGAGGCCCTCATCTGTGCAGGCTTGCGCTGTGCACCTGCCCAGAACGCAGCCGCCGCGCCTACCTCGTACTATATGCACAGACGCATCCTGAGCCACACCATACGCCGTGCTGCCCATGGTGTTGGACAGGAAGGCGATCACTGCTTTTGAGCCTGATGCTGCTGCTGCCCCTGGCGCCGCTGCCTCTGGCGCCGCAGTGCATTGCAGCACCACACCCACAGCAGGGCTGCCAGCATTTGTCTGGGCACAGCAAACAAGGCTGCTGATGCTGCTGGGCTGCTCTGCATGCGGCATGCTGCAGCTGCTGCTGTCGCTGCTGTAACAGCCACCTAAGTTTCCATCTGACTGCTGGTGCTGCTGCTGTGGCAGCACAGTCAGGCTAGGCAGCTGGCACTGCAGCGCTGCCAGCCGCTGCTCCTGCAGCACCGGCCCACTGGGTGACAGGCTGGGGCGGGCCGGCGCATCAATGTGCAGCACATGCAGCTCATTCAGCCCTGCAAGCAGCAGCAGCAGCAGCAGCAGCAACAGCAGAAGCTGGTTTCAAAATGCAATTTGTGCACAAGTCCTGCTATAACATTGGCAAAGGAGATCGGCCGACATCTTGTGATGCCGCACTGTGCATGTTGATGGTAGCAGCTGTGTGTATGTGGCGCTGCCGACTTGTTTGCAGCTCACCTAGCAGCCTGCAGCTGTCAACAAAGCTGACATGGCCGCCAGCAGCCTGGCCAGCCCTGAAGCGCAGCACCTCCCACAGCTGACGGCAGCAGCAGCAGCAGCAGCAGCAGCAGCAGCAGCAGCAAAATCATCAGCAGATGTCAAGTAATGCCGCATGTAGGAGCGTCTCAGCCCAGCATACGTACTGCTGTGCAAATCAAGCACCTAACAAGACATCAAGAGACAGCACAAACAGTGCGATGTAACATACTAGGAAACACTACTAGTAGTGTTCATGTGCTTGCCGGGGCAGTTAGCACCAGGCCTTTGCTGCTGTTCCGTGTTGCCGAAAGACAGGGCAGCCTCCACAATGCATGTCTGGCATGCTGCGTGCACCTTGCTCAGATCTTGCTTCCGTGGTTGCAACTTTTAATCTTGCCATGGTTGCAATTTCAAAGCACAAATCTGCAACACGCACCTCCCAAGGCAGCCGCATGCCCAGCCTGTCTTCAACAGCTGCCAGCTGTGCAATGCTGGCACCTGCAGCAGCCAAGCAACAGCCCATGCCTGTTGCTGCTGCGCTACAGCCCGCCTTCCCTACGGTGGGCTGTTGCAGTTGGCGCCAAGCTTGACGTGCAGCCATCAACCCCGCTGCTGAGTTTCAGGGATTGTTCGGCTATGAAGTCTTGTAAGTGGCAGTTGAACAAGCACGGCAGAACAATGCTGCTGTGGCAGGAAGCGCGGCTGGATGCGGCGCATGTTACATTAATTTCTGTCCAGCTGCTGCTGACACTGTTCTACTCTGCAAGGCCTCACCTGGCTCAAAAGCCAGCCTGCTGTGTATGTTCAGGAAGGGCATGTACTTGCGCATAAGCGTCCTGCATGCGTGAAGTTGCATTGGTATGTCAAAAAGGCACCATGACAGCAACAAGTGCCAGTACAGCAAGCCATTGTTTCTGCTGCCCTGATGGCAATAAATGCGCTGCTCTACACTGGAAGTGCATCGTGATGTTTCCTCCCCCTATGAGCCTCTTGTTGGCTCCTGAATGGGGTTCCCACTCCTCGTTGAGTGGAGCATTTAATGTAATGTAATGTAATGTAATGCATCACGCTGCAGGTTGCCGCGGAAAGCATGAAGAGGAGGCTCCTTGAAACAGCGGCAGCAGCAGCAGCAGCAAGCTGGGCCGCTCACCGCAGCCTCCACCTGCTGGCCATGCGCAGCCTGAAGTAGTCAAACCAGGGGCTGGCGCTGCTGCAGCAGCCATCATGCTGCAGGCCAGCACCTGGCACGCCTTGCCCTGCTGCTGCTGCTGCTGCTGCTGCTGCTGCAGGGGCACTGTGTTCGGCCGAACTAGCACTAGCAGCAGCTGGCTCGTGCAGTGTACGCTGTTGCTGCTGCTGCTGATGTGGTGTTGCTGAGGAACGCCAGCTGCTGCAGGGCTGCGGCGGGCTAACATGAGGTGGGTGCTGGACGCCTGGCCTGCAGCAGCAACAAACCGCGCTTGCTTGCATTTCTGTGTGTACCAGTTGCTGTCAGCGAGCCAGCCAACTTCGCTGACAACAGTTGCTTTGATTAAGCGCGGGCAGCAGTGCTGAATGGAGGTGGCAGTGCAGCTGTTGGGTTGCGACAGCACACAGCCTGCACATGGCACTCCTGCAAGCAGCCTACCTGAGCCAGCCCAGGTGCTCACACTGCTGCTGCCAGAACCACTCTGCTTCAGCAACCATGCGCATATTTTGGCGGCAGGCCTGCGGGCAGCCAGCAGCGCAAGCAGCAAACCCCAACCACATGAGGCTGTGAGCGGTTGCAACGGCCCAGCAGCAGCAGTCACAGTAGCTGATGCAACAGTTGCTGAGCTGGCAAAACAAGTTGTAAGTGTAACGTATTCACAACGCGCTGCTAGTCAAATAGCCAGAACCATGTTGGTGTTGGCATATGAAGCAGCAGCTGCACGCGCATGCAGCAGCAGTAGCAGCACAGTTGCAACTCACCAGAGCAAGCCTCAGCAGCTGACCAGCGTTTGACATACCGATGACGTGTTCGAAAAATATAATCACGACGTTGCTCGGCAAGCAGAGCAACCCGCACACTGGATCAGTTTGGCTTGTGCTCGCCATAGCTGCATGCTTGTGCAAGCGACCGGTTTTGCATCCAACAAATTGTAATCATTGTAACTGGCTGCAGCTTGCCAGCACGGACGATTCTGCACTCGCTAGGGCTTTGGGTACTGCTCCACAGCTGGACACATGTGTCATGTTTCGGCGATCAAGGCCTGCTCCAGGAGCTGCTGTGGAGCCAGTCTTCCCAAACATTTGTGTTGTGTCTGTTGCAGCATGATGCACTGTGTGTAATGCAATGGCGCGCCGGACGTGTGGTAAGGTAGCGGTTGGTTGGCCACAGCACAACACATGTACAGACGCCACCAAGTTGCTGCTCAGCCTGATCCCAGAGCTGACCCTGTTGGCAGCTGAGCAACGCCAAGCAGAGACATGAGTCATGCTCATGCCTAGCTGAACCCTGCCAAGGCTAGGCAGCTCTGGCAGGTGGTGCTGGGCTAGCCGCCTGGCTGCATGTAAAAAATTGGTACAACGTGCAAGCAGGTCAATCATTACAGGTCGATCATTGCATGCAACATAATGCGTACTCACATAGCAAGAAGGGGCCCCCCAAGACCAGCATGGCTACTTCAACTTCAATGTTGTGGTGCTGCTGCTCCTCCTACTTGTTCTAGTATTACCTGCATGCAAAACAAAACCTGGTCAGTGCCGCCCTCAGTAGCCACGATGTGCTGGTGAGCTGCAGCAGCCGCAGTGCCTGGTGGACCAGTGTGTGTTACATCAGGTGAACACTGCTTGATTTGGAGCACATGCTCAGACTCAATGGGCAACTGTCACAACTACAGAATCCATTTGAATCCTACCAATAAGCCAGCATGTTCATCGCAGACTTCCCAAAAGCATAGCACGCGTCCTCCAGCAAGGCACAACTTGTCCTCAACACACAGGCAGCCAGTGCACGTAGAAGCACGACCAGGCCGTGTGCCAGCTGTGTGCGCTTCTATCATATCTGCTGCTTGCTCTGTAGTATAACTACAGACACGGCTGCTCTGCAGCAGCAATCATGTTGGCATACGGCACACACAGCGGCAGCATGTGCGCGAACGAACAGCTGCATGATGGCAGGCTGATGCACATGCTACGCGTGTGCCAATGTTCTCGCAGACCTGCATGCACCCGCACACCATGGCAGCGAAGCACGCCTGCTTCATGTGCCCACCAACGCCGACAATAGCCTGTATCAGGGCACAGCAGTGCTGCAGGGACGCAAACATCACGATGTCACGCCACAGCACACTACAAGCCGTCGGGTGGGATACCTCAATGCCAGCATCCAGATACACCTCGCAACATCGACAAACAGCAATCAACACACGCAGTACATGCGTGCAAAGCCACACAGTGCAAAATGCTGGGCAACCAGCCTTACCCATTATCTTAAGGCAGCACACAGCAAGAGGCCTCATCCAACACAAACCTGCAACACGACGCACAGGCTGTAGTTGTGTGCCAGCTGCTGGTACGTGTCATTGCCAACGCGTGCTGACCATGTCGTACACAATCGCGCCGATGTTTTGATGCAGCGCCACATCAATCCAAGTGTGCATGCACCGCCTGCAACTATACCTGCAGCTGCATTGCGCCACACCACAGCTGCTGAGCTGAGTCGGCTTGCTATAGCACGCCACTGCTAGTGACACGTGCATGCTTCCCAAGCCATTGATGCCGCAACATTATGCGCACCAGACACAATCAACTGCAGCATGGCTGCAGGCGCACATTGGAACCTCTCCTGACACCATCTGATACCTGCAGCATGCTTGCCTGCCAGCGTGTGAGTGCCACGCTGGAACCTGGATCAAAGCCAACAGCTGTCTAGCCACTGCCGCACCAGAGGCCGCACACACTGTGCTGACCAGCGCTGTAGATGCTAAGGCAGCAATTAGAAGCTACAGCCAAGCGTGCATCCTGCGCCTGCTGAGTGCAGCGCAGCACTCAGCAGACAGCACACTACGCATGCAACCCGCCATCACTGCACAGCCGCAAACCTCTGTAGCGTCTCTTATCATCTGCACATGCAGCCGTTGCTGCTTTTGACACACCCTCCCTTCCCCGTTCATTTCACCACAGCCAGCTACCGCCCTCACCACACACACACACATATGTCCCCTCCCCTTCACCCCTTCCCCGCCTTTCTTTCCCCTCACAAACCCCCATCCACCATCCCCTAGCCCAACCCACCACCACCTCACTCCTGCTTGAGCCCATTTGTGAGGTCCTGCCTGCTCGCAGCGCCATCCACCAGTGCCGACTTAATGCCCTCCCCCAGATACATATGGTCCCCAGAAACCACACCCTCCCCATCCCCATTGCCATCTCCATTGCCAGCCGCCGCAGCACCACCTGTCGCTGCTGCCGCTGCCGCGCTGCTGCCGTCGCCTGCCGCTGCCTTCTTCGCACCCTTCTTCACCTTCACTGGAAACAGGTTCCCCAGCACCAGCACGGAAACCATATACAGCAGAGGCAGGTAGTACACAGAGGCCCAGGCAGCCACACATTCCTTCCATGTTAGCCACAGGAAGGCCATTGCCAAAAAGTCCAGGCCCTGCTTTGTCAGGAAGACCTTCACCGCCCACCACAGCAGCCACAGCGGGTTGCGGGAGTTCTTTGGGGCCTCGCCGAGGAATGCGCGCTCGTAGTTGTAGACCACGGTGCTGTGCGCAAAGAGCACGGCGCTGCCTGCGCACGTGTGAAAAGGCAGCAAGACAAAGAGAAGCATGCAGGAGCAGCCAACAACTGGTTACAAAAGGTGAACCTCAGCAGTAGTTGTATAGCACAGTGCTGTGCGCAAAGAGCACGGCGCTGCTTGCGCGGCTGTGCAGATGCGCACAGATACGGACGGGCGCGTATGTATGCAGCAAAGTAGCTAGCAAGGGGCAACATTTGCATGTCTAGATAGACGGATATACACGTCATGCTGTGCACAGCAGAAGCTGCCACCGCCTTCATGAGCTGCTGAACCAGAATGCGACGAAGCAAGCGCAACAAGAACATCTGGCGCTGCTGTTGGAAGATACAGAGACGGCTGGCGGCAGCAGCAGCAGCACCCACCTGCAAAGAACATGATGTACCCCGGGTACAGGCCGTGCCACACGCCGCTGACCAGCTGCGTGACCATGAGCGTCACAAAGGTGGGCTTGCGCCCTGGCAGCGTCAGCCGCTCGTACACATACCTGCAGCCAGCATGCGCAATGCGGTTGTTGGTTGCGAGCACTGAATGTTGCAAACAGGCTGCAGATGTCAAAGCACAAGCCTCAGCAATCTGCTGCGGCGCTGAGTGGGCAGCACCCGCAGCAGTGTGTGTACTGTGGCAGCATCCGTACCAGAGGGCAGACATGCAGCTGCCTAGTGTATCAGCAGCACCCACCTGCGCAGGAAGGTGGCCGTGGTGGTGTTCCAGTACTGGAGATCATGCACTCTCACTGCACAGATAATGCAACACGCTAACCAACACCAACACAGCTTGGCAGCACCCCACCACACGCACCTGCGCAGGAAGGTGCCGGTGGTGGTGTTCCAGTACTGGAGATCATGCACTCTCACTGCACAGATAATGCAACACGCCAACCAACACCAACACAGCGCGGCAGCCGTCACCACACCCACCTGCGCAGGAAGGTGCCCGTGGTGGTGTTCCAGTACTGGAGATCATGCACTCTCACTGCACAGATTATGCAACCCGCCAACCAACACCAACACAGCGCGGCAGCCGTCACCACACCCACCTGCGCAGGAAGGTGCTTGTGGTGGTGTTCCAGTACTGTGCCAGCAGCCCTGCTGATCATGCACCCTCACTGCACAGGGTTTCAACAGCCCAAAGAACAACACCACACGCGGCAGCACCCCACCACACCCACCTGCGCAGGAAGGTGCCTGTGGTGGTGTTCCAGTACTGCGCCAGCAGCCCTGCTAATAAAGCACCCTCAACGCACAGTGTTTCTCAATACGATAACCAATAACATCACAGCAAAGCAACCGCTCCACCAAAGCACAGTGCTTTGCCCACCTGCGCAGGAAGGTGCCCGTGGTGGTGTTCCAGTACTGTGCCAGCAGCCGGCTGCTCTCACAGAACTCCACGCGCAGCGGCTGCGCATTGCGGCATCGGCCCCACACGCCGACCCTCTGATCCCTGCCGCCGTCTTTGTCATTTTCGCCGTGCGTGTCCTCCCACTTGAGGAAGTCGAGGCCGGCGAAGGCCAGAGAGCAGTGGCCCAGGGACCAGGCAAAGTAGTAGCGCGTGCGGTAGGTGGTGCCCACGATCTGCGGTGTTGACAAGGTGCAGGATTGAGGGGTGATTTAAAATTTGTTTGATGACTGAGATGTGTGCAAGAGTGGCAGTGCTGTGGACCGTGCAGGCAGATGCGGTAGGTGGTGCCCACAATCTGGTGGTGGCGGCGGGACGGGGCGTTCAGGGCGGAATAGCGATGTTGCTGTGGTAGGTAATGATAGCATCGTGACCAGCGTCACCAGCAGCGGCTGCGCCACCACCAACTACTTCAAGCCCTTCGCTCATAAGTGATCTGCGCCATTGCAGCGTCGTTTGCTGGCCGGCTTTCTTGCTACCGCTGTGATCAACCGCCAGCACTGCACGCACCTGCATTGTGACCAGCTTGACCAGCAGCCACTGCACCACCCCAACTGCTGCAGGCCCTTGGCTCAAAGCAGATCTGCAACTGTGCTTCTGGAGATACTTTCCCAAAACCACCAGCCGTGCACGCACCTGCATCGTGACCAGCTTGACCAGCAGCGGCTGTGCCGCGTACCAGGGCGTGGCCAGCAGCCGGAAGTTCCACACCTTCTCCATGGTCAGGTAGAACACCATGCTCACCATGGCCGTGGCCCAGGCGCGCACACCCTGCACGGCATGTTATAACATGTTATGTAACATCAATGTGACAGTAGGGCAACTGGGGCAAGGCGCAGCAGCTACATCGGTGCCTTGCCAGCTTCATACACCGTAATGAAAAGCACGCAGGCTGTCGCAAGACAAACCCTGCATACAACAACCTCACAGCCTAAACCATTCATTTCAAACCCCACTCACCGCCCTGAAGTCCCCGGTCCAGGGCACCTTGCGCGCTGCAGGGGCCCAGGGCCCCTCCCGGCGCACCCACATCTGGTAGTCCCTGAACTCGATCACTGGGCCAGCCAGCAGGTTGCCGAAGCAGAACACAAAGCCCAGGAACTCCAGAAGGCTGGGCAGCGCAGCAAACACGTGTTCGCGCTGGTAGTTGGACAGCTCCTGCAGAGACAGCGCAGCAGCAGCAGCAGCAGCAGCAGCAGAGGAGATGAGCAAACAACATCAAGAGGTGCAAGTACTTTGATGGTTTCCTGTCCTGCTCTGTCCCTGCTGCTAATTGGACAGCTCCTGCAGTGACAGTGCAGCAGCAGCAGCAGCAGCAGCAGCAGCAGCAGCAGCAGCAGCAGCAGCAGCAGCAGCAGCGACAGCGGAGATGCATGATCAAGACCACGCATAGTGGCCTATGTGGGCGTGTTGCATCGCTGGGGTCGGGTCCCGGGTGTGTGCACCCGCTTCTGCTTTGCAGTCTCACCCTTCAGGCGCAACGGTTGCTGCTGGAACAAGCCACACGTCAGTGACATGTCGTGAAGTGTGTTATAACATGTTACTTCCCACCGCACCTCTGGCTTCTTGCTGTTTGCGTCCTGGAAGCACATGGCCATGCTGATGAGCTTCAGAGTGAGCACCATCTGGCCGCCAGTGAAGTCCAGGTCGCCTGCAGCAGCAGCAGCAGCAGCAGCAGCAGCAGCAGCAGCAGCGAGACAGCTGGGTTGCATTTGCTGCCGCAAACACGATATGATGGTGGTGCTGCTGTTCAGGTACGATGGTGCTGCTGCTGCATGCCACGACCACTTTTGCTGCGGTTGCAGGTGCTGTTGCGGCTCAACAAGTGGCACGGGAGGGGGAGCATCACAACTGCCGACTAATGTCACTGCAACAGTGTGCCGCCAGGCATGCATTTGTGTGCAGCATTCATGCAGAGGAGCGCACTGTGAAGCAGCACAGTGTGCAGGCCCACCTGCATTCCAGTTCACGCCGCTTGCATTGGCCACATGCCTGTAGCCACGTACAAACCAGCAACAGCAGCAGCAGCAGCAGCACGAGCAGCAGTAAGCAAGCAGCTCCTACTGAGATAAAGGCTGCCATGTCGATTGTTCATGTGTCCAAAGTGATTGGTGGTTGCGTAGCAGCTGCCCCCGCATCTGCGGGAAGCAGACCTACTCTGCGCACCAACATGTACAGCATTGTCGGTACTCTTTATTGCCGTCTGCCGCCTGCTCTTGCATTGCAACTCCTCCACTGCTCTTTAACCAGAGCGCACACCATGCGCCGCCAATGCTGCTGCTGCTGCTGCTGCTTCACAGGTGCTGCTGCCGCTGCTGCTGCTGCCATTTCCCACAGAGCCACACTCACAGCACAGTGAGGTAGGGGAAGCAGATGAGTCACGACAATGCTGTGCATGCTGCTGTATTGCATCCACTTCACTTGCTGCTGCTGCTGCTTCCACAGAGCCGCACTCACAGCGCGGTGAGGTAGGGGAAGCAGACCTGCCACAGCAATGCTGTGTATGCTGCTGCTGCTGTCCTTCACTGAACAATGACACAGCACACTCACAGCACGGTGAGGTAGGGGAAGCAGATGAGCCAGGCCAGCGTGCCGCACTTGCGCGGCACCAGCCACATCACCAGGTAGGTGGCAAGGCTGGTGATGACGCCATGCACCACGTGGCTGCCAAAGGGGTAATACACTAGCGCAAGGCCCACCACTGCGGCAAACAGGTTGCGCGCTGCAGCAACAGAGCGATGTGGCGACAGACAGACAGGGAACGAGACATACAGCAGCAGAAGAAGGGAAGGTGGAAAGAGTGCAGAGCGGGAGGCAGTCAGAAAGAGGGAGCGTTGTGTGTGGTGTGTGCACGCTGTATGGTGATGCAACTGGCCTTGCAGTTGCATGGCGATAGGCCAGGTCGCTGATCGCCTGCTGTACATGCAACAGCGTGCTGTGGCCTCTACAAAAGCTGTACTGCTAGCGTACAGCAATAACACACAACAGTCACCTGATATTCTCGGCAGTTCATGCAAGTAAGCACCTTCACAGGCCCTGTACTGCTGTGGATGTGTTTGAAAACACGGCTACATGACGGCAGCAGCACAACACGCTTGCAGGACTGCCACGGCTGCTGTGCTGCCCTCGCACCTGCAGGGTTGCGGATCCACCTGACGAGCATGCCTGACAGCACTGCTGCTATGAATGCAAACGCAAAGCGGGTTAGGTCCAGGGTCAGGCCTGTGAACTGCATGAAGTCTCTTTCAAACTGCATGACAGGTATCAGGTTGCTGGACAGGCTGAAGAGGGCCTTCATCTTGACTAACTGCCTCTGCAATTGCCAAACTAGGGCTGCTAGCTAGTCAACGGATGAGCTGTGGGTGATCTAGCTTTGCTGTTGATTTTGCTGCACCATCAAGAGGCTCAAGAGCAGCAGCAGTAGTCAATTCAGTTGGCCCCCGCGCATGTGCGATCAGGGACAGCCGGACACGTCGATCGCCTCTGCTGTTGTTTGTTTTTGACCTGAAAGCAGCAAAGCTCAGCGAAACGTTTGAATGCACACGCTTCAGCTGCTGCTGCCAGCTTGCAAGGCGTATTGATGACGAGATAGGGCAACCAGGCAACGTGGTCACACGTCGAAAAGCAAACAAATGTCGATTGCAAAAAGCAAGGTGTGATGCCTGTCAGGAAGCCGCTGTTGGGCCGTTACGTGTGCAGTTGTTACCCACGCAAGGGGTTAAGGCTCTGTTGTTGCTGTCTGAATAGAAGCTTTTCTCAGCATCTGTTGCACTCTGACAGCGTTTACTGCACTTTCAGGTCACGTACGACCAGCAGTGGTGCTGGGCAAAGTGTTCTTCACACTGCAGCACTTCATGGCAGCTGTGCAGTGCCTGCAGCATGCTCTCCCAGGGCATGGTCGTCATGTGCGAACCAATCCGGTAGATGTGTTGCTGAGCCCATTGGATCAACTTTACGAGGCTGTCAGTGGTCCTGCTGTCATTTGTTGCCCCAGGATGGTGCCAGGCCCTGCCTCAGGGCCTGAGTGAGGGCTTGCTTCCAATGGGAGCTCTCATCTCATCAGCAGCGTGCCCTGCCAGTCGTGAGGAGGATTTACGTTGTTGATCAACCACTGTGGTCGAATACTCGACTCAGTTTCTGCGTTTAACCTGGTATCCAAGATGCGACATCTGGCTCTGGTCAGCCAATGTTTCTAGTTGCAGGCTGGCACGCAGTACGTGTCATACACCGCTTATACCAAAATGAAATAGTTTTGATTTGAAATATTCAGAGTTGCGCAGTCAAAGTCATAGGCAATAAGCATCCAGGCATGCTTGGGGGCCTTGTGCTGGGAACGTCTTGTCAGACTCACCCTCAGGGCTAGATATTGTCACAAGAGGTTCAATGCCCAAGCAGTGCTTCATTGAGTACAGTTTCATGACTCTCCTGTTTTCAAATGCACAGTAGTACCACCCGTGTATCGCTCGCAGACTGAACGTCGCAGTTCAAAACCTGCTCTAGCTTGCTGTAGCTCATAGCTTGTGCTTGCTCTCCATACACGCACTACAACATATGAACTGATCAGAGCTGTTTCGTGCGCGACTGGCGTAAGCAGCTGCGCGTGCAGCAGCAGCAGCAGTAGCAGCAGCAGCATGGACGGGAACAAGCGTCAGCATGAGGGCTATAGCGTGCCTGTGCCCAACAAACGGCCGTACTATGGCGATGTGAGGCCTGGTCAGGAGTATCAGGAGCCGAGGCTCTACCAGCAGCCCAACTACAGCTACGATGATGCAGGGCGCGAGGTGAGCACTCAGCAACTGCAGCAACAGCCTCCTCAGTAGGGATGCCAGCTCTTGATTGACAAACAGAAAGAACAGTACCTTGGTCAACGGTATGTCTTTGCTGGTCAAATGGAACTGCTGCAGGGCACTGACTTCACGCAGTGGAGTGAGGCAGACATCAAGGTGCGGGCTGCAGCACAGCCAGCAGCGTCTCCTGCAAGCGCCCTGCAGCACTGTCAGCTTGCAGGACTGCTGTTGTGTACCCCTGCACCACTGGCAGCCTGGCAGCTATTGTGTGTGGGCACTGATGAGTGCGGCCTGTTGACGGGCAACAGGGCGCAGGTTCTGCCTGCACAGCAGTCGACGCCGCACTCTTCAGCATCAGGGCCTCAGCAGCAGCTGCAGCTCACATGCCTGGCCCTGCAACAGCGAGCAGCGGTGTGTAGACTTGACAGCAGCACGCACTCAGAAAGGCTGAATGCTTTATGTTTGCTGTCCTGCAGGCATTCCTGGATGAGCGGGGCGGCGACTTTGACGACTGCAGCAGTTTCGAGCAGCTGGTGAGGCCAGGGGCGGTGATACTGTATGAAAACTTTCCAGATGCACAATTGCCCATAAACACACGTTTTGGCACAGCAGCAGCTGTTGGCAGCCTGAGATCTAGCTTTTCTGTAGCTATGCAAATGAAAGTGCAGCGTGCCTTGCAAGCAAAGGAGATGCTGTAATGTCATGCCAGCCCTTGCGTATGCGTATGCTTGCACGTGTTCCTTTGCTTGGTGGTCAAGAACGCATGTGGCACTGCTTACTGATGCACATGCAGAACAAGGGTTGTGTTGTGGTGGTGTGCTGTGCTGCCTGTGTTTTGCTTGGGTCGTTTTTACGCGCAGGTTGAGCGGGCAGTGGAGACAGAAATCAACACGGGGCCGGCTAGGCCGCCGCAAGCTGGCAGTGCAGCAGACGCAAGTGATGGCCAGGCAGCAGCTGCTGAAGCCACCGCCATGCAGGTACGGCATAATGTAAACAGTGGCGTAAAGGTTACAAACATAGGGGAGCTGCCGCTGTATGGGAGCTGGCGTCACATGCTCCAGCCGTTGGCCTGCAGCAGTGGGTGCCGTGTATTCACACCACACTCTCTTGCGCACAACATTCTCTCAGCTGAACATACTCCTGTTTCCTGTTGATCTGCCCGCTGCCTCCAGGAGCGACCACCACCAGCAGCAGCAGCAGTAGCAGATCAAAATGACGACGATGACGAGTACGATCCACTGGAGGCCTTTATGGCAGAGATCAACCAGGAGGTGAAAGAGAATCGGCCTAACAAGCCGCCAGGCGCGCAGCAGGCGGCCCAGGCCTGCGACGAGGCAGCCGACCCGGCGACAGAGTACATGGCGGTGCGTGGCTGCTGCTGCTGCTGCTGCTGCTGCTGCTGCTGCTGCTGCTCGTGCTGCATCAAACTGTATGACCGGTTCTTGGCGGTAGCTGCTGCTTGGAGGCTGGCATGGAGGCTAGGCAGCAGGCTGTATGCAAGCAGAGCAAAGCTTGTGGATGTGGGAGGCACAGCAACTCTGGAGGAGAAATAAAGTAAACGGTGCTGGCAGCCACTGTGTGCATGGAAGCTGCGGCATGTCTGCTGCTGCTGCTGCTGCTACAGCTGTGCACACGATGCAGCACGCTGCCATCATGCACGTGCTGTTCAAGAGCAAGCACCATGACTGGCACCCCCAGGCTGACGTTGCTGCTGCTGCTGCTGCTGCTGCTCGCTTGCGCAGGTGCGTGCCGCACGCGGCGCCACGTCAGCTGCCGCCATTGCTGCCGGCATCGCTGCTGCCGGCTACGATTCCGATGAGGAGGTGTATGCGACCGCAAAGGCGCTGCAGCAGCAGGCTGAGGCGGAGGGCAGGGTAGGCGACTCAGATGATGACGCAAAGGTAGGAGGGAGTGTCGCAGCAGCGCTGCTTGGCTGCCAGGGT
This sequence comes from Tetradesmus obliquus, assembly GCA_030272155.1. Lineage (NCBI taxonomy): Eukaryota > Viridiplantae > Chlorophyta > Chlorophyceae > Sphaeropleales > Scenedesmaceae > Tetradesmus > Tetradesmus obliquus. Next base: position 9,255,404 of record CP126191.1, read on the forward strand.
GCTGTAGTGCCCCATGCCGCATGAGGCTTTCTACTGGCGCTGTCTGTGCTGCACTAAACAGATATAGCAGCTTGCGCTGCAGCGGCAGGCTACGGCTGATGTTTGAACAGCAATGCAACGTGCTGCGGATGCATTGTCTGAGGCACGCATTACTGCAGCTGCCCCGCTGTACGCACTGCTGCCGCGCAGCAGTAAAGGCTTTGCACGAGTACAGCTGTTTTTGGAGCGCTGGTGCTGCGTAATGTGATGGCCACATCTGATGTGTGTGTATATCCTTGTGTATCCTTGTGTGCAGGCTGCTGCTGCCAAGAGCCGCACCATTGACCCGCTGGCCCCAGTGGACCACAGCCTGCTGGAGTATGACGACTTTGCAAAGGACTTTTACACGGAGCACCCCTCCATTGCAGCCATGTCGGAGCAGCAGGTGGGTCAGCAGCAGCAGGTCATGCTTGTGAAAGCACAAAGTTACACAGTCAAGGCACAGTTACGCACCTTCAAGCAATGCTGAGCTTGTGCTGTGACTCCGCCTGGGCGAGCTGGCTTAGGCGGATGCTGTCATGTGCGGTGCTGGGGGTAAGGTAAGGCACAGCAGTTCCCCAACACGCAATCATGCCTGGCCGCATTGCACTCGACAGGCCCACCTGCCTGCACATACCACATCGTCCACCACTGCTCTTTCTCTCCGCCAACTTCAACTTCTCTGGGCCAACATTTCTCCGCCAACTTCTCTCCGCCAAATGTACAGGTGCGTGAGTACCGCAAGCAGCTGCAGGTGCACGTGTCGGGCTTTGACCCGCCCAAGCCTGTTCAAACTTTTGGCCAGGCGGGCTTCGACCACCTGCTGCTGGGCGCGATCAAGAAGGCGGGCTACGAGCAGCCCACCGCCATCCAGGCACAGGCGCTGCCGGCGGTGCTGTCCGGCAGGGACGTCCTGGTGCGTGCAGCATGTAGTGTTTCTCCTGCGTGTTATTAGCAAGGGGTGTTGGGATGGGTTGTGTTTGTGCATGTGTGCTGCCGGCGGTGCTGTCAGGCAGGTACGTGCTGGTGCTTGCAGCACGCAGTGTTTTTTCCTGCCTGTCGTTAGCATGCACATATAAACGGGTTGTGCTTGTGCATGTGTGGAGGACCTGTGTGCTGCTGGGCAGGGACGTGCTGGTGCGTGCGCGCTGTGTCTGCCGCTGTTAGGAATTTTTAGTGGAGTGTGTTTGCACGTTGCTGGGACTGATTATTGCCTCCAACGCCTCGCCTGCCAGCTGCCTTGGCGACGCCGTCGATACACTTTTGAACACTCTTTTCCTAAGCAAATGCTTTCTGTGCCTTGCTGCGTGTTGTGTTGTGTCGTGCGTTCTCACCGCTGCAGGGCCTGGCCAAGACAGGCAGCGGCAAGACGGCTGCCTTTGTGCTGCCCATGTTGGTGCACATCATGGACCAGCCTGAGCTGAATAAAGGCGAGGGCCCCATTGGGCTGGTGCTGGCACCCACGCGTGAGCTGGCGGAGCAGATACACAAGGAGACACGCAAGTTCAGCAAGCCCTACGGTGAGCGCTGAAGATACAGTGTTGCGAGGAAGAATACGCACATGCTGACAGGGGCAAGACGCGCAATGTGCCCAGAGCAGGGGCGATGGTTGATAGTGTGTTCTGCCTGGTTCTCTCCTTGTTGCCGACCCCTGTCGCCGTAACGTCCTCTCGCAGGCCTGCGCGCCGTGGCTGCCTTTGGCGGCCTCAGCAAGTTTGAACAGTTCAAAGAGCTGAAGTCCGGCTGCGAGATCGCTGTCGCCACCCCGGGCCGCATGATGGACCTCATCCGCATGAAGGCCTGCACGCCGCAACACATAACTTATTTGGTGCTAGACGAGGCGGACCGCATGTTTGACATGGGCTTCGAGCAGCAGGTGGGAGGCAGGGTTTGACCAGGTTCCACCAGGTTCAACTAGGTTTGACCGGGGTTGATCGGGGTTGACAGGGGTTGACCTTGGTGCGTGCGGGGGTTGCCAAATCGCAGAGTCGCATCTGCGATTTTGCAGAGTCGCATAAAGTATCCATTTATCAGGAAGGCAGTGGCAGAGGTTTTTCCGGCATGCCTATGCAGAGGCGACCTCAGCAATATCATGCTGAGGTCTGCTTTGATAGCTTCAGTGTGCTTCTTGTAGCAGCACTTCGGTGTGCACTGGCAGTGTTCATCCGTCTTCTGTTCTGCTTCATCTCACCTGCTGTTGCTGCTGCTTGTGCAGGTCCGCTCGCTGCTGGGTGCTGTGCGGCCTGACAGGCAGACGCTGCTGTTCAGTGCCACACTGCCGCGCCGCATTGAGAGCCTGGTGAGCAGCTGTTTGCAGATCAACAAAAAGCTTGTCTGCTTGCGTTTGCCTGCTGCTTGCTTCTGTGGTGCGTCTGTTGCCACACTGCCGCGCCTCATTGAGAGCCTGGTGAGAGCTGTTGGTCGGCCGCTTGGAAGCGAGCTTGCTGCAGCTGCGGCTGCTGCATGTTGCCGTGCAAAGTGTGGCTGCTTGATTGTTGAAGATAGTGTGCTCCTGGCTTGTTGCGTGCAGCCCTGCTCAAGACTGTGCAGTTCAGGAAGTGTGACAGCACCTGCTGCTGGACACATGCCCACATGCTGCTGGTTTTCATGAATAGCCCACTGGCTGTGAAGTAGCAGCTCTCCGGGTCTAGCTCCTCACTTCAGTGATTTAGATCTGCCATATGCGGCATGTCTCTGATGCATGAATTTTGTCATATCTTATACCTTGTTATGTGTCCTGCAGGTGGGTGAGGCGCTGTCCAACCCTGTGCGCATCAGCGTGGGCCAGCTGGGCGCAGCCAACCAGGACGTCACACAGCGCGTGGAGGTGCTGCCAGGTGCGGGCACCTCTGGCGAGGCACAGTGGGCGGCAGCATGTGTGTGTTGTTTCTGGGTTAGGAATATGGTTCGCCTGTTCTGGGTGGGGAGCCAAGATGCAGGAAAAGAGGGCCGCAAGCAGGGCCACAGAACGTGCCTGGCTGCTGGGGCCCCTGCACCTCATTGCTTCAACAGAGCCCATGGCACTTCAACAAACTCTCATGCTGCCACTGCGCGTATCTCACCTGCTGTCAGCTGTGCACATGTCATATGTCACATGCAAGTGCAAGGCGGCCAAGTTGGCCTGGCTCACTGCGCAGCTGAGTGAGTGAGTGACTACCCAGGCAGCTCTGCAGCTCCTGGGTAAGTTAAGGCTAAGAGGGTGTGTGTGGCCAGGGGCGGCGCCCCTGGGCTTCACACCCTCTACCCGTCCACTTGCGCCCTAGGGCACAAGCGGGGCGTATCGCTTGCGTGCGCTCATCTGAAGCGTGGTTTTTTGCGGTGGTCTGGTTTGCCGTTGCCGTGCTGTCGTTTCTTGGCAGGGTTGGAGTTTGGCTGTGCTGGTCTTGTGCCTGTACATTTCCTTGCTGCCATCATGATTGCCTTACGTTGCCTCCATATCTTCTGCATGTTGGTCACCGCTGAGAAGTGCAGCCTATTTGCCAGTGCTGCTAATCTTGGTCCTTCTACCCCTAGTTGGTGTTCAAGTGTGTCTACTGTCTCTCTGTATGTCATCCGAGTTACCCCTAGTAGGATTGGCGCAACTGTAACTCTGCAGTCTGGATCGTGTGCAGCAAACAACTCTTTCAGCGCAGCATGCTGGTCCTGTGCGCGTTGCCGCTGGGACTGCGCAGCTGCCAGGCTTCATCGACGAGGGCGACGTGCTGCCCATACGTCCTCAATATAATAGACATGTGCTGCATGCTGCTTGCAGGTGAAGCGGCCAAGCTGGCGTGGCTCACTGAGCGCCTGCCAGGTTTTATCGACGAGGGCGACGTGCTGCTGTTTGTGGGCCAGCGCGCCAAGTGCGAGGAGGTGACCGCGGCGCTGCACAGCGCTGGCTTCAAGGCGGCGGCCATACACGGCGACATGGACCAGGTGCGGCACAAGTTGGCCGATTCATATCTTTTCCGGGGCGGTTTAAGGTGTGTGCATGCTGGCTTCAAGGCGGCAGCCATCCACGGCGACATGGACCAGGTGTGACATAAGTTCGGCCAATGCATATTTTTTCGGGGCGGTTTATCGTGTGTGTGCATGCTGGCTTTAAGGCGGCAGCCGTCCATGGCAACATGGACCAGGTGCCCCGGGCCTCCGGATGTCGCTGCGGAATGTTATGTTGGTAGATACTGCGCCTGCACCACCTGTTGTTGAAAGCTGCTGCTGTCCGTTGTGAGGCGAGGCGCTGCACGGCGCGGGCTTCAGGGCAGCGACATGGACTGGGTGAGATGTGATCAATATAATTTGGCTTACTTACACTTACTCCAGGCAGACTTCTGTATTTGCATGTAGGGCCGAGTCATGCATGCAGGGCCTGCTCGAAGGTTGACGTTTGAGGCGTGCAATGCGTCTCTGAAGGTGCTCGCTGCAGCTTCCACAGCAGCATTGCACGCATCTGGTACGTGCGGCTGCGGGATAGACCATGCATGCTGCTGCATGGCACCCCACCAAGCAGGCACAGCCAACTATTGACCGCTCTGCTGCTGCTGCCGCTGCTGCCGCTGCTGCTGCTGCTGCTGCTGCTGCAGTTCTCCCGCATGGCAGTGTTGGACTCCTTCCGCTCCGGCCAGGCTCACCTGCTGGTGGCGACTGACGTTGCTGCGCGCGGCCTTGACATAAAGAGCATCAAGACAGTCATAAACTACGATGCAGCAAGGGACATCGACACACACATCCACAGGTGCAGTGGGCGGATGCCTGCAGAGTGCAGCCGTGCTTGTGCAGATGCTGCTGTTTGCACACACATTTGGGTACTTGCCTAGGATGCTGTGTTGCACTGCCTGCAAGGTCCAATGTATCTTGCATACAAAACAGGTCATGATGGGTGCATGCAAGCCGATTGGTGGAAGCGGCTGTGCTGGTGGCAAAAGAATGCGGCACCAGCTGCTACACCACCGCCAGATGTATGCAGTGCAAGAGCTGATGTCAGTAGTATCCTTGCCCCTGCCACCACACCTGCCAGATTGATGCAGTACACGGGGGACTCAAAAATCCTGTCCCTGTCTGCATTGCTGCGCTCGGGGAGTGAGATTTAGCAAGCAAACACATGAAAGCAGCTGTGCTGCAGCACAACAGTGCAGCGGCAGCACCAGCTTGCACACCACCGCCAGATGGATGCATTCCATTATTCGTATTCTTAATCCCCTTTTTCCCTGCATGCATTGCGCTTTCAGGGTTGGGCGCACGGGCCGTGCAGGTGACAAGGAGGGCGTGGCAGTGACGCTGCTGCTGGAGGGTGTGAACAGGGACACCCACTTTGCCGGCCTGCTGGTCAACAGCCTCACCCTGGGGGGGCAGGAGGTGCCCCACAGCCTGTATACCCTGGCAATGAAGGTGAGGGGCTGCAGCTGTGTGCATCTGAGCATTGATATGCGTGCAAAGGGCACTGTGTGTTGTGCTGGTGCATGCCGATCAGCGCCAGGGTTGAATGCTTTTAACCAGTGTTGCGAAGGACACCATTTTTGTGCCTCGTGTTTGCAGATGCAACAGGTGTTGAATGCCAGTAGCTCAATATGCGATTGTATGGAGCAGCAGTTGCTGTGGTGCGTGCCTGGCTACAGTTGCCTCTGTGCTGCTTCTGGCGTGCTCGGCCATACATGCTGTCATGTCTGCTGCTATTGCAAACCGGCTTTTTCTCGGAGCAACTGCTGCTGATGCCTTGCCGCATGATGATGAAACATAGGATTCGCTTCAGCCTCTCACACCACTTAATTGCTGCTGCTGCTGCTGCTGCTGCTGCTGCTGCTGCTGCTGCTGCTGCTGCTGCTGCTGCCTGGCTCTGTCACATTGTGCAGGACTCTCGCTTCCGCCAAGGCAGCAGCAGGCACAAGGGCGGCAAGTGGGGCAAAGGCGGCGGCCGCCGCAAGGGAGCCCCTGCTGTTGGAGGAGCAGGCCTCGGCTTTGGGCCCAAGCCACCCCAGCAGCAGCAGCAGCAGTGGGCGCCAGACCCTGCTGCCGGTGGGAGTAATGGTGCTAGTGCTGCTGGTGGTGCTGCTGCTGGCGGTGGAGCTGGCAGCAGTTTTGTGCAGCTGCCTGGGTTTGCAAAGAGCCATGATGACTATGAGCACGAAAGCTCTGCAGCAGCAGGCGCACCAACAGCTACGCAGCAGCAGCAGCAGCCGTGGTCAGCAGCAGCAGCAGCAGCGTTTGGCGGCAGTTACTTGCCAATGAAGTTCCCGCCACCCCCGCCGCTGCCGCCTGGCGAGGCACCAGCTGCTGCTGCTGCTGCTGCTGCTGCTGCTGGTGCGCTGCCACCACCACCTGTCTGTGCGCTGCCACCGGCGCCGATGCAGATCCCTGTGCCAGCGCAGCCGCCGCTGCCTGCTGGCCCTCCACCAGCTGCAGCTGCGCCAGCAGCAGTGGCAGACGACCAGCAAACTCAGCAGCAGCAGCAGCAGCAGCAGCAGGATGACCAAGAGCAGCCAGGCACAATGGCAGCTGCGAGGAAGGAGCTGCTGCAAGCGGCATATGGCGGCCGCATGCGCAGCGGGTTTGTTTCATCGGGAGTGAGGGGCGGCGACATCGGACAAACAGCCACTATTGTAGCTCCAAAGATTCCCAGCGCACAACCTGCTGCTGCTGCTACTGCTGGCGGTGTTGGCGGCAGCACCATTGTCGCACCTGCTGCTGCTGCTGGCGGCGGCAGGCCTGCATTTAGGCCGCCTGTGCCGGTTACGCAGCGGCCAATGTACCTCACACGACCCACGGAGACCATCACAAGGGGCGGCAGGGGACAGCCTCGTCCGCAGCAGCAGCAGCAGTCAGCCGCGGCGCTGCAGTCGAGCGCAGCGCAGCAGGCGATCGCTGCTGCACAGGCAGTTGCTGCTCGGCTGGCAGCACAGGCAGCTGGCGTGCCAGCAGCGGCAGCAGCAGCAGCACCTGGAGGCAGCTATCAGCAGCAGCAGCAGCAGCAGCAGGCTCCACCCTGGCAGCAGCAGCAGGCTCCACCCTGGCAGCAGCAGCAGCAGCAGCCACCATGGCAGCAGCAGCAGCAGTATCAGCCGCCGCAGCAGCAGCAGCCAGTTGCCGGGGCGTCAGGGAGTGTGGCTGACGCGGTGGCAGCTGCGCAGGCGATTGCAGCGCGGCTAGCAGCTCAGCACCCAGGCAGCACGTGAACGGCCGGCAATGTGTGCACGAGCGGGCCTGTTCCTGGCTTCTGTGATGGGAAAGGTTTCTCGTGCAGCCATCCTTGTGTGTAATGCTTGCAATGAGGTATTGCAAAGTGAGCTTCGTCCCTCCGGGGGAGCAGTTGGACTCTTGCTGTGTAATGCTTGATTAGAAGTGAGGTGGCAAAGCAGCTATTTTTCGTATAAAGAGTTACAGCCGCTATACTACAGGCTGCAGTGCATGCAGGTCAGACATTACAAGCAAGCATAATGCAACATAATGAGCACGCCGTGCTCAAACCCAGCCCCCGGCGGCTTCAAATATCACTTATGGATGTTACACAGAACAATGTATCGCCCAACAACTATCGCCGCCTCCGATCATTTGACCTTGAGATCTAGCTGCGCTGCAACAGATCGCGTTTCGTCACCAAAAAGAACGTCAGCAGCAGCATGCTGCGCCCACGCGTGACAACAGAGCATGATCCTTATGCAGTCTTGCCAGCAGCAGCTGCCAACCGCTTCCAAACGTTAGGCTGGTAGCGGCTACAAAGCTAGCTACCCAGCCAGCCATTGAACATGCTGTGCGCTGTTGCTTCCTCAGCTGCTACAGCAGCATTCCACACTGCCAGACACCGCCTGCAGGTCATGAATCCTAGGAGGCCTGTCCTCATGTGCTGCAGCATATGCTGCATGTGCACGTGCCGCATGCGGCACAGCTTGTTGCCGGCTACGATCGTAAAGATATGCCAGGGGCAAAGGGAGGAAGCGCAGCGCTGTACAACACAGCTGGCTTATTCTTCCACACAATGCAGCAAGTCACACGCACATCATCACACGCATCACGATGCCACCGCACGACCATGAGCTGTCAGGACATGTCCATACCATCCAAGGATTACCAGGCCTTGCTATTGCGAGCTACCATGCACATCCAGACAGCAGCACTGCAGCGACAGCAACAGCTGGCTGCAGGAGAACACTGCAAGCCACTCACACGAGGCAGTCAACCTGCCTCCTGGGCTTAGCTACGGTCAGTGCTTGCCAACACCAGCCAATGGTATGCACACCCACGCCCACGCCACGCGGGTGTACTTGCAACCTGCCTGCACAACAATGACCGGCACACACGGGTGTGCGGCCCGCCACTTACTTAGGTATGCAGTACGCATGCAGGCACACAAGCAGGCACACATGTATGTAACACCTATGTGAAACCTAAGCAACCTACAGAACATGTACATGACACAACTCGATAAATATCAACAGACACGCCGCAGCCATGTGAGCAGCCTCTAGAGCCACATCAGGCGCTCGGCAAACCGACGGGCTGCCTTAGCAACAAGCACGCAACCAGGCCCGAACCTCAACAGCATGAACAGAAGAACCCAAAGCACTGTAGCCTTGCTCTGGGCTGACACAGCCTGAAGTTATGCCAGCAGGAGGCAGTACAGGCTGCATGTTGACCAATCTTCTGCCCAACTGTGGAGCTCTCGGGCTCAACACCCACGCACACTCGGCAGGAAACCGCACAAAGAGCAGGCATGCATACCGGCAGAGGTACGAATACACACGCCTGCCATGAAGCAATGCAGCCATTGGCCTTGCGGCACTGAGACAGCTGCACACACGCAGACCAGCAGTCTCATGCCAAACAGCCATGGAGGCTACTGCTCAGCGTCAGCTGCAAGGAACCACCCTTTCAAGCCAGTTGTGAGCCCTCGTTACATACATACGTATGCACTAGCAGCATACCGCTAGACAGAAAACACCCCTCGCCGCGACCAGCCGTGACTCGCAACCCACACACATCCATACACATGTAACAACGTGCATACATGCATGCATGCATACTTAGATACATACCTCATGAGACGCTGTATGCTTGCGGTCTATCTCGCCACAAAGCATCACCGCTGCCTCGATGAGCTGCAACTCCTGCGCCGCCACGTTCAAACCTCAAAACCCCACCGCACACTACGCCGCTGAACCCCGCAGTTCGACCGAGCATTCATTTGTGGTTTGAGCCGCCCCCGCCCTAGAGCCCCTCGCGTCCCCATCCTTGACGCTGTCAACCTGCATTCTGCCAACGTATCTGTCAGGAACGTATCTGTCAGGAAGCAAGAGACCCAAACACCGGCTAGCCACAACGACTGCCATGTGAACCGACGAGAAAGAACGCCGTGTGCAGCATAGCGCCACATGCTCAGCCACCACTGTCAATAACTACACACAGACATAGCATGTGGCCACTTTCTTCCCGCTTCTTCTGGTTTGAACGGGCAGCCTCACTGGGCCTACGTTCCCCGCCAGTCTCAAACAAGACTCGCTGCCACAAAGCCGCTCCAGCTGCTAGCAACAGCCAACACTGTCAACACTGCAGCACCACCAAACACATGTTTTGGACCCCTGTTGCAACACCAGACATACCCCACCCCCTTGGCAGCAGTGGCTCTAACACCGCACCACTGCAAGCCCTGCCGCACTAAAAACCCCACCCCCAGCCCCCTAGCCGTGCAACTGCTTGCACATTTCCAAACACGCCATACCCAGCTGTCTTCTTTGCAGCACAGCACAGGCATAGCCGCAGCATTTGCAACGCTAGCTGGTGCGCTGCCACTGCCTCGGTGGAATTGCGCACAGAAAGTGTCGCCGCATCGCATCTAACAACCCTGCCTCCTACCAGCTAGATTTTTAACCACACATCAACAGCATGCGTTCCCGCACCCTCTAAAGCAGCAGCAGCAGCAGCAGCAGCACACCACTGTTCCTGCAGTGCTCAACACTCCTCGGTCCCTTGCAGCCTGTTGCCGGCAGCAGCAGCAGCGCGGCACAGCGCCACACTCTGCGGCACGCGCTGCAAGCTCCACGCATGCAGCGCCCGATCCACCGAAAACTTGGCTGCCTTGAGTGTGTCTGCAAGCGACACTGCATCCTGCAGGGCCTTATCCACGCTGCTGCTGCCGTGCGGCCGTGCCACGCAGCCGGCCTCTCCGGCAAATGCAACACGGCCCAAAGCATGGCAGGGCAATGCCATGTCACTAACTGCTGCCACTCCCATGCAGCGTGTGCTGCTCGCCACGAGTTCGGCAAGCGGCTGCGGCAGCGCCTCTGCTGCTGCTGCGGCCACTGCATCTGCGACGGCAGGGCTGAGGGTGCGGCAGCAGGACAGAAGGACAGACACAGCAGGGAGCAGCAGCGCGTGAAGTCAGCAACGGTAGCGGAAGAGAAGAGCGCTGCCAGGCGAGGCTCGTACTGCTGAATGCTTAACATGCACAACTGAGTGTGAAAACAGCAGACACATCAGCTTGGCGTCGTGCAACACGTACCAGCTGCCTGCTGTGTGCAGCTCTGCTGCTCTTCACCCAACAACAACTTCTTCCAAGCAAAGGAAAAGCACACACGTAAGCAACGAGAAAGGAGAGCGCGCAGGCACCCATGTGTGCGTCAACGCAGCTCGTCACATGTGTATCAATAGAGCTGAATGTGTAGTAACAATGCACAGCAATGCAGCTTCAGGAGCTGCGCCAGTGGCAGTCTCACCTCAGCCTGCCCACAGGCACACATAGGGCAGGAGAGAGATAAGGGGCAAGCATCCAAGTGTATCAATAACGCAGCCGGAGCTGCGCCGGCCACCTCACCTCAGCCTTCCCACAGGCACAAAAAAGGCAGGAGAAAAGATAAGGGGCAGGTATCCAAGTGTATCAATCAAGCTGCAGCTGTATCTGTGCCAGTGGCAGTCTCACCTCAGCCTGCCCACAGGCACTGCGTGCGGGTACACCCTGAGCCCCGCATCCAGCAGCAGCCCCGGCAGCTCCTCAGCAGCCTGGTTGTTGAACCACGTCCACGCCAGCGGCTGGCCCTCGCCGGCGGCTGCGCTGCTGCTGCTGCTGCACGGCAGCGGGTGCACCAGCATGTGCAGGTTTGCGCCCTGCAACGCAACCACAGCAGCAGCAGGTGGACAATGCAAGCTCTGTCAGCGCCGGAACAAGGTGGGTGCAGGTTTGGAGCACGTATGGAGAAGCATACATGCCTCGCAGCGCAACAGTTGCAGCCTTCAACTGCGTACAGCTGCCATGCTGCCAGGAAGGGGTTGGGCACATGCCATGCATGTAGACAGAACACCGTACTGCTCACCTTGCAGATAGATAGATAGAGGGGTTACATGGTGTGTTCATGCAGCAAACGCCACCATAGACACCTGGTAAAATAGGATGCTCACCTTGTACAGCGTGCCCTTGTCTGCCAGGTGGTGCTGCACCTCAGCTGACAGGCTGTCCAATGCAGCCACGCCGCGCCATGCCAGATAGCCAGCATACGCAGGCTGGCAGTTGGGCAGCAGCTGCTGGCGCACGCTCGACGTCACTCTACAGCAGGCAGCACAGCATGCAGCGTGTCAGTTGCAAGTGCAGCAATGCAATGCCCGCTCACGGACGATGCCAGCAAGCTGGTGGCTGCCATCTGCCACGCGATGTATATGGCATGTGAAGGGCTTGGGAGCTGATGCTTCAATGAAAGCACCACACACATGCCCGGCTGACCCACAGCACAGATGCTGCAGGTGCAACGCTCAGTGCTGCTCCTCCTCCTCATACTATGTCTCCTTCTCCACCAGTACGCAGCAGCAGCAGCAGCAGCAGCAGCCTTCTCACCCGTCAGCCGCCACCAGCAGGTGCCCTGCAATGCGCTCTCCGCTGTCCAGCTGCAGCACCACCACGTCAGGGTGGCTGGCATCCACCAGGGTCACTTTGGATGCTGCGTGGTAGTTGTCCTGGGGGAAGCACTCCAGCAGCGCGCTGTCGGCCACAAAACAAGCAGCAGCAGCAGCAGCAGCAGCAGCAGCAGCAGCAGCAGCAGCAGCAGCAGCAGGTGGTTCAGATCACGCCTGTCGCCTGAGAGCTTTTCATGCCAACACATGCAGTGGTGCATTCCTGCAGTTGCCTGTTGACTGTTCGGTTGGGGCAAGGGTGAAGGAGAGTGCTCTCAAGGACGGGAGGGTTGCAGCAGCAAGCACACCTCACTTGCTGCCAGAAAGAGCGCATTGAAGAACAAAGACTGCGTTTTGCCAGTGCAGTTGTGGTTCCACTGAATGCACTTGGGAGTGTGCTGCATCGGAACATGCAACTTACGTCATTGGCAGCGCATACACACGCACAACAACAAATGGTGAACACGTGCAATGCTGCAAACACAAGGGCTGACGAGCTAGCCAGGTTATGCCTGGTTTCTGGGCGGTGCTGGCTCCAGCTACAGAACCCAACTGCAGCATGCATTGCTATGTGCCCTGACCTGATCTGAGCACTGCTGCTGCAGATCCACTGCTGCCACTGGCCACCAGCAACGCAACTGGCTGCAACTTCTGGGAAGAAAAACACATATACACTTCTGTGTGGCTGCCATCCCTGCTGCTGCTGCTGCTGCTGCTGCTGCTCACAGGGGGTGCCCTTGATGCTGTTGCTGATGCTCAGATCTCGTACAGCTGCAGGCTGCTCATCTGATGCATCCACCACAGCCTGCATGTTGCTGTGGTATCACCATCACAAATGCATATGTCCATGCACATGTTTGCGCTGCAGCATGTGCTGTGTGAGCACACCTGTGCAGAGCTTCATAGCTGATGTAGTCCTGCGAGCGGGAGTCCTGCAGCTGCACATCGCCATCGTCTGCCAGCACCTGCCTGCCTGCTGTACGCACACGCGTGCGGTCCTGCAAGGCACATTGGCATGCATCAAGCAGCAACCGGGTCAGTCTTGACTGTTCGCACAAGTGTACGATGCATGTGTCATGGAGGGCAGTGCGCAGTGTTGTACAATGCCTGAGCAATGCTGCTCGCCTGTGCTGGTTATGAGGCACGCAAATGCGAATGCTGTAGCCAGCCAAGGGTTAATCAAGCGTAAACGGGAAAGCCAGGTGGCTTCCAGATGCCAAAGTGCTGCAGCATGTCTGTCCTGCCTGGTGGTGACACCACCAGGCCAAGTAAGCCTCGTCACGACGCTGCGTTTTGCTGCAAGTGCAAACCGGTAACGATACTGCATAGATACGTCGTGAAAACGTGCTGCTTTCGCAGGGGATCCGGCTGCGCGTTCGCGAGGAGTGACCTTCTGCTGCTCACCACTGCCACCTTGTGTGCTGCCAGGAACTTGTCCAGCTCCTCCGTGATAAGGTATGCAATCTCTCCTGACTGGCTAGGGCCTGGCGTCCCTCGCTGCTCGTAGATATGGCAGTCGACACCCAGCGCGCTCAAAGCAAGCCCGCATAGCAGGCCGCAAAGGCCACCTCCGGCTACCAGCACTGTTGTGCTTGGAGCTTCACTAGGGTCTGGAGAAGCGCTCAGTTTACTAATAGAGGCTGGCGCCTCTCCGAGCGTGCTTACAGTGACTTCACTGCTGTCAGAGCTCATTGCTGCGTCCGTTGCAAGACCGGTGACACGTGAAAATAATTGTGCAGAAGTGATCAGTCTACTGGTGGAAATAATTTAGAGTCACACCGCCGCTTCGGCAGGTGCCAAACAGCACAAGCAACTGCTAGCGACAGCCAGTCAACTCAGCAGGTGCAGCACGCATGGACGCCAGGAACTACCAGCATCTGCCGGGTTACCAAAGAGTCCAAGGCTGGTCAACAGCCGAGCCCAAGGTACATGCGGGTTTATTCACTCGAACAAAGAGGGTCCCAGACTAGTGACCAGCCAGCATGTGCTTGATCGCACAATGATTGTTCCATTTAAAAGCGTTAGTTGATAGCTGCTTGCTCCCCTTTCCTGTGACAAATTCCAACCTCCCAACAACAGCAACACCTGCCAGTCAGTGCATTCACTGTAGTCTCGATCTCGCCGTCATAAATTCAATTTAAATACTTATCTAATCAAACAGTGATACTGGCAACTGTTCATCAACACCATGCTGTCGAGCATACCAAGGAAGAACTTGCAGACGTCCTTCACAGGGGACCAGGACAGCCCAGCTTTCACGCGAAGAACACATGTTTTTAAGTCATGCGGAGTCAAGTGCGAGGGCTGGCTTTACCTCCCCAAGGGCGCACCACTGCCCCCTGTGGTGCTTATGGCTCATGGTGAGCTTATGATGCATGCCCTTGCATGTGCAGCATGGCATATCGGGCTGCTACCGCATATGAAAGTAGTATCAAGATTTCTTGACCACCAGAAATGTGCACAGCACCACTGCACATGACTAATCCCAACCGCCCCAACCACCCCCCAGCAGCAGCTGCTAGCACCACCCTTGATTCCCCTTGCTGCGCCACACCAACTGCTTGCAGGAATGGGTGCGCAGAAGGACATGGGCCTGAGCTTCTACGCAGAGGCCTTTGCCAGTGGCGGCCTTGCAGCATTTGTGTTTGACTACCGCAGCTTTGGCGGGTCAGATGGAGAGCCGCGCCAATGGGTGTCCCCCTCACGGCACGTCCAGGTAAGCACCTGGTACGCTCCTGCACTTTCAGTGATTCACTGTCTGACTGGCAGCACATGCAACGTATGCCAGCTGCATGTCCAGCCACAGCACGCAGCAGGCAGCAGGAGAGTGACCTTGCGCCCTGTTCGCGGCGTGCTCAGACAGCGTGTCCCACTGCACTCCTGCTGCCAGTGCTACACGGCCGCAGGCTAGGTCAACATGCATCCACTGCCAGCTTGAGCAGCCCGTAAACGAGTGCCAACCACACTGCATGCTCTGCGCTGCGCTGCTCTGCCTGCACACTGCTTGCAGGACTGGCATGCCGCGGTGCAGTATGTGCGCACGCAGCTCTCCGGCAGCGTGGACAGCAGCAGGCTGTGCCTGTGGGGCACCTCCTTTGCAGGAGGGCACGTGCTGGCAGTGGCACGCGACACGCCAGGCATCACCGCCATTGTGTCACAGGTGTGCGGCTGGCAGCAGCAGCAGCAACAGCAGCAGGAGATGGTGGTGTGGTGCAGGTGTATCAGTGGCTTGCTGCTGTATGCTGCACCAGGCTGCACCTCTGCAGGGAGGAGCTGAGAACATCCATCTGCCAGTGCTATGTGTGCTGTTCAGCGCCCCGGCATGCATCCAGAGATACGTGCATCTTCGCAGCTGGGATCGGCTTGCAGAGCAACTAAGCTGCAAGGCGCTGGCACTGCACAGCTTGCAGCTGGAGCCTTGCCACGCTTTGCGCCTCTTTGCGTGCAGCCCAGCTTATCACTGTGTCACAACTCAGTGTCAGCCTGCACCCAGCTGTTCGCTTTGCATGCCTTCCAATCCGTTGACACCACAACGTGCACCTTCCACAAGGCTGCTGAATCTCAACTGCTGGTGTTAAAACAAACGTATCATTCTATCCTGTGCAGGTGCCGCACCTGGACGCGCGCGCAGCCACACTCATGTCCATCAAGAAGCGAGGCATCCCCAAGGCGCTGCTGTCGCTGGCACTGGGCGCAGCAGATGCAATTGGATCCCGCCTTGGGCTGCCCCCGCTGTACCTGCCGCTGGTCGGGCCGGAGCGCAGCCTGGCAATCATGCAGCTGAGTGAGTTTGAGACCAAGGAGTACTTCTCAAAGCACCCGAGCGTCTACCAAGGCGGCTGGCAGAACAAGGCGCGCGCCGCACTCGTGTGGGAGCTGTTTGCGCGTAAGTACAGCCCCATCCGCAGCGTACCGGATCTCTCCTGCCCCATTCAGTTTGTCGCAGCGACAGAGGACGTGCTGTGTCCTGTGGACCAGGTGCTGAAGGCGGTGCGGCTGGCGAAGCACGGTGTGCTGCTGTCGCGGCAGTGCACACACTTTGAGCTGTACAGGGGCAAGCTGTTTGAGGGGCTGGTTGCGGAGCAGGTGGCTTTCCTGAGGCAGCACACTGGGCTGGTGAAGGCTGCTGCAGCTGACATGGCACCTGAGGGGGTCAGTGATGCAGCGGGCTTCCAGGATCAGGACCGGTGATGAGTTGGAAGAGGTCGTTGATGTTTGTTCGGCGCATTGCCAGCGACAGTTTGAATGGCTAGGAAGTGGCAGGCAAGTGTGCTGGATAGCTGCAGCAGGTTGGGTTGACGCTGGGCTGAGGCAAGCACTTTTTGGTGTGGTAGTGTGTCTGGCCTGCAGTTACGTTTTGTTTCGGCAGTGGTGAATAGCTCTGGGTGTACAGTCACCAGTCAGCAACGTGATCATGCAGTGATGCTGGGGGTGGGGTCTGGTCAGGTTCTGGCAGGAGCGGTGGCAGCCTGCAGCAGCAACTTTAGCAGGCAGCTCTTGCCAGTAGTGTCAGCTGAATGTGGTTGTGCGGAGGTGCTTTGGTTGTATAATATCACCGATCAGGATTTTGAGCATGTGAATGGTTAGCCCTGGTTTGGACAGACAGCCGGTTGTGTTGAAGAGGGCAACACAGTAAGAGGGCTGCACGGCTGCTGTGCTTGCATTGTGATGCGGAGCTGGTGGCCGGCACTGCTTGCAAAAACCAACTGTTATCATGCGTCCAGCATGCGCTTCTTTGTACTTCTCAAGAGTTGCTGTTGAGTTTTTGTTCTGTCATTGGACATGGTGTGTGCTACAGCAAGAATTCCGTAAGCACCATCAAACACAAACACAACAGCATGGCGGAGGGAGTTGTGGCATTGTTGTGCGAGTGTGCAATCACACAAGCACAGCGCCATAGTGCGTGAGGTGGTCTGCAATTGGCAAGGCAGCAGGCCCTAATTGTGGTGGTAATGGTGCAATAGTGCTAAGCCTGTGTTGTTGGTGTGAAGCGGGTGGAATAGCTGCAGCATGCACAGCACTGCTGGATGAGCCTTGTCGAGCTTGTTGGGCCTGGTGCAGACGAGTTTGTGCTGTATGGCGTCGCTGGCAGCATGGCTGTTACAGGCATTTGATGACGGAGTTGCTGCTGTTAGCGTCCGGGCAGCAGCAACTGCTGAAGGCTGGGCGTAATGTATCACAGTAGGTGGCAGAGCACGTTATGGAGCAATGCTCACTGTTCAGTTGCTTAGTTGCTCTATCATGCATGTTATACTCGACCTTGTCATGTCTGCATCTGCTGTTGCACTGCTGAGCAAGCAGCACAATTGCCAGCGGATGCAAGTAACACATTGGACACATGAAGGCTTGCTGTCCGAGTTGGTAGCTGTAGGGCAGGTCGGAATATAGTATGGCTCGTTTGCTATCTTTGTTGTTCTACTGTTGTACGGTTCTGTTGCCGCTTGGCTGGTTGCCCATTGCTGTTTGGGGCAAATGACTCACGTGTGGAAGTCCGACCTTTGTCACCCTGGCTTCAGTCTTTGCAAGGATGGGCGCTGCTAGCTTGCAAGAGAACAATTCCCAGCAGCAGCTGTAACAGCTTACGAAGTTGACGTTTGGTTTGCTGTACCAGGCCCGTCCTGAAAGCTGTGTTTAGCAGGCTTGTCTGCCCAGCTACTGGCTGCAGAGCAGCACATAATGTTGCCGTCTGCATTAAGAGGCGCGTGCAGGTGCTTGACTTGGCTGCATTTTTGAGCTGAAAACGTTCTTCTCTGGCATTTCACACTGATCTCAACAGTCCAACTGCGCTGTAGGTCCTACAGATGGTATGCTCCCGATCAGCTGGACCACCCAACATCCGAAACAAAGCAGTGGATTTGCGCTGCGCGTTACCCTTGAATTGTTGGTCCAAAACTTAACCACACCAACATCACACGTTTCGACAACGTCCGACGGTGTAAACGTGTACACGCACCGCCATCAAAGGCAGGCTTGGGCACCTGCCCAAAGCCATTACACATTCGGCTAACTTGTGTGACCCGATAAGCTCACCAGTATTTCGACCTATTAACACATGCGAACAACACCAAAGACATCAAACAATCCCAAGCAACATCTCTGACAGCCCTCAGCTGCTTTCACTGTCTGCTAGTAATCAACAGCTCCGGAAGTTCACGACAGCAGCTAACACGTAGCTTGATTGAGCAAAATACTGCATACACTAGCTAAATAAGCTCTATTTTAAGTCAAAGAAACAAAACCACCATGGCTTGCCCCACCTTCAAGTCCGGCAGCGAGCCCCTGATCCTGGGCACCGGCGAGGCATACCCGCACCACACCTACAGCCAGCAGGAGTTCCTGCAGGCACTGCTGGAGGTGAGAAGCAGCAACCCTGCATCCTCTTCAGGTTATTGCCGGCAATGTCTGCTAATTGAAAATGTGTTGGTGACACCAGCTGCTGTGAAAGCCGGTTCAATCAATGTTTGACCGCAAATCAGGCCTGCCCGCAGCCATCTGGCGGGAGAAGGGATTGCATGTTGTCCGTAAGCACCCGCCACCCAAATCAAAGCCTGGCCCTTGTCTGACACCTGCGCTGTACTGCTGCACTGCTGTACTGCCTCTGCTCCTCCCCATGCAGCGCTACCCCATGGATGAGGCGAGTGCTGCTTTTGCGCGCCGCATCTTCCCAGCCACAGGCATCACTGCCGGCAGCAGCGCCCTGCCACGCGACCAGCTGTTCAAGCGCATGCCCCGCAGCGAGTTCGTGACCTACATCAGGGACACCACGGTGAGTGCTGCTATGCTGCAGCATGTCAAGCACATCTCCATTTTCATGTTATACTGTCCATCTTTACACCTCTGCTGTGTGCAGTCCATGCAGGGCCACCAAGCAGCAGCTGTTCAAAATGCAGCACTGTGCCTGCATGCAGCTCACGTGTCAACACCGGTGTAGCTACAGCTCTGTATCATGCTCAAACATACACACACCATCACGCCTCACCCTCTCACCCTCCCCTGCATGTTCATTTGCGTTGCCGCCCTTCAACAGGAGGACATGAGCTGCCGCGCAGCGCAGCAGGCGCTAGCAGCCTGGGGCGGCGACCTCTCCAGCATCACCCACATCGTTTTTGGCACCATGTCAGCAGTCATCGACGCACCCACAACCGACAGCCGCCTCATCAACAGCATGGGCCTGCGCCCAGACATCCGCCGCCTCTCCGTGCAACAGATGGGCTGCTTGACAGGCTTCCGCTGCCTCAGCACAGCAGCAGAGCTGGCCGCAGCAAACCCCGCAGCGCGCATCCTCGTCATCGTGGCAGACGTGCGCAGCGGGCTGCAGAACCAGCTGCCGCACTGGGAAAGTAACAACAGCGGCGGCCCCAGCCGCGCATGCATCATCTCCTGCGCGCTGTTCAGGGACGCTGCGTCAGCCGTTGTGATCGGCGCAGGTGCCCGTGCTGGCGAGGTGCCGCTAGCGAAGGTGCTGCGCAGCGCGAGCGCCTTCCTGCCCGGAACGTTGGACTACGTGCACATCACTGACGGCGATGACGCCACCATCAGCTGGTATAACAGCAAGGATCTGCCCCATGCAGTCAGCGCCGCAGCGCCAGACATGGTGGCACGCCTGCTGAAGGGCGTGAAAGGCGCCTCAATCAGCCGCACCGCATTTGCAATGCACCCGGGAGGCCCCAAGATTCTGCAGCTGACAGCTAAGGCCCTGGGCGTTACTGATGACGCATTTGCAACCTCCTGGGGGTTCCTGCAGCAGCACGGCAACACCTCTGGCTCCTCTAACCTCGCGCTGCTGCACAGGGAGCTGATGAGAGCAGGAACTGATGCATCACCCCGCACACGTGACATCATGTGTGTGGGTATCGGGCCTGGCCTGGCACTGGAGGGCCTGCTGCTGCGCAGGGTGCCACCCAAGCAGCAGCAGCAGCAGCAGCAGCAGCAGCAGGGGCTGGGGCTTGTGGCTCGGCAGCTGGCACATGTGCAGCAGGCATGGCGGCGCAGCAGCAGCAGCAGGGTGGGGCGCAGCCGCAGCTGGGTGACTGCGCGCGTGACGCCCGCAGGAGACGACACCGGCAGCTGCAACTGATGCTGAAACGTGCAACAATGTACCGTTGACTAGTGGCATCATAGAGGCAGTAGCGTACTGCTTTGGCGGCGAGTATCATGCACAGCAATGTTGGATTTCAAAGTGCTGGCCGTCTGGCATCCGATTATTTTCAATTGGGTCAGTGTGGCTTGGCAAGGCTGTGGCTGGGGGCCACGGCACTGTGCTAGAGGGTTTTAGAATGTCTTGAGTTTATGTTGACGCAACGGCAGGGTGACATATGAATGATTGGGGCCGTCACAAGATTGTTTGACACCATGTGAACCTGTGTGGGTGTGTTGTTGTTTTAAATAACTGCGTCGCATTGCGTTGAAGCTTGGTGCAGCGCGTTGGTGCCAAAGGTTTAGGAATAATACCCGCTAAAGTGATCACAGTCTAACGAAGCAAGTGTGCGCATGGAAGTGCTGAATTGCACTGATTGTATTGGTATGCATAAGCATTGCACTTTGTGTCGTACTGCCATAGGCAGCATGGTGTGACCCCACAGGTGGACATGGAAAGAGTGGAATACTCCAAAACTGTAGATCCTGGCCACAGGCATGTGCTGCCTTGTTGGTGCGCCAATTGCATTTGCAAATTGTCGCATTTGTAATGCATGCGTCTACTGGCAGGCAGGCTGCTCAGCATGCTCAACATCCTTTGCATCCGCTGCAGTGCAGCGGTCACCGTGTTGTGGCCGCCACAACAGGCGGCGGCGTCTGCCTGCATGGCGCCTGTGATTGTCTCCTGGATTTAAGAAGGAGACATACCGGATTTTCTCATGCTGTGGCTTGAATTCAGTATCAGATGGTAATATGCCAATGGTGTAACCTGCACTGCCGATGGCATCACTGCTTTGTTCGTTGTGTGCACTGGCTGCAGCGCTGCCGCTGGTGTACTCTGCGGTGCAATCAACTGACCTGGAATGAGACAAGCATAATACATGTGAATGCACTCGTTGGCTCTGTCCCTGCCTCAGTTTTGACTGGAAGAAGTACTCCTCTCTCTCCTCCCTGTCATCCAGAATGGGGCAAGCACGTGTAGACATATAGCCAGCGGGTGGCCTTAAGACTCCCATTTTACTCCAGGGAGTACTCCCAGTGTACTCCCAGCAAGACACACACCCTACCCCTGTAACGGGGACCTGTGGTGACACTGTCCGGTGACATGTCTCTATAGCCCGCTACAAGGTAGAGGATGGGACGCTATCCAATACCACTGTTATACAGGAGAACGACGTGCACTCAGTGCGAGGGGATTTGATGCCGACCTCGGGTTTTATCTTGCGGTCTGGCTACGTCGGCAAGGACGTGTGTATATATGGTGCACCCGGCTTGGAGGCGGTTGCTCCGCGACGCTCTGGTGGCAACAGGCTCGCTGGGGTGCATAACAAATACATAAGGCAGGGCCCTACCCCTGCGGGTTGATCGCCACAGATGTGGGGCACCCATTACAGTACAGACATGCATAGCCGCGCTCGACGGTGGTCTGCTAGGGCAGAAAGCCAATGCCAGGAAGAACAAACGAGTGGAAAACGACCCATCAACGCTCAAAGAGTTATCGTGATGTGTGAATGTCTGAAAGTAACTCGAGGTCATCGCCACGGGGTGATTCCCGTGCGCTGGACGTCGAGTAGGCCAGTAAGACCGTCATGCTTAGCGAGGACGCTAAGAGAATAGGTGGGGGGGAGTTGTAACGGGGTCCGATCCCTCCTATGACATCCAGTTTTCCCTCGTTACAACCCCCCTGGAGCAGCACTCCGGAGTACTCCCGCTACTCCCGCCCGCAGCAACCCAGGCAGGGCCCTGGAGTAGCACTCCGGAATACTCCAGCTACTCCGGGTACTCGCCTTGTGCTGACCGGCCCTGGAGTAGCACTCCGGAGTACTCCCGCTACTCCCGCCCGCACCAACCCGGGCAGGGCCCTGGAGTAGCACTCCGGAGTACTCCAGCTACTCCAGTTACTGGCCTAGTACCAACCGGCCCTGGAGTAGCACTCCGGAGTACTCCCGCTACTCCCGCCCGCACCCACCCAGGCAGGCCCCTGGAGTAGCACTCCGGAGTACTCCAGCTACTCCAGGCAGTTCAGCATGTCAGCCAGCGTTCGCATCCACTTAATATTATTTCAAAAACGGTAATTGCTATAAGTCAATATATGTTCTGAGTGAACAGCTGTACTTCAGTCAGACATTCGCTTATCGTGCACGTGCACTATGCGATGCGACGATTTCCGCCCAGCGGCGCGACTTCGTTGCTTAACATCACAAAGTGGATGATATGCTGTTGTAGCTTTTAATTCAGGACACTTGAAGCGTGCCAAGCACGACATCAAAAGCAGTTTTACTGTTGACCAGGTTGCACTGAACAGCACTCAAGTATTTCAGCATACACGACAGCACTTTAAAAGTGCTGCACAAGGCACAAGTTGTGCACACAGCAGTGCACTGTGCAGTGGTGCATGGCACATTTCTGTTGCAGTACAGCACAAGCCCATTCAAGCAGAGGGCAGCACAACTGCCTGCGCAGGCAGTGCAGCATGCTGCATCTTCTGCAGGATGCCGCATCAGCTGGCGTGCATGCTGCGTAGCTGCATCAACACTGCTGCTGCTGCATGTAAAATGTCAGGTGCTGCTTGCTTCAGATGAACAAGCCCTATGTATGTTGTTTGCACGCTTTGATAGCGTGCAATTGTTGTGCAGCACGAACAGAAAGCGAGGGCAATTGAGCACCTGGGTGCTTAGGCCCACACGCATCACCTAAACCAGACCCTGCACCCTTCACCCTAAACTACCCTAAACCCTAAACCCTCACCTGCATGCATCACCTGCACCGAAACCCCACAGAGACCGTAAACTGCGTACTGGCTACGCTAAACCACAACCCTAGCCTCCTAAAACCCTAACCCTAACCCTAGGCCACTGCTAGGCCGTCTGGGTCCCCTGTGGTGGTGTGTTGGCTCGGCCGCCCACAGCGGCCGTGCCAGCACACCACCACAGGGAAGCACGGCCTAGCAGTGGCCTAGGGTTAGGGTTAGGGTTTTAGGAGGCTAGGGTTATGGTTTAGCTCCGCTCGCATCGCCGCACTGTTACCCTAAACCCTAAACCCTCACCTGCACGCATCACCTAAACCAAACCCTGAACCCTAAATCAAACCCAGCACGCCACGTCTAATGTTGCTGGAAGAGCGTGTGCTCACCCTGCTGCTGCTGCTGGCTGGCTGCACAACTGCTGTACAGCATGGTGGCGACAGACAATACCTACTTGCTTGCTTCAATGCCAGTCTACAAAACAGCACTTCGTCTCTGTTTATTGTATGAGTTTGATGTCAGGGATAAGCTCTTTGTCCCATTAGCTTCAGTGTTTGCTGATCATGAACACTGCTGTGCTGAGCTGCAGCTGCTGGTTCTTGTGGGGAGTTTGACCAGTGAACGAGCCAGGCCTATAGGGTTGACTGAGGAAGGAAATGTTCGGCTTTTGCACCCTTATGCGTTGCAATCGTTCGCGTTGTAATCTTTGTCGATGCTTGTTTGATGAAAGGCGCGTGCACCGAAGGTTCACGTCAAGCTACCCAGCAGGAAGTTGCGGCGAAAGCGTGAGCTCAGCCAGAACACAATTATAGGCTCGGAATAGTAGAAAAGTATTGTTGTTGTTGCGAATGGCGCAACATCACTTTCGCGTGAGTTTGCAGGTCAGCCTGGAGTAGCTGGAGTACTCCGGAGTGGTCCTCCAGGCAGGTCGAGGGTCCTGCGGGAGTGGTGCTGCAGCACTCCCAGAGTACTCCCAGAGTACTCCCACTTAACTCCTGAAGTTTTTTAAAAAGGTTTGGAGTACTCCAGGAGTACTCCTGGGTACTCCAGTCAGGGGTACTCCAGGCCCAACTCCATGGGAGTTGGGGTGCCACCCCCGGCGGGAGTAGGTGCCTACTCCCAGCCACTGAATATCAAAACTCCCACAAAACTCCGGGGAGTGTTCAGGCACTCTGCTGGCTATATGTGCACGTGTAAAACGTTATTGCAGGGGGATGGCCACATGTTGGGATGCTGCTCGGGTTGAACTTCAACTGTTGAACGAATTGCTGTGACGACTTCAACTGCTGCAAAGCACCAGTCGGCGCTGCACATTCTGGCACAGGTCAAAACATGTGAGTGGAATTCCACACCACCACCGATGCTGGTCATGACCAGCAGCTGATCAGCAACTTCCAAAATGTGAAGATGTGACCAGCTGCAGCGCGCTTTCCTTCCTTCCGGAGAAAGCACCGCTTTTGCTGGGCATTTATTTCGATTTTTATGGGCTTTTGCTGGGTTGTGCTGGCTTTCATTGGGGTTTTAAAGCAAACACAGTACAAAATTTGTTATGTCACGCTTAACCAGGGCGCAAACGCGGCTTGTACACCACATTCTGTGCAGCGCATCCTGTTTCGAACTTGTACATAGCCTGCGGTCTATGGCGTTTTGCTGAGCGCTTCCAATTTGGGGCTCAAAGTGGAGTAATTTGGCGTGTCATTGACACACCAGACTGGGCACCTGCCAGGTGCCTGAGGCAGTGCCTGAGGCAGACACCCTTGCTTGATTGTAAGGGGCAGCCGGCACAGGCATTGTAGCAATGCTGCCAGTTCAAATGTGAGGCAAAAGATGCAAGGGTTCAAGGGCCAGGCAGACATCCTTAGGCGTCGGTGGGTCCTGCCAGCCAGTGTAAGCCGTCGGTCTAGGTGACACCCGTAAATCACCGAGCGTCCGTGTTCAGACCACGCCTCGGGTTTCCAAATATTGAAAGGTAATCAGCACGGTGGTTACTACAGCAGCTGCAAGCGCTTTGATGTTCAGAGGATCGATCGTCCTTTCGAGGGTTACAACTCCGCAAGCAACACCACGTTCGAGCACGTGTGGGGGATCCTAGTGCGCTTGGTGTGTGATTTAGCGTGAACTGGGGGCGTGTGTGTGTTCCTACGCTATCAACGATGTTCACTCTAGCCTTTCCCTCTTAAAGCGATGCTGGATTACAGCTGCTGGCTGCAGATTCCGCTTCCGTGCCTGTTTTGCTTCCACGACACAGTTGCAGTCGCAAGAGGCCGCGGCTGCACGACACATGGGCATCATGCAGCAGCGAGCCACCATGAACATGCTGCTGACGCTGCAGCCCTATCGGCTGGAGCAGGCCTTCTGGCGCAGTGGTCAGACACGCAGGTGGGAGACCTCTGCTGCCCAGTAGCAGCACCAGCAGCAGTAGCACCAACAGCAGCAGCAGCAGCAGCAGCAGCAGCAGTGATGGCAGCGTCTGCCAGGTGTTTTGCATGCCAAGAAGCAGTCCGCATGCAGGATCCTCGCTGCCATGCACTGTGATCCTCTGGCAGTGAGCTTGGCACTGTCGCAGCAACTTCTAGCAACAGCAGGCAGCACTGACTACCAGCTGCCCATCTTTCGAAACCAGAGGCCTACTGCCACCCAGCATGTGTCTGCTGCTATGCCCCCTCTGCTCCTGCTAACACTCGTGTCCTTCTCTGTCACTCTTGGCAACTGCCATATCTCATACCGCAGGCGGCTGATGATAGCAATGCTGTAGCCTATGTCAAGACGCTGATTCTCTTGTGCTTCTCTGTCACCATTGCTGTATTGCAACGCAGGCGGCTGATGATAGCAGATGCTGTCGCGTGCGTCATGGCGTTGATCCACGCGAGCATCATGGTGTACCGCGTGGCAGCAGCAGAGCCCGGCAAATCCATCTTCAGCTTCTATTTTGGGCCCAGGCTGCCCCTCTTCAGCCTCGGCATGCAAAAGATCTTCTACCAGAGCGGCGCGCTGCTGCTGTTGCTAACCATCGCAGCAGCAGCGTCCGGCAGCGAGGACTACTACACGCAGCACCGGCACGCGCTGTGCCTCATGAATCGGCTGCTGCGGCTGCTGTTTAGTTCGGCGCAGCTGCTGTCGAGCGGGGCGCGGGAATATCTGGCGCCGTCGCTGGCGTTGCGCACGCAGGCGCTGCAGCAGCGGCCGTGGAAGGCACTGGGCATAGTCACCCTGCACCCCGTGATATTCTGGATGATGCAGGTGAGCGCGCATGTGCGGCACAGTGCCCTACAAGTGACAAGTGCGTTGATGTAGCGGTTGGGATCTGCTCTGCGTGTAGAACTCATCGCTGCCGTGCGCATCACAGGCGTGCCAACACAGCCCGTGGGTTTGCTACACGCGCTGTTCATGCAAAACTTGTATCAGATTGGGACAGGCGCCTGCAACTTTAGAGGTGGCTTTTCCACAACTTCTCTCGCACCTACAGGTTTCCTCACCTCGTTTCCTGCGTTGCGCCTCCTCACACCGTTTCCTGTGCTGTGGTGTCCTGCCGCAGGCCCAGTTTGTGCTGCCGTGGCGCATGGCGCTGCTACAGCCATAGCTCCATCAACTGTTGTTGCCACCTGTTGTTGCCACTTCTTTTTCACCTACCGCTTTCCTCACGTGCGGTGCACCTCGCTTCCTGTGCTGTGTGGTCCTGCATACAGGCCCAATTTGTGCTGCCGTGGCGCATGGCGCTGCTGATGCAGCTCGCCAACACCGCGGTAGCTCTCTGCTACTGGTCTAGCCAGCTGCCGCTCTACCTTCACTCAATCCATCTGCAGCTCAACAGCACGCCGCAGCTATTCTACCAGCAGCAGGCTAGCGAGCTATGCCAAGGCATGCAGTACCTGGGATCCGGCCTGCGCATGGCGTTCGGGGATGTTACGTATGCGTTACAAGACGGTAGTGTGTGCGAGGGCCTACGCGCGCTGCAGGTGCTGCAGACTTTTGCGACGCTTGTGGGTCTGCTGGTGCTGCCGCTTAGCGTGAAGTATGGCATTGAGCGGCGCTACAAGCGGCAGTTCCTGCAGGAGTATCAGCAGGCAGAGGCGGCGGCAGCTGCAGAAGCAGCCGCAGCCAATGCGACAGGCAGCAGCAGCAGCAGGACAGCTGCTCCTGCTGGCGCTGACAGACCAGCAGGTGCTGCAGCAGCAGCAGCAGCAGCAGGTGAGGGCAGTGCTGCAGCAGCAGTGACTACTGGGGAGGATCCGCAGACTGCTGTGGTGCTGCGGTGGGTTGCGTGTGTTGCTGCGCTGGTGGTTGGCGCGTGGCTGCTGGCAGAGCTCTTAGTGACTGAGGTGTACAGCAGGGTGGCTGTAACTGTGTGACGGCTGAGTGGCAGCAAACTGATTGGAGGTGTAAGTGTTTTGTTTGTGCTGTGTGGGTTTGTGCTGTGTGGGCTGCAAATGAAAGGTTGATGGAGTCTTGCATGGCATGTCCTGTGGTGTGATGTGAGATGCTGTCTTGCTTGTGTGACAGGCGGACGTATGTGCCCAGTAGATTGGGCACGCAAACAATAGCATCCGTCTGATAGCTGGCAGATTCTGCTGCTGTGCTGCTGGGTGGTTGTCAGGGCTATGCGTGTCCTTTCAGTCATCTACATTATGCTCTTCAGGCTTCATGCGAAGCTCAGGAGTCCTCGTCATAGTTCTAAAATGCTGCTAGGTGCTGCGTTGCTGAGCTGAGATGCTTGTCTTGGCTGTGTGGGAGGTGCAACCAGGTAGTACTAGCATACAGCCTTGCGGTTACTTGGCTTCTCAGCATGGCTTTGTATGTCGTTGTAGCCAAGCTGCAGCAGCAGCAGCAGCAGCAGCGGCAGCAGCAGCGGTACTTTGCAACTGCTGTATACATGCGCAACGCATAGCAAGGTGAGCCACTGGCCACAGGTGTTGTGTTGTGGGTTCTGCATGTTGCTGTGTTTGTGTACTTGTTTGCGGCATGGCCGGTTGTTTCGCCTGGACTGCACGTAGCACGCAGCTTACTCTGGGCATCAGATTCAATATCAGCGGCTAGCAGCAGGCGGCAACACTTGTGCCACCGGCAGGGCGGGGCAGCAGGAACTGCATTACTGTACATGTTACATGTTGCGCACTTGAAACACAGCTTCTGTTATGTGCTGTTCTGTGAGCATGTTGCAGCACCGCTGTTGGCCCGCTCACAGCAGCAGTCACTTTCGTTGCCTTATCATGTTGGGTTGTTGAAAGCGCAGTGCCTGGCATACTGTTACGCATCAAGCCATAGCATCAACGCCATTGGCCCCGCGCATCAAGCCATCGGCTGGGTCCAGTTGACATGACCTGTGGATGATGTTGTAGCTGCAAGCTACAGCAGCAGTAGCAGCAGCAGCGTCAGCGGTGGCAATTGCTGCAGCGGCTGAGTTGGAAGTGTGGCACTGCCTAACCTGGCAGCCATTGAGCTGACGGGCCTTGGCGATCTGTCTTGTCCTTGCCTATGCATGCTTTGGCTGACTAGTGCTACTAGTATACTGTAGTGTACTGTATCTGTCGTGGTCTGTGTTGTGCATTCAGGAGGTCGGGTGCCGCATTTGTGCTTCGCGGTACAATACTATAGGCAGCTAGAGGCGACATGCATTGAAAGGCAGTTTGTACATCGCTGCACTCAGCTGAGGATATGAGTGGCAGATTTGTTGACGGCTGGTGCAATGACCTTGGGCAGCGTGCAGTGTGATTGCTTCACTTGCTCAGTCCAACTTTTGCATCACATGGCAGTCCTGGCTTGACACTGTTCTTACGAAACAGAACTGCCACAGTATGACAGCAGGCCCCCTGCAGTCAACTGAGCATGGCCGCATGTGGCACGGCTGCCTGCTGCCAGATCTGTTTGCATGTGGCACGGCTGCCTGCTGCCAGATCTGTTTGCATGTGGCACGGCTGCCTGCTGCCAGATCTGTTTGCATGTGGCACGGCTGCCTGCTGCCAGATCTGTTTGCATGTGGCACGGCTGCCTGCTGCCAGATCTGTTTGCATGTGGCACGGCTGCCTGCTGCCAGATCTGTTTGCATGTGGCACGGCTGCCTGCTGCCAGATCTGTTTGCATGTGGCACGGCTGCCTGCTGCCAGATCTGTTTGCATGTGGCACGGCTGCCTGCTGCCAGATCTGTTTGCATGTGGCACGGCTGCCTGCTGCCAGATCTGTTTGCATGTGGCACGGCTGCCTGCTGCCAGATCTGTTTGCATGTGGCACGGCTGCCTGCTGCCAGATCTGTTTGCATGTGGCACGGCTGCCTGCTGCCAGATCTGTTTGCATGTGGCACGGCTGCCTGCTGCCAGATCTGTTTGCATGTGGCACGGCTGCCTGCTGCCAGATCTGTTTGCATGTGGCACGGCTGCCTGCTGCCAGATCTGTTTGCATGTGGCACGGCTGCCTGCTGCCAGATCTGTTTGCATGTGGCACGGCTGCCTGCTGCCAGATCTGTTTGCATGTGGCACGGCTGCCTGCTGCCAGATCTGTTTGCATGTGGCACGGCTGCCTGCTGCCAGATCTGTTTGCATGTGGCACGGCTGCCTGCTGCCAGATCTGTTTGCATGTGGCACGGCTGCCTGCTGCCAGATCTGTTTGCATGTGGCACGGCTGCCTGCTGCCAGATCTGTTTGCATGTGGCACGGCTGCCTGCTGCCAGATCTGTTTGCATGTGGCACGGCTGCCTGCTGCCAGATCTGTTTGCATGTGGCACGGCTGCCTGCTGCCAGATCTGTTTGCATGTGGCACGGCTGCCTGCTGCCAGATCTGTTTGCATGTGGCACGGCTGCCTGCTGCCAGATCTGTTTGCATGTGGCACGGCTGCCAGCTGCCAGATCTGTTTGCATGTGGCACGGCTGCCTGCTGCCAGATCTGTTTGCATGTGGCACGGCTGCCTGCTGCCAGATCTGTTTGCATGTGGCACGGCTGCCTGCTGCCAGATCTGTTTGCATGTGGCACGGCTGCCTGCTGCCAGATCTGTTTGCATGTGGCACGGCTGCCTGCTGCCAGATCTGTTTGCATGTGGCACGGCTGCCTGCTGCCAGATCTGTTTGCATGTGGCACGGCTGCCTGCTGCCAGATCTGTTTGCACGCGTGCGTCAGCTGAATGTGCGCATCAGTCCAGGCCATCGTGTCGCCCGATCTGTCCTGAACAGTACGGCTGTTGTGAAAAGACAAATTAGCAGGTTACCAATCTGAGCTTCACCATTGTCTTGCTGGGCTGAGGTGATCACCAGACATTTACATAATCACCTTTTCACAGCTGCCAGAAGAGCAGTACACGTGACCACAACTTGTGCCACACGCACCGTGCAACTTGCAGGGGGCCAAGAGCTGCTGAACAGCTCCAACAAAGTACTTGTCGATCTGCACAATAGATTCAACTCAACTGCTGGACATGCTTTGACCGCAGACCATACACACATCTGCCCTCCATGATGATGCAAAAGCAGGCTACACAGCACAATAACATGCATCACTGGTTGCCGCAACTGCAAGTGCGGCACTTGCCAACGCTAGCAGTTGCGCTTTACACCATCGTGACATTTTTGTCACAATCTGTCACAAAAATAAGCAGCAGTGTGAACAGCGGAACTCATGGGACTGAGCAGCATGACATGCAAATGCACCGCTGCGCACACAGCTTTCAGACCGTGCACTTCTCAGATCTCGCACCAAACTTGTGAAGCGCACCAAACGTTTTGTCTTAAGTAAAGACGTATACTGAGATTACATCTGCACACAGCAGCAGCACCTGCTGCCAGCTTGTACTTAAACATGCAGTGCATCACGCAATTTGCACCGCAAGCTGTACACATCACAACAACATAACATCCTTAACATCTGCTGGAACACAATCCCTGCTCGCCCCTCAGTAACAGCACTCCTGCACACCCTGCACATCATAGATGCTAGACGCACATGCCCACAACCTGCACCCCATGACAACGACAAACACAGCGCACCCACATCCCCATGCATTCAGCCTCGTTTCAACCACACTTTCAGCCATCCTGCTCACCCTTTTGAACAACTGGACCAGCATGCAACTGCCCTTGCTTGCACAGCACATCCTTTCCTCACTTGGCCCATACACAAGCAGCATACAGGAGCGCACAAACCTTGACAGCTCTTACACATACAACCCAGGAACACAAACGAAACACGCGCTGCACCCTACCACAAAGCACCAGCTTGCAAAGTGCAAGAAGAAGTCGCCTCCACCACACCCTCGCGTCCATGCTGCAGCTGAATCTCCTGGAAGTTCACGCCGCAGGCTCGCTCTTCACAACGAGAACTTCACACCTTCTGGCCTGCCTTCAGCGCCTCCTCCAGCTCTTTCAGCGTCACCGGAGGAAGCTCGGTGGGAACTGTGCGGGGCACAGCAGCAGCTGCCTCTGCTGTTGCACGCTCAACTGCCTTTGCAAGCTTTGACTGTGTGGCTGGCTTGCGAGCCTCTGGCGCTGCTGCTGCTGCTGCTGCTGCTGCTGCTGCTGCTGTTGACGTAGACCTGCAAGGTTGAAGAACACGCATAGATCCGCGCGTGTACAGCATACCAGCCGCGGCAGGAGCTGAGCCACTGATGGTTGTGCTGTATGTGCATGCCATGCAGCTTGCAGCAGAGCATGCCGGCAGGCAGCAGCTACCTGTGATTGCCCTTGACTGAACACCTCCCTTGTGTGTATGTTCCATGTGTGCGTGTGATGCTTGCATATGCCATGGCAAAGCCAGCAGCTGCAGCCAGCCTCTGTTTTGGGGCTCGCCGGCAAGCGCAACAGCACTGTTGTACACACATCACTGCACTGCTGTGTTGTATGTGCAACAGCGCTGATGTTGCGTGCCGGCTGGTAGCTACACTGTGCCGCAGTTGGGCTAGGAGGAGAGAAGAGAGGAGTGCCTAGTGCCTAGGGTCTACCTACAATGACAAGTGTGCAATGCAGTGCACAAGCAGGAAATGGGGAGGAGCCTCCTTGTCAGGTGTTGTATGGCACCAGCAATGCATTATGAGAAGGGAAATGCAGCCAGCAATACATGAGCAACAACCAATGCAACAGATCTGGATGATCTCCCATGCATACGAGTGCATGCATGCATGCAGACACGCAGCAATGTTTGAAGACGCTGCAACGCTGGCAGTGCTGCACCGCGACGTGCACCATGCCAATTTGTTTCCCTTCTCACACTCACCTGCTGCCAGTGCTGCCACTGCCACTGCTGCCGCTGCTGGACGTGCCGTTGCTGCTGCTGCTGCCAGTGCTGCTGCCACCGGTGCCACCACTGACTGGGCTGCTGCTCCTAGACAGATTGCCAGTCAAACTTGCCACTGCAAGCTTGCCCAAAGGCGCCATTAAATCAAGCAGCAGCGCGCCGGCACCAAGCACAGCAAGCGCGGGAGTCGCTGCACCCCTCTCTGGCAGGATAGGAATAGGAGAGGGAGGCGGGCTCCTGCGGCCAGTTGCTGCTGCAGCGCCATTGCCGTTGCCGTTATTGTTCGCCGCCGCTGCTGCTGCCTTGTTGACTGCCGGCGCAGCAGCAGCAGCAGTGAGGCTGGGCTTGACCAACTTTGGAGGCTCCGGGACATCAGGGCTGGTGGCACGGCTCAGGCTGCTGTGTGCCTTCTCAGTGACGGCCTGCGCACGCTCGACTGCTGCGGCGGCAGCAGCAGCGGACGCCGAGACCTCGCTGGCAGTTGCTGCTGCTGTGGCACTGACCTTGTCTGCTGCCTCCTTGACGACTTGCAGGATCTCCTGCGCTGACACTGCATCAGACATGGCAGGAGATGCGGCAGCAGCAGCAGCAGCAGCAGCAGGCTGCTTGGCTGGAGCTGCAGGAGCTGCCGGCACCGCCCGGGGCGCAGCAGACGCAACGCCAGCGCCATTGCTGCTTGCTGCAGCAGCAGCCAGAGGCGCGGCTCCAGCTGCGCTGCTTCCTGCACTGCCTGAGGAGCTGTCACTGCTGCTGCTGCTGCTGCTGCCCTTCCAGATGAGTGCCACCATCAGCAGCGCTGCAATGGCAGCCAGCCCCTGCTGCACATCTGGTTTCTTTAGCTCTGCGCTGATCTGCTGCTGCAGGCTGCCGTTTTGCAGCTGAAGGATCAGCTGCTCCCACTTGGCCTGCAGCTGCTCCGCTGCAGTCTTGGACTCTG
This sequence comes from Tetradesmus obliquus, assembly GCA_030272155.1. Taxonomy (NCBI): domain Eukaryota; kingdom Viridiplantae; phylum Chlorophyta; class Chlorophyceae; order Sphaeropleales; family Scenedesmaceae; genus Tetradesmus; species Tetradesmus obliquus. Next base: position 9,288,295 of record CP126191.1, read on the forward strand.
CAGTCTGGACCTCCATGATCTGCGCAGCTGCAGCCGGCTGTCATTACCATGGATACACCATTGTCATATTATGGGTGAGCCGCAGAGGCAGAGGCAAAACGGCATGTGCAGAACACAGCAGGGCAGCAGGCATGGGTTGTCAGCTGCAGGTGCAATGGCCTCGTGACACCATGAGGTACACCAGACGTGCTGCCGTGAAGCCTTTGATGAGAAGAGATGCCAGCTTGGCGGCATGCGTGATGGAATGCGTGCATGCAAGCGAAAGCATACACTGGCTTCTCTCCTTGATCAATCATACGCACTGGATGGATGAGCAGAGCTGCATGCCCCCAGGATGCGTGACTCTGCACTTCCACATTCTCAAATTGAATTTTCAAAACATGCGATGCTCTACATTCCCAGACTGCGGCTCACCTGGCGGCTCTTCTTGGCATGAGCAGGCTCCGCCCACAGCAGGCACACCACGGCAGGCAGCAGGCAGGCAGCCTGCAGCACAGCAAGCACGCAAGGCAGGGACACAAAGAGCAGGAGACAAGTCAGGGTCAGGATATGTTACTGCTGAACAGCTCTAACGTTGTCATAGATGAGTTGGCAGCTTGCTTGCGTACATTGCTTGCAATGCACCACTTGCAATCTGATGCTGGCACTGCACAGACATGCTGCAGCTGCACTGTAGCCTGGTGCAACAGCAGGAGTAGCTGCAGGCGGCAGAATGCTTGCAGCTGCGCACCTTGAGTGCCTTGTAGAACACAGGTTCATTTGTGCCTTGCAGCTGCGTCTCGGACCGAAGCACGGAGTCCTGCAGGGCAGCAGCAGGAGAAGAGAGGCCACGTGTCACCTCTGCTCTGTCTCAGCCGCTAGCCGCACATCAGCTACTTTAATCGCTGCATGTAGTCATATGCTGAAAAGTGCGACTGCGATCTGCCTACCTGCGTCTGCGCACGGCCAGAAATCAGCCTGGTGCGTGTAGGTGCCGTGCCAGGCCTGATCGTCAGAAGTGGACTACGCTGCGCGAGTCTGGAACTGGCCATGGAAAGCGTTGAAGACAGCGTTGACATCTGCATCTCGGCTGTTCACTTCGTAGTGGTGTCTCCTCTACTACAGTTTGGAGGGGCGAGAGCGAGCAATGCTCTTATAAGTCTTAAATCTAGCAGCCGTTTGCACCGAGACAGCCAGTCGCGCTTCTAGGCACTTGTTCACACTGCAAGTGTGGGTGTGCAGTTGCACAGCAGGTGGCTCGTAGGGCAACGCTGTACGTGCAAAACTGCAATTGTACGTAAACAAAAGCTGTTGGCTGTGAAGGCAACATCTTTTAACACACCTGCAGGCCTGATCTAGAGGCTTTAGGGTTGAGTGCGTTCTCGCGGCAGAAGACGAGCGTGTCCTCAAACGATAGCTTCATATAAAATGCTTAAGGCAAAGCCGTAATGACCTGAAGCGTCAGCATCCCGGTACATCGTCAACAATGCTGCTTCTGTCAGTCTTGGTGGTACTTGTCAGTGTGTAGCAGCGTGCAGGTGTTGGCTTGAATACACCGCTGAAGCCGCTACAAATGTGATAAAGCAGTGGTTCCAAACTACAGCTGTTTTCTGCAGCTAAGGAATGCATACGACTTGCAGGGGAGCGAGAGCGCTCAGCAGCAGCAGCAGAAGTGTGAGCCGCAGTGTGAGAACACAGGTAGCCTAGGTGTTCATTTCCAGCTGGATGGAACTATAGCTGCAGCCACACGCAGAACGAGCACACCACGCAATTGGCACTTTGCATCACACTTTGCACTGCTCGTCAACAATCAAATTAATCAGGCAGCGTTGCCCATCCTCATCAACGATGTTGGTCACTGAGTAATGATTACTCAACCGCTTGCACCAGCAGCAACATGCTGCCATTGGTGGACGTACTTAGGCTTCGCCTCCCCGGCTCAATTGGATATTCCCCTTGCTGATTGGAGGGGCTACATAGGGCCGCTTATCACTGATGACGTTGTGACGTTGTGACGTCATCATCTACCTGGGGCACTGTTGTTACTCCTGTGTCGTCACGCGTATCTCCATGCCTTGGCAAACGTTGCTATGATAGTGCTTTGTACATAGTATGACAATGTTCAGTGACTGCATACGGGTACGATGCAACAGCTAGGTTGACCTCAAAGCATGGTGGTGCATAAAGTGCTTGATGGCTGCTTGACGGGATTCCATAAGGAATTTACACCCAGTCGGGCGGAGGCTGTTCATTGCTGTTATGCAAATGCAGTACCGCTGTTATGCAGGCTTCCTGATCAGGCTTTGGTCAGCATGCACCACCGTGGCAGGCATCAAAATGCACTGCACTGGAAGGACGACTGTCCATGGTGGCGTGATGGGCACGCACCCTTGAGGTTTGCCAATTTTGTGTGTTTACCAAAGTAGGGCCACAGGCTCATCCACTAAGCCATGACAAGGTGCGCCAAGCCACGCCCGATACAACAATACCAATTGGCCAGACAATGGGGGGGGCGCCAGCAACCGTGCCGTTGAATGGACTAAAATGCTCACTGCGCCCTGATACAACAGTAAACTGACACCAACATACGCGACATTTTCCACCATGCCTAAATCAAGTGTGACGTGAGCCAAGCGCTACGCCACTTCCAGGTGGAACCCGAGCTGGCACCAAATCATTGCGGATGGAGCGGCTGGTATGCTCCAAATGCAGGCAGTTGACAAGCTGTACTCATCCAAGAACACAAAAAACACGATCCAGCATCTCGCCGGATTTTCCCACGGTGGTGCTCATCGCAGGCGGATCAGTTGTGCACTACTGCCACGCCGTGCTCAGTGACAGTAATAGGTGCAGTACAGCGCCCAGGAACGCTGCATGCACTTCTACAACGAGTTGACAGCTACGGTCAGTGACGGGCAAACCAGCAAGCGCCTTGTGAGCAATACTGTCAAACAAATACAGTACCCAATTCCACGTGGAATAGGACCAGCGGTTGAGGCGGCAACCAGGCGTGCAATCGCTCATATATGCCGCATTTGTGTGATAGTAACATGTTACTGTGGTTCATGGTTCAGCGGCGCCGACGGTTGCTGTCCAATGATCCAAGGGCAGCAGGTGCTATCCGCGGACTCTGTGCGTTCCTCGTTCAGTTCCAGCAGACGCAACGACAGCAGTAAGGTTTTGATAAACAGCAGCATGCCTTTCGCAGCTGAAAGCGTGGAATTCAAGGGCCGGACGGACGCTAATGCGAACACCAAACCCTCCGCGGGTCAAACTTTCGCTATCAGCACGCATAGCCCAAAAACTTCGCGTAAAATGCATAATTTATTAACGGAGCAAGTTGTTTATGCATATCAGGATCGAAACGCTGAAAATATACTAGGGCTACTACGGCTATCGATGTACCCTAAACCGTCCTCAGACACACGACAGCGAACCACCCTATATCCCTTCATGACCTAAAGGTCATTACGGGTACAAGATTTGAGGCAGATACGTCTCAAGGCACACCGACTCATTCACTGACTCGCTAGCTCCTGGTGCATCGCTTTAGTGTATCAGCTGCACCCACATGCATGCATATGGGCTGGTGAAACTATTTACAGGCAGCCCAACAGCTTCTGTTGCTTCCCTACCCTGATAGCATGCTGAAAGCGGCGGTGCATCAACGCAGCACACTTCCTGCTGCACATAGCAGCTCTGTGCCGCAGCCTGCTCATCCCAGGTGCCAACCAAAGCAGCGAGCACAGCTTGCAGGAAAGCCTGCTGCTCTGCCAGAGGCATCGCTGGCGCTGGTGTTGGGCTTTCTGCCATGGACGGGGTGCAGCCAGGGAGGTTTTTATGACACAGGTACATCGCCTATGCCAGCAGCTGCAGCATGCTGCTGACTGTACAGTGATACAGCTGCGCATGCGGGCTTCAGCAGCAGTAGCTGCATCTTTGCTCAGGTACAGAGCAGCAGCATATAATGTTGCTGTTGTTTTGGCAAGCCTGCTGTTTGAGCGTGTGTCTTGGTCACCAAGTGCTTGCTTAGCACAAGCAGGAGCGCATTTGGGGGTTGCTACACGTGCCGCGCTTATCCTGACAAGATGATCCGGCAGCTGTAGCTACATGTCTTCTCGTCAACCCAGCTGCTCAGGTCCGGTCTAGCAGTGGGGCGCACACAATGCAAGCACAGCTGCATACATTCTGAAGCAGCAGTCTGAACTGCGTCTGCTGCATGTATGCAGGGGTGCAAGGCGTGCACGGCAGCAACTGCCAGGCAATGTATCAGCCAGCTGCTGCAGCAGAGGCGCGCTTTGCAGCATCGCTACACAGCAGCAGCAGCAGCAGCAGCAGCAGCAGCAGCAGCAGCAGCAGCAGTGGTACTAGTAGTTCTGCTGCCGCAGCAGCAGTAGAGCAGCAGCCTAAGCCTCCTAGCCAGCTTTCTGGCCCAACAGCAGCTGCCAATGTGGCAGCACCAGACGTGCAGCAGCAAGACGTCAGCATCTCACAGCAGCTTCACCAAGCATTGCCTGAAGTAGCAAAAGAGCTTGCGCGGGACATTCTGCGGGAAGATAACAGGGCCAGGACAAAGCAGCTGGTGGATGATGCTTGGCAGACATTGGAGTAAAGTGGTGCAGTTGGGACTGTGTTCAGCGGCTGTGCATTGCATGATTGAATGGGTCAACAGTTGTCGGCAGGGCTGGTGTAATGAATCTTGGGCAGTGCATTGATGTACACATACAAGTACGCGCAGTATTTGACACGTTCAGAGTGCAGAGTTTCTGTGAATGTGGTGTTCTCGTGGTTGCATTTGGATTCTGGCAGCATTTGAAATGGTAGCGGCTCATTAGAAAAGCATGCTCTGACCGGGAGCTGGGCAATTGAAGTTTGCTTTGCCACGGCTTCCCTTTGCCGAAGGACAGTTAGCTGCAGCAGTTGTGGCATCGCAAATGATGCATATGATCAGTTTGACAGTAGAATGGGCTTGGCATGTGTGTTGAGGGCAGAGTGTGCATGGTGGGGCATGTAAAGCTCATGCAAGCAGTATCATGGCCATGTTGGATGATCATCACCCACCATGATGGTGGTGGGGTTAACAGCTGTCACAGTGTGGTTAACAGGCATGGTGCGATATGCACTGCTCAATATACTATGTTTCAGAGGGGTTTTGTGCGTTCAATCAAATCTCAGTATGCATTGCTGCAGCCAAGTCAAGAAGCAGCCTGAAGCCCGTAATCACCACCCCGGGGTGTCCGGGACCGCTACCAGGGTGACTGTGTCAACCCTCAGCACACGAGGCATCTGGACCTTTTTTCCGCTCATTGAGCTCCGTTTTATCATTTTCCAGTTTCGGAAGAACTTGCTTCCGCTCACATCAACAAATGACCTTGCTTGTACTTTTTACACGCGCCAGGTACCGGCGCGTTATGCACGGTGGTGACAAGTAATGGCGCCGCACAACACACCTATGCCGCACTAACCGCAGAGATCTCAACCAAAAGGCACTTGTTTTGGTTCTGTATGCCTCCAGGCTCTGCCTCGCTCTCTTCACAGATATCGATGATGCAGCAGCTCACACGCGCACTCCTGATCGCTCTGCTGTCTGCAGCAGTGCTTGCACAGCACGATGGTATGATGCACGGTGGCATGGCTGGCATGAGCATGGGCAATGACACAGGATGCGCCAACCTCGATATCTGTGTGACAGGTGAGCTTGACTGCTGAGCAGCAGTACTGCTGCTTGGTGTAAAAAATAGGGCAACCTTGACATTGACGGACCTAATACGTCAATTTTCACTATCTCTACGTGGTGATTGAGCGCGGCGGTCTCGGTTGACGTCTGCGAGGGCATGTCACCAGTCAGTGGTGGCACAGGCTCAGCTCCTGCAGGATCCTAAGATTGCCGATCCTGCATGCACAAAATTCGCAAGTGTGCTGCAGGATCCTGCTCGCAGGCCCCGTCCACATACGCCGGCACCCCACCCCACCCGCTGTTCGTTAAAAACCATCAACCAAAAGCCACACCCACCCTCCCATGTGTCATTTCCTGCTGCCCTGCCTCCCTGCAGAGCCTAGCAGGGCCAACTGCACGCTGCCGTTCAAGCTGCCGCACGCCTGCTCAGTTTCCGATGCCACAAGGCTCTGCAATGCGATGCACTTCATGACGGCTTGCTCCGTAGCTAAGGCCTGCACAACCAGTGGCGCTGACTGGGCGAAGAATGCGCTGGGTCCCGGCAAGGTGAATGTGAGCCGCAGCAACGCGGACATCTGCCGGCCCTTCCAGCACATTGTGACGGTGTGCCGGCTGGATGACGGCATGTCAAAGATGGCCGGTGAGTGCTGACGTGGCACAGCTGCCAGCATCCTTTTCAATAACTTTGTTTCCATATGACATCAACTTTCAAGCAGGGAGCACAGCGTTATATTGCTCAGATGGGCAGGAGGATACGAAGATAGGATTATTACGGCTGCTGCATGGCAAACTGCCAAGGTAGATGCACAGTTAGCACCTGGATGTGCATGTGCATGTGCATGTGGCACAACTGCTGCGCCTCAAGCGCAGGCGGCTTGGGCGCACTGCACGTGCAGGTCGTTGCTGGCAAACCGGTTGATAGTGAAAGCCTCTGGCAGATGGATTGCCTGCTTGCGGTGCATGCCGTTTGAGTTTCAACACACCCATTGCTGCTGCTGTTAGCAGCAGGCCATGGTAGAGGTAAGGGTTCTGTATGACCTGACAAGACCATTCATCTGCTTTCATCTGCCAATTTTTCATTGCGCTGCAGGCTGTGCGCACTACAACACCATGTGCGTCAATGGCAGCAAGGTGAGTGTATGTTGCTGCTGTTTCTGCTAGCACCTGCTTGCAAGTAGGAGCGCAGCCTGTGTAAGGTACAGCAATGCTGCCGCAATGCACTTTGCACGCGCAGCGCACAGCAGAAGTCCCAATGCATGGCAGTTGTACTCGGCAGAGCTGCTGCTGGCACATCGACCACACACAAAGGTCAAGCCATGCGCCCGCATCTGTTGTTAAACGCAAGTCTTTGCAGCAGCTTGCACAGGGGTGCTGCGCTTGCCAGAAAGCTGATAAGGTCACCCTGCTGCTGCTGCTGCTGCTGCTGTGCTCTGCGCAGGTTGACATGTGCAGCAACGTCACCGGCATCACTGCACTGCCAACAACCAAGGAGGTCAACACACAGGTGGGGCTGCTGGCGAGGTTGCAAAAAGCAAGTGCATTCGATGATAAGTTATCTGTGTGCTCTGTACCACTGATGCCTGCTGCTGCAACAGATACAGTGGCAGCGGCCCACAGAGAACCCTGTGCGCATCGGAGCATATAGGTGACACTGTCACATGCTCCGTAAGCCCCGCCGCCACCGGGCGACTCAAGCACACAGTCGCATCACAACAGCTATGTCTCTGCTTTCGCATTTAATTGCCAGCTCTTCTGTTGTTCGTGCGTCACAAAACTCCGTATATACTACTGCAACGGCTCATACTGCACCTCGCCTGCCGCAGGTCCGCTCCATCTGTGAGGCCAAGGGGGCGCCTGGCTGCGAGGAATGCATGGCCTCCTGGCGTGCCGGCAAGACCTGGGGGGACTGTGACCTGCTATCTGTCTACAGCCGGCTGTGCAGCAGCTCACCAGGTGCGGCTTGTGTTGCGGCATTACAGTACATAACTGGCTGCTTTGATAAGATTACGACTGTTCATCTACAGCCAGCTGTGCAGCAGCTCGCCAGGTGCGGCGTGTGTTGCGGCACTACAGTCCTTCACTGGCTGCCTTTATAGGTCTACAGGTTGAGAGTGAAGCCACGCCACTCGTAGAAAGATTGTAGTGGCCGGCGCCAGCTGCAGCCAACACTGCCATGGCATCTGGCCAGATGCCGATTAAACGGCCTATTCTTGCAGAGGTTGTGTGGTGCCTTCAGCCTGTGCATCACTGCTGCACTCACTGCATCACTGCTGCAGTCCAGAAGGTTGATGGTGTGTGCTGGCTAGTAGTTGCTTTCACGCCTGCTGCTGCTGCTGCTGCTGCTGCTGCTGCTGCTGCAATGCTGCCCCGAAGATATGAAACAGTGCGGAGCCTGGAACACGATGTGCCAGGCAGACCCCACCCTGTGGGTGTGCAGAAACTACACCGGCGTTGCTGCAGCCACCGCAACCTCTGGTCCCTCTGCAGGCAACGGAACTGCTGTTAGTGCTAGGAGCGCTGCTGGTACTGCATTGCCTGCAATGTTTGGCTTCCTAATGAGCCTGATTGCTTTTGTCGCCTTTGTGTGAGACTGGCAGGGGTAGGTATTTGCACGTGGCTTTAGGGCGCAGTTTGTGGTGTCACTGTGGCCGCTACATGGTGCTAGAGCATGTACTGTCGCTCTGCATGAACTTGAACCCTGTGCATTGTGCTGAAACTGGAACCACAAAAAATATGCTGGATCACCCTGGAACCGCTTTATCTCTGGAAAGCATTTCCCACTGTCTATTAGGGTGCGGTTGCTGGCTGCGTATCTTGAGGTGGCATGCAGCCCAAACTGCTGCAGGTGATTGCAGTACCTGCAATGACTTGCCACATGCATTTGACTTGCTGTATGCATTTGGTGGACAGAAAGTTCTGGGCGGTCTGGTACAGCAGTTGCCAGGTCTGAACCCAGTAGCAGCATTGAGAACAGCATGGCAAGGTTAGTCACGATCACTGATTAATGTGTCAGCTGCTGTGCTGTTGAGCAGAACTGCAAGCACTCGAAACACACCTTCCAGGGCCGCATGTGCATCTGTATTTGCATGTGCTTGGTGTCATATTACGTGTGTTGGTTTGCATCCAAATCCCTGCATTTGCATATAAACACTGACATTGCAGCGGCAGAGTTCTCCAGCATTGCATGATTCAAATCGAGGTGGGCTGCCAAACAGCTGGCGAGCAATGATGCCCAGGGGGTTGCTGCATGGTAAAAAGTGATGCCGAAGCACTTGCCGGCGGCATGAATGATGGCAGCAACTTGCCGGAGTGTACAGAGCCTGATGGGGATGGCATACACAGCAGTGCAAGCTGATGGTGCAGGAGCGGTTCACATTTCCTTGAGGAGTGTACACTCCATGGAGTGTACACAAGTCTTGTTGTCAGCTCAAGCATCAGATCTGGCCTGCAACACGTGGCTGCGCACTGCATGGTGTTGTGTAGCCAGCCGGCTGGCTGACGAGGTTTGTGTCCCAGCTGTTGAGCTATGTAAGTGCGCATTATGCTGCAATGTGCTTGTAATGTTTGCCTGCATGCACGTTGTAACTCTTTATACTGTTGTGCTGACGGTAGTGTCGGCTGCTGCAGCGGCTGCATGGCATGCAGTAAGACAGTTCTGGTACTATGGCTTGAATGGTAACATGCTGATGTTGATGGCAAGCTGTCTGAAAGTGTTAAGGGTGTAAGCATAGGTCTGAAAGTGTATGTGTTACGCAGCACTTTGTGCTGCCACACACACGGCCTATCATGCGGCTCGCCGTGCACGGTTGCACACAATGCTGAGGCATAACATCACAAAACTGTAAACTGGGAGTTACAGACAGCGACATTGATGCAGGCTTGCAGCATGGCATCAAGTGCGCTGCAGACGGTCACATGGGGAGCTGCAAGCTCAGCCTGACACATCATCTGCACTCCAAGAACAGTGCCAGCAGCAGCAGCAGCGCCTCAGAAGGCAACTCAATGCCACTCTAGCCCAAGCTCATCTCAGAGCCACCACTGCCCAGCGACGCACCGCAAATGCTGCTGCAAAATTGCAAGCACGTCAGCTGCTACCAGTTGTGCAAGACACATCAGCTGCGGGAGTTTGTGCAATGACACACTGTCGCTGGCGCACCACCAAACCGCACAGCCTGCGCTAGCTTGTGCAAAGTGCTTGGTGTGCAGCAGAGCACTGTCACTGCATGTCCAATTGTACAAGGCACGTGCATGTATGTACACGATGCTTGGAAGCATAACACCTTCAGCCCTGCTTACATGTTGTAAAATGAAAACTCTCCCTGTACAACAGCTGCATGGGTGCCTCGAGGTGCACACAACTTGGACAGCAGGCTATGGTGGCCAATCCTTCAGCACTCGTCAACACAGACCCTCGAACAGCTGCAAACGCACACAGCGCCATCTTAGTGCTGCCCCGCATTGCCAAACCCTAGCAGCGGTGCACAAGCATCTGCAGGCGCGCTTGCCGCTCTGTATGCCAGTCCTCCAACCAAACAGCGCTGCAGAAGGCATGCCGCAGGTGTGGAGACACACCAGGACAAACTGGCGTCTCTGCTAACCCATACTGCTGCTGCAGCTATTGCCTGCCTTGCTTGGGCTGCATCATCGCTGCTGCTGCTGCTGCTGCTGCTGCTCATGCTGGGGTGTAAGACTTCACAATCGCTGCAACACCCTCCGCAAACGCCCTGCTGGTGATGGGCAGGCCATGCGTGTAGAGGGGGTTGGATGTCACGTCCACAAACAGGTTGTGAAGGCGCTTGAACACCTTCTGCAGGGCGTCATCTCGAGGATTGACCTCGTCCAGAACGAGTACAAACTTGATGTGGGTGTTTGTGATGTAGCCATACACCCTGTACTCCTCTGTAGGGTACAGTAGGCCCAAGTACAGCTCTGGCACCTCCCCAGGGTTGCGCCTCAGCAGCACCTTCTCCTCGACTGCATCGAGCGAGGCGTGCACCATGTAATGGAACTTGACCTCATCGTCGCTAGGTGCGAAGAGCCGGATGAACAGCGGGTTGTTCTGCTGGCCCACTACAGCAGCACAGACTATCATGCTGCTGCTCCAAGCTGCGGTGTGCAGGTCGCACTGCAAGCGGTTTCTATGTTAGGGATCACATCATTGACACTATGAAAGAGTTGTGAGCAGCGATAGCGACAGGATCAGTCGAACGCAAGGAAAGGGGGGGAAGCAGAACGTAAGCACTACACGTGGCTTGTGCTGAGAGGAGACTGCGAGCCGAAGTCGATGTGTAGCTCAAAAAGGATAAAATTTGGGTTTTATAGCACTGTGCGTATAGCAATGTTGATGCACACCAAGCTGGTGCCACCAACGTGCGCCCTTGTCATGTCAGGAAAAAAACCTGTCAAGCGTGATACTACCTGCCAGGCACCGCGTTGCTTTATGCCCCTGCCAATCCAGCGACAGAAGCACATTATCCGGTGCAGATCCAGCATCAGTCCAGGCGAGGCATCAGATCTCAATTTGGGCTCGAGTGCCAGTTTGTACATGCAAGTGTACTGCCATGCGGCGTGACAGCACACGCCATCAGCCAACAACTAGGGGAGCTGGCACTGCACATCCGTTGCGGCCACATGCTGTTACAACTCCAGCAAAGTGGACCGTTTTGGCTTTTGGCTGAGTTCAAATGCGAATGTTAGGTGGCCAACAAGCCCAGATAGCACGGCACAGTGCGCTCTCACCACTTGACCAACAGCGTGTCAAATGCATCATGACCAGCAGCAGATCACCATCACAAGCAACCTGGATAGCAACCGACAGTTCTACACAGGACCACCAACGGTTAGGTGTAGTACAGCTTGCCACAAGCAGAAGCCATCAGGAGAGCAAGCAAGAGCAGGTGTCCAGTCGCTGCTGCACCTCGGCACGCAGTGTTCAACAACTGCTCTCTTCAAACCTTGTGAATGGCAACATGTGTACTCCCCATGGTAAAAAAACCGGTGTACGTCAGTCAACAATCGCACATGCATATGCCACCGCTTTAACTCAGAACTCACGCAATCCACCTACTAGTGCACCGTTACGCAACACTCTCCATCAACCTGAGCCTGTTCCCTGCAGCATCCACCAACAAACCTCCAACCACATGCTGCTGCCGCTGCTGCTGCTGCTGACAGGCGATCTCCACCAAGCAAGCTGATATGAATCCCATCCAAGCTGCTGCTTTGATTTTCCAACTGCAAGCCGCACAGCCGCCACTTACAGCCTTTCGGGAACTCCCTGCCTGCCCCTGGCACACACCACCCCACTTCAGCAGTTGCTGCAGCAGCTGCACCACAGGTCAGCGCCACATGCACGCCCCACACCAGGATACAGCATCATTGCAGCAGCTGATAACACAAGCTGCTGCTGCTTGCGCGGCCGTGCCAGGCGCATCGTCGCCCTCCCATAAACATATCCGCCATGACTGCTGCCGCTGCCGCAAGCGCTGCTGCGCCTGCCCTCGCCGTGCCGGGCGCATGGCCAACATCTCAAGCTGTATTCACTGCTGCTGCTGCTGCTGCTGCTGCTGCTGCTGCTGCTGCTGCTGCTACTGCTGCTGCTGCCGTGCCGGGCGCATCTGCACCACCTTGACGAAGCCCTCCGGCAGCGGCGCACCGCCGCGGTCCTCTGCCAGCTTGCGCTTGGCATCCTCCACAGCTTGCAGGTCCTGCGGCGGCAACAGCACATCAAACATGTTGACAATGTTTGTGTTGTTGGTGTTATGGTTGCGGCATGCAGTTGGTACCCTGCCAGCTTGCGATTCGCATCGTCCACAGCTTGCAGGTCCTGCAGCGGTAGCACACCAAGATATTGGACTGTTAGTATAGTGCATTGGTGTTGAGGTTGCGCCGCGCCGCCGCGGTCCTCTGCCAGCTTGCGCTTGGCATCCTCCACAGCTTGCAGGTCCTGCGGCGGCAACAGCACATCAAGATCTTGGAGTGTTGGTAACAGTGGGTGGGAGCTGCAGCATGCAGTTGGTCCTCGGCCAGCCTGCGCTTGGTGCTTTCCACGGCTTGTACGTCCTGCGGCCGCAACAGCACATCAAAATATCAGATTGTTAGTAACAGTGGGTTGGAGCTGCAGCATGCAGTTGGTCCTCGGCCAGCCTGCGCTTGGCGATTACCACGGCTTGTATGCCCTGACGCAGCGCAGCACGACCAGAACCAGTTGGTATTAATGCAAAACCAGACCACCAGCAGATGATCCTTGCACAGCTGGCGGCTGGCGTGCTGGTGGCAGCTGTCACTCTTTGTGCCGCAGCAAAAACAGGCGTGCTGGCAGCAACGCGCGCTGAGCACGACAGTGAGCCAATCTACTAGCCGCTGCTGGCGCGCTGCCGCTGCCGCTGTCGACTCTCCCCGCAGAGCCATACACATGCCACGCCTCGCCTGCGGCGCGAGGATAAATCAACGATTGCACTGAGCCTGACAGACAGCTGCCATCGCCTGCCACTGCTGATGCATGCAGAGCACAAATAAGTTTATTTATACCACTCAAGGTTGTCTTTCAGAGGAATCAACCGAATCTATGTATACACCGCTCACCTGCGGCGTGAGGAAGATGAACTGCAGGTCGCGCTTCTCCCGCGCAAACTCCAGCAGCGTCTGCGTGGCGATGCGGCGGTTGATGGCGTCCATGAACACATCAAACTCGTCCATCGCCTGGCAGCAGCAGCAGCAGCAGCAGCGGTGGCAGCAGCAACAACAGGCAGCAGCAGGACCATCAGGCAGTCAGTGCTGCAGACCCCATCTGTCTCACAGGATTTGCACCCATGCTGCCAGCTGCAGTTCCTAGTACACGACAGCTGCCATGCCCCAGCTCCTGCACATGCAACACACGTGTAACCCCTCTCTCCCTCTCAAATATGCAACACACATTGCAATCGCTACCATCTCCTCCAACAAGTGTCCCAGAAGCTGTGCTTCAAGACATCTCTGGACTATTCATGCAGCAACAGCCGCCCGCCCTCACCCTGAAGGGGCTCTCAGTGAACTCGCCCAGTGCCAGGATGAAGGCCACAGTGGTGAAGGAGCGCTCACCACCTGCAACCAGCAGCAGCAGCAGCAGGAGCCAGACACAATGCAGGAGCCAGATACAACGCAGGTCAGCGGCAGTTAGCAGCAAGGCAGGGCAGATTGTAGCATACATGCAATCGTGCATGCCGCGGCATGACACGCGTTCAAACTCCCACGCTGCCTCACAAATCAACAGGCAAAGTTTCCAGCAGAGCTCGCATGCTGCCAAGCAAGCGTTGCCTCGGCTCAAACGCTCCCGCTACCAGCACCTGTTGGCTGGGGTGTGTTTGCAGCTACGTGCATGCAGAGCACAGCGCAGAGCACCAAGCCTACAATGGAGACACAGGGTTTTCCTCTACACAGGTTCCTCTGCGCACCTGACAGCTGCTTGAGGTCCCTCACTGCCTTGCTCTTGCGCGCATCAGCGCCCTGGCCCTGCGCGTTGACCTTGACCAGCAGCCGCAGCTCGCCCGTGGCCTGGTCCACACGCACCTTGCCCTGCAGCAGCCCCAGCAGCAGCAGCAGCAGTCCCAGCATCAGCATCAGCATCAGTACACAAAGAGAGCAGCCTGGTCCGGGCTTGGATCCCGAGGCCTGCCTGCAGCCCACCTGTGCACTGCACCAATGGGTGTGACACAAAAACAAGACCCCGCATGCACACAGAAGCGATGCAGCACGTGTGCAATGCGGCACTGCCACCCGCGCTGTCGCTGCATGCTATTTGACAACACCACAGGCAGCTGATGAGCGATCACTGACGCGCCTCAAACACCTGTCACTTCATGTTTCACATAATTGAGTTCGCCTCAGCCCTCGCGCCGCACCTGGTGCCCCCTCCTGTGCATGTAGGCCATGAACTTGCCGCACACGGTGCTGCTCACGGTGTCAAACAGCTCAGTGAACTTGGCCCAGCGCTCACGCACCGCGCGGTCCGTGAAGCGCACGATCTGGCGCATGTTGCGCACGCTCGGCTCGTGGCGGCGCCACTCAGCCTCAGCCTGGCAGCAGCAGCAGCAGCAGCAGCAGCAGCAGCAGCAGCAGCAGTGGCATATGATTCACGTTGACCGCTTCCTGTGTAGATGCATGATGGCGTGAGCGACGCGGAAGTGTGACAACACTGTAACATGTTACATAACATGTTACAAATTAGCGATGGCAGCTGCGCACCTTGGCGAGCTTGTCCTGCAGCTCCTGCCTGTTGCCTCCAGCATCCTGCTCAGCAGCAGCCACGCGCTTGTGCAGCTCATCTGCCTTCTTCCTGAAGCGCTGCACCTCCTGCAGCAGCACACACCATATCCAGTGTTATATATCAACACGCTCAGATGTCAGTATGTTTAAGCAGCGCCTCGGCACATATGGACACAGTCAGGCACCATGCGTCTGCAGCGCTAGACTGCGCGAGCCAGCCCTGTTGCATTCTATCGCTCATCGCTGAAGGTCAGCCAATCGCTGACCGACAACCGCTGACAGACCGGCCACCGCCACCAACACACATGCAACGCTCAGATACCGCAAGCCCTGAACAGCAATCCCCTCAGACAAGCTCGTAGCCTGGCACAATCTGGCACGCTATTGCAAACGCTACGCAGCCAGCTAGCCAGCCAGGCAGCCAGCCAGCCAGCACACGCACATTCTGCATCACACTGTCTCTGTACGCTGCAGCCGCCGCCTCGACGATCGCCTCATCACTCATGGGCGCTGAGCGCCCGGCAGCGATGCGCTTGCGAATCTCGGCCTCCACAAATTTGTGCATCTCCTCGCGCGCTGCTGCCAGTGCTGCCCAGCCCTCCTCCTCGGTGCCGCCTTGCACCTGCGGCGGCAATGCAGCAGCAGCAGCAGCAGCAGCAGCAGCAGCAGCAGCGCGCACAAGGCAAGTGGCGTGAACAGATTGAGACACAGGCACCAGGCACAGCGTCCATGGCTGCATGTGGACGGCAGATGCTGCTGCGTGACGTATGGCAGTGCGTAAGCTACTTAGTGCAGCAGACTCGGCACACACGTGTGGAACCTGTGCCAATGCAGCCCAGGACGTGCTGCTGTGGCGCAACGCGCCTGGCAGAGTGCAGCTGCCGCTGCTCTGCGTCCATGTGACAATGCATGCTGCTGCTGCTGCTGCTGCTGTTTGTTCGCTGCTTACCGAGAGTGCTTCCTGCTTGAGGTCATTGATCGTCTGCGCCACCTGCTCAGCGTTTGCGCGTGTGGCGGCCTCCTCGGCCTGCAGCTTCTGCACGCAGCAGTGCGCAGGCAGGGAGGCGCACGATGCAGCAGCAGCCAGTCCTGCAAACATCAGAACCTCTGGTGGCGCAAACCAAATGTTCATTTTAAATGGAGTCCAAAAAGGCGACTGGCTGCGAGTAAGCTGCACCCATACGCAACAGCTGGCGACAGACCAGGCAACCCACGATGCAGACCGCAGCACGCAATCGAACAACAAGAGCATGTGCTGCTGCGCTGTGTCGCACCTGTATGTGGCGCCTGAAGGCGTCCGCAGCGCCCTGGAATCCAGCCTTCTGCTGCACCAGCACCTGCATCGCCTCGTTGCGCGTGTTCAGCGACGCGAGCATCTCCTGCATCTGCCCGGTGCGGCTGTCATACAGCGCCTGCGCCCTGCAGGCATCACATGATGATGATTACAGCGTGAGATGAGAGAGTTAGCATCGCTCCAAAAGCTTGTTCTGTGTTTTGCAGCAACTCTCATGGAAAAGAAGTCGCGCCCAGCCGTGAAGACTGCCACGATCTCAACGCCAGGAGCGAGCATGGTGCACTAATGTGAGCCGAGCACGCAGTCGGCGCACGCACAACTGGCAGGAAGATCGGTGCATGTTGCAGTGCGTACCAGCGTGCCGCCCGCCATGCCAGCCTCACTTCAATTGTAACAGCTCGCAGTGCCTGTCACCAGCACCTGCACAGCGTCAAAATGGACACCCACGTGACCGGCATGCCAATACCACGACAATCCTGGTGACTGCGCCACGCCCTCGCAGGCCCCACGCACAAGACTGCAACTCACTGCTCGTGCTTGGCATGCGCCTGCTCAAGATCCGCCGCAGCCCTGTCGCGCGCGATCTGCGCCTGCGCCACCGCCTCCTGCAGCGCGCGCTGCTGCTCCGCCAGGTCATCATCGCCGTCATCGCCATCGCCGTCAGCGTCCATGATCGGCGCCTGCGTCTGTTACGTTACGTTGTGTTATGTTACGTTACATGACAACGTTTGTGACAAGCGGCGCGACAGGAGCGGCAGGGCAGGGTAAGAAGGAGCCCAAGGCATAAGATCGAACAGGGTGTTGTGCTCTCAAGTGCATGCTGCGAGGGCAAGCAGAGCAGCAGAGCAGCAGCACAGCGCTGGCATGTCAACACACGGAGGGGATGATGACAGCAGGCGAGTCCACGGCAACTGCATGCATCAGCAATGGGAATGCGGCAATACCCATAACACAATGCTCAGGCAGTGCAAGCAGTCTGCCGTACCTGCAGCATCTGGCAGCGGTTCTGTGTGGTCATGCGCTGCTTCAGCATGCGCCGCCCCTCCTGCTGCAGCTGCTCCGCGTGGCGCCCCAGCTGCTGCACCTCCGCATGCAGCGCCGCCACTTGCTGCTGCAGCACATTCTTGGCGTCCTGCAAGCAGAACAGACATTGCAGCGCTGCGTTGGTTTGGCAAAGCATGCGGCGCATGGCGCTGCTTGAAAAGCATCAGCCCTGGGTATACCCTTCTGCTTGCAGGATGCTACAGTGACAAAGAAGCACTTCAGAACGCCTGCCACATCCAAACCAGAACCTCCGCATGCAGCCTCGACAAACACGGCACGGCACTAGGCAGGCAGGCAACCACAGCAGCGCAGCGCAGCAGCTGACCATGCATACATACACACCCTCTGCTAAAAGCCCTGCTGCTCGCACCTGCTGCTTCTGCAGGTCCTGCTCCAGCGAGGTCAGGTGCGCCTCAAAGCTGGCGCCCACGCGCGGCGCCCTGCAGCAGCAGACATCGTAACAATACTCGTTACTTTCAGCTGTCGACTCCATCAAGTACACATGCAAGAATTTGACGCATGCTTTTGAACAGTAGCTGGCAGCAATCCTGCAGGCAGCTGCCGGCACACGCAGCACTGTACAGGGCCCAGGTCGCTTCAAGCAGGTCCGCCTGCACTTGCTCTTAACATGCCTGTTGAGCCCAGCATGCCTGCTGCTCAAGCACCGCTGCAAGCTGCTGCATCAATAAGCTGCTGCAGTGCTGCATGTCCCTACAACAGCACCACTCCACCCACCCACCCCCCCAATATTGACACTATGTCCAGTGCAGTGAGTGCAGTGCCGCAGCTGCGCAGTACATCAGTCTCAAGCTCAACCAATCAAGCCAGATCAGCACCTGGCAGCGTGCCGCACCTGTCCAAGATGTTGTTGCTGACTGTCACGCCCACGCCGCTGCGCGTCCAGCTGCGGCCAGTCACGTCAACGGCGCGGCCCACGTTGGGCCCCGCTGCGCGCTGGTAGATGGCGTGCTTGGCGCGGGACTCCTCCTGGTCCACCACCACGCGCTCGTAGTGGCTCTGCATGCAGCAGTGTTGAACGGTTTCAGGGTTTGAGTGTTGAGGGATTTAGGGTCCAAGGTGTTGGGTTTAGGGTTGAGCACACAGCACACAGGGTGTTGGAATGTTGAGTTTGAGGACACGGCAAGCAGTGGTCAAGCAGCAAGGCAGGACTCCTCCTGGTCCACCACCACCGCGCTCGTAGTGGCTCTGCATTCAGCAGTGTTGACCGGTTTCAGGGTTTGAGGGTTAAGGGAATCAGGGTTTTGGGTTTGTGGGTTTAGCGTTGAGCACACAGCACACAGGATGTTGGAATGTTGAGTTGGCGGACACGGCAAGCAGTGGTCAAGCAGCAAGGCAGGACTCCTCCTGGTCCACCACCACGCGCTCGTAGTGGCTTTGCAGGCAGCAGTGTCAAAACACCCTCTTTGTGTCTGGTCTCAGGCAATGTACTCACCCTGTTGTGGATCATACCAGCACGCGAAGCTGACTGGAAAATGCACGCACATCACCAACTGCTGCAACATGTGTCTACCTAGCTCTCAACCAGCCACAACACGATGCTGCCTAGCGTGAACAAACAGGTCGTTGCCAGCAGCCCAAGCGACAGTTTTAGTAAACACTTGACGAGTGTGAAGTCTGTTCAACGCCGGCCACGCACCATGTCCATGAGCTTGTTGTCAATGATGTGCGCAAAGTGCGGGTGCTCCACGCGCACAAACTGCCGCAGCGTGGCCCAGCCCTGCGGCACCTGCTTGGCTGGCGGGATGGTGTAGGGCGGCCGGTCAAAGCTGGCTTCCACCACTGTGGGGCGCCGCATGCGCAGCTGCTCCGCCATCTTGAACAGCGTCTGTGCAGGGTAACAACACGTGTTTGACCATGTGTTTGACCCAGGCGAAGATGGCCAACGGAAGGTCAATTGAGCAGACAGCGATCAAAGCGCTGCGCACAGCAGCAGGCAAGAGGACACCATGCACACATGTTCTTGCAGCTGCTTGCAGCAAGCACATAACGTCAAGCGTGGTGCTAACAGACACTTAACACCAGCACAGGCTCGTGCTGAGCTATGCTGCAGTTCATACCAGCGGCACTTGAAATCAGCTGCGCGCTTCGCACCTCCTTGTCCCGCCTGCAGTGCACGATCCAGGTCTCCAGGTTGCTGCCCAGCACCACCTCTGTTGCCACCTGCAGGTGCAGTTGCGGCAGGGTCACATCATCATGTGCTGACCCAAGCCTGGCACTTTATGCAACAGCGGCACAAGTACAAGGCTAAGGGCCAGATGCCACCCAGAGCAGGCCCACCGAGTGCATGCTTAACGGAAAGCATATGCAGGTATATGGGAGCAGCACTGCTATGCATCGCGTTGCTGCGTTGATAGGTGTGTGTGATGAGGTCCGTCTGCAAGCCATGTTGGCAATGCATGACTCGTGGTGCGCGTGTAAAGCAAGCGGGTTGACTTACTTTCCACATCTCATTGGTCAGCGTGAGGTGTGCGCCGATGGGGCCGATAGGCAACTACAGCAGCAGCAGCAGCAGCAGCAGCAGCAGCAGCAAGGTGTGAGAACACATGTCGCCTCACTACAGTCGTATGCATCAGCTAATTAAGCGTGCGCCACTGTCGCCCTGCATGCATCGGGCATACTTGAGGGTTACAGCAGCTACCAAGCAGCTGCTGAACATACAGCATGCATGTTGGGAAACCGTCATACTACTCACATGCACCAGCTGCCAAGCAGCTGCAGTGTACACACCAGGCCTGCAGGCAGCGACTAACCACAGCATACAGTCTGATGAAAACAGCATGCCATCTGACAAAAACACCAAACCGTACTCATGGCCCCGCTTACCCGCTCAAAGGCGCGCTTGCTGCGGTCCACCTGCGCCCGCAGCTGCGCGTGCTGCCCAAACAGCGCCAGCTTCTGGCCCTTGGCTGCACGCAGCTGCTGCTGCTGCTGCGCCAGGTTGTGCAGCGTCTGCTGCTTGGACTGCAGCCTGCACGGCGCAGCAGCGACAGCAATGTGTTGCTGCCTAAGGCTTTCCGCAGACACGCTTGTTCGCAGCATAAACACATCAACGCATGCTCAACTACACATGTGACCTCTTGATCTGAGGGCCCATGCCGGGCCATTCACTGCAATGCACAAAGATGCTATGCTAATCTTCTACACACGAATGCGCGATCCCCGCGTCAAAACCTACATCTGCTGTGCCGTGCGTAGCTCCTCCTCCTTGGCTCGCTTCGCCTCCAGCGCCTGCTGCTGCTGCTGCTCATGCTGCGCCAGGCGCGCCTGCGCTGCCTCTGCCTCCTGCTGCGCTGCCGCCACCTGCACCTGGTGCTGTTGCAGCGCATCCGCATACTCGCGCTGCCTGTCGTCACTGGACTCCTGCTTGCTCTGCAGAGGCGGTTGAGTGTGTCGAGGCACGTTCGCATGGGATGCATGTGAGTGGGGACAGGATAAGCGCAAGCGCCGAGTGCACGTGCATTCATTTCACAGTTGACGTAGCATGTGTGCGCAACCGGGCAAAAGCAAGTGGCGAGCGCTGGATGACCCAAGGAGTCCAGTCTGTAGGCCGGCGCAGTGCGTGTGCGTCACAACAGCAGGTGGCAGCGTGACGACCTCTACATACCACACCCAGCTCATCATCCTCAGCCGGCTGGCCGGCAAGCGGCTGCAACACCAACCACCTGCGCTGCCACAAACCGATCCAGCAGGCACGCAAGCGCGCACACAACCGCATTCGCTTACACACCACGACTGGCGTAGTGGCAGTGCTCGCGACACAGCTATATGCTCACTCATCGCCGCAAGCACTGTCATTTCTCCGCTGTACAGCACACAGAGCCAAATGGCAGACAGCAGCAAGGCACACACCTCCAGCAGCGTCTTCAGCTCCTCCTGTAGCGACTGCAGCTTTGCCTCTGCTGCTCTTGCTGCGCGCGTGGCCGTGCGCTGCTGCAGCCGCGCCGCCTTGAGAGCATCGCTCAGCCCGGTCATCTCTGCAGTGAAGTTTTCTTGGCTGGCCTGGTACTGCGTAGCGTCGGCCGTCTGTGTATAGGAAACAGCCGTGGCGCAGCATGGGGCAGCATGGCGCAGCATGGTGTGTGGCAGGGATGCAGCGGCGCAGCAAGAGCAGGACAGCGTGAGGCGGGTGTAGAGTGGCACAGATGATGCACAGCGCTCCAGCAGTAGACGTGTGTTCCCTTGCGGATGGATGCTGAATGATTTTGGGTTTGCAAGACAGAGGCCGCACGCGTTTCAGCACGCATCTGCTTCAAGTTTGTCGGCTGCCGTTCGATGAGTTTGGTGCATGCTACGGCTGCAGCAGAAAGGCAGCTGTCCTTCGAGGTACAGGTGGCTGCGACGACACACAGCGCCCAGCAGCTGTCGAGCTACAAGCACTGCTGATGCCTAAGAGCTCCTGTTGTCGCCACCGGCTTTGCTGCTGAGCAGCGTCCATGTGTAACAACAGCAGATGCAGCACTCTTGAAGGAGGCAACACTACACAGTGCCCACTGCTGCTGCTGCTGTTGCTGCTGTTGCTGCTTGGCCTCACCAGCTGCTCCTCCTCCTGGCGCTTGTCGGCCAAGTGCTGCTCGGTGTCATCCAGATAACGCTGCTGCTGTGCAAGCTTCTGGGGCAGCTCATCCTGCAAGCAGCAGCAGCAGCAGCAGCAGCAGCACAGAGCATGGTTACCCCACACGCGCATTGCAGGCTGGCCGCTGCTGTGTTCCAGCGCATCCAAAAATCTGCACCACTCCTGCGCCGCTACCAGCAGCAGGCCTGTGCACCTCGCACACCCGTGCTCTATTACAGCCCTTCCCACAGCCATCACTGGCACACGCACATGCATCTGTCTCCACATTTCGCACACACGCCGCTATTCCAGCGGCATATGCACCAAGGGTAGAAGCTAGCATGCTTAACCCTTTGAAATCCGCATGCAGCGCGTCTGTCAACGCAACCCTTCCGTGAACCCGCGCACCTCCAGATGCTGCCGCAGCAGCTCAGCCAGGCGCAGCCGCTCATCCACTGCCGCCCAGGCCTGCGCCTTCTCAAAGGTCTGCATGCGCCCCACCAGCCCAGCCGTCTCCTCCAGCCGCGCCAGCTTCTCACGCGTCTCATCCAGCCGCGCCTTGCGCTTGCTGCGGCAGCAGCAGGCAGCAGCAGCAGGCAGCGCCGCGTAGCGCGTATGTCATGTGTTACATCAGGATGTGAAACAGCTCGTGGCAGGGCGCTGGCCTCGTGGCAATGGTGGACTGCTTTTCGTCCGCAACTGAGGTCTGCGACTACCTCCTTTGCCGCCTCCTTCCTCACACCAATGAGCCTATGGTCTGCGTGCTCCACAGCAGCAGAAGATCATGCCTGCCGCACAACAACCCCGCACCTGTGGTCTGCCACAATGTGCTTCTCCGCGTCCTTCATCGCGTCCACGTAGCCCTGCGCCAGGCTCAGGTTGGCCTGCATCGCCTCCAGCATGGTGGCCTGCATGAACAGCTCGTACTTCTTCTTGTCCGCGACAGCGCCGCACAGGAAGTTGCGGCTGGTGTCCTGCAAGCAAAACAGCAGCAGCAGCAGCAGCAGCAGCAGCAGCAGTGAGCATGGTGACCTGCATGAACAGCTCTTGATTCTTCTTGTCCGCGACAGCGCTGCACAGGAAGTTGCGGCTGGTGTCCTGCAAGCACAACAGCAGCAGCAGCAGCGGCAGCAGCAGCAGTGAGCATGGTGGCCTGCATGAACAGCTCGTACTTCTTCTTGTCAGCGACAGCGCCGCACAGGAAGTTGCGGCTGGTGTCCTGCAGGCGCCAGGAGCAGCAGCAGCAGCAGCAGCAGCAGCAGCAGCAGCAGCAGCAGCAGGGACGCAGAGATGAAGCAGGAACAGAGAGGGGAGACCTTGCGGGATGAAGGCAGGCGGTCCGGCAGATCATCAGTGCTTGCTGTGCAGCTATACATCAAACAACCCTTGCAATCATCGCAGCTAGTGCATGCAGCCGCACAAACGCACCTGCGTCATCACTGCCAGCGGGTTGGTGGCGTCGATGTTCAAGTGGTCCAGCAGGTCGTCCAGGTCCTTGCGCCGCTCAGAGACCTTGCGGCCCTCGTGGTCCAGCAGCCGCCACTTGCTGCTGCCATTCACCTGCAGCAGCAGCAGCAGCCGCAGCCGCAGCAGCAGCAGCAGCAGCGGCGGCGGCGGCGGCGGGGAGGCAGGCGGTCAGGCAGGCACATAGAGTGCACGTGCTCAGGCGGCAGCTTGGGGTGCATTGGAGTGCTCACCGCATGCACATGTTACAACACCCTGAATCCATGCAGCATGTACCAACAGGTAGCAGCAGCAGCAGCAGCAGCGTGGTGCTCACCTTGATGACTCGCTCCACTGTAAGCCAGTCGCCGTAGCGCTGGTGCTGGTATGCGTCCTCCCCGGTGTTCCACAGCGTCACCTGCGGCACACAACGGCGCGGCAGCAGCACACGCACTGCTCACCAAGCCGCCAGCGGTCTGTGCAGGTGTTGCATCAGCAGTCTAACACCATCGACGCCCCGCGCATCCGCAGCCGCAGTAGAACTGGTCCAGCCTGCCAGCATCACATACAACACTAGCTGCCAGCCTCCGCAAAACACAATGCTCCCGCCCCACCAGTCGCCACGGCGACAACCACCGCATCACTGCTGCTGCTGCTGCAGCTGCACCACTGCTTGCTTGCTCACCTGCACCTTGCCTCATGGCGCCCATTGCGCACCAGCGCAGAGCTCTCACTGCTGCTACTCAGCCTCCACTGCTGCTGCTGCTGCACCCACCACCCCTGCACGCACCTGCACCTTGGCCTCATGGCAGCCGTTGTGCGCACCAGCTCGCCGTTCTTGTCGCCGCGCCACATCTGGCGCGCCAGCGCACCCAATACGCACTGCATGGCCTGCAGCACCACCCGCCCACGGTTTTCCCCGCTCCACTCACAATCCTCACCGCCCCAGCTACAATAGCACCCCTCTCACTCCTGCTGCCGCAGCCATTCACCACTGCTGCTCACCTGCACCTTGGCCTCGTGGCAGCCGGTGCGCACCAGCTCGCCGTTCTTGTCCCCGCGCCCGGTCTGCTTGGCCTTTGCGCCCAGCGCGCACTGCATGGCCTGCAGCACGGCGCTCTTGCCGCTGCCGTTGCTGCCGCTGACCACGTTGACGTGCGTGCTGCGCAGCAGAGAGGAGTTGGAACAGTAGAACGGCAGAATGGCAGGGCAGCAGTCAGAAGTGTGGGGGAAGGCGTGCGGCGGCAGCGCCCACGACTAGCACTCGCTGCAGCAGCTTCATTGCCCCAGCAATGCAATGCATGTTATAATCCATGCTATCCTTGCACCCCAAATGGCAGGAGTACGCCCCATCAGCTGCCTCCTTTTGGCTCAGACTGCTACACCACCTGCTGCACAAGGCCTGCTGTGTGTGTGAAAATGCACAGCTGATCCTGCTGCCCTTGGCTACCGCTATCAGTGTGCCTGTCTGATGCTGCTTCTGACTGCATGCACACAACCATACAGTGAACAAGCGCTGTCCCTCTCCGCTCGCTGCCTGCTGCTGAACTCAGTGTTGGTGACCAACACCTCTAGGGAAAGAAACCATCATGCAAGTCATGTTGCTTGTAGTTGAACGCTTTACAGTCACTTCCCCGCTGCGTGCTCACCCAAAGTCCATGGCGAAGTTCTGGTGGCACATGAAGTTCTGCACCTGCACGTGCTTCAGGTGCCCCGCAAGGCCCTTGGCCCGCACAGCCACCAGCTCCCCGCCATCCTCTGCAACCATCTCCTCCAGCTGCGCATCAGTGTACTGCTCCTGGCCATCATCATCATCATCCTCTTCGTCCGCATCCTCCTGTCCTGCAAGCTGCGCTGCCTCATCATCATCCTCGTCTGCTGCTGCTGCCGCTGCTGCTGCGTCGTCCTGGTCTGGATCGCTGTTCTCATCCCGCGCACGCCGACCCCGCTGCTGCTGCTGCTGCTTCCTGCCGGAGCTGCCCCGCTGCTGCTGCTGCTGCTGCTGGCCGGAGCGCTTGCGCTGTCCACGTTTGCCATCGAGTGCAGCTCGTGCAGCGCCCGCTAGCGTATGCACGCGCCGGTATTCAGGGTCGGCAGATGCATCATCGTCGTCATCCTCCGCTTCTGCCATGTCAGCATCCTCATCATCTTCAGCAGCATCAGCAGCATCTGCTGCTGCTTCTGCGTAGCGGGCCGGCTGCTGCGCGGAGCGCCTGCGCTTGCCGCCCTGCTGCGGCTGCTGCTGCTGCTGCTGCTCTGCTGCAGATGCCGGGTCGCTGCTGGCGCCGGCTGCTGTTGTGGGTCCACCACACATAGCGAACCAAGAAACAGCAAAAGCAACGGCAGAGTGAGTTGAGGCGTTTAGCCATTGAACCCTCGAACAGCACAAGCATGCTGCTACACACTTGGGTCAGCGCTCCCTACACTACTGTAATACCAGCAGCGACCAGGCCTGTTGTGTGGTAATAAATGCCCTGCATCTGCAGGCAACCGCGCTGAGCATTCTTACAGGAGCACGGCACGCTACTGCGCATATGTAGTGCTTCGACCGCAGAAACACCTGCCAGTGCCAAGGCAGCAGACAGCACATGATTTGGCAGCTGCTGCACACCGGTCTGCACAATAGGTTTCATATATAATATTATGCAGCCGCTGCTTTCGCACCTTCTGTGCCGCCCTTACGCTTCTTGCCGCCAGTCCACTTTTCTGCTTTGACCAATAGGTGGCTCATCTCAGGCCACTGCATGTGCTCCTCCTGGCCGTCCGCGCGGTAGCTGCAGTGCACAGCGGGTAGTTTGTGGGAAGGAGTCAACCCTAGCCAAGTGAAGCGCAGCCAACTAGATGCATTCGAGTTCCCCATCGCAGGGGCAGCAAGCTGCAGGTCAGCTGCTGCGCACATATGTGATTGTGCATGGCGAGTTGCAGCTGCTGTGCTGATGAGGGGGCGAGTTGCGCTTTGGCAAATGATAACTCACTGTATTAAGAAGTATGGCCCACGGCGTTCTATGCTACCGTCATCTAGATGCAGTTCGGTGTCGATATCCAGCACCTTTCCTTCCCACAGTTGATTGTCCTCAAAGCGCTTCCTGCACAGCACAGCAGGTGGTTGGCTGGTGCAGTCAGCAGCAGCTGCTTGTGGCCAGATGTAGCCTCATCAGCAGGTTGAGTGCACCGCAGTATGCTGCACCAACATGCTGCTGGCATTCGCACCACGCAGAGCTATGAGGAGGTGGCACTGCTGCTGATGCCGTGCTGTGCGAGAGCTGGCCTGCAGCAGACATGCATGCGCGAGCATGCCAGCACATATGTTAAAAAACAAAATGTACATGCAAGGAGCTTACCAGATAACTGATCCGATGTACCTCCTGGCCTCCTCGACCGACTGTGGTGCAGGTATAGACGGGTGTGGCTTCTGCGGTACTTTTAGAGCCATCTTTGACCCTCAAACATTGTATATTGAGCTGCAGGCGTGCAACAGAAGCAGGCAGGATTCAAATGCTTTCGCCGAAGCGAGGAGGAGTCTGGCAACACTAAAGCCCCTTGTACACTTTACATCAATGCCTGTGGAATGCTCTTGCGGTGGTGCAAGTCCCTACCAGAGCCAGTTGATGCGCGTGTTATCGACATGCTGCGTGCTGCCACAATTCAAATTTCTTGACAAAGGACGGGCGCCACTGTATTCGTAGGCCAATTTATAATCTACATGTAGGCGTGCTACAGGCTATGGGCTGCTATAAGCCTTCCAGGAGCGGCATGCCGCCTTCTGCATTGAAACTCAGCATTCTGCTCTCTACTGTCATTCATGAAGATCTTGACCATCCTGCTAGCCGCAGGATACAAATGTGCTCCAGAAACGATGAAGGAGCAGATTCTGCAAGCGTTGTGTGTGCACTTGGCCCACGCTAGCATCAGCAGATGAAGGGCTAGCCCTTTGTCAGCGCTGCTGTGACTGCTCTGCATGCTGCAAAGGGCCCAGTCCAGCCCAAGTGCGATACAATTGCATCAGCAGCTTTTGTGCAAGTGCTTGGAGTAGACTATCTCAATGCAACGCAGGGAAGCAAAGGCATCAAAGAGCTGCAAGCACTGCTTCTGAGATGCAGCACACATGACGCAAGGCTTGGTCTCAGACCTGAGTCAGGCTGCTCCTGAGCAGCACCTGCATTTGCTGATCAAAGTGCCTGCGCCAGGCAGGTGGCGTGTACGTCTGCTCAAGAATATCAACAGCAGCGGTCAGCTCTTGACAGGTGCACCCGATGCACCTTAGACGTCGTGAGAACTGAGCGTAAGCTATGACCTGCGTAATTGCGCGATGACGTGTGGTCATTTTTTAGTCCCAGCTTAGCAATCAGTTATTCATAGGCGCTGGATATAAACAGCAGTGTTCACAGCGGACTTATCTGGAACATTTAAGGCTTGCTCTGTCATTGCCGCGATTCTGCCGTAGCCTGCATCACATGCGCACGTCAACGTCTGTAAATAGCTCCGCCCTCAGCAAGCGATCAAAGATGACGGTCCTCAGGCGTGAGGCGTCCCTCAAGTAAGCAATAGGACACACCGCTTGCATCTGCGCGCCTGCTCTCGGTTGGCTGCAGCACCGAGCGTCACGCCCTGCTCTCAGGCTGCAGTGCTTTTGTGCATTTCACAGCCCCATGTTGAGACGCCGTTCGCCTCAAGCGACACTTCACGCATTCTTTGATAACGCGACTTCTGCTGTCGGTCCGCTGCAGGGTGGTTGGGTTTAAGGGCCCGCAGAGTGCAGTGCCCTCGCAGCAGTACCAGGTGCAGCAGGATGCGCAGCCGCTGTTCCAGCCGCTGCAGATCGGCACGCTGCAGCTGCAGCACAGGATCGTGATGGCACCTCTCACACGCAACAGGTGAGCAGCAGCAGCAGCAGCAGCAGCAGCAGCAGCAGCAGCAGCAGCAGCAGCGTTGCTGCTCACGTTGGTACACCAGGGAGTGGTGCACCAATGCGCCGTGCATGCCTGTTGAAGGCGGCTTGCGTGCTGCATGTCTCGTACAGCAGCTGCTGCGCACGGCGTATGATGCCGCTGGTGCTTGCCTCTCATTAGCGCATGCGTCTGCATTGTACACCAGTGAATAGGAGTTCCATGATATGCACTGTAGTGCTCGTCACATGGTACATGCGCTTGCGGTTGTTGACATCATGTCATGATGGCTCTGCTGCTTCAGTCGCATCCTGCTGCTGTGTCTCGTTTCACAGCAGCTGCAAGCTTGCTACCGCACTCGCACTGCATGTGCGGCACAGGCATTAGCTAATTGCCAACCTTGCTACAGAAATGCACACGAATCAAGCACACTGCTATCGCGCTGCTGCTGCTGCTGCTGCTGCTGCTGCTGCTGCTGCTGCTGCTGCTGCTGCAGGGCCCCCAGCACCATCCCTGCCGAGGCCATGGCAGTGTACTACAGCCAGCGCGCCACGCAGGGGGGCCTGCAGATCAGCGAGGCAACCTGCATCTCGCAGCAGGGCCAGGGGTGAGGGGAAAGCTGTTACTAACTGTTACGTCCAACTGTTATGTCACGTAACGTAATGCATCAAGCGTATGATACAGTGCGGTGGTGTTAATGCATGTCAATGCGCTCCCACATCACTTTGTCAGCTTTGCTGATGTTGGCTGCCGATGCTGTGCTCTCTTCATGTAAAAAGCCTGGCATCTGCGTTCTTTGCCTTATGCAGTAGCACCAGAGCGGTGTCACTGACGCACCATGCTGCTGCTGCTGCTGCTGCTGCTGCTGCTGCTGCTGCTGCTGCTGCTGCTGCTGCTGCTGCTGCTCCTTCCTGCTGCAGCTACCCCAACGTGCCGGGCATCCACAATGCCGCTCAGGTGGAGGCGTGGCGGCCCATCGTGCAGGCTGTGCATGACAAGGGCGGGCGCTTCTTCTGCCAGCTGTGGCACGTGGGCCGCGCATCTCACCAGGGTGAGGCCGCATGCTGAGGCACAGCAATGCAATGCAGTGAAGTGGAATGCATCATAGTATTGCATGAGTGTATATCAGGGTGTTGCGTACGCTGACTTCGAGCCAGTAGTGATGAGGCGAGAGCAACCCCCACTGCGTGGTCTTTCCACTGGCAGGCGGCAGCAGTGGCAGCTCAGGGTCCATGAATGATTGCAGGCGTGCCATATGCACTAGTGCGCCGCATCGAAATCTTATCATCTGCTCGAAATCTTATCATCTGCTCTACTCGAGGCAATGTCTGAAGCATTGCCGTCTCACTGTGCCCTTTGCTGCTGTTATCTGGCTGTCACGCTGTGCAGACTTCCAGCCTGATGGTGGGCCGCCTGTGGGCCCCTCACCCATTAGGGTCAGCGATGCATTCGAGGTGAGCCTGCCTCCTGGATTATCATGGATCAATAACAGCTCTCGCGTCGTGCATCAGCAGCACGAGTGAACTAGGTTGCTAGTGATCCCCACGCACAGCTTGCACCGTGTTGTTTCGGGGCTCAAAAGGCAGCAGCAGCTAGAAACAAGCGGCAGAGCTGCAGCAACACTGTCCCGGCACTCATCTCTGCAACGCAAGAGCCGCACAGTGCATCCTTACCTGGCTGTCACCTCAGTCTCCTCCTGCTGCTGCTGATCCTGCTGCTGCTGCCATCCGCCAGATCTATACGCCCAAGGGCGGCCCCTTCAAGTACCCCATGCCCCGGGCCCTGGCAGTGCAAGAAATCAAGGACATCGTGCAGCACTATGCAGCAGCAGCTAAAAATGCAATTGCCGCGGGCTTTGACGGCATTGAGGTGCATGGCGCCAACGGCTACCTGCTGGACCAGGTGGGCCTGCTGCTGCTGCTGCTGCTGCTGCTGCTGCTGCTGCTGCTGCTGCTGCTGCTGCTGCTGCTGCTTCTGCTTCTGCTGCTGCTTCTGATCGAAAGCGGCTTACGACGAGTAGCGCATTGCTGCCAGTACAGCCTGCTAGAAAGGTGCTGCTGCTGCTGTCGTAACAGAACTGCACCGCTGGCATGGCGACAAGCCATGCTTGCCAGCATGCTATGATACACAGGACTTGCATAAAGCGCACCGCCTGCTGACTGCTGCTGCTGCTGCCCTGTTGTGCACGTGTGCAGTTCTGGAAGGACAGCTCCAACCAGCGTGATGACGAGTACGGCGGCAGCGATGAGAACAAGGCCAGGTGGGGTCGCATGAGTGATCAGCTACAACCCGCGCCAGCATGCAGAAGCACGTAGCAGCATACATAACACTGCACGACTGCAAGTGCCCAGTGAATGTAGCTAGCACTGCAGCACTGCATAGCAACATAAGGCGCAGCGGGGCGCAGGGTGCTGTGCACATGCACGTGCCTTGCATGTGGTCTCACTGCTGTCACAAGCGTAGAAGCACCATGTGCAGGACCGCCTGCAGCAGTGCTGCACAACACTCTGCCGGCCAGTTGTGCAGGCTGATGATTGAGAAGATGGGAGGCGGTGGCTGGCACTGAAAATACTTGTTAAATCGGGTCAACCTGCTGCTGTGCAATCCAACCATTTGCAGGCTGATGCTTGAGGTGATGGAGGCGGTGACTGGCGCCATCACTGCCGGTTACTAAAAAATCATTATGCATTGCCTAAATCCGCAGATGTGCACTTTACCATTTGCAGGTTGATGATTGAGGTGATGGAGGCTGTGGCTGGCGCCATTGGCGCTGAGCGCTGCGGGGTGCGGCTGTCGCCCTACAATAGCTTCCTGGACGCCACCGACAGCGTGCAGCGCGCGATCGACAAGAACGTGTGGCTGATGCAGCAGCTGGACGCACGGGTGCCAGGTCTGGCATACATCCACATGGTGCGGCACGTTGCAAGCGGCAGCAGCAGCAGCACAGTTCTTGGTGCGCCTCAGCCTCAATGTGGCAGCCGCACTGCACAATGACTGCGCCAGACTGCGGCAGCATCGCTGCAGTACTGTTGTGGCTCATGCCGTTTTTGGTGGCCACCGAGTTTCACACTGCTGCTGCTGCTGCTGCTGCTGCAGGTTGAGCCGCGCCTGGCTGCAGGCAATGCAGAGATTGAGGGCCACATTGACCACACGCTCAACCCCTTCAGGAAGGCCACCAGCAGGCCCTTCCTGGCCGCAGGTGGGGCAGAGCGGCACACATAATTGTAACTTTTACTTTATAACTTGGCACTTTACACTTTGATTCTAAATGTTACTTTTGTTATATTGTTGAAACCAGCAGGCCCTTCGTGGCTGCAGGTGGGGCAGCAGGCCCTGCAGCTGATGCATGAAGCAATTTTTGGACGAGCAGCAGCCCGCTGTGTGGCGTTGTCTTTTTTGCAGCGCTGCTAGCTAGCGGTGTTGATAGCAGAATGCTGTGCACCTTACTATGTCGCCACACTCTGGTGAAGCGCTCATGTCGGTGCGTGACTCGTTTTGGTGTGCAGCCAACAAACAACCCCGCCAATACCGACTTATGTGGCCTGCCGCATTGCGTTGGCGCTTGGTCTTGCCTTCCCGCCCGCTGCCAGGTGGCTTCAAGCGCGACACTGCCATTGCGGCTGTGGCATCTGGCGAGGCTGATGCTGTCGTGTTTGGCCGCCACTTCATCAGCAACCCCGACCTGGTGCGGCGCCTGGCTGTGGACGCGCCACTGAACAAGTATGACAGGTGGGCGTGCTGGTGGCGGCTGTTGCCAGTTGCGAGTTTGCTCTGCCAGCCCTGTGCTGTGTTGCACCTTGCTGTTCTTGGAAAGGAGCAAAAGGAGCGGATGTGAACTGCTGAGTCTTGGGCAGTGCTGAAAGCTGCAGCTCACCTCCACTCCCTTCCAAGGCGCAGCAGCCTAAACTTGAAGTAGTACGCAATGGTTGCTTAGTGGCAGAACAGCTAGTCGTTGCACTTGCTTAGTGGCGGAACAGCTAGTCGTTGCACTGTCGCACGTCACACCAAAACAGCTACTTGCTGGGCACTGTTGACAGTAGCAGTCACTTGCTGCAACATGTTGCTGTTGCTGCTGCCGCAGGTCCACCTTCTACGCTGCCCAGCCAGGCCAGATGGAGGGCTACATTGACTACCCCTTCCTGGAGGAGTGAGGGCGCTGCTGCTATCTTGCAGGACGGGGGACGCTGTTGATGTCATATCCAGAGTGGTTGCGGCTGCTGTTGTTACTTCAGGAGGGGGACATTGACTACCCCTTCCTGGAGGAGTGAGCCTGCTGCTGTTACTGTTGGGAGGATGGAGGCTATTTATGCTATGTTGAAGGGAGTGTAAGGCTGCACACAACTTGTGAGCGGCATGCGCACGTGTGCTGAGTGAGCGATTGCGCAAGGTTGCATGCAAGCGGGCGACTAACCACGTGTAATGTAACAAGGCAAGGGGGTGTTGCTTGCCTGTGGCCTGCAGTGGGTGATGCAGCTGACAGCGCATAGGGTGTCTGCAATGCAGCCACACTTGAGGGAGATTTGCATGGGCTGTGTGAGCTGTGTTTCTCAACAAATGATTGTGATTGCTGAGGCATCATGGTGCATTTGAAGTATGTAGGTTGATGCATTTGAATTGGTGATCGCATGAAGCAGGAGTGTTGCAATAATTGCATAGCTGGTGGGGGTATTGCAGGCGGCTGTCGGCAAATCTGAGTTCATGCTTGTATTGTTATTGGTGGGATGTGTACAGTGTTAGTTGGATTGTGCTTTCTTGCCCGGTTGCATATTGCTCAGGCTGAGTGCTCATTGCTGTGGTTGCTGTTGGTTTTACCAGCTGGGATACCAGCAGGATATTATGTTCCTCGTGTAACCTGCTGTGCATTGTTCAGCCGTGAAACAGCAAAGTAATTGCGGGGCTGAATGGAAGTATTTGTAGTCATTGAGTGACAACAGCGGTCTGACGGATGGGCAAAATCGTGAAGCTGGATTCAAAGAGCTGTCTGTACCCCCGCCCCAACATGTCATGCCCTGTGGGTGACAGCTCAGCTGGTCAGCAGCAGTTTCACTTTTAACCAGTAATTGGATCATCCCAAGGTCATCACATGTACCCCCAATGTGCAGCGGATGTTCGGCAGCAGTTTCACTTGTAACCAGTGATTGGATCATCCCAAGGTCATCACATGTACCCCCAATGTGCTGCAGTGCTCATCCGCTGCTGCTGACTGCCCACAGCCCCCACAAAGCCGCTCTGAAGCACCTCATCACGATTTGTGTGTTACACGACGAGAACACAGCCCGTTGTTGAGCCTATCACAGACTCAGTGGGCAACCACTACATCTGCTGCCCACTCACTGCATGTCATGGTCACATGAGACTGAAGTCCTGATACCGACTGGCGCAGATACCTGCGCATGCTGAGCGGGTGACACCAATGACATTTGCAAATGATACTCTAACAACCAACACCACACCTGCATCCTTGCCTAGGTTCCAACACCTGCCTGGCTACCCTGCCTGTTGCTGCCTGTGATATGGCTGCTGCTACACAAGTATGGGGCGCACAAGTATCAGCCACACCGGCTTCATTCAGATCACAAGTGATGGACGCAGATGAAGTTTGAAGCAATCAACGCTGCTGCAACACACAGGAACTCTGCAATGAATCACAACACACTGGAGCTGTCAAGTCTGACATGTATAACAACTCACACAAATACATCACTACACAGGCAACCGCAAACAAGAGACGCTGCGCTGTGGCTGCAGGTGCTCATCTTGAAGTTGTTTGCCAGGCATACCACGCAGTTTCAGGCGCTCAACCTCACGCCATCTGGTACAACCTGTTGTGATATAACTGCTGCCAACGCTTTATAACAGCAAGCATGCCGACACTTGCAACTAAAGGCATGGATCAATGCTCTGCATGCAGCAGGCTACAAACCCTGCCCTGACTGCGCTGTCTGCAGCTCCCGCCAACAGTCAGAGCTGCACCTGTCTTTCCACAAACTGTCACAACTCCCGTACACACCACCTCATGTACGTGCATGCCATACGAACACAGTTGCGGGTGTTTTAACAGCAACTGTGAGCAACAAACACCAGGTGGCAGCACATGCCTAGGCCCAGTTTGCCAGGCACACCATCTTACGCCAATCAACAGGAGAGAACTGCCTCGCCCCCTCAGGCATACACACAGTTCCCAATACTAACGCACGACTAGCATGAGCCCATAACACCGCTGACCATGGTTGGTCCTGCCCCTACCCCCGCAAGCCCCGCATGTAGAAGCACCTGCTACAGCTGCTACTCTGTTTCCTCGCACCTGCTTACTATCACAGTCTTAACACACTTGCTTGCAGGAACATCTGCTGAATGCCCTCACCCACCAAGGCGTGCTGTCCAATAGCACAGCACCAGCCTGAACTTACTGGTGAGTTGGTGCGCGGCAAAACGAATGCACCATACACCCTCTGCAGCAGTCACCATGCAGCTGCTGCAGCTAGGAGCTGCAAGGGCTGCACCTAGACAGGCCTGACAACGCCGAAGTACGACAGTGCACAACACACACAGCACATCAACCACGCCTCTCGCTGGTGTTTTGTGTCCTCAAAAGGTTATCGGGCAGCTCCCTATGAGAACATGCAATGAAAGACATGGTTCACACCCACCCACAGGTCCTCGCTCAATGAAACACCTACACCCACCCTCGCTGGCACAGACGCCTCATAGCATTGCCTCCTGCCACATGCAGGCTTACCCGCTTAGCCAGGCGCAGCGTGTAAGCCACGCTTGACGATGACACAGCTTTGGTGGCACATACATCACACCTAATAAAGCACACTTACCACCCAGCCAAACCTGCCTCAGGCAGCAACCCACACACCAGGCATGTCCTGGCCAGCGCCACCCGAAGTCCAAGTAGCCCATCCAACACAAAACCTCCACAGGCTTATCCCAGCACACCACAGACCCAGCCACACGCCAGCAAGCCATGCTGAAGCAGATGACTCCGATTGAACTTCTGCTGTCCATGTGTAGCAGTCTGTGATGTGGGCAATTCCCGAGCCCTTGAACCCACCGCTGTCACGACTGACCCGTCCACAGCAAGTGGGGAGCCAACTGCTCAAGCAATCAAGCCACTAGGACAGCAGCAGCAGCAGCAGGCGTCACACCCGCAGGCTATAGCCTCCGCAGGCTATAGCCTCACTGCCCTGTCACCCCTTCAGCCTACACCCTCTTTTGTAGCAATGACCCTGCGCGGACCCCATCACCCCAGCCCTACATAATATGCTTCTGCCAAAGATTACTGCTCCGCCTCTTCCTCCACAACAGAGCACTCCTCCTCATCTGTGCTGAGCTCCGCAATCTGGAACGACGCCACCTGATCCGCAGCAGCAGCAGCAGCAGCAGCAGCAGCCTGCAGCGGCGCACCACCCGCGGTGATGCTGCCCTCACGCTGCAGCCTGCACGCCACCCCCAGCTGACTGCCCACCCATGCCTCAACATCAGCTGCGCTGCGCCCAGCACACACAGCACCGGCGCTGCTGCTGCTGCCTACCCAGCCAGCGTTGGCTACTGCTGCTGCTGCTACAGGCCCAGCACAACTCCCAGCAGCAGCAGCAGCAGCAGCAGCAGCCAGAGGGGGCGTCAAAGGGGTAACAGGCTCGCTGCCACCACCCACCTCACCCCCACACACCTTGCCACACCAAGCTGCTGACATCTCTGCTGTGACCGTGCCGCTCCTGCTGTGCATGCTGCTGCCGCCGCCACGCACGCTGCCGGCAGCACTAGCATCACACTCACTCAACAGCTCAGACCGAGCAGAGCCCCTGCGCTGGCCTAACAAACTGCTGCTGCTGCTGCTGCCGTCTGTGGCGTTGCTGCCAGCAGGCCGATGCAGCACGCCATGCAGCTGCTGCATATCACTCTCTAGCCCAGCCAGGTTGCCCTGCAGCTGCTTCACCAGCACCAGGATGCCAGTTAGGCCGTCCGCCACAGCACCTGCAGCCACCACACCGTTGCTGCTGCCGGCACGTCCCAGCGCAGGGTCCCTGGCGGCAGCAGCAGCAGTCTCGTAGCCGCTTGCACTACCAGCCCACATTGCGTCGCACTGGAGTAAGTTGCGGGGCACTGCCGGGCAGCTATGCAGCAGCCGTCCGGGTTCTGCTGTGCTGTCATCATTGTGATGTGCCTGCAGGGCTGCCAGGCTAGGGCTAGGGATGCTCAAGATGCCGAGTGAGGTGTCATCATGGAAAGTGACACGAGGCGACGGCTGCTTGGCGCCGTGGCTGGCACAGCCTGCTGCTGCTGCTGCTGCTGCTGCTGGTGTGCCGGGCGGCGCTGCTGCTGCCCAGGGCAAGTGTGCTTCAACAGCATCACAGACGTGCTCACTCTGCTGCTGCTGTTGCTGAGCAGCTGTCCCTGACTCAGCAGCAAGGTGATGCAGCAGCCAGCCAGTGCTGTGTCCGTCAGGCGCAGCTGACTTGACCTGGCTAACACTACTGACATGCAGGAGGTGTGTTGCAACTCCGGCGATAGCCACATCATTGCAGTGGCTGGCATGCAGCAGAGCGCTGCTGGTAGCTGCAGCAGCGCTGCCGCCGCTATGCCTACCAGCAGCACCAGCAGCTGCTGCACTGCTGCCACGCCTGCCGCCTGCCACAGTGCGTGTGGAGGCTGTATGTGATACATGCGCCTCTGCATCAGCACTGCAGGAGCTGCCACGCCTGATCGGGGAGCTGCTGCTGGCCCTGCGCCTCGCCCCTGACATGCCGGCACCGCCTGCTAAACCTGCTGCTGCTGCTGCTGCTGTACCTGCATTTGAAGCTGCATTAGCTGTAGCAGGCCTGCCAGTGCGTGTGCCAGCCGCGGGGCTCCTGCCTTGTGCTGCCACCCCAGCAGCAGCAGTTGCCGTGGCTGTACCTGCACCCTTGGGCGCCCTGATAGGCGACAAACTGCTTGCCCTCGGTCGCACCCTGCTGCTGCTGCTGCCGCAGCCGCCACTGCTGCCGCTGCCGCCTCCGCCACCATCAGCTGAGGACAGTGGGCTGCGGGCACCATCCCGGCTGCTGCGAGCACAGCCGCTGCCGCTGCTGCTGCTGCTTGCAAAGTTGCTCACCCAGCCCTTGGGTGAAGCCATCTT
Organism: Tetradesmus obliquus; assembly: GCA_030272155.1. Taxonomy (NCBI): domain Eukaryota; kingdom Viridiplantae; phylum Chlorophyta; class Chlorophyceae; order Sphaeropleales; family Scenedesmaceae; genus Tetradesmus; species Tetradesmus obliquus. The sequence goes on from CP126191.1 coordinate 9,325,558, forward strand.
GCTGCGGCCAATGACAGTAGGGCTCACCCTCCCTGTGCCACCTGCTGCTACTGCTGCTGCCGCTGCAGCAGTGCCTGCCTTGCTGCTGCTGCTGGGTGTAGTGCTGCTAGCGGCTGCACCATTTACACTGCGGTGCGGGGAAGCCGTAGTGTTGATTGCTGCTGCTTTTGTAGGAGAGCCTGCATTGAGCCTGCTACCCCGCTGCTGCTGCTGTGGCTCTAGCAGCACAGCAGCAGCAGCAGCAGCAGTGCTGGTCCTGGGCAGTGTCAGTGTCACTGGGTCACTGTGCTGCTCTACTGCAGCTCCAGCAACTGCCCTGGGGTCATGCTGCTCAGCCTGGGTGCTGCCACCTGCCTCGCTGCTGCCACCCCTGCTGCTGCTGGGGCTGATCAGCAGCTGCTTGCCTGGGCCAAAGCGCCTCGCCAGCGGTACATCAGTCATCGCTGCTGCTGACAGGTCAGCAGAGCAAGCAGGCATGGGTGACGGGCTGAGGCTGCGCCGCCCGCTGCTGCTGCTGCTGTTGCGTGCAGCCACAGCAGCACCAGCCAAGCTTGCTGCTGCCTTGCTGCTGCTGGCTGGCAGCGTAGCTGTGTTGCTGCGTGCAGCAGTAATGCGCCCGCCGTTGCTGCTGCTGCAGACCACACCAGCGCGCTTTGCAGCAGCCTTGGTGCTTGACCCAGCGCCGTAAGTGCTGCTGCATCTCAGCTGCCCAGGTGCTGCTGCTGCTGCTGCTGCTGCAGGCGGGGCCTTGCTAGGGCTGCTGTTCCACTGCTGCTGCTTCTTGGGGCTCCCCAGCTGCCTCGCTGCACTGGGCTTGTCCCTGCACTTTGCTGCTGCTGCTGCTGCTGCTGCTGACAGACCGACAGGACTGCTGGCTCTGCCGTTCGCACTGGCACTGTTTGTCAGTCCTTTGCTGTCTCGAGGTGAACTTGGAGCAGAGCCTGCCGGACGCCACTCTGGTGTTGATGGCCTGCTGCTGCTGCTGCTGCCATTGCCGCTAGTGCCTTGTGCTGCGCTGGCTGCTGCTGCTGCTGCAGCACGTGCCTTGTCCATGCCTGGCAATGTGGGTGGCTTGTGCCTGTACATGCAAGGTGCAGGGTTCGCATCCCGGCTGTTGCACCCTGCGTGTTCTGCAGCCACATGCTCGTATGCGATGTCAGCATGGACGCCAGCAAGATCATCTTCTGCCGGCACTTCAAGCGATAATGCGGCTGCGCTGGCAGCAGCATGCATATGCCCAGGTGCTGCAGCACCAAGCAGTGTGTCTGCTAGGGCGCTGCTGCGGTGTTGCTGCACTGCCGAAACAGCGCCACACTCCCCAGGCTGCTCCTGCTGCTGCTGCTGCCGCTGCTGCTGCTGTTCGTTAGCTGAAGTATCACCTTGGGTGCTGCAGCTGCACAGCTGTGCCGTTTTGTGTACTGCCTGCTGGCCTACTGTATGTTTGCTCACGCCAGCCGCAGCCGCAGCAGCCACAGCAGCAGCTGCTGCTTTTGAGCTAGCAGCAGCTGCATACACGGCCTGAGGTGCCCTCGCAGCGACGCTACTGCTGCTGCCTGGGCAGCAGCAGCCAGGCACTGGCACTGACACAGCCCGCTGCGGCAAGATGCTCTGATGCCCTGCCGCCAGGCCTGAGCCACTCGCCCTGCAGTGCGCTGCATCTGCAGCACCCGCACTTGCAGCCGCCTCTGCTGCTTGCACCACTGCTGCTGCCGCTTCATCCAGTGCCTCCTGCCAGCTGCTGGCAGCTGCTGGCGATGCTGCCAGGCAAGCCGACCCGCTGCGTGCCCTGATGGGGCTTCCGATAGCAGTGATGCTATATGCTGAGGAGCTGCGTGAGGACCACCTGGCAGTACCAGCCTCGCCGCACACGCCGTTTGGGTTGCATGCCGGGCAGTAATGCACGCGTGTGGAGAGGCGCCATGGCCCGGGAGGGCTAGCGGCAGCGGCTGCAGCAGCAGCAGCAGCGGCGGCAGCGGCTGCCGCACTATAGCTTGTGCTGCTGCTGGGACTGCCGTTGGCGCGTAAGCAGGGCTTGGTGCTGCTAGGGTTGGTGTGACGTGCGTTGCTTGCACTGCTGGTCTTGCGCCTGCTGCTTCCTGCTGCTTCTGCCGCTGCTGGGGAGCCGTCAGGTGATGTGGTGCTGCCAGCTGCATTGACAGGTGTAGCCGACCCAGCAGCTGCTGGTTGTGCTTGAACACCTTCCAGCTCTGTGTGTTCTCTGGGTGCTGCCGCTACACCTGCTGCTGCTGCTGCATCACATGCAGATGCAGCTGCACCAGCGCTGCTGTCAGGCCATACAATGGTTGTGACATGCTGGTAGACCTGGCCACATGCTTGAGCATCACTGACTGCATCTTCTGCATTACAGTGTGCTGCTGCCGCTGACAGCTGCTGCTGCTGCTGCTGCATTCTGTCAGCCTCACCACCAGCCAGCGTGCTGTGCGTGCTGTCCACAACAATGGTGATGCAGTCACTAGCACCAGAGCTGCTGCTGCTACTGCGCCTTGCACACAGCTCGTTGGTGTAGCTCGTGTAAGGACCAGACAATAGCACGCTGCTGCTCTCCTTCCGTGCCTGCATGCCAGGTGACACCAGCCTGCTCTCATCGCCTGCACTCTGCGCTTTACGCGAGCAGCTGACAGTGGTCCATGTGGCGCTGCTGCTGCTGCTGCTGCTGCTGTCATGGCGTGCCGGGGTTTGCCCCGCACCTTCCTGCAGCAGTGGCTGCTGCTGCTGCCGCAGCTGCTGCTGGCGCTGCCACTGCATGCGGAGCGTCTCCCACTGCTCCTCCTCACCATGCCAGGCCAGCCATGGCGGCAGCACAGCAGCCGGTTCAGGCTGCTGCTGCTGCTGCTGCTGCAGGCCACCTGAGAGGTCCACAGAAGAGTTCAGTGCTGCAACTCCTGCCAGCCCTGGCGCTTGCTGTTGCTGCTGCTGCTGTTGGTGTGGCAGACCAGCCAGGTCTACAGAGCACCTCAGCACAGGCTCGTACGCTCGCTCTGGCTGCGGCAGCGGCTGCCGCAGAAGTAACGGCAACTCTTCTGCCTCATGCTGCTGGTGCTGCTGCTGCTGCTGGTGGTGTTGACCTGGCTCTGGCATCTCATGATGCTGCCAGCCTGCATCTTCGCTGTCATCATCCAGCAGGTGCACCAGCCTCACACCAGCCGGCACAGATGCTGCTGCTGCTGCTGGCGCATCGTGGCCACTGCTGCTACCATGCCTGCCTAAGCTGCCGCTGCTGCTGCCGCCTCGTAGCTTGATGCTGCTGTTGCCGGCACTCAGCTTGCAGGAACCTATGCCAGATCTGCCACCCAAGCTACTGCCATGCACCCTGCTGTAGCCGCGTGGCGTGGTCCATGTGCCGACCAGCCCCTGCTGCTGCATTAGCATCTGCTTGGTGAACGCCCTGTTGCTGTATACATTAGAGTCCGCGCACTGCAGCAGCAGGCTTTCAATGCTGATGCCTGCCGCAAGTGCCGCTGAAACCTGCTGCAGGAGCCTTGCCTTCTTGGCAGCACTCAGCACGTCCCCGCTGCCACCGCCCAAGCTACCACCGCCGATGCTGCTGGCACTGCTGGTCCTGCCACTCCTGCGCAATTCCAGCCTGCTGCTGCTGCTGCTGCTGCTGCCAAGCAGGCCGGCTGCAGCGGCGCTGTGGCTGCTGCCTGTTAGCTGCTCGGGTGAACTCCCGACAGCAGCATCAGTTGCACTGCTGTGGCCCCGTCGTCTCACTACAGCGCCTGCTTCGCTGCTGTTGCGGCTACCGCTGCTGCCCCCATCACCCAAAGCAGCTGCTGCACTGTACCCCCGGCGGTGTCCTGCCGCACCTTGTGCCAGCCCACCACCTGCGCTGCTGCTCCTGCTGCTACCTGCAGCAACCAGAGCACGGCCTTGCTGCTGCTCTTGCCGTGCTGCTAGCGCCATAACTGAAGCTTCTGCCAGCTGGCTAAGCAACCGGTCTGTCAGGTGCAGCTTACCGCTGCTGCTGCTGGTGTTGCCAGTCAGAGGCTTGCCTGCAATGCTGCTGCTGCTGGCACCATCCTCTAAGAGGCTCGGCAGCTGCCCACTGTGGTGTGTACTCCTGCGCCGCATGCTGACAGGGCTGCCGACGCTGCGCCTGGCACTGCTGCAGGCATCACCCAGCAACTGCCCGCCTGAGGCTTCACCTGCTGCCTCAACAATTGCACTGCGCCTGAATGAGTTTGAAGCTGACTCGGGCAGCTCACGCGCAGGCAGCAGCTGCTCCTCAAGTTGCAGCACAACATCTGCATAGGCACAGGTGCCACTGCCAGGCAGCTCATCATCGTCTGAGGGCAACAGCAGCGTCCTGCTGACATTGCTGTGCTCTGCTGTTGCTGCTGCTGCATGAGCCAGCATTTCCTGCAAGCCGCAGCTTGCAGGACAGCAGGCAGGGTCCTCTTCTGAGCTCAGTCGCCGCACAGACCTGCTGCTGTGCAGCGCTGCTGCGCTGCTCTCGTCCAGCAGCTGCTGCAGGCGGGAAGCTGTCAGCATGCGCTCCCACACGCAGCGCTCGCTGCGGTTTGCAGGAAGCACTGCCTCTGCTGCTGCTGCTGCAGCAGCTGGCTGTCCGTCATTTGCACTTGCGTCACTGCTGCAGCTGCACCGCCTGCTGCTGCACACCTCAGTGTGCCCCAGTCTGCTGTGCCGGTGGTTGCAGCTGCTGCTGGAGTGCTCTGCAGCAACGCCACCAACTGCTGCTAGCTCCTGCTCTAGCGCCGCTATGGCAGCTTCTGTTGCGTCTGCTGTAGTGTCTGCTGCTGTCAGTGCTCCTGAGTCTGGTTCTATGTTGTTGGTTATGGCTGCTGGGCTTGCACAAGCTGCTGCCTGCTGCTGCGGCGCCTCTGCAGCGGGTGAGGGCGCTTCTGAATCAACCTCGGCTGTTGATCCTGTAGCAGATACTATTGCTACTGCTGCTACTGCTGGTGATGTTGGTGGCTGTGCTTCATCATCCCGGCTGTTTCTTTCAAACAATTGTGTGAGCTCAGCCACTGAGTGCGCAGCTGCTAGCTTAAGGGAGCCTGCTATTGGCTTCGCCTCTGCACCCTCATCAGCTTTTGTGTGCTGCCCTATCTGCTGGTGTGCTGCCATAGTGCCTGCTATGCTTGCCAGCTGGAGTGTTGACACTGTACATGTCCGTATGTCAGCTCTGCCTGCCACTGCTGCTGCATTTACTGCTGCCCGTCCTGTCTGCAAGGTTGCAGCATCGTGCGACTGTTGCTGCGCTGCATCCGCTGCACTGAGGAGCCCACTGCTACTCCCCTGAGTGGCTTCCTGCAGGCCCGATCCTTGCTGGATTAGGCTGCTGCTGACGTCCTCACAGCACTGACTGCTGTTGTTGCAGGCCAGAACCTGTTGATCAAACACAGCAAAGCATCAATAGTCCGAGATGCACCAGTAAACAAGTTCTGCTGTTGTGGCACATCCCTGCAGCAGTGCCACTGCTGTGCACACCAGCAGGCTGGTTAAATACAGGTTTGATCAGATGAATAGCTTTCCTGCAAGCTGTGGTGCAGGCACAAGGTCCAGTGAGCAGCGGCACTCACCTCATCGCCTAGCAGCTGCTGCTCTTGTGTGAAGGCTGAAGCAGCTGATGCAGTGGCACCTTCTGCTGCTGCCTCATCGGGGCAGCGTGCTGCGCTGCTGAGCTGCATCTGGCATGCGTCAGTGGCTGGAGATATACTTGCAGGAGCAACAGCTGCTGCAGCTGGTGCTGATGCCAGCAGCAACCGCACCCATGGTTGGCCACCCTGCTCCTCAACAACCTGCAAGTAATCACACATGATACTGAATGTGTTTGTTGTACAAGGGGGAACTCAGCAACTTCAACTGCAGTACAGCATGTAGCTCTGCTGCCGCCGCTATCTGCACAGCAGCTGCTGCCCTTGGTCCTGGCATTACGCTGGCACGCCGTTGAGGTTGTGTGCCAGGCCTCACCAGCTTGACTTGTATGTTGCTGCTGCATCCGGCGTCACATGCTTTGCCTCCTTTCTTTTCGCTCTTGGTGAATGTGATGCTGGCTGTGCAGTGGCCATCATTGTCAAGAGGCACAGCATCTGCCTGCTGCACTGCAGAGTCTGACTGCTGCTGCTCTGATGGCTGACCATCGAATTTCCCTGTGGAGCTGTCGTGGTTGGATAGCGTTCTGCCAGGTCTAATGCAGCAGAGAGTCTGCATGGTGCTGCTCATGCCACTGTACCATGACCAAGCTGGCACAGCTCCCAGCCTGTTTTCGCTACACTTGTGATGGCAATTTGCGGTTCACAGCTGCCATGAAACTAGACTCAAACATTTTCCAACTGTTGATGGCAGGGCCAGGAGCTGCCAGCGACTGTTTAAACTGGCAGGACGAGTTGAAGTGCTGACCAAGACTCCACAAGCAGTGCTAGCAAAAACGATTAAACCATGTATTGGGGCAATAAAACACTCGTACTGCGTCTGCACAGTGCCGGGTGCAAAAACGCAGGCCCGGTACAGCGACGAACGAGAGCAATACTCAACTCTGATCTCGTCGGCTGCAGCTCATAACGCGCCATTAAAGCCACCATGCCTGGAACTATTACTGAGACGGGCGTGACAGGTGGGTCGAGCGATCGCTATCTGCGCAGGGCTAAGCCCGGCTTGCCAGACTGTAGCTCATGACTGATAACAGTTGCAGATGTGCCAGCAGTGCATACCAGCACTGCAACGGAGTGTCGTTGCTTATCATGTATGTGACTTCCTTCAGACTAACTGCATTATCTTTAAACGAATGGGGAGCTGCAGCTGCTGTACACCAAGGCTGCTTGATGCAGCATGGACTGCCTACACTCCACTCAAATCAGCTGCAGCATGCTTGCATCAGTACACAGCCACACAGCTGAACTGGCGCACATGTATGCCAAGCAGCAACTAAGGAGTCCACTTGAACTAAATGCCAGAACACAAAATGATCACGCAAGATGAGCATAGTGAAAGATGCACAGGCTGCCGGCCTGGCCACCTATCCTGGGCACAAACAAGCAAAACCGCATGTTGAAGATCAGTATGTTGTGCTCTGCACACATGTTGCCTGACATCACCATGACCAACATGTTGCCAGTAAAGCCCTGGCAGCAATATCATTGGCCACTAATACGGGGAGAATGACACACATCCCGTGTGGTGTTCACTTCCCCCTCCACCCCAACCCCCACCCACCCTCACCAATGCCTTCCCCTTGAAATGGTCCCTCTTCTACACAGGTGCAGTCATACACAGTGCTCGCATCCAGTTCAAGCACCAAACCATCACATGGTGTCCTCCCCAGCTCCCCTGCTGCCTCGTGGCATTGGAGTAAAGAACGGCGTGCCTGCACTGTCTGCAGCACCAGCAGTGCCCCTGCTGCTGCCACCCTTGCGAGCATTGCCGGACTGCGGCGTGGCCCAGGCATCTCTCTCAGCTGCCGCTGCCGCCGCTGCTGCTGTAACCCGCTGCTGCAGGGCTGCCTGTGGTGATGTACTGAACCCGAAGCCTAGTGGTGTGGACATCGCTGCTGCCGCACCACCACCAGCACCGCCATCCACCCTGCGCTGTACGCGCAGCAAGCTGCTGCTGCTGCTGCTGAAGCCGGCCGCCGGCACAGAGCTGGTGCTGCTGGGTGTAGCTGCTGCTGCGCCTCCGTTGAGGGTGCCTTCTGAGGTGAGGCTTGCCACAGATGCCGAGGTTGCCTCCAGCTGCAGCCCTCCAGAGGCGCTCAGGTTGGTCCGCACAGCCTGCTCGGCACGGTCCTGCAAGCGTCAGCGTGGCTGGCGTAACGACTGCAGTTGACTGACGCATGCATGCAGCAGCTGCTTGACCACCAGTGCACACCCAGAGGCTGCCACCTGATGACATACAGTCCTGGCGCATTATGCAGCACAAGGTGCAGATGCAGCTGGGCAATCCTAGCCTGCACCCCCTGCTGATGTTGGTCACCCTGCAGATTATGCTGCCCCTACCACTGCAAACAAGCAGAGCTATGAATCACCCACCAAGACAGCACGTGCACTCACCCGCTGCTGCTCCACATACTTCAAGCTCTTTTCCAGCTTCTCAATCTGCCCCTGGATCTTAGCCCGCTTTTCAGCGTTCATCTTCTTTGTCTTGGCGCTGATCTGCTCCTTCAGCGTCTCAAGCTTGGCCTTGATCACATCCAGGCCTGCACCAGCTGCTTGGCTGCTGCCACCTGGCGTGAAGCTGAGCCCCTGGGCAGCCGCAGCACCAGCAGCAGCCATTGCAGACGCCACACTGGGAGTCAGCACGCTGGGGCTGACTGCCAGCTGCGCTGCCAGCTCCTGCGCTGCCTTGTACGGCGTGGCAGACTGGCCCAGCAGCGCCTGGGAGAGCTCTGCGTGCGCTGGCGTGCGCAGGGAGGATGCGCTTGCATGCTGCTGCTGGCCAGCAGGGCCGGGTGCCGTGGTAGCAATGTGCGTAGCAGACAGCCTAGGTGCTGGCTGGCTGGCGGTTGCGCCGCTGCTGTCCCTGGCAGCTGCAGCGTGCTGTGCAGAGCTGGGGGTGACGGGGTTTGCTGTGCTGCCTGGTCCATGCACATAGGTGAACGCCGCATTGCCCTCGTCCTGCATGCAGCATCACATGCAGCGTCCACAGCGTGTCAGTGAGCATAGCATGCTGAACATGATTCTGTTCTTACAAGCCTTGAATTGCATGCTGCTGCTACGCCATGAACACCACAGCAGCCATCACAGCTGTCTGCCCAGACAGTCTAGTAGTGCCTGTGCCCTCACCTGCAGCCGCTGGATCTGCTGCTTGACGTGCTGCAGCTCCACCACCTGCTGCTGCAGCTCAGCAGCAGCCTTCTTCAGCTCCGGCAGCCGCGACACCTCCTGCGCGATCTGTGCGTTCTGTGCCCGCAGCTGACGCGCCTTGTCTGCCAGCTGTGCCAGTTTGCGGTGCTCCAGCTCGAGCTCGTCCAGCATGTCCACGGCAGCCTGGGTTACGCCAACAGAGCAGATCCAGTGCAAAACATTATAGTCAGAACAACACTACAGCTTGTGCAAGGAGCTGGGGAGGTAAAGTATTGTTCATCTTGTGCCAGAGTGACTGCTGCCTCATGCGAGCAGCTGTATCAGAAAAGCACTGGACCAGCTGGATGCTACAGGCGCACATGTGACGTAGCAGTCAAAAGGCCCCTTTCACAATCAGCTGGACTCAGCACAGGTCGCCGCAACCACAGCAACAGCTCGCACCTGCATCCGTGGAATCTCCTCCTGCAGTCGCTGCGCATGCTGCGCACGCCCCGCAAGCGCGTCATACTCCCGCTGCAGCATGGACACCTCCGCAGTGATGGCGGCCTGCATCTGCAGCGCCTGCTGCAGCTCTCGCCTGCTGTCTTCCAGGCGAGCAATCTCCGCCCGGTAGTCCAGCAGCCGCTCCTCAACACCCTGCAGCTCTGACAGCTGCTTCGAGGCCTCTGCCAGCTGCTGCCGCAGCGGTGACATGTCACGCACACGCTGGCGCAGCCGCTCCAGCTGCTGCTGCAGCTGCTCAGCCTCTTCCACGCTGGCCAGCAGGCTGCTGCGCTCCGCCTGCAGCTTGCTCAGCTCCTCAGCCTGCCAAGCATGGGGTGTGTGTGGCGTAGGGGGGGGGGGGGGCAGCAGCAGAGTCAGCACTGCTTAAGCCATTCATCTGCAGCTCCATGCTGCTGAAGCCAACATGGAAGCAGCATGCCATTGAAACTGGTCACAAGCACCAATACACATGACATAGAGCTTGCCGGCTACCCGCATGCAACACATGCAAGTCAGCTTATCTAGGCACACACACATCGCTCAACACGCACCTTGGCCTGCAGCTGGCGCGACTGCTCCAGCGATGCCTTGTGTGCTGCCTGCAGCTGCTGCAGCTCTTCCTGCAAGGCAGGCAGGTCTGCAACCACCTCCCGCATGCGGCTGACCTTCACGCGCAGCTCAGCGGTCTCCACCAGGTCTTCCTGCAGCTGCTGCTGCTGCTCCCGCAGCGCATGCAGGTCACTGGCCTGTGGGTTGTCATGCAGCAGCGGCAGCGGTGAATTGTCAGCAGACGTGGCAAGAATTGACGCGGAGTAATGCAAGACATGCACGTTGGCGTGTGGGCTGCGGCTACATCAGCTCAACCAGATCTATTAGACGAGCCGCAAACTCTCCCTGCATCGTGCAGCTGCTGGAGCGAAGTAGCAGTTGTATGCTGCACTGCTGTCAACCAGTGCATGCGCCACACCAAAGGCAGCCCCTCACCTCAACCTGCAGCTGTGCGATGGCGCAGCGCAGCTCTGCTGCTTCCTTGGCTGCAGGCTGAAGCTGCTCGCGCTGCTCTTGCAGGGCCTGCAGCTCCTGCTCAGCACCAGAAATGCCAGCCAGCACCTGCTGCAGCTCCTGGGCCTGCACGCAAGCAGCGGGCACAATGGGGTGTTATTATTGCGTGTAACAATTGCAGGAGAGGCTTGTGTTATCCAAGTTCACGCACATCCTGCTCAGCTGCGTGGCTGCAAGCACTCTTGCAGGCATGCTGTGCACACAGCAGCAGTTGTCACTGCTGGAAGAGCAGGGTGTTGCTGCTGTCACCCAACCAGCCTGCTTGTAGCCTACCTGTGCCTTGACCTGCTGCAGTCGCTCAACATCAGCTGACAGCCGCTCATTCTGCTGTGCAAGGTCCTCCAGCTGCATTGCCTCATCCTGCATGCCAACAAAGCACATCATGTGCTTGAATGCAAAGGCCAGCAGCCACAGCACAAAGAGCAAGTCTGCCTGCCAAGTTGCTGCTGCACCAGCACACAGCCAGATGCAGAATGCTGCCAGCATTTCAGCTAGGCAAGAGCATATTGCATACCGTACTCGCATACAGATTCATTGTCCTTGAGTGTGCAGCATTTGCAAGCGCAAGCAGGCGCAGCACAGCCGCCAGTCCCAACCCACCTGCAGCCGCTGGTTCTCCTCCTGCAGCGCAGGCAGCCGCTGCGACTTGTTGCGCAGCACGCCGTTGTCCTCCCGCAGCAACTCCACCTGCTCGCACAGCTCATGCAGCTGCGCCTGGTCCTTGCGCAGCACTGCCAGCTGCGCCACCAGGCCGGCCATCTCTGCGTTCTCCCTGCGCAGGCTCTCCAGCTGCTGCACCTGCTGCAGCAGCAGGCTGTGCTCTTCCTGCAGGGTGCAGATGCAGCAGGAACATGTTGGTTTGCACTCTCGTCTGTCACGGTCGCATGTACGAAGTGGTGCCGGCAACAGTCCTTGAATGCAAGAAAGCCCCTCAAGGTGACACATGGGTGCAGCAGCTAGGTTGCGCAGGCTGCACAGGCACCCCACATGTAGGCAAGTTAGGACATTCAGAGCACCGCACAGTCCTGCATCGCACCTTGATGGAGGGCAGGTGTGCGGCCTCCTGCTCCAGCTGCTGGTTGTGCCTGCGCAGCTCCTGTGCAAGCTCTGCCTGAGGCTTCAGCTGCATCTGTTCCTCCCGCAGCTCCTCCATGTTGTGGGAGATGAGCCGCAACTCACTGTTGAGCGCTGCCAGGCGCTCGCACTCCTCCATCTGTGCCGAGAGCTGCTCGTGCTGCTGCTGCAGGGCAGCCAGCTGTGCTGTGCTGCCCTCCAATGAGGCCACCTGAAGGGCCAAACCATCAGCAGCGGGGCAATGATGAGCACAACCCCAGCGCCGTACAATCATGCGCGCTATGCAGGAGCTGCGCAGAACAGCTGCAGTCTGTGCGGCGAAGAATGCAGCTCACAGCAACAACGCGTGTAGCATACACATGGAATCTTGCAGCTGTTTCCTTGGTGCATGCTAGCAGGACCACAACACCGATGAACTTATAGCTGCCCAGGACACATAAGCCCCAACAGCTAGATGTGCCTGCAGTCTCACCTGCTCTTCCAGCAGCTTCTTGTGGCTGTGCATTGCCTCCAGCTCCCGCGCCTGCTCCCGCAGCAGCTCCACCTTGCTGCTGATCTTGGTGCGCAGCTTTCCGGCCTCCTCCTCCTGCTGCTGCAGCTGCGCCAGGTTGGCGTGCATCGCCTCCAGGGCAGCTGTCTGGCCCTGGCATTCGTCCTGCGACAGATACAAGCAGAATAGCAGGCAGGCAGAAAGGCAAGCGCGGCGTTAACATTGTTGGCTAGCAACTTGGAACAAATCATTGCAACTACAGTGCAGGGCACGCTTTCCTGCAGGGCGTTTTTGGCAGACAGCTCCTTGGCAGCAACAGCTTACACTGGAGCTTGAATTTTTTAAGCAATGGGCGACCAACTGTATACCTTAAATACAGCTCCCAAGTTGAAACTCACTGCTGCTCGTGCAGCTGTCGAACAACCTGCTACTTAAAGCTCGACTAAGCTGGCAGAGCCTCACCTGCATGGCCTGCTGCTCCTCTGCCATCTGCTGCAGCTCATCCACTTCCTGGCGGAGCTGCACCAGCTGCTGCGGCACGCCCGCAAGCTCCTGCATGCGCTGCTGCAGCTGCGCAACCTCAATGGCATCCTGCTCCAGCTGCTGCACTGTCAAGCGCAGCTCCTGCAGGCCAGCAGCTGCTGCAGACAGCTCTTCGCAGCTCTGCTGCATCACAACAAAGCTGTCCTGCAAGCTGTCTGCGTCACCGCCTGCGTTTGTCTCCTGCGCCTGCAAGTTGAACCAGCAACGGCAGCAGCAGCACTTGAGCGTGCAGCCACAAAGCAAGACGTTGACACAACATTTGAACGTTGACTCAATACACCACCAGCAGCACTGTACAGGGAGCAGCTGTCTGGCATCAGTTGATATTAACGGCGTTGTAGCAGCAGCAGCAACCTCACACAACCTGCGCATCTGTCAGCTCACCTCCGTAGCAGCCATGTCAGCAGCAGCAGCATCAGCATCAGCAGGGCTGCCGCCAGCCAGCAGGTCCAGTGCCGGCTCTGGCAGGTCGCTGTCAGCCTGCGGCGACCTGTCAGCGGGCTTGGGCTTGGCCACCAGCTGTTGGTCGCACTTGATGACTGCGGATGACGCTGGTGCATCAGCCGCATCGCTGATACGGCGCTGTAGAGACACAAAGGAGCAGCGGCAGGCGGCTGTCAGCCATAGAGTAGGCAACTTGTCAAGCCTGGGGCAAATAATCTGTAATCGATGCGCAAGGAAACAGAGCATGCAACCTACACAGTCTTGATTTTATGTGTTTGACATCTGTGGTAAGTGCTGCTGTAATATGTATCTGCAATTATTTGCTGTAGCTGCTGGGCGTTGCAGCTTTTACTGTCTACACACAGCCAAAGCATGCCCAGCAGTTTCCTGCAAGTGATGAGAGGAGTTCAGTGGTGCTGACGGGCAAGCCAGCTCAACAACAACGGAGCACTAGCTTACCAGCAAAGCATGGCCTGGCGTGGAAGGGCTCCTGGCTTGCAGCGCTGCTGCTCGCTGGTTCAAATCCTGGGCTGTCTGCTCAACACTGTGGCGCCAGGCTGCCTCCCTGTGCTTCTGCTGCTGCAGCTGCACCTCCAGCTGCTGTGTCTTTGCTTGTTCTATGCCAAGCTCCCGGCGCCATAGGGCGTCATTTACCTTCAAAGCCTGCTGCAGTTGCTTGCAGCGGGCTGCAGCCTTTGCTCTGCTGCTGCGGCTGTGGGCATAGATTGCAGTGCACGCCACTGCAAGCACAGCGCACATAAGCCATGCTACGGTGCTGCCAAGGGTTGTTCCCACTGGGCTGCCAATTAATATGGGTGCATGGTGCTTCTGCCGCAGCAGCTGGTCCCGCAAGTCCAGGCTCTGTCGGCGCGCTGCAGCCAGCTGCTGCAGCAGCACCGCCACTGCCTGCGGGTCACAGGCAGCATCGCAGGCACCTGCGGGCGCTGCAGCAGCTGTCCTGCTGCCCAGATAGTTGAAGTCCCATGCTCCAGCAGTACAGGTGAGTGCTAAGCACGCCCCCAGCAGGAGGCAGAGAGCGGAGGAGCTGGTCATCTTGTCTGTTGTTGTTAAGTGCCCATGGTGTTGGTGCACACTGCCGCCGAGTGGATTGCTGGAGCCGTAGTGAGTTTATAGCTCGCTGGATTACGCGAGGACGATGAACGACCTGCTTAGCGGTGCTCCATGCAAAGCGTGCTCGGCTTTGCTGCTGGTCCAGTGCGCTGCGAGCCCGTCAGCACTCAGAACTTGAGGATCACCCACATTTGATTGAACTTAATCGGGACAAGACAGCTGAAAGCATCGACCAGGCAAGAATGATGAAGGCGGATGCTGACCACCGTATGTCCAAGTTCAGGCGAACCAAGGGATATGCAAAACAAAGTCGCTTATGAACCAAGTTCCACCAAAAAGCAGGTGTAGGTTGTCTTCAGGCTGTGGGCTGTTACTTCCAATTTGAATGCCCGGTTGCAGCAGCATTGAATACCCCTGCCAAATGGCCTCGCTGGCCCTGATAGAACGAATTTGCGATGTCATGTGTATTGTTACCGGCTTCAGCCTAGGCCAACTCTGCCTGTGGCAGCAGCCATCGCATGCGTCACCCACCTGTGCTGAGCAGGGACTGCTGTGCTTGCCGCTGCGATTCCTGTCAGCATGGCTCCAGCTGCCAACAACTGGCAGGAAGATGCAACATTCACGCAATTCAACAGTATCAACTCATAATGCATATGTGTTGTCCTCATCTCTGGACACCTGCTTCATCATGGAAGACACCTGATTCCATCATGGCATGGTTGGCATGGTGCCGCCAAGCATGATGGTTCACATGCTTTTAAAGCGACGCCTGCACTGTGCAGCACTGTTAGAGGTGTGCCAACACCAAGAAAGTAGGGCTGCCATTGCAGAGCTTGGCGAGGTGCCACAGTGTGCATGAGGGCTGCCGACTGGCAACATGCTCACCGCTGGATGTCATGCAACCTGCTGTGGCGAGATTTGTTGGTACTCACCGGCGTATGCGCCATACCTGTGGTACTTTCATTCTCCTACTTTTACTACTTTTACAAGTCTTGACCTTGGCAGAGTGCCTCCACAGCAGTGCAGCACGTGGTAGCAGTGCTGCATGTCACTGAAACTTTGGAGTGTTGCACGCAAGCCTTCAGGGTTCAACTGTGCATGGGTCAGACTCGACTGTGCATAACTTGAAACGCATTTTTATATTTCACCATATGAAGGCTAACGAGTTCTATTGCATGCTGCAGCTGCATGAACCGCACCGAATGTGTCGGACGAGTTGCCACGGCACTGCTTGTTCTGCGTGAAACACTCTCGAGGCTCTTCAAGTCTCAAACAAGTTAGTAAACTATATATTTTGACTGGTAGGTGCTCACAGTGACCATGAGTGGCCTGCGCTCTCTACTGCTGCCTCGACACACCTGCCTTATGCCACCCCGCAGCCTGGGCAGCAGCAGTGCACTCCAATCGCAGCCGGTGGCGCATAAACAACAACTGTTGTTGGGTAGCTGCACATGCAGCCGTAGACAGCTGGCATTTAAGCAACAGCAGCATGCAGCAGCCACAGCGCCTGCTGCTGCTGCTGCCGCCAGCAGCAGTGGCAGAGCACGCAAGCCGCAGCAGCCGCAACACAAGCTAGCAACGCCAAGCAGTGATGCAAGTAAACAGGAAGCACCAGAGCAGCAACAGCAGCAGCAGCAGCAACTGCCAGAGTTGCAGCTGCAGCTGCCTGAGCCCACTAATGTCCAAGTCAAGACAGCAGAGTTTGTCAAGAGCAGTGTCAAAGTGGGCGACTGCCCGCCCGCCAAATATCCAGAGTTTGCAGTAATCGGGCGCTCCAATGTTGGCAAATCCTCACTCATCAACATGCTGACCAGCCGCAAAAGCCTGGCCATGGTGTCCAAGCAGCCTGGTGAATGCCACACGAGTGATAGCTACAGCATGGCGGGCAATGCGCAATAAGCGCGCGTGGCTCAGCCGTCAAAACCTTTTGTGCTTGACGCTGCATGGTCTGATGTGCAAGCATGCAAACCTGGATGCAGTCAGCAGGCACAGCTGTGCAGGATATGACATCTTGCAGCGTGGTCGACTATGCTGGCGATTCTGCAGGAGGTTCGAGCTAGCTTGGAAGGGTTATGCAGGCAGAGCACATGGTCGCATTGATCAACAGTAGCAGCAGCAGCCTGGGTAACATTGACAGCAGCGTGAGGTCTTGTGCATCCGTGTGACCGTGTCTGCACTTGCTGTTTGGTATCCTTCATCACACCTTGCAGGCAAGACGCGCTGCATCAACCACTTCCTCATCAACAACAGCTGGTACCTGGTGGACCTGCCTGGCTACGGGTGAGTGCGAACAATTCATCCGCAGCTCATGCTGTTTCTGCCTGACATTCAGCCAGCAGCTCATGATGTTTTGCCAAAACATTCAGCCAGCAGCTCATGATGTTTTTTCCATGACACTCAGCCTGCAGCTTATGATGCTTCTCCATGACATTCAGCCAACAGATCATGATGCTTCTCCATGAAATTCAGCCAACAGATCATGATGCTTCTCCATGACATTCAGCTCGAAGCTCAGGCATTTTTTCCATGACACTCAGCCAGCACAGCCAGGTTACTGAAGTCGTGTCTGACACATGCTGGCAGTTTCAAGCCAGCGGCGAATCAGGTTGTGGCCTATGTGCTACCGCTAAGGTGGCACGCAGCACACCCGCTCCTTCGTGCTGCTCAGCTGATGTATGTATCGCTGTATCTCATGCCGCAGATACGCGCGCACCGGCAAGGAGAACCGCAAGGAGTTTGAGTGGTTCACCAAGAACTTCTTCCTGCAGCGGCCCACGCTGACGATGGTGCTGCTGCTGATTGACAGCAGCATCCCTCCGCAAGCCATTGACTTGGAGTATGCTCAGTGGCTGGGCGCTAAGGGCGTACCCTTCTGCATTGTGTTCACCAAAGCAGACAAGCGCAAGAAGGGCGGCAGCAAGAAGCAGGCAAATGTGACAGCGTTCAAGCGCGCGCTGCTGCAGCAGTGTGGGTTCACAGCTGTGCCGCCGTGCATTTCTACGAGTGCCAGCAGCGGAGACGGCAAGCAGGAGCTGCTTGCCTTTGTGGCGGGCCTGAGGGTGCTATTTGAGCAGCAGGGTGGGGCGGCAGCTGGCAGCAAGCAGGTGAACCAGCCGGAACAGTAGCAGGCTGTGGCAGCAGGCGGCAGCAAGCAGGCAGAGCAGTAGTGGGCTGCTGCAGTAGCTGGCGGTAAACACGCGGAGCAGTAACAGGCTGCTGTAGCAGCTGGTAGCAAGCAGGCGAAGCAGTAGCAGGCTGTGGTGCATCACACATAGAGAGCAACAACAGGAGTGTTCTCCGTTCTAGCACAGTGACAAATGGGGCAAACTGCTGCATTAATTACTGCTGCATGCAGTTGGTGCACAGCATCCTGCAGGATGCGCAGCTGGGCACTTGGTTGGCTGGCACGTTGGCAACAATGAACATATTATTGACACATCGTCATCGCTGACAAGCTTGCCAGCAGAGGCTCTGCCCCCTCTGATATGTATGCTGCACCAAGGCTGCACTACAATATTTGCGGAGGTAGGGCAGGCACGCCATGTTGTGCTCGTTACACACTGGTTCGCTGCGTTGCTCCAGTGCGAAGCACCTGACAGGAGCTTCGCCAGCAGAATGAGCAGGCCTCTTCAGGGGTCTGCTCATTCGACAGCATGCTGGCACATGGTACCATACCGGTGTGCTCATAAGCACATGATCATGGCGCTCGTCTGGGCTGGTCCTTTGTGTTGCGTGGTTGTTCGTCTGTGTAATTACTCCTTGCACAGGTACAGGACATGTGTGCACTATGTGCTGTTCAGAGGTGTTGGAGTTCCGCAGAGCAGTGACCTCAACAGCAGTGACCTGCAAGGGCAACTGTCAGGTCAGGTGACAGCCGACAGGTGTAGGTGTGCTTGATTGCCACGACTATGCGATTGGCCCCGGTGATCCCACATATCCACATTAATTTCAACTTCTGCCAGGCTTCAAGCACTTTTCGGCGTGCTTCGTATGTAAAGTACGCGAGGCTAATGGCGCCTACGGTTCACCTGGCCCTTTACGCTTGCCGTGGATGCAGTTTCAGCTCCAGTGAGGTGAATCTGGGTTTATAAAGGGCTGTTTGGAACTTGTTGCTGCGAATCACAGCTACGCACGTGGCCGTGATCGGCTGAATTGGACGGCCAAACCCCAGTCCTGCTGCACCAGCACATTACGCGCGCCACCATGGAGGCTGATGTATGCACATAAACAATCAAACATATACACAAGAACGTTCCGAAACATTTATATGCCTGAAAGCATCCGTACGCTCAGGTTGCAGTGAGTCAACTTCGACTGTATCGCTTGTCGATCTTGCGTGAGCTACGAGATGGTACAACTGTTGAGCCAAACTTGTATAAAAGCTTGTATAAAAGACTGCAGGCTGCAGTTCTCTAACCACACGCACTCATCTCTGCCTCCCTTCCGGTATTACTGCAAGTCAAACAAACAGCATGGCCCGTGTTGCAATCATCGTTCTGCTCGCCCTCGTGGCTGGGGCTGGAGTGGCAAACGCAAAGCTTGCTATCTGCAATGCCAAAGCCAGGCCAGCGAAGCCCACAAATGTGGTGGTCACGCGCAACATGATCACTCCCCAGGGAGCAGGTGAGTCTCGCTGGAAGCCTTCGTCGAGCAGCGTGCGGAGTGCCCATTACATGCGTTGCCTCTTTGAATCTTTTAGTGAATCGCGGCTGTAAATCTCAGCCAGCTGCTCACTACCACCATGGGGTGACTCGGGTCTCGGCTCACGACATAATCACCTCCGCTGCACCTCGCGAGAGGGGATACCCTGTGGCTGCATCGACTTCTTCAGGTATGGCGGGATTGCTCTGCACGTGTGACTCTCATGGCTGATCGACTCTAAAGCTCCACCAGATGGTCACATACTAGCTGCTGTATTTGTTATTCAAGTAACACAATCAGTGCTGGCAGTTGCCACGTGTTTAACGTCCCGCCGGACACTACAGCCCCCAGTGAGCCGTTACTAATCAATGACATCTGGTGCGTCAAACTGCTGCGTTCCTGCAGGGTGCAGACCTTCATCAACGGCAAGCAGGTGTCCGAGGATGGAGTGCAGCTGTCCAACCCCACCCAGATGACTGCGTCCCTGCTGAAGAAGGGCATTCAGGCCAACTCTATGGTCGGCTGCAAGTGAGTACTGTCACTGCGCTGTACACACACTTGCCAGGCTTCCGCAGTAGTGGGCAGCACCGTCGCAACTGTAGATGTACTCGCAGCTTAACCAACCGGCGTGCTGCTGCTTGCGCTGCATGCTGCTGAGCAGCTGCTATGCACGATAACAAGGCAAGCGCTAGCTCTGAGCTGGCACCTCAACTTGAGGCGCAGTGTGAGGCAGCTTGTGGCTGCAAACCTGTTGTAACTGTACTAGCAGTGCCAGGTGCATGCACGACTGCATCAGCAGCAGGTGGATGCAGGAACAGTGCTGTTTGTGCAGCCCTGTAGCTCGCTGCCAGCGTTGCGCGTCATGCACACGCACTTTTAGCCCACTGCTTTCAAGTTGTAAAACGCAAACTCTCCCTCAGGGCTTTGCACCTTGACATGCAGACTGAATGCGCCGCCGTGTCTGCTGCGCAGGGTGTACGCCATGAACCGCGCCACCCAGAAGAAGTCAGACATTGCCTCCTCCAGCTCTGTGAAGGCAGCATCTGGCGGTGCCACCACTGGCCGCCGCCTGATGGCATAAGCCAGCACTGCGTGCCTGAAGGCTGCTGACGCGGCAGCTGCAGCCTGCTGGCCTGTGCAGTTGGGCGCAAGGCTGCATGTGCAGGCGTGCATGTGCAAGGCTGCATGTACAGAGCGACAGGCTGCGGCATGGCAGTCCAACGAATGCGAAGAAGCCTTCGAGTCGGACTCGACAGGAACAGGGTTTGCACTGCTGCAGCGTTCCTGGATACTGTTGGCGTTGAATGGTGTGTAGCGCTTGAGACTGTTGCCAGTTGTTACAATGAAATCCACGCAGTGCTTGTTGTTGGTAGTCACCTTGATGCAAAAATGCGTTGACGAGGCCTTTTCAGGGTGCTGTGCAGTGCACAGACTCAAGATGCTGTGTTGCATCACCAGCTGCCCACTTGAAAGACTAGGGAAGAATGCACTCGCTTGGGAGTACCCTTGCGTTTGCGGCAGTGGCGGCCGCAGGAGCCTGTTTTAGTATCGTTTGTGCTCACCGTCTTAGTTGTTACAAACAGCAGAACTTGGTAGCTCCTGAGCCCAAGGCTGCAGGCATCTTGCTGCAATCACAACGGTTGTAAATGAGACAAAGGTATTCAATTGGTACAACGTGCAAGCAGGTCCACAACTTCAAGTATATGCAGCATAATGAGAGTCACTGGCCGAATCCAGTGGATGGCTGATGGATCAAGTGGTTGCCCAATGAGCCTGTCATTGGCTCAAAAACGGGCTGTGTTCCCGTCGTAACACACAAATTGTGAGTACTCACATGGCCTGAAGTGGTCCCCCAAAAGGCCACCATGGCTGCTGAACCTCAGATTGCAAGCATGTGCAGCTCCTGCTTCTGCTCCTATGTGTCTTTTGTGGCAGACCTTATATTACTCTGTCTGATAGTAACATGACTCTGGTGTCCCTGATCATCCCCGGCCGGGCAGTTGTTACAATGCCGTGAACCAGCGGGCCGCCCTCCCGCAGCTGTGTCATCTTACTAAGATCTTACTAAGATCGTTGAACGATCTTCTACTTGAGATTATCCAGGCCCCAGGCACCACACACACACAGACTGCAGGACATGTGCAGACAGCAGCGCCGCACTACAAGTGTAGCGAAGCAGCCGTCTCGCATCCCACAACCACAGCAGCACTACAGACCGTGCAGTACCAGGTCTGGCATGTGCTGCTGCGCATACAACAAGTACAGCCTGAGGCACCTCATGTACTCTGCCCCAGCCCATGTGGCTAAAGCAGGCACAGCTGCTGCACCAGTTGCAACAATACCTTCTATCCCCAGTTTGGTCAACTACACTGCTAGTCACAGCCGCAAATGCTGAACATAGCTGCCTCCAGCTTTACCTTGTGCAATCCTCACAATCAGCCTCCATGTCCTGAGTCAGCAATGCGCTGAGATAGCCCTGGCAATGCCACACCGGCTCTCATGCCGGCAGCAGCAGCAGGCACACGCCTTCGCTTGCCCACACAATTCAAATCAGCAGCTCCGCACGGCTGGTTGAGCCGTCTAGCACCAACACACGCACCAGCCAGCCCACTCGGAAAGTAACACAACTGTAACAAGCAAGTGCACCACAGCACAGCACCAGCACAGCACAGCACCAGCCACAAGGTTGGTGGTGCGAGGCCGAGCCTCCCTTTAATGCACAGGCGCAACGCTACTTACAAGTTTTGCTAGCCCACACACAGCAGCGTGTGCCACACCCATCCTAACGTGCATGCGCAAGAGCTGTAACAGCAGCGACTTGCTGCTGCTGCTGCAGCCATCAATGTGCTGATGCTCGCCAGCCATCTGGTAAGCACCCCGCATGCCTCAGTGCACGCAGCTGCCGCGGCGACTGCTGCAACCCGGAAAAATGCACAACTGCCTCTCCACCACAGCAGCTGCTGCTGCAGCTAGCGTACAGGGTTACTGCCGTAGCACACGCAGCATGGCATGTGCCGTCTGCTGCTGGCAACGCCTGAGCATCAAGTTGACATCACCCTCCGCGCTGATTGGGGTTTGGCCTCTGGATGCAGTGCTGTAGTTTGGAAATCCGCTGTCAACAATAAGCTGCAAAAGGCATGCCTTCTGCCAATCACATTCAACGCTGCTGATACAAGTTTGCTGCTGCCGCCTTCAAAGCATCACATCATGCTTTGCAAGATGCACGGCCCAGCCCAATGCCGCAAACTTGTAGTACACTCCTGACGCAGTGCGGCACTCAAGCATTACCCTGGTGGATTGCCACGGCAATGCAATGACTAGCAGCTCACAGCTGTTGTGTTTGCAGCACCATCGCCCACGGCAATCAGGCGCTAGGTCATGCTAAACCGACATCTCAACGCCCAATTCCACTCCTATAGCATCGCAGCAGCTACACACATGCAGTTTCAATCCACAAGCTAAGAACGCCCTGCTGTCGCAGTGCTCGTATGAACTCAAGCATACAGATGCAAGTTTGCAGGGCTGCGTTGGCAGATGAGGTCACGTGACAGTCACTCATTGCCAAGCAAAGTGTATGCAAGCCCGAGCAGCCTTGCAGAAGCCTACACAGCAACTAAGATTGGGTTTTAACTACAACAGCCGCCGCCACACCATCGCAGGCAGTGCTGCTGCAGCTCTCATCCACTCCACGACAGCAAGCAAAAGCAGGAATCAATGCAGGCCTCAGCCGGTGCTGCAGTATGCATGCATCCTGTGCAGTGTGTGGGCATGTGATGAGGCGTCACACAAAACAGCAGGATGCCACCGCTGCACCACCTCACTCATAATTGTCATTCCGTCATCCCAGCCTTAGTAACACAAATCTAACCGCTAGGAATGGCTATACACAATGCCAGCATGTATCCAACACCCTTGCTCAGGATATGTCATGACATGCAAAAGGCACGGAGCAAAAGGCTCGCAGCAGGAGTGCCGGGACAGCACAGCACGTGCGGGCAAGACTGAGCACATCGTAGCACATGTGCGTGCCCAGACGTTACCGTCTGCACCCGCCACCCGCACAACGAGCTGCCAAGTACACCTGTAGTGTGCATGCATCTCGAGCTGCTACAGCAACAACAGCAGTGTGCGCCAGGGCACACTAGCAAATGCTGTGCCTCAAGTGTGCCAAGTGTGGTGTGGAAAGGTTTGCGCGTCCTGCTCCCTCATGCCAAAGTAAAGTGAAGTGCCTGCACTTCACACGCATTGTGTTGCTGCATTCCCGGCACTCTCAGCACAGACACATACACAAGCATATGCGCTGCGCCACTGGACCAAAGTCCAGTGGCATAGATTAGGTTTCCCAGCTGGCATTGCATTGTGCAAGTCTGCCAGAGACCCATGCACTGCTGCATGTGCGTTGCAGCAGCAATCAACATGCATTGGATCTGGGTTTGCATACACAGCTCAGGGACAGATCCCTCAAATGGTGGTCAAGTGGGTGGGATGTCCCTAGGATGGACACGTAACTGCTGCTATACAGCCAATGCACGTGTTGCGCATTGGCGGCTGTGTCAGACTTTTGCACCATTGCCGCTGCCTGCAGTTGGCAGGAACGCTCCGTTGACACAGGGCAGCATCTGCCAACACATGCCGCAGCATCAAAACCAGGCTACTGCACCGTCGCCAAGCAACACACTTCTGCTGCTGGCTAGCTGCATAGCTGTCAGCTGCAGTCAACTGCAAGCGTCGCCAATGTGTTTCCAACTGGCCAGCCATCGCCTCACAAATGCCAGGACTCTGCGTCGCATAAGTTTTGACGCATTGGGGTTGCGTTGCGTTGCGCTTCAGCCAAACATCATGCCCTTCAATCTGACCGCTTGGCAGAGGCGCCTTTCAGGTATCCATACTTCTCTATGTCGCATGCGTACCAGGAGCTAACTGCATCCAGACAGTGCGCGTTGTCGCCCACAAAAGGATCAGACACGCTGCCGTTGCGTACGTTTTTAGGGACCAGGGGGTTGTAGGGGATCTCTGGCATCTCAGGCTCACGGCGCTGGTTGATCGCAGCAAGCACCTGCAATTGATTTCAGTATTGTTTCACAGCAGCAGCAGCAGCAGTGTCAGCAACACATGCAGTTGACGATAAGGTGTCCAGGTTCCTGCATGTGCTGGCCTGCTGTTTGTCATCCGGTCTAGCTCACGCGGCTGGCTTCATGCTCATCAGTGTCAGTGTGTACAGTGACTCTCTTACTGATGGCATGGTCAGCTGCCGCCCTGCCCTGCTGGCCACCTCACCCCAATCCACCCCACCCAGCCACCACTGCCAACTTGCTGCACATCATCACACACGTCTGCTGCTGCAAGCCTCGCCGCCACTCACATCTTTCCAGTCTTCATTCGCCGACTCCACGCGCCCGATGTAGTCAACAGCCCACTGGCCCTCACTTGTGACCATGCAGTGGAATTGATCCATCATATGGAAGTACATGTAGCTCTTGCTGCGCATCAGGCAGCCTGCATCATGCATTGCATCGCTGCTGCCCCAGGGATCCACACAGAAGTCTCCCCAGGCCACCTGGCAGTGCGGCTGCGTGAGGCTGTCACTGTTGTTACATTCGGAGGTTTGAATTGTGCGGTGACAGATGGCGGCAGCGGCAGGCAGCAAGACGCGTGTCAGCAGCGGACGTAAGGCTAGAGTTGCAACTTTTAATTCTAAACAAAGTCAGCATGCTGTCCATGCATCTGCTGTGGCAGAGGTCTTGGTGGCTGTTGTCCTTTATCTTCATGCGCTGCTGCTCCTGATGCTGCTCGTGATAACTACTATCCCCAGGCACATATCATTTCACTGGCTGTATGCTGCTCTCTGCTGCTGTTCCCTGCCACACAGGTGCACATTTTACTTGAGAAATTTGATACAAACTAAAATAACACATAAGTGACAACAGTACACAGCCGCTCACCCCGCCATGCAGCCGTCGCTCTGCATGTACTTGAACAGGCTGTACGCGCGCTTCCAGGGGTTGCGCACAAACCCAAACACAAAGTAGTCGCGCCACATGTCTGTGATGTTCTTGGGGTCCTTGTACCAGTGCTCCCATGTGCCATGCATACCCATGCATGTGCTGCTGTTGGCGCCGCGTGTGCGCTCATTGTTGCACTCGCCCAGCTCGTCCACAATGCTGGTGGAGGCGGCTTTCGGGCTGCGGATGTAGATGTACTTGTACCTGGTGGAAGCGGAGCAAGTAACGCAAAGCAAACGAAAGACAGCAGCAGAGCACAGGCGCGCGTGTCAGAGCCTGAAGAACAGATGTCTACAATGCAGGTGGAGGCGGCCTTGGGGCTGCGGATGTAGATGTACTTGTACCTGTGCGTGGGTTGCAGGTTGTAGTTTGTGCACAGTTGTAACAGTTGTGATGACAGGTTGTGGAAGAAGAGGGGAAGGCAGCAGGGAGTGAGGTGCAGAGCATCGGAGGACGACACAGAGGACCTCGACAGCATGTAGAAAGACATACAACACGAGTAACCTTTTTTTTACCAGACAGCTGCAGGAGAAGCTGCTTGAAAGATCTGTGGCAGCCAGCACATATGCCGGATACAGCACATCGCTGAGTTATTGGCAACTCTTGCGCATGTCCTGAATCCGGCCAGGTGCATAAAGCGTTATTATGCTGCTGCTGTCAGCTCAAGGGTTTACCAAACCACTAAACCACCACTCACTTGTGGTTTATGAACACATGGCAGCCTGGGAACGGCAGCTTTGGGTGGTCTGCGCCTTTGCAGGTGTAACTCTCCGCTGTTGCAGCCGGCCGCCCCAACAGCGTCCTGTTCATGCGCCACGACAGAAAGTGGTCAAACCGAGCCTCATGTCGCTTCGTTGACCAGTGCTCCCAAGCCAGGTGGCCCTGCTTCTGCATGTGGCCGTGGATTGTGGGCTGCAGCTGCTGCACTTGCGGAGCACTGCCGAGCTCAGGAAACGTCTCCGTGAACTTCACGCCTTGGCCTTTGCTGCTGCTGCTGCTGCTGGAGGTACTGCCGGCAGTGCTGCTGCTGCTGCTGCTGCTGGTGGCGGTGGAGGCGTCGCCGCTTGCGCTTGCTGCTGCTGCGGCGGCGGTGTCGCTAGCGGCTGCCTGCATGCGCAGCTGGCGTGAGTCATTCCAGCCGAGCTTTCCGCTGTTCTTCTGCTGCAATGCAGAGCTGCTGCTGCTGCTGCTCACGGATCCCCACTGCGACACTAAGCCAACCAGCAGCAGCATTGCCAGCACCATAATGTATGATGAATGGCGCATGCTGCGCACGCCGCCGCTGCTCTTGGTTGGGCTGGTGGGGCGGGATCCCGGCAGCTCATACCTGCTGCTGCTGCTGCCGCTGCCTGTCATGCTGCAGGTGGTGATGTGCAGGTGTGGCGTGCTCCTCCTGGCAGGTGCAGCAGCCCTACCATGCACTACAGCGCCCTCCAGCTGCTGCGGTTGCTGGGGCAGGGTGCAGGAGCTGCGAAGCTGCCCCTGCGCCTGCTGGGATGCTGGCGTTGCTCTGGGTGGGTGGGTGCACTGCAGCGGCTGTTGCTGCTGCTGCTGCTATTGCTGCTCAGGGTGTTTAGAGGGAGCAGTGTGCACCGAACTGCCAAGTACTGCTAGCTGGCTGTGCTATTGCTGCGGAAGGGTGCTGCGAGTAGACCAGCAAGTGCAACGGTGTGGGAGGAAACAGGATTGACCGTCAATGGAGCCAGCTAAAGCAAATAGATATTGACATCATTGGAGCTATCAACAAATTGTACATTCATTGGATGACTTGACGGTGACCTGGCTCGGCGCAGCGCTGCTTGAAGCTAGTTGAGGGGTGCACGATTTGTTGCCGCCGAAAGCCATGCAATGGCTACTTAGCATCTATCAAACGCTGAACGAAGTGCATCAGGTGCACTAGCAGTGCTACGCAGCTGAAAGAAGCAGGCTGTCACCACCCTCCAGACGCTCGGCTGCAATGCTTCAGTGCACAGACGGTTGCCACATGTCCTGCTGATGGCTGAGTTCCGTATTTCTTACCTCGATCCTTCTGTGTATCAGCTCTCCTTAGCTCTGGAGCTGCCGCACCGGTGGTCCGTGCGGTAAAGGAAGGGTGTCCTAGTGACTATCCACGATCAAGGTCAGAGCGTCGTCAAATACAGTTCAACACCATACACTTGTCATTGCTCGGCTATGTGAGAGAAGCTGATGGCCAGAATGGCTGACACACAGCTAGGCTGTCACTCACTAGGGCTCTCTGGTGGTGTTTTGAGTTCCAGAAAGCCTCCAACGCACAGCAGAGCAGCCCAACGCACAATAAACCGATCGCTTACTGAATCGGTTCTTCGCCATCATACATCAGCACTGCAGTAGGTTGATACATCGAGACAAACAATGGACCTGCAGCTGTGATAGCTTGACACGTTGATACACCTTGAGGTCGCTCGATAAGCTATGTCTGTTGTTGTACGAAGCTTCGAGGCTGGCAGCAACCTCAAGCTTATAAGCAAGACTTTGAAGGCGGTGGCAAAAAGCACACCAGACTCGGCATACGTTTGTGTTGGCGATACAATAGACACAGAGGAGCCAGACTTCCTAAAGTAAGCTGACAGGAGTAGCATACGTATGCCAGCAGCCTGTGGCCATCACCTCAGCATTGCTGCTACTGCTGCTGCTGCTGCTGCCGTCGGTGCTGGCGATGCTGCTGCTGTTTCAACTCTGCTATATACTGTAGTTTTCTTGGAATTGAGCCTATTTACCATGTTTGCAGTTCAAGCAGCAGCGGCTGGCACTTGAAAAAGTTATCCGTCATCTCAACAACAGTAGCCTGCAGAGACCAGTATTCCGCAGCTGCCTTGCAGGCGCACTTGCTCTGCACCCCGTGTGATACATCACACTTGTGTGCATCACAACCTGGCATTGTGCATCATTCTTATGCACCCTTTTCAACGGCTGGCTGTGGCATAATCGCGTGTGACCCCTGCAGGGGCCACGGCACTGCGCTGGTTGAGGGCCGGCTGCTGGCCACGCTGTGTGGTGTGGTGCAGCGCATCGACAAGCTCATCTACGTGCAGCCGGTGAAGAGCAGGTGAGGGTGGCAGCAGCAGACAGCAGGGATCTGGGAGCAGCAGCACACAGTGTATGTATACACACAGCCGGCAGCACGCAGCATGCAGCACACAGCATGTGCTACAGCAGTGCAGCACACAGCATGTGCTGCAGCAATGCAGCACACAGCATGCAGCATGCTATACAGCAAGGTAGCATGCAGCACACAGCATGCAGCATGTTATACAGCAGGCAGCAGGCAGCATGCTATACAGCAATGATTGAAAGGACGTTTGCAGTGTGTTGCATCCCTGATAATGCTGGGTAACGTGAAAGGCACACCTACAGCAGGTGGTGATGTTGATGAGCAGGAGCTTGATGGCAGCAAAAGTGGCTGTGCCTGGAGTGTGTCTGTCGCCTCTGTTCTCCAGTTTGTCTCTCTCTCCTTGAAGTGTTACCATGTGATTCTTGTGTGGCTGTGCTGTTGTGCTGCTGCAGGTACACGCCAGAGGTTGGTGATGTCGTGGTGGGCAGGGTGACTGAGGTGAGGCAGCAGCAGCAGCAACCAGCCAGGAGCAGACAGCAGCGGAAGCAGCAGTATAGTACCAGCAGCAGCAGCAGCAGCAGACAGCAGCAGCAGCAGCACCTCCAGCAGGAGCTGCAGCAGCAGAGCAGCAGCATGTTGGTGACCTCAGTGGGGCAGCATGGCAGCGGCACGCACGGCAGTTGGCTGACACACATGCTGCAAATGCCAAGTGTTGCTTGCATTGCCTCCTACTATGCCTCACGTTAAACCACTTACCCCACAACATAACCATACTGCACTTGCTTGCGTTGCTCGTGTGGTTATCACATTGTTTGACAGATTGCGGGCAAGCGCTGGAAGGTTGACCTCAACAGTAGGCAGGAGGCTGGCCTGCTGATCAGTGCTGTCAACCTGCCAGGCGGGGTGCAGGTGGGCGCACGCCAGCAGCGGCAGCACCAGATGCAACAACAGTAGCAGCATTGTACACTCGCCTGCAGAGTGGACTTGTGCAGCAAAGCATGCAGAAGCATGCATCAGGCCGTTCTCATGCTTGTCACCACATGCACAGCTCATTGAATGCACAGCACACGTGCAGGCGGTGCTGGTAACTTTTGCTGCTGCTGCTGCTGCTGCTGCTGCTGCTGCTGCTGCTGCTGCTGCTGCTGCAGCGTCGCCGCAATGCGGAGGATGAGCTCAACATGCGCAGCATGTTCCGCGAGGGCGACCTCATCAGCGTGAGTGGGCCGCCGGCGGCAGCGCTGCTGCACCTGCAGTTGCTCAGCGCAGCAGCAACAGCAGCAGTAGGAATTTGCGTGCTGGCAGATGCGGGGCAAGGTGTAGAGTAGAGCACAGTTGAGAAGCGATGCTCCAGTAGCTGCTGATACAGCTTGCATCAGCTGCTGGCGTGTGCGCGTGACAGGAGCTTACATGTGCAGCGTGTGCCTGCAGCTGCTGCATGCACATGTCCTTCATTGCAAAGGTGCCTAGTACTGCTGCGAGTACATATGTGCCTGCTCTGACACATTTTGGAGATTTGATTTGCATCGTGTGGCTGCTGCTGCTTCCGCAGGCTGAGGTTCAGGGCAAGAACCAGGATGGCGGCATCCAGCTGCACACGCGCAGCGTGAAGTTCGGCAAGGTGCGGTGCTGGCATGCATGTCCTTGCAGCATCCAACATGGGCTGCTGGTCCCTGCTGTATTCGATGCATGCCTTCTGGCTTGGTCGTTATGCTTGCTGATTCAGTTTGTTAATTTTTACTACATGCTTTCTTCATGACATGAGTTGTGTGTTGCGCGCTGCAGCTGTCTGGCGGGCAGCTGGTGGTGGTGCAGCCCAAGCTGGTGCATGCTTGCCGTGCGGCGGTTGTGCTAACTTAGTTCGATCCAACAACTCACATTGTGATGACGCGTGCTGCAGCTGTCTGGCGAGTACTGCTGGTGGTGGTGCCGCCAGCCTTGAGCAGCAGGCCTGCTTACGCTAGAGCTCTGCATCAAATCTATCCAAGCAGCCGACATTGTACCGCCTGCCTGCCTGTTGCCATGCTACACCACTGCTGCAGCTGTGTGGTGGGCAGCTGGTGGTGGTGCAGCCCAAGCTGGTGCGCAAGCAGCGCTTCCACTTCACCACGCTGCAGGGGCTGGACGTGGACGTCATCGCAGGTGAACTGGGCTGGTGGTGGGCCGGCGGTGGGCTGGTGGTGGGCTGGTGGTGGGCTGGTGGTGGGCTGGCGGTGGGCTGGCGGTTGGTGCATGATAGTGCATGCAGCGGTTGCCCAGCCCCAGTGAACAAGGCTGGCGCTGCATTGCCAGCAGCTCGTCCGCCAAAATGTGCTTGTACTCCACCTGGCTATCTGCGAATGGTGTAATGAATAAGCTTGGCTGTTCTGGCAGTTTCTGCCTGCTGGTGTACATGTGGCATTGCATCAAACCAGATGAGTCCGTCTGTTGCCTGCTGTCTCTACTACGGTGCAGCCGCTCATGTATTGTGAGCCGTGCATCTTTCACACGTACACCAGTTTGTGTTGACTGCTGCTGCCTCTGCAGGCCTCAACGGGCTCATATGGCTGTCTCCCCACATCCCCCGTGGTGAGGACGGCGCACCGCTGCAGCAGCAGCAGCAGCAGCAAGCAGCAGCACCAGCAGCTCCCGAGCAGCAGCAGCCGAGCACCGTAGCAGCGGCGGCAGGCGGCAACCCTGCGGCAATTGCAGCAGCAGCAGCTGCTGCTGGGGGTCCTAGCAAGCAGCAGCGGGAGGCTGTGGTGCGAGTGGCTGGTGCCATTCGGGCGCTGGCGGCGCTGATGCTGCAAGTCTACCCGGACTCTATCGTGGAAGCTTACACGGTCAGTGGCAGATCTCATTCATATTTTCTGTGTGTATGCAATGAAGCTTGGTGTGGGCAGTGCTGTGCTGCCTGTTGCCTCTTGCGGGCTGTGCATGATGTAGCGTTGTGTTTGCTGCCGATACTGCGCCGTGGCTGTGCCACTGTATGCCACTGCTGCCGGTGGGTGCTGTGAAGAGGCTACCCAGCTTTTGCCATGCTCGTGCTGAGCCTCCTCTCTTGTTCAACTATCGCTGCCGCCAGCCACCTCAGACCATTTTAGACTTGTGATTAAGCATCATCTTGCACTGTTCTGTTGCTCTTGCATAGTGTGCTTCCTGCAACTTGTTTATACAGCCTGTGACGATTAACCTCAGCTTAGCTCCCACTGGGGCCCCACTCTGCTGTTGCACAAGCTCCTCGCTCAGCTAACCCTGTGGCTCCTAGTCACACCACAGTTGCTCACTTGCTCTGTCCTGCAGGCATCCATCGAGGCAGGCGTGGCAGCGTTAGACATGAGTGAGCGGCCCTTCCTGAGGTGCACGCCAACTGTGTCTGTTGTTACTTTGACTGTTACATTGACCAACGTACAATGTTGTGCTGCTTGTCCTGCAGGCGTCCATTGAGGCTGGCGTGGCAGTGTCAGACATGAGTGAGCGGTGCTTCCTGGAGGTGCTGGCGCAGCGCGAGGTGGCGCGGCGCAGGCGAGAGGCGGTGCATGCGGCAGACTGACGGGTAGTGAAGGGTTTCTGTTTGACTAATTTTTTGATCTGAACGTGCGAATTCTGGTGTATGGTAGGACAGAGCCAGTGTGCCGGTAGTTGGTGCTGGGTGTGCATGGTTGTCAACATGACATGCTCTGTTGTGCTTGTGCTTTGAGCGGCCGTGTGGGAGCTGCAGCAGCTGAGATTGAATATGCATTGGGTTTTTTTCGTGGCCGCAGGCATGGCTATGTCTTGGGCAGTGAACCAGAGTCTGCCACTCGCTGTGCAGTGACTGCACAGGTCAGCACCCCTGGCGAGGGTTTTTGCAGGGAACCTGTGTAACTGCCAGGCCACAGTATGAACTCAGCGTGCTTTGATAACTCACTGATTGAATTCAACTCTTAGTTCTGCAAGTAACGATACGGGGTGCGCAACTCGTCGAGTAGGGCTTTTCTGGTTGATGTCCCGTGCGAAAAAGGCTCGTGTCCTTGCTGATCCAGCCCATGCCACACAAGACACGACATCAACATGGAAGCGGATGCATGCGAGCAAGGAAACGCTTTATGGGAGCGCCTGCCTGCAGCTGTAGCGAGTGACGTCCTGAACAGGTTGCACCAAGCTGACCTAGTTGCAGTAGCTACAGCGTGCTTGCAATGGCGGTCAGCGGTGCAAAGCAGTTTGAACACACTTGCCCCAAGGAGCGTTCTGGTGAGCAGGGATGCCCTGTCTTCTCGCCACTGGGGTTGTGTGCAAGTGCAGCAGCAGCAGCACCACCACCACATGGCTTCACCTCAACTTCAAACCTATGCAGCAGCCCCATTTGATCAGTCTCACGAATATTGGCAGTATGTGATGTCACGTGTTTGGTCGTGGCTGCAGGCGATGCCGTTTGTTGGCTGCTGCGTGTCGCTGAAAAGCCTGCGCCTAGGCGAGGCACTACCAGCTGCGCCAGGTGGGACGTGACACACTGCGTGCCCGCTGCTGATATAGCTACCTTGCAACATCACTACAGATAATTATGGCTAGCAGCAGCAGCACCTGTGGCCTTGTGTGTGGACCATGTGCCATGTAGTGACGTGCACATGTTGCAGCGGCCTCACCAGCACTGGTCAGGTGTGTTGTGGACACAAATATGGGCAGAGTGCAGTGTGTGCTCTGACCTGCGCAGCGCACTTTTCAGTGCAGCACATCACAAAATGGTGTGGCAGAAGAGATGACACGCCACCTGCTGCACCATATGAACACTGCCAACCTCTCATAATCTAGTTGCGCTTTCATTGCTGATGTCAACACCTGGGCACTTCAGCCTTGTGGCGCTCACGCAGCTGCGCTGTGTCGTGCCATGTTACATAACATGTTTACTTTCCCCTCCTACAGGCCCCTTCCCAGGGTTCTGCCACATAACGGCAGCGACAGGCCTGACTGCGCTCAGCCTGGCCGCCAGTGCCACGGCAGCATGGAATGGCAGCACTGCACCGCTGCCTGCTGCTGACTTGGCATGCGTGACTGCGCTGCAGCTGCTACAGGTGACACATTATATATTGCTGTCTGCTGAAACACATTTCGCACAATTGCGCCGCCAGCAGTTGTACTCACAGCAGCACACTTGCCGCCATGCATGCATGCACATTTCTTTCATTTCTTGTGTTTCTCCCTGAAGCTTTATCACGCAACGCATCTGCCGCTCGTCACTGCTGATACAGGTGCTAGACCTCAGCCAGCAGCCGCTGCTGCAGCAGCCAGGCTCGCTGCAGCCGCTGCTGTCACTGCTGCAGCTATCCAGCCTCAACATCAGCCTCAGCGGCTCTGCTTTGCATCTGCCACTCAGCAGCTGGGCAAGCCTGGCTCGCCTGACCAGCTTGAGGCAGCTGGATGTATCGGGCTGTGCGCTGTGTTATTTTGACAGCTGTTTGTGTTATAACGATGGCGCTGAGGGGTGTGGCTGTAGCCAGACTGACAGCAGGCGTGGCAGTTGTAGCGGCGCATGCGATGCAGCTGTTGAAGGAGATAGGCAGAAAACCATAGGGCAGGTGCGGGAGGCCTGTCAGTGCCAGTGTAGGCAGCAGCAGAGGGAGGTGGGTGCAGCTGCGGCTGCAGGTCAGAAGAAGAAGCTCGTGGCTGCTCCGCTGCAGCAGCTAAGCAGCCTGCAGCAGCTGCAGCGGCTGGTGCTGGCAGACTGGCACCAGCCCCCTTCAGCAGCAGGTGCGTCTTGCTGCGTATGCTGCAGATGCAGGGCTGTTGCATGGTACAGCGTCCTCTCCCTCGTGTTTTCAAGCACTACGTGAACCATCAGCAGCAGGACTTTGAGGGTGCCTCACGTACTGCACGTTCGTGCCTGCTGCTGCTGCTGCTGCTGCTGCTGCTGCTGCTGTAGGCTTCCAGATGCTGCGCCAGCTGCCTGCCCTGACACACCTGGACCTGTCTCGCATACTGCGCGGCAGCAGCAGCAGCAGCAGCAGTACAGCAGGCCTCACCGAAGGACGCCAAGCACTGCTGCTGCTGCTGCAGGGCTGGACATCCCCGCAGCCTGACCAGCAGCAGCAGCATGATGGCAATGCATCCGCAGCAGCACCAGCAGCTGCCGCACAGCAAGAGATTGTTGCCGCCACTGCTGCCAGCAGCACCGCTACCGCAGCCGCCACAAGCAGCATCAGCATCAGCAGCGGCTTCTTGTTTAGCCGCTTGCAGCACCTGGAGTGTATTGACAGCCCTCTGCTGTTTAGTGAGCAGCTCTGGGCAGGCTTGCCGGGGCTTACAAGCCTAAACCTCGGCGGCTCTGATGTGTTCCGGGGTACAGGGCTGGCACGGCTGCAGCTGCTGCAGCGCCTGGTGCTGAGTGGTGAGCGTAGATGGATCAGTGCACTGCAGCTGTGGAGTATTGTGGTGGGACGCTTGTGTTGTTGACTGCGGAACCAACTGAACAGACTGCATACAGACAGTCATGGGCCAGGGTCTGTGCTGGGCTGTTGAAGTTGCGGCAAGGGATGGTTGACTGAAGTGTGACTGCAGGAATGGCTGGACCTATGCTGTGGCAATAATGCCAGCTGCTGCGGCATGCAGGCTGCGGAAAAACACTCTCTTATGCTGCTGCTGCTGCTGCCGCTGCTGCTGCTGCTGCTGCTGCCAGGCTGCCACCAGCTGGACTATGATGCGCTGGCCGAGCTGCTGCTGTCCTGCAGCAGCCTGACCCACCTCGACCTGCAGCGGTCAACCATCATACTGAATGGTAGTGGGGCCACAGGGCAGCTGCTGCGCCAGGGCAGATACAAGCCACCTGCACAGCCAAAACAGCAGCAGCAGCATCATGCAGATGTGGGTTGGTGCATATTCCCCAACCTCAGCAGCAACAGCAGCAGCAGCAGCAGGAGGGATGTGTGCAGCCAACGCAGCAGCAGCACAGGCAGTGCACCAGCAGCAGCAGCAGTAGCAGCAGAGCAGCGTCCAGGGCTGCGGGTCCTCAAGATGAGTGAGTGTGGTTTAGCGCTGGAGGGCTTAGCCTGGCACACACTGCCAGCAAACCCCGACAATACCCCAAGCGACCCTTCCCTGCTGCTTCTGCACCTCGTTCTGCAAAGCACCGGCCAGCTGCAGCAGCTGGGGCTGATGCACTGGGCGCGCGCGACGCCGCTGCTGCTCGAGCGCGTGCTGTGCCAGATCGTCCCGGCAGCGTCCAAGGTTTTGGCCGATCTGGATCTCAGCGGCGGCTGCCTGCCGGCCGATCCCGCCAAATGCTGGCAGGGCCTGGCAGCCGCCACAAACTTAACTCGCCTGGATCTGTCAGACGCAGGGTTCAGCAGGCTCGGGTATGCAAACGCCTGCGGCACAAACCCTACTGTGGCGATGCTGGCGGCTGTAGCAGGGATGCGGCGGCTGTCGGAGTTGAGGTTGTGTGGCTGGCGCATGTATTTTGCGTCACTGCATGTGCTGGCTGGGCTGCAGGGCTGCCTGAGGAGCCTGGAGCTGTCGGGGGCGAGGGACATGAGTGATGGCGCGCTGTGGAGCTTGACGCACCTCACAGGTGGGCTGCGGCGGGCTGTGGTGGGCTGCGGTGGGCTGCGGTGCGCTGTGGTGGGCTGCGGTGGGCTGCGGTGGGCTGTGGTGGGCTGTAGTGTGCTTTAGTACACTGAGGATGCTGAGGTACAGGGTGTTGGTATTTGGCACCTGGATCACTGCGGTGGCAGAGCGTTTGATCATTGCGCTGTGATGGACTGGCCAGCATGCATATGAGCTGGCAGCAGACTGTTTTGTAACCGCTGCTGCTGCTGCTGCTGCTGCTGCTGCTGCTGCTGCTGCTGCTGCTGCTGCTGCTGCTGCTGCTGCAGGCCTCACGCGGCTGGGCCTATCAGGTGCCGCTGCCTCCAGCCCCCACACCTGGCCGCTCATCTTGTTCCACTTGCCAGGCCTGCAGCACTTGGACCTGTCAAATGCTGGCAACTTCAACAGCAGCAGTGTGGCAGGCCTGGTGCAGCTGCGGCGGCTGACGAGTTTAGATGTGCGGGGGACGCAGACAGGGGACAGGGCAGGGCTGGCCCAGCTGGCTAAGCTCAGCAGCTGCAGGAGATTGGCGCTGTCGCTGCTGCCAGCAGAGCAGCAGCAAACTGGTGCGTCAGGGGTGGCTGGAGCTGCTGCTGCTGCTGCTGCTGCTGCTCAGTTGGATGGCTGCAACAGTGGGAAGTCCGCAGCAGCTGAGACAGGCAGTGCTGGAAGCAGCAGCAGCAGCACTGCTGCTAACGGTGTGGCAGATGGCAGGGGCTCTCTGCTGCAGCAGCTGGTGAATCACTTGGGGCACAGCCGGATTAGTCACAGCCAGCAGCAGCAGGTGCAGCAGCCTGCTGCTGCTGCTGCTGCTCCCCAGCACGTGCACCAGCAGCAGCGCCGGCGCAGCAGCATAGATGGGCGTGACAGCTTAGGTTTGTCATCGTCTTTGGAGGATTATGCGTATCTGGCTGTGCTGGGCAAGTGCCACAGCCTGCGGCAGCTGCTGCTGGGAGCTGGGCCAGCAGTGGCAGATTACTGCAGGCAGCTGCTGCCGCCATGGATTGAAGTGCGCTGAGGAGCCATAATTATTGTGTACGGGGATGTAAAATTGCCGGCTCGTTATCTAGCTGCGTCGCTGTTGGTCTCAACAAAAACTCACTGTGATGTTCCTATATATGCCCAAAAGCACAAACGAGCACGGCAGCACCTACGACGATGGCTGTAACGTTTGATATCAACCAAGCATGGCCGATTGAGTGTTGTGCGGGTCTGCCGCAGTCCTGCTGCGTCAGTAATGCGGAACAGCACCAAAGTCGCCGATTCTGTTACCTGACTTCAGTCCGTCCATAAGCTCGTTGCGTGATCTCCCGCATGATGCATAGCCCACCGGCGTTGGAATAGCGGTAGATATCTACTTATCCTGCGCCTCTGCTGCTCAGCATCTGGTGATCATCTGCTCTCTGTGCGCTCGCCATGCAGCACGCCTTCGCGATCTGCTGGCGTACTCTACTAGTGTACACTTTGCTGCAATGCGGCACTTGTATGTGCTTCAAGGTGAGCGTTCGTCTGCTATAACCCCAACGGGTTGCAGCTGCTCGGAAGGCCAGTCCATTAGCTCCGTGAAAACACGCATCCGGATCCTTAAACGAAGGCTTAATCGCTATTGAATCATGACTATGCTTGTTACAGCCGTCTTCGACGCGTGTCACTAGGCCTGCTGCTGCTGCATCAACACTCTGTCGCCGAAACAGTGCCTGCCAAAGCAGCAGGCTTGCGTCAGTGCGTGCCAAGCAACGTCATACGTCCCTCCGCAACTGCGCCACTAAATACAAACTGTTGTGTGCCTTGCTGTTGCAGCTGGCAGCTGTGGGCGACTATGGTGTGGACAACTCCAATGAGCTCAAGGTGACACATCAGCAGCAGCAACTCAATTTTGCATGCCAATGCCCTCAGAAATAAACGTAAGCTGCAAAATCTCCCATGTGGCATCGCAAGAAGAAGCTATGACGGGTGGGGTTGCAGGAAGGGCAGTGTGCGCAGAATGTCAGCCTGGGCCAGGCCCTGGCCACTGCTGCTGCGTCAGCATACGGCAGCGGGCCCACGAGCAACATAGCAGGCTCATGACAGCCAACCCAAATGCAGTGTCTATGATGCATCTTGTGCAGCGTTCCAAGTTCAGCCTCACCAACCAGACTTGAGCCTAATCCTTTCTTGCGGGACAATGCTAGGCAGACGTCAAAAAACTGGCATCGCAAATGCATAGAGGCTGCTGAACCTTTGCTGTGCACTCTCCAGCTTCCTGCTGCTGCATCTTCTGGCAGCTTCTTGTGCATGCAGCTTGTCACTCACCAGCATGCCTCCTGGCTGGCTGCTGGCTTTTGCAGGTGGCCAACATGATTGCTGCATGGGGCGTGGATGGCGTGCTTGCTCTGGGAGGTGGGCGGCAGCAGCAGCAACAGCAGGAGTGGCAGGAGCAACAGCAGCAGATGCAGCTTTGAGATTCATTTCTGGCAGCAGCATGGTGATGTATGTGGCAGTTGAATTGCCAGCTGTAGGCTGCGACCTTTTTCCGGCAGGTAGGCGGTGATGGTTGTGGCAATTGCGGCAGTGCCTCTGTGGCAGGGCCTAAAAAAGCAGCTGCGGCACCAACCGTCAAACCTGTGCAGCAGCAGGAAGGAGCCAGCAGTTTCATATTCCCTTGCAACAGCAGTGCGCGTGGCTTGCTCGGATGCGCTCCCAGTGCTGGCCCGTGGTACAGTGCATGCGATGAATGCACACGATTCATTGAGTTGAAGCATATGTGTTCCTGCTTGTACACGCTGCTTGTCTGCAGACAACAACTACTTTGTTGGCAGCAACAGCACCATCGGTGAGCACACCATGCGA
Source organism: Tetradesmus obliquus (assembly GCA_030272155.1). NCBI lineage: Eukaryota > Viridiplantae > Chlorophyta > Chlorophyceae > Sphaeropleales > Scenedesmaceae > Tetradesmus > Tetradesmus obliquus. The sequence continues at coordinate 9,363,589 of CP126191.1, forward strand.
CTGCTTGTGGTGCACATGCCTGGCAGCAGCAGCAGCAGCAGCAGCAGCAGCAGCAACAACAGTCTCGCAGGCACAACACAAGACAGTCACCACCAGATGCTGCGGCATGATTCTCAGCAGCCCAGGAAGTGTTCAAACAAGCAGCATGAAGGGTGGCGTTGCTAACCTTGTCTGCTGTGCTGCCATGCAAACCACCAGATAGCAGGCACTGCCATGTGCATAATCCAGGCGGCTCACTCTGGCTAGTGCCTGTTCTGCTTTGTGTGCAGACCCTCAAGTGGGCAAGTAATATGTTGTGTTAGAGGCAGCTGCCGATCAGCTTTCACTGCTTCATCAACAGTTCAAATCACTTGCTGTGTGTGCAGACGCTCAAGTGGGCAAGTACTATGGCAGCTTCATTTACCCTTATAAGGGCACCTACGGCAGTGGCTCTCCCACGGGCACCAACCGCTTCTGGCCAATCACTGGCAACCATGACGTAAGCGTAACACAACGCATCCAAGGTTCAATGCTTTAGATTGCTGCTTGTTGGAATGATATTGTAGTGCTGTGCTGTGGCAGTGCTGCACTGATGATGTTGAGCATATGCATTCGAGATTGATGAGCATGGGGGACTGCTGCTGGGAGCAGAGTGCTGATGCGCACACGCAAGTTGATGCACGTTGATGCATTTGGATGCAAGTTTCTGCAGAGCACGCTCTCATCTCCTCCGCACAACTGCCCTGGCCGCAACCCCCAGCTCTGCAAACCATGCGCAGCTAACCTTCACCACCGCAGACCTGCCTGCTTTCTTGTCGTGCTGGCTGCATTTGGTGCATGCGTTGCTGCACAGTGGGAGCAATACCTGTACCGCTAACCTACCTGCCTGCCTGCCTGCTGCACTGGCTGCTGTGTTTGCCGCAATTGCTGCAGTGGGGAAACACCTGCGGCGACGGCAACAGCGGATGCAGCGCGTCGTGTGCAACAGGCAGCCTTGCAGCGCACCTCTGGTACATGCCCGTGGGTGGGAAGGCTTACTACAACAAGGTGCTGGGTGAGCGTGGGCGCCTGCTGCTGCTGCTGCTGCTGCAACACCTTTGACGCTACAAACACCTGCATCTTGCTGCTGTGACACAGCAGCTTTGTTTCCTTGCCTGGGTCTGCTCGAAAGACATGGCTACCTGCCCCTGACAATGCTGTGCTGCCGTAATGCTGCTGCCACCCAACCGCACACCACTGCTGCTGCTGCTGCTGCTGCTGCTGCTGCTGCACGTGCAGCTGGCGGCCTGCTGGAGATCTTTGCACTCGACAGCGACTGCAACCAGCGCGATGGCACCAGCCCCACATCAGTGCAGGGCCAGTGGCTGCAGAATGCACTGGCTGCCAGCACAGCCACCTGGAAGTTTGTGCTGCTGCACCACTCGCCCTTTAGCTCGTCCACAGGACATGGGACTAACCCACGCCTGCAATGGTGACCCTTGGTGCAAAGTTAGTGCATGTGCTGCCAGCCATGAAGATATACACATGCACATCATGTCTGCTGCTGCTGCTGCTGCTGCTGCTGCTGCTGCTGCTGCTGCTGCTGCTGCTGCTGCTGCTGCTGCTGTGCGAGGTGCTACAGTTCAGACACTAGTATGTATACTGAGCGTTGTGCACCGTAGCAACAGCAGCAGCCTGTGCAGCGAGCATCGTCACGTCACGTCATGCAAACAATTCAAACGATGGCTGTGGCCAGGGATATGCCTGATGCTGTGCTGCCATGTGTGTGGCGTGGTGTGCTGCAGGCCGTTTGAGCAGTGGGGAGCGCATGCCGTCTTCTCAGCGCATGATCACGTGAGTGGCTTGCAGCAGCAGCAGCAGCAGCAGCAGCAGCAGCAGCAGCAGCAGCGGGACGTCCAGCATGCTGATTTGCATGCTGACATGGCTTGGCATGCAGGTGCCGCATGGGGGGCCTGATGTGGTAGTGTGATAGGGAGCGCTCAGCAGCTGTGACGTGTGCGTGGCCTGTCAGCCGGCTGCTGCTGCTGTCAATGTAATGGCGGCTCCCTTGCTCACAGCATGCAGCCACCGCTGGGCTGGCGCATACAACATGTTGACTGCCTGCAGGCAGCAGTAGCTACCTGACTGCCTGCGAATGTGCCAAGCACATGTCAAACAGCTGACTGACAATTAGCTCGAACGCCACTGCCAATGCCCTATACCACCACGAGGAGGCAGAGTGCAGCCCTGTGCTTGTGTCACCTAGTATGCCTCCTGCTTCTTCTGCTGCTGCTGCTGCTGCTGCTGGTGCTGCTGCTGCTGCTGCCAGCTGTACGAGCGCATCACCAAGAATGCTGGCTTCCCCTACTTTGTGAATGGCGCTGGAGGGCAGAGCCTCAACAGCTTCGGCACACCAGAGTCAGGTGGGGCCGGCGGGAACAGCAGCAGCAGCAGCAGCAGCAACGGCATGCCAGAGCCATGTCAAGCAGCAGCAGCTGACAGGCTGCTGGCCGCGTGCTTGGTTTGCCTTGTTTGGTGTTGGTGCTGGTACAGCATGCCGCCGAGAGCATGCTTTGAAAGTGAAACAAACAGCCATGAACCTGCATCAGCATTCACATCCTCATCGCTACTACTGAGGCAAGAACACAGCTTGTTACAATGTATTGCTCTCTTCCTGTCTCTGCTGCTTCCGCAGGCAGCGTGGTGCGCTACAGCACCACCCATATACATACTATGCCAAGCTTGCTGCTGCTGCTGTTGTTATTGACCGGACTGTCCTTGCCTGTTTCCTCCGCCTTCCAACTACTTCCTTGTGCAGGCAGTGCAGTGCGCTACAGCACCACCCATGGTGCTCAGCTGCTCACCATCAACGCCACTACAGCAGACATCGCCTTCTACGCCGCCACAGACGCAACCAACCCCTACGCCTCACAGGTCGACTGCTACCGCCTCACCAAGCCAGCCAGCGGGGCAGTTGCTTACTCCAGCTGTGCTGCAGGCGCACCACCACCTGCTGCTCCACAGTATTCGCTGCTGACAGGCGCTGCTGCAGATGACACAGCAGGCACTCACAACCGCGTGATGTGGCGGTGAGACTAGCTGCACTTGTGTTGGAGGTTGACAGGCCAGCACGTGTGTTGGTGGAATGCTTATCGCTGCTGTTGCCGCTGCTGCTGTTGTGGCAGTACATGGCCATGACACAGTGACTCTCTGCATCCTTTTGGCAACAAATAGAATTGTCAGCAGCTTCGCCGATGCATGCATTGCTGCAAGGATGTACACCTTTGGCCAACAGAGGAGGAGCTGTGGCGCATCACTGCTGCTGCTGCTGCTGCTGCTGCTGCTGCTGCTGCTGCTGCTGCTGCTGCCGCAGGTACACCTCCACTGCTGCTGCTGGCGGCGTCGACCCTGCCTGGGCGGCAACCAGCTTTGCTGACACGTCTTGGAAGCTGGGAGCAACACGCCTGGGGTGGGACCCGTGTTGTTTTGTGATGTGATGTGTTTGTGTGGTGATGCTTTGTGGCGGCATTGCTCAGGCGTATGCATCAACTATGCATGCCCCGCACACTTAATTCCTAGCCAACCGTATCGTCTTGCTTGCACTTTCGGGTACCTTGCAGACGCCAGCAGAAGCAACAGGGCGTGCAAGACGCGCTGTGCCCCACTCCGTGTTGAATGGCATGTGCTGCTGCTGCTGCTGCTGCTGCTGCTGCAGGTATGGCAACGACTTTGTGTACAACACCACACTGCCGGACGCCGTGACAGGCCTGCTGCACCACTGGCTCAGGTGGGACGAGTGGGGCACCAGCAGGAGGTCTGTAGGGCCTACAGCAACAGCGATGTGCAGCTACACATCGACTTACCATGTTGGTATCGCGCAGTGGCTGCCGAGGTTGCCCAGCCGCAGCCAGGAAGGTTCTGTTGCAGAGTCCACCAACATAATAAGCTATTTAATGATTGATTTCACAACATAAGCAAAGCAACCTGCAGTTGCCGCTCAAGATCATTCATGCACTGCCCGCTGCTATCTCATCCTTCTGCCGCTGCTGCTGCTGCTGCTGCTGTTGTTGCGCCAGGGTGTATGTGTGCCTGCCCCCCACCGCACCTGCTGCACTGGGCAGTGTGCGGCTCAAGGTGCTGTCAGACAACACTGCAGAGGTTTTCATCAACGGGCTGAGGGCCTACACAGACCCGGCAGCAGACCACGAGCCCATGTGAGGCGCAAGAGCATGTGTAACATGTGCTGTGCACGAGTGTGTATTGCTGCCAACCTGTATGCTCTGAGTGCAGCTGAGCGCAGGTGCTTGCGCTTGCACACTTGTACATTTGGCAGCTGCTGGGCACAGCAGCTTCCCTGGTTGCTGTTGTTGATGTAATGTAATGCTATGTAATGTAATGTAATGTAATGTAATGTAATGTAATGTAATGCATCAGCTGTGCAAAGTGCTGCTAGCAGCCAGGAGCTGGGTGTAGTTCTGCAGCTGTGCAGCCCTGGTGATGCGTACACGTTTGCGGCACGCTCACAGCTCAATCTGACACCTTATTACCAGTAGCAACAAGGCCTTGCAGCAATGGAGTGCCACTTGACGTGTTAGCGCTTTCAAGCCGCAGCTGCAACTGGTGCGATGGCTGCTTGCTGCATGCCATGGCTGTCCAGTGCAGTTGATGTGCCACTGGCACAACAAAACTGCTGCTGCCGCTGCTGCTGCTGCCGCCTCCTGGTGCAGCTACTGGAACTCTCTGGTGAATATCGCCCCAGGCTTTGTTGCGGGTAGGCGGTGTCTTGGAGCTTCCAGCTCTGTTGTTGACTGAGGGGTGGCAGTTAACATTCGCGTTGTGGAGGGCCACGCACATAGCCTTGTTGTTAGGGCACATGAACCCTGAGAGGTATATTACACTAGGGCCTGCTTGGTGGTTTTGGAAAATCTGCCTTTCCCGCCTATTTTTGTTATATCTAAACATCTATGCACAACCTGTAGGGCTAGGGCAGACCAGGTGGTGCCAGGTGGTGCCAGTCAACTAACAAATGCGCTGGCCAAACCTGAAACGCGGATGCTTGGCACCGACGCTACTCCCGCCGCCGCTGCTGCTGCTGTTGCTGCTGCTGTTGCTGCTGCTGCTGCTGCTGCTGCTGCTGCTGCTGCTGCTGCCGCTGCTGCTGCTATTGCTGCGCCTCAGGGGTCAATGTCATCGCCGTGCACGTCACAAACACCGCAGGTAGGTGAACCCTGCAACCCTGTGCACAAATTAGCAGCATTGTATCGCAGCAGTACCTGCTGCCTGCCCATACTACCGTCCTCATAACAAATTATTAATAACAACCTCACCCAGCTGGTTGCAGCAGCCAGCCGCATCATCAGCAGCGCCAGCCAGTGTGCACCAGCATTGCTTGCAGGTGAACGGTTCTGCATTTACTATGCCTAAAACTGTCATATTGCACCAGCCGTTGCCGCTGCAAACACCTGCACTGCCACCAACCAGCGTTAGCGGTGCCTGCTGCACTGCAGTGTCACACACAGAGCAGTCATACATAGTAACTAGTGCACTGCTGCTGCTGCTGCTGCCGCCGCTGCTGCTGCTGCTGCTGCTGCTGCTGCCAGGCTCCTCGGATGCTGCCATGGACCTGGACATGACGTATGTTGCCGCAGCGCCACTGCCAGGAGTAGTGGTTAGCTCCAGCGCTGCAGCATGCAGCAGCACGCCACCACCGCCAGCAGTACCCTCACCATCACCGCCACCATCACCGTCACCATCAACAAAGCCGTCTGTTTCCCCGTCCCCGTCCCCACCCCCAACTCAGCAGTACTCCCTGATGACAGGCGCAGTTGCCGACAACGCGGCAGGCACACACAACCGTGTTGCTTGGAGGTGTGCACATGTTAGAATCGTCCTATTTCCATTCAAGAGTAGAATCGTCCTACATGCAAGCTGTACCTGGCATAGTATGCCAGTACTAGTGCAGTGTGGGGCACAGCACTGCCTTGGTGGACTCACAATGCGGCACACACAGCAGCCATAGCCTGGCGTGCATTTGCCCCCATGCGCCTGTAGCTAGTTGGTTACTTAGCGGCACGCCTGCTTCCCTCTGACTCTCCCGCTGCTGCCTGCCGCAGGTACACCTCCACTGCTGCTGCTGGCGGCATCGACCCTGCCTGGGCGGCAACTAGCTTTGCTGACGCGGCTTGGAAGCTGGGCGCAGCACGCCTGGGGTGAGCCGGACCACCGTTGCTGCTGCTGCTGCTGCTGCTGCTAAAGTTACTGTGATGCCGTAGCCTGTTCAGTTGAGCTCTGCCCTGCAGCAATGCGCAACATCAGCAGTCAGCTGCTCAAGCATCAAAGTTACTGCTGCAGTTCCCAAATGGCACATTGGCCACCTAGCTTGCCAAGCTTCTAGCTGCTTCAACCAGGCCTGCGCAGTGACTTCCCTGCTTGCCTGTTCCCTGCAAGCAGTCGTGCCTGAATCCTGCAAGCAGTCGTGCCTGTTTCCTGCAAGCGATCGTGCCTGTTTCCTGCAAGCAGTCGTGCCTGTTTCCTGCAACCAGTCGTGCATGTTTCCTGCAAGCAGTCGTGCCTGTTTCCTGCAAGCAGTCGTGCCTGTTTCCTGCAAGCAGTCGTGCTGCTTGCAGTGGCATCTCCTGCGCAGTGCGCACTCGTTGCAAGGCCCAACAGAAGCAACACTTATCACATGTGCTCAACTCTGTCCGTACTGCTTATATACTCTGCTGCTGCAGGTATGGCAACGACTTTGTGTACAACACCACACTGCCAGATGCCGCCACAGGCCTGCTGCACCACTGGTTCAGGTGGGACGCGCAGGGCAGGGTAGCCTGATGCATTGTTGAGGCTGCGAAAGGCAGTCCTCAAACCTGAGCATAGGAGGCCAGCAGCGGCTAACCTTGTTTGAGATGGATAACAGTCTGCTTTAGCAGACCGGCTTTCAAACCAATACACACCAACACCGACGAGATGGCCGCTCATATGCTGCTGTGCCTGCTGTGCATATCTCGCTACTGCTTTTGCAGGGTGTATGTGTGCCTGCCGGCGTCCGCGCCTGCTGCGCTGAGCTCTGTGCGGCTCAAGGTGCTGTCAGACAACACTGCAGAGGTGTTCATCAACGGGCTGAGGGCCTACACAGACCCGGCGGCAGACCACGAGCCAGTGTAAGCTGTTACATGACTACAACAGTTGTGGGCTATGCAGCTCGGGTGATGAATTGAACATAGCGACATGTTGCAGCACACATCACCCTGACCAGGCTGACGATTATGCATATCAAAGCTGGCAGGCAGGCACCCATGCAGGCCCATTCATGAGTGCATGGTCATTGCTTCCCCCTGCGTAACGTCACAGCAGTCACGACCCACAATTTTGACAGAGCGATGCTCTTCCCGTACCTCCCTTGTTTCTTTGTCAACTCGTCATCTGCTCCTGCCGCTGCTGATGCTGTCACCTGCCGCTGCCTCGTGTTGCAGATACTGGAACACAGCAGTGAACGTCAGCCCAGGCTTTGTAGCAGGTAGGTGGGGGTTTTCAAACCCCAAACATCCTCAGCTAACATCAGGTATTGGGCACTGTGATTAATCTCAGGTACGACAATCCAGCTGCAGCTGCTGCTTTGCCCATCCCTGATAAATGCGCTCAGCAGTTACTGATATCAGGTACATTACTGCGCATCAATAGGTGTGCTGCTGCTGCTGCTGCTGCTGCTGCTGCTGCTGCTGCTGCTGCTGCTGCTGCTGCTGCTGCTGCTGCTGCTGCTGCTGCAGGGTCCAACGTGATTGCAGTGCATGTCACGAACACTGCAGGTGGGCCGCATGATGCTGCAGCGCCGGTCAAGTTGCGCTTCACAAGCCAGTCATATGCAAGACGAGCATCAGAACACAGCAGCAGAAGTGGCTGGCACAATCAGGAAGCGATGAAAGCGGTTACACGTGCATGCAAATCTTGCATGCAAATCAAGCGGTATGCATCCACCAGCTTAGTGTCAGCAAGCATCATGTTGAGATCAGCCCCTTTCACCTGAACCTCCAAGCAGCAGCTGTGCCCCCGCACCAGCAGTCCTCAAACCACATGTGGCGATTGATGCATGCGCAACCCTTCTGGTGCACGCTGCTGCTGCTGCTGCTGCTGCTGCTGCTGCTGCTGCTGCTGCTGCTGCTGCCAGGCTCCTCGGATGCCGCCATGGACCTGGACATGACGTATGTTGCCGCAACGCCACTGCCGGGTGTAGTTGTCAGCGCAACTGGATGCCTGTGCAGCACCACATGTGCCCCGCGTTGATTCCGTCCGACAAACAAGTTTGTCGGTACCAGCGTAATTGTTACTGCATTGCGGACTGTGTTTGGTTCTGAAAGACAGCCTCAGACAGCATGAGCGCGTATGCGCCCGAGTACCCAATCCGCTGCTGCATGTTCTTCTTCTGCTGTGCTACGTAGCAGCCGTATACGGCTCATTGTGCGGGCTTTTTTACTGTGACACCACAGCAATGCGGGCTTGATGGCTGCAGTGCTGCTGTCAATCATGCTTGCTTGCTGTGACTAGAAATCTAGCCCCCCAGTCTGGCCTGCAATTTGCTGCCACGTAGAGCTTGTGTTGTGATTTGATGCGTCAGACATCGTTGTGTGGCACACATGCATGCGCGCCCATACATCAAGGCAGTAGTGAAGCTGCGCTGTTAGTACGGCTCATTGTGCTTTTGGCTGTGATTCCACAGCAGCAGGTGTTTGATGGCGGCAGAGCTGCTGTTTTTCACAAAAACATGCTTGCTTTGAACTAGGAAAAACGCCTTCCCAGTCTTTTCTGGGCTTTGATGCCACAGAGAGCTTGTGTTGTGTTCCCATGTGCCAGAGATTGTTGTGTGGCCCACACTCATGTGCATCCACGTTTCTAATGTTGGTGGTGCTGCGCTAGTGCTGCTGCTCAATGTGCTTTGTTGCTGTGATCCCGCAACAGCCGGTGTTTGATGGCTTTTCTTCACAAACGCATGCTTGCTGTGCACTTCGATATCTACTCTTCCAGTCTGATCTGCGCATTGCTGCCACACAGAGCTTGTCTTCTTTCTCCATGCTTGTTGTTGACATAGAGTTTTGCATTTTGCATGTGTTGTGTGCCGCATGAACTTGTTTGCAGGCAAGTTGTCATGGCCCTGCAACTGCTGGGCGGCTGCTTGCTGCTGTAGATCAGCTGGTGTCAGCTTGACTGATGTGGCGTCAGCATCTTCTGTTTCAGTTGTCCGCACAAACCTCACATGAACAGCATGTTTCTCAGTGGCTGGCTTGTTATGATCCCAGAAATCATGCAGATGTCCGCACGCTGCCGCATATGCACGTTGCTTTTATTAGAGCTCTCCAAAAGACACCGTGGCAATTTTCAATTTTTCAATCGGCACCACTCCATGTTGCGCTGCCAGTGTGGCCATGTGTCCCCCTGCTGCATAAGTTTTTGTCTTCTTTCGTTGCCGGTTTGCAGTGCTGCTTCTGCATGCGTCTGCTTGCCAGCCGGCATGTTGCTGCGCATGGCATGTCACCTGTCACTCCAGTGCTGCACAGGATAATTACATGCTTACATGCTATATGCCAACTCTTTGTCAACAGCATGTTGCTGCGCAGGGCACGTCACTCGTCACCTCAGTGCTGCACAGCATATTGACATGCCTGTTTTCTTTGGCCCCAAACCGGACCAGCCGGACGTTTGTGTCTGCGTCAACCTTCATCACACCACAGCATGCTGCATTTTGATCAGACTCATGAGTCTTGAAGTCCTTGCATCTATTAAGGTCACGCTGATCCTGAGGTCGTTGTATCTTCCTATGCTATTATTCTGGCTTCTGACAATGCTGATGAGTGTTTTTCTGTTGTTTGTTCTGGTGTCTCTGACGACGCTGAGATGTTCTGTGGCGGGTTCCTACTCCTTGGTTGAGCAGAGTATGTAAGGCAGTGTGTTGTACAGCATGACACCAGCTGTCCTCCTTCTATCCCTTGTAATCAAGGCCGCCCAGTGAACTGCACGATTGGTGTGTTACACACCGGGAACACAGCCCGTGTCCGAGCCAACGACAGGCTCATTGTGCAAACAGCTCACTCAGTCCCGTATGTACGTGGGGCTCGTACATAAACATGTTGCGCACAGCACACACATGCAGGCACGTCGCAGCTACTAGCTGTTGAACACCCAGATGCCAGCACTTGTGGAACCTGCATCGTGCTGTACAACACGTTGGCCTTGGATTACACATGTGCACATGCAGACACAAGGCTCGCGCATGGCTTCAACGATGATATGATGCGCTTGACTCAATGAATCGTTAGGCGCAACTGGCGCCGCCACAACGCAGGGCACGGTCGCAGTGTGTGCCATTGAATCATTTTGCACTGAGGTGTCAGAACTGACTGCCGCAGTGGCGTGCATTCTGCAACCCCTGCCCCCGATCAGCTGCCCATGCCATGCATGCAGCAAACGCACTGTACTGCTTGTACAATTGATAAATAAGTGCAGCAGCAAGCTCGGCAGCACTGCAAATCAAACAATGACGAGAAATTGGGCTGACTGCACAGGCAGCTGCCGCCACAGCAGCAGCAGAGAGCACTGTGGCACATCAAAAGCAATGTGGCCGGCGTATATTTAGATGATGATAAAAAGTCTTTTCAAAACCACTCTGGCTCACAGCCAGCGCCAATCATGTATCAGGCGCATCAGGGCAGAAGGACGGACTCATACGGCTCCTGGATTCTGGAAACCCAAGGTAAATGTATGAATGCACACCTTCAAGCAGTGCTGGACCACTGGCAAGGGACTCCCGTCAAAAGGTGCTGTGCAGCTGCACTGCGCAGAGTGCAAGCACAGCACATGCAGTGTGTGCAAAGCGCAGAACCTGTGCCGCACGCAACATCAGGTCAAGCAGTCAGCACAAGTAGCAAGACAAGACAAAGCAGTCACACCCTCAGCAGAGGCTCAGAACCAGGATCTCTAGAGATCTTGAGCTGATTGCAGGCACGTGTTGGCCTTAGAACATCATTACCTGGAGCCAGCTGATCAGGCATCCAATGAGCGCAGCACAAACCACCAAACACAACTCAGCTCAGATCCGCCATACCGGTATTGCAAGCATGGCAGATGTATCAATGGAAACCCAGTCATCGCAAAACACAGCACTGTGGTGGGGTGGGTGCAGCACTGCCAGTATTGCAACCTCACATGCACGCGTGATGCGTTGCAGTCCACGCCATGACAAACCTTGTCGTATGGTATCACAACCCACACCAGCAATCGGGTGCATTATTGAATCAAATCAAAGCAAAACACCATTACACTGTTACGACAGCACGCCAGAAGGCTGACTGTTCCCACATGCGTCTGAACCACAACCTGCAACAAAGCACGGCAGCCATTACACACACGTAAGTGACTGGTGTGCTAGACCAACACATGTCGCTGATAACAGCATATCATCATAGTACCGTAACCTGGTGAGATGCACCCACCGCATGCAACCTCCGTCAACAAGCGTTGAATGCCCAATGCCGCGTGGCACCACCCCTCTTATAACCAGCACCAGCGCATCAACCCAAACCAAACTCTGTAAAACCCATGCAAAAGCAGAAGCTGCATCGGTCTCAAGAAGCTCAAACATGCGGAGCAGTCAGGCGCAGCTGCTGCCATACAATTTTCGTGTACTTGACTTTTGCTGCAACAGCTCATTCCATCTTTATTTAAGCAGCTCAGCCATTATACATTAACCTGCCCCAAACATCCATCATATCATAACAACTAACCCAATTTATCATTGGAACTGCACGGACTCATCACGTCACACATCAATGATCGCTGCGCGGTCATAACCACGACAGTCAATCGCATGCGATGCTGCAGCACTGCCGCATCACTTGCCAAGCTTCCAGCCCTCGCGGTCACCGCAGCTCGCCTTCACGTTGCTCTTCCAGCCCTTGATGGGCATGAACTGACCGCGGATGAGGCCCGCAGGCGCTGTCACTGTGTGGATGTTTGCGTACAGCGTTCCTGCTGCGAGGTTGGTCATGAAGTCGGTCCATGAGAAGGCAACGCCGTTCAGCTGCACCAGGTCGGCTGCAGCAAACTTGCTGGTGTAGGTCTGCGGCGCAGCAACACAGCAGGAGTTGGTAACTGAGGGGGTGAGTGATTTAGATCGCTCAAATCTGCGGTTTAAGTGTATTTTTTAAGCTCCATCCTGCTGATATTGTTGGCGGTCTTGTGGGTGTGCAGCTGACACGGGGAGCTGTTGAAAGAGACATTACAGTCGGTTGCATGCAAGCCGGCTGCTGATAGATTTAACTAGGCTGGCTGTTGACAGAGATTACAGCGTATGTTTCGCTTGCAAATTCATCCAGGCCTTGTGCTGCAACACTCACCATGGAACAGATGTCGATGGGTGCGATGGTGGGCAGGTCGGCGGCTGCGATCGTGGTGTTCTGTCCAGCCTTGAGGCCTGGCAGCAGCAGCACCACTGGGGGGCCGCTGGTGGTCGAGTTACCCTGCACAGCGCGCAGCATGCCAAGAGATTGATATTATGGGGTGCGTTGCATCGAATTTCAAACATGTCAGAATGCTGTGATGTTGCGGTGCTGCTGGTTGGCGTGGATCGTGCGACTTGCTGCATGGTGCATTGGCTGTGGCACACTACGGCTGCGTACAGCGAGCATCGCAAGTGAAAATGTTGAGTGTTACTGATGTGACCGCTTGGAACGTAACAAGAAGCACTTTGTAAACATATTGTGCACATTGCACATGTTATAACATGTTATAACGTGTCATATCGCACCTTGTGGATGTGGCTCATGGTGTATCCGTTGATGTTGTACATCATCAGGCTGTAGGTGGCAGTCTGGGCAGCAGCGTCAACCACAAGGGTCATCTGCGCTACGGCAGCACCCACATTGTTACCACGCAGCTTTGACACATACACGTTGGAAGATGTAGAGCCACCGGGAGGCCACGGCTTCATGTGCTGGGCGTCAACGGTGTCATTGTTTTGCGCTGACGCAGCGCCAGCAGCGGCCAGCAGGGCTGCCAGCAGCAGCACAGCAGCAGTAGAGAGCTTCATGGTGCGCCTGCAGGAAAGCATGCAGGAGAAGCGTGAGTGGAGTTAGGGGATGGGGAAGGGGGTGACAGGCGAGATCTCCTGCTGCTGGCAGTTGCTGCTGCTGCTGCTGCTGCTGCTGGTGAGTCGCGCTGTCTGTCGCGCAAGAAGCAGGCCGTGTAAGCCAGGCACGCGTCAGTAAACTATACAGCCGCACTGAACAGTACAGTGCCAATGATCAGCCCCGCTGTGGAAACGAGCAGTCCGTAGCATGGAGAGAGGCCAAAAAACACCAAGCCCAATGCCATGGTCGCGGGTCAACTGACAGGTGTACTGCAGCAGCTTCAGTGTACAAAGTGCTCTTTTGGGCAACACGGCGTTCCGCTGTCGCGCTAGGTGGGCCTGTAGCATATTTTCGACCTACCGTCACGGGTCCTGGGCCTGGTGACAAGGGTTGTCTGAGCAGATCCTTCTGCCTGCAAGATGATACTTTGTTATCAGTGTTTGTCAGTCGATGCGATGCAGCTCGGACCTCAGCTGTTTACCGTTCAGTGGTCCTCACCTTTTCACTTCGAGCTCAAAGCAACGAGATGTCCGATTATACAGTTATAAACACATTGATACATGCCACCATGTGAAGATATCACCTCAGAGTAAGTTGCGGAGGCGAACCCTTCGGCCCAAATCGATTTGATGTCAACAGAGTGATCAGGCGAGTGACCAGGACAGCCGTGCAGGCAGTGGTTTCGGCTTAATGGCGCCCAAAGTGTGCCAAATATGTTTTAATATTTCTTTTTTGGTGCCGAAGCTAGAGGTAACCGTGCACGCAGGAGCAACCGCAACGTATGCTGTGCCTAGAGGGCACTGCCCACCCTTGCACATCTGATGCTGTGGCAGTGTGCCCCAGGCGCGACGTAGTCCTCTCAAAAAGCGGGCCGAGCGAACAGGGCAGAACTTTCTTATTGGAATCAGCGCTGCAAAGCAGCAGCCTGCCATGCAATGCTTGCACCGGGGTCCCAGCTTTAATAAGAATTGGGAATCCCAGCTCTGAACACCTTTGCTTCCTGCTGTGCTGGCATTGCCACTTGTTGATGATGCTGTGTGACATGGCAACATGGTGCACATCGAGCCGCAATATCTTCCTTTTGATACCATACGTTACACACACTCTCCTACATCACAGACCATCGCGGTTACGACATTCACTGCATGCATATGCATGTAGTATGGATACTATGATAGGGGCCATCAAGTATGCATGAGTGATGCGCTGCCAGTGCTAGCGGCATAGCTACAGGCCGCAAGCTTCCCTGTTGATGCCTCTCACACATATTCACATGCAACACAAGGCTCATGCATGGCTTCAATGGTGATATGGTGTGCCTGATGCCGCATCACGCGGCAATGAGTTGCCCAATTGTGCTGTGGTAGCGAGCCAGTAGGATTCCGTCCCCCCTGGTAACAAAAAAAAAATGAGTTGCCGGGCGCAACTGGCGCCGCCGGCGTGGCGCCGCGCCGCAGGGCATGGTTGCATTGTGTGCCAATGATATGAAGTTGCAGATAAGTTGCAGATAACACACATTGCAGTAGCACAATGCAAACATAGTGTCAATAAATCATTCTGAGCTGCGGCGTCAGTACTGACATCGATGAGGTACTGGCCTGACTGCACATGCAGCAGCAGCAGCAGCAGCAGCAGCAGAGAGCAGTGGGGCCCACTGACAGCAGTACGATTGGCATGTAGTAGACCAATCAACCAAAGTCTCTTCAACACAACTCAGACTCACTGCCAGCGCCAATCACGTACAATACAATGTTGTACGGATCCTGGACATGTATCAGCGTATCTAATGTCCTATGTGGCTGCACTGCAACACTAGTGTGCGCAGAGTGCAGGCACATCACATGCAGTTTGTGCAAATCACAGCAATTGTGCCGCGCGCAAAGTCAAATCAAGGAGTGAGCGCAAGCAGCAACACAAGACAAGGCAGGTACGCCTGCAACGGAGTTTTGGCTCAGAGCAAGAATTTCTTGTGCAGATTGCAGGCATGAGTTGGCTCTGAAACATCTGATCATATCCTGGAGCCAGCCAGTCAGGCATGCAGTAAGAGCAGCACAAACCACCAAATAAAAACCCAGCTCATCACTGCCATGCAGGCATTCCAAGCATGCAAAAATCACCTACTGAAACTCAGTCGTTGCCAACACAACACTGGGATCATCCCACCCTATGATAGGGTGCAGCATTGCTGGTGTTGCAGCACCACGTGCACAGTCCAAACCCTGACAAACCTCGTATGCATCACAATCCGCACAAGCATTTGCGTGCATAATGAATCACAGCCAATCATTCACAAGCAGCTGCTTCGCCTTGTCACAACGGCACGCCGTACGGCAGACTGTACACACATGCATCATCACTACAGCCTGCAACACAGCACGGCAGCCTTGAGACACGTCAGGCGTGAATGGCATGCTGGCCGAACACATGTCGCTGTTGAACATGCATACCCATTGTGATATGATCGTAAGCCGTGATGTGATGTGATAGACCCACTGCATGTGACCTTTGACAGCAGCCTTGAATGCGCACGCCGAAACGCGAGATGTGACCAGCTCATCAAGCAAAACCAAATCCTGTAAAACCCAAGCGAGAGCATAAGCTGCATCTCATGTCGTGATGTCATGAAAGTCAAACATGCGGAGCAGTCAGGCGCAGCTGCTGCCATGAAATGTAAAATTACTTATGATTTGCTGCTGCAGCGCGATCCATCTTATGTAAACGCAGCCCAGTTCTTACGTCTCCTGCAGCAGACCACCAATCCATTATCAGTCGAACTCCGTGAACGCATCACTTCACATGTCAGCGACAGCTGCCACCGCCCGCATCAATTGCCGCATCACTTGCCGTGCTTCCAGCCCTTGCGGTCAGCGCAGCTTGCCTCAACATTGCCCTTCCAGGCCTTAGAAGGCAGCAGCTGCCCGCGGATGAGGCCTGCAGGTGCTGCCGCTGTGTGGATGTTTGCATACAACGTTCCGGCTGCGAGGTTGGTCATGAAGTCGGTCCATGAGAAGGCGACGCCATTCAGCTGCACCAGGTCCGCTGCAGCAAACTTGCTGGTGTAGGTCTGCAAGGCAGGAACAGGAACACAGCATGTGGGCAGTAGGTGAGTGGGGAAGTAGTTGCAATGCTGCAGGAACTGCGGCTTCTGCTGCTGCTGGTGGTGGTTGTGGGATTGCAGCTGGTGTTTGGGCTCGTCAGCAGGAGGCGGCGGCAGCAGCAGTGTGGCAGCCGCCGGTGTATGATTCAGTTGTTGCTCTGGGACATGGGTGCCACTGAATTCGACTGTGACGCTGTCAACATGACTGCCTCAGAAAAAGCAGCATATGCACTACGGCATGCTAGTAGGCGTGCGGAGGGCCAAGGGACATGTGCGGCAGCAGGTTTTAGGTTCGGCTCATCCAGGCCATGTGCTGCAACACTCACCATGGAGCAGATGTCGATGGGTGCAATTGTGGGCAGGTCGGCGGCTGCGATTGTGGTGTTCTGTCCTGCCTTGAGGCCTGGCAGCAGCAGCACCACTGGGGGGCCGTTGATGCCTGCGGCACCCTGCAGGAGAGAACAGCGGCAAGGGGTTTGGTTGGATGTCTCATTATGGTGTAACGATGATGGATTATGAGCGGTGTTGCACAAGGAACATCTGGGTTGTGAACATGTTGGTGGCCGTAGGCGTGTATTGGATCCCAATGTTCGATGCAGCTGCCTGTAACACAGCACATGTTCGTTTTGTTGCGTCTATGCTGGCCTTGCAGCATGCAGCGCCCAACATGAAACATGCCATTGCTGTACGCCATGGACGCATTCTCTTAGTACAAGTTCGCACTGTTTCAGCCAGCAACAAGCAGTGCACACGGTTGTTAAACATCACTCGGCCGCACTCACCACATGGATGTGGCTCATGGTGTATCCGTTGACGTTGTACATCATGAGGCTGTAGGTGGCAGTCTGGGCAGCAGCATCCACCACAAGGGTCATCTGGGCAGTAGCGGCGCCCGCATTGTCACCACGCAGCCTCGACACAAACATGGATGAAGAGGATCCGCAGCCGCTGCCGCTGCAGCCGCCAGGTGGCCACGGCTTCATGTGCTGGGCGTTGACAGTGTCATCTGCTGACGCAGCGCCAGCAGCGGCCAGCAGGGCTGCCAGCAGCAGCACAGCAGCGGCGGAGGGCTTCATGGTGCCTGCAGGAAAGCATGCAGAAGAAGTGTGAGTGGAGTTAGTGGATGGGTTGAGGAGGGCAGGGGAGATCTGCTGCTGCTGGCACTGCAGCTGCTGCTGCTGCTGCTGCTGCTGCTGCTGCTGCTGCTGGTGAGTCACGCTTTCACTAGCTCCAGTGGCAGGCCGTCTCAGACAGGCGTACGACGAGAACAATATATGGTTACTGTAAGCATTACAGCTGACTGCAACTACCCCCGCTGCCGAAAATAGCAGCTACGAAGCTGGACACGGGCCCAAAGATCGAGCCCAATGCGTGGCCCGCCGTGATTTGACTGGGGCACTGCAGCTGCTAAAGTGCATAAAGTACTTTACTGAGCTGATTGGGCGTTCCTTTATCGCGCAGGCTGGGCTTGCAGCGAATGTCGCACCTAGCGAAAGTGTCTTGGGCCTGGTGACAAGACGTTCCTGAGCTGATCCGTCAGCCTGCATAACAATAAAAACTTTGCAATAGTTTTAAGCCGCTTGGCTGCAGCTCGGACCTTATTTATTGGCTGTTAGCTGTCCTCACCAGATGAATATGAGCTCAGGGAAACACGTTGCTCACTGCTAGAACTGAAATTGCAATTGAACAGACAAAATGAACTGTGTGATGCTTTATGCACAAGCAGCAACTAGCTAAAAGGGTGCAGGGTTTCTTGACGGGCCCAAGCGGTCTGCTAGTCATACATGTCACGACAAGCACTCCGCAGCACACGGGCAGCAAGTCTTTTGCTGCATTGATTGCATGAAACTATAGTCACAGCAGCGTGCAGCAGAAGGTCATGTTCATACCGTTGTTCAACATCCGGTGTCACCCGCCCAGCACCCGGCCAGCCCATGGTGACATCCATGTTCGGCCGGCGTGATTGGCTGAAACAGCTTGTTACATGATGGATATCAGTGCTATCACAAGCCTGCAAAGCTCTTTACCGAAAGCATCGCACCAAGACTGTCTTGGTGCCTGAGAAAGCACCGGCACGCACTGCTGCCCAAAATGGTTGGTTCCAGTCACGCAAAGGTGGACACCATGATGACACTGGCTGAATCATATAA
Organism: Tetradesmus obliquus; assembly: GCA_030272155.1. Classification (NCBI taxonomy): domain Eukaryota; kingdom Viridiplantae; phylum Chlorophyta; class Chlorophyceae; order Sphaeropleales; family Scenedesmaceae; genus Tetradesmus; species Tetradesmus obliquus. The sequence continues at coordinate 9,381,909 of CP126191.1, forward strand.
TATAAATCAGCGCCGCTGACTTCACAGCACTCCTGCAGAGCCTGCTTGACATGCTGCATCATACTCGGTTAGTAACCACTGGTAGTGTACTGGCAGTACATGCTGACAGACAGGAAATAGCAGGTCTTAAAATCCATTCGGCACATGCGCGAACCCCCTGTGACACACTATTCATTTGCTGGTGCTGCCAACCAACTAGTTTTCACATTTGAAGACAAACATGAGGAAGTGATGTGTGCACGGCATCAAACAACACGCCATGTGTGCTTAGCAACGCAACACTGCAGCGAACAATGTGCACTGTAGTGTAATACAGCTGGTAACGTACTGTAGCAGCCTGCACAACAATGCAAGGACTGCTTACCCACACTGCCGGTGTCTGTCCTGCTGTGAAACCACCCTGCATGCCTGCAAGACAGCAGGCCTACCAACACATGCACACCAGGTGACAGCGATGCCGCAAGCTCTGTACTGCCAATGCAAAGCTGCAACTCCGGACCAGTACTCCAGCCGAAGCTGCAGTCACACGCCACGCCAACCCTCCAAAAACTGTCCACAGCCATCAGCTCGAGGTGGCGTACAAACCAAACACAACTGCCCAAGTTGCGGGCAGCTGGGTGTGCTTGCAGGACGCAGCACACTACGTGCTGACCGCAAGCTGGTTGCCGTACAACTGGCAGGAGGCGGCTGGGGCCTTGAAAACAGAGCACAACACAACACAAGCAGCACCTCCCTAGCTGGGGATGGTTGTCTCCTTGACTGCTGGCTCAAGAGAGCATGCTGCCGCCACTGCTGCTGCTGCTGCTGGGCTGCTCATCCATACTGTGCAGCACCTTGACCTTCTCCCCTTTCAGGGCACTGACAAACTGCTGCCTGAAGTTCTTGCTGAACAGTGCCAGCAGCGGCCATGCCAGCAGCAGCTGCCACTTGCCCTGCTGCTTGTACGTGGTCAGCTCATAGTTACGATTGAAGGCTGCTGTGACAGCTGCATAGGCGCCCGCCAGCACTAGTGCTGCAAACAGTAAGGGGCTGAAGAGAGCAGTGCTGTGTGCTGGGGTGAGCACTGTCATGCTGCTGGTGCCGCCTGAGCGGATCTGGATGCTTTCGTAGTACCTGCGGCAGCGCACATGCACACAAACACGGCAGGTAAGGAGTTACAAGCTATACCGGCAATCACACCATGGTTAGCATGATTGTAGCCTCAGCAGGCCGGGCGGTTGCTGCAGCTGCAAGGTCCAAGAGTGTTGCCACCACCAGTTACCACCAAAGCAGGGCCACAGGCCCACCCACTCAGGAGCCAGACAAGGCTCATGGGGTCATGGGTTGCAGCGTCAAGCAGCCTCCATGTGAGGGCTCAAGTGTAGCGCACTGCCGCTGGCTTGACTCTGAAGCCGTAAAGCAGAGAAGCTGTCGCCATACTGTTGCAAGCTCTAGTCTCTGAAGCAGCAGTTTTGAAAGAGGAAAATTACATGTGGGTCCTGGCACCATCCTAGATGATATTGTTTGCTGTACCTGTAGGAACCAGGCGCGCGCTCCTCCCGCCGCTCTATCCTCACTGCAGGCTCCTGCTGCTGCAGCTGCCGCATGCTGCGCGCCAGCTCAGCGTCCAGCTGCCGCTGCGCCTGGTCAATGTCAGCAAAGGCCCGGTCAAACTGACGGTCAAACTCCCGGAACTGCTCATCCATACGCGCCTCCATCTGGCGCATGCTGCTGAAAGGGGACATGAAGGCGTCCATCTCCCTGTCGACTTGGCGCTGCATGTCAGCGATGCTGCTGAAGCTGGGCTGCTGCAGCTGCGGTGCCGCAAACGGCTCGGGTACGCCCCAAACTGATGCATGGATGCGGCAGCGGCTTCGCTGTCTGCTGCTGCTGTTGCTGCAGCTGGATGTGGCGGTTGCGAGCCTGGGTAGGGCTGGCAGTGACATCAGACGTGCTGCTGCTGGGCGGTGGCGCTGGCAAGGCTGCAGCTGGCCAACCTGTTGGTCAAAAAACCAGAATTGAAGCAATTGTGAGAGGGGCTCGAGTTGCAGCGGTCCGTTACGCTGCCAGCAAGACTCTGCAGTGAGTGCTGCTGCTGCTGCTGCTGCAGCATCTCTGCTTGCTCACCATCGGCATGGTCATCATGACAATTTGGTCTAAATTCCTGAACCAAGCATATAAGAAGGGACAGAAATGTGCATGCGACACGGAGGTGTCCACCAAGGTTGCTCGCGAACTTTCGGGGCAGCCAGGATCTTCTGCTGCGCCTCGATGTAAGTTGATTTCCGCGTAAATTACATACACGCAACGCAGGGCGACACGTCAGGGCCTCGCTGGGGCTTTAAGCCTAATCTCTCCCATATGTCTACCAGGCTGGCCTTAGGTCTTGTGTGCAGTGGTGGTTGTGATTTCAAACTTCTTTGACGTTTGACGTTTGGTGCAGCGAGCTGACAGCTTGTATTATGACGCTAACATACATCTTGCAGCTGGCTTGGCTGCCGACGTAGGGGCTTGCTGCTCCAAGCAGTGGTGGCAGCAGTGCTGGGTGCGCACTGGCAAGGGTGCTACTGCCAACCCCACCCAACGCAATGATATTCAACTGAAGTGATAATGCTGATCAATGCTTACACGAGGTGGCATTAAATCTGTTCAACAGCTTCCGTGAAGCACAGCATCTGAGACTGAACAGCTGCTGAAAATACTGCACATGCGGGTTTTACCAGTGACGCGTTCTGCAATCGACACCTTGCTCTGGGAGCAGGCACACAACCGCAGCTGCGAGTGCCACACAGCACAACAGTGCTACTGCATCAAGACTGTTGCCCACTTCAAGAACTACCACACCTTGCAAACACGACTGCAGCACCACCACAATGCAACCTCACACGCCAAACTAGTACCCTACAGTGGCTGTGCTTCGTTCCAAAGCACACTGTTTGCACCAAGTTTGCCCAAAGACAGCCTGGCGAATCATATTGCTAAGCTGAAGACATGCATGTCCTGACGTCCCCCACCACCCCAACTGCTGCCCCTGCCGCTGCTGCTGTGCCTGCTACCAGCACACCGGCCAGCTGCGCACAGCTGAGCAGCAACACAGCATCCCCAACCCTCACCGCTACCTGCTGTCCTCTTGCAAGCAAATGCAGAGCTGTGTCCGCACGTGCAGCAGCATTCCACGCTGCATCTGCACAGCGCAAAAGCCTCTCTGCTACACAATCAGCACAACCCCGGACAACAGTGGCAACCGCCGTCACCACTGCTTCACTGAGGTGGGCTGCCTGCTGCTGAATGTGCGCTGCAGCAGCAGCCAGCTGCTGTAAACCACAGTACACACAGCACACCATGCCGCTCCTGCTGTCGCATGCTGCTGATGCATCCGCTGCTCCGGCTGCACTCGTGCAACTAGCAGAGCACCGGCTGCTGCGCCGCTGCTGCTGCTGTAATTGCACTGCTACATGCCCAGCACCACCGCCGCCGCTGCTGCTGCTACTGCTTTACGACTTGGCCTCCAGTGCCGCGTCCAGCGCCGAGAACAGCTCCTGTGCTGTCCTGTTGATAGCAGCCTCAAAATCATCAGTTGCTGCTGCTGCCTGCGAGCTTGTGAGCGCCGTCTTCACTGCTGTGCTGTCGAACTGGTCCAGGCTTGCTGCCTCCAGCACGCAGATGTCTGTCACGCTGTTGGGGTGCACGAATGCAAAGCCGCCGCTGACGAAGAACTTTGTGACATCAGCGCCATCATGGAGCTCCACAAGGCCGGGCTTGAGCTGAGCAATGATGGGCACGTGGTTGGCCTTCACTCCAAAATAACCCTCCACACCAGGCAGCAGCACCTGCTCCAGCTGCGGTGTTGTTAATGTGTGGTTGTTATGAGGTGTTACGAGAGCAGCAGCCAGCAGCGCCAGGAGCAGGAAGAGGAGTGCAGGGATCAGAAGGTTGAGCAGTGATCAGAGCACAGTCATGGCTGCCTACACGTGTGAGGTGCAACGATGCTGCTGTTGCTGCTGTTTGGTGCTGCTGCCAAGGGCGTAGATTTAGCTTGCAGGAGGAGATACCGCGTAACACTGCCACAGACCAACGGCGCAACTGCAGCACGTCAACCTCTGCGTCAATTTCTGAGCCAGCAGTTGCTGGCACAAACATTGCGCCACTGCAAGCACAGCAGTGCTGCGCTCTCCCTGGAAAAGCTGCAGTGATAAACGAGTGACAGTAACTGGCTGTTGCAGCTGTCTTGCAGCATGCATTGCTGTACATTGCAATTGCTCTTAAATCAGCAGCAGCGGCTGCACAGTTGGTTGCTGCTGCAGCATTGATCAAGCCCCAGCCAGCTGCAGCCTGACATAAAAGCACCATCACAGCTATGTTGAGTCATGTAGAGCCGCTGCTTGAGCCAGAGCAATCATGCACGACTCACAGATCAACTTTCGAGCTGCAGAAGGCTGGATCTCACCCACCTTTGTCTGGGCCACAACGCCGTGCGGTGTGTAGAAATTTACATTGAAGCGCTCTCCATCGACTGCAGACTCCGCTGATACCTCTGGCTTAAGGAAAGAAGAGGGGAACTCCGGCAAGTTGAGGGTGCTGGGTGCGACTTTGTTCCACTGCTCGGTGAACTCCTTCACGCCAGCTGGCGCTGCCTCGCCCTCCAAGCGTGCTGCAGATGTAGTAAAGCTACGCGCCCCCTGCCTCAAGAGCCTGGCTGCAGCCTGGCGCAGCATGTTGCTGTCAAGTGTGTGGCAAACAGCACGTGCGTCAGACAGCTGCTTTAGCCCTGATCTTCCCTTTTCGAAGTAAGATGCCAGCCAGTGATGCCTTACATGCCCTAAGGTACACTCGTCCTGCTAAACCTGTTACATGTGCCTGGGACTTGCCTCCTGATTGCCGTAGAGCTCTCGTGTTGCCAATTGGTGATCAGCAGCTCTCTTTTTGCAGTGACTGTGCTTGCCGTTTCGCTTCTCCTGTCACTAGAGTCGCTCGAGCACTTGTGGGCAGGAAGCAGACATGGCTGCTGTCACTCAGAGCAGGGCCCTGGCGGGCTGCAGGATGACCATGCAGGCCAAGCAGACCGTCAGGGTCACGAACGGTGCCAAGTACTTCATGAGGCGCAGGGACAGCTACATGGTGGAGGTGCGACACAGGCCACAGCCGGAGCGGGGCCTCGAGCGCTCAGGCCGCTCATTGGCGCATTGCAGCCGTCTATAGAATGCATGCTTGCTAATCACGTGTCGAGGTCACTGCCAGGACCCATTGGGGTTGACTGGCTGACAGCAGTCAGTCAATCCTTGCAGTGGTGGCCTCTTGTCTGCTGGGCCATATCTGTCCTGCAGCATCGCCATACTGCATAGGAGCAGACTCATATGTAGTATGAAATCCGTTGGTCAAAATCAGGGCAGCTGCTTCAGGCTTGGCTCATCAGCATGCCTGTTGCATCGTCAGCAATGCTGCCTCAGGTGCACCATTGTGGTGTGTTGTGGTGTTGAGTTGTGAAGCTCATCTCAGCTACTGCTGCTCCTCATGCTTTCACACGTTGTTGCAGGTCAACGTGGGTGACACAGAGACCGAGGACCAGGCAGTGAGGCGCTACATGCGCGCAGTGGTGCAGTCCGGCGTCATCAACAAGGTACAGCACTGAAGCATCACAGCAGCAGTTTGCAACACAGCAGCTAAACAGCACTGTTTTGGAGCAGCAACGCCAGGACTACCAGTTGACACAACAGCAGCAGCGGCTGCAGCAGCGGCAGCAGCAGGGGCAGTGGCATGTGTGTAGCTGGGTGGCTGCGGGCCCACCCGATTTGTGACCTGCGCGCGAAATAGCAGCTGCCAGGCAATGCTGTATGCGCTGTGACAGCTGTGGCTGGCATGTCCAAGCAGCAGCAGCAGCAGCAGCAGCAGCAGCAGCAGCAGCAGCAGCAACAACACGCAGCTCACATGCAGCAGTGTATTGTGTACACGCAGCTCACATGCAGCAGCGTCACCATCTGCGGGTGTTGAAGCCGGCACTTCAACAACCAATTGCATGCGTCACGCCCTTCGTGCAGCCCAATGTTGCAGCCGAAAATTTTGCAGCCTGCACTCCTGCAAGTGCTCAGCAGCACTGCACACAGCAGCAGCATGCTCGTGTGACTGTGGCATCACCGCACCATGCCATGCATCGCTGCAGACAAAAATTGCAGCTCTCAGGGCTTTGGCATGTTTCTCAGCAGCATGCATCGGCAGCACGGCTCCACAGCACTGCTCAGCAGCAGCAGCAGCTTGCCAGCTGATGTAGCGGCAGTGCACAGGCGCTGTGGGCTCCTTGCATTCGGCACACCTCACATCTTCTGTGCCCTGAAACCCGCGCCTCACTCGCGAACCTGCTGTGTTGTGCTGCTGCTGCTGCAGCTGCGTGCGCGCCGCACCAAGGAGACCAAGATTGAGACATACAAGCGCAAGCTGGCAGAGCGCGCGCAGGTTCGCAAGTGAGTGCACGTCACCAGCCCCGGCTGTTGTGAGGACTCACGATCGAACCAAGTGGACCAGTGCGATGCTGCAGGAGCGTGCAGCATTGCCTCTTATGATGTTTGTAGGCAGCCTGTGTGCGTAAAGAGCTTTTGCTCGCCTCATTTCCAAGCGCTTGTTCTGTTTAGAATCTGACGCCCCAATTGAAACTCATCTCAGCTCTGATGTGTTTGTGCCGCTGCTGCTGCTGCTGCTGCTGCTGCTGCTGCTGCTGCTGCCAGGCTGGGCATCGAGGAGCCCACCTGGGACGACTTCTACGGCCCCGCCACTGTGGAGGAGGCCAAGCCCTTTGACGAGTTCTTCAGCCACACCACAGACATGGAGGCAGACATGTACCAGGTGAGGCCCTGCGGCAGCAGCAGCAGCAGGCAGCAGCCAGCAGCAGCAGGCGGCAGAGTAGCATGTTGCTGGGAGGCAGTGCGTCCGTCGCTACTTTCCAGGGTGTTCATCAAGCAGATCGTCGCAACATGTGTCATATGCCAGGATGCGAGCTTCATTGTCACCGTGCGCACAAGTCTTTGATTGTAAAGTGCTCGTTGTATTTCAATTGTGATGTGCAGAGGCGGTGAGATCAGCGTGTGCGGCTTGCTGATGCTTGCTGTGTGTTCCGCCGCCGCTGCTGCTGCTGCTGCTGCAGGACCTGCCCCTGATTGACTCCAGCTATTACGGCCAGGCCCTGGAGGGCCAGCTGTACGACCTCAGCAACTTCTCCGGCCAGAGCTTTACGGTGCGCCTTGCTCACTGCTGCTGCTGCTGCTGCTGCTGCTGCTGCGGTAGTAATCAAATACATGCCTATCGTTCAGTCGCATGTGTTGTCCCGGTTTGTATATGTGGCTTCCACCTGCCACCTCAAATGACCGTCTGTCAGTCATGCTGGACGCTGGTTGTGGCCTGCAGCATATCAACACATCTCAGCACGATTGGCAGCTGTGTAGCACGCTGCCTCCTGGCCAATTGCCTGTCTTTACGCTGTCTCTGCTGCCCTGTCCTGTTCCGTCTGTGCCGCTTGTTCACGCCACCAGCCTGGCTACATCAACAACGCTGGCCAGGACCAGGGCGGTTACATCAACCAGCAGCAGCAGGGCGGCTACATGAGCCCGCCGGCGCAGCAGGGCACCTTCACATACACCGCAGACCAGCTGCAGCAGCAGCAGCAGTAACTGCAGCTGGATGTGTAGCGGCTGGGCGGGGCAGCACTGCTCAGCAGCAGCAACGGCGGCAGCAGGCTGGAGGCAAGCACAGCAAGCTGCTGTGGCGGTTTGACTCCCAGACCAAATTGTTGTGAAGCGTAGCAAGGGCCAGGGCTGCAAAAGCAAGGCGTGTAGCTGCTAGCTGCAGTGCTGTCGGCCACTACCTTGGCATGTTCTGTGACTTGCACACACCTCGTGTGTGACGCTGACAGCTGTGCTGCTTGGTAGCAGTGCTATGGGAGTTGACGGGGTTTGAATGCAGGGGCGGGGTGTGTAAGCGCGAGAGAGGATGGGAGGGAATGATGACCCGGGTGTGATGCATTAGCTGGTGTAACTTGTCTTCCTCTGAGGGACTGTGTGCAGTGGTGCAGCTGCCAGTGAGCGTAAGGTATGAGCGCTGCATGCAGCCGTGCACACGGCACGAGACAGCCTTGCAGTCTGCTGTTGCTGCGTTCAATGCAACTTGCTGCGCGCACTGTGGAAGTTCACAGCGCTAGCGGTCAAACTTGGAGCTCTGTCATAAGGACAACCTAAATTGTCATATTACCGGCAAGTGACCAGGTTGTAATGCCTGTACAACTTACACATGCAAGTCCACACCAGCAAGTTCACCCACACCACAACAACATAGCGACAGGACAACTTGCTTGAAACTACAGCCATGACCAGTGTTCTCACCCCGCAAAGAAGGCGCTGCTGATAACCAGCAAATGCGGCTGCAGACCCGTACAGTCCAGTCTGTGCCAGCTGGCGCTTGGCCAGCTACCACCAGCAATGGCAGCTGCTACTGCAGCAGCAAACAATATAGACGATACCAGCAAACGTCTGCAGCAGCACCCAGCCCCAAGTGCTACTTAGCAAACATGCAATGCCTGATCAGGTGCAAGCTCATGCCAATGTTCTGCGCCAATGCTCATCCTGATTTGCCGCGGCTGGTCACTGATCACGCCCCACTCGATGTTTAACAAGAACAGCATGGTCAGCACAAGTGCCGCATCTTATACTCAAACAATTGGGGCGTCCAACTTGCAACTTGGCACTTGAAGGCGCTCCTTGCACTGTATACATTAGCCCCTTCAAAGGACCTGATGTTCAGACGGTGAGGTAGCACATCAAAATCCTGCAGCCAGAGCTGCCGCCACCATCCCCATGTGCTGCGGCCCCACGCCACAGCAGCCGCCGATGAGCTCAGCGCCCGCGGCCTGCCAGGCCCTGGCATGCGCAGCGTAAGCCGCTGGTGTAATGATGCCGTTGGCGTCATAGTCATCTGCAGTTGTGGATTACGCCAGGTCATGCAGATCCAGCAGCTCAGCAGCGGCAGCACCAGCAGGGTTTGTAGTCAAAGCTGGCGCGCTGAAATCCAGCACGAAAGTGCGGTATAGAGCGTTGCTAGCGCCCCGTGTTACAAATTCACCCGCTGCAGAGTTCTGCAGCTTTCAATACGGCGCCGCCGCGCTTGCTGTAGCTGCGCACTCACCCGGATCGCTTTGCAGCAGGGGCTGCTCAGCGCCGCTCATCCACTGCGTGGTGGTGGTCTGGAAACCGTTCGCATAGCAGCCCATACGCACGCCTGAGCAGGGCAGCAGCACAGCCGAGCAGCAGCAATGTAATGGCATGGCGGTCTAGATGAACTACTGCAGCTGGCAAAATGTACTGCTGGGCGCCAAACTTGTGCTGTCATTGCATGATCAGGTTAATGCGTTGGCGAGCTTGGAGACAGGGTACAGACAGGACAGAAACAGCAGCAGCAGCAGTGCAAGCATTTGCAGGCCAGATTGCAGCAGGCGCTGTGTATGACAGCCAGCCACTGCGGGTATACCCTGCACATGTGATGGTGGGATGCTGCCTACCAGGCGGTGCATGCTGCTTCAGCACAGGCAGGGCAGCAGTCACGGCTCCTGGCGCGCAGCAGTTGACCAGGACAGCTGCCAGGTGCTTGTGCTGGCTGATGCTGTGGATGGCTGTTGCCAGGGGCTCCTTGCTTCTGAGGCAGCAGCTGGTGCTGTCTTCAAGGGTGAAGGACACCCACACAGGCTTTCCTGCAAAGGGGTGTTGGCAGAGGCATGACTTGCTGCGCTTGATTGGCAAGCGAGCAGCACTGTAGCTGCCAGTCTTCAATCTAGATTTGCTGTAGTTGTATCTGCAAGGATGTGACGTGTCGCTGATGAAGGCTTGATCATACACAAAGAGCTGCCTGCAAATGACTTTTTCAATGAAAAGCATGCGTAAAACAGTCCTGACTCACCAAGCTGCGCAGTTGCTTGTAGTGCTGCGTGTGCCTCAGCCACCGTTGACAGCGTCTCAGCAACAAACACGTCGACAAATGGCGCTAGCGCTTGGGCAATTTGGCTGTACTCGAGCTGCATGGCTGCTGCGCTGGGCAGGCCAGTTGACTGGTAACTGCGCTGGGGCCAGGCAGGGCAGGGCTGACATGGCCCTCTCAGCTCCACGTCCATATTGATGCATGTACAGTACAGTATACTGAGGGCGCAAGCGACATGCAAGTTACCTTGCACCCACTGCATGCGAGCATCCTTAAGCAGTAGCTGCTATTTTGGCCCAACCGCATACGCACGGATGCTGCCAGCTGCCACCACGCTGGGTTGTAGGTAAAGTCAGGCTGTGCTCACCTCTCCTGCAGCGGTGGCAGTGAGCCAGCAACCAGCACCCCATTCTGCCCACTCTCTTGTACCGCTTCACGCGCCAGCTGGCCTGCCAGCTGCAGCAACCGCCGGCCCAACAAGCAAGCAGCAGACAGCAGTCAACTGTGTGCGTAGGGTTGCTCGCTAGCTGTATGCAGCTGCTAACACGATGGACCATGTACCTGTTTTCCTATATTGCAGTTGTGTGTTTACGAACGCTGTAGAAGTCAGGGCAGGGACTCGCTTGCCCAGCCCCTTGCCGGGCCCCTGCCGACACTTGCACATCTGCCGCACCTGAGTCAGCTTGGCTGCATCTGCCTCCCGCTGCACTTTTGACAGGGTGAAGTGAGTGGCCACAAAGTTGTTGGTGGTGATACACCTGCAGCCTGCCGCAATGTACTCAGCGTGTGCCGCCTTGACTGCATCTGGTGCTGCTTCGTTGGCCTGCAGGACAGAGCATTATGCAGCCTGAGATGAACTCAACGTCTCAGCGTATGGAGAAGAGCCTCTGCGGCCTACGGGTAATCGAGTTGCCAGACTAGCTGTGAAAGGATGTGGCTCCCTAGCAGCTGCCCAGGGACTGACCAAAACACCCGCCAGGAACTGCTGATCATAGGGCAACCCTGGGATGCGCAGGCCCTTCTCCTTAAGCAGGTGACCCAATCCTCCATCAAGCAATAGCATAGCCAGCTACAGCTACGGACAAAGACGTGCGTTGCGAAAGCAGAACAGCAGCACAGTGCACCAGTGAGCAGGGATGGAACACCGGAACAACTGCATGACACCAACGAGTGTCAGTCGCCCTCAAAGGTGCGTTCAACGCAAATTAAAACACACTGGCATGAACACGACAGCAAATGCACCACCCTTCGATCAGTGACATGGTGGTACAATTTGAATCGCATCCCACTGGACGGCTGTTCAGTAATCGACTCGCGAAGATAATCGAGCCGTGTAGGAAGATACGAAGTTTAAGGAGCGGCGTAGATGAAAGTGTGCCTCGCCACACAACAACGAGCAAACAATCATGTGCGTACGCAGGAAGGACAGACAGCAAAATATTTGAGGTCTAAAACTTTGATTGATTGACTTTATATACATCATTCAAGCTCAGGGCCGTACCCTAGAAGTGCAGCAACATGGCAGCACTGCAGGAGCTTGCGGTGTTGCTGCGTAATCTCACGCAGCAGGCCAGTGCCCTCTCTCACACGGAGTCTCTGGAGGACTACCAGAAACATGCTAAGGAGATGTGCCAGGGCTACAGCCTTACAGTGCAGCAGTTGGCAGGCGTGAGGGCCCAGCTGCAGTCGCTGGACAGTGCATCCTGGCAGCAGCTCAGCGACGATGGCGTGGCGATGGCTGATGCTACAAAGTAAGACAAACAGCCATGATACATATCACTGAAGTAGCATGGACCTCAGCATCAGTAATACCAGCACATCAGCATGGCAGCGGCGTGCGGGCAGTTCTGAGTGCATGAGCATGCAGTGCGCTCCAGCAGGCATGTCAGCAGCGTTGGCAGCTCTGCAGCATACTCGGTCATGCTTTGCGACGTTGCGCATATCGAAGGCCGTTGAACAGCACCTGCTCTATATCTGCAGTCGCGAGCATGAAGCAGAGCTGTATACTGATGTTGCCATGTGCGTGGCTTTCTGCAGGACCCTCAATGCCCTGATGCGGTATGGCACAGTAGTGCAAGCCTGTGTGGCTGCTGCGCTGTACTCTTGGCTGCTGAGGGCACCTGGCGCCCCTGTGAGTCTACTTGGGGCTCAGCCTAACAGCATACAGATATGTGCACGCTGCCAGAAGCTGCTGCTCCATCCGTCGTGGACTGTGGCTGCTGCAGTAGAAGCGGTTTGCTGCGGAAGTGCTGCAGCCACCCACAAGCAGCATGCCGCTATGGGCTGACGCACAGGCCTCTTCACGCAGCACAGCTATAGCAGCTGTGCTGCAGCCGCTGTGTTCGATGGAAGGCGCATGTAGGTCATGGTCAGCTGCAGCAAACCACCAGCAGTGCACACTGAGACAGTGCCCAGCACTGATGCACCACTGTGAGAATTTGGTGCACCACTATGCGACGTCCGTGTCTGACGTCTGCCCTGTAACCCCTGCCTGCTGTGCAGGTGCACAACATGCTGGACACATTGACGTTCTCAGGCTGCCTGCAGCGCCTCAAGGAAACCGCCTTTGCCAGCAGCAGCGCCAAGCCCGGCAAAGGCAAAGCCGGCGCTAGCCAGCAGCAGAGCCAGGCGCAGCAGCAGGACGACGATGACGACGGCGATGACGAAGCAGCGCCAGCGCCTGCGCGTGCGGCTGCTGTGTCAGCATCTGCTGCTGACTTGGAGCTGTCGCTGTGCCTGTGTGTTGAGGCGCTGACAAATCTGGCAGCCATGGCGCAGCAGGTGCAGCTGCGCGGCAGCCAGGAGGTCCTGCAAGCAGCGCTGGAGGGCTGCTCCGACCTGCTGTGCTGCAGCAAGACCGCAAAGGTGCCAGCAGGCAGCAAGGGGCTGGGGTTGTCGGCAGGTGGGTGGGCCTGCAGCTGGAACGGCCCTGCAGTCATGCTGCTGCAACGTCGTAAATGACCTTGCATGGGCCGTGTTAATCCTGCAAGCGTGCAATGGTGTATGCGGTATGCGCGCCTCTGGCGAGCTGTCCAGCAGCTTGTCCCCTTGTGTTGTGCAGCAGATTTGCATCACTGCGTCTTTGATGTGCCTCTTTTCCATCCTCGCTTCCTGTCCAACATGCTGCTACACTACCTTCACTGCTGCAGGCAGCATCAGCGCTGCAGCGTACTGCTTGCTGGAGGGCCTGTTTAGCCCGCGGCATGGCAGTATGGAGGACATGGCAGCAGTGGTGCTGCCGCGGCTGACGCCTCTCATGGTAGGGACGGTTGCGGGAGGCGGCAAGCGCACAGCGTCGGAGTCGGCGGCAGCCAGGACTGCGGCTGTTACATTTGTGCGCAGTGCCTACAGGTGGGGAGGCTGCTGAAGTCATGCACACTAGCACTGCGGTGTATGGTTGGCGCAGGTTGGTTTTACGTGAAATCAAGCCAGCAAGGCTCCACTGCATGCTTGAGCAACCCTGAAGCATGCCCTTTGCTGCACAGCCCTGCAAGTGCAATATCCTTTTCTATGCAGCAGCGCCAAGCGCCTTCTCTGTGCTGCTGCCCCTGCACTTCCATCTCTTGCTGCAGCCGCCACCCAGAGATCCTGGATGCTGTTGCTGCGCTGGCGCGCCACGTGTGCCTCAAGGCACCAGACAAGGCCGACTGCCGCGCAGCAGCGGTCAAGGCAGCGTCAGAGCTGCTGGCGGACCTGCCGCAGTGGGAGCAGGAGCAGTTCACAGGCTTTGTGTACAACCTGAGCAGGACACCCAAGGTATGCGGGCGGTCATGGCCGAGCAGCAAGAGCAAGGAGGGTTTTCAAGAGCAGCACATACATGTGGGTGTGGTTGCAACTTTGCAGCGTACCTTTGTAGTCTTGCGCAGCTCTGATGCACACAGAGACACTGGTCAAGCCTGCCTTCACCCCGATGCTGCTGCTGCTGCTGTGCGATGCTGCAGCTTGGGCTGCGAACGCTGTCAGTTGGCCTGGCCAACAACTTGCTGATGAACTTGCCGGAGCCCTTCAAGCGCAGCACTTTTGCAGCAGCAGCGGCACAAGCAGCAGCAGCAGAGGACGAGGCAGCAGAGGCGGAGCAGGCGACAGCAGCGGCCACAACAGAGGCAGGTGGACTTGTGGCGACGCCTGCACCCACACGCCGGCCAGGGTCTGCTGCTGCGGCCAGCGCGCCTACGGGCATGGTGGTGGCTCCCTGGAGTGTTGTGGCACTTGCAGCGCTGCTGCAAAGGTATGAACACCGTTTTATGCTGCCCATAAGGCTGATCAGTGTCGGCGCAGTCAACTTTGGCTAGGTTTAGTAAAACTTGCAAACGCCTCAGCCACCTGGTGCTGTCACCAGCTGCTGCAATCCCAGCCGCCTGAGCTCTGCCCCAAACTGCACACCAGAGTCATATGGATAGCTCTCAAACCACCCCAGCAGCCAGCCTGCTGACGTAATCACCGCCGTTGCCGTGCTTCCATAATTGCCACCGCAGGTGCAGCGACAAGTCAGCGGTGGTGCGTGCGCGCGCGCTGTCAGACCTGGCTGAGGTGGTGGACTGCTTTGCCAGCCTGCTGGCGGAGCACCCGGGCAGCGAGCAGCACCAGGTGGCTGAGGCATTTGTGGAGGGGCTGGGCGCAGCAGCGGCGCTGCAGGTGGGTTGAGGCATGGTGGAGGTGTGCGGCGCTGCTACAGCAGAGCAGCTGGTACAGTCACGTGCTTGCGGCGTTGAGTGGGCTGTGTAAGGTCCTTGGTGCTGCGTGAAGGTGGCTACACATGCTTAGCTGCGGCAACATTGCACATGCTCCTCCGCTGAATCTGTGCAAGTTCCATCCTTGCCTACCGTTGTTGGCAGTAACAACTGCTTTTTCGGCATGGCTGGCTGAGCTGCTGCAACATGCCTGTGCACCACTGCTGTCAGGTGCCTGAGAAACGCCAAGCAGCTGCTGCCAGCCAAGGCAAGAAGAAGAAGAAGGCCGGCGCAGGCAGGGCAGGCGAGGACTCGGAAGAAGATGATGAGCCAGAGGATGAGCAGGACGAGCAGCAAAGCCCCGGCGCTACTGAAGGTGCTGCAGCAGCTGCTGCAGGGGCAGATGCAGATGATGATGCTGGCATGGCAGAGGAGGCCGAGGAGGAGCAAGGCCGCAGCAGCCAGCGGCGTCAACAGCGGCGCCAGGCGGCTGGGTTTGTGGCATACATGCCGAGCCAGCTCAGCGTGGTGAGCTGCACATGGCTTGAGCATGCTCACTGTTCTAGCGGTGTATGTGTGTGCTGTTCTTGCGCCTGATTCCACAGCAGCAAAGCTGATGGGGCAGGATGTACTCAGGCCACCTTAGCCTAGGTGCATCAGCTCAGCGCATCACATCTGGCCGCCTTCTCCAGCATGGGCAATGGCATCCATTCCTGCTGCCTTTGCCTTTGACTATACCCAACAAGGACACTTTGTGCACTTTGACACCCTGCTTGCAGGACTTGGCGCCTGTGACGTCGCTGGTGCACCGTCGCTGCGGCGACGCCAAGGCCGCGGTGCGGCGCGGCGCGCTGCAGCTGCTGGAGGCGCTGCTGGTGATGCGTGCCAGCTGGCAGGGCTACGTGCGGCAGCTGCCCGGCAGCGCTGACCTGGCGCTGCTGGAGGCGGCCACGGCAGACCCGCTGGTGCGCGTGAACCAAGTAGTTCTTGTGCTTGTTGAAATCGGGTTTCATCATTGTCATGCCACTGCCAAGCGCTGACCTGGCGCTGCTGGAGGCGGCCACGGCAGACCCGCTGGTGCGTGGCCTGTACTGATGCTTGTGCTTGTTGGAAGTAATGTTTCCCCGTTTCCTTTTGTTCACTGTTCGGATGTTATTGGGTTGTTACGTTGTTGTAGTAATGGGTGTTGCTAGCTATGCACTGCAGCCGGCTGGCTTCCGGCACAGCTGGCCAGCGGTGCCTCTCATGCCTCCGCAGCCTGCCACTCACCTTCCACCTCACATGCAACACCACCTGTTTGTGCAGCTCACTGTGTGTGCCACTCCCTGTGCCGGTGGTTGTTCTGTGCTATGCAGGTGAGCGTGCGCAAGGCTGCGCTGGTGGCGCTGAGCACGCTGCTGGAGCTGTTCCCGTGTGAGCCCAGCCTGAGCCAGGCCTGGGTGGCGTCAGGGCTGCCGCTGGTGCGGGACGTGGAGGCAAGCATCCAGGTGCGCTGCTGCTGCTGCTGCTGCTGCGGAGGCTGAGGGAGCGCGACTGCTGCTCCTGCTGCGGCTGAGGGAATGTGGGTGGACTGAGAGTGCTGCTGTATGGGGTGGCGGTATATGTGGACATGCTCTGCAGCTGTATGGGGTGGCGGTATATGTGGACATGCTCTGCAGCTTTCAGCTGACAAGTGGCAACTCAGGTAGCTGTAGTGGAGGCAGCGTGTGCTCTGTGCTGCGACGTTGCGGTAGCATGCATTGATGGTGCAGTTAAAGCTTCGAAAGTCAAGCTACGTGTGTGTTGCGCGGAGCTGAGTTTTGTATGCGGCCTGGGCTGTCCCTGCTGCAGGACTGCCTGGCAGACTGGGTGGCAGCGCTGCTGTTGGACAAGGCAGCTGCAGCAGGCACTGCTACAACCGCAGCAAACAAGAAAGCCGGCAAGAAGGCAGCAGCAGCAGCAGTTGCCGCTGATGATGCAGAGGGTATGGACTGGCAGGGGCCCGAGGCAGCAGAAGGAGAGGAGGCAGCAGCGGCAGCAGAGGGAGGGGCAGTTGCTGCGGCAGCATTTGCAGAGCTGCGGCAGCTGCTGGCTGCTGTTGCTGCTGTGGGGCGTGCGGCTGGCGCCTGCCTGGGCAAGCTGGCTGCTGCGATGGCAGCTAAGAAGAAGCTGAAGGCTGCTGCTGTGGCACGCGGCCTTGAGGCTGTGATTGCAGGTGGGTAGTTGGCCGGCCAGCTGCAAACACGCACACATGAACAGCAGCAGACGGTGCCTGGACCTATTGCTGCTGCCGATTATCTACTATTCTTTGACGGCAACTAGTGAACGCAGCACAGATGCAAAGAAACAAGTGCAGAGCTCCCTGCTGCAATGGAGCCTGACAATGCGTGCTGCACCACCTGCAGGCACGCCCACCGGCAGCTCCGCAGCGTTGGGCGCGTACATCCTGCTCAAGGAGATCGCCGCGCAGGAGCCCGCAGCGCCCAGCTGGCAGTTCCTGCAGCAGCGCTGGGCAGCGGTGCGCGCCAGCGCAGCAGCAGCAGCAAGCGCTAGTAGCGCAGGGGCTGCTGGCAGCCAGGCCAGCCAGGGTGCTGCTGCAGGCAGCGCTGCGAGGCTTGCTGAGGAGGCTGCTGCGCTGCTGCTGGTGATCAGTGAGACGGCCGCGGGCTTCCCTGCTGACCAGGCGCAAGCGCTGGCTGCGGAGCTGCTGCAGGTGAGAGGGGTGCAGGCTGCAGCTGCTGTAGGTTCACTGCCCAGCTGCATGTGCTGGGCCTGTGGGCAAGCTGCGCAGGCTAGCCGTAAATGTGCTGCGCTATGTTGTGCTGGCTATAGCTTGCGAGGGGTGATCATCATCGGCAGTCCCAGAACACCTGCAGATGTTGCTGCGTAGGTGTTGAGTAATGAATTCTTGCTCTGTTTGTGTATGGTTGCAGCACACGCTGTCGTTCCAGCTGCCGCCCGCAGCAGCTGGGGCGCACGTTGCTGCGCTGTTCCGGCTGACAGAGGCAGCAGCTGGCAGCGCAGGAGACGGCCGCAGCAGCAGCAGCAGCAGCACTGCGGCTGGTGCAGCAGGGCCTCCTGCCCAGTGGGCGAAGCAGGTGTTTGCTGCGGCACACGAGCAGCTGCGCAGGTGAGAGATGGTTGCTTTCTCTCTTTTGTATCACCTTGATGCACACAGGCGATGCACACAGTGCCCAGCTGCTCCATGCAGGCACAGCTGTGCTGTCATGCAACAGTACAGAGGCTGGAGGCTGCATGGCACTGGTCTGCATGCTTTATCCATGCAAGCTTGACACACATCATTAGCAGGGGTTATGGGGCAGGACATGCTGACAACGCTTCCAAAACGCCCTGCATGCATGCCACCTCTATGCCGCCAGCAGTCCAACGATGCGGCAGACACAAAGCATGCCAGCAGCGAAATCCTCAAGGGTCTCCGTTGCCTTACAACTGGTAACACTAGCTTCATCTATATGATATATCAGTAATACTATTCCCTGCCACCTGCAGGTACATCGACGCCTGCTCCGCGGCCGGCGCTGCGCCCGCCAGCCCCCAAGCCGACCACTCGGCCTGTGTCGCGCTGTTCACCCTGGGTGACGTGGCCCTGCTCAAGGCAGCCAAGCCGCCCAGCGGCCTGCTGGTGCTGCTGCAGGCCTTCACCGCGCACAAGTTCATCCAATCAGGCGCGCAGAACACCTACTACTCGCAGGCCGGCTCGCAGGCCTGCCTCTCACAACAACAGCCTGAGGGGGCGGCTGCTGCTGTGGATGCTGATGATGCTGGTGCTGCTGATGCAGCAGGGCTCCCTGCAACGCAGGGGACAGGTGGCGGGCGGCTGGTGCCTGCGTGTGTGCAGGCGCACGCGTGGATTGCGCTGGGCAAGGTGTGCCTGGTGGATGAGGCACTGGCCAAGAAGTGTGTGCCGCTGTTTGTGCAGGTGAGGCTGCTGTGCTGTGCTGAGGCAGCAGCAGTAGACTGTGTATGTGTATGTCTGCTTGCCTGTCGTTGGTCTGGCGCTGCATGTTTTGTGCTGCTTCAATGGCCGCTTTCTGGGCTTTGGAGCTGGCGGTGATTGGGCAGTGCGTCAATCATGCTGGCTGCTGCGTTGCAAGAGCAGAGCATCATGTGCTTGATGCTTTACCAGCCTGTGCACACAGCGTGTTGCCTGCTAACTGTGCATCCGCCTGCAGGAGCTGGGCCGCTCAAGCTCCCCTGTGGTGCGCAACAACATCCTGGTGGCGCTGTCTGACATGCTCATCCAATACACGGCGCTGGTGGACGCACACATGCCGCGCCTGGCTGCATGCATTCGGTGAGCCGCAGCAGCAGCAAGGCGTGATGTCTGCTGGTCAGCTGCTGCCACGCAGCGCAGCTGCTGTGGTGTCTGTCACACGCTTTCTGTCACCTGCTGCCTTGCCGCACCCGTAGCAAACTTCCCCTGTGCTGCTGCTCACATGTGTAGTAACTGTCACGAGCTGGTTTGGCGGCACCGGCAGTGCCCACCTTTCACATGCATTTCACATGTAGTGTTCAAGCACCATACATGATAACTGCCTGCTGCCCCTGCTGTTCTGCTTGCCTGAGTCACCTGTACTGCCTGCTGCCCCTGTGCAGCGACCGCCACGAGCTGGTGCGGCAGCTGGCGTGCGTACCTTGCATATAAGCTGCCTTACCACACCTGCACTGCCTGCCTGCTGCCCATTTCATACTGCCTGCCTGCCTCACCTGCACTGCCAGTGACCGCCACGAGCTGGTGCGGCGCCAGGCGCTGGCGCTGCTGGCCAACCTGCTCATGAAGGACTACGTGAAGTGGCGCGGGCCGCTCTTCCACAGGTGGGCTGGTGGCTGTTTGCTCGCCCCTTGTTAGTGAGTGCAGTGGCGCGGGCCGCTCTTCCACAGGTGGGCTGGTGGGCTGGTGGCTGTTTGCTCGCCCCTTGTTAGTGAGTGCAGTGGCGCGGGCCGCTCTTCCACAGGTGGGCTGGTGGGCTGGTGGCTGTTTGCTCGCCCCTTGTTAGTGAGTGCAGTGGCGCGGGCCGCTCTTCCACAGGTGGGCTGGTGGGTGGTGGGCTGGTGCTTGCCACAGGTGTAGCTGCTGCCTGCAGCACTGATGCCTTTGGCTGATTGCATGTTACTGTGGTTTGCTCGGTCCTTGTTGCTGAGTGCAGCAGGCCCTGCTGCTTACAGTCTGCTGCTGCCGCCACCCACCACCCCCATCGTGTGCAACGCCTGTGGCCACCCCAGGTTCACACTGGCGCTGGTGGACCCCGCTGCCCCTATTGCTCAGCCTTGGTCTCTGCCTTACAGTCTGCTGCTGCCGCCGCCAATCACTGCCCCTGTCATGTGCACCGCCGCAGGTTCACGCTGGCACTGGTGGACCCCTCCCCTGCTGTGCGCCAGCTGGCAGAGTACCTGCTGCGCGACACACTCGCCACAAAAGCCCCGCTGCTGGCCTACAACCACTTTGTGGAGGCGCTGTTTGTGCTCAACGGCTGCACTGCGGGGCTGCACGGCGCGCGGCTGGGCGCAAATCTTGCGGGAGCCGGTGGGAGTGGGAGTGCAGCAGCAGCGAGTGACGCAGGCGGTGCAGCAGCAGCGGGCAAGCAGGGGCAGCATGAGGAGGGTGCTGCTGGTGGTGGTGAGGAGGGTGAGGAGCTGTCGGAGGCGTGGATGGCTGCGCCTGTGCAGTTTACACTGAAGGGCAAGCACAACAGGTGGGCCTGCGCGCATGCACGTGCATCACGCGTAGGGCTGTTGCAGAACCGGCAGGGTGTTATTTATGGACGTTGTTGTTGTTGCCGTGGTGTTGCTGACACAAGCCGGGGCCGTTGAGTCCCGCATCCTCTTTGCCTAACTGCTGCTGGCAAGTGGTGCCGTGTGTAGTCTCACACCATAAGACACCACCAACCCTGAGTGTGCCTGGCATACGCCCCTGTTATGACTCTCTGCCTTGCAAAGGTACCACCCAGCATGGACTTCTGCTCTGCAAAGAAACCTGCCACCTGCTCTGCCCTTCCCCAAACCTGCCACCACCACCACCGCCACCACTCCCACCACTCCTGTCCAAAACCCTGCAGGGCGCCCCGGGACCTCATCTACGCCTCGCTGCTGCGCTCCATGTCTCCCGAGCACAAGTTCAGCAGCGCGGCCAAGCTGTGTGGGGAGGTGCTTGCGGGCGTGGCTGATGGGCTGCTGCCGCTGGCCGAGTGCGAGGAGGTGCTGCGCGACGCGCTGAGCCTGCTGGCCAGCAAGGACATCAAGGTGTGTTATGTTGTTACAGCGTCTGTTATATTGTTGTTACTGATTTGTAACAAAATAAGTTATCGGATAATGCGTGCTGAACGGCCGGGTGTTATGTTGTGATGTGATGTATGCCAGTGCAGGCAGCAGCTGCAACCCCTTCTCTTTTGTAACCCAACAGCCACGTGACAAGCATGGTTCAATCCATCCTGCTACTGAACAACGACAACACTCATTACGCGGCGCAGGTGTCTGCCAGCCGCCTGGCTGCCTCAGACGAGGAGGAGATGACGCAGCCCAGCCAGGCGGCCGGCGGCGGCTCCGCAACCGCCGCGGAGGCTGCTGCGCGTGCGCGCGGCAAGCTGGTGTCTGCGCTGATGAAGCGGCACCTGGTGGAGCAGGTGGTGCCGGTGCTGGTGGAGCTGCGGCGGCTACTGGCAGAGGTGCGTCACAGTCAAACCTGGTCAAACCTGGTCAAACCTAGTCAAAGTTGACTGGGTTGACTTTGTGTTAGGCATCTTCTGGCCGGTGCTTCATCACTGTCGTGACTGCCGCGCTTTGAGTGGAAGGTAGGGATGATTGGCATGTGACATTGGCCGCCTGCGCGCCGCTTTGCGCAGTGCTGGCGCACATCCCAGCAGCTTTGGTCGTTGGCCAGTGTTTCCCCTGCTGCTGACAGTGCTGCTGCTGCTGCTGCTGTTGGGTGTTGCCTGCAGCTGAAGCACCCGCTGCTGGTGGAGCTGATGGGCTGCTTTGCTGCGCTGCTCAAGGAGTACAAGAGCGAGGTGGAGGACATCCTGGTGGCTGACAAGCAGGTGAGGGCGTCATCATCATCATCACCATCATCGTCATCATCATCACCATCGTCGTCATCATCGTTGTCATCTTCATATTTTGCAGTGCCTCAAAACATGTGGACATCCTTGTGGTTACAATGGCACTCCACATGCTGAGCTTCACTGTGAATCCACCAGCCCTCGGCGTGAAAACATGCGCAAAGTGCCGCGTGAGTCGTGGTTAGGGCAGCAGAGTGACCAACCACCCGCTGCCATACATGTGGGTGTACTGTTTGATCTGCAGCTTGCCAAGGAGATCCTGTATGACATCAAGCAGGCAGAGCAGGCCAAACAGCAGCAGCAGCAGCAAGCAGCAGCAGCAGCAGCAGCAGCGCGCGGCACTGCTGCCAGGGCTGCTGATGCAGCAGCAGCAGCAGCAGCAGCGCTGGAGGCCGGCTCGCCTCCCCCTGCTGGCGTCATGCCAGGCACACCTGTTGCAGCAGAGGTGCTGGCAACGGCTGAGCGGCAGCGCAGGCAGCAGTTGCAGCAGCTGCGGCAGCAGCAGCAGGCGGCTGCTGCTGCTGGGGACATGCCGGCACCCTCACCCCGCCCGCCACCAGGTGTGTGCTGTGTGCGGATCTGTGGCGCGTCTTTACGCTTGGTCTTTGTTCAGTCTTGCCGTGGCTTCCCAAGCAGGGTGCATTGAACACAGAATGGACATGCCAGCATCAGAACGGCTGCCGCCAGGCATTGTACAGTTTGTAGAATATGGTGTTGCAATGCTGTCGGATGACATTCTGGCCATAACATACTGCTGCTGCGCAGGCCACCGCACGCCTGGGTCAGCAGGCGCCGCCGCAGCGCTGCAAACGCCCGCTACCGCAGCAGGCACAGCCAGCCGCTCCCGCCTGGCCAGCAGCAGCAGCGCCGCACGCCAGCTGCAACCCGCAGCAGGCTCCTTTGAGACGCCTGCTGCAAAGACGCCAGCATCAGCAGCTGCTGCTGCTGCCAGCGCTGGCGCGCGTGTGTCGGGCGCAGGCATTGGCGCAGGCTTCAAGACAGTTGTGGCGTCGCCCGCGCCGCTGACAGTCGCAAAGCGCGGCACGAGGGCCGGCCGCCGCACGAAAGGCGCTGCTGCTGCTGCTGCTGCAGATGAGAATGCAGAGTCTGGAGGAGGGGCAGGTGAGGCTTTCAGATGTATACGCTGCTGGGTTACTGCAGCGCCAGTGCGTTGATATGTGTTCATTGGCTGCTATTTCGTTCCAGTGCTGGCATGTTCCTCACAGCAGCCCAGCCACATCAGGTCTGTACCTGCAAAAGGGTGCGCCGCAATCAGCTGGCGACACCTGCTGCAGCTACCTCTCTGCATCAACTGACGCTGCTGCGCCGCTTCTGCTGCGCCGCCCCTGCTTCTGCTGCGCCACCCCTGCTGTGCCGCCTTGCTCTATTGACTCCAAGGCCACTGCCCTCCCAGCGTCAGCAAGGCAGCCTCACAGCTGCTGCAGCGCACATCACCATCAGACGCAGCCACCAACGTGCTGCTGCCCAGCCCCTACAGCAAAGATGCCGCTCGGCAGTGGAACATCCCACAGCATGTGGCCACAGGCGAGAAGCAGCAGCAGCGCCGCGCAAGGGCTGGTCAGCAGGCGGCAGCTGCTGCTGCTGAGGGTGATGCTGTGCCATCTGCAGGTGCCAAGGCCGGCAGGGGAGGCAGGTGGGTCAAGCCGCGTGGTTCAGCCGCGCTGAAGTTGAAACCAGTGAAAGCTGTAAGAGCAGCCCTGGGTTGCTATGATTGCAGCTTGAAGCAATGCAGTGTGTGTCAGGCAAGCTCTGTTGCTGTGCTAGGACAGAGTAGTATTTGTGTTTGTAGGCGGTCTTGCTGCTGACGCTTGAAACCGACCAACCACACGTAGACTTGGAAAGTGAGGGCATTTCCATCGCTTGATCTTGAGCCCAGTACAACCTGTTCCCATCAGTGCTTACGTCGGTGCTGCTGCTGCTGTACCCGCAGAGCTGCCAAGGGCAGCGCCTCCCAGGCTGCGGCTGATGATGCAGTGGCAGCAAAGGCAGCAGGCGCTGGCAAGAGGGCCACAAGGGGCAGGGGCGCTACTGCTGCTGCTGCTGCTGTGAAGGAGGAGCCTGCGGCGGAGGCTGAAGCAGCAGGTGGTGGCAGGAGAGGCGCAGCTACGCGCAAGCGCAGGAACGCATGATGCGGTGCATATGCCGGGCGCATGGAGGTGCTTAAGTTCTGCAGATGGGATCGCATGCAGAAAGCATGTTCTGGTGTGCTGCCATCGTGAAGTGCATGTAACATTAGTGCCGGCTGGCAGGCTGTTTGTCTGCAGGACTTCGGGTCCAACGCATGCAAGTCGCACATGCTGTCTTGCACTCCATCTGCACCAGAAGATAGCTGGCCTGACCTGCTGCGAAGCGTACACTAGTTGCGTGAATGGGCATCATCTTGTTTGTGGCACATGGGTTGACCAGTGCAGGCACCAGCTCGCCTGTTGGCCCCTCTACTTACCACCAGCTGGTCCAATGTAGCAGCTTCGCCAGACAGATTGGGCAGGGGCACAGGCTGCTCGGGCGCAGCAGGTAAAGCTACGTAGTTATAACATTAGCAGTGTGCTGTTTTGAAGGGTTGCGAGACGCTGGCATTGACTTGGAGCTGCTTCCACCACACCACGATGCCAGAATCAGCGGCGCAGGGGCCTACAGCAGCAATATGTCGTGTGCTGGGTACGATGGTTCATGTATCTTGTCATGCTGCTGCTCGTGCTTACAGCTAGGACACGCAGTGCTCGCTGGGACACAAGTCCACTGCGGAAACAGAACACGAGTGACATGTGATTTTCGGGACATCTGTACTCAGGAGCTGTCGTGAACACCGCCAGAAATTACCAAAACGTTTCCTGCCAATTTGCACTGCTGATCGGCGCAGTTGGCGCATGCACAGTAGTAGCAGCTCGTCTTGTTGTCGCCACGGCAAACACACCGTAGCTACAGCAGGGACATGCACCAACCGACTCACCACACGGAACTGACTTCTATCGCCCGCTGTGCCACCTCTGTCCGTGTCGCTGAAACGTCGTTGCCCTGAGCTTGTTCCTCTGTGCCTGAGGCCAGCTAACGGAGACAAGCCACGCATTTACTACTTCGCAGAGCTTAACTACATACATTAGCAGCACTTGCAGCCGTCTACGCAGCCTGCAGCGATGCACTGCCTATGGCACCGAGCCTTCGGAAACGCTGCGTTGAATCAGCCAATGCCGAACTCGGAAAGCCATTGAACTTATGCAGGCTCACCCGGCAGGCTCGACGTATCAAGCAGTGCTCGAGCTGCTGGCTAGACAGGCCCCGGCAGCAGCAGCTGCCCCTGGTGCCACTGCAGGCTCCACCCCACCCTCAGCTAGCCAGCCAGCATATGCAGGACAGGACAGGGCCGCAGCTGTAGCCAGACCGACTGCAGACATGCAGCCGTCGCAGCACTACCACATGAACAACCACCACCAGCAACAGCAGCAGCAGCAATACGTACCGCAGCAGCAGCACCACCCGCCGCAGCAACAGCAGCAGCGGCAGCTGCCGCCTCCCCTGCTGCTGCCGCATCAGCTGCCGCCGCCGCAGCAGCACCATGCTCTGCAACAGCAGCAGCAGCACGCACCCCAGCAGCAGCAGCAGCAGCAGTACCAAAATACCACCCCCTCCTCCCAGCCCCAGCCCCTGCCAGGAGCAGTTCCTACACCTGCTTGGCTAGCTGGGGTGGACCCCCGGCTTCAAAACGTGTTCAAATCAGCGCGTGACCACACGCAGGATCCAGCCACACAAGGCCCGCCAGCCTACCCCCAGCAGCAGCAGCAGCAGCAGCACGGGGATCACCACCACGGGGCAGTAGTGTCTCCCTCCACAGTGCTGTCTCAGGCTCAGCTAGGGCCTAGCTCCTCTGAGGGAGGCAGCCAGAGCCAAGTTCCCCAGGAGCTGCAGCAGCAGCTGCCAGCACAGCTGCAGATGCTGCTGCAGAAGCAGGGCCTGCTGGCGTTCAGCATCCCTGATGACTCAGCAGCAGCGCTGCAGCAGCTGGGGCGCTACGCTGCTGCCGGCCACGCCGGCCGCTACCAGCAGCCGGGCTCCTCATCAGGCAGGCAGCACAGCGCAGGGTCTGCAGGAATGCAGTACCCGCCTCAGCCTGCTGCACACCAGCAGCAGCAGCAGCAGCTGCTGCAGGCGTTGGCAGCAGGAGGCGCCCTGCCGCCGCCGCCACAGCAGCAGCAGCAGCAGCAGGCGTGTGCAGGCACAGGTCCAATGCAAGGCTTGCCTCCAAGCTCACACCCTCAGCAGCAGCAGCAGCAGCAGCAGTGCACAGTGAGCCATGGTGAGCAGGGCTACTCCCTGCATGGTGGTGTGCTGTCAGGCCAGGCAGCAGCCACCACCGGAGTGCACAGCGAGCAGACTGCTGCATGGCAGCAGCAGCAGCAGCAGCAGTACGGGTCCCAGTACCAGCAGCACACCCAGCAGCAGCAAGGCGGTGCTCCGAGGTTCCAGCAAGCTCCTGATCAGCAGCAGCAGCAGCAGCAGCAGGCGCCTGGAGCACAGGGGCTGGGATCTATGCCCAACACCGGCAGCAACCAGCAGCAGCAGCAGCAGTTGCAAGGTATGCCTGGTATGCAGCTGCCCGGCGGAGTCTTCCCTGAAGGTCCCTGCCAATACAACCAGGACTACCAGCAGCAGCAGCAGCAGCACATGCTGCAGCAGCCCAACATGCAGCAGTCGTCCGTGGATCAGTTTGAGGTTGAGCAGCCGCCGCCGAAGCGCGCCCGCGGCCGCGGCAGAGGAGGCCGCGGCGGCGGCAGGGGCGGCAGCGGCCGCGGCAGAGGCAGGAAAAAGAGTGAGGACGGCGACGAGGAGTATGTGGTCACACCTAAGGCTTTGAAGGCTGCCGCCAAAGCAGCAGCAGCAGCAGCAGGTGTGTCGGCCGGGGCGTCTGGATCTGCTGCTGCCGGCCCCAGTGCTGCTGGAACAGGCGGTGCTGCTGCCGATTACGCGGCCTACATGGCTGCCGATCCGGCTGCGGCTGCTGCTGCTGCCGTGCCTGCCGGCTGGGATGCGGCTGCTGCTGCTGCTGCAGCAGCAGGGTATGGCGAGGTGGAGCAGCAGACAACTGGCAGAGGCAGGGGCAGGGGGCGTGGCAGGGGCAGGGGAAGGGCCAGGGGTGGTGTTGAGAAGCCGAGTGGTGGCAGGGGGCGTGGCAGGGGTGGCAGCCGCAGGCGCAAGCATGTGGAGCTAGAAGTAGCAGACACAGATGATGATGAAGATCCTGTGGCACCTGATGACGATGAGGAGCCACAGCAGCAGCAGCAGCAGCAGCAGCAGCAGGGCGCTGCTGCGAAGCGGCGGCAGCAGCAGCAGCAGGAAGCCACGTGGCAGCAGCAACTGCAGCAGCTCCAGCAGCAGCAGCAGCAGCAGCAGGGGCAGTGGCAGCCGCCGCAGGCAGAAGTGCCTTGGCGCCAGTCCATGGCGCAAGTGCCTGCAGCAGCAGCAGCAGCAGCAGCTGAAGACCACCAGCAGCAGCAGCGGCAGCAGCAGCAGGATCATGCCTGGCAAGCGGGCATAGCTTCTCAAGAGCCTCAATTGGCACAGCTGCTGGCACAGCTGCCACAGCAACTCAATGCGCAGCCCCAGCAGCAGCAGCAGCAGGTATCTGCTCCACCACCGCCACCGGAGCAGCAGCAGCAGCAGCAGCAGCAGCAGCAGCAGCAGCAGGGTCTACCTCAACGCCAAGAGCCGGCCCCGCCAGGCCCCCAGCCGTACCACACCCAGCAGCAGCAGCAGCAGGATGTGGCCCGCGCAGAGCCACCCTCAA
This sequence comes from Tetradesmus obliquus, assembly GCA_030272155.1. Classification (NCBI taxonomy): domain Eukaryota; kingdom Viridiplantae; phylum Chlorophyta; class Chlorophyceae; order Sphaeropleales; family Scenedesmaceae; genus Tetradesmus; species Tetradesmus obliquus. The sequence continues at coordinate 9,409,361 of CP126191.1, forward strand.
ATCTGTACCAGCACGTGGTGCAGCAGGCTGAAGCAGCGCTGCTAGCTGCACAGCCGCAGCAGCAGCAGCAGCAGTGGCAATCAGGGCCCCCAGCACCTTCTCAGCAGCAGCAGCAGCAGCAACAGGCACCTGGATCGAACTCTGCCAGTGTCACTGCGCTGCTGCAGAACTTGCTGAAGCAGCTGGGCACACCAGGAGCAGAGCAGGCCCTGCAGCTGATCCAGCAAGAGCAGGCCAACATGCAGCAGCAGCAGCAGCAGCCGCCACCACAGCAGCAGCAGCAGGAGGCACCGCCTCCGCCGCTGCCGCCACCCCAGCAGCAACAAGACCCAGCTGTTGCAACGCTGCGGAGCCCCCGGCAGCAGCAGCAGCAGCAGCAGCAGCCACCGCTGCCGCCGCCACATCAAGTACCACCACCACAGCAGCAGCAGCAGCAGCAGCACGCTGTGGCACCGGCGCCGCTGCCAGAGCAGCAGCAGCAGCTGATGGCAGCAGAGCAGCAGCAGCAGCAGCAGCAGCTGATGGCACCACTGCCCGACCAGCAGCAGCAGCTAGCGCCACCACTGCCGGAGCAGCAGCAACTAGCAGCGCCGCTACCGGAGCAGCAGCAGCTGCTGCTGGCGCCGCTGCAGGGCCTTGGTGACTTGCTTGGTGCTCACATGGCCAAGCAGATCACTGAGAAGATCAGGCAGCACTTGGAGCAGGAGCTGGGGCCCCTGCTGCAGATGAAGCAGGTGCTGCTGCTGCAGAATGCACTGATGGACCAGCAGGGCGGCAGCAGCAGCGGCGGCGGCGCTGCTGCTGCTGCTGCTGCTGCTGCTGCTCCCGGAGCTGCTGGGCTGCCTGCTGCGATGGAGCCTCCGCAGCAGCTGCATGGCAGCACAGAGGGTGGCGGCGCAGGGCAGCAGCAGCAGCAGCAGCAGCAGCATCTGCTTGCTGGGCTGCAGGCTGCATTGCAGGGTAGTACAGGGGGTGATGGTGCTGGGCAGCAGCAGCAGCTGGCTGATCTGCAGGCGGTGCTACAGGCGTTCACAGGGGGTGATGGTGCTGCACAGCAGCAGCAGCAGCAGCAGCAGCAGCAGCCACCAACCCAGCAGCAGCAGCAGCAGCAGCAGGGAGGTTGGGCTCAAGCGCCTCTTGCAGGGGCCAGCCTATTCCTGCAGCAGCAGCAGCAGCAGCAGCAGCAGCAGCAGCAGCAGCCAGCTGAGGGCTCAGGGGGTGCCTTACTGCCAACCCCTAGGCAGGAGCCACCACTGCAACATCAGCAACGGCAGCAGCAGCAGCCACCGCCGCCAGGGCCACAGCAGCAGCAGCAGCAGCCGCATGCAGAGCATTGTGTGCAGCCGCAGCAGCAGCAGCAGCAGCAGCAACCATGGCAGCAGCAGCAGGCACCGTATGCACAGCCGCAGCAGCAGCAGCAGCAGTCAGGCAATGTATCTGCAGGAGGTGCTGCTGCTGCTCAACACGTGCCAGCTGGCCACACCAACATGCAGCAGCAGCAGCAGCAGCAGGAGTCACTGCCCACACCTTTTGGTGTCCCAGGGGTGCAGCAGCAGCAGTACCGGCCACCTGAGTACCCACCTAAGCAGCTCCAACAGCCACAGCAGCAGCAGCAGGCCGCATTTCCACCCATTCAGCAGCAACAAGCTGCTGACGCCGCAGCAGCAGCAGCACCCGCCTACGGCGCGTATGCCTCCAGTAGACCTGGGACTGATGCCGGTGCAAACCCCGCTGCTGCTGCTGCTGCTGCTGCTGCTGCTGCTGCTGCTGAAGATGCAGCAGCCGCCGCTGCTGCGGATGCTGCAGCACTGGCACGTGCACAGTCGCAAGCCAGCAGTCAGGGACATGTGCTGCCAGTGCAGCAGCAGCTGCAGCAGGCCCTGCAGCTCTTGATGCAGCAGCAGCAGCAAGAGCAGCAGCCGCCACAGCAGCAGCAGCAGCAGCAGCCCTCAGGTCAATCTGGCGGCGCAGCACCTGCTGATGGCGCGCTGGCTGATGTGTACAAGTCGCTCCTGGCACTGCTGAAAGGCGGCAAGGCCGGCTCACAGCAGCAGCAGCAGCAGCAGCAGCAGTCTGCACCACCGCCGCCGCCGCAGCAGCAGCAGCACGTGCAGTACCCACAGCAGCAGCCTCCGGCGGGGTTTGATCAGCTCTCGCCATCAGGTGGCATGCAACCATCACCGCACCAGCTGCCATACAGCAATGCGCAGCAGCAGCAGCAGCAGCAGCAGCCTCCGGCGGGGTTTGATCAGGCATCCCCAAACGCTGGCAAGCAGGCAGCAGCCCAAAATGCTGCGTATGGCCTCGGCCAGCAGCAGCAGCAGCAGCGGCAGCAGCCGCAGCGTCCGGGGTTTGACCAGGTGTCTCCACCTGGTGGCGTGCATGGTAGGCCACCCCCCCTACCTGCAACACTTGGTGGGCAGCAGCAGCAGCAGTCACTGGCGGGGTTTGACCAAGCTCCCCGCCAGACACCATACGGCCAAGCCCCACCGCTGCAGCAGCAGCAGCAGCAGCTGCCTCCGGGGTTTGACCAGGTGTCTCCCTCTGGTGGTGGCAGCCAGGCAGCTGCCCCAAACACGGCTTATGGGCTCAGCCAGCAGCAGCAGCAGCAGCCAGCGGCAGCGGGGTTTGATCAGCCGAGCCAACCTGCTGGCAAGCAGGCAGCAGCTCAACAGGTGCAGTATGGCCAAACACAGCAGCAGCAGCAGCAGCGGCCGCCGCCGCTGGTGGGGTTTGACCAGCTGTCTCCAACAGGAGCAGTACAGGTGCCTCACCATGCTGCATACGGGCGGACTCCGCAGCAGCAGCAGCAGCAGCAGCTGCCGGCGGCGGGGTTTGATCAGCTGTCTCCGTCAGGAGCAGCACAGCCGCCGCCTCACCATACCGCAAACGGCCAAACCCAACATCATCATCAGCAGCAATTACCGGCGGCGGGGTTTGATCAGCTGTCTCCAAACGCCGGTATGCAGGCAGCAGTGACACCAGGCCACCGCCAACACACCCAGCAGCAGCAGCAGCAGCAGCAGTGCTCTGCACCTGCTGGCTTGCAGGCTTCCGCTGCTCAAACTGAGCAAATGCTGCGCCAGACAAGCGGCACTGACAGCCGCCCTCCGCAGCAGCAGCAGCAGCAGCAGCAGGGCTTGCCACAGCCTGCCTATGCTGGCCAGCAGCAGCAGCAGCAGCAGCAGCAGCAGCCTGGGTACTACAACGGTCAGCAGCTGCAGCAGCAAGGAGGCTACCCAAGCCCCCAGCAGCAGCAGCAGCAGCAGCCACCCGGCGGCTTTCATGGCCAGGCCAACATTGTGATCACTCAGCACGTGCAGCAGCAGCTGCCGCCGCTGCCGCCGCAGGCCTTCCTTCAGCACGAGGCCTGGCAGCAGCAGCAACACTGGCACCAGAAGCAGTCCTGGAACCAGAAGCAGCAGCAGCAGCATGTGCACAATGCGTTGCGCACGCCGCTGCTGGCGCCGCTGCCTACCTTCCCCAGCGCTCTGCAGCAGCAGCCGATGCTGTCTGGCCTGCATGGAGCTGATTCAGCAGAGCTTCGCGAGTTCCTGGAGCAGCATTTCCTGTCCATCTCTGGCACAAGTCAAAAGACAGGCGCTGCTGGACACCACCCGCCAGGCAAGCGCGGCGGCGGCTACACCGCGGATAGTGCGGCGGCAGCAGCAGCAGCAGTACTGAGTGATGCGGCAGGCGGCCGGGGCGCAGTGATCGGGCCGGCAGCGGAAGAGGAGGCAGAAGTGTCGGTGTCTGCTGCATCAGCTGTGCCGGCAACAGCAGCAGCAGCAGCGCGGCGGCGCGGCGGCCGCGCCCGAGGCAGCAGCTCAGACGGCAGCACCAGCGGCGGTGATAACAGCACAGAAGACCACACAGGCTTCCATAATACCAGTCCTGCTGCTGTCGGTGCGCCAAAAGGCAGTGCTGGTAACCTCGCTGCTGCTGCTGTGGCGGCACGCGCCAGCGGCGGCGGCGGCAGGCGCAAGGCTGTGGACCTGTCTGTGCGCTGCGAAGATGCAGCAGCAGCAGCAGCGGAACCTGCAGCAGCAGCAGCAGCAGCAGCAGCAGCAGCGGGGCCTGCAGCTCCAGCGCCAGTGACGCCTGTTCCTGCTGAACTTCTGCAGGCTAGGGTTGGCAGCGGTGCCCTGAACGGCAGCGGCCAGGCAGCAGCAGCAGCAGCAGGGGCAGGGGCAGCAGCGCTGATGCCACGCCCGGCCACAGCTGCTGCTGCTGCTGACTCAGCAGCGGCAGCAGCAGCAGCAGCGTCTGGCCGGCGGCGCGTGCAGCAGAGCCTGAAGCAGCTCAGTCTGCCAGCTGTCGACTGGCTGCCACATGCCTGCTGCTACAAGCCCGAGGAACTTGCTGCTGCTGCTGCTGCTGCTGCTGCTGCTGCTGGGGACAGCCCGCCGCAGTCTCCTGTCATGTACATCCCTCCAGGCATGCCTGCTGACAGCAGCGACGCAGCTGACACCAATAACAACATCAACAGCAGCGGCAGCAGCAGCAACAAGGTCATTGTGCGGTTCTGGCCCCCTGCTTCTGGCAGGCAGATCAAGGCTGCCAGCAGCAGCAGGGGCTGCTATGCAGCGCAGCTCAAGCTGCGGGAGCTGTCTGCGCTGCTTGGGGTGAAGCTTGGGGGGCTGCGGGTGAGGCTGGAGGCAGGCAGGGGCACGGCAGTGCTGCCGCAGTTCCAGCAGCAGCAGGAGGAGGAACAGCAGCAGCAGCCGGAGCCTGTAGTGCCGGCTTCGCCAGTGCTACCACCAGAGGAGCAGCTGGAGGAGCAGCAGCTGGAAGAGCAGCAGCAGGTAGAGCAGCTGGCGCCTGAGCAGCAGCAGCAGCAGGAAGAGTTGCGGCCCAAGAAGCAGCAACCGCAGCAGGACCAGCAAGCTACACTGCCGCTGCTGCCGCTTCCGCCACCAGAGCAGCAGCAGCAGGAAGAGCAGCAAGAGCAGCTGGCGCCTGAGCAGCAGCAGCAGCCTGCGAAGAAGCGTTCTGAGCAGCAGCAGCAGGAGCAGCCGGAGCCTGTGCAGCAGCAACGGCCGGTTGTTGTGCTGCAGCAGCAGCAGCCAGTGAAAAAGCGCGGCGGCAGGCCCAAGAAGCAGCAACCGCAGCAGGACCAGCAGGCTGCATTGCCGCTGCCACCACCAGAGCAACAGCAGCAGGAGGAGCCGCAAGAACAGCTGGCGCCTGAGCAGCAGCAGCAGCAGCAGCAGGAAGATACGGTTCCTGTGCAACAGGAAGAGCCGGTTGCTGTGCAGCAGCAGCAGCAGCAGCCGGTGAAGAAGCGCGGCGGGCGACCCAAGAAGCAGCAGCAGCAGGATCAGCAGGCTGCATTGCCGCCGCCGCTGCCACCACCGGAGCAGCGGCAGGAAGCGCAACAAGAGCAGCTGGCGGCTGAGCAGCAGCCTGCGAAGAAGCGCTGTGGGCGGCAGAAGCAGCAGCTGGAGCAGGAGCAGCAGCAGCCTGTGCCGCCGCCACCAGAGCAGCAGCAGCAGCCTGTGCAGCCAGCAGAGCCGGAGCCTGAGGTGCAGCAGGAGCAGCCTGCAAAGAAGCGATGCGGGCGGCCCAAGAAGCAGCAGCAGCTGGAGCCTGTGCAGCCAGCAGAGCCTGTGCCCCCGCCACCAGAGCAGCAGCAGCAGCAGGAGCCTGTGCAGCCAGCAGAGCCGGAGCCTGAGGTGCAGCAGCAACCGGTGAAGAAGCGCTGCGGGCGGCCCAAGAAGCAGCCGCCGCCGCCGCTGCAGATACCACCACCACCTGCAGAGCCGCTGATGCCGCAGCAACAGCAGCAGCAGCAGCAAGAGGATGCAGAGGAGCAAGAGGTTGCGAGTCCGCGCGCGATGCGTGGTGCCAGGCGCAGCAGCGGTGGTGGTGTGAGCGGCAGCAGCAAAGGTGGCGTAGAGAAAGTGCAGAAGCTCAAAGCCAAGCAGCTGAAGCAGCAAGAGCTGCAGGAGCTGCTGCTGCTGCAGCAGCAGCAGGAGCTGACGGTAGTTGCGCCACCAAAGCGGCGCCCAGGGCGGCCGCCTGGCCAGAAGACGATTCTGCTGAGGCAGCAGCAGGAACTGCAACGGCAGCTGCTGCTGCAGCAACAGCGGCAGCAGCAGCAGCAGCAGCAGGAGACACTGCCCCAGCCACCGTCACCGCGGCTGCCTCCACCTGCTGACAAAACAACAACAGCAACAGCAGCAGCAGCAGCACGGCCGCCGCCACGGGCATCACCGCAGCTGCCTGAACCTGCTGATGCACCAGCAGAACCAGCAGCAGCAGCTGCTGCTGCTACTGCTGATGCTGCTGACTCAGATTCTGAGTATGAGGACCCAGTGGCAATTGCTGCCAGCTATTTGAAGGCTGCTGGAGCTATAGGATGCACCACACCTCGCAGTGTAGCGCCCAGCCCCACGCCCAGTCCGGCAATAAGCAAGCCGCCTGCGCTGCCTGCTCCTGCTGCTGCTGCTGCGGGTGTGGTGCCAGCAGCCACAGATGCAGCTGCCCAGGCCAGGCCAGCAGTAGCTGCTGCAGTCACCACAGCAGCAGCAGCAGCAGCTGAGGGGACGCGGGTGAGCGGAGAGCAGCAGCAGCCTGCGGCAAAGGATCAGAAGCAGGCTGCTGTGCCGCCTGCATCTGTGCCTACTGCTGATGCTGCGCCTGTGCCTGCGCTTGTTGCTCCTCAGGGTGTAGTGGCAGCAGCAGCAGCAGCAGCTTGTGCAGATGTGGCAGGTGCTGCTGCCGATGCAGCAGCAGCTGAAAAGCAGCCACGTGTCAGCAGGAAGCAGCAGCAGCAGGCTGCAGACAAGGCTGCTGTGCTTCCTGCATGTGCTGCTGCTGCTGCTGCTGCCACTGCTCAGGGTGAGGTGGCAGCAGCTGCTTCCTCAGATGCTGTTGGCGCTGCAGCAGCTGAAAAGCAGCCACGTGTCAGCAGGAAGCAGCAGCAGGAGCAGCAGGCTGCAGACAAGGAGCAGCAGCAGCAGGTTCCAGTCATGCAGCAAGCAAAGAAGCCCAAAGCCCCACGAGCAGCAGCAGCAGCAGCAGCAGCACCAGCTGGCAGCTGTGCCAGGTCGCTGCCGTATCAGAGGTGGGCTGCTGCCTCAGGCTTGCAGATTGCGACAGCTGCACAGCACCCTGCTGCTGCTGCTGCTGCTGCTGAGTCAGCAGCTGCCAGGGCGCGCAAGCTGCAGCCAGTGCTCGAGGTGGTCCGGCCCGGCAACAGGCAGCAGTGGCAGCCGCCAGCTGACTCGCCAGGCCCTGCTGCTGCTGCTGTTGTGACTGTCGGGCAGAAGCGCAAGCAGGCAGAGCCGCCCTCAAGGCAGCAGAGCCCAGCAGCAGCAGCACCACCACCAGCTGGCTTAGTAAGCCCGCTGCCAAGCCCCAAGTCAGCAGCAGCAGCAGCAGCCGGCAGCCCCGGCAGCGGCAGCCGCCGCGCTGCTGCTGCGTCCCGCTCAGCCGCCGGCCAGCTTGGCAGCAGCAACAGCAGCCTGGGCCGGCCTGCCAGTCAGTTCCTGGTGCGGCGGTCCGGCATTGCACAGCTTGGTGTGTACTGCCGCGTTGCGCTGGCAAAGGGTGAGGTGGTGCTGGAATATACCGGAGAGGTGCTGCGGCCTGCTGTGGCAGATGTGCGGGAGGCGCGGTACATTGCGGCTGGGGTGGGGACGTACTTTTTTGCGCTGGGAAATGGGCAGACGCTGGACGCGACGCGGCGCGGCAGCATCGCGCGCTTCATCAACCACTCCTGCACGTGAGCAGCTGGGGCTGATTGGATGTGTATATGTGTGGATGTGTGGGTGCATTGCTGGTTGTGTGGTTGTATGCGTAGCCTGCTGGATGGTTTGGTAGGCTGTGTATGTGTCACGCCGAGTGCCTTCATGTGCTGGGCTGAGCTAGTGCTGTGTGACATTCAATACGGCAGATGGCAGGTGTTGCAGCATGTGCACATGCTGCCGGCTAGCATACATAGTACAAACATACATAATCTGTACTGCTTCCTCCTCCTGTGTGGTTGCCAGCTTCTGCAGCCTGCCAGAGTTCACAGCCCTCTATAACTTTTGCATGTTTCTGCTGCCGATCCCTACCCTCCCTGGTTGTCTCATCCCGCCCTTAGGCCCAACTGCGAGGCGCGCAGTTGGATGGTGGGCAGCAGCGGCAGCAGCAGCAGCAGCAGGCACGTGGTCATCTGCGCGGCGCGGGACATCGCACCGGGAGAGGAGCTCACGTGAGTGCCTGGACACAACACACGGGCGGCTGGCTAACGTAATCTGTTATTTCACATGTTACATCCTCAAAATCTAGTGTGTGTGGCTTGTTAGGTGTAATGGGGCTGGGTGCTGAATAATATGCACATGTCAGGGCCAGGCTGCTCGCTAGCAGCAAATAGTGTGTCAGCCTGGATGAACCACCTTGTGCATGCATCTGTTGTGACTGGTGAGAAGGCACCACTGCCTTCAACCGCTTGAAGCGCGCTGCAATGCAATGTTTGTGCTGGCAGAAACAGCTGACACTCTTGATTGCTGCTGCTGCTGGTGCTGCTGCTGCTGCTGCTGCTGCTGCTGCTGCTGCTGCTGCTGCTGCTGCTGCAGGTACGACTACAACCTGTCCAGCCCAGTGAGCCAGGCTGGCAGCGCGGCGCTGCTGCCGGCTGCTGCTGCTGCAGCGGGGCTGGAGCTGCTGCCCTGCCGCTGCGGCAGCAGCAACTGCAGGCGCTACCTGTGAGCAGGGAGGAGGCAACAGCGGGTGGCTGTGTCAGGCTGTGTCGGGTTTTGCGGCTACTTGAGATGGGGTTTTTGTGTGAGTTGTGATCTGATGAGTGGTGGGATGGGGTGGGGTTTGGATGAACAGCAGGATGATGAGATTCGCTGTTATGTGTGGGGCCTGGGCTGCTGCCGGCATGTTGCGGCAGCAGCAGCAGCAGCTGGCAGTCAAGGCATGGCATGGCAGGGCAGGGCAGGGCAATACTGCTGGTGTTGAGGCAGGATGGTGTGTTGGCAGCGCTGGTAGCAGCAATGCGCTGCGCAGGCGGGTGGTGAGGCTGCATTGCAAGGTTACGTGGGTGTCTGCGCATGCATGGTGCTTTGTTTGGCAGGTGTGGTGGGCGGTGAGATCAAGGATTTGGGTTGGGGGCTGCTTTGACGCATGGGTGAGCACTTGTGCATGCATGCTGGTGTGTCTTTTTTGCATGTGGCACGCGCAAAGCAGCGAGTGCGGCGCAGGCTAAGGTCATGGGCCAACCCTGCTTGCTGCTTGCTGTTGTGGACAGAAGCTGGAGGTTTGATTGAGATTACAGTCAAGGATCGCCAGCGCATCATGATGTGCTCCGGCTTTGCGTTATTATATCACAACGTGCATGCCCGTAAGTATGCGTCATACTGTTGTTACATGTTAAATTTCAAAAGTATATGTGGATGCTGACAGCTGGAAGCGGTGTGTCAGGAGCACCTGCGCACTGCATGCCCAGCGACAGGATAGGTTTGCTGATGCTATGCAAAGGCAGCACACACAGTTGCGCCTTACCATGTCATTGTCATCAGCGCTGCGTGTGACGCTGTCTGAAACGTCCTGCGAATGTGCTCTCTGGTGGCAGCATCTCCAGCCGCCATGCAGCATGGGAAAGTGTGTGGCATGGTGTTGCTCCATCAGATCAGCAGACGCATAATGGTGTTCAAGTGAAGTCGACACATGTGGTTGAGAAATGGCAGGGCCTTGGTGCTTTGTTGTCTCAGGCCAAATTGACGCGCTCAGTTGTCGAGCCATGCACTACACATGATTTGCAGCCCCCACTGACTGACATCAGCAACAGGCGCAATCAAGCCAGCAGACAGGGGGAGCTCTGTTGCTTTGCGCAGCTTTCCATCTTTCCTGCAAACTACTTCGGCAGGTATGACTTGGTGGTGTCTGGTTGGGGCTCCCGATGTGGCGATGGTATGTGTTGCCCGTTTAACGTTTGTATGAGGAAGCAGGCAAAGCAAATGGTGCTGCAGCACGAACGCATGCTTGCGCAAATGTGCATGCTCAGCACATGCCGCTGCTGCGCTCTGTGTGAGCTTTGATACATGTACAACGCACCTGCAGCAGGCACCGCAGCAGGCTTGTCAGCACGCAGCTGACCCTGCTGATGCATGTGCACTGTTGCATCTACATCAGTCACATCTGCACTCTTGCGCGGGGTCGATGGCGTTGCTGCTATGGCTTGATGGGTAACAAGATTGCAGGTCATCTGCATTCTTGCATGCGATGCTCTTTTCAAGCAGCAGCACAGCAGTGCAGCATGACATGCAGCACGACGTGACTGTGGTTCAATACTCAGTGCCAGGCTGGTTGCGCGCAGGAACGTATAATGAGCTGCTGTGGCTGTGTATGTTGCAGCTGTGCTTTGCCTGCAGACTGTGCTGTGGCAGCACTGGCAGCCCAGCACCATCTGTTGCCCTGCTGCATCGCGCTCTCTGCATGCAGTAGCAATGATTGACGCTTTGTGTGGTGCAGATGAATACTTCTGTCGTGCAGCACCAGGCAGGCCCACGACAGTGGTGTAACTGCACAAGTGTCTGCATCGCATTTCCTGGCTGGCTGAACTGGTCCAGACGTGCTTGGGGAGACACGCACCACTGCTGTGTCAGTGAGCATGCAAAAGTGGTGCTTTGTTCGCAGTTTGTGAGCGTGGCGGCTGTTGCTGCTGCTGTTGCTGCTGCCAGCCCAGCAACTGATCAACTATTTCGTGTTTGCATGTGTGCATCCATCATGCTCCTGGTCAAGCCAAACCTCAATGTTTTGCATCGTGAGGGCTTCACAACGCATTGCCACGCCATGGCAGCCTGCATCTTTTGTGAGCTTTTTGATCAAGCACAGGCTGGTCCTTTGAATGGACAAGCACTTTTGCGCTGCAGTCAGTGTGCTGGCAATGCTCACCGTTGCGCAGTTGTTATATGTGCCAGCAGCTGCAGCAGCCGCTGCGGCGTTCGAAGTGGCAGGGGTATGGCAGCCTGCAAGGAGCAGCCACTACGGCTTCAGTGACAATGTAATACAGCATATCTGATCTGTGATCAGTTCATGACACATGAGCGTGGGGTAGGAGTAGTCTGTAGCGCTGCTCACTCTAGGATGAGGCAGTTCTAGGGTTCATCGTCATCATCATGTTACCCATCAATTGTGCGCCATGCCATTGCACCATGCACGATGACGATAATGTATCATACATCGCCATGATGGCCGCTGCCCCACAGATGCAACTGGCCTCACGCCGAGCCAGCTCTCTGAATCCGTGCTCTTGATTGCATATCAGCCTTTGAAACATTACATTGCCACGTTGCCGCAGTGCATGATTGGGTCACCCTGCTGTAGCATGACTAGGGACCGGCCCGCAGGCTGCATGCATACCACATGGCAGCAGCCGCTGCACACATTGCAAAGGCGTTACATGCAGCTGCAGCCAAGCACGCCAGCTGGAGCAGCCCACCACACAGCCGTAGGTAACAGCAGCCAAAGTGCGCAGCTTCGCGGTAGCCTGTTTATCAGGCACACAATGTAACGCTAGCTGCGGGCGCGCACCATCTGGCTTCGGCGCCAGCATCCTGTTGTCACTTGCTCTCCTCACATCTGAAGGTTGAAAAGGCTCACATCTGGAAGTTGAAAGCAAAGCCACTCGGGCCGGGAGCTGACCCCGCTGCTGCTGCTGCCTTGCTGTCTGCTGCCTTGCGCGCCTTGCCTGCAGCCTTGGATGCACCCGGCTTGCCTGGCTGCTGCTGCTGCTGCTGCTGCTCAGGCTGCTTGCGCTTCTTGCCAGCAGCGTTTTTGCCTCCAGCAGCTCCTTCCGCACTAGCCTCCTGCTGCTGCTGCTGCTGCTGCTGTTTGTCGTGCTCATGGCTGTGATCATGTTCATGCCTGTGGTGGTGCTTGTGCTTGCGGGAGCAACCAGCCACATTGCAGCAATCGGTTGCTTTTGGTGCAGCAGCAGCAGCAGCAGCAGCATCCTGGGCCAGCTGCTGCAGCGCGCTGCGCAGATCTTGCCGCGCCCGCTGCATCAGCTGCTGCGCCGCTGCCGGCTGCGACAGCGCCTGTGGGGAGGTAGAAACACGGCAAGATCGCAGCATCAGCCAATTAAAGAAGGCATGACATGTGTGGACGGCAACCGCAGCATCAGTCAACCAGAGAAGCCAGGGCATGTGTCCCAGGGGGTCCCTCCCTACGTATGCATTGTAAGGCTATGCACATGGACAAGATTTGCAATGGCTCGATTGTGTCTGATGCAGCCGCCCTGCTGGTGTAGCACTTGTCCTTCAGAGCATTAAATACAGACACAGCTGTGCGCGCACACCAAGCACCATCTTCCTGTGCGGCTGCATACATTACATTACACAAGGGCAGCAGCATGCTTGCAGGCTTGCGATACGCACAGGATGCACAAAGGTAGCATGCAAAAAGGCAGTAGCTTGCCTGCCAGCAACACACCTGGCTCAGCTCCTGGAGCACACGCTTCTCCCCAACACGAGCCAGCACCGCTGCAGCCAGCCGCTGCTGCTGCTGCTGCTGCTGCTGCTGCTGCTTGCGCTTCTTGCCAGCGCCGCGCTTGCCTCCAGCAGCATCCTCACCACCCGCCTGCTGCTGCTGCTGCTGCTGCTGCAGCCATGCTTCGTCCTCCGCAAGGCTGCAGCTGTAGCGGCTCTGCATGAGTTGCAGCAGCAGCTGCAGCGCAGCGTGCAGCCGGCCCTCACAGCAGAACTGCAGCAGTGGCGGGGCCAGCAAACAGGCAGGCAGGCGTTACAACGTCAGCTGCTTGGGTTGGTTTCATGCAGACTGGGGTTCCAGGGTGTAAGCAGAGCTGTTGCTCGAGGCTGGCTGCACCACTATCATGCAGTGGCTGGACACTGCTGATGCAGCAAGTCATCTTTGAGGTGAACTTGTAGGCACTTTGACGCTTCGACGAGCAAGTCACACCGCTGCTACACCGAAAGATCCAGCAGGTAGAGACCAGGGCGCTTGCACCTTCACAGGCATACATATGTCAGACATTGACGGTGGAGCCATACCGTACCCACCTGCAGGCGGTCTATGCGTGCCAGCTCCTTAGAAACCGCTGCCAGCCCTGCTGCTGCTGCTGCTGGTGTGTTGCTGTCATTCTGTTCATCCGCTCCCGCCTCTGCAGCAGCTGCATCACTCTCCTGCGTCTTCTGCTTCTTCTTCTGCTGCTGCTTGGTCTGCTTCTTCCCCGACTTGCTGCCTTTCTGGGCCTGCCTAGCTGCTGCTGCTGCTGCTGCTGCTGCAGCCGCATCAGCTGCCTTGCTGGTTACCGCTGCAGCTGCCACCGAAAGTTTCTCACAGTCCCCTGCATCTGCCAGCATCAGCAGCAGCGACGGCAGCAGCTGCTGCGGCAGCGCATCCACACCACCCCCAGGCACTTGCAGCACACCATTCTTAGGCAGCAGCTTCAAACTGAAACACAGCTGCCACCGGTCCTCCCAGTCGTGTATCTGCTGCTGTGCAGCCCACAGAGATGGTGCCGGCTGCTGCTGCTGCTTCTGCAGATCAGGATCGTCATCTTCCAGGTCCCAGTCCGGCTCATCTTCTTCGTCATCCGATGATGACTCAGCGTCGGATGACGCGCCGCCGTCATCGCCATCATCTGATGACGCACCGTCATCGCCATTGCCATCACTGCCTGACTCACTGTCGTCATTATCAGCAGGTTGACTGTCACTGCTGTCATCTGCCTCTGCAGCAGCTTCCTCGCCTGAAGCACCACCCTGCTTTCGCTGCTGTGCTGATCCTTCCTCACGGTCAGCAGCAGCAGCAGCAGCAGTGCCTGCAGCAGCGCGGATGAGGAAGTGCGAAGGAATCTGCACGTGCTGTGTGCTATTGTGGGACTCTACGTAGCCATAGCCGCGCAGCAGCTCAGCGTTTGAGAGGTTGCCGTAGCAGTTGACCACCTCGGCGCCCTGAGGGATGGCCTGCGTGGCGATCATCTGCAGCAGCAGCAGCAGCAGCAGCAGCGTTTGAACCAGGTCCATGATATGGTTGATAGATGACAGTCAACATCAGCTGGAATGTGTTGCGCTAACCACCAGAGAACCCAATACTGGATATATGCTGTCTGGTAACAAGAACACAGGTTGTAACAAAGCAGAAGTTATAAGCAAAGTGTTACACAAATCTGTAGACGTTTGCTCACCTGCAGCACGCCGTGCGCTGCGTCGTGGTGCAGCCGCACGTTCACCGCCGCGGTCACGTGGCTGTGGCAGGTCCCACACCGGCGGCCAGCAAAGTAACAAGTAACAAGGAACAAACAACACACTAGTTCACCCCACCTGCAGCACGCCGCGCGCTGCGTCGTGGTGCAGCCGCACGTTGACCGCGCCTGTGATGTGGTTGAGCAGGTCCCACACCGGCACCATGCCCTGGTACTGCTCGTCACCCAGCACAAAGGAGTAGCTGGCAACAGCAGCAGTGGCCCAGCAGTACCCCTGCAGCGTGTGCCACACAAGACAGCAAGATTGGAACAGGGGTGCTTTTGGTGAACGGAGCAAGGAGAGCCGAGTTGAGGAGGCCACAGCATCAGTGGCCCAGCAGTACGCCTGCAGCACAAACGATGAGCAAGGCGGAACAGCACACGCAGGTGTTGCTGGCAGTGACTAGGACAGCGGAGGTGCGACATGGAGCCCAAGCAAGGCAACTGCCACAGCAGCAATGTATGAGCAGCAAGCTTTGGTTTTGGTACAAGCCAGCAAAGAAGCAATCAGAGAAGGACAGCAGGTATGTAGAGGGCAGGTTCAAGATGATGCAGAAGACTGTAGAGGGCCTCTCACCTGGCCACAGCAGCTGCATTGGGCAGCAAGCTTGCAGCAGGCATCACGCACCAACAGCAGTGCTTATTGGCAGGCAGGCCCCTGAAAATGCAAAACACTGTGCCTTCTTGCTCACCGGCCACAGCTGCGCCCTTGCCGCCTCTTCACTCACCTCCTCACAGCCTGATGAAGGGGGAAGACCCCGAAACGCGTAGCTGAGTTAACTTTTCAGACCCAATCAACAAGAGAGCTATGTGAACTGTACGTCTGTAGCTTTAGCCAGTCGCAGAACACTCTGCCTTTTCAATTCGCCTCTCCCCGCCCAGCAGCACAGCACAGGCCAGCAGCAAGCTTGCAGCAAGGCATCACGGCAACACAGCAGAGACCTGAAGGTACGTTGTTTTTGTGTTTGAGCGCGAAGTGCCACGCCTGCTTACCGGCCACAGCTGCTCCCTTGCTTGCTCTTCACTGAGCTCCTCGAGCTTCTTCTTCTTGTCCCTGCCCAGTAGCACAGCACGGGCTGGGCTGTGGCTCTGCACAAAGGGCAGCACCAGCTCCTCAAACAGCTGGCGCATCTGCGGTTTAAACAGCCGGCAGGGTTTGCAGGCAGGGTTTTGGGGGTTGAGGTTTTCCGGCACAGGGTTTTGGGGTGTTTGGGGTGCACCTGGGGAACAAAATGGTTGCGTATGCAGGGATGTGATGTGTGTGCAGATGCAACACACACACACACACCTTGCACACACCTTGCACACACCAGCTGCAGCAAGCCTTTGTGTAACAGCCGCACACATCAGTGTGCGCAACTCGGTCCGGCTGCAACGACAGCAAACCTACATCAGCACATTTGCCAGCAAAGGATATCCGGCACCCACCCGTGTGGGTGCGTCTGCGGGGTGCTGCACCCGCCCCAGCCTCTTGTCGTGTGCTGCAGTGCCCCGCAGCTCCTCCAGCTCAGCCTCAGGCCAGCAGTGCGGCACATCCATTAGATCAGCATGCTGCAACACGCAACTGTGGTTCCCTGGCAGGGAAGCCACGCAAGGCACACACACATGCATCAGTGGCACCACTCAGGCCACAACGCCACACCACACAGCCTACACACAGCAAGCAAGCAACTCACCCGTGTGGGTGCATCTGCAGGGTGCTGCACCCGCCCCAGCATCTTGTCGTGTGCTGCAGTGCCCCGCAGCTCCTCCAGCTCAGCCTCAGGCCAGCAGTGCGGCATGTGGCTCATGTCGGATGGCAGGAAGGCCAGGTAAGGGGCCCAAGTGGACTTGACCCCCAGCGCTTTCTCGTACATGACAGCCAAAATGAGGCCCTGCACCTGTTGATGAGTAAGGCAGCGGATCACAGGTTTGGAATTGTGAGGTCGTAGATCTGAGGCCCGGATGAAGCCCTGCACCTGTTGGGCGGGACAGAACAGGATGAAAAAAAGGGCCACATGTGCGAGGACGAGTAAGGGGCCCAGGCTGACTTGGCGCCGAGTGCTTTCTGGTACATGACAGCCAAGATGAGGCCTTGCACCTGTTGATAAGTAGGGCAAGGGGTTGCAGAAAGGAGTGCTGAGGTTTTTGAGGTTAATAGAGGGTTTTAAGTTCATCAAGTGCTCAGCACACGAGGCGGCGCTGAGTGTTTTGTTTGTACATGACAGCCACGATGAGGCCCTGCACCTGTTGAGGGCGGGGGAGTCATAGGAAAGGGCCACATGTGTGAGATGCTTGGCAGGGCTGGCAAGGTTTGAAGGGGTAAGTGTCAACGCGCATTGAGGTTGCAGGGCATCGCCAGCAGCTATTGCCAGGGATGAGCAGCCTGAGAAGCTGATCCGCATTGTAAGATAGCATACGCCTGTAGAGCGCTAGATGCAGCTGCTGCTGCTGCTGCCGCTGCTGCCCTTCCCCCCAGGCCAGCTCACCTCCAGCAGTGCATCGTCAGCAGGCTTCAGCAGGCCCTCCTCTATAGCAGCAGCAGCAGCGGCAGCAGCAGCAGCAGCAGCGGCAGCAGTGAGTTGTGTGGATTGCATCGCACCCAGCTGCGCCTGAACCACGAGCCTGATCCATGAAGAGTGCACACACCACCAGCTGCACCAGCCTCTGTCAACCCTTCACACGCCAGCTCTCAGCGCCTCACACCCACGCCGCGCTGAACTCTGCTACCCCAGCGTCACAAAACCCTGTGGCTGTAAAACCCTCCGCCCCACAAAGCCCTACCTACCCGCCAGCAGCTCTTGGATCTGGCAGTTCTCTCCCATGAGCACAGCATCATCAGGAACTTCCACTACAACCTCTCCTTCTTTAATATCTTCTGTGGCAACTACACAGCGGCCTGTTGCTGCTGAGACTGCCATGCCACACTTGGGCCACAGCACGGAGTGCTTGGCACACCATGTGCTGAAGGGGGTGGGGCTAGGGGCCTCAGTGGTGCAGCCGATGGGGCTGCGGGTGATACCCGGCAGCACTGCTGCTGCTGCCGACATGTTGGCTAGGTCTTCAACTTGTTCAGCTGCAATGCCTGCGCCGCGTTGTGATGCCTTAGGCTGCTGCGCAGTCCGATGCAGCGGCTTCAGACTTAGAAAGACGGTATTAGAAACCTTGAACGTTTGACAAAGTTGTATTAAACACGCAGTAGTGCTGCACGGAAGCAGCAGCAACAAGGTAACCTGGCAGCAGCAGCAAGGGACAACAGTGCTGCCGCAGGTTATTCGCGTCTGTAAGCAGCTGTTTGATTAAAGAAGGGGTTACAAAGCAGCTCTCGTGACATGATGGACTTTAAGCGGTGCACATCAAGCGACGACAGCACATGGCGCCGGAATGACAACTGTTGTCACTTGACTAACCCCTGTGAAGCACGGGGGAGATTACTGGCTGACACACACATTAACAACATTTATTACGAGTTTTGAATGTGTGACCGAGCTGAATGTGCGACTGCCGTTGATTCGCTGACCCCTCTCCCGTAGTCCCATCACTTGCACGCAATTCTGCTACGATGCCGCTCCTGCAAAGCCCTATTCACCGTTCAAAGTGCACCACAGCATTATTAAGACCCGCCTCGCATCAACAGCTGCCCCTTCGACCCATCAGGCCTAGCCAGCAGCTGCAGCATCAGCAGCGGCAGCAGCAGCAGCAGCAGTGCCGGAGCTCAGCAGAGAATGCTGCTGCAGCTGCAGCAGATGCAGAGGCAGTGCAGCAGCAGCAGCAACTAGAGGAGATGCAGCAGCCGGCCAGCATGACTGTGCCGCCGCCTGTGTCATCGGAGCCTGCGCAGGAGGAGTCAAAAAAGCTGTCGCCAGGGGCCCGGCTGTCAGGTACACCTCAGCGCAGCTGCACACAGCGCAACTGCAACACGCATACGTTGATCAATGATGAGCTATGCTACCAACACCAATAGGCTGTATAGCAAGGTGTGGGAAGTGCTGGGTACATGCTTGCTGGCTGATGAGCGTTGGGTTGGCCGCAAGTCATTGGCCAATACCCACCAGCACCAGCATCACCAGCAATTGAACCTCTAGTCGCTTCTTTCACCGTGCACTGTACAATCTTTCCTCTCCTGTAGCCGCAACTGGAGGCGCTGTCTCCCACGAGCACCAGCATCACCATCATCTGCCACCTCCTTTCAACCCTTGCACTGTACACTTGCACCCCTCCTGCACTTTGCAGAGGCGCTGTCCCCCACCAGCACCATCATTGCCAACCTCTATTCGCTTTTGCAACTGTGCAATGTACATTCTGTCCTCTCCTGCCATGCCCGCAGAGGCACTGTCGCCCACCAGCACCAGCATCACCATCATCTTTCGCACAATTACTCTCATCTGCTCTCACATCATCTCTCACACATCGCCTGTCCTGCTGCAACCTGCAGAGGCGCTGTCCCCCACCAGCACCAGCATCACTATGACCTGTAACCTCTTTTCAAACCTTGCACTGTGCACTGTACACTTTCACTTCTCCTGCATTTGCAGAGGCGCTGTCTTCCACCAACATCACCACCTATTGCCAGTTTTGCGCAAAACATCAACCGTCCACTGAACAAATTCATGTCTTTTGTAACTTTGCAGAGGCGCTGTCCCCCACCAGCACCAGCATCACCATCATCTGCAACCTCTTTTCAAACCTTGCACTGTGCACTGTACACTTTCACTTCTCCTGCATTTGCAGAGGCGCTGTCTTCCACCAACATCACCACCTATTGCCACCTTTGCGCAAAACGTCAACGGTCCACTGAACATATTCGTGTCTTTTGTGACTTTGCAGAGGCGCTGTCCCCCACCAGCACCAGCATCACCATCATCGGCGATGACACGCAGCTCAACTGGGCGGTGTGCCAGGCGCTGGCCAAGAAGATCGGCTGGTTCCCGGTCAGCACAGCTAGGATCCTGACAGGCATGAACAAGGCGGACAGCGTGGAGGAGATTGTGCAGAAGCAGGGGCGCGAGGCACTCGGTGAGGCCCTTGATAGTTGTGTCAGCAATGTGGCAGAGCTATGAGTGCATTTGAATGTGGCAGTGGTTTAGGTTCCTGCAGCTGAAAGGGAACAAAGCCAGAGAGGCAGTTGGTGAGGATCGACAGATCGAGCATATGCATGACCAAGAGGCGCAGTTTGAAAGCTTCGCTGTTCAAAAGAGCCAGTGGGAGTGGTTTAGACCTTGTTGAGCTGTAGCTGTGGCAGGGTCGCGAGGGTCGAAGAGTAGCCAAGTGCTGCATGGAGGTTGTGCGGGATGCCCATGGCGAGGCTGCAGCTTTGCCAGGCGCAGCAGCTGACCGCTTCTTGTAGGTTTGCAGGATGCAGCATCAGCATCTGATTCTGTGAGCTGCTGTACTGTGCCTTTGACCGCATTGTGGTGATGTGTCGCTTGCGTTGCTGCCTGTTGGGCTGCAGCCTGGGCAGAGGCCGGTGTGCTCCTGCACAGCTGCAGGTGCTGTTTGTCCGCTCATCCTTCATGCTGCTTTGCGCATCATACCAATATACTCAGCACTAACACATTGAGTTTGCTTGCTATTGTCGCGTGTGTAATCTACCTGCAGCCCAGGCGGAGGCTGGCGTGCTGAAAGGCATGAAGGACCAGTTCCGCGTGTGCATTGCAACTGTGGGTGACGGCGCTGCTGCCGACCCCAACCTGTACGACTACATGTATGGCAGCATCATCATCTGGCTGGGTGAGTGGGTGTGTAATTTTGTAACTGTTACTTTTTTACTTGGTACAAAAGTTGCACTAACGTGTCACGCCTGCAGGTTGCCAATTACGTGTTTGGTCAAACCAGCGCCATGTCCTGTCACTCTTTAATCTAAAGCTTCAACCTGCTGCATTGACATGCATTAATGCGCGTGGCTATGGGGTTTATTTGTATCACATGCGCCATGATCAGAACATGGTACATTTTCTGATCATGCAGACGAGGTTGACAAGCGCAAGCCGAAGCCGCCCAGTGCAGCGCGTGAGGTGTACCTGGGCCGCTCCGAGGTGCGCGCCTCACTGAGCGTGGCGGGCGGCGGCTTTGGAGAGAAGCCGCTGACGCTTGAAGAAAAGGCAACAAAAGCCACAGGTGCGTGTGGTGTTTGTGCTGTTTGTTGCTCTTGAGCTGTTGAAGAAGCACGATGTATGATGTGTGCAGCGAGAAGCAGCTATGGTGGACGTATGTCTGCTGCGATGATGTGAGGTTGATGGCAGTTGGCTGGTGGGTCATTAGCGGGCGTGCCTCACTTAGCGTGGCGGGCGGCGGCTTTGGAGAAAAGCCCTTGACGCTTGAAGAAAAGGCAACAAAAGCCACAGGTGCGTATGTGGTGTGTGGACTTGTTTGCCGGTCCTGTGGCGTTGGGAATGCGGCCGAATTTGGGGAGAAGGGCTTTGACATTGGAGCCGGGCAGCAGCAACTTACATTCAAAAGGCGGCAGGTGCACGCGCAGCGTGCTGGTCCATCTATTTCTAAGGCAGTAGTTAGTGAGCATCCCACACGCACAGGGGCCAATCACGCCAGCACAATGCAAGTCACACCCACGTCATCTCTCTTGCTGCTGCCGCCGCCGCCGCCGCCGCCGCCGCTGCTGCTGCTGCTGCTGCTGCTGCTGCTGCTGCTGCTGCTGCTGCTGCTGCTGCTGCAGGCTACATCATCAAGGCCATGCACCAGCTGCTGAAGGAGCACGACTACCTGCCGCAAAAGAAGCGGCTGTACGTGGAGTATGGTTGCAGGGGCGACTGGCCGGAGCTTAAACCCAAGGAGTGGAACCCTGTGCTTGAAAGCCTGGAGCGCAAGCCGGTGCCAGAGGCGTGAAGCATACAGTGGATGATATGTTTATATTGCTATGCTTTTCTGATGGATGGTTGGCGGTGTGCGTGCATCCTGTTGGCAAGCATTGAGTGGGCTTGGCTGGCCTAGCCGGCAGCAATGCGGTTGACAGGGCAAGCAGCAATGCCGTGCGGGATGCCCTGTGATTGCTAGTGGCCAGGCCACTGGCCACCTGGTTAGCCTATCTGCGGCGGCCGCTGCGCAGCCTGTAGCGTCATGTGACATGCATGGAAAGAGTGGCAGTGATGCCCGCCGGGTGTTGTGTGGTATCAGATTTGTTGGACGGGTGCCACGCGCAGTGCACGTGGCAATGCTGGCATGGTCAGAGTTGCAGCGCGGCGATTGCCCCTTGTGTTCCGCTGCTTGTAAAGAGCATGGGAGAATGCGGTGCGCAGGATGCAGTCAGAGCAAGCATACTATGCCCCTTTCTGTCAAGACCCTTGGGTCCCTGTTTGGCGCCAGCGTGTGTTAC
Organism: Tetradesmus obliquus; assembly: GCA_030272155.1. NCBI lineage: Eukaryota > Viridiplantae > Chlorophyta > Chlorophyceae > Sphaeropleales > Scenedesmaceae > Tetradesmus > Tetradesmus obliquus. The sequence continues at coordinate 9,430,873 of CP126191.1, forward strand.
CACGCATGGTTGAACCACCATGGTTCATGGTCGTGGGTTACGCCTCTCCTCTTGGGGTGTCAGCGTCCTTGAACATGTTAACTTAAAAGCCCAACTACGGTTAGGCTGTATGGGCACAACTTGCTGGATCTGTCGTCGAGTGCTCAATCAACCCGTTGCTCCCTCCCAAAGCACTGCGATCTCTCTACGAATCGTCAGACCACGCGCAGCCAATTCTCAACCAATCTTGACAGCTAAGAGTCTTTATTTGCACGGGCGTAGCCTGAGACAGCCGTGGCAGTAGCGTGCTGCCAGGCAGACAGCAGCAGTGGAGCAGCAGGCAGATGGTAGACATTGTCTCAGCAAGCACATAACGCTCCTGCAAGCATGCTGTCGGCTGCTGCGTTGCAACAGAGCTGCAGCTACAGCGCAGCACAGGCAATCAGCCCTCTCACAGCAGTGCTATGCGCCCTGGGATTGCTGGTGAGTGACTGCAGCTGCTGCAGTTGAGAGGCTCTTCTATGACATCAAGTCCTGCTTGCAGGACTGCTGTTGCTACTGCTTCCAGCACCTCTGACCTAATATTGTGTTGTACTAGACATACTGTTCCTCATGAGCTGCTGCTGCCTGGTTGGCAGCCAGTCGTGAGCGATGAATCTCCAGATGCATGTCGTGCCTCCACCCGCTGGCATCAGCTCTAGCGTTGTGCCGTTGCGGTGCTACATCGCTGTCCCTGCGGCTTCTGTCACTCAGCACTTGCTTTACATGTCCCTGTATGCGCACCCCTGAATAAAGCACATGCAAACCTCCACGCCCGTCACCACATACGCAGCTATGCCTCACCTGTTTTGCTGCTGCTGCTCAAAACCTGACATCAAACCTATTTCACCGTTGCTTTGCTTTTGCTTCTCCTGCCCGGCTGCCAACTTCCACAAAAAAAAACATAAACCTCGCTATAAACAAGATCTGGGTGCCCTGGGCGCTCAACCGCTGGCGGTTCAGGCACATCCCGGGGCCCTGGGCACCACCTGTGCTGGGCAACTTGCTGCGCCTGGCGCAGCATGACCTGCACGGCTACTTGGAGCTTTGCAGGAAACGGCACGGCACGCTGTTCAAGGTGCCTTGAAAACGCTGCTGGTTTCTGGTTAGGCAGAGGCTGGCATGGCATGTCCTGTGGTCGGTGTTACTACCTGCAGCGGCTGCATGCATGCATGCTGCGCAGGGGCACGGCATGCTGTTGAAGGTGCGGTGTGCAGGGCGCAAACAGCATGTCAACACTTGCCGCTTGCAACAGGCTGGTGCCAGCATACATCCGCAGGCGTTGACCATTTGCTGGGTCTTGTCTTTGGCTCTGTTTGCAACATCTGCCTACACTGCCTGCAGCGTCACTGCACTGCACAAATCACTGCAAGGCGTTCTGACACTCCTTCTACCGCTGCTCGTGCTGCTGACATCGCCACTATCAGTGCTCATCCTGAACGTGCCTGCATGTCCATGCTGCTGCGTTGCTGCTGCTGCTGCTGCTGCTGCTGCAGATCTACATCGGCTCCAACATGATTGTGTGCCTGGCCGAGCCTGGGCTGGCGCGCCGCACCTTCAGCAAACTGTCCTGCAGGCACAGCGGCGTGCAGCTGGTGGCGGGGCCGCAGGATTGGGACTTCTTAGTGGACGGCCTAGTAGGCGCAAAGTGAGCAGCTGTTGGTTTGTTATTTCATTGTGTTATGTTATGATATTGACGTCTTGCGTATGAGGTGTGCTGTGGCGCTGCGCAGCTGGTGGCAGGGCCGCAGGACTGGAGGACTTCCTGGTGGATGGCCGAGTTCGCGCAAATTGAGCGACCGCTGCAGTAATGTTGTGACATTATGTTGTATTATGCTACTGACGTCATGTCATTGACATTCATGTGTGCATCCAGCACGCTTAACAATGCAGTCTTGTGTGTTACTGCTCTCGCTGCAGCGGCACAGCCTGGCGCACGCTGCGCACCGCGTGGCAGCCTGCCTTTGGCTCTGCTGCGTTGGAGGGCTATGCCGGCGGCATGAATGCAGCAGCAGAGGAGCTGCGGCAGAAGCTGGAGGTTGCTGCTGCTTCAGGAGAAGGGGTCGAACTGTTTGGGTGAGTGGGGTGCAGCAGATGGCAGCAGAGACAGACGCTGCGTACAGTTGAGGTGTGCAGCACAGCTCCAGCTGTGTGCATGCAGAGAGAACCTTGGCATTACAGCTGGGCAGTGGCTATCCAGTTGTACTGTCCAGCTGTACTGCCCAGCTGTTCTGTCCAGCTATACTGCCCAGCTGTTCTGCCACCTGTGCTTGATTCTCCCTGACTGTATGGCCAGATTGAAGTGCTCAGCAGTTGTGCAGTGACGTATGGCAGCACAGCCGGCGGCTTATGTTGTTTGATGGCCGAACGGAAGACGCATCCCTGGGCAAACCAAGTGCCATACCACTCAGCCGCTGCGGGGTTATCTGCTGCTGTTGCAGTGCGCACCCACTGCGTGGGTTGATTGCATACACCGCAAAACTGTAATATGTTGAAGCATTATACAGCATATGTGGTGTCTGGGTGACAACGGTTCACGAGTTTTGGTGTCATAGCTGACCTGTCGCTGCTGCTGCTGACCTCCACGAGGTTCGTGTCACGAATTTTGGTTCACGAGTTTTGGTTCACGAGGTTTGGTTAACGAGTTTTGGTGTCACGAGGTTTGGTTCACGAGTTTTGGTGTCATAGCTGACCTGTCGCTGCTGCTCCTGACCTCTGCTGCTGCTGCTGCTGCTGCTGCAGGGAGCTTGGTGCCATGACAATGGACGTGGTTGGCCAGGCCGCATACGGGTGAGCTGCTGAAACATTGAGTGCACAGGCATCACAGCGCGACATGCGCATGGAGCAAGTTATGCTTTATAGTCACAGCCTTGACAGCGCTGTGTAGCTTACTGCATTTGCTGCGCCCAAGCTCACGTCCAGCTCAGTTTGGAAACGCACCGGGCATTTGCTTGTGTTATCCGTGCTGGTTGCATGTTGTGCAGCCACTCCTGCATCACGCAGCGTCAATATCACGCATCCTGGTAACACAGCTGCGGTGTGTTCATGTTCCTGCAGAGTCGACCTGCACTCCTTGCAAACACCCGAGCACGTCACGCAGCAGCAGCAGCAGCAGCAGGAGGAGAGCAGCCTGCTGGCAGCCATCAAGGCTGTGTTTGAGGGTGGGGGTGTCGCCAACAGCAGCAACTACCTGCCGCTGGTGCTGCTGTTCCCGCTGCTGGCGCCGCTCGTGCAAGCGCTGGCGTACCGCTGGCCTGACGCCAAGCTCGCACGGTTAGCCAAGGTGCGATTTCAACACTACATGTTCGTTATAACCGCTTGAATCTTGTGACGTAAATGCGGCTCAGTGCTGTTACTTGGTAAGACTTGATGTAGTGCTCAGTCCTGCCCGCCAGCAGCTGCTATGACACTCGATGCTGCTTGCTGGCAGCTGCACCTGTCGTGCCCACTTTGAGATGCACAGCCGGGCAATGCAACACTGACAACATTACGAAATCTGCCACCCTACTGCTGTACATCAGCCTGCCCTGCTTGCTCCTGTGGCGGGCCTGCGTCGTGCAGGCAAGGGCGAAGATACGGCAGGTCAGCATGCAGCTGGTACAGGGCTGGAGGGGCCATCCCCAGCAGCAGCAGCAGCAGCAGCAGCAGGACGCTCAATCAGCAGGCAACGGCTGCATTACTCCGGCAGGCGGCGTACCGGAGCCTGCAGCGGGAGCGTTGTCAGGCACTGCCGGCGCGCCAGGCACGTTTCCTGGCCTGATGCTGGCTGCGCGGGACAAGGAGACTGGGCAGCAGCTGACAGATGAGCAGGTGCGGTGCGCTGGCAGCTGATGGTTCAATCTTGCGACCTTGCTGCATAGCAAGAGAGCTGCCGCCCTACGCTTTCTGCTGCAATCAACAAGTAGCTCAAACAGTAGCTCAAGCATGCTCTGCTTGTCAGCGCGCACTTCTTGCATGTGCACTTGTTTAATCAGTGTTGTTTCCTGCAGCCTTGGCTTTCACACTGCTCCCTCCACTATCATTGTCCACAGGGGCAGGAAACAACCACGCATCATCTGCAACTGTACTCCCACCACATATGCTGTTGCTACCAAGGGTCACGCCGGACGGTTTCTCAAGTTCCTGTCCAGGTGCTGCTGCTGCTGTTGACGGCGGAAATGCTGCTGCTGCTGCTGCGCTGCGTGCAGGTTGTGTCGCAGCTGAACACATTCCTTGTGGCTGCCTTTGAGACGACTGCCAGCGCCATCGCGTGCTGCATCTACTTCATTGCGCAGCACCCCCAGGTGCAGGGGGCGCTGCTGGCTGAGGTGGATGCCTTTGGCAGGCAGCGGCGCGTGGCCTTCAGCGATTTGGACCAGGTGCGACACGTGTTTTGAATGTAGATTGTGGTTATTCTTTGCTGCTGTCAGCCCGTACTACTTAGTAAGCTATGCTATGCTGCCGCCAGCCTGTGAGCAGCGCATGGCATGCAGGGACTTGGATCAGGTGAGAGGCAGGGCGCCAGCAGGGTGTGGGTGTTTGCTGCTTCACTGCTGTTGGCCTGGCAGCCAGTTTGTAGTGTCGCAGCTGTTGCCATTGGCAGGCAGTGGGGCGTGGCATTCGGCGCTTTTAGTTCAGGTATGGTCGCATGTTGAGAGTGTAGATCTCTGTTATCTTTTGCTGCTTGTCAGCCCAGAAGCTGCGCCATACCACAATTTTCAGCTGCTGCTGTGCTGATGGGTTTGTTTTTTGTTTGAATGGTGTGCGTGCAGTTTCCCCAAGCGGACGCCATCCTGAAAGAGACGCTGCGGCTGATACCGCCAGGGGCCATTGCTGCTCGTTTCACTGAGCAGGGGCACCAGCTGACACCTGAGGTAAGCAGCAGCAGCAAGCAGCTGTGTGGCCTGCTCACTTTTGCAAAACCTGCTGTGAGAGACCAGATACCTCATGCATAGCAGCATAGGATGCTGCTGCGTTGTTGTGCTACTGTGTGGCAATCGCACGGACGGTACCACTGCCTGCCTGCTGCTGCTGCCTGCTGCAGGTGTGGCTGCCGCCTGGCACGCCGCTGTTTGCGTGCATCCACGCGTACCAGCGCGACCCGCAGCTGTGGCCGGCGGCTGAGCAGTTCAGGCCAGAGCGGTGGCTGCAGGTGTGTGCCCAATGTCAACTAAAGGTGCACCTTTACTAGTGATGTGATGTTCATGCACGATTGCTTTGTGATGCTGCTTGGGATGATGTACGTTGTGGAGCGCAGCATGGCGTTCAGTTGCACATGGCAGCCCCCAGTGCATGCAGCGGTCGCCTCGATTGTGCAGCTGGGCTCGTTTAAAGTTGCGCTGCTTCTGATTTTATTGCAGCAGATGACTGCCGCGCCTGTTGCCACCTGTTTTCTGGACGCGCTTTAGTGCACATGCACGCATTTGTGTGCTTCACTTCTTGCCTTGCATATTACGGGTTGAACCTGGTTTGCCTCAAGCCTGAAAATTTTCATGCGGCACTTTGCAGGGCACGCACACAGCTGCACACGCTGCGCAGGCAATATGAATTGATCGTACACAGGGTATGGACTGCAACGCGACTGTGTGTCTTGCCTGCTGGCTTGCAGGACGGGGCCAGCGCTGCTGCTGAGGTCCTGCAGCCAAGCACGCCTGATGCGTACTCGCCGTTTGGCATTGGGGGCCGGCTGTGTGTGGGCATGCGCTTTGCCAACCAGGTGGGAAAGATCAGCTGTGCTCGTTGGGAAATAGGTCAAAAGTTGTTGTTGGTGGTGACATGTGTAGGCCACACGCTTTGCCTCATGGACATGCATGTTGTTGACAGAGAGTTTGCATATGTTGTGTATGTTGTGTATGGTGTTCTATGCTGTGCTGGACACCATCTGTGGGCTGCATGGTGCTCAGCAGCAGTTCTCCTGCAAGCGCAACGGTTGCACCTACGCTGTTTGGCTGCTGCTGCATGCCGCCTGCAGGAGGTTGTGATTGCGCTGGTGCGGCTGTACCAGTGCTTCACGTTTGAGCTGAAGCCTGGGCAGGTGCCGCTGCCTGTGAAGCAGACATTCGCGCTCATACCAGCGCAGGGGCTGCGTGTGAGAGTGCAGAAGAGGAGCTAGCAGCACACTGAGTGAGCAGCAGCGCAAGACATAAGCAGCTGTTCAGGCTGCTGCATAAGCAGCCTGTACTCGGAGGCTTACAGCTCAATCATGCGGCTGCTTGCGCATGCTTTGCGGCTGATTTGCATGGTGAAGTGGCATCTCAGCTAAGCAACACGAATGCGGATGCCTTCCGATGCCATCTGAAGCATGAGACACAACCCTAAACCGACTTGTGGCATATGACAACTAGAAAAACCGCAAACACGAGGAAGAATAAATGTTTTTCCTATCAGTAATGATTCACGCAAAGTTGTCCGGCTCTGGAGAGTGCAAGCCCAGCTTGGCAAGCGCCATCGTGTCCCGCCATAATTGCCTCGCTGCAGCCCGCGAAACCAAATGCCGAAGATGCGTGTCAAAGAATCAGTTTTCCCACTCAGTGCTTACTTGGTGGTGCTGGCGCTGGCAGCTCCTCATTTAGGTGAGTAGTGTGGCATCAGGCTGTATGCTGCTCACTTCAGAAAAGTGCTGCATGCCTGCAGGTTGCAGCAAACAGCAATAGATGTGCAACACAACAAGCAGCTCTACATTGTTTGCGTGCTCATTATCTGCTGCTCCAGGTGATTCTGCAACTGCTGCAGCTGCCACCCCAACATCAGTGTCATCAGGGTGGTTGACGTTTGGCCTCAAAGCTACTGCCAGCACAGCAAGCACAGCAGCATTAGCAGCCAAGCCGGCTCCAGCACCAGCTCCCACACAGCGCAGCTCTGCGCCCGCAGCAAAGGCTAATGGCAACAGCACTGCTGCAGCACCTGGCGTTGCCAACAAAACAGTAGCAGTGCCAGCATCCAGCAGCTTGCAGCAGCCATCACCCAAGCCCTCCCCTGTATCTGCACCTGCTGCTACGGCTGTGAAGACAAGCCCTAAACCTGCTGCGTTGAGTGGTGTGGCAGCTCCTTCTGGCACATCAACAGGCTCTACCAAAATCAGCAGCAGCCCAAAGCCAGCCAACACTACCAGCAGTAGCACAGGAGCAGCAGCTGCAGCAGGTGCTGCAGCAAAGCCCGTTCCTGCAAACAACGGCAGCACTGCAGCATCGAAACCCTTGCCTGCAACTGCCCCCAGCCAACTGCCCAGCCCCAAGCCGGCAGCTGCAAGTCCCAAACCCACAGTCCCACTACCAGCAGCAGCGGCTACAGCAGCTACCACAGCGCAGCTGAACTTCACAAGCATACCGATGCGCAATGTGCCAGCGGGTGTAGCCACATCGCCCAAGCCAGCTGTGGCCACACCTGCCGTCCCTGCTGCAAAGCCAGCTGCAGCAGCACCAATTGGTTTAGCCACTGCCAATGCTGCTGGCACTCCATCAGCGGCAGCCAAGCCACCTGTGGCAGCGTCACAGCCAGCTACAGCAGCACTGCCAGTGCAAGTGTCACCACGGCCAGCAGCAGCAGCGGCTGCAGCATCGCCCAAGCCAGTGGGAGCAGCAGCATCGCCTAAGCCCGCGGCAGTAGCATCACCCAAGCCAGCAACAGCGGCAGTAGCATCACCAAAGCCAGCAACAGCAGCAGTAGCATCACCAAAGCCAGCTGCAGGTGCGTCTTCACCAAAGCCAACAACAGCAGCCCCGTCGTCACCCAAGCCAGCAACAGCAGTGCCGTTGTCACCAAAGCCAGCAACAGCGGCAGCAGCATCACCCAAGCCAGCAGCAGCAGCAGCATCACCCAAGCCAGCAGCAGCAGCAGCATCACCCAAGCCTGCTGTGGTCAACGCAACACCAGCAGCGTCAGCCAAGCCCACACCTGCACCTGCCGCAGCTCCCTCTTCAAAGCCAGCCACTGTGGCCACATCACCCAAGCCTGCCAGCACTGCCGCACCAGCTGCCACAGCCGCCGCAGCAGCCAAGGCAGCTGCGGCAGCCAAAGCAGCAGCCGACGCTGCCGCCGCAGCCAACATCTGGGCGTCTGCAGGCGTCACATCGCTCGCGCCGTCGCCGTCACCGGCAGCAGCAGCAGCAGGAGCAGCGGCAAACAGCGCGGCGCGTGGCGTGCCTTACGCCTTGTCCAAGGTAGTAGATGCGTTGCTGGACAATGCAGATCTGATTGAGCTGCCGCCGGCGATTGAGAAGCAGCTGATTGCGGTGCTGTCGGCAGTCGCCAACTCGACGAGCGGCAACGCATCCGTGCCGCACGCGATGCAGCAGCTGCTGACGAACTTTTTAGGGCCTCTGGTGGATGGGGCGCGGCCGGTGGTGATACCCACAGGCAGTGTGGGTCTTGTGGTGCCTGTGGCACTGCAGAAGCTGATCAAGGCTGCACGCAATGCTAGCAGCACTGCGGCAGCAGCAGCAGCGGCCAGCAAGAGTGCTTCGGGGTGAACTGCAGGTCGTGGTTGATGAAGTGTGCAAGTACTGAGATTGCGGTTTTGCAGTGCGCGGGTGATAAGAGGGTTGCAGGTTGTTCGTGGTGGTATGCATGTGTGCTGCATGTTGTGTGGGTGTTGGTTTGTGCCTGCAGAGCTGTCCCTGATGGCCAGGCTGGCTTCTGTGTGCCATGGCAGTGCATGACGCTTACGTACACTGACAGCTTGAGGTACTGCATCAGCTTGAAGGAGGCTGGTAATACACTCTTTACAGTGCGACTGACGCCTTTACTGCAGTGCAGGCGGGGGGTGCCACACCCCACCCACTGCTCATACATGTCAAGCCATGTAAAGCAGTCGCAACCATCCCCCATGCCAGCATCAGGGGTCAGCGGCATCTGACATGAGGTATTTGAAGAATCGTAGAGTTGAGAATTGTCCTCACTGGGCTTGGGAGCAAAAGCTCCGAGGAAAAGCCTGACAGGCAGAAGTACAACTGGCAGAAGTACAACACATGCTTAGTTGTGACAACAGCCTAACATTGTACGTGGGGGTGTTGCTTCAGTCGCGAACGATGCCAGTACATGCAAACAACACTAACATTGCGACAACGCATTCCAGCAGGCACTGATACTGCTCCTCACTTCCACGACAGTCTCAGACAGTCCAGCAGTCAACTGCACCTCACCCCTTACTGTTTGCATGTAGCTGTAAACGTCATTGTCGACGAATTCAAAAATGAAGCCATCTCCCCATATGCTGCAGCTCCTGCACAGCGCAAGCCCTCTCACCACTCACGGTGCTGCTGCTGCTGCCGCTGGCATGCTGAGGCGACTGGCGCCCACGGATGTGACTGTTTGTTTAGGCTCTCAGATCAGGGGTTTTGCAGCAGATGTAGCTTCGGTCAGTGAAGTCCAGGTGGGTGTTGCACGAGTGTGTGCTGCCGGGTCACTGCAGCCTGAGAAGCTGCCCAAGCAGCGATACGCTGCAACAAGCTGCTTTACGCCGCATAGTTGAACGTATTGCGTTATTGATCAGGCCGTCATGCTGTCTGGTTGCAATTCCACCTGCACTTGCTGCACTGCTGTGGCTGCCACTGCTGCTCATGCATCCACTTGTCTTCGCCTGCACTTTTCGTTCTGCAGGGAGACGCGACACGCAGCTCTGACGGAGCAGCTGCAGCAGCAGGTTCAGCAGCAGCTGCTGCTGACAGCGCCAGCCTTGAGCCTGCTGCAGGCGCAGCTGCAGCAGCAGATGCTGCTGCTGCTGCCGGTGCACGGCCCAGACAGGACAACCCCAATCGCCGCGGCCAGGCCAAAGAGGAATCCCTCAAGCAGGCTGGCTTGTGGGTGCCACCTCAGGTGTTTAGGTCTCTGCCAGCAAGTGAGAGGCAGGAGATAGCAGAGCGGCAGCAGCAGTACAGGCGGCAGCTGTCGCTGCACAAGCCGCTGCGGTCCCTGCAGATGTCAGCTGTTGTGGTGAATCCGCATCAGCTGCAGGTAGTGGTGGCACTGGCAACTGATGCGGCTGCGGGTGACGACAACAGCAGCAGCAGCAGCAGGAGCAGAAGAAACAAGCAGGAAGCACGGGAGCAAAGCGCAGCAGCAGCAGCAGCAGCAGCAGACAGCAGCGCTGGCAGCAGCAGCACCCCTCAGCAGCAGAAAAAGCAGAGGCAGCAGAAGAAGCAGCCCCAGCAGCAGCAGCAGCAGCAGCAGCAGCATGTTTCGGACGCAGCCACTGCAGTCAACCCGCTAGAGTTCCAGTTCATCACGCAGCCGCAGCTAGACAAGCGGTCCTGTTTGCGGGACCCTTCTGAGCAGCCGCTTGTCATTAATTTGAACACTCAAATGCGCATAGCACATGACAGGGAGGACTTTGGCCATGCTGTCAGCCTTTTCAACCAGTTTCTGGCAAAGGGCATTGCAGCAGCAGAGGCAGCAGCGCTGCCTGCTGATGCAGCAGCAGACAAGCAGCAGCAGGAAGACGGCGAGCAGCAGCAGCAGCAGGAGCAGCAGCGGCAGCAGCAGCAGCAGCAGTTGGTGCTGCCGCTGCAGTACCGGCCGGACCACAGCACACTGACGCTGTACTGCAGGTCATTAGTGGGGTGAGTGCAAGATCCAGCAGCAGCAGCAGCAGCAGCACTGTTGTGTTCTGTTCTGATTGTGCCGCTTCACATACACGCAGCCTCTGCTGGGCTCTGTACCCAGCGCGCCTCGCTGAGCAGTTGCCCAAGCCGGCCGCAGCAGCAAACGCAGCAGCATTGGCATATTCTCGGCAGCTTGTGCTAAAGCGCTGCATGTCCGGCTACACAGTCTGGCACAGCTGCCCTGGACGCAGACGCAAATGGCCGCGTGCAGAGGTGTGCAGCGATGCCCTTGCCTGATGTTATCCCTGCTGCTGCTGCTGCTGCTGCTGCTGCTGCTGCTGTCATGCGCTGCAGGCTGGCAGACTTGGAGGAGCGGCAGGCGCGCCTCGCACGCGGCGCTGACAGGTGTGTGTGTGTGGGGGGGGGGGGGGGGGGGGGGCTCGCTGCATGTGCTGATCGGATGTAGCGCAGGCGTTGGGTGGGCTGCCGCTGCTGCTGGCTGTTATATAGTGTGTTGTAGGTTTCAACTTTCTCAGGACCTGGCGCGCTCACCTGCTCTGTGTGTGTACACTGCGCGTGCATGCATGCAGGTACCAGCCTGAGCAGCCGCAGCAGTGCACGGTGGCGCGCGCAGAGCAGGCAGTGGCGCTGTGGGGCAGGGGCAGCGTCAGCAACATTGGCTTCCCTGCGTACTACGCTCTGATAGCAGCATACAGGCTGGCAGGCCGGCATGATAAGGTGGGGCTGGGGAGCAGGGGTTCAGGGGTTTTGGACTGGTTTGATCCTTGCAGGAAGCTGTTTGGCTTGGTTTGAACCTTGCCGGCAGCTGCTTGGCTTGGTTGGAACCTTGTTGTGCGACTGTCCTGCAGGCTGTGGAGGTCTTCCAGGCCGGCAGCCAACTCAGCAGCAGCAGAAGCAGCAGCTGCGGCAGTGTGCTGTTGTTTACCGCTCCAAATCCAACTGTCACTGACCTCTGCACTTCCTACATATCTGTTTTTGTTGTCCTGCAGGCCGTGGAGCTCTTCCAGGCGCTGCGGGCAGCCAATCAACCTGATGCGCTGAACAAGCACTACAGGCTGTGGGTGGCTGCATGCTCGGCAGCAGTGCGCTCGCAGAACTACGAGGCGGCCAACGAGTGAGTCTAATATATGCAAGGGCTGCCGGACTGCTGCAATCGCAGTAAACTTGCCTAGTGCAGCAGGTGCACTGCACCGTGCCTGCTGTTGCTTTTGTTAAAGCTCGGAAGCAGTGCGCGCGCAGAAGTAGGAGGTGGCTGACACATGACTGAGACAGAAGATGCAAGGCGGTCTGTTTGCTGTGGCTTGTCTTTCTGGGAGCTCAATCACTGTGATCGCATATGCAGCAGGCTGCATTCCCTACCTGTGTTGTGTTGCAGCTGCTGCCGCGGCTGCTGCAGCTGCACCTACCTGCTTTTGTGCACGTGCGGATCGGCAGCTGCTGCCTGTGTTTTCAACCACGGCTGTCGTCATGTCAACCCCTTACTTTGTGTCTCTTTTGTGTTACTTCCCTGTGTGTTTGCGTGTGTGCATGTGTGGCCAGGCTGGCGCGCATGTTCAGCACGCGCCAGGTGCCCTTTAGGGACATCGACTACCGCGCACGCGTGGCAAACATCTACAGGTGGGTGGTGGCTGCGCTGCTGGTGCTTCACCGTCATCATATAACCAGCTGTGTAACCAATCAGATCGCCAGTCATGTCACCGATAACACCATCGGCCCGGCTAACTGGTGCGGAGGGAAGTTGCGCGTCTGGTGCTTGTTGTGTGATGCGGCGCCTTGCCTGTCGGATTGCTGCAGATCACAAGGACAGGAATGGGTTTCATCTAAGGATGTACAAGGCAGTGCATCTGGCAGAAATTGATTTGCTTGAAGCTCGGCATGGGCTGGGTCTGGCACATGCAGCTTTTCAAAAAAGTGCTGTCACCCACGCCCATGCTTCCCCGTGTTCACTGTGCCGCTCCTGCCGATATTCAACAGCCCCAAAGACGGTGGACAAACCGCTGTTGAAAAGAATCGGCTGCGCAACTGCTCGCTTGTGCTTGTGGTGCGTGTGTTGCTGCAGGGCGCTGGTGCGTGGCGCGGCTGCATGCGGCAAATGGGAGGACGCCATCTACTGGCTGCAGGAGCTCATAAACAACCAGGTGATGACAGTTATAACTGTTATTTTGATTATCCTCAACATGTTCTGTGACATGTTATTTTGTTAGTTGCTGATAGCCCGATGAATCTCTCCTTGGTTGCTGCGTGGCAGTTTGCTGCGCGTGCTGTCCCACCTGCAGGCATCTAAGCCTTTTTCGTGCTGCTGCTGCTGCTGCTGCTGCTGCTGCTGCTGCTGCTGCTGCTGCTGCTGCAGTCGCTGGTGCCTGTGCCGCCCGAGGCGTTCATGGCAGTGATGCTGCCTGCTGCTGCTGCTGGGCGCATGGACGTGGTGCGCGTCATGATGGGGGCGGTGGACCAGCAGCTGGCGCTGCAGGTGCGATGCTGCGGTACTGCTCAGCCCAACAGCGCAAATTAGCGGCATGAATGCATTAGTTTGTGGTTGTCCAAGTGCATAGGGATGCTGGAGTAGACGCGGGGCAGCCGAGGGCGGTTGTTTGGTGGGGAACATGCGATGTGCTTTTGTGCACGGCACGCAGCAGCCGGCACGGCGCCGCAGCAGGTCCGCAGGATTCGCATGGGTGCAGCAGGCGGCACTGCCTAGACCGCCCGTGGACTGCATTGCTGCGGTTGCTGCTGCTAATGCCAATGCTGTGATTCTGGTGTCATGTCTGTGTTGCTGCATGCAGGGCGCCAAGCCGCTGGTGTACCATCCAGAGGAGCTCACCTTTGTCATCAAGGCAGCAGGCGCAGCAGGCGATGCTGACCTCGTGGCTGACGCGTGGACCCGCCTGAAGCTCGACGTACAGCAGAAGCCCACCGCAGCCTCTCCCAGCCTTCTAGGCCTTCTGGGGCCGCTGGACAAACTAAATTCGGGTGGCGTGCAGGTGCAGCGGAAGCCGCAGCAGCCGAGCGTCGCTGCGTTCAAAGCCGTGGTCAAAGCATATGTTGACTGCAAGGACTTTGGCAGGGCGCTGCAGCTGGTGGCGGAGCTAGAGGAGGTCTATGGAGGCACGCGGGCGACCTCGGTGTATGGAGGGCTGTCCTTCCTGCCGATCGATGAGCTGAAGAGCGAGGCCGACATTGCGGCACTGTTCATGCAGCTCAAGGCGCGCAAGGTGAGCAGCTGCTGGTGGTGACAGTGACAGTGAGGCTGCATGTGGCATGTGAGCATTCTGCATGTAAGCAAGCCAGATAGTGTGGTGGGGCAGGGGGCTGGGGATGTGCTGGAGGCGTGGTGCTGCGCTGCTGATAACAAGGGTTGGGCGAGTTGGCGCTGGCTTGCAGGAAACGCGCGGTGTGCTGTGGTGGCTGTTTCAGGACATTGTCTTTCGAGTGTTGGTCCCTGCTACCTGCTTGCCTGCAGGACACTGGCCCGCTTTTCAGCACAGCTGCATTTCGCTGTGCAGTGCATCCGGCGTCTGCCCTCTGCTCACAGCTGTCTGTGACATACGCGCTGCCTGCCTGCTTGCAGGACGTTGGCCACCCGGTCAGCACAGCTGCGTTGCGCTGCGCATCTGCCCTCTGCTTACAGCTGTATGTCTCTTTTGCGCTGCCTGCTTGCCTGCAGGACGCCGGGCAGCCAGTCAGCACCCCCATGATGAACGTGGTGGTCCGTGCTGTCGGGCGCCTCGGCAACACTGAGTCAGCTGGCAAAACCTTCGAGGTGTTCGGGGCGTGGGGCCTGCAGCCTGACGCAGACAGCTACAACGCAGTCATGGAGTCCTGCGAGGCATCTAAGAAGTTCACTGCGATCGAGGGGCTCATCGCCTACATGAGCAGCAGGGGCGTGCAGCCGAACCTACACAGCTGGAACCTGCTGCTGTCAGCGGCAGCAGCGGCACAGGATGTGGCTGCTGTTGAGAGCGCGGTGCAGCGCATGCTGGCGTCTGGGATGCAGCTGCTGCGCAACAACGCCGGCAAGGCGCTGAAGCTCGCGCATGAGCAGCGCAGCGAGAGCTTGCTGCAGCTGCTGCGGCAGGCGAATGAGCAGCAGGGGCTGGGCATGCAGCCGCAGGTGTTCAATGGCTATTGGCGGAGGGTGGGCAGCAGCAGCAGCAACGGAGGTAGCAGCGCTGGCGGGCGTGCGGAAGTGTGGAAGCCGGGGATGCCACGTCAGCAGCAGCAGCAACAGCGGCAGCAGCGAGTGCAGGAGAGCCGGGGGCAGGACAGGGAGCAGGGGGATGGCAGGCAGCTGCAGCAGATGCTGGAGCAGCAAGGGGGCGGCGAGACCGAGGAGCGCAAGTCTCTGCGTGCTGGGCTGGCAGCTGCGCTGGGTGCTGCCATGAACCAGTAGTCAGAGATGCTTCAAGTTCATAATTCATGTGTTGATACGACCAGCGGGCATGCTTTGCATGCCGTCACAGAAGCACGGCGTCCTTGCTGCCAGCTGCTGTCATCAGGCTGGTAGGTGCAGGCCAGAATGATGTACAGTGGTAGCAGTGGTTTGTGGATGCTGCAGCATGCACGATTTGCCATGTAATTCCTCGAACATGTTTTGCTGCTCTGAATGTATTGTTGTCTCCGTCGTTCTTCGTGAAGACCGTCAGTGCCGTTGCCCCCAAAAGGCATCATGGCCTTTTGGGACGGCGCTGACCAGGTGTTGTTATGAATGCAGGTAATACAAAAGACACATAGGAGCAGAAGCAGGAGCTGCACATGCTTGCAATACGAGGTTCAGCAGCCATGGTGGCCTTTTGGGGGACCACATCTAGCCATGTGAGTACTCATTATGCTGCATTATGCTTGAAATGATTGACCTGCTTGCACGTTGTAACAATTTTATACCGTTCGTGCTGTGCCTCGTGAGATCGTCATAATAGGTGGAGCATGTGGGCTGCCACATCTACTTCGTACGAGTGTGCTGGTGAGAAACAAGTAGAATGCCACGTCTGCCACATATAGCCAACAAAATAACACGAGTAGAAGCAGCAATGGTGGCGGGGGGCCGCTTTGTTGCCATGTGAGCGAGCCGTTAAGTTATGCATTCAGCTGTTGCAACGTCTTTCCTGCAACTTTCAAAACTGGGGGTGACAATAGAAGAGGGTGTCACTGACAATGTGTCACCATCAGGACCACCTGAACAGATGCATGAACACGATTGCTGAACAACGGCTCACTTGCCATTGCCGTCGCAATCACAGTCAAAGGTAGATCATCTGCCTTGATCAACCTAGCAACCAACCGGTCAAGACCACCACAACAGCCAGCAACTCGTAACATCAACACGACGTGCACAATACCGGGAGACCAATGCATTAGTGCCAGACTGGTAACAACGATCCCGCCTACATGTAGTGCACCAGACAGCTTCATGCAGGGGTGGTCTCAAACAGTACTGTTGGGATGCTGCCACTGCTGCTGTTGCTTGCAACAGCTTGGCAAAACTCACGAGGGTACACACACCACACTTACCACTGCGGAACTTGCCTGTGACCGCTTCACTCCATCCTACTCCAAACATCACAAGTTGGAGCTCCATGCACAAATCCTGCTTTCTGGCGCAGAAGCAGCGGCTGCAGAATCTGCTACGCCAAGTCACCCCCCTTTCTCTTTCCCACCTGTTTCTTCCCCCCAGCCCCCCCCCCCCCCCCATTTTTTCTTTCCAGACACCTCAGTGCCACTGAGTGCCACGTTAGTAACGTGCCGCTGCAGGGAATTTGCCGCAACTGCCGCTGATGATCAATTCATGATACATCTCAAAACTCCCTGCTGTACCTGCTGCACATCATACTGTTCTTCAACCCACAGCCAGCACAACGTCTATGCTGCTGCTGACGCCATCAGAGTGATGTGAGCAGCTGCTTGACGCAACACATCAGCCCTGATCCATCAAACGCACCAGCTGCCTGGCAACAAGCCTGAGGGCTGCCGGCACGTTTTAATACGCCCTGGCTGCCAGTCTGAGGTTGTTGAGGATGAGCTTCATATGGTCTTTGAGTGCCCTTTCTATGCATCAGTCCGCGAGCGATTTGCTATGTTGTTCGAACCCTTCGGGGACTCGTCACAAACATGGGCTACTATTGCTGGTTGCCACCTAGCAGGCGATGACATGATCACTTTTATGAAGCAGGCACCTGCTTTGGTGGCTGCTTTTGTGCACTGCTGCTATCTGATGCGGTGTCACCCGGACACTGATCCTGAGGTTCTTCTGTCCTCTCAGGCTATTGCTCAAGCTATTGATGATGCTGATGAGTTTTTTTTCTGCGATTTCGTCTGACGGTTTGGACGATGATGAGTTGTTCTTCGATGTTTCCTCCCCCTATGAGCCTCTCGTTGGCTCCTGACTGGGGTTCCCACTCCTCGTTGAGTGGAGCATGTAATGTTATGAAATGTAATGTCAAACCAGATCACAACCTGCACAGCAGTAAGCCTGAGGGCTGCCGGCATGTTTTAATGCAGATCACAACCTGCACAGCAGCAAGCCTGAGGGCTGCCGGCATTTTTCAATGCAGATCACAACATGCTCAGCAGCAAGCCTGATCAGGCCTCATGAGGGCTGCCGGCATGTTTCAATGCAGATCACAACCTGCACAGCAGCAAGCCTGAGGGCTGCCGCGCATCCTATACAAATCGTAAACCTGCACAGCAGCAAGCCTGAGGGCTGCCGGCATTGCCAAGGACAATTCACAATACAAAATCCGGTTTACGAATGCTGCACTGCTTCTGCATGGGCCTACCGTTTCAGCCCCAACTGTACAAGTGCTGTCGAGTCCCTCAGACAGTTGGGACAAAAAAGGTGCAGCGCGTACAGGTGTACTCGACAGCTCCTGTACAGTCACTATGATCACCAGACAATCAAGATGCAAGTCAAGGCACGTCCAGTTGCACATCATGCAACTGGACGTGACATGTGGCTCGTCGAGTTGCGACTGGACGTGAGCACGTCCAGTTGTGCACTGGACGTCGAGGAGGCAGACTGGACGTCAAACTGGACGAGCACTGGACGTGCAACTGGACACGTGTTACAGCACCAGAAAAGCTGTAACAAAAGCACTGTATGCGTATCTCGACGCCACAGTAAAGCTGCAGTCAACAACACCTCGATGGTGGTCGCCCTCGGCGCTGGTGACTGGCCACTGCCTGCTGTCACTGCACAATGTGCATGCATGTGAAGGCTTGCAGGACACGACTGTAAACACCAAACAGCAAACGCATCATGCACAAAGACAAATGCGGATGCAGTGCTTTGATGCTCAGCAGCATCTTCTGCTATCAAAAATACACAACCGCTGGAACACCACTGCTCACACCAATGTATGAAATACACACTCACGTCAACACCAACAGGTTAACGTGGTGGGCCTTCCCTCAGCATGCCCTGTCCCTACCTCTCATACTCTTCCAATCTCTGGTTCCTACCTGCCCCTGCCCTCCTGCTCCTGCCATTCGTTGCTGCTGCTGCTGCTGCTGCTGCATCATCATCCATGTCATCGCTGTTGCCTGCAGCCTCGTCCTCGTCCCTGCTGTTGTTGCTGCTGCTGTCGCTGTCTGCCTCCTCTTCTGACTCCCCAGACTCCTGCTTCTTGCGCTTTGGCGGCTGCCGCTTCTGACGCTGCTGCCTGCTGCCGCCTGCCGCCCCACCTGCGCCGCTGTCGGCACCCTTATTGCCTGCTGCTTCAGCCCTGCGCTTCCTCCTCAGGCGCTTCGCTGCAGCCTTGTCCCCGTCGTGGTCTTTGCCGTGCTTTTCAGCTACCTTGCTCGCTGCAGTTGGCAGGAAAGCCAGCAAGCCCTTTGTGGCATCCCTGCGTAGCTGGTCAACGGTTGGGCGGTCTCCGGCCTGCATAGCTCCAACCACGCCTTTCTGCAAACAGCATTTACAACAGCAGATGCATGCACATACGTCAGAGGCTGCTCAGGGGGACTCAATGAAAAATGATGCTGTGCACTTGACATGTGTTCCTGCAAGTGCAGCGGGACAACAGTTGCAGCAGCACTGATGGCAGTGTGTGCATGTCTGTCAGAGACGCTATGTAAAACTTGGACCTGTACAGCAACAGTAAGTGTGCAGTGTTGATATTGCAACGCGTGGTCATTTGGCTGCCATCGATCGTTGTCACGCCTATCCTTTGCAGTCAGGACGCAATGACTTACCAGAGCAGTGTCATATGTTCCAAACCACCATGTAGCTGCATGCGCCGTGTGGGAATTTCAAGTTGAAGAGACAAAGGTGACTGCGCCTGTTTTGGTGCTCTCTGCAGACTCACAGGAAACCTGGACAACACACCAGAGAAAGAAAAGATTAGAAATTTCAAAAGCAGCATGCTGAATCAAGTGTCACCAGACAGCTCACCCTGGCCAGTCCAATCTCCTGCACCAACTCTGGAGGCACGTGATGCGCGCCTAGCAGCTTGTTCAGGTTCTTCCAAGCAGCACCGCCATGTGAGCCCTTGCCAGCACCAGCTGCACTAGCTGCGGCAGGTGCAGCTGCAGACCGTGGGTGCTGGTCATGCACAGCACGCCTGCTGGGTGCTGTGCTGGAGGCGTGGCTGCCTACCCCAGCAGCCACAGCGCTGTCGAGGCTCTGCGTCTCATCATGCTGCTGCTGCTGCTGCCCCTGCAGGCGTTGCTGCTGGCTCAACTGCTGCAGCTGCGCTGGCAACTGTACATTGCCGCTGCGCAGCAGCTGCTGAGGACTGTGAGGGTGCCTGCATTTGTGTGGTAACAACAAAACAAACGAGTGCAAATGAAGCATCAGCATTTTTCTGAAGTTTTCATATGGAATGCACAGCAGCTGATGATGTTGTTGCTGCATTCTGCACTGTTGCTGTACTAATGCCCCCAACATCCATGCTGGTTCCAACCGAAAAAAACACCACTTCTTACCGCCTGTCGAAATATACGATTGCAGTTGTGATTGTGCTGCTGCAGTTTGCAGGAAGATGTATCATTGCATAGGCCGTCACTGCAGCAGAAGGATGGTGTCACTCACCCGGTGCTGCTCCGCTCCTGCGGTGCCGCCAGCAGCTGTGTCTGCTGTCTGTAGGTACACAGCAAAAAATGAACGCGTGCCACATGCAGACAAAAACACAAGCAGAAGAGCAAGCTCAGCAGCTGTGCACATCAACAGTCAATAAGCTTGCTGAGCCTTAAGCTTGCGCTGTGGCAGATTAAATCTTGCTGCCGGTATCAGCCAGACACATCTCACACAAGAAACAATAGCATCAAGCATGTTTGTTAGCTGCTTTCGCTGTTGCCGCTGTTGCTGCTGTCAGAGCAATGTTGAATGTGTGGCGCCTTTGGCACACACCACCCATGCTGCCTTGCATGACTCTGCACAACTGTGTAGCCCACCTTTTCGTGCCCTGCTGTTGCTGCTCCAGCGCTGTGCCTTGGAACATCTGCAGCGCCGCCCAGAGCCTGCAGCGGTGCAGCAAGATAGATCATACATGAGGTAGAGCACGATACGCTTATGTGCCCTGATTGTGGTTGATATTTGAAATACTTTCAGTGCATCTTGCCAACCAGCACTTGCACTTCATACACCAGCAGATGCTATTACGAAAGCACTTCACCATCACAGAGCTAAAGACACTTCCAAAATGCTGCTGTCTTGACAATGTGTTTGTCATTTCACCTGATCTGGGAACCAGCGGGCGACCAGGCTGCCAGGTGCAGGCTGTTGGCTGGCCAGCTCTGCAGTCTCGCCCAGGGCGCTTGCGAACTCCTCATCTGTGACACCCTGTGCTGTCGCTGCGCGCCGCTCAGCTGCCTTGTCCGCGAGCTTTGCGAACGGCAGCAGCTGCTCTTGCAGTGGCGCAGGCTGCTCGTGCCGTCGCTCGTACAGCTCCCAGAAGCTCTCTTTCCAGGCATCTGCTGCTGCTTCAGCTGCGCGAGATCTTTGCGCTTTGTGACGGTGGCTGGCACTGCAGCAGCCACTGCTGCCTCCACTGCTTCGCTGATCTCGTCTGCTGCCTCTGCGCCCATGCTGCCATGTTCTGCTGCCCTCAACATCTCCGCAATAGCTGCTGTCTTGGCAGCATCAGCCGCTGCATGGGCGTGCTCAATGGTCTTGGCCTGCTGGGAGGCTTTCCTGCGGCAGCAAGGGAGGTGGCAGCAACTGTAGCATCCGACATTTTTTCTTGGTGATTGCAAGTTCTCAAGTGCAACGTTGTGTGGTCATCGGCTACAAAAACGGTCGCAGCCTCTAAGTCAGAACCCGCCCCTCCTTGCTCTCTGGTGCACTTGTGCATCTGATCACAAGACTTTGACTGATGCAAGAGCTGCAAAGCTATAGAAGGACAACTGTAAAACAATGGCCTTCCTCTGGAAAGCATGCTGCCACTCACTTTCTGATCTTCTCTGCAGCATCTTGGGTGCTCACGCCGAACACGTCCTCCATCACCTGGACAATGGCCAGGCGCAGCGGCTCCCACACCAGGTCCTTCTCGGACACCTTGATGCACTGCCCCTTGTAGCAGCTGTTCTTGTGGTCCACCTTGGGGTTGCCCATGTCGTCCAGATCTGAGTTGCCGTCGCTTGTGGTCATGAACGCCTGCACACGCACAACACAGCGTCACTGCACGTATGCATACAGTGCATGCATAATTGCTGCGGGCAAAAGCAGCATACTGCGCAAGGTGAAGCGCAACAACGACACAGCTCTTGCAGTTGCTGTTGTTTGCAGGTGCTGTTGCTTGAAGCTGCTGAGTGCTGCAGCATGCGCGCTTTGAGCTGGGAAGCACGCGCATATGCATTTGCTCTAACTGTTCTGTGACCGAACATAGTGTGCCATATCCAGAGCTGTGTATGTGCATGTTCGTACCAGCACAGTCTGTGTGTGCTTCGGCCACATGACAAACACTCTTGAAAGCAGCTTGCTTGACTTGTCCTCAGCCGCTGGTCTTTCTGCGGCTCCTGGTGCTGCTGCTGCTGCTGCTGCTGCTGCTGCTGCTGTTGACGTTGCTGCTGCGCTGCTGCTGCTGGCCTGCCTGGCCATACTCCTGCCTGTGCTCCTGGCCCTGCTGGCACCTGCAGTGCATAGCACCAGCTTAGGTGACATATGAACATGGATGTGCGTGGTACTGTGCTGCTGCTTGGGGCGTTGAGCTTGGGTAACTGGTGCAGCTGCCTCAGGCATCCTGCCTGCACATCCAGCTGCTTTACCTGTGGCCCTCCCCTTGCCTGCCACCTTGCCTAGCACCTCCACCTTGAGCATCAGCTGCCCATCGTCTATTGTGGAAACTACTGCTGCGTTGCCCTGCAGCGCCTTCTGCAGGCATCTGCGCAGGGGTATCGCCCCCTTGGCTGTGATGATCTGGAGGTCGTCCTCGCTTGCTGCGCGTGTTGCCTTCTTGATCTCGCCCCACACCTCCTCATAAACTGTGTCTAGGCCATCGTTCTCTTCATAGACCCATGCGATTTTTAGAAGCTTGTGGCCGTCGATGTCAAACACAATGGCGTCCAAGTGATCATCATGAGTTGCTGCCATGTTCAGCCGATCATTTCAAACCCATCTACAAAGCATAACACGGGATCGCAAAGCGTCGAGCGCCTTGGTCGAAGTTAGTGATGAATCACTTGTCATCTTGATCTGTGGTTTGAACGACACAGCTGCAGCTGTTACATAACATCTGGGCCAGCAGTGCCATATAGACTATGTGATTGCTAGCTCACCAACCTGAAAAAGAAATTATTACATCAGTCGACTTTGAGTTTGATGCTCATTGGTATTCCCGCCTGATACTTTTCTCAGGGGCTGCACCGGTGCAGGTACCTGCGTTGCTCTTGCATTGCTGACATCTCTCCAGAGATCCAGCAGATCAAACTGCTGCTTCTGTGCAGTCTAATATACGTCAACACCTCCAAACAGGCAGCAGCAGCAGACGCGACAATGGGATGCACGAGAGCAGCTCCAGAGCCTTGAGTCTTGACGTGTTCAGACAATTCAGTCAAACCAAAGGTATCCCAGGCCGCAGCCTGTCGGCTTGTATGGCTGCATACCACAGCAAGCCGATGACATAGTAAGCGGTGACTGAGAGAAAGAGGGTATCATATGCATGACAGGGAAGCACACAATGCGCACACCCTGCATGCCTACCCAAACGGAAAATAAATGGCAGCCCTGCTTCACAGGAGCAAAGACAATGTGTGCGCAGCTGTTTGGGCAGCTGCTGGGCATGGTGGGAGGCGTGGAGGCGCATGAGGTGTCCTCATCGATGATGCGATATCGCTACACACACACCCTTCCTTGAGTTATGCGGGCGTTGCGTGTGAACACACAACGCGAAGCTAGTCATTCATTCAGCCGCTGGGGTGCAGTCAATGACACTAGGTTGCGCCGCAGGCGTTTTGCGCTGCTGTGACAATGGCCATGGCCTGGCCAGGCAGCGCAGCGCAGCTGGAGCAAGCTGGGGCATGTGTGTGCCTGCAAGCAGGTGGCCAGTGTGCGCTGGCGCCCAATACACAGCAGCAATCAATCATTGCTGCTCACCGCTGACAGAACAGCATCTGCGCTGTGTGCGCAGCTGTTTGGGCAGCTGCTGGGAAAGGGAGGAGGCGTGGAGGCGCATGAGGTGTCCTCATCGCCATAAACGTCCCCTGCCTTTGCTTGCGCGGGTGTTGAGTGTGATCACACCACGCGTAGCACATTCGTTCATTCGGCTGCTGGGTTGCCGGCAATGGCGCCAGGTTGAGCCGCAGGTGTCTTGCGCTGCTGTGACGGTGGCCAGGCAGCGCAGCGCAGCCGGAGCAAGCTGGGGCATGTGTGTGCCTGCAAGCAGGTGGCCAGTGTGCGCTGGCGCCCCATGCACAGCAGCGGTCTATCATTGCTGCTCACCGCTGGCAGAACAGCATCTGCGCTGTGTGCGCAGCTGTTTGGGCAGGTGCTGGGAAAGGGAGGAGGCGTGGAGGCGCATGAGGTGTCCTCATCGCCATAAACGTCCCCTGCCTTTGCTTGCGCGGGTGTTGAGTGTGATCACACCACGCGTAGCACATTCGTTCATTCGGCTGCTGGGTTGCCGGCAATGGCGCCAGGTTGAGCCGCAGGTGTCTTGCGCTGCTGTGACGGTGGCCAGGCAGCGCAGCGCAGCCGGAGCAAGCTGGGGCATGTGTGTGCCTGCAAGCAGGTGGCCAGTGTGCGCTGGCGCCCCATGCACAGCAGCGGTCTATCATTGCTGCTCACCGCTGGCAGAACAGCATCTGCGCTGTGTGCGCAGCTGTCTGGGCAGCTGCTGGGAAAGGGAGGAGGCGTGGAGGCGCATGAGGTGTCCTCATCGCCATAAACGCCCCATGCCTTTACGCGGGTGTTGAGTGTGATTACATCAGGCGTAGCACATTCATTCATTCAGCTGCTAAATGGCAGCAATGGCGCCAGGTTGAGCCGCAGCCTGCGGCACAGTGTCTTGCGCTTCTGTGCAGCCCTGTGTTTGTGTGTGCGCGTGTTTGGGTGTGTTACAAGGTAGAAGTTCTACGCATATTTGATGTAAAATGCATGGAAGGGCAAGCGCACGTGTATGAATGAATGAATGAATGAATGAAGCTGTCTGGCTTGCACTCGCAGTGCTTCACCAAAGCAGTTGATCTGTGCTGCTGGCAGCTGGTGCAGCCAAGGAAGCCGCATGTGCAGCGCTGAGTGCTGCGTCCTGCCTGTTCCTGCAAGCGCATTTGCGGCTAATGTGGCAGCAGTTTTGATGCTGACATGAACGTGTTCTGCGCCACCTTGAGGCTCATGCCCTGTTGTCTAACAGGCACAGCGCAGCGCCGCGGCATCAAGAGAATGTGTGCGCAAGCGGGCGCTGCGCATGCCATGCTGCGGCAGCTGTCTGGCTTGCACTCGCAGTGCTTCACCACAGCAGTTGATCTGTGCTGCTGGCAGCTGGTGCAGCAAAGCAAGCCGCATGTGCAGCGCTGAGTGCTGCGTCCGGCCTGTTCCTGCAAGCGCATGAGAAGCGGATGTGGCAGCGGTTTGAATGCTGACAAGAATGTCTTCTGCGCCACCACGCGGCTCATCCCCTGTTGTCCAACAGGCACAGCGCAGCGCCGCGGCATCAAGAGAATGTGTGCGCAAGCGGGCGCTGCGCATGCCATGCTGCGGCAGCTGTCTGGCTTGCACTCGCAGTGCTTCACCAAAGCAGTTGATCTGTGCTGCTGGCAGCTGGTGCAGCCAAGGAAGCCGCATGTGCAGCGCTGAGTGCTGCGTCCGGCCTGTTCCTGCAAGCGCATTTGCGGCTAATGTGGCAGCAGTTTTGATGCTGACATGAACGCGTTCTGCGCCACCTTGAGGCTCATGCCCTGTTGTCTAACAGGCACAGCGCAGCGCCGCGGCATCAAGAGAATGTGTGCGCAAGCGGGCGCTGCGCATGCCATGCTGCGGCAGCTGTCTGGCTTGCACTCGCAGTGCTTCACCACAGCAGTTGATCTGTGCTGCTGGCAGCTGGTGCAGCAAAGCAAGCCACATGTGCAGCGCTGAGTGCTGCGTCCGGCCTGTTCCTGCAAGCGCATGAGAAGCGGATGTGGCAGCGGTTTGAATGCTGACAAGAATGTCTTCTGCGCCACCATGCGGCTCATCCCCTGTTGTCTAACAGGCACAGGGTAGCGCCGGCTTCAAGAGAATGTGTGCGCAAGCGGGCGCTGCGCATGCCATGATGCGGCAGCTGTCTGGCTTGCACTCGCAGTGCTTCACCACAGCAGTTGATCTGTGCTGCTGGCAGCTGGTGCAGCCAAGGAAGCCGCATGTGCAGCGCTGAGTGCTGCGTCCGGCCTGTTCCTGCAAGCGCATGAGAAGCCGCTGGTGGTGGTGTTGCTGCTGCTGCTGCTGGTGGTGATACTGCTCCAGCTGCTGCTGATGCAGCTGCTGCTGCTGCTCTTGCTGCTGCTGACGCTGCTGCTGCTCCTCTCTGTTGTCCTGGGCTGGCACCAACAGCTTCCTGCTGCACACCTGCAGATGGTGCAGCTGTGTGAGCTACAACAGCAGGAACCCGCCCTGGGAGCTGCAAGAAACCAAGTGCTGGACAGCAGCCGCGCACTAAGCCAGCTGTTGGCCATTGTGCCTGCTTGGTGACGCTAGCGAATGCTTAGCCTGCCGGCTGGTAAGTGACACCTGCAAGTTTTACTGCAGTTGGTAGGGATGCCGTACCTGCACCCTGTCGCGTGTTCTTTGAGTTGCATTTGCCAGTTACATGTTTCCTGTACCATGTGGAGCTGCTGCAGTCATCCCAGGCGCCGCAGACGGGGCAGTGCCTCTCCACTTCTCCAGGCACGCTATTTGACGGGCGCTTGGGGGCATCTTCGTAAGCATTGTAACGTTCTGTTTTAGTTTTAGGCATTTACAACGTTATCTAAACAGCGACTCGGCAAGCGGGCCCGCGAGATGTTTTGTGCGCTTGTGTCGTTCAGAAAGGCTGATGATAGCCAGAGTAACCCTGCAAATCCTTTGTTTACGGGCAACAACATTGGATTTGCATGATGAGGATCGCAGAATGGTCACAGCAGGTCGGTGACAGGCTTTAGTTCACAAATGCAGCAGTGTCTTCGAGGCAGCCACCCTTGAAAGCTTGTTTGTTCACAATCAATGTAAATTTATGGCCTCATCTGCTGTGATAACCGGCGCTGGTATCAACAAACCCTGCAGCAGGTTGCATAAGCACGAAAGCTGCCAAACGGGCCACATTCAAGCGGTAAATAGCAGAAAACACCCATGCGATGCGTTCGACGCGGCGGTGACGCCTTAGTTCAGGAGTCAACGTTGCAGCAGCAGCACACGTCAAGTTGCATGGTGCCAGGACGTGCACCTGGACTCGCATACAGCCAACTGGACGCAATGTGCGGCAACTGGACGTGCCTGAGCGTGCCTGGACCTGCAACTGGACTTCCTGGTGACCATAGTGAGTCTGCTGATGTGACAGGTGCATGACGAAGTAGGGCCAGGTGCATGACAAGGTAGGGCCAGGTGCATGACGAAGTAGGGCCAGGTGCATGACAAGGTAGGGCCAGGTGCATGACGAAGTAGGGCCAAGTGTGCATAGTCAACAAAAGGTCAACCAACTGTTATGCAGAACACCCAGCAATCAGCCGGCCAACACACCACAAGAGCAATCAACACGCGAATAAAACACCGTGCACAACACCAGGAGCTCAGTGCATTTGTGCAACCCCAGTGACATTTCATCTGTTCCATAATGCGTGCAGCCAGCACACTTGCAGCGTTGGGCCTCGCGCTTTGTGCGTCTCCGTCAACACAGTCAAATGCACTAGTTTAGATCCGTCGTTATTGAATCCGTTCAAAACGCATTTGTTGAGGCGTACGCACGCCACAACATCAAGTCAAACCCACTGCAATCTGCAAGAACCAGGTGGCCAAAGGTACCACAAGAACGAGCACCACAAACGCGCACAGCTATGCGCAGTACGCTACATGGAGCTTATTCAGTAGTCATAACCACCATGAGAAGCTGTGACGTCTTGATCATCAGCAGCGGTGTTGCTGTTGAACCCACCACAGCTGGAAATGTCCCTGCCTACTGACAAAGCCGCTCTTCGACTCGGCTGACGCCTCGTCACTTGCCGACTTCTGGCCGGCATTTATTGTCCCAGGCAGCACCCGCGGTGATGGTGCGACTGCACAGGCCGGGACAGTCGTCTCCAACGCACGATGACAGAGTCTGGTGCCCAAGTTGTGCAACTGTGTCGGCGCAGTCGTACTGGGTAGCGTTGAAGCATGCCGGCACGTCGCAGCCAGACACCTGGCGGTCAGACACGTAGCATGTGCACAGGCCGACACTCCGGCAGTCTGCACGGCGGAGAGGTGCAGCACATGACAGCAGCGCCACATTGTTATGCACTAACCTAGGGTGCAAGCGGTTGCTGCAGCAGCTTACATCAAGCCCATCTGCAACGTCAAGTGCTTCACCAGTCAATGGCCGCATTCAGGCTCTGCTCATAACTGTGTTGTATCAACTACAGGTGATGTGAACTACTCACCAATGGCAGAGGGTTGCATGTGACTCCACCCAACCTAAACTTCCCACCTGAAAACGTCAGAGACCTGAGGTGCTTTCAAAGCAGTCAGAGTCCTACTGCCCTGACACCTGCAGATGTACTGACGTCACTCTGAAACGACCTTGGAGCCACTCGCAGCAGATTTGCACGCATGCTCTTCGTATTGCGCAATACAACGCATGCCTTGTTCATACAAACACACCAGCCAGCTAACTCACTGCCAAGAACACAAAGCCTTGTGTGATACTCACATCTGCTGGAGTTTGTGAGGACCGGCGTGGGGCATGTCTTCCAGTTATCTGCAGTGCAGTCGTCTACCGGAGGTGCAGGTGACGGGGAGGGCGATGCAACTGGTGGCTTCGGCGATGGCGACGGTGTTGCTGGAGGCGGCGAGGGCGACGCAGCTGGCGGCATCGGGGATGGTGATGATGGAGGCGGCGGGTTAGGGCTTGGGGAGCTTGGTGGTGTGACGGGCACGTCTGGGGAGCAGTCGGGGCCTCCACCCTTGCGCACGCAGTCTTCCCATTCCTGAAATCACAATGGCGGGCAAGAAGGAGTATGCATGATTCATGCAGCATGAAGAAGATCAGCGGTGATGTCAAACAGACCTACCAAACGGCTTTTGAAATGAGCACTGCCAATTGGCAAGGCTGGTCAGCAGAGATGCGCACATACTTCGCGTTTGCAGCACTGCCACTGGAAGCACGTATGCGAGCATCATGATGTCGATGTACAACGATCCAAGAGTGGTGAGGCATGGCATGCTGCAGATTATGGGGCGTGACTGGTGAGGCGTGGCATGCAGCAGCTTGCATTAGTTCTTCTGGCACTTTGCCATGTGCAATGTGCCCATAATGGCACATTCGGCCGGGCGTGGTCGCGCACCGGTGTGGTGGGCATCTCCTGTTGCTTCCAGCACCAGCTGAACTTGAACCCGGTGACGAGGTTGATCATGTCGGTGCTCACTTCATCGCCCTGGATCCCTGCAGATGTCATCATGGCATGATGCAGCAAGCATGGCATACGATGAGTTGAAGTCACTTGGTTATTGTAAAGTTTGGGTTTGTTCACTGGAAGCTGAGCCAGCACGAATGGCTGCTTGCACTAGTGGATTGTGTTATCACAGAAACATTCTTATTGCCGTTGGTTTTGCCTGGTGTGCCATGAAGCGCGTGCTGAATATTGGCAGCACCAGCAACATAAGTATTGTTCACCACGTACATGTAGCAGCCAAGGAGCTTGTTGTTTGGGGATACATGTGATCCTAGGTAGGAGGACAACCTTGGTATGCATGGGCTTCCTAGCCTCTGCTTACCAGACACATCAATGTGGCAGAGCCAGGCGTCATGTCCTGAGTCCACTCCCAGGTTGACGCTGGTGTCAATCAAGCCATAGCCACCCTCGGGGGCGCTGCAACACAACATGTAAACAATAGCGGTACAGCTAAGGGCGATGCGCTTGGCAGCAAAGGCCCGAACCAAAGAGAGTTGCATGAGATTGGCAACTGATGCAGCAGCGTATACTAAATTTTGCACAGCTGCTACAGGCTGGTGAATTGGGTGCTATCCTCTGGGTCAAACCAAGTCCAAACAGTGGCCATGAGCAAGCAAACACATTTTCTCCATCATCATGAAGGTTTCCGGCAAACCACAATTGTGCTTGCAAGCACTGACCTGGGGATGAATGTTTTGTCAATGCCGGCCCTGACTGCTTCAGGGGACCGGCTGGGGCCGCCCGGGGCGTCACCACACGTTTTGTTGAAGGCTGGCGTCACTGTCCAGTCTGTCTCATTCACGTTTGAAACGATGAAGGTGACGCCGCGCATCACAAAGCTCTTCTCGTTCACCTGTGAACACATGTGTGTACACCAGCATTGTAGTTATATACATATCACATGCAAAGCACACTGTGCTACAATGAAGTTCATGGTCCCCTGAACCTTCAACGCTTGCACAGAGAACAGAAACACACAGTGACTGTTGCGCCACGCATGCACTGCACCTAACTCAACCACAAGCATCTGTTTCAAGAAACACTTTTCAATTAACAAAACCACCGTGCATATTCTCAACCAAACAACCTCTGACTCCACAGCGGTGTGCTGGTGCACAACGTGACGGCTAGTCAAGGCAGCCCAAAGATGATCACCATGCTGTTTGTGCTTGTCCAAGGTTTTGACTGCTTCCTTGACCCAGAAACGTCTGGTACTGCTGTACCTGATGCCACAGATGTAACACATCTACACACTATTGGAAAGCACTCACATTGGTTTCTGGGTTGGGGTCGTTGTACACGTTGTCCAGATCGTGCACGCCGATAGCTCCAGTGATGAGCTGCCCGGGCCCAAGCTTGACCTCACACCAGGATATCCCAGTCGGCCCAACTTTGGTATCCCATTTGTGCATCAGCTCATAGGTCCGCATGTAATCAGGCGTGTTCAGCTGAGCCCCAGACGTGTAATTAACACCTGACAGAAGCAGAGCCATTCAAAGCACATCAGACAAAGTAAGCAACATCAGCTTTATGAGAATATTCAATCCAAGTTGGGGATTGGTTCGTCATCTTCTACATGTATTAGTGACGAAGCCACTTGCATCATGTACGTACACTTTCGAGGCACTGCCAAACGTGTCTGACAAATGCTGACGCAAGCTATGCCGCAGCCAGGCTGCAGTCTTGACTCAGCTGCGATATACAGCACCAGCTCAGCTTCAGCGAAGTCTGCTTACCAACATAGATGAATGCATGCATGCTGTCTCTTCCCAGGAAGCTGCAAAAGCATCAAGGGACACAACAGGCAGAAAAACATATCACTCATTGAGTTGACAATGCAGCTACAGCTCTGCGAACTGTTTGACAAAGTGCATATGGAGCAGGTGTCATTTTCAAGTGCATGCGCATGCCAAGGGCCACCGATGCTCAGCACAACCGTGCCAGCTGTAGCTTACGCAGTGTGCTGTGCATCAGGCAAGCTGTCCCTCTTATACATTTACGTACACTATTTTACTCAGCCTGAGTGCGGCGCCTTAGCTCGCATGCTATATATAGTAAAACATATATATAGCGTGAGAGCCATACATATGTTTTAGTGTTGAATCACACAAATAAAGATTGAGTACAACTTTGTTGACATCAATAAGTTGCCCATCTTGATATGGCACATCATGACGGTATCCAACATGAGAGGCCATCAGATGGGCTGCAACGGTGCCATGGCGTGCTCACCCCATTGTGATGCCTGTGATGTTTCCAAGCCGTGCGTAGTCGAATGGGAACTTGCCACCAGCCGAAAACCCTTCAAGCTTGTCCTTGCTTGGTGTCAGGGCGTCCGGGTAGTTGATGGGCGGCAAGTAGCGCTACAATCACACCAGGTAAGGCACACAACGCATGGTCAAAAAGGAAAATGATATTGTTGCATGTTGCTCACGCATGACCGTACGTGTGATACTCGACATCTATGTTGCGACAGTCCAGGCACAGTAAAAGTCAAAATGACTAGAACCATCATGTACCTTTTACGCATATCTCTGCTTGACCACGCCTGGATTGCATGCAATGCTCTACATACAATGCGCATGCAGGTTGGTCCTTGCCGGAGTCTGGGTAATATCCACAATGCCCACATAACCCCTCTGAAGTTCGAGGAGAGCGTCTTGCTTCTTACCCTGGTCTCATACTCGTGGCTCCCGTCGCCGCAATGCATGGGCCAGCTGCAGTGCATTACAAACAGTGGAGTTCAACACGGTAAGCATGACCGCTAACGATGCATTTGCTGGTCTGTCCAGTCTAAATGTGTGGAAGTGTACACTGGCAGTGCCATGATGAGATGAGCATTCCAAACGTAAGGTTGGCAGTTGTTCGTGCCGCCGTATCTACTACAGTGATGCAGTTTTCCAACCGCAGTGCGTGCACTGCCATGATTGCGCCATGTGTGCACAACATGACCTTGCGGTACCACACAACTAGTTGTCTGCTTCACTGCCAAATAACAGTAGGGCCCCAATCCCGGGCGAGAGTCGCTAAGCCGCCAGGCTGTAGGCTGAAACGAGGCAGCTTGCCAGGCCGTGACTCTTGCATAATATACATGCCATATTATGGCATACACAAGTGCAACGTTCGCCGTTGAACTCACGTGCCGTCGCCATTGGGCAGCTCGCTGTGCAGCAGCATACAAAATCAACACAGTATACAATGCAGGCAGACATAGATGTGTCAGTTGTCTTCGTTGTCACTGTGAGCGGCTCAACTGCTCAAAGGTGATGCATCATGAAGTGCACATGGCCGATATGCTAGCAGACAACTCATAATAGCTGAGCTGCAAACTACACTGTACCGCTGAGCGGAAGCATCACTTGGTGCCCTGCGCAATTAATTCTTGGTGCGCAGCACATGCTGTTCTATATGCCGTTCTGCAGGTTTGAGGAGCAATGCGCACTGTCACAGTGCCACATTGTGGCACAGTGTGGTTCCCGGCTGAAAGTGATCCACAATTCTGTCAGTTGACATTAACTCACCAGTCACAGGTCCTCGTTGAAAAAGCACTGTTTTCATGGTTGCATCCTTTAGCGTACCGCACCGACTCAGACACCTGCGACAACAATGTCCACACATAAACATCGTATACTACGCCACACAGTGAGCGGCTCTGCGGATTCGCTGCTTCTGGCGCAACCCCTGCTTCTGAAGTTCATCTAATGTTGTTGTGTGTATCTTGACTGTTTGTCTACCTTCTGTCCGTTCCATCAAAGCCGGTTCAACTTGCCAATTGGCCAGTGGCCGAAACAATCCACGGGCTCAATCTCAATGCCAACAGCAGCAGTGACGGGTGCAACTTGCTGAGCCAAGCCGCTTGAATGATTGGGCAGGGCCCGGCATTCAATGCACAATACACCACATACACCCAACGTACCACTACATACATCAGGAGGCGACGGTACTTTCTTGAGCACAGGACACAGTAGGCTGCAGCCAATGCATGCAGCACCGGAGCTCACCCATTTGTTCTTGTCTGTAGGATAGATGTCGTCGAACACTGCCTTGCCGTTGACGAATGTGTTGTGACAAACGTCAAACTTGGCAAAAACAGAATCATCAGAGGGCACGGGCATGTAGCACTTGCGGTAGCGCGTCCTACGTGTGTGCAGAGCAGCGTGCAAAGAAGGGGAGCAGCATGTCATCGTGGCCCAGCAACATGTCATCGTGCCGGGCACGAGCGGCTCGGCGAGTGATGGGTTGGCAATGTGTCGTCCAGGTTGCAAGGTTTGCACTTCACCAGTGTACACGATTGACTGCATCACTGACAACAAAGTACAACCTGAACCTTCCAGAATGGGAGAGATGAGCACATCATTCATGAATCATGCATGTGACAAATACGTACTTGCACATACATTTATCGCATGACGTGGCACGAGAGGTGGCGCGCAGTGCCTGCCGGGACATATGAAGATGTGCGCACATGCAGCACATCCAACGCACGCGCATGCGGCACATCCCTTGCGCGTGCAGGCCACCGTCATCAGTGATGACCCGAGTAACCCGCCTGTAAGCCTTACCCGGGGCCCGTACTTGCACTAGAAGGACAAGCTGTCATTGCAACATGTCGGTCACCGAGAATTAGATCTGTATCACAATGTCAGTCGGCTGGCAAACACATGCGTGCTGCCCGGTGGCAACAACCCTGCCCACAACCGGATGCAGTGACTTGCTCGAGGAGAGGCCCTCGCAAGGCTCCGTGTCACATACGATTCATACAGTGTAAAAGGTTCTGAGGCTGAGTCACCGGGATATTGGATATGGGCGTGCCTTTCTGTCAATCAGAATCAGTGTCAATGATCGCCAAGCTGACTGGCAGAGGCCCATCACTGGCATAATACTGCAACACAATGTGCAGGACACAAACATGCAGTTTCTCCGGAGTTGATGAACTGCTGAATGGTTCAAACCACAGTTGCACGTTAAGCTCTCGTGCTTTTACTTTGCTTTTACGTTGCCGACAGTGTCACGCACCAAGACAACAGACATGACTTACCATGCATCCATGTTTATCTCCTTCCTTCTGTGGGCTGGTGTGCCACAACCGTTGAGATTGTAGTCCTTGGTTGCTTGGCTCAAGCATTGTGCCTGCCGGTCAGAGAAGATAAACAATGCGGTGAATAGGCAGCCTGCGGCGTATAGTGGTCACACTTCGATTGTCTGCAGAGTCTGGCACTGCCGGGTTCACATCTTCAAATCACCGCCAAGTTCACATCCAAGAGTCACACATTTGCATAATGCGTGACACATATGGGTTCACATCGTCTTCATAAGCCACTGCCACAGCCAGGTTCGCATCCAGAAGTCACCGACTCAGTCAAGTTGCAAGTTGCATGGTGCGTTCAACTCATATGGGCCGGCAGCGTCTATACAATTAGTGTTGGCCACAAGCTGCCACTATAATTGTGGCATCGGCGGTTAGTCTCTCCCATTGGCCAATGGCACCGTACATTGCATGGTTGCTTAACAAATGGAAGCCTCCTGGAAAGGCTTCCTGTCATGTGCTCATCTGCAGCATCGCCTGACGATGTGATAATCTCACCTCCAGTCCAGCTGTGTCCAGCCCAGGACGACAAGCAGTGTTTTGATCCCTATTGCCCAGATACTCGGCAAAGCTCATGCCGGAGTGGCAATGGCTGATGTCGTCGTTTGAGTAGCACCAGTTGTCCCTGCACGTGAGCAGCAGTGGGGCAGACAAAACATGAGCTTGTGAAAAAGGCGACAGGGTGCAAAGCAGGGGAGAGCACCTTGAAGGCAACATGTTTTCCCACAGTCTGCTGACATCAGAAACCCCCCTTGATTGGCAGCAACTTTGAGCAAGATACACAGCAGTCAGCAGCAGCTTTGCATTGAACATGGACAACATGACTCACCGATCACACAGGCGAGGGTAGTGCTGCGAGCACTGGGTGTTTACACACTGGGTGCACAGGTAGTAAGGATCATCCTCACCGCCTGCATTGTGCGGCAGTGAAAGAAATCCCAACATAGATATGGCTGGCCAGCCGGCGTACAATGGCAGCGGCTGGGCATGTAGAGCAACTAGACCCCAAGGGTTACCAATATGTATGGGTCAGCCAGTGGGGCCTTGCCGCAAGACACAAAGGCAAGACTGGGGACAACTTTTAATACCCTCATGAGAGGAGAAGCGGCGTGGCAAGCTGGTGCATGTGGCAGATTTGAGCAGCGAGATGTAATGCAATGCACCGAGAGTAATAGGACATAGGTTTGCGCAAAGTGCCAGTGGCAGCAAGCTTGCATGAGCCGCTCGGTGCATGAAGCACCCTTGTAGAACTTGCATGTGTGACATATCCCGTGCCTCTGCATGTGGAGCCGCCGCCGGCTCACCTGCGTTGCCTGTATTGCAGGATCCTCCACCACCAGGGCCCACAGAGAGATCCGGCGTGCACTGCTGATCTCTCCACCAAGGTAAGCCCTGGAAAGTGCACGAGCCGCCGATGGGACCCACGTGTGCAACTTTCGTCTTCCACACAGGCGTGATGGCTGCCTTTGCAGTGGCATTCAGGGTGAGGTTGAACCTCAGGTCAGTGCCCCACAGGGCCCAAGTCCGGGCGGGAGCCGCAGCGCCTTCGAGGCTAGCGTACAGCAGGGGCGAAGTGATACCCCAGCGCACGGACTGCAGCCATGCAGCAGAGGGTGCATGTCACTGAACGGCATGTGCAATAGTCTTGAGGAGGCGTTTACGCACTTGGCCTCAGAACCTAGGGCTCTTTACTGATGCATGTGTTGGTTATGATGTAGCATATGATGAATCAGACCGGTACCTTTGTATCACTGGAAATAACGGGGTTAGCTGGGTCAGCAGACTGACCGGCCTACCAATAGCTAGAAACTATTTTCAGCAACGGCAGGCTAGATAGCGCCGCACGAAGCCAACCCTAGGATCCACTTTGGCGTCAACCCCAGCAAGCAAGCTAGCCATGCTCTGCTGGGCTAGGGTGTGAGGTTGCTAGGCTAGCTTGTGGGCTGGCAGCGCTGCTGCACGCCACCGTGACCAAGTTGGCTGCTCGCCTTGCAGGGCCGCCCTTCAGGCTCGCTGAACTTGGAAGTGTCACGTGCAGGGGGTGGCCCTAGCTTGAGTATGCTAGTGCACCAATGCACGGTCTGAGCAAGCAAGCTGAGTCTGAATCCCCTGTAGGCTGTGACCGTCGCCGCCGGCAGCGACACTGCTGCTGATGCAAGCTGTAAACACCAGTACTGCTGCTAATGCAGGCTGTGACAACGCTACTGCGTCTGTTTGCTAAGACGTCCACTCTTGCTCTGCGGGTCAACTGCTCAGCCGCTCTGAAGTTTGAAACTTTCTTGGAGTTGGTATGACAACGCCCACAGGATCATGTTATTAATATATTTTTGTCAACAACATTGTTGATGGCTGCACGCGCACTGAGCTCGGTGGTTGTCGATATGCTAGCTCCATTGGCATTTGATGCTCACCTGTGCGTAATAGACCATCCCGATTCGGCGAAACATGAGGAAGCGATGGTGCGGGTCGCCGCTGTCATCAATGCCTTGGAATGGCTGCATGCCACAGGACACCAGGAGAACCGGCAACATGTATTGGTGGCAATCGTGAATGGGCTGTGAAGCTGGTGCCGCACCGCGCACAACGTAATAGTGCATTGCAGGCCATGCATGTGTGTACATAGTACATACAACATAGGGCAACAGAGTAGCAAGATATGCGCGCATGCAGTGACACACTATGCCGCACTTCTCATGGCACCTGGAAAGTTTGAGCATGAAACTGAAAGTAGAAGTTCCTTGTGTGTCCCTAGAGTGCTCACCATAACCAACTTGTTCTTTACTCCTCCGGGGTATGTGTCAGTCACGCACCAGCGCAACGCTTTGTTCTGGACAGTGTTGCCGCACTCAAAGGGTAAGCTGGCGCCTGTTTGTGTTCCATCCCAGTACCAAAACTGCAAGTCGTCATCTGTGCGGCGCTCAATCGACTGCGCAATGGCGGCGTCAATGTTGTCGCTGAGGGCCACAATGATCTTGCGCAGCTGCGAGTTGAGGCGGTAGTTGATGATGGGCGGCTTGTTGGCAGGCGTGGCTGTAAGGCCATCAGCCATCCACGCCTACAGCGCATTGCAGTAGACGCAACAAGCATAAAGGCCACTTGCCGCAAGCCAGGCTCGGGACGGCAAAATAGCATCGGCACAGCACAGGGTTACTAAACCATGGAATGCAAGGGTGAACATTGGAAGAAGGGTGAGTGCGATGCGGCATCATGTATGCATGAATCGCTGGCATGCCCTTTTCAACACATGTCTGTGAACGACCAGCAGCCGGGCTAACGACAAAGTCATGTGATTGCCATGCTGTAACTGAATATGCACTCCATCTGACTTCTGAAGTGTGCACCACATGTTGCTGCTGAAGCATGCACCAAATGCTGCTGCTAGCACGTGCAGCCCATGCTCTTTTGAAAGAGTTCAGAATCTGGGAGATGCTGTCCGACAATGTTGAAGCATGCAACTCATGCCGTTGCTGAAGCTTGCACGCCAGGCTGTGGCTGAAGCATGCACAACTCAGAAGCGCCCGAGACACATCATGGCTGATTGTTCCAAATTTGAACTATCTACATTAATGTTTCGGGAGCGGGGAACCGGGCAGCAGAGACATGGCTGTTCTGCTGTTAGACAGTGTTTAGGGGGCTCCCCGCCCTTCCCTTATGGTTGACAGACACATCACGTTACAAGCCATGTCTGCATGCACCCAGCTGCCACTGGAAGGTCACGCACCCACTGGAACAGCAGCGGCAGAGCCAGCTGGCCAAATGCCAGAAGGTATGGGATGCGCCGCGCTGCTGCATAGTCCTTGATAGAAGGGTCGTTTGCAGGGAAAATTTTCTCCAGGGTGTTGGGGATGGTCGCGACCACCAGTGACTTCAGGCTGCAGTGAGTGCACGGGAAACGCAAAACCGCAGCAAACAGTGGTGACCAACAACGCAGTCTTGAACACAACGCTTGTCAGCACGTGTGTGCAGCTGCACATGTACGCACACATCAACAGAGGTCACAGTGGTGCAGCGCTCAACTTAGCAGGAGTCCTAGCAAAGCAGTCAACACATGACACAGTCGCTACTGAGCGCTGCTAGCCGGCAGCGGGGGCGCAGCTGAGCCCCATGCCTGGGTTTTGACAAAGCAATATACTGTTCTATACTGTAGATAGTATGTACATGCATTTCCAACATGCATGATGCAACAAGAGCGACTCGTGGCAGCAGGTTCTGCATAGTGGTGTCGCTGCTGCTGCTGCTGCCGATGCAGCTTAAAATCACATGTGTTGTTTGTGACGATGCCATCTTGAAGCGAGAGTTACCATCTTGTAGGGACGCACAGGCTCTGCGCATGACGCATTTCAGCTGCAGCATGGGGCATGGCATGATGATAGCAACTGCACGTACCTGTTTGAAGTGCAAGGTTACATGTAGTGGCGTGGCAGCTGCATTATGACGTTATGAGCCTCACCTGTTGTAGAAGCCATCGTTTGGTAGGATGCACGAGCCACTTGCATTGTACTGGGCACACATTTCGGTGCCTACGTCCAGCTCATCAGTAGCCGACATGAACTCCTGCACGTCGTGACGTTAGGCGTCAACGTACTTGCATGATTCATCTAAGTTGGATTCGCCCGTTGGCATTGGATGCACGTGAATCTAGCCAACGCACAGTAAGACTGAGTGCTCTGAGCTTGTGGAGGTCTGCGACACTTGATATCTGTCACCCCCCCCCCCTTTTCTGCAAAATCAGCTGGATTCTTGCTGGACCCCATGAGCCTTGTCTGGCTCCTTTGTGGGTGGGCCTGTGGCCCTACTTTTGTAACTGGTAACTGGTAACTGGTGATATGGCATGTTGTGTTGAGCACAATTGGGATGTCACATGAGTTGACAGACACATGCATGACAGCTCTGGGGTGGATGCCAAGCCACGCGCCCTGTTTGCAGCATGATGTGACAGTGATGGCTGTTGCATAAGACAAGCAAAGGATTTGTGTCTGAGTGCAGACCTTGTGGGCAAACTGAAGTCTGTGCGCGGTGCCAAGCTCATGTAGGCGAGCACAACACTGACTGCAACTCCTTTACTCACCGAGCTCTGGCTCAATGCCTTGATGGCAGTTTCAATCTCAATGTTAGCAATGGCCTGCAAGCAATGATGGCACACAATATTGTGATTCACCTTAACATGAGATGCACTGCACTGACATTGAACTCACATGTTGCTTGCTGCTGCAGCTGCAAAACACACACCACACAGACCCGAATCAAGGGGAAAATAATATCAAAGTAAGTGCGACAACATGCTATCCGTTGGTGTAGTTTGCACTTGAAGCAAGCTGTCGGTGAGGTGGGGTGCCTTCAAGGCACCCAAGGCTCCAGTGGAGCATCGCAGTAAGTCACTATCCCCTCACAAAATAAACCCAACTGCATATTGACAATAACGATAAAAATAATGTAAATATAATTAATAACCATAGTAAACATTACAGTATGACTACTACGAATACACGCTAAATAAATGAATATGATTGTAATGTTGATAACTATTGCAATCATACAATATAATAATCAAACCAAATGCAACAATCAAGGTTTATAAGCCTTCGAATAGTAATTGAATGATATTAATATAATAATAATAATAATAATAATAATAATAATAATAATAATAATAATAATAATAATAATAATAATAATACCGAGCAGGCTACACCTTGCTTCACTTACCTCGCCGATTGATGCGTCGGTGTACAACGCAATGCTGGACAGCAGCTGCTGACCCAGCTTGTTTGTTGCGTCAATCACCTTCTGGTCTATGAGCTGCTTGACCTGAATGAGCATTTTATGGCAGCAATCGGTCTTGTGAATTGCTGAAAGCCGTCCCCTGCCAAGGCGTGCCTGCTTGCAAGA
The DNA here is from genome assembly GCA_030272155.1 of Tetradesmus obliquus. NCBI lineage: Eukaryota > Viridiplantae > Chlorophyta > Chlorophyceae > Sphaeropleales > Scenedesmaceae > Tetradesmus > Tetradesmus obliquus. The sequence continues at coordinate 9,470,428 of CP126191.1, forward strand.
TGCCTACAAGCCAACCGCAAACAATCTTGCACTGCACATAAGGCTTCTGTAATATTGTGACTGGCAGATGAGTGTCATACCAGCTAGCATGTCATGACAGCTGCATGCAAAGCACTGTCTTGCACATCTACTCCATCATGCAGCAATCTCAGACGCCGCATAGACAGTCCACAGCTACAGCACGCAGTCCCACAATGTGTGTGATTGGAACCCTCTAACGCCAGGCTGACCCGGTCAACTTGGCAGGTTCAGGCAATGTTTGGGGAAGATACTCAGCTTGTTGAGTGATATATGCGTTCTTGACAAGTCCAGCAGCACACCGTGCAATGAAACGTGTCATGGATTCTCAGCGCCTCACAGACTCACCTCGTCAAGAGTGATAGGCGGCGGCCCAGCCATGTCTGGCCAGAACAGAGCCATCAGCACGCTCACAACCGTGCCAAGCACGGGGAAGCCTATGTTCAGCAAAGCTGGCAATTTATCCACCAGTTTCTGCAAGAAGCATTAGCAGCAGCAACGGCAACAACAGCGGCAGCAATGGCGTCGGTAGTAGTAGCAGCAACAGCAGCACCCAGTATATGCTTGATTGGGTATCCAGCAGGCCGCCCAACTAAGCATAGTCACTCAGCGCAAGCGACTCCGCATTTTTGCAGGTGACCTTGTCACTTAGTTCAACTCGCTGCAGTGCCGTCTGCCTGCACATATGCGCATGCATGCGTGGACCGCTGCACTGGCGAAGCAAGCTGGTCTACCACGTGATGGCCCAACACACAGATGATATGCATATAGTGTAAATTGCGCCGTTCACCTTGGCCAACTTTCCGAGCACATCACTGAAGAGTTTAGCACATGGCTCCTTTGAAACGCAGCCCAGGACAAAGTCTGCTAACTGCAGGGTCCAGCACGGCAGGTGGTGTTTGCACACACAAGATCACCGTGACGACAGTTGTGCCAAACAGTTTGGCAGCCAAAACGGATGTAGCAGCAGCAGCAGTAGCAGCAGCAGCAGCAGCAGCAGCAGCAGCAGCGGTGGCGGCGGCAACAGCGGCAGCGGCAGCGGCAGCGGCAGCAGCACCAGCAGCAGCAGCAGCAGCAGCGGCGGCGGCGGCAGCAGCAGCAGCAGCAGCGGCAGCGGCGGCGGCAGCAGCAACAGCAGCGGCAGCAGCAGCGGCGGCAGCAGCAGCAGCGGCGGCAGCAGCGGCGGCGGCACGCGTTGACACACGCCAGGCACAGCAAAAGCGGCACCACAGCGGAGCAGCGCATATCATCACATTGCCCAGAAATGTAAAGAGTGCACAGTAACACATATGCACTCTACTATCCCACAAGGCCCAACAGCAGGGCAGATGTGCCTGTGCACTGCAAGTGAAACATAGCGAGTAGCTGGCTTTGCCTTGCCCCACTGCAGACATTCACTGCTTGTTGTCGGAAGCAAAAGGCAGCTAATCAACCTATCCCGCCAAAAGCAGCTGCATAGCGAGTGCGGCACCAGCCCCCTCACTCCACTCCAACCATCACACAGCTCTGACCAGCAAGCACTCACCTTCTGTGTGACGACGCCTCCAGCCTTCATGCCTGCCTTCACTTTGTCATCGACAACAGGCACGGACGGCCGAGCACCGACCAGGGCAGTACTGTCGGCCTGCACAGTGGTGCACATTAACAGAGTGAGTGAGTGGCCAGGTTGTAAGTTGAAGATGGAGAGGGTTTGTGTTGCCAGTGGGTAGCCCCTGAGCACCACACCCTGTACATTCACACTGACCGACAGCAGCAGTAACAGCAACAGCAGTGGCAGCAGTCACTCAGACATTCCGTGTGCGCCAGTCAGCCTCGGTTGCGTTGTTGATGAAAGGGGAAGCTTCACGACAGGTATGATGTATTGAATCATGCGAGCCGCTGGCTTGAACGGTGGTGCACAGAACAGGCAGCAGCAGTGGCAGCTGCCCTGAGCACCACACCCTGTACATTCACACTGACCGACAGCAGCAGTAACAGCAACAGCAGTGGCAGCAGTCACTCAGACATTCCGTGTGCGCCAGTCAGCCTCGGTTGCGTTGTTGATGAAAGGGGAAGCTTCACGACAGGTATGATGTATTGAATCATGCGAGCCGCTGGCTTGAACGGTGGTGCACAGAACATGCAGCAGCAGTGGCAGCTGCCCTGAGCACCACACCCTGTACATTCACACTGACCGACAGCAGCAGTAACAGCAACAGCAGTGGCAGCAGTCACTCAGACATTCCGTGTGCGCCAGTCAGCCTCGGTTGCGTTGTTGATGAAAGGGGAAGCTTCACGACAGGTATGATGTATTGAATCATGCGAGCCGCTGGCTTGAACGGTGGTGCACAGAACAGGCAGCAGCAGTGGCAGCTGCAACAATTACTCGCGCGATTCGTGTGTATCATTTAGCCTTGATTGTGGCATTCCTGTAACAGCACCAACCAAGGCAGCACCGCAGGGCTGCACAGTGCTGTGTGTCAACAGGCAGCAGCAGTGGCAGGAACAGCAGTGGCAGCAGTCGGTCAGTAACAGCACCAACCAAGGCAGCGCCGCTGGGCTGCACAGTGCTGTGCGTCAACAGGCATCAGCAGTGGCAGGAACAGCAGCGGCAGCAGTCGATCAGTGGCAGCGCCCACCAAGGCAGCGCCGCTGGGCTGCACAGTGCTGTGTGTCAACAGGCAGCAGAAACACCAGCAACAGCAGTGGGAGCAGTCGGTGAATGGCCCTCAAACAGTAGGTGTGATTCAGTTGGGTCGACCCGTCAACAGTGGCAGCTGCCAGCAAGCTCATGTCGTTGACAGACAAACTTCAGTCAGTTGCATGCTTGTCCTTCTGCCTCCTCGTCTACTGCTACACATAGCTGTTGTGTGTGCATATCAGATGTGTGCATCTGACTGTGTAGCTTCCTGGGCGGCTAGCCTGCAGTAGCAGCTGCTGCTGCTGCCGCCGCCGCCGCCACCGCAGTTGTATGCGCCAAGTGGCTGCGAGCACTTGTCAGAACAGCAGCGTTTGTGCGCGTGTTGGTGGTGGTGCTAGCAGGCAGCTGCTGCTGATTCAGCAGCACACAGCTGGCTTGTGTAGCGGCCGCAGCCAGAGATGCAGGGTAGAAGGAGCAGAAAGTGTTGTGGATCTAGTGCCATGACATGTACATGTGCAAGTGTTGTACATCAAACTGCAGTCCGTGTATGCACGCCAACGCCTGCAGCAGTCACGGCTAGGCCCCTTGGGTGTTCATGGGGAGCTGGCTTCATGCTAGGTCGTGGTTTGTGCTGTACCACTTGCTGCTTATCAAGGAGGATACATGACACCGCATCATTGTCACATGCGCATTCTGTACTAGCGCCAGGCTGGCCACAAAGCGTGCATCGCATCACTCGGCAAAATCGCCCTCCTCCCATGCTAACACGGTAACTGCAGCGTGAACATCTGTACTCACGTTGGGAAGCAATGCGAGGTTGAACCGGCCGTGGTCTTCGATGAAAATGGACAGGTTGCCGCGCCCTTGCTCCAGCTCGTAGGTGTTGGGATAGATACCCTTGCGCATGTTTCTCCACTGCTTTTGGGTCTCGTTTTTCATCGAAGCTGCATAGCCGCCATCAGCAGGAGGTTGAGGTTTTGGGCTGGGACTGGGAGGAGGGGGCTTGCACCAGATAGGAAACCTGTGGACATTTCAGCAGAATCAAGCACAGTACGCTTGAATGTTGGAAGAATTGCTAAAAAATGTGCAGTGCCATGCGCATGGCAAGGGCCGCCAAGGTGATGCCGTTATGTGCACATGGTCGGGGGCTCTGTGCCATGCTTCCCATATTGCTGCTGCTGCTGCTGCTGCTGCTGCTTCTGCAGTGGGGTTGATATGCAAGTTTGGGTGCTGCTGCTGGTGCTGTGGCGTGTGCCAACTGGTTGGCTGATGTTAGGCATGTTTTCTTGTGACCTGGGGCAAATTTTGGCATACATGCTGCAGTCAGTCAGCGTAGCATGGCCATTGGAGTTGTCAATTGGTGGCGTCGCTACTGAACGTCAGTGCAGATGGCATGGTGCACCACTGGTAACAGCACACACTGTGTGTTCGGAACACATTCTGCCAACAAAGTTACACCAATATGCAGTGAATTTCTGTGCGGAGCGGTGTTTCACTCGAGTGAACATGTGCAATGCAAATCGTATGTCGATATGAGCTGCTGTACATGGCATGCTTTGCATTGCTGCTGCAGACTGACACATGTGCTGAGCTGGCAGGTTGACCTAGTAGCTGGGGTGGGGCGCCTGCTACTGCTGTTTCATTGCTGTAAGTATAAAAATTGCTGTAAGATGAAGTCAGGTGCGAAGTAAAGCGGTGTACGGCTGAGCCTAGTCAATGCACTTGCCGCTGAAGGGTCACCGTGACAGCTGTGGTGCGTTCAGCCATGGCCGCCACAAATCCAAAATGATCCGTAAATTACCATTTTTAGGTTGCAGGCAGCTTATCTTTGGGTTGCAGATGCAGCATATAATCACCTGGGCGACCTGATCACCGAAGGCACGATGATGACACAGAAAACGATGGTCCGAGAAAGCACAGAGATTCCATGGAAATAATACTCTGCATCTGACTTAATTTGAACTCTCGTTCTCACCTCTTGTGCTTGCTGTAGTACTGTCGGCACCTGGTGTGGGTGTGGGGGAACTGATGCCGCTTCCCCTGCACCGCTGCACTGCCGGTAGCGACGGTTTGCGCCAGTGTGGCACATCCACTAGCTACCACGAGCAGTATCATCAGCCATGCCTTCGAAGTCACGCTGGTTCGCCCCATCCTGGGTGCAGTGCGCAAGATCGGGCTGACTCAACAGCAAATAAGATGAACGATCTCAAACGTTACTAAAGTTCGGTCGCTTCTAGGAGCCAGCTCAGTGGCCTCAGCTGAACATGGTCGTCTTGATCTCGCTCTGCTTCTGCTTTGGAATGGGCGCTCCTCAGCTCAGCTCCTAAGAGTCAGTGAGGTCTGACGCCCTATTGGTACACTACCAGGAGGAACTACGCAGGGATCTGCAATAAGCATGGCAATCCGGCAACATCAGGAAGTGACGAAGAAAGTGACGCGTACGCCCATTTTCGCGAAAAATGTCACTGGCGACTTTATCTGCGCAGAAAAAGCCGCTGAAAAGGCACAGCAATGCCTTCTTGCATGTGCAAGTCCCGTCACATCAAGTTGTAATGGTGTAATCATTACACTCGGTGGTACTACTATTCAATGCAGAACTTGCTGCCAAGAAAACTCCAGCGGCAGCACTGCCGCGAGCACCCGAAGCAGCAGTTGTGATCCTGACCCAACATACCAAGTAGTGGTGGAAAATGAGAAGCCTTTCAACGGTTGCATGCGGAGTTGGGCGATAAGAGCTGGGTGTCACTAACCCAGGCCCGTCAGGCCCGCCACGTGGCAGTGCACTGATGACGCACTCCAGGTGCCACCAGCCACCGCAGCATTGCCAACTTGGTTACTGTTGAACCCATACATGTAAATACATCGGTGCTCAGCAGCAGCAGCAGCAGCAGCAGCAGCAGCAGCAGCAGTCACTGTAGCAGTAGCAGTAGCACTGTGTGCCCCAACAGGGGCAGCAAACTCAGCATGAAGACGCAAGCCAATGCGTTGCACCATCACCTCGATGACAGCTCACGTATAAGGATACAGTACTCATGTTTTTTCAAGCTGGCAAGAGTTGCATGGCGATCAGCTGCCTCGCATGTAGTAAAGGGCCCCGAGGGGCGCATGCACTGCATGGCATGCGCAGCAGGAATTATGAACCAGCAGCAACCATAGCGGTCTCAGCTCTAAGCCCCAGCCCTCCACGATTTCTTTCTGTCATTATGGGTGTGCTGCAGTGCCTTTCATGGAGCCACGTCAGTTGCGGAAAACAAGGCAACAACAGCATAGCTTGACGGTGCGCAGCTGTGCATGACCATCGTACTTCTGTATCCTGACTTTGTCTAGAATTCGTCATTTTACAACGGCACATAACAAAGCAGATACAGATCCCTCCTGCACCTGCTGGCATGAGTAACAACACTGCTAAGCAGCTGCATGCTCAACATCATTCTGTGGATACGCCTTTGTTGCAGTGACTCGTTGTCGGACACACATGCAGAGGTAACCTGTCACAGGTGTTTGGTGTCCATGCTTTTGAGCCAGCACTTGCTGCAGCCACAAGCACAGATACAGCCCTTCATTCAAGAAAACTCATCGATCTCATGCTGAACCAACACCAGTGGAAGGATAGAATTGGCACCTAGTTCGGGCACCACTCAATGATTGGTGGCACCGTGCTGCAGGCTGTACCCCTGACATTGCCAGAAAAAGGCTTGCCAGCACCTGCTTTGCTGCTGCGGCTGCTGCTGGCTCAGCCAGCAGTGCTGCTGGCTGCTGCTGGCTGCTTCTCTTATGGATCAGCAACAGCTACTGCCTTAGAGGGTGGATCAAACTTAGGCTTATAATGGCCATACACGGTTTGCACTCCCCCTTGGGGGGAGGGGGGGGGGGGGTGTGGGATGTTCAGTGTCTAGCGTCTACCCACCCGGCTTCTGTTCAGTCGGCGAAAGCTCTGTCCCTGAGTCAAATCTGCAAATTATCAGGGCTTTGCCTTTTCTCTTGCAGTTATCCACATTGCGACCGACAAAAACGCAACAGTCAACGGACCAGCATCAGTAACACCTTGACTACGGCAATCAGTCAGCGAGTTTGCAGCAGTCTAGATGCAAATGTATGAAAGCGATGTTTTACAGCAAATCTTGTCAATGACGACCTGCAAGTGATCAGCACTATGCCGGCACCCATGAATATCTGGCACAGCAAGGATGTATTTCACGAACTTCAGCATCGCCTTAGCTACAATGACGTAGCACATCTGAGAGCTTCTTCAGTTGATTGCAAGGGCTGCGTCGATTCTGTGCTTCAGCGACTGTCCCCTGTGCACCTTGACAGCCGGTTACTCGATAATGGGTGCGTTCCCATGCACGCTAAACGATCAACAACGATTTGAATAGCTTTGTTCCGTGCATCGAAGCATCGCCGGCACTCACGGCAGTACATGTACTGCACACAGTGCCTGACCGTCCTGACGTTGCCGTTGCTGCACGGCTGTACTGCAGATCCTTGCCTGGACTCAAGGCTCTGCACATATTTCAGCTGCAGCACCTGCAGCCCAGCCAGCTGCTGCGGCTCAGCAGCCTGACGCAGCTGACACAGCTGCACATTGGGGGCCAAGCATGCGCCCAGCTGCGCAGCCACCAGCTGTCTTGGGTTGGGAAGCTCACAAACCTAAAAGATCTCAGCGTCTCGAAGTGCACCAAGGTGAGCAGCAGCATGCTAGGATCTGTGAAACCTGGTGAGAGGAAAGCTGGCACCAGTATGTTGCCATCAGCTGCTGCTGCTGCTGCTCCTGCTGTATGGCTTCTAATTACATCTTGAACCTGCTTACACACGTACAGGGGCAGCACTGCTGCACTTCAATACCCACATGCTGCTCAAGCCCTTCACGAAACCATTGAGGAGTACCAGGCTAGCCTGGCTCTGCACCAAACCATACAACCTCCAACACAGCAGTCAAGCACTCCCAACATGCGCTTACCCTATCCTTCATTGATTCATATTCCCAGGTCCGCCTGAATGTGCTGGCCTGCTGGCACAGCTTGCGCCGCCTGGAGCGCCTCACCCTCATCGGCCTCTCCTTCACAGCAGCAGACGCGCACCACCTCACAGCTTTCCTGCAAGCAGGCGCAGCCAGCAGCTTGACGTCCCTGGTGCTTGGGGACCAGCAGGGCCTGAACTTCTTGAGCGATGCAGCGCTGGAGGGTTTAGGGCGGCTGCTGGGCCCTGCAGGAAAGCTGCAGGTGCTGGACCTGTCCGGATGCATCGAGCTGACAGATGCGGGTGAGCCTTCTGCAAGAGCAGCGGCGTTATGACGCAGCAGTGTTGAGGTAGTGTGCTGGGCAGCGTGCGAAACATGCAGCAACGAAGGTGTGCGCAGCTAATGCGGCAAGTGCTGCCGTGGATGCAAACATGCTGCTGTTGTTGCTTGCCAAGCAAAGCTCGAGAGACTGCAGAAGTGCAGTGCAGCTGCTGCTGCGTGCAAGCCCAGCCCAAACTCATGTTGTGTCTCAGAATTGGCACAGCATGCGCACTGTCCCTGTGCTGCTTTTCGCCTCCTCTCATTTCAACTGCAACCACTCACAGTCAAACATTGTTATTTCGCCGCCACCTCATGTACATACAACAACCCACGCAGGTGTGCGGCACCTGGCAGGCCTCAGCAGCCTGCACAGCCTGCAGCTGCCCAACGCCATGAAGATCGGCGCAGGCGCAGTAGCTGAGGTCGCAAAGTTCACCGCTCTGCAGCACCTCAACCTGCGGGGCTGCAGCCAGCTGCAGGACTGCCACCTGTTGCAGCTGCTGCGCCGCCTCACCTGCCTGCAAACCCTACACCTGCAGTCCTGCAGCGGTCTCACTGGCAGCTTCCTCCCAGAGGTGTGCAGCGCGCTGGTCAACCTTAAAACCCTAAACCTGGCGTACTGCCCGGGGCTGTACCCTGGCCAGCTGTCATACCTGTCAGTGCTGCCGGCGCTGCAGCAGCTGGACGTAACTGGGGGGTCTGCTGTGTCTGGGGTTGAGGCGCTGCTGCTGCTGGGGAAGCTGCAGCACCTCAAGCAGCTGCAGGGTGGGCACTGGCGCTGCAAGGGCTCGGCTGCCAGCCTGGCAGCATTCATGGAGAGCAGCAGGAGTGCTGGGGATGCTGCTGCGGCTAACCCAGAGCAGCAGCAGCAGCAGCAGGAGCGGTACCCGCTGCTGCCAGCGCAGTTGCAGCACCTATCGGTGAGCCACCTGTGCTGCAGCGAGTCATTCCTGCAAGCGCTACTGCTCAGCCTGCCTGGCAGCTTGACCAGCCTTGACCTGTCATCTTGCTCAGTGCCTGGCTTTGGTGCAGACTCAAGGTGCCTCAAGGGCCTCCTGCAGTGCAAGCAGCTGCGCAGTTTGTACTTGAGTGGCAGTAGCGGCCGGCTGGCAGAGGCGGCGCTGCAGTACCTGAGTGAGCTGAGCTGCCTTACAGAGCTACAGCTTGACCACATTGACCACAGCAGCAGCAGCAGCAGCAGCAGCAACAGCAGTGGTGAGGCTGTTGTGGGCAGCAGTGGCGACATGCAGCAGCAGAATTCTCAAGGCAGCAGCGCTAGTGGCGGCAGCAGCAGCAGCCACAGCAGGGCTAGCAGCTTGTCATACAGTGAGGATGCGGCTAGCCAGAGCAGCAACAGCAGCAGCAGCAGCAACAGCGGTAGCAGTGGTGCTAGGGCCTGTGGTGGCGTGGCGGCCCTGCTGGCTGGCACCGCTTTGTTTGGCAGCCCAACCAAATCCATGCTAGCATCATCCAGCAGCAGCAGCGTTGGTGGTGCTTTGATGCCCGTGCGGCGCAGCTTGTTTCCAGAGGCAGTACAAGCTGGATGTGCAGCGCTTGTTGACTTCCTGCAGCTCAGCGACCCAGCTGCAGGCAAAACAGCCGCACAGCAGCAGCTGTTTTTGCAGCAGCAGCAGTTGCTTTTGCAGCAGCAGCAGCAGCTGCCGCAGCCGCTGCGCCTGGCGCACATGCAGCAGCTCCAGCACCTCACCATTAGCTTCTCCACATGGGTTGATGATGCAGTCCTGGCAGGCTTCTCAGGCCTGAGCAGCTTGCGCAGCCTGAGCATCATCAGCTGCCAGGGTTTTAGTGGCTCAGGGTTCAGCACCTGGGGTGGCCTGCAGGAGCTAACGCGGCTGAACCTGTCAGGCTGTGGAGGGGTGTGTGATGCTGGCGTGGCAGCGCTAGCAAGGGAGTGTAAGGGGCTGCGGGAGCTGCTGTTGGCTGGTTGCAGGGCGGCGGGCGATGAGGGCGTGAGGGAGTTGCGGGCGCTGCGGCGGCTGCGGCGGCTGAACCTGACCAGCAACAAAAACATCACACACAGGTGGGTGGGCGGGCTCCGGGGTAGTTGTAGTTTGGTATGTGTGTTTCAGACGCCACAGGTGCCAAAGACAATTTAGCTTGAGGTGGGCGCCCCAGCGCACACAACAAGCCTGCATTTGATCAGCATCCAAGGTGCCATGCACATGTAGGTGCTGCTCCTCCCTGGCTACCACAACCCAACACAACTAAACCATCATTCTGCATTGTGCTGCAAACATGTATGCAGGTCGCTGGCTGCGCTGCTCCCTGGCCTGCGCCACCTGTGCCACCTCACGCTGGACTTGTGCACAGGGCTGGATGATGCTGCACTGCCCTGCCTTGCTGCTGCACCGGGGCTGGCCACAGCAGACATGCGGGGCTGCTGGCAGGTCACAGATGAAGGTGCGTGGTGCTGTTGTTGTTATGAAAATAGTGATATGTGTTGTTTGGCCTGCTGGTGTGGGCTGTTGACCTCTTGGGTGGGTTGCTGGATGCCGTGGCAACAGCGCGACCGAATATTCAAGGCCATGGTCAGCCAAGCAGCTGTCATACCCCCATGTGCGAACTACAGCAAGCAACGCCTTGCCTGCCTGCCCGCCCCTTTCATCTAGAGACAACTGCAAAAGTGCAAATCTAACAGCCTGGGGTGATGTTTGTGTCTGCAGGCGTGCGGGCGCTGCTGCTGGCCAGCGCCTCGCTGCAGCAGCTCAATGTGGACAGCTGCCACAGGCTGAGTGCCGCCTGCTGCCCTGACAGCTTCACAGCAGCCGGGCACGACCTCTGCAGCAGCAGCCACAGCAGCGGCAGCAGCAGCAGCAGGAGGCCCAGTAAGCTTATACGTGTCAAGCTGCATGCAGCTGAGGCAGCAGCAGCAGCAGTGGCAGAAGCAGGTGATGTGGCTGCGGTGCAGGCAAAGGTGGCAGCAGCTGCTGGCGGGTTGCTTGCAGGATTTGCGTCAGAAGACAGCTGCGGCAGTGGGGAGCTGATTGGTACGGCAGTTGCCACAGCAGCCGAGGAGATGCAGCTTCAGGCCGGCAGTGATGGCAGCCGCAGCTACAGCGAGGGTGAGGCTTCTGGCTTGCATGCTAATCTGAGCCAAGGTCAGAGCATCAGCGGCGGCAGTGTTGGGTACCTGGAGCTGTCAGCGCTGCAGAGGGCTCTTGACCATCCCTAGGCAGCTGCTGTGGAAATGCAGAGTGTTATGTTTGGCTTTTGCGGGGAGTTGTGGCGTTGTCAGCGCCCCTGACCCGCCGGGCGTGTTTGACAAGCACGTGGTGTGTCCTATGCAGACATGCAGATTGTACAACAACAGCAGCTGTTGGGCAGCAGCATACATCAGCATGTTACCACACTGGCAAGGATTGGTGGTGTTGGGTGCTTTTGAAATAGGTTACAATGGCTGTGTGTTTGTTGTGCTGTGTTCTGCGTGATCGCCTTTTATGTTGTCACAACAAGTTGACAGGGGGATTGCTTTTTGGTGTTGTGAGGTTTGTTTGGGCTGAAGAATACCGCTATGTGCGTGTTCGATGAAAGGCACATGGTGTTCGTTTGTTATGTAACATCAGACGCTGCTATTCAAACAGCGGCCGCACTCGGTTCTGACCACCACGCAACCGTGACTGATGTGGCCAGCTCACCAGCATCTGCTGTGAGATGTGGCAAAAGCCAGCATGGCATTGCCGTTGCGGCAGGTTGTGATGTACGGCAGCATCCTGCGAGTGTATTATAGGGTTTAGCCTGCTGTTGTGAAGCTTGTGGGCTTGTTGCGCTCAATGCGTACATGTTGTTGGGGTTGATGACTCATCCCGGCGTTTCACTCTGTTGCTTGTACTGTTTTTTTGTGTGACGATGATGACGTGTTTCACGTGCAATCTCCGCTACTAAGCAGTGTTTGATGGCTGCTGATTTTTTTTGGTTACCAGGGGGGACGGAATCCTACTGGCTCGCTACCACAGCACAATTGGGCCAGCCCAACTGCCGGGAGCTGGAGGCTATGCCTCACCAGCAGAACACGTAACAACACCCTATACCGGAGGTGCCCAGCGCCCGGACCAAAAAAATAAGCGGGGGAGTTGAACCCCCACACCCCTTGGTGTGCTACAGCTCAATTGCACGCCGCACACACCCGACCAACACTCAGTGTTAGCCGCCCCAATAAAGGAGTCTATAAGTGCAAGCTTGTGAAAAAATGGACAGAGAGAGCTGCGCAAACTCTGGCGCATCTCACTAGCGCCAAACCTGCACTGCAGCTCCATGCACAGCGCCAACAACGGCTTCCACAATTGCGCCAACAACTCAACTAATAACCGACTCATGCAGCTGCACAACCATATGAGTGCATGCATTGATTGTGGCGCGCAGTACCGTGCAAAACACCAGCTGCAGGGGCCCACATCCTGTAAGTTCATGGCTGCTGATTGGTGCTCCATCTGGCGATGTTGCTATGGCTTAAAAGGTAACATGATGATGATGATTCACAGCAGTTAACCCTGCCGGGAGCACTAGCCTGCAAGCAGGCACGCCGCCATGCCCATAGGCAGCAAGCGGGCATGCCCGCTCGGCGGCGCAGCTCCGCATCGTAGGTGGCTGTGAAACGACAGTTTTAGGCATGGTGAAGGCACAACTGTGCACCTGCAAGCAATGCTGTACCTTTGCTGCTACAGCAGCATCCACCCCACACAGTTGTGGCACCACAGTGCACGATCTACAACATTGTGATGCCATCACGCTCTCGCCATCATCAGTGTCGCCTTCACAGCCGCCTTGCCCCCAGCGGAGCACTTGTTGCCATGCGCTGCCAGCACAGCAGAGCGCCTGCACAGCTGTTCGCAGTACGCCACACACAGTGCTGCAAGCAACCCACATGCTCAAGCGCTTTGCAGAACAAGTGCCAGCTGCTGCTGATTCAAGCGCATCTATACAATGCAACACACGCTCACGCATTTTGTGTCACACCTCGCGCGACGAAGCACCAAAGATACAGGCAAAACTCCTGGCAATGATCCAAGGCAGCAGAACCCACGTTGGCCAAGCTTGTGCATTGTAATCAATACATGCACGCGTGCCTGCACAAACAGCTGTGTCATCACTGATGCGCTTGAACCAGCAGCAGCTGCCACTTGTTCTGCAACACACGCAATCGGAGCCTCCTGTTGGAGTCGGGTGCGCACAGTAGTCGGTGTTATCCCCCCCCCCCCCCTCGTTCGACAAAGCGCACACGTGCATGCATGCGCAAACAGCCGTGGCGAGGCATGCACATATGCGCGCATGCACAAAAGCTGTGTGACACTGTGTGATGGTCACATGCAGGCATGCCTGCACAAACAGCTGTGGCGAGGCATGCATGCAGGCAAGCACAAACAGCTGTGGCGAGGCATGCACACATGCACGCATGCGCAAACAGCTGTGTCGCATGCATGCATGCCTGCAGAAACAACTGCTGCGAGGCTGGCAAGCAGTCATGCGCTGCAACTGCCATCTACTGCATGCGACATATCATACGTAGCGCCACAGCATGTAAGATTGCACACACATGCATTGGTTGTGCAAGGTATGTGATTAAGCCGCACCCACAATCAAGCTCACAAACCAACACATATGAACTGTCACATGTGGCGGCTGCTACATCACATGCCTGCTGCAAATTGAGGCCAGTGCTGCACTTGGTGCCTATACACAGGCGTGGCAACACCTGGCACGAGCTAGTGTGCAGCCGGCAAATAGGCTCTACCCACAACCCCCAGAAAGACAGTAACCAAACCAAACACTGTGCTAAGCAAAACACTGTGATCACTGTGTGGACAACAGCACATTGATTTGCCGGGCGCTGGTGATGGCCGTGGCACCAGGAGCAGCAAAACTACATACGGTGTTAAGCAGCAAAATAACTACATAGCATGGACAGCACAGCAGCGTTCAAAGCACACTAGGTGCGCTGGCTGCAAACATTGAACCTACAATGCCATGAGCTGAGCTCAAGGATTCAAATGTAAATGACGTGTCACTTCATACAGTAGCAAACGGCCCAAAAACTGGTGTATAACATCAATCCTGCATATACAATCGCATCCAGAAATGCCCTACACCTAAGAATGAGCAGTCTGAAAATAGCACCCGAAGCACACCTCAAATGCAGCATAGCATAAACATAACTCACACAGCACATCACGAGCCGGAAATGCATCAGCCACACCCCAAACCCCAAATGCAGCATATCATAAACATAACTCGCACAGCACAACAGGATCAAGAAATGTATCAGCGCCACACACAGCACATCCCGCTGATGCAGCAGCGTTTGCCACACTCACTTGGTAGCTGGCATTTAAGGCAGCCACAGATACAGAGCCCAGCCCCACATGACATCAGAAGCTAGAAATGTATCAGCCACACACAGCACATCCCGCCGGTGCGCAGCGCTTGCCACACTTACTCAGCAGCTGGCATTCAGAGCAGCCACAGATACAGAGCCCGACCCGTCTAGGCCATAGCTGGTGTTGCTGGAGTTGCATGCACTGTTCTTTTGTGCAGCCGCAAGCGCCATGCAACTTGCAAGGCCCCTCAGCCCATGCAACTGCTGCACACCATGTGCAACATTTAGAGCGCATACTCCAGGTTTGTCATGCGTCGCCCCAGCACTGCCATGGTCGCCCCAGCAGGTTGCGTGTACCATGCTGCTGCTGCTTGCGGCCTTGTGCAGCAGTACAAGTGCACCAGCGAAGCCGCAAAATGCCTCATTTGGTTTGTAATGAGCACAGCATTGCAGGTCCGCAACCGCCGGCACAACATGCAACAGTGCACAGAACGCACGGCTGCAGTAGCGCTGTGTAGGTGGCTGTTGAGGCACAGCCAGAACACAGCTACCTGATATATAATCCTGCCGAAAGCGCAATCACAGGCAGTGGTGCAGACCAAGTGTTGCTTCGCTGTGCAGCACAAACACACGCTTGCCGCCTGCAGACGCCTGCGCCTGCTGTCAACTTGACAGCTCCGAAGCGCATGGATGGACAGCTCAGCGTCACAAATACAAAAAACATCCGTAGCTCGTGGCGACAAGCAAAAAGCCAAGAGATAAGCAAGAGGTCAACCGTGCAAGCTGGGGCTAGGACAGCGCTGCTGAACAACCAGCAGCAGACGCTGCCACTTTAAGCCACACAAGCTACACACGAGGCATCTTCAAGGATGCAACTACGCTCATCACAACACGATCGATGTTGCAGACATAGGCACAAACTCTACGCAGCTGCAGCCCATCTGACGTCCAACAGCATGCGCAATGCTTGCTGAATGAGTACCACCTTAGCCTGGTGCTGCATGCCCACAGCCGCAAGCTCTCATCTTTGATGTGCAAACCCTGCCAGCTACCAGTGCTGGCAGGCAGATAAAAGTGCAACAGCAGGCCAAAAGGGATCAGAACATGCATACTCCGTTCATATGAGTAGTAAATGCTGCATGCGACGTTCTATTGGATTGCGTCAGCTGAGGCGACAAGAAACCGTGCCAGGCAGCAACGGCAATGCCGCACGCAGCAAGACTCCCAAAAGCGCACACTTTGAAGGCTTTAAAAGGTGCGTGTGCCAGCAGCATACACCCGACTGCGCTCAGCTGGGGCCCTGCTGCACTCACACCAACACTGACGACGGCAGACATGCAGCCGCATGGAAGCGCCGCCCTGTCCCCTAAGCATGGCAGATAAGCAAACCCTGTGAATACAATGATGCGAGCAACCGCCACTGCCTATCACAGTGCACATGGCCATGGCAGGCTGGCATCACCTTGCAACACTGCGTGGCAGCTACCAGCAGCCTCCTGTGCTGCTGCAGGTGTCAGACAACTCATCTTCCTCTTTGAGCGCTGCTGCTGCTGCTGCTAGGTGTGCCTGCTGCTGCTGCTGCTGCTGCTGCTGCTGCTGCTGCTGCTGCAACTGGGCTGCCAGCTGCTGGCGCAATGTGATAATGGCTGCTTCAGCCACTCGCAGCGCCTTGTCTGCCAGGCGCACATCTGATGTGTCGGTCTGTAGCAGGAGGTTTGCCATGTTGACGGCCCGCCCGCATGCCGCCACAGATGTGTTTGCAGCAGCCAGGGCAGTATGCAGGGTTGTTTCCTGCAATACAGCAGCAGCAGCAGCGCATGCAAGGGTTGCAGCGTTTCAGGTGTTGGCAGCACGCAGCACCGGCAGCAGGTTGCTCCTTGCTGGCTGTGCCTCATGCACGCTGTACGCTTCAAAGCTGGCGCGCTTGTTTCGGACAGCGCAGGCTTCTGTTGCTCAGCTGATGTCCTGCAACGGGCAACCGCCGCCGCAGCTGCTGCCAACCCATACTTGCTGTCATTTCGCCATGATCCTTAGTGCCACATAGTGCCAGCCTGTAGCCCTAGTGATCATGAAGAGCACACTGAAGCTGATACGGGGGCCGGAATCTGGCGAGCTGCTGTGGCTGCGGCTGTGCAGTGCTGTGCACCAAATAGATGCAGCCACTGCTCACCGGCACAGCCTGGCCTTCAACAGCCAGACTGGCAGCCACAGTTTTGATGGTTCTGATGGTGCTGACCAGCTGCAGCATCTCCAGCAGCGCCTTCTTGCTGGTTGCTGTTGCAACAACAGCAGCTGTTGTGGTGCTTGAGGGTCCATCTGCGGCCCTTTGAAGCTCGTGGTCTACCATCTGATGCTGCTGCTGCTGCTGCTAGCATGCTCTGCAGCTGGCCTGAGGCGCGACACCGTTGCGGATTTGGCCGGGGGTTGGAGCGTCTCGCGTTGTTCGTGCAGCGTCATGTCAACTTCAATGCAGCTGTGTGAACGCTTCATTGCCACCTCGCTGCCCTGCACACAGCAGCCACCAGGTGAGCTCTGAGCATGTTGGTTTACGCTGGCTGGCACCCATGGTGCAGCGCCCGTGGTGTGGCCTAGGACCAAGAGTGTGGAGACAAATGCATTATAAGTAAGCTGAACATGTATTCTAGGTATGCAAGGCGGCGAGAAACCGCTTGTAAAAGCGGTCATTGTAGTTGCCAGGGCACTCTCACACGAGTATTTTTACTCGCCTGCGTCTGAAATCACGGACCCGGGAGACGGCACCTTGTTATTGACCTGAAAATAGTTCAAAACAAGAATTTGGGCAGCAGCGCAGGGTAAGGGCCGTGGTCTCCAGGGCAGCGCACAGCCTGTTGGCTCAATAGATGCTGCCCTTGTCATCGGATCGCAAGCAGCAGAGTATTAAAATTTCTGCGTTTTGTCTCTCTGGCGGCTTGATGCAGATATCGAGCAGCGAACGACGTCTTTTTTTCACACCTGGCGTTGCTGGAGGTCCTACGATGCTTTGCTGTGGAACCAACTTGCCACTGTTAATCCATGCTCTGTGGCATTGCCACTTGAAGACAACTGTTCTAGCTGCGGGCCGTGTGATCAGTCATTCGCCTGTGCGTAACAAGTGCGGTCATTGGATCATACTTTGTGATGCTCGTGGTTCTCCATGCTTTCAACACTGGGCACACCTTTTTTGAGACCACTGAATTTGTGGCAGTTCCTGTTTGCAATCCACTGATTCAGCGGGCAGAGTAAAACTCCGAACCTGCGACACTGAGGTGCTGTCGATGGGTTACAGGTATGTGTGCACGGAGAGCGCACTTAGCCCCTTGCTTTTGAGGGCTGAAAATAGCTTTCCTGTCGCATTAGGGGTTCGCAAAGCTTCCGCATGCACCAGCAGGGGTGCATGATGGCAGTCACCCAGCCAGCTGGCAGGTAGCCTCAGGCTTCCGAAGCCATGGAGTACTCCATGGACTAGTCCATGCCATGATGGGGCCCTGCAGCTCAGCTGCCAGGCTGGCATTCGCGACTGCAGCCACCAGGCAAGTCACATAGCTTCCAGTACGTTTATGTCACGTTAATTTGCCATCTTAAACCATATAGTTATGGGTAATACACGACTTGGTTGCTCAGCAGGCCTCAGGCCTCATTGGCACTGCAAAAAAAAATGCAGGCAGCGGCGCCGCTGCTGAGCCTCAGCAGGCGGCCGCATGCTAAGAGCTCAACAAGCGGTGCGCAGCCCTGCATGACCAGCGTACTTTGGTATCCTGGCTTTGTATATTTTACAAGCAGAACCGACTAGTTGACTCGTTATTACACTGCTCATCAACCAGCACATATTGCAGCAGCTGACAGACGGAGTGCTGTTGCATGCATGAGGACATGTAAAATGACAAATTCTATACAAAGCCAGGATATATCCTCGGTATATACCGAAGTACGCTGGTCATGCACAGCTGCGCACCTTCAAGCAGCATGTGTACTCTGAGCCACGCTGTATACATCTGCTCGTACCTCGCACAAGCACTGCACCGCTCCAAGAGCTGGTCAAGGCAACAGCAGCAGCCAAGTTGGACTCGGGCGCCTACTGTACCGGTGGCCATACGGTGTGGTGCTGCCCCTGGACATTTACAGCTGGCAGCTGAATGTTCGTGGCTAGTACTTGCAGCATGCAAACGACATATGAAGTTTCAGGCAATCATTCTATAACCGACTGTAGACGTGAGAAACAGCCAGCAGAATCATGGTCAAGAGGTGCCACGTGGTGCTGCACTGTCACATCGACGTCTTCTTACTCGTTTGGCTCGGTTGATAGCGCGCTCAGTGCGGCTGCTAACTTTTTTCAAAGCACTTAAATTGTTTTACAAACGTCATTTCCAGGTCTGAACGGCCAGGACGGCCTCTCCCGTAATGCAAGCAGTGCTTAGAAGACATCAGGTAACACCGGTACGCAGCCATTTCAGCCGTCGCGACTAACTTTATGACATAATTTGCCATCAATGCGCTTATTGTGTTGATGGTGGGACGTTTACACCCCAGTACCGCTGTGTAGTCGTGTTCCATCACCGGACAGGGCTTGTGTAACATGCTTGACAGTGTGGCGCGGCTGAACTAGGCAGCTGCACGGGTACAAAGGCGCGTTTGATGGTGTCACAGGGTAAGTTTCCTGAGCGACCGTATGTTTGACGGCTGTGAGATGTGTCAGAAGCCTTTTGAGAGATTCATTACAGCTAGCTTTCGCCGTCTAGCTAGCCTGTAAAGGCTTTATCTGCACCTACAAGTTACTTTGCAGGTGATCAGGCAGAGTGGTCGTGCTGTTGCTCACAATCGTAAACTTGGCACCATTCACGACCAGCGGCAATGCACCAGTCAGGCCTCACACGCACAGTACATGCTCATGAAAACGGTTTTTTAAACGTTGTATGCAGGCCTACCATGTCGTCTGACAGCACTATCTGCCAGCAGCACCAAGCGCCAGGCAAACAACAGCAGTGGAGGCCCTGCCGGGTGAGTCTCGTGTCCATCAGACCTTCAGTGCGCGCTTGACTTATTTAAATGTTCGAACTCAATATGACCACGCGGTCAGGCTGCACGCACTGCCATGTCATCATTCAATGGCAGCTGACATGCCACGCTGTCCCCTCAGGGCCTGTACATCCCCTGGCTGATCACCGTCTGTGCTTCATGCCTGCTGTTGATGCAGGTTGAAGGCTGCAACGCTGACCTTTCCCTTGAGAAGGTCTACTGCCAGAAGAAAGCGGTGTGCTCTGAGCACCTCAAGGTGTGTGGGTGTGAGATAGCATCCTTGCCAGCCTCATCATCATCAGCAGTGCAGCGGCTGCACCCTGTGAAACACGAATCACCATCTGACGTATCCAATGCCAGCTGCACTGCGCCACCAGCACCCTGCAGTTTAAAGAAAACTATGCAGAAGGTTGAACAGCGTCCGCACTCGCCTGCGCACTGTTGGAACATATCACGTTGGTTGGCGCCTGATTGCTGCCAGTCACGCAAGGGAGCAACACACCACCCGAGCACACTCTAGGCCATGCAAACATGATGCAAATCAACCCCCAAACAACCAAAAAATGACCCCACGATGTCCGCGCACTGGTTGCCGCGCAGGCTGATGCCGTGTCACTCCGCGGAGCTGGTGACGCCCTGCACCGCTTCTGCCAGCAGTGCGGCAAGATGCAGCCCCTGGCAGAGTTCAAAGGCCACAAGAGGTGAGCCCACACACGGCTTAGGTGACACCTCCATCTGCTTCATATGCTAAAAACTCTGCAAACTCCATGTTCACAGCCAACTTCCGGCGCAGCAAGCGACCACAGCAGCAGAAGCAGCTGGCGGAGGAGCTGCAGTGTTGTGCTGTGTTGCCTCACCCCTGCAAGGTGCCTCTAGCTGCGCATACTCGGCAGCACAGCAAGCAATGCTTGAAGGTGTGCTGCTTTGCATTTTTCATGCTAGACTGTCCATCTTTACAGCACATCGCTGCATTGTTTAGACAAGCACGCTTACTGCCCGTCATGCAACAAACTGATCACACGCTGTTCAGGCTGGCAAGTAACACTGCTGCTGCTGCCTGCTCTGCCGCTCACAGGAGCTGCCGCGCAAGCCTTGACAAGCGAAAGCTGCAGCCAGAAGTGCTGGCCACCACCAGACAGACGCGGCGCAGCAGGCGGCAGCTGGAGATGCTGCTGCTGTCTGAGCAGCAGCAGCAGCAGCTGTTCCCAGCTGCGGAGCTGCCAACTGAAATACAGCAAGGCAGTTGTGCCAGCCTGCAGCACCTCAACTGGGCGCCAACAGCAGATGGCATGCACAGCATGCCACACTCAGGCAGCAACAGCTGCAGCGGTACTGCTGGCATGGAGGCGTGCGCAGCAACACACAGCTGTGGCAGCGCCTACTGGATGCCTGCTGCCTTGGCAGTCCCTGCAGGAGTGCCAGCAGCAGCAGCAGCAGCTGCAGCAACAGTAGCTACTCCGGCGAACATGTGCGAGTTGCAGCTGCCATCCGCACTGTCGAGCTCTGAGAGCTCCTTTGCAGCAGCTGCGGCGGCATCGCTGGCGGACGCCTGGTGGCAGTCTGAGCAGCAGCAGCAGCAGCAGCAGCAGCCCAGCTGCTCAGCAGGCACAGCCGCCGCCTGCCTGGCCAGCTCACCCAGCTGCAATGATAATGCTGATGCTGGTAATGATGATGATGATGATGATGATGATGAGAGCCACCTGGACTCTCTGCTGATCGAGGCAATCAATCAGTCCCTGGCAGGCGCAGCCAGCGGCCCATGCGCTGCCAGCGGCGCATGCAGCGCAGCCGCTGCGCCCACATACATAGCACCGGCGCTCGGCGGCGCGTCACTCGCCCCAGCAGCAGCAGCAGCAGCAGCAGCAGCAGCAGCGGACTTTCAGGCCACGGATGATGAGCTGGAGGCAATGATCATGCAGGAGCTGGCAGCTGCCGGCGTTGCTCTGTCTGCGGCAGCAGGGGAGCTGGCCGCCCCTCCATGCTCAGGATTCCCTGCTATGCTGCCGCCACGGCCGCCGCAGCAGCAGACCATCCTGTGCATGCCGATGCAGGCACAGCAGCAGCTGCTGCTGCCACACAACTGACCATGCGGTGTGCTGCCGCCGGCGACGCCGGCAGCAGCTGCTTGCGTCAGCAATGGGGGCCGCATCAACTCTGTCGTGGAAGCGCTGCAGCAGCAAGCCCAAGAGGTTGAGCGGATGCTGTCTGAACTGAAGCAGCTGCGGGACCCGCGTGCTCTCCCAGGTGTGGCAAACACACACAGCAGCGCAGCGGCGGGCAGCATTGCAACAGGCTGGCATGGCTGCTGCTGCTGATGCACGCCCTGCATGGCACATGCAGGGCTGCTGTGTGGGGTTGTGCTGGCTGCGTAAGGGCTTTTGCATGACGTCACGAACGACTTTTGATACAGGTTTGATGGGCAGCTGTTGCATGTTTCAGGTGGCTTGCCTGTGGTTTGATGTGGGTGACGTGACGGTCATGGATGCAGCGACAAGAAGAATAAAGAACATCAGGTTGTTTCGGCAAGGTTGAACTGCACAACAGTCTTTGGTGTGTTTGGTGGTTACGGCGCACACAGCTGTGTTCAACAAACGTGATCCAGCTGGTTTGAAAGTCGTGCAAGTGTGCTGCATGGCACATACTGTTGTCGCATGTCAACGAACAACGTTGACCGGCATGTGGCATATACGGATTGGTGGCAACATTGTGTGCTATGCTGACAACACGTTGCGGCAGGGGCGGCTCACACCGTCCAGCTGCCACTGCTGCCACACACTTCTGCAGCAGCAATCTCATCTTTCCAGCGGCGCTGCTGCTGCTGCTCACTGCTTGTGAGTGTGTTGGTGTGCTGGCCCACTCAACCACGTGCTTTCAAAGTTTCCTTGTTGTTTGGCAGCGGTGTGAGGTTTGCTGCAGCATAGCGGCAAACCCATGGTCAGGTGGGCTTGTGTGCCGCCCGGCTTTGTGTGTTTTGTGTGCAGCACTACTCTCGGCGCTCTGTGCTGCGTTCGTTTGGCATCGTTGCGGCACTTTTGTCAAGGAATGTCATAGGATTTGCTACAGTCCTAGCGGGAGGCATCTCAGCACCCTATATATCTGCGAGTCTTGACTCAGCAGTTTACGTCCTCCTCATCTCACCTGCCTGCACCTCTCCTGATGTTTGGTTACATTACATTACATTACATTACATTACATGCTCCACTCAACGAGGAGTGGGAACCCCAGTCAGGAGCCAACGAGAGGCTCATAGGGTTACATGTGTGCTAGACAGCAGACCGCACTGCGCCACGCTCCTCCTGCTGCTGTGCAGCTGCACAGTTTGGTGTCCCTTGGCTCTTTTGCCATGTCCGCCATGGGCCTTCACAGCAGAACACATGTCACAATGCATAGCTCTGCCACCACGGCGGCACGCGAGCTTGCTGGTTGGGTTTTGCTGCAGCTCCTACACTGATGTTGGTCGTAGAGTCGCATCTGCGTGTTTCTGAGGGTGCAGGGCGCGTCCTTGCCACTGCGGCTACAGCTGACGTGCACAAACGGCAGTTTGCGCAACACTATGCCGCTCAGCGGATAATTGGGAGGCCTGTGTCCAGCAGATCTTTCGGTGTCCTAGTTAGCATTGTTGTGTTGTTAACAGCCAGCCCCCTTGATCCTGGTTACAGGATTGCGTGGTTGCTGCGGCAGGTGCTTTGATCAGCAAGCACTGTCAGGTTCTTTGCCGCCAGTGCCAGCTGGCGCAGGCGTTGCCTTTTGCATGTGTTCAGAACGCTGCCACATGCAAAGGCAGCACACTACAACAGGCTGAACCCTACCAGATCATATGCAATGCTGTTCTGTTGTATTAATCCAAATGCCACCCGGTAGTCTACAGGCGGGGTGTACAGCCTGCTGTAGTTTTGCTTTCAGGTTCTTCTTTTCCGCAGTATATGGTAGCATCTCGCGCTTCGAATTAGCCATGTTTGTCCTGATGCGCAGTTGGCGTGTTGGGAGCGGTCCGTGTCAGCATTGTTGGTGGGAATGACAAGGGTGGCGTCACCAGCTGCCCCTGTTCAGTTAACGCCTGCTTTCGGTGGCAGGTTGTTGCAGCACAATACACAGCTGTGCACTGCATCATGCACTTCATTGTGCTGTCCATGGTGTGGAATGCTTTGCTTGTTGTGTTTGCAAGGCAACATGCCTCGCTGTTGTTGGGCCTGCCAGGCAAGTGTTTCACTTATAGCACACAGCAGCAGCAGCAGCAGCAGTAACCGCTGCCACTGGACGTACCAGTGCTGGCCGCTTCTATGTGATCCAGCAGGGCGACAAAGCGCTGGAGCAGCACTGTAGTATCTGCCTTTTAGTATTTGCCTTGATCGTGAATGTATGCATCTTGCATTGTGGTTCTTTTTCAGGTTCTTTTGCGCTGTGGTAGCCTCTGTGATGACTTTTGCTGTTTTATGATTGAAGGCTATTGCCAGCTCCCGTATTGATTGCTGGGGTGCGTGACTCCAATCAAAAAGGTGCTCCTGCACAAACTGCAGCAGCACCGGGGTCCCAACATGTCACTGCCTGGGTGCAGAACAGGCATATGCACACACACACACCCGTTGGCTCACACCCTCGGTTTGCGGGTGCTTGAAAGAGAGAGAAAGAGAGACAGAAAGAAGGATGTGCTCTCCTGCTGTTTATTTGTGGCGCAGGCCAAACCTTGCACATGCAGGAGCTCCAGGCAAACTTTGCACAGTGCCGGCTGGGTGATCCTGGGACTGAGTTGATGCTTCAGTGTTGACTTGGGGTCAGTTGAGGAATTGAGAACGCTGCTGCTGATGCAGGCGTTGCGCCTTGCTTTGCATGCACGTGTGCATGGGACGCTCTGTTCAGACCTGCTATGAAGGAATGATAAACATGCAACTGTGCGCATGAGCAGCAACCCATGCAAGCTGCATGTATGTTGGCAGTAGAATGTGCTGCCAGGCGTGTTGTTATTTTGGTGCAGAGGTGTTTCTACAGGCAGCACGAACACTCACAGCTGACTGTGGGCACGCATGAGCATCCAACAGCTCATCAAACATGCGTCTGCCACGCCACTGTGTATCTGGCAGTGCTGCGTTTGCTGCCACACCTGTTGCGGCTCAGCACATCACTTGCAGGACGGCTGCCAGCAGCTGTGGCTGGCACAAGCTGCGGAGTACTGGTAGCATTGCAGCGTCGCATGCGATGCCCGCAGCAGCAGCAGGGAGAGCTGACATAGGCATACTGGGTTGTAGTTGCGTGACGCCATGCGGACAGTGCGTTGATCTGTTGAAAGGCTACGCATGCTTGCTGCAGCTTGCAAGCTACTGCAGAGTAGGAAGGCCGCATCAGCTGTCACCTAGCTCAACTTGAGCTGCATTTGGGCCAGGTACACAGTTCGCTGATCAGTTGCACTGAGTAGGAGTAGGAGACACAGTTTGGGTGCTAAGGAGGCATGACGTATTCGGCAGCTGGTTGGTTGTTTTTCACATCATGCAGTGCTCGCTGTTGTTTCTTGGAGTGCTTAGCTGGCGGCGCTTGGGGTGCAGCAGCTGACAGATTGGCTCGTGTTGCTGCACATGCCCGTGACTGGTCTGGTTCACACTGCAAATTCAATGAAGTGCATGCAGACCTGATGCCAGATGCCAGCACGCGCTGCTCATGTTGTGGGTCAGAAAGACTGCAGCCACCTCCTGCATGATAGAGCACGCACAGCACAATCCACAGTGTCAGTGCAGCGCCCTACTGCATCAGGCAGCTCCGCAGCTCTTCGCTGCGTGTGATGCTGCAACCGGGTTTCTCTCCGTGGTTGTTTCGGAAGTGATTGCCATATCAGCCTCCCTGTCTATGCAGAGCCAGCTACGCAGCAGTGACCGAGTGTTTGGTTTGGCGTAGGCTTTTCCTTCGCATTGCATACATGGTGTTGGGTTGGGTTTGCGTGCTGCTGGCATCATTTGCTTTAGGGCCCAGCTGCCTTGACAAATGCACTGCCAACGCTTGCAGCTCCCCCCAAACAGACCTTGCTGTCCACCTGCTCTGCCATGCTGTTTTGGCTGAGCACTACGGCTTGATGCAGCAGCGGCATCCCCTCCTGCACACCAGGCGTGCCTGCCAGGTTGCACTGGCAGCTGCATTGCCTGCCTTGCGGCATCGCACTGGCCTGTGATCATGCAGGCTTGTCATCTGTCGTATCTGAGCGGCATGTCATGAATGCTGCACTGCCTCTTGGGTTGGGTACTGTTCACTATGTACTACTATGGTATGCTTGTCACCTCTATGTAGGACTGGGCCGCTGTGTTTGTTGGCTTTTGCAGGGCAGCGTGCGCATCATAATGCGCCACATGGAATTCACGCGCTGTTGAAATCGTTTACCAAGGCTCGTCTTGTGGGGCAAGCCATCCACACGTTGATGTCTACACAGTACAAGCGCCGCGCAGCGGGCTCCCAGCATGCCATGCCATGCCAATGGCTGGTGCCTCATGCGTTTTTCACAGAAAGTTTTGTTCTGTAACGTGATGATGATGGGAGTTTTGTTCTGTTGGCACTCCTATGAGGGTGTGCTGATCAGCGCAGCCTGCGTGGTGTGTGCTGCTGCACGGCCTGCTGTCACAACAGCATGCTTGTGCCACACGGTGCGGCGTTATTCCTGTGGGAGGGCGCACTGAGGAGCATTGCCAATTATGTATATCTATCTGTTACGCAGCATATGTAACCACCATACATCAACTTGCTTTGAAAGCATAGCCGCTATGCTGGCTGCGGCAGCCAGCTGTCCCCATCATGCAAAGCAGCGTCCCTGGCTGCTGTGCCAATGGAGCTGATGCCCTCACACATGTGGTGCGGGGGAGGTGCACAGCTATGCATTTACTTGGTACTTTGGAGTCAAGGAGCCGTCTATTACTGTCACTTCACATGCTGCAAAGCAAGGTGTGCACAGGTCAAACCTCCCTCTGCCCTGCTGCCCAGCAACGCGCATACACCAAGGGCTGGATATGGCAACCACTGCCACAGCAGCCCCAACAGCTGTGGCTGCTTGGCGGCTGTACCCGCCTGGCCACAAGGGAAGCAAGCACAGCAATGCTGGCAAACATGATGGGTAACGTGATGGCAAGCACAACGCTGCTTGCTTGCCAGCACAGCGATTACAAGAGCAGTGCAGCCTCCTACAAGTGGCGAGCTATGCAGGAAGCCGCTGTGCTGCCGTAGAGGGTGGTCACCTGAAAACACATGCGAGATGTGAACCCTTCTCTGCAGGCATGCAGTGCTGCATGTTCACACACATACAGCGGCGGCAAAAGCATCATTCACTGACTAGCCTGCTGCTGCTGCTGCTGCGCATCCTTGAGCCGCCGATCAGGTGGAATCGAACCACTCGGCCTCCCGGCCGCTACGGGTTTGAAGCCCGCACCCAGCACCAGCCAGGATCAGTTCGGCATCAGGTGGCATGCACACACGCTGTCAGAAAGGCCACCTACATTCATGCTGATCTGGATGCCAGTGTGCACTCTGCGTGGAGCTGAAGACGCTGCTGCTGCCTTGACTGTACTTCTTACCTTTGGATATACCTGATCAACACGCTTTACCTGTGTTCGCATCCCCAGCGCAGCTGGCTGCACTTCTGCTGTGCTTACTGGTGGTGCTGCTGCTGCAGCTGCCACTGCGCGTGCAGGCGCCCGGAGAGTCAACTGGCCGCAACAACGACGAGAAACATAAACAATACATATCGTAAACCAATAGGCAACGGGCACAACAGCTGCAGCAACAAAGACGGCGGGCCCAACAAACTGCCGGCCAGTACAGGCATCCGGCAGGGGCGATACAGTATTTGACTTCCTTGGTTTTAGGTTCAGATTGGATATGTGACCACTTGTAACAAGGTTGGGTGGTCGGCCACATCTCAGCCACAGGGCTGATTGATCCGCTCATCATGTGATAAAACCAATCCGCCGTGCAAGCACGACGAATTTGGAAGGATAGGGAACTGCGGCCTCGCAATGAGCTATGTACGCCCCAGAAGCGCCCTTCAGCTCGAGCCCCAAACCCGCGTAACATGACTCAGTCCCTTGGTCCTGCATTGTTGCAGAATGCAGCCGTGTTTCAAGTATCTTTAAGCAGTATGCTGGGACTTTATTGTGGCCTCTGGTCATCGTGAGGAGGGTTTCTGCCAAGACTACTCTGACACCAACATCACCCATCCCCAGCACAAGCAGAACTGCTGCAAAATTCAGAGGCAGAAACAGTCATGCAAACGCAATGTCTGCGTTCTGGACGCATGCAGGTGATCTAGGCTCAGCTGCATGCACTAGGCTGTAGCCCGCACCTGCGCCAGTGGCGCCAGTCCTTCCCTCCAACGCCCTGGCTACCTGTCACTGCTGGCATGTGTCTGCAGATGCATGCCTCCCTGCAGCAGCCAAACAGCATACCTGCACACTCAGCAGCGCTGCACAGCCACGCAACAGCTCGCATGCAGCGGCGTCACCAGCAGCAGTCCAAGGTCGCGCACATGCGCCACATGTGCGTACAAGCAGCAGCAAGCAGCTCGTCGCCTAGCTCAGCAGGCCTGACAAACAGCAGCAGCAGCAGCAGCAGCAGCAGCAGCTTGAGCCGCGGGCCTGTGCTGGTGGTGCCTGCCTTCTACCTTGATGCGCAAGCATTCAAGCCGCTGGTGCAGGAGCTGCGCAGCAGGGGCTTTAACGCAGCACTGCCTCCCATCAGGTGCGGCAGCAGCAGCAGCAGCAGCAGCAGCAGCAGCAGCAGCAGCAGCAGCAGCAGCAGCAGGAGGAGCTGCAGTTACTGCAGCTGCCACAGCAACCCTGTGGTGCAAGCATATGCGGCCATGTTTGCTGTTTACTTGTGTTGTGCTGCAGTCGTCAGTTGCTTTTTGTGTTGTGTACAGTGTGCTGCGTTCTGGCGGGGCAAGCGAGAGCACGGTGTTTGGTTGACAAGCAGCAACAGCCATAGCTCAACAGCTGCAGACGCAGTAGGCAGGGACAGCCGTGCACCAGCCGCAGCAGCAGCAGCAGCAGCAGCAGCAGCAGTGCGATGCAAAAGTAATACCTTCAGCAGCACCGCCCGTTCAGCAGCTGCTGCATCGTTGCCGCTGGCAGTGCCCTGATGTATCAGGGGGCCGGGCACATGATGGCGTAGTGCTCCTTCCTGTTGCCGCTCCATTGGGGCGCGGGCCTGATGGCGTTGAACCGTTACTGGAAACTCACTGCAGATGGCCTTAGGCTGCAGCACACAGCAGCTTGAAAGTTACTTCGCATAAATGTTACACAGGGCACACCCTCCCATATAAAGTAAGCTATTGCTTGATGGGTAACATGATGATCAGGGGGCCGGGTGCCCCTGCATCTAGGGCGCTCGCTGAGATGCATGGCTTGGTGCAAGGCCGAAGCCAGCTGCACCACTCTCAATGCCACGCAACTGTCTGCATTGCCGCTGCTGCGCACATGCAATGATACCTGGCGGTGTTGCGCCAAGCACAGCACTTCACCTGTGCTCCTGACTGCCTCTGCTGTTACTGCTGCTGCTGCTGCTGCTGCTGCGATGTGCAGGTGGACAGATTGGGTCCCCACGCTAGGCGGCAGGTCAGTGCGGCCCATCCTTGACCGTATGGACTACGCACTCACGCAGGTGCGTGGCTGGCTGCCACTGCTGCCGCTGCACTGCTGCTGACTAATTGCCCAGCCCAGTAGAACCGCTTGTGCGTATTTGCTGTTGCTGTCTGCAGCGCCTAAGGTGGTTTGGGAGTGGCTCCCTCCTCTGGGTTTACCTCTTGCCAAAACAACGTGTTTTCATACATTACATTACATTACATGCTTCACTCAACGAGGAGTGGGAACCCCAGTCAGGAGCCAACGAGAGGCTCAAAGGGATTGATTGTCTGCAGCGCTCCAGGGCCCGCCAATCTGGCTGTTGTTGTCGGCTGTAGTCGTGTTCCTCGTCTGGCTGTGATCTGCCTTGAAACGGCCAGAAGCTACCACACATGCAGTGTTTGTCATATGACATGTTATATGACATATTCTGCTGGTATTGTCACATTTTTCAAACGATTTCACGTGTCTCCTGCAGCTGCTGGAGGGCTACCAGGTCAGCGAGCAGGGCAACTTTGAGGTGCCGCTGCCGCAGCCGGCCACCTACCAAGATTGGCTGCAGGAATTCAGGGACGCCTCGCAGGGAGCGCGGCCAGGACTGGAGCTAACTGGTGCGTGGGGTGGCATGCTGCGCACAGCTGTGAACATGGAGTCTGCAGAAGTTTTCAGCATGCAAAGCAGCTGTTGCTGCTGTCATAGGTGTGCTGCCAGTGTGCTTCAGTACGTGTAGAAGCAGGCAGGGCATCTGGCGTCCTCTGTCCCAGCAAAGAGTTTCTGGGCCGGGGGATGAGCTCGCAAGGAGCTGCCCCAGGCCTGGGGCTAGCCGTCAGGCTGACTGGTGTGTGGGGTGGGACGCATGCTTCGCACAGCTTCAATGCTCTGCCTTTGAGTTTGACACAGCTGCTTGTGCGCTGAACCTACTGTGCTGCTCGTTGTACTGCTCACTATACCGCTCGCTATACTGTACCGCAGGCCCTCCTCTGGGTCCACCTCTTGCTAGAAAAACGTGTAATTTATTGATTGATTATATGATTGTACCGCAGGCCCCTGGAAGGGCTCGCAGCGTGCCGCGCTGGTGGCATCGTCTGCTGGCGGCTGGATCAGCCGCATCTTCCTGGCACGAGGGCCGCCTTACAGCAACATCGTGTACCACGGCGCTGACAGGTGCGGCTGAAGTAACAATTGTGAAGGAATGCGGTACATAACATGATGTTACATAGCATGTTACGGAGGTATGTATGTTTTGGTTGCAGCTGTTGCAGCCATCGGCACCGGCACAGCAAGATGTAGTACACGATGTTGATGCGAGCTGCGCGTCTGCTGAGACCTTTTGTTGCTCGTGTGGTGTGCAGCATGCTGTTGCCCCAGTGCCAGTGTTCTGAAATGCTGCATGCTGTTGTCTATGTGCAGCTGATTCAAGCTTTGCCGGTGCAGCCTTGTGGTGCGCTGTTTTCGTACAGACAGCTGCTGCCGATGCCTGTCTAGCTGCGTCATCGACGTGCTGCTGCTGCTGCTGCTGCTGCTGCTGCTGCTGCTGCTGCTGCTGCTGCTGCTGCAGGGTGCACACGCTGGTCACGCTGGGCACGCCGCACAAGAGCGCGGAGCCTGTCACGCGGCGCAACATCGACTTTGTGAACGACAACTACGGCGGCGCACACATGGACGATGTGAGGTGTGTGTGATGGCTGCAGTTTCTGCTTTTGCTTGCATGTAAAGCTTGCATGTAAAGTAAATGATGCGCGGGATAGAATGTCCACAGCTGAGCTTACAAGGTCAACACCGTTTGCAGCAGCCACACAAGTGTTCATGCAGGTGCGCAGTGCTGTGCATGAACGTCATTTAGCCGGGGTGTGTGACTTGGCTGCAGGCGAGATATGGTTAAAACATGAAACATGAAACTGACAAAATATCATCTGTCATGACTTCACGTCTACTGTTCACTGCAGTCGCCGTGCTCCGTGCTGCTGCTGTTTGTGCTCCTTGCGTCTGCTGTTGCGGGGCTCGACAGTGTGTGCCTTGTGCGCTGCCTACCTCATGTTGGCCGGCTGTGACACACTCCCCCCGACCAGCATTGCTTGAAGGTGCGCAGTTGTGCATTTACCATGCCTCAAACTGTCATATTACACTGCTGCTGCTGTGCAGGTACGTTGCGATAGGCAGCAAGACTGTGCAAGGCAAGTCCTGGCTGAACGGCGCAGTGCAGGACTTTGCGTACCAGTCCTACAACATCTGCATTGGGGACGGCAGCGCCTGGGGCGATGGCGTGACGCCCCTGGAGTGTGCATTGGGTGAGTGAGTGTGTTGAGTGAGCGCATTGAGTGAGTGCGTTGAATGAGTGTGTTGAGTGAGCGCATTGAGTGAGTGCATTGGGTGAGTGCAACATGACAGTTTCAGGCATGGTAAATGCACATGACTGCATTGGGTGATTGCATTGAGTGAGTGCATCGAGTGAGTACATGGGGTGAGTGCATTGAATGAGTGCATTGGGTAAGAGGACGTGTTGCTATTGCAAGGTGCAGAGTATGGGTCCCGCGTGCAGGTGATGTATGGTACAACGTACTTTTAAATGACAGTTGTAGGCATGGTCACTGCACAACCGTTCACCTGCAAGCAATGCTGGTCCAGAAGCCTGTAACGGCCTGTCTGCTTTGCTACCTAGGCTGCTCTGCAGCCCCGTCATGCCAGCTCAATGCAGCATCTTCCATCTGCTTTACATGCTGAAATTAACTCTGCAAACTCCACTTTAGTAGCACCACGCTTGCCCTGCTCGCACTGCGCCAGGCGCGCATCAGCTGCTGGGCTGGCTGCCCGCCCATGCTGCGACTGCTGTGCATTGGTGCTGCTGCATGTCCATTGCAGCTGTCGCGCGCATGCTCAGCAACTTCAGCAAACTCATTTCTGCTGCTTGCGTGCTGTCTCATGGATCACGTTCTTGATGTTTTGTTTTGTGTTTGTGCAGCGCTGGATGGAGCGCACCACATAGTGATGGAGGGCGCAAAGCATGTGCCATTAGAGGCAAAGCCAGAGCAGGGCGTGCACTGGTATGGATCAGGGCCCTACCTAGAGCAGTGGGTGCACTTCCTGCAGCATAGCGGCGGCTCTGAAGCAGCCACACCAGCAGAGATGGCATCGCTCCGCAGCAACAGCAGCAGCAGCAGCATCAGTGGCGGCGGCACCGGCGGCAGCGGCGGCAGCAGCCGCGTTTAAACCAGATGTGTTGTGGGAAGCAGGGGAGCGTTTGAGTGTGGTTTGGATTTGAACAAGTTGGCGGTGGCTGTGTGCTTTGCTGGTGAAACCGAGCTCTCCCTGGTGACAAAACAACAGTCTCCTGCTTCCAAGCTGGTAAACTTGGTACTGTGGGAGGCGAGTTGGATTGGGCAGCCGGGTATGTTGCAGGGGGCGCTGCAAGGCAGCAGCTGTGGGCCGGCTGCATTCACTCAGCATTCACTCAGCCTAATTAGCTGAGTTTATAAACTGCCTTATCACAGCGGTCGTTGGCGATCAGCTGCCGCACCCCCGGTTAGCTAGACGCATGACGGTACTGGTGTGCTGTGGGAGACGTGGCCAGCGTGTGGAAGACAGGTGACCCTTGGGTGAGCAGCAAGCAGCGATCATGGCTCCATCATTGAGGGCGACAGTAGCAACCAGTCTGGCGGGTGGACCCCTTCTAGCCATGTGAGCAGCAAGCAGCGATCATGGCTCCATCATTGAGGGCGACAGTAGCAACCAGTCTGGCGGGTGGACCCCTTCTAGCCATGTGAGTACGCCATTATGTTGTGTTGTGCTTGTAGCATGTGACCTGCAACTAGTATACTGAGCCCGGGTAAGCGGTTCCATGCCCTAGATAGAGCAAAAGAAGAAAACTAGAGCAACTGGACACCCATGGGTATCTCACACTGCAGTGTCCAGCTGGGTGTCACACTAGGAAACCGCCCGCTAACTGTACCTGATGGTGTGAGTTTACACCTCGCCAGCACAATATAAAGCACCCCATATATAAGGACTGGTTGATAAAACCCGGGGCAAGGGCGTGATCAACCGTTCACTGCGAAAACAGGCTGTCATGTAATGTCGCGCAGTTGCGACCGCACGTGTTATGAGAGGATTCGCCAATAAGCCTGGCCCCACAAGGTTGACGCAACATCAACAAACAATTGCACGGCGCCAATGCGAACAGACAGACGTTGATCTGTAGGCGACGTTCGGGAAACAAAGGTATGGAGCCCAGCGACGCAAGGTGAGCTCGTGAATCGAGCTGTAGGGTCGTACATGCAAGAAACGGTAGCGGATTTAAGCAATTTTCACACCAACATTGTCAAGATCAGGCAGTCTTGGTCTTCAGTGTCAATGGAGACACTGGCAGCTTGACTGGAACGCTGAAAGGTGGTGGGTTACACCCGGGCGATATTGCCGGCGCCATTTTCTAAATCAAGCTTCTTTCTTTATAATGATGCAGGGCTTAGTTAGGGTGCCACGCTCAGTGACGCTGTAATGAAGGAGCGAGCGAGCGAAGGTAATGAAACCAATGCACCGGCTCTACCAGCGGCTTGATGCGCCTGCCCGTTATACTTTACGTCTACGAGGCAGAAGTCTCAGTATTCGTCGATGCTGTGGACGGGGATGCGTACAGCCCAGCGCACTTCGTAGTAACCTTGGCTGCTGCTGTGTGCAGGGCGCCAAGGTGCAGACGAAATGGTGTTACCCTGTGTGAACTGTAGTTTGATGATGCACGATCAAGGCGAGGCGCTCCATCATCCTGCCACACCAGTGACGGTGTCGCCCTCCAAGCCAGCTGCAGAGCAGCAGCAGCAGCAGCAGCAGCAGAGTCACGCGCCTCACGTAGCTGTGGAAAGATCCAGCAGCACCATCCATACCAGGAATGCGCTCATGGAGATGCTGCAGCTGCTCAAAACCATAAAGGCAGTCCATGTCCTGGCTGCTGATCTGGCCACTGCAGACTACACGCTGGCGGTAAGAATCGCTGCTTGGATTTTTAGTAGAGCACTGCCAAAGCCGGGCAGCTGGGTGTTAAGCTCCCAAAGTGTTCGGCCTAGGGTTGTTGGGCACACTTGATAGACATTGCTGACAATTCAGTTGCATGCATTGCATTGTCATTTCATGGCAGCATTGCAAGTGCAGCCTGTGCCTGGCAGGGTATCCAAAGCTGCAGTCTGCACAGAATTAGAGTCACTTGAGTCAGGTGCTTTCAAATCGCAGCAGTTGCCTCCACCACACAAGCAACAGGCAGACTTGCTGATGCAGAGAAACTTCAGTCATGCCGACACATGAACCGCCGCCGCGCTGCTGCCGCTGCCGCTTCGTCTGCTGCTGCTGCTGCTGCTGCTGCTGCTGCTGCTGCTGCTGCTGCTGCTGCTGCTGCTGCTGCTGCTGCTGCTGCTGCTGCCATGCTGCAGACACCAGCGCTGCAAACTGCCCTGGCTGCTGCAAACACGTCCGTGGCGGCATGCGGGCGGGCAGTCGACGTGGCAGCTCTGCTGCTGTACGCAAGTCCTTCAGCGGTGCATCTGGCAGACATGGCGCTGCGAGTGGCAGAAGGAGCCGTTGCAGCAACATGCAGGCAGGTGAGCCAGGCTCAGCAGCTGGCAGCCCAGGTGCAACGGCAGCAGCAGCAGCAGCAGCAGGCTTACCTTGCAGCAGCAGCAGCAGCAGCAGCAGCAGCAGCAGCAGCAGCAGGGCTTGATGAGCATGCTGAGCTGGCTGACACCTGCAGCAGCACTGGCTGCTGCTGGTAGCTGCCCGGCAATGTGGATGATGGTGCCAGTAAACGGCCATGGCCCATGCGCACTATGCGCAGCAGCGCTGGCGCATTCGACAGCAGAGCAGAAGCTGGCAACGTGGCCGAGCAGTGGTGGCTGTTGTTGGCCAGAGCATGGTTGCTGGGCTGCAGAAAAGATGGTACAAACACTGTTGCAGTGTGTCAATGGAGGCTGGGTGTTTGGTGCACGTATACAGAACCTTTTGAGGACTTGGAACGGCATGGTTGTGTTCTGGGCTGTCTTAGTACTCGGCAGCGTCTTGTGCTGCAGTGATCCATTTGATACGCGTCTGCAGCAAAGTCTGCGGCGGTGTGATCTGATATGCATGTTGTTGACAGAGAGTTTCCATATAGCATGTTGTGTCATACGAACCGGGCTGTTTTGGATGCTCCGGCAGCCCCATTTTTGCTGCAGCGCTGTCCTGGCTGCTTCCTGCTTGTTTTCAAAGTCAGCGGCTGGCTGCTAGAAATGGCATGCGCTTGCGCTGCTTAGCCTATTTGTTGCGGCCTGAGTGTGTGGGATGACACACGTGCCCACACGCATGCGCTTATTGGAGCTGATTGCGCCTGTGCTGCACGGCCAAGCTCTCCAGGCTTACGGTCCACGGCTCTTTGACTGTGCTGCTGCAAAGACGCCCCGCATTGGGTGCTGTCGCGCATTTTGTCTGCTGTGTAGTAGAGGGGCGGTTGCATGTATGACAAGGGCCTGGCCTGTCCTGCTGTGCCATGGTTTACTACTGGCTTGATCAGTTGAATTCAGGGAACGCAAATATCACAACACGGCGGCATACTATTGCATTGATTATTCGTTCCAGGGGCAATCAACACGCCACTGCAGCGACGTATGCTGCATGCTGTGTGGTGCACCTTGTTGTATCTGTTTTTTCAGCGCTGCAGATGTTGCGCTGCATTCATATCTGAAGCAGGCAATGCGTGTAGCTGCTGTTGTGCATCTGTGCTGATGCTCCAATGTAATGGCTACATTGAGTACTGTACTGCGATGATCAGACAGCAGCTGGCAGCATCTACTATACTATTCGTTTGCACAGCATCTGTTAAGCAATTGGTTTGCGCTGCAGACATTCCGCACGCTCTGATGCAAACGCTTAGGAGCGGGGTTGTTTGCACCAGTCCGCCTGGATAGCGTTGGTGTGTCTGCTGATAAACAGCACCGTGTGCTGCTTGAGAATGACCTTCAGCTGGCTGTAGCGCTTCAGCACTGAGACTGCAGATTATTACAGAGAGATCTAACGCAGCCTGCATGTGGCAGCTCAAAGGGGACAGGCGCATTTGTTGTGTACATACCCTACAGTCTTGTGGCACAGTTGTATGCAGGAGGGGCTGCATACGCAGCATGAGCAAACGCTGCCAGCACATAGTGTGCCAAGCCATTACTTGGCGCATGGCATGACGCCAGCAGTGGAGGTGTGCAGGGGTGTGTCGCGTAGCGTGCTTCTAAGTGGCTCAGACTGATTTGCATTGCAGAGCTCAAGCCTGTGCATGGCTCGAGAAGGTGTTGGTACATTGCTCGGTGCAGGGGAGTCAAGTATTGTGCTGACTGTAGCTATTCAGCTATAGACCGGCCAGTGATGTGGACGACATGCATTCGCTGTGTGCGGGGAATGCTGCTAAGCAATATATCTCTTAGGTTTGATATTGTGCTACTCTGGCAGGTTCCAAGTGCGCACCGCTGCACCAATGCAGCGGATGGCAGTATCAGTGTCGTTGTCTGAGGTAGTGTGTGCTGCAAATTTTGCCTGCAGCCAGGCCAGGAAACTGATTTGCAATGTGAGTCTGCTGTACAGTCTGTTCTGTGGCGCAGTCGCTGTGCTGACACCAGCACAGCTGCTGCTGCCGTACTATCAGCATTGATCGCAAGAGCAAGCAGGAGAAGCTGTCTACTGCACAGCACCGCCGTGCTCTAGTAGAATGCTTTGCACAGTGCTGCTATGCTCTTGGAGCCGTGGATGCTTGTTGAAGTTGTGTGGATGTCTGCTTGTGTTCATAGCACGAGTACGTGCCAAGCCTGTGCAGCAACTCTGTCTTCTGAAGGCGGTAAGTGAGCTGCAGCTGCGGTGGCAGCCCTGATGTACCTGTGACAGTCACTCTGGTGGTGCCAGCTGCAAGCATTGCAGTTGCGGTGCCAGGTGAGAACTTCACAGTGCCTGATCTGGGTGTGGATGTTACTGTAGTGGTGCCAGGTGTGAACTTCACAGGGGCTGTACTGTGTGTGGTATCTACTGTTATAATGCCTGCTGTGACTTTCGCGGCAGTTGTGCCTGGTGTCATCTTCACAGCGGCTGTGCTGGGTGTGGATTTCACTGCAGTACTGCCTGCTGTATGCCTCACAGTAGGCTTCAAATGAAGCTTTTAGCTGTGCCTGGTGTGAAGCTTGTCACAAAGTTCACAGCGGCTGTTCAACGATGGCGTTGATGCTATGGCTTGATGAGTAACATAATGATGATGAGCGGCTGTTCAACAGAAGTTCTGGGTGCGAAGTTACAGTGGTTGCGCTTTTTGTATGTGGCGAGGCATGCCTCAGCAGTGCGCACTGCTGATGTTGGGCATGCATGGATAACCCCCCCCCCCCCTAGCGTCTGTAGCGGCAGTAGGTGGCAGGTGCAGCGCCAAATGCATGTGCTCCCTGACCTGCGCAGCTGCTTCATGCTGTTTGGTCGCGTCTTGCCGCACCCGTAACAGCAAGTGGCTGGCACTTTCTAGAGGTTGCAGATCTGCATCCAAAGGCCACACCTGCTGAGCCAATGCAGCCGGAGCAGGCCTGCTCTACTGCATGACATGCAAGACAGCTAGTTACAACAATACAATACACTTTCGGGACTGAACCCGCCCCCAGGCACTAGCCCAGCGAGCCGCTAATCCGCTCATGGGGGGTAGTATTAATTGTACCCAGTCTTTCCTTCGTTGTTTGGGCGATCGAAACCACCCGCGCAAGTCCGTCAATTCCAGTTGCTTTTTATCCCCAGCCACGGGCCAAAGTCGCAAGCTTCTTAGGCCCAGCCACGGGCGGTTGGACCAGGATTCGAACCTGGATCTCCAGCATACCATGCCGGTGTTCTACCACTAAACTACCCAACCAAGTTACATAAGCAGGCCAGGCAGCGTGTGCGCCTTAAATGCACTGCGGTGAATTAATTGCAAACTCTGTGTATCCCTGTATCTCTGTGTAGGATTGCAATGCTGACAACGAGGCTGAGGATTTGCAAGGCCTGGTTGATAAACTGCCCGTTGCATGGACAATGGCTGTTTTGCCTGTTGTGCGGCATCCTGCCGCAGACCGGCCTTGGCCGCCTGCGGCTGTGCCGGACCCACCATGTATACCTTCTGCAGCAGAACAGCAAGTTGAGGCCATGTTGGTGGCTCGGCTGGGTTGGCAAAATGTCCGAGGCAAGGCTGTTCCTGTTGCACAATTGTCTGTTAGTGAAGCCACCTCACTGCAGCTTGGTCCGCTGCGTGCTGAGCGCCGTGAGAAGCGCACTGGGTTTGTCCAGGCTGCGCTGGGCTCGGGTGCTGCACCAGCAGCAGTGATTGATGGCTTGAAGTGGGTGGCAGCTAACCAGAGCATGCTTTGGAAGATGCGCTGGGTTAATAATTTCAAAGAGTTGTACTGGCGGCTTATTATGGATGGCCTGCCGACATCGCAGCGTATGCACAAGTCGGGTGACACTTGCATGTGTGGCGCTGCCTGTCCTGGTTGGGTTCATCATTTTTGGGAGTGCCCTGTTGCGGTAGCAGTGATTGACAGTGTGCTGTCTGAGTTGCCTGCTGCTTGGTGCACGCGGGCTGCAGGCCGCCCGCCGCTTGCTATGCGGCATGTTTGGTTGATGCAGCCGCCAGCTGGCCCTACCAAGCTCCACAGGGGCGTTTGGCAGGTTGTCTGTCTAGCTGCTCTGAATGCCATGGATGTTGGCAGACGACATGCTAATAAGTTGAGCATCCCACCGCCCGCCCTGGCCGTGCAGCAGCCACCGCCGCTGCCGGCGGGCCAGGCGCTTATTACTGATACACTACAGCATGCAGCTCTCACTGCTGCGCAGCAACAGCATAATCAGCTGGTAGAGCAGCGCCGACAGCAGCAGCAGCTGCATCAACAACAACAGCGACAACAGCTGGTAGCGCAGATGTTACAGGAGGCTAAGCAGCAAGCGGTGTTAAGGTTGGGAGTTGCTTGCTGATTTTGTGGCAACAGAGGCAGCGCCCGCTACTTGGCGGGTTGCGGTGCCTGGCAATCACCCGTTTCTGTGCTCTGATCCAGCGCAGCTGCGCATTGTACTGGCGCCCCGCTCTGGTTGACCTTCCTGCCTCTGCATGTTGTGCTGTCAGCAGTTGTCGATTTTCCAGCTTCTGTCAAGGGCATGTTGCATGTGTTGGGTGTCACAGCGCTGGTTTCTCAGCTCTTTCCTCCGTGCTGCATGTTTCTGTCCTTGTCAGCAGTAAGGATTGCAGAAGCAGCAGAGCCCTAGTTTGCCTTAGTTTGCCTTAGTTTGCTTTGATTTGCCTGTCAGTCGTGCACCGCGTCAGTTATGCATGCTCCTGCTTGCTGCAGTCTGGTGAGTACAGCAGTGCCTTGATGCAATCATGCCAGACATTCATGGTGAGCAGCACCTTTGTGCACCCCGCTTACTGTTTGGACCATGCTTGTCCTTCCCTGTGCGCTTTTTGCCTGGTGCGTGGAGCACATGCTGCTTTTCGTGCTGCTTTTCGCACTTGCTGCCCTGCATGTACATGTTCGTTTATGGGGAGATAGGGGCTGCGAGACGCCTCTGGAGTTTTCTTTGGTGGCGTCTTGTGGCTTGCTATCGAGTTCATACGATATGTGAGCTGAAAGTAGGGCGAGTGACTCACTCTCGGGTGATAGCTTGCCTTCTCCTGTAACAAGCCTCTCTCTTAGGATTGCAGAAGCAGCAGAGCCCTAGTTTGCCTTAGTTTGCCTTAGTTTGCTTTGATTTGCCTGTCAGTCGTGCACCGCGTCAGTTATGCATGCTCCTGCTTGCTGCAGTCTGGTGAGTACAGCAGTGCCTTGATGCAATCATGCCAGACATTCATGGTGAGCAGCACCTTTGTGCACCCCGCTTACTGTTTGGACCATGCTTGTCCTTCCCTGTGCGCTTTTTGCCTGGTGCGTGGAGCACATGCTGCTTTTCGTGCTGCTTTTCGCACTTGCTGCCCTGCATGTACATGTTCGTTTATGGGGAGATAGGGGCTGCGAGACGCCTCTGGAGTTTTCTTTGGTGGCGTCTTGTGGCTTGCTATCGAGTTCATACGATATGTGAGCTGAAAGCAGGGCGAGTGACTCACTCTCGGGTGATAGCTTGCCTTCTCCTGTAACAAGCCTCTCTCGTATCCCAGTGAACGCCTGCAAGTCACATTGTGCCCCTCATTTGCAGCATGTTACAGTTAGTATGTAGGCAACATCCTTACCAACCATCATCAGCAGTCGTACAACAATCAGCCTGAGCTAGATGATGAGTAACATGATGATGATGATGAGCCTGAGCTAGAAGCAACATATCCAGCAGCGCCAAAGAATGAATTAGCATAGCCTAGCCATGACGGCTCCTGGCAACGTGCTGTGCAACCACCAGCTATTGACAGTGGCAGGTGACCCACTGACAATGGCACAGCACTTGCACCCGCTGCTGCAGGCCAGCGATGATGCAAAATGACGATTTCAGACAAAGCCAGGATCCCAAAGGACGCTGGTAATGCACAGCTGATGCACAACCATACAAGGTGCCACTTCCGGGCGATCAGCTTGCTGCCACATGCTGCAAGGCATCTAACAAAAACAACATGGAAAGGGTCATGGGAGTACTTTACGTCGAGCATATCATCATCATCAAATCAACCATAGGTAAGTCGAGCATATGTATTGTACACAATGTCGTCATAATCAGCAGGAGACCTGGAACTGATAGGGCGCCACTAGGCATTCTGCTGCTGCTTCTACACTAGCGTCAAAAGGCAAGCTGGCTGCTGCTTTTGCAATGCAGTGCCTGATGGTAACAGTAGGCACAAACACCCAGCACCACCAGGCACTCGGCTGCTGCTCCTACTGCCCTTCTCGGGCATTGCCTTAGCTGCCACAACACCCTCAGTAACAGCTGCTGCAATAATGAGTCCACGAAGAGGCCAAGGGCTTGCTGCTGGCACAGCAGCTGATCATATGCTGCCGCTGCTGCTGCTGCTGCTGCTGCTGCTGCTTGCCTCACAATCACAGCGCTGCGCGTGTTCCCAGCAGCACGTCATACAGCACCGAGCTGATACCATATCCATGCTCCGCATCGCAGTAGTGGTGGTGCGCGTGGCGTGCCCGCAGCTCCTGCAGGAGGCCCCCGGGCAGGTGTGCTGCGTGGTGCATGCCGTAGTGCAGGCAGTCATTCGCAATATACCCCAGGATCACTCCCGACATCAGCGCTGTGGCTGTGGCTGCCGGGAAAGCCAGCAGCAGCAGGCCGTAGATGCAGCTGGCGATGGCAGCGGCTGGCAGCGGCGGGAAGACCAGCCGGTCTGCATCTTTTGGGAACTTGTGGTGGTTGCCGTGGAAGAGGAAGTGGATGGTGATGCCCCAGTAGCTACTGACGTTGGCGTGGAATAAGAAGCGGTGGATTGCGTACTCGATGGCCTGCCACAGCACGATGCCTTGCAGCTGCAGCCCCAGCAGCTGCGGCGCGCCGACGCCGTGCAAGCGTACGGCCACGCTGCTGATTGCTGCGTAGATGGGGAGCCACACTAGGGGCACTGCCCACCATGGGCAGCGCGTTATGTTCTCCAGCAGGGTGGATTTGAAGAAGCGAGGCTTGCCAGGCAGCGGCTTGTGTACCCATGACCAGTAGCGCTCGCCCATGTGGCCTACTGCCAGCACCAGCGGCTGCTGAGGGTCTGGTTCTTTGGACGCGTCTGGCTGTTGCTGCTTCAGCTGTTGTTGTTGCTGCTCAGGCTGCTGCTGTGTGGGTTTGCGCGCCATGCTGCCTGGTGCAGTCCCTGGGCTGGCACACTAAGGTTGGCGGTTGGCGGTTACAGGTCCAGCTCCTGCTGTGCTGTTGGTGGGGCTCCTGTGCTCTGCTAAATAGTTATTCAGACTAATTCCTAAGAGGCTCCAGTCAGGACTTAGACAACTGGAGGTGTGTTGCAGCACCCTGCCTGTGGACGGTGTGGCAGTGCTGCTGCTGGTGCTGCTGCCAGATGTGCAGACTTGGTGCTGTCTGCTACGGCGATGCTGCCCGGTGGCAGGAGTCACAGCCAGATATTCAACGAATGTCTCTGTATCAATGCAGTCGATGGGTAGTGTTGCTTGACGACAACAACAGCTGGTCACCAGCAGCTCAAATGGTTGAACTGGTGTCTTTGTATTCAGGGGGATAGCAAACTCCAAAAGAGCCAAAGCACATTGCGACGGTGACGATGGATGAGTGCTCTTCTA
Organism: Tetradesmus obliquus; assembly: GCA_030272155.1. Lineage (NCBI taxonomy): Eukaryota > Viridiplantae > Chlorophyta > Chlorophyceae > Sphaeropleales > Scenedesmaceae > Tetradesmus > Tetradesmus obliquus. Next base: position 9,512,492 of record CP126191.1, read on the forward strand.
TGATGGGCCAGGTGTCATGAGCGACGCGACCTTCTGACAGCGCACCGGGTGTTACCCACAGCTGAGCTGAGCTTGCTGTGAGACAGACACAGAGCACATTTCCTTTCCTTTTTATTTTATAATACACGTGTATTTTTGGGCTGAACTTTGCAAAGAGGGCGAAGCACCACAGCCTGCACTGCTCCCTGACACGCAGAGCCAGTGGCCAAGCTGGGGCAGAAAATAGTTAGCGGAGACGCCACATCATGGCTGCATACACGGTGGCAGATGCAGCTGTGCTGCAGGCTACTGAGCTTCAGCTGGTACACAAGAAGCTGCGCACTCTGCCTGCAGGTGTGTGGGTACAGCAAATGTACTGCTGTACTGGCCGAGCCTATGCCAATGCCATGTGCAGCAGACATGCAAACCTGTATTCTTCCACCCAATCCAAAAACGCACCACCTCCACCTGTTGCTCTTGGCATGTGCAGGATTAACCAGCCTGCAGCACCTGCGGAGCCTGGATGCTTCAGACAACCCGCACCTTGCGGAGCTGCAGGACAAGCAGCTTCCATCTGGCTTAACACAACTCAGCTTGGCTGGATGTTCTCTTGCAGCTGTTCCTCAGTGCCTGAGCAGGCTCAGTGGACTGGCACAGCTGCAGCTGGCGGCAAACAGCATATCCAAAGCAGATGCTGTGTTTGCATGCCCAGGCCTGCTGCATGCAGGGCTGAGCTTCAATCACATCAGCAGTCTCAATGTTACGCCCGCAGCTGCAAGAAACGACTGCAACGCCAACCGCAGAAGTACATCGGCAGCAGGCCTTACAGCAGTGGTACAGCAGAGCCGAGGCAGCTCGCCAGTTTCCCAGAGCATCACAGCTGCAGGAAAGCGCACAACAGGCAGCAGCAGTGTGCAGCTCAAACCCGTTCCAAAGTCCTGCAAAAGCAGCGCTACTGCCGTTACTACCACCATCGCCACAGGCAGCACCAACGCCACCAGCAGCGCCAGCAGCACTCCTGCAAGCGTTCCTGCAAGCAGCGGTGGCGGCAGCCCCCTGATGTCGCTGGACCTGTCACATAATGACATAACAGACCTGCCAGCTGTGCTGAGTCAGCTGCAGCAGCTCAATGCGCTCAGGAGCCTCAGCCTCAAGGGCAACCCAGCCAGCCTGGCAGCCGGCTACAGGCAGGCTGTCCTGCAAGCACTGCCGCAGCTGCTGCACTTGGATGGACAGGTGGGCTTGCAGGAAAGCACCAGCAGCTGCAGCAGCATTGGCATCGGCAGTGGCAGCGGCAGCGGCAGCACTGCTTGTTGCAGAGCAGCCTGTGTGATGGTGGTGGTGGTGCCTGCAGCCGTGCAACAATGTGCAGCGCCTGCTGTCCTATTTATCATGTTGCACCCTAATCTCTGTCAGATGGAGGGCTAGCATCAGGCACTGCTAGCAAAACTCCTCCACAAAACAACACTCAACCTCTGCTTGCATCCTGCAGAAACTGGATGGCATCAATTTGCCGGCGCCTGGCAGTAGGCCCGGCACGACCAGTGCCAGGCGCAGACCCGGCAGTGCCAAACCAGCAGCAGCAGCAGCAGCAGAGGTCCAGCAAGCCATAGTGTCTGAGCTGGGTGGCATGTTGCGCGCTGCAGCAGTGCAGGAGCCAACTGTGCCGCTGCTGCTGCGGCTGGAGCTGGGCAGGCAGCAGCTGGCAGATATGTCTGAGCAAGCCTTTGCGCTGCTTGCAGCAGAGTCTGGCCGCAGGCAGCAGCAGCTGCTGCAGGAGGCAGCAGCAGGCGTGAAGTGCAACAGCACAGATGGCAGCAGCGGGGCATCAGGTGATGCCAGCAGCAATGAAAAGCATCCAACCACAGCGGCTGGTGGGGAGCAAGCTGTAGCAAAGGTCACGTCAACCAGTAACACTGCTCCGGCAGCGGCAGCAGCAGCAGCAGCAGCGGCGGCAGCAACGGATCTACAGATGGCAGTGCTGGCAACTGGCAGCAGTGACGCAGCAGCCCCTGCTGCAGCGGCAGCTTTGAAGCCCATGGCTTACCACATGGAGGTTCAGGGACCTGATGGTGAGACAGCTTGGGTGCAGCACACTCTGCATGGATATGGTGCAGTTTGTGTGGGGGGCTGGGGATGTCAGCTGCTCGTGATGCTGGCAGAGTGACATCGTGTGCATCTTGAAGCATCACCTGATACATGAAAGCACTGTCCTGCATGCCTTGCAACGTGCAAGGCAGCCAGCAGCTGTAGATCACTGGCTCGCAGCTTGACATGCATTGCCGCATAGCCATGCACACATGCTTCTTTGCCTGCATGCGTCTCCTGTGTAGGTGCCCAGATGTGCAGCACTGCGCTGGTCATACAGCCGCCAGCAGTGGCAGGTGCAGATGCAGCAGCAGCACCTGCAGCTGCAGCCACGTCAGCAGACAGCAAGAAGGGCGGCGCCAAGGGCAAGCCTGCCAGCCAAGACAGCAAGGCTGCAGGAGCAGCGGCTGCAAAGCCACGGCCAGGTGAGGGAGGAAATACGGGCTGCCTGCAGGCGTGTCGCTGTCAAGCACGAGCCAATGTTGCCTGCAAGGCAGTGCCACAGCGACTGCCCCAAAGTATCTGGCCAACGGCCCCAACATCACTTGAGATGCAGCAGTGCCGGCCGTGAATAAATTTGGCGTTTTCTTTTGCACATCAAATCGCGCAGCACCTGCGTGTCTTCCCCTTCCAGCCTTGAAGTGCACTGGGCTGCGATGCACTGGCACGCGTGTGCTCTCAGGCCTGCCTTTTCTTCGCTGCTCTTGCATAGCTGCAACAGGCTCATCAATGAAGGGTGCTGCTAGCAAAGCCCGCGCAGCAGCTGACGATGCTGCTGCAGCTGCCGCAGCTGGCATGGCTGGCCAGCAGCTGCAGGGAGGGCTGCAGGTGCTGCTGCAGCTGCCACTGTCAGTTGCAGGCAGGGACTACTTGCGCAATGGTGAGCGTTGGTGGGGCTTGTGAGAGGAGCGTCAAACAGCACAGCTGCCGCATACTGTTGAGTGTGACCTCCCTGCAGGCTGTCACAGGCTATCTGGTGTGCAGTTTTGTATGCGGACGTGATGTTCTGAGGTCTCCGCAGAAGGGGCCTGCAGCTGCTGAATCATCATGCGCAGCCGCCACACTCTGTAGCGCGCACCACAGCCCAAGCTGCAAGCCGCTGCCGCCTGCTAGGCTTTGAAGTGAAGCTGCTGAGGACGCGCCAGGAGCCGTGTGCAGTGGAGCTACAGCCGCCAGCTGCAGCGCCAGCCAGTGCTGCTCCAGCTGCTGGTGCTGCTGGCAAGCGAGTGCCGTCAGCAAAGGCGGCAACAGGCGCCAGCGGCAAGGCTGGCAAGGCAGCTGCAGCAGCTGCCACCACACCAGGTGAGCACTGAGTGAAAGGCTGTGTGGCGCAACTTCAAAAAAACACAAAGGCAGCAGCTGGGATGTAAGCGCTGGGCAGGAGCATGTCCAAATTATACTACAGACATTCTGGTTGTGTGAGGAGGTTGTGAGCAGGTTCGGTCCTGCCAGCGTAGGCAATTACAGCAGCTTGCTGTCGCAGCAGGTGTTGACCTTGCTGGTGTGTTTGTTGCGCTGCAGATGCCGCCGCCTCGCCCGCCACTGTGCCGGTCTGGCGGTACGAAACAAAGCAGCAGCTGCTGGGCACTGTGCGGCTGGCTGCAGCAGAGCTGCTAGAGTGCTGCGGGCAGCAGCAGGCCAGCGAGGGCAGTGTCCAGTTTTTTCCGCCTGCGCCGCTGTTCAGCGCTGCCACTGGCACGCTGCTGTCGCTGAAGGAGGCGAGCCACAAGCTGAAGCCGATTGGCAGCTGCAGCTACAAGCTGGTGCTGCATGCTGGGTAGGGCCGGGTGCGCCGAATGATGCATCAATGGGGACTACAGGGGCCTGTACAGAGGGGAATTGCGCTGGTGTCACTCTTGTTGTTTGAAGTTCAGGCTGTGCTGGAACGCCGTTCCAGCTCGGAGCTGCGACAGCTCTGAGTGTTGAATTATATGATTCAGTGAGTCGTGTTTTACACAGAACAGGTTGCTGGCGCATCCTAGGGCGCCGAGAAGGAGAAGGAGGCGAGGTCATGGCCCTTGGGGGATAGCACCTGCTGGCCTCCGCGGCTGGCAAACAACATCCAGCTACACCCTTGGTTTGAAAACAAAGGTTCGACCGTACAGGCGTAGAGGACATGTAACTGTTTGTTGATTTTGAAGAGAGCGGACTGCATGTTCCAAGTGCAACTTGAACTGCAAATGTTGACTGTGGCCAGCCGTACACTGTAGGCATGCTGCTTGAGTGCATCGCGTGCCTGCTTCTGTCATGGGCGCAATGCTCCTGCAAGTGGCACATCTCACCGTAGGACATCCCCTCTCCGGCATGATCAGGCCTGTAGTGGCGTTTCACGTGAAGATTGCCAGGCACTGACCATTGGCGCTGCTTTGCGGTTGGGGTTTGGATAGGAGCGGAACACCATGTGCATTGGCCAGTTACATGCAGCTTTCGCATCTAAAAGATTATAAGATAAGTGTCGCATTCAGCAGGGCGAAGGGTTGTGTGAGACCGGCGTGTGCGTTCCTACCTGGCCGTGGCGCGATCCTTTGCTGGCTGGCTGATCTCAGCACGTTGTTGTTGCAACTGCACATCAACACCATGTCAGTCGCCCGCGTCTGCTCCCTACCTGGCGTGCAGCTGCCCGAATTGCCTCTCAACCTTCTCTTGCTGGTGCTGGAACAATTGCCCGCCAGCTGCCAGGCCAAACTGGTGAATAAAGCAGCGTATAGCGTGTTGAAGGACGTGAAGCTGGTGCCAGCAGCCTGCCCTGAACTGCCCCTCTGGGTGCTACAGCAGATGTGCCAACGTGCAGCACACAGCAGCAACCTTAGCAGCGAGCTCGAGGGTCTGGCGACAAAGCTCATGAACTGCAGGGCTGCAGCAGGTGCGCTTCATCCGCCTTTGTCAATGCAGTGCACTTAGCATCCTGCCTGAGTGTGAGCTCCTGCCGTGCCCTGCCCATAGGACTGCAGTGCACACTGCCTGCCTGCACGTCTGGCCACCTGTGGCAGCTGACCTAAGTATGGGCCTGTACTCTGCAGCAACATGATGGTGTGCACTGCATCAGCAACATCAGTGTGTGATGACCCTGCTTGTGCTCAATTCTGCTTGCAGGAGACCTGCTGGGTGTGCAGTGGCTCCAGCAGCAGGGCGCCCCCTGCACTGCAGCTACAGCAGCAGCTGCTGCAGGCGCCGGTCAGCTGCACGTGCTGCAGTTCCTGCAAGCACAGGGCTGCTGCATAGATGCCAGCGCTGCTGATGCAGCAGCTCAAACAGGGCAGCTGGCTGTACTGCGCTGGCTGAGGCAATGCTGGCTACAGGGGCAGCAGCAGGAGCCCTGCCCTCTGGCAACGAGCTGCTGCCAGGTGAGGTTCTGCTGCTTGTAACATCCATATTCAGCTAATCTGCGTCACTTGTTGCTGGGAAGTGGGGTCTCAGTCCTTGGCTGTGCTCACTTGGCGTTGGAAACGTCTTGGCCCGCTGCTCATTGTCCATGAACACCCTTTTTGCGACCTACATTCACGCATGTGAGCTTGCAAACCAACTTTCCGTGGTTTTCCAACAAACTGTAACAAATAACACGTCGCTGCTGCCTGCAGGTTGCTGCGGCTGCTGGTCAACTGGAGGTGCTGCAGTTTCTACTGCTGGAGGCTGGCTGCAAATGGCCCAGCTGGCGCCGCTGCATCACTGCTGCTGCAGCGGGGCAGCTGCACGTGCTGCAGTGGCTGTGCTCCCTGGAGGCCCCTGTGCAGTGGTGGGTTGGCAGCTGGTTGTTTATCAGTGTGTGCCTGCTGTTGATGGTTTGGAGCAAAGTAATGCAAGCAGCTGGTTGCCGCCCGTGCAGTTGCCGGATGTTGCCAGAGGGACAGACACAGATGCGACTATGCGCTGTTAGCAAAGCGGAGGGAACAGCTGCAGCCAGCACGGTTTTTGTGTTGCCAAAGCTGCTGCTGACAGCACGCATGCTCAATGCTAGGCTAGAGTTGCACGGCGGCAACAGCGCAGATTCTGCTCTTGAAACTTACTCTGCTGTCCAGTAGCACCTGGCTCTCAACCAGCACCTCTTCCTACTGCCACTTTGCAGGAGCCCGGCTCTGTGCGCTGCTGCTGCAGCTGGCGGTCACACACACGTGCTGGCTTGGCTGCGTGAGGAGGTGCGCTGAGAGGTGTTCTCTTGCAATGGGACTGCGCTCTGACTGCAGCTTGGCACTGTAACCCTTTGTTGGTAGCTATCCCAGTCAGACGCAGCATCCGCCGACTACTTCGCTCAAAGGCTTACAAGCAAAATGCAATCCCTCGGTCAACAGTACGCCTCAACTTGTTTGTACAGTCATCAACCCGTTTAAACATTGATTAAACCTTTGTGCAGGGCTGCCCCTGGGATGATGAGGCGACATTTGAAGCAGCTGGCGCAGGCCACCTGGCCACCCTGCAGGTGTGTATGCAGCTTAGCAATATGCAAGGGCGCATTGGTGCAGGCGGCAGCTGCTGACGTTGATGAAAGATATCTGTGTTGCTTTTCAGCTGTTGGATTTGTGCCTGCACGCCGGCATGCAGCAGAATCCTAGCTGCTGGCACAAACAATCAAACAAACAAATTGTTTGCACACACTGTGCTACAATGCAAGCTAGAGGACCTTGCCACAACATGACACGCCTCATACTGCAATGCTTACCTGCTTGTCTGGTTGCTGCTGGCTGAATGATTTGTTGTTTGCTGCTTGACAACACATATTCAACCATCTCCATCTTCCCTGCTTTCCAAACACCTACTCTTCTTCTGTGCCCTGCTCTGCACCCGTCGCCGCCTCCTGCCCCGACCCGCTCCCATTCCCACCCCACCATGCAACACTGCTGCGTTGCTCAGTGGCTGCTGGCGCAGCAGCCGCCAGCCCCTTGGGATGCATCCGTGTGCCTTGCAGCAGCAATAGGGGGGCACCTTGACATACTTATGTGGCTGTGGGCAGTGGATGCGCCCTGGTGTGCTGGCACATCTGCTGCGGCGCTCAACTCGGGCAAGAAAGATGTGCAAGCATGGGTCAGGGCGGCCAGAGCACCCTGACGCGGCATCTTGGTCAGATGGAATGTCATTTAACATGTTACAAGTAACAATCTGTAACATGTAGCATGTCGCACGCACCGGAGCTTGTGGAGTGTCTTGGCACTGCATTACTCATTTGATGTGCCGAGTGAGCCGTGAATTGCTTTGTATGTCTTAAAGGCATGGTGGTCTGCATTCATCCTTACTGCAGGACGACAAAACTGCCCAGCATATCTATGTGCATGAGGAAATGTGCTGTCAGATGTTGCACATATCTGTATGAGATGTGTTGCGCGCAGTGTTGGCACTGCTGTGCTTTATGGAAGCGTCTTCAGCTCCTTACTGTGTGCGTACGACACACTTGATGTACAGCAACCGTGTATAAGAGGGTGCTCCTGCTGTGTGTGGTGCAAAATGCGCCAAACTAGCGGCAGATGTCACCTGTGGGAGTGTGAAGGGAGTTCTGCTGATGTGCAGCACAGCAATTGCGGCGACTTGCTCCGCAGCCATGTCAGCCGCTGCCGCTGCGGTGCGATGTTGCCACGGTGCAAATGCTGGATACCTTGCTGTATGCTTGAGCATTGGTATGGCTGCTGCCGACTGCATGCTGCGGCAGCACATCTGAGTGGGATTGCAACGGATACTGCTTGCTGCAGCAAGCCTGTTGAGTGTGTTGCCCCTGCGTAGGGGCAATCTGCGGTGCTATTGCACATCCCTGTACATTATGATGAAATTTGTCATTTTTCATCACCCTGCACGGGCATGCTGTTTGTTGGTGCCCAGCCATTATCGGATTCGCCGCCTTTCGCTACATCAGCTGTAGTGCGCTCTGCATGCTTAGCCGGCCGTTAGCTACCTTTGCTTGCTGACAGAGCGGCAGCGCAAATGTGTTGTGGTGACAAACCTGCACTACAGGAGAAGGCTTCATGGTGCGTGCAGAGTGTGCGTATGCTGAGTGCAATGAGAGTGTGCACGCGCGAGTTGCTTGCACCAGAGACCAGCCGTTATCCTGAGCATGTGATGTACTATACTGTGTTGTATGTTTTGTTTGGAATTGATACGAGTTTCTAAGATTTGTGATGGCAAGTGTGACACTGCACTCATGCATCGCCATTGCACCGTACTGTCCCGCTGACCCTGCTGCGCAGTGTGCAAAAACAGACAGGTTTCATATCATGCATTGGCGGCGTTGGTCTGCCATGAGCACCAGTTTCTGGCATTGTGCAATGCAAATGTGCACTCGGAGCATGCGTCTGCCACTTCGTACCATTCATCTGCTTTTATTGGTTTGCTCGGGCTGTGCATGTATGTCATGTTGTACAATAGCAGCTGCACGATTCTGGAATTGTGAATTCTGTCGACAGTTTGTTTTTGCCTGTGATCTTGACAATCAGTTGCTTTCATCGTCATGTGCGTGACACAGCCTTGCATGCGTTCAAGTTGTCCTCATCCTCATGAGATGAGCTGCACTGACGCACAGCTCCATAGTGCCAGGCTGGCCAATGCTCTGCGCTGACTGGCCTCAGCGCAACTTGAGCGGGCCGCATTGCGCCTGGCTAAGGGTGCAAGCCTTGTGGGCCCCACTGAGCACAAGCCTGGCTGCATGTACCTTGGCCAGCTGCCGTGTCTGAGTGACGCCGTTACGCGCGGGGCTGCTGTCAACCTTGCAGGCAACAGCCCGCAGCTTAGCTTTGTAACATCATGGTTACCCAGTCTATACGCAACTCTTGAAAACCGCTGACCCTGAGCTGACTCAGAGTCGGAATCACAGCAGTCAGTTCACCACCCGTCGCAGCAGCAGCAGCCCGGTAGTGGCCGGCAGACCAATGCAGCACATGTTGCAGTGCTAGCACATCGTGGCACATGTTGCAGTGCTGGCCTGCGTAGTTGCAGCCAAGTGCTACAGACAACGTCTTTCATTCCAAACAAAGTTAACTACAGCTGCTGCTGCATTGAAAAACCACACGGTGCGAGCCTGCTGCATGCAACACCCTAACAACGGCCTGAGCTCCACCTTCTGGTGACGCTGGAACGGACAACACACACTCGAGAAAGCTACGCGCATCGTGCTGCTGCTACTGCAGCAGCAGCTCCTTGATGCTTTGCAGCTGTTGCCGCAGGCTCGCTGCACTCTGGCACAGCGCTGCATGCAACCGCACACTCGCCACTGCATGGGTGCATGCGGCCTCCCACTGCATGCGCAGGGCTGCATGAGGCAAGGCAGCAAGCCCTTCCCTGCAAAATAAAGCTGAAGGGGAGCTGCAAGGCTGCTTGAGGCAAGGCAGTAGACACTGTCTGGCAAGGTGCAGGCAAGCTAGCTGCTGTCGCTGCTGGGACCTGCGCCCACGCCCGCTGGCAGCAGCGCCCCCACCACCATCCGGCCCTCATCATTCATGAAGTTGAAGTACGACAACGCGTTTCTCTGCAACGGCGGCAGCAGCAGTCACACGCAGGGCTCGTACGAATGATCGCCAAATGACAGAGTGCACTCTACAAGAATCTTGCCTCAGTGCTGCATACTCACAGTGTCCACAATCTCCACTGCTATGTTGCGAGCAGGTACCCCTGCAGCTGCTGCAGCAGATGAATCTAACTGTCATGAATGCTGGATGCACACCCCACACTCACAGTATCCAGCGATTCCACTGCTATGCTGGGAGCCCGCAGGTACTCCTGCAGCAGCTGCTGCTGCTGCTGCTGCTGCTGCTACTGCTGCTGCTGCTGCTGCTGCAATGAATCTGATTGTCTTTATTGCTGGCTGCACGCCGCACACTCACAGTGTCCAGCGACTCCACTGCTATGTTGCGAGCCCGCAGGTAATCGTTCAGCTGCTGCGGCAGCGGCTGCATCTTTGCGCCGCAGCCCACCACCAGCACCTCAGGGGGAGGGTCCAGCAGGTCTAGGATGGCCAGGGTTTGGGGTTTTATGTCGGCAAAGGTTTGAACGTCCCATAACAGCCAGGTGTCGGGGAGGCACAGGATTGGCCCCTCTACCTGGGCGTTGTTGACTATGAAGGCGTGAGGCAGGTACCTGTGTGACAAACGTACGGCGATTAGCGGGCTCGATGGTGGCAGCTGATGCAGCGATGCATGGGCGTGAACGTCAGAAGTGTAGCAGCTGCTTGCGCATACGCAGTTGCTCGCAGCAAGGCCTGCATGGGAAGTACCAGTGCGCTGAATGATGTGCGCTGCAAAACACGCCGCTTGGCCAGTGGTGCATGCTGCACGGCTGCATGCTACGTGCGGACAAGAAGGATGAAGCCACAACTGCAGCAATTCTCTCGCCAAATTCACACGCGAGCTGCTGCTGGCTTGCCACATCTTAGCGTTGCCCACCCCTGTAGGTTTGTCTTGCCAGCCTCATGTGCTATGACGCTTGAGAGTGTTGATGCTGCCCTGCAAGGGAATATAGACACATTGCTTCAGCTGTCAAGCACCTGAAGGTATACTTAAGGGTTTACCAGCACCAATGAAGCAGAGCTAAGTCTCAGCACCTTTGTTGAGTGCTGACAGCAGCAGCGGCAGCAGTAGCGGCAGCAGTAGCGGCAGCAGTAGTGCCAGAAGGCACCGCTGCTGCATAGCGCAGCAACACTGCTGGAAGTCTTGACAAGCAGCGTGCTGTCATTGCTGTGAAATTGTATTAACAGCTGTTTGATAGGCGCGATAACAGAGACGAGGTTGCAAGGCCAAGGAGGATTGGATCAAGCACAAGTGCCAGGTTGTAAGGAAGCAGGGGCGGTGGGGTGCTGGCACTGGGGAGCTGTGCGTCCAAGCATGATATCAGACGTACGTATTAGCACTTTCTGACCCGGCTTGGCCTACTTATTAAGTGTCAGTAGTGGTCACTCATCCTCACCCTGCACCCTGCACCCTGCCCTCACACCACTCTAGATGCTCTATATGGACCTCTCAAGCGCGCTCGCAGAGTGCATTACAGGATTGTACACGTGTTTAGGTTATCATAGCAGCATGGAGGACACTGTGAGCGTAGCGATTCGCAAATGTCCCTTCCTGGCGAAGGTCGCAGCCCAAAACGGAACCGAGTACGCGAGAGGAATCGCGCTTGCGCCTACTCAAACCGTGCAACATATCAGTTTGCAGCCGGTTGGCGTGGATGCCGAGCAGCAGTATGAGGCCAGCTTCCAGCTGTTCCACGGGGCACACGGCATCGTGCCCCTGGTGGTGAAGCCCAAGAGCTCAGACGCAGTGCCAGCTGCTTCGGGATGCCCGTTCCACGCTGCTCAGCAGCGGGGGCCCTCGCCTGGTCTGCAGCCCTGCAGTTCCAAGCCTCCCCAGGCACAGCCACGCACCCTGCCTTTGGCCACCATCAGCCTGTCTTTTGGATCCGGGGTGAGTTTTATGCATATCATGTTGCAGGATGTGCAGCCCGCGTATGCGTGATGGGTTGACGAGCTCGTTTGCTGAGTTCAGCACGTCACCCTCGACTGTCGAAGCTCGCACTCTAGATCGCGTCTTTGAAACTATATAACGGCCTCTTCACATTGTATTTGATCTTCTTTGGCGTTGGCTCCAGCCTCACATGCGATCTTGTTGTCTGTGCTGCTGCCTGCCTGCTTGCAGCACAACTTTGGTGATCTGCTGCGCAAGCAGCTGCAGAAGCACCAAGGCAATGGCAGCAAGCGCCAGCCTAGCAACCGGTCGCAGCACCCGCAGCAGCCGCAGCAGCCTTTGGGCTCCAGCAGCGGCAGCAGTCCAAGCCACGGCCCAGGGGGCGCATGCTCTGCATCAGGCAGCAGCAATCCTGGCAGCAGCGGCACAGGTGGCTTCAAGCCGCAGCGGCCTCTCACAGACCCGTGTGCTGGCAGCAGCAGCAGCAGCGGCGGTGCACCTCGTGCATCTGGCATAGGGCCAGGTCATGGGCCGCATCCAGCAGCAGCAGCAGGGCCATCGGCAGCAGGCCCTGCAGCACCACAGCTCGGCAGCAGCAACGGGGTGCATGGGGCAGGGGGCGGGGCAGGTGCCAGTGCTGGAGCTGGTAGGGGCGGCTGGTCAGCTCTGGGCAGCGGCAGCAGCAGCGGAGGCTTCAGTGCATTAAGCAGCAGCGCAGTAGGCCCCGCGCCATCTCCCTTCAGAGCTTCAGCAAGCAGCACCGCAAGCAGCAGCACCACCAGTGGCGGCGCCACTAACAGCAGTGTGCGCGGCCCTGGCAGTGCGCAAGGGAACGGCAGCAAGCTGTCAAGCAACAGCAGCAGCAACGGTGGCGGCAGCAGCAGCGGTGGGGCAGGGGGTCCACCTAGGCACCCTCGGCCCAGGGCAGGAGCTGGTCCTGCAAGCAAGGGCGGCAGTACAAGCAGTACAGACAGGATCGTAGGCAGTACAACTGGAGCTGCAGGTGCTGCTGCCACACCCGCCTGCCCCCTGCGCAAGTGGCTGGGCCCTGCAGCTGGCCTGATCTTCAATGAATACGACAAGCTGATCTGCCCACCGCCCATCGTTGCGGCTCGTGCTGCGCTGTCGCGCACGGCAGCAGTGCAGAGCCTGCGGCCGCAGCAGCTGCCAGTGAAGCTGGTTGCTGTGGCCGCAATCGCGGCAGCAACCAACTTGCCGTGCGGCGCGGTGCGCGAGCACTTTGAGAAGTTCAGCGTGGGCTGGTTCGTTGCGATCCACGCCACCATCCCTTTTGTGGCAATGCTTCGCAAGGCTGTGATCATGCCTAAGTACGCGATGATTGTCACGTTCGCGGCAGCGGTGATTGGGCAGGTCATCGGCTCGCGGCTGGAGCGAGCAAGGCTGGCGCAGCTGCAGCAGCAGGGCCTGCAGGACCCCCTGACAGCCTGGATGGCGCCACAGCAGAGCTCTGCTGATGTTCCAGCTGCAGTAGGCGCAGCGGCTGGCACTGCTGCGGCTGTCTCTGCAGTGCCAAGCAGCAGCAGTGAGGTGCAGCGCGGCGCAGGCTGGCGTGCGAAGCTGCTTGCAGGAGCGCGTGCTGGGCTTGCAGGACAGCAGGATGGCTCAGCGGCAGCAGCAGCGGCAGCGGCGCCGGGCTCGTGTGTCAGTGAGGCGGGCGGCAGGGCTGTGGTTGGGCTTGGCAGTTGGCTTCCACAGCTGCCTGTAGTGAAGGCATGATGGCTGACACGCTGTTGCTGCTCGTTTGTTGCTCGCACCAGCAGGTTACTGCGGGGTTAAAGCAATGAAGCCACTTGGTTTTGAAATGACGATTGAGTGGTGGTGCGGCTGCGTTTGAGGCAGCTGCAGCAGCTTGCTTTGTTTGCAGCGTGCAGCGTGCTCGGGCGGTTAGCTGCAGGTCAGGTTGGCTTGGCTGCCATACGTTGAGTGTTGCAGCAGACTGTGACCCTTCAGTTATGGGAGGCGTTGGCCAGCGTATGTGGAAACGCGTGGACGCAGCCATTTTTTGTGTTGCAGCGTGCAGCACCTAGGGCTTATCTGGTTGAGGCCGTGTCATGTTTGTTGGTGACGGGCATCGTTGGTGACAGGCATTGTTTTAGGACAGGCGCAGTCATGCGTCGAGGTACATAGGCTGTTGATTGGCAGTTGCTTGCGTGTTGCTGTAATGCTGGCGCGCTTGGTGTTTGGCAGGCATGCATGTCCAGATGCAAGCATTGGTTGCACGTGCATCACCTGGCTTATACACCTGCTCCAGACAGACATGCAGTTGCATGCAGGAGTTGGGGAGTTGGGAGAGGATGTACCCTGGTTGCATGCTTGGGTGTGCTCCATGCATAATCAAACACATTCATGTTCAGAAACTGACATGGCGTGTTCTGTCGGTTGGTTTGCATGCGCACGTCTGACTGTTGTTGGTTGTCTTGCATGCTTGCCTGGCGTGCCAGTTGTTGTTGACTCGGCATGCTTTCTGGATCAGACTGTATGTTTAAGTTCAATTCACTGCATGCCTTGCTTCCATGTTTGCCGCGGCTGGTCGCTGTGGCCCTGCATGCAGACGGCACTGAGCAAGACAGCAGATGTGCCGGGCTCCGCTACTACCTGCAGCGAGTTTCGTTCCTTATGTCGCACGCTTGTTCTCTGCCCAGTTGCTTTGCACAGTGGTTCTGCTGTGGTTGAGCAGTATCGCATATGCAGCGGTCACTGCCTGCACAGTGCAGGCCGTGGTGGCGTGCAGAGTGTTTGTTGCTGGTGCACCAGAGTGGCCGATGCAGCCAGCCTCTGTTGGACAGGAACTGTTGTGCTGTGCGGCGTTGGCTGCCTCTGCTGGTGATGTGTTGTGATCACTACTTGATGAGGTTTTGGTTGCGACCCTCAACTTTTGCTCTGGTTGTGTAGCTGCTGTAACAAGCACAGCTTGATGTCTGCAAGGCTTGGTCAACAGGGCATCATGCGCTGTTTACATCACGTCAGCTTGGTACTACAAGACTAGTAGTCTGCTGAGCTAGCCTGCTAGCCTGATCCTCACAGGCGCAACTTGCTTGCTGAGCCAGCCTGCCAGCCTGAGCTTTATGAACGGCGTGGCAGTGCTGCCTCAACGCCACGTCAGATGCATCTTGTAATGTACAGAAACACGGTTCTATGCGCTGCACAGATCATTGCGCAAGAACCTGCGACGTTACAGATCATCCGTTTCAGTTGTCAGCTGTCCACCCCAACAGCACCCCAGCTACAGCTTCAGCACTTGCAGGCAGTTCAGCGTGACGCCCACACACTTGCTGTTGGCCCATACGCTGCAGGGGCACAGCAGCACACTCACAGCGCAGCCGGCAGGCAGCAGCTGCTGCAGCGCAGCCTCTGCTGCTTGTGACTGTGGGCTTGGCACTGGCAGCACGGCTGGCATGCTGCTGCTGCTGCTGCTGCTGCCGCCATGCTGCTGCTGCAGGATGACAGGGCCTGGTTTAGAGCAGGGCAGTCTCACCTGCAAGCTGGCACCTGATAGGCAGGTGAACAGCCGCTGCTGCTGCTGCTGCTGCTGCTGCTCCTGCTGCTGCTGCTGCTGCTGGGTTTGACCTCTGTGCAACAGGGCCGTGAGGCTGTCTACTGCTGCTGCCAGCTGCCGCACGTGCTGCTGCTGCGCGCGGCTGGCTCCTTTGAGGAGCAGGGTCGCTGCAGCTGCGGCTGCTGACGTTGATGCTGCCTTCTCGTCAATGCTGCTGTTGCGCAGCCTGCAAGCAAAGAGGTGCAGTTCACCGTTGAAGAGGTGCAGTCGACTGATGCATGTCAGAGCCAAGATCAGGTGGCCACGTACGTGCACAATGAGCTGCGCACCATGCATCGCCCTTCCTCGTTGCGCACTGGCGAGTTTCTTTCTTTGGTAGCAGGTGGTGTGCATATGTGCACGTACACAAGTGCAGCTGGCAGACACCACACATGCCGTCCGCTGCATGCTGCTGCCCTGACTGCCGGCAGCTCAAACACAATGCAGCATTGCTTGCAGGTGAACGGTTGTGCATTTACCATGCCTAAAACTGTCATATTACAATGCACAACGCCACAAGCTCCTCCTCAACAGTCCCCACATATCAGAGCAAACAAACACCCGAGACAAGATCTCACCTCAGCTCCTTTGACACTTGCAGCCCTTCCAGCAGCAGCACCACAGGCAGCCCCTGGGGACCCAGCAGCACATCCTGAAAGAACGAGTCAGCCTTGCCAGCTACTGCAGCACCCAGCCGCAGCGATGCAGCGCTGCTGCTGCTGCTGCTGCTGCTGCTGCTGCTGCCGCTGGCCTGAGCCAGCTGCACAAAAGCAGCTGAAGTAAGCACCGGCACAGACCTGCCACGCAGCGTTATCACGTGGCCAGACAGCACATCGGGCGCGAGCCCAGCCGCTGCTGCTGCTGCTGCTGCTGCTGCCTCTGCGGGTGGTGAGCCAGTTGATGGTGTGTTACAAGCTGGCGTTAGTGCCGATGTCAATACTGACCGCTGCTGCCGAGACTGGATCTGGCTTGGCGGTGTGCTGTAACGCTGTGAGCTCAGGCCGGCAACAGCAGCAGCGGCAGCCTCAACAGCCTCTTCATCTGACACAAACACCATATCAGCAGCTGCTGCTGGCCCTGCTGCTGCTGGCGCTGCTGCTGCTGCTGTTACTGCTGCTGCTGCTGCTGCTGCTGCTGCTGCTGCTGCTGCTGCTGCTGCTGCTGTGGCACGTGGCTTGCTGTCCACCCCTGCCTCATCCTCGTCCTCCAATTCTACTAGCGCGGCTGCAGCTACTGCTGCCGCTGCTGATGACGTAGCACTGCTCCCGCTGGCCGCTCTGCTCTGCCGGCTGCTGCTGCTGCTGCTAGCCCTGCCGCTGCCATGACCCCTGCCTCTTTCAGTAGCCCTGCCGCTGCTGGTGCTGCCTCTGCTCCGCCCACCACCTGCCTGCATTGAGACTTCACTGGCACCCCGCTCCGCAGCGGTCGCTGCTACTGCTACTGCTGCAACAACAGCGCGGACACCATATGACCCTACAGGGCCCTCATTTCCCTCCTCTGCTGCTGCTGCTGCTGCTGCTGCTGCTGTTGCTGCTGCTGCTGCTGATGTTGCCTTGGCCGCCTGCGCGCCACGAGCCTTGGCTGCAGCAGCATCGCCAAAGCTGGCCAGCTTCCTGGGCAGCAGCGCCTCATCCAGGCCGCTGCCGGCCTGGCTGGCTGCCCAGCGCAGCAGCAGCGGCAGCATCAGCGCCAGCTGCTGCGCATCTGCCAGGGCCCTGTGGCACACTGCAGGTGCGGCGCCTAGGAAGTGCTCCACAACAGTGGCTGCGTCAGCAGGCAGCAGCAGCAGCAGCAGCAGGAGGAGCAGCAGCAGCAGCAGAAACAGCAGCAGCAGCAGCAGCAGCGGCACGAGGTGCGCACAGCTCAAGCAATGCTCCTAAGCAGCAGAAGCCACCGCCTCGAGTGTAGCTTGTGTTGGGTGTATTGGGTGTTACAATCAGCAAAGTACTGCTCTTTGGCAGCCCTGCACAGCTGTACTACAATCTGCTGCTTATAACGTAGGCGGCTACACAGTGTGAGTGCCCGCAGCAACCTCCTTGCATGCAAGCCTTGCTGCAGCTGCTGCTGCACTCACCTTGCTGCAGGTTGGGTAGGCCTGCCTGCTGTTTCAGCTGCAGCCGCCGCACCAGTACCAAACTGTCCAGCACCAGCACTCCTGCAGGAAGCTGACAGCAACAGCTGCTGCTGCTGCTGCACATGCCGTTGCTGTGACGCCTGCAGCCCCTGCTGCTACCTCCAGCACCGCACTCACAACCTGCAGTGGATGTACCCTGCTGCTGCTGCTGCTGCTGCTGCTGCTGCGCCCGCAGCAGGCATGCTGCGAGCATCTTGAAGTCAAAAGCGAAGCCGTTGTGTGCAGCCAGCACGGGCTGCGCCCCGGGTGGCGTGTAGCGGGCCATGAAGGCCAGCAGGCCTGCCCAGGCTGACGGCAGCTGCGGCACGCCTGGCTGGCGCAGCTCGGCATCGGTGATGCCTTGGGGCAGCAGCAGCAGCAGCAGGTGGCAGCAGGTGGCAGCAGGTATAAGCAGAAGCATTCGCTGGTTGCATTTCATGCAGCACGCTGGGGATGGCGGATGCGTGCACCAAAGCATCTGCAACGTTTTCTGGGTGTGTCGCCGCCTGCGCCCACTCAGCTTCCCTTGCCACAGGCAGCGCACAATTATCCCTGTAGAGATATGCCCACCACTAAGCCAGTTCCTACAACCTCGCTAATGCACCAGCCTGCATTTTCAACCTACCATGTGCGTCAAATGCTCTCTGTGCGCTCTTCTTGTAGGGTGCTGGCCGCACAAGGCTGCTCCAGCTGCTGCCGCTTACCACATCCACTGCTGCCATCTCAATGATGGCGTCATACTCTTGGCTCAGGCCTGTGGTCTCCAGGTCAAACGTGAAGAGCCGGTACTGCTGCTGCTGCTGCGCAGCGGTCGGCAGGTGTGCTGCTGCATGGCTGCAGCCTGCTGCTGTTGCTGCTGGTTCTGGTGAGTCCGCATGGTGCCTGCAGGAAATGCACAAGGTTAGGTGTTCAATATGTTGAGTTCTTTGCAGGTGCTGCTGATGCAGTGCTGGCTTGCTGTCATACCATGTTGGGCCTGTGCATGTGTGGGTCATATGAGCACAGGCCCATCCCTTGCAGGGGCATGCCACAGAGTGCAAAAAGCTCTTACAAACAAGGAGTGCACCGTCCACCGTGAAACGCACAGGCATGGGTCAGAACTAGAACTAGAAACAGACAATCTGCTGCTCATGCAGTTGATAGCATCAATTGATGTGTGAGTGAGTACACACCTGGCGCGTGTGACCACCTGCGCTGCTGCAGGTGACAGATGCAGACCCTCAAGCCTGTCAGCAAGACCCACAGCGACATCCTGAGTTGTTGAGGACGGAGTACAGCAATCATCCGCCTGCGTAGAGAACAGCCACATTGAGTTTGGCCTGTGAAGCAGCTGCTGCTCCACCTTCCTTCTGCCGCTGTTGGCACTCACCAGCTGCCTGAAGAGTGCATCCATTACGAAAGTAGACGTACAAATATATGCTAAAACAGTACTAACTGCCAGAAAAGCTCTTGGAGTCCGTCGGACAACCGTGTGCGTGCTCTGTGCTGTGCTTCGGTTCGACACCTTGAAATGCGCAGGTGTGTGATGCGCTACGCACCACTACAACAATTTTATAGCCCGAAATACACCTGAAAATGTGCTTGCAAGCCATGCAAGGAGACACAACATGACGAGGTGTCAGTAACAGTGTTGGCGCTCACCTGCCACGTAGGACCTGGAGAGGTCCCTGCAGCAGTGCAGCACCAGGTTCCTGCTGCCGGATTGAGCGAGCAGCCGTGCAAATGTGCTGCCAGGCTGTGCAGGGCTCACAAGAATACACTGCAGAAGCCACAGACAACACAGGAGAACTTGCGTGGCACTTGCTGCACACACAATCCGTGGTATACCAGGATATCAGGTACGTACCTGAGGCACCAGGAGCTCGCCTCAACCCTACCCATCACTTCTTGAAGCCCAACCCAACCCGCCAGCAGCACATACATCATCCGTGATGGAAACCACCAAATTTGAGAGAGGATAGTTACATGTGGGTCCTGGCACCATCTCCTCATCAAAAAAAGAGGGAAAGACAGATACAATTGCCTTTCTCAGCATCATTTCCATCACATGTGTCGTAGCTGTACGCCATGGCGAGGACGACCGTCCAATGTTGTCAGGTAAACTGCTGCTTGTTGTCGGAAGTGGTTGGGTGCATTCACGGTGCACATTGTTCAGCCAAGCATACCGCTAAGGTATACGAAAGAAACTGCTCAAATAGCTTGGATTTGATCCACACCCACATCAGCCTGCAGCAATCGCAGCAGCATGCAGCGACCTTTGGAGCTGGTTTCGCCTGCGGAAATAATCAACGTACTGGAGGATCTCGCAGCAGGTGACATTGAAGGCTTTGGCAGGCTGCAGCCGAGGCTGTACAGAGCTTTGCCAATGGCCCCGGTGCCAGCAGGGGAGCACCCCTATTTGGCCATGGCTGTAGACAGCGTCCGCGACATGTTAACACTGTTGAACGCCGCGGCTAAAGCGACTAACAAAGGCTTGGCATTGGTTTCGGAGAGCGCCAGCAGCAGTAACAGCAGCAGCAGCAGCAGCAGCAGCAGCAGCAGCAGCAGCAGCAGCAGCAGCAACAGCAGGTCAGCATACACGCAGGGGCTTGCGTGCATAGCACGATGTTGTGAAGCAGTAGCAAGCTTGATGTACTCAAACATCCGAACAGGAGTGGACGGCAACAACAACAGGCGTGCTCAGGTGCAAGCTGCTGTAGCAGTACAGTCAGCAGGTGCGCAACACAGCACGCATGCAGCAGCTTGAAGATGCTATGCGCAGCTGTTGCTGCAGCGCAACTTCTGTTGGGTGTGACAGGAGGTCCACTTGAGCGGCATAATTCAAGCAACGCAGCACAGCATGCAAAGGCAGCACTTGACCACTGCATGAAGAAACACGGCATGATTATCTGCTTGTATTGTGTGATACGCAGAGCGTACTAACAAGTCTGTCAAAGTCACTGCATTTTCCAACAACATTTCATGCTGTTCAACTTTGGTGATGCTGTGCAGGGCTGCTTGTCGCCCTGCCTGCCGCATGCACCTCAACAACATATCTGCTTGAGCAGCAGCAGCAGCAGCAGCAGCAGCAGCAGCAGCAGCAGCAGCAGCAGCAGCAGCAACCAGACCCACAGCATGCCAGTGCTGTAGTGGGGCTAGCAGCGGCAGAGCTGAAGCTGGTACATGTCTTGGCACTCTTGTGGCCAACAGGCAGCAGCAGCAGCAGCTGGCTCAGCAGCAGCACCCAGCTACGCAATGCTGCCCTGCCTGCTGTCCACCTAGCTGTGGCAGTGCTGGCGAATGCGGCAGGTCCGCAGGAGATCTACGCTGCTATGAACTTCGCAATAGAGCTCTGCAAAGGCATGAGTGCAGAGAACAGCAGGTCTTCTGCTGAGCTACTGCCTGCAGATGAGGGAGACAACAGTGCGGCGCTGCCGATGCAGCAGCTGCAGCGGTCGACAGAGCTGCTGCGGCTGCTTGCTTCTGCGCATGCTCTTCGTGTGCAGCATCTGGCGTGCTTGCAATGCAGCAGTGGCAGCGGCGGTCAGCCTGCCAGTGGCAGCAGCGCACAGCTGCAGACAGCAGAGGCAGCAGCGGCAGCATGGACCAGTGGTACTGCTGGCAGCAGCGCTACAGCGCAGCTGCTGTGTGCGGCTGGCTTTCCGCAAGTGCAGCATGTGCTGGCGTCCCCAGATGCCCTGGCTGCTGCTCTTGCTCAGCCAGCAAAGGTCGCAGACACAGAGACTGTGTTGAGGCTGATCGTACAAGTGCTGCAGCGCGTGTGGTACAGCATGCCACTGCCCGAGCACGACAGCGACAGCGGCAGCATCAGCAGTGGGGACAGCAGTGACAGCACTGACTGCCCTCACGCAACAAGCAGCAGCGAGTCTGTCTGCGGCAGCCCTTGCGCCGATGCACAGCAGCAGCAGCAGCAGCAGCAGCAGCACCAGCAGCAGCAGCAGCACCAGCAGCAGCAGCAGCAGCAGGCACAGGGCTTACTTCAAAACCTCTTGCAGCCGTGGGCCCTGGTTGCAGTGCAGGCAGTGCTGCTAGTAAACAGCACCATCTGCAAGGTAGTCAGCATGTATGCACTGCAGCAGCAGCTGCTGATGCTCTCAGAGCAGGGCGGACACCTGCACACTGTCGTGAAGCAGAGCCTGCTGCAGCCGGTGCTGCTGCAGCTGCTGCCGCATCTGCAGCAAGTGCTGGCCGACCCATCCAGCAGGACTCGGGAGAGCGGCAGCGAAGGCAGCATGCTTGAAGAAAACTTGGCAAAGCTGCTGCTGCAGCTGGCAGAGGGAGGTAGGGCCCAGACAAATGACAGCGGGCTGCCCCATGGACACATGCTGTTGCGTATCGTATTTCATCGGAGACGTGCTGTTCTGTATGGTTTTCTTGTGGAGACATGCTGTTGTGTGGCGTTAGTATGGAATGGCTCCTGGGAAAGCATTGCTGCAGGTAGCACAAAACGCGACACCTCCCGATCTGGTAATCGCTGCTTCAGTCACCATAGGCTCCTGTTTTTGTCCTGCCTTCATTGCATTTCATTTGTCATTTCATTTGTCATTTCATTTG
Source organism: Tetradesmus obliquus (assembly GCA_030272155.1). NCBI lineage: Eukaryota > Viridiplantae > Chlorophyta > Chlorophyceae > Sphaeropleales > Scenedesmaceae > Tetradesmus > Tetradesmus obliquus. The sequence continues at coordinate 9,534,150 of CP126191.1, forward strand.
TCATTTCATTTGTCCTGCCTTCATTGCATTCATGGCAAACGCTGCACTGATTTTCCTTACTACAGACGCCCCTAAAAGCAATGTAGTTTGGTGATCAAGCTACACGCTTCAGTTCCAGAGGCAACCTCACAGAGTGGCATCTGCATACTGATAAGGCGGTGCTCCAATGTTGCCGCTCCACTGACCTGCAATTACCAGATGATCAATTCTGCAAAACTGGTTTGCCTGCAGATGGGCAGTACCGCACTGGCCTCTTTGCCATGAGCATCGGCGGCGGCGGCAGCAGCAGCAGTAGCAGCAGTAGCAGCAGCAGCAGCAGCAGCAGCAGCAGCAGCAGCAGCAGCAGCAGCAGCAGCAGCACGGGCACTGCAGGCCTGCTGCTGCCCTCCTTTGAGGCAGCGCTGAGGCATGGCCATGTGCAAGATGCACGCGCAGGGCCTTTTGGGCATGTCATGGCAGTCAAGCACGCCCAATGGCTTGCAAGCATGGCTGCTGAAGGCCAGGCATCCCTGCAGCAGCTGTTCAGCAGCTCGCTCCAGCAGCAACGCGGTGAGCTGCTGCTGCTGCTGCTGGATCACCTTTTTGCGCTGCACGTGAGCTGCTTGAAGCACGCATGGTGTGCTGTGAGCGATGCACATGCGCTGGGTGCGCTGAGAGCCGTGCACAGTCTGACAAGCGCCGTTGGCAACTCATGCTACACAATGATCAATGTGATCAAGGAGCACCGCCAGCAAGCATGCAGCAGCAGCAACAGCGGCGGCAGCACTGGCAGCAGCAGCAGCAGCAGCAGCAGCAGCAGCAGCAGCAGCAGCAGCACAGGCATTGCCAGCAGTACATCTAGCAGTGCCAGTGCAGTGGCAGTGCCAGTGCAGCAGCAAAGGCCGGCCGCAAGCCTGTCCCAGCCAGCGGAGGCTGCAGCGCAATGGTTAGTGCTGCTGAGCCGCTGCCTGTTTGTGCTGGCCAGTGCAATGGAGGCTGCTGTGTACTTGCCTGAGGCGCCTCAATCACCTGCAGCATGCTGGTGGACGCAAGCAGATGCCTCTCAGCATGGCCTAGTATCCCTGCGCTCTAGTGTTTTGGAGCAGTGCAGGTGGTACTTGGATGTGCTTTTGACCCACTCAAAGGATGCAACAGCACTGGCAACAGATGTGTTACTGCAGCTAACAGAGCAGCATGCAGCAGCAGTAGCAGTGCTTGGAAGCCTGCAGGAGTACGCAGCAGCTGCCACAGGATGCAGCACAGTGCAGCAGCTGCTGGCAGACATAGCGGAGGTGCGGCTGCCGCAGCAGCTGCGCAGCTTTGCGCAGGCTGTGGCGGGCCGCATCCCACTCAGCACGGCCTGCAACAACCCTGGCTGTGTGCGCCTGGCGCAGCGCAGTGAGCTGCTGCTGGTGGGAGGCAAGAGCTGCGTGTGTGGCCGCTGCAAGGCAGCAAGGTCAGTACTGGGATGCTGCTAGAGTCAATCACTGCCAAAGAACGCTGGTCGCCCCAGTGGAAAACACCCTGTGGTGACATGGCAGTTGGCAGTGCTGTACAGCGTTATGTAATTGTCACATAAAACTATGCCGTGACTCTGGCGCATACCTTGAGCATGGGGCAATCCACAGCCGATGTTGTGCATGGGCTACTGTGCTTGCTGCACATCATGGTGGCCGCATGGCTCTGCCAGCTGTAGAACACTGTTTTGAGTCAAAGACTCCCTGATTTCAGTCGCAACTATTGCCGCGATGCATTGACAACGTCGCAGCTTCAGCAGTTCTGCAGCCTGCTGCTGCTGGGTCACCTATGACAGCATGCCAGCCAAGCCGACGCATGCAACTGCCGTCAGATGCTTATGCTTGGGGTTATGTACAGTGTCATCATGCAAATGCGGGCGAGGGTTGCCCTTGCCTCATATGCTTGCGATATGCCTTTACAGCACCGATGACTATCGAATCGCGCGTGATGTCATGCTTGCAGCTTGCTGAAGTAACTGTTGCGACCATCGCTTTGCTGAGCTGCTGCTGCTGCTGCCGTCACTCGCAGGTACTGCTGCAAGGCCTGCCAGGTGGAGCACTGGAAGTGGCACAAGGCGCTGTGCAGGAGCAAGGCCAAGCCGGCGGCAGCAGCAGCAGCAACAGCTGCAGATCAACATCTGCAAGGCGTGTGAACGCGGTGATTTAGTGGTCACAGCGCTGTAGTGCGCCCGCACCTGCTGTTACAATGTTCCGCCACTTCACCTGGTTGATCAGCGAGAGCCTGACTAGCAGGATGTTGCTGCTTTGGTGACTTACAGGAAGCACCTTGCTTCACGGTGACCATGATCAAGCAGCATTGGGAAGGTCTAGACAATATCTTGTTGATATCTGTGCCGTTGATACTTGTGCTTGCTGTCGGCAGCAGGTGCCTCAAATGCGTCACGGTCATTGTCCTTGCTTTGCTTTGACGCGCTGCATGTAGCGCAGTATTGCCAGAATGCAAGATCTGGGCTGCTTGGGAAGGCCTAGGTCAGGATAGGCCTAGGTCACCTGACGGGTCAGCACTTCTGAGGTCCTATCAGAGTCTGACCTGCTTGGGGTGTTCTGACTGCGTTATCCCAACTATGGGGCATGTTACAACACTGTCCAGCCGGCAAGGAGGCAGTTGATGTTGGAAGTGTGGACTGACCATAGGGTAAGCAAACCAAACAAGCCAGGCTCACGCTATGCAGTGCACGGCTGCCTGTCCCACTGGCCAAATATGCAACAGAACGTATTTGTGAATGATGTGCAGCCAACTGAACAGTGTACAGTCTGTATGCATTGATGCGTCGTCAGATAACAAGTACACTGGCAGTACGCTGGGTGCTCTTGTTGTACATGTACTGCTTCAACGTGCTTCTGGCTGCTCGCCCCAACACCCCGGGCACCCGAGCAGCTACAGCCGCAGTGCATCCAACAACATTCCGCTCTGTCCACGTCCTCAAACTTTCGAACTCAGGCTGCTGCAGCAGCAGCAGTAGCAGATCAACTGGTGCTGACACCCGCGCGCCAGCACGGCCGTAGACAACCATGATGCCAAGTGCAGAGCACGCATAGTACGGCATCATGGCTTGAAGGTCGCCTTCAAGCAGCCTGCATGAAGCCACATGTCATGCGTTGAGTGGGCTGCAGTGGCAACCGAGCTGACCAGCAGCTGTACATACGGACTCCATCTGGAATGTGTGTGCAGCGCTGGCAGCCGTCACTGCTGCAGCTCATGCATGTGAAACACCGGAGAAAAGATATCGCGTTTTGATCCGATAGTGTGTAGTCTACGGATACATAAGAAGACACTATCAGGACATACGAAAACCATGGCGCAACACGTTACAGTACAAGGGGGTTGTGGGCCCCCTCAAAACGACTGACTCCTGATTTCTACCGGACCAAAGCATTGACAGGCTTGGATCCGATTTTATAGGAGACAGACGCCTGCCACAACGCACTGGAGCTCGTTCTGCTGTCGAGGAGGACGAAACTGTCACAGAACACACCACACTGTGACTTCTCAACACACTGTGACAGGCCTGTGAAACCGCTGGCTATTACGTCATGAGCTGTAATAAAGCCCCGGCGTTCACTTTGACCCCGTCAGCAGCAGTATCTTGCCCCAGCACTGTCAGGGCTATACAATACTATTAACTCTGAGCTTTTCATCCTAAGTTTCAAACAGCGTCATCCACAGTTGGTGAGCGTCACTACTTTCACTCACAGCACTTCACCAGCAGTCATCCACCTGGCGGTTGCCGCCTGTTCAATTGGTAACTGATCCCCTTATGCAACTCATCAGTGGCGCAGCATGCCATCAGTCCACCTCACACATGGGCCCTTAGAGCACGTGGCTGCCATTTTTTGATTCCTCAACGGCGCATCTTGCTGTCACAGCACTTCATGCGTGCGTCTCCCCGGTCACGCGTTCGTAGCCTCCGCGCAGCGCCTGCCGCGCATCAGCCAGCGCGTCCTCAGCGGCATCAGCCCACCTGCACAAAGCGTTTGGAAAAAGGCAAAAGTAAAAGTAAAAATACGAACTGATACGGCTCCTGGATTCCCAGGAACTGAGGGAATGCATTGTTACGCACTTTCAAGCATTGCTGGAACAGGAGATGTGTGTGGCAGTGTGCGGCAGCAGCTACGTAGCTGTATACATGTACACGAGCGTGTACGTGTTACAAAGCACGCAAGATCAAGCCAGCAGGTGTAAACTGACCAGCTGTTGCATGTTTTGCTAGAAAAGCAGCAGCCCCAAACACCCTGCTGATGAGCATGTGAAACTGTCAACTCCTTGTCACCTGCCAAACTACCCAGTAGCTGAGAGCGGCTTATGCTATCACAGCAGCTGTGACACCATCCATATGCATTTGAACAGAGAGGAAAGCACATCATCATCATCATGTTGCTCATCAACAGAGAGGAAAGCACATGTGGGTCCTGGCACCACCAGGCTACTTTGAAACCGCATGTCAGCTTACTCACCTGCCAAACTGCAGCCCAGTGCCGTACAGCGGCCAGGAGATGACAGCACCAGCCACACCACCCAAATGCATCTGGCTGAGAGGTGGTTACATGTGGGTCCTGGCACATTCAGGCGAATTGCATGTCATCAGCCTCACCTGCCAAACTGCAGCCCAGTGCCATACAGCGGCCAGGAGATGACAGCACCAGCCACACCACCCAGCAGCTCAGCAAAGATGTAGGCGGGCGCGGCGCCCCAGCCGCAGCCAAACACAATGGCAGGGCCTGCACATGCAGCAGCAGCATGTTGTGGCAGCCATGCAGGGTTGAGTCGAGGTGACGCAGTGTAGGGGCCTCACAATGCGCATTCCACCGCGCCGGCAAGCAGCAAGGTCAAATATTGGTGCTGCATGTCCTCACCAGCTGCTGCACTTGGTCCAGCGGTGTGCAGCGGTCTGCTAAACTCACCGAGGAAGCGAGCAGGGTTGAGTGCAGCGCCAGTGAAGCCTCCACCGGTCAGCGCAGCAGCCCACACGGCCTGCAACAGGCACAGCAGAAACACAGCAGCGTCGCAAGAGCAGAAACAGGAACGTTACATCATGTTTGGCACTTCTCTGCTGTTTTTGCACGAAGCTGCACTTGAACGTGCGTATACATGCCAAGTTGTGCCTAGTTGTAGCGTACTCATCTGGCAGACAGCTGTGACAGGACGTCTGCAACCATCTTGCTGCATGCTCCTGCACAGTTTTTTCTCACCAGGCCGATGGTGAGTGGCCCCATGGCCCCAAAGTCAGGCCGGCCGACAGCTACGCTGTGGCCTACACCGGGTGGTGATCCTGCTCTGATACATCATTGGTCAAACACTCCGCTCAAACGATCACACGCAGCAAGCACTTGTCAGAAGCTTTTGCACCCACCAGGCCAATGGCGAGTGGTCTCATCACGCCCATCATCCTACAACAGGCATCACTAGCCTGCTTGCTCGCAATTGATTGTACTCCTCTGTCACAGCTGTTGCACCCACCAGGCCGATGGCGAGTGGCCCCATCACCCCAAAGTCAGGCTGGCCCACAGCCACGCTGTAGATGATTGTAACTGGGCACATCATTTGCCGACCACTTTGCTCAAACGCTTGCATGCCAAATGCATATCCTCTGTCCAGGACATGCACCCACCAGGCCAATGGCGAGTGGTCCCATGACCCCGAAGTCAGGCTGGCCCACAGCCACGCTGTAGATGGTGACCACCAGGAGGAAGGTCATGATGGCCTCCCAGCCAAAAGCCTGGCCCAGGCTGATGCCCTGTGACAATATAACAACATTATAACCTAATAACAGTGTTATGATACACATTTGTGCAAAAGTTTGCGCATGGCAAACGGGATTCGACATGGCGGTGCCAGCTGCAATGCCCAGCATGGTGAGTTTGGCCATTGTTCAGCCTTGCTATGACATAATATGTTGCAATTTGTAGTGCAGCACAGCACTAGCGTACACTGTGTACACATCCCAAAAGGGCTGCATGCTGTTGGAAGGCATTGGCAGCGGCCACTGGCATGGTCAGGGGTTCAGCTTACATTGGGTGCAAAGCAGCCGACATCATGCGCCTTGGGGATCAGCAATATCTGCAGCAGCAGCGGCAGCAGCAGCGGCAGCGGCGGCGGCAGCAGCAGCAGCAGCAGCAGCAGCAGCAGCAGCAGCGACGGCGGCGGCGGCAGCAGCAGCACGTGTGTCACTGTGGCACAAATCCGCTCCACTTCAACAGGCCTGCAAAGCTGCCACAGTGTTGTACTGTGCAAAGCACAAGCTGGACCGTGAAACAGCAGCAGCATGCCTGTCACATGCTGCTGCACACTCACGTGCATGCCGGCCGCCAGCACACAGCCGGCTGTTTGTGCCACGATGTAGGCCAAGCCCCTGGCCACTGAAGTGTGGCCGGTGACCAAAGTGGCGACAGTCACTGCGCGGCAGCAGCAGCAGCAGCAACAATGCACAACAGAGACACCGAAAGGCGGTTACAACATGTTCTGCGTGCAGTTGTAGCTGCAGGTACGCGTGCATTGCAGGTGCTGCACTTTCCTGCAAACAGCTTAGGGGCGACACATGCCTTAGGCCGCTTTATGGCTGAGCCAACTCTCCCAAACTGCTGCAATGATACACACGCATTCAAATTTTGAATTCGGTTTCGACAAGACTGTGCAGCTGGTATTGCATCCCACCTGCTGGGTTGAGGTGTCCGCCAGAGACATTGGCTGCAACATACACCAGCACCGCCAGAGCAATGCCATTTGCAGCTGCGGCTGAGGAGCCAGGAGCAGCTCCGCCGATGAACGCAAACAGGAAGCTGCAGACGAACTCTGCTGCGATTGCAGCATAGAGCCTGGTGGTGGTGCCTTCCTCAGTGTGCAGTAAACCAGGCATGCTTTCGTTGTCCTGTACAAGACCGCAGTTGAAATAGCAGTGCAAGAACAACTAATCAGTTTTTTCCGTGTCACGATTGACGTGATTGCATCACGACAAGAGCGGCAGCGCTGAGCACACGACAAGGCTTACCTGTCAGCTGACTGGAGGGTGATCCAGGAGCCACGTGTAGACAACCGACGTCAAGAAATGCAAACTGTTGCAAAACGGCCTTGTGTTTTGCAGTCAAACTGGTAGCGGCACACGCCTGCGGACGGCTGCAAATCCGAAGTTCCATCCGTTACACAACTGGGGTTTGGGCTTAGCTGGCCAACCATCCTGAGTTGCTGGATCAGCAGTAGCAAGCCGTGGCAGCTGTATATGGCTCTGCAATTTTCTTTATGCGCAGCGCGAGTGTCCACCGACAGCAACTGCCCGACACCAGTTTGGACACCCAGGAACAGCACAGCCACCTCCCTGCATCCTTGTAGGAGGTTTGTATACATTCATCGTCTTCAATTCAATCCACTTGTGCTTTGTTAGCTGCGAGTGCATTTGATATGGCAGCTGAAGGTCTGCATGGTGCTCCACAGCACATACTGCAGCAGCAACTGCCGCATGGAGTGCTGGAGTGCTTGTGCAGCAGCGCAACGCCAAGGCAGCGTGCAGCACTCTCAGCAGTATGCAAGGAGTGGAGGGAAGTCGTGCTGCTGAGCACTACCAGCCTCTCAGGTGCGTTACAGGCACCAATGCAGATGGTCTTGAAATGAGCCATCAAGTCAGTGCTGTTGTTAGCTGCTGTGCATTGGGTGGGCTCAGCAAGTGCAGCATGTACAGGCAGGCGCAGCACAGTGTGCGTGCCCAAAAACGCACACTGTGATGTCCCGAATGTGGTGGGCGCGTCAGCTGTATTGCTGCCCTGCCTGCATCCATCCACATGCAATCCCGATCATCATTAATTCAACAGCAGCTGCAGCAGCCGGGCCTGCAGCATGGCCTGCGCTTATCGCCGCCAGCACACCACGCATGCAGCCGCACCAAACACCCTGCTGTCACGGCTGCTCATGTTGCATCACCTCCCCTGTGTTGGTAGCCTGAATGCATGCTGTGTGCGTCACAACCACCGCTGCTGCTGCTGCTGCTGCTGCTGCTGCTGCTGCTGCTGCTGCTGCTGCTGCTGCTCCTGCTCTGCACGCCACACATGTCTGCAGTCAACCTCAAGTCAGATGCAGGAGCAGACTCCATCTCGCACTGGCTGCAGCAGCACGCATGTCAGCTGCAGGAGCTGTCTCTCTCCACAGTGGGGCTCTACAGTAGACACATCCACCCTCCCACCCGGCTGCGGCTGTTTCAGGCCCTGCATGCTGCTGCAGGCAGCACAGCAGCAGAACATCTAGGGGAGGCTGCAGCAGGCTGGGGTGGTCGTGGTGCTGCTGCTACAGATGCTGAGGGCAGCTCAGATGAGGAAGAGCCGGACACAAAGCTGCTGCAGCAGCAGCAGCAGCAGCAGCAGCAGCAGCAAGAGGAGCAGCAGGCATCAGCGGCTCAGGGCCCCAGCAACCAGCACGGACAGCAAGCAGCAGCAGCAGCAGGCGCTGGCGATCCTGCAAGCACTGCTGCAGCAGCCGCACCAACGCAGCAGCAGCCGCCGCCGCCGCAGGTGAAGCCGTTGCGCCTGACACACCTAGCGGTCAGTGCGCGGCTGGCGATACCAGACTGCGCTGCTATCGCCAGCCTGCCTGCCCCTCAGCTGGCCAGCCTGGCTCTGCTGGGGTCCCGCACCCGGCGGCTAGGGTTTGATGGTGTGGGCAGCTTGGCGCAGCTGCACCAACTGACGAGCCTGAAGGTGGGTGCGTAGGTCTGCTGTTGCATACGGCAAGCGTGGAGTTGTGACCATCTATGGTTTTGGTGGAGCAGCAGAGATAGGTGCGCTGTGGTGGTGTTCAGCCAGCAGCTGTTGTGCTGTATGTGCTGCAGTTTCTGGATGATATCGTGATGACTGCAGTCAACAAAGCCGCCCTGCCCTATCCTGCTGCATGACTGTGTTATGTATTTGATTCTTTTCTGTCCTGGGTTGCGCAGGTGGAGCGGCTAGGCATCGGCGATGACGCCGCAGTGATGCTCGCGCGCAGCCTGACGCAGCTGCTGCAGCTGTCGCTGTCGGGCAACAACATCGGGCCCGCGGGTGCTGCAGGCATTGCACGGCACCTCACACGCCTGCAGCAGCTTGATGTGTCAGTCAACAGGTGGGTTCTATCATTTGATTGCCACGCTGCTGCCTACTGCAGAATAGTAACCTGTACCCGCCAGCTTTTAGGCTGTTGCTGACCCTTCTGTGGAGAGATTTTTGTGTAACCTCTGTCAGTGTGTTGAGCAGGTCTTCAGCAGGAGCGCCGTGGACTGCTTGCAAGAGCATGTGTTACTGAAAACTTGTGTCATTCACAACAATCTGCTGCTTGCAGGATCAAGGACGCAGGCCTGGCCAGCTTATGCAGCTCCCTGCACCGCCTGGACACCCTCAACCTCTCCGGCAACATCAAGTTTGCGCCAGCCACACTGCAGCAGCTGCAGTCCTTGACCAGCCTCACCTCGTTACATGCAAGCAGCACAGGGCTGTGCAACCAAGGGCTGGCAGCGCTTGCACACAGCTTGCAGGCTGCGCCACTGCGTGTGCTAGATGCTGCTGGCAACAAAATAAGCAAGGTGGATGCGGTCACTGCTCTGTCTGGGCTGACAAGCTTGACACTCAGCAGGAACCCGCTGCAGCTGGCTTGCAGCAAGGTGAGGTGCTGGCAGCAGCAGCAGCAGCAGCAGCAGCAGCGGTGGCGGCGGCACAGGGTTGCGCATTCTGCGTGTGGGAGGGCGCCGGGCGGCTGCAGTAGTGCAGGAGCAGCGTGATGCATGATTCTGCATGCCAAGCTGCAGTGCGTGCACAAGACTTTGGGGCCCGTAGTTTGATATGATGCTGTTGGGGTGGTGCAGCAGTAGCATATGTCTGACATGCACTCAGCAGCCACACATCGTACTGGCTTTGCTCCGTTGCACTTCTTGGTCTCAACACATCTGCCACACCTTTCTGCTGCTGACCTGACTGTAAGTGCTAGCATCAAGCCTGCCCCAGCTACAGGAGCTGGCCCTGTTCAATGCATACAGTAAATGCACATTCATGCACCTTCAAGCGGTGCTGGACCAAGAGACCCTCACAGACGCATCTGCCACACCTTTCTGCTGCTGACTTGACTGCAGGTGCTGGCATCAAGCCTGCCGCAGCTACAGGAGCTGGTCCTGTTTGACGCTCTGTCAGCCAAGGCAGTAGGCGCGCTGTCAGGCCTAGCCTCCAGCCTCACCTGCCTCACTTTGGGCTGTGACCCGGGCACAACAGCAGACGATGCCTCAAACCTCCCGCTGTCGAAAACACGCACGTGTTCGGCGCTCTTCAGCGCATTTGCAGAGGCAGGGAACCTGCAGGTGCTGTCTGTGCCGTGTGCAGGGCTGGGTGATGCGCAGGCAAAAATGCTGGCTCGCTTCGGGCCGGGTGCAAAGGGCGGTGTAACTGTTATAACAGCCCGCACGTCACTGGTGGCGCTGAACCTGGGGTATAACTCCATCAGTGCCGAGGGTTTGGGGTTTTTGAGGGAGCTGCCGCAGCTGGTGCGGTTGGAGCTGCGCTCCATGCAACCGGAGCTTACAGATGCTGCTGCAAAGGCGCTGGTGCGTTGCAGCAGGTGCGTGCGTGGGGAAAACGTGTATTGTTTGAACAGATGCACTGTCTGTCCCGAGCTTGCATTCAACTCTTGTTGACACAGGTCGCATGCGATGCCAATGCGGCTCCAGCCAGCCAGCAGCAAGCGTTGAACATGGGACATGCAAGTCGTGTGCAGCATGCTCCTGGCTTCGGGGTTGCTGCCAGCATTACATCAATGTGCAGTGCAAGCATGAGCATCGGAAGGCAGATATAACTCAGCCGGCGTGACCAACTGCAACAGGGTAACCGTGCAGCAGCATGCAGCCGCCCCTGTTGCAATTTAAGCCCTCAGGCGATCCATGCCCTCAGGCAATTCATGCCCACAGGCAAACCATGCGCTCAGGCAACCGTACAGCCCCGCTGCACGCAGTGCTTGTCCTCATCCATCTATCCTTCGCTTTGCTGCGCATTCTCCGTATTAAAGCACCTCTGCTTGTATTTCTTCCTGTTGCAGGCTGGAGCTGCTAGACCTGGCTTTCAACGACTTCAGCAGCGAAGGAGTCACCCAGCTGGGTACCTCAGGCCAGCTGGCGCGGCTGCGCCACCTCAACCTGCGCAGCAACGTGCAGGTCGAAAAGAGCTCGGTCATCGCAGCAGCAGCGGGCCTGAGCGCCCTCACTTATCTAAACCTCTTGGAGCTTAGCGACGTGAGTGCACGCCCCGGAGCAGCAGCAGCAGCAGCAGCAGGTGGCGGTGCTGGGGCTGGGGGTGCCAGAGCTGGAGCAAGAGGAGGTACAGCAGCGGCTGCTGCCGGGGCAGGCGCTGCAGGTGGGGGTGCGGCGCTGCTGCATGCAGACGTGTGGGCGGCGCTGCCGAATCTGCAGGAGCTGGTGGTGGGCACGTACGGCCAGGGAGGCAGCGCGTTCAGGAGCGGCCGGCTGGTGATCAGCTGCGGCAGCTGAGGCACTAGTTTCGGCATGACAGGCGCAGTGCTGTGCTGGCAGCTGAGGCACTAGTTGCAGCATGACAGGCGCAGTGCTGCGCTGGCAGCCGCCGGGTGTATTGCAGCGGCAACAAGCCAATGCCTTGTGGGGTTGGACTTGGTGGTTGCCATTGCGGCACGGGGCCGATGGCGTTGATGCTAGATGGGTAACACTGCTACTTCACATGATGATGTCATGCCGCTATCAATGCTGATCAGCATAGCATGGGGGGAGCCGTGAAGTTAAACCTTCTACATGGAAGCAGCGGCGCCGGACTGCAGCAACCTGCATGGTTCATTGAGTCACTAGTTGTTACTTGTGGCCGCAGCGGCTGCGCCACTGGTTGATGAGATAAAGAGAAGGGCTTGTGCTTGCAACTGTCGCTGCTGAAACCACAACACTGGCAGGCACTGGCAGTATGTTACAACCCTCGGCACTTTAGGCTCGCCAATTTCACTGTGAACACCTGAAAAGTTGTAGCTGCAGCCTGACAGCATATGGTACATGCAAAGACACTGGAATAAGCCGGATTCAATCCGGCTAGTAGCCGGGGATGCTGTAGAACTTGTAACTTGTAACAAGGACACTGGAATGCTTGCAAGCACAATGGCGCAGAGCTCCCTCCTCCTGCTCCTCCCCCTCCTCCTTTCAATCTTGCCTTGATGATGCAACGACACAATATAAGAGTTCCTCAAGCACACTGTTGCAGTGCCAAGTGTGAAGCTGAAACCCAAGCGCCCTGAAACACCTCATGGTACCCAACAATCCAGTGTACAGACCAGCTCCAATAGCCGCAGTTGCTGCACGGAAGCCTCCAATCACCAGCATCTGCACGACACCCCATATAAAGGAAGTCGCCGGTTGCATTCATGACAAGCACACGCACAATGCAACATAATGCGTGCTTTACTTTAGAAGAGATGCAACCCAGATGCCAATTTCGAAGAAAGCCACATACAACTGACCATGTGAGATAGACAGATAGAGGGGTTACACGGTGTGTTCCAACTGACCATGTGAGAACACTGGGCCGGGCAGGTACATGCCTGCTGCCTTAACCTTTTAAGTGTCTGCGCCTGTGCCTTGTTGATTGTCATGGCATTGCCAATGCACTGCAGGAATTGACGCCGACACATATGCATGTCGGAAGACATAGCCTGTGCATCAGAGGGCTGCAGGATGAGCCGTGGCAGCCACTGCAATTGGCCTTTTGCAGGGCCTGTGGCTACATTCGCCTGGGTGAAGTTGTTGACCAGAAGTTGACCATGAGGTGCTTTACCAGAAGGTGACAATGAAGTTGACCATGCGGGGCTTGACCATCAAGCGTGTGCGCTTCGCCAGTCCGGCAGACACGTTGCGCAGAAGAATGACAGGACACCCAAATTGCAAGCGCAGCTTGGGCAGCAGCACGCCAGACATGCGCAGAGTGTTGAGGAACTCTGGTGGGTACAAATGAGATTGCTGCTCACCGCACCGTTGAGTTAGCACTGCCAGTCAAAGCGACAAGCAGCAGCACCACCACCACCAACACCACCACACAGTGCATGCGCTCCAGCTCTGCTGTACTTGCAGAAGAACGATCAGATGCAGGTGAATGCATAGCTGCGCATTTACTTATGCTACACCTCAGTGTGCATGCTTGGGCTAACACGTACAGCATACAGCCGCCAACTGCTGCGCATGAAGCCCCAGATGGCTGCAATTGATGACCAGCAGCAACCTGCAAGATTCCTAAGCCCCACAGCCCCAGAAAGACAAGCAACACAACAAAGCGACAAATGACAGCAATGAACATCAGCTACACTAGGAATGCCAATACACCCAAGCAGACACAAGACACCAGCCCAGCAATCCGCACATCAGAGCATCGAGGCGTATCAGTCAGTATGCTGCTTGCCTGTGTAGTTGGCAAGCAACCGCTGCATCATCTTCACGTCTGCCTCATGCTCAGCACATGCGCCTGCAATCAAGCGACAAGCGGCAGGTGCAGGCCTTCATTAGCGTGGCAATTGGATCAAGGTGACCCCGTAACACTACCGACGAGTTTGGCAGTGCACGTTGGTTGCGGCATGCACTGCAGTTGCTCCAGGAGAAACTCAGGAGGACTCACACAAGCAAGCATGCACGCGCCAGCACGCTTACGCATGTGCATGTGGGTGTGCACGTGGGCTGCATCCGTTGACCAGAAGAACAATCAGCGGCACCGCACAGAAGCAACTTGCGCTAAACGCCGCGTGGTGTGTGTTGTTGGCAAGACGAGTCGAAGGCCACTCACCGTTTGGGGCAGCCCTGCGGACCTTTCTCAGTGCACCCGGATTGTTGCCGCACCATCTGTGCAGGGCGCCTGGGTAGGCCGCATGAGACAGGCGATTGTCTGCAGCCTCTGCGAGTCACACACATGTGATGCATGAGTCACACACATGTGATGCATGAAGGCAGGGTGCAGCGGTCACAGGTGCCCATCCGCCCAGGTGGCGCCACCTTGTTGACATTGCTGCTGCCCTGTAAATCTTCTTTGCGCTACAGGTATGTCTGTCGCAAGAACCCGTGCTTCTGGACTGCTGTGCGTGCATGCTCAGCCCACTCGGAGCGCCAGGAGCCCTAGGGCGGGGGGCTTCTGGACCAGCATTGCTTGAAGGTGCGCAGTTATGCCTTGACCATGCTTAGAATCGTCCTATTTGCATGAGTCATACAGATGTGATGCATGAGTCACGCATATGTGATGCATGAGTCACACACACGTCATGCATCAAGGCAGCGCGGGTGGCACAGGACAGGCGGTTTGACCCGCATGACGTTCAACCAACCCACAAGCATGCAGAGGCAAGCTGACCGAGCATGCTGTCCACACGGCAGCCTCACAGAGCTGCAACGCTTCAGAACCACCACAGCTGCACATTAACACTGCCACATATCGCGCCACACCTTGGCCCGGCTGTAGCTGGCGCCCCAGATGTGCATCTGCAACTGCCTCGGGCACTGCCGCAGAAGCCGCAGCCGGGACAGCGTCTGCACGTGCACAGAAAACACGTGCAGTTGAGAAGCTACCGCATGCAACACTGGCAGGCAGCGCTGGCCTGGCGCGCCCATTATCGCATAGCTGTTTCTCTGAAATTTGATGCTGCAAGGACGACAATCAGGGCCATGACGAATGCAGCAGCACGGACGAACAGCACGCAGCAAGTGACACATCTAGCTCATGCGATGCATCAGGGGGAGTGCACAGCCCGCTGCTTCACGTAGTCCAACACACTGCAACAAGCAATGCTGGTTGCCGAGGCCGTAGCTGTGGCGCACCGGGCAACCACTGCAGCTTGGCATGCTCAGCTCCGCTGACACCACATGCACTCACTCGCCGATGCTGCTGTTCCTGCTCCTGCTGCTGTGAGCGATGCTGCTGCTATGGGGTCTCCTGCTGCTGTGGGGAGGAGCGAAGCATTCGCGCGGGAGACATGAGGAGTGTGTGCAGCGACCTGTCCGCACACAGTCAAACACAACACATTGTCGTAGCATAAAGGAGAATGGTGCCAAAGGCCTGCTTGTGTTTTACTACTCCTGACTGTTGACCATTATCAACATGCTTCAGTCACTAACAAATGCATAGCGCTGTTAAGCAGGGTACTGCTTGGCAGGCACGCGCAACAATTCCTGCTGCTGTGGTACAGCAATGGTCCACCAAGGAGTGGTGGAGTATGGCGAATTTGCACAGGAGTTGCTGCCAGGCAGAACAGGGCGGCACAGGTCAACAGTAGCCTAGTGGGTGATGCAACCCATCAACAATGCTGTGTGCATGCAGCATTCTGGGGTGCCGGGAGAAAACAAAGCACGTATTGTTTCTTTGCTGGCAATGTGCTTGGCAAGTGCAGAGTGAAGTAGAAGCCACACCACACAAGCACCTGAGTAGACTGTCTCTGTCGCCACCTGGAGGAGCAAGGCCACCCCAACAGGCATGCCTGCGGCCATCAGCGCCTCCAATGACGCCTCGCGGACCGCCTGCGTGCCGCAAGCCCATTCTCAAGCAGCACGTCCTTGTACTCGGACACCATTGACACCTCGCCTGGTGAGAGCCGGTCGTGGCATTGCTGCATGAGTGCGGCCAGAGCATGCTCAGCCGTGCTGGCCTGGGGACCTGCGCAGCAGCAAGGAGGGTAATGCTGTGGTGATTGCAGCAGGCAAGTTGGCCAAGCTGGCCGAGAGCGGCTAGCACACAGAGGCGGATCAGGCAGGCCAGGTCTGCTGCTGCTGATGTAACAGCAAAACTTGCTGCTATGAGCCGCCACAGAGCCATCACTCTCACACAGCTGCCTGGCAGCACCACGCTGCTGCTTCGGCACACCACGCTGCTGCCTTGGCACACCAGCAGCATGAACTGTGGCTTGTCTGTGCAGCTGCAGGGTGGATGGTGGTGACATGCGCACCTGCCGGCGTCGCTGTTGCTGCTCCTGCTGCTGCTCCTGCTGCTTTGGGTCGAGTAGAGCATGTCCAGTCGGAGCAAACAATTCCATGCAGGGGCACGTAGGCAGGAGTTAGCCACATGGTCAAAAACAATACATGGTTGTAGCATGAAGGTACTGCTGCTGACTGTTAAGACATGCTTAAGACACTGATCACATGCACATAGCGCATTGCACAGCAGTGAAGCCAGGCAGAGCAGGGCGGCACATGTCAACAGCAGCCTACTGATCAATGTACCCAATCAACATGTTTGCATGCAGCATTCCGGTGTGCCGGGAGAGAACAAAGCATGTGTCGTTTTCTTTGCTGGCAATGTGCTTGGCAAGTGCAGAGTGAAGTAGCCGCCACGCCAGACAAGCACCTGAGTAGACTGTCTCTGTCGCCACCTGGAGGAGCAGGGCCACCCCAACAGGCATGCCTGCGGCCATGAGCCCCTCCAATGACGCGTCGCGGACCGCCTGCGTGCTCGCAAGCCCATTCTCAAGCAGCACGTCTTTGTACTCGGACACCATTGACACCTCGCCTGGTGAGAGCCGGTCGTGGCAGTGCTACATGAGTGCGGCCAGAGCATGCTCAGCCGTGCTGGCTTGGAGACCTGCGCAGCACCAAGCAAAGCTGCGGTGCGTGAAGCAGGCAAGCTGGCCAAGGGCGACTAGCATGCAGGGCCGACTTATGGCGGTGTTCAATTATGATGCTTACAAGCGCAGCTGCATGCAGATGTCAATGCCTGCCCCGCAATGCTGCTGCTGCTGCTTCTGCTGCTGCTGCTGCTGCTGCTGCTGCTGCTGCTGCTGCTGCTGCTACTCCTGGTCTATGCAGCTACGGAATGGGTATCGTACAGCTGGATGAACTCCAAATTTCATGTGTCGCTGCTGTGAACCACCTGTGCACACGAGCAAGCGAGCGCTGCTCCAGCTTCACTCAGGTTGCTTCTTGCTCTACAAGCCGTTGACATAAATTGCTGTGTAGACTGCTTGAAATATAAGCGTGGCAGAACTTTCACAGATGCGAGGAGTGCCTTGAGCTACGCTCATCAAGTTCTGACACCAAAATTACACAGTAGATGCCATCGCAAAATCTGTAGCCGCAGTCAAAATCAGCTTAGCAATGTCTTTGTCAAATGTGTGAAGTAATGTGATGCTGCAGCTGAGCTCAGCTGGACTGCGCAGCGAGGATGCGAGGGCAGCTCAGCTGCGCGCGAAAAGTTGGTGTAACACCCCCTGGTAACACTGTTATGTGCGATTACTCCCTGAGCAACTGAGGGCTGTTGTTTTAGCAGGGACTACGCATTGTGCATCCTACTAATGTGCTTTATCATTTGATGTTTGTTGATGGTGGGTAGGTCAGGTGGCTGCTGTCTGCCACTGCGCAGTGTGGCAACATCAAACGATGATCGACTGTGAGTCGACGACCCTGTCCAGTCGCTCACGGAAATGAACTAGTAGAATGTTGATCTAGCATTCAAGAACCCAAAATTTATTAGACACGAAGCTAGATACACAATGGATCCCTCCGAGCCTCGGAGGCTCGTAGGTCATATCAAATAGATGCACCACACCGCAGCCGCAGCACGGTGTTACAAGTGACCTGATCCATATGCAGTCCCTCTGCAGCATGATAGATCTGCTGTACCAGTGGCTTATGCAGCCTGCTGGAATCAAGTGGGTGTATGAGCTCTTGCACATCACACACACACACACACACACACACACAAATCCACGGGATCCCGCCAACCCCGTTAGCAGTGCGCTAAGCAACAGCAGCCTGGTGAGCATGCCCCGAGCTGCTGCTAATATTAAGCAAAAAGACACACTACGGTGCACAGGGACGCGCTGACACACGGGCAAATCAGAATGCGGCATGTATGATTGCCACCAACCACTGTGCAATACCAACAACCATTCTGCAATACGGCACAGCAAGCACATCGCTGCACGCAAGCGGTGAGGGTGAGCTGGCACTTCTGGTCACGTTCGTCAATTGACCTATGTGAGGCTCCAAGATAAGTGCCTGCCCAACTGATCATCTCATGCGTAACAGCCCCACTCTGTCTGTGGGTACACAAACGTCTTGCATCAGCGCTGCGTTCATCCACATGTAACAGAAGGCAATGCAGTCAGCTGCACTTCCTGCTGCAGCAGCCAGCTCAATGCGGCGTGCCTGTTGACCAGTCAAACACACCAGGTCCCCTTTGTGAACTGCCCGCCACTGCAACACCCTGCCACGCGCGCACTCTGGTACCAAATTTCCGGTTCTCTGCACAAAGCAGCCGTGATGCACCCACTCACTCTGCACATGCGGCAATTCAATGCATGCGCGGGAGCAGCCTGTGCAGGTGACAACCTGCCGACGCTGCAGCATACACCATTGCAGTTGCCGCCCACAGGGGTAGCAGCAGACACCACATACAGCTAGGCGGCACCGATGGTGCTGCATGCTGTGCTCCACACCCAGCCTCTTATCGCGTCAGCAACAAACACACCACTGCAGCCCCACCAACCTGCCATGCACCTGTGCCACCTGGCATGCTGCACACACGCAACTGCCTAAACCCCACACACGCCCCAGCCAAACACGCCAGTCCCCTTCACAGGCCAATGGCCTTGAGCTTTGCTGCAAGCTCTCCGCTGGCCGCCTTTGCTGCTGTATCATCGCCGCCGCCGATGAACTCGCCGCCCACGAACACGCGAGGCACGCTGCGGGCGCCAGTCACCTCGTAAAGCGCATCCTGGATCTCGATGATTGTGGGATCTGCGCCGCCAGGCTGCATGTTGTCCAGCTGCACGGCACAGACATAACAAATAACAGTGTTACATCACAAGCAAAGTTACATGGCAGCACATCGGGCAAAAAGAAGGCAGGCATCAACACAGGGAAGGGCTGCAAATGTGTGCTTGCTAGTGGTGTGTGGTTTGGCCTGTGTTTGGAAGAAGGCACAGTGATGAGCCAGCCAGATTATCGCCAGACGTCTGCTGATAGAGGGCTGATGATGCGTCCGCTCATTGAGCCGGCTGACCGGACAGCAGCTTGCATATGCTGAAGCTGCTGCTGCTGCTGCTAATGTAAAAGTATACAAAAGTATACATGTGTTTACTTTTTGATGTGGCATTGCATGATGTCCAATGTCCTGCTACTCGCGTCAAGAGCCGCTGCTGCGGCTCTGCTGGTTTCGGCAAAAGAGTTCCTCGATGCAGTCATGTATGCACGTGCCTCCTGGGCTGCCGCTGCTGCTGGGGTGCTGCTGGAACCTCTAACAGCATGCCAGCCAGTGCTGTTACAAACTGAACGCTGCCGTTTCAAGCAGCGTTGCATTCTGGCGGTGCTGCTGCCATCAGCGCACCTCAATGACCTCCATTTGGTCAGGCTTGACCAGGCTAGCCAGCGCCTTCTTTGCCTTGATGCAGTAAGGGCAGTAGGTCTTACTGAACACAACAACCTGCAGGACGCAGCACAGGAGTAAGCAGCTGCTGCATAGCAATGCAGGCACACAGCGCATGTGGCTGCAAGCGCAGCCACTGCTTCAAAGCTACGGAGGGTCACTGCTCCACGCTGATTCAGAAACGAACCAACTGATTAGAAGCATGCAAACCAGGAGTAGCCAGCAGGAGGCATGCAGGGCTGACGTCTGGTAGCCAGCAGCAAGCAGCAGAACACAGCACATGGACGAACACCAACCACCGCACAAGGCAGCGTCGATTGTCACTTATTAACGTTTGTAGTCACCTTGTTGTTCTTGATCTTGTTGTTGACAAACGTAAGAGCCTGCTCGGTCGGCATTCTTGCTGATGGCCTGAGAAACTTCAGCAGAGCTTGCATGCACAACGTTCGGAGTAGCTGGCGGTATTCAAACGTAGAAGTCGTTGGCGAAGGTTAACGGCATCAACTTGGCTTCAGGCCTATCAGTCTGCAGCGGTGTGCTCATGACACGAGCAGGTTCTGCGTGGTGACACCATGGTTTCGCAACACGCAGAGATGTTTACCGCGTCTCATTCAGAAAATAAGCTAAACTGTATTGTCTCTGATGTATTTACTGCAGACAACGAGCAGTTGCAGCCCGTCTCGGGATTTCTGAACCAGATTTTGCTGAGTCTTCTCACCTGTGAAAGCTTCTTTGATCAAGTTTTAGGCTTGTTTTCACATAGGTGGCGTCTATCACCGGCAGCGGCCTCACATCGTCAGTCTTGGCTGCTGCTGCATCAGCAAACTGCTCCCACCATGTCGTGCCCCTTCATGTCAGCTGGCATAGCAGCTTCGCTGACACATTCCGCCTCGGACATCAGCAAATGTCCCATGCACGCACAGATACTGGCAGCTCAGCAGCAGCAGGAGCATGGCGCAGCAGCACCACCAGCAGCAGCAGTGTGCCCTCTGGGCTTTGGCTCTTCGCGGGGCCCAAAGCTCAGCATGCTGCACTGCCCCGTGTGCAAGGGCTTGCTGTTTGATGCACACATGTCTACGAGCTGCAAGCACACGTTCTGCCACTCCTGCCTAAGCCGCACACGTGACTGCCCTGTGTGCGGCATGGATGTGGAAGGCGTAGAGCCCAACACAGAGCTTGCAGGTGGGTTGCAGATGCTGGCTGTAGCTCTGGCTGCAGGCATACTACATACGTATGTCCTCTACTGTATCACAACGTATTGCGTAGGCGTGTTGGTACTTCAGCAGAAGTGTGTGCATGTACACAGCTGAATTCATTTCAGGCTGGCATGCAGGCGCAGCCGGGAACTGCTCAGCACCACGCTGCATGCCCTAGTGAGCTTCTACTGCTGCAGCAGCGCAAAGATGCGTCTACATTACGTGATATGCTGGTTTGCTCAGCAAGTGTTTGACTGCTTGCTGCCTTGCAGGCCTGGTGGACACATTCCTAGACACCCACAGCAAGTCACCTGAGCTCGTGGCAGCGCAGGTGTGTCGCGTTGCACTATGTTACAGGCAAACACACTGTGCTATGCGCCTGTGGTGATCGTACGGCATGTCTTATTGACGGTTGTGGTACTGTCATGGCTGAGATGAAAAACCTCTGCAACTGTCTGGCTGCAATGATCTGTCGCGCAGGCCCAGCAGCCACTGCTTCCCTGCTGTTTGGAACCAGCCTCACAGCTTCTGCGCCTGACATACATGATGCAGCTCTTGAATGTATGCAGTCTGCAGCCCATACCCTTGCATATAATCATTGTCTTGCTCACACTGCCTTGGCTGTCTCCGCTCTCTTGCTGTCCTGCAGACAGACATAGGCCCGCTACCCGACAACAGTGAGGCCTCATTCTTCTTGGCCCAAGGGCTCAAGTCGCTTGCAGGAGGCAACTTCCATGCAGCACTGCACAGGCTCAGCAGGTGCAAGGAAGCCCTCTTGCACGCAGCAGCTGCAGGCACCAAGCAGGACAGCCACAGCCAAGCCAGCATCGGCTCTGGTGCTGCCGGTGCAGGCGCAGCAGACTTGCAGGGAGCAGCAGCGGCAGCAGCAGCAGCAGCTGAGTCAGTAAGTGCTTCTGATGCGGCTGAGGATCGCAGCACAGAGCTGGATGCAGTAGCCATCATCCCCGCTGCTTGCCAGATGGCTACTGTGTGCGGGTCGATCGGCGACTGCTACCAGCGGCTCGGGGACGCTGTGCAAGCCGAGCAGATGTACCACGAAAGCATGGCAGCAGTCGAGCCCTACTCCGACTCAGACGCTGAAGCTGCACATGCGCTGTCAGTGTCCCTCAACAAGCTCGGCGACATGCGGTACAGCCAGCAGCAGCTGCAGCAGGCGAAGCAGCTGTACCGGCGCGCGTTGCAGCTGCGGCAGCTGGCCTGTGGCCCGCTGACTGGCGGTAGGGCAGGCCCGGGGCAGCAGCTGGAGCTAGCCAGCAGCCTGATCAAGGTGGCTGATGTGTGCAGGGTAAGATGCTGCTGCTGGCGCTGCTGCAGCGAGTTGATAGTTGGTTGGCTCGTTGTCAGCTGGGTTGTTTGCAGTTGTGGCGTCACGGGGTGATGGTGCGCGTCGCTGTTCTTTTGTTGCTGGCGAACTTGCTCCACAGTGCGGCAGGCTGCAGGGAACTGCAGGAGCTCGTGGCTATCTTGTGTGTGTGGAAGTCGGGATTGTAGCAGCACCACCGCGGCAGCACATCATGTTCACTCTGCTGAGTCGACACCTCTTCCCTGTTCTCCTGCTGACTGCCTGCCCTGCCTGCCTGCTGCTGCTGCTGCTGCAGGCCCTGTGTGAGCATGAGGAGGCGGAGCAGCTGCTGCGCACCGCTGCCGGCGTGTGTTTTGAGGTGCAGCTGCAGGCGGCTGAGCTGGCGCCAGGCACTGCACGCAAGCTGCAGGTCCTGCTGGATGTGCTGCATGCGCAGGGCTCTGCAGCAGCGTGCTAGCCGGAGGAGCTTGCTGAGCATGCCATACGACGTGACGTTTTGTTTTAGCTGTCAATGGTTGACTACCGCATGTGCTGCAAGAATTGGCAGGTGTGGTGATGGGTGTGCTTGATGGTTACCCTATTTGGAGAGATGTTTGGCACTGTGCGGGGTGCTGACGCAGCAGTTCAACAGTAGGTTCAGGCTGGGTGAGCCAGCCAACCCCAGCTGACAGCTGCCACCTGCAGGTTCAGTGCAGTGCGCTTGCAGTTCAGATTGTTGATGCTTTTGGTCATGGCTTGTCAGTCACAACAACTTGTTGAGCAGACAGCGTACCATCATCATGGCCATGATGGTCTTGGCCACAGTTGCTTGGATGTAACAGGATAGTATTGAAGCCTCGTTGTTTACCATCAACACATCGCATCCTTTACCAGCATGACAAATAGCACACGCATGGTGTGACGCAGCCAACGCCTTGGCACAGCGCCGCTCAACACACCTTGCACTGCATACAGCTGCGCCGGTGCAGCTGGGTGGTACCACCCAGCCGCCGCCAGCGCATTACAAAAACGACCGGCGGCACAGCCTTTTTCAGCTGAGCTGACTGGCAGCGCATGATCTCAGCGGCAGGGCCCTGCAACTACACACCTGCAGCACCAGGTGAAAAAGAGTAGAGCACGGTGCTAGCCTGCACAGTAGCAGGTGTGCTCTAACGCAGACTCAACCCACTTTGCAATATGAGCTCACGTTGGCCGGGCACCAGTGCAACAGCCCAGATTTGGCCGCCCGCCTGAGGCCACAAGTGTGCTATGCACGTTCAAATCGCAAGAAGAGGTCTCACCGTCCACTGTTCCACCCGCATGCAAGCGCAGCTGCATGCAGTCATGCAACTTGAGCACTGATTAGTGAACTCAAGCCACCGAAGCTTGTCCAGCAATGTACTGCTGCATGCCGTATTTCAGGCACAAACAGCTCCGCAATTGCAAGCCAAGCCCAGGACACGCCAAGACTCTTGTGTACACACAAAACAGGTGCACATGGGAAACCGGTGCTGATGCTTTCCCAAGCGCCCTGCAAACCATTCCAGTGGCACACATGCACACTGATACATGCTGAAGTACAAGCAACCACATATAGTACACTGTTGTGAAGGGCATGCAGGCCAGCGAACCCAGGCTAACCCTTGTTGATGGTACACAATCCTGACCAGTCTCATACACGGATGGGGTCATAGGAATCTGAACCCCACGCCAAAAGAAATGCAAATGCCCGCCCTGCCACTCCCTTGTTGAAAGAATACACCCAGCCCTTCCAATACAACAGAAGCAACCGCCAACCTCTCATCCATCTGCGCAATAACAACCACAAACACAACCATGCACAATCACTTCAAACCAGCGAACATGCACCTAGCGCAGGCAACACAGATTTACAATACAGCGAGATGATGCCATAACAATGATGCATGTCCTCCCCGCCTGGACTGCGGGCTGTGTCACAGCTCACATGCTGCGAGCGTGCAGCACACACAAGCTCAGCAGTGAGGGCTGAAGACTGAGGTGCGCGCATGGGTACCGCCTGCTGTCACTTGTTGCTTCCGTGTCACTGGCAGCTCACTGCTAGACCACCATGCAGACCATGCTGCTGTGCTGAAGAGCAGCAGGGCATATGCAACGGAAATCATCGGCTGCACAACAGTGCCAGCGTCACTTCAGTGGAGTGCAAGGAAGCCACATCTGGCTTTAGTTGCAAGCCGTGTGCAGATGTCCTGGCCAGTATGACCAACACTGCTGCAATCACTGCAGCAGCCATGCTGCACTACTGTTGTACACATGCCAACACACACATTTTACAAAGGCAGCCAGCCACACGTTGCTGCTGCATGAAGACACAGCTATGGCAGTGCATTGATGTGAGTGCAGCACACCATGAGGCTAGCAATGCAACTCCACCGCACAATTGTTGCGTGGGAAGCTCGCAACTAAATCCATTCGCACCAGTTTCTGACTACTCACGCGAACAGGGTCAGCTGCAGCTTCTTACAGATCAACTGCAGTTTCAGCAGGATGCCTGGCTGCCAGCGTCTGTTGCCCCTACCAACATGTCCGCCTGCTGCCATCACCATCAGCCACACACCCAGACATGCCGGCAGCTGCCAGACGCTTACTGCAGGCTCCAATCGGGTTGATGCACAACCACTGCGTACAGCTCAAGCGCAGCGAGCGCCAAGCTACAGCTGTTGAACTCGCCAGCTGCACAGCAGCTGCACAGTTGCTGCTCTGCGAGTGCAGGTCCCAGCTGCTGCAAGCTCTCCTTGCAGCTGTCCTCACACCATCAAATTGCTATCAATATGTGATGTGTGCCGTGTTCCAGTCATTGTCATCAGCAATCAGCGACTCCGTGTACCAAAAGCCGTCTGCAGCAGCAGCAGCAGCAGCAGCATTGGTGGAGGGCCGGCAAACAAGAGCCCCAGCAACACAGGCAAAGCATGTCACAGCTGACATTGCCAGCACAGCGCCGACCTATCTCAAGCAGTTCATCCTGCACGTGCGCTGCTGAACCCTCTTCTGAGTGACGCAACTCACAAGGTGGCTACAGCGCTATTCCTGCTAGCTAATGTGTGCTCACCGTAGCGCCCTCCCAGCCGCTGCACCATGGTGATCTCGTACACCGCCTCCTCCCTGGCATACTCCCCCACAACGTGCACCCGCGTCTTCCACACGCGCTCAGACAGCTGCAGCATGCCACGAGATTGGAAGGTAGCAAACGTGAGGGTTGCAGATGTGAACGTGTTGCCACGTACCAGCACTTTCCATGTGTTAACTTGCAGGACACCTGAACATTGTGCTGCCACGTACCAGCACTACTGCATCCTGCATGCAGCTGCTGCTGTGCTCATGAACCTGTCTACTACTGTCCTGCATTGTACGCTGCAACAGCTGTGCAGTCTCTACCAGCGACTTGCACACACCTTCAGGGTGCTCAGCACCTGCCAGCTCTCGTGGTTGAGCAGCGGCTTGTAGGCTGGGATGTGCATGATGCGCCTGAAGCGCTCAAACTGCCCGAGGTCAAAGCTCTTGCCAAAGTAGCGGCTGCGCTGGAACGGGTCAAAGTTGGCAAAGCGGTACATGACCTCTATTCCATGATCATAGCGCGGCTGGTCGTTGGACTGCAGCGCCTGCAAGCACGAAAACAGCGTATGACTACCATGGCAGTGTAGAGGGGGTGGACAGCACATAGATGACATGGCGCACAGGTGGCGTCTTCAGTGGTGATGCTGCTTGAGTGCAACCGCAGCTCACCTTGAGCTGAACGCTGATGGCCTCCTCTCTATCGTATTCAGCCAGAGGGCCGGCGTCAGGGCGCTTCATAGGCATTGGGATTGTGTCCCCACTGCCGAGGTGAAAGTAGTCCTGGATTGGGAACAGTAGGTCGCTGCTGCTGTTGGCTGCATCGTCGCTAGTTGTAGCACGCACTCTGCCAATGTTTCGCTGTCGGCTCGTGGAATGCCTACTGGGTTGTGGGCAGCAGATGGTGGATTGTTGCGCAACATGCCGCGCGAACTGCTGCTTGCCACCTGCCTGAAGCGAGCTGCTCAAGTGAACAGGCGTCCACATGTTGAATACTTGTATAGCTTACTTTTAGCTAGTTGCGTGTGCTGCAGCGTAAATGTTGGTGCTGGTTGATGATGCACTCACTGATGGCAACAACGCCTGTCGATAGCGAACGATCCGAGCCACGCAACACGTTGAAGTGACAAAAAAATGACTTGCATTTGCCTTCTTTGGGATGCAGAGAGTGCTGAGTGAAATCAGTAAAGCCTAGGGTGCAGGACCGAGCAGTAACACACAAGCTGAACACCGTGTACAAGGCTTACATGACGCATGAGCCTTTAATTCGGCGTATAGGCTGCAGTGCGCCGTGTAAGCTGGCTGATTGGCAACACGAGCCAGATCGCTGCAAAACTCTTACGCGTTCATACACTCGCCACAGACCGCTGCAGGATGACTATCCTGCAGCAGATCGGTCAAAATGTGCTCAGCACGAGCCTGCTCCCGGCAGCTGCGTGTGCTGCACAGCAGATGGTGCCACAGTTCAGTGGACTTGGGGGAAGCCAGCAGCAGCGCAGCATGGCGCAGTTGAGCAGCTCTGACAAGTACCAGTTCACATATGGCACCAACGCGGAGCGAGGTGTGCAGCATAGCCGCGAATCGGGGCTCTGGGCTGTTCTGCTGCCAGCAGCATCAGTTCTGACACCATGCTTCTGCTGCTGCTCCCTGCAGACAAGAAGGAGCGCGACCCCACTTTCCGCAAGCAGCCAAAGGACATAGCAGCAAGTGGGTGGCTAGAACAGCAGCTGCAGCGCAGCGTGCCGTCCTGAATAGTGGTGCAGTGTCTGCACAGCTGCGCATGGTCCCATGCAGCAGCAACTGTCGACAGCATGCCCACTTTGCTGGGCCAAGGGCCTCATGCATACAGCAGCACATGCAGCTTGCTTACATGCGCTTCAGCTATCAGCGCAGCACCACAAGCGTTAAGCAGCAGCGGATACCCACACCGTGCGTTGCTTGGAGCGAAGAGTTTCGCCAGACCAGCAGATGCTGCTCGAGCTGCAGCGTGTGTATGCAGCTGTCCCCAAACAGCAGCTTAGACACTGTATGCTTTGCTGCTGTGCTTGCTGCTGTTATTGCTGCTGTGCTGACTGGCATGCTCATGTGTTATGCTCATGTGTCTTTTGTGCTCCTTGTCTGCTGCATGCAGTCCTGGATGACAGCGCAAACGCGCTGTTTGTCACGGAGATTGTACGCGGCATGGCATACACACTCAAGGCATACTTCGACCCAAAGGTCACGGTGAGTGCAGCCTATCAACAACAGGAAGTGTGCTGTCGTAGCAGCAGGCGCTAACGTGCGCTACAGCAGCTGATGCAGCTGTGACAGCACATGAGAGCTGCATGTGCAAGGTGCAGGCCAGCAGCATGCGATGCAGCTGCAAAACTTACAGCTCGGCAGCCCTCATGCCATGCCGGTAGCATGCAGTTTCAAGCGTTCCTGTCACCAAGCTTTGAGCAGCCGCCAGCAATTTGTTTTGTTACACATCCCGCACCCCGGCCGCGTGCCCCTGCCAGTCTTGACGCCCTCATTTTAACCCACGTCCCCAACTTAATCGCAATTCCAACCCCCCTGCCCCCGCCAGATCAACTACCCCTTTGAGAAGGGAGCCATCAGCAACCGCTTCCGTGGCGAGCATGCGCTGCGGCGCTACCCCACCGGCGAGGAGCGGTGCATCGCGTGCAAGCTGTGCGAGGCAGTGTGCCCAGCACAGGTGCGGCGGGGAGACGCAGCAGAAGCAGCAGCAGCAGCATGCTGAGCAGGTCACGGCTGTCTGCTTGTTGGTGCTGGGCACTTCCGGACACAATGTAGCTGGCTGGCGATGTGCTTGGCAGCAGATGGGTGCTGATGTGGGAGGGTGCCTTGCTGTCATGCTGCGGAAGCCACCACAGCTACAGCCTTCGGTGCAGCTGCTGGCATGACCCGTCTGTGACTGCCGGCGCGTACATGTGCATGCCGGTTGAGTGTGCACTTGCTCATCTGTGCTGCTGCTGCTGCTGCTGCTGCTGCTGGCCAGGCCATCACCATCGAGGCTGAGGAGCGCGAGGACGGCAGCAGGCGCACCACCCGCTACGACATCGACATGACCAAGTGCATCTACTGCGGCTTCTGCCAGGTGAGGCAGCGGCAGCAGAACACACACACAACTGCAGGCGGTCAGCTGCGCAGTGCCTTGCTGCTGCCTGCTGCTTGGCTGCCTTGCTCGTGCAGCCAGCTTTGTTTGGACGTGCTTCACAGCGTCTGTGCGACTGCGGCAACTGCTGGTTGCACCCCCTGAGCTCCTGCTGCTGCTGCTGCTGCTGCCGCTGCAGGAGGCTTGCCCCGTGGACGCCATCGTGGAGGGCCCCAACTTTGAGTTCTCCACGGAGACGCGTGAGGAGCTGCTGTACGACAAGCAGAAGCTGCTGGACAACGGCGACAGATGGGAGACGGAGGTGAGGCCGCTGCTGCCGCTGCTGCTGCTGCTGCTGCTGGTGGTGGTGGTGGTGCTGGTATGATGTGTATGTGCGGAGTTCTGCTGGCAGGCAGCGGCTGCTTGTATGGTGCTGCAGCAGTTAAGAGTTCTTGGGTGGCGGTGTTTACAGCACGAAGGTGGTGGTTGTAAGCGTCGGTTAGTTGACAATGCTGCAGCTTCTGCTTCGCACTGTCTGGTCAGTGGCTGACTGTGATTGCTTTGTGTTGCTGCAGATTGCCACCAACCTGCGCCAGGAGGCACTTTACAGATAAGGCTTCTGAGCAGCAGCAGCAGAAACAGCAGCAGCAGCTGCAGCAGTGCATGGAGCTGAGTACCAGCACACCAGCCGCTGCTGTCTGCAGCGCAGTGCAGCACCAGATGTGTGTGTTGCGGCAGGCAACAGCGTGCTGAGGCTTATATAACAAAACTGGAACAGAGGAAGGAAGGAGGAGGAAGGAAGGAGGAGCTGCATGCGGAGTGCAGCCTACAGTTCAGCGGTCGCTGCGCTTGCAGGAATCGTTGCAGGCAGCGGCTTTGATGCCGGGATGTGGTGGGCAGTCTGCAGATGCACGTGATGTGGCATGTGCGCGCATATGGGTTTGGCTCGATGCTGGATGGATGTGTGGCTTGCTTAGGCAGTTGGAAGATACTCAATTTTGCTTTTGGCACTTCACATGGTCAGTGCTTTGGATGCTTTTGGATGTGCAATGGGGTAGGCGGCCTGAAAGCCTTGCAACTTCAGTATGTGCAACGGATGCTAGGCAGCAACGTAGAGCGTACATGCACTGTTGGCGTGATGATGCACGGCTGTGTTGTGGCTGCCAGTCAGGTTGGGTGAATGCCTCAGGCTCCAGTGGAGCACAAGTGGTTGCATTACCACTGTGGTGGATGGTGGTTGGCTCACCTGTACTTTGCGAGCTTGCGACGTATTTGTAACAAGAAATGACACAGTTTGCTGTTTGTAGCAGGATGTGGATGCTGATACAATCGCCAGACTGGGACGTGTCCACAGGAACATTGCATACAATTACCATCATCATCATGTTACTCACCAAGCCATAGTAACATTGCATACAATTACATAACATACCCAGCCATACTGCAACACTGGTGCTTCACTGGGGAGGAGTAGTGCACAAGTCTGCAACACAAAATCAACACCACAGCCTGCTCTGTTGCAGGCGCCTGCTGCACGCAGCACAAACGCAGCACGTTCAGCAGCAGCAGCATCTTTGCCACTACCAACAGAACAGCAACCTAAGTGCTTGACTGGTTGTACGGCACTCCGTTGCACACGCACACGCACGAACAACTGCCTGATGGCCATCTTTGTCTAGGGCCGCACATGCCAGTGCTTTGCTGCGCACAAAGGAGCTGCCTCCTCTGGACACGCGTGCATGGTGCCATTGTGAAACAATGCACCTCTCGTTCAACACGTCTTGATAGACTGCTCAGGCAGTTGGTGTGTTGCACTTTTCACAGCCGGACCACCTCCCTCGAAACAACGGGTGACCTAGTAGAAATACTACTAGCCTGCCAAGTTGCATGCAATTGACAGTACCATCTCTGACAACCACATGGGTGAACTGCCAACAGCAGTGCAGGCAGAGCCTGTTCCCATCGCATCAACCCCCCACCAAAGCATGGGCAGAGCGCCTCACCAAGACATCACACCTCGTACAGCACTAGGTGCAACGCATGGCGAAGAGCTGTGCCGATCAACATGCCACAAACAACGTTACGCGACATGCCACTGCTCTATGGTGAGAGGTGCAGGCGCCCGCTCGCTTCAACAATCAGGCACCACCTTTCCAGGCCGCCAGCAATCAAATGCACAATCAAAGCATGCGTGATAGCTGCATGTTGTTGGTATGCCACATGTAGCGCACGCCTCCCTCCACATCCTGCCGCTACTGCCTATGCATGCTCCCCACGCAAGCACATTGATACAATACTTGAAAGAAGCAAGCACAAAAGCAATGGACGTGCCTGCTGTTTTTGGGTCCAAGTACTACCTGCAGCAAAGAATTGAGTCTTGAACACATACCTCACACCTGCACATGCCGCTGAACACCAACAACCCGCATACCCTGCTCACACTAGCACTGAAGCATGCCTGCTGCAGTAGTTGTTGATGCACACAGAGACCTCCTAGCCAGAACCACCGCCTGCAGTACCATATGAAGACATCAACCCCAGGAGCGCCAGGGCGTGGCACCCACGAAGTGATCGTGCGAGGAATGCAGCACAGGTCACAATGCAGTGTGGATGCCTGCTTGCCCAGCGCCCCAATTGGAGCAGACCAGACTGAGCGGTGTGCTGAGAGGCATATTTCAGCCACATGGAGGTTGCGTTGCTAAATCACAGATCATCGCCGCACAGCATCGCAGCTGTGCAATCCCGCCCATATGGTGTGCCTGGTTGGCCGTCAATGCAAATCCTGTGTTCCCGCCACCCTGTCCCCGCGAGAGGGACCCACAATGCTGTGCAAAGGGCACATGCAGCCTCCTTTGCCTCAACAAAGCGGATGACGGCCAATCAGACGAAACATTTTGTAATGCCTAAAACCACTTCCAGAGACGCAAACACAGCAACAACAGCGTTATTGACAGTGACCAGGCCAGCAGACCTAAAGCGAATGACGATCCAGAGTGGCAGCTGTGATGCAGCTCGCATGCCAAACACACCAGTGCTGAGCACAGCCGCAGGTGTTAGCACCCCATGCCTGCAGGGGGGCCTGCACACTAGCAACTGGCCAAAGAAGCTGCGAGGCACCAAAACAGCTCCTGGAACATGCCGGAATGTAACAGCACAACAATACACCGCCTAATCCAAGTGCCCAGGCCTGTCCTCTGCCAGACTGCGACAGCCAACATGAGGCGATCTCTGTAATTTGTTGTGCACACAAAGCTGCTGAGCCAAGCAATGAATGCATAAATGACACGATAGTGCCTGCCACAAAGTGTACACACCCTTGAAATGGCAACAGCAGCGCCGCACCACTGACACAGCAGCAGCAGCAGCAGCAGCAGCAGCGCTGCACCAAGCAAAAGGGAGCTGACTATACTTCAACACTGTACTTCCACCAGCGCTGGTGCCGACAGCAAAACGCAGTCACAGCGTGCTGCGGCCACACATACCAGCGAGTCCCGGAAGCCTGCCTCAATGCTCCAACCGTGCAGCGACAGCAGCGGCATCAGCACGCTGGCGCTTTGCATCGCATATGACGTTGAGTCCTGCACCCTCCAGTTTGTCCACCACCTGCAGCGTCTGCTCAAGTGGGGGTGTGTTCACGCCCTCCAGAGGGTACTGCAGGCCCAGCTCGTGCCACTTGTTCACGCCGAGTTTGTGGTATGGCAGCAGCTCCACACCCTGCAGTGTCGGCTGCTGCTGGCAGAAGTCAACCAGCATGTCGATGCCCTTTGCGTCATCAGTGTAACCTGGGATCAGCACGTAGCGCAGCCAGAAGGGAATGCCCTGCTCCTTGAGCTCAGCTGCAAAGCGCAGAGCGCCCAGCTGCCGCAGGCCAGACAGGCCTGTGTACTTCTCTGGGTCCAGGTGCTTGATGCAGAACAGCGCCATGTCCGTGTGCGGCAGCACCTTGTCCCCTGCAGGACAGAAGCAGATAAGACAAACCAGTGAGAACACCAAACTGATGCACAAGGAAGCCACTGCTGCCCCTCACAATGTACGGCTCCCATCACCAAGGTTCCCATCACCAAGGAGAGCTGCTTAACACTACTCTGGTAACCGTGCACGCTGCATATGTTTCAGTGCTCCTGCTGCTGCCGTGCACGCGATGCGCAGCTACTCACAGTGGTGGTGCTTGGTGCCCTGACCAGTGGTGTCGAGGCATGTGGTCAGGCCCAGAGCATGAGCCTCCTGGAAGACTGCTGCTGTGAAGTCCGGCTGCAGCAGCGCCTCACCGCCACTGCATGTGACACCGCCGCCGCCTGGCCGCAGGTACGGCGCAACACTGCGGAGCTGAGCAGCAATGTCCTTGCTGCTGGCCTCTTCGCCGCCACTGCTGTTCCATGTGTCAGGGTTGCTGCAGAACTTGCAGCGCATAGCACACCCCTGCAGCACAAATAATACCCACGCTGTGAGTGAGGAGCCCAGCAACCTTGGCTCTGGCAAAATATGCTGGCGTTCATGCGACCATCAAGCTGCGGCGCCGGCACTGCATGTGCTAATCAGCTGGAAACTGTGCACTTGCTGAATCCAGAGCAGTGCCGACGACTATCGCTGAATCATAACCTCCAGACATTCATGCAGCAGCCGATGGTATGTGAGTAGGCTGCGCAACTGCAGCTCACCTGTGTGAATACAATAAACCTGACGCCTGGACCATCAACAGCCGAGAACGACTCAGTGCTGTGAATCCGACCCACCACCTCCGGGATGAGGGCAGGTTTGTCTGTAAAAAAGAAGAAAGAGCAAGGCACAGTGGGTCAACAGCAGCCTGATGACACATGCAGGAACGAACGCCGGTCATCCTTGGCAGCATGCATATCTCCCACGCACGATAATATGTTTCACAGCAAGACAACGTCGTGGCATGACAGCTGGTGAGCCTCCGACATCAAGCAATCCGCAGGACAACTCAGCACCCCGCCAACTTTCAAGTCTTACCGTCAGAGCCCTCATCTTTCTCAGCGTAAGCCACCTGCCCGTAAAGCCTTTGTTGCTGAGTTTCCTTTGGCTGGTTGCATGCTGCCCTAAAGCCACTGGCTGCTGCCGCGCTGCCAAGCTTCCTCAGTAGCTGGCAAGCACCTGCCGCAAGCAGCTGTGATGCGCCGCTCGAGGCTAACAAGCCTCCTGCTGCTGAAAGAATCATTTTGGTGTCAACTGAAGGACTAGGCCACGAAGCAAGACGCCCGTAGCACGTTGTTTGACCTGACGCGCGTGGCGTTCGTGAGTGACTTTGAGGCACTAGATTATCTTTTAGGTGCAGATTCTGATTTATAAAAGGCAAGCAAGCAACTTTTGGGGGACACAAAAAGTGCTCGTGTGGTCTAGAAACTCGTTGTGCGTCGCTAAATGATAAACGTTGAATGTGTAAGCGTTGTAACTGGTGTTGGCGGAAGGCGGAGGGGGCAGTATATGAAGACGTGCCCCATAGAGCCCCGTAACAAGGACACAAGCCCTCGTCACCTTCCTTGATTTCAAAGGCGACGCGCTATATCTGAAGCAAATGCAGTTACGTATAAAATGTTCACCATTAGGCTGAGTTTCTGGGATGCGGTGGACCCACCTGACAATTGACCTTCCATGATGACGTGCCGGGTGTCCTGTGCAGCCAGCCAGCACCCTCCGGGGGCACCACCTGCCAGACACCAGCGCCAGCAACACCAAATTGTGCACATAAGTATTCTCTATCATTTACAAGCCAATGAACACAGCAATTTGGCCCCATGCACAGCCAATACAGACAGCTGCATGACTCATGCCCGATTGCTCTGGCTATTGTCAGTTGCTGCCACCACCATGCATCTGCATGCACGCATCCATGTGCGTACACTTGTGCAGCGCTGACAGAAAGTAATAATCTCCTGAAATAAGCCCAACATTCACATGGTGCCGCAGCGGGAAGCCGCCAGTAGCATGCTTCAGCAGCGCAGAAAACTTCACATCTTCCGGCCCGCCTGCCAGGTACTTTGGAGACGCCAGCGCCCGCAGCGTAGCAACCGCCGCTTGCAGATACTTCTGTGCGCAGCCGTCAGCACCCCCACCATGCTGCCGCATGTGCTCCTCTGCTAGATGCAGCATGCCCAGCGCTGCCACGCCTGCGGCACTGGTGTCACGCGGCCCATCCAAATCACCATACCACGGAGCATCA
Organism: Tetradesmus obliquus; assembly: GCA_030272155.1. Taxonomy (NCBI): domain Eukaryota; kingdom Viridiplantae; phylum Chlorophyta; class Chlorophyceae; order Sphaeropleales; family Scenedesmaceae; genus Tetradesmus; species Tetradesmus obliquus. The sequence goes on from CP126191.1 coordinate 9,568,366, forward strand.
AAGTCCCACTGCGGCACAAAGCCATCATTCTCAGGCGCTGCTGCAGTGCGGCCACTGTTTTGACCCGACATTCGGCGCAGGTACGTGTCTGTAAGCTTGCTGGCCACATCTCCAAACTCTTTCTCTCCTGTGGCACTGTACAGCATGGCAAACCCTGCCATGGCCCAAGCCTGCCCTCGGGCCCAAGTGCTGTTGTCAGCGTGGCCCTGGTATGTGTAGCGCTTGTTGATGGAGCCTGGTACACAGGTCAAATGCAGACAGACAGCAGGGATGCAGACGCTCAGAGCTGCTGGCATCACAGAAATATGGACGACTTGGAACTCTCTGCTGCAGCAGCTGCAGCTTATGAGCTCTCACACCAAGTGAACATCATGATGAGTCGCCATGAGCAGCCATAATCTTCAGCCGAGCTTACCACAATCCATGCCTCTGCAGGCATTGCCAACATCTGAAGTGCAGGACGCAACTGTACAGCAACAGACCTCTCGCTGCTTGCACATGCAACTGTTTCTCCTTCTGCCTCAACCCCATCAGCCTCGACCTGGCACTAAACACTTTCAACTGTTTTATTTTTGCCATGGGAAGCAAAAGTCTAATGGCTCACCACCCACATGCAACTGTCCCACTCACCTGTGTTGGGGTTGTACTCCACTATGTGGAAGGTGGTGCCATCTGGCCGCACATGGTTCCTCGCAACTTGCCGCGCGTGCTCCTTTGCCATACCCATCCAAGTAGCGGCAGGGTCAGCGTCCATGCGCAAGTCCCTAGCAGGGCTCTCAACGTGCTGTGCCCCCCACACCAGCATCTGGATGTTGATCATGAAGTCTGTGGCGTGTGGTGTGGTGTGCAGTTGAGTGTGTCAGTGGCGCCGGGCAAGAGGCAACGTGTCGGGTAGGCAGGCAGGCTAGCTGTGGCAGACGCAGAGGGGCTAGCATGTACTTGCAGGCGTAGGACAAGTCTCAGCAGTTGAGCCTTACGTGGCTTTTTCGAGCACACAAAATGCACCAACATGACAGACGGTGTGCACCCCACACTAGCATCTGGATATTGATCATAAAGTCTGCGCGTTTAGTATTGACAGAGAAGTTGCATTTGGATGTCAGCGTGTGAGCGAAGTGGTTGGTGATTGATGATCCGATGTGGTGTATATTGGGGTGTGTCAGTGGCGCGCAGGGAGCTGGCAGGAGGCGATTTGTGAGTCAGGCAGGCTGGCTGTGGCAGACACAGTGGGGCTAGCATGTACGTACAGGCGCGGGAAACGCCTTCAGCATTTGAAACAAACGGTTGTATACAAATGCACAGCGGTTTGTCTCTGCAGCAGTTGGTTTTCATGTGGCTTCTTCTTTGAGCGCACAGCATGCACCAACATAACCGACGGTGTGCATGCGCAATCCATGTGGCATACAAGGCTGGGTGAGCTTGGTGTTGCAGGAGACTCCTTGTTTAAAGACACGGAGCTTCTTACACGCATGTTCACTGAAGTCAACCGCGTTGATTCATATGCTTGCGCACCTATGATGACGATCTGCTGGTACATGTCAGTGGAGGCAGGCGTCTTCCAGCCCTCAAACGTCCTCAGGCTCCGCGTGGCAGGCACGTACGCCCACGACAGCGCCTGCAAGCGTGCACAGCAGCAGCAGCAGCAGCAGCAGCAGCAGCAGCAGCAGCAGCAGCAGCAGCGGCGGCGGCGGTGGCGGCGGCGGCGGTTAACGCTGGTACACAGCATATCGCCCAGACTGATCACTGCACCAGGTAGCTAATCCACACACAACACAAGCGGCCGCTACCAGCGCAGCAGCGGCTGCAGTGCGGCACTCAGAAGGTCAAAACAACTGCAGGCAGGTGCTCAGTTTGTTTGCTTGCTTGCTTGCTTTCTGGCTTGCTTGCTTGCTTGCTGGCTGGCTGGCTTGCTTGCTTGCTGGCTTGCTGGCTGGCTGGCTTGCTGGCTTGCTTGCTGGCTTGCTTGCTTGCTTGCTTGCTTGCTTGCTTGCTCGCTTGCTCGCTTACTTGCTTGCTTGCTTGCTTGCTTGCTTGCTTGGTCGCTGACTGGCTGGCTGGCTGGCTGGCTGGCTGACTGGCTGAAGGCTGCAGGACACAGGCCCGCTTACCTCTGCTGCGGCCAGAGCCTGCCGCTTGTCTTCGGTTGAGTTGGTGGCTGTATAGCTGTGGGCGAAACTGGGCAGGTAAATGAAGCCAAAGTCGTGCTGGGAGGCAAACTCCCTCTGCAGTGAGGCAGCAAAGGGTCAGGTGGTCAAGGCACGCAGAGGTAGCCAGCGTTTCAGTTCAGCTTAGTGCTCAGGGCAGCAGCCTTGCTGTGTTACTCAGCAGAGGCAGCTGCGAATTAGGTAAAGATGCAGTGTTCAGTGCTCCTTGCTCAGTGCTCTGCTTGCTGCATGTTTCTGGAGTGTCACACATGTGGTAGTAGGCAGCAGCAGCAGCAGCAACTGCTGCAGGTGCAGACCTGCTTGTTTGCTAACCCAGCTTGCCACTGCTGTGCCTTTTCGGCCCAGATCTGCTTCCCTCTTGTCAGCTCATACAGCTGCCACATCACACCAGGGAACAGCCCACTCATCCAGTGGCCAGCAGCCACTGTCTCCCATGTGCCATCAGATTGGGTCGCAATCGGGTAGCGATCTGTACTAAGAACCTGCATATACATCGAAAATTAAGATTGGAGGCTCATCTCGCCAGAAGTTGCTGGTGCGAGCTGATGGGGTGGCACAGTGCAGGATGAACATGCCTGCTGAGCAGTAGCACTTTGACATGCCGCTGCTGCAGCAGCAGTAGCGCCCTCACCTGAGTAGCTGCCAGCGCTTTGTTCTCAGCTACATCAGTTACGCGCTTGATAAGGCTGCTCATAGGCTCCTCTTCTCTGTAGGCAGCTGCAGGGCCATTCGTTGCTGCTTTCGAAGGCACCAGGACCGAGCTCGCAGAGTCACGGCCGTTCGTTGTCAGCGACCCAAGATTACGAACATTGTTGAAATCACAGGGCGATTTGCATTGCAGCTGACACGGGGGGATGTTGCTGCAATGGCCAGAGCAGAACACAGCCAACACGAGCGCCAACACCAAAAGGCACGAGGCCGGACCGATCATGGCAGCAGATAAACGTAGCTATTTTACAAAATGCTTTCTTTGCCCACGAACATGGCTGACGGGCACAGACGGCTTATGTAGGCCAGCTCAGAATCACCGACAACCCGGGAAAGTGTGGCGCGTCAACCAGGTAGCCTGATGTCCGTTCAAAGTAAACGCATCAAGAGAGAACCACTTGAGATTTAAGAGTGGGATAACGACGCGTACAATACACACGGCAGAGGTTGAACAACCTGCCTGCCAGCAGCTGCAGGGCGCCATGCCAGCACAGCTGATGCATAGGCGCATGCAGCCAGCACAGCCAGAAGATTGAAGCCAACTTCGCTGTGCTGCTGGCATGCTACACCACAACATAGGTGCAATGCATTGCATAGGTGGGCCTGCACTACCAAACATGGCTGGCACATGAAACTTGCTTGTTCAGCAAATGTCAATTGACACCCAAACCGACCTGCAACTCAGATGCTAATGCAGGGATACAATCAAATGTGTAGCCGGCTGGTTGGAGGTAACAGGACAATAATGATTTACTTGTTCGTCTGCAGCAACTCCTGTCAAGCGCTTGGCCACACCACACTGCAGATGCAGGACACCCAGCCACTGGTGAGGTCAGCAGCACACATCAAACCCTGCATGCAGAAAATGCACATATGCTTGCATAGCCGAAACACAACCGTTGCATGTGATATGCACTGCACCTGGACAGACGCACAGCTGCAGGTGACAGCCTCTGAAACCGCATGCAGATGACTAAATGGCGTTGGAGTCCCTGACATGGCTGCTGGTCCTGGCGGGACAACAGGATGCAGGAGGCATACTGCACAATTGCCGCCTGCTACCAGGTACACATACAAAGCCATGTTACTTGAAATGCATAACGTTGCTCCCTGTGGAGAGACCCCAAAACAACTGCTAGAGCTACCACACTACACCCCTGCGACACATGTTCAGTCTTGGAGCAGTGCGCTACATGCATTCGTTCTAAGATGCCCGGATACAAGCCTCGTGGCTTGGCAAGCCACCTGAATCTATCAAACAATGAGTTTCGTTGCAATGCTGCCCTTGTCATGTCTGCACCAGGCGTGGCTGCAGCCTCTCTGTTACTGCCTGCTTTTTCTCCAGCATGTCAAGGCACAAAAGGTCAAGAGTCCAAGGTGGTCAGCAATCAATCACAACGGCCTGATAAAGGCACCATCAATGCCGCAAGCTGCCGACTGCAACACATGAGATGCCCCTATCCAGCAAGTCATAACAACTAGAGTCGCGCACAGATGCATCCTGCAAATACTACCACCGGTCAGTGTGTGGTGCACCGTGGGTGCAAGGAAACCACCCCACGCAGCGCCTCTAAAACCGTTTTCACTTGAGCGCAGCTCAGACAACACATGACTGGCAGGTGTGCTTCTGTCAACAGAGCTGATCAAGCACATATGCTGTACAAACGCGCACGCAGCTGCATGCAGCTGGCTAGCTGTTCGGCAGCCTGCTCTGGTGGCATAGCAGACCGCATGCACGGCAGCAGGCAGCAATCAAAATCGTGGCTTGCGCAGATCATCAAACATATCAAGTCTGCACTGCTCACAAGACCGCTGGTGGTGCAATAGTACAGCAACCATGTCACGCACAGCAGTGAAAACCCAAGCGCCATAGCACAACCTACGTCACGCTGCTTGCACACAGCTCACCCTCACCAGCTGCCTCCAGGGGGTGGCGGGTACTGCCTGCTGCTGCTGTGCAGCACGCCAGCCGCGCTGCCCAGCTGCTTTGCACGCAGCCGCGCAGTAAAACTCTCCTCACTGAGAGGGCACTCGCCCATCTCCACAGTCACACAGAGCTCATCACTGCGCGCAGACTGGCTGCCTGATCCAGGCGACGACTCCCCGCTGCTGCTGCTGCCTGCATTGCTGCCACGTGCTTGCGGGAATGCACGGAAACCACCACGTACGCCATCGCTGCTGCTGCTGTTGCCAGCGTGCAGCTCTACCTGTACACGCGATGACCAGAACCGCTGCCAGCCTCTACGCACCGCACCTCCCCTGCCCAGCCCCAACAGCCCCACAAGGCCTGCAGCAGCACCCGCTGCCCCTACATCGCTGCCGCTGCCGCTGCTGGCATCGTCGCTGCCGCTGCCGCTGCTGCCGCTGCTGCTGAGGTCCCTCAGCGGCCTCAACGCATACGACCGTTGGCTTGACGGGCTACCGTGCGCGGCAGCGCTGCTGCTGCCGCCGCCTGCAAGGCCGGACACCTTCAGGTAATCCCGCAGGTGCATTACGTGGTGCTGATGCTGATGCTGATGTGGCAAATGGCTGGCCCCGCCATGTACCAGGAACTGCCGGCTGCTGCTGCCGCTGCTGCGCCGCACCGCGCGCCGCCAGCGCCAGCACATGTACAGCAGCGCAGACAGCAGCAGCAGCGAGCCTAGCAGGGTGGGCCACAGCACTGCATGCAGCCTGCCTTGGGCGCCGAGGCGTGCGCGGCGGGTGCGCTGCGTGATGATGTCCTGCACGGAGGCTGACTCTGCGCCCAGGGTTTGCGTGGTGCGCAGGAACGTGTTTGGATCGTCCACCAGACGCTGGATGAGCTCATCTATGCCACCAAGGTGTGGTTTGTGGTTTGATGGGGAGTGGCGACGTGGAGTGTGCAGGTGATACAGAACACGACAGCGGAGGCAGCAGCAAGAGCAGCAGCATATGTCAGAGGGTGTGCCGTAGCAGCACAGTCCTTGAGCCGCAAAGCCATGCTGTTTGCTGATAATGGGGATCAAACAACAACGATGCCATGCGCGCCGCGCACAACAAGCCTTGGCTTGGCTTGGCTGCATCATCGCATGCTGATCAGGAACACACACCAAACACTGCCGACGTCTGCTGTGGTCCCACACCAACAGCAGCGCACGCTGCAAAGCAAGTGCAGAACACAGGCGCGTCTCACCTGCAGACAGGTCCTGCGTGGTAGCAGCAGCAGCCTCTCCCTCGGCCTCCACTGGCACAGTGGCGCTCACATTCACCAACAGCTGCCTGCTGCCGATCTGCTGCACCGCCAGCACCTGCACACTCCCCAGGCTCACATTCAGCGCACTGGCAGTGTCACTGGCCACTAGCACAGCCACAATGCCTTCGCTGCTGCCATTGATGCCTGTGGTGGAGCGCGTGACTGCCTCCAGAAGTGTGCCGTCTAGTACGACACCGAAGCTGAGCAGTATGGCGTATTCTGAGGCGCCTTGGCTGTCGAGAACTGAGCCGCCGTCGCTGAGTGACACGTCGCAGGAGGTGGCGCCCTCTGAGGAGGTGGTGCTGCCATCCCTGGTGGTTTGCAGGAAAGTTTGCAGGAAAGCCGGTGAGATGCAACAGGGGTGTTGGTTACGCAGGAGTGGACTGGCATCTGGATGTGGTGCATTGTATCGGCAACATTGCTTAATTACTGTAATTGGTTGAACAAGCAACTGGAGCACGAGCTGCCCTGACTGACTGTGAGAAGGCTGTCAGGTGACATGAGTTTTACATGCCCTCACTAGCCAGACATCCACATGTTGTTTATGCGTGCCAGCAGCCATAACGCTGGATTCAACACACACAGGATATAGCGGCCACACAACAAAACCTCTGTCATTTACACCCTATGGCGACGCCATGCACACGTCGACACCACCAGCAGCAGCACCAGCAGCAGCCCGCGTACCTGCAGATGTTGCAGAACAGCGAGCCGGCCTCTGCAGCAAAGGTGCCTGGCAGGCAGGTGCGGCAGGCTGGCGCTCCCCAGTAGTAGCTGAAGCTGCCTGGCGGGCAGAACAGGCAGGAGGTGCTAAAGGGGGAGGCGGCATACTTGCCAGGGGGACACACCTGCACAATTGCAGGGGATGGGGGTGACACATTTGGCCTGTCAGGACATAAGAGCACTAGCTGAACCTGCTTCAACAAGGCAACCATTGAGACAGCAACATGCAAAGGCAAGGCTTGCAAGCAGTTCAGAAAGCACCTTGTTGACATGATGATTACATCTGCATGTTAGCATTCCAGCAGAGTAGTCAGCGGATAAGGCAGCCTTGTGCAGCGCAACGCTGAAGGATGGAGCCCAACCTCACCTTGCATTCATCAGCATCAACACGAGTGCTGTAGGTGCCGTTCGGGCACACCGTGCATTTGGGGTTCTGTGCTGGCGAAGGCGGCCACTGGCGAGGCCTGCTGGAGAAGAAAGCAGCAGAGAGCCGGGCGGCATCCTGCTCAGGCGTGCTGCTGCTGCTGGTGCCGGCCGCAGCAGCAGTCTTGGCTGCTGCAGCTGCTGCCGCTGCTTCCTGTGGCAACACAAGCCGCCGCACAGTTGCTGCTGCGCTCTCATTGCTGTACAGCAGCAGAGTGTAGGTCTTGGAGGACATGCCTTCATCTGCTGTTAGGATGATTGGCAGCTCTGCTGTCACCCCAGGCAACTGCAGGCCGCAGTCATCGCTGTTACCGTCACTGCTGCCGCTAGCTGTCTTGTTGCCGCCAGCTGCTGTGCCATTCCTGCTGCCATTACTGCTGCTGCTGTGGTTGCTGCTTGCCCCAAGCCCCACCATCCTGCTGCCCCCTAAAGCACTGCCAGCTGTTCCCACTGGCGTGCTCCTCCTGCCGCTGCTGCTGCACCAAACGCCACCCCCCAAGTTCTTACTGCCAAACCCACCATACCCGCGCCCGCCGTCAACAGCAGCAGCAGCCGCTGCAGCAGCATCCCCACCCACCCGTGCTTTTCGAGCTACCGCATCTGGCAAGCCGGGTACGCCCCTGCTGCTGCTCTCATATTCATCACTGAACAAGCCAGCTCCATGCCCACTGCTGCTGCCATTGGCAGTGCTGCTGGCGTTGCTGCTGCCATTTGCGCTGCCTGCAGCACCAGCACCACCTGACAGTGCCAGTGCTGCCTCACTCATTGAGATATTGACACCTGCTGCATCAGCATCCACAAGCTCAGCAACCATCTTCATGTCTGGCCGCATCTGCGCCAGCGGCAGCAGGATATAGTGATCCTGCGCACAGTCTGCGGTGGTGAAGCGGCTCCACACAACTGTCTTGTTACTAACAGGGTCATGTAACGAGTACTGCTCCTGGCGGCTGCGGCCGCCAGCTGCTGCCACAGATGCTACTGGCGTTGCAGCGGCGCGTTGCTGCTGCTGCTGGGCATTGCCGCTGCTGTCACCGGCCTGCGCATCTGCTGCTGCTGCGCCAGGGTTGCGTACAATCAGGTACGCAACTTGCACAATCCGGCCAGCAGCAGGCACCAGAGGCCTTGGGCTATACTGACCTGCCTCCTGTGCAGCACTGCTGCTGTTGCTGCCAGCAGCAGAGCTGTCACGACTGGCGGCTGCAACAGCGGCGGCAGCTGGAGCGAAGCCACCCGCAAATGCACTCCTGCTGCGCGCGCTGCTGCCAGCGCTGCTGCTGCTGGTGCCTGCGGCCATGCCGCTGCTCATTACGCTACTCATGCGTGCTGGCGGCGCACTTTCAAAAAGATGCGACAGCGACCGCGGCACGCCGCACGCAATCACAGTTGTGCCACTGTTGCTGAATGTGATGGCGCGCAAGCTCAGCTGCTCTGGTGGCCGAAGTGGGATGAAGCGGATTGTGTAGGACCTATACAGCACAAAGTCGGCTGGCAGGTCCCACATGCTGCTGCTGGTCTTGTTCTGCTCATTGCTGCTGCTGCTGCTGCTGCTGCTGCTTGGCTGCACGTCAGCAGTGCTAGCTGCGCCAGCCAAGTCAGCATCGTTGCGTGTGAACACGTGCACGCGCAGCCAGCAGGGGCTGCGCTGGCCGGTGAGGGGGTAGCGCTGCCGCCACATACGCTCCTTGCGCCTCCACGCCACCTGGAACCTGCTCGCATGCACACACGACACGTGTTTACTGCAGCCTTTGTGGGTGTATCAATAGCTTGCTTGCATGCAACTGACTGTAGCCTTTATGTCACAACACGTGTCACAACAGCCCAGCAGCCGCAAGACAACCAGACAAGCTCAGACACTGCCACGACAAGCTGTTGCTGCGCCATCAGCCCTACATACTACACATACCGCAGCTAGGCATGTCGGCAAGCCTGCAAGCGTGCACGCATGTGCAAGCACAACGCTCCATTCAGAAACAGCAGCACCCACCTGTCACTTTGCAGCTCATCGCATGCAGTGGCATCCACCACGACCACGTCACCCCAGCGGCTACTGGCCAGCAGCAGCTTCCCTGCCCCAGAAGGCTTTGGCGGCAGCAGCGCAATGTAACGATCCACCATGGGCCGGAAAGGAGGGTCCATGTCCATGACAGTGCTGGCTGCTGCTGCTTCTCCAGCTGCACCAGCGCTACTGCAGTTGGCCCTGATGCTGGCGTTGCAAGGTATGCTGCTGCTGCTGCTGCTGCTGCTGCTGCCGGTGCCATCCAGAAGCAGGTTCCTGCTGATGCTGCCAGCTGCTGCAGCTGCTGTGTTGCTGCTGTTGCCTGTGATCCTGCTCCTGCTGGTGCTGTTTGTCCTGCTGCTGTTTGCCATGCTGCTGCTGTTGTCTGGCTCAGGGAACAGAGCCAATGCCAGCTCCTGCAGAGCTGCAACGTCTGTGTAAGTGGGCCCGTCATGGCTGTTGTTGTTGCGGCTCACAGCATCACTAGACAGCAGCGTTGAGCCTGAAAGAAACACAGCGCAGCAGCAGACGCGGAGGAGCAGCAGTGGGGACAAGCGTTGGGCCGTGCTACAGCTGCCAGCAGCTCACTACATCACGAGGCATAGGAACAAAAGCAACATGCAGCAACTGCTGCTGCAACAAGCAGCAAAGTTCCCAGCGGCTCGCCTATTTCATTCTGATGCAGCCGAGGCAAGCCTGCATGCTCACCTGGTGGGCAGCGGCCTGGCGGTGTACCGAACACAATGACAGCAACCTGGCCTGCTTGCGGAGCCACGCGTGTGTTGAACTTTGGCTCGATCCTGACTGCCACGCGCAGCTCTGCCTCTGGCGGCAGCCTGCCCCAGTTGATGGGCAGGTCGATCGGCTCCAGCTGCTGCTGCCCAGGTGCCAGCCAGCGCATGCCTGCAGGCACGGACGCATGCCAGCACAGGGACATGATCAGCTACACACGTATGTTCAGCCACCGGATAGAGTTGCTGGTTAGAGTGCTACAGAAGACAATCAGATGTGGCGCCCTCCATTGCATGTATGTGCTGTGCTGCACCCGTTGCGTGTCACAACATGCATGAAGAAAAAATATGCGGTGTCCTCCAGTGCAAGTATGTGCTGTGTTACATCCGTTGCGTGTCATGACAGGAGCTCACCTGTGACTGTTATGTTGTTCACTGCCTCCAGTTCAGCTACTGAGCAGGAGGAGGCCAGCGGGTGGCAGGGCACAGCAGCGGGCCGGCTGCCAGGCAGCAGGAATGTGTGGAACACAAACTGCGAGGAGAACGCTGACGCGCCTGCCACTGTGAGGTACACGCGTGGGGTACTGTTGTTCACACCACGGTAGTAGCCCTGCAAGAGGTTAGACAAATGCAACAGTAGTGGTTGGTCCGCAGCGCGCACACCGATAAAAACCACGCAGCAGAGCGCCAGCTGTAGGGTGCCGCAGCATTAAGGGGACTGCTGTTACTGCTGCTGTACAGCCCAACAAAGCATGAAGGAGTGTCATCAAGTCAACATGCGCTGGTGGCTGGCACCAACACAGGTATGCAGTGCAGCAGCAGCAGCAGCAGCAGCAGCACCCACCAGGTCCGTCTTGAACCCCACGACCGGCGACTGCACCTCCACCACTGTTGACGTCGCACTGCGGTCCAACACAGCGCCCTGCGGCTGCTGCAGCTGCACCAGCAGCTGGCCGCTGCTTGGGGAGTTCTGCAGCGCCAGCCAAAACGCCTGAGAGCCAGAAGCGCCTGCTGCCCACGTCACAGTATCCCGGAACACCTGCAAGCACAGGCAGCAGAGGGCAGAACGCCGTCAGCAGCAGACACAGTCAAGACATTGCTGCTTGCTGTGAACACCCAACAGCTGGGAATCTGTCCTGCTGCTGTGTTGCTGGGCTGCTGGGCAGTGGAGGACGTGACAGGGGCAACTGCACCTGGCAAGCTATGAAATTTGATGCCTTCAAGGTGTGGCCTGCTGCTGCAATGCTGGAACCCGCGCTGCCATGTTCCTGCAGCCTCACCCGAACAGCTCCCGCATCGTTCATCAGCTGCAGCCGCACTGTCACCCCGCCGGGTCCTGCAGGGGCGTTCAGCTGCACGCGCACTGCAAACGCGCTCGTGTCGGCAGATGCATTGACGGTGTGCGACCGCATGGACAGCAGCAACGGCACCTCCACAGCGATGGGGCGCGGCAGGCGCAAGCTTACACGCTGCTTTGGCAGCACCAAGTATGCTGCAAAGCTGCCGGGTTGTGCCGTGCCATTCGGCTGCACTGTGAAGTCCCAGCTGCTGCAGTTGCTGCTTCCACTGGTGCCGTGGAAGGTAAGGTTGCGGCCGCCTGCTGCTGCACCTTGCAGGACAAGCTGCAAGTCTCCAAGTGGTACCTGCGGCTGCAAAGAACAAGCATGCACGTAATACGCACTTGTAGCAGCTCTCGGGGAAGCATAAAAGTTGCCTCTGCAACGCTGTTTACCCCATGCCCATTGGCCACATGTCACTGCATGCAGACTAACAGCACTTTGGTAAACAGCAAGCTGCTGCTACAATCGCTATCAGCTTTTAATGCATTGTGCAGCACGACCTCAGCAGGTGAGTCTCAGCTTGGCTGGATCAGCACATTGCTGCTGGTGCATGCAATGGGACAGCACCATGCAGACAGACACGCTGCACCATCTCAGCTCTGACACGATTGTGGCCCGAGCAAGGCACGCACCTGCCCCAGCTGGTCACAGAGGCTCCCATTGAGGACAACAGTTAGCTGAGTGCGTATGTACTGAGTCACCCTAGCAGGCTGCACATGCTGCACAGCCACGCCGCCCGGTACTAGCACGGAAGCAACGTTTGATTGCACCTCCTGCGAACAACAAGGCAGCAACGTGCACACGGCAACCAGATCGTGGGTTTCGTTGAGGGGGGTGACAGCTGGCTCCATGAGACAGGCTCGAGGCACCTTATGCACAGTAAAGAACTCACTCTGCACAAACAGGAGCTCCATAGCAGCAGCAGCACCGGGAAGGCCAGGCACCACCATGCTCGACACCAACCCCCTGGCAACATGATCATCCACTGCAGAACGATCTTTCCATGACTTTAACAGCCATTTCTTTCATGCAATGTGCTGGTTCACACGACCCTTGCCATCAACAGCGACCGGTCAAACTGCGAGTGCAGGAGCAGGGGCAGCTCTGAAAATTTTGTGAAACCGATGCCAATGAGCACAGGACGTGCGAGTTCGATGTCCTGCAAACCCGCAGAGAGGGCAGGGTCTGCACCAGCAAAACACCAAGCGACATGCGAGTCTCCAAGACGCTTTCCAATCGCTGAAAACTTTCTTATCAAAACTGCTAGGCTGTCTGTCTGCACCATTGCGAGCAGTGCTGTAGTCGCCAGGACCCACAGGCAGAGCAGCAGCAGCAGCAGGCAAGATGCAGAGCGTGCTCAGCCGGCCGCAGACAGTCACACAGACAGCTGGTGAGTGTTGGTCCCATGCCTGGAGGCTGGCATGAATGCATGGCTTGGTGGTCACGGAGAGCCATCCCGGCCGTCTTTCTACTGGGACCCGGATGCGTTCTATAGCTCATTGTCATTTGAGCGATTAGCGCGTTTGAAGTCGTTCTGCGTGGCCACGGGATCCTGAAGGCACAGCCACAGCATTGAAGTGCCGGCACAACTAGTGGCCTGGGAGCAGTGCTGAGCAGCAGCAGGCCTCATGTTCCGGTTTGCAGCAAGAATTGGTCAGCTTGCGGTCATTGGAGCTCAATGTGCCTCAAGAGGTGGCTGGAGGTTGTGCGGGCAAGCCACAGCAGCAGTGACGCTGGCAGCAGTGGCGAGCCTGACATCACAGCTGCATCACTTACAGGCCGCCCCAGGTCATGGGTGGACTATCTGTCTGCAAGCAAATTGAAGTAAGGATGCTTTTACTGATGCGCCCGGTTGCCTGTGTGTGCCTCCGCGCTCTGCTGTCCTTGCTGCAGCTGCCAGCAGGCGCAGTGCAGTCCGTGTGAGCGCCACATACCAGCAGGACGACGGTGGACGCAGCAGAGGACCACGCGGAAGGGGCAGGTTCTCACGCAGGTGCGCAGCGGGAGCAGTTTGGCACAGCAGCAGCACAGCAACAGGCGGTGGGCACAGCAGCATGCATGGCCCAGCATGGCAGCTGGCGCACAGCAGAGCTGGCAGGGGTTGGGGACAGCAATGGTGTCTTGCACAGCTGCCAACGGCTGTGACAGCAGTGTTGGGCATTTCACAATCAGCAGAATGGAGCAGCTGCCTTGAAAGGCTGCTGCTGCTTGCGCAGCAGAGCGTGCGCATGCTTGCAGATGCGACGCTGGCAGCTTGTTGCAGGCCAGTGGTTACTGTGCAAGGACAGCAGCAGTCGCTGAGCAACTGGGCTGTTGTCAGCTGGATCATCTAGGCAAATCAAGGGGTCCCGCAGCATATGTTATGCAACCGTCAGGACATTGCTAACACAGCCGCTTCACATTCGTCCCATGGCATGCCGCCTACACGTTTGTTGTGGACAGTGACACTATCTGGAACCAGCGCAGCTCCACCAGTGCTGTTTTAGAACAAATCGGCACACTGCGGCGGGCTCTATGAGCGCTGCTACACTACACGCAGCCGGCGATCGCACTCTCGCCATCTACATTCGCGCACAGCTGCCTGCCACTGATCGTGCTTCAACCTGCTGTCATTGTTGTACACATCACATCGTCGTACTGCCCGTCCTGCCTCTGTCCTGCAGGCCCCAGGAGGAGCGCGTGGACCACAAGGAGTTCCTGTACCTGCCCAAGCCCAACCACCTGGTGTACATCAAGCCCACAGTGGCTGTGGTTGCTGACGTGGCCAGCAGGGCCAGCGTGGGGCTCAAGATGACCATCGGCAACAACCAGCTGGAGCGATACGTGATCGAGTACTACTCCAAGCGCCTGTAAACAGCAGCAGCGGCAGCAGCAGCGGCGATGGTGTTTGGTGTTGGTGCGGTGGCAGCTGCGCCTGCTCTGGTGCGGTGTGCGGTCAAGGAGCTGCTGTAGGGACAGCAGCTCGTGATGGCAGCTGCTGGAGTGAGCGGGAGGTGGCTGTTGCCTGGGGGAAGCGGGGAGGGGTTGGGGTGGGGTGAAGTATAGATGGAGGGGCGGGAGGGCGTTTAGATTTTGAGCATGTGTGCGTCAGGGGCGGGCTTGTGGACGCTACCGGTTGACAACAAAATCTGGGGAAGTGCGTCACATGCCTTGTCAGAGAACACCGCAGCAGGTTGTGCAGCGTGGTGTGTGCACAACATTGTCAGCTGCTGTTGCGCCGGCAGCGATGGCTCTGTAACAGATTTACTTGGTTGTGGACAATTGAATTGTCCACAAAACAGTGTTTTCAGGCTGTTGTGAAAGCTGAAGGGGATTGCAGGCTATCACAGATGGTAGCCATGGTAGTTAGAACATCAGCTTGGCATGTTGGACATTATCGCTGCCAGCTTCCTTCCTTCCTGCCAGCTTCCTTCCTGCCAGTGACGGGGCACCTGCTGCTATGCAGTGAGAGCAAGCTTACCATCAGCAATTGCAAATGACAGCTTCAGCAATTGAGTGGCTGCCGCAGAGGGCATTGTCAGCAGGCTTGTACTGAATGCAATCGGCAACTTTCTTTATCAGACTGGGTTCTGAAGTGCCAGCAAGGAAGGCAGGAAAGTTACACCACCTCCTTGACACCGCCCTGATGCAATAATGTTAACAGCTCCTGCAGGAGCGGCTGCTAATCAGATGAAACAGGCTCTTGCGCAAGCCTGCATGCAGGCTGCAACGTATTTCCCACTGTACGGCAGGCTTGCAACTGCCAGATAAACTCTGAACTGCAGCCTGGGCAACCGCATTCAAAGCAGCTCCATCAAAGGGCTTACTGCCTGAGCATCAGCGCAACAGCAACAAACAAACGACATGCCTCCACACCGACAACACACACATGCTAAACAACTCTGAAAACTCCATTTCAACACACTTGGAGTCATACAAAGCCAGTTCTTTGTCGGGTCACGCATGCCCAGCCTGTGGCTACTGTGCCAGCAACAAAACGGCCCATGGACAACATACTATGCTGAGACGGCATGGGTCAAAATGTTATGCAGTCATCCCGGCATCCAAGAGCCTTGACCTGCCATGACGCAAGACAACAATCAAGAAGCTGCTGTCGTCACAACAGACGAGCGCATCAACACCAATCTATAAAGCCAAATGACAGGAGGCCATCATGCGGTCGATTCAACAAGTCAAGTAGCCTCTACTGTACAGCACTGTATGCCGTGCGCCAAAACACAGGAAGCACAATCCTGCACAAGTATTGCCACAGCACGCATCACCGTGGCAAACTGCGCTGCCCACGCAAGTCCTGCTGCAACCATGCCACCCGGGCACTGCCCAGGCTATCACCTGCGCCAATGCACACACCTGGCAGCCCATTGCACGCTGGTACAGAGTATCATGCACAGGACCTTCACACGGCACTCGCAGCACTTTTGCCGACATGAGGGGACAGCAGCAGCTCGCGGCAAGTCCATTTGTCAGCGCAGCAATCCCCCCCACCCAACCAGCGATCTTAATGCATAGCGTACGTATGCGGAGCGAACGCAAGCACGTAATAAAACCAACTCACAGCTGGATGGCTGCCCCACGCTCAGCTTCTACCTTTGCTGCCTTACCCAGCACCATCTCACGCATGCCATCCTGGTACGCCAGCATCTGCTGCAGCAGCGCAGCATCTGTGCCAGCCAGGATCCTCACTGCCAGCAGCCCCGCATTCGCTGCATTGCCAATAGCCACGGTTGCCACTGGCACCCCCTTAGGCATCTGTACAATGCTCAGCAGCGCATCCATGCCATCTAGATAGGCACCAGCTGGCTTGACTGGCACGCCGATGACTGGCAGGGGCGTCATCGCTGCCAACATGCCTGGCAAGTGTGCGGCGCCGCCAGCGCCTGCAATGATTACCTGTGCAGGAAGTTTGATAGGAGAAAAGGCAGCATACAGGAGGGCATGAGGCAGCGGTTAGAGCTGACGAGGCAGCTGATGGAGCTGTGCGACATGTGTTTGATGAGAAGGGCAGATGAAGGTACAAGGCAGGGCAAGGACACACAACAAACACACCTGATGTTTTGCAGCGATGCCAGGCGACAATGCACTGCCGGTACACAACGGGTGCATGACTCAGGTGATGCAGTGCATGCTGAGCAGGGTATGGAGCACAGACCCAAGAACAGTGCTGCCAGGTGCCACACAGGGCGCTCCAACCAACGCATGTCTCTCAAATGCAGCAGCCACACGTACACACATCCCATGAAAAGAAACCACTGGCACACACCTGCAGGCCGCGCTTGTGTGCGCTGCGCGCGTAGTCCATCATGCGCTCCGGCGTCCTGTGTGCAGACACGATGCTGAGCTCGCATGGCACGCCAAACTCTCGCAGCACGTCCTCGGCTGCCTTCATAGTGGGCAGGTCGGAGTCGGAGCCCATGATGATGCCCACCTGCGCGGTGGCAGCAGCAGCAGCAGCAGCAGCAGCAGCAGCAGCAGCAAGCATGAGTGGCCAGGGCGAGGACAGTAAGAAGTGTTGTGGCAGAAGGGAGGGTGTGACAGCAAGAGTGATGGAGCAGGAGAGCCGCTGACGACAGCCAGGAGGCAATGCCGATGCAAGTCCTAGTGGTCCAGTTGGTTTTGCAGACACATTGTGCCTGCTGTGCGCAAGCAAAAACCTTGATTTGTGTTTGTTGCACACACCTTCACTGCTGCCGCCCAGCACCCTGCACAACGCTTCATCTCTCTCACCTTTGCGCCAGAGCAGCTGCCGCCACTCGAGCTGCCAGCTGCTGCTGTCAGCACCTCAGCTCGCCGCGCTGCCTCATCACTTCGCCGCAAGCTGTCTGCAGCAGCAGGATCCAGGACCGCAAGCTTCTGCCGTCCCTGCTCCCTGCTGCCAGCCACAATGTTGATGTGCCCGATCTTCCGGCCCTTGCGCATACCGGCTTTATCATACCAGTGCACGCTGGCGCCCGGGGTTTTGTATGCTTTTGCCATGAGGTCATGTGCAATGCGCACACCCTCATCATCATCTGCCTCTCCCAGCATGTTGAGCATGAGGGAGCTGCCGCAGTTGAGGGAAGTGTCACCCAGAGGCCAGCCCAGCACTGCCCGCAGGTGGTTTTCAAACTGGCTGGTGACGCAGCCGTCCATTGTGTAGTGCCCGCTGTTGTGCGGGCGCGGCGCGACCTCGTTCAGCAGCAGCGAGCCGTCCGACAGCAGGAACATCTCCACTCTGCACATGCACATGCACAGCAGCAGCAGCAGCAGCAGCAGCAGCAGCAGCAGTGAGCGAGTTTGTGTTGAGTCTGGCCGCAGAAAGAAGGTCAGCAGCTCACAACCATGCACCGCAAGGGGCGAGGCCAGGTGCCAGCCGCTAGTGTGCGCAGCTCTGAAGATAAGTGCAACCGCCAGCAGCTACCCCGATCACCTACACGGTTATGCTCACCAAAACATGCGCTGCCATCTACGGCGCAGTATTCACAATCTACGGCGCAGTAACTACACTTTTGCATTGCTTGCCATGGCGCTCAAATGCTGCCACATCCCCGCACCCACCCGAAGATGCCAGCGCCATTCAGGCACGCAACAGCCTTCTCAGCCACTGCCGTGGCCTTTGCCTGCAGCGCAGCAGGCACGCCAGCCGGCGCCTCTGTAACATGGCAGATGTTATCCTTGTGGATAGTTTCGACAACTGGGTAGGAATTGACGGTGCCATCCCTGCTGCGCACAACCATGACTGCGAGCTCCTTGACGAAAGGCGCCCACTGCTCTGCGTAGAGGCCGTGGGAGAAGCCGCCGAGTGCTGCCACGCCTGATGCGAGGTCGTCTGCGGTGCGCACCACAAAGTTTCCGCGGCCGTCGTACGCAAGCCTGTGTGGAGAGCGGCGAGTGTTGGATGAAAGCAAAGGACAGAACAGAGCAGTGAAGGGTTATATTAGTGCTGCATTGACATCATTCACAGATGTGCCGGTGACGGCAGGGCAAAGCGGCAGGAATCAGACCCACTAGTGCGCTGGGAATCCACATGTGAAAGGGGATACCAAGAGATGTCCGGGTTAAAGGAGACGTGCAGGCAGTGTGGGTCTGCCAGCTCGCTGTAACGTACCGTTGTCACATGCTGTGCCCAGCCGCCACCGCCCACGCACGCACAGCAGCTTGCCTGGGACACATCGCGCGCAGCACGAGGCCACACACGCCGGGTGACAACTGGGCTTTGCGTCCTCACAATGCCTTACTGTCACAACAGTGTGACCAGACAACACAACTGTGCTGATGATGCGCTGCTGCTGATGTTGCACCAAAAACATCCGGCAGTCAATGGCAACAAGGCCTGGAGAAGCCACCTACTCCCGCATCCATGCGGCATGACCACAACCCCACACCAAAGACTCTGCTTCCAAAAGGTAACATCAAAGTGTAGAGTTGTATTTTTGCATCAGCATTGCACGCACCGCTTGCTTTTGAGCATGAGTGGGTAGCCAAAGGAGGCAGCTGCGGCCTGCAGGCTGGCCTCATCTGCCACCTCTGCATAAGGCGCCACAGGCACACCGGCAGCCTCAAAGTGCTGCTTCTGCAGGAACTTGTCCTGCAAGCAGTACAGCATGAGGCAGTACAGAAGGAAAGCCAGCAGCAGGAAGGCCCACACAGGTAGGTTGGTACACAGAAGCCAGGCATGCAAGCAGGCACACATGAAGGTTTGTGACGAAGCCATGACATGCGGCACATGCAGGGGGATGCAAACAGGCAAGCTGACACGCGGTAGACAGGCGATAATAATAATAGTCTTCTTGTAAGCCATACCTTGTCATCGGCATCGGCAACCGCGCCCCGTACGGAGCGTAGACAGGCGATGTGTTGCAGCATTTGAGCACTTATCACTTGACACAACAGCCAACTTGCACAGCACAGCGCATCAACAACGATAGCAGAAGCACAGCCTCACACCCTACCTGAATTGTGCGCAGTGTGAAGGGTGTGGGCTCCACATCCACACCAGACGCCTTTCCTGCAGCCTCCATTGCATCTGCATCAATGTGCTCAATCTCAACTGTAAGCACATCGCAGCCTGTTGCAAAGCTGCTGATAGCAGCGGCGTCCCTGAAGTGGCCCACTGTCTGGTCTGCTGCTACTGCTGCTGGTGCATCTTCCTGAGGGTCTAGGAACTTCACTGCAACGCCCATGTTGGCCTGCAGGACACAGTGATATCGCCAGTTACTGTAACAATGTCAGATGTTGTGCCACCTGCAGCTACTGACAAGTGTACGCGCCTGCACCCTTACAGGAACGCTTTAAGAGGTGTGGGCCGCAAGCATACAACAGGCACAGGCCTCCTGCAGCTCATGGGGCTGAAATACTTGACGTCATATTGATGTGAACGCAGCCACGGCATCTGCTGGGTGTGCCACTCACTGCAGCCAGTGCCATCATCCGCCCAAGCTGGCCGCCACCCAGCACGCCAACCACTGCTGTGCGCGGCAGCCCAGCATCGCTGCGTGCGGCAAATGTGACAGCAGCAGGGCAGAAAGTGAGCAAAGTCACCGAGTGTGTAGTGAGTCTTGTCATTCACAGAAGGCTGCCGCAAGTTTCTTCCACATCAGCATTGCAGAGGTGGAGCATTTATAGTTCTCATCAACGAGGCTTTCTATTGTGTGAATGCCGAGAAGAGCAAAGCTGCTGCGTATGTTCCTTACCTTACTGCTGTGACGTGCCTGTCGGCTGCGACAGCGGCAGTCCTGCTGCCGTGCTCTATGGCTGCTTCTGCTGGCTGCATGGCTACCCTAGAAACAGCAAGGTGCGGTGCACGGTATCCAGCGCGCAGCAGGCGCCTGCTGCCAGCTGCAAAAGACCTGCAGGACTGCAGCTGCAAGCCAGCATGCTGCTGCTGCTTTACATGCCGAGCTGCCGGGCTAGACAGCAACATGACAGCTGCCGCAAGCTTTCACGATCGACTTTGTATATGATTTATAGGCTTAGTGAATTGGTGCGGGCGCCAAACAAGAAGGCAGGAGGCTATAGTGACTGGGATCAGCGCTGCAGACGGCTGTGCTGCAGCGGCCGAGACTCGATTATAGCAGGAAACAGAATCGATCTCGGCTTCTGCTAGCAAAACGGAACCTCATACACTCCACGTCGTTCAACACGCCGAAACGTGGTGTTACTTTCGAAAGGGTTGTGTACTGCACACGCTTATGACCTAATATATGGCTTTTCTGATAAAGATATTTATAAAATTTTAGCCAGCCTTGTCTTACCGCATGTGTAACCCAAGTTGGCACTACACTCTCACACATTCCTGCCTGTCCCTTGGCCGTCACGCCTTTGCCACAAGCGATAATTGTAGGATTTTCCATTCTCAACTATTGAACCTGCTGTTCAAGAGCCGAGCTCGGGGCAGCTAGTCGTACAGCAACAATGCCACCAAAAGCCAAAAAGGGCAAGAAGAAGGCCCCGGAGATTGTAGAGCCAGAGCACGACCCAACATGGGATAGAGTGAGTGCCAATGGCACCTTAGCCGCGGCTGCTGCGCTGTGAAGCTGTTGGCCATGTGCGCATGAACTGAAATCAGGCTGTGCATCAGGTGCCTGAGTAGTGAGCTGCAGCAAATACGGCGAGAGGCTCAGCATCCTGACAAACTGTTCACACGTGCAGGTGGTCATCAGTGGTCTGTGGGACAGACCCATCACAGCGCTGCCTGGTGAGCAGGTTGCTGAACTGCTGTTGTGGGCACAGCGAAAGCCAGCTGAGGGAGCCGCAGCATACAAAGCTCGGTGATGCTGTTGGTGCCTGCTGTTGAAGCACAGCTGTACCGCGCAAGCAGCTGCTCAGAGCACGCCTTAGGCTACTGCACCGCCAGGCTGAGACACTGAGTCTGTTGCCATGCAGATGCAAACACCTGGCCATCTTGGGGGGCACTGAGGGAGCGTGTGCTGTCGGCATGCCGGGAGGTGAGACAGTGACAGCAAAGCCTGCAATAGCCACAGCCAAGGCGGTCCACCCAGGCACTGGCAGAGCAGTAGCAGCTGGCGAAGTATATACGGTCTTGCCAAGGTTGGCAACCGCTGGTGCAACAGCTGCAGACACGCACATGCAGGCAGTCACTCAACAGAGGCGTGTCAGCGCCTGCAGCAATGGGTGCAGCATGTGAATGTGCAGCTGCAGCAGCTAAAGCAGACCATTGCAGCAACGGAAGCAGCCCCACTGCGCCTCACCCAGCTGTGAGTGCATAGAAGAGACAGAATGGGCGCAGCAAAGAGGAGGCGCACATCACGCGTGCTTCACCCGCCTGTGAATGCTAAATCTCCAGCGCTGCACAAGCAACAACAGCTGACAGGCCACACAGCAGCACAGCAAACATGCTGCCGCTGCCGCTCACCTCTGTTGCCGGTTGCGCAGATCCGTGTGGTCAATGCACCCTCGGTGCGGGACGCCTTTGCAGCAGAGGTGGTCAAGCTGTCGCCGCCGCTGCTGAAAGCCGTGGACTTTCGCGGCTGCCACAACCTGCACAAGCTGGTGCTCAGCCCGCAGAGCTCCTGCCCTGCGCTGGAGACCCTCAACCTGAGCAGCTGCCCAGGCCTGGAGTATGTGCTGCTGCAGAGCAACAGCGTGAGGCAGGTGGACCTCAGCAACTGCGGCGCGCTGACCAAGGTGGGGCCTGGGCTGAGGGTGCCACCATGCTGCAAGTGGCTTCTCAGTGTGAAGATACTTTGCTTGCCATGCAACCAAGAGCAGAGGGATGACACCACTTATTGCCACCTGCTCAGGCGCTGAGCTGACGCGCCCTGCAACGTTGCTGCTGCCTGGTCATCATCGCCTCCGGCAGTAGCTGTCGTTACTGCTGCTGCCACTTCTGCCTCTGAACTCGCTGCTACTGGCGCTGGCTCTGCAGGTGCTGCTGCAGTGCCCCAAGCTGCAGAGCCTGGCCATCACTGGCTGCAGCCAGCTGGAATCGCTCATGCTGTGGAGTGACGAGATCACTGAGCTGGACCTGACTGGTAAGCAGATACTGTGGCAACATCTGGGGCTGCAGCAGCAGCTGCTGCGCACAACACTGCGTGCAATAGAGAGCTTGCGCCACA
Source organism: Tetradesmus obliquus (assembly GCA_030272155.1). Classification (NCBI taxonomy): domain Eukaryota; kingdom Viridiplantae; phylum Chlorophyta; class Chlorophyceae; order Sphaeropleales; family Scenedesmaceae; genus Tetradesmus; species Tetradesmus obliquus. The sequence goes on from CP126191.1 coordinate 9,590,720, forward strand.
TGTGAAATGACAGTTTTGCATGTTGGCACTTGGGCTGCGGTTGGCAGAGCGGCCACACATGCAACTGCACACATGCTGCAGCTGCTGGTACCCTGCCAGGGTGCTGCGTGTTCTGCTGCACAGAACGTGTCAGGGCTGAAGCCGCTGCTGCATGCCTGCAGGTGCTGACAAGGTGACGAAGCTGGAGCTGCAGTGCCCGCAGCTGAATGCAGAAGCCAGCAAGCTGCCGCAAGTGCCTGTGCCGCCGACTGCTGTGCGGCCGGTGCACCCGCCCATTGCAGTTATGCTGCGGGAGAACGCGCGCGAGGCAGCCTTGGCAGCAGCAGAGGCGCGCGAGCGGCAGTGGAAGGCAGCCACTGCCAGCAGCGGGCGGTACCCGGCAGTGTACAGGTCGCTCACCGGGATGTGCTAGCAGTGATACAGCAGCTACTGGGCTTGTGATGGTGTGTTCTTTGCTTTGCTGCATATGCTTGCTCGAGTACAGGCATATCCAACTTACTTGCCTACACCAGCAATGTACGGAGGCAAGTGTGAACTGTCTTACCGCCTGACAGTGCTTCGCCGGCTGATCTAGACGCCATGAAGTAATCATACTACAAGTTACTGAGTTGCCTGTAGGCTGATCAGCATGATAACGGCAACAACTCAAGTCTCTGTGTTGTGCAGCCACAGCAACAGCAAGGTGACACGGCTTGCAAGGACACTGCATGGTCAACATCGCAGGCTGTGTTGCGGATCTGTCAACAAGATCAGACTTACGACACTTCCACTGCTCAATTGCAAGTGACAGAGTAGGGGCAGGCGTGCAGACGCTGATGTGCTCCCTGGCTGTGTGCAAACGCGGTGTTTATGCTGATGATGACACATGATGTTGTAATAAACGCATCATTAATATACTTGTGAATGGTTGGAGACCATAGCAAGCAGACATGGCGGGTGTTCGGTGTTTGAGTTGAAACAGCAACAGGTCTCAGGCCATCCGTGCTCAAACAATCCTCAAGCATCACCCGCTTGACAAGCTTGATTACTTCGTTAGACACAATAACGCGCTCTTGCTGCTGGTTTGAAGCACCTGTTTGCACCACCGACTTCACTGCAGGCTGGTCTTCTCCATTTGTTTCAGTTGCAATCTTTCGTATCGGTCATTTTTGTTTGTTCGGTTCCTTCGCGCCTTCGCTTGTCGCCGGTGGTGTTGAGCCATCCTTCTCGAGTCTGTACCAGCAATGAGCGACCATGAGGAGATGGATTGCCCTCTGTGCATGGATCCTCTGGATGCCACAGACCAGGTGAGTGCTTGCAGGCCGGAGCCCCGCAACTCTGGCACCACTCCTGCTGTGTGCCCAGCAGCTGTCTGGTTTCTGTGCAGAGACCAGCTGCCCGATCCAGCAACGAGGCTCGGCTTTGAAACCATTATAGCGCCTAAGACTGTGGGAGTGCTTGCAGGACGCCATCTGTGTGCACCACAGCCCAGAACACACCAGCTGCAGCACAGGGGACTGCCTGTCAGGGCATGTGTGCTCCTGGCAGGGCATGCGCGCCTTCTGGATATTTGTGCTTCTTATAAATGCTGTTTCTCGTACATCTATGGTGCTGGTGTTGCAGGCTATCAACTTCTGCCAGTGCGGCTACAAGATGTGCCTGTGGTGCTGGAACCAGCTCATGGAGACAGCCAGCAGAGAGGCGCTGCCGGGACGCTGCCCCAACTGCCGCACAGAGGTATGCAGCAAGCTGTGCGCACGTCAGTTCAATGTCAACTACTTGTGACATGGTGCACACGTCCTGGCTTGGTTGGCTGCCTCTAGACGTATGCATGCCACAGTTGTCCGCATGGTAGCAGTTTGTCCCCATGACGTGCATGTCTTAGTGCAGTGCAGCAGCAGCAGCGGAGGCGTATGAAGCCTCCTACTCAGCCTTGCTTTGCCAGCAGAAAGGTCAACTGCTCTCTACTTGCGCAACCTGCGTGCCGCGCCCGTCAACGCCGCGCCTGTGCTGCTGCGTCCTGCTGCTATGCCATGCTGCCAAACAACACACAGTATGACAAGGAGAAGATCACCATGGCGCAGCTGGACCCCGATGTGGTGCAGAAGGAGCAGCAGCGCCGCAAGGAGCAGCAGAGCAAGAAGCGCAGCGTGGCGGACGGCCACCACCGGCCGCCGCGCGCGCTGGGCCAGGTGCGCGTGGTGCAGCGCAACCTGGTGTATGCTGTCGGCATGCCGCTTAGCATCTGCCGGGAGGATGTGCTGGCGGACCGGCACTACTTCGGGCAGTTTGGCCGCATCAAAAAGGTCAGCGTGAACCGCAGCACGCCCTTCAGCCAGGTGCAGAAGAGCGGGCCCAGCGGCAGCGCGTACGTCACGTACTACCGGCCCGAAGATGCGCTGCGCTGCATTGAGGCAGTGGATGGCAGCGTGTGGGAGGGCAAGTCCATCAAGGCGTGCTTCGGTACTACCAAGTACTGCAACGCGTTCCTGAAGGGCGTGCCGTGCAACAACAGCGACTGCCTGTACCTGCACGATATTGCGGAAGCGGGTGACAGCTTCAGTAAGGAAGACATGATGGCGAATGGTGTGGTCAGCGGGCGCAGCACGTTCTTCGACATGGTGCACCCCACCTGCACCAAAGAGGCGACAGCGCACGCGCACGCCGTGCTCAGCAGCATGGGCAGCGGCGGCAGCAGCAGCGGCGGCGGCGCGGGGCCCAGCGCGGGCGGCGGCGGCGGCAGCGCGGCGGCTGGAGCGTGTGCGAGCGGCAGGCCGGCGACGCAGCCGATGGCTATCACAGGGGTGAGCGCATGTTGGCAGTATTGTGGCATGCTCAGTGCTCAAGTGCAGTGCTGCAGCAAGCCTGGCTGTATGTTGGTGGTGCATCACTGGAAGGGTTACAGGCAGGCAGGTGCTGCGTGCTGTGCTGAGCTGAAGCAGCTGCATGTGCGGCGAGGCCTCCCAAACGCAGCGTGGTGCGGCATTGGCACAGCCATGACGTGCAGCATGTACTGAAGCTTGCGCAGCTCATGGATAGTTTCAAGCTGCCGGCCGCTCGTGCCTGGAGTAAGCTGGTGTGCGCGTGTGTGTGCCGTTTTACTGTCGTTGTGTGCAGGCGCGGCGCAGCAGCAGCTCGACGCCGTGGGCTGCTGCTGCTGGCGACAGCGGCGCGGTAGCCAGCCCCAGCAGGCCTGGAGCAGCAGCCATGATGGCAGCAGCTGGCCGCTGGGGCTCTGCTCCAAAGGCAACCCCACCTGCTGCGCTGCCACTCAACTCTCCGCTAGCTGATGTGGAATGGCCAAGCCTAGGCGATGCTGTTCCAGATGCACCCAGGCATGCATCAGACGGCCAGCCAGGCGTAGCAGCAGCAGCAGGGCCAGGGCATGTGTGCGGCTGGGGTGCAGCAGCAGCAGCAGCGGCATCGTCAGCGTCCTCACAGCCGCACCCGCAGCACCCTAGCGCCAGTGCCAACACACACCCTGTCAGCCATCCTGTGGGGCAGCAACAGCAGCAGCAGCAGCAGGGCGGTGCTGCTGCGCCGACGGTTGCTGCTGTAGTAGCTGGGAAGGTGCCAGCAGCAGCAGCGAAGCAGCAGCAAGGCAAGCAGCAGCAGCAGCAGCAGCAGAAGACCATGGCTACTCTTGCAAAGGGTGGCAAGGTTGCACCACAGCCTGCAGCAGCAACAGCAGCCAAAGCTGAGCTGGCGCCGGCAGCAGCAGCAGCAGCAGCTGCTCCAGCAGCTGGCAAAGGCAAGCAAGCCAAGGCTGAGGCAGCAGCAGCAGCTAGGGCGGAAGCAGCAGCCAAAGCTGAAGCAGCAGCAGCTGTCAAGGAGCAGCAGCAGCAGCCTGATGGCAAGCAGCAGAAAGCGGACGCAGCAGCTGCTGCAGCTGACAGCAGCAGCAACGCCAGCAAGGCTGCGCAGAGCAACGGCAAGCTCAGCAAGGCTGAAGCAAAAAAGGCAGCAAAGGCTGCAGCCAAGCAGGCAGCAGCAGCTGCTGCTGCAGAAAAGGAGGCAGCCAAAGCAGCAAAAGAGGAGGCAGCAGCAGCAGCCAAGGCAGCCAAGGAGGATGCGGCAGCAAAGTCAGGTGCAGCAGCAGCAGCAGCAGCGGCAGCCGGCCCTGCTGCTGATGGTGCAGCAGAGGCCGGGAAGCCGTCTGCTGCTGCTGCTGCCGCTGCTGGGGCATCTCCTGCAGCAGCTGGCAAGGCCCCTCCCCCGGGCTTTGCAGGCGCGCGGGTCAAGGGCCCGCCACCCGGCTTTGGAGCCCCTGGCGCAGCAGTGCAGCAGCGGCAGCCCCCGCCTGGCTTTGAGCCGTCGCTGCTGGCGCTGGCGCGCGGCGGCAGCAGCAGCAGCTTGACCGGGCTGGGCGCTGGGCAGGGCAGCAGCGGCGGCGGCGCTCCACCCCCTGGCATGGCTGCTGCTGTGCCTCCAGGCCTCCATCTGGGGATGAGCCCTCTGGGCCCAGCAGCAGCAGCAGGTGGGGCTGCAGCAGGTGCAGCAGCAGCAGCAAACGGCAGCGGCATGGGCAGCAGGCGCAGCAGCGATGTCGGCAGCAGCGCAGCAGGGGCTGCGGCTGGCATGGCGAGTGAGGACTTGGGCATGAGCACTGGCACGGCCAGCAGGCCACACTCGCGCGCAGGCTCGGTGCATGGTGCTGCAGGCGCGTCGCCGGCGCGTGCGCAGGCCAGCACTGCTGCCGACGCAGCAGCTGCGTCGCCGTCGCCGCTGCCGCAGCAGCAGCCGCAGCAGTCGCTGTTTGGTGGTGCTGCTGCAGGCGGGCTGTCGCCTCTGCTTGGCTTCCGCACGCACACGCCGCCGCCGCAGCAGCTGTTTGGGCCGCCTGGTGCGGCGCCCCCTGGCGCCGCCAGCAGCAGCGGCGGCTTTGACATCAATGCATTCTTTGCGGGGCCGTATGTTGGAGCTGGCTCGGTCGGCTCGGCAGCTGCTGGTGCTGGCAGCTTGTTTGGAGGCAGCCTGATGGGCACTTCACCTATGGCACAGAGTCCCATGGCATCTGCCACACCCACTGCAAGCGGCCTGGGCGGCGCAGCGCGCGGCAGCAGCGACGGTGCAGCGCTGAGCAGCCGCAAGCAGAGTCGGTGGGGCTTCGCACAGCAGCCACAGCAGCAGCAGCAGTCCATGCCACTGGCGGGTCCTTCAGGAGTGCCAGCGCCTGTTACGCCTGGGCTGCAGCAGCAGCCTGGCATGCGCACGCCGCCCGGCTTTGCTGAACCAGTGCCTGCCACACCAGCAGCACCCTTGGCTGGGTTTGGAGGCTTTGGCGGCGGTGGCGTCGGTGCGTTTGCTGGGCAGCAGCATGCAGCGTCGTTCTTCAAGAGCCTGCTGCCAGGCGTGAATGTGCATGTGGCTGCATCACCACCCACGCCCCCAGGAATTGGGATGGCGCCGCCAGCCGTTGGTGTTGCTGGCGTGGCTCCCTTCCCCATGTCTGGGCCGCCCGCAGCAGCGCCTAACCCGGGGCTAGCGCTGCTGCAGCAGCTGCAGCGGGGCCAGCAGCAGCAGCAGCTGCACCACCAGCACCACTGAAGCTGCACAGCTATCCTGAGGGATGGGTGTTCCGGCTATGGTTGGTGTCTTGCGATGGTGGCGTGTGCTGCCGGCTTTGGTGGATGCTGCAGCAGCAGGGGCTCCGGCAGTTACTGCAGCTGCTGGCTTGCAGTTTGGGTTGCTGCTTGATCATTCTAGCATGGTCTCGCTGTGCAGCGCCACATCGCTGTATTGCAGTCCCGCCTGATGCAATGCATGCCGTTGGTGGACTGCCGCAGGAGCCACGGCTATGAGGTTATGCTTGTGCTGCATCAGATGCGACACATCAGCTGCAGATTGTCATACAGTGGCGTTGTTTTGTACGATGCTAGATGCACGCCGATTGGCAGCTCTGTCACGCTGTGCTGCCTGGTTTGCGGGTGCTGTGTGTGCGTTTGCTTCACTATGCACGCAGTGCGGCCCGTCACAGTAGGCTGTGGGTGCAGACCGTGCTGTCGCGGTTCTTGGGTTGGTATTTTCGTGTCTTTTGTGTTCAGCTACAGCTTGATTCTGCAAAGCAGCACAGGCCCATCATGCTTGGGATGCTATCACAGAGGGCTTCAGCAGAGTTGCCCCGTAGCATCACTTGCTTGACATTGTGCGGCTGTGGCAGCGAGAGCAAGGCTGTGGACTGCTCGCCAGCTGTGTTGCTGGTTGTAACGAGAGTGATAGCAGTGTTCGTTGCAGGGTTCACTGTTTCGTGGTTTTGGACAGCGTGTTACACAGCATCGCACGTACACAGCGTACAAGATGAATGACGTCAGGTGTACGCTGTCCTCAATCTAAAGTTGATGCGCTGGTCAAAGAAACAGCTGCAGCAAATGCAAACGTGACGCGACTGTTTTTCACAAGGCTGCAGCAAGGCTGAGACCTCGAGGGCCTGAACAAACGCCTGACGCATATCACTACACAAAGCGCATACACACATGCAGCAATCTCCATACCCAACAGAAATAAACGGGGGGAAGTGACAGGCAAATGCAATCAAGTAATAAGAACGTGTGCAAGCAAACAACAAACACAAGCCTGCATTGCTGACAGCGTTTGCCGCGTGCCATTCAACAGGAGCAGCAAAGCATAGGGAGTCGAGCAGTCCCATACTGCTGCAGTACAAAATCGCACCGTGCAATGGAATCTTGCAGTGACAGTGCTGCAAGCACCCCTGACAGCACGCATTGCACAGCATATGTTGTGGCACCATGCCGCCATTGAGCGTTCGCATGCGGATGCTATGTCAGTCTGTCAACACAGTCCCCCGCCCCCTTTCCTTATGCCTGCTTGGAGCAGCAACACGGCACCCAGCAACTTCAGTCCTCCTATGGCAGCAAACATGCATTGATGATGCAGCAAGATGTAGCTTAATATATTATGAATCCGAGCAGTGCTGGCTGATTGATTTCGTCCCACCAAACATGGCATGTTCACTGCTTAGCCTGCATGAACTCAGCGCAACTCAGGGCCGCAACCCCATCAAACTAGCCTGTTTGAATGGCAGATGTGGGTTAACATACCAAACTGGTACTGAACCTTGTCCAACCTGCAGATAACTGCACGCAAGAATCGGTCAAGTTCACGGCACCCCACAAACAGGCGACCACCTGCCCCCAAATCAATCACCTAACAAAAAGGCAACCCCGTGCCCCCACAACATTCACCCCACAAACAGGCCACCCCCTGCCCCCAAGTCATTCACCCCACAAACTGGCAACCCCGTGCCCCCACAACATTAACCCCACAAACAGGCCACCCCCTGCCCCAACAACAATCACCCCACAAACAGGCAACCCCGTGCCCCCAAATCATTCACCCTACAAACAGGCAACCCCGTGGCCCCACAACATTCCAGTCCCAGGGAACTCCACGATGCTGCACTGACTTTTGCACATCACACCTGGCGCTGCAGTGTTGCACAGCACACGCGACTGCTGTTCTGCCTCCTTCAAGTCGCAAGGGGCCAGTAACTTACTGAGTGTTTTCACTGGCCAAAAAGTAACAACTTGATGGTCACACACATGCTTACAGTTGTACTGGCAACACCTTAAATGTAGCCACACCATGCAGCCATGATCTTGCAGCTGTTGCCATGCCACCCCATCTTCCCCTGCACTGCACATCATTTGGCAACCGGCCCCTTTCAAACCCACCCACGTTGAGCCAACATTTGTGCCACTCCATCAGGGACTGTAGCGCACACCGCTTCACAACTTTAACAACACTCCCTGGTACTTTCAACGGACGATTGTCGAACAACATTTTCCACCTGCATCATCCAAAGCTATGCATGGCTGCACCGACTGACTTGTGAGAGCTCACACCTTGATTTGGGTGGTAAATGGGGCGTAGTTAGGATGAGTCACACCCGTAACAGTGTAACTGCATGTGCCACTGTTGAACTTGTTGGACGTCAAGGTTGCCACCCCGGTGCTGAGAGTTGTGGCAGACATGGTCTGGGAGGATGTGCCCACTTGCCACGTCAGATTGACAGTAGCACCGCTGACGAGTGTGCTAGTGCCAGCGCGTCTCACTGTGACTTTTGCTGTGCACTTGAAGCCATTGCCGCTGTTGGTACGCGTTGGCGGTGCGGGAGAGATGGCCATTGTCGGCAGTGGGGCGGGGCTGCGGCACAAGCAGCAGACGTGCGTGCAGAAACTGAGTGCCAAACACTGCTGTCTCTAGAAGTGTACATACACGTCAGCGGCAGTCATTACATTACATTGCATTACATGCTCCACTCAACGAGGAGTGGAAACCCCAGTCAGGAGCCAACGAGAGGCTCATAGGGGGAGGAAACATCGACGAACAACTCATCATCGTCCAAACCGTCAGATGAAAACGCAGAAAGAAAAACTCATCAGCATCATCAATAGCTTGAGCAATAGCCTGAGAGGACAGAAAGACCTCAGGATCAGTGTCCGGGTGACACCGCATCAGATAGCAGCAGTGCACAAAAGCGGCCACCATAGCAGGTGCCTGCTTCATAAAAGTGATCATGTCATCGCCTGCTGGGTGGCAACCAGCAATAGTAGCCCATGTTTGTGACGAGTCCCCGAAGGGTTCGAACAACATAGCAAATCGCTCGCGGACTGGTGCATAGAAAGGGCACTCAAAGACCATATGAAACTCATCCTCAACAACCTCAGACTGGCAGCCAGGGCGTAGGCACACCCTGTCACTTCGCGGCACAGGTGGTCGCTGCCACCTGCCACTGCAGACACGTAAATCATGAGCACCCAAACGGAAACGGGTCAAGGACCCCAGATGCTCTCTGTTGATCCCAGCAGTTTGAGAGACATAATCTGGGCACCATAAAGCTGGGCTCACAAACAGCATGTCAGCAGAAGAGCATGCCGCAAACCACCGCTCATAAGTACTGTAGACACCATGACCACTAGCAGCATCACGCGGGTTGACAGGGCACCCCTGCCACTGCTGATACAAGACGCCATCAAAAGCACGCGCTATGGTTTTCAGATCCAGAGACTGGAAGTTTTGCAGCCTTTGCACGGCATCTCCCAGCTGCTGTGAGTGGGCATGCACATATTCAAGTACACGTCGCAACTGTGTGCACCACACTAATGATCATTGACCCATTTGAATTGCTGTCAATGGAGCCGCTGCAGCTGCGTGTGCATCAGCAAGAAACTAGCACAAATAAATGACACGTATACGTACGGCTACGTAGCCCGATCAAAGCCAAATGAAACAGCGCAACCGTCTGCATCTGTCACAAACACAGATCTGGGGGATGCTGTGGGTGCATGCCTGCTGGAAGCTGCTGCTGCGCTGCATGCAGACGCCCGCGAGAGCAAATGATATTAACACACCTTGGGGAAGGAGATGGTGATGGGGATGGGGAAGGCAGCACCGCCTGCGGAGGCTGCCAGGCAGGAGGATTGCCCACAAACGGTGCTGACAAAGCAAGCGTGAGCGCGTACTGGCCAAGACAGCCGTAGTTTGAGTAGTCGCCTGCTGATGGGTCGACTGCGCCAGTGCCTGCCACAGACACGTAGTACCAGCCTGGCAATGGCAAATTGACAGTTGTAGCAGGCACCCCAAGGGTGGTGGCTGTACATGTGGCACATGTGCTCCCTCCTCCGGCGTTGATGCTGGCGGTTGGGTTGGCCGTTGCTATCGGCTGGCCTGTGGAGTTGAACACTGTGATCAGCATGTCCAGATTGGTGCGCTGATGATACACACCGTAAGCAACGTTCCACAGATCTGCCCAGTCAGCGAGCACCTGGAAGCAACAAGAAAGGCATGTACAGTAGCAGGGTTGGTTGTGCGTCTACTGTCGGAATCCTGAGTAAATGTATGTTTGTATGTGCAGTGCAGTTACGCGCAGCTGCCAGGGGCACCAGCACCAGAACTTGATTTTGATTTATGCAGCAGCATTGAATGTGCTGCATGTTGTGGAGATGTCGATGGATCAACCTCAGGCCCAATGATAGCTGATATAGCCGCCAGACGCTGCAAGGTGTGCATAGTTCTAACATGCGGTACAATGTCACACCGACATGCCGCTTGCCGCACACGAATGCATCAGTCATAAGAGCGGTGTGTGATCCAATACATGCAATGCAGTTGTGTTATGCCAACTGTAATAGCTCCTGCCACAGGCCGCTTCCATCAGGATTAGCAGCGGCCGGGACACCTCTGTGGTGTCACTGTGGTGCCACTGTGGTGTCACTGTGGTGCCACTGTGGTGTCACTGTGGTGTCACTGGTGTCACTGTGGTGTCACTGTGGTGTCACTGGTGTCACTGTGGTGTCACTGTGGTGTCACTATGGTGTCACTGTATACCCAGGAGGCTCACCTGACCCGTGATGCTGGCGGTGCCGCCAGTTGCATAAAACCTGAAGACATCTGCCACGTTAGCCTGCGCGACAACGCCTGCTGCGCTTGCCGTGCCGTCACTGGCTGTGGCAAGGAGCGTTGCTGTTGCCAGGCTGGTGCCAATGAGGGAGGGGGCGCGCCCGAGTTTGGAAGCAAGTATGAATGTGTCATCTTCGGGCTGTTGGTTTGTTGGACCCCAGGGGATGCAGCAGCGCGAGAGCGGAAAGAACAAGAGGAGAGCAGGAGAGGCAGAGAAAAAGGCAGGCGCAGAGTGTGTTGAAAGGAAGGAGAAAGATATGTGCCGTCAATGATTTGAACTGCTGCGGTCGATGCAGACACTTACAGCTGCAGCTGGGCACAGTTGTGCAAGCGCACACACACACGTTGTGAGCTGTGCATTGCAGCTGCCGCACAACCATGCCAGCACGAGTGCATTCAGGCATGGTCCCCCTTGCGAGACTCAAAGACGCTTTACACTGTACTCACGTTGGTTGCCCCAGAATAATCGCCCTTGCTCCACTGCGACAGCGGCCTTTCGTACCCCACGCCCATGATCTGTGCAAGGCGCAATGCATCAGAAGCAGCAGCAGCAGCATCAGCATCAGCATCAGCATCAGTGAGCAGTGTATGGAGAAGTGTGCTGGTGCAGATTTCCTGTTAACAGCAGCAGCAAACATGTGAAAGGCCAATGACAAACCGATGGCACTCGGGGCTCAGCTAGCAGCTTTGCAAAACACACAAGACACATGGGGAGACAAATGCCATGTGCTGTGCTTGCATGCAGACACATCTGAGCATGCTCACTCGCTCACTCACTTACTCACTCGCTCACTCACTCACTCACTCACTCACTCACTCACTCACTCGCTCACTCACTCACCGGTGCCCAGTCACCCCACCCTCTTGAATATACTCCACTCACTGCATCTCCATCATGGGAGAGACCAAAAGTGTGCCCAAGCTCTGTTCAACAGCAGCAGCAGCAGCAGCAGCAGCAGCAGCAGCAGCAGCAGCAGCAGCGGCAGCGGCAGCATTGGCGGCAGCAAAATGTTTGAGTGCAGGCAGCCACAGCCGAAACACTGCGCGGCAGTGCAGTATGCTGCACAGGGGCCGTTGCGCGGGCGGCTCACCGCAGTGCATACACGAACACAGGTCTGCCTATAATATCACGACCACATGCATATGTGCATGTGGCTGACCCTGGGCATTAACAACGGTGCTGCTGCAGGCGGTCAAGCTGCAACCCATCCATGCCTGGTGAACCGGCGGAGCAGCACTACATCCCCAACCAGCAATTCGCAAACCAAGTTTTGCCCACCATGTGATATTGCCTCCCAGACATACTTCGGGATGTTGTAGTTTTTCTGCAAAATGCAAGTGCCATGCAAATGGTACACGCTGAAGGTGAGTGTAGGCGTTGATGATGTAATGTAATGTAATGTAATGATGAATGGAGGTGCTCCCAGGTGCGAACAAAACCGATGGGGCGGTAGCGCGCAGGTCGGCGCAAGTGCCGTCACATGAATCGCCACAGCAGTATGCAGCCTACTGCGCATGTCTGTAATGAGAAACATCTGCCCAGCAACCAAGCATCAGCTTTGAAACTTTCAGTGATGTATGACCAAGCACATTGGAGCCATGATGCAATCTTCTTCTGTTGCAGTATAGCGCAGGGCTGATGACATTGTTGCAGTAGCTTCCACGGGAACAAAATGAGGATGATGCTGGCAAAACATGCGTGTAAAAGCTTTTGTTATGCATCCCTCCTTCAGCCGATGCTCTTTCCGTGCGTCAATCAGAGAAAAAGAACATCAGTCATGCACGCCAGAGAGCACCCAAACAGACTGCGCCAGACGAGGATGCACAAAGAACCAAACTCAACCAGGGTTCAAGCAAGTCTGTAGCAAGAGGCAGGCATACAGTAACACACCTGTGAAAATATCAGCACAGGTGGGGGATTTGCTTCGCCAAAGGTGTTGAGACGACTCCACCCAGCTGCACCGTCTGCGATAACAAGATACACACATGTCAGTAGCCAATATGACCAACTATTCTGCTGCTGAAGGCAAGCTCACGACGATGCACAAAACAACAATGCGTCACGGCAGCCACTGCATTGACGCAGGAGATTATATAGTGCTATGCGGTCCCACCTGAGCAACAGCAGCAGTGCAGGGCTGCTGATCCAAAGCGGCGCATACCCAGTTGCTTGAGCTGTTCAAATGCGCCATGCAGTTGCACACTGCATAGATCTACGCTGCCTACACATCATGCGTCCTCAGCAGCTGTGCATGTACAAACTAGGAACAGAGGGCCAGCTGCGACGTAACTTTCTAGGCTTCTCCTTTTCTGTGTGCATGCTGCCCCAACACAGCCGCATAACTACATCCAGAAGAAGATAGGCCATTACGCAACCTACATTGTTCTAATCCTGTGCCAGTGCCATCGCCACCAATGCAGGCACGGAAGATGTACCGCGACTCAATGGTTGCTCCAGGGGGTATGGTGGTCACGTCCACATCAAAGGGTGCATAGTCCTCAGCCACCGCACGCCACATCGCCACTGTAAGCACACATACACACACAGAGCACGAAACAGAATGGGTTTGAGAAGCAGGGTAGCAGATCACAGTGTCGCGCTGCTCCGCTGCTGCTGTTGCTGGCGCACTGCGTGCTGCTCCACGCACTGCTGGCTAGCAGCATGTGGACAGGAAGCTATGTATTTGGTAATTATTGGTGATAATTGGCGATTGTTATAACAAGGAGGCAACCTTCCTGAGTGCCAGCTGCGTTAACATTGTGACACAAGCATCTGCGCAGCCGACAGCGCACCGCGCACCTATGTCTGACCGCTCCTCACTGCAGCAGAGCAGCAGCAGGCACAGCAGCAGCAACATCAGCAAGTTTCTTGGCGCTGCGGTGGCGACGTATATGCAATGTGTTCTACGGTGCTCACTCTCCTTTTCTGGTCTCAGACCTGTGTTCAACCTGCTGTGGCTCATACCATCAAAGATGGTGCTAGCACCCACATGTAACTATCCTCTTTCAAAAGTATGCGTCATGCGTATCGCTGCGTGAAGCACAGCACAGCCTTACTTCCCCTTTCTGCAGCTTGCACTGCTCAGGCTGCTGCTTACTAATATTTACAAGGGTGGTCAATGTTTGATGCAAACTTCTCATATTGCAGGCAAAGAACAACGGCAAATTCTGACAGTGTGTCGCTGCGGTCATGTTGCAACCTGCACAGCTGCGGCTGCTGGGCTGCAAGCGTGCAACTTGATGGCGGAATCAATGTACGGCTGCTACATGAACAGCACGTCAACACATCTGCGCCTAATGCAAATGTAAGCTGATAAACTGCTGTCCGTAAGCACAGCAGCAGCAGCAGCAGCAGCAGCAGCAGCAGCAGCAGTGTGCCACAGCCAGCAGGAGCTGCTGCCACACCCTGCTGCAGGCTATGACAGTCAATAGCTGAGGCTTGCCATCTGTGCTGGACAGCAGTACAACCAGCAAGGCGGTCAGGTGGCTGGCTGAATCAAGGTTCTGCAAGTGTTGCTCAGTGCTAGCCATGCCTCGTTATGGTGGGGTGAATGCGCACCTGTTGAATGTGGTGTTGATGCCGTCCTGATTCCCGAACGCAACAATGGACCAAGGGCACGCACAGAGCAGATGGCCGCAGCAAAAGCAGCACAACAGTAACTCTGTGTCAGGCCACCATCTGAACACCATCACGTGGCATATGCGGCAGATGAAGGGGAGAACACACCAGTATCATTTGCATTCCTGTATGCATTGCAGGGAGGCTGCTGCCAAAAGAATGCCACGCATGGAAGCAGTTGGCTCTGCCAGCAGTGACGTGGCCATGCCATACAGCGGCTGTACATCCTGCACACCTTGTCGTAGGGGGGTATAGTGATTACTGGGTAATTGTCGTTGTTCCAGGAAGTGCCTGTGAGGATGCAGCCATCGAAGTCCAGCCTGCACACAAGCAGCAGCAGCAGCAGCAGACACAGAAGCAGCAGCAGCAGCAGCAGTAGCAGATGCAGATGCAGACGCAGCAGCAGCAGCGGAGGCAGCGGTAGCAGCAGCAGCAGCAGCAGCAGCAGCAGCAGCAGATAACAGGACATGAGACAGGCTACAAGCAGTGACAAGCACGATCGCTTGCGGACGGGGAGACTACTGAGGGATCCTATGCACAGCATGGCCTGCTGACTCTGCAAATGCTGCCATGGCCTGTCTGCCGTTGCAATTGCCTGCGTGCTGGAGTGCATTCCAGCAGTGTTGCTAGCGCCACCTTTGCAAGCAGCAGCACAATTGCAGTGTAAAGATGGACATTCTAGCATGAAAAATGCAAATCTGCGCACCTTCAAGCATTGCTGGACCAGGAGACCCCATGCAGTGTGCTGCATACATGGCACAAGCCTGGTGTGCTCAGCCAGGCACAGCCTGCCCAGCAGCACTGCTGCCCTGCTTGACAGCGCTGCCACAAGATGTTATAACATGTTATAACACATGATCAGGTGCTGACTCAGCGCTGCACTGCCCTGGGCAGCACAGCTCAGGTGAGGATGCAGCACCGCTCACCAGATCTTCTTGGCGGATGCACTCCTGCTGCTCAAGTTGAAGGCTTGTGCTGCAAGAGGGTCTGGCTCATTGGCAACAGCGTTTGCTGCTGTGGCAGAGCGCGCGCGTGCTCGGCGTGCAGCGCGCTGCACAGTGCTGGTACCGGTGCTGCTGCTTGCTGCCAGGCCCTCACAGGCGAACAGCAGGCCGCTGTTGGTGACATCAATGCCCTGGTGTGGAGCAGTGCAGGACAGCAGGAACAGCAGCCAAAGAGGTGGGATCGGAAATGGGAGGGTTATTCTCGTGGGCTGAGCAGTTGCTTTGCTGTCCACACACAGTACCAGACACGGTACAGTACTGCTGGCAGCAGCAGTCTGTTGCAGGCCTGGTGACTGGACCCCCTTCTGTCAGACTTCTAGCTGGCACCTATGTCGCGATCAGTACGCTGTAACGTTGCTTACGAAGTCAGGGTCAGCATCCAACTGGTCCGCCAGGCTCCTGAGCCCTTTTTCCGGGCCGAAACTTTCCATCAGTTTGGCCACCAGCCCAGGCTCAGAAGTGGCCAAATAGGCCATTGCGCCGCCAAAAGTTGAGAAATCAAAAATACGGCCATCTTTGTTGCGGCTGCTTTGGTCCTTGGGGGGCCCGCGAGACAGACGCCTCGTGCGTGGGTCACTGCTCTGCAAAGTGTTGCGTCTGTGGCTGTGGCCAGCAACTACGCAACTTGAAATCAGGATAAGAACAATAAACAGCACCGGTTGAAGCCGCATAGCGACCTTGTGCTGAATGTTGCCGCACTTGCGATACGATACGGGAAGTTGACAGCAGCAAAAGTGAATGAAATATGTGTTTGAACGATTGAGTGTACTTTTAAGATTGAATTTTGACAGATGGAAGTGGTACTGGCCCTCTCTTCACGAGCAAAGCTCCTGTGACTGTCTGACAACATGACACTGCCATGACACGGACTCAGCGCAGTGACCGGGGCCAGCAGTGCAGGGAGCAGGTAATCTCGTTCATCAATCATTCGTTGTTCAAACTCTGTTGTACCAACAGGCACAACCCACGCGAATCTCCAGCGTTGGAGCTTCCTTGCACGTGGTACAGGGCCTGAAGGCCTGTCCTTCAGCCTGTAGGCCTTACAGTGTAGGGCTAGGCCCTGCAGTGCAAGCTCACAGTTACCATAAGGACAGCATCCTGTTGCTGCACTCATTGCAACTTTATGTGAAAGCACACAGATATGCTGCCAGTGCAGTCTATCCGTAGTCTTAGGCGAGGGACACGCCATGAAACAAACAGAGTAGGTGGCGCGTCCCACGGCAATCACAGCCACAGCAGCAGCAGCAGCAGCAGCAGCAGCAGCAGCAGCAGCAGCAGCAGCAGCAACAGCAGCAGCAGCAGCAGCAGCAGCAGCAGCAGCAGCAGCAGCAGCAGCAGCAGCAGCAGCAGCAGCAGCAGCAGCAGCAGCAGCAGCAGCAGCAGCAGCAGAAGTTCACGTCACTGGAGACCTGCAGGCCTGCAGGACTAGGCCTGGTCTGCAGGACTAGGCCCGCCTGCGCCTGCCACGCCTGGGCTGCAGCAGCAGCCTGACACTGCCAGCCTGCCACTGCGCATGATGCGCATGCCGCCTGGCTTTGCTGAACCAGCGCCTGCCGCAGCATCAACACCCATGGGAGGGGCTTGGAGGGGTTGGCAGCGGTGGCGGCGGTGTAATGAATGTAGCGTTGGCGCTGGCATGTAAAATGAAGAATTCTCGACAAAGCCAGGATCCCAAAGGACGCTGGTCATGTGTGGATCCAACGAACCCTATCCACCCGAACCCATGCCCTGCGCATTAAAGCGCGTCCTTGCTGTCTGCTGTGCGCTGGGCTGTAGTGGCTCCGGGCTGGTATGTGCTGCTCGTGCTAGCAGCGCTGTACCTGTCTGCTGTCCCAACAGCAGCAGCGCCAGGCCTTGGCGGTTGATGTCAACATGCTCAGTATGCTTGCTTTCTGAGGGCCCCAAGCTACAGCAGATTGAGCTGCTGCATCACACACTCGGCCTTACGCAGCTGACACGACAAGTGTTGGGTAACGCGCAGATTGGGCAGCAAATGGGGCACAGCTTTGGACTGCTGTTACTGAGAGCAACCACAGATATGGGCCACAGCAGATCTGACGTGCTGCAACCACTTATGTCTTGAGCCTGACTCACAGCCCTGCTATGCGTACGGTTGTGACTATCGTTGTCAGACACATCCCTGGCTGACCACGTCGCTCAAATGCTCACATGCAAACTAACTAATCTTCCCTTCAACAACACACAACCAGATGCTTATGTGACCAGCATCCTTGGATGCCCTACATTGCTGCAAGCATCTCCTTGGAGGTGAAACGTTTGCTACAACAGCAGCAGTAGCAGCCACGGCCAGGCACCTTGGAAGCTAGATGCTGAAAACACACACCCTCTGCATGCTCTGTCTGACAGCAGCTCAGTAGCCCAATCATTTGCTGTTTTAATCCAAAGATCCGCTGCCATAATCTTTCTTCTTGCCAAGAATCATACGGACCGCTGCCTGCGTCGCTGACAACCACTTGCTTGTTTACAATTGCCAAGTTGGTCCACCAAACAGCTTCCTCCGTACATGCACACGACAACAATGGATCCAACAAACTGCGTCGAGCCCAACTTATGTGCATGGCATTCACAAGGCGTGTAACAGGAGCTGTTACTTTCCGTGCAGTGGATGATTAGACACTTGTGACTCACACCTACGTGTGAGGCACGCGGCAGTCAAAGTGATATTGTGCCGCCTTGTTACAACTACGCGTGCCTTGCAATGTAGGTGGCATATATCAGCTATCGCTGGGCCTCGGGCTTATCATTGGTTATCCAACCTTACTTCCATTACGCTTCCACACACTCAGTCCTGCCACAAGGCAGGCCTAATGCTAGGCTCTGCAACCGCACAGCGTGCGTCGCTGACATGCCTGATATGACGATGACTCAGCATGCAGCATCAACAACATGCTAAAAAAACTCTGAAAATTCCATGTTAACGACAGCAAGACCTCTCTGCTGTCTGCAAAGGCCTGCTGAGAGCAGCCAGTCCATACACAGCAATGAGAGATCACAGGAAAGCCGCTCTATCATATGACACTCACACAGATCTTCATGCTGCAAACCCACCACGTATCACACAAAGTTTGTGAGGATGCAAACACGCCGATGGATGGCACAACCCCAAGCATGCCATGCATCACCTTGCCCATGCAGCAATCGCACAACACAACATACCGCACATGCGTTGTGGACACAAGTTCTGCGATGCACTGTCTGACAGTATGGCTTGCAGCGCTGACAGTATGGATGTTGGTTTTTTGCACTGACATGCGGGTGCTGCTGCAGCAACCCATATCTCGCCAGATCAACCATCTTTCACCAAAACTAAATCGGTTTTAAGGTTCTCGTTCACCTGATCAAATTGAGCTCAAGCATCAAATGTCCATCCCAGCGCGCAGCCGGGCCTGTTCACACTGCGACACAGCAGGCACAAATGCATTGCACTACCAAAGCTGTGAATGCAGCCACACCCCATGCCTCTCCACTAAATATATACTGTTTAAGCATACTTGCACCACGCCTGGACATCCGGGATGGCTGGCATTGCTGGCAATGAGTGATCACCCACACACATCACTATGCTTTCCCGCATGACTTGCAACCTGCAATGTATGTATGCATACCCATTATGCAATGCACTTAATCTACATTACATTACATTACATTACATTACATGCTCCACTCAACGAGGAGTGGGAACCCCAGTCAGGAGCCAACGAGAGGCTCATAGGGGGAGGAAACATCGAAGAACAACTCATCATCGTCCAAACCGTCAGACGACAACGCAGAAAAAAAAAAAACTCATCAGCATCATCAATAGCTTGAGCAATAGCCTGAGAGGACAGAAGGACCTCAGGATCAGTGTCCGGGTGACACCGCATCAGATAGCAGCAGTGCACAAAAGCGGCCACCAAAGCAGGTGCCTGCTTCATAAAAGTGATCATGTCATCGCCTGCTGGGTGACAACCAGCAATAGTAGCCCATGTTTGTGACGAGTCCCCGAAGGGTTCGAACAACATAGCAAATCGCTCGCGGACTGGTGCATAGAAAGGGCACTCAAAGACCATATGAAACTCATCCTCAACAACCTCAGACTGGCAGCCAGGGCGTAGGCACACCCTGTCACTTCGCGGCACAGGTGGTCGCTGCCACCTGCCACTGCAGACACGTAAATCATGAGCACCCAAACGGAAACGGGTCAAGGACCCCAGATGCTCTCTGTTGATCCCAGCAGTTTGAGAGACATAATCTGGGCACCATAAAGCTGGGCTCACAGACAGCATGTCAGCAGAAGAGCATGCCGCAAACCACCGCTCATAAGTACTGTAGACACCATGACCACTAGCAGCATCACGCGGGTTGACAGGGCACCCCTGCCACTGCTGATACAAGACGCCATCAAAAGCACGCGCTATGGTTTTCAGATCCAGAGACTGGAAGTTTTGCAGCCTTTGCACGGCATCTCCCAGCTGCTGTGAGTGGGCATGCACATATTCAAGTACACGTCGCAATCTACAGATGGCGGCTCCGTCCTCTTTGTCCTTGAGTTTTTTTATCTCGCTGTGTTCTGCTGCCATGCAGGGCTGCTGCGGCGCCTGCTGTCTGGCGACCCTTCACGGCTTTTGAATTCGGGTGATGAACGTGGTGAACCCGGTAGCAGCCACACTCGTGACGGCGAAGCCGCAGCTGCCAGCCGGGACTGCAGTGCTGTACTTATTGGAGGTGGAGGTGGCGACACCATCACTGAGAGTTGTGGCTGATGTAGGCGGGGAGGCTGTGCCCAGCAGTGTCCATGTGAGATTAACAGCAGCACCGCTGACGGCTGTGCCTGAGGCAGAGCTTGTCACAGTCACTGTTGCCGTGCACCTGTAGCCATTGCCGCTTTTGAAAGGGCTGGATGCAGACAGCTCTGCTGAAACTGCCATTGCTGAGAGTGGCGAGGGGCTGCAGGACAAGCAGCAGGGGCAGGAGCAGCAGACACGTATTCAGCACTCTCTTCATGATGATCACTACAGTGGCTAGTTGCCAGCAAGTGCTTGGACTGAAGTGGAGGGCATTGTGATGCAGAGCGTGCTGGCAACCCAGACAATGTGCATGCAAGTTGCGCTCATATGCAACCATGCTTTGGTGGCCTACTGCAGTTAGCAGCTGCTAATGACAACAGCTGCGCTGCAACACGGTGAGAGCTACAGTGCATGCTGCCCGCGTCAACGTTGCCTGAGCTGCCGCGCGCTGTTGTGCAGCGCTGCGCATGCACGCTCCTGCCATTCGGAGCGGTGTAGCGACGCAAGCAGAGTTACGAAGCTGCTGCCCTGCAGACATGCGTGTGAGCAAGCACACCTTGGAGAGGGTGAGGGTGACGGTGAGGGTGAGGGTGACGGTGACGGTGACGGTGACGGTGACGGTGACGGTGACGGTGACGGTGACGGTGAGGGTGACGGTGACGGTGACGGTGACGGTGACGGTGACGGTGAGGGTGACGGTGACGGTGACGGTGGCGGTGAGGGTGACGGTGAGGGTGACGGTGACGGTGACGGTGACGGTGACGGTGACGGTGACGGTGACGGTGACGGTGACGGTGACGGTGACGGTGAGGGTGACGGTGACGGTGAGGGTGACGGTGAGGGTGACGGTGACGGTGAGGGTGACGGTGGCGGTGACGGTAATGGTGAAAGTGGCGACAAAGTCACTGTGAGCGTGTACTGACCTAATGAGCCGTAGCTTGTGTAACCAGTGCTTGTTGCGTTGCCTGACCCGGTGCCAGCGAGAGACACATAGTACCAGCCTGGCGATGGCAGCGCGACAGTTGCAGCAGCTGTGCCTGCAGCCACACCCAGGGTGGTGGCTGAGGACCCTCCTCCAGTGGTGATGCTGGCATTCGGGTTGATTGCTGCTATCTGCTGGCCTGCGGAGTTGAACACTGTGATCAGCATGTCCAGATTGCTGCGCTGAGGCCATTCTGTGACAATTAACGGCTTGGTCCAGTCACCGAGTACCTGGCAGCAGCAAGCAAGGCATGGACGCGTGCAGCGCCAGTTGTGCAGTGGCATATATGACTAGTTGCAAGTGAGGATTGTGCATCGTGCATGTATGCATCCTCATATCGGCGTTGGCAGTAGGACAAAAATGCACCTTTCACACAAGCCACAAGGTTGCCGCAGCATGCTGCCATAACAGTCGACTCGTGCAGTTGGGTGCCCACCTCACTGCCACAGCAACTGCTGTGCTGCTGAGCCAATGTTGCACAACAACTTGCCCCTGCACTCAACATACTTCAGACTGGTGCAGCACCATCAGAGCACAAACACCCACAGTGCAGGCCCATTTGCCGTGCAAAGCCTGCATTGTTGCCAACCGCTGAATGGCTTTGGCATGAGCAGTTGGTACAGCTGGCACCAAGAACCTTCGAGCAGGGGGGCTTCTGGACCAGCATTGCTTGCAGGTGATCGGTTGTGCATTTACCATGCCTAAAACTGTCATGTTACAGCTGGACAGCCGTTTCTGTATGTCTCACCTGACCAGTGAAGATGGCGGTGCCAGCTGCTGCATAAAATGTAAAGAAATGTGCCACACCAGGCTGAGTCACAATGCCTGTTGCACTCGTGCTGACAGTGCCGTCAAGAGCTGAAGCAACAAAGCCGTCAAGGGGCGTTGCTGTCTGCGGGCTGTTGCCGATTAGGGATGTCACAAGCCCCAGCTTGGCGGTTATGATCACTGTGTCGTCTTCTTTCTGTTGGGTTGTGGGATGCAGGAAATGCAGCAGCATGTTTTCGAGAGTTAGCAGAGCACCAACTGCTGTGCAGCGACCGTTGTTGCATTGTTGCTGCACACCGCTCAAGCAGCACAATTTCAACAAGCAGCAGGGTCTTCCTGTAGCGCTCATCCGCTTCCATTGCAATACCTGACTAAAACAGCCTGGTGTGCAGAGTGTCTATTTGCTGTGCAATCCTTGAGTTCAACTTGCTGAAAGAGTGTCTTGCAGTTGGGTCACCGGTTCACACATATGTGCTAGCTAGCTATAGCTGCAGCAGCGTATGCGTGCAAACAATCTTTGAGTGTGATCATCCATGCCACTTCCAGAGCAGTGCAGGTGGTGTGCTTCATGCCATATGGTTGCATGATGCGCTCACGTTGTTGACCCCAGCGTACTCGCCCTTGCTCCACTGCGACAGCGGCCTGTCATAAGCCAAACCCATGATCTGCAACCAGCATGATGCAGAAGCAGCAGCAGCAGGGCAGCAGCAGCAACAGCACCAGGAGGTGCAGCTGGGAACATGCTTTGCATTTCATACTGCGCAAAAGTTATTTCTGTGTCGTGCCGTGAGATGCAATGCAACGCCATGCGCAGTGTTGCTCATCATGTGCAGTGCTCACCGGTGCCCAGTCGCCCTGGCCTCGGTAGTACGCAGTCGCTGCATTCCCGTCGTGATTCAAACCCATGTTATGTCCAACCTCTGCCCGGCAGAAGCAGCAGCAGCAGCAGCAGCAGCAGCAGCATCAGCATCAGCAGCAAAGGCGGCATCAGGCAGCAGCAGCGGCAGTGGTGACAGCAGCAGCAGCAGCAGTGCATGTTGAGCGCAGCATGCAGTTACTATGCTGGCCGGCGGCGATCCCAGCCCCTGGGTAGCAATTCAAATGTTGCGTCTGTGCTGTACTGCGGGTGACAAACCGCACAGGGCACATGAGCACGGCAGACTGTGGTGTGGCAGACTTGTGTGCTTGCACTCCACCAGTAAGTCAGCAATGTCTAGTGTGTCTGAAAACAGCATTGATCTTTGGCCACAGTGTGCTGTGGCTGCTGTGGTGCTAGCACGGCAGCACTCACCGTGCGAGGTTGCTTCCCAGACGAACTTGGGATTATCAGGGCCCAAGTTCTGCAATAGAGCCAGAGGCATATGGAAGGCATGCGGCTGTTAGTGGTGGTGGCTTTGGGTGTGGCAACAGCTGTTTATAGAGCTGAACGTGCACAGCAGCATCAAGGGCGGCACCATCACAATGTGCTGATGTGGTAGCATCATCATCAATGCAGTCCGTCAGCTTGCTGAGCACAGCATGCAAATCAAGTGCGCTAGTGCAGTTGATTCCTGCTTCATGTGCTATGGGGTTTTCGACATGTAAGCAACACACGACTAGGCAATTTTATTTTCTGCGATTTCTTCTGACGGTTTGGACGATGATGAGTTGTTCTTCGATGTTTCCTCCCCCTATGAGCCTCTCGTTGGCTCCTGACTGGGGCTCCCACTCCTCATTGAGTGGAGCATGTAATGTAATGTAATGTAATGTAATGCAATGTGCTGCTGAGCTACCACGAAGCACATTTGTTCAGCTTCAAGCGAGTCTCTCACAAGAAGCAGCCATGACGGATCACTGCAGCGCACCTTTGGGAAGATCAATGCAGGCTGGTACTGTGCATTGTAGGATTTGCCAAACACGTTGGTATACGAAATGCCGCCAGCTGCATTTGCGGGCATACATGCACACCATGTTTGTTAGCCTTGGCATGCACACGTGCACGTTGGTTTAGCTACACATGCTACAGCATATTTGACCTGGATATGCCGTGCCATTGGAGTCACTGCTTGGCTGCTGGTGAAGTTTGCACCCTCTCAGCATGATCACAGAGGAACAACACGTGACCGGATGTTGCAAAACACAATCTCCTATTTTCCTGTGAAATGATTTTTTATATATCATTTTGAGGAATTTGGCATGTCTGTGAATGCATCGTATAGCTCACCTCCCTGAGACACGCCAGCGCCATCGCCGCCAATGCAAGCATGGGAGACGTTCACAACGCTGATGCTAGGCCCGGGGGGTATGGTGGTCACGTCCACATCAAAGGGCGCATAGTCCTCAGCCACCGCACGCCAGATCGCCACTGCAGGCACACATGCAGGCAGAGGCAGATGATATGCAGGAGCTCTATGATCACTGTTTCATCGGCTGGCTTTTGAGCGATAAATACCAAGGCACTTGGAAGTGAAGTGCCACTCGCGCGGGCTGCACTGCCCCGTTGTTCAGCTGTTTCTTTTGCTGCTGCTGGCTGACAGACAGTGCATACGCATGTTTGCAGACGCTGCAGCGCACAGCTGTGCACATGGCGCCAATAACAGCAGATGTGGCACATGTGGTGTATGCTCAACGGAAAGGGATTTATCACCATGCCAGACGCTTGTTGATTGTGATGAAACTGATGCTATGACTTCTGCACAGCCAGCGGCACTGCGCGCACCTATGTCTGACATCTCCTCACTGCAGCAGAGCAGCAGCAGGCACAGCAGCAGCAGCAGCAGCAGTAGGGGTGAGCGTGCAGCTGATGTGTCAGCCTTTTTGAAGCGCAGCATAGCCGGACTCCTTGCTACGATCCCGAGCCATTGATCAGGCTGCTGCCTGGGAATGTTGCACACCCTACTGTCAGAGAGTGGTCGACATTTGTGCAGATACTTCTGCTGCTGCTGCTGCTGTTGCTGCTGCTTCTGCTGCTGCTGCTGCTGCGCCTGCTGCTGCTGCTGCTGCGAGCCCTTGTCATGCTGCCTGCTCAGAGTGCACCTGTAAACATGCTGTGCCTACGGCCGCTGTACACTGGCGAGTGTGTCTGCACTCTGCGTCTTGCTGTGCAAATCGCTCGGCTCAGACAGACGCTGTGTGACAGACAACAAAAGCAATCAGACACCGCATCATGTTGTGCAGGGGCGCATGCAAGTGTAAGCATATGCTTACCTGTTGAATTCAGCAGGCTTGCCATCCTGGGTTCCGAAAGCAATCCATCAATCCAGGTCGTCGAATCACAAGCCACCACAACAGCAGAGGCAGCACACAAATCAATCATGACACGCCGCAGCGGCCAGGCCTGGCCGGCAGTCCATGCAGGGATAGACAGACAGCACGTGCGAAATGACAGGCACGTGCTTCTTGGCACTGAGTGCATTATTCATGTGGGGCAGGGCACTGTACGCATGCCCGCATGTGCATGTGCGTGCGCATACGCATGTGCGCGCACCAGCGTGGTTGATGTTGCCGGTGGATGCCCACCTTGTCGTATGGCGGTATGGTGATCAATTTGCTTTTTTTGGAGTTCCAAGCAGTGCCGGTGATGTTGCAGCCCTTGAAGTCCAGCCTGCACATAGCAGCAGCAGCAGCAGCAGCAGCAGCAGCAGCAGCAGCAGCAGCAGCAGCAGCAGCAGCAGCAGCAGCAGCAGCAGCAGCAGCAGCAGCAGCAGCAGCAGCAGCAGCAGCACCAGCAGCAGCAGCAGCACCCCACACGTCAGGAAGCAGGTTCCATATGCGGTCTGCCAGCACGGCGGCGCGCAGGCGGTGGCGCTATCTAGCTGCTGTAGGTATTCACACTGCACTGCGCATTCTGCATGCTCAGCTGCTGTCACCATGGCTTGCCTGCTTTCACTCCAACTGCCAGTTTGCCAGCGTGCATTGCACACGTTCAGCAGTGCTGATGCGAGCACCTTCACAAGCAGCACCACACCTGCATTGCACTGCACGCCAGCAAGGCTGGATTTGGTTCAGCCGGACACACCCTGCTCAGCTGCCCTGCTGGTATGTGAAACATGCTTCAATACCTGTGGACTGCTGCTGCTGCTGCTGCTGCCGCCGCCCACTGCAGCAGTGCGGCCTCACCAGATTTTTTTGCTTGATGAGGGGCGGCTGGCCAGGCTGAAGGCTTGGCTCGCATCAGGGTCTGGCTCATAGGGGGCAGCTGCTGCTGCTGTGGCGGCGCGCGTGCGGGCGCGGCGTGCAGTGCGCCGTGCGGTGCTGCTGCTTACTGCCAGGCCCTCACAGGCAAACAGCAAGGCGCTGTTGTTCACGTCGACGCCCTGGCGGATGCCCAGGAGGTTGAGTGACGAGTGCAAATTTGCTTAGGCAGAGCAGGGGAAGAGAATATTGCAAGGCTGGGCTGTGGCTAGTGCTGGTTACACAGTGCCAGCAACGGTACAGTACTGCTGGCAGCAGCCTGCTGCAGGCTGGGTGACTCAGCCTCCTTCTGTCGGTGTTACAGCCGCTCTACACAGCACACACAATCAAGTGAAGTGTTGCTTACGAAGTCAGGGTCTGCATCCAACTGCTGCGCGAGGCTCCTGACGCCTTTCTGCCTTCCGTAAAACTGCATCAGTTCGGCCAGCTTCCCAGGGTCCAGTTTTGCCAAATACGCCGTTGCTCCACCAAAGGATGTGAAATCAAATATCTTTCCATCCTTGTTGCGGCTGCTTGGGTCGCTGGCCCGCCCGCCAGCAACACGTCTCGTGCGAGGTTCACGCAACTGATCGTGTCTGTGGTTGCTGCCAGCAGCTATGCTGCATGAAAGTAGAACAGCAAGAATAAACAAGTTCACTCGATTCTGCATAGAGTCGGTACCTTTACTACTGCCCCACTTTCGATACGATACGACGAGCTCGATGTGGAATAGCGAAGGTGGTTGGTGTTCAACTGATTAAATACATATCAAAAAGCCTTGTTTGACTGTTGAAGGTGTTGCTGGCCGTTGCATCGTGGGCAGAGCTCCTGTGACTGTCTGACAAACTGACACACGCAAACAAGAGCGCAGTGACTGCAGCAGTAAAGGGGGCAGGCATTCTGAGACAGCAACATTGATTGCTGCGGCTCTATGATGATATCAGGGCGGCTATACATGAACCTCACTTATCTCCAGCATGGGAGCTTCCTTGAGTGATTGAGTGACTACCCAGGCAGCTCTGCAGCTCCTGGGTAAGTTAAGGCTAAGAGGGTGTGTGTGGCCAGGGGCGGCGCCCCTGGGCTCCACACCCTCTACCCGGGGAGCTTCCTTGCACCTGTCCTTCCTCAGGGACTGCCAGCCTGAGGTCACCTGCCCTTGCGCTGCAGGCCCTTTAAAGAAATTTCTTACGGAAAAGTATGCTAAGTATACTTACAGCATGCTATAAGTATACTTAGCGTGCTGAGCAGGCTGCAGCCCAATTGCAAGGCTTCAGCTGCTCATGCTATGGCCGGATGCTGCCTGCAGCCGGGCTGCACTGCCAATCTTGCGAGACTAGCGGCTTGTGCCTGATACGAAGCACCCACAGGCAGCTGCAGCGCTGAGCCGCCGCCAGGTTCTTCAATTGAATTGAAGAATTGCAAGTTGAAGTACTAGCAGATCTCTAGAGTGACAGGGTCTGCACAGCAGCCATAGCAGCCACAACAGCAGCAGCAGCAGCAGCCCATGCCACTCGTAGGACCTGCAGAAGTGCCGGCAGGATGCTAGTGTGCTGTAGCAGCCACATCAGCAGCTGCTGCTGCCATAGGAAGGTTTGGCGGGTTTGCGGCGGTGCCACCAGCGGCAGCGGCGGCGCATTTTTGCTGGGCAGCAGCATGCAGCATCGTGATTTGGTGTTACCAGTCATGCCGCGTATGCTGTTCTTCTTAGAGGCACCAGAGTGAATCCGTTGCAGCTCACACTAGATCTTGCGCAGTTGCCGGAGCAGCAGGGGCAGCAAGAGCGCAAGATTAGGACCATTGTTGGTCGAGAGCAACAACGGACCTGTCATTGTAATCATGTCACCCAATTTTCCATAAACAGCAGACTTTTGTCGCAGCTGATTGGCAGGCTGCACACGTAAAACTCACAACCCTTGCCATGAGCCTGCCATACTTGACAAGACCACATGCGCAACCCACCAATGTCTTGATGGACCCCATGACTCGCATGCGTAACGCAAGCACTGAGTCTAGAACAGCAATACAATACAATACACTTTCGGGACTGAACCCGCCCCCAGGCACTAGCCCAGCGAGCCGCTAATCCGCTCATGGGGGGTAGTAGTAATTGTACCCAGTCTTTCCTTCGTTGTTTGGGCGATCGAAACCACCCGCGCAAGTCCGTCAATTCCAGTTGCTTTTTATCCCCAGCCACGGGCCATAGTCGCAAGCTTTTTAGGCCCAGCCACGGGCGGTTGGACCAGGATTCGAACCTGGGTCTCCAGCATGCTAAACAAGGTGAACAACTGAACAGCATGCTAACAAGGTGAAGCGTGTGTGTTGGCAGTATGCTTTGCTGGGATTGGGTTGCAGGGGGGTGCATCCACAAAGTAACACAATGCTGGCAGATACCAAGGCACGCATCGATTGATGGAGGTCGTAAGCAACATCCACGACCGGCAGCTGAAAGCTTGCTGCCACCAAGCACAACTAGTCAACAGGTGCACCTTCATCATCCTGGCAGGATAAAAGGGTTGAAAACTATGCAAGTACAGCCATGTGGCAGGTGTTCAGCAGCCGCCTGGTTGGTTTAAACCCCCTGCTAGTCCGCAATGCACTCGGTGACTTGGAAGTCCATTGGCCAATCTCAGGCTTCTCTATGGCCCTTTCAGTCCAGCAAAGCAACAGTCATGTGCCCACACGCCTCAAGCGACCTGCTGTAAAGAATCACGCCACCCCTGGTAAATTAAAAACCCCTTAGTTGTGTTCGCCAGCCACACTATAAAATGAAGTGATCACCCAAGGACACAATGCTCAATCTTGCACGCCAAATCTCATATGTCACACGAAAGAAAGCAAGGACAGGCCTGCTGTGAGCCTGTGGTTCACGGCCACGTGGCATACCCATCAGCAGTCACGCTGTTGACAGTTATAGAACAGCTGCCACTGCTCAACTTGTTGGAAGTGAAGGTGGCGCTTCCATCCACACCAGTTTTGGCAGTTGCCGGCTGCACAGTTGCAGCTGTGCCCAGCGTCCAGGTCACCCCAACGGTGGCGCTGCTGACAGGTGCACCCAAGCTTGCCACGGTGACTTTTGCTGTGCAGGAGTACTGCATCTTAGAGCCGTTGCCGATTTTTGTGCGGCTAGGAAGCGTTGAGTTCGCGTCCAGGGGTGAGGGGCTGAAGGACAAGCAGCAGGTGCAGCAACAACATCAGCAGCAGCAGCAGCACAGCACCAATCACTCTTTAGCTGTGTTAGCAGCCATCAATGATTGACTCAGCTGGGATTGAAGTGTTAAGGCATGCCTGCGTATTTCAACCCATGCTTGAATGCCTGTTAACAGTTTTGTTCTAACGTTACAAGCCGCCGCACCGCATGTTGTGCATCAGGCTGCTCTTTCAAGCAACTGAGCTGCAGTTTGCCGTGCTGCAGCATGGACTGGTAGCTGCGCAAGTCGCTGGCACTGCATCTGCATGTTTGAGCTGCGCAGCATGCTGGCAGCAGTGTCCACACATGTGTGCAGCTCTGTGCAAGCAGTCTTTTGTCAGGGGAGGCTTGCAGGGATGCCAGCAGCATTGAGAACCTGCTGACTTGCAAGCAGATGTTGCGCTTGCTAAGAGCTCACCTAGGAGAGGGGCTGGGGCTGGGGCTGGGGCTGGGGCTGGGGCTGGGGCTGGGGCTGGGGCTGGGGCTGGGGCTGGGGCTGGGTGACGCTGCTGTCTCGTCAGTAGGGAAGGTCACAGTGAGCGCATACTGCCCCAGAGAGCCATAATTTGAGTAGCCAGTGACAGCTGCATCGCCAGCACCCGCACCAGCCACAGACACATAGTACGTGCCTGCTGCAGGCAGAGTTACGCTCACTTGCACCACACCCAGCCAAGCAGCTGTGGAGGTTGAAGATGGGTTGATGGCTTTGATTGCATTGCCAGTGCCATCGAGCAGTGTGATGACCATGTCCAAGTTGCTGCGCTGGTTTGAAGCCCAGCTGCCAGTCACCTGCAGCATGGTGCAGTACAGATTCATTACATAGTCGACGAAGTGGCAGCTGCCGGATGGAATCCCAGCGTCCCTGGTGCGGGCTGTGTGGTACTTTTCAGGTGAAATGCAGCACTGGCAGCTATGCACCAGCAGCCAGGCGGATTCTGCTTTCAATCTAGCCTTGCGAGCAGCGTTGCCAGTTGCCCTCCTCACCTCTCCCGTAATAGAAACTGTTCCAGCTGCAGCAGCAAAGCTGAAGAAGTCTGCCACCCCTGGCTGTGCCACAATGCCTGTTGCGGTGCCTGTGGCAGTGCTGCCAGAGTGAGTAATCGCCAGCGGTGTGGCTGTGGCAGGCACGTATGACAGCTTGCCAGCAAGCATGGCAGTGTCTCGTCTTCCTGCTGCAGGGAGGGAAAATTTATACAGCACAAACCAGCAACATGACAACAAAGTGTCACTCACACTGCGGCGACGTCCAGCACAACGAGACAGATCAAAGGCGCACAGCCTCACAGTTCATTACAGGCACTTTGTGAGCACCTGATGGCAAGAGCTACACATGCCAGCAGCTGGATGCCACAATGTGCATGCCTCACAGCAAGACGTGCATGCATCTGTTTCTTCTACATGCCGTGCACCACAGGTGGGCTGCTCTGCAGATTTGCAGCACCGCAGGCTGAAGCTCATCAGAGCGGCAAGTAATAGCATCGAATGCGCTCACGTTGTTGGCGCCGCTGTACTCGCCCTTGCTCCATTGGGACAGCGGTGTGTAGTAGCCGACACCCATGATCTGGACACAGAACAGCAGCAGCAGCAGCAGCAGCAGCAGCAGCAGCAGCAGCAGCAGCAGCAGCAGCTCAGGGGGCAGCAACACCTGCAGCAACTGCACCCTCTGCAGCTGTGGCAGCAGCAGCAGTGATGTCCTTGTATGACAGAAGGACAGCTGGCCAAGATATATTCTGCTTGTAGATGAGCAGTCTGATCCTCCTTTAAAGCTATAGGCAGGCAAGGTGGCCGCTGTCAAGCTGTAGCAAGAGCAGCTGCTCACCGGTGCCCAGTCTCCCTGGCCTTCGTAGTAGCCCACTGCTGCAGTGCCGTCATGGCTCAGGCCCATGTTATGGCCAACCTCTGCACAGCAGCAGCAGCAGCAGCAGCAGCAGCAGCAGCAGCAGTATAC
The DNA here is from genome assembly GCA_030272155.1 of Tetradesmus obliquus. Classification (NCBI taxonomy): domain Eukaryota; kingdom Viridiplantae; phylum Chlorophyta; class Chlorophyceae; order Sphaeropleales; family Scenedesmaceae; genus Tetradesmus; species Tetradesmus obliquus. The sequence continues at coordinate 9,621,565 of CP126191.1, forward strand.
AGACTTTTTGCATAGATGTTTCTCAGGAAGGCAGGGATGTGACACATGATGCAACATGCAGCAGACGGCATGCATGATACAAGGCCGTGAGGGTGCACGTGCAGCAGTTGTTGCTGCAGCAGGCTGAAATGAAGTGTGGTCGTCCATTCCTTCTTCAGGTTGAGCGTGCAACACTGCTGGCAGAAGTTGGCACCTCGCAACAGCTGCGCGTGCAGCAGCTCACCGTGCGACACAGCTTCCCAGATGTACTTTGCATGGTTGCCCAGGTTCTGCAGGAAAGCGCAGCAACAGGCAAGTTGTCGTCAGCGTCGTCCACTGCCACTGCCACTGCCACAGCACTGCATTATGACAAGCGCGGCAGTTATTTGCATTGCCAGCAGAGGTGTTCGTGGTGGTTGTAAAGGGTGAGTTTGCATTTTACAACATGTAAGCAGGACTGAAACTGGCGCTGGGGCTGAAAGACTGTATCCTACGATTGTAATATGTAACATCACGGCGTGGAATGCTGCTGCAGCTGCCGGTTGGAAGGCAGCTCTAACGGAAGCTGGCTGTCAGCAGGCAACACATGTTAAGGGTGTAAGCATGAGAATGCTTGTTACAGTTGGTGTCAAGCAAAGGCATATGCAAAGTGCAATGCAACACAGGTTGCGTGCACTATGCTTACTTCATGTGCTTCCGTACGGTGTGTACTGTGTGCATTACATGGTGACAGCAGCTGTCTGAGGTTGTCGCTGCAGCCAGCAAGCCTGCCAGGTGGGCTGCAGGTGGAGGGCAGCTTATGCTGCCAGCAAGCAATGCAGGCTCACCGCAGTGAATATGAAGGCTGGGGAGTAGTATGAGTTGTAGCTTGTGCCAAACACGTTGACGTACGCAATTCCACCATCTGCAGTCAGCATGGCTGCACTCAAAGTTGTAAGTAGAGGTGAATCTGGCAGACAAAGCAGCTGACCAGCAGCAGCAAAGGTTGTGTGAAATGTGTCAGCTGCACCCCAACATACCTTGGTGAAGACAAGCGCGGGCTGGTAGTAGGTGTTGTCAGCTCTGCCAAACACGTTGACATATGCAACACCGCCGGCTGCAACAGCAGGTGCACACACAACGTATCATCAATACACCAACATCCAGCTAAACACGATTTGTGTGTTACACGACGGGAACACAGCCCGTTTAAACATCCTGTCAGGACTGACTGCAGGCTGGTGCACGTCATACGTTTAGTGATTATTGCCAACAGCTACTGCACGTGTGCAGTGTCAGCGAACATATCACACACATGCTGGCGCTATGCTGCGGGCATTCCAGCAACAGCAGTGCCCAAGCGGCTTGGCTGATGAATGCAGGGCTCGGTCTTCAATTGGCTGTCACTGGCTCTCGCTAACTGGCCCTGCGTGTTGATAGGCATCACTGCGTGCGCGCTCACCAGATATGCAGACTGGTGCACAGCTGCAGCAGGTCAGATTCTCATATCATCAGCATATGTATATAATGTGGAGCAGCACCTGTTCCGTCACATAACAGCACTTTAGGCATCCCCTGTCTGTGGGGGTGGGTGCCAACAAATGGGATGTTTGAACAAATGCCTCCAACACAATCCTCACATGTTTCAAACCCGGTGCCAGCGCCATTGCCGCCAATGCAGGCATGCGAGACGTACGCAGGATCAAGGTCGGCAGCTGGAGGGATGGTGGTCACGTCCACATCAAAGGGTGCATAGTCCTCAGCCACCCCACGCCAGATCGCCACTGCAAGCATTCGTGCAGCCATGCAGCAACAGAACACGTATTGCGGCGTCAGGACAATTAGAATAGAGTGCATGCGATGAATTTACTCAGATGTGGGCCAACTCTGCTGCCGTGTGTTGGATCTGTTGTGAAATTTAAAAGATGGGCTGTGTTTGTAGAGTCCCTCTAGCACTTATACAGCAGCACCATGACGTGCTACACCTCAAAACAACCGTTACTAAAATAACATGATGACAGTGTACTTGGGCACAAGGGTGGTGCAAGCACAGATCACACAGGGCCAAATCTCAGCTGCATTGTGGCGAAATGTAAGCGCACACAGGTATTTATGGTACTGAACACCTAATAAACAAGCAGGCTTGCAAAAGCCGTACATATGGCTGCATTAGTTTCAAGACACTTTTGCTGCACAAGGGTTACGAGCACGCCACCCAACCAGCTGCGTAAGTGCGACTGTTGATAATATGCACACCTAGCAGCAATGCACATACCTATGTCTGCCATCTCCGCGCTGCAGCAGAGCAGCAGCAGCACCAGCAAGCAGCAGTAAGCAGCAGTAGTCATAGCACCACCAATAAGAGCAACAGCAGCAGTTTGCTTGTGTGAAGTTGTCTGTGCCCCGCTAAGCTGCTGCTGCTGCTGCTGCTGCTGCTGCTGCTGCTGTGGCTACAAGCACAGGCTTGTGTATGATGGCTCGTCAGCACACGGCTGATGCAAGCATAGCGTATCAACAGCACATGCTGTGACCATGGCAAGCCACTGTCATGCTACAAGCCTGATCTTCCAGCCGTGTAGCAGGGGCATATCATATGGCTGTAGCTGGGGCACATAATATGGCTGTAGCTGGGGCACATCATCTGGCTGTAGCTGGGGCACATCATCTGGCTGTAGCTGGGGCATATCATCTGGCTGTAGCTGGGGCATATCATCTGGCTGTAGCTGGTGGAACAACAGCAAATTGTATGAATGCTGTTGTCAGCTTGGTCTGCCTTGCGGGATGTGTTCAGCTTAGTACAGCGCATCTGCTCGCATGCATGCTTGCCAAGTCAAAGTGAGCATATGCACACCTGGTGAATGTGCTGGGCCTTCCGTCCTGGTAGTTGAACGTATGCCTTGAACCCATGGCAGGTGTTTAACACAGCAGTACAACAGAGGCAGCATATGAGTCATTTGCGTCAGGCCACTGTCACATTGTCCAGCTGCCGAGTTATGCAGGAGTGCCATGGTGGCATGATGTTGATATCCAACACCTGATAGGCGTGCGTTGTAACCGCCATAAGCGCACAGTATGCAAGGCTGCAGCCTTTGCCAGGCAATGGTTCCAGGTGGCTGCAATCTTGCAGTTAATGATTGGCGTTTCTAAACACAGTAGCGCTCACACACTGAACTGTGCGGCGAAGCGTGAAGCAGCAACAGATCAAGAACAGCTTCACAGTTTTAAGAAGACGGCATATGCCGCACAAGATACAATTGTTCATGCCAGTCAGTGTGACCATGATTCGGTCACACGTTTGTCACCCATCACCACACAGTGGTCACACCGATCACACTTCCCACCTTGTCATATGGAGGTATTGTGATCAGCGGGCGAGTGGCGCTGTTCCAGGCAGTGCCGGTGATGTTGCAGCCCGTGAAGTCAAGCCTGCGCACAGCAGCAGCAGCAGCAGCAGCACCAGCAGCAGTAGCAGCAGCAGCAGCAGCAGCAGCAGCAGAAGCAGCAGCAGCAGCAAACCACAGATCCCGAGGCAGGGTCACACAACATGCAGGCTGCGGGTGTGGCAGCTTGTGTTAGGGGACGCAAGTGACTGATTAATTCTAGAGTTCTCTGCAGCACAGCCCCTTTGGACTCAGCAGCAGCTGCCATGGCCGCCATGTAACACTGTGTTAACTTTGCCAGCGCCCAGCAACATCACCGCTGTTGGGAGCTTTACAAGCAGCTGCAGTGCACCGCCTGTGAACTGACACGGCTAGCCTGTGCATCCAGGCTCTCCTTTGTCCAAAGCCACACTGCTAGCGCCAGCAACAACACGGCGCGTGTCAAACCTGCATTGTGTTGAGCAGCACGCGCCGTGTTGGTACGCTTCAGAAGCTTTTCAATGTGGTTTGCAGCATGAGCACAACAAGGCCACTGCTTCCTCACCAGATCTTCTTGCGTGATGAACTGCGGCTGGCCAAGTTGAAGGCCACTGCAGGATCAGGCTCACTGGCCAGTGAGGTAGCAGCAACAGCAGCAGCAGCAGCAGCAGTAGGTGCTGTGGCAGCACGTGTGTGGGCGCGGCGTGCTGCGCGCTGCGTGCTGCAGCTCATTGCCAGGCCCTCACAGGCGAACAGCAAGGCGCTGTTGGTGACGTCAACACCCTGGCAGGGCAGAACGTGGGGTTACAATGGCAGCAAATGAGGCAGGAATGCCAGCTTGACACAGGCAGTGTTTGGTTGAGCGGTATCTACTGCTGCTGTTGCTGCTGTTGCTGCTGTTGGCCAATTACACAATTCCCTGAAATGTGCAGCAGCAGGCGATGCATCTGGCAATCTGGCAGGCAGCAGTTGTAACCCAGGTGACTCAAGCCCCTTCTGTTAGGCTTCCAGCTGCTTGTCTGTACGCACGCAGCTACTGTAAAGGATGACTTACGAAGTCAGGGTCTGCATCCAGCTGGTCTGCGAGGCTCCTGACCCCTTTGTCTCTTCCGTAAGTGTTCATCAGTTCAGACAGCTTCCCAGGCTCAAGCCTTGCCAGGTAGGACATTGCACCGCCAAAGGACGAGAAATCAAATATCGTTTTATCCTTGTTGCGGCTGCTTGGGTCCCTGGTGGGCCCGCGAGCCAGACGCCTCGTGCGAGGTTCACTGCTTTGCAACTGATCGCGTCTGTGGCTGCTGCCAGCAGCTATGCTGCAAGACATTAGAAGATAAATGAGCACTAATATCGGCTGAAGCCGCATCGAGTCGGTGCACCAACTGCTGACGCACTCTCAGCTGGGCATGGTACAAACGTAGCATCTGCATTTTGCAACAAATCAACACAGCTTGCAAGCAGACAGCCATGCTGGCAGAGCAACCTGCTGTATGTGGCAGGCACAGTAAGGCACAGCTGCCAGTGCTGCTGCTTTGGTTTGCTTGCATCCCAACTGCACAGCAGGGCCCCCACCTGCCAGCAGCAGCAGCTTCAAACTGCTAGTAATTTTGAGCTCCAGAATTCGCCTTGATCACACAAGAAGGATGTTTGCAGGAAACTGTGTAGAATACTAGTCCTCAACAAACTCTGTGCAGCCACACTAGCTGTACGCGCGCAGCAGCTGCCGGTGGGCCTGAAGCGGTGTTGCGCACCATGTAACAGATATGACAGCTGAAACTGTATGTGCAGCGCACAGCGCCAAGCAGCAGAGCGCAACAGCAGCGGCAGGGCACTTGGCACACCAGAACTGCAGTGCCTGATCAGCCAGCAAGGGAAGCCCAGAAGTAATACATTACACATCAAAACATGTTGCAGGCAGCAGCACCCACAGCAACACTCTACAGCGCAAGTTAACATATGTAACAGTCGAGTCGGGGCACTTCAGGGCAACGTGTTTTTAGCACTTTTCTTGCAGCACACTGTGCCACTGCTAACAGCTCAAATTGATTTAGATTCGTCGTTGAAAGCTTGACATTTATAGGTAGGCCACTTGTTCGCTACGTTTGTACCATGCCCAGCTGAGACCGGTCAAACTCCACGATGCCGCAGGCTGTTGTTTGACCTGACCAGTTACTTCTGTTCACACTGCTGCTAGAAGCACAGCTAACATATCCATATGTTTTGGATTCATGCCTGCAGGGGGGCTGTCCATGGTGCGCAAGCACCCTTCGGGATGGAAGAGCAACCGCAGCACCACGGCCATGAGGGTGGCGGCGGTGGTGTGTGTGATAATGGCTTTGACCACAGCTGACGAAAAGTTTACGCCCGCATATTATTACAGAGAGCAGACCCTGACTACGCCAAGGAGGTACACGGGGACCTGAACCGGTTCTGCAAACTTCAAGAACTTCACAGCAAACGGCACAGTGGCTACACCCAAGCATGGCGGCAGGCCCTCAAATGTCCCACATGCTGTCGCCTTCCATGCCAGCACAATATTCAAGGCTGGCAAGGTGGTAAAGGCCTACCCATCTGCAGATTCAAAGAGAAAGGTTGATGTGCACGTGTGGTGGACTTCAATCGAAGTCGCATGTCAGGAAAATGACACACTGCGCCAGCTGTGCACTGACTACAACATCACACCCAAGAGACTGCTGAAGTACATGAAATGGGCTGACCCCGACCTGGTGCGCAGGAGAATAGATGTGAAGCTGGACTTGACAAAGATACAGAAACAAAGGCAATAAGCAGCAGCTGCGGCGCTGTGGCAGAAGTACCAAAGTGACCCCGACATGCTGCAGCGCATATATTTCATTGATGAGTGCAAATTCTGGATGTCAGACCTGGCAGGCGGCTCCGTCAAGGTCTATTGTGATGCACACGATGAAAACGTGCATGCTGTGCTGCCATGCAAATGGATGCGCAAGGGCAAGGACGCAGAGCCGGTCAAGTTGCACTTTGTCTGTGCCGTCAACGCTGTGCACGGGCCCGTCTACTGCAAGTTTGTCACCGGCACAACAGACAACAAGGACCATGCTGGCAACCTCAATGTACCATACATGGTGAGTGTGCGCTGCTACTGCGCAGGCGCCTGCCATTGAAAGACATGCCAGCCCTGCTGTACTGTGTAGTAACAGTCCCGCAGTGCTTTTTTTAGTGCTGTAGTGAAGCTGCAGCGCTGCCCGTCCTCTGCTGTGAACATAACAGCAGAGTAACTTGGTGACAGTACAATGACACTACCTGCAGCAGCAAGCTGGAAACCAATGTGCAAGGATTGGTGCATGTCAAATCCGCGCGTGCTCACGCGCAGCACAGTGCCCCCTGGCTGCAGCCAGTTGTCATATGCTGCAGCGCAGAACTCAAAGTCGCGCTCCAGCACCTGCTGCCTGCTGCTGCTGTAATAACCCTTGTCATGACATGAGCCATCAGCTTGAATCAGCATGTTGTGCTGTGCATGGAAGAAATCAATCCGCCCATCCCACCAGTCCACTGCTACCTGAGCACACATACTGCTGCTGATGCCTAACCAGTACAGCATGCACACCAGCTGCTCCTCGCTTGTGTGCATGTAGCCCATGCATGTGCCAACCATATCAGCCAGCACACATGCACACATCTTGCACTGAAGCGCTGCTGCTGTGGCGACTGCACGCGGCGCGCAGAACTTGAAGTGCTGCACACCTGGCAAGCAGCCAGTCAAGCCCCAGAACAATCTCTGCCCCCTCATAGACTTGGTGATGTATCTGACCTTGTCTGCACTAAGCCTGATGTAGAAGCGTCCCATCGCATCCATCCACACCGCTGCTTTGCGCTCCTGCGCTGCTAACAAGGCTGCGCGCTGCCAATCCGACAATTCTTGCACCTGCAGTTGAAGGACAAACCAACCCAGCAGGCCAAGAGCATGACTCAGCTGGAGTTTGTTCAGTGCATGATGGAGATCAAAGACATAGCCAACCAACAGCAGGCGCAGCGCGGCACTACGCCGCTGTACATCTTTGACAACCCAAGTGTTCACCTGGGGAAGGATGGCCTACAGATGTTGGTTGCAGGTGGCATCAATGAAGATCAACTGCTGCACATTGCACCCTACTCCCCAGATTTCAACAAGCCCATTGAACATGCATTTGGCAGCCTCAAAGCAGCCTTCCGCAACTACTTGTATAACAGCTGCCAGCTGGGTGGTGCTGATGTGAAGCCGCGAGACCTGCAGCACGGCCTGTACAACACCTTTATGAAGATCACAGCTGCATCTGTCATGGCTGATGTATTGAAGCTGCCAGATTTGTGGAACATGGTGCGCAGCCGCAAGAGGAGTCTTTGTGTGTGCCGAGACGGGAAGCAGCGCCGCGGCACTGCTGGCGACTACCCCAGGAAAGACCAGCGCTGAGTCTGCTGTTGTGCTGCTGCATGGCATGTAGGGATTGTGGCTGTCAGCTGCATGCAAGATGGCTGGCCAGCAGTGCACAGGGTGTCACCCAGAGAGCCCTTGAGCTCACCTGTTTGAGGGCACCTGCGCTTGTCGCCGTCCTGCATGTTCGCACCGCCCGGGGCTTGGGAGGTGCTGGCACCATGCTGCTGTAGGGTGGTTACTTCCTGGTGTTCACCTGAGAGCGAGTGTGGGAACAAAATGGCATGTTCAGAAGCTTATTGTATGAGTAAACTACATGTGGATGTTGTGCTTTGGTGCTCAGACTTGTCAGGAGTGGTTCCTGCTTCAAACAACTGCTGCAAGGCAGCAAGGCACTTGGTGGCCATTTCACATACAGGCATTTGCAGTCATGCTGAATTGCCGAATGTAATGGTAAAACTCCTGGCATAATTCAACTACGCTCGTAGCTCTTGAACATGGCTCCTGCTGCTGTCACTCGCGTTAGTTGTGACGACTGTTGGCCTGCCAAGCGATATGCACGGAGCCTGCAAGAAACCTCGCGGTAAATCATCTTTTATATTTGATGATTGATCTAAGCATGGCTTGAGCCGAAATAAACTGCGGTATGGTGAAGAACTTCAAGACGGAAAGGTGCCCTGAAACAAGCCTGCTCCGAGCCACACAGCTGCCACGCTCCCAACTTATCATCGTCGACACATTATGCAACGTACCTTTGGTTGAAGCACAAAACCAATCCTGAAGGGCCCTCGCAAGCCCACGTTGCAGGTGAGCCTGACGGGTCAACACGGATGTCCAGAGCACTGCAGCTCGATCGCGTTGCTGCAGCACCTGTAAACAATTTGTAATGAACATTAAACGACGTTAAACACAGCGCTGTACTGAAAGCCTTCGCAAATAAATTAGGTAGCAGCAGTGAGGCACCTGCTGGCACATGCTGCTGCTGTCACGCCCACCAACAACTGCTGTTGAAAAACACATGCCACCGTGCTTCAAAGCACACATAGCTGTAACGTTTCCTGTTGTCTGCTGCTGCTGCTGCTCCTGCCCAGGCAGATATCATATATTGCAAACAGTGCTACTGCCGCAGTAAAATCAGCTGCATACCCAGCAGCAGCAGGAGCACATCAGCCATAGCATAAAAAGGTAGGTGTGCACTTCAGGCACCAAGTCCAGGAACAGCAACAGAAGGGATGCAGTGCAGGCTAAGAACTGCTGCAGCAAAGGCTGGCATGCAATTACAGTCTCAGCTGGGCATGGTACAAACGTAGCATCTGCATTTTGCAACAAATCAACACAGCTTGCAAGCAGACAGCCATGCTGGCAGAGCAACCTGCTGTATGTGGCAGGCACAGTAAGGCACAGCTGCCAGTGCTGCTGCTTTGGTTTGCTTGCATCCCAACTGCACAGCAGGGCCCCCACCTGCCAGCAGCAGCAGCTTCAAACTGCTAGTAATTTTGAGCTCCAGAATTCGCCTTGATCACACAAGAAGGATGTTTGCAGGAAACTGTGTAGAATACTAGTCCTCAACAAACTCTGTGCAGCCACACTAGCTGTACGCGCGCAGCAGCTGCCGGTGGGCCTGAAGCGGTGTTGCGCACCATGTAACAGATATGACAGCTGAAACTGTATGTGCAGCGCACAGCGCCAAGCAGCAGAGCGCAACAGCAGCGGCAGGGCACTTGGCACACCAGAACTGCAGTGCCTGATCAGCCAGCAAGGGAAGCCCAGAAGTAATACATTACACATCAAAACATGTTGCAGGCAGCAGCACCCACAGCAACACTCTACAGCGCAAGTTAACATATGTAACAGTCGAGTCGGGGCACTTCAGGGCAACGTGTTTTTAGCACTTTTCTTGCAGCACACTGTGCCACTGCTAACAGCTCAAATTGATTTAGATTCGTCGTTGAAAGCTTGACATTTATAGGTAGGCCACTTGTTCGCTACGTTTGTACCATGCCCAGCTGTCTGCAATACGATACGGTGAGTTCAAATTCGGTCCGCAGGTTGTATGCCTTTATTTCACCAATTTTACTTTGAAAGTAAGACGTGCTATGTTTATGCAACACATGCCATTTGGCAACAGATACAATGGGGCGGAAGCTGCCTGACAAAATGACACCAACACTGCAGGCAGCAGCCTGCAGTGACACTGCCCCTTCGTGCAGGGAGCAGGCCCAAAGCAACATAAATGCAGACATGTCTTCGACACAAACATTGACGGCAGGCGTGCCTATTGGCTGCCTCGAATTTACATGGGTAATTTCCCTGGAAAGCTGATCAGTGATCATCACTGATGCGTCATGATGACGCATGGGATCACCACAAGGAGGTGTTCATGTTGGTACCAGCGTAGGCGCATCAGCAGGCCAGCTGCTGTTGCATTGAACCCTTAAACTCCGTTTCTGCAGCAGGTATCTTTCACTGCAGAATATATGTATCGTGGCAGCAAGGCATTGTCGCACTCCTTGCATGTCTGGTCAGTCGATTTTTTGTGCCGCAACCGCTGCGGGCGGCCCTAGGACCAGGGCCTGTCCTACAGCGGCTGCTGTGTAGCCCAGACCTGTCTATGCTCACATATCAACAGCCGCTGAAGTATAGCCGCATCAGAGGGTAGCTGTGCCACAGCAGCTCCAGTTCCGCTGCATTTGCGTGTTGGGTGACGCACATGGGTGCAGGCACAGCTGTTGTAGCTGCTGCAGCAGCACTATGGCACTGCGCGGCTGCAGACAGACTGCGTGTCACAGGTGACATCACACGATTAAAAGTGGTTGCATTCACGCGCCCGTCATAATTAACCTAGCTTGACCCTGAGTCAGCACATGCTAGAATTCGTCACTTTAACATTGACAAGCACGTGATCACGATGCCGTATGACATGCGAAAGAACACGGCACTGGCTGCATGAAAAGCACATCAGATGCGCACAGAGGCTGCCCTAGGCCTTGCGCATGCAGCAGCGGGTGCATTGAAGCAGCTACATAAGAAGCTGCCATACAGACAGGGGCATATAGACGACAGTGCTTTGGGCAAGGGTTTGCCACCTGCCAGCTAGCACACCCGCATGCAGCACCCCTGCATGTAAATGGCATACATGCATCGAACAAAACGGATACCAGCAGCTGTTCTCATGATCAACTGCAACACATGTTGTCCAAGGTTAGATCGATAACATGCAACGGTTGCATGTGCCGGGAACTTGTGCAGCTGATGCTGCAGTGCATTGGCAGCATGTGCAGTTCGCACCACTGCTGTTGGCAAGCATACCTCTGCTTGAACAATGTCAAACAAAAACTTCTTGCGCAGTTGCAGATGAATGGAATTCAGCCATCCTGACACAGTTCCTTGCAAGTTGCTGAGCATAGGGATATGCATGCAGCACACAAGCAGCAACAACCTGGTGGCCAGAAGATGTATTGTGCTGGGCAGCAGGTTGCTGCTTGCATCATGATACAGTGTGTGGGTGCTCTGGTGTGTGTTGTACAAACATGAGTGCCCTGCCGCCACGCATCCACACCACAAAAGGGTAGAAGCACTGTGGTTTGGTCAAACTTTGGAAGTCAGCAGTATGCTGCATTTGGTGCTGCATCAAAGGTATGCTATGCGGGCATACACGACGAAAGCCACAGCCCTGCACACGAACACATGCTGCTTATGGATTGCACAACATGGGTCAACCGCCATCATGTGGCTAGACATGACATCAAAGCAGTCTTTACGTGATATATTGTGATGGTCGCATGAAAAACATAGGTGTAGTGAAAGATGGTCTCTGCCAGCGATCCCTCAAACCCCTCAAAACATGAGCTGAAAAGACATGAAAAGACACACACATTAACAGTCGCAGCTGCACACATAGCAGGCAAGTTTATGTACCAGCCCGTGAAATCAATCGGCAGCAATGTACACCATTGCTGCGTTGAGCGACCCACTGACAACAGCTGCAGTGAATACACGGGGAGCAACACCAAGGTTAGCACCAACAAGTGCTGCAGAAATGCTGTGCGAGCAACCACCTGAAGCAAAGGCATTGCACTGTTGGCTGCATGCATGTAGCGTTGCACCAGACGAGAGAAGGCACTGCGTGCTGCGCAGTTGTCTACATACCATGTCAAAGATGTGGCGTCAAGAGCTCATATGCAAGAGCCTTATATATATGTGAATCTGCAGGTGCTGCACAACCAACAGTGACAGCATGCGCAGTCCTGGCAGCTTGCAGCAGGTCCTGCTCGAAATGAGAGCTGCTGAAATATCATCTTGTATTGCCTGTGGCGCAGAAGCCAGCAAGGCATTTGTGATGGTCCTGCAGAAACTGTGCCAAGTAGTTGCTGGTAGAGAAAATAGGATAGTGCTGTGCTGATGTTGCTGCTGGACCCCAACGCCCAGTTGTCACCTGGTAACGCCCGACACCCTGATACACTGCGGAGCACCACAGTCATCCCAATGCTGAGCTCCCCAAGCAACATGCCACTGTCAAAAGGGTGCTCATAACACCCTATCATTACTTTGTAAGCAACCATTCACTAGCATGACACCACTTTTGTAAAAACCCATGTGCTGCTTCTTGCAGAATCATTCACTTCCCAACACCCTTTGTGTAGGCTGCATAAAGTCACACAGAGCAACAGCAGGGCCAAGCACACCTAGAAAGAGATCTGCCTGGAAACCGAACCCCCAGTGGAAAGTGTAGCGTAGCCGGCAGCTGCCACAGCCGTCACAGTGTATCTGCAGCCCCTGCCGCTCCTGATGCTGCTGGAAGTTATTGTGCCAATGCCATTGGAAAGTGTGGTGACTTGTCTGTCGTAAGGGAAGCCAGTGAATGAGGTCAGAGTAGACCACGTGATATACACAAAAGCGCCACCAACAGGTGTTGTGGTGCCTGCACGGTTAATGGTGACGGTTGCGGTGCATGTGAAGCGGTTGTTGCCGGCTGCTGAGGGACCGGCTATGTTGGCAGAGACGATGGCAAGCGTTGGCAGAGGTGCAGGGCTGCAGCAGCAAAAACAGCAGCAAGCAGTATATTGTTGTTAGCGTGAGGCATGCCGTAACTCATACAGCAGCAGCAGCAGCAGCAGCAGCAGCAGCAGCAGCAGCAGCAGCAGCAGCAGCAGCGGCAGCAGCAGCAGCAGCAGCAGCAGCAGCAGCAGCAGCAGCAGCAGCAGCAGCAGCAGCAGCAGCAGCAGCAGCAACAGCAGCAGCACCAGTCTGGAGCTGGAGCCTGGCAGATTGATACTGTGTGTAGCAATTCGCATGGCACTCAATTGCCAGCCGTGTGCAGCCAGTACCATGATCATGGCATTACAAGCAGCATCACAAGTGCACACAAAGCAGCTCTGCCACTGATGCTGCTGCTGGCTCTGATTAGTCAGTATGCAGCGTTTCCCGGGCTGCTGGAAGGCTCACCTAGGAGAGGGGCTTGGGCTAGGCTTGGGACTTGGGCTGGGGCTGGGGCTGGGGCTGGGGCTGGGGCTGGGGCTAGCCACAGCAGCAGGGCTGGGGCTAGGGCTGGGGCTGGGGCTAGGCACAGCAGGAGGACTCGGCGATGGCACTGGTGCTGCAACAACTGGGAAGACCACTGTCAGCCCAAACTGCCCCAGGGAGCCATAATTTGAGTAGCCAGTGGTTGATGGGCTGCCAGAGCCTGCACCAGCCACAGATATATAATAAGTGCCTGCTGCAGGCAGCGCCACATTCACTGGCGCCGCACCCAGCCCATCAGCTGTGGAGGTAGAGGAAGGGTTGATGGTGGCAAGCGTGGCGCCGGCGGAGTTGAAAAGTGTGATGAGCACGTCCAGGTTGGCGCGCTGCCGCAGGGCCTGGATCCGTGCCCAGTCAGACACCACCTGCAGCAGCAGCAGCAGCAGCAGCAGTAGAGCAACATATAACTCAACAAGCAGTTGGCTACACTGGGTGTGTTAATGTCACTGCGCTGTTAGACACCACCTGCATCAGCACACAGAGTGCATAACTCAGCTGCTGTAGGTGCAGCCAGAACGCTTCAGCTTAGCTCCTTCAGTCTTGCAGGCACCAGGCTGTGTGTTGAATTGCCAGTGGCGGTGGCTGGTCAAAGGTTGGCAGACCATTCAGCAACGGCGCAGCAGCAGCCATACGCCATCCAAAACGCACGCTGCAGATGCAGCACTGCATGCGGCCCTGCTTACCTGGCCAGAGATCGTGGCAGTTCCAGCTGCAGCAGCAAAGCTGAAGAAGTCTGCCACCCCTGGCTGTGCCACGATGCCTGTTGCGGTGCCAGTGGCAGTGCTGCCAGAAACAGTTGTTGCCAGGGTTGTGGCTGTGGCCAGGCTGTTGCCATTTAGTGCCGGCACGTATGACATCTTGCCAGCAAGAATGGCGGTGTCGTCTTCCAGCTGCAGGGTGAGACAGAGCATACAAGGACGCCGGTAAGACATCACCAGACATGCACTCCACACAAACTGCTCCAGCACAACAACGCCACTGGCACATGCTACAACTGTTTCCCGTCTGCGCTTTGTTCGATTCTGCACAGACACCCAGCAGGCAGGATACTGCTGCCTTTGCTTGTTACTGCGCTGCCAGCTGGCTGGCTGCCCTACATAGTGCCCCTTTGTCAAGCTAGCAGAAGGCCAAGTCAAGCCGTCACATGCAACGTTGGCCAGTAAACTGCACTATGCGCTCACGTTGTTGGCCCCGCTGTACTCGCCCTTGCTCCACTGGCTGACGTTCTTGTAGTAGCCCACTCCCATAATCTGGGAGCAGGCACAGCAGGGGCGGCAGCAGCAGCAGCAGCAGCAGCAGCAGCAGCAGCAGCAGCAGCGGCAGCAGCAGCAGCAGCAGCAGCAGCAGCAGCAGCAGCAGCAGCAGCAGCACCAGATTAGAGGGTGAAACTAGCAGCAGCTGCAGCTGCAGCTGTTACTGCCTCCGCTGCTGTGACAGCAGCAGTCGCAGCAGCAGCAACGCACTAAAAGGCAGAAGTGGAGCTGGGTAGTAATACAGCTGTCACTTATACAGGGACACGGTTGCAGTGACGACCTGCTATAAAGGCTAGGCCGGCAAGGCAGCATGTCACGGACACAGCAGTATCGACTGCTCGAGGACAGATGCTCACCGGTGCCCAGTCACCCTGGCCTTCATAGTAGCCCAGAGTGGCAGTGCCATCATGGTTGAGGCCCATGTTATGGCCCACCTCTGCGCAAGCAGCAGCAGCAGCAGCAGCAGCAGCAGCAGCAGCAGCGGACAAAGCACTAAATTCTGCTGCATCTGTCTTTGTGTCAACCTGTAGACGTGCGAAGCCCCGCACTTGCTGTGGCTGGATGCCTGCCTGCACGTGGCATGACCGGGAGGGCGCCGTATGCAGTGGCAGCTGCTGCAGCTGATCTGTATGACGGCATGACGTGCTGGTGCAAGTGTAGGCATTAAAGCTGGCTGAGGCTGAATCATGGCACACAGATAAGGCCATTCCAACGCCAACATTGGTCAAAGACTTGCTTGCACAATGCAAACTTAATGTTCACAGCTGCACGTGCAGCGGCTCACCATGGGAGACTGCCTCCCAGATGTTCTTTGCATTGTTGCCCAGGTTCTGCAGGACAGAGCACAGTGACAGTCAGATTGACGTTATCAAGCGCTGCTGCAGCACTGCAACTTGACAGCACAGCATCAAGCTGGCATCATGTTTGTGGCCGGAGCAGAGGTCTGTGTGTTGGTGCATGTTGGGTGCATGATGTGGGATGCTGCAGCAGCAGTTTGCTAGCAGGCAGGCTTGAGAGAAGCATGCTGACTGATGCTGTAATGCCAGCACCAGGCAAGTACCTTAAGACATGTCAAGCTTCCACATGACTGCTATGCTGTGTGCTGTCAACCACCGGGTAACAGTGGCTGTAGTTGGTGACGGTGCAGCAGCATCAAGTGTGTCAGATCAGCTCTCTGTTGGCCACATGTGCTGTGCGCTGACTAGTCAAAGCAGCTCAGGCTACTTGTAGGCAGACGCTCGCCTGAGGGAAGATAAAGGCTGGGGAATAGCCGACGTTGTCGCTGGTGCCAAAGACCCCAATATACGCCACTCCTCCGTCTGCCATTCAAATGTGTTCAAGCCAGCAATGCAGGCGCAGCAGTGAAGGTGGGCACACTCAGCAACTGACAGCTTGAAAGCAAACAAGTTGTGTTTGACGAAGCAGCAGCACATGTTTTGTTTGCGTGTTGCTGGCAAAAATGCTGAAATGCCTGATACACATGTGCTTTGTACAAACTGCTCTGCACAAACGCCTCCAACACAATCCTCACATGTTTCAAACCCGGTGCCGGCGCCATTGCCGCCAATGCAGGCGTGCGACACGAGGGCAGGGTTGACGCCGCTTGCTGGGGGTATGGTGGTCACGTCCACATCAAAGGGCGCATAGTCTTCTGCCACCGCACGCCACACCGCCACTGCATGTGCAAGAATACATCAGCGCAACATCCTGCTTGACATAGACTTTCTCGTGAGGTGGCAAGCATGTTAGCAGCATATGGTTGCGCAGCAGCTGACTGCTAGTAGTGTCGTGCTATGACGTGTTATGACATAAAGCAGTGTGCTGCACCTGCTGTGCACAGAGCTGGCATGCCATGCATGAAGTTGCTGAGATGGCTGTTTCAGACCACCAACAATCACAAATTGTTACACAAAGCCCTTCCTGGTACCATGTGCTCACCTATATCAGACATCTCAGAGCTGCGGGAGCAGAAACAGAACACAGAGACACAGCGGCAGATGTTTCAGCAACTGGCAGCAGCGACTGCGGCT
Source organism: Tetradesmus obliquus (assembly GCA_030272155.1). Classification (NCBI taxonomy): domain Eukaryota; kingdom Viridiplantae; phylum Chlorophyta; class Chlorophyceae; order Sphaeropleales; family Scenedesmaceae; genus Tetradesmus; species Tetradesmus obliquus. The sequence goes on from CP126191.1 coordinate 9,638,069, forward strand.
TGCGCAGGATTATGCTGGGTGCCGTGGGCAAGATATGCATATGCAAACAGCAGCAGCAACAACATTGCTGTGCACAGAGGCAGCTATTCTTGCTGCCGCCGTTGCTGCCGCCGCTGCTGCTGCTGCTGCTGCCGCATTTCAAGCTCAGCTACTGTATAGTCCGCCTTGCTGCCTGAGCAACTGTGTGGACCAGTATTTACACTGTGAGCAGCATATTAAAGATGCACGCGTTGTCATAAGCGTTTCAAGGCTTGCTTTCACCTGCTGAATGTATTGGTGTTACTGTCTGTGTCATATGGGGGGATGGTGATCGTTGTCCGGTTGGCATTGTTCCAACCCGTGTTTGTGACAATACACCCATCAAAATCCAGCCTACAGGAAGAGGGCGGAGGCACAGCAGCAGAAGGTGTCAGTGACATATCGCCTCATGCAGCGAGTCACTTGGGACGATGTGCAGCACAGCTCCAACAAAACGTGCTGCTTGACGTTTGGTCAGTCCATGCGACCAGCACACACAGCAACACTACGGCAAAACCATAAACTAAGCTGAAGCGGTTGCTTTGATACTCACCAGATCTTCTTGGTTGACGTGGGGCGGCTCGAAAGGTTGAAGGCCTGTGCAAAGTTGGGGTCTAGGGCATTGGGTGACAGCCCCGAGCCAATCTCACTAGCAGCCACTGCAAGGCCCTCACAGGCGAACAGCAGTGCTTCATTGACAATATCAAGACCCTGCAAAAGATGTAGAAAGAATGAACATGAGAAGAGGGCGGAGTACTGCATGAATCCGATTTAGCAGGTGGTATGTCCTCTCCAGAGGAAGTTCTGCTCGAGTTCCTGCGAACTAGGTGACAGCACACAGCTGCTGCGACTTACAAAATCAAGATCTTCGTCCAGTTGCTTAGCGAGTCCGCCAATCCCTTTGCTCCAGCCTGCTTTGTCCATGATTCGCTGCAGCTGGTCCTTGTCCATCTTCGCCAGGAACGATGCTGCACCTCCGACTGTCGAGAAATCAAACATTTTCCCGTCGTTTCTGTTGCGCTTGCCGTTGTTTGCTTTGTTCTCAGCAGCGGAGTTACCCACTTGCCCCTGCAAGTCGCGCCTGTGGTGGCTGTGGCCTGCTACCCCTAGCAAAAGTGCACAAAACATTACCAACCTGACATTTATATGCCCCATCATGGTGATCTGGTGCCTGCTGACAACAAGCTCTTGCAGCTGTTTGTAACCCTGGTGACCTGGGTGCACTAGTGCTGAGTCCTGTAGTACAAGTTATGGTGTAGTTAGAGGGGCTAAAATGACGTTAGCGGCAAAATTTGGGGGCTGTTGTTGAGCCAGGCACAGAGGTCCATCCACGCCCGACGAACCCTTGTCATGGTTCGTCACTTTATACTTGATACCTTTACAGCGGCTGGAGTACTGCAACACCCGTGCATTTACATATGCAGTTATTATTGTTCGACGTCCAAAGAGTTGGGTTTGGCTCAATGCGCGCTTCTATTGAAAGGACCGGTACCGAGCAGCAGTTTGGCAGCTCTCACACGAAGCCAGCCCAGGACACAGCTTTCGCAACAAGTACTGTGTTTATTTCAATAAATAATATGTATCTCCAGACGCATCTGGAGGAGTATATATGTAAACAGTGTAGGTGCGAACTTCTCCAGCCAGGAGAGAAGTTCCTAGTTAGGGGCATAAACCTGCCGCTCATCATGCTGGTCTGTCGCAGGATGAATTGTACCAGGCTGCCGAATCCACAAACATACCAGTGTGATTGATCACGTTTGCAACAAAGAAACGGACACATAGCTACCAGCAGACAGCAGGGCTGCAGCTGTGATCCTCACACATGGTTACGTCGCTCGTTGACCAGCAGCTCGTTGACCAGCAGCAGCATCGGGTCCTGGAGACCGCAACGTATAGATTCCAGAGTTCTACTCGTGACAATGTAACAGCCACATGCCAGCATGCTGCGCTGGCTGCTGCAATGTCAGCTGCAGATCTGCCCTTCAGCACAGCAACCCTTCGCTCCTTCAGCTGTCGCCAGCGCCCTGCTGCTTCACCACGCCTGTGCTCCAGCCGTGCGTGGTGTCCCTGAAGGCTGCCTCAAACTCTCTCAGCGCCTTGGCCTGCGCCAGGCTAGGCTTGGCTGGCAGGAAGAGCCCCGCGCGCAGCAGCATCTTCTGCTGCTGGCTGAGGCAGGTGGGGAACAGCAGGTCGAACTCAAGGACCAGGTCACCCTGCAGCACACGCAGCGGCGGCGATGGCATGGCCAGCGTGAACTGCATACATCTGTGATGCTGTTGAGCACAGCCACTCACAGAACACAGCAGGTTACCAGCATGCTGTGCCTGATGCTGAGCACTCTCCTGATGCTGAGCACTCTCCTTCAACAAATGACTGCATGAGAGGCGCAGCACCCCACTTTGTTCTGCTTCAACGCTTCTGCAAGTGCCTGCGCACCTTGCCCTCCCCAGATGGCAGCGGCATGCCCTCGCCTGCCACACGCATGCTGAGCCCCGGCGTCACAATCTCCTCCAGGGGCACAGACAGCACCCTGGCAGCAGCAGCAGCAGCAAGCACAACAGCAGCAGCACATGTGTTTTCAGCACTTCGTGTCCTGAGCTGCGGCACAGTGGCTGGACAAGGACACTGCAGCGCAGGCGAGCGTAGAGCAGTGCAAGCAGGCAATGCCATATGCTCAACCACTCAACCAGGGCTGCTCTGGTTGACTTATGACATAGCCGGCCTGCTTCTTGCAGCGAACACAACTTTGGTACCTTACTGTCCATGAAGGCAGCGCAGAAGTCAAAGGCACACGTACTTCCACCACCACTGCAACTCCGAACAATGCTGCTGTACCTGCATTGTCTGCTGCAGCTGCTTAGCCTGCACTCACCGCCCATCCAGCGTCTTCAGGCTGACTGTGCCGCCTGTCAGCGCCTTCAGCAGCGGCAGCTGCACACGCGCCACCAGGTCTGACAGCTGCCGGCTGAACACGGGGTGCGGGGTGGCCTCCAGCACCAGCACCACAGCGCCTGGAGGCACGCCTGGTGCGGCATCACCCTTCCTGCAAGCCACCCGTAAGTGCACAACCACGCTAAGCACCCATCGCACTAGAAACCGCAACGCTTGACTGCGGTGAATGATCCTGCAAGGTAAGTATGTAGAAGAGCGCGGCAAAAAGGGTGCTGCAGCGGTGCGCTTACCCTGGGAATACGAAGCGGCTGCCGTCCAGCTGCCCTGGCTTGATCTCCACTGTCAGCGGCAGCGTCTCCACAGCCACCTCGCCAGACTCGCCCACCAGCCGCCTGCTGTGCTGGTGCACCTTCACGCAGCCGGCATGCAGCTCCTCCAGCGACACCTGCAGCACCACCTGCACAGCGCAGCAGCAGCAGCAGCAGCCAGAGCATACAGCATGAGCGGTAACCCAAGCAGGGTATCACCAGCAGCAGCAGCCAGCGCAGGCCAATGGTGATGCAGTGGCTTACAGCACAAAGGCTATGCCGCCAGTGCTCCAGCTGCCAATCACATGCTGCGGCTTCTGATGGTGGAATCCAGCATGTCAGAGTACCATGTTCTCCTTGCTGCTGCCATCGCTTTTGCTGGGCCAGTCGCTGGAACCTGTGCTGCGCGGTTGCATCAATCTCTGTTGTGCAGAAAGTGGCATGGCACTCCTCCCACCTCTTGCTGCTGGCCTGGCTGCGGCTTGACCTGTGTTGTTAGCTTCTCAAAGTGCGCAGCCAATGCTGCAAACAAGGAGCAGCGCAGAAAAGCAGATGGTTAGATTGATGCAAACCCCATTGTCGGTGCTTCAATCTGGAGCTGTTGCTGCTGCCGCTGCTGCCGCTGCTGGCACCGCTGCCGCCACTGCTGCATCAAGTATCTGCACATGCCACTGCTGCTGTAACCACATGCTCTGCAGAATCGGCTGCTATGGGTACTTCATAACGCCGACTCACAGCTGAGCGCCTCGTATGGATTTGATGTGCCAAAGAAGCGCGCGAACACTGCCTGAGGCCCTTTTGAGGCAGCGAATACATAGCTGCCCTCGTCTGCAAGCACGCAGCATAAAACATGGATATGGGTTGCGTCAGTGCTGTGCAGACAGTAGGCTGTGCTGCTGCAACACAGCTCACTGCTGCTCTATGCTCAAATGAATAGACTATCGTCTTCAATGTCGCTGCTGCTGCTTCTGCTGTTTGTGCTTGCTGTCATTAGCAACACTGGCAACTGCTGCCTTCGCTGCTGCCCATGCATCAGCTAGGGCAGCGTACTTCTCCGCCAACTGAACCTGGCTTTCTGATAGCCTCGCATTTTCCGTCTGGCTCCTGCTGCTGATGCTGCTGCCATGTTGCCAGTGCAGCATCTGTATGCAAAGCACTGTGAGATGCTGCACGGCGCTGCATGCACAGCCCTCGTGCAGCCTGCTAACCATTTGACTGCGCTGCTGCAGCCTGACCTGGCGCTGCTGCTGTCACACCTGGCCCTGTGCCTTTCAAGACCTCCTCGCCGTACAGGTCATATATGCCCTTGTTCTTGGCTGCAGATAGGTAAGGAGGTGAGGAGCAGCAGCACGAAGCCCATTACATTTGCAGATGAACATGGCATTTACGCGTTCAAGCTTGCTGTGCTGCAATTGCAGGCAGCAGGCAATCACGTTGCTGTGGTTCCTGCAACAGCGCCTGCTGCCACATAAAATGTTGCATGGCGTTTTGTATGCTGGAACACTTGTCAGGTGCCTATTGAGCTGTGCTGCTGCTGAAGCAGCCCTCACCATTGCTGAGGACATCGTATGCTTCACAGATGCGTGCAAACTCCTTGCCAGCTTCCTCAGAAGGGTCTGCATCTGGATGGTGCTTCAGAGCCAGCCGGCGGAACCTGCAGTCGCAGCTAGGTACATTGAGCTGCCATACAGGGATGCCATGCCAGCCGTGGCTGCATGCCTGTTGGAGTTCATCACTGGTGCAAGGATGCCAAAGGCGGCATGATGCAGAGATGCCACAAGCAGCATGCCAGGCATCAGGCGACATGGGCTGTGCTAATGCTCCAGCACCACCCAGCAGCTGCCACTTACGCTTTTTTGATTTCAACAACATCAGCACTCCTGGTTAAAGAGACCAAAGCATCCCATGACAGAACAGTGAAGCCGTGTCAGCATCTGAGAGCATGAAGATGACTGCTACTGCCTCTGGAACAGCCAGCAGCAGCTTGCCTGGCTATGCCAAGAACGTCATAGTAGTCCAACCCCCTTCCCATTGTGTTGTTATCCTTAACGGCACGTGTTGAAGCAGTGGCTTTTATATTTACAGAGTGCAAGTGATGTTCACCACCAGGCTCGACCGCTTCAAGAACTTTGCTGTGTCTGTGATTATAAGCCTGTAAATCAACAAACAAGTTGATTTTGCACGTTTTGAAGCAGCACTACTGCAAGAACAGGCCCGCAGACGACAACCCGGAAGTGACAGTGCGGTCAAACCCTCGTTACCTCAAAGACTTATTAATCGACGGTCCTTCTCATCGCATCAGGTACTGCGATGCACAAGTACACTTTGATGCGATTGCGATACTCAAGCAACACAATCAGATCACAATCAGGCCATCCGTTGCACCAGACTGGTCAGCTCATGCTTCGCTTGCTGATGCACTGCCTATTCACCTGGCTCAAGGCGCATCACACATGCCCTACATGAGCAGATCGCCCTGGCCACGATAGATTCATTGAATGGAAGGGCAGGCCCAGCAATGGCTGGGCGATAGCAAGTGGCCACAGTAGGACTAAGGTGCCACCTGCCCAGCAACACTCACATTCCCTGACAGCAAGCATCATCAGCCTCAAAATAGAGTCAGGTCAAAGATGTCATCAATGTAATGCACACCAGTCACAGCCAGCAGTGCTGCTGTTGGTTCAAGGCATCATAGCCAGCGCAGCTGTTGCACAGCAACATCCAAACCTACCAGGCAGGCGTGCCAAAACATACTGCTAGAAACACTCCGCAAGTTCTGGCAACCATACACATGTATGCTCACCACAATCTACACGCATGCTGTCAGCACACACACAGCTAGCCCTCACTCTCACATCCGCAACAGCGTGCACGCCCCACGTCAATACCCAAACCTGTACAAAGCAATCGTCACTGCTGCTGCACGCACAGCTGCCAGCCAGCCTGCAGCCCCTCACAAGAACAAAAACAACAAACCTCTACGCCAAGCTAGCTGAGCATGTGCAGCACCTGGCAGCAGCCAGTGCCCACCTGGGTGACCTGCCCCACCACCAGCCGAGCAGCAGGCGACGTCAAGCTATCTGCATCCCCGCTCAGCGCTGCATCCATCAAGAACTTTGCCGCTGTCTCGAAGCTCATCTTGAGCAGCGGGCTCGTCTCGCTGTCAATGCCCAGCCTGTTGCAGGCGCGGTAGCCGCCCTGGTGCGTCATGAAGTCAGCAATGAGGCCCAGGTGGCGCGGGTCCACGCCGATGCCGTACGCGCCAAAGACAGACTGCACGCAGCAGCAGTGAGGAGGGAAGTACGCAGGGTGTTGAGAGGGTGTTGAAGCAGCTGGGCAGGAGTGCGGCAGATGAGGTCACTGCAGGCGCGATGAATTGTAGTTCTTGGAGCAACAGGCAAGAACTGGAGAGGAGCCACTAACAAAATAAGCAGGGGAGGTCCGAGGCACAGCGATTAAATCACTGCTGTCCAAGCCAACTCAAAAAATGATGGTTGCAGGCCCGCACACGGCAACTGCATACGCTTGAACTGCATCCCTCCAGCCGCCCACGCATCACACACCTGCACTTCCCGCAGGATGGTTGCGCGTGCCGCCTCCACTCCGTATGTGGTCAGCATGGCGTGCACGTCATTGCAGGCGATGGCATCCACGTCCAGCAGCGCCTGCTGCTGCCACACCCCGGGGAAGTTGATGCCCTCCGTCTGCAGCCGCCGCGGCTGGCCTGGCTTCTCAGGGTCCAGCAGGTGCACCTGCAGCAGCAGCAGCAGCAGCAGCAGCAGCAGCAGCAGCAGCAGCAATTTGGTTACAGGAGCACAAGATACACGGTTCTGCCTGATAGCACAGTCAGCATCGCAACACCACATCAGCAAATCAAATGAACAATTTGCCTGAACCAGCAGGCAGCACATGCAGTTGCAGACAGCAACGAGAGACACGTGCTGCAATCGCTACAGCAAAGGCAGCAGCAGCAGCTGTTGCTGTACGGCGCGCAGGTCAACACAGCCAACGCACCGCCTGGATGCCTGGCACGTGGTGCACCAGCACTGCTGCTGCCACCTCCTCGGCCAGCTCCAGCATGAGCACCTTGGGCGCATCCAGCGGCAGCACCACCTGCAGGCAGCACGGCACGCACAGCAACAGAACACATTTAGTGGAGCAATGACACGCCGATGCATATCTTGTTGGTTTGACAGATCAACCTGGAAAGATACCAACAGCTGAATGTACTGTATGACAGCTGCTAATTGAGAGGCACCAGAACAGCGATAGACCAATGAAGGCAGGTGCAGGAACGGACATACACACAGCTGGTGTTCGTGCACAAGCATGAACATACACAGAGGCTTGCTGCTGCACTGTGGCAGCACATGCTGATGAGCAGTGCAACACACTCGTGTCAGCCACACACACCTGTATACTGCATTGCTGCAGCTCTGGCTCTATCCTGCAAGTGATGTTGTCATCACCCACAAGCTTGGCACCTGCGCTGACACGCGCCGCGCGCGCCTTAGGAGCAGCAGCAGCAGCAGCAGCAGCTGCTGCCTTAGCAGCGCCGCTGCCACCCTTGCGCTTCGCTGCAACAGCTGCCTCTGCAGCTGCCCGCAGCTGCGCTGCCCGGTCACCCGCAGGCGCCTGCTGCTGCTGCCGCTGCTGGCCCTGCTCGTCGTCTGAATCTTCAGATGCCTCTTCACCAGCTGATGCTTCGCTGCCCTGCTGCTGTTCCTTCTTCTTTTTGCTGCTGCCATCTGCAGCATCCTCACTGCCTTCCTCCTCGTCTGAGGCATCATCTGCCTCGCCCAGCCGCTTGTTCATCTGAGCATCTATGGCTGCCTCCAGCTCAGCATCATCCTGCAAAAGCACATGCAGCGAAGACGAGGTCAGCTACACACCAGCAACGCAGCAGGAGAGTGCTATTGCAGGGCGGTAGCAGTGACATGGATCATGACAAGAACACCAACAGCCTTACATCATCCAGCTGCCTTGGCGTCGAATTTGCAGGTACTCCAGCCAACATCGTCCACACAGACACGTATCCGCCTAGCTATGCACTTCAAATCGGTGCTCAGCACCCGAGCAGTGCGGCAGCATATGCCTTGTGAGCAGCACAGCAGCACGCAGCAGACAGTACAGGCAGTACAGCAGCTCGCAGCAGACAGTACAGGCAGTACAGCAGCACGCAGCAGACACTACAGCAGCACACAGCAGACAGTACAGGCAGTACAGCAGCACGCAGCAGACACTACAGCAGCACACAGCAGACAGTACAGGCAGTACAGCAGCACGCAGCAGACACTACAGCATCACACAGCAAACAGTACAGGCAGTACGGCAGCGCGCAGCAGCCAGCAATGCTTTAAGCGCTTGGTCTCACCTCGTCTCCCTCGTCGTATGTTGCTGCCTCTCCGCGGCCTCCCCTGAAGCGCAGCTTGCCTTCCCGCAGCTCCTCGTCAGCCTGGCGGTTGACAATTGTAAAGAAACAAAACAAATGCATGAGGTGTTGCAGCGACCGAGCAGCCAGCATGACGGTTGACAGCAATATATGTTTGAGATGGTGCAGCGGCGGCAGCGGCAGGCACAAGCATACGCACGCTCAGTTTAAACCAGTAGAGCTGATATGAGGCATGTGACTTGAGGGTTTGACAATGCCACATGCAACAGCCAGCCCACATGGCTCCTCGTCAGCCTGGCGGCTGATGAATGGTGAGAGGGTATTTGCACCACATTTTTCAAAGAAGCCAGTGTCAGCAGCAGATGCAGTCGCCGTAGTTCTGAGCTTGGTGCTGCAGCCCAAACTCTGCAGCTGGCAAAATGCATGCAGCAGCAGTAGAACCAGTGAAGGTGTCTCTGCAGTGAAAACCATGCAGCGGCAAGGTCTTCGTGGCGTGTGCATGTATAAGAACGACTTTAGACACCCACCGATGCCTGAGGAATACGGTGGATGCGCAACTGCGCATGTGCGAAAAATATTGTGAGTGCTCACCTCCTCATCCTCTGCTGCATCCTCGGGCCTGTCATCATCAGCATCAACTGCGTCATCGCCCTCGCCTGCACGAGCAGCCTTGGCCTTGCCCCTGCTGCTGGCGCCGGCACCCTCGCCACCTTCATCATCGCCATCTGCACATGCAGCAAGTCATGATGCATTGATGCGGCGGCAGCAGCAAAAGCAGTACACAAAGTTACGGTCAAGTAGTCAGCAGCCCAGGTTAACCAAGAAAACGGGTAGAGAATAACAACTAGGAGGAGGTACGTGTGGAGAGAACAGTGCTGCAGAGTAATGTGTGGGCCAAAGAACGTCGGGTGCTGATGGCGCTGCAGCCCCGCCTGCCTGATGGTGCTCCACTGCTGCTTGCTGTGCGCCCTTGAAAGGCCGCAGCGCGCCACGGGCAGGCAACGCCATGGTGAGTGAGGGCTAAATACATGTGCTGCTGCCAACCACCAACCTTGCTGCACTGCCACAGAAAGTCGCAACTGCAACTACAACACATATCATCTGTGGCAATGATAACCTCCACATATGTACACGGCCGCGAGACACCACCGCCCTGCTTGCAGGAAGGCAGCCTAGTGCCAGCCCATGCACACCAGCAGTGGGGGTAGCTTGCCCACATGCCACGGCTATCCCCCATAAACAGCCCTAACAGCACCAACCCAAACAGCCTCACCTCCATCCTCACCACCTCCCCTGCCGCCCCCAGCGCCCTCTGCCACCACTGCTGCGCTGCTGATGCCGCCGCCCTGCTTCTTGAGCTGCTTGCGCAGCGCTGCTTTGAGCTGCGGCACAAAGCCCTTCAGCAGCGCATCCTCCAGCATCTGCCAGCTCAGCTCCGCCTCCTGCAAGCCGTTTTAAAGTTGTTACAACAAAAGTAACATAACAGTGCAGCAGGTGAGTGGCGTAAGGATATGGCACAGCGATGTCCAGGCTAGACAGCCAGGCTATGCACCTCTTGGCATATGACAGGCTAGCGCCGTCTGTTGCAGGAGGCAAAGATGCAGCAAACACCACGGTGAGAAGGTTGCCGATTCTGCTCCTGACGGAGATGGCGCGCACAGAAATGCACAGTCCAGCTGCGCAACTGGGCCAACTCGGGCGTCCACGGAACCCCCATGGGCGCATGCATAAAAGCAATTTGTGGCCTGACATGGGGCGATTTCAAAGAATTGAAAAGGCAGAGTGTTGTGCGACTGGCTAAAGCTACAGACGTATAGTTCAAATAGCTCTCAACTGTGAAGCTCCCACAGCCGGACACATAGCACACAGTGCAGCTGCCAGCCCACAACAAGAGTACAAATACAGGCTTAAAGGCGGGAAAGCGCACCTTGGGGTACTGCTCCAAGCTGTACCAGCAGGAGGCGGAGCTGAGCTGGCATACACAACATCAGCCCAACACGTAAACTGATGATTTCAGTCTACGTGTTGTGCTCGTGCATCACCTCACCTCTGGGTACTGCTCCATGCTGTAGAAGCGCAGCTGCAGCTCGTAGCCCTTGCCCCAGCGCCCGCCAAACGGCAGCTGCGAGGAGCGCACAGCAGGCCGCTCCCACAGCTGCACGGCGTGAAAGTGCAGTTGCAGACACACATGCAGCAGACACTTGTTCCATAAGCATAGTGGCATACTTGAGCGGGTAGCAACGCCGATTCATGCAGAAGAAAGAAGACAAACGGCAATTTGTGTGGGCCAAAGAACGTTGGGTGCTGATGGCGCTGCAGCCCCGCCTGCCTGATGGTGCTCCACTGGTGCTTGCTGTGCGCCCTTGAAAGGCCGCAGCGCGCCACGGGCAGGCAACGCCATGGTGAGTGAGGGCAGTGTTGTCTACAAGGCATGCACATCAACTAATGGAAGCGCACATATGAACTACCCGCACACTCCAGGCCTTCTTAACCATCCTGAAAGCCATAATGGCCGACTACAGCATGCGTCCTGGCAGGTGCATGTACTGCATGTTTGACCAGTTTGACCACACATGTTTGACCAGAGCATGTTTGACCAAATAACATGTTTGACCCACCTTGATGCCCTTCAGGCACTCCGCCAGGCGCAGCCGCCGCATGCGGTTGGTCAGCAGCTGCGCAGCAGCAGCATCACAGCCTGGCCGCAGCGGCATCGTCATGGTGGGAGTCTGCAGGGGCACAGCGCAGCATAAAGATTTAAATATAGACAGCACAGCGCCACGCAAGCGTGTGTCAATGCCACATACATTTGTGTACTATGATCCGCTGTGAAACTCTAGAGCTGCACACGGATCTAACGGCAGCAGCACAAACAGAGCAGAGCACGCCACCCACCTTGATGCGTGGTGCAGCAGTCATCAGAATCTCTCTCAAGCGAGGGATGCCCAGCGTCACGTTTGCCTCTCCACGGCCTGCCATGTGGAAGGTGTTGAGGGTCATCTGTGTCGACGGCTCCCCTACACTTTGAGCAGCGATGACGCCCACTGCCTCGCCTGGCGCGGCAAGCGCTGACATGAACTTGAGCTGCATCAGCGCGCGGAAGTCTGTGAATGACAGCAGCAGAAGGCAGTAGAGTTAGTGTGGTGTATGTTGAAGAACAACTTGGCTGTGCAGGCGCTGGACCTGAAAGTTACAGCTGTGGCCGACATGCACGAACATGACAAAGAATTCCCAACCGGACAGGACCACCAGCAGCCACACGCTGCTGCACTGCAATGTCTCCTTCTTGTGCAAGGAGAACATGGTCAACAATCAGCATTGTTGGTTTAATAGGTAGCTGGTTTGTATGTAGCTTGGGGATCATTCCGGCCGGCTGTGGAACAGCACCCAGCAGGAAATTAAACCAAGGCGGTGCTGTAGCGCCCGCAGCCCCAGCCACTGGGCACCTCACAGGCCCAGCAGCAGCGGAGCACGAGCGCAGATGCTGATGCAGTGTGCTGAACATGACCCTACTCCCCAAACACAAGGGAGCAACCTGGAGACAACAACTACCCTGAAACAGGATGCACCTGGTGCAGTCAGCTGTCTTGCAGAGAGTCCAGCAGTTCAAACGCAGCCGAAACGCAATACAACCAAAAACAATATAACATTCTAGCAGCCATGCCCCAGACTCTATCCACAAGCTCACCATCAGCAGCCATCTGTGCCATCTTTGCCTCTGCTGCAATCGCCTGCTTGTCCACCAGCTGCTGTACCAGCTGCCCCTGCTGCTTCGCTGCCTTCTTGCCTGCTTTCTTCGCCTCTTTGCTGCCTGGCGAGTGCCCTGCTGCTGCCGCTGCTGCTGCTGCCTGCAGGCTGCTTGCGGCTGCGGTTGCCTCTGCGGCAGCGTCCAAGGTTTCCTGAGTGATGATCAGGTGGTCTTGTGGCGCTGCGATGAAGCGCTCAACTGCGTCAGCAAAGCTCTCAGAGGTGGCGCCAAGCACAGACGGGAACCACCTAGAAGCAGCAGCAGCAGCAGCAGCAGCAGATACAGAAGCAGCAGCAGCAGCACAGCAAGCTGAGCGAAGGTTTGTGACGTAGTTCACAAAACAGCTGAAGCTTGGAGAAGGCTGCAGCTCATTGCATCTGCCTCTACCCTGAAATGAATTTGAGTGCTGTGATGTGTGGGCCAAAGAACGTCGGGTGCTGATGACGCTGCAGCCCCGCCTGCCTGATGGTGCTCCACTGGTGCCTGCTGTGCGCCCTTGAAAGGCCGCAGCGCGCCATGGGTCGGCAACGCCATGGTGAGTGAGGGCAGGAACATACAAATCCACCATCTACTTGACCAGCGACACACAACGCTGCAGAAGCCTCCTTGCAAAACCCCAAAACAGCCAAGTTTAGCAAAAGCGTCGACACAAACCCACCTGCCCATCAGAGGCAGCTCCTGCTGCAGCTGCTGCTCCGCCTGCTTGTCGCCGCCAGCAGCAGCAGCCAGCAGCGCGCTGCGCTGCTGCAGCGCCGCCGCCACCTCAGCTTGCCTCCCGCCCAGCAGCCCAAACTTTTCTAAGCTACCACGCAGCCGCTGCTCAAGCCCCTGCTGCCTGCTAGCCTCCTTCTTCTTCTTGCTGCTGCTGCTGACCGGCGGTAGCCCTGCCTCCTCTCTACTGCTGCTGCTAAGGCCTAGCTGCTGTGCAGCTGAGGCTGCATTGGCTGCCAGGAAGGCTGTCTGCTTCATGTAGGAGACCTTTGTCACATCCAGACCATCATCTCCGTACGCCAGCTGCACCACGGAGCCGTCACACACGTCGCGTACGCTGCCGTCGTATGTGACGCGCAGGGCCTCCAGGTTCTTGACCAGGCAGCGCTGCAGGTAGCCGGAGCGGCTGGTCTTGACTGTGGTGTCCACAAGGCCCTCCCTGCAGGATGGCAACAAAACACAGCAGCAGCAGCAGCAGCAGCAGCAGCAGGAGCAGCAGCATCGTGGGTAGTATCCTGCCAACCAGCGAACACTCGCCAGCCCTACGGTGAAAAGTGCACTCACGCCATCACCTACCACGGCAGAGCAGTACCAGGTTCACCCTGGGGTGGCTCATACCTTCAAGATGGTGCCCGCAAATAACGGCGCTTTGTCCGACACGCAAACCCTTGGCAACACACCCAGCAGCACCCCTCACCTGCCAGCCATGCAGTGGAAGTAGTACTCCTGTGGCCGCAGGCCAGTGAGGAAGCGGTCGCCAACAAAGCCGCCCGCACGCGCCCCGCCATCATAGGCCCTGAAGCAGGGCAGCGTCTTGCCCGCTGCTGTGCGCGGCACGCGGCGCCCCTCAAGCTCCTGTGGAAGCAGCAGCAGCAGCAGCAGCAGCAGCAGCAGCAGCAGTGAGGATGTGTGTACTGCAGTATGCCAGGTGCATTGGGCTGTACAACCATGAAGCGGCACGCGGCGGCCCTCCAGCTCCTGCAGAAACAAGAGCGGCAGCAGCACAGCAGCAGCAGCAGCAGCAGTGAGAGTGTGTCTATTGCAGTGTGATTCGTGCATTGAGCTGTACAACCATTACATCGGCGTGCGGCGCCCCTCCAGCTCCTGCTGCATGATGAAAGCATCTATGCTGAAGTGCGGCTTTGCCAAGATCAATCAGTTGCCAAAAATATGCGAGTATGCAATGCTATCAAGTGTCTCAGCTTGACAGCATGACATCTGTGGCTACAACTGATTTCGTAATGTTGGTGCCAGGCATCGAGCAACAAGCAGCAGTGCCAAATACAAGCAGCAGTGCCAAATACATCTAAAACACAGTAAATCACCACACCACACCGCCGCACCTGCTGCCCCAGCAGGCATGCGATCTGGCTGAAGTTCACTGTGCTGCCCTTGGCGCCCGACACGGTCATGAGCGCCATGCAGTTGGCTGGGAAGGGCTTGGCCTGGCCTCGGGGGATGCACGCCTTGATCACCTCACTCGCCAGCGGGTGCATCACACCTGAGTGCGGCAAAAAGAAGCAAGCGGGAAGCAGACAGTAGGTTGAACAGGTTATGCGGCAACAGAGTTTGCGTAGCAGTGACTGAGGAGTGCAAGGTGCGGGGATGCACGCCGTTATCAACCAGACGCCATTGGGTTTATCCACTTGGTGAAACGGGAAACGCATAGCGAAACAAAGATGCGCAGGCAGCAGATCGTGCGATGTGTTGCAGCAGCAAAGCTTGTGCAAATGCGCTTGAAAAGGGCGAGGGGCATGCATGCACGCTTTGACAACCTCTGAGGCCATAGGGTGCATGATGTCAAGACATGTTCGGGTTAAAGGAGACGTGCAGGCAGTGTGGGTCTGCCAACTCGCTGTAACGTACCGTTGTCATATGCTGTGCCCAGCCGCCACCGCCCACGCACGCACAGCAGCGTGCACAGGACACAGCACGCGCAGCACGAGGCCACACGCGCCGGGTGGCAACTGGAGTACACCAACAATTGCACCAACAACCCTCTGACACACAAAGTAACTCCCCCTTTCAACATGCAATACATTATATAAGTGCATGGGCGAATCGCACCTGTGACCTTGGCGTCGTGCACGGCGCCTGTTGCCGCGCCGTTTGTGCAGTAGTGCTGCGCCAGCTGCTTCGCCACCATCACACGCTCAGCAGCAAGCAGCCCGGCCACAGCACTGCCAGGGACCTGCGCCAGCAGCGCTGCTGCATCCCTGGAGGCAGCATCATCTCCCAGCAGCTGCACACGCAATGGCAGGAACAAGCAGAGGTGCAGATGTCAGCCTTTTGAACGCAGAAAGCCAGCAGCGCTGCTGCATGCCTAAAGCCAGGGTTGTCACCCAGCAGCTGCAGACATGCAGTGACACAAGGAGGAACGAGCAGAGGTGCAGGGTGTCAGCGCGTTTGTCAGATGCGGGCGAGGAGCAGCAAATCCAGGCAGATTTGCGTGCAGTTTTACGTACGTGCCAAGCCTGCAATGGAAATGAAAGTGCGGCTGCAAGCACAACCGAACAGGTGTGAGGGGTGTGGGCGCCTGTACACTTCGCAATTGCTTGTTGCAACGGTAGAGGCCTTGCATCCACTGACCACTGGCCAGGCGGAAGCACAAGCTGCTCCGCAGGTTTTGACATTATCAGAAAAATGTCCGCCTCAGCCGCGCCTGCTCACCTCGCCCTTGGCGATGGCGCTGGCGGTGACCAGCTTTGCGCGCACCACCTCCGCGCTGCCAGCCAGCGCAGTGGGCTCCGCCTTTGCCAGCACCTGCAGCAGCAGCAGCAGCAGCAGCAGCAACAGACGTGTTGAGGTCCAAGCTTGATTGCCATCCCAATAACGTTTGCTATCTTTGCGACAGCCACATATCAAGCAAGCAGCAAACAGACATTGCACCTGCACATCACACAGCTGATCCTGTATATTCTGAAAATGCTGCAGCACAGCAGATGTACACCAGCATTGCCTGCATCCAATATGCCCAACAGGCACCCCCGCGCGCTGTGCCTCTGCGCTGGGCACCAGTAGCAGATCGTCCATGCCACACAACTGATGCTCTGCTGTTTGACGTACTGTGTTCATGCATACAGCAGCCAGAACCAAGCAAACAAGAAGTGGACCCGTACACCATCAACTTCTGAACAACTGCGTCTGCACAACACATGTACGCAAGCACAGCCAGTGCAGTGGCGCAGCCAACATTATTTGAATCAGCCACGCACCCGTGCGCGCTGCGCCTCTGCGCTAGGCACCAGCAGCAGATCATCCATGCCGCAAGTGAAGCCAGCCGCCTGCAGGTACGAGGTGAGCAGCCGGCTCAGCGCGTTGAGCATGGCGCCGGCCGCCTCATCACCATACAGCTCCTGCAAAAAACAGCAAAGCACACCATTGAGAAAAGGAATAAGAGTTCCATTGAGAAAAGGAATAAGAGTTCCAAAAAGAATTTGCAGTGAAAGAAAGGATTTGCAGCGAGCTAATCAAGCCAAGTAAACATGCGGCAAACATGCCCCACACTGTACATACAGTCCATAACAAATAATTTGTTGTTGTAGTTCAACAAAGCTTGATCCACCATTACCTGCATGGCGTGCACCAGCCCGAACTTGCCAAACTGCGCCTTGTCCAGGCAGCCCGTGAGCAGCTGGCCCTTGTGGAACAGGAAGGTGCCCTCATCGCTGCTGGACCCCCAGTAGGACACAGGCACCTGCAGGCATGCGACCAGTCAACACGCACTAAACAGTCAGCAAATGCATGAGCAGGTTGATATGATGGAACAGGAAGGTGCCCTCGTCGCTGCTGGCGCCCCAGTAGGACACAGGCACCTCGTCGCTGCTGGCGCCCCAGTAGGACACAGGCAAGCGACCCACCAACACGCAGCAGTCAACAGTCAGCAAATGCATGAGCAGGTTGAGATGATAAAACAGGAAGGTGCCCTCGTCGCTGCTGGCGCCCCAGTAGGACACAGGCACCTGCAGCCATGTAACTAGTCAACACGCAGCAGTCAACAACACGCAGCAGTCAACAAATGCATGAGCAGGTTCAGAGGATGCAACAGGAAGGTTCCCTCATTGCTGCTGGCGCCCCAGTAGGACACAGGCACCTGCAGGCATGCGACACACCAACACACAATCAACAATCAACAAATGCATGAGCAGGTTGAACTTATACAACAAGAGAGTGCCCTCGTCGCTGCTGGCGCCCCAGTAGGACAGAGGCACCTGCAGGCATGTCGCACACCAACACGCAACAGTCAGCAAATGCATGAGCAGGTTGAGATGATGGAACAGTACGGTGCCCTTGTCACTGCTGGCGCCCCAGTAGGGGACAGGCACCTGCAGGCAGGCATACATATGTTCGGCATCGTGCTTAACATCACATTATTGTGGCTTGAGCATATGCCATGCATATGTAGCAAGTCCTGCTGCCCTACAGTGCTCATGCGCTAACGCAATCATCAGCCAATGTGCCGCACCAGCCAGCAACAAAAGGCAGAGGCCAGCATCTAGTGCTGACTAAGCAACAGGAGATGTCCGGAGTAAAGGAGACGTGCAGGCAGTGTGGGTCTGCCAGCTCGCTGTAACGTACCGTTGTCACGTGCTGTGCCCAGCCGCCACCACCCACGCACGCACAGCAGCGTGCACAGGACACAGCACGCGCAGCACGAGGCCACACGCACCGGGTGGCAGCTGGGGTATCACAAAACGCCACCACCTTCACTAGCTGTAGCTGCATCTGCCAAACCACAACGTTCACCTCCTCCGCCCCCAACCTCCTCAAACTGGCAGCTCAATAACACCGAACCATGCAACCCACCTTGCTGCTGCTGCTGAAGCTGATGGGTGGCCGCCCTGCCGCAAAGTGCTGCACCACGCTGCTCAGCAGCTGCTTGCCCGTCCACAGCTGCCGCGGCTTGAGCAGCGCAGGCGGCGGCAGCTGCAGGTGCACTGCGGGCGTGCTGCCGGGCCTCCAAGGCGTACAGGCGGCAAACAGCAGCTGGCTAAACTCCGCGCGGCTGAAAAAGCAGTCCCTGCACAGCAACAAAGGCGATGCAGTTGTTTATGGAAAGTCGGCAGGGACAGTCACAAAACCTGACTCCCAGCAAGTACTGCAGCAGATATATTAGTTTTGGTGTCAGCATATCACATGCCAAAGCAGTACAGCAGCCTCTGCAGTAGCAGGTATTGTAACAGCAATGCCACCCACCTGCAGGTGAGCAGCACTCCCGCGCCCACATGGTCCTGGATCAGCCCCCTGATGGGCTTGCCGTTTGTACCCGCAGCAACAGCACAGCAGCAACCACAAACAGACAGAACCAAACCCACCTGCAGGTGAGCAGCACGCCCGCGCCCACGTGGTCCTGGATCATGCCCCTGATGGGCTTGCCGTTTGTATGCACAGCAACAGCAACAGCACAGCAGCAACAACAAACAAATCCAAACCCACCTGCACGTGAGCAGCACGCATGCGCCTACATGGTCCTGGATCAAGCCCCTGATGGGCTTGCCGTCCGTGGGCACAGCAAAAACACAGCAACCACAAACAGGCAAAACCAAACCCACCTGCAGGTGAGCAGCACGCCTGCTCCCACGTGGTCCTGGATGAGCCCCCTGATGGGCTTGCCGTCAGTGGGCACGATGAACTGGCGGTCCGCGTGCACAATGTTGTAGCCCTCAGCACGGCCCAGGTGGTCCTGCAGGCAGCAAGGATGTGAAGGGTGGGCGCATGACCGATGCTACAAATAGTTTTTTTCCGAGTGCGTGCAGCCACAACGTGTCAGCTGCAGAAGTATGATAACATATGCAGACAGCACATGTGTAGCGCATCTGTGCTGTTGAGCTGCAAAACAGATTTGTTCGGCAGAAGCAGCAGCGGGCCACCCACCTGGGGCAGGTGCAGGTTGATCTCGTCTCCGTCAAAGTCTGCGTTGAAGGTGGCGCAGTTGGCGTAGTGCATGCGGATGGTGCGCTCGCCAGCCAGCACGCGCGCCCTGCGCAGCAGCAGCAGCAGCAGCAGCAGCAGCAGCAGCAGCAACAGCAGCAGCAGCAGCAACATGCAGCGGTTATACAGTGTTCTTCCAGCAGGCCGAACACCGACACGAACCGCACGAAGAGAAAGGCAAAGAGAGCGCCAACGCTTCTGCATTTCAAACCAACCACAAATGACAGTGTTGCAAATGAGGAACAGTGCAACGCAGGCAAGCAGCACAGACAGATGCACTCATGGATACACTGCAAGCTGCTGGGGGTTGTGTGGCGCCTGTGTCTCCCCTGCATGATGTGCCATGCAGGAGTGAATGGGCTGCCGGCTTGCTGTTGCACCGGGTTACGTCCCTGCGGCAGTGGCTGGCTGCCGACAGGGGAAAAGAGTGACAGTGCATTTCAGCACACTCACACACTTCGTACGTAAGCCACGCAGCAACAGCTACATACAGCAGTTGGCACAGACTCACACAGCGCCTCACACGTGCTTCAAACGCTGGCAACACCGACACAGCTGCAACCTTGCAGCGACCAGAACCTGATGACACAGGACGCCTGCACAACAAGCAAACAACTCCTATAAGTGTCACGCGTGCCCACGCCCGGGGCTGTGGACGGCCCACCTGTGCGCCATCAGGCCCGGCTTGTGTAGCGTGGGCTGCCTGTTGGTCAGCATCACATCGCCATCTTTGAGGTGCCGATGCACAATCTTGCCGCGCCCGCTGGTCACTGCAGAGCCTGAAGCGAGGCCGCCCCTGCCACGTGCACGCGTGGCGCCCACAGCGCTGAAGGAAGGGTTCAGCAGCTGCTTGGCCATGCTCTCGCGCTTCTGCAGAATGGCAAGCAACAGGCAGCCCACAAGACATCGTAACTTTGAAGGTACAACGTTTAGAAGTCGGCAGTGGGCAGGCAGGGCAAGATTTCGCTTTTGACCGCAGCAACATTGACAGCTGAATTCAAACACCCACGTAACACCAAAAATAACACCCGTATTGTTACATAACAAGAAGCACCGCCGCACCTTCTCATCAATGCGCGAGAGGCTGATGACCTGGCCGGTGACGTCCTCCACTGCCAGGGCCCCCGGGTGCTTGTGTGGCCCGTTGATGACAGCCTGCCGCAGCTCCTCCACGTTCCACGGCGTGACAGCCTCTGGGAATGACAGCCGGGTAGCAAAGTAAGGAGGCACACCAATCTCACCAGCACCTGCGGCAGGCATGATCAGCAATGGCTGCATATGTTATGAACAGTGATGAAAAAGGACGGAGTGACGGCCTTGGGGAAGGACAGCCGCGTGGCAAAGTAAGGAGGCACGCCAATCTCGCCAGCACCTGCGGCAGGCATGTTGTGTGATCAGTGACAATTAGATAAAATGCAGAAGCATGATGAGGACAGCCGTGTGGCAAAGTAAGGTGGCACGCTAATCTCGCCAGCACCTGCAGGGGAAGCAGAACAAAGGTTGCGTTACAAGAAGCACTAGATGCTTGTATTGTCTGTGGATTTGGTGCTTATGTGTCAAGGACATGCAACGGGTCCAGGACGGTGTCAGTGATGGTGCACGTGCAACAAGACAAACTCTCGCAGCACACAGGGGAGGCCACTCCAGTGGCTGCTGCCCAGCACAGTAAGGCACCCGCAACAAGCACAGCAGTCGCCCAAGGCCCAGGCGTCTCACCGATGTAGGGGTCTGGGCTGATGACAGAGCGCCAATATCATTGCACAGCAAGCAACGGACAATGAAGAGCACCGCAGCCAGTCAAAGTACACAGGCGTCTCACCGATGTAGGGGTCTGGGCTGATGACGGAGCGTGCCGCGTAGTTGACGCGCTTGCCCATCATGTTCTTGCGGAACAAGCCCTCCTTCTTCTCCAGCTGCTGGCGCACACCCTGCAGCACATTAGAAATAGAACGGGAGGCAGGGAGGACAGCGGGTAAGTCAGGGTACACAAGTTGAGCAGTGTCAGCAGCTGCTGCTGCGGTAGGTGAGCAAGAAACTATGGCCAGGGCTGGACACACAAGCATGTGGTAGGGGTGCCTTAAAAACTATATCAAAGCACACGAGGAGTTCAAGCCCCACTACGCACCGCTTGGTCTGTGTTCTCTGCTGTCGTGCTGTCAATCAGCGCGTTGACCTCGTTCTGCAGCCGCAGCCAGCCCGCAGTGAATCGCTGCAGCGCCTCGCTGCGCCGCGCCGCGCTGATCTCTGCTCGCTGCGCTGGTGTGAGCGCTGCTGCGCCTGCCTCGCTGCCTTCTGCTGCTTCCTGCTGCTGCATGTCTTGCTGGATGGACTGCAGTGTGAGGCAGGCCTGCAGGAAGGTGGTGCAGCAGCAGGTGACAGCAATTAAGGACATGTTTGACCAGCGTTGACTGGAATGGTATGAGTAACCAAGGCACACGGAGCGGCTGACTGGTACAGGACATGGCAGGCAGCAGCTTCCTGTGTGCGGTGTTGAACAAGAGCCGGACAAATCGAACCTATTAAACATGCAGACCAATGAGCCAGCGCAAGCATGTATTGCAGCATGTGTGCACTACTGCAAACAACACTTGTCTCCTACCTGCAGGATGCGCTGCATGCTGATGTTCTGCGTGTGCTCGTACTTGGAGCCGTTCATTGCAGATGGCGGCCGGAACCTGCAGCGGCAACAGCAGCACCAGGTCGGCAGCAGACTCACCACCAACCACCCAACACGTGTGATGGAGTTAGCGCCTGGAGCGCGTTCATGGCAGCAGACGCTTGACACATGCTACCCTCCTCGCACCCAACAGTTGAGCATCACAGCCAGCGCCCGCAGGAAGCACGACTTGTACAGCTACACCATGCAGCATCTGGGACACGATTCACAGCCAGCTCGAACACATCAGATGACAGCACCCCTCGCACCCACCGGTTGGGTCTCACAACGAGCCCCCGCAAGAAGAAATACTTGTACAGCCACAACATAGAGCGATTGCCATATATGCGCTGGCAATAGTGCATATAAGCATCCCCGCACCCACCGGTTGGGTGTCACAGCCAGCGCCCGCAGGAAGAACGACTTGTACAGCCGCCACAATATACAGCAAGTCAAAGCACAGTTCAAACAGCTGTCAAACTGCGCATGAAAGCATCCCAAACCCACCGGTTGGGTGTCACAGCCAGCGCCCGCAGGAAGAACGACTTGTACAGCCGCCCAGGCTCGCTGCGCGCCGCCCGCCGCAGCTGCCCGCTGCCGCGGCCTCCTGCAAGCCCCAGGCCCAGCCGGCCGCTAAGCGAGGTCAGATCAGCACCGCCGTAGATGTGTGCCAGCATGCCTGACTCGTTCCTGCAGAGCTGCACGATGTGGCCTTCTACTTCGTCCGGGGTCATGAATTTGGGCTTGGCGCTGTCGTCTCTGCGACAACAGACAAGATCATGACAGAACACGGCAGCAAGCATAGAGTTGTTAAGGAAGCGTACCCTTACAACCGCCAGAACAGATCGCTGTTTGAAGATGATCATCGTGTAAGGATGGATGAATGCAGGCGCCACCTAGCTAGCTGTGTGCCTAGCTGTGCAGCACGCAGCGAATGGCGGATGCCAACATCACAGACAACCTGCTGCATGCTGACAGCAATGCCAAGCATGAAAATCACAATAAGCAAGCTGTCAACACAACACGTTTAATAGTAGCTGAGCTGCAGGACTTGATTTCCTTTTTTTGATTGCCCTAAGCCGCCCATCATGCACCACAACCAGCCCCCCTGCTACTCACATAGACACGTGCTTGCTGAGGGCTGCTGCTGCAGCCGCCTCTGCTGCCTGTGCCTTGGTCGCACCCTTGGCTGCCTGGCCACCTGCTGCTGCTGCCTGCTTGTCATCCTCGTCATCCAGGCCCTGCAATATTTGAATTGGCGTGACAAGAGGTGCAGCACATTGGTAGGTTACAGCACTGACAAAGCCGTAGAAAACTTCAAAGGACAGAAAGCAAAGCATGTTGTTAACATCTCACACAGCATACAAGACAAAGCAGCAGCTAAATCAACTGTCCTGGGGCTTGGAGACAGCAGGAGGGCAGCACTCCCGGGCAGGGTCTAGACAAATGTCCTTTAGAATGCCTCAAGGAGGTTCCTTGAAGGAACCCCTGCTGTACTATGATCCCAGTTTCATTCACAACTGCTGTCAGTGCTGCTGCATAGGGGGGCGCAGGGAGAACCCCCGCACCAGCAACAAAGCCACGGCAAGGCAGGGCAAACAGGCGAGGTCTTCCTTTCGGCTCATGCGTCCTCCAGGTGCAGGCATACACAGCAGACGCCATGCACACACTGCAGCAGATTATCCCCTCTGTTGCCCTGCTGGCTTCACCCAGGGTTTGCAGCAGCACCGTCATGTTGTTGTATCTACCTACATATCTATTTAGGCGACAGCAGCAGGCCCGCAGCACCCAACTCACCAAGCCCTGCTCCTCCTCCTCCTCATCCTCCTCCTTTTTGCTGCGCAGTGCTGCTGCTTTGTCCTCATAGCCGGCAGTGCCCAGCAGCGCCTGCTTCTTGGCCTGCAGCACTTGGCAGCAGCACCACAACGACAGCGCAACAATGAAAAGGAGAGAGCAATGCTCATCAATACGCATGGATACTGTAGCAGCTGAGCTTTGCAGGACCTGAACAGTCAACATGTCCGAGATTGACGCCCATTGCCAGTGCTGCTGTGTTTGAGCAGCGCTTTAGTGCTGTAACGCTATTTGGTGTCAATCTACATGACAACCAGCAAATAGGAGAGGCACCAGCTGCCCAACCTGCTCATCATCCTCACACATACAAGCGGTAAACCCTGTGCCCTCCCACGCTGGTCGCAATAATGTAACAACAACAAAAAAACAGGGCACCTGCTCATCATCATCCTGCTGCTCCTCCTCTTGCCCGCCCCGCTTGCGCTTCTTCTTGCTGCTAGCTGCTGCTGCTGCTGCCGCATCAGCCTCCTGCTGCTGCCGCTGCATCATCTCCTGCACCTGCTGCGCGGCCGCCCTGCTGCCAGCACCCACAAGTGAGGCCACATCTATGCCCCGCATGCTGTTTGCCAGCAGTGCCTTGCGGCTGAACTGCTTGAACAGCTTGCTGCTGCCTTGCTTGCGGATGCTGGGGTTGGTGCAGCCGCAGTTTTGGCATTTGCTGGCAGGCATACGGGAGAAGAACTCAGACACAGCCACACGCAATGCCTCCTGAATGTGTGAGGTTTTTGGGAGGGCCTGAACCCTAGCGCCTGAACCCTCGCCATATGCAGCCTCATACGCACCCAGGCCAGTACCCAGGTCTCCGTCGAGGCCTAAACCGCGTGCGGCTGCCTCTTCCTCTGCTGCTGCTGCAGCTGCAGCACCGCTGTCTGCTGCTCCCTTCTTGCTGCTGCTGCTGCTGCTGCTGCTGCTGCTGCTGCCTTTCTTGCTGCTGCTGCTGCCGCCAAAGAGCTCTTCTAGTGCTGATGCGCGAGGCCCTGCTCCTGATGTGGGGATGAGGCTGGCTGCCACGAGGTCGCCTTTACTGAGGCACTCAAACTTCACCAGGAACTTGGACATCTGCTGGTGTGATTTTAAGTGTGAAGTTGCGTGCAAGGCAGCTGTGAGTGTGCAGTGAGGTTGGGAAGATGCACCCTACAGCACAACAGCTACCAACATAGCCAGCAGCATCGCATTGAAGGCACGGCTGCTGCCTCCTTGCATGCATTTTGAGCAAGCACACAGGGCATCTGCAGCTATCATGCCCCAAACAACCAGCTGCAGTACGTGTGCAGCGGCTGCTTACCTCCTTGCGCCCCATCTTGAACTGGTGGCAGTTGAGGCAGGTGTGCTTCAGCAGCCGGTACAGCGTGCTGCGCAGGCAGCGCAAAGCATGCAGCAGCACAAGTGCATCAGATGGAGAGCAGCATAAGTGACATAGCGATGCAACAGGGCACACAACCAAGCTGCCATTGAGTTTTGCAAGTCAACCACAAGCGTATGTGCTACCCCACACGTGTTACATTTGCCGGCAGCCTGCTGCAGCGCAAAGAAAGCCTGCCACAGCACGAATGAACAAAGAGAAGAAGAGAGAAAGGTTAAGGTGTTGATGTTGCGCTCACCCGAACACCAGCGGGTTGTACACCACCACAGGCAGCTCTATGTGGCCAAAGTGCCCCGGGCACTCCGCATGGCCCAGCCCACACGTGGTGCACCTGCAGCATTGCATGCAATGCATGATGAGAAAGGCATAGGGAGCCAGCACATGCATCATTGTGTGCTGCTGTTGTGGTGTGACATTATTTAAGCAAGTCAAGGTATTAGGGAAAAGGTTGTTGACTGGCCTGCTGCACTGCTGTTGAATGTGCAGATGCTGCTGCAAGTCGCGGCAAATCACAAGGACAGCATCTCATGTTGTAGTAGCTGCCGCTGCTTGGCGCTGAATCTTCAGCGCGGTCTGCTGCTGCTGTCCCTGCTGGCGGCGGCTGATGCTGCTGCTGCTGCTGCTGCTGCTGGTTTCTTGGTCTGCTGCCGGCTGCAGGTAGGCAACTGCTGCTGCTGCTGCTGCCGCTGCTGCCGCCACCGCACCTGCCGTTGACGTCTGCTGGCCCCATGGCTGGGTCGTAGAGCCCCTCCGGGATGATGTTGTTGAAGCTGTCATACGTCAGCGGCGAGGTGATGCGCTGCACACTCAGCTTCTTCACCTGCGGCGCGACAGACAGAGCACATGTTGGATACCGAGTATCAATGACTTGATGGGTGGATGGGCGAAAGGGCAGGAGATGGCAATTGCAGGCGCATAGGCTGCACAATGTGTTGATGTTGCAGGGGCAGCGGCTGTGCATGGCATTGCTGTGAAGTGGAGGAGAAGATGCAGGCGCCGAGCATGTGCAGCAGGTCTGCTGCTAGCATCTAACAAGTTGCCTGCAATTGCAGAGGATCTCAAGCTTTCTACGAAGGATTCAAACAGCTTGCTGGCAAGTATGAAGAGCCACGCTTGCTTTACAAGCACAGCCTAACACAGCTGGTAGGCTGTGTATGTAAAGCAAGCATGGCTATCTATATCAGCGATGCTGAGCCCTGTGGTTGCTTGTGCCCCCCAGCGTCCCCTATTGCCATGCAGGCACGCTATTTGCCTGCTTCGGTTTCTTACTAGACTAACTGCGTAGCAGTGACTGCTGTTGCGCTGCTGCTTCTGCTGCTGCTGCCAGTGCTGCTGCCACTGCTGCTGCTGCTGCTGCTGCTGCTGCTGCTGCTGCTGCTGCTGCTGCTGCTGCTGCTGCTGCTCACCTCATCGTCGCTGTACATGCCGAACCGGATGGAGGCCACCTCCCGGGTGGTGACCTCCTTCTGGCGCGGCTTGGTTGCCGCCATGGTGGCAGGCCTGCGAGTACGCCACTCTAGCTGCGGGCTATGGCAGCATGCTCATGCTGCTTTCCCCCAGACTGTTCACCACAGCAGACATCGACCGTCGACGTTGCCCAGGTTGGAATATGGTGAGGCTTGAACGTAGATGAAACAGTGCAGAGCAACTGATCAGGCGGGAGTGAGTTCTCGCCGCAAGAATGTCATGTCACTGTGTTACGGGAGTTCAGTGCGGGTTGAAAGGCCTCAAAACTGTATCAATTGTGTTTAAATCAATTGTTTTATTCAAGTATCATATGTGACTGCAGGACACCGTCGCAGTTGAGTTGGTCGAAGCAACATCGGAGCAGGGTACCCTGCCAGACCGGTCTGTTTTGTGCCCCACTGGGCCAGCGGCCACCGGACCATGACGCTGCATCACATACCACAACGAGCTTGCAATCTGCAAAAATAGGTCCATCATCTTCTCTCGAAGCACTTCACGTTTGCAGACGGAAGTACGGAATGGGTAGTTTTGTCCACAGTGTGCCTGTCAGGCTGTACAGCCTGTGCCAATTCCTGTGCCACAGCCGGGCTGATGCCAAGGACTGCAGCTGCAGTGAACTAAGGCGTATCATGT
The DNA here is from genome assembly GCA_030272155.1 of Tetradesmus obliquus. NCBI lineage: Eukaryota > Viridiplantae > Chlorophyta > Chlorophyceae > Sphaeropleales > Scenedesmaceae > Tetradesmus > Tetradesmus obliquus. The sequence continues at coordinate 9,665,042 of CP126191.1, forward strand.
AATAACAAACATTTGTAAATAAAAATTGTAACAGACAGTAAACATCCATAGTATGCAGCTGAAGCCGCATGTGCATGCACACATTCTCGCATGCCTGGTACCGCCGCGGCGGCTGGCGGCCAGCTGTCGAGTCTGCAAACTTCAGTACAGCGTGTCTATGTGACACTGCAAGAGGGTGACAGGCACCTTGGGCCACCCACTGCTAGTAACTTGCCTTGTACTGCCTAGCTTCTGACATATGCCACGATGCGGAAGCACCCTTAAGGGGGGTCAAGCTTGATATCTTCAGTCAATGTATGCAATGACAGGATGCTGTACTGCCCCACAGTGACTGCGCGGCACTGAAACAGCTTGCCGGCACAAGTACAGTGTGCAATCAGGCGTGCGGACTTGTAACCTAAAACTACAGCAGTGTGCAATCAGGCGTGCTCTATGGCTGACAGCAAGCACACTTGCATGCAGCGTTACGCTGGCCACAGTGGCCGCCAGTTTCCAACCTACACACAGTACACCTCCACATCATCAATATCAACACTAGTGCCAGACTGCACCAAACCAAAGTCAAGCTGCACCGCATAATCAGCCCCTGCCCGTATCTCCACTGTACCTGACACGTGCAAGCAGTACCCACCCCGCTGCAACCGCACTTCCCGCTCTCCTGCATTTGCTCCATCGCTGCGATGCTGATCTGCCCTAAACACAGCCAGTTTCCCGCCACTTGCTGTCCCAGCAGCAGAAGCCCTAAACATCCGCAGCGTCATCCGAACCCCTCTACTGCCAGCGCGAGCCCAGGCTGCACATATCACTTCTGACCAGCTTTTAAACCAACTGCCTCGCTTTGCAGGACTACAGCACTTGTGCTAGGCGCTCCCGCGATGAGGCTCGCACGCGCGCCACGCAAACCCGAGCCGCGAGCGCCCGTAACGTTAAATGCTGCGCGAGCACTGCGCCCCCTGGCGAGGCCCAAGGTGTAAGGCTGCCTGCTGCCGGGTTCGAAGGTGGAGCTCATTTGAGGGATGAGCTTGGCGGCCTGCGGCAGCTCAGAAGGCACCTGGCCCAGCAACAGCAGCAGCAGGAGCAGCAGCAGCAGCAGCAGCAGCAGCAGCGGCAGCAGCAGCATCACCCATCACAACAAGCGGATGAGCTGAACTGAAGGGTTGCTGAACTTCGACTTGGCACATCGGCTTGAGGCTAGCAGAGCATACACAGTCATTGCAGGTGACGATGTGCGTTTGTCACAACTGAAAACTAGTAGTACAGGGTGTTCCCACCCACTGCATGGCTTGCACACAGCCCAGGACATCAGCCAGTGCAGGCCTCATCATCATGAACATCATCATCATGTTACCCATCAAGCCATAGCATCAACGCCATGGCAGCCCAGGACATCAGCCAGTGCAGGCCTGGGGCCCCCTCACCGTTATTATTTTCTTTTTTTGAACGCCTCACCTGGCCCAAGGGCTTCCTCAGCTGCACCCAAGCCGCCCTTGAGTACACATCCCCGCGCACCAGGAACAGCAGGTAATGGCCAGGGGGTGCGTAGCTGGGGCCTGCAGGGGCTGTCACCCGCAGCACGCCGTGCGTGGCGTTGGTCTTAGTGGCTCTGAAGTCCAGCAGCTGCGAGCGGTGGCCTGCAGCAGCGGCAGCAGCAGCAGCAGCAGCAGCAGCAGCAGCAGCAGCAGCAGCAGCAGCAGCAGCAGCAGCAGCAGCAGCAGCAGCAGCAGCACCAGCAGCGTCGACCAATCCACAACATCTGCTGCAGTTGAGATGCATGTGGAGAGCCACAGTGATATGCATTGCATCAGTGACACCAGCACTATCAGCATGCTCAGAGTGTTGTTTGCATGACTCACCTATCGCATAGTTGTGTGTTGGTGCGCCCGCATTCTGCAGCACAACGCCTGTGATGTCACCAGCTGCACTGAGCCCATACCCTAGCTTAAAGCTGCCACCATATGTAATGTATGTGGGTGGCTGCATGGTGATGCGTGGGCGGTTGCCTTGGAACAGGTAGGGAGGGTGGTAGATCTCATTCCTGCAGCAGCAGTGTCAGCAGCAGCAGCAGCAGCAGCAGCAGCAGCAGCAGCAGCAGCAGCAGCAGCCGCAGCAGCAGCAGCAGCAGCAGGTACAGCCACTGGCTGGCAGCTCGAAGCTGAAGCAGCGTATACAAATGAGCAGACACGTGCACACGTCCTCTGCAGCCAGCATGCCAGCATGCCAAACATGCAGCAACAGCAGCAGTGTTCGCAATTGCACCCCACCTGTACTAACTTACTCCCAGGGTGGCATTGCCCAGACACAGAAGCAGGCACACTCATGCGGTGCAGCAGTAACGAGTACAGTGATCAGGGCTGCTGTAGCAGCAACAGCAGCAGCAGTATCTGCACACCCCACCTGTACTCGTTCACGCCCAGGGTGGTGCGGCTGAAGGAGCTGCTGCCCTTGAAGTGGCGTGCATTGGAGGTGCCTCCCTGCAGCAGGCGCAGCAGGCAGCAGCAGACTCTGCTGTTATGACAACAGAAGGCAGGTGATTTGATGCATATGCATGGTAGCTATGGCCAATGAGACGGCCTGGTGGTGCAACGAGCAAAGCTTCCAGTGCAATGCAGCATCTGCAGCTGGGGCCAATGGGTGTGAGCATACTATGCTCCAGCTGTAATAGACTGCAGCAAAGCCCACAAAGTGGGCTTGGAACAACTGCAGCTGCTGGAAAGGCTGCTGACATTGAAAGCATGAGCAGTATCCTTGTCCCTCAGGGCCTGAACAGTCTTAGTAACTGCCGCACAAGTCGTTGCGCCAGGTACACTTGGGTTGGCAAGAGACTCACCACAAAGACGTCGCCGTCCCTGGTCAGCAGTGCGGTGGCGTGGTAGAGCCGCGCGATGCGTGTGCGGGCCCCTGGCTGGCTGAACCTGCGGCCTGCAGGGGCGCTGGGGTTGTAGATCTGCACATGCATCCGCATGTCGAAGGAGCAGAGGTAGCGGCAGGTGAGAAGGCAGTGCTTGCTGCACAGCAGTGTGCATTCAGCCGTGCCAGTGTGCGTGCCGCTTGTGCAGTGCCCTGAGTGGGAACACATGCATGGTACGAGAATGTATGGTCTGAAGCAATTGCTCAGGGTGGTAGACTACAGCAAAGGGGTGTAGGTGATGTTGCAGGCCCCTGGCTGGCTGAACCTGCGGCCTGCAGGGGCGCTGGGGTTGTAGATCTGCACGTGCATTCGGCACATCATCACCATCGTCATCACGTTATCCACGTGCATATCACGGATTTAAGGAACAGAGGTTGAGGGAGGTGAAGGGCAGTGCAAACAAGCAGATCAGGTATTAATGCAGGTGGTGGTGCTCTGAGCCTCTACTGCTTGCACACGCTAGAGGTGTATTGATGTCATGTGATCACATGCTGGCGGCAGAAGCAGCAGCAGCAGCAACAGCATGCCCTGCTGACTCACCCAAACAGAGTCGTATGGCTCATTGCCGCCGTTGTATCCTGGGCCATCACTCAGGTGGCCCACTCCCTCCTGTAGCGTTTCACAAAAGCACACCAGATCAAGCGCAAGTGAGCTGTGTCATGCACACGACAAGTTTGCTGTAGCCCACAGCCCCAAGGTCAGTGACCTTCAACCTTATGGTTGAGGCAGCTACATGTGTGGGGCAGTCACATTGAAAGGCAGTTGCAGCGGCATCAAGATATGCCTCCTTGCAGACCGCTGCAGCAATATGTCTCACCATGTCAGGCTTGTTGCACAGCGTGATAGCAGAGGCAGTTTACCTTGTGACCTCCTAGCAGCACCACATGGTTGTTTGGCAGCACCACGCCACTCAGCAATATGTGTCACTATTGTTGAAACATGAGACAGCAAATGTGGCGCACCTTGTGGCCCCCAAGCAGCACAACGTGGTTGTTTGGCAGCACCACGCCACTCAGCATGCAGCGGGGCGCAGGCATGTCCTCAACCTGCATCAGTCAGACAGAACGGCAGAATTGGCTGATGAAAGTTCCACCATCTACTGTCGGCACCTGGAAGCATTCTTGGTGCTGTTGCAAGGCTGCGCATCAGCAGCACCATCGTGTCAGCAACCGCTCCAATCGCTATGGAGTGTGGAGTCACTGCTCACTCTTCACTTGAAGCAAAGCTCACAGCTAGCTATACTCTTCCGGAGGCTTCTCTCGCTGCATATGCCCTCAGTCACCCACGCTAACCAGGCATTTGCACTTGCTCACCTGCCAAGCGTCATCAAACGCATGCCCGCCCGCAGCCGTCACGCGCAGCCCAATGCGCAAGCTGACGCCAGCACACAGCCGCCACTGCACCGCATACCTGTCACAGCCGATGTGGCTGCAGCGGCTGAGCTCCTCATTCAGTTTAGCGTCTGCATAGCCGCCGCCAAACACGATGAACTCCAGGCGAGTGTCTTGCCCTGTGCGCATGATGGGGGCACGCAGGTGCACCTGGGCACCTGTGTTGGGGTACCTGCGGGGGTGACAGCGGTTTGTGACATGTGACACGTTGAGCTGCTGGCTGGGACGCTTTGCTGTGCAGAACCTATCTGAAGGAGAGCATCACTTGAGTGACCAAGCAGCATCTTGTTTCGGCGGACGTCGTAGGGCGCTGCAGTGGCTGACAGCAAACTAATGTATGCAGCCGCGCAGGACAGACAGCTGTTCCACTCACAAACATCAGTTATCAAAGTAGCCACAGGCCCACCCATTAGAGCCAGACGAAGTGCACCCCAAAAGAATCCCAACAAGAACCACAGACACTAACTGTCTGAGACCTCAACAAGCTCTGAGTATTCAGTCTCGGAAGCACTAGATTCAACTGGGAGCAAATCAATCATCTCCACTCACTCCCACACAAGGTCCTTCACTCTGTCGGGCAGCCGTGGCGCATCAGCAAGCGCTGCACCCGTGTAGGGGTTCACCACCTGCATCATGTTCTTGTTCATCACCGCAATCTGGCCAGACGGCAGCACCAAGCCTCCTGCATGAGGCGGCATGACATGGCAACATGCAGCGCTTGAGCTGTTGGGTATGCAGCAGATTCATAGGTACTGTCTGTGAAGGGTGGGTTCGCCTGACCAGCCCAACACACGCATGAGAGGCAAGGCAACACAGCATGCTGCGCAGGCATGATGGTTCACAGCGTAGAAACCAAAGTCCTGGCTCTTTGACAAAGCAAGGCACTGCAAGCTGCTGTGCCACTCACCCATGTCACAAGTTACAAGCCCTACGCATCAGCAGCAGGAAAGCCTGCTTGAGCCTATGCTCTTCCGTGCTCACCCATGCACCAGTTGCCAAGGCCAGCCGCCTGCAGCTTGCTGTTGAGCGGCACCTGCCTCACTGAGTTGGCGGCAGCACTGAAGATGTCAGCACCATTCGCCTTGGGCCACACTCCGTTGGGCATCTGCGGCTGCGTGCCACCTGCAAAACAGAACGTTCACCAGCATGCAGCGGCTAAAATGTTATGCGAGCCTGTGACTCCATGCGCTGGACGCGTCCATGTCCGGACGTGCATGTTCTGCTGAGTGGACATGGGCCACCACCGTAGTGCTGCCTGCCAGATTGTTGAAACTATGTTGTTCTGCTCCACAGCTGCCACAACATTACTTGGATGACGTTACATAACACCATGCCCTCCTTCACGCGTATGACGCATTTGTATAACATATCAACATATCGTGTGTTATCATCAATCATGCACCAGCTCAAGCGCCCGTCTCGTGCTGCTGTTGCTGCCATGACCCACCTGGGACGTACACCTCTCCGCTAGGCAGTGTGAGTGCTGTGGGGTACCAGCGCTCAGTTGTCAGGGAGCGGGCCCTGCTGAGACTGCTGCTGCTGGAGTCAAACAGCAGCACGCTCCTGAAGCCTTCCAGCTGCAGAGCACACAGGACATGTGCAGGTCAAACTGAAGCGGCTGGGCGTGCATGCTGAGAAAGATGCCGATGACAGCTCTTTTGCAGTGCCAGCCAAATCAAATGCGCCGCAGATTGATTATACCCCATGAACTTGATTACACCAGCTGCTGACAATCAAACCAGTACAACATCACCAAAATTCCAACAAAGCAACATGTGTCTGCAGGTGCAGCTGCTAGCGGCTGTGTGCCACTCTGCTGCTGCGCTCACCTGCTTGTTCTGCAGGGTGGGATAGTGGCCGGCAAACATGCCCACCCGCCCATCCGGCAGCCTCGCCCAGCCTCCGCACGCGCTGTTGACGTCTGTGGGTATGTTTGTCCAGGTGTCGTCGTCCCTCAGAAGCACCTGCACAAACAGCCAGTCAGCTGTCATTGTTAGCAGCAACATGTGAATTTTCCAGGTCAAGCCAGGCCTGAGCAGCAGCAACTATGGCAGTGGTCTGCCAAAGGCATCACCAGCTGGTCTGCAGCCTATCTTGTCAATAGGTATGTGTCTGTGCTATACTGCACAAGGCCGTTGTGCTTGACGCCGCAACAGCAGCGCTGTCGTGCGCACAGAAAAATGCATTTTTGCCACGCTACACATTCAAATGTTAACGTGATGTTGCTGAGAACCAAACTGGACAGCTGGCGGCCTCACCTGCAGCACATTGAAGCCCTGGCTGTTGCTGCTGGGGTGTGGCAGCATCAGCTGGCCTTGCGCGCCACCTTGAGGGGGGCCAAACTCCTGCAAGCGCACGCGGGGTGAGATGGTAAAATGACGAATTCTGATCAAAGCCAGGATCCCGAAGGACGCTGGACCTGCACAGCTGCGCACCTTGATGGTGGACAGCAGCATGTGCACATGTGCTGGTGTGGCTACAGCTGCCTGAGAAGTGCTGGATCAAAGCCTGATTGTATGGCTGCAGTCGACTGCTGACAGCATGCAGCGGTGTTTACACATGCGCCGTGTACACAGTGCCTGTTAGAGTGTAGCTGTGCGCGGCACTGCTGCCGATTCTGGTCCAGGCTGCACTGTGGACACAGTGCCCGTCAGAAAGCAGCTGCACAAGCTGGCCAGGTGATGCTGGCGCACAGTCAGCTGCAGCCGTACTCACAAGCATCAAAAATTTGTTGCCACATGGCAGCTGGATTGCGGCGGCCACTGCGATTGGGGACTGGCCTATTGGCTGGAACCTGCGAGATGTGGCAGGGCAGGCAGCAGCAGCCTTATCTGTGCGTTGGACAAAATGCGGCCTTGCAGGAGGATGCAGTGACGTCTGTGCTTGCTTTGCTGTTGTTGTTGTCGGCATGTGATGCAGCTGGTTGCAAACAGGAGACATTGGAGCGTGTCACCAGTACCGTGCTGGTGCAATGCATAGTGCGGTTGGCATTCAGCTGCAGCTGCAGCACCAGTGATGGTGTGTACCCACCAACCGTTGGCTGCCTTTGACCTGGCATCAGGTTCAGGGTAGGCAGCTAGACAGTTGCCGCAGGATCTGTCTGATTTCACCGTCTGCCCTAAAGCTACTGGAATGGCCACAAAGCACAGCAGCAGGGTAGCAACGTGGTGTGCTGGCATTGTGACACGCTCTGTGCCGAACAGCTGGCAGCTCAGGCTGCCAACAAACTAGCTACTGGTTGTGTGCGAGCAGCTGCATCAACAGACGTGTGATTATTCCGACTACAAAAGATGCGAAGCCAATAATGGATAGTGCAAAGGATGCAGTCGCAGCAACACGCATGCATTCCGCGAGGGATCGCCAGCACCGGTGCCCGACAGAGCATGTCTTGTCGTGACATCACCAAAAAGCTGATGTCTACAACCAAAGTTTCGTCCGCACGATGCGACCTGTTCGTCCCTTCGATGCCACGTGTGTATTTGATCCGGCCGAGGCAGATGTGCTGTACAGACATGTCCGATGAGACCTGTACTGCTCATGCTAACGGTGAGGCTCTCGGCATCCACACAGCGAATCCGCACATGCAAGGACTTCTGCAAGTACAGTGAGTGTGCGTGCTGCATGCATAGCTATCCGCAAGGACAGAAACACTTGAATGACAGCGCGGCACACTTGCTGGCTTGCTGCTCTGCCTATGGCGCACCGACAGCACAGGGCGTGCCTTCATCGTGTTGCCTGATCATGCACGCCGATTCATTCATCTCACTTGTGTCTTAATGCAGCTCTAGTAGAGCTGCTCCATCCTGGAGACAGCAGCAGGGCTGCTACCAGATGCAGCCCAACTCTGGGCACGTGTCGAAACAGTCCTCAACATGTAGCGTATTTCGACTTTTGTGATGTATCAAGCGCTATCATCCTGATCAATAACCTCACAGTCACCTATCAACGCTGCTTTTGAGGTGTGTCAGACAGTTGTTTCGAAACCCCAGTTACACCGCGCTCGATTGCCTAGACTGATGGATGCTGGGGCTATCAAGATTTTTTGACTCAACTGTGCGACAACCTTTCTTCTCAAGCCCTTCTACCGTCAGTCACCTGGTTTACATAATTCACTAGGTGGCAACTGCAGAAAAGTCCCTTCTATCTCCAGAGCGTTTGGCAAGCCACAGCAGCCTGAGTTATTGGAGGCTATCGCCCAACATGACTTAGCAGACAGCGCATTGGCACAAGCTGGAGCCGGAACAGCTGCAGCGACAGCAGCAGCAGGCGCAGCAGCACAGGCAGCAGCAGTGCCCAGCGGAGCATGTTGCTGATAGCAGGATCACAGCCTAACTCAGCAGAAGCATGCAGCAACAACACTACATCAAGCACAACTGCAAAGAAGATTGGCTGTGGAGGCTCCTGCTGGCAGTGTTACTCTGCACGGCACTAGCTGCTGCTGCTGCTGCTGGTGCTGGCGGTGGTACTGCAGTGCTCACGGACGGAACAGTCCCAGTGAGGGGCTGGAACAGTTGGAACACTTTTAGGTGGGCTTCAGATAAGATTGACATATAAAGCACTTTATATGCATGTTTTGCAAGTGCCTGGAGCCGGTGGGGTGCCTCACAGGCTGGCTCTGCATGTCCTTCCCACGCATGTCCTTCTCCAAAAGCACGAGACACACACATTTGTTTGCTGTTTTGCGCTGCATTACGTCTTTCCCTGCCGCCCAAGGTGCCACATCAACGAAACCCTAATACAGCAGGTGGCGGATGCGCTGGTGTCATCTGGGCTGCGGGATGCGGGCTACGTGTATGTCAACATAGATGACTGCTGGTGGGTGCTTTGATTCACAGCAGCAGCTGCAGCTGCAACGAGCGGGTTGGGTGCAGCAGCACTAGCAGCAGCACTGCAGTCAGCTGTTTCAGCTTCACTTGATAGGCCACATCACTGCAGAGAGCAGCAGCAGGACCTTTGCTTTTTCTGCTGCATTCTGTCATCAGCAACTTGCGTCCTGTGCTTTTACTGAGCTTCACTCTCTACTGTCACTACTTTGGTGCCACCTCGATCCTCCGCCCCACCTTCACAGGATAGACGTCGCAATGAGCATGGCGTGCTTCAGCTCTTTGCCTCCAAGTTCCCCTCAGGCCTAAAAGCCTGCAATGCGGCAACCTCAGCAATCCAGATCTCTCAAACCCTGCAACAATGCAACCCCTGCTGCAGCCATGTATCTGCCACTCCACTGCGCCCTATCCTCCGCTGCCACCACCCTGCAGGATAGAGCGCCGTGATGAGCATGGAGTGCTGCAGCCCTTTGCCTCCAAGTTCCTCTCAGGCATGAAAGGTTGCATTGCAGCGACCTCAGCATACCGGACTCCTTGATCCTGCGATACTGTAGCCTCTGCTGCAGCCATGTGTCTGCCACTCCACCACATCCTCCCCTCTGCTGCCACCATCCTGCAGGATGGAGCGGCGTGACGAGCATGGAGTGCTTCAGCCCTTTGCCTCCAAGTTCCCCTCAGGCATGAAAGCCCTGGCCGATTATGTGCACAGCAGGGGCCTCAAGCTGGGCCTGTACAGCGATGCAGGCAACAAGACCTGTGAGGGCTACCCAGGCAGCTGGGGTCATGCGGTGCAGGATGCGGCCACGTTTGCGACCTGGGGCGTGGACTACCTGAAGTATGACTATTGCGGGTGAGCGGGCTGGCAAATCATTGTTGAGAAACCAGCAGCCGCAGCGGCAGCAGCAGCAGCAGCAGCAGCTTGATTACATTGCTATGCTTGTGGGGTGTGCTGTGCTGCTGTTGCAACAGGCTGTTGCAGGGTCTGGGTTGTATGGTGTGCATTTATTGTTGCAGCGTAATGCACATGGTCGCTCAAGAACATCTATCCAACCTCCTACCTTGATGTCTCTGCTTGCTGCTGCTGCTGCACCCCGCAGCATGCCTCAGGAGCGTCAGGCTGTTGAGGCCGCCTACCACAGCATGTCTGTGGCACTGCCCCCCCTAAAACCTTTGCTGCTGCTGCTGCTGCTGCTGCTGCATCCCGCAGCATGCCACAGGAGCGCCAGCCCGTGGAGGCCGCCTACCACAGCATGTCTGTGGCGCCGGCCCCTCTAATACCTTTCCTGCTGCTGCTGCTGCTGCTGCTGCTGCTGCTGCTGCTGCTGCTGCTGCTGCATCCCGCAGCATGCCGCAGGAACGCCAGGCCGTTGAGGCCGCCTACCACAGCATGTCTGTGGCGCCGGCCTCTCTAAACCTTTGTTGCTGCTGCTGCTGCTGCTTCTGCTGCTGTTGCTGCATCCTGCAGCATGCCTCAGCAGCGCGAGGCTGTCGAGGCCGCCTACCGCAGCATGTCTGTGGCGCTGGCCCACTCAGGCCGGCCGCTGCTGCTGCTGCTGCTGCTGCTGCTGCACCCCGCAGCATGCCGCAGGAGCGTCAGGCTGTTCAGGCCGCCTGCCACAGCATGTCTGTGGCGCCGGCCCATCTAAAAACTTCGCTGCTGCTGCTGCTGCTGCTGCTGCTGCTGCTGCTGCTGCTGCTGCCACCGCTGCTGTCGCTGCTGCAGCATGCCGCAGGAACGCCAGGCCGTTGAGGCCGCTTACCGCAGCATGTCTGTGGCGCTGGCCCACTCAGGCCGGCCGCTGCTGCTGTCGATGTGCTCCTGGGGTGCGGGGCAGCCCTGGGAGTGGGCGCAGGGTGTTGCTGCCTCCTGGAGGGTCAGCCCTGACCTGTTTGCCGCCTGGGACAGGTGCGTGCTATTGTGTTATCAGAGATACAAGTGCTTGCTGTATGATACATTAACGTGGTCTGCTATATCTGCTGTGCTGCAAGACGCATGCACACCGCTGCTAGGCCTGACCCTGAAACCTTCCGGCCTATGGTGCACACCAATCGGCAGATAGTCTGTTGCGACTGTGCTGTCTCGGCTGCTGCTGCTGTTATCACTGCACACCTACCCCGCCTGCTGCAGGGAGCAGGCTGCTGAGCTGTACCTGCCGTCCTTCCTCATCAGTGTGATGGAGGTGGCTGACATCATGGCTGACAAGGCAGCTGTTTTGAATCCCTCCTGCCTACTGGCGCTGCTGCTGCTGCTGCTGCTGCTGCTGCTGCTGACTCTTGAACTGCTGCTGCCACTGCTGCCGTCGCCGCGCCTGGCTGCACACTATGGCTGCATCCCCCGAAATGAAGTACAGGGAGCAGGCTGCCGCGCTGTACCTGCCCTCCTTCCTGATCAGTGTGATGGAGGTGGCTGACATCATGGCTGACAAGGCAGCTGCTGCTCGGCCCGGCAGCTTCAACGACGCAGACATGATCGTGGTGGTGAGTTGGCGGGGGCGGCAAGGATTGCAATTTGGTAATCTTGGTGTTGAATGTTACACTGGTGTTGCAGTGCAGCGGTGAGTCAGCAGGAATGCGTGCAGCTAGCAGCCAGCAGACAAGTCAGCACGGATTGTGCGATGCTCGTAGGTGGAGAAGTGCTTCAGCATGCAACAGCCGAAGGCTACCGCAGGCTTGCAGAAAGGCAGGCTGGCAACTGCGAGTCCATGTTTTTCAAACAGGATGTCAGCTGAAGTTGTTGGCATGCCTGCTGACACCTGTGCACGTGCCTGCTGCGCCACCCTTACCTCTGCTGTTGTTGCCTGCAGGGCCTGGATGGTATGACACCGTACGGCGTGCCTGCCTCAAACAAGTGCCCGCCACATGTTGTCACTTGCACGCCAGGCGAGTACATCAGCAGAGAGGCTTGGGGTGCTGTTGGTGGCTTGACACTCACGCAGCAACACAGCCATCTCTCGCTCTGGGTGATGATGTCGAGCCCTTTGATTCTCGGGAACGATCCAAGGTTGTTACGCAGCAATGTGCGCGACATGCTGACAGCGCCGGAAGTTCTCGCGATACATGCAGATGCACTCGGCCGGCAAGCGCAGCGGATACATAGCGTGGGGCCGTTGCAGCTGTGGAGGCGGGAGCTGAGTGGCTCGTCTCGCTTCGCACTGCTAGTGCTGAATACGAAAGGCGAGTCGATAGACTTGACTGAGGTATTGTTCCAGCAGCATTTTGCGGAGATGCATGCAGCCTGGGCACGCAACTTGACAGGCCAGCAGCTGCAGCCGCGCTGCGAAGATGAAGATGTTCGGTGCTTCCAGTGGGCAGCGAATGGCGAGTGCAGCAGAAACCCAGGGTTTATGCTGTCAAGCTGCAAGAAGAGCTGCCCAGAAGGCTGCACAGCGCATGCTACGCTGCTATCATCCGGCCTATTAGCATCTGCTCTAGTTAGAGATGCATGGGAACGGGAAGATTTGGGTTTGGCAGTTGGGCGGTTGCAGGTGAAGCATTTGGAGCCGTTTGAGGGGCGTGTTTTTGTGTTGCAGTTTGTGGACCCAAGTGGTTTAGGGGCAGGCGTGGGTGGCTTGCAGGCACTTGCAGGGGGCGGTGTGTCTGGGACTGCAGGGTACACACGGCCCACAACTTCTGCACGCAGCAGCAGGAGCAGCAACTCTGCTGTTGGTGGTGGTGGTGTGCAATTCGCCCTTGCAGCAGCGGAGCAGGGGAAAGCAGGCCAGGCAGCAGCAACTGCAGCAGTGTTGAATGTAGCTTCCCCTGGTGCTGCTGCTTCTTTGCGAAGAACTGGCAGCACTATAATTTCTAACCGCCGCAGCAGGAGCAGCAACAGCAGCAGCACCAGCCAAGTGGCAGGGCAGGGGGCAGCAGCAGGGTTTGAGCAGCCTAGCCAGGAGCATGTACAGCAGCACGCGCTTGGTGACAGCAGGTGGCTGTCATCTCTTGCGGTTAATGTTTGTGTGCTGTGCTTGGGGATGGTTGTGGGCGCGGCGTTACACAGGCACAGGTGGCGGCGGCATGGCTTGGGGGGACTCCACAAGCAGCAGCAGCACATCATGAAGTTGTACTAGCCAGTGAGTGTTGCTACGCATATTGCAGGCTCATGTGCGAGGAGTTATCCCAGATTCAGCCATGAAGGTGCACTTTGGCTTCCTCTGAGGTGGCTGTTAGCATGTACTGCAGCACACACCATGGGTAGCACATGGCTGCTGCCAAAGCAGGGAAGCATGCTGTCCGCAATTTGGGTTGTCGGTTTTTTGTAATGTGATATTCTTTATGTGCTATTCGTTTTGCTGAGCTGTTCGTTGTTTCGGTGTGAAGGATGACGCCCCTGCCCTGGAGTGCCGTGCGACCCACTCAGCACCTGACCAACCACCCAGCCTGCGGCCGTAATCACCCACCGGAGCGTAACTCCTGCCATGCTGACGGCACGCTCTGGTTGCTGTTCAGTGTATATAAGGCCTTTGTATGTATGGCATTCATAAGCATCGTCTCTACTTATGCAATATCTGACCACTGACTCCACAAGGACGACTCGCTGATCGTTGCTGCCACATTTCATCTTGACAGCCTCGAAGATACTTCTCAGCTCTAGAGGTGAGAAATTGGTACGTTGTTGTGGCTGCTTAAAGTATAGAAGATGCACAGCTGCAGGGTAGACCTCAGTGCGATGACGCCCATTTCCAAGCAGGACACAACAGCAGCGTTGTTCCAGCAATCGCGCACGTAATATTACGAATGTGATTGATTATTGCACAAAATCCACAACTGGGTTCTGCTGTTCGGTTGTTGTACTGCTGCTGATTACGCTCCTCTGCAGGCCCCTGTTCCTGCCATTTCGCCTTCATCCAAGCCTCTACAACATGGAATTCTGGATCAACGGTATGTTTGCGACACTAGCAATCCTGCGTTTGCGCCCACATCCGGGCTTCTCCTTATGTCTGGCAGCAATGGCATCATGGTGATGATCTTGCTGTATGCATGACCACGTCTCCGCAATCATGAACCTTCGCTGCTGCAGGCGACTAGAAATTGTTTCCACAGCGACTCTGCTGCAATGCTGGCAACATATCACTGCCGAGGACTGAATGTGTTTCAGAATGCAACCATTTGATGCCCATTCCTGCTGTTGCTGCTGTGCTAGGCCTGCTGGCCATGATGCTGGCTGCCTGGTGCCTGCCACCGGGGTGCCATGGTGCAACTGACGAGAACTTCAACGGCGTGGATGTGCGCGGTGAGCTGCGCTGCTTGAGAAATGACACATTCCTGACTGCTCAGGCTCAGCACATCACCAGACTTGCAGGCCACACATGCACAGACCTCAGGGCTTGACGCTTTGACTCACAATTCATGTGTTACACAACGGGAACACAGCCCGTTTTCAAGCCAATGACAGGCTCACAACTTCGGCAACCACTAGTGCTCACTGCATCTTCAAAATGAGAACGGTTCTCGTGCTAGCAGGCCTAGCAGGCACATGTGCAGCACCAGCTATAAGGCTTCCTTATATGGCCGCCACAACGCATGCTGTTCTGGTGTGTATGATAAAAGTAAGCATGCAGTTCTGCACAGCTGCTGCCCGCCACTGCTGCCATATGCATGCACTGCTGCAGCAACCAACCCAACGCCGACGCCTGCCTGCTGCCACGACTGTTGCAGTGTTCAAGACCCCTGAGGGAGAGTCCCTTACATCAGGCGGCTTCATCAAGGACATCCTGCAGCCCTACTACGGCCCCTCCTTCCACGCCGTCTCACCCGTGCTGTCTATCCACAACACCCCCAAGGCAACAGTCCTGGTGATCCTGCCCAACGCCACCCAATTGAGCCTGAACGCCACCAACAAACGCGTGGCACGCTTCGGCCTCACCGTCACAAGCGAGCCCCAAGCTGGCAACTATTCGCAGCTCGAGGTTGGCGTTGAGTACGATGGCATTGGATGGGCGCCGTACTTCCGCACTGCCATCCTCCGTGGGCTGGGCCTGAGGACCTTCCCTGTGATGTACCCAGGTGAGCGGCATGAGGTAATATGACAGATTTAGGCCAGCTGGTTGAACAATCTGCTGCCGCAGCGGCTGCAAGCGAATTATACATGTGTGCTGAGCTTGAGCCTGTGCTGCTGTGCAACTTGCGGGGTTGTTAAACTTGCACTTGTTGTGCAGCTAGCTGTTGTTTCATAGGCACCGCATGGCACCATGCTATGAGTGGGGGGTAGTGCAGCTGGCACGCATGTAATGCAACCAGCTCCTACTGCTCTTGCTGTACAGCAACATGCTGCTGCGGCTGCGGCTGCGGCTGCTGCTGCTGGCACTGACGCTGCTGCTGTATTGAAATTTGTGTAGGCTTGGACAAGTCAGCTGAGTACACGGACACCAGGAACCGATCCTCCAGGTGTGTTTTGTTGCAGCACATCAGCTACATGAGTGCAGCAGGTTGCGCCTTGGTGCTGCCCAACAATGCAACAACCTGAAATTTTTCTCCTTCATTACATTACATTACATGCTCCACTCAACGAGGAGTGGGAACCCTAGTCAGGAGCCAACGAGAGGCTCCTTCAATTACCTGCAACTTTCACCAATGTTGAGTACTAAACTGTTAGCTTGCCAGTGTGCCAGTAGGTGCAGCCTGCTGAGGCAATCCCTACATGACCAGGTTCGAACCCAGCTTGCTGCAAACTCGCACCTCATTGTTGGCATCGTTTGTCATCATACTGCATGCATCAGGTACCTTCCCGCGGAAGCGGTTCGTGCCAAGATCATCATCTCAGGGATTGTGCCACTCAAGCCTGGAAAGAACTGGACCCAGTGAGCTCACATGCTGTGATTTGCGGCTGCAGCATACACACCAGCATAGCTGCATCTGTTGAGGTTGCTGCGTGCGTGCCAGGTTTCAAGGCTGCATTGTTGAGTTTGAATACAATCTACTGCCTTGAAGCTATATCCAAAAACAGCTAGATCCAAGAAATATGAGCTGTGTGCAGCTGCGTCCACGCGGGGTGCAGTGCTTCAGCACGGGTGAAAGGCTGTCAGTGCATTGTAAGCATGCAGTCCACTGCTGGCAGCACTTCAAGCATGCAATGTGTTGTTGTGGCATGTACGCAGCTGCGGAACCACCCTAATCATGTGCCTGCTGTTCCGTCCACAACATGTACAGCAGCCCATGCCGATCAAGTTCAACTTGTGAGTCACACTTTGTCATATCTACATGCATCCATATGCCTGAAACTCCGCTGATCCATGCTGAACGCTTGCTGCCTCCACACAGTGTGGACCAAGTCAATGCTCTGATTGAGACCCAGCAGCACAACGGCTCGCACTACGTGCACCTCGGAAACATCAACTACACGCTTGGGTCAGGCAGCGCAGCCACCAACATGAATCCAGAGCTCGTGGTGAAGCCCACCTACCGCCTTCCTTTCGGCCCCTTCTTCGCCCGTGATGAATCTGGCTACGCGCTGGTGCGCTTCGGCCGCTTTGCTGCGCTTGCGCCAGACAATGGCAAAGAGAATGCAATCGCTGACACAGCAGATGGCTCCAAGCTGCTGCCTGGCCGCTATTTGGCTCAGCCAATGCTGTTCAACACAACAAAGTGGCTGCAGTGGGGAGCCAGCCAGGTGCAGCACGTATGGGCAGTGCAGACAGCAAACCTGGCCAACAACGACCTTGGCACAGCCAGTGGAGATAAGTTTGGGGCAGAGTCCAAGGTCTGGTACGGCGGCAAATGCATCGCTGTCAAAAACATGTGAGTGTGCTGGCTCTGTGGCATCTGCCTGATCTGGTTTGTTCGCAATGCAAGCACCCGCACGCAACTTTGCAGTGTCACACACAGTGCTCTTGTGCTGCTCATGATCTTGATGTTCCAACAACTTGAGTGCAAGCAGCACGTGCTAAGGCTGTCTCCTGGTATGCTGAAGTATGCTGGTAGCATCTCCATTCAACAATGCAAGAGGCTGACAGCGGCCAAAGTGCTTCGACCCCTGACGTCATCTGCTGCTGCTGCTGCTGCTGCTGCTGCTGCTGCTGCTGCTGCTGCTGCTGCTGCTGCTGCTGCTGCTGCTGCTGCTGCTGCTGCTGCTGCTGCTGCTGCTGCTGCTGACGACAACAACAGGTGTGACCAGGAACTCGCCTTTGAGACTGCCTTCACGGGGTGGACCAACAACACAAACTTCAAGCTGGCTGAGTTCAACAGCAAGGCCAACTACATCGCGAGGGCCAGCGCATGGCAGAGCGACCGCGGCTTCACTGGGCTTGGCTCATGGGTGAACCTGACCTCGCCAGGTGAGGCCAACACTGCTGCAATTTAGCTGGCAGATTGATAGGCGGTGAAGGGTGGACTGGGGAGTGTGGGTGAACCTGACATCTCTAGGTGAGGCCAGCAGTGCTGCAATGTAACTGGCAGATTGATAGGCGGTGAAGGGTGGAATGGGGAGTATGGGTGAACCTGAAATCTCCAGGTGAGGCCAGCAGTGCTGTTTCTGTGCTTGGCTGTGTCATGCGCAAGTGTGGACCAGGGAGTAGTTGTCAACCTGACCTCGCCAGGTGAGGCCAACAGTGCTGCAATTTAGCTGGCGGATTGATTGGTGGTGAAGCTTCTGAGGGTGGACTGGGGAGTATGGTGAACCTGACATCTCCAGGTGCTGGGGCATGGCTGGTGCTTTGCCTGTCGGTGCAGGTGATAAGAGGCACTGGGGAACCGGATGCCTTCTTCTGATACGGCTTTGCTCGCATTCTAGTAGGTTGCTCAGCAGCTGTGCTCGTTAACAGGGCCTGAGCTGACGTCTGCTGTATGCCTGGCCACTCACCCTGCAGGGCTGACCACCAATGTTGTGCCGGCTGGGGAGACCTCGGTGCCGTTCTGCATCACATGCAGCGGCAGCTGCAGGGAGCATAAGTTGCAGGTGAGGCTCCGGCCCCTAACCACTCTGCTGTGTAAGCATGAAATGGCACCGCTGAAGGCAGTTCTCAACATTACAGCAGGTGTCTGTAGAGTGGAAACTTGAAATGTGTTGGTCATGCAGTATGCCAACCGCGCCTGACAATGACGCTCCCAAATGGCATGATAGCACAACATTCATTATCAATGCATTGCAGACAATCTACCTGCGCGTGCTTGGTGCAAGCGGCTATGAGAGGCCTCCTAACACCACCGACAAGACGTTCTGTGTGAACAGCAACAGCACCGAGAAGTACTCCATCACCAACAAGGACGGCGTGGTTGTGAATGACAATGGAGGGGCGGCCGCGTGGGACAACTACTTCGATGCTGTGTCCAACAGGGGTGCTGCGACGTGTGGGGAGCTGTCTGGCGATGGCCTCACTTTTGCAGAGGCGGCATTTGTCGGGTGAGTGTGTACACACTGCAGCTACATGTAGCTACATGTAGCCGTATATGTGTGCTGATGGTTCACTGGCATCACATTACATTACATTACATTACATGCTCCACTCAACGAGGAGTGGGAACCCCAGTCAGGAGCCAACGAGAGGCTCATAGGGAGCCAACGAGAGGCTCATAGGGAGCCAACGAGAGGCTCATAGGGTAGCCAACGAGAGGCTCATAGGGTAGCCAACGAGAGGCTCATAGGGTAGCCAACGAGAGGCTCATAGGGTCACGCATTCTGGTCTACATATGAGGTCCAGTGTCAAGTAGGTCCAGCAATATCGACGGGGTATTATCTCAGCCACAAGAGCACTTTCTGTCACTGACACTCCTGCCTGCTGCTGCTGTGCTTGCCGCTGCATTGCTGCGCTGCCGCTGCACACAGGTTTGACTACCCAACCCCAATGGCAGTTGGTGGTGCCGACCAGTCTCACCTCGTTGTGCAGGTCTCATGCGGCAATGGCGGGCGCAAGCTGCTGACGCTGCAGCACACCACAGCTAGGGGTGGGCTGGCTGGCAACCGCCGCCTGCTGCTGGTCTGAGAGATAAAAGGAACCTTGACCGCAGAGTCTCACCTGGAGGCGTGTTGAGTTGTGCATGCATACAGTTGTTGTGGTTGGTAGCGGGACTGTTGGTATTTGAAGCACCACTTCCTGCGAGCCTTATGTTAGTGAGCGCTGATTGCTGCGGCAGGTGATGACGGTGTGCAGACAGCATGGCGGGTGTTTGCGTGGCCCCAACGCCTTTGTTATGGTCCTGGGGCAGGTACCTGCCGCGAACATGTTCGCTCACGCACAGAGATATGCCGCCGAGTCATGTTTGCATCTTCTGCTGCTTGACGTGCTTGGACACATGCCATAGCATGGTGCAATTACATTGAAAGTTGGTGCGCCGCCAGCTTGCTGTACGCAGCAAGGATGGTTGAGGACTCATGCCAAGGTCAGTTGAGCCTCCTCCGCCTGCTGCTGCTTGCATTTGGCTAGTCTTGCTTGCGTGGTTGTCTGTTTTATAACCAGCGCGTCGTTTGCAATACACTTTGTTCCAGTTCGGTGCTTAGGCATGGTGTTGCGGCCCAGGCGGCCGGTGCATAGAACGTTTTTACATTACATGCTCCACTCCTCGTTGAGTGGAGCATGTAATGTAATGTAATGTAATGTAATGTAATGTAATGTGTTTGGCTGGACGAGCTGCTGAGACGTGAGCAGATTGTGAGCACCTTATGCATGTTTGGGTGTGGTGTGTGATGACTTGTATGAATGCTAACTGCACGGACGCCTTGTCTGCACCATTCTGGGCTGGTGTTCTTTGCTGGAAACGGCTGCGCGCCTGCTGACTGCACGTCTTACACCCCCATTGACCAGTTGAAAGTATGTTTGTTGATTTCTGACAACATGCATGGTGGACAAGTTGGTTTGGCGACGATGCAAAAAAGATTCGCTAGTTCTGGAGGTTTTTGCTTAGGACGACGCTGCTGCAGCACTGGGCGCATGCTGCTGCACCTCTTCATCTACCTCAAAATGTTTTGTACACACGCTGTCATGGCCATTTTAACTACTTCCTCCGCCTGTTGAACCACGTTGTGCTGCATTTTCTGACCAGACAGCAGTTCCAGTTGCTCAGGATACTTGGGTGTGCAGCGCATGTCTTGCTGCTTCGCAATCAGGGCTGTTGGAGTTGTATTGTGTTACCGTTGCATGGCAAGGCATGGTGCTGGTGCTTGCCTTCTCGTTTGGATGCATTAGATCTGCTCCCTAGAGAGCCTGCACATTCAGCTGCATGCTCCCTGAGTTGTACGTGGCCGCTATGGCCACCACTTTGGCGACCTCCTGCACACACATTTGACCGCACCCCTCACTGTTTTTTTTCCACACCCTGGAATGGCACCTCTGGTGTCTCAGGATTGCCTGAGACCGCACCATTTCCTGTTGGCCTGCTGGCAGAGCTCTTGTGCTGAGAGGTGGTGCATTTGGCAGTTTTGTTGTCGCTTGGCATATAGGGTATGTGATTTTTTTCGTGGCATGCCATTGATTTGGAATGAGGTGTTGACTCTTGTGATGATGATGCAACCCAGCTGAGAGCTGGCTACACTGCACAACGCATGTTGTTTGCTGCTGTATCATTCGGCTCAGTCGGGCTAGTGCAGTTGGACCTTGTTCTGCTGCCACAGGGTACTGGCTGTCTCTCGCCTGCGCATGTTTCACATTACATTACATTACATGCTCCACTCAACGAGGAGTGGGAACCCCAGTCAGGAGCCAACGAGAGGCTCATAGGGGGGCAACGAGAGGCTCATAGGGGGGCATTCACATACGCCAGAGTTTCAACTGTGCGCAATGGAGGCTGGGTGGTTGCAAAAACACTGGAGCTGCTGTGGTAGCGGCACCATCATATGAGGTCAGCAAAGCTTAGATCAGCCTCTTGTAGTGGTTGATTGAGCCGGGGCTGTGTTCCCGTCGTGTAACACACAAATCGGGATTGAGCCACTGCCCAACTGCCTAAAGCTGATGACTGTTCAGCCAATGCATGGGCATATGCCTGCTTGCTGGTTCCGCCTGCAAGTAAGCAGCCGGGGTTGTGCAAAACAGCGACACAGCACGGTACATGCAGGTAAGACACTTGGCGCCCTGTCTGCATCATGTGTGCTTTGCAGTCAGCCACATTCCTGAGCATACACAGCCCATAACCTGTTGTGTGCGGCGTTGGCTACAGCAGCAGTGCCGATGGACGGCATGCTGGTTCCCATGCTACCTGCACCAATGAAGCCGCAGCTGTGAGCTGCAACTGTGCATCATGTTGACCTAAAATTTATAAAAGTGTGTGATTTGCAGTAAGCCACAGTCCAGAGCACACACAGCCCATAACCTGCTGTGTGCGGCGCTGGCTACCGCAGCAGTGCTGATGGCCGGCATGCTGGTTCCCATGCTACCTGCACCAATGAAGCCGCAGCTGTGAGCTGCAACTGTGCATCATGTTGACCTAAAATTTATAAAAGTGTGTGCTTTGCAGTCAGCCACAGTCCTCAGCACACACAACCCAGAACCTGTTGTGTGGGCCCTGGCTACAGCAGCAGTGCTGATGGCCGGCATGCTGGTTCCCACGCTGCCTGTACCATTGAAGCTGCAGCTGTAAGTTGTAGGTGTGAATCATGTCGACCTAAAATTTATAACAGTGTGTGCTCTGCAGTCAGCCACAGTCCTGAGCACACACAACCCAGAACCTGCTGTGTGGGGTGCTGGCTACCGCAGCAGTGCTGATGGCCGGCATGCTGGTTCCCATGCTACCTGTGCCATTGAAGCTGCCGCTGTGAGCTGCAACTGTGCATCATGTTGACCTAATCTTTATGAAAGTGTGTGCTTTGCAGTCAGCCACAGTCCTCAGCACACACAACCCAGAACCTGTTGTGTGGGCGTTGGCTACAGCAGCAGTGCTGATGGCCGGCATGCTGGTTCCCACGCTGCCTGTACCATTGAAGCTGCAGCTGTAAGTTGTAGGTGTGAATCATGTCGACCTAAAATTTATAACAGTGTGTGCTCTGCAGTCAGCAACAGTGCTGAGCAGACACAGCCCACAACCTGCTGTGTGCGGCGATGGCTACAGCAGCGGTGCTGATGGCCGGCATGCTGGTTCCCACGCTACCTGTGCCATTGAAGCTGCCGCTGTGAGCTGCAACTGTGCATCATGTTGACCTAAACTTTATACAAGTGTGTGCTTTGCAGTCAGCCACAGTCCTGAGCACACACAACCCAGAACCTGTTGTGTGGGCGTTGGCTACAGCAGCAGTGCTGATGGCCGGCATGCTGGTTCCCACGCTGCCTGTACCATTGAATCTGCAGCTGTGAGTTGTAGGTGTGTATCATGTTGACCTAGAATTTATAAAAGTGTGTGCTTTGCAGTCAGCCACAGTCCTGAGCAAACACAACCACTAACGTGTTGTGTGCGGCGTTGGCTACAGCAGCAGTGCTGATTGCCGGCATGCTGGTTCCCATGCTACCTGCACCATTGAAGCTGCAGCTGTGAGCTGCAACTGTGCATTATGTTGACCTAAAATTTACAAAAGTGTGTGCTTTGCAGTCAGCCACAGTGTTGAGCACACACAACTAATAACCTGATGTGTGCGGCGCTGGCTGGAGAAGCAGTGCCGATGGCCGGCATGCTGGTTCCCACGCTGCCTGTACCATTGAATCTGCAGCTGTGAGCTGCAACTGTGAATCATGTTGACCTAAGTGCCGGGAGGTGAGGAAGGGGTGGGGCTGCATTCAGGCTGAGGTAAGTCCGGGTAAATCCAGGGAAGTCCGGGTAAGTACATGCCAGATGTTGATGCGCGGTGCACCGGTTGGTTGTGTGGTGAAGGCAGCTGCACCAACGAGTGTGAAATAGTTGAGGGGAAGTGTGCAACATGCTTGACAAGGCGCCGGGAGGTGAGGAAGGGGTGGGGCTGCATTCAGGCTGAGGTAAGTCCGGGTAAGTCCGGGTAAATACACGCCAGCTGTTGATGCGCGGTGCACCGGTTGGTTGTGTGATGAGGGCAGCTGCACCAACGAGTGTGAAAGAGTTGAGGGGAAGTGTGTGACATGCTAGGCATGGACGCTTCAGCGATTTTCAGCGCGCTTCACCGCATCTTCACCGCATCTTCGCCGCATCTTCACCGCATGGCTGCAGACCTTTCAGCCATGCTGCCTGCCTGTTTCATGGTTGTAAGTGAATTGCATTGGGCCACAAACTACTCATCGTGCTGTTTGGGTGGCAGGGGAGCTCAGGCACATGCACAGGATGCACCAGGCATGGACGCTTCAGCGCTTTTCAGCGCGCTTCATCGCATCTTCACCGCATCTTCACCGCATGGCTGCAGACCTGTCAGCCATTCTGCCTGCCTGTTCCATGGTTATAAGTGTGTTGCAACACACCCCGGAGTGTGTGCAGCTGTGGATCCACAGCAATTACTGCTGCGGGGTAAGCCCATGGCCCGGTATTTAATAGTTGCCCCGGTCAATTTTTGCTACTGGGCCATAGACACACGTTCAAAGTTTGGGAGGGTTGTGGTTGAGTTGCGACGCTAATCCCTGCTAATCCCAGTTGGTGCGGGTTGTTGCTGCACTGCCTCTACAACACATAATGCAGCTTGGCAAGCCCATTGCAGCCCGGCATTCATTATTTGTCCCGGCCAAATCATGCTAATGGATGCCATAGACACATGTTCAAAGTTTGGAGAGCAGTTGTTGACAGATACCGTAGAAAGTTACACATGATCACACTCCTATCAATTCCATCCAACCCAACTGAGAAATGTCTGACAAATCGTGTAAGCACACAACTCGTGTTGTGGCAGCTGCAAACAACCCAGTTTCATACCATCCATCCATCTAGATGCCCTAATCCAGAGGTCAGTAGCCTCAAGCATGCTGAAAGCGCTTTCAGCGTTCGGCTGTGGCTTGCTAACACAGATACCTGAGCGAAGCTGCTGAACAAAATGGTAGTGCTCGCCTGTTCAACAAAGTAATCCACGTGTTGACGACCATGCCAGCAGTAGCAGCAGTAAGGTAACCATCAATCAACACATAAAAGTGCTTGAAACATATGTAAGTGCAATGACAAGTGTAGGATAATGCCGCCAGTTGACACAGCCAACCACGGCAGATAACTACGGCACTCCTGCAGCACACCCGCATGCCATCACTGAACACAGCTGCAACTCAAGTAGCACAGTGCAGGACTTGCAAGAAACTGACGTCAGCACGCAAATGGGCACTTACCAAGCTACAGAGCAATGGCCAGAGTCATGAGCTGGCCATTCAACGCAGCGCCGCACAAAGTTGCTCTATGGGCTTGTAGCAGTGCAATCCGACCTCCCAACGGGCAACGCCCAAACACAATGTGCAGCCTGCACACTTCGCCTGCAAATTTTTTACTAGGACTGGCATATCCTTATCAGGATTCTCAATGTTTCAACACACAGGGCACCAGCAAACACAGCGCTTGCCAAGACAGAACCTACCCCGCGCCCCCAGCTATGTGCATAGGCTTGCAAGTCATTCAGTGCGTGCATTGTACACCGTACTACGTACTTTCCTTTCCCAGGTTTCTGCAACACTTCCACCAACACTGCACCCAAGCAACACAAATGCTGCATCACACCCCTCTATTCCTGTACCCCAGGACAGTAGCCGCAACCGCAGTAGCAGCGGCTGAACCACCAGCACCACCAGCAGCAACTGCACCAGCTATACAGCAGCCACACCAGCCTCCGAGCCTACCTTCCTGCCGCTCTCTGCTGCACTGCCACACTCTGTCACTCCTGCACTTCCCCTGCTCTCCTTCTCCCTCTTCCTCTGGCAGCGCTCCCACATAGCCAGCCCTGCCATTAGTAATGCAGCTGAGCACAGGATAGCTCCCATAACAATGGTCGCCTGCGAAAAGCTGCCTAGCCGCTGCACCATGGTGCCGATGATGACAGGGCCACTGAAGCCTCCCAGGCAGGCCAGGATGGCTGTGTAGAGGGCCAGGCCAATGCCGGTGTCCTTGGTGTTCAGCGCGGCTGCAAGCAAGCATGCAAATGCAGCAGAATGTTGAGCGGGTTAGTGTTAGCAAGCATCGACTACTAGTAGCAGCAGCAGCAGCAGCAGTGTCCTGGTGCTCAGTTGGTGACAAGGTGGAGAGGTCGAGAGCCCAAGCTGGAGCAAGCGCACTGCTGCTGCAGCAGGGCGGCAGGAAGAAGCGACACGTGCAACTTGCGGCAATCCTGTTGTGATCGCAGGCACCTGCGGCAATCCTGGCAATCCTGTTGTGATTGCAGGCGTTGCGACAATCCTGTCAATCCTGTTGTGATTGCAGGCGTTGCGACAATCCTGTCAATCCTGTTGTGATTGCAGGCGTTGCGACAATCCTGTCAATCCTGTTGTGATTGCAGGCGTTGCGACAATCCTGGCAATCCTGTTGTGATCGCAGGCACCTGCTTGACTCTTTTGAAATGGCAGCCACAGCTCATGCACCCACAGACTACCAGGCTCCACAATAAACTGCTGATCTGCCTCGAGCGCCATACTTGTCAACACCCAGACACTCACCCACGACGCGTGCATTGATGACCCCCATTGCAGCGTTGGCAAAGGTAAGCGCCACCACCAGGATGACAAACCCGGCAGTAAATGAGACTTTGTACAGCGGGGTAAAGAGCGCCAGTGCGATGCCACCAATCAGGTATGGCACAGCCACGTGCCAATTCTTCTCATTCACCCTGTCTGCATGCCACGCTGTTATCACCATCGCAACAGATGCACAGAGTGCTGGGATGCCTGAGAGTAGGATGGCTCTTGTTGACTGCATGCTGATGTGCTTTGCTGCTGCTGCTGCCTTGGCAGCTGCTGGTGAGGCCCCGCTGCTGGTGCTGTTGGACAGGGCGGTGCCTGAGAGCATGTTGTTGATGATGATGGTCAGCCAGCTGTTGGTGCCCATGGCGGAGACAACTGTTACAACAGGTGGCAGCAGCACGGCAGCAGCGGACGCGGCAGCAGCGGACGCGGCGGCAGCGCATGCGGCAGCAGCGGATGCGGCAGCAGCAGCATTTGACAAGAGAAGGGCGTAGGTAAGCCAAAATGTGATGGTAGGCCAGCTGTTGGCGCCCACGGGGGAGACAACTGTGTCAACAGGTGGCAGCGAGTGCTGCGGGAGCAGCAGTTCGACATAAGAGAGCAGCTGGATACCCTGAAGAAGCCGAGCCACCCATGAGCGAAAAGCGACGATTTGATTCAAGCAAAAGACTGAAAGTCAAGATGGGCAAGTCGTCTGATGATCTGCGGCCTGCCTAGTGGCTGCACAGCTTGGCAGGACGAATATCAGCAGCAGCAGGACTGGCAACATGGGCTGCGTACTCAAGCTTCAGCTCACCCCACAGGAAGCCAACCGCAATGAAGAACCACAGCAGCGGCCGCCGCAGTGCATCGTAGATGAGCCACAGCAGCTGCCTCCAGCGAGGAGGGCTGCGTGCTGCCTCGGCCGCCTCTGCACTGCCGTGCACCTGCACACACGTGACATAACATGTAACATGTAACATGTTAAACCCAGCAGCAGTTTCTTTGTTCGGACGAAGCCGGTGTTGCTGTAGTGTTGACCAGCATGCTTCAGACACAACGGCACGGGTACTGAGGAGCTGATAGCAAATGCATGCATGAGGCCCAGCACCATCATATGCACTTGAGCTGTCTGTCCATCATCAACCAGGACGCCGCAGCGCTGATGACAAGCCCAGCCACCTGCCTTTCTGTGTAGAAGCTCGCGCTCTTCCAGGGTCAGCATCCACGCACTCAGGGGGGTGCTGGGCAGCCAGGTCAGCAGGGCCAGGCCCAGCAGCACGCTGGGCACGCCCTCAATGATGAACAGGTACTGCCAGCCTGCAGGAGATGTGTTATGACATGTTATGGATATGCTATAAATTGAATGGGGTGCTGGGCAGCCAAATTAGTAGCGCCAGGCCCAGCAGCACGCTGGGCATGCGATTTTCAGTTATGAACAGGTACTGCCAGCATGCAGGACAGGTGTTACAATGCATGTTGATGACATATGCTGCGAGCTGCAGACTGACATGTATTGTGTGAGGCTGGCTGCAGAGGTTGGTGTCAGTTGCTGATCGCGACGCTGCAACCTCTTCAAGCAGCAGCACCATCCAAACCAACAGCGCCTTGCTGCTCTTGTCCAGTTCGTCATTGGACCCCTGCTCACGCAGTGTCTGTGGTGTCAGCGGCATGCTAACCAGACAGCCTTACCTGCCAGCCCTCCCAGGTCTCCCATCCGCATCAGGCCTGCACACCACACACATGCAGCAAACAGCCAGCAGCAGCCGCATCAGCAAACATCCGCGACCCGCATGACACCCACACATGCAGCAAAAAAAGGTTTGCTAGCAGCAGTTGCATCAGCAACGGCTACCACTTGCGTGACAGTGTATTCATCTTGAAACCACTGCACACAGTTCCATAGGAGCGCATGCACGGCAGGCCATTGACTGTTGCTCATTGTGTATGTACACGATACAGCAGCATGAATCCATAAGATGCCGCCAAGCAGGTGTTGCAGCACACAAGATGCAGCACCATGCCGAAACAACATTGTGCAAGACAAAGGCTTAGAGCATTGGCGCATGTTGAAAGACACATTTCAGTGCTGCGTCGGCTGCAGCTGCGCACCTGCCGCCAGTGGTGCTGCAAAGATGCCGCTGACTGTGGTGGACACCACCACCACAGTGAAGGGCAGCGCGATCCTGAAAGCAGAGATTTGTGCAAATGGATTTGAGTGCCGTGAACTTTCATATGTTGATGATTGGAGAGGCGGTGACACAAGGGAAACAATCATCAACAGCTGCAACAGCTGCAAACAGAAGGGCAGGTAAGTCACTGGACGCCACCCAACAGTGAAGGGCACCAGTGATCCTCAGGCAGAGCATTGGGCGGGACAATATGAAACTTGGTGACATTGAATGCAATGCAACAGCCAGAAACAGGTGCACAGACAGGCCACCCAGCAGAGGACAGACAAGGTACCAGTGGTAAAGTCAACACACAGCATGCTGCGGCAAGGGAACGGGGCCAGCCTGTATGCACTGGGACTGGCACTGCAGCGGACGTTGCTGCACCCAGCGAAGCAAGTTAGTCAGTCTGCTGACAGAGGCAATGACTCTGGAGAGCTGGTATGCATAGGATGAAGGCAGCTGCCATGCTTGAGCTTCCTGCTCACTTGTTCTGTGGGTAGAATTGTGCCAGCAGATGCCCCCCTGCAGGCGCAGCACACAGCAGCAGAGCAGCCACAGCAGGACAGGCAGGATCAACCACAAACACTTTGAATGTATAGGCAGTGTCCATCATCATGGCGTGAAGATGAGGAAAAGCGACATGCACTCAAAACAATGCTGCATATGGAGCTTGGCGGAGTGCCGAACTCAACACACGCTGCCAGGAACAAGCTAGCCAACGGTCCCAGATGGCCAAGACAACTAGCTTCATGAAAACACATGTCAATACATACACCACACACGAATTCATCTAATTGACCAGTTGATAACACCAGAACAGGAGCCGCTACAGCAGCTGGCCGCACCTGAGCTGGGTCCCGCACTCTCAGCCAGGCCCAGCAGCAGCCGCAGTGCAAAGAAGGCCGGCTTGCTGCGCACCGCTGCCTGGCAGGTGCTGATGATGCCTGCAGGAAGGGACAGCAACAACGAAAGCAGCAGCAATATTAAGGGAACACAGGGAAGAAGATACGCGTACGCAAATGTGTTAGACTAGCTGCTGTGGCAGCTGCCTGGTGGGTGCTGGTGGCGCCTGGCAAGCGCAGTAGCAGCAGCATGAACGTACCCTCCATGCCCAGGGTGCAGCAAGCCTTGCTAAAAATGCTGCTACTGCTGCTCACCACACGCCTGTGGCATGCCCCACTGCACTGCTGGTGGTGCTGACAATACAGTTCTTTGCTGCTGCTGCTGCTGCTGCTACTGCTGCTGCTGCTGCTCCTGCTGCTGCCGCTGCTGCTGCCGTTGCGGCTGCCATTGCCGCTGCCATCATACGATTGCTGCTGCTGCTGCTGCTGTTGCTGCTGCTGCTGCTGTTGCTGCTGCTGCTGCTGTCGTTGCTGCTGCTGCTGCTCACCCCAGGCCAGCATCATGCCTCCCAGCACGTAGCGCGTGCCATACTTCATGCTCATGAAGGTCAGCGGGATGATGCCCACACCAAAGCCTGCACTCATGGAAACAAGCAAAAGTAAGGCCATTGCTATTGAATGATGAGGCAACAAGCATATGTAAGGCTTGATTGGTTGAATGATTAATCACCAGCATAATGCCCACGCCAAAGCCCGTGCACATGAAAGGAACAAGTAAGGCTTTCAGTAAGGCTCTAAACAAATTAATTGATCAATCACTGGCATGACGCAATGCCACAGCCTGCGGCCAAAGCAGGGCAGGCACAAGCTGCAAACAACACGACAAAGGTGAAGCAGCCAGTGCTAACAGCCATAGGCACGAAGTAGCACACATGTGTGGTTTGCTGGTGCTGCTGCTGCTGCTGCTGCTGCTGCTGCTGCCGTAGCATGCAGTCCTGCAGTGCACTTCAGCAGAAGGCTAGGCAGGCATGGCTGTCTGCTGCGCTGCAGCAGCCTAGTTTACCATCAGGCACCAGCTCACCAATGTAGAACATGCCACTGGCCAGCCCAAAGTCAACTGCAAGCAAACGTTGAGACAGCAGTTCACGATGCATGCAGAGCATGGGGCTTGTCAGATGACGAGTTTTCAATTTTTCAATTTATCTGCAAGGGATCTGCCTGTCTAGCATAGTATGCGCTGGTGTGTGGGCACTGGAAAACAGGCACACTCGTGATGATTGAAGTGCGTGCACACACTGCAGCTGCACAGCACGTGCCATGGGGCTGCCTGCTCTACTGCTGCTGCTGCTGCTGCTGGCTGGATGCTGTGCAATGCTTGCCTGCATTCAGGCCAAGGTATGGGTTGAGCTCAATTGCTGCAAAGTTCAAGTTGCCCTTGTCCAGGTATGCAAAGATGCCAACCAAGAACAGGAATGGCAGGATGACCGGGTTGACCCTGCATTCAGAAAATCAAGTAAGAAACAGCATGCATGCGCAATGCTTCGATCAAAAATGGCTTCAATTTGCTGATGCAGCATCTCTGTGCTTGCTTTGCTGTGCTGTGTGGTTGCTGGGGGTCACTCAGCAGCAGCAGTCAGGCTGGCAGCAGCAGCAGCAGCAGCAGCAGGTCAACTGGCAGCGGCCCAAACGCAAGATAGTACTGGTTGTCACCATACATGTCTATGGTTCATAAACCATAGTCATTGCTGCTGCTGGTGCTGCTGCTGTGGTGGTGCCTACTTGCGGAGTGCCCGATGCAGCATGACCTCTTCCTCCGCTGCTTCAGCGTGCTTGTCCACAGTGTTCCCCGTATCCTTGATATCTACATCTAGTATACACTTTCCGTCCGGATTGCTGCCGATCTTCGCAGTAGCCATGATGATGACCGGTCCGAAATGAACCTACAACGCGCATCAGTCGCAAATATATTTTGCTCAACTGTAATCAGAACATGCTTGTAAGGCTCAAGCTTACCGGAGAGCTCTCTCCATCGCAAAGTAACCGGCAGCGCCCACCTCATTCGTGTGACTGACACGTCGTGTCCAGCACAATGCTGAAAGCCCTGAGGAGTGCTAAGGCTATCACTTCCGTCCACAACCGATGAGGGTATATGTAGGAATGCGGCACGTGCAGCGATGAAGAAGAGGAACGCGGCAGCAGCACTCCTGCTGCTGCTACTGCCTGTAGCGTTGGCGCCCAGCATAGCAGCAACTGACAGCACAGGTGCCCTGCAAGGTAAACAGGGGGTTGTTTGATTTATTGACTTTTTCTGTTTACCGCTTGCCTGAGATCAGCAGCGGCTGATGCCTTTAATGCTGTGCCATTGTGTGCGCAAGCTTACTGGTGATGCACCAACGCTCTGCCTTCCAAGTGCTGGGCATTTGATCAACCTGCTGCACATCGGCACATGAAGCAAATTTCATAAAAATAAACTCATATGCAGCACATTGTGATGCCTACTGCCGCTGTTACTGCCGCTGCAGATGCGCCACTTGCTGCAGCACGCATTGCCGGCACTACATTCCTGTTCATGGGAGTGCGGCAGCCGCTGCCATACAAGCAAGCTCAAAAGGCATGCAGAGCAGCAGGCGGGGCATTAGCAACGCTGCAGGATGACGGCAGCCCCTACAAATTCACAGAACAGGTGCTGCTGGCAGCGCTTTCAAACATAACGCATGTCAGCACACTGCAGGAGGCTTACACCAGGGCCGGCCTACAGATGCCTACCAGCAGTTGGCAGCTGACACCTAACTGCAGCAGCAGCAGCAGCAGCAGCAGCAGCAGCAGTGGCAGCGGAGTCACAGATGACAGCTGGAGTGCTGTCTGGGGGAGCCAGCAGCAGCAGCAGCAGCAGCAGCAGGATCTCAACCCACCTGCTGCTCCCCTCTTGTGGTGGGTGGACAACCACCAGCAGCAGCAGCAGCAGCAGCAGCGTGGCAGCAGCAGCAAGTGCAATGCGCTAGGGCCTGTGGAGCAGGGCGTGGTGGCAGGGCTAGGCTGTGGCACTCAGCTACCGTTCGTCTGTGCAGGTGGGCTGCATTCCTGCGGCAATGCTGCTGCACTGCTTTCTTTGCCAAGCAATGGCGTGCATGTAGTGCCTCCCTTGTGGCTATACTTGACGAGCAGATCGCATTACATGTCAACCCGCTGATGCTCCTTCAAATTTTGAACAGCTTTGGCGCGCTACCCCTCCCGCAGCCATGTGCACACCCCGCTGCACCATCACTCCACCTGAATACGTATAATATTGCTGCAGCAGCATGACAACCCGCGCCCTTTACACATGTAATGTTGACAGTACTACAAACCCTGCACCTGCGTCTCACTTTTCCCCTCTGCCTTGCTGCAGTGAGCGAGCCTGAGGCGCAGCAGTACACACACCCAGACATGGCAGCACTGGTGGCACTAGCACGCCACGGCATCCCACTGCCTGCTATTGCCCAGCCTGACACCAATCCCTGCAGCCTGCTGCAACTACCGGCAGAAGTGACACCTGTAGCAGCTGCTGCTTTTGCAGCAGCAGCTAATGGCAGCGCTAGCAGCGGCAGCAGCAGACGTGTGCCTCGCAGCCAGCTGGTGGTGACCTGCGACCCCTCAAATAACAGAATAACATCCGTTATCGTCCCCTGGTGGATGTTGAGCACAGCGGGCGATATGAGCAGCAGTTACACGCCCAGCAACTGGCAGCTGCCTGCTGGAGGCTTGTTACATTTGCAGGAGCTGTGGATTACTGCAGAACCCTGGCCAGCCACACTAGTGCAGCCTGGAAGTGCGGCCAGCAAAAGTAACACAATAACAAGTGATGACACATGGTCTGGCATCCACCTGCCTGCGCCGGCAAGCAGCAGCAGCAGCAGCAGCAGCAGCAGAGGTGGGAGTGGTGCTGATGCATGCATTTCTTATGCACCTGCAGTGCCGCTGCCAGAATGGCTACTGCCATGGCTGGCACCTGCTGTGAGTCATCTAACAATTGGAGCGGCACCAGCAGATGTCAGAGACCTCAGAAGCTGGCGCAGCAGCACGCTGGTGTTGCAGCAGCAGCTCTGGCAGCTGCGCCTGCAAGTGCAGCAGATGGAAGACATGGCACAGCTGCTGCTGGCTGTACTGCCTCAAGAGAATGCAGTTGGATTGCAGCAGGCGCTGCTGCTTGTGGAGCAGCTGCAGATGCTGCTGCAGGATGTTGAAGCGCTGCAGCTGTTCCAACATGATGCCCTTGAAACAGACCAGCAACAGCAGCAGCAGCAGCAGCAGCAGGTGCTGCAGCAGGATCTGCAAGGCATGTGGCAGGTACTGGACAGGCAGCAGCAGCGCATTGATGAGGTGCAGCAGCAGCTGTACCGGCTGCAGCTGCTGCAGAATCTCGGGCAGTATCAGCCACCAGCGCATTCGCTGCAGCTCCTGACCTCCTTGTCAGATTGCTTTAGCGAGTATCAGGACATCAAGATGCAGATCAAGCAGCAGCAGCACCAGCAGGAGCAGCAGCAAGCCCGCCTCCAGCAGCAGCAGCAGCAGCAGCAGCCTGTGCAGCAGCGCCACCCACAGCATCGCAACACCTCAAACTTCCACAGGCAGCAAGGCGCCTATGAACGCAGTATGCATGGCCACTGGCCATTCTCTTCGTGGCGCGAAAGTCGCCGTGAAATGCGGCTTCAGCCGTTCACCAGGCTAGGATCTGACAGTGTCACTGCTGCTGCAGGGCTTGTGTCAGGACCGGCCTCAGGCCTGTCAGGCCCAGCCTGGAGGATGGACCTGTACCAGCCTGATGGCCTGTCAGGCCTGTGTGCATTGGATCTGCTGAAGAGCTTGCGGATCTCCCCACTGACTGAAGTGCCTGCAGCTGCTCGCAAGCTGCACCAGCTGGTCCACCAGCAGATGGGACAGCAGCAGCAGGGAAATTGTCCTAGCTGCAGCAGCAGCAGCAGCAGCAGCTATGCAAGAGGCAGGTGGGAAGACATCAGTGATGCAACCAACCTCCTGCTGCCAGCCTGCTTGGCAGCGCTGAGGAGTTTGGAGGTGTTGGAGCTTGATCATGCCACAGAGCTGCCAATGCAGCTGCCAAAGGACTGGGGGAACCTGCCTAGGCTGCAGCTGCTGAGCATAACACGCACAGCACATTGCAGGCGGCAGGTGTGGCCCCCGCGCTTTGCCAGCAGCAGAATGCAGCAGGGTGCTGCTGCTGCTGCTGCTGCTGCTGCTGCTGGAGTGGGAATGCATCTGAGTGATGAGGAGCAGCAGCAGCTGGCAGCAGGCTGCGGATTAGCACCTGGCCTGAATCAACAGCAAAGCAACTGCAGTGTCAGCAACCTCTTGATGTGTCAGTATGCGCATGAGCGGTTTGCCTGCAGCTGCACCACCCCCACAGCAACTGCTCTCTCAGGGAGCCTCCCACCAGAATGGCTGACTCTCATGTCACTCAGAGCTCTCAACCTACCGGGGCATAATCTGGTGGGTAATCTTCCCGAGGATTACGCCGGCGGGGCGGAGCCGTCATCGGGGATGAGCGATTACGGCATGTGGCAGCTGCAGCACTTGGCACTGCGGGTGAACCGCCTTTCTGGAAGCATCCCAGCATCATATGTATGGACTCCGCAGCCGCATGATGGAAATGCAATTGCATTTAGTACTACTGGCTTTCCGCTGCTTGAAGTGCTTGATCTGGATTGCAATCTGCTTGAGGGTGGTTTGCCACAGCTGGCAGGGCTGCCGCAGCTGCGTGTGCTGTCAGCAGCATCTAACAGGCTCAGTGGGGGTGTGCCAGATGCAGTGCCGGCAGGTTTAGAAGTGCTGGATCTGCACCACAACGACTTGACAGGTCCAGTGCCGTGCTTCACAAGTGACAGCAGCAGCAGCAGCAGCAGCGGTGATGGCAGCAGTAGCGGCAGCGATGAAGGCAGTGATGATGAGAGTGATGTGGTGGCTTCTGTTACAGATGATGCTGGTAGTGCTGCTGCTGCTGGAGCACCGGCAGCTTGGCACAGCAGCAGCAGCAGCAACGGCCTGTCTTGGGATGGCAGCAGCAGCAGCGGCAGCAGCAGCAGCGAAAGCGTGGTTAACGCGCAGCTGTCCCTGCAGCTTGTCAACCTTGCTGATAACAGGTGGGCGGGCAGTTACTTGAAGTGTGATGCAACTGCGTACATGGGTTATGGCAGACCTGTCACTGTGACTGGTTGTCTGTGGGCGTGCACATATGTTGTGTGTCGGCCATCTAGATGGCGTCCGGTCTGGCACAGCCTTCACGGAAATTTGTGCATCAGCAGAAGCTGCGGGCTGTGACAGCGCCCGCCACCATGCCACAGACTTTCAAGCAGCTACCGTGGTACAATTACACAGTCTGTGGGGGTCTTCACTGGTTTGCTGGTGCTGCTGCCGCTGCCATGGTTGTGCCAAAACCTGTATTACCTGCTGCTGCTGCTGCTGCTGTTGTCATACAACCCTGCAGGCTATCAGGCTCCCTTCCCGCCTGCCTCAGCAAAGGCGGCGCCACGCCACACATGAGCCACCTAGACATCAGCCCACCGATACCTGTGTTATCTGCTGCTGCTGCTCCTCTTGTTTTTGCACCCCCTGCAGGCTGTCAGGCTCATTGCCCGCCTGCCTCAGCAAGGGTGGAGCCACGCCACACCTCAGCCACCTGGACCTCAGCTGGCAGCGGGCAGATCCAGAGGTAGCAAGGCTGCTGCGAGCAGCCGCAGCCTGCAAGCTGCAGCAGCAGCAGCAGCAGCAGCAGCAGCAGCGTGGCGCTGCCCCAGCTGACACCTGCAGTGCAGGTGACAGCAGCAGCGGCGGCGGCTTGTTTGACGGCAGCAGCAGGACGGTGTTCATCACTGCACCAGCAGCAGACAGCGGCACAGCTACAGAAGCATCACAGCAGCCAAAAACAAAATCCCGCAGCAGCAGTGACAGCGCAGATCTGCTGTGTTCGCTGCAGCTACAAGAGCTTGCCGCCGATGCAGCACGCCACATCAGCATCCAAGGCAGTGTGCCAGAAGAGCTGCTCAGCATAAACCGGGTGCTGCTATCTGGCCTGGCCCTCAGAGGCACACTGCCTGACTGGGCATTTGAGCTGCCTGAGATGCTTACATACTCGATGCAAAGTGAGGGATATGATGATGGTTTAGGCCGCGCAGCGGCAGCAGCAGCAGCAGGAGCACAAGATCAAGATGATGATGTGCTGGCGGGGGATGGCAGCCAGCAACAGCAGCAGCAGCAAGAGAGGCGTGTGAGGCGGCCACTGGAGTGGCAGATGCTACGCAACAGCGGCCTGCCGGCAATGCAGCCGCCGTCTCAAGACGGTGCTAATGCAGCAGCAGCAGCAGCAGCAGCAGCACGGCAAGCTCGCAGCAGATCTGGAAGCAGGCAACAGCCTTACAGCAGCAGCAGCAGGTCACCAAGAGGCGGATCAGCGGGCAGGAGCAGCAGCAGTTCATATGGCCCCTCACGCCAAAACAACCTGCTGTTTCTTGCTGATCAGCAGCTGACGGGCGGCTTTGCTCCTGCGCTGTCAATGTTCTGGCTGTTTGAGCATTGCATACGCTTCAAGTGGTGGACCAACGAGCCGCAGTCGGTTGTCAGCTTTGCTGTTCCCGCAGACGGACAGCTGGCAATCGTACTGCCAGCAGCGTCACTTCCTGAAGGCATGGTCAACAGGATGGCTGATGACGCTGTCGTTAGTCAAACATCATCGCAGTCAAAACAGCAGCAGCAGGGCGCGGTTAGCGGCAGCGGCAGCAGCAGCACGAGCAGCAGGCCTACAATTCCTTCAGACATTACGCTGGTGAAGCTGAAGGTCAAGCAGCAGCGAGGGGTCTTACATGCAGGGCAATGTAAGCGGAGCGCATTGTGCTGTTATTGTCTGTCTCTAGCAAGGTCACTCCGCACTGCTCTCCCTGCTGAGCCGTCAGAAGCGCTTGCGTCTGGTTCTGGCAGTCGCGTAGGGCACATGAGAAACCGCTGTCTGTTTGCTGGCATGCCTACTTTGCATGCTGGTGGGTGCACTCGCGCATGCCCCTTGTGCCAGATGAGTGCTGTTGCGGCAGATGCTAAAGTGTTGCACTGTCTGCTGGTATTCGCTCACTGGACGCTTGGCTGCCAGTGCCATCATTTTTTCAACTGCCACCGGCCTACCTGCATGCCATGTTGGCTCCCAGTGCTGCCAACCACCACTACAGTGGCGCATCCAGGTGTGGCAACTAAGTGACACACAAACTGACAAGTTTACTTTGATGGCATCTGTCTGCCTGCAGATACGCGCTGGTTCGCCAAGCAAGGCTGCCCATCCAACTCAGCTGCCAAGTGGTCGTTCAGGAGAAGCTGGTTTGCTTTCAGAGAAGAGCACGCCAAGCAAGCTGCTCTAGGCAGCAGCAGCAGCAGCAACAGCAGTGTGTTATGGGCTGCTGCTGCTGCTGCAGCAGTGCCAGCTGCTGTGGGGGATGCAGCAGCACTGGCTAGGAATGACAGGGAGAGGGCGGAGCTGCAGGAGCTGCTGCAGTACCTGCCAGTGGAGGGACCTGACGTTTTCAGTAGCAGCAGCGGCCACGGCAGTAGGAGCAGAAGCAGTGTTGAAAACAGCAGAGTTGCAGAGCAAGGCAGCTCTGGCGGTGCAGCACCGCTGGCGGATGATGGTGAGCAGCAGCAGCAGCAGCAGCAGCAGCAGCAGCTGGAAACAGAACAGCAACAAGCTCAGCAGCAGCTACATCAGCAGCCAGTGCAGCAGGCGCAGCTAGTAGACGTGGACTTGCAAGACATCTGCTCTCCGTTCGAGGTGTTGCTAGTTTATCTGGCTCTGCTGATGGCTGC
Organism: Tetradesmus obliquus; assembly: GCA_030272155.1. NCBI lineage: Eukaryota > Viridiplantae > Chlorophyta > Chlorophyceae > Sphaeropleales > Scenedesmaceae > Tetradesmus > Tetradesmus obliquus. The sequence goes on from CP126191.1 coordinate 9,702,454, forward strand.
CGAGATCGGCTGCTTTGCGGTTTTGGCGTATGCAATGTGGAGTGTGTTTGCTTGCGTGTTCTTGACAAGCCATAGCTTCCACGCCCGCTTCAAGCTGCCTGAAGAGGCATATGCAGCAGCAGCGGGCGCTGGTCAGCTCGATGCTGCTGCTGCTGATGATGGTGATGGTGATTATGCGCGGCAGCAGCAGCAGCAGCAGCAGCCGCAGCAGCGGCAGCAGTACGGCATCATTGTGTACAAGTGGGTTCAGGAGCAGCTACAGCCTGGGCTGATCACCCTGTTTGGGGTTTCGCTTGCTACTGCTACAGCCTCACTAGCACGGATCTCCTTATTTACAGATGCATCAGCACTAGAAAAGTTGGCTTCTCAGCTGGACAATGATGCAGCTGAAACCTTAGGCCCGATTGGTGTGTCCCTGCTGCTGTGGATTCAGTCAGGGTCTATATATGACTTGGGGTGGCGGCTGCTGCTAGATGGTGCCTGTGTGCTGTCAGCAGCAGCCGCAATGCGCATTTGTGCTGTTGTTGTGGCTGCATTCCCTGGCCAGCCAATCAGGCAGTGGCTGCAGGGGCCTCGAGGGTTTATGTTGGGCATCTCCTTGCCATTAGCTGCTGCACTGCTCGCATTTGCAATGCCGATGGTGTTTGCGCAGTCACTGGGGCTGCCACTGGTGCCTGCAGCGCTGCTGCTGCAGCTGCCACTGAGCCTGATCTGTGATGGCGGCCGCTTGCGCATCTGGCGAGCTGCAAACAGCGTTGCTGCTGCATTTTTCAGTCCAGTTGTAGCTGGTATGGCACTAATACAGCTGCTGCGGCTAGAACCAGCAGATGACAATGCAGCAGCAGCAGAAGCAGGGGCAGCAGCGGCAGCAGGAAATGTCAGCCGTGCAGCCATGTTCAATGGGCAAACCTTGGACATGAGTCCTGCTGATGTGGCTCGGCAGGCTGAGCTTGTTTTGGTGCTGCTGCTTGCGCTGTCACATATGGCGCTGGCAGTTGTTGAGCACTGCAGGTGCCTTGCGGTGCTGCAGTTTGCGCTGAATGGCAGCAGACACATCTTGGCACCCAACAACCCAGCAGCAGCAGCAGCAGCAGCAGCAGTGGATGGCGCTGCAGCTGGTGAAGGGGAGGTGCATTTGCCTGCGCCTCTCCGCCACAGCTTCTGGTATGTCCTGAAGCTTTCAGGGTGGCTTGTGTTCTGGGCCGTTGCTCATCCTGTCATAGTATTTTGGCTGCTGGCCTATTGGCTCGGGTATGTGACTGTGCTGTGGCCTCCGTGGGTTTGGGATCAGCTGGGCCTTGCTGCTGCAGCTGTTGGCGCCAGTGCAATATTGAGCTGTCCTGCGATGCTCAGCTCGTCCATTGTCAAAGAATTCATGGCTGCTTGCGGGTGTGAAGTGGGTAGTGATGGTGCATGGGAAGATGAGAGCCAGCCGATGCATAGGTATGTTAGGGCTTCACTGTTTGGGGTGCAGCAGGAGCTGCCCAACTGCAGCGGGTGGTATGTGATTGTCGGGGTGGATGGGTACCCTGCGCTGGTGCCTTTGCAAGGCGTGCCGGCATCGCTGCTGCTGCACAGTCAGCAGCAGCTGCAAGAGGGCCAGCAGCAGAAGCAGCAGCAGCAGCAGCAGCAGCAGCAGCAGGAAGGGGAGGGAGAGGAGGGGCAGCAGCAGCAGCAGCAGCAGCGAGGCTTGCAGGAGCTGCAGCAGCAGGTTGCGCTGGCCTGGCTGTATGCCTGCAGGCAGGCAGCATTCTCACGTGCTGCTGTGCTGAAGCTGCTGCTTGCAGTTGCGGCTGGTGTGGTGTTCGTTGTGCGGCATGGAGCTGCTGCTGGGCTGGCAGCAGGTGTGGGCATGTTCTGGCAAGCAGCTGGTACTGTTGTTGCTTGCGGTTTGTCAGGCAGGGTGTGATTTCTGTCTGCTGTTGCGGCTTGAACACAGCAATGCACGTTTTCCTCTCAAGCTGGCGCTGCATGAAAAGGAATTGGATTGTATGCGAGGCTTTTGAGGCGGGAAACAAAATGCTTGAATACGGGGAAGTGCCTAGTAAGTCAGGGAGAGGTCAAGACACCTTTACAATAAGTGGTCTATGATACAGAGCCACAACGTAGGAGCAGGGCAATACATTTAGATCTAATCCTAAACCTAAGCCCCACGGCCTGTCATGGGTAGACAGTGTGAAGCCACACCCGATGGTGGCGATCGCGCATCTGATGTTCGGGGCAGGTTCATTTTTTCTCATTGGATTGATTTCAGGACAATTCTCGGCCAGAGGACGCTTGTGGATTGAGGCAACGCCACACCTTGGACACGCAGCTTGCGCATCGCCGCTCCCAGGACGGATAGTCTGCTTGCCAGTAGCTCCGAAAACTGCTAGTTTTCCACCAATTTCCTCTGGTGACTGTTTCACAACGATCGCTGCTGAAGCACAGCAGCAGCACCACCACCACCAGAAGAAGGCGTTTCCCAAACACGGCGTGTTCCCAAACAACCCGCCAGCTGCACCAGTTTCAATCATGCGACCTGCCGAGCGAGCGAATCAAACAGAACATGCAGCACGGAACCTGAGCAGTCTGCTGCGCAGCCCCCAGGTGGTGCGGCTGCTGCAGCAACCTCTGCCTGAGCAGCCCACAGCAGCACAGCAGACAGTGCTGCTTAGCTGTGCCACAGAGCTGCAGCAGCTGCCCCATGCCTTGCCTGAACACCCTAGCAACGACTCAGGCACACCAGCACTTGTTCAACTACTAAGAGGCGTGCTGCGCCACGAGCCAGTACACAGTGCTGGCGTGCTGTTGGTGTGGCTGCAGCAGCAGCAGCAGCAGCAGCAGCAGCAGCAGCAGCAGCAGCAGCAGTGCCGCAGCGCTTGCAAGGCGGCCGGTTGCAGCCTGGGGTAGTTGAGACTATCCACTACATTGGAGGGCGGGTGGTGTTTAGGCTAGCCATGCTGCTGTTATTCTGCGTGGCAGGCGGCAGCAGCTGCACAGCGGCCGGAGCTGAGCTTACAATGCAGATGACACAGCAGCTGCTGCAGTCAGGTGGGTGTGTTTGCTGTGTGAGAAACGGCCAAAGCACGTCCTACTGTGCTTAGTGTCACCCTTTGAACAAGAACAGTTGTAACCTCATGAAGGTCTATGACGCGCAGGGTGTACATGCACAGGGTGTACATGCACAGGGCTGACGCATGGACCGTGTTCAATTACATGATCAGAGGCATATGTATCCGTGAAGTCCGGGCATGGCATGCATTGTACTGCATTCGCAGTTTGATAAGGGTCTCTATGGATGATGTTGCAGGTTCCACAGTGTCTACTGTGAAGCTAGGCAAGTCAACTTCAAACAGTGAGCAAGCGTCTTCTGCACAAGGGGCTACAACTGCTGCTGCTGCTGCTGCTGTTTGCTGCTGCTGTTTGCTGCTGCTGTTTGCTGCTGCTGCTTGGTGTGTAGGTGTGCTTGTCAGCTGGAGGCAGCTCCTGGAGCTGCTGCTGCAGCAGCGGCAGCAGCAGCAGCTGTCAAAGGGCGTGAGCGGGTACTGGTAGGAACGTTTGACGTCATGCGTATGCTGCTTGATCTTTGGCGTACGACACTGTCGCTTGTACCATCAGAGCTGCCCACTCTGCTGCATGCAGTGGAGCCACTGCTGCTGCAGCTGCACGGCTTACGGCAGGCTGCTTGCAGCAGGCGCAGCAGCAGGCACAGCAGCAGCAGCAGACAGCAGCAGCAGCAGCAGCAGCAGCAGCAGCAGCAGCGGTGAGTTGTGGCTTGCATACAACAATATGCAGCTGGCTTCTGGTGGAAAAAAAATTCATCTACCGGCTGTGCTACCTGTTTGTGCAGCGGGGACGGTTCACAGGTGCAGCAGCTGAGGTTGCTGTCTTCAGCTTGCTGCGTCAGCCTGCAGTGGCACAGCTGGTGCTGCAGCTGCTGACAGTGCACACCATGCTGTTGCACCAGCAGCACAGCGAGCAGCAGCAGCAGCAGCATCCACGGCAGAGCAGCAAGCAGCAGCTGCGTGCAGACCTGCTGCCCATGTCTGCCTTCCACCAGCAACAGGACATGCTGCAGCTGCTGCCAGGCGGCCAGGCCTACCTGGATGCAGCAGGTCTGGCGGCAGCTGCGCCCTGTGCTGCTCGGGCTAACATGTTGGCGGCTGCACTGCAGATCATCCTGCAGTACTGTTGCATGCAGCAGGGAGCCTTAGCAACAGGCAGCATCACCCTTGTGCTGTCGCCAGCTGCTGTGCGGCTGGTGCTGGGGCTGCAGCTGCTGGCTGCTGGTGCAGTGCAGCGCCTGCAGCAGCTGCAGCAGCCGCAGCCTTTGTTGAGGACGCATCACCCTTTCAACCTGCTACTGACCAGCAATGCACTGCTGCAGAGGCAGCTGAAAGCAGTCCTGCAAGCTGGCCGCAGCTGCCTGCCACGGGAGGTGCTGCAGCAGGCTGGGCTGCAGCTGCTGCAGGCACTAGCAGCACCGCTGCAGCAGCTGCAGCTGACTTCTAGTGGCAGTGAATGGAGGACCATCGCTGTGCAGTCTGCTTCTGGCAGCCAGCCTGGCTCTCTCAGCCAGTTGCTGGCACTGAAAGCTGCTGCGCCTGGGCTTGAAGTGTCGCAGCTGGCCCAAGCCGCAAGTGGTGAGTTATTGCAGCTGCTGCACACGAACGTGTTGCAGGCTGCATGTTGATCTGACAGTAGGACTGGGTGCCTAGCTAGCTGCTTGCCTGCAATCACACGGCAACTGCAGTGAGGGTGCTTTGTCTGGCTGCTTGCACATTTGCCTCAGGACACCAAAACGAGCAAGTTGAAGGCCAATTACCCCGGCTGCATAATGGTGATCCGGCCCATTGCAGCGTTGTGGGAGGCCTGTCTGCACAGTCCAGAACTAAGTGCATCTGTGCGCCTGCCTTTCACCTCCTGATGATGCAGGTTTGGATGCAGCACCAATGTTGAGCCTGGCAGCAGCACACCCAGAGGCCTTCACAGCCCTCATCGACTGCTACCTGCGCTCGCCAGTGCTGCAGGCAGCAGGCATGCTAGCCACAGCTGAGGTGCTTGCACACGCAGCAGTTGCAGTGCTGGGCTCCAGCGACAGGCCACTTGGCGCATTGGGCAACACAGCAGCAGTGGCAGGCCTGGCTTCTGCAATAACCAGCTTCACCAAGCGAACAGTGCAGCTAACCAAGGCTGCAGTATCGCTGCACAGGCAGCCAGGCGCAGCTGCTGGGGATGCAGCATCTGTGTACTTCCCTGCTGCCCTCATCCACATCACACGTGTGATACAGGACTGCATAGCTGGCAGCTTGGTCCATGCATTGCAGCGTGGCAGTGCTGCCAGCAGCAGTGGCAGCAGCGGCAGCAGCCAGGCTGTAGCAAGCGCTGCCCTGCTGGCTGTGGTGCTTGCGCGCAGCCTGGTGCAGCTGGCAGACGCAGCGCAGGCGTCAGGGCCCCAGCTGCTTTTCCGGAGCATCATGGCGCGTCCGGAGTTCAGCATGGCTTGGATGCCAGAGCAGGGTGACGAGGCAGTTGCTGTGGATGTGCCTGAACCCAGCGGCAGCTGTGCAGCACACAATGCACCCGGCCAGTGGCACATCTGGCAGACCCACATGCTGCAGGCTATGCAGCGGGTGCTGCTTGCATGTATAGGGACTGGCATGGCGCCGGCAGCACTAGCAGCAGCACCAGCAGGAGTTGCGGCCGCCACAGGGGCTGCAGCTGCAGATGATGCCAGTGCAGCCAGCAGCAGCAGCAACCCTGGTCACAGCAGCAGCTCCCAGGAGGTCAGCTGGGGCTACCTGCTGCGCCTGCAGCAGTGCAGCTCACGCTGGGCAGCAGCAGTGGCAGCGTTTGACACCAAGTGGCCTGGCTGGCGTGACTTGCCGGACTTGCTTGCTGCAATGGCAGCACGCAGCAATGAGGAAGAGCAGCAGGCCATGCAGCAGACGGAGCAGCAGTACACAGACGCCCTGGAGCTGTGTAGGGCATTAACAGCTGCTGCACCGCTGCCGCTGGTGTGCAACAACCCCGGCTGCCACAGCCTCGAGCGCGTGAGTGAGGCTGCGGCTGCAAGCAAGCGTTGCGCAGGCTGCAAATGCCGCTACTGCAGTGCGGCGTGCCAGACAGCTGACTGGAAGCGGCACAAGCGCGCATGCAAGCGCATGGTTGCTGCAGGAGAAACATGCACATGAAGTACAACCTTCCCTGCTTTGTGTGTGCTCCGCGCGGGTGAACCTGTTGTGCACAACCAGCGTGCAAACTTTTGTCATAAGTGGTGGTCAACCAGGCAATGTGGTGCAAGTCGCGAGGTTTGCCACATGCACAATTATGTGCATGCCAGTGGCAACTTGACTCAAGTTCAAGATGGCTTAAGACGTTCCTGCATAATATTGATGCATAGACAGCGTACCCTTCTCTTTGCTGATCTTTACTTGTGTTGTTTTTGGTTGAAGCAGTTGTGATTTGAGAAGCAGTGTTGTATCACTCCCTGCCCTGACTGGACCTCCAGCGTTGGTCTGGAGTGAGTAGTGCCGTAGTGGTAGGGTTCTTGTGGGTTGAAATCGAATGCCAGAGCTGAACGCCTGTCCGAAGTGCGGCTCACACCAGCCGTCGTCGTATGACGCGTATATTTGCATCATTGAGACATTGAAAGCAGCGTGCGTGCAGCACTCGCCACCAGCAGGCACTACCCGCACCCCCGCACCATCGGCAGCGCGTTGATTAATTCACTTGGATTTCTAAATGATCTTAGGGTTAATAATGCTGCTTCAAAGTCAGGGTTGGTTTTGGCAGCTTTGATAGAGACTCGACCTCGTCCGCACCGGCCAGGACAGCCATAGATATGCGAACAGAAGTGATAGAGCTCTTGCCTAGGGCAGGGCAGGTATGTAACGTCCACACCATCGACCTTCGGTCCTTGCCAGGCTCAGAGGACTCATGCCTGGCAGTTGATAGGTAGTGCAGCAGGCGCTGCTGTGCCAACCTCTCACACTGCTGCCCCTGCCTGCAGGTTGTGTTCAGTGCCGTCTGCATTGCCACATCCAGCTCAATAGTGTTTCAGACACAGCCTCGCATCCCTGCTGGGATCTTGGTGGCGCTATGTGCAGCAGGCCTTGGGCTGGTGTGGTCCATGTTCAGGATCATCGTGCCAGTGTTCAGCCGGAAAGTTGGCAAGTAAGTGCTAACTGCCAGACGCCACCACACCTTACGTTGTTGTGTCTGGTGGCTGCATGCAGCAGCATTGGCTTAGAAAACTGCAGGAACCTGCATCTGCAACTGTGGGTCTGCCTGGCACAGCCATGTCCCGCACCTTGGGGTGGCAAATACTGTGCTGCCGTGTACATTCAGCCGATGCTCAACCTTGTTTGCATCGACCAAAGCACAACAAGCTTGCTCCTGACTGTTCGCTGTGCAGCTCCCGCAGGCCTACTGCATGAATCCTTTGCATCGATTTGTAACGCTGTTTGAACTCTGCTGCTGCTTCAGGTCGCTGCCTGGCCTTATCGACTTGCTCATCTCAGCAGCGCTTGCAGGAAGCCTCATAGCAGCGGGCGCCACCACTGCTGCTGCCGGCGCATGCCATGCTCTACCTGACGGCACAGCCATCATTGTGCCTCGCTTCGGAAATGGCCCCTTACTAGGCAACAGCAGCAGCAACAACAGCCCGCCAAGCATAGAGTCTGCTACGTTTGTCATACCGCCTGCAGCAGTACACACAGCGGCAGGTTCACCGCTGCAGATGCCGCAGCCCCCTGGCAACCCTGCAGCATCTACTGCTGCACTGAGTTCAGCAGCTGTGGGCAGGAGGCGGGCCCGCCGCCTGCAGGGCCTGGCAAGCAGCAGCAGCAGCAGCAGCAGTGACGATGCAGCTGTGCTTGTGAGCAGACTACCTGGCCTGCGGCGGCTGTTGGCACCAAGTACGCACCCACACACTAGCCTTTCTGCAGGAGGGCGTATACCCTTTGAGAGCATTATGATGATGATGCGGCAGGCCTGCAGTTCACATGTCACTCCTGCACTGCTTTACACCAGACCTTTCGCTTTGTCTACGCGACTGCAGGGTGCGTCATGTGTAGTTGCTGCAACATTATACTACCGAGCATGTGCTGCTGCTGTCTGATGCTGTGTGATGCTTTACTTGCGTTGCAGATGCAAAGCCGGCACGCAACCCTGCGCTGCTGCTGTGCTCGGCTTGGGACGCCACCATCACCCTGTGCTTCATCAGCTTTATGTTTTTCGCAATCAGCGGAGCAATCGGCATTTTGGATGTGCGGCTGGGCAAGGGCCTGTTAGTTTTCAAACGCCGGACAGCTGCAGCAAAGGAGGCGCAGCTTGCAGGAAGCGAAGATGGTAGTGATACAGCAGCTGGCCCGATGCAGCGGGGGCTGCATGAGATTGACGGGGATGCGGATGTTATTATCGTGCCACTGTCGCAGCTGGCGGCTGGCAATGCTAGCGTGAGTGCGGCAACAGCTGCTTGGGGCCGCACCTCACTGGACCGGCTGATGTTGCATGCACGCGCAGCAGCTGAGGCCAGGGGCCAAGCATGATGGGTGAGTGGTATGCTTTAGCCAGAGCTGTGTAGCTGTGACAGGCTGCTGCTCGAGCTGGTGGTGTGCAGAGCTGAGGGTGTGTGGGCTCATGCAGGGGCTGCGCCATTGTGTACTGGCCAGGTGCTGCATCACACTCTGGTCCATTTGGCTGGGGAGTGATGTGAAGGTCAGTCTGGAGCAGTGAGAGGCATGAGGAGCAGAGTATGCAGTGCTTGACCCGATGTGTATGCCATATGCCGTATGCATAAAGTGCATGCGGCGCATCTTGGAGGTGTGCCTGATGGACCTGAGTGCATTTTGGCAACACGATTGCGCACAGCGTTGCCAACTAGTCATTGCAGCTGCCGCAGTGTGGCGACCAGAGACGAGTGTTGTGTGGCTGTGCAGCTGAAGGCAGCAGCCGCAACCACAGCCGCAGCAGCTGTGTGCGCGTGGCAAGCAGCAGAAGCAGCCTGTGGCGCATTGTGGCGCATTGCGCACCAGCTGGGGCATGAACCGTGCTGCATGGCAATTTGCTTGCACAACAGCTTGGTTTGGAACATTTGTCAGATTGTGGGAACAGCATTTGGGGCGCGTGCCCTTGGCTGCAGCAGTAACGTGTTGGGGCGGGAGAGCCGGGTATGGGTCTGTGCTGTAGGGTGGGCGGTGTGGAGATGTGTAGAAGTAGGCCTGTGGGGGTGGTGGCGTGTGACTGTTGAGAGTTTCTGTGTGCCTTCTCAGAATGCTCCTGGTAGAGGAGCATGTACGTAAGGTATGCGGTTGTGTTTACGGTTACGGCTGAAATATAGGCCAAGCCGTAAGCCAACGCGTCCGCCAATGACTCTGCTAGTTCTCCCACTGCAGGGTGGTGACACATCAAAGAAATTGGCGATGTGCTTCTAAAGGACTGTTCGGTGTGCCTGTCAGGACGTGGCCAGGTGCAGCAGTCAGTTGGGGATGCGGGATGGTGTTGAAGTGTATGTCTCGCATTGCAGCAGCAGCCATGCATGTGCAGCATTAGCCATGCATGTGGAGAGCACGACGAGCACAGTGGCACCTGCAGTGAAAGCAGGCCCTGTGGACATGCAGGGCACGCTGCAAGCAGAGGGAATGTTGCACACATGGGTTGGGAGTAGAGTGGTGTTACTACGCATATTGCTGTATTAAACATCATGTTGTACATGAGTATGTCCTGTGTGTGTGCTGCCTCATACTTATCAAGGGGAAGAACCTAGGTGCCCATCTCATTTGATGGGTTCAGGGTGATGGCTGACATCTTTTTGAAAGCTGGCAGATTGCAGCTGACCGCTTCATGCGCCTGCATGAAGTGGCGTGAGTTTGTGACTGGGCTGAGCACTGCATGCATGCACATCTGCAAAGATTGCTGGCGCTACGCCGCATGCACATGTGTGTTGATTCGGGGGCGGGACATGCATGTGGCACATTGTCTGACATTGCATGCTGCCTTGCTGATTGTTTTGGGGCAGTATGCATGCGTGCCGGGCACAGCAACCATTGAATATAGGGAGGTCCGCAGTTAGTGCGTGGCGAGGGAGGCTGACATGCTTGTCGTTACATGCTGAGCATGTGGCCACTGCTGGCAGGCGCATGGTGTGGCAGGTTGGTGTCAGTCAAGATAGACACAAAGCCTTCTGCTTGCATGCACCACAGTCACATCGCCAACACATGCAGCACTTGGCCCCCAAAATGGGGTGTCAGCTGCTGTTCAAGCGCTGTACACCTGCATGGCATCGTACTTTTTGTGTCATGCCTGGTTTGCAGCATGCATCGCATCTGGGGCATTTGTCGGTAAGCTGCTGCATGATGCTTTGCAAAGCCCAGCACATGCGCAGCTGTGTGGCAGGGGTGGCTCCGCATCTGGCTGCTGACGGTACATTGGCTGTTCATGGCCGGATATTGGCACGCATGCGATATTGAGGCATGTGCGCTGCACATCGTCTGCACCTGCAGTACTACTGACGCTTTTTGCTATGTTGCTGCATGCACTTGAGCACACACATCATGCACACATGCCACACATCCTTGCCATCCATTGCCTGAACATCAGCGTGGGTTGATCATTCTGCGTCAAGTGCGCATGCACGGGGACAGCATGGTTTGCTGGCGGTGGCAAGCTTGGCAGACACCAAGCTGCAGCTGTGCTGCATCTCACGCTGCTGTTCGGATTTTCATGTATTGGCCACAACTGTGCTCCCATGCCTCGGTTGTGCTGGTACTGAGCACTACTGATGCTGCCTGCAGTGGAAGGCCTGGACCCACGTGCTCCAGGGTTTCATGATGCCACACCACCAAGTACTCTTTGGTTGCATTTTTTTGATACGCTAAACATTTCCAATTGCAAGGTCACGACACGTTTGTGCGCTGCTGGCTGGAACAGGTCTAAAGACCTAGAGCAGGTGACAGCTGCGACTGGTGCATCGCGCACATGGGAGCAGCAACGTCCAGTAGTCACATCACCAATCTTCACCTATTACACGTGTGTAAGTGACCAGGGACGCTCGCGAAGGAAAAGGCTGTGTCGTCGGTGCACTTTTCCTCAATTACCGTCACTCCGGTCCCGGAACGTGGCACAGGCAAGTGGATACAGTCGAGATGCCATGATTTGCATGCGGTGAGCGGTGAACAGCGTGCCGCAAGTCGCAGACCTGTGCTGAGCAACCAGCAGCAACACGCAACAGCAGCAACCACCAGCAACACCCTAGAGCCTGATTGCATCGGTGGAATCTTTCATGTAGTCAACATACCTTCCTGTTGAGTGGTGTTTTCAAGGGTCTGCTGGCCCATCAGGCAGCAAATCACCCTCTTGCTGCGCTCTGTGTCCCTGCTGTGCAGGTCCTGCAGTCATGTCATGACCTGGCGCTGCAACGCAGCAGCAGGGACATGCACTCCCTCCAGATGTGTCTCCGCAGGCACTGAACAACTTTAAACGCAGCACAGCCGTGCAGGCTGTCGAAACAGCGCCAGCAGCGCTTGCAGGAACAGCTGGCTGGGTTAGCCCTAAAGCTGGCCTTTTTCAGGCACCATGTGCCGCCTGATGGCCTATATCGGGCCTGCCAGGCTCATCGCAGATGTTGTGCTGTGTGAGTGTGAAACTGTTACCCATCACATCGTCAACATCATGCGCAGCAGCCGCATTATCAGCAGCAGCAGTTTTGCCGCACACGCATGCATGGCTTGTTGGAGCACCCTGCATGGCGTGCTTGGGTGCTGGCGTGTAATCAGCCCTGCATGTGGCGCGGCAACATGCATAAACTGTGATGACGGCAGAGCGTCGCTACTGCAGCTGCCACCCCCCAGCAGTGGTGCAGTGCAGTCTCCGCTCCCATGTGTCGTACCAGCAGTGCTGCAGCGCAGCCACTGTTTCCCAAACCTATCATAGCACCCAGCAGCAGCAGCGGCAGCGTCAGGGCGCAGCAGGAGCAGTGAGATTACTCGGAACTCAGCTGCATGCAGCTAACTACAACCTCAACAGTTGTACCATTCACTGGCACTCAACATCATGGTTTCCTGTCTGCACTTGCACCCCTGCAGGGCCTGACCGCTCCATCATCAAGCAGTCATACGATGCACGGGAGCGCCTGCAGGACCCCTCACTGCCCAACCACCTGGGCTTTGGCAATTTGAATGGCGATGGCTTTGGTATCGGCTGGTATACTAGTGATGAGCTGAGGGAGCGCGACCCCACGCCATGCATGTACAAGAGCATTACCCCGGCATGGTGCGCAGCAGCGACAGCAGCGGCGAGCAGCACCCAGCAGCAGAGAGTAGCGGCAGCGGCAGCAACAGAGAGCAGCCCAGTGGCGGCGGCAGCAGCAGCGACAAAAGCAGATACGTAGCAGCCGGCACCGGTGCCTCTGCAGTGACTGTCGCTGTGGCAGCATTGACTGTCGCTGTCGTGTGCTCGCAGCACGGCACAGAGGGAGCTCGTTCTTGCAGCAGTGACGTTGCTGTGGCACTGCCGTCGCAGTTTTTCATCGGTTCATCATCATGTGCAGCTGTGCGGAGGCAGCAGTTATGTCTGGTGCAGCTGCCTTAGCAAGCTGCTGTTCCTTTATTCTTTTGTGCTCCTTACAACCTTACCAGCTACCTTCTGTGGCCCCTGCCTGCTTGCAGGAACAACGAAAACCTGGCGCGCCTGTCCTGCAAGATCATCTCTCCGCTGGTCTTCGCGCACGTGCGCGCAGCCTACCCTGGCATGCCAGTCAGCGAGCAGAACTGCCACCCCTTCCAGTGGGGACGGTACCTGTGGATGCACAACGGCGTGGTGGGAGGCTTCTCAAAGATCAAGCGGAGGCTGCTGGAGCAGCTGTCGGATGCAGCCTACAACAGCATCCAGAGCTTCCACTCAGACTCTGCGGTGTCATTTGCGGTGTTTTTGAACCACCTACCGAACCTGGTGCAGCAGCAGAGCCCGGACGTGCTGGTCAACGCGATGCAGGTGCGACTGAAACTGGTGTTTGACTGCTGGCCTGGCTGTATAATCGATGGCTGTGTCGATATCATATTGTCTAGCCGCTGTCATCCTTTTGCGCCTGCTACTGAACATGTCTCTGGCGTCAGCACGTGGGTGATAGCTCAGTGATATTGGCACTGGACTGCTGTACTTCCCTTGCTGCTGCTGCTGCTGCTGCTGCTGCTGCAGGCAGCTATTTCCACGATTTGCGAGGTGCAGGACGCCATGGGTGTGCGCGACATCTCGCTGCTCAACTTTGTTGTCAGCGACGGCTCCACCCTCATCGCCACACGCTTTGTGCGGCCTGAAACCGGGTCAGCAGCCACACTGTACTATGCAGAAGGCGCCTCCTTCGACCGCCAGGAGCAGCAGCAGCAGCAGTCACAGCAGCAGCACACGTGCAGCCCAGCAGCAGGGTGCGGCCCATCAGCAGCAGCAGCAAATGGTACAGCTGGCGGTGACAGCGGCAGTGCAGATGAGGAGGTGCTGATTCCTGCAGGCACGGGTGCTGCTGGGGGCTTGGCTGGCGAGGACGGCTGCACTGTGTGCGGCAGCAACAACCTGGTTGGCAGCAGCGTGCTGTGTGAGGCCAGCTACAGCATCAGCTACAGGGAGCGTGGCGCGCATGTGGCGTTTGTGGCTTCGGAGCCCATTACGGGCTCGACCACAGACTGGGTGAGTGGGCGAGAGCGCAGCAGCGGGAGAAACAGCAGCAGCAGCAGCAGCAGCAGCAGCAGCAGCATGTTTGCATATGCAGGCATTGAACGGGTGCCAGGTGTTGGATTTTGGCGAGGATCAGCCAGTGTTTTGGTCAGGGAAGCACTGAGAAAGGACACCCTAGCTGTGCGTAGTGCCGGCTGTGTTGCAGAGAACTGGTGCGATGCAGGAAACGCAAGCTTGCAGTTCTGCATGTTTCATCAAACTGCTCATGCACGGTTTGGGTGCATATCTCAACATCCTGTGCACCTGGTCCCCTGCTGCTGCTGCTGCAAGGTGTGTGTGCCCAAGAACACGGTGCTGTGTGTCACACGGGAGAAGGGCGGCTTCCTGAGCATGTTGCAGAGCAGCGTGTCACTCAGCAGGGTGCCAGACCCGCGGCTGCAGGAGGTGCGGCGGGCTGGACATAAAGGCTTCTGTTGTAATGTGGTAGATGCGATCATTTGATAGGACAGATGGGGTGGGGATGGGCAAATAGCAACGTCTGCTATGATACGCTTTGCAGTTTTTCAAATTTGCCGCCTTGCTGAAAATGTTGGTTGATGCCAGGCGCAGTTTCCTCACATGCACTGCTGGTCTTTGAACAGCGGCAGCGGGTGGCACAGAGAAGCTTGGCAGGCTCTGCTGGTCTGGCTGACACAATTCATGTCACCATGTTTGTGGGCTGTGTGTGGTTTGCACTTGGTGGCACAGTGCAGCTTGACACGCATAGATGTTCTGGTTGACACCACCTAGTTCACCATGTTGTTGTGCTTTGTGTGGCTTTACACTTGTTTTGCGCCGCACCTGTGTTGTGCTGTGCAGGTGTCAAGCTGCCTTGCGTCCATTGCTCAAGGCATGAACACCAAGAGCAGGGCCTGGGTGACGCGCAAGAACGGCCAGCAGCAGCAGCAGCAGTGTGCCAGCCAGCAGGGCGCGGCAGACCCCTTTGCACAGTCACCCTTCCACGCCCTCATGGGTGACAGTGCAGCAGCAGCAGCAGCAGCAGCGGATGTGGCAGCAGGCAGCTTGATGGATGGGCTACTGGGGCTGAGCAGGGGCGCAATAGGTGGGCCTACTGCCGTTGTTCCAGTGTTTTGCAGTGTTCTGTTCTGTCTTGCTCTGGTCTGCTGTGCTGCTCAATCGCGCCTCCGTTGCAGCTGACCTTGTGCACACTGTGTGAGGTGACAGCAGCTTAATTACTTTCTGTCAAGTCATCCCAACCCGCTCAACCCACTCCACTCACCGCCCCATTGTTCCTTTTAATTCCCTGCAGAGCCGGAGACAGTATCCATGGAGGAGGAGCACCTGCTCACCGGCCACGCCAAAGCAGTGCTGGCCCTCGTAGTCGACGAGCCCTCCGGCCGCCTCTACAGCAGCAGCAGCGACGCCACCGTGCGAGCCTGGGGCCTAGCTGACATGGCCTGCGTGGCAGTTATCAGAGGCCACAGCAAGCCTGTGACGCAGCTGCAGCTGCTGGGCGGCCGGCTGCTGTTTACTGCGGCTGGGGGTGCGGTGCGGGTGTGGGACACGTCCAGCTTTGTGTGCCTGGCCAAGATCCGCACCAGCTTCTACAGCGGCGCTATCCGCTCGATGCTGGTGAGCCATGTTCAGCCATGCGGGCGTTGCGGTTTCGAGCTGCCATGAGCAGTGTACATCTGCAGAGTGGCGGCAGTACACTAATCAGCAGCTCTTGTTAGTCTTGCTTGTGCTGCCGCATGCGGGTTTGCTCCCCATACCCACGTCATACATGTGCATGACATGGCATCAGGCCACATGCAACCGCACAGATACTCATGACACACACGCACACCATGTGGCACGCCGCACAGGTCACTTGTGACGGTACCATTCCACACATTACAAATGCATGCACATGGTACGTGGCCCGTATGCAACACACGCACACCACAGTCATTCACCACACAAACGCCTGCTGCTTGTGGTGCAACCCCGCAGGTCACTGGTGACGGCACCATCTACGTGGGCCACCAGGACACCACCGTCAAGAAGTACCTGCCCATCAGCGCCGCAGCAGCAGCAGAGGCAGCAGGCACAGCAGGCGTGCCCTTCAGCCCGCGTGCAACAGGCGCGGGAGCAGCAGCAGCAGCAGCGGGCAGCGTGCGGCAGCCTGATGCGCAGACCGTGCCGTCATCGGGCCATGTTGGGCCTGTGAATGACCTGGTGGCGTGCGGCAGCTACATCTGCAGTGCAGGTGGGGCTGCGGCGTGCATGTGCTGCTGGCTTTCTCAACTAAGAGCTGTGTAGTCATGATGCGGCGTACAACCTGTCACCTGGCCGCAGCTGCCATGTGCATTGTGTGCATGTACATCGCAGGTGCTTGTTGTCAGCTGTGCTTGACATGCTCCTCCTAGCTGTTGCTGTACATGGCCTACGTTCTAACCGCCTGGTGCTGTGGTGTGCTGTGGTGTGCTGTGCTGTGCTGTGTGGTGCCCCTGCAGGTGGCGACACCACTGTGCGCGTGTGGCGCGCAAGTGATCTGGAGCTGGTGCGGGTGCTGCGCGGCCACAGGGGCAGCGTGCTGTGCCTGCTGGCAGTTGGCAGCATGCTGCTGAGCGGCTCCAGGGACAACACCATACGGTGGGTGGTGCTGGGTGTTTATGGGGCTGTGTGTGGGCAGGCCCCGTCGAGAAATACATGCTCACTATTGCGCTGTGCAGAAGTTGGGCCATCACGACCAACACGCCTGCAGGCGGCGGCCACACTTCGTGCATGCTAGCTCTGCTGCTGTCGCTTTGGAGGCATTGCGTTAGTTGCCGCAACATCATTTGCTTACAGACCATCAGTAATGTGAAAGCGCTGCAATACGTATGTGATAGTAGTCACATGTGCAGGGTGCGGGACTTGGACCTGGACTTCAAGTCTACTGCCACAAATCGACTGATACTTTGTTTTTGTTTGTTTCACTGTGTTCGCTACTGCACACTTGCAGGGTGTGGGACTTGGACCTGGACTTCATGTGCCGCCGCACCCTCATCGGGCACAAGGATGACGTGGTGCACCTGGACGCACTAGGCCTCAGCAAATCAGGAGGCACCACCAGCGACCTGGCGCGAGCCTACAGCGGCTTAGCAGCAGGCCTGAGCCCTGGCGATGCACAACTTGGTGCTGCTGCTGCCGCTGCTGGCAGGACGCCGAGCCCTGCGGCCGGCGTGATGGCGGCGCCTGTGCTGGTAGCGTCTGCGTCTGCAGATGGGACTGTGCGTGTGTGGGGCAGCAACTGGACGTGCCTGCGCGTGCTGACTATATGTGCGCCCACAATGGATTGGGGTCCAGGCAGCAGCGCGTGGCTAGAGGGCTTGGACCATCACAGCGGCGGACACAGCCACCCACACACGCACCCACAGACGCCGCCGTCGCAGCAGCAGCAGCAGCAGGCCGGGTGCCCGCAGGCGTCATCAGCAGCGGCAGCAGCAGCTGCTCTGCTGTCGAATGCGACAGCAGCGGCAACGGGCAAGGACGCCAGCAGCAGCACACAGGCGACAGGTGGCCTGCTGTCTGCTCAGCTCGGGGGTGGCAGGGCAGTCAGGAGTTCGCTGCCGCCAGCAGCACCCTCACCTGCTGCCGCATCAGCAGCAGCAGCAGGGGGGCCTGTTGTTGCTGTGGTGGGCTTTGCAGGAGACGCCCCAGCTGATGAGCAGCAGCAGCAGCAGCAGCAGCAAAATGGCCAGGCAGAGCGGCATGCTGAGGATGCTGCAGGGGCAGCAGAAGAGCGGGTAGGCGATCTGCGCTGCAGGACCGGCCACAACAGCTTCAACGGCTGGATCAACCTCGAGCAGCAGCAGCAGCAGCAGCAGCCGAAGACGCCGCGGCAGCAGCAGCGGCAGCCCGGCTCGCACCACAAGCAGCGGCACCGCCAGCAGCGCCGGCAGCGCCAGCGCAACGCGGCACCCGCAGCAGCAGCGCTTGTTGTGGCCATCTCTAGCCACCATGTTGTTGGCGGCTTCAGTGACGCATCGATACGGCTGTGGCACATGGATGACGTGTATTTGGCGGATCTAACAGAGCAGCTCATGTCTGGCCAGATGCAGCAGCTGCAGGGCTCGGAGCTCATGCTAGAGGCCTGGCAGGACCTGCCGCAGCTACGGCAGCAGTTTGGCGCTAGCGCAGCAAGCTTTAATCCGTTCCAGGCGCTGAGCTTCCCTGGCAGTGTGGCCTCGCTTAGTCACAGCGGCAGCTTCCTGTCAAATGCAGGGGCGGCAGCAGCAGCAGCGGCGTGCGCGGGGTCCGGCGAGCTTCAGCTGCAGATTCAGATGCAGCAGATGAACCTGTCAGGGCCCTCGCCGCCGCTGTCACCATCCGGGCTAGCTGGCCAGCTGATGGCGAGCTTTGGGCAGCTTGCAGCGCAGCAGCAGGGGCAGCAGCTGCTGAGTGAAGGGAGCGGTAAGGTGCTAGGGGTGGAGCTGCTGAGCAGTGCGGAGCGGCAGCGCAAGCGCGGCTGCTGGTGTGCACGGCTGCGCGACGCCGGCTGCTGCAGCGGCAGCAGCACCACCACCACACCTAGCAGGCGCACGATTGCAGCTGCAGCAGCAGCAAGCCTGGCCAACATCACAGCCGGCAGCCCCAAAGTAGCAGCAGCAGCAGCAGCAGCAGCAGGAAGTGAGGGTGCAGGGGCCCGAGCGCCCAGCCCGCTGCCGAGTGAGGTGGCTGCTGCTGCCGCTGCCGCCGGTGTGCAGTGCCTGGCGTGTGGGTCACAGGACCAGCAGCTGGTGCGGGCGCTGAAGGAGTTTGTGGCTATCCGCAGCGTCAGCGCAAACAAGGTGGGCTTGAATCAAAGTGCATATCTTGAACATGACTGGAGCTTGACGGGCCCGTAAGCTAACTGCTCGGGCGCAGAATGCACTTTGGCTGTTATTATATGGCAGGCAGCTGCTGCAGCTGCATTTGGTGGGGTGTTATTCTGTCTTTGGTGCGTGATATCAGGCTGCCAGCCTCAGCAGTTTTGTGTGACCGCTCAAAGCATGCATGCTGCAGGCGCTGCACGACGAGTGCCTGCGTGGCGCCAAGTACCTGTCGCTCTCTTGTTGCCTGCCCATTGCACTTCGGTGCAGCTGCCACTGCCGCTGCTGGGCGCTGCACGACTAATGCTGCTGCTTGACTGCCGCTGCTGCTCGTGCTGCCGCCGCTGCTGCTGCTGCTGCTGCTGCCAGGTGCTGCACAACGAGTGTGTGCGTGGCGCCAAGAACATATCGCTCTCTTGATCTTGCTGCTGCACACCAAATGCACTACTGTGCTGCCGTCGCTGCTGCTGCTGCTGCTGCTGCCAGGCGCTGCACAACGAGTGCCTGCGTGGCGCCAAGTACATATCGCTCTCTTGATCTCGCTGCTGCACACCAAATGCACTACTGTGCTGCCGTCGCTGCTGCTGCTGCTGCTACTGCTGCTGCTGCTGCCAGGCGCTGCACGACGAGTGCCTGTGTGGCGCCAAGTACCTCTCGCGGCTGCTGAGCTTGTTGCCTGCACACACTGCACTGCTTCTGCCACTGCCGCTGTTCACACACAAATGTGCTGCCAGGCGCTGCACGACGAGTGCCTGCGTGGCGCCAAGTACCTGTCGCGGCTGCTGGAGGCGCTGGGCGCTGAGGTGAAGCTGGCGCAGCCCTACGAGGGCAAGAACCCGGTGGTGCTGGGGCGGCTGGGCAACAACCCCGCTTACCCCACAGTGGCTTTCTACGGGCATTATGACGTGCAGGTGAGCGGCTGTTGTGGTTGGGGTTTCTGAGATGCTGCTGGGGCGGCTGGGCAACAACCCGGCCTACCCCACCGTGGCTTTCTATGGGCACTACGACGTGCAGGTGAGTGGCTTCGATGGCCAATGTTCCAGAGGTGTTTCTGAGGTCCTGCTGGGGCAGCTGGGCAACAACCCGGCCTACCCCACAGTGCCTTGTATGGGCACTACGACGTGCAGGTGAGCGAAGAGGAAGGACAGTACTTGATCGGTGGCGCTGTAGGAGAGTTCACTGTGCATTGGGATTTGTCGTGATGCTTGGATGGGGTAGATCAAGGCAAGACAGTCTGCACGTGCGACTGTTGAGTGTCACAGAGCAGCTAACAAGCGTTCTAAAACCTTTGTGTGCCGTCGCTGCTGCTGCTGCTGCTGCTGCTGCCAGCCCGCTGAGGAGCCCGACTGGCAGACCAACCCCTTTGAGATGACTGCGGTGGATGGCTACCTGTGTGGGCGCGGCACCAGCGACAACAAGGGGCCCGTGCTGGCCTTCATCTACGCAGTCAAGGTGCGGCAGCCTGTACTTGTGCTGCGCATGCATGCATGAGTCTCAGCCAGATGTCTCTGTCTGATAAAAACAAGGGGCCCGTGCTGACCTTCATCTATGCAGTCAAGGTGCGGCAGCCTGTGTGTCTGGGGTTGCGGTTTCCTGCGTATTGATGACTGCAGATGGCCTGGCCCGGTCATCTACAAGCACAGCCCTCTCTGGTGGCTTAAGACAGAAAGACAGCATCCAAGCACTGCATCTGCTTTTCATTCTGTTTTGTGCCGCAGGAGATGCTTGACTGCTGGCGCATGGCCGGCGCGGCGGCGCTCGTTGTATGAATTTCGCTGTTGTTGTGCTTTCCCTCTTCAAAGGGTTGATTTGGTCGATGTTTCTCTTTCCGCTGCACAGGAGATGCTGGACTGCTGGCGCATGGCTGGTGCGGCCGCGCCCCTTAACGTGGCCTTCATGTTTGAGGGCGAGGAGGAGAACGGCAGCCTGGGCTTTAGAGAAAGCATCGAGGCTAACCTGGGCTGGTTCAGCGACGCTGTGCTGGTGGTGATCGCCAACACGGTGTGGGTGGGGGAGAACAAGCCCTGCCTCACCTACGGCATGCGGGGCATGGTCACGGCAAGCCTGGTGGTGAGTGCTGCTGCTTGGTGATGCGTGTACCGCGTGTTTGCTTTGATCCTGCTGCTCTGCTTGGGTGTGGCAGGGGAGGCAGAATGTAGGTCTGCGTGTGCCGTGGGGCATGTACTGTACCTGCTGCTGAGATGCTGGCTGGCTGCAGAGCAGCACCGCTGCTGGCTGCACACGCACGGCTGTGGTGCATGAGCAACTTTCGACGCACTGCTGCGACCGTTGCGTTCAAAGACATGCACGGCCAGCGGAATGGTCACAGCCAGCCTGGTGGTGAGTGCCGCTGCTGCTGCTGCTGCTGCTGCTGCTCTGTTGCTTGTTGTGGGCATCCAGAGGTGTATGCAGTGCACTTGTATACCAAGGTCGGCGCCCCGTCTGCTGAAAGCTGGCAGGTGCTGCGGCTGCTGACTATACCGTGTCTGCAAACATTGTATCAGCAAGTATCAAACCACTTTGCCGCGCACGTGGCGGGCCTGCAGTGCGGCCTGCACAGCGGCAACACATGATACGTCTCAACACATATTGTCTCTGCATCCGCATCTGCATTCTACCTCGCAGGTCTCTGGCCCGCAGCGCGACCTGTACAGCGGCAATGATGGCGGCGTGTTCTCTGAGCCCATGACTAATCCTTTGTGTCTAATGTCTGTCTGCGCCTTTGAATTGCGCCTGTAGATGTCTGGCCCGCAGCGCGACCTGCACAGCGGCAACGACGGCGGCGTGTTCAGCGAGCCCATGGCCGGCAGTTGTATCAACCACATATCTCTGCTTTCAATCTATGCAGGTCTCTGGCCGGCAGTGCGACCTGCACAGCGGCAACGATGGCGGCGTGTTCTCCGAGCCCATGACTAACCTTTAGTATGTTATGTCTGTCTGTGCCTATAAATTGGGCCTGTAGGTCTCTGGCCCGCAGCGCGACCTGCATAGCGGCAACGATGGCGGCGTGTTCTCCGAACCCATGGCCGGCCGCTGCATCAACCACATATTCCTGCTTTCAATCTATGCAGGTCTCTGGCCCGCAGCGCGACCTGCACAGCGGCAATGAACGCAGCGTGTTCTGTGAGCGCATGTTCAACCCTTAGTATCCAATGTCTGTCTGTGCCTTTGAACTGCGCCTGTAGGTCTCTGGCCCGCAGCGCGACCTGCACAGCGGGAATGATGGCGGCGTGTTCTCCGAGCCCATGGCTGACCTGGTGCAGCTGCTGGGCAGCCTGCACGGCCCCGGGGGCCAGATCAGCGTGCCGGGGTTCAACAACGCAGTGCGGCCGCAGCTGATGGACCTGGCCTGGCAGGGGCTGGCGCACAGCGAGGAGTTCTCCATGCAGAGCTACAGGTGGGCGGGGTGGCAGGGCTGGCTGCAACTCTGGGGTGTAGTTGTTGCTGCTGGTTGCGCGGTGGTTGCAGCAGCACAGAAAGGACTTCTCCATGCAGAGCTACAGGTGGGGCAGGATGGGGAGGCAGGGCTGCATGCAATGTTATGTGTTATATTCTGCTCACCGCCGCCACCTCACCGCCACCTTACGTATTCAGCACCTTGCTGCACACACTGACAGCCTGCTGTGCCCTGCCTCTGAATGCCTTATCTCCGCCCTTGCACGGAGCCCATGGGCCTGCTTGACCGTACTGACACAGCACACCGTTGCACACACTGTCACTTGGCTGTACCCTGATCTGTACGCCTCATCTCGCCGCATGACCTGCAGGGAGGCCATCGGTGTGCCGCAGCTCACTGCGCCGCCCAACACCTGTGCTGCCTGAGCCGTGATTGTACTGTCACAGCACACTTTCGCACAGCGTCACATGTCCCCGTTGGGTGCCCGCGCGTCCAAAATGTCACTTGGTTGTACCCTGACCTGCGTGCCCCATCTCTCGCCGCATGACCTGCAGGGAGGCCATCGGCGTGCCGCAGCTCACCGCGCCGCCCAACACCTACGACCTACTCAACAAGCGCTGGTGCTCACCCAGCCTGAGCATCGTAGACATCCGCACCACCACCACCGGCGGCAGCAGCAGCAGCAGCAGTGCTGCTGCTGCTGCCGGCAGCGGCTTGCGGGAGTATGCGCATAGTGCGGCGGTGGCACAGCGCAGCAGCGGCAGCAGCAATGCAGGTGGAGGCAGCTTCAGTGTGGTGCATCAGCATGCCGGCAAATTGGGCGGCTGTGTACACGGCAGCCACTCCGGCGTGGAATGTGGAGGGTTGTGGCCGTCTGTGGTGTCTGTTACACACACAGAGAAGCACGGTGCAGCAGAGGCGCCCTCATTTGCTGGCGCTGGTGGTGCTGATGATAGGTCCTGCTACCGCTTCGGCCCCACGCGGTTCAGTGTGATTCCGAAGGTGGCAGTCGGCAAGATCAGCTTGCGGTTTGTGCCTGAGCAGGACCACCAGACGCTGATCGAGTGCCTGCAGCAGCACATTGAGAAGCGCTTCAAGCTGCTGTGGAGCGCCAACAGGGTGGAGCTGCAGGTGCGTGGGGATGGGTATTTACAGTTCCAGAGAGGATAGTTGCATGTGGATCGTGGCACCATGCTGGATGGTATGGCCCACAACAACGTGAAAGCACATTGTCTTAGAAGCTGCCGGTGCCGTGCACTGTTGGGTGCTACCGTGCGTGTCTGTGTGGGCGGGGGACAAGAGTTTGGCGGAGGCTCGTCCATTGTGGCTGCTGTGTTGCATATGCATTGGCTGCTGGTGCTTAAGCTGCTGTGGAGCGCCAACAGGGTGGAGCTGCAGGTGCGGCAAGTTGCCTTGTAAGGTGGGCAGGGCAAGCTGCTGGTGGCGTGTTGTGTGGTGGGGTGCTGCTGTGCGATTGGGCGGACGGGGCAAGCGGTTGTCCATTCTGGGCTGCTGATTTGCACATGAGTGGGGTGCTGGTGGTTCAAGTGCCACTGTGCTTGTATGTGTGGGTTGGGCGGACGGGGCAAGAGGCTGTCCATCGTGGGCTGCTGTTGTGTACATGAGTGGGGTGCTGGCGCTTCAAGCTGCTGCTGTGGAGCGCCAACAGGGTGGAATCGCAGGTGAACGGTGCGCCGAGTTTGGTATGCTGCTAGTGAGTTTGCTGCTCACCCGACAGCTGCTCATCTGACAGCCTTGGGTGGTGGTGGGAGGCCGATGTGCACAGCCAGATCCTCCAGATGACTGCCCTCACACCATGCCGCTGCTGCTGCTGCTGCTGCTGCTGCTGCCACTCCCTACAGGTGCACCTCAGGGGCGACTGGTGGGAAGCCGACTTGCGGAGCCAGCGCCTCCAGGTGGCTTCTTCCACCCCTGCTGCTGCTGCTGCTGCTGCTGCTGCTGCTGCTGCTGCTGCTGCAAACCCTCAACAGGTGCACTCTGTCGGCGACTGGTGGGAGGCGGACCCGCAGAGTCAGCTGTCCAGAGGACTGCCCTGACACCATGCTGCTGCTGCTGCTTCATTATTCTGTTGCTGCTTCATCAGGTTCACTCTGTTGGTGATTGGTGGGAGGCCGACCCGCAGAGCCAGCTCTTCCAAATGGCAGAGCGGGCTGTGCGGCGGGAGTGGGGCGAGCCGCCGCTCTACGTGAGGGAGGGCGGCACCATGCCTGTGGCCAGTCTGATAGAGAAGATGCTGGGGGCGCCCGCGCTGATGATCCCCATGGGCCAGAGCAGCGACAACTGCCACCTGGCGAATGAGCGGCTGCGGCGCATCAATCTGGTGAAGGGCAAGAACGTGGTGCGTGGGCTGGGGGCTGGGCACGTTTGTTGTGGTTGTGCCAGTAGTTTCTATGCCTTGAGTGTGTTTTGAGCTGATTAGGGAATAGCTGGGGCAATGCAGCGCCAGCCAACCGCATGGTGTGTGGTTGTGGGTCTGGGTGTATGCATGTTGCATGTTGGCTGCTTGGTGTGTGGCTTGCAGTTGCAGGCGCCCACGATTGGAGCTGACGTGGCAGCTGCAGGTGTTGACTGGTTGATTCTGCCTGAATCCTCAAATTGTGAACGCACATGCCCTCTTATTGCTGTTGTTGCCGCCGCAACTGAGGGACTCTGTCGTGCTGGATCCTGCAGGTGCGTCACCTGCTGGAGGAGGTGGTGGCAGCAGCAGCGCCGGCAGCAGCACTGGCAGGCAGCACCGCTGCATCTCCGCGGCACTCGCAGCAGTAGCGGCAGCTGCAGGCTGTGGGGCTCTATGTACAGCAGCAGGTGGCATCTGCGTGCCTGCATATTGCAGGCAAGCACGCAGTCGAGCAAGCACGTGACGGCAGCGCCATGACCTGTTTTGCTGAAGGAATCCTACTGGCTCGCTACCACAGCACAATTGGGCAAGCCCAATTGCCGGGAGCGGGAGGCAGTGCCTCACCAGCAGAACACGTCACAACACCTTATACAGGAGGTGCCCAGCGCCATGACTCAGCCATGCAGCAGCCTGGCAGGGGCTATCAGCTGCTGGCTGTCTTGCCACAGCAGTTGCTGGCTGTTTAACAGCAGCCGAGGCCGGGAGTGCTGTTTTGAAAGCTCTCAGCAGCTGAGGGCTGTTCGAAATGGAGTGCAGTAGGAGCCTTGAACGCTCCTGGTGCTGGCTGCACATGTACATGTTTATAAGCGGCGGCTGTCGCCCCACTGAGTGGTGGTGTGAATCTGAATCCAGCGCTGGCATGCTGCTTGTAAAACTACTCCTGTGATCTCCAGGTCAGGTCTGGGATTGGCTGATACACCCAGCACTTTAGGCAGGGTAACAATCTCAACATCCAGGTGGGTGGCCTGTTGCGTGTACCTGCAGGTTGGTCCTGGGTATACCTCGCATGTATACCTGATGGACGATCTTCGCAAGCACACAATATAGCTCACGTCCATTGCTTGCATTTACAGTACAGTAGACACTCTCTGTAAATAGGACGATTATAGGCATAGTAAAAGCATAACTGCGCACCTTCAAGAAATGCTGGTCCAGAAGCCCCCCGCCCTAGGGCTCCTGGCGCTCCGAGTGGGCTGAGCATGCAGGCACAGCAGTCCAGAAGCACAGGTTCTTCCGACAGACATACCTGTAGCCGCTGTCAACAACTGCAGCCGCTGATGCACTGCCTCCGGCCAAACCGAACCGGCCAAATTTAACGCCACATGCAAGCCACAGCGCTGCTCACAGGCCTGCATATACTATTGAAAAACTCCTGCTTCAGAGGCAGCGAGCACTTGCTCAGTGCTGCTGCCGCCCCCGACTGCAAGCTGACAGTTTTTTGCAACCACAACGGGTTGCGCAGCATGGCGGACGTCTTCTTGGTTTGTCCTTTGCCGGATTTGGCAGACAGCAGTCGCTGCTGCTGCTCTCAAAAAGGGGCACTGAGCATGCCGTGTCACGTGTTTCTTACAGTGGGCTGTCTGTTCACCAAGCTGCATGCGCTGCAGCAGCAGCTGCAATTGCTGCTCTCAGTATTGCTGCCGCTGCCGCTGCTGCGGCGGCCCTTGCTGCTGCTGCCGCTGCCGCTGCTGCTGCTGCTGCAGCATGAAGGCCTCCCGAGTGCCCCGGGCCTCTGGCGGCAGGCTGTCTCTGAAGCGCTGCATGGTGTGCAGCTGTGAGCGCTGCGCTGCCGGCAGCCGCGCACATGCGCTGTCAAACTCCCTGTCATGCACGCGCACCTGCAGCAGCGGCAATGCAGCAATGCTATTCACAGAAAGTTTGCTATGATGCAGGGTATAATTTGACAGAGACCTGTGAGGGTGTGCGGTTTAGCATCCATGCAACTGCGCTGCGTTGCATCCCAACACATCAGCTGTGGCAGACCCTCAGCTGTTGACGCTGATCACTCTGACGTGCAATGCATCCTGGCATCTGTTGTGTCTACACGGCACGTCTACACATCCCAGCGCCTCAGCGGCAATGGAATCCCCGCTCCAAAGCATAGCATAGCTCACTTTGAGGTGCAGGTGTGCGTGGTTGCGGCTGTCACCATGGTTGAGGATCATGCTGTTGAAGCTGCTGCAGCCCATCTCTGCCACCACGCCAGCAGCAGTCCTGAACAGGTCTACCAGCTGCGGCTGTGACAGCTGCGCCAGCCGCTCCAGGTGCTGCTTAGGCGTGACCACCCACATGGGCCGCGCTGCAAGTGGCGCAGAGATGACAGCAGCAGCAGCAGCAGCAGCAGCAGCAGCAGCAGCAGCAGCAGAAGACGTGTGCAAGCAGTGAGCAAGCATATCGAGTGCCTGTTGTGGACAGCACCAGCGCACATGGGCTGCCATTGCAACAGCAGGTGCAACCAGTTCACACACCAGCAGCTGCAGCTGCAACTCATACGCTACCACCTGCAACAGCCGCACTGCAGATGCTAGGCACTCTGCCAGCAATGCAGTGCAATGCCCTGTGGTCTAACTGCAGGCAGGCTGAGTGCAGGAGTTGAACCCAGCTGCCTGCAGCCACCAGCCGTGGCTGCACCGGCTGGCCTGCCTGCATGAATGAATGAATGAGCTACGCGTGGTGTGTTATAACTCGCCACCCGCGTAAGCTAAGGGAGGGGGTGTGTGTGACAATGAGGATACCCCATGCGCCTTCACACCTCCTACCATCGCCTGCCTGCAAGCACACCCTGTGTATGGGGACACCCTGTGCATAGGCACCCGCAGACATGCTTAAAGAGGTTGGTGCTTGCACTGCACCGCCGTCTCACCCTTGGCGTCCCACCACACCCTGCAGTGCTCCGTCTCCTTCAGCAGGGAGTCACGGCTCACAGGGCCCTGCTGCTGCTGCTGCTGCTGCTGCTGCTGCCGCTGCTGCTGCTGCTGCTGCTGCTGCTGCTGCTGCTGCTGCAGTCCTTCTGATGGTGGTGCTTTTTGCTGCTGCTGCTGCTGCTGTTCAGCTTGTGTTTGCTGCTGCTGCTGCTGCTGCTGCTGCTGCTGCTGCTGCTGCTGCTGCTGCTGCTGCTGCTGCCCAATTTCAGCAAGTCTGGCACCAGGTGTGTCAACAGAGTGGTCATTCCCTTCTGCTGCTGCTGCTGCTGCTGCTGCTCCTGCTGCACTGCCAGTGTTGGGGTCAGCAGCAGCACGATCAGCATCAGGCGCCGCCCTTGGTGCGTCGCCAGCTTCTGGAGCAGCTGCTGCAGGTTCAGAGTTTGCTGCTGTTTCTCCTGTTGCTGCTGCTGCTGCTGGTGAACCTGGCTGGGGTTGTGGCGATGGCACTACTGCTGCTGCTGCAGCTGCTGCTGCTGATGCTGCTGGTTGCTCACCCAGCACTCCCAGAATGAGAGGGCAGTCCATATCACAAGACATACAGCCGGGAACCTGCAAGCAGCCGAGTTCACAGCAGCACTAGGCATGCAAGGTTGTATCGCACTGCAGCTGATGTACATGGCCATACTGGCACTGCAGTAGGTGTTTGCAAAAGCACTGCAACTGCCAGCTTGCATACGGTTTTGGCTTCCAGGTGGGGGAGATGCAGCCAGGCAATTGGCAGCTGCTGTGCAGCAAGCTAAAACATATTACCCTTGAGCTTCCAATGCTACAACTGCTGTGCTGCCTGCCGCTAGCGCGTGCATGCTGCATGTGCATTTACTGTGCATGGCACGCCAGACAGCTGCAAAGCTAAGTGCCCACTGTTGTAACAGCAGCAGTCAATCCTTTGCAAGAGACAGGCAGTACAAATGCAGTGTGCACACCTGCAAGGGACCCTCCTTGTCTATGTTGAAGCCGTAGAAGATTTGGATGTGCCACTCATTGTTCTGCGAGCGTGTATGCCGATTGAACTGCCCGTTGAGTATCTTGAAGTGGTAGTGCTCCAGTTCGCGAGCTGCCAGACCGTCACAGACTCTTTGGAAATAAGCCCATACTGCTTCATATGTGCTGCTGGCCAAACAGTGCTGAAAGAGCTGCGTGCTGCTGCCTTGTATTCTTATTTCAAATTCTTGTTGTGAATCGCGTGTTTGGCGTACTGTGGGCTCGGAGAAGGCAGCAGCCATGCCGATCAAGCGGGCACGGATAAGGGCCCTTTGGGGAGCAGCAAGTTTGTGCAGGTGACTTGTCTACATAACACCCGCGTAACTTTGAAACTAATCATGTTCTCTTCCCTCTTTCGAGTTAACAGCACCCTCTGTCAGACATGTTTGTGACACACAAACTGCAGCAAACCCTAAATCTGTTAGATGACTACAGTACGGTCTGTGTCCAAGTAGAGTGCAGGGTGTACTGAAGAAAGCTTATAAACCGGCCTCCCTCGACCGAGTGGGGCGGTGCCCTTGTAGATCCCAGGGCAGTGCACCATACCCATAAAGCATTGTGTCCACCGTAGCCCCAGGACTTGGTGGGTGTGTAGATTCATTCTTGTATCAACATCCTCCACATATGTACGTCAATACACAGCACAGCAGCTGAAGCATGCTACTAGCATAGGATGCTGCTGAACGACACAGACATCACCCTGAACTTCTGACACAATAGGGGGAATGCGCCAGCTGCACCAGCAAAGACAACGTTGCGCTGAGACTGCCAGATGGATGCATCGGCTTAGATTTGACCCCGTGCTTAAAGTGCACTGACTGATGTGCTGTGCAGCCTCAGCCTCAGGGCCCAGCCTCATATGTAAGGCAGTGCACAGTGCCACTGCCACCACAAAGCTGAGCAACAGCCTGTACAGCTGCACCACAGCGCAACAGCTGCTGCAACAGCATCAAGTATGTCACAGCCACACCTGTTGTGCAGCGCCTAAAACCTGACCCACCTAAGCAGTGACTGCAGTTCCAATGCTTTGGGCGCTTTCCTGAAAAATAATATCACTCTGCTGCTATCCTAAACTCCAACAGCTCAAGCTTTCTGCAGCACCGCATGAAACGCCTGGCACAGCTCTGCATACAGACTGCCTTAGCATCAAAGAATGTGGCACAAGTTCACCTATCACCATTGGACAAACATCGTGCGTACATCACATTTCTGAGTTCTAGCAGTTTGCAGCCATTATTCATGTAGGTTCAGAAAGATACGGTGAGTGACTCAGGACCCTGACCTACAAGCCCCCGCTGCAGTCAACAAACACTGCAGTAAACAAACTGTGCAGCTTACACCCGCTGAAAGCAGTATTGCACACAGGATTCATAGCCACCCACTACACCCAAAAGCGTCTCTCCCATCAGTACTTGCCTGTAATTGCAGCCCACCACTGCGTGTGGCGCCCCACCCCACCTTCCACACCGTCATCAACTCAGCCCGTCACAAACATGTTATTTTGCACATGTGCAGATGCCGCATCAGTAGCTTCGCATGTAACTAGTCCAGCAGGTGCCCCTGCATCAGCGTCTCCAGCTGCGCCAAGCCATCATCCCCCGCCCCACTCCCCCTGCCAGCTGCAGCCGCCCCGCCCTGCTGGCCGCCACAGACGCTCGCACTGCCGCTGCTGCTGTCAGCCAAGACGTCAAGACAGCTGCCAAAGGCGCTACCCATCTTGCTGGCACCACCAGCGGCACTGCAGGCTGCAGATGCAGTCCTCACATGCAGCAGCTCCTCCAAGTGCTGCGCCAGTGTGTTGTCCTCCAAGAGGCCTGCTGATGATGCAGACACAATAGGCAGCAGCGACACAGCGCCAGCACAGCCAAGGTGCGGGCCGCACTCGCTGTTGCTTGCCCTGCTGCTGCCGCTGCCGCTGGCAGGTGTGCTGCTGCTGTTGCTGCACACACTGGCGGCAAACGGATCCGCAGATGCCTCAGCACTGCTGCTGCTGGTGCTCACGCCAAAGCCAAGCTGCACCTTGGTGCTCTCAACGCCACTGCAGCCATCGCTGCTGTTGCTGTAGCCTCTACTGCTGCCAGCTGCTACAGCGCCAAGCAGCGCTGGCTGCACCTCAACAGTAGCAGCAGTCCTCTCTGCAAGCAGCTCAGCAAAAGGGTCCCACACGGCGCCAGCATTAGAGGAAGCTGCCACTGCTGCTGCATTCACAACGCTTATGCCTCCAGCGCTTGCTGCTACTTGCGGCTCTAACGTACGCTGCTGCTGCTGCTGCGGCGGCGGCGGGGGCAAAGCCCTTGCAGCTGCTGCAGCAGCACTAGTAGACGGTGGCTGGCCAGCGCCAGCAATGATGCTGCTGTGTGATGCTCTGCTGCTGCGGGGTTGCGGCGGCTGCGGCAGCGGCCCGGGAGCTATGGACGCCAGAGCAGCCTTCAACTGCAAGTGCTGAGAGGTGCGATGGCTTGCAGCTGCTGCTGCTGCTCCCACTGCAGACCCAGGACCTGCAGTTGCTGCTGCTGTTGATGCAGAAAAAGGCAAGGGCGGCCGAAGGAGCTGCTGTTGCTGCTGCTGCTGCTGCTGCATAACTGCTGCTGCTGTCGAGCTGCTGCCACTGGCAAAGCTGCGGCCTGTTGGCGGCTGCTGTGACGAGTGCGAGAAGCTGACACTGCGCTGCTGTGGTACTACACTTGACTGCTGCTGCTGTTGCAGATGCTGCTGTTGCAGATGCTGCTGTTGCTGCAGGAAGCTCCCGCCATGCTGCTGTTGCTGCTGCTGCCGCAGCTGTTGTGCGCTGCTCGTGCTGTCCCCCTGCAGATCTATCAACTGGGGAGACGCGGGCCTCGCCTGATCAGCAGCAGCAACGCCTGCAGCGCTGCCAGCCGGCACACTCTTGCGCTGCAGTGGGGCCCCGTAAGCATCACTCAGCGGTGCGCGCTGCTGCAGCTGCTGCAGGTGTGAGCTGCCAGGCGAGTAGTGCGGCCCTTGCCCTGCGCCGGCAGTCCAGCTTGCTGCACTGGCCGCGAGGTCCTTCAGGCTGCTGCTGCTGCCTACCCGGCTGCCCACCCTGCTGGGACCTGCAGACAGAGACCCGCTAGCTGCTGCTGCTGCTGCCGCCGCCTCTTCTGCTTCATCCTCCAAGTCATCTTCATCATCAAAGAAGGCTGACGGGTCCAGCGTTGTGCTGATGTGGTCTGCCAGGCTGTCCATGCTGCTGATGGCGTGGCGGTGGCCACGCACAGCAGCAGCAGCCGGCTGCGCCAGGGAGCTGCCGCTGGTGGCAAGGTCAGCTGCAGTGTGACCAAGCAGGCAGGCAGGGCGCCCAGCGTCAAGTGTACAGCATTGAAGCGCAAGCAAGATGACCTGAAGTCCACCACGCTAGCAGACGCAGACGTCAGCTGCCACCTTCCTCCTGCAGGTTGGCTCCGCAGCTATAAGCACAGCAATCACAATTAGCTGGCATGCAGATTCACACGTGTCTGCTGTGACGCACATGCTGCCCTCATGCTGCCAGCAGCAGCACCGCACTCACCCAGGTTGCTGCCCTCAGTGAGGTTCCTGCGCATCTGCCCGGCCCCCACAGCAGCCGATGCAAATGCAGCTGCCAGCTGCTTCAGCCGCTGCACCTCAGGGCTGTCTGCAAGCCCAGACAGGCCGCCACCAAACCCTGAGCCCATACCCAAGCTGCCGCCGCCGAAGCCGCCTGCTGCACTGCTGCTGCTGCCGCCATTCAAGTAGCCAGACAGATGCTGGTGGCTCTCGCTGCGCCGGTGCTTCTTGACAAAGGCAGTGAAGCGGGAAATGCTGCTGCGCATACCACTGCCCAGGCGAGCTGCCAGGCGCTTGCTGCGGTTGTCCAGGTAGGCATTCACCAGCTCCTCAAAAGGATCACCTGAATGCAGCAGCGCCAAAAGTGAACACAGCAGTTACTTGCCTACTGGACAGCAGAAGGTGGCCGTCGCAGCATTTAGAGCGCAGGCAAATGCTGCCGTCTACCTTGCCATGTCCCAAGTGCAGCTGAACAGAACCTGGCAGCTGCCGTCCTCTGCCTTGCAACCAAGCATCCCTCCCTATTATGCCAAAGCAGCGCTTACCGCTTGCTTCAGGCCCCCCAGGGCAGCTTGCAGCCATCTGCAGCCGCTCCGTGATGAACACCTCGTACAGCTGGCTCTGCCGCAGCAGCGACAGGAACGCGCGAGCACGCTCGTTGCGCCTGCAGGCAGCAGCAGCAGCGACGGCGGCTTCGAGGTGTGCGGCAGCAGATGCATGCCAGCAAAGGCACAGCAGTTGCTTCTTGCAGCTGAGGTTGGCTGGCAGATGATGCTACATGTCAGATCACTGCTGTTGCTGCCCAGCAGCAGCCAGCACCTGCAACGCACCTATGAACAGCAACCATGCCGGAGTGGTCAAACCAGAAGCCGTCTCCCTTCAGCGCATCATCCTGCCCCATGCTGCTGCTAGGCGTGTGGCGGCCAGAGCCGCCATCGCTCCTGGCAGAGCTGGGTGCACTGCCTGGCCTGCCTTGCTGCTGCTGGTTGTAGCTGCCAGTGGTGCGCGGGCTGCGTGTGCTGCGCGGTGACATCAAGGGATCTGCTGAGCTGTGCGGCACAGCTGCCGCTGGGCCGCTGCCATCTGCGTAGATGTGGCTGCGGTAGCCGCCCAGCAGCTTGAGGAAGTACCCCTGCATGATGCCTGCAACAAAAGCACACACAAATGCAGGCCAATGTGCTGTCTCCACCAGCACATGAATCACCAAGCACTACAGCAGTGCATGATACAAGAACTGGCATGCTCATGCTGCATCACTAAGTCAGCAGGATGGACCCACACAGATGCCGTTGCTCACTGGTGATCAGCTTGTTGCTCTCTTGCTCTGTGGGGCTGCGCAGTAGGCCAAACGCGGCATGCAGCGCCCCCTCCAGCTGCTCGCGCCACGGCAGCAGCGCAGCATCATCCCGGGGAGAGCCAGACGCAGGCTCACACCTGCCGAGGAGGTACAGCAGCAGTAATCGCCCCTTGCCAAAACAACTTGCAAGCTGGACAATGAGCTAGTCAACTAGAACCTGCATTGGCAGGCGGGCTTGGGGCACCCCAGCAGAAACTGCAACGTGCGGAGCAGCAGTGGCTATCAAACAGCAGCAGCTGTGATAGCAACCAGCTTGCAGGACATGGAAGAGCCACATTTGCCCTAACAATAGCAAAAGTTATGCTGGCTGCCCAGGCGGCTGTTAGGTGACTGGCAGCTGCCCAGGCAACCACCCAAAAAGCTGCTGCAAGGCTGCACCTGCCCAGGTCCAGGTCGATCATGGTGACCTCATCCATGGGGATGCCCTTGAGGCTGGGCAGCAGCTGCGCAGGCATGCCGATCAGGAAGGGCATGGGCGCAGTCAGGTAGTCCTTGAAAGAGCGCGGCAGCAGCGGCAGGTAGATGTGGTGCCACCTGCGCGTGGCGGAAGCAGTTGAGTGCTGTCAGCATGCAGGCAGCTGCCATGCGTAGGTGTGCATGCACTGCGAGCCATGCAGATATTTGAAAGCGTTGCACCGCGGCAGTGCTCCTGGGCGTCCTGCTTGCGCAGATCTGCATAAGGAGGTCCGCTAGCCAAGTGAACCAACTCACTTGAAGGGGTACAGCAGCGCAGATGCCGCGCACACTGCAGCAGACACAGTGTCCCTGCTCTGGCCCACCAGCAGCACCCGGCGCTCCAGCAGCAGGCTGGCTATGAGTGTTAGCATGGCAGGCACGGGTACATGCCACAGCAGCCGCGCCAGTGACACGCCTGCGTTGCTGACACCATTGCCACAGTCAGGAGGCACCTGCAGCTCCAGAACTTCATCTGAGCTGCAAGTGGCAGTGGCAGAGACAGCAGCAACATGACAACAATAAGCTCAACATCCTGCAGAGCAGGAACAATGGAAGCAGGTGAATGCAGAACATACACATCCTGATGCATGTGCTGCCTAGTCCCATGTGGCACACACTTGTGCCGCAACGCCACACAGGTGCAGCAACTGCTGGCCTGCTGTCCTGCAAGCAAGTTTGCAGCCCAGCAAGCACTGCGTGACTGGCTCAGCGCTGGCATCGGCTACTGCTGATGTGTGCAGCGAGCAGAGCAGCGCAGCCTGCTGAGCAACTGCAACACTCACAACTGCAGTGGCTCATCCCCAACACCTGCACCGATACGCTTGGGTGGGCTAACAGACAGCGGTGTTGGTACCGTTGGCAGCTTGACACTGCAGGAAGAGCACCGGCAGAGGCATCAGGCAGCAGCAGCAACAGGAAGCTTCAGCGAGCGGAGGTCTAGCACTCCATCTACTGTTGCGTTACTGCAAAGGCCCGCTGCTCATGCTGCCACCTGCTGCACTGTTGCTTGTCAGGTGTCACTTACTTATGTAAGTTTTATGCACACTGCGTTGCTTGCTTGGCGGCTGCCTTGTGTCAACAGCTTAGGCTTCAGGCACGGCCAAAGTTGTGATGTCATGTGGTCAATTTCTGCGCAAAACGCACCGTATGACAGAGCCCAGCGCCGGCGTCTGCGCCAGTGCTGC
The DNA here is from genome assembly GCA_030272155.1 of Tetradesmus obliquus. Lineage (NCBI taxonomy): Eukaryota > Viridiplantae > Chlorophyta > Chlorophyceae > Sphaeropleales > Scenedesmaceae > Tetradesmus > Tetradesmus obliquus. The sequence continues at coordinate 9,737,203 of CP126191.1, forward strand.
GCTCAGGCTGTCCAGAAATTGCCCTGCGTAGCTGCTCAGTGGCAGCTGCTTGTTCCTGCCCATGTCCAGCAGCAGGTCTCCCTGCCTTAGCAGCTGCTCTGCCACCTCCAGCACCTACAGTGCACAAAGGCCACAGCAAGAGGAATGGCTGTTGCTTTCCTGCAAGAGGAAGGCAGCCAGCCAGCACTGCCAGCAGCAGCTGCTGAGTATGCCAACAGTAGGCATATATGACGGGGCCTGCACGCTGCTGCTGCTGCCAGCTGCTTTGTGTCCTGTAAGAGCTAAAGCACGGCAGGGGCAGCTCACTGCTGTTCACTGCCGTGGATGGGTTGCTGATCCCGATGCAGCAGTGCAGAAAGGCGCTTGCCTTGAAAAAGAGCGTTGACCACGAAGCTTCGCACACCAGGCACAGGACCTGCGGGTATCGCAGCTTGCTGCCAAGCCTGGGCGCTGGCGGCAGGAAGCGGCGGCAGAAGCCCTGCACCCTTGCGCCATCGCCCTGCGTAAGTGTGAAGGTGTACTCCTGCAAGCAGAAAGGCGCAGCAAGCATGCAAGTGCGCCTGCTTTGGTACTAATAGTTTGCTTGCTGGATGCAATTTGCCCAGCCTGTCATGGCTTAGCGCTGCCACTTGCAGGACAGTGGTGCAAGGGGTTTGTACCGCTTGTACTGCCATCACTGCTGTCATGTGAAGAACCCACGCACCCCTGGTTTGAGTGGCACAGCAGCACATCATTGTATTGCAATGCTGTGCCAGACATACATGTATCATGCTACAAGAAAGGGCGCGGCCTGCTGCGTGCTTGTAGCACCCCAAGCGGTACGCCCAACCGCATATGCAAGGCTCAGCTTTCTGAGCATGTTGTGTGTGCAAGTACCCGTCTGTTGACAGGTATCCATCCCTCTTGTTGTCCTGTCCCCTGCTGCTGCATGCATGCTGCTAGCCTGGGGCGGCCTGAGTTTTGCTGCAGTGCCACCACTTGACTCAACAGCAGTTGCCGCAAGCATACCTCATGTGCCATCCTGTCCTTGAGCGTTTGAGACTCTGGCCCCAACGGCAAACAGAATGCTGCCAGAGCTTCATCATTCACGTGGAATTGGTGCTCGCAGCTGCTGTACTTGCAGAACACCTCTGCTGCTGGCTTTGGTGCTGCCTTTAGGCCCACCACGACCAGCTTGAACCACATTATGTCGTGTACTTGTCAAAATACAACTACGTGCAGCGATTGCCCAACATACTGTTCTTGTCCAACAAACCCTCCTCCGGAGCTTGGGTGCGACGCGTGAACAGTGGCAACGCATGTACAGCTTTTTCAAACTTCTTCAACAAGAGTCAATACGAGTGTGGTGAGAGGCGCTCATCAGCTTTCAGCGGTTTCATAGCTAACAGTCACACCCTTGACACCTGTCAAGTGTTCATCGAGACTCTGATCATCAGGGGGACCCTGATCGGATGAAGTTCAAGCTTACCTGTGACAGCAGACAAATATGCAGCCACTGCTCTCAGCATACCACAGCAGCCTGAAGGAACAAGCAGTGCTCCTTGGACTTGCAGCTGCAAGCCTCTTGTGTGCTGTTGACACTTTGCTGTATCCTGCCGCTGTTTACGTGTCTAGCAGTGGCGCAAACAATAAGCACTGCATCATTTATGAAAGCTTTGGGCTGTGGCGTCTATCATCAGACATGAGTGTGGTCACCAGTGGTGGCCACCATGGGTCGGCAGGCTTTGAGGAATTGTAGCACCAGAACTGCTTGCTGGCAACCTGAACGACGCAAACTTTATGAATTGACATGTATTTCAGTTATAAGTAGCCCCTACCGGGCTTTACCGCCATGAGCACGCCCAAGGTGTACGAGCAGACGAAATGCCGCTTTTTCACATGCCACGGCGAATGACAAGCAAGACACGTGAGTTGACCCTCACCAACCTGCGTAGTTTTCGCTTTAAAGCTGAACCCCTGCCGAGGAGCTTTTTTGTACGAGGTCAGCTGTCCCTGATGATCAGTCACATTGATGTTGAAGTGTGAAGATGGCAGGTTGTTTGCAGCATGAACTGGAGACAAAAGCTATTCATTTCAAAGGCGGTGTTGCTTGTAGCACTCTTCCAGGCAAAAGAGTGCTCGGGCGTGCTGTTGGCAGGTGCTGGCCAGCACTACCAGGTACAATCACTCACTGAGAGCAGCCTGACGCCAGCCATGCGCTAACTTACAGTTCTGACTGCTGAGTGTTGATCCCAGTGCATTTAGAGTCAATTTACTTGCAAGGTTCAACGCTACACTCCTGCTGCAGCTGCAGGAGCATCACAGAGAGCCTCGACCTGTGCATGGGCAGCAACACATCCCATGGCCATGGGCAGCGAGCAAGCGCCGCAATGTTGCTCCTCAACGGCAACAGCAGCAGGATGAGGGGACGCAGCAGCAGCAGCAGCAGCAGCAGCAGCAGCAGCAGCAGCAGCAGCAGCATGCAAAGCAGCTTCAGCTGCGCCGGCCGCAACACCTGCCGGAGGATTCACAGTGCTCACAGCCACTCAGACGTTTGCAGCAAACGTCCTATCCTGACGTGCCTATCCAGGACACCTGCTACTCAGTCAAATGCCAACCACCCTGGTACAATGTGACAGCAAACACGACCATCAACGTTGCAACCGGCGCTGTTTACTTGTGGGACATATGTTGGCCTTTATGTGGGTATCAGCCCATGCCACAGGTGGACAGAGCTCACGCAGCAGCAGCAGCAGCAGCAGCAGCAGCAGCAGCAGCAGCAGCAGCAGCAGCAGCAGCAGCAGCAGCAGCAGCAGCAGCAGCAGCAGCAACAGCAGCAGCAGCAGCAGCAGCAGCAGCAGCAGCAGCAGCACAATACCACGCAGCAGCATGGCAGCAATGGTACATGCGATTGCAGTGGCTGATGAACTGCACACTGTGAACTGCCGCGCCAATGTGAAATACATGCTCGGATGGAGTGCGCTTCAAGCGCAAGTTGCAGCAGCAGACAGACACCGCTGTAGCGTGCAGCAGCTGGCGTCAATGCCTGAAGGCAATCCAGCACCACCAGCACTGCTTCAGCAGCTTCACGCTGACTGCACTCCACACATGGCTGACACCTGGCGTGTTGTTGAATCCTGTGCTGCCCGCAGTTGTCCAGTATGGCTTCAAAAACACCAGCTTGAGAGTGCACAATGACATCACGGTTGCCACCTGGTGCAAAGGATACGATGGCTCTGTTAAGGTGCCTGCTGGCACCTATTGTGAGGCGCCCCCGCTCATTAATCCAAGCACCGGGACTCGCATGCAGGACTGCTCGACATGGTACACAAACAGGACTTCCGTGATGGTCAACTGCCCCACACAACCCAACTGCTGCAGGGACGCAGACTGCTTCAACATTGATACCAACCCCTTCACCATCAACTTCTGTCCACAGTGAGCTGCTACGCAACAGCGGCAGCAGCAGCCCGAGCTACAAGCCAAACAGTGATAGCAGCAGGATTTGCTGCAAGCCTGCAGCAGTGAGACATGACAGTGCCCATATGTAGCCATCTTGCTCAACAGCAATTTCCCGTGCAAATCATGCAACATGCATACTGCAATGCGCACTTCCAGCAGGCTGTATGCAGCCGTTGCTGGTAGACTGCATCAATGTTTTGATTATGTATCCTGAGCAGTGCCAGCACATGCACATGCAACATTGCTGATGGCGCGCAGCGGTCATGTTTGTCATGTCGGCCTTGGGTGGGCGTGAAAGCTGTCATAGGTATAGCCTACTAAGGCAGCTCACTGTGTTTGCTCACCACCTCCTGTAGGATAGCACCCACTAACGCCTGCGATCAGCCTTGGCCGTTCAAGCATAAGCCTTCAACGTGTGCATTTCCTTTTACAATCCAAACCACCTGGCAGGCCAGCTTATACAGTGAGTGGGCGCTGGTGCAGATCTTATGTGATGTGCTTGCAGCTCCTGGTGAAGCCCCAACTGCTACCAGCAGACGCTGCTAAGGATCTGACACATGTTTGTTTTGAAGTGGTGCATGAGCTACAGATGAGCACACCAACAGCCAGCAACACTGCCGCATACGGCGGTATGTATAACAACACCTGTGGGTGGCTGTATCTTTGCAGGCGTTTGCCCGCCACCTGTCAACTGCACGGGCAACTGGACAGCAGCAGGCGCATGCAATGCAACTTGCAGCAGCTCTGGTGTTGCTGCACGAACCTTCATTGTCACAACACCAGCTGCTAATGGAGGGGTTGCTTGCCCAGCAGCAAACGGCACAGTGCAGTGGCTGCCCTGCAACAACACCAGCCCCTGCAACTGCACGGGCAGCTGGACAGCAGGCGCATGCAATGCCAGCTGCAGCAGCTCTGGTTTCCTGACTCGCACCTACGTTGTGACGACAGCAGCAGCCAACGGCGGAGCAGCATGTCCCGCAGCCAATGGCACAACAGATGTGCAGCCGTGCAACAACACCAGCCCATGCCCTGTCGACTGCACTGGCAACTGGACAGCAGGCGCATGCAATGCCAGCTGCAGCAGCTCTGGTTACTTGACGCGCACCTACATTGTGACCACAGCACCAGCCAATGGAGGAACAGCGTGTCCAGTGGCCAATGGCACAACAGATGTGCAGCCCTGCAACAACACCAGCCCATGTGCAGTAGATTGTGTGGGCAACTGGACAGCAGGAGCATGCAATGCAAGCTGCAGCAGCTCTGGTTTCTTCACGCGCACCTACGTTGTGACCACAGCACCAGCCAATGGAGGAGCAGCTTGTCCGATGGCCAATGGCACAACAGATGTGCAGCCCTGCAACAACACCAGCCCATGTGCAGTAGATTGTGTGGGCAACTGGACAGCAGGAGCATGCAATGCAAGCTGCAGCAGCTCTGGTTACTTGACGCGCACCTACATTGTGACCACAGCACCAGCCAATGGAGGAGCAGCTTGTCCAGTGGCCAATGGCACAACAGATGTGCAGCCCTGCAACAACACCAGCCCATGTGCAGTAGATTGCGTTGGCAACTGGACAGCAGGAGCATGCAATGCAAGCTGCAGCAGCTCTGGTTACTTGACGCGCACCTACATTGTGACCACAGCACCAGCCAATGGAGGAGCAGCTTGTCCAGTGGCCAATGGCACAACAGATGTGCAGCCCTGCAACAACACCAGCCCATGTGCAGTAGATTGCGTTGGCAACTGGACAGCAGGAGCATGCAATGCCAGCTGCAGCAGCTCTGGTTACTTGACGCGCACCTACGTTGTGACCACAGCACCAGCCAATGGAGGAGCAGCGTGTCCAGTGGCCAATGGCACAACAGATGTGCAGCCCTGCAACAACACCAGCCCATGTGCAGTAGATTGCGTTGGCAACTGGACAGCAGGAGCATGCAATGCAAGCTGCAGCAGCTCTGGTTACTTGACGCGCACCTACATTGTGACCACAGCACCAGCCAATGGAAGAGCAGCGTGTCCAGTGGCCAATGGCACAACAGATGTGCAGCCCTGCAACAACACCAGCCCATGTGCAGTAGATTGCGTTGGCAACTGGACAGCAGGAGCATGCAATGCAAGCTGCAGCAGCTCTGGTTTCCTCACGCGCACCTACACCGTGACCACAGCAGCTGCTAATGGAGGGGCAGCATGTCCAGTGGCCAACGGCACAACAGATGTGCAGCCCTGCAACAACACCAGCCCATGTGCAGTAGATTGCGTTGGCAACTGGACAGCAGGAGCATGCAATGCAAGCTGCAGCAGCTCTGGTTACTTGACGCGCACCTACGTTGTGACCACAGCACCAGCCAATGGAGGAGCAGCTTGTCCAGTGGCCAATGGCACAACAGATGTGCAGCCGTGCAACAACACCAGCCCGTGTGCGGTGGATTGTATGGGCAACTGGACAGCAGGCGCATGCAATGCCAGCTGCAGCAACACTGGTTTCCTTACCCGCACGTACGTTGTGACCACAGCAGCAGCCAATGGGGGAGCAGTATGTCTAGTCGCCAACGGCACAACAGATGTGCAGCCGTGCAATAACACCAGCCCCTGTCCTGTCGACTGCACAGGCAACTGGACAGCAGGCGCTTGCAACGCCAGCTGCAGCAGCTCTGGTTTCTTCACGCGCACCTACGTTGTGACCACAGCAGCAGCCAATGGTGGAGCAGCATGTCCAGTGGCCAATGGCACGACAGATGTGCAGCCCTGCAACAACACCAGCCCATGTGCAGTAGATTGTGTGGGCAACTGGACAGCAGGAGCATGCAATGCAAGCTGCAGCAGCTCTGGTTACTTCACGCGCACCTACGTTGTGACCACAGCAGCAGCCAATGGTGGAGCAGCATGTCCAGTGGCCAATGGCACGACAGATGTGCAGCCCTGCAACAACACCACCTCATGTGCAGTAGATTGTGTGAATGCACCTGATGCTACATGCTTGGCGTCACCGTCACCGTCACCGTCACCGTCACCGTCACCGTCACCGTCACCGTCACTGTCACCAATATCCACACCCACACTATCACCATCCCCGTCACCATCACCAAGTCCTGAGGCACCCCCAGATTCACCCAGCCCTCCCCCAACACCACCGCAGCCGTCACCAGACCCGTCTCCATCACCTGATGTGTTGCCGCAACAGTCACCACAGCCTGAGTCAAGCCCAGTGCTGGGAGTGCCAGAAGCGTCACCACCAGCGACACCATCTGAGCTGGATGGTGCACCTCAAGAGCCAGCTGCAGGGGATCCTGCGGACGCCTTGCCACTGAAAGACGGCAAGCATCGATGTGAGTGGGATGCTGTGCTGGTTGCGGCTGCTGCTGCTGTTGCTGCTTTCACGGCTAGTACAACACAGTGTGGTAATTGCTTTGCTGAACTTGCTGCTGCACTTTGTCGCAACTCCACCACAAAATATTGTGCACGTGTAAGGCTGATATCATCATGATCAGCAACATTGTGCCATGCAATGCATCTGCCGGCCTAACTAATGCATGATATGGCCGCCGTGCTGTACGTTGTACTGTGATGCATAACCTGCAGCCAGCGCAAGGGTCAGCAGCACAGCAGCAGCTGCAGCAGCCAGCAGCATCAGCGCAGTGGCCCTCCTGCTGGCAGCAGCAGCAGCCTCTGCAATGTACAGGAGGCAGCAGCTGGCTGCAGCCTCCAAGGTTATGCCGCAGCTCGGGAGCAACTCAACAGCAGAGACAATGCTGCTTGCTGATGCAGCGTCAACGCAGCTGGATGGTGCCGGCGGTGCTCGGCTGTGCGTGCCTGCAGCAGAGGAGCAGGTGAGGCTGCTGTTCCGAGAGCTGCGTCGCAACCAGTGTGCAAAAAACGCGATTTAGCAGATGTGCAGATCTCTGGTGGAGCTTGATTGGCAAAGTTACACAGGCTCATGTACAAGGACTGCGTGCACTGCACAGCCAAGCCAGCACCAGCCAAACTTGTATCCATGAGGGCCGGGCATGCAAAGCACAGCGCTGATGGTTCTCTGTGCTGCATTTAGTTATGTGTGCAGGCCGGCAGTGTCGTGCAGCAGCGCAGGGCATCCGTGCTGTTCAACAATCCGTTGTACGAGCTGTCCTTGCAGCAGCAAGCCAGGCCTAGGCTGTCAGCTGCCGCTGTTGAAGCTGCTGCAGCAGCAGCAGCAACAGCCGCCGCAGCTGCAGCCGATCCTGCAGTACCAACCGCAAAACCTGAGCTGCACGAAGCGGCACCGGCTGGCAACGGCAGTAGCAGCGGCGGTTTCACTGCCAGCAACAGCAGGGGCAGCTTCTTCCTGCCTGTGACTGCACTTGCACCCATCAGGCTGCCACCACTTCAACCTGCTGCTGGCACAGCCGCGGCACTACCTCAGCCAGATGAGGCACCCAGCAACTCCAAAGGGAGTACTGCAGAACTAGCCTCAGACACTGGCAGCGGCGCTGAAACTGGCAGCGGCAGCGGCAGCGGCAGCGGCAGCGGCAGCGGCAGCGGCAGTGGGGTGCAGCCAGCTCAGCTGCCGACCCGGCTGCGGCCCTGGGCTGCTGGCACAATTGCTTCCATTGAGGGTGTGCTGCAGCACAGGCGCAAGCAGGGAAGGGTACAGCAGCACCCTGGCAAGGAGCAGCAGCAGCAGCAGGAGCAGCAGCAGCAGCAGCAGGTGCTGGATTCGCAGGAAACTGGGTGTGAGCGGCAGCAGCCTCCAGGGGAAGGGAAGGAGCAGATGCAGAGGGCTGAAGTGCGTCAGGCGGAGCAGCAACAGGACAACACAAATGTGGCGCTACAGCAGCAGCTGCGGCAGCAGCCTAAGAATCACAAACGTGAGCAGATTATCGACCAGCAGACTGCACTGCAGCAGCAACAGCAGCAGCAGCAGCAGCATGGCTTGTTTGACGAGCAGGTTGTCAGCAGCCTGCAACTGCACCCGTTCCAACCACCGCAGCCTGCATCACTGTCTGCACCCGGCACAGTGCTAGCCAGCCTGCAGCAGCCGCCCAAACCTCCTGGGGCACGCCTGCCGCCTGGCAGGCACATGCTAAGCCCCAAGCTGCTGTTGCAGCAGCAGCAGCAGCAGCAGCAGCAGCAGCAGCAGCAGCAGCAGCAGCACAGTGCTCTGCTCAGCAACAGTTGGAGTGGTCAGCGAATGCCACAGGGCTCCAGCAGCAGCACAAGCCCCTTCAGCCGTAGCTTGACAGGCCTGCCTGAACATCATCAGGCCAGCAGCTTGAACCCTTTCAACCGCAGCGCAACAGGCCTGCCTGAGCATAACAACTCCAATAGCTTTAGCCCTTTCAGCCGCAGCAAAACAGGCCTGCCTGATACCACACATCAGTCCAGCAGCCAGGCATCGCCAGCACTGCTGCGGCGGCTGCCTGTTACTCAGAGAGCCTGGCAGGCTGCAGGGGAAGCGAGCGCTGCAGCATTGACAGCAGCAGCTGAGCCAGCGGCAGCAAGGCATGTTGAGAACAGCAGCCGCGTGGGTGCTGCCCTAGCTCCTGCACCAACCCATGCTCTGCTGGATCCATCGGGGAGTGCAGCAGATGCAGCAGCAGCAACAGCTGCAGCAGCACTTGCAAGCTCGCCCTTCCGTGCAGGAAGCCCAGCTGCTGTGGCAGGATCAAAGGTGCCGAATGCGCGGCAGGTTTTGGCTGCTGCTGCAGCACGCCCGCAGCATGCCAGCAGTCAGCCTGGCGGTGCCAACAGCAGCCAGCTTGACAGTGGCAGAGTGACAGCAACAGCGGCAGCAGTGAGTGAGGCTGGCCAACCCAGTGGGGTTCTGCAGCAGCAGGCACAGCAGCGCCGCCCTCAGGCTTCTTGGGCTAGTGAGAGTGGCATGCCCCGGCCAGCTACTGCTGCGCATGGGGAGGCTGGAAATGTGTATGTGGCTCAGCAGCAAGCATGGCTCAGGTTGCAGAGGCGCAGCGAGGTGCATCAGCCTGCGGGCGGTCAGCAGCAGCAGCAGCAGCAGCAGCAGCAGCAGCAGCAGCAGTCACAACAGCAGGATCCTCACCAGCCGGCAATGAAGTAGCTGCAATGTGTGGATGTTTGGTTTGCCTGTTACGCTATATGGCCAAGTGGGCTCACAGCTATGTCCTGCACTAGAGAATGTGGCGCTGTGGACGTCAAGTGTGTGGTATGTTTTGAGTTTGTGGGGTTTATGGCAGCTGCCTGCAGGCACAAGGCTCCTTGGTGCGCATGCATGCGTTTTTTCTTTGGTGTCTCAGACAGGCCAAACGCATGAGAATAAACTGTAGGATCTGCATCTGAGATGGTGCACATGTAATTTGAGTAGCCCGCACTGTGCCCTTGTGTTCCTCAAGTCTGACGGTGATAGGTACGGTGTTGCAACAAGGCCGAAGCGTACCACCAGGCTACCAGAAACATCAAAGGCCACAGGCAGCAACAATGCCCAACGACATACCAAGCGTGAAGTGCGTACACTTTACTGCATCCCTGATGCACCGGTGCAGTGGTACCAGTGGCGCATCAACCACTTGGTCAATGCATATCCTGTCAAAGAGTGTCAGTGATGGGCAGCTGCAGCTGCAGCTGCCATTGCAGTGGCTTTAGCCAGTAAGACATACCAATGCAACGCCATCAGACCACCAAATAAACGCTAACAAAACATCAAGTTCATACGTTTTGGCCAGCAAGCCGCCGGGCTGCACAGTGCGTGCCATGCCAATAGCTTCACCCACCACTCTGCAAACAATTCAAATGCGTCAACAGGTTTATGTCTGAAAGCGGCGGCATCACTGCTTGCACAACGTGTCAAACACCATATCATCGGGCTGACATTTCTGGGCAACTCTATTCCCAGCCAAAGCAGGTTGCTAAAAACGTGCGCAGCATGTCAAACAAGGTGCACATGCTTCATGGATGCGCCAACTGGCAGCAACAGCACTGTCCTTGCTGCAGCAGATTCATGCCACCAGGTTGTATGTGTTGTGTGCAGTGTGTTCAACTGTAACATTATGCATTGCAGCAAACTACACGCTGTTGCGGGTGCATCGTCCACTAGTCATTTGTTGGCCGCCACTCTCCCTCACACCCTCCCTGCATAGACGCTGGTCAAACTTCGTAACACCGTTATAACATTGTCATCACTGCCTCGTCTCCTCGCCCTGCAGCCACTCCAGCTTCAGCTTCACCCACATGTCCCGGTGCTGCTTTGGGTGCTCCATATTAACAAAAGGCTCAAACAGCATCAGCTTATACTCCCCAGGTGCTAGCGTAGCCAGCGGCAGTGCTGCATACCCCAGAATAACATCCGCATGCGGCAGGTTTAGGTCTTTGAGCAGCACCAGCAGCACCGCCATCTCTGGAAAAGTGACAGAGAGGTCAAAGGCCTTGTCGACGACCAGCCGGCCCGTGTCGTTGGCGTGCTCTGTTTTTGCGCTGCTGCTGTCGCAGGGCAGGCCCTTGACCTTCAGCTCCACGTAGGGATCGTCCTGCAAGTGGCAACACAGGAGGATAACACTTTGGTAAGGAGACAAGCAGGATAGCAACATGTCCTAGCAGGGCAGTCCAGCTGACGCATCTGATACTTTGTGCATTGAGCTCCATGTAGGGGTGGGTCGTCCTGCAAGCAGTGGCAGCAGTGGACGCACAGATGCAGTGACGGCAGATGTGGGCAATGACAGTGATTGCGGGGCCAGGTGACTCTGCTTCGTGACCTTAAGCTCCACGTATGGGTGGTGCTGCATGTGGCAACAAAGGCATTGCTTTGAAAAGGAGACAAGCAGGACAACAGGCCTTTGACTTTGAGCTTTACGTAAGGGTAGTTCTGAAAGTGATACAAAGGAGGTGACGCTGTGAAAAGCACGCAAACAGGATATCAACACGTCCGAGCAGGACAGCCATACAAATGCATCCAAGTGTGTGTGCATTGGAAAAAGTGTGCAGCAGCGGCAGCAAACCCTGCAGTGACAACAGGTACTACCACTTGAGATGATGAAGTGCGGTGGGTGAAGGCAGCAAGCAGCACCAGAGTGGGTCGGTCGGCGAGGAAGCCGGCTGAGGGCTGACAGGGCTGACAGGGCTGGGCATGCATCCTCTGTCAAAATGTGATGTAGAACATGCCTAAGCAGACTGCAGTGTTCACAGCTTCTCGCTGCCCACCCTGCGTATGCCCATGAGCTTGACCTGCCAACCAAAGTCAGAGAACTTATGCTAAAGTCATTGCTGAAAGGCCTGAGCAGACAGCAGTGACAGGGATCCTCTCCTTTCCACCTTGGGTATGCCCATGAATTTGCCCTGCCAATCAGGGTCACTGGAGTTGATGCAGAACATGCATGAGCATGCTCTGCGTAGACCGCAGTGTACATGTTTGTCTAGAACTTCCTACAGCCCACCTTGCGTATGCTTATGAGCTTGCCCTGGTGCACGTGCGCGGAGTAGACCGTGGCGCGCAGCGTGCGTGGCGGCCGCACAGGCAGGCCACTGCTGCAGAAGCTGGAGGTCATCCAGCTTGGCTTCAGCAGGTAGCCGCTGCAGCGAGTGATACGAAGACATCAGCACACTGCAGTGTTGGCAAAAGTGTCCCCTGTCCTCACTAGCTGCAAAGCTTTGTGCATCAATGAGGGGCCCAATGCTTGTAGCTAGTCATCCATGTGTGACAGCATGCCTCTGCAAACACTGGAAGGCCATGTTCTTGCTGCTGGTCAGCAAACTAGGCAGCATGAGAGGGAGCAAGACCAGCCAACAGCGCCTCACCAGTGGTGCACTTGTGAGAAGAAGGCCTGGTTGATCCAGATGGCCTCATCCCACAGCTGCGGCAGCAGCAACAGCAGCAGCGGCAGCAGCAGCAGCAGCAGCAGCAGCAGGCAGGCAGCAGGCAGAAAGGCAGCAGGCAGAAAGGCAGCAGGCAGTTACACACACCAGTGCTCCTGTTGGCACATACCTGCCGTTACTCAGTGTGACCATGCAGTTGCAGCGCAGCAGGATGGAAACAGAGGAGCAGCTGCATGCACACAAGTAGCCACCAATTCCCGTGCACAGCTGTCATGACGCATGTACATTGTGCTTGACGGGCTATGACACGCAGAATGACATGCACGCAATGCATTATAACAGCTGATGCGTGCTGCTTGCACGAGCACACTGTGGTGCATGCATCTGCCTTTTCTGCTGCTGCTGCTGCTGCAGCTGCTGCGCTGTTTGGACTGTGCTGCGTAAGGCACACACCTGCCAGTTGAGTGCCGCCAGTGATGCACCCACGGACCATGCGTGCATGGGGTTGACGTTGCTGTTGTCAATCATGCGCCAGCCTGCAGCCATGGCACACGCAGTTGCGGCATGCAGCAGGCACCATGCATCAACCACTGCCACATAAACAACAAGCCGCGTTGGATCACTTGTTAAACGATGCTGAGTAAAAAGGAATATGCAGCTCTGCCAGTTGCCCTGCCTCTGCGCGCCAGGACGAGCAAATTGCTGCTGATCAACAGAAGGACGCAACTCGCCAATGCTTGAGCCTGGGCTGCAGCACGCTGAACTACGCTGGAAAATGATTGTTTGCAATGCATGTGAGCAGCACAATGTGTTACAATTCTCACAGGCAGCAGCAGCGCACCTCCGGGGTAGCAGCGCAGCAGGTGCTTGCTGCTGTACTGGTACACCTTGGACAGCGCAGGGGAGCGCAGGCTGGCAGGAAGGTTGATGTAGCTGGGCGCACATGTGAGCCCACTCTGCAGCATTTGCAACGCACCGCAGCAGCAAAGGGGTTTGTAGTCACCTTTGGTTGCGGTGTGCAGCTTGCGACGCAGTACGGAAGTGTGCTACGCACAAACAAGCACTTGAAGCATGCAGAGTGATGAGAGAAGATCCTGCCATGACTGTGCGCAGTGACTTGTGACACATAACATGTTACAGCACTCTTATTACCGGGGTTGCTGCTAACATGTCATTGTAACACGTCAGTAACATGGCGGGTTCCGCAGCTTGGCTGCTGCAAACATTTCAGCGCAACATGTCAATGACATGGCAAGTTCCTCACCTGTGCAGCTGCTGCGTCAGGCCCAGTGTCACCGTCTTCCAGTGTGTCATCCTTCTCCCCATCCAGCTGCAGCTCCTGCCTGGCAGCAGCAACAGCCTTGGGATCTGCTGCTGCTGCTGCTGCTGCTGACTCAGCCGCGGCATCTGTCCCGCCAACCCCAACAGCTGCCACATCCGCTGCTGTAACTCCTTCTGCAGCAGCAGCCTCAGCACCGCCCGTCTTTGACCCCTTGCGGGCCTTAGCAAGCGCTAGAGCACTGCCACTCGACAGCACTTCCTTGACATCGTTGAACCCGCTCAGCAGCGCTGCCTTGACGGCTGCCGAGCCACCTTTGCTGCTGCTGGGGCCTTCGCCGGCGGCTGAGGCGCGTGCTGTGAAGGCATCAAACTCTGGCACGTCGGGCAGCTTGGAGTCTGGCAGGCTGTGGCTGCTGGGCACTGCAGGGCCACTGGACACTTCGTAGCCTGCAATGGCAATAACAGTATTACTAATCTTAATCAAAAGTAAAATAATGATGTTGTGTGTGCGTTTGTTTGCCGATATGTTGTGGGCTGGCTAGCCACACAGCATGCATGGTGGCAGACAGCCGTTGCAGCGTTTGCTGTCGCACATTGCACTGCAACCAGGGAGTTGCGTGTTACTCCTACAGCAAGGCATGCACAGGACAGCACATCAGCAACAGCTGCTGAACACAGATGTTCGCAGGCGACGGCCAACAGTCAGCAGGCTGGCTGGCTTCTACTGCGTGCGGGCTGCCTCACGGGCGATCTTGGTGTTGCGCATGATACTTGGCACATTGCGCAGGATGCTGAACAACAGGTGTCATGCAAAAGCCACATACAGCAGGCTGGCTGCTTACGCTCACCTGCGATCTTTGTGTTGCGGATGTACACCAGCCGTGCCAGCTCAGGTGCTGTGGCGCCCTCCTTGACCTTCATGCGGATCAGCACCTGCAGCACATCACAGCAATTGAAGAGACTGTTGTACGAGAACAGTGCCGCCAGCATTGATGCAAAAACAGCATGCATGAGCATCCCTCTGCGCTCCAAAGTCTGGCGGCACAGCCCAAGAGAGCAGAACAGCACACATCTCAATTGCGCGTCTGCACATCCCTTACACATCACCGCCAGCCCTGAACAACACGGAAGACACAAGCAAAACCATGGTGCCAGGACCCACATGTAACTATCATATCTCAAAACATTATCATCTCGCCTTGTGCTTGAGCGCCTCTGGGCTCAGCCAGCTGCCGTCTCGCTGCAGCTGCTCCGGTGCCGGCTCAAACAGCCGCTGGCCCAGCACATCATGCAGGTCAGCAGCCATGGCTGCCTGCTGCTCTGTGCCTGCGTGGTTCTCGATGGTCAAGATTACTGGGTAGGGGCTGGCATGGAAGCCATGCTTGGCGATGGCCCTCACAGCATCCTTGAACAGCACAGTGCTGCAGGTGGCAAGGTGGCGCAGCAGCAGCAGCAGCAGCAGCAGCAGCAGCAGCAGCAGGTGTGGAGGTGTGAGTGAGTAGTTATCACATACTGCATGACGCAGCACAGGCATCTGCTGCCCTGTCATCAGCAGCTGCCGCAGCAGAGAGAGTCTTGTTTGCAAAACAGCTGGAACCACATAGCGTCTACGCAGTGCGCATGCATTGCCAGCCCTGCATTGTGATTAGCTTGCTGTGTGGCAGTTGCAGCTGATGTCACCGCACCTGGTGAGGGTGCCATCATGTGTACAGATGCAGCAGGTTGCTGTTTGCATCAGTCATCAGAGTGCTGCTGCTGCTGCTGCCTCTGCGGCTGCTGCAGTGCCCAGCTGTGGCAGCTGCAGCTGATGTCATCTCACCTGGTAAGGGTGCCGCCGTGTGTGCAGATGGGCGCACCATTTGGCCCGTCATACACATCAAGCTCGATCACCCTGCAGCCCATGCGCAAGCCGCTCTCTATGGTGGCGGTGCCTGCAAGCAATGTGCCACAGCAGTCACAGTTGCATCGCACTTAGCAGCGGAGGGTGTGAACAGCAAGCAACCGAGCATGAACGACACTACAGCCTGTGCTGCAACCATCATTACAAATCCTGGACATCAGGTGACGGAGATAAGCTGCTGCTGCTGCTGCTGCAGTTGTGGATGTGCGGGTCATCCTGATGTGCCATGCTGTGTGCTAAGCAAGGTGATGGACATACGGCATATAGATGCTGGTACATTTGCTGCTCCATCTGCTGCTGCGCTGTCGCTGCTACTGCCTCTAGCTCATCTGCTATTGGGCCTTCACAGCTATCGCAGCATACATAACAGTACATGACATAACACTTTATCACAGTACATTACCTGCGTTGCTGGTGAGCTGGTTGCCTTCTAGGTAGCTGTTGTGCCCACTGCAGTGGGGATGATGACGATGATTGTGCCACAGTAGTGCGCGTTCAAGCACAGCAGGCACAAGCAGAGGCGTGTCAGCAGGGGTAGCTTGCACTGTGTGCTGCTGCTTTGACCACAGTTGCAAAAGAGCAGCAGGGCATTGCTGGAATGGCAGGCAGCAACACGCAGGAAGAGCTTGATGCAAGCATGCAGTGTATCGGCAATCCGTGGCCAAAGCAATCCTTCATAACAACACATTTGCAAGGCACAAAACAGTTGAAACATACCTTGAGATGAAGTAGTGCGACAGTGGCTGCGTCATGTTCTGCTTTGGTGCAGCAGCAGGCTTGTAGCGCGCCTGCACATGGTGGTGGCTGTCCCAGTGCCCTTGCTCAAAGCACACCAGCGCGTTCCCCATGCTTCAACCGCTTTCAAAGCTTTCAGACACGATGCTGCTGTGTTTGTGTGCTCCCCACACCAATGGGGAAATGCTGGGCTGCGGCAGTGATGACAGTAATAGATGCCCTAGTTACCAGCACAGCAGGACGTGCATATGTGGCACCTGGCCAGTTCTGTCGCCCTTAACAGCGCTTCAACGTGTAAGGCACTAAGATTTACGGATGATTGACTGCAATGCGACAGCTGCAGCGGGCTGTGCAGCTGCTGACTGCAACTGCTGACTGCCTTGGTGCACTGGTGACAAGTGTCCTGCAGGCTGCGATGCAACATGCCGCCAACGTAGAGGTGACAGCACGTGTAGCTGGTATCATATGCCCTGTGATCAATATTCTCACCGGCAAACGCAGCAGAGTGGCCCCGGCACCAGTTCCTAGGGCAAGCTGCCACAAGCACGGCAGCCTGACTTCAATTCGCAATAATAAGACGTATTATAAATCTGGTATGCACAGCAGATGAGCGTATGTTGCCTTTCTGGCAGAGCGGGCGTGCGCTGCTGAAGGCGAGAAAACAACCGTTGATGATGACGCACTAATGCAGCCGTGTTTCACACGCATAAGGCACCTTCAATAAATTGACTTTCAGCCCAGATGCTAACCGACAGGTACGGCATAGGAGCTGAGTCAGCCACGGCCGATGACATACCGTGGTATCAAAGCAGCAGCGCAATGTAAGGCACGCGAAACGCAAATATTCAAGGCACCAGTAGCTTCGCAATGTGATGGTTACTGTAAACTCGCAGGCTGCGTGCTACATTCCATACGTCAGGCCTGATATCATCCAGCCTAGGCAGCTGCCAGGCCTGGCCAGGCTGGCAGCTGCCAGCAGTTTTGCCTGCAGGCCAGCAGTTTTGACCATCCATCCTGCATGCCAGACATGTGGTGCAGGTAGCATCATCCAGTCACACTAATGCCGTGAAGATGACTGCACGCCTGCATGCAGTGCGCACATGTGCTGTACAGCTAGCGCTGCGCAGCGCTGCGCAGTGCGCACAGCTGCGCTCATGCTTGCGCGCTGGCAGCCTGCGGCGGCGCTGAACCGTGCGCACGTAACTGAATATGAATCTAAAAGACCAGCACGACACCAAGTCGTTCTGATAAGCACCCCCCCTTTCCCCATGGGGAACCTAGGTTAAGGGTGTAAGCATAAGAATGCTTGTTGCAGTTGCCAACACCAGTGGTGTCAAGCAAAGGCATATGCAAAGTGCAATGCAAGGCCACCACCATGGTGTGGCCAGAAGAAGAGGATGCCTAGCGATGTGAACCGTCAAAGCGCCTGAACACACAGGTTAACGCACAAGTGTTCTTGCAGACAGGCACTGTCAGTCACTAGGTACGTACCTACCGTATACGGTACGGTACCTATTAGCATTAGATAGGTACGGTACCTATTAGCAAGGATATCCTTGCATCGATGCACTGATTGCCGACTATTAGTATCAGGGAGTTGAGATAATGCAACTCCTCCATCACTGGTTTATTCCTTGTCTCCTTCCTGCCGTGAACTAGTACTTGGCGTCTTTGCTTCCAGTTCAGTACAGGAACTGTTGCACACCCGTTCATTCACTAATGCTCTGACACTATGAGCCGGGCAACGGTTCACATTGACCTTCACACATACCCATTACTTGGCGCCCTATCATAGGGCGCCCTATCATAGTATGTGTTTTTGAAGAGAGGACACAGGCACTGCCAGCAATTGCTCTCGGGAAGCTGATGTTTCAGCTACAGGCCCTAGGGCCCCTGAGTGAGGGCCACCTCATGATGAGGTGATCGCTGAGCTGGCAGCGGCCGCTGCATCGTCTTTCCAGAGCAAATGCAACATGTCCGTCCAAGCTGGCTAGCAAAACCGCATCCCTACAAGTTTTTTTTACCACAACGGCCCGTGCTCAACAAGCAAAGACCTACTAGGTTCTAGGCTAGAACTTAGAGCAGTGCTGCACTTGGCTGCGGAACGGTCTTAAGGTAGTGGCCGTTGCAAGATGGCAACACACGTGTATACTCAAGGAGGTTCAAAGGTTCCTTGCTGGGACCTTTTTGCATCGCTGGTTTGTTGCTGAACCGACGTTGTGAAATGGTGGTGGTTTGACAGCCACTGACACCAGCCTGGCAGGAGGGTCAGCAACAACACAGCACACTGTGACAGCTGGCAAAGCCTGGCAGTGATTTTGGAGGGACACTAGCAGGGAGGCTGTAGTTGTCAACTCATTGACATCAATCTGGCAACAACCTTGCGACATCATTGAGAAAAGGCCACTTGCGAGCTAAGGGAGAGTGTGTGATAGGTTTTTGGTTGGTGGGTCGGTTATGCCCAGGGGCTGCGTTGAACGTCCTGCGCACCTTGATCAACGCCTGCATGCACTTCACAAAGCTATACCTGTAGCTGCTGCATCATTTTTTCACCAAACGTACAGCCACGCACGATGAGCTGGGACGGGTACATCGAACACCTGATGGTGGACCTGCCCAACGGCGGAAAGCTTTCTTCTGCAGCTATTTTGGGTCAGGATGGTGGCGTGTGGGCCCAGAGCGAGACGTTCCCCGCAGCGACTGTGGAGCAGGTCACTGCTATCATGAATGGCTTTGCATCCATAGAGAAGGACGGCCACACCGGCGAGCTGGGCAGCACAGGCATCAAGCTAGGGGATCTGAAGTTCCAGGTGGCGCCTGGGGACGAGACTGTCATCCGTGGCAAGGGCAAGGGCGGTGGTTGCTGCATCAGCAAGACCAACACAGCTCTGGTGGTTGGCATCTATGATGAGCCAGTGCAGCCAGGAGACTGCAACGTAGTGGTCGAGAAGCTGGGGGATTACCTCAAGAGCATGGAGTATTAGGCAGCTGGCAGCATTGGAGCAGCACGCGCCAGCAGGGCGCTGTGCAGCAGTACTGCCAGAGCAGTGATCGGCTTGGCGCTGCCAGTTGCAGCAAGATCTGGCTGGCACGACAGGCAGTGCAACAGGGATACTCCCCTCTGCGCAGATTGCGGTTGCAGGACGTGGATTAGGTGGGTGAGCTCTGCTTTGCAATGCAGAGGAGTGGACTGCACGGGCTGTGGCTGCAGGCAAGTGAAGCATGCGCATGGCACGCGCTTGCGTTGAGCTGCATGTTGGTCAGCTTTCAGCTTGCAGCTTGCTGTTGTGCTCAAGTGACAGCTTATCTCATGCACAGAGAGTGCTGAATGACAGTGCTGGCGTCTGCCGCAAGCAGCAGTTCATGCACGTGGCTGGGTTTGTCAGAAGCACAACCAATTGAAGAGAGTTGGCTGCAGGCTGGTACAATGGCACGCTTACTCTGCAGCTGCATGTCAGGAGCTGCAAGTGTTGTCCGTATTGGCCATGTAAGCACCTCCTGCACACGCCCTCTGCAGCTGCAGAAGCTCCAGCACGTGTACAGGCGTTTGTCTGTTTTGCAGTTGAGGGAGCATCATCTGCATTCCTGTGTATAGTGGATGCTTGTGCTCTAAAGTGGCATGCAATAGCAGGAAAGTGTGCTTTCAGCGTATGGCATGCACATCGAGTGAACTGTTGATGAAGTGCCTCTGGGCAAGGACAGTGCATGGCAGTTGCACCACTACGGACGTCATTTGGTATGAGATACTGTGATCTGTGCTCAGGATATGTTAACATGGGTAGCACTATGAGTGGTCAATAAGCAGCACGCATCTTCCTGCAAGAATAGGGTGTGGGCAACAGCAGGTCTCTGAAGCTCTTCCACACTTGCAGTGCTGCAGGGGTGTGAGCAGCGCAGGTTCACATGGCAGTATGCATACACTGCAGCGGGAGTTCACATATCAATCATCAACCACGTGCACACTCCTGGCCTGCCTGCTTCGTACACAGCAGGCAAGGTATCGGCTCAGCAGTGTGAGCTTGCAGCCTGCGCCCCGTGCCTGATGCACATGACTCTGTGGTTGGCTAAACCTCCTGCAAGCATAGTTGCCTGCACCCAGCTGAATCACATAAAATGCAGAACACAAGAAATACGGTAGCCTCCAGTGCACGTGATACCGTGCTGCGTGCTGCACTGAAGTGAAATCCCTCTGCCTGGCAGTGCCATGGGGCCAGGGGCATGTTACTGTCTGCCCTCTGCCAGCCAGGTTGAACCTTGGCCTAGCATAAACTCTGTGGCCTTGATTTGTGATGATATTAAACCGCACCCGAACGTTTTCATGTTAACCGGGACACCTTTTCGTTTGTTGGAACATTGCTCACCATCAAGCTCACACAGCAGCATCGTGCACATGGTGCATAATGCCTTATCACAATGATTGTTGCTGTGTTTGCGAGTCCATACGCTCCGCTGGCGAGGCATGATGTTCTAAGCTGAACAGCAGCAGCTGGAAGCTCTGCCATACCAGCACTGCTGTCATGGCCGATCCGCAGCTGCAGCACCTGGCAGACATGCAGTCCGACGACGATGAAAACGAAGACGTTTGCCGAATTTGCCGCTGCCCAGGAGAGCCAGACAATGACTTGTTCTACCCTTGCAAGTAGGTGCAGCAACTTGCAGCATGGCGCACAGGGCATGTTCATGGCCCCAGCAGCACTGAAGCGGCCATGTGTGTTCGTGATCATCCTGCAGGTGCAGTGGCAGCATCAAGTACGTGCACCAGAGCTGCCTGCAGGCCTGGCTGGAGCACTCTGGCAGCACAGGGCACTGTGAGGTAAGCGCACATGCTGCTGCTGCTAGCTGCGTGCATGGTTCATCAGGTCAACAAGTAGCAAACACAGTAGCTGGGCTGCTGTTTCAACCTGCAGAGCTGGCAGGCACTGCTGTGGCCGTAAACCTTTGTGCATTGGCTGTTCCTGCAAGCAGCCCCTGGCAGTGCCGCTGGCACAGCCGCTCGTCCTGCAGCCTCAGCTGGGCTGCCAAGCTTACGTGCATATGTTCCTGCAGGTGTGCAAGCACAAGTTTGAGTTCACGCCTCTGTACGCAAAGGACACACCCACAACGCTGCCGTGGCATGAGCTGGTGTTTGGGCTGCTGAAGAAGGCAGTGCAGGGCGTGAGGCTGGCGCACAGAGTGAGTCTGCTGCTCCATGCATGCTGTCGTGCTGAAGCAGCAACAACAGCAGCACAGCAAGACAGCAGCGGTGGTGAACTGTCTGTTGTTGTGAGTACGCGTTGCGTGGCTTATGCTTCTGCACGTCAGGGTTATAGACAGGAAGTTGGACATGCACAGGAACACACACACACAGGCTCGCAAAGGCCCATGCCTGCAAGAGTTCCCTTGCAGGAACTGTCCTGCAAGCATGCACTGCAGCTGCAATGAGGCATCAGGCGCTTACAGTGCTGCTGCTCACGCTGCTGCCGTACATTCCCTGCAGGTGTGGGTGGTATCCAGCGTGTGGCTGATTGTGGTGCCTTGGCTGACCTGCCTGGCTTGGAGGCTGGCCTTCGTGCGGGGCTTCCACGAGGTGCGGGGGTGACGATGCAGATGTTCTTGTAAGATGTCAAGCGTATGAGGGTCTGGCGCTGAGCTGGGGAGGCGCATGGCCGCAGCGTGCATGTTCAGGTGTCTTTTGACACAGAAATTGCATCAATTGCATGCAAGCAGGCTATTGAAGCATCCAATCTATTTGTCTGTGTGTGGCAGCACTGCTGATGAGCATGCCTTATGACAAGCAACTGCATGAGCAGCATGGTATGAATGCACAGCTGGGGGCTCAGCTGAGCAGAGGCACAACCGGTCTAGTGCATGTGCAGGTGTATGTGCATGGCAGCACTGCTGATGAGCATGCCTTATGACAGGCAAAAAAAAAACCGCATGGCTTCCCGCGGCGTGAGCATCTGCTGATGCTGCATCGCCGCGCTGTTGTCTGTTTCTGGCCACCTGCAGGTGCCACGGCTGCTGCGTGAGCGCTGCAACGTGCTGGCAGTGGCCACGGACTGCATCCAGGGCTCGCTGCTGTCCATTGGCATAGTGTTTCTGAACGTAGCAGTGACCAGCTTGAAGGAGCAGCTCAAGTCAGCAGTAGCGAGCCTGGAGCACCAGCTGCTGCGGGACACCACACGGCAGCAGGCAGCTGCAGGGCAGGCAGCAGGTCCGCCAGCAGCAGCAGCGGCAGCAGCAGCTAGAGTAGAGCTTCCTGCAGCAGATGACGTGCAGGATGCTGCGGCTCGAGCAGAGCTAGTTGCAGCGCGAGCAGAGGCTGCAGAGGCAGCACTGCAGCTGCCTGAGGCTGAGGCAGGTGCACCAGCATACGCAGCAGCTGCGGTAGGAGCAGCGCCAGCAGCCAGGGCATCAGCAGATGATGGCACTGCTGCTGCCTCTGGCAGTGGAGCTGCTGATCAGCCTGCAGTAGAGCAGGGTGCGGCCGCAGCTAGCAGCAGTAGTGGCAGCAGCAGCGCCAGTAGTGGTGGCTCACAGCAGCAGTCAGCTGTGGCCAGCAGCCAGCAGCAGCCGCCGCTGGCACCGCCACCACCAGCGCTGCAGCCACTGCAGCAGCAGGAACCGCAGCCGCCGCAGCCGCTGCAGCAGCAGCAAGAGGCCCCGCAGCAACCGCCCGAGCAGCAGCAGCAGGAACAGCAGCAGCAGCATGCCCTTGATGATGGTGGTGCAATGCCTGCTGCTGCTGCTGCTGCTGACCTGGCGGAGCTGCCGGAGCTTGATGAGCTGGCGGATCATGGCCGGGAGGAGGCTGATGCATGGGGTGATGTGCCTTTTGAGGAGCTGCTGGGCCTGCAGGTGGGGGCTTGCGTGCTGCGCACAGCATGCAGTTGAGATGTTGCCGTGTACTATGGAAGGGTCAGGCGTGATGTGAACAACATGTCAAGTGCAAGCACTGCTGATTCAAGGTGTTGCAGCTGCCGTGGTGTTGCAGTATGGAGGCCTTGCCCTGCGGCAGTACAGCTGTGTGCTGAATGAGAAGGTGGACTCGCTGCAAGTTGCCAAAGCGCCTCAAGCCTCTAGCACCTGCTTCCTCAATATGTGCTCCGCTGCTGCTGTGTCACATCGTGTCCTGCTGATGCATTGCATGCTTGCAGGGCCCCTGGCTCAACTTCTTGGAGACCATCGTGCTGGTCATCATCGGCAATGCATTCTTCATGCTGGTGGCAGTGTACACTCCACTCAACATCGGACGGCTGCTGCTGGCAGCTGCCAAGCGCGCCTGCGCAGCAATGACGCAGGAGCAGCAGCTGCTGCTGCAGCAGGCGCTCGGCCGGCACGCGCGGCTGCCGTTTGCCCGGGAGCTGTCCAGTGCGGTGCTGGCGCTGCTGACGAGCCTGCCGCTGACAGCAGAAGAAGCAGCAGCTGCTGCTGCAGCAGCGGCGGGCGCAGCAGCAGTGGCTGGTGTTGAAGCAGCAGCAGTGGCAGCAGGGGCTGCGGTCAATGCAACTGCAGCAGGTGCTGCCAATGTGTCGGCTCTAGCGACTGGCGCCGCGACAGCAGCAGCAGGAGGAGCAGCAGCAGCAGCAGCAGCTGCTGGTGCAATGCTTCACAACGTCACATCCATTGGCGCTGCTGCATTCGTCGCTGCTGTCGGCAGCAGCACAGCGGATCCTGCTGCTGCTGAGGCTGCGTACCCTGCAGCAGCACTTTTAGAGGCTGCAGAGCCGTTGCCACTGATGCCAGGTCTCAGTTTTGACCAGGTTTTAAAGGAGCTGCATGCGCAGCTGGAGCTTCCTGCAAGGGCAGACTTTGTAGCGCTGAGCATTGGGCATTCGCTGCTGGCCGCGCTGGTGCTGGTTGCGCTGTGGCTGTATGCCAGCGTGCGGCTGTGGCGGGCGGCCAGCAGGCGCGTGCGCAGGGCGGGCGCGGGCCGGCGGCCGCTGCTGCAGGTACGTGAACACGCAGCAGCGAAGCTGACGGCAATATGCACAGTCATACAGAAGTGTGCACGGCTGCGCTGAGGATTAAACAACGCAGTGCATCGAGTGGTTTCTCATGTGTATGTGTGTATCGCCACATCACGGCAACCTTTCAGCGCTGCAACTCTGCTGCTGCTGCTGCTGCTGCTGCTGTCCCCTGCAGGTGCTGCGGTCCACTGCCAGCTGGCTGCTGTCAGCCGCCTCCCTCGTAGCCAAGGGCGCCAAGCTACTGCTGCTGCTGCTCCTCGAGCTCGGTGCATTCCCTCTCGCCGCCGGCCTGTGGCTGGACGTGTGTGCGCTGCCCCTCACATCAGCCAGCTTAGAGCAGCGCAGCGAGCTGCTGGCTCGCTCTCCGCTGATCGCAGGCTTCATGCACTGGGTTTTAGGAGTGGGGTTCTTGCTAGGGCTCACTTTCCTGGTGTGTGTGGTGAGGGAGGTGCTGCGGCCCGGGGCGCTGCCGTTTCTACGCGATCCTGCAAACCCGGAGCGTAATCCGATCCGGGAGATGATGCAGCGGCCGCTGCTGGAGCACCTGGCGCGTGTGGCGCTGGCGTGGCTGGCGTATGCAGGTGTGTGGAGCGCCCAACCAGAATCTGGGATGGCATAGTATGGTGTAATGTGCTGCTGCTTGCGCATGTTTGACCACATGATGGAGTGGGTGTGATGTGTAGGCCCAACAGCCAGCAGGTCGGGGGAAGTCGGTTACGGACTATGTGCTATCATGTGCACCAGCTCACAATGCTCGAGCCCGCACTTCTTTGTACTGAAGGCAGGTGTACTGCCGGCTGCTGCTGCTGCTGCAGGGGTGTGTGTGGTGCTGGTGCACCTGCCGGCGCTGCTGGCACAGGCGCTGGTGCCGTCGCTGTATCCATTGCGGGTGGCCATGTTTGACCCCCTCACACAGGTGGGGCTGCTGGCACCACAGTGCAGCGCAAGGCAGCGAAGCAGGGGCAGCGGCAGTGATATGCAGAAGCTGCAGGATATGCAGCAGCTGCTTGCGTTTGTTACATCATGTGTGCACAGCTGATGTTCTTGACTTGTTGGAGCCGCAAGGCAGAGGATGCTGACCGTCAGTCTTGGTCGCATATGCCGGACCGAGTCTGCACATTTGTACACACATGACTCACTGCATTGCTGCACCTGCTGCTGCTGTCCGTGCAGATACCTGCGGACATGCTGCTGCTGCACATCTTCATCCCTTTCACTGTGGAGCATGTGCGTGTGAAGGGTGCAGTGCGCGCAGTCGTGCAGTGGTGGCTGCAGTGGGCGGGCAGGTGAGCCAGGCTGCTGGTGAGGCTGCTACGTGTTTGATACAGCTGGGCTGGCACGGAGGCAGCACTACAGCATGGTAAGCCGGGCTGCTGATGTGGCTGCTGGCTGTTTTTGAGAGAGGAAGTTACATGTGGGTTCTGGCACCATCCCAGCTCATGAGCCACAACATGATGAACACATGGTGTGAGACCAGAAAGAGATTGAACGCAACAGAGCAGATGCACACTCTTGCACGATGTGGCACAGCTGGACTGGCATGGAGGCAGCATTACAGCGTGGCAGTTGGCGGCATCTTAGCTGCAGCTCCAGCAGCAGCCAACAGCTGCATTGCTGACCAGCAGTGTGCAGCTCACAGCTGTGTAAAGCCGCCTTGCAATGCTGCCTGCTTGTCTCCGATTGCTGTCATCCTTCTGTCATTGCTTTGGCTCTCTTTCGTGCAGGCTGCTGGGGTGGAGTGACTACCTGCTGCCATCTCCTGAGCAACCAGAGGCGCCAGCAGCAGCGGCAGCAGCAGCAGCAGCAGTGGCAGCGGTGCCACAGGAGTTGGAAGCAGCAGCACAGCCTCAGCAGCAGCAGCAGCAGGAGAGCGACCCTCATACAGATGGGGTGGCACGCGCCGGGTCACATGTACATCAGAGTGTAACTGAACAAGCAGTAGAGTCATTAGCGGCGGCAGCACCAGAGGCAGGGCCATCCAGCAGTGCACAAGCTGCTGTAGGCTGCTCCTCTGCAGCAGCTGCTACACCTGCTGCTGCTGCTGTTGAATTGCGGAGAGCCAGCAATGACAATGTAGCCGCTGCGCCAGCTGCACTTGATCTGCAGCCAGCGGCAGCTGTGGGAGCATTGACAGCGGCTGAGCTAGAAACAAACAGCAGTGGCAGCCAGCAGCAGCAGCAGGAAGTGCAGCCCCTGCAAATGCAGGGTGGCACGGGCTTCGGCAGCTTGCGGCTGCCCCTACCAGGCTGGCTGCTACAGCGGCAGCAGCAGCAGCAGCAGCACCGGCCGGTGCAGTGGTATGAGCAGCAGCCCAGCTACAGCCGCAAGCTGCTGCTGCTGGGGCTGGGCTGGCTGGGCACGATGGTGCTGCTCAACTGCCTGCTGCTGACTGTACCTGTGGGGCTGGGCCGCGCACTGTTCCAGGCACTGGCCCTGCCTTGGAAGAATGATCTCTTCACAGGGGCAGTCGGGCTGCTGGCATTGTGGGGCGGCTATAGTTTGGCAGCTGGCGTCGCAGCGTCTGCGAATGTGCGCAACATGCGCAGCGCGCTCGCGGCGGCGTGGCGCTGGCTGCTGCTGGCGATGCAGTGTGCGGTGCTGCTGGTGCTGTGGCTAGGTGTGGTGGCCACTATGCTGGGCATGCTGTGCGAGCTGGTGCTGCTGCCGCTGCGGCTGCCGCCCAATCAGACAGCGCTCATCTACCTGTATCAGGTGAGCCCAGCAGTTGTGCTTGGCAGTGCTTGCACATGTACACCGTTCAGCTTGTGCTTTGCTAGTGCTGGCGCTGCACACTGGCTCTGGCAACTGCCAGCACACACCGCTTCTTGCGTGCACTTCTATCTGCTTGCAGCCGTCTGGCGTGGCAACGAGGGCGTGCTAGCCAACAGTAGCTGCACCCGCACTTGCTGCCTGTTGCTTTGCTTGCTGGCTCCCCTGACTGCTCACTGCTTCTCTGCCTGATGTCTGCCTCCCGCCTTTCTCTTCTGCCGCTGCAGGACTGGACCATGGGCGTGCTCGCACTCAAGCTATGGCACCTGCTGGTCATGGTGGCACCCCGCAGAGATGGAGCAGCAGCGCCAGACACCTGGCAAGCGCACTTTGACGCGCTACAAGCTGGGGGCTTGCGCAACTTGGACTTCCACCGTGCCCTGACAAAGATCGTGCTGCCAGTGCTGCTGAACCTCGCCACGAGCCTTGCGGTGCCGTACGTTGTGACGCGCGCGGTGCTGCCGCTGCTGCAGCTGCCGGCGTCTGTGCTGGGGTACGCAAACCTGTACGCGTACCAGGTGTATCACGGCGTGTATGTTGCGTGGCTGGGGGGCCGGCGGCTGCATGCGCTGGCTGTGCAGCTGCATAATGCAATTAGGGATGACAGGTACCTGGTGGGCAGGCAGCTTAACAACTTTGAGCTGCGGCAGCAGCAGCAGCAGCGGGAGCAGGAGGAGCGGGAGCAGCAGCAGCGCAAGCAGGATAGAGAGCAGCAGCAGCGAGAGCAGGCGGAGAGGGACCAGCTGGACGGGCAGCAGCAGCAGCAGCAGAGTGAGGCAGGTGCTGCAAGCACTGCTGCTGCAGTTGCAGTCAGCAGCAGCACCAGCAGCAGCAGCGACACCGTTGGTGTTATGGTGGCTACGGCTGAAGCATTGGCTGCCACTGTGTGAGTGCATCGAGTGCCCTTGATGCCAGCATTCACGAAGATGCTGCTGCTGCTGGCATTTTTTGCATTGCACTTGTTATGTAACGCCGTCACACGCCGCACGGTGCAGCATTGTCATTGAATGCCAGTTTTCTCTCGTTGCCCACAGACTTTCGGACAGTGGTGAATTCACCAGTGGTGCTAGCTCCAGATGGATGCATGCATGTCGATGTCGAGGCTTGCACGTGTGGGGATGCCTGCACATCCTCAGGGTGTAAATGCTACAAGACCTATATGAAGCCAGGGATATTGGCGGGTGCCTTTGCATGTGATGCATTGCCTTGGCATATTGTGCTCGCAAAAGCTGGCGTTTCTTTGCGCAGTCTAGCTTGCACTAGTAGCCTGGGCATATTCAAGTACAAGTAACAACCTGTTGCTTCCAGCTGAGCTGGAACCGTACACATGTGTCAATCCCCAAGGCATTTGTGTGCTGGTGACAAGCTAGAAAAGCAGCCTGGAGACTGCTCACAGACCCCACCTTGTCAGACCACAGCCCTGTGTGTCATGCGGAAATGGGGTACACTGCCGAGAAAGGGACACAGGCAGGTGTTGCACTGGACTGATGGGGTAAGGATCAGGCGCACTGGATTGGACGCAGTGGCCGCCTTTGGGGCTCAACACAATCCTAGCAGCAGTGAGGGTTATACAGGCAGAATGCAGCAATGCAAGATTGCACTGACTGGTTAGTAACAGAATAACATAACACACAGACAAGGCGGGACAAGGAGCTATACTGTAGACAAGAACAAGAGGTAGAGACTGCCAGATTCAAATAACAACTGACAGCACAGCAGCAGACACAGCAGCTGTACTCTACCAGCAACAGTGCAGATCAAGTGGAGCTGCACTGCACACTGGGGCAGGGTGTTATGATCAAGCAGTAAAATGCAGGGGGCTCTGACTGCACGTTACCACTCTAGCAAGGCGACACACTGCAGCAGATCGACTGTAGAGATCTGCCGCAGTACCTGACACTGACACTGACACTGTAGAACAAACAAGACAGACGCAGCACTGTCACACCAACCGTGGAGAGAACCAGACAAGAAGAACCAGTGGATGGAAGGACCAGAAGACCAGACAAGCCAGACACCACTGAGCACTGCGTGCAGCAGACAACAGTGATGTCAGTAACACACAGAGGGAGAGATCTACTCAGCACAGCACAGAACAGGCTGCATGCAGCACAGCAGAAGATAATCTGCTGCACTCAAGACAAGACAATGCAACTAAGCAGGTTTAGACGGTGCTGTGCCTGCAAGCTGGCCTACACAGGGAAGGTATTACGAGCAACCTGTGTGGCAGTAAGATGGTGTGAAGATCTGACAGTGCTGGGTCTGGATTCAGCCCAAATTGAGAGAGACAAGTTGAGAAACAACAGCTGTGCACTTGCTGACCAAACAGTACGGATAGAAGCGTCTGCTGGCTGGCAGTCTGGCTCAGAATAGGCCCTTTTGACAGGGAGGTATTACGAATAACCTGTTGACTGCCGATACAGCTGATGCGAGAGAAATCAAGCTGCACAGCAAGGGCTGTCGAGCTGCTGGGCACTGACCGAATTGGACAGTGGGGCTGAAGTCGCGGGCCGGGCCTTGTTTGTAGGACGTTACACTGCTGATAAAGAAGGCAATGTGTCACAACAATACTAGAGCACACGAGCATCAACGCGAGCCGGCGACAAGCAGGGCTCGCGGACCATTTGAGCAGTCGACAAACCACCAACAGGACCAACAGGTCTGTCGGAGAATGGGACTGCTTCCTGAAAACAAGGCACGACGGCAGCAAACCAGGCTCAATCTACTAACAACCAACTAATAATTCTGCCCGGACAAAGCAATAGACCAATTCTCGCCTGCGTGAGGGTGTCAACCACGCAACCCGCCTTGCATCGCAAGGCGGCAACTGGCGACTTGACCAACAAGCAGGATGACACATGCCATATCAAGAGCAAAGGTGCACGAGAAGATAGCACGTAGCATTAAAACACTTGCTGAGCACTTGAGACAGCTGCTTGGCTGTGCACGGTGCTGCAATACGCAAGTGTGAAGCAGAAGCAGACAATCACCGACAAGCAGCGAGGTGATAAAAATCCCTCGTGCATTTTATTTAATACAAACAACGTTCTCGTGCAGGCATACGGCTGGATGCAGCTGCCAACACAGCAAACCACTGCAGATGCATAGTTCACTGTGCACTTCACAGCTGCCTAGCTGCAGCTGCGCAGTTTGAAGTCAGCGCATAACCGGCCGTTGCTGCTACACACAGCTGATTGCAAAAGTAACACATGTTCGGCAAAGCACTCATGTTCGGCATGACAGCTGTCATGCGGAAATGGGGTACACTGCCGAGAAAGGGACACAGGCAGGTGTTGCACTGGACTACCCCCCTCAACTTTTCAGCACAGCTGCAAAGTTGACAAAAGGTGCACAACTGCTGGTGTCAATCAGCACTGCAATGAACACCCCCCCATATACCATCTTGTACAAAAACACTGCTGATGATGCTGTACGCCTACCACGGCTCGTCGGCTACTACCACATCACGTGAATGCACTTGCACTCAATGCTACTGGGCAGGCATCCCTAGTCAACCAGTTCTACAGCTGATGCTGCCGCATAGTAACAATCTCACACACACGCACATACAATGAACACACACATACCAGCGCCAGATAAGAGACCTTCTAGGCAACAATGCAATCTGCCTTTGACAACAATCCAGCTCTTCGTTGCTGCAGCAGGACTGCTGTTCAGCTAGGAGCTTGGCCTGCATTGACTGCGCTTGCTGCGACACAAAGGCCAATGCAGGACTGGTGTTAACCACACAATACTGCACCAACAGCACCAGCACAGCATGCAGGACACTCAGCAGGCGGTGCAGTGGCACTGCTGCGCGCTTACGTGGGGCAGTCTGGGCACGTCTTGGGGCGTAGACAGGTGCAGGAAGCGCAGCAAAATGTGCCATCCAGAACTCATCATCATGAACACTCACACAACAGTAACAGGCTCAGGTGGATGGGACAGCATGTCGAAGCGGTAAATAGGACTGAAGCAAATGGGAAGCTGGTCTGAAACTGCGAAGCACTCGGCATAACCACGCGCACACACACGGCCGTCAACAAATGAAGCCTTGACCTTACTTGCACAGGTCGCTGTGAAGGAGGCCCCCAGAGATAACAGTGCAGGGTAGTTGTCGGTAGGTGTACAGGTAGGTGATGAGACTGAGAAGCCAAAAGGCGGAAGCGAAAACGGTGGAGCCAAGGTTGTGATGTTTGAAGACCGCCGTGGGAGATTACCAGTTGGCGGGAAATGGAGGGCGTGGAAAGGAGCTAGATGGCGGCACAAGCGGCACCCCCCAGGGCGCGGTTGGCACGTTGTGGGCTGGTAGGCCGGGCATGCTGGCTTGGATGCTGGCCAGCACGGTGAAGAGCTGATGCAGCTGCTGCTGCTGCTGCTGCTGCATCTCAAACAGGTACTGCATGGGGTGCTGCACGGGCGAGGGCACGGGCTGCTGCACAGGCTGCTGAATGGGCTGCACAGGTTGCGGCACAGGCGGCTGCACAGGCTGCTGTACAGGCGGCTGCACAGGTGGCGGCACAGGCGGCTGCACAGGCTGCTGCACAGGCTGCTGCACAGGCTGCACAGGCGGCGCAGCAGGGCTGGCAGGAGGCTTAGGCACCACTCTCAGCTGCTGTTTGCCAGCCAGGCCCAATAAAGCCTTGAGAACTGCTGCAGCAGCGTCAGGGCTGCTGCACTCACTTGAGCTGCGGCTGCAGCTGGCGTGACGGTGGTTGATGGTTGGCTTGGGAGAGGGAGGTGACGCCACAGATTTGTTGCCAGGGCTGGAGTT
This sequence comes from Tetradesmus obliquus, assembly GCA_030272155.1. NCBI lineage: Eukaryota > Viridiplantae > Chlorophyta > Chlorophyceae > Sphaeropleales > Scenedesmaceae > Tetradesmus > Tetradesmus obliquus. Next base: position 9,768,807 of record CP126191.1, read on the forward strand.
GGAAGATGGCGTAGTGAAGGTGGAGGTAAAGCCAGTAGACTTGTTGGCGCTGGTGGTGGCGATGCGAAGGCCGTTGCTTGAACTGGAGCCGCGCGCCTTGAGAGTGGCGTAGCACCCAATGCCAGTGTCAGAGTAGGCGGGAGCGTTCTCTGCGTTGGAGGATCGGGACATCACGTTGCATGCGGTGCGACCAGTCACACGGTCGGCGCATGCTGCCACAACCAATGGGTGCAGGGGATGAAGGTAGTCGGTTGTGGTTGCAGGGTTGCCGCGCAGGTGGCTGGCGCAGGTGGCAGCATCCATGAGGGTGCCATTTACTTGGTGGCACAGGTGGGACTGCACAACCAAACCACATGTTTTGCAGCCTGTGATGTTGGGCAGGCACTGGTAAAAAGTACCATCTAATTTAAGGTCCAGCCACGTGCCGGCAGCAGTGTAGACCCAGGCTGGAGCGGAGAGCAAGCCGTCCACACTTGACGCGATAAGTCGTTTGTACCACAGGTGAATGGCTTCGCCACCAAACTGCTGGTGCAGCGCGCCAGTCACGCTGAACACAGTGCTGATGCACATGAGGAAGATGCCAGCAATGATGTTGGCCATGCTGCGGCTGAGGGTTGTGTCAGCAGTAAAGGGCACCATGACTCCCAGGCAGATGACTGCAATGCTCAGCAGAGTGTGCACCATTGTGCACAGCAGGCCAAAGAAGAAGTGGCAGATGGAGGAGGTTGAGCTGTCCCCAAGAACAGCGCGGAGATCGGCGGCGGCCTCAGAGACGGTGGTGAAGGATGGCGCGCCATTGGGCCCATCGTAGCCCGGCAGGCCGGCCTGCCCTGGACGACCAGTGAACTGGATAGGCCCCGCAACAGCGGCGCTGTAAGACGTGGTAGTCATGGTGGCCTTGCAGATGAAGGTAGGTTCGGCTGACTCCCAGAAGGCGAGGTCGGTGGCAACGGGGGCTAGCAACGTCGGTGGTAGATGATGATGATGATGGTGGTGATGGTACGGCCGACTGAACAGCAGAGGTGCCAGGGGCAAAGGTAACAGGGCCTTTGGATGTAGAGGGACCAGGGTTGGAAGAGGTGCTAGGCTGCTTGAGGGCTGAGGGTAGAATGGAGGCAGTAGCCGGGGCTGGGCTCTGCTGAGCAGCTTGGTGACGGGTGGTGACGCCATTGCAGGTAGTTGCTGACTCAACAGCCTTGCGGAAGCCAACAGGCATTTGACCAGAGTACTTAGCGGCAAATGCTTGCAAGGCAGCAGCATCACCAGCAGCTGTACCGATGACACAGCCAGGGCCTTGGCTGGGGCAGCGCCAAACAGGCTCACCATACTGCTCGTGTGATGAGTTGATGACGAGGTCACAGGGCTGACCACACTCGCACTGCAGGGCGGCGGCTGGTGTAGATGGTGACGATGAAGCGGTTGTGGAGGTGGTGGAGGTAGCCATGCTGCACATAGTGGTGCCAGGTGTATCGCCAGTGGGGCTGCTGTGCACAGCAACGTAGGGCGTGTAGTTTCCAACCAGGACGCAGTAGTTGCTGGCACCATGGTCACGGCGAGGCAGCAGCGCGTCTGCACCAGCAGGCTTGGGAAGCACAGGTAGGTTGATGTTGTGTGCCTGACAGTTTGACTCCAGCAAGGCAGGGAGTGGTGGCGACAAAGTATCAGCAAAAGAGGCCAAGTGTTGAGTGCTCTTGCAGATTTCAGGAAACAGCACCCAACACTCGTTGGTATGGTGGCCCATTGACTTGCAGCAGCCACACGGCTGGCGCCCACGGTAAGGACTTTGATGACGGCGATCTGATAGGTGGTCACGGGTGAAGCCATTGTGGGGACGCTGCAGGCCAGAGGAGCGGTTGTCATACCTGCCTTGCGTTGCAAGAGCAGTAGTGCCCATTTCCACAGACTGGTATTGAGGGAGCATGAGTGAATCCAATTTTGAAGACAGGGAGTTGATGGCTGACTGCTGAATGGCACACAGGCGGTCCAGGTGGAGGTGCAGGTCGGATGTGGTTGAAGAAGAGGCAGCTGACTGGTCAGGGCAACTGTCGGTGGTGATGGTGGCGTTGACGTTGGCACGGTGTTGGTGTTGATGGGCAGGACGGGGCTTGGACTGCTGAGAGCTGCGCAAGGGACACTCAGACCAAGTGTGCAGCATACGGTGATCTGCGACTGTACACAAACCTTTGGGTGCAATGATGGCCATGACTTGAACACGCTGAGCATCATCCAGGTGATCCAGGTTTAAGCCAGAGGTGGAGGTGTTAGATAGGATGGTATTGGAAGCAGGTTGCGGAGCAAGCAATGCACCATGAGCGGTTGGAGCAGGTAGGAGGAACTGCTGTTGAGCAGGCAGGCCAAACACGGAACCACCAGCATTCATGAATGCTGCAGCATCAGTATCGTGCTCCATAGCCATTCTCTCAAGCTCATTGTTCAAGTTGACGAAACTGTAGTTGCCTCCGTTGACAGCAACACCATTGGGAAGGGCTGGCACGGATTGAAGAGCAGCATGAAGGCCGTTGGCGACGTTGGCAAGGGAGCAGCATTGGAGCTTGTACAGCAGGCGGCGTACTGCGGCGTCTTCTGGAGGAATGGCTTGAACATTGGTTAGGGTGTAGAGCGCGCGAAGCTTGATGACAAGGCTGCGCACGGCGTTGATGTCAGGGCAGGACGTCTGCAGGAGAGTGTAGAGCTCAGCCTGGGTGGCCTTGCAGAAGGTGGCGCGGTAGTCGTTAATGGCAGCTTGCCACAGCTGGTCAGCAGCCTGGTGAGCATGGTTCCTGGCAGCTGTAGTGTTGAGAGGACCCGAGTTGTCGATTTGTGTGAGGATGGGATTCACCTTGTCCAGCGCCCAGTTGTGGAAGCGGGAACCAGCGTTGGCGTAGGAGTCGGCAAACGCTTGGAGCTGACTTTGTAGACGGGACAGCTGGTCGGTGGAGCCAGGCAGCATGGAGCGTTGGAACTTGAAGAACTGCTGCAGATGCTCTTCAGCTGCCAAACCAGTTGCATAACCATCAAACTTGGACTCAAAACGATACATGCTTGCGGAGACACACACTACAATGGATGAAGGATCAACGTCAGCAGGTGCTGCAACAGGCTGCGGCACAGCAAATGGATTGAAGCCAAGCTGACCAACAACAGCAGCAAAGGGATTGCAACTGCTCACAGGCGACTCAGCACCAGTATCAGAGCCCTCACTGACAGCAGCAGCGGAGCTCTTGACAGGTGAATCAAGTGAAAGATCACTGGCTGTGGGACTGCCGTACACACTACTAAATGACAATCGACAAGCAGCGCTGGGCCTGCCCACTACGATGCGCTCAGACCAGACAGGATTACTAGTAAAACGTGCAAACTGCACCGGTGATGCAGCAGGCGCAAATGGGTCAAACCTGGACACCGGTGAGCTGCTGTTACTGCCAGCAGACTCCGCGTAGCGCTGAAATGAACCAACAGCACTAAGTGACAATCCAAGGCTAGGCGCGCCAAGAGGCGAGCCTGGCCCTGTCATGCATCAATGCAGTATGCATACAAACACCCTTACATACTAACACACCATGCACGCTGCACAGCAGCTACATAATATGCCACATCTCACACGATACCAACAACAACAAGGATGCAGAACCACACCAAGCCTGACCCTACTGTGCTGGATGTGTTGAATGCCTGTGCCACTGATTCAGCGCACTCACTGTGAAGAGAAAAACCACACAGTGGGTGTAGAACACAGGGGCTCGCGTTGATGATGGGGTAAGGATCAGGCGCACTGGATTGGACGCAGTGGCCGCCTTTGGGGCTCAACACAATCCTAGCAGCAGTGAGGGTTATACAGGCAGAATGCAGCAATGCAAGATTGCACTGACTGGTTAGTAACAGAATAACATAACACACAGACAAGGCGGGACAAGGAGCTATACTGTAGACAAGAACAAGAGGTAGAGACTGCCAGATTCAAATAACAACTGACAGCACAGCAGCAGACACAGCAGCTGTACTCTACCAGCAACAGCGCAGATCAAGTGGAGCTGCACTGCACACTGGGGCAGGGTGTTATGATCAAGCAGTAAAATGCAGGGGGCTCTGACTGCACGTTACCACTCTAGCAAGGCGACACACTGCAGCAGATCGACTGTAGAGATCTGCCGCAGTACCTGACACTGACACTGACACTGTAGAACAAACAAGACAGACGCAGCACTGTCACACCAACCGTGGAGAGAACCAGACAAGAAGAACCAGTGGATGGAAGGACCAGAAGACCAGACAAGCCAGACACCACTGAGCACTGCGTGCAGCAGACAACAATGATGTCAGTAACACACAGAGGGAGAGATCTACTCAGCACAGCACAGAACAGGCTGCATGCAGCACAGCAGAAGATAATCTGCTGCACTCAAGACAAGACAATGCAACTAAGCAGGTTTAGACGGTGCTGTGCCTGCAAGCTGGCCTACACAGGGAAGGTATTACGAGCAACCTGTGTGGCAGTAAGATGGTGTGAAGATCTGACAGTGCTGGGTCTGGATTCAGCCCAAATTGAGAGAGACAAGTTGAGAAACAACAGCTGTGCACTTGCTGACCAAACAGTACGGATAGAAGCGTCTGCTGGCTGGCAGTCTGGCTCAGAATAGGCCCTTTTGACAGGGAGGTATTACGAATAACCTGTTGACTGCCGATACAGCTGATGCGAGAGAAATCAAGCTGCACAGCAAGGGCTGTCGAGCTGCTGGGCACTGACCGAATTGGACAGTGGGGCTGAAGTCGCGGGCCGGGCCTTGTTTGTAGGACGTTACACTGCTGATAAAGAAGGCAATGTGTCACAACAATACTAGAGCACACGAGCATCAACGCGAGCCGGCGACAAGCAGGGCTCGCGGACCATTTGAGCAGTCGACAAACCACCAACAGGACCAACAGGTCTGTCGGAGAATGGGACTGCTTCCTGAAAACAAGGCACGACGGCAGCAAACCAGGCTCAATCTACTAACAACCAACTAATAATTCTGCCCGGACAAAGCAATAGACCAATTCTCGCCTGCGTGAGGGTGTCAACCACGCAACCCGCCTTGCATCGCAAGGCGGCAACTGGCGACTTGACCAACAAGCAGGATGACACATGCCATATCAAGAGCAAAGGTGCACGAGAAGATAGCACGTAGCATTAAAACACTTGCTGAGCACTTGAGACAGCTGCTTGGCTGTGCACGGTGCTGCAATACGCAAGTGTGAAGCAGAAGCAGACAATCACCGACAAGCAGCGAGGTGATAAAAATCCCTCGTGCATTTTATTTAATACAAACAACGTTCTCGTGCAGGCATACGGCTGGATGCAGCTGCCAACACAGCAAACCACTGCAGATGCATAGTTCACTGTGCACTTCACAGCTGCCTAGCTGCAGCTGCGCAGTTTGAAGTCAGCGCATAACCGGCCGTTGCTGCTACACACAGCTGATTGCAAAAGTAACACATGTTCGGCAAAGCACTCATGTTCGGCATGACATGTGACACACGCGGCTCAACCGGTGGAGCGACTCCAAGCAGTGTGACACGTGTCCCACAGCTGCCCACAGCCTGCGTCTGCCGTGAGACCTGAGCCTCGGACGGCAGAAACAGATTGTACCTTGAACACACACCGCCTTCACAAAAGCTGTACAACTTTTGTTTCATTTGCAGCCTGCACACGGTGTATACCACGCCACTCCCATTGGGACAAGACCAGCTGTGACAGACAGCACTATGTGTGTGCAGGCAGTGCCACTGCAAGTTGCCTGTTTCCAAGGATTGCTTCACACACACCTGAAAGCACTGGCTTCACACACACTTGAAAGCACTAGTGCTTCCAGTACTGCTCTCCCACCCGATCTATACGCTGCAACATCACAAAAACACCTGTTTGCAGTACTGTTCGGCAGTAAACCGGCGGCAGCCACTGCAACGCCGCCAGACTGACCACTACTCTGACTGCTCCTGCATACCTTCTTCAAGATCTTAGATGTGACACCTGCCACTCCATGCATGCCACACAGATGACAGCTATCACTCCAGCTGCGTGTTACGGATGAATCCTGCCACTGCATGTGCTTGAGCCACATACACTGCAAGGGCTGATAAGTGCATTGTAAGTAATGCCTGCGCTGAAGCTGCCCAGCAGCAGTTCTCTCTTGAAGTGCTGTTTCGACAAAACTGTTCAGCCGCACCCGCTGGCTGGTACACATTTCACTGCTGCTGCTGCTGCTGCTGCTGCTGCTGTCCCTCGTTCAGCTTCTTGGCGAACGCCAGCATGCGTTGGTGTGCAGGGTACTCGTGGAAGGGCGTGGTGTTGCTGCCGCCCCACGCCTGTGGCACGTTGTGCATGCCGCCCAGGTGGTGTGCTAGCACTGGCAGGATCTCCTTGGCATCCGCCACCACCATCACGCGCGACCTGCACCACAACAGGCACAGCAAACCACCAACAGCATGAGCACGTACAGCACAAGCAGCGCATGAAACGCTGCAAAGGGAAAATATGCCAGTACTGCGGCAGCAGCAGGATGCGTGTTCAGGCCAGCCGCTGGTCGCAACCTGAGATGCGGCAGCAGTGGGTATGTCTGAGCCCTAGTGACCACATGCTAGCCTAGCAACAGCAGACATGCACAGCCTGCTTCAAGATTCGCATCCAGAGCAACTAATGCTGCTCTGGTTTGAAGAAAACATATTCATGACACACACGACCGCTTCTGCTTGTAGGAAGAATAGCCAGCCTGGCAGGCTGCGGCTCACTTGGTGTTGGCGTCCAGGAAGGACGACAGCAGCTTCCAGGGCGTGGCAAACCAGCGCGGCGCGTTGATGACAAACGCGGCATGCACGCGCTCCGGGTAGTACTGCACAAAGCGCCCCAGCATCTGGCAGCAGCAGCGGCAGCAGCAGCAAGGGGATGCAAAGGAAAGCAGCGGGACATCCAGAGCTCAGAGCCGAGCACTGCTGGCCCAGCGGGCTGGCCAGCATGTGCAGAGCAGCAGCACACCCTGACTGCCGCAACAGCGCAGGCTGTGTGTACAGTAGGTGCTGCAAGGTACACAGCACCAGGCCAACATGCCAGCATGAAGCATGCAACAATGCAACCCTGCCACCTGCCGCTCACATGCACAACAGCAGCAAGTAAAGGCTAGCGCAGAGGCACCCAGACGCCATACAGCAGCCATATGACAGCAGCCACAGCAACGGCAGCACCACAGCACCACAAGCTGCAAATGCCCCTCACCTTGAAGAGCGTGATGAGCTCGCCGTTGACCATGCTCAGCTTGAAGCCCTCCAGGTCAAAGATCTGCACCTGGCTGCCGCCGGGCAGCGGGCGCGGCGCAGCCACCTGCAGGCAGCAGCACACCAGGTGCATATAGAAGTTGATTTACAGGGTCTCCACCTACTATGCGGGCACAGCGCAGCAACCTGCAGGCAGCAGGTGCACACCAGGCACGTTGAACCGTAAGTAACAGATGCACATTCACGCACTTGGTGCTATGACACGCAGGGGCGGACTTTGGGGGGACCCCTTTCTACCAACTCTGCTGACAGCAATACAACACGAGTCGTGTAGGGAGATAGCTGCCAAAAGCGCAATGAGCAGCCTATGAGTTGCTCGTACTACAAGGACTGTTGCCACTGTGCTGTCTCTCAATTGTGGGGGGTGGAACATGCAGTGAACGCTGTATTTGCGGCCTACCTTGGTCAGATACTCATTCAGCACTGCCATCGTGTACTCCAAATCCTCCAGCGGCACACCTGCAGTGCCTGGAAGCAGCAGCGGCAGCAGCAGCAGCAGCCCACCAAACATCGTTACACCAAGATGGCCCCCAGGACTGAACACAGCTGCGGCAGCTTGATGCAAACAAGTAATCGCAGGCGTTGACCTGTGCAGCCGACCATGCACCGCCGCTTCAAGAGTCAAGCACCGTGGCACAGCTCAGCTGCTAGTAGTATGCCATGTGTTTGCAGTTACAGCAGACACAGGTGACATCAGCAGTGTTACTCCCTGCTCATTGCTCACCATCTGGAGGGTGGAACACTAGGTTGCACAGGTCCTTGATGCAGCCAACCTGCACTTAGCAACAGTGGGGGAAGAGATCCACAGCGCACTATGCTCAGTCAAAACTTCTTACATGCCACCTGTACTACACCCTTAGTAAGGGTCACACCAAGGAGGAGGAACATGATCTGCATATGCAGTGCTGTCTGTCGGATTTGCACCGAAACGCCTGCACCAATATCTGAGCCGGCGCAGCAGCGTGCCGTGCAGCGTCAGCACAGCTGTCATGCGCTGCTGCCCACCTTGGACGTGATGACAGCATGCCTCTCTGGCGACTCATCCATCAGAGTGTATGTGGGGAAGGCAGTTGTCACGGCAGTGTGGTAAGGAACCGGCCGCTCAAACGCACCATCCACACCAAACTTCTGCCGCCACTCGTGAGCCTGCTGCGCATTCTGCTTTGCGCCGCGCACCGTGAAAGCAGCATGCAGGTACCTGGAGTGTATGGGCAGCGGCACCATGTCAACCCCAACTCAAAGTAGCAGTTGCAGCACAGCGGTAGGTAGGCGATGTGCGGAATTCTGTGCATAAATGCAGTGCAGGAACAAGGTGTACTGCTGATTTTGCACCTGCTTGCTGGGTTCTGCTGACACTGCATCTTCTGTATCCGCGTTGCAGGAGACAAGCATGCCTAACCATGTTGTGCCTCATTATTTGCAGCCTACCTCTGCTTGATGTCGGGTGTCAGCCAGGCAGGCTCTGGGTCAGAGATGAAGACAGGCAGCTGCTTTGCCGCGCCTGCTGCTGCATGCGGTGCATGTGGCTGCAGGAAGTGCTCAACTTCCTGTTCTGCTGCTGCTGCTGCTGCTGGCTCCGGGTCTTGATAGCCGCCAGAGCTGCTGCCCTCCTGGCTTGTCATGCGCTGACACAGCTGCAGCAGCGACTGGTCTGTCCTAGCGATAACCATCTGCATCTGTAGGTAGCGGCTGGGAGTGGCAACAATGTCAGCCCCAAGCAGCTGCAGCGACCAGCCTACCGTACTGCCTCTATTGCTGCTGCTGCCGCCACCAGGCCGACTGTGGCTGGTGGCAGTACTAGCTGCCAGCTGATGCTGATGCTGCTCCACTGCTGTCGTGGCTGCCAGAGCTGGCGCTGCTGACCCTGCTGCCACCCTGCTAACCTCTGCTTCACCTGTTGCGCTGCCATGTATGCTTGTGCAGCTGCTCTCAGCGCTGCCATGCTTGCTGCTGCTGCTGCTGCTGCTGCTGCTGCTGCACACAATGTGCGAAGCAGCTGCTGCAACAGCAGCAATCACCACCAGCACTGCAGCTGTCCAGCTGTACATCCCAGCTACTGCTGCAGCTGCTCCTAGTACTGTACACAGCGCCAGCTGCAATGAGTGTGGGATCAAGCATGCTGCAGCCTGGTCCTTACCAGCTATGCTCTCTCTAGCAGCAGAGCCCGCCCCATTGGGACAAACTCGGCCGTTGCTATGCCCCCAGGGCTCTGTGGGCACTGTTGATGCTGGTGCAGTCTCTGCTGCTGCAGCTGACAGCTTTCCTGCAAACTGCAGTGTGGTCGTGCGCGGTTCCACAACCTGACTGTCACATGGCTGGGCCCTGTCCGATGCGCCAATGCTCTGCTGCAAGCTAGGCGCCTGCAGTGGCTGGCTCGCCACAACAGCCACCCTGACTGCTGCGTACACCTCTACTGTGTGCCGCACGGGCAGGTGAGTGCACCCCGTACTGGCTTCTTTATCACCTGCTGCTGTGCTAAGCGCTGCTGCTGCTGCTGCTGCTGCTGCTGCTGCTGCTGCTGCTGCTGCTGCTTGCAATGTGTCCGCAGCACCACCTGCTTGAGAGGTGAACGATGCTCTGCGGGATGAAACTGCTGACACATTTGCCAGGCTGCCGCTGCTGCTGTTGCCCTTCTTGCTGAGCGCTGCCTGCAGTTGAGCAGCAACAGGCAGCTGGCTTGCAATTGTCCAGCTGAACCCTGCTGGCCTGTGCCTGCTGTGTGCCTCTAAGCCACCAGCAGCTGCTGCAGCTGACACGCTAGTGCTAGACCTTGCAGGAACAGCCAGGATCTCCCTGCACTCGCTGCTGAGCAGCGCCGCCCGTACATGCTGTGTCTCTATGGTTGCCTGCGCCAGCCCATAGGGCGTTGTGATGGACAGCTGCAGTGCAGCAGGGCCCTCAGCAAGTCGGACAGGGCATGACAGGTCGTCCAAGGTTATCTCAGGCTCTGCAGACACTGCAGAACCCCCAAGCTGGCTGCTTGCTGCTGTTTCGGCTGCTGCCGGTCCTGCACTGCTCCCTGCTGCTTGCAGGAACGCGCCCCACCTTGCAGGAAGTGGCACAGCGCAGCCCCAGCCAGGTGCTACACTTGCCCACGGCATACAGCCTGCTGGGCTTGCAGGAACAGCTGCCAGCGCTGCTGCTGCACCTGCTGATGACTTGCTGCTGCTGCCGCCGCCTTGCTGGCTTGCTGCATGGCCAGCCTCAGTGCCACAGGCATCTGCAGGAGGGCTTCCACCCCAGCTTGTGACGTAGCAACTGCCATTACTGCTGCTGCCACCGCTGCTGGTTGCTTTGCTGCAGCTGTACCCTGCCGCTGATGCTGTGCGCCGGCGGGTTTCCTGCAAGGGCACAGCCTGGCAGCTGACTGGCTCACAGCGGAACCCGGCATGCAGGCCCTGGCTCAGCCACTGCTGCGCTGCTGCGTGCTGAGCACGCTGGAACAGCAGTGCTGCTGCTGCTCTGTGCGCAGCTGTAGCATCCTTGAATGACAGCGTGAAGGCCTCGTAGCTGACTTTCAGGGATGTAGGGGCTCCTGCAGGCACAGGCAGGACTGCTGATGCAGCTGCAGCTGCAGCTGGGGAACTTCTGCTGTTGGTGTCGCTGCTGCCTTCACTAGCGACACTGCCTGCCTCTGACTGGCTGATGCTGGCTGCACAGGTGCTGCTGCCTCCAGCGAGGCTGCTGCCTGCAGGAACAGAGAGGGTGTGCAGGCTGGTGCTGATCCTTGCCTTGCTGATGCTGCAGCTGTGCTTAATCTTGATGCTGTTGGCGCCAGCCACAGACACCTCCAGCAGCTGCAACAGTCGGCAGATATGCGGCCGGGTTAAAACAGCAGCAGAAAAGGGTGGAAGTGAACAGGCTGACAGTGGCACAAGCCTTTGTTCGCTGTGTGTGTGCCTGCAGCCTTATGTTGCTGCCAGTAGACGATATCGTGTTGTGGCTCAAAAGGAAGGGAATGTCAGCAGGTTTATGTGCATGTTTTGACTCATGCAGTTCACCTCTGAGTATTGTATGTGCCTCAGGACAGCCGCTGCTGCTGTAGTTGCTGTGGCATTGTTGTCCGCATCGCCATTGCTAGCTTGGGTTGCTTGCAGCACCAGCAAGTCCGTGCCTTGGAGCACCAGCAACGCCTGCCTGACTTTGGGTGCAAGCAGCCTGCAAGGCTTGAAGTCTGCTTCTGCCACAAACAAGGGCCTGCATGGCAGGGGTGGTTGAGCAGCACAACTGTCTTGCCAAACCTCCTGGAATACAGTTGCAAGGAGGACCAATGCAGGCGGTGCAAGCCCAACAGGGTCCCAATAAACATTTATTTGCACTGCTTTGCTGTTTGAAGCAATTGGAGCAGGGGTCAAGCTAACCTGCTGCTACCATCTGAGAGCCAAGCTGTCTTGTTCCTCGTGTTGACAGCGGCAGCACCGGCCTGCACAGATAAATGATATTAATGGAACCGATTTCGTTAAACAGTCATCAGGTGTGTATAAAGGACGCATCAGGCAGCCACTCACAGTTGGGCCAGGCGAGCCCTCTGCTACAGTCTGCTCCATAGTCACCCGCGCGCCGCCCTCATTGTATTATTTGCGAGGTAACAAGCTACCTGTTCTACTAAGATTGCTTGGTCTGCAACAATGCGTGCAACTGTCCTACTGATGATAATACAAGGGTTTCGGATCCGCGATGCAGGAAGGACAACAAGCTCACTAGCTCAGCTAAGCTGCGCAAAAGGATATCAAGAAAAGCCATACTTTTGCAGCACCTTATATGGGGTTTTAAGGTCTTATACACAGTATACAGGCAGCCTCTGAGCTTTTGCCACGTGGTGGAGGCTGCTGGTGCACTGTGTGCACAGCTGACCCTGACAATGACTGCAGCACCTAGTACGCCCGGCTGCACATGTCAAGACAGCACCCACATAAACCGCATGATCGATGTTGAGATCAAGAAACTTTCCAGGGAAGTGCACGATCTTGCATGGAGCGTACCCGCCACTATTGCAGAGATTGCAATCACTTCAGGCCCTTGGCATGCATAACTTCTCAGGCACTGGACACACCAACCAACAAGACCGACAAGCATACATTAATAATGTTACGATAGGGTACCTGAAACGCTTCAGCTCTCAGGGCTATGCCGCACGGTGCTGGGACAAACATGTGTCAGCTGAGCAAGCACAATGGAGCAGTGCTCCTCCTCCGCCCCCTCGTGCTTTCTCCACTGGGGCACGGGGCGGATGGCGACGTTGCTATGGCTCAAATGGTGACATATTGATGATGTGTCAACTGAGCGGCACTTCACGTTTGAACACCCAGCCAAAGCACGCAGCGCGGCCTCTGTCTCGCCTCCTCGCCTTGAGCTTCCCCTCCAGCTGCAGCTCAGACAGCCGCCGCAGCATAGCTGGCATACTCAGCAGCTGCCGCACAGCTGCACTGCTGGCACTGGCACTGCCGGGCCCTGCTGCGCGTGACACCTGCAGTGCACCAGCATCAACACACCACGTTGCACCGAGTCAGTGTGGCGTCCCTAAACATGCTACGCGAGCGCCCTTGTCTCTTTTGTCTCTCTGCAGCCGTTGCTCCATTGTTGCTGAACACAAAGACAAGCACTGAGATCTGCGGGCTCTGACAAAGATCAACAAATAACAACAAGAGAACAAATAACCCTGGGGCCTCACCTGCCAGACTTTGCAGCACTGCTCCACAGCTGCCGCCATGTCACTGACAGTCCAGATGCCCAGCGCATCTGCAGCAGCCATGAAATCAACATACAGCTGCGAGCAGCAGCGCGCATCTGCACTTTGCTCAGGGGCTTGATCCGTGTTCGCTTGTTGCTCCAGGTGCTGTTTTTGCTGCTGCTGCTGCTGCTGCTGCTGCTGCTGCTGCTGCACTGGCTGTTGTTGTTCAGCAGGCTCACTGCTGCCTTCCGTGCTGCTGCTGCTGCTGCTGCTGCTGCTGCGTGGCAGTTGTGTGGTATTTCCTGCCTGGTGCCAGCCGTCATCCATCCTGGCACCTGGCAGCACCACACCCTGCTGCACCACCCCTGCAAGCGCCTGCACTGCTCCAGCAGCATCAGCTGCAAACAGCTTCGACACGGCAGACACCTGCGGGCATTCAGGATTTGCAGGAGTGCAGTATTACAAGCATGGCAGACCATCTAGGTTCTTACCAAGCGTCACTGACATTCACCTATATCAGGAGGAAGCTGCAGGACATGACCACGCTGCAAGACATAACGCCACAGCAAGCAGCATGTCAGCGAGCAAACTCTGCAGATGTTTTGACAACAGTCGAACCCACTGATCTCAAGCTGCAACAAAACACAACAAGGGCTATAGACAACACCAATCCAATGCCAGCGTCACTCACCAGCGCCACCTCATGCCTCCCCTCGTCTGTTGCAATCGCAGTCGCCATGCGCGCCAGGTGTGCTGCACCATGGTATGCAGCCACAGCAGCAAGGTTGGTGAACATCACCCGGCTCATGCGCACCTGGCAGCAACCGCAATAACACAGCAACACCAGCAATCATTAGAAGCAGCATCAACACAGTGTGTTTTCATCAGCAGGTTGCTGAGGTGGACTTGGCACAAGCCCTTGAGTTGCGCAGACAGCAGCTCCGTTACCTGCCTGCCTCACACTTGGCTGTTAGTGCTGGCAGTAGCTATATAATCTCTGGTAGCCAAGCTGCCTCTGATGCACCGCCATCAACGATGGAAGCCACAGCCATGTGCAGTAAGCCTCGAACTTGCAGTGCCCTGTGTGCTGCTAGCCCCAAACCTGTCCTACCCTACTTCTCAACGGCTTGCCTCATTCCCACCTGCATGGCGTTGTGCATCAGCTGCTGGTAGGGTAGCCGGCTGCCACTGTCGCAGCCCGCGCCAATCGCAGCCTGCACCGTGACGTCCAGCGCCCTGCCGTCGATGCAGCCGCACAGGTAGCAGTAGGACAGCAGCAGCTGCCGCTGCTTGTTGCGCTCTGCTGTCCAGCTGCGGCGCCACCTGCGCCGACAGCAACACAGCAAAAAGACACTCATTGGGCACCTGTAACGCAGTGTGTGCCAGCATGCTGCCGCACCTTGTCACTGTCACTTACAAGGTGCCGCAGCACCAAGTCATATTCATACCATCCAGAAAGGTGCCAGGACCCACATGTAACTATCCTCTCTCATATTGTTCAGCAGGTTGCTGCATCTCGCTACCCATCCATTGCAAGCAAGCCCCTTCCCAGCTGCTGCTACACAATACTTTCCCTCTGACCTGTTGACATTGAACTCTGTCGACTGCCTCACCTAGCCCACGGCTGTGTTGCGATGTCATCCGCGCCACTCTCATCCCGCAGCGCTGCTGTGCCGCACCACTGGGACAGCTGGTTGGGGGCGGTGGAGGCCACAACTGTCAAGCCAGCCTGCAGCAGAAGCACAGTGGCAGCAGCAGCAGCAACAGCGGCAGCTGCTGGATGGCGTGCCACGGTGGGAAGCGCCATGCATCGCGCTGGCATCTGTTTCAACCAGCCGACAACCAATGCAGCTGCTGCCACACATACTATAACAGCCATAGCGAGGGTGTTGCTGTTGCGCTGCGTTGCTCACCAGCACCACCAGCACCTCACTGTGCAGGGTCTGTGCCTCCTCCCGCAGCTCAGCCAGCTGCACAGCAGGCACAGCAGCCGCAACAGCCACAACGTCAGCATATGCTACCAGAAGAGATGCTTATCAAATGTATTCTAGTAACACTTGAGTTGGGTGCCGTGTGCTGCATGTACTGCGTTGGCTCTGTCAACTTAGCACGCCCTGCTCCTTCTGCTGGATGTGCAAGCTGAACTAAAGGCTCCTAAATCAAAGCAGGCATGCCCAGCAGTGAAGGTAAACAAAGCACAGCCACCAGCCGTGCAGAAACAAACACATGCAACCAGCAGCGAATGACGTAGGCAAAAGGCCCAAACAATCACCTGCTGCAGGTATGCGTCGCCGCTGGGGTCTGGCAGCAAGTCTGACGGCTGCCACTGCTGCTGGCCAGGCAGCACATAGCGCGGCAGCTCCACAGCTGCCCAGGAAGTGAGCCCCTGTCGAGTTACAAAGCATCAGCATGTTTAGCTTTTGCTAGTATGCTGAACATGCCGAGCCAATAGTGTGCTTGCAGCTGCTGCAGTACAGCACGAATGCTTGCATATGGCTCACCTGAACCACTGCGACCTGCTTATCAAGCTGCTCCTGTACATAAGCAGCAGGATCGCTTGCTGTGCTGTCGTCCTGCTGCTGCTGGCCTCGGCGTCTCGGTTTCGTCCAGGTTGCTGCTGCTGTGCCGCTGGCTGCTGCTGCTGACCGCCTACGCGTGTTGTTGCACGAGGAGCTGCTAGCAAATCCAATATTATATGTACTGGCGGGTGTGGCTACACATGTGGCCAGCATGGCTGGTAGATACTCGGAGAGTTGCTGTCAGGACGACACCTGCTTCGGCAGCAAGCACGGGCTCGTGATCACCTTCTGCACCTAGAACATGGTGCGACGGTTCCCGTGCTCGACAAGCTTGCGCCAACCTTGAGTGTGGATGCGCTTGTGATGCCTGACAGGCAATGTCATTCATCCAAGCCCTAACAGTCACTTGCAGCGAAATCACCACGCTTCGCTGCGTCAAGCGATGCATGTGCAAAATTTCCAAACTATTTATTCAACGTACAGAAAACTCATTTTGTTAAAGGCATGCACATGCAGGAGAGCCAGAAGTTCAATGCTCAACGCTGGGCTGGATATCCTGCCCTGAACTGTGTCACAGAACAATCATCGCGTGAGGGTCACTTTGCAGTGATTCACGATCAATGAAAGTTGTGTCAACACACCTGGCACGCGTCACCCGTACAATCTGTGCAGCACCACCAACACCCCACCAAGTTGGGCACAAATGGCCACTGCACTGAGGTCAGCAGCCCCACGCACAATCATCATATGCAGTGCATAATTGATGGACAGGTATTTTGTGCAACTGGCAGCGTAACACCACTCTGTCAGCATATACAGTGCTATCGTCGTGTGCCAGTCCTAGCACACACAGCTGTGCCAGCAACATTGGACGTACGCGAAGAGCTGCGCAAGCCGCTTGCAACAGGCTGCTGAACACTACTGCGCTACAGCGTGCGTCGGCTGATCACTTTCGTGTAAGGCATGCCAGACGGCCTGCACAAGTACAGCAGCAAGAAGTGACAGGGCAGTGTCAGCAAAGCGTGCGCTAATAAGTGAGATAGACCGTTTGCGCAATTGCTGCCATAATAGCAGTCGCCAGTCGGCTGCAGCAGTGTGTTGTCAGCAGCGCAATGCAACTCATACGGCCATACACAGCTATGCAGCATCCAGCAAACCTCATGCAAGGCCCTGCCTGCCTGTGCAGCTGCAGCCACAGCTTTAGTCCTCCGCTTGCATGTTCAATGAAAACTGATGTAACCTCCATGTCTATACCTGCACCCACCGTGTGACGATGTACATCAGCACTCCCATGCCGCCAAGCCCCAGCAGCAGCGGCACCAGCCGGTTGCTGTGCAGCAGCACCCAGGCAGCGCTGCCATCCTCTTCATCATTGGCTCTATAGATCCGCTTTATCCGAATCTCTTCTTCAGTCGTGTTGTCTGCTGCCTGCTGCTGCTGCTGCTGCAGCAGCTCCTCGGCCTGCCTGTCTGTGTCCTCTTCTTCTTCTACTTCTACTGCTGGCTCCTGCGTGTCTGAAGCAGCAGGCAGTGGCGGCACTGCTGCTGCTTCTGCATTGCTAGCAGAAGCCGGTGCTTTCGACACCCGGTCTCCCGCTTGCTGCTGCTGCTGCTGCTTCTGCTTCTCCTCCTCATCCTTCTGCGGTGACTCCTCCTGCTGCTTGGAATCCTGCGGCTCTTGCTGTGCTGCTGCTGCAGGAGGCGCTGCCTTCGCTGCCACTGGCAGTGCTGCTGCGCCACCCTCAGCCTCCGCCTCAGCTGCGGCTGCTGCAGCAGCACCAGCAGCATCCTCCTTTGCCAGCGGCACGTTGCGGAAGACCGGCGCCGTCGCGGGGTGCGTTGGCAGCAGCTCAAACAGCAGCAGCAGCGCCTTGACCCACATGCCCACCACCTCGTCAAACTGCTGCTGCCCCAGCGGGTTGAACATGCGGAAGCAGTCCTCAAAGGTGGCCTTTTCATCGCCGTAGATCTCCCAGGTGAAGGACATGGGCACGCCCAGCACCTCGTACATGTAGTCGGTGCCGGTGCCGTGCGCCAGGTACCTGCGTTCCGGGCGGTGCAGGGTGGTTGTGAGGTGTGTGAAAACACTGTACATGTAGTCAGTGCCGGTGCCGTGCGCCAGGTACCTGCGTTCCGGGCGGTGCAGGGTGGTTGTGAGGTGTGTGAAAACACTGTACATGTAGTCGGTGCCGGTGCCGTGCGCCAGGTACCTGCGTTCCGGGCGGTGCAGGGTGGTTGTGAGGTGTGTGAAAACACTGTACATGTAGTCGGTGCCGGTGCCGTGCGCCAGGTACCTGCGTTCCGGGCGGTGCAGGGTGGTTGTGAGGTGTGTGAAAACACTGTACATGTAGTCGGTGCCGGTGCCGTGCGCCAGGAACCTGCATTCCGGGCAGTGCAGGGTGGTTGTGAGGTGTGCGAAATCACTGTATGTGTAGTCGGCGCCGGTGCCAAGTGCTAGGCACCTGGGTGGCGGGTGGTGTTTGAGAATGTATGTTGTTGGAAAATTGAAAAGATGGGTAAGTGCAGGGGTGTCGAAACATTATTACGACACCTCTGTGTGCCTATACATGTACCCGGAGCCGGCGCCATGAGCCACGCAGGTGTGTAGCAAATCATGGGTGCAGTTTGACATCAGCAGGATGCAGCATCACGACACCAGACTCGTGTACAGCTGCCTATGCTCTGGCAGTTTGTCTGCCCACAACATGTGCCAGCAAGCACACACAACATGAGCCGCCACACGCACCCGACAGAGTGCCCGCCTGAGCCCACCACACACTGCGTGCATGCCAGCTCCTTTATGCGCTGCAGGATGCGCGTCGCTGCGCGTGCATCGCTGGTGTTGGGCACGATCGCCTTGTGGTCGTAGGGCGTGAACAGCGCGTACATGCCGCTGTGCACGTTGAGCCAGGTGTGAGGCTTGAGCTCCTTGGCCAGCGCCAGCAGGATCTGCACCTCAGGCTCGCTGCAGGGGGCAGCAGCGGCAGCAGCAGCAGCAGCGAACCATGTGTTGAATACCATGTCTCAATTCAGATTGGAACAGCCAGTACAGAAGCTTATGGCTTTTTGCACCAAAGCAGCCTGCTGTGCTGTGCGGCTGCACACACATCTACACCCAGCACAGCGTGAGCTGCCATACCTGCAGCAAGGCAGCCACGCATCTTGCCCAGCACAACGCAGCACAGCTCATCCCAGAGCCAGCCACACATGCATTCATGACGCCTGGCAGGGGGACTCCTCTGCCGGGCTGTAGTCCTTGTCCAGCTGCGCTGTGCATCACTTTAAACGGCACAGGCCCAACCAGCAGCACACCTGTGCAGCGCCTTGCCCGGGTATACCATTGCCGGCTGCAGTCCTTCTCCTGCTGTTCCCATACCACTGCTGCGCTGTGCAGAATACACAACTCAAAACCCGGCACACTCCACACTAAGCAGCAGCGCACCTGTGCGGCGCCTTGCCCGGGTACTCCTCTGCCGGGTTGTAGTCCTTCTCCTTCTTGCCCCAACCATTGCAGGTACTAAAGCAACATGCACACGTAATACACCCAGCACACGCAAAATCCACCAGCCCACCTGTGCGGCGCCTTGCCTGGGTACTCCTCTGCCGGGTTGTAGTCCTTCTCCTTCTTGCCCCAGTCGATGCCCCAGTTTCGGTTGGTATCCACGCCGCGCCCGTTCTTGCGCTCACACAGCTGCCCAGCCTCAACCAGCTCCCGCCCATTCGTGTTCTCCATGGGCAGGATCTGCAGGGGTTGGAAGATGGAACCATGAGGTGCAGCCCGGCGCGTGTGCCGCAACCTCGTGCCAAGCTTGTACACATGCAGTGTGGAACATGTGCAGCAACCTGCCATGTCTCTGCAGATGCTGCACCCGGATGTGGCACCATGTCAGCCAAGTGCTGCAAGGCTGGTCAGGTGCCGAAGGGCGCAGCACAACAAGCCAGCTGCTGCGGTGTCCATGCTGAAGCCGTCATGAGCGACGACCGCCGGGATGCTGTGAGGACATTGGAGCAGCAGCACAAGCCAGCCCCCCATCACAACAGCACAGCAGGCGCACCTTGAGCACCGTCTGCTGCAGGATGGCGGTGAGCCGCTCCACGCGCTGCCCCGGCCCCGTGATGTTGCGCAGCTGCTGCGGGTCTGCCAGCACCTGCAGCAGCCGCAGCCCCACCTCGCTGCTGATGAACTCGCGCCCGTGCTCGCCAAAGTCCTGCAAGCAGCCAAGAGGCAGTGACAGCGGCAGCAGCGACACATCGAAACACTACAAGTTTAAACTGTGCTTGTGCAAACTTGTACTTGTTTGTGTTGTTTTGTCCTGGCTGCAGGGCCAGGAGTGCAGCAGTGCGGCTGATGTGCAGTGTGGTGCACTGGTCATGACGGCATGAGAGGCAGAGGCATCATCCTGTTTGCTTTGCTGCAAGGACCGCTGGCTTTTGGAACTGCTGCTGATGCTGAGGGAGTCTGAGTGGCGCACATGCTGCCGCTGCCCGGCTGAGCTGCTGCTGGTTTGGTAGAAGCACACAACACACGCCACCCCCCCTGAGCAATTGCTGCTGCTGCTGCTGCTGCTGCGGCCGTCTGTGCAGCTGCTGCTTACTATGAGCACCCGGGCTTTGGTGGAGTGTGCGGGGGTGAGCCCCCCAAGCTCCACAGTGACCACCTGCAGCATCAAACACGCAAGAAGCACTGCAGCTGGGTGCGAATTCACACACCTAAGCATACAGAAGCAGCACCAGTACACACAGAAGCGAACTGTCCGACTGCTGGTTGTGTTGCAAGCTATAGCCACCACATGCTTAAGCGCTGCTTGAGGGCTGCTGCATGCGGCACAGTGCTGTGCCAGGACTGCTTGGCTGCGCGATGCTGTTGCAGTACTGCTGCTGCTGCTGCTGCTGCTTTGCTTGCGTTGCACCATCCTGCACAGAAGCATGTCAGTAGCGCCAATTGCATGCGAGCTTGCCCCAGGTGCCGGCTGGCAACCTCAAATGCTAGCATGTGCAAGCATACCCCTCCTGTGTGGCCCGACCATTCGCCCTGCCCTTTCAGACTGGAGCACTGTGCCAACTGCTTTTGCCTTCTCACTATTGCTGTGATGCTGTAAGCTGACAGAAGTCATGACAGCTTTTGGCCCATGCATCAAGTCACAAGTCACATAGCTGCTGTAAAGCTGAAAGCCCTCATGGAATAGCTGCTCGTGTGCTTTGGTCAGTACTGCCACACACTGCGATATGTATCTCAGAACACCGTGCAAGCTGCATACCTGTATATCTGCCCTGTAATCCCCGTCCTGTGCATGCCGTATCTCCATCTTCATTATGTCTGGGTTGGCGGCAACCAACCGCTCAACCTTCTTCAGCAGGTCATTCCTGCAGGAGCATGCAACTGTCAGCTGCTGAGCACTGCTGACCTGCAGCATACTGCTGTGCTTGACTCTGCTCACTTCTTGAGGTATATACTGTAGTCGGGTTTTGCCAGGTCCGCTGCATTCCCAGCTGAGGTCTGCAGTAGGCTAGCTGCAACAAACAGGGACAGCAGTAGCAGCTGCATGCAGCCGCGCTGCCCCATGGGGCCTCAGCTGCAGGGCCCTAACCCAGCAGTACTCTATGACTTGTGAATAGCTTCATACAATGTCAACATCAAGGATGTGCGACCTGGTTATCAGGTTGGCCTGAGGTTGCTGGGCCGAGGCAAGACAGCAACTGAGCAGCAGAAAACACAGCGGGCGATGTTACTGGGCAGAGCGTTGTACGTGATGAATGTGCAATTTTGTTTACACGAACGCAACGTGCCAGAACGTTCTGCACTGCAAAGTGTTCGGAACTCTGAGGAACTGAAGACAACTGCCACTTTCACTTTGGTGTGACACATGCTCGTAACAGTAGTCCAAGGAAACGGGCTTCCATGAACCGCATTGTTTCTGTGATAGTGGGCGTTCTAGCAGCTGTTCTAGGGCCTCAGGGTACCACCGCACGTCCGCTACCAATGCTTGCCCGCACTGCAGCCAAAAGAGACTTGCTCGATCGCGTATTTCTCGCCTTTTTGACAGGTAACCTAGTGTTTGCTGGGGTTGCTGTGTTCAAGGAACGCGGAAAGACTATGAGCGAAGATCAGCTGCTGGCACGCCTGGAAGAAGAGCAGAAACAGGCCCATCAGAGCAAGGAACAGCAGGGCAATTAAGCAATAGCCTGGCGACGAGAGGTTCGCAGCAGGTAAGCTGACAACTGTACTGCATAACTGCTGTCGTGGTTGCAGACAGGACCCAGCTGGCCTCGTTGGAGCTTCTCGGTTGCTCCCCTGCATCTGCATGTGCAGCCATAATCAACCGCAGTGTGCTAATCTTCATCGATCTGGCACGTACACGTCGCCTGAAGTCTAGCCTGGGCACCGTTGTTGAGTAGGTCAGGAACTGCTACCACTGCAGCTGCGCTGCTGTGATCCCAGTGCATGCACCTTGCTTCACCTGTTGCTGATATCGAGTGTACAAGGACATCATAACCTCCCTTTTCCACGGTTACTGCTGCATCATCCCTGCTTGCAGACCTTGAGCCCAGCAACAGCGCGTTGCAGGCAATTTGTGGCAGCGGCAGCAACAGCACTGCATTAAAGCATTGCAGCACAACAGCGGCAGCAACAGCTCACTTCCACCGGCAGTAGCTGCCGGCAATAGCAAGCAACAGAGCAGTGCAGCATCATGAGCGCCATTGCCAATGCAGCCACCTATGACAGGTGGTTCAAAGTGGCAGACCAAGACCAAGATGGCCGCGTGACAGGCCCAGATGCAGTCACGTGAGTTATTCTGCGTGTAATTACTGAGCTTCTTGTGGCTTATGGCTGGTCTAATGCAGTGCAAAACGTATTGTGAATGAGTTCGGCACTTGGTCTCTGGCAGCACAGA
This sequence comes from Tetradesmus obliquus, assembly GCA_030272155.1. Lineage (NCBI taxonomy): Eukaryota > Viridiplantae > Chlorophyta > Chlorophyceae > Sphaeropleales > Scenedesmaceae > Tetradesmus > Tetradesmus obliquus. The sequence continues at coordinate 9,791,194 of CP126191.1, forward strand.
GGCAGCAGAGGCCGGCGGTAGTGCTATGGCCACAGCACTCAGTGTGCATAGGTGTACAATGTGCAGCGAATGACAGCTGACAGAAGCGTGTACACTTGCTTGCCAGCAGCTTGCTGCGTCAGCATTAGCGGCGGCGCGTTTTGCGCACACAGCAGTTGCACCCATGTTATGCATTGCAATTGGCTGGCACCGCCACATGCATGCGCCTGTGCTCGAACCCCAAACACACCGCTGCTCCTGCATCATCGCTTTGCACATGCTGATAACGCTGGTGATCCTGATGATGTTGGTGCAATGACGGTGTGGCCCGTCTTTCCCCCTTTTTTTGAACTCTGAAGCTTCTTCAAGCGCTCAGGTCTGCCAAAGGAGATGCTGGCAAAGGTTTGGGAGCTGGCAAACAGCTCAAGAGCAGGTGAGCTGCCCGGCTCAATGACACACAGTTGCAGTGTGTCGCATTGCGGTGCGGTGCGTGTCAGGCGTCAGCTGTGCAGATGCCGGTGTAAATTTGTCCGGCTAGTACCCCCGCCGACGGTCCAGCCCTTGTGTTCAGCACTGCTGCTGTTTGGTTGGCGATGTCTGAGCATGAAACCGCATATGCACGTGCCGTGCTGCCGCCTTCATGCAGGATTCCTTGACAGACTGGCCTTCCACAAGGCAATGGACCTCATCAGCATTGCACAGTCGGGAACAGACATCACCAGGTGCGGGGCCGCTGCTGCCGGTGATGCTGCCGTGCTCTGGCTCTTGTACTGAGCACGCACCTGCACATCTGCAGTGTTTGCTGATGCCACCAATGTCCGCAGCGCACTGCGCCGCAGACATAGCCTACGCATTACAGCAAACCTGCGCTGCCTTGGCGGCCGCTGTCTGCTCTCGCAGTTGGTGTCACACTGGACATCCCTGACGCGATTGCTGCCGCCGCCGCTGCTGCTGCTGCTGCTGCTGCTGCTGCTGCTGCAGGGACAACTACCTGGCAGCGCTGGAAGCAGGCATTGCGCTGCCCCACATGGAGGGCCTGGACGGGCTCACAGGTGCAGCACCAGCTGCTTACACTACTGTTGCAGGCTGCATGCCACTCCTGCCAGTGTGTCAGAAGCAGCAGCAGCAGCAGCAGTGTGCTGGCTCCTTGCCAGCCATTCTTGCTTGGAACTCCATAAGACCTCGCCTCATGTGTCAGCTTCTTCCGATCCCAACAGCAACTGTGCTAGAATGCGCGAAACTCCCTGCAGTTACTGTTGTGGTGAGTGTGACATCACTGGTGTCCTGTCTTGCACTTGCAGGGTCGTCTGGAGGCGCCTACCCTGCTGCTGTGCCGGCCTCAAATGGAGGGGCTGCGCCTGCCGGGGCGCCCCGCTCGCCACGCACCACATCTGCAGGCGCCTCCGCTGCAGCAGCAGCCAGCAGCGACATGCCGTCGCCCCGCAATAGAGTGAGCGCAGCAGAGTGAAGCAGACGCAGCTGCGGCCGCATGTTTTGCATGCAGCTCGTGTGTTGCTTGCTGTGTATGTGCCTGCCATCTTTGCACAAATACCTCGCCTGGCTGTCGGTGCGATCAGGACCACGCCAGCCGCATGGCCATTAGCACAGCCCTGATAGCGTTTGATTTTCCACCTCCCTTCCTGCAAGCTGGCGAGTTGATTTGCTTCTGTTGGTTTGCTTAAGCTGGCGTGCTTTGTGCTTACAGCCCCTGCCGCTGCCTTGTGCCTTGTGCCTGCAGGCGCCGCCGATGGAGCAGCAGGCAGCGTCGCATGGCGGCGCGCGGATGAGCCTAGGTGGCAAGAGCATGAAGAAGCCGGTGTCTCCCAAGCTCGTCACATCCATCATTGATGGGCTCAAGCAGATCTACTTCAGCAAGGTGGCTGCCGCTGAATGGCTGGATACCTATGACTTGCTTTTTGGCTTGCCAGCTCTTGAGCTTGTATTACTTGGCTAAATGACACATGCTCAGACAGCCACGCATTGCCTGCAGACAAACAGCATGAGCTGGTGATGCTGGGTCAGTAAGCTCCTGCAGCAGCTGCACCTCACGTCACTTTGCAAATTTGTTGTCCAATTGAATGCCTCTGCGCGTCTGGCGCCGCCCCGCAGGTGCGCCCGCTGGAGGACGCGTTCAAGTTTGGCTCCTTCTTCAGCCTCACGCCACTGCTCTTATGCACTAGTGCAGTACTGTTTCATTGCATCCCTCTGCTCCGCTGGCGCCGCCCAGCAGGTGCGCCCGCTGGAGGACGCCTTCAAGTTTGGCTCCTTCTTCAGCCCGCTGCTGCACCTCACGCCACTGCTCTAATGCACTGTTTTACTGCGTCCCTCTGCTCCGCTGGCGCCGCCCCGCAGGTGCGCCCGCTGGAGGACGCGTTCAAGTTTGGGTCCTTCTTCAGCCCGCTGCTGCACGAGAGCGACTTTGAGGCCAAGCCCAGCGTGCTGCTGCTGGGGCAGTACTCCACGGGTGAGGGCAGCAGAGGGTGCTGTAGGCCTTTGTAGGCCTTCTTGAATTTTCACACACCTGGCTCAGCGGTTGGGTTTCCCATTCACAGTTTTATTGCTGCTGGGGCAGCATTCCACGGGTGAGGCCCACAGCAGCCTGGCCTGTTGGTATGCTGCTTTCGGTTTCGTGTGAAATCGCAGCAAAGCGCGCACATGCCTGCCTGGGGCAGTACTCCACGGGTGAGGGCAGCAGCAGCCTTGCCAGCCTAGGCGTATGCTACCTTTTGTGTCTTGTGTGCACTTGCAGCAAGAAGTGGGGCAGTACTCCACGGGTGAGGGCGGCGCTGCCCATGAACATGCTCAAGCCACTGTGGTCAAGCTGGGGCAGCGCCTGCGCCCTGACAAGTCTGCTGTGCATGCCTGCGCATCTGCTGCTGTTGGTTGCCTTGTGTACATGCCTGCTCTGCGTGCATGAGCGCGTGCGAGCCTATTGATGCTATTTCCCTGGCTGTGTGTGTGCAATTGCACAAGGAAGCTGCAGCAGCGCACGTGGCAGCGCGGCTCCGGCAGGCCTCTGCTTTGATTTGGCCAAGGGAGGGATGTGATCTGCGCCTGGTGTAGCTGGGGTTTTGGGTGAATTGCCAAGCACCCCACACTCCTGTTCAGTAGGTTGAGCTATCTGCTTGTGCTGTTGAGAACTTACTGACCATGGCGCACGAACCACCCCGCACAGCTGCTGCGCGTATGTTTGGCATATTTTAAGCTGGTGTGCTGTGCTGGCCTGCAGGCAAGACCACCTTCATTAAATACCTGCTGGGGCGAGACTACCCCGGCTGCCACATAGGGCCCGAGCCAACCACAGACAGGTAATTTGCCTGAGTGTGCAATCACTCTGAGCTAAGGAACCAGCTGTCTGTAATTGCTCTCTTCTCAGAGTTGCACTGTGTTAGGTAGGGCGAGACTACCCCGGCTGCCACATAGGGCCCGAGCCAACCACAGACAGGTGCGCGGGGACACGTTGTTGACCTGCAGCTGGGGGCAAACTGCTGCCCGCTCAGCACGCACTGCTCTAGGGCACGCACTGCTCGACCAGGAATTGCGCAGCTGTGTGCGGTGCAGTGCTGGCAGCGGCTGCATATAACTTTGCGGAAAATACTCTGCCAAGGTCACATGCGTACGCAACGTTGCAGCGGGCTGCACGGTCGCAACGAATGCGTGTACATTAAGGACAGCGTACATGTATGTCTCGTGGCTGCCTTGCCACTGACCCTGGCGCCGCAGGTTTGTGGTGGTTCAGCGCGCCGCTAGGCAGTGCATGTGGCGCGTTGCGATCACCATCTGGCATCTGTATAGGTAGTTTTATCATGTGACTGCCTGTGCGCTGCTGGCCACAGGTTTGTGGTGGTGCAGGGCGCAGCTAGGCAGTGCATGTGGCGCGTGTGTCTTCAACATTTTGCATGTGTGTATTGCTCATTTGTGACTGCCTGTGTGCTGCTGGCCGCAGGTTTGTGGTGGTGCGCCCGTCTACTTTAGTGCAGCGCGCTCACACTGCACCGTGTGTGACCTGTCGATCGGTTCACACCAGCTTCTTTGTGGCTGCTGCTGACCTAACTCTGCCGCAGGTTTGTGGTGGCGCAGCACGGGCTGGATGAGCATTCACCATCTGGCATCTAACTATGTTTTTTATATGTGGCTGCCCCTGTGCTGCTGGCCCCGCAGGTTTGTGGTGGTGCAGCATGGGCTGGAGGAGCGCCGCACGCCCGGCAACACGCTGGCGGTGCAGCCCGACAAGCCCTACCAGGGCCTCAGCCAGTTCGGCACAGGTGGGGCTGCTGCTGCTGCTGTTTGCTGGTGACGGCTGGCATGTATTTGACAGCAGCACATGAGGAATGCATGCAAGGCAGCACAGCACAGCATGCACGTGCCTTCGTGGCTTGATGTGCTCGTGGCACTGCCGCATATCAATGTATTCCTTGCCATCCCATGCACACCCTGCCACATCAACGCCATGTGTGGGTGTTTAATCGTGTGTGTTTCTGCGTGTGTGGCTGTACAAACAACACACAGGCTTCCTGTCGCGCTTTGAGGGCGCTTCCTGCCCCGCGCCGCTGCTGGACAGCATCACGCTGGTGGACACGCCAGGCGTGCTCAGCGGCGAGAAGCAGCGCATCGAGCGCAACTACCAGTTCATCGACGTGTGCGAGTGGTTCGCGGTGCGCTCCGACCTCATCCTGCTGCTGTTCGACCCCTACAAGTGAGCTGTGGCGAGACGTGTGGATCAGTACAGTGCAAGGATGCAGGCTGTAGTGACGGCTGTGAGTGTTGCGTCAGCACCAAGAGTGTGCGCTCCGACCTCATCCTGCTGATGTTCGACCCCTACAGGTGAGCTGCGCTGGGACCTGAGGATGTTAGGGTTGTACAAGGGTACAGGCTTTGGCGACAGCTGTGAGGCACTGCGTATTGCCTCATCCTGCTGCTGTTCGACCCCTACAAGTGAGCTGCAATGACTTCTGGGGACGAGTAGAATCCAAGGGCTCAGGCTTGAGTGTCAACTGTTGTGGTGCTGCGTACTACTACACGTGCGCTGCAATGAGACCTGAGGATGAGTGGTTCAAGGGTTGTACATGAGTTCAGGCTTTAGTGGCAGCTGTGTGGTGCTGCGTATCGCCCAGACCTCATCCTGCTGCTGTTCGACCCCTACATGTGAGCTGTGCTGAGACACGAGGATGAGTGGTGCAAGGTTTCAGGCTCTAGTGACGTTTGTGAGGCACCTCGTACAACCACGAGTGTGTTGACATGTGGCACAAGAATTCGAACGGCTGGTCAGCTGATGGCAGACCGCACTGCTGCACTGTCCAAACTCTATGCATTCAATACCAATACCAATACCAAAGTATGGAACGGACCCACCTCAGGCACAAGCCCAGCGAGCCGATCTACAGCTCATGAGGGTTCAACAATGGTGCACCTGTCACCAGCAAATTGAGTTAGCATCCGCACCTCCAAAGTTGCAATTGTACCATGGTGTCATCTCCTGTGCTCACCTGTGCTGTGCATCCTCTGCGTGTGTCATGCACGCTGCCCTGTGCAGGCTGGAGTTACTCCTGCCCCTGCTGCTGTGCTGTTGCTTGTCAAGCTGATCTTTGTGGTGTGCCCCATCTGTATGCGTGATGTGCATGTGTCGTTCACCCCTTGCAGGCTGGACATCAGTGATGAGTTCAAGCAGGTCATCAGCACACTGCGGGGGCACGACGATAAGGTGGGAGGCGGCTGCAAACAAACATACAATTTCCATGTAGATGCAATTTGCATACAAGCAGAACAGTCAGCCATGGGGGTTGCAGGCAGCCTGCATGGAGTCACACCAGTGATGAGTTCAAGCAGGTCATCAGCACCCTGCGGGGGCATGATGATAAGGTGGGAGGCGGCTGCACGCAATCATACAAACCTATAGTTTGTTTCAGAGCACAACAGTTAGCCATGCTGGCAGCAGGGGTTGCAGACAGCCTGCTGAAAACTCCATGTTAACAGCCTGCTTGCAGTCGTGCCATTGACAGCAGCCAGCTGAAGGTTCAGAAAGCAATGGCTTGCAGATCTTGGACTCCTTCTGGCACTGCGATCAGCATATCGAGGACATAGCTGGGCTGGCTGCTCGAGCAGACCTTGCATTCCTGCTGGCACTGCCACTAGCTCGTCACAGCTGGGCTGGCAGCATCCTGAGGTCAAAGCTGGGCTGGCCACTTTAGCAGCTGAAGTGGGGCCTTGTTGGTGGTCAAAATAAAAGTTTAAGCACGCCGCTGGAGCGCGTGCTGCACCCTGCGTCTGGCTGAACATCAGCACCATACATTGATGTCGGCTGCTGCTGCTGCTGCTGCTGCTGCTGCTGCTGCTGCTGCTGCTGCTGCTGCTGCTGCTGCTGCTGCTGCTGCTGCTCGCCACCTGTCTAGGTGCGCATCATCCTGAACAAGTCGGACCAGGTGGACCAGCAGCAGCTGATGCGCGTTTACGGCGCACTCATGTGGAGCCTGGGCAAGGTCTTCAAGAGCCCTGAGGTCTGCAAGGTGAGCCACCGCAATGCAGCCGTGTGGGCTGCCCAGCCGCATTTAATCATGTGTACCATCGATGCAGAGCCTGGGCAAATCCTTCAAGAGCCCTGAGGTCTGCAAGGTGAGCGCCACAACTCATGAACAAAGTGCAGTGGGACAAAACAGCCCAAACACCTGGCAGGTGCCCCCAGCCTGTTTAGGGACACCCTAACAGGACACAGCTGGCAGTAGACGTTGTTACTGTCGGTGCTGCCCCCAACCTTTGCCGCCTATCGCCTGCCCTGGCGCGCTATGTCTTCAAGCCACGGAGCACCGCGCCACCCTGCCGTCACCGCTGACTCATGCTTCATGCTTGCCGCTGCTGCTGCTGCTGCTGCCGCCTGCCAGGTGTACATCGGCAGCTTCAACAGCGAGGGGCCATCAACATGCTTACTTCTTGCCGCCGCCGCTGCTGCTGCTGCTGCTGCTGCTGCTGCTGCCGCCTGCCAGGTGTACATCGGCAGCTTCAACAGCGAGGCACCCATCAACATGCTTACATCCTGCTGCTGCTGCTGCTGCTGCTGCTGCCGCTGCTGCTGCCGCTGCTGCTGCTGCTGCTGCTGCTGCTGCTGCCGCCCGCCAGGTGTACATCGGCAGCCTCAACAGCGAGGCGCCCATCAACATGGTTACATCCTGCTGCTGCTGCTGCTGCTGCTGCTGCTGCCGCTGCTGCTGCTGCTGCTGCTGCTGCTGCTGCCGCCCGCCAGGTGTACATCGGCAGCTTCAACAGCGAGGCGCCCATTGACGCAGCCAAGAACCCGCACTGCGTGGAGCTGTTTGAGAAGGAGCAGGCGCAGCTGCTGCACGACCTGTACGAGATCCCCAGCCGCTCCTGCGACCGCAAGGTGCGATGCTGACAGCTGAATAGCCAGCACATGCGGCTGTGCGGTGTGTTGAAGTCAGCTGGATGATCACTGGAGGGGCGGGGAGGTAGTGCACGTAGCTGTACTGCATGGCGTGCCTGCCACTCAATTTGACAACCGAATGCAACATGATACTTCTGTTGCGCGTGGCTGCAAGTGAACGAGTTTGTCAAGCATGTGCGCACATGTGGGTTATCCTCTCTCAACCAAGTGATGCTGACGTCATCACTCGCTGCTTGCATTGCCTGCGCAGGTGAACGAGTTTGTCAAGCGCGTGCGCGCCTTCCGCATCCACCTGCTCATTATGGGCCACCTGCGCGCCAACATGCCAGCCATGTTTGGCAAGGATAAGGCGCAGCGCAAGATGCTGGAGCGGCTGCCAGAGATCTTCTTCCAGGTGGGTTAGACGGCAGCCAGCAGCGACGCAGCAACGTGGCAGCAGCAGCAGAAGGTGTGTGGGTGGGGGGGGGGCAAGCATACAGCGCAAGATGCTGGAGCGGCTGCCAGAGATCTTCTTCCAGGTGGGTGAGCCGGCAGTCGACAGCAAAGCAACAGCGTGGCAGCAGCATGGCAGCAGCAGCAGCAGCAGGCAGGCATTACAGCAACGCACCAGCAGGGCAGGGAAGACAGAGAGGCATGTACCAGCTTGCATGCTTGCCTGCCAGCCTGCCTGCTGTGAATGAGCTGTCACACGTGCTGCCCTGCTCAAATTATCCATCCAACAAGCTTAAAGCTGCTGCCGCTGCCGCTGCTGCTGCTGCTGCTGCTGCTGCCGCTGCTGCTGCAGGTGCAGCGCGAGCACCACCTGCCTGCGGGCGACTTCCCTGACGTGGTGCGCTTCCGCGAGATCCTGTCTGCCTTTGACTTCAGCGTGTTCCCCAAGATGGGCAAGAGCATGCTGAAGCAGATCGATGACGTGCTGTCAGTGGATGTGCCCAACCTGGTGCGCGCGTTTGACAACCCCTACCAGTGACTTGGCCGGCGGCAGGTTACTGCTGCTGCGGTTTTGTGGTGATGGTGCTGCTGCTGCTTTTGCTGATGTTGGGATCCGGGGCAGCAGCTTGGAGTTGAGCAAGTTGCTGCTGCGGCATAAATTGCGGGGTTGTGATTTGGCCGGCAGCATGAAGGCGCACTGCTGTGAGCAGGTATCTGCTGTTGTTGATAAAGAGTCTGCATTTTGCACGTGTTGTGTTGGCTGCAGCACGTGTGCTCAGGGTTTTGTTGTGACTTGGCAGCAGCCTGATGGTGCAGTGCTATGAGGCGGCAGGTTGCACATGCTGGTGGCAGCTGTTTGATGCAAGTGGGGTCTTCGTGTGTGTGCATGGCGTTGGCTGCCAGGCCCAATGGAGTGCTGCAACGTGTACACACTTTAGGGGGTGTTTACACCTGAGCTTGGTCACTTACAAAGTCACGCCTGCACCAAAACGCGCACTTGAAAACGATTTTTATAAGTACAAATATGCGGATTCTGTGTTCAGTTTTGTGTAACGCTGCGTAGCGTGCTGGAACTCCGCCTCCCGAAAACCCAGCACAAACATGCCCAAACGCCAACCGGAACCCCCTGTTAAGCATCACCGACCGCAGCGTTAACCAAAACGCACTGTTTCAGATTGTTTGTTACCACAAACTCAACATGTATTTGAGAAAACGCAGCTCAACTCGCGTCGTGTACGCCAGGGTGCCGGCTGCCGCGATGCCCCCACCACAGGAGCCAGGCTCATGGCGACGAGCGCAAACGCAAGGGCAGAAACACCAAATAAACATCGAAAAAGTGCAGGACTAGGTGTTTCTGGTCAGATGGCATGACTGGGATGTTTGCAGTAGCAGTGCAGTAGCAGTGCAGTAGCAGCAACAGTAGCTGTTACAAGACCCCCCCAGACGCTGCATGATGCCGGACGCAGCTTGAATCGCTTCGAAACCACTGAGTTTTATGTAAATTTATGTGTTTACAGCGCGCGTTTAGTATTTCGTCATGTCCGATTTAGGTGTAAACGGGTTGAGCCATCTAGGCCCTGAGTCTTGAGCCCAGGTGTAAACACCCCCTTATAGTGGGTGCATATCTCCTCGTCCAGCATTTGTTGCGTAACTATGTCCGGCTGGTACCCCTGCCCACGGTCCAACTCTGCAAGTCCTGGTAAAGAGATCTTGTGGAAGACGAACCGTCGGCAAGGAAACTTGCATTCCTGGGTTGTGCAGTCTGAAGTTGACGCAGCCATGATGGCCTGGGGAGCCGTCTAGCTATGTGAGTATGCATGATATTGCATTACGCTTATGCTTGTCATGAATGCAATCAGCAACTTCTTTATATGTGCAGAATCCAGGAGCCGTACATATTCTTCCTTTTGCATCTGAGGTGCTAGCTGCATGCAGCTGACAACTTGACGTGCTTGGTGCGACAGTGTGGCATATGCCAGAGGCGAAATCATAAAAGGCTGCAACGGTGCATCTGCCCGCGAGGAGCTGAGATGCTTGCAGTGACTGTCTGTTGTGAGAACCACACATGCGCGCAGCCAGCGCAAGATACTGCACCGACATCGGTTATGCTGGCGGAAATAAGTGATCTGGATTCTTCGAATGCCCAGACAACAGCGTTGATTCAGCAGCTTGACGGCGAACAGCACCTGTCACTGCGAGATTTGGTCCCGGCCGATCCACTTCATGACCCCTCCCGATGCCAACATATCATTTGAAATCTCTTAAATAGCGATTGAAAATTACAGGAGCTTACGAACAAGCAAGAAACACGCTCGCTCGAAAGCTGTACCTACGATCCCACCACCGACAAGTGCGGACCGAAAGGATGACCAGCAAAAATGTGATCATCACAAGCCCTGATAGGCAGCTCGACGTGCGTTTCAGCCCTCACTGCTTACATTAAGCAAGTAATAGGCAGCAGGAAAAGCAAAACAAAGATACAGTGCAACGCAGTGTAGAGCCTTTTGGTCGAACTAGACATCAGACGCTGCAGTATCAGCCTTGTAATCTACGTTAGCTAACTTTCCAAACATAAATTGGCTTCAGTGGCTGAATTCTGAAGGCGAGCTGGAGTGCAGCTGCTGGACCAACACGCTGCAGCTTGAGCATCCTGCTTGCAACCGCTTTCCAATAAGCGATCCGCCGTCGTCACCTACTTGACAAGCGGTGATGTCAGCTCGCTGCTGCCAGGTGCGAAAAAGAGCCACGAGCCCCGCGCAGTGCTGCGCAGGCTCCTCTTCAGCAGCCCTATGTCATCGTGCATCATAAACAGATAAAGCGTGCCGTAATACTTTCTAGAAGCAGGCTCATAGGCTGCAGCGCGTCGCTATCGCTGTTGCAGCAGCACGTGACCTGCAGGCTGCTCTAGCACCAAGCCAAGGTGTGGATCAACTGCTCGCAGTAGCACGCATCAGCTTGTGCACTGCAACTGCATCACACGTTTACCATCCAATTGCTACGACAGGGCTGCATTGCCGTGCTCTTTGTGGTCTGATTATCCACATCCCTGGCCACTGCTGGTCACCACATGTGTCTGCTGCTGCTGCTGCTGCTGCCCAGGCGGAGGGCTGCACTGAGGATCTGGTAGCTTTAGGAAAGCCCTACTTCCTCAAAAAGAAGATATGCGAGCAGCACATGCGGGTGAGTGCACCTGGGCAGCTGCCAGCAGCCTGCATGGGACAACTCCGCTATTTAGCTATCTACACCATCACACTGCAGCGGATGCCGTGCAGCAGCCCACCCGCTAGAACCGTACAGTCATACCTAGCAATGCAGCTGGCAAAGAAACCTCACAGCTGCTGCTGCTGCTGCTGTATGCAGGCGGAGGAGGTGCACAAGGCTGGCTGTGGTGACAGCCTGTGGCGGTTCTGCCAGCAGTGCGGCCGGCTGGAGCCACTCAGCAACTTTGACGGCACCAAGAGGTAAGCCGCACAGCTGCAAGATGGCGGGAACGACGGAAAACAAACTTGGCCAGTGTGCAATGCACACTTACAGCTGCAGCCGTGGTGATTGTGCCCAAGCGTGCGGCTGTTGAGCCGAGCATGCTGCATTGAATTGCACCTCGACAGGCGCACAGGTGGTGTTAATAGTGCATTGGCATTCGCATGATGCAGCACACTTGCTGGTTTGGCACAACGCATGATGATATGCTCAATGTCTTGAATTGCTGCTGCTGCTGCGCAGGAACTGCCGTGCTAGCCTGAGCAGGCGCAAGATCCAGCCGGACTTCCTCAGCAGCCACAGCAGCAGCAGCAAGCTGCGCAAGCACTGCAGCGATCAGAGCAGCAAGCAGCTGCACAAGCAGAAAAGCTGCACAGCAGCAGAGACACCCGCTGCAACTGAGGATGACACAAACCAGGGCTATGAATCATGCTTTGATGCCGCAACAGCTGCAGCGGCTGCAGGCGTTGGCGGCTGCTTGGCAGAGCACCCTGGGGCAGCCATGCAGGCTGAGGTATACAGTTGCGGCTTAAGCATGGACTACGTGTATGCTCAGATTCAGCAGCAGCAGCAGCAGCAGCTTGAGCAGCAGCTGCACAGCGCGATGACGACATGCGTTGACACATGCACAGCAGACTACAACGCATTCTGTGTGGGTGTTGCACAAGGGCAAGGTCCGAGCTGCAGCATATCGCCACCAGCAGCAGGGCCAGTGCCCGTTGAGCTGTTTGGGCAGCTCAACAGCGCCTGCAGCGTCACCGGAGGTGTAACCGGAGGCGTAACCGGAGGTGTAACCGGAGGCGCAGATGATGCCATGCAGGTGCATGTGGAGAATGTGATGATGGCAGAGCTGCTGGCAGAGCTCACCAAAGCACGCCAGGAGCAGCAGCAGCAGCAGCAGGGCATCCTGTTACAGCAGGGCTTCATGCAGCAGCAGCAGCACGCTGGGTATGCATCACTGCTCCCTTCAGAGCCCTGCGACACTGGCAGCAGCAACTTACCAACGCTGGCACCAGCAGCACAGCTGACGTTGCAGCAGCAGCTGCACCTGCAGGCACTCCAGCAGCAGCAGCAGCAGCAGCCGGCGGCGCTGCTGACAACAAGCTACCACCCTCAGCATGGCTGCCACAGCTACTGCCGCAGCAGCAGCAGCTGCACTTGCTCGCCTGCTGGGTACGCACCTGCAGCAGTGCCTGCAGCAGGCATGATGGTTGCTGCCAAACCTATTGGCAGCATGCACTGCTTTGGGCTTTCTGGCACTCACAATGCAGCTGCAGCACTGCCAGCTGCTGCTGCTGCTGCTGCTGTCCTGCCTGCCACTGTGACCTACGCTATGGGGCAGCCGAGATTGACCAGCAACACTCCGGTGGGTGCCTGGCAACGCTGGATTTGTGCAGTCGATTGCTGGACTGCATGCAGATGTGTGATCTCGTGCACACAGAGAAAGTCCACCAGCACTGCTGTTGCACAATCACCATCATCATCACATGTTGCATTGTGGTCTTGAGCTCACCACCTTCACACACAGGCCTGCCTGTGACAGCTAAATGAATGAATTCAAGCAGGTATTGTTTTGCCGTCCCACCAACTTGTCCCTGCCCTTTGTGTTGCTGCTGCTGCTGCTGCAGGGCTGCGCCAGCGCCTGCAACCCTGCAGCCGCGGACCGCCTGCAGGCCCTGACCTCCCAAATGGCTCAGATGCAGGCCATGCTGCTGCAGATGCAGCAGTCGCTGGAGATTGCACGGCGGCTGTGATGCTGCTGCTGCTGCTGCTGCCGCCGCTGCTTGCAGCCCCAGCAACACAACCCTTGCTGCTGCCTGGCCGAGGCAAGGTGATGTAGTAAGGTCAGGCGCTTGCTGGCCGAGATGTCGTGCGTGCTGGCTATTGCAGCTACTGCGGGCAAAACAGGTTGCTGCCATCAGCATGTGGTATGCCGTCTGGATGCCTGCATGACCGTCATGACATGAGTGCAGCAGGAGTGCAGCGGCACACCATAGGTGTGAGCAGGCAGACGCCAACTGTTATTTATGTTTTGAGTGTGAATGCTATTTTTATTGATGTATTTACTCTTCTTATCACGCTGACAGCGCGCGAGAGGTGTAGGGCCTGGATGGTGATGTTACATGGGGCTGTGGGGCTTTAGATTACTGCAGAAGACAGAGATGTGGCTGCTGCTGTTGTGATGTTGCCAAAAGGGGATGGAAGCATTGTGTGGATGCGGCTTGTATGTTGCGCTGCAGGCTAACCGCTGCAGTGATGCTCTGTCCTAGAAGGCTCGGATAAACCTGTGCATGTGGTGCTAGCTGCCTGCTCAATGTTCAATGTGGTACTGTTGATCAGCGTGCACTGCATGCGGATGCTACGCCTGCAGCAGCTTTTTGTTCAGATGTGCCTAGAGTGTGTGTGCACGAGGATGGTTTGATGTATGTTAGGGCTCTTTGGAAAACCTGCTTTTGGCTTGTGATGCAATGTTTTGCAGGCAGGACAGTCCAGGGCAACGTGCACTAGTAGGGCTATTATGTGCCACATAGCCGGGCTGCGATAATCAGCAGTTGAGCTGGTGCTGATGTTACGAGTGTTGTTTTATGCATAAGTGGCCGAGGGTGCCAGAGGACGTGCTGTTATTTGCACGATTGAAGCATGGCCGCCACACAGTACTACACATTACATAATGTAGGAGGCATGCACCCGTGTGTGTTGCCCTGCTCGGATATGAAGGGGTCACGGGACTGCATGACTTGTCTTGTTTTGTGTTTGCTTCTCGTCCCGCGGATGCGTGCGAGATGTTATTGCGCACACACCGCCCCTGGGGAAGGTGTCTTGCGGTCTCCGATTCCGAGGTTGCATTGCCGAAACAGCGGCGCAGGTGTCCTCTGTGCTGCTCGTGGCACCCCAATAACAGAGCTACAGGACCATCAGCGCGGAGGTTTGGATAGCAGATGCCGTGCGGACGGGCCAAACATTCCACGCGTCGCAGTGCAGGCCAGAGGCACTTGACTCAAATTTCACTGTGAAAGAAGGCATGAGAGGTGGCGGTTTGGTTGGGGCATAACTGGCACATCTGCCAGGTTGGGTTGCTACAGTGAGTTGTGCGTGCACTGGCAATGTCTTCTGTTTGCCACCTGCTGCCAGACCTGCCAAATACATGTTCAACCTAAGTTAGGTTTGCTTGCACGAGGCGGGCGGATGCTCACACTCACACATGGCAGACGCTGGCCCGTGGTTTTGTGCTCGGGTACTGTAAGCATAATTGAGCAGCCTACATACATTACATCCTGCCCTTTGAATGCTGTGTGTTGTGGCATGATGTGGTACTGCCATGCTTGCTGTTGTTTGTGTGGTATGTCAGCCTCTGGTTTCTGCTCCTCCTTGTGCCTACTCCCATGCACAACGTTTTGAGTCCACATAAACTGGTTTGTGATGCAGAGATGTATGCGCTGTTGCGAGATGAAACATGGTCAATGTCAAGGACTCTTGCTGCTGCTAAGCAGCCATGAGTTACTTGCATTGCACATGCTGATGTTTGCGTGGCGGCATGCATGCTGCGACAACACACTTCATCACGATGTCGACTCAACAGCATGGCATGGGGGTGATGCAAAAAGCATCACCCCCATGCCATGCTGTTGAGTCGACATCGTGATGAAGTGTGTTTGTGCGGCTGCTTTGATGATATGACTGTTGCGCATACTCCTGTCAGGCTGCTAACACATCTTGTGTGCAGATGCAGGCGGCTGCTCTGGCTTGCTCGAGCTGTTGCATGCGTGCATTGGCATTGTAATGCAATGCATTGCAGTGTATTGCATTGTGCACGACAGCGTCAACTCTGCCCCTCACATGTTCAATGTGCCTTGTTGGGAGCAGGTGCTCGTGTTCTGGATCACATGGGCATTCGTGTTCTGGATCACATGGGCATTCGTGTTCTGGATCACATGGGCATTCGTGTTCTGGATCACATGGGCATTCGTGTTCTGGATCACATGGGCATGTTCTGGATCACATGGGCATTCGTGTGCATGCTGACACAAGGAGCGCAGGCATGCTCTGTGTGGCAGGTATTTCTCTGCTAGGGGCATCATCAGCAGCATTTTCCGGTTCGGCGACAAACTTTTGTTGTGTAATCTGCCCACTCGTTTCCGCGTGCACGAGTGCCTGCAGCGGTGGCGAGAGCAGGATATTTTTACCAGTAGAAGCGCACCGTCAGTAGATGCACCCCGCGCGCAGGCTGGCAGGTTGAATTTGGGGTGATCAATGCTGTTGTGTTTGTGTTGAATTTGGGGTGATCAATGCTGTTGTGTTTGTGTGTTGTGTTGCTGTCTGCCGTGTTTGCCAGTCTCACCATACATGGCAGGCGCCCCTCAACCTGCGTAGTCAAGCTGGCACGCAGGAGTCAAAAGCACTGCAGCAGCAGCCACTGGCTTGGCGTTGTGCACACAGCCTGGTGGATTTCTACCCTCGAGGCTTTGTGATGTGTGACAGCCAACCGCCATGGTGCTGCCATCTGCTGTTCCTGCATCATGCACAACATCGATACGCTGACTAGGCGTGTCTTGGTGTCTTGGCTTGCTTTCACAGCTCCTCTCTGCCACAGGTGTATCACACAGGGACAGATGCATTGATCAAATAAAGGGAGTTTGCGACAACAGCATTCTACGTCTGTGTTGCGAGCAGAGGTGCGCAGTTCATTCCCACAGCCCTGCTCACAGCCTTATTCCTCTTTTTGCTATTTGCTCAGCGCAAGGCTCTTTTTTCCTTGGCTGGGGTGCATATGTTTGGCGGCTTTGCAGCACGTGTGTAGCCGCTTGACACTTCTTTTTCGGCTTGCTTGGCTTGGTACCTTTGCTTCAGTGTTGTCCGTATTTCCTTGCAGCAGCCAGTGAGGTGTTAAAGCTCACCTAGGTTCTCTGCTGCACGATATGGTTTGATGCTGTGTTGGCCTTGAGGTGTCGTGCATCGTGCACCTGCAGTTTCTGTTTCGTGTGCCCTTAACTGGGTGCGCTTGGTACATGCATGACTTGTGGCAGCATGCCAAGGGTCTGATGAATCCTGCCTTGCCGAAAACGTGGATGACATATGGATGAATGCTTTCATCTGTTGTGATGCCAGCCATGGCATGTTGAGCTGGTTGCTGTGACGTGCTTTGCAAATGAAGCACGTGACAGTGGCTGCCAGCGGCTGCAGCGATTCTGACTGCAGTGGCTGCCAGTGGCTGTAGCGATTTGGCTGCCACATCTCGTGTTTGAACGCCACCAGTTGGCAGCAGCACTGCTGCACAGGCGCGTGCTCAGCACGCGTGCGATGTTGCTGCGCCCTTGCGCCTGCTGCAGCGCAGCAGGCGAGGGCGTCATGTGGAGGTTCCCAACGGATGCTGCTTGCTTGAGCAAGCAAGTGTGCTGTTATCTGAGCATCGGCTCTGAGTACTATGCCTGCTTGCCTCAATCCAAACGGCTTGCGTGCGCTGTCTTGTGGCTTCTATGCTATGCTATGTGAGTGCACCCGCGCTGGCCGCTGATGGTATCAAACGTCAGAGCGTCCCAAAATGGGACGGCTGCTGGCCTTGCGCTAATCAAGGTCTCAGCCGAACACCTGCTGTGTTGAGTATGGCAAAAGGCATGCTGTTCTGAGGTGTGTTTGGGTCGGGTACAGTGATTTCAATATCAGGTACAGTGATTTCAATTTCGGCTGATCGATGTTGACACTGCTGACCAAGGTTGGCAGCTCGCCTTTACCGGCTTGAAAATCTGCCTTGAGTTGTTTATGTCTCATAGTGGCGGACGTTGTCAGGCCGCTGTTTGTTCAGAACTTGTGCAGAATTGCATGTGCGTGCACGGCGCAGTGTGTGAGATGTGTTGGTGATTCAGGCTTGCTTGTATGTCCAGAATTGTTTGCCATGAGAAGTGTGCGGCTGCGAGTAATGCTCAGTGCTGCACTCGCAGCATGCATGTGCCCCTCTCCTGCACCGAATGCCTTGACAACTATTTGCATGGTTCAATGGACCATGATGCCGCAGATGATCATGTCGAGTGCGCTCAGAAGTGTCGCACAGGTGCGCTGTACATTGTACATGTTGCTGTAGCGGCAAGGTATCCGTCCGCCCCCATGCCCTCAGGGGTACTATCATTGTGTAGTGCCGCTGCCAACGCATGCCTTCCAATTTCGCATGCCTGGGAGTCATTCCATGTGTTATATATGTCATACCGTATGTGTATGCTTCGCTTTCAAGGGTGCGCGGCTCAGCATCTGTAGCAGGCGCGAGCAGTGTGTGCTGACTGCTGTGGCCACATCTCTGTGGAGGCATGCACTTGGGCGTGTGTGGCCATGGCAACACTAATGCCAGCAACACTCTGGCATGCCAAGCCCAGCATGGTGGCAATTGCACAGACTCAGTGGCTCTGCAACTCTGTACACTGACAGGCGCACAGCCTGCATGCATGCCATCTGCCTTCTCACAATTTCATTTGGCGCTGGCTGTCGCCTGCTGCATGTAACACCTGCATACAAGGATCACGTCTGACATGCCGTGCTAGCGGAGTACTGCTACGTCAATTTGCAGGGTGCTGCAGGCGCCAGGAGAACATGTGCTCCTGACTGAGCCTGCATCCCGTCCAGGGTTTCAAACCCAGTCGCCTGGGCAGGTATGAGTATTCATACTACCCCATAAATTCATAAAGGTGATGTGTTGAGCTCCACACGAAACGTCACAGTTGACTCGGACCTGCTGAATGCTGGGCCACGTGAACGTCTGCACACGTCTCCGTTCTCTGCATGCACAGTCTTAAAGAAATTTTTGTCAAAACCAAAGCACTTTTTGCCTGCCTAATCACGCACTGTATCAGCCTGCACCGAACCTGACACGCCTGATGCAGTTGCTCCGAAGTGCTGCTGTGTCTCAGCATGAATACAGTCATCGACCTGTGCGACGACAGCGACGCAGACCAGGAACAACAGCAGCACTCATTACGCGGCCCCGCGCAGCACCGGCAGCACGCACAGCAGCTGCAGCAGCAGTGCCAGCAACAACAGCAGCAGAAGGAGCAGCAACAGCAGAAAATCCAGGAAGCTTGGAGGGCTGCTGCCAGGCGACAGAGCTTCAGCCCAGCCTCATTAACCAGGCCCAGCCAGCAGCAGAAAGTTAGCACGCCCCCTGCAGCTACTGCTGCTGCTGCTGCTGCTGCTGCTGCTGCTGCTGCTCGGCACGTTGGCAGCCCCATTGACCAGCTGCTGCTGCGGCGCAGCTCTGCTGCTGCTGCTGGTGGAAGTCCGCTGAGTTCTCACCGCTCTCAACGCCAGGCTACAGCAGCAGCAGCAGCAGCAGCAGCAGCAGCTGCTGCTGATGCCACTGGGCCAGCTGACATGCAAGACTATGAGGATGAGGATGATGAGGCAGCAGCAGCAGGTGGTTGGGCCGGTCAGCCCCACGACAGAGGTGTGCGCAGCAGCCGACGGCGGGTGTGTGACAGCCAGTCACTGAGCAGCAGCAGCAGCAGCAGCGCCGAGCAATCTGGCGACGCAGGTGCAGAGCAAGATGATTACGAAGCAGCGGCAGGTGACGCAGAGGACGGCGAAGCAGCGGCAGGTGACGCAGAGGACGAAGACGAATATGAGGATGAGGGTGACGACTTTTTAGATGATAGGGACAGTGCTGAACTAGAAGCTGAGGCGGCTGCGCAGCTGCAGGCAGAAGGCAGGGAGGCGCTGCTGCTTGGCGAGTACAGCGATGATGACGATGCGCATGGGCAGCAGCAGCAGCAGCAGCAGCAGCAGCAGCAGCAGCAGGCAGCAGGCAGCAGCAGGGGGCGGCGCATTTGCAGGCGGAGCCCAGCAGCAGCAGCAGCAGGTGGCAGCTCAGGTGGTGAAGATGGTGAAGAGCAGGACTCTGATGCTCCCTTGGATGAGCACACGCAGTTTGCGCTACGCCTTGAGTGGCAGAAGGTGGCGGAGAGAGATGAGCTGCGCTTTTACCTGAAGTACCTGCTGCTGCTGTCACTAGACGGCCCCGAACAGGCAAACTTCAAGGTGAAATCCTTAGCTGCTGGGTGTGAACTTTTTGTTTGTGCATCGTGTTTCGTGTGTGCATCCGCGCACCTTGCATTGGCTGCGTTTGCTTGCTGCCTGCACTGTTCAGTGCTGGCCGTGGTTGCCTCTGCATTGGCTGGCTTGACCTGGATCTGCTATGTGCATGCAAGGAAGGTGCCATGTGCCAATGTGCTGACAGCACTGTTGCTGCTGCTGCTGCTGCTGCTGCTGCTGCTGCTGCTGCTGCTGCGCTGCCAGGCCATCATGGAAAGCAAGCACCCGAACACGCAGCAGCTGTTTATGCGGTTTGCGCAGAAGCGCTGCGAGGACAGGCTGGTGCAGTGGAGGCGCGTGGTGAGCAGGCTTGTCACATACAAATGTTGTTGCTGACAGCGTTGAAAACTATATAATTGACAGTCAATGTCTTACCATGGGACCTGGACAACCCAGAGCTGTACATTTCTGTGTGCGCTGCTGCAGCCAACCCCCAGCAATGACGCAGTCTCGCCACACAAGTTTTGCAATGACTCATGTGCCTGCCGCCGCCACCGCTGCTGCTGCTGATGATGATGATGATTATGCATTTCACAGATAGCGCCCAGCACCTGGGTGTCAGCACATTTTAGATCATCCAAGAACATGCCATACAACCCATGCAAACTGCACAATTCCTGCTGCTGCTGCTGCTGCTGCTGCTGCTGCTGCTGCTGCTGCTGCTGCTGCTGCTGCTGCTGCTGCTGCTGCTGCTGCTGCTGCTGCTGCTGCTGCTGCTGCTGCATGTGCATTTCACCGATCGCGCCCAGCACCTGGGTGTCTGCACACTTCAGATTAGCCAAGAACATGCCATCCAGCGCATGCAAACTGCACAATTCCTGCTGCTGCTGCTGCTGCTGCTGCTGCTCCTGCATTTCACAGATCGCGCCCAGCACCTGGGTGTCAGCGCACCCGCACCTGTCCAAGGCCCTCAGCGCGCTGCCGGCCCTCATGGTGAGCCGAGTGGAGGGCGGCCTGCAGGAGGGGCAGCGATGCGCGCTGTGCTACCGCAGCAGGGGCGAGGGAGGTCTGCGGCTGCTGACCTTCTACGGTGAGTGTGAGGGTTGGTATGAGGGTTGGTGTGAGGGATAGTGTGAGAGTGAGTGTAAGGGTTGGTGTCAACAGTGAGATTACAGTTTGCAAGTAGATTGCACACGCCGCGTGCACGCTGGAAGCTGCTGCTGAAAGCTGAAAGCTGGGTCGGTTGTGTGCTGGCCAGATCAATTTGCGGAACATGGAACCTACCACCTTGCAACGCGTCGCTGCTAAGTGTGAGAGTTGGTGTGAGAGTTAGTGTGAGAAGTAGTGTGAGGCCGTTGACATGTGAAAGTCTTCTGGAAGTTTGAGCAGAGGGAGTTGTGACTTCACAAAGGTGCATTTATGTGCGGCAGCAGCAGCTGTGAACAGCATATTTGCAGCGTGCATAATGCTGCTGTCTGTTGCCGCTGCAGCATGCTCTTCGTGCTGCCTGTTGCAGACCGCCGACCTTGCCAGGTGAGCTTTGTTAGTCAGCACTAGCTACGTGTGCGGCCCTGCTGCATGTTGTTGTCATAAGGATTGCCTGCTGCAAACTGCCTTGTGCCAGGTCAGCCCATCACTAGCGCCGGTCACCTGTGTGACCACGCTGCTTGTTTTTGTCATGAGGATTGCATGCTGCGACCCGCCTCCTGCCTCGCCAGGCGAGCCCATCACTAGCACTGGCTGCCTGTGCGGCCCTGCTGCCTGTTGTTTCTATAAAGACTGCCTGTTGCAAACTGCCGCCTGCCAGGCGAGCCCATCATTAGCACAGGCTGCCTGTGCGGCCCTGCTGCCTGTTGTTTCTATAAAGACTGCCTGTTGCAAACTGCCTGCCCCTAGCCTTGCCAGGCGAGCCCATCACTAGCATTGGCTACCTGTGCGACCCTGCTGCCTGTTGTTTCTATAAAGACTGCCTGTTGCAAACTGCCGCCTGCCAGGCGAGCCCATCATTAGCACAGGCTGCCTGTGCGGCCCTGCTGCCTGTTGTTTCTATAAAGACTGCCTGTTGCAAACTGCCTGCCCCTTGCCTTGCCAGGCGAGCCCATCACTAGCACTGGCTACCTGTGCGACCCTGCTGCCTGTTGTTTCTATAAAGACTGCCTGTTGCAAACTGCCGCCTGCCAGGCGAGCCCATCACTAGCACAGGCTACCTGTGCGACCCTGCTGCTACCTGTGCGGCCCTGCTGCCTGTTGTCTTCATAAGCATTGCCTGTTGCAAACTGCCGCCTGCCTGGCGAGCCCATCACTAGCACCGGTCACCTGTGCAACCCTGCTGTCAAAAAAGATTGCCTGCTGCAAACTGCCCCGTGCCTTGCCAGG
Source organism: Tetradesmus obliquus (assembly GCA_030272155.1). Lineage (NCBI taxonomy): Eukaryota > Viridiplantae > Chlorophyta > Chlorophyceae > Sphaeropleales > Scenedesmaceae > Tetradesmus > Tetradesmus obliquus. The sequence continues at coordinate 9,812,864 of CP126191.1, forward strand.
CGAGCCCATTACTAGCACAGGCTACCTGTGCGACCACGCCACTGGCGGCATTGCAGCGCCCAAGCAGGCGGAGCGGCCAAAATCTGAGGCTCGCAGGTGACTGGAGCGCCGGGATGCAGCTGTTTTGAAAGCACCACGATACGATGGATACATGTAGATGTTGCAGCAGGGCGCAAGATGCAGTTTCTGCCTAGTGTCGGTGAAAGGCGACGGTTGCATGCACCACGAAGCTGCAGCATAACATTGCATGGCAGGGAGAGCGAGAGCGCTGATATGCATGGCAGCTTGCATGTACAGTGTACCAGTGGCACCTCTTGTCAACTCCATCCCGTCACTTACATCACAATTCCACTTTATGAGCTGCTGCAGCTGGACTTGAACTGTGAGCTGCTGAACTGTGAATTGAACTGTGAACTGCTGCTGCCCAGGCACGACTTGGTGGGTGACAAGCAGTTTGGCGGGAGTGAGGATGATCAGGGCAGCAGCACCACAGATGGTGATGAAGCAACCTGGAGGGACGACGAGTGGCAGCGGCTGCTGCCCTACCAGCTGTACAGCACCCAGGTGAGCAGCGCAGCAGCAGCAGCAGCAGCAGCAGCAGCAGCAGCAGCAGCGCACTGGCATGTGGTCGCGTGAAGTTGGCTGTGGTGGCATGTAGAGCATGTGGTGGCGTGAAGTTGGTTGTGAACTCATGGTGTGATGCTGACATGCAGTGTGAACTCACGGCATGTGCTGCAGGCCAAGAATCTGCGCTCACAGCTCAAAGCACACAGCATTGCCCTCCGACCTTCTTTGCTGCTGCTGCTGCTGCTGCTGCTGCTGCTGCTGCTGCTGCTGCTGCTGTTATCAGGCTGCTCGGCGCACCCGCCGCATGGCTAGGGATGGCCTCATCGCCCCTGATGCAGCAGCATGGGCAGTGGAAGGCATGGGGCGGCTGCCGCCTCATGTCCCACCTGGCAGTGCCCGCAGGCGAGGCGGGTTTGCTGCTGGGTCCACGCCACGCGGCCGCAAGCAACAGAGCAGCCAGGAGCTCGCAGCAGAAGCAGCGGCAGCAGCAGCGGCAGCAGCAGCAGCCGAGGAGTACGAGGAAGCATGTGATGAGGACTACAGCCCTTCAACAACAGCTGCTGCTGATGCAGATGATGATGCTGCTGATGATGACAGCATGGGCGGCAGCAGCAGCAGCAGCGGAGAGGGGTTGCGGCAGCAGCAGGGGCGGCGCCGCGACAAAGCACGACAGCAGCAAAGGCAGGGCAAAGGGCGCGTGCGGCTGCAGCAGCGTGCAGCAGCAGGATCGCAGTCAGATGATGATGATGCTGCAGCGGCAGCCAGCAGCAGTGGTGGTGGCTGGAACTCTGATGCAGACAGACCAAAGCAGCAGCAGCAGCAGCAGCGCACTGGCAGCCGCAAGCGTAAGCAGCGCACGCATGCCAGTCCAGCCAAGCGCAGGAGAGCAGCTGCAGGCAAGCGGGGTTCCGCTAGGCGAGGTGCAGATGACGACGATGACCTGGCAAACTTCATAGTTGACGATAGTGAAGTTGAGTTGGAAGAGGACAGTGAAGATGCGGCGGCAGCAGCAGGATCTGGCAGCAGCAGCAGAGGCAGAGACTGTCCAAGCGGAAGCGACGAGGAAGAACAGCCTGCAGCAGTGAGGAAGAAGAAGAAGCAGCAGCAGCAGCAGCAGCAGCAGCAGCAGCGGCGGCGGCGGCTGAGCCATCCCAGCCGGGTAGCAGCAGCAGCTGTTGCAAGCAGCAGCGGACGGGTACGCCGTCAACAGCAGCAGCAGCAGCAGCAGGGGGCAGCGGACTCTGCCAGTGGCTTGGAAGATGAGGATGCAGCGCTGCCTTTTGCAACTGTTTCAGGTGCAGCAGCAGCAGGCACAACACACAGATACGGCACTCGCAGGCTATCTACCCAGGCCGGTTCCCCGGGCAACTTGTCGCCTGCTGCAAGAAAGGCGTTGGACGCACTGGCTGCTGCCGCTGCCCGCCGTAGGTCTGGTGGCTTGCGCACGCCAGGCGTTGCTGCAGCGACTGATGCAGCGGCAGCAAGCCCTCCTCCTGCTGCTGCTGCTGCTGCTGCTGCTGCTGCTGCTGCCATTTCTGTGAGCAGCACTGACTCTGAGTCTGATGCAGAGCTGCTGAGTCAGCGCCAGCAGCGGCTGGAGTCTGCCTCCAAGCAGCAGCAGCAGCAGCAGCACGGCGCAGCTGCGGCACGTGTCCAAGACAAGGAAACAGCAGCAGAGCGCACTGGGAGAGTCAGTAGTGGAAAGCGCCGGCTGCAGCAGCGCAGCGCGAGCAGGCTGGAAGAGCTGCAGCCTGAGGAGCCTGTTGATGATGATGATGATGTGGAGGTGGTGGATGCGCCTGCTGCTGCTGCTGCTGCTGCTGCTGCTGCTGCTGCTGCTGGCTGCCGGCATCAACGGCACGAAGCAGCAGCCGCTGAGGCAGGGGAACGGCACCACCACCACAACCACAACCACCACAGGCAGCAGCGGCAGCAGCAGGACAGTGCGGAAGAAGAAGAAGAAGAAGAAGGAGATGACGAGGACGTTGCTGATGAGCAGCAGCAGCAGCAGCAGCAGCAGCAGCGAGGCGGTGGCAGCAGCAGCAGGCTGCGGGCCAGCCAGAACCGCATCCTGCTGAGCCACAAGCGGGGCGAGCGGCTGCGTGGCTTCATTGTGGGTGCTGGCGCCTGCATGGCGCGCTGCAGGCTGCACCACCTGCTGCAGCACTGGCATCACAAGGTGGGGCGGCGGCTGAGGTGCATGCGGTGCATAAAGCAGCCGTGTCGAGGGGCTCGGGTTTGGGTTTGGGTTGGCGGGCCCCGTGTCCATCATCTAACTGTTCATTCTTATGCAGCAAGGCGACAGTATAAACAGAGCACACACTGCAATGTAATGCATGTCAGCAGCCCGAAGCTATCGATACAGCCTCCTGGGATAACTGAAATGAAAGGTTGAAATGCAACGCTAGGGTGGTAGTGTGTGTTGAACATGCATCTTGGCGTAGGTGCTGCTGCTGGCTGTGTTAGGAGTTACAGGAGAGACATGACATTTTGCAACAGCATCAATGCAACATAATGCGTACTCACATCTAGAAGGGTGTGGCTGCCTGCAGGACAAGGGGTGCTCTAACAAAGCCCTGCAGAGGCAAAGCAATGCCCAGGAGTGATGGACAGGTTCTCCCTTGCTGCAGGTGCCGCTGCATACTATGTTTGTGGACAGACCGTGTGTTGCTGTGACCGTCACTTGGCTGGTGAAGCGTCAAGGCTAGGACTTTGAGCTGGGCCCTAATCTGGCTGCGTGCTTGTCCGCTGCATGTTGTTGCTGCCCGGGTGCATGCGCAGGTGTCGGGCCTACTGCACACGGCATACACTGCCAAGGCGGTTGTGAGGCACATTGCAGGCTGGCAGGAGAAGCGGCTGCAGGCAGATGCTGTGAAGGAGGTGCTGGGGCTGCTGTATAAGCCAGGTTTCAAGGTGGGTAGCGCCGCAGCATGTTGTTGACACAGTGAACACATTCTCAGGATGCATGCGAGCGAAAGATTAACTAGTTGTGTCGCGCTGCCACGCGCGAGCACTGGCGGCTTTGTGAGCTGTTTGTCGTGTGATGTTGCATGGGGGTGCAGCAGATGCCGGCGTGCTTCTTGGAGCAGTGTCTCGAAATCACCTGCGGCTGCAACATGCGCAGCATTGGTCTTTGTTGCAGCCAACTTGCGGCTGCAGCGCACGGCTGACAGTGCCGCCGCCCACTGCTGCTGCTGCTGCTGCTGCTGCTGCTGCTGCTGCTGCTGCAGGGCTTGGGCGAGGCTGCGGTGCTGCTGGCCAACCTGCGCAACAGCAATGAGGGCCTGCTGGACAGCAGGGAGGGCACGCGGCTGCTGGAGCTGCTGGAGGCTGCTGAGTCAGCCATCAACGGCTGCACCGCGTGGGAGGCTGCGTACTGATCAACGGGCGCACCGCGTGGGAGGCTGCGAATTGATCAAGGGCCGCACCACGTGGGAGGCTGCGTATCGATCAACGGCTGCACGGCGTAGGTGGCTGCGTATTGATCAACGGCCGCACCGCGTGGGAGGCTGCGTATTGATCAACGGCCGCACCGCGTGGGAGGCTGCGTATTGATGTTCAACTGACCAGGGGGCAACAACTTGAAGCCGCAGGAGGCTGGCTTGTTGCCCCGCAGGCGTCATCAAATAGTCCTGTCTGTGTGCTCAGCGCTGCAGGTGACAGTGGTATAAAAGGAGGAATGTATACAGCTCCAGGATCCCGCAGGACCGTGGTAAATGCACAGCTGCGCGACGGCTGCGCATCTTTAAGCAATGCTAATGGTAGTGTTGCAGTAGGTTTTCTGGTTTGTATTTACAGCGACATGCCTGGCTGGGGTTGCTGTTAACAGGCAGTGGCGCTGTGGCTGGCTGAGCCCCCTGGGCTAGCTGGAGGTTGCCAGGCCGAGGCCAACAAGCTGTAATCTCTTTGTATACATTGTTCTGGCATTTCGGACAATGAGTTGTTCTTTGATGTTTCCTCCCCGTATGAGCCTCTCGTTGGCTCCTGACTGGGCTTCCCACTCCTCGTCTGAGTGGAGCATGTAATGTGATGTATTTTAATGTATACAGCCTGCAGTTGGGCAAGTTTGGGCTTCGCCAGCAGGTACTAGTCTTCTACAGAGTTAAACATAAAAAAATACAGAGTTCAACGGTAAGTTGCAGTACCACTGCAGTGCACTGCAGGCGGGTAAGGTAGGCTGCATCTGCAACACCCTTGAGGCCCTCATGCGGCATGGTTCGGCTGAAAGCAACTGCATGAATTCAAATATGCTGGTCAGCACTGGCCAGTCACGATTTGTGTGTTACACGGCGGGAACACAGCCCGTTTTCGAGCCAATGACAGGCTCATCAGTCACTAGCATCTGAGTCCGGCCAGCCCAGCCTCAGGCACTACCTCATAGTACGGCACATCTCAGCAGTACTGCTAACGCAGTGACGGTTCCAGTGGTAGATGTATGGTGACTGTCAGCTGACATCAGGTGCACACAGCGTTGTTGGGCTGAAGCGTAGCACCCGTAGCCGGTAAGGTCAGCAGTAGCAGGGCTGCTTGCCGCAAGGTGGCCGACGTGGAAGGTAACCCAGGAGGTTACCCTAGAGGACTAATGATCCCAACGGCTTGAAGCAGTGGTGCGGCCGTCGACAATGTAGACAACGATAAAGGTAGCAGGCGTTTGAGAACGGATGGTTCTGGCGGTCTTACCGTAAAGCGTGTTTACGCTGCGCCGAGGGATACCAGTCTGGGGCAGGTCTGGGTGGTCATCATCAGCCACCAGCGCAATATGCAATGTCCTTCCAAATTAGAGCTGCAAAATCTTGACTTGTCTGAAACGATCCGTCTGTATTTGAGGCTAGCGAGTGTTTCATTGACAAGGAGATGACTCCCGTAGCACTTATCTTGCGGGTAGGTTAAAACTGGTTGTAATTTGCGAGTTGAATATGTTCAGCATTTGATATGTATATAGGAGCCTTGATACCTCTGTAGAAGCGGTGCTTCACTCCCTTCATGGTGAGAACCTCGCCAAGGGGGAATGGGACTTTCGTTTGTCGATGACATCACGGCATTCTGAAGAAACACAAACGTGGATAACAGCTAGTTGTAACAAGAGGTAGAGTCAATACAGCAGGTAGATGTTGTAAAGAGGCGAAATCCTTGAGTGTAATCGACTGGTTGCATCTACCTGCTAGCTTTTTTGCTTGGAACCATTTAGTGGTTTACAAAACAACAAAATATTAGATTTTGCTTTCTGTCCTGGTCAACAAAACGTAGCAACTGGATTGATATTTTAGGTTGGCTCGAGTGTTCGTGAACAAGCTCTTCTGTCGCTCACAACAGTCTCTATTCCCAACGAATGTACACACATGCACTTTTAGGCACTTTTACGCTTAGTAATGTTGCTGCTGTGATGCCTCCTGAACGGGAGAGTCGGCTAGCAGGCTAATAGGGCCTTCAGCCTTTACATTGGTTTGTATATCACTCCTTGCGGGGATTGGCAGCTTTGAGCAGCGCTGCCAGCAGCTGCTAGCGGGAGCATGGAGTCCTGGGGCAGCACAGCAGATAATGGGGACGGCCTAAGATCGTTGTTTCTTCAAGATGTGCGCACTGCGGGCTTTGCGGGGCCCGGCAGGCCCTGCTCTGGCTCCGCTGCGGACAAGCCCGAAGCCCCCCGGGCAGCAGCAAACGCAGGCGCCAGCTCCAGTGCCAGCCAGTCGGTTGGATGGGGTGGCCTCAACATCCCTTCAGAGCAGCAGAGCGGCCCGCGCTGGTTCGGCCGCAGCAATCGCAGCAAGGTCCACCGGCAGGCCACAGCGCAGGGCCGGGGCCATGCCAGGGGCCCTGCCGATCTACAAACAGGCGGGGAGCAGCCATGCAGCCAGCCATCAGCGTTTGCAGGGCCTGCAGGCCGCAGCGCGCAGGAGGATGTGCTGTCTGTGGAGGAGCTGGTGCAGCACATCAAGCGCCTGGGCAGGGCAGAGCCCCTGCCTGAGCGCGTGTTCCGCGCCCTGCACCACCTGGACAGCAGGGCAGTTGCTCTACTGCTCAAGGACCTCAGCAAGGCTGCACTAGACGGCCGCTCCATAGAGCTGTTTGATGCGCTGCGCGCGCTGCCAGAGCGCCACCTGCTGCGCCCGCTGTGCGACGTGTACACCTACACAGCCACCATCAGCCTGTGCATCTACCAGCAGAACGTGGACCGCGCGATGGAGCTGCTGGGCGAGATGCGGGCACGCGGCGTGGAGCGCAACGTGCACACCTACACAGCACTCATGAACGTGTGCATCAAGTGCGGCAAGCTCACCACAGCGCTGGACATCTTCCACAACATGAAGGCGGAGGGCTGCACGCCAAACGTGGTGACCTACAACACGCTGATCGACGTGTATGGCAAGCTGGGGCAGTGGGACAGGGCAGTCAACGTGCTGAAGCTGATGCGCTCAGAGGTGCGCCACAGCAGCAGCAGCAGCAGCAGCAGGAGGGAGGGGGCAGCAGCAGGGGGCAACAGCAGCCGACATGCATGCTATTGCAGGCATGCCATTGCAATTGCAAGGGATAGCAAGATACAGCAGCTGCAGGAGTGATTATTCTGGAGGAAAGCAGTCAACAGCAGCAGGCCATGCGCAGCAGTGCCAGTCTGCATGAGTGCAGCAGCAGGGGCAGCAGCAGCGGCAGCAGCAGTATGCTTGGCACTACAGCCATGTTTGGCAGTATCCTTGCACGCACAGCAATTGATCATGCCCCAGTCAAGTCAAGTAGCATGCATGCACCAGCAGGTGTGGCAGTGCAACCACTGTGTTGATTACAGCAGCGGTTGCCCAGCAGTCTGTGTTTGTCACAGCATAAGCAGCTGCTTGGCAGTCATCCTGTATGCGGCAATGCTGTAGCTCAAAGCACGCTCCTTGCTGTTCTACCCAAACCAGCCACAACTGCCTTTGAGTGCCGCCGCTGACAGTCTCTTCTTCTGCTGCTGCTGCTGCTGCTGCTGCTGCTGTCAACATCTGCCACCTCCCCCGCACCGCAGGGCGTGCTGCCGGCGCTGCGCACCTTCAACACGCTCATCATCGCGTGCAACATGTGCAACCAGCCGCGCGAGGCGCTCGCGGTGCACGCGGAGCTGCGCGAGTCTGGCTTTGAGGCCAACTCCACCACCTTCAACGCGCTGATTTCGGCATATGGCAAGCTGGGCCAGCTGGACCGCGTGCTGGGCGTGTACAAGGACATGGTGTGGAAGGGCCTGGAGCGCAGCGTGATTACATACTCGAGCCTGATCAGCGCCTGCGAGAAGGCCGGGCACTGGGAGACGGCGCTGCAGCTGTTTGAGGAGATGACGCGCGACGGCTGCCAGCCCAACACGATCACCTACAACAGCCTCATCACGGCCTGCGGGCAAGGTGCGCGGGCTGTGGCGGCAGCAGCAGCAGGGGGCCTGTGTTAAGCTGGCAGCAGCAGCAGCACACTGCTGGGGACTGTCGGCGTTGCTTGTGTGCCTAGGCTCAAAGCATGCATGCCTTTGCAGCTTGCTGCTGCTGCGTGCCTGACGCCATCTTCGCATGCCTGCTTGTGTGCGTTTTGCAGGCGCCCAGTGGGAGCGCGCGCGCCAGGTGTTTGAGCAGATGCAGGGCAACGGCTGCGCGCCGGATGTGGTCACGTACACAGCACTCATCAGCGCGCTGGAGCGCGGCAGGCAGTGGCAGCTGGCGCTGGATGCCTTCAACCAGATGGTGCAGCGCGGCTGCAGGCCGGACGCGATCGTGTTCAACGCGATCATCGATGCGCTGTGGCAGACTGGCGTGGTGTGGGCGCAGGTGCGCGGCGGGCGGCAGCAGCAGCAGTGGCGGCGTGCAGCTGTGGGGATTGCGCCGGCAGCTGCATAGTTCAGAAGCAGTGGCAGCAGGATGTGAGGTGGAGCTGCAAGCAGCGAGCAAGCCAATTACTGCTGACTGGTTTGTTATAGCAGAGGTGCCAGCAGCTGCTGCAGGCATGGTGTGAGGCTGGGGAGGTGCAGCAACTGCAGCAAGCAGTAGCGGCTACGTTTGCAATAAGTCACATGTCTCACAGAGCTGCTGCTGCTGCTGCTGCTGCTGCTGCTGTTGTTCAACGACTGCAGGTCAAGGCGCGCGAGCTGTTTGCGATGGCAGTGAAACAGGGCCACTTCCGCAATGAGCGGCTGTCGCCTGACGGGCGGCGCGGCGAGCTCAACCTGCACGCGCTCACTGCAGGCGTGGCCATGCTCAGCCTGCACGGCTGGCTGGCAGACATCCAGTGAGTGTTTGTAAACAGGGAGGTTGCAGAGTTCTTAGCATGTAAAGCAGATGACAGCACAAGAGGATGTGGCGCTGCTTGTGTATAGGTGTGGCTCTTGCAGGCTGACGTGCTTCTGTACAAGTTCAGCGATCAGCAGGCATAACGAAGCATGGTCATCAGGCATGTAGGAACATAAGCGGCATGCGCAGCACTGCAGGCGGGATAGTCTGCGGGCTGCAGGCGCAAGCTGCAACAGTTGCTGTTGCGCAGCTCCTCACGCGGTGCTGCTGCTATACCTGCGGCCTGCTGCTCTTGCCTCTGCGGTCTCCTCTCCTCCGCCACCGCCAGGCACAAGGTGGCCAGGCGTTGTTAGGCATGTGAACATAGGAAGCACGCTCAGCACTGCTGGCTGCAGGCACAACTTGCAACCTATGCTGCTGTGCAGCTCCTCACGCCGTGCTGCTGCCATGCCTGCTGCTCACTCCTCTCCTCCCATCCTCCGCCACCGCCAGGCACAAGGTGGCGACCTGCGGCGACAGCGCGCTGCCACCGCTGCTGGCCGTGGTGACTGACGCCGGCACCGCCAGCAAGGAGCAGGGCAACTTCATCATCAAGGAGGCAGTCAGCACACTGATGAGCTTCTGGGGCGCGCCCTTCAGGTGGGCTGCAGCTGTGTAATGTGGTTTGCTGCAGTTGGAGTTGGTGCATGGTTGCTGCAGCAGCGGAGCCTGTGGGCCTGCTGCTGCATGATTTTGGGCTGCGGAAGTCGCAGCTGCAGGGCCAAGCATGGCAGCATGGCCGTGCTGCGCTGTGTTGGACCTTAGGTGGCGTCTGGACTCGCACTGCGCTCGTTTCCTGGATACACATCCGCTGCTGCTGCTGCACCTCTGTGCGTCTGTCTCCCGCTATGCATTCCTCTGCATCCGCAGGGCGGTGCAGGACCGCACCTACCTGGGTGTGCTGGAGGCCCCGGGCCCTCAGCTGGCCGCCTGGGTGCGCAGCGCGGCCTTTTCCGCGCAGATGGCCTCACTCTTCCCGGGCGGCACCGCCGCCGAGCAGCCGCCAGCCTCCTGCGAGACCCTCACGCAGCAGCAATGCGGCGAGGCGTTTGGCGCGGTGCAGCGCTTTGAGGCGAGCCACAACCTGGTGCTGCAGAACATGGGTTTGGCGTATCTGCAGCAGCGCACGGGGCTGATCAGCGGGCTGCTGGAGAAGGGTGCGGCGCTGGGGCTGAAGGATGAGGTGGTGCATGACGGCGTGCTGCTGCTGGACCGCACCGCCAGCGCCGCGACGCAGGTGAGGGCAAAAAACAAGGCCGCATGCTTGCAGGGGCGTTTTGTGTGGCATGTTTCCCAGCGATTTATCAATCAAGTGTGGCACCAGCAGCAGGCGTGGCTTGCAATGCTGCTGGCAGCCCGTCCACTCGCATGTTCAGGGCCCCTCGCTGTAACACACCACGCACTCACGTTGTGCGCCTGATGCGTCCGCGCTGCCCGCAGGTCTCGCAGGAGGTGCTGCCGCTAGTGGCGTGTGCTGCGCTGCAGCTGGCCATGGCGCAGGGCGCCTCGCCAGACAGCCCCGCGCCCAGTGCGGCGCAGCTGGCGGAGGTGGCTGGCGTGGAGGCTCAGAGCCTGCTGGACATGAGCTGGCGGCTGCAGCAGCTGCTGCACGACGACACGCTGGCGATCAGCGCGATGCGCTGCCTCAAGGTGTACCTGGAGCGCATCGGCTACAGGTGCGGTTGGTTGCGGACATTTTGACTGTGGGCTGCTGGTGTCTGCGGCTTTGCTGAGGGGAGGTAGTGGCATTGCAGGCTTGCATGGCAGAGTGGGCTTGCTGCTGGCACTCTGTGCTTGCTGCTGTGCAGAGGGCGCCTCTCTTGGCAGCTTGCTGTCGACATGGCGTCATGTGCGCTTGAGTGACGCACCGCAGCGCTGCTGGGAGCTCCTGCTGACTGTCCTGGTGCTGCTGCTGCTGCTGCTGCTGCTGCCGCAGGCACCTGGACCGCCAGGGCATCTACATCATGGCAGGCCTGCCCATCATGCTGGCGGTGGAGGCCATGTTTGACATGTCGCTGCTCAACTGCCGCCCCAGCATCGTCGCGGCGGCGCTGCTGTATGCGGAGCGGCGCCACCGCGGCGCGGTGCCGTTCTGGCCCTCCACACTCGCCAAGATGACTGGCTATGAAGACCTGACAACGCCGGAGCTGTCCTGTGCGGTACGCGCCGCGCAGAAGCTGTGCCGCAAGGTGCTGTACCCGCAGATCTACAAGCAGCAGTGCACCAACCTGGCGGCGCAGCTGCAGCAGCAGCAGCAGCAGCAGGTTGTGCAGATGCAGGGGCAGATGCCGAGCAGCAGCGCAGCAGCTGCAGCGCCGCCTGTGATGGGCCGCGTCTACAGCAACGGCGGCGCGGCGGCTGGCATGAACAGCGGCATGCACAGCGGCCTCCTGGTGCTGTCTGGCATGCAGCTGCAGCAGGTGCCCAGCCTGCAGCAGCAGCAGCAGCAGGGTGCGGGTGTGGTTGTCACGGCCGGCGTGAATGCTGGCAACAGCAGCGCAGGCCATCCTGGGCAGCTGGTGCATGCGATGAGTGGAGGCCTGGGCGGGCTGGGCGTGAGCGTGCCGAGTATGATGGGCACGCATGGCTCGATCGACTATGCACTGTTGGGCCAGCTGGAGCTGCAGCAGCAGCAGCAGCAGCAGCAGATGATGGGCAGCCTGCCGATGGCGAGCAGCCTCTCAGGCGACCTGTCTGCGATGCTGGCTGCCAGCAGGCAGAGCAGCGCGCACACGCCCGGCCTGTGCTCGCCCGCAGCCGCCGGCTCGGCGTTTGCAGCGTCGGCTGGCGCTGCTGCTGCTGCTGCTGCAGCAGCCGGCGGCGGCGGCGGCTTTGGCGGCGTGGGTGTGGCGGAGCCGGCCGGGCTGCGTGATGCGGGGCTGGAGAGCATTGCGATGTCGCTGTCGCTGCTGGGCATCAACGTCCCGATTGATGCTGCGTCGCTGGATGCCGCGCTGTCGCGCTGAACGGAAAACAAATGTATGTGATAGGTGTGGTGGCTGGGTCCTGCGCGACATCGTGCGCGGATCGTGGCGTGCATATGAGGGATGTGTTGGGCCGGTCAGCCGCCATAGATGGTGCGCGGCTTGCATATGGGAATGCCCGGCGGGGTCGCGGTTGTGTGGGCTCGGTTGGCGTGGAACTGCTCAGGGCCTGCGTGTGTTGCGGCAGCTGTCTTACTGATTCCTAAGCGCGCCGCACATTGTGTGAATCGGCTCTGCTTGCTTCTGGGCTTCCTGGGGTGATGCTGGTAAGGTTCTGCTCGTGCCTCGGATGGTGAGGCCGGTTGCGCGTTGCGCCTGCCGTGGCTGTCAAGCCGCAGCTCTGGCCCTGCATTATGGGTTGATGAGGGTGCGGAGGGCGTCCGGGAAGGTTGGCGCACAACAGCTGACGCGTGGTGGCAAGGGGCGTGCATTGAAGCAGCAGCGCATCGCTTGTTTTGGCCAGTGGGGGGCTCATGGGGGCGCCACCTCCCTGCGAAGAGGGCGGCTGGCGACTCTGGTGCTCCTGTTTTGTTGTGGTTTATTCTTATGCACGCACGGCTCTCGTTGTTCGTTGGAAAATGGAAAAGGTGCGAGTTGATGCGGTGGCGGCAGCGCTGCATGTGGTGCGCTGTGCTGTGGTGCTTTGGAAACGGCGGTGCGTTTGAATATCAATTAAGGAGAAGTGCTGCACACGATGCTCACAGCGAATGCGTAGACCATATCATATATCACAGGAGGTTGAGACCATTTCATAGCGGGTTCTTTTGCGAGCAAGGGATGGGGTGGTGCTGCAGGCATTCACATTCTGCTGCAGGTGTTTGGCCTGCGTGGTGTGATGTCGTTATTACCTCAGCCCCACATGGCCTTGTGCGGCGACGATGCATGTCTTGCTGTGCGCTGCTGAGGGCCTGTGAGCCTTGCAATGCAATACAATGCAATGCAATGCATGTGCCAGCAGCCACATCCATGTTGGTATCGTCCATCTTACTGGCTGCGTTGGCTTTGTGCTTCTGATGGCCGCGTGGCAGGCCTTCATACATGCTTACTGTGCCGGTCTCAGCTTGTCAGCCCATGGGGCCCGGGTGTGCTGCTGTGTGGCGCAGCTACTGCTGGTTGACGGCTGTGCTGGTTGCCCCTTTTGGGTGCTTCAGGGCACGCGACTGCCTGCGCTGCGAGGCAGGTGTTGCTGCTGCTGCTCCCGCCTGTGCTTTTGTGATCAGCAAGGCCGGGGGGCGCCGCAGGGGCCACACACAGGGAGGTGCAGCGCAGCTGCTGACAGCGCTGCACCCCACGTGTGCTTGGTGCTCATCAACAGATGAATCCTTTTGTCCAAACGACGTCGGATTGCCTTGGCTAACACACATGAGGCTCAGTTTTTTTGTGTTGCTGCTGCCTGGGATTGGCCTTGCGCTTGGCCAGCACTGCGCCCAGCACTGCGCATTGTAGTCGCGGCTGGCAGGGCAGTGCAAGCCATGGCAGTGTTGCTTAGACGGCCTGCCTTGACGGCAGCAGCAGCACCTGCGCATACTTGGAACGCTGTGCGTGCATGCAGCGGATATGCATCGCTGCATCGCCTGTTGCGACAGCGACAAACACTGCCGATGTTTGCGTGCATGCTGCCTTTGCTACTTGTTTTTTGCTGGCGCCCGTGGCAATTCAGCTGTGGGCATGGGCGCTCAGCGGAGCGGATGCTTAGGAACAAAACAGCCGCCTGAACTGTCTTTGTTGTAGCGGCTCTGATTACGTTGGCCTCCTAGGCTGCGTACTGGTCTAGTGCAGGCGCGTCAGCTGCAGGATATTCAATTTAGGTGGGTGCTCAATTTGTGGCCTGCTGTAGCCCCATGCTGGCAGAACACTGCCTGCTAATGCGTGCTGCGTGTGTGTGCGGCATTATTAGGAGGAACTCGTGGCTTTCAGGAGAACCGTGCTTGTTGTTGTGTGACCATCTATGTGTTCAGTGCGCCGCGGCAGCAGCGTGGTGCTTGCGCTCACGCTTGCGTGCCCTCTGGGTGGAGGCTCCAGCGTAGTTACTTGTTATTGCGCTGGCGCAGGCTTGTCGCAGCTTATCTGTTGTGCTGCTGTTACTGCAGCGTTCGCTGCTGCGCCGCACATCCTGATGGTTGTGTGCTGTTGCAGACGCATCGCGTAGCGCGGTCTGCTGCCTGTTGCTGCAGACACGCCAGTCGAACCGCAGCACAGGCGTGGTTGCTGAACGGACATGTTGCTGCAGTGTGCTCGGCAGCTCCGTAGTCTCTTGCCGTGTGTTTTAGGCATCCCTTGGCTTGTTTTGGGTAGGCGGCACCAACCCCGGCCGCTTGGCGGAGCATGCTGCGGTATGAGTTGCATTGTACAGCCATCTATCTCTACTACGTGGCAGCGCTGCCAGCAATGCTGGACAGCAGTCTGTGCCCTTTTGTTATGCATGCCGCGCGCCTAGCTGGCTGGCTGCTGGCCTAGGAAGCGTGCTTGCAGGGGCGGCGGCAGCGCATGGCTGCTCCTCTGAAACGGCCTCCAGAGTGGCAGGTGGGTGTTGCGTGTTTGGTGCTTGCAGGAATTGCAATCACTCAACCGCTCAGCGGCTGATGGTGTGCAAACAACCGCCACGAGTGGCAGGCTTGCTCTAACACGTGCAGGCAGGCGCAGTCTTGCCGCGTTTCCTTTGCATGGCTGTGTGGCCGTGGCTGTGGCTGCTGCGTGTGTGCTGATACGCCACGGCGCGGCTGCTGCGCCAGCGGCGGCACTCGTGAGCTGGCTCTCCCTTTGAATGGGTCGATGGGTAGTTGCCGTGTATGCTTGGTGCATCCAGGGGCTTGCTGCAGCGTGCGGTCGCTTGACTGTGCAGCTTGCCAACCCGGCTGTGGCACGGCCTGACTGCGCTTCTGGTTCTTCGTGCGCCCCTCGAATTGTGTGCGTTTGCTTGTGTTGTTATGTGTGTGTGTGCGCATGGATAACAGTTCTTTCTGTGCACCAAACAGCTTGATGGCGTTGCTCGTTGTGGTGTGTGTCGCACCTGCAGCTGCTGCTGCTGCTGCTGCTGCTGCTGCGTACCTGAGCACTTGCAGCAGCGGCATGTACAACCTGTGTGAGCCTCGGGCCACCCAGCTAGCGTGTAGAGGGTTCCTGCAGCACTGCTCTCAATGCATGCCTGGCACCTTGCTGTTTGAGGATTAGCTTGTAGGGAGGTGCTTTGTAGCAACACTCACTCACAATGCATGGCCGCGTACTCGCCGCGCATCACAAAGGAATGGCTCACACGCATGCAATGCACTTCTGCTATGGCTGCGGCCTTTCTGTTTTTGTTGGCTGCTGGGGGCCGGTGGCAGCTGTGCTGTTCAGGACAGGTCTGCCTCAGTGTGCTGAGGAGGCATGATGCACCCTGCGGCTGGACAGATTGTGCCGGCAGGAGTAGAGATTGCACACCAGCTGCGGTGCTGAGAATAGCCGCCTGCTGCATAACGCTCGTAGCGGGGCAGATTGCTGCTGCACTTGTTGCTTCAGCTGCTGATTGATGCAGCCTAGCCGGGTTGACGTGCAGCAGCAGCGGCAGCTGCTGCTGCTGCATGTCTGTCTACCTGCCTGCCAGGATGAATGTGTAAAGCAGCACAACAAACTGTGGTTGCCACCTAGGAGCCTAGGGGCGCATTGCAGCACGGTTCTGTGCTGCTGCCCTTTCAGGTGCTCGCCTATTGCTGTGGGGGTGCGCTGCACGCCTGCTGGCCCAGCACAGAACAACAACACATGAAAGCTGGGCGCGTGGAGCTGCAGCACAGAGACTTGTCGCAGTTTAGACGCACATGCTTGGTATGCACCTGGAGCCTAGGACTGTTGAGAACCGTTCTGTAACGTGATGGAGTCGGGTTGGGGTGTTTTGGTGGCTGGCTGGCTTGCTTGCCGGCTGGCTGGCTGTTGAGCTGTGCTGGCAGGTGCATGGTATGCGGCCATTGGTGGTGTGGTTTGAACGTTTGCACTGTGTGGCGTGGCTTGTTCTCATGCTGTGTCAGCGAAGCTGGCTGGACTACTGCTTGTATCGGTCTGTGGCATCGATTGCGAACTCTCCACCAATGCACGGCCCCTTGAAGGAGGCTTGGGTGAGGCAGTACAATCAACGTTGTGTTGATCCGGCGGCCTGTCTTGTGGATCTGCTCAGGGGATGCAGCTGCTGGAAACAGGCCTCTCAAACCAGGCCTCTGCTGCTGCTGCTGCTGCTGCTGCTGCTGTTGCTGTGGCGGGCTGCGGGCTGCTCACTGCCACCTGTGCGGTGTGCGCGTGCAGGGCTGCGGCGGGGGGTGAGTAGCGTCAATGCACGGCTGGCCTGCGGGTGCACACTGTTTGGCTGCGTGCGCCAGCCCTAGCCGAGCACCTGCCGTGTGTGGCCAGACCCTGGGGTCATGGGCGAGGCGGTTTCCAGCGCCTTGCTGTTTCGGCATGCGCGCTGGTCCAGCACAGCGATGTGGTGGCTTGGTTGTTGTCGGTTTCACGCTGCAGGTTGCGCAGCAGCACGTCCACAGGGGCATACGCACCGCAGGCTGCGCCGACCACATGCGAAGGTGCCACATGACCCTACAATTGCGTGATGGTGGAAAGGCGCAAGGTGCACCGTGCTGGCGACCATGTGGATCCTGCATTTAGCAGGCCTTGGTAGCTTTTGTGTGTGTTGTTGCGGCTTTGGGTAGCAAAACATCAATGGTTAGTGCTTGAGCTGCATGCTGCATTGTGGGGAGGGGCTCGCGCAACACTGAGCCAACAGACGCGCTGACAGCAGTCCATACGTACGTAACGCATGCCGTGCATTTGAGGGCGTCAGGCGTTGAGCTCCTGTCGCCCTATACCATACTGCAGGCTTCTATGTGTGGGGGTGCAGTGCGATTGAGGTGTGAGCGGCAGTGGATGTATTTGGGGGTGGGTTCTGTTGGAGTGTTGAAAGCCTGGGCCCACCACTGTGAATGTGCGTCCTTGCCTTACTCTTGGTGAAAGTTGTGAAAGTTGAAGCTTGCTTGTGCGGCATGTGCAGATGCTGCCTGCAATTTACGGAAAGATCGGAGCTGGATCGGCTGATATTATGGACACTAATGATTATCCTTGGGACAGGGCCTGCTGGCGAGTTATGTAACAACGTCACATCTGCTTCCTGCACCGCTCCTTCCTACTTGGCAAGTTGGCACGCTGAACAGCAATGCCAGCATTCACGGGATCGCAATGATGCGTACGCAGCAGTGCATGCATGTCAGTTGTGCCTGCCTCACAACGCCCCCTTCTAGAACATCTCTGATCATGCAAGTGCGCGTTGTGTTGCATTGTGTTGTTGCAAAGTGTGTTACTTGCTGTCACTTGCTATAGCAAGTAAGAGTAGCTGCTTTTCACAACGGACAGTGGGCCATCATGCAAAGTCAATGCTCTTCAAACCTTTTACATGCGTGTTCCCTGCCATCTGACAGAGAGAAATCAGTGGCGGCTGCTGAAGCTAAACTTTGACAGGAACGCTCAAAAGCAAACTGGCACAGTGCAATTTTCATATCTGTTACTATGCGAGTGTGTCATGCAGCAGACCACCCAGCATGTGCAGCATGCGCTGCTTGTCAAGTGCACATCAAGCTGCCTTGCACACGACATATGCCGATGCCACGTGAGCAATGCAGCCCCTGCAAAGCCTTGTTAAACGAAATAGGACACAATCACGGCAGAATCAGCCATCACGCCAGCGGTACAGTACGCCAGCCCAGCCCATATGATGATGCATGTAAGCGATGCACTTTTGCTGCCACCTGAGCCACAGCAGCGTCGCGATCCAAGCAGCCCATTCAAGGATGCGTGATGTGCATTCCCAGGCAGCCTATAGCCCATGCAGACCTGTTGTAAAGATGGACAGTCTAGCATGAAATGCAAATGTGCGCACCTTAAAGCATTGCTGGGCCTAGTGGACTATTGTGCTGCAGCATCCAGGCCTCGGCATCTCCTGCATTGCAACCATGCTTCATAGCAAAGTTTACAAGAACACTGCAACACGGCTCAGCCAGGTGCTCACGGCGCGCTTGGCAACCGCACAGCCTTGATGCACAAATGCTGCAGAGTTGTGACCTCACGCAGGGCCTTCAGGTGGCAGCACAGCTGCCAGGCACTCAAGCTTTCAGGCAAAAGATGTATGATGTAGCACTTCCACACGGTTGCAGTAGCCGGCCACTGCCTTGTGTGTAGAGGGCAGGCAGTGCGTCAACACTGCATTAACAGTCCGAGCTGAGGCAACGCAGCTGTTCATCGACTGCTTGCAAGATCTGAAATCAAGTCCACACTTCCCGTGCCAACGTGCACTGCCACGCGCAGTTGCAATGACAGTGGCATCCGAACACACAATGTATTATGCGCTAGCGTGAGCACTGCAGACCCCATGGGGCCATGCACACTGTGCACAAGCACGCCCACAAATGCATGCAATCTGACAAAGACACATCAAGCACATACGCACGCCAGCAGGCATACCATGCACACTGTGCACATCAGACACGGCTGCTGCAGGTCAACTCCCGTCCCCTTTCTCACACAGATCGCGCCGCCTGATGGTATGCAGTTCTGCTTGCCTCTGCAATGATCACGGTTCAAAGCATACAGCCAATCGCTTCAAAGCAACAGTCCACCGTAGGTCCCTGATACCTGGCGCACCAGCTGCGCGCATGCATGCCATCCAAAGGAATGAGCCTGTGAGCCTCTCGTTGGCTCCTCCGTAAGGTCTCCCTCCCACTCCTTGTTGAGTGGAGCATGCAACGTAACACAACGTAACATAATGTAACCTAATGTCACGCAAGGCGCCAGCCATAAAACGCTACGTTGCCCTGCATGCTGAAGCTCGAGCCACAAAGTATGAAGCCGCTCAGCTGCGCACCGAGTTCACTGCAAGGCTGCCACGTGAAGCAATAGAGGAGACAGCTGCGCTGTGTGGGCACTGCTCGAGCCATCCATACACGTGATGGCAAGTGCTCTTCATCAAACAGATAATAGATACGCATGTGAAAAGGCAGGTTTAGGTGTCAGAAGTGCACAGCTGCGCACCTTCAAGCAATGCTGTACCATGACCTGACCACCGCAGCCAGCAAAGCCCCAACAGCATCGCTGCAGGATTGTGCGGCAACTTGCAGGCGGCAGGAGCGCACTTCGAATGCAAATGCATGCAGTTGCTGTGCTGTTCTTTTGCAGCCCAGCTGCTGTGCATGTTAGAGCACATCAGCAAACAGCAAGAACAAGGCTGCTCTCATGGCAGCCGCATCCGCAAGCAAGGCGTCCCAGTACAGACATTTCACTGCTGTGGCATGTGCAACGGCCAAGCACCGGTGCTTACTAGGTGCCGCATTGTCACAACTCGACAGGGTCTCCCGCGCCACAGAGGCAGTTCAGGCAATGGTTAAAATACATGCATGCCGACGCCTGCAATGTATGTCACAAAGCGCACAGGCATCCTTCAAGCTCTATTTGTTGTCGCAACAAATGTGTGATGCGGCAGCTGTTGCTGCAGCCCCACAAAGGCTGTGTCAACTTGGCATACCGATGCCATACACACATGGCATGACCACCATGGCTACCAAGTCCAGGTCAACCTCATCAACTCATAACATCAACCCTTTTTCTAGGGCAGAACACGTTTTGATCCGGTCCTGAACCACACACGCTATGCTGTTCCCGTGGGTCACATGAGTGCCCTACAGTCCAAGCTGACAAGTCAAACTCGTTGCTGTGCTGCAGTTGCGTGAGCCTAGCGGCAGCAGCAACAACAGCAGTCACGCACAGCACACACAAATGCATGCTGCTTGATGCCATGCAGCAGCCGAGGCAGACGCAGCCCTGCAGAACATCACACATCATACCAGACCTATCCACAGCAAGCAACAGCAGCCGGCACTCTGCTCTGCTATCCAGCTGTCCCATGCATTGACTCACCCAACAATTGCCTTACATCCTTCCTAACAACGTAGCTGACATGAGTAACAGAAAATAACAGGAATCCTGCATCCTGTGCAGTACTAAACGTCTGTGTGGACGCTCAAAGCCTGGCCTGTTTATCTTGCCAGCTAACAGCAGCACACTTCAAAACTTACCATTAATGACAGCCCTAGAACACTTTCTGTGTGCACAGCCTCCAGGCTCTGCACTCAGCCTGACGCATCACGCCAACTAACCACGCCAACTGACATGCAGCCTGCTGTAACAATCGCAGGTGGCCGCCACTCGTCCATCTCCCGGTCAATCAATCAATCACACGCTGTTCCAGCAAGAGCAACCAAGAGCAACCAAGGGGGCTGCTTTGCAGTCCCAAACCACCAGGGTGGCTCCCAGTAAGATCACCAAACTTGCAACCTGCAAAACCAGCCGCATGTCAATCCAGACCTGAGACCATACATGCCACCGCAACACTGTGCATCCGAAAGGGGAGCTCTGCTGAGCTGCCGGGAGGGCTTTGCAGTGGATGCTACACCGCAAGAAATAACCGCATAGCTGCATGCAGCAGCATCTGCCTCACTATCACACAAGAACGTGCACTGCAGGCCAGCAGATGGCTCCTAAGCCAACAGTACTGCAAGCACCCTGCAACACATGCCACAAACGCCAGAGCCGTGCTGACCTTTCTAACACGGACGCGAGACCAACCATCACTGCTGCTGCCACCCCATACAACACACAATCGTTGCAAGCCCTGCTGGCTGGCTGCAGGTACCCAGCCCAGCCCCACCGGCATGCATTTTGGCATCACACACCGCACACAGCGCCTGCATTTACACGGAGCACCACCGCACAACGGCAACACAGCTGCTACACATATACTTCCATGAGCTCTGCTAAGCGCTAGTCAACACACCGGCAGGGAGTTGCGCCAACAGTGCACTTGCCGGACACCGTTGTAGTTTTCTTCGACCGGCGGCAAGGAGGCACAGAAAAGCATGCCTCAGCGCAACGGCCCTGCACACCACAGCAACTGCCACATCATACTGCATGATGTGCAGTGTGTGCATATCTGGCAGCGGTCACAATCTGGCATGGCCACCCTCCTGCTGGAGCCTCCATAAAATAACAGCCCAAGCGTGTCATAAACGTTTGATCCGAGTAGGATACAGCCTTTCAGCGCCAGAGGCAGCTTCAGCCCTGAACACATGTTACAAATTGAACACTCTCCCATTATAAGATGCAGCGCATTCCCAACACATAGCACACACTGCACGCATGCAGCCCCGATCGCCCACAGTGGGGCAACACCCTGAAACCTCGCTCGTGCCCCTAGGGCTGAAAACAACAAGAGGCTGCTGCCACGCCAAGCCCACAAATGACAGCAGCACACCGCCCCACACATGCGCGCAGCAAGGGGAGCAGCAGCACGCGCTTTCCAGGATCTTTCCATGCACGACATCACTGGCGGTTAGAGTGTATAGAGTGCTTCACGCACACGAGAGAAACCATCCACAACGGTTTAAAAGATGTAAGAGGTAAAGCAGCTTGTATGGAAAGCAGCTTGTATGGAAGACAGACTGCATCTCGCAGCACATGCGCCCCTGCTAATGCACGGCAACATGGAGTGACCTGCAGCACCCCTGACAACGCAGAAACGATGTACGTTGAACTCATAACCAGTGACCAACCCATTCCCTGGAGGTACGAAGGCACCAGCTCACGCTGTACATCCCTTCCCCTCCATTTCCTCCACCCGCCGCATTCAACACGCAATACAAATCGTGCCTGAACATGCACAGCTTATGACCCGTGTGCCCTGCAAACCTGCATATGCTTATGTTGCGGCACCCGCGCCTGCCCCGCACACCATGCCTCACGCGTTCAGACCTCCTTACGTTGCAGTCAGTCAATCAGCTCATGCCAGATTCAATACCAGCTAGAGCTGCTGTGGTTGTTGGACAGCGTGTGCATGCTCAGCTGCTGGCCGGCGAGTGCTGCAGCCGGCGGTGCATCTGGGCCAAACAGCTGCTGCAAGCCAGTCAGCGACTGCTGCAGCTGCATGAACTCGGCATGCAGCGCGCTGATCCGGCTGCGCAGCTGCGCATTCGGCGCTGCACCGGCAGCAGCAGCAGTAGCAAAGGGCAGGGCAGGCATGCCTGCTGCACCAATGCCCGCAGGTGCGCCCTGCAGCAGCTGCTGCTGTGCTGCCAGGTCAGCTGAGCCAACCCAAGCCAGCTGGCCATTGCTCAGCAGGCCTGCAGCTGCTAGCTCTGCTTCGATCAAGGCTTCAATCTCCAGCTCCGTCAGGCCATCATCATCATCATCATCATCATCATCATCATCATCACCATCAACATTGTTGTCATCGTCTGCTGCTGCTGCTGCTGCATCCGCAGCTGCTGGCTGCTGCTTGCAGCAAGGCGCAGAGGCAGCAGCAGGCAGCACACTGCCAATCTCCTGCTGCACCAGTGCACTCAGCATGCACGGGGCAGCAGCAGCAGCTGCAGCTGCAGCAGGAGCAGCTGTCAGCTGCGTCACTGCAGCCCAGGCATCATCCAATGTTGCACAGTCACCAGCACGCACGCTCTGTGGACTGGCAGCGCCGCCTGCTGCTGCTGCTGCTGTGCAGCCAGACTCGTCAGAGCAGCCTGCAAATCCTTGCAGCACGTGGTCAGCACAAACTGCTGCTGCTGCTGCTGCTGCTGCTGCTGCTGCTGCTGTGTCATAGTCCATCTCGTCTGCAGCCACAGGCACCAGCTGCGCCGCGTACTGCTGCTGCTGCTGCTGCTGCCGCCGCTGCTGCCGGTACATTGCCTTGTCTGCATTGGCCTTGCGCTTCACCAGGCTGGCGCGGCAGCTGCGCTTGGTGCCCTCAAACCTGGCAGCGCAGCAGTTTTGCAGCAGCCAGTGCACACACAATGTGTGAGTTGATGTAAGCTGGCGAGGCATGTTGCTGCGTGTGGTGCAGTGATGTGCAAGTTTGATTGCAATGGTGGTAGCTTTTGGCTACATCATGCAAGCTTGCTCTTAACAATTGCAGGCACGGGAGAATGATACAGCTGTCCTGCAAGCAACTGTTCTGGCTGGTTTGTGCAAGACGGCGTGCTGGGCTGGGCTGGGTTGCTGGCAGCAGCAGCAGCAGCAGCAGCAGCAGCAGCAGCAGCAGCAGCCTCACCTGTGCAGCTGCTCCAGCTTACCACACTGCTGACTGCAGGCACAAATGATACATAACGCAGCATGCATGTTAGACGTGTTCAGCACCTATTTGTGGGCTACTTCCTTGCAAGGTGTCAAGCCGCCTCTTCATCCGCTGCTTAATGTGTGGATCATATGCGAGCAGCACAGTTGAGGAGTTACTGCTGCTATTACTGGCAGCCACATCATAACTGTACTAGGCGAAACACAATGCACACATGGACAAGCACACATGGACAAGCACACATGGACATGCTACAGTTGGGACCTCCTGCAGCAAATCCCAGATGCGTTCCTTTACATCCACGCACCAGTAGCGCCACATCCCTGGACCACATTCAGGGGCCTCGATGGCATCAGCCTGCAGGCATTGCACGCCGCAACCACTTCAGCGCTGACGCACACAAGCCTGGATAAGGTTTCAGCGCAAGTGTGAGCTGTGCTGTATGGAACGCAAAAGTGCCTGCGGCGGGTATTTCACTACTGCAGAGGCTTGGGGCAGGCCCCCTGCAAGCCTTTTCAAGGCGCATTGCTGACTCATCAATTAAATAGATGTATCTGTGGCAGCTTGTTTTGCCTTATGAATCGGCATACCTTCATGTGTGCCTCGCACAGGCGCTTCTTGCGGCAGTAGCTGCCTCCCAGATCCTGCACTGTACAGCCCAATGCCTGCAGCACATGCAGCACATGGCAGGCAGCATGTCAATTAGCAGCACAGCACACATGCAGGCTAGCACCAGACTGATAAGCAGTCACAGGACCGGTCAAACATGCACTCGTACATGGCTGTGCGTCTGATAGTTGGTAGTGGTGCGGTTCCCTGACATCTGTGAGAACTGAAAGTGTGCCAGCCCTGGATGGCCTCGCTGGAGCAAGGCTCTGCATGCGCTGCACACGCCGTGCGCGATTAAAATGCTTTAATTAACATGTTCAATATAATTTATTCAGTGCGTGCGGGATAGAGCGCTCACCCTGCATCGCTTTGCCTTCCTGAGGGCACTGGTTGCTGCCTGCTGCTCTACACCAGAGCACGGCAAGTGCCCCTCTGCTGACACGCCGAAACCTGCACAGCATTAAAGTAGGAACTTGATCGGCCAGTGAGCGGCGCGCCCCTTGCACTAATCGGGGGGGTGTCACTAGACCTAGCGAAGGCACCCAGTTCTCCCACCCACAAAAGCGTAGTTTCAGCACGTCAAACCATCACATCCAAGACGTGTTGTAAATATCTTTGTTCGAAGACCGTTATAGCTCGCTCCACGACCGAGACCTGCAAACTCAGCTGCTCCCGTGGGACACGGTCCAACCCCAAACAACAGAGGCTTTGAGCTTACCGTGGCTTATACACATCCCAGTTGTTCTGAAGCAGCGGCAAAACAACGGACGCTGTCAAAGTACTGCTGGCTCTTAAGACACGCCCCTAGCTCAACCCTGATTCAAATCAACCGATCCAGATAAAAAAGGTTTGTTGTGCGAAAGAATGTCGAGCGTGGGTGTCTGTGTGCGCGACACTCTTCTTGTGTTGTCTGATATGGCGGGCTACAACCAATTAGAGCAGACTGTTTCACGCAAGCAATATGAACACAAATTAATGACCACTCAGCCGGTCGAGGCTCATGACCTCGGAGTAGATAGCGCATGTGTACCAATTGCGCTTTGAACATGTTATTATTAGCCCAACGTGGGTGACGCACATCTGGCATCATTGCTTCGCATATCCGGCTGTACTGACAGACTTTCAGAGCAAATGTCAAGTTATTTTACCGACTTGTGAGCCCGTAGACCGCTGCGGCACAATTTCACAGTCGGAGGCAATAGATTTGTGCTCGTTACAGCGTGTGGACACCAGCATTTCCGCACGGCGTGAAATCAAAATAGTAAAAAGCTTCTCAGCTATCAAGGTATCGGCACGATTTAGTGCAGCTGCCTGTAACCACCACTGCCCTGTGGTCACTCTGCTTACTTTGGTGGAGGTTGACGCTCAGTATTTGATCATGATTTGGTGGTCCAGCTCAGCTTACTAATCAACTGTGGACTTCACGCACAGCAATGCACCGAACGACTACTACACTTCAGTTAGCTGACAGCATGCTTTGCAAAGCCAAGTTCAACATCAGGACTTGGCAGTGCTGCTTGCAACATCGGAGGAGAGGAGGCTACGCGGGTATGCGGACACTGCCATAGCTCTCTGAACGTTGTGGCACGAGGCAGTGTATGAGGCCTCCTCACAGTTTTATGTGTTGATGTTTAGCAGCTTTTGAGTGTACTGCCCTCAAGCAGTCGCTTGCCAGGGTCAGTCGACCACACATGCAGTACATGACTCAGTGAGATGTCCTTCACCAGCAAGCTTGCCTTTACTTGATGTTTTGTGCTTGTAGTTGTCCCGGATTTGCCGTCCTCGCTTATCATGGGCCAACAGCAGCACGATTGCAAGCAACCCATATGCACTGCAACAGCAACACCTGGGGGCCCACCACAAACCACCGTATAGGGGGGGGGGGGGGGTGACGCGGTGCCACTTTCGCTATGGGGGGGAGGGGTTTTTTCAAGCCGGAGCCACTTTTCGAAGGGGGGGTAGGGGTTCGAAAGCTCCGAGCAAGGGGCCGGGGAGCTCCGTATGGCATGCCACTTTCCGAAGGGGGGGTAGGGTCAAATGACGAGAATAGCCACTTTCAGCGAGGGGGGGAGGGGGTTCTGCCAAACCCGCGTCACCCCCCCCCCCCCCTTTACGGTGGTTTGTGGTGCGCCCCCTGCCAGTGCGGTACGCTGCCACATGGATTCATGCGTGCTGTTGTGACAGCAAAGCGCCTAGCACAACGCCTTGCTTGAACATACAGCAGTGGGACTTCTTGTGGTTTGTCGAACGGCAGCACGTGCAGTGATGCAAGTGTACTCGCAACAATACAGTTGTCAGCCAGGCTGAACCTCACTTGACAAACACACTGTCAGACACAACAAATCTCATCTGGGGAAGTTGTGAAAGAGAATCCACCGTGCACGCAGGATCGATCTGCACATGCTCAAAACTTGTAACCACTCTTCGCTTGTGGAGGAGCGCTACCAGCTGCAGACGATAGCTTGTGTCGGTCCTGCCAACGCTGCTGGCATGAGCTGTTCGCATGACAGAATCTAGCTCAGAAATGGGGGCTGGAGACCCTGATCCAGAGCCTAGGCCGGATGGCGCCAGCAGGGCAGTACAGCAGCTTGGTTTCCTTCACCCTGCTGTCCTGCTGCTGCCCGAGCCTTTGGAATCGGAGTTCTGGCAGAGCACTTCGGCTATAAGGTATGGGTCATCAACCGTGGACTTGTAGCTTTGAAGGCTGGCGCCTGTATCATTGCACTGGAGTGAGTGTGTGTGCACTGCACATCAGTCTGCTGCTTCACGCCCTTGCCAGTCCTGCAGTAGCGCAGCAGGACACATGTAACGGCCTGTGCTTGCAGTTAACATGGCTGCTGTGTTGTGGCCGGCTACCTGCTCACTATGGTTGGTTGCCTGCACCCTGCTGTAACCTTGCCGCTGCCGCTGCTGCTGCTGCCTCCTGCTGCTGTGCTTGCTGCATGCCAGGTTGCTGAAGGCATTCGACCTCATCTGTCTCTGCAACAACATCTTCACCTACAGCATGTTGCTGCGCACATTCGGCTTTGGCAGCAGCAGCGGCATGTCGTGGCATCACCTGCTGCCTGTGGCTACGTACTTCATACTGGCGATCCTGCAGCTGCTGGTGCTGCTGCTGGCACCCAACCTGCATCAGGTGATTGCTTGCAGGAGCAGCGGCCATGGGAGCCAGCATCTGCTTTGTGCAAGGCACTGCTGCTGCTGCTGCTGCTGCTGCTGCTGCTGCTGCTGCTGCTGCTGCTAGTTCACTGTGCATGCGCTATTGGCACCACGTTCGGCAGCTAGCCAGCTGTTTATGCGCAGGCGCTGCCACTCAGGCAATGCTGTCCACCTTGCTGCACAAGTTTCTCTATATAACAGTTTCCCTGCAGCTGCCATCTCACGTAATAGCACGCTGCACACCTACCATACCAAAACGTATGCCGCCTCGCCATGCCTTGCAGCCTCACCCCACCCTGCTGCTGCTGCTGCTGCTGCTGCTGCTGCTGCTGCCGCTGACTCATCAGCGCCACCGCCTGCATGTCACAATCGCCAACCGGCTGCTGCGCCTCGCCACGCTGACCTTTGCTGCGGTCAACACCTCATCGAGCGTCATGGCGCGAATGACCACGCGAGTGAACAGCACCAGCCGCAGCAACACCTCCCAGCTAATGCAGCTGATGCGGCCTATTGTTGGGCCTCCGCTGGTCTACCTCAACCACTCTGGCTACGTGCTGCCCTTTGCGTGGGTGCTGCCCTTCCAGCTATACACGCTTGCGGCCTGCACGTTTATCATCGCGTCGTCGGTGTGTGTTTTGTCGCAGTCGGAGTCGTATGCGCTGATGGCAGGCCAGGCTTGCAGGACGCTGAAGGCGGGGATGTTTTATGGGAGCATGCTGCTTGGCGGCCCGGCAACAAGCAGGCCACCGGCAGCAGCACCAGCAGGGCACGGCCACAACAGCAGCAGGCCGGCAGGTGTAGACGGAGGTGCTGCAGGCTGGCGGTGCGGGTGTGACGGGGAAGAGGCAGTGCTGCTGCTGCATGTGTTTGTGTATGTGGTGCTGCTGGTGGTGCTGCCGCTGCTGGTGGTTTACTTTGTGGAGCTGTCGCTGAAGACTAATTACCTGCGCCAGAAGCAGCGGCGGCAGCAGCAGCAGCAGCCTGCTGGATCTGGCGTGCAGCTAGGCTGCCAGGAGTTCTCGCCTGTGGTTGACTCGACCTGGGCGCGCATCGTGGTGTCGTGTGCGTTCGTTGTGAGTGCGTTCTATGCGTGCAACGCAGTCGTGTCGCTGCTGTCTCCGGTTAGCTGCAGCAGCCATGGCAAGCTCATATCTAGGTGGGCGGCTGCGGCAGCTGCAGCTGCTGGCAGCGGCAGCGCTGGCGCCTGCAGCAGCGCTGAATCGCCTCTGTAGCCGGCGAGCCTGCATGGGCATGTGGTTTGCACGTGACGGGAGATGGTGGGTTGTTGTGAGTGTGTTTGACTGTGTTTTGACTCTGTTGTTGACTGTGTTTTGCATCTAGAGGCTGGGAGAGCTGCATGTGCCGTTATGATTGAGGAACGGGGTGGTGGAGAGGTGGCGAAGCACACGTATATATTTGGGTTGTGTGTGGGTTAGTTCGTGTGTGGGTTGTCTGCTAGAGAAAGAATAACAAAGCGCCTGCTTCGTGTGCAGTGGTTTGAGTAATCAGATCAAACCTTTGCATGGTGATGCGACGGCGTCGCGTGAGGGTTTTGCAGCAGCTGCTGCAATGCTGTCGGGCGGGTTGTGGGCAGAACCAAGGTTTTGGGCGACAGTGCTGCTGGTTCAGCGTACCTTGTGTGCTTTTGTTACCTTTTTGCTGTTTATGGCGTTGGCCGCCATCAGTCACCTTGCTTTATGCTCTCGCTGCTGCACTGACTGGATGAGTAGGTTCATGCGCTTGGGTGCTTTGTGTAGGGCGTGTGTGACAGACGCTGCTGCATGCAACAAACTGGTGGAAGCATCACATGAGATGCTTGCAGGCACGTTTTGCATGCTGGGATGGGGTCTGCACGCTGTGCTGTCAGGTTTCTTGCAACATGCAAGCGCATGCGACGCTCTCTTAGATGACTTGACTGCCTCTGTCGATGGTGGTGGTGTTTGTGGTGCTGCTGCTGCTGTTTTTTTTTTGTGCTGGTGCCTTAATGTCAATGCTGCTGTGCGGTGCATGCCTGTGGCCCGCACAACCCACACAGGCGCACTCACACTGCTGGCACTGCTGAGCTTCTAAGTGTATGCAGTTTATGGCCGGAGGTCGATCCAGCCGTGCATGTGATGGCACTGTATGTTGCAGTAAGTAAGGGTGACGGGACAACACACTGCCTTCCTGCAAGTTGCAGTAAATCAGTCTGCACTGGGGATGCACAGTGGCTAGCACTTTTGTTTGCAGTTTAGTGCTATGTTGCTGCCTGGTCTGTGTCGTTCAAGCAGGTCAGTTGCTTGTGCTGCATACTCTCTCGCCCTTGGCGGGAAGCAACAGGCTGTTTTGAATTGTTGCAGTTTTTTTTTCGTGCTGGTGGTGAGGGTGGCGCGACGGGGCGTCTCATGCAAGAAAATGCATCATTTGGCATGATGACTGTAGCGTTGATGTTGTACCCCACTCTTGGCCAAAGAATGCATTACGCATCTGACCACAGCACGTTGCCGTCACAGGCATGCTTTGCATACTAGATATAACCAAAGGCATTAGGTTAAAACCATTGCAAGCTGGCTGCAGTTTGCAGGTTTGTGGCACTCTGCATGTGTGTTGGATGTGAGCATTCCACCAACTGAGCTTTTATGGGGTTACTCACTGTGTTGACCTTATGTGGCAGGGAACACTTCACACACTGCTCGTTTCTTTCACAGGGCGTTGTTTAATGCAGTGGTGTGTTTGGGTGGGTCCAACATGTCTTACAATGCACCAGTTGCAATCTTGTTGATGGGAGACTTACATATGCCTAGTTGCTGCATGGCACGAGGCAAGCTGCACCACCTGTGTGCACCCCCTGAGCCTTGTCTGGCTCCTTTGAGGGTGGGCCTGTGGCCCTACTTTGGTGGTAACTGGTTGGCAAGGCAAAAGCTGCTGTGGTACAGCCCGCATGAGGGCGCCGCCCCTGAGGGTGCAATGCAACATCTGCCACAAGCAACGCTGCCAATGCTGCAAGCGGTGCTCAGCATTGTTGGGTTGTTGCTTTGTGCCAGTGTTGCGTGCAGTTAGTGCGGCATGCCGCTTGCATGCATCGGCACAGGGTCACGCACGGTACCGAAAGGGGGGTGTCATTGTCAGGGCGGCTCTGCTGCTGCGCCTGCCATGTTCTCTTGCAAATCATTCGTTAGACATGGATATTTACAGCCTGCGAGGCTTTGTTTTGTTTTTCCAGACGCATGGGGCCAGCATGGGCACACACTCACAGAGACTGCAACATGCATTGCTGTCATTACGTGTCACTGCTGGTGCATCTGCTGAAGACAGCTGCACATGCATGCATGTATGCACGGAGGCAGTGCTGTTTGTTTTTACGTAGAAGTATGTCGGGGCAAAACTCAAGGCATGTTTGAGGTTTCGACTGGGCGGGTTGACTGGTTTTGTGTGTGTGGGGTGTTACTGGGAGACTCCTGCTTGCGCGTCCTGTTCCTCATGGGGTGCTGCCTGAAGTGCCTCGTACCCAGCTGTACTGCTGTCGCTGCAATCAGCATATGTTGCTGCGCTTGGACATCAACGTTATCCTGAAGCGGCTGCAGCTATCCCGCATGGTGCTATGTACAGTGGTGTCACCAAGCGCGGCAACGTGCAGAAGTGGTGCATGGTGAACCAACTTCGGCTACAGCCCTGCTGCTATGTTTGGTGGATCGGGCATTTAATCTAGCTGAGTTGTGTGCACATGTATGTTGCGGGCTCTTGCAGTTGCTGCCTCGAGGATTGCGCGGTACAATTGTAGTACAGTGTAACATCGTTACATATATGCATGCCGCCACACGCTCCAACCCACAGGGTTCAGGCCTGAACCTGCCTAGGCAGCTGCGCAGATGCGATGACAGAAATAAATACAAGAGTGCGATCATAGCGCAATTAAACTGCTTATCAGCAGGAACATGTACATGGCTGTCAACCAGCCATCAACCATAACCATTCTTGATTGCCATGCTCTGCCAGGCTCAGCACCTTCCGACACCTCACTCTCCACACTCTCACTTATGACAAAGGGCCAACCACTCGAGAGGGTTGTGACATGTAACACAGGCCCTGAGGGCACCTTGAATCATATTAGAAACAGCGCTTGATTTTGAATTTGAATTTGACATCATGGAATCGAAATCTAGTAAACACGGCAATCTGAAATCACTCGAGTCAATGACATGGCACAGATTCACAGTGTGAACATGACACTCTGCCGTTTAACAGGCAGCAGGAAGTTCTTGATGGGTCACTGACAGTCTCACACACTATTTGTAGCACATCGTCATATGCTTCTACTGCCCTAGGCCCACCGCTGCAAGGGTCTTCTGCCCTACATTGCTGGCAGCTGCCAACGCCAAATGCCCTACGCTGCTCACAGCTGCAGGCGTCATCTGAGCGAGGATAGCGCCGGGCTGATTCTTCCAAGCAGCCTTGCAAAGTTTATAGCCTGGGAATGCCAGCGCGTCCACACATCTGTGGCCGGTTGCGCAGTGGCTGTCGTGAGTGCAGTAGCACTGGTTTAGGGCACTGTGAGGCGCAGCAAAGCAGGCAGGCGGTGCAGCATACGGCAGTGAGGGACTTGCACGATGCTGGAGTGACAGTACTGCACACTGCACACTAGTGTGCAAGGCAGTGCTGGCAGGAATTGTGCCGCGCAGCGTGCATCGAGCAGTGCTGCCCCCGGCATGGTTCAAATACTCCTCGGCGCTGCTACGATACAGATCGCTGCTGGAGCTGGCACTGCAAACGAGAGCCTCCTCTGCTGGGCTGGTGCATTGGCTGTCGTTCCCTCCGGTGCGCAATACGTTCGTGCAGTGGTGCCCGCGAACAAAAACCTGGCGCTGCTACTATACAGATTGCTGCTGGAGCTGGCACAGCGAACGAGCCTGCTCCTCATGCTGCGCTGGTGCGTTGGCTGCCAGTGCCTGCAGCGCGCACTACGTTCGCTCAGCAAATTTCTGGAAGCCGCTCGTCAATCCTCCAAACTTCCTCTTTTCACTACATAGGGAACAGTTCTCTCCCTTTCTGCACACCTGCAGTGAGGCGTCGGCTCAAAGCGGCCCTGCTGCGCCATGCTGTCAAACAGGCGCGTCCTGAACAGGCCTGCTGGGTCGTGCTGCCTGCTGAGGGCCAGCAGCTGGCCAAACCTGGGGTACAGGGGCGCCACGGGGCACTTGGGGTGCGTGAAGGTGCGGTCAAAGTTCTTGCCCTGCAGCAATCAGTAACAGCGCAACAGGGGTTGAGTCATGCTTGCAGCAGCTTGATATCTGCGCACTTGGGGTGCGTGAAGGTGCGGTCAAAGTTCTTGCCCTGCAGCATGCATTGACAGTGCAGCAGGGTTAGGCTACAGCTTGCAGCATCTCAATATGTGCGCACTTGGGGTGCGTGAAGGTGCGGTCATGGTTCTTGCCCTGTTAAAAATTTCAACGCGCAGGGGTGTGGCGGCAGCAGCAGGAGCACGGGGACAGTTGAGGCTCGGCCATTGAACACGATGTCGAGTGCCAGGGGTGGCTGGTGTTGCAGTCAACGCTCTTGCCTTGAAGGGGGCAGTGGCAGCGCAACAATGTTGCCGCCACTTCAAGCGTCAAGGAGGGAGGAGCAACCGTGTTGGGTGCAGTGGTAGGCTCATGCCCAGGTATGGCAGGTCAGCTTGACGTGTGCATGTGCATGTTACGCAGGTGATGCTTCATAGCAAAGCAGGAGCAATAATGAGCAGCAGCAGTAGCAGCAGCAGTAGCAGCAGCAGCAGCAGCAGCAGCAGCCATGCCCCGTGCACTCACCCAGTGCGGCCTGCCCTTGTACTTGCACAGCGTGAACTCCTCCACCAGGTCCAGCACAAACTGGTACCTGCAGCAACGACGCAGCAGCAGCAGCAGCAGCAGCACTGAGTATCAGCAGCAGCAACAACCAACAGCTGCATTGTGGTTCAATTGCATGTCGTGCTTGCTAGCATGGATTTCCCCCACGCTAGCACGCTGTCCATGCACGTAAGGCTTGACAGGGTTGTATGGGCATGTCGATGTGCCCTTGCCAATGCCACCTACCAATGTGCTTGGCATGGGTGTCTTCAAGGGGTTCAGTTCAGGGTTCAGGTTAAAAGTAACACCCCATTCAACCCTGCTGATCTGCTCACCTCATCGAGTACTCGGGTGCCAGGCGTGAGCGCATCCAGGTGGACTGCACATACACCGGGCGGCTCAGGCCGCTGGTGGTGGCGGTCATGCCGTCAGAGCCGTTGCCAAAGCGAATCCTGCACGACAGCAGCAGCAGCAGCAGCAGCATGAACACGGAAAGTCAGCGCAGCAGGGTCACCACATGTATCCCAGGCCCAGGCAGCGCTAGCTGGCACTGCCACGGTCACGCAGTGGTACAGGTGTACAAACCGGAACGGTTGAACCCTTGCAGGAATAGCCAAAACCAAAAACACAAGTATGAATCGCTCACCACATGTACCCCAGGCCCAGGCAGCGGTAGCTGGCATTGCCACAATCATGCAGTGGTACTGTTGTACAAACCTAAACCGTTGAACCCTGGCAGGAACCCTAGCCGAATCCAGAAACACAAGCATTAATCGCTCACCACATGTACCCCAGGCCTAGGCAGCGGTAGCTGGCATTGCCCCCTTCCTTGAGCTCCCTATCAAATGCAGCCTTGACGTCAGCAATCCAGTCGGCCAGCTGCGCAAACTCAATCGTGAACTCAGCGTCCTGTCAAGACAGCACAGAGCGCAGCACAGCAACAAACAGTTCAGGGTGCGCTGATTATGCACGGCGTGCGCCTGCATGGCTACCAGACACTGCCGACTACTTGCCAACAACTGCTGCAACATTGTCAACATGTCGGTGGGTGCCTTATAATTCTTGCTGCAAGCAGTGCTGTTCAGGCGCTCAGTTGGTTCTGCTGACTCTGCTATGATACGTGCTGCAGAACAAAATGTTTACGCCACGCAGCAGCTGCCCGCACCTGTGCTGTGCCGTTGAACACGCGGTGCTCGTTCCAAGTGCAGTGCTCATCACACTCTGCAGAGGTCAAACTGCATGGCAGGGCACATATAACAGCACATACAATAGCAGCAGCAAAAAGCTTAGTGAACGACATCGCTGTGTTTCAATTGCACCAAGCAGGATCTGCAGCACCTGCCACCTGAAATGCACTGCTCAAACCGCAACGCATGTAGTGCATGCAGCAGCAGACGGCGGCCGCCGCCAGGCTGGCTGCTGCATCTTGCCTTGCCACAGCAGCAACAGCAGTACGGCAGTGGTGCGCTTGCATGCCATGACACTCAGCATCAAACACCTTGCCGCAAGCTTTGCAGCGGCTGCAAGCGTGCCATCCTTTACTTTCTGTTACGCATCAGCTAACACGCTTGTAAATCACCCACTTGTTGGTTGGCCCAGTCACGTTAGCCACCCGCTGCCTGTTGACAGACCCCCAGGCCGACGAAATGGACCCATCAGCCTGCAGCGCAGATGAGCAAGCACCAGTATCAGCACGCAGTCGCCAAACTGGTGTATAGGTCATGCCAAGCAGCTCAAATCAGGAAGCTTTGCTCGCTATGTTGACTCTCAATGCCAACTTGCCGACTGCCTACCAGCCTGCTGTACACTGCTGGCCTGGGTAGGCTGCATCATCATTGGTACTTACCACTAGCGGGCAGACCAGGTTAGACATGATGCTGTCATCGTTGAGGCCGCTGTGCCAGATGTTGAACATACCAGCCATAGGAGCCTGCAGCAGCAGCAGCATTGCAGAAAGGCGAGCTCAGCAACTGTCCCTTTCTCATGCGGCTAGCGTGCAGTGCGGACTTCTTGCCAATCACCCATTCCGCCGCTGCTTGCCAGGCAGCATGACAATTTTCGCCGCAATCGTGTGTTGGCATGTGCTGCGTTGCTGCAGTGCAGCAAGCAAGCACGTGCTTCTGTGCATCAGTTGGCCAGTCAAACAGCATGCGATCCTGTGCTGTGCAAGCGGCTTTGTGAACAGGCTGAGCTGCTGCCGCCGCTGCCGCTGCTGCTGCTGCTGCTGCTGCTGCTGCTGCTGCTGCAGCTGGCTGCACAAGGCGCCGATGCAACAAATGCTGTTCTTCCCCACTCGCAACGTGCACTTTGCCGCAGCAGCAGCCCACCTGGTCAGCGATGTTGGGCAGCACCGTCATGTTGACGCCTGTTGCTGCTGCTGCCCCCTCAGGCGCCAGCCTTGCCAGGAAGGCCTTGAACTGGCGTGAGTCTGGCCTCCAGTGGATGAGAACGTGTGGGCTGATCTGCAGGAGGCAGCAGTGCGCAGCAGCAGCAGCAGCAGCAGCAGCAGCAGCAGCAGCAGCAGCAGCAGCAGCAGTGCGCAGCAGCAGCAGCAGCATGTGGGGTCACTTGTGCAATCATGTGTCAAGGCTGCGACCTCAGGTAAATAGGATCTGCAGGCTTTGAAGTTTGCAGGTACTAATAAGCGTGTGTATACAGCGGGAACAGTGTGCTATTTGAGGTGTAGTACATGACCCACCTTGAGCAGCCTGTTGATCTCAGCCATCATGTCCTTGTCATTTTTCACGACCGTGATCAGCTCCGTGTGGGTGGGTGGCGTCAGCTGCAGCAGGAGCTCCGTAATAACTCCAAACATGCCCAACCCGCCGTTGAAAGCCTTGAACTCTGGATCCGATGGCTGCGACACGTGCACGGTGCCACGCCCGTCGACCCACGTGACTTCGAGCACCGTGTCGGCGAGGGTGTTTGTGGTGAGGTCGCCTGATCCGTGTGCTGACGTGGCCAGAATTCCAGCAAGGGTGAGGCCTTGGTAAGCAGGCAGGGATCCGATCTACAGTACAGAAACACAGTACAGACACACAGGAAGGCAACCTGATCACACAGCATGGCATGGCATGTTGTGCCCCATTTGTTAGCCGGCAGGGACTTCTGCCAAGACGGCAGGATTGAAGTGGAGCAGCACTGATAATCCCGGGCATAGAAGCTTCCTGCGGCAGCTGTTAATGTGGCGCTCAAGCCTGCATGAAGACTGTGGCTGTACATAACAAACTCGACCATACCGTAACAGTATGGCAGTGCACCCTCACCTGCACGCTCATGCCAGCCTTAGTTGCTGCAGTCAGCAGCTCCCCGACCGTCATGCCAGCACCCACACGCATGGTGCTCT
The DNA here is from genome assembly GCA_030272155.1 of Tetradesmus obliquus. Classification (NCBI taxonomy): domain Eukaryota; kingdom Viridiplantae; phylum Chlorophyta; class Chlorophyceae; order Sphaeropleales; family Scenedesmaceae; genus Tetradesmus; species Tetradesmus obliquus. Next base: position 9,848,731 of record CP126191.1, read on the forward strand.
TGGCAGTGTCGGTTGCCAGCACCTGCGCAGCAGCATACACACAGGATGAGACTGCCAGAGTTATGCAGCTGCCGCAACTGCTACCAGAGGCTGTCAAACCTGCTCGTGAAAGCATGCTGCGGTGTGCCATTGCAGGGGTGACCAAGCATGCTCATCACTGGACATGCTGCATGCTCGCACCAAGCACAGTGAGTCTACTGCGCTGCAAACATACCGTGTTGAGCTTGTTGTGGAGGATGGCAACCTCCAGGGGCTTTGAGCTAGCAACTGCTGTGCGGGCCGCCTGCTCCTGGCTGACTGCTGCAGGCCTCACAGGCGAAGGCGCCACTGGGCACACAAAGGTGGCTGTGCTGTGGAATTTGGGCCGAGAGGCACGCACTGTGACTTGCTGCCCTGCTGAGGCCTTTGTATAGTAGTAGCTGATTATGGAAGCCACCTCTGCTGTGCTAGTTGGCACGGGGAGGGAGTCTGCGCCACACTGCAGGTAATGGTAAGCTGCGACGTACGAGCTGGGTGTCTCATAAACATCGATTTCGGCGTTCTGGGTTGCAGCTCCTGCAGGGGCAAGCAGTTTGGCAAGCAGCAGCTGCTGTCAGCATTTCACAGCTCCAGGAAGCTGGTCAGCAGCAGGCCAGCCTGATGACACAGACTGTGGGGCTAGCACTGGCTTGGGCATCTGCTGCATAAAGGGCGGGTCGAATAAAGCAGCGATTATTTGTTGGTGCTGATGGGACTCACCAAGAACTGCGAGTGCAGCCCACGAGAGCAACACCACTCGGAGCACCACGGAAGAAGCCATGGTGGCGGGCTTTTTGATTCCTGACAAGTACAAGCAATTACACAGAACGAAACACCAAGCAAAGCACTCTGGCCTGCTTGTAGCATTTATGGTCCACAAATGCGACACAGCCAGTGTAACCGTATGCAGCTTCTTTGTCGGTGCCGGTGTTCCGCAAGGGTTTTCCGCAAGGGGAGGCCCCGGCCGAGCCTGCAAGTAGCAGCTAAGAAGCCGCACGTAAAACCTTGTCCATCATATCATTAATGGTCACCATGAGTTTGGCAAGTGTGATGAAGGCAGCTGGGACCCAGCTTCTGGGTCGACATGAGCCCTGGCAGGGTCGTGACCTTCGCACGGCATCCGCGCCATTGCAGCTTTTGTACAACATCAACGGCTGATTTAGCAGCCAAAGTAGTGCCGAGTTGCACGATCCTTCTCAGAATATCACGCAATTCCCGCAATATCTTGCGGCTGGACAGCATGCTTTCTCTCAAGAACTGTGCCTTTGAACAGAACGATGCTCACTCTACACACTTCCCGCGAAATCTTGGCATTGGTCTCAGGCTGGTTACCGGAAGCATGCACACGATTGTCACGAAAAACGGCCAAAAAGGATGTTCATAATCAGCAACTGCCAAAGAGCGAGGTGCGCAATGTGCGCATCTTCATACAAGAGTGTCAGCACGTTGGCTGTCTTGCAAAGCTATGGAGAGGCACATGCCAGACTCGGTCACACCAATGTCTGCCTACAGCATCTGCATAGCCTGCTGACAAAATCGGCTGATGCGCAGTCACACATCTTCGCACATAACCCAAAAGTGCACGTGCACCTGCTGCACAGCTACCTACTCTTGGGACAACACAGACCTTGAACATGCATGGCCACTATTGTGGGTAGAACTGCAATACAATCCTGTCATTGTTGCCAGTCAATACGACCTGGCAATCAAATGTGCAGCATGCACAGCAACAAAGAACAACTCGCTATGGCAATCCCTGTCAACACATGCATGCAGGCCCAGGGCACATTGCGCCACACCCACCAGCCGTGCGGGAAATGTCAAGCACACAATTGCACAGCCCCGGTAAATATTGCATACCCACACACAAAGCCCCACATCCTGCTCCTGGTTGCCCACACTGCCAATCCTGTATCTGAATTGGCCATCAATGTTGCGGCTCTCAGACTCGCCATACCACCCCCTGCACACTCTCCTGCACACTTGCGCAACACATACACATACACATACACGAAGACAATCAAGCACAGAGCTCTGGGGACAAAGCGACTGCGGCATGAAAAGGCGGACGCTGCGCTGCCTAGCTGACATCCAAGCCACCTTTTCAAGAAATGCAGCCCAGCACCAGGCCAGCACTGCCTGGCCTTGAGCTGCTGCTCGAGCAGCATACGATTCAACAAAGCAAAAGCCGCTTCACTCGACCTGGCGTCGACTACTGCATGCTCCTAGCCGTAGCATCTCCACCTTGCGTTTAGACCAACCCGTGGCAGATGCTGGGAGGGCGCACAGCTCCACGCCAAACCACGATCCACAACAGCTGCCAACAGCTGCTGCAGCTGTGTAAGATCCAGCAGCTGGTCAGAGCTGGCCAGCTGTCCATGGACAGGCGCAAGCCGACAAAGCGGCAAGACTGCCACACAACGCAAATCAGCTGGAAGACGGGATGTTGATTATTGTGGAGCATCACACGCGCACGCGGTATGGAAACCAGCATGCGCCAACCTGCAGCGGCAAGCATCACACGCCCGCACGCGGAAATACTGCAGGACCCCGGGATGCATGAAACGAGGCGAGAAGAGGCCATCACAGCTGCACTTACGGGCCAGGCGAGCTGCTGTTTGCTGCAGAGTGGGCCACTCTCAAATCACCAGCCCAACATGCTCCCAAGCGTTGGCAGCCACCGCATATACTGCACCCACTCAAGACATGCTGTCGCCATGAATATTTGAGAGCACAGGGGCAGGTCACCAGCTGCAGCTGCGCCAAGGCTGGCAATGCACAGGCATGACAGCCACAGGCAAAGCACGCGGAGATGAAATCGCAGCACGCCCAGCCCGCACCACAGCAAATGCAGTGCCGAAGCAACAAAGAGCTCACTCACTTCAGCTGATCAGATCAGATTCCCTGAGCTGCGGGAGAGCATCTAAATGACTGAGACAAGCCCCAAGTCCTGACCAAGCCACGACACGTTGGTTTGTACCATTATCGTCATCGCAGTCACATCCTGACACGCCGCAACACCTGTCATACGACGCAATCCAATAACAAGTACGCCTGGGGCCAGCTCACGCAAGAAAATGTGAGCCGGCCATGAATTGCAAAGAACACACCCACTGGAACGACATGTCAGCATACAATCGGGCGCTGGATATTGTACAACAAGCACATTGCACACACGCGTGGCAGGATGCGCCACATCACAAGCTGTCAAAGCCCAGACCCGCACACAGCAGTGGGTGGGTCGCAACACATACCAGCAGCATACACCCAGAATAACAAGCAAATACAGCACAGCCCGGCTCAACCCCAGCTGCAGGCGTACCGGGTTGAGCGAGGCACCAACAGGCAAAGGCATGCTAGCCCTTGCGGCTGCGCAAACCCTAACAAAGACCTGCTGGGCAATTGCTGGCTCAGCTGTGCAGCAAGCCAGCCTGCTGCAGGGCCGTCACACAGGGTGTGTGCACACCCTCAGCGCAGACCAGCTAGCTGCTGCACTACCATTTCATTGGCGCCCACAGGTGGAAAGACTGGCAGCAGGGCACCCACACGCCCGCCCCAACATCCAGCAGCACCCGACTTTTCAAAAGGTGCGCTGTGGTAGGATGCAAAACTGTGGCCAGCTGAGTTTGAGCTGCGCCTGACTGCCTGAAAACAGCGGATGAGTTGGAAACACAGATGGAGAGGGAAACACGCGAGGTAACCGGTGCACGCGCACACTCGCCCACCCAGACACCACACAGGTTCAAGCAACAACACACTGCTCTGTTGGGGTTGCTGCAAGCTGACTCAACACACGATGCATAACTGCATGCATCCAGCACTTTGTCTGTCTTGCAGACGCTTGCCCGGATACGACACGCTGCCACGCAAATAAACTCACACGGCAGCAATGCAAGCATTGCTAGTCGCTGGCTGCAGCAGCTACACACGCACGACAAGCACACACAACACGCACAAAGCAACTGCAAAGAGATCCACGTCCGGCAACAATTTCACTTCATCACCATGTAACGCTACAAAGCGGCTGCACAGATAGCAGCAGTCCTGGGTCATGCAGTGCTCAGTGTTGATGCCAGGACACCGCTGCTGCAGCTGCCCCGCACATCCAATGCGTGGCGCTCCACGCCAAAATCTGCTTGAGCAGCACATGTCACAAAAAGCAGCCGAGCACAGCCAGTGCGCGCAGCAGCGAGCCAGATCCAAGAGCATGTCTGCTGACACCGATACGCGGTTCGCATGCGTGCTGCGCTGCACCAAATATGCAAGAGCAGGACATGCCGTGGACGCTGCTCAACCATGCCAGCTGCACTACCTTGCAGCCTCCACCTCGACAACACCTGAATGAAACTGGCCTGGTACAAAGATCCCACATAAGCCTGCTGCCTACCTGCCAAAACTGCATGCAAGAGCAAAAGTACACAAAACAGCCAACAACTACGTATACATGTACAAGGCAGCGTCTTCAGCATGTACACAGACGGCACCTGGGCTGGCGCGCACTTGCCAGGCCAACAACTTCCAAACAGCCACAGCTGCCACCAGCAGCGACATATCCTCACGCTGCTGCTACTGCTGCTGCTGCTGCTGCTGCTGCTGCTGGTGGTGGTGCTGCTGGTGCTTCCTCAGGGCGCAATGAAGTCCAGGCCCTCCGCCTCGGCTGCAGCCTGCAGCGCCAGCGAGGACGTAGCCAGTGGCATGAACATGCTCCAGATGTCAGTCACCACACTGCTATCACAGCAGTCCAGCTGGCCCACAACCTCAGAGTGCACCTGGGAGCTGCTGCTGCTGCCGCTGCTGCAGGTGCTGCTGGCGCTGCTGCGCCGCTTGACCAGCCTGCTGCCGTTGCTAGCAGCGGCGCTGCTGACCGTCTGTGCTGAGTCAGGGGTACCTGGCTGCTCATGCTGCTGCTGCTGCTGCTGCTGGGATGCTGCTCCGTCACGAGCAGCCTGCTCGCCTGCTGCTGCAGCAGCTGCTGCCACTGCCGCCGCAGCAGACGCCACTGCTTGCTGGTGCGCACGGCTGGCCCTGCTGCTGCTGCCACTGCCTGCAGCGCTGCAGCCACCCCCAGAGCAGCTAGCAGGGAAGTCTGACACGCTGTCAGCGATGTCGTTACGTCCCCAGGAAGTAACACGCGGCGGCCTGTCATCCGGCATACCTTCGTGGATTGTTGGCGGTACCGACAGCGCTGCTGCACTGCCGCCGCCGCTGCCTACGCTGCTCACAAAGCCAGAGCTGCCTGGGCTGCCAACCACAAACCCTGAACCGCTGCTGCCGCTGCTGCCATACGCCGAACCTGCCAGCGGCGCATGCAGCGCACTGGCAGCACTCGCGTGTGCAGCTACTGCTGCTGCAGCTGCCTGCGCATGCGCGGATGCTACTGCCGGGCTGCCGTGCTGCTGCAGGTGCGCTGAATGCAGCGCTGCGGCCGTGTAGCTATAGCCACGGTGCGTGCCTCCCATGTTGGCGCCATCTGCCATTGCTGCAATGGCATCCGACACGGTCGCAGGCACACCACCATACAGCCCGGCCGGCACACCTGCAGCAGACCCTGCTGCTGCTGCTGCCGCTGCTACTGCATCGCCCTTGTGCACGGCGCCCCCCACGCCGGCCGATCCCAGCAGCGCAGACGCAGACAGCGCCGCATTGCCTCCTGCAAAGTACCACGCGCCGCCCGGCCCCACTGCTGAAGGGCTCGTCCCTGCGGAGCCCTGCTGCTGCTTCGCCTGCTGCTGTGCCTGCAGCAGCGCGGGCAGGTGCCCGCTGCTGCCATTGAGCAGCGCCTGGCTGCTCTTGCTGCGGTGCCACAGCCGGCCGCCTGGGCTGGCTCCTGCATCCAGCGGGTTGCCCCAGCTGGCCACGGCCTGCTGCCCAACAGCTGGCATGCTCAGCCAGCTCGGGATGCGAGAAGTCAAGCCCGTGAGCGGCCGCTCGCGGGCCTTGTTCGTCAGCCGAGCCAGGCACGCGTCGAGCGTGGCCTCGATCGTGCAGTTGGTTTCGATCGCGGAGAGCTTCTCCCAGATTGCGAGCTCGCCCTGTTTGGTGGCCGCAAGGATGTCGAGCGTGGTGGGGTTGACCATGGTCTTGCCCAGGTTCCACAGGTGGCTGGGCAACACCACGGTGATGTCCCCCTCCCAGGGCTGCGTGAACAGCGTGAGCCACTTGGTGGGGAACCAGTCCGGCAAGATGCACTGCATCTGCGCACACCTGCAGGCAGCCACGCAGCGCCACACACCACAACGCGATCGTCGGACAATGGACGGCAGGAGAGCAAAGCAGTGCAAGCAGGACCGCTAGCCTGCCAGCAAGCCCACATCTTTCCCACCATGAACTACAAACCATGAACTACAAACATTGACACAAGAACATCAAACATGGACACAACCCAAACTCTGGCACCCACCTGTGCCGCAGCTGCAGCTCTAGCAGGTCCGCCCACAAGCCCACATCCCCTCCACCCTGAATCAGTAGAACATCATCAAACACGTACAAACCCCCAGGCTGGCACCCACCTGTGCCGCAGCTCCAGCTCCAGCAGGTTGGCCCAGCGCCTGCTGAGGCTCTTCTTCAGGTTGAGCAGCGGCGCAATGTGCGGGTTGGTCTGGCTCACAATGAAGTGGTTGCAGTTGAACATCTCGCTCAGCAGAAAGGTGGGCAGGTCAAGCTCCAGGGAGCCGTCTCGCCAGCGCCGCGACACGTTGTCTGACAGCGACGGCGCGTTGAACCTGCGGCACATCAAACCAGCGACGCAGCACGCACTTGGATTTTAGCCGTGTGACATGAAAACAGGATTGATGGCTGAGCATCCCTGCTAGCAAGACAGCACTACAGTCACCTCCCAGCATGAACAGCAACTAGAGGCCGTAAGCAAGTAACAGCAAGCCAGCCAACAGCGCCCCCACCCTCGGCCCCCGCCAAGCAAGGCTCACCTGACCTCCTCGCCGCGCGCATTGCGCGCCAGCAGGTCCTGAGGGTGGAACAGCCCGGGGAAGGCGCTGCTGGCCGCAACAGCAGACCAGATCAGCGCCTGGACAGGTGGCAGCAGCAGCAGCGGCAGCAGCGGCAGCAGAACGGCGGTCACATGCGGAAGCTTCAACAGCACAGCAGCGCAGGCAAGCTGATTGCTTCCTCTGTGCCACTCATGCTAACAGCCCGGCCGACTCTTGCATCAAGATACGTGCTGATGCTGACCTGTTGAGGCTTATAAACAGCAGAAACATCAACACACCACCACACCTGTGGCGCAGTGAGGTAGTTGAGCAGGCGGGCCGGCTCATTTGTGTCCGCAGGGCACACGCTGACGTTGAGGATGCGCCCGGTGCGCTCGTAGGCCTCCAGGAAGGTGTAGTTGCCAATAAGCGCCTTCAGCTTGCGCTGCAAGGGGTGAGCGGGAAGGTGAGGCCAGGTGCAGCACGTGAGGGCTAGAGCAACGCCAGAGGCAGCAGGTGTGCTGTCAACAAGCAGATGGCTGTGCTGGCAGCAGCCCAGCTTGCATGCAGGGGATATATGCTACATGCGCAAGTTGCAGTGCTACATGCGCAAGTTGCAGGAAACCAGCGCAATCAACCCATCACGTGCAACTGCTGTTTCCAAGTCACACTGCACTGTCACATCACCTGCAAATGAAACAAATGTCAGCACATCAAACACACTCATCCGTGCCGTCGCAACGCCGCCCAGCAGTCCCCCGCCGCACCTGCAGGTAGCTCATGTCGTGAACGCGATGCATCACATGCAAATGCTGTTTCTACGTCACACTGTTACGCCACATCACCCGCAGACAAAACACATGCAACGCAACAGGCACGACCATGCCACCAGCCCATTGCCGCACCTGCAGGTAGCTCATGTCGTGCAGCGCGCCCTTCTGCAGAAAGCTGTGCACCAGCTCCAGCGCGCGGCTGTTGTTGAAGAAGGACAGCTCCACCTCGTCCAGCTTGCGGAACGTCTCGCGAAGCTCGTCGTCGGTGCGCGTGCCAACAATGCCCGCAACGATGCTGCCCACGCTGCTGCCGGCTAGCACACGGGGCAGCATGGTGTGCTCAAACAGCGCCTTGACCACGCCCTGCATGGCATGAACGTGAGTTGGGGCAGGGCAGCAGCCATCGGCAGCAGAGAGTGAGCAAGTTGTAAGGCAAATAATTGTGTGCTGCGGCAAGAGCTCATGGACGCAGACAATCCCAAGCATCCCAAGCAGCGCACATGTTACCCCGCGCTTCAAACAAATGCCGTATCATTCATCCAGAAGGGTCTGTGTACTGGCAGGGGCACAAGCCATTGCTGCTCTTGCTGCTGGCTGCGCTAGCTGCTTGCTCCTTCAGCCAAAACCAACCAGCCACCCACCAGGTGGAAGCTGCCTAGGCCGCCGCCGCCAGACAGCAGCAGCGCGGTGCGGCCGTACGCGTGGCGCGTCTCCTTGAAGAAGCTCAGCTTCTCCTCCACGTCGATGCCTGCCTCAGGCCACTCGGTGAGCTGCGCCAGCTGCGCCTTCACCTCCTGGATGTAGCCACGGATGGGCGCCGGCAGCTCGTAGTAGTGCTCGTGCAGCTGGCTGCAGGGGTGCAAGATGCGGTTGCAAGAAACATGGCAGCGGAGAAGGGGTGCGGTCAGATTAAGCGTAGTAGTGCTCGTGCAGCTGGCTGCGGAGGCAGAGGTGCGGTTGCAGGGGCAGGGGTGCAGCAGCATGCGGTGCAGCACAGTCAGAGCATGTGGTGGTCAGCAGCAGTAACAGTGCTCGTGCAGTTGGCTGCGGGGGCAACGGGCAGGGAGCTTGCCAATGGCAGCGGAGAAGGGGTGCGGTCACATTAAGCGCAGTGCAGCCGGAGCGGCAGTGCTGCTAGTGCTGGTGCTGTCAGGAGCTGCTGCTGCGGTGCCTCAGGATGCTTTCCTTGCTGCCATTGGCAAGCTTTGCTCCACAGCTGGGCTGCTCATCAACTGCTGCACGAGCTGCTTCTCAAGGCATTTGCTGCCCGGTTGCATATTACCCTGGCAGCACTAACACAAGGGTGTCATGCATAGGCTAGGCTGTGCTGCAACTGCTGGGCATGCACAGCTCACGCTTGCTGCAAGCCGCCTGTGACTGCTAGCACTGCCTGGCTACACACGGCTGTAACACTGCGCTGAGCCAACTGAGAGGGTCCAGCACGAGCTGGTGTTGCTGTCGTCCAACACTGTTATGTCAGTCCCGCATGCTGCGCTGCGGTACCAGCGGTTCTGCAGCAGTACCGCTGCAGTACCACTGCTGACTCTCCTGCTCTACCAGCTGCTGCTGCAAATGGCCACCACCGCTGCTCCTGTCATCATGCCTGCTAACAATTCCTCTCACCTTTTGGCAACATTGGCGATGTTGCGTATGAGGTCTGTGCGCAGCGCAAACATCATATCCCGCCCGTTGCCGTGCTCCCGTACGCTCTGCAGGTGAGCAAGCTTCTGCTGCAGCAGCTTGCGGTCGTACAGGTTCTCCCGGATCTTGCCGCTGACGTCGCCGCCCCTGCAGTGCCCCATTGCGTCCAGCTGCTGAGCAAACTCGCGCCACTCGCTGTAGCTGCTGGCTGCTGCCATGCGCGCCTGGATGGCGCGGATCTGGCGCAGCCGCTCATCGCACGACTCTTGCCAGCGGCGCACCAGCGAGTTGACCAGCGAGGCAGTCATGGCCATGGCTGCAGGAGAGCATCAGGATGTTTGCAGGACAGCAGTGTGAGGTAGGGTGGGATAGGGTATGCTTGGTGCAGCAGCGAGCGGCTGCTGCAGGTCCAAAGATTGCTGGCTGCCTGTGATAGAACCTGCATGCGTTGCAGAGGGCTGCCAGAATGCAAGGAGCACCCTCACAGTCTCCTTACCTATGACCACATGCCATTTCCGCACATCCAGGGGTACATAGGACCACCTGCGTATCCATCGCGCCCTAGACTGGCTGAAGGCAGGTGCTCCCAGCCAGCCCACAAGCCGCAGCACTAGAGTCTGGCTAAACGATGTGAGCTTCAAGAACGATCGCCCTGTCCATATGTAGAGCGCTAATACGCGTGCAACAGGAGCCGAAAGTGTACCGAGAGCTCTCCACACTGCCAAGAAAGTAAGCTGTGTAAAGAAGCTCACAAGCTTGTCTGCATTGTTTTTGCTACTTCCTGGCCCACGAACGTACTTGCTGCTGCGAAATTGCACACCCCCTCTTGGGGCTGCGCACAGGCTCGCAGGTGGCTTGCTGGCTACTTTCATGACATCAAATCATGTTCAATTGACTTTCCAAACTGAGGGTTGCGCCAGGACGGCACCAATTAAGCTGGCGTGGGAAACACATGTCATGACACTGGGTCCGACGTGGCAACTGCAGCTCAACGAAGGGTGTGAAAAGACCAACCGACGCTTCAACTGGGATAACGAATATGGCACAACAACTCACAGCACACGATACATGCCTGCGGGCGAGGCTGCCAGCTTAAAGCGCGTCAGCAGCCTGCAGACTGCGTCACTCAGAACATTCACACACCTAGGCTGCAGGGCTTCTCAGACCAGAGGGTGGAAAACAGCTGCCGCAGTGTAGTCGATAGCAGCGACCAGACTTCATAAAAGGTTACAGCGACTCAACATCAACAGCATGCTGCACAGCAGCCGTTGTACGCGGCCAGCCCAAAGAAACCTAACCACAGCCAAAGGTACACCAGGGCGGGTGCCCTGCTGCCTCAATTGCATGCTCTGCCTTGATGCAGGGATCGAAAGGCACCACTGCATCCGCACACCAACCAATAGTGTATGCACAGCATGGCACGACAAGGCCTGCACCATTTCCTTGCACACAAGCACCTCATGCACTGCCCACGTGGGCAGGCTGCTGCGCACAGGGCACAGACCTGTTGCTGCTCAATAGCACCACCGCACCCACTCCCCAGCCACAAGCTGTTTGCTCCAAACAGCTACATGTCGCGTAACTAGTCAGCAACATGTTCGTAGCTCATCATGGCGGCCTTTCTTCAGCCTAGTATAGCAAGCCTTGTATAGCAGTGAAGCAGTGCACACGGAGACCCTGCAGCCCAGCAGGCTGCTGCAGTGCTGTACACAGTGACATGTGACACGTAAACGTGCACCCCTGCTGACGCAAGGGGAGGACGGCAGTGCGGTGAAGCAATGCCTGCAAGCAAGCAAGCTAACAGCCAGAACATGTCAACATGCACAAACTCTATCCAGGCTGTGCCAATCCCCTCAGACCTCAAAACCGCATGCTGGCAAGCTAGAGCTGGGTTTACCAGGACCCTGCACCACCGAGCCCTGCACACAAGCAAGCTGAAAGGTGTGGAGAAGGTAAGGAGCCAAGACAACATACATGCACTTGAGCCACATGCCCGCCAAACAACTGTGCTCAACTGCACGTCCATGCTCAATCCTTTTTCGTGTTGTACATATGAGTGCTGACGCAACATGAGGCACCACTGAGTGCCGCGGAACATGGTATGATACAAGACAGTGTCGCAGCTGGCAAGCGCAATGCCCCAGCAGTATGCTGCGCACCGTTTTAGAGGCTTGCAGACGACACGAGATGTATCAGCATGTTGCTAGGCAGTGCCAGCATGTTGCAACTCACAGCAACAGCACCAAGCCAACTAACAAACACCCCTGCCCTGCCCTGCCCTGCCCAGTACAGTAAACGCACCCCGCCCTCAAAACCTTCACTGCCCATCCAGCAGGCCTGTACACGAACAAAATTGTAACAGTGACATCCCATGCCGCAGCCGGTGCAGTAGCAGTGTGGTAACCGCACCACAAAACACACACAGGCATGCCAAGCTGGCCACCCAACATGACTAGCAGCCACCATATTGCTGCTTGTGAACGTCCTGCATCACACCAGCATACTCGCAGCAGCAGCCCTGCATGCATGGTGCAACTTTTCGGTTGCAGCCCCAAGCAAGCAGACCAAACTGAGCAGCGAGCAGCTCCAAAATCACAATCAAGGCTAGCACTGCATACAGCAGCAAGCATGCCTGTCATAGGTAGCACCCAAACCAACGTACTGTTCAAAGTCCTCCGCACAGGGTACGCACTGTTTGCCCCATCGAGCCGCCTCGTGTGCATCACATACTGCACACAGGATGTGTACTGTGTGCCCTGCCATAGGCAAGACACAACAACAAGCCTGCCTGTCATACAGTTGCTTTTGCACCCTGCAGCAGGAGCCGCTGTTTGGTGCGCTGCCACGCACGGACCTGTCACACCCTGCGGGTGCAGCAGCTGGGCTAACACAAACCACCAGCAAATGCAGCAAAGTAGCTACTGACACATGCAAAGAGCGCTCGTAGGGAGCTACCTATGTGATGGCGACTGGCTACGAAAGCCAAAACCAACAAAATGAAATGACAAAAAGCGCATGCGCACCACAAACATGGGGCAGCAAAAGCATGCACGGCCCCAACAAATGGAATGCACGACGCATCCACCCACAAAAACAGCTTCTTCCTGGCGTATTTGCCCCGCGTGTGCTTCATTCTGCACGCACAGTCTCTCCCTTAAATTGGCACAATGCACAGCGGCCGCAAACGCCAGGCGCAGTGTAGGCACACCGGCGCTGCTTTTGGCAAAGCTATGCTGAGCCCCAACAACGAACATAAAGGCCACAAGATTGAAACAGACGGCTAGCTGGTAGCAACACAGCAGCACATGCACCGTGCTGCCGTGCTGCAGCCACAGCACATGCCACCGAGCTGGGAACACCATCAAAGTGTCCACTGGACGCGTAACAGCTGGCATGACACCACCAAACCCACATCAAACATCACACGCGCAAACACAAAGCCACCTTTATGCCCAAACACCCCACATCCCCCCACGCTCTGTGCTTTCTTCCTCTTGCAAAAACACCTTCCTGCCATCCCCTTAAAAAAGGTAACAGGCACCTCCTGCAGGTAGCAGGCAACCCCTCTCAGCAAGTTTCAAGCAGTAAAGAGCACGACACAATGCACCCATGCACCAACCACGGCAGCAGCCGCAAAACAGCAGCACCCAAACCACTGCTTGCTACACACATGCGGCACAGCCTGCATGATATCTGTGCCCCTGAGAGACTCATGCCCAAACCACGTCAACAACCACCTTACTACAATGCCTGCTGCCAGCCGCCGGTTCATATCTGCAGCGCGCATGCTGCCCGGGTGGCTGCCAGCGAGGCCAGCACCCTAGCCCGTGACCACCATGAGCCCTGGAAGGCCTGCCGCTGCTGCTCCAGCCGCTGCAGCACGGCCTCCTGCCACCACGCAGGCGCATCAAACACAGGCTCGACAGCAGCACCCTGCTGCTGCTGCTCGCCAGCAGACGCCTCAGCAGCAGCTGCTGCTGGAAGGCTGCTGCTGCTGGCAAGCTGCAGACGGCTGCTGCTGCCGCTGCCGCTGAGAGCGCGCTCACTGCCTGAGCCAGGCTGCGAAGTCTGCTGCTCGCTGCCAGCAGCGCCAGCAGCAGCTGCTGCTGCTGCATGACTTTCTAGCCACACTGCTACTCTGTCCCACGGGCACCACTCCAGATCATCCAACTCCTGCAAAGCTGCAAGAGAGGCTTGCAGCGCTGCTTCTGTTGCCACTGCCACTGCATCACCATCGCTGGAGCATCGCTTTGGCAGCGAGGTGCTGCTGCTGCTGCGGGGCAGGGAACAGGACCGCGCTGCAGCTGCTTCCTGGCTGCTGTGCCGCAGCTGCGGCTGTGCCTGCTGCTGCTGCTTCTGCGCGGGCTGCTGCGCCCCCGTGAGGGTGAGATATGTGCTGCTGCTGCATACGCTGTCGGGCGTGATTGGCAAGCAGTCAGTGAAGTGCCGAATCTCCATGGCCCAGGTGCTGGCAGCTGCTGTGAGGTCGCCGGCAGCTGCTGCGTCATCAGCAGCAGCAGGCTCTGGTTCTCCATCGCCATCCAGATCTAGCGCCTCGCTGCTGTTGTCACTGCTGCTGCTGCTGCTGCAACTGCTGCTGCGCATGCTGCAGGCGTTGCTGCCTTTCTCAAAGGGGCTGCTTGCTGCGTGCATTTGCCTGACCGCCGCAGCCGCTGCAGCATCCTCCCGAGCGACACGTTCCTTGAAGGTACCGCCCACCAGCTGCTGCTGCCCTTGCTGTTTCTGCAATGTGCAGGGGTGCTCCAAAAGCTGCAGCACATTATCGCAAACAGAAGATAACCCAGCAGGTATGCCAGAGCTGCTGTCAACCGCAGCGCATGGCGGGTTCTGCTGATCCTGCTGCACTGACTGTGCTGCTGCTTGCCGCTCCTCTGCTGGCCCTTCAGGTATGCAGCTCAAACGAGGAAGGTACTCGCTGCGAAGGTGTGCTGAAGGGCTGGAGGATAAATGCCATGCCTGAAGCTGCAGCTGCGCTGCTGACACGGCGGGCCCGACATCTGGGTAAAAATCCATGCTGCTGTGCTGTCGCTGCGCAACACGCAGATCTGCCGACGAAGTCAATGCCTTTCAGCCCACATTGTAGATAGTGAGTCCTGAATAGCATCAACAAGCCACGGCGAAGCACAAAGCGTCCTCATGAGGTGAGCGTTATCGCTGCTGCAGCTTGCCGTGTTGCACTCACATGATATCGATGCGCTGACAGCACATCCATGTACGCAAAATGCAGCGTCCGCTCGCCGATAGCATGAGAAGCAGCGGCGAAGCAAGGCCCCGACACCTGATATGCCAGCTAGCCGAGCGCCTATCCGAGCGCATCGACGAAGCATGAAACGATTCCTTATCCTCAGACGCATGTGATCACCCACCTCGCTTGGCGTGCCGCTGTGCTCTCGGAGAGTTCACTCCCGAGCTGCCTTCAACTGTGCTGCTGTCCTTCACGAAGATGCCGTGCAATCCGTTTAGCGCTTAGCGCATGTCTCTGGCTCCCAAACTACAGCGCTGCTGCGGGACGGGGGATGTGAAAGCTCCAACAAGAGTATAACTTGTCATAATCCGCTACCATCCTGAGTATGCAGGCTTTTTGTTCGGCGTCGGAAAAAGGAACAAGTAGCAAAATGAAATTTATTTCAGTTTTGAGATGGTGACTGGACACACATACGCGCAACAACAGTTGAGCGTGGTTCCTCAGCGGCCACAGGGAACCGTGCAGTGTGGTTTACATCACGCATGAGTAACATTAAACCCAGTATTGCAGCGTTGCCAATGTGCCTGCCAGCATTGGCTTCTGGAGCAGTACAGCTGTAGTCACTGTGCACTGTCCAGCCTGAGCCTGCACGTTGAAACCCCATTCTTCAACCAGTATCGCCGATTTTATGCAAGCTGTCGTATGCATATGTCCACTGTTACACATGCACAGCACTGTGCAGCAAGGCAGGAAGCGACACCAGCCCAACAGGGTCTGTGGGCCATGGCGATCACACATGAACGCAATGCCATTGCCAACGCCGTGCACGACCGGCCATGACACAGCGGCAGGCATGACACTAAGCCTGACATGAGAAGCGTTGGTACTGGTGCAGCACCTGCACAAACAAACAAACGCTGCAGTCCAGAAGTTCACCTCTCCCACTGTGGCCCAGTGACCAACTTGAAGGGCACGCGCAACAGGGCACAGCGCGCCTGCTTCCAGCCCTGCCCGCAGTGTGCCTGTCTCCCACCAGCCTCGCTCTCCCAACTCCGCTGCCTCTGCTCGACTTCGCCTATCCCCGCCCCTTGCCCGCCTTCAGCTTGAATGCACAGGCGTGCGGCCTTCGTGCTGCACACTGCAAGGCGACCTGACGCCATCATCTGTCATCATCCCTGCGCCCCTCGCGTCGCTGCTGCCCTACAAATAGTCGTCCTGACAGCTGCATAGCTCTGGGAGCCGCAGCTGCAGCATCAGGCCTTGCCAGCCGCAGCCCCCTCATCATCGTGATGCACCTGCACAAACAGCGCCCCCTGCGGCACCAGGCCTGCTGCCTCAAGGCTCTGGCCCCTGCTGTCGCCGCCAAACACGCGCTTGGGGAAGGCGCTGACCAGGCTGTAGCTGAGGCTGTCAAAGCCCTCCAAGCTGTCCACCCAGTCATACAGCACCTGCACAGCATGTAAAAGGACGCATTGCTGCAGGAAATGCACACAGCAGACATGCGCGTCCACAGCAGACATGCATGATGGCAAGTTGCTGGCATGAGGGGATGACGCGCAGGCACCGTGCACAGATGCAATTCCAACATCATACGCGATTTATGACGGTGCCGGCTACGCCAAGCCACCGCACCTGCACTGTCGTGTCCGGCCCGAAGCGCCGCTGGCAGTTCTTGCCGTCCGGCAGCCGCACGCGGATGGTGGCAATGCCTGCAGTGCCGGCCGCCGGCTCCTCAGGCAGCAGCGCTGCCTTCTGCTGCCGCCGTGCTGCAATGTTGGCTGCTGCCTGCAGCCGCCGCTGCTCCGCTGCCTCTTCTTCAGCCCTGCGAGTGGCAGCATCAAACGTCAATGAACCTGATGGCTTGCTAAGTGAACTTCATGCAGAGCAGTGCATTGACGTTGGACAAGCAAGACCTCATCATGTACCAGCACAAACATATACCTTCACGGCAGAAAACCACGGCCGGCTGCTGTGTCCAAATTTCCTTGCTTGCTTGCAGCCAATGTGTTTTGTTGCGCACGCACCCCATGCTCTTGGCTGCTGCTGACCTACACCAGCAGGCGCAGCAGCAGCCTGCAACATGTGATACGCGCCCAAGCAACCACGTTGCAAACTGCACCCATGCATGAGCTGCTGCTGATCCCAACAGCCCTGCCGCTGTAGCCGCACACCTCTGCCGCGCCTCCTCTGCTGCCTGCTGCTGGGCAGCCTCCTGCGCCTTGCGCGCCTCCTCCTGCCGCCGCGCCTCGCGCTCCTGGTCTGCTGCCAGCGAGGCCTCATACTCCGCATTCTGCTCCGCCAGCAGCCGGCGGGACATCTCCTGCAAAGCAGACCATGCAAATGACACAGTCAGTGACACGTTATAATGACACAGTGTGAGGCGCCGAGGTGCACAGTGAGTGAGGGCGATACAGGCTCAGCAGGCGCTGGCATGCGCAAACAAGAACAGCTGGTAGCACCTGAGAAGCTGCTGACAGCTGGGGCTCCGGCTGCTGCTACGTCCAGCTCCCGAGTGCATTATCGTCTGTGCGTTGCAACCAAACATACACACAACCAGGACGATTGCGCGCAGGCCAGCACACATCGCCCAAGCATGCGCTGCAGACGATATGCCCGGAGCAGCAGCAGCAGCAGCAGCAGCAGCAGCAGCAGCAGCAGCCTCACCCGCTCCTCCTGCTCCAGCTGCTCAGCCATCAGCAGCATGCCCTGCTCATCCACGGCCCGCCGCAGCGCTGCCAGCAGCTCGGGGGCGCGCACGCGGCCCTGCACCAGCGCCACCAGCTTGGTGCGCTGCCCAGAGAACGCCAGCAGCGCAATGCAGGGGTAGGTGGACACGTTGAGCCTGCGGGTGGCAGGGTACGAGAAGAAGAACAGTAGGAAGAGCAAATACTTAGCTGAACTGCATGCCTGCAGGAAGCAGGGCGTTGCACATGCAAGGGGTGTGGACTGTTGTGAATGTGCATCGCAGGCGCAGCCGCGCTTGGTACATGAAGATGCCGTGGATTGTTGTTCATGTGCATTGCGGGTGCAGCTGGTGGTCCCTGTTGAACAGCGCCAACCACCACAATAAGTGCACATACGCACGAGCGCACTGCACAGCATGGGCAGGCTCAACCTGACTGTCACCATCCACTGCACATCAGCACGCCCCACAGCCATCCACCACCCCCACGCACCGTGTCGACAGCCCGAACGCGTCTGGCCGCCGCACGTCGCCGCCCCACGCCACAAACGTCTCTCCCACGTAGCTCACAATGCTTGGCGCGCACAGCACCTCCCGCACAAAGCCCTCGCTGTCTTCGTGCTCCGGGCTGTGCAGGAACGCAAACAGGAACTTGAACTGCTGGTGCGCCAGGGATGCAGCCTGCCGCCAGCTTTCCTCAAGCCAGGCCGGGTGCGCGTCGCCGTACTGTGCTTTGAAGTCCGCAACGAACTCACGCGCCTGGGCTGGCGCATCGGGCGGCTCTGCTGTGGCTGCCAGCACGCTGCGTACGATGCCTGCAGGCAGGTTGCAGCAGCAGTGTGAATGGTGGTGACATGCCGGGTTGCAGCCAGGTGTTGCTGTGCCCCAAGGCCGTATGTCATGCCAGTCTCAATGCAGGGCCGGCAGCTGAGGGAGCTCCAATAACAAAATATGGTTTAAAAAGGGTGCTGGCACCATCTCAACGTGCATCAACGTGCACGCTGGGATGCATTGCTTCTAAGCTGGCAGCAAGGTGCACAGCGGCGGCAGTCGCATGCAGTTGCTATGCGGCACATTATAACCCTGTGCAATGCCGCTGCAGCTGGCTGATTTGCATGCAAAATGTAGCCCTCATCTGGTGATGCATAGAAGTGCATGTACAGCTGCAAGCACCTGCTTAGCAAGCTCGAGCAGCAGCTGCCCCTACCTCGTGCGCCGCGCATCACTGCTGCAGGAAGCACGCGGTCGCCCACGAGTGCTGCTATGCTGAACGTCATGTGCACCACAGAGGCCATGAGGTTGATGCCTGCTGTCAACATCTTAATGGGCAAAGCCAACAGCCCAGGCCCTCTGCGTTGCCTTGCTGCTGCCGCTGCTGCTTGTCCTGCCGGGCGCCCTGCTGGTGCTGCTGCTGCTGCTGCTGGCGTCGTTGCTGCGGCCCGTGCTGTGCCACGTGTGCCAGCAGCTACGTGTGCTGCTTCTGAAGGGTGGCTTTCTGCATAGGCAGCAGGCAGCAGGATTTGTGAGGCGAAAGCGTTGCTTGCAGGGAACTGTGTCCACAAACAATGCAGTGTACTGCAGTGTTGGCCATGCACGTACCGTAGTACATCTGTACAGCCGCCTCAAAGTTGCCATGTGTGGCTTCCAGAAGGAAGGTTGCCTGGTCTGCGTCACAGCCAGTTGTTTCCACAAAGCGGGCAACCCCTTCATCTGTGACACCAGCCATTGGAGAAGCACTGTGCTACTGCCCCCTGCCTAGCCTCAGCACTAGCCTGCTGACAGGTGCCAGCCAAGTGTTCAGTGGTGCTGCTTAGCAATAAAATGTTGGCTGTGCCCGATTTTGCACAGCTGGCCTACAAGGACCTGGTACAGCTGTTGGTTGCAGTTGAGAGATTTGCCTGCTGCGTTGCCTTGGGGTAGCAACGTGCGATCCTCTTGAGCCCAACGACTAGCTACATGCAAACAAGGGATGCGATGCATATGTGACTACAGCGGACAACCATTGCAGTCCCCGCAGGTCTTGTCTCAGGGGTTTCGTTCCTGCTGGCCATGTGCGCTCGATAAGTGCGCGGATCGCCTGCATATCACGTTTTTTGTCATACAAAGATTGTCTTCACATGTGCAGCATAGATCAGCTTGCATCATACTGTCCTTGGTGTCCATTCTGTGCGCAAACGAAGCCCCAGCCACCCTGTAGACGGCCTTTAAAGCACGAGCTTTAGTCGCTTTTAACACCTTGCACAGCGCTTGAAGTCTGAGGCCCTAAAGCCAGAGCTGTCTTGACCAAGCTCTGCTGCAGCTGCCCATTTCATTTCATACCAGCAACTGTGCACGTACAACGGCTCCTCAAGGTCTCTATTGAGGTATACATCTTCGATCACGCCTCTTAGTGCAGCGGTAGCCCGGCTGAGGGGAGTCATCCGCTTACTGTTGAGACAGCACTGCAACAGCAGCAGCACCCTGCAACAGCCCTTCCTTCAGCAGCTGCAGCCTCAGGCAGTGGCGGATCATCATCAGGGACCGCCACTGGATCTACTGTCGCTGCACCGTGCTTTCTGCTGGTGCACGCGCAGTTGCAGCGGCATTAGGCGCAGCTGCGCTGGTTGCTGAAGGGCTCGTGCCGCCGCTGCAGCAGCTAGCTGCGAGCAGCCCTGGCTCGCAGGAAGAAGTACCACTCAGATGGAGACTCGCAGGATGAGGGCGACTCAGACATGAGCAGGAGCGCCCTGTCGCAGGTGCGCGGACGCACCGCATGCACAGCCGCCTGCGTGCACATATCAGCACCAATAAGGCAGTCGGCAGCAGCAGCAGGGCAAGCAGGCATCATAACAGCAAGTGTCAGAGCAAGTGGTTGGAGCTTTGCTTCCATGTGCTTGCTGTGTTGCCTGTGACCAGCTTGCAGATAGAAGGGAGCCATGTGGCTCCCTTCTATCTCTTGCAGCACGCCTTGTACATCTGTGGTTGTTGACCCGCCTGCGGCGTTGCCGTCATCAGTGCAATCAGCAGCAGCAGCCCCCGACAGCAGCTAACGATGATTCAAAAGTATGCAGGATACTGTCTAGTTGAGTAGTAGTGTTGTGTGACCTGCAGTGGTGTGCAGCGGTGCGCTTGCAAGGCCTGCTGCAGGCAGGCTGCAGGAGGGCCATTTGTTGAGCAGCAGTAGCCAGATCAGATCAGCAGCAGCAGCAGCAGCAGCAGCAGCAGCAGCAGCAGCAGCAGCAGCAGCGGTGACACCCACCCACAGGTAGCATCCATCGCTGAGCTATACACGCTTCGGCAACACCGCGGCGTGCTCTGTGGCAAGCATTGCTCGCTGCAGCGCTGATCTGTTTGACGTGGCTGCTGCGTTGTGCTGCTGCTGCTGCTGCTGCTGCTTGCAGGAAAACCACCGGAGCACCCGCAGGGGTGATGGTGATGAGCCGGAGGCCAGCAGTGCCTCTGAGGAGGCTGAAGATGAGGGCGAGGACGCTCTGTCGGGTGTGCAGCGCTGACGCAGCAGCAGTTTTGAAACCTCGGCAGCAACAGCAGCAGCACTACAGCTGCCAGCGGCACTGACAGCAGCAGGCAAATGTGCGCCGCATTTTTGGGTGATGGTAGCAGTTGCAGATCATGTTGCTGGACAACAGCAGGTGCTGGGGTATGCAGGTGCTGCCCTGCAGGCAGCTTGACAATAATTCAGACCCAGCACAGACCTGTTGGCAGCCAACAGCAGCAGCAGGTGGCCTGCGTGCGTGAAGATAAGCAACACAACAGCAGCCGTTCCATTTCAACGCTTGCAAACTCTGCAGAGGTTGCTTGTTATGCACCGTCACCTGCTCAGTGTGCCATGCACACATACGTGCTTGTCCACTGTGTGCAGCTCTTCCTGCTGACACATTTGCTTGCGTGCTGCTGCAGATGAAGTAGAGGAGGACGAAGAGGACAATGACACCTCGTCAGACGATGACAGCGATGATGACGTAGATGTAAGAGCAGGCCCACACCATTGGCAGCTGCCTTTGCCTGGTCTCCCCATGCCGCAGACAGCTCAGTGCGAGCAAGCTGGTGTGGCCTAGTTACTGCCAGCAGCATTTGATCTGGATGGGCCTTGCCTATCACCTTGATCGCCCGCTTGACAAGCCTTGCTTCATGCACGACTGCACCTGCTATATGCCATCAAGCACATGCTGCTTGCTGCTGTGCTGGGCAGCACACACCAACCAATCATCTCAACCTGGCATGTCTTCGTTTCTGAATATGTCGTGTGCTGCTGCCGCAGGACCAGGAGGATGAGGAGCAAGAGGATGAGGAGGGAGAGGAGGCAGAAGACGAGCAAGACGAGGAAGAAGGCAGCAACGACGCAGACGCAGCCGCAGGCGGCGGCAGCCGCCACCGGCGGCGCAAGCGCCAGCGCCGCGCACAGCGGCAGCGCCGCGGCGAGCTCGAAATCGTGAAGCTGCCTCGCCGCACAAATAAGGCTGCAGTGCAGGAGCGTGAGCGGCTGGATGGCGGCGAGGCGCTGCCCAACACCAAGCCCATGATGGAGCTGCAGGCCGGCAGCAATGTGTGGTACCAGGCGTATGTGCTCAAGGAGAGCCTCAATGAGGCCAAGGTTCGCTTCCCAGGTGAGCGTTCAGTGGGTTTTGGATGCTGGGTGGAGCTGCCTTGCAGCAGAGGGTGGGGGTGGGGCTGCTGCCAAGTGCTGCTTCATTGCTCCATGTTTGTTTGCGCCTTGCATCCTTGCCTGCGCGCCGCGCTGTTGGTGTTCGTTAATGCAACAACACTCATCCTCTAACTCTTTGCGCAGACCCTGACGGAGGCCGCGGCGACCTGCTGCGCACATGGGTCAACAAGGCCAGCTCACGCATTTGGCGAGGCTCCTACGCACACGGCGACTGGCAGTTTCTCGGCAAAGGCGCATGGAAGCCGCGCCAGAAGCCTAAGCGCAGCGCGCGCGGCAGCGGCCGCCGCGGCAACGGCGCAGCGGCAGGCGGCGGCGGCGGCAGCCAGCGGCGCGGCGGCGGCCGCGCCACGCGCAGCGACGGCGGCGCGGGCGGCAGCCAGCAGCGCAAGCGCGCGCGGAGCGTGCGGCGGGGTGAGTGGCTGTGGGGTAGGGTGGCTGGGGTAGGGTGGTATGGCTGTGTCTTCTGTGTTGACTGTGCTGGGTTGGCTGAGTGCGAACGTGCAGTTGCAACAGGTGTGAGGATGCGTGTGTTTGCTTAGCAGTGTTGAGCCTGCAGCACAGCTGCGCATCCCTCAGTTTTTGCATCTTGATGTTGCTGCTGACTGCCTGTGAGACGCTGCAGCATTGAAACTGACGTTGCTGCATGCTGCTGTGTGCTGTCCGTGTTGCGCTCTCATTGCACAGATGATGATGATGATGAAGAAGAGGAGGATGAGCGGGCAGAAGAGTCATCAGACAACTCAGCAACCAGCAGCGACGCAGGCGCAGGCGCAGAGACAACCAGCGCCAAGCGGCCGCACCACGCCAAGCAGCAGCAGCAGCAGCAGCCAGCGCGCAAGGCGCTCAGTGCACCGCAGCCTGTGCGGCAGCAGCAGCAGCAGCACCAGCAGAGCCGGCTGGGTGGCAGCACTGCCGCCGGCAGGGCAGGTGCAGCTGCCGGCAGAGGTGGTGGCTGGGATAGCGATCGAGAGGCACATGCAGCGATGGATGTAAATGATGCACACGCACGGGATAGGCAGCAGCAGCAGCGCCGGGAGACTGCTGCTGCCGCTGCGAAGCACCACGGTGCTGCAAAGGCAGATGCAGAGTGCGCCAAAGATCGGCCCAAGGGCAGGGATGCAGGCAGGGATGCAGAGCCTTCTGAGAGCTTTGAAGAGGATGATGATGAAGATGAGGATGATGAGGATGACCAGCCAGCCAGCAAGCAGCGGCCCGCAAAGCCGCAACACGCAGCAGCAGCAGGGCATGGCGTGGCCAGGGCCCCCGGCAATGCTGCTGCTGCAGCAGCAGGCGGCAGCGGCAAGCCTCGCAGCAGTAAAGCCAAGGAGCAGCAGCAGCAGCACCAGGGTGCTGCAGAGCAACCTGCGAGGCCTGCAGCAGCAGCGCCAAGCAGACCACGCAAGCAGCAGCAGCAGCTGAGGGATGCAGGTCGCGGCAAAGCTGCTGCTGCTGCTGCTGCTGCTGCTGCTGCTGCACGCTCTGGTGCCAGGGATGGCGACAGCAGCGAGCAGTGGGAGGATGATGGTGACGATGCCACGTCAGCAAAAAGTGCCCACAGCGACCTGCAGGGCATGTACATGTCGCTAGGTGAGCTGCATACACATGCAATTGTTGAGTGTGCTATGTGACAGACCTCTATGTGGCCTTAGAATTTGTCAGAGTCAGTTTTGTAGGATTCAAAAAGTGACACAGCTACCTGCAGGGCATGTACATGTCACCAGGTGAGTTTCATGCACATGCAATTGTTGCGTGTGCTATGTGACAGACCTCTATGTGGCCTTAATGTTAGTAAGAGTCAGTTTTCTAGGATGAAAGAATGCACACAGCGGCCTGCTGGGCATGTACATGTCACTAGGTGAGCTGGCTGTGCTTGCGTGGGCTATGTGCTTTGAGAGAGGGAAGTTACATGTGGGTCCGATGTGCTTTGTGTCACAAATTGTGTTGTGTGGGGTGGTGCCTGCTCTCTGTGTGGTACCAAGAGCGCAGGCAGGCCAGCGTGCAGAGCTACCATGCATGTGTGTCTACGTGTGCGCGCTGACATTGCTGGGCCTTTGCTGTTGGGATGCCCGTGCGGATGCGCATGCAGCAGTGTGTGTGTGGCCTCAGCGTACGTAGTGCCACCCCTCACCTGTCTGCGTCCATGCTGCTTCATGCCAGTAGTGCCTGCTGCACCGCTACGCCCTGCCTCACCTGACTTCTCCCCCCTTGCAGAATCGGAGTTTACAGAGCGCAGCAACAGCAGCCAGCAGCTGCACGACCCGCTCTCGCGCTGGTTTGCGTGCCACTATGCGCTGCTGGCGCAGCAAGGCAAGCTGGCAGCAGCAGGCGGCCTCGCTATAACTGGCTTTGGCAGCAGCAGCCTCCCTAGCGGCCTCACCGCAAACCTGGAATCTGGCAGTCTGCCTGCTGGCTTTATGTTAGACCCTATGAGTAAGGGCATCCAGCACGTGTCCGTGCTGCAGCAGCAGGCCAGAGATATCCTGCAGGCGCTGCCAGCGCCAGCTGCTGCAGCGGTGGCCGCTGCTGCCGGCGTGTCGGGTGCGCGGCTGCTAGCAGCAGAGGATGATGGGGGCGAAGCAGTTGATGGGCTTCTCGCCCCCTCTGCTGCTGCTGCTGCTGCCGGTTATGATGCTGTGTTTGAGCAGCAAGCAGCGGCAGATGAGGAGCGGTCAGCGCATGCTGCTGCTGGCGCTGCTGCTGCTGCAGCAGGCAGCAAGCGGCCAGCACAGCAAGGCGGGTTCTCTGAGCCGGCAGCCAAGCGCAGCAAAGCAGCTCGGCCGCCACCTCAGCAGCCATCTCAATCGCATTCTCATTCTCAAGACACACAGCAGCGCAAGCAGCAGCAGCAGTCGCAGTCGCAGGACGGAGGTCAAGCACCCCGCAAGCAGCAGCAGCAGCAGCAGCAGCAGCAGCAGGGAGCAAAGCAGCACCGGCGCGGCTTTGTTATTGACGAGTCTGATGACGAAGATGACGATGATGGCCTAGCCGATGATGATGCAGTGCAGCAGAAGCAGCAGCAGCGTGCTGCGCGTGACAGGGATGATGAGCAAGGCCAGCCTACTGCTGCTGCTGCTGGTGATGGCGCTGGCACACAGGCTGGAGACAGCCACAAACAGCAGCAGCAGCAGCAGCGGCCGCGACCGCCAGGGCCGGGGACGGATGGCGCTGCAGGCAGCAGGACTGGCGGCCAGCAGCAGCAGCGGCAGCAGCAGCAGGGCCTGCAGCGTCCTGCAGGCCAGGGGCGACCACAGCAAGGCCAACAGCAGCAGCAGCAGCGGGTCGGCGGTAGCAGCGCTCCTGCTGGCAGCAGTAAAGAGCGCACACAGCCAGGTGCAGCTGCTGCTGCTGCTGCTGCAGGGCCAGGAGGGGTGAGGCCTGCACGCCTGTCAGATGCTGGGGATAGCCAGGCAGGCACGGGCCAGACTGGCAGTAGCATGGGCCAGGCTGCACCTTTGCAGCGCAGCAGTCCAGCTGCTGGGATGGCTGGCAAAGCATCTGGCCAGAGTAGGCCTGCAGCAGTAGCGGGGCAGCGTCCAGGCTCAGCTGGTGCTGCAGGCGCCTCCCCTGGTGCTGGGCAGCAGCAGCGGCCAGCAGCAGCAGCAGCAGCAGGCGCAATGGGAAGGCCTGCTGCAGTAGGCAGCAGCAGGCCTCCCGGCCAGGCTGGTGGTGCTGCTGCTGCTGCTGCTGCTGCTGCTGGCAACAGCAGCCCGGTCAAAGCACTTGCGGGCAAGGGCAACAGCAGCGGCAAGGACAGGAGCAGCGGCGGGGGCCTGCTCAAGGCAGCAGTAGTGGGCAACGCTGCTGCAGCAGCTGCAGCAGCAGCTGGCCGCAAGCCTGCTGCTGGCGCGCCACCCAACAGCAAGGCAGCAGCAACAGCAGCGCTGGAGCCGTCTGGCAGCTGCAACAGCAGGAGTGATGGCATGGATGTGGGGGGTGCAGGCGATAGGGCTGGCAAGGCCATCACATCTGCCCTTAGCAAGCGGCCTCTTTCTGCTGCTGCAGCAGGCAATGTGCCGGAGTCTGCTGCTGCAGCAGCTGGAGGCGGTGCCTCACGTCTGGGCGGTGCTGCTGCTGGCAACAGCCTTGGACAGAAGCAGCAGCAGCAGGGGCCTGCGCGGCGGCCGTCACCGCCAGCTACCGCTGCTGCTGGTGATAAGCCTGCTGCTGCTGCTATTGCTCCTGGCGCCAAGCGCTCACAGAGTGCAGACAACACGGCGCAGGAGCAGCAGCAGCAGCAGGCAAAGCGCCCGATGCAGAAGCCGCCTCGGCCCTCCCCCAAGGCCTCACCACAGGCCTCCCCTAGGGCTTCTCCCGTCAGGCAGGGCAGCAGCGAGCCACCATCACTTGGCGGCAGCGCTGCTGCTGCTGCTGCTGCTGCTGGCAGCAACGGCGGCCCTGGTGCTGCTGTAGGCCGGGCGCTGGCAGCTGCAGCATCGGGCAGACCTAGCAGTGCTGGTGGTGCTGATGCTGCTGGTGGCAGCAGCAGGGGAAGGAGCCCTCTTGGCAGCGGCGCAGGCGGCCCTGCAGCAGCAGCAGCTAATGATGCTGCAGCAGGCAGAGGCGGCGGCAGCAAGCCAGATAGGGATGGCGATGCAGCTGCAGGACTGCCGAGCGGTGCGAGACCCCCAGCTCAGCGCAGCGGATACACGCCCATCCCACCGCCACTCCCGCCACCGCCGCCTGGCGGCTCAGCAGCTTACCAGCAGCAGCAGCGCAGCAGGCCTAGCATATCGCCTCCTCCTCGTGCTGGTGCTGCAGACGGCGCAGGCGGCCAGCAGCAGCAGCAGCAGTACAAGGGTCTAAGCAACAGGCCAGGCAGTGCGGGTGGCAGCAGGGGGACGCCGTCAGCAGATCATCGGCGGGATCCGGGCAGCTCTTCCCAGCAGCAGCAGCAGCAGCAATGGGGTGGTAGGTCTTCGCAGCCGTACAACCCTAAGAAGGCTGCCCTAGGCAACAGCGGGCACAACAGCGGGTACTATTGAGCAGGTTGCCACGCACAGCAGGGCGTGGAGCTGCTGTGTATGTGTGTTAGGGTGGTGGTGTGCATTGCGGCAGCCTGCATTACTTGCCCTGTTGCGGCTTTGCTGAGGTTGTATCACAACCATTAGTAATGAATCGCTGGCATCTGCATATGAGCATGGCTTTGGTGGGTGGATGGCTTTCAGGAATTCCTTCAAAGTGTATGGATTTATAATGGGAGCTTAGGCAGGGATGGGTGTGTTGGGCTTGTCGCCACTGCAGCTGCCTGCAGCCTCCAAACGAGCATGATTTTGTGCTCTGCAAGACCAGTCTGCATTGCTGTCAGCACTGGCACTTTCAGTGGTTGCTTGCCGCAGCAGCCTCTGTCCTCAGCACGACAAGCATCAGCAGCGCGAACGGCATGCATGTATCGTGCCTTCTTCCTCAAGCGTGTGGTGATGTGGTGCACTATCACAGCATGCTTGTGTCAGCGGGGTTGTCAGGCATCCCACGCAGCACTGTGTCAACGGCGCTGCCAGTGGCATGCTTGTGGACGTGCTGGTTTAGCGGATGACGCTGCGCCAATGATTCTTGATGCACGCCAACATAGGCAGGCATTCAAACCACCGGCGTCTACATGATCTGTAATTACAGATCTGCAAGGTTGGCACCATGCTTGATGATGAAAAACAACACTTGGCACCATGCTTGATGACGTCACATGCCACACGCCATACTATGGGTGTGACGCCCCTGCGAGGCTGTTACTTGGAAAGCCAGAGCTCAAGAATATATACCTGCAGTGCTGCACGGCAACTGTAACCAGCCATAACAGCACAACCAAACACGCAGCACCATGTGAAGCAGTGACAACAAAATGCAACCCACGACCTTGACCTGACATGCACAACTGCTTTGCCAAACAGCCGGGCTTGATAGCTGGCAGCAGCCCAGCATCAGGTTAGAATGGCATGCAAGCCCACCCGCACTACGCAGCAACATGTCATGCATGACAAACACTGTTGTGACAGTCCCTGTGCCAGCCCGGCGCTTTCAGCCAGGCTGCTTTAGTGTTGACCTGCGCAGGCTCTCAGCGACGCGTCCACGAGCTGTGCAAACTCAGCAGAAGAAAACAGTCATTGACACGTGCGCAAATACCAAGCTTGCATACATGCTGCACCGCCAATCAAACCCAACACATGTCAGACAGTAAAGTAAAGCATCACATCCAGCGTGTTCTGATAAAAGCTGCAAGACACAGCCCTTGGCCTGTGGCCGACACATGCTCCATGAAAATTGCAAGTTGCCAGCACACCGTGGGCAGCAAAGCACTCCAAGTACTGGACATAATACAAAGGCCTCAAGTCAACCATCACACATCCTTGCCCACAGACAAATGAACGCCGATCACAACCGCATGCAGCTGAGTTGACAGCAGCTGCTGCAGTAGCTGCGCCTGCGGCGCAGCCACCGCAGTCCCTCCCCCTTGCTGCCGCAGCCCAGCTCACAGGCCCGCGCCAGCTGCTGCTGCTCCTGCTGCTGCTGGCTGCGCCCTGCGCCTCACGCGCAGCGGCACGCCAAACTTGGGGTGTGCTGTCACGCTCATGAGCACCTCCTCCGGCTTGTCGCCGGCGTACTCAAACTCGAACTTCCTGCAAGGCCGCAAGAGATTCAGCAGCAGCAGCAGCAGCAGCAGCAGCAGAGCCATCAGGAGCAGTCAGCAATGGACTGCCGTAGCAGCAGCAACACAGCACCAGGATGGTCCTTAGACTGCTGCAGCTTGATGACACATGTCCCCAACCACCACAACAGCAAGGCCAGGATGGTCTCAGACTACTGCAGCACCTGCAATCCAATCCCACCTTTTTGTACTCTAACCACACACTTGAAGCGTGACACTTACACTTATCTGCGCAGCTACAAACGCTACTCCTACTGACCCAGCCACTCACTGCAGCATCATGGCCAGGATGGTCTTGGCCTCCAGCAGCGCAAACTGCGCGCCAATGCAGTTGCGCGGCCCGCGGCTGAAGGGCATGTAGGAGTAAGGGGGCACGCGCTGCGCTAATCCGCCCTCCTCCAGCCAGCGCTCGGGCCTGAAGTCTGCTGCATCTGGGCCCCACACCTGTGCAAAATTGCAGCAGCAGCAGCAGCAGCAGCAGCAGCAGCAGCAGCAGACTGTGGTCAGAGTGTGCAGATTTGAGCAGTGCCGCCCTCCTCCAACCAGCGCTCCGGCCTGAAGTCTGCTGCATCCTGGCCCCACACCTACGCAAAGTTGCAGCAGCAGAAGAATTGTTTTGCAACCACAGCGAGACTTCAAGCAGCAGTGCACCAGCACGACCGATGACCCTGAGGATTGCTGCGGCCGGGCGCCACACCCGCACCAAACTGCGGGAACACCAGCAAGGCTAGCTGTCAGGCTGCCATCAACATGGCACCAACATACACGTCTGCCTAGCAGCTGCATTACACACAGCAGCCATCTGTCAGCAGCACAGCCACACACGCGTACACACGACTTCAATCAGCTGCTGTCACCAGAGCTCCCAAATCAGTGCAGCGTTACGCTCACCTGCGTGTCCATGTGCTGCACGTAGGGTGAGACCAGCAGCACCTTGCTGCTGGTGTCATATCCAGCCAGGCTGCTGCCCTCAGGGCCCCAGCGGGCCAGCAGCCCCACCGGCGGCCGCACACGCAGCGACTCCTGCACATGCATTTAATTTCAAAAAAACCTGATGGATTTTGAGATTTACCATATGTTACATGACATGTTATTGCTGTGCCGCGCTACTGCATGCGTGTCATATGCACTTGATGTGCCGAGTGTCCAGCGATGGTAATAGCAACCATTGAACACCAATGAACAAGAGAATGCAACATGCAGCGAAGCTGCTGCAGGCATGCCATAGGGTTTCCTTTCGATGCAATTCCGCCACCGCGAATGGCAAGCGTTGCAATTGCAATCAAGATTCGATCGTGGATATCTCACAATTTACTGGGCGCCTGGCCGCGAAACTGAAGGAACAAAGGTATTAGAACATGTAGAACCCGAATCCGGGCATTTTTCGGGCTCGCAGAGGGTGTTTACCCCTAGATCTCTCAATATTCTATTTATCGTTGCATCGTGGTTGCATTTTCATTGCATGCTCATTGCATCCATGCTGTGGCGGACTTGCATCGAAAGGAAACCCTATGCACAGCATCTGCAGCAGCAGCAGCAGCAGCAGCAGCAGCTGCAGCCCACCTTGAGCACTGCATTGAGGTAGCGCATCTCGCTCAGCTGCTGGTAGCTGGGCTGGCTGCTGCTGCCCAGCACTGCTGCCACCTCGGCAGCCAGCCGTCGCTCCACCTCCGGGTGCTGGCACAAGTACCACATCGTCCAGCCCCTGCAACACATTGTGTTATAACATGTTGTGACAAACAAGTGTCATAACGCAGTAAAACAACAGCATTGCGGCGCAAACTGTCTTCAGAGGTTGCCAGAAGCCACATGTCACCACCGTTGTCGCACGCAACCAAGCGGCCACAATGCGTGCTGCATGCGCGCCAGCAGTGATGCAATGCGTGTGGGCTGCAGACAGGCTGATGCAGCAGCCGATGCTGCATGCTGCTCTGCCAACGTCTGCATCAAGCCAAACACAGGAGTTCAAATATCCTGCAAGTTGGCGAAATCATGCAGTAAGGGGGAAACACTCACAACAGGCCTGCAGTTGTGTCGTGTCCTGCAGCAAAGAACGTCTTCATCTGACTGCAGGGGCAGCACGGCAGATGCAAGCAGCAGCAGACCATCAACAGTCAGCGGATAGCAGTAGCAGCAACCAAACTGCTCGCATCATCAATACCAGCAGCCAGCCCAGGCTGCTTATTGACAACCCATGCTTCGCATACGGCATCCTGAAGCAGTCGATATTCAGCTGCTGCATATTCCAGGCAGCAGTTCAAACTTCTCACAGCCAGCACCGAGCAAGCAGTAGCCAAATTGTCAGAAGCAATATACATCTGCATACATGCCAAACAACAGGCAGAACAAACCGACCTGAGCAGCATCTCAAGGTCAAGGCTGCCATCCACGCTCTCCTTCTGGCACAGCTTCACAGCAAGCATCAGGATGTCCTTGCTGTCTAGCATCATCTGCTCAGTGGCAGCACTGGCCTCGCCGCCAGTGCCAGTATCCCCGAACGGACACTCGGCATCACCGCTGCTGCTGCTGCTGCTGCTGCCGCTTGCAGCACTGCTGCTGCTGCTGCTGCTGCTGGTGAGTGTGGTGCGCTGTGCTGTGTCAGGAGCAGCAGCTGCAGAGACGGCTGCAGCCACGCCAGGAAACGGACACTTGGCTGCACTGCTGCTGCTGCTGCTGCTAGCGCCTGTGCCAGCGCTGCTTGCAACGCTGCCGCCAACCACGTCAGTGCCTGCCAGCGCTGCTGCCGCCTGCCGGTCAACGCTGATGCCCATCTCCTGCAGCCGTTTGACCAGGATGGCCATGAGCTGGCTGTCCAGCTGCTGCTGCATGCGCTGCGTCTTGCTCACATTCCAGGGTAGGTCCTTCATCCAGTTGAGGGGCACATTGTCTGGCAGCAACCGAACACGCCAGCAAGAAAGCACATCAGGTGGCGCACTCACAGAATCAACAGGCGGCACAGGAAACGTACAACACGAGAGTGTGAAGATGCAGCTACCAGGTGTGGCTGGGGCTGACGTCGCTACCCGCATGCATGCGGCACCAGCGCCACTCAGCATGCACGCTGCGACACCCCCCTAGATGAGGCTCAGCTGCAGCACTAGAGGCCATTGCTTGATGCCGCTGCTGCCGCTGCTGCCGCCTGCTGCTGCCAGCCCTCACCCAGGAACCACGCCACGTGTCGGCCCAGGCCCTCGAATGCTGTCCATAGCGGGCCGCTCCTGCCTGCTGACAGGAAGTCGATGTCCTCACCAAAGCCAACCTGCAGCAAGGCAGGGCAGCAGTCAGCAAGCAAGCATACACAGCAGCGCATGTGTACGCGCTAACATGACTGGACATACCATGTGCCACAGCCCGCCTGCGAGCAGGGCAGCAATGCACAAGGAGACACAACAGCACATGTCTGACGGCAACATGCGTAGACGCAACACATAAATGACGCTGTAAAAAGCATAGATGTGCTGTGATGTTTGAGGAGCGCCGATCCAGCAATCCCAGCAACAGCCAGCGACTCGGCAGCAACTAACATGTGATAGGAAAGCATGCAGAATAATCCATTGTGAAGTGCTCAGCCTTGTGGCGCTTGCCTTGCAGATAACCTCAAGCGTGGTCAGCACTGTCAAGTGATGCAGCTGCACCACCTCCCGCGACTCAGCCGCAGCCTCCAGCCTCTCCACCAGGTGCTCAGTGCAGCTGATAAACCCCGGCAGCGCGGTTTTGAGGAAGCTGCTGCTGAACCCTGGGTTGAAGGCGTCGCGCTGTGCCTTCCAAGTGTGGCCTTCAGACATGACCATGGATTGGCTGCCCAGCACGGGCAGCAGATCCTTATAGCGGGGAGACTTGTGGTACTGCAGCACTTCATACACCTGTGGAAGGGGCAAAAAGAGAAAGGCATCATGAGCATCATGACCATGGATTGGCTGCCCAGCAAGGGCAGCAGGTCCTTAAAGCGGGGAGACTTGTGGTACCGCATCACTTCATACACCTGTGAAAGGGGCAAAAAAAGAAAGGCAACATGAGCGTCATGGCCATGGATTGGCTGCCCAGTACGGGCAGCAGGTCCTTGTAGCGGGGAGACTTGTGGTACTGCAGCACCTCGTACACCTGCAGAGGAAGCAATACAGTGTATGGCAACATGAAATGTGGCGAGTTTGAGAAGTATGGCCGCAAGACTGCTGATTGGCAGTAGCTGCTTGGACCAGCTCAGCAGCGTGCGGCACGCCAGCAGGTGCTGTAGCACATCTGCTTCCCATTACACACCCCGTGCTGCTGCTGATACTGAGCCAAGACTAGGTGACACATGTCGTCCTCTGCTGCTGCTGACGCTAAGCCAAGCGAGGGCACATTCCCAGTGATACACAGTCAACTGTGTGTCAAGTGCGCTTGCCCCATGTGCCCCGCAAAGCCCTGAAGCTCATTAGCAGCGTTCCGACACCCCTGCAGCTCCGCCTGCATGTCCCAACGTGCACCAGCATACCGCCCCTGTCCTGTCAACACCAAAAAGGCTTTAGTAGCAAAAAGGCGATAGATGCCATCGCTGCTGCTGCTGTCCCCCGCTGCCTCACCTCTCGAATCGCCTCGGGGTCTGCCACCACCATCACTGGCGGGCTGCCCGGCACTTGAAATTCAAAGAAAGGGCCGTGCTGCTGCCGCCACTGCAGCAGCAACCGCTCCAGGTCACCCTGTGTGGCCAGGTAGGCGGTCATGCTGGCGCTGTGCATGAGCCCTGGCAGCTCAGGGGGCCGCGGCGGCTTGCAGGACACATATGGCAGGCAGCAGCAGATGTGGTTTGGATGTGGACACAGGTGTGAAGAACATATAGTAGTGTCACCATGGTGTGGGGTGCGGCCGCGCAGTGACGCAGTGGATTGGCGGTGTCAGCAGGGATGCCATTGCGTAAAGCGTGGGTTGGGCTGTCCTTGCAGCAGGCCTGGCAGGCTGACAGGATAGACACTGCTGAATGGCAGGCAATGAGATGCTGGAGCATGCAGGTGCTGCAGTGATTGTAGTGCCTATGATTGTGTAAAACTAGACTGATACGATGTTGCAAGCTATTACAGAAGCCGCAGCAAAGGAGTGTGGTCTTGGCTAACCTGCTTGCCCTTGGGCCTGCTGGGCTGAGGTGGACTGGTGCTGCCCGATGCTGCTCCAGCTACTGCATGCACCCTCAGAATGCCCCTGACAGTGCTTCTGTGACTCCTCGGCGCTGCATGGCTGCCCATGCAGCAGCCCTGTCGGCCATATGCCAGCTGCATGGCTCTGGCTATGCACTTGCTGCTGCTGTTGCTCCGCCTCCTGCTCCTGGTGACTATACAGTAACAACCAACGTAATCAATTACAACAATTATTCGGGCTGCTGCAACACTGAACCGAGAGCAGGTTCAAGACATTTGATCGTGTGTCATCCAGGCATCGGAAGCCCTGGTGATCTAGCTGGGGTGCCCTCAACGGCTTGCATTGCCGGAAAACTTCACTTTTGTTCTTGCTGGCTACCTTAATACGCTTTGCCGAACGTTCGTGTGCTTGCAAAAACCCTTCTCACTGCCTGAAGTCACCAGCTGCAGCACGCCCAGCACGATGCCCCTAGACGCCCAATCGCTCATCAACCCCAACCCTATCATTCATGTGAGGAAGACTCGAACACAAAAGGTGGGTACATGCCTGCCTGGCTGCTGGTGCCCCTGCAGCAGGACACACACTGTCCTGTACCGCACTGCGCACTGCACGCACTCCTCAGGCTCAGGCGCGGTTGCAGGCAACTCAAGATGACTGCTAAGCTCATCTCCAGATCTACCTGTGGTAAACACGGCTTTGTACACCCACCGCAGCTCCCATCCTTGCATCTGCTGCTGCTGCTGCTGCTTGCAGGAAGCGGCTGCTGCAGTTGCAGAGGACGGACGACAACTGATTGATGCCTCTGAAATCTTTGACCACATACGTGACATAACAGATCCCGAGCACCCATACTCGCTGGAGCAGCTGAACGTAGTGGAGGAGGAGCTCATCAGTGTGGATGACAGGGGCAGCCATGTCAAGTGGGTGGCTGCCGCGCTGTGACATCTGCTGCTGGCATCTTGTGCATGCAGCATGCCCCTGCTATTGCTCTGCTGCTGCTATTGCTGCTGCTGCTGGTGTGCTCGGCAGCGCTGGCAGCAGACTGCATGCTGCGGCAAGTACGCACCCAAGTGCTAGGTTGAGCTAAAGTGCAAGCGTCTGCAGCACGTTGCACTTGCAGCTGTTTCTGCTGGAGCGGCACTGGCAGCTGGCAGTCACTCACTCACGTTGTCATAGTCTTGCCAGGGTTCTGTTTAGATCCCAGCATTCAACCATCATCCACCCGCCGCCGCGGCTGCTGCTGCTGCTGCTTCTGCTGCTGCTGCTGCTGCTGCTGCTGCTGCTTCTGCTGCTGCTGCTGCTGCTTCTGCTGCTGCTGCTGCTGCTGCTTCTGCTGCTGCTGCTGCTGCTGCTTGCGCAGGGTGATGTTCACGCCTACTGTCGAGCACTGCAGCATGGCCACACTCATCGGGCTGTGCATCCGCACCAAGCTGCTGCGCAGCCTGCCGCCACGCTTCAAAGTGGACATCTTGGTGAGCCCAGCTACCTTTCGCCATCACCTGTATATGCCAGGCAGGGTGGTGTTGCGCATGTTGGCGCTGAGAACCTTCCCTGTGCAGACAGCAACTGCTGCCGGATGCCGACAGCCATGGTAATAGGTCTGTGTGATATGTGTCACTTGCTAGCCTCGCCTGCCTGGTAGGGGGCAGGATTGCTATGCGCACAAATGATTATATGTACCTTCGCTGTTGCCGCACCCTGTCCTGCAGCTGTCTCCTGGTTCCCACAGCACCGAGGCTGCCGTCAACAAGCAGCTGAATGACAAGGAGCGCGTAGCTGCTGCACTTGAGAATGCAGCGCTGCTTGATATGGTCAACCGCTGCCTGGCAGGGGCCCCCGCCAGCGGATGATTGAATGCGGCCAGCGGCATATGCATGTTCGTTGGTGATATATTACGTGGATTGGGCCGTTGCTGTGTCTTGGCCGTGCACGCCATGCGCAATGCTCCACTGCGCCATACATCATGGCTCTGCCGCCGTCAACCGGGCTGGCTGCGCTGGCCCTGGCTGGCTGCAGTGCCGGCGGCTGAGTGGTGCAGCAGGCGGCTGAGTGGTGCAGCCGGCGGCTGAGTGGTGCAGCCGGCGCCCACATCCATCAACACAGTCAGCAGTGTGCGAATCCAGGGGCGATGGGTTCAGGAAGCCAGCTCACCCACTCGCAGGACACAGCCCGTGTCGGGTGCAGCGCTGGTTGCTGCGGCACGCACTGCGCGCAGCAGCTTTTGTTGAATGGCAAGGCGCGCGCGGTTGCGTCAGGTGCAGCACTGCTGGACATGGTCAAGCGCTGCGGGGCAGGGGATCCCGCCAGTGGATGATGAGGCGGCGTGTGGCACATGACTATTTGCTCGTATGGTGTGCGGTGAGCAGGTCATGGACAGTCTAGCATGAGAAAAGCAAAGCTGCGCACCTTCAAGCATTGCTTGGCCAGGAGACCCCCCGCCCAAGGTCCCCCGGCGCTCTGACTGGGCTGTCCACGCAAGCACGTCTGTCCAGCATCATGGCAACATAGCGTCATTTGTGCTGTGAGCAGGCCTGCCGTGGGGATGCATATGTGGCTGCACCAGTTCTGTGTGCAGGCTGTCCTTCGGCGAAGTTCGTGTGGTGTTGAGCTCCTGATGCGAGCTCCTCTGTTTTGTTTGTGTGTGCATGCACGCACTAGCTAGCACACATGGCGGCAGTTTGTCCCACCGCTGCATGTCCTGCATGTGGCTCTGCCACTGAGACTTTGCTTTATCCTAATCTGGAAGTGTTCTGCCACCTCTGCTAAACATGGAGTTTGCAGAGTTTTTTAGCAAGCAAATGGATTAAGCTCACGTTTTGCTATGAAAGATGCTGTGTTTGCAGAGCTGAGACGTCTGCCGCCTTGCGCTGAAAAGCTGCGCAGTGTACTACTGGTACTACTGGTACTACTGACCATGACTGACTGTCTTATGACATGGTGCTACGTTTTGTGAAAAGGCTGCTGTTTTGTTCCTGGCGATATTTGGGGTGGAGCTGGAGTTTGCAGGCTGGCTGCTAGGTTGTTTGCTGACTACCTTGTTCTTGCTTGAGATCATATGTGGCAGCTACCAGCAGCCTCAGCCTAAGGCAGCCGGGCTGCAGTGCTCAGCGCTCCGAGCGCAATGAGGTTGTCTTACTTTGCCACTTCAGTGGGACACTCTGGAGCTTCCAGCCTTTCAGTGGTCTCATTTGGACGTGCCCTTAGTGGGCAAACTGCAACCTCATCACAGTGTCACTACTGCTCTGCAGTGAAGGTGAGGTACGGTTGTGCTGCACCAGCGGTGTCACAGCTGGTCAGTCTCGTGTTCCCCGCCAGATAATGGCAATATATTCAAGAAACGTACACTGAAATAGCTGTTACCCAACTTCACGGCTCACACAGAGATTTCGCACACGCCGGGCTCTGCCACGCCAGCAGCATCGGCCCAAAACGGTTACATGCTGAACACGCACAACGTTTGTATAGGCTACGTCACTGCCACTGGCTCCTTGCCTTGGTATAATTGAACATTGTTTATCTGCATATGTCGCTCATCGCTGGCTCGGTCACCTGCTACCGAGGAAAAGGCCCTCAACGCAACTCTACCAGCCTTACGTGAGTCCAAAGCTTCCCTTTTCAAATCCATAGTGAAATGTGACACAGTTACAGTCGCGCTGACATGCCGTGCATCGAATATACACCGATAGCTTTCGGAAGGGCCTCGTTATCAGCGCAGCAGCCCTCTTGATGTCGCTCCTGGCATTTCAAACATACCAAACGCTCAAGATCAAGTGGTCACGGGAACATGAAGCTCCATCCATTTGGCATGTCACCTGCTGCACTTTCGTACGAATTCATGGCATGCTAACTCCGGCTGCACATGTGTCGCGACGCTGGCTTGCTGCTGCAACAGCAGAACACGTGGATTCAACACAAATTGCACCGTGCAGCTAGTGTCAA
Source organism: Tetradesmus obliquus (assembly GCA_030272155.1). NCBI lineage: Eukaryota > Viridiplantae > Chlorophyta > Chlorophyceae > Sphaeropleales > Scenedesmaceae > Tetradesmus > Tetradesmus obliquus. Next base: position 9,886,332 of record CP126191.1, read on the forward strand.
GATGAACGCCATGAGCCAGCTGCCCTCAGGAGCTGCAGTACTTCTGGTTGGGCTGCTCGCAGCTGCAGCTGCCAGCACTGTGGTGTATGCTGAGGTATTTGTGCCAATTGGTGAGTTCCGTGACAGACGTGAGACTTGTAGCATTGCCTGCAATTGCGCACGGTGCATCATTAACAGAACTTAATGCTTGTGTCGGACACAGATCTGTGTCACGCACTGCCCTGCCAACATCAGCAGTCACAACGGTTGCGTGTGGCGTGTACCTGCTGCTGACAGCAGCATCACCTAATTTGATCAGTTAGCTGGAGGTGTTCTCATGACAGTGGGTGATGCCAGTGGTCACTGCAGACAGTTGGTTGCGTGCATGCAACCAGCACATGTGTGCTGTTACCCGCGCCTGTTACATATGTGCTGGCCCCGGCGCCTGTTTACAAATGTGCTGTTACCCGCACTTGTTGTGTTTGTGCAGGAGGGACCAGCAGCAACAGTGGCAGGCTGCATTGGCGGCACCTTCGAGCTGCACAAGGTGCATGGGTGGGATGGCATGCTTCAACGCAAGCAGCAGCAGTGCAATGCCTGAAGGAGCAACATGCCAATAAATTTTACACCAACCCCGGAAGTATTATAAGGTCTGCCGCCGTTGGATGCAATGACGGCAGCAGCCAGCACTGCTGCTGGTGATGTTGCAGGCAAGGCGTGTGACGTGCTAGCAGGCAGCGTGGGTCACATGACAACAACAAAGGGAAGCCAGGCTGAAACACTGGCTGCTGCTGCTGGTGCTGCTGCTGCTGCTGCTGCTGGTGGTGGTGGTGGTGATACAGGTCATGCAGCAGAGGCGAAGCTTGCTGATGCAGCCAGGGGATTGGCTGCAAAAGCATTCTCCATCCGGTGAGCAGAAAGCCATCACATTTATTTGAAAAGGCGTATGCGTGCGATCGCTTGCACTTGCTGTTACTGTTTTCTTCTGATAGCTTGTGTGCAAACCAGTCGAGTACCATTCAAGACGTGTGCAGCTCAGTCACTGCTGGCTGCAGCCCAGCACCTCCAACACAGCGCATGTTAATTGGGATATCCAGCAGTGCACAATGAAGTTGGTTGTTCCATGCTCCGTGAAGTTGTTTTTCACTCTCACCATGCATCTTGAAGCCACTTCGCCATCTATTGGACAGCACCAGACAACCTGCAGGGTTCGCGTCACTGCGCGCTGCAACTAGTGCAAGGACAATTCGGCTGCTGCTGCCAACGCCATTGCCGCTGCCGCCGCTGCTGCTGCTGCTGCTGTTGCTGCTGCTGCTATTGCTGCTGCTGCTGCTGCTCGGCCTGCGCAGGCCAGCTGCAGCTGCCAAGTTGCCAGCGTCTGCTGCAGTGCCGTCATCAGGCCTGCCTGGGGCACAGATGGCTGCCAGCCCTCCTGCTGCTGCACTGCGCTACAACCCAGCAGGTGAACCCTGCAGCCTAGACGCCTGAGTCCCAGGCCCCTGCTGTGCCACCGCCCTGCGCGCACAACCAACCCGTACATGCGTGTCCCATGCTGTTTACTAAACAACGATTTTAAACATTGTTACGGGGCCTGTGGTCCAGCAACCCTAGCACTGCGGCAATGGATGCACGTCTGCCTCGTGTTCTTGCCGCTCCTGCCACTCTGTTACCCGCCGCCACTCTACACTTCGCTTCACAGGGCTGCCAGTTGTGCCCGCCCTTAAGGCCAGGGCCCCTGCTGTGCCACGGGCCGCTGCACGAGACCACCCCGTGCAAGCAGTGCTGCAGATTGAGACCAGCACTGCCACCATGCCTGTCAGCCCGCTGCACAAGTGAGCAGCATGCATATGCTTTGTCACTGACTGATTTATTGATTGTCTAGAAGTGCTGGAGCTTGAGGCCACCGGTACGATACTGCTGCCGTGCCTATGACCCCGCTGCACAAAGGGTCCAAGTTTATGAACATGTTGTCTCACTGATGGATTGTCAAGGAGTGCTGGAGCTTCAAGCCACCATCGCCACAAAAGAGACAGGATAGTTACATGTGGGTCTTGGCACCATCAGGGCCACAACAGGTTGAAAACATGGTCTGAGACCAGAAAAGGAGAGTGAGCACCGTATAACACAATGCACGCCAAATCTTTCATGTAACATGATTCATGTTATGTTTAAAGACGTCTTACTGCGGTGCGCAGCGGCACCCCACCTCACCACAATGCCTGTGAGTCCGCTGCTCAAGTGAGCTTATGTTCATACTATGAGCCTGTAGGACCCTCAAGGGTAGTACTCAAGGTGCATGTGTCGTATTGTACTGTAATACCTCTTCCACTGCTCCTTCTGCTGCAACTGCTTCTTTGCAGGTACACTTGGTGGACCTTTGACGGCACTGTGCCGGGCCCTGTGGTGCGCCGCAGGCTGGGGGACACCCTGGAGGTGCGCCACACCAACAGGTGAGTGAACACGAGTTAGTGCTTGTGTGTTATAGAGATTATTTTTCCGGTTATTCTGAGCTGGGCAGTGCAGCTGAATTGTATTTACGGCATCAGGAGCTGGAAGCTGGTACCTGGCAGCTGTGTTGTGCTGCTGTGGGCTTTAGCAATTGTTTGGCAGCGCCGCAGGCTGGGGGACACCCTGGAGGTGCGCCACACCAACAGGTGAATTAACACGAGGTGTTTGTGTGTTGTAGAGATTGGTCAGTGAAGCTGATAGATACATACGGCATAAGGAGCCGGTGGCTTGTAGCTTACAGCTGTGTTGCTGATCTGGACTTAAGAGGCTGTCTAGCACGTGGTGCAGGATAAACACATAATGCCGGGTGTCCGCCATGCCATCATGGATAATCAACTTATCCTTGCCACATTCCAACACATTTCCAAATATGGCCAACACGGCTGCTGCTGCACCTGCTGCTGCTGCTGCTGTCCTGTAGGGATGCCACTGGGCTGGGCCACAACATTGACTTCCATGCAGTGACTGGGCCAGCAGCCACATATGCAGAGCCAGGGGAGACTAAGGTGGGGTGCTACTGCTGTTGCTGCTGCTGCTGCCGCAGCCACTGCGCTGCTTCCAGCCTGTTTAGAACACATTTTGCTACTGTTAAACATGCCGCAACCCCGTGCGGCCCATCGACTGTTTGGAGGAGGTGTTGAGGCCCAGCGCGCACAAGTGCTGCTGTCTGGCTGCTCTCGCTGCTTGCTGCTCTTTGTGCTTTTTGGGGTGCAGCCCAGCCCCTGTCTAGATGCTCGATCATGGGCTCACGCTGCTGTTGCTGCTGCTACTGCCTTTGCTTGCCGCTGTTGCTGCTGCCACTGCCTGTTAATACTCCAGACTGTCTTGTTCAAGAAGCTTGACCCAGGGCTCTCATCCACACATGCGCTGCTTCGTTGATGCTGTCTTTCTGTTTCGCTCGTTTCACTTGAGACTTCTGTCAAATTCCAACCCTGCTGCCGCCGCTGCTGCTGCTGCTGAGCCTGCTGCTGCTGAGCCTGCTGCTGCTAAGGCTGCTGCCTCTGCTGTTGCAGCTGCCCCGTTGTCTCTGCACTGCAGATACCTGACTCGGGCTTACGAATTACAAATATTGGTACTGCTGCTGCTGCTGCTGCTGCTGCCGCTGCTGCTGCTTACAGACCGCTTTTTTCAAATTGGTCAACCCCGGGCTGTTCATCTACCACTGCGCAGCACCGCATCTGCCAGCTCACGTGGCCAATGGCATGTATGGGTTGATTCTAGTGGAGCCAGAAACAGGCCTGCCACCTGTTGACAAAGAGTTTAGCGTGATTCAGTGTGAGGTCTATGCCAAGGAGGGCACGGTGAGCTGTGCGCAAGTTGCTTGCGGATATGTCTCGCTCGGTGATACACCTGCAGCTGCTAGCAACATGGCTTTCGGCTGCTGTTGCTGCTGCATTTTGTTGCTGTTTGGCTGCGGCCGGATTGATTCTGAACTCAGCCCAAAATCGATGCGTTGCATGCAGCTAGAACGCTCTACTGACAGATGCTTTGAGTATGTCTCTGACAGCGGGACTGCTGAGATCATCTGCTTTTGCTGCCTTGGCTGCTAACTGCCACTGCTGCTGCTGCTGCTGCTCTGCCTGCTGTGTCTGCTGTGCAATACATGTCATACCATCACGATTTTCTGGTCTGCTGAATTCCAGCTGTCGACTAATTCAACCAGTAATGCTGGCTCCCATGCCGTGGGTGACTGCTATACTGGTGACTGTTGCTGCAACCATTTTTTTGCTGCAACAATTGTGTCCGTGCTGCATTTCTGCATGCACCCAGCAGGTGCCCGGCCAGCTGGAGCACGCCTACTCTGATGGAATGGATGAAAACTTCTCACCCATGTATGTGGTGTACAACGGAGCAGTGGGTGCACTCACCGAAAAGCCGTTGATTGTGGACCAGGTGGGTTGACGACCTATCCTTAAAGCCTAAACCTGAAAAACCCTTATATCTCAGATCTTAAGCCCTGACACTAATGCAGTACTGCAGGTACAGAGGGGCCCTGGTAGTGCAGCTGCTGCTGGTGGACCCAGCTTGCCGTTTGTGCGCTGTTGCGCAGATGGAGCGGCCTGAACAGTTTGGCGGCGCCCGCTGTTGCTACTAATAGCCAAATAGTTACTAGTATGGCGCAAACCCTGCGTCTTCTCAATGCCATGCAGATTTGGAGCGGTCGGCAGCACGTGGTGTGCCTAGCAGGCTGTGTGTTACATATGATCTGTGTTTCTGAAAGCATGCGTGATATGCATCACAGCTGCGGTGAGGTTGTCTTAATCCATTGCTACTTCAACATATGCGCAGGACGACCGCGTGCGTATCTACTATGGCAATGCAGGTCCCAACAAGATTGCCACCTTCCATATCATTGGGATGGTCTTTGACAAGGTACGCGTGCTAAACACATGCCAAACACAAACATTTGAACCACCTGCCAGTAGTGGTAGAGACGCTGCCAGTGCAGCAGCAACAGCATGGATTGCAACAAATCAGGAAGAACTGCATGAAGCTTGTCTGCAACTTGTAGCTGAGCTGCTGCTGCTGCTGCTGCTGCTGCTGCTGCTGCAGGTGTTCAGGGATGGTGACCTCATCTCGCCACCAGGCCGCAGCATTCAGACAGTTGTGGTGCCGCCAGGTGCGTAAGCGTGCCCCAGCACACCACAGCAAGCGGCCAGCACACCACAGCAAGCGGCCAGCACACCACAGCAAGCGGCCAGCACACCACAGCAAGCGGCCAGCACACCACAGCAAGCGGCCAGCACACCACAGCAAGCGGCCAGCACACCACAGCAAGCGGCCAGCACACCACAGCAAGCGGCCAGCACACCACAGCATGCAGCCAGCACACCACAGCAAGCGGCCAGCACACCACAGCATGCAGCCAGCACACCACAGCATGCGGCCAGCACACCACAGCATGCCGCCAGCACACCACAGCATGCGGCCAGCACACCACAGCATGCAGCCAGCACACCACAGCATGCGGCCAGCACACCACAGCAGGGAGTGGGTCACCGCTCAACAACCTGCAGCTGCAGCAGCCAAGAATCAAATATGCAACCAAAGTCAAAGAGATTGAAAGGTGCAAGAAACAGGCAATCAGTCATGGACTCGATGGCCATTGTCCATATCATATCATTCAAGTGATGACAGCCTTGGAATATCTACGCTGTCGCTGCACCATGCTGCTGCGGTTCAGGTGGTGCTGTGGTCGTGGAGTTCACTGCACTGGTGCCTGGCGACTACAAAATGCTGGACCATGCCATTTTCAGGGTGGACAAGGGCTGTGTGGGCATCCTCAAGGTGCGCTGCATTGCAATGCTATGCTATGCTGCGCAGCTAAGCAATTGCTTGCTGACACGCAACAGATCAACACCATGTGCTCCTCAAGTGCGGTGACAGCCTGTGGTTTGATGCTGAACACCAGGGGGGGTGGGAGGGTAAGTTAGCTACTAGTACAGGACACCATTGTAAGATACTGAAAGGGGATCACTGGGACTGTAAATACCAAACCTTGGCCATGATGATGTGTCAAATCAGCAAGTGTTTGTCATCATGATTGCATGCCGCTGGTGCTGCCATGCAGGTGCGCCCCAAGGGGACTGACATGTACAGCAGGCTGGACCTGTTTGACTTCATTGACTGGTGGTTGACTTTGACTGTTGGACCATGTGGTTGACTGTTTGACCTGTTGACCGCAGGTGCGCCCAAAGGGCACTGACAGCAGGCTGGACCTGTTTGACCCAGTGGAGTGACCCTCGGCGTTATTTGAGTGGCCCCATGCGCCTCGTCTGGCTCCTTCGTGGGTGGGCCTGCAGCCCAACTTTGGTGACTTGGTAGTTTGGGTGGCTCCATTGATCCAGCACAGCCATGCCCAGGATGCAAGTCGGAGAATCAGCTCAGTCCTTCAGGCCGTTCAATTGGTTGCAAGCTACGTGCCCAGCTTCAAGAAACTGTGCGGCGTTGTGGATAATAGAGAGCGCTGTGCAGGCTTGCGCGTGATTTAGCAGTACATGCCTGCAGCATTGAGGCCAAGCGCAGGTGGCACAGATGCAGACACCTTGCAGAGTCGCCCGCAGCTGTGGTTGATGAACATGTCTGTGACTGTGAGAGGGGCCTGTTACAGGGGTGGGCAAGCTATCACCCTATAGTGAATGTGAGGATGCACTTCCGGACCACGCGTTAATGCTACGTATGAACTATGCTGCCGGCAGGATAACAGCTCTCATGTTTGCGTGCAACGTGAGCTTTGAACAAGGCAGCAGACGGATACCTTGGAGTGGTGCTGGTTTGAGTTTTTGGTTGCTTGCGGCAAGAGAGGGGTGTGGGGAGGTGTGGGGGAGTGGTGAGAAGCACGTGCTTGCGGCAACTTTTACATGTGGCGCGTGTTGACAAACACCGCATGTTGGCTAGCCCTAATTGCGGCTTTCTTATAGACACTGCATGGTGACTTTCCCTAATAGCAGCTTTCTGATAGACACTGCATGGTGGCTGTTCCCAGAGCAGCTTTTTAAATAGACACCGCCTGGCGGCTATCGCTGATACCGGCTTTTTGTTGGACACTGCATGGTGGCTATCCCTAGTAGCAGCTTTCTAATAGGCAACGCCTGGCGGCTATCCCTAGTAGCAGCTTTCTGACAGACACTGCCTAGCGGCTATCGCTGATACCGGCTTTTTGACAGACACTGCATGGTGGCTATCCCCAGCAGCAGCTTTCTGACTCCGCCTGGCGGCTATTGCTGATACCAGCTTTTGGATATACACCGCCTGGCGGCGATTACTGATAACAGCTTCTTGATGAACATCGCATGGTGGCTATCATGAGGAAGCAGTATGGCACAGTCAGCCCTGCAGATTACACCATTCAGCAGCCCGCCGAAGGCGGCTGGCTCATGTTGTACAAGAGACGCATGTTGGCGTTGCAAGCATTCCTGTGGCAGTTAGTGATGGTGCCACACCCACATGTACTATATACTCTCTCTCTCTCTTTCTCTCAACTTCTGTGGCAGCGTGTTGGCATTGTGTTGCTAGAGACGCGAACGCTAGCGTAGAGCGCCTGAAGCTGGCACTGCAAGGACGATGCAGCTCTCTCTAGAGATCTCCGCATGTGTGTCCGATGTTTTGAGGGATGGCAAAAGTCGTTTTACGCTAGCAGCACAGCACTGCAACGACGTGGCAGCTTGCTGGAGGCACCCATGCATCACCCACTTGTGGGGCTGCAGCCCCACAGCCAGCTTGCTGGGCAGAGCAGGCTTAGCAGTGCTGCTCGGCGCACCATTCGAAGTTGAAGCAGCCATGATGGCCTGGGGGGCCCTTCTCGCTATGTGAGTACGCAATATGCTGCATCGTGCTTGTAATGTTTGCCTGCATGCACATTATAGCTCTTTATACCATACACGCTGCATGCCTGAAGCTCAGCAGGCTAGCTCGCTGCCTGTCTGTGTGCTCTGGCAGCGGATACGAGATACAGCAGGCGCCTGGTCGCTGCATCCGCTTCTGCTGCGGCGGCGCTTGACTTGTCATCACGGTCCTTCCGGATCATGGAGCCGTATCACTTTGTCTTTTTACATGTACACATGCTGCGGCTGTGTGTTCACTGCGGCGGCTGTGTAACGTGTACGATGGCCGCCAGGCTGCTTCCAAGCACACCCTGCACTGGGTCTGCAGGGCTTCAACAGTGACACTGTGCGTTTTTGCGCGTGTGAGCAGGGCGTCTTTTAAACCAAGCATTGTTCTCGGCCCGGCCTGGCGACGCCATGCGAGTGACTGCCATTAACAAGCAGTGCCACAGCTGTGGCTGCAGCTGTGTATCCACACCGTGCGGGCCGTGTGGGGTCCTGCAGCCTGCAGGGCCCTGAGGGCGTGTACTGTAAACTTTGCAGTCAGCAATCCCACAAAGCATATACTCTTGGTGACTGCAGACAAGCTGTTGCTTGTTATCCACGGCGGCACAGTTGCCATTGGCTGATGCTGCAGCTGTCTCAGCTGTTTGCTCACTTTTGGCTGGCTGTGCTGACCATCAGCATGCATACGTCTGACGCTGTCAGCTGCTACCTGCGGCAGCTGAGTTTATGCACAATGGTTTGTATGGATGCTAGCTGTCTGGCGTGGGCTGTGTATGCGTTTTGCAGAAGCAGCACTTGTGGTGTGTCAAACCCTTCCGGTTCTAGAGTTCAGGTGACGACAGCGAGCACTTGAACTTTGGCAGATGCACGGCGCGTGCCCCAGTATCCATGACCATCACTTCATTATAAATCTTAATCGGCTGATTCTCTAGAACAGTGCACGTCCTCCATCTGGTTGCCGCTTGAAGCAAATTTGAATTTGTTGATGAACTATACCTGTGCTGCAAGCTCCAAAGCCATCGAGGAACTCCGATATATGGTTTGCATAGATTAGCCGTGCAAGTGTAAGGATCACGCTGGTAGCAGGCCTGTGAAGGCAACAGCAGGAGTGCACGCACAGGACACACGATGGTGCTCGAGGCAAAGACAGGTGCTCCGGAGCTTGCTTTGGACTCATCCTTGCAGGCAGGGTTCTGCAAATGGTTCCAAAGCCTGCCTCAGGTGCGTGGCGTTCTTCTGGTGCAGCAGTAGCGGTCGCGGGTGGGCAGCAGTAGCAGCAGGGGATTGTGGCAGGTCATGCAGCATCTCCCGCTTGTTCACTTACATGCCAAAGCATAAGGATTTTCCTCTCCTCTCCAATGTTTGCAGCAGCATGTGCAGGCCACGACAGTCAGCATGACAACGTTAACACATACAAGCACCTGCTTGCGTGTTGCATGCCACTGTTTGAACCCTGCAGGACCCCCAAGTGGTACGCTTCTTCGACCGAAAGGTGCGTTTTTAAAATGCCCTCTGCTCCTGCACCATGTTGTACACACCATTCATCTAGCAGCGTTACACTTGCCAAACTTCAAGTGCCAAGTTGGCAGGCACATCACAAGCCAGGCACCATGCACACCACAGCTGCACACGCCACACATGCTGCTGTTCATCATCGCTGCTGCCTCCTTGTCCTACATACTTTATACCAGCTACCACTCTGCAGCACCAATCAATATAACATGCATGCACACCAGTCAACAAGCTCCACCTTACCACCCTACCACCACCACCCTCCATATACACCCGCAGGGCTTCTACTCTGTGCATGGCGAGAGTGCGCTCTTCATCGCCCGAGACTTCTACCGCACACTGGCAGTAGTGAAGTACCTTGGAGGCCCGCCTCCTGCAAGCACACCAGGCAGCAAAGCAGCAGCAGCAGCAGCCACGCCCAAGCCTGCAGGAAACGGCAGCAGCAGCAGCAGCGGCCGCGCAGGCCTCGCGTCAGTCACATTGAACCAGAGCCTGTTTGAGAGTGTTATCAGGGCGCTGCTGCTGGAGGGCGGGCAGCACAGCGTGCAGCTCTGGGAGGGCGCGGGAGCAAACTGGAGCCTTGCGCGGTGAGCAGCAGCAGCAGCAGCAGCAGCAGCAGCAGCAGCAGCAGCCGCCGCCGCAGCAGCAGCAGCAGCAGCACGTGGTGTGGCATGATGAGTCGCAGGAGTTTTTAATGGCACAGGCAGCTTGAGGCGCCTGCCTGGCGAGTGATGACAAGCTGTTGCATGCCGGCGAGCAGCATCATCAGCTAAGCACGCGCGCCACGTTGTCCTGCAGCACGCACACACAGGCAGCGGCACCAGCAGCAGCAGCAGCCACGCCAGCAGCCCATGCCTATCACAGCTCTCAGCATCTCCCTCTGGTGTTGCCCTCAACATGCTCCCCCTACATACCACACACTGGCTGTCTCACCATGCCCAAACACACTTCACTTACCACTGCTTCATCTACAACTGTTCGACAGGCAAGCTTCCCCGGGGCGCCTGTCAGCCTTTGAGGACGCCCTCTTCCGCGGCTCAGCAGCAGCAGGCTCCGGCGATGCGGGGCTGTCTGCTGCGGCTGCAGCAGCTGCTGAGGTGCCACTGCTGGCCGCGGTGTGGCTGGGCAGCAGCGAAGGCCAGCGGGTGGTGGGCGTGGCATTCCTGGATGCAGCAACAAGGTGGGTGCGGCATGGCCGGCATTGTTCTGCCTGACATCAAGCACACAACCTGCTGCTGCTGCTGCTGCTGCTGCTGCTGCTGCTGCTGCTGCTGCAGCTCCTGCTGGTACAGGGCTGTCACGTAGGCTCCTCAGGCAGTAGCTGCACTGGAGCTGCCTTCACCTTGACGGCTACTGTGACACCAGCTTGCAGCGTAACCTTGGATGCGCGTGCTTCCTGTGTGCACCCTGCAATCTCGTAAGCCCCATGACCACTTGCGCCCCTTGTGTGCTGTGCGATTTGCGCTCAACATCACTGCTGCTGCTGCTGCTGCTGCTGCTGCTGCTGCAGGCGCCTGGGTGCGTGTGAGCTGCCAGATGACGACCACTTCTGCAGCCTTGAGGCGCTGCTGATGCAGCTAGGCGTGAAGGAGGTGGCGCTGCCACAGCTGGGGGGCGGAAAAGGCAGTGGTGCGACACAGGCAGATGCAGGTGAGCCGGCATCGAGTGTGGCATACGGTATGCTGCTGTTTGTGGTCTTGCACAACTGCTGGGTGTGAAGGAGGTGGCGCTGCCACAGCTGGGGGGCGGCAAGGATGGCGCGACACAGGCAGACGCAGGTGAGAGGAGTAGAGCGTGTGCTGCTGCTGCTGCTGCTGCCTGGTGCATGCTTTTGACGCTTCTCCCGCTGTGTTGTCTGTCGGTTGGTGCTCGGGTGCATGTGTGCTAATGCTGGAGGCGAGCAGCTGCAGTGAAGAGCGCGAGGCTGTTCAGGCTTGTGTTGTCTAGGGCGTCAAGCATTGTGTAGTTTATCCACGTAGCATCACCTGTGCGTCTCAAACATGCGCTGCAGGCACGCCAGGTGGCACAGCCGCCACGCCGCCCACCACAGGCGGCAAGGGAGGCTCAGGCGCTGGTGCGGCGGCAGCAGCAGCGGAGGGCCGGCGGCTGCGTGACGCGCTGGCGCGTGTGGGCGTGATGGGCAGCGAGGCTGGCCGCAGCAGCTTTGCTACAAAACATCTGGAGCAGGACCTGGCTCGGCTGCTGGAGGTGAGAGCTGCGGCAAGGTTCTGCGGCAGCAGCAGCAGCAGCAGCAGCAGCAGCAGCAGCAGCAGCAGCCGCAGCAGGTGGCTTCATATGCTTTCCGCTGCTTAGCTCCAGGTCTGTGTGCGGGGTAGCATGCTTGTGTGCAACTGCGGCAGTCGCAGCGTGCTTAGGCGCGCTGGCGCGCGAGGGCGTGATGGGCAGCGAGGCGGCCCGCAGCAGCTTTGCCACCAAGCACCTGGAGCAGGACCTGGCGCGGCTGCTGGCGCTGAGGAGCAGTGCTGTTTTCTGGCAGCACATGAGCTGCTAAATGTGCTTGTGTGCTCTGCTCGGACACACTTTTTAGTACCGTCTGCATGGTTACGCGTGTGTCAAGGTGTAGCGTTTTTGCCTGCATGTGTCTGCTGCTCGGCATGGTTTCTTGCATGCTCGCACAAGCTGCAGCAGCTGTCCCTTGCTTTGGAAAAAATATCATATCTCTGCCAGACGTGCGCCATAACACGCGTAGTCCGTGTGTCGCCCATCCTGTGGCACTGCCTCATGCAGAGCAGCTCTGTGAAGCAGGACAGCGTCGCCCCCTTAACACCACCTGTTCTGACCCAACTGTGGTGCATCGCCCTCTTCCTGTGCTGCCTGCTGCTGCCTTGATGCGTCACACTCTATGCCGTGCACAGCAGCACAGGGACGTTCCTCCCGCTACCGCCTGCTTTGACCCACCCATTGAGATGATCATTTCATTTTTCGCCGCCCGCCGCTGCTGCACTCTGTCACACTTTGTGCCATGCAGAGTGGCTCTGTAGAGCAGCACAGGGACGTGCTGGAGCGGCCGTGTGCTGCTGCCGCGCTGGCGGGCCTGCTGGCCTTTGCCAGCCTCAGCAGTGACGCCAGCGGCATGGGCAAGCACAGCCTGGCACTGTATGACCCTGGCAGGTGAGGTGGCGAGGCGTGCATTCACACGTGCATCATGCTTGTCGTTTGTGCAATTTGATTGGTGTGCTGGCTGACGTGAGCATGCGGCATGGGCAAGCACAGCCTGGCGCTGTACGACCCCGGCAGGTGAGAGGGCCGGGCGTGCACCGATGTATCTTGCTCGTCATTTGCGCTGTTTGATAGGTGTGCTGGCTGATGTGAGCATGCGGCCTGGGCAAGCACAGCCTGGCACTGTACAATCCCAGCAGGTGAGAGGGCCGGGCGTGCACCGATGTATCTTGCTTGTCGTTTGTGCAATTTGATTGGTGTGCTGGCTGACGTGAGCATGCGGCATGGGCAAGCACAGCCTGGCGCTGTACGACGCCGGCAGGTGAGAGGGCCGGGCGTGCACCGATGTATCTTGCTCGTCATTTGCGCTGTTTGATAGGTGTGCTGGCTGATGTGAGCATGCGGCCTGGGCAAGCACAGCCTGGCACTGTACAATCCCAGCAGGCGAGGTGGCGCGGCGTGCACGTATGTATCTTGCTCGTCACTTGTGTTGTCTGATACGGTTGCTGGCTTATGTGAGCAGCTGCCTGGGCAAGCATACCCTGGCGCTGTACGACCTGGGCAGGTGAGGTGGCGAGGGGTGGATGTGTGTATGACGTGCTCTTGTTGCGTACGTGTGGTTTGTGCTCGTGTTTTGGACTTGTGTTTTGTGCTGTTGTTAATCCCACTCTGCGCTTCAGCTGGCAGCAGCTCTCGTGTTTTTATTCGTGTGAAGTGCAGATGCATGGTCAAGCCTGTATGTACCTGGCACGGAGGGCAGGTGCATGACCAGGCCTGTACTCAACCGTCACGGAAATAACATGCAACGCTCTGTTATCTGCTGCCGCGCGCAGGTTCATGCGGCTGGACGCTGCTGCCGTGCGCGCGCTGAACGTGCTGCCGCAGCGCCTGGATGGCTCCGCCAGCTTCAGCCTGTTTGGCATCATGGCCCGAGGCAAGACGGCCATGGGCAAGCGCCTGCTCAAGGTGCGGCGGCAGGCTGGGGTCCGAACTTGTTTGTGTGTGATGTTGCTTGCATGGCGACGCCATTGCGTGCCTGCAAGACGGCCATGGGCAAGCGCCTGCTCAAGGTGCGGCAGGAACGCAATTGCTGGTCTGCGGTTTGTTGTGATTATTGCACCTGCAATGTTGGAGTGTCATGTTGGCGGTCTGCAAGACGGCCATGGGCAAGCGCCTGCTCAAGGTGCGGCGGGATACTTTTTTCTATATGTTTGTGTGTGCCTGCAAGACGGCTATGGGCAAGCACCAAGATGCAAGATGCAAGATGCCTGTGTGTGCCTGCAAGACAGCTATGGGAAGCGCCTGCTCAAGGTGCGACAGGGAACGCAACTGCTGATCTGCGCTTGCTTGTGAGTGCTGCGGTGGTGATGTTGTTGGAGTCCGTGTTGGCGCTCTGCCAGACAGTTATGGGCAAGCGCCTGCTCAAGGTGCGGCGGGAGCTGCTGCAGGCTCTGTTGATGTCCTTGTCTGCTTAGACATGCTGCTGGCACCTGCCCTAATGGCTTGTGCTGGGTTGCCGTACAGTCATGATCAACAATCCGTGCATAATGTACTGTCCTTTCAAATGCTTGTACGCTTGCTGTGTCTTTGCAGGCGTAGCTCAAGGCGCCGCTGGTGGAGCCTGCAGCCTTCCAGCACACTGGCACACTAAGACATACAGCACTTACATAACCATAACCACACTCCACCGTACTTGTCGTGTTTGTCGTACAACAGCTGGGTGTATATGTATGCTGATGTGTTGTACTGTCATGTGGCGCAGGCCTGGCTCAAGGCACCACTGGTGGAGCCTGCGGCCATCCAGCGAGACTGCTGAGGGCTTGCTCCTGGCGCCTGCCCTAGCGCTTAGTGCTGACTTGTCCTGATTCATCCTCAAAAGCCTGTGTATCAAAGTTTAGCGAGCTGCTTTCCTGCTGGCTTGCTGTCCCTGTGTGCAGGCGTGGCTCAAGGCGCCGCTGGTGGACCCTGCAGCCATCCAGCAGCGGCTGGACATCGTGGAGGCAATGGTGGCTGACCAGGGCTTACGGGAGGCGGTGCGTGACGCGCTGCGAGGTGAGGTACTTTCTGCACAGCTTCCTTTTACGGCTCAGTTACTTTTCAGGTTGCTTTTCTGACAATATGGAGGCGATGGTGGCTGATCAGGGCCTGCGCGAGGCGGTGCGCGACGCGCTGAGAGGTGAATTCGGAACAGGGATGCAGGCCGCCATGCTGTGCCAGCTGCAACATCGCCGCTGGCAATTACGTGGCATCGTGTGTGCCTTGTAGCCCGCGCACAGGCGCAGCCATCCAGCAGCGGCCGGACATTGTGGAGGCGATGGTGGCTGACCAGGGCCTACGTGAGGCGGTGCGCGATGCGCTGCGAGGTGAGGTGCTGAACAGTACATTCTGCACAGCTTGCACCGATTGGTCATGTACTCCTTGTTAATGGTGGCTGACCAGGGCCTACGTGAGGCGGTGCGCAATGCGCTGCGAGGTGAGGTGCTGAACGGTACATTCTGCACAGCTTGCACCGATTGGTCATGTACTCCTTGTTAATGGTGGCTGACCAGGGCCTACGTGAGGCGGTGCGCGATGCGCTGCGAGGTGAGGTGCTGAACAGTACATTCTGCACAGCTTGCACCGATTGGTCATGTACTCCTTGTTAATGGTGGCTGACCAGGGCCTACGTGAGGCGGTGCGCGATGCGCTGCGAGGTGAGGTGCTGAACAGTACATTCTGCACAGCTTGCACCGATTGGTCATGTACTCCTTGTTAATAGTGGCTGACCAGGGCCTACCAGAGGCGGTGCGCGATGCGCTGCGAGGTGAGGTGCTGAACGGTACATTCTGCACAGCTTGCACCGATTGGTCATGTACTCCTTGTTGATGGTGGCTGACCAGGGTCTACCAGAGGCGGTGCACGACGCGCTGCGAGGTGAGCCACGGCCTGCGTAGCTTGCACTCACGGCTCATCTACTTTGCACTGATGGTGACTGACCAGAGCTTATGTGCGGCAGCGCGTGACGCGCTGCGAGGTGAGCTGGCTGCACAGCTCTCACGCACAAGGCCGTTCTTCACTGCTGTGCATGCATTGCGCTTTGTTCACCTTGCGTATGGGGTCTCTGCATTTTGCACTTGCTGGTGTCTCCTGCAAGGCGCGCATCACCCACTGCTCTCTACCCCGAATACTCCTCTTCGACCAACTTTTGTGATCAGCAGCACGACAACCCGTGCCCCTGCCGCTGCTTGTGTGCCTGTCATTCAATGCTGCCACTCGCCACCGCCAGGCATGGCGCACATCGAGCGCTTGTCCCACAAGCTGGAGGCACTTGCGCTTGGCTAGCTGTGTGTTGGATTGCGCGCCTGTCACTAACTTGGCTATCATTTGTCGATGTCAATGCATCTGCAACTGCCAGGCATGCCGGACATTGAGCGGCTGTCGCGCAAGCTGGAGGCGCGCCGCGCCAGCCTTGCCGACCTGTGCCAGCTGTACCGTGCCAGCAGCGTGCTGCCACGGCTGGAGGAGGCGCTGCGCTGCCACGAGGTGCGGCTCCATGACATTTTACATATATATTATATGGTGTGTAGCACTGCAGGCCTGTGCCAGCTGTACCGCGCCAGCAGCGTGCTGCCACGGCTGGTGGAGGCGCTGCGCTGCCATGAGGTGCGGCTACATGCAACAAAGCCAGTAGTTAGTGCGTGATGTTTTGCTCCACTTGTGCCAGCTGCATTGCGCCAGCAGCGTGCTGTTGAGGCTGGAGGAGGCGCTGCGCTGCCACGAGGTGCGTGGCCTGTGCTGTTTCTGCTCTGGATGTGTGCTGTCAGTTGTGTACAAAAAAAGGAATCGCCGCATACTTGGGAGTCGCCACATGCAATGCCACGGATTGACCATGGGCACAGTGAGAGCTTGCCAATGACGCGTATGCTTCCTTCTGCTGTCATGTCATCGCTTCCTGCTGCTGTCACGCTGCTGCCACCTGAATCGTGCAGGGCCCTGCTGCGGAGCTGCTGATCTCGCGCTACGCGGCTCCGCTGGCTGAGCAGCACGATGAGGCGCACCTGACCAAGTTTGAGCTGCTGCTGGAGGCCAGCCTTGACCTGGAGGCGGTGCCGCAGGAGTACCTGGTCAGCGCCGCCTACGACAGCAGGCTGCAGGTGCGGCTGCCATGTGTTGAACAGGGTGTGTTTGCTGGAACTGCAGTGTTTGGTTGCAAGGCATTGCTGTACTTGGGTGCACAGGCAGCTGCATCTTGCTGCATGATTTCCACCGCCGTGTTGCATGCAGCGAAGCACGTGCACCAGGTACAGTGGACTCCAACACACCAACGCGTGTTGCCCCAGGCGGCCGTGCTGCAGGCGCTGCGTGACGATAATCCGGCAGTGGGGGGCAAGACACTAAATGCCTGCTGCTGCTGCTGCTGCCTGCTGCTGCGCTGCCTGCTGCCTGTTGCGCACCATGCTGCAGGCGCTGCGTGATGACAAGGACGCGGTCGAGAGTGAGATTGCCAGCCTGGCAGCAGCAGCAGCCAAGGACCTGGGGCTCATACTTGACAAGACCATAAAGCTGGAGTGGCACAAGGTGCGGCGACATGCCCAGTATGTATTATAAACCATGCTGCTCATCACCAATGTGCAGCAGCCATGGTCGGTTGTATGAACAACCGGCGTTAGTGCGATCATGAAAGTGCCACCAGGCAGCACAGCCGGTCATCCCCACTACTTCCTGAAGCACTGGTTGTGTCACGAGAACGTGTGTGCAGGCCGCCAACACCAAGACGCGCTGCCTGCGCATCACCCAGAAGGAGGAGAAGGTGGTACGGGGCAAGCTCAATGCGCGGTGAGGCCCCTGCTGCAGCAGACCCTCTCTAGCAGGCGCACTGCTGCTGGGATTGTGCCGCAGCTGTGTGATGATAGCGGCATATAACTCGTGCTCACGGCAAGTCACGGAGCAGCTTCCAGCATTTGTTGTGATGCTGATATCCCATTCCACACGACGCTGATGAAGCATGAGCGCTGGTTACAGATCTGAAATCAAAACTCATGCGGTGTTGCTGTGCTGTGTGCCCTTGCAGCTACATGACGCTGGAGACGCGCAAGGACGGCACCCAGCCGCTGTGTGCAGCTAGGAGCAGCCGCATGCTGTTCTGCTTTCAGCACCCTGTGCATATGTTGAAACACATGCTGTGCTTCTTGCTGCTGTTCATACAGCTACATGACGCTGGAGACGCGCAAGGACGGCACCAAGTTCACCAGCAGGGCGCTCAAGGAGGCAGCGGAGCGCCAGGCCGAGCTGGCTGGGCGCTACGAGGGCCTGCAGCGGGACCTAGTGGCACAAGTGAGGCGGCGTATGTTTGTAAAGTGACAAAAACACATGGCACGGTGCTGCCGTGCTGCTTTGATTGCAGCTGGAGAGCCTGGGATGTAATGCCAGCATTGCAAGCAAATATGCCGATGCTGCGTGTGCGTGTCGCCACAGCAGGGTATTTGCTGTGAAATTGCGGCTCGCCAGAGCCCATTGGCTGCTGCCAACTGGCTGCTGTGTCTCATCCTTGTCACCTCAAACTCATAATATATGGCGACAAACATGCACATTGATACATAGGCAAGTGGTGGGCGTGGCCGCCACACCTTCACCGGGGTGTGGCTGGAGGTGGCAGGCTTGATCGCTCAGCTGGACGCCCTGCACACACAAGCAGACACACTGATGTGTGTGTCGCCACAGCCAGCTGCGTATGTGGCTCTGTCTCAAACACACTCATGCATATGCCGCCGCTGTTTGCAGGTGGTGGGTGTTGCTGCCGCCTTCACTGGGGCATGGCTGGAGGTGGCTGGGCTGCAGGCCTGTGGGCTGTTGTCCCACTGCCTGCCCTGCGCATACACACATGCATCACACATCTGTGGGTACCAATGTTGCTGATCGTCGCGTTCATGCACACACAGGTGGTGGGCGTCGCTGCCACCTTCACCGGGGTGTGGCTGGAGGTGGCTGGCCTCATTGCGGAGCTGGACGTGCTGGGCGGCTTTGCTGACCTGGCGGCTGCTGACCCCACGCGGCCCTACTGCAAGCCGGAGATCCTGGAGCGGGATGCGGGCGAGCTCGTGATCAAGGTACGTGTACAACTTTGCTTCGTTCCACATGTGTTTTGGGTGTTCTGTGGAACAAGACACGCGTGATGATGGATGAGGATACATGGACGATGGCGTACGACAGCGCGCACTCAATGGCCAGTTACTGCTAGGTGTGCGCTGGCAGGTGTGGCTCACCTCAGCCTTGCGCTGCTTGCGCCCCAAATACACAACTGAGGTCAAATGAGACCCTGTCATAATGGATTGATGCATGCATTTTTCATGTATGTGATGCTGCTGCCTGCCTGCAGGGCTGCCGCCACCCCTGCGTGGAGGTGCAGGAGGGTGTGGCGTTTGTGGCAAATGACTGCGTCATGCAGCGTGGCAGCAGCTGGTTCAACATCATCACGGGGCCCAACATGGGCGGCAAGAGCACCTTCATCCGCCAGGTGCGGCGCGGCAGCAGCAGCAGCATCAGCTCTAGTAAGCTGGAGTGCTAGTAGCAAGGGCTCAGGTGCATGCATAGGCTGTCTGCAGTCGCAGCTATGCTGTCCATGTGTGATGTGCTGGTGATAACTTTTCTCATTCTCACTGTGCTGATCAAATGAAGGTGTATTGCTGCCAATGCTCGCCAGGTGTCGACGGCATCGCGACTCAAACAACAAACATATGCGCCAACTCTGCCTGCTTGCCTGCTGTATGCTGTTTTTGCTGTTTTGCCCCCAGGTGGGCTGCGCGGTGCTGATGGCGCAAATGGGATGCTTCGATACCTAATGTTTGCTGCTGCTGCCTGCCCGCCTGCCTCTGTTTATATCTCTGCGTGGCCGCAGGTGGGCTGTGTGGTGCTGATGGCGCAGGTGGGCTGCTTCGCCACTTAACGTCTGCTGCTGCTGCCTGCCCGCCTGTCTGTCCTTGTTTACTACCTTGCCGCAGGTGGGCTGCGTGGTGCTGATGGCGCAGGTGGGCTGCTTCGTGCCGGCTGACTCCGCGCGCATCGCGCCACGCGATGCTATCTTTGCGCGCGTGGGCGCGGGCGACTGCCAGCAGCGCGGCGTGAGCACCTTCATGGCAGAGATGCTGGAGACGGGCGCCATCCTGCGCGGCGCCAGCAGCAGGTGCGGCAGTCCTTGCTGGCTAGCTGCGCTATGCGTTGTGGACAACATGCTGTTTGTTGTGCTGTTGATATATGGTGTCGTGGCATGTTGCTGCGGCTGCTTGTGTCTTGCATTGTCAGTGGTTGCCGCCTGCAGCCCTCTGTGTCACGGGCAGCTGACAGCCTGGCTGCAAGGTGAGGAAGTTCACACATGCCACTGTCACAGCTAGCCCTCATCAGGTGCTTTATGTCATAGCAAAGAAAGGCGTTTCCAACAATATGCTTGCCTGCTTGCTTGCCTCTATACAGAGCATTGACACAACCATTAAACAACCAACCTGTGCCATGCATGCACAGGCCGCTGATCATCATCGACGAGCTGGGCCGCGGCACCTCCACCTCCTATGCATAACAGTTACACCATCACTCAGCGACCAACCTGTTACATGCTTGTTACTTGCCTGCGCAGGTGCTGATAATCATCGACGAGCTGGGCCTCAGCACCTCCACCTTCTATGCATAGCAGTTACACAGTCCCACAGCGACCAACCTGTTACATGCTTGTTACTTGCCTGCGCAGGTCGCTGATAATCATCGACGAGCTGGGCCGCGGCACCTCCACCTATGATGGCTTCGGGCTGGCATGGGCCATCGCGGAGCACATCATGCAACACATCGGCGCGCCGGCGCTGTTTGCGACGCACTTCCACGAGCTGACTGACATCCGCGGGCCGGGCGGCGTGGCCAACCTACACGTGCAGACGCAGCTGGACGATGCCACAGGTGCGTGTGTTAGAGATGTGCATGTCTGCTCCCCTGATGGTGTTGTCGCATAGCGTTTGCGCTGTCTGGCATTTCATGCAACGCAGCTGTTTGGCGCCGCGAAATCCTGGATGGCCCGCCTTCTGTGATTGCGCGCACGCAGTGTAGCTGTCCTGGCTGAACATGCAGAGTTGCTGTTCATTGCGCTGCCTTACTGTGACTCTGCCCGCTTTTACTGACATGTTGGTGCGTGTTCTGCTTGGTCTTGTGCGCTGCAGGCAAGCTGACCATGCTGTACAACATCGCCCAGGGGGCATGCGACCAGTCCTTTGGCATCCATGTGGCTGAGTCAGCAAACTTCCCCGCCTCAGTGGTTGCAGCAGCCAAGGTGAAGCTGGCAGAGCTGGAGTCCGCATCAGCAGGCAGCAACACACAGCAGCAGCAGCAGAAAGGGTTAGGCGACGATGCTGCAGTAGATGCAATGGACATAGACGGCAAGCAGCAGCAGCAGCAGGGGGTGAAGCGCAGCTGGGATGAGGCAGTGCAGCAGGATGCCGCAGCGGCGGCTGGCGGCAAGGACCAGCAGGCGACAAAGCAGGCGGTGCAGCGTGCGCGCAAGCTGCTGGGCGATTTCAGTGCGCTGGAGTTTGGTGCTGTGTCTGGTGAGACTGCTGCTGAGGCTGCGCTGGCGCTGCTGCAGCAGCTGGAGGCTGAGGTGGCAGAGGACCCGCTGCTGCAGCAGCTGGTAAAGGCGCCCTGAGCTCAAGCTAGTCGGGTGCTTGGTTGCTGGAGTGTTGCTGCTCTGTTGTGAATGCGGCTGGTGTGATGGAGCGGTGCTGAGTAAGCAGCGGTAGCAGTAAACTCGACTGCTGACACAGATCTGTGCGCTAAGCTTGACAGGGTCTGCTGAAAAAGCGTGTAGACGTTGGTCGCCTGTGTGCCTCAGCATACGGTTGAGGCACCTGTGTGTGGGCAGACGCTGTTGCTGTCCGTATGCAATTGAACTGCCGGTGCGTGTGGTTCATGCGCATGTCCGTTGCAGTGCCGCCACTGGCGGCGGTTGGCAAGTGCTGGCGCTGTTATTGACCCCTGTGCAGTGCCATCGCTGCAACTGCAAGAAGCTGAACCCTTCATGTGTTGAGCAAGGGGACATGTGTGAGCGCAAGCAGGGTAGCGTGTGTGACTCTTTTCCAGCTTCACAGCGCGTACGCTGTCTTTGCAGGCAGCGGGACCTGGAAGCTCATAGTTCATCTGGATGTTGCGTGTGACTGGCCAGTAGGATCTCGCACTGCCTGGTAACAATCAAAGAGCAAGAGGCAGGGCTGTTATTCAACATGTACATGTGATCATAGCAGGCTGCAGGGCACACCATATGAGCACAGAGACACACACATACTGACAGTCTTTCTTTGACATCTCCAACTGCTGCTCACCTGCTGCGTATTCAGAGATTCCCCTTGCAGGAGTGGAGGTCACACCTGTGCATTGGATGAACCTTGCTGTGCTGACATGCCCTGCCCAAACAGGGAGCAGGGACGTGGTGCGTGCAGGTGTGCTCGGCCTCCAAAGACAGGAGGGGAGCAGGGACGTGGTGTGTGCAGGTGTGCTCGGCCTCCAAAGACAGGAGGGGAGCAGGGACGTGGTGCGTGCAGGTGTGCTCGGCCTCCAAAGACAGGAGGGGAGCAGGGACGTGGTGCGTGCAGGTGTGCTCGGCCTCCAAAGACAGGAGGGGAGCAGGGACGTGGTGCGTGCAGGTGTGCTCGGCCTCCAAAGACAGGAGGGGAGCAGGGACGTGGTGCGTGCAGGTGTGCTCGGCCTCCAAAGACAGGAGGGGAGCAGGGACGTGGTGCGTGCAGGTGTGCTCGGCCTCCAAAGACAGGAGGGGAGCAGGGACGTGGTGCGTGCAGGTGTGCTCGGCCTCCAAAGACAGGAGGGGAGCAGGGACGTGGTGCGTGCAGGTGTGCTCGGCCTCCAAAGACAGGAGGGGAGCAGGGACGTGGTGCGTGCAGGTGTGCTCGGCCTCCAAAGACAGGAGGGGAGCAGGGACGTGGTGCGTGCAGGTGTGCTCGGCCTCCAAAGACAGGAGGGGAGCAGGGACGTGGTGCGTGCAGGTGTGCTCGGCCTCCAAAGACAGGAGGGGAGCAGGGACGTGGTGCGTGCAGGTGTGCTCGGCCTCCAAAGACAGGAGGGGAGCAGGGACGTGGTGCGTGCAGGTGTGCTCGGCCTCCAAAGACAGGAGGGGAGCAGGGACGTGGTGCGTGCAGGTGTGCTCGGCCTCCAAAGACAGGAGGGGAGCAGGGACGTGGTGCGTGCAGGTGTGCTCGGCCTCCAAAGACAGGAGGGGAGCAGGGACGTGGTGCGTGCAGGTGTGCTCGGCCTCCAAAGACAGGAGGGGAGCAGGGACGTGGTGTGTGCAGGTGTGCTCGGCCTCCAAAGACAGGAGGGGAGCAGGGACGTGGTGCGTGCAGGTGTGCTCGGCCTCCAAAGACAGGAGGGGAGCAGGGACGTGGTGCGTGCAGGTGTGCTCGGCCTCCAAAGACAGGAGGGGAGCAGGGACGTGGTGCGTGCAGGTGTGCTCGGCCTCCAAAGACAGGAGGGGAGCAGGGACGTGGTGCGTGCAGGTGTGCTCGGCCTCCAAAGACAGGAGGGGAGCAGGGACGTGGTGCGTGCAGGTGTGCTCGGCCTCCAAAGACAGGAGGGGAGCAGGGACGTGGTGCGTGCAGGTGTGCTCGGCCTCCAAAGACAGGAGGGGAGCAGGGACGTGGTGCGTGCAGGTGTGCTCGGCCTCCAAAGACAGGAGGGGAGCAGGGACGTGGTGCGTGCAGGTGTGCTCGGCCTCCAAAGACAGGAGGGGAGCAGGGACGTGGTGCGTGCAGGTGTGCTCGGCCTCCAAAGACAGGAGGGGAGCAGGGACGTGGTGCGTGCAGGTGTGCTCGGCCTCCAAAGACAGGAGGGGAGCAGGGACGTGGTGCGTGCAGGTGTGCTCGGCCTCCAAAGACAGGAGGGAAGCCGGGATGTGGTATGTGCAGGTGTGCTCGGCCTCCAAAGACAGGAGGGGGGCAGGGACGTGGTGCATGCAGGTGTGCTCGGCCTCCAAAGACAGGAGGGGGAGCGGGGTGGTGGTGTGCATAGGTGTGCATAGATGTGCTCGCCGCCCCAAAGGCAGGGGGGAAGCGGGCTGGTGGTGCGTGCAGGAGTGCTCGCCGCCCCAAAGGCAGGGGGGAAGCAGGGTGGTGGTGCGTGCAGGTGTGCTCATGGATGCGGGAAGCAGACAAGAAATGCATCTGGTGTTGAGGTCACTGTGAAATGAAAGTGAGTCTGAAAGAAGTGATAAAACTTGCACGGAATTTTAGCAGGCATAGCTTGCTGCCGGGGGTCACAGCTGCCACATCAGCAAGTCATTTATTTTTGATGTGCGCAGGCAGCTCTGCGACTTCGAGAAATAGCACAGTTATTTGCTGGAAGCAAAATGCAGCTGTGCATGCAGCTGCCAGATGTCCATGTGCAGTGCAAAGTCAGCAGCAAGTTATTGCTGACAGTAGGGCCACATACAACGCTTCAACGGGCTCAAGCTGGCTGCGCAGTGTAAGTAGCACCCACTTCATGTGTTTGTGTGCTTATCTGTGTTCTTGCGGCGTTATCGTTGATTTGGCGGGAGACGCTTGCTTCCCGCCTGACCACATACCGAGCGTTGCATCCACCGGCCTGCTGCACCAACATTACATAGACCCAATAGAAGCTTGTTTTGTGGTTTGCACATGACTTCGTGCGACGACACCTTGCTGCCCAGCTGACTGTCGGATGTTTCAGCATGTGCGAGCTCCGGAGCTGACACCGCCAGCTCGCAATGTGAAGGCGAGCCGCAAAGCATACAAAAAGCAATACCATTTGCTCGACTACCGTGTCAGCATTCAACTCACGCCTGGACCTGTGGCAAGCGTGTTATGCATGGCAGGTGCGTATGTTGCTGTTCAGCGGGGCTGCTGTGCAACAGTGCTGCTGTTCAGTAATGCTGCTGTCCAACAGTGCTGCTGTGCAACAGTGCTGTTCAGCAATGCTGCTTATCTCAGATGGTTGAACACAAGGTGAGTTGTTAGGCGGCATGTGCACAGGCGGCATGTGCTGGACCAACAGGCGGCATGTGCCATTCAACTTCAACTGATCATGAGCTGTTCGTGCCCTGGGTGCTGTAGTGCAGCAATGCATGCCAGCCCATGCCAGCACACGGTTTGCAGCCATTGAGGCAGTAGTATGTTTCTCAACCCTCATGACAACAGCGTGACATACATCCATTCGCAACCTCTTCTCCACCATCATTGGCATCATCACCATATTATCATATAATCCTTGCATGTTACATGCATGTAAGCCAACGCAACGCCATCGGCCCCTGATCCTTCAAACATTGGCCTGTGCACTAATCACATCAGCCTTGCTGCTGCCCATGGCCAGCCCACACACAGCTCAGCAGCACGCAACAAGGTGTGCTGAAAACCGCCAGCAACTCTACAACATCAGATGCATACAACAATCACGGATCCGTGATCCGCGGCTCCGGAGCCTCGATAAGTGATGCATCACCGTCATCCTAGCTAGGCGCCTGGCTACTTTGCGACGCACGAACAAGCAACCTGATGTTAGTAGAGGTATATCACAAAGGCAGCCTCACAGCTTTGACGGCGCCACATCCTCACTGTTGGCTGCTGCAGCTGCCGCACCACCAGCAGCCGCCTCTGCTGCTGCTGCTGCTGCTGCTCCTTTGCCCAGCAGCACCTTGCCCCTGCTGCTGCTACTGCCGGGCTGTGCGCCTGGTGCCGCATACACCTCACAGCCCCGCTTGAATGCATTAATGTCATCAATCAGCAGGAATGCCTCGCCAGCTGGCACTGCCGACGCTGCATATGACAGCACATCATCCGCGCCAGCTGCTGCTTTCAGAATCGCCGCACTGCCTGAATCACCAGCGGCTGGACAAGTCGCCCCACCGGGCGCCTCAGCTGCTGCTGCTGCCGCTGCTTGGATCTGCTGCTCCTCATCAGCTGCACAGCTCCCCTGCCCAGCTGCTGTCGCTGCTGCTGCCTCACCCTGCTGCTGCTGCAGCTCGTTGCTGCCGCGTATCAGCACCACCGCCTTGCGCCGCACTTCCCTCTCCACCCCCAGCACCTCCTCACTAAACCTCGCCAGGTCCTCAGGCTTCAAAGTTCTCAAAACCTCAACCTCGGCGGCCTGGCGGTCAAACATGCAGGTGCCGGCGTAGATCTCTCCCCACCAGCGCCCTGCCAGCTCACCCAGCCGCTTTGGCTTCTCCAGCTTGGCCTTGGCCAGCTCAGCCACGCCAGCCTCAAACTCGGCCTGCAGGATGTAACAATAACAATGAAGATAACAGTAACAGTTGAAGAGGGTGCACAGCCGCTTGGGCTTCTCCAGCTTGGCCTTGGCCAGCTCAGCCACGCCAGCCTCAAACTCGGCCTGCAGGATGTAACAATAACAATGAAGATAACAGTAACAGTTGAAGAGGGTGCACAGCCGCTTGGGCTTCTCCAGCTTGGCCTTGGCCAGCTCAGCCACGCCAGCCTCAAACTCCGCCTGCAGAAAAACACAATGACGACAAACCGACGTTGAAAAGGGTGCCCAGCCGCTTGGGCCTCTCCAGGTTGGCCTTGGCCAGCTCAACCAAGCCACCTTCAAACTCAGACAAACAAATACATAACAACAGCAGTTGATGATATACCCTGACAAAAACACACTTGATCATGTTTTTTTGTGCGGCAATTCAGCTGGCGCGCGCGCGAAACTGACACCAGCTTCCGCACCTCCTTTGGTACAACCATGTGTCGAACACTGCCGTAGGCATGCACATGCACACAACACAACCAGCCCAACAAGAGACACTCCATGCCAGCAGCACCACATACCTGGGGCAAGCTGGCGATGCGCTTGTCCGCGTCCCTCACATACACGCAAACAAAACACCAGCAAACATGCACTTCAGCAGCTCAGCTCATTCACCAGCATGCCACGCACCTCAGGCAGGCAATGTGCTTTACCACGTCCCTCACGTACACGCAAACAGAACACCAGCCACAGATGCACTTCAGCAGCTCGGTTCATTCACCAGCAGGCCACGCACCTCAGGCAGGCTGGCGATGCGTTTGACCGTGGCCCTCACAAATACGCAAAACAAAACGCCAGCCAAACATGCGCTGCAACAGCTCAACTCATTCACCAGCAAGCCACGCACCTCAGGCAGGCAATGCGGTTGACCGCGTCCCTCACACACACGCAAACAAAACACCAGCAAACATGCAATGCAAAAGCTCAGCTCATTCACCAGCAGGCCACGCACATGAGCCAGGCTGGCGATGCGCTTGTCCGCATCCCTCACATACACGCAAACAGAACACCAGGAAACATGCAATGCAACAGCTCAGCTCATTCACCAGCATGTCACGCACCTCAGGCAGGCAATGCGGTTGACCGCGTCCCTCACACACACGCAAACAGAACACCAGCCACACATGCACTGCAACAGCTTGGCTCATTCACCAGCAGGCCACGCACATGAGCCAGGCTGGCGATGCGCTTGTCCGCATCCCTCACATACACGCAAACAGAACACCAGAAAATATGCAATGCAACAGCTCAGCTCATTCACCAGCATGTCACGCACCTCAGGCAGGCAATGCGGTTGACCGCGTCCCTCACACACACGCAAACAGAACACCAGCCACACATGCAATGCAAAAGCTCAGCTCATTCACCAGCAGGCCACGCACATGAGCCAGGCTGGCGATGCGCTTGTCCGCATCCCTCACATACACGCAAACAGAACACCAGGAAACATGCAATGCAACAGCTCAGCTCATTCACCAGCATGTCACGCACCTCAGGCAGGCAATGCGGTTGACCGCGTCCCTCACACACACGCAAACAGAACACCAGCCACACATGCACTGCAACAGCTTGGCTCATTCACCAGCAGGCCACGCACATGAGCCAGGCTGGCGATGCGCTTGTCCGCATCCCTCACATACACGCAAACAGAACACCAGAAAATATGCAATGCAACAGCTCAGCTCATTCACCAGCATGTCACGCACCTCAGGCAGGCAATGCGGTTGACCGCGTCCCTCACACACACGCAAACAGAACACCAGCCACACATGCACTGCAAAAGCTCAGCTCATTCACCAGCAGGCCACGCACATGAGCCAGGCTGGCGATGCGCTTGTCCGCATCCCTCACATACACGCAAACAGAACACCAGGAAACATGCAATGCAACAGCTCAGCTCATTCACCAGCATGTCACGCACCTCAGGCAGGCAATGCGGTTGACCGCGTCCCTCACACACACGCAAACAGAACACCAGCCACACATGCACTGCAACAGCTTGGCTCATTCACCAGCAGGCCACGCACATGAGCCAGGCTGGCGATGCGCTTGTCCGCATCCCTCACATACACGCAAACAGAACACCAGAAAATATGCAATGCAACAGCTCAGCTCATTCACCAGCATGTCACGCACCTCAGGCAGGCAATGCGGTTGACCGCGTCCCTCTCACACACGCAAACAGAACACCAGCCACACATGCACTTCAGCAGCTCGGTTCATTCACCAGCAGGCCACGCACCTCAGGCAGGCTGGCGATGCGCTTGACCGTGTCCCTCACAAACAGCTCCACCTGCAGCGCAAGGTGTGCCGCGCTGTACTTGTCGCTCTGGATGATGAAGGAGATGCCCTGCACGGCGGCGGCAGGGAGCATGAAAGCAGGACGCCAGGAGTGAGCCATTTGATGTCATCCAGAGCGAAAAAGCTTTAAACGCTGCCCAAACAAGTGCAGGGCCGCTGCCACGCAAGCGCACCACACCTCGCTACAGCTGGCGCATGTTTTGCTAATGCCGTGCTGTCATTGTGGTGTGGAGCAAGCGAATAGCTGCTCAAGCCAGGCGCAGGCCACTCTGGGACGCAGTCATCAGCCCCAAGCCGCAAACAGCACCGTCAACAAAACAACAAAAGGCTCCAGAAATCAACACATCCAGCGGCAGCAATAGACCTAAACAGGCGCCGCAGGCCTCACCTGCACGCCCAGGTCACTGGCGCCGTACATGTGCACGATGTAGCCCAGCTGCTGCTGCGTGCGCAGCGTGTTGAACGCGTCGCGCTTGGCCAGCTGCACCAGCAGCCCCGCCAGCGCGTTGCGGCGCAGGTCGTCGGGGCCCACCTGTAGCACAAACAATGATGACAGACAGCAGGTTCACAGGTTCAGCTGAGCAGCGGCATTGTGGACTTACTGCGGCACCAGCAATCCTGCCAGCGCATTGGGGCGCGGGTTGTCCGGGCCCACCCGCAGCAGCACATGCAGCAGCATAGGCAGCACGCGGAGCCAGCACATGTGCAGTTGAACCAGCACTACAACCATTGCACGGTGCAACACACGGCACGCGCAAATGAATCAGCACACATCTGCTCACCACAGTCACATCTGCTCACCACAGTTCCTTCAAAAGGCGAAAGCAGCAGATGCTGCTACATTTTCCAGCGCACTGTCAACCAAACCCAGCAAGGCGTACCTGGTATGTCACCCACACTGCCGAGTTCTCGTTCTTGGGGTTGGGCCCGGCCTCAACAAGCAGGCTGGAGGCGCCCGCTGGCAGCTTCACCACGCGCAGGTCCTTCTCCTCGCCAGGCCACAGCGGCGCAGCACCCCACGCGGCGCGCAGCTGCAAGGAATTGACGATGAAAGCAGCAGCAGGTGCAGCAACAGGCCATTGTGAGTGTGACACAAGTAGTCTCTTTGAGAAGCCATCGCTGCACATTGCATCGTAACAGCTGCTGCGGTGGCAACACACCATAGTATGGCTGCCGCACCTTGGTCAATGCCGAGTCCACGATGATAAGTGCCTCTGAGGGGCTGATGTTGCGCACAATCAGCCCCTCCAGCAATGCCCTGCCCAGCAGCCACACACCATACGCGAGCACAAACACGCGTCCCCTTCTCTTGTGTGCATGCATCGCATGCAAAGCACAGCTGCTATGACAGCACCCGCCCCACCTTGGCCAGGGCACCATCAACAATGTCACGCGCTTCTTCAGGGCTGATGTTGCCTACGATCAAGCCCTCCTGGAAGGCTCCGACGATGCAGCACGCAGTAAAACTGAACACACACCCAACTGCCTCCTTCATCAGTAAACACATGCACGATGAACACAAGCACGAGGTGCCCCTGAGGCGGTCACACAATGTAGCACACCCCCGCACCTTGGTCAATGCTGAATCCACGATGCTGTATGCCTCCTCAGGGCTGATGTTGCCCACAATCAGGCCCTCCAGGAAGGCCCGCCCCAGCAGGCGCGGCATGTGCGCTGCCAGTGCCTCAGGGGTGAGGGCCTTGATGATCTGGCTGTACTGGTCCACGCGCCAGCGCTTGAAGTTGAGCAGCAGCTGCGCAACACCAGAGATGTAGGACATGAAGTGGCAGCAAGATTATGTTGCGTGATATGTGCTGCCAGTGCCTCAGGGGTGAAGGCCTGGACGATTTGCGAATACTGGTCCACGCGCCAGCGCTTGAAGTTGAGCAGCAGCTGCGCACAACCAGCGATGCAAGACATGAAGCGGCAGCAAGCTTATGTTGAGTGATATGTGCTGCCAGTGCCTCAGGGGTGAGGCCTTGATGATTTGAGAATATTGGTCCACGCGCCAGCGCTTGAAGTTGAGCAGCAGCTGAAAGGTCTGAAAAGGAAGCAGCAGCAGGCAAGTGTCGTGCTTGTTGTGCCTCTGTAGTTGCAAGCAAGGCAGCAGGAGGACGCCAATGCTGGACAGAGAGAACTACTACATGACGCCGGCTGCCAAATCACGTCGAGCCAGGTACAACCGGAAGCCGAATCAGCTCAAACTCTTGTGCTACCCCACTCACCTCAGACCTGTACATGGCCCATTATATATGTGTGCAGCACCAACCCCTACAGACCCCATACTCATATCTGCGTCTTAAGTCACCCCACTCACCTCAGACCTGTACATGGCCCACTGGTACGGCTGCTGGTAGGCCGTGTTGGCATACTCGCGCGCCACTGCTTCTTTCACGACTGCAAAGCGCTCCGGCTTCACTTTGAAGTTGGCCAGCTCCCCCAGCAGCAGCCCCAGCAGCACAGGCAGCTTCTCACTGTAGCCCTGGCAGCTCAGCTGCAGGCAAAAAAGGGCGCGCACAAGTGGTTTCATGTGTTGTGATTATGCAGTTGGCCAGCAGCAGCAGCCTTAGCAGCACAAACAGCCTCTCACTGTAGCCCTGCCTGGCAGCTCAGCTGCAGGCAAGAAAGTGCATGTGTGCTCATTACGGCATTGTGTAAGCATGCAAGTGTGTGTGACAGTGGGTACAACTGTGGTACAGAATGCCGTATGTCGCATGCAGCGGGGGCACAGCAGCTATGCGCGCATGCGGTGAACGATTTTGCTGGCTGACGTGACTGGCTGCTGCATTAAGACGACCTGTCGATAAACCTGTAGCCTGCTACAAAAACATCATACAGTGCGAACACGGTCCTTGATCTTGCTGCCAATCTTGCGTTAGATGTTTCAGCGACTGGTTAGTCTCAACGCCATGCCCAGTCTCGCGCAACAAGCAGCAGCAACATGCAGCTGCTGACTGATCCATATAGCAGGTGCCCACCTGGAAGCCCGCCAGGTGGTTGGTGAGTGAGTACGACAGCCCCGCCAGCTCAGCAGGGTAGGCCACCTCGTTGAGGTAATCACCCAGCAGCTTGACCAGCAGCCGCACACACACCGCCGACTCGGGCGAGGCATATGCAGCCGGCGTCTGCGGGAAAGATGTTACGAAGCAAAGCAAGATGAGCAAACAGGACAGTCAGCACAGCATGTGTGACCAGCAGCGGCAAACAGACCATGGACTTAGGCATGGCATACAATGCGCACGTCTGCAAGCATGGTGTGGCAAGTGACGAGGCACAAGACGGACACCGACCAAATCGAAGCAATCTGTTGCAGGATACGCATGGCGAGTGCCGAAAAGGCGGCAACAGGCAGGCATGTGCCAAGGCTGGTGAAAAGCAGCAGCAGCCAGACGCGGAGTACGACAGTGCTGGGGTTCAACATAGCGAGGCTCACCTGTATGTCCAGCACGATGGTGGCCTTGGGTGAGCCGAAGCGCAGCTCCGTGCGCTGCCACACGCGCGCAGACGGCCCATGCAGCAGCAGCTGCGGCACGCCCTCCTTCTCTCCAACCTCGGGCCTCAAAGACAAGTCATCCGGCACAAATGGATTGGCAGCTGGCAGGTGCAGGCCTGGCAGCGCGACTCCATCAGTCCATGCAGACATCCACTGCCCAGGGATGCGGCACACAGCATGCTTTGTGCTGTAAATCGGCTCTTGGATGAGCTCTGGTGCGGCCAGCACTGCTGCTGCTGGCGCTGCAGATGTGCCGCAGCCGTTGCCGTTGGATGCAGCTGTTTGAGTGCTGTCGCCGTTCTGCTGCTGCTGCTGCTGGCTGGTGTCGTGGCTGCGGGTGGCCCATGTGAGGCGTGCCCGCTGTGGCGTGAGCAGCTCCAGGAAGGAGTGGATGCACGCGGGGTCAAACTCCTGTTGATGTGGATGGAAGGTTTGCAACACAGCAGCGATGGCAGCAAATTACAGCAGCACTCAAGTGAATCGCCATTTCGCCCTGCGAAGGATGCTGTGGTGTGAGCAGCTCCAGAAAGGAGTGGATGCAGGCGGGGTCAAACTCCTGTCGTGATGGATGAGTGGGTTGCAGCAGGGGAGAGGTGGTGGCAACAGTGTTCAGCAGCCGGTTGGGATGTGGAGACTTGAACAGAAAGGATGCAGCTGGGGTCAAACACCTGATGATGTTGCACCACAGCAGCAGAGGTAACACAAGTTGTGACGAAGTTCATGGCACCATCCAGATACAATGTTAGGGTTGTATGTGGCTCTCCTATGGACACAACATCATGTTGTGTATGATACTGCAGTATGATACTGCAGTCATCAATACAACACCCCCCCAAAAAGCAGGCTGCTGCGCCTATTACACCAACTGTGCCGCACCTGGGGCACGTGGTACAGGGCCACCAGCAGGTCCCTGTCGGGGTAGTGTGCCATGGCCCCCGCCAGGCTGGTTGTCACGCTGTAGGGCGGCAGCTTGTCGCGCCAGTGGAAGCGCAGCTCAGACAGCCCAGCCAGCTCGGCGTAGATCTGCAGAACAGAAGAGGGTTTGTGACAGCATTTTAGGTGCATTGGTATGAGCAACTCAAAGCAGGTGGGCCATAGCTCCAGGTACTTTAGGGTTTAGGGTTGCAGCACCACCTCATCCTTGTCATCCACACCCCAGCTTCAAACATCCTGGTGTACAGCATCAGGCCTCAATTGGTTGTTGCAACAAGGCGGCTCCTACAGCTGTTCTTCTTCCCACCTGTTTGTTTACATCCTCTGGCCCCCGCAGCAGCTGTAAGTATTGTTAAACCACCTCCGCTACCTCGCCCCTCCTCCCCAGCTATCACGTTGCATATCATACATACCATCAGGTACACAAAACCAACAAGGGCTGCTCCTATGCGTGCAGTAACGTGCAGTAACACGCAATCACCTGCTCATTGACCCCTCCTGGGGTGCGCAGCAGCTCCAGGTACTTGAACACCACCTCAGCTACCTCCCCGCCCAAACCCGGTATTACGTGGCACACCATACACACCAAACAACCAAGGCTGCTTGCGCGCCTGCACAACCGCGCAATCACCTGCTCGTTGACGCCTCCTGGCGCCCACAGCAGCTCCAGGTACTTGAACACCACCTCGGCCACCTCGCTCCTCCAAGGCTAACAATAACAAAGAAACTTGTGCACAGGCCCGCCCCTCACCTGCTCATTGACCCCTCCTGGCGCCCGCAGCAGCTCCAGGTACTTGAACACCACCTCGGCCACCTCAGCCCACCTGCCCGGCTACCACGTTGCACACCATCAGGTACACAGATCGACAAAGGATGCTGCTTATTTCTGCAGTAATGCGCAATCACCTGCTCATTGACGCCTCCCGGTGCGCGCAGCAGCTCCAGGTACTTGAACACCACCTCGGCCACCTCGCCCGGCCGCGCATTGCCCTCCGCAGTGAGCTCCAGCCGCACACTGAAGAAGCTGCGGCTGCTGATGCCGCTGCCCTCGCCGGCAGTCAGAGAAGTGGCCAGGCCAGCGGCCTGCGGCATGAGAGAGAGAGAGTGGCAGAGAGAGTCTTGTATTTTTGCGTATCTGCAAATGTATTTCATCATGTCGTCAGTCTTTGCTGGCTTTCACTGCCCCAGTCACTTGTTCTGGGGAAGCTCTGCACCGGCACTGCCAGCTGCTGCTGGAAGCTTCTGGTGGGCGCATCTTGCATTCGTGCACGCAGGAGTTCGTGCATTACTGACCCGTCAATTTTCTTTTATAGCATATATATGTATATATGCTTACCGCTGATAATCAGATCGAGGAGGCAGAACGGAGACAGTCGCAGTGCGCAGTTTCTGAGGTCGAGTTACTCGGGCCTGCAACATTCCATCATGTATCATTCAACAAGGCACTGGGCTCAAGCGGCAACTCTGTTGCTGCAGCGCAACGACAGAGTGGGACCGGCATGCATTTCAGCGTCTCATGCTGGAGCTCCGCCCTTGCCTCACCCAGGTGGCCACCTTGCTGACACCACAGACGTCTGCTGATAATGGTAGAATGGCAGCACCTTGAGGTGTGCATCTGGCCAAATATGCTTAGCAGCAGCAATGGCTGCAAAACCCTGCGACTGTAAAACCAGCAGATCTCTGCTGCATTCAAACACTGACCGCAGCTGCTGCCAGGCAACAAGTGTGCTGCAGCCAGCATTTGACATGCAGAGAGCCAACTGTAAAACCAGTCACATCTGCTGAAGGTAAAACCATAATCAATATTGTAAATATTCATAAACAGTATGTGGCATGTTGATTCCATCAGGTGCAGCAGCAGCAGTCTGCTACCGCTGCTGCTGCCCTTTCCTGCAAGCATTTAATGTAATTAGATTTGCTCTCCCTCTGCCCCTGGCCAGTGCATCTGGCCTGGAGAGAGAGAGAGGGAGAGAGAGGCCCACCGTCCACCCCTCCTGGCAACAAACCGGCGAGCAGTCAGGTGCTGCTGCCTCACACATACACTGCACTGTCAGTGCTCATGCATCATGTGTGAAGATCAGACAGCAGCCCCTGAGCCACCAGCAGGTAGGCCAGGAGTCTGCTGCTGATGCTGCACAGCTGTGCACATAATCTATAATCAGATTCATGTTGCACCAGCCATCACATATCCTAAACAATCATTCACCACCGCCGACTGCACACATAGCCATCATATCACAGCAGCCCTTAGCCAGCCATGCATCAGCCAATCACACGCATACAGCCTAGTATGGAGTGTACCTGCCGCCGCCCCTGCCACCATGGCCGTAGCCACTAAACCTGCCACGCTGGCCCGTGCTGTGGCGCCCGCGTGCCGCATCCCTGCCGCCCGTGTAGCGGCCCCTGTTGCTGTAGCCGCCCCTGTTGCTGTCGCTGCTGTAGCCACCCCTGTCAGCCCTGCTGCCGTCATTGCTGTAACGCCCCCTGCTGTAGCCCCTGCCTGTGCTGCCGCCCCTGTTGCTGGGCGTGCTCCACACGCTGAACTGCTGCTGCCGCGGTGTCTCCATCTCACCACCCTCATATGCTGCCTCTGTATCGCCACCGGCCGCTGCTGCTGTTCCCGCTGCCTCCACCCTCGCCAGAGCTGCCTGTGCGTTTGCGAGCTGCTGTCGCAGTGCTGCCAGCTCGCTGCTGCTGATGCTGCTGCTAGCGCCCGCACTGCTGCCAGCACCCGCGCTGCTTCCCGCTCCTGTTGCTGCTGCTGCTGCTGCCATGTTTGGTGTGGCCGGCAGCGCCCGGGCTGCAGCCCGCGCTGGCTGCTGCCCATATGTTGCAGCAGCCGCGCCGTGGCGGCCGCCAGCCTGCCGAGCAGCCGGTTCACCTGCCTGGTGGCCTGCTGCTGGCATGCTGCCACCCTGCCTCAGCTTGGCCATGAGCACCTGCTTGGTTAGCTTGGGCTCAGTGATGAACTGCCGCTGCTGGGCTGAGTAGAAGTGCAGCTGTGGCTCCCTGGCTGCTGTGTTGCTCCAGTGCGTGCTGTAGTGCGAGAACGCGCTGTAGAAGTGCTGCGAGGGCTGGTGCGGCATCTGCACGTACATGGCCAGCTTGTTGGCGTACTCTGACATGTTCAGGCTGCAGGCATCGGACATGCCGTCGCACACACAGATGCTGCTTGTGTGCTCCAGCACTCCTGCTGCATTCTTGGCTGCGAGTGCCAGGCTGGACTTGTACAGCTTGTATTCAGTCTCTGGGTACTCCTCTGGGTGCACAGAGTGGTTCTCAGGGCTGAACAGCACATAGCTGCCGCTCCAGTCATCCTGCTCATCAACGCCGCCTGTGCCGTACTTGTACACTGCTGGCACCACCTTGGTCTGGATCAGCATGTAGCGCAGCAGCATGGTCAGCAGCTCCTCCAAATCCTGTGCTGCCTGTGGGGGGCAGCCAGGCTTTGAAGAGAGCTTGCTGAACACCTGCTGGCGCTGCTGCTCAATGCTGCCTACTGCTGCTGGCATAGCCACCTTAGGGTGGTAGTACAGCATGTACAGCACAGCTGGCAGCGGGAACAGGTCCAGCCCGCTGAAGCTAGGGCCGTCACCTGTTGCCAGCTCCAGCTGCGCCTGCATCCAGGCCTCCTCTGGCAGCGCCACTGGCATTGCTGCGCTGGTCAGGCAGTTGCTGTGCCTGGGGATGTCATACCACATCACAACCCTGCCTGAGCCCAGCGCCTGCAGGTGTGGCTTGAGGCCGCTGAAGGCGTCACCCAGCCACTTCACTGCATCCTCGCACATGACCATGGCCTTGGTGCGTGTGTGGAGGCTGCGGCCCCTGAAGCCATAGGCGATGCCTGTGCGGGCGTGGAAGCCGCGCCGCTTCTCATTGCAGAGCGGCAGCACGCCCTCCACAGGAGGCAAGTAGAAGTGGTGCCGCGCCCCTGGCAAATTGCCTACCCATGGCGTGCTGCCCTTGTCAATCACTGTCTGGAACACTGCATAGTCACCATCGTCATTGATATCAGTGCCCTGGCTGTCAGGGATGAAATTCTCAAATGACTGTGACTCTGGTGTGTCAATGTTGACCAGGCTGTCGTAGAGCTCAGGAGCTGCGTCCAGCAGCTGCTGGAGGTTCTCTGCTGCTGGGTGCTGCTGCATTGCTGTTGTAACCAGGTGCCTGTGCTGCTGGGAGACTGCAGCTGGCTGAATCAACTGCGTTACTGCTGCCATGATGGTGACCTGATGCGCAGCGCAGCAACAACAGCAGTCATTGTAAAAGCCTTGCCAGGTATGAAGTCGTTGTTGTGAGCCCATTCTTCCAGCAACGCCAGCAATCGTCGTTTGTTGAAACCCCGTGCACCCATTTTTGTTATCACCGCTTCAATGTGCACAGCAGCGAGGCGAGCTGAGCTGCAGATTGCTGCAATCCTGCTCGCCTGCCCTAGGATCAGCTTGTAGCTGTTGCCCAGGGGCCGGTTGCTGTACAGAGTTATGTAGTTGATGGGTGTGATTGGCAGCTTGCATTGCTTGTCATATATTTCAATCTCGTAAGTGCCATCTGCCTGTATGTGGGTCAGCATGTCGAGGTACTGTGTGCTTTGTGTGCCACTGCCGTCTGCTGCTGCTGCTGCTGCTGCTGCTGCTGCTGCTGTTACGTCATATGTTATGTCAATGCCAACGCATGCCGGGTAGATCCAGCCAATGGATGAGCTGTCACCAGCCCCCACAGGCTGTTTCAGGAACCCTGCTAGTGTCGGCGCGTTGATAAAACGCATATCGTCCATGAGGCGAAAGCAGTACAGCCATTCTGTGCACAGCTGCCTGCGCACAGCATTGGATGCAGCCAGCCTGGACATGCGCATGACGGCCTTGCATTCATACATCATGAAGTAAAGATTGCAGGCGTTAGGGCTGTAGTCAGCGCCCATGGGGATGCCCCTGGACTGTCTGAAGATCAGCCCTGCTGCTGTCACGTATGCGTTATTGACGATTATGTTTAGTAAGGCAGTTGTAGCCTCAGCAGACAGGTAGAAGATCTTCCCATTCGGGTGAATCTTCCTACCACCTGCTGGTTGATGCTGCCAGCGCACGCTGTACGAGCCAGCGCTGCTGTCTCGTACCGCCAGTACCTGGGGTCTCCCTCGCTGCTCTGCTGTGTAGCTGAATGCCTTGCTTACTGCCCACTGTAGGGCAGCAGGCAAGCTGTCAGCCTGGTCATGGTCGATTGGTATGTTTTCAAAGCACTTAGTTATGTCAGCGCACATGTCTGTGTGGATAAGGTCAGGGAGGTTGATGGCGACGTTCTGTGCATTTGCTATCACAATGCACGTCTGTGTCGCCACCCCTACAAAGTCCTTTATCTTGCTGTTCAGCTGACCCAGGGCACCTGTTACTGCCTCCATGACACATGACGTTATCCCCTGAGTTATGCTGTTCAGGCCGGACAGTATGGATTCAGAGGTGTTGGTCAGGTATCTGAAGTTGTTTTTGTGTGATTTGTACGCTATGCGCATTATGGGCAGGCTGTCTCCGCCCACTGCCTGTGGCAGCATGGGGTTGATTGACTGCAAAGCGCTGCTGAGCCTGTTTTGTAGCTCTGGCATGGTGCAGTTCATCTGCTCAAAGTCAGACGACGTCACCAGACGCAGCAGAACCAGCAGCTGTGCGTACTGTGGGCATATGAAGCATGGTGTGTTGCTTGCTTTGTCTACCTCACAGATGTGCAGCTGCTGCTGCAGCAGTTTTAGTTCTGTTTTGACGCTGCTGGAGAACTCGTCTAGCTGTGGTGCTGTTCGCTGCAGCTGGTGCAGGGTCCACGTCTCAGCCGACTGGCTGATAACGTCCCATGCATCCAAGGGCAGGTCAACGCCACAGGCTGCTGCTGTTGGTGCTAATATATCATCATAGAACTGCCAGGCAACCTCGCGGTTGCAGTCCACCATTTGCTGCCTGTCTGCTGCTGCTAAAGGTATGTGGTTTAACCCGCATGCTAGCAGCTCCCTCAGTGGTGCAGACTGCACCACTGCGAGGTCTGTTGTGAGCACGTGTTTTGTACCGAAAGCCATGGGGCAGTGCTCCAGAATGCTGCCATCCATGATGGTAGTTTTGAAGCGTGCCTCAAGGGTAGCGCAGCTGCATGACATGGTGGCCAGCTGCTGTTCTAGGCTTTGTATGCTTTGCTGCTGTGCCATTACTTGGCGCGCGTTGATGGCTGTTGGCTTTAGCTGCTGCTCATAGCTCCATGTGAGCTGGTATTCAGGCAGGGCGTTTAGCAGTACTGGTTGCAGTTGGGCTATGATCACCTCATGCAGCATCTGCATTGGGTGTGCATGCTCCAAACAGCGTGATATGTAACGCGCTTTGATTGTCACTGGCCTGCTGCTGGTGCGTTCAATTGCCACATAATTCCTGCCCAGAGCACTCACTTCAAGCGTACGCCTGTTCAGCTCCTGCTGCCCCTGCTGCTCCTCCTGCTCAACGCCATCCTCGCCAAGCTGCTGCAGATTCTCGTTGTTCGCCATGCTGCGTGGCTGGTGTAGACGACAATGCTCCTGAGGGGGCAGTCAGTTGATGCGGTGCAGTGCATCAGCTGGTTACTGGCAAGGCCGAAGCAAGTGGTGCCATACACATGCCCGCATACAGCTGAAGGTCAGCATAGTTCAAGAAACTGCGTGTTATAGCTGAGGGGCTGTCATAGGACCTGCCCTATTGGGCTTTACATCTGTCAAATGTCATATGCCAGAGGATCACAGCAGTCCTGCCAGCACTGCTGTGCTGGTGTTACATCTGCTGTAACAGCGCAGTACTGTAACCCCTGCAAGCCATTCTGGAGTTGTAATGAATGTATAAGGCTTTAAGCCAGCTCATTCCTTGATCAATGCTTGTGGGATTCACAGTCATTGAAGGCAAGGCTAAGCTCAGTTCAAACCAGAGGCAAGCAAGACCGCACCTTCGCCAAGCGGCTTCCAGGCCTTCGTGCCTAACCCCGAAGAGAGAGTGGCAGAGAGAGTCTTGTATTTTTGCGTATCTGCAAATGTATTTCATCATGTCGTCAGTCTTTGCTGGCTTTCACTGCCCCAGTCACTTGTTCTGGGGAAGCTCTGCACCGGCACTGCCAGCTGCTGCTGGAAGCTTCTGGTGGGCGCATCTTGCATTCGTGCACGCAGGAGTTCGTGCATTACTGACCCGTCAATTTTCTTTTATAGCATATATATGTATATATGCTTACCGCTGATAATCAGATCGAGGAGGCAGAACGGAGACAGTCGCAGTGCGCAGTTTCTGAGGTCGAGTTACTCGGGCCTGCAACATTCCATCATGTATCATTCAACAAGGCACTGGGCTCAAGCGGCAACTCTGTTGCTGCAGCGCAACGACAGAGTGGGACCGGCATGCATTTCAGCGTCTCATGCTGGAGCTCCGCCCTTGCCTCACCCAGGTGGCCACCTTGCTGACACCACAGACGTCTGCTGATAATGGTAGAATGGCAGCACCTTGAGGTGTGCATCTGGCCAAATATGCTTAGCAGCAGCAATGGCTGCAAAACCCTGCGACTGTAAAACCAGCAGATCTCTGCTGCATTCAAACACTGACCGCAGCTGCTGCCAGGCAACAAGTGTGCTGCAGCCAGCATTTGACATGCAGAGAGCCAACTGTAAAACCAGTCACATCTGCTGAAGGTAAAACCATAATCAATATTGTAAATATTCATAAACAGTATGTGGCATGTTGATTCCATCAGGTGCAGCAGCAGCAGTCTGCTACCGCTGCTGCTGCCCTTTCCTGCAAGCATTTAATGTAATTAGATTTGCTCTCCCTCTGCCCCTGGCCAGTGCATCTGGCCTGGAGAGAGAGAGAGAGAGAGAGTGAAATACAGGCAGGGGGAGGGTTAACATCTGGGC
Source organism: Tetradesmus obliquus (assembly GCA_030272155.1). Lineage (NCBI taxonomy): Eukaryota > Viridiplantae > Chlorophyta > Chlorophyceae > Sphaeropleales > Scenedesmaceae > Tetradesmus > Tetradesmus obliquus. Next base: position 9,926,752 of record CP126191.1, read on the forward strand.
AAGTGTGCGGCGGCTGATGCCGCTGCCCTCACCGGCAGTCAGCGACGTGGCCAGGCCGGCAGCCTGCGGCACAACGGAGAGAGCGTGAAAGACAGGCAGAGAGAGCGTTAACCTCTGGGCAAGTGAGCGGCGGCTGATGGCGCTGCCCTCGCCGGCAGTCAGCGACGTGGTCAGGCCGGCAGCCTGCGGCACAACGGAGAGAGCGTGAAAGACAGGCAGAGAGAGCGTTAATCTCTGGGCAAGGGAGCGGCTGCTGATGCTGCTGCCCTCGCCAGCAGTCAGCGACGTGGTCAGGCCAGCGGCCTGCGGCATAAGCGAGAGAGTGAAAGAGAGGCAGGGAGCGGGTTAGCATCTGGGCAAGTGATTGGCTGCTGATGCCGCTGCCCTCGCCGGCCGTCAGCGACGTGGCCAGGCCGGCAGCCTGCGGCATGAGAGACTGTGGAGGAGAGGCAGGGAGAGCGTTAACATCTGGGCAAGTGTGCGGCTGCTGATGTTGCTGGCCTTGCCGGCAGTTAGCAACGTGGCCAGGCCAGCAGCCTGCGGCACGAGAACGTGCCGAAAATTGCAGACAGGACATAAATCTCTGTGCTAGTGTGCTGGCTGCATGGTGTGTAGTAATTGTGCATGCGCAAGCTTTTGTTGGAGCATGGTACAAGGACAATGCTGTGAAAAGAGTAAGCGAGCAAGCAAGCATGGAGGGTGTGTCACACCCTGCCGATTTTGCGTGATGCATGCCCGACTTGCATGCGCGTCTCAACATGCCATGCAGTGCCCATGCACGTGCGCAACAAGAACTTGCTGTTGCTGGCGGCCTTGCCCACCTTGAGCAGTGCGAAGGCGCTGCCTGCGCCCTCATGGCCCAGCAGGTGGCTGAGGTAGTTGGTGGGCGCCTGGCGGTACAGCGCCTCAGCTGCAGACATACATAAAATGTTACAACATGTCACGCGATGTTACAGTATGTTACAAGGCGTTCAAGTGAAGTAGTCCCAGCCAGCACTAGGGTGCGATACACAACAGGCGCCAGTGTGGTGCCGTAGCTGCTGCAGCACAGGGAGCCAGCAGCTGAGAAGCCACATGACAAAGAGCAAGAAAGACCGCAGCTACACGGAACAAAACACAGCACCAGTCCCTGCCTGCCACTCACTGGGAGGTATGTCCCACTGGATCTCCAGCGTGTGGCTCTCCTTGATGGGCACCACGCGTACCAGCAGCCCACGGTGCTGGAGAAAATAGCAGCAGCAACAGCAACAGCAGCAGCAGCAGCATGAAGGACATAAGAAAACTGGCACTAGCCACAGCAGGCTGCTCCTGCCTAAGATCGCACTAAATGATAAGCATCAGCAATAGCGTGATACTGCGACCAGAGCTGACTAGCCTGGCGTACGGTACAACAGCAAGTTACTTTATGATTCGAATGTGTTCATCTCTGGGCAAGTCATGGTTTGAAGCAATGAAAATTGCACGCTTATCTCACCTCATCTGTGTATAGGTCTTCGCTGAACTGCGGCGCCGCCAGCCCCGTGTTGGCCACACCCGAGAAAGCCTCAGCCGCCAGCTGCTGCAGCTCATCCAAGCTGTGCCTGCCATACACTGCTGCTGTCATGAGGTTGGCGCTGTAGTGCCGCGCGTGCCAGTCTGCTACTGCTGCGCGAACGTCGATACCTGCCTTGGTGGGAGCAGTGAGCAGCGTCTCCAAGTTGCCTGCGCAGCATTTGGTGATTAGCATACGTACCGGTGAGCGCCAGTGAGTGACAGTGAGTGCCAGTGAGTGCCAGTGAGTACCAGCGAGTAGCAGAGTGTTGACCGGCGCCTGCCAGCTGAGGGCAGGTGATGGTGCTGCCTACAACCTTTGAGGTCATGGGCACACCGGGGAAAGCGCTTGCCCAGGCGTGTGCCTGATTAGCAGTCGCCTTTTACAGCTGGTGCAGCCGCCATGCATCAACAGCCAGGTTCTCTCCATGCTCGCTGTCAGCATTTGTGACACAACAGCATTCATCAACGGCCTGCACCTGCCCATGAGGGAGCATGCCCATGGGTGCCCTGCTTGGTTGTCCAGGCATGCCACCAACAGTTGTAGTGCCATGCATCAAGAAGCCAACAGCACACTCCAACCAACACCAAAAGACTGGCTGGCGCCCACCCACCCACCTGTGAAGAAGCGCGCCCAGGGGTGTTCCTGGTTAGCAGTGGCCTTGCACAGCTGGTGCAGCCGCCACGCATCAACAGCCAGGTTCTTGCCATGCTCGCTGTCCACCGCCTGCACCTCACGCTCCACGCCATCACCGCTGATCAGCGGGGAGATGAAGAACTGCGCAAACCTGCAGCCATACGTATGTGTACAGGCAGAAGAGGTAAACATGCATTGCGCGTGCGAGCCAAGCCAGTGCGAGAAGAGGATAGCACACCAACGACCAGTGCATGCGGCAGGCGTCCTTGCAGCCTCTTCTCATTAGGCCACTGATGCACCCACTGCACCTGCTGCTGCTTCACCGATAGACCACCCCAACCTGTCCAGTGCTGCCGCTGCCTGCCACTGCAGCAGCTGGTGCTGCTTGAACAAACTGACACACACCTGTCCAGTGCTTCAGGCAGTGCATCCCAGTTGACGTCAAACTGGTAGTTGGTGTCCTCGGCAGCGGTGAAGGCGTTGGTGTGGCCGCCATGGTCAGAGATGAACCTGCAAGCAACAACATCCAACATGCCTCTTGTCTTGCACAGTGTCCAGTGCTGTTTCCTTTCAACCCAACCTTGACCTGTACAGGTGCCAACAGCTGCTGCTGCAGTACTAAGCTCCCTGCACTGTCCTGCAGCGACTTGCAGCTACTGAGGGTGCTTGCTGCAGCTTGCCAAACGCCTGATACATCTGCATCAACCGCAGCGCAGGCTGATGCGCCTGTGCTGCCACAACAGTGCCAGAGCACCTCCAACAGCCGACGACCTGCCTTTGCTGTCCACCCTGAACCTTTGAACCACATCCTAGTCAAACCCCAGCTGCCGGTTTCAAACCGCCAGCTGTCTGTTACAAGCCACAGCCCACCTGCTGTACTCGTCCTCCACTGGGTACTTCTCTGAGGAGTAGAACAGCATGTGCTCGCAGAAGTGGGCCAGGCCCGGCAGCTCCACTGGGTCACACATGCTGCCCACACGCACCTGCCCGGCAATGCAATTAATGTTGAGCCCAGCAGTTACCTTGGTGGTTTCCTCCTTCATGCGGGCATGTACTTTGAGTGTAGGACATTGTAGATATTTGTACCATAGGGAAAGAGCGGCTAGCGCTGCTACAGCTCTGCTTGCAGGACACGCATCCACATGCGCCAGGTGCAGTCGCGTGCAGCTGATACAGTTTATAACCCTGGCGATGGCTGGATTCTGAAAGCCATGCATGTCTAAATCATACAGTGCATTCTTACAATGAAACCTGAGCTGCTGCCATGTGCTGAAAGGCTCTGCATGGTGAGCATCACTCACATTCAGCGCTGCTGCTGCCTTGTCTGTCTCTGGGTCACTGATGAGCAGCACCCGCAGCTCATTAGGCAGCTTAACGACCCTGTAGCCGAGCTTATCACATCGTGGCTTGATCACGTCTTCGCTGATGCTCAGCCCAGGTGGTTGTTGCAGTACTGCTGTGCCTGAGCCCATGCTGCTGCTGTGTCTTAGTGGTGTGCTGCTGCCGACCAACACACAGCTAGCCACGACTGACAAGTAAGAGAAGAATAGTACAAACACGTAGCAAACGATCAGAGTAGAGCTAACGCGGCGTGGGACTAGTTGGCTGGCCGCATTAGGTAAGCTTCCAGGCATGCACTAGCACACAAGCAAGATAAAGCGTCGGTGTTTATGCAATGCATGTGTTGTTGATGGATTTAGCGATTCGAGGATCCCGCAGTGACGCCATGCGTGGTGGTTGTACGTGCATTGTCCAAGGGCGTACCTCCTCAAACCTCCTGCACAGTTGGGACAGCAGCACTGGCTGATTCCAAAAGCAGCGCTTATCAAGAGGCTGTAAAGCTTAGCTTACACCTCAGCGTAGGTTAAAGGGCTGCAAGCCATGCAGCACACCACAAATAGCCTAAGCTGACATCAGCCTGGCCCAGACTGCACACTGCGGTGGCACGTGAGCACAGGTCAGCCTCACGACATCACAGTTGAGGCACAGATACCTCCCGCTTGCTGGCAATCACCTCCCATCCAATGCTACAATTATTTGGTCAACCTCCTGTGCCATGTCAGGCGCCCCACTGGCAGTTCTGGTGATGCTGCCACCAGTACAGCACTGCGTCAAGCTGCTAGAACTTTGGTGGCTAGCAATCCTACGGCTGCTGATTTAAGCACGACCCTGCGTCAGTCAGTCGTGGTTACGGGGTGCTATTCGTGCAATCGAGCCGCCATTTTTTCCAGCAACCGACGGCTGGCGGCGCTCCTCCACCTGCCGCAAGAAAGCCATCTCCTGCAAGCAAGGGGCAGCAGCATAGCAGCAATATCATCCATATGGTTATTATGGCAGCAACAACCCAGCGCACAACAGCCTTGCAGGCACAAACTGTGCTGGCCTGTTGTCCGCAACAACTGGCTGCCAGTGAGTGGACTCCATTGCAGACAGTACCCGTTACGCAAAGCGCCAACGCAACATACGTGCTTACTAGCTGCCTCGACAAAGCACACCAGCGTGCTTGCCCACAGCATCTGCACATTCCACCTTGACTGGGCGCAAGCACAGCTACAATTCCAAATAATGCAGCGAACTGATAAGCACGACCACATTGTTGCTTGCAGTGACCGCAGCCCTGTATGCAGCAAGAGCTGTTGCTAGAGTCAAGGTAGATTCAGACTGCAGCTGTGTGAAGGGGTTGCACCGCAAACTCTCAGTGCAAGAGCCCCCCGCACAAGTCCCACCTGCTCGTAGCTGGCCTTGTCAGCGTAAGCCACGCGCTGGTAGTGCTGCTTCTCTGCGCTGCTGGCCGCCACCCACAAGTCGCCAATCTCCAGGCCCATTTCAGTAACGCCCCAGTAGGGGTGAGCAAGCTTCAGCGCAGGCCGAACGCGCTTGCAGAACCATGTGTAAGCGCCACACGCTGCTTCAGGTTGAGTTGCAGGCGACCCTACCTTGGCAGCCTACGCTTGCACAAATGATTGGTGGTTGCGGCAGCTTTGTGTGCTGCAGTGATGGTGCCTTGAATAACAGCTGGTGCTGCTGCGGTGTGATGACATTACCAAGACGCACTTGACACTTTGCGCGGCTGTCGTGCATGCAAGCTAGGCAGCAGCGCTGACCAATGCCTTGAACAGTAACCAGCAACATTGATTGGCAGTAAGCAGAGGACATCGTACGTAACACAGCTGCAGATCACGTCACCACGCCACATGGTAGACCACTTACCATCGAATTTCGTGTCCGCCCGGCCGATATCTTCAGCCCAGGCCTGCTGTCCTGCAAGCTGCTGCATGCGTCACGTGTTATGCTGGTGAGCGTTACATCCAGCTCCACAAGCTGCGGCAGCTGCGCTGCAACTGCTGTCAGCGCAGCATCTGTCAGCAGCAAATTTCTGCTCACATCCAGGCGCTGCAGCGCTGGCCTGCCACGCACAACCACTAGCAGCATGTCATCTTCCAGCTCGCAGTCACGCAGCTGCAGCTTGGTCAGCCCTGCTGCTGCGTGCATCGTGCCAAGCTGGGCTGCTGCTGCTGTACCCAGCCACACGTCAGTCAGCTCAAGACAACGTAGGTTTGCCAAACCTGCGATGGCTTGCGCTGCTGCAAGGTTTAGGCTTGTGCTGCTGGTGCTGTTATGAACAAGCTGCAGCTCCAGCTGGGTGAGCTGGCTGAGGTGTGCAAGGGCTGACAGCATTGGTTCTTCCCAGCTGATACGTACGGCGCCACAATGCGGATTGCACTCATCAAGGTCCATGGGCCAATACGGTGAACACACATCAAGGTCCAAGGCCCAGTACAGCGTATCACATGTCATGCTAAGGCTTCACAATGCCGTTAGGCCTGACACCGCAGCTGCTGCAGCCGTCGCTTCCCCTTGGTGCGCGCTGATCAGCCACCCCACTTCAAGTCTAGTCAAGCTGCTGCTGCAGCTGGCTGCTAGCTCCTGCAGCAGCAAGACGCTTGGAGGCTTGCTGCTGAAGCTCTGCAGTGGCAGGTGCTGCTGCTGCTGCAGGTCCTGCTTGCCCCGCGCTGCTTTGGGGCTTTGCGCAGCAGTCCTCAATAGACTGGCATGCTTTGCCAGGAATGCTGCCATCTGCTTTGTCTCAGTCAAGTCATATAGGCTGCATACTACCTCTAAGCTGCCTGTGCAGCTGTGCATGACAATGTCTGCCATTGCTTTGCTGGTGCACAGCAGCATGCTGATTGCTTGTGGCTTCTTGTGGAGGCTGTTGGCTACGACTAATGGCAGTGCCTGCTGCCAGGCGCATGCATCCATGACTCTTCAGTGGTACCTGCTGCACAAAGTGGCAGACATTGTATGTGCTCATGACTCCCAACGCTGCAAGTTTGATGCACGCAGGGGCATATCATTCTGCAGACTCCAAGTTTAACGCTGGCCTGCCGTGTACGGAACTCGTTCAGACGCAGCACATACCAGCAGTTATATAGTATGATGCAATTCATGTTGGCATGAGCTGTACCAAATGTTCTTCACGTACCTTGTACAGCTGTCAAAGCTCCTAAATTATGTGGCTGTTTGTGGCGGTAGCTGCTGCTGCCAGGCCTGCCCATCAAGCAGAAAGCAACTGCATTCAGGGGCTCACTAGGCTGGCACAATGAAGCACACCACCATGCTTGCCCATGCAGGTGCATGGTGCCAGCTGGACTGGGGCTTGAGCCTAGCTGAAACAGCCTGGCGTTGCAGTGAGCTGATGACTACGACCGCGTTTGTGCTTGCACTGGCAACAGCCCTCTGGCCGCCTGACAACAGCCCTCGGGCCGCCAAGCTGCATCCTGCAGGAACTCTTGCAAGAGCAAAGGTGACTGCAGTGCACACTGCAACATCTTGACAGGGCTGCACTGCAATTTCTGCACCAGGCCCGCGCATCACCCGCACCTGCTCATAGCTGGCCTTGTCAGCATCAGCCAGGCGTTCGTAGCGCTGCTTCTCTGCGCTGCTGGCCGCCGACCACAGCCGACAAAGCTCCTTGCCAACGATTGCAGAGCCCCAGTCAGGGTAAGCAAGCATCACTGCAGGCCGTGCACGCTTGCAGAACCACATGTATGCGCCGCGCGGCTTCTGGGGCGAGGGTTCAGGGGGGTCGCCCTGCGTGCACAGAGAGCAATATAGTCCGTTGCAATATAGTCCGTTGCGCCGGCATGTTATGCAATAATGGTCGTGAAATGCCGATGCTTCGATGGAGACGCCACGCAGTGCATGCAAAATGCCGCCACTGGCAATGCATGCCAAGTTGGTGCGCCAATCCAACCACCGTGTAGCAAGGACGCAAAGTGAAACACCGGCTTGCAGCAAGAATGCCTCCTAGCTGAGCAAGTCTCCAGAGTACCGCACCACCTGGCCGAACACTCACCCAAAGTGTGAGCACCGTTGGCGCGGCAAGGGCTGGGCGTCTGGCCAGAACCTTCAGCCCCGGCCTGCTGTCCTGCAGGCTGCTGCATGCGTCACGCGTTATGCCAGTGAGCGTCACATTCAGCTGCACCAGCCGCGGCAGCTGCGCTGCAACTGCCGCTAGCGCAGAATTTGTCAGCAGCAGGTTCTCGCTGACATCTAGGCTCTGAAGTTTCTGCATGCCACGCACAGCTGCCAGCAGCACATCATCTTCCAGCTCGCAGTCACGCAGCTGCAGCTTGGTCAGCCCTGCTGCTGTGTGCATGGTGCCAAGCTGCGCTGCTGCTGCTGCAGCCAGTGGCACATCAGTCAGCTCAAGACTACGCAGGTTTATCAAACCCGCGATAGCATGTGCTGCTACAGAGTCCAGGCTGTTGCTGTTGTTGCTGCTGCTGCTGCTGCTGCTGTAGACACGCTGCAGCTGCAGCTGAGTCAGCTGGCTCAGGTGTGCCAGCGCTGACAGCATTGCTTCTGCAGAGCTGCTGTGTGTGGTGCCATGCTGCCTGTTGACCGCTGCCGGCTGTAAGCTGAAACACGTTGCCTGGTTGTCCTGCTGCTCCACCTCAAATGTCAGGCTAAGGCTCCGCAATGCTGTTAGGCCTGACACGGCAGTTGCTGCAAGCTGTGCAGTACCCTGGGGGGTACTGATAAAGCAAGCCGCTTCCAGCCTGGTCAAGCTGCTGCTGCAGCTGGCTGCTAGCTCCTGCAGCAGCAAGGTGCTGGGAGTCCTGTTGCTGAAGCTCTGCAGTGGCAGGTGCTGCTGCTGCTGCTGCTGCTGCTGGCCATCTGCTGCTGTGGACCGCTGTGCTTCATCCGCTGCTGCTGCCCCTGCTGCTGCTGGTTGTGCTGCTGCAGAGCCTGCTGTTGCCAGCGCTGTAGCCAGGAGCTTCTCGGCCTCCTTTCTTTCCTTCTCGTCATGTGGCAGCTGCACCTCCATAGATTTAAACAGCTTGGCATGCTTTGCCAAGAATGCTGCCATCTGCTCTGCCATGATTACATTGAGCAGCTGATAGCGCAGGTCCAAGCTGCCTGTGCAGCTCTGCGTCATAATACCTGCCAAGTCTTTGCTGGTGCACAGCAGCATACTGACGGCCCGTGGATACTTGCACAGGCTGTTTGTCACAACATACGCCAGTGCCTGCAGCTGCTGCCAGGCGCATGTGTCCATGATCAGCGCTATGCCTGCACAAGACAGCAGGCATAGCATGTTCCAAGAAGTTTAAGAGATGTAGATCCTGGATCATGCAGTGGTACATCAGTGTGCAGATCGCAGACATCACTCACCTGGCACAACTTGGTGCTGTTTGGCTGGAAGTAGCTGCTGCTTGCAAGCTTAGTCAGTAGAGCCAAGGCGGACTAATCTGCCGCTCCAAGTGTCTACGCCAGGTCACAACAAAACCTGACAACACTTTTCAGGTGATTCACTGGCAGCCAAAAGATGCAGCATACTGCAGCAGGATGGACAAGCAGTACTGTAACTGTGAAAGAGCACGGGTGATCCAGCCTCGCGTACATAAACCGGCAAACGCAGAACCAAACTAGGTTCCCTACATAGACATCGAAAAGCAAGACGAGTTCCAGCTGTGCTTCGTGCCTTGGAGGGTGACAGTGCAGGAATTCAAATGACAAGGTGACTCAGCAGTGCTGACGGGGAACGCTACCAGCACCTTGGTATCTTACACGAGTATCACAATCAAGATTCACCTCTATGCTTTCGGTTGCCACCGCTGTTGCTGTCACCACCGCGCCAAACACACACGTAGACGGTTACCCTGCCTTACCTGCCTCGCCACAGGCGATCCAGCCTTGCTAGATTCCTGGGACCTGCTTCTTTTACGCGTAGAAGATGCACGGTCGGCTTTGGAGCGGCCTGCACCACGTCCGCGCCCTCTCAGTCTGTTGTGGCCTTGGCAGGAACAGCATACATGTCAGCAGCATCAGCAGCGCCCAAGGCCTTGCTGTGCAAGTCTTGGAAGCGCATAAGCACTTTCTGAGTGCTGCAGGCAGCACTACGTGTAGCTGGCAGACCCCTGGCTCGCCTTGGACGCACCTGCAGCATGCAGGCTTCAGCAGCAGCACTGCTCATGCAGCAGCAGCATCACCGGCTGCAGGAGAGGGCTCACAGCCTGGCATCGTATCCTTTCCATTGGCACAGACTGGCGAGGGCATCAGCGAGTGCGAGCTGATGCAGTGGTTCGTCAAGGTGCGGCCAACTGCACGTTGCAGTTGACTTGAATGCCGCTGGCAATCCTGCAGAGCAGCATGACTCACAATATTCTTGTGCATTGCTTAACAAACAGAAAGGCGCTAGCACCCGTGCACTACCCTGGCATGCCTCCAACATTACAACATGTGAAACAACATACTAAAGCCAACCACTCAGCAGGCTGCCCCTCCTCCTGCCTGCTGTGCACCTGCTTGCAGGAGGGTGATGTGGTGGACGAGTTCCAGCCGCTGTGTGAGGTGCAGAGCGACAAGGCAGCCATAGAGATAACCAGCAGGTGCGCGGCACTGCACGGATTGCAGCTCTTGCAGCTTGACATGCCCGTATATGCTCGCTTTTATCCCCTGTGTGGAGGTTAACAAGCCTGGCAAGCTCCTGCATGCACTGCGAAGCGCTGGACTCCCTTTGAGCGGTGCTCACAAGCGGTGCGCTGCCTAGCAGATACAAAGAGATCACACATCACAACCACAATGCAATACAATGCGCAAGTGCGCTGGCAAACCATAGGTGCTCAGGCTGCTTAGCCTTATGAAGGTGAGCGCTCACTACACCGTGCTGTCCTGCAGGTATGCAGGCACGATAGTCAAGGTGCACCACGCACAGGGGGACCTCGTGAAAGTAGGCGCGCCACTTGTAGACATCCGCACCCCAGAAGCACAGGCAGCAGCAGAGGAAGCAGCAGAGACACCCAGCAGCAGCAGCGGCAGCAGCAGCAATACAACAGGAGCAGCAGCTGAGGCGTATGATTACGACCCCTCTAGACCAGGCACAGACAGCAGCAGCGGCGGCAGCGGCAGCGACAGCAGCAGCAACGTGCTGGCAGCGCCCACTGTGCGCCGCCTTGCACGGGAGCTGGGCGTTGACCTGGCAAGGGTTCAGGGCACAGGGCCCAGCGGCAGGGTTTTGAGGGAGGATGTGGAGCGGTTCAAGGCAGGGCTGGTCAGCAGCATTGCAGATAAGCTGGTGGACCGCATTGCGGCAAAAGCAGGGCCCAGCAGTGCCGGCAAGCTGTATGCTGAGCTGGGAGATGTGGCAGCAGCAGAAGCAGCACTGAGTGCGCAGGACATGACCCCAACGCCAGCAGCAGCTGCGGCTGGCGCAGCTGCAGGAGCCGCCGCAGCAGCAGCAGCAGGCACGGCAGGTGCACCTGCAGCTGCAGCTGGTGCAGGCGGCAGCACTGAGGCTCTCATCCGCATTCCCATCAGAGGATACCGCAGGTGGGTTGCACTCAATCCGCTGGTGGTGCTGTGTGCAGGCATTGCTCAGCCAGCAGCAGGCAGCCTTTTTGACAGATTGCCCTGCACACACAATCTTCACCCTGGAATTGCTGCGGCTGCTTTGCGGCCATTTGCGCTTGGGCTGCACTGCACTTCTGTTGTCTTGCGCCCGCTGACTGGTCACATGTTGGTCTCCTGGTCCAGCATTGCTTGAAGGTGCATTACTGTGCATGTACTGTGTAAATGCATCCTTAAACTTGTCTGGGTGTGTCCCGCAGAGCCATGGTGAAGAGTGCCACTGAGGCGGGGTCCATCCCCACCTTCCACTTCATGGATGAGGTGGAGGTGGAGGGGCTGCTGGGACTGCGGCGGCTGCTCAAGGACGACCCCGTGCTGGACGGTGAGGAAAGTGTGTGCATGTGCCTGTTTGTGTGAGAGAAAGTGTGTCACGGCAAGGGCGCGGAATAGAGGGCTGCTGGGACTGCGGCGGCTGCTCAAGGACAACCCCGCGCTAGACGGTACGTGAGAGTGGCTGTGTGTGTTTCGGTGTTTCAGATAGAAACTCAGATAGCGGATTGAGTTGAAGCCTGGCGGCCCTGCGGCGGCTGCTCAAGGACGACCCTGCACTAGACGGTGCGCTGGCTGGCTGTGGCTGTGTGCATGTGTCTGTGTGTTTGCGTGTCTGAGATGGACAATCGTGTTGGTGCCTCAGGTTCAACAGCCTGTTGCTGCGCCGGCTGCTGAAGGAGGATGCGGCGCTGGACTGTGTGTGAATGGCTGGCTATGCACTGCGCATGTGTCTGCGTCCGTGTGTCAGAGACATGGTCGATTTGGTGCATGAAACAGCAGCCTGTGGCGCTGGAGTCTGCAGTTGTTTGTGGGATTGGTGCTGCAGCATCCAACAGCCAGGGGAGCCGGCAGCACTCACATCAGCTCTGTGACAGGCCGCATGCCAGCTGCGCACTACATACTGTTCATAGCAGCCTCCCTCTGTGCACATCACGACTGAATCCCGTACTCTGTCTCCTGCTGCTGCTGCCGCTGCTGCTGCTGCTGCCGCCGCTGCTGCTGCTGCTGCTGCTGCTGCTGCTGCTGCTGCGCCAGGCGCCAAGCTGACCTACCTGCCCTTTGTGGTCAAGGCGCTCAGCCTCACCCTGCTCAAGCACCCTGGGCTCAATGTGAGCCTGGAGGCGGGCGGGGCGGCGCTGCTGCAGCGGGCCAGCCACAACATCGGCGTGGCTATGGCCACCAGCAATGGGCTGGTGGTGCCAAACGTGAAGCAGGTGGGGCCCGGCATGCAGCCATCCGTGCAGCTGTGTGTGTAAGGTGGTGGTAGATTGTCACCACCACCAGCATGGGCTGGTGGTGCCAGATGTGCAGCAGGTGGGGCCCCCATGCAGCCAGCCGTGCAGCTTGTGAGGCCGTGGCTGCCATTCTCTAGCAATAGGCTGGTGGTGCCTAATGTGCAGCAGGTGGGGTTGTGATGTGTGTGCAGCGGCAGCTGCAGGTTGCAGTAACGTGCAGCTTGGGAGGTGCTGAAGGTGATGGGTTGTCTGTGCGTGAAGTAAGTGGGATGCAGCAGCAGCTAAGAGCTTAACATCAGGTGTGCAGCGTGTACGGTGATGCTAGGGCTGTGTCTGCACTGCACGTCGCTGACTTGCTTCTTTCCTGGCTGGCCGAAGCATGTGTGCTCGATTAGGCACAGGATGCGGTCAATGTAGCAGCAACACAGCAGCCTGGCCAGCGCCGCTGCTCCTGCAGCTACAACCGCGCGTGCACAGGCGACACAGCTGGCAGTCTCTGTGCTGATGCGATCCTGTGCGTATGTTCGTCTGCTGTCTGCAGGTGGAGACAAAGTCCATTCCTGAGATTGCGCGGGAGCTGGCACACCTGCAGCAGCTGGCAGCAGCAGGCAGGCTGTCATCAGATGACGTGTCACACGGCAGCCTCACCATCAGCAACATAGGTGCGCAGCATGTATGCATGGGACGCCTGTTGCACATTGGGATTTGTGACAGCAACATCAGCAGGCAGGCTGTCCACAGAAGACGTGTCACACGGCAGCCTCACCATCAGCAACATAGGTGCGCAACGTGCATGCATTGGACGCCTGTGACACGCTGGGTATTCGACAGCAACAGCAGCAGGCTGTCCACAGAAGACGTGTCACACGGCAGCCTCACCATCAGCAACATAGGTGCGCAACGTGTATGCATTAAACGTCTGTGAGACGATGGGGTTTGTTGACAGCGGCAGCAGCATGTGCAGTGTGATGCGCTGGCGCAGGATCAGGAAGTTTGTGGTGTCTGTTGAGATCACGTTGTTTGTGTGCGGTCTATGGAGCCAAGCGTTTGCTCTGTGCAATATTTCAGCGCCGCCGTGCACCCTGCCGGCACCATTTACTCAGCTCTACCCAGCAGTGTGTGTCTCCCCAATCAACCTTACCACTGACGAGTCAAGCGCCACAACTGCAGTTGTTGAAGCATCGCATCGCTGCCTTCCTGCACTCCTGCACCCCTGCACCCCGGCTTGCAGCTCCACCCAGCGGTATGTTGTACTGCAGTCATTCAAGCAACTTATAAGTCAACTCTGCATTGCAAGTGCCACAACTGCACGCAGCAAGCCTTGCTTTGGCTGCACCGCTGCACCCCGGCTTGCAGGAACTGTGGGCGGCACCAACGCCACGCCAATGCTCAACCCCCCAGAGGTTGCCATTGTTGCGCTGGGCCGGGTGCAGCCGCTGCCTCGCTACGATGCCTCAGGAACCAGCCTGGTCAAGAAGCATATCATGAATGTGAGCTGGGGCGGGGACCACCGCGTGGTGGATGGTGCGGCGCTTGCAGAGTTCAGCAACTACTGGAAGCAGCTGCTGCAGCAGCCGGAGCGGCTGCTGATGCACCTGCGGTGACGCGGGTGGCATGATGCCACAGGCTGTGCACGCGTGCCCTCATGTTGCGGGGGGTTTGGGGGGAACCGGCACAAAGGGCGGTGCTAGAGTTGATCAGCCTCTCCCTCTACTGTGGAGTAGGGGAATCATGTTACCATTCAAGCCGTAGCAACGTCGCTATCGGTGCTGGAGTTGGTGTTGCAAGTAGTGCATGGTGGATGCTCGGTGTCATGGAGCGGGGTTAACCAGCTGGAACAGCATCAGAGTTGTGGTTTGCTTGTGCAGCGTGTATTGGCAGTATCAGCAGCGGTGTGGCGGTGCAAGCCTGCATATGCTGGCTGCAGCTGCTGCACGCTTGCCTCGAGTGGACGTGTTCGTGACAGTTGCGTTGCATGCCTGTATATGCTGGCTGCAGCTGCTGCAGCTTGCTTACAGCAGTCAAGTTGACTGCACAGTGCCCATGACAGCCGTATGGGGCAGCTGCTTGGCTTGCCAGATGTACATGCCTCACCATATTGTACGCTTTGTGTGGCGCGGCCCTGCCAGGCTTGTTGTGCGCTGCAAGTGCATGGACTGTGACCTGCGCCAGTTTTCTGCAAGGCGCCTGTACTCATATTCGACATGTATGATACCACCTTTCTTGTATCCTAGCAAGCGGAGCGGAAGTGCTGCCGCAGCCGCTGCCGCTAACGTCGCTCACATTGCACGATGTATTACTACTGCATATTTTCTATATTTTGGATGGCGTCCTGGACCTTTGGATATCGCCAGCTGTGCTGCAGCACGTGCATGCATCAGCACGATGCACTGCTTCAAGCACGAAATTTGTGAATTGACTTCACTGCATATGCGGCTACCTAACCTGCAGCTCTTTGGGACCTGCTGCCGGTCTCATCGCCGTCGTGGCTGAGTTTTCATGTAACAATGATGTTTTTTTGATGACCACTGGCTGCAAGCATGCCTGCAGGTGCCGCCCTTTGGGGTGTTGCTTGCGGCGTGGCTAAGTTGGCAGCTGTGGCTCAGTTAGAGCAGTCAACGACTGGCTGAACAGATTCAGCAAGAAGGGCCTTAGGTGGAATGCAGAAAGTATCCCTTTCTCCCATGTGGACGTGTGTCACCCATCCCTCAGCGGCCAAGGCAGGGGGCATGAGCAGCAATGCGTGGATTATCTGGTGCGAGCAGCAGCACCTGCGGCGTTCGTGCACAATTATGTGCATAGTATTAGCAAATAGACGTCTCTGTCAATCAAATCTTTCCTTGCCAACAGCACCTGCAATGTCTTGTGTGCAGGAAACGCCGAACATTACGTTCGGAAAGCAATGTCGCAGGCACGCTTGCCTTGTTGACTGTAAGGAGTATACAAGCTTAATTAAAATTGTTTTACAGCGTACAACACAAGAATCAGAGTACCCGTAAAGTGTAACAAATGGGCTGTCTGGGCGACCTCATACGGACCTGATGAGGTTCCTCTGCTTTTCCTGTGGTTGATCACCACCCATCGCATTCCTAGTACAGCAGTTGATGTGTTTCTGCAGGGTTGGTACATTCAAACCTAAGAGGCAGAGAACGCACACGCGCCGTAAATCAAACACCTTCTAGACAAGTGAGGCAGCAGGTAGACAACTTCAGCATCCGCAGCGTGGTTTTTTTGCAATATAGTAGACTCAGCTTCTTAAGACGTGAGTGCACTGGTGATACAGCCACGGCCTTGGGCTCCTCATTCTTGCGAGCACGTTCACGGGCTGCAGCTATGTGCAGCTCTCTCATCTGACATGCAAACAACAAAATGTTCGGAGTGATTTGACATGCGTGATAGTACTGTGTGCAGCACACACAGCAGCAGCAGAAACCAGAATCAAATCCAATTTACCGCGTCTGCTCACGCCTTCCTCGTCCTGCCGTGATTCTTCCATGCAGGCATCCGACGCCTGCAGCAGGATTGCTTTTTTGACTGCTGCTGCTCGATAAAAGAGCGACCGGGGGTGTCCGGGCAGCAGGCCGGGCATCTAGGTGCTGCTAACAGTCACATCAGTAGCAATGGCAGCTGCAGCCTCACAGCAGCTCCTGGCACTACTGCTGCTATTGACGGCATCAGCAGTGCCCTTTGCTGCAGCAGCAAGCTTGGAGCTGCAACAGACACAAGCAGTGCCATCACAGACAGGCAGCAACAGCAGCTTCGGGCGTCGCCTGCTGCAAGCAAATGGTGGCTGCGATACCGAGTGCAGCTTGTATGCAGTTGGCGGGCCCTGCTCACGATTCAGCTGCCAGTGTGTCAATGGCAACTATGAGGTCACATGGAGCCTGACAGTGAGTCGCAAATGACGGACATATGACGGATGTCATACACCACATGACAACGTCACAACAACTTTTGATGTAGAGCAACAGCTGTGCACTCTTGCAGGAACCCAGGATGCAGCATGCACCTTCGCACGTTTCCATGATGCCATGTCGCCAAGACTCGATGCGGCACACCATGCTCAGCAGGCAAAGTCGCAGAGGCCGATGCTCAGCAGCAAGCAGCACATTTTCAAAGCAAAGCAACACTGTGTACCGACTGGCTTTCGCTGCTGCAGGGGGCTGCCAGTGGCAATGCCGCCTGCAAGTCGGCCATCTCTTGGGCCTGCTGCATAAAAGGCAGCACCCCAACCTTTGGCAACACAGCCAACGAATGCACCCTGAAGTCCAGCTGCGGCGGCAGCAGCAACTACTGCAATGACGTCGGCACCATGACGTACAGTGTGCCTGCTGGCACCAGCAGCACCATCTGGTACCTGCATGATGGCCAGTTCAAAGGCGAAGTGGAGTGGTCAGGCGCAAGGCCGTGCGGAGGAGGCGGCCCTGCTGGACAAGGCTGCAGTGCAATCTCCAAGGTGAGCCAAGCAGCAGCAGCAGCAGCAGCAGCAGCAGCAGCAGCAGCAGCAGCAGCAGCAGCGACACAGCCAAATGGTGCGCAAGTGCGCCTCTGTTGTGGCGCAGCAAGACCGTCGACAGCTGCAACAATCACACCAGCAGCAGCGCAGCTGTCCCAGCTGGCACATGCGGTGTCTGTTGGGCGCAGCAGGAGTGATTAATCAGCTCGCTGACTTGGTTCATTGCTCTGCTGCAGGTCTGCTCAGTGGCAGTGAACCTGGTGAGGGATGCCAACTGCCCAGCCAGCTGCGGAGGCAGCACACTGCCCACCCCAGCTGTATCACCCTCACCAGCAGCAACACGCAGCCCATCGCCCAGCCCTGCTGTAACCCGCAGCCCATCACCATCACCATCGCCAGCAGCGACACCTGCTGTCAACCCGTCTCCCAGCCCTGCTGCAACACGCAGCCCATCACCATCTCCAGCAGCCACACCTGCTGTCAGCCCCTCTCCTGCAGCACAGGTGGCTTCACCCAGCCCAGCACCAGCACCAGCACCAGCAGTTCCTGCAAGCCCTGCTCCTGCAGGCAGCGGATGCCCTTTCCCAATGTGCACAAAGGCGAAGCAGTGCAATGTCGGCAGCTGCGCTAGCGGCAGCGGCTGCATTGGTGAATGCGATCCCTTCGGCGCGTGCAAGTCCAGCAGCTGCGAGGCCAACAAGATCGGAAATGCTGAGCTCAACTGCCCCAACTCCAACCAATGGTGAGTGTGTGGTCAAACCTCATTCTGGTGTGTATCTGCATATGTCTGCATATGAGTTGCGCGCTAAAAGGAGCACGGGCAGCTGCGCAACGCCCTTGCAACTCACATGCATGCATAATTATAGATTGCACTGCATCCTCCACGAGCTTGCTGACCTGCTGCTCTGCTGTGTGCTGCTCTGCACTGCGCAGCCCTGTGAAGGGCTTGAATGACGTCAGCTGTGAGAAGCAGCCAGGGCCTGACGGCAAGACCTGCAACAAACCGCACTGCTTTGGCTGGCTCAAGTGCCCCAGTGGCTGCGTGGTGGACGGTGTGGATTGGGCAG
Organism: Tetradesmus obliquus; assembly: GCA_030272155.1. Taxonomy (NCBI): domain Eukaryota; kingdom Viridiplantae; phylum Chlorophyta; class Chlorophyceae; order Sphaeropleales; family Scenedesmaceae; genus Tetradesmus; species Tetradesmus obliquus. The sequence goes on from CP126191.1 coordinate 9,944,581, forward strand.
GGGCTGCCTGCGTCTATGACGGCGTCTCTCCAAACTACAAGCTTTGCAGCTCTGCTGGGTGCCCTGCTCCTGCTCCTGCGCCTGCGCCTGCTCCTCCAAGCAACTGCCCCTTCCCAATGTGCAAGAAGGCGACTGCAGGGCAGTGCACAGCGGCCAGCTGCACCAGCGGCAGCGGCTGTATTGGGGAGTGCGATCCTTTCGGCGCCTGCAAGTCCAGCAGCTGCGTGTCCAACAAACTTGGGAACAACGATCTGAACTCCAATGACAAGTGAGCGCCCAGCTGTCTTGCAATGTCTGCTCCTGTTTCTCGCACCTGGCAGCCGCTACCAGCAGACTCTAGGCCAGCTGCACGTGACAGGTCACGAACCTTGTCTAACAGCTTACCTGGCTGTGGCTGAGGCTGCTTGTCTGCCTGCACTTGACATGGCAATGCGTGTTTGCAGGGAGTTAAAGGGCCTGAGCGGCGTCAGCTGTGAGAAGCAGCCTGGCCCAGATGGCACAATCTGCCGTGAGCCGCACTGTTTTGGCTGGTTGAAGTGCAGCAATGGCTGCGTGGTGAATGGCTACGATTGGGAGGGGTCCCCCTGCGTCTACGATGGTGAGTGTGCCACATTTGCGGCGTGTCATGTATGCTTGCTTCTGAGCATACTGGGCAGCAAGTTGTTGAGCTGCACCTGATCCCCGCTCACCTGCTACGCTCAAACAGCGTGTGTACGCGTAAAATAAGGTGTTCAGCGCACACAATTGTCTGCAGCAATGCACGCTCATCCTGGTGTCCCTATACCGTTGTCACGTACACGCTACGCTATGCGCCAGTTGCTGGCTCACCTGATATGTGCCAACGGCACACATTGGCTGCTGCTCCCTGCAGGCGTATCACCCAACTACAAGGTGTGCAGGGCTGTACCGTCTGACGGATCAGCAGGAGATTGTGCACCAGCACCAGCACCAGCACCACCAGCCAGTAACCCCTCCCCCAGCCCAGCCCCCAGCCCACCCCCAAAGCCACAGCCTGCACCATCGGTGCCATCCAGCCCGGCCCCTGCAACGCCTGCGTCACCCAGCCCGTCGCCCGCAGCACCGGTGTCACCCAGCCCGTCACCTGCGGTCAGGTCACCCAGCCCAGCGCCTGTAGTGAGCTCGCCCAGCCCAGCCCCTGCAAGCCCATCCCCCAGCCCATCCCCCAGGCTGCCACAGCCTGCACCATCGGTGCCATCCAGCCCAGCCCCTGCAACACCCGCGTCACCCAGCCCAGCACCAGCAACCCCAGTGTCACCCAGCCCAGCACCAGCAACACCAGTGTCGCCCAGCCCAGCCCCTGCAACACCAGTGTCACCCAGCCCTGCACCAGCAACACCTGCGTCACCCAGCCCTACACCAGCAACACCAGTGTCACCCAGCCCTACACCAGCAGCACCAGTGTCACCCAACCCAGCAGCTGTGGTTGAGTCACCAAGCCCCGCACCAGCAGCGCCTGTGGTTGAGTCACCCAGCCCTGCACCTGCAGCACCAGTGTCACCCAGCCCAGCGCCTGTGGTTGAGTCACCAAGCCCTGCACCTGCAGCACCAGCAGCACCAGAGTCACCCAGCCCTGCACCCGCAGCACCTGCAACACCAGTGTCACCCAGCCCAGCGCCTCTGGTTGAGTCACCAAGCCCTGCACCTGCAACACCAGCAGCACCAGAGTCACCCAGCCCTGCACCCACAGCACCTGCAACACCAGTGTCACCCAGCCCTGCACCTGCAGCACCAGTGTCACCCAGCCCAGCGCATGTGGTTGAGTCACCAAGCCCTGCACCTGCAGCACCAGTGTCACCCAGCCCAGCGCCTGTGGTTGAGTCACCCAGCCCTGCACCTGCAGCACCAGTGGCACCCAGCCCAGCGCCTGTGGTTGAGTCACCCAGCCCTGCACCCGCAGCACCAGCAGCACCAGAGTCACCCAGCCCTGCACCCGCAGCACCCGCAGCACCAGTGTCACCCAGCCCAGCGCCCCTGGTTGAGTCACCCAGCCCTGCACCTGCAGCACCAGAGTCACCCAGCCCTGCACCCGCAGCACCAGTAGCACCAGTGTCACCCAGCCCAGCGCCTGTGGTTGAGTCACCAAGCCCTGCACCAGCAGCACCAGTGTCACCCAGCCCAGCAGCTGTGGTTGAGTCACCCAGCCCTGCACCTGCAGCGCCTGTGGTTGAGTCACCAAGCCCTGCACCAGCAGCACCAGTGTCACCCAGCCCAGCGCCTGTGGTTGAGTCACCCAGCCCTGCACCTGCAGCACCAGTGGCACCCAGCCCAGCGCCTGTGGTTGAGTCACCCAGCCCTGCACCCGCAGCACCAGTGGCACCCAGCCCAGCGCCTGTGGTTGAGTCACCCAGCCCTGCACCCGCAGCACCAGCAGCACCAGAGTCACCCAGCCCTGCACCCGCAGCACCAGCAGCACCAGTGTCACCCAGCCCAGCGGCCCTGGTTGAGTCACCCAGCCCTGCACCTGCAGCACCAGTGTCACCAAGCCCAGCGCCTGTGGTTGAGTCACCCAGCCCTGCACCTGCAGCACCAGTGGCACCCAGCCCAGCGCCTGTGGTTGAGTCACCCAGCCCTGCACCTGCAGCACCAGTGGCACCCAGCCCAGCGCCTGTGGTTGAGTCACCCAGCCCTGCACCCGCAGCACCAGCAGCACCAGAGTCACCCAGCCCTGCACCCGCAGCACCAGCAGCACCAGTGTCACCCAGCCCAGCGGCCCTGGTTGAGTCACCCAGCCCTGCACCTGCAGCACCAGTGTCACCAAGCCCAGCAGCTGTGGTTGAGTCACCCAGCCCTGCACCTGCAGCGCCTGTGGTTGAGTCACCAAGCCCTGCACCAGCAGCACCAGTGTCACCCAGCCCAGCGCCTGTGGTTGAGTCACCCAGCCCTGCACCTGCAGCACCAGTGGCACCCAGCCCAGCGCCTGTGATTGAGTCACCCAGCCCTGCACCTGCAGCACCAGCAGCACCAGAGTCACCCAGCCCTGCACCCGCAGCACCAGCAGCACCTGTGTCACCCAGCCCAGCAGCTGTGGTTGAGTCACCCAGCCCTGCACCAGCAGCACCAGCAGCACCAGAGTCACCAAGCCCTGCACCAGCAGCACCAGCACCATTGTCACCCAGCCCAGCGCCTGTGGTTGCATCACCAAGCCCTGCACCGGCAACGCCAGTGTCACCCAGCCCCGCCCCTGCAAGCCCACAGCCACCAGCAGCCCCCCAGCTGGCACTGCTGAGCCAGTTCCCCAACGGTTTCACACCAGCTTCAACCCCAACATTGACTGCTGGTGGTCCTGGAAGCTGCACCAAGTCGCCATCCAGCATAAACGGTGTCGCAGGTTTCACTCCTGCAACTCCTGGGGCAGCAAACATCTGCGGTGACACCCCTATTGGAACCTATAGCCTGACTGCTGTCAACGCGCCGCAAGGAACTGTGTTTGACCGCTGGGACTGCTACATCGTCAGCAGCAGCGGCAGCGCGTCGCTGCTGGTGACAAGTAGCAGCGTCATCCTTCAGGCTGGTGACTTCAAAACATGCGTGGCTGTCTACATGCTGTCCAGCCTTGTGGACCCTTCAGCAGTGCCAAAGCTGGCACTGCTCAGCCAGTTCCCAGCCGGTTACACTGGAGGGACGCCAGCTTTGGCAGCAACTGGCCCAAGCAGCTGCAGCATGACAAATTCAGCGCAGAATGGCGTCAACGGCTTAACTCCTGCAGCACCTGGCGCAAGCAACATCTGCCCTCCTACCCCTGTGGGCACATATACGCTCAGCACTGGAACCGCTTCTACTGGAACTGTGTTTGTGCGTTGGGACTGCTATGACGTCAGCAGTGGCAGTACATCAGCGGCAGTACCCAGCAGCAGCGTGACGCTTTCAACCGGGCAGTCCAAGACTTGCGTAGCGGTGTATGATGTGCTCGCTGCACCTCCACAGCTGGCACTGCTCAGCCAGTTCCCACCTGGCGTAACTCCACCGGTTACACCCAGCCTGACAGCAACTGCCGGCCCCGTCAGCTGCAACAAGTCTCCATCTGGCATCAACGGAACCTCTGGTGTCACTCCTGCAGCACCGGGTGCCAGCAACGTCTGCCCCAACACACCTGCAGGAAGCTACACCCTGACTGCCGGCACCCCGCCGCAAGGAATGCGGTTCGTGCAGTGGGACTGCTACGACGTCAGCAGCGGCGCCGCACTGCCGCCTGCATCTGGCAGCAGCAGTGTGAGCATGCAAGCTGGCGAGGCTAAGACCTGTGTGGCAGTGTATGCATTGGTGCCAGGTGCAGCAACCCCCCCTTCACCTTCCCCCAGCCCTGCCGCAGTCCCCTCACCTTCACCGCCACCTTCCTCCGCAGTATCAAGTCCAAGCCCAAGCCCTTCACCTGCAGTGCCGCCTCCTTCGCCAGTTGTGCAGCTGCCCAACGCAACTGCTGGCAATGCAGCCTGCGGTGACATGCGGCCAGGCTCTACAGGCGGCCCTGTTGCATTCTCAGCGTGCCCTGCAAGCACGGCTTACAATGCATCAGCCGCCGCGCTATCGCCGCCAACAGCCGCAACGTGCTGCACCAGCACCTGCGGCAACCCCACAGTTGCAGACACCCCAGCACCGTGGCGCTGCACAAACGGCGGCTTCTACGTGCCATCGTACGCCAACCGCACCAATCCATCCAACACAGCATGCTGCACAGACACTGGTGGCGGCATTGCCCAGGGAGTGACAGACCTGAAGTTAACAAAGGCAGTCAGCAAGGGTACTGTTGAGGTCGGGGAGCTCTTCCAGTACACCCTCACTGTGCAGGTGCTGCAGGCAGACCCCATTGCTGGCGCTGCGAGGGTGGTGGTTGTTGACCGGCTGCCAGCTGGCCTGCAGTTTGCAGGAGCAGCACCATCTGGTGAGTGGTCCGATGCATGTTGTTTCTCCAGCAGCAGCATGGCACACTGTAGTAGCCGTTGCTATGATGTGCAACCAAGCCTGCAAATGCATGCACCGGACGAGCAATGGTCACTGCACACGCTGACATCTGGTTCGCTGCTGCTGCTGCTACTGCTGCTACTAATTATCCAGGATGCGCAATCTCCGGCCAGCGCATTGTGTGCCGCCTGGGCACCCTGCCCAACGATGCAGTGCGCAGCATCAGCTTTGGTGTCAAGGCATTGTCCTCCGGCGTGTACATCAACACGGCCAGAGTGAACGCCACTGGTGACGCTGTCAGCAGCAACAACCAGGGCCAGGTGTCGGTCACTGTGACGGTGAGCACTACTGGGCTTCAGGCAGCAGCTGGCAGTACAATGTTGCCGATGCTGCCTGCAAGTCAACTGCAGCGCATGGTCTGCTAAAGCACTGCTTAAGTCAAGCAACGCGATCACTGCGCGCACCTGGGTGCGTTCATTGTGATATCCTGTAACACAAGAGTGCATTGTCGCAGTGGTGCAGCTCAGGGCGATCAGTGATTGAGAGACATGCCAAGCAAGTGCTTTTGTGTTCAAGGTTTTGGCCGTATGTGGCCCTGGCTTGTGGGTTTGCACTCACTGGTTAGGAATCACCCAAGGTGGTTTGGGGGTGGCTCACTCCTCTGGGTTCACCTCTTGCTAGAAAAACGTGTAATTGATTTATTGTATCCTATAACTGCCTCGCAGGACACCAAGCCTGCCGGCATCCCCACATGCGCCAACAGCAAGCCAGACCAGGCCGGCACTCCCATCAGCTTCCCCTGCAAGCCCGGCGCCATGTTCAATGCAGCGAACGCCGCCAGGCAAGCCAGCGACCTGGCCTGCTGCCTGCCCACATGCGCCAACACGCAAGTGACATCCAGCATTGCCGAGCCCTTCCCCTGTCCAGCTGACAGGCCGCTGAAGCGCAATGCGGGTACCATCCGTACGTTCAGCCGGGTAGCGTGCTGCTCGACCGGCAGCGTTGATCCGCAGGATGTGCCCGACGTGTCTGTGCTGAAGCGAGTGCGCGGCGCTGCGACAGTGGAAGTTGGAGGGACTGTTACGTTTGACCTGATTGTCAAGGTGGAGTCTGGGCTTGCTGGCGTGAAGAACGTGAAGCTGGTGGATGCGCTGCCGCCCGGGCTCAAGTTTGTGTCTGTCAAAGCGTCACAGTCAGGTGCGGAGAAGGAGATGCTTATGTTTGCAGCAGGAGCAGCAGCAGCAGAGGCAGCATCTGCCTCTGCAGGTTGCAGCCGTCGGTCACCTCATAAGCAATCGTCCATCCCTCAAGCAAATTCATCCTTGGATCACCATTAGAACCAAAGCATGTGCCACCAGTTGAGGATTGCTGACAACCATCATTGTTCCTCTACCTTGCTGGCCGCTGCTGCTGCTTACAGACTCAAAGTGCAGCAACCCCGCAGGAGGCCAGGAGGTGATCTGCACTTGGGCCTCACTGCCTTACAAGGCCCAGCGCCGAGTAACTGTCACAGCAACCGCCCTGCTGGCAGCCGACACCATCACCAACACAGCCACCGTGACTGGAGACCTGGACACCGACCCGCAGAACAACAACTCCCCCGCGAATGTAACAGTCACGGGCGCCTGCTGCGTCGGCGGCAGCCTGGCCGCGCGCACGGCAGCCGACTGTGCAGCTGCGGGCGGGAAGTTTTTCGCGAGCCAGAGTGTGCAGCAGGCGCAGAGCTCTGGGGCTTGCGGTGCACCCACGGGCCCCTGCTGCCGCAATGATGGTCAATGCGTGGTAGATACCCAGGCGGCTTGCACGCTTGCGCTTGGTAAGTGGCGGCAGGGCAGCAGCTGCTCCGCACTGACATGCGCTATCTCGCAGTCTACTGGAGCCTGCTGCCTGGTGTCCACCGGCAAGTGCGGCCAAACAACCCAGGGGCAGTGCAGCGGCAGCTTCACACCCGGCGCACAATGCAGCACAGCAACATGTGCGCCGGTGTGTGTGGCAGCGTTCCAGGCTTGCACACCAGGCAGCAGCACCTGCTGCGGCGGCAACAGCTGCGTGCGCACGCCCCTGGCATACCCGGGAGCTCCAGTCACTCACTCCTGCCAGCCTGGCTCAGCCAACACGTGTGCAAATGTGGGTCAGCCGTGTGGCGCATGTCCTCAGGGGCTGGCGTGCTGCGCTGGCACTTCCTGCAAGTGGGACTTCAGCACACACAGCGGCTCGTGTCAGGCTGTGAGTGGCGGCTGGAGGGCAGCCGGCACTGGCGCACGAGCTGCCAGCAGTGCCTGCAAGGCTGCTGGGGCGTTGTGCGCGAGCGATGAGGATGCTTGCCCCGGCTTCCGCTGCGTTGATGGGAGGATCAAGAAGGCTGAGTGTGACAGGTGAGGAGGGTCCGGGTTGATTGTTTACTTTTGGGAGTGCACTGGCTGCTGCACTTTTAAAGAGGCTGGTAAGCAGATAGGTTGTGGCTTTGTTTATAGGACATGCAAAAACACTGTTTTTTGTAGTGGCGCTACATGCTCTGTGCTGGGGTGCATTGCGGCATATCTCGCTGCAGCGCACCGTACAACATGTACAGCACTGATGACAGCCACTCCATGCTGTATTGCCACGTTGACACCCGCGCATGTTGTGTGCAGTGTAGCGCAGCGCTCCCGGTCACTTACAAATGCTTGTGTGCTGCGGTTCTCTGCCTGTTTTTCCTTCTGATCTTGCAGGAATTGCTGGGGCAACCAGGCCTGTGAGCAGCAGCGCAAAGCAGACTGCGCCGCGCTTAATGCTGCTGTTGTCAGCGCAATGGCAACGCGCTTCGGCTAGGCTGCTGACAGCGTACACAGCTGAAGGTGTTATGCAGGGGTTTAAGATACTGTAGTGTGGCCAACTCGCCACGTGTTTGTAGCAAATGCATGTGGGTGTGCCGTTACTGCCAAATGTGTATGACCTTGCAAGGCGTCGTAAGCTGACCTAAGTACCTCATCAGCCGTGCATGTAGCTGCTACATGTGGTGTCCAGGCAGCACGCTGCAGCCTGTTCGCTGCTGCTGCTGCTGCTGCCGTGGCACCACATGTCCAGCTTACGCACACTGGGTGTGTCCAGTATCACTGTGTTGTGTTACTGGATGAATAGCAGCTTGTTTGGCATGCATGGGGGAGGAATAAGCACCCGGGTACGGGGCTGCAGCCGTGGCTGCTGCAGGGACCAATACAGCCAAAAAAAAACAGCTTCCAACACGGTTGGATGAAGTTTGCCAGATACTAGTGTGTGTTGAGCTGTGGGCTGGGGGCGCCGCAACTGTATGCTGTTTGCAGGGAGACCTGCAAAGCCGTGCATAAGCGGCACAGCACCTGCAATGCTGTTGCCGCGGCAGCTTGTTTGCAAGGTTTGGCTGAAACCCTGGAGTGAACCTGCTCATGGTATGGCTGATGCAGGAGGTGCTTGGACTTGCATTTTTCAGTTCATATATGCTGCGCTGCGTTTGTACGCGCAGCTTGAAAGGCCTGCTGGCTTTGTTTGGCTGGCTTGCGTTTCCTCTTCCTTTCAGTTTGCGCCAGGGGTTGGTATATGGCGGCATTCGCTTCATCATCGTCCGGTGTGGGGCTTTATTTGAGGTCGAGGCTGCCGCTGCACTGCACAGTGCAGGCTGGTCAAGCTGAGATTCTAGACTAAAGGTGTTGTGCGGGATCGGAGCACGGAGTGTGACGTGTGATGTGTGACATGTGACATGTTGCATCCTTTGTGTCTGAGTGGGTGGTGGTTGGGGCATGGTTGCATACGTTTTCCCGAGGCATGGTTGCAGTGACAATGCCAGCAGGCTGCGTATGCTGGTGCACTTAGAGCATAGCAATTATAAGCAAGGCTGAGCTGACAGCGATCCAGCCCTCTTTGACAGTGTTGGCGTACTGGTTTGTGCCTGCTGCTGCTGCTGCTGCTGCTCTTGAGTGGCTTGCGTACATGCACCCGTCCGCTTTGTTCTGTGCTGGGACATTGGCGACACACATGACTGTGGATGGTGGCAGGCTGATGCAGCTTATAATTCACACGATGAATGTGTGCACATACGCCTGTGCATTGCTTGTGAGTGTCTGCTGTCTCAGCAATGCTAGGCCGTACTGTTGATGCAGCTTCGCCTGCAAAGCATGTGCAGCATGGGCTTGTGATGCATGCCAGGCGGAAGCCTATCTGCCAGGGACCGCAGGACATAACAATGCTGCACCCTGTTGTTATGTTGCAGCATGCAGTTGAGAGATGGGACAGGTTTGATTGAAAGAGCAGGAGACACAGAGAATCTTGAGGCAGATTTTTGAGGCGTCGCTAACGAAGTGGCCCCAGCCAGCATAGTACTATGACTGCCTATACTGCGTATTACATGCGTGCATTGTGACCCCTGTCATGCGCACGTAAGCTTGGCAATTGTGCTCTCTGCTTTTTTGATCTGCAGCCGCAAGGTTGCACGCAGCGTTGCAGCAGCAATGCCGAGCGCTCTGATCGGTACATATATTGTCATACCTTGGTTTTGAGTGAGCATGCAGCGATGCGAGATTCTTGGATGGCTTGTTTCAGGCTGGCGGCCCGTGTGCTGCAGCATAAAGGCGGTTGCTGCTGCAACGTTTACACCATCCAGGGTAGGCCTGTATGATGCACTTGCATTGCGTTTGCAGTGGTTGCAGGCCGTGCTATGGCATGACTGGATACTCAAATAAACCTGTGCAGCTCCAGTGGTGCAGCATTTACTTGCGCGGCATCAAATGCTTGCTGGAGTGTGGGAGGTGAGAGTGATCACTGTGTGCTGTGTGTCCAGGTGCACAGCTGCAGCAATGTTGCACAGCACCCGCACCTGCATGTACTGCCTTGTACTCCATAGCAGCAGCCTGTTTCTTGTCCTGTAGCAGTACTGTTGCAGGCGCTAACTTTGGCACTGCTAGTGTGTGGCACCAGCTGGTTTCTTTCTTTTCTTTTATGTGTCACATGCCAGCTGCACCAGCACTGATTGGCGATCGAAAGGCAGCAAACATTGTCAAAGTGCTTTGTGGTGTGTTTGATTGTGCTATGCTTGCCGCGGCGGTCTGACAATTGAAGCTGCTGACCGTTCTTGCATCTGGCTCTGAGCCTTGATTCGAATTTGCTGCTCGAGAGAAACTCCTGCACCAACCTTTGGGCTGGTGTCATGTTTGCCGCTAGCCGTTGATTGATTCTTACATTGCTGCACCCAGCGCGCACGTGCTCGTAGATGTCATCATGGTTGGTAACTACTCACTCTAATCCAAGCCCAGGGCCATGAGTCGCTACAGCCTGTCGCCTGCAGCCACTACTGCCAGTCCCGGACGGGCCGTTTGCACACCTGTACCACCAACAACTGCTCACGCAACCCACCCAGCCACTCAATCACGCCCTGCCTGCGCAAGCGCAATGAGTGACAGTGTAGCGCTGCCAGCAGCATAAGGGCAGTCCAGCACACTGCCTTCAGATGCGGCGCGCTTTGCCCTTTGAAACCACAACTGCACGAGACTGCCGTGTTGTTGGCCTGGATGGCATGAAATGATCACGATACAGAGTGTAATCATGTGTGAGTGACGGTTTGCACGCGTTTCCTGAGCAGGGAGTGGAGTCCATGGACTTCCTGGTGATGGTCACATTTAGCCCCTGATTATTATTTTTTTTTTGGTTACTATTTAGCCCCTGATTGCAATCGGCTGATAGGCACAATGCGGCTGTGCTGCTGGCGGGATGCTGCGGTTGACAGCAAGATAAGGCAAAGTGCAAGTTACATGTTCTGCGAGGAACAAGCGAACGCAGATTTGGAATTGCGAGCACCACCTTCAGTGCTTGATAAGATGCTGCAACGCCATCATCAACAGAATGCAAAGGACTTGCGTATGCAAACAAGCATCCTGCAAGTGCAACCAAATGTGACAGCCACCCCCACCATGTTGTCACTGCACGCCCACAAGCTCTAATGCAGCAGCCAATGCTACTAGCGTGTTGGTACCAGTAAACACGCCAATGCTGACAGTATCCGTTGTCAATGATGCAAGGAATGCAGCCGTAACGGCCAAAAAAGCTAGCCCGCATGCCCAAGCAATGCACTCTGGTTAAGCTGCCACAGCCGGCATGTACTGCTGCTGCTTCCTTAGCAGCACACGCCAACCAGGTTTTGCATGTTTGGTGTCACCATAAACCAAACATGCCGTCAAGAAGGGGCTCTCGAAAGGGAAGAGGCGAACACTTGAAGCTGTGAGCATCAGCAAACTCAGCTGAAGCAGCAGCAGGATTGATGCCAGCGGCCCATGCTATGAGCAGAGGCAGCCAGCAGTCTTCTCAGCTGCAACTGCCACAACCCAGACAAGCAGGCAAGCGGTGATACTAACAGTGAAGCACCACCCTGAGTACTCGAGCTTAGCAGCTGTCAGCGCTGCAGTCCATGATGCAGGAGACCATGGATCAAAGCAAAACACGTCCATCAATGAACCGTGAGTACTATAGGCAGCTGCCCATCGGAAGCATGGACAAAAGGTTGAGAGGCTTTGACCATAAAACAAGAAGCGGAGGAATGGCGGTGACATATGCTGCGCTGTGCAGACACACTGCGCTACCTGCCCGCAGAAACACTGACCTCGCAGCACAAGCTGCGCGCAAGCACACCCTCAAGCAATGCCATGTCGTTCTATAGTGTTCCTGGCACCATATCGGCACACGCCAGCATTCTCAGCAGCAGGAGAAAGCCTGCCACAAGGCACATGAGCGCCCAAGGATCAATGCAGCAAAAATGAAGCCTTCACAGTCAGGAGCAGCCGCCCGACACAAATGCTGTCCCAGAATGCTACAAGTCTTGCCTGTCCTTCGCCCATCATCCTGCTTGATTTCGACACCGCGGCCTGCAAACTGCAGAGTCATGATTCAAACATGGGGCCAGGTGCCGCGACTGCATCGTATGTATGCAGACACCGTAGAGGATGCCGCCTCGCGCATAGAACAGCACAGCAAGCAATGCTTTTGTACCTAGACACCATTGACGTGCGCACAGCTGCGCAGCTGTCCCGCACTGTGGCGTCCCAGCCTACTGTACAGATAGCCCCGCTGTTGCAGGAGCATCAACGCCCTCAAGCAAACAAGCTCACTTCGCACCAAGCACTCTCTCAACACCACACACACGCACACACGCAACAAGCTTAAGGATTTGGACTGGGCCAGATCATCGCAGGCGGAGTGCGCTTAGGATTGCCGCCAGTCTTGCGCACCTGCAGCTGCAGATTTGAAGTCCTGAGAGAGTTTGACCGGTCCAGGTCAAACTTCGGGCTGCTGACAGCTGTCACCACAAACGAACAACTGCCTGACTGCTGCCTCCGCGCAGTGAAGACGGCCTGTCCTTTGCCTGCTGTGTTCTTTGTCTGCGCGATAGGTGACCAAGCCTCAGGGCGCGATCGCCAGGTGCCGCTGACAGTAGCACCCCTGACAGGCTTGCCTGTATCTGAGGCAACCACCAGCACCTTTGCGGTGCAGGAGCAGGCCTTGGTTGTCTTTGCGCAGCTTTTCCCCATGATGATGGATGTGACGCGCATTGTGGGCTTGGGCTGGTTGCTTGTCGTTGGGCCTTGGGTGTTTGGCTCGGGGCTGGGGTTTGGGTTGGGCTGGTCAGGATTGGAAAAGGTGTTTGGCAGCTCTGGCGATGGAGAGGGCTGGACCGGAGCAGGCGGCACAGGTTCAAACACAGCAACACAGGTAGTGATGCTCTCTGGCTCAAGGAAGACGTTCGCGCCAGTTGCAGGGGAGCCCAGGACGCCGTCAGACAAATCATAGCACTGCCAGCGAGCCAGGATCATGCCGTCCGGAGCATCTTCGCTTGCCAGATTGTATGCGCCAGGCAGCACGGTCGTGCTGCACTTGCCATTGTCTCCGGGCGTTGCAACCGCCACGCCATCGATACCGATTTGCGATGATGGCTCGCGGATGCAGTTGTCGCGCGCGCTGTTGGCCCACAGCGCAGGCGAGAACAGCGGCCGGTAGCCGTCTGGAAACTGGCTCAGCAGTGCAAGCTGCGCTGGCGTGTCATCACCAACTGGCTGCTGATCAGGACTCGGGCTTGGACTTGTCTCCACATTTTGCTGCTGCTGTTGCTGCTCGGAGCTGCCGTCAGGGCTAAGGCTAGGGCTAGGGCTGGGCTGCTGCTCCTGCTGCGCCACTCCTGCTGCGGGGAAGCTAGCACTTAGCGCAAAGCCTCCTCTGCTGCCATAGCTACTGTAGCTGGACCCATCTTTGGGGTCTCCGCTGCCTGCCCCAGAGACAGCAACATAGTAAGTGCCGGCAGCTGGCAGCGCAACTGCTGCTGCTGCAATGCCGAGACCGTTGTCTGTGTCAACGCCTGCAGGGTTGATTGGTGCGCCGACAGCGCTGCCAGCTGCATCATACACAACGAGCTGCACATCTAGATCTGAGAATGCCCACTCCTCCCAGGCGCGCTGCACTGCCACAGTGAACGTTGCAGTGCCAGCATTGGCCTCAAACGACCACACGTTTGGCGTGCCAGGAGTCACGACTAGGCCCGTTGTGTTGATTGTTGCTGTGGCGCCGTTGACGGTTGGGGTGGTTGGTGTGGCTGTGGAGATGCTGCTGCCAGCCGGCTGCTTGAGCAGCGGCAGGAAGTTTGTGATGACCTGTACATCATCCTGCGGGTTGTTCGAGCCGAGGTACGCACCGTTGTCCCAAGTTGAGAGCTGTTTATAGTAGCCTGCAGATGATCAATGTGAACAGCAGCAGCAGAAGTGTCATTATTGGGGCACAACAGCAGCGACAACAGCAGGATGAGGCGCTCATGCAGTTGAGATGCAAGCAGTCACCTACATACCTGCTGAACTTGCAAGCTCTGGCATGCACTGCAGTAAATAGCTGCTGCTGTTGCTGAAGCCACACGCAAACTGCAGCTGCAGGGAAGCAGAAGACAGGCAAGCCAGCTGGCGGCCGTAGCAACTCACCAACGCCCATGATGCTTGCCCAGTCGCCCTGGCCTGAAAAGTAGGCGCTGTTTGCATCGCCATCATGCATCAAGCCCAGCGTGTGCCCAGCCTCTGCACTCACAACAACGCAGCAGCCAGCACACCCTATGAGACAGCAGTCAAGAGGTAGCAGTCTGTCGAGCAGAAGTTATCAGTCAGCTAGGGCTGCGCCTGCACAAGCGATGCGAGTATTAGGACCACTTGCAGGACGCTGTTTGTGTACACAGCCACTTTAGTGTGTACATGACAGGTAAGCCAGCGCAAGCGCTCCTCACCATGTGACACAGGCTCTGCCATGAACTTACATCAATAAAGTTACTAGGTAAATTCACAGTGCGAACCCAGCATGCAAACTCACCATGTGACACAGCCTCTGCCATGAACTTGGGGCAGTCACGATGCAAAGTCACACTGAAACATTCACAATGAAATCCACCATACAAGCTCACCATGTGACACAGCCTCTGCCATGAACTTGGGGCAGTCACGATGCAAAGTCACACTGAAAGAATCACATTGAAAATCCACCATGCAAACTCACCATGTGACACAGCCTCTGCCATGAACTTGGGGTAATCAGGGCCCAGGTTTTCAGGGAAGATGAAGGCTGTGGCGTATCTGGGGTCTCCAAAGATGCCCAGGTACGCAATGCCGCCAGCACCACCGCCATACCCTGTATGTAAGCATGAGGCGATACGGCAATGACGAAAGGCGCGTGCACAACAGCAAAGGTCAGCGGCAGCCTTGGTTTGCAGCATGCGGTAGGTTTGAAAGAAATGCAAGTGCTGGCTTGCAGTGGTAAGCCAGCTGTTGTTGTGCCGCACGTATGGTTTGGAGCTGCAAATATTCATGCTGGTGGCTGTTGAGCACAGCAGCGGCCTGCACCAAATTCCAGGGGACTCACATCCGCCGTCTCCGCCAATGCGCACGTGGACAGCATTGACCATTGTTGCTGGCCTGATGGTAGTGATGTCGACATCAAAGATGCTGCAGCAGCAAAGCACAGGGGAACAAGGTTGAACAGCAAGGTTTTGACTAGAAAAATGCAAACAAGGCAATAGCGGCACGAGGCGAAAGCAGGCCTAGCACGGTACGCGCTCGACAATGCGTACGGCACCACACAGCGGCTGAGCCCGGTTTTTCAAGGCAGCTATACATTTGTGCGCATGCTGTTAACGGCATTGCTCATCATTGCACAGCCGCGCCCTGCTCCTGCTTCCGTTGCAGCAGAAGCTACTGCTGCCGCAATCCCTGCAACACTCAGCACCTTCTGTATTTCTGCTGCTGCTGCTGCTGCTGCTGCTGCTGCTGCTGCTTGGCTTCACTGCAGCTTCCCGCATTCCTTCCTCAGGCAGCTGCCCACCTATAATCCTCGCTCACTGAGCGCCACACCGCCACGATTGCGTTGCGCTCATCCACTGAGAAGTCACCCGGCTTGCCATCAGTATCAAACGCCGGAATCACAATATTTGGGTAGGCCTTATTCCAGGCTGTGCCTGTGACAGCGCCGCCGGTGAAATCCAAATACACTTTGCGGCTTGCACTGCTCCGGGAGCTCAGCTGGAAGGCTTGGCTGGCTAGTGGGTCTGGCTCCGCAGGGGTTAGGTCCTGGCCTCCTATGGTGAGGTTTTTGGGGTCTAGCTTGATGCCTGGGCATTCGTATACGAGTGCACTGTTGTCAAGGTCGATGCCCTGCAGCAGCAACAGCGTGCGGTGATGCGCAGATGATTCTGGCGGCAAGAGACAGGGGGTCTGTGTGTTTATTGCGCACGCTGGCAGTTTGACTGCAGGACAGCTGCTGCCTGCGCTTTGTTGTGCAGTGCTTTGCGCTGCTTTAGCAACCAGCATCATAGGCTGTTGCAGCATTTGAAGTATGCCGGTCTACGTAAGCGGCAGTGGCACATCATGCAACGCTTCCAGCCAGCCGTGTTGGTTTGATGGCACCTTGCATTGCAGCTGCTGCACTCACCAGTCCTGCGTCTTGGTCCAGATGCTGTGCCAGCAGCTCTACTGCTGCTTGCTCCTGCTGCTGAGCACTGGCAGCAGCGGCGCCAACCCGCTGCCCCTTCCTTGTCACTGCTGCTGCTGACCGGCCCGCCTCGCCGGGTAGCACGTTAGCTGCTCGCTGCAGGACCTGCTGCAGCACTTGTGGCCTGTCCTGCTGAAGTTTCTGCAGATATGTCGAAGCACCACCATCTCGTTCGAAGCTGAACTTTCGCCCGGCAAGCTGCGCTTGCGAGTGCTGGTGCAGGCCGCGCGCTGAGATGGATCCTATGCTTGCTAGAAGTAGTGCCAGCACAATGATGGCACACGCCATCGGTCAGCAGGTGCTGCTGAAACGTCAGCTACTTGCTGCTTGCGTCTGTTGTATGAGCGTCACACGCACAGATGCTAGTCAATACAGCAATTCAAAGCATCAAGCATAAGAGTTTATGGTTGTTTTGTGGTGTGCATTCAATATGTTGCTTGCTTGCTTGGTGTTTATCCTCTGCGTGCCTTCAACTCGTGGTGTCAGATGAATTTCATGTTTCATACACAGCACTGTCAAACGCCTATAGCAATGCAGTGCCCGTGTGGCCTGCTGGACGTGAGGGGTCGCCCGACTCCGACTTGTTGCAACCGTACTGGTAACCAGGCCGGATTCTTATTTGTGAGCTTCTGCTGGACATCCGTGCAATAGTAAATCATGCAATCACTCTTGTGCATTGTTTGATGGTCAGCGGCTGCTTAAAACCACCATGTTTGGTTCGAGGACTGCGACTTCACAGCCATATTCATGATGCAACGACAGCACATGAGCAATAAAGGAAGCACGGCAAAAACGCTGCGATCGAAGAAAGTTTTAACTTTCAAGTACTGACGTCATCGGGCACTAAGGGCACTGCCACTGCTACCAGACCTCGAGCAGCTGGTGCTGCTCTTCAGCCTGCTGCACACACCACTCAGCTGAATGGCATGATAGGCTAATCAAGCACAGAATTTCAACAGCCACGAGACCTACAACTCAATAGCTGTCTTCAATGCCGCCTGGCTGCTGCTGCTGCTTTGCCATCTGCATCGCAACACGCAGCAGAACACAACACAGCAGCCACACGTGACGTCGTGAGAGCAGCACTGGGCAGGGCAGAAGCTGATTTGAAGCACTTGCCAGAACAGAGGTGCCTGCCAAGCTGCCAAGAATGTTAAGAACGATTATCATGTTGCTGCCAACCTTGAGCGGCTCAGTGCTGTGGCTGCAGCCCCTACAATGAGACAGCCCGCTGCAAGCACTGTGCCTGCAGCGGTGTTGTTTGCTGTAGCAAGGTTTGGAACCCAGTGCCCCCACTCACCTGGGCTGGGCCTGGATGAAAGTCCCTGCTGTAAGACATTGCTTGAGTTGCAACCAGACGCAGCGTGGCCGCTGCTGGCAGAAAAACTACTGCATCACAGTTCCTTGCAACTGCACACGTGCTACTTCTGCCAGCAGCTAGCTGCTGCGTGGCAGCCCCCACAGCAACTGCCAGACAGAACTGCTCCATCGGTTCAGCGACCACCGCATCATTGATATAACATCCTGCGACTCAACACAGCTCTCATGCAGCTCTGCTCGTTACTACTTCACATCCAGCAACAGCTCAGGACATAGCCATGGGCGCACAACAGACGTCTGCAAACAGCATTTGTTGGTCTAGGGCTGCTTCGCACTCACCATTGCTGCGTGGTCCCGCCACACCGCCTCACTCAGCTCCTTCACGTTGCGCTGCCAGTTGTTGGGCACGGCAGCTGCAAACGCGCATGGCGGCAGACCTGCAGGCACAGTTTGCCGACACACGCACGTGGTTGAGGAGTGCTGAACACACAATGCAAAGGAGTGCGGTTGGTGGGTGCACAAGCAGCGGCAGAGGCTTGTGGAGCAGCCACTCTTATACTGCCCCCCACGCTACCCTAGCTGCTTCTGTCATGCAGCAGCACACTGCCAGGGGACAGCACCACACAGCAGCAACCCATGCTGCTGTGCTGCTGGAGCACAGCACGCCACCGGCCTACACTGTAGCATAGCTGTTGCACTCATTATCAGTTAACACCCTGCACTGCCGCACAGTGCACACATGCAACCAGATTCAAATCTGCTGCATAGACTCTCTCCACAATGCCGCGCACCCGCCTCCCTGTAAGCCGCGATGAGCTCCACCACCTCGGATCCGTACATGCCCGACAGGAACAGCGCACGGCGCTGGCCCAGCGGCGGCTGCGGCACACAGCACGCAGGTTGCAAACCAATGGCAACCATTGAGCATGAAACTTCGATGAATTATGACTCAATGTGCATCAACAGTTTCCATTGTTGGGTGAGCGTGGCCACCGCTCCTGCAGGACAGCATTCCATGCGGGACACGCCACTGGCTCCATCTAACATTTAGGCAACTACTGTAATTCTGGTGTGCAGCTTTGCAGATGGGCTGTCAAAGTTTGGGCCGCGCATGCATGTGCCAGTCCAGTCCCAGCAGCTGCAGCATTCTGCTCAGCAGCTCATCAGTGGGACTACAACTAGTAGTGGCTGCTGCAGAAGCATGCAGCTGTGGCACCGCTTGCCTGCTCATACTGCGGGTACTCTGACTCCATGGCCTGCTGCAGGCTGCCAGCCAGCAGCGCCTTGCTGCACGGCACCACCTGCACGCAGGTGCATGCAGCTGCAGCGTGTGTCAGCTGATGAATTTGTACAATTAATGCACAGCTGCGCGCCTCCAAGCAGCACTGGAGCAGTGTGTGCAGCAGGGCGGTATAGTGTCAGCTCTGCTTCACCTGCTTTGCCATGCTGTGCGCATGACGTGGTGCAGCTTGATCCAGCTGCCACGCGGCCAACATTCTGCTAGACAATGGAGCTGCTGACGTTCACCAAACTAAGTGTGGGGTTGAAGCATATTTACGAAGCCAACCTAAAAAGGCAGGTTCAGACCCTGTGCCGCAGCCGCACCTTGACCATGTCTGCCTCTATGTCCACCATCATGGCCCTGAAGGCCTGGTACTCCTCAGGCAGGAAGCCCACCACAAGCACAGCCTGGGCCAGCAGCAGCAGCAGCAGCAAGAACAGCAGCAGCAGCAGCAGCAGCAGCAGAAAGCAGCAGTAGCAGGTGGTAGAGGAAGGTTACGAGGGTGATGTGCGCTGGTGTTGGTGTTGTTGATGATGGCGGTGGACAGCAGATTAGATATGCTGAGCAGCGGCGTTGGGTCAGAGAATCTCCGGCACAACGACACGCATAAACACCAGCATGTACTCCCATAACATACTCGCATGTTATGGGGTATGAGCGCAGCATTGGCGTTGCCAGTGTGGAGCAAGAGCTCTGCCTGGTATGCGCTGTGGCGCCAACACCGCAGCTGCAGCAGCTGTTCATCATCCCCCATTGCAGCAGCGAGCCTGCCTGTTGCCAAGCGCCATTTCACTTACCAACGGGCCAAACACGTTTTCTGTTGTGCCTCCCAATCCACCTTTGCTGTCTGTGTCAATCCTAACCATGTCTGCCCCGTCACCTTCTGCTTCTAGTCCATAGCCTGATTGGCTTTGTTGCTGCTGCTCCTGCTGCTGCTGTTGTCCACCTGGACCAAACTGTGACACTAAGTCTCTAAACTTGTCAAATACGTTTGTTTGTACTCGTCTTGTAAGCAACTGAGGATTGCATGCAGCTGCCGTGAGTTTGTGGCAGCGGGGCAGCAGCTGCTGCGTTGCTGCTGCTCTAGCTGGTGTGGTATGTCGGTGCAGCAGCATAGGTGCAAGTACGGTAGTAAGGTGTATCACTGTTTGTAGCTTAGTTCTGTACAATGTGCTATGTTGCGTTCTGGTGCGAGGATTACAGCACCTTCGGCAGTAGCAGGAGCAGTAGCGGTGCCAAGCAATCACAGCAGAAGCACTATCGTTAGTTGCACACACTATCCACCTTCGTTTATCTGGTTCGGCCTTCAAGATCGCTTGAAGAGCTCCGAACCGCTAGCAGTGGCTGACAAGGACTTCGGGTGTCACAAGCCCTACTAGGCTGGGTTGCCTTTTTAGAAGGCAAACATATTTGTATGACATAAGCTTCAGTCAAGGTGGGATAGCCGTGCGGTTGTATTTCTGCCTGTGCAGTGTCAACTGGCCCCACTGGATGTACTTCTAAGTGGGAAGTGGGAAGTCATGCTTGCCAGCATGCAACGCAGGCGCCTGCTAGCCACTCAAAATACCAGACAAGTACTTACGCGTTACAAATCGCATAAATGATGTCTTTATAGTTCCATGATTGTGCCACATGGCTTGTGGTGTTGCTGGGTACTGAGCTTCCTCAAGCCTTGACGGGGCTCATGAAGTATTGTGTGCGCTGAACTGCGCTGCATCAAATCCAGTGTAAAACTCATATCTGCAGTAATTGTCACGCAAAAATTGATTATACTGCGCCCATTGCGATATTTGTTACTTTGCGCTTGACGAGTTCCTTCAGAGATCTACGGAGCCACAGCTGGCTGTCCATCGCAAAGCTACATTCGATACATAGAAATTACTCTGAGAGCTTCTGCAAGACACGATCTGACCGACTTGCAGCGTGCTGGTGACGAACGAGAGTTGCTGCTGGTCAATTGCACCGTGAAAGAACTGAACGTTCAATCTACATAAACACCAAGCAATGCAGCTGCAACGGAGCATGCAGCAGCGTGCTGCACAGAGGTGTCAGCAGCAGCATGTGGCACACCGCAGGCTTGCTATCTGCCGTGCAGCCATTGCTGCTGGAGAACGCACAACAAAGAAGCAGCTAGCGTTTCCATTCGTTAGGATTCAGGGCCAGGAAGAGGTATGTGCCTGACTAGGGCTGCATGTCATGGCAGCAGCAGCAGCAGCAGCAGCAGAAGTGCCATGACAGCACTGCCACTGAAAGCTCGTATGTTTTGCAATTATGCTGGATGTGCACTCCTGCGTATTCTGTATTGCATACTCTGTATTGTATGTTGGTATGTATGTGTGCAGATGAAGCTGGCGCTGCTGCTGAACGTGATTGACCCAAACATCGGCGGAGTGCTCATCATGGGCGACAGGGGCACAGCCAAGTCAGTAGCGGTGAGTCTGAAACAGCAGCAGCAGCAGCAGCAGCAGCAGCAGGGGCTGCAGCAACAAGTCGAACGCTTCAAGTGCCGATAATGTGCATCAGAGCGAGCAGCAGAGACAACTCCAGGGGTGGACAGCACTTGCTGTGCATATAAAGCTATGTGTGTCTGTGTGCAGATGACACACATATCCTTGCACCTGATGTTGCTTTGTTGAAAAGCGGAGTCTGCGAAGTGGTTGCAAACCTCTTCATCGTGAAGCTGCTGTTTGTTCCATGCACCCAATGGCCATGCGGGTTTGATGACGTGCTAACCAGTCTTGAGAACTGCCAAGCAACCCTCTGCCTCAACCGCTGCTGCTGCTGCTGCTGCTGCTGCTGCTGCTGCTGCTGCTGCTGCTGCCGCCGCTGCATCAGGTGCGTGCTGTTGCTGCTACTGCTGCTGTAAACTGGATGTGGTGGAGGGCGGCCCCTTCAACAGCAGCCCATTTTCATGCACACCACAGGCACATTGTAACAGTAACATATGTGTTGCTGCTGCTGCTGCTGCCGCAGGTGCGTGCTGTTGCCGGCCTGCTGCCTCAGCTGGATGTGGTTGAGGGCGACCCCTTCAACAGCAGCACGCTTTCATGCACGCCACAGGCACTTTGTAACAGTAACATGTGTGTTGCTGCTGCTGCTGCTGGTGCCGCAGGTGCGTGCTGTTGCCGACCTGCTGCCTCAGCTGGATGTGGTTGAGGGCGACCCCTTCAACAGCAGCCCCACAGACCCCAAGCTCATGGGGCCGGATGCACTGGCACGCTTCAGGGCGGGGGAGAAGCTGCCAGCCATCATGGCGCGCACACCACTGGTGAGGCTGAGTCAGCAGCATGAGGCTGAGTCAGCAGCATGTGTGCTGCACATGTGTGACATGTGTGACGTGTGTGCAGCTCGCGTGTCGTTAGTGGTGGTTAATACTGTTGGAGAGGGGAGAAGCTGCCAGCCATCAAGGCTCGCACACCACTGGTGAGGCTGGGTCAGCATGGTTTTGTTTGTTGCAGCAGCGCAGGATGTGGGTGCAGGCACAAGTCATGATTTTGCTTGTTGCAGCGGCGTAGGCTGCCAGCCATCAAGGCGCACACGGCACTAGCGAGGCGCTGTCAGCAGCACCTGTGCAGCACTGTTGCAGCGCAGGATGCGTTTAGATATGTTTCTGTTGCCGCTGTGACGGCTCCCACAGCCATCCACCCTCCCGCCTGCTGCTGCTGCTGCTGCTGCTGCTGCTGTTGCTGCTGCTGCTGCTGCTGCTGCTGCTGCTGCTGCTGCTGCTGCTGCTGCTGCTCCAGATCGAGCTGCCGCTGGGCGCCACTGAGGACCGCATCTGTGGCACCATCGACATTGAGAAGGCGCTCACTGAGGGAGTGAAGGCCTTCGAGCCGGGGCTGCTGGTGAGGCCGCATGCTGGCAGCAATTGCGTAAAATGATGCATGCGTTTGCATGCCATGCAGCTGGACAGACAGCAGCCGACTGAGGGAGTGAAGGCTTTTGAGCCGGGGCTGCTGGTTAGGCACAGCAACCCTGAGGCAACAGCAATCGTGTGTTCAACACACATGCTTGCAAGCATGCAATGCAGCGGGTTGGACAGCAGCCTGGCTGTTGCGAGCCTTGGCGCTGGTGAAAAAGCAGCTGCCGTGGCTGCGCTTGTCACTGCATGCCAAGTGTGACGGGCAGCGGCAGCCATGCCATACAGCAGACGGCCAGCAGGGTAAGTTACCACGCCCCTCATGCACCTGTCTCATGTGTGCTGCTGATTTTCGCCTCCGTCACGTTGTAACCGTCATGTAACAGGCGCGCGCCAACCGCGGCATCCTGTACGTGGATGAGGTCAACCTGCTGGACGATGGCCTTGTTGATGTGGTGCTGGACAGCAGCGCATCTGGCGTGAACACAGTGGAGCGCGAGGGCATCAGCATTGCACACCCGGCCAAGTTCATCATGATCGGCAGCGGAAACCCCGCGGTGAGTGCTGGGGGGCAGTGGCAGCAGCAGCAGCAGCGACAGCAGCAGCAGCAGCAGCAGCAGCAGCAGCAGTGGCAGCAGCAATGGGGGCATCAGCATTGCACACCCGGCCAAGTTCATCATGATCAGCAGCGGCAACCCTGCGGTGAGTGGACGCGGCGCTGACGGTTGCAGCAGCAGCAGCGGCAGCAGCAGCAGCACCCGTGGCAGCAGCAGCAGCAGCAGTGGTAGCAGCAGCTGCACTTCACATGGCCAAGTTCATCAGATCGGCAGCGGGAACCCCGCGGTGAGTGGACGGGGGCAGCAACAGCAGCAGTGGCAGCAGCAGGGGGTTGGGAGGAGAGGGGCAACAGGGGCGGCAGCAACAGACGGACCGCAGCAGTGGCGGTGGCAAGAAGCAGTGATTGAGGCTGATGGGCAGCAGCAGCAGCCAGCAGCTGCAGCCAGAAGCAGATTTCGCACGTTCTCGCTGCCACTGCATTTCGCAGATCAAACAGCACACGCGCATATGCAAGGTTGCATGCCCATGCCTGCAGGGGGGGGGGGGGGGGGACGCCCAGGTGTCACCTTCGAACTCAAAGCATCTTGTCACCCCAAAGCCTAAGTCCTGCCTTGCATGCGTGCCCACACACACAAATTGTCCTCCTCTGCCTGCAGGAGGGCGAGCTGCGCCCGCAGCTGCTGGACCGCTTCGGCATGAGCGTCAACGTGCGCACGCTGATGGACGTGCAGCAGCGCACGCAGCTGGTGCTGGACCGCATTGCGTTTGCGGCAGACCCTGATGCCTTCATGGAGAGCGTGCGGCCCGAGCAGGAGGCGCTGACAGCCAAGCTGGTGGCGGCACGCGAGCTGCTGCCAAAGTGAGTGCTGTGGAGGCGGCAGCCTGCTGCTGCAGCGCTGTGTGTTGGATGGCAGCGTTGCTGCAGTTGTTGCAGTCTTTCTGGCGCTTGAAACAATGTGATGATCAAATCGGAAACTATGCTCCTGATTTTCTTACGTGCTTTGCGTTGCTCCCGCAGGATCAAGGTGCCGCGGCCGCTGCAGCTGCTGATCAGCGACATGTGCAGCCGGCTCAACGTGGATGGCCTGCGCGGCGACCTGGTGGTGAACAGGGCAGTGAAAGCGCTGGTGGCCTATGAAGGACGCACGCAGGTGGGGTGTCTTGTCTGCTGTTGTTTGTAGTAGTTATGTTTATTGCGTGTTTGTTACATGACCTTACATGATAATGGTGGTCAACAGGGCGGACGAAGGCGCTGGTTGCCTACGAGGGCAGGACGCGGGTGGATGAAGTGTTCATCTTGACACTGATGCTTGTGGAGGTAAGGGGTTGATAAACAGGCGCAACCATCGTGATGTGCCCCAACTTCTGCATGTGTCCCGCTGCATGATGGTGTGTCCCGTCCCAAGCAGGTCACTCCGGAGGACGTGGGCCGCGTCATCTCCGGCTGCCTGAACCACCGCCTGCGCAAGTACCCGCTGAACCGCATTGACAGCCGCAAGACGGGTCCCAACTTCTAAACATATCACATTGCCGATGCATGCTGTTGTGTCCCGTTGGAGCAGGTCACTCAGGAGGACGTGGGACGCGTCATCTCCGGCTGCCTCAACCACAGGCTGCGCAAGGACCCCCTGGACCCCATTGATAGCGGCACCAAGGTGGCCATCCTGTTCAAGCGGCTGACAGACCCAGAGTTTGTGAAGCGCGAGGAGGAGGCGAAGAAGAAGCAGGAGGCGGCAGCAGCAGAGGCAGCCAAGGCAAACAAGAAAGCAGGTGAGTTGGATCGATGGGTCGAAGGGTTTCATCGATGTGTTCATGCAAGGAAGCAGGTGTGCGCGCGCGTGTGTGTGTGTAGTGCGGCTGCTGTTGTGATTGATTATGGGCCAGATCAGCGTTGCCTGGTGTACCTGTATATGTGAAAAGAGCTGCCAGTAGCAGTGTACAGCAGCACAAAGTCGACGGCAGCAGAAATTGGGTGTGTGTGTATGGTATTGCGAGATGAGGCGTGCTGCCTGCTGTGCACAGCCTAGGCGGGTGCGCCATCTTGCAGACTGAATGTGGCAGCTTTGGTGCTCCAGTTGCAGCCTGCGGCAGCTCAATTGCCAGCAAAACAACCACCAGCCAGTGTTTGACGCCCCCTTGCCTACTCACTGGACATGGCATGCAGCTCTGACTGGTGCTGATTGCTGCTGCTGCTGCTGCTGCTGCTGCCGGCGTTGTTGCTGCAGGGGCATGGGGTGGCCTGCCTGGCAGGCGGTGATTGATGCTGCAGCTGGCATGACGGCTTGAGCTTAGGGGACGGCTTTGGGGTTTTTAGGAAGTAGGCGTTCTCCATAGCAGTGAACATTCTGGCAACGGGTAACATATCAGACATCCTTTGCTCTTGAGATGCCAGCATAAAGGGTTAATCCTGAGTTGCGTGCTGATGGCGCGCATGTTATGTAGGCGAATGCGCGATGACGCCGGTCTGCAAATTGGAAACATTGGACGTGACGTCACGCACGGACTGGGCGCCTCCCTCAGGGAAAGACTGCAGCCAGGACATGCAAGCAGCGATGTAGCAGCGTTCACAACATGTAAGCGTTACCAGCATAGTGCCTCAAGACACGCACAACAACGTCTCGTGTTTTTCTGGGCTGTCAGACACTTGCAGCACCCAGGAGTGACATAACACACACCAGCTGCGCCACGGCGCACTAGCCCAGCAAGAAGGCCTTTCTAGGAAGCACGCTTATGCAGCGCACAACAGGCTGCAGCAAGTCACAAACAAAATTAGATTGGCCAGCCAAGCGGCTCAAGTACACCCGACACCTGGTGATGCAGTGGTGACTTGGCACTGACAGGCAGTAGGTGCTTGGCATGCTGGCAGAAGGATCATTTTTGCAGATCTCGGCAGCATTCGCATTTGACTTGGCAGCCAAACACACCTTTTGAAACGGAAGTGCTAAGGGCTAGAGCAACATGAACAGCAGCGTCCCTGAGTCACTTTCCAGCAACTCCCCTGCGTCGGCTATTTTGACACAATGACAATCAATGGGCGAGGCAGCAGCCGGGCCAGACTCATTTCAGCTGTACAACATAGGCTGCATTGCGCTTCACTGTGTGTAATACAGGGCGAAAAATGGGCAAATCATCATGCAAACACCAACAGCAACCACTGCTGCTGCCACCGCTGCTGCTGCAGTTGTTGTTAGCGAGCACAGTTCCAAGCCAGCGGTGTCAATCTATCACAGCAAATCACGCAGAATGTACACCAACATTAACCCAACCAAGATGTGCAACTGCGCAGAGCAATCAACAGGCTGTACAATGCCAAAGCTGCAAGTTGTACACAGTTTAGCTGCACTGCCACATCATCTTGAGGTTAGTCCCTAGCTACACTTATGTTCACAATGTACAAAGGGCCGCAGTACGCTTTCTTCACACTCTCATCTACCACCAACCTTTCATCTGAGCAGCAACTGTGGCGCACTGCTACCTGCTGAGGCCCAGTGCGTTGTCCAGCACCCGCTGCAGCGCTGCAGTTCGTCTGTCGGCTGGCTGCTGCCGAGACTGTCGACTGCTGTTATGAAGGCTGACTGCTGCTGGCTGCAGTGGCGCTGCTACCTGCTCAGGCCCAGAGCGTCGTCCAGCACCTGCCGCAGCGCCGCCAGCGCATCTGGCTGCCTGCTGCCAAGAGGGCTGGCTGCAGTGGCGCTGCTGCCCGCTGGCTTCACTGCTGCGCTGCAGCTTGACGCTGCTACCCACTGCAGCCCAGCCCATCGCGCAACACCTGCCGCAGCGCTGGAGTGCATCTGTCAGCTGCCTGCAGCTGAGAATGTCGACTGCTGGCTGCACTGGTACCGCAGCTTGGCACTGCTGGCAGTGCCAGCACTGCCGGCACCGCAGCTTGGCACTGCTACCTCCTCAAGCCAGCATGTCGCCCAGCACCTGTGGCAGCGCTGCAGTATGTCTGTCAGCTGCCTGCTTTTGCCGGCTGACTGCTGCCGCGAGGGCCGGCTGCTGCTACCTGCTCAGGCCCAGCGCGTCGTCCAGCACCTGCCGCAGCGCTGCCAGCGATGAGGGGTGCCACACCACGTTGCCGTGGTTGACTGCCGCGGGGATCTCGTAGACATGGCTGGGGCTGGTCAGCCTGCGGCATACAATGAGCATGCCCAACACGTTAAGTTGGGTTGCATTATGTTACATTGCATACACCACATGCAACACTTGCGACATGAGGCGTTGTACAAGGCACTGCAGTAGCCTGGTTGTGCAACACGAGGCAGCTGTTAACAACACATACAACACAACATGCATGTTCAGGTGGCACTGAGTTGCTGGTGTCAGTTGCAGGGCAGTGGTGCTGGTCAGCCTGCGGCGCACAGTGAACATGCCCAACACACACATGTCGCGAGGCAGTTGTACAATGCATTGCAGTAGCCTGGTTGTGGAGGACAATGCAGCTGTTTGAGGATTGTGTGCAATACTGGTGCAGACTGCTTGCAGAGCTGCATCAACTCCAGGTTGACCACGCCGTTACCATCAAGCAGTTCAGGTTGCTTACAACAAGTCGCTCTTGACAACATGTTCATTCAGCCACTCACTGCTTGCAGAGCTGCATGGACTCCAGGTTCACTACGCCATCAGCATCAAGCACTTCACAGGCTACGTGCCACAAGCAGGCAGACAGACAGCCACGCTGCCACTCATTTCAGCAAATTATATGGTGTACAGCATGGGCTAATCAGGCCACTCACTGCTTGCAGAGCTGCATACTCTCCAGGTTGACCACGCCATCGCCCTGCCCCACCAGTGCAGGCACGGCAGTGCCCGGGGCAGCGGGGCGGTTAGCCACGATGCTGCGGTAGCTCCACGACTCAACAGTGGGGATGCCAGTGCCTGCGCACAGCAGCAGCAGCAGCAGCAGCAGCAGACATACAAAGGGAGCTGAGGCACAATGAATATGTCCTGGAAAGCAAGCATGCTGTGGAAGGAATGTGCGGCGTAGCTGCACTGCTGTACATACAGTCACGGGCAGTGCTTGAGCTAGGGGGTGACTATCTGGCACTCTTGCGGAGTGTCCGAGCGGCGTGTTGCTTGTGCTGCTGCTGCTGCTAGAACAGGAGGCCTTACCGTAGATGCAGTAGGTCTTGACTCCCGGCACTGGCCCCAGTGCGACCAGCTTGCTGAGGTCGTGGGCATTCTCATACAGCTCGGCCTGCAGCAGCAGCAGCAGCAGCAGCAGCAGCAGCAGCAGCAGCAGCAGCACAAGCACCAGCGGTAGAGGCAGTGGTAAGCGGCAGCAACGGTGGCTCAGCACTGATGCTGTACTTTTTTGACTGGCATGCACTTTGTTGCATATGCTCAGCAAGTTCAGAGACTGCTGCGCAAGAGAATCTGCCACCACAAACAGCGCAACAGCTGCTGAGCAATTTGAAGCGTGTCAAGTATGGCACATTCCGAGGGCCTACATGCTGCAGCAGCGCTCACCGACTGCGTGTCTCCAATGGCTGTGAACAGCGATGACAGGTCCGCAATGGTGTAGTTGCGCTGCGGCGTGGACACCAGCACCTGCAGGCATGCAAGCACATGGCTTGTTTCACACTCACACAGCACAACATGCGGGTGCTGAAGCTCCCATCCACTCTCTGTAAGGTTACTCATGCAGCTCCACAACACATGAGGTGGTTGCCAGCTGCATGCTCAACGCCAGCGCTATACAATTGACCGGTACTGCTGCTGCTGCTGCTGCTGCTGCCGCTGCTGCTGCTGCTGCTGCCGCACACCCCAGCTCCACTCACGTGCTCCTTGCCCCATATGCCAGCGTACGGCATCATCATCAGCATGGAGGGCATGCCTCTGCTGCCGTGGTACATGATCTCATTCAGCACTGGCTGCAGCAGGTCCCCCAGCGACTGCAGCAGGTTGATGCGGTTGCCCCCTAGCTTGTTTGCAATCGCATAGGTGCTGCCGCCAAAAGGGGGAGCTAGCGCAACGTAGCCTAGCACGTTCTGCTCCCTGCAGCGGCGATCAATGCAGGCAAGGCAGTTGTGTGAGTTGTACAATAGTTGAGCAGTAGGTGTGGTTGACGCAAGCCGTGCATTGTTCTGTTCAGCAGCACGTTTCTGTTGCTGCAACAGAAGGGATTGCTGTCACTGCTACTGAGCTGCAGCAAGGTTGATGCGCTGCTGCTGCTGCTGCTGCTGCTGCTGCTGCTGCTGCTGCTGCTGCTGCTGCACTCACAGCCGCAACTGCTGCTTTGCCTGCTACTGTCACCGTGAATGCAGCCGCCATGCTGCAGCCCTCCCACAAACAGCTTGCAGCAGGCTGCTGCTTCTGGCTGGCACTACCTGCTTGCCGAGCACACACTGCCGCATGCAAGCTGCCTGCCTTATGCTGCTGCTGCTGATTCTGCCGCAGCTGCTGCTGCTGCTGCTGCTGCTGCTGCTGCATACATGCAAACACTGCTGCTGCTGCTGCTGCTGCTGCATACATGCGAACACTGCTGCTGCTACTGCTCTTCACAATCATGCGCACCTCCACGCCTCGAAGCGTGGGCTCTGCAGCAACCCCAGCGCCACCAGCGTGCCCATGCTGTGGCCGATTATAATTGCCTTCTTGTCGCAGCGCGAAACTGCTGCGCTGATCCTCTTTGCAATCGCATCGTACTGCCCTGAATCGTCCAGTGCCTCCAAACTCAGCCGCCAATCGTACGGCGCTGCAAACAAGTCCTTGCCCAGGGAGTACCCATACTCCCGGACCAGAAACTCAGCCAGCCTGTTATAACCGCCCTGTTTGAAAGCAAAGGCCTGCGTGCCGTCATCGCCACCTGGGCTGACCCACATGGTTACGCCCGGGTTGCTGCACAGCGCTGGCCTGCCGGATTGTGTGCAAGGCACCGGCTGCAGCAGGTACTTGAAGCAAGCTGGGTTTGTTACGATTTCGGGGTTAAAGGGCGGCCAAAGGCTGAAGTGTGACATGCGTACAGAGCAGGGGCCGTTGCGGGCGCCCAGCAGCCGCACGTCCAGGTCAGAGCCCATGATGCCTGACAGCATGGCGGCAGCAGCAGCAGCAGCAGCAGCAGCAGCAGCAGCAGCAGTGGCAGCAGCAGCAGCAGCAGCAGCAGCAGCGGCGGAGGCAGGCAAGAGTGCTGGGTCAGGAAGCTTATGGCCAGGGAAGTTGGCAGTTGCGTTTGTTGTTACATGCAGGGTGTGGCAGAGAGTGTAGGAACAGTCAAATGAGGTTGAGATGCACGCTATCAGGTTGAGGCCAGAGATGCACATGTGTGATGTGGTCGCTCGAACGCTGCTCTGCAAACTTACATGCGGAAGACAACTAAATGATCGTGTGATTTATGGATAATTGATTGAGGTCTTACAGTCCGCAGCGGGCATTTGCTCGTCAGCCTGAACAGCCAACCGAATTACCGAATCCACCAAACACACATGTGCGCAAGGGGCGGCTTGCTGTTACTATTACGAAGTCACTTTCACCGAGGTAAGACTCACCAGGCATAATGATGATCGGATTCCGGGCATCGGTGCATTCATCGCGCCGAGCACTCGCTGCCAAAGCTCCCACCAAAGACAATCCAAACACCAGCAGCTGAATTAGACCTTTACATCTATAATTTCTGATGGCTGGCATGGCTGCATGCCAGGGCGCAACCGAACAAGCTACCGATCGCGCCCACTTGAAAACTCGGCCAAATAAAAGCAATTATTATCGATCAATTACTAAACCAGCTCTAGAAGAATTATGCTGCTGAGAAAGACAGGCTACCATGGAATGTGCACAACAAAGTGCAGCCGAGCATTGTCATATTACCTCGACTGTCGCATTCTAAAGACGAGTCATTAGCGATGAAAAAACAGCTCACATAATAGTTCATTATACCACGACAGACGATCGTGCACATGCAGGGGTGCCACAAAAGCCCGCCAAAGAAGCCCGCCAAGCAGGGCCATGGCCCTTGCGAGAGTTATGCAGGAAGGATCTCACCGTGGCTGACACACGGCATAGGCAGAAGTTCGCCCAAGGCGCAATACATACAATTCCAGCTCGTTTGAGCCGCATGCATGGTGCCCAACCCACACAGGATCCTGGTGACTGTCTGCTCAGAAACTTGACTTCCAGGGTCCGGACCCCTGGAAATTTGATGCGTTGGTGACGTTGGACCAAGCTGTGCAAGAAGAAACCTCAGGCGAAGCATGCTTCATGTTTTTGCTTGAAGTTTAAGCTGTTTCAGGGCGCACACGACCTTGAAAGTTGTGCTCTGGCGGCAAGCGCTTTGCTAAGGCCTGTGGAAGACCCTTGCTGAACCATGTCTGGTGTGCAGCAGCCTGCAGCTGAAAGTATAGTGCAGGATGTGAAGTCCCAGCAGCTTGCAAGTCGCCTGCAGTGTGCAGTGCAGTGCCACCCAGGGCAAATTCCAATGCCTAAAGAATCCATCTTCAGCTGAAGTTCAGCTCCAGCTGCAGATGCTACTGCGGCTGCTGCAACTTCTGGTGCTGCACTTGTGGTACTGATTGTTGACATGGCTGTGGTTTGTGCATACCACGGAGCTTGTCATGCTGCTTCACGTTGGGGACTGCACAGCTGCACTCCAGCATGAAGTGCGCAGCACTGCTGATGACCAGGCTGGCACCACAGGGACCCAGCGGCATTTTCAAGCAACCAAGGCCTTCTCAATACGAATGACATGTGTTGCATCCACGGCTGCCGCAGCAGCTTAGGGCGGACTTGACGTCAGGGGTCCTGAGGCACGCCCTTGAAGGAGGTGCAAGGCTGTTGACAGTAACATGTTACACAACCGCTCACCGACATGGGGTGTCTGTTCAGCAAACGTACGTTGCCTTAGTGCGAAGGGAACGCTGCAGAGGAACTGTTGCAAGCTGCGTGTGACTGCTGCCGGCCCGCTCAACTTTGCTGCTGCTGCCGCTGCTTCGAGTGCTTGCACCCGAAAAACATACTTATAAAGTTACAAGATGAAGCTTGACGTAAACGTGCTGCGCTACCTGTCCAAAGAGGACTTTCGGGTGTTGACAGCAGTAGAAATGGGCCAGAAGAATGTGAGGAGGCAGCAGTGTACGCAGCGTTGCATTCTAGAAGCTCAAAACGTATTCTTACATGTTTAGGTTGTGTCCGCAGCACGAGATCGTGCCCATGCCGCTCATAGACAGCATATCAGGCCTCAAGTGAGTATGCAGCCATGCTGCTGCTGCCGGCAGTGCCTAGGCACACCATGCGACGCTGCATGCACCAACGGCTTCTTCAACTAGAACCTTGACCATTGCAGCATATTGTTTTCAGCTGCACAACCTATGAAGCTGAGGTGCAGTGGTGGCACTGTGCGCTGTGCACTAGGCCTTTATCTTATGGGCCAGCCCGACTGCCCAGAGTCACCTATTGCCAGAGTTATATCGCAGTAGCGCGTGCAGAAGCAGCAGCAGGATTTTGGTCCAGTCTCAGCAGCTCTCTGTCGATTTGCCTCTGTCTTGATAAACTGCTAAGCAGCGTGTAGCGTACCCAGCAACGTCAGCATAACCCAGCTCCTAAGCGTGGGTCAAGGGCCTGTAGCCACCTGCTTAGGGTGTAGCCACCTGGTTAGGGTGTAGCCACCTGCTTAGGGTGTAGCCACCTGATTATGGTGTAGCCACCTGCTTAGGATGTAGCCACCTGGTTAGGGTGTAGCCACCTGCTTAGGGTGTAGCCACCTGTTTAGGGTGTAGCTACCTGCTTAGGGTGTAGCCACCTGTTTAGGGTGCACCATAGTGATCCTCCGGCATATCTGGCTTGCTGCTGCTGCGCTGCAGGCATGGATGCGCCTTCAGGTGCCTCAAGACGCTGCTGCAGCACAAGCTGGTGCACCACGAGGGCCAGAAGTATGACGGCTACAGGTGCGGCTGTGTGATGCGCAGATGGGGAGAGCGGACGTATGTCAATGTTGAAGTTCAGCAGGTGGTGGGAACAGCAGCGATAGGACGACAGCAGCAGCAGGGAGTCCTACTGCAGCAGCAGCAGCAGCAGCAGCAGCGGCGGGGCACCTGGCTGCGAGGTGTGGCACTGCCCTCGCACTGCACAGCTGCATGGCAAGACCAGCAACCGGACTACTCCAATTACAGCATGCTGGCAGCTTCCTTCAGTAGCTGTACATCAGACATGCCGGCCAACATATGGCAGGCGCTGCAGCGCTACACGGATGCCAGCAACACCAACGGCTTGACTGGCTGCCGCATATTGCCGCTACTGGCAGATGCTCAGTGTGACCTTGCCACCTGGTTTGACCACCAGCCCTGCAGCTGCGTGCCTCTGCCGCCGCTGTACCACGACATCATGTTTTTATTGCTATCATCAACGATGCTTTTAATTAGTGTTATTGTTATTGTTATTGTTATTGTTATAATGTGTGCCAATTTGTCACTGGCACGCAGGCTGACGTACATGGGCTACGATTTCCTGGCCATCAAGGCGCTGGTGGCGCGCGGCCACATCGCGGGCGTCGGCCGCCAAATCGGCGTTGGCAAGGAGTCCGACATCTTTGAGGTGGGCGGCGTTGCGGTGGCTCATGTCACACCAGCAGCTGCACGATTCAATGCGTCAACGACCTGAAGATGCTGCTACATATTACACCAAAATTTGCTTGCGGCATACTGGGCTACAGACGCTTTCCACTACAACAGTGTTTTCTACGTTTCTGCAGGTCACCAACGACGAGGGCGAGGTGTTTGCGCTGAAGCTACACCGCCTGGGCCGCACCAGCTTCAGGGACGTCAAGAGCAAGCGCGACTACCTGGGCACGCGCTCCAACTACAGCTGGCTGTACCTTAGCCGCCTGGCAGCACTGAAGGAGTTCGCATTTATGAAGGTAGGCGGGCTGACTGCAGCTGTTGCTGCTGCTACTGCTGAAGTCTTTGCACTTCAACTACAGCTGGCTGTACCTGAGCCGCCTGGCCGCGCTCAAGGAGTTTGCGTTCATGAAGGTAGGCGTGGGGCAAGGACGGGCTGACTGCTGCTGGTGGCTGCTGCTGCGGTTGCTAACTTCTCCTTGTGCTGCTGCTATCTGCTGACTGCTGTTGCTGCTTACATTTGCTGCTGCTGCTGCTGCTGCCGCCAGGCGCTGGGCGACCACGGCTTCCCCGTGCCTGTGGCCATCGACAACAACAGGCACGCCGTGCTCATGGAGCTGGTGGACGGACAGCCGCTGGTGCAGGTGCGGCTACACCTTTCCACCTCACCACGCATTTGGCTGTAGGCTGTGTGGTGTAGGGTTGTAGGGTGTAGGCTGGCGGGTGACTGATGGTGCTAAGGGGCTGGTGGACACCAGCCACCGGTGCAAGTGTGGGTGGCTGCGTGCAGCTTCTCCACCACACCAGGCCTTGGGCTGTAGGGTGTAGGAAGTTGTAGGGTGTGTGATGTGGAGCTGGTGGACGGCCAGCCGCGGGTGCAGGTGCGGCCGGCAGCGCTTTGTTCTTGCTTTGACAACAGGCTTTAGGCTGTGGTGTGGAGGGTGGTGACGCAATTGGTTTATGAACAATTTACAACCCAGCATTCTGTCCATGCACACGCGCTTCACTCCTTTACAACACATCTGCCTTTCTGACCCCGCAGGTCCGTGAGCTGGCGCACCCTGCAGCCGTGTACAGCGCCACATTGGACCTAGCATGCCCTGGTTGCCTGCCAGGCGTCAATGACGCTCACATTGAACTCCTGTACCTCCAGCAAACTGCCTTGCATGCCTGACACCAGCCTCATTCCTTGATCTCGCTCCTGTTCACACTCGTGCACTGCTTGTTCAAGCTGCACACTTGCCTCACTCCTTTGTCAACACACCTGCCTCACTGCATCTGCCGCAGGTGCGTGAGCTGGCGCACCCCGCAGCCGTGCACCGCGCCGCAATGGACCATGGACAAATCGCGCGCCTGGCTGCCTCACCAAACTGTCTGCACCTGCCCACTGCATGCCTTACACCCCGCAGGTCCGAGAGCTGGCGCACCCCGCAGCTGTGTACAGCGCCGCAATGGACCTCATTGCGCGCCTGGCTGCGCGTGGCCTCATCCACTGCGACTTCAACGAGTTCAACCTGCTCATCGATGAGGAGGAGACGCTGACGCTGATCGACTTCCCGCAGATGGTCAGCGTGAGCCACCCCAACGCGGAGGAGCTGTTTGATCGGGATGTGGAGTGCATCATACGGTGGGTTTAGGGTTTGGTTGTTGAAGCTTGAGGGTCGGGTGGAGTGGAGGGTGTGCAAGCATATCAGCACGGAGGAGCTGTTTGATCGAGACGTGGAGTGCATCATACAGTGGGTTTAGGGTTTAGGGGGTTTGGGGTCCAAAGATTTGGGGGCTGAGCGGGGGTGTGCTGGTCAGGGTCTGCTGATGGTGCAACTTGCGCAGGTCACGCAAATGCGGAGTTGCTGTTTGATTGGGATGTGGAGCGCATCATACAGTGAGCTGCTGTGGGTTTGGGTCAGGGCTTGGGCCCTTGGGTGTGTGTTGGTGTGTTGTACATCGCAGACGTAGGTTGAGGTCTGTATGTGGCTGTGTGCTTGTTCCATCGCGTTCTAGCACCGTGCGGCAGAAGCACCTACCGCGCTACGCTGGCGAGCGCAAGTGCATATCTCTGGACGAAACATCCACACAGGCATATCGTGTGCATTATGCTCGGGTGCGCTGTTGCTGCTGTGTGTGGCTGCAGCTTCTTCAACAAGAAGATTGGCTACATGCCGCAGCTGGATGAGTCGCTGCCCTCAATACGGCCGTCATTCCAAGCAGCAGTAGCAGAGGCAGCAGCAGCAGGCGCATCAGGTCTGGACGTGGAGCTGGCAGCATCAGGGTTCAACAAGAACCATGCAAAGGACCTGCAGGCGTTCCTGGATGGTAGCGAAGTTCAGAGTGATGCAGAAGATGAAGCTGGCAGTGACAGTGAGGACGAGTGTGAAGATGAGGATGAAGATGACGGTGAAGTTGGCAGCAGCGACAGTGAAGCTGAAGATCAAGCAGCAGATGCAGATGAGTTAGCAGAACGGCTAGCAGCCAGCTGCAGTGCTGATGGGCAAGCAGAGATCGGCAGCAGCAGTCCGCAGCAGCAGCAGCAGCAGCGGAGACAGCAACGCAGCAGCAAAGCTTCCCCCAGCACACACCAGTGGCTGGAGCAGCATGCTGCTGGTGCAGTAGATGCTGACGCTGTTGCTGCTGCTGCTGCTGACCCCAGCAGCAGCGATGCAGACGCAGCATCTGACAGCGGCAGCGAGCAGCTATCAGATAAGGCGGGTGAGATGCCAGATGCGCAAGCAGCAGCAGCAGCAGCGGCGGCTAGGGCAGCGAATGCAGCAGCAAGGCAGCAGCAGGGCGGCGTGGATGGTGAAGGCTCCATTGCGCCGTCACGTGCACCAACCGACATCAGTTTCATGGTGAGTCCATGCCGCCTGGGTTTTTGATTGGCTGATAATTGACGCGGCTGCTGGCTGGCACGATACACTAGCTGCCAATGCTGGTGCTTGTCTGCTGCACTGAGCAGGCTGTCATCGGTTTGTGGGCTGTTACAGAAGCATTGCTCAGCAGGCCTTCATGCATCAGTAGCACGCAATGCACAGAGTACTGTTGGTCAAGCTGCATGTCCTGAGTGCCGCCTTTGAACTGAACTTGCATGGTCTAACTGTTATGTTTGTGCTTGTGTGCGCAGGGGCGGGAGGTGCAGCAGCGGCTGGTGCAGCAGCGGCAGAAAGCTGCAGCTCGGGCCGTCAATCTAAAGGCCAGCAGGAATGTCAGCAAGGCAAAGGACAAGAAGGCACGCAAGACAGCAGCAGCCATGGCAGACTGGTAGTATGCTTCTGTGAGTGGTGCAGGTGTTGCTGCAGCTGCTGCAGCTGGTTCGGTGCACGTGTCCTGCTGGCAGCGCTGTGGGCAGCCCCTGCTTGCTGGTTGTTGCTCTCAGGACATCGATTTTCGGTTTGCAAAGCATGTCAGCTTTCCCTGGAAGTTTCCAAACTGCTGGAGTGGCACAATGTGTGCAGGTGTCGAGAACAGCAGGCTATGCGATGCACGTAGTATGGGCCGTGTGCCCGTGTCCTGCTGATCCCTTTTACGTGATCTTGGTTCTTATGAACATCATGCGATGTGTTTTCCTGTATCACGCGTTTGTTTCGCATGGGCGACCGGGTCCGGACCGGGTCCGGTGCTACAGCCAAGTACGCTCAGCTCTGGCAGCTACCAGCCAGTGTCGGGTGACACCAGTTGAAAGTGCCCAATGGTGACAGTGGGACGGTATGACAATTCGATCCATATACACGGTAGCTTGGCTTGTTTACCCGGAGTTTGCCTGTGCATCTGCATCTACGTAGCACGTTCGAAGGCCTGCTGCATGTAAACACCATATTCCATTAGCCGGCTCTGCATACTTGACGACAAGGGGTATAAATTACATAAGCTTTTTTGTTATCAAACTTAAATTCTGCAAGCTTTGTTGTTGCTGGCAGATCAGACGCTTCTACGCCTGCTGCTGCACTCAGTCAAAGCCGCAAAAGGAGTTGAGATGGCAGGGCATGAAGCACGCTGGTGTCCGACAATCTTGATAATACTGCTGATTGCTGCTTCTGGTGAGCATTACAGCTGAAGTACGCTGCGTGCTGCACAGTTCCTGCCCGGTTTCCGGCAGCGGGCTGCACCTGCTCAGAGCCTTTTTCCACTGAGTGCGCCCCGAAGCGGCTATTCGTGCATGTTTACGCAGCTCCGAGTACATTGAAACCCTGTTTCAGGCGTCTGCACGCGTCCTAAGCAGGTGTGCTGACTGCTGCTGACTGTTGCTGACTGTTGTGCTGCTGCTGACACCTTGGGGACATATGCTGCCCTGCTGCCCTGCTGCTGTTGCAGCCTGCAGCCCAGTGCATGGCATACGCCACCGCCTGCTGCTGCAGGAGACAGCAACAGCAGTGGAAACTTCTGCAGCAGCCCCGGAGCCAGCGGCAGTGGTGGAGCCTCCACCACCACCTGTGCAGGAGCAGCCACCACCACCTGCTGTGGAACCCCCACCTGTGGTTGAACCCCCACCTGTGGTTGAACCCCCACCACCAGCTGAACCTGCTCCTGCACCTGAGCCAGCACCAGCACCAGAGCCTGCCCCTGCCCCTGCCCCTGAGCCAGCACCGGTTGTTGAGCCAGCACCAGCACCTGAGCCCGTGCCTGCCCCAGAGCCAGCACCAGCTGCTGAACCAGCACCAGCACCTGAGCCAGCACCTGTTGCTGAAACCCCACCAGCAGCAGAACCCACCCCTGTCCCTGAACCAGCACCTGTTGCTGAACCCCCATCAGCAGCAGAACCCACCCCTGCCCCTGAACCAGCACCTGTTGAGCAACCCCTGCCAGCAGCAGAACCCACACCTGCCCCAGAGCAGCCAGCACCAGCAGTGGAAGCTCCCCCTGCTGCTGCTACGGAGCCAGCAGCACCCGCACCGGATCAGCCAGCCGCAGAGCCTCAGCCCCCACCAGCAGCAGAAGCTCCTGTACCTGCTGTTGAGCAGCCGCCACCCCAGCCAGAGCCAGTGTCAGCCCCTACACCTGACACCCCGCCAACGGCAGCAGACGCACCGCCTACCATTGCAGACCCTGCAGTTCCTGCACCTGCTGCAGAGCAGCCAGCAACCCTTACAGACACGCCTGCTACAGGCCCTGTTGACCAACCCACACAAGCCCCTGAACCCCAAACCCCAGCACCAATCCCAACCCCTGAGGCAACAACAGAGCAGCCGCCACCAGCAGCAGAACCTACCATCACCACCACCCCTGAAGCTGCTACCACACCAACAACCCCCACTCCAGAGCCAACCCCAACTGTTGCACCTACTGTTGACCAGCCAGCTGCAACGACTACAACAGACCCTGCAGTCCCCACCACCCTTGCTCCTGTGACCCCTGCAGATGGCACGGTGACGCCACCACCTGTTACAGCGCCAGAGCAGCAGCCAGCAGTGCCTGAGCCAGCAGCCCCACCTGCAACAGACCCACTGGCACCGTCTACAGCTGCAGATGCTCCTGCAACACCACAGCCAGGTGAGCTGCTGTAGAGATGCAGCGTTATGCAGCGTCCAATATCTTCTGTAGTAGCCACCATCTGCCAAGCATATTGTGCATGCAGAGTGTTTGCCCTCTGTCAGCTTGAGCCTCTCATGCTTGAGAAGTGTACGGGCCCCTGTTGAACAGCAGCCAAAGCAGCAGTTGAAAAGCTGGCCCAAATCAGCCTCCTGCCTTGCTGCTGCCCCACCCAAGTCAGTGGTACTAACTTTGTGTGACGCTGCTGTACACCATGTTTTGATTGCTGCAGAGACAACAACTGTTGCTCCACCCACAACAGATCCACTGGCGCCACCCACAACACAGCCCACCACTCCACCTGCTGCAGGCGACCCCACACAGCCACCTGCCGCAGCTACCCCTGATACCCCCACCGCAGCACCTACAGCTGATCCCACAGCAGCACCTACAACAGCAGAGCCAACCACAGCACCCCCCACAACAGCACCACCTGCTGTTGCAGATCCCACAACACCACCTGCTGCTGTGACACCGCCTGCTGCGGAGGCCACAACACCACCTGCCACAGGAGTTACACCGCCCGCTGCTGATGTGACTACACCTCCGGTCACAGGAGTGACACCACCTGCTGCTGATGTGACTACACCTCCGGTCACAGGAGTGACACCACCTGCTGCTGATGTGACTACACCTCCGGTCACAGGAGTGACACCACCTGCTGCTGATGTGACCACAACCCCTCCTGCTACAGGCGCAACACCGCCCGCTGGAGAACCGACAACACCACCCCCTGCCACTGGTGTTACACCACCTGCTGTCGACCCCTCAACACTACCACCTGCTGGCGTCACAGCCCCACCCCCTGCTGCTGCCGACCCCGCCATACCTCCTCCTGCTGTTGCCGGACCTCCTGCAACAGTACCCCCAACCACCACAGACCCATCCGCCACCACACCATCAACAACAACGGACCCCCTGGCAGGCACAACAACACCAACAGCCACAGGGCCAGCAGCAACCACCACACCACCACCAACTGCAGATCAGCCAGCAGCAACAACCCCCACAGCCACTACAGCCCCTACAGCAACTGCCCCCCCAGCAGATGCACCTGCCCAGCCCACTCCTGCTGATGCCGTCACTGGCCCCACCACTCAAAAAGAGGCCGGACCTGCGAATGGGGCACCTGACATGACCCAGCCGTCACCTGCTGTGGGCCTTGGCCCTGGTGCTTCCGACACCCCACCAGCAGGCAGCACTGAGCAGCCAGCACCTACAGCAACAGCCAGCCCCACACCGACAGCAGCAGGTGAGCAGCAGCACTGATGTGCAGGATGCATGTGGCAGATGATCTGGCTTGCATAGTTGTGGTATACGTGCTTTGGCAACCATGTGCTGATTTGAATGCCGCAGTATTTGTAGCGGTACCCACCTGAGCACCTGTGTGCGCATTGCATGCTTTTGCGTGATGTTACGCTGCAGACTATTCTGTTTTGTGGCACAGGTGGATGCAACTGCTGCAGCTCATGCTGCTGTGCACGCAAGCCTAGCATGCGCCGCATGTTGCTGTGCTCAGCCGTTCTACACCTGCGCTGCTGCTGCTGCTGCTGTTGCTGCTGCTGCAGAGGTGCCCTCACAGCCCAGCCCCACCCCGCAGGACCTGCTGGCCTCCCTCATGATGCAGCAGACAGTCACATCACCAGCACCAGCCGCAGAGACACCAACCACAGCAGCCCCTGGCCCCTCGCCAACAGCTGCTGCAGTGGAGGCATCCCCAGGGCCTGAGCAGCCGGTGCTGCCCTCCCCAGGTGAGCTGATGGCTATTTTGCATGTAGGTTGCAATGTTGTACATGTTTCTGCTGCACTTCTGTTGCTCTGCAGAGGTTCTGGCGCCACTGGCGGTGTTGATGTGCTGCAACAGCACGCCATGTGGTCCTGTGCCTGCCGGGCCTGCATACCTAGGCGTTTCTTAATCGTCTGCAGTGGTCGGCGAGGCTGCTGTTGCCGCAACAACTGTAGCATTTCTGTTCAACAATTTCTAACACAGTCAACTTGCCGGTGTGATTGGCTTGTGATTTATTCTTGGCAGGCAACAGCAGCGTGCTCTCTGCACGATGCACAGGACTCATCCACCAGCTGACATGCACGTCTCATGCTGTGCCCGCCTGCTGCTGCAGAGCTGCCACCTGCTGCCGATCCCACACCGGCTGAGTCACCAGTGCTGCCTGTGGAAGTGGCCAGCCCTGAGCCTCCCCCTGCTGAGCCAAGCCCCAACCCTGGTAAGCACAGCAGTGTTGTCATAGTGATAGCTTTATTCCAAGAGGACAGGCACATGATACATCGCCGTTGCACCAGCCGCTGGACAGGCTTGCATAAACATGCCAGATCAACCAGGCATGTGCTTACGGTTTGACAACTGCATGTGCTGAGCATAACAAGAGGTGCTGCTCAAGCTGCTGCTGCTGCTGCT
The DNA here is from genome assembly GCA_030272155.1 of Tetradesmus obliquus. Classification (NCBI taxonomy): domain Eukaryota; kingdom Viridiplantae; phylum Chlorophyta; class Chlorophyceae; order Sphaeropleales; family Scenedesmaceae; genus Tetradesmus; species Tetradesmus obliquus. Next base: position 9,986,010 of record CP126191.1, read on the forward strand.
GCTGCTGCTTGTCTGCTGCATCCGCTTGTCGCCCTCATGAGCAGAGTAGCAGCTCTCTGGGCTAATGCCTGAGGCAGCTTTCAGTGCCGACATGCATCGTATGCAATGCAGTATTGTATTTGTTCCTTGCAGTGGCTCCAGAGCAAAGCCCTGCAGCCCCCACTGTTGAAGCTTCACCAGCACCTGCCATAACATCATGTGCTGCCCATGCTGCTGCTGCTGCTGCTTCTTGTCTGCTGCATCCACATATATCTTTGCAGTTGCAGTGGCTCCAGAGCCAAGCCCCACAGCCCCCACCACTGAAGCTTCACCAGCACCTGCCGAATCCCCCATTCCCACCACCCTAAGCCCTGAACCCAACACCAACACCTTGCCCTCGCCAGCCCCAGAGGTATCTCCAGCACCTGATGTGTCTGGCCAATCGCCCAGCCCTGTTGACGCAGCATCGCCCAGCCCTGATCCTGACATGGCTACAGCATCTCCGGAGCCGGCAGAGTCGCCTGCTCCTGAGGTGTCCCCGGCGCCTGTGGATTCGCCAGCACCAGCGGAATCACCAGCACCAGAACAGTCCCCGGCACCTGTGGATTCGCCAGCACCTGCGGAATCACCAGCACCAGAACAGTCCCCGGCACCTGTGGAATCACCCGCACCTGGTCTGTCCCCGGTGCCAGAACAGTTCCCGGCACCTGCAGAATCACCCGCACCTGGTCTGTCCCCGGCACCTGTGGAATCACCAGCACCAACAGAGTCACCTGCACCAACGGAGTCACCGGTGCCTGCTGACTCCCCTGCGCCTGCCGATCCGCCCGCACCTGGGCTGTCGCCAACCCTGCCGCCAGCAACAGGTGAAACTGCACACATCTTGCCAGCAGTGACATCTTCCCACCTGATGAAGCCAGCAGCTATATCTCTACAAAGTTCAGCCAATGCTCAGCACCTTGGTGAACTGCTGCAGCACACATTCTGAAACAGCCGCTTCTCAGCAGCATGTCTGTGTGCATTTCTGTCGGGCATCACAGTGCACGCAGCCACAGTCTCTGTTTTTAAAGTCACACTGCTATAACCGTTGTATATGCGGGACCATGGCCCTCTGCTGCTGACTTTGCACTGCCTTGCGGCTGCGTTTCTGACTTGCAGCCTCGCCACTGCCATCGCCAGTGGTTGTTGCATCCCCAGCACCCTCGGCACCCACCACCACCACCACCCTGCCGTACATCAACAACGTAAACAACAACGTCAACAACATCAACGTCAATGGTGTGTGCATTGCTTGTGAAGATGGCGCTACAGCATTTCTCATTATAGCAGCGTACAGCGCATGATGTGCCTGCTGGTGCAAGCAAACCGTCACAGCAGCAGCGTGACAGTTGTTCGTGGGATTCTGCAATGCAGCTACGACTCTAGCCACAGCTGCTGCAGCCCTCAAGACGTCCTTGCATAGCTTTTGCTGACCGTTCTGCTTGTGTGCCTGTCTTCTATCCTGCTGCTGCAGTGCCCACTGCCATTGCAAATGGCCCTGGCTCTACTGCCACAGCCACTGGAACCAACACCAACATCCCCACAACCACCACAACCCTCAACCCCACAACCACCTCCACCACCAGACCCGCAACCACCACATCTGGATCTGGCAAGGGGGGTACAGGCACCAGACTGTCAGGCAGTACAGGCAGTACGGCCAGCTCCACAGGCAGTACAGGCAGTACAGCCAGATCCACAGGCAGTACAATGGCATCAACTGCCGGTGGGTTTGTGCCATCTGGTAGCAGCGGCGCCAGCAGTGGTGCGGTGATGGAACCCCTCGCCACACCAGCCACAGGAACAGGCACTGGTATTCAAACCCCAGGCACAACAGGCCAAGGGCCTACTCAGTCAATCATGGCAGTGGGCAACGGCGGCTTTGTGCCTGCAGTGCTGGCATCTGCAGGCCCGCCTGTCGTGCCAGTCGAGCCGGCAGCTCCGACAGGCGCGCAGCCGATCGGCTGGAAGGTCGACGTCACGCCTTCTCCGGTCGAAGGGGCGATCAACTATTTCAAATTCAGCAACCAGGAGACCGACCGCCAGCTGGCAACAGCCGCACAAAAGACCGGGAAACCTGCCCCGCAGGCATTTGCGGATACAATCCTCGACGACCCGATGATCCTGCCTGTCGGGCCGGATACAAACTTCCCGCTCTTTTTCTTTGCGGCGCCGCGCAGCAACCTGTCTGCGCCCTCGTACAACCGCCTGGCGGAGGCGCCGTACGTGCCCGTGACCACGCAGCTGCAGCTGGTGAATTCGAGCGGGCGCGTGCTGCCGGTGCGGGACTCCACCGGACAGGGGCTGCAGCGTGTGGGTGATGCGCAGCAAGTGCTGGGCAAGGCAAACCTGAACTTCAAGGTGAGCTCAAATGCATGGCAGCAGTGGCTTTCGGTCAGCCCATGTCACATGGCTGACACTTGTTTCTTACCCTGTTCTTCCGCAACTGCTGCTGCCATGCACAGGCCGGCTTCACCTTCCGCAGCGCGGCATCGGCTAATGTCATACTACTGAATTTTTCTGCTCTGCTGCCCCTGCTGCTGCCATGCATTGCACATTCTCCTGCAGGCCGGCTTTACTTGCGCAGCACCTCGTCAGCTCATGTCATAGCACTCACAATATCTTCTCCCTACTGCCCCTGCTGCCGCCATGCATTACGCATTCTCCTGCAGGCCGGCTTCACCTTCCGCAGCGCTGCATCAGCCAGGCCTGACGCCTTTGTCATTGCGCCCATGGGCAAGGACTTCCCGCAGGGCAACACAGTGGACCTGGGAGACAAGTACCGCCTGGTGATCAAGGTGGGCTGGCTGCATGCAGTTGCTGACTAGTCAGAGCATGCTGAAGCGTTGATCTCCTCGAGTCTTTGATCCTTTGTCTTGGTGTTTCGTGGACCCCACGAGCGTTGTTTGGCTCTTTTGTGGGAGAACCTGTGGCCTTAGTTTGGTAGGCCAAACCCAAACAGCCGGCCTATAAATGCTACATGCAAATGACTGTAGCACTACTCAAAAGCCCTTGGAGGCAAGTACCGGCTGGTCATCAAGGTGGGCTGCTTGGCTTGGCAGCAGCTCCTTCGCAACACTTGCTTCCTTGCTGACAAACTGCCAAGCGGTTTGATAATACGCACAACATACAGCTGCTAACAATGTCCATCATACTGCTTGTGCTGCTGCTTCTGCTGCTGCTGCACCTGCAGGGTGTGGGTGTGACAGAGTCCAACCTGGTGACACCCACGCTGGCGTATGCGCTGGGGGACCCTGTGCCGCTGGCCACCTTCAAGAACAAGACGCTGCTGTCCGTGATCGCTGCGTACACCAAGAAGAAGGATGCCGGCGTGTAGCAGCTGCACACGCCCAGGTGCAGCGTGCCACAGCAATACCAGATGGTGGACTGTGTGCATGGACATCCAAGACAGCTCCTGGTGCCTTTGACAGAGTGATGGTTATGATGTATTTGATGAACAGTCAGGTGTTCCCACATGTTGGTGGACGACTGGTGTGCAGCACAATGTGTAGTGATGTTTGCAAGGCACATGCTGGTGTACAGTACAAGCAGCATGTATGCATCATTGACGCAGGTGTGTGCGTGCAGAGTACTATTGTTGCAGGTTTGCTGCACAGATTATAACAACTGCATGCAGGTGCCACTTTTGGGAGCTAACATGGGCAGTTGCGGCAGCAGTGGATCAGCGCCCTCGGAGTGTTATCAGCTGTGTGAATCCATAGACTTTGATGTGTACATGTGTACACTGCTATACATACACAATTATCAGCAGCGCCAAAGAATGTGCAGAAACTGCGCATGATGCTCAGCCCAACAACTTTACTCTGGGATGTCATACGTTGCCAGTGTGCAATGTAGCAGTTGGCTTGCTGTGTGTGCCTGCGACCGATCTGCACACAAGGTTCCTCTCCTCCCAGCAGTTGCTGCAGAGCTGGGTGAGCTTTGGCAATTCTGATTACTATGCTTTCTGTTCTGTAGTTATGCACAGAGCTCTCAAGGTTTGATGTTTTTGTGATGTACGCGAGGGTTATGCAGTACATGTCGCTGTGTCCGTGCTGTTTGATGCACAGTGGCTGCTGTTTGATTTCCTGAACCCAAGCAAACATGCAGGGTTGCAGTACACTGTGAACACTACATGGTATGTGCTTCTGCTGTGATGCAGCTCTAGCAGTCTTGAATGCTATTTGAAGTCCATGGTGTGCGGTTGCTGAACACCATCTTTGCATTGCCTGTGAGCTGACGACAGTGACGTGCTGTGTGTTGCATTCAGTGCTACTGCGGCAGGTTAAACACGGCCGTGGCCAAGTTGAGCTGACTCAAACATCATAGCAGCATTGTTTTTCACAGCAGCTGCGCCGGTGAATGCAAGTTCTGGAGGCTTGCTCGCACCTGCAGTGGTGCTTGCAGCATATGTGGAGGGCAGCTCTGCCCTGTACACTGCATGCACGGCTATGCATGATTGCGCTTGCATGATGCAGGGTATGAGCATGGCAGACCATTGTGCTTGCCTTTCAAAGGCAAATTTGGAGTGCATGCCATTTTGTGGGCCTGCACAAAGGCCCATCCAGCATCTGCATATGGGCACGATGCATTGCGGTACAGAGCTGTACTTGGGGCATTGCAGCTGCAACAGTTGGCAATACAAGCAGGGGACACTGCACTGGATTTGATGGTAGCTGTGCTGTTGTGGACCGCTGTTCTGCCTTGATTTTGGTATGGTGTGACGTTTTCTGGTGAATGAGATAAAAGGATGCTGTGTGGGCTTGGCATACATATGCATGGCTTGCTATGCACTCTGGTTGGCGCTGCTGCTGTTGATTATGGTGGGGTCTCATGGATTTTACAGAGGGACAAGGGCCTTCGCTGGAAAGCAGTGCACTGTGTGCTGATATGCTCAGGTGCAGGACAGCGCCGCCTAACAGCAGAAAGCTCAGCAGGTTGTGCGTTTCTTGCAGTGGTTGGCACAGGGTGCAAGGCTGGGGCCTAAGAGCAGCGGCACTGAAACACCAAGTCTGCCGGCTGCATTGGAAGCATTTGTTTTGCAGTGACTGCACCACACCCGATGACACACATCTTGGGCAGCTGATGGCATCATTTGATGGGTTTACCATGCAGCATACATATTAAGGCAGAGCGTGTGGGCCAGCAGTCACTGCTGCTTGATGGTTATGCTGCTCTGCTGTGCATGCCATGCAGATTATATGTAGACCAGACAAAGTTTCCACTTGATCAGAGTTGACTTGCTATACTCGATGCATTGCTCTGCTGACCTGCATGTGCATTTTGCTCCTCTTGCACTGTATAGCAAGCTTTTATTCTGCGATTTCGTCTGACGGTTTGGACGATGATGAGTTGTTCTTCGATGTTTCCTCCCCCTATGAGCCTCTCGTTGGCTCCTGACTGGGGTTCCCACTCCTCGTTGAGTGGAGCATGTAATGTAATGTAATGTAATGCAAGCTCTTTTGAAGTTGGGTGCTTTTTGATACGCCGCAAAGCTGTGACCAAGAGGTCAAGCTGTGTGTTTTGTGATTGTAGCACTTCAGTATGCAGGGTTGAGATTTGCACTGCACTGACAGGTAGCGAGTGGCAGGCAATGCGTGCAGTGCTGCGTGGTACGGACGCTACACTGCCAGTGGAGCAAGCCTTGTCAGCAGCCTGCAGTGAAATGACCAGCGGTGTTTGAAACGTCTTCATCCTTTAGCCTTTGCATTTTGCGTGACCAGAACTGTGGCGAGCAGGACTCTGCGTATGCCTGTGTTTTGTGTGATCACACATGAGGACGCAGCCGGCAGCCCTGCCACACAGATGTGCAGAGGCAAGTGCCCCGCCCAGGGCCTTTGTGCAGACCTCAAGTCTGCATTGTCTTTGGTTGCACATGAAGTTCATGTGCAACCAATGAGATGTGCAGGCTGCCTGGATGGTGCTGCTTTGAACGGCAGCCAGGTACCGGTGTGTGTGGACATCATGTCCATCATGGACAGCAGTGCTAGTTTCTGTAAAACTTGATGTCTTTGACGCCTCACTAGCGAGCGCTCAAGCTCTGGGTGCAAGCAATGGCCCACCAGGGTCTACTAATGCTGCGCTGTCTGTTGGGTCGGCAGACTCGGAGCCTAGGAGGTTTGCAACCTTGCCAAAGGCGCAGTGCTTTGCAAAAGCCTGGCCCAGAAGCAGGGCTCCTAGCACACGCAGCACGTGTGCTGTTTCGTGCCAGCAGCGTCAATGACGCCATGGCAACGAATGAAACAACTGCAGGTGATCTTTTCGCCTTTCACGCCTGTCGCAGTGATGAGTCAACATGGTGTGGACAGCTGGCTGCACACCAGCGCTGCTGCTAGCAGTGCAGCATGCTGGCAGCTGCCGCACAGCTCCGCAAGCACTGCAGCGCCCGGTTCTGCTACGTGGCATGTAGTTAAGTCAGCAGTCTTGACTGCTGCCTATCAGCTGTGCATTTGCGCGACACCTCGATGGCCGGCCCGGAAATCGATGACAATATGTTATGTCTGCCATGTTGGTACTGCTGCCGGGATTGTGTGATATGAACCCGTGAGCATGTAGACGAGCAGAGTCTCGACGGTTTTTCTCATTAGGTTTAATACGCTGCAACACTGTGAGGGTATCAGAAGCGACTACGTCAGCAGCACCTCCCCTGCTGTCCGTGGATTCACCATACCTGCTGGAATTTCGCCGATCACCCTATTTCGGTTGTTTATTGCCTCGACACTTGCAGCAGTGCAGCCATGGATCGAGCGAACAGGAACTTCAGTTCAGCCACGGCTGCAGGGGCGCCACACCGCTCGGGATACCCCTTCGATAGACTGACTGGAACTTTGAATCAACAAGCAGCAGGAAGCAGCATCTCGCACCGCCCGGTCAAGCCCACCAGCCAAGGCCAGCTCATGGAGACCGTGCACAACATGATTGAGCAACTCAGGCAGATGAAGAGCGCTCGTCAATTATGGGATGTGAGTGCGCGGCTGCTGTAAGGCCGCTCGTGCCATGCCCTGGGTAGCAACAGCATCTGCTCGACACTGCATAACAGCTGCAGGCATCAGGCAGGTGCACTGCAGCCAGAGCCTCCACCAACAAACGTGCTGACTGCGTTGCGCCCTGTGGATTTGCACGCTACAGGTTGCTGTGAAGAGGAATGGCATGACAACAAGCCTTGCGCTGCTGGGAGGCGTGCTGGTGAGCAGACATAGAGGCTGCTGCTTGCTGCTGCTGCTTGCGCACTGTGGTAGATTGTGCAATCTGTACTGCAGCTGAGGGTTTTTGCACGTCTGTCATGGTCTGTCGTGGAATGCGTTTGAATTGACGTCTTTTAGCTATCGCATGTTTTCAGCAGTCGTCAATACCAGCTTTGTTTTGGCGTGGGGTTGGTGGCCTGAAGGTCCTTGCAGCCCAGCAATGCGCTGGCTGCTTCCTTGCAGTGCAACAGTGCAATGCATGTGCTTTGTACTGCTCTTGTTGTTGCACTCGTGCTGATATTCACCTGGCATTGCTGTGCTGCAGGTGGCAGATGTGATGCTCTACCCCGGCAAGAAGCAGCAGCAGCGGGCACATGCACCCAACGTAAGCAGATTACTTGGATCGACCAGCAGTAGCTGCTTAGTTGCATGCATTATGGCAGCGCATCGCACTATGATTTCTCGTGTCCATCAATGCAACAACACCTGCAAACAGCCAGCTCAGCCGTTGCAGTCGGCCCTCGTCAGTGTACGACAGCCATGGGTAGATGAGCATGCAGCGGCCTATGCTGGCTTGCAGTCGCTACAAAGGCAAGGGCATGATCGGCAGTGATGTGTGTATGGCCCTTATTCGCAGCTTGCTTACCTATCTCTGTTTTGTCTGTGACTGCGAACTCTGCCATGTGTATGCACTCTGTCGTTTGAGCTTGCGCCCTGTGCCGTTAGCGATGCTGACTTGTCACTGTTGTGCTGCCTATTGCTGCTTTGCTGCAGACCCTGCTGCAGACCAACCTGGCAGCAGCCCCAGCAGCCAGCAGCAGCAGTAGCCCCAGCAGCAGCAGCAGCAGCAGCAGACCCATCGTCAGCAGTCATGCTTCTGGAGCAGCAGCGCATGCGTAAGCAGCTGCCTGGGTACCATGGTGTGACCGCCATGAGCCAAAGTGTCAACTGTTTTGAAAGCACTGTCAAGTTACTGCGACAGTGGCTTGTGTGATTGCGCAAGTGCCTGTGCGCATGCTGGGCGGCTCCAGGGTTGTAGATTGCGTTTTGCTGCATTGCTATTGTTGTGCTATAAGCTGTTGCTGTCTTGATGGGAAGGCGTAACAGCAGTCTGCCATTTTTATTCATATAGATACAGCTATGGAGGATGCAAGCGGCTATTGCTGGCTTGGGATGTGTTGGCGGCGCCATTTGTGCTGCTTTCATGTCTGCAGTTTGGGGGCGGGCTTTGTTTAGCTGATGGAGGTATGTTCACCCCGCAATGCTATGGGATGGTTTTCACTGATGCCTGGAGCAAGCCCCTCTTGTATGCTGTGATTCTGACAGCTTCATGTTGCCGGCTGCGTTGATGGCACATCCATTGGTGCTGCTGTGGTGCTGTTGCAATGCTCTCATGTTTTGCGTGGAGCAGCTGTATGACCTGGCGATCTCTGTATCTTTCACGGCAGCGGAGCACTTCGTGGTGCTTGCTCGAAGGTGCGCAGTTATGCTTTTACTATGCCTAGAATCGTCCTATTTACTTCGTGGTGCTGCGCACTGGCAGTCGCTGTAGTGGCTCTGTTGTAGTATCATTACCCTGCTGTTGACGGCGCTGGGGTGAGATAGTTGCGGCTCGCTGCGTCATGTTGCCTTGGCTAAGATGCACCACAGTTGTTCTGATGTCGTGTAGTAACCGAATTTCGACATGCCGCTGACGCAGCTCTTGCAGCAGTTGCGTCATGCTGTCACATGCTGTTTTGTGGAGTGCATTGCTCCAGCTAGAGCTGCTGATTTGCTGCTCAGCATGCTTTGGTCTCCTGCAGAAGTTGAGTTGTGCAGCTGACTAGTAGCAGCAGCGTTACTGGAAGTGGGGCAGCGTCAAGATGCTGGGATATGTTGTTTGTAACCAACGACTGAGGAATGGGTTGTGTGCTGCACGTTGCCTGTCAGCACTGCAGTGCAGCTGCTTATTTGTTAGGGAATATGAGCGGCACAGTCCTTGTAAAATGACGAGTTGTAGACAAAGCCAGGATGCCGAAGCACGCTGGTCATGCACAGCTGCGCACCTTCAAGCAATGCTGCCTTGTGTCGTCAGCAGTAGCCCTGTGCAGCGCTGCAAGAGCAATGCACTTGCCCATCGCTATATAAGCTGAGCATATGACATACACTGGCAGCTACCCATGACATCCCGGAAGAAGTGATTGCCAGTCTGAGCAGCAAGAACCTGCACCATGAGCACTGTGTCGTCTTACACCCGCAAGCCGACCTTGCGCCTTAGCATGCCACCATAAAAACAGCATCACCAACACAAGGCAGCAGCCCTACCAACGCCAGGGGTTTTTACCCCCAGTAAAGAAGTGCAGAAGTGCTGTGCTGCTGCACACTAGGCAACAGACTGCACACATGCAACATCCCAATGCAGCAATGGGCCCAGAAACTACAGCAATGGGCCACAGCACGCTGTACCAATGACAAGAAGAGCGACACTGCAGTGTGCAACGTTGTGCTGGAAGGAGACTTTACACAGGACAGACCGGGCATACAAGCCGGGCACATGACGGCTGGGCTGTAGTGCTGGCAGTGCCATGCAACGGCACGGTCAGCAATTGCAACAACAGCCGCAGTTGCTCTGACGCACTGCCACTGCAGGATAGAACAGGCCAGAAGGGCCCATCATATTGTTGCGCAACGGCAACAAGGAACCGCCACCGCACCCAGCCACTGCAATGTCAGCTGTGAAGCTGCGTAGCTCCGCTACATTGGCCAACGCTGCACCAAACTGATGGAGAGAACGGGGTCCAAACAAGGTAATGTACAATCGCAGTCGGCAACCAACACCAGGACGTCCGAGCTGCGGCCTGCTGCTGCTAGGCCATCCAGCATCCCAGCATGCCCATGTGCATGCATGCACTGCTTGCTGGTTGCGCACCAGCATAGGAAGCACAGTCGCGCAGCAACAACCAAGCCAGCCAGCAACTCGCAAGACGGACAGGCTGCGCATCTGCCACAATGCCCGTGCTGCTGCTGCTGCTGCGATGCTGCTGGCATCAGCTGCAGGCCTGCCTCCATACCCTGCTGCTGCTGCTGCTGCTTATACCAGCAGCACTGCATTGATGCAGCCGTCGTTCTCCGGGTTGTTTGTCACCTGTAGCAGCACAGAGCACGACGTGTCAGGACGGTAGCAACAGAGGTGCTGAGTGCACAGCAGCATCCACTGCCGCAATGCAAGTGTGTCAACAAACGTTCAACGACCATCATCAGCTTTCTATCCCTGCACAGCGCACACATATGCAACTGCAAGCACATGTCTGAGCTCTGCAAGTAACATCCAAAACACACCTACAACGCCCGCACTCATCGATTGGCAGATGTGCTGGGCAATCCACGCCATCCCAGCCCCGCATCACCCTCCACATACCATCATCCTACAGCACCGCCACCAGTGCTCCTGAGCCCCACACCCACCTGCGCGTACTTGCCCCACACCACCTTGCCTCCGAGTGTCACCAGCCGCCAAACACGTCACAACACAGCAAACAACACATTACCAAGGAAATCATTGTACCACGCGCTTCAGCCTCGCACCCACCTGCGCGTACTTGCCCCACACCACCTTGCCTCCGGGCGTCACCAGCCCCAGCTCGCTCACATTGACCTCGATGATTGTTCCCTTGGTGATCACGCCTAGGCTGCTGTACATGGCGCCGTTGGGGTTCTTCTTCACGCCCAGCACGTTCAGGCAGAAGGTGGCCTTCAGCTCTGGGTGCGTCACGTGCGCCTTGTTCATGCGCAGGCCTGCGGTGGCAGCAGCAGCAGCAGCAGCAGCAGCAGCAGCAGCAAAGGTTTCAAGGGTTCAGCATACACCAAGTCACAAGCAAAGAGGCAGAAGGTGGCATTGAGCTCAGGCTGCGTCACGTGCGCCTTGTTCATGCGCAGGCCTGCGGTGGCAGCAGCAGCAGCAGCAGCAGCAGCAAAGGTTTCAAGGGTTCAGCATACACCAAGTCACAAGCAAAGAGGCAGAAGGTGGCATCGAGCTCAGGCTGCGTCACGTGCGCCTTGTTCATGCGCAGGCCTGCGGTGGCAGCAGCAGCAGCAGCAGCAGCAAAGGTTTCAAGGGTTCACCATACACCAAGTCACAAGCAAAGAGGCAGAAGGTGGCCTTCAGCTCAGGCTGCGTCACGTGCGCCTTGTTCATGCGCAGGCCTGCGGCAGTGGCGGCAAAGGTTCCAAGGGGTCAGCGGGCGGGCAAGTCACAAGCAAAGAGGCAGAAGGTGGCGGCTCACCCGTGGGCCGCATAAAGGACTCGTACACAGCACGTCAGCGGCAAGTTGGCCAAGTTCAAAAAACCAAATTCAAAAAGCCAAGAGGAAAAGTGTCGGCTCACCGGTGGGCCGGATGAAGCGCTCGTACTTCGAGACACAGCACATCAGCAGCATGGAGTTATCAAAATCATCACCATCAGCAACAATCACCATCAGCAAACTAAACTCAGCGGCCGGGTGAACCACCGATGGACCTGATGAAGCGCTCGAACTTCACACACAGCACGTCAGCAGCAAGGTTTATTTCTAAAGTTCGGACTTGAAACCTGCCAAACCCAATAAAAAAGCGGCCGCTCACCGGTGGGCCTGATGAAGCGCTCGTACTTCACACACAGCACGTCAGCAGCAAGATGTATAAATTTTCGAGCTTGAAACCTGCCGAATCCAATAAACAAGCGGCCGCTCACCGGTGGGCCTGATGAAGCGCTCGTACTTGGGCGGCTTGCGCGTGAAGCCTGGGCCCACAAAGGTGACCTTGGTGATCATGCGCTTCCAGCTCTTCTTCATGCGCTTGCCGCTCTTGAGCACCTTGAACATCTCGTCCTCAGCCACGGGCCGCACCTGAGCGGCAGCAGCAGATAACACAGTAGATAAACCACATGGGGTGATGTCATGTGGTGTCTGGGCAGGGAACATGGCAACGCCAGAGTCACATTTAGGTTGCTGGACATAGCCGTGCGCGTGCGTGTAGGTTGCTGTGTTGGTGACCTAGAAAACACTGCAGCGCATGGACAGGAGCATCAACTCCCCAAGTCGCACAGCCAGCGAAGCCGCATTCCGCTGCCTGGCCATCCCACAGCTGCAACGCTGCCATTAGCAGCGACGCCTTTCTTGCATGCTGCCACTTTGCAGCACTGCTGCTGCTGCTGCCACCGCGCTGCTGCCGCACCTTGGGCAGCGGCACCTCCCACTTGCCGGCCTTCTCCTTGCGCTTCTGCTTGATGGTGTTGCTCAGCACCTTGGCGCGGTCGACCTGCATTTGTTGCAGCAACAGCACGGGGTAGCAGTGAGCTGACGATATGCCACATGCAGCTCTGCAGCACAAACAGTTATGCATTTGCGGGGAATTTCTTGCTGCTGCTGCTGCTGCTGCTGCTGCTGCTGCTGCTGCTGCCGGAATTGCTACACAAATGCCGCAAGCATGTGAGCGGCTATCTGTGCTCGATTTCTGTGCTCAACTTCTCAGTGACATGGGATCCCACACCATCCCGCCAAACAACGTCGCGCCAGCGCAGCACCCACCTGGTCGCGCTCCAGCAGGTATGCTGGCACCGCATTCTGCGGCGCGCCGTCGTCCGCCTTGTGCTTCTGCTCCTTCTCCTCGTGCATGGCGATGGTCTTCTTCAGCAGCGCCTTCTCCTGGTGGCGCTTCTTGGCAAACAGCTTGCCCTTGAGGCCCAGCGCCTTGCGCGCGTACTCGCTGCGCTTGTGCACCTGCAGACCAACAAAGCAACAGCAGCGACGTCGCGCAACAGGAGGGACGTGAGTTGAATGAGGCATGAGGGGAGCACGCGTACTCGCTGCGCTTGTGCACCTGCGGGGAGTGGCGCAGCAAAAGCAGGGGTGATGTGAGCAGCACAACATGATGCATCAGGCCCAGCGCCTTGCGCGCATACTGGCTGCGCTTGTGCACCTGCAGGGAGTGACGCAGCAACAGCAGGGATGGTGTGAGTAGCACAACATGATGCATCAGGCCCAGCGCCTTGCGCGCGTACTCGCTGCGCTTGTGCACCTGCGGGGAGTGGCGCAGCGTGACAGTGGGAGTGACAAGCAAAATGGTGAGGATGTGAGAGGGGCAGGAGGCATGGGGAGAGCGCGTACTTGCGGCGCTTATGCGCTTGCGGGGAACGATAGCACGTCAGGTCAGCTCCACATCAGCTCCACATCAGCATTGAATTAGCGATGCGGTGTGCGACATCAACAGTGCGGTGTGCAGGTGCTCTGCGCTTGATATCTGTGCGCAGCAAGTCTGCTGCTGAGTTGAAAGCAGCTGAACAGCAGGAAGGGCGCATGCTGCATCAGCCGCGGGCTCCTGCTGCTACTGCTGCTGCTGCTGCTCCCCGTCATGTGGTGGTGGTCTACATAAAACCACCTTGGCATCTGGACCTAGACATTCATGGTATCCAGCTGCTGTTGATGCATGCATGGTATCCAGCTGCTGTTGAAGCTGCAAGCTGAGCATACTGCACATGTGTTAGCAACTGCTGTGCAGAGGCAGTGGGCACGGCTGCTGCACAGCGAGGGAAGCCCTGTTACGGATGCATGAAGCAGATAGCTTCCTCCTTGCTGGCTGGCACTGCTGCTGCCACTGCTGTTGCTGCTGCTGCCACTGTGTGCGAATGCCGTCCCTCCTGCTACGCTAGGAACACCAGTGTGCTGCCATAGTGCTAAACGCACCTCGCGGGCCTCCTTCTTCCGCTTCTTCTCTTCATAGTTGAGCTGTCTGCCATGACGCTTCCTGTGCAGCTCTATATGCTCGTTCTGAGGCATGCTGCCGTCTGCACCTGCTCGCTAACGCGAGCAAGGAACTATGCAATAGCTCAGGAAAAGAGCAGCCAGGGGCGACCGAGGGGGCTGAAGCAAGAGGAGCGACACAAGGACAGCTTCTGGTTCGCTGGCAGGTTACAAACGCTGTTTGTTTACCTATAACAACAGTATTTGTCCTGTGCCAGCGAGCTGTCACGCAAGTTCGTCTGTGCAGCTGAGTCTAGCAGTCGCAGTCTGGATGGAGGCAGCGAGACAACCGACAGCAGCTGCAAGACTAAGCACAAAAGGACCGGGAAGTGGCTTGCCTAACGCCTTAGGCTGGCGCCCAGGGCGCAACACCACGTCACTGACAGATGCCAGCTAGGGTTGAGGGCCAGGTCACCCACTGCCTGCCTGGGGGAAGGGGCTGTGGCTGGCAGACGATGACATGAGGGCAGACATTCGACATGTACAAATTAGCTGTCAGCAAATTGAGATATTGTCTGCTGTTGCTGCTGTGGCAAGGGGTGCACAGAGCCCAGCTGAAGCCCGGACTCCAGGCCCTGCTGGCCCTGCAGCGCTCCAGCTGGACCATCTGTGAAGACAAACTTGAGCTGTGGCACCATTTCTAGCCAGAAGCTGTTAAAGTTTGCTTTATGTACGTTGTTGTTGCAGCTTGACCTGTCAGACGCCTTGCTGGGGTTTGTCCGCTTGCCAAAAGGGCACTGCTAAGCCGTGCAGGGCGTCAGCTGAGGGGACAGTTACTGACTCGTCAGCCACTGGAGGTGATCCTAAACCCGTTTGCAACGCTGAAGCTTTGCTGCAAGCGTTACAATACAAGATGATCAAGACCGTGCCGACGTTGCTGCCCTCACCCCATGCTCAACCTCTCACTCCTGGTCACTCTGGCTGACATGTCAGCAACTGACAGTGTGCCTCGTCTGCAACATCACCTCAGCGCCGCAGCACTTACCGCGATAGGCTGGCCTGCTTCAAGGCTGTTTTTGGATCGATAATGTGCTAGCGAGCACTAGCAGGATGTCTGCAAGTCACAGGCTGTCGGTGCTGCAGGGTCAGCTAGCACCCACAAATGCCGCAGAGGCGCAACAGTTGTGCCTGTCTCCCACAGCAGGCAGGCAAGGCGATCAGGATGTGGCAGACCGCATGGAGGAGCTGATGCAGCAAACGGAGCCCTATGCTGTCCCGTTACCAGAAAAGCTGCAGCCAGACGGGCCATGGAACGTGTACAGGTACGTATAGTGACGATTTCATCGTATTTGGTAGCCTGATGATCGGCATCTGACAGCAGGCCTGTGTCTTCAGGGCTGCCCACTCAACTAGGAAGCTGCTGTGCAACTTTGATGCACCAGACCAGGATGTGTTCACCCTCTATGACAATTGGGAGACTGCGGTGGCACGCTTCCCGCATGTAAGCACGCACAGCCACGTTTTTGGCAGCCTCCACAGCTTGGCAGCCTCCACAGCTCAGCATGATTTTCAGCAGACCATCACTGCTTGTGCTGCTGCCGACAGCATGCAGCGCTGCTGCGGTGCTGCACTTGCATGGGGCTTGCAGTCGCATGGTGTAGCGGTGCAGGGCTGCAGCTGATACAGCAAGTAGCAGTAGCCGCAACAGCACCTTTATTGCTAGGATGCTGCCTGGTTTGTAGCAGCAGCAAGAGCAGCAGGCAGAGCTGATGTGCAGAAATGCGCCATGCATGCACATGGTTGCAGTCACAGCGGCAGAACTTGCGTTGATGCATCACACTCGGCAGAGCAACAGATGGGCAGCAACTACATATGTTCTGAGTTTTCTGAGGTTTGATTCGCGGGCTGCTTTGTGCAGGTGCCTGCGCTGGGCTGGCGCAAGCGTGATGCTAACGGCAACCTAGGCGCCTACACCTGGCTCACATACTCACAGGTACAGCTGCTCCAGCAATGCATCGATGCTGAAGGTTGGCACAGCAGCAGCAGAGCAGCAGCAGATACAAAGCAGCAGCTGAACCCACCAGGTCATACATGGGCTGCGTTGTGCATCATCTTGATTGTGGAAAATGCAGTCGAGCGTCACGGATACCTGGCAGGGTATCGCTGCAGCTGGTACATGCCCTAGAGCTACTGTCTGCCTCAACACCGCAAGCAGCGACTGCATTATGCAGTCGCTGCTATATCACTTATTCCCGCGTTATGCAGTGCAGCTTCATCACTGAACCCTGCCGCACACCCGCATCCCTGCTGCTGCTGCTGCTGCTGCTGCTGCTGCCAGGCTGGCGACATCCGCACCTCGCTGGGCTCTGGCCTGCTGCAGCTGGGCATCCCGCCCAAGTCCATGCTGGGCCTCTACAGCGTCAACTGCAAGGAGTGGGTGCTGCTGGACGCAGCAGCACACGCCTACAGCATGACAAGCGTGCCGCTGTATGACACGTTGGGGCCTGATGCAGTGGAGTACATCTGTAACCATGCTGAGCTGGCGGCGGTGGGCTGCAGCGCGGCGGTGCTGCCGACGCTGCTGAGCTGCATTGCGCGCTGCCCGAGTCTGAAGCTGCTGGTGGGTGCGGTGTTTTTAAATGTGTTGGTAGCGCTGTGGGTGCTTGAATGCAATTAAGAACATTGGTTGTGTGTCTTTGCAGCAACAGAGACAGGAGTGTGATCTGTTGCTGGTAGGGCTCAGGTGCAGGTTAGGGTTGAGGTTGAGGTGAAAACATGGCTGCAGCGTCATTGGGCATGGCGCGTGTGCCCTGCTCTGCCAGTCATGCTGCTGGTGTGCAGTCACGCATGCAAAACGGTCCAGCACTGTCCATCATGCTGGCTCTAGCAGGCCCCCTTGCTTATGCAACAGTAGCCTCCGGACATTCCACACGCCCTGTCTCTCTTGTCTCTCACATGTGCATGTGTGCACCTGCAGGTGGTGTGGGGTGCTGGTACAGCGCAGCTGCCGGAGGTGCCTGCTGGCTCCTCCTGCAGGCTTGTCACATTGGACCAAGTGGAGTCACTGGGGCGTCGCCACCCACGCGCACACGTGCCGCCTCGCCCGAGTGACATCGCCACCATTTGCTACACCAGCGGCACCACCGGCACGCCAAAGGGTGCGCACATGTTGTGGAGTTGTGTTTGGCTGCGCTTCCAGCAGCATTAGTGCTGCATCCGTTGCTTCATCCAGTGGTGTTGACTAGCTTCTGCAGTCTGGCGTTGGGTGCGAAGGCCGGGCTGCAGCTGCACAGCAACCGGCAGGCACAGCAGTTCCTGCATCAGCAGCTGCAGGTTCAGCAACAATCACGAAACACAGCACAGACTCAACACAGCGCGAGCTTCATGCTTGCCCTGCGTCACCCATGCATGTTTCTGCTTGTGTCCTTCTCCCAGAGGCGCCGCGCTCACGCACGCCAACCTGATCGCTGACGCTGCCGGCCTGCGAGCTGCTGGCAGGCTGTCAACTAGACATTCTGATCCCCATGCATGCTCCGCGTCGTGCATAAATCCATGACTGTACGTGCTTACTTGACTTCGGCTCTCTTCCCTACTGCAGGCGCCGTGCTCACGCACGCCAACCTGATCGCTGACGCTGCCGGCACCTGCGAGCTGCTGGACGACTGGCAGCCGGGCGACAGGCACATCAGCTACCTGCCGCTGGCGCACATCTACGAGCGCAACAACATGACGGTGGCGGTGCACCTGGGCGGCAGCGTGGGCTTCTACAGCGGCAATGTCACAGAGCTGCTGGACGACGTGCTGGTGAGGCAGCGCTGTAGCGCGGCATAATGTTTGTACTTATGTATGTTTTGGTTTGAAAGAGCTAGCCAGAGATCTCATGGTGCGACGTGCTGAGGAGGCAGCGTGGTTTGAGAGGATAGTTACAAGTGGATCCTGGCACTCTTTCAAATGCTGGGTGGACATCCGCATGGTGGTTGTGTTCTTGCTTAGAAGCATAATAGCCCAGCAGTACATTCAAGAGGCCAGATTATTGCATGTTGCCGGGCTGCTGGACGACGTGCCGGTGAGGCACTGTGGTTGATTCTATCCGTGTTTCAGACGTGTATGAGCATGTAAGTTGCATTATATCCGGTCACTGAGCTCAAACCCGAGGCGTGTGCTGTCGTAGGTTGGTGTATGCCTGGGACTGCGGCTGTCTGCCTGTCCTGTGCCTCCATGTGAGCTGTTATGCCAACGCTGGCGCTGCAGCCGCACGTATATGTGAGCGCAACTGCAGGTAATGAATTCAACTGCTTGCCTGTCATGTGCTGCTGTGCTGCCTGTTGTTGAGTGCAGGCGCTGCAGCCGCAGCTGTTTGTGAGCGTGCCACGACTGTGGAACCGCATCTACGATCGCGTCATGGCCACCATGCGCGAGGCCAACCCGGTGAAGCGGCGCCTGTTTGAGCGCGCCTTTGCCTACAAGCGCGCAGCGCTGGAGGCAGGTGTGCGCTGATGAAGCCATTTGCAGCAGTTGCCAGCACACAGGATTTTATCATGCCGGCTTCAGTGGCAGCCATTGTGATGATTATGTCTTCTGCATCCGACGTTCGCGTACAGCGATCAAAGCTCCGTCTCCCATGCACATGTTGCTAGTGTTGGGCACAGCAGATGCAGTCGCAGCTGCACACCAACTCCTGCATCAGCCCTCATGTACATCAGCTGCTACTCCTGTGCCTTGAATTGTGCACTGCTGCGAATCATGCTGCGCATGGCCGTGTGCTTTTTGAATGTCAGGCGACATGAGCGGAGGGCGCTGGGGCCCCTTCTGGGACCGGCTGGTGTTCAGCAAGGTGCGGGAGCGCCTGGGCGGGCGCGTCAAGTACATGACCACAGGTGAGCCCGATGCACAACAAAGTACAATATTTCTTAGATATACCAGCTGGGGTTGGAACAGCTGTACAGCTTCACCTAGCACCTGTAATTGCGCAGTCGAGGCAGCAGCTTCCAGCCGATTGCCTGCCAGCTATGTGCCCGCTAGCATGTGCATGACTGCTGTTCCACCAGTGCCTGCGCCTGCCTGATCTCTAACCACCACAATCATATCTTACCCGTGCTCCTGCAGGCGCCAGCCCCATCAGCGCAGAGGTGATGATGTTCCTGCGCGTGTGCTTTGGCTGCCACGTGCTGGAGGGCTACGGCATGACAGAGACATCCTGCACCATCACTATCACACGCATGGATGACCCCACAATCGGCCACGTGGGCGCGCCGCTGTCCTGCTGCGAGGTCAAGCTTGTGGACATCCCTGAGATGCACTACATGACCACGGACCAGCCGCACCCGCGGTGCGTTACGTTTGACCGTCCAGTCAAACTGGTCAAACTGGTCAAATCAGTCAAACTTGGTGTTTGATGGTTGCGTGCTGACATGGTGCAGCCTGGATTTTTTGTGTGGGTGTTTGCTCTGCCGTTTGCAGCTGGCTTTAGCAGAGTATGTGCAGCTGCTGTGACGTTGCTGTTCACAAACGCAAGTCGGCAAGACTGCTGTTGTGTCTCACTGCTGCTGCAGGGGCGAGGTGTGTGTGCGCGGGCCCACAGTGTTCCAGGGCTACTACAAGGCCCCGGAGCAGACAGCAGAGGTGATGGACGCTGACGGCTGGTTCCACACAGGCGATGTGGGCGCGTGGCTGCCCGGGGGCCGGCTGCGCATCATCGACAGGTGCGCTGTGTGTGAGATAGTTGAGGAATTGTGTGGCTTGCAGTGAGTTGTGTAGCTTGCAGCTGCAGAGGCCCGTGTCGTTGTTGACAGCAAAATCATGCATGCCCTTGCTCTACTGGCGGCCGGCGGCGCATCATCGACAGGTGCGTTGTGTGTGCGCTGGCTGAGGATTCCAGTGGCTTGCAGCTATGTAGCTTGCTGCTGCAGATGCACGTGGATGGTGGAGTAATCACAACACACGGCTGCTCCTGGTTGTTCAGGCACTGACTGTGCTGTGCGGGCGTCTGTTGCTGCTGCACCTGCCACTCGCTTGCAGGAAGAAGAACATCTTCAAGCTGGCGCAGGGCGAGTACATCGCGCCGGAGAAGATAGAGAATGTGTACACCAGGTGCGCAGCTCACCCGCTGCTCCTTGTCGCAAAATACAATGTTTCAAGGTTTCCGTGAAACATCCGAAGGTTTGCATTGCGGGGGTGTGCAGGTGAAACGAGCATGCTGCCAGGTTTGCCGGGTTGATTGCTTTATTGGCCTCATGCTATGAGATGCAGAGCGCATCCTCTTGTGAATTGGCACATCTGCTACTGGGCACGCCTGTATGAGAACGTGTTATTGCTTGCTTTTGGTGGCTGCCATGCCCTCACAGTGGCTATAATTAGGCCTAATCAATCTGGGCTTCTGACGAGATGTGGCTTTGCTGCCATGCGTCCTGCAAACTCTGCTGCAGGAGCCCGCTGGTGCTGCAGGCGTTTGTGTATGGTGACAGCCTGAAGGCGCAGCTGGTGGCAGTGGTGGTGCCAGACCCTGAGACGCTGCTGCCATGGGCCAAGGAGCGCAACCTGCCGCAGGTGTGAGCCCGTGCCATGCAGACTGCTGTACTGTTGTGCTGCAACACAGGTTTAGGACTGTTTTGAACTGCTGCAGGCCTGCATCAGTGCTGGCGCGGGCAGCTGGGCAGTGGAATGAACCAACACAAGTGCTACTCTAGGCTAGCTGCATGCTGGTGCATTCTCTCAAGGCTGTTTGCTGTGGTGTGCTACACAACTGCTTGCAGGACATGCCGTCGCTGTGCCGCGAGCGCGCCGTCATCCAGGCGGTCATGCACAGCATGCAGCAGGAGGGCAAGGCAGCACAGCTGCGCGGCTTTGAGCACGTGGCAGCAGTCAGCCTCATCCCCGAGCCATTCACAGTGGAAAACGACATGCTGACACCCACCTTCAAGCTGAAGCGGAATGTGGCGCGGGAGCAGTACCAGGGCTTGATTGACGGCATGTATGACAGCCTGGCTGGGGCTGGGGACGGGGATAGGGAGGTGGCGGTTGGGAGTGGCGGCGCAGGCAGCATGGCTGGGCGGCGGCCGTGAGGCAGGGAGAAATGGCATGATTGCCATGTGGACGTGCAGGCTGGGAGATGGCAAGTCCAGCTGGCTGCTGCAGGCGGCAGCGGCTGTTGTTGCAAACCGATTGCTTGCAAGGTGCGTGTGCATGGTGACAGTGTACACTGTAACACACATGTGTGTTGAGGTGTTACAGCCGCCTTCATGTTGGCGTTGCAGGAGGGGCTAGGTACTACCGAGCAAACAAAGCCAAGCCACCATGTGAAAGGCAAGACTCCACACACATTGTGTGCACAAATCAGCGCGATGCCTCCTTGCATGCATCCATAGCTATAGCGCTTATTTTTGAGAAACATGTAGTGCACTGCCTGGTCGATGCATAGCAGGTGTGACGCGGGGTCGGCCATGCACTGAAGTTCTAAGCGAACTGGCCGGCCCTGCTGAGACCCTTAGACCACTGTTGCCTGCTCTAAAATCCGGGATGCAAGACCCACTATATGTGATAAACAAATGCAAGCCGTAAATTGTTGGTGAACTGGTGGTAGAACAAGCAGTTCATGCAGTGCAACTGGGGTTGTTCAATATTCCTAACGCGGGGTCGGCCATACAGTGAAATTCTGGGCGAATTGGGCAACGCTGCTGAGACCCTTGGACCACTGCTGCCTGCTCTAATGTCCGGGATACAAGACCCACTATATGTGATAAAGAAATGCAAGCAGTAAAATGTTGGTGAACTGGTGGTAGAACAAGCGGTTCATGCAGTGCAACTGGGGTTGGTCAAAATTCCTGCCACCTACTACCGAGCAAACAAAGCCGAGCCACCATGTGAAAGGCAAGACTCCACACACATTGTGTGCACCAATCAGCACGATGCATCCTTGCATGCAACCATAGTTATAGCGCTTGAATTTTGAGAAACATGTAGTGCACCGCTTGGTGGATGCACGGCGGGTGTCACACGGAGTCGGCCATAAAAAGAAACCTTCAGCGAACTGGCCGGCCCTGCCAAGACCCATGGACCACTGCAGCCTGTTCTACAATCCGGGATACAAGACACAACGTATGTGATAAAAAATTGCAAGCAGTAAAATGTTGGTGATCTGGTGGTAGAACAAGCGGTCATGCAGTGCAACTGGGGTGGTTCAGAATTCCTAACGCAGGGTCAGCCATACACCGAAATTCTGTGTGAATTTGCCGGCCCTGCCAAGACCCTTGGACCACTGCTGCCTGCTCTAATGTCCGGGATACAAGACACAACGTATGTGATAAACAATTGCAAGCAGTAAAATGTTGGTGAACTGGTGGTAGAACAAGCGGTTCATGCAGTGCAACTGGGGTTGTTCAAAATTTCTGCCACCTACTACCGAGCAAACAAAGCCAAGCCACCATGTGAAAGGCAAGACTCCACACACATTGTGTGCAATCAGCACGATGCATCCTTTCATGCAACCCCAGTTGCAGCGCTTGAATTTTGAGAAACATGTAGTGCACCGCCTGGTGGATGCACGGCGGGTGTCACACGGAGTCGGCCATAAAAAGAAACCTTCAGCGAACTGGCCGGCCCTGCCAAGACCCATGGACCACTGCTGCCTGTTCTAAAATCCGGGATACAAGACACAACGTATGTGATAAACAATTGCAAGCAGTCCAGCCTGGCTCTGATAGCTGCCTGTGCTGCCTCTGTTGCAGCAGCTGCTGCAGCTGTAGCTGCAGCTGCAATGCTTGCCACCAGCGAGGAATCCAGGCAAAGATTCCTCTGTGCGATGCCGCCAGGTGTGACACCAGGCACAGCTGCACCAGCAGTTGGTGCCTTGGCAGCAGCAGTTGCTGCTCCCAATTGCACTGCAGCCTCCGCAAGCGCTGCCAGCAGTACAGTGGCACTAGTTGGGGCTTTGGCCAGCTTGCTGCTGCTGCAGAGTCGCCAGGGCCGGCGGGCTTGGGTGCAGCTGCGATAGCGGTGGCTGCTGCTGCTGGGGCAGGTGGCGCTGCTGCATCTGCGGCTGCTGCTGCTGCGGCTGCTGTGCTGCTGCTGCTGCTGTTGCCGCTGCCTCCGAAGTTCTGTGAGGCCCCAGCCTGCTGCAAGTATGAAATGGCCCCATCTGCATGGCAGCAGTGGCCAAGAAAAGCAAGTAATTGTTCAGTGCAATGCACTGCGCTGCAATGCTTGAGACAGGTGCCCTACAGGCATGGCAGGTGCGTAGCAGCTCTACTGCACACTACAGAGCAACTGTGCCAGCCGGATGCAGATGGAACGCTTAGGAGTCTGAGACACAGCTGCCAGCGTCTACACTCTTGAGAAAGCTGCTCTCACCAGCGCCTCAGGCGCCTGTGGTGCAGTGGTGTTACGGCCGCAGCTGGGCCAATTGGGCTGCTGCTGCTGCTGCTGCTGCTGCTACTGATGCTGCTCCTGCTGCTGCTCCTGCTCCTGCTGCTGCTGCTGCTGCTGCTGCTGCTGCTGCTGCTGCTGCTGCTGCCTCCTGCAAGCAGCTTGGCCAGCCGCACCTATGGCATCCTCACCTCCTTGCGTGCTGCTGCACCCAGCTCATCGTACAGTGAGGTGTTGATGCGGGACGGGCGGCTGCGGCACTGACTTGCTGCTACCACTCATTATGCAGATCAAGCCGTGTTGGCGCCGCCAACTTGGACAACATCGTCATGCATTCTGTTGGAGCTGCATCATCTGCTGCAGCTGCCATGTAATCATGAGTGGGTTATTACCTGCAGCGGCAATGGCTTTGGCTGGTGCACAACAGGTTGCCTGTCAGCAGCATCAGCAGGGAGTCCATTGGATGCTTCACTGAAGGCACATGTTGTGTGAGTGCTGCTGTGCATCAGCCATGGCTCCTGCAACTGCGGCTGAGCTACCACGTCTTCTCATAAAAAGGACTTGCATTCCTCAAATGCAGGGGAGCTAGGCAGCCTTGCACCTCCGTGGCGTGACTCTGGTGTGTTAGGCACCTCACCGCCTGGATGAGTCTGGATCAGCCTCGCAAGCATTGAAGCAGCGTTGCAATTGTACTTTTCCCAATTACTACGCATATGTAAGCAACAAACTGCTCTTTGTCAACGAGCGTGTTCAATATGGCGCGCTTTGTACTGCGTGAGCAAGCAAACACAATTCCTGTTGCCAACGGACGTGATCGGTAACAGAAGCACTAGCGTCACTATCGCACTGCCAGCAGCGCGTGCATCCGGTAGTACAGACCGGGCGTCGTGAGCAAGGACCCTCCCAGGTC
This sequence comes from Tetradesmus obliquus, assembly GCA_030272155.1. Lineage (NCBI taxonomy): Eukaryota > Viridiplantae > Chlorophyta > Chlorophyceae > Sphaeropleales > Scenedesmaceae > Tetradesmus > Tetradesmus obliquus. Next base: position 10,010,177 of record CP126191.1, read on the forward strand.
AGGATCCATGCTTGGAACGCATCATCTCATGCGCTATAGTCGTATATTACATGATTGTTTGCGTATGCACTGTCCGATTGCGGTGGAAGCCGAGGGATTTCGTGTTGAGCACCTGCGTCCTGGTCTCTGCTGTCTTCATCCCGTGCTCGTCGCAGGGCTTCCAGCTGCGGGGGCAATTGTCATCCAATGATGATATATGTAGTCTTCTAGCCTGAAAGCCTTGCATGGAGGCGCAGGTACCAAAACTTCTGTAGACTAGCAGTGATGGAAGCACCAAACAGCACCAAACAGCACCAAACAGCACCAAACAGCACCAAACAGCCAAAGCAGCAAAACGTTCAACAGCAGCAGCTCGCTCAGCCACCAGCGCCGGCTGATGCCGCCTGGCACCCGCTGCCAGGCTGCCACGAGGACAGGCAGCAGCTGCTGCCAGGCGCACGCATCCAGGTACTTGCCAACCTGGTGCACGCCAAAACACAGCGTCAGCAAGCAAAAATCAAACGGCAAGCGTTCATTGTGGAAGCCACAGTCGATGCGCTGCTTGGCCCTGCATACCCAAACCCTAACGACCGGGGCAGGCACCTCGTGGCGGTGCGGCTGAGGGATGTGGCGTACAGCGGCAAGGCAGCCACAGACTATGTGCCGCTTGATCCTGCAAGGGTGGAGCTGCGGCTGGACCGGCCAGGGCCAGGCAGGTGGAAGGGCTTCTGGTGGCTGCTGCAGCCAGCAGCAGCAGCAGCAGTGCCAGCAGCAGCACAAGAAGCAGCAGCGCCGCTGGTCGAGCAGGCTAATGGAGCCGAAGCTGCTGCCGACTTTGGAGCAGCATCGGCAGAACGTGCGGCATCGCTGCCTGTCGCATCAGCTGCCGCTGCTGGTGCTGCTGCAGCGTGTGCTTTGGCGAGCGCAGCTGCCACGGGGCCTGCAGCAGCTGCAGTGGCTACAAGCTCCGTTGCTTACTGTACTGCAGTGGATGCAGCAGCTCTGCATGCGGCCCCAGCCTTCAAATTTGAAGCCGCAGTGCCAGCAGCTGCGGGGCGTATTGCAGCAGCAGCAGCAGCAGCAGCAGCAGTAGCTGCACAGGCTTTGCAGGATGGCGGCGCCATGGCAGCAAGGAGGCAGCAAGAGCAGAGCAAGGGCCAGCTGCAGGGGAAGCAGCGGCATGGTGCACGCCACACTGCTGCTGCTGTTGCTGCTGCTGCCACAGATGCAGGCGAATGCGGCACAGGCAGCGGTGCTGCTGCTGCGCTTGTTCTTGTGGATGCCGCATCTGCTGGCATCGCTGAAGAGGCTTCACAGGGCCAGCATTGCAGCATAACCACTGGTAAGCACAAAATCGACAGGCACGGGCAGTGCTTTGCCTTGCCTTGCCTGTTGACTCGATGGGTGTCCTGCGCACATGTCGTTATGTGTGTTGGCTACTGCTTGCAAGTGCATGTGCCCAGGCAGCATTGCTGTGCGCCACCACCTCTGCAAATGCATGTGGCCTGCTGACACTGCTGCAGCATGACGATAACGGCGTTGCTATGTTATTTCATGTAACATGATGATGATGACTGCTGCGCCATCACCTCTGCCTGCAGGCATGCAGCAGGCTGACAGCATGATGCACATAGATGAGCAGGTTAGCAGTGCAAGCCTGCCTGGGCAGCAGCTGGAGCAGCAGCAGCAGCAGCAAGGGCAGCATGTTGCAGCTGTTGCCATGGACGCTGGTGTGTGCGCCCAGCAGCAGCAGCAGCAGCAGCAGCAAGGGCAGCATAGTGAAGTTGTTGCCGTGGACGCTGATGTATGCGCCCAGCAGCAGCAGCAGCAGCAGCAGCAGCAAGGGCAGCATAGTGAAGCTGTTGCCGTGGACGCTGGTGTGTGCGCCCAGCAGCAGCAGCAGCAGCAGCAAGGGCAGCATGGCGAAGCTGTTGCCGTGGCTGCTGATGTATGCACCCAGCAGCAGCAGCAGCAGCAGCAGCAGCAGCAGCAAGGGCAGCAGCAGCAGCAGCAGCAGCATGATCAGCATAGTGAGGCTGTTGCCGTGGACGCTGGTGTATGTGCACAGCAGTCACGGCCGCAGCAGCAACAGCAGCAGCCCGGTCAGCCCATTCTGGCAGTGCAGACCTTCATGAGGCGGCTGCAGTCACTGCAGGAGCGGCAACTGACACGCACGTGCGCAAGCAAACATCAGGAATGTGTGCAGCAGCAGCAGCAGCAGCAGCAGCAGCAGCAGCAGCAGCAGCAGCAGCAGCAGCCAGAGAGGCTTGTGCACACTAGCCATAGTGCATGTAACCTTGCAGCTATCCTACAAGCCACTGCTGCTGCATCAGCACGTGCCAAGCATGGACCTGCCCCAGCAGCTGTGGCGGCAGCAGCAGAGGCAGCACAGGGTGAGCAGGACTCGGCTGCTGAGCGGTGCGCTGCAGAGGTGCTGACACATCTGGCGGCTGCTCTTGCAGCAGCAGCAGCAGCAGCAGCAGAGTTACCCCAAGGCCGCAGCGGTGATGGTGCTGGACCAGGAACATACACTGGTGCAGATGCGGCGACTGCAGGTGACAGGCGGCACAGGGACCAGCAGCAGCAGCAGTGGCAGCCAAGCCGCAGTTGGAGCGCCGCAGGCATCTACACTGGCAAGCGTGTGCATGACGCTGCTGATGCTGGTGCGGCGATATCAGCGCCTGCTGCAGCAGCTGCTGCTGCGGCCGCAGCCGCAGTGCCTGCAGCAGTTGCATACGTGAGCCGCCGCAGCCGTGCGTTGCTGCAGTGCAAACCCACCCGACCAGAGGTGGCTGGTTTCACAACGCAGCAGGCAAGGCAGCCGACGCCACCGCAGCAGCAGCAGCAGCAGCAGCAGCAGCAGCAGCAGGATGCGCGCAGCGCTGCAGCTGATATGGCCGATGCCCCCAGCTCCGCAGCGCCTCATGCAGGCGATGGTGATGATGTGAGGGACACCCGCGCGGCCTGCCAGCGCCGCAGCCCCTCCTTAATGGATCTGTCGCCAGGCAGCAGGGGCAGTGCAGGGCCGCTGCTGGGCCGGGGTGGCCGCAACGCTCGCAGCAGCCGCCAAAAGCGGCGCCATGTACTGCATGTGCTGACATCTGAGGAGAAGGAGGAGGAGGATGACGATTATGATTATGTGGCAGCAGCTGCTGCTGCACAGCAGATGCGTGTAGGCAGCAGCAGCAGCAGGGAGGCGGCAGCCTGTGACGCCTTACCCCGTCCAGGTGATGTTGCAAACTGCCATTGGCTGCGGCACATGCAGCGGCGCAGCCTGCAGCTGCAGCTGCAAGCACGTCGTCAGCAGCCACCCAGGCAGCAGCAGCAGCTGCATTTTGTCTTCAGTCAAGTGCCCCTGCAGTATCTGCAGCCGGCAGCTCCCACTGCACCATGCTTGAAAAAAAACCTGGCAGCCTCCTCCCTGCTGAGGTCCACTTCCGGAGGCTGGGCCCTGGGTGCGCTGGGGCCTGCTGCTGCTGCTGCTGCTGCTGCTGCTGCCGCTGCCGGACAGGCAGGCGCAGCCACCGCTGCTTCCCCTGCTGCCGCCTTCAAGCTGCCAGCACCGCTGCATGCATTGCTAATGGCATTACCCGTGCCATGGCTGCTGGGCTGTTTCATGCTCAACAGGCTGTTCAACCAGTTCCAGCAGCAGAAGCAGCAGCAGCAGCAGCATGTGCTTGCAGGTGTGCAGCAGGTCGGCAGCGCAACGTGGGCAGGTGAGCAACAAGACAGGGTAAGCCAGCTGAGGCAGCAGCAGCCAGAGCAGCTTGCTGAAGCTGTTGTCATGGATGCTGATGTATGCGCCCAACAGCAGCAGCAGCAGCAGCAGCAGCAGCAGCAGCAGCAAGGGCAGCATGGCAAAGCTGCTGCAGCGCACGCTGATGTGTGCGCCCAGCAGCAGGAGCAGCAGCAGCCTGGTCAGCATGGTGAAGCTGTTGCCATGGATGCTGATGTATGCGCCCAGCAGCAGCAGCAGCAGCAAGGGCAGCATGGTGAAGCTGCTGCAGTGTACGCTGATGTATGCGCCCAGCAGCAGCAGCAGCAGCAGCAGCAGCAGCAAGTGCAGCAGGCCGGCCCTGTTGTCATGGATGCTGATGTATGCGCCCAGCAGCAGCAGCAGCAGCAGCAACAGGCACAGCTCTCGCGCTCGATGTTGCTGGCTGCACTCCAGCAGCAGCTGGATGCATCATCCCCAGGGGAAGCTTCAGAGCTCAGCTACTTGGCAACAGCAGCAGCAGCCATCATGACAGCACATGCTGCCAGTAGAGGTGATGCTGCCGGGCAGCCTGACTTAGCTGCTGCTGCTGCTGCAGCACCAGTGCAGCACCACGCCAGCAGGCACACACACAGCAGCAGCGGCAACGGCAGCAGCAGGAAGCACACCAGCAGCGGCAGCGGCGGCAGCGACTCCGAACAGCACAGCCCTGCTGCTGCTGCTGCTGCTGTTGCTGCTGCTGCAGCAGGCATGCGCGGCCGCCTCGGCAGGCGCATTGACAGGCCATCTGCTGCTCACAAAAATAACAAGCAAAGCAGCACAAGTAACAAGCAGACGTGGATCCACCGCTGCCCAGCGCCGGACAACAGGGTCGTCACAATACTCCCCCGCCGCCCAGGCAGAGCAGCAGCTGACTCAGACTCATTTCATGATGATTACTGGAGGCCTGGCCATTCTGCTGCTAGAGCTGCTGCCGCTGTTGCTGCTGCTGCTGCTGCTGCTGCTGCCGGGGGCCAAGTGACAAGAGCAGCGCCTGGTGGCAACTTCTGGGAGAAGTATGGAGCAGGCTTGTACAAGCGGGCTGGCGCACCACCAGCAGCAGCAGTAGCGGCAGCACCAGCAGCAGCACCAGTGTCGCAGTGGGGCGTGTTCTACCCGCACCCACAACAGCAGCAGCTGGCGCAGAGCCAGCCGGCTGCTGCAGCACTGCCACTGGTGTCTGCTGCTGCCGCGGCCTCGACAGCTACTGCTGCTGCTGATCAGGCTGCCATTGCAAGCACAACTGCTGGCAACAGCGGCAGGAACCGGCAGAGGGCTGCCACCCCAGCAGCAGCAGCCATGCTGGCAGCAGCACCAGCAGCACCAGCAGCAGCAGCAGCAGTGCCAGTGTCCTGCAAGATGAGGCGCTTTTTCGAGCTGCAGCAAAGTCAGTGTGCAAGCTTCAGCAAGTTGCGGGATCATGCAGGGCTGCTGCTGCAGCGTCGCTTGCAGCAGCAGCAAGAGGAGCAGCAGCATGTGGCGCAGACTGCGAGGAAGCGGCGGCACATGGCAGAAGCAGCTGCTAGCAGTGCCGATGAGTGGGAATGTTCTCAGGAGGATGCAGCGCTATCAGCAGCAGCAGCAGCAGCGAAGGGGGTGTTCACATGTGCCTTCACATGGCACCGGCGGGCGGCTAAGCAGCCACGGCTGTCAGCACCAAGCCAGCAGCAGCAGCAGCAGCAGCAGCAGCAGGGGCCGCAGGATTCTGGCACGGTGTGGCAGCAGCAGCAGCAGCAGCAGCAGCAGCAGCTGATGCAGCATCAGCAGCATGCAGCAGCAGCAGCAGCTGTGAATATCACGGCAGCTGCTTCAGCAGCCAAGGAGGCAGCAGCGACAGCAGGGGCTGAAGCAGGAGCAGCAGCAGCTGCTGAGGCGGAAGCAGCTGCGCGAGCTGCAGCAATGGCAGCGGCAGCGGCACAAGCCGTGATAGACGGCCGCCGCCGCAGGCGTGCTGCTGCTCCAGCAGCAGCTGCAGCAGTCCCGCTGCCTGCTAATGCAGCGCAGGGTATCCTCTTCGATGTGAAGGTTGAGCCTCAGTAGCACCAGCAGCTGCGCAAATGAGACCTGCGGCTGCAGCTGCTCAAGCACCCAGCACATTTACAGCAGCTGGCGCTTATGGGAGGTTGCTTTGGCAGCTCCGCCAGTCATTGCTGCTGCAACCAAAAAATGGGCCATAATTGTGCGGCAGCTGATGCAGCTGCAGGGCGGCTCTGCTGCATATGATACTCCTGCAAACAGCAACAGCAGCAGCTGCTGCTGGCGTTGGCCTTGCAGCATAACGCATGTCACCTGCTGTGCGCGCTGCACCTGCTGCTGTGGCAGCTGCAGCAGGTATGCCTGGTGTCATGGTGCCTGGTGTCCTGCTGCTTCACAGCAGGTGTGAGCATGGTGCCCACGCAGCAGTGCATCCTTGCAGTTGTTCAGGCACATCCTTGTTACCAGGGCCCTTGTTTACAGGCTGCCCCTTACATCTCTGACACACGGCGCCGTACCGCACTGAGCATGACATGCATGGTTACATGTGTCAGAACCGACATGGCTTGACACGCCTGTGACACGAGTTTGTGTCTTGACACGGTGGCAGTAGCAGCAGCACAGCGCATGTACAGCTGAGTTTGTTTATGAATGTGCAGCAACTGCAGTGCTGTGAAGGGCTTGAAGTGAGAGTGGCATGTACATGCGGCTTCAGTCACCTGGGCATGTATGACTAGTATACACTGTATATAGATATACAGTTAGTTTGAGTCACCTGGAAATGTGTGCACAGACAGGGACCGGCAACCAGGCCGTATGTGTTGAGCCTGCACGGGCGGGCTTGTGTGCTGCTTGTACAGCAAACTTGAAATTCAATTTCAACCAGCTTCGGTTGCAGGCACCCAGTGCAATCTTGCAAGATGTTTGCTGTACTGCCAATTGGCAAGTTGTCTACACGATTGCACCTGGCGCCAGAGTGTTACATGTTTGGGTACAAGAAGTTTGGGGGTTGTACAAGAAGTACAGAAGTTGCATCAATGTCTCAGTGCAATATTGAGTGCTGACTGGTTCATTCACAGCACTGCCACTGGTGGTGAAGCGTGCTGGCTGCATCAAAGGTGTATGGTGGATTGGTTGCGAGAGCTAGCCAAACATTTTGCAAGCCTTGCCAATGCTGAGGGATGTAAGCAGCTGGCAGCATGACGTTGACACCTTGCAAGCACTGCCAGTGTGGTAGTTGTGTGTAGTTGGAGGTTGCAGCTGCATTGTCTGTGCTTGGGAACACATGTCTGCTCTTTTTTGGTGATGTGCGCACACATGTACAGTACCAGGAAGGTAGGCAGCTTGACGTGGATCCACATCAAGCTCCGGAGCATGCAGAACTGCAGTGCTGTCATGACTTGCGTGTCACACGACGGGAACACACCCGTATTTGAGCCAATGACAGGCTCATTAGGCAACCACTGTGCCAGGTCATGCGGACAGTATGGTATAATTTGCTCAGTGGCACTTGCATTGGGCAGTATCTCGATGTCTGGCAGCAGACCAGGCACCTGAGGAAAGGTGCATTCTGTGAGGCAGCCTGCCAGCGGCTGGGAATGCCTGTCAAGCTTGTGCGGCCTATGCTGCAGCACACCAAGGAGGTCTGGGGATCAACTCCCTTGCAACTATTTTTGTGGGTGCCAGTGCTGGGCACACGCATCATGGCAGCTGCAGCAAGTCACCCACATGCAAGGCCAGCCTGCCAGCACCAGTAGCCCTGCTGGGCAGGGGAGGCACATGCAGTTGTTGAGGGTAATGGCGAGCTTCTTACAACAACGGCACGCCCGTGTTGTCAGTAGTCATTGATAACAATGGAAACCATTAAGCCCGTGGCACATTGTGAGTTGAACGAGAGGCGTATGGCTTTCGAAGCTGACAGCAGGTTCAAACAGTGAGACCACTAGTTCGTTTTTAGGCAGTGCCCTATCAAGTCAGTAGTCACGATTGCAATCCCTCGTCATCGACTCACCATTGATGATGTGAATACGTGTGCGTTGATGCCTAACAGGCCTGAACAAGCGTGCTTTTGATTTCGTCACCCGTGCCCTGCTTTCAAAAGTGCTCCTCGCGGGCCTTCAAGCTGACAAACCGCCATGAAGAGCGCTCTTGGTTGATCCGTGCGGGTGCCCTGACTCCCTTTGCATGAAAGCCAAGGTATGGAGGAACTCCTGTTTTGGTTGCACAGAAGTCCATGCCTCAACCCCCTGCCTCGTGCTGAGAGTACAATCTGCCCTTGCAAAACGTGCAGTTTGCATACACAACACCAGCATTCTGCACTCAGCCGCTGTCCTTCGCTGTGCAGCACTTGCCCATGCTGCGCTGCACCTGATGCTACCATGCTTGCAGGACAGCGGTAATCCGGCTTCATGGTACTCGGCTGGCTATGGTGACAGCAGCAAGCAGCAGCTTTCTCAGCTGCCAACGCCAGCTGATGTCGCCTGGCACCCGCTGCCAGGCTGCCACGAGGACAGGCAGCAGCTGCTGCCAGGCGCACGCATCCAGGTACTGGCAAACCTGGTGCACACAGCAACAAAGAAAGTGCAGGCGCTCAAGGTTGCGGCCACTGTGGATGCACTGCTTGGTCCTGCATACACAAACCCTAGGGAGCCCAGCAGGCACCTCGTGGCAGTGCGTCTGAGGGATGTGGCGTACAGCGGCAAGGCAGCCACAGACTATGTGCCGCTTGATCCTGCAAGGGTGGAGCTGCGGCTGGACCAGCCAGGGCCATGCAGGTGGAAGGGCTTCTGGTGGCTGCTGCAGCCAGCAGCAGCAGCAGTGCCAGTAGCAGCAGAGCAAGCAGCAACAGCAGCATCTGTGTCGCTGGCCAAGCCGCTTCATCATGGTGCAGTTGCTGCTTCCCAGCATGCTGCAGCTGCTGTGAATGTTGATGTATGTGACCAGCAGCAGCAGGGGCACGAACAGCCTTCTCTGGCAGCAAGGAGTTTCATCAGTCTCTTGCAGGGCCGGCAACAAACACATAGGCGTGCACTGAGCACAAACCAGCAGCAGCAGCAGCAGAGGTCTGGGTGCACGGTTGACGGCCCAGGTGGCTTGGCAGCAATCCTGGAAGCTGCTGCTGCTGCGTCAGCACATGTACAGCATGGACCTTTACGAGCAGCTGTGGCAGCAGCAGCAGCAGCAGTAGAGGCAGCACAGGTTGAGCAGGATGTGACTGTTGAGCGGTGCGCGGCAGACGCGTTGACACAGCTTGCAGCAGCTCCTGCTGCATCAGACGCTGCAGCAGCAGCAGCAGCAGCAGCAGCAGTAGATCAGGACAGCAGTAGCGACCATATTCAGCGAGTGACACGTGCTGAGGGAGATGCGGCAGTTGCAGATACCAGGCAACATAGGGACCAGCAGCAGCCGCAGCAGCCGCAGCTGAGCCGCTGTTTGAGCGCCGGCAGCAGCTACAGCAGGAAGCGCATGCATGATGAGGATACCGCTGGAGTAGCAACACCCCCGCCGGCACCAGTGGCAGCGGCTACTGTGGCTGCGGGACATGCAGCAGTTGCTCAGATCAGCCGCCGCAGCCGCGCATTCAAGCACCGTGCACCGCTTGCAGTGCAGGTCGCTCGCAGGAAAGTGCAGCAGGCAAGGCAGCAGCGGCAGCAAGCTGCCATCAAGCAGGGGCAGCAGCAGCTGATGTGCGACAGTAAGTTGCGGAATAGGGCCGCACTGCAGCAGCGCCGCTTGCAGCAGCAGCGAGAGGAGCAGCAGCGGTCAGTGCAGCAGTCCAGGAAGCGGCGCCAGGTGGCAGGTGCAGCTGCTGGCAGTGCTGATCAGGATGGAGACAGGGCACAGGAGACCGCAGCAGCAGCAGCAGCAGCAGCCAAGGGGGTGCCTGCGTGGTTCGTGACATGGCACCGGCAGGCCGCTAAGCGGGCACGGCTGTCAGAACCAGGCCAGCAGCAACAGCAAGAGCAGCAGCAGCCTGGGACGCTGTCACTGCAGCAGCGGCAGGGTACTGTGCGGCTGAACCTCAAGGGTCAGCAGCAGCAACAGCAGCAGCAGCAGCCAGGTGTGCTGTGGCAGCAGCAGCGGCAGGGTACCGTGCGGCTGACCCTCAAGGGTCAGCAGCAGCAGCAGCAGCTCCAACGCTTCCGGCTGACACTGAAGGGCCGGATGACCAGGCAGCAGCAGTTGGAACAGCAGGCGTCATCAGCTCTGGCAGATGCAGCACCGCCGCGCACACATAAAGTGTTCATGCGGCAGCAGCAGCCGCACAGCGTGCCTCCGCAGCTTGCGCTGCTGCGGCGCTGTGCTTCCAATGTGCTGGCAGCAGCAGCGCCTGCCCGTGGAGTGCAGCAGCGTGTGCACCTGCGCCATTCGCAGCAGCAGCAGCAGCAGCAGCAGCAGCAGCAGCCGCAGCAGGACCAAGCCAGCCCTACAGCTGATACGGCCAATGCCCTCAGCTCTGCAACGCCTCATGCAGGCGATGGTGATGCAGGGGACAACCGCGCGCCCAGCAAGCGGCGCAGCCAGTCCCTGATGCTTCTCATGACTGGCAGTGAGACGCCAGTGAGTCAGCTGCAGGCGCATCAGCTGCTGGCAACGCAGCGGGCTGCAATGCAGGGCCAGGTGCAGGCGTACTGGCGCTTGGTGCGGCAGCGCGAGCAGCAGCGGCAGCTGCAACAGGGGGTGAGAAGTGCGAGGGACGTTGCAGGTGCAGCAGGCGAGACGCTGCCGCAGTGGCTGCTGCAGCATCTGGGGAGGCAATCCATGCAGGAGCAGCAGCAGCAAAAGCAGCAGCAGCACCACAGGTCAGCACCGGACGGGCCAAGGTATGCAGGCAGCGGCAGCAGCAAGCAGGCCGCAGCGTCTGCAGCTGTGCGGCGTGCGGCAGGAAACACACACCAGCGCGGCGGGCTGCTGCTGCTCAACCAGCAGCAACCGCCATCCAGGCGGCAGCAGCAGCAGCAGCAGCACAGGCTCGGCTCTGGACGGGTGCAGCTGCAGGCGCTGCACCAAGCAGCACCCATTGCACCAACCTTGCCAGCAGCAGCAGCAGGTAACAGGGCGCCTGGGCCATTGGGCTTCTGCGGTGTGGTGGCTGGCAGCACTGCTGCCCCTGCTGGCACTGCTGCTGCTGGCTCGTGCCTCAAGTTGCAGCTGCTGAAGCTGAAAGTGAAACTGCAAACACCACTGCACCAGTCGCAGCAGCAGCAGCAGCAGCAGCAGCAGGGAACAAGCAGCGTGAGGAGGGCGCTAGGCCGGCCTAGGAAGCTGCGGAGCTGGGGTGTGCGCAAGCCACGCAGCAGCAGACGCATGGCGCGGCCGGCGCCGCGTGTGCTGAGCTCGCTGCTGCTGCAAACGGGAATAGCAGGTGGGCAGCAGCAGCAGCAGCAGCAACTGCTGCTGCTAGCTGTGGCAGGCAGCGCCCAGGCTGCACAGCTGCCTGCAGCGAACGGCATTGCAGCAGCTGCAGCGATCACCCTTGCACACACTGCACCTGCAGCTGTGGCGGCTGCAGCAGCAGCAGCAGGCACGCATGGAGTGATGCTGCCTAGCACCCTGCTGCTGGACAGCAGGCTAGGTGTGGATATGCTGTCCACGCAGCAGTCGATGCTGCAGGTGGTCAGGCAGCTGCAGCAGCACTGCGCATGCGTAGCTGAGCAGCTGCAGCAGCTGGTGCTTCTGTGGCCAGCTGGAGCAATATTTGTTGAGCCAGCCTTGTGCACAGCAGCGGCAGCAGGTGCAGATGCGACGCTGCCGCATGACCTGCAGCAGCTGCTGCTGGTGTGCTTGCAGCAGCACGGGGCGTTGCAGCAGCAGCTGCTGCGGATGGAGCAGCTGGTGTTGTCTGCTATATGCGCAGCAGGGCTTCAGCAGGCTGCGCAGCAGCAGCAGCAGCAGCAGCAGCAGCAGCAGCAGCAGCCAATGCCTGGTAGCATTGTTGCCGAGCTGCCACACACTGCAGCCGCTAGCCTTGCAGTGACCGGTATCAGGCTGCAGCAGGAGCATGCCTGGTGCTGCACGCTGCTGCAGGGGCTGTCGGACGCTGTGAGCCAGCTCACGGTGAGGATGGCTGCTGCCGTGCCTGGTAGCGCAGGCGATGCTGCTGCTGCTGCTGCTGCTGCTGCTGCTGCTGCTGCTGCATGTGCCAGTGGTGGTAGGGTAATGGGTGCTGTTGGGGCTGGCTGTGGGAGTATGTTGGAGTGTGGTGCACAGTGGGTTGGCGCTGTCAAGGGTGTGCTGCCTACTGCTGTGCAGCACCTGCTGCGTGCCATGCTGCTGCTGGGCTGCCAAGGGGCATAGAGAGAGAAAAGGGGAGTGCATGTGGGTTTAGGCAGCATGTGAAGGCGGTATGTATGTATTAGCCACAACACATTTTCTTGGGGCCTGGCAGTTGGAACATTACGGCGTGCGTGTGACAGGGCATGTGTGCTGCTTGTACGTTGACACCTTGCTTGCAAGGATTGCAATGAATGTACCAAGATCGTTGTCTTTGTGGGGGGTTGAGGGAGCACTATTGCTGCACATTCGGGTGTTGTGTTGCGGTGCCTGTTTGTTGTAAGTGTGGTTGTTGTCAGAGAGCTTGCCGAGTGCTTGGGAGGAGTGTGAGCAGCTGGCATCATGCATTTGTTGATACTGCATATGCAGATACCCTGCATATGCTGTCCTGTTTGCATACAGTGGTGGTTGCATCGTTTGGGCCAGCGCATGCCATTCCACTTTGTTGTCGGTGTATATACAAGCAGTAGTTGTAGGCTGGGCAATTGAAGGAGGAACATGCACTGCATTGCAGTACGCATTACACGTCGTGAATGTACAGTCAGCACTGCGCTCTGGACATGTGGCCATTTGCATCGTCATGACGGCGGCCATCATGCTGCCATGGTTGCGGCCCTTCCATAGGGCTTCCCTCTTGCCTTGTTGCTGAGCAGATCAGGATCATCAGCTTGTATTGATTTTCAAAGATGACCACGTGCAGGTCGTGGCACCACCTAATCTTGATGGTTGCACCCTGTTGTGGCTGAGTGAGGCCTCAAGGTCGCCTCTGGACGGTCCCAGGAGCAAGGAGTCGCTGCATGCTCATGGCGCTGCACAACGCTTTGTGCTGTTTGCCACGTGTCTGGACGTTGCATTCTGAATGGTGCGCAATGACCTAGTCAGCAGCATCAATTGGCGAAGTTGCTTACAAATGCCTGCAGCATTTGGCTGTGAAGGCAAGCGTGTGTGAAAATAGAGAGAGAGTGGCAGAGAGAGTCTTGTATTTTTGCGTATCTGCAAATGTATTTCATCATGTCGTCCGTCTTTGCTGGCTTTCACTGCCCCAGTCACTTGTTCTGGGGAAGCTCTGCACCGGCACTGCCAGCTGCTGCTGGAAGCTTCTGGTGGGCGCATCTTGCATTCGTGCACGCAGGAGTTCGTGCATTACTGACCCGTCAATTTACTTTTATAGCATATATATGTATATATGCTTGCCGCTGATAATCAGATCGAGGAGGCAGACCGGAGACAGTCGCAGTGCGCAGTTTCTGAGGTCGAGTTACTCGGGCCTGCAACATTCCATCATGTATCATTCAACAAGGCACTGGGCTCAAGCGGCAACTCTGTTGCTGCAGCGCAACGACAGAGTGGGACCGGCATGCATTTCAGCGTCTCATGCTGGAGCTCCGCCCTTGCCTCACCCAGGTGGCCACCTTGCTGACACCACAGACGTCTGCTGATAATGGTAGAATGGCAGCACCTTGCGGTGTGCATCTGGCCAAATATGCTTAGCAGCAGCAATGGCTGCAAAACCCTGTGACTGTAAAACCAGCAGATCTCTGCTGCATTCAAACACTGACAGCAGCTGCTGCCAGGCAACAAGTGTGCTGCAGCCAGCATTTGACATGCAGAGAGCCAACTGTAAAACCAGTCACATATGCTGAAGGTAAAACCATAATCAATCTTGTAAATATTCATAAACAGTATGTGGCATGTTGATTCCCATCAGGTGCAGCAGCAGCAGTCTGCTACCGCTGCTGCTGCCCTTTCCTGTAAGCATTTAATGTAATTAGATTTGATCTCCCTCTGCCCCTGGCCAGTGCATCTGGCCTGGAGAGAGAGAGAGGGAGAGAGAGGCCCACCGTCCACCCCTCCTGGCAACAAACCGGCGAGCAGTCAGGTGCTGCTGCCTCACACACATACACTGCACTGTCAGTGCTCATGCACCATGTGTGAAGATCAGACAGCAGCCACTGAGCCACCAGCAGGTAGGCCAGGAGTCTGCTGCTGATACTGCACAGCTGTGCACATCACGTATCATCAGATTCAAGTTGCACCAGCCATCCCATATCCTAAACAATCATTCTTCACCGCCGACTGCACACAAAGCCATCATATCACAGCAGCCCTCAGCCAGCCATGCACCATCCAATTATCACTTGGCGTGCGTTGATGGCTGTTGGCTTTAGCTGCTGCTCATAGCTCCATGTGAGCTGGTATTCGGGCAGTGCGTTTAGCAGTACTGGTTGCAGTTGGGCTATGATCACCTCATGCAGCATCTGCATCGGGTGTGCATGCTCCAAACAGCGTGATATGTACCGCGCTTTGATTGTCGCTGGCCTGCTGCTGGTGCGTTCAATTGCCACATAATTCCTGCCCAGAGCACTCACTTCAAGCGTACGCCTGTTCAGCTCCTGCTGCCCCTGCTGCTCCTCCTGCTCAACGCCATCCTCGCCAAGCTGCTGCAGATCCTCGTTGTTCGCCATGCTTCGTGGCTGGTGTAGACGACAATGCTCCTGAGGGGGCAGTCAGCTAATGCGGTGCAGTGCATCAGCTGGTTACTGGCAAGGCCGAAGCAAGTGGTGCCATACACATGCCCGCATACAGCTGAAGGTCAGCATAGTTCAAGAAACTGCGTGTTATAGCTGAGGGGCTGTCATAGGATCTGCCCTATTGGGCTTTACATCTGTCAAATGTCATATGCCAGAGGATCACAGCAGCCCTGCCAGCATTGCTGTGCTAGTGTTACATCTGCTGTAACAGCGCAGTACTGTAACCCCTGCAAGCCATTCTGGAGTTGTCATGAATGTATAAGGCTTTAAGCCAGCTCATTCCTTGATCAATGCTTGTGGGATCCACAGTCATTGAAGGCAAGGCTAAGCTAAGTTCAAACCAGAGGCAAGCAAGACCGCACCTTCGCCAAGCGGCTTCCAGGCCTTCCTGCCTAACCCCGAAGAGAGAGTGGCAGAGAGAGTCTTGTATTTTTGCGTATCTGCAAATGTATTTCATCATGTCGTCCGTCTTTGCTGGCTTTCACTGCCCCAGTCACTTGTTCTGGGGAAGCTCTGCACCGGCACTGCCAGCTGCTGCTGGAAGCTTCTGGTGGGCGCATCTTGCATTCGTGCACGCAGGAGTTCGTGCATTACTGACCCGTCAATTTACTTTTATAGCATATATATGTATATATGCTTGCCGCTGATAATCAGATCGAGGAGGCAGACCGGAGACAGTCGCAGTGCGCAGTTTCTGAGGTCGAGTTACTCGGGCCTGCAACATTCCATCATGTATCATTCAACAAGGCACTGGGCTCAAGCGGCAACTCTGTTGCTGCAGCGCAACGACAGAGTGGGACCGGCATGCATTTCAGCGTCTCATGCTGGAGCTCCGCCCTTGCCTCACCCAGGTGGCCACCTTGCTGACACCACAGACGTCTGCTGATAATGGTAGAATGGCAGCACCTTGCGGTGTGCATCTGGCCAAATATGCTTAGCAGCAGCAATGGCTGCAAAACCCTGTGACTGTAAAACCAGCAGATCTCTGCTGCATTCAAACACTGACAGCAGCTGCTGCCAGGCAACAAGTGTGCTGCAGCCAGCATTTGACATGCAGAGAGCCAACTGTAAAACCAGTCACATATGCTGAAGGTAAAACCATAATCAATCTTGTAAATATTCATAAACAGTATGTGGCATGTTGATTCCCATCAGGTGCAGCAGCAGCAGTCTGCTACCGCTGCTGCTGCCCTTTCCTGTAAGCATTTAATGTAATTAGATTTGATCTCCCTCTGCCCCTGGCCAGTGCATCTGGCCTGGAGAGAGAGAGAGGGAGAGAGAGAGGGGTTACACTGGTGTACTCACGCAGCATACGCCACCACGAACACCTGATAGGATTTGAAGCTGCAAACAGCTCAGCTCGGGCTGTCACTCAAATGAGGTTCAACCCCATGAAAAACCTCTGTGTGTGACATCAACTTTGGTCATGCACGCATAACCGTCTCTCCCATCACACGCAATTCTGGTGCAATCAAAAAGTTTTCGTGTCCGAACATGAATGCACTTTTCTAAACAGTGTCAGTGACAGCACACTATACATATTGCAGTACAGTACGGCAGGCTGAACTCAAGCCGCTGATTTGATTAGGCAAATCATGGCAAGGCAGCATTTTGAAGGCAGGCTGTCTGTTGAGGGTCAGTCATGGCTGCATGTTGCAGCAGACATGTAAGGATCCTACAACACCTGCCAAATGTGATAAGTATAGGAGGAGATAGAGCATGTATAGACATGCATATGCACAGGTCTCATCTGCGGATCACACGTAAGCCATTGCCACGTAACACAGTGTGCCAAGCAATAAACGGCTGTCGTGTGAGCAGGTGGTTTTTGTAACGACCAGGTACCCTAGCTGTAGCAGCAAAATCAGCAAGTACATCCCAAAAACTGCCAACTGCCGCTCGTACTGCTACTTGCTCCACAAGCACAGGCACATTTAGTCTGTGGGACACTGCCCATGCCACCCGGCGACCATGCTCATATGCATGTATAGCTGCTATACAGACCATGTCCCATATCAGTCGGTGTACATCATGGTGAGGGGTACATGCCAACCACAGTGCTCTACATGGCAGACTTTCACCTGCTGCCAACATATGGCAAGCCCTAAGTTGACTTGTCACTTCCTCACGTACAGCAACAGCTACTGGACATGTCCAAAAGTGATGCTCCACGCCTGGCCCCACTGCTGAACATGCTGCACAACCCGTCGCCAGCTGCATTCGCTGCGCTGTTGGGAAGGCATTCAAGGCCAGGCGCCAAGCTGCCTCCTTGTAGGTGTTAGCAGCCCTAACCCGCCACCACCGACTCAAAACCAGCTGACAGCAGGCAGCTGTGTTCCTACAGACAGGCTGTCCAATGTTCTAACACTGTCCAAAAAGGCAGCGTGTCGAGGAGCAATTGCATCATGTGCAGAAAGACGCTGCAGCTGAGTTGCAACAGCAACAGTCAGGGCACGCAAACGTACAACTCTGGCAGCATCACCGCCTGGGTGCTGCCAGGCCAACTCAGTGCACAACGCCTCTCGCGTAATCAAAATGTGTGTGAAGGTGCCGCCTTCAGTGGCCGCAGCTGTGCATGTCATGATGGACCCTCAGGGTCCAAAGGCAAAGGCTTTGCCTCTGACCATGCTAAGCTGCCATCTTTGTTGAGCAGGCGGAGACGCGTTGATATCTTGCTGCACCCTGTCAACTTGTCGAGGCTGTTAAGACCCCTGTGGAGCCACTGCTTGTCATCTTTTGCACCAACAACTGTCAGCTGCCTCTCGGAGTCCCTGAGAGAGGCCCCTGAGCGATAAGCGGGCAAGCTGCAGGTCACTGCCTGACAGCATGAACATCAAGCCCGTTAGTTGCAAACCAAATGTATGTAGAATGCTGCGTTGAAGCGACACATATCACTTGGGCTTTCGAGGTGCTCCGAGGGGTGAATGGCGCGCTTTCCATCCAGCAGCAAGCACGCGGATCGCAATCATTAGTTGCTTTCACGGGTTCTCAAAAGACTTTGTGCTTTGCGTCCCCCTCAGGTCACAGCGGAAGGCGCGTACTTCAGCAGGTACAGGCCTGACGTCTTGAGCAAGTCCCCATCAGGTCTCTGATGAAGCTTGCAACGGTCGTGTTTCATGATACAGCACCAAGCTTGCTTCCGCACCATTACGTATGCTCGTACGTATGCGGTGATGCCTGACAGCGGCCTGGCCGGGCCCTGTACAACCTGTGAGCTTGTCACCTGTGCCCTGCTCTAAACGTGCTCATCGCAGGGATAGCAGCAGCCGAATCAACAGCTCCAGAATGTTTCTTGCCATAATTCGAGCGGACCGGCCGGCCTGACCTGCTCTTCATGAAGGTCCAGGTATGGAAAACTTCAGAACTTCTGTGCAAGGCAGTGACTGGACAGGACTCCCGTTCCAAGCCCGTGCTCCGTGTTGACAATACTAACAAACATTGAGAAGCCGTGCATCAGCCTTTCAGCACACCAGCATCGTGCACTCGGCGACGGCTTTCTGCTGTGCAGCACTTGACCATGCTGTAGCACGACCTGACGCTGCCAGTCTTGCCCTTGTGATTCCTGCAGGCCAACAGTACTACAGCTTCATGTTGCTCGGCCAGCCACCAGTGCCAGTTGATGCCGCCCGCGACCCGCTGCCAGGCTGCCACAAGGACAGGCAGCAGCCAGCACCAGCAGCAGCAGCAGCAGCACCTGTGCCGCTTCCCGAGCGCAATCATGCAGCAGACGTTGCTGCCACCTTGGGAGCAGCATCAGCAGACTGCGCATCATCGCCTGTGGTGCCAGCTGCTGCTGCGGCTTCTGCTGTGGCAGGTGCAGCTGCAGAGGCGCCTGCAGGCACTGCAATTCCAGCAAGCAGTGCTGCTTGTGGTGCTGTGGATGCACCAGCAGCCCGGCGTGCAGCTGCTGCAGGAGTCGCTCCAGCACCTGCGGCTTTTACACAAGCAGCAGCTGCACAGGCCTTGCAGCGTGGCTTTTTCAGGGCAGCTAAGCGGAAGCCGGAGCCATGCAAGGGCCAGCTGCAGGGGCAGCAGAGGCACAAGGCACGCCGCACTGCTGCCAGCGCTGCTGTTGCACATGCAGACGAGTCCGGCGCAGGCAGCGGCGCTGCCGCCGCAGAAGTGCCTGCAGATGCAGCAGTTGCTGTCATTGCTGGAGCGTGTTTGCGGTCCCAGCCCTGCTACAGCATTAGTACTGGTGAGTGCAACGTTCGAAGAGCATGGCCAGCCTTGATTGTAATGCCTGTTCTGCATATAATCCTTGCATGTGTGTCGTGGGCGTTGCTTGTCACCTGGCACGTGCATGTATGCACTGAACAGATTTTGCTGTGTCCGTGCATGTATGCACTGAACAGCATTGCTGTGCCCGTGCATGTATGGACTGAACAGTATTGCTGTGCCCGTGCATGACTGCAGTGAACGGTATTGCTGTGCCATCTCTCTGCCTGCAGGCACGCAGCAAGCTGGCAGCACAGTGCAGGCAGAGGAGGTGCAGCGCAGCAGGGCAAGCCAGCATGGCTCGCAGCAGCAGCAAGAGCAGGATGCTGATGCTGTTGCCATGGATCCTGATGTATGCCCCCCGCAGCAGCAGCAGCAGATGGCTGGCTACACGGTTGGCTGCCCATGTGACCTGGCACATAAGCAGCAGCGTGGAAGCCGCTGCTGCTTTATCGCCACATGAGCAGCATAAGCCTGCTCCAGCACCTGTGGCAACAGCAGAGGTTGCACAGGATGAACAAGACATGGCTGTTGACCTGTATGCTGCAGAGGTGCCGGCCTTGCTGGAAGCTGCTCCTTCTGCAGTTGCGGCGGCAATTGCAGCAGCAGTAGGATGTCGGGACAGCAATCCTGACAGTGGCCAAGGAGGGACCAGCACGTGTGACAAGGGTGCAACCGCAGAATCCAGGCAGCACAGGGACCACCAGCAGCAGCAGCAGCAGCAGAAGCCCAGTTGCTGGTTGAGCCACTGCAGTGACCGTTCCATGGAGCAATCACAAGAGGGTGCTGTAGCAGGCGAAGCAACCCCACCACCTACGCCAGCAGCTGCTGCTGCAGCACCAGTGCCACAGGTACCTGCAGCACCAGTGCCACAGGTACCTGCAGCACCAGTGCCACAGGTACCTGCAGCAGCTGATCCCACAGGCCGCCGCAGCAGCCATGCAGGAAAAGCCTGTCCCACCTGCTGCAGCAGAGGAGGCTTGCAGGAAAGCGCAGCAGGAGAGGCGGCAGCAGCGGAAGCTCCTCAAGCTGTTGCAGCAGTGCGAGCAGGTGATGTGTGACAGCCAGCTGCGCAAGCGGCCAATGCTGCAGAGCCAGCAGCAGCAGCAGCAGCAGCACCAGCCTGGGATGCTGTCGCCACAGCAGGGGCAGGGCAGCGTGCCCAACACCTCAAAGGGTGGGCAGAACAAACAGCAGCAGCAGGATCTCACGCCCAAATGGGCAAGGCCTCTTGAGGGTCCCGGTGCTCTTGCAGATGACCGCGCTCCCAGCAAGCGCCGCAGGCGGTCCCTGATGGAGCTGACAACAGGCAGGGAGGCGCCGGACAGGCAGCTGCAGGCGCAGCAGCTGCTGGCAGCGCAACGGGCAGCAACACTGCAGGGCCAGGCACAGGCAGCTACGCCTGCGCGGGCGCGCAAAAAGCAGCGGCAGCTGCAGCAGGAGTTGGCAGGTGCAAGCGAAGGTGCAGCTGCAACAACTCGGATGCTGGACCAGCACCACAGCTTGGCTCGATTTGTGGCAAGGCCTGCAGGCAGCAACATCAGCAAGCAGGCGGCAGCCTATGCGATTGTGCGCCGCGCAGCAGAGAATGCACACAAGCGGGGACCGGGGAATCCGGCTGAGCAGCTGCAGTCAACTGCATGTGTTCAGCAGCCAATCAGGCAGCAGGCACTCAAGCAGCAGCAGCCGCCGCAGCAGCAGCAGCACAGCTTCGCCTCTGACCAAGAGCCAAGACGAGCAGCAGCAGTCCCAGCAGCGGCAGCAGCAGCACCTGGCTTGCTCGCGGAGCCTAGTCCCGCTGCAGTTCTTGCTGCCGAGTTTGGTGCAGCACAGCCAGACTGTGCAGCATTGCCAGGGGCAACAGCAGCTGCCGTTGGTGCAGCTGCTGTCTCCGCTGCCGCTGCCGCTGGTGCTGCAGTGTCCGCTGCCGCTGGTGCTGCTGGTGTTTCTGCTGCCGCTGGTGCAGCTGCTGTGTCAGCTGCAGCAGGCGCAGCTGCATTGTCCGTTGCAGCAGGCGCAGCTGCGTTGTCCGCTGCAGCAGGCGCAGCTGCACAACTGCCTGCAGGCGTTGAACCTCCTGCAAGCGCGGTTGCTGGAGCTGCCCCTCCTGCAAGACGGTTGCTGGAGCTGCAGCGGATACCGCAGCTCTGCACGCCGCAGCATCGCCTTCAGCTAGTGCAGCAGACACCACAGAGCCAGCAGCTGTGAGCTGTGACACAGCAGCAGGAGCAGCGGCAGCAGCACAGGCATTGCAGGATGGCTTTGCCATGGCAGCAGAGGAGGAGCAGCCGCAAGGTGAGGGCAGGCTGCAGGGGCAGCAGGGATTCGATGCGCGCGTCACTGCTGCCGGCGCTGTGGCAGCAGCAGATGCACACAAGTGCGGCACAGGCAGTGGTGCTGCGCCTGTGCGAGCGCCTGCAGATGCAGCAGCTGTAGGTTCGCAAAAGTATATCAGCATGACTACTGGCAAGTGCAGCGTTTCGGCGCATGATTAGTTCTATGCATTGAACTGTATTGCACCTGGCAAGGTATGTGTGCATTTCTTGCAATCGTCTGTGTCAGTGCACGCCAAAAATGGGTGTACATCTGCATGTGCATGCATGTGTGCGCTCACTAAGTGGTTGTGCCCTACCTATTCCTGCAGGCATACAGCAGGCCGGCAGCATGGTGCAGACAGACAAGCAGCACAGTAGTCAGTCAAGCCAGCCTGGGCAGCAGCAGCAGCAGCAAGGGCAGCAGGGGCAGCAGCAGGTGCGGCCTGCTGACGCTGCTGCCATGGATGCTGGTGTATGCGCCCAGCAGCAGCAGCAGCAGCAGCAGCAGCAGGGGCAGCCCGCTGATGCTGCTGCCATGGATGCTGGTGTATGCGCCCAGCAGCAGCAGCAGCAGCAGGGGCAGCCTGCTGATGCTGCTGCCGTGGATGCTGGTGTATGCGCCCAGCAGCAGCAGCAGTTAGGGCAGCAGCAGCAGCAGCAAGGGCATGCTGGGCCCCCTCTGGCCGCTTGTAGCTTCATCAGCAGCCTGCTGCAGGAGCAGCCACACAGGCGTGTCTTGAGCGCAAGCAAACAGCGGCAATGTGATCAGCAACAACAGCAGCAGCAGCAGCAGCAGCCAGAGAGGCTGCCGCACACCGTCACTGGCCCAGGTGACCTGGCAGCTATTCTGGGGGCTGCTGCTGCATCAGCACAAGCACAGCTTCAGGAGGCCTCAGCAGCTGCTGCAGCAGCAGAGGCCGCACAGTGTGAGCAGGACTCTGCTGCTGAGCGGTGCGCTGCAGAGGTGCTGACACAGCTGGCAGCTGCTCCTGCAGCAGCAGCAGCAGCAGCAGCAGCAGCAGCAGCAACGCATCAGGACAGCAGGTGTGACAGTGGGCAATGTGGAACAAGCTAAGAGGGAGATGTCACAACCGCAGACATCAGGCAGCACAGGGACCAGCAGCTGCAGCAGCAGCAGCAGCAGCAGAGCCGCTGCTGCAGCACTGGCACCAACCACAGCGGGCAGCGGGCACATGCTGTTGCTGCAGCGAATAATAAAGGCACACCACCGCCAGCACCAGCACCTGCTGCAGCTGCAGCACCTGCGGCAGCTGCTAGAATGAGCAGCCGCAGCCGCGGCTTGAAGCTCTGCAGACCTCCTGCACCAGAGCTGGCCTGCAGGAATGTGCAGCAGGGAAGGCAGGCGGGCGAGCAGGCACGGCTGCCAGCGCCAGGCCAGCAGCAGCCGCAGCAGCGACGACGGCAGCAGCAGCAGCAGCAGCAGCAGCGACGACGGCAGCAGCAGCAGCCTGACATGCTGTGGTGGCAGCAGTGGCAGGGTGCTATGAGGCAAGCCCTCAAAGGTCAGCAGGCCCGGCAGCAGCAGCAGCAGCAGGGCAAGGTGGGATCTGCTACGCGCCATGCTGCCAGTGGTGCTGCTGGTACCAACCTTGGACCCGGCAATTACAGCAGCCCCTCTTTCTGGGTGTTCTGCTGGCTGGTAGGGAGACGCCGGCGAGTCAGCAGGCGCAGCAGCTGCTGGCAGCACAGCAGGCAGCAGTGCAGCGGGGCACAAGCAGCGCCAGAACGGGCCCGGGCCAGCCCTGGGGGAATTTAGAGCGACTGCCGGGCTGGGGTGTGCGCAAGGCCCGCAGCAGCCGTAGCAGCCGGGTGCCACGTCCAGCACTGTATGTGAAAGCGTCGCTGTTGGTGCTGCTGTCAGGGTTGGCAGGTGATGCTAAGATGTTGGAAACGCTGGCCATCAGAGCAGTCTTGAGGCATGCAGGCTGTGCCTTCGGCAGCAGCCCCGCCCATGCCATGCGGCACCAGCAGCATACAGCGGTAGCGGCGGATGTGGCGGCAGCTGCTGCAGCAGCAGACACAACAGCAGCAGCACAAGCTGAGGCGGCGGCAGCAGCAGATGCTGATGCGCCAGCAGCAGCAGAAGCTGAGGAGGCAGCAGCAGCAGAAGCTGAGGAGGCAGCAGCAGCAGCGGAGGCGGAAGCAGCTGCGCAGGCGGAAGAAGCTGAGGCGGCAACAGCAGCAGCAGCAGAAGCCGGGGCGGCAGCAGCAGCGGCGGAGGTAGAAGCAGCTGCGCAGGCCGCAGCAAGGGCAGCGGCAGCGGCACAAGCCGTGATAGATTTGTGCAAGCGCCAGCGCAGGCGTGCTCAAGCTGCAGCAGCAGCAGTGGCAGCAGCTCCACTGCCTGTGAATGCACTGCAGGGTGCAGTGGCTGGCATGCCAGCAGCAGCAGCAGCAGCAGCAGCAGCAGCAGCAGCAGCAGCAGCAGCAGCTACTCCTCCTCAAGTATCCAGCGTGGCGCTGCAGCAGGTGCTGCCCAGGCACCCAGCAGGGCTGCAGCAGCTGCCACTGTCACACACAGAATTGATTTAGCTCTGCCGGCCATTGCCGCTGCAAGCACCAGCCCAATAGGCCCGCAGTACATGCACTGCCACCCTGGGCAGCAGCAGCAGCAGCAGCACTTGCTGCTGGCTGCGGCAGTCTGTCACCCCGCAGTAGCTGCAGGCATCGTGCAGCTTGCAGGGCAGGGCATGCCACGCACAGTGGGTTGCCTCTGCCAGGGGTCGTTGACCGCTGCTGTGCAGCAGCTGCTGAGTGCCATGCACCTGCTGAGGTTGCCAGGGGCTTCAAGAGAGAAAAGTGCATAAGTTGGAAGTATAATCAAGGCAACATCTGACGACGGTTTGAGTCACACCAGGGTGGGGGCATATTGCCTGACACCAGAAGCACAAGGCGTGTATGTGCCTGCAGAGAGTAGGCATGTCTGCTGTTTGTGCTTCACAGCAAACTGCTTGTAGTTATGGCAACAGGAGTACTTTGGCCATTCATTAGACTTGACGTAACACGTGTTATGCATCACATCCATTTTACTAGGAACTGTTGAGCGTACATTGATGTTCCAAGGTTTGCAGAGTGTAGGGCGTTGATTGTGTTATTGCTGCTTGTGAGAGCTAGCCAGGCGCGAAAAATGAGAGCAGCTGGCACGTCCGCTGGCAGCATGCATATTGCTGATATCTGCCTAGTGTGATGTCTGTGCGTAGTAGTTGGAGTTGCATGTCTGCGTGCCTTGGCTTGATACATCCAGTGCTGTGGTGTGGATCATCGATCAGCCAGTACAGCAGGCTATGCAGTCGAACCGAGTTTGATTTTGATTCTGCAGCACATGGTACACATACCATCATCACTGCACTCTCGCAACACGGATCATTGCATACTCACTGGATGTGCATACTCACTGGATGTGCATACTCACTGGATGTGCATACCAACTGGATGTGCATACCAACTGGATGTGCATACCAACTAGATGTGCGTACGAACTAAATGTGCATACCAACTAGATGTGCAGATGTGCTCTCCTGCATGCACATAGCCAGGCACTGCGCACTGCCTGCCTCCCAGCAACATCAAAGGCTGCAACTGAAGCCATGCTGAGAGTCGAGATACAAGGAACCCACAAAACTATGTGTGGCGTGAGAGCTGCTGTGAGTTTGTTCGCATTGCTGCGGTGTGCATGAGTGCTTTGGCACATACGGTGGTTTCTGGGATAGTTCCCCGCTGCTGATTGTCCTGCATGCGGTGCTGCTAGAATGACCGTGTCCCATTTTTGCTCCGGAGTGCCCTGACACATCAGCCCTGAGGCTTCAATCATGCAGACTTATGCAGAGTCATTGAGTTTGTACTGAACAACTTGAGAGGCCTGCCACAGCACACTAAGATGCTGCGCAGAGTCTATTGGAGAGTGTCTGGCGAGCCTGATGCAGCGCCGAACCTTGGCCCAAATTGCATTTGTGTTGGGGCAGGGGTTGTATCTAGCTGGAAAGCCCCTGCGCACCTTGCTATCAGCACAATTGGTTCAGATGTCAGGAGGCATGTTCACCAGCTGCGAGCTGACAGATGAGCACTGCTGGCAGCAATGCCACTGAGCGTGAGTTCGTGTGACTGAAATGGCGTACGCGTGACTGAAATGGCGTGATTTGATGCTACGTGGACGGTTGCTGATTGAAACTCGTTGTGTGCTGCGCGTTGTTCTTGGTCATTGTGTGCATTGCACACGCGGCACGTGTTTGGATTGCTCAGGATTTGCCAGGCATAGCAAGGTTGCAGGTTATTGCTTGTATTTCCCACAAGATGGATTTCCTTGTGGCCAGCTTACAATTGGGTGTGCATGTAGAGCCCTTGCATTGCGCAGCATGTCCGTGCTCAGTGAGCAGATCAGTGCCTCTGGCTACTGACCCCTTGCAGTCGGGCAGCTGACTGAGTCAATTGCGTCTATGCGGCCTATCATAGTCATGCTGCTGCAGCACGCCAAGGACGAATAAAAGGGTTATGACGTGCATGCAGGTCAATGATTGCAAGCAACGTGTCAGGAATCGGCTCCTTCGCATTCTTGTTCCGGCAAGTGGGTGGAACGTTGGACATTCCTTGGAGAGGTCCAATCTAGCTGGCGAGGCTGTGCCTCTGGCCCATACGGGCCACGCGTGGCAGTTGGTGTCACCTGAGTGTTGTGGTGGGCCAGCCTGCAGGATGTTGCCCCTGTGGTCACCCCAAAGAAGCAAGGGTTTGCTGCTGGGCTGCTGAATTGAACACCTTGTAACATTGGTGTTAAGAGTTCGAACAGTCGAGTGGTGGCACGATGATCCATAGGATGATGAGATACACCACATACCTAAAGCTGCGGGCAAAGCCGTACACCACCATCATCATGTTACAGTCCAGCCACAGAAAACTATCTGTCAACAGCAGCAGCACCGTCACAGGTTGCAGGCGTGGCTGACGGTGCAAGCTGCAGCACAAGTCACTGGGAGACAGCTGCGGCCTCTTACTGAACGAGCAGCCCATGCAGTTGTTGAGCAAGATGCGATGCACCTCAGCACAGATGCACTGACAACGCTTGCAGTGCATGTTCATAGTCGAATGGTGTGCTGTGCTCAAAACCGTGGCCACCAAA
The DNA here is from genome assembly GCA_030272155.1 of Tetradesmus obliquus. Taxonomy (NCBI): domain Eukaryota; kingdom Viridiplantae; phylum Chlorophyta; class Chlorophyceae; order Sphaeropleales; family Scenedesmaceae; genus Tetradesmus; species Tetradesmus obliquus. The sequence continues at coordinate 10,036,352 of CP126191.1, forward strand.
CTTGCAAACAATGCAGTGCACGTGCAGGAGAACAGCAACCTGGTGGCACCCTGTAGCTGTAGCGCGTGGCACAGTGGACGCAGCTCTTTACTGTGCTCAGGCCTCTAAGGAACCTCTGGATGCTGCTGCAACTGCTAATCCCCTTATGCAGCAGAGACTACATTGGCATTGCTGAGGCTCCCAAACATTGGATCTAGCGCACTGCTGTGCAGCCGTGCTAGCAGTCGCTTCGCCAGGAGTAGTGGCTGCGCACTGTTGAGCGCCTCTTGTGACACCAAACACAGCTGCATGCGTGCACAGCTTCCCCACAGCCCACCTTCATTGTTGTACAAGTCAGTTGCGCACTCTGCTCTGAAGGTGCACCTCACTCGCAACAGAGCTTTGGCGTATCAACCACGCAGCAGTGAGGGGGTAAGCCAAGCTCTGCGCATGCAAGAGGAAATGCACCACGCAACATGCTGTACACATGCTAACAGCGTCATGTGCAGCATCACTGGCTGCAAGCCGCAACAGCTGCCGCACACTGACTTTAGCCATGCTGCGTGCTCTGAGTGTGCACACAAACCCAGCAACAGAAACCAAGGCGCGTGCACCGCTGTGAGTAGGCCTGATGTACACACAGGGATCTAACTGAAACAAGGCTCTTATCCACATGTGCACATCGCTTCAAGGTATAAGTCTTTGTCCAGCCAACAGATGAGATGCGTGCTTGAGCATGGCTTCTTTGTAAGCCTGCTGACGTTCATAGACCACTGCACCCGTGAAGCATTTGCACTACACAACGCATGGGGCGGCAACGCTGCCAGGTGTCGCCATCCAGCTGCCGTTGCCACAGCATCAAAGAGACAAGGAGACTTCACCACACTGGCCTCTTCCCCTCACACATCTTGCCCCAGAGCCCTGCAGCCGCTGCTGTTGACTTAATTTCACAATTTGGCATCATCAACCGCACCAGGCGCGCACATACACCATCTCAGCCGCCTGGCCCTGCCCGCTGCTCGGCAGCAGTGCATGCTCCACTGCCCCACTCAGCACCAGCAGCACCCTGCCCGACAGCGGCGCCACATCTAGCGCCATCTCACCCCCCTCACATTCCACCCATTCAAAGCCTTGCCGCTCAGCCTCACTCTCTGCTACGCTGATGCCGTCCAGGCTGTAGGTGTCGTGGTCTGGCGCAGATGCTTCTGCAATGACGCTGCTGGTGGTGCTGCCCATGAAGGGCGGCAGCCTGCAGCAGCAGCAGCAGCAGCAGTCAGGGCACAGGCACAAGCTGTCAACAACAGATCACATGTAACAGTACAGCACACCGGCCTTTGCGGTTAAGCTAGGCGCTACACACGTGACTGAGCAGATTGTCATCTACACAGACGCTTGCATGCAGCCAGAAGCAGAAACACCTGCACACAAGCGCTCCTGCCAAGTGCTGTGACAGAAGGGTCACCCACACGCATGCTACAGCTGCAACCTAACAAAAAAACATCTCACCTCAGCGACCCGCAGTCACTGATCTCGCTGAAAGTGGTGCCTGCATCACTGCTGGTGGGGCTGCGCCGCGCAGCAGCAGACGCAGCAGTGGCAGATGGCGGGCCCACCGGGCGCTGCGGCGGCCACAGCCGCAACCCACCACCTCCTTCCCTGTCCCAATCAGGGTTGACAAACACAAACAGGCTTACGCGCCGCTGCTGCAGCTGCTGCTGCTGCTGCTGCACGGGCGACGGCTGCTGCTGCACCTGCTGCTGCTGTTGCTGAGCTGCAGACTCAGGCCCTGCGCCAGCGTCGCTGCAGCTGCCGGCGTCTTCGCCTGCCGAAACAACGGGAACTGACTGCGCTGCTGCTGCCCCATTCGGCTGCCCCTGCCCCTGCGCCGGCTGCTGCTGCTGCTGTATCGACGCCTGGCTGCTGCTCTGTCCTAGTGCTTGCTGCGCCTGCGCCCCGCTGCTGCTGCTCCTGCCATCATCTGGCAGTGCATCCCTGTGGCGCGGCACAGGCAGCGAGTTGGGAGGCAGCTGGCAGAGGCAGTACTCTGCCCCGCCCTTGCTGCGTAGCCGTACAAACTCGCTGAGGTCGTCCTGCAGGTGCACGCAGCAGCACAGAGAGCATGGCGCAGCATGACGTCAGATACAAGACGATTTTCCACAGAAGCAGTGTGTGCTGCTGACATGTGCTACAACAGAGCATGCACTGATAGCAGCGTTGCAGCAGGCGTCTCATGAGTAGGCTGTTTGTACTGCAGACAAGCCATGTTGACTTCAGCACTCCCAGACCCCTGCAATGGCCGCATATGCTGCTGTGCAAAGGTGCGCCACAGCTGCCACGCACCTGAATCTCCTGCAGTGCAGCCATGACTGGCGCAAACACTGCTGTGTCAGCTGGAGGGTGACCAAGCACCAGCGGCATACGCAGCTCACTACAACTGCGCTGCTGCTGCTGCTGCTGTTGCTGCTGCTGCAGTCCGGCCTGCCACTGCTGCGCAGCACCATTCTGCAGCTGCTGCTGGTGCGTGCCGTTGCTGGCGTTGCTGCTGCAAGCTGCAGCCGCACTGCTGCACGCGGGTATGTGCTGGCTGTGGCTGCTGCAGCTGCTGCAGGGGCTGCTGCCGAAGCCTGGCGGTATGCTGTGCAGCTGCTGCATGGTGTTGGTAGCTGATGTGGACAGCACACCCATGTTGACTGCGCTGACTGGCTGCATCAGTCCTGCAGGACAGGCAGCACAACACAAGGGGCTTTGGTCAGCACCAATCCTGCCATGTAACGCATACAACCACGCAGCTCAGCACAGTATGAGCTCAACATGCCATGATGCAAGCATATGCAGTACAGCACAGCACCGCACACTGCGCTGCGCATGCCACATAGGCTGTCCAAGGAACCGAAGTGCAGTTTTCACACCAACTACTCGTGCCAGCAGAACTGGTATTGAATTGTACTTCACCACTGGTGCTTGCAGGCACTACATGTGCTCGCTGCGCCTTGCAGGAACATTGCAGCGCACCTCGCTGGCTGAGGCGCAGCGCTTCTGCCTTGATGCGTGCTGCTGCCTCCCTGCCGATAAAGTTGTCAATGACAACATAGCCGTGCTGCCTGAAGTCCTCCACCTGCACCATGCTCATGCGCTTGAGCGGCAGCGGCGGGTGCGAGCGGCGCTCAAACAGGCGGCAGCAGACCTTGCAGGAGAGGTTGGCAGCAGAGGTGGAAGGGTGGTGCAGCAGGAACGCAAGGATACGTCACTCAGCAGAAGTGCATGTCAAATTTGGTTGCGGATGATGACCGAGGCAAAGCCAGCAGGATGAGGAACAGTGCTTAGTGCTGATAGCATGCACAGTCACCGCTTGCAGTGCATGCGGTCAGCGCAGCATAGGCAGCTCAGCTGTGCAGCCGCAGTGTGGCATGCAGCAAAGCCAACAGCAGCCCTCAACCCCTATGGAAGCACACCTGCAGGGGAGGATCACGGTGCAGCAGGTGCAGGGAGTGAGGCAGACTCAGCTCCTCCTCTGACAGGGGCACCCCTGCTCTGCCATGTTCTGTTGCTGCACCATCCGACTCCCGCTCCTCCTCAGGGTCCTCAGGCAACGGTGAGACTCCACCACGCTGCTCGGCATCCTTTGCATCGTCTCCGTCCTTCTCTTCTCCCCCTCCACACTCAAACAGATTCAGGTCCCTGATGCGTGATGCTAGCGAGGTGGTTGTTGCCACCGTAGATGCTATGCTATGCCGATCTACCGAATGGACGCTCTGACGGTCCTCTTCTGGCTCTGCGAGCGTGAAGCCAACCATCGCGTGCAACTAGCAGATGAGACAGCGTCTTTCAAGCATAAATACATAGTTTTTCACACATATCTTGTGATAAATGTAAACACATCAGGCTGTAGGGCAGCTGGCGCAACATACTCTGCTGTGTGTACTACACACTGTGCAGGGCTCAGTTCAACTCTCGGGCTTGCAGCTGTAACACAGCTGTCTCTACAGTGCTGCTGCAAGCATGCATTGCAATCCTGTAAACCGAGGTGAACTAGTGAAACAGGTCAGCTTGCAACAAGACTCTGGAACTGGCACATGCTGCACGTGCGCCAAGGGGTCTGGGAAGTGTCTGTATCATCTGCCAGTGGAAGTCAGGGGCTGTTAGGGACTTCAAACATGCTCACACTGTGTCAGAAAATGGCTATCACGCTAATGATGACTCCACATGATCGTCATTATCATCACATTGAACAGCCATGTTACCAATAAAGGCACAACTCAGATTCAAGCCTTGGAGCCAACCACAATCTTACAGCCTGACTCTGAGAGCAAACGCTGGACTACTTGAAAGCAGCCCCCCCAAAAAGCTTTGACATTGATCAGCAGCAGAAGATACCACCAGTATAACCTAGCAACATGCAAACTTTGCATTGAATGCTTCCACATCAGCGCAAGGGCCCACAAAGACGGTACACAGGCGCATCACAGCATGACCAGAATGCCGTGATGTGATGGACCGACTCAAGTGACAGATGACCGCCAGAAGCCATGCACAGCAAACACACAAAACACGCAAATGCTTGAGTGCGACTTGAGGCTGGCCACTGCAAGCCAGCAACATCCAACGCGTGCCTATACACTGCCGTGCAACTGCAACTGCCTGATGCCACTCACTGATGCCACTCACTGACAAGCGTGTGCATGACAGTGCGGTGCAAAGTACCACACCACTGTGTGCACCGCGCATCCCACATACACATGCATGCACAACAAACGTAACGTTGCCGCCACAGCACATGATGCTCTGCAGCTATCAGCAAAGTACAACTTGCAAACCAGCCTCGCCACGCACCACCACCCCTTGCACCAACCACATGCAGGTCACGCCGCGCTGCCGCACTCGTGCCCCTCCTCCTCGCTGCACCCCGGGATGTACACGTTCACCAGCCCCTCATTGCTGGGGTCCACCTGCCAGCGCACCGCCCACGGCCGCCCCGTCTGCTGCAGCACCGCCTCGGCCCGCTCCTGCAGGTACTGCAGCACACCCAGCTTGATCTTGGGCACGTTGTCGGTGCTGTGCTTGCCCTTGCCTGTGATCACGCTGTACAGCACGCCGCCCGGGTGCCCAGCCGCCATGGCCTCCAGGCCGGAAAACTGCGCCACAAACTTGCGCAGCGCGACGCTCGTGCCCAGGCCGTGCAGGTCCACCTGCCACGCCTGCTGCGCGGTGTTGTTGGCGGACCAGGAGAGCCGCTGCGCCTCGTCGAAGGCGGCCAGGGACTCGGCGCGCAGCTTGTCCGCTGCGGCCTTCTTCTCGCGGTAGCCTGCATCGTTGCCCTCAGCCAGCAGCGCGGACGCGGCTGTGAGCAGCACGGTGGCGCCCTGGCTGAGCGTGCGGCTCTTGGTGTACAGCTTGTCGGCGGCAGCCCTGCAGGGGAGAGAGGAGATGGCAGACACGGGCAGCAGCACGTTAGGCAATGCCTTGTGGCCCAGAATCAATCGGAACAATGGCGCGGTAAATAGCGGGTTTCGCAGTGGGTGATACACACTGCACGCCGAGCATGTGCCTGTTGAATGCTGTTGCTGATGCAGACACTTGGTTCTGATCGAATATGCATGTATTCGCCAACGATGTGCACGGTGCCTCTTGATTATACACCAAAACATGCCTGCACAGCACGCCACTCACTTTGCCACGAGCTTGGCCTCCTGGTCAGCCTGGCTGGCTGCCGCTGCCTGCTGCTGCTGCTGCCGCATGCTGCTGTAGCGCCCTGGCGAGCCGTACGAGCCCTGCTGCTGCTGCTGCTGCGGCGGCTGCCTGTTGTTGGAGGACAGGGGGGAGTAGTCGCTGCTGTGCGGGCGAGATGTGTGCTGGTCAGAGTACTGCGGCTGCTGGTGCTGTGTGGGAGCTGACAAGGGGCTGGAGGGCTGTGGGGACTTTGGTGGTGAGCGCAACTGGCGCTCGCCTGCACTGCTGCCCCTGTTCTTGGCCTGCTGCTGCTGTGGCTGCTCTGTTGCATCAAACAGGCCCAATGCCGTCAGCATGGCCAGCTGGTCTTCCTCACTGAGCTGCTGCTGGCCCTGCTGCTGCTGCTGCTGGGGCTGCATCCTGGGGCTGCCGGCAGTGTCGGCAGCTGCCGCAGCGGTGCGCGCCTGCAGCTCCTTGGCCTGCATGTCTGAGATGGCTTGCGCAGCCTGCATAGCCAGCAGCAGCACAGCAGCACAGCAGGTCAGCAGGCAGTAAAAAGCTGGCTCATGCATCAAGTATTTGACTGCTGGCAAGTGTTGCAGCTGCTGAACATACTATGTCACTGAGACTTCTGCGATGCGCTGCCACCTGGCATCAAGGAACGACAAAATTTCATCAGGGCCCCTGCAGATGCACAGCATGCAAACACCACCCAGCAGCAGAGCCAGCCACCCAGGCAGCAGCAGCGCCACCACCCCCTCACCTCCTCAATGCTGCCGCCGTGCTCCTGCAGCACCAGCTCAGCCAGCTCCTGCTGCAGCCCATCAAACATGCCGCACAGGCCGCGCGCAGCCACCACCAGGTCGGCGTCCCTGCCGCGCACAAATGACGCCGCCACACGCTCCGCAGGGCTGCGCCGGCTGCTGCTGCTGCAGCCATACACGGCAGCCTCTGCACTGACAGAAGCAGAGCTGCTGCTGTCGTCCGCTGCTGCGATGGCAGCCGCTGCAGCAGCCGACTCTGCTTCCGCCTCTGCTGCCAGCAGCGCGTTTGCTGCCTTGTTAGCATCGCCGCTGTGCTGCTGCAGCGCCTCAACTGCTGCCTCGGGCGCCACGTGCGGCACCAGCCGGCACAGCGCCAGCGCCGACTCAGCAGGCAGCCCCAGTGACAGCGCCAGCTGCACCACCAGCTCATCATCCGGCCCTGCTGCTGCTGCTGCTGCCGGCTGCTGCACAGCTGCCGCGGCCCCAGCTGTAGGCACCGCTGCTGCTGCTGGTGCTGCAGCAGCAGCGCCACTGCCGAAGCCAGCTGCTTGCGCCTTGATGGTGGCAACAGCCTCCACAAAGTCGTGGTCGCAGCTGCGCAGGATGGCGCTGCACAGCTCCTCGCCGTGCTGCCGCTGCAGCGCATCAAACTCAGCCCAGAGCTGCATGTCGCGCGCCGCGTCTGCTGCGTTGCGCGCGCCCAGGCCGCCTGCTGTTGTTGCCGCCACGCCGCCCTGCGCTGCGTCGTGCTGCGACAAGGCCCACTCACTGAGCACATCGGCTGCATCTGACGCTGCAGCGTCCAGCGCAGCAAGCTGCCCGCCCTGAGCAGCAGGCTTCTTGCGCGCTGCCTTCTGCTTGCGCTTGTTAGGCTTGCTGGTCTTGGGCTGCGCAGCAGCACGCTTGCTGCTGCCAGCACCACCGCAGCCACTGCTGACAGGGTCTAGCACTGCCACCACAAAGCCGATGGTGTTGTCTGTCAGCACCACCATCACGCCATTGCCCTGGAAGGCCTCCTCACACGCAAACTCACGCACATAGCCCTGCAGCAGCACCTCCCCGCCCTCTGTTGGCACAAAAGGGCGCAGCAGCACATAGTCGCCCACCTGCACTGCTGACCTGAACTGCACTGCATCAACGTCACTGTCGCTGCCGCTGCTGCTGGCAGTGTCATCGTCTGCAGCGTTGTTCAGCAGCTGCTCTGCTGACTCGCCAGCACAGGGAGCTACAGGCAGCGCGGCCTGCTGCTGCTGCTGCTGCTCTGCAGTGGCAGTGCTGCTGCCAGGCTCTGCCACAGCAGCAGAGCCAGGGCTCCAGCAGCTGCTGCTGTTGGTGGCCTGCAAGGGTGTGCTGATCAATGCTGGTGGCAGCTGCAGGGCTGGTGGCAGGTGCAGCGGCGGCATGTCTGCTGACACAGCTGCTGTAAGGGGAGAGTAGGGGCCGGCGCTGGTGCCTTCCCCAGTGCTGCTGCTGGCGCTGACTGTGGCTGCTGGCAAGTCCAGGCAGCTGGTGGGGCTGGGCTGCTGCTGCAGGGGCTGCAGGCAGTGCAGCAGAGGCTGCAAGCAGCGACGATTCAACAGGGCAAGGTCAGATACGAGCCTTGAACACGTACACCTAAACTTATCAGCGTGTAGAGGCAGATCATCACACAAGGATCGACTGCTGCAGGACATGCTGACAGGCAGCAGTGCAGGCAGCCCTGCATCATGCATGCACACCCCCAGCCCTCATAGCTCCAGCACCCCCACGCCCCACCCCCAAACACACCACCCCCACAGTTGCGCACCTTCTGCAGCGTCTTGCTGTGCATGGCGTAAAACGCATCAACAGTGTCGCTGCACAGGCTGACGTGGCCGCCAGCCGCCAGCTCCTCCACGCTGTGCACCACCACTGCCTGCCCGCACGGCAGCGCCAGCCGCACCCCCAGCCGCCCCAGCAGCTGCAGCGGCTCGCCAAAGCGCTGGAACGTGCCTGCGCCTGACACCACTGGCCCCGCAGGCTCCGCTGCTGCTGCCGCTGCGAGCTGCAGCGCGTCGCGCACGAGGACGCCTGCCTCCGTCGCCTTTGCGCCCAGCGCTACTGAGATGGTGATGTGTGCTGCAGCTGATGGGGTGGGCAGCAGCCAGGGCGGCGGCTCGGCTGCCACGGCCTGCGCGCGGCTGTCTGCTGTAGTGCCGGTGATGCTGAGCTGGACGGAGGCGCCCAGGGGGAAGGACAGCAGCTGCTGCACGCTGAGGGGCTTGTAGGCGAGCGTCATGTGGTCTGCTGAGACCAGCGGGTGCAGCGGCGGCGCAATGGACAGCAGCACGTCACGCGACTCCTGCGTGAGGAAGACAGCTACATACAGCAGGCGGCTGGCCTGCGCTGGCCATGCAGGGTGCGGCCTGAAGCAGCTGAGTGGGCTGCTGCTGCGGGCTGCAGCGAGCAAGCTGACCACACCACCAACGCGACCAAGGCTGCCAGAAGCAGCATCCGCAACACCACCCAAACCAGACACACCCAACAGCGCTGGACATGTTGCCTGCTGCTGCTCCTGCTGCTCAATGCTGCAATTGCTGAGGTGCGAGGCAACCACTGGTACCTCATCAACAGCCACATCTGCAGCCACATCAATAATGTTCGATGTGCGGCACCCAGCCGCACGTTTGCTAACAAGTGGTACATCATCACTTTCAGAGTCCTCTGCTACAATGCTTGGCTGGGGCACAATGCTGCCTGGCAGCTTGATGCCAAACCCGCCTGCCCCCATGCCTGCCCCCACGCTTGCTGGCCAGTTTGTGCATGCAAGGTGCTGTGCCTGTGACTGCAGCCCGACATGATAGCTGCCATGCAATGTGTTCAGCAAGTTTGTGAATGTGGCGCTCTCAGAGGTCTCGGTCTTGCCCAGTTCCAATGAGGTGTCCATGTCCAAATTGATGCAGTTGTTGAGAGCAGACTCTGACTCCCTGGAGGGTGTCTTGGTTAGAGCCAGGTTGAGTAGGTCAGACAGCGCATCTTCCTCTGCATCTTCCTCAGCATCCTCTGGCTTTGATGATGACCCAGGCTGCCTCCTGCCGTAAGCTAAAGGAGAGTATGATGCCTTGGGCGAACCAGGCACAGCTGCAGGAGAAGGTCCGCGAGCGACGGCCATGCCGAGAGCAGATGCGGGCCACCAGGCACGTTGCTGGTGACTTACAGCACCCATATCGCCAAGGACGAGGTCGATGCGGGGCGAAGTCAGCCTAGTCCTTCCCTTGCCGTCCGCTTGCATAGAAGGCTGCAGTCAGCCGGCAAGAATCTGCAACAAAGAAAGTGCGCGAAGAATGAAGTAGTATTCGCAAGTTGCATAAGCCACACGGCCCAGCAACGCAGAAACAAAAATTTGGTCACCCTGCCGTGCTGTGCATGCATCTTGGATGAAATTCACCTGGCAAATCAAACAAGAGATTAAATTTGATATGATTGGCTTAGGGTGGCAGGTGCCTCACAGACAACTGCTATTGTTGGTCGTTGTGAGCCGCAGCCAGACAGCTTGATGTCGACGATAATCTAAAACCCAAAAAAGCCACTGCATGTTCAGGCATTGGAGGCAGCAGAGATCTGAAGGTTGCACATCAGAACTTTGGTGACGAGGTTGGGGTAGGGGTGGGTGTTTGACAACCCTCACAAGAGTCACGGCGCTGGGCTGAAAGCGTGCATGTGGGTCTTGGTAATTCACGTTAGTTGTTGGATCTGTTTATGGGCAATGCACCGCCAACAAGAACATGTTTGAGCGGGTTGTTGAACGTGTTGACACAGAGCAGCTCAGCAGTGCAGTTGCAACATGCAACTTTTGTTGTTCTGTATGGTCCGGCCAAGTTGGCAACGTCCCACAAGTGTGATGCATGAGCCAAACGTCTGTGCAGCATGAGTCACTGAGTGCCGCATGAGTCACTTGCGCTTGCACCCTTATCAGAGGAGAGTTTGGCCAAGGTATCCGCCAGCATCATGCCGATGATAGGACAAATGTTCCACATTGTCTTTGCTTACATCATCATCATCAGCAGCAGCAGCAACAGCATCACATGACCATTCCAGCCATTGTCCTTGCACAGACTCTGTACCCTTGTCACCCTTGGAGGGCCACTGTACGTTCCATTAGTTGCGGCGGCTCAGCCACTGGGCTAACTTTGGGGGCGACCTGTTGCTGCTGCTGCTTTGGCATGCACGAGTCAGCATGCCAAGGATGCAGCATAAGGATACCATACCATGGTGGCATGCAAACAGAAAAGCACTGCACGGGCTGTAGTACGGTCTTCTCTGCAGATGACCTTGCTCACATGCGAGCACCATGATGAGATCACCATGCGGTACAGCAAAATCCATACATATTGTACAACGTCGGCATGCAGATCGACTTAGCACGCAGTAGCCGGCTCAAACCGTGACATAGCCTATGCGCCCGCCAGGCATGACGGCTCAGCAGTGCAACCACGCGACGGCAACCACATCTCGGCTGCTGGATATCAACACGGTATGATGGCTGCAAGGTGCCAAGCTGGTTGCCGTTCACGTGTGCATGCATGCAGGTGCAAAGCAAGATGCAAGCTGTCGGCGACAACCGCCTGCTCAATGGCTGGGGCCCACATTGCAGCCCACAGCAACTGCAGCGTTGGCCAGCCAGACCAGCACAGCAACCACAGAATGCACTACACCAGTCAGCACGTCACTACAATCCCACTTAGCACTCCTAAAGTGAGGAGCCAGCCAAGAGACAGTCAAGGGGCGTTGCGCACAGCACGCTGAAAGGCAATCCTGCCACTTGCATCTGCATCCAGCAGGTCTGGATACTGCGATAACAAAGGTAGGCAGTCTGCTCACAGAATCCGCACATGCCAGCATAAGACACTGCTTTCAAGAATTGCAACAGCAGCGAAACTTGTTGCAAGCTGGTGACGGCGGTCTTGTGTACATCCTGCCACAGGCAAGCTGCCATCATACTCAGTCCTGCACAGCTGCCTGCCTACACATGGTGCACGGCACGTGTTTCAGGGCCTGGTACAAAGAAAGAATAGCACAACGTCTGAATAACGATATCATGTGTGGCCGAAATGTATTGACGTAGAACACCAGTTGAAGATATAGTGTGCAACACATGCAACACACAGCAAGAACACACTGCACACTTACAGCCCAGCCGACGGAGACAGCATAGCGCCATGCGCACGACCAGCAGCTGTGAATCACCTGCCCTGGCAAAGCGCTGCTGTGGTGCTGTCACATGCTCTCAAGCGCTGTGCCACACCACATCAGCAGCACACTGTCCACGCCTAGACTTCACAACGACTGCGAGTCAGTTGCGAGCAGCAATGCGCTGACCCGCCAAACCTACGCAGGCCGCTCGCATGATGGCATAATGTGCCCACAGTCTTGCAAAACCACATCAGTAGTGAACCCTGTGCCGGGTCCATGCATGCAATGAGACATGTGCGGCTGTATGCGGCTCTCAGCCCCCATCACTCTATGCTGCCCACATAACTCGTGCCCTGGTATTTGACCCGTAAAGCTGCCTTGCTGGCTGCGTAATATGCCAGCCAGGCACTCACTGGTGCCTGCAAGGAACCAACAGGAGTCTGAGCTGCAACAAGGTTAGAAGTGAGACACCTCGTACCAGAAGCTATGGCACCTCAGCATGCCCCGTCACAGCCCACAACACAAACAGCACGATACCATGCCCAGCACTAGCGATGCCACCCAGTAAGGTATCCGTGGCCAACCAGCACAGTTGCAGCCTGAGCAGTAAGCGCTGTTGGTAATGAAACAAGAGTATGACTTCAAGTGCGTGTGTGTCACAGGTCAGCGCTGGCTGGTACACAAGTAGGCTAGCAAAGGCAAGACAGGCAGCAAGCGGGTGCGCATGCACACAGACAAGAAAAGAAGCAGGACACAGGGCCATGCAGTCAGATCTCCTCGCTCGCTCGAAACAGTACTGAATAGAGAGACACAAGTGTGTCGGCTGCGCAGCCAGGCAGCGGTTGAAGTTCCTGCAGGAACCGCAACTGCCGCAGCTTACGATAACGCCACACAAGTAGGCTAGCAAAGACAAGACAGGCAGCAAGCGGGTGCGCATGCACACAGAGACAAAGAAACGAGGCAGGACGCAGGGCCATGCAGTCAATCTCCTCGCTCGAAGCAGTACTGAAAAGAGAGACGCAAGTGTGTTGGCTGCGCAGCCGGGCAGCGGCTAGGCTCCTGCAGGAATTTGAGGAGCAGCAACCGCCGCAGCTTGCGATAATGCCAACCACACTGCTTCAAGCACACAGGTATCCCAGGCCGGGGCCCACCCAGAGCCTTCCTTTGATGGCACCAGGGCAATGCAAGGTTGCCACACACAGCATGTCACACACCACACAACATGCCACGCATGACGTGTCATTGTGACAGGGCGCGTTAACTTGCCACAAGCAAGGCAAGTTACGAGTCACCTGCGCCAGCAGAGGGCTGAGCTACAGTCACCTCGTCATGCTTGTCCCCACAGCATATATGCCACCGCCACCTTGCCTCTCTATGCCGAGCAATACGCAAGGCATGGCCCCTGCAGCGGCCACAGAGGGGAGCTCCATCGCACCGCCTCAGCACACAGCATAAACCTCACACAGAAGACAATCAGCAGCACCAGTACAACCATCTCCCGCTGAGCACAAGCAGTGATGTGCGCACAGTACGGCCTGTGGCCAGTGCAGTACCACTTTCACATGCGGCTGCATGCCATGCACCTGCTGCATTGCAGCAAGGGAGCGTGGGACAGGCAGCTAAAGAACAACATACACAGCGCTGATGTCTGCCTTGGAGCAGTTGCGCGCGAGCAAGCACTATTCCTGTGTTGACAGAACTGCCGCAATCCCTGCACAGTTTGATTCCATGGTACGTGCGGGCTATGAGAAGCCACAGCTGGCATTGCTGCAGCAACCCAGCCCACCGACCATCATGGACAACACACATCACAAATAATCATGTAACGCCAGTTGTCAGCAAGTGTTAGGCAGCCGCAAGCTCCAACAAGAACACAATACATGAGCCTGCTGGCCGATTGGCTGATACTGGCAGACTGCATGCCAGCCTGGCAGCTTCATTCAAGTACTCATAATCCAATGAACCACAGAACATACACGCCCAGCATGCACACTTTCACCAGCCCCAGCCGCAGCACATGCTGCAGCAGCAGCCTGCTCATCCACTTGCAGACACAACCTCCAGCTCCTGAGCATGCCCGCAGTTCACGTCGGGCCTCAGGCAGCGATGAATAGTGTACACCTCCTCATCCACATCACTGGCAGCAGCACCGCCACAGCTGCTGCCGCACTTGCCCTCACAAGCGTGCTGCTGCTGCTGCTGCTGCTGCAATTGCTGCGCAAGTGCCACGCGCTTCAGCCGCAGCGAGTTGTCCTGTGCCCGCATCTTTGCCTCTAGGTCCAGATGCTCTGGGATGAACGACTCCGTGATTGGCGAAGCTGCAGCTTGCGAGCGCATGCCGCTGCTGCTGCCAGCCATCGCGTCAGCATACGCGCTCGCGGCGCCGCCGGCAGTGCCGTTGCGTGCAGCCTCTGTAATGCGAGCCGCAATCTCCAGCGCCTTCAGCGCGTTCGCGTCGCGCACGCCAGACGCATCAAACGAGAACTTGAACCTGTGCATCGCCTGGAGCTTGGTCTGGATCTGCCCGCTTGCAGCATCAAACCTAACAGGCACCGGCATCACCTCGCGCACGTAGTGCGCCTGGAAGCCCCTGTCACACAGCACATCCAACATCATGTCCACGCAGCCGGGGTGCTTTGTGAACAGCTCCTCATTGCTGACCCACTCGGCTGCGCCTGACAGCGCGCCCTGCTGCAGCAGCGGCACCACCTGCTCCCCCAGCAGCGACAGCACGCGGCCAAACAGCGGCCGCTGGTGCGTGCAGTAGCCCTCAAGGCGGCTGACCAGCTGCTGGCGCGCTGTCTGCTGCAGGTCCTTGGCGAGCGGCAGGTGCCTGCAAGCAGGGGCAGCAAGTAACAATGTGCAGTGTCAGCATAGCGACTGCAGGCTAGTTGAGCATGAGTCATGCATTCTGGGAAGGTGAGAAGACAAACAATACAGCATGCTGCATCTGCCACCCTTGCAAAAACGACATTGCGTGCTGGCGCTGGGACTGCTGGTGCTGTTGCTGCTGCAGGCGTTGCTGCTGCTGGCCCTACGTACCTGATGGCGCTGTAGGCCTCCTCGCTGAGGTCCAGGCTGGACTGGTAGCGCAGCTCCTGACGTATCTGCTCCTGTGTGTCTGCCGGCGAGCTGCAGGCGTCTATCAGGTGGAAGGGGAAGAACTGCTTCAGCCTGCAGGAAACAGGAGCAGCACGGGACATGCAGCAAGGCAGGCTATACGTCAGTACAGGTGTAGCGCAACTCCGCTGCACAGGGACAACACCCGCAGCGTGGTACAGACAGACAGCACAGGCCCCATCACCAGGTGGGCAAGGCACTGCTCAGCAGCCGCGCACACCAGCAGTGCAGCAACAGCCCATTGCAGTTCCACCTGCTTGTACACACCACCCTGCGCTGCTCTTCTCAGTCATTTCCTTTTCACACATGTCTGCTTACAGGTAACCAGTATATGACTATCTGCCGCACCTGAGGATGGCGGAGTAGTGCTGCCTGAAGATCTGGTAGCGCTTGCGCGCCTTCTCTGGCAGCACGTCCGTGCTGCGCTCCTCGTGCAGCTGCTGCTCGCCCAGGCCTGCGTCAACCACGCGCTTGTTGTGCGCCTGCGCGGCCACTGCGCGCTGCAGCTGGCGGTTGATGGAGGTGTCCTCGTCCACATACAGCATCACCACCTGCAGCAGCGCACGGCAGCCGCCAAGCAATGAGCGCGAAGCACTCGGCACTCCCTAACAGGCTGCATGCACTGTAGTGGCAGCAGACCACCGCAGCTGGCAGCATACACAACCCTGCGTCTGACCGCTAAGCAGGGGGCTGCATGCAACGAGAGCAGAGGCAAAACCCAGCTGCCTAGCTCAACCAAGCATGTCCGCCTGTCCTGCAGCTGCTGGCCACACACCCACCTTGAATGTCGGCCGGGGGAAGCGCGCAGCCAGCGGCGTGTCCATGTACTTGGTGTGCAGGTAGCGCAGCTTGTCCATCAGCAGCTTCACAAAGTCGACCTGGCGGCAGCCAGAGCAGCATGGCAGGCAGGCAGGCAGCAGGGACAGCGACGTCAGCTCTACAGTAAGGATCTCCCAGGCACCATGTGCATGGCAAGCTTGCAGGACACCCCGGAACATGCGTGAGTCGTCTGTCTACGTTGCGCCCTTCCAGCTTGCAGGACAACTGCACAGGCCGTGCTCTGCGCCATGCCCCTGCTGCAGCACAAAGTCTGACCCACACATGCAACCTATACCCGCCCTGCACCGCTACTGCCATACACAGCCTAGCCAAAGCACTGCACATGTACCTCTCGCTGCCCACCTGCACTGCTGTGCGCGGGAAGCCATCCACCACCAGGTTGAGCTCTGTTGCGCTGTGCCCCATAGAGGCAGGCAGCAGCAGCGCCTCCAGCAGCAGGTCACCAACCACGTGGTCCGGCATCATCTCGCCCGCATCAATGTAGCCGCGCGCCTCGCGCGCGCTAGAGAGCAGCGAGGACACGCACACGGAGCGTGTCATGCCGCGCGCCTTGAGGATGAGCGGCGTGCTCACGCCCTGCAGCGCAGCAGCGGGGGTTGTCAACAGGGACGAGCACAATGAACACACAGTCACCAGAGGATAAAGAGGTACATGACTCAAGGTGCTGCTTGCGGCTGCTGCTGCTGCTGCTGCTCCTGCTGCAGAGTTGGGCATAGCAAAACGAAGTGCAGCAGCTGTGGCGCCAGGAGACCCATTACAGCAGCATGCAGGCACACAGCATCGCCTGCTGTATAGCATCGCTTGCAGGACACGCTCCACGCGTCATACTTGCACCTGGCAGCTGTTACAAACAACAGCTGCTGCTGCCGCTGCTGCAAATGATACAAGCGGCCAGCATACACACCTTGCCTGACCCTGGTGCTCCATTGAGCCAGATGATTTCTCTGGGCGCAGCAAAGTCCTGCGTGACACAGCACATGAGCAGCGCATGTCAGCAGAACGAACATGGCAGCTCGCGACTGCTGTTGCTGCGCGCAGCATCCCGTCCACAGTTTGAATTGCTAGTAGCAGATTTCCTTGCATGTCGCTGCTTGCATGTCGCTGCTGAACCTAATTGCTAGCGGTGCATGATGCTCTGCACTGCCTGAGGGACTGTACAACTTGCTGCTTCACTCTGACTGTACAACACCGCAACCAGGCATTTCCTGTGTGCGCACACGCTGACACAGCACCCCTGGCTCTCAACGGCTCTGCTAAGCAACCGATACAGCATAATCCTGTTGCTGACCATGCCCAGCTGGCTCAGCTGACTGCTGTTGTGGCTCACCATGCTATGCTTTTCCTTAAAGCGGCGCCAGCAGGAGTCAAAGATAAGCTGGCTCTCCATGCGAACCTGAGCAGAGTCCGGCTGATGTGCAGGAAACGGTGCACACTGCTGCTGCGCCTGTGCCACTGCAGCTGCCTGTTGTTGCACTTGCTGCAGCTGCTGCTGACCTAGAGTTGTGCTGCCTGTTGCAGGCTGGCTCATGTCCTGCAAGGTGATTGCAAGCGTTGAGATGCGTGCACAGCATCAGCTTGCTGTTCGGAAACGTGTTGCCAACTGGCCCACCTGTTGGCCCACCATGCGGGGCAGCTGTTGCCCGCTGGCAGCAGCTTGCTTTTGCAGCAGACCATCCAGCACACCACGTATGCTCATCTCAGCAGCACTGCCTGCCGCATCGTGCTGCGCCTCAGGCAACACGCCTGGCGCAGGAACGGAGCTGGGCCTCTGCGCGCCAGGGCTGACCGCCTGCGTATGCGCCTGGCTACAAGTGCCTGGAAGCAGCAGTGTGCGTCCTAAAGCAGCTAGGACGGGCGCGCTGGCCGCTGCCTGCCGGCAAACCAGTGCACCTTGATGACTATGTATCATCATGCTGACTGCAAGTGCAACTGATTCATTGTTCTTTACAAACCATTCCTAAATAAACAAGAAGCACAGGGGGAAGAAAGAGTACAGCAATCGACAAATGGTGTGCCCCGGTGTTCAGGGCTTTCTGTTGTGACAAGCAGTCAGTCAGCACAAAGGCGAACCTGCACTAGCTCAGAGCTGAATGTCAACTTTGCATGCTACTATTCGCGCTCTAAGATTAAGGTTCACTTCACCGCCTCTCGGCAGTACTGTCACCTCCAGATTGTGTCAACAGATGGCGCCAAGGCAGCCCGCAGACCCCGTAGTGGCAGCTTACAGGAAGATGTTCCAAGTAAAGCTTACCAAGCAGGAGATAAAGGTGAGGGTGGGCTCCAATGGTCTGGTAGCGCTGCAGTCGAGGCACGCCAGCCCATGCCAACCAACTATAACTAGTTTGTATTGTGCTTGATGTCTGCTCGTCGCAGCTCATGTCAATCACTAGCTCTGTCTGGGCTGCTCGTCGATGCGACTTTTACGCAAGCCCTGAAACAGCAGTGGCGCCTGCCATCCACTTAATTCCCAGCGAAACTAGCAGAATATCACTCATTTGTGCATCACTTGTTGTTTCGCCTGCCTGTGTTCATCATTACAATCAATCACTGGCGCCTCACACCTGTATCACCGTCACGCCCTGCTTCACACAGGATGACCTGGCTGCCATGCAGCGAGAGTTGAAGGCTATGAGGCAGGCTTCATCATCATCAGACGGGTCACGAGGCGCTCCAAGATACGAGGCGTACCCTTATCAACGAAACCAAATGGAGCTGTGACTACTCGGACGGGAAGCACATGGCGGAAAAGGACTAAGTTTATGACATTATAATTAGCAGCAGATGCAGCCAGAGTGATGGTTCGGCGCGTGTATCGGGCGGCACAACATCCCGCCACTGCGCCCACCCTACCTGACACCACAGGATTACCCTGCGGCCTCGGCGTCTGGGTCGCTTGTATCATGCGAAGCGGCCGTGAGCATCTTCCACGTCAGCCAACAGCTGTACTGGGGCTGCCTTCATGATGCCTGCCTGCTGACAAGCAGCAGGGACATGCGATGGCTGACTGACTGGTCCACTGGGCGGGCCGCAAGGTGGCATGGCTGTGCGTAGGCGAGTCATCGTCATGGTTCAACAGCACAACATACCCAGCACTGCCAGTTGTGTGGAAACACTGTCTGCGCATTTTCACTGAAATGTTGCATGGCGTGTGGTGCTGTTTCATGTATGATGGTGCAGCTGTACAGTCGGCAGTGGCATTGCACATCTGGACAGTCTGGGCGACTTGTTTAAGCAGGTACATGGTGTGTGCAGGATGCGGTGCACCTCGGCATTGGCTTGATTTGCTGGCTTGCAAGGCATATGCAAACTGCTTTGCAGGATGCTCCGCTTGCCCACAGTTTAGGGGTGTGGATCAAGCAACTGAAACTGCTGTTGCCCCAGCAGCTACCCCATCCCACTGTTGTGGTCTGTATCTTTGGGGTGGATGCAGGGTGGATGCAGAGAAGCCAGAACCTTGGGAACTGTGTTGGCAGGCGTATGTAGCAATAGTAGGCGGACTGATTGGTTTTGCTGGCCTGCAGAGTTGCATGACACCCGGGTCGTCTGCATACCTTGCATGTGGCAGTGCAGTGTTGTACAGCAGCACAGAAACCATTCACAGGAAGCAAGGACAGCAGCGCATGGATTGTGTGTCGCAATTCTTCTTGCGGCTTGCTGGCAGCTGTGTGTGACGTGCATGTGTGCCTTCAACACCGCCAACACGAGAAGCGCAACTGCACTTCCTGTTTGTAGGTGCAGCCCAGCATGCATCGTGCCACACAAACATGGCCTGCATTTTCTTTGACTGATGTACAACTTCAGGGCTGCTCTGTAGCAATCAATCAAGTCAAAGCAGGTGAATGCAAGCACTAGATTATGCAGCTGCATGTCAGCCTCCTTTGGCCCGTGTTGCAAGCAAGGTGGTGTATCGCAGGAGTTGGTGGCTGTGTCGCACCTCACTTTGCTTTACACACACCGGACGAGTCTGGTGGCGTTTGACTTCACAGGTTTTGTTATTACAACAGGTTGACACAGGGAAGCTCATGTGCCTGCAGTGCTTAGGTTAGTGAGCGGTTTTGTTGGTTATGCATGCACAACAAGCACAACTGTACCGTGGTTGATGCTTGTGTTGACATGTAGTAGTGACCATCTGTTATGACTGGGTGTTACAGGGTTGTGAAGCACTGAGCTGTTTCACAGGTTGAGCGAGGTGTCTACTCATCTTGCTTGTGCAGGGGCATAGCGTCTGTCTGGTTGTTCCTGCATCCATCCTTTGACACCGCATATCTAACAATGACTTCTGGCATGTTGTGTTGAAATCAGCTTGAATGGCTGCTCAGAGGAGGTATGTGATGGCATGACACTGCAACAGGTGCCGTGCGATTCATCACAGCCTTTGTTCAGTTCGCGCTGCATGCTGTTCTTTGCAGACTGCAAGCCCTTACAAGTTGGCGCGATGATAACATGGCCAGCCTGCATTGATTGGGGTGGCCGGCCCTGTCAAAGGGCCTGTATGATAGGCCCCATTGCATGCTTGGTGTCAACGGCCCAAGCTGGCCCTGGCTATTGCTTCAACCTGCATGTCACAATGACATATGCAGCATACTCTCTGCAGCTTCTTGTTACTGCAGCTTCTTGTGGCACCTGTGACTGTGGTTGAAGACATGCAATGATGCTGCCAAGATTGCTTGTAACAGAATTGATGTGTTCTCAGGCTTTTCTGCCAGAAAATCTGTCAGTGACGGACTCACATTGGATGTGTTATCACGCTCTCGACCAGGGCTGACTGCGGGCACGGCACGGAGCTGGCTCCATATGTTAGGGCCTTGTCGGCGATGCAATCCTGTACTGCTCAGTGTCGGAAAAAGATAGCTGTGCAGGCTGCCGCACCAGCTGGAAGTTAGCGTGTACTCTGCAACAGAATTTGCACCGTCGTGGCAACAGGGGTGTGCCGACGCCAATGTGTTTTGCACGATCCGCCACATTGAGTTTGACCTGCCAGTGAGCAACTCTCTGCTTGCTCAGCTTGTAATTAGGGAGTAGTCTGCTGCATCTACGGCAACGACTGCACTGGGCTGTCAGGACAGCCATGTCACTGAGTATCAGGCTGCGCCTACTGAGGTGTCAGTGACCATGTTAGTGACACATCCCAGCACGCAAGCTCTGCTGGGAGAAAATTGCAATCTTAGTAGCTGGAGGCGTTAGGCTGGATTCACCACTTGAGGTAAGGCTCAAGCATGTCAGCTTTTAGGGGGTCTCAGCACTTTACCTCCCAGCACCTGTCACTGCTGCTGCTGCTCTCGACAACCCAATGCATTTTGCATGGCTCAATGCCTTGACATACACATGAGCGAGAGAAGGTAGAAATCTGCCGCGTGTCTGGGATGCTGGACTGGTTCAGCCAATTTCACGCCTTCTCACGAAGACGGAGCGCAGTATCACTTTCAGGCTTCTTGCCAGCGGATCCTAGCTAGAATTCAACCAGATATGTCGAAAGCAGCTGCAATATCTATCGTCGCAGTGTTCTTGCTGCTGGAGCTCGCAATCGTGTCATGGTGAGCCATGCAGCAAACCCTTGCTGCTGCTCTGCTGCCATGTGCCTCCCAGCGCTCTCATCACGAAGTGCTGCGCCCAACAGGTGCACTCTGTGGCCAATTGGCTCAGAGTTACACGAGCTCGTCAGGTTTGCTGGATGGAGGAAACTCTATCACGTGGCAACATCCACCTTGGTGAGCGGGATGCTGTCCCAAGGAACATGTGCTGCCATGCTGCCATGTTCGTGCCGCTGCCATGCATGCAAGTCTTACAACCTTCTCAACCGCCAGTCTACAGCTGCATCTGTCGCTACAAGTTACATACGCGGCCACTGCAGCAGCTGACCAGGCACACTTGCCCCGCCGTTTCACTTGCAGGATGTTTGGCTGCTGGCGGTGCTCCGTATCTGTGTCATGCTGGCGCTTTGGCTGAACACAAACACAGCTTACGGCAGGAGCAGGCGGCATGGCAGCGTGTCAGGAGGCTTGGGGCTTGGGCCTCCCCTGCCGCCCAACCATGAGCAGGTGCGCTGACGCGCCAAGCACAGCAATTGCGCAATGCATGCACTATTCCGGCAGATGTATTGCAGCGTGTTGGCAGCAGCAGCATGGATGTGTGTCCTGCAATGGTTCTGTGCAGGACCCATAGACTGCAGTTGCACTGCATGGCATGCATGTGTTTGGCCATGAACATACAATGTGTAAGCAGCCATGGCTCACTCAACAGCCGCGCAAGGATATCGTCAGCATATAGTACCAATACAGCAAGCAGGCATGGCAGTGCTGTGATGCCGCTTGGAGTGCATGGCTAGCACACTATCTATGTGCTTGCCGCCAGCCCAACTGTCATCATACTGTGTGTGTGTGTGTTCAAGTGCTGGACTGCTGTGCCGTCCTGCTACCATCCTTCCTGCAAGCGCAGATGGCATTGGGTGCGGCGCTCGCCAGCGGCAGCTGCGAGCTGCTGCTGCTGCTCAAAGCAGTAGCAGTAGCAGTGTGGGCGCCAGACATGGTCATGCCTTCCCCAAGTCTACCTGGCATTTCAGGGCTGCTCTGCACCTTTGTGGCTCTCACCACAAGCTTGTGCAGCAGTCTGGTTACAGGGCTGGTCCTACGATGGTTGATATACAACAGGGGCCGGCCAGCCGCCAGCAAAGCAGACGAAGAGTCAGCAGGCGCAGAAGTAACGCGGCCGCTGCTGGCAGCAAGCTGGGAGCTGCCGGAAAATAACAAACGCATTGGGGCAGCTGGCAAGGATGCTGAGGAACCAGAGCAGAAGCCGCTGCAGCCTGGCACTGTGCTGGAGCTCGTGCGCATGACTGTGCCGGACATGCCCGTGCTGCTGTTTGCGTTCCTGTTTGGCGTGGCTGCTGCGCTGATGGCGGCGTGTGTGCCCTACTTCACTGGGCTCATCATTGACTACGCCTCGATTGACCCTGACAGGTGAGGGCTGGCTGACGCTGCGCTGCACAAGCATGTGCACATCGTGACACACTTGCACATCAAGCATGTGCACATCGTGACACACTTGCACATCGCGGCACACGTACCCCAGCCCTCACTCGTACCTGCTTGATCATATGGTTGAATGCTCAAGCGCATAATGCATGCTGTACTGCTGTATGCACAGGAAGCAGCAGCAGCAGCCCGTTCTTGCTGCATGTGGACTGCCATAGCATCCAGCATACCACAAACCCACAAAGGTGCTGTTGACACTGAAATTGCATTTTGCATGTAAGCAGTCTATGTGTATGTTTCATACCCCGCAGGCGCCGCTTCAGCATGACCACGCTAAAACTGGTCGGGGTGGCTGTGCTGTGTGGCGTGTTCACCGGCGTGCGCGGCGGGCTGTTCAGTGTTGCCATGTGGCGGCTGAATGTGCGCATCCGCACCACGCTGTTCAACTCGCTGCTGACACAGGAGATAGGGTTCTTTGACACGCAGCAGACAGGTGGGGCTCTTGAGTGCATGGATGGCATGAATGCAGGCATGCATGTGTACGGGCTAGTTGATGCTGTGCAGCTTGCATTCTGTTTATGCTGTTCTGCATCTTCAGGTGCTGATTTGGGCAGAAAGGCTGGCTAACTTTGGTTGCGCAGCGTTCCTCATTCACTGGTGAATCTGCCACATCACTGCTGCTGCTGCTGCTGCTGCTGCTGCTGCTGCTGTTATGGCTTGCAGGAGAGATATCCAGTCGCCTGTCGGCTGACACCACAACAGTCAGCGACAGCATAACGCTGAACCTGAACATCCTTGTGCGCACAATGACCCAGGTGCGTGTGTTTGTCAGAAATTGCACCAGGTCACAGGGCAGTAGCTCATCTCACTGCAGCATGCAGAGCTTTCGTAACAAGAATGTCCGTTTCATACGCCTGCAAGCACTGTACTGTCAGTTGTTGTAGCTGCCGCATCCAATGGATAGGCTGCATGATGTTGTCTACCACGCAGCCGTTGCTAGCAGGCATAGCAGAACAACTTGGCTGCATTGTGCTGTTTGCAGCGGATGGACACTGCTGAGCTTGCTATGCCTGCTGTGCCTGCTGTTTGGTGGCGTCTGCCTCCTGCAGGCTGTCAGGCACAGCAGAACAATCAGCATGCATGGAAGGCTCTGTTGCTCGCAGCTGATGGACACTGCTGAGCTTGCTGTGCCTGCTGTTTGGTGGTGTGTGTTGCCCTGCAGGCTGTCATGGTGCTGGTCTTCATGTTTGGGGCCAGCTGGCGGCTGACAGTTGTCACATTTGTGCTGGTGCCATGCGTACTGCTCATAAGCAAGGTGCGGCGCGCGTGGAGCAGCAGCTAGTCTGCTGGCACTGGCACACTTACAGAACTGCTGTGCTGGTTCCTGTAACATCGGCACACACCGTGCGCATCGCAAGTCATGTGATATGCAGGTTGATGCGATTCATGCCGCCACCTTAAGTTGCTGCTGCTCTGCCTGCCTTCACATGCTGCGCCACCTTCTGATGTTTTACATGAACAATAAGCTGAAGGGGCTGCTGTATGACTAACACTTGCTATGCTGTGCTGCAGGTGTACGGCAGCTACTACCGCAAGCTGAGCAAGAAGGCGCAGGCAGCACTGGCGGAGGCCAATGCAGTGGCTGAAGAGGTGCTGTCAGCGCAGGCCACGGTGAGGCTCGCTGCTGAATGCAAAGACTTGCAACGTGTTGGGATGAGGCGCTCGTGTCCGCTGCAGCGGGCAGCATGGCTGGGCAGGCAGCAGCCGTCAGCGCTTCACCATACTGCGTCATGCGCACGAGCCCACAAGCAGTGGAAGGATGTTGTCTTAGCCTGCAGTTTCACTGCAAGCATACCGCTTGACCGTGTGCCAACACATGTTGTTTGTGGCCCAGACATCTCTTCTTCTAAACGCCTCTTCTTTTGCTTTGCTTTGCCTTCATCGTCTGCAGGTGCGCGCGCATGCAGCGCAGGACTCGGCAAAGGCGTCGTATGCTGCAAAGCTGCACGTGTTCTACCTGCTCATGGTCAAGCAGGCTGCAGCATACTCTGTGTATGCGGCCACCACCACATTTTTGCCGAGTGTGGTGGTGGCGGTGGTGCTGTACTATGGAGGGCTGCTGGTGCTGAACGGAGACGTGAGTGCGGCTGCTGTTGCTGCTGCTGCTGCTGCTGCTGCTGCTAGTGTTGTTTGGCGTTGTTGCTGTTGAGACGTTCAGTTGGACGCATGTGACAGATCAAGCAAGCAAGGCAGCAGCAGGCATGGCAGCGACAGCATGAGCATTCAAGCAGCGCAGCAACTTGCACTACTCATGTGTTGCGGCTGGACAAAGGCCACAGCACCAATTGTGTTCCTCACTGAGCCTTGCTGTGTACAACCAGGTCCATATAACACGTTCAAATCAATACCTCGCCCTCGTATGTGCTGCGTCTGCCATATACAGATGTCTGCGGGCGGGCTGGTGTCGTTCATGCTGTACCAGCAGTCGCTCAGCAGCGCCTTCTCCATGATGGGAGACGTGTTCAGCGCGCTCACCGCAGCAGTGGGGGCAGCAGACAAGGTGGGTGGCAGGCGCGAGATCACTCGCCTGCTGCTGCTGCTGCTGCTGCTGCTGCTGCTGCTGGGTCTGATGCATGCAACAGTGGAGCCTGGGTTTCTACAGCTGTTGTGTGCTGCCTGCATGTTGTTTGTGCAGCGTGACTGTTCTACATTAAGCATGTAGTAGGGATGCTGTTTTCTGGCTACTGCCTCTCTGTCCAGAACATAACACCGTCTTGTGTCTATGCACGCTGTTCTGTACTTGGCTGTTGTTCGTTCAGCCACCTGTTCAGCAGCTTTTCAGCAGCCGGGAATGCTGCTCTGGTGCAAGTCAGCATGCCCACTGAGGCCACAATCAACTTGAACTGCAAAGTTGACATGGTGTGTAATCATCATCATCTGGCATGCAGGTCATCGAGCTGATCAAGCGCACACCGAAGGAGTCACCGTCTGGGGACTTCATCCCAGACAGTGGCACGCTGCAGGGTGCGCTTGCACTGGACAACGTGGTGTTTGCCTACCCCATCCGGCCAACACAGCGCGTGCTGAATGGGCTCAGCATGAGTGTGAACCCAGGTGGGATGCATGCATGCTGTTTGCAAGGTTGTTTGCGCTTGGACTTTGACTGTGTGCTGCGCGACGGTGCGATGCTCGTGGCCCTGCTGTTATCTTCAAGGTAAGAACCCATGTGGGCTGCGCAAGTTATGTTTGGCGATGCGTTGCAGCTGCGGTGGCTGTGCACTGTGTGATGCGCGATGCGTGCAGCGCTGCTGTTGTGCTCAAGCCGTTGACACCGACGTCAGCGCCTGAGGTTGGGAAAACAGTCATCCAAACGCATAGCTTGGCACCAAGGGAGCGGCTGGATCCACCTCTATATAACAAAGTTAATGTTGCTGCTGCTGCAGGCGAGGTGGTGGCGCTGGTGGGCCCCTCAGGTGGCGGCAAGACGACCATCATCAAGCTGCTGCAGCGCTTCTACCTGCCCAGCAGCGGGCTGGTGCTGGTGGACGGGCGCGACATAGGTGCGGCGGCTGGGCGTGTTTGAAATATGTGTCGATAGGCTTGGGCCAGCAGTATGTGTGTTATGTGCATGTGGGGCAGGTGGTTGAGGCCAAACTTGATTTGGGGGCTGCCAGCTGTGATAGCAGCCAACCGTATAGAACAGCAGCTGCTGGCCTTTGGCGCTTGCAGACGCGTGCTGAATCCGTATGTTTGCTCAGGCGTGTTGACTGGGTGTGAGGCATAGTTTTGTGACACTGTCACCCAAGTGTGCTGCGTGACAGCGATGCTGGCTTGCAGCGGTCAAATCTGTGTCTTGTGTGATCTACATTGTCACAGCCAGCCGTGACAATGCAGATCACACAAGACACAGATTCAACCCAGGAAACCAACAAACACAGCAAACATACGCAACAAAACAACCACTGCCCCGGCTGCTGTGCTGGTCTGTACAACCCCAAGTGGCTGCGCCAACACAACAAAACAACCGAGCCGTATAGTTCTCTCCTGTGTACACTGCTGCACTGGCTGCTGTGCAGGCCTGTCCGACCCGAAGTGGCTGCGCCAACACAACAACAACAACCGTGCCGTACGTTTTGTCCTTTTTAACTGCTGCACTGGCTGCTGTGCAGGCCTGTATGACCCCAAGTGGCTGCGCCGCCACGTGGCACTGGTGAGCCAGGAGCCGGTGCTGTTCGCGCGCAGCGTGGCGCGCAACATCATGTACGGGCTGGAGCGCGAGGACGGCTGCGCTGACGCACCCACGCAGGTGTGACATCTGATGTATACATTTGATTTTGAGCGGTGTGGTGTGTGTGTGTGATTTGTGTACTGTTTGGCGCCTACAGCATCATGTACGGGCTCGAGCGCGAGGACGGCTGCGCGGACGCGCCGACTCAGGTGCGCAACGCGCTGTATACATATGATCGTGAGCGGTGTGATGTGTGACTTGTTCACTGTGTGGCGCTTGTGACATCATGTACGGGCTGGAGCGCGAGGACGGCTGCGCAGACGCACCCACGCAGGTGCGCAATGCGCTGTAGACATATGATTTTGAGCGGTGTGATGTGTGATTTGTTCACTGTGTGGCGCTTGTGACATCATGTAAAGGCTGGAGCGCGAGGGCTGCTGCGCAGACGCACCCATGCAGGTGCGCAACGCGCTGTATACATATGCAATTGAGTGGCTTGATGTGTGGCTTGTTCACTGAGAAGCGCTTGTGACATCATGTACGGGCTGGAGCGCGGGGACGGCTGCGCGGACGCACCCACACAGGTGCGCAACGCGCTGTATACATATGGATTGGCTTGATGTGTGGCTTGTTCACTGTGTGGCGCTTGTGACATCATGTGCGGGCGGGAGCGCGAGGACGGCTGCGCAGATGCACCCACGCAGGTGCGCAACGCACTGTATACATATGATTTTGAGCGGTATGATGTGTGACTTGTTCGCTGTGTGGCGCTTGTGACATCATGTACGGGCTGGAGCGCGAGGACGGCTGCGCAGACGCACCCACACAGGTGCGCCATGCGCTGTATACATATGCAATTGAGTGGCTTGATGTGTGACTTGTTCACTGTGCGGCCCGTGTAGCATCATGTATGGGCTGGAGCGCGAGGACGGCTGCGCACATGCACCCACGCAGGTGCGCAACACACTGTATACATGTGAAATTGAGTGGCTTGATGTGTGACTTGTTCACTGTGTGGCGCTTGTGACGTTATGTATGGGTCAGCGCGAGGACGGCTGCGCAGACGTACCAACTCAGGTGCGCAATGCGCGGTACCGGTGATGCTTGGCAGCAAGTGACGCCGCGGCTCCATGTCAGTGGCCGGCAGGTGGCCCAGCATGCTGTCTTGTGCCGTGGCCTGCTTTGGGACGTGTTTGCGTGATATGTTTGCTTTCATCCTTCCCAGCTGGCTGTTGAGGTGGCGGCTCACAGGCCAACGCGCGCACGAGTCAATCTGCCACACCCTGCTGTGCAATTGTGAGAACAAATCCTGTGCAATGCTTTGTAATGGGCTGTAAAATGGCATGTTTCTAATGCGCCGCAGGAGGCTGTTGAGGAGGCGGTGCGCCAGGCAAACGCACGCAAATCAATCGCCTCACCCTGCTGTGCAGTCTTTGAGACACAACCACCCTGTGCATGGCTCTGTAATGCAGGAGGCTGTTGAGGAGGCTGCGCGGCAGGCCAACGCTCACGACTTCATCAGCGCCTTCCCTGAGGGCTACCAGACGGGCTGCGGGGAGAAGGGCGTGGTGCTGTCAGGGGGGCAGAAGCAGCGGTGAGTGGTGCTGTCAGGGGGTCAGAAGCAGCGGTGAGACGCACACACACACAGCCCTTGACACTCCCATGATATCTGCTCTGTCAGCCTTAGGCGCTTAAAGCAATGGCGAAGTAAGCTGGGTTGGGAGGGTTGCTGTCTGGCGTTTGCTTGCTGTGTGGGCTGTTGAGCCAGCTAGTTCAGGTCATGCAAATGCGCCTGCTGCCACCTGCTGCCCATGTGCCATACTGCATAATGACTCTGGTTGCTTGTGACTGCTGCTGCTGCTGTTCGATGTTGGGTGTTGGGTTGTGCCTGCAGCATTGCGATTGCCCGGGCGCTGGTGCGGCAGCCGCAGGTGCTGCTGCTGGATGAGGCCACGTCAGCGCTGGACACAGAGTCAGAGGTGAGGCTGGCTGTAGCTCACCTGAGGCTGCTTCCGCCTGACAACGTGCAAGTGATGTGCGTGTTTACATGGCCAGTCACCTGGTGCTGTACATAGCAGGGTTAATGTGGCCCGCTGAGAGAAGTCAACACAGCGTGGTGCCTGCCAGATGTTATTCTGCTGGCTGGCTTGTCTTTGCTCCACAACAGCGCACGCGCAGCAGCACCTGCACCAAGTCAAAGCAAGCGAAACTACTACAACACTCTTTTCCGTGTGGGCCGCGCTGTGAGTTGAGCTTTAAACCCCGTTGCCGTTGCTCTTGTGTTGTGACGCCTTTTGCCCGCAGGCTGTGGTACAAGAGGCGCTGAACCGCCTCATGGCAGGCCGCACTGTGGTAGTTGTGGCGCATCGGCTATCAACCATCCGGGACGCACACCGGATATGTGTGGTCAGCCAGGGGCAGGTAGCAGAGCAAGGCAGCCATGAGCAGCTAATGGCTGCTAAGGGCATGTATGCGCAGCTGATTGGGCGGCAGCTGACCAGCAGCAGCAGCACATGCCTCAGCAGACCTGCAAGCGCCAGCAGTCTGAGTGTGATGAGTGGAGGGTGTGACAGTGAGGGCAGCAGGGGCTGCAGTGTAGATGCTGGCACGCCGGCTGCAGCTGGGGTGGGCAGCAGCAGTGCTGCTGGTACGCCGCGCGGTGGCGTGGGCAGCAGCAGCAGCGGCAGCAGCAGCCAAGGGATGCCACGATCGTGATGGCACGCCATGCCATGCTAGTAGCGTGTGCAGACAAGCATCGAGTGATGAGTGATGTTTGGATGTAGACAGGGAGAGTATTATGGTTGGTTGAGGGCTGAGTATGAGAGCGTGGAAGTTGCAGAGCATGCATCAGCTGTTGTGTGTTGCTGGGGCAGTCCATGTGATGCTCCAATGTTTGAACAGTGTTTGCCTATGCGTACGGGGTGTACGGGTGCACCACTGTATAGTAAAGCACCGATGTGCAATTCTATTGTAGAAGCACGTATCGGCAGCGTTCACAGCTGTGCCTCCAGCAACTACGGTGATGGGGCGGGGAGCTCCTGGCACCCACAGGTGGAGGCCAGGCACCAGTGGTGCCGCAGTTACCATGTCAGGCATGACAACCTCAATCCAGCCATGTCAAGGCTGGTGATGCAAGTTGTTGGTTAGCATCCAGAGCAGCTGATGAAGGTTCTACTGGCGTGTTTGTGGTGCCATAGTGCGGCCACCTGCCCATGCTGAAGGACCTGTGACTGGCAGCAGGCTCCGCTGCTTATGACTGAAAAACGTTTATCAGCTGGTTTGAACACGCATGAAGACTTCAATGTGATCTGATTGCCACTGAGAGGCGCTCGGCCTGCCAGTGTTTAGTGGTTCTGCAACACAACACACACCGAACCAGCACTTTGCCGAGCTCAGCGCCTGTTTCGGTCCTTTCCCCGAGGTAGTCATCTCTAGAGGAGCATTCAAGATGGTGCGTGCCTATGAGCCTTGTGCTGCCAGCCCGGCAGGCAAAGTTGGCGTCTGCGCCATGTTGCCTGTGATCGACCTGGCTGAGGATCTTATTTACTGATATGCAGGCTCCCAAGAAGAAGGTCGCACCCGCACCGGGTGCCGTCAAGAAGGTGAGCAGCAAGCGAGACAGCCATGGCTGCTTCAAGTGCATCGCTGGTGCGCTTGCTCACTCGTCCATTTCTTTTTCGCAGGCGGCAGCTCCCAAGAAGGAGACCAACCCTCTGTTCGAGAAGAGGCCGAAGAACTTTGGTGCGCAGCAGTAGCTGGTTCGGTCTGCTAACAGTGGGCAGCAGCAGTGCTCTTCCTCTTTGTACAGCAGCAGCCTGTTGACCGATGGTGTTTTTTTACGCACAATATCCCCTATGTATTTGCAAGGCCAGCAGCAAGAGCACATAACAGCTGCAGCAGAAGTGTTGGCAGCAGCAGCAGTGGCTGCCCTGCATTATGCTGGCTAGCGTTGTGTGGTTTTGGGGGATTGTAGGCATCCTCGTGCTGTTCAGATTAAGCAGCATGCGTGCCAGGCCGTCTTTGATCCTGCAGGGTGGGCGCAGTAGCTGTCTTGCACATGTAGCAGCAAATGTTGCTGATGGCTGGAGCAGCGGTGTGGTCTGCACACTGCTGCACAGTTCAATAGTAGCGACAGTGCCTGCTTGATACCACGCGTTGACTGTTTTCAGCAGCGCTTTCAGCTATGTTTATAGTAAGCCACTCCCGAGGTTGTGCGCAGCACTGTGCAGCAGTCAGCTTCTGGTCAAGAGCTTGCGTTTGGATTCCACTGCACGTGGGCACCCTTAGCAAGCCAGTGACCAGCAGCTGGCTGCTGGATTGGCATCAACCGTGCTGCAAACAGCAGCATCAGTAGCAACTGCGGCGGTAGCTTTTTGGCAGCAACTGGCCCCCTCCAGCACACGCACTGACGGGACTGCTTTAACAGCAGTCAGCCTGACAACATTACCACCACTTGCAATGTTGCGAGGCCTGCATCTCACCTATGCTGCTTCCCGTCCTCTGCAACCGCGCTGCTGCGTCATCAAACAGGCCTGGGCGGCAACCCCGCTCCCAAGCGCGACCTGCGCCGCTTTGTCAAGTGGCCCAAGTATGTGCGCCTGCAGCGCCAGCGCCGCGTGCTCAGCATGCGCCTCAAGGTGCCCCCGGTGCTGAACCAGTTCGTCACCCGCGCACTGGTGAGTGCAGCGCGGCTTGCAGGAAACCACAGCAGCAGGGCTGTATCGTGGGCCGTATGTTGTGCACACGTCTTGAGGCATGGCAACTGCAGCTGTCGCTCGCTGCTGGCATTCTATGGCGCGCCTTGCTGCTGTTGCTTTCTCCTCGTGCCGCATATACCTTCTAACCCTACATCTTCCCGCCTTTTTCCTTTCCTCCCTGCAGGACAAGAACCAGGCCGAGACGCTGTTCAAGCTGCTGCTCAAGTACCGCCCCGAGGACAAGAAGCAGAAGGCGGAGCGCCTCAAGGCTGAGGCTGAGGCCCGCGAGGCCGGCAAGGTGTGTGTGCTGCTCGTTGACGGGGTGCGGTACCACTGCGTGCGTGCATGTGGCTGACGCGCCATGCTCAACTGCATGCTGAGGCGGGGCGTTGACTTGGTCAAAGCTCCTGCTGATGCTGCGTTGACTGGCTGCGGATGCGCTGCCGCCGCCCGCATATAGCGCAACACCAGGCTCGCTTGGTTATAAGCGCTTTAACCCAGAGAGCAGCCACTCGGCAGCAGCAGCAGTGCATCATGTTGCGGCAACAGCGCGGCCGTGCGCTGCTCCCTGCACGGTGCACTGAGGGGCGCCTGGTGCCCCTTGGTTGCGCTTGTGGCATGTGGCCGACGGAAACACTCCCAAGGTGCCATGTTACGGGGCGCGCATGGCTGTGCACGTTGTGTTATCTGTATGCATGCATGCAGCTGTGCAGCTGACAGCAACAGCAAGACAGCTGGCGGAGTGCACACAGCTGCAGAGATGGCTGCAGCATGTGTTGTGGTGCTATGCATGGCGTACAGGCCACACACCGCTGTACCTGCATGATCCTTGCTTGCTGTTACGGGAGATTGAAAGGCAGCGCGCGGACAGGAACGAACACAGCAGTGTCATGCAGCCAATACAATGGTGCTGATATCTTGCTGTGTCTCTGCACTCGCGCCAAGTGCCACCCTATCTTCTGCAAGATGGTTGCTACATGATGCTGAGAGAAACCGCCTGGGCTGCATGCATGTGTCTGTGGAATGTGCATCGGTGAAATGTCCGTATGTGACTGCTGTTGCAGCAGCTGCGGCCATTGCATCAGCATGATCGCTTGCAGTTGCACTTGTACTGCGCTGGTTTGCAGTATCACACACGACACGGTCCCAGCATGCACATCGACGTTGGCACTCTGTCATGGCTTGCAGGAAAACCTTTTGTCAGCATTGTGTCACTCTTGCCGCACCGCCTCCTCACCATCTCTCACTCTCTCTGTCAAAGAAGGCTTGTCAAAGTCTCTCTGTCACACCCTCCTCTCACCTTGCTGTCACACTCTCACACTATTCCTCCTTGCAGGAGCTGGAGAAGAAGAAGCCGCTGGTGGTCAAGTTTGGCCTGACCCACGTGACACTGCCCGCCCACTGCTCTCACTCTATTTTCATATTCTCATTCTGCTTGTCACATTCGTTGTCACACTCTCACTCCTGCAGGAGCTGGAGAAGAAGAAGCCCCTGGTGGTCAAGTTTGGCCTGAACCACGTGACCACGCTGGTGGAGGCCGGCAAGGCGCAGCTGGTGGTCATCGCCCACGACGTGGACCCCATCGAGCTGGTGGTGTGGCTGCCCGCGCTGTGCAAGAAGATGGGCGTGCCCTACTGCATCGTCAAGGTGCGGGGCTGTGCGGGGCTGGCTGTACTGATCTGTGTCGTGTTGTTTTTTGTGTGTTGGTGAGCAGGGTGCTGTTCCAGCGTTTGTTCATCTCAGCTGGTACTATGGACGAGCTGGTACTTTGGGCAAAAGCGGTGGTGGCATGACGTGTGACCCCGTTCAATGCTGTATGGTGCTTCTAGTCTCGGCCGCATGTGTCTCGTGTGCTTCCTGCAAAGGCTTCCCGTGCTGCCGTCTTACATACCTACTCACCTGCACCTCCGCCACTCGCCGCCTCTCTCGCCTCCTGCAGGGCAAGGCTCGCCTGGGCGCCATCGTGCACCAGAAGAACGCCGCTGCCCTGGCCGTGACCGGCGTGAAGAACGAGGACCAGCGCGAGTTTGGCAAGCTGGTGGAATCCTTCAAGAGCCAGTTCAACGAGGGTGCGCGCGTGCAGTGGGGCGGCGGCATCATGGGCATCAAGTCCCAGCACAAGCAGAAGCAGAAGGAGCGCATCCTGGCCAAGGAGCTCGCACAGCGCATGACCGTGTAAGCGGGCTCCTGCGCGCTGCAACTGCTGCTGTGTGAGCATCGCTGCAGCTGCAGCTGCAGGAGCTGCTGCTGCTGCGCGAAAGTGTGGTGCAGGAGAGATGTAGCTGCAGCTGCGGCTGGGCAGTGGCTTCCTTTGTTCATGGCTGGGAAAGGCGGTGGCTGCTGTTGGTGGCTGCTGACTCCGTGTAACTAGCCGTGGTATCGTTCTGTTTGCTGGCCTGGGACTTGCTGATGCGTTGACTTTCAGCTATGGTGGCGGCGGGGCCCTCCAGACATGTGATGTCAGGAACACAGTTGTAGTGCAAGATCCTACAGGAGCTGCTGATCAGCTGCCTCATGAGGTACCGCACCACGCTGTAAGCTATTGCAGAATGTACCGTCTTCCCTGCAACTTTTTGAACACCCTACTGGCAGGAGCGGCATGCGCTGACAGCAGACTCATTGCATACCTGCCGCCAGCACCCCCGAACGCAGCCTTATTGCAGACGACACGCACCCATCCTAGAGGTGCTCTACTGCCGTAGTAGTCGGACTGCATTTCCTGCAACTCTTCGTACTCAACCAGAATAGGTGTACTCTGGAGTCAATTGGAGGTGGCTCGAACTTCCTGGCATGGTCTAGCTTGGGCGACTTGCCTAACTGAGTTGCAGAGACAGGGCGGACTTTGTGAATCAGTTACAAAGTGTGCAGTCGTCAGCCACGTGTGAACACAATCAATGAGGGCTGCTTGAGCCCAGCAGTCCCACAAACAGGATCATTGCGAATGTGCTGCTGCAAAAGTACCTGCCGTACAATCAATACGTTGGCCTGAACAGCGGTGCCTGTGCAGAACAGCCAACAGGAGGCCATCCCAAGTACAAGTCAACCAACGCTGCTGCTGAGGTGCTGCAGCATCTCATGGGAGGTGTGCTGTTGAGCATGAAAGTGCTGTGTGCTACGAATGAATGCATGAAGGGTGGCTGCGTCGTGTAACAGCAAGCACTTACTGACCCTGCTGAGCACTGAACAGAAAGGTGCATAGGTTGGCATGTGGTGATGTGCCGTGCAAGTACTGCATGCAGGAACATGCTTCATACAAGCGAAAAGCACTTCCTTTGCCAAATTGCTGCATCAAGGACAAGCATGCTCACCAACTGTAGAACCAGCGTCAGCCAACTGCCTGGTAAGGTACCTGACCAGACGAGGGTGCTCTTACCGCATGCACATGCGATGGTGCCATGCATGTGAACTGCTGTGCTGCATATGGTTGCTGTGCGCAAGCTGTGCGATGGGAACACCTGCAACGTGCTGCATGATGCGAAGCCATTGTCCATCATCATGTAGGATGCTTTACTGATCACGGCAAGCCATACATCTCATGAGAGATGTGCTGCTAGACTGCAAACAGAGCAGCATGCATGCACTTGCAGTGATGCATGTGTAGGCAAAGAAGCGATGCAAAATCACAGCCTGCAGAACATCTAGATCGCAAAAAATATAGCGCCAAGCGGTCAGCAAACAATGGTATGAAGCCACTTTAGGCCAGCTGCACACACAACGAGCTGCACATGCTGCAGGCAGCTTGCATAACATAAGAAACCATGCGGGACCCCTGCGGTGTGCCTGACCAGGCAGCACATGATGAAAAAAGCCATGCAGCTATAAAATTCAGGCAGGCGATGGCTTCCATTAGGCAGCAAGCTAAGCTCCTCAAAGACTGCACGTCCCATGCCAGTGCTATGCAATGCATTGACAATCAATGCGCCACACAGCTGCAGCAGAGTGCACCAACATCCTCCTGATTGCGGTGCATAGCCATGTAGATGCAGCCCGCTTCTTGCCCCTGAAATGAAATAAGATCAGCTGCTGTCATTTACTGGCATGGTTACTTGCTGGAGCATCCACTGGGATGCCACGCAACATGCTGATCCTGCATATAAATCAATGAAGCTGCACGCTGGAGGCGTCATATCAAATAGCTGGAGGCGTCAAATCAAATCCAGACCCATCGTCTAACCCAAGCGCTGGCTTGGCCACAAGACAGCCGCTGCTGTTGTGTGTACGGCTGATGCGCGTCAACAGAGGCTGATGCTCACTGAGCATCCGTGCCAGGCAGGCTGCTTAGTTCTGCCATGAAGTCCGGCTGATGGGTGCATTGCGGTCCACCTTCTCAGTCTGTGCCATCGCCACTGCAGTGTCAGCCTGCGCCAGGACAATCTTGCCGTTGGCGGCACCTGCAGGAGTGGCAACAGCATATGCGGACCTCTGGTAAGGTCGCTTGCTTGTGAGAAGCGCTTGCAGCACTGGCTGGCACACAGCAGCTTGCACGTGATGCAAGTTAGCTGCTCATGCGGCTGGTGCACTATCAAGCTTCGGCCCATACCAGCAGCGAGAGGTTACACAAGCAAGCATACAAGCAAAATGTCAGGAACAGCAGCCAAAGCTAAAGCAAGCAGCGCACCTGACAGAGCCAGCGAGCCCACAGGCTGAGCTGTGTAGCCAAAAGAGCCTGTGCGGCTGGCCTTTGGCGCAAAACCAGTGGTTGCTGTAAGCATGCTGTTGGCAACGACTGTCTTCCTGTTGCCGCGCTTGCCTCCCTGGTTGACCATGATGGCTTCGGGCATGGCAGCAGCAGTGGCGCCCTCATAGCTGCAGCAGCAGAGGCACAGGACATTGGCAGCAGCAGCACTCCTGTCAGACAGTTGACTTGTAGCACTGCACGCGTGTCTCAGAAGCCTTGCACCCAAGGCACTCAAGTACCAAAATTCCTGGTCAAACTGCAGCAGCTGACAACAGGTGACTGACGATTGTCGACATGTTATGCTGAAATCTCCAACTCTGCTGAGCACAGCACCACTGTCCCGTCTGCATCATCGCCCCACTGCCATCTGTGTCAGTGATGCGCCCGCCAAATATCCAAGCATCAGCATGATACTGCCCCCGGCCACTCACGTCTGAGACACGGATGCGCCGTTTGTCACCAGCACTGGGATCTGTGGTGCGCCTGAAGACAGGTTGATGGGCTTGGGGGTCAGGTTGTACAGGTCTTGCGCTGACCTGGCACGAGGCTTCACTGCCTCCTTGCGCCTGTCAGGGTTGCTTGACACGGGGTCGGCCTCAACTGTGCTGTATGAGAGAGGGCCGTTGCCGCCGGCGGTTGAGGCGCGGTACACGCCTGCAAGAGAGCAGCAGCGGCAGCAGCAGCAGCAGCAGCAGCAGCAGCAGCAGCAGCAGCAGCAGCAGCAGCAGCAGCAGCAGCAGCAGCAGCAGGAAGAGCATGGCAGTCAGCGAAAGCATGCTGAGGGGGCGATGTGCAAGTGCAAGCTGGGTGAGATGATCATCATCAAGGTACCAGTCAAGCTGGTTTGAATGCTCATTGTATGGCAGTGCAGCATCACAAGCTGGTAGTATGCCTTTGGAAGGGATACCCGCTGAATGGTGTTAGCAATCCAGGCAGGAGTGCCAGATGCACAGGGCAGCTACTGTTATCCTAGGAGCAATCTTGCATCTAGCACTGTGCTGCTGCTGCATCAACCCTGGCTGTCTACAACAGCACACTGCTTCGATGCTGGAAGCACACTCACCAATAAAAGCTGCGTTGGCGTTTGATTCAGCTGCGTCTGGGGTGTAGGCGCTCCTTGACTTTGTGCCTAGGGGACTGATAGAGCGTGCAGCGTTGTAGGCAGCATAGCCGCTGGGGTCGTCCTCGTTGTCAAAGCGGCCCCGCAGGAGCCTGGCTGCTTGGCAGCAGGGTGCAGCAACTGCAGCAGCAGGTGCAACAAGCAAGGGGTGTTGGGATAGCAGCAGGGATGTAAGATTTTCATGTGCTGTTGCAGGTAAGTGCTGTGTCAGGTGCTGCATGCACGGCAGGATCACAGCAAGCAGCAGATCCAGCCAGAGGATGTGCCTGGAACGCCATTGACAGCATCCAAGAAACTGTCCTGCAGACACGCAGCATCCAGAGTTCACCTATGAATATGGATAGCAACTGCAACACTTAGGCGTCAAACGTCTTGCTCGATGCTGCTTTATGCATCGCCTGTGCTGGAGGTGAGACTCACCAGCTGCAATAGCAAGGAGGACCACCACAGTCTTGACGTTGCTGAGCTGCATCATCGTTGTCGCTGCCTTGCAAAACGGTAATGACAGGGATAGGTGATCGTTGCAGCTCTCTGTTGGTCGTGGGAGCACTGCAAGAGCAGCAGAGCATTTTGGCGGGCGTCAGTTTCGTTGACCCAGGCAAACGCCATGCCCGTCTCATTTACTGCAGTAGTATACTTCTTAAAGGATAGAACTACTATCTAGCTCGTATGCTTACCTGGTACTGCTGTATGTGTGCGTCCGTTGCGGTGACGTGCCTGGCGTGTAGTTGTTTCTACTATGCTACCATTGTCCTACGCCGTCGGCTATATACAGAGCACACTACGTTCACGTTACAGATGATTCTGTCATTGGAACGAAGCCTAAAACGTCGCTCGACGTTATTGGACACTACGTTACACGAGTGTACTGGCAGCAGCTATGATGCTTGTCACTCTTACGACAGTTCAGGACGCATGAACGCATTGTATTGTGTGATACACAGAAGCAAAAATAGTTTAATTTTTTGCTTTATGTTGCTTGTGGTGCATGAAGGCTTTCATACTGAAGTGAAGTCCACGTGAAAAGATGCTTTCTCCGCAACTTCGCCGATCGGTGCACAATCAAAGTCGGCGCCGAATCGCCCTGGATGTAGCAACCAGTTCGCTCAAACATCATCAAAGTTTTTACCAATGGAAGCATGTAGTGCTGTTTATGGCCGTATTGAAATACGTGCTGATGCTGCTGTACTGCTGTCACTAGTCACGTGCACGCTGTACAGTCATGTAGCAAGCACACTACACCTGCGGCTGCGCTGCTCCTTACCAGCAGCCCAACCTGCAGAATGCAGCCCAAACCTTTAGATCGGCATCCCTCATGCTGCTGGCCAGCTGTCAGCCACACTGGCACTGGACTGGCAGAGTCTGGCTGCTGCCCGGCAAGCAGGGCCACTTGCTTGGAGCGACTGTTATCCTTATCCTCATCAAAATACCAATCATTACATAGCAATGGCCATTGGCCCCGCGCCCTACAGAAGTGGCAGAAAGAGGGAGCGACCGCGTACTACTCATACTATGATAGTACAAAAGGCAGGAGTTTGATGGTGTTGCACCACAAATGACCATGCAGTGGACATTGCGTACATAGTACCAGATGCCAAGGATTCCAGCTGTTTGTAGTGATGAATTTGCCTGGTGGTTCCATGCTTACGAGTTTTTCATAAATGTGCACTCAGGCACAAGCACTTGCAGGCAATTGCAGGGCAAGCGGCTCTGATGCAGCTGCCTTACAAGCAGCGCATAATTTAGCTGTGCCTCCCTCCAGCATTGTGCACAATCATTCAAGATGACTACAGCTGTTCAACGCTGTGTGTCACGGTGCCTTGCTCACTGCACATGTGCATGTACATGCCATGCATGGCTAGCATATGGGCAGTGCTCACCATACGAAGAAGAGTTGAACAATGTTTTTGTATGCAGACCCAACATAAGGTTCACAGGGGTATAACTGTTCATTACACTGAGTTACTGCCCTGAACGTCACTTTGGGACTTGGTATGGTGTAGAATACAACAACATGTTGCAGTCCTGCTGCCTGCTGCTGCAGCGTCGCTAACCCTGGTGGGCTGTTCTTGTGGTTTGCATTACAGATGGTTGAATGTCAGTTACAGATGGGTCCGAGCACCATTGAGGGCAGCAAAACACGCAAGTAAATGAGTGCATGGTCTGACACCAGCCAAGTTATGAGCTGCTCACCTCAGAACACACCGCACACTCTAGCACACACTCCTGCTGTCATGAAGGTACTGCAAGTTTCTAGCCGCCGTCTCAAGATGTCTGCCCCCACAGGACACACTTCACTGATGGCACTCACTGATCAGGAGCCACATTGAAAATCATCACATAACAACAGCAGCAATATCAACTTGATGTGTAACTTGTCATGTGAAAGCGGGGTGCTGTAGGGACACCCCGTTTCTGCCTCACACAGGCCTGTTTCAACACAGAACAACACCCACAGCATACACCTTGGCCAAACAAAAACTGTGTATGCATCACAAACAACAGACAAACGAATCACACGTCCACTAACGTGGATCCACACAAAAAGAGACTGCCTACAACCCAGCCACGTTCTAACTGCATGGTGGTGCTGTTGGTGCAGTGTTGCGACGCTGTTTTGCCCAAATTTGGCCCCTGGCAAGGGGCGCAGGCTTCCTCAGCACACAACAGCTGCACTTTCTCAACAGACCACCACACTGCCAGCAGCCAGTGCAACAACAACAAACAAGCAATCAACCCCCGATCAGGTTCCTTTCAGCTGCCAACCTGGGGGTTGGAGGCCACACCGTCTGCTACGCAAAAGCAAGCACAGCGTATGCAGGCGTGTGCATTGCATAGTGACATGACGTCCTAGTTGGCCAGATGAGCCACACAAAATCAATCAAACAGGTGCCATGTTGGTTGGCACACACAGGTTGTAGCCACGTGGGTGATGCTATCACACTGGTGCAGCACCGTGCGGTTGTATGTGAACTGAAATGGTGAGATGCATGGGTGCTTGTCTGGCAAAGTTGTGAAGTTGAAGTAAACTGATGCATCCATCAGCATCATGACACAGATAGGTTGTCGTGCCTCTTCCGTGCATTTTCTGTCCAGCAAAACCGGCCCCTGTTATGCCCCGCACGCAGAACAGAACAACAGCATAATAGAGGGCTGCAGCAACTAGGCAGCACGCCACATTTCCTGGCCTAGTATGCTTCATCTTTAACATCATCAAAGGCTTGTTGAGGTACAAGGTGTGGTTCATGCAGCATGCTGCTTCCTCATATGACACCCCCCGACCCTGGTCAGGCTGTTGCGCCGTCATGCATCTGCACGACATTGTGCTCGTTCTGGTGTTCTGGTGTTCTGCAACACAGAGCAGCTTGGCATGCCCGACAACTCAAAGTTTGAAAGCCACAACTGCAGGACGGCAGCAGGAAACAGAAGAAACGACATGTGCACCCTGCTCACATGTGTGGATGTGTGCTTGAGCAGGCTATGGTGCCCAGCGTTCAAAACTAAGAACATGAACACATGTTCCACACACAGCAGCAGCCCCCAGCACTGGCTGGTGAGTGCACCCTGTCTTGCTGCTGCTCTTCTGCTGCTGCATCCTGCTGTTATTCAGAGTTCACTGCTGCTGGCCAGTGCAGCCAGCATTGCAGGCAGGTCCACCCCCGCCTGCAGTATTTGCTGGGCTGTATCTGGGTTGTGCTGCGGTTCCTTTTGTAAGCAGGCCGCTTAGTTCTGCCAAGAGAAGCGGCTGATGGATGCAGAGCGGTCGACCTTCTCTGTCTGCGCCATCGCCACTGCGCTGTCAGCCTGCGCCAGTGTGATCTTGCCGTTAGCAGCACCTGCAGCAGCAGCAGCAGCAGCAGCAGCAGCAGCAGCAGCGTACAGCAGGTGTGTGGTCTAGTCCAGCTTCGGCCTATCTTTAACTTGCTGCTCTCTTGCAGTGGTTCAGTAGTGGATAGCCAGGCCCAAGCCACAGAAACCGCTGGCCACTGTGCTTCTGCTGTTTATGCAACGCATTGCTGCGCCCAAACTATGTCGATGCACTACGTGTGCAGAGGCCTGTCCAACGGCCAGGCAGCTTCGCAATGCGCACAGCAGTACTGCTTGCAGGAGCATGCTGCTCACCTGACAGTGCCAGGGACCCCACTGGCTGAGCAGTAGATGCCAGGGAGGCAATGGTGCTGGCCTTGGGTGCTGCAGATGTGCTTGATGATATCATGCTCTTAGCGATGGTAGTCTTCCTGTTGCCGCGCTTGCCTCCCTGGTTGACCACAATGGCTTCGGGCATGGCAGCGGCAGTGGCGCCCTGGTAACTGCAGCAGCAACAGGGAGCAGCAACCAGCAACGTCAGCAATGCAACAAATTTGCTGAACGCATCAGCAGTTTGCGGCTGGCGTCTGCTGAGAACTGCACTCCTGATGTTGGAACCATCACACACCACCAGTTGCTCCTCACACACATACGCGGTCACTTGCTGCATGCTTCAGAGCTGGCCTACGTACACCAGTGCATACCCAATCAGCATTGAGTCAACATGCAGTCAACATGAAGTCAACCTGCAGTCAGCATGGCACCCTAAATCTCACGTCTGCGCCACGGACGCGCCGTTGGTGACCAGCACGGGGATCTGCACCGCGCCATTCTGGATGTCCACGGGCCTCTCAGGGGTATCCAGCGAGCTGCGAGTCCTTGTCTTCACCATCTCCTTGGCGCGTCCGGGGTTGATGGACACTGGGTCGGCCTCGACAGAGCCATATGAGATAGGGCCGTTGCCGCCTGCTGCAGATGCGCGCCACACGCCTGCGAGGAGAGTGGGATGGGGTGTGCAGTGAGCAGGGTGAGGCACACAGGGCAGGCAGTATAGTGGAGTTGGGCGGGTGTTTTGGAGAAAGGGAACAGATGCTGCGGGGGAGGAAGTCGCAAGCTGCAGGCATGTAGTGGGATCGAGGCGCGCTGCCGCAGGAGCTGCTGTGCTACACAGCACTGGGCACAGCATAAGACACGGTGCATCGGCTACGTTGTGCCAGCCCCTTCAAAAAACAGCACAGCTTGCAACAGTAGTTGTTAGAGGTTGTGCAGAGCAGCGACTCACCCAGCCAGCGGTTGTTGGAGAGGGACTCTGCAGCCTCTGGAGTGTTGCCATTGCGTGCTCCCAGGGGGGTGGTAGGGGCCACGGGGTCGATGGCACGCGCAGCAGTGTAGGCAGAGTAGCCACTGGGGTCGTCCTCGTTTGCAAACCTGTTGGCCTTGAGCAGTCGAGCTGCATGGCAGCTGGGTGCAGCAGCTGAAGCAGCAGCAGCACGCAAGTTGCAGAGCAGCAGGAAAGGGCGGTGCAGGTCAGGGAAGCATGCGTGTGCAAGGTACACCATTTGGACTTGCAAGGCCATGCGAAATGAGCAGATATAAAGCAGA
This sequence comes from Tetradesmus obliquus, assembly GCA_030272155.1. NCBI lineage: Eukaryota > Viridiplantae > Chlorophyta > Chlorophyceae > Sphaeropleales > Scenedesmaceae > Tetradesmus > Tetradesmus obliquus. The sequence continues at coordinate 10,078,976 of CP126191.1, forward strand.
ACGCCAAAATTCTGGTGAGGAATATCGCTCTCGAAACTGTTGGGCAAGTGCAAGGGTGCAGAACTGCTGAGTGTGTGCTGGCGGTGTCACTGACACTGCAGCTGAACGCAAGTGCAAGAGTGGCATGTGCCAACTGCTGCCACCAGCTGCCAGTAGCTTTGACATTGATGGTGCATGACTCTGCAGCTGCGCTGTTGTGGCAGGCATCCAGCAAGCAAGGTAGCACCAGTCATCATCAGCGCAAACATGTCTGCTTACCTGCTGCAATCACCAAGAGCACCAACATAGCCTGAGATTGGGCCTGCATCGTGCACTGCTTGTGTCCGGGAATATGGCGGTGGTTTGAAGTTTACAGTTGTATATGACGCACAGCAGCGCTCTGCGAGGACAGCATCCCATTTTGGCGCGAGTCAGTTTCAGCAGTGATGCAAGTTAAGCTGCAGAGCTATGATGCTGAGCTTCTGACGCTTGCTACTGAAGATTGCAACCATTTAGCTTACCTTATCGATGGACTGGAGGCCGCGGGCTATCGGAGATTGGTGTCGGTGATTGCTGCCAGAGTCAGACCCTGAGAAGTGTGCTAACGCCCAACTACGTTTATCAGCCAGACACAGCACATGAACCAGCCAAGAGGCCATTTATCAGTCCGGGATTGCTGTTTGGTCGAAACGCCCAGCCTCCGTTACGTGGTACGTCAGCATGGGAACATGCTTCAGTAGCGACAAAGGCACGCAAAAGACATTGATTTGAAATATTTCCATTGTCGTGATCACATTGTCGTGATCACCGCCCTTGACAGTTGTGAGATGATCATGACTCAATATCGTTGGTCAAAGTATCCCTCCAACAAGCCACCTCACACCTGCTGTGTATCTTCGAACAAACAGCACACGAACCTCAGCTGCACAGCAGGCTGTCTCGCTGAAATGGGTGCAAACCTCTGCTGATATTGCCAACATGCTGTACTGCTTTGCTTGTTCAGCAGCAAGTACACTGCATGATGCACATGCATTGCTTTCACATGCATGAAACTGCAACGGACTCACATGCTTCCAATGCATGTAGCCACATCCAGCTTGCGTTCACATCAACACAAATGGTGCTTCACTGCAAAGCAGGCAGACGCTCCATCCACCAGGCTACTCACACAAAATGCTCATCCTTGCGGCGTCATAGCACTGCCTGACATGTGTGGGCTGCTGCGCACTGGCTCAGCGCCGAGTACAAATGCAGAAAACGAGACAGGCCGAGTACAAATGCAGAAAACGAGACAAAAAAGAAACGTGCATGCTAGCTAGGACAACATGACGAATGGTTCATGGGACAATGCAACCAGGATGCTGGTGCTTTAGTGTATGCGAGCATGGCATGTTTGGAATGGCCCATCCTACAGTGGCAGCAGGATGCACGCAGCAATGTGAAAAACACCACTGCATGCCATGGCGCTGCTTCCTTTAGTGATGCCATGGGTCACCACAAAATGAAACAACTGAATTGCCTGCATGAACCCCAACCGTCAAATTAATCAATTGTGTTTTTGGCTCCAGCAGGGGTTGTGCTGCTGACTGCCACAAATGCCCTGTGCGTCAGCAGCCCCTGCTATCGTGGCACGTTCCGCCACTGTTCATTGCCCCCTTGCAAAACTGTGCCTGGTGTGTGACACAAACGGGACAGGATACCCCATGAAACAGTCTTCTAAAGACCAGCAGGACCATCATACTCTTGACAGCTTCAAGCAAAGCCGCCAAATCAGGTGCTGGATGCTACTGTGACAACTTAGCTGCGGCTTCCTGCAAGTAATGCAGCAAGCCAGCAGCTGCACCAGCAAGCAGACGCTTGCACAAGCAATTGTTGAAAACTACACCGCATCGCGGCCTTGGTGGCCAACAGATGCTGTAGCATGCGGCTAGCTCAACATGCTGGGTTAACTGACATGTCAAAGCAGCATCACGAGATGCTGCATCACAGCCAGCCAGCACAATTCACAAAGGTGTCACCAACCTAGATCATCACTGAATCCAGACAACCTGTCATTTTTTTGTTTCTCAAAAGCTTTGGCAGCATCAGCAGAGGCCCTGGACATGGCACACCAGCATCATTGTACATGCAGCGGTGCCGCATGTAGCGCTGCACCACCACTGCCTCAGTTCTGCCATGCGGTGCGGCTGATGGGGTTGAGGCGGTCGACCTTCTCCGTCTGCGCCATCGCCACTGCGCTGTCAGCCTGCGCCAGCGTGATCTTGCCATTGGCAGCACCTGCAGGGCAACACCACGTGCAGTGCAGTAGTGTGCTCAGTTGACCAAGCTGGTAAAGGAGGTGTCGGCGTGGTAAAGGCAAGGTTTGGCAGCAAATGCGGCATATGCCTTTGCTGTTACTGAGGACAGCCAGTGTGGTACGCCAGCACCGCCAGGAGAAGACTGATCACTGTGCAAACGGTGCTCCCACATTCTATAGAAGCTAGCTACTGCTCTGGTTGCCGGTGCCTGCTACGTGAGCGATCTGTCTCTTTACCTAGGCAACATCCATCAGCTGCTGATCAAGCCTGGAAAGCTTCTGAAATGCTGTCCTGGCACAGTTTTATGCTGTGAGCATACTCAAGCAGCGCTCGAGGCGGCCCGACGACCCGCTCAGGCCCCTGCTGGACCTCAGCAACAGCAGCAGCCTCAGCAAGATCAATTCTCACCTGACAGGGCCAGCGACCCCACGGGCTGTGCAGTAGAGGCCAGGGAGCCAACCTTGCTGGCCTTGGGTGCTGCAGCGGTGCTTGACGTGAGCATGCTGTTGGCGATGACTGTCTTCCTGTTGCCGCGCTTGCCGCCCTGGTTGACAATGACTGCCTGTGGCATGGCAGCGGCAGTGGCACCCTCATACCTGCAACAGCACCAGCAGAAACAGCAGCAGCAGCAGCAGCAGCATGAGGTCTTGTCATGTTTGGCTGTGACTCATTCACCTACAAGCAAGGCCAAAGCCAGCTGCCATGCCAACACATAACAGTACAACCTTCAACCGCTGGGCATCAAGGCAAGCAATTGTCACCGGCCCATTGCTGGTCACTCGCAGTCAACGATACTGGGTTGATGGCACTAGCAGGTGGCCACACACTTAGTCACCAGCCACTCACGTTTGAGACACGGACGCGCCGTTTGTCACTAGCACAGGCACCTGCACTGCTCCTCCTGCAATGTTGACTGGCCGGGGAGTCAAGTTTCCCAGGTCCTGAGCAGACCTGGTGCGAGGCTTGATGACCTCCTTGCGCCTGTCAGGGTTGGCAGACACGTGTGTGGCCTCCACTGGGTCGGCCTCGACAGAGCCATATGAGATAGGGCCGTTGCCGCCTGCTGCAGATGCGCGCCACACGCCTGCGAGGAGAGTGGGATGGGGTGTGCAGTGAGCAGGGTGAGGCACACAGGGCAGGCAGTATAGTGGAGTTGGGCGGGTGTTTTGGAGAAAGGGAACAGATGCTGCGGGGGAGGAAGTCGCAAGCTGCAGGCATGTAGTGGGATCGAGGCGCGCTGCCGCAGGAGCTGCTGTGCTACACAGCACTGGGCACAGCATAAGACACGGTGCATCGGCTACGTTGTGCCAGCCCCTTCAAAAAACAGCACAGCTTGCAACAGTAGTTGTTAGAGGTTGTGCAGAGCAGCGACTCACCCAGCCAGCGGTTGTTGGAGAGGGACTCTGCAGCCTCTGGAGTGTTGCCATTGCGTGCTCCCAGGGGGGTGGTAGGGGCCACGGGGTCGATGGCACGCGCAGCAGTGTAGGCAGAGTAGCCACTGGGGTCGTCCTCGTTTGCAAACCTGTTGGCCTTGAGCAGTCGAGCTGCATGGCAGCTGGGTGCAGCAGCTGAAGCAGCAGCAGCACGCAAGTTGCAGAGCAGCAGGAAAGGGCGGTGCAGGTCAGGGAAGCATGCGTGTGCAAGGTACACCATTTGGACTTGCAAGGCCATGCGAAATGAGCAGATATAAAGCAGAACGCCAAAATTCTGGTGAGGAATATCGCTCTCGAAACTGTTGGGCAAGTGCAAGGGTGCAGAACTGCTGAGTGTGTGCTGGCGGTGTCACTGACACTGCAGCTGAACGCAAGTGCAAGAGTGGCATGTGCCAACTGCTGCCACCAGCTGCCAGTAGCTTTGACATTGATGGTGCATGACTCTGCAGCTGCGCTGTTGTGGCAGGCATCCAGCAAGCAAGGTAGCACCAGTCATCATCAGCGCAAACATGTCTGCTTACCTGCTGCAATCACCAAGAGCACCAACATAGCCTGAGATTGGGCCTGCATCGTGCACTGCTTGTGTCCGGGAATATGGCGGTGGTTTGAAGTTTACAGTTGTATATGACGCACAGCAGCGCTCTGCGAGGACAGCATCCCATTTTGGCGCGAGTCAGTTTCAGCAGTGATGCAAGTTAAGCTGCAGAGCTATGATGCTGAGCTTCTGACGCTTGCTACTGAAGATTGCAACCATTTAGCTTACCTTATCGATGGACTGGAGGCCGCGGGCTATCGGAGATTGGTGTCGGTGATTGCTGCCAGAGTCAGACCCTGAGAAGTGTGCTAACGCCCAACTACGTTTATCAGCCAGACACAGCACATGAACCAGCCAAGAGGCCATTTATCAGTCCGGGATTGCTGTTTGGTCGAAACGCCCAGCCTCCGTTACGTGGTACGTCAGCATGGGAACATGCTTCAGTAGCGACAAAGGCACGCAAAAGACATTGATTTGAAATATTTCCATTGTCGTGATCACATTGTCGTGATCACCGCCCTTGACAGTTGTGAGATGATCATGACTCAATATCGTTGGTCAAAGTATCCCTCCAACAAGCCACCTCACACCTGCTGTGTATCTTCGAACAAACAGCACACGAACCTCAGCTGCACAGCAGGCTGTCTCGCTGAAATGGGTGCAAACCTCTGCTGATATTGCCAACATGCTGTACTGCTTTGCTTGTTCAGCAGCAAGTACACTGCATGATGCACATGCATTGCTTTCACATGCATGAAACTGCAACGGACTCACATGCTTCCAATGCATGTAGCCACATCCAGCTTGCGTTCACATCAACACAAATGGTGCTTCACTGCAAAGCAGGCAGACGCTCCATCCACCAGGCTACTCACACAAAATGCTCATCCTTGCGGCGTCATAGCACTGCCTGACATGTGTGGGCTGCTGCGCACTGGCTCAGCGCCGAGTACAAATGCAGAAAACGAGACAGGCCGAGTACAAATGCAGAAAACGAGACAAAAAAGAAACGTGCATGCTAGCTAGGACAACATGACGAATGGTTCATGGGACAATGCAACCAGGATGCTGGTGCTTTAGTGTATGCGAGCATGGCATGTTTGGAATGGCCCATCCTACAGTGGCAGCAGGATGCACGCAGCAATGTGAAAAACACCACTGCATGCCATGGCGCTGCTTCCTTTAGTGATGCCATGGGTCACCACAAAATGAAACAACTGAATTGCCTGCATGAACCCCAACCGTCAAATTAATCAATTGTGTTTTTGGCTCCAGCAGGGGTTGTGCTGCTGACTGCCACAAATGCCCTGTGCGTCAGCAGCCCCTGCTATCGTGGCACGTTCCGCCACTGTTCATTGCCCCCTTGCAAAACTGTGCCTGGTGTGTGACACAAACGGGACAGGATACCCCATGAAACAGTCTTCTAAAGACCAGCAGGACCATCATACTCTTGACAGCTTCAAGCAAAGCCGCCAAATCAGGTGCTGGATGCTACTGTGACAACTTAGCTGCGGCTTCCTGCAAGTAATGCAGCAAGCCAGCAGCTGCACCAGCAAGCAGACGCTTGCACAAGCAATTGTTGAAAACTACACCGCATCGCGGCCTTGGTGGCCAACAGATGCTGTAGCATGCGGCTAGCTCAACATGCTGGGTTAACTGACATGTCAAAGCAGCATCACGAGATGCTGCATCACAGCCAGCCAGCACAATTCACAAAGGTGTCACCAACCTAGATCATCACTGAATCCAGACAACCTGTCATTTTTTTGTTTCTCAAAAGCTTTGGCAGCATCAGCAGAGGCCCTGGACATGGCACACCAGCATCATTGTACATGCAGCGGTGCCGCATGTAGCGCTGCACCACCACTGCCTCAGTTCTGCCATGCGGTGCGGCTGATGGGGTTGAGGCGGTCGACCTTCTCCGTCTGCGCCATCGCCACTGCGCTGTCAGCCTGCGCCAGCGTGATCTTGCCATTGGCAGCACCTGCAGGGCAACACCACGTGCAGTGCAGTAGTGTGCTCAGTTGACCAAGCTGGTAAAGGAGGTGTCGGCGTGGTAAAGGCAAGGTTTGGCAGCAAATGCGGCATATGCCTTTGCTGTTACTGAGGACAGCCAGTGTGGTACGCCAGCACCGCCAGGAGAAGACTGATCACTGTGCAAACGGTGCTCCCACATTCTATAGAAGCTAGCTACTGCTCTGGTTGCCGGTGCCTGCTACGTGAGCGATCTGTCTCTTTACCTAGGCAACATCCATCAGCTGCTGATCAAGCCTGGAAAGCTTCTGAAATGCTGTCCTGGCACAGTTTTATGCTGTGAGCATACTCAAGCAGCGCTCGAGGCGGCCCGACGACCCGCTCAGGCCCCTGCTGGACCTCAGCAACAGCAGCAGCCTCAGCAAGATCAATTCTCACCTGACAGGGCCAGCGACCCCACGGGCTGTGCAGTAGAGGCCAGGGAGCCAACCTTGCTGGCCTTGGGTGCTGCAGCGGTGCTTGACGTGAGCATGCTGTTGGCGATGACTGTCTTCCTGTTGCCGCGCTTGCCGCCCTGGTTGACAATGACTGCCTGTGGCATGGCAGCGGCAGTGGCACCCTCATACCTGCAACAGCACCAGCAGAAACAGCAGCAGCAGCAGCAGCAGCATGAGGTCTTGTCATGTTTGGCTGTGACTCATTCACCTACAAGCAAGGCCAAAGCCAGCTGCCATGCCAACACATAACAGTACAACCTTCAACCGCTGGGCATCAAGGCAAGCAATTGTCACCGGCCCATTGCTGGTCACTCGCAGTCAACGATACTGGGTTGATGGCACTAGCAGGTGGCCACACACTTAGTCACCAGCCACTCACGTTTGAGACACGGACGCGCCGTTTGTCACTAGCACAGGCACCTGCACTGCTCCTCCTGCAATGTTGACTGGCCGGGGAGTCAAGTTTCCCAGGTCCTGAGCAGACCTGGTGCGAGGCTTGATGACCTCCTTGCGCCTGTCAGGGTTGGCAGACACGTGTGTGGCCTCCACTGTGGCGAATGACAGCTTGCCTTGGCCACCAACAGTTGAGGCGCGGTAGACGCCTGCATGCAGAGGAGCGAGGTGTGAGTAGCTTGCAGGGATTGCAGAAACTAGACGCCTGCATAGAGTGGGGCAGAGATGTGGTGAGCGTGCAGAGAGTGCGGGATTTGAAAGTGCTGATTGGTTGCAGCTGCTGAGCTGGTCAGCTGTCTGTGATGGGAGCTGACACAGTGTGGTGTCAACAAGCCAGCTGATCATGAAGGATGCATTCAAGCCCACTGGCAGCATATGTGGTGATTGATTGCAGACAGCCCTGTCAAAATGACACTCACCAAGGTATGCTGCATTAGACGTTGACTCGGCTGCCTCTGGAGTGTTGCCGTTTCTGACCTTTGTGCCCAGGGGGTCGATGGCGCGAGCAGCAGTGTAGGCAGCATAGCCGCTGGGGTCGTCTTCATTGTCAAAGCGGCCTCGCAGGAGCCTGGCTGCCTGGCAGCTGGGTGCAGCAACTGTTACGGTGAAAGCAGAGCATCCAAAAGCAGCAGACAGTGCAGGGGTGAGTGTGCAGCAATTTAAACTTAAAGGACAGTTGCCGCTGTACTGAATCGATGGTAGCGCTGTGCCAACACGAACGATGCTGCTGTTGCTTGGTCCACTGCTCACCTGCTGCAAATACCAAGACGAGCACTGCCAATGTCGTCCTTGAAACTGCCATGCTTGTTTTCTTGTGTTGCACGGCTGTGATTCTTGCAGCAGTACTCTGCAAAGGCAATACGCCATCGTGGCGGGAGTCAATAATGTGTTCGTAGGCAGCGGCTACAGGAACCAGATATCTCACATAAGCATAATTATGAGACAAACTTTCATATTATGCTCGACTGTAGCGTCGACTCACCAGGGCAGCGCCTGCAGCTGTCGGTGCTTGACGTGGCGTGCTGTCTACTATGCTGTCTACTACGATGTCTACTACTGCGAACGTTCAAACGTATATTCCAAGCTTCAACCAACGCCATTGATCCTTAAGCAGTCGACGCTAAGCGTAGTTTCTGCAGAAACAGCTAGCATCGGTTACCAGTCACGTCTCCCTTCGGTTGCTGGCGCAACGCTAAGATGCCAAGACCTTGAATTCAAGGCACCTTGATGAGACAAGCATGAAACAAAGTATATCATTTTATTCTAAGCCACGTCAGCGATCAGCAGCAGGCGGCTACGTCAAAGTATATTTATATACTGAGGTGCGCAGGTGTTTCATTCAGCGCGTATGTACTGAGTCAGCCCTATGAATGACTGAAAACAAGCAAATTGACTGGGTTCTGGTTCCATATGAAACAAGGCAGCGGCAAAGAAGTCCGCGCTGGAAATTTCGCACCACGTGGCTGGATCAATGTATTTGGAGATACCATGCTTGATGCATCTGTGCAGGCCAACACTCAGTGGACAGGACAGGCTGTCCTTGCCATGAGTTTGGCATACATGCATAGCTCTAGCGGCTTGTGCAGGATAACGTAGCTGCAATTTCTTGTAGATTGTCTAAGTACAGCTGGCTGTGATGAGCTGCTTGTCGCCTCTTGCCACCCCTTTAGGCGCTCTACCCACTTCCGCGCCTCAGCAGCTGGCCAGCTGACCAAAGGAGGTTTGCAAGGTTGTGCAGGGGCAGCAAGCGTGCCAGGATCTTCAATGAGGTCCACAGCCTTCAAAACACTTACCAGCAGCCACACCAATGACACCATCAACAGCCTGCACTCTCCGCTCCAAGTCACCATCATTGAGCACGCGCACGTGACGAATGTGCCACGCCATATGCGCGTTTGCTCAATGACTCCGACGTGATGCAATCGATCGCATCAACGACATCAACAGCATCACGTCACTGGCAGTAGGACAGCATGGTGCTGCCAAAAGCTGCCGCTGCTGTTCGCCATGCCCAAAACGCCGAGCAAGCAAGCACCAGACCGACAGCACATGCTGTCAGCTGCTGACCCAGCACACTACTCACTGGCAGTCCCGCCACCCCAGCACCAACCGTAAAACCCACAACCCAGAACAGCACATACAACACCATGACAACCTCGCTGTTGTCTGACCTGCCAGTACTACTAGAAGTGCCATCACTCACGCCATGACCGCCACTGCCTTGCGCACAGCAAACACTTGCATCCATGCGCGCCTCATCAGCTGCAGCTGCACCCCCGACATCACCCGCCCTGCTTGCACAGTGCTTGCCAGGCACGTGCAGCACCTGCGCACTGCACTGCTCGTAGCTGCTGCTGCCGCTGCCATCATAACCAGCACTACAGCAGTGCGTCCTGCCAGTGCAGCCGCTTAGCACATCAGCCTCAGCGCTGTCACATGCATCACCAGCTGCCTCCACAAGGTCTGTGAGCACTGTATAGATCAGCGTCTCGCAGCTGCTGTGGCACCCACCCAGCAGCAGCAGCACGCAGCCCGTCAGCAGCAGCTGCAGCAGCCCAAACTCAAGACTATCGGCAGCAGCTGCATCTGCTGCTGGTTCGGGCCCAGCTGCAGCTGCATGATTTAACTCCACTTCTTCAACTTTATATGCTGCTGATGCCGCCTCCATCTGCTGCTGCATGAGATAAAGCCACTTCTTCAACTCCATCTGCTGCTGATGCCGCGCCGTCTGCTGCTGCAGCGGTGCCTGGGCTTGACTGCGCCAGTTCTTCTGCCTGGTGGCTGTGTGATGGAAAGGTGCGGTTGTCACTGCTGCTGCTGCTGATTGTGAACAGCGCTAAGCTGCCAGAACCCAAGCTTCCCCTGAACCTGAGCCAGCGCTGGGGCTCAAGCTTTGCAGCAGTGACAGCGCTTGCCACTGGCATGCCTGCTGTGTGGAGCCCATCCCACATGCTGCCTGAGCTGCTGACAGGTGCTGCATGGATGCCAGCAGCAACAGCAGCTGCAGGGTGAACACCTGCTGCTGCTGCTGCTGCTGCTGTATGAGTGTGCGGGCACAGCCATGCGGGGAGGTGCATCCCTTTCCCTGCGCTGCTGCTGCTACTGCTGCTGCCAGCCTGTACGAGGCTACAGCCCAGTGCAGGCAGCTGCCAAGCTGTCAGCACGAAGCAGCAACTGATCGCCATACCTACTGCCGAGACAAACAGCAGCTTGTTGGCTGCAAGTGCAGTGCTGCTGCTGTTGCTGCTGCTGCTGTTTGCCTTTGCAGCAGTGTGTTCAACTTGCTGGCAGCAGTCCCGCCTGACACCGCTGCTGTGGCTGGCTCTGGTGGCATCACTGCCACCACCCTGCTTCTGCTGCTGCTGCTGCTGTTCTACACAACTCTGCCGACAGTCATCCTGCTGGTCACGCCTTTTCTCTGTCTGCTTATGCAGCAGCCAGTCAACCGCAAAAGGTGTCACAACTGACCTCACTGCCTCCCCAGCAAACAGTGCACCAACCACACCTGGCTGCACGCTGCCCTGCAGCAGCATCGGCAGCAGCAGATCAAGTGCTGTCCGTGCTGCTTGACACATCAGCGCCAGCACACACAGGGACAGCACTCCGGGATTGCTCAGCAGCTGCAGCAGTGAGGGTGCCGACTGCTTGCCACCTTCTGCAGCTGCAGCAGCAGGTGTGCAGGATGGATGCGGCACTGCAGTTGCTGGTGCTGCAGAGTGGCGGCTGACAGCTGCACTGCGGTGTGCTGCAGCAGCTGCTGCTGCAGCTGTTGGCGAAGCTGGCAGCACTGCACGGTGATGATCAGCCAGCAGTGGCACTCTCAAGTCTCCTGCTGCCGATTCAACATCAGCATGATGCTGCTGCTGCTGTCTGTGCGGCTGCTGCTGCTGCCGCAGGTGTTTCTGGTGTTTCTGATGATCCTGCTGGTGCTGCTGCCTATCTGTCTGCTGCTGCTGCTGCAGCGCCCATGGTCGCTTCCTGCTGGGCCAAGCCACCACCAGCAGCAGCAGCGCTAGCAGAGCCAGCCCTGATGCCAGCGGCTGCATACCCAGGGCCTGCCTTAAACCCCTGGCTTGAAACACAACACCACCAGCCACAGGTCCTAAGGCATCTCCCAGTGTGAGCCCAGCCGACACAAACGCCATCGCTTGGGTTTTGTAGGCTGCAGGAAACACTGCGGCTACGAGAATCAGGGTATAGACAAAGTACAGGGCAGATGCTGAGCCCTGGACGGCTTTTGTCATCAGCAGGATTGGGTAGCTTTCGGGTGCTGCTGTGTTGGCTGCTCCAGCTGCTGCAGACAGCGAAGTGTTGGCCACAATTAGCCAGAACTTGGCTGATGGGCGCTGCAGCACACCCCTGCTGCTGCTGCTGCTGCTGCTGCTGCTGCTGCTGCCTCTGCTGCTGCTCACCATCAGGAGCAGCAGCAGCGTTATGATGGACGCTGCGCCATAGATGCCGAATGCCAATGCTGTGCCTGCTCCTGCATGGCCGTGCTCTGCGAGGTAGCCCGGCAAGAAGGGGTGCCCCAGGCTGAAACAGAACTCATCCTGCGCAAACAGCAGCAGCAGGCAGAGCTGCAACGCAGCACGCAGCAGTCGACAGCGACATGCAGCATTTTGTTACAGTGATTTGTGGCTGGGTTTGTATGCTTGCTGAGCTGCGCTGTTGGCTGTACAAGCAGGTGATTGCAGCAATGTCGTGTGTGCTTTGCTTTGCTGTCCAAGCATGCCATTGGCTCATCAGGATGCACAGTGTGCTGCTGCAGGTGTTGTTACTGTCTGCTGTCCTTTGTAGGCAGCGTGTCATGTGCAAGGCAAGGCAACAGCCGCCTCTGACTCTCACCTGCAGCCAGCGCAGGCTAGATGGCAGCGGCAGTCGCCCAGTGCTACCTGCCTGCCTCGTGTCAGCTGCCACTGGTGCAGCAAACACTAAGAGCTGATGCGGTGCCGATTCCTGCTGGGGCAGCGTAGGCAGCTGCGGCTGGTGGTGGGGATTGTTGTGGTGCTGAGCAGCGCTGTGCCCATGAGGCCCTGCTGCTGGCCTGTTGCTGCGTTCCTGGTGATGGTGATGTGTGCGGTGCCGCAGGTGATCTACCATTGTTACAACAGCATACTAAGTGTTGATGTGGAGTGATTGTGCCGGATATGTCAACAGATGTTGCCTCGTGCGGCAGCAGCAGCAGCAAATGGTCATGGCTGCAACTAGTGAGAAGCTTTTCTAGAAGATACAATTAAAAAACGAATCTTAAGAACTGCATATGATGGTTTGAACACCGCAGCTGTCCTTGCTGTGGTCGTCAGGAAAGCTGCAAAGTTCAAGCCAGCGGTGTTACTCTCAGTCAAAGCCCTGGTGTCGTCAAAGTGAACCAGACCGGTTTGTTCAGCATACCGACCGTTTTGCAAGCACGTAGGGCAGTGTTGGACCTTAGGAACAGTAGCTGCAATTCACCTGCTGCTGCAACTTTGGATTGGCCACGAGCCAACAGTATTTGGATCGCTGTAGCAGCCTTAGTTGTACTACATAGGCTTTAGCAGCAGCTGCACAAGGTGGGACCCGGTGATCATGGCCTGAGAAGCTTCAACAGTGGTCATGTGCTACTTGCCTGCTGCTGCTGTTGCTGCTGACCCAGCATAGCCACAGCATGAGTTTGCAACGCCTGCAATGGTACTTCCAATGCAGTTATAAGCTGGTTACACGTGAATGTAGCTTGTTCTGTGCCAGTGCAGCAGCAACACCTCAGTTGTCTGCACCTCATACACCAACCTGCCTTGCATTGCATGTCAAAGTGTCGCCACGTTTTGCATAGACTTCGTTGTTGTTTCTTGAACGATCGCAGATGTCGCTCCTGGCCAGCTCATGCAGCCAGGTGACAACCAGCAGCAGGCCGCGAAGCAGCAGCAGACGCAGCAGCGTGCGCGTGCAGGCAGCGATCTGGACTCCGAACCAGCAGCAGCCGTTCGACGCCGCAGCCAAGGGCAGGGACAGGCCATGGATCGAGGCGAACGGTGGCCAGCCTATCCTGGCTCCCCGCACACAGGACATGGCAGGCGACCCCTTCGGTCTGCTGCTGCGCCAGCGTATCGTGTTCCTGGGTGGCGAGGTCGAGGACTTTGGTGCTGACGCGCTGGTGAGCCAGCTGCTGCTGCTGGACAACCAGGATGCCACCAAAGACATCAAGCTGTTCATCAACTCACCAGGTGCGCAGTGGGTGCTGTTGGGTGCTTGCAGCTAGCTGAATGGCAGCAGCTGGGGCTGCACAGCAGCCACATTGGCAGCAGCACTTGCAGGACAAGCTTGGGTGGTGGTGGCAGGGGTTGAGGAGCATGCGCTGTGCGAATGGCGCAGGGCTGTGCAGCTGCTGCTACTGTTGCTGTGGTGGTCACCCAAGTGCATGGGTGTTGCAGCAGCAGTGGTGCATGGGTAGCCTGGCGATAACACAGGAGACAGCAGCAAGCTGCGCATGGTAACAACAGCAGCTGGACATGCTGGTGTGCAGCGACAGCAGCGGATGCGCAGCAGCGGATACTCGTGTTGCCTTGCGAGTGCAGCTGTCGCAATCAGCGTGCATGTGCAAGTGAACAGCTCAAGTGGACGATGCATCACAATTGAATTAGAGTCTGGAATGCACTCCGCTTCAGTGGCGTCCTGTCTTGCAGCAGCGCCAGCAGCAGCGCCAGCAGCAGCAGCAGCGCCGCTGCGTTTGCGTGCAATGGCAGCAGATGCGGCACCACATGCACAGCTGCGCAGCCGCTCCAGCTCATGCCTTTCCTGGCTGCTGCAGCCTGCATTCCTTTTCATGCAAATGCACATGCACTACATCACAACGCTGCATGACACTTGCAGCCTGCCATGTGCTGCCTATCGTCTCCTCCCCTCGCATGCCTTCACACATCGTTTGGTCCTTTGTTTGCTCACATGTGTGTGCTCTGCGTGCCGTGCTGCTGCAGGCGGCTCCGTGACTGCGGGCATGGGCATCTACGACGCCATGATGCTGTGCCGCGCCGACGTGCAGACCTACTGCTTCGGCCTGGCTGCCTCCATGGGTGCATTCCTGCTGGGTGCCGGCAAGAAGGGCAAGCGCCACAGCATGCCCAACAGCCGCATCATGATCCACCAGCCGCTGGGCGGAGCCAGCGGGCAGGCAGTGGACATTGAGATCCAGGCCAAGGAGATCATGTACCACAAGGTGGGGTGGCAGGGTGTAGGGTTGTTAGGGTTGTGGGGTGTGTGGTGGGCTGGGGTTTTGAGCGGGCAGGCGGGTGGTGGACATTGAGATCCAGGGCCAAGGAGAATATGCACCACAAGGTGGGGCTGCACCTTTGTAGGACAGTATCACAAGCTCGTATTGTTACTGCTGTCGTGCGCCAACTGTCGCCATAAGCAAGTGCTGAAGTAATTTGCTGTGCTATGCTTGCCCTGTCATTGCTGTTCCCTTGCACCGCAGCGCATCATGGCCGACTCCATGGGCCAGCCTCAATCCGAATTGCATATGCTTACTTCGTACTGCGCATATGCTTTGGATATATATCGCGCAGGCGAACCTGAACCGCATCATGGCCGACTACACGAGCCAGCCGCTGGCCAAGGTCGAGGAGGACACCGACCGCGACCGCTACATGTCGCCCATCGAGGCGCGCGAGTATGGCATCATTGACCACGTCATCGGCGGCGACGAGGTGCGTTGACAGTGACAGCAGCAGCAGCAGCAGCAGCAGCATGCTTTGGCAGTGGTAATGAGTACGGCATCATCGACCACGTCATCGGCGGCGACGATGTGAGGCAGCAGCAGCAGCAGCAGCAGCAGCAGCACCAGCAGCAGCTGCAGTGGCGGCAGCCGTGGCCGGGGCTGCGGTAGCAGTGGTGGCAGCAATGCCGCTTTGTGCGTAGCTCATACTATGACATTATTCACCATGCCCTCGGGGGCGATGGGTGCGGGGACAGCAGCAGGGGCAGCGGCGACGGCAGCAGGAGCAGCAGTTGCACTGACAACAATTGACCAAAATTCGACTTGTTGCTGCTGCTGCTGCTGTTGCTGCTGCCTCTTTTATGTCCTCAGGCTGTGTTCCAGATCAAGGGCAGCAACAAGCGCTTCCCCGCTGTCAAGGAGAGCTACGTGACGGACGCCAACGACCTGGCCAAGCGCAGCGTGATGGACGGCGACGCCTTCATGGCAGCAAGCAGCCCCAGCTGGCGCTTCAGGTGCGGCGCAACACAGCTGTGTGCATCCTGCATGTGAGGTGATTTTTTGTGTGCTGACGTGTGTTGCGTGAGTCGGCCAGCAGCCACAGCTGGCGCTTCAGGTGCGGGGCTGTGTCAGCGGTGCACGCTTTTGTGTTGTGTGCTGTGTGTGTGATGCCTTCATGGCAGCAAGCAGCCCCAGCTGGCGCTTCAGGTGCGACACAACACAGCTCTCCGTGAATAGCTTAGTGTGCGCTGACATGCTGCGTGTGCTGAGCAGCAGCAGTTCTTGCAACAACTGCTGCAGCGGCGCCTAATGCGTCTGGGCCTGGGGACTGTGGCTGGTTGGAAGTGCCTCTGGCTCTGCTGTAACACCTGCTGCTGCCGCTGCTGCTGCTGCTGCTGCTGCTGCTGCCAGGTCGCGTGAGACTGAGCCCTTCATGCCCAGCCAAGGCAAAGGCCTGCCCTGGTTCAGCGTGAACAAGGTGCGCGCTACATCAGGGGAACTTGCACAGCAGCTGATGTCAACTTTAATGGGGCAACTGTGCAGCAGAACGCAGCAGGAACAGATTGACGGATGGATGCTTCTCACTAGCTATGCAGCAGGGGCTCAGGGGCTAGGCCGCTGGCTAGTGGCAGGCAGCGCAAACAAAACTGTGTGCCGGCTTCCAGCTGGTCTCTGTGCGGACTTGAACTGCAGTGCTTCTCGGCAGCAGCCAGCTACCTGTGTGGTGTGACGTCTGCTGGTGTCTGCAACTCAAAGGCTCCAGCTTCGGCAAGATATCAAACAGACATGTCTGATGTTGTACTGCCGTGGCCAGGTGACCAAGGAGCAGTACAAGGAGATGATTGAGCGGCGCAGGGCAGACTTGCCGCCACCACCCGCCCGCCCCGTGCCAGTATCAGCACCCGAGGGCGAGGAGCCCACCACGCCTCGCAAGACGCCCAAGGAGCGCATGGATGCAAACTGGGGCGATGTGTCTCAGTCTTAGGTGTTGGATCGGCGGGCGCATATGCTTGGGTTTGACTGCGGGGTTGACTTTTGGCACTGTACTGTGCATGGGTGGATGTTTAGCAGTGTAGGTGGTTGAGATGTCGAGAGTGACAGCCTTCATTGTCATTTTGAAAGCGGATGGTAGAAGTTCTGGGGCTGCAGGAGCTCAGTGCTGCACGCTTACAGCAGGTCCGTGCTCCTCTCTAGTGCTGCAGGTCGGCGTGCCACGTCGTGCCACGTCTGACTCAGAGTCGGAATTCTGTAACCGTTACAGTGGAATGGCCCTTGTACACCATGTTTCGCATGCACTGCTGGAGCTAGCAGCAATTTTATGGCTGCCGTAACAAATTTTTACTGCTCAACCGCTCGCCCGCCTCGTCGTGCCTTACAGTCGTGGAATGCGGACCCTCCAGACAGCGCCAGCAGCAGCCAGATGGTACCAATGGGGAGCTTCTAAAGGCCCGTTGTCTGAACAAGGACAACATAAATACATAAACACATACACAAAACGCAGTTAAAATCAACAACCGAGCTGGAGAACACGGCGGTGCACTCAGATGACGACACGCCTTCTACAAGTGATGCCGAGTATGACATCTATGAGATGGCAGCGAAGTACGAGAGCGCAGCTGCCTGGCTAGAGGATGAGGGTGTGCTGGTCAGCTCAGATGACATAGATGTCATTCCTGACAGTGACAGTGAGTATGAAGAGCTTGTTGAGGTGGCCTGAATTATGATGATGACGGTTTTGAAATGACAGGGTATGGGCCCCTGCAGCTGGTGTGTTGCAGCATGCTGGTGAAACTGCACGGTACTGCGCGCCACAATCAATGCATGCACTCATATGGTTGTGCAGCTGTTCCAGCCAGTTACGTGAGTCTGGCGTTGGCACGTTTTCCCTCATTACATGAGTCGGTTATTGGTTGGTTTGTTGGCGCAATCGTTGAAGTCGTTGTTGGCGCCGTGCATGGAGCTGCAGTGGGGGCAGTTCTGACAGGTTTGGCGCTAGTGAGATGCGCCAGGGTTTGCGCAGCTCTCTCTGTCCATTTTTTCACAAGCTTTCACTTATAGACCCCTTTATTGGGGCGGCTAACACTGAGTGTTGGTCGGGTGTGTGCGGCACGCAATTGAGCTGTAGCACACCAAGGGGGTGTGGGGGTTCAACTCCCCCGCTTATTTTTTGGTCCGGGCGCTGGGCACCTCCTGTATAGGGTGTTGTGACGTGTTCTGCTGGTGAGGCATTGCCTCCCGCTCCCGACAATTGGGCTTGCTCAATTGTGCTGTGGTAGCGAGCCAGTAGGATTCCGTCCCCCCTGGTAACAACAACAAAAAAAATCAACAACCCATCAGTGCAGCAGTAAACGATCAAACGGCATTCAGGCATACATGCATCCCCCCTACCTACACCTGTACTATAACCACTGCTGCTGCTCCTGCTTCTTTGCGAGGAAAATGTCTACTGTAAACGCCTTCGCTGGAGGTGGCAGACTGAGGATGTTACTGACAACACAGCACCAGGACTACCTCTGACTACAAAGGAGCAGAAGGCCGTCAGTGCCATTGCCCCCCAGGCCATCGTGGCTACTGAGGGCGGCACTGACCAGGTTTTGTTTTGAATGCAGGTAATACTAGAACAAGTAGGAGGAGCAGCAGCACCACAACATTGAAGCTGAAGTAGCCATGCTGGTCCTGGGGGGGCCCCTTCTTGCTATGTGAGTACGCATTGATTATGTTGCATGCAATGATTGACCTGTAATGATTGACCTGCTTGCACGTTGTACCAATTTTATACTGCTGCCGTGTTCCTGATGCATGCGGCGTGCGTCCAATACTCGGGGCCTGAAGGGTAACCGCCGTCCAAGGTTGCATAGCACCCTTCGACTGCTGAGTTGTCCAACAAGTGCGTGTCGTCTGGAAGGGCTTGATAAACATTCGCTACAGATCAGCTTTCTTTGTCTCAGTGCTTTGCTTCGCAGACGTGAGGCAACTGCCAAAGTCGCGTAGAGACTGTCTCCTCGCCTTTGCGTACTACAAATTACATGATGCGAATCACATAACAAATATTGCTCGTAGTATCCGGGCCTGCTATCCGCGTGTCACTGACAGCGGCCCCTCAGGACCTGTGCAGCTGCATGATGCCCACACCAGGTGCATTGTCCAAGACTGTGGCCTTGCTGCTGCTGCCACTACTATCAGCTGGAGCTATCAGACACACAGACGCGGGCTTGGCGGCTTTGTCAGCCAACAATGAAGTTGCACTGCCAGGCGGGTCTCTGCCTTCTTCTGCACAGCCAGCAAGCATCACCAGGGCGGCGGCAGCAGCAGCAGCAAACCCACGAGCTGCGCTGCTAGCCCCTCCACTTACAGCAGGAGTAGTGGTGGCAGCAGCAGCAGCAACAGAGCGGCTTGCTGATCGGGCGGAAAGGGCAGCACTGCGCCTGCATCCACGCCAGCACCACCGCACCATGCCTGACAGGCTGCTGCCGCCTGGTAGCCTGCTGCGCGTAGCAGCAGCAGAGGGTGCAGTGGCTGCTGCAGCATCCCCACTGGTGCAGGCAGCACAAGGCCCTGCGCACCAGCAGGGTCAGCATCACGCTGTTGATCACAGCAGCAGCAGCAGCAGCAGCAGCAGCAGCAGCAGCAGAAGCAGCAGTGCAGGTGGCAATGCAGCAGCGGATGCACCCAGCTCGCGGGTGCTGGTCGCCTCCAGGGATCAGCAGGACAGTAGCCGCAACACCAGCAGCTGCAACACCACCAGCTCCAGCAGCAACAGCACGGGCATCAATAACAGCAGTGACTGCAGCATTGTCAAAGCCCATGACGGCCCACCTACTGACACCAGACAAAGCAGCACTGGCAGCAGCAGCAGCAGTGGCTACACTGTGCCAGTCACAATCACTGACACCCAAGCACCAGCCACCACTCCCACTACTCCCACCACCAGCAGCAGCAGCAGCAGCAAGGTGGCCCCCGGCAGAGCACCCAGACTCCAGCCTGGTGATATCATCGTGCGTGGCGGTGATGATGGCAGCTGGCGCTGCATTAGGCGGCCCGGCTGTAAGCTGTCTGCGCTTGCATTTGGTGCTGCATTTAGGCCGCTGACGGCTGCAGGGGAGTGCCAGCTGATGGGTGGGTGTGAGGCAGTGAAGCAGCAGGGCGCTTGCAGGGCGCCGTTCAGTTGGGAGGTTGACAGGCGTGCGGCCGCGGTTGTGCAGTATTGTGGGGAGCAGTGCAAGTGTCCGGGGGAGAACTAGCATTGTGCTGCAGTAACTGTGTGCTTGATTGTAGCTGTAGGTGTCCAGTGCTTCATAGAACGCAGGAAAGCCCGCATGCGGTAGTGCTGCTGCAGTCAAAGAGGGTGCGTTGAATAGCTTGGCAGTGCAACGGTGCATTCTGCCCAAAACTGGCTTACGCAGGGAGAACTAGAATTTGTGGAGTGCTGTGCTGGTGCTATGCACAGGCAGTAGCCTTGACTCTTCAATATGCATTGTGCTGTACTGTAGTGTGGGAGATGCTTGGTATCAAGCTGACTGACATCAGGGAATGCTTGAGTGGGCGGTTGCAGCTGGCGGCGGCCAGAGCCAGCTGTGTTTGTTCATCGAGCATTGAAGTGCACGGCGCGCTACCTTGAAAGTGGATGATTGACCGTGTGACTGAATACAAGAATCATCTTATTGCCGTGCATGGTATGGCATGACGTACAGCGTGGCTGATTTGTTGTGGTTATTTGTTCACCTGATACACTGCACTGTGTGCTGCTTGTGTGCAAGGAGCGGGCCTCTATGCTGTACTAGTCGTCCTGCATGCTATTCTATGTGCTTCCTGTTACACTTCCACATGCCCTAAACGTCTCTGCAGTGGATGGTGTCCACAAGCAAAGTGGCAGCAATGGCAGCGAGGCATGTACATTGAGTTGAGCTGGTGGCTGTGAGAATTTATGTTGCATGTAACGAAACTGGCAAGCGTGCCAACCTTGGTGACAAGTAGTTTCAAAGCATGTGCATCAAGCATCCCTTATTGGTACATGCCAGCTGCAAGCAACACCCTTCTAGTCTACTGCATCACTGTGGTACCATCCCCGCAGAACTTGGAAGGTAAAGCACAGTGTCACACAGCCCTGGCCACACCACAGAGCCATGTTGGCGTCTGCGCGAGCAACTGCGGCAACTGCAAACCGTGTATGGCATAAGTCCAGCTGCATATTATGTCAGCTTGGCATCGCAGACAATAGCGGTTGCTGCCAGGTAGGCAGTGCAACAGCGGCACTGCCAATCATTGCAGTAGTATTGCATGCCCCACCAGCTTTTACCAAGCTGGACCTGGTTAGCAACCTCCATTGCCCTGAACAGCCAGTGATACAAACGGTCCACAGCTCCACCTACTGCTAGCAGTGCTACTAGCACTAACTAGTAGCTCATGCAGCTGTCCTACCCAACTTCTGACTGCAACAGACCATACGCACAGCATGCCTCTCGCCTGCCACCCCTGCTGAGGGGTGCAGCACTCCATCATGCCACCCAACCACAGCCTCGTACCAGCAAAGCTGGTGACGTTGTTGAGCATGTATTCTCAAAGCAATGACCACGGCCGCAACTGGTCACGCAACTGGTCATACAAGACACAGCCATCTCATAATAAGGGGCACACCGCCTTTCAGTGGCACGCCGCTTTTCAACCGCTTCATGCCAGTTGAGCTGCTAGCCGGGCTGGCAATTTAGCTGAGGACCTTCAACGCCCATAGGCAGGCTGCCCCGCCGACTTCCATCACAGTCGTGCATGGCTTGCGTGTGTCACAGCACCAACAGCAGCAGCAAACAGCAGCAACAGCAGCATGATGTCAGGACTCACCCCACACTCTTGAGACACTGCATTGCATGCAAGGCTCCCTATCCTACTAGAAACTGCAATGACCTGCCACCAACCATCATTGCTGGTGGTGCTGCGTTCACCAGTACCATGTATCACATGCACAGCCCAGCAGAATTGCTGCAGGAAACATTAGAAAGTGCCATTACATGGGTGATTGAGTTATGAATCAGCATTGTGCTCACCCGCTGCTGGCCGCAGCATGTGCTGCCTTGGTGGCAGGCAGGCAATTAAGCAGTGGCGTTGCCCTTGTCGTCCCTGCAGGAAATGCAGCGGCAGCCACACACACGTGATGAAGCAGGCAACAGGCACAGGTTTGCTGTGTTTTTCCTGCAGCACAAGACAACCACATCATGTTTCCCAAACCCTATTTTTGCTGCAGCACAAGACAACCATATGCCCAGGTACTGCACTGCGGCCCCCACGACATAACTCTGGCACAGAACCCCATTCCGCCTCACCTGAGGGCGCAGCTAGTTGTTTTCATATTGTTGTGGCTCATGTTATCCAAGATGCCAGGTGCCAGAACCCACATTGCAACTATCCTCCAACTATCCTCCCTTAAAAAAAAACACCTCACAGTCTCACCTGAGGGCGCAGCTGGTGGAGTTGTCCTCCCAGCCCCACGGCTTGCCCTGCGCGTCCTTCTTCACCTGGTAGGCAGATGCAGGCTTGGTGCAGCGTGTGGCAGTTGCCCAAGGCACTGTGGTGGTGCCTGCGCTGGGGACGCTTGCAGCACTGGCAGTCCCGTTGCTGTTGCTCTTGTCCTTGTTCTCATTGTCCTTGATACATTCCTTGTACAGCGTCTGGTTGTTCTTTGCCTCCTGCTCGCAGTTGACAGTGGTGCCTTGGCCGCTGCCCTTGGCGACAACAATGGAGGCAGCAGGTGCGCCTGTGGAGGTGGCCTGGGAGGTGCTGCTCACACTGGCTCCATCACGGGCAGTGGATGAGGAGACTGCAACGACTGAGGCAGTCAAGCGCCTGCGCTGCTGGCGGGGCAGGCTGGCTGCAGGTGGAAAGGGAAGGGTAAGAAGGTGAGAAGAAGGTGTTGACACGGATGAAGTGGAGCAGCAGCAGCAGTTGGCAGCAGCAAGAGCAGTCCAATGTAGGTGTGGATGCCTGCCTCCGCATCAAAGGCAGCTTCACCAGACTACGCAGCAGTCAATCTGCCTGCATGCAATGTGTCCAGCAAACACCAAGCACACCATAGACTGTACATGCATGATGAGCCTGCAGTACATGATGCTGCTGCTGCTGAGTTGAACTGTACCATGGCTGCTGCAGCAGCTGGCTCAGCCCACCTTGAATCGGGCTAGCCAACAATAGGAGAACCAGCGCTGCCGTGAATGCCACGCTTGCTTTCATTGCCGATCGCATCATGGTGATCAAAGCACAGAGTTCAGGGCGCGTGCTTGAGCTGGACGATAGGCGGCAGCTAGAATGTTCAGCACTTGATCACAGAGAGCACAGAAGTCAAGAAGCGGATGCGCTATATCCGTACACGCGGCGATGCGCACCGTCCGACTTCTTGAAGCTCCGGAGGCTTACACCATGTTACCTTGGACGCGATTTGCCGCCAAACCAGCATGACAGGGCAGCGTTTTGCATGCCCGACGGTTTGTCAGACCACGCTCGTCGGCAGAATCAACGGCTGAACAGCCCTGAAGCAAAACTGCCCATGGCAGTCCAAAGCACCTGCCGCAGGGGCCCTGCAGCATGACATGCTGTAAGCCTTGCAGGAAAAACAACAGCTGACGCCGGCTTAGCCATCAGATCTTGGCCTTTCAGCATCTTCCATGTGCAACACCGGTGTCCTACTGAAAACGTGGGCTCTTTGATGTTCAAATACCTGCCAACTGAAAGTGACCATGTGACCCCTGCTGTGACAGTGGTGCGGCACTGGTGCCTGCCACTTCGAATTGAACGTCCGTACGCACTGCAGGTATACAAACTTTTCTGTGGAGCACCTGATGGCTTGATCACGCACTCTACCTCAGGCAACGTGAGCAGCACACCTTGCTAGGCGCGAAACACCATGGCTTTAGTTGATCAATTAGATATAGTGATTCCTACAATACGAAACTTGGACTTTCTAGAGCAATGGAGGCCCTTCTTCCAGCCATACCATCTGATCATCGTGCAAGATGGCGACCCCACAAAGACCATTAAGGTGCCGCCCGGGTTCGACTATGAGCTGTTCAACAGGTGAGACAAACATAATTGCTATTTTGATGATGCGGCACCAGCCATCGTGCGATAGGGGAAAGACGCAGCATCTGCAGCATCAACTGTACAGCAGCAGGAGCAGCTGCAACCAACTGCTGTCAAGAGCTCCCAGCGCCTGCCGATGGGGAGGTGCTGCTCCTCAAAAGCTTTGTTTTGCATGCAGGAACGATATAGAGCGTCTAGTGGGCGACAAGGCCTGGTGCATCAGCTACAAGGACTCTGCATGCCGCTGCTTTGGCTTCCTAGTCAGCAAGAAGCGCTACATCTACACCATTGATGATGACTGCTTCGTTGCAAAGGACCCCAGCAATGAGGTGGGATGCAGGGCTGCGTCCTGGCAGCTTGCGCAGCAGATGCAGCATCCAACCACCTGCGCAGCGCCCAAACACAAGGCAGCAGGCTGCCACCTGCCCTGCGTCACTGGTGTGACAAGGGTGCCACAGCAGGCAACGAGTAGGGCCAGTTGACGGGTAGAGTGCTGACAGCAGCAGGTGCTCCGAGCAGATGCAGATGTTGTTATGCACTCACGTTCAAGCGGTTGCACTGACAGTACTGGCAGTACAGTTGCACAGCCCTTAATGCAGGCTTGTGGGCTGTGTGCTGTCACTGACAACCCCTTCCCTTGCTATGTCATCCTTGTGCACGGCCTTTTCCTGCAGGACATCAACGCCCTGGAGCAGCACATCAAGAACCTGCTGTCGCCTGCAACACCATACATCTTCAATACACTGTACGACCCCTACAGGTGTGTGTGCCCCAGCGTGCAACGTCAGGTGCAAAGCACCCACACAGCCGCAGCATGCGCTGTTGCTAGCTGCTTGACTGCACATCAGCATCCTTACTTGCTGGTATACTTCCATTTCAAGCCCATGTGTTGCTGCTTGTATGAGCTTTTCTCATGTCTGCTCCATGACTATATACTTGTTGGTCCATGTGCGCCAGGGAGGGCGCGGACTTTGTGCGGGGCTACCCCTTCAGCCTGCGTGAGGGCGTGCCCACAGCCATCAGCCACGGGCTGTGGCTCAACATCCCCGACTACGACGCGCCAACACAGGTGACGCACACATGGGTTTATGTATCTGCACACTCTCAGCAGCAGACATGCAGAGCATATTCGTAGCAGCACACCCTCAGCAGCACACACGCAGCAGGAGGCATCGTAACAGAATAAATAGGGAGAGGGAGCAGCTGTTGCAGCAGGGACAGGCAGCAATGGTGGCCGCGGCGAGCAGAAAGACAGGCGGGCAGGGGAGGAAGTAACTGAACGTGCTTGCAGGGCATCAGCATCTTGCAGCAGCTGCTTCACAGCGGCATCACTTGCAACAGTGTGCTGTGACCGCTGCATGTAACTGCACCTCTGCACCACCAGCACTCCCCGCAACCCAACTGCCCTCATGTACTCCGCTGTGCTGCTGCGCCTGCAGATGGTCAAGCCGCTGGAGCGCAACACGCATCTTGCATTACCACCTACTCCGGACAGACCAGTTGTCCCTATACTCTTGCTGCTGCTGCTCCTGCTGCTGCTGCTGCTGCTGCTGCTGCTGCTGTGTCGCCTGCTGCTGCTATCCCGTTTGCTAGATGGTCAAGCCGCTGGAGCGCAACACGCGCTACGTGGATGCTGTGCTGACCATCCCTAAGGGCACGCTGTACCCAATGTGCGGCATGAACATGGCCTTTGACCGCGCACTGATAGGCCCCGCGATGTACTTTGGGCTGATGGGCGAGGGGCAGCCGATCGGCAGATATGACGACATGTGGGCTGGCTGGTGCTCCAAGGTGCGGCTGATAGGCGGCAGTACGGACGGTACCATGTGTGATGCGACAACAGCCTACCGGTGCTTGCAAATGGGATGCATACTTTTGGGGACATTTATGGCACAGCAACAGCAGAAGCGGCGTTATAAGCAAGCGCTACTGGTAGTTGCGGGAGCAGTACAGGTTTATGCGTCACCGATGTCGCAATACTTGTATGGCGGCAACGCTGATGCATAAACCTGTACAGGCTCTTGTTGCGTCAAACATGCATGCCAAGCCAGCAGCAAGTAAAGTGTGTTGTTGGTTGGCATAGCTAGCTCTGCCTTCTTTGCACAGCTTGCCGAGTGTGCGGAGCCACAGCCAGCGCAGCCTGTGTGCCTGCAGGACCTGGCATGGCCTGGCTGGTGCTGCAAGGTGCGCAGCATGCCCCACTGCAGCTGCAAGTGCTGCGTGTTTGCAGCAGATATATTGGTGAATCTGCTGTGGGTAGGCGTGCATTTTTGCTGCAGCTGCAGCTGAGGGTACCTGCTGCTTCTGGGTTACAAGCTCAGGCTGCAGCTGCCTGCATGCATGCCCCCACACGTTTGACCAACATTGCTGTGCTGCACCATCCCATCTGTCACATGTAATTCAATTTCAAAAATATCACGCACGACAGGTCATCTGCGACCACCTGGGGCTGGGTGTGAAGACTGGGCTGCCGTACATCTACCACAGCAAGGCCAGCAACCCCTTCACAAACCTGCGCAAGGAGTACAAGGGCATCTTCTGGCAGGAGGAGATCATCCCCTTCTTCCAGCAGACGCAGCTCAGGTGCGGCGCAGCCTTGTTACATGTAGAGTTTGTTTGTTGGTGGTCACCAGGTTGTTTGCCAGCTCGTGTTTGCAAGATGGCTGCATGCAATGCAGAGTTGTGCTCTGCCTGATTGTCCAGCTGGTCACCCTTATTCCAGCAGACGCAGCCAAGGTGCGGCGCAGCATCTCACATGTTGCATGTCGCATATATGTTTTTTGCGTGTTGGCTCACCAGGTTGATTTGCCAGCGTGTGTTATGATGGCTGCAAGTAGTTCAGCGACAGTGCTCTGCATGACCGTCCAGCCGCTGCCTGGCAGGGCATGGTCCGTATGAAACTGTATGTTGTCCACATGGTTGCATCCTGTTGTTGGCTGTTGAAGCGCGGGTGCATTCCTGCTTGGTTGCGCCCAGGCTGCATTCTGTACTGCCCACCGGCGCCCTCATGGCAACACCAACACCAGCACAGTTGCCAGCCTCACACCCAGCTGCCTGTTACTCCTTGTGCTGGACTGCTAGAATTGCATACTGGACTTACGTTTGTACTGCCTACTGTACCGCCTGCTCCGCGTATCCGTACCGCATACATGCTGTACTGCCTGCCAATCGTACTGCCTCACAGCAAGGACAGCACAGCGTCACTGCCTGCTACCTGGAGCTTGCCTGTGCACTCAAGTATGTTCTGCATGTTGTACTGCCTGCCAATCGCACCGCCTTGCAGCAAGGACAGCACCAGCGTCACTGCATGCTACCTGGAGCTTGCGGAGAAGGTGCGGGCGGGGCTGGGCCACATCGACCCCTACTTTGCTAAGCTGGCAGATGGCATGGTGGCGTGGATTGAGACCTGGCAGGCACTGAACCCTGACTACGAGAAGTAATGGTGTACCGTGGACATCCATTTACATCCATAGTTTTGATGATGAGTGTGCATGGAATTGGTGTGGCTGCCACTGCTGCTGATGTGTTGGGCAGCAGGTGTGGGCTGTGTGACGGCCCAGCACAAGCTTCTGCTCTGCCAGCTGCGCTTATGTTACAGCTTGTGAGGTCTGGCTCTGCAACTCGTAACTGTAGGATTGTCAGGGCAGTTTGGGGTTACTGTGAGCTATATGCGACCACTGTAGCTTGTCTTTTCGGCAGTGCTTGTCTCAGCTGCGCCCGCGTGCACAAATCTGTGGAGTGCTGCAGCTGCTGTAAGCAGTGGTATGTGAAGGTGATGAATTGTCACCGCTATTCGTGATCAGCATTGTTGTTTTGGCGCCCAGCCCTACTGTGAGTTGTGAAAGGCAGCGCACAGCACGACAGCTGCCAGCGCACCAAGGTTGTCTGAAGCGTGTGCAGTTCTGCAGTCACTCTTGTTATCAATGGTGCATAGCATTGCACTGTAAGATGTGCACGCTTCGATTTCCCGCAGATGTGCCCGTCTGTTGCCTGCACAAGTCTTCATTGTGCAGTTTGAGTGCTGCTTTGGTGGTTTGGCTTGTGCCCTAACACACACCGTCTGACGGTGCTGTCAGCATCCAGCTGCTGCTTTGGCCTTTTGCTTCAGGCAAAGCATTGTAGTGGCTTTGCAAGCTGTAACAGATAATATATGCGCCTCTTTTGCTTCTGATCAATTCGATTCTCTGCAGGGCACCACAGAGTCACCACGCATTGCTGTGAGGTCCTTCTCTTCTTCAGTAGCCGAGCCGAAATATAGCATTGACCAATCGCATAGATATGGCACTTATGAGTCAGTCCATCTGCCAGCCTTCTCTGCAGCTGGTGAGGCATCGAGAGCAGCAGGGAATCAGGCCCTTGTTCACGCCCGTTGTCGGAGCTGAACTTGAAACGTCTTTTACTTGCAGAGGAGTCGCAGCTTATGTTTCAGGCCAGCAGCAGTTGCGCCTGCGCGCCCCAGCAGGCTGGTAAAGGTGCGTGTTCACTGTGCAGAACTCAACAGCATCACCAGCAGCTTTTGCACCAGCAGCAGCGCCTGACCCGCTCTATGCGTGGCTAATCGATGGTTTTGTTGCAATGTACGCAGCGCCTAGCACCAATCATGAGTGCCGACCCTGGCACAGAGCCATCAGCCAGCAAAGAGTTTGAGGTGAGTGGCTGTCTGCTGCTGCCAGGCCACCACTGGTTCAGCTGTATTAGGGCAGCTCCTGCAACACCAGCAGGTCAGCTTGGCTTGCAAACATTGTACAGCATGTGGTGATGGCAATGTGCTGCCGCAGCTCCTACAACGCAACACACAACGCACACAGCAGTGGTCCAGCTGCAGCGCAGGCAGAGGCAGCAGCAGCTCTGCTGTACAATAAGCTCACTCCTGCAAAGGTTTCAACAGTCCACTTAGTTGCACACCTTGCAGCGCTTTGCAAGCACACCCAGCTGCAGCAGCTGCAGCGTGCTAGTAAAACAGCATCCAGTGCACTACGCGCATCACAATATGCCGGCCAACCCCCCTCAACCATCACCTCACATCACATGTCTGGTGTATGCCCGCCGCACGCTTGCAGGAGTCCGACACCGAGTCAGCGCGCAAGAAGGCTGAGGCAGACAGGCTGCGCGCCGCAGAGAAGTTCATGGTGATCGGCAGCGGCACAGCAGTGTGCAAGGGCTGTGGCTATGAGTACTCACCAGACAAGGGAGACCCAGACTTCCCCGTGCCTAAGGGAGTGCTGTTCCAGGTGAGCCTTTGAAAAATAAAAGGTGTTAACGTGAAGTACGGCAGCAGCAGCAGCAGCAGCAGCAGCAGCAGCAGCAGCGCGGCAGCAGGGGATGCAACGTGGCACTCATTCAAGGCTCCGTGTGTGTGCTATCTCATGCTTGCCAGCAGCACACTTGTGCAAGGGGTTGCTGCAGCAGCAAGAAAGCACTGATCCATGTGAGCATAAGGTCTTCAGTGCAACTCCCTTGCGTGCTCACGGCTGCGTTGCCCTTGCCCGCTGCTGCTGCTGCTGCTGCTGCTGCTGCTGCTGCTGCCCTGCGCAGGACCTCCCCGAGGACTACAACTGCCCCATCTGCGGCGCGGAGAAGGCCAAGTTTGAGAGCCGCGTGAAGGTGGTGGCGGGCTTTGCTGAGAACCAGCAGTACGGGCTGGGCACCAACAGCATGACGGAGGGCCAGAAGAGCCTGCTCATCTACGGCTCACTGGCGCTCTTCTTCGCGCTCTTCCTGGCAGGTGGGTGCGGGCCTGCAAGTTCTGTAACGGGATCCACTGATAGGCAGTGCTGTTGGGTGGGATTTCGCCCACATAAGTCATACAAGGGTGACCACCCCTGGCTCGCTGGCGCTGTTCTTTGCGCTCTTCCTGGCAGGTGAGCTGAGCAGCTTGCAGCTTCCTATTGTACCAGGTTTCTGTGGTGGCGTGTGCCATAAAACACACCGAGTAACCCCTCTATCTATCTATCCTGGCAGGTGGGTGGGGGCGGGCAAGTTCAGAGCTACGTGCTTCAGCTGAGCTGAGAGTTGCTGGTTGCGCTTATGCAGTGGAGTGTGCGTGCTGCTGTTGCTGGCGGGTGCGGGCGTTATAACAGCAGACAGCAGCGCAGCAGGCAGCAGCGCTGCCGAACTGGTGTTTGTGCTTTCTGTAGAGCGGTAGGTTGTTCTCTGCTGTTTGTGGTATGTGGACAGCAGCAAAAGCAGGCGCAAAGCAAGCAGCGTTGGGAGGTGCTCGCGCCTGCTGCGGCGCAGCGGGTCGTCATCCCTGCTGTGTGTGGTGGGTGCACAGCATGCAATGACAGGCCGACTTGTGCGAGTGGTTTGCGGATGAGTGTCTGCAGCACCCTGGCTGTCATATGCTGCTGCTGCTGCTGCTCCCTCCATGTTCGCTGCAAAGGCACTGACTGACTCACGCATTTGTCGGCTGCCTGCTCTGCTGCTGCTGCTGCTGCTGCTCATGCAGGCTATGCATTGGAGTAGAGCAGCAAACGGGTTTGTGCGGCTGGGTGTGATGCCAGTTGCAGCATCTGCACCTCTGTTGCTCACAGCAGCGGCAACAGGGCGCGGTGGGGAGAGGCGCACATGCAGCAGTGCTTCACCAACCCTGGAACAGTGCCCAGCACAGCACACAAAAAGATGTGTGAGAGGTATCACTGCTTTAGCTGTTGCATCTGCTCTGCATCATACTCGAAATTGTTGTGGCGCGCGTAACATTGGTGTGCTTTCTGGCACAGCTGTGCTTGTTGGCTTCTCGACTGCGCAGCCTGATTGGGATGGGGGGCAGCTTGCTTGCACGCAGTTTTGGTGCGTTGTGTGCGCTCGGACAGGGCTCTATGACCCCATGGCATGTCAGAGTTTGCATGTGTGCTTTATGTTTTGCTCTAGGCGTAATGCTCATACAGAGTTTGTGTTCACAGTAGCAGCAGCAGCGCAATGAGTCATTGCTTTTGGTTTGGTCATGCGGTGAACAACAGTTTTGGGACATGCGGCTGGTGTCGAAGACCGAGGACGCAAGCACAGGGCTGCAGGCTTCTGTGGCTGTGCTGCCGCTGGATTGCCCCGCCAGTGGACACAGGCACGAAGGTATCAAATTCAGAGTCTGCCATCTTATGTGGCACAGCGCTGCGGCAGTTTGAAGTGCCAGTGCAGCGTGTGCGTGTTTCGATGTGTCCTGCTATGTTCAACCGGTGTTGACAGTGTTGGTGCCGGTTCTTGTGTCATACCGTGTGTCGTTTCATGTGCAACAGCGGGTAACTTTGAAAGCCTCGAGTGATGTTGTTTGCCGCTGGGAATGCTCCGCTCAGTGCACGCAACAGTCGCTGGCCGTCCATTGCCAGACGCTGCAGACCGTCTGCTGGCAGCGGTCTGCAACTATGGCCAGGCTAAGTGCTGCAGCGCTGCTGCTTCGACTCACTCAAGCCCGCTCCCTGATGGCGTCTGTTGATAGCTGTTCACAAGCATGTCCGATTGCGCGTGCACTGCGGCTCTGCAACTTACTGCGACTGTGCATTTGACAGCAGCAGGTGCACTCTGCAAAGCCTCAGTGAACTTTGCCACAGCCTCTCAAGTCCCACGCCACCGCTACATCCCGTGACTGAACGCTTGTTCAATGCGTCGAAGTTCGACAGCTGTGACTGCTAGAACCAGTATAGGAGCAGCAGCACTTAACATCTCAAGTTCAGCAGCCATGGTGGCCTGGGGCCCCACTTCTTGCCATGTCCATGTGAGTACTCGTTATGTTGCATTGTGCTTGTGATATGTGACCTGAAACACACATATGTGTACTGCTGTGCTAGCGATCGCAGTAGCCAAAGCAGCAGTGTGCTTCGACAGTCCTAGCACCGGTGGTGCAGACAACAGCCAAACAAGACCGCCTTGCTCCACAGCCCCTGTTGGCAACAACTTCGAAGATGCGACCGTCTTAAACCGGTGTTATGTGCCTTTTTAATGAACGCACGAATATGCTGAGATCTTCGCTGCGAGAGCAATATAAACTAGTGACCCTTCATTGGCAACTTCACTGTGACCGGAGCTGCATGTTGCTGTGTGCAGCGCTCGATCGCACGACAGCACCAGAAAAATACTTCAGATGCTTACAGAGTTCTTTTTTGTCAAACAGGGGGCAATGCGCAATTGTAATCCCGCTTATGCCTTGTAACGTAAAAGTGACAACAACATACTTGAAGGCCGCGAGGCCGCATAAATAGCTGCTCAAACAAGCAGCTCATCCACTGACGTTGGCACAAGGGAGATATCGAAGGCATTTAAAGTCTTGCAAACTTTACCTAGCTAGCAACTAGTACATACTTCGCCGGCACAACTCCGACATTCGCCTCTGACTGCCCTTTACAATGAGCATGACACGCTGTTTGATGCGCCTTTTGCCATTGCTGTTACTCCTGGCTGGCGAGGCTGCTGCTCACGGACATCACCGACACCTGCTGCGTCAAAAGGTCAAGCCCAACAAAACCCGATCGGATGGCAAGAAGTTTGATTTTTCTGCTGAGCAGGGTGGAGCAGCAGGCTACCTGTCAAGGATGAACTCGACCAAGCTGAGGAAGGCACTCGACAATGCCCGTTGGGACAAGGGAGAGGCGCAGCTAGCCAAGCTTTTGGATGCAGATCCCGACCTGGTGAGTTGTCTGGGCTGACGTTGTCTGGACAGAGCGCACGCGGGTTACGAACACGGGCAAGTCTTCCGTGCAGCTGCTGCAGCTGGACCGCACGTTGTCGTGGCAGCTGGGACGTGTTTTAGTTGCTCTCCAACTGGTGTTTTCCAACAGCATCGTGTGATCTCGCGAGCGTAATGCTGTTTCGCCAAAGTCCGACACCTCCGAACCACCTCAGCGCAGTGCTGCTGCCCTGCTGCTGCCTTGCTGCAACGCAGGGACTTGATGAGACCAACGCCGGGCTCATCTACGCCTGCGAAGGCCTTGCTGCTGCTGGCACCCCTAACGAGATTGCCAGTGGCGTTGACCCCAACCAGGTTGACCCCAACTACCTGCAAGCCTTCAACCTGGCCAGCAGGCCTGCATCGACCAAGAAGATCTGGTGAGAGCAGCCAACAAAGCTTCAGTAGTTCAAGCATGCATCCATGTGCAGCGTGGTAGAGCTGGTCTGCTGCTGCACGGAAGTGGATGCCCATCAAGCAATGCTGGCCGTGGCCTCCTTGACAGCCTACGCATGCCAACTGACAGCGTGTTTTGCCTTTGCTGCCGCTATCCTTTCGAACAGCTGCATCCGCAGCACACCAAACAAGCAGCAAAGTCACTTTGCTGCCGTGTTGTCCTGCTGTGCTGGCCGTCACCTGCAGGCTGAACTTCAAGGGGTGCACGGTCACTGGCACTGGCTGGAACACTGCCACAACCGGCACTACCTTCACCGTCCCAGCGTGAGTGACCTGCAGCTGCCACCTGAAACTGCGCATGCTCACACCTGTGTGTGTCGGTGTTTTTATGTTTGTCACGCACTGTGTGATTGCTTGCATGTTTTAGCTTGCAGACAATGCCGCTCTCCTGGCACAGACTTGAGCAGACACCCAGCACACAACGCATAAAGACATAGACGTCGCCATACAACGCTGCTGACTAGATATGCAAACCTCTCCCTGCTCTGCGCTCCCGCCACCTCCCACCTACAACAGATATGACCAGGATGGCAACACTGCCAGCTTTTCAAATGGCGAGATGTCAAACATTGTGGCAATCTGGCGTGCGGTCGCCGAGGACTATGCGCCCTTTGATGTGGATGTTACAACCATTCCGCCGCCAGCCGGCGCGTCAATGCAGTTCACCTCACACGTGTGCATCGGCGGCAACGGCGCGGAGCCTGGTTTTAGCTCGTCTGGCGGTGTGGCGTATGTCGGCGTGTTTGGCCAAACCTACA
Organism: Tetradesmus obliquus; assembly: GCA_030272155.1. NCBI lineage: Eukaryota > Viridiplantae > Chlorophyta > Chlorophyceae > Sphaeropleales > Scenedesmaceae > Tetradesmus > Tetradesmus obliquus. The sequence continues at coordinate 10,112,266 of CP126191.1, forward strand.
ACGCACAGTACCAGCCGGCCTTTGTATTCCCCAAGAACCTCGGCAACGGTGAGTGGTGATGCACAGAGTGCCGGGTCGTTATGGGTCTCGTGCAACCTCCTCATCACAGCTCTCTTGCCTGTCGCACACCGCATCTCCGCAACCTAGCTGTGGTTGTTTGTATGCTTGGTGCGCCTGCTGGGATGAGTTGCCCACCCCCGTTATGCTCTGCTGCTGCTGCTGCTGATGATGATGTTGATGCTGCTGCTTTCAGGCAACGCCAAGTATGTATGGGAGGCTGTGTCCCACGAGGTGGGCCACAACATGGGCCTGAACCATGACGGCACTGCCACTGTGGGCTACTACGAAGGCCAGGGCGACTGGGCACCGGTGAGTCCAGCCAGAGCCATGCCAGCTGGCATTTGCAGCAGCTGTTGCACTTGTTTGACCCATCAAGCACTAACAAGGACAAGCAGCTGCTGTGTTGTGTCTGCGAGCAGTGCTGCTGGTGCCACAGGTAGCTCAGCAGGTTGGGCAGAGCGCAAGTGACTGGAGACAAGAGCATGGCACTTGGTAACATTCAAGGATGCAGGCACTGCCAGGGAAGCATGCCTGAACATTGCTGCTGCTGCTGCTGCTGCTGCTGCAGATCATGGGTGTCAGCTACTACAAGCCGCTGTCGCAGTGGAGCAAGGGCGAGTACAGCGGCGCCAACAACGTGAGCGCACAGACGCTTCACGAAGCAAAGCATTGCGCAGCTGTCAGTTGATGAATACGACATCAGTTTCACTTGCTCTGCTGTCTCAACCCACCAGGCTCCTCTGCTGTCAACTTGAATTGAACAAATAATAATTCAGGCTGCCGTCTTCTGCAGGATCTGCAGGAAAAGTCACTTGCTGCTGTCTTCGCTGACCTCTGGTTATGTTGTGGCTGGCTGTGTCATGCAGTTGGAGGATGACATTGCCATCATCACAGGCAAGCTGGGTGCTATTCCCGCCCTCAACGGCAACAGCATCAGCACAGCAACCGTGCTGGTGCCAACTGTCACCGGCACTACAGCCAGCGCCACTGCCACTGGCATTGTGGCAAAGACTGGCGTGTCTGATTTCTTCAGCTTCACCACTGCTGCTGCGGGCACTGCCAACGTCACTGGGCAGGTACGAGCACAAGTGTGGTGTGGCAGCTGGTGTTTCAGAAGGAGTGCCTCAAATTGCATTGACCAGCCTCACAGATAACGTGAGCCGCTGAAGCATGTGGTGCAGTGGCAGCATGTTAAACTTGAATGTTACTGGAAGCTGTGTGTTGATTGCATCCAGACCTGTTGCTTCTGCTGGCTCATCTATTTGCAATGGCTATGGTTTGCTGCAGGTCTTGGTGGGTACTTCAACCAATGCCCGCTCCAACCTTGACCTAGCCATCACTGTGTTCAACACGGCTGGCAGCCCCATTGCAACCCTCAACCCAGCAGGCGTCACCTACGCCAACGGCCTGGGTGTTGCAGCTACAGCCGTGCCACTGCCCGCGGCTGGGACCTACTTCATTGGTGTGACTGGCGCTGGTGCACTGGACCCTGTGACAACTGGCTACTCTAATTACGCCTCTATGGGGCAGTTTGTGCTGTCAGTGACATACCCAGCGGTTGGAGTGGCTAGCCCATCACCCAGCCCAAGCCCGTCACCCAGCCCAAGCCCATCACCTAGCCCCAGCCCATCACCCAGCCCCAGCCCATCACCCAGCCCAAGCCCAAGCCCGTCACCCAGCCCAAGCCCATCACCAAGCCCAAGCCCATCACCCTCTCCCAGCCCAAGCCCCAGCCCCAGCCCCAGCCCATCGTAAGTAGATGCTTATCCTTCAGATCTGTTGCAGTGATGCTAGCAGCTGCTGCTGCTGTGCTTCATAATGGTTGGGGTGTTGCGACCCAGATCAAACACTGCATCATTCGCCTGCTTGTGACCTGTTGATGTGCATCGTTCATGTCTTGTGAGCTGCACGCTGCACTTGCAACGCATCAAACATCTTTAATCGAGCAGCACTCATCATGCTGCACCGCTTTCTTCCGTGTGTGCAGTCCCTCTCCCTCCCCAGAGCCTTCTCCATCACCTTCTCCCAGCCCATCACCCTCCCCATCACCGTCTCCCTCGCCCTCCCCTGAACCATCTCCTTCACCCAGCCCGTCACCCAGCCCGTCACCCAGCCCGTCACCATCGTGAGTTGCCGCCCCCCAGCTGCATGATCTTCTGCCTAAGCTAGAGCAGCAGCTGCTGAGCAGTGTATGGCACCAGTCGGCAGCACAGAGCTGCACAGAGGCTTATCCTAGTGGGTGATCAGTCAGCCGCCAGTCACACTTAAAGCAGCCGCAGCAGCAACTCACAGCTGCTGCCAAGTCGCCAACACCTAAGGCAGCCTAAGCCTTGTGGCCACACTGTTGGCGTGCTGCCAATTCAACCCTAACTCTGTCATATTGTGTGTTATTTTGTTATTTATACAACCCTGCAGGCCGTCTCCGCCGCCAACAGGCAGCCTCTCGGCCAGCATCACAAGCGTCACCCGTTCAAGCAGCGGCAACGGCTGGAAGTGTAAGGCAAACATCAAGGTCACAGCTCTCACCCCGGAGGGACTGACAATCAATGCAAGCTCTGCCACGGTCAACATCAGGTGGAGCACTGCCGTGGCCATGGCAGGGTTCCCATATACCACAAGTGCCACCACAGGCACACTTGGCACGGCCTCCTCCACAAGCATCAAGTTTACTGGCGGAAGTACCCAGGCCTGCATTGCAACAATCCTCAGTGTGTCCAAGGCTGGCTACCCCACGGTTACCACACAGGTTACAAAGCGCTTTCCGTAGTGGCTTCTATGCACCTCAGCAGCCCTGCTGTTGAAGCTTCTGCATCGGTCAGCAGCGGCAATTGCTGTGACAGGAGCAACATGTGTGAGCAGAGCAGCAGAAGTGGCATGCGTGCCTGGGCGCCCACATTCCTTTGCGTGCGCATGGCATGTGCGTGCAATTACAGGTGCATTTAGCAGCGCCTGATCCTTTCTTGGTTGGTTGACAAGGCCTGGCAATTTGCCTGAGGCTTTTGGGGGGTGTGTGCAACCTTGTCAAAAATGGTTGCCGCATGCTTGAGCAGGAGCTGCAGACTGCTGCCTGCTGCACTGCTCATCCCTTTTTTCATTTCTTTTTCAGCACGTACCAGCTCTGTGTCTACTGCATAGGTTGGCACGTGATGGCAGCGCATCAGTGTTTGTGGCTCTTTTGAGGCGTTGCAGCTACTGTGAGAGGTACACACATACCAGCAGAACCTGCATGGTGCACAGGGTCATTCCCTTGCATCACACATGCCTTTAGAGACCGCCGCACGTGCATCCCGCACTTGCTGCTGCCATGTACAGGATGAGGAAGGATTACTATACACTGATGTGCAGTCTCATTGCCAGTGCCTGCAAGATTTCAGCTGTGCACAAACGGTGCACGGCGCTCTCAATTGTGGATTGCTGGCAAGCGAAGCTGCCGGCTGGAGACCAGCACAGCTGTGGCTGATTTGCGCATGCCAGGTTTGCAATTGTGTGCCTGAAGATTGCTTTTTCTTGTTTCGTTTAGCACCTTTTTTGTCTGAAAGTCGAGTACTACAACAGCACTGTGGCGCTGCACAGGCTGTTTTACGCTGCATTTCCTGCCATTCCTTCCTTTGCTTAGCAAACATCCCCTTGTTTTCTTAGACCTTGCTTATGCATACACATCGTATGGTGTGCTTTGTTGTGTATGCCAGACCAGCATTTGAATGCGCGGCCGTTGGCCATTCACACCTGAGCATGCCCTGGCTTGCTTGCTTCTACTGATCAACAGCTTGTTGACTCAGATGTTCCCGCCCATGGTGTCCAAGGGTTTCCTTTCCATTTGAATGCAGCAGCGGGATCACTTGCAATGCTGCAGCGCATACAGCCCTGCACCTACACAGGACTGGCTGCCGTCTGCAGTGGCTGTTGAGGTTCCTTGTTGTTTCAAAGCACTACAGCCTTGGGCAGCATACCACCATCCATACAGCAACACCCACGCACGGGTTTGCGTGGTTGAGGCCTACTGTTGTTGTGGCCCTGGCTTCTGTACTGTACCACTACTAGTAGACAACGGCGCGTCAATTGCAGGATACAGGAGCATTGACTACTGGCTGCTATGTTACAGCCACATCACGGTGCCCCCGCATGCTTCAGATCTGAACCTCTAGAGGTGATCAGCGAAGATTTGAGCGATTTGTGTACACTGCATGTGTGTGTGATGGCTTGATGGGGTAACATGATTGTCCCTATTCCAGATTAGAGGGAGAGGGGGGGCGGGGCGGATTGCAATACTGCGATAGCGACAGGGACCATGATGATAACTATATATGTGTGTGACCTAGCCCAAGGGCATGCCCTGCAGTGCACACTGCCGAGCCCTGCTGCAACTTCCTCTGACAACATGAGCATCATCTGGACGTGCTGTTTAGCATGCACCATGCAGGGCGCTTGAACGGCAGTCTCAGACGGAAAACACACAGAGATGCGTGAAAAGCCGGCTTTTCAGCCGGGCGCCCGGCTCAAAACTGAAAACGAGATTCAAATTGGTGTGGTGCTGCTGCTTTGAAGCGTGCTCAACGCCACAACGCGTGGGTTCCAGGTGGCATGAACATGCGCAGGTGCCAGCTGGCGCTGCCCGCCATCGGGTGCCATCAGGGCAATGTGTCCTTTGAGGAGCTCATTTGCAACGACACGGGTACCCCACCGGTGGTGCTTGGAATAAGTTACTTATGTTACGTCCAGGTTGCAGAATTGAGCTGCAGGCGGCCATAAGGCTGGGTAACAATGATTGTCAGCAGCTGGTGCCTTTGGAAGGCTGCAGCACACAGTGGCAGTTGATGCCGATAGTGCTGCCTGCATGTGGAAGTCTGGGGCAGTTCTAGCCATTCAGTGGCTAGAGCAGTGACTGCTCGTATGCTCAAGGTGTAGTTTATTGCAACTTCCGTTCTGTACGTGCTAGCCAGCAGCTGCGGCGGTCCAAACAGGCAGGTACCTTTGCTGTAACAGACGCAAAACTCACTGCGCCCTGCCGTTGAAACTCTGTAGTGCAGAGTGCTGGCCAGTGAACCAGGCTCTTGGGCGTCTCTAGGGAGCAGGTGCAACACCATAAATGCACTTGGCGTATGCATGCTGCTATCCCTTACCTGCGAGCTGTGAAGCACGTCGGCCTGAGGCTAGCATGGCAGAGCCCACCTCACCCGTGCTTGGTGACATGAAGTTGTCAGCCCAACATTTTCCAGGTGTTTCAGAATATGAAAGATAATAATTGATCGCATAGAGTTTTTGTGCAGCTGTAAATTTGCCCGGACCTTGCCCCTACATGTGGTGAACCGTGTGGGCGACGGCTGTCCTTGGAGTTGTGAACGCTGGGCGCAAAACGAAGTGTGCGCATAGGTTGTGGCTTCTGGCGTCTTAAACAACTGAGAAAGACCCACGGCGACAAACACACTTGAAACGATGTCAGTAACTTGTTAGAAACCTGAAGTGTTGCAGCTGCATGCCTTGCATTGCATTCAGCGCAAGTCAAGCGCTTATTGAAAGTAGCATGTGCTGCCGGAGGAAGCTAGGCTTGCAAGCACGCAATCATCTTTCGTTTTCGATCTGGAGAACCAGAAGCACCATACACGGCGTGTTTTCTAATGGTTTAGTTTTGAACAGTGTAAAAGCTTTCTAAACATGTGTCAAGCAACGAGGCGATAGCGGAGCTTGTGCATCAGCCTCCTGGCATTTCTCTTGAAGGTGGGCTTAGCAGCTTTGCAGAATAGCTTTCTTGAACATGGATCAGCTGATTACATCGCTCTGACATGCAGAACTTGCGCACAGCTGCTGCAGTAACAACAAGCCAGCAGCGAGTTCACGCCAGGCATGGCTGCTGCAGCTAGCATCGACTGTTGTCAACCAATGAACACGGTCAAAGTCACACTCACAGCAAGGGAATGTGTATGCTTGCAGGCTGGCGAGTGCATTGAATGCACCGCAGTAGGCTAGCCTCCTAATACAATGGCGTCGATACAAGAGGTGAGATTTGAACCAGGCGATCGCATCTACTGTGGTCGCAGCTGCTGCGCTTGGGACATCGACCCATCCATGTCACCCCTGCCAGGCACGCTGCACCTGGCGCCACATATGAAAAGTAGTCACTCGTCCAGCGCGTCCCAGCAAGCTTAGCAATCGGTTCAATGACACCTGTAATTGCTGGTCAACTGTGCAGGACGTCGACATGGCAGATGCTGGCGCTCCTGCAGAGCAAGCTGGTCCTGCAGCAGCAGCTCCTGAGCCCATGGATGCAGAGGCCGCTGGTGCAGCAGCTGCAACGGCCTTTGGAGACAGGTAAGCCTGCTACGAGCACTCCTGCAGCCCGTATTGTCTCAGCTATTTCGGTGGTGTCAAATATGGCAGTGCAGCAGCAGTCGCGGAGCAGAACACACACATGGATTGCCCGGCTTCTGTCACGATGCTGTCTCGCCTGTTCTCCACTGCTGGTGTTGGCTGGAGGTGGTGCTCCTGCAGTTTAGAACAACCTTGTACCTGATCTGTTGTGAGGTATGGTTGCAAGGCTGCGTGTGGTGTGCGGTTCGGGTGTTTCTGGTGTCAGCCCTGCCTTGGTGCTGCTGTGCGCTCTGCTGTCCTTTGCAGGGAGGAGCAGCTGGTGAAGCAGGAGCCCCAGCTGCCACTGGCAGCTGCAGTCAGCGATGACATCAAAACAGCACCTGATAAGCCAGAGCCGCAGGACGCAGCTGCAGCAGCCGCTGGCACAGTCAAAGCAGCAACTCCAGACAGCGATGGCGCTGCTGCTGGTAGTGATGGCAGGGCACCTGCAGCACCGCCGCCACCGGCAGCAGCAGCAGCAGCAGCAGCAGCACCTGCGGGGCCTGCTGAGGAGGAAATGGAGGAGCAGCAGCAGCAACAGCAGGAGCAGCCTGCAGCAGCTGCTGCAGCTGTTGGAGATGATGTGAAGCCTAGCCTGCAGCAGCTGCAACAAGCTCCTGCAGCAGCAGCTGCAGCAGAGCCTGCAGCAGCCCTTGAGGGCCTGGCACCATCAGCGCCGCAACCGCTGCCAGCAGCAGCAGCAGCAGGGACAGCAGACGCTGCAGCTGGTGTGCAGCAGCCTGCAGCAGCAGCACCAGCAGCAGCTGATGCCCAGCAACCTGCAGCAGCTGCAGCAGTAGCAGCTGATGAGGCTGCAGCTGGCACGCGGCGCAAAGTGCCACTGCAGAAATGGGTGCAGTGCGCAGACTGCAACAAGTGGCGGCAGGTGCGGGGAGGCGCAACATAGTCTGTGGTGGTCTGTTGTGCACAGGTCTGCTGTGCTCTTGCAGCTGCCTGCCAGGGACGGCTGTAGCTGACCTTAGGCATCATACCTGCCAGCAGCGCGGCTGCCATTGCCGGATGTGAAATGCCAGTGAATGCGATGCAAGTAAACAGCAGCACCTGCAACTCTCAGTGCATGCCAGTCACACCGGACCCAGCAGTGGTCTAAGGGTTCAACTGGTACCATCTTCTCACTGCTGTCGCTGCTGCTGCTGCTGCTGCTGCTGCTGCTGCTGCAACCATGTGTGTGCAGGTGCCGTACACGCTGGGTGATGAGCAGCTGCCTGATGACTGGCAGTGCAAGCAGAACGTGTGGGACCCGGCACATGCCAGCTGCAGCATCCCTCAGGAGCTCAGCAACGAGGAGATTGATGCAATCCTGGCGCTGCAGGATGATGAGGCAGCAGAGGCAGCAGCAGCAGCACTGGCGGAGGTGGCGGCTGGCGCTGCGGCAGCAGCAGCAGCAGGGGCGCCTGCTGTGCTGGAGGCTGCAGGGAATGGCAGGCCTGCTGATGAGAATGGGTGAGTGGCTGAGCAGACTGCAGCAGCAGATGGTAGAAGTAGTATAAGTACTCCAAGGATGCATTGGATGGGCTAGGGGACAGAAACATCGGTCTTGCGTATCCTTGCACATGGTGTATGACGCTGCACTGGATGCAGCTGTGCCTTGGCTGCTGCCTTTCAGCTTGCTTTGCCAGGTCACCGCAGCCTCCAACAACCAGCACGCATGCTACAGCTCTTGTTGTCAGCGTGTACGTGCAGTGCTGCGCACTGGCACAGCTAGCACAGAGCACATGCTTATGCAATGCGTGTGCTGCTGCGCCATCATGTGGCACTCCGCTGTTACCTCCCTTTTCATTCTCCTGTTCCTGCTGCTGCTGCTGCTGCTGCTGCTGCTGCTGCTGCTGCTGCTGTGCTTGCAGCTCTGATGCGGAGACTATCGACGAAGCTGAGGATGGTGCTGCTATGGGTGATGCTGACTACGATGCAGACGCAGAGGAGGAGGTGCGATCAAGGGCCTCGGCAAACCTTTTAGGAGGATTATAATGCCACAACCTTGCTTTGTTGCTGCTAGCAGCTGTGCTTTGTTGTCAACATATGCGTTGCTTGTCGGACGCGTCAGTATTGCTTATCAGCTTGCACTTGCGTGTTTCAGCTGCCTGTGGCAGACAAACAGCCCGAACACTGCTGCATCTCCCTCTTGCTGCTGCTGCTGCTGCTGCTGCAGAGCCAGACTGGGTACAGCAGCAGAGGCCGCGGCAGAGGCAGTAGGGGCAGGGGACGGGGCCGCTGGGCAGCAGCAGCTGCTGCAGCAGGCCTCAGCGGCAGCGCTGCTACTGCTGCTGCTGCTGGCGGCAGCCCGCCAGGTGTGCCTGTCAAGCGGGGGTCTCTCAGAGGAAGCAGCCCACCTGGCGATGAGTCAGCGTTCCCTGCAGATGCAGCAGCAGCTGGCCTTGAGGGGGCTGCAGCAGCTGCTGGCCGTGCAGGGCGCGGCAGGGGCAGGGGTGGCGGCAGGTGGGCCAACCGCAGGGGCGGCGGCCGCGGCAGCAGAGGCGGCGCAAGCACACCCCGCGGCGATGCTGCAGCAGACGCCGGCGCTGATCCTGACGGCAGCAGCGATGCTGCAGCGGCAGCTGCTGCTGCTGCTGCCGCCGCTGCTGCGTCCATTGCTGCTGAGGCTGCTGCGGCAGTTGCAGCGGCAGCGCCGACACCTGCAGAGGTGCGCAGCAGGGCAGCAGCAGCAGCGGCTGCTGCTGCTGCTGCTGCAGCGTCAGCGGCTGGGGCTGGCGATATGGGTGAAGCAGCGGAGGCCCTGCTAGGCATGGGTATGGACCTGGACCATCAGGAGTATGGCCACAGAGCAGCAGCAGCACCAAGCGCAGGGCTGCATGAAGGGGTGAGTCGCATGTGCCAGCTGAATGTGTTACATGACATGCTTGAACTGCTTATGTGTTACGCCTGTTGTGGCCTGCCCTGTGTTGGAATGTAACTCTGATTTGCCTCATTTGCTCATTTTGGTGCTACTGCTGCCTGCTGCCGCACTCAGATCGCGCTGGCGCACATGCTGCACCAGCAGCAGCACCACCAGCTGCCCAGCCCACACGAGCTCGAGCTGCTGCACCAGCAGCAGGCAGCAGCAGCAGCAGCGGCAGCCCACCAGCAGCTCTGGCCGCCGCCTCAGCAGCAGCAGCAGGTGCCAGCAGTGCAGTACCCGCGCTCTGCGCTGCGGCCTGGCAAGGTGGTGTGGGCCAAGGTGGAGGGGCATGATTGGTGGCCCGCTTGCATTGTGCGGCGGCGTGCTGTGCCGAAAGAAGTGGGGCCGCCCCCTGGGGGACAGGTGCGTACGATCTTTTCGCGATGATTTGATGAAGTTTTGCTGTCAAGGCTTGCTGTTGCAGCTGGGGTGCTTGCGTGTGGGCTGCGAGTACAGCTGACAGTGCAGAGGGAGGTGTCTGCTGCTGCTGCTGCACTTGTGCGGCATCTGTGCTGCCCCGTGTGTTGAGATGCGCCTTAAAACGTGCGCGCAAACTGCTGACCTATGTATGACCAATGTCCCAATCGCGTAATGCAATCGCAGGCTGCGGTGCTTGCCGCCATCCGCGTGGTGTTCTTCACACACTGTGCACGCTGCCAACCTGTGCAAATGCTGTTGTGTCACGTGCTGCAGGCTGCGGTGCTTGCCGCCATCCCCGTAGTCTTCTTCACACACTGTGCTGAAGGCCAACCTGTGCAAATGCTGCTGTGTCACGTGCTCTGTCCTGTGCAAATGCTGCTGTGTCACGTGCTCTGTTCTGTGCTGTGTCATGTGCTGCAGGCTGCGGTGCTTGCCGCCATCCCCGTAGTGTTCATCACAAGTGGATTGGCTTTTGGCCGCTGATCTATGTGTAACCAATCACTTGTCATGCAATTGCAGGCTGCGGTGCTTGCTGCCATCCCCGTGGTGTTTTTCACGGCCAAGGGCATCCCGGGGGAGGTTGAGGAGCGCGTGGACACGCCCGCAGGGCTGGTGGCGGCCAGCATGCGCGCGCTGGGCCTGGGTGAGTGGCTCAACACTAGTTGTTACAAGTTGTTGCCTTTGAATCAGTAATGTCACAAGTATGTATGTTAGCATGCTGCGTGGCGGCCAGCATGCGCGCGCTGGGCCTGGGTGAGCGGTTACGTACTGAAAGTTCACTGTGTATGGCATGATTGAACCTGGCTGTTCTGCCACTGTGTATAGTATCTGGCTGGTAGCGTCCAGCATGCGCGCGCTGGGCCTAGGTGAGCGGTTCAGTTGTTATTAGTTGTCCCTTTTCGAATCAGTATGTATGCTGGCATGCTGCGTGGCGTCCAGCATGCGCGCGCTGGGCCTGGGTGAGGGGGTGATGCTTCACGGTGTTTGATTGAACATGTTTCTAGTGTGTGCTCATCCATCACTGTAAAGTATCATGGCTGATGTGTCGACAATGCACGCCCCCAGCTGTATGCAGCAGCAGAGCAATTGCCCTGCAAGCATGGCGCCGTCACATCGCGTGTGCTTGCAGCGGGGTGGTGTGCATGTCCAGATGCGCGTGCCTCGCACTCGCCCATGTGCTTGCTGTGTTTCGTGCTGTGCATCAAATGACACACATGCTCTGCATGAAACACACATGAACCACGCAGGCGATGACAAGGGTGAGGAGGAGGCTGAGTATGCATGGCTGCCCTACGACAACATCAAGCCATTCGCCCTAGGCGATGTCTCAGGCAACAATGACGGCCAAGCCCCTGCAGACCCGGTGCTGCTGGCAAGCGTGGCAGCAGCAGAAGCTGCGCTGCGGGCAGCAACAGCCAAGCAGCAGCAGCAGGCCGCGGCCAGGTCTGGCGGGTTTGCTGCTGCTGCTGGGGGACTGGAGGGAAGTGATGATGGCAGCGACTCAGATGGAGGCTGGGGCGTGTCGCGCGAGGTGAGCGTGATGGACTGGGGTTCAGACGGCTGTGATCGAAATCTCATGTCGTGAGCTGAACACATCCGCTGGAGCGTCATGGGTGGTGCGTGCATCGCGACCTGCTGCAGTGTCTTTGTCTTGCGCATGCTGCAGGCCAGTTGCGTTGTGGCGCTACCTCTGCCGGCAACTCGCATCCATTCGCTCATTCGATGCTTGTTTGCTTGCTAACGCTCCTGTGTATCCTTGTTGGCGTGCTGTTGTGCATCATCCCCTGCTACTTTGCGCAGCAGCAGCCGCCGCCGGCGCCGCCGCCATCCCGCAGCATGCGGGGCCGTGGCGGCCGCGGCAACCGCTCGCGCGGCAAGCGCGGCGGCAGGGGCCGCGGCGGGCGCGGCGGCCGCGGCCGGCGCGGCATAACCCCTGAGGACGATGACAACAGCGACTCCGAGGGCTGGGGCCCTGCGGAGGGCAGTGCTGGCCCTGCAGCAGCAGCAGCAGCAGGGTCTGGCGGTGGTGCTGCTGCTGCTGGCAGCAAGACGGTGGTGGAGCTGATCCTGGCGTGGCGCATGCCGCTGACTGAGCAGGAGCGGCAGGAGGAGCAGGTGGGTTTTTAGACAGACCATAAACCCAAACCCTAGAGTGCAAGGCGGCTCATCCTGCCCTGCTGCTTTGGTTTGGGCAGCATGTGTGTACGTGTATGTGTATCATGGTGTATTTACTGTGTGACCAGCGTAGAGTGCGTGTGTCGGCACGTCGCGCCTGCAGCACAAGCATTGAGGGCGCTTGACGGCTGCTGGCGTCTAGCCGTGGCTGAGACGTCTTGCCGTGCCACTGTACTCACTCTACCACTCTACTCACTCTACTCGCTCGCACCTCACTCTACTGGCTTGCACCTCACTCTACTGACTCGCTCACAGGAGCTGAAGAAGCAGCAGGAGGCGGCGCGCACCCGCAAGTGGGAGGCAATCAAGCAAGCCATGCACGACGGCGCATCGCCCATCACTGCTGTGGCGGCAGCGCAAGCAGCAGCAGATGCAGCAGCAGCAGACGGCACAGCGCAGCAGCAGCAGCATGAGAAGACGCCGCCCGCGCAACAGCCGGCAGCAGCAAGTGCTGACGCTGCTGAGAAGCCTCAAGCTGCTGCTGATGCAGCAGCAGCAGAGGCTACGGGGCAGAGCCCCGCCCCAGCAGCTGCTGCAGAGGCAGCAGGCATTGCAGCAGCAGCAGCAGCAGCAGATGGTGCTGCTGCAGCTGCTGCTGCTCCTCCTGCTGCAGATGGCGATGGAGACATCTCCATGGCAGATGCAGCAGCAACAGATGCCGAGGCAGCAGCAGCAGCGGCGGCGGCAGCAGCAGCAGCAGAGGCGCAGCGCCTGCTGCACCAGCAGCAGCAGCAGGAGGCGCTGGCTGCGCTGGCAGCAGCAGCGCCGCCAGGCCCCCCTCCCACCCCTCATGAGGAGACGCTTGCACACCTGGGCCAGGAGGAGGCTGATGCTGCTGCTGCGCTGCTAGGGTTTGGCTCTGACGAGGCCAGCGCGCTGGACCCTGCTGCTGCTGCTGCCGCGCCGCTGGACGCGCAGGCGATGGCTGCTGGCGGCGGCATGCTGGGCAGCACGCCCTTCAACCAGGTGGGTATGATGCCACAAATAACAGCATCATACTATGATACAACACAGCAACTCGGCTCGTGGCGTGGCCCAGGGCCTGGCGCAGCTGTGGTGGTGTGCTATCCAGCAGCAGCAGCTACAGACAACGGACATCTGCAGGCTGGCACTTCGCACCAGCCTATGTGTGCGCTGCCGTCATGTACTAGCACTCCATCGTGCATCCTGGCCGCTGCTCCTGACCAAGCATTGCTACTCCCACCTGCACCGGCACCTGCCTCGCACAAGCCGGTGTGCCCCCCCTCGCGCCTAGTTCGTATGTATGGTTTGCAGCTGCGATTGATGAACAATCTCAACTTCAATTTTTGTTATTTTTGTGTTATTTTACACCGCAGGCGCCGCCGCTGCACGAGCCGGAGTACCTGGTGAAGTGGAGCGGCCGCGCCCACATCCACAACGAGTGGCTGCGCGAGTCTGCACTATTAGCAATTGCGCGCCGCAAGCTGCTCAACTTCAAGAAGCGCCACGGCGACGCGCCTGTGAGCTTTGTTGAGCCGGAGTGGAGTGAGCCGGAGCGGCTGCTGGCAAGGCGGCCCAGCCCCAGCAGCCCGGGGTGGGAGGTGCTGGTCAAGTGGAAGGGCCAGGTGAGGGCTTGGAAATGCTGGGCGCTTGCTTTGTAATGTGATATGTTGAGGAGTGGGTTGTGGTGATGGAAAGGGTGGCAGCGTGTTAGCTGCGGCTGCGGCTGCTTCGGCTGCATGTGGATGCATCAACGCCGTCTGTGCCTTACTGTGTGCATCGCTGCCTCAACCTGCTGCTCCTGCTGCTGCTGCTGCTGCTGCTGCTGCTGCTGCTGCTGCTGCTGCTGCTGCTGCTGCTGCTGCTGCTGCTGCTGCAGGGCTATGACGCGGCCACCTGGGAGGGCGAGGCCTGCCCCGCACTGATGCAGCCCGAGGCAGTGGCGCTGCACCTGCTGACACCTGCTGCTGCTGCTGCTGCTGCTGCTGCTGCTGCTGCTGCAGGGCTATGACGCGGCCACCTGGGAGGGCGAGGCCTGCCCCGCACTCATGCAGCCGGAGGCAGTGGCGCTGCACCTGCTGACACCTGCTGCTGCTGCTGCTGCTGCTGCACCCACTGCTGTTGTTGCTGCAGGGCTACGACGCGGCCACGTGGGAGGGCGAGGCCTGCCCCGCACTGATGCAGCCCGAGGCTGTGGCGCTGCACCTGCTGACACCTGCTGCTGCTGCTGCTGCTGCTGCTGCTGCAGGGCTATGACGCAGCCACCTGGGAGGGTGAGGCCTGCCCCGCACTCATGCAGCCCGAGGCAGTGGCGCTGCACCTGGCGCTGTGGGAGCGGCAGCACGACGCGCTGGCACGGGCGGGCGAGGAGGCGCGGCGCAAGGAGCGCGCCGCAGCGCAGGCGGCTGAGCGCGCCCTGCCAGCGGTGAGGCTTGTGTGTCTGTTTGCACAGCTTCTGTTAGCTGTATTGTGATTGACATACCCTAGTCATTGTTTTCTCTGTCACATGCAGCGCAGGCGGCTGAGCGCGCCCTGCCAGCGGTGAGGCTTGCGCCTGTTTGCACAGCTTCCGTTAGCTGTATTGTAATTCACCTGCACTACTCTATGTTTTTTCTTACTTGACACATTAAGGAGTGAGCGCGCCCTGCCAGCGGTGAGGCTTGTGTCTTGCTACACAGCTGCTTTGAGCTGGAATGCAGTCATCGTACGCTAGTCTTTGGTTTTCATTTGAGTGCAAGATGGTTGACGTGTTGAGTGTGCCCTGCCAGCGGTGAGGCTGGTGTGTCTGTCTACACAGTCCCTTTGTCGTTACTTCAATTCATCAGGCACAGCAAACATGCCGAACTTGTGCTATGTTTGCGCATTTTCCTGCTGTCAGCCCTGATGCATACCCTGCAGGGCATCCTGCAGCCACTCATGTTAACTCTTCCTGTGCACCCTTAAGACAGCAATTTCCCTTCCCTCTCTCACCCACACTACTCTGCTTCTTTTTATCCATATACCTGCAGGTGGAGTCCCAACCGCCGTACACGCACGGCACGCAGCTGCAGCGCCACCAGCTGGCTGCACTGCAGTGGCTGCGGGCCATGTGGGTGGCCAAGCGGCCCGCAGTGCTGGCAGACGAGCAGGGCCTGGGCAAGACGGCCAGCTGCATCGCATACATTGCGGCGCTGCGCGAGGATTTTAAAGCCACGGCGCCGGTGCTGGTGGTGGTGCCGCTGTCCATGCTGGGCTTCTGGGAAGGTAAGGGTGTTGGCACGCTGCGATTTGCTTGATGCGTTGTATGCAGTAATGCAGCTGCATGTGCGATGTGCATGACTGCTGCTGATTCACCCTGCCAGCCACCAAGTGCAGTTGCCCAACTACCCGCACGACCTTTGACACAATTGGGTTGAAAGTTCAACCAACCCACACGTGCGCTGCCTGCTTGCTGTCTGGCTCTTGCTGCATATCTATCTATCTATCACCCGCAGGCGAGCTCGCGTTCTGGGCGCCGCCAGACACACACGTGGTGACCTACTCGGGCTCAGTGGCAGCGCGCAGCATTCTAGCTGAACACGAGCTCTGGCTGCAGCCCACATCCCTTGACGGCAAGCTCGGCAGCGGATCCGCAGCAGGCGCCCCTGGCCGTGCTGCACTCGCTGCACGCGTGCCGAAGCCCCACGCAGTGCTCACCACATACGAGGTTGTGTGCAGCGACGTGCATGTGTTAGCAGGCCTGCCGTGGGCGAGTATCGTGGTGGACCGGCGCCAGCGGAGCCGCAGCGCAGCGGGTAAGGCGCAGGCTGCTCTGCAGGAGCTTGCGGCTGGGCACCGGGTGGTGCTGAGCTGCCACGGGCTGCGTGCTGCGCCTGAGGCGCTGTTCACGCTGCTGAGCTTTGTCAAGCCGGGCAGTGCGGAGGCGATTTCTGATGTGGTGCCGGCGTATGCGGTGGAGCCGGAGCAGCAGGTGCGTTCAACTGTGTGTGCTAAGGTGTGTGTTATAGTGTGTGTTTTCGGGAAGTGCCGGCAGCTTGCTTTGCTTGTTGTGCCCGCATATGCGGTGGAGCCGGAGCAACAGGGGCGTGTCTGGTGCAGCGGCTTGCGACATGTATGTGCATGCATGTTTGGGTGATGAGAGGTTTTGGGAAGTTTGGCGTGCTTGTTGTGGCTGCGTATGCGATGGGGCCAGAGCAGCAGGTGCGGCGCGCGCTGTGCAGCTGCTTGTGTGCAATGCGCTTGGAAGGCTTGCTGCGCGTGAAGTGCCTTGAACATCAGCAGGTGTGCTCCTGCAGTGCTTCAAGGTAGCCCTTCTGCAGCCCTCCAAGTTGCAAATGCAGCACCGTCAGATATGTTGATGCTCAATTAACGCTGCATGAATCACCCGGATCCGCACTGCCCTCACACACATCCTGTGCTGCCCTGCATTCCCCTGCCCTGCTCACCCTCGTGCAGTCTGCCTGCCTGGCCTCGCTCATCGAGCCGCACATGCCCTCACACATGCAAATCCCGTGCTGCCCGGCTGCCGCTGTGACCTTTCCTCCCTGCAGCCTGCCTGCCTGGCCAACCTCAATGAGACGCACATGCTGCGCCGCTGCTGATATCGCCGCATCCTGCACAGACCTCACACATATCCTGTGCTGCCCTGCACTGTCTCTGTGCGCAGTCTGCCTGCCGGGCGTCGCTCATCGAGCCGCACATGCTCAGTTTACGCTGCTTGTATCGCCCCATCCCGCACTGCCCTGACACATCCTGTGCTGCCCTGCACTCTCTCTGTGTGCAGTCTGCCTGCCTGGCCTCGCTCATCGAGCCGCACATGCTGCGCCGCTGCCTGCGCGAGCTGCGGCCCGCCAACCTGGCGCTGCCGGTGGCGGAGGTGCAGCTGCAGGTGGACTGCAGCGCCGCGCAAGCGGAAGCCTACAAGACGCTGCTGGCGCGCAACTACGAGGTGCTGGCAGACCCCAAGCCGCCCAGGTGAGGATGGGCTGTTTGTGGATTTTTTGTTTTGCAGTGGTGTGCTTCCTTGTGTGGGGCGTACAAGACGCTGCTGGCGCGCAACTACGAGGTGCTGGCTGACCCTGAGCTGCCCAGGTGAGGATGGGTGCAAAACTTTTTCCCCTATTGTCCAGCTGCTGTGTGCGTCCTTGTGTCGGGCGTACAAGACGCTGCTGGCGCGCAACTATGAGGTGCTGGCTGACCCCAAGCCGCCCAGGTGAGGATGGGCTGCTTGTTTTTATTTATGTTTTGCAGTGGTGTGCTTCCTTGTGTGGGGCGTATGAGATGCTGGCGCGCAACTACGAGGTGGTGGCTGACATCAAGCCCAGGTGAGGAATTGGGCATTTGTGCATTGATTATACGTTCAGACCGTGTGCAGGCTAATCGGCGATTTGCACCATAGCTTGTGCAGCAGCAGCATCACCCTGCGCAGGCGCATCACAGCCCACGCTCCTCACCATCAATAGTAGCCGAAGACAATGCATCTCTGCACCCCCTGCTGTGACACAACTCGCAGGCTGACTGGCACGCGCGGCGCGCAGCTGCGTCAAATCACAGCCCACGCTCCTCGCCAACACAAGTCGCTGACGACAACTCCTCTCTGCACCCCTCTGCTGTGACAACACTCTGTCTTGCAGGCTGGCCGGCACGCGCGGCGCGCAGCTGTGCCAAGTCACAGCCCACGCTCCTCGCCAACACAAGTAGCTGACGACAATTCCTCTCTGCACCCCTCTGCTGTAACAACACTCTGTCTTGCAGGCTGGCCGGCACGCGCGGCGCGCAGCTGCGCCAGATCTGCAACGACCTCAAGAAGGCCTGCCAGCACCCCTTCATGCTGCCAGACTTTGAGCCAGACCGCATCCCAGCCCCAGCAACAGCAGCAGCAGGCAGCAGCAGCGGCACTGACAAGGCCCTCGCGAGCGTATCTGAGCCGCAGGGCTTGGGTTCAGGTTTAGGGTTTGGGCTGGGTGCCGCTGTGGCCAGTGATGCGGAGTATCTTGCGGCGCTGCTGGGGTGCAGCGGCAAGCTGCAGCTGCTGGATCAGATGCTGGCGGAGCTGCGGGGCCAGGGCAAGCAGGTGCTGGTGCTGGCACACTCGCCCAAGGTGAGACTCGGCAGGGTCAATGGTAGCTTAGCTTACATGTGCTGAGTGTGCTTAGTGTTGCAGCTGGACGTGTTTAGACCATGCAGCCTTGCACTGCCTGCAACCTTGCACTTTTGGTCGTCTGCAGCATATGCGCAAATGTCGCTGTGCTACAGCATGGATGCAGTACCTATTGCTGATCAAGTTCCTGCTGCTGCTGCTGCTGCTGCTCTTGCTGCTGCTGCTGTTGCTGCTGCTGCTGCTGTTGCTGCTGCTGCTCGTGTGTGCATCCGCACCCCACAGGCCTTGGAGCTCATCGCCGACTATGCTCGGCTCAAATTCGGCCCCGGCAGCTACGAGCTCACCGACACCAGCACGCCCGCAGCGGAGCGCCACGCAGCCGTGCAGCGCTTCAACGCGGCATCAACAGCGCAGCAGCAGGACGCAGAGATGCCTGCAGCAGACGCAGACGCAGCAGCTGCTGGTGGAAGCGCTGCGCAAGCAAAGCAGCCCTTTTTGTTCCTGATGATGCCTCGCAGCATTGGCCTGGGTACTGACCTGCCTGGCCTGTCTGCTGCCATCATCTATGAGAGCGACTGGCACCCGCGGCTGGACCTGCAGGCGCTGCACAGGTGAGTGTTTTTTTGTTACAAATTGTGTTACAAGTTGATTTGATCCGGTAAGGGAAGCTCACTTGTGCATGTGCAGCAGCACCACACAGCAGCTGCATATGCTACAGCTTAGCCTCTATCTTGCATGATGTTCAGGCACAGGAGTCGAGGAGTATGCATCAGCTGCAGCAGGCGGAATGCAAAATCGCCGCATGGGTGCCCACAGCTTCCTGCCTGCTGCCGCCTGCACTCCAGTTACATTTCAACCTGTTGTGGCTCATACCATCCAAGATGGTGCCAGGACCCACATGTAACAATCCTCTCTCTCAAAATTTATCATTCTATTTTTGCGCTGCAGGGCGCACCGAGCCGGGGCCCCCGGGCAGCTGGCGGTGTTCCGCATCGTGCTGCGCCACAGTGTGGAGGAGCGGCTGCTGCAGCTGGCTGACAGGTGAGGCAGCTGCAGCGGCAGCAGCAGCAGCAGCAGCAACAGCAGAGCAGCTCAGTGTGCGCAAGACCTGTGATCTTCCAACAACAACAGCATACCGGGCATGTACCATCCTGTGGGAGCGTGGTGACTCCTGACGCGTGTGACGCCACGCACGCCGATGCGCTGGTGTTGCAGCTGGGTACTGTGGGCGCTTCCGTTAGCTGCTCACATGCTGGCTTGATGCTGCTGTGGCTAACAACCAATAGTGTTCCATTGCACACATGCTGTTAACAATCAACAACTTCCGGTTGCATTTGCAGGCGCAAGCCGCTGGACGCGGTGTTGCGCCCCGGCCCAGCCCGCAGCAGCATGAGCGGCGCGCGCACCCTTGAAGATGTCATACGCTGGGGCAGCAGCGAGCTGTTTGCCGCCATGCCTGACGCACCAGAGCCAGCAGCAGCAGCAGCAGCAGGTGCGGCTGGTGCTGACGCTGCTGGTGAGCAGCAGCAGAATGCTGAAAATGCAGTGGCTGCTGCTGGTGGGGGTGACGTTGACATGAAGGATGCTGCTGCTGCTGGCAGCGAGGGTGTGGCAGCAGCAGCAGCTGCAGCGCCTGACGCAGCTGCGCAGGCGTCTGGCAGCCAGCAGCAGCAGCAGCAGCTAACCACAGAAGGCTCGACGGGCAAGAGCAGCAGCAGCAGCGAAGCAGCGCACCTGATCAGCTATACTCAGGAGCAAATCCTGCAAGTCCTAGAGCGAGGCGCAGCAGCATGTGCTGCAGCCATCACTGCTTTGGAGGCTGCGCCAGCTCCCTCGCCGCGTGCGAGCGACTCTGCTGCTGCTGCCGGCAGCGGCAGCGGCGGCGGTGCAGCACCGGGCGCTGGAGGTGCAGCAGCGGCGGCGGCTGCTGTGCCGAGCGACTTGGGTGCTGGGCTTGACATGGCGCTTGTGCGGCTGTGGCCTGACGTGGAGAAGCGCGTGGATGATGATGCAGGTGGGCTGCTGCTGCTGTGTTTGCTGTTGCTGCTGCTGCTGTGTTTGCTGTTGCTGTTGCTGCTGTGTTTGCTGTTGGGTGCGGTGCCGTGGGTGCTGTGGGCTGTGGCCTGATGTGGAAGCGGGTGGATGATGACGCAGGTGGGCTGCTGGTAGAGTTGATATGAATGATGATGCAAGTTGGCAGCTGGTGCGTTTCAAATAGAATGATGATGCGGGCGGGCCACAGCTGCTGCTGCTGCTGTGGGTGCTGTTGGGTGCGGTGCCATGGGCGCTGTGGGCTGCTCTAGGTGCTGAGGGAAGGCGGGGCGTTGTAGTACGTAGTGATGGCTGCGCTGATTGATTGCCCTGCAGCTGATCGGTGTGGTGGCAGCAGTTCATGCCTGTGCATGCACCTGGTGCGTAGTTGTGTTGGCGTCCTGCAGCTTCTCCTTGGGTGCATCATGCATGTCAATTGACACCTGTGCTGATTATGTTTCTGCTGGCTCTTGTTCCATCCCATGCACGTCCCGCCACCCCAACAACCTCTACCAGTTGACGGAGACGAAGACGAAGATGCAGATGCAGCAGCAGCAGCAGACGATGAAGAGCATGGCCAGGAGGGCGATGCAACCCTAGACAGTGCGGGGCCCCTTATGCACCTCAACCGCTCCGACAGCAGCGCAGCAACAGGCCAGTACTGGTCCGCGCTGCTGCGCAGCCGCTGGGACAACCTGCACCGCGAGGAGGGTTTACTGGATGCCGACGGCGGGGTTTTGGAGCCCGGCGGTTCAGAGGGCGGCGGCGGTTTAGGGCACCCCGGCGGCAGCGGTTCAGGGCTGCTGGGCAGGCGCAGCCGCAGCGAAGGGCTGCAGGGATTGCTTGCAGGAGAGCGGGAGATGGTTGATGCTGATGATGGGGGCTGGGGCGATGCAGTTGAGGGAGACAGCGAAGAAGGCTACGGAGATGAGCAGATGGGCGGTGAGGGGGTAGCAGCACACCACTTGCTTGCAGGACAGCACCACGCAGCAGCAGGCGGGCACCACCATGCAGGCGGGGCACTGCTAGGGCCCAACGGAGAGCTGCTGCCGCACTACAGCCGCGGGTTTGGCGGTTTAGGGCAGGGCGGCTACGGCGCAGCAGCAGGGGATGCAGCGCAGGGCCTCATGGATTTAGAGGCTGCTGCAGCGCGTCTTGCAGGAAGGGGCGGGCGCGGCAGCGGCAGGGGCGGCCGCGGCAGCAGGGGCGGCCTCGGCGGCCGCGGCGGCGGCCGCGGCATGCGGCGCCGCCGCACGGATGATGACTCGTTCTACACGCCACCCGGCATGACAGTTGCGGCGGAGCTGAGCCGCATGGGGAGTGCCGGCGGCGCCGCCGCCGGCAGCGAGGGCGCCGGCGGCCCGCTGGGCGCGGCGGCCGGCGGCGGCGGCGCAGCCGGGGACCGGCCGGCGAAGCGGCGCAAGCGCGGCGGCGGCCTCGCGTGGGGCGGCGACCGTGCGGCTGGCGGCGGCTATGCCGGCGGGCCGGATGCCGCAGCTGCGCTGCGAGGGCCGGGCGGCAGCCATGCAGGCTTGGCAGGCAGCCACCACCACGGCCATCACGGTGGCGGTGGAGGTTTTGGCGGGCTCGATGGGTCGGATGGCGATGCTGTGCGCAGCCTGCGCATGCAGGGGCAGGTGCTGCGGGAGTTTGCGCGCATGGAGGCAGTCAAGGCGGCCTGCCAGGACCCTGCGAGCCTGGAGCACGCGATTGCGATGCGGGCATTCCAGCGCATCGAGGCGATCGTGCAGGTGGGTGAGGGTGTGGTTGGCGGGGTGACGAGGCATGTGTGGATGCACAATGGCAGGGATGGGTTTTTCTGCCGGGAACAGGTGCTTGCAGCGGCGTGCGGATTGGATGCATTTGATTACCATGAAACAGAGCGCAGCTCAGCAGTCCATGCTTAGACGTGTGTGATGCAGCAAGCTGTAACGGTTGCTGCTGCTGCTGCTGCTGGTGGTGCCTTTGCAGGAGCTGGGCCTCGACACTGAGATTGTCGCAATGGCGTGCCAGGCTGCTGAGATCCTCATGATCATGAGACAGGTGCGCGGAATGAGTTAGAGAAGTGCAACAGCAGGCGCAGCAGGATGCCTGGCAGCAGCACACGTGGCGCCTTTGACCTGGTTGCTCAGCTGTACCATAACCGGCCTGATGTTTCACCGCCGCAACACTTGGAGCAACATGCCACTCTCCTGCTGTGCGCGTCCTTGCGCCTCCTGCCTTCCTTTTTCAGCTCTGAGCTCTGAGTGGCATTCTCCTACTCCTATGTGCATCCTACTCCTTTTTGCATCGCGCTGCTTTTCTCCTCACCCTCCCGTCTGTTCGCTTCTGACCTTCACAATGGTGGTCATATATGCTTGCAGGAAGATGAGGCCCCTAGTGACTTCCAGGACTACAGCCTCGTCAATTTGTGGGTCACATTTGTGGGCGCAGCAGCACACCTACTGCACAATACTGCCCCTTTGCTCACGCTTGCCATACATGCCATGTATGCTTGCAGGAGGATGAGGCCCCCAGTGATTTCCAGGACTACAGCCTGGTCACACTAGTGGGCGCAGCAGCACATCTACCGCACAACACTGCCCGTTTGCTCACGCTTGCCATACATGCCATGTATGCTTGCAGGAGGATGAGGCCCCCAGTGATTTCCAGGACTACAGCCTGGTCACACTAGTGGGCGCAGCAGCACATCTACCGCACAATACTGCTTGTTTGCTCACGCTTGCCATACATGCCATGTATGCTTGCAGGAGGATGAGGCCCCCAGCGATTTCCAGGACTACAGCCTGGTCACACTAGTGGGCGCAGCAGCACATCTACCGCACAATACTGCCCGTTTGCTCACGCTTGCCATACATGCCATGTATGCTTGCAGGAGGATGAGGCCCCCCAGTGATTTCCAGGACTACAGCCTGGTCACACTAGTGGGCGCAGCAGCACACCTACTGCACAATACTGCCCCTTTGGTCACGCTTGCCATACATGCCATGTATGCTTGCAGGAGGATGAGGCCCCCAGTGACTTCCAGGACTACAGCCTGGTCACACTTGTGGGCGCAGCAGCACATCTCATGCGCCAGCCGCTGGGCGATGGAGGGGGCCTGGAGGCGCTGGCGGCGCGCTACGGGCACGACGTAAAGGCGCTGGACCAGGTGGGTTGACCAATGTTTGACCAAGGTTTGACCGGGCAGTGTTGACCAGGCACATGGTGCCTGAACCGAGTTACAGGAAGAGCGTGTGATTTTGAAAAAGCGCTGCTATGTTTTGCTGTGCACGCTGCATGGACAAACTGCTGGTTGTACTGTCAGCGCAGGCGTTGGTGGTCTTCATGTGCTGCACATAACAGTTGACCAGTGCCCTGCCCTGCCTGATTCGCTTTGCTCACATTTCTGCCACATTTCCTGGTTGCGCCTATCTGCAGGTGTTCTGCCACATCCTCACCAAGCTGGCCTACTACAGTCCGTGCTTGCAGGATGCCCTGACCTGTCTGATATGACTCGCTGCCGCTCTCACACTGTCAACCGCGCACCGCCTCCTGCCACGCTGCCGCATATGCCTCCCGCCGCACTGCAGGTGTTCTGGCACATCGTCAAGCTGGTCTTACTGCCGCTACTGCTCTCACACTACGTGCTACACTGCGATCTGCTGCACCCTCTGCAGGTGTTCCGGCACATCCTCACCAAGCTGGCCTACTACAGTCCCTGCTTGCAGGATACCCTGGCCTGTCTTTACTTTACTCGCTGCCGCTTTCACACTGTCAACCGCGCACCGCCTGCTGCCACGCTGCCGCATTGCCTCCTGCCGCACTGCAGGTGTTCTGGCACATCCTTACCATGCTGGCCCACTACTGCCACTGCTCTCACACTGCCTGCCACACTGCGATCTGCTGCACCCTCTGCTGGTGTTCTGGCACATCCTCACCAAGCTGGCCTACTACAGGTTCTGCTTGCAGGATGCGCTGACCTGTCTCATTTGGCTCGCTGCCACTCTCACACCGTCAACCGCGCACCGCCTCCTGCCACGGTGTCGCATTGCCTCCTGCCGCACTGCAGGTGTTGTGGCACATCGTCAAGCTGGTCTTACTGCTGTTACTGCTCTCACACTACGTGCCACACTGCAACATGCTGCACTCTCTGCAGGTGTTCTGGCACATCCTCACCAAGCTGGCTTACTACAGGGAGCTCACGCTGCGCATCGACACCATGGCAGCAAAAGGCCTGCTGGACCCTGCAGCACTGGCAGCAGCAGCTGCTGCAGCAGGGGTGAGGCTGCAGTCAAATGACAGACACATATTACACGCATGCATGTGTGGCAGCAGAGGGCCTGCTGGACCCAGCGGCGCTGGCAGCAGCAGCTGCTGCAGCAGCAGGGCTGAGGCCCCTGCAGGCTGTGATAGCCAAAACTATGCACCATTGTGCCATGCATGCATGTGTGCTTGCTGTTGCCTTGCTGCACTTGCATGCGTGCGTCTGCAATGTGCCGCAGCTGCATCTCCTTCATTGTGTGCAGCAGCGCAGCGAAGTTATCTGTGTCCATGTTTCTCACATCTCGCCTGTTCCTGACCATCCCTGCCCTTGTGCTCTGCAGGTGCCAGAAGGCGAGGATGCAACCCGCCACCTGGAGCTGCAGGAAAAGGCAGCAGCAGCAGCAGCAGCAGGCAGCGGCGGGGCCCTGCGGGGCGCAGCAGGTGCTGCTGCTGCTGATCGTGCACACCCTGGTGCTGCTGGTGCAGCAGGGCTAGATGGTGCTGCAGCAGCTGAGGGCGCCGCAGCTGCTGCTGCAGCAGCAGGCGCTGCGGTCAACGAGGTGGACAGCTTTGGTCAAAAGCTGGACGGCATTCTCGCTGCTGATTTGACCAATGATGCGCTGAGTCAGGGCAGCCTGGACACCATTCCGCTGGGGCCGCTTGCGACGCTGATGCCGCTGCTGCAGATGGCGGGGCAGCTGAACGACCCGGCCATCAAGCGGGCACTGAAGCAGGTGCGCACATTGGCAACCTTAAATTTGATTAGCAGTGTCACTGCAGCTAGAGCAGTGTGGCTTGTTTGTACATGACATGCTGTTGGCTTGGCAGTTTACGGCGCTTGCACTGCGGCAGACATTATTGAAGCAGACCGTGTTAATCATAGGCTGACCCTTGCCATGTCTTCTTGCTGTGCCCTTTGCCGTTGTGCTCCCTCGCTGCTGCTGTCCCCCCTCCTGCAGGTGCGTGAGAGCCAGGAGAGCATTGTGCTGCTGGACCGCACGCACACGCTCAAGGTGCAGCAGGTGCAGAAGGAGTACCAGGAGTTCATGGAGCGCATACGCAACAAGGCGCAGGTGGGGACGACGCTGCAGCAGTCATTGTGTTTGTTGCAGGAATAGGGTGAAGTTGTGCTGGTAGCTAGTATGGTTTGAGGATGCAGCTGCTGTGCATGGCGCCAGCGTACAAAACATTACTCATGAGGGCTGCGCCAGCACAAGCAGACTGCAGGAACAAGCCTGCACTGCTAATGCGCCTTGGCAATCACGTCTTGACGGCTACACACCACGACAGCTTACACTTTGCTGTGCTGCTGCGCTGCCCGTTCCTGCAAACATCACACCCATGCCGCTGCGCAGAGCGCCATCGATGCAGCCAATCGGGACTACCAGAACCGCAAGGCGACCTTTTGTGCTCGCATCAACGTCATGGTTGACTACCTCAACAATGCGCTACCCATGCAGCAGCTGCAGGCAGCTGCACAGCACATCCAGCGCGCAACAGCAGCAGGCCCCGCTGCAGGCGCAGCAGCAGCAGACAGCGCCGCAGCAGCGGCCGCCGTGGCTGCTGCAGCTGCTGCAGCAGGCGGGGCAGCGGGAGGCGATGTCCTGCAGGCCGCTGCAGCAGCAGCTGCTGCTGCAGCTGCAGCAGCAAGCAACCCTCTGCAGCCTGGTGCTTTGCCACACAGGCAGGGTGAGGCAGGTGGGCTGGGTGCTGCCGCTGCTGCTGCTGCTGCTGCAAGCGAGGCTCAGCTGAAGTCTGAGGTGCTTGCTGCTGCAGCAGCGGCAGCGGCAGGCGCTGCTGGCGGGCCTGCTGCAGCAAACCTGGCGATGGTGGCAGCCATGGAGCAGCATGCCACTGCGGTAAGCAGCTTGCGGCAATGATGACAAGCAACTGGTGATGTTATGTTGCTTCAAGGAGTGTGTGCACAGCAGCTCTTTGATGCGCCCCAACTGTTCATCATGTAGGCCTACTTTACGCTATGACTGTTGAACACCTCAGCGGTGCTACAAAGGGTCTTCATGCATGCTGGCTAGGCGATTAAATGAAGGCTGGGCTGTCACATGCTCAACATGCTGCGTTGCGGGGCAGCTGTACTGTCAGTGACTTTTCCACTCACAACAAGATGTTCTGTACCTACCTCGCTGCTTGCAGGAAATCCTGCAAGCACTGGCGTCTGGCCGCCTCTCTGTTGAAGCACTGCCTGAGCAGTACAAGGGGCCGCTGCTGGCTCTGCTGCAGAAGAACACAGAGCAGCAGCAGCAGGCCGCAGCGGCAGCAGCTGCAGCAGCAGCAGGTCAACCGCCCACGCCGGCTGGTCAACCTTCCCCTGGGGCCCTGCTGGGCGGTCAAGGCTCCGGAGGTTTGACCGGAGGTTTGACCGGAGGTTTGACCGGCGGCCCTGCAGGACAGACAGTTAGCCCTGTGCTGCCTATCTCAGCTGGCTTGCCTCCAGGCTCATCAGCAGCAGCTGCTGCAGGCATCCTTGCTGCTACAGCTCCATCGCCGGCAGCAGGCGCTGCACCAGGCACGCAAGCAGGCGGCAACGCTGCTGCTGCTGTTAATGCAGCGCGGCTTAATGCGCAGGGTGCAGCAGCAGCGGCAGCACAGCAGCAGCTGGCAGCGCTGAATGCTGCAGCAGCCGGCGGCTTGAAGCTTCCTGGATCAGCTGCTGCAGCAGGCTCGGCTGCTGCAGCTGCAGCGAGCGCCTTTGCAAAGGCGGCTGCAGCAGCAGCAAGTAGCGTGGCGTCTTCTAGTTTGCCAGCAGCATCAGCACCAGGGGCACCCCAGGGGCTGACTATTGCACTGACGCCGGCAGCTGCTGCAGCTGCAGCAGCGGCGTCAGCTGCTGCTGCCCGCATGGGCAGGAGTGGGCCTATGTCAGCAGCAGCACCTGCAGCATCTGCTGCCCCAGCTGTGATTGTATCTAGCGGCAGCCTCGCAGCTGCTGCAGTCGCAGCTGGTCAGCAGCCACACCTGGCCATCCTGACATCTGCACCCCCAGGCGCGCAGCCGAGGGGTCCTGGCAATGTGCAGTCGCTGCCGCAGCTGCTGCAGCAGCAGATGCAGCAACAGCAGCACGCGGCAGCAGCAGCGGCAGCAGCAGCACGAGCAGCTGATGATGCAGCAGCAGCAGCAGCAGGCCAGGGTGGGGTGAGGCCTCCAGGTCCCAGCTGGCAGCTGGTGCATCCAGCACAGCTACAGCTGCAGCAGCAGCAGCAGCAACAGCAGCAGCAACAGCAAACACCGGCAACTGTACTGCCACCACCAGCAGCATTAGGAGCTGTGCAAGTTGTACTGCCAGGCCAAATGCCAGCTGGCACAGCAGCAGCAGCAGCAGCCAACGGCAGCCAGGCTGCAGCATTGGCGGCAGCTGCTGCAGCAGCCCAGGCACAGCAGCAGCAGCAGCAGCAGCAGGCTACACGCCAGCCTGTGCTGGCTGGTGTTGCTGTTGGCCCCAGGCCGCCAGCAGCAGGCATTGCTGCTGCTGCACCAGCATCAGCTGCTGCCGGTGCTGCTGCTGCTGCTGCTGCTCCTGCTCAGGGCAGTGCAGTCAGCACACCCACACCAGCAGCAGCAGCAGCAGCAGCAGCACAGCCAACACCCGCACCAGCAGCACCTGCGGCCAGCCAACAGGCAGCACCAGCTGCTGCCGCAGCGCCGCAGCAGTTTGCGCCAGGCTCATTCACTGCTGCCCTGCAAGAGGCATTGGATGTCACACCTGCAGCAGCACCACCACCAGCAGCAGCAGCAGCAGCACCTGTGGCAGCACCCAAGGAGGCACCACCTGCTGCAGCAGGCAGCATAGTGACAAACATGCCACCTCCACCTGCAGTGGTGGTGCCGGCAGCTGCTGCTGCTGCTGCTGCTGCTGTGCTACCAAAGCCTCCTGCTGATGTGGCAGCAGCAGCAGCAGCAGCGGCAGGTGCTCCTGCGGCTGGCCCTGGTGCCACGCACCGGGTAGGCAGCCTCAGCAACTGGCTGGCGCAAGCAGTACAAGCAGAGGCCACAGCAGCAACCGCAGCAGCTGCAGCGGCGGCAGGATCGCCGCGTGCTGCCTCTGCAGCAGCTGCCACGGCTGCTCAGCAGCAGCAGCAGCGGCGGCGGCAGTCGCCGACTGCAGTGATGCCACCAGTGGCGCCAGCAGCAGCTGCTGCTGCGCCTGCGCCCGTTGCTGCGCCTGCAGCACCGGCTGCAGCGCCAGATACTGCTGCAGCAGCTGAGGCAGCTGCCAGCCAGGCACCCCAGTAGCTGCTGGGCTGTGTGCTGCTCGTGGTTGCTCTGAGGGGTGCCAGGCGTGCTGGCTCAACACAACTAATCTGGTGTTGTGACTGGGGGCAAGTTTCCGCGTAGTGGTGTGTTTGTGAGTGTGATGTGTGTCTGGCAGAGCAGATGAACCGTAATAACATAGAAACCGTTTTTATCGTCTGGATTGATGTGGACACAATCACGTTCTGTGAAGAGGCTTCCATCTATGTTTGTGTGACCAGCTAGTGCGGCGTTGATATGAAGTGAAATGTTGGCAATTGTGTGCTGATATAGCATCGACCGATAACAAGTTATAACGTCATAACACACTGGTTGACAAGGTTGGCTAGCGTGGGGCGGTCTGTGGGCTGGCTCGGGTGCACAGTGCTCTCTGTACAGTTACGGCCGCTGTATAAAGAATTGCTTGCTGGCCAACTGACTGGCTGTCTTCGTTTGCGGCCTGCCTGTTTGGGTTGTTGGTGAGTGATTGGTAATTTGGACCGCCATTCTGGCACCACTAGCAAGCCGGGACCGGCCAGACTTGTTTGGTTTTGTTACTATCAAGTTGTGTGATTACCCGGCATCAAGACTGTTAGCTGTCTGGCCAACACAGACTGGGGCTGCAGCTGCTGCCTGCAGCAGCTGCTGCCTGAGCCAAGTGTGGTCCAATTTCTGAGTTGCCTGCCATTGTCTTGTTGAGCTGCACAGCGTAGCTATGTATGGCTGCCAGGTGCAACGTGCTTGGTGGCTAGCTGGTTGCCCAATCAGCCTGTCGTCAGCTGGCAGACGGGCACTGGCAGTTTACCAAGTTTCTAACGTTACACATCGACACAGACCTGCACCCTTTAACTACAGTACTGCTCATGACAGCGACGCAGCACGCCCACCCAGACTGCTATAACATTGATAGATCTAGCTGCTTTTAATCGAATCAAAGTATGCGAGTGATATGATGTCTTTGAGGCCAGCGCAGATGAGTTGTGAGTCATTGATCACTCACCAGATATCTGGTGTGTGCTAATTAAACCCTACACTCAAACCAGCGTAGTCACGTTGTGCGCGTTGCAGACATACATCAGCTGTGGACCATATCATCAGCAACAAAACAGCCCTTTGGCAGCTGACACATGTGCCAAGGCACCTAAAATGGGGCCACCAAAGTATGCTGATGAAGACACCGCAGCTTTTAAAAGGCGAAGGCAGCTGACGGCTGCAGCATTGAAATTAAAACGCACCTTACCATTAGCGTCAATGCATCACCACCTGACGGTCAAACGGCGGTCAAATATAGCTTTAGGTAACAAGACGCACAGCTGTTGGTTCATGCAGCTCAAACGCTGCTGTGATGCAGCTGGGCGCGCATGTACATGCATTACCCGCCAAGGCAACACACACCCACAACTGTAACTGGAACTGGAACAAGCAACTGTAACAAGCATTCTTATGCTTACAACCTTACGGACCTTAAACCCTCGGACACTCGCTGCGGTCTGCAGACAGCGCGTGCAGCTATCAAGCCGCAATGCCATTTGAGGTTGAGCGGATGTGGCGAGACAAGACAACAGGCAGCATTGACTGCGTAGATGAACATTGGTGCAGCCCTACGACAGAACAGACGTGTGCATAGAAGAAAACATAACTGAACAGTTACATCGCTGGAAACCCACAAACGACAGCAAAACCACACCACAAACCACAACCACAACAGCAGCCAACGAAGAGGGGTGGGCGGGCGGGCAATTCGACTGACTGGCTGCTGCCTCAAGGGCAGCAGCCAAGAAGAGGTCGACCACGGCGACGCACAAGGGCTAAGTACAATGCAAGCACTCACTGAACCCTTCAAGAGCTGCACCCACCCTCCACCCTAGTGAGCCACGGCTCCTGCCATAAACGCTCTAAAAGGCTAATTTATGTTGCGTCGCCTTGGCATCAGAACTAACACCCACACATCCAACACATGCTACCACATGAACAAGTAAGAGGCCTTGCATGCCAACTGCACTGAAGGAGTACGCGCTTAGCAAGCGCCCCATTGAAAACAAGGGCACAACCATGACCCATCAGCAGATGCAGGAAGGGTGGTCACGGAGACCGGCTGTGCAAAGCTCCCTCCACAGGAGCCCACAGACTGCAAAAGCCTAAGACCACCGCTGCTTCCTTGCAGACAACGCCAACCACCTAGCTGCGTGATATGCACCCAAGAGGCCGGCCTGAGAGGTACATAGTGGTAAACCACGTCTCCAATGCTACCGTCCCAGGAGGTACGAAGTTTGTGGTGTTGATCAAGTGAGCATGCACTCCGCACCATGTATATAAATCAGGGCCGCAACCCAGCCGCAAAACTACCTCAGTTCAAGCAACTGTGACAACTGCGCGCAACATCTTCCTTCCCCCCAGCTGTTCTTGCACACCCTGCGAACCATGCATCTCCAGAGGCATTGATGCTGCAGCACACGCAACACCAACAATCCCTGCCCTGCCTGCCCAATTCACACTGTCTCACACTCTCTCACACTCTCTCACACCAGCTCACACCAGCTCTCAATGCTCATGCAGCTGACTGCTAGCAAGAAACAAGACACCAGCGGCTCTACACAGCAGCCGCCTGGCCAGTGCTGCCTGCCTAGTAGAACAGCTGCCCATACTTCAGATTGCCTCGAAGTGCTACAGATGGCACAGAGCAGAGCCAACAAAATTGCCCACATCACTGCGTTGCCATGGTGTCAGGTGCTGCTTGCCAGCAGTACCAGCAGCTGGGCTGCGGCAGCAAAGATTCTCAGAATCTTGGAATCTCCACCTCGCTGCGCGCAAGCTGCCCTTCACAAATCCACCTGCAGCACAGCCTGCTCCTCTTCCTGCTGCTGCTGCTGGCGCTGCTCCTCTTCCTCCCCCGGCTCATCCTGCTCCTCTTCCTGCTGCTGCTGCTGCTGCTGCTGCTGCTGCTGCTGCTCAGTGTCCAGCAGCTGCCCCTGGCCTTCCAGCTGTGACCGCAGCAGCAGCACCTCCCGCGTGGCATCTGCCAGCTGCTGGTTGCGCTGCGCCAGCTGCGGCAGGGCAGCGGCAGGCAGGCAGAGCAGCAGGCAGGCACAGCAGCAGGCAGGCAGAGCAGTCACATGTCAGCTTCAGTAGGCATTGGTACATGAAAATGTTTGCGCAACAAGCCACAGGTTGAGGACATAAGCTCAGCAGCCAGCCCACACATCGAGTCGAAAAGCCGGCACTCCCTGGCACAAGCAGCAGCTGCTGCGGCTGCTGCATGCTACAGCGCAGCACAGAAGTAATGGCACAACTGAAAGCAGCGCACCTGTTCCTGCAGCGCCCTGTTCACTGCCTCCAGCTCATGTATACGGTCTTTCTGCCGCTGCCTGAAGCGCTGCTGCGCCTGCCTGTTCTTCTCCCGCGTGGTGGCGTGGCCACCACAACGGACCTCCATCCCGCCATCACTCACTGCTGCTGCTGCTGCTGACACGGTGGCTGACGCAGGGTCTGCTGTAGAGAGAGCGGCGCCCTCCTCTGCAGCAGCAGCTGCATCGCCACCTGCAGCAACAGCTGCGGCAACAGCTGCAGCACACAATAGGGGGCAGCAACAACATAAAAAGTGATGGCACACATTGTGTACATTATCCTACAAAATGTAGATGTTGTTGCTCGGAATCTCCAAGGTCATTGCCTGTTGAGTTGACAAATGTCGGAAGCCCGCGCCTTCAGCATGCGCACATCATTTGTGTGAGAGTGCGTGAATGTGTCGACAGCTGTTATAACCGTTGAGCAAACCGCTGCCAGTAAACTGCCGCTGAGAAACCCGGCCGTCGAGCCATGTGCCACACACCTGCATGTGACGCTGATGCTGCGATTTGCGAAGCAGCAGCGCCCTGCACCTTGCTGACTTTGCCGCCGACAATGCCTAAGGCCTGCAGCGCCGCCCTGGTTGGGATGTGCCTGCAGCACAAGATTGTACATTGACGCATGTGTTGCAACCACTGGAAGCATATCAAATGGAACGACCAACACACATGGGCACTTGGTCATAGCTGCACAAGCTGTTTGTGTGCTGTTTGTGTACTCAGCTGGCTGGCTTCACACTCGCTGCCATATGGGACAGATACAAGCTGAGTTGGAGGCTGACTAGCCTGCTCAGGCCCTCGCTGGTAGAAACTGCTGTGCTTATTTCATGACTGCTCAGCGGTTCTGCCAGGTGCCCTGCTACAGAGCAGCTTACAGATGAGGCCGGCCACTGCCACCCAAAGCAGCAGAGAGCAATTTGTGTGCAAGCAGTCAATTAGTGGGGCTCAGCTGGGCTAAGCACACTCAGCTGCTGCGCACCTGGCACTTGACTCATCCATGGCTGCCAAAAGTGCAGCCAGCTGCGTTGGGTTGTCGGGATCGGGCTGTGGCTGCTGTTGTAGGGCCAACACTGCTTGGGCACTGACTGGCTGTGCTGTAATGAACTGTGGAGACAGCGCTGGCAGCACCTGCCCGTTCAGCGACTGGATAATCGCAAGATAGTTTCCATTCGTGGTGCTGATGCCTGCCTCGCGCACGGCTGATCTGAGGGCCACACTCACAGCAGGCTGTGCGCCAGCTTGACCGTACGTCCGCAATAAATTCTGTAGCAATAGCTGCTGGTGTATGGCCTGACATCTAAGCTGCTCGGAAGGCGCAGCACCCTGCACCAAGGTACCAGCATGCAAGTGCAGCAGCAGCAGCAGAAGAATACGACACGCGAACAACTTAGTCTCTGTCCGTCTGCCAATGCGTGTAGGTTGCTTCCGTGAAGGTGCCAACATACCTGCAGGGGGCTTTGTACGTCCTCAAGCTCACCCACACCTGGTTGCAGCTGCTGTTGCTGCTGCTCCTGCTCTGCTGCCTGTGGTTTGTAGGCTGCTGAACTTATGATATCACTCATGGTGATGGTTGCCTCCAGCAGTAAGCTGCTTGCTTTCCTGACTGAGCAGGCTTCTTCAAGGAACTTGGTGCCTTGATGAAAGTGTTGGCAGCTGCTAGGGTTCAGTGTTCTGTCAGAGGTATTGTGACAACATTTCAAACTAGCACTCACGTTAGGCTAGGGCACTCGCACCCTCATTGCGTTGTAAGGCACTTTAACCAAAAGCATGCATGTGCATAGGCCCGCAATGTTGGGTCTGGTGCAATAGGCGCTCTGTTTTTGGATCGCAAGCCAGACTGCATGCAGGACACTGTCTTTCAACACGCTGGAGCGCGACCCCTCACAGCTGGCTGCACATGTGTACATGAAATAGAATCCCGATGCAGCACATGCAGTCACAGCTACTGCTGTGAGGGTGCCACGTAGCACTATGACCTAAACCAGCCGCCAAGCAGGCAACCAACCGGTAGCAGCAGGAGTGGCCCTCACTGCCACTACCTGAACCGTCTTGCCACTGCACTGCTAGACGAGCTGCTTTGTGGCCCTAAAAGTTTGCTGCTACTGCCGATGCCAGCTTGCTGCTTGGCTGAACCAACAGCCACTGAAGTGCTGCTCCCAAATGCCTTGGCTGCCGCTGTCGTGGTACTGCTGCTGCTGCTAGCTAGGCTACCCACTCGCCCGCCACTGCTTGGGTTGCTGCTGCTGCTGCTACTGGTCTTGCCTAAGCCTTCACTTGCAGTTCGTCTGAACAAGCCGCCTGCACTAGCAGCAGCTGCAGCTGCAGCTCCTGCCCTAGCTGTGCTGCCAGGCCCCTGCGGAGACACCATACTGCCGCCATACCCAGCCACAGCAGCTGCTGCAGGCACCCCTGCTGCCCCTAGGCGCGATGCACCAAAGCCAGCAAGGCTGCTGCTGCTGCTACTGCTGCTACTGCTGGAAGCTGCTGCTTTGGGCGAGCCAGCAAGAACTGGCAGCCGCAGATTTGACGATAACGTTGACCCTGTTGGAGACTGTAGGCTCGCCGCACCACTGCTGCCACTGCCAGCACTTGGACTAAACACACTGCCAGCACCAGCACCCAGGCCCTTTGGAGATGTAACGCTGCCTGCAGCCAAGTAGCTGCTGCTGCTGCTTGATGGGTGCCTGGGAGAACTGATGCCTGCGCTCACTGCACCAGCGACTCTACTGCTGCTGGCACTGCTGCTGCCGCTGCTGCCAGGTCCAAAGGCAGGCCTTGAAAAGGCTGCAGACGCACTCACCAGCGCTCGCAGCGACAGCGACCCTGCAGCAGCTGCGGCAGCCGGACTGCTGCCGCTGCCTGCTACACCAGTGCCAGCAGCAGCAGAGCGCCTCGAGTCATAGCCTGCGCCTGCAGACCAGCTCCCAGCTGCTGCGCCAGCTGCAGCTCTGCTGCTGGCGAACTCCAAGCTGCCTCTGTTGCTGCTACTGCTGTTGCTGCTGACGCTGCCGCCGCCGCTGCCGCTGTTGCCGTCCCTGCCTCTGCTGTTGTTCCTGCGCATGGCAACCCCAAGGCTGCCGCTGCCGCTGTTGCCTGGCTCAGGTGGAAGGCCCAGCCGCCTGCCTCGCCGGTCAGGTGCAGAGGTGCACAATTCTATACGCAGCCTGCGCAGTGAGCAAAAGCAGCCAACAAGGCAGTGGAGGGCAATCAGTGGCCGAAGCACAGCAGCCAACCAACAGCAGTGAAAGGGACAGTACATGGTGCAATGCTGCATTGGCAGGTGCATCAGCACACCAACTGCCATGGCAGCGTGACACTGTCGCATACAACATCTGCTTGCAGGTCAGGAGCCGTTTGAACCAGCCTGATGCTGTGCTAGCCATCACGCTTGCAGCTGAGCCGCCTGAAGCACTCACTTCTCCATCTCCTCCTGTGACAGCGTCAGATCTACCTCCGCCTCCTCTTTGGCATGATCGGCAGCCTCAAAGTCAGCAGCACCTGTGCAGGCAGCCACACATATGCAAGCAGCAGCTGCAGTCAGCAATCTCGCAGACCGGTCACGGCTGTACCTGAGCAGGGCACTTCCCCTCCTAATATCAGTGAACAAGGCCGAGCTTGCTGGTTGGGGAGCTAGCAACAAGTGCAGTGAGCAAGATGAGACTCCAAGCAAGTCAAAGCAGCAAGGACAGGCCTATTGGAACTATGACACAGTGCACGCTGCGTATTGTCCCTCACCTGATGAAGAGCCGTTCATCTCCAGCAGCCCGGCGCCGCCCGTCACGCGCAGGGCTGTGCGCTTGAAGGTGTCATGCACGGTGCGTGCGGCGTGAGAGACGTCCCTGTCATTGTCCGTCATGAGGTTGCTCATGGCGCTGTTGAGGTGCTCCTGCCGCGGCAGGCGGCGCAGTCAGCAGGCACAGCAGCTCATGCTCAGCAAGGCAGTCCGTGTTGTTGCTTGTGCTGCATGTTGCTCTATCACGGAAAACAGCATCACCTTGTCCAGCCTTACATCTGCGGACCTGCTCACCGAACCTGCAGCAGCGGAGCAGCAGACAAATGTACCCCCCCCCCCCTTTCTTCACTTTGCTTTAGCAGCAACATGCCAGAGAGCAGCGCCGAGCTGTTGCACGCAACTAACCAGCCAGCCGCCGCCTCACCAGCCGCTCCACATCCTCGGGCAGCCGTATCGTCTGCTTCAGCGCTGGCAGCAGCCCCAGCGCCGCCAGCCGCACGTTGGGCACGCCGTCGCCGAGCAGCCCCAGCACGCCCTCCAACAGGTGCTCCTTCACCCAGCGGCAGCTGAACAGCGGCAGCGCAGCAACCACCAGCTGCGGTGCAGCAGTGGAATAACAGACAACGGCAGACAGGGCGACACATGCACTGCAGCTTAATCTCTTAGCCAACAAGTGTGCACCTCTGCTGGCAGCAGCTGTACTGCAGGCAGGTGTAGCATACTGCTCGACATGCACCATGCCGGACATATACAACATGCCATGGCGGTCCTTCACAGTGCACACAATCGTAAAAGCAGCAGGGCCCACCGCCAGCAGGCTGCAGCTAGCCCCCACCTGTGTGTAGGCCAGGCGCGCCCAGCAAGACCTGCCCCAGGCCAGCTCCCGTATGATCCTGCTGTACAGCTCCGTGCGCGGCCGCTCGCGCCGGCAGCTGTGCAGCAGGTGCGCCACGCTGGACGCCGCGGCAGGCTTCACACACGCGGCACCTGCAGCAGCGGCAACGACAGTGCTGAATGAGTGAACCGCACGACACCCAATCGTGTATGCCGACACTCTGGCCTGCAACAGGGCTCGTCTACATGTCAGTTTGTCGTATCCTGCAGCCAGGCTGCAGCTGCGCAGCTCACCAGTCAGCAGAAGGTCGAAGGAATACGGCGCCCAGTGCTCGCACAGCACGTCCTGCCCCAGCAGGCCAGGCAGGGCAGGGATGGCTGCAGCCAGGTGCTGCTGGCAGCGCCAGTTGCTGGCGATGCTGCCGGCCAGCGCAACCAGCGCCTGGTGCACGTCTGAGGCCACTGCGTCCTTGTGCATCACGTCAGCACCAGACAGCACCTGCAGGCATGTGACAAGCAGCATATACAGATCTTGGTCTTGGCTGTTGTGCTGCACTGCACATGTTGCCTGGCAATCCATACGTATGAAGACCACCTCTGCACCGTCAGGACTAAAAGTGCTTAGCGCTAGTAGTAGCCAGTGTGTGTTGGCTTGCCAGAAGCTTTGACCTGCTGACATCAGCTGAGCACTGGCTGCGTACCGCACATATGCTCACCGCATGTACAAAGCTGCAACCCCAACACACTGCTGCATCGCACCTGCAGCGTCTGCCCAAGCCCTGGCAGCAGCGCCTGCCGCACCGCAGGGCAGCCGTCGCGCAGCAGCGCCACCAGCGGCCGCAGCAGCAGGCGGCTGGCCTCAGCTGGCGCGACAGTGGCAGCCACAAGGTGCAGCTGGCTGGCAATGGCCACGCGCACCTGCACAGCAGCGGTGGACATTTAGCCGTTAATTGAAAAATAGGACGATGCCAGTGCTACTGCAACTGCCCACTTGTACACCTTGTCAATCCAAAGCCAGATATGCGCTGCCATCTAGCATGGCACACTGTGTGACACCGTGCGGCGCATGCATAACACCATCCACCATCCACCTGCAGGTGGCTTCCGTTCACACACGTACCTGCATGTCATGGTCCAGCGCTAGATCTGTCCAGGTGTCGTGCAGGTACGAGGCGCTGCTGCCAGGCAGTGGTGACGCCATCAGCGCAGGCAGCCGCGACGCACAAAGCCGCCGCAGCTCGACATCAGCACGCGCAGCAAGGTGCCTGGCAGGGTAGCGCAGCATCAGCGACAACAAGGACAACACGTGAGCAGGGATCCTGACAATCCAATACTGCTGACTGCCACAGGCACTTTCCCTTTGCACGGCCAGAGCGGCACTGGCATGGCTACTATACCCCAGTGCACTTTGATGTGCTGCTGGACACCAAGCAGTCGCACTGCTGCATCATGAAGCTGGTCCCCAGATACAGTGCATGCCCAGCTCACTGGAAGCATGCATGCAAGGTGAATAATCGACCTGCTGCTGCATACCTGAAGCAGCCGTACAGCAGTCCAGCGTCTGATGGCTCCAAATCATTCCGCACCTGGCAGGAGGCAACAGAGCCGTTGAGTGACACATGCCACGAAGGAGCAGGTTTGCTGAGGCACAGTTCCAGTGCTGCACAGGTCACTGTAACACATAGAGCACATCAAGCAGCACTGGCTGGTAGGCAAGGTCAGCCCAATCACGTGAACAGAGGTAACACGTACCGCGGCTAGGAGATCCGGGAAAGCTGCTGCGAGTGCCCGCTGCAGCGGCAGTGCCAGCTCCAGGGGCTGCATGTGGCGCCGCACCAGCGGCAGCATGTGTGCCACCTGAGCATCCCCTGGCAGCAGCTGGCACAGCGCCACCAGGCCCGACAGGCCTGCTACTCGTACCTGCAGGACATATAACAAGGTGGGCAACGTTACACACGGCAGGCCTGCTACTCGTGCCTGCAGGACATGCAACAAGAGATACATGCTGGAAGCATGGACCTTTCCCTGTGCTGGCCACTACCTAACCAGTACATGCTGCTCTGCTGGAGGCACAGCAGGTTGCTGTGGCATCCGGCACAGCCTCTTACGCAGGCTGGTGCGCGCTGAACAACATTGTGCGCATTCCGCCAGCACATGCAGCAGGCGCTGGGCCTCACCTGCACCTCATCGTCCTCTAGCAGCTCCTTCAGCTCAGGCAGCACCTGAGACACTGCCGCTGCTGCACCAAGCACGCGCGCCAGCGCCGGCAGCTGCTGCGCTGCAGCAATGCGCACCTGCAGCCGGGCCATTCATATGGGTCAGAGCAAGCTGCTGTTGCATACAGGATATGCAGCTGCTTCGGGCTAGTTCTACCGCTTGCAGCACGCAGTCACACACTTTGAATGCTTTGGTGGCTGCTGCGGCGACTGCGAGCAGTAACTACATGTGGTGCACCTGGTAGTCTGTGTCTTGACATGCTGCCAGCAACTGAGGTGCGAACTTAGCAGATACATCTGCTGGTGCCTGCAGCAAGGCAGACACGATACACATTTGGTTGTTGTCCATATCCAGGCAAAGTACGGCCAGCTGCTGCTGCTGCTGCTGGTGGTGTTGCTGTTGCTGCTGCTAATACGGCATCTCCCGTGTGCCACTCTGAGCACGTAGTCAATACAAGGTGTTTGCGCAGCTTCTGCTTGTACATTTAACCCCTGCAGCCACTACAGCACACCCCACGACACATTGCCCAGAAAACAGCACCGCCTGTGCTGCCTCCACCGCACAGCTGCTGCACACATACTGGCTGACTATCACTGCTGCGAAGCCACACACTGCAAATAGCTCACCAGGTGTGGTGCCATGGCCCCCAGCAGCCTGCAGCAGCTGACCCTGCTGGCCACTGGCTCATTAACCTGGCCCTGGCCCAGCGCCAGCGGCAGCACAGCATCCAGCAGGTGCGCATGCGGCAGCACCGGCAGCATGTCCAGCAGCAGCAACAGCCATGCCTCTGACTCCTGCAGGACAGGCAACAAGCGCAGCGGCAAGTGGAGGCTTTGCTGTTGGCACCCGCACATGTGCATGCATGCTTGGGTTATGCGCACCGTTCACAGCGGTCATTGGCAGTTGGACTACTGCCGTGTATTGAACTGTTGTTCAGCTGCACATGCCATGTTGGTGTTGAAGTATTGTGTGCGGCGTTGTTACCATCCAAAAGACATCCAGCCAGCAGACGACTGCATCAACTACTCACCTCATCTGTCTTATCCTTGCTCCGAGTGTTCGCCAACGCCAATGGCAGCAGGCAGTCTGCTACATCTGCTGCTGGTAGTGCGCGCTGCTGCACTGCTGCTGAAAGGGCGTCAGCTGTGGCAAGCTGCAGAGAAACAAGCCAGCACAAAAACAGCCACGTCAACTGCTGTAGGACAAATATTCTTGTTTACATGCTGTATGGGAGGAAAACATTGTTGCTTTGCGCCGTCTCTGCTATGAGCGCAACCCATCAGTACCATGCACGTGTTACAATTGCCTGGCAGAACATGTATGGCATCATGGCAGGCTGCGCTTGCTGCTGCTTGCTGCACCTGTGCGTCCAGGTCCAGCTTCTGCAGGCTGAGCAGCAGGTTGGCCTGCACAGCCTCCCAAGCAGCGCGCCCTTTGGCCTTGAGCAGCTGCGGCAGGCTGCAGGAAAGGAACACCCGCACATCACACAGCTCAGCACCAGCAGTTGCAACACCCAAGCTGCGCCAACACCCGCCCTGCCATGTGGCTGCATGCAGATGTGCAGGGCTGCAGCACACTTGGCTTCAACAGCAAGCAAGCTGAGAGACGTGCACACCTTTCGATTGCTCGCCGCTTTTGAACTGCATGGCCTCCAGTCAGGAAGAGGTTGCAGCGCTCCACTTCATTCAAGTGCTCATCAACCTGTTGCAGGACAGCCCAGTGGCTTGTGTGTGAAGACAGCTGCAGGGCCCTTGGGTCGGCAGCAACACACCAAGCACTACAATGCTGTCCATCATGCATATCTTTCTGTGCCGTTGTTTATCAGCACTTTGCACCGCTGCTCAGTGACTGCACGGTTGGGTGAGAATCACTGTGGTGACGTGACAGCAGCAGCAAATGCCTGCTGGCACCATACCATACCGTGAAGCGTGCAATCTCCTCCTCGGGCTTGAGTCCCTGAGGTGCCTCCTTTGCATCTTCAGGGATTGCCTCAGCCCATAGCAAGGAGTCCATTGCGTGGCCTGCTAGCAGGCCTGCTGCTAGTCTTGCAGGTCGGACCCAGGAACAGCAGCACCCAGGCGTGTTGCTTGTGTCATATTCGTGTCATGCACCCCAGCACTTAAAAGCAGTAATATGGTGTGTCTCCTTATATCAGTAAAGTGCACGAGGAGCTCGTCAGGGCTCGCCCGAAGTAAGATACAGTACGAAGGCGGGAACGCGGACCATCTCATGCAGGATTGCGTTCTTCATTCGTGTTCGTCAGCGACAATTGACGAAGGTCTTGAGGCTACCTGCATATCACTTTGGGCTGTCCGCTTGTCAGACTGTCACATGGGGTGCCTCATCAACTGTTGCTGTGCCTGGAGCAAGCACCACCAGTTCCAGCCATAGCCTCTGCTTGCAGATCCAACAACCGACGTAAGGAGCTAGACTCGTTCCAGTACATCTTACAAACCGCCAAATACTTCTTGCATACAGCAGCTGTGGTGCACCAACCCACAGATTAACAGAGTGTCACAGTGTGGCAGAGCAGCTGCAACATCCAGCTGCTGCTAGCTGGCAGCAGTCCAGTACGGTGCTCGCTGTACCACAACTCAAGATACTTCGTGCAAGTTATACTCATGCCCATTGTCTCGTCATTTCTCACAGTGTGCCACTTGCGCATGGCGGTTGCAGATGCTGCAACTCTCACTAGATCAGTAAGATGCGTAAACCTTTCCACTCCTGCAAGTAGTCGCCCTAATGCATACATTTACTCAACACATCTCAATCAAATCTTATAATGACCGACCAATCCTCATGACTTCAGAAGCAGCATGCGTTTTGGGGTGCTGGAGCAAGGGTTTTGCACACCACATTGCACCTTCAGCACATGCAGCCATAAGAACATAAGGACATGTTGCTGTTGAATGCTGTAGCCCCCAGAAGCAATGTCACTTGCAGGACTGCGCGCAAATGCAACACGCAACAATACTGAACACCAAGCCTACTGCTAACTTCCAATCATTTGTTGCTTGCTTACAGTTACTCGCTGCTCTGCTCTACCTGATATGTGTGCAGAGCAGATCGTCAACTGCAAAGACGCCCCTGCTCCAAGAATTCCCCTTGCAGCCACCGTGTAATGTCGAGCTGTTGCTTCTACTTGCCAATCAGGCCTGTGGCAAGGCTTGCTGCTCCAGCCAGAGAAGCCGATGCCCCCAGGGAGCCCAGAGGAGTGTTGACATTGAGAGAGGACGCCAGAGATGAGGCCAGGGATGAGCCAAGTGAAGCCATCGGCTGAGGCTGCGGCACAGCCTGCGCAACTGGCACATAGTACGGCTGTGGTGCTGGCTGTTGAGGGTAGTAGACTGGCTGCTGCGGGTAGTACATGGGCTGCTGCGGATAGTAGGCCGGCTGCTGGGGGTAGTATGGGGCGCCTGCTGCTGCAGCAGCTGCTGCGGATGCTGCGGCTGACGCTGCCCCGTACTGCTCCAC
Organism: Tetradesmus obliquus; assembly: GCA_030272155.1. Lineage (NCBI taxonomy): Eukaryota > Viridiplantae > Chlorophyta > Chlorophyceae > Sphaeropleales > Scenedesmaceae > Tetradesmus > Tetradesmus obliquus. Next base: position 10,154,346 of record CP126191.1, read on the forward strand.
GGCGTGCTTGCCTGCAGGGAAATATATAGGATTGAAGTTTTTGATTCTCACATGGGCAACACATCTGTGCACGAAGCTGTATAGACAGTGGCATGCGCAGCCTGCTCACAAAGACAGTGTGCATGGCAGCTGCACAAGCTGCAGTGATGCGTTAGGCTCGCACTCACCATTTGCACCAAGCAACATTCTAGCTGCGTTTGCTCTACTTGCGAAGCCTATCAACAGCAGGATCGCTGCAATGCATGCTGCAGACGGCCTCATCTAGAATGCGCGCCAACGAGGCCTTCTAAACGTCTGAACGCGTGGTGCGTACGCAGCTAACGTGCAAGGGTGAAACAACGTAGGTGATCGGCGAGCAGGTGAGTCTGTGCTGCTGTTGCCTTTATGTATGGCGCAATACGCTTCGGTTGCCGCGTACTGCGGCAAGCACGATTACGGATAGCGCAGTACACACGGTACTCTTATAGCGTATAGGGTCGATCCGCAGAACAACTAGTTTCAGTCAGAAATCAACATGTTTCTGTGGAGAGTACTTGCAGGCGTGCCACGGCAGCTGACCACTTGGCAACTGCAGGAGCTCAGAGAAAGTTCCCTGCAGCGCTGTTGCCACCATTCCTTTTCGGTTTTCAGTTGGGGGCATGGACTCCCGACAGAAAGCCTCCACACAAAACCAGCGTCTCTTATCAATCCCAACTGTGCAGCTTGGGCTGGACGCACAGCCCCCAACAGTGAGGCCCGTGCCACCCAAAAGGCTGTCCAATGCCTATTTCAGACAATGTACAGCAATACACTTGATGTCATACAGCCGTCACAACTAGCACTGAAACATCCTGGACATAATATTGCCATTTTACAAAGGGTCTCGGTACGTGGCCCAACAGTCTCACAGCTCACACTGGACATACGCACACACCACACATCAACATGCTGCTATGGACTCGCAGACACAACAGAAGGCTGCGGTCGTTGATCAACATGAACATGCTCAGGTCTAAAAAACGTCCATGCATGCAGCTGTCTGCTCGGAGCAGTATCACTGATACCCACCCACCCATACCAGAAAAAACGAAATCTTCGTTGGTGGGCGCTGTTGACACCACTGGCATGGCTGCGAAAGCATAGCATCTCCCCATTCCAGCTGATGCTTGCCATGGCATGGCTGCGACAGCATAGCATCTCCCCATTCCAGCTGATGCTTGCATGCATGCGCAAACATGCTTTGCAGCATGCGCAGTGCGCTGTGCTGCAGTATGTGCTGGGCTCCAGCGTTGTCACTTGCTACAACTGCACAATGTCACGACTGCCACAGTGAAATTCAGCAACGCTGACTGCAACTACGTGCTGTACACCCGCCACTGCCGCGCATCTGTAAGGCTGCAGCCCTGCTGAAACAACAATTCCAGCCTGTTGTTGGCGTGTGGGAGATAGTGGTGGCTTGAGCAATCACTATGCTCTGCATGTGTGTTCCTTCACACAAGCATATGCCACTGCAATCCACTGTACACACAAGTCCACACAACATAGACCACAACAGGGACGCATGATCTAACACACATTACAAGGCATGCAGCAGAAAGTACTCTCCCAAAAGAACAAGTCAGGCACTGTTACGTACCATCACATACAACATATGTATACAAACGTGGGGCGCATGGCGAAAAACACATGTAACTCTCTATTGCACAAAATAGCACAGTTGGAATAAATAGTGGTCGTCAAGCATCCGTACCATTCCACGTCGCTCTGAGCACCAATACCAAGGCATTATGTCATCCCAGCAGGCGCAATCAACACGCACCAATGGAACTGCACCTCAACCACCCAGCCACACTCACTCATTCCGTGCAGCTGCTTCAAGCAATACTGGTGCCACCCCCGAGGTGCAGCAGCGGCCCCAGCTCAAGCTGCTGCCCCAGCTGCTGCAGCCCCTGCACCAAACCCTGCACGTTGCGGTTCACAGCCGCAACCGCACGCGGCGCCATCTGGCTGTGAACCTGCACAGGAGGGTACCAGAACAGGTACGCACACACCAGCAGCACACCCTGCCACGCTGCAATGCGCACAAGCTTTGGCAGCCGGATGCCTGCTGCTTTCAGCTGCTTCAGCAGCAGGCCCTCCCCAATCATCAAGGGGACTTGCACCAAAAAGAAGGCCATCCAGTAGCCAGGGTGGTACTCCCCAGGGCCCAGCATGAGGAACAGAAACCACTCGTGCTCAAGTCCACTGATTGTGAAGATGGCAGCTGTGGCCAGGCCCTTCTTCAGAAGCGACATGTGCCCACGCTGCTGCTGCTGCTGACCTAGCATACTGCCATTTGTACTGCTACTGCCCTGCTTGGCAGGCTCATTTGCTGCCATACTGCCTGCAGGCTCGCGGCTTGCAGGAACTGCTGCTGCTGCTGCTGCTGCTGCTGCTGCTGGGTTTGGTGCTGCTGCTGCTGCTGCTGCTGCTGCTGCAGTGTCCACTTTGAACAGGCGCCCCTCTAGGATGGGTTCGTACACGACTGCCCGCATGCTGAGGCTGATGATGTTGTTCCAGCGCCTGTTGGCATAGCAGCAGCGGCACAGCGACAGGACGGGACTGACAAACTCGCGTGTACGGAACTGGAAAGCCGGCAGCTACACAATAATAAGAGCCCAAGAACACGCATTGCCATGCATGGCCACGGCGTTGACAAACCCCACCTATGTACTTCAGCTTCACACCTGCACTAGCTTGTTTCAATAGCAAAGTCTAAGCAACATTCGAGCCCTGCGTGCCTCACCTGCCCCAGAACTCTGTCAGGCTGAGTGAGCGCCAGGGCTTGTCGAAGGCAGGCACGATGTGCAGGTGCAGCAGCGCCAGCAGCAGCGCTGCAGTGCCGTCCATGGCCATTGTGAGGAAGCCATACAGTGCGTAGCCTGCAGCAGCAGCAGGGGAGATAGCATACACGTGACATGTATGTTGCACAGGATGTGTACTAACAATAACATGCACGTAGCCCAGGATGGCGAGGGTGTTGCAGCAACGCGTTGCAGCAACACGAGTAAAGCCCACAGCGGCCGTCCAGCCTGCTGCTGCTGCTGCTGCTGCTGCACATAGTGTGTACTACGGCTCATGCAAGTGCAGCACACGAGCCGAAAATGCATCACCATCAAACACAAATGTGTGTCGTGCTGCTGCTTTTCATTCTTCAATGGCAGCTGTGGTGACACTCACAGTATATGTAGTAGCTGACCAGCTTGGGCAACTGGAGTTGCGACAGCGCATATGTGCAGCAGGCAAGCAAAGCTGCACGGAAAACACAGCAGCAAAGCAGCAGCGGCAAACACGGCAGGGCACCCAGCGCCAGCAGCATCTTAAACATGAGTGTTGTTGCGCATGTGGAGGTGAATGTATTATGTTGACATAGAAAGTTAATAGGTTGCATGCATGCAGGCTATTGAGCATCCCAATAGATTGAGAAACAACGTTTTGCTGTGCTATCTGCTGCATGCTGAACTGCCACAGCAAATGCTGCTGTTGCACGCAGTCCTGTACGGGCTATTTGCAGTTGTCCTGATTGCAGTTGTCCTGATTTGCAGCTGGCAGTGGGCAAATGTAACACGCATTCATTGCTGATCACACACGATTTACACTTCGGCAATACAATATGCTGCCGACCGCAACCGCAAACACATCCACAATGCAGAGCGTTGCCCCAGCATGCACTGATGAAGGCGGCGCAGCGTTCACCTGTGTTGATGATGAATGACTTCAGCACACTGCTGGCACTGCCAGCATCTTTACTCAGCGCTCCAAGCTTTGCTCCACTGGCAGCCTCTGCAGAGCACAAACAGCACATTACAACACACGTGAAACATGAGCAGCTGCCTTGGTGCGTCGCACGCTAAACGTCGTGGCTGTTGCCTTACTAATATTGCGCATTGGTGGTACCAGCAGCTGTAATTCAAACAATGTAGAGGTGCCGGCGACCGGCGCCTGCTGTATCTGCTAGGCAACCCCCCCACCGGAATTAACCTACACTACGTAAGTGACAGTTGGCTAGTGGCTGGTGCTGTCTGGCAAGTGCAACAGCCCATGTCAAGTATTGTGAAGCTGTAGTAGAGATGCAGTGCATCTGGTGAGCCCACCTTGCTTCGGCACTATCGGCAGCAGGTAGATTGCTAGGCTCTCAGCCCAGCTCCAGTTGCCAGCTAAAGGTCCCCTGTTGCAGCACAAGCCAAACACCTGCAAGCACAGCAGGCAGCAGCAGGTGGCAGCAGCAGCAGCGAACACAGCCTGTTGAATATGCACAAGATGTCAAGCATGAGCAGGCATGAGCAGGAATGCACCTTTTCAATTCAACAACGCATTCAACTGCATAACGAACAGGTGCTGCCCACTGCTACTGACAGGGGGTGCATGCAACTGCAGCCAGCAGTAGCGCTGCAAGCAGCACCTTACCTTGAGGTTGCCCAGGAAGGGCGCAGCGATGATGCATAACCCCCTGCTCAGCAGCTCCTCGTCTGTGTTGCTAAACAGAAGCGGCAGGAACAGGTTGACTAAGCAAACAGGCACTGAAGCTGCTAGGGCCACCCATCCCGGAGTTAACCTCCTGACGACGAGGTGCAGGTAGCTCCCAAACACGAAAAACACCGTAAGGGCAAGCTGCAGCCTTTGACCATAATCTCGGCTGCTGTAGAACTCGTTCAGTGCCTCAACCTCGTGCATCAGGCTGGGCAGATGAAGCACGGCACAAATCAACGCACACGACGCAACGCCGGTCCCTATGGTCTTGCTGTGTGATATAACGCCTGCAAAGTGAACTACTGCTGAGTGAAAATGCCGGGGATGGAAGAAGCAAGGGAGTTTCTGTATGCTGCAAGGTGTGGCTGGAGGACGTTACGGACGTCATGCTCAGTGTTTGGTCACCGTCGCATCAGGGAGCGGAGGAGACCAAAGGCAACTCACGAGCATGCACCGTCTGTCATCAGAACATTGAATTAACAGTGCGCACAGCAGAGGCAATGTGGCCTTCATTAGCAATGTCCAGAGTTTCCAGCATGCACATGCATGCATGCACACATGCATCACGTCCAAGGGAAGAAATTGGTGAAGAACACGGCTCCAACCCCCATAAAAGCGAAGCAGTACCACCACAGCAGCCACCTCAGCACACCACCCTTGTGCAGCATCAGCAGTGACGCAAACCAGTACAGCGGCACACAACTGGACAGCAGCCGCGTCGCCACCTGGATGTGCACAACCGCCAAACACACCAGCGTCAGCAGCAGCCAGTGCACCACGAACACAGCCACGCCTGGACTGTAAAATGCACGTCCCAATGAACAGCTGCAGCCCGGCTGTGCCGCCTCCGGCTCTGCAGCACCTGCTGCTGCTGCTACGGTGCCATCAGCCGTCACCTGCCGGCCATGCTGCATCTGCTTGGCATCAGCCGCCCGCTGCTGCTGCTGACCGTCCCGGCTGCCTACTTGCTGCTTTGTTGCTGAAACTTCCAACTGCCGCTGCCGTAGCGGTTGGTATGCAACCCCTGGTATCCTCGGCGGCTGCTTCACAGGCAGCCCAGATGCATCTGCTGCTGCAGTTGCTCCATCCAGCGCTGACTCATCTGCCATACCGCTGCTGCTGCATACGTACTGCCAGTAACCAACTATCACTGCCACCCAGAATGCGCAGCGCCTGCTGCTGCTGCAGCTGTCTTGCTTCTCAGGTGCGTCTAAACTGCCCATGGCGCTTTGCTGTCGATCACAGCCACCACAGCCGCCCTTGCTACTGCTGCTGCTGCCTCTGAACCAGCGCTCCAGCTGCTGCTTGGTCAGCAGGCCCCCAGTCAGCAGCAGGTGCGGCTGTGCACAAGCATATGCCAGGGCGCCCCACAAGCTCATGATGAGGGTGGGTGATGCTATCAGAAAGTTGGGGATCTGCAGGCCGGCAGACAAGCGGGATGGAAACCAGGCAGGCAGGCAGGCAGGCACGCAGACAGGCAGGCCAGATCTTGGCACATGCATGGAAAAGCCAGCACACTGAGCATTATATTACAGCAACGGCCGATGGGTATGCGCAGCCAAATTTTACTTCTCGCTTTTCTTCTGTGCAAGGATTCAAATGGAAGTCAAACTGACTTGCGACTTTGACTGGCTGCAAGTACGCAGCCATGTCCACCCTATCGAGCAAGTTTATGTGCAGCTGCCGGCCGCACCTGGCTCCACTCGTAGTAGCGCAGGAAGCCCACATTCCAGTACACGTCTTGCACGTAGCCGTACGCGCTGGGCAGCGCCTTGGAGCACCACGGGCGCTGCTGCTCTGCATACACGCCTGCAGCCAGCAGAGCATCACCACACCGCAGCAGCCAGTGTTAGAGATGCTATGGCTGGTGCAGTGGCTGCAGCGACTGCCTCAGCTAGCCTGTGGTCTAGCTGACATAGCCACGCCTACGGCCAGACTCGATATGGCAATGTGCATGGAACACATAGGGCATTTCCCCACATGCAGCTCCGAAACCACCCACCTATGCAGAACTGCCTGTACCCAAAGAGCATATAGGCAAAGTAGGGTGCTGCTGCGATTGCTGAGAAGGCCGCCGCCTGCACAGCCTGCCACAGCGCGGCGGTCTGCAGTGCAGGGGCACGCAGCAGCACGTCTTGAAAGCATGGTCATGTGGCAAATCTTGCAGTGATGGGCAAGATAACTGGAAAATCTGACAAATAGGATTGGCGGTTCGACAAAAAATCAAAACTGCTTCTTCTAGGCTCTCTAGCACCCAGCAATCATGCAGAGGTGCACGCAGCGCATGCACTGCTAGCAGCAGCAGCCCCCTGCAGCTTCCTGGGCCTACCTTGCTGTGTGGCCAAGCCTTGAGAAGCCGTCTGCCATGCTCATGCAGCAGGAAGCCGACATTCAGCAGCCCTGAAGGCACGGCAGCAACACGCAAGCTTGTGGAGGGCTCAATCCTGCAGCCTGCAGCAGCTCCGCAGCAAGACGCCTTTGACACAACATCATTCACTTTGAACATGGCACGTTGACAATACACCACATACATGAAAGGACGACACAGGACACGCTCAAAGGCATGCGGAAGATGCCTGGAGCATTGACACGCCACACAGTGTAGCTTGCAGCACGCGCACCGTTGCTCCTAGTTGCAGACGACACTGCAAAGGCCAGTGCTGCTGTACTGCTGGAGCCTCTGCAGTACAGGCAGTACAGCCCCAGCCAGCTGGCAGCAGTGAACAGCGCCTCGGTGTATGCACTGCAGTGGTGGATGCTTGCAGGACTGAGGATGAACACCAGCACTGCTGTGGCAGACACCTTGTCATCTTGCAGGATAGCCTCACTCAACCTGCAGAGCAGCAGAACACGCACATGTGTGAGTGTCACATGCCATCAAGCAGCTGTGTTTGTGGTGCGGTGCTGCAATACGGTTAGTTGCTATCTGCTGCTGCAACTGAGTGCTGGCGCCAAACCGCATGAGCTGTCTCCCTGCTGCTGTTTGTTACGCACCTCGCCAGCAGCACCACTGACAGGAGGAACAGGCAGTTGTTGATTGCCAGGCTGGCTACTGCAAAGCCATTGGCGCCAGCAAACAGCCCTGCAATCAAGTAGCACATGCACAGGAGTTGGCAACTGCTGTGTTGCGAGCGCGTTGCCAGTCAATCCATGCGGCAAATGCTGTGTAATGATAGCAGCCAGTGACGCTGCACGTAGCAGACAGGCTGCAGTTGCTGGCAGGCACCTGCTGCTGCTGTTGAGGGTGCCCCGACGCTGCAGACACGCGACTGTGAACAGTGCAGCAGCATAGCCTTCAGCGGCCATATCACACCTGTAGTGCGCAGCAGCCGCACCAAGCCTGCATGAAGACAAAACACAGCTTGTGATAGTTGGTCCAACCAGTCATGCGCGCTTCTTGGTTCACAGCATGCTATTGGCAGCTGCTGTTCCGGCACACAAACATCATTCGACCTCTTGGACGCATGAAAGCCAAGTCCTGCAAGCAGTACAGGGGCTTTGCTGCACCACTGACACATCTGACTGCTTTGCATTTCCTGTATTATGCTGAGCAGGGCTGTGCACTGCAAAGCATCAGGCGTGCCTGCTCAGGACATGCAGCCTGTGAGACCCACCTGAGAGCCCCGGAAAGAAGGCAAAGAACTGCTCATACTCGTAGCCGCAAGCAGCAATCCTGTGTGAGAACACAGAGTCCCACACCACCCACGGCCGCGGCTGTGGCGCTGCTGCAACTGCCTCTGGCCATGTGCTGTCACAGGACTCTGACAGCAGGCTCGCAGAAGTGTCATAGTCTGCTATGTAGTGCGATAGTAGCAGGTTGCCTGCTAAGTATGCTCCTCTGATGCATGCTGCCAACACCAGTAGCCGCTTGCAGGACACGCCCATGGCGCACTGCTGAAGCTAGACTGCAGAGCAATTGGCGTCCTTGCAGTTACTCAGCTATGCTCAAGCCTTGTGTGTTGTACATGATGCTAGGTGTTACAGAGAGTCTGCTGTGGGTAGAGGCTAATCCAGGGGTGTTGCTGAGTGCTTTGCTGCTGTCCTGCAGCTCTTGTGTTCTCACAGACAGAGTCCTGACCCAAGCGTGCAGGACAGCCGAACTACTGCTAGTGAACGTGTAAAGGACACATATTGATGAGAGTATCAAAGAGAACGACCTTTGAGCTGCCAAGTAAACCGTTGGAAGCACAGCTGCTTAGCAGCAGATGGCAGCGAGTGTAAGTACGCGGACTGAGCACCCGTTGTCGGTTAATGGCATGGATCCTTACGCATATAGGTTCAAGTACATGCCATTAACCAGTAATGAGTGGTAGCGAAGCTCAGCAATGACTGTACCTGACATGCCGGTGCGGCGATGCAACTGCCCGGCAGTGCCGATGGTCGCTGTGTACAGGGGTGTTGAGAGTTTCAGGGTTGAAACGCTTGTCTATGTGGTGGCTGTTCGTATGCTAGGTGTGCGCTATCACTGCCACAGTACTACAGTTACTGAGGCAACAGCAGCCTGCCAGGCTGGCTGCCCAGCAGCCACTGTCAACGCACTGCTGGTGCCCTGTCATTGCCTGCTGCCTACAGCCCTGCAAGATTCACTGACAGCTGAGCGCCAGCTGTTACATGTTAGCAGGAGATACGGGCCATCAAAATGGGGTGCTGTTGTTGGACAAGCAGTGACGGAACCATGATGCACACGCCCCATGCTGAGCCACACCCCACGCAGCACAGACATACGTTATGCTGCAGGCCCCACCAAAAGTCGTTGTATTTGGTTGAGCAGCACTTTGCACACGTTGGCACAAGAGCAACTGCCCACCAGCTGTCACTCAGAAGGACACGCACACGCGCCGTTAACCAACCGCCAGCTGTGCACGCACAGAAAAAGCAGCTGCAGCAGTTGCAGGCACCCGCTGTTGCCACAAGCCCTATGCAACGCACACACTGGCACGACACGCAGGGCCACAAAAGGGTGCGACCCTTGCAGCCTACACTAAAAGCCGTGAAGGCAGGCGCACGGGCACCGCAGCCCGAAGCACCAGCATCCACAGACTCGACTGCGCTGTACTGCCTCTCACTCTCTTCGCCTTGCCTTACGCACACACACAACCGCCTGCTGATCCTTCCCCGCTGCTCACAAACTACGAACCGCCAGCCTCAGCAGCCGCTGCTGCCGCCTGCATGCAAGTATACCCTGCGCAGCTCACACGCTAGTGCAAGCAAACCGCTGCTGCTGTCTGCTCACCACCTAGCAAGCGAAAACCCGCGCAGCGTACGCACCCTCACACTGCAGGTTGCTGGACGGCGTCGCAGCCGACCAAACACACAATGCACACTGCATGCTGGATGCCTCAGCACTGCTTAGGCAGTGGCCATTGAGCGGGTGAGCTCCTCAGCCACCTTCTCGATCTGGCCACGCACAGACAGGTCAATCTGGCTGCTGCCGTACTCAACCACGAAGCCGGCAATCAGGCTCTGGTCGATGATGGGCTTGAGCTTGATGTTCTTGCTGCCAGTCAGCTCCTGCAGCTTCTTGGCGATCAGGAACTGCTGCTCCTGCTCAAGCTTCACGGCGCTGCGCAGGGTGGCCACCTGCAGCAGCAGCAGCGGCAGCAGCAGCGTCGTGCAGCGTGAGGACATTGCAGAAAGTCTCAGACCTGCAGTGTCTGCAGGACTTGTCTTGTGAAGCCACAAAGAGCAGCAGCCTAGAAATACGCATGCGGTTCTTGGGCATGTGACAGCTGTTGCTCGTACAGAGCTGCCCGTCCTTGTAATCTGCCAGCTACTCCAAACCCTTGCCACCCCAGCTGCTGCTGCCGCTTATGCAGTTGCTGAGCTGCGTTATGGTGGACCTTGCGCCCGTTGTCTGCTGCTCCAACTGCTTGCTTAGCACAGCGTTGCAACTAGCACCACTGCTGTCCTGCAAGCAGTGTGCAGCAGTGCACTGCCAGCCTGACGCCAATTTGATGCTGCTGCGCCGCTGCTGGGGCCACTGTGCGCCGCCTGACATGCCCGCAGGACCTCTGCTGCTGCCTGATGCTCGCTGGCAGCAGAACCAGCTGCTGCATCATTGCAATGATCTGCTGATGTACTGCCGAACAGCAGCTGCTGCTTTGCAGGAATGGCAGCGGCTCAGGCCAGCCTGACAGCCTGCTGGGCCCCCCTGCAACCCTGCTGCCTGAGCCAGATTGGTGCTGCAGCTGCAGATGACTGTGAAATCCCATCTCAACACCAATGCTGTCTAATACGGTCAACACGCATAGGACAGCTGTCCCGCTGCTGCCTGTTACTGCTGTCCTGCGCTGTGCGCAGGACACCCTGCCGCACGCCTGCCCTCCATTGCCTGCCCCGCGCACCTGTGTGTCAGTGAGTGTGCAGTACTGCTCCTCGAAAGACTCGCAGATCTCGTTCAGCAGGTTCATGCGGTCCTTCGCCACCAGCAGGTTGAGGAAGTTGGTGGTGTACTTTTGGAAACCAGCCTCCTTGCTGATCTTGGCCACCACTGCCCTCTTCTTGCCAGCCTCCACCACTGGGTTGAACAGCAGCTCAGACAGCTTCTGGTTGGCGCTCACCAGGCCGGCGAGGGTATCCACATCGGCGTGCACAGACTCGAGGGTGTTCTTCTCCTCGGCCAGCTCCACCAGCGCCTTGGCATAGCTGTCAGACACGTCATTGCGCTTGCCAGCCTGCAAATTGGCAGCAGCAACGAGTCAAATTGCGGGCCTGGTAGGAGAGCAGATTGTGCTGCCAAGCTGAAGAGCCGCATCGGGAGCTCCAGGAGCCACATGCTGCCTGTCAGACCCTTAAGTGATATTTCTACGCACCATGGCAATCACGCGGATGCCCCTGGGCGCAGCAGTGGCCCTGCTGCTGAACGCCCTGGGGGCGGAGGTGCTGCGAGCTGCCAGCATGGTGATTGACTTCACTGACAATCACAAGCACCAGAATAATGGAAGGTGGGGGTGATTGGCGCAATGCGCGAGAGTATGAGCTGTTCGCAAGATAGGTGCCCTTGAGCCCTAAAGCAGCGAGTGATTTCCCACTCTCAGCGCCGAACGGACACGTGACACCGTGCTTTAGCTTACTATGAATTCAAGTAAGCAAAATTGCTGTCATGCTCCTTTGCAGCAGGTGGCTGGCCCGCCTGTGCAATCATACGATGCGCTGATGGACAGTCCGGGTGTCACAAGCACTCAGAACCACTTTCGTAGTACTCAATGCATGTGATACATCCCCAGAGCTCGCTACGTCACGGCATCAGCAGCACTGTGCTGTGGTGTGCTGACTGGTCAGCAGAGCAGTTTGGGTCGCTACACAGACCTTATATAAGCTCGTAAACAGGTGGAAACGGGTCAGTTGTCTGCACTTGGAACATTCCAGGGGCTGTACAGTTTAATGGAGGCCACACCTTGCATGCAGGCTGCTGCACGAATGAACAGTGCTTGCATCACCACCTGAAGATGCAATTTCTCTTCACGACACGAGCGCTATGCATGTAGGCTGTCTGCACCGCACCAGGTTACAGTCCAATGACTATAAACAGCCAGTACAAGCTTGCATGCTTGTGGCCGGGTTTGACATGTCTGCTCTGCTCTGCTTGGTCTGCTGTCTGCTCTGCTCTGCTTGGTCAGCTGTCTGCTCTGCTCTGCTTGGTCTGCTTGCTATTTTATTGTCTGCTTGCTATGGATCCCTGCATGAGCGCGTTGCAAAGAACATGGACAGACTGTTGGGCCCTTTGATGTAACATGTACAGCAATGCTCAAGCATGTTGTTTATGCACTGCACAGCCGGACCGTATTGAGCAGCAGGGAGTGGTCAGGACTACTGGTGTGTGCATAGAGGTAGCAGGGCAGGCTAGCCTGGATATCTGGAGATTGATGAAGAGCACTTATGCGGCGTCCCTCCAGCGTGTGCACTTTCCTTTCAAGGGTGAACTGCACGAATTCAAGCTAGTTGGAGAGGTGTCGGTGGTGGCAACTGATGGCCTGCCCTCAAACCTAGCAACTGGCTTGCACAGCAGCAGCAGCCTTGTCAGCACCAAGAAGACGGATTTTGGCACAAATTTACATGTCAGCGTTGCACCAACAGCAAGCGAGCCTGCGAACATTCGCTGCTGCCCTCTTGGATCCGCTGGTGCTTAGAATGACAAGTGACCAGGGCTTGAGCAGGCAGCTGAAATCCCTAAAACTTGCGATAAAAGCTGGCTGGCTTGTAGCGGCGTAGTATACTCTTTGAACTGCCAACATGCGTGCAGCGAGCTTCCCTGTGCGAACTCTCGGTGCATACGTTCCTCACGTCTTGAAGTCCAGCGCGTGTAGGACACGGAAGATCAACGTATCAGCTGCAATGGGACCTGCACGTACTGCTGTCGACGAGTAAGTGTTGCTTAGCAAACGCACACCAGCAGACAGCATGCCCAGCCTGGTGTTGACAGCAACAGCAGCAGCTCGTGAAAAAGCTAAAGCGTGTGCATTATCCACCTTGCAGGGTTGACAAGGGGGCCTTCGTGCGGACTGATGCCGGGTTTCGCAACCAGATAGCACCTGGCACTCGGTTTGAGCCAGAAGCTGGTGAGTGACACGCAGATGCTGTCAGGGCTCTTCCAGGCCCCAGGTTAGCGCTAGCCTACAGGGACGCCACCTCCCTACAGGGATGCCACAGTGTGCTGCCTTCTACACGGTTGACAAGGAAGTAGTAGCAGATAGCTCTGTGCCCAGCTGCACTCACACAAATCAACCACTCATAACACCAGAACAATCTGCATAGCCTCAAAGAGCCGATGCCCGTGCTGTATTGCTGACTTGTAACTGACGCACCTCAGCTGCTGCCTGCAGGCCGCTACCACCTGTACATATCGTACGCATGCCCCTGGGCTTGCCGCGCACTCGCAGCCTTACACATGAAGGTGCGCGCCGGCACGGCACACTGCAAGTGATCCCAGCTGCAGGATCACGTCAGCAGCACAGTCATGTGTTTCACACGCTGCTTCTCCTGCTTTCCGTCCACCTGGAAAAAAAGGTACACATTACAGCAGTGTACGCGTGCAATAATCCTATGTTCACAAACCTGCTGCACATGCCGCTCCACATTCAAACAAACATGTACTGTGTATGCGCTGGCCTCTGCAGGGCCTGCAGAATGTCATTGGTGTGTCAGTGACGCACCCCACCTGGCAGCGCACACGGCCTGACAGCGCGGATGACAAGCACACCGGCTGGGCCTTCGTGGCAGCAGAGGACCCGCCACTGAGCAGCTCGACAGGTGAGCAGGGCCGGTCACAGCAGGTCTGTCAACAGCAGGTGTGTGTTTGTCACAGCATCAGCTGTCAGTGTTCAGATTTCTAGCTTGAGTCACTGACTGCAGCATCAATAGTGCACGCATAAGCAGCACGGTACATGTGGCGAGGGCCGTTGAAGCAGCAGCAGCAGCCCTGTGCTCTCCTGAGAGGCACATGAGGAGCCTCTGTATACAGTGCCATTGGGAATGCACATTGGACTTGCACTGCAGGCTGCCAGAATGGTGATGCACCAACTGAACGTGTCAGCTGATAAGGCCCTCGGTTCCTGCATGTTTCTGTTGGCCATGCCCGACAATCTGCTGCTGCTGCTGCTGCTGCTGCTCCTGCTGCTGCTGCTGCTGCTGCTGCTGCTGCTGCTGCTGCTGCTGCTGCAGGCCACGGCTCCTTCAGCTGCGCTGACTGCGTGCCTGACAGCGTGAACGGCGCCAAGTTTGTGCGGGACCTGTACGAGAAGGCACAGGACACAACAGGTGCGGCTGCTGCACCGCACCGTTTGCAGTGCATGGGGCGCATGCAGCAGTGCGTGCACAGAAGCTGCGGTGGCAGCTGCATATGAGCAGATGTGGCCCTACTGGAGGCATGAAGGATGGCAACTGCTGCCGTTGATGACTCAGAGAAGGCTGCTGCTGTTTTTTACGTGTCCCTGCTTCACGTTGTTATATTGTTGTGCGATCGGTGCCTGGCATAGGCTGCACTGAGTAAGGTGCTTCTACACTATGCTGGCTGTGGTTGTGGCGATGTATTTCACAGCTTCTGCACTGCTGCCGCCGCTCCTGTCACCCTACCAACTTTGAACTCTTCAGGCAAGTATAGCGTGCCGGTGCTGTGGGACAAGAAGCTGGGCACCATCGTGAACAACGAGAGCAGCGAGATCCTGCGCATGTTCAACGCGTCCTTCAACGACCTGGCGCAGAACCCTGGCCTGGACCTGTACCCTGAAGCGCTGCGGCAGCAGATCGATGAGGTCAACGAGTGGGTGTACCACGCCATCAACAACGGCGTGTACCGCTGCGGCTTTGCCACACAGCAGGAGCCATACGAGGTGGCTTTCAAGTAAGTCCAGGAGGCTTGCTTGATCCAATACCAACCAATACCAATATTTAGGTATAGGACAGACCTACCTCAGGCACAAGGCCAGCGAGCGGATCTACCGCTCATGAGGGTTTAGGGTTTCCATCCAGCAGAAGCGCCTGCAGCTAGATGCCGCTGTGCATTTACCTTGGTTCTTCACAATCCAGCAGCCGTATGAGTTCATCCTTGTACATTGAAGCTGAATGCGCAGTCTAGCAACAGCCTGGTGTCTCCATGCATTGCACCGGCCCTGCCAGCTGCTGGCATCTGTGCACCAGCTCGACTGCCAGCAGCTGCTGTCCGTAACAAACAAGCGCAGTATGCCTGCTGCCGCAGCATTTGTCACTTGCAACACCACGCTGCTGCTGCTGCTGCTGCTGCTGCTGCTGCTGCTGCTGCTGCTGCTGCTGCTGCTGCTGCTGCCATGTCACCCCAGGGAGCTGTTTGCCGCGCTGGACCGCTGCGAGGAGATGCTGGGCCGGGGGCGGTACCTGCTGGGCAGCACACTCACGGAGGCTGACGTGCGGCTGTTCATGACGCTGATCCGCTTCGACGAGGTGTACGTGAGTGGCGGCGCTGCGGATGTAAATGAACGATTGTAGACACCCACCGAGGCCCGAGGACTACGGTGGATGCTTAACTGCGGGATGTTGCTGCTGTTGCAGCACAGCGCAAAGCTTGTAGTGTGCTCTGGTGTGGTTTGCGTGGATGCGTGTGTGCGCTGCAGGCTGGGATCAAACCCGGCCGAGCCTAGCGCGCGTGTGCAGCATGCATACTTCAGCTGTGTCCCCCCCTGCTTGTGAACGGCATGCAACCTTATCTCAACCGTGTAAGCCATGGAGTTGTACAGCTGTTGTACAGCTGTTGTTGAAAATGTCAATTTCCAGGCGTGCAACGCTGCATGGGACCTTTGCATTTGCCCACATAGAGGCGCAAAGGCAAGGTGCTGCTCAGTGGTCTACTGGACCTAGTAGTACTAGATGAGGCTCAGAACTGCTACAGCAAGGCTTGCAGAGCAACAGAGGTGTGCCCATATCACGACCCTCTCCCAACAGCAGTTGCTGCTGCTGCTGCTGCTGCTGCTGCTGCTGCTGCTGCTGCTGCTGCAGGTGGTGTACTTCAAAACCAACCGCAAGTTCATCCACGAGTATCCCAACCTCAGGGGCTACGTGCAGGTGCGGCAGCAGGCCTTGATGGGCCACCGCATACGCACTGCAGCACTGTCTGGAGCGCAAATTGCGCCAAAGTGAAGTTTAACTGCAGTTGCTGCCGCAAGATGCAGCGGCAATGAAGGGATCAGGTCCTGAACACGCAGCGCCAGCGGGCAGCAGGCTGTGGGGCGCGATCATCCATGCGCATGATGCACATCACAGCACACATGTGCCTGACTGTTCATGTGTATATTGACATTTTTCACCTGTATCCGCCGCATTATGCTGCAGAACAAACGGATGCTTCGCAGCTTGCGTACATGCGGACTGCTTACAGGCACAAGTGTAAACTTTTTGCCAACAGCAGTAACACAGCAAGCTGTGTACTTTGCCCAAATGCACGTCATATTGTTACAACACCACGCGTGCGCCTGATTGCTGCCACCTGCTGCGCCTGCTGCCCCCGCAGGACCTGTACCAGACGCCAGGCATCGCTGCCAGCGTGAACATGCGCCACATCAAGACGCACTATTTCACCAGCCACCCTCCGCTCAACACGTATGCCATCATCCCAGTGGGGGGCGAGCCCTGGTGGCAGCAGCCGCATGGCAGGGCGGGCCAGTTCCCTGATGCGCGGCAGCCTTGGGACAAGTGAACTTCAATTGTCCTTGAAGGCCATAAAGTTATAACTCGAAGGTGGACAACTGGCGCGTGTCCTGTGGCTTGCTGCGTGGATCACGTGTAGCCCTTGAGTTTGGGTTTAGCAGGGCTGGTGTCGTGTGGCGTGCTGCGCTGTTAACATGGAGTTTGCAGAGTTTTTAGTTGTGCGAGGCAGGATCTTGCATGACCACAGGGCGTGGCAGAACTGCTAGCTGTGGTGGCCAGGTCCAGGGTTTTCCTTGTTGCAGCGTGTGCATGACAAACTGCACTGAGTGCAGTTTGTCATGCTGCTGCAGCTGTCACAGCATGTATAGCAGCTGCTCAGTGCGTTGCACCTTTTGGTTGCCAAATGTTTTGAAAAGCACTGGCATACGGCTGACTTGCTGAGCTGTCGAGGCTGCAGGCCCTTCTAGACTCCTCCTCAAGTTCTGGTTCACCAACGTTGGATTATTTCAGCATGAAGCCTGTACGGTACTGGCAGTACTGCATAACATGTATGTGTCGCTTACCTTGCTTGTGTTACATCTCCGGCCACCTGGTGTGCTTGCTGGACTGCTAAACGTGCATTGCAGCCTAATACGCTGAGAAGGGAGACCGTATATGGACAGGCTTGTTGCTTGTGTGGACTAGGGTTGTGTCTTTGTAAGGCACTTACCTCCTGGAACTTGAGCGTCAAGGTTTGAAGGCACGGGAGGCATTGAACTCAGCTGGAGGTTCTTCGGACACTACCTTTGAAGCAGAGCCGAGCTGCCGCACTTCGTGGCTGATTGTAGGTGTACGCAGCCTTGAGTGTGTTGTGATAAGATTGCTGCGCTGAACGTACACAGACAGCTGGACAGCTTGTACAGACAGTTTTATAACCAATGTTTCAAACAATGGATGCTGTAGTACCGCGGTGCGTGCGGTGGCAGTTTGAAATTCCGAGTGTAAGAAGCGCCACGGCAGCAGACTGATGATGCGCCGTGGGACACTCCAACGCGCGAGCCGTATGAATGTATGAATATACACCAGCTATCGTCTTTGGGGGCAGGTGATAAGTGAACGAGCGCACCAAAGAACCCAACAAGCTGAAGACATCCAGTCACCGTCCTTATGCAGACTCTGATGGGCTCAAGCCAAAATTTGTTGAAATGCAGTAGCTTTGACTAGTTATGCATCGCCGGGGCCTCCTGACAAAAATACCGTCACTAACCCACCCTCAGTCACTTTCGCAGTGTGTGCTTCAATACAGTCGCCATGCTTCCGCAGTTGCTACTACCTGTTCAGAACGCTGTACGTGAAGCCGAAGCGTCTGCAATTGGACCGATCGTGCTGTAGGTCTTGTGCTGAGCGCTGCTGCAGTGCATCACCCGAGCTCGACCTAGCCCAACTGATCTCTTGTCCTTCACGCAGACTGCAGCTTTTGCCGGGGTCTTCCTTCCTGGAGGGTTTCTGCCAGGATACCGGAGAGGCAGCCAAACACCTGCTTCTGGTGAGCTGCAACAGTTCTCATGCTGACGAGACCCATTGGCGGCAACATGCGTAAAGTATGTATCTAGAACCTAATACGGTGGGACCTTGCTGGCGGACATCAGGCCAGTTACCTAGCAGTGCCTGCAGGGACCCGGGAACGTGTGTAGCTGATGCGCACCGTCCGTTGCTCGCTGGCAGATGGAACCGCATTGGAAGTGTTACAACAAAACTCTGGATGCGCACGACAGTTTAACCCAGCATCCTCATGTTCGAAGGTCCCTTTGTCCAGGTTGACGCAGCGTGCCCATGGCTTCACCGCGCCGCACGTGTTCGTGAATGTACGATTTCTATAATAAAAATGCGTTCGTCGGGGTTAATAGCTGGCCTGCGCATCACACAGTTTTGCAGTAGTTACCCGCCACCTGGCAGTGCCCCACACTGTGCTGTTGCGCCTTACCACACTGTTGCACAAATGGTCACTGCTCACACACCGCAACTTCTATCCCTGTCCCTCTTGCGCCTCAGCACCACAGGCACCCATCTCACCATTACGCGTGTGGACGCTCTGTTTGCCGCTGCTGCAGGCATCAGTTTCCACATGAAGCTCCTTGCAGTGCTGCTGCTGTGTGGCGCAGCGCTCGCCGCTGCGCAGGGCGTGCCGCAGGCCATCGACCCTGCTGGCACTGGCGGCTCCTGCTTCCAGCCACCCACCTGCGAGACCCCACCAGGTGATGCCTGCTTGTTTGCTTTGCGCGTGTGCTGCTCAAATACACACATGTATGTATGAGATACACTGCCAGGTCTGTGCACTGCTCTGCTGCATCACTGTCAGCCCAGCTTGTGGCTCGCACGCAATGCCTGTTACCAATGTGTTACGCCACATCACCGGCTGCCCGACGCAACAACATCTAGGTATGCTGCAAGCACCGCACTGCTGCACCTCACGTGCTGTGCGGTGTTATGCCTTGTCTCGGCGCGTCCCGCAGGCACTGACGGCTGGCAAGAGTGCACCTATGTGTACTCCGGCACCACTGTGCGCGTGTGCACTGCGGTGTGCAACAAGCCCTACTTCACGCCCAATCCCAATGACCCCACGGTGCTCTGCACCAACCCGGGAGGCTGGCAGACGCCTGTTGGTGAGACACACTGCAATGTGCACACCGACACCGTCGGCATGTTGAACGGTCGTGATCTGTGTGTGTTTGCTACTGCATGCTCTCCTGACTAGCGCTGCTCACAGGTTTGCGCAAACTCGCCAATCAGATGCAGCGCAATGTGGAAAGCTTCTCACTCAAACTTAGCTCCTGGCATGTCCCACAGAGCGCTACCTACACTGTCCAGCCTGAGCGCCCCGCTGTCGCTATCTTCATTGCTTGCTGCTGTCCAGTGTTCCGGTGTGGCCGCAGCTTCTCAACGCACAGCGGCAGCAAGCACGTCCTGCAAGCTGCGCCAACCCTTTCCCTTGCTCATCTCTCTCTGCACACGCGTATGTGCCTCAGCAAAATTTACGCGCACTCAACTTAACACCTCTATCGTATGGCTGCTGCTGCTGCAGGTAGCTGTGTCCCCACGTCCTCAAACTGTGTGAACACCGAGCCCCCAAAGAACACGCCCACCACATCAAGCATCGGCTCCTGGGACTGCAAAACCCTCACGGGGGGTGACTACGCCAAGCAGTGTACAGGTACCTGCCTGTCCGGCTATGCGCCGCTGCAAAACGAGGACCCTGCAGCGCACTGCGACCGTTATACTGGCAAGTGGCAGGTGACGGGTGGCTGCGTGGAGAAGGCCTGCACAAGCATCCCTGACCTGGCAAACCCTACAGGTGGGATTGAAGGTTTAGCAACCAGCGCTGCGCCGCTCAGCCTGTTTCGGTGGGGGTGTTACGTGTGTGTGTAGCCAGCTCTGGATGCTGCATGCATGCTTGCCTCAGGCACTACCACACAGAGGGTTGATCGTTTTTTTTGGCAGGCAGTTGCTATGATTGGCACGTTGCAAGCTGCCAAATGCATGGCGCTGACGGGTGGCTGCATGGAGAAGGCCTGCACCAGCATCCCTGACCTGGCTTAAAGGTTTTGCAACCAGCGCTGCGCCGCTGTGCTTGTTTCGGTGGGGGTGTTGTACGTGTGTGTGTAGCCAGCTCTGGATGCTGCATGCATGCTTGCCTCAGGCACTACCGCACAGAGGGTTTGATCATTCTCTGGCAGGCATTTTGTATGATTGGCACGTTGCAAGCTGCCCACTGCATGGCGGTAACGGGTGGCTGTGTAGAAAAGGCCTGCAGCTCTATCCCTGACCCGGCAAACTCCACAGATGGGGAAGAGAAACTTTTTCCAGCAGTGCACCCTTGCTGCCTGTTTGGCTGTTGGGTCCAGCTGTGGTGGTTAACCTAGGATCACATAATGTCACAGAAAGAATTTGATGAAGACAGCCTGTAGTGGCGGGGCGATCGGACATGCAAGCGGCCTGTTATATGCGCAGCCAGCACTGTGTGCTGTATACTTTGCTCAGGCACTTTCAAACACAGGTTGATCAATCTCTGGCAGGCTTTCTCAACAATACAAGGCATCTTGCGCAAGCTGCCAAATGCATGGCAGGCTCATCAACCAGCTGCATGCTGCTGCTGCTGTTCCTCTGCATCACTGCTTCCGCTGCTGCCGCTGTGGCGTCTATGTGTGTGCAGGGTCTATCGGCTGGGATGCCAGCAGGTGCCAGAGCGTGGCTGGCGTGTATGTGTGCACAGCTCCCTGCAGGGACGGCTACAGAGTGAGTGGCTGCTGCTGTGCAGAATGAGTGGCTGCTGCTGCTGCTGCTGCTTGCTGCTTTAGAGTGAGTGCCTGCTGCTGTGCAGAGTCGCAGTGAATATGTGGTGCTGACATGCATACATGACCATGCTGCTGTACCCCCTCCGTCTGCCTCTGCTGTCAAGTCAAGCGCTTGCCGTGCCTTGATGCGTTATAGGCTGACGCCTGCAGACAGCCCCAAGCCATGCTTGCCATCGTGCGTGCTTTGTTGTGCATTTGTGTTCTGCCTCGCGCGCAGCCACTAACGCTGGAAAGCTGCCTGCTGCTGCTGCCTGCTGCTGCTGCTGCTGCCTGCTGCTGCTGCTGCTGTGTCTGGCGTGCAGCCGAGCCCCTCTGTGCCCAAGTCCAGCTGCAGCCCAGACACAGGCGACTGGTGAGCAACTGGGGCCCAAACCCTAAACTACACCTTAACCCTAACCCAACTGCCTGCCCTGAGCTGCAGCTGCTGGCAGGCAGAGGCAGCGCTGTGTGGTATGATAAATGTTCTGTTACGGCTTTGTTAGGGAACGGCGTACTTACATGTGGGTTCTGGCACCATCTATGCCCTTACTGATATAAAGCAGCAAATGCTGCTGACAATTCGCCAGCAGACACAGCCACCTGACAGGGATACGGCTAGCGGCCATTCAGGCACAAACACCCCATGGCTCTGTGCAACTTCATACAATGCTGTGCAGCCATCACGGGGCATCTCAACGTCCCTGTTGTGCTGCTCAACTATGTGCGCGTGCAGCTTGCGCGACTTCTGGCATTTATGGGCCCATACTCATACGTTGTTTGCGCCCCTCTCCCCTTGCAGGTCTGCCGTCACTGGCTCTTGCCAGAAGGTTGTGGAGTGCGGCAGCATGCCCCCTCCTGACAGCAACCCCCCGCCAACCAACTCCAACGGTAAGCGCTGCAGGCAGCCAACGCATGAGCGCGCATCAGCTTCTGCACGCGTGCACGCCGGTGCAAACCTCCTACAATCTTTCAACACGTCTGTGGCTGGCATACACCACACAGCACAGCATAGCACTGGCAGGCACAGCTGCGCTCATCAAGAGCTTCTTCCTCGCGTGCCTTTCAGCCTCATGAGTTGACCTGCTTCCTAAGCGCGAGCGTTGCGCATCCAGTCATACAACCGTCTTCTTGCCGTGCCCCTGCTGCTGCTGCCTGCAGGCTGGGACAGCAGCAACTGCCAGACCATTGGTACAGACTTGGTCTGCACCACCACCTGCAAGTCGGGCTACTCTGGAGACCCCACAGCCAGCTGTGACAAGACAACTGGCACATGGAGCCCCACCACTGGAAGGTGCAGCAGGACCACCAACAAGTGCAGCAGCATGCCGCCGCCAGGCACACAAACACCGCCAAACTCCTTTGGTGAGCAGCCCACGGCTATATATATGCTAGTTGGTCAACATTGCTTATTCTTCTGTGTTTGAAGGTTCTGGCCGTATCTGGCCCTGGCTTGGGGGTTTGCCCCCTCTGGTCAGGAACCACCTGAGGTGGTTTGGGAATGGCTGCCTTTCTGGGCCCCCTCTTGCTAGCAAAACGTGTAATTGATTGATTCATTGATTGGTCAACAATGCAACATTTGTGTGTGGTGCGGCGCAAGTCGTGTGAGGTCGTGTTTCAACTGCACACGACCCTGTTTACCCCAACCCCTTGATAACGACATTGTGCTGTCCGCAATTACCGCATTGCAGGCTTCACGCAAGCAGGCTGCGCCCTCATGTCCCCAACTTCCTTCGAGTGCGTGGCAGAATGCAAGCCCGGCTATTTTGGAGAGCCCACAATCAGCTGCAACCCTGCCACCGGTTTCTGGGGCAGCGTCACTGGCACTTGCCGCGGCTCCAGCTCTGGCTGCACAGGCACACCTGTGAGCAGCAGCGGCAACCCCCTGCCCGACCCCTCAGGTGGGTTGTGCTGGTTGCGTGCTGCTGGGTACCAACGATCTGACGCTGCGAGCAGCCAGTGTGTTGTGTGAGATGCTCAGCCATCTGTTGTATGATATGGGCGGGATTCTGAAGCATGGACCTGCGCTGCACGCTTGTTTACACTCCTTGGCAGCACCGCTGCATGCTACACACACCACCGCACCGAATGCCAGTGTTGTCTGACCTCGGCATATTCCGCACACATGCCCATTTAACTCGACTCCACATGACTGGACTTGACACGCCACTGTTCTGGGCCCTGACCTGTGTGTTGCTGCATGTATCATTTCAACCATCTGCTCCTGCAGGCAGCGTGGGCTGGAATGTGCAGTTCTGCTTCACTTCAAGCGGCCTCTACACCTGCCAGGCACCCTGTGAGCCCGGGTATGAGCCAGAGGGCTCCATCCCCTTCTCAGTGTGCACCAGCCCCCCAGGCTCGTCTACTGCTTCCTGGTCTGCTGTGAAGGGCAGTTGCCGGAAGGTGCAAGTGTCCTGCTCAACCACGCCGCCCTACTCCGCGCCAAGTGAGTGGGTTTGAGCAATGGGCTACATTGGGAAACTACTGTTTCTCAATCTTTGCTGTTTCCTGGCTTCCAGCTGAGTCTAAGCAATGATCGAGCTAGCCGGTGCGGTTGAACGCGGCTCAGCACCTGTTCCTGCCCGCCAACGTGCTTGCCAGCCGGTTTTCACCCACACGCACCGGGTTTCTCACGACGCATCCTCGCGTCTCACCAACGCTGCTGCGCGTGCTGCACTGCAGGCAACAGCATCGGCTGGCAGCAGCAGTACTGTCGCGAGGTCAACCAACAGTACACCTGCACAGCCTACTGCTCTACCGGCTACCGCCAAGGCTCTGATGGCCTGCCTTCTGCATCCTGCGACATCATGACCGGCCAGTGGACTGCTGTCGGCGGATCATGTGTGCCGGACAACGGCGGAAACAGCTGCTCTGCGCTGCCGCCAATCGACCCTCCTAAGAACAGCCTAGGCTGGCGCAAGCAGGCCTGCTACACGACTGGGTTTGGCCCGAGGGCAACGACAACGTGCTATGCTACATGTATCAACGGTTGCTCTGGGTCTGGCAGCAACGGCTATGATCCCTACACAGTGTGCAGCTGGGCCACGGGTGGGTGCTGCGCTGAGTATGCTGCTGCTGTGTTGTGGGGTTGGAAGCTGTTACTGTTGGTGGTGGTTAGGTTTTGGACGGGCTGCTGCTGTGCTGCGCGAAAGCGTGGGGCTGCATGGCTGCCTGCAGCGTGCACTGCAGCCTGCTGGAGCAGAAGCCACCTGTTAGAACACCTGCAACTGCCACACATATCTCACGTTGCTGTTCTGCTGCACATCCTGCTGCAGGCGAGTGGTCTGAGGTGAACGGCTTCTGCATCCCTGATGACAAGGGCGCCTGCGCCTCAGGCTACCCCACAGTGCCTGAGCCCGACAACAGCTGCGGCTGGTCATGCTCCACCATGGGCTGGGGTGAGACAAGTTTTGTTGCATTTGTTGCGTTTTGTTTGCTGCAAGTACTTGTCCCTGGCAGTGTGTGTTTGAACATTTCTTGCTGCGGCTGGTCCTGCTCCACCATGGGCTGGAGTGAGCTGGGGACGAATCGAAAAATTAACACTTAACAATCAATCAAGCACCATCAAGTAGATGCTTGCAGCTGCCGGCTTCAGTTGGCTTGCTGGCAGTGTGTGTGCCTGAACATACCTCGCTGCTGCCCCAACATGAGCTCTGCTGATACAGACACATTAAGACTCTATAACTGTTACCTGTATCGTTGCTTGCCGTGCCGCCTGTAGGCCCCTACGTGCAGCGCGTGTGCACAGCCAGCTGCATGCCACAGCCATCATGTACACACGCATCTCCCAACATGGTCACGTCACTCTCTAACCTTGTCATCTGTCTTGTGTTCTGTGGTGCTGCCTGCAGGCCCCTACGTGCAGCGCGTGTGCACTGCCAGCTGCAAGCCCGGCTATTACGGCTTCCCCTGCGCGCCTTCCATTACCTGCACCGGCAGCGGCAGCTGGAGCGGCGTCAAGGGAGCCTGCGTGCCATATGAGAAGCCCGCGCAGCGTGAGTGCTGCTGCTGCTGCTGCTGCTGCTGCTGATGTAACGTGCATTTAGCTGCGCTGACATACCCAAAGAAAACTTGCGCGTCTTTAGCACAGCACAACAACTGAGGCTGCAAAGTAACTTGAGCTTGAGCAGCCACCACGTGCTGCTGCTGCTGCTGCTTGCATCCAACCGGGGGCGCACATGTAGCAGGCCTGGCGGAATATCTCTCCCCATCCTGCAGCTGCTGCTCTTGTGGCCTGCTGACACCTTTTCATTGCTGCTGCTGCGCTGCTTGTGTATCAATGTTGCTGCTGCTGCTGTTGCTGCTGTTGCCTCACTGCTGCTGCAGCCTGCTGGGGCTACCCAGGAGGCAAGCCCACCTGCCACGGCGGCAAGGCCAAGTGGAGCTCCGGCTGCGGCGGAGGCGGCTACTGCTACAAGTCCCGCACATACGCCAAGAACTGCGGCTCCCGCTGCAACCTGTACTGGTGCGTGTGCTGGATTAGCCCTCTGCGTGCAGTGTGCTGGGCCTAGCCTAGCGTGCGGCAGATCGTTTGCAGATATGAACATGGCTGTGTTGTTGGCAAGCAAGCATTTGATCCCACCACATCCTGTACTGGTGCGTGTGTGTGCAGTAGTGTGCTGGGCCTAGCGTGCGGCAGGGTGTGCCAGCCACTGACGCAGCCGCGGCTGAGCGGCCAGCATACACATGAGCTTTGAGCTAGGCTAGCAGATTGAGGCTGGTGGCGTTCTATGCTGCTTAGCCAGGCTGTGCCGACAGCCTGCCTACCACATGCTGTGCCATTGCCATCACACACAAGTCTTCAGCAGCTGCAGTGACGTTGCGCACTACAGCTATTTTTCTCACACTTGCTGCTTGAGCCCCCTGCCTAACCATATCTGCCGCCTGCTGCCTGCTGTGTGCTGTTGTGTGTCGTAGCCCCAGCCACGTCAAGCACGGCACGCGCTGCACAGCGCCCTGCTCGGGCGGTGCCTCCGGCTCCTTCAAGGCCACCTGTGAGTTGCTGCTGCTTCTGTTTCATAAAACCGCTGTCGACGCGTAACGTTGAACAAGTTTGCTTGTCGCTGACACCGCGACGTGCGTGATGTGTGAAAAATACCAAGCATAGAAAGGGTTTTCGCTGCCGCTGCTGAAGTTTGGTATGTTGCTGACGTCGTGGTGTTTTGGATGTGCAATGCAATGCAAGGCGCTTGCACAGCACCTGCTGTCAGCAATGGACTAGCACAGTGTGCTGGTGTGTGCTCACCTGCCCAGTGTGGTGCGCTGCAAGAGCTGGCCAATGCATATGAGGAGGAAGCAAGTTGGCCGTTGCGTTGCTGCCCCTGTCGTCTGTGACAGGCTTTACAAAGTACTGTGCAGGTCCTTGCGCCTCAAACAGCAAAATTTGTGCCTGAGACTTCCCTTCAGCATGGACTGCTTCTGACGCTGCTGCTGCTGCTTCTGCCACTGCTGCTGCTCCTGCTGCTGCTGCTGCTGCTGCTGCTGCTGCTGCTGCTGCTGCTGTGCCACTGAGCAGGCATCAACGGCCAGTGGTCCACCATTGGAGGTGGCTGCAGGTACAGGTAAAAGCCTGCGGCTGAGCTGCCGGGCGCGCATGACAGGCGCGCAGCAGCAAGCTGAGCTGCCGGGCGCGCATGAAAGGCGCGCAGCAGCAAGCAAGAAGGATCAGCTGCCGGGCGCGCATGAAAGGCGTGCAGCAGCAAGCAAGAAGGATATCAGCGCCTGCAGAACTTTCCAAGGAAGCACACGGGCAGTACTACGCCGTTGGGGATTTGTGCAGCTTCAGGCAGGTTGCTGCTGCGTTGAGCAGTAGTATGACACTTGTGAGGTTTGAAGAAGAAGTAGCGAACTGGTGCATACGGGCAGCGTGTCGTGCGGGAGGGTGCTATGCATGGCGGTACATGCATGGCTGAGGCTGGCAGGGCACAGGCACTTTGGCTGCCGGGTTATTAACATGTTGTTCTGCGCTCAACGTATCATCTACTCAATGCATGATCCGGCAGCATCTAAGGTCAGGCTAGCCGCCACAGCGCGGTTGAACTGCATCAAAATGCTAGCTGTTGTAGTAGCTGTGGATATTGCGAGTTAATTACACGCGGTTGTGTTTCTCTCTTGTTGGCGCTGTCTTGCTGCTGGCAGCTGCAGGTGCTAGCTGCTACATGTTTCACATGAATGCAGTTACACTTTGCTACGAGCAGTGTGCTGTGCACCCTGCTTTACGCACCGCTGTTCAGGGTGCGGTGAAGCAAGGGAAACAAGAAAGAAGCAGCGGCCTGTGGTGGATGTTACAAATGTATGAATCCCTGTTGGGGCGAGCACATGAACTTATAGTATTATCATTAGATTATCATCCACACAACGATTATCATAGCATGCCCAGGCGTGCGCTGGCCTTGGTTTGAAAGGCATGCGCAGCTGCGAGGCGTGCGGCTGGTGTTAGGGGACTCTCAGTCAACCCTGCTTGGTGTGCCCAGGGGTTTAGAGTGACCTTTTGAAAGCAGAACAGTGGTGCGCATTTAGAGCAAATGCCTTGATCAGAGTTTGTGCAGTTGGATCCTCGTGCGGAAGCTTTGTGCAGAAGCTGTTTGTCTGAGGAAGCTTTGTGGCGGTATTGTTACCAGCAGAAAACCTTGCGGCATGCTCTTTTCCTGCAATCCCTTATCATCAGGGGAGTGACCTATCATCAGGGCAGTTGCTTGCTTGATACTTGAACGGCTGTCGCATTCCTGGCTGATTGGAAGCAGCTCGTTGCATTGCGGCTGCGGCGATGAGCTTGCGTTGTGCAGGTGGTCGCATTGGGCTGACGCCTGCTGGCAGCTGTGCGGTGCGTCTCTTTGATACTTTTTTGTTTCGCTGCAGGATTATTGCTGGAGCCTGAATGATCAGCCCACATACAGTTGCATCGTGGCGGTGCTTTGCTGCATTGCTTTGCTGCAGGGGTTTGGCGCTGTCATTGCGTATCTCTGCTTTGTATGTGCCTGTTGCAAGGTGACAAACACACACTTTATGGTGTTTGTGTGATGTGAAAGGGCGGCAGGCGTGCTGTGTCTGCTGGATGTTGCTTGGGAATGATTGTCGTGCTTTGCTCGCTTTGATTGCGCGATCTTTTGAGCTGAATGTGCCACCTCTTGTCATCGGAGGTGTTGCCCTCTCATCAGGGCTGCTGCTGGCAGTGTTTGCACAAACATACCCTTTTTGATGGAACGGAGACAGCTTGCACAACTGGGTTGGCCCTGTGGACCTCGGGCTTTGTGCACGGGTTTTGCTAAGCAGCCAACCGTGCACAGTTGCGTTTTGACCACACATGCTGCTGCGGTGGCAAAAACACGGCAGGGGATGTGTCTGCATGCATGTGCAGGCTTGCTACCTGGTGTTTTGGCACCTTGCAGCAGGGTGTTGGGAGCATGCAAATGACGAACCTGGTATGGCAGCAGGTACCCCTCTCATCAGGGGAAAGCCTTTTGACCGGGCTGCAGTGAGTTGGTCTTCATGCCAGCAGAATGCTACTTATCCTGGTATGTGACTTGTGATGGCAGGAGACTGGGCTGTATCATCCATTTTCCTGCTGTACTGTGGCACGCAGATTGTGGGCTGCAGGCTTGCGGACATGTGGCAGCAACAAACATTCTGCAGTGCCTCTGAATGACTGTGCTGTGCAGCTCAGCTGCCAGCTTTGAATGCAGGCAGTGTGCAGGATGTGGATCCAACCTGTGAAGGATCTTACAATAAAAGATTGGTGGTATTCGGTTTTGTGTGTGCATGCTTGGCGGGTGCAAGGGCTTGCTACAGCTGTGACTGCTTCATCACTGCGTGTCCCGGAGTGGAGCTATCATGCATTGGACAGTGGCTGTGTGTGTTTGTGTGGCATGCTTGTGTGGTGCAGCAGGCTTGCCTGCAACAGCAGGAAGCTTGCCAGGTACAGCATCAAGCAAAGTGGTGCATGCAGGGTGTTGAACCTGTCCAAATCAGTATTCTGTTCCTGGTGGTTTGATGCATTCACCTGCATGCGGAAGTGTTCTCCGAACATCTCCACGTACTTTGGTTCACCTATTGACCACAAAGCATCCGGACAGTGAGGCATGTTGACACCGAAGCTCTTGACTTCGTGCAGCAAAGCGCAGATGCTTGCAGGTGCTCACCCAGCCAAACAACAGCATCGATGCTTGCTGTATCAGGCTGACTGGCAAGGCACCCGTGACTTTAACAGAGCGTGCGTTGCTCCGCTGCCGCGCGTCTCTGGTGCGGCTGTGCATTTGCTGTGTGTAGTTTGCTGCTGGCCGCACTTAGATCAATGCATGCTGCAGCACATGCTGCTGGACGGCTGGCCTATGCAATGCAGCGCCATTTTCTGATTGTACTGGCAGATGATGGGTGCACCACGCGCCTTGCAGGTCTGCGTGAGCAGCTGCAATGTCTGCTGGTGCTGTGCCGCTGTCGTTGACCCGGTGTGTGCACTGTGTGCTTGGGGGCAGGACTGCAACTCAGCTTGCAGTGTCTTACGTCAGCTGTGCCGTGCCCTTGCGCATCACCAGCTGTCGCCTAGACAGTCTCTGCGTGTCTGCATTCGTGCAGCACTCCGTGCCCTGTGAAGCAGGCGAGTGCGGCTGCATACTGCACTTCAGCTGCCAGTTGAGGAGTGTTTGGGGCAAAGTGGGCGACTCTGGTGCGTTGCAGCGTGGACTGATTCCTGAATGCATGAACGGCTGCAGCACTGGTGGAATGGCACCGGCAGAGATGGTGGTTTTGTACGTGCTTGCAGCCGTGTGTTCCGACCATGTCGCTGCCTGCCATAGTTGGCTTCGTGCCTAACTGTGCGGCAGCCTATGACTGCAGGCCTTGCTAACGCATGCCGCCCCAGGCCGGCTTCCCTTGCCTGCAGCGTGTGCCGTGACCACTTACACACACATAGTTTCGTCCATCTATCTATGCATGAAGCGCTATGTGCGCGTAGCCTGCAACTCTGCTGCATGCCCTGTGGCGTCAGCGCCGCCAGCTAGCTCAGCATGCAGCAGCAGCAGCTGTATCAGCAATGCACACGTTTTGCCACCTGCAACTGCTAGGCCTGGCTCGACAGGCTGCGCCGGTGTGTGGCAACAAGTGGGCAGCCCGTTCCTTTGCTGCTGTTGCGTGCTGCTGCTGGATCCCCCGCACCTTCTGCCAGACAGTGTCAGGCGTGCGTGCCACGCTACAGCACCTTGACTGACTCTCAAGCGACTGTGCACTATCACGTGATAGAGCAGCAGACCTGAATGCATTGTTCTCACAAGGTGCATCGCATTCAACATATTCATCACAAGGTGCAAGTGGGGCAGGTGGTCTGGGGCTGTCGTGTGTGGCTTCCTGGATGCTTTGCAGGACTTGATTTCATTTGACTAGTCCGTTGATAGTGTAACCTGTGGAGTATGTACACGCCATACTGGATGAGGTACATGACAATGCCAGATGATAATCCAAAACATGATCATGTCACCGTGACGTACTGATACCTGCCTACAAATAATACAAGGTTCATCAAGCCAGGTTGTTTGCCACTGACGACCCGCACGTAACATTCCAGGGCACTGCCAAAAAAGGGCGCCACTACGAGCACGACTACTGCTTCATCAACAGTACTGCTCCATTTGATGAGATCACAGCATGATGTGCTTGCACGCACTGCGGAGATCCCAAGCGCAAGCACGATATTCAGTCACTGGCGCAGCAACCAACGAACAGCTCACAGCCATGCGCCACCATGCAATGCACCGCTTATGATCCCTTTGCAGCAGTACATGGATACCGCGCCACAAAAGCAGGGATGCCTGACACAGATCACGTGATCTGCGCACTTGTCAAGCTGACTGAAGCCTAAAAGCACACAGATGCCAAATGCAGCGCACACACAGTTGCTGCAGATACAACCGACCTACTGCCGGGGGTCGCCAGGCGGGAACGCCGCTGCCGTCCACCCCAAACAAACACGTACGACAAAACAGACCTTAAAGCAACACCTAGCGCATTGCAGATGCCACGCGATGTATTTGTAGGCCACAGGCAAGACACCATCATCGTCCTGCACAGCGCATGAAGGGAACCAACTCTGGACCCAATGCGTCAACAACTTAGCCTTGAAGGCTAGCAAGAGCAGTGGGTGGCAAGCGCCAAGAAAGAGGAAGATGTACTCTCTCCAGTACGTTGAGCGTACTTGCAGTGAACGAGCCCGTCTGCAGTGGCAGGATATCCGAATGCTCCTAGTATACAGATGATGGGGTGCATGGCCGTACATAAAGCCGACCACATCACCCCGGCTGCCAACGCCAGCATGCGTGTGTAACGCTGTGATTTGCAGAGCGCTGCATGTATTAGGCAAAACACCGCCTACTGCCGTTGTCCGCGCGTGGATCTGCCTGCAGAGGATTTTGTGAGCTGCAGACTCCATCACAACGAGGATGCTGTGCGCAAGGCACGTGTGCATCATGGTGTGCAGGGTGATCATTTTTTTATCCAGCAAGCAAGCTTTGCAGATCTGCACCACATAGAGTGCATGCCAGGCCCAAAAACTTTCCAATGCACCGCATGCTTCGTGCACCACTGACACCCGCTGCATCAAGTCCAGACCCACACCCCACCACAATCAATGCACCGTTTCCATGCACGGTGTCAACATACATCGTCCCAGCCATCTTCCCAGCCATCTTCACAGACATCTTGCCACTCCCATTTTGCACATACCTCCTGCCATGCCCCCCAAAGCGACTGGCCATTTCGTAACTCTATCGTGCGACGGCCGCGTGCTGCTGGTTATTGACAAGGTACCACAAACACCAACGGCAACTATCTGCCTTGAAACCCGCAAACCTGCACTCTCAACTGTCCCGTCACGCAGTTGTTCCGCCAGTCAAGAGGGCGTCCCAGAGGCAGCCAGAAAGCCAACCGAAGACACCACAACAGTGACGCCAGAGACAAGACAGCAGTCAGCTGGAGCACCCTCCATCCTGAACTACACTTTCCAGTACACAGCAACTGGGGTAGTGTACCGTACAGAAGTCAAACCGAGTCTCATACAATCTTGCACACCACGCCTACAAAGGCCTCGGCTGCAGCAGCCTTGTAGCACACACCTTCATGCTATGCTTTGCTGGATGCACACATGTCATCCTTATCCAATGTCAGCACTGTTGCCTGAAACGGCGCAGCAGAACAACTACATGCGCAGGTGTTATTGCCCCCTTCATAACCTCCACCACCCAACAGTTGAACAAAACGCACACGCTTGCTGCCCACATCTATGCGCACATTTGCAGCATGTGTGTGCCGATGTGCCGCGTAAACATACGTAGCAGAGCAGTTCTTATTGCCATCTGAACAGTGGCTCAGCTGGGCGGTATGGCTAAGCGTGCCTGCACGGCCAATTACATGCTGCATACATATTGCACCTTGTGACCTGCGCATTCCCCTTGTTGCACGAGCGCACAAAGTGCAGAAGCACGCACAACACGCACATGATTCACTCCAACTGCTCAAGTCCGAATGCACTATCAGCTCAGAGCGCTGGCTCCGTACTGCACCCACCGCTCATCCTGCAGCAGATGCATACAGTCGCCAAGCAGCGCAGCATGCAGCTGTGGCTGGAGCCATCACATTGTGCAACACCTACGCAGCCACAGGCGCAGGAGCAGCACACCAATGAGTAGAACATGGAGCTGCTGTACTGCTCTCGCCTGACGCAGACCAGCAAACAGCCAGCTGGACATGCTCTGTCGTGGTGGGCGCAGTTGTGCTGCAAAGGAGCTCGCTTTGCCAATCATGTGACTAACCTCATTCAATTGATCAAGCAGACCTCATGTGCGCCACGCCATCCAGCAGCAGCACATCTTCCAAAGCTCCACGCTGGAATGACACCTCCGCCTGCTGCTGCTTCTGCTGCTGGTTGCGCGTGCACACGCTGCCATGCTGGCGCTCCTCTAGCGCAGACGCTAAGAATGTCAGTAACAGCTTGCCTCGCCGGGCATTGCCCTCTGCCAGCCGCCAGCTGCCGCGCCACTCTGCAACACACTCATATGGCTGCAAGCTCCAACTGCAACTCACAGGCTCGGTGCAACTTGCTGTTGCTGCTGCTGCTGCTGTTTGCTGCTGCTTGTTAGTGCTGAGCAACTGCCTCACCCTGCTGGCTGCAGCAGCCATGCTGCTGGTGATGCCTGCGCTGCGGCCGCTGCCGCTGCCTGCCTGTGCTGCGCTGACCTGGCGGCTCTGCCTGAGCCAGGCCATTGTGCCGTCAGGCATCAGCAGCAGCTCACTCAGCTGATGTGCATCTTGGTGCCACCATCTGCCAGCTAGGTGCAGCGCGCTGGCAGTCGCAGCAGGCTTGGCGCGTGCATGCAGCTGCTGGATCAGCAGCAGGCGCTGCCTGGCTGGCCTGCACTGCTGCTGCTGTGGGCTTGATTGCTGGGCGGGCGCAACCTGTGCGCTGCGAGAGCTGTGCGAGATGTGGCTCGTGACGTCACTGATGCTGCGCATGAGGGGTGCTGGCGAGCCTGCCGCGGTGCTGCTGTTGCTGCTTGTTACATCGCTGGTACTGCGTGCCAGCGGTGCAGGTGCTGCGGACCAGATGTCAGTGACCATGCTGCTGCCGTCGGGGCAGTCCAGGCTGCTGCTGTTGGCTGCCGAGTTCAGTGCTGTGCTGCAGCTTTCGTTGCTGCAGCCTTCCAAAATGACTGTGGCTTGCAGGACATGTATGTCCTTGTGTGGCGTGGGAAAGCCAGCAACCGTTGTGAGTGCTGAATCTGGCCAGTATCTCAGCTGCTGCACTGCATGCGGTGGAGCTGCCACATCTGCATGGCCAGGCGATGCACTGCCATGCCAGCTTGCTGGTGCTAACCTGTCCTGCTCAGGCGCCATGTGCACTCCATGGGGAAGCCAATCTGGCAGAAGCGTGTAGGCCTGCTGACTGCGCTGACGCGGCATTGAACGAGTAATGTACAAAATGCTGGCCTTAGCTGCAGCCTGCGAGAAGCATGCAGGCTCTCCTGACGTATAAGCCAACTATAGCCAACACAAGCTGGAAGCGGACAGCAGCAAACGCTGCGTGGCTATGCTTGCCCAGAAGATAGTTGACATTTAAACACTAGCAAAGTTGAGTTGAGGAAACGTATGCTTAGGCTATCAGAGACCGTGTGCACAGTGCATGGAGTACAGGAAACTGCTAAGAAGTGGGCAGAGATGCATGAAGAGGTGCAATGGTCGTTTCTTAAGTGTTTTGGTCTAAGATCGATGATTAACATTCACAGGCGGAGTTGAACAGCCCTACACCAAGCAGCTCAACCGATTGGGGCGCGCCTGCCAACCCTACTTGTACCACATGCTGCTGAGGATGACGTTGCATATTCGTTCAACGTAATTGAAGTATTGTAGATGCAAAACAACTGTTGATGCTGTGTTTTGGGCCTGATTGCGCGGAGAAGTTCGTTGATTTGCGTTTACTACAAGATACACGCCGTCTATTGGGTTTGTTTTAGTTTGCAAAGAGGTTTCGAGACGAACACAGGTAGCGGGCAGGCAGCCCCATCCACCCCAAGCAGCAGCTGTGCAGCACGACTGCTGGGCAGCAAGGAGCACATCCTCAGTGGACACAAACCTGAAACAGTTACGCCTTGAAGCTTATGGTGTCTCAGCAGCGGCATGATCCCTGCCGTGGCAGTCGGCAGGACTTGTCAGGCTTGCAGCAGCAGTAGCGGCCAGGCAGCCGGACAGTACAGCTGGCAACGTATGCTGGCAGCACCATGGCGCAGGAGATTGTCAACCTCAATGTCATTAAGGTTTGTATGTTGCTTGCAGGAAGCCATGCACAGCATCACATCAGCACACTGCACAAGATGACGTTCACTGTGCATGCCTGGTCATGCGTGTGCACTCATCAGCTGGGTTGCAGCTGCAGGCTAGTAGCAAATAGGCAAGGCTGGTGCCGCATGCAGCAGCGGTATTGTAAAAGCATTCATCAACATGGTTTCATGCATGAAAGCTCTGTCAGGGGATGCTGGTTGCGCTAGCAGTGGGGGGTCTGGCATGCTTGCTGGTGTGGCTGGCCAGTGGTCAGTGACCACAGCTGCATGTCTAATCACAATACTAGTTTTTTCAAACCATACCTGCGGCATCACCATTCACAATAGCCACATGCATGGTTTAAAGCAGCAGCTGTCTAGCTGCGCTGCGTGATGAAACACAAGGCAGCCAAAGTTGCAAGGGCAGAGAGCGTAGAACCTGCAGCATGCAGGAGCTTCTGGCTTGAGTGAGTAGGCCGGGGTCATCACGTGCAACATGGCGGCAGCATACGCGGCACACACATAGGCTCATGCCTGCTGTTTCAACGCAGCATCCTGGTCAGTGTTGCTGACTGCAGGCAGCAGCAGATGCATCCACTGGCTGTGGTTGCATGACACCTGCGCTTGCAGGACAGCTGTCTCTTGCGCAGAGCTGCCGCAGCAGCTACTGGCAAGGCACTTGGCGCATGTATGTGTGCTGCTGCGGCTGCGGCTGTGCTTTTGGGTGCAAGCCCTGCAACCCATGCCACTTGAGGACGCCATGCGGAAGCAGTTGGGCAACTGTCCTACACCCTGAACATGCGGCTGTCTTAAACTTACCCTGCCGAGCCCTGCATGCCCTGCTCGGCACCTGATGCTTACCTGTGGCGCTGTGCTGTGCCGTGCTGTGCTGTGCTGTGCTGTGCTGCGCTACGCTGCGCTGCGCTGCGCCGCATCAGGCCAAGGTGCAAACGTTCAAGCTGGAGCAGCTCAAGGAGGTGCTGCAGCAGCTCAGCATGTCGCGCTCGGGCAAGAAGGAGGAGCTGAGCAACCGCATACTCGACTTGTTCAAAGATGCGGCACACCTGTGAGTGCTGGCACCGCAGCAGCAGCGGCGGCGGCAGCAGCAGCAGCGGTGGCAGCAGCAGCAGCAGCCTGTTCACGCAACCACAGCTGCACGTGTAGGTGGTGTGTATGCACTGCGCTGCAGCCGTTTTGGTGCAGCAAAGCAGCAGCAGGGGGCAGCTGCTCTCAGCAGCTGCAGGACACAGCCCCACCCTGCATGATTGCGCTGGCAGTTGATGTCAGCAGGTTTGCAAGGGCACAAGGCGCTGCTCTAAGCCCCCAAAATCAACCCAAAATTCTAACCACTCTGCCCGTCTTTGCACCTCGCCGTGCCCTGCCTGCTGTCCGTGTTTGTGCTACTAGCAATTCAAGCGGCCACAGGGTGGTGGATCAGGACAGATTGACAAACGCAGCGCTCGTTGTTGACGCAGTCTACCGAAGGCTGCGCGACGCTGAGCTCAAACACTTAGCTCAAACCCACCGCAGCGTCGCGCTGCACAGGCACGTCGACGAGGTTGAGGCACGGTATAGGACTGCTGCTGGCGGCGCCAACAAGCGCGCACGGATCACAGCGCCGGCAGCAGCACCAGCAGCAGCACGGCCGCCGGTAGCAGGTGGCGAGCTGGGGATAGAGGAGGTCATTGGACGCTTCCTAGATGGCAGTGAAGGCTTGGGGCTGCTCAACACGCAGGTGCGCCGCTGCTGCTGCTGCTGCTGCTGGCATGGCAGCAGCTGCTTGCAGGAGGGCCTGCTTGTGCGGTGACTGTGCTGCATCCGAAGCTGCACCTGCAGCCAGCATGCATATGTCAGCGCATTGCTTGGTGCGATGCAGCCTCAGGGGCCATCCTCCCTGCATCATGCTGCTGCACTGCTCTGCAGTCTGCTGCAGCATGGCGCTTATAAGTAAGGCTGCAACGCATGCCGTCACTGCATTTGGGCACCGTGCTTACCTGCGCCTCGCTCTGTTGCATCCTGCAATGTGCGCAGGTGCGCTGCCTGTGCGCGGCAGCCACCCGCATTGAGCCGCTGCTGCAGTGCTGCGGCGCCTGCTGCGGCGTGTGGCAGCACGTCGAGTGCGTGAAGCAGCAGCTCACACTCAAGCCCGGCCTGCCGCCGCTGCGCGACGCAGTCACGCACACGCCGCTGGTGCAGCGCGCCGCATTCTTCTGTGAGCGCTGCAGGGTGTCTCGCGCAGACCCTTTCTGGGAGCTGTTTGACCCCACTGTGATGCTGCCGGTGCTCGGGCGGCCCAACGGGCGCAGCATGACTGTCGGTCTGGTGCCTGACGTGCCGTGCAGCGGCACGGGCATGCGCGAGGTGCTGCTGAGCAGGCACCAGGTCACGCTGCTGAAGGCAAAGGAGGCGGAGTACAAGCTGCAGGTGCGGGAGTGATTGATGTCAATGTATACAGATGCAGCTCTGTGCCAGGATTAATGGTGTCTGGAAAACACTAGTTGTGCTGTGGTTCATAGCCTGTGGCACTGGTTGGCATCAGAGTGGGGACCATGACAGGTATCATTGAACAGTCACATTTGACATGGCGTTGACAGATGTTTGCACTTCGTGGGTCTGGCGTTTGCATGGCCTTGCTGCAGCAGCAGCAGACCATGCAACGCGCTGCCAGAGCTACTTGTTGTGATTCCTCGACTGTCTCCGCAGCAGCTGAGGCCTCCTATCAGCATTAGCAGCAGCATAGCCCCTGCTCCAAATTTTACATCAGCGCACCTACCCCACCTTTGCTGGCTGGTGTCCTGCTGTACATCACTGCTGTGCCCTGCTTTCCGATCTGCGCTGCCCCTCCTCTCAATCCTGCAGGCCTTCTGCCTGCAGCTGGACGACCCGGTGCCTTTCCGCTTTCACTGGCCAATGGCAGCCAACCTGATTTGGAGCGGCTCAGGCACGCTGCTGCAGCAGACTGTGCCGGCCTGCAGGCGCGGCCACCTCAAGCTTGGCACCAACCAGCGCGACGAGCCGTACGACCTGGCGGCTGCAGTGCGCGGCTTCCCGACATCACATGTGGGTTTTGGTTTGCGCGGGGTGTTTGTTGCGACTGGCTGTCGCTGAGGTGCAAGAGTGTGGTAAGATGTGTTGTGTGAGCAACGCAGACGGTAGTGTGGGGCGCTGCTCCAACACAAAGGCCTCGTAAAGGAGTCACTGCATGTACACGTGTTCTTCTGCTAGTACTTGTTGTCGCTGTTTGGCCTGCCTGCACGTGCTGCCTGCAAGCGTTTGTTGCCAGGTGCTTGACCACCAGCTGTCCTTTGATCTGCTGTGTTCTGACGCCTGCTTCCTGCACGGCTTGCTGCACTGCCTGTGTGTGTGTACGCTGCACTGCCTGTTTTTTTTTGCTGCACTGCCAGGGCCCCTGCACGGTGTCCATTGAGCTGAGGTATGCGGAGCCGGAGCCCCACTACATCTTCATGGTGGCAATCATGCGGCGGCGCACGCGGGAGCAGGTCAAGGTGCGGCGCAGCAGCAGCAGCAGCAGCAGCAGCAGCAGCGGCAGCGGCAAGGGGTGTGCAGCATCAGGCTGCGTCTTTGTGGTGCAGCCGGTGCTGTTCAACAGGTTATGTCAGGCAGGTTTGAAGATGCATCTAGGCACCTAACCCTGTTTCATCACGACATCATGTGTATCGCCCTTGCTGCTGCCTCGGGGTTCTGGTATTTGCTGCTGCCGCAGGCCCTCATGAAGCAGCCAGAGTTGCTGGAGGCGGCAGTGGAGCGCGTGCGGCGCCACATGCGCGGCGGCAGCAGCAGCAGCAGCGGCGCAGCCGCGTCCTCCTCAACCGCAGCAGCAGCAGCAGCCAATGGTCATGCTGGGCCTGGTGGCGTCATCGATGACGATGATGACGTGGTCATGGGTAACACCGTGGTGTCACTCAAGGACCCGTACAGCAATCAGCGCATGGCGACTGCTGCTCGTTTTGTTGACACCGCTGGCGCCGCGCCGTCTGCGTTTGACCTGGACAGCTTCCTGGAGGTGGCGCAGGCCACGCGCAAGTGGATGGACCCGCACAGCAGCAAGCCTAGCTGCGTGCAGAGCCTGCAGGTGAGCGCAGCTTGCCCAATCTGCAGCAGCAGCAGCAGCAGTAGCAGCGGCAGTGGCACTGTCTTACAAGGCGGGTCGATGTTTGAGCCTAAAAGTCTCTTTCAAATTGCTGCCTTGCAAGATGTGAAGAGCACCAGCTGCTGCCCAGCACCTGGCATCGTGTGTGCTACTCACCCTTGATCCTCCTGCTTTCCTGCTTTCTGTCCGTGCTGCTGCTGCTGCGGCTGCTGCTGCTGCTGCTGCTGCTGCCAGGTTGACGCGTACCTCACGCACATCCTGCGCGTGCTGGCGGGCCTGCCTGAGGTCACCGAGGTGGAGATAACGCCCGAGGCGCACTGGCGGCCCGCAGGCAGCGCAGCAGCCTTCATGTGCGTGCTCGAGCAGGCGCGTGACATGCACGGTGCTGCTGCTGTTGCCGCCGCTGCCGCCGCGTGCGCTGGTGCTGCTGCTGGTGCTGCTGCTGGGGACAGTGACGAGGAAGATGACGAGGAGTGAGTGTGGCTTGCCTGGATTAGGTTTCAACTGCAAACACATGCATGGCAGGACTGCTGCACTTTCATAGAGAGAATGTGCGGCAAGGCAGAATGTGCTGCAAACTGCTGGCTTGCTGCATCCACTTGTATTTTGTGCAAGGAGCATGTACTGTGGTTGGTTTACGCTGCACGCTGGCCCTACCTGTGGTATGTCTGCAACAGTGGAACAAGGCAGGCGGTGTCATGTGCATTTCACTCGCTCCTGCACAGAGTAGTACTCTGACTGCTGCGCTGTGTTGCCGTGGGTTGCCGCTGCTGCAGGCTGTTCAGGCGCGAGATTGCGCAGATGCAGGACCGCAAGCCGCAGCTGCTGCCTCAGAAAGGCGGCGCAGTAGAAGTGATCGAGATCCTAGACTCAGACGACGAGCAGCCAGCACAGCAGCAGCAGCAGCAGCAGCCAGCAGCGGCGGCAGCAGCTGGGGTAGGCACACGTCCGCTAGCGGCAGGAGAGCAGCAGCAGCAGCAGCAGCAGCAGCAGCCGGCGCAGGGCGGGATGGTGATACGGATTCCTGCGCGCACGCAGCTGCAGCAGGCAGCAGCAGCAGCAGCAGGCGGCGTGGTCAGTCCTCGGCAGCAGCAGCAAGGCATCACCCTGGGCTCTGCTGCGCGGGCAGCCGCCGCTACTGCAGCAGCAGCAGTAGGGCCGCCGGTGCCTGTTGCGACTGGTGGCGGCCAGCAGCAGCTGGCCCAAGGGATTGCAGGAAGTAGACCACACAGCATCACTCAGACTAGTGGTGCTGCAGGCGCCCTGCAGCAGCAGCAGCAGCAGATACAGCAGCTGGCTCCGCATCACCATCAGCAGCAGCAGCAGGTGCCAGGCGCAGCAATGCTGCAGCAGCAGCTGCCGGCTGGCATGATGCAGCAGCAGCAGCCTCAGCAGCAGCAGCAGCGGCTGCAAGTGCTGCCTGCAGGTTATGGAGGTGGGCTGGGTGCCCCTCAGGGCCCAGGGCCCATGCTGATGGTGCAGGGCTCATCTATGGCAATGCAGGGCTCCCTGCCTATGCTGTCATTGGCAATGGGGTCCATGGGAATGCCAGGTGTGCAGCAGCAGCTGCAGGGGCAGATGCCTATGCCGCTGCAGCAAGTGCAGTATGCGCCGCAGCCGGGGCTACAGTTTGTGTACCAGGCAGGCTCGCCTGTGCTGTACAGCTATCCGCAGGGGCTGCCGCCACAGCAGCAGCAGCAGCAGCAGCAGCCAGTTCAGTATGTCAATGTGCAGCAGCAGCAGCCTCTTGGCGTTCCTGTGTACCAGCAACAGCAGCAACAGAACCCATACCAAGCGTACGTCCCACAGCAGGTGTACCAGCATGAGCAGCAAGTGCCTGTGTATCAACACCAGCAGCAGCAGCCTCCGCAGCAGCAGCAGTTAGGGGGCTACACAGCCGCTGGAGGGACTTATCAGTGATTGTGATGGTGGTGGTTGCAGCAGGATTCCATCGTCATCCCTGCAGTTGCCAAGGGGCGAGCAGCACGAGAATTCGGCGCCCCGCAGTGCATTGTCAAGCCTCCCACCAGTCAACTGTGGCTGTTTCATTGGTGTCAATGTTGTCAAGATTGCACTATCGTGAGCTATCAAATGCAGTTTTGTCAGGGATGCCTGGCTTGCAGGAGGGCACTGCATAGCCTGGCACTACCAGGCCATGCGCCACAGTGCAGCAGAACCCCAGGTGTTACGGCAACATGCGGGCTGTTCCGGTCGCACTGTTAAGCATGTGGGTTTTCACTGTGGCCATCTATGGTTTGATGCCGTGACTGCATAGTCAGTATTTGCTGAACAGTTTTGAATGCAGCTGTGACTTGAGTTCTGCTGTCTGGTTCAGCTGCACTGCACTAGAATGAGCATCGAGCTACGTTTATCTTTTAAAGATCATCTATGACACTTGGCTGATTATGATACACCACTACGGCGTGTAGAAAGCGGCCTGCCTGTCTTGGAGCTTTTCGGCAATTGCTGTCGCTTGGCTTCAGCAGCATCGATGTACCGCGCGCCATTAGGCGATTCCGACTCTGAGCCAGAGCCAAGTGAGCGCTGCAGCAGCACTTGCATGGCCCAGCTACAATAGCCCTAGGTTACCGTTTGCTCAACAGTCACAATGCTGAGTAAGCTCGGCACTGTAAGAGGCATGCACCCGCATGTGCTGTAGGTGGAGATGACGGAGCTCGCATGCCGCTGCCTCGGCAGCCTGCTGCTGTCCATGCGGTGGGTGTGAACTTCAGCAGCAGCAGCAGCAGCAGCAGCAGCACCAAGCATGTTGACTAGTGTACACACCCTGCAGATGCGTCAACTGCACGAATGTGCCGCCTGAGCACAAAGATGCTACAATAGACTTTGAACAAGCGATTGCAGTGTATGCCACAGCATGATGGCAGCCTGGTTGTGGCAGCGCGCCAAGCAACGTTCCCCAGCTGATCTCACAACTAGCAGGCATTGCTGCTGCTCTCTGTCCCTCTGCGAGACATTTTGTCTCCACTAATGACACACAAAAATACGGAAACGCTGCTGTAGGTGCCAGCCAGGCAGCACTCCCCTTGCAGCCCTTTCCTGCTGCGCTCCCGCTCAAGCTCAGGCGGGGGCGGCACCCCCAGCGGCACCGCAGGCGCCACCAGGCTGGGTTTACGGCTCAGCAGCGGCAGCAGCCTAAACCCCAACCACAGCAGCTTAAACCACAGCCACAGCAGCAATGGCGCTGGAGCAGCAGCAGCAGGCGGGCTGGGCAAATCTCCTTCCCAGTCAGCCAAGCGAATGCTGGGACTGCTGCAGCGGCCAGCAGCTGGCAGGCAGCAGCGGAGAGCATCCGGCGGCGGAAGCCCTGCCAGCATCGCTGCAGCAGCAGCAGCAGCAGCAGCAGCAGCAGCAGCAGCAGGACAGGCGGCAGACTGGGAGCTTCCGCCTGACCTGGACCCAGCAGCAGCAGCAGCAGCAGCAGGCAGTGCGGAACGCCAACATCAGCCACAGCCCTCACAAGGACAGACACCACCACCAGCAGCAGCAGCAGCAGCAGGAGGAAGAGTTGGTTTGGCAGCTTCTGATGCAGCTACGCTACAGCAGCTGCAGCAGTGGGCAACGCTCCTACAGGGACCAGCAGGCCGGGCAGCAGCCTCACCTGCAGCAGCAGCAGCTGGGTCAAAGCGGCATTGCCCAGAGGCAGCAGCAGCAGCAGCAGCAGCAGCAGCAGCAGCAGCAGCAGGGCCTGTTGTTGCAGATGAGTTTCCTGCCAAGCTTAGTGCTGCAGCTGGCGTGGTGCGCTTTGGGCGCGGCTTCATCGGCAGCAGCAGCAGCAGCACACCGGCAGCAGCAGCAGCAGCTGATGCTTCTGCAGCAGGCATGCCTGGGCCGCAGCATGAGGCAGCAGAGGATGCACCATCAGCACCGCCCCTGTCATGCTTGCTCAATGAGCAGCAGCAGCAGCAAGACCAGGCAGATGCACAGCAAGCGGCAGCAGCAGCAGCAGCAGAAGGGCTCAGCCAGGGCAACCTGCAGAACCTGCAACAGCAGCAG
The DNA here is from genome assembly GCA_030272155.1 of Tetradesmus obliquus. Lineage (NCBI taxonomy): Eukaryota > Viridiplantae > Chlorophyta > Chlorophyceae > Sphaeropleales > Scenedesmaceae > Tetradesmus > Tetradesmus obliquus. The sequence continues at coordinate 10,197,176 of CP126191.1, forward strand.
GCAGGAGCAAGCAGTAGTTGTGGTAAGCGGCCGTTGGATCAAGCTGCTGGTATTGATGCTGATGCTGATGCTCAGCAGCAAGAGTGGCGCTGGCCGAGCTCTGCCAAGAAACATGCAGCAGCAGCAACAGTAGCAGCAGCAGCAGCAGCAGCGGGCCGCACAGCCAGAAGCAGCAGTGCAGGCGACACTGGCTTGCCTGCTGATGACGCGCCTTATGCCGGCGTGACAGCAGCACCAGCAGCAGCAGCAGCAGCAGCAGTTCAGTGCCGCAAGAGGGCCTCGGCAGTGCCCGATGGACATCAGGGCGATGAGGCAGCGCCAGCAAGTGCGGCAAAGAGGCTGCATGGTGCTAGCACTGACAATGGTGATGCCACCACCTATGCTGCTGCAGCAGCAGGAGCAGCAGCAGCAGCAGCAGCAGCAGCAGCAGCAGCAGCAGCAGACCTTGATGAAGAGATGACACAGGCAGCGTTCATATCACACAAGCGGCAGCAGCCTGGCAATGGTGACAGCAGAGGCGACTGTCCTCAGCAGCAGCAGCAGCAGCAGCAGCAGCGCGGCAGCAAGATAGCAAGGCATAGCAGCGTTGCTTTCACAGATGCTGTTGCTGCTGCTGATGATGATGAGGCTGGCATGTCGATAGACGCTGACAGCCCAGGCCGACAGCAGCAGCAGCAGCCATACAGCACGCCTACAACGCAACATGCAGCAGCAGCAGCAGCAGCAGCAGCAGCAGCAGCAGCAGCTGGGTGCAGTCCTGCTGAGCCTCCTCGCAGCAGCTGCAGCGGCAGCAGCGCCGTGCTGCTGTCCCTGCAGCAGGTCTACCCCCCACTGGCGGCCGTGCTGTGTGCTGTGCGTGGCGGCGGGCTGTCTGCTGTGCTGGCGGGGCCGTATGGTGCTGCTGTGTCAGCACTGATGGGGCGGCCTGCGGGGCGGCAGCTGCTGATGGCATTCGCTGAGCTGGCAGCAGACGATGCATTACTGGCAGCAGCACTGCAGCAGCAGCAGCAGCAGGGGTTGGGCGCTGGCTTGACAGGGTTATCGCACTCAGCAGGAGTAGGAGGAGCAGCGGCGAGCAGCGGTGGCCTTTGCCGTGGCGGCGGCTGCAGCAGCAGCCCGTTGCAGCCGGGTGCAACGCCATGCCAGGGATGTGCAGTGCCGCAGTGTGCTGGTGTGCCTCCTGCTAGTCCCGGGGTGTTGGCTTTTGGTGGTGCTGCTGCGTCTGTGCAGCAAGCGCTGCAGAACCTGCACTGCAGCATTGCCAGCAGCCAAGTTGCAGCAGCACAGCAGCTGCTGGGCAACTTGAACTTGACATTTGAGCTGCATCAGCTGTCAGCGGAAGCTGCAGATGCTGCGCTGCGAGTGCAAGGAGTGCAGCTCGCAGCGGCGCAACAGCTGGCGCAGCAGCTGCAGGTGCAGCTGCATCTAGCAGAGCAGCAGGTGCAGCAGGAGCTGCAGCAGCGGCAAGCTCATGAGGCGGCGGCAGCAGCAGCGCAGCAAGCGCTGCGAGAAGCGCAGGAGAAGGTAGAGCAGGCGACAATGTGTCAGATATGCTTTGAGCAGCCGCGCGATACTGTGCTGATGCCGTGCATGCATTTCCTGTACTGTGCGGGGTGTGTGCGGAAAGGCGTGGAGCAGGCAGCAGCAGGCAAGGATGGTGGGGCGCTGCGGTGCCCTGTATGTAGGGGCCCTGTCAGTGGGCAGGTGGTGGTGCACCTGTCACCCGGCTGAATGTACGCATGTATGCCATAGTGTGCTTTCCGCTTGACGCGGAATGCTTTGTCGCGTTGGGAGTTGAACCTATTCAGTTGTGAGTTGGGTGCTGCCTCACCTATGGATAGGACTGCCGGCAGTGGCATCAGCAGAGTAAGGACAACTATGGCGAGCGTGTTACACGTCATACAACGTTGTTGCTGATAACAGCAATGCCGGCGGCTTTGACGTCAGGTTTCGGGTTCTCAAGGTCAGCGGACAACCACCTGATCTCAACTTGAGAACTGTTGAACAGTTGTAAACAAGCAAGTGGTTGTCAGCGACCCAGGCAGCGGTACGGTACGTAAATAGCAACAGCTGTAGCTGCAGTGCCTTGGTCCAGCCTGTGGCCATACCCACCATCATGATGCATCACGCATGGAACATGGAACACGATGTTCCCAATCAGGTCATGAGCTTATGAGCTCAAAAGCACACAATCACAGTTACTTGCGAACAATGCGAACTGTCTGTCAGCAGTTCGGTGGATGCCACCATCATCATGTTACCCATCCCGCCATAGCATCAACGCCATCGGCCCCGCGCCCCAATGGAGCGGCAACAGAAAGGAGCACTACACCATCATGTTTGGTGGGTGCCATACCGTCGCCCCTCAGTAGCAGCTGCACACACACTGCCTGAGCAGCTTGCCGGCACACACCTGCAAAGCATCTGCAACACCTCACACCTCACACGTGACTCACATCGTGACTCTCACTCTCACTCTCACTCTCACTCTCACTCTCACTCTCACTCTCACTCTCACTCTCACTCTCTCTCACTCTCACTCTGCAACACCTCACACGTGACTCACATCGCACTTGAGTTGGACTTGACCACATCACACGGCATATCAAGGCTGATGCGGCGTAGCCGGCGCTCACCACCCAACCTGCAAACCCGGCTTTTACATGTAGAAGTGTACACTGCAGCTGTAGGTGTGCAGTCGAGGAGCAACGCATGTCTGGGCTCCCAGGTTGAGCATGTGCCTGTACTACCACAGCAACATGCACCACTGTCCCGCTGCAGGGCGACAGCCCATACTAGTACTCCGCACACAGCAGCTGTATACTACCTGAGTCGCGCCCCCTGTGCACAGCGACGTGACGACACAACAACTCCCCATCATCGTCCGATTAGCAAGTGGTGAACCTTGCGGCACGCTGTCAGCTGCAGGCTGGCCATGGATTGCTCCCAGGGTAGGGGAGCACTGCACATGTCACACCCGCACCGTTCAACATGCACCGTGCATGTTGCCATGACGGCACACCTCAAGTAACAAGCACATGAGCGAGAACCCACAGTTGCATGCTGCTGACGTTCACTGATTCTTAGATAAAAGGCCCCACATGGCATTGCATCACCACCTGAATCCACAGCAGAGAGTTGGTGTTTGTGCTCACCCCATCACTGCTTGCAGCATTGTCAAGGTAACTGAAGTCGACACTGTCTGCAAAATGCCACCAGCATAAGTGCAGGCTGCCCGACCACCCCCCCCCCATGCCGTTAGAACCCACGATCCTGGATGTAGCAGCGCCACAACAAAGCGCAACACAGTTAGACACACCGAATTGACATTGGCATCAAGTACTGCAGAACCTGAGCAACCCTGGAACCAGCAGGTTTCATAGTGAACTCTACATGTACAATACTACATCAATCAACAACAACCACAAGAATCCTCACCGATCTTCTGCAACAGCAGTTGAGTAGCAACAACACCCTGCAAACTGCGGCTACTGACAGGTTAACCGACATGTAAGAAGTGATATTCGCCACAGGTGAGACCAGGTACGCAACCCGCACAGCATAACTTGTAGCATTGAAACAAGATTCTGCCTCAGGTACCTGAAAGATGCACGGCGTGCTTGTGGTTGTGCGCATCCTATGCACATGGTGGAATGAGTGAGGCAGGCTGCACACCCAGCTCATTGATGAGCAGGACATGCATGCCGCAGAAAATGTCAGTAGCAGTCACACCCAGAGGAAGCACGCAATAAAGAAGCACGTAACACAGCATGTTGTTCGGTGCGGCACAACACCTTCCAGGACACGACTCCTCCACACAACCAGTCTGCGCCACGGTTGGGTGTTTCCTCGTGCATCCCTTGTGATATCAGCCAGATCTGTCTGTATAGACCGCAGCGATATGCAGCCACCTGAGCAGCATGCGCTCCATGCACGCTGCCAATGCTGCTGGCAGCTATGCACTGCCTGCTTGCATGCCGCAAGAGTGGCAGATGCATGTTCGCATCCTCCTACTAACCAGCAAGCTGCCAGGCAGACAGACGTGTCCAGACAGCCTTGCAAGCAGCCTGCTCCTGAAACCGCTCTGTACACCAGTCGCACATCCCAGTAAGCATGTTGCAATGCAGTGTGGTATGCCAGGTGTTGTTTGCCAGAAACAGAGCCAGGTTCAAGTATGCATCGCATGCATACGCATGCTGTTCACACGGGCGCACACTCTGCCTTCTTCACTCCCTGTACCACATCCAGCCACCAGTAGTACGTGCTGCCCACCACCTGCACCTGCTGCGGCTGCTGCTGCTGCTGCTGCAGCGCCTTTGTCGAGTTGTGCAGACCGCCCCGGATCAGCCGGTTGCCAAACATGGCTGGGATGTTGCCTTGGCAGTTGCCCAGCACGCTACGCATGTTGAAGGCGGGGCCTTCGGCTAGGAAGGCAGCCGACAGCTGGCCGCCTGGTGCTGGCTTGATTTCAGCAATGCTGGAGACCTGCACATTGCAGTAGTTGAGTACGCATGCAGGTCAGGTGAGTGGGAACGGTTGCACGCTGCTGATGCTGGTCCCTTGCAGGTTGTGATCTGGCTGCGGAAGCACTTGGCCGGCACAGCAACTGCTCAGTGACTTGGCTACAAGCTGTGCAGCACACAATGCTAGCACCGTGGTGGCAGAGTAAACACTCAAAGCATGGGATCACACGAGATGCGTAAAGTAGAAGTCACACAAAAGACATGCCTCCACAAACAAGGTGTGCCTAGCACCGGAAACCGCAGGTCTTGCTGCTTTTATTGCAATGGCTGGCTCACCTGGGCCTCAGGCACGTTTGTGATTTTCCAAAAACTGAAATTTGAAATAAAAAAACCGCAGTCCATCAGTGTTTGCCCCAGGCTGGCTCACCTGGGCCTCAGGCACGTTGAAGATGTGCTGCGCCAGCACGTGGCGGATGTCGGCAGCCTGCTCCCTGTCGAGCAGCGCGCTGTCCCTGCACGCAGAAAGCAGGCCCAGGCGGGTGTAAAAACTCTACTCAACTGAAGTTGTGTTGATGAGCACTGGCAGGTGTGTTGTTGGCCTCGACTCAAAGCTGAACTTCTTTCTGGGCACACACAGTTCTGTCTAGGCAAGGATGAGGGCAAGCCTTTGGCCTATCAAGTACGCAATCCGTCATTGATTAGTCATCCGCTGTATAGGAGCGGCAAGGGACACGAGCGCTGCGTCAACCAGTGGTGCTGTCATGCTGGGATCTGCTGCCAATGAGTCATATGACTCGTTAGTGAGTCGTTATCGTGCCAACAGTCCCGCTCACTTGGTGTAGAAGTGCAGAGTCAGCGTGGCAGCATCACTGGTATCGCCGCGCACTCGTGCAGGCTGTGGCCTTGCAGATGCAAAGGGGCAGGTGCCAAGCAGCAGCAGCAGTAGCACTGCTGCTGCTGCCGCCAGCAGCACTGTCTGGGAGGCTCTGGTACTCATGGGGGTGTACAGGGGGTGATGGCAGTTGTTACAACCTGCAGCACGCGGCCAGAGTAGCAGTTGGCGAGTGTGTGAGTGCGGCAGCAGCTTGCTGTTCCGAACAGAGTCTGCTGACATGCGGACGCTGCTGATGACCATAATAAAAAATGAGACAGTGCTACTGCAATGCATGGCGAAATATGCACGTGTTACTACAACAAATGCTTCATACATCGTTTGACGATTGCCCCTTGGCTGGTGTTGGGCCAGCGGCAGGCAAGATGCTTTCAAGTCATCAACCAGCCCCGCTGTGGCACACCTGTAAAGCACTTGCCCAAATAATCCCGGCTGCCTGGCCTTCAAGCTCAGCACAAGGCTGAACAAGAGGAAGGATAAGGCACGTAGAGTTCGGGTAGCGTGCTCTGTTGCTACAAATGGGCGTGCAAGGGGTACAAGCAGCAACACAGGCGGCTTGATGCTGCAGCAGTGACTCGGTCAGTGGCAGAACAAGCGTTTGCTTCTGACTAAGGGCCAGGGAATTTAGAATATAAACCAATGAGCAGGTTGAAGTCTGCTACCACCGGCATACCAGAAGAAGGGTATCTGCCGTGATCCGAGGTTTGTCAGTTTCCGCCGATCACGAATGTGTTAGTCTTGCCGGGCCGGCTGACCATGCAATGGCTGGACATGAGAATCAACCACGCCGTCGATTACACCTCCTAATTAATTTATTGTATGAGTGATGGAGATCTGGATCTGCTCCGAACATGAGTCATCTCATGCATGCATAATGGCGGTAAAGTGATTGTGATCCACCGCACCGACTTAGATGACTCCGCGTCTCATGACAGAACTAAAACCCAATGTTACATCTTGCTACCGACAAACGTTGTGCCCATAGCTGCTCCTGACCATGCTGGGCAGGACTGTGTGACCTGCTGTACAAGCCTGCCTGCAAGCTTGTGCCAAGCTCCACTTGAAACTATTACCAGCTGTGGGTTGTTGCAGCTGCACTGCACTGCCAACCAGCACAAACGCTGCATATGCATGCAGTGCCATGCCCTCTGATATCAACCAGCCCCGGTGGTGCGGCGGCAGCGCAGCCTGCTGACGCACACCAAGAAGTGGCAGCTGGCATTCCAACGGCTGATAAAGCACAAAATGCAAGCCGTGCTTTTGAGAGCGATGAAACTCAATCAAGGGTAGTGAGTCCAAACTGATCAAAATCAATGGATCAACAGCGCAGCCTTGGCTGACAACAGCTCAGTGCTGCTTGCTGTAAAACCCGCTCACTGGCAGATCAAACAACCACGCAGACGGGATGCGTGAAAGGGTCCCAAAGAATAATCTGCATGTGTGGCTACACTGCCAACATTATGCAACATGCACATCAACCGTTGGCAACAGCAATGCAGTGGCCAAAGAGGTGGCCATATGAAACAAGGCGACAGCTGCAAAAGCTTCTGTGAGCTTTGCATGTGGCTGCAAGTACAACAGACACATCATTTAAGTGATTCTCAGTTAACAAGCTGAGAATGAGAATGCAGGCGCAGCGGCTGCTAATTCCGCCTGATTAGGCAGCAGACAAAATCAAGCACACACACTGCATCAAGTGACAATAGGCTGGCAGCTGTAGCTGTTGCGAAGGTACACCCTAAAGAATAACAGCCAGTACCCTGACGATTTGACTGGTGGCCGATGTTTGGCCGATGTTTGCTGATCATCAAATTGCTGCCCCAAGGTGTGGCTGGCACAGGTAGTGCGTGTCTGAGTGAGAGTGCGTATAGGCTGCCAGCACCGCTGCTGTGCAATCAATGCACCACCCAGCACGCTTCCAAGTGCAGTGCAGCATGCTGCTTGCCGGCTGAATAGCCACGGCAGTGCTGCGCTGCCGTGCTGTGCTGCCGTACTGTGCTGCCGTGCTGTGCTGCCGTACTGTGCTGCCGTGCTGCGCTGCCGTGCTGCGCTGCCGTGCTGCGGTGCCGTGCTGCGCTGCCGTGCTGTGCTGCCGTGCTGTGCTGCCGTGTTGTGCTGCCGTGCTGTGCTGCCGTGTTGTGCTGCCGTGCTGTGCTGCCGTGCTGTGCTGCCGTGCCAGCTGCCGGGCCAGCTGTAAAAGTGCTCGCACTCTTTCAACAAACAACATCACCACAACAAGGCAACCAACCAACCAGCAGCGCAGTGCTGCAACTGCAAGCCAGCTATAACAGCTACAGCTTGTTTGCATGGATGCATGGATGCAAACACTAGTGCAGTGCAGTGAAGTCCAGTACTGCAACCAACAAAGGTGTGCAGCAGAAGCCAGCGTCCCTTAGTTTAGTACATTGGGCAGCTGCTCCTGTTGCTCCTGCCTCTGCCCGGCACCTTACCGCTGCCCTGCAGCTGCCGAATCAGCGCACCAGCTGCCACCGACAGCTCCGGCGTGAGTTTGAAAGCAGATGCATCAGCCGTGCTGACAAGCGGCAGCCGCCACACCTCATCCGGCTCATCCTCATCTGCCTCTTCTGCTGCTGCTGCTGCTGCTGCCGCTGCTGCCTCTGCCGCTGCTGCATCCGCTGCTGCGGCTGTCGCAGCTGTCTCCTTGCTGGAGAGCGGAGACTTCAAGCGCTTGCCTGAGCGCTGCTTCTTTGCCGCTGCTGTGCTGCCGTCAGCGCTGCTGCCCTTGGATCTACTGCTCAAGCCGCCAACTTGCTGAGGGTCTGCAACTGCTGCTGCACCAGCAGCAGCTGGCGCAGCGGCATTGGGCTGCACAGCGCTGCTGTTGCTGCTGCTGTTGGTGCTGCCTTGGCGTGCTACAGCAACGTTGCCCTGCTGCTGCTGCTGCTGCTGCTGCTGCTGTGGTGTGTGATGAGCGTCTTCGGTAACAGCAACCATTGGATCAGCACCCATTGCAGCTGCTATGCGCGCCGCACGTATCTGCTGCGCCTGCTGCCTGTATGCCTCTACCTTGTCTTCCAGTGACAGACTCCGCAGCCCTTCACCCTCGGTGAAGGACAGATGCTGCGCATCCTCCTTCATGTCGTCTGCAGCTGCAGGGACACTTGGCTGATCTGCCGCTGCCGCTGCCGCTGCTGCTGCTGCCGGCAATGCCGGTGATGTTGGGGAAGCAGCGCCGTCCGTGTCCCGCGGCGACATCTGCGGCGATGCAGCAGCAAACGGAGAGCCAGGCGCGCTACCTGGCGGCGATCCATACTGCTGCTGCTGCTGCTGGCCGTCCAGGCTGCTGGCCGCAGTTGCTGCTGCTGCTGCTGCTGCTGCGATGCCTGCGTCTGAGCGGTTGCTGGTGCTGCCGTGCAGGCTGCCTGAGGCGGACGAAACCAGCGTGCCGGGCCCTGGGATGAGGCTGGGGCCTGGCGGCTTGGCTGACACGGCCATCATTGCAAACATGGCCTCGCGGCGCATCTTAGCCTGCAACAAGACAGCATGACAGCAGGCGGTAGGATGATAATAGCAATCTTCGTGTGAGCCATACTTGACGGCATCGGCACCGTGCCTCACCCAAGGAGGCGGAACTACGACAATCATTGCCCCTCTGTTAGTGTAGCAGGCGGCAGTATGTGGTGGAATAGGCGTGGGTTTACAACGGTGCTGTGTTTGCTATGAGCAAGCTGCCAAGCCTGGCGAGCCTATGGCATCTGCTGATATAGTTCAATGCAGCTGCATCTGATGGCGTAGCTCACCGCGCGCGGGTTGCTTTCTGCCTGCAGCTGCGCATCCAGAGCTCGCTGCTCCTCCTGCAGGCGCTGCCAGGACTCCTGCTGCTCTTGCGTGAGCGGCAGCGACAACCATGGGTGGGCTAGCACCTCAGCAGTGGTCACACGCTTGTCCTGCAAGCAGGAAGGGCAGCAGGAAAGTCAAGGTTTGAGGTCGGTGCGTAGGCAAACCTCATGCTGCTGCTCACACAACGTAGCCTTGCTAATCACACAATCCGTGCTGCAAGACCGACGAGGTGTCATCGTGCTCCTGCAGTAGACATGTGTAACAACATGCACGCATGCTGCTACGCTTCTCACCCATGCTGTTGCGAAGAGCCTCGCAGTCCACCCCCAGCCTCGCCCATCCCCAGCAGGCCTCAGGTGCTGTTTTCAAACGATCAGAAACAAAATGACAAACCAAAGCGTTTGCAACTGTCACAGCAGCGCTGCACCTCATCCATCTCCAGGTATTTTTTCCAAGCTGTTCAAATACTCGAAAAACTCGGTCCAAAGTACATCTCTGCAGCTGTTACAGCAGCAGCAGCAGGGCCGCACCTCATCCATCTCCAACAGCCTATCTAGCTGGTCGCAGCAGTGACACGACAGGTATGCGAAACATCATGTAGATGACATATGTTGCAAATGTTCAGCAGCAGCTGCCACAGCAGCGCCGCACCTCGTCCATCTCCAGCAGCCGGTCCAGCAGGTCGCAGCAGTCACCCGATAGCACGTGCCGCGCCAGCACATCCGCCGCGCGCGGGTGCCGCCGCCAGCCCTGCTGCTGCTGCTTGAGCCACACTTCGTTGGCCGCTTCTGCACTGTTTGGATCATGTGCTTCATCATGGTCGAAGGGGAAGGTGCCCAGCAGCATCACAAACAGCAGCACACCAACAGCCCACATGTCGGCTTTGACTCCGGAGTAGCCGCTCTTGCACTGCTTGGCGGCCAGCATCTGCGGGGCAAGGAAAGGAGGTTTCAGTGAGCACAAATCTTTCGCCTGTTGACTCAAGTTCATTTGTACGTGCTCAGTCATAGCGTAGCTCCAATACCACTGGGGGCCAGTTGAGTGCTGGTACGCTGACTAGCGGGGCGCGGTGACAGGCAGATGTGCTAGGTCCGTCCATCTCCCATCCAAGCACACAGAAGTAGTGCTTTCGCCGCAGTCTTGTGCAGCAGAAGCTGCGCATGCATCGTCTGACCCGTGATAACACAGCTGTGGCGCTTCCATCTCAGTCAAACACCTGATACCCGCTGCTTGTGCAGCTGCGGCTGCCCACCTGCGGTGACATGTACACTGGCGTGCCAATGGCGGTGTGCATGTTGTCACCCGCTGCGCCCCAGCGCTTGGCGAAGCCAAAGTCGCAGATCTTGATGCGGGGCAGGCCCACAATGCATGCCTCCAGCAGCGTGTTGTCCAGCTTCAGGTCCCTGCGTGTTACGAACCATGTTATAACATGTCATTGCTGCTATGATGAGTGATTTGCAGGTGGGCGAGTAGGCATCAGCACGAGGACAGGGTGTGATGACGAAGACGCAGATCCAAGAAGAACAGTATGGAGTGCGCTGCCAAGTGAATATCATGCAGTGTGCCCTGGCGAGCACAGGCGTTGCTCAGCAGCAGAGGAAGAGCGTCACTGCCATCATCGTTGGTGACATTGGACTTGCACAGGCCAGCCGCACCTGTGCACTACCCTGTGCTTGTGGCAGTACGCGATGGCGTGCACAAACTGGCGCAGGTAGTAGGAGGCCTCCTGCTCCTCCATGAACAGGCCCCCGCGCTGCAGCGCACTCTCCCACAGGCAGCTGACCTCCTGAGTGAGGCTGCCACCTGGCGCAGCAACAGCAGCAGCAGCAGCAGCAGGTGCAGGAAAAGTCTGGACTCAAGTCTGGACTGCTGTAGCTACAGCAAGCGCACTATCCTAGAGGCGGCTGCGGTGGCAAGTAAGGCTGCCAGCGGTGGATGTGACAGCATCAACAGCAGATGCGCAAGACATGTGGTGGTGCAGCTGCTCTGCAACAGGCACAGCAGCCATTGTTATTGGATATATTAATCTAGTACCTCCCTTGAAATGGTATATATAAGAGATATTTGGTATATAGATGGGTGTGGGTTGTGAGCTGTGAGTTGAGATGTGAGTTGAAGTGTGAGTTGAAATGGGATGGGTGTGGACTGCCACACGGCTGTGCTGCTTGTGGCTGCCCATGTCAGACAGTCTAGACACCCAGCAGCTGATAGTCGACCCACAAGGAGCATCACATCCGCGCTAACCGGTGCAAAGGTTGGGGGCTGTGTGAAGCTTGCCCGCACCTGATGCGTACTCCAGCACCAGTGCCAGGTGCGTCTTGGTGAGCACAATCTCGTGCATCTTGATCAAATTGAGGCAGCCCTCGCCCAGCTCAGCCTAGACATAACACAAAGCAGATTAACCGATTGGATGATGCCGTTGGAACCAGACGCAAGTGGCTGAGGTTGAGCAATGTTTCAACGTTTGCCAGCAATGGTAGGCGGCAGCGAGCGTGCACGACACGTGCCGATGTGCTGCAAGGCACAACAGCTGCAGGCTGCTGCGAGCTGGGGTGCTGAATGCAGTCCAGTGGATGGACAGCGCTTGAGTGCACGATGCAGCACGCTGCGCCCCTGCTGTGACATGTTATGTGACTGTCACTGACATGTTATTACCCCGCCCGCACCTGTATCTCCACCTCTGCCATCATGAAGGGGATGGCAGACTTGGCAAGCGGCCGCGGCACAAACTTGACAGCAACCACCTTGCCACTCGCCATGTCCCTGCGTGTACAATTAAAATTCATAACATCTCTGTGTATGTTTTTAAAATTTTATCTTAATCAGATATCGCGGTAGCATGCAGGTGTGCCTGTTTTCCTGTTTACAAGCTGCCTGCTGGGTACAGCTGCAGCGCTGCCATCACGAGGTGCCCCACGCTGCTGCTGGACTGGCAAGGACACGACAGTCACAGGACGTGCCCCTGCTCACGTATTCAAATAATTCAAAACTGTTGCAATAACCCACACACACCTGCACAGGAAGGTCCTGCCGCTGCCGCCACTGCCCAGCTCATACAGTATGTCAAACACGCCGTGCACGCCCATGTCAGGCAGCACCTCCCCCGTGATCATGTCCACGTTGACAGCACGCTTCCCTGCACCCTGCTTCTTGCCTGCTGCTGCTGCTGCTGCCGAGCCTGCTGCGCTGCCGGCCTGCTGCTGCTTGGCGCCAGGGCCAGCTGCTGCTGTGCCGTTTGCTGCTGCTGTGGTGGGGCCATCCACAGACCATGCTGAGTCGTGTGTTGCTGGGCCCTTGACCATTGCATGGTGCTTTGACTGGGCAGAGCCCATCTGCGAGCTGCAGCAGGCCCCCATGGACCGGCTGGGCGCTGATGCCTCAGTTGGGCTTGCTGCAGCTGACTAGCTGTGGCTGCAAAGGCACAGCACCTTGTCCTGCGCTTGCAAGCTGCTGCTGGTGCTGCTGCCGGAGTTGCGTATTCTGTGTCAGGAGTGTCTGCACTTGTACCTGTATTCAGCAAGCAACACACATGATGCACTTGTTGTCTACCGCTTGGTGAGTGTTCTTTAACTTGTAGTTGTGGGAAGTAGTAGTGCGATAAGCCCGAAAAGCTGGCGTGCCAGCGAGTGTTGTTGCTGCTGTGCAGTACATGCTAATCTCTGCAGAGGCGTACTGCTGGCTTGGATTGCCCTCAATAGAATATCGAGCTCCCTTAACAATCATTGTGGAATCCTGGCGTCCACACAAGCAATTCGGCGTCGTAGCAGCATTTGCAAGCTAGCAACAGCATCAGGCACCTCACCCTAGTGGGTGTGACGCAGCAGCACCACACACGCACATGTTGGCTGTATTGTTTCAAATGTACAAGTACCGATCCAACACAGGATTCAGGGCTACAGCGACCCACCGGAGTGTTGCCTGTTCCCAAGCAGGCCAGCCCTCCACTAACAAGCTGATGCGCGAGTCTACCAGCGAATTCCTGCACTTCAATGCTTCAATTCAACCTCCACGCTAGTGCGCACGCAACCTGTACAATGCCGCGCTGCACGTGCCCACAACGGTGTGGAAAGGACGTCGAGAAACCGATGCTTGTTTGGCTAGATCAACCGAGGAATAGCCAGCCTAGGCAGCCTAGCTGCGGAGCAGAACTTATCACGTCACTCGCATCAACCCCGTCTGATGGCATCCCGCTGCTTGCTCGCCGTTTTAAGCTGCTTCAAGTGCAAATCTTTATGGAACTGCTGGAGTAGTGTTAAGAAGTGCTCCTTGTTCACCTAGGGTTGTTCGCGCTGTTTAGGGCTTCAGGTACCCCCTGTCACTGCTTTCAAAACGGCTCCTACACCATGGAACCCCTTTACTAGTTGTTTCAGTGACAGGAATGTTACTCTTTCAAGCTCGCTTATGCATTTGACTGGAGCTCACCATGCGAGAACACAAGCCTTGAAGCCTTCAAGTCGAAGGTCACCCGGCATACCGGCAACATGAAGGTGAACAAGCAGGCCCTGGGTGACCCTGCAAAGGCAAGACTTTCCAGCAGTAGCATAGCAGCCATAAACGTACACAGCTACAGTCGTACAGCGGCACATCAGTACAGGACAGGCAACATGCTCATAGCATTTGTGGGAAAACTGATCTTGCAGTTCCGAACAGGAAGTCCCTGACCCCAGGGCCTTGGTGTTGCTGCAGAGCAGCTGCTCTTGCAAGTGCCAGTGGCACTGCCACTGGGCACGCAACATGTACGCGCTTCTGTTGCTATCACATGCAGCAGTGCAAGCAGTTGTGGACGATGTCGTTAGCAGGGCCGTCCAATATGCTCGAGTGCTTCAAATCATAAGCAACGATTGGTTACAAAGCATGTGGGTCCACCTGACCGTGCACCATCTGCAGACAGACGGCATGAGCCACAACGGATGAACATATGGTCTGAGACCAGACAGTGCAGGGTAAGTCATCATAAACAAAAAAACAGTACAACAGTGGGAGTGGTAAAGACAGCTTCAAAACGCTGCTCACTGGCAGCACCACATACGCACAGCCAAGCGTCTCACCCATCTGCTGGCAATGCTGCAGCTGCACAGCACACACATCTCACTCGGCCAACTGCACGTCACACCTTCCCTCTGGTACCTCGAGTCAGCATCATCAGCTGCACACTTGCAGCCGCAAGCCCTGAGGCCAGGCATACATCCCAAATGCAGTCTGCCAGACCAACCGGAGATTGTCGTCGTGCGCCGTGAGGTCAGTAAAGCATGCAGCAACACGTGTTGCATGCAGCTTGCTGCAGCAGCAGTGCATGTGCCAGGATCATGGGCACCTGCCCCGCGAGGTCATGCAGGCAATGCAGCAGAGCGCCATCACTCCCTGCAAGCCACAGCACAGTCTGCCGGTGTTCCAAGACCGACTGTCACCCACTTTGCAACCCAAAGCACTGTGGATCAGGCGGCCAGGAGGACACCATGTGTCGGTACAGACACCAGACCATCACATGTGCGTGCACGTGCAACCGCTTGGTGGTTCAAACTCCGTCCGACAACCCAGCTGACAGCACAACAGCAGACAACATACAGAGGCCCACATACATATATAACGTATGTTGAGACGATCACACTCCACAATCGCCCTCCGCCCTCCACGGATAAGGCACCTGCCAGATACAATTACAGCAGCTGCAGCACACACATGTGCACCGCAGCTCAGACTACAGCTGCTCGCGCAGGTTCTGGCACTTAAGATAACACACTGCAGCACTCGCTGCACACAACGCTGCAATGCAAGCTACACTAACACTGCCACCGTCATGTGCTGGTGTCTGTGGTGTCCTGGTGCCCTGCAAGGGAAGGTGAGGATGCATGCTTGCCGCTACAGCACACAGGGCGTGCCGAGGCAGCACAGCAGTCTGCACAACAGCAGCCATCCGTGCTGCCAACGCCCCAGCAAGCGAAACTCAACGTGCAATGCACGAAGCTCTCCACACACAGTGGCGGGTTGTAACCGCCGGTAGCACTCTTTCACTGTCACGCTGCAGTGATGACAATTGAGTAGCAGGTTTGCCACGCACACCTTCTCCAACTGCTGCCAGGTTCATACCTGCAGCAGCACCATGACACCCCTGCTCTACAGTGCTGCCGCCAAAAGCAACAGACGAACAATGCACGCAATGACATCCAGACTGCAAGCCAATGCAGTTGCACTGTCACAGCTGGCAACCGCAGTGTGCAGCCAGGCCTGTTGTTGTGCACCCGGGCAGAGTGCTGCCACAGGCCACAGCAGCTGCAGGACGCCTGGCAAACCGCACCTACTCAGTGTGTGTTTTAAATGATGCATGCCTTGCCAGCGCCGGGAGCACAGCAGGCCAAAGCAGTGCTGAACACCCCACCCCATGCACACTGCCACACAGCAAAACAGAGAACGTGCACACACAGCCCAGAACTTGAATCTGCCAAGCATGGCATGCGAAGACCACACCACTAGCTGCAAAGTCCTGCAGACAAAGCTAGCGCAGGGTGCAGTCCATGTGGAGTTGCATCGTGGCAGCGCGTCATCACCCCCACACCAAACATGCTTCTTCTGCCAGGCGCATCTGGTGCCGTTGCGATGTTGCTGCTGCAGGCATTGCTACACACGCACAGATGCATCTGCAACAGCGCCACGATGAACCCAAAGCGATCCGCTGCACCACAACGGGTATGTACATAAGCAATCAGCTGCGCTAGCTGGGTCTGGCGATGCTCAGAGCACACTGTGCCACAGTGCAGCTATCAGCACGCACATGCACACGCCAACCAGCCTGCTATGCACGCGGCGCAAGCAAAGGCAGCTGGTTGAACAATGGAGATGACAGCCATGCAGTGCAAGCTCAGCTTGTTGTGCAAGCTGTCAGCTTGCGCCAATCTACATGCATCAGTCATCACAATGCCAGCAGCAGCAGCAGCAGCAGCAGCAGCAGCAGCAGCAGCGCTGCTCCCGGTTGCAAGGCATGTGCCTGATGTACAAGCTGCACGTTGCTGGGGGGCAGCGGATGCTGACAAATCAAACCAAGAAAGGGACACCGCTGATTTAGAGCTGATAACTGGCCTCAGTGGGTGACTCAGACACGCTTCTTCACCGTCACCACTGCAGCAGCAGGGAGCTTCCAGCGGGGTGCACAACTGGTGCACTGCTTTACACCCGTATTGGTGGACCCCCACAAGAAAACACAATGCTGCCAAGCGCAACGACGACGACATAACAACACAATGCAATTCTGGGGCAGCACTGCATGCCCCAGCACCTGCTAAACATACACTGCAGAGAGATATGCACCGCTAGCACTGAGCGGGCCATGCTCTGACAACAAGCACACGTGCACAACGGTAATGGTACAACGGCGTTGAGCTGGCAACACACATAATAGCAATTACACTGCACACTTAGCAGCAGCACGGCCAGCAGAACGGCATTCCGTGCATGATTTCCAAGCACGGTTCTTTGGCAGGCTGCTTTGGGCACCAGCAGACTCGCTGCCGCCACGCGCGACCGCCGGCAGTGCAGTGCAGCTTGCACCCTGCCAGGACAACGCTGCCATGCACATCAGGGTGCAGCGCCGCCAGCAGACTCCTGCACACACCAGATGGCAGCAACAGCACACGCGTGCAAGCTGCAGCCATAGCTTAGCGTGGCAGCAGCAGGAGCTGCTTGCACTTGCAAAGCATACATTCTACATCTTCAGATGATAAGATAAGATAATCGAACAGCAACCACTGCATCCCACACACACACACAGCCTCACATGCAGTGCCCGCAACAGCGGCATAACGGCAACTGCGCTTGACGATACATAACCAGCACCTGCCAGGCTTGCACACATCCCACAGCACATATCTTCACGCATGCTTTGCAAGCAAACCATGACTGATCTACAGGGCACAGCAGGCGGCACGCATGCACGCATCTGCTGCATCAGTACACGCATATTGTACACGCCACGCGTCTGCACGCACACACGCAGTTCTCATGCATGTGCTGCTGGGTGGCCAGCAGCAGGTACAGGTCACACCACATAGAACAAGCCTCTGCCAAACCCACACGCTACTGTTATATCCAAACCCACCAGCCAACTATGCACACACCTTCAACAGCAAAGCCGCTTAGCCATTCCCACAAGCGCAACTCCCAGATTGTCGCAACGTGCAGGGTCACACGCACGCTCTCGCGGCCTGAGGTTATGCATTGCGTGCACCTGTCCGCATTGGGGCTGGGCCTCGTCAGGCTACGGCCTGCACCACCAGAGTGCAGGCTGTTGGCTCTCTACATGGTAAACAGCCACGGAAGGGTTCCAAAAGAGATGATAGTGCTGCCCAGCAGCAGCAGAGTGCAATGAGGAGAGAAGGGTGGCGGGCCCACACCAAATGACTGTGCATGTGTGGCACGTCAACAGCAGCCAGGAGAAGAAGAACAGCCACCCGTACAGAGCCCACGCACACACGCGCATCGTATGGCCGGCAAGCATCCTACCACTGAGCCCAGCATTTGTCGACTGAAGGCACAGCGATCAACTGCCCGCACACGCAAACCTGCAGCAGGCTCCATGAGGCCAAGCCGCAGGCAACGCTCCAGCTGGCATATCCCAGTTTCAGCTGCAGACCTGTAATGCTGCAGGCAGCAGCAACGTACAGCCACGAACAGCGCTCCACTCCTAGCCCACACGCTCGAGCCCACGCACGCCGCTGCCCCGCCAACTCATTGAACGCCCAGCCGCACTCGCACCAATCGCACACGCAACCACCAGACACCTGGAAAAATCAGGCCGCTGCCAAACCACAGCACTACAACAGTCACCAGCTGCAGCGCGCGCACTTGCAGCTCCTGCCGCGCAGCCTGCGCACCGCACCGCAGCCAAACACAGCAGCATGCTAGCTGATAACGCAGCCGCAGCCGCAGGACGGCCCTGCCATGCCGCCCGGGCCATAGCCCAGGTCCGCCAGCCCTGCCAGATAACTGTCCAGGCACTGCAGCAGCTGCCGGTCCTGCCGCCAGGCCTGCAGCTGCGCCAGCACGTCAGACATGCGCGGCCGCTGGTGCGGCTCAGCAGCCCAGCAGCCGGCGATCAGATCCACGACGGCCGGCGGGAAGTGCTCCGGGAACGGCGGGCGGTAGCCGCCAGCCACCATCTGCGCGTACGCCAGCAGCAGCTGCTGCTCCGGAAGTGCGCCGGATGAGTCATGGCTGGCAGCAGGGGCAGCAGCAGGGTCAGCAGCTGCAGCAGCAGATGGCGTGGCGGCTGTGCCGTTGGCGTGTGGGCTGTGGCGGCCGCCGTGGCGGCTGCCGCCGCTGCCGTGGCGGCTGCGACGGCTGCGGTTGTGGCCGACGGCTGCCGCGCAGTGTGAGATGAGCAGGCTGCGTGACAGCAGCTCGTAGAGCACCACGCCAAAGGCAAACACGTCCACCTTCTCAGTAGGCCTGCGGGGGTGAGGTGGCAGCAGTGGCAGGGGCAGGCAGGCAGGCACAGTAAGCTGGAGAGGCATTCTTAGCCAGCCGTGGCAATGATTAGGATCAAGGACGAGGTGGTGCAGCATGCACATGCGCATGCTCAATGCATGTTGTTCAGCGCATGTAAAGATGCAGGGCGCTCATCAGAACAACACATCTTGAAGCTGCCACAAGCCAGGCAACAGCCGCAGGCTCCTGTCGTAGACCTTTGGTCTACAAAGCCGCAAATGCCACAATTTGCTTGCAACTGCCGTGTAAACAAACAAGCCGCAGCAGTGCCAGGCAGCGCCTCACCTTTGCCCGCTCAGCAGCTCTGGCGCTGCATACAGCAGCGAGTAGTCTCTGCTGGGTGTGGTGCCGGCAGGCCGCTCCACGGTGAACCGCACCCGCTTCTGCCCCCCGACTGACACATCAGCGGCAGCAGCAGCGCTGTCGTCGCCAGCTAGCCCTTGCGCTGCACCCTTGCCGCTGATGTGTAAGCAGCTGCGAGGGCTGAGAGGGCTGGCAGCAGCAGCAGCAGCAGCAGCATCGGCAGCTGCAACTTGATCAGCAAGAGAGCCGCTGCTCTTCAAGCTGCTGCTGCGCTTGCAGCTGCTGTCCAGACCCTCCAGCTGCTCCTGCTGCTGCTGCTCCTCTGCCACGGCAGCAGCTGCGGCTGCGAACGCATCAGAGATGCTGTCGCCGCTGCCGCTGTTGCTGCCGATGCTGCGCAGCGGAAGTAGAGCGCCGGCTGACAGCCCAGCCTTCATCCCACCCTGCAGCTGGTCCTTGCTGCTGTATGGCGTATCACCATAGTAGTGCACCCCTCCGTGTGCAGTGCTCTCCCTGCTTGCAGGACAGCTGCCCATCACGCTGTCTGTAGCAATACTGCTAGTCTCCTCCCGAATGCAGTCAATGGCGGTCAACGCTGCAAATGCGCTGTTGCTGCCGTGCTGCTTTGACTCAATGGCAGATGGTGCGCCGCCCCTCAAGCTGCCAGTGCGCTCTAGCCCAGGCTGCCCTACGCTGCCGCAGACAGCAGCAGGGCAGCTGCTCACACTGCTGAAAGCAAGCTCCCAAGACTGCTGCTGCTGCTGCTGTTGCTGCTGTGCTGCCTTGATGAGCTGCAGGGCACTGCTGGGCGAGCCAGCTGCCTGCAGCCGATGCTGCACCATGCTGCCTGGTGACAACGTGTATTGGTCCCTTGGGCGCCTGCCGGGTGGAGAGGCAGCAGCAGCAGCAGCAGCAGCAGCAGCAGCAAGTCATGCACAGATGGACAGGCTCAGTCACAGCAGGACAAGACCAAGGCACTGCCAGCTGCCAGCACATGCTGCAGGCACCAGACGGTACTATCAGCAACTGCAGCAAGGGCAGCAGCACAGCGCCACACACCACACAGCAGGTGCATAGCCGAGCTCGCTGCTGAAAAGCACAAGGTCTGCAGCAACGCAACAACGCAGCGGGCAGTCCCCTCACCTGCACAGCAGCACCTCCTCTTCTGCCATGTCAGCAAACAGGTCCAGCATGGTGCTGTGCACTGCGCCGCAGGGGCTGGCAGCCCCACTAGGTGATAGCTCCCAGCCATAGCACACGCTGCTGCCGGCCTGCACTGCAGCCGCCTGCTGCTGCTGCTGCTGCTTGGCGTGCAACAGCTGCTGGCTGAACATCGCTGGCTGCTGCTTTGCGAGCTGCTGCAGGGACTCGCCCTGTGCTGCTGAGGGCGCTGACAGCGGCATCATCAGCTTGCCATGGTGCACCTTGCTGTCATTTAGCAGCGCGCCAGCACCGATGTTTGCGGGCGCTGAGTGTGCGGACGTCAGGTGCATGCCAGGCTGCTGCTGCAGCTGCTCATCCTGGATGTCCGGCATGGCCCCAGGCACTGACTTTGACTTATGGCTTAAAGAAACAGCCCTGAAGCTGCCATGCGCGGAGCAATCCCAGATGTCGTCGTGCATCAAGCTGCTGCTGCCGCTGCCCTGGCCCTGCAGCATCTGCTGCTGGTGCTGCCGGTCCTCCTGGGGAGCCAGTGGGCTGCTGCCGCCGCTGCTGCTGCTGCCCAGCTCATCTGCTGCTGCTGCCTCACGCAACAGCCGCCGCATGCTGGGGCTCAGCTGCTGCTCATCCTCATCATCCTCATCCTCTGCTGTTGCAAGGCTGGCCAAGTTTCCTGCAGGCTTCACACGCACACTGCCGCTGCTAGCGCTCGTGGTGCTGCTCGCGCTGTCGCTCAGGCATACTGCCCTGTTGCGCCGCCTGCCAGCAGCAACCTCGCCGCTGCCAGCTGCTGCCGCTGCATCGCAACTGCTAGCTGCTGCTGCCTCTGCTGCTGCCTTGGCTGCTGCCGTGCTCTCCAGCTCGCTTGCGCTCAAGCAGGAAGACAGTGGCAAGCTGCGTGAGGTGGCAAACACGCCACCAGCAGCATCACAGCCATGCACCTCACCAGCGCTGCCAAGGCTGCTGCTGCGCAAGCCAAGGGCGTCTGCCCTGCTGCAGCTGCTGCTGCGTGGGCTGGCAGCGCAGCAGGTAGCGTCGGCATCCAGCATGCTGGCAGGCTCCCACACTGCTGGGCAGCTGCCGGCGCTCTGCAACCTGCTGTTGCTATTGGTGCTGTGGGAAGCACCAATCGGCATGGGCAGGCTGTGTGCACGCTCCTTGCACAGCACATCCCACGCCTGCTCCTGCTGCGGCTGCTGCGGCAACTGCAGGCTCTTGCACCGCTCAGGCTGCTGCTGCTGCTGCTGCTGTGGCTGCTGCATGCGGCCCTGCCACAGCGAGTGGTGGTGGTCCCCTGCTTCGCTGACCAGGCTGCTGCAGCTGCTGCCGCCAGCGGCGCTGCTGGGCCACGCTGCTGCTGAGCCACTGCTGCTGCAGCTGCTGCGCTCCAGGGTGAAGCGTGCCAGGCTGCTCTGGCGCACCTGCTTGGCTGCCACGTGCGCCTGGTGCTGAGACAGCATGGAGGGCTCCCGGTCATACACATGCCTGCAGCAGCAGGGCAGCACGCATGTGTGGCATAGAATCACGCTGTCGCAATGCAGCTGCTGCCCAGGGATCAAGCCACCGTCAAGCCACTGAGAAACGGCTACGCAGACATCTGACATGCAGCAAGCTACAGCGAAACCTCTCTGACTGGTAATAGCTGCAGCTCCTGCAAGCTTCCTGCAAGTTTCCTATTTGACTGGTCATAGCTGCAGCTCCTGTGCAATCCTGAAGTTTCCTGCAAGTTTCCAAGTGAAGGTTTCCTGCAAGCGCACGTTTCCTGCCAAGTTTCCTAGTGAAGGGTTCCTGCAAGCGCACCTGTGCGGCTTCAGGTCGCCCAGCTTTGCCACTGCGCGCTCCAGGTTTGCGCCGTCTGTTAGGAAAACATTGTCTGCCTTGACGTCGCCGTGGATGTATGGAGGCTGCTGCTCGTGCAGTGCAGCCAGCGCAGAGGCCGCCTCTGCAGCCCAGCGCAGCGCTGCCTTCATGCTGTACAGGTTCTTCAGCCGGCAGCGCATCTGCTCCCTGCACGACCAAGATGCACACGTTTGGCAGTAGCGTTGGCAGCACGAGCCGCATGCTGCGTCAGTCTACACGAAGGACAAGGATCTGGTGTTACTATTGATGATGCGTAAAGGCAGTGCTGCCTGCTGCCAGCGCGCCATGCAATGCTGCAGCGCGTGCTGAGTGCTGGGCTGTGAGATTGGACAGGGTTGGCAACAGCCCCTGCAGTGGTTGGAGCTGCGGATGCCTGCTGCACAGCATACACACAAGTCAGCTGTCTGTGCTGCTGGGGCTTGTCTGCCGACTTTTCATCAATAGTGCTGCTGCTGCTGCTGCTCGTTACTGCTGCTTGTTCAAAGACGCACCCGATGAGCTTGCGCAGGTTGCGTGTGCCCACGTACGCCTCCACCATGAACATGCTCTCGCGCACTTCTGCCAAGCTGCCATGAGAGAAGCAGCCCAAGCCCAGGAAGTGCGTGATGTTCCTGCAAGATCAAAGCGCAAGTAATAGCAGCGCATTTCATGAGTAGATGTCTTTCACACTCTGACCAGGTCAACTGCAGTTGACAGCAGCACTGGCAACAGCAGCGCCAGATGTCTGAGCTCTGCGTCCTTCAGGTGTACACTGCTGGCAGAGCACTGCAATGCTGTCATATCTAACCAACCAGAGCACTGCAATGCTGTCATATCTAACCAACCAGTTCACGTACAAAGGCTGGCTCCGTGCTATGCTGTCAGCTCCTAGTGCTTTGCTGCAGAGAGTGCTGCCTGCACCAGCTGAACGGTGCTGCCCTCTGCCTTGCAGGCGCACTCACGCGTGGCGTAGTCGATGCAGCTTGCTGGCCTCCAGGAGCAACTCTCGGAAGTCCTGGGGCGATCCGACCACGAAAGGTTTGTAGCCCTTGACGACAACCGGCAGCGTGCTGCTGGCGCCCCTCCTCCAGCGGCCATGCTCTACTACAGCGAGATCACCAACTCCCAACTCGCAAACAAAATCTATTTCCTCCGGGGGGATGAACAGGGAACCGACGTGATGCTGAAAGGCTATCAAGGGGAGAATACTGCTTGGCTGGGCTTCCATATCTGTATAGCTCATGCGCTAGACAACAGAGAAAAGATGCCCAGCACAAGCTGCATATACAAAGAGTTCAGCAAGCGCAGCGAGCACTAGTGCGCTGCACTTCCAGGCCACGCAGGCCTATTGACACTAATTCAGTATCAACAAAACTTCATTTGATCAGTGTACACAGCCTTGATGAACAGCAGAATGACTGCAGCGTTGTGCACATGTTGCGCCTGTCAACCTGCATGCCTCGATCTGACGGTCAACAGTGTGAGTAAAAAGACCACGTCAGCTTACTTGTGTGCAGCAGTCCGGTGGAGGAGCATTGACGAGCGGGCGACACGGGAAAGAACACAACAGGGTGACAACGCTGCAAGGCTTGACCCTCTCTTTCTCTGTGGATTTTAAAGCTATGCGTCAACTTCTGAAAAATAATATGACATGACGAAAGTTGCCTTGGGGCAGCGCACCAATAAACTCTGGACGAGCACGCCACTGTCGTTGGGTCACCAGCAGATCAACCACGGGACTGGCATCGATCCACACATGCCTGTTTTCAAAAGCGTGTGTTGGTGAGCAGTGTCACATTTCAAGTGTGCAGGCTGTACACCAGCAACAACAGCCATATGACCACATGGGCGCCACATGCTGTTCAGCGCATGTGGCACATGCACGCAGCACTTTGCCAGCTTATCACAATTGCTGTCGCAGAAGGCCGGTGCCCGTCAACTGTTTTACAAAGCTAAGCATTCTCAAGCCTGCAAGAGGGCGTTAAGCTTGCGGAGCATGCATCACCAGTGTATTCGGGTGTATTCAGCTGTGCCGCACAAGCCCAGAACACAGCAGATGCTGTTAAGCTGATCATGCGTCCAATAAATGCAGCTGTATGAGAGCTGCCTGCAGCAGTTAGTAGTTGTTGCACTGTGCCAGCGCATGCTTGCTGAGCAGCTGTTGAACTGCAGCAGCACAGCTGTGAGAACTGCAGCTGCTGTGCTGCACACACGTATCTTGACGAAGAGCTCTCACAGGTGCAATCGGGCTGAGGTGGTGCGGGTGGATGGCAAGAACCACTCTCGTTAATCCCCGAGCAGTTTGTCTCGGTTTACCACCACAGGCACACGTGTGCACGCTTGCTGGTCGAAGTGCGTCACTAAAGTCACCCATCTGCATCGCCTTTACCCAAAGCATTCCACTTTTCCACCTACAACTGCGTGCTTGAAGAATTTCTTATCCAAAGTTTGGCTGCAGACTGCAGCATTCTGCTTGTGGGCAGTAAGCTGCCTTGCGTTCCTTCACATCTGAAACACTGCCGTGTACTAGCTATGTATGTTCTCATTGGTAGCCAGCACAGTCTGTACACGGGAAAGCTACGGGCCTACCTGCGATACAAAGGCATACGTTTCGAAGAGATCGTAGCCAGCCAGGAGGTTTACAAGACAGTCATCCTTCCGAGGACCGGTGTAGCTTTCATCCCGATGCTCGTTTGCCCAGACGGCACTGCCAGCAGCAGCAGCAGCAGCAGCAGCAGCAGCAGCAGCAGCAGACGCTTAGACCAGGAGCCCCCGCACGAGGACGGCAGGCACGCAAGCAAGGCAGCAACAGTTGTACTGCAGGACAGTCATGCCATCATTCTGCAATTGGAGCAGGCCTTCACAGCACACCCAGTGGTGCCCACATCACAGCAGCAGCGGCTGGCAGCATTGCTGCTGGAGCTGTATGGCGATGAGCACCTGCTGCTGCCAGCAATGCACTTCAGGTGGAGCTACCCTGAGCACGCCACTTACATGCACTACCAGTTTGGTGAGCAACAGACCCAGGGATATGGTGCAAGCCAAGCCAGCTGGGACAGGCACGTCACACAGAGCTGGCTGCGTTTAGTTGGTGCAGAAAAAGGCCAGCAGCTGTGCACCCACACGTCCACGGTTCAGCCACTGCACTCCTGGCATGCAGATTCGTCACACTACAGCAGCAGCACGCTCCGAAGGCCATCAAAGGCTGGCCGCTGCCGTCACTCCCACCAATGCCTACTGCACTGCCTCTGCCCGTGCTGCCCCTGCTGCCCCGCCGCACTGCGCTCCATCTCGCAGGCAAGACCAGCCGGCCAGATCTGCCCTACCCGCAGCAGCTGGCAGTGGGCCGCAAGGTGGCCAGCCACTTCTCTGGCATGCTGCCTGCCCTGGGCATCTGCGCAAGCTCGCAGGCAGCCATTGAGGGCCGCTTCCGCTGGCAGCTGGCAGTGCTGCAGCAGCACCTGCAGCAGCTGCCATACCTGCTGAGCAGCAGCAGCCCATGCATTGCCGACTTTGGGCTCATGGGACCACTGTATGCACGTGAGTTGAAGTAGCAAAGATGTGTTGTTGCTTGGGCTGTAGCGCCAGATGCAATTGGATGAGCAGCACATGTACCCTGTGCAGGTTGGTGGCAGCACATCGCTTTTGACCTACAGCCCCCCTGCGCGCCGCATGCATGATTCTGCTCTGCTGCCACACTCTACGCCACGCCCTTGATGCTTGTGCTTGCGCACTGCCCCGAATACCACGACTGCCAACCTAACAGCTTGCAGTCCTGCCGTTAGCATCAGATCCCCTGCATGAGGCACGCACCTGAGCAAATGCATGCTGCAGACTCGTCAAATCAAAAGTGCCCTGCTGCCGCTTCCTGCTGTGCAGACCTCTACATTGACCCCCTGCCAGGCTACCTCATCAAGTGCACTGCGCCCCTTGTAGCAGACTACATCGAGCGCGCCTGCAGCATCACAGCCACCAGCCAGCCAGCTGGCAGCGACCCCATTGTGGCACTGCAGCCACAGCACCCGCAGCAGCCGGCACAGGGACAGCTACACGTGGTGAGGCAAAGCCAGCAGCAGAATCAGCAGCGGCAACGGGAGAAAGGAGCAGCATCAAGCAGCGAAGAGATCGGAGCTGCAGGCGGTTCACGCGGCGGCAGCAGCAGCAGCAATGACGGATGCAGCGGCTTTCTGCCTGGGGACTGCGTGCCGCACACGCTGTTGCCGCTACTGCACCACATGTTCCTTGAGCAGATGCCGATCATCATCAGCACATTCCAGCTGCTGAAGCAGTGGGCAGGGCAGCAGCAGCAGCAGGCGTCATCTCACAGGCAGCAGCCACAGGCAAACGCGCAGCAGCAACAGCCGCCTGGTGCGAGAAGCCGGCCACGAGTGCAGCCGCCGCCTGGCTGGTTGCTGCTGCCGCGCAGCCTTGGCATGCACAGCTGTTTGACCCCTGCACAGGTGCTGTGGCCTTCTCAGGCAGCAGGGCATCATCATCATATGTTGCCTGGAGGGCTGCTGAGATTGTGTGCTGGTACAAGGGCTTGAATGAAACTGGCAGGGCGGCGGTGCAGCAGCTGCTGAGGGCTGTTGGTGCAGGCGAACAAGCAGCAGCAGCAGCAGCAGCAGCTGCAGCAGGAAGCGGCAGCTGCTGTGGCGATGAAGCAACCAACAACAAAGCAGCAGCGGCTGTTGGCAGCAGCATCAGCAGTGCTGCAGGAGGGAAGGCCTGCAAGGCAATGGTAGCAGCCGTGATGCCAGCAACGCAACCCGTAGCAGCAGCTGTGGGCCAGGTGGATGCGGTTGCTGTGTTCGAGGAGTTGGTGCGTTGTGTGGAGGAGTGTGGGCAGCTGGTACGCATCAGCAACCGGATCATGCTTAGACCAGTTGCTGCACCTGGCATGAGGGCCCAGGAAGACACTGCAGCGACTGGGCACTGGAGCAGCCCCCAGGCCAGCAAACTGTAATGATGCCTAGGTCTGCTGCTTTGTTTGAATTCACTTTTGAAAGGACGCATTCCAGGATCCCCAAGGACCGTGGTAAATGCACAGCTGCGCGCCTTGTGTCTGTGCATAATGCACCTGAGGCGCTGCCACGGGTGTGTTGCATCCGGTGGATTGGGTGTTAGGCCTGCTGGTTGCGTGGTTGGTTGCGGCGCGTTTTACGTCATGCTGCTTCAGCAAAGTGCTTAGAGCACTTTCTAGGAAAAGCTGTCGCGGCGAGGCTATCCAACAAGAACCTCTGCTTACTTCTGTTGGAAAAGTTTTGGTAACATTTGGATGCGTGCAGTGTGTACGCTGAGTGGCTGCTCCCAGTGTAACAGCAAGTCTGAGACTGCAGCTCAACATTCATGCATCTTCATGTTGAGCAATGGCTCGCAGCAGTACGGGCCGTACAAAATTTTGGCCATAGCAGGCCATCAGCACCGCTGTTGTTACAAGGTTTGCACGTGTTCACAACATCTATGCCACTCCCAGCACTTTGTGCAGGTTGCCATCACGTCAGCTCCTAAACAATCGAACATGCCTCAGGTCACCAAGCAAAGGCGCAGGGCATTGTGACAAGGGTTCTGGCCATAACCAAAACACCACAGATTCATGTTCGTGACATTGTGCAACGAAGCATATTGTGAGCTCCCCAACAAAAAGTGCTGCAAACGTTGCAGTCAGCAGCCCAGCAGGCCACCTATAACAAACCATCAATGCCAAAGTCCACAGCCAGCAACAGCTTGATTCATGCCAAACGTACTGCAGCCCAAGGCTGCAATCCCAGCAGCTGAGCTGCAGCTCACATTCACCTGCCAGGGGCAACATGGCACTGCATGCCAGTACAGCGTAGGTACATGCAATCATTGCAATGGTGGGAGGCAAAACAAAGGTGAAAATGTAAAGCTCAGGCAACAAGTTCCTGAACTTGTGCAGTGCCCTCATGCGGCGTTCCGTCGAGCAGAAGCAATGACAGCACCATGATGGACGCCTAGCCAGTCTCACAGTTCTGTAGCTGCTGAAGCAGCTTTCAAGCAGTCTTTCATAGCAAAAGTGTGAAGAAAGTGCCAGCATGAGGGGCACAACAGCAGTACAGGTGCAGCTAGTCAAGAGGCAGCGGGCAGGCGCGCTTTGCAGGCGGGGCACTGCTTGAGACCGTGCCAATGCAAGGGGCGCCTGCCAGCTGTGCAGTAACAACTCAAACATGATGTATGGTGTGCGGTTTGAGCACAGAGCAATGTGCCAGAGAACGAGAATGTGCCAGCATGAGGGGCACGACAGCAGCAAACGTGCAGTTTTACCAGAGGCGATGGGCAGGCGCGCTCGCAGGCACGGCACTGCTTGAGACTGTGCAATGCAAGAGACACCTGCCAGCTGCCAGCACAGTGTGCATCCAGTGGTTCAGGGTGCAGCGTATTGCTGCTAGAAACAACTCAAAAATGAGTGCTTGGTGTCCGATTTTTGCACACAGCAGTGTGCCAGCAAAACAAAAATGTGCCAGCATGAGGGGCACGACAGCAGCAAACGTGCAGCTATTCAAGAGGCAACAGGCAGGCGCGCTTGCAGACACGGAACTGCTTTAGGCCGTGCCAATGCAAGGGGCGCTTGCCAGACGAACATCCGGCGGCTCAAAGTGCAGCAGTTTGCTGCGAGAAACAACTCAAACATAACATCCGGTGTGCAATTTGAGCAACACATCAATGTGCCTGCATGAGGGGCACAACAGCAGTCGAAGTGGGGCTGTTGAAGAGGCAGCATGCAGGCGCGCTTGCAGGCGCGGCACTGCTTTAGGCCGTGCCAATGCAAGGGGCGCCTGCCAGATGAACATCCAGCAGCTCAAAGTGCAGCATATTGCTGCGAGAAACAA
Organism: Tetradesmus obliquus; assembly: GCA_030272155.1. Classification (NCBI taxonomy): domain Eukaryota; kingdom Viridiplantae; phylum Chlorophyta; class Chlorophyceae; order Sphaeropleales; family Scenedesmaceae; genus Tetradesmus; species Tetradesmus obliquus. The sequence continues at coordinate 10,225,963 of CP126191.1, forward strand.
CTCAAACATGGTTTTCCGTGTGCAATTGAAGCAAAACAGCAATGCGTCAGCAACAAAGCAAGGTGCCAGCATGAGGGGCACCGCAGCAATCAAAGTGCAGCAATCACGTGCAGGTGGACAACAGGTTCCAGGTGCAGCATACCGCTGTCAGAAGCATCAAACATGATAATCAGTGTGCAATTTGAGCACGCACAGTATGGGGAGCCAATCACACTCTGGACACAGCACAGTGTTGGTTCGTGATCACGAGCAGAGCACATGTGCAAAGCTGCCACGTGAGCGCCAGCATGAGGGGCATGCTCAGTGTCAGCGGATGCACCACCTGTTGCAGCTTGTGAGTGCTACGACGTAGCAGTAAAGGGTACCCACATGTAACCATCCTGAGCCCAGCAAATCGGATCAAACACTGATCACAAACATGTATATTAAGTTGGCAACAGACAAGCAGAGCAACCTGCCAAGCCGGTCTATTCCCTCTGCAAGAGCTCGGGCAAATCCACTCATTCAACACCTCAGTCGGGTGCCATGTGAGAGGCCTGATCAACAGGTTCAAGCAGAGTATGCACGCCAGGAGGTGTAGTATGCACAATGACGTCCTGAAGTCGTGCTATGTCTGCACGCATGTGCATCTGTACATCAGACAGACTGAACAAGGTCCAGACAACAGGGCCTGCATCAACAGGCGATGCTAGTATAGCAGATCATGTGTCTGTGGTACAGACATATCTTTGTTGCGCAACAAAATGTCATAGTAGCAATGGCAGCAGAAGCCACGCAGTTGATTGGGCTGGTGATAAGCGCACGCTGTCACCAAGGAAACAGCAACCAAGTTCACATACTATTGATGCCCGTGCTCGCTTCGCTGCAGAGCACGCACGCATAACATGCAGCAACGCTGCCATGCGCAACAGTCAACGTTACTACAAGCTCCTTTCATCTGCAGCGTCTTTACCGCTGAGAGCTGCATGGCCACAGGTGGGCTGCATCATCAGGTCACCAGCGCAGCCGCCTAGGCGCCAAACTGCCAGGTGTAGTCGTAAGCAACTGGCGCACCAATCCCTGTCTTGATGCGCAGCCAGCCTACAAAGGAAGCCGTGTTGCCATTGCCGCTGCCCTGCTGCAGGTGAATGCTGAGGATTACTGCCCGGCTCATAAAGCCTGCAGCTACCGGATTGCCGTTGACCGAAAGGGGCGTCAGAGGAGTAGCATCCCACTTGAGCTGATAGTCACAGGGCGAGGGGGCATTGCCGCCGCCTGAGAGTGTGCGGGGTGAGGATTGGGTCGCCTGCAGGGAATACAAAGCACGGAGAAGTGAGAAAATAACAAGAATGAGGAGCAATGGGTAACAAGATGAGGGTGCGGAATGTACTGCGGATGCAGCCGTGTGACGAGGAAGTGGCATCAGGATTTGAGATGTGCTGGACGAGGTGTTAATATCTGCTGTTGCTCTACAATGAAAGGGTGACAGTGCACCATCGTGCTTCAGCTGCTGCAGCATCAGGCAGGCCATTGTGCACGGCTGCCATAAATGACATCCCAGGAGAGGCAGCTGCAGCGACTGACCGGTTGCATCCACCACTCGAGAGAGTAGTGGCCGTTACAAGTGTCCTGAAGCCCTCCCCATAGACCAGCTCGGGCCCACCCTGCAGGCACCCAGCAGGCGCACAGGCAGCACGTACTGATGAGCGGTGCAGCAATGCTTTTGCAGCACTAGATGTTTCAGATGCAGTGCGCTGACTTGCATCTGCATGTATCCTAGCATCGGGTGTACGCCCCAGGCAGTAACTGCACCGAGATGATGTTGTGAACTGCAGCACTTGCTGGCTTAAACGCAATGGGCTGATAGCAGCAGCAGTTCTGATACTGCTGCCGTGGATAAAGGCATGGCCCAAAACACTAGCATGAACCAATACCATCAACCAGCAAAAAATGTGTTATATCATATGTCTGCAACAGGCATGTTCTGCTCCAGCCGTCTGCAGTACTGCTGCGACAGCAACACTTATGCAATTGAAATTGACTGCTCTGCCTGCAAGTTTGCAAGCCACTGGTGACTGCAACTGCCATCAATCGACGGGACTGGGCCTTACCATGCAGCACTCTGGGTGTAACTAACAGTGTTGCTGGTCCATGTTTCTGTTGGGGGTACAGGTGCTGCACAGTGGAAAGAGGAGGAGCGGCACGGGGAGTATCTGAATGAGATGACAACAGCACTGGCAGGGAACTTCAACCAGGTGCCGGCTGGCTGCGTAGCAACTGCTCCAATGCGTGCATGAGCTTCTCAGCTGTTTGAAAGCTCAGTCGCACTGGCTGACGTACACCAGCAGTGCACAATGATAGCATGCAGCACAAGCATTGATCTGCTCTGCACCTCATGGCCAAGCCTGTACACTGCGCATGATGCACTCCAAAGCCAACACTTACTGCCGGTGCAGCCTCCCTCTCCTTTCGCTATGCCAGGCTTCTGGCAGTACCTGTACATCGTCAGCACACCATGCATTCTGCCGTCATGTGTTTATATTGGTTGACCGCATGCCTCAATAACAAACACACAATCAATGTCCACAAAACTATACACACTGAATGCTACAGGGCTAAGTTGGTGGGCTGTGTTCAGCGAGCCCCTCACAACTTGGAAACAGCTATGGCAGCAAACAAGCACAATCAAATGCAAGCAGCATGCGGCTGGTGCCACGGCAGCAAACCTGCTAGTTATTCTCAATCGCAAGCCACGGCCTTTAATCGTGTGTTTCTGCAACTGGCATGCGTATGCGCAAAGCAACAACTGGGCTGAGTTCACTCACGGCTCCATGTTGATGTACACGAATGTGTTTGCTGCTTGGTAGGGAAACACCCACGTCGGGGCAGTTGGATCCGCGACAGTAACTGCAGAAGCAAACGCAGGTGTGAGAGGTTCTAAACTGCATGCAAGATGGCAGTGGGTTGTGTGGGCATGCCGGAGTTTACGGCAGTAATTGCTGGGAAGTGCAACAGCTGTGCTTGCCACCGCTGCAGTTCTGCATGCTGCATCTGTTCTTGATTGCAGACTACATAATGCTGCACTGTCTGAAGCAGCCACCCTCTCTTGTGTGAAGGTGCAGCTGCATGTGCAGCGTGTGTACGGCCACAGGCAGCATTGTGGGATGGGCAAGCAAGATGCTGCAGGTGCTGGCAGACAGAGCCGGCCTAGGCAGCTGTTTGCACAGCAATTGCAGTGCGAGGTTGGTCCGAGGTCTTACGTTTGAGATTGGGTGCTGCTGCTCCAGTGGCACCAGTAGCTGGAGTGCCCTTGTACCTGCACGTGCAAGGAACGTGCAAGCACTGAGGTTCTGAGGTTGAAGTGCCGGAGTTCAGCGCATTTGGTGACAAACTGCTCACGAATGATTACATCAAGACTGCAAGGATGGAGGCAGAATTGGCAGTCCTGCGCGTGCATGGGCTGCAGTTGAGTATGTGCACTGTACATCTAGGCTGCATAGATAGCAGTGCGGCCGGCTGCATGTCAACTGGTGCGCACACAGGCGTTGGAATCGCACAAAATTTACATTTGTCCGATTGATAGCATAACACAAGGACACCTGCTGATCAGCATGCAGGGTGCCAGCTCACCACTTCCACTCGATAGTTCCACCTGTTGTCAGCAGTGGTGTAGCGGGTTGTGGAGAGAAGCAGCAAACCACCCAGCAAGTCAGGAACATTCAGTTTGGCTTGTGTTGTAATTCTGTGAACCTATCAGGTGTTTCAGACCCGCAAGATGTGCTTAAGATAACACACATCCAAAAAGCCCCGCTTGCATGTTAGAAAAGCACAGTCATAGCTGCCCATCAAACAGTACAACTTCCACCAGCAGTTGTGCGGGGCTCAATGCACACCCCGAAACCTCTAGGCACTGCACGGCATGTTGTGATTGTGCAGCTCAGAGGCATCATGCATCAGTGCTGTCTTTGAGGCCAATGCAGCTTACCAGTGGTGATGAAGGTGTTCCATGTCATGCCATTGAACAAACCCTTCGCTTCCCCGTTGTTGCCTGGGAAAGCGATCATGGCCTCACACTTGTCGGTGTTGTTGAAGGTGACCATCTTGAGTGCCTTTTCAATGGTGCCCGACCCTGTCGCTTTGGGCGTGCCTGGGTTTGTCAAGGGTGCACCGAAGTTGAATTCCAGATTTCCTGCCACTGGCTGGCCTGCCAGGCTTACAATGCCACACGTAAACTGTGTGGTGCTGGCAACTGTGTCTGGTGCTATCAACCTGTTGCGCATTGAAAGTGAGGCATCAGGGGATGGTGAGTCAGTGCTGCTGAGGGTTGCGTGCGTAGGTGTATCAGTACGGCGGGCACACACATCGCAGGTTATGCATTTGCTCCTAGGTTCTGTGGACAGACACATCCACACTGCCCAATCTATGCGCTCCGTGTGACAGAGCAGCTGTGACATACACACAGAACAGCCCACTCCAATCCAAATATCTGTTGCAAGCAGAGACTCTGAGCAACCTGCAGTGTTGTCAACGGCTGCTGCGCAGCTGCATGTACAACACACAGTGGTTATCAGCACCCCCCTACAGCTTGCATGTACCTACCACTGGTTTGTAGGAAGGGTCATAGGGAAAGTAAAAGGTGTGATAGCATTCACCACGTTGACGCCAACCTTGGCCTGCAGCCAAACATAACATGTACTTTTATTGATACTATCGTGCTGGAGCCCCTGCATGGCATCTGAAGAAACAGTTATCACATCTGCCACTATGTGTCAGAATCCACCCTGAAGTTCCACGCAGGTGTTGAGCCCCAGGCACACATGATGCACCCTCAAGGGTTCAGGGTGAGAGGATAAACCTCAGCAGGGTTAAGGCCTTTACCCTTGCAGTCTTGGCTGCATTCACACAGCTGCCTTGTCTGGTGATGTTTGAGGCTGCTGCACACAGCTGCTTTGTCTGGCGATGTTTGCTGGCTGCTTGCCCGAGCATTGTGCAGAGGACAACGCGCAGGTGCTCACAAAGAGGCGACAGCAGCAGACTGCCGAGGAGTTCTGCATGCATGCAATGTCGGCAATTTGCTGTGGCACTTTGCGGCGCACCTGGCACTTGCTTGCAAGGCAGTCCGATGCACTCGTGCAGGTCTTGGTGCAGCTTCCGCCGCAGCCATCGGACTGCTGGCCACAGAAGCCGCCTGGCGCAACCTGCAGGTCGTTGGTGCATGTCGGCTGCAGCAGGACACAAAGACAAACAGCGGCCCTTTTGTCAGAATTCTCCTGCCATCATGATGTTTAATCAGCTGCAAAAAACCAGGTATGGTGAGCGCTGCGCTGTTGCTGTCAGGGATGCTGTGCATTAACAAACATTATGAACAGGTCTGAATCTATTCCCCTAGCTGTGCAGGGTATGGGCATGCGTTGGCAAACAGCAGTGTGAATTGGTCGGTCATGGAGTATGCCTTCAAACAGGGTGCCATGTCACTAACAAAAACAGAGAGGCCAGTACTGTTCTTGACGCCCGGCCAGGCAGATATCTCAGCTCCTTGTGCACTTTAGCGCGCTGTAATGTAAGCGCGCCTGTCTGCAAGTGCTGCCGCATAAGATTTGCAAGCATGCGTCACGTTATCGGCACCATACCCGCCTCCCCTCCGCCTAGAGTCGCGCCACCCTACTGCAACTGCCCGAAGGACCTGCAGCAGCTCACCGTGCACTGGCAGATGTTGGCGCTGTTGCAGAAGGTCCCGGAGGCGCACTGGCGAGGGCAGGTGCCGCCGCAGCTGTCGCTGACGGGGGCTGCAGCACAAAGCCAGGGCAGGAAGGCACAGAGGAACGCACAGAGCTGTCAGGCAACACAAGTAATCCTCAGGGCTCGGTGGGTGTTTAACTCCGTACTTATACATGATCTAAACACCATCACTGCGGCTGCAGTGTTTTTGAAAATAATTTCACAAAGGATTTAGTGAAAAGCCAGAGCACGCTGAACCAGCGCAAAGACAACAGCACCATAGTTTATTTGCTGTACGCCATCTACCTGAGGACAGCCTGCACTGTTTTGTCCTAGACGGGTGCTGGTTATGCCCTTAGATGTGAAACTCACCACATGCTTCGCCCAGGCCGACAGTTGTAGTGCCACTGCACGTTGGGTCACAAACGCATTTACTTGTTGTGTCACTGCACTTGAGCCCGGCCCCACATCTGTAGGAGCAGAAGCTCGTGCATCCGTTCTGCAGTGCAGCAAGTGCAGCAGCAGCAGCAGCAGCATCCTCAGCAGCAATATGCCAAAAGCTTTGGCGCGCGCGCTTTTCCCTGCATTTGAAAAGCCCCGCAATCAAACAAGCCGTTGCGTGCAAGCTTGCCCGGGTGGCGCTGCTGAACGCCTGGTTTGGTTCACACACTGCAAGCCTGCTCGTATTGTGGCTGTAAAGATTACTGGGGTGTGTATATGTAGACACAAGCGGCATTTTCAGTGGGTTCAGCATGATGCATAGAAATGTGCTGCAACTTACGCCATCAAGTCCACAGAAGGCGTCCAGAGGTTGGTTGGAGGATCCTGCAAACAAAGTCACAGGCATTTTGCTCAGCGCACAGTGCTGGTGGACTTGCTGATCATTGCGCAATGCCACTTGAGATGCGACCAGCAACGAAAATGGGAATTACCTGCCCCTGTAACATACACATGTGTTTTAAGGTACTTTGAATGTATGCAGCACGCGCACAGCTGATACCCGCATGTAGCATGACAAGGCAGCTGCAGGTACACGTCAGGGCCACCAGCACACGCCAAATGACTTTCTGCACAGCCGCTGCAGCAAGGTGTGCTGCGTGGGTGGTTACCTGTGCACTTTGGGATGCACACACAGGTTCCACCTGAACAGGCCAGCTGAGCTCCAACCGGCGACTGGCAGGTGACAGTGCAGGTGCCGCCACACCCTGCACTCATAAAATAGCATGGCAGCACCAAACATTGCAGCGGCAGCAGCATCGGGAGCAGGTGTGACGGCAGACATGGATACTGCTGCGACGCTGCTGTCCCGGATAGGCTCTAAGAAGTGATACATGCAGTGATGTGGATGCACTGGGAGTGAATTTCACCGTCAGCTGACACTAACAGTACGGCACGTAATTATACCAAGCCAGAGCTGACTCACCGTCTTCTTTCGGCACACACGCCTCCCCAACTCCCACCACTGTGTTGGTGCAGGAAGGCTGCAAAAGCAGGAAGCCAACGGGCAGACATATGCTCTTCAGATTAATGCAGTGTGCTCGGCAAGTGTGCTTCGGCCTGCTATACACCACATGTGGTGTGCTGCTGGCAACCATGCATGGCTGCACAGGTCAAACTGCTGTATTGACCCTGCCTTTTCAACTTGACGTTGCACGCAACTTGCTGAAGCACAACAACTGTGTGTGATAAACATGCAAGCTGAGCTGGTGGCACAAATGCAGCTTACTTTGCAGGGAGCCGGAGACGGGCTTGGGACAGGGGAGGGGACTGGGGACGGCAGTGGGGAGGGGGCTGGGGAGGGGAGTGGGGAAGGGAGCGGGGAGGAGGCTGGAGATGAGGCTGGAGATGAGGCTGGAGACGGAAGTGGGGAGGGGAGTGGGGAGGGGACTGGGGAGGGGCTCACAGTCTGCATAGACGCAAGGAAAGGGCGGCACCCGTAAACGGTTAAGAGGCACCACTGTGCATGCAGGCTGTCAAAGGAACATGATACACATCAATTAATGGCAGTCAGGGCCTCTGCAACTGCAGTGCGCTTGTGTTGCCTTGCTGCTTGTGCAACAGCTGCGTAGTGGCATCCTAAATAGAATGTATCTGTTTGCTGTAGCGGCAGCTGCGCATGGATGCTGGAAATCGGCTGCAATACCAGCACTTGCTGCTGCATACTCACCGCTTCACGGCAGCAGATGCTCTGAGCAGCAGTGCTGCCAATCACCAGCCCATTGACCTGCCCAGTCGGGTTGAGCTGGGTCCCAATCGGGCAGGCAGCAGTCCAAGCAGTGGCGCAGGTGGCATCAGCAGGGTAGATTGCATCGCAGCACACGCCCTGTGCAGCAGCAGCATCAAGGCCTGCGATGCTGCTGCCAGAAGCAGATGCTTTGGCAACAAAACCTGAGCCGCACACAAAAGCTGGCTGGCCGGCTGCGTCGCCGTTTGTGTCACCGCACTTTGCGTTAGCAGCGAATGCAGCAGCGCAGCTGCCAGTCGTTGTGACAGCCCAGTCAGCTGTTGTGGTGCCAGCAATGCGGGTGCAGGTGGCAGTGGTTGCCTGGCCAGCTCCGAAGCAGGTTGCTGTGCAGGTGGAGCCGACAGCAATTGGGCAGTTTGTGGCCCAGTTGGCGTTGGCAACGCCCGCCAGGGGGACACCCAGGCAGCGGACTGCAGGCAGGCAGCACGGCAAGGCATTTAATATGTGCCGTGCCATTCATTGTGCTTGGCTTTGATTGAGCGCCCAGGTTGCCACGTTCTTTGCTGCTAATGCTATGATTGTGTGTGCTACTCTTTGAATAGAATCAAATGCTGACAACAGCCATTTTAAATGCCACCTCAGCTGTGATACACCGTTGTGCCATACGCCACACGTTACAGTGTGCATGCGTTTGCAACAGCATCATATCCTCTGCTGAAACTCAGCAAGTCCGTGCATGCTGACAAGCGTTAGCATGCTGACAAGCGTTAGCATGCTGACAAGCTGTAGCGTACGACACTCACAGCCTATCAAAGCTGCATCAAGACGGATGCATGCGCTGCGCATCTGCATGAGGCGGCAGGTCTGGGGACCTTGCCGAGGGCAGCAGCAGCTCACTTGGTGTGCAGACGCCAGAAGGCGCTGACCATCTGCCTGTGGTGGTGTCACACACGGCAAATGGAGCGCCTGTGGTGTCACCGGAGCACGTGGCAGTGCACTGTGTCTGATTGGTGCAGCCGCCAGACGGCCAAGCTGCATTCTCTGGGGAGGTTGAGGGCACTCCTGCGCATGGCACCACAGCTGCAGCACAACAAGACATGCGCAGGAGGTGGCACATGTTCAGCTGGTGTATCCCATTCCACACAGGCCACAGCACAACGTCAACAGTTGGTGCAGAAACGTGTGTCAGCACAAACTGCCTTCTGAAAAGCAAGTGAGGTGAAGCTGGTTGCAAGCGCTGATGTCTGCAGCAGCATGGCAGGCACACAGCACCAGCCAAAGCACTCTGAGGCCCAGCAAAGACAAGCTGGGTGCAAACTGCACAAGTGCTGCTGCGGCAAGCTGCAGCAGCTCACGTTGTGGAGCAGGCGGGCAGGCTGTGCCAGCGTTCGAGGTCCATGTACCAGCAGTAGTGCAGGTGGCCGCCACTGTGCCGCCGTTGGTGCAGGCCACAGCGCATTTAAAGCCGGGGATCTGGCCCAAGCACCGCGTCCAGTCAGCGCCTGGGATGGCAGGAGGGTTGGGGCAGGTGATGGCTTGAGCAGCACCTGCATGCAGAGCAGCAAGCAAGCAGAGAGCAGCAATTGTCTAATGCTCGAGGAAAGCAACACCAGGTGCAGGATGCTGTTGTGTGAACAGAGTACTGTGAGGCGCACAGCAGATAAGTTGGAGCATAGTGCTTGCACACAACAGATAAGCGCACCACCACACCTGCAATCTCGGTGACGTTGGTCAGGCTGGCGTTGAACACAGTTGCCAGGTTGCTGTCGACAATGGCCCTCTGCACGTCTGCCAGCAGCGTATCTGCCCCGCCTTCCAGCAAGTTTTTGTTGAGCAGCTGCAGCACCGTGTCCAGGCTGGCGCCAGCAGGCAGGCTTGCGCTGGGCTGGTTTGTGATGGCAGCATACAGCGCACGCGTAGCAGTTTCAACCTGGGCTGGCGTCTCCACCAGAGGGGAGATGGTGATGGACAGCGTGACAGTGATGTTGCTGGCAAGCAGGCGCCTGCCGGTGCCTGCAGGCTGCAAGGACACAGACGGCAGTGAAGACACAGCACGGGTGGTGTTGGAAAGGGCTGTATATGGAGAAGGGTGTGTCGGTAAACGCTGGCAACAGGCTTGCTGGATTTGCAGGGGGTTTGAAGGTAAGAACCGACACACCGCTGAGCAATGTCTCATGCTTGGCGCGTAAGTGCACGCATACTGTTTGGGACATAGCCAGCTGTGCTGCAGAAGGTTGAGGGTGACTTGGCAGACAGGCACAAGCAGGCTGTCAAGTTCAACTGCAGCAGCTGCACAGGCCTTGCCATCCTTGAGGGTTCTTGTTAGCGCATGCTGCAGCCAGCTAGCAGCACGCAAACCCAACGCCAAAGGCGCAAAAGCTGAGCAGCCTCTCATGTTCGGCGCGCATATGCACGCACTGCTGAGCGCAACTAGCTGTGGTTGAGGGTGACGCGGCAGACAAGGCGGACTATACTGCAGTAGCTGTGCAGCTGCACAGGCCTCGTCATCCTTGAGGCATCCTGCCAGCAAAAGCTGCAGCTGTAGCCACCTAGCAGCACGCCACCTAACCGCAAAGGCAGACACGCGCAGGGCAGCCGCCTTGCTCACCTTGCAGTCAATAACCTCGACGTACACAAGCCCTGCCTCAGCAGCAACCATGCCAGACGTAACTTGGCCTTTCACTCTGTCCGCCAGCGCCTGCACAGCAGCTGGGTCGCAGGAGGTGGAAGCAACAGGCACGTTGACTACAGGGGCCTTGATGATGGGCTTGGGCTTGGGCAGGCAGGGGCCAGCATACTCCACCCAGTTGGGTCCAGTTTTGTTCGGGCCGAGAGGGCCAGGGTAGAACATGTTGGTGCGGGTGCCGTCTGCAGGCACAGAAAGGCAAGCAGTGTAACAGGGCGGGGTGTTGAGGCAGGGTGCAACGCTATGCAGTTGTTCAAGACTGTGACGTGCACAAAGGCAGGATGCAAGCGGCAGCTGAGCAGGATGTGCTGCAAAAGCAGCTCCAGCAGCTGCACCTGAAACAGATTGCAGGGGCTTTTGTGTTAGAAACCAGCAGCCACAACAGCTGAACAGCAACTTGCTACTTATCAGCAGCCTGAGGCCCGCCCGGGGCGGCCCATGTGGCAGGTCCTGATCGTGCTGGCAGCGTTGCATTTGGCAAGCTGCTCTACCACAAGCAGCTGACAATGTTGGGCAGCAGTACTTGCTGTTCTATCCCACCTTGAGCTGCAGTTGCACAACCAGCAGCAGCAGCACCAGCAGCACCTACCTTGCTGCTAGCAGGGCCACTCACTGTTCTGCGACACCTTCAGCTTGTGTTTGGACTAACAGCGCAGCCGCGTTCTTGTACAGCGTGGTGTTGTAGCCGCCCGTGCAGGGGCTTGAGGATGCAACAGCCGCCCACATGTCATCACGGACCTGGGTGTCGGTGGTGCTGTTGAAGCGCACACCCACCCTGAAGGAGGCGTAGGTCTTGTTGTTGTACTGTGAGGGGTGCGAGTGTGGCGTAGACAGACACATGCACAGACAGGCAGCACAAAGAGGTCACAGGCGTGGCCTTGCCACAGGCTGTGCAGTGCTCGGAGTGTGTGGTGCTTAAATAATGACCAGCTGGTGACTTGAAAAAATGTTCTGGCGGCAGCCAGCATCAGACCTTTACCAAGGCTTCCGCAGGTTGCAGAAGCATGAGGAATATGGGGAGTATGGCTGCCAGGTATGTTAGCCTGGCTGCCCAGGTCTGATGTGCTGCTGCCACTCACCGTGATGTCCTTGCAGGGTTGGCGCACCACCCTGACAGACAGTGCCGCAGCAGGCCAGCCAGCGGCATTCAGCACATCCATAAAATCTCTTGTGACAGCCAATGCCAGGGTGTTGTTGAAGTTCTTGTCCTTGGCAGTGGTACGTCGCACAGTGTTCCGTCTTTTATATAGGTAAAGAGCGGCATTTTTTTGGGAAAGGTCATAACTTGGGCGTCCGAAGGCCACTTGGCACACCGAAACTTGAGCCGAAAACCTTGCACCATGTACTATCATTTCAGGCAGCTTAGGGCAGTACCATAACGTATAAAACGTTTGTTATGGCCCTCCAAAGACGTGGTTGGCGGAGTGAGACCGGGCAATGCACTACGAGCGCGCATTGCATCCATAGCTCGACGTTTCACTGGCTGAGCTTGATATAGTAAACGTTATCATATCATTTGAAGTGTTTAGTGTACGTTTCAAACATCAAGAGCGCACGGACGAAGTGTTTTCCCACCTATTTTCACACCCACGTTCAGAGCGTGAATGCACACGTGTGTTGGCATCACCATCACCCAATCACATTGGCATGATTGTTGATCCAAAGCAAATGCCGTTGTTCAAATGTGGAAAATGGACTGGGTGTCTCGTAAGAGGGTGCTTTCCCACATGTGCACCGTCGAAGCGCGATTGCAGCCGTGTTTTGCCATCCCCAGCAAGCCACCACATTCGCACGTGTGTCAATACAGCATAAACAATAACGGGGCAAGGTGGAAAGTGGATCGCGTGACTGTTCTGAAGGTGAATCCTCACCTGTGCACCTTCGGAGCGAGATTGCACCCGTGTTTTGCCATCCCCAGCACGCTCTTACATTCGCAAGTGTGTCTCAACATCACAAAGAATAACGTTTGAAGGTGAATAGTGGATCGCGTGTCTCTTCTGAAGGTAAATCCTCACCTGTGCACCTTCGGAGCGAGATTGCAGCCGTGTTTTGGCATCCCCAGCAAGCTCCCACATTCGCAAGTATATATAAACATCATCAAAAGTAACGTGTGAAGGTGGAAAGTGGATCGCGTGTCTGTTTTGAAGGTCAATCCTCACCTGTGCACCTTCGGAGCGAGATTGCAGCCGTGTTTTGGCATCTCCAGCAAGCTCTTACATTCGCAAGTGTGTCTCAACATCACAAAGAATAACGTTTGAAGGTGAATAGTGGATCGCGTGTCTCTTCTGAAGGTAAATCCTCACCTGTGCACCTTCGGAGCGAGATTGCAGCCGTGTTTTGGCATCCTCAGCAAGCTCCCACATTCGCATATATGTTTGAACGTCATAAAAAAAACATGTGAAGGTGGAAAGAGGATCGCGTGTCTGTTCTGAAGGTGAACTTTCACATGTGCACCTTCCGGGCGAGATTGCACCCGTGTTTTGGCATCCCCAGTAAGCCACCACATTTGATTGAGTGTTTCAATAGCATGAAGAATAACTTGCTAAGGTGGAAAGCGGATCAAGGGTCTCTTCTGAGGAGCGAACATTCAAATTTGTAACAACAGACACGCCATCAGCACAGCGACGTTCAGTATTTAGCTCATTCAAGAAACATCTTTCATCGATAAAAAACATACTTTAGCATGCCTTTGCCTGCTGTAGATGCCTAAGTACTTGTGCAATCGCGCTCGGAAGGGGAACAGGTGAGGATTCACCTTCAAAACAGGTACGCGATCCACTTTCCACCTTCAGACGTTACTTTTGATGATGTTAACATATACTTGCGAATGTGGCAGCTTGCTGGGGATGCCAAAACACGGCTGCCATCTCGCTCCGAAGGTGCACAGGTGAGGATTGACCTTCAAAACAGGCACACGATCCACTTTCCACCTTCAAACGCTATTCTTTGTGATGTTGAGACACACTTGCGAATGTAAGAGCTTGCTGGGGATGCCAAAACACGGGTGCAATCTCGCTCCGAAGGTGCACAGGTGAGGATTCACCTTCAAAACAGACACGCGATCCACTTTCCACCTTCACACGTTACTTTTGATGATGTTTACATATACTTGCGAATGTGGGAGCTTGCTGGGGATGCCAAAACACGGCTGCAATCTCGCTCCGAAGGTGCACAGGTGAGGATTTACCTTCAGAAGAGACACGCGATCCACTATTCACCTTCAAACGTTATTCTTTGTGATGTTGAGACACACTTGCGAATGTAAGAGCTTGATGGAGATGCCAAAACACGGGTGCAGTCACGCTCCGAAGATGCATGGGCTCAACAGGTGAGCACAACTCGCAGAACGGACACACGGTCCGCTTGTAACATTCAGCAAATGATAGATACGCTGTCTCGATATATTTTTGGGTATCTTTGCTGCTAGTGATGCCGTCCTAAGCCTTCAAACACGCCCACAAGGTACCGCACCGGTGCTTTGCAGGCCTTGGAAGCTCACGTCGGCATCTCGTGCAGATAGAATACAACTACAAACAAAACATAGCATATCTAACATTATATAGACATTCTGAGAACACCACGGCGATTTGCAAAAACTGCCAAAATTCCGACGCAACACTGTGCCACGTACCCAGTGGCATACACGCCTGCACAGGTCACGTCCTGCAGCGCCCAGGTGGCCTGCACAAACTGCTGCCGCGTCAGGTTGACAGGAGTGGCCGCCTCACCCAGCTTTGCCAGCAGAGCCCTGCTGGTGGAAAACGAGTTACGCGAGGCAGCAGCCAGCTGGGCTGCCATCAGGCAGCTCAGCACTGCCAGCAGCAGCAGGGGCTGCATGGTGTCACTTCTGAAAAGCTTGCACCGCTCCTGCAGAACATGCAAATGCACATGTCGCATTCGCCGGCTTCTTTGCGATCTGTACGAAGATGAGTAAGTGGGCAGTTTTTTCCACACACCAGCCGTTAGTGTACGCAGCTGCAGCTGTCGAGACATGTTTTGTGTAGGCTGGCTATTTTAAGCGCCCTCTATGAAGGATCGGGTTCAAGCTGCACTGACAATCCAAATGTATTCATGTGCTCCCGGCAAGCTGCTAATGCACACACCGAGCACCACAAAGGCCGAGCTGGTGACATAGGCGCTCGGTACCACCCTGCTTGTGTGTGGTGCAGAGAGAATACTCTCCTGCAGATATTTCTCGTGGATAAGGCTGTTAGCGATGTTGGCGCAAAGCGCGAGGGGCTCTCAGATCATAAGCGACTTACTTGTGGCTGATCTGGAGCTCTCGAAAACGGCGGCCGCTCGAGCCTGCGATTTGAAGAGAAGTTTGTACGTCGACGCAGCACGTTTAAGACGACGCAGCATAGTTGATCTTGGGCACCAGATCACGGGTGATGCGGCAGCTGCCAAGCGTTCACACTATTCAATGCTCACCGTGTGCTGTAACGTCACATACAACGTGTCTAACCTGATTTGAAAACAGTTATCGGCTGCTGTGCCACATGCCGTGCATTGACACGGCAGCAGGTCATGTTGTTACTTGCTTTAGAGTGTGATAAGGTTGACAGGCGACCAGTACAACCCGGCAAACAGCCTTGACCAAGTGAAACAGATAATAGAATGGATTTTAATCAATGGTTCAAGTGGTAAATCAACCCACACAGCCGTGACTCAAACTCAGGGTCTGTCCTGTAGGTGACGACACCTATAGTCAGCAGCAAAACGTCTGATCCAAAGGTTTAAATAAAATATATGCACGTGGAGCTCACCGTTTGATAAAGCGCTAGAATCCTACCTCGCAGCTGTGACGCACGCATGTCACTTGGGCGCTTTTTGCGCATGCGCTCAGCACTGTACTGCTCCGCTGTTCACCAAGTGTAACGCTTGTTTCACTTTCAGGAGGCCACGACCTTTGGTGTTACGCAAACCAGATCAAATGCATTACATCGCCGCTTGCCACGAGTTTCACGGTTCGTCTGCTGCATAAACCCACGCAATGTGTTGCAGATGTGATTTAAATGCCAGTTTCTAATGCTTAACAGCAACATTGCATTGGCACCTCGGCCGACATGTAGGCGAATTCGCAAGAACGTAGAGGTGAAGTTCTGAAGAACAGCATCGAGGTTACTATCGTCTGCAAAATGTTTTACATCTCCTTGCGAACGAGCCCTGTAAAAGACAGGTCAAAGATGACATAGGTGTATTCCTGTCTTCATCGAGCTCTCCTTGGAGAGCAGCTGTGAGAGGTCCAAGAGCTGTGATGCAGCTGCAGCAAAGCTGTAAAAGGACGAATCTATACAGTATATGCACACTCACGCACTTTCAATCACTGCTGGATCAGGAGACCCACGCCCAAAGTCTCCTGATGCTCTGAGTGGGCTGTTCAAGAAGGCGCAGTAGTCCGGCAACTGTGCAGCACATTCAATGACCGTCATCACAGTGGCACTGTCGGCCTAGAATAGATGCACTGGCATGCCTGGGCCATGTCATCATGTTGTTACACCAGCAGCCACACGTCAACAGCACGCGGTGTTCAAAGGCAGCAGATGGCAGGGTGCAACATGGCACCCATAGACTCTATGCATCGGATGCATCTGCATCACCTGCTCACGCGTGACTGACTGCTGCAGCAAGAGCCAGCTTACTCACTGTGGCTGCTGCGTAGTCGGCCTTCTAGATACTGTACTGTAGGCTCAAGGCTGCTCAAGGCAGACAGCCAGCAAAATGACACACTTGTAATCAGCTGCACCAGCTCGTGCTGGTGAGCAGGACTCGAGTGATTGTAACGTCATCACAGGTGCTTCGGCAACAAAGATGCCAGTCATACAGGCCACTATCAATTGCTGCCTGCGCCAATGGATTGCAAGGCTGGCTCAACACTGGCAGCAGACCCTTGGTCACTTTCCAGAGGAAAGTTTGAAACAGTGTGCTAATATGTGCGATATCAAAGAGTAGTAGCCAGGCAGGTACCCGGTGTTCGCCAACCACCTGCACAACAAGGGGAATATACGCTGCTGCTGCCGGTGTCAGCTTTGCAACACCGTACTGCATCAGCAGCAGCTGCATATCTCAGTGCTGGAAGCTAAGCCTTATCCCTATGCACTGTGCAAGCACTGCAAGCAGTTCAAAGTGTCCAGCAGCCTTTGGCTGCTTTGTAATAGCACATATAACTGCTGTGCATTGTGAGCACAAAAGCAGCTTCAGCAAGCACCTCATCTTGTGAGCAAGCGCCTGTCCACCTTCCTCCTCTGTAGGGGAACTGAAAATCCGCAGTCCAAGCTGTATCGCAGCATATGCATGATAAGCGCTCAGCGCGCGGCATGTAATGTAGTGTAATGCGTTGCAATGGTACTTGCCAATCTCGTTGGCATGTCGTTGGCTGCTGCAGTGCAGCGGAAGCATTCAAGGGTGTGCATCAGTTGCGTGCTATCATTGGGACTAGTACATTATCTCCTGCCGTCAGCTTGTAGCTGAGCGCTACAGGAACTTAATGGTGTAGGGCCTTGTGCAACAGGGCCACAAAATGCTCTGCTGCAAGCAGGAGGCAGGGATGCCAAGTATTATAAGAGCCTTCAGGCTCTTGCACAGTGCTGAAAGCCTGTGGCAAGTAACCCAAGCAGCAAAGAGCTGGCCAGCGTGGTAAGCTGCACAGCTGTTGCGTGGGCCACGACACGACGCCATCAAGCCAGGCCATATCCATGAATGCATCGAAAAACACAGACACAAAATAGAACATGCAACAGCAAAGCAGGCAAGGCTGGCAAACCGCCACAGAAAACATCCCAAAGAAGCAGACCAAAAGCCAAGTTTAGGGTGTGCATTGTAAGTAACCGCAACCAATGGTGAGTAACATGCATGCAAGAGCAGCTACATACGGCTTCCCTGCAAGCTCCTGCACTGCCCGCGGGGAGTCATGGGCGCTGAAAAGTGCAAAGAACGCGCAGCGCGCAGCAGTGCAGTAAGGATCACACGCAAACACAGAAAGCATTCCAAGTAGCACGCTGTGCAGAAGCCACCATTCAACCAGCTGCGACCGGAGCCACCCGGTACAACAAAGTGCGACCAGCCATAAGCCACTTTCCTGCAAGTTGACAGCAAAGCAGAAAGTGAAGGCGAAACACGAAGTGCACGCCACCACAACAGGCTGTGTTCCGCTGTGCATGTGTGAACATGCGTGTTGCCAGATCATACAGTAGGTCATACATAGGTGAGATGCAGGCGACACAGCCGGCGCACGTATGCATTCAGTCCAAATGGAGGTCTCAGATGCAGGGCAACGGCAGTGTGACACAGCACACATACCCCTAACATCTATTGATGAAACACTGCAAGGCGCAGATACGTACGTGTGAAACATCAAGTAGCTCAGCTCAAGTGTGAACCATATCTCTATATGGTCTAATGCAGTGCAGACGGTATATTCATCTCATGTTGCACCAAAGACGGCTCAGCACACCTGCCTGCAGCTGTTGCACAGGCCAGGTGCTGCAGCTATGCCACCTGCCGCACTTGCAGAGCAGTGCCTGGCCATGCCGTGCATGGCTATCCTTAGCACATAGAAGCACCACAAAAGCCTCAAACAGCGCAGCCTTTGGTAACAGCCTTTTGTAACAGCAGTGCATGCAAAAGGACAGCGTCAGCATATCATCACGCAGCGCATGCACAGACACCAGCTGCTGGTGGGTAGCTGCCTTCTCCATTCATGCAGCATGCAGGTTTCAGAGGTGTGCTCAAGAACAGTAGTACAGAACCACCAACACCCGCCACGTTGTGCGCAAAGGGCACGTAACGAAACATTGTGTCAGTCTGCAGGCAGCGTGGGCTGCTTTTGGCCGAAACTCAAGCCAGTGGTTGCTGCAGTGCTGCTCGACCATATGTAGGTCCATGCGTTGGCGCCTTCTGCCTGTCACAGGCTCAGAAGGAACGCTTTGCGGAACTGCTGCCAGACCTAGTGTGTGGCTTTGGAAGCCACGGTGCCACGTAGTATTGCGCAATGCGAGTTAGCAGCTTCTGACCATCAAACATGCACGAGTGCACAATGCAGGGAGTATGTGTCCAAGGAGGGGTGTGATGTGTGCACCAACATTCTCAAGAGCGCCGAAAGGCGCGGCAAAAGGGGCAATGTGCAGAAGCACGGCGAACGGTACTGCTGCTTGTGCAGCCGGCAGCACAAAGAAAGAAAAGGTCCTGCACACATGTTTTAAAGCAACATACACATGCGTGGGCATCATAGATCTGGCTGTTTGTGCTGCATAGCAACAGCGTGAAACAGGAGCTGGATAAAGACACCAGCACAGTCGTGAGTTGCACTGTGGTCACACAGTGCCTGCGATATATGCACCCCAAAGAGCTAAAAGGCGTACTATTCAAACGTGCACAGCTGATACGTCATACCGCTGGCGGGCATGGCCGGCCAAACAAACATGTTTATCAATGGTGACCCAACAAGTGGGCGGCATCCCACAGTAGCACACCTGTCAGAGCAACCTGATCATGGTGCTGCTGGCAGTAGCTGTGTGCAGTGGGGTTGCTTGGCTGGTGAAAGCAACAAAAGGCCAAATGTTCTGCAAGTGTGCAGTGAGGAAACATGCACAGCACAAGTTGCCAAGCAAGCAACAAGCAGACACGTCCTGCCAACACAAACCTTCATGATGACCTCCTCAGTTGACTGTCAGCACAGCCCAACAGGATGCCTGTCGACAAAGCTTGTCAAACTCAAAGCATTGCCTGGTAACATTGACACATCCCACTTCCCATGGCCTATGCAGACAGTAGCAAGGCCAGGAGTGCATGCTGCTACCATGTGCACTCCATGATTGATTACTTGTGCGTAAAACATGGCTGTAATGATGCTGTAATAGGTGCGTCCTGGAAGAACCCAGCAAGTGCTCACAACGCGTCCAGGGATATGCCAGACATTTCCCCCATGTGTGAGGACGGTTGTGCACAAACTCCTTTGTCACCAAGCAACACCATCTGGCAGCCTGCAGCAAAACCACAAACCATGTAACATGTCACATCATCACTCAATGCAGGCCTGTGCACCTGCAGTGTGCCCAGTGGTTTGTATCCCTGCACACAGCCAATCTCCTAGCAAAATGACCAGCCACATCAACAACAAACCTGCACGCACACACACACGCACACAAACTGCGTATGCTGCCGATTAACTTTCTCCACGCTCAACTTTTTCTTTGAAGCGACCCTTGCAACTCACGCATAACCCCGGTCCGTCATCACCCTTGTGCCACAACCCACAAACATGCAGACACACCAAATAGCCAAAGTTGTCAACATATGGTTCCATATCAGTTGGTGAGCCTTTGCCCAGCCAAGTTGCGATGGTGCAATGAAACTCTGCCACCATCTAGCCGCCTCACTGGCTGCATTGTTAAACGCACAACAACACCCACAAAACATTGATTGATGCCCAACTCAGAAAACCTCGCTGCTGACCACCTCGACTGCCAGAAACGTAGTGCAGCAGCGCTGCACAGTTTCCCAGCTGTCGTGTGCCAGAGCCAGCAGATTGTGTGCTGCAACAGCATGGGACGCACCCAAGCACCACAGGCTGCCAAGATCAGAAGGATCGATAGCTGACTGAATCTATCTTCATGGCCGTCTGCCAGTTGGTCTGAATGTTCCAGCCGTACCTGCAAACACCGCCAACCAGGGTCAGCAATTTGTTGGGGAATTGACGTGTCAGAGAGAGTGTGTAATGCTTTGGTAGCTATGCGAGCAGCTTCCACGAGGTCTGCATGCGCTGAGAGGAACAACACTTGCCAACAGGGGACTCTTCCATCTCTCTGTCAACAACACCAGCTGGCAGATGCGGTGCTGCTATGCTGCACAACTGCTGAACCACCAAGGAATCAAGCACCTACCTAGCGCCACCCATGGCGGCAATGAGGTCATCATCACTGCCAAGCGACCATGCTGCAGTCTTCAACAGTGATGGGTAGGTGTACACAGCGCCGCATGCTCCACCCTGGGATGCTGTAAATATCTTCATGTCAGCATACAGGCACTGCTGTGAGCTCAATGTAGGACATGCCCTGGCCACAAAGACGTGCTGCAGGACGTACCAGCCAGCCTGTTGGATGGGAACGGGGTTCCTGTTGGGCGCAAGTGCAGATGGTGCAGTGTATCATGTACTTTCTCTGGTAGACACCAACACTGACAATCAGCAATAAGGATGCCCATATCAACCTTCAAGGCCTGAGCAATTGCGGGCATGGCATGTATGCTCGCGTAGAATGCCCAACAGACATAAGTCGACACACAACCTCTAAATTCAATGCCCTGATGCGATGCGTTTTGGCGTGCATCAAGGGTCCGGTGGTGTAGTACTGTGCTGAAGCAAAGGCAGGTGAACTCATGTTTGTCCCTTAAAGGCATACATCCACATTGTGGTCATCCAGAGTGCGGCTGCCGCCTCATGATACTGAGCCATCCAAGACATGGTGCAGAGCCACCCTCTCTTTACATCCGGCACAGTGCTGAATGTACAGCCAGGCTCACCTGGCAGCGTTTTTTGGATCGCCTACTGAGTTGTGGCTGGCACTGACCCAGAAGACTTTGCCTGTCACACCCATGTCATCTGCGCTGTACCTGCAAGCATTCAGATGTGCATTTCTGTTCAGCTGAGCTTCATAAGACACAAGCGTCTGCATTGCTGTTTGAAATGTGTGTTTGCTGCTGTAAGCACTGGACCTTGCCTTGGCCATCACTGTTGACAACTGTTGTATGCTCAAATCAATCCAACACGACCAGCTCGCACACGTAAGCACAACGCATGCTTGGCTCACTGGGGCAGCAGCCTATGCCATCACAGCAAGCACCCAGCTGCTGAAGGTGCAGATACACAAAACAAATAAATCGCCCTACCAGCCCAAATGGAAGATGTAGTCGCGGTTGTGCACAGTCGGTGGTGGGCCTGCCTTGCTGATGGCCACCGTGTACTCAAACACCTGGCCTTCGGGAGCGGTGAAAGTCGTATCCTCAGGGTTCAGATAGATTGCAACCTGCGTCACCAGCTTCCCTGACGCTGGAAACTGGCTAGGCTGTGAGTCGGAAGATGCGAGTTGGCCCCACCGAGTGAACCAAGTGTAGCCAGCGGTATCTGGAACTATTGGGATTGAGCCATAGTAGCTGCCTGCACAATTGTTGTATTTCATCAGGTGCACGCGCACAGGTGAGCAGCAGTAGTGGGGTGCCATGCAGCTGTTCGCACTGTGCAAAATTGCTTTGCAGCCCTGCTGTTAGGGGCGCACAGCTGTCAGTGCTGAAGCGCGCCACTTGAAGACAAGGTTGACGAAACATGTTCAGCAGCCCACAATGCAGCAGTTAAAAGTGCAGGAAGTGCCGTGTGTCTGCCTGTCACATGCAGTCGTCATGCTTTGCAGCGACCTTCATCTTGTGCTTGAAACACACCTTTGAATGCATTAGCAGCATCTGGCCCAATTCTCTGAATCGACCCAAACATGTTGTCTTTGTTAGTCTCAAACGTCTGCAAAAAGAGTGTGGTGCCTGGGCCGGTCAAGCCGCTCGCAGAGGCTCCGCAAGTCACCTTTGCCTGCAAAACGGCAAACAAGAGGGATGCAAACATACAGAGCGCGTCGCATGCTCATTGAGATGCTCTGTTTCAGTCACCAGTTCTCGGTCCTGGCAAGTTAGGATGACCCGTCAGTCGTCAAAATGCGTTTGTTTGAGCCCAGCTTCTAGGCGGTCCTGCTAGGGGAGCTGCACAGCTCCCACATGTGTGCGCTCAAACTCCCTCAACAAGATGCCCTGCAGCTGCATGCATATTGCACAACCTGGCAACTGTAATGCATGCAGCATCAGCAGCATCTATGCTGCGCGCACGGCAGATTATGCATCACAACGTGGCAGTCAAGTGCGTTGATCAGGTCCTGAAGACCACTTGAAGCTCAACTTGTGACTTAAGTCTAGCCAAGCATGCACAGAACGGCAAGTGTCAACATTTCTCAGTACGTGTGTATGCCTGCCGCCGTACCTCACAAGCGCCTGCCACACAGTCGGAAGCACTGGTGCACGTTTTGGTGCAGAAACCACCACAGCCGTCAGGGACTTGCCCACAGACACCACCCACAGCCACAGCAAGGTCGTTGCTGCATGTCGGCTGCAGCAGCAGACACAGCAGTGCACCAGCCGTTCAGGCATTCAGTCAATTTTCAGTACAGCCATGCATCATGCTGCCATAGCGCTGGCATTGCAAGGTGGCACCCTGCTCCACATGCAAGCGAAATAAACACCTAGTTAAAACGGCCTCATGCATTCAAGATTCATGGATAGATGAACGGAGTGTCACAAAACCCAAGAGTCCTCGAAACGGCATGCAGGCCCATGCCTCCAGTGGCATGTCAAGGCAGAGTTGCAGGATTTGGAAAGGTGCAGCTGCTTCTGCGTGTCAACTGGTGGCCACATTCCTGATGATAAAAGAAGCAGCATGCAGATACTGGGCCAATTAGCTCACCGAGCACTGGCAGACATTGGCGCTGTTGCAGAAAGTCCCGGCAGCGCACTGGCGAGGGCAGGTGCCGCCGCAACTGTTGTCGAGTGGGCCTGTGGAAGCGGTCAATTGAACAACAAGACAGCACAACACATGACCATCCATCACACACATGGTCACCAGCCTATACGGTGCATCTCCAGTGATATGCATCGTCACAAAGCTGACATGACTGCTGCTGGCAGCACAAGTGCAAGTCCCTCAACCCCAAGGCTTCTTCTCTTGCAGTTCACAGCATCAATCAACCTGTGCAGCAGCTGCTTGTGCCAGCAAGCATCAGCAAGCGTTACTGACAGGACAAGCATGAACAGACACAGTGCAGTCCCAGGAAGTACAGTTGTGGTCTGTCAGCAACTTACTGCATGATTCACCCAGGATCGCAGGAACGGTCCCGTTGCATGTGGGGACGCACTCGCATTTGAATGTGCTGTTGCAGACAGCACCTGCGGCGCAGTTGCGCGAACAGAAGCTGCCACAACCGTTCTACAGGAGGGCAGCAGCAGCAATAGCAGCAGCAGCAGGGTGAGACAGGTCATCACGTATCCCATTTGCGCTTCTTTGAACTCATGTTACCTGCCATAGCTGCAACTCAAAATACCAAGCGCTGCTGCTGGCTGAGAAATAACTCAAAAGGTTATCAACCAGTGCCACTCCCTGCTGTTTCAAGACGCTGCATAGCAAAGCAGATTGTTGAAGGCATGCACATTGTGTCTCACCGAATCCAGCCCGCAGGCAGAGCCCACAGGCAGGTTGTTAGCACTTCCTGAACATACGAACGAAAGTTTGCGGAAGCAGCACGGCAGGCAGCGCCCATCAGGCCACATAACGGAGGACACGTGGGTGCTCAGCTATTTCCGGCCCAGAAGTCTGTCACTGCGAGAATATAACTCAGCTCAGCAATGTAACGCATGGTGAGGCAGGCGTGCCAGACGGAATCATTCAACTTGTTCAAAAGCAAGAGCTGCGCATGGTTTGAAAGCGGTGCTTGACGCATGCACGTGTGTTTATGATGTGCAACTGCTGGATTCATGTCAGCAGCCGGCTGACTTGCCGCTGGTAGCGGCATGCAGCAGCACACTCTGCTGCAGTATTACTACAGTTCATCTGCTGCTTACGACAATCAGGGTCATGTAAGCTGGCTATGCCTGTAGTGCCCATGCCGATACATCATGCCACCAGAGACACGCTTCCACAACAGATGCAGCAGGCCGCACCTGAGCAAGTGGGGTTGCACGTGCAGACACCTCCTGTGCATGTTGCGGATGAGGCACCAAATATCGTGCAGGTGGCAGTGCATGTGCCACCACATCCTGCAGTCAGCAGCAGCAGCAGCAGCAGCAGCAGCAGCAGCAGCAGAAGCGGCAGGGTTGTTGGCTGCAAGCCTTCGTTGTAATACAGGCACAGCATGTTCCTCCTGCTGATGTTGATGGCTAGGTGACCACAACGTCCTGTTATTTTTTATCGTCATGATAAGGTCCCGTTCCGCATCCTGTGCTCAACGAACTGCGCAAAGTGCATTGCACGCGTTACAGGGCATGCAGATTCCAGCTCACCGTTGCTTGTTGTTCCGCAGGACACGCCCTGTCCAACAGTAGAGTCAGAGCAAGTAGGCTGCACAGGAGGTACGCATGCAGCAGCAACATGAGCAAGACAGTCAGACTTGCTGTAAATCGAAGCATGTGCATGTGGCAGGTGTTTTGGCATGCAGTGCACCATGCTGGCCCAGCAATGCACCTGGGATGGCAGATGTGTGCTGCCAAAACAGCACAACCTTCGCTGACGACCTGTCAACCTGCCAACCAAGCAAACAGCGCCTACCAAACCCTTACAGGCTTTATTGCACTTGACAGGTGCTGCCATCAGACTACACTCTACAGGTCAAAGTCAACCCATTACTTAAACGTGCTTGGCTGGTGACCTTTCGCAGCTGCCTCACAACTCACCACACAGGGTGGTGGGCTAGGTGATGGCGGTGTAGGGCTAGGTGACGCCTCTGCAGCCTGCGCCAGACAGCATGCAGTGTTGTGCAGTTTTAGCATGCGATTTTAACAAATCATTGATTCCTCAGACAAACACTTGGCAGCAGACATGGTCTACATTGCTTCACACCAGCTGTGGCCGTTGCTGATCAGCAAAGTCCCCTGGCTGTGACAGTCTCAAGCATACCGACAACAAGCCCAACTGGCAGGCAGCATTCTAGTATTAACCAGTACATGGGCATGCGGTGCACGCTGCCTGGGTGCTTGCAGCAGTCTCTCATGCAGCTGCCCGCTGCTATCTGTGCTACCCAGCTGCTCATCAGCACGCTTGCATCGCTTGTAACACGCTGCAACGGCAAGCTGTAGCCTTGCACACACACCAAGATGGCTAGGACATGCGTGCTGCCACCATGTTGCTGCCTCATACAGCTGCGCACTCACCCCTCTGCAGCAGATGCTCTGTGCGGCAGTGCTGCCCACCACCAGCCCATTGATCAAGCCGGCAGGGTTCGGCGTGCTGCCGGTCGGGCAGCCAGCCGTCCATGAGGTGGCACAGGTTGCATCAGCAGGGTAGATTGCATCACAGCAGATGGCCTTGGCCGCAGCAGCATCCAAGGTTGCAATGCTGCTGCCTGCAGCAGAGGCCTTTGGAGCAAAGCCGAGGCCACACACAAATGCTTGCTGTCCAGAAGCAGCTCCGTTTGTGTTGCTGCATGTTGCGCTTGTGGGGAACGCAGAAGCACAGTTGCCAGGAGCTGTTACGGCCCAGTTGGCTGTCGTGGTGCCGAAGACGCGTGTGCAGGTGGCAATGGTTGCCTGGCCAGCTCCAAAGCAGGTTGCTGTGCAGGTAGCGCCGACAGTGGTGGCGCAGTTGGTGGCCCAGTTGGCGTAGGCTATGCCAACCAGCGGACTGTCAAGGCAGCGGACTGCAGGGCAACAGCAGGCAGCATTGTTTAAAGGATCACCCTCGCCCTCGACCACGCCCGCGCAAATGGCCCCACGTGCGTACGCGCACACAAACGCGCACGCGCGCACAAACATCCACACAACTACGTGCATGCGCACACACGAAGACAAGCACGCGCGCACGCACCTGCGTGTGCATGCCAACTCCCACGCCCATGTGAAAAGGCACGTACGCACATGTGCACAAAACAAGAAGGCACGCACGCGCGAGAGGGCGTGCACACACGAATTATGTGCATGTGCATGTGCATGTGCACGCACACGCACACGCACACGCACACGCACCCTGCAACTCGGGTATGTGAAGCCGGAATCATTTGTAATCGTGGATTAGCCTGCCACGGTGAAATTTAGAAGTTTCTCTAGAGTACACACCGCCCGACACGCACACGCACACGCACACGGACACGCACACGCACACGCGCACACTTACACGCCACGGGCATATACACACAAAAAAGGCACGCACGTACGCACAAACATGTGAAGGCACAGGAACACACATGCACACGCGCACGCTCAAGTGAAGAGGCTTGCATGCATAAAGGAGCACACACTAGCAGGCGCACATGCATGTGCACCCAAACGCACACGCGCCCAAACAGGCCCCCGCCCTCGCGCCTTGAGCCGCCCCACCACCCACCTTGAAGGCGCACATGCACATGCACATGCACACATTGCGTCACCACAGAGAAGGATTGGCTATACGCAGCAGGCCAACAGTAAGAACAGTTCCGTAGTAGATGCCGCAGTAAATGCCCATGTTGCCTAGTGCCAGACCTCTTCTCCGTTGCGGACAGCAACTCACTTGGTGTGCAGCTGCCGGAGATTGCTGACCACGCTCCGGTGACGGTGTCACAAACAGCAAAGGGGGATCCTGTGGCGTCACCCGAGCACGTGGCGTCGCACCGGGCCAGGTTTGCGCAGCCGCCAGTGGGCCAGGCGCTACCTTCCGGTGTTGTTGAGGGCACGCCTGTGCATTCCTTTTTAGCTGCAGAGCAGCAGCAGGCATGCAGCACGGTACGCAGAAGGTGAGCAGCTGCAGGACATCCGATGCTAGCTTCCGATGCAGTTCTTCCTGCTTGTAACAGCTGAGCAGCAGTGTACATGTGGACATGTGCGAGCAGCACAAATCAACCGCAGTGAGTAATTCTCACATGCGGGACCTGTGGCACAGTGCCGGCATGCCATGGTTGCAACCGCCCTTTTGTGCAATGCGCGCTGGAGCTTCTGGGCTACGTAGCGCCCGCTTCTACGCTGAGTTCTTTCTGCTTGCTGCTGGTGCTTGAGTTAGGTGCGTCACACTGTGACATTGTGCATGATGCCACGTCCAAGCCACCCACAACAGCATGTTTCACTGCCAGCGCATTGTGCACAAATGTTCAGCGCTCCGGGACTCACGCTGTTCTGTGGCAGGGCAGCTGGCGGTGGCGGGTATGGTCCACGTGCCAGCATCAGTGCAGGAGGCAGTCACTGTGCCGCCGTTGACGCAGGAGCCGATGCAGTCAAAGCCAGGGATCTGGCCCAGGCACTGCGTGCTGAAGAACGCTCCAGCAAACTCTGGCATGTTGGGGCAGGTGATGGCTTGCTGTGTGCCTGTAAACGGCAAAGCATGGGGTGAGTTGGACAGGCGGAATAAAGCCCAGCAAGCTAGGTCAGCCAACACACCACGTAGAGTGTCTGCTGCAATCCAGCTTCAAAGCGGCTTTTGAAACAGCATTGCATTGCCTGTCCAGCACCGTACACGCACAGCCCTTGAGCAAGTCACATCACACACCTGCGACCTGAGTGGCGTTGGTCAGCGTAGCATCAAACACAGCTGTCAGGTTGGCAGCCACGATGGCCGTCTGCACTTTCACAAGCAGATCCGCTGCACCTCCGTCCTTCAAGTCCGTGTTGAGCATCTGCAGCACCGTGTCCAGGCTGGCACCAGCAGGCAGGCTTGAGCTGGGCTTGCCGGTGATGGCAGCATACAGCGCACGGGAGGCAGCATCCACTTGGGCTGCCGTGGTGAGCAGTGGGGAGGTGGTGATGGACAGCGTGACAGTGACGTTGCTGGCGAGCAGGCGCCTGCCGGTGGCAGCGGGCTGCAGAAATGCAGCAAGGACAGCAGCGGCGGCGATGGCAGGATGGCAGCAGATGCAGGGGCAGCGGTAAGCGCCGCGTCAGCAGTTTGTAAGGCAGCAACGGCGTGGTTGCCAACCCATCACTGCTCCACCAAGGCCAGCTGCTGGAGCTGTGGGAGTTGCGTGCTGATGTACATTGAGGCTGGTTGGGCTGCTGCCTTGTGCTGCTTGCAAATAGCATGCCAAATGAGCAGCAGATGGCCGCATCATCAAACCAGGCGTGAAATGTTCAAAACCAGTGGGACTGCAGAATACGCATGCTCTTCTGGGGCAGTTTTTGAGGCTCACCTTGCAGTCGATCACTTCAACAAACACAAGGGCGGATTCAGCAGTGGGCAGGCCGCTGGTGATTGTAGCTCTCACGCCGTTTGCCAGCGCCTCCACAGCAGCTGGGTCGCAGGAGGTGCCAATGATCGGCGTGTCGACCACGATGGCTTTGATGATCGGCTTGGGCTTGGGCAGGCAGGGGCCAGCATACTCCACCCAGTAGGCGTCAGTGCCATTGTAGAACATGTTGGTGCGGGTGCCATCTGCAGTGTTGGAATTGCAGCGCGGCACGGCAGATGTTTGGCTCAGGATGCAGGGCGTATGGAAACAAGCAGCAGCAGCAACAGCAGCAGCAGCGAAAGCAGAGACTGCAAACTACTGGAGCAACAGCAACAGAAGCAGCAGCAGCAGCAGCAGCAGCCGCAGCAGAAGCAGCAGCAGCGAGTATGACGTGTGTGCTCTTTACCTACAGCAGCAGCAGGGCCACTCACTGTTCTGTGACACCTTCAGGCTGTACTTGGCAAACAGCGCAGCCACGTTCTTGTACAGCGTGGTGTTGTAGCCGCCCGTGCAGGGGCTGGCAGTGTCAGGGTCGGCCACGGCCGCCCACATGTCGTCCCTGACCTGTGTGTCGGTGGTGCTGTTGAAGCGCACACCTGCCCTGAAGGATGCGTAGGTCTTGTTGTTGTACTGCATTGGTTGAATGGAAGGGAAGGCGCAGGGCAGGGCAGGCAGTGCAGGATGTCAGCAGAAGATTTGGTAACGGGCGTTAGAATGTACGCAACGAACGCTCGAGACAGTGGCATTGACACACTTTACGCTGACCTGTTCTCAGCTAAAGATGGTGCCAGGACCCACATGTAACTATCCTCTCTCTAAAAGCACGGCATGCAGAGAAGATCAGTTGTTTTCAGGCACCTCGTCACTGCGGCGATATGCAGCAGGAAGCAACAATGATGGAAGGGCACAAGCACTGCGTGACAACCAATGCTATCTGCACTGTCAGGTATATGAAGGAGGAGCAGCGCACATCATTTCACAAATGCTAGCGGCAGCAGGCAGCAATAGAGCTTGGTGTGCCCAACTCGCCTGTTTAAATGGGCATGTGGCTGAAACAACGCATCAACCCAAGCCAATCGATGTATTTTCAGTGCCAGTCGCCTACCGTGATGTCCTTGCAGGGTTGACGCACCACCCTGACAGACAGTGCCGCAGCAGGCCAGCCAGCGGCATTCAGCACATCCATAAAATCTCTTGTAACAGCCAGTGCCAGGGTGTTGTTGAAGTTCTTGTCCTTGGCAGTGGCATACACGCCTGCACAGGTCACGTCCTGCAGCGCCCAGGTGGCCTGCACAAACTGCTGCCGCGTCAGGTTGACAGGAGTGGCCACGCGCTTTTTCAGAGGCTTCTTCAGCAAAGCCCTGCCGGTGGTGAAGGTGTCACGCGTGGCAGCAGCCAGCTGGGCTGCCAGCAGGCAGCTCAGCAGTGCCAGCAGCAGCAGGGGCCGCATGGTGTCACTTGGCAGATGTGAGTGTGGTGACCCTGCAATGTCACCAGCAGGAAGAAGGCGGGGTCGCCTGAACCATTGCATTTGCTGTTACCGAAAACGTATATTGGTGGCAGTTTTGCGGCCGATAGGCGAAACGGCCGAGTCACCAGGCTGACTCGTCCACCGCATACACCCGGCAATTGCTGATTAACAAGGCTTGGAAGGATGCAAACGGCCGTTGAAAGCCATATGTTACTGCTGTAGGTTGCGATGCGTGCCAGATGCGCACACGGACAAGCACACAGCATCAGCTGGGTAACACTGGCGGACGCAACCCAGGCACTTGGCAGGTCTAGGTATTCCGGAAAATGCCACGAAACATATTTCGTTGCTGTTTCATGCCATTGACAGTGCACGAGAGTCAATGCACGACATCCCACTTACTTGCAGATGTTGTGAAGTGCCCAGCACCTGTAGTTGTTCTTCGACGCCTGCGCTGCATGGCATACCGCATGTTAACCACAGGTTGCGTTTGACAGCTGCAACGCCCTCTCATGCTCTGCGACATCACCCGACTTGAGTTCACTTTCAATAGATCCTACCTGGTTGTTGATCAAACAACTTGATTGACTCTTACATAACAACATTAAACGTCTGGTAGTGGTCTGATGGAGTCATACACAGCTTTGTAGGTGCGCAAACACGTGTGACCCTGGCCATGTCACTTGTTGTCATGTTGGCGTGCAGTCTTTTCCGGTTCCGATGTCAAGTCATAAGCCTTGTATTTGCTCATTGTCAATAAAACCAAGCAGATCAGCTGTGCGTTTGCTGTGTTGTTGGCTGAGGAACACGCCGTGGAGCAGCTGAACCTTCAGAAATCTCTTTTATCAAAACGATATAGCCCTACAGCTCGTTCAGTGTGTACGATGGAAACTCGGACGAAGGATTGCGGTTGTTTGGCATGGAGTGTCACTGGTGTCACTCGAACGCATAGGGCCCTCCCGCCACCCACAGCTGACATTAGGAGCTGAGGTAGACAATTTTAGCACGTTGGTGTTTATTTTGTGCTGCTGGCCCTGTGTGGCTGTACATGAGCGTTGCAAGGCCTGGGATTCACGCCATCTGTTACCTCGGCAACGCATGCAGCGGCAGCATGTCGCCTGCAGTTTCAGGCATTGCTAAATACTTCTATGAGTATGCATCCAAGTTTGAGCCCTGCTGCGCCACTCGCCGCGAAGTGACTTTTTCAGATCTTGTTTCCTTTATTATCAGACAAGGTCGCAGATACTAAACGATTCGTGAGTAGTTCGACACAGTTTCAGGCTGTACGAGTGGCTCATTGGTCGTGTACGCCCCATACTCGCTGGTCATGTCACCTGCTGCACTACGGTAGCAGTGAGTCAGAGCGCCACTGGCTCGTTGCAACACCAGTGATGGCCTCCCAGGGCAGAGCTGGAAAGCATTGGTTACAAAAATAAAATGGGTGCACTGGCATTGGGCTGCCATGCAAGTAAGCTGTCAAGCAGCGTGTCACACGCTGCTGCAGCCTGCACAGTGCAGCACCATCATGGCCCACTCATGGAGAGGCACAACCAAGACATCAGTGATATTCCGTGTGCTGTATGCTGCCGTCACCGGCAAGCCCAGCTCAAGCATGCCTGCTGGTGCCAGCCTGGACACGGTGCTGCAGATGCTCAACATGGACTTGAAGGACGGCAGTGCGGCGGCGCTGCTTGTGGACGTGCAAAAAGCCGTCGCGGCTGCCAACCTGACAGCTGTGCTTGATGCCTCCTTTACCAACGCTACCCAGATTGCAGCTGTGTGGTGTGACTTGCTCAAGGGCTGTGCGTCCATAGAGACAAGTGCAAAGATATTGTCACATCAAGTGGACGTCAACAGGGACGTGATTGTGATACACTGAGTCTATGTACCATTTGTGGTGTTGTTCTGCAGAACCGTTGGGCTTGCAGCAGCCGTATGTGCTTGCCGATGCAGCTGTGATGTACTACAAGGCATTTTGAAGGTGCTTGAATGTGCAGTTACTGTGTAGATTCGTCCTTTTGCAATACGCTAGCAGGGAGCCCTCGCTGAGAGTGACATGCGGTAACATGATGATGATGATGACAGGTGGCAATCATAGCAACAGTCACGTGCACTGCTGTGCACAGCAATTGCCCACAACACTTGAAACTACATTGGAGTATGTAGTGCAGCAACACGGGCAGGAAGCAGAACATGCAACAGTACTAGCAGTACAGCAGTGCCACCAACACTGCGCCGCGCGGCAGGAGTGTCTGCATTTCACAACAATTGTGAGGTCCTTACTATTCATGCTGTGTTGCGAGGTACTGACAAGCCAAGAATGAGAGGGCGTAATAACCCCATTTGTTCCAATCAATGATCAACCGTTGCCATAGCCAGCAGACACTTGTTGTGCCTGGCTGGGGTTCCTCATTGCTACTGTTTCTAGCAGCAATCTGCTGTTGCCGCTGCTGCTGCTGCTGCTGCTGCTGCTGCTGCTGCTGCTGCTGCTGCTGCTGCTGCTGCTGCTGCTGCTGCTGCTGCTGCAGGTCACATGTGACGCTAAAAGCCGTTCAGCCTGAGTTAGCATGCAACATTGCAGTTGCATGTGCGTGGCTGCCAGTGCGTCACAGGCTGCAGGCGTTCATGCCTGGGTGCTAGCACCAGTATGCCACTGAGCAGCAGCGTGGCGTGGGAGTACACTGCGTGCATGGCATGGCATGCGCTACCAAGCACTGTCAGTCCCGTCAGCCATGCATAGCCTGCCAGGCTTGACTGCTTGCTCACACTGTGAACAAGCAGATGGCGCCGTTGCTATGCCTTGATTGGTGATGTGATCGTCCTATTCTGGAGTAGAAGGAGAGGGCAAAGGGGCAGCACGGCTTTTAGACAGGGCGAACAGCATCCTGCAATTGGTGGCTGCAGAAGTGTTGCGTGCCTACGGCACGACATGGGTGCTGCGGCCTTTGACGCAGGCCCTGGAGGTCAGCGCTACCAGCTGCAGAGGCTGTACTGCAGCCTCTGAGGTGACCACACAACTTGCGCCAGGTCATGTGGCACATCTGCTTGGAATGTTGGTCTACTTGCTGGCTGCACATTGAGCAGCAGCATGTCAGTGAGGATATATCCGCAAGGGGCAGGGACTGCCAGCCATGCTGCAGCCTGGCAATGGGCAGGCTGGGTACAAATCAACATTGCTTGATGTCACAACAACCAACAAGACCCAACATTGCATGAGGCAAGACACAGTGTGTCTTGCATAACCAAAACAAGCAGCTTGAAGGCAGAGTGGGTCTGACCAATTTGTCCTGATGCTACTAGTAGTGAGTAACAGGTGTTGTTGACATGTGTGGGGCTGAGTGGTACACGAGGGATGGATCTGCAGCAGAGAGATAAACCAGAGCCAGCCTGAGTTCCGTATATGTTGCGCCACAGGACACATGCGCTCTTATCATCACCTCCAACTGTGCATAAGATATGCACAGCTTATATTGTCTGACAGCATGTCTAACCGACTGCTAACCCATCTCCACCACAAACAACATACAGCAGCATTGACTGCACGCATGACTGTGTACACAAGCAGGCATCTCAACACTCCCACTCAATCCAGTTGATGTGCAAGATGCTCATCTTTTTAACACGGCACGGTAGACAGATCAAACATTGCAAATTTCAGCACATGGACATGACCAAAATGACTCGAGCAGTACAGCTGTACAACAGGAACACTAGTGTCCAGCGACACACATCTGCTGCATTCAGCAAAGCCTCTCACTGCGTGTTGAGCCAATCTAACACGTTCATAGATGCCAGTGGATAAGTGATAGAACGTAGAGATTATTTGCAACCGCAATGCCTGCCGCAGGCTGAGTCAAGCAGCTGAAGCAGCTGAAGCACTGCCAGCGCAGCGCTCAGCGCCAGCCGGGCTTGCAGCCCTAGGGCTGCATCTCTTGGTGCTTGCTTATAGCACTGCTTCGTCCTCAACACCGCTCGAGTTTGTGTAAATGTGGGTGGAGTGCTATTGCACTATAAGTGCCTGCATCGCATGACATCACGCGTTGTGAACGGTGCTTTGACCGGTGCTGCTGTTATTGTTATATTAGGACACTCGCACATTGACTGCCTCACAATTGCTATTTATACCGCCCTACTATTCTTATTCGACGCAAGTACTTGTCGGACTGCTACCTCTTACAACAGGGCAAGCTTAGGTGAACGTTCAACGGCTACTACATGTTCATTGCCGTGCCTTGACAACCACAGCTGTAGTGCTGCTCTTTGAATCATAGCTGGGCGCTAAAGGTGAGTGTAGCTTGTACACTAGCAACAGCCTGCTTTCAGGCAATGCTGCAGCCACTGCTCGAAGGCAGGCGCGCTTGAGGACGGACAGTGCTGTTCGCGCTCGATGTAAGCGCCTGCATGCTGCCATGGCGCAAGTAGTTGCGTGATTGACAAGTACTCAGCATCCAAGCCGTTGCAAGCTGTGTATGCTCGTGAAGGGCAAGCTTTGCACATTTACTGCTGTCACAACCAGTACTGCTCTTCCTGCACCACCCACTCTCTGTTCATATGCAGGTGTGTCTACAAGTTCTGTGTTCGTCCCTATCCACGCCGTCACAACATGAAGAACCTTCTGAGGCCCATCCCGTTCTTGGTGTTGATGCTCCTGTCTGCGGCAATGCACCCAACTACAGCGCGCGTAACCATCAACATGACAGCAGCAACCCTGGAAACCCAGGCCATACTCACTGCTGCTACGCTGGGCGCGGCCTCAACAACTGCAGCGCCTATGGCTGCTGCTGTGCAGCAGGCGGCAGTCACCACAACCAACAGCCTGCAGAAGGCACTGGCCGAGCTGCTCAACCCTGACGGCACCCACAAGGTCACCATCACCATGCCCAAGCTGCCGGGTTTGCAGCCTCGCAATGTCACCCTGCCCAAGCTCCTGCAGAGCGCCAACAACCTTTCGTTCAACATTACGCTGCCCAAGCTGCTCAACTTTTCTTCGGTGGGCGCCAGCAGCTCCAACTCCAGCACCATCAAGGACACCCTGAAGATGGCAACAGATGTCCTGCAGCAGCTGGCACAGCTGCAGCCATCTCTGGCCAAGTTGGACACTCTCTTCAAGAACCTGAACAACAATGCTGGCTCTACGCGCAGCCTGCTGGAGGAAGAAGACACTGCTACAGATGCTAACGCCACCATTGATCCTGCAGCAACTGCACGCACATTTCTGGCAGATGACAATGCTGCGGGTGTCACTTCTAGCAACGACAACACCGAGAAGAATGCCACAGTGGTCACCAACAACAAGAAAATTGCACAGAAGATCAATCTGGGCATGTCAGATGGCTGGCTTGTGCTGTACAGCGGCTTCAAGGTAGCGCAGGCGAGCGTGCAGCTGATGGCTGCAGTGATGCGTTCCGGCACCACTGGTGTTGTCTCTGTTGACCCTGCGCTACTGCTGACATTTGCTGACCTGGGTTCTAACTTCAGTAGTGCAGTGTCATACCTTCTGTATAGTACTCAGAAGACAGTGGCCGATGTGGTAACGCCTTTTGGTATCTTCAAGCCGCTCAATGGCTAGGAGAATACTGCGTGCGGAGAAGGTGCACAGCATTGTGTGATGATGTGGACTGTTGTGTTTCTTCCTTGGCAGATCCAGGCATCTCATTCTATGTGTGGTCTGTGTTTATCTCTGTGTTTCCTGTATCAGATTGCATGACCAGTATCAAACCAATGTGACACCACTAAAGTGGGCAATGATACAATGGTTACGAATATGATTTTGCTTCACTGTGCATCACTATTGTACTCAAGCTTCAACTGTATCTACTCGATCATAAGTATGTGCAGGGTGGACAGCCAGATGTGACCTGCTGTCAAATGTGTCCTCGCCATGTGTATCGGTGCTGTGTGTGTACTGGCTCAAATCCGGATGTGGGTTTTGTAAATATAGCCGAGGCTGATAAACGCTTCGAATCGTTCACTCCTCTGCTTGGTTTCATAGCTACAGGGAGCCATGCTCTGTGTGCTTGTGTTTAGCAGTCAACATGCTGGTGTTCTGTTGACAAGCTGTCTTGGGCGATGATAACGTCCTCCCTGCCTAAGTACAGGGTGATCTCTGCAGCTTTTCCCTACAGTCCGTCTGCGTTTTGGTGACAATGTAGCGTGTGCAGCATCTTGGTGGTTTGCTGCAGCCGCTGAAGCAACTGCTGTCTTGATGTGACTGATGTTATTCTACAGCCCATCGACACAAGACACCAGTACACGCACAGCCGCCATGACTATACCAGGTGCATGCATGATCTGGCTATGTGCATGTGAAGTGTAACAACAAACTCTCCCTTTACAACATCATCCTGCTGTGTTCCTGATAGGCATGTGTAAGCATATGTAAGAGGTTTGGTCATGTTTTGACCTCTTTGAAAGGTGACGGGAAAAACATGCCATACAACTCACCACGTGTCGGCATAACTGATCCAGGCATGATGTTACCAGTCCAGCCACGGACTGTGGCACAGCAGAACTTGAAGCCATACCACTCAGCCGCTGAGACTAGCGGGCCGCTAGTGCAGCAGTCTTTTGTGTATTCACTCGTTGCCTGATTGGCAGTCACTGCCAAGGCCCGCAGATCTCGGCTCGGTCCACGTAAGAGAAGAGGGTTTATAAGCATACTGCAGCAAGCAAGTTGCTGTTTGTGGTCATGCACCCTGATAATGGCAGTTTTGTGGCAGCACACAACTTCAGCGCTGCATCACACCTTCAGAGCCTGGTGTATTCATATTTCAGCTGCGAAGTCTTGAATTCATTACCTGCAACCACCGTTTTGCCTGCTTTAGTTTTAGAAGGCTGTGCTTGAGACAAACATACTGACCTGTTCACTGAACATGGCATGACAGCAGCAGTTCAGCTGCTGAGCAATCCAGCAATGAACGTTCCATTGCAGCACTCCGCTGACTTTTAAACGTCATGTCATCATGAACAGCTTCAAAACATAATCCATCCCAAACATGCGACACGTGCTCAGCTGACCCTTTTTGATTGTTACTAAAACCCTTTCTCCCAAGACAAGCTCATTACGCAGCGGTTGCAGAGTGACTAAGCTGTTGAATTATACACCAATGTACGTGCTCGCTTTTCATCAAGAATTTTCTTTCAGCTGCAACGCATCGCGGTTGTCGTCGCACAGAGAGACGTTGGTCAAGTCTGCACAGCTTGTCCAGCACTCGTGCCTTGCACGGCGTCCATACACAGCAGAGCGGCGTTATGAAAGGTTTTTTTTCCTTGGGCGGCTGCAGGTGGGTAGTGAAACACGCGTAGGCCAGGCTGCTCAGCAGCAGTGCTGCTCTATGCTGTTGCCTTTGTGTGTTGCTTGCATGTGCTGACTGTTAGGTGGTGCACTTAAAACGCAGGATGAGTCTCAAATTTTCCTTAGCTATGCTGCTGGTGATTCTGCTGGCAACAGTCAACTGCGCGGGGCGGCTTCACCCATCAGAAGAAGCAGGTCCTGGTGCGATTCCTGCCACTGGCATGAGCCTGGGCCAGCCCACACACGCATCTGGCCGGAACAATCATGCTGCCAAGGATGGAACCAGCACAGATGGTACAAGCAGCAAACATTACAGTGCCAGCTCAAGCGGCGCTGATAGCAAGCAGGGTGCTGCAGTCAGCCTTGCAGGAGAAGTGCTACAGCAGCTAGCATCCCAGTCTGAATTGCTGCAAGAGCACCTGCAGCAGCTGCATGAAGAAGAGGGACCTGATATGAGCACTGTGTCAGGTCCCAGCCGCACACTGCTGGAAGACAGCAGTCACAAAGGTTCGGCAGGGATTGAAACAGCACAGCTGAGCGACAACGGCACTGCCACGTCCAACACTGCCACCTCAGCACCTGTCACCATCAACAACAGCAGCAGCAGCAATGGCAGCAGCGATGCAACCCACGATGTTTGCATTATGTGGTCCTCCTCAGTGCCTGCTGCATCTACGGGCAACGCAAGCACCAGCACAACGAGCAGCACAGTGTTGCAGAGCAGCACCCGGAACACGAATGCCCGGAGGATCGGCAGCCGTGCCAACCTGGTTGTCTCTGATGCCTGGCTGGTCATCTGGTCAGGCCTGCAAATCCTGCAGGCATGTGTGCAGATGCTTGGCACACTCTTGGCGGCTGCAGTTGATGGCAATGTCGTTGTGGACTCCCAGCTGGTCCTAAGGTTCGCCGACTTGGGGGCTGCCTTTTCTTCAGGCGTGTCGTACTTACTGTACTCTATCTTCCTGTTGACCTCTGATGCAGTAGCCCCCTGGGTATGACAATCCGCAAGCATGATGTGCTGTACCCTGAGTATACAGCAACGTCTTGAATGATAAGTCATTGGAAATGTTTGCTGGCAGACATGACCGCAGCATCTGAGCGCCCAAGACAATGGTGCAACAGCCAAGCATTGGACAACTTGACTTGTGTGTGTCCAGCTCATAAATGAGCAGACCGTGAAATGAATGATGTGGATGCTGTTCTTGTGTATAGTTGGGTGTGGGGTATGAACATGTGCATGCTTGACCTGCAGTGCAGTGGTGCACCAGTGCCATGCACAGCAGCAGTCGCTCAGCCGACACAATAAGCGTGTCACAGCATCATATGCGTCAGCATCGCTGTAAGGATGCTGCACAACATTGTGCATTACCCGCATACATTGCCTACCATTTGCCTGTTTCAAGTACATGCACTGCTCTCTATGAAGTATGTGGGCCGTTTAAATGGCAACAACTTGTGCAATCGATGATTGTTATGAACAGCAGCTGACAGATGCATTAGATTGACGGGACTGATGGTATGATTGCTGTGGCTTGGTTGGCAGTAAGATCGTCCCCAACCTATTGCAGATGCAGTGAGGTGAGGATGATTGCATCCTCTTGTGGCCGCCTGTGTCATGGGGTTGTACATCACAACGTGTACTGCTGCGGACGACGTTCTCAACACGTGCAGGACGATGCACCACGTGGTGCATAAACTGTGCGCCCAGTACCACAGGCTGCTGGTTCAGCACCGGCAGTGGCTTCTGCTATGCTCATCCGGTGGCTGAGGGTGTGC
Source organism: Tetradesmus obliquus (assembly GCA_030272155.1). Lineage (NCBI taxonomy): Eukaryota > Viridiplantae > Chlorophyta > Chlorophyceae > Sphaeropleales > Scenedesmaceae > Tetradesmus > Tetradesmus obliquus. Next base: position 10,264,999 of record CP126191.1, read on the forward strand.
TGCCGCCTGGGTGATGTTCAATATTACCTATTAGTCTACTGTCTGGAGCTCAAAGCGGCGGTTGTGCAATTTCACACACACAGTCATGGCAAAGGGCTCAGCGTTGCAGTCTTCAAGTGAATTACACCTCGCAGCGTGGCGGCTACGCTGTACTTGTACCATACACAGTGTGACCGCTGCTGTATGGTCCACATATGTATATATGTGAGCAGCCTTTGAGCACGGCAGGCGCCTGCCGGCGGCCGGCATCCTCTGGCTACAGTGCTGTCCTCAACACCCTCAGGTCGGCGATGCGGCGTGGGCTGATCCCCGTACAGTAGCAGTGCGATGTCTGGCGCAAATTGGTCCATCAACATGCAGCAGCCTGAGGCACAGCAACCCACCATCTTTTTAAAGTATATGCTAAGCGCGGCTTCCGGAGAGCAGCAACTGCATGCCAAATTTGTCGTCATCTCAAATTGTCTTTACCAGTGCAACAACTCTATCGCACAGCAGCTGCCACCAATACGGCCACAGCTTTGCCTGCATTGCCTTCTGCAAATTTTGCACGCCTTGTACAGGATGAAGTTCGGATGTCTTGAGCAGCAATGCATGCTGCGTGTGTACCAGCTGCAATTCATGCCACGCTGGCGCGTAAAAGCGGCGCACAGTACACCGCCACACAGCAGACAGCCGCACAAGCTGGCCTGGGGAAACTGTTGTGGGAGAGTAGGATGGGTGCCCTTACTGAACGGTTGCCGTTACCAAGTAGCAGTACTAAGGTCTGCTCAGGCTGACGATGGGCTAAGACGAACGTCTTCGCAGGATCTCTATCCCTGCAGAGCAACAGCAGCAGCAGCAGCAGGCATGGCGTGATTGAGCAACGGCGGCCAGGCAGGAGTGCAATGCTTACTCAAGCAATATGCTGCCTCCAGTAACAATTGCAGACAAGTACAGCATCAGCAGGTGCCTACTACCTTGCTACAAACAAGCCGCACCTATCGAGTCCAGTACGCCTGGCAGTGCTACATGTGGCTTCCTGATGTACAGCTGCACTGCTGACACGCGCGTATCCAGCGCCAGCAGCCGCTGCGCAGCATCCTCAGCTACTGCTTCCTGCAGCACTCTGGCAGGGCCCTCCACTACTTGCTGTATCTCGCTGCAGCAGAGTAAACAGGCGTTCAAAGCGCGGGAAGTGGTTGTGTCCAGCAGCAGTTCACTTAGCAACAGCGTTGCTGCAGGCAGCGCATCAGCTGCAATGTGCAGAGCCAGTGCCATAAGAAGCTGCAGCGGATGTGGTTAGGCGACTGCATGTGTGCTATGATAACATATTGCGAGACATAAAACATCCAGGCCACTTGCAGGCGCTCTGGTCAGCAGCCTTGCTGAAGATCAGCACTGTGTAAACGTCAAGGCGCAGCTGCAACCCTGCTGCTGCTGGCTTTGCTAGGACACACAGCAGCTACTACAGCAGACACTGCAGGGCACGCACCTATAAACCTTCCTGTAATCCAAAGTGTCTTCTAGGCTGTCTGTGCGCCCCGACTTGGCTATGTCTGCCCATAAGACCGCATCCACCACAAACTTCTGGCCCAGCGTGTTCTCCTGCGGTTGAAACAGAAGAAGGGAACGCATCTGGCAAAGAGAGACGCAGCAGGAACCTATAAACTGCATTGCTGCGACTTTCTGCGCTATATGAGCCATCAGCACTGCTGTTTGCCGTTGACGCAGAAAGACAGGGTGCCACCTGCTGCTGTCACCTGCGCTCTCCTGCACCAGCTGCTGCCAACCTGCAGGCCCCCTCCACGCACCTCGGGCAAAGCACCATGGTAGCCGTGAAACACGAGACCTTTCATGACTATTTTGTCTCCCTCTTCAGCAGCTGCGGAAAATTCTCGCTGCTGCTGCTGCTGCGTGAGGTACGTGGATGCCGACTGCCACAAGCCGGGGCACTGCCGAGCACAATGGCATCCTATGAGCATTAGTGTACGGGATGACAGCATCGTGCCTGGGATTGCAGCACCACAGCAGTACAGTCCAGACGGCTAGAGGAAGTGTCGAAGTCGCCGAAACTACACCACTCTTGCTGTACCAGCACTGCTTGCCTTCCGATTCATAGAGGTCTGCTTTCAGGCCTTCTGTACATCACACCGTCGCCACATGCATGCGCTTCACGTCATCTGAAAGGTTACATGCAGATTGCCAGAACCCTAACTATGTGGAAGGGAAGTTCAATGCTGGTCTAACAGCAGCCAAGAGGAGAACAACACAGAGTACGCAAAAATCAACTCATAGCCGCTATGGGATGTGCAGGGCATGCAATGCCTTGTGTAGGCCATGCAGCACGGCAGTGGCGGACACTACATGCCATGTTGCGGCAACACTGCAGCAGCAATGCACGTGCCACCTGCGCACATGTGTTGCTGTGCAAAACAAAGTAGACACCTTTTGCAAAAAGACGGTAACACGTGCACTGATGCAGCAGCTGCACAACCTGCTCACACAAGCACGTGCACCACTCAAGCTGCATCCACTCCTGCAACCAACTTGGATGCCAGGCTGCAGAACTTGTATTACAAAAGTATACTTGCGCCAAGCAGCCAGCATACCACATGCCGGTTCAATGCCCTGTACAACTTCATCCACTGCGCGCTATCATTTGAGCAGCGAGTTGACCACGCTGCGCACGTTGAGCTTCTTCAGGTCCACGTAGGTCTGCCCGCAGCCCACAAACATGACCGGCGCGCCGCTCGCGTACACCATGCTCAGCGCCGCGCCCACCTTGTCATCGATTGTGTCAAACTTGGTCAGCACAATGCCGTCGATGACCTGGCGCTTGGCGGGTCCACCTGGGAAGGGTAGGCAGCACACAGGCAGAAGTGAGAATCCAACCATCGGAGCATCTATGCGTGAAACACAACGCCAGCTTGTGCCGAGTTCATGAGCTGAGTGCACTGTACATGCTGCCAAACATTCATGTATAATGATAATCGGCCATTGCCAGCAGGTGTGGCCAGCTGCACATCCCTCATCCCACACTGCACGTGCGTGCTGTGCACACCGCACATGCGCACACGCCGCACTTTCAGCTATAAAGCCGCACATGCTGCAGCAGCCGCAGCGCACCTGCTGCAGCGCCTGGCGCCAGGTCAGCCAGTGAGCGGTTGAACTTGACCAGCTGGTCCACTGCGTCGTTGCCCACCAGCGCCTCGCCCACAAACAGCACCAGCTCAGGCTGGTTGAGCGAGATGAGGTTGCTCAGCGCGCGCATCAGCGGCTCGTTGTCCTGCAGGCAGGCACAGCACAAGGGTACTGGTATGTGACGTAACACCAGGAAGGCCGCAGCAGGGTGGTCCGTTGTGCAGGACTGTTACACACGTTACACACAAAACTCAGCAGCCATAACAGCCAGGACAGCACATCGCCACGCCAAACAACACATGCTGCAATGAATCCCCAAGGTGTGCAGCACATGCAAGCAGCAGCAGACAGCACGGCAGGCACAGGCGTGCTGCGCTGTTCACCTGCATGCGCCCCGCTGTGTCCACCAGCACAACATCGCGCCCGTCGCGCTGCGCCACGCGGATGGCCTCTGCTGCCACCTTTGCTGGGTCCTTCTCATAGCCGCGCTCGTACAGCGGCACCTAGCAGCGCCAAATCAGACAGCAGGCAGTACAACAGTTGCTGAGTTTGGGCTGGCAGCGCGCAACTGCACTCACAAGGCAATGCTACACAGCTTGCGTACCCTCCTGCCACATCAGTGCGCACATCCAACACTTCATGCATTTTCCCCCTTTGCGGGACTGCAAGGCAACAAACAGCCTGCTTCGCTCACCCCGAGGCGCATTGCGTGCGTCTTCAGCTGCTCCACTGCGCCGGCCCTGAACGTGTCACACGCCGCCAGCTGCACCTTGCAGCCGTGCTGCCCCAGCCAGTATGCAATCTTGGCCAGGTTGGTGGACTTGCCCACGCCGTTCACGCCGCAGAACACCACCACGTAGGGCTTGCCGCGCGCGCGGGCACGCTTGATGTCGTGCAGCACGTCCACCTGGCGCTTGTTGAGGATGCCGGACAGCGAGTCCTCAAATGCGCGGCGCACAAACTGGCCCACGCCTGCAGGCGCAAGTGCGGACAGACACATCCGGCAGATGGTGATTCAATGCCGCGACAAGCTGGGATACTGGAAGGGAAGGGCAGTAACTCCATACACTAACAGGCTGTCAGCAAGCGTTGCTCAAACCAGTAGTAAAGGGGTAACCGCAACATCCGCTAACGCTGACAGGTCAGCTACCCTACTTGTGTACGTGTGGTACCTGCAGCCAGCTGCGAGCAGCTCGAAAAACGGCTACCCCGCAGAATGCCGTGCGCCAAATGATACCACTGATGGTAACACTTGCACCATCACGAACGCCGCGCACCTGTGAAGCTGCTCAGCTTCTGGCCCTCCAGGCTGTGCGCCACGCTGTCCACCACCTGCGCCGCAATCTCCTCCGCCACGTTGCGCTCCATCAGCCGCCGCTTCATGTCCTCCAGCGCGGGCGCCAGGTCAGCGGCACTCAGCGCGCTGCTGCCCACCACGCTGAGGGCAAGCTTGCCCACAAAACTGCCCAGCAGGCCGCGCTTTGCGGGCGCGGCTGCGTTGCCGTTGGCAGCGGCCTGCGTACAACAAGCAGCCAGGCCAGCTCAGCGGCGCTTGAAGCGTGATGCGCGGAGCATATCACATAATGCCACATGCAGCATATCGTCAACATGATGATGATGCAGCATATCGTTGGTTAGGCACGCCACACACAATGTTGCTACGTGCCAGCAGTACCATCTGTCGGCTGCCAACATCTGCATGAACTCCCGCAGCCACCCACCTGTCCCACAGGCTCATCGTCCACAGGCTCGTACTCCTCCTCTGGCGCATCAATCAGGCTGCTGCCCAGGTCCTCTGCTGTTCCATTGCCGTTGGCTGCTGCGCCTGGCGCCTGGCCCTCAGTGAAGTCCAGCCTGCCAACTGCCTCCTCCTTGCGGCCAAAGCCGCCCCAAACGCGGCCCTGCAGGAGCAGTGTGACAGGAAGACAGTGAGAGGTGCGTATGTTGCCAGTTCCCTCAGGTACGCCTGCTTGTACGGCGCGAGTCTCACTGCAGCCTGCACCAGCTAGCACACAGCTCTGTGCAGCAAGTATACTGAACTATGCATGTATACAAGGATACCGGAGCAAGGAACACAACAGAAAACCAATGTCCTGCAAGCTGCATGTTGCCTCACCGACTTTGGCTTGGCCGGGGAGGACTGCGCAGCCTTCTCCTTTGCAGCCTTCTCCTTGGCCTCCTCCACAGCACGCCTGGCTGCTGCTGTGTTGCGGCGCCCTGCTGGCCCTGCTGCCCGCACACCCTTGCCCTTCAGCTTCGCCAGGTTGAAGCCGCCAGCAGCGTCTCCGTTTGCTGCTGCTTCCTCATCGCTGCCGGCGGCACTGCTGCTGCCTCCTGCAGCGCTGCCGCTGCTGCCAGCAGCGTCCGCGTCTGCATCGCTGCCGCTCTCCTCTGAGCTCCATTGCTGTGGCGTTGCAGCGCCACTGCCAGCTTGGCCTGCTGCTTTGCCTGCTTTGGCCGCTGGCGCTGCTGCTGCAGGAGCTGCGCGGGTAGGTTGCGCAGCCAGGGTGCGCGCTTTGTCTGCGCGTGTTTCGCAGTCGCGCAGTATCTGTGCGAACTTGTCTTGGAACTGCGGGTAGCTGTAGCTGCCTGGCGTGTACTCTTGCAGGAACGCGTCCTTTATGGCTGCCAACAGGTCTTCCACGTACAGTAGAGACAGCGTCTTCTGGTACACTGCCACAAACACGAGGCCCAAGCCCTGCATGGCACAACAAAGGACACGGTTTCAGGTGGGCATCCACCATGACGCACAACCTTTGCTTGCAGGACATACAGAATGTAGCCAGGGTGAAACAGCGCTGTAAACAAGGTCGCGGGTACTAAAAAAGGCTTTCAACCCTGCAGGATGGAATTGAGAACCCACAAGTCGCCTTAAACAAATCAACTGCAGCTGCCTGCGGCAACACTTGCATATGCTCTGTGCAGCAACATTCTTGAAACAACGTCACTGCCTGTCAGCAGCTTCCTGCAAGCAAACTACCAATGTGTTTGTGCTGCACTACAACAGGGCAGCCCACTCACGTTATGGAAAGTCCACTTCAGTGCCTGCTGTGCCCCAACTTTAGGCGCATACGTGAACGCAGCATCGCCAGAGCGCTCCTCCAGCAGGCATGTGCGGATGAGTGCATTGAGCGCATCCAGGGGGTTGTGCTTCAGGGCTGTTGTGAACTGAAGTGTCCACAGTAAGGCACCGCCCTTTGTGAAGATTGCAAAGTAATCGAGCATGCTGACTGGCGCTGCAGCTAACACGTAAGAGTCTGGATCAGGTACGCTGTATGCTGCTTGCTGTAGGTGTAATTGGGGTACCCCTGCGGCAGGAACCAGGTGCAGGTGTGGCGAATTGTTCGCAGCCAAAGCAGGTCAGGGCGTTTTCAAGGAGCGTGTGATGACGCTGTGAGCATGATATTCAGCGTGCAACCGTTGTGTTGGCCATGGGGCTTTCAACTTGCATGTTGCTGTGCAGGTGGCAGAGTTGGTTGCTGCCCTGACAGATGGGTTGGCAGGCTCAACGACAGGTGCTGGCAGTCCCATAGGCTGAAAGACAAGTCTAGCTACGTTTTCAGCAAACAAGGACTGGATAATACTGCACAGGATGCTTGCAAGCTCAGAAACCGCAATCCTTGCTTTCGCCGGGGCAGGCGTGAGTGGCGTGCGCAAGCACTCACCTGCTTGCGATTTTTGGGATGGTCTAAACAACCCAAGATAGGGCTTTACGTATGCCGTCGCTTCTAAAGTGGGTGCGATAGGTAGGTCAGTGGAAGTTGCGACCTTCGCTTGAAACAGAGAGTCCTGAGCAACCGATGGTTTCAATGCCTCCAGGCGTTCAAGAACAATGCCATATGGACATGGTAGCAGCTTGAAGGTCTCTTTACTTGTGACAGTTTTTCTGGTGATGTGAGGCTTGAACCCAGCCTGGAAACACAGGACAGATGCGAGTGTATCATCAAAGTGTCTGATATGAAGTGTCGCAGATCGGGCCTTGGTACACCTTGACCGTTCCTTGTGGCTTCAAGTCGTCGGACACCTGCATGCACACGCCTGGCTAGGTCTCTTGTGGATATTTACGTGCTATAACGCTGTATTACGGCCCTCGACTGTAGTTCCCAGTACCTACATCAGGAAACTGCAAACTCTCGTACCAGTGACTACTCCTTGCAGGATAAGCAGTCGTCAAGGGGTGCCGGCAATTGCAGCAAGCCTCCTTCACAACACAACAGCTTGCAGCAGCCAAGCAGAGGCCAGGGACCGGGGCTGCTTCGTTGGCTGGGCCTCAACAGCAGAGGCAGATGCCAGGGCAGGCCCTCACTTTCAGTTCACACAGCAGTAGGGCATCGCAGCCTGTTTTGCATGGATCGGCCATTACCATAGCTCAGCCCTGGGCGGGACGCTGCAGGCTCACAGTCAGCAGAAGTTCCTGCATGGCAGCAACCATGCACACAACCACAGCAGGAGCAGCAGCAGTACAGCACGTCGTGCTGCCAGCAGCACTTCACCCTCTGTGCAGAAGAGGCTTGCTGCAGCAGCAGCACCACCAGCTGCCTCTGCTTGCACGACCTTGCCAGCCGCTGCGCTGCCGGCACATGGTTACCACCTGCGCCGGCAAAGACAACAGCAGCAGCAGCAGTAGCAGCCCACCAACCAGCAGCAGCCCCAGCAGCAGCAGCAGCGGCAGCAGCAGCGGCAGCGACGAGCCCAGCCGCCGCCCCAACAACAACAGCTGGAAGCCGCTGGCTTGGCTGCAGCGCTTTGGCAGCAGCCTGAAGCCGCAGCAGCCTGTGCGGCTGGCGCTGAACCTGCTCATGCTGTTCTTCCTCATGCGCATGTGGCCCATGGATGGCCGCATGGGGCTGGGTGAGGCTGAGACGCTGGTCATGAGCGTGCCCTTCAGCGAGTTCATAAAGCGCGTGAAGCACGATGACGTGGCCAGCGTGGCGGTGGACGGGCTGCACATCTCCTTCAGCCTCAAGCCCAGCAGCTTGGCGCTGCCAGGTGAGGCTGCGTGGTGCTGGTGTTGCTGTGGTGGCCGGCCTGTGTGGGGTGGGTGCGGACTGGGCCTGTGTGGGGTGGGTGCGGAAATAGGACTGTCGCAGCGACATGGTGCAGCACGCGCAGCGGCACGCGCAACTGGGGTGTAGGCTTGCAGTTGGCGACACCTGTGGTTGATGGTGACCAGCGGTAGCAGAGACACGAGCCGACTGCAGCAGCGCTCACTGCACTGTGGGCAAGAGTCATGGCGCGGATTGCACATGGGGTTGCAAGCACAGCACGGAGGAGGCTACTGTGCATTGTAGAGGGTCACTGCTCGGCTAGCGTTGCAGCTATGCCCTGCCTGCCTCAGCTTCTGCCTCTGCCTGCGCGCATGCATATGTTGCTGCCTGGTTCAACTTCTGTGTCTGCTTCTGCTCCTGTCTCTGCCTCTGCCTGCTGTGCTGGCTGCTGCAGAGCCGCCGCAGGGTGCTGAGCAGGCCAAGGTGGTGTTCTCCAGCGTGCGCCCCGCTGACTACAGCGTGCCTTATTCGGTGCTGGAGAAGAACGGCGTGGCCTTCAGCGCGGTGGACAAGCGCAGCAACAAGCTGCTCACAGTCATGGTGGGTGGCAGCAGCAGTGGCAGCGGCAGCAGCGGCGGCAGCAGTGGCAGCAGCAGGGGTGGCAGCGTCGACAGGAGGTCGGCAGCAGCGGTGACAGCAGTTTCCTGCAAGGGTTGCCAGGCACTGTGACCGCTGCAATGGCATGCTGCGTGCGCTGTTAGCAGTGGCTTTGCAGCACATGCATGGCCAGCGCTTCACAGTCTGCTGCGTTATGCGCTTGCAAAAGCCACAGCAGCCAGCTGCCAGCCGAGCACCAGCAGCAGCAGCAGCAGCAGCAGCAAACAGCCACCTAGCAAGCACTACAGCATGCAGTGGCAAGTGCGTGTGGCAGGTCGCGTATGAGAAGCTACATGCTGGCTGTTGTTTGGTGGGCGTCTGCATGACCCTTCGAAACATGTACTCGCCTGCCTCTGCCTTGACTGCTGTGCCACCGCGCGCAGGTGTATGCGCTGTATGGCTTCCTGCTGCTGTCCGCCTTCAACCGGCTGCCGCTGCGGCTGCCCAACCGGCAGCTGGCTGGCCGCAAGCACAAGGGCAACGACAGCAGCAGCAGCAGCGTCAAGTTTGCTGACGTGGCGGGCGTGGATGAGGCAAAGGAGGAGCTGCAGGAGATAGTGGTGAGCTGCTGCTGCATACAATGCTATGTTGTGTTAGTGTGATCCAAGGTTATTCAGCCGTGAGCCTGCGCTCGCCAACACCTGCCAGTCCCACTTTTACTGCAATGTTGTGCACGTAGCGCAGCGCATTGCTCGGCTGCTGCGGGATGTTCCTGCTCCTGATTTGCATAGCCCCGTGCACCGGTGCGCATAGCTGCCCTCGCCCCGCGCAGGGGCGCGCAAGCACAGCACAGCCCTGCTGCCTCGCTAACGCCCGTATTCCCACCTGCCATCATTATCCACCGCCTGCTGCTGCTGCTGCTGCTGCTGCTGCTGCTGCGCTCTTGCAGGAGTACCTGCGCGCTCCCGAGAAGTTCAGCAAGCTGGGTGCGCGCCCACCAAGCGGCGTGCTGCTGGTGGGCCCGCCAGGCACCGGCAAGACGCTGCTGGCGCGGGCTGTAGCCGGCGAGGCAGATGTGCCGTTCTTCAGCATCAGTGCATCTGAGTTTGTGGAGTTGTATGTGGGCATGGGCGCGATGCGCGTGCGCGAGCTGTTTGCAAACGCGCGCAAGGAGGCGCCCGCGATCGTGTTTATTGACGAGATCGACGCCGTGGCGAAAGGGCGGGACATGCGGCTGCGCAGGTGCGGCGGTTGGTGGCGGCAGTGGCTGGAGCGCCAGTGGCAGGCACTGTGCAGCAATGGCAGCCGTTTGCAGTCTTCCAGGGGGGAGGCCAGGGCGGCAATGATGATGCAGGGGCATCTACAGCTGAGCAAGCCGTGTATCAGCAGTAGCAGCTGAGAGGCTCTGTATCACCCGCTCGTATTTCTTGCTGGGCCTATGCAACGCTGTGTGCGGGCTGCTGCCGGCGGTGCCGCTGACCTCTTTGTTTCATTTCCTTGCCCGCAGTGTGGGCAACGACGAGCGCGAGCAGACGCTGAATCAGCTGCTGACAGAGCTTGATGGCTTTGACAGTGACAAGGACATCGTGGTCATCTGCATAGCAGCCACCAACAGGCCTGATGTGTTGGATCATGCGCTGCTGCGCCCGGGGCGCTTTGACAGGCGCGTCGCCGTGGAGCGGCCAGACAAGACAGGGCGCGAGCAGGTGGGCAGTCGCGCTGCCGTGGTGCAGCATTGCTGCTGAGTTGGGCGGGCCTGTGCTTGTAGGCGTGCGTGTGTGGTGTGCGCTGCGTCCGCTCGCGGCTGTTGAGGTGGTTTGGGAGGGTGGGTGGTGTGGCGCTGGCAGCAGCGCTGAGGTGGAGTGCTGGTGCAGTGGCTGGACTGGCATACAATGCACCATGACACCTCATCACAGCTGCAGCCATGCAGCGGCACCCGCACAGGTCAATCCGAACTGCTTAAACCACAGCAAACACAGTTGCCCGCTGACAGCTTGTCTGTTCCTCTTGTTGCTGTGCTGGCTGTCCGCAGATCCTGGGCGTGCACCTGCAGCGGCGCGGGCTGCCGCTGGCTGATGACGTCAGCGTGGAGGAGATCGCCACCATGACCATGGGCTTCACGGGGGCTGACCTGGCCAACTTGGTCAACGAGGTGCGCCTGCGTATTACAGAGGGAGTGGGTGTGGTAGCATGCAAGTTGGCTAGTGGTTGGAGGGCTTCACAGGCACTGCTGACCTGGCCAACTTGGTCAACGAGGTGCGCCTGCGTATCACAGAGGGAGTGGGTGTGGTACATGCAAGTTGGCTAGTGGTTGGAGGGCTTCACAGGCACTGCTGACCTGGCCAACCTGGTCAACGAGGTGCGCCTGCGTATTACAGAGGGAGTGGGTGTGGTACATGCAAGTTGGCTAGTGGTTGGAGGGCTTCACAGGCACTGCTGACCTGGCCAACCTGGTCAATGATATGCGCCTGCGTTGGGGTGGCGTGTGTTGAACAGATGGAGTGCATGTGGGGCATGCAAGTTGGCTAGTGGTTTGAGGGCTTCACAGGCGCTGACATGGCCAACCTGGTCAACGAGGTGCGCACGTGTTGGGGTGGCGTGTGTTGAACAGAGGGAGTGCATGTGGGGCATGCAAGTTGGCCAGTGCATTGAGGGCTTCACAGGCGTTGACCTAGCCAACCTGGTCAGCGAGATGCGCTTGCAGCCGCAACAGCAGCGCATTACGAGCGCATCACAAATACATCACCAGTGCATCACTAGCTTTGGGCTGGTCGGTGCTGCGGCGTGGGGTTCCCAGCTCTCCTTTATGTAGAGACAGGGCTGTAGTGGTGTCAGGGAGGCATTGCTACGCCAGCATCCATTGCTGGCATGCGCACTGCAGCGTAAGCTGCTGCACAAGCGGTGCGCGGGTTTGCAGGACTCATTGTACTGCTGCTACTTGGTTGCTTGTGCTGCTGCCCCGCCGTGCCTCAGGCTGCGCTGCTGGCTGGGCGCACCAACAAGGCGCTGGTGGGCCGCGAGGAGTTCAGCGCGGCGGTGCTGCGCAGCGTGGCGGGCATTGAGAAGAAGCGCAGCATCCTGCAGGGCATGGAGAAGGAGGTGGTGGCGCGGCACGAGGTGCGGGGGGCAGAACAGCAGCAGCAGCAACAGAAACAGCTCGGCGGCACGTGTACGTGTGCGTTTTCCTGGGCGTGCGGTGCGGTAGGCGCCACAAGGGGCGCAGCACAGCAGCAGCAGCAGCTTGGCGGCAGCACGTGCGCATCTGTGTTTAGAGGGGCGTGTAACGCGTTGTTCGTTGGTGTGTTGGGCAAGCAGCTGGTCCTGTCCTGGGGTTGGTTTTTAAACAAAACGTTCGCTTTTCGTGCTGACGACCCTGCTGCTGCACCTGCTGCTGCTGCTGCTGCTGCTGTGCATTGTGGCTGATGCATGTGCTTCTGTTGCTGCTGTCTGACGCACGTGCTGCTGCGTGCTGCAGGTGGGCCATGCGCTGGTGAGCACTGCCGTCTCCAAGCTGATCGCTGGCTCGGGTGCTGTGGCCAAGCTGAGCATCATCCCCCGCACTGGCGGCGCACTCGGCTTCACTTACATCCCACCAAGCACAGGTGGGCAGGGCCAGGCAACAGTGACACCAGGCACTCCCTTGTCTTTGCGTATGTCCTTGCCGTGCTGTGTGACGATGGCTGCGCTGCTGTTCGTTTGCATCAAGTCCAGCGCATGTTTCCTGCAAGCCCTGCAGTATCGAGTCCAATTGGGCATCGCACGCCCTGCTTGTTGCAAGTGCAAGCTGCGTCGCTTGACCCCTGCATGTTTCTGTGCCTGTGTCTGTGTCTGTGACCTGCAGAGGACCGCGCGCTCATGTTTGACCGCGAGATCCGCGGGCAGCTGGCCATGCTCATGGGCGGCCGCGCAGCAGAGCAGCTGACCTGCGCAGCCGTGTCAACAGGCGCAGTGGACGACATCCGGCGCGCCACTGATCTGGCCCTGCGCAGCGTGTCGGAGTTTGGGCTGTCTGCTGCCGTGGGGCCGTTGAATGTGGGCGTGCTGGCTGCTGGCAGTGATGACGGCGCGTGGCTGATGCGGGATAATGGCAAGATGGCTACGCTGGTTGAGGCAGAGGTGAGCTGCACACTGAGCAGCTTTAAGCTCACTGTAGTTGGTGCTGTTGGCCATGCACTTGTGTGGCCTACTGCCTCTCGCCGTGCTGCAGGTCAGCTGTCTGCTTCCCGCGATACATTGCTGGTGAAGTGCTTCAGAAGTCGGCACGTGGTTGTCTGTGCTGCGCTGTAACACGGCTTGCTCCTGCGCTCAATCGCCTGGTTATCGCTCCTGTGAATTGCAGGTCAAGGCGCTGCTAGCTGGCGCGCTGGCTGTGGCGGTGTGTGTCATCGCCGCCAACAAGGGCATCCACGACGGCCTCAGCTCGCTGCTGACCAAGCAGGAGCGCGTGGAGGGCGATGCGCTGACGCGCTGGCTGGAGAATGTTGAGGTGAGCAGCGCTGGCTGCCGTGTGACAGTGAGCAACCCTGGCTGCCATGTAAACGAGAGCAGCGCTCTCTGCCATGTGACAGTGAGCACAGTCATCTGTCCTGCGCTGCCTGGTAGTCAGCCTGCAGGCATTTCAGGCATGTACAGTGGGTTTGTGGCAGCAGTAATAGTTGTAATGTAAGATGTACTGTGGGTTTGTGGCAGCAGTAATAGTTGTAATGTAAGGAATGACTCGACTGTGCGAGTCTGGCTGCAACATAGCCGTTTGTTGTTTGCTGTGGTGCTTTGAGCCTGGGCATTCCTGACTTTGTGCGCTGCCTGCTGCTGCTGCCGCCACTGCTGCTGCTGCTGCTGCTGCTGCTGCAGGTGCCTGATGTGCTGAGGCAGTACGTGCTGGAGGGGGCACTGCCCACACCTGACGAGCTGCAGGCAGCAGCATCAGTGCCGGCCCTTAACATGACAGGCGCACTGCAGCAGCTGAAGCAGGCAGCAGCCGCAGCCACGTCAGCAGCTGTGTCAGCAGCGGCTGCAGCAGCGTCCGGCGAGGGCGATCTGCAGCCGTCTGGTGCGGCTGCTGCCGTTGGGTTGGACGCTGGCATGCAGCAGGGGCTGGTGCAGCATTGGCAGCAGCAGCAGCAGCAGCAGCAACGTCAGCAGCCGTGGGAGCAGCAGCGGCAGCAACGCTGGTGAGACATGTTGGGGCATGTGCATCGGCAACAGCAGCTGCAGCTACTGCGGGTTCCTGTAGCTGCTGCATCAGCACTGGGCTGCACCTGCAGCATGCTGATCCAGCAGCAACCATTCGTAGTGCTATTTCAGCCACAATCACCTTTCGAAGCACCGCAGGGCGTGTTGCTTGGCGCGAGGTGGCAGAGAGCCCGGAACCCAACAGAACCAGCTTTTATAAACACGAATTACATGCTATACAGGTTGGCAGCAGTGTGCTGGCCTGGTGTGTTTTGATGGCGGGTGGTCGAGCAGCAGTGCACCGCATCTTTTGGGCCTTGTGGGCATCATGCAGTGCTGTGGAAACAGGCTGGCTGGCAGGCGCTGTCAGCTATGCAATGCCTTCACGCCCATGCACAGCCATGCACAATGATCCTTATGTATGGCCATTTGGCGGGTCAACTTGCGGCTGTGTCCCTCGTGTGTTGTTCAGCTGCACAATGACTGCGGATCACGGCTGTTTAATTTTCTTTGGGGCCCCTTGTACCCTTGCATGTACAACAGTTTGTGCTGTTCGGTCGTGTGTTGGGGCCAACATGGCCTTGTATGGGCGGCCTGGATGGGCCCAACGGGTCATGCGCCGTAGCTGTGCCTCTGTGCCCAGCCTGCAACACCTGGCAGGACAGCCTGCAGGAGCTGCTGCTGTGTATCAGGTGCCAGCTGTGTCCTCTTCGTTCAGTGTGTGCCGGCGCCTGCTTGCACCGACATTGAGGCATGCATGCTGTGTTGCATCGGACCGTTCGCAGCACTGCTGTTAGCTGTGGGTTTGCTGGTTCGCATGTCATATTGAATGAGCAGGTGCAGCGACAACAGGCTGTAGCATACGCCAAAGCATTGGCTCGAGGGTGATCGCCAAAGCTGCAGGTGTGTCAAGTGCTGCAGCTGCCTCAGTGGCGTGTGCGTACAGGGTATACCAAGGCACGCAGGCATGTATGGCTAGCAGCCAAGCTTGGCAGCGCTGTGGTTAACCACAAGCAACGTTGCTGGGGGTTTGATAGAAGCTGCCTGGGCTGGCCTCTTCTTATGTTGCCTGCACAAATCCAGCAGTGCCGTTGTTGATTGGGCTAGGCTGAGCTGTGTGGCCGTGAGTTGCGATTCTGGCCAGGACTATGACGGCAGGAGCTGCTGCGCAGCATGCTGTGTAACTCCGTCCGGCTAGTACCCCTGCTTACGGTCCAACTCTGCAAGTCCTGGTAAAGAGTTGCCATGGCCACACGGTGATCTGCGCAATATCCTCAGGCCGGAAGGTGCATGATTTGCTTCAACCTCGGCTTGCAGCAGGGTCACCCCGAGTCGGCAGCCGTCTCTGCTGTGCATGCATGCCAGTGATGCATGCCATGGCATACCGCAGTTGCCTTGCAGGCGCACGAACAATCGCCAGCACACATTGTCAAGTCCGTAGTATTCCACAGCAACCCCTGGGTAGATGAAGGACTATGCGAATGCTTAGCATCCAAGACTGGTGATTCTGCAGCACACACGTGGCTGCAGAACACATGCCACTGCTCGAAGCCCTGCTGGTGCGATGCCACCAACGTGCTGTGCCTCTTCTTTTGCACTGTGGCATTTGCTTACTACGCTAGTAGTATTGCCTGTGCCTGCTGTGACAGCAGCAACTATTGTCACTGCTTACTACGCTGCTAGTTCTGCCAACAAAAGGAATGCAATGCACACAATTTGAAGTGTATGTCTCTGCGTACACGGCTGGCTGCACACACCCCAAAATCTGACACCAGGGCCAAAGCGCATGTCATGTGTGCAACCATCTGCACTGCATACGTGCGCCTTCAGCATAAATAAACATGCGTAACCTGCTGGCCCATCCAACCTTCCCCACAGCCCTCAAGATATGCTGTGCTACACGCCGCATCCCCAAAGAACTTTCCTTCCTTTCTTCAGCTACCTTGAGCTCTTCTATTTCCACCAGCCACTCAACAGCGTCCGCCACATGATGCACATTCTGCCTGCCTGTTCGCAGAGGCACAGGTGGGCACCCCACTTTCTGATTCCCCAAGTTAACATACACAGTGCGGCTCCACACCATGTGTCACGGCTAGTCAGCAATAGTAAGATCAGTGTCATACATGTCAGGGACAGCATACACTAGCTGTATACACATGGCCATACATATGTACCCTGTGCTGTGGCTGAAAGCTGCTGACCTTCACACACACACTGTCCAAACACTGCTACGTTTGAATGTATGCTGGATGCACAATATGCACAACGCAAAATGATGAATGGCACAAAATCAAAGCCCAAACACACACGCCGCCAAAGTCTCGAATAGCCACATGCTGGAACGCTTGCAGTGGATACAAAAAAACACAGTGCTGGAGCGTCTGATCTGTAATGACGCCTGCTGGAACTTGCTTGCTGCAAAAGTGACGTGCTGCAAAAGCTGCACGCAATACTCTGCTGCAAATAACCTCAGTCCACCACCATACCCATGCACACTCACCACACGCACACTCCCATATAAGAGGCCCCCATTGCAGGGGCTGAAGCCACCCCAAGCTCAACCAGCGTCCTTCAGCAGCAGCACGACACATGCTCCCACCACCGGGCACATTGATCTCTGCGAGCCGCGCCCCGCCTGACTGACGCTTGAGTTGCAGCAATCCAGATGCAGGGCATCCTTCATACGTCTTGCAAGCTGTAAGCAATCGGTAGCAGCCAGGTACAAAATAACACACACCATCGATTCCACCATCAATCACAACAACATCATGCTACAGGCAAGCTACACCACCGCAACACACTGTCAAAGGTGACACAGGCAGAGCAGGCAAGTCAACAAATGTCTAGCGTTGTACTTTGCCAGCAAATGTCATTTAACTGTGCAGCACCTAATAATAATAATAGTCTTCTTGTAAGCCATACCTTAACTGTGCAGCACCTGACAGTAAGCAGTCCCATTCACAGGCGTTCAATCAACCGCAAGCCTCCATACACCCAACCACATACACCAACACTTAAGAAGCCAGGGGTTGTATGAACACGTCATCAAGCAGCAGCTGCCACCGTCAAGTGCCCAAGCATTTTGCTGCTACAATCACCATCGCTGTGCCCGCTCTCATCCCAGATCAAGGGCAGTTCCACGCACAACACTGCCACATCAAGCAATGTGCGCATTCACCTCCGCACAGGAGGGGCGACCAGCATCCTTACTCTTCTCCATGCTTGGCACATCAACCACAGCATGCTGCTGCTGCTGCTGCTGCTCCTGCTGCTGCTGTAGCTTGCCTTCCTGCTGCTTAGCATCCTGCCTGTCCCACCACACTGGCCATGCCACGAACAGCACCACCCAAGCAACCACAACCACCACCGGCAGCAGCAGCAGCGCAGAGCGCGGCCCACATGCCAACACGTGTGGTGCCAAACCAATCGTAACCTGCGCTGTCAGCATTGTCAGTGACCAGTAGTGCGACATAGACGGCAGCATGTTGCCACACAACAGCAGCACCATCGCTGCAACCAGGATGGGGTACACCACTGGCAGCAGCAGCGCCGAGTAGTCAAGCAAAGACGGGCTGTTTGTAATGCACAGCCCTTGCGCACCATACAGCGTCCACAAGGTGAGCGGCCCGCGGTTTGCCTTCCACTCCAGCAAGTTGCTCACCATGAATGATGTGTGGATGCCAAGCATGGATATGGATGACAAAAACAGCGGCTGCAGCAGCACCATCAAGCCAACCAATGCAATGTACACGTGCCCTAGCCGCATGCGCACCACAGCAGATAAGCCGCGGCAGCTTAGCTTCCCCTGGCCCATCGACATCATCTTGCTGAAGCTACCAAACCCTCCGCCGCTGCCGCTGCCGCTGCCGGGCACATCAGCTGCTGTCCGAGGTAGTGAACTGAAGCTGCTGCTGCTGTTTCTGCTTGCAAACTTCGACAGGGCGCGGCTCTTCATGCTTGGTACGCTGCGCAGGTGCTGCTCAAACAGCACCGTCCCCACTCTGCTGTCTAGCTCCAGCAGAAAGATCAGCGCAGCAGCATCCAAGATGATCTGCACGATGTCTGTGTTTGTCCTGAGGAAGGTCAGATCAATGCCAGATAGCAGCACCAGCAGCCCAATTAGGTGCTGGCACAGCGGCGCTGCAAGCACTAGCATGCGCAGCACAGGTGTGAGGATGCGGCTCCACCTGCCATAGCACACTGCTTGCAGGCCCTTGCCTGCTGCGCTGCAGGTGCTGAAGGACTCCCCAAGGTAGAAGCGCGGCAGGATCTGGATGCAGGCTGCTGCTGTGATGCTGAGGTTGACGGCTTTCCGGATCTCTTCGAGCGCATACACAGCCAGTGCAAAGATGACCAGCATGTTGACAACTGCCAGAGGCATCTCTACGCTTGAAACCACTGTGCGCCAGCTGCCGTCGTGGGCCGTGTGTGGGTATGTAATCGGCGTCCGGTGCATGGAGCTGATGACGCCAAACCACAGCAGCACCACAATGCCCAGCTGCATGAGGAAGGTCACAATCATGCCCAGCACTGCCTGTGCCAGCTGCCATGGTGTAGATGCCCGGAAAGTGCTGTAGACGAGGTAGGCATACACATCTGTCTGGCCGCCAGGCATCGCCAAGCTATCCACCATTAGTAGAGGATCCAGCATGCTGTTGCTGCCGAGCGCGCCGCTGCTGCTGCGCCGGCTGCTGCTGCTGCCAAAGCCCGCATAGCACCCCGCGCGCTGCTCTGCGCAGCTGCAGCTGCAGCTGCTGCAGTAACCGGCTGGGATCCTGCCGCTCAAGCTGCCTGCGCTGCACAGCATGTCTGCCAGGCACACGCGCTTCATGCTGTAGTTGGCAGAGTCTGCCCGCTGCATGCTGCGGCTGCTGCTGTGGCTGTCTGCGCCGCTGCTTGCAGGACTGCTGCTGCGGCTTTCTAGGCTGCTGCGCCTGTTGATGGAGCTGCTGCTGCTGCTGGAGCTGCCATGCTCTTGAGGGGTTCCATGTGTGAGGTCCTGCATCAGCCTGCTGGTACGTGCACCTGCAGAGACTGCGAGGCCGTCCTGCTGAGCTGCTGCATCGCCACCTCCCGCATGTGCTGCTGTTGGATGTGTTGCTGCTGCTGTTGGTGCGCCCGGCTCAAACCTCCACGCATTTTCAGTCGTTCCCGAGTATATTGGCATTGCAATTGCGGCGCTGCAGGATAATTCGCTGCCAGACATGCCTCTGCCCACGCCCGCATGCACGTCCGCGCCTGCTGATGTCTCATGTGGCGTGGCCTCCACAGACCGCCTATGATGCATATTGAGTATTAGTTGTTGTTTATTTCTCTTCAGCTCATCTCTTCCACGCTGCAACACACTCATACCACAGTGCTCCGGCTTCGCGCCACTTGCTGTGCATTGGTGCTACGCAACCATGAAACGATTTCACATTATACTTTTTTGAGGTAGGTTATCTGTGCAAGATCGTGCTCAGGCTGTTTCTTGTCTTGCAGTTGGCGTCATAAAATGAGTGTGATCCCCGTGCGCTGTGACAGGGACGCCCGACACACCAGCGCAGTACTCAGCTATATGCTAACATTAAATATGTTGAAGATACGTTCTGTTGAACAGGTGCTGGTCGTGCCACCACTTGTGATGTTGACTCGCTGTACAAGCGCAGCACTGAGTCACCCACCATGTTGGACATTTGTTGCTAGCAACAGCAGCTGCTCTAGCAACACGACGAAACTACGTTTCAGTTGCTTGTTGTGCATGGTGCCGTATTATTTTGTTGAGGCTCTGTTAGTCGCAAGTGCCTGCCTGCAGAACAAGTTGGTTGGGCGTGCACCCTGACAAAGGGGCCCCACCACCTTAGAAACGAAGTGCTGACCCTGGGCTGCGGGCGCACAGCAGCACACTCAGTGCTATTATTTAACACTGCAGGATCTCCCAGAGGGAGGTGTACGCCCCGTTTGGACCCTAGGGTGCAGGTGGGCAGGTAGGGGGTGTGGAACCCAGTGGCGTCGCCCTGGCCACACACCTCCTCACCAGCATCAACATACCCAGGAGCTGCAGAGCAGCCTGGGCAGCCAATCCCTCACTCACACAGGGAGCTGTAAGCAAGCAGACAAACAAGTGCTAGCAGACATCCACCTGCGGTGCTGCAGCTGGCCAGCATGTGCTGCTGCGCAAAAGTACAAGGCATTCAAGCCAGGCACCCCACCTGCAGCGCCAATTACAGGTAACCTTTTGTCACCACGGCTGGATTCGTGCTATATTCAAGCTGGAGATCACCTATTCTTAGAACGCGATGCTCGGTGTTGTTTCTTATCATCGGTGTCCTCGTGTGCATGCAACACATGCAGTGCTGCGGCCCGCCACATGCTGGTTCACAGCAGTCTCCACACCATGACTTGCCAGGCCAGCCTGGAAGCCCTGAGAATGGGACTTGACACTGGACAACTACCATAACAAGTATTTCAAGGTTAGCTCAGGAATTTGTGCCACAAATAGCCGCGCCGAGTGCTGTAAACAGCAGCTGTCACCTACTCTCGCGGCCCACCCGCTCGTCCAAGGTAACGTGTTCCGCGGGGATGTCTCTCGCCGGAGCGGTTCCCTCACTCGACTACACCAATGTAGCTATCTTACAAACACATAGGACACCTTCTGAAAAAGACACCAACAATAAGATCAAGTTTGGAGCGCACCTTGACAGCACTTGGGTGGACCAACATTGCTAGAACTACGACTGTGCACCGCCATGTCATGGCCTGGCGAGAGCCGCATCACTGCAGCGATTTCCTGCATGATACTTTTGGCGTATTGCTTTACAACTTCCACAGCAGCTCCGGTCGCAAGATTGCAAGCAGCAGGTCTGATCAGCATTTCATCCGCTGCTGCTGCTGGGGGTGCTGGAGCTGCACAGCCCAGCACAGCATTGTCCCTAGCCACACTGCATGATGATAGGGAGTGGCTAAGCAGCACCGGTCCCCCTTGCTTCCTGCACCGCCAGGCCCCAGCGCACCATCAGGCAGAGGCAGGAGCAGCAGCAGCTGCTTACATCCTGATAAACGCACTTCTGCAAAGATCAGCTGTGCTCAAGGCGGCAGGAGGGGTGCAAACCCACCAGACCTCGATGCATGTGCAGCAAGCAAACACGGATCAGCTTGCAGCAGCACAACCAGGCAGTTATCCTGCTCCAAGGCTGCGGCCAGGTCCTCATGACTGGTACCTGCACCTTGGACAACCATCATCAACTGATCCATCTTGGCAGGTTGCCCCAGCACCAGCAGCCAGCACCCCGCCACCAGCAGTAGCAGCTGCTGCTGCAGCAGCAGCAGCAGCGGCAGCAGGAGCAGGAGCAAACACAGCCGCATATTTTCCAGGAAGGACAACAGCTGCAGCTGCCTCCCTGGCAGCTACACGCCCATGGCTTATCATGAGCAGACCCCGCTCAACAGAAGGCAAGCAGTTGCTGCTAGCAGGCGCCTGCTGCAAACGCTGCGCGGCGCAAGGCCAGGGCCAGCAGTTCAGCTTTCGCGCACTGTATGACAGCGGAAGGGCTGTCACTGGTGCTCATGGCAGCAGAAACGCATATGGTGAGCGATTTGCTGAACACGCTGCTGGAACAACTTGCTGCAATGTGCTTGGCCACGGCTGCCCAAGGGATACACATGTAGCGTTCATGGTCGACCAGCCCTCTGCAGTGTCGCTGCACGCTATATCTACTGCTGCTACTGCTCTTTATATGCTGCCTGCCCAAAGATTGCCTCGATATTGCCTGTAATGTGATGTAATGCCTCACCTGCAGCTGCAGAATCCTGACGCCGCTGCTGCTGCCGCCAACAGGCTGCCCGCCGCTGCCACCAACATGCGTATTCTGTGCATCGCTCGCAAACACACCATGTTGTAAGTCCACCTGAACGACAGAGTGCTGCATGCAAGCTCAACACCGCCTGTTGCTGTCTGCTGCACTGCAGGCGCTGCTCCCCAACCGGAGAGTGTTTTTGTGCTGGCCACCCACCCAGCTGACTTGGAACCATTATATGAGCGTGTTGCAGTGCACCTGTGTGGGGTCAGCAGCTGCAGGTGCAGCAGCTGCCAGCCGATGCAGCCCTGTGCGCAGCTGCTGCAGTGGCCCGCCAGCTGAAATGGCAGGCTGCAGGGGCTATTGCTATTTGACTGCAACACAGCAGGCTTTGCACTTGGCCTGCAGGCTATAGCTCAACAGCAGCAAAGGCTCTTCACATCAAGCGTGGGAGTCACACCAGCCGCATGGGGCACGTGTTTGGGTTGTTGTTGTTCAGGCTTTGGTTGAACATGTTTGTAACAAGTTGCGGCTGGACAAAGAGCAATTGTAGCTGTGCATAAGTGTGCTTGGCAGGCGCAACAGTGTGTGTGCAGTGCATCCATACTGCTAGTCCTGCTGCGCGTACTGCAATGGGTGCTTACCACCACACCGTGACAGTGTGGGTGCACTTGATCAGCAGCATGGTGTTGCAGCATTGGGAATGATTAATTTCTTAACACATGCGTATCTCACGGTTTGATTCTTCACCAGGACGGCTGATTCAAGCTGCAATGGCTCAGCAGATAGCGTCTTGCTGGAGGCAGCACACACAGCTGGGATAGCCTGCTGGTACAGCCATCCACTGTGCTTGCATGCCTGCCCTCTGCTTACGATTGCAAGCCTTTAAATCGGTTCGATACAATAACAGTTTGGCGCTACGCGTGTGGGTGGTGGGCATCAGCTGTTGACAAACGCCGGACCTCATGTTATGTGGCACTGGTGTATCGCATGAACTGGGCCGAGCCTGAAGCGTTGCAAGCCGTGACATGTGGCTCCATTCGTTACGCTGACAATGTGATACGAGACGGCTTGTTACAAGCTAGGAGCATCGTAGGCTTGCACGGCGTACACCTGTATGCAAGTGCAGCACCCTTTCAGCCTTCAAACATATACACCAAACATATTACTCAAATTTGAATTGTTCTGTGGCTCGAACTGACGTGATCACGGACGAGGGCTATGCTGCTGATGTGCAATGAGCCTGAGTTCCAAGGGACGTGCGCTTGGCCACATTGCGCAGAAGTACTCTAATCTATCAAACTGGATTGCTGAACGACCTGGTGCACCTACTAGCTTAAGCTCTGTGCTGGGCACTTCAGGCTGCCCACACCCACTTGAGCAGCAGCAAGGGCAGCTAGGAAAGCATGTGCATAACCTACAGCAGCACCAGCAGCATGACAACGCTGTAGAACCTGTACTTGACCACCAGCAGCAATGGGCGTGGAGCACAGTACAACAGCTACAGCAGCAAGGCAACAGTTGGCCTGGCCAGCCACTGCTGTTGCTGCAGCAGCAGCATGCACATGCAGCAGCAGGGTGCAGCGGCCCTGTGCAAGCATGCAGCAGCATTGGCAACCGCGGCTTCACCACAAGCAGCAGCAGCAGCGGCCGAAGCAGCAGCAGCAGGACGGGCAACCCACCAAGCAGCAGCAGCAGCACCCCAGCCAGCCAGCCTGTCAGCGCCAGCTGCGACGTGCCTCCAGACCACTGGCTCAACCAGCGCGCGCCACTTGGCCTCAACACCAGTAGCAGCAGCACTAGCAGCGGCAGCAGCAGCAGCGGCAGCGACAACCCCGGCACCAGCACTGACGCCAGCAGTAGCAGTAGCAGCAGCAGGGGCGTCGCCATACCTAGCATCTTTGACAGCAGCAGCAGCAGCAGCAGTGGTGACGGCGGCCCTGCGCGATGGAAGATTCCCCCTGGCCACATTTCAGGGGGCAGTTTGAGGCCGGAGGAGTTCCGGGAGCCTGGCCAGGTGCTGTCATCTTTTTACCAGGAGGGCATGCACGGCGGGCTGGGGCGCAAGTTCAGGCGCAAGGTGCCGCTGTTTCAGGTGAGCCGGGAGGGTGGGGTGAGGGGTGAAAGTTGTGCTGCTGCAGCAGCACCAGCAGCAGCAGCAGCAGCAGCAGCAGCAGCAGCAGCAGCAGCAGCAGCAGCAGCGGTGGCAGCAGCAGGCGGCGGGTTAGACGTGCTACCATTGCAGCTGACAAGTTCAGGCGCAAGGTGCCGCTGTTCTAGGTGAGGTGTGAGGGTGGGGTGAGAGATGGCAGTTGTGCTGGTTCTGCAGCGGCAGCAGCAACAGCAGTGGACAGGGGTTGCAAGGTGCCGCTGTTCCAGGTGAGGCGGGAGGGTGGGGTGAGGGGTGCTGTGCGGCACTTGTAATGCAGCAGCAGCAGTGGTCAGCGGCTATCGCGTGGTGCAGGTCTATGTCCTGCCGCGGCGCAAGTAGATGTCCAGCAGCGCCATCCTGCTGCCTATTCATTCATGCAGCCGTTGCAAGAGCATCAGTGCAGCAGCAGCACCAGCAGCCGACCAGCAGCAGCAGCAGCAGCAGCTGGGGTGCCTATGCTGTTTCACCACCTGTCCCTCCGTCATCCGCACTGCCAGCACTCCCACCAGTAACCTTGCTTGTCACGTGCCGCATCACTGCCCAACATGTGCGTTAATGTTTCATCACACTCAGGTTGTGGAGTTCTACGCCAACGGCACAGCCGTGGAGGAGTACAGGCCCTGCACGCCGCAGCAGCTGGGGCTGCACCCGCGCGACGTGGTGCTGTTTGCACCCATCAGCAGGCTGGCGGCACCACAGGTGCGTGTGCTATGTGTGCAGCAATGGCTAAGCTTGCGGGAAGGTGCCAGCGGTTGAGCACTTGAAGTGACAACATGAGTATGATTCTCCCAGCAGTTGCAGATGCGTGCGGAGCACATGCAACATGCATGAGAAATGTTGCGGAAACAAGCCATGAGGCAGCCAACCAAGGGCTTGCGCTCAGCAGCAGTGTCACCGCCGCAGAGTGTACACAGACGCCTTCACTGCTGTCAACAGCATACGTCAAGCCGCTTATGCTGCAGTGGTGCGTGTGTGCAGAGCACCTGACAGCACTCGCAATTGCCCCTGTTGCTGCTGCTGCTGCTGCTGCTGCTGCTGCTGCTGCAGCGTGCCACCATTGTGGTGCATGACGGCAAGATCTTGGTTAAGACGGAGATCGTGAAGGCCATCATCACCGCTGACAAGGCGGTGCTCATCAAGGGCAGGTGGGACTGCTGGGGCAAGTGGCAGCAGCAGCAGGCAGGCATGCCTGATCATGCTTTGATGCTTTTGCTTCTGAATAGTATTGGTACAACGCTGCTTACTTGCAGCTGAATGCACACACAAGCACATGCCGATCTCACGTCCTGCAGATATCGACAACCCTAAAGCTCACTTGCTCGCATGCTTTTGACATTGGCTGCTGCGCAGGCGCGAAGCAGACACTCAGAAGCTGTCTCAGAACATCCTGGCAGCCAACGACCAGCGCTTGATGTCGATCCACCTTGCAGCACAGCAGCAGCAGCAGCAGGAGGCTGCGCGCAGCGCACACACCCCGCTGTCGGCAATGGGCTGCGGCAAAGCAGCATCAGCAGCAGACCTCATTCGGGCAGCAGATGCTGCACATGGTGTGGGGCCAGCTGGCGGCAGCAGGGGTGCAGCAAAAGGTAGCTGGAGCCCATTAGAGGCTGAGGGCTTTGGCGGCAGCAGCAGCAGCAGGAGCGAGGCGCTGGCGCGCAACGTGGGCGGGGACTTGAAGGATGTGCCGTTTGAGATGCTGGTGCTGGAGGTGCTGCTGGACGCGACCACAGGTGCGGTGCTGCTGCTGCTGCTGCTGCTGGTGGTAAAGTGGAGCTGCACTATTGTGTTATGCTGCCACTGTGTGGTGTGTAGTAGTGGTGCTCAAGTGCATCGGTGTGAGAGCAGCGCTGATGCGTACCTGTGTCCCCATACTTTTCTTCTGCATATCCCTGCGGGGCCTGCGAGCGGAGGACTTCTACACCAGGGGGCAGCACATGCACTGGCTGCTGCACTTACTGCCACACCACCTGCTGCTGCTGCTGCTGCCGGAGAGTACTTCTACACCAAGGTGCAGCACTTGCACTGGATGCCTCTTGAAACAGCCAGGGTTCGATTGCCAACATGCTGCTGCTGCTGCTGCTGCTGCAGAGTACTTCTACACCAAGGTGCAGCACCTGCACTGGATGCTGGAGTCCATAGCTGCAGACATACGGCAGCCCAGCCAGCCGCAGGGCGCTATGGACAAGGCGCACCAGCTCATACCCATTCAGAAGTTCCTCACGGGGCTCAAGAGTGATGTCAAGGAGACATCTGCGGCCGTCAAGGCGGTGAGGCGCTGCTGCTGTGCGTCGTGACGAGCCCCTGCTGCTGCTTGTGGTGGTGGTGGTGATTGGCAGGCTGCGCAGCAATGTCACTTGTTGCTTGCAGCGGAGGTGCTGTCTGCTGGCCTCGGCATGCTGCCAGTAAACGCAGCGCTTCATGCTCCATCCGCAGGCCACGCATAACAGCACCTGCTTTACACCAAATGCATGCTCATTTGTTGTGGTGCTGTATGTTGCTGCATTCTTGGCTTGCCTCATCTTGCGCTGAGCCCTGCGACCTGCACCTTGCTGCTGCTGCTGCCGCTGCCTGCTGCCAGGCGCTGGGCCACAACGAGACGCTGCAGGAGCTGTGCCTGTCGTGGCACAAGCAGCAGCAGCAGCGCGCGGTGTGGGTGTCCTCGGAGCTGGCGCGGCAGAGGTGCGGCGAGGTTTGAAGCGCTGAACAGACATGACAAATGTTGCAGTGTGTTATGCTGGCGTGCATTTTTTTTGGCATGTACACCGTGCTGTGGAGGAGGGCTGTGAGCTGCATTGACCTTCATGCTGCATTCACTGCTGCAACAGCATCTTTGTAATCCTGCCTTGCCATCAAATGCGCAGGGCGCGTGCTGTGGTCGAGGGCTACGAGCTGGACTGTTGCAGCCTATGCTGCATTCACTGCTGCTGCATCTGCTGCTGCAATGGCATTTGCTTCAATCTCCCCTGCCTGCAACCCTGCCTCTTGATATGCCTGCAGGGCGCGTGCCGTGGAGGAGGGCTACGAGCTGGACGAGGTGGACCCCGCGGCCGCCTACAGCGTCATCTACGGACACACACGGCCCCAGCGCACCAACGGCCCGGTGAGGAGCCACTTGGGTCACAGCAGCACGGGCAATTAGTCCTGGCTGTGGCCTTTCATGTCACTGCAGTGATCAGCGCTGTTGTCAGCTGTTACTGGTCATTGTGCAGCGGGGCAGACGCGAGTCAGGCTGCCAGCACAACAGCTGCAGCAGCTGCTTGTGGCGCATTGTGCAAGCGTCATCTACGGCCACACACGGCTCCAGCGCACCAGCAGTCTGGTGAGGCGTCACATGAGTCAATCAGCAGGGCATAGATTCTTGCACTGCAGCCATTCATGCCACTAGGTTGATCAGTGCTGTGTCAGCTGTCATTAGTCAGCATGCAGCTGCAGCACCTGTGGCTGAGTGGTATGCCCGATGACTGGTGTGGGGACGGACTGCACCAGGCATGCAGCCGATGCTCCTCCTGCGCTGCCACCATTGTTGTTCTGCTGCTACTGTCATGCAGTCTGCTGGCCCGCTGCAGCACGTGCGCATGCTGACGGAGATGCTGGAGAGCTACGAGCGCGAGATCCAGTCACTGGAGGGCTCCATCAACGAGGCCGAAGAAGACTTGGACAATACGCGGTGAGTGGTGGGCTCAAGGGTTTTGGTGGTGTGTCGTGTCCAAAGCCTGGAGGGCAGCGTCAACGAGGCTGAGGAGGACCTGGACAACACGAGGTGAGTGGTGAGGCGTCATGCATTGGGGTTGGGCACTTGCTGTGTTGTGCTTGGGCTGAACCCTGAACAGCTCAATGGCAGCGTCAGCAAGGTGGGGGAAGACTTGGACAAGAAACAGAGGGAGGTTTGGGAGTGGGGGTGGGAGGGCTACGGGGCTGCAGAGCTGTGCTTGAATTGGGGGCTGCTGGGTCGGCAGCACTGCTAGCAGCTAGATGGAAGCTGGAGGCAGGGGCTACCTGGCAGGTTTGGATAAGCAATGGTAGCTGGCGCTTGATTGATGTGACTACTGGTCACACTGGTTGCAGCTGCAGTAGCGAGCAGCAAGCATTATGATGTGCTTGCTTGCATGCACTATCCATTGCTGGGCAGTCTGGTGGCACGGCCTGACTGCCGCTGCGCTGTGTGCGTCGTGCTGTGCTGTGCAGGTCTCTGTGGCACATGCAGCTGGACAGCAGCCGCAACCACATCATCATGGTCAACCTGTGGCTGTCCATGCTCAACATCAGCGTCATGGCAAGCACCATCTTCCCAGCATACTTCGGTGAGTGTGTTGTATACTTGCGATCATGCTCAGGCCCCGTGTGCAGGGCATAGATGCTTAGCTGTCTAGCCAGCTGCGTCATGGCAAGCACCATCTTCCATGCCCACTTCGGTGGGTGTAGTGCCACTTTCAGTCATGCCCAGGCCCCTTGCGCAGGGTGATGCTTAGCTGTGAGCATGCATGTGTGCTCCTAGCCATACGCTGAGCGTGCGATGCAGAAAATGCACATGCGCAGCATGTGAGCCAGCCGCCTGCCTACGTAGCGTACATTC
The DNA here is from genome assembly GCA_030272155.1 of Tetradesmus obliquus. Lineage (NCBI taxonomy): Eukaryota > Viridiplantae > Chlorophyta > Chlorophyceae > Sphaeropleales > Scenedesmaceae > Tetradesmus > Tetradesmus obliquus. The sequence goes on from CP126191.1 coordinate 10,293,376, forward strand.
GCCCCATACAACTCCAGCATCTGCAGTGTGCGCAGATGTGAGCTACGCACTCAGTTGCGCTGTCAAACAATGTTCTGTTTGCTTGCATTGACTGATGTTTGTCGCCTCTGCCCCTTCCTGCCTGCAGGCATGAACCTGGAGAGCCCGCTGCCTGCCGAGGACTCCTTCTACTTCTTCACGGTGAGGCAGCAGCAGCAGCAGCAGCAGCAGCAGCAGCAGGACATGCTCCCAGCAGCGTTTGTCAAATGTTTGCGCAGGCAACAGGGCAACGCACGTGCGGCACAACGAACAGGCTGACACACATGCTGCACACTGCAGCCACACACCACTCTGCTTTGCCGCTTGCTTTGCCGTGTACTCTTGTGCCTGCCTGGCGCAGGTACCAGCCTGGCGCTGGCTGGGCACCAAGAACCAACCAGCAACCAGACGGAAGCACATGCTGCATACCATAGCTGCTCCGGTCAATGATGTGCCGACCAGCGCACCTGCTGCTGTGCTGGTCACTTACTTGCCCTGCCCTTGCCCTTGCCCTGCCTGCCTGCCAGGTGGTGGGTGCCAGCCTGGCGCTTGCTGGGCTGTCCTACCCCGCCAGCCGCTTCTGGTACACGCACAACTGGCGCAAGATTAACCAGAACAAGATGTTTGAGCACAAGATGCTGCGGTGGGTGCATGGGGCTGAGCTGGCAGAGCTGCAACACATTTGGTCACCGTTCAGCATGCAGTGCTGTGGAGTGTGGCATTGCTTGGCTCAGTGCACATACGGTCTGCATAGATGAAACCTGCATGCGCAAGCCAGGCACATAGTCATGCACTGAAGGGTTCAGCATGCTGTCAAGTCAGCCTACCTACCTGGCTACATGTTTGCTTGCCAGGACAAGTGCTATCGCAGCTGTACGACACTCACCAATGTGCCGGTGCTGCTGCTGCTGCTGCTGCTGCTCTGCTGCTGCTGCTGCCGCTGCTGCTGTTGGTGTCTTGTGCAGCGTGCTGCTGGTGCAGAACATTGAGGACGTGGATGAGATCTTGCGCGCAGTCAAGCGCTACAGGTGGGGGCGCTGCTAGCAGCATGCAGCGTGCCATGCCAGCAACGGCTGCATCACATGCAGGCATGTGCACATGGCAGGCAGAGGCGTGAAGGATGCATGGACAGCTGCTCACCCTGCCTCTCTTTGTTGGCTACGCTGTGTGAGATGTGCGCACACCCCGCAAACGTATGCAGCATCAGCGATCATATACGTAGCTGGCAAACAACCTGCAATGCTGTTGCTGCGACTGCTGCTGCTGCGCTCAGGTACAAGTTTGTGGACCGCGGCGTGTTCCGCAAGCTGCTGACCGAGGCGCTGGGCAACCGGGCGCTCACGCAGACACACATCGACTTCCTGTGGCAGTGCTACGACAGGTGAGAGCGCTGCCAGCAGCAGCAGCAGCAGTGACGGCTGCATGGTGCTAACAGATGCTGGCGGTGGCTGCACTGGTTGTGACGTATGCTGGCGACGCAGCGCTCTGCCTGGTTACAACGCTTCTGCATGCCGGGTGGCTGGTGCAGTAGGAGGTGTCTGCTGCATCATCTCGTCGTACCTGTGCAGCGCCCAACTGCATTCCACTCGCTTGTTGTTGCACCCCGCAGGGGCCGTGACGGGTTCATCCAAGAGTGGGGCCAACCTGCAGGAGTCGGCACGTTGATCCTGTTCTTCATCCTGCCGCAATATTCTGCATAATGTTGCGTAATGTTGCCTGCCGCCGCACCCCGCAGGGACCGTGACGGCTTCATCCAGGAGTGTGAGCTCATCCGGCCCCTCAACACTTATCACACCATGGACCCCGCAGCGGCAGCAGCAGCAGCAGTAGACAGCCCCGCAGATGCAGCGCTGCGCAGTGCCCTGGACGGCACCGGCCTTGACGGCAGCAGCAGCAGCAGCTTTGCTAGTGAGGCCGGCAGCAGCGCCGTCAGCAGCGTAGCAGGCGGCAGCGGCAAAGGCGGCGGCAGCAGCAGCAGCAGCGCGGGCGTTGCTAGTGCATTGGAAGCGTCGTACAGCTGCCCTGATCCTTGGGAGCAGCAGCAGCAGCAGCAGCAGCTGGAGCAGCCGCGGCTGGAGCTGCAGCAGCAGCCGTGGCAGCAGCAGCACGACTGGGGTGCCAAGCTGCCAGACGAGCAGCAGCAGCAGCACACGCAGGACTACGTGCCCTGGTCCTACAGCAACAGCGAAGACGGCAGCAGCAGCAGCAGCCAGCCCCTGCAGGAGCTCTCGCAGCACCACCAGCAGCACGCATCTGCCATGTCGCGTGACTGGGTGTCACCCGATGAGCTGCGATGGGACGGCTGGGTTGCACCAGACTACGAGAAGGCCGCGCAGCAGCAGCGGGAGGCGGAGGAAGCTGAGATGGCAGGGCGGCAGCCGCGCGTGCAGCGCATGGCAGAGTGGGTGCTAGACCGCATGCAGCAGCGGCAGTCGGCGCGGCGCAGCAGCAAGCAGGCTGCTGAGGAGCAGCAGGAGCAGGAGCAGCGGGAGGAGCTGCGGCAGCAGCTGCAGCAGGCTGTGGCTGATGACAGCGACTCTGATGACGATTATGATGAGTCGCTGGAGCTGCTGCGAGGCCGGGCTGGGCGCAGCATGCAGCGGCAGCAGGAGGTGCTGGGGCTGGGGCGGACGTACCACCACCAGCAGCAGCAGCAGCAGCAGCAGCATCCGCAGCAGCCGCAGCAGCAACAGCAAGCGCAGCAGGAGGATCAGGAGATGTCGCCGCAGCAGTATCTGAGCTGGGATGAGGACGCGCGCTACGACTGGGACTCGTATGATGAGCGGGGCCGCTGAGGGCTGTATGCTGCATGCTGCTGCAGCAGCCTGTGCGTGCTGTGGCAAAGTGCTGCGTGCGTACACACGCGCGGGCTGCCTGCTGTTGCAGCTGCCGTGGTGAGGCTTTGCCTGTAGAGACGGGCAAGTGCTCCTGCTGGCTGAACTGCTGCTGCTGCATGCTTCGGCAGGTGGTCAAGGGAACTTGCCTGTGGATAACCCTGGACATTTGATTTTGTGGCAGTGCCTAGTTCCGTCTGTTGTGTTGTGGCACTTGTTTTTATATTTTCTTCCTCTGTCCTCATGTTTGTCGTTGGTTTGGTCAGCTTCTGCCGTCCACTGTAGTGGCTCTGTACCATACACTAGTTGTGTGCGTGTTCATCTTCTTGGCTGGCCGTGCACACAGTGGTGCACGGATGCTTTGTGTGGCAGGCAGCAGTGCTGTGCCGTTCGGTACTGCTGGACGTTCACGTTTATTTGAACAGTATGAAGCACCTGGGACAGCAGCGCTGTGGCGGGCATCCCAGGCGGTGCAACAGTGTTGCTGGCAGGAGCTGGATTGGGCCACTGCTGTTGCTGTATTGTGTTTTTAGGCGGCAGTGGACGTCTGCTTGCAACAGGTGCACGGGCACGCATGATGGTGTGCGCAGAACCATTGCCCTGGTGAGATGGCAGATGCCAGAAACTATGGGCTGTTTGCAGTGCGAGTGTTGTTTGAACTTAATGTCCTTGCTGTAGCTGACCATTGACTGTCATCCTTGGGTCTGGCCACCAGAAAGCTGGTGTCAGGCTGGCACGCTGCTCTGATCTGCCAGCAGCAGCGCAAACCTGGTCACTGTTTACTGCTTATGGCCCTGAAGATGTAGCATTGAGATTTTTGGTGACTTGCGCAACTGAATGTTCCTCTTGCCCTCAGCGCGGTGGTCATCTGAGTGTTCCTGGGGCAGCAACAGCTGTGAGTGGCACACCTGTGCCCTGCCAGCGACTCTCATACTACCACACGCACTATGTGCCTCCGCCCACTGCTCGGCACCTGTGCATGTCGCTGCTAGGTTGCAGCTGTTCGCAAGCACTGGCAGAGACGCGAACCCAGAGATCTCTGTACGTGTTGACTAGCAGTGCTGTACAAGTCACCTCACCGTGTCGGCAGCCCCGCCAAGGTTCAACTTCAGATTTATTTGAATTGTCTATCGAACCAATCCAAAGCTTTAGATCGGCCGCGGGTTGCCTTGCTGAAGACGCACCACGATGATGCTCCACCAAAGGGCACTCACCACACACCAGCGGGCTAGCGTTGCAGCCAAGCCATGCAGCACACCGTGTATCACACTTGGCAGTAGCGCACGTGTTCGGGTGGCTCAGCGCCACCTCAGGACCAGGACACTGGCAACAGAAGGTGGGTACAGACTGGAGTGTAGTAGCAGTAGTCAACTGCTTGCTGCTGTTCAGTGCATGGCATATACTCGCTAGAACAGCGTATTTCGCGGATGCAAGCAACCGATTTGCCATGGCAGAGCCAGCTGATGTGCAATGTGCTGCTCTTGCATCACACCTGTGAGCTGTGTGCCAGCAGCTGCAAAGCTGCAGCTGAACAAGGCATGCAGCGTCGCCGCAGCATGCATGCAGCTGCATGTCTGCCATCCCAGCTGCACCTGCATGCTTGTTGTGCGTCCCACTGTCCAGGTTGATGCAGCACTGGCTGTTGCCTCTTGTGCCATCGCCAGGCTGCGGCACACACACACACACACCAGTTTCCATGCATGCTGTTGCACCATTCGACATGAATGTCACAGCGTCAATGATGTGTTCCACCAACCTGTGTCTGTGCTGCAGTGATTGAGGCTCCGCAAGTCATTGCTGAGGCGGAAGCAGCACTGGAGAGCAGCAGCAGCAGCGGCACAGAGGCAGCAGCAGGCCCCAGCAGCACAGGCAGCAAGCAGATCAACTGGTACCAGCAATGGTGAGGGCTGCCGCATGCGGCTCATATGCACCGACCCAAACACAGCAGCTGGCTGCAGTGGGTTGCAGCAAGCAACATGGCATTTTTTGCGTGTGCTTGAAATGCTGGCGCAACAGCCTTGTGGCCTTGTAGCAGCATAAGCAGCACTGTTGTTCAGACCTAAACCATGGCCGTTATTCGCGCGTTGTGCAAGCAAAACTTGCACAGTTATAGTTGCTCCTGCTCATATTCTGCCACATACCTGAGCCCTGCAGTGCTCTCAGACTGTGGTATGCAAGCAGCCTTTGCAGCCATGAGCAGCATGCTCAAGCCTAGCTGTCATCAACAGAGCCACCCTGTGGCATACATATGCAGTGCTGGCGCACTGGACACAGCAGCACTGCACAGCGCACCTTAGTCCAGGCCGCAGCAGCGACACCAGTGAAGCACCATGCGTTTGTGCTGTTGCACTATGTAGCCAACAGCACGCCAATTACCTTGTACTCAGGATCATCTCCAATGCTGTGTACCCATCATGCGCGAGCTGCGCAGGTACCCGCTGGCCATCAGCAAGGATCTGGACCAAACTCAGCAGCAACAGGCCACAGCAAAAGGCTTGAGATAGTAACCGCAATGGAAAATGTGCCGCGTCCTGCACTGCGCAGGTACCCTCTGGCCATCATCAAGGACCTGGACCCGCGCCGCCCCAACGCAGCGCGCCTGCTGGGCATCCCAGTGGTCATGTGGCGGGACGGCAGCGGCGCTTGGAGGGCCTTCGAGGACCGCTGCCCCCACAGGTGCGCTGCTGCATGTGGTGCTGCATACAGCACACAGGAGTTGGTTGGCAGGAAGCAAGGGGCAGGCGGCTGCCGCTGTTTGTAATGCATGCATGTGCTGCTGGCGTGACTTTGCCGGCTTTGGAGGCATGTACATGGGAAAATGTGGCAGCAGCGGCAGCAGCAGCCTTGCCCTGGTGCAATTCTCTGACGCATGTATGCGCCGACAGGCAAGTGACAACAGCTCCCACTTGCAAGCTACGCAGCAGTCAGTGGCAGGCTTGAGGCCGCGCACAGCAGGAAAGTCCAAATGGTGCCTTTTACGCGTTGCTTTGCCTGTTGGCTGTGTGCCTGCGCAGGCTGGCGCCGCTGAGTGAGGGCCGCATCGATGCCAACGGCACACTCATGTGCAGCTACCACGGTGAGCGGGAAGCTGCTGGCAGCGCAGCAGCAGCAGCAGCAGCAGCAGATGGGGCGGCGGCTGCTGATGCAGCTGTCGCCACAGCAGCAGTACAGCTACCACAGAATGACGTAAAGCAGCAGCAGCAGCAGCATACAGCCGTAGCTGTGTTGCGGACCTGCTGGTGTGGCTGGCTGTGATGCAGTGCTGCTGCCTGCTCTACATTCGGCAATACGCCGCTCCTCCAGCTTGCACAGATGGTGATGAAGTCTGAAAGCTGCCTGCTTCTATGCCTGCTTGTGCTGCTGCTGCCGCCAGGCTGGGAGTTCAACGGCGCAGGCGCATGCACGCGCATCCCGCAGATCGGCGATGAGCGCGCGCACGCCACTGCATGCGCCAGTCAGCGCTCATGTGTGGCTAGTTACCCGGTGAAGGTGCGGCCAGCAGCACACAGCAGCATGCAGGGCCTCACGCGTTTGATGAGCTACGCGCACCACAACGCGGAACATGATGATCTACCTGCCTTGAATCATGCCAGCAGCTTCGCCTGAGTGCTGCAGCTGCCAGCTTTCATATGTTCTGCATCCTTGCTGGTGCTGCTGCCACCGCCCCGTTGCTGCTGCCACGCACTGTTGTCACCCGTTTGCTGCTGCAGGAGGTGCAGGGCCTGCTGTGGGTGTGGCCTGAAGCCAGCCCTGAGGGCGCTGCTGCTGCCGCTGCTGCTGCCCCTGCGCTGATCGCTGAGCTGGACCAGCCTGATGAGTGGGAGCCGCGCACCGACTGGTTCATGCGTGAGATGCCCATCTCAATGGAGACTGTTGTGGAGAATGTAAGTGCTCTGGTTGTGTAGGGCTAGTATGGGTTTTGTTCAGTCACCGTGTGCAAGATGGCTGTGGTGTGCTGCTGGTTCCTGCGCAAATTACCCATCTTCATGGGGATGGTTGTGGAGGGTGTGAGTGCTGTGATACTGCAGGGGATGTGAGGCACATGTTGGCCATATGATGTGGTGCATGGCAGCTGGGGCGTGCAGTTGGTTCATGCGCAAGATGCCCACCCCATCGAGACAGTTGTGGAGAACGGGAGTGCATTTAATAAAATAATTGCCGTATGCCTGCCATCCAGTGAAGGCGGTTGAGGAGGAGTGTGACGTAAGGTACGTATTGCGCATAGCAGCTGAAGCACGTGTTAAATTTGAATGCACAGCAGGACATTGTGTGGTCAGCTGCCGGTTCCCTGTAATGTGTCCATGTCTTGCCAGCAGTGTTATCTACTAGATGTCCAAACGCCTGTACGCCCTACCTACATTCGCAGCTTGCCCCTGCCTATCTTTCAACACCCCTGAACCCTACTCGTTTGTGTGTCACCGCACGCGCCGCAGGTGGCAGACCCCTGCCATGCCAACTTCACGCACCACAAGGTGCAGGGCGCGCGCAGCAACGAGAAGGGCACAGACATCAAGCCGCTCACGCCGCCCACGCCTGCGGGATTCAAGATGGAGCAGGACAGCGGCCGCTTCAGGGCCAGCTTCGAGTTCGTGGCACCCTGCTTCCTCAAGTGAGTAGCGAGTGATGTGCAGTGCAGGTTGATGTTTGGGTCAGCGATGAACCGTCCTCTCCTGCCGTCAGTCACCCAGCAGCTGCATCCGCTAGATGTCCCTATCACATGTTTCCCCACGCTGCTGCTGCGGTTGTATTGACGCCGCACGCAGCAGCGGCCTGCAGGAACACCTTCCCCGCCTTCCGCCCCCCCCCCCCCATAGTGGCCGCACCTGCTCTTGATTCCCCCTTGCCCGATCATAAGATCATGAGAGTGCTGCTGCTGTTGTGCCACTTGTGGCCCTGGTCCGCAGGTACACCTTCCCCGCCTTTGGCCGCGTGATGGCTGTGTATGTGGTGCCCACAGCCATGGGCTACAGCCGCATGATCACGCGCTTCGTGAAGAACAAGCACAACTACCCGGCGCGCCCAGGGCTCATGGGCGTCGTGCTCAAGGTGAGGCTGCTGAAGCAGCAGCAGCAGCAGCAGCAGCAGCAGCAGCATACATGCTGGGTGCATGCTTCAAACCAAAGCTAGGCGGCAGCGCATCTCCGTCAGGCGTTGTTTACAGCTCGCCAGCAGCACAGCACAGCAGCGCAGCTTCAGTGCATGCACGACGGCTGTTAGCAGCACGCTCACAGCGAGTGGTTGCACAGCCAGCTCATGCTTTCGCATCAACTGGCACAAACCAGGGTGTGTTTGTGCTGATTGCGCTGCCGATTTACTGTTGCTGCTGCTGCTGCTGCTGTCGTGTGGGGCCCGTTTGAATGCCCTGCATTGGCTGCTGCCAGTTCATGGAGCTGCTGGGGGGCAGCACACACCACGGCTGGATTTGCTATGGTTGTAATTTGACCCGTGCTTTTTATGCTGCTGCTGCTGCTGCTGCTGCTGCTGCTGCTGCTGCTGCTGCTGCTGCTGCTGCTGCTGCTGCTGCTGCCCCTGCTGCTGCCAGTTCATGGAGCTGCTGGAGGGCAACCGCGTGCTGGAGCACGCGCTGATGCGCAACAAGGTGCTCGACGGGGACAACCACGTGCTGCACGTGCAGGTGGGGCCGCGGGCAGCAGCAGCAGCAGCAGCAGCAGCGTGGCTAGGCCCTCGGGAGGCAACGTGGTACATAAATGCTGTGCTGCGTGCATGTGTTTGCAGCTTGCAGCAAAGCTGTGGCATGCAAGCGGGTTTGCTGCCCGTTGAACGACTTTGCGCCAGCTTCAGAATGCCACATGTGGCTCTGTCATACTGCAATGCTGTGTGTTGTTTTTGCACTGTGTATGCTTGCTTGTGTGCCCTCATCAGCAGTCAACAGTCTGTCATCCTGCTGTCGTCCAACTCACGCCCTGCCCTTTCTGCGCCTGCTGCAATCGCGCCTGCTGCTGCTGCTGCTGCTGCCCTGCTGTCCCCGCTGTCTTCACAGGAGCGGCAGCTGCTGGCTGAGGGCGTCAACGCTTGGCAGAAGAACTACTACATGCCCGGCACCAGCGACACAGGCAAGGACCACATCTGCTGTAGCACTGCTGTCACGCTACTGCTGCGCTAATGCTGCTGTGCTGCTGCTTGCTGCTGCGCCAGCAGCACTTGGCTTGTGCAAGTTTTCCGCAGCTAGCAGAGCCAGCCACATGGCGGCGGTCCAGCTGCATACAGCTGCCGCAATGTTGATGCCAGTGCTGGTTGGCCAACCACACGTAACAACTGTGACTTCGGCACAGTGTTGGGCAGCGCGTCAGCAGGCCGGCGTCAAACACCCCTGACTGCTGCTGCTGCTGCTGCTGCTGCTGCTGCTGCTGCTGCACCTCTGCAGGCGTCGCTGCGTGGCGCAGCTGGCTGACCAAGTTTGGTGCAGACATGCCGCTGCTGCCCAAGACGCTGCAGGACCTGCCTCCGCTGATGAGCAGGAGGGACAGCCTGGACAGGCTCAGCCAGCACACACAGCACTGCCCAGACTGCCAGCAGGTGGGATGGTGTGGGGTTGACGCCTCCACTTGCGTTTGGTCCAAGTGCTGGGCATCTCCTGGATTAGGGGTGCTGAACGTGTCTTGCTGGCGGCCGCAGTGCCTTAGTTCCCTCTGCAATCAGGTTCGCCTGACTGCTGCGTGTGACTAGCCAGAAGGATGCCATCCCTGCTGGTAAGATCAGAAACAGGTGCGCTGGCTGCGGGCACTGCAGCTGGCGTTCTGGCTGTGTCGCTGCCGTCTGTCAAGGGTGCAGGCAGATGCCATAGTGATGGTGCTGGTTCTGTTGACGTCGAGTGTGGTAAGAGTTCCTGCCTTGCGGCTTGGCCATGATGAATCATTGATTTGAAGCATATCAAACACTCTGGTGCAAGTATGCTGTCACATAACTGCTGCTGCTGCTGCTGCTGCTGCTGCTGCTGCTGGGCTGTGCAGGCCTTGAAGCGTATCAACCTAGCGCTGCCTGCGACGTGGGCAGCCGCTGCAGCAGCACTGCTGGTGGCTGGGGTGGCAGCAGCTACTGGCGCGCCGCTGCTGTCGTGGAGCGTGGCGGGCGCTGCTGGTGCTGCTGTGCTGCTGGCGCTGGCTCACCGCAGCCTCAATAAGTTCAGGGACCTGTTCATTTTCACAGACTATGTGCATGCTGACGTCGCTTGAGCTGAGTGCGGCACGAGGTGCAGCTGATGGTGAATGCAGCGTTGAAATTTTTGCAGGCTGTGAGCATCAGCAGGTGCACACCGCATTTGTTTGATCCTCTGTATATGATACTATGCTGTATGCTTAAGCTGAGAAGTTTTTCAGGAGGGCACACTCATACAACTGGCTGCTTGTATTGTCTGTCCGGCCTGGCAGTCACTGCCGCAGTGCCCCCGGGCCGGCAGTGCCGGAAGCTCTTTATACCTGCACACCGCTTGACACGTATTGTTCAGGCCTCTACATGATGTTTTGAACCTACACAAACATTTGCCTGAAGCGCAGACAATGTGCTGGACGCTGTCACCAAAGCAGGAAGCCGCTTCAAGCCAGAAGTTCTGGCAGAATTTGATAGTGCACCAGCCGGCCGAAACAGCTGTGCTGAAGGTGTTGATCTCACTGTTGGCTGAAACAGACTAATGTTTGGTTTGAATTATTATACGTGCGAGAAGAATTGCCGAGATACTGCTGGTTTCAATTTTCAGCATCAACGACTCCGTGAAAATCGCATAAATGTCAAAGTTTCTTCTGCTGAATGATGAACTGAATGTAAGAGTTTGTCACTATTCCAGTGAACCTGGCGACCTGGCGTCTGCATGTCAGTGCGACGTGCTCTGCATTTTCCGGCCTCTGCAGCGTCTGCTGCTGAAAGTCCACAGAACAAACAAACATAATCTACTTAAGACGTTGCCATCTGCGATCAGCGCAACCTTGGCAAAACCTGGAAGATTATGAAACCATTTATATATCTTTAATCGTGAAGTGTCACTGCACAGTGTACTGACAAGTCGCCCTAGCAGATGACCGCAGCATATAGAGCTACAAGTGCACGAAAACCCCATACAATGATCACTAACTGCGTGTTAGTCAAGTTGACATTGTTTATAAGCAGATCATACAACCTATGAGCACAGGTGGGCTTCCGGTACTTGGCAAAGTCACCTGCCCGATCAGCCCAACGTTTCAATCCTCATCATTAAACTCCAACACTTCGTTGTTTGCGACACCCTGCAGACGAGGACTGCACTTATCGGTGCCGCTCGAAACCAACTGAGCTTGGAGCCTGAATATATCGCCGGGTAAGCGCAGACGCAGCTCGTCTCCTGACGTTTACCACTAGTGGGAGGGTATTGCGTCTTATCAGCAGCGTCAGGTTTGCTTGTGCAGCAGCAAACGCGTTACCGGACCCGCTGCAGGGATGACCGGCTGGCTGCAGCTGGCTTATTCGCCAATTCATCTACTGGTAAACAAATTTTTAATGGTATCAGTATGCTGTTTCAGGGAGAAGCAGGCACCTTCGCTTAGTTTGAGTGCCCATCACCGTGTGTTGACTTTTCGACTACCATTACGCCAGTAATCAACAAAGAGACTGCACTAAGTGCGACAAATAGGGCTTCTTCATGTTCAGGTGGGGCTTAAGTTGTATGAACGTGTAGCTGCCATGCCTGCTGGGCAGCAGTCACTGCAACCAGCACAGGTGCTGGGCAGCAGTCTCTGCAACCACCAGACTCACCGCACCAGCTGTTGGCATAATGCAACGCTGCTGCCCTGGACAGATTCATCACCCACAGCCACGATGAAAAGTTTGACGTGCAAGGACCGTGAGATGGTTGCCTAGTGCACCGTGGTAGCATTGCAGAGCCTGCAGCTCACTGAGCTGCAAGAGTCTTGTCAGTCCATGTCACATGGTCTAACAATGGCGGCCTGTGCAGCCGGCCATGTTTCCCAGCCCAGCAATAAGGTCGCTGCACACACAAGTGGCTGCAACGCATTGCATGCTGTGCTTTGGTCCACCCACGCTGCACTGCAGGACCGCAACCAATCTGCACGACCTCCAACACCACTTGAAGTGGCGCCATGACGCGACCCATGCTGCTGCCGGCACTGCTGGCCTGCCTGATGGTAGCCCAGCTGGCTGCTGCCACACGTGACACCATGACATCACCCGGACGGGCCCTTCAGGCCGTGCCCATCACCCTGACACGGCAGCAGTTTGTGCAGGCCACCTGGGCGCTGCAGGGTGTGACCTGCGCTGGCGTGTATGCCACTGCCAAGGACAAGAACTTCAACAACACCCTGGCAAAGGCCGTCACAAAGGACTTCGCTGACGCGCTGACCTCTGCCGGCTGGCCCTCTGCAGCCAAAACTGTTGTGGCTGTGCGCCAGCCCTGCAGGGACGTCACGGTGAGTACCACACATGCGCTGGATCAATGCCTTTGTGATTGAGGCGCATGATGCGCACAGCTCGTTGTTCTACAACGTGGCTGGGCGTCCAGCTTTGCACCCACGCTGCCGAGTGCCCTGCCAGCAGCCATAGATGTAAAGCTCAGGGCATTGCAGAATGCTGTGCATTGGCTTGGCGGCTGCTGCTGCTACTGCTACTGCTACTGCTACTGCTGCTGCTGCTGCTCCTGGTTTGTGGCATAACAACTGCTGCTTGACACTGCTGCGTCACATGCCGCTGCCCATGCATCCACTGCCTCAACTCTCTCAGTTCAAAGACAAGACCTACGCCTCGCTCCGGGTGGGTGTGCGCTTCAACAGCACCACCGACACCCAGGTCCGCGATGACATGTGGGCGGCTGTTGGCTCCCCCAAAGTCACCAAGCTCTGCACCGGCGGCTACAACACCACCCTGTACAAGAACGTTGCTGCCCTGTTTGCCAAGCACAAGTTCAAGGTGTCGCAGAACAGTGAGTGCTGGGCTGCTGTGCATGCACAGCTGCTGCTTCAAGCACCAAGTTGGTGTCCTGCTCTCTCACTCTTTCAGCAGATCATGCTGCGTGCTGGTGCTGTCTTGGGCTCATCATGCGCATGCAGGTGTCTCCAGGGTGACATTTTGTTGATGTTCAGCCTCCTTTGCCTGCGTCTGCGCCGCTTTGTGCCACTCTGCGCTGCAGACGGCACCCGCACCAACATGTTCTACCCAGGAGGCACAATGTGGGTGGAGTATGCTGCTCCATGTGTGCCCAAGCCCAAGCCCAGCCCGTCACCCAGCCCCCCACCGCAGCCCAGCCCCTCTCTCAGCCCTGCACCCATCCTCAAGGCCCCTGTCATCAACGTGCCTGTCGGTACCACCTCATGCAACAAAAGCGATGTGCAGGCACTGGCTGATGGGCTGAAGGCGCAGGTGACCAACGGCATGGACGCTGCCGAGGCTTCGCTGGTGTACGTGGAGGTTGCCGACTGCAAGGTGGGTGCCAGGTGCCGCTGCGACTGATGCGCTGCCAGTTGGGAGCAGGGCTGCAATGTAGCGGCTCATGCGCATAGCTAAGTCTGTAGAAGGTAGCACAGGCATGGCAGAAGGTGCAGCTTGCATTACTGCCTTGGAGACAGTGAGCAACCATGGGGTTTAGAGCCATCACCTTGCCGCCTCTGCTGCGATGCACACATGGCAAGGTGCTGCGCTGCTGCTGCTGATGCTGAAGTCAACCACCTGCGGGTGTGTCTGTTGCTGCTGCCACTGCTAACCGCCATGATGTCTTCGCTGTCCCCGCCAACTGTCCGCAGCCCGTCGGCAAAGCAAGGCGCCACCTGCTGGCAAACAGCGTCGTCACACTGGCCATTACCATCTCGCCCCTGGTCCAGTCCCCCGCACAGATCGAAGCAGCCACCCGTGCTGTGTACCAAGCCGTGACAGGCAACCCCGCCGAGTCTTTGCCTGCTGGCGCCAGCCTTGACACGGTGCTAGCAATCATGAACAAGGACCTGGCGTCTGGAGATGCGCAGCAGCTGGTGCAGAAGGTGCAGCAGGCCATCGCGCAGCAGAACCTCACTGCTGTGTTTGACGTCACGGTGACCAACACGACTGCCATCACAGGTTGGTGGCAAGCGTGTGAATACATGCAGAGCTGCACAGGTATACAAACGGCTGTCACGATGCAGCATAGGGATGGTCATAATGGCCAAGATCGTGTCGAGGCTTCAAGGCAAGCCCTTTTCTTACATGTTTGGTAGCTGCTGTTGTGCCAAAGACAGAGGATCTCACATTGAGCAAGCTCCACACTTGCAGCCCTACAGTGTGTCTTAGAGCAACAAGTGGCATGAATCAATCAAAGAATGAATGAGCTACGCACGGGATGTTCGCACTTAATACCCGCGTAAGTGGAGGAAGGAGACGTGTGTGGCGAGAGGATACCCCTCATGCGTCTCCACGCCTCCTACCATCCCTACCGTACTCGGGTGACCCAAGGGTCTGGTAGGTACCCAGTGGCATGCATCCCAGTAGCCTACACCTCCCAAAGTTCCTGAGGACCTGTGCGCTACCCAATCTCTGCTGCTGGTGTGCCTGCTGTCCATGCAGGCGGAGCTGAGGCCACCAAGTGCCCTTCGCTGCCCCCAGCCATTACCAGCGCCACGTGGGGCGGCCAGTGCCTCAATCAGGAGCATGGCTTTGTCTGCACTGGCACCTGCTCCACTGGAGGCACCGTATCTGCCACCTGCACCACAGACGGCACTTACGCGCTTGCAGCTGGCGCTGCCTGCCCTGCTACACAACAGCGTGAGCTGCCTGTTGCTTGTTCTGGATGGTGAAAAGACGTTGTTTGCTGGATCCCAGGCCGGCTGCATTCCTGTCTTGCCCCAGATATAGCTGATGCGTTGCGTGTGCTGCTGATATAGCGTTGGCTCCCTATAGAAACTTTTCATGCTGGGCAGCAACAGGCATGCAACTGCTGCCACTGTCTCTTGTGTCGAGTTTATACATACGTATGTCTTGCAGTGCTTGCAGTGCTGGCTTGGAACCATCAACCGCTATGATCTGTCTGATCTCCTTACCCTTCCCTGCAATGGCTGCTGCCTGCAGCTACGAAGACATGCACGGGCGTGCCCTCAACCACGCCAGAGGGTGCAGCATGGCCGTCTGGTGGCTGCACCAACCAGACGCAGTGCACCGCCGCATGCTCTGGTGATACCACTGGCACTGTTTCCTCTGTGTGTGACAACCTGAAGGGCGCATGGTCAGAGCCATCAGGCACCTGCACGCCTAGTGAGTTGCAGCCTGTATTGCTCATCAGCCACACAGCATGCAGGCACTGCCATCTGGCACCTACTGTTCATAGCATGCATTTGATGCATGGCACCCAGGTTAGTGTGGCTTGCTGATGCACCCTTGCTCTGTATGCCACTTATCAGATGCCTCTGGCTGTTATCTCTGCTGTACGAGCCATGTGGCGGTATCACAGGTCACCACAGTAGCTTTCTAAGCTCATCATTATGCTGCACAGGTCATGCTCGGCAACCACATGTGTCATGTGGTTGTGCAGCGTATGCCACAGCTCCACCATTTCCTGTATACCACTGTTGCAACAGAGTGGGCGCCTTGTCGATGCTGCTGTCGTTGTCTGAAGCAACAACAGCAGTGCAAAGCAGCCAGAAGACATAGTGCACTGCTGATACTGGCAGGAGTCATCCTGAGAACCTCTCACGTTGCATCCGTCCCTGCTGTGCTGCCCGCCTTGCAGTCCGCTGCGTTGGTGTGCCCCAGACAAACGTTGCCAATGCCAACTGGCTGACCAACTGCCCCATCACAATCGGCTCTACCTGCACAGCAAAGTGCATCGGAGAAGGCACAGACACCAAAGCCACATGCAACAAAGTTGGCACCTCCGACACCGCTGACTGGGGCATCACTGTCACTGGCAGCTGCTCTGCAGCATACGGCCCAGGGGCGACATGCGCAGATACCAACGGTGCAACTGCAGGCCAGCCCAACATTGTCTGCGGCGATGGTCTTAGTGCAAAGGATGGCGCATCAAGCACCCCCATTGCAGGTATGGCGGAAGATGCAGCAATCAAAGCCTGCTGCAGTGCTCTCTACGGTGCGACAGCGACGTGTGCCAGCGACTGGAAGGGTGCGTGTGCAAGCGGCACTACTCTCAACCCGAGTGGCGCCATCAACGGGCTTGCAAAGGACAGCGCTGAGGCCCGCGCCGTCTGCTGCGTTGCGGTGAGCCGGCGGCTGTGCTGTTTGTGGCATCTGCTGTAACAGCAGGCTGTGGTGCTCGCCACAGCAGTGCAAGCACATGTGAGCTGGCAAGTAGCCGTTCTGCATGGAGCACGTTGTGTGATGGCTGAGCACGTCACATATCACAGTCTTGCATGAGCAACATGGTTACTGCAAGCGCTCAGGTTGCAACAGCCAGCAGCATGCGTCAGGTGCCTGGCAGCGATGCACACTGCTGCAAGTGTGGACAATCTTGCAGCATGGAATGCTGCTGCACAGTCATGATGTTGTTGCACTCTGCAACTGAACCTGCAGTGCATCGTAAAAAGGCAAACAGGGCAAGGGTGCTTGCCTGCTTCACCTGCTCTGGCAGAGCACAATCAAGTAGCTGTTCAGATCCTTAAGTAAACACTCATGATTTCGACATGCGTATCTCGTTTTGCTGCTTCTACATACAGCCTGCCTCACCTTCACCAGGTCCTGTCGTCTCCAGCCCATCTCAAAAGCCTGCCAACCCCTCCCCTACTCCCGGCAACCCCAGGTGAAGCCAGTGTCAAAAGCCAGGGCTCAGCATGTTGTTGACACTGCATGTGTAGTAGTTGTACCAGAAGCTGCATGCTGCCATTGTGAAACCATGCTGAACAGCTTTGCAACAGGTTCCTTTTTCTATGGGAAGTGAAACCTGGTCCCCAAACCACATGCAGCTGGTTACTGACTTGATGCATGATGTGTTTGCATGCTGCAGCCCGTCACCACAAACCCAGGCTTCACCTAGTCCAGCGCCATGCACGGTGAGTTTGAATCTGATCAGGCCCTGTACATCAGCAGAGACAGGGGCTGCGATGAGGCACGCTTGATTGCTCGAGTGCGTGCGCGGCCTGGTGCCAACTCCAATCAAACTATCACGACAGCCGCGTTGTAATCAGCGGGAGCACAGCAGCTTGAACCGCACATCGCAACACATCCGTGAATCAGGGCTATCGTTTGTTTGCAAGGCATGCTTGTACAACATGCAGCCTGTTAGCTGCAGTGACGGGTCATCAATGTTCTGTCGGAGCTGCCAGCACATGGGTGTGCCCGCCTGCCCGCCCGCCCGCCCGCCCGCCCGCCCGCCTGCCCCAGGCCCCTGCCTGCCAGCCTGCCTGCCTGCCTGCCTGCCTGCCTGCCTGCCTGCCTGCCTGCCTGCCTGCCTGCCTGCCAGCCTGCCTGCCAGCCTGCCTGCCTGCCTGCCTGCCTGCCTGCCTGCCTGCCTGCCTGCCTGCCTGCCTGCCTGCCCGCTTTACATCCAACACCACCACAAGCAAACTGACCCTGGCACATGTGCCCCTGCACTGTTCAATGCTGCCTTGCATTGCACTCACAGCCGACATGCATGGACATCACCACTGGAGTGATTGGTGCATCGTGCGCATCTAAAGGCAACGGTGAGTTGCGAGCGAAGATGTACTGTGCTGCTGCTACTGTAGCAATTACAGGCAGCATTCATCACATCCGTAGCAAGGTACTGCTGCAAGTAGAGTTGCAAGCCTTGCATTGATTTACAAGCAATGTCATCATTCTGTTATTCTTTCTTCCCTGCACCCAACCTCCGAAGTTTATTGCTTGCGATTGTCAGCAACAGCGACAACAGCAACAGTTGTGGGGTCGCTGCTGCACGCGCAGGCTGTGGCGGCACCTGCACCACCACCTGCTCTGCTGCTGGCCAGACGCTGGTTTGCGAGAACAGCGCCTGCAAGTGCATCACAACATGCTCAAGTGAGCAGCAGCTCAGTCTGGCCTGCAGCCAGCAATTGCAGCCGATGGCAAGCATGGCGGCTTACCCAGCAGCCGTAGCAGTGCTGCTTGATCTCGTGCATTCTCATCTAGAGCTTCAGCAAGGGTTGCGCTCGCAGCACTGCTTGATGGCTGCCTAAAAGCTGTCACCATACCTGGCGCATGTGCGGCGCAGCGCGCATTGCATCAAGCATCGAAACGTATGCCATGATGCTGTGTGTTGGTTACACAAGCAGTACTGATATCCCTGATCTGCAATGGAGAGGTGTGCATTTTGACCGCTTGTTGTGGTGTCCACTTCTTGGTGATGCAGGCACATCCAATCTCGTGGCCGGTGTTGCGTGTGGAGACATATCGGTGAGCAGCGACACAGCTGAAGCAGTCACAAAGGACTGCTATAAAATGGAAGTGCCACCCATCAAAGTGATGGTCTATGTCTGTCTCCGTGAGATGAGCCAGCACGTTGGCTACCATCAATCCAAACAAGTATAGCAGTGTGTATGACGTTCAAAGCCCAGGTGCTACATTTCGACTGCTATCAGACTAGGAGCACACAACATGCACAAGCACATGTCATGCTGGTTGAGCAGCTATGCTGCAGGGTATGCCATATCTCACTGCCAAGCAACTCCACGCAGTGCAGCTGAGTTCGCTGCTGCTGCGCTGCATATCAGATGTAACGAGGTGGTTGCACGCAGGTGCTGGAGCCATCTGCAAGCCTGACTCAAACAGATGCTGAGAATGAAAGATGAGCTGGAGTTTTTAGGTAAACAGAGCTCGCCAATGCTGTGCCCCCTTTTCAGGATGGCTGCGGATCAACCTGCGCCAGGGACTGTGCCGCTGGCCTGACCTGCAATGCCGGAGCATGCTGCAAACCTACCTGCACCGGTGACGTTGTTGTTGGGCGCAACCAGACATGTGGTAAGTGCAGTGCGCCAACAGCAAAGAAAATACCGACTGCTGGCAGAAGCCACATCAATACCGCATTGAACCTAGTAGGTTTTGGCGCTTTTGAACTGTTGTGAAACGTACGGTGTGCTGCCGCAGGGCGCATCTGTTTATCCTACCGGTAACCGTTACTGGTAGTCTTGAAGACTTGGCCACCTGATGCATGCCCTGTTTCAAACATGGGTGTACATGTTCTTATATGCTATCCTCCATGGATGGTATTCTATGCATTTGTGTTTGATTTCAATCCTCCATAGATGGTGGTGCTGCTGCTCCGTGACATGTGTGGCAGCTGCATCAAACATGGGCAACAATACCCTGGCGCAAAGGCCCTCGTGCCAAGGCCCTGGTGCTGATATATGTAACAATCCCACTGCATCCATATGAAGCTCTTCGTGCAAATCACCAGTCAGTGCACACCAGCAGGCAGTTCACGATTTGCTGTGAAGCTGCCTGCGATCACCCTGGTGGTGCAGCGAGGGTCATGAGCGGCTGTTTGTTTGTGTGCTGCACAGCAGCCATATTTCTGTCACCTGGCACCTACAAGACTGTGCTGCACTGCTGCTTGCCTGTTCCTGCTGCAGGGGATACATTGAGCAACAGCTGTGGAGGCACGTGC
Organism: Tetradesmus obliquus; assembly: GCA_030272155.1. NCBI lineage: Eukaryota > Viridiplantae > Chlorophyta > Chlorophyceae > Sphaeropleales > Scenedesmaceae > Tetradesmus > Tetradesmus obliquus. The sequence continues at coordinate 10,312,741 of CP126191.1, forward strand.
CCACGTGTGTGCAACACAACTGTAGATGTGTGCACAGACAACTCCTGCAAGTGCAAGGTGGGTGGATGGCTTTGACAGCACAGCCGGCACCTACAGCTCAGTAACCACAATGCCAGAGCAACATTATTATGTTGCTGGACACGTGTGGTGAGGCATACTGCGTGGTGGTGCAAGAACCATGGAGCTAACTTTTGGTTTGCATCGTGCTCATGCCATACAGTGTATCACAGAATGACAGAATAGGCTGCAACCGCAGGTGCTCTCACCCGCCACAATCGCTTACAACCTTGTGTTGCTGCCAAACAAACACCTCACATTTACCTTCCCAGGCTACTGCAGAACATGTAGCCGGAGCCAACTGCTGCCACTGCATAGAACAGCCCAACCAATGATAGTAACACCCCAAACCCATATTGTAAAGCAGATATCACACAGCTGCACATGACAGTTGATATCAGTGATGTCATGTGCGCCTACGAAACATCACCATCATGCTTTCTGGTTAGTTGAATTGAGTGTATCCAACGTAGTGCCGCAATGTGCCACACCTCGGCTCAGCGACCCCTGCTGCAAGCGTGTGTGTAAGCACAACAGTCAGTCAGTGAACTGTGTTTAGAGCGTTGGACATGTGGGATAGCACTCGCAACACAGACATGCTTGTGCCAGAAACATGGTAAGCTGTTCTGCTGTTGTTGCCTGGAGGAATATCACCAGGAACAACCACTCCATTGTGTGCGGCATGCTGCTGCAGGCGACCTGCACAAGCGCCACGAATGTGCCAGTCGACGGCAATTGTGGGCTCATCGACGATGGGTGTGAACGAACATGCAACATCACCTGCAATGCTGGCCTGACCTGCACTGCCAACAAAAAGTGCTGCAGCCCAAGCTGCAGCGCCTCCGGCGGCAACACCACAGTCAGCACTGGTGCACCCTGCGGTGAGGGATGCTCAGCGTTGAGCTGCAGCTGCTGCAGCTCGCTTGGATGAGACTGCGCTGTGCGCCAGCAGGCAGTCGGAACGCAGTGTTCATCTTGTACATTTGGATGTGGTCACTGACCAGGCATGCACCAGCTGCACCTGCGCCTCACTTGCAGCGTGTGGTGAACACGGCGTTCTGGAAGCGCGTCTACCCGGCTTGCTGCCCCGCTTGCTTTCTGTTCGTTTGGTCGTGCCTATCATTCTGGTAGTTTTTGCACAGCTAACCCTTGATTGCTTCTGCTGCAGGTCCGAAGAGTGACGGCTGCGGGGGCAAGTGCACAAACCAGTTCAATTTGTGCAACAACACAGATATCTGCAAAGACGGCATCTGCAAGATAGATTGCAACGTGAGCCGTCAGGATTGAACAAGGCAGCAGTGAGCGCACCTGCAGAGTAGGCTGTCCGTGGCATGCATGTTCGCTGCTTGCAGTGTGTTACACAACAGCAGGACAGCTTCAGACTTGTGATTTTCAGTTTACTTTACAACCACGTTGTTCCATGCATGTATTGATGCGGTTGGACCTTGCATGTCGGGTTGAGGCCGAAACGAAGGCCTGATCCTGGGGCTGCATGCTGTGCCGCTCGTTGATTGTAGGCAACCTCAGAGCAACACAATGTGCATGGCTTGTCACCAAGCACCACCATGCAAAGGTGTGTGTGACAATGCAATTATAAACAGCAATCTGTCTGCCTTGTGCCATGCAATGCATGTTGCTGCAGGCAACCTGCAACAGCACTACAGACGTGGCACTCTACGACTCTTGTGCCCAACAGGACGATGGGTGCGGTGGGATATGCAACCACACCTGCGCCACTGGTCTCAAATGCGGTCCACAGATCACTTGTTGCAGCCCAAGCTGCCCCGGCAACTACACCGTTGGCATTGGTAATTACTGCGGTGAGGCCTGTTCCGCAGCTGCAGCTGCTGCACCTCATGTGCTCTTTTTTGTTGTGATCGGGAGTGTAGTCTGCATGTTGTGCATCACACCCACATGAAGTGGCTGTTGCACTGATTGGCACAGCAGACTGGCGTAACAGCTTGGGCTCAGCTGCAGAGCTGTGATGCAAACTCCGGGCAGCCGACGGCTGGTGCTGTAGGACATGTCTGGTTGGTGTGTAGCTGTTCCTCCATGTGTATGCAAAAGGCAGCAGTTGATTGGGCACGCGCGAGCTGCAGCCGCGCCCCAAGCCACCGGCCGGTGACCTGCAGTCATGTAGGCAGCATCAACCCAACTTGTTGCACTGTTTGATTGTTGACGTGCATGTCGTTTTTTTCCGGCATTGCCAATGCTCTTTACATCTTCGTGTGGCTGGTGGTGCTGCAGGTCCGAGGTATGACACCTGCGGGGGCTTCTGCACAGATGCGTACTATGTATGCAACAGTACTGAAGATTGTGATGGTGGCCGCTGCGTTGTCATTGGACCGTGTAACGTGAGTCCTTAGGATTGACCAAGGCAGCAGTGATCACAGTTGCAGAATAGGCTGCCAGTGACATGCATGTTGGCTGCTTGCTGAGCAAAGCGCAAAACGGCAGCAGGGCAGCTTTGGCTGTCAAACATTTGGAAGATCCACATTCTTCCATGCATGTATTGCAGCCGCTGGACGCTGCACTTTGGGTTGAGGCCACTAGCTCTAAGTGCAAACCACCACAACAGATAGCATGTTGTCGCAAATCATGGGGCAGATGGTGCAGGCAGCAGTTTCTAAGGCAAGGCATGGCCTGATCCCAGGGCTGCATGTTGTGCCACTCAATGACTGTAAGCAACCACAGAGCAAACAAAATGTGCATGGCTTGTACACCAAGCATCACCATTGTAATCGTGTGGCTGAAGATGCAAAAATATGCATCAACCTGTTTGCCCTGTGTCATGCAATGCATTACATTACATTACATTACATGCTCCACTCAACGAGGAGTGGGAACCCCAGTCAGGAGCCAACGAGAGGCTCATAGGGGGAGGAAACATCGAAGAACAACTCATCATCGTCAAAACCGCCAGACGAAAACGCAGAAAAAAAACTCATCAGCATCATCAATGCATGCTGCTGCAGGCCACCTGCAACAGTACAACAGACCTGGCACTCGGGAATTCTTGTGCTCCAGAGCCCAATGGGTGCGGCAGGCTATGCAACCACACCTGTGCCAGTGGTCTCTTGTGTGACTTGCTTGCTGAAACCTGCTGCAGCCCGAGCTGCCCCGGCGGCAACAGGACTGTCAGCAAAGGTTCATACTGCGGTGAGGCCTAACATAACGTGATGCTGCAGCTGCTGCAGCTCATGTCTCGTTGTTTGTGTGGTCCACACAGGTGTAGCGATTGTTGCAGGGACTAGCATGGCACTCTGTTCTGACAGCTTGCGCTCTGCTGTTGCGGCACTGGTGCAAGATCCAAGCAGCCAGCGGCAGGTGCTGCAGGGCGTGTCTTGAAAACGTTGTAGCTCTGCTTAAGTGTGCGTGCGAGAGGCAGGTGATCCGCCCAGAAGCCGCGCTGCAGCAGCGGCCTTTCATCTTGCTGGTCGGATACTACCACATACACAGCAGTCAATGGACTTGGCGCAGTGCCATGTGATTGCCGCCGCCTCACGTGCACGCCTGTGATCTTTTAAATTGATTGCAATCTTTGCGCTTCTGCTAATGACACAACCTCACGCCACTCTCGTTGCTGCAGGCCCAGCGAATAAATACTGCGGAGGCCCCTGCACAGATGTATTTGATGTGTGCAGCGCCCCCAACGTGTGTGAATACGAACTGTGCGTATGCAAGGCAAGTTGAACAAGTGATCATTTCGGCTGTTGACCAGCCGCTATGACAGCCCTGCATTCATTGCATGTTGGTTTTTCAAATAGTGCATCCTCTCAAGACAGCTAGCATGCAGTTGCGGGTACTCTGGCTGGACTGAGGCATTTTATCTCAGCTCACTAGGCACAGGCTGGGGGTTATGCTCTGCCACTCAGCACATGACAACTGCCAGACAGCCACACACAGCTGGGCAAGCTACTGCAATGCAGAAGGAAAGAAAATAACACACTGCTGTACTGCACCGCACGCTGCTGCAGGCGTCTTGCACCAGCACCACTGGTGTGGCAGGCGGCAACTCTTGTGTAGAAGAAGTCAACGTGTGCGGCGGGAACTGCACCCACGCCTGCAGCGGTGAACTCACCTGCAGCACACTCACTGGCCTATGCTGCAGCCTAGACTGCACCGGCAACTCCACCACTGCCGCCACTGGCGAACCCTGCGGTGAGGGGACAGCACATGGTGCAGACTATGCTGTGATACGGTAGACACCTGGTCATAATACCTTATAATATCAATCCGTGTGCTTGTTGGTTATAGACTTGTCACTCAGCTACTCTATCGCTCCCCAAAGTGATAGACAAGTGACTGCCCACAGCTCTGCTCTGACCGCACAGTGGCTTACGCCAAAAGGGAGGCGTGTTTGCAATCACAACACTTTAATCACAACAGTTTAATCGTGCATACAAGAGGCACTGTTACACCAACTTAGATAGCTGTTGGCAATATCTGTTGTCTGCATGAGTATTGAAGGCAGCTGCTGGTCGGGCATATGCCATGTGTGTTTGACAACGTCAAATTGACATATCGTGTGCATGCTTGTTAAGCTCGCAATACCCTCACGAGTGCCTCATTGCTGCAGGTGCAAAGGATGACAGCTGCGGCGGCAAATGCGCTGATTCTTTCATCAACTGCAGCGGCGACAATGACGAGTGTATCAACAACGTGTGCAAGTGCCAGGCAAGCTGCTTGGGTTGCCTGGCAGCACTGAGCAGTCCTGCCAGTTTTCATCATACATGATGCATGTTGATGTCTTGCGCACATGCGTGTTATCTGATGGCCTCTATCATTGTGTCAACACTGTCTGCACATGCCCAACATAATTGATGAATCATTGGCAGCCAGTGATTTCAGGATTCATGCCGTTTGAGCAGTTCTCCGAGAGGATGCTGCCAGGGTCTCACTCAGTAACTGACTGGGGTATCTCACGTATTGCAACTATGATGTTCACTATTTTATGCTTGATCCTCGACGCGCCTTGTTCAATCACCCACTAAGTAACACGCGTGACGCATATGCTGTGTTAGCACTTCACTAGGGAACCAGGGAACTGTTGATGCTTGGGCCTGAAATCGCCATACAGTATCATCAATCATTACAGTATTGGTAGGCCTGTTGATCTGAGTTGCTGTCGTATGTCTTAGATGCTGCATGGTGTGGATGCTGCTGCAGGCCTGTACAGACGATCCAAATATACAATCAGGTGGTACCTGTGGTGTGATGATTGCGTGCGGAGTTACTTGCACCAAGAGTTGCGCATCTGGAAGTGGACTACTCTGCAGCATCAATGGTGTATGTGAAGTTGTAAGTATGACTGGCAGTGTCCACACTCAGATTGGAAGAAACAATAAAGTGATGCAGCATCCACGCAACAGCGCCAGCTCATGCTGCCGTAGCCACTGCAGAGCATGGCTTGTCCTGCTTCTGACTATAAACTTGATGTGTCTGCTCTGCTCAGCACACTGCAAGCAACCGCCATCGCCTGAACACCATTGTCATTGCGCCCACATGGCCCAGTTTCATACCTTGACACCCTGTTGTGTCTGCGTCTACAGGTGCAATGAAGTCCAGCAGGAGCCGTGCACAGCAGCTGCTTGTCAATGGCCACAACAGTCAGTTTGTGACTTGACCCTACACAGACGGTGTTGCAGCGATGGCCAGACAAGATGCTGTCATGGTGTACCAGGCGTCAAGGCATCGGACGGCATGAATCGATTGATCAGGAGCTGCTGCTTTGAGTACTGTCAGATTACACACTGGTAGAATGGTGCATGTGCCACCTAGGAATGTTTGGTGTTCTGTTACATGTTCATTCTTGTGCATGCAGCATGCAGCATGCAGCATGTGTGTGTGTGTGTGTGTGTGTGTGTGTGTGTGTGTGTGTGTGTTCTGGTGTTCAGCATGCAGGCTCAGCGCTGAGCGTACCCTGGCTTGTGGCTTCGTGCCCACTACGGGCTCTGTGCACAGCTGCTGAGGCATTGCGACGTTAAGCAGACGGCACGCTGGCACTGCCAGCACTGTGGAAACGCATGCCCAGCGTTATGTTGATGCGAACGGATGTTGGTTTGCGGTCACATCGTCGAAGATGTTGTGCTGAGTTGAATTGCACTGGCGCAGCTTGGGAAGCTCTACAGCCCGCATGTGACAGATTGTTTTTCGTCGCATGGCAACTGCACAACATTCACTTGCTTTGGAGTGCTGTGCTGTTGTGCTTTGATTTGATGATCTGCGTGGCACTTCATGAGCTGTGCCTTTGCATGAGATGGATACATTGCCCTGCAGAACCTGTCGTGTCGGTGGTCCCTTGTTGCGCACGTTTTGAGGTTGCCAACCAGTGGTTGAGAGTGAGTTCTCCCGTGTCAGCTGCATGCTGGCAGAGTCTGTCGTACTCCGACTGTTTTTGTTGCATTTTGCATGAAGAGGCTCCCAGAATCACCGTTATCCAGACTGAACCACTTGATGTACAGCCCAATGCAAGTTACGAGGATTAAGACAACTGCTGGCGCACTCTTTGTGATGCATGGGATCCTGTGTGCGGCTTGAGCATGCCGTGAATGTATGTCGTTTTCAGCCTTGCAGGCTCGCTGCTCTTTGCATGGTTCTCAGACCACAGAACACAACATCAGCTGCCGGATGAATGGGGAAGTGTGCCTGTAAGCTGCCTGGTGCGCAGAACGACTTGTTTAAATGGATTGGGCGCAGTGGGCAGATGTCTGTGGCTGCTCTGTCTTGTGACTGACAGCCACGAGTCCATTTTCAACACAATCCCTCAGAGTAGTATCATCTTTGTGATCCAGGCCGGGGGGAGGGGGGGGCTTTGAGCTACAGGTGCATGCGTCTGCGAGTCAGACCGTACCATATTTTGCTAGCGTGGTGTCTGTTTGGTGAACCCCATCACCTGTCTGCTCAGCCTGGCTTGACCAGGTGTGGCTCTTGTCTGTGAATGTTGTTGTGCTGCATTGCATCTGAAGCTGGTTGCCTGGCGACCCTAAAGACCGGCCGTGCCAGGTGAACGTAATCTATCAGAGTTTGATTGTGGTGTTTGAATCACTGCTCACAGACCTCTTGTGGCTGCAGCACTGCCTGTGCACACCAAATCCTTACATGCTCTTCTGCATCACAGCATCCTTCCATCCTTGTGTCTGTGTGCATTACACCTTTCAATCAGTGGCACTCATCCCCGAATCATCCAGAGGTCCATCACAACATGCACCTTGCACAGTGTATAGACTGCAAGCAGATTCTGCAGCTGTTGTTTGTATCTGAATCCTTCACAGAGTGCTGCTTTTCATGCCTCTGCAGGCCCTGCCGAGGCCTTTTGTCACACCTTGCATGTACATTTGCATACTGTGCACGCTGCTGCATACATGCTGTTGCATACATGCTGCTTTTCAAATTCACGGCCGTGCTGGTGTTGCCGCACATGTTTAGTACGCTGCAGATACATGAGCTGCAGCTATCTTCTGCTGTCAAGTTGCTGTGGGCGTATCTGTGCTTTGATGTGCCTGCTACTGCATACTGCCGTTCACTTGAGATCGTGATATGTGCTGGCCTGCCGCTGTGGCCGACGGCAGTTTGCTTTTGTCATGCGTGGCTACGAATGTCTATGATGTACAGGCTGAAGCGCCAGGTTGCCTATGCAGAGGGCATGGGCTACCTGTATGTGATGCCAGGGCTTCCACCAAGCACAGCAACACACAGCATCTTTGTACAGTTGCCTGCCACCTGCACCTCACAGCTAAAGCATAGCATACCGAACAGGCTGTGCTTGCTGCACGCGTGGACATTCAGCAGCTGATTGGCTGGCCCAGTAACCCAGCCCTGGGTCGGGCAGCTGTGCCAGCCATTTGGCGGCCCTGCCACTTGCAACAAGGAGGTGGAGGCAGACGTTGTGACTGTTCTGTCAGTCTGATTTTGCACGTTGTCGGGCCTTGTCAAAAGTTGGGCTGCCAGCATCAAGTGGCACCAACTTGAGCTGGGGGGTGACACTGCCTAGCAGTGTACACTCGCCTTACGGTTTGCGGTTACACTGCGTTGTTTGTATGGCTGGTACTCGATGACTACTTGCAGCATCCCTGAAGTGCTTGCCCTTTATAGCAGGTGGCAGTGCTGACGCTGCCCTTGCTGCTTTCATTGGCTTTTTTTTGTCACGCCCCGGCGTGAGCCGGACTTCCATGTGCAGCATTCTGGCTGCACACTTTGCATTTCAGAGCTGGGCAGCAACGAGCTGCCACTGACCTTCCATGCGCCTTGTCCATGCACAGGCGCAGACAGTGCTTGCAAGTTGCCGTCACACCAGTGACATGGCCCCCCATATCTGTTTTCTTGTCCTGTTGACTGTTGACTTGCACATGCACTTTTCTGTCTTCAAGACCAGCGGCTGCAACGATGGACCACCCTGTGCTACCACCCAGCGCTACTGCAGCCATCACATTGGCTGCTGCTTGCTTGTGCTGCACGCTCCACTCCAAAATGCATTGGGACCCTTTTACGAGCCGAGAAGCGGCTCATTTGGTGCGTGCGCGGACTCAACATGTCCGCATTTGATTGCAGGCGCCTTTTTACAGCCTGCCAGCCACTGACCTGCTGAGTATTTTCAACTGCAGTGCTGTCACTGCACCTCGGCCACCTTTGCATTTGCTCTATGCATGTGTTCTGCCTAGACTGTCACCTGGTTTCATTGCCCCCACATGGGCACCAGCAACACTGTTGCAATTAGCTGGTCGTCATGTTTTGCTTGCAAACACGCTCGGCCTCCATACCTGGCTGCGGTCACCTGATTCTGCAAGTTTGGCAGTCATTGATTGTTGCCTGCTGCAGCACACCATGTTGCATGCGCGGTGTTCTGTTGTCTGAACCCACAGGTTTACTTTACTCAGCAACAGAGTTGTCTGTTTAGCAGGCGCTGGTCCCGGGGAGAAATATTCAAGCCCCCTTTCTGACTGGTGATCATCACTGTTGTTGGTGCTGCGTACGTTGTTTGCACCCCGGACTACACCAGGACGCCGGTTCAGCAGAAACTTGCACCCCCTACATCAAAAGCTGCCATGCATGACATGTGATGGTGGCACAAAAAATGGTGTAGTTCCAGCAATACGACGATATGACAAAGAGCAACATGAGCATTTTGTGGTGCAAGGCATGGAGCGTGTGGGGTGATGACTGCATCCCACTTGGTCATGCAACCAATCGTACATGCCTCTGCTGTGAGATTGTACGCAGATAGTAGCAGCAACTATCTGCATCTTGATGCTACCTACTTGCCTTTGGTCAGCAGCAATGAGGCGCGTCTGAAGCTCAGGTGGCGGTTTGGATTTGTGGCAGTTGACACGCGGCTCCAGAGACTGTGGATGTCTCAGCCATCCTGCGTGCACGCAGATGTTAACATGCATGCAGCTGTGTTTGAACTACGGGACCAGGATGAGCTTGGGGATGTTTCGACTGAACTTTGAGAGAGGGGCAGTCACTAATTGAGTTTGTGTTTTGAGCGTTGAGTTGAGTTTGCTTGCTGTCACCGGCTCTGAATGTAGGAGGTACCCGTGCAACTTCTGCTCTGAGGTGCATCGCCTGGCTGCTGGTTATGCTGGCAGCTGCAACCTGCCGCTTGGGTTGACCACCTGACTCCTGCACACCTAGTGCTACTGTCCAGCCCCATATTGTGGTGCAGCCATGGCCGGACATGTTTTGTAATTTTTCATATATGACTTCATCTTTCCAACTTTATCTGAGCAGGTGTCGTGGGTCATCGTCAGAGTTCAAGATGATCATATGGATTACATTCTTCACAAACTTTGCACCGCAGTGTGTCGGACATACAAGATGGCTGAGACCTCCAGCGTTCCCTGGGGTCGGGTTCACACTCGTTCCACATGTAGCACGTGTAGCACCAGTGCTTCGAAGCACCGCAGCGTTGCGGAACATGAACAGGCAAGGAGCATGCAGAGGGAAGCATGTGATGGCTGCTGCACCAAACCAAACAGCAGTGGCATGTATGATCCTAACCTTGAGAACATAAGTGTCAGTCACCGTCTGAATTGTTACCAGCCGCCAAACATGCAAACGCGGCCGCCTTGTGTGAACAGCACATCATGCTCACGTACACATTTTTTTGTGCCGCCGCAACACGTCGTGTACGGCAGCTGTTGATAGGATCATGCCAAAGCGGCTGAGCCAGCAGAAAGGTGTTGAACAAGTCCCTGACGCAACCAAGGTGCGCCGCTCCAACAGCAGTGTTGGTGAACATGCGTGGTGAGTCCTGGAACAGAGCCACTCCAGGTCAAGGTTCACTCGACCGGCTGCTCTGCTGCTGGATGAAAGGACATCACTGGCACATACAAAGTGCCAATCTCTAAGTGTGATACAGCGCAACACAGTGACCACAAGTTCTGGTGCTGCAGCAATGCAGCGTAGGCTCGAAACTTTGCAAAGACAGTGGCTCTGATGGCAACCAGGTGCTGATGCCTGTTTCAACAGCAAGCAAAGCCGGACGTCCGCGTAACGTGCAAGTATGTTGCTCATGCAAGCCCACATGGGGGCGAAATAGTTACGTGCTTGGCAGAAAAAGCAAACAAAAATTGCGTAGAGCACATGTAGATGTGGCTGGAAGGTGACAGCATTGCAATCAAAACCTCAGCAGATCAGTGCTGACAGACCGCAAAAGGGGTCTGCATTGGATGCAGATGTGTCTGCGAGTGATACCAAAACGAGCCTCTTGGTGGCTCGTCCAGGGGTGCCGTAATCGTCTGTGGGGCGTAGCATACCAAACAACCAACCAGCCACTGTGTGGTGGCGTCAGTATTGCTAATTGGTGGCACAGGGCGGGCCACCATTCCACAGAGCAACGACTAAAATGTCAGCAGACATGCAGACAGATACAGGAAGACATGTCACTGGTGTGACGGCAGATCACAAGTGTTGTGAGCGCATTGCCATGGCAAGGCGCTTGGACGCTGAGAGGCAGCACAGTGCTGCTCAGCTGCATACTGCAAAATGTGCAGCCAAAAGGCTGCCAGTGAAATCCCAGTTCAAGCTGGGCATCAGGTATTAATCGAAGTAGCAAGGCCAGCGTCTTCGCTGCCACCTGCTTTTGGGGGCCAGCAGTTGAGTTGCTGCAGAGTTGCAGCGAGCACCAGACATCACATACATATGAAACATGAAACGCAAAACCACGGGCGAGAGTCCTCTGCTACGCCAGTGATGCTGGCGTTTTACGCCAGCATGGAAAAAGGGCCTGACTGCATGCAGGCACATACCGATTGCCGAACCAGGCCCACAGGCCACATCGCTCCCACGTCATCAGTCTCAGATCATCTGGTGTGCAGATAGCCGCTGAAAGGGCGGCTCAACAGCTGCTCCCTGATGTCGTCCACATACAAACATGCGCAGCAAGCATGGCATGCTCAGAATGCTATGCTTGGTATAGACTGCAAGACATAGGGAATGTACAATGACGCTGTGTTGCTGGGCCCTGTGAGAACCCAAAACACACATGCTGCTAACACATCAACTGCGTGGGCAACCGCAGGCTGCAACCTGTACAACATATGCATGTGTAGTTACGTGGAAAAAACCCGGGCCTGTAGGCCACAACCACAAGATAGCACAAATCAAGTACACAGCAAATATGCAGCGGCAGGCAACCTGAAACAACAAAGGCAGCAAAGCAACATGAACGTAGCGATCAGGTGTGGGGCAGCACTCAACTGCTGTGCACTAAACATGTGTGGCAAAACCAACAAGGCCACGTGATGAAATCAGGTGTGCAAAAATGTGCACGTGATGCAAGGTCTAGCAAAGAGCCCTGGGCAGGGCCAGCAGATACAAGCAATGCATGCTCCAGTGACTCTTGATGCGGTCACACACTCCACAACCTGTACACAGGCTGTACACTGTGCGATGTGCATGATGTGGTGGACCCTTGGATGATCAAGTGTTGGTGGTTATATGTGAATCATGAGCACATGCACGATACGGGATGATTTGGTGCAGATTCGCCAAAGCGTGCATGGATCTGATGTGATGTGCAGATGCACTGATGCAGTCTAAGTATGTAAGGGAGCTGTGATCTAGCACCACAATCACTCTTCTTTTGGATGACATTCACCTGGCGTACACGTTTTGGGGGGGCTGCCAGGCAACCAAATTCATATGCAGAGCATCAGATCCACAGGCAAAAATCATGCTCTGGCTCCGAAACATCGCCGCAAAATATGAAAATCACTGCTGGCAGTGGCATGACACAGCAGCCACATGCCGTCGGCCTCGTACACGCAATCGGTTTCAACCAAATCCATTGGCATCTCAGGCAGCTACAAACCACACTTGTGCCATTACTACAGCAGCTGTGTGTTTGCGGTGTCAAAGAGCCACATGCAAACATCAGCAAGCATACCAGGTTGAAACTCAAACATTCCCAGCGCGCTCAAGCCGCAGCAGAAGACATTCGCATGCACATGCTCAGACCACAGCAGCACTGCGTATCTGCTCGTTACTCACATCTTGCATTGAGCTGTACAGAAAGTGGTGTTGACTGAGTCGAGGGCGACGTTGTGGACCCGCCTGCGCAGGATGCATTCTGACGACAGTGCAACAGCTGCCGGTGTGCAGCCATTCTGTGAGTGCCGAACCTTTGCCTTTGAGGTGTGCGAAAGGCTTTGAATTCACAATTGCAGCAGGATATGTGTAGTCATCACTATGTGACATGCAGGAGCACCAAGCCAAAACAAACTGCTAAACAAATGCCAAAGCTTCAACGCGTGGCGCTGAAGGAAAGTACAGCAGCGAGCAAAGTGAAAAGGCAGAGCATAACAGGGGTGCGCGTTGCCATGCAGTCCTGTCCAAGTGTTAGATGTGTGTTGTGGAGCCTGCTATAACGTCTGCGCAATCTTGCAATCAAAGTCCAACTTCATCAACGATGTCAGTGCACGTCCTAACATCCATCCCCAAATCACCACACTAGCAGCATGCCTCAAGGTGGATGGCGGTGCCAGCGTGCACCTACATAGTGATGGGCGCATCAGCAGCTGTGCACAGAGCCTGTAGTGAGCACGAAGCCACTGCCCAGGGTGCACTCAGCGCTGAGGCTGCATGCTCAAGACCAGAACACACCCATGCATGAAGCGGCATGAACAAGGCTGAAACTTCTCCAGGCGGCAAATGTATCTTTCCAGCATGCAAACCTGACTGCGCCCACAGCAGCAGCCCTCAATGCCGTATAAAATGCTGTTGTTTGACGCAAACCTAGGCAAACGTGGCAGTAGGTACGCGGCTGTTGCCCCACGTCATCTGTGTGGTGGCATCAGGTTTCAAACTTGCTGCTGGCGCAGTGGACAGCAGCTGCTTGGAGGGGCCCCTGCTGACCTCCTCCGCTGTATCGTTAAAAGAAGAACATCCGACGACGGCCCTGCCCCTGCAAACATAGCAGTACATCACACTGTAAGCTCGACGGCACTGGGCACGGTGAACATGGCCGTAAGGCCGTGGCTGATTTGAGCAGAGCCTTTATACAGAGCACACCTGTCAGGTTTACAGTGCAGATGCTGTACAACACAGCCATGCGCTGCATTAGCAACAACATTTGACACAATGACAACATCCCAAGCAGAGTTTCGAGCACGCATCAAGATTGTTGTGTTCAAGAGCACTTGATGTGCTGTCAAGCTGGTGCAGGTTCTTCAAGATGATGGCAAAACCTCATGTAAACATCCTGTTCTGGACGTAGAATCCTTGTGAGCATGTCAGTTGGCAGAGCCACACGTACTCACTTGAGGGCAGACTCCATTGGTGCACTGTCCAGTTGCACAGGTTCTTGTGCACGTATTACCGCAATCGTCCACGATGTCTGTGCAATCTTCATTGGGTAGTAAATCCACTTGATTTTGACAGGCCTGCAGCAGGTCACACATAACAAAACAAAACCAGCTGAGACAACGCAAGTGCCAAGTAACCCAACAGTCCCGCGTGTGCCTGCACGTATACCTGCACTGAGCGGCAGGTTTGTGCAGTGATGCCAGGCCCTGCATGATGCACTGGTGATAAGTACAGGTTACAGCTTCTGTACCGCAGTCCAGTAAGAGCACTGCAGGTGACCTGCCGCTGTTTGCCATCCCTGTATTAGCAGCAGCTTATAACCAGGCAAGCCACAACACAATGTTGCAAACCCTGCACCCTACTGGTGTCGTAAAGAGTGGGAGTGCTGCTGGATGGTGTGTGCAACCGTTGCAAACATTTCGCGATTCGTCAAGAGAAGAAGAAAAGTATACCAAGCATTACAATGCTGCATGCTATGTAAGGTTGCACAAGGTCAGCCAAAAACCTGGGTTTGACAACCTGCAACGTCGGCCATATAACAAACAGAAACGAACAGCAATTGCTGCAGAGTATGGCCCAAAAAACATGCATGGCTACCAAACTGGCAGATATGGTTTGTAGATGCTGACTACCATCGCCCTCAGCCACTCACTTGGAAGGGACATGTGCACACATCATTTGTGCACTCGCCAACACCGCCGCACACATTGAAGAAGCTGGCGCAGGTGCCTCCGCAGCCATCATTCTTCGCCCCACCTGCAAGCATGTTGGCGTCATGGGGCATGGCGGGCAGCACATGCGTCGGCAGCAGACATGCGTACATGAGACACAGGAGACATGCAGTGCTGGTGATTTTTGCACATGCCGTACAGGCTGTTGGCTGCTGAACGCACAAACAAACAGCAGCCATGCATCCTGTTGCAGCACAACAGCAAGTGCAGCTGCACCCCTGCTGTCCGCTCACCGCAAGATGCTCCAGTGGCAACAGTGTTGTTGCTTGAGCAACTTGGCGTGCATGTTACGGCTGTGCAAGTTCCAGCTTGGCACTCGTCGGTACCGCCGCACACATTGAAGAAGCTGGCGCAGGTGCTTCCGCAACCATCATTCTTCGCCCCACCTGCAAGCATGTTGGCGTCATGGGGCATGGCGGGCAGTACATGCGTCGGCAGCAGACATGCGTACATGAGACACAGGAGACATGCACTGATGGTGACTTTTTCACACGCCGTACAGGCTGTTGGCTGCTGAACACACAAGCAAGCAGCTGCCATGCATCCTGTTGCAGCACAACAGCAAGTGCAGCTGCACCCCTGCTGTCTGCTCACCGCAGGATGCTCCAGTGGCAACAGTGTTGTTGCTTGAGCAGCTTGGCGTGCATGTTACGGCTGTGCAAGTTCCAGCTTGGCACTCGTCGGTACCGCCGCACACATTGAAGAAGCTGGCGCAGGTGCTTCCGCAGCCATCATTCTTCGCCCCACCTGCAAGCATGTTGGCGTCATGGGGCATGGCGGGCAGTACATGCGTCGGCAGCAGACATGCGTACATGAGACACAGGAGACATGCACTGCTGGTGATTTTTGCACATGCCGTACAGGCTGTTGGCTGCTGAACACACAAACAGACAGCAGCCATGCATCCTGTTGCAGCGCAACAGCAAGTGCAGCTGCACCCCTGCTGTCCGCTCACCGCAAGATGCTCCAGTGGCAACTGTGTTGTTGCTTAAGCAACTTGGCGTGCATGTTACGGCTGTGCAAGTTCCAGCTTGGCACTCGTCGGTACCGCCGCACACATTGTAGAAGCTGGCGCAGGTGCTTCCGCAACCATCATTCTTCGCCCCACCTGCAAGCATGTTGGCGTCATGGGGCATGGCGGGCAGTACATGCGTCGGCAGCAGACATGCGTAAATGAGACACAGGAGACATGCACTGATGGTGACTTTTTCACACGCCGTACAGGCTGTTGGCTGCTGAACACACAAGCAAGCAGCAGCCATGCATCCTGTTGCAGCACAACAGCAAGTGCAGCTGCACCCCTGCTGTCTGCTCACCGCAGGATGCTCCAGTGGCAACAGTGTTGTTGCTTGAGCAGCTTGGCGTGCATGTTACGGCTGTGCAAGTTCCAGCTTGGCACTCGTCGGTACCGCCGCACACATCGAAGAAGCTGGCGCAGGTGCTTCCGCAGCCATCATTCTTTGCCCCACCTGCAAGCATGTTGGCGTCATGGGGCATGGCGGGCAGCACATGCGTCGGCAGCAGACATGCGTACATGAGACACATGAGACATGCACTGCTGGTGATTTTTGCATATGCCGTACAGGCTGTTGGCTGCTGAACACACAAACAAACAGCAGCCATGCATCCTGTTGCAGCACAACAGCAAGTGCAGCTGCACCCCTGCTGTCCGCTCACCGCAAGATGCTCCAGTGGCAACTGTGTTGTTGCTTGAGCAACTTGGCGTGCATGTTACGGCTGTGCAAGTTCCAGCTTGGCACTCGTCGGTACCGCCGCACACATTGAAGAAGCTGGCGCAGGTGCTTCCGCAGCCATCATTCTTTGCCCCACCTGCAAGCACGTTGGCGTCATGGGGCATGGCGGGCAGAACATGCGTTAGCAGCAGACATGCGTTCACGAGACACAGGAGACATGCACTGCTAGTGATTTTTGCACACGCCGTACATGCTGTTGGCCGCTGAACACACAAACAAGCAGCAGCCATGCATCCTGTTGCAGCGCAACAGCAAGTGCAGCTGCATCCCTGCTGTCCGCTCACCGCAGGATGCTCCAGTGGCAACTGTGTTGTTGCTAGTGCAATCTGGGGTGCAGGCTGTGCAAGTTCCAGCTTGGCACTCGTCGGTACCGCCGCACACATTGAAGAAGCTGGCGCAGGTGCTTCCGCAGCCATCATTCTTCGCCCCACCTGCAAGCACGTTGGCGTCATGGGGCATGGCGGGCAGAACATGCGTTAGCAGCAGACATGCGTTCACGAGACACAGGAGACATGCACTGCTAGTGATTTTTGCACACGCCGTACATGCTGTTGGCCGCTGAACACACAAACAAGCAGCAGCCATGCATCCTGTTGCAGCGCAACAGCAAGTGCAGCTGCATCCCTGCTGTCCGCTCACCGCAGGATGCTCCAGTGGCAACTGTGTTGTTGCTAGTGCAATCTGGGGTGCAGGCTGTGCAAGTTCCAGCTTGGCACTCGTCGGTACCGCCGCACACATTGAAGAAGCTGGCGCAGGTGCTTCCGCAGCCATCATTCTTCGCCCCACCTGCAAGCATGTTGGCGTCATGGGGCATGGTGGGCAGTACATGCGTTAGCAGCAGACATGCGTTCACGAGACACAGGAGACATGCACTGCTAGTGATTTTTGCACACGCCGTACATGCTGTTGGCCGCTGAACACACAAACAAGCAGCAGCCATGCATCCTGTTGCAGCGCAACAGCAAGTGCAGCTGCATCCCTGCTGTCCGCTCACCGCAGGATGCTCCAGTGGCAACTGTGTTGTTGCTTGAGCAACTTGGCGTGCATGTTACGGCTGTGCAAGTTCCAGCTTGGCACTCGTCGGTACCGCCGCACACATTGAAGAAGCTGGCGCAGGTGCTTCCGCAGCCATCATTCTTCGCCCCACCTGCAAGCATGTTGGCGTCATGGGGCATGGTGGGCAGTACATGCGTTAGCAGCAGACATGCGTTCACGAGACACAGGAGACATGCACTGCTAGTGATTTTTGCACACGCCGTACATGCTGTTGGCTGCTGAACACACAAACAAGCAGCAGCCATGCATCCTGTTGCAGCGCAACAGCAAGTGCAGCTGCATCCCTGCTGTCCGCTCACCGCAGGATGCTCCAGTGGCAACTGTGTTGTTGCTTGAGCAACTTGGCGTGCATGTTACGGCTGTGCAAGTTCCAGCTTGGCACTCGTCGGTACCGCCGCACACATTGAAGAAGCTGGCGCAGGTGCTTCCGCAGCCATCATTCTTCGCCCCACCTGCAAGCATGTTGGCGTCATGGGGCATGGCGGGCAGCACATGCGTACATGAGACACAGGAGACATGCACTGCTGGTGATTTTTGCACATGCCGTACAGGCTGTTGGCTGCTGAACACACAAACAAGCAACAGCCATGCATCCTGTTGCAGCACAACAGCAAGTGCAGCTGCACCCCTGCTGTCCGCTCACCGCAAGATGCTCCAGTGGCAACTGTGTTGTTGCTTGAGCAACTTGGCGTGCATGTTACGGCTGTGCAAGTTCCAGCTTGGCACTCGTCGGTACCGCCGCACACATTGAAGAAGCTGGCGCAGGTGCTTCCGCAGCCATCATTCTTTGCCCCACCTGCAAGCACGTTGGCGTCATGGGGCATGGCGGGCAGTACATGCGTTAGCAGCAGACATGCGTTCACGAGACACATGAGACATGCACTGCTGGTGATTTTTGCACACGCCGTACAGGCTGTTGGCTGCGGAACACACAAACAAGCAGCAGCCATGCATACTGTTGCAGCACAACAGCAAGTGCAGCTGCACCCCTGCTGTCTGCTCACCGCAGGATGCTCCAGTGGCAACAGTGTTGTTGCTTGAGCAGCTTGGCGTGCATGTTACGGCTGTGCAAGTTCCAGCTTGGCACTCGTCGGTACCGCCGCACACATTGAAGAAGCTGGCGCAGGTGCTTCCGCAGCCATCATTCTTCGCCCCACCTGCAAGCATGTTGGCGTCATGGGGCATGGCGGGCAGTACATGCGTCGGCAGCAGACATGCGTACATGAGACACATGAGACATGCTCTGCTGGTGATTTTTGCACACGCCGTACATGCTGTTGGCCGCTGAACACACAAACAAACAGCAGCCATGCATCCTGTTGCAGGACAACAGCAAGTGCAGCTGCACCCCCGCTGTCCGCTCACCGCAGGATGCTCCAGTGGCAACTGTGTTGTTGCTGGAGCAGCTTGGCGTGCATGTTACGGCTGTGCAAGTTCCAGCCTGGCACTCGTCGGTACCGCCGCACACATTGAAGAAGCTGGCGCAGGTGCTTCCGCAGCCATCATTCTTCGCCCCACCTGCAAGCACGTTGGCGTCATGGGGCATGGCGGGCAGTACATGCGTCGGCAGCAGACATGCATTCACGAGACACAGGAGACATGCACTGCTAGTGATTTGCACACGCCGTACATGCTGTTGGCCGCTGAACACACAAACAAGCAGCAGCCATGCATCCTGTTGCAGCACAACAGCAAGTGCAGCTGCACCCCCCTGTCCGCTCACCGCAGGATGCTCCAGTGGCAACTGTGTTGTTGCTAGTGCAATCTGGGGTGCAGGCTGTGCAAGTTCCAGCTTGGCACTCGTCGGTACCGCCGCACACATTGAAGAAGCTGGCGCAGGTGCTTCCGCAGCCATCATTCTTCGCCCCACCTGCAAGCATGTTGGCGTCATGGGGCATGGTGGGCAGTACATGCGTTAGCAACAGACATGCGTTCACGAGACACAGGAGACATGCACTGCTAGTGATTTTTGCACACGCCGTACAGGCTGTTGGCCGCTGAACACACAAACAAGCAGCAGCCATGCATCCTGTTGCAGCGCAACAGCAAGTGCAGCTGCATCCCTGCTGTCCGCTCACCGCAGGATGCTCCAGTGGCAACTGTGTTGTTGCTTGAGCAACTTGGCGTGCATGTTACGGCTGTGCAAGTTCCAGCTTGGCACTCGTCGGTACCGCCGCACACATTGAAGAAGCTGGCGCAGGTGCTTCCGCAGCCATCATTCTTCGCCCCACCTGCAAGCACGTTGGCGTCATGGGGCATGGCGGGCAGAACATGTGTTAGCAGCAGACATGCGTTCACGAGACACAGGAGACATGCACTGCTAGTGATTTTTGCACACGCCGTACATGCTGTTGGC